>CM070605.1:25288420-35288420 GCA_036346395.1 Hsuehochloa calcarea | reverse complement strand
ATATCAAGTGGAGAGAGATCTGGAAAAATTGTATGATATGGAGGAGAAATTTTGGCAGCAAAGGGGTGATGTTAAATGGATTACTCATGGGGATACCAACACAAGTTACTTTCATAATTGTGCCAATGGGAGGAGGAGGAAAAACTTCATTTTCAGTCTGAAAAATGAGGGGGGTGTTTAACAGCAGAAACAACCGTTAGAGATCATATCTACAAGTTTTATAAGGACCTGTTTGGTAAGGATAGCAACCTTAAGGTGAGTGTTACTAAAGATTTTTGGCAGACCAGAGGGTTAATTTTTGAAGTGGACAATACTAGTCTAGTGCAAAAGTTTTCAGAGGAAGAGGTATGGAACACTATTAAAGGACTTGGTGGTGACTTGGCCCCTGGGTCTGATGGATTCCCCAATTGCTTTTTAAAGTCCTTTTGGGGTGTTATCAAGCTTTACTTCATGGAGTTGGTCAAAGATTTTTATGATGGGAATCTGGACTTGAAAAGATTTAATTATGTGGTGATTTCTTTGATTCCAAAAATAAAATAGGCTAACAATATCAGACAGTTTAGACCTATTTGCTTGCTAAATGTTAGTTTCAAAATTATCACTAAGATGATGGTTGTCAGATTGGGTAAAGTAGCTAATAAGATCATTAGTAAGTGTCAGACTACTTTCATTAAGGGAGGAAATATTTTAGATGGGGTAGTTTCTCTTCATGAAATTCTACATGGATTGAGAGTTTCCAAGGGTAGAGGGGTGATCCTCAAACTAGATTTTGAGAAGGCTTATGATAAAATTCAGTGGAGTTTCCTTGAGGAGGTGATGAGAGGGAAAGGTTTTTTTCTCAAATGGATCAATTAGGTGATGAGCTCAGTGACAGGGGCAAAGTGAGTATCAATGTCAATGGGTTTGTTGGTCCTTCTTTCAATACTCATAGAGGTTTAAGACAAGGTGGTCATTTATCTCCTCTTTTATTCAATCTAGCAGCTGATGTACTGGCAGTTGTGATTGATAAGGCCCAAAATAAATGGTTCATCAAGGGGGTTTATCGAATATCATTCCTGGGGAGGGGGTCTCTTTGCTTCAGTATGTTGATAACACAATCCTCATGATTGATTGTTCAGATGAGTATATTCTCAATCTCAAATTCTTGTTGTACTATTTTGAATGGATGTCAGGTCTTAAAATTAATTATCACAAGAGTGAGGTTTTTGTGATGGGGGTGGACAGTTCAGAAGCTCAAAGAGTTGCAAACATGTTTAATTCCAAACTGGGTTGGTTGCCTCTCACTTACTTGGGGTTGGCAATTAGAGATAAAGAAGTTAGGACAAAAGCAGCATGTAATATTATCAGAAAGTTGGAAAGCAAGCTGGACAACTGGAAGAGCAATCTTTTGTCTTCTGGAGGCAGGCTGATTTTAGTGAACAGCTGTCTGAGTAGTATTCCTACCTATATTATGGGGTTTTATAGGCTGAATGAGGAGACTCATAAGAGAATGGACACAATTAGGTCTAGATTTTTTTGAGATAGTGATAAGTTTAAATATCATATGGTTAGTTGGAAGGCGGTTTGTAGACCTAAAGATTTTGGAGGGTTAGGGTGATTAATACTAGACTCTTTAATGATTGTTTGTTATCTAAATGGTTTTGGAAGATGGATAAGGCTGAAGATGAGCTTTGGTTTAGGATTCTGAAAGCTAAGTATTTTCCTAGAGGGAATTTTTAGATACTAATTCTATTAGAGGATCCCAATTTTGGAGAAGCATATGTTCTTACGAGGGGTGATGCACAAGCTAAGAGATGGGAGATCGATCCTCTTCTGGAAATATGTGTGGATTGATAACTGCCCTTTGAAAGTCAGGTTTGCTAAGCTCTTTAATCTGTGTGAATCCTGATATATATGTAGAAAAGTGTTGTGAGAATGGGGTATTGACTTTGTCAAAAGTTTTGGAGTAGAAGAGATGCATCAATGGGGGGATTTGAAAAATATTCTAGAGGGAGTTGTTTTTAATAGGGATAGGGATAGGTTGAGATGGTGTTTAGGAAACCATGGTCAATTTTTGGTCAAATCTTTATAAATATATGTGTCTTTTGGGGGAATTACTTGTAAGAGGTTACATAATCTTTGGGCTAGTAGAATTCCTCTTAAGATCAAGATTTTCTTATGGCAGGTCTATCATAACAGGATTCAAACAACTGACCAACTCGGAGTTAGAGATTGGAAGGGGGAGGGTAATTGTGTCTTGTGTGGTGTCTCTGAGAATGTCAACCATGTGTTTTTTCAATGTGTTTTGGCCAAGCTTGCTTGGTGGTGCATCAAAGAGATTTTTCATTATATCAGAGTTCCGGGTTCTTTAGATGATTTTCATCTGCAGTGGCTTGATAAGAGGGGTGCTAATGACTATCACATTGGTATTTTCGGTTTTTCCTAAACAACCTATTGAAGTCATGTTCAAATTTATATCTTATTTGCAGCGGTGGTGCATCCTAATAAAAAAAGATGATCGGTTAAAGTTGGAAAGGATGCTGGAAGCAGCTGAAGCCTGGCTGAAGTCTTTCTGTGTTGCAACTTGCAAGGTTAGAACATATTTGGATCTTCTAGACTGTCTTTTGTGTTAGTCTGATCCTGTAGGAGGAGGAGGTGTTTGTCTCAAGTCTGTGATTGGTTGTTGAGTTTTTTTAGCTATCTTGTACTTTACTATTTGTAGTTGGTCTCCCCAGCTGGTTACTGGTTTTATTTTAAGTTGGTATGTTGAACTTCTGTAAATCAATTTGATTAGCTTTCTATAAAAGCTATGTCTTGTGCTTTGTTGGGGAAAAATGCCATATTTATTGATATTTACAGTAAACACATAAAACTTTAAGGAATTTAAATGCATTTACCCCCACCGAGTTTGAGTTATGTGTAGGAGACCAAAAATGAACAGTTGACTAGGATATACTCCTCTCAAACAAAAAAGAAAGAGAAAGAAAAATATCCCCGTGGGAACAGCATCTTCCTCTGTCCATGCATCTCCCAAGCACAGGAGCGAGAACACCAAAACCACTCAATCAGTCAGATATCAATCACCCATCAGGCATTCAGACCCCGTGCCACCCGCTCCGGCCGGCGACCCCTCGACGCGCGCGAGCCACACAGAAAGCAGATGAGGAATCCTAGGACGCAAACATCGTACTCCCGAACGTTGTTGCCTTGCCCGCCACCATCCACCCCACCATTATATCATATCGCCGTCGTCTCTGTCCCAGTCGTCGCCATCCATGGTCATTGAATAATCCAATCTCTCCAAAGCAGCTAGCTGCAGTTACATGAAAGTACTACTACTGTACTCCGCATGCATGTAGAGACAGGACAGCTGCAAGAAAGTCATATGCTACAGTGATCAGTAGCTTCAGTCTTCATATTACCAGGACATGTTGCACTCATCATGGAGCAGCAAGCTGGCTAGCATTGTGCGGAAAGCAGGGGGAACAGTGGTGTGGTTGCGCCATGGATGGATGCCCTAATGAGTAATGATAGAACGGGCTCGATCGCCTTTCCTGCAACTATTGCAGCTTGGCCAGCTTTGTACAAACCATATATGTTCGATGCTTCAGACATAAACAAAGGTGTGATGAAAGCGGAAGGTTATGTTAATTGAGGTCAAAGATACGCTTCGATTAGTAGGTGTTCCTTTCTTCGTCCCTGTAGCTTCAGAACTGATTGGCAGTTCAGTCGCGTCCGAGTTGCGTGGGCAGACGAGGCACCCACTTTCTTGCCCTGGCTTTGATTCTTTTTGGACGCCTTGTTACGTCGACAGCAACCTGAACTGTGCGTGCGGTGCTAGTGCTAAGCAGATGTCGACGTATGTAGATTAGAGTTCAGATAACCGGTTTCAAAATTTTAGGGTACGGTACGGCCGGTTTGGCCAAAAATCTGAAATTTCTATGAATTTCAGCCGAAAAGTTTAAATTAAAAAATCAGCCGAAAATCGGTCGAAATTGGTTGAAAATACCGGTCAGGTTTTTTGAAAATAAATCTTGGCACAAATTCCTTCTATATTTGACAAAATTCATGCAAAACAAATTTTTCGAAACCAGTTTTAAAAAATTCCGAGAGGCCCGATGGAAATCTATTTTCACGGCCCGAAATTTTGAACCATGATGCAGATCTTATCTTCTAGCTCTATCACGACTGAAAATGTTGATACAGGGGAAGACAGACATTCTTTTGTTGAAGTATATTGCTCACCTTTCGCAAAAGAGAAAAAGAGCACTCTCTCATTCTCTGGACTCTGAATACAGGAGTGATCATGTTTTTTATGTCATGTCGTTCAATTGCATAGAAAGAACGCATCTTGTTCTTAGAGACAAAAGTTGAGTTTTGGTGAAAATTGAAGGGCTTCCCCGTCAGGTTCGATGATAATTATGCATCCGAGTGCTCAAGGCATCATATCAGATCCCTGCTTCGCGAGCACCTATAATCCTGTATCGTCCCGAGCTAAATATCGTCCAGAGAAGGAGCAAGAGTGCAACTTGGAGAAACAAGATTCGATGTGTAGCAACGTGATGGTTTCTTCTTTCTTCCTCTGATCCGCTTCCTCCGTCCGTGTTTGAGCTCTCTTGTAGGTCAACATATCCTTGTAAATGTTGGATACATAGGCCGTTTATGGATGTCTGCCTCTATAAACTTTTGTTGATTGAAGGAGAGCTTTTTCAGCTGGGCAAAAGAAAAAAAGGGGACTTCATGCTGATTCGGAGTATAGCAAGTTCAAGCTAGCGAGTAAGGCCAAGGCCCATACGGCCATACATCGTACTTTCATTGAAGGGGGAAAACCAAAAACTTTCGGGTGTTTGATGGATGGTGAAATTTGTACTTGCATGGAGATTTGTCTGAACGCTGAATGCATGCTCACAAAGATAGCAGTTATCAGGTAACCCATCCATTTGCTTGCCTTATATCAACCGATATATAGCATTATTTGTAATGTAACAGCAACGTCGTTGTAGTATAGTGGTGAGTATTCCCGCCTGTCACGCGGGTGACCCGGGTTCGATCCCCGGCAACGGCGCGCATCTTTTTTGAAAACTTGTTGTTTTTGGTTATATAACATTGCTTCTTCTTCTTTATTTTTCTTTTTTCCTTTCTAAACGCAGATAGCTGCATTCGAATTGGGCAACATTCTCAAATTGAAAAACAAAGTAATCCTTTCCAAGTTTCTTTAAGGGAAAAAAAAACACTGGTACGCTCATCTCTGCCTCATAGAGTAGCAGGTCTTTGAACTTTGAACTTCAAAAACGGTATTTTTTATTATTATTGTTTGTTCAGATATATAAATCTGAAGAGTTGCTCCAACAATAAGTTTTGGGACTGCTCAAAAACGAAGCGAAGGTACCTCTGCCAATCAAATGATGAAGGAACAAATAAAAATGAGGGAGTGCCCACAAACCAAAGAAACTATGCATCCAGAAACATTTTTAAGAACAAGTCTCGTCAAACGAAGTAATTTCCAGGCAAAGCTCAAGAAAATAAACAGTAACTTTATTCTAATTTGAAAGTAATCCAATTCCGACATTACAACTGTTCCATCACACGAAAAAAATGTAAATACATAAAACCGCCTTGACGGTTGTCCAGGGAAGTGATAAATTTAAGTTACAACGAAGTGATATCTCAGTTCATCGGCACTAACCAAAACAACAGTATTTCAACTTGGTCTTGGGAGCAGCACCATTTATGGTGGCAATTCAGACTGAACTAGAATGGAAATAGCCGGGTTCACCATTTTATCGTACATATAACAACATATATAATTTTTAAATAATATATTCGGCAACTTTTAGCATCAATAATTCAACATAAAAAATGACAATGTACAATGATAAAGAAAGTAGCAATCAAAATGCTTAACAAGATAAAGAAACTCACTAATAATATTAGTTAATTGTAGAAAAGTGAAGCAACTATGTAACAACCCAAAATTTGGGCTTAATTTCAAATATATACAAATATGATATTTTTAAAACTTTTCAAGTTTTCCCCTTGTCATTCAATTTATTTGGATTTCAATTCAAGGTTTTGTTGATTTTAAACCTAGACATCAATTTATGGAAAACATAAAACCAATGGATAATTAAAAAAAATAGAAATAAAACTGATAATTAAATCCAAACTTGGCATATTGCACCGATATATAAAATGGGAAATAATTTAATCATATTTTGCAAGTTTCCTCAAATCAAATAGTGAAAATGCAAGTGAACAGAAACTTCAAATAATTATAGAGAAAAATATAATGTATTAAAATCATGGAAAAATTACTCAATAATCTCCACTGTTGTCTCAGACTTCCCAAAAAATGTAATTATTTTTGGAGCTAGGAAGCTATATCTAAAAATTCCCAAAACTCTCACCCATTCTTTGAAAAATTGGAAACTCAATCTCTTTTCTCTCTCCTGCTGTCCAGTGGACTCCACTGGCCATGCATTCTTCTCCACGCGGCGCAAGGCTCGGCTCCAGCTCGCCATGGACACGCCCATGCTGCCAACGCCACCAAGCCCACCCCTGCTTTCGGGCCCCGCCAGCGGTTTCCCTCTCTTCCCCAACTCCGGTCTGGTAAGCTATTTGTCCAATTCCTTGCTTTGGAACCATCCCCTAGCCTTATTAGTATTCTTCCCCGACATCTCTTCTTCTTCCTCTTTGCGCAGGCCATCTCCTATGCGTGAAGGTCATCCTCGCCGCCGCCAGTCGCCGCCGCCACAACTCCTCAGGCAATCTCAATAACCGTCTTCTATGCTAGTTAATTCCAAACACCGAGTGGTAGCTCATGCGCATGCCATTTAGCTTAGGGCGCCACCGAATTTGTAGTTGGCATGGTAGCCATAGCGCCCCACCGCCATTCTCCGACGCGCCACCGCTACCGGCCGATTTGGCCATCGCCGCCAGCGCCGTCGGGTGCGCGAGGGCACAAGGGTTCCATTTTTGCCACCCACCCGCGCCGCCGCAGACCCACTCGCGGGAGATTAGCCAACGAAATCCCTGTCGGGTTAGGGTAAAGCAGCGTTTAAAACTGAGTTAAATGTTGTTGTGTCTCCATGACGTAGGGGTCTGGTGAACAGTAATGCTGATATTAAACTCTGTTTTGAATCTGATAAGTCACTAACGAGCGGGCTTGAGCGCATTAAGTGCGCAGTAACTCGGGTCCCTGGACCGCACGCAGTAGCGGTGGACCGAAGGTCCACGTATTGTTCGGTAGACTGGCCCTATGACACGTAGGTCCCACTTGTAAGAGAAGTAATTTACTTTAAGAAAAGAAAAAGATAAATAGTTGGGACCCACATGTCATCCACTGAGCATTTTTTGGTTGCAAAAGAAATCAAAAAGAAAAAGGAAATAGCCACGGGTCCCACCTGTTGGTGAGAGAATCTCTCTCTCTTTTCTTTTTCTGGATTTTCCAACCGAATCAACTTCAAAACTCAATAACTTTTGCTACAAAACTCCAAATGAGTTTATTTTTGTCTCTAAGTTTGTCTAAAATCATAATCTACCTGAATATGCAAACATATTTGGATTTGGTCATTGTTAGAATTTATTTGCATTATTTAATTGATTTACAACTCTTTTTTGCAATAGACGTTGATTGTTCGAGCGATATCTTTGACGACCAACCAATCCCATATTTAGAACAACCTGAGTAAAGCAAGCACCTCTTTTGATCATGTTGATCCCAGTATTTTACTTACTGTACTTTTTTTTGCAAATTCTATTATGCATGCATATATATTGTGTATGAAAATGCTATGTTCGGGAAGTCGGTAGTTGTAAATCTTATTTGTTGCATATGCCTCCTTGAAATGTTGATTCCTTACTGATGTATCCATTAGATTATGGGTTAGATAATATATAATATCATTTGAGAATATTTGAGTGCGATTATTGCACAACTGCTAAATAGAGCGATAGATCTTCCTGAAAATATATAAAAGGACAATATGATAAATGTGAATTTTGGAGTTTTATGAAAAATGTCCAGAGGGGTGTGCCTTTGTTATTTTGTATGAAAATAAAATGAAAAACCTAGATTTAGACGCGAGCGAGTTATATTATATTCTAAGAAAGTGATAGATGAGTCTCACTAGTAGATAGGGGGGAATTCTCGTCCGGGTCAATTAAGAACCAACCGTCGGTATATCCGACCTAAGCGTAAGCGTACAACCAAATATGCTAGTATAGTGATGTCCTTAGCTAATAATGTTATCAAGAACTGGCCTTGCATGAGGGGTAGACAGGAGACGTGCGAGCATATGTTTGTTGTCGGCGAATGCCTCACTGAGACAGGTGTACCGAGTAGGGTACACTTGGGTCAAGTGAGGATAAACATTCGATGGACTAAGTTCAAGGTTAGGGCTAGATAATTGAAAGGCTTCAAAGCATGCTCTAGACTGCTTACCTAAGGTAGTGAGCAGTGGTATCGACGGATATCAAACAAGGTAGAGAAGTCGTGTTATGTGAGAAAAGTTATACCCCTCTACATAGTATAAATCTATTATAATAGCCGCACTCGCGGTGATGAGTGTGCTAAGTGTAGTATTGCCGAGTATAATGTTGACTTTACAAAAATTATCTTATCGGATAAACATGGGAAATGGTTGATGGTTTTATTGAGTTAACTGTCGAGTTATAGCTGAACATGAAATGTTGCTCGCAGCCGAGGAGGGTTGCGAGTTGTAGTTGATATTATTGTTGATTCATTCCTTTACTTACTTACTATCTTGTTATCTATTTAACTAATTTTAGACTTATGTTGCAAAGTACTACTTATGGATATTGTAAACAAAATCTGCTTAATGCAAAATAACTTGTAGCATAGAGTCTTCTCTTTTTAGCCTTGCATCTATATAAATATTGTGATACACTACAAGTCTTTTTGAGTACACAATGTACTTAATCTTGGTTATGTTGTTGTTTAGAGCATGAAGAGGAATCTACGTCAAACGACACTTTCTTTGCACCCGGAACCGGAGGGTTCGGTGACGGGTCTATCTAGGTCTTGTTTCTTGTCGGCTACCTTTGGGTTGGATGGGTATGCCGCTGGAGTTTTTGTTACTTTTGTTATTTCTTTCATTGTTACTTTACTATGTTAATTCTTGTTTATATTTAGCCAGTCGGCCACTAATGTAATAACTGTATTGTTTAAGTTAAGTACCATTTGCTTTACTTTTACGTGTGAATGTAAAATATTGTAAATGTGTGTACCAAACACTGATAATGGGATTAACACGGTACACACATAAAAGCCTTTGAATATTCTACGCCTGGAGATCTGTCAAACTAAGAGCAAAATCATGGACAAAAGATAGTAGGCATGCTCACTCACAAGAAAACTCAGCAACATCGGTAACCAATCCATTTGCTTTACTTATATACAATAAATAATTGTAATTATTTGCAATGTCAGTTAGGTCGTTGTAGTATAGTGGTGAGTATTCCCGCCTGTCACGCGGGTGACCCGGGTTCGATCCCCGGCAACGGCGCTTCAAGTTATAACTTCTTTTTTGAAGACTTGCTTTGGGTTAACAACTTAACATTGTTTCTTTTCCTTCTCTTTCCCCCCTTTCTAAACGCAAATATCAGATAGCTGCATTCCAATTGGCCAACATTTCTCAAATTAAAAAAAACAAAGTAATCGTTTCCAAATTTCTTTTTGAAAAAAAAAATACTCGTAAGCTCATCTCTGCCGCATAGAGTAGGAGGTGTATGAACTTCAAAAACGGTATTTTCCTTTGTTTGTTCAGATATATAAATCTGAATAGTTGTTCCAACAATAAGTTCTGGGACTGCTTTAAAACGAAGCGAAGGTGCCTCTCCAATCATATGATAAGGGGGGGAAAAAACGAGGGAGTGGCCACAAACTATGCATCCAGAAACATTTTTAAGAACAAGTGTCGTCAAACGAAGTAACTTCCAGGCAAAGCTCAAGAACATAAACAGTAACTTTATTCTAATTTGAAGGTAATCCAATTCTGACATTACAATTGTTCCAACACACGAAAAAAAATGTAAATACCCTAAAACCGGCAGGACGGTTGTCCAGGGAAGTGGTAAATTTAAGTTACAACTAAGTGATATCTCAGTTCATCAGCACTAACAAAAACAACGGTATTTCCGTATGAAAGTTTCACATGAACAAACGAAGTGTATACTACTGCCTCTCACTTGCTCTTGGGAGCAGCGCCATTTATGGTGGCAATTGTACCCTTTGGTGGGTTAAGTTCATCCCAAGCCTCGATCCATGTGACCATGGAGTCAGCTAGCTTGTTGAAGTAGCCATCCACCTTGCCGAGCTTCACCCTCACCAGCTTGGCCAGCTCAAGATAACACTTTTGGACAGTGGTGGCCTCCTTTGGGAGCGCCACAGACTGGAAGAAGGGGATCAGCTCCTCTTGCCAGAAGATGCCGTTGTATTCCTTCTTCAGATTCACAAATGGGTTGCTTGCTTTGCTGTGCCAGATGTAGGGCAGGCCAGTCTTCACACCCAAGTCCAAATGATCTGTAATCACCTGTGTGATCCGAGCAAATATAACTCAGTACAAAGATAACCGAACCAAGCAAAGCACAGTATCAAGAAGCACGGATTTGTAATGGTTATTAGCTTGCATAATGCACTGGATATTACCAATTGTGCATGACCATCAAATTGTTCAATTGCATTCAGAGGCACAACAACAATGCAACTCTGAATAAAATAACAGAATATACCTTGGTGCACCATCCTGCCCACATATCGTCGTAGCGACCAATAGGCTGGCCATCACCCATAAGACCGAAGTACATCGCAGGACCAATGAGCTCACGGTCAAACGCAAGGTTCATTCCACACATTGGGAACAAGGTACCCTTTGGGATTGTAAGAATAGCATCCACATACCTGATTTCAAGAAGGAAAACATCAGATTAGCAAGAATAGATTGCCTAAACGATGAAATATGCTGAAATGTAACATCCTTACCTGGTATTTCTCTCAAGGGGCTTGACAAGCTGAGTAGGGGCATCATAGTCTGGAATGTTAAGCCAAAGCCCATGAGAAACAGCAGTTGGGGCACCCTCACGAAGGCTGAATGGGTACCCACGAACAAAATCAGCACCATCACGGTACGGGTCATACAAAGTATTGAAGAAAAATGGAGTAGAAGGGCTCAGAAGGTTCTTGATGTGCTGCTCAAGTGCATTGATGTCCTTTCCTGATGGATCCTTAGCAACCTGAGATTTTTGCACAAATAATAGGTCAGCAATGAGCCAATGACAAACGATAGGGCAAGATCTGGCATGCCCAAGTGTATTTAACAAAACAGAATGGATGACTAAAATAATGGCATTACATTCCAAGGCTATACATTTTTTAGTGCAAGGCATATGCTATGCATGTGCAGCGTCAGCTGTTTAACTAATATAAGAAGAAGAAAAACTATTCAGTAGATCTTTCTAGAATGCAGGTAATGTCATGAAAGAGAACACAGCAGACTATTTTTTTTCACTGTAAACAAACGATCATTACAGAGCAGAGCTCAATCCTTACAGTTCAAAGTTTTATTCTATTATCTCTGCATCATAAGCCAACACAATGATCCAATAAAAGTTACATTATTTAGCAATCAGGTGGGACCCTAACTTGAATACACATACTATTTGCTTTTCAGGGAAGAAACTGCAATGCAACCATTGAGCATGTTTGCCAGTAATTTTGCCGAGCGTTAGCACGTATATATACTCAAAAGTACTTCAGTAGATGGAACACTGTTAAGATGTTAGGACTCATGAGAATCTTTATAATGCCTCTATTTTAACCCCTACAAGAATTTTTCCACTGCCTCTCGAGTCTTGACTAATGATCAAGGCTTAATAATGGGGCGGTCCATCGGATGTGCTGATTTCAGATGGGTGGTTGCTCCAATCTATCTTTGCATTTACATTTCTTGTGTAAAGGCATGATTTATAACTAAGATAAATACAAACAAAAAATGATGTGTAGCAATAAAAAAGATAGTATGGTCCCAAGGCAAAGTGGATATATCGTCCAGTCCAGATATTTTATAAGTTTAGGCTTCATAATAATCCATGCAGGATGCATCAAGGTACCTTTTTTCCTTGTTTTCATATTGTTAAATAAGCATTGTTTTGTTCCCTAGGTAAGACTACTGATCACGACCCTCAAGCATAAACAAATAAATACGGATCAGCACAACTGACGAAGTAAGGCGTAAGGCGATATGTACAAGTTGCATTGTTGCATCGTTGTATCTGAATCCTACAACCACTGTGGGGTACCACAGATCCAGCGCTTATTCCAGTTCATACCACCTCCAGCTGCAAGCAATACAGAACCAAAGCAGTGTGGCTAGATCCAATGCTTGACAGTACTTCTTAGCAGTAGAACATGTCATAAGTTCAATCCCAAACTTAACTACATGATTAGATCTGATACCCACGACTATATGCGTGACTACACGAATTAAGGAGGCAATATTCAACTGATAGATCAATCAGTCATCTGGAACACGTGAAATTCACATTCTACCTACCCAGATCACAAGACTATGCACTATGAGATTTTTACACAACAGTAAACTAAACGATCATAGCTAATAGGAGTAACAACAAAGACACCCCCAGTCCTAATCTATGTAATGTAAACCTCACAACTCAAATCATTCTACAAGACATCTCCACGAAGAAAACAAACCAGGGGTCTCACATTTCCCCTAGTCTACCTAACCAGATCCGAGCCCCACCCCACCAAACCGCACGAAGATCCCATCTCTCCGCGACAAGTCACACCAAGACAGTAGATCAGCCGACCAAATTAGATCAAGATCCAGCCTATCCGCACCAAATCACACCAATACACAGACAGATCTGAGATGACAGGGGAGCGGGGGGAGGGGGATGGGATGGGAGCACTCACGAAGCAGTCGTCGTCGATGGTGTAGATGTACTTCTTCTTGGAGACCATGTAGCCGAAGCAGCGACACGCGGAGTCCTTGAAGGAGATGCAGGATGCCTTGGGGCCGAGGATGCGGTTGATGTCGTTGCGGTTGTAGAGCTCGTAGTCGAAGCCCTCGGGCACCCGGATGATCTTGCTGGGGTCGCCGTCTTGGACGATGATAAGGTGGTAGGGCTGGAAGAAGGGCCGCCACATCTCGAGGAAGTCGAGGTTGCGGATAGTTGGGATGACGATGTCCAGCTCGTCCTTGAGCAGCGGCGTCGACGGCGCGGCGGCAGCGGCCATCGCGGCGGGCGGGGTGGGGGTTCGAGGGAGGCAGGGGAGGGGAGGGAGGTGGTCGGGGTGGAGACTGCGGAGGGAAACGGAAGGGGTATAAAAGGAGGGAGGGGAGGAGCGGCGGAGGGTTCCGGCACGTGCGGGGCCGGCGCGGCGGATGGGCCGGCCGCGGCAGGTGGGCTTGGTGGAGCCGCTTTTTTTTTGCTTGTCCAAGAAGGGAACAGGGTGGTCGTCCTCGGAGTTTTTGTTCTAAATGATGACACCGTTGTAACGGTGCGCATTTTGTGTGCCGACAAGTATTATGTCTGTATGCCCACCGCTCGGATGTAATTGTGTCCGCACGCCTATCGTTTGGACTGCACGCGTGTTGCTCAGAGAACCACGTCCGCACGGCCTGTGCCCGGACAAGCCCCCCCCCCCCCCCCCGGGCGCCCGGACAATCCACCTCTGCGTGCTCCCCCGCCTAGACAAGCCTCTTCCGCACAAGTATCGCTCGGTCTCTGGCGGCCCCTAGCCCAGAGTGTCGTGGCCCAACAGTGCCTCCTGATTTTCCGCAACCAGCGCGTTGAGCTGTCTGCGGGAATTGCTTTCGCGCGGCTATAAATATCAAAGTCACTTTCGCTTTTGGACATTCTCAATTGTGTTTTCGTTCTTGTTCTCACGCTGAGAATAGAGAGAGCAGAATAAAAAAATAGAGATTAAAGTTTGGAGCAGTTCTTAGAACCGTACCAGTATTGAACAGTCCCCTGAAGGGCAGATAATGTTTTGCCCACTATATTTGTCGTTATTACTGTAGTCGGAGTTAATTACTCTTACTCAGCTACTCCTAATTAATGTGGCTTGTTGTTGTAATTAAATAGTTGTTAATAATCTAGATGTGGTTTATTACTGCTTATTATTAAGAGGTAATGAATTAGTCATAACTAATGTATCGGTAATTAATTAGTGCTAAATAATTAGTGGTAATAAATCAGTTGTAATTAGTTTAGTGATAATTAGTTATGCATAATTATTTTAGTAAAAATTAAATAGTTGCAATTAATTTAGTGATAATTAATTAGTCATAATTAGTTTAGTGATAATTAGTTAGGTATGATTAATTTAGTGAAAATTAAATAGTTGTAATTAATTTAGTGATAATTAATCTGTCGTAATTAGTTTAGTGGTAATTAGTTATGCATAATTAATTTAGTGAAAATTAAATAGTGGTAATTAATTACTCTTAATTAATTTAGTGGTAATGAATTAGTGTTAAATAATAAATCATATTTGCTTGAGTTGTAGTTTATTAGTAGTAATTGCACTAATAATGAATTATTCGTAAGTATTTTTTATAGGTAATAAATTTGTTGCTAATTATTTATTTATTTCTATTTCATTACTCATATTTAATTGATTACTTTCATGTAATATATCATAATTATTTGTGACATGGATAATTACTGATGAATAAATTATTTGTAACTAATTAGTTCAGTCATATTAATTTTGTGCTAACTACATACCATATTTGTTATATCGCGTACTGTAGATCGGGTTCTTGTGGCTTTAGGTAATTTCAAACATGCAAGACATAGTAGTGTTTTATGGCGACGGTCTTGTACCGACTAGACCCGATGGGTTGGACCTGTTGAGATGCTAGTACAAGGTGGTTCGTGCGGAGGATCTCGATGCGATGAATATTCATGAGCTTAGGAGTTGCATTCGGAGGGAATTCGACACGGAGCCAATGACGAAGAAACTTGTCATCGAGGGGATCACCTGCACGAATAGGGGAGGACAGAGCGTATGGGAGATGTACATGCAGATTGCTTCTCAGCCCAAGGAGGCGATATACTGGAAGTTGATGGTGTATGTGAATTTCGTACGCAATGTGTTGGGAAACCTTGATGATGCCGGGGTCTTGGGAAGTGGGCAACCACAGGCAAAGCTTGAAGACAGTAGCACAGAATGTGCCATTTTGGAGGAAGTTCGTGAGAAAAGACTTGCGCATAATTTTGTCCAAAATAAAGGGGTAAAACTATGGTGGTCGGCCCGCATTGACTACCACGAGTATCTGCTGAATTAGCATCTCGGGTTGGAGTATGACAAAGATGCCGACCCAAGCTCGAATCGTAGCGACGAGGACGCACACCAGGCTGGTGGTCCAACCGGTGGAATTGTGTTAACCCATAGTTTAAGTCGTGTCCACAACTTCTGCCGCACTGCCTCTGGGAGATGATCTCATCTCCATGATCTCTCCCGGGGGCTGCGTAACCCATAGTGTAAGTCGTGTCACCGATCATCCAATCGGCTACCAATTAGAGTTTTTTTCGGTCATCTTCAAATCGGGTTTTCTCTATTTTTTTCGATCATAGATCGGTTTACGTCGCTCTACCGACCTGTCGACGTTCCTCGGCTCCGGACTTCACCGCCTCGGCTTCGACCTCTCCGGCGCCTCCTCTCTTCCGATGATGCCGTGGCGTGATGCGGCACGCTCGTCGACACGACTCTCCCTCCACGGCCTTCCGAGCGCCCCGTCTACCGTCGTCATCACGCCGGACCGTCGTCTGCAAGACTTCCGTCTTCACCGAATTTAGGTCCAGTCTGAATGTCCGCCTTGGCGACGTTCCGACTACGGGAGCGTGCTAGACAGGATGTTACCTCGGCTTCGTACATGCGCGACGCCTTCTCTTCTGAGAGATCACACATTCACATACTGTAATATATATATATATATATAGGTTTCCTAAGGTACGCATATATATATAGGTTTCCTAAGGTACGCATTTTATTTCCGGAACAAACGATGCGTGATTGATAGATCGAGCACATTCAGAAGGCGTTCGATCTCCTTAAGGTAGCTTCGCCACTAGCTTGGACGTGAACATAAAAGATGCAGTTGATTGACGGGGGGGTGCAAACAAGACGTATTAAAGGCGCCAACATGTGCATCCTTGATTCTGGGGTGCGAGCGCGATTACTTGAAGATTTACACACATCAGGGGACGCACCTTTCCGCGCTGTACGTTACTGCATGGAAGAGCTTTCAAATCAAGACGGTACAGTACCATACTTGGATTAAACCATCTTGGTGTGATCACCTGTCACCCATCGCAGCTTCGCAAGGACGGCGTTTTGCTTTTGGACCGCGCGCGGCGTCCATGTGATCTCTAAGAAACAAATTCAGTTCAGTGCCCACTCCACACGGCCCACAGGCGACAACCGCCCCCGCGTCAGCCGAAAAAAACGGGACCGGTCGCGCGCGGCCGAAGCCCGTGACTCTCGGCCAGGCCTTGCCGAGCGGGCACGCGCGGTGCGAGGCGAGCCCGTCCTCCCCGTGGTTCCATCCCGCCCGCGCCTGCCCATTGTCCCGGTCGGACACGGCCCGTTTAACCCAAATTCACTCTCGATCCACAAGCCCGCCGATGGCCCTCGGCCACCGACGAAACGCCGCAGCGTGGTGTAAACTAGGTGAGTCCCCGCGCGTTGCCGTCCGTGTCGATCAGCCATTTAATTTCACTAGTCATATGTCCATGCTTTTCTACGGAATATCTAATAGAGAAATATATTGTATTAAGAATTAGAATAACATACCTGTCATAATTTAGCAAAAACAGAACAGTTAATAGACATTGAACATCCATATTATTTAAGCATGAAGGAAGTCAAAACTATCCCCTGCCAACCATATTTTTCTCCATCTTAAAACCCACCACTAAGAAAACGACTAACTTTTCACCTGTTGCATTCCTTATCTCTACCTCATTAGGCATTGCTTGGTGATCACTAGGGATGCCAATTATGCCCGATTCACTGCGTCTTGCATCATCGAATACCCTAATGGATGCGGGTATGGCGTCTTTCTTTCTTGCGGGCATGAAAACGGGCACAATTCCTTGCCCATCGAGTAAACGGGCATGGGCTACCCTTGCGCGAAATCACTGTGCATGTCCGTAACAGGGACACGGCTATTCGAATAGATTTTTGACACTCTGCAGAGGTTGATGCGCTTTACCCACAAGAGATAAATCACTTGTAATGTCCGTCGACACACTTCCGAGGTGTGCGACTAAGTGATTACCACAAGGCCTTTACAAGTTCCATTTTGCCTCGGTTACGCTGCTAAGGTTTCGCCATCACACCCCTCTTGCGCCATTAAATGACCACAAGTAACCGACTCAAAACTTCCCTAATTAGTTGGCGGTCAGTCCCATACCGGACTTATGGTTGCACGATGTGACCGGATCAATGACTTGCAAAGTTAAGTCCTTAGTTGGTCGCTCGACAAGTCTACCACAACCCAATGTGCATTACGCACCCACTCTAGCTTCCTACCTCAAGCCCGAGCATAAATCATTTTTGTTCATTCCCGACCAAATGGCAATCCCGCCATGGCACAACATCTTTAATAAAAGTGGCCTCACACCACTGCTCCATAGTTCCATTAGTCAAATTTCATTAATCATTGAACATGTGATCGAAAGTACAGGTAACTAGAGCATGTCTAAGCAATACGCTCCCAAGTTGGTATACAATCATGTCCAACTAGTATTAACCATCCTAAGGTGTCCAAGGATATATGTCATTCAAGGAGACATTTCATTTTCAATTCATCAAGGAGGCATAATGGCAATTTGGCAATTATCTACTCCCAAACCATTTTAATAAAACTAGCCATGCATGATAATTTAATACAATATACATTTGTAAAATGGGTTCAACATGGTCAAAGGCCTACGACTTGCCTTCGTTGACGAGGAGCGGGTCTTGATCGTTGGTCGAAGAAATCTTCCAAACGCAATCTACACGTCGAGAATATCAACAAATAAATAAAACAGTACCAAATGAACTCCAAAAATTACAAAACCAGTACGAAATGAAAGAGGATGAATTTATATAAATTTAGAAATTTGATCACCCAAATCGAGTTCGGATGTGAAAGTTAGCCAAAAGAAGTTGGAAATCACATAAAATGATAGAATTAGGTTTTTCGGATTTTCATTAATTTTCTATTGAAAACCCGGATTTTGACGTCGGCGCATGCAATCGCCACGCAGCCACGCTGGCGTAAACATCGACGCTGGGCGACGTGGCGCCACGTGGGTGGCCACGTGGCCGCCCGGGTCGAGAGAGAGAGAGAGAGACGTGAGAAGCGCTGGCGCGGCGCCGAGTCGGGGAAGACGCAGCGGGCGTCGCGCGGGCGGAGAAGGCGGCAGCCGAGAACGGCGACGCCGGAGGCGACGGAAGGAAGACGAGGAGGGCGCGAGGAGCACGAGAGGAGGAGAGAAGAGAGAGAGGAAAGCGACAGGCGCGCTTTATAGAGCTCGCGCGAGGAAAAGATCGCGTTCGAGACTTCCGTGCAGCTTATTTAGATTACAATGTCCGCCGATGTTCCGACCAGGCGTGTTGGACAGATTCTCGCTTCCTACATGCGCGACGCTTTCTTCCGGAGATCACACATTCACATGCTTATATATATATATATATATATGTTTCCTAAGGTACGCATTTTATTTCCGGATCAAACGATGCGTGATTGATAGATCGAGCACATTCAGAAGGCGTTCGATCTCCTTAGGTAGCTTCGCCACTAGCTTGACGTGAACATAAAAGATGCAGTTGATTGACGGGGGTGCAAACAAGACGTATTAAAGGCGCCAACATGTGCATCCTTGATTCTGGGGTGCGAGCGCGATTACTTGAAGATTTACACACATCAGGGGACGCACCTTTCCGCGCTGTACGTTACTGCATGGAAGAGCTTTCAAATCAAGACGGTACAGTACCATACTTGGATTAAACCATCTTGGTGTGATCACCTGTCACCCATCGCAGCTTCGCAAGGACGGCGTTTTGCTTTTGGACCGCGCGCGGCGTCCATGTGATCTCTAAGAAACAAATTCAGTTCAGTGCCCACTCACCGTGCAAGAGTAGCGTTTTTTTTTTCTTCCATGCAAGGACTGGGGAGCTGGCATTGTACGTAGTTGGAGGACGTACGTACTACCTACGCACGACCTTTTGTTTTGGATCGGAAAGTTCTTTCTTTGCGCGCTTCACACGTTGGTGAAATGGTTGATTACCGGCGGGGCATGGAGCTTATGATTGACTATGCGAGACGCAAGAAGAACGTAGCGTGCCGGCATAACAAGAGCCGCATGCCGCCTGTGTCCGAGCCGGCCGCGCGCCGACGAACCACGCGCCTGACCCGGCGCAGCGCGACTCCACAAGGCAGGCCCACAGGCGACAACCGCCCCGCGTCAGCCGAAAAACGGGACCGGTCGCGCGCGGCCGAAGCCCGTGACTCGGCCAGGCCTTGCCGAGCGGGCACGCGCGGTGCGAGGCGAGCCCGTCCTCCCGTGGTTCCATCCCGCCCGCGCCTGCCCATTGTCCCGGTCGGACACGGCCCGTTTAACCCAAATTCACTCGATCCACAAGCCCGCCGATGGCCCTCGGCCACCGACGAAACGCCGCAGCGTGGTGTAAACTAGGTGAGTCCCCGCGCGTTGCCGTCCGTGTCGATCAGCCATTTAATTTCACTAGTCACATGTCCATGCTTTTCTACGAAATATCTAATAGAGAAATATATTGTATTAAGAATTAGAATAACATACCTATCATAATTCAAAGAAAAAGAACAGTTAATAGGCATTGAACATCCATATTATTTAAGCATGAAGGAAGTCAAAACTATCCCCGCCAACCATATTTTTCTCCATCTTAAAACCCACCACTAAGAAAACGACTAACTTTTCACCTGTTGCATTCCTTATCTCTACCTCATTAGGCATTGCTTGGTGATCACTAGGGATGTCAATTATGTCCGATTATCCGCGTCTCGCACAAGGCATTTAATACCCCTAATGGATGCATGAGCTGTTTTCGCTTCACGCATGAAAACCGCACAATTCCTCGCCCATCGAGTAAACCGCATGGGCATGGGCATGGGTGTCGGGACCCGTGTCACACAACCCAGACCCTCTGGCATACCAGCTAGTCACATGATCGTGAAATACCGCACACATTGCAACAATGATGTAATCATAACCATTCACAACGAACTAATGAAGCGCTAAAGTAATATTATTTAAAACAACAAAGACCTTATGGTCAAGTTCTTACAAAAGTAGCCTCACGGGCTTAGCAACAACAGAGTATCCGCAAATGAAATCTCAAAATACGTGGAGCCCAATCGACATGCCCACAGCAATCGAGTGGAGGACGTGACCTAGTTCGCAAAGTCTTCGAGTAGCCTTCTTCGAGAACTCAACATTTCCGATTCTTCCAGATGAACAACAAAGGGCATAAAGCCGTGAGTACATAAAGTACTCAAGAAGTCGTAGAGAAATGTATGCACATAGTATTCATGTCGCTTAAGCAAGGATGGCTTTATGGTTAATTTGCGAAGCAAGTTTAATAAAGAAATACAATAATTAGATTGCAAGTGATTTCAAAAGAATAGTACATAGATAACCAAGTTCTTTTGAATCAAATAGTGAACATCCTGCTCACTTCCCAACCATTCCAACCAAACGCTTCTATCGAACCAAACCACATTTTTGAAAAATACTACCTTTCGCGAAATCACTGTGCATGTCCGAATCGGGACACGGCTATTCGAATAGATTTTTGACACTCGCAGAGGTTGTGCAATTTACCCACAAGAGATAAATCACTTGTAATGTCCGTCGACACACTTCCGAGGGTGTGCGACTAAGTGATTACCACAAGGCCTTTACAAAGTTCCATTTTGCCTCTGTCGCCTCGCTAAGGTTTCGCCATCACGACCTCTTGCGCCATTAAATCACCACAAAGTAACCGACTCAAAACTTCCCTAATTAGTTGGCGGTCCGTCCCATACCGGACTTATGGTTGCACGATGTGACCTGGATCAATGACTTGCAAAGTTAAGTCCTTAGTTGGCTGCTCAGACAAGTCTACCACAACCCAATGTGCATTACGCACCCACTCTAGCTTCCTACCTCAAGCCCGAGCATAAATCATTTTTGTTCATTCCCGACCAAATGGCAATCCCTGCCATGGCACAACATCTTTTAATAAAAGTGGCCTCACACCACTGTTCCATAGTTCCATTAGTCAAATTTCATTAATCATTGAACATGTGATCGAAAGTACCGCGGTAACTAGAGCATGTCTAAGCAATAATACGCTCCCAAGTTGGTATACAATCATGTCCAACTAGTATTAACCATCCTATGGTGTCCAAGGATATATGTCATTCAAGGAGACATTTCATTTTCAATTCATCAAGGAGGCATAATGGCAATTTGGCAATTATCTACTCCCAAACCATTTTTAATAAAACTAGCCATGCATGATAATTTAATACAATATACATTTGTAAAATGGGTTCAACATGGTCAAAGGCCTACGACTTGCCTTCGTTGACGAGGAGCGGGTCTTGGTCGTTGGTCAAGAAATCTTCCAAACGCTAATCTACACGCGAGAATATCAACAAATAAATAAAACAGTACCAAATGAACTCCAAAAATTACAAAACCAGTACGAAATGAAAGAGGATGAATTTATATAAATTTAGAAATTTGATCACCCAAATCGAGTTCTGGATGTGAAAGTTTACGCAAAAGAAGTTGGAAATCACATAAAATGATAGAATTAGGGTTTTTCGGATTTTCGAATTAATTTTCTATTGAAAAACCCGGATTTTGACGCTCGGCTGCATAGCAATCGCCGACGCAGCAGCCCACGCTGGCGTAAACACGACGCTGGCGCGACGTGGCGCCACGTGGGTGGCCACGTGGCTCGGCCGCGGTCGAGAGAGAGAGGAGAGAGAGAGGAGAAGGCGTGGGGCCGCGAGCTGGGAAGACGCAGCGCTTGCCGGAGAAGGCGTGGCCGAGAACGGCGACGGAGGCGACGGAGCCGGAAGACGGAGGAGGGCGGCGAGGAGCCGATAAGCTTCACCGCACCGCTTGCCCGACATTACAGTAATCTACCCACATGTGTAAGAAACTATATCAATTTGTATTTGTATTTTATTTGTTGAGCTTGATTAGTTGTCTTGTCGAACATGATATGTGAATTATGATGAACTTTATTAGTTGTTGAATGTGTGATGCACCATTGATGTGTGGATTATGATGAACTTGATGTATGCATTGCTCGCGGATAATGAGTAAACGGGCATGCCCGCGGGCGACGGGTATGAGCGAGGTTTTTCGTCCGTCGTCCTTTGCAGGTATACCTGTGGGGAGAATTCGGGGTCGCGGGTATGGGTATGGGCGACCACTACCCGTACCCGCCGCGCCCGATTGCCATCCCTAGTCATCACTGGCCACATCCTCAATCTTCTCCGCAGTAGGCCATTCAACACCGTGCATAGAATCAGACTCAGTCGTTGAACTACTTGCCCTGCTCAAAAGGAGGGCATTAGGACTGAAATGATCCTTGCCACAAGCTCTAATTTTACCACTCCACATAGCACAATTCCTGGCTTTTGATCAAGTACTTCTTCAATTATATCGGCTTATTGTCGAATTCTACCCCCCCAAAGAAAAAGGCCAATATACCTATGAAATTACACCACTACACAATGAGCTCCAAACACAAATCAGGCGTAGAATGGCTCACCTCAAGTCAAGGAGACACAAGCCGGCCCTCTCCTCCTTGGTCAGCATATCTAGGGTGCGAGGCGCTTTCTCGGTACCGCTGCCACGTCAATGACACAGAGCCCATCCAACTCCTCCTTGCCGATCTTTGCTCCAGCCGCCCGAAACTCGTCGGCGCCCCATTGATGGCGGGCACAGTCATGGGCGCACCGGCGGCCATCCGAAAAGCCTCAGCGAAGCGGTCGGTGAGCACCACCCTGAGCACGTGGAAGCGGTAGAAGCTTCGATCAATAGGGAAGAGACGGGGAGAGATCAACCCTACAACTTGGATTTGAGGAAGAAGCCTCATCTTGCGTGGGGAGGAGGCGCAAGCACCAGGGAGAAGGCGAGAGGACGGAGAGAGGACAGGGCCCGACGACACGGGGAGAAGAGAGGAGGCGCCAATGGTGCAAATGGGGACTGGGGTGGGATCGGGGACTTAGCCGCCGGAGAGGAGGGAGGGGGACGCGAGGACCGGCCAAGGGGGAGGCGGTGGCGAGGAGGCGGGTGAGGGGCGTGGGCGAGGAAGCGGGGTGGATGGAGGAGAACTGGCGGCGATTTTGCATTTTTCGTGATCGTGGGTGAGGTGGGACGAGCGAGAGAGAGAGAGGCGGGGGGGTGGGTGGCGGTTTCGATGGAAGGAGATGGGAGGCGGAGTGTAGAGAGAAAAGATCAAACGGCTCACGTCGTACGGAGAAGAATGGATCCAATGGATCATATCGAACGAAGGAGGACAGACCGCCACCGATTCCTTCTTTTAAGTAGTAGAGATATCGCATGCAAATAAATAGTCATGTACGTATGCATTTCGAGAGAAAAATGTAAGGATTAAGACCGTAAATAAACAGTCTGGAAGTAAACTAAACCACATTAGAGGAGACATCGTAGGAAAATACATGTATGTGCAACAAATTGATAGCTAAATAAACATGTTTGCTTTGGTTGGCAACGGTCTAGAAATGAGCTTTGAGGAGCCAAATTAGCTGCACAGCAAAGATTGTAGGCAAACAAACCTCTAATACAAGTAGAACTTGAGCTACATTTTCATCCAAAAAATTGTTGTACTTATCTTAATTTGCATGCAGATCTAAGTATCATACTACACTCTCATATATTTTCAGTTTCTTCATCTACATTGCAATGTATCAACCTTACATTTAGCGTGTCATACATGTTAGGATTCATCTCGAAGTTACAAACGGCAGCAATAAAAACAAATCTCTTTTTGCTGCAGCAACAGTGAGTTTATTCATGAGAGGCACATATATTTCAACAGAAAAGGTTAGTAAAATCCAAAATAGAGTGTTTATTAAGGGCAAGGCCTCTGCTAACTCAAACCAAAACGAAAAACTGTGAGCTAAGAAAGAATAACTAGAGATATTCTTACTGGTACAGCTCCAAATTGAAGTCTCTAAATTCATTCAAATGGTTTAGGCTCTAGAGTTTCCACTTTCCTGTGCTCGTACGACAACTTACTTTGAAAGAAGAAACCGCTCTATGCGCACAGACCCATGAACTATGGAAAACACCACCATCTTCTTGCAATGCCTAGCTTTGGTCTTTGTGCACCTTCATTAATAGGCTGCATCAACATGAATGACCAAAGAAGGAAGACAAAGCTTATGTTACTATGTTAGTATCGAATAAATTAGCTAATACTGGACTTAGTTTGCTACTAAGTGCAAAGAAACATACAATAGCTGATTTTTTTAAAAGGGAAATACAATAGCACATAGGTAGCACTTTAACATACGATTTTTAATACAAACCGTCTGTGATAAGATACTTATCATGCGGTTCTTAGCGTATCGATAATAGAGGCGGTCGTCTTTGGTAAAACCATCTGTGATTACCATTAACACTAACAGTTTTGGAAAACCGTCAGTAATGAGGCGTCCAGTATTAACCTTTTTGTAGTAGTGATCCTTCGTAAGCCAAATAGAGCTTTGACTGTCATAAAATATTATAGTGCAAAACGTACTTTCACAAAGCTCAGTAAATAAATCTCTTACCAAACGACTTCTTTGCAAGCTTCAGAAATAGCCATATAATTGGCTTATGTAGTGGACAAGGCAACAATAGCTCATCCAACAATGAACATATAACCAGAAAGAGATCTTATATTTTCCATATCTCCAGCAAAATATGAGTACACATAACTAACAATTCAATCTTTAGTCTCACCAAACTGTAAACAAGTATCAGATGTACCCTGCAAGTATCTAAAAATCCATTGAACTGCTTTCCAATGCTCTTTGTCAGGATTAGTCATGTATCTACTGACAACTCTCAATGATTGAGATAAATCAGGGCGAGAACATACAATAGTATACATAAGTGAACCAACTGCACTGAAATATAGAACTCTAGATATGTACTCAACTTCATCATCTGACTGTGGACATGACGCTGAAGAAAAGTAAAAATGTGCATCTAACGGTGTATTCATCGGTTTGGCCTTATGCATGTTGAAATAACGAATAACTTTATTAATATATATTTTCCGACTTAGGTATAATTTTTCAAATCGTCCATCTCTGGTAATTTACATACAAAGAATCTTCTTTGCTGCACCGAGATCATTCATCTCAAATTTACTACTCAATTATGTCTTCAACTTTAAAATTTATGCCTTGTCTTTTGCAGCAATCAACATATCATTAACTTATAGGACCAAATAAATACATCAGTCATTAATAGTCTTCAAATAAACATAGTTATCATAATTGGATGTTTTGAAATCCAAAGATATCATAAAGAATTCAAATCTCTTGTACCACTGTATAGGTGATTGTTTCACACCCTAAAGATATTTTTTCAGCTTGTAAGCATAATTCTCATTTCCTAAAAAGATAAAACCTCTCGGTTGATGTCAAACCCTAAATTTTGAACTTGGGACCTACTGTGTATATTTGTGTCATTCCCTGGATCAGTAGATAGCACACACAGTTACACTGTTGGTTGAAATACATATCACAAAAATACAGAGTTATTACATAATATTGAACAAAGCGTAAATATACCTTATGGCTTTTGGCTTGTAGAATAGCCGGATAGGCCAAATACTTTCGAACAACATCTGAAAAAGAATTAAAGTATAACATGTAGAACCCTCACGATATGCCCACCGGCAATCGACTATGGGCTCATGACCTAGCTCTTGGTCTTCTTGATCTTCAGTATTGATCAATACTCATAATTGTCCCTGTAGTGTTCTTTGGTGCGTACTGACTAAAAGAATATAAATAGCGAGCATGAGTACACAACCGTACTCGTGAGGTAACACACAATGCAATTATTATAGATGCAGGGCTAATCAAAGGGGAAGCTCTTACCTAGGATATGGTGATATGCCTACCATGACTCTTTTTTTAATATTTTTCTATGCCTCTTAGGTTCCAATATCCCACACAGGCCCAATATCATAACCCTTTTCATGCAAACTATAAAAATCTCGAGTGATAGTGTGTGCATTAGTCATTTGCTCAAAATCAACTCGGAGTTAAAGATTTGCAATAATAGTTCAACAGGAGTACAATTTTGTTGACGTGAAACTAATATATACTCTGTAATATACTACTTACAAAGTTTTTCAAATAACAAATCAGTGTGGGAGAGGGTAATATTATATAAACTCTAAGTCTTAGGGCTTAAGTTATTCTATACTTATTTGAGGAATATTGTGTTTTCTAACCATAGTGATCCATCAGAGATCAATATATGACTAGGCTTGGTCCGGTGCTACTAAGAAAAATAGTTTTCCTTTTGCAATCTGGGTATACGTGCACTACAAGCTAGTGAATTGATGCTTATTAGATATGAAGAGCACATGTACAACATTTTGTTAGCAAGGTATGACAACGTATTTTCAATTTCCAGGCATACCATTTACAAAATTTATTCCATGCAAGATCAATTTACTACAGGTAAGGTATGCTACTGGCAATATGTTCTATTGAGCAAATTTAATCAACTATTTAGCAGGAGATAAGACTTTAGAACAACTCAGACCATTAATTTATATACGTGGCATTTGGGAAAAAATGACATAATGCATCAGGTTCAATCCTAAAGCAAAAAAAAAGAGATGCTTAGCAGAGTAGGGCCAAGCTCAGCAGGAGCTGAATCTATACTATTGATGAGACTCGTGCAGTAAATCGACATCTTTACAAAGTTAATGGATAATTAGGAGATTTCTGCAGGTCTCCATAGAACATGTCATAGGCTTATCATTGTTTTTCTGGACTTATAGTCCTATGTATGTGTGTCTATAGGAGCACTATTGGACTTTACAGACGTTCTTGTAGAGAAAATAATAGAGCCAATGGACCACACTTAGTCACCACGTTGTCATTCTCAATGCCAGAGTAGAGGTGATACATCATATACTGCAAAGCCTTTGCCTTTTCAGTGGCAATAGGTTCAGGTGTACCAGCGGCAGGCTCGGCAATGGTATGACATGGAGATAAACCAAAGTGATATAGTTGCTGCCATCTAGGGTAAGCAAATTCCATTTAATGATGTCTAACATATCCCACATAATTTATATAGTTTGCTATGTTTACTACTGGTAAAGCATTTTAAATGCATGACACGAGTGCAAAATAGTAAATATTAATTTTAATCTATTTAGTATATAATTTTATACATTCCCCATAATATTCCTGGTTTTTTTAGGATTTTTCTTATATTTTTTTTAAGGTCCGGGAGCATTTTTCAGAATTACTAAACCCATTAAATAATTTCCCAAACACACAATACTAGGGAAAATAAACAATAAAAATATTATGCTCCCAAGGTGTACTATGTCTAAGTTTTCACAAAATTATAGAAGCTCATATGCGTAAAAACCATGTTTCTAGGATTATTTAAGGTTATTGCATAAAAATAATTAATATTACAACAAATAACCATAAACCGAGGGTCTAAAATACACAATAACCATGAGATATATTACTCATGTCAAAAATCGATTCTCGAGGGTTACTCTGCAAGAATATATAAAAATCCAAAATCCATGTAAAAATCCCAAACTCCATGGGGTTTTTCGTAAAATTTCCTTATCCGCTGAAAATTTCTCATAATTTTTAGAACTACGAGGGTCTATCTGCAAATTTTGTAGGTTTTTTTTTTTCATTTTTCTTTCTTTCCTCGTTTCTTTATCTTTCCCCTTTTTTTTCTCTCTTGGTGGGCCAAGTCGGTTATAAGTCCAAATGGCCCTGCCCCTAGCTTCTAGTGGCGATGGCGGTGAAAGCGCCAGCGCCTGAAGGCGTGTGGAGCGATGGCGGTCGGTGTACGACGGCATGTGGCCGGCGCGACTAGCGAGGGGCGCGACGTATTCGACACGGCTAGCATGCATGACACGTTGGGTGGCGGTTGGGTTCGCGTCGGGCGGCAATTTTTCCCTGTTTTTGCGCATGAACAGTAACAGGTCCCATCCACTGGATTAATCTCTAATTCAGAACGCTAATTAATCATGAGGCTAATTAGCAGTTTAACGGATCTAAACTGATACATGCAAATTAATCTATCAGATTAATCATAGCAAAAACAATAGGTTGAAAGATGAAATTTCGGCGACATACTGATTTGGTTGTGTAGAGTGATTCGTGCTGATAACGTATTGAATAATCGATGCGGTAGTCAGAAGACAATCAATCCAATCACACAAAGAATACCAAATGGACACAATGAACACAAGCGTATAGAGGAGAACCGGTATCTTTATTCATCTGTATGCCTCATGTACATAGGGGGTCTTATATTTATAGCCTATAAGGGTGAAAGCTGTCCAGGGGTGGTTTAGTGTTTTGCCTATATACAATTAGGTTTCGTAACAGGTGCAAGCTAGCAAGGCAATTTGGCCACAACTGAATTGTACTTGGAGTTTTAGGCTTAAATGACACAGTTTTAAAGTGAAATAGTAAAAATAGCCTCCCCACGAGCGAATTGTTAAAAATGGCATCCGTGTTGTGCTTAAAAGCCACGGCAGGGGGCCTACGGTGCGCCCACCGCGCGGTAGGGCCACGTGGTGGGCTCCCATTCAGCAGGAGCCGGCCTGCCGCACTCCCACCGAGTGGCAGGTGATGTGGGCGGATATCATATTTTTGTGTATTCACTCGCGGAGAGGCTATTTTTGCTATTTCATCGTACCACTTTGTCATTCTAGCACCCAAAAAAAACTCCCCTGCTTGTTTTGGCCTTCCTTTTCCCGTGAACATCATGCCTTCCACATCAGTCCGAGTCTGCCAAGCAGGTCGTACAACGCATCCTTCAGAGTTCGTTTCTGCAGATATGGATGTCACATCTCAGCACACATGATTCCCTATGCGGTACTGAACAAAATTTCACTGAAATGAAAAAACCAAGGATATGGATCTTACCCTGCAAGCGTGTACATCGTCGCGTCCGCAAATTAGCATCCCATTGAGCATATCCGTGGCTTCAAACACTCCCCCGCCGTCACTCCTCTGCAATTGAACGGGCAAACATTTGTTGCATTACGCATTTTAAGGTTCTAGTACGTACCCGGCTTATGTAACGGTCATGGCAAAGTACCTTGTAGTAATCTACTGCCAAGAAGTTAGCCCAACGGTTGCCGGCAGCAGTGTAGCATGTACCAAGCACGTCCACAAGCCCCAACGAGTGCTCCAGGCACGCCGTCAGCCGGAGCGGAATCGTGTGGAAATAGTTCACGAGAACCAGGGATCTCGTCCTGTCGCCGAGGGCCGGCGATTCAGAGCGGTTGTAGCACGCACGGGAGTCCATCCCACCGTCACCATCTATGATCAGCAATTCATCCCTGAACTTGTCAGGATAAACCAATCTTGTTTTGGAGAAATTGCCATCGTCAGAGCTTTACGCTTACATTGGTTTTCAACCATGTAGTTCCACTGGTACGCGATTCCTTCAGTGGACTGCTTCGATCTGACGGAGGTGAACACGAGGAGGCGGTGGTTGAGCTCGATCATGTCGCGGACGCGAGGCCAGTCCTCGCCGTTCCGCGGCATCTTTGACACAGGGAACCAGTACTTCATCAGGCCTGCCTTCTTGAACAGCTTGGAAAGGCCATGGTGAGAACTGACATAGTCCTCCAGGATCAGTGTGACGATCTCTGACGGGTTTGATGACAGAAACGCCTCGATTTCCCTCATGGTGTCTATGGCTGGCTCCTACAGAATTATAACTCTACTAGTTACAGTGCCAATACCGTCATACAACTGATACAAGTATAGAGCAGATGGGTTCGTATCAGTTCACTCACGAATGCGGTGAAGTCGAAGCATTTCCCTCCCTTCGAGTGGCACAGCCATATGTCGTCTCTGAAGTCATACACATCCAGCATCAGTGCTCGGACACCATTCTGCGAAAAGGCAGCTCGCACGATTCAGAATCAGAGTGCCAAGCGATCAGAATGTACTGACTGAAAGAAGCTACTTTGAAGTGGTGGTAGGTACGTACACTCAGTTGATCAGTGACTGAATCGTCTTGGTTGTACAATGTGATGCGTGGGACCCCGGTGTGGGACGGCTCTCCGCGGATTGAGAACGAGTTGTGCGTCGTCAGGAACGCGTACTTGTTGAATGGCAATGACGTATCCTGAGGAATGAAAAAAGAGCAATACTGAACAGTTACAGCAATGGAGATGAATGAACTCAACTCCACTGCATCTGTCATTCCAAACGGTTCGTGAATTAATAGTAACACTAAAATGGCAGAGCATAAGTTCGATCACTACCTACCACTATCTTGAATGGGTCGGCGACCATTGTCCGAACGCACTTTTTACCGGCAAACTCAATCCAACAATTGTAACAGTATAGTTCAGAGCCGCAGTCGGCATCCGACGAGCATGGATCGCCGAGCTGCAAAACCGAACATCAGATTAACACCACTGTTCCAGCAGAAACTTCTGCGATCATTACAAGGTTGATGAGGACAGACAGAAACATGACCTTGCATCGCCCGCTTGAACAAGCTGCTGCAGCTTGAAGGATTACACAAAGTAACAAAATTATGCTTCTTGTGCTGTGCATAACTCCTTGCAACTCTGAAATATAGCAACAAATATATTTAGGAAGGTGAGTAGAGCAACCAAAGCTATCAGTATCACTATATCATCATGAGAGCTTGTAGTTACCAAGGAAGCTCTGGCTGTGAAGCTGATTTCAGAGAGAACCTACCACTTGGCCTGTAGGAATATGCTTTTCGAGCTTTCAAGGAAGGAAGATCTGGCTGTGAAGCTGATTTCAGAGAGAACCTACCACTTGGCCTGTAGGAATATGCTTTTCGAGCTTTCAAGGTCAGCGTTAGGCACCACACATCAAGAATCTAATTTCTCTGAACCTACCACTTGGCCTGTAGGAATATGCTTTTCGAGCTTTCAAGGTCAGCGTTAGGCACCACACATCAAGAGTCTAATTTCCCCTTCTTCGTATAGTTTTTTATGATTAGATCCTATTTATTGTATTTGTTGCGAAACTTTAGCTTGATGTTTTGCACAATTTGCACACCATTTTGACTTATGACAAATTTTGCTCACCAATACGAAGTATTCTTGAATTGTTTTTTTCACATAGAATGGAAGTATCTCAGCTTGATAATTCGGGAAAAAAAGGGATGACAGGCAGGGTGAACTTCATTGATTCATTCACATCCCCCGTCCCATTATTATGCTTTGAACAATTTAGGCTTCTGTAGCAGACAAGGACAGACAGAATACACCGATATGTTTGGAACAACATCGCCTTGTTCTGAGCTCTCGAGGAGAGCCACTCAATTTAATATGGGTTGTATATTCTTTTTATCCAATTAAATATGGGTTGTCTATTGAGAACTGAGCTCAGCTCAGTTGGCACGAGAGGCTTCCAAGTCTCTGCCCGTCCATGTTCGACGTTGGTTCAGTGCGGAGGCCTCGTCCCTTATTTTTTTAATGCAGCACAGCAAAACCTGCTATGAAAAAAAATGAGTTGTCTATTCTTTTTTATAGTTAGAATTTAGTTATACTACACCCGATAGTATAAGCCGTATAATTCTGAGAGAGACAAAATTGTAATCGGCAATATGAGTGACATGTATGTAGCGGTTGGGCTAGCCCAGCCCAAGCACCAGCCATTTTCCCTTTGCGGTTGCGCCACCACACATACATTGTCAAAGGACTCCAGCGATTGAGGTGTTGCGACACTGTGCAGAGGCGGCATGCGGCTTCAGGAGCGTGCGGCTAGGATTGCGGGTGCTCATGCCATCGAGGAGATGACTCGGGAGCAGCCGCAGGCGGTGTAGTGGCCCCTGGCCGGTCTGCGGCCGGGGCGCACGACTGACATTAGTCCATCCATGGCGACCCCTGCCCTTCGGTGGCGAGCGGCGATCCGACGAGGGGTGTTGGCTCGCGACGAGGGGATAGACGGCCTGCCTCCGAGGAGTCCTCTTGGTCGCCACTCATGAGTCAATCAAGTAAGGAGATTGTGATTAATATGTTCGATTACTCTATGTTGTGTATGGCTTATTGGCTTATATATAACAATGTGAAAGCAAGAGGTTGTGTCCAGAAAGCGGGAGCACATCGTAATCAGAAAAAAAAAAACTCCTCATATGGACGAAGCCGCTGCAATTTGGCTCACGGGAACGTAGACTTTGCCGAAACTTGTAAATAAATTCTCGTATCTTTTGTGTGCTTGCTGTGATTGTTCTCTCGCGCAAAGGGTTATCGCCGGTTCCAACAATTGGTATCAGAGCAGGGTTAAGATGGCGACGCCAGGTGCCAAATTTGAAGTGGTAAAGCTCGACGGGACTGGTCACTTCGGATTGTGACAAACGAGGGTGAAGGATTTGTTGGCGCAGTAGGGTTCTTCCAAAGGGCTACGCGAAGCAAAGCAGGGTTCTTTCGGTTGCGCTCAGTTGATTTGAACCATCTTGTTCTGTGATCTTTAGCAATTGAGTACATGTTTGCTCTACTGTTAGCCAAAGAGACTATAGGGCTGAACTGTGTTTCTGTGAACCTTATGCACTAAGAGATCATCACTATTCTATTGGCTAACTGGAGTGCTGATTTTGTAATCTTGTACATTGGTAATCACTGTTCTGTTGGACGAAAGTATCAACTGTTGTATATTGTGAATGAAATCATTTTTGACAGATTAGTAAAGCATTATTTAGAGCTCAAAGTCTAAATTCTAGTTGTCTTACCTAATTAGTAAAGAGTATAGACAAAAGTAGCGAGAAGACCAAGAGTATATCTTGTGCAACTCTACATCTTAGAGCAATAATCAAACTTTTAAATATGAGCACTATGCTAATTTTTAATTGTCCACATGTTCTATGTTTTGAGTATATTATCCTGTTTAAATGACATGGATGATTCTTATGTCTATATGTTAATTTTGTCATTTAAATATTGCTAGAAATATGCTTCAATTATCATTAATAATCTTTGGAATTAATTAAGATACTTGATAAAACTACATTTTCTACAACAATTCAGAAACTAATATTTCAAGAAATGGCTTCCTTGTCTGATGTCGTTAAGCTGGAAGTGTTTGACGGTGCCAACTTTAAACGTTGGCAGGTAAAACTAAGTTATGGCTGACTGACCTCAGACTTTTCTGGATCATTTCAAATCCTCCGATGTTCCCACTGGAAACCGCTGAAATGATGTGGTGGGAGTATGCGAACAATTTGGTCTTAGCTCGTTTGTTAGCCCTCTTATCCAACTGGTTGTTCGACATGTATGCTAACTTCAAGGATGCCAAACAACGCCGAGACGAACTATATGAGAAATATTCCGAAGGGGGTAATGGGAATGAGTCCTTTACAACTGCTACCGACTTGAACTTTAAGATGGTAGAGGGGCGATCGGTGATGGGGCAGCTCCATGAGCTACAACTCCATGTATGTTATTTAAATTAGTACGACTGCCTCCTACCAGAGAATTTTCAAGTAAATGTCATCTTGCCTAAGTTACCGCCCCCATGGCGTGACTTTTTGACCGCTCGTAGACTTATAAAGGAGCTGTTAGCTGCTATTAATGTCGAAGAGCGTGCAAGACCCGGTGACGGTATAGGACAGGCTCAAGCCCAGGCTCATCAGGTGGAGGTCAAGACTGCTAGAGGCTTTGGGAAACTGAAGGTCAAGAATCAGCCCCAGAACAAGCTTCGAGTAAAGTAAATGAAGAAAAAGAATGAGGATATTGTCTACTTTGTATGCGGAGTGGTTGGTCATAAGGCCAACCATTGGCACAATCGTAAAGACAAATGTCCTTCTCCTGGTCAGCATTAAGGCCAAAAGGCTAAAGTGAATATCGCACTGGCTAGTTCTAGTTCTGAAGGATATGTACCTCATGCCTTTATAGCAAATCCATTTATTTATTGGTGGATTGATACAAGTGCTACTAGACATATATGTGCTAATCAACCGCGTTTCACTTCATTTCAGGTTGAAGTTGGCGGATCCTTCCTGATGGGGAACGGAGCCACTGCTACATTACGTAGGATTGGACAGGTTTGCTTGAAGCTCACTTCAGGCAAAACACTCATTCTGAAAGACGTGCTGCACATGCCTGCAATGACTAGCAATCTCATGAGTGGGTGTATGCTATGTAGGCAAGGAATGAAACTTGTATTTGAGTCCAATAAGGCTGTGTTGACCAAATTTGGTAATTCTGTGGACAAAAGCTATGATAGCGGAGGCATGTTCTGCTTATCTATTCTTGATTTCAATAATGTAAACATTTTTAATGTTTCTCATTGTAATAAAATTTATGATGCTTGGCATTCTCATTTATGTCATGTTAACTTTGAAGCCATTGTGTGGTTAAGCAAAATGAATTTAATTCTAAGCTATAATTACGAGAAAGGTTCTAAGTGTGAAGTGTGTGCGCAAGCAAAGCAACCCCAAAAACCTTTTCATAGCGTTGAATGACGAAGCACCTCTCCACTTGAGCTAATCCATTCTGATCTTTGTGAGATGAATGGAATATTAACTAAAGGTGGCAAACGATACTTTCTAACTCTCATAGATGATACAACTAAGTATTGTTACATTTACTTACTTAAGTCGAAAGATGAAGCACTAGAAAACTTTAAAATCTATAAAGTCAAAGTTGAAAATCAACTAGAAAAGAAAATCAAACGGTTAAGATCGGATCGAGGTTGTGAATACGTCTCTAATGAATTCTCATAATTCTGTGAAGAAAGTGGAGTAATTCATTAAATTACTCCACATACTCACCCCAATCGAATGGAATAGTCGAAAGAAAGAATAACTCTATTTGTGAGTTAGTTAATGCCATGCTACAAAGTTCAGGTATGTCCGACTATTGGTGGGGTGAAGCAGTTCTCGCAGCGATATGTGTACTAAATAGGGTTCCACCTCGCAATCAGGAGGAAATACCTTATGAAGGATGGAAGGGGAGAAAACCTAACTTATCATTTCTTCGAACTTGGAGATGCCTTGCAAAAGTGATTGTGTCATTACCGAAAAAAAGAAAGCTTGGTCCTAAGACTATTGGTTGTGGCTTTCTAGGGTATGCTAAAAATAGCATGGCTTATAGATTTCTAGTGGTCAAATCCGAGGTGAGTGACATGGTTACAAATGTAATGATGTAAACTCGTGATGCGATGTTCTTTGAACATGTGTTTCCTATTAGACCAAATGAAGTCATTGACCATAATGGTTCAGATGAACACTCTATTCTTTCTAGTGTGGATAACACTACTCCAGAATTAGAGTTGAGGAGGAGTGAGAGGCAGAGGACTAAAAAGTCTCTTGGCGATGACTATGTCACCTATGTCGTAGATGGTGAACCACGAACCCTTTCAGAGGCATACACATTCCCAATGTGGATTGCTGGAAGGAGGCAGTCCATAACGAGATGGATTCCATCAAAACTAATGGAACGTGGGAGGTTACGGACCTCCCATCTGGATACAAACCAGTGGGCTGCAAATGGATCTTTAAAAGAAAGTGTAGACCTGATGGTACTATAGAAAAGTACAAGACCCGTTTAGTTGCTAAAGGTTTCACACAAAAAGAGGGTGAAGACTATTTTGATACATACTCTCTCGTGGCTCATTTACCCACAATTCGGGTGCTTTTAGCATTAGATGCCGCATACAAACTCCAAGTACATCAAATAGATGTAAAGACTGCTTTCCTAAATAGAGAGTTGGATGAGAAGATTTATATACAGCAGCCAGATGGTTTTGTGGTTGAAGGGCAAGAGAGGAAAGTATGTCGATTGATTAAATCCTTGCATGGTCTAAAACAAGCCCCCAAGCAATGTCATGAGAAATTCGATAGTATTATGACCTCGGTCGGTTTTTGTGTAAACGAAGCCGATAAATGTGTCTACTATCGGTTTAGTGGGGGCGAAGGTGTCATTATGTGTCTTTACATGGATGACATATTGCTTTTTAGGACCAACATGGATGCAATCAATAAAACAAAGACTTTCATCTTCCGGAATTTTGATATGAAAGATCTGGGTGAAGCTGATGTTATCTTAAATATCAAGCTGATAAATGGTGAGAATGTGATTATTCTTTCGCAATCCCATTATGTGGACAAGGCCCTAACCAGATTTGGATTCACGGACTGTAATTCAGCAGCCACACCCTATGATCCAAATATTAAGCTACATAAAAACACTGGACATGGAAAAGACCAGCTTAAATATTCTCAAATAATTGCATCCTTAATGTATCTAACTAGTGCAACGAGAGCTGACATCTCATATGTTGTAAGTAGATTGAGTTGTTATACGTTCAATCCATGAAATGATCATTGGATAGCAATAGAAAGGGTAATTAGGTACCTAAAGGGGACCTCAAACTTGGGAATACGATATTATGACAATTCGACAGTCTTGGAAGGATTCAGTTATTCTAATTGGATCAGTAACTCGGATGACATGAAGGCTACGAGTGGTTATGTCTTCACTCTCGGATTAGTGCGGAAGGCCATCCTTGCGACGTCAAAGGGAATGAGGCTCAGACCCATGTAAAGGCTCACATTGGTGGTAACCTATCCTAGTAGATTAGAGATCCCGTGAACTAAGCTCTATGGCAACAAACTGTGTGGGATTAGAGAGCACATATAAAGGGTCCCATTCGTTGCAGTGCTATTTCTGTATGGGAGGTTGAGCAATAGCTCTTAATGAATTCTATACCTACATGGCATCGGGAATCGTCCTACAGGATTCCCTAAAGAATTCACCTACTTAAGTATGATCGTGAGGTCGCGAACAAAGGAAGATATGGGTATACTTTCTTAAGTACTCATGAGCTAAATATGGGGACATGACCGTAACGTCCCAACCCGAGAGGGAAAAGGGCAAGCCACCCAGTACATAATGTAACTTAGGCGAAAATTTTGACACCAAGGTATTGGATCAAGGTGAAGTCCTCCTTTGTTTGTGCAGAGTCGTAGTCTTTGTTGCCAAGCTTTGGGTTCAAACCCGTAAGGTACCCATCGTCAAATAGCTGTATATTAAACAAGACTTTGAACATCTTTTATCAAATTGATAAATTGGTGGGGACTGTTGAATTTTTTAGGGCTTTTTGCGAATTTCCCAATTAGAGAAAAGAAGAAAATGGAAAAGAAAAGAACTTGTGGGGCCCACTTTCCATTGAGATGCGGGGAAGGATAAGGTATGGAGAGTGGAGACCTTATCCCCTTCCGGAGGGAAGGAGCTCTCATGCGGCTGATTTTTTGGCATGGCGACAGCGCTTGCGGCATGAGCAACTCAGGCGCGACCGGCTAGGGTGAAATGCTTGTCGGCCATTGGCGGCAGCAGCGCACGTTCTCCTCCTACTCCTCTTCATATGGCGGTTCTCCCCTCTTCCTTCTTGATCCTGAACAATAGTGAGTTTCCCTTGATACCAAACAATAATGAGTTTCCCCAATTTGGTGTTGCTTCTTCCCTTTCGATTTTTGGATCCCTAGAGCTCTAGTGCCGCCATGATTGTCTCGGTGCCATCGGTGGTAAGGTCGGAACCCTCCTCCTTGCGCATCCCGTTGGCTCCCTCTTGCGCCCTTTCTTCTGTTGGGGTTCAGTGAGGGTTCCTGTTTGTGCGTCGGTTGAGGGTTATTCCGGTGTGCTCTCTGGTTTGATCTTGCTGAGAGAGAAGAACTTTGGTTTCCTTTGGTGATTGGTGCTTTCGACTGGAGAATTTTGTTGGTGGTATTGTGCGGCATATCCCCTGTACCTCGATTTCATCCTTTCGGTGTGTCCCGAATTGCGAAGAATGGCATTGTATCTCTGACGACCACGTCCTCACATCGCGGCACAGCGGTACGATTGGTTTTCTAAGTCAACACCCTTTGGCGTGCCTTGTCCGAATTTCTTCTCGGTGGCTTTGAGTGCCATCGGCTTTGTGAGTATTACAACATCCTATTTTTCATATCACTTTGCTTATGTGTTGTGCTAGTGGATATATCAATCTATGATTGTTCTGTCTGTGACTAGCACCGGGAGATATTGCTTAGTGGTTGTGGGCTCGGTTAACTGCTCGATGAGGATTATTGTCTAGTACTGAAATTTATTTGATAAACTAGTTTAGACTTGATCTCTAATTTGTGTTGCTTACTGCTGTTATTTGATTTTATTTGTTCAGTCTGTTCTTTCAGTTGTGCTCAGTTGATTTGAACCATCTTGGTATGTGATCTTTATCAATTGAGTACATGTTTGCTCTACTGTCAGCCAAAGATACTATAGGGCTGAACTGTGTTTCTATGAACCTTATGCACTAAGAGATCAACACTGTTCTGTTGGCTAACTGGAGTGTTGATTTTGTAATCTTGTACATTGGTAATCACTGTTCTGTTGGCTGAAAGTATCAACTGTTGTTTATTGTGAATGAAATCGTTTTTGACAGATTAGTAAAGCATTATTTAGAGCTCAAAGTCTAAATTCTGGTTGTCTTATTTAATTAGTGAAAAGTATAGACAAAAGTAGCGAGAAGGCTAAGAGTATATCCTGTTTAAATGACATGGAGGATTTATATATTTATATGTTAATTTTGTCATTTAAATGTTGTTGGGACTATGCTTCAATTATCATTACTCACGCTGAAATTAATTTTGAATATTTTCTAAAACTGCATTTTCTACAACAAGATCTATAAGGAAAGACTATAGTAACATCAATAGTCATATTTAATTTATACCATAACTCCAACGAATTTTTGGTCGAAATGACAACTTTTCACTTCGTATTTTTAGAAATAGCAGGTTATACATTTTTTTTGTAAAAATAGCCCCCGTATTTGCACGGTGGCCGTCAAGCAGGCCTCCATAGTAAATCATGTCTCTCGCCGCCGCGACGGTGTCGCGTGGCGTTGTCGCACGATCGCCGTGCGGTTAGTTTTTTTTAAATAAAAACACAGGGACGTGCGGTGGCGTTGCCACATGGTTGCCGTCTTGATTATATATTTTTTCTTTTAAAAAACACACCTCATGCCGGAGTAGTGAGGCAAGGCATCAGAGCAAATTCCGCATGGCCACTATCTTGACATCGACATTTTTTCCTTTTTGTTTAAAAAATTATTTAAATATATTTTTTGTAGAAAATTTTAAATATAGAAAATGAGGTCAAAAAATTTATGAAATTTTTTTTGGAGTCTCCTGACAGAGTTTGATTAGTACTACTAAAAGCGAAAGAAAATAGTATAATACCCAAAATCTAAATAATAGTAATATGATTAGTACTACAATGAGACTTCAAATTCTACCACTACTGCTATAGCAATCTTACTGCTGCAAGTAGTGGTCCATATGATACTAAATTTTACGCATTCCAAGTCACATGAAATCATGAAGCCCTAATTTCTGAAACCTAAAACCCTATTTTTTTAGACTTAAATCCTTAATTTTTGAGATATAAAAATTCATAATGTTTGGACCTCATTTTCTATATTAAAAAATTCCTACCATCAGTATACTTAAATGATTTTTTGAGAAAAAAATCAGAATGGATAAAATTTGAAAAAATTCACAAGTAAGTACACGATATCAGGAGGCTTCACAAAATATTTTATAATTTTTGGAGCTTATTTTCTATATTTAAAAATTCATAAAACATTTTTAAATGATTTTTTTAAAAATAAAAAAAGGAAGAAAAAAAATGCTACGGTGCACTGCCACATAGTGGTCGTCAAGGCAACATTCTTCTAATGCCTTGACGCATGGCACGCCAGTGCGACAAGTGTTTTTAAAGAAAAACTCGATCGAGCGCAAGGCCACATAGTGAAAGTGATGGTATACTGGGAGGCCCTTTCAGATGGCCAATTATGCGGCAAAGGCCTATTTTTGTTAAAAAAATATATATTATATTATACTATTTTTGCACATACAAAGTGAAAAGTTGCCATTTCAGCCAAAAATTCTAACTATATATGACTACCTGTAAAATTTCTCCTCAAGGAAGCTGGGAATATCCCTCTGAAATCTGAATCATGTACTACTAGCCACTGCATTTTCAGCTGATTGCCCATTGATGTTGAGGGAAGAAATCATTTTCATCAAGGATTCGCGTGTGAGAACCTGACAAATTAAAATCTCTTAATCATCAATAAAAACATGTATTAGGATCAATTGCATTAATCACTCCTTTAGGATTACATTCAATAGCAAGCACAATTGTCATTAAAGCATCAGCATAATCCAATTCCGTATTTGTTTACAAGGGTATTTTACACCAAATTAAAGTATAAAATTACATCGTATAATCACAGGGTTCAGTTACATCATTGCATGATTATCTTTGAAGCCTTCCTTGCCATTCCACCCAGTATCTTCGCAGTAGAGTATCTGAATGCTTTACTTTTTTTCATCAGTACGTTGCCCAACATCGAAGCTGGTTAAACCAATCCCTTTTCTCTGGGCATTCAGTTCATTGCCTGTTCCTCGGGGACACCTCTTCGATCACAGGCAGCATAGCCTACTCCATACCCGTCGAACTACAAAGACCATACACTCCCTTGCCGAAACCCCGCCCAAAGACAAAGACCCATACATCCCCTTTGCACGCAAGCTTGCACAAAGACCCATTCCATTCCCAGTCCTTCCCAAAGAAGACTCGCCCATTTCCTCCTGAATCAAAGATCCTCCTCACCTCTTCTCCTCGGCCAGAAGAAAACCGGAGGAGGCAGGAGGCTAGGAAGGAGCAGGGGAGCCAGGACGGCGCCGGCAATGCGACTCCTCCACTGATCCATCAACTCCAGATCATCCCCTAACCGACCCGACCCCAAGAACCACAGGTAGACCGATCCATCCAATCCTCAACCATTTTTCTGCCATTCATCCATGCTCAGGAGCTTTGTCAATCCTACCATAGAAATGCATAGCAGTCTTCAGCATATCTGTTGTCATCCCAGAACCTTAGTAGTAGAGAGGAAGAGTAGCGTGAGGGCATACCTCAATGTACCAGTGAAGCCAGTTTTTCTCCCCTCCATTTTCGGTTGACAGCCGAGTCTGCCAGCAACCATCCCAGTGACCTCCATCATTCCAGATCCAACACCATAGTCATGCATACATAAGCACTAGCCAGCTTTAGTAATGGATTCCACATAGATCTGCTAGTAGTCATCATTCGAAAGTCATTAAGGGAGAGGAGAACAAACCCTAGTAGCTGAGCCAGGTCGGGCTGCTTCAGGATGTGGACCGAGCCGGCCGGGCCGGGAGCACGCCAGATCGGACGGGTAGAGGGGAGATCCACCAGAGCAATGGCCGCTGCCTTGGCTTGCCGGGGAGAAGATGATGGCGCGGGGAGCCGAGCCGGAGGAGACGACCAGTGAGAGAGGGCCGCAGGAGAGTCGAGGGCGATCGGCCGAGTAGCGGGCGGATCGAGGAGCCAGGCGGCCGGCGGCCGGAGGCCGAGCCGCCAAGCCGATGCACACCGGACCGAGGGAGCCGCGGAGAGAAATCGGCGACGCCTCGGGCCAGCAGGAAGCCATGAGGGCAGCGACAGCGGCGCGATGAGGCCAGCGAGAGGCTGGCAGCCGGAGAGGCCAGCACGCGAGGGGGAAGCACCAGGAGGAAGCGGCGCCGGGTGAAGCCGAGAGAGAGGGAGAGGAAGAAACGGGAGTGAGGGAGCCACCGAGGGAGTGTCGGCTGGGCTGGGGAGATAGGGTTAGGAATAGAAAAAGGGGAGGGTAATTAGGTAATTTGGTAGAGAATTAGGGTTAGGAAATGGTAGGTTAATTAGGGTTTTGAGTAGATTTGTGTAGTTAGGTAATTAGGGTTTTGGTAGATTAAGGTTAGGGTTTTGGGTAGATTAGGGAGGGGTAATTAGAGTTATGTATTGTGCTTAGGAGTGGTTGATTAAGAAGATTAGATGATTAGAATTAAATATTAGGGGTTAGGGTTAAGAGTGAAATAAAAATAGGATTTTAGTGGGAACTACTAACTGAGTCGGGTTTTGGAAAAATATTTGTAAATTAAATTTGACTAACCAATAGGAGTCCATTAGCAGTTTATTCGCTTAATATCACCTAAAATCACTAAGTATTTCTCTACATATTATTTGTATTGCGCACTACTCCAGAGGACGAGCTCCAGCCGACCGGTATTGTTAATCAATGACTCGTCAGCACCGACCCCTACTACTGTTACGAAGGCAAGCGATCCTCTTGATCATCAATACAACTATTTTAAATGTAAACCGTATATTGCTGTATTAGACGTATTGCATCCAAAATTTATTTCTCAAAAAAAAAACTTAAATCAAATGATTGAGTTGATAACGGAAAGAATGAGAATGATGAAAAGAAATGTGACAATATTATGATATGGCTGGTAAAGGAGACCCAGGGCTGGGGATGAAAATGAGAAAAAGATGAAAATGATGAGGTAAGAGGTGGGACCCCTTTACATAAGGTTATAATATAAGGATCAACAAAACTCTTACTCGGTCAGATGCCGTAAATCAGTGCCAACCATTTTCCCGTTTCGGCGGGCAGAAAATGCTACCTTGTTACGTGATTATGCTTTCCACACGTGTATGTTATATGTGTGAGTGTGTTGGAGAAACCCCAGATCGGGGAAGGCGCTATATGCGCTAAGGGGTGTTAGGTGAAGGTGCGTCCTACCAACTAACATTACGAACTTCGGTGTGAAGATCGTTCGCACCGACGGACGTAATGGGTGGAAAAATTAATCACGTAACTCGGAAACGTTCGTATTCGAACTCAAGTCGCATCAAAGGAAATGCGATGGACCTGGTTCATCTTAGGGTTCAGAATAGCTATGGGTAAAGTGGTACAAGCCTGTGCGGAGGCTATACAAATCATGAATTCATGCCGTTCTCTGGATTGGAGTCTACGGAACCACCGGGGTATATCTTCTCTCCGGTGAGCAGAGCATTTTCAATTATAAAATTTGTCACTATTATTTTAATGATTTATTTCGAATGATATGAGATAGAATTTGTGATAACCATCAGAGATATTGACATGAATTGCATCTTTTGCTACTAATGCTTGCTGAGTACTCTGTACTCAACCTTACTAGTATTCTCCTTTGTAGATCCTAGTCCGGCTGGGATTTATCCCGAGTGGGACGAGGGAAGTGCAGTATGAGATGAGACCGCAGGAGACTTGGACCCTTGCGGCGAGGAGGGGCGAGATGGACGCCTATTCGGCGCTTGGGACGATTAGGGGACACCTTAGGCGTGGCAGGCAAGAGGAGGACTTGATCTTATTTTGGTACTTGTAATAATTATGTGTAATATAAAACCGTAGCTTTGTGTGGTTAACTGTCGTAATAAAGAACAATTTCCATCTTGTTGTTCTGCTGTGTACTTTGATAATAAACTACTTATTCGTCGGAGCCGGTGTTTCTACCGAGGCGAATAATATCCATATCTTGCAAGTGTGATTACCCCAGGGTAATCACACGGGGCGTCACATCGCGGCTGGAAAGTCCACCAAGATCTACACAGAAGGCTACAGAACGCTTGCTCTGCCACACGAGTCACGACCAGTAAACGCAGAATATGAATATATGATCGATGAGAAAGGTATCATCTACCACTTATGACTGAACAACTTGAAATCCAAAACGACAAATCACTTTTATTCCAAGCATGATTTCAGACACGTCTATTTTTTTGGAGAACATTTCAGACACGTCTCGTGGCACGCACGTAGCTAGGTACATAAATTCACACGCGACGCGACGCGACGCGACATGTACATCCAATACTCATACATATGCTGATATGCATATGCATGCTTGCTCGACTGCTCATTGCCTAGCGGCTAAATAGCTTGATGATCGCGTCGCGCATACATGCATGTATGCATGCACCCCGTTTGATCGATCGCTTCACTTGCTGCCGGACTCGGAGAAGAAGCGGTTGATGGCGGGGAAGACCTCCGGGCGCTGCGTGCTGAGGAAGCGCCGGAACGCGTGCTGGCTGTACCTCTCGCCCTCCTCCGCGTTCTCCAGCACGGCGCTCTGCCGGTTGCTCTTGCTGACCCTGCGAAACAACAAAGAAAACCGATTCAGTTAAAACCATCATATATATGTGCAGCAGAAATAAACATACTGCACTAAGTTTCGTGTTACAGTAGTAAAATTTAGCAGGATAGCAACTGCATGCGAGCTCGATGTGAGGTGGTTGGACAGACCTGACGTCCGGGTTCATGAAGACGTTCCTGGTGAGCTGAAAGACGCACATGCCCGTCACGAACGACATCGCGGCGATCAGCGGGTAAACCTGCATAAACGTAGCGCCAAGAAATAAGAGGGATCAAATTAATTACAGCAGCGAAAAAGACACAAAATTCTACGACAGAACACTACAAATATATATTCTCTGACGCTCTATATCTACAAACAAGGAAAAGATCATACATCCGGCTTCAACCAGCGCCCCATCTCGATCGTTGCCTAACGATGCTATGCACTAATTAATCACTGAATCTGATTTATATGCTTTTCCTCTGTCTACTTTGCTGACAATGCCATGCGTGTGCGCTTGTGCGTGTATATATACGTACCCGGTGTAAGACAGGAGAGCAGATTACGTCGATGTTTCCACCGATCGATTCGATCCTGTGGGCTAATTTGGGGTTCAAGGCAGAAATGCTAGAAAACCACGAGCTGCCTGCTGTTTTTGGAGCTTCCTTGTCAAAGTTTCTTCAGCAGTACTGCTCCCGTTTCAGGTCATTCCGTTCCTCCCATGACCGCTAAGCCCGGTCAACCCTTTAACACCTATAGGATCGTTATGCTTTTCATGATCAGAGTTTGCGTCATCACATCACAGCTTGGATTCAGCCGATGATGTACGCTGCAACTTCCAGCCTGTTCTTTGTGGACGTTATCGCTGTTCCATTGAGACCGGACTTTCTTGTCGGGACGAGACTAGATAGCTTTCTGAATCTGTGGGCGTAAAACTGGTTTTGAGTATATTCTCTTTATGGCATGCTATTATTATACGAGCAATCCAACTATGCACGCTCTCAGGTAAAATAGTGGTCAATAATTTACCCAACTTGGCACGATTTGGAATGGTCGATGCACTACGGCACCGGTCATGTGTACGTGTGGGATAGATATGTACGTGCTGACAAAATGAGAAACGAATAATTAAGGAACATCACACGTCTGCTGAACAGAAGAAAAATCCGGTACTAGTGTATATCTCAGCCACGCAAGGTAGGCTGTCAGAATAAAATGCATGGGATATGCATGAGAAGACGCTTTAAAACTCAGAGCTGCTTCCGTCTCTGTACGAGTATGGAGAGAGACCGATTACGTAATAGTACAACACAACCTTGGAAAATTCCCAATGGGTTTTTAATGAGGAAAAGTCCAGGTATCGAATGAGTTGATACTTGATATAGTAAGAAGAAAGAAAGAAAGAAAGCTACCTCAACAAAAAAGAAGAAAGAAATGGAAGAAGAAAAAAAAGTCTAATCGGTTGCATACTTGCATCGGTTTCTAGTGGGTTCATGCCAGTCTAAGATTAGTTTGAGGCCCAACAATTTGGCTCCGTAATAGGCCTTTATCAGGCCCAAAATATGGGATTTTAATGGGCCTTCTTCCAGAGAAATCTGTCAAGTTCCCGAGTGCGCCGTGCCGACGTGGGGGCCGAGCCTCCACCCACGTCGGCACGGCATGGTCGCCGGCGCCGCCAAAAATATCTCCACCGCCCACTGCTCGGCAAGCTCCACGAGCCCGCAGGCTAACGAGCCAATGACAGTAGACCCCACCCACAAGGGGGGCCCACCTGCATAGAGAGAGTGGCTTGACACGAACCAAATGAGAACACGTACACCGCTAGACCAGTGAGCTAAAACAACCACGCTTTGACGACGCTTCTCTCAGTCTCTCCATCTCTTTCCCTCTCCACGCCAGCGCCCGAGCTAGGGTTTCTCCCGCCGCCGCCGCCGAATCGCCGGAGGAGGAGGGGGAGATGGGCACTCCGGAGACGTCGCGGGAGCCGTGCCCGGACCGCATCCTGGACGACGTGGGCGGCGCGTTCGGGATGGGCGCGGTGGGCGGCTCCGTCTTCCACTTCCTCAAGGGCACCTACAACTCGCCCAACGGCGAGCGCCTCGTTGGCGGCGCCCAGGCCGTGCGCATGAACGCGCCGCGCGTCGGGGGCAGCTTCGCCGTCTGGGGCGGCCTCTTCTCCGCCTTCGACTGCACCATGGTCTTCGTGCGCCAGAAGGAGGACCCGTGGAACTCCATCATCGCTGGCGCCGCCACCGGCGGGTTCCTCTCCATGCGCCAGGGCGCCGGCGCCGCCGGGCGCTCGGCCCTCATGGGCGGCGCCCTCCTCGCGCTCATCGAGGGCGCCGGCCTCATGCTCAACCGCGTCCTCGCCACGCCGCAGAACCTCCCGCCGCTCCCCGCCGACGACCCCAACCTGGCCGCCGCCATGGCCGCTGGCGGCGGCGGCATCCCGGGCCTACCTCAGGCGCCCATGTCCCCTACCGAGGCGGCGAGCTCGAGCGGTGGGGGTGGCTGGTTCGGGGGTCTCTTCGGCAAGAAGGAGGAGGAGAAGAAGCCCAGTGCGAGCGGGGGCAAATCGGAGATCTTGGAGAGCTTCGACACGCCCAGCGCTCCGATACCATCGTTCGAGTACAAGTGAAAAAGGTGCGATTTTTATTCGATTTGCTCTTCAATTCGTATCTATTTTGCTTGATGCGGTGAGGATTAGGAGTTTGTGTTCTTGTGGATTCGGCCGCTGATTTGTTTCTTGTGCTACATACCGCGTGATTTCCTGTTCGAGGACACGATTGGTCGTGCTATATATCTGCTCTGGTGTCTCGATCCGTAGCTTCCGGAGAGGTTTTCTTTGTTCGCGATTTTTCACTGAGATCTACTATTGCTCCTTCGTCCAAAACCAATCATCGAACCTTCAGATAAGGTTAAGACGCAGCAACTACGATGGATGGGGATGGAGGGGCGGCCTTTTTTTAGAGAGGGACCATGCCCTGACCGTTACGAATATTGTGAAGAGGTTTAATGAGAAATATATATAGGGTACAAAGGGATATACCTATACAGATAAGGAAAATACAAAAGACATATTCTATCTCAACATATCTTTAACACCACCCCTCAAATGCAAGACGAGCATTGCATTTAGAAAGCGTTGACACTAAACTAGGGAAAATTCAAAGTCCGAGTCTTGATAATGTCATCGTAGTATGCAACTTTTGGAAAATACGTCGATAAATGCAGGGTCATGCGATAGCCCATAAAGCACATGGTGCGGGAGCAAAGTCGACCGCGGCAATATGATGAAAAAGATGATGAAACCGATAAAAAATAGAGAAAGCTGTTAAATCAAGCCGAAGAGGAATAGATAGAAGCATGTCGGCGTAGATCGTAGCCAAAGACGGTGGCGGCGCAGTGCACAAGAAGCGCAACGAAGGCACAGTGCAAAAGAAGCGCAATGCAATGCATAAGAAACGCAACAGAGACGCAGTGCGGAAGAAACGATGCACAATATACAAGAAGCACAACAGAGACGCAGTACAGAAGAAGCGTGGTGGCCTTAAAAGCTTGGGGCGGCGGATTTGCAGCGGGTCGAAGAAAAGAGCAGCGGCTGCTGCCATACAAAGAAATTTCTATGCTTCTATGACTAGCAATAAATGGACTCGCTTGACCCAGACGAACTCAAAGATAGAGTGGTAGGACTTGGATGGACGCAACGAAAGAAACGACACAAAGGAAGGAAAGAAACAAGGATAACTAGCGAATCCTAGAAGATAGAGAAGCAAAGCCCCCAAAAGTGGAAGCACTAGCAAAGCCGCCCGAAGAACTGAAGCACAGAGGGGTCAACCAAGTGGGCCATGCTCACTGCGAACGATCCCCACTCCATCCCAATTAGCCGAGCTTGTTTGGTCTATAAAAGCGTAACCTCGGGGTGGGTGAGTGGGCTCGGATCCAAAGAAACCGCTCGCTTCTTCTTCTTCTCTTAGAGCTCGAGCCGTCATCTCCATCCTCCAACAAGAACCCTCGCCACTCAGTGAGGATCTTGCCGCGCCAAGTATGAGCTCTCCAAGTATCAAAGCGCGCGGGGCCAAGCGGGCCACTGATCGATCGCAGAAATTCATCGGCAACACGGCGCCGAACGGCGCATGAGCTTCATCAATGTTGGGCACTCGGTAACCCTAGGTTCTATCGGAGGCTTGGTAGCCGGGCAAGAGCGTCGCGCCATGCGATGATGTCCAGAGCTACGAAGATGGGATGATCCGGCAGGGATGAGCTTGGACGACGAGAGGCTGCCCCCGGGAGCAGAATAACTCCTTCCGGGGGCGACGACCGCGGAGGACGAGCGGAGGCTACGAGGCGGCGGCCATGGTAAACCATAACCTTAACCTTGGCTTTGATACCATGTTATGAATATTGTGTGTATATTGAAGAGGCCCAATAGACAATATATATAGGGTACAAAGGGATATACTCTATACACATATGGAAATACAAAAGACAGATCCTATCTCTAATATATCTCTAACAACCGCATCCTCGATGATGTGGGTAGCGCTTTCGCCATCGGTGCCTTGGGAGGTTCCGCCTTCTACTTCATCAAGCGCCTCTGCAACTCGCCCTATGGCGCACGGATAGCTGGCGGTGTGGAGGCCATGTGCATGAATGTGCCGCGTGTTGGTGGTGGCTTCGCCGTCTAGGGTGGCCTCTACTCAGCCTGTGATTGTGCTTTTGTGTATGCGCATAAGAAGGAAGACCCTTATAATGCCATCCTTTTTGGTGCAGTCACTTGTGGCATCCTTTCTTTGCGCGGGGCTTCGCTCACCGTCAGCATCCTCGTGGGTGCGGCCTTTTGCCGCTTTAGTGGTGCAGGTCATGTTCAAACGCCTTGTCGCACCGAGGATAAATCCCGACGATTCTGCGCGCAGAACCGGATTTCCCAGTGGGTAGCGGGAATCTAAATACCGGCCGGTTTTTCCGGAGTTTGCAAATTCAAATTTTAAATTTTGATTTTTGGATGGTTTTTAAGCGAATTCATGCGAAATTCAATCGGGTTTTTTCCGGAAAAACCGGTAACCGGATTACCGGTTACCGGCCGTTTTTTTTCCCCGGCTCCCCGGCGGGATCTCCCCCGGAAACGGTTTTTCGATCCTTGGCTGTACCTAATACCGAATCAATGCCAGTCGACGACCCCTTTGCTCCCCGTGTGGAAACATCAGCTGGTGGTGGGTGGTTTGGTGGATTATTTGGGAAGGAAGGTGGAAGAGGGAACCGCAAACAACAGTAGCAAGACTGAGACTTTAGAGACTTATGATGCGCCCAGTGCGTCGATACCATTGTTTGAGTACATGTAGAGGCATGGACATAGGATTTCTCAGCTGATGGGGTTAATTTCTCTTTTATTGATGTTCCTTCGTTCAAGTGTATCTGTATTTTTATTGGAGTGTCTTTTGAATGACTGTTGCCAGTCGTGAGGTTAAAAACAGTGGCAGGAATGGTAGATGCAATACAAATTGTTTATGTGGATTGCAATAGAGGTTTGTTTGGTGATGTAAAGGAACAAGGTCCAGGATAACTTTCATGTCTTTCTGTTTTTTCAAAGTGTAAGGGTTGGATAAATTGTTTGATGATGCGTTTGATGCGATAGTTATTCTGAGCATTAGCTCATTGTTAATCTGTACTATTTTGGTTTCATTTGTGTTGACGTTTCACAAAGTTCTTAGGTATCATGAGGCTGAGTGGATTTAATGGGTCCCAATTTTTGGGGAGCTGGGTAGTTGTAAATGGAGGTTTATGTTTATGACCTACAAAAGCAGCAACATTTGATATATTCTGCTTCTATTGGTTGTGTACAATCTTCCATCAGTTGTGTAAAGCGAGAAGGATGTGCTGTAGGCTAGAAAAGCTGATGCTTTTAACCATGTACTTGATCACATAGTAGTTTAGTACTTCATTTCTTGGTTACTTGAAGGCGGTATGTGTTGTAGTCTTGTAGACTAAAAAATAGCTTTTTTTTTTTTACCATTTACTTGATCTTAAGAGTACTTTAGTATGTTTGTTGGTTGGGAGCCACTAGCGCCCGGACATACGATGGGAGCTTTCCCATCGTATGCTTCTCCCTATCATCGGATCTAACTTGAAAGGTTCGATCTCAGCCATCCGATCGAGTGCAACAAAAATCGGTGAGATGCAACAATTATTTAGTTGTTCTGCAATAAATCTCCATCTGATGTAACAAATACACTATTTTACAACACTGCAACATTCTCTCTCAGGGTGCAAAAAAAATCTTGCCAAAAAAATCTTGCTAGTGCAACAAATCCCCAACTCGATGCAACGAGTATGGATTCCTCGGTGCAACAAATGGACATCCTTACTGCAACAAAAATAAAAATCCGGTGCAACAAATAAAGAACCCAATGGCAACAACAAAAACCGAACTGAACTTGATGCAACAAATGAGGACTATTTGGGCAACAAATACAAAAACCTATTGTAAAAAAAAAAGCATTGTTGTAACAATGAAAATCATTTAACACCATGCAACATTATTCTAAAAGTGTGGTGCTGCAACATTAAGAAAGAACTGTTGCAACATCAAAACTTAACTGTTCCAACATTTGAAACAGCACCACCTCGGCTCCTCCACCGCCATCTAGCATCGCGTTGACTCCTTCTGCTACCATCAAGTGTCGCCTCGGATGCTCCAATCCAACAACGAGCTCAGGTCGGCGGAAAGTGAGGAGGTCATTGGAGGTGTGGGACTTGGGAGTGGGGAAGAGGTGGATCTATGGAGATGAAGGTGTGAGAGGGAATGGAGAAGAGGGGTTCCGATTTTTGGGGAGGGCGGAGATCTCGTCTGGCCACAACGGGGAGGCCGTGGCCCACCGAAGCTTGCCAGAGACCAGAAGGGAGGAGGGGATTGATTTTCGTATCAGGTGAGTGGGGATTTTGTTTGGAGAAGAAAGAGACAGGTGCGAGATTTGGGAAAGCATGTGAGAGATGCTCGGTGGGATAAGGGTAGCGTGCTTGGGACTGAGGCGTCCGAGTGGAACGCTAACATGAGACGCGCACACAGTATCCTTATCCTTGTTGGTTTCCTGAAGGCAATATGAGTTGCAGTCACGTGGCTTTCTATTTATAAGTAGACTGATTTTTTCTGCAAGTGTAGGTCACACTTTTGAACCATTGGACCAAATCAGAATCAGACACACATCTCAAAGCTAATCCAATGGCCAGGAAAATCAACTTGTACATAACAAAAAAAATCAGGCAACTTATAAATAGCAAAACCATTATTTTAGAGCTTGTTGTGATTAAAGGCATGAGAATATGAATCTGTTCAAGAATATTTGGCCTGGCTTGCCTTTTCTTCTCGTCACAATCTTCAACTTACGTTCTCAGTGAGTCCATATTCTTACTGAGAATTTTTAGATGATTCCTATGTTTCATTGGGATAGAAGACACAGGAAACATGGATAATTTGGGAGTGCTGATTAGGGTTGGGTGGGATGACCATTTATTTAATTTTGATTATTTTTTTTGCTAATCTGTTCTTCGAGTTACTTTTTCAGTAGATCTGACACATTGACAAACCAATGGAAGTTTGGTTTGGTTTTTGGTTTACAACTTCGAAATACATGTTAAGGTGTATGAAATTGTCTAACCATCAAAGATCTTGTGCTATATGCCAAGCATCTCTCTAACAATTTACCATCATCTGTCCAGAACATGCCCCTTGGCCGCCTAATAGAAGATGTGAACAAGATATAAATTTCATATGTAATCTCATGATTCAATGACTTAAATCTTATGCGAACATAGATGTGAAGGTATAAAGGTGTTGTTTGGCCTTCCTGTTGGTTCACCATGTTAAGGATATAAGGGTATTTCTGGTATTTCCTATTGTACTAGGGTTTAGTCTTGTGTCCCCTTTGTACCCAATATATATTGCTCATTGGGTATCTTCAATACACACATAATATTTATAACATGGTATCAGAACCAGGTTAGGGTCAGTGTTTCTTACCATCGTCGCCTCCTAGCCTCTACCCGCCGCTGCCGTTGCCCCTGGGAGGACCGATCTTTGCTCCCGGGGGCGGCCTCTCGTCGGCGCTCTGCTCTTCATCCGCCTGAGCTCTCCTTTGGCTGGCCATCCTAAGCACCATCTCCACCCAGCGCCTACCCTTCCCGTCCAATTCCTTCAACGTGGCGCACTGCTCCAGGTGCCTCATCCCGTGGACCGAGTTCGACGGCCTCTACCTCCTGGAGATCCACCGCATCCTCAGGCCCTGCTGCTTCTGGGTGCTCTCCAGCCCGCCCATCAACTACGAGAACTGCTGTCACGGCTAGAACACCACCACCGAGGCACAGAAGGCCGACTTCGACAGGCTCAAGAAGCTGCTCTCCAGCATGTGCTTCAAGCTCTACAACAAGAAGGGCGACATCGCCATCTGGAGGAGCTCGTCATGCTTCTATCTATGTCTCTTCGGTTTGATTTGATAGTTTTCTCTATTCATGTCGGTTTCATCATCATCTTCGTCGTGTTGCCGCGGTCGACTTTGCTCCCGCACCTTGTGTTTTATGGGCTGTCGTGCGACCCCAGATGGGAGATCTTTTATCGACATATTTTCCAAGAGCTGCATGCTACGACGATATTATCAAGACTCGGACTTTGGATTTTTCCTATTTTAGTGTTAACCCTTTTCAAATGCAATGCTATTGTATACAGCTTGCATTTGAGGGGGGTGCTAAGAATATAAGAGTATTTCTGGTATTTCCTATTGTACTAATGTTTAGTCTTGTATATACACGCAATATTTATAACACACCAAACCCCAACCCAGTGTCACACGTTCTCCCGTTATTTCACAACTGAATTCAACTACGCCACGTTGGAAACTATACCAGAAACAGCTAAGCTGCTGTAAGCACAAGCTGCCAAGGTAGTTATAAATTAAGCTTTGTGCTTGAAGCTATTCTCACACGATCTGCCACTGAGACAATCTGGTTAGATTTAATGTTTGTTGATTAGCAATGCTGGGCTATTATGCTTACTATGGATTAGAAGGTGTAATATTGCTGATATTTTCAATGAGTGGTTCTATATTACTTGTGAAGTCATAAGCGCTGTGCATGTATTAGAATATCAATTTTAAGGCCTTGATTCACCAATAATTTGGCCAGCATCTGACTGGGATTTCGATACTCAGAGAAGATTTCCAGTATTTTTTCTGTGTTCTATTGAAATGTCTGTTGGACAAGATCGAGCATATATTTCGTTTCTGTGCTGTTTTTGTTGCACATGACCAGGTGTATGCCTCATTGATAAGGTTGTGACTTATGCTCACAACACCCCAAAAAAAAACAATAGAGTAGCAGATGCTGCTCTTGTACGCCTTATCGTAATTTTTCATGCTTGGATCTTTTAATCAACATGGGCAAATGATCTAGAGTTCATGAACTAGTGTGCTGTTTGTTTCTACTTCGCAGGTGGGCTCGAGATGTGGTAGTCTGGACTCTGGAACCGGGGATGCAGTTTACCTTTATTTCGGAGAATAGATGGAAAGGTTTTGGCCACTGGCTCTTATGTGTTGATGTATGTGAGCCTTTTTAACGTGGCAGGTTCGCAACTTTGCCAATGTTGTAGCAGCAGCAGCAGCAGCAGTAATACCCATAGCATTCGCATTGTGCAATGTACTGCACTTGAAAGGCCTAAACTTATGCCTCAGGCTGTCTTCTAAAAGTGACTTTTTTTGAGTGAGATGGTTGCATTGCATCCTGTCTTTCCACAGATCTTTTGTTCTGTTAGTATTTAAGATCTAATGCAAAATAAGTGTTCTGTGCAAAGTTCTTGTTTTCTGTGTCGTCCTGTTGTTGTTTGGCCATTCATGTAGAGATCATTACACGACGTACTTGTCACAGGACGTGCACGGTTTTGTGAACTACTGGCTTGGCTGATTCTAAGTCTGGTATTGTTTACCGGTGATCTGGTACCGACGTTGTGTTGAATTGTTGATTAGGTTGTAAAAATACCGATGTGCGCATTTGCTTTTGCAGTTGTATACTGCATCGTGCCGTGTAAGCGAACGCTTGGTTGTCCTAAACTGACAGGTAGTTTGAACAAACCATAGTTCAAGATTATAGGGTGCCCTAGTTGAGTAGGATGGAATGGATGGCCAAGATCACAACGTATATCAACAGAGAAATCAAGAACATCTTTTGTGCAACATTAGAGAACTTTGTAGGAAGAGTGAAAAACGCTGACCCAACCAATCAATATAATTAAGGTTCTTCCAAGTCAACCCATATAGCACAAATTAACCCTATAATTTGACCTGGATTGAGATTATTATTGATGGAACACATTTCGGTTTTTCGGACGGAAATCTGACATGGACATGTATCTGCGGAGAAATCAGAATCAGAATTTGTCATTGCAATGGCAAGAAACGGCCACATCCACGTCCCCGTCCAAAAACTGTCAGATAAAACGTCCTAGGCTCTGACCGAAAGAACATGGACCATTTGCCCACCAGCCAACGACTAACCTGAAAGTCCAAGGATCGATCGATAAAATTTGTTCCTCGAGTCAACTAGTTGGTAGTCATCCAAATGGTATTTGGGACGGAGGTTCACAGTTCAGACCCCACCGAGAGTGTCTATGAGACACACTTATTGGTAGTCCAAACCAGTAAGTGCTTCGTATTTATCTTACAAGTGTTACGATGGTTTTTATGAAACCGGGGAAATTTCCCCTTTATAATAAAGAACTTGTTCAGTATTAAAAAAAACAAATCAGGATTTGAGTGCATTGGCTGCAACAACATTCGTATAGTTCTAGTATTCAATGAGCATGCATATATGTTACATTGGCAATTGTAGCACCCCAGCCTATAGTACCACATTTTTGGGCCGCAGAGGGTTACAACAATGCAATGCAATTGAAATTGAAACTGAAATTGCAAATGCAATTGAAATTGCAATTGCAATTGCAATTGCAACAGCCGCTGCTTGCGCACCGCACACACTTTAAAAAGATGTTCAGGTGTTCAACCGTCGTGATCAGAGACCGGAACGCGGCCATTGGAATGACCATTAATCCTCGTCTTTAGACTCGATCCCATGGCGCGCGCGTCCCTTTCCTTGCATTCCTACTCCCACTAAGTGACCACCAACAACGTTGCTTCGGCGCAGAGGAACTGAACTGTAAGCAACCCAAGAAGCACGAGCTAGCCACCGGTAAGACGCAGGCCGGCCACGTCTCCCATCCGAGGCATCGCTGCGCGCGTACGCGTCATGCGTGTACAGGACTGGAGCCGGTCGAGTTGCCGTGAAGGAACCCAACCAACAGCAGAGGTTGGTGGCGCTTTGCCATCTCGGTCGCCGCCGGTGGCTGGCTAGCTTCTTTGCCTTAAAGCCCCGGGCGCACGCCTCGCTCGCTCACCCAATGCACGTTCAGTGTAGCCGTGTAGGTGTACGCAGTTCGTTGCAGGCATTGTGAGAATGGAGCTGCCCAGCTCCGTGCTCGTCCTGATCCTTGCCGCCACGCTCTCCGTTGCAGGTTTCTCTTCTCGATCGATCATCGATCTGTTCTTTAGTTTGCTGCCTTCGAGTTTGTTCTTTGGTGTTGATTCTGTCAAGTGTCAATTCGTTGCAGTGGCTTACGACCCGCTTGATCCGAACGGGAACATTACCATCAAATGGGACGTCATGTCGTGGACACCTGATGGATATGTCGTGAGTACCTGCATATATTGGTTGCTTCTGTTTCACTGTGTCCACGCTTCTTATGCCAAAATCGGACATGATCGATTGATCATGTCAAGAACAACAACATGAAGTTGTGGACTAACTGATCGATCGCCGGCGGTGCGGTGGGGGTGCAGGCGATGGTGACGATCAACAATTACCAGATGTACCGGCACATCATGGCGCCGGGGTGGATGGTGGGGTGGACGTGGTTGAAGCAGGAGGTGATCTGGTCCATGGTGGGGGCGCAGGCGACGGAGCAGGGCGACTGCTCCCGGTTCAAGGGCAACATCCCGCACAGCTGCAAGAGGACGCCGGCCGTCGTGGACCTTCTCCCCGGCGTGCCCTACAACCAGCAGATCGCCAACTGCTGCAAGGGCGGCGTCATCCCCGCCTACGGACAGGACCCCGCCGCCGGCGTCGCCGCATTCCAGATCAGCGTCGGCCAGGCCGGCACCACCAACCGCACCGTCAAGCTCCCCAAGAACTTCACCCTCCTCGGTCCCGGCCCCGGCTACACCTGCGGCCCCGCCAAGATCGTCCCCTCCACCGTCTTCTTCACCCCCGACCACCGCCGCAAGACCCAAGTCCTCAGTGAGTTCGAGCTTCGATCTCTTTCTGATCATGGCGGCGCGCGTCCATGCACTTGCCACAGACATGACATAGCTATATATCTGAACGTGCCATGCGTGCAGTGACGTGGAACGTGACGTGCACGTACTCGCAGCACCTGGCGTCCAAGTACCCGTCGTGCTGCGTCTCCTTCTCCTCCTTCTACAACGACACCATCATCCCCTGCGCCAAGTGCGCGTGCGGCTGCGAGCACAAGAGCTGCGTCCAGTACGACCACTAGCACTACTCCTCAGCCGTCGTCGAACACACACACACACACGAGAAGACGCCAATTGCGCCGTGCGATCGAGCTAACTAACGCGCGTGCGTGCTCTGCGTCGGTTTTTTTAAATTTATTTTTAATATCAGGAGCGAGAGGGACTCGAAGCGGTTGTCGGTGTCGGGGAAGCACGAGCACGCGCGGGGGCACAGGGGGGAGCGGGGGAGCGCGGCGCCGCTGCTGCAGTGCACGACGCACATGTGCCCCGTGCGCGTGCACTGGCACGTCAAGCTCAACTACAGGGAGTACTGGCGCGCCAAGATCGCCATCATCAACTTCGACTACCACATGAACTACACCGGCTGGACGCTCGTCGCCCAGCACCCCAACCTCGACAACATCACCGAGGTCTTCAGCTTCGACTACAAGCCCGTCGTCGCCTACGGCTCCATCAGTAAGCTAACTAGCCCTCCAATTCATCGCCATCGATATCTTCCATCCATGCACGAAACTTAGCCAAGAACTGGGCACTGGATGTTAATGGCGCGGTATGATTTTTTTTTTTTTTTGGCGTGCAGATGACACGGCGATGTTCTACGGGCTCAAGTACTTCAACGACCAGCTGATGGAGGCGGGGCCGCACGGGAACGTGCAGTCGGAGGTGCTCATGCGCAAGGACGCCAGCACCTTCACGTTCAAGCAGGGGTGGGCGTTCCCACGCAAGATCTACTTCAACGGCGACGAGTGCCTGATGCCGCCGCCGGACTCCTACCCGTACCTGCCCAATTCCACGCCGTTGGCCGCCTCGGCGTCGTTGATTAGCTATGTGGTGGCGGCTGCCGTGGCTTTCTTGGTGCTGATCATGACATGAGTGGCATAGTGCTAGAACTTGCAGAAAAGTTAAAGATCTTCTTGTAGATAGGATGTTTTGGGTTTGAAGATTGAGTTTGGTGTTTTGAACATAATTAAACGCAACCTTTTTGTCTTTAATTGGAGGGGACATGAGCATAATTTTGAAAGAGAAATTGATTTGTAAAAGACAATCAGGTTGGAATTAAGAGAGTGACACTTTGCATCTCACACTAGCCATCCCCCCCCCCCGAGGACCAATCTTCACTCCCTGGGGTGGCCTCTTGCTCGGCACAGTGTGCCGCTAGTTTTTCTTCCTCCACCGTGCTTGGAGGTCTTCCGCCGATGCTCGACGCCATCTTCCCGACTCTCGATGTCTCGATCCGGGGTCGCCTGTGGCCGCGCAACCTCGATCCGGAGTCGCCCATGGCTATTGTTCCTCTTCATCATCACCGAGACGCCAACAAGCCATGTGGAGCACAGGCGCCGCGAGGCCGGTTGCTCCACACTGGAGAAGATCCATGGCACGGCGGAGGTGGAAAACGAGATCAAGTCGTCGGATCTGCGCCGCCATCACATGGCGGGTCTCCTCCTCGTCGACGCCGCCTTGCCACCGCTTCGGGCTCGAGCTCCTTTGCCCCGAGCTCCCTCCTCATGCACGCCCGATGCAACCGCGCCTCCTCTGTGCGTTGCCTCCCCCGATGCTCCTCTGCTCGTGTTGCCTGATCCTCTCCCGCAAAGGAGCTCTTCAGATCTGGCTCTTCTCTGCGACGGCTACCGATCCCGCCGCTTTTCTTGGCATCAGCATCTGCTCCGCCTGCCCCTGTCGACTTCGTTCTTTCCTTCGCCATGTAGTGGTGTGCGGCTTTTGGTGTGCGGCTGTCGGTGGAGGGAAGCTATGTTGGTGCTTGCTATTGAGTTAGAGGGGTGCGGAAAGCTCTAGATGGAGAACGGAGATGGTTGGGTTGCGCTGCCCGATTGGTGTTTCGGCTGTGCTTGCATTGAAGTGTACTTTTCCGATTGGGATGGTTGGCTATGCTGCTCGGTTGGCTATGGGCTTGGGACAGAGCAACAGAGTTTGAGGTTAGAGATTGTTGTGGCATCAGGTCCTATTATTGCTAGTTTTACTAGTATCTACTGCTATGTATTCTTTGTGTTGTTTTTTTTTTCTTCCGCTGCGTTCATCAAAGTCTGTAAAACTTTATATTTTAGTTTCGTCTAAGCCATGCGAGTCCACAAATTTATTGTCAGTCATAGAAGTATATGAATTTCTTTGCATGACAGCAGCCACTGTTCTTTTCTTTGAGCCGCTGCAGATCCGTCGCCCTAATCTTTTAAGGCCGCTACACTTCTTCTGCAATACGTCTCCATACGTCTCTATTATCTATTACTCTTCGGTTTGATTTAACAACATTCTCTATTCATGTCGGTTACATCATCTTCTTCGTCGTGTCGTCGCGGTCAACTTTACTCCTGCACCTTGTGCTTTATGGGCTGTTGCACGACATTGGATGAAAGGAGATCTTTTATCGACATATTTTTCAAGAGTTGCATACAACGATGACATTATCAAGACTCGGACTTTAGATTTTCCCTAATTTAGTGTCAACCCTTTCCAAATGCAATGCTATTGCATACGCCTTGCATTTGAGGGGAGTGTTTGAGATATATTAAAGATAGAAACTCTTTTGTATTTCCGTATCTACTTTTTTGTGTTGCATTATCTGTACATACATACACCTCTTGTACGACCTATATATATATTGCTCATTGAGCCTCTGAATACATACACACAACATTCATAACAATGCCCACCTGAAATCAAATATGTGAATGTTCATAGCCACAAAGGATAAATTTTGCTAAATAAGTACAGTGTATGCGTCTAAAATGTACAGCAAGTAGGAATGTACAATGATCAATGAGGGCTTGGGTAGGTATCTGCACATCTGAATCTGCTCTTCAAGAAAGATTCCATTTAAAACTTTGCAAGGAACTCAGGGGATCAAGAGAGCCATGCTCAATCGAGTCAAAACTTTCGTGAAATTTGTATATATTCACTCGTCCTTGGCTACACATAAACTAGCAAGAATGTCAATGTTGTCCAAATGGTAACGAATGGAAGGAGAAGTGAGGCTGACAATCGCGAGGAAGCATTCGGCAGCCATGGGTATGCATCTGGAGGTGGCATCACACAGTTGTCACCATTGAAGTACACACGTCTTGGGAAGGCCCAGCCTTTCTGGAAGGTGAACGTCGACGGGTCCTTCCGGAATAGAAGCTCAGACTGAACATTTCCATCTGGTCCAGCGGTCATGAGCAAGTCATTGTAGTTCTTGATGCCCCATAACATCGCGGTGTCATCTGCGACAGAGGATTTGTCAATAGCTGAAAAATATACTTTACAGAATATGAATGTGTTCAGGGGATGAAGTGCTCACCTATTACACCATAAGGGTTCAAAGATTTGTAGTTGAAGCTGAAAATAGTAGTCAGGTTGTCAAAATTAGGGTGCTGAGCAACTAGGTTCCACTGCGAGTAGTTCATCCGATAGTTGAAGTTTGTCGCCGTGATCTTGACCCTCCAGTACTCCTTGTAGTTAACTTTGACGTGCCAATGCACTCTTATTGGGCACATATGAGAAGTACATTCGACCAGAGGTGCCAAGCTGTTCTTGTTAGGACCATTCACGACAGAAGCCAAATAAGGTGAATTGCCCCTGTCAGAGAGTACACCCAACTGTCACATAACTGAACAAAAAAACTATTTTTTAATATTATTATTTTGGGCTATGTGAAATGTAACTTACTCTACGCAGCTTCCTGGTTTAGTATTGTTATTCTGGCAGCCACATGAGCATGTCGGGCAGTTAACTATGGTATCGTTATAAAAAGATGAGAGCGAAACACAGCATGTCGGAGCTCTTTGAGCAACAAACTGTGAGTATGTACATGTCACATTCCAAGTCACTGCACAAAGAAAACAATTGGTCACCAAAATGCTAAAAGGTGTTGCTACAACAAGAAGATTATGAATTTGTCGAACGGATTGGATGGAAGCTTATTCCTGAAAAGTTTTATGCATCAAATGTTAGATCATGAAAAGAAAATCTTACTGAGGACTTGAGTTGTCCTCCTTCCATCCTGTGAAATGAACTTAGTAGGTCTCACGAGTTTGGCAGCTCCACAAGTATACCCCGGACCGGGGACCTTCAGAGTGAAATTCTTGGGCACTCGCACAGTCTTGTTTGTAGTCCCTGCTTGACCAACACTGACTTGAAATGATGCAACAGCATTGGCAGGATCTTGTGCCCATGAGCTGAGGACTCCTCCTTTGCAGCAGTTGGCAATCTGCATATTGTAAGGAGTCCCAGGAAGCAGGTCCACAATCTCTGGGTCCTTCCTACAGCAATGAGGGATGTTTGCTTTAAATTTGGAGCAATCGCCTTGCTCTGTGGCTTGGCCACCGTTCATTGCCCAGATTATCTCCTTCTTTGCCCATACCCACTCAAGTTTCCAACCCGGCGCTTGAATATGGCGATACTGCTGGTAATTGTACAGTGAAACAACAGCCTGGAGAGAGGGGATTTTACAGTATGTCAGCAATTGGAAAGTATAGAGAACTGGGAAGGGATAAAAGATTATGTGGAGGGTTGACAGTTTCTAAGTTGTGTAAAATGCGTCTGAATAAAAGCTAAATCGTGCAAAGAATTGGCCTGTTTTAACATGTAATCATCGTGTTACGACTTTCAATTATTAAGATCAGTCAAATGCACACAGTTATGGCCTAAGGGCACCTATTAACAAATAAAGATATACAAAAGGAAGTTTTGTGTTGTTTCGATCATCTCCTAGACCTTGACCTGCAGTACTGTACAGTTGTATTGCAATATCAATGCACTAATATAGTCATGCCAATTGTTTGACAGTTAGCAACAAAATTAAAGCCCAATACTGGCAGAGTGGCAGCTATCGAAATATTATGAAGGCTATCACTTTCCGCTGCAGAACAATGACAGAAGAGCATCACTTTGCCAAACAAGATTGCAAAGCAAATAATTCGACACCGTGATAATGACTTGTGCTAATCTGTAGAAATTGGAGTGGACGAAATGTCTTGCGAAATAATTATCCTTGCCCATGTAAGATTTTTTTAATGGGATTCGCTCATGTAAGACGAAAGCAGATGTGGACTTCTGTAACAATAGGAACATGCATTGATTTTGTCAGTAATGGTAATAAGGTAGTTTCAAACACAGTACTGGTTTACTTACGACATAGCCATCTGCAGTCCACTGCATTACATCCCACTTGATTGTTACGTTCCCATTCGGATCAAGCGGATCGTACGCGTCTGCAGAATACCAAGGGAATTTTCTTGAAACACGGCATCTCCAAATTGAAAGAATGGTTTGGTAGCGCATATTTAAGAAAGCCATGTGAGTCTTGTTAAAAAAAACAGAACAGATGAAGGCAAGGATCAATATTTAACATTGATGGCAGTAAAACCTATGGCCGATATGGTAGTGAAAACATGTATGATAAATATCAAGATTTCGAACTAGTTGCAACAAGTCAAGGGCAACATGAGCTCATGGAGTCTCCAGCAGCTAGTTCATGGTCAGGTTCATAATTCAGATGATACAGATGATGGAACTAGACATTGCGGCCATTGTTTCTGAAACACGACATTATTGGCACAAATTGAACAGAAAGAACTATACTATCAGAGGTTTCAGTGATCAGATCAGTGATTAAACAATACCTGTGTTCCTACCATTAACTGCCGTTTACATACCAAGAAAAGATCACAATTTTAGCATGATACTATCCCTGAGTTGCAACAGAATAGTATGTACCCACCCACTATGTATCCCGGTAATAGTGTGCACTCTTTTTCTTTTTTCCTCCTTGTAATTATTAGTTTTCATAATTATTAATATAATAGCACAGTCGGATCTTCTTGGTCCAACTGTTTTCCCCTATAAAAAATCTATATATCCCGCTAAAGTTTGTTTGGCCATAAACGAAAGCAACCTATATGAACAAAAAAAACCTAAAATTCAAGAGAAATGCATAATTTCTCCATCCATCCTAAGAAATAACATATCATACCAAAACACACAATTTTGCCTGCAAATGACATGAGTCGAAGAACACCTCCTGAGAAACCAAGTACCAAAATTTGCAAGAATCAGCCAAAATGCAGCGGGCTGGGGGCACTGACCTGACGAAGGCATTAGAGAGGAGAAGATGACGAAGAGTGCAATGGAGGCACCCAGGGGCAGGAGTACCGGGCGCGGTCTTGCCATGGCTCAGCCAGAGCTCAAAAACCAGCTGCACCCTGATCACTCTCGTTTGTACTTTGTGTGGTAGACGGCAATAAAAACTTCAGAAAAGTGGGTCACATATATAGAGAGAGAAAGAGGCAGCTTTCCTCTCTCTCTCTCTCCTGTGCTTTCTGGTCTGTATGTATGCGAGTGAGATTTCTTGCGCGTCCGTCTGTCCGGGGATACAGACATGCATAAAGGTTTGAGCTATTCTTGTGGGAAACTTTTTTTTTCTTTCCTTCTGGGGAAGTGGAAAGGTAGCTACTCCTAGATTACCATCACTGCCAGCCGTCCCATTTTGTTTTTCATTTTGTATTTCCGGCCCTGGGTTTTCAGAAAGTGAAGACACAGAAAATATTTTCTTAAAAAAATTTAGAGTTTAAGCTAAATAGGTACTAGTTTTTATATATCCTCCAATTCACATGTAAACTTAAGCTGATTGGAAAAATTGGCGATACCAATCGATAATTCTTCCGACCTTTGTTCCAATGAATGATTTTACTCTCATTGAACTACAAAAGAGTGCTCATTTGACCGAAAGCTCTATTGTTCGGTCCCTGTGGCTCTCAAGATGAAAAAGAAAGCTGCACCTGCGTTGGGCTTTTAGTACATTATCATCAGTTCAAGTCTTCCTGGTTATTGATCATCTGATATTTTGCAAAAGCCAGATCCTAACATGATGGACCTATCTCTATCATTTTGGTAGGTCCTCACTCCTCACTAGTGCTTACTCCAAATATAGATCGCTGTCCATGAACAAAGTCGCTTTTGTTTCTTGTAGACTAACAAAGTCGCCTTTTTTTAGTTTGATGTGCGCAACCTTTGCTTTTCCTAAATAAATCCCACTAGTGAGTTGTCATTGGCACAATGGCACTCATATCAACTGGAATACTCTGCTGCATTTTCTTTTCCTTGTGGGCGAAGACTCGATCTCTATATGCTTTCAAATAAATCAACCAGGGACAGAAATTCAGAACAGCATCGTGTTAATATTTTTTTTTCAGAAAGAAAGGTGCTAATGTGATTTCGAAACTACCAAATGTCCAAACCATTGGCTTATGTCACGCGCACCAGGGCTGAAATTCCATGGATTTCGTCATGAAACTAGGTTCCCATAGATATTTATATTCAATCTATGTGCTTTCTGACTGATGTGCATGTCCCGGAACAGAGCAATAGGTACGGCCGGTTAAATTTGATTTGACTGCCGGGGTACGTATTTCTCACGGCAGGTAGTAGGTAGGGAGAGCAAGGTTTGTTTTGGTTGTAACGACATGACGTTTAGAATTCCACTTGCACAAATACACCACAAGACGTCGGAAGCTTGTGGACGAAACGCGTCATGTATCCTTGCATGCAGGTCTCATGAACGATAACCTTTTTTATTATTTAATCTATTTTTAAAAATTATTTTAAAATTATTTTTTCTTTAACTTTATTTTTATTTTTAACATCCTTGACAACGCAGGTGCAGTAAAAAAGTATATTGTCATGCTACGAACCTCGGCAGGGTAAACGAGTGTTGTCATGCTAAAAGGAATGACGTAACAAGACTTAGCCAAAAAACCGATATGTGTTGACTCAGAGGGCTATCGTGATATATTTGGCTATACGTGATAGCACAGTTCGATTATACTACGGGTCATAGCGTAATCAAAATAAACAGTATTGAAAATAAAGTTAAGAAGTGATTATCTTCAAAATATTTTTTTAAAATAAAAACACAACCCAGATCCAGCACAGAGCAGGAGCGAGATAACCAAAACGAAGCCACACACAAAACGAACGAGTGTAAACTGGAGCAGTACTACGGTATTTTGCCTTTGGAAAGACAAAATTAAAAGCACGATGTAGTCATAGATATGCTACAATTTTTTAAAAATAATATTAATTTAAAATATAATTATAGAGAAATAGTCAAAAAAAAATTAATAAAAATTTGTGTCTATCACCATCTGACCTAGTGTCAGGAACCAATTTACTGCCCATCACAATTTCAACTAGCGATTTGCATTAAAGAGTGTGTAAATCGCCAGTTGAAATGGCGACATGAACCATATATATCCTACAAATTCAGTGAAAAAGTTATTTTAATTCCGGAAAACAGAGAAGAGATGAGAGAAGAGACGTAGCGAAGCCCGCCTGTTCCTGGCGGAGGAGAGAGATGGAACAGCAGATTTGGTCGCCTATTTTGCGGGTAAATATTCTTGCAACTTTGTACATAAATTCGAAACCTTGTAGGTTTGTAAACAAATATAGCGATATAGAATTCAATGGATTAGATAATTTTAGTTATATTGTTGTTTGATGCAGTACATTGTTTTAGCTGTGTATAATTTAATTCATCGTATAGATATTATTTATATTACAGAACACGAACGATTTAGAATGAATCCACAAAAATGCTAAGAAAACTTTGTAGATTTTCATTTTTACACGATGAATATTTTGTTAATACCGAAAATACTTTTTAAACTAGAAAAACAGGAAGACACCTCTAAAAATAGCAATATGCTTATTAAAAGCCTGTAAAAATTATAGAGTAGCTAAATAGGGTATGTAGAGCTTAACTGAAATAATCAACATAATTTTGGTTCTCATTTGTGCACGATAAATATTTTGTTAATGCTAAAAATACTTTTTTAACTAGAAAAATAGCAAAACACCTCAAAAAAATTCTATAAGAATCCAGATAATGTACATAAGGTATATAGAGCTGAATTAAAATATTGTGAACTTAATTTTTTTAATTTGTACATGGTAAATATTTCATAAATGATGGAGACACTTTTTATACATGGAAAGTAACAAGATACCTATTAAAAATCTATAAAAATTATTGAGTAGCTAAATAGGGTATGCATAGCTTAATCAAAATAATTCCAACTTAATTTTGGTTTTGTACACATTAAATATTCTGTTAATACCAAAAATAATTTTTTAACTAGAAAAATAGCAAGACACCTCTAAAAATTCTCTAAGAAATCAAGAGTAGGTACATAGGATATGTAGAGCTGAATTAAAATATTATGAACTTAATTTTGGTTTACATTTTTGTACGGTAAATATTCTGTTAATGTCGCTTTTTATTCATTTTTGTATATGTTTCATAGTATTTATAATGCATGCACTAAATTTTCAGGTATAGCGGACCAGGAGACACTATGTAGTGGTTGTACGAGTTACTTGACTCAGTCATTGATGTGCATCACCATAGCCGCCTTAGCACCATCCTCCCACAGGAGGGCGAGGCGGCGATTAAACTTGGCGCGTTGTGGCTGCGCACACCCATGAGGGCATGGAGGGTGGACCCACGCTGGGTTCCGAGGTATGTATAGTTGTGACCTTCGTGTACTCAATTGCACTGACTACTTTGGGTGGACTCATGTTTGTTCATAATCATTTTCAATGTAGGATGAGAGCGGCATGCCTCCTTCAACTAGTGAGGATGGTGGAGGCGACATGGGAGGACGACCAGGACCGCGCGGGCGTTGGTCGTACGTCGAGGCGATTTTTGTATGACCGATGCCTCCTAACGGTACTGGTTGACCGGTGGAGGCTGGAAACGCACACATTCCACGTCCCGCACAGGAAATGGCACCGACGCTTCAGGACGCGACCTTTCTGACCGGGTTGTACAGCGCTGAGCTTCCCCTGGTGGCGCACGACGTCCCGGCCACATGACACACGAAGTTCCTCGCGAGATTCCAAGAGGTGCTGCCATCCAACACCGGCTATAGGGAGTTCAACAGCACCCACGGGTCGTCGCTGAAGTGGATCTGCCAGTTCTACGCAAGTTTTTGTAATTCTTGTCCTTCTGCTTCAATTTCTTTGTGCAACTTAGTGATGTGTTTCTATCTTCTTGCAGCTAAAGCGTATGGCAAAGATCGCACGTGAGTCATGGTGAGGAGGCATTCGAGGCCTACTTGTTGTGGTTGTTCGAGTGGGTGATGTTCCTAGGGTCTCATGGTGATTGCGTAGATAAGCACATGATCCGGTACACACGCGAGCTAGTGGACTGGGAGACGGAGGTGATCCAACCCTACGCCTGAGGCCTAGCGATGTTGTGCACAACGTACCGCGCCCCGTGCAATGCATCCCACTAGGTTTGGGACAGCTCCATCCTCTCCGGATGCCCACTGCTTCTTCAACTATGGTCCTTCAAGTGTTTCTAGATCAGATGACCACAGCTAGACCTGGGAGCCTACACCATTGCCATATACGCCGATGAAGACAACGACGTGGACCGACCGACCATGGGTACGATGTGGTGTCGTCGACGGGTAAGTTTTTTGAACATTTATTGTTTTTCGTAATGTAATTCAATTTCTTGTGCTAAGTTTTCGTTGTTCTGTTCCACAGGTCACCTTCACTTCGATCACTACGCACACATCCTACCTCGACTACGTTGTGATGTTCGATCAGTTGACGGATGTCCGCGTTATCTTGATACCGTACACTCCCGACAAGGTATACGCGTGCACACCCCGAGGCCTATCAAGCTTATGCACGCGAGAACACGCATACTAGTACACACAAAGGAGCTTGGTGCACAATGTCTTCGTGGAGGAGTACCACGTGCATCGGGTGATGCGCCAACTCGGTCTACAATAGGTGGTCCCAGTCCCCTGGGGCAGCGGTTGGCGCCGAACGTCCCTGGGTAAATTCATGTTTTACTTCTGTCGTACCATTTGTCTTACGTACCTACAATACAATCGTTTTGCCTTCCACAGGTACGCTAGGAAGGGATTACCTGCTATGACTTTCTAGGCGGATAGGATGTTCCCTTGGGTTCAGGGCTGGCTCCGTACCTTGGAGGATGTCGTACAGGTGGATGCTCCCTATGACACTGTGACATACAAGGAATACATCGAGTGATACTTCAGTCAGACGGGAGTTCGCTACGTTAGGGTCGTGGACGGCCCACCACGACATAAGGTTGAAACGTCCAACACGTACCCCACTTGGCCAAACTCTGCATTCCATCGCGTGGTACGCATTAAATGGTCCATACTTCTTATTTGCTTCACAAGTTTTCAGTTTCTAACTTGTTAATTATGTGTACATGTCGATCTGCAATAGGAGATGCACGAGTTGACAACCTCCGTGCGTCGTATGATGCTCGGAGAGCGCTTCAGCTTGACGACGCAAGATATCAGAGCGGTCATGGACTAGTTCATCGAGAAGACGAGATGAGGAATCCATATTGCGTCTTGTTGTAGGCCGAGCGAGCTGGTGGACCCACCTGTGCGTGGACGGAGGGTGAGCCACAGTGCGTCACACCCCACGGCTCCTCACCCAGATGTGGTGGGCTGGTCCTCGTGGCACTGTGCTGGGAGTACCCGGCATAGTTTGCAGATCAGCATGAAACACTCACGTCTGGTTGTTTATTTTGAACTCCACTAGTAACCAATAACAATTTTCTCTGACAGGTCCTGAGTACCACCCGTACACATGGTAGGAGTACGCGTAGCGGTCCGCTACCTTCGTGCGACGAGGTATGTCTATCTTGTTTGTATGCACAACATACTATTTTATCATTTTCGCCATGATTACATGCATAGCGTACTGTTTCACAGCTCATACACCCCTTTGGGACGAAGAGCTGGTGTCGCACGAGAAGTCACGCTCTGGAGACTTCGATTTCGACTAGAGTGGCGGCGGGCCTTCACACGGCGAGAGCAGCCATGTCTTTGTGGGGGCTTCACAGCTGCACGGTGCGCCCTGAGCGATCCAGCCGACGTAGCATCCTCTCATGACACTCTCTCGGGCTACTGGCGCCAGTAGGGTGCCTCAGCTGCCTGAGTATTTAACCTATTTGTACCAGCGCCCGCAGCTGCCCCGGACAAGGCCAGGAGTCACACGTGGGGTATGCCCCAAGAGGGTACACAAGTAGATATTTATTCTTGTAAATATTAGTCATGTCATATAAATATAAATGTATATACAAGTTACATTATGCTAGTATCGTGTTTCGATACTATTTATTCTTGTGTCTACAGGTAACCATGTGAGAGAGTCAGCAACGCGACACCCCACCTTTTCAGACTGTACCGGGTCACGCTACACACTGCCACTTTTGCTGACCGAGATGACAACACACTTAGATGCTACCTTTTCGCACTGAAAATACCTCACTCCGCTACGCGCCCTTTTTAAACCGAAAAGACCGCACCCGGTCATGCCACACACTGCCACTTTTGCATACCGAGATTACAACACACTTCGATACTACCTTTCCACATCGGAAATAACACACTCCGCCATGCCCCTTTTTCAAAGCGAAAAGACCGCACCCCGTTAAGCCACACGCTGCCACTTTTGCAGACCGAGTTGACAACACATTGCGACTCTACATTTTCATACCGAAAAGGTCACTCTGCCACTCTATCTTTTTAGACTGAAAAGAACGCACAACGACACACCACAAACTGCCACTTTTGTAGACCGAGATGACAACACACTACAACGCTACCTTTGCATACCGAAAATACCACACTCTGCCACACCACCTTTTTAGACCGTAAAAGATATATTATAAAAGGTGGGAGAAGAGAACTGGAGGAGAAGAAAGCTCGAGGAGAACACTAGGCCACCACACCCAACACTTCACCAAAGTTTGGTTCACGCAACTGAGAGGAAGGAGATGTCGGACTCGTCGGTGAACTTCTACACAAAGATGTTGCGGAAGCACAAGTGGCTTGCCGAGAGGGCTAAACCCTACCCGGATTATTCTATGAAGGATGTGTCGGTACCACCAGAGTTTCCACGCCTGCAATAGGTGTGTGAAGAACTGGCTAAGATCATCCAGTCTACACACCCGGCGACGACCGCCCGAGCGTACTACACGTGCGGGAACAGTATGCAAATCTTGCCATATCTTACGTTATATTCCACAAATCCCTAACTACATCCGCGCATAATAGAAGCCAAAGACGTGATGCAACTTCTTCGAATGTATCGACGACCCAAACATGTACGATAGTGCGTTCATCGAGCAGAAGTAAATGTTGAACTATGCGATGCGAGCCGAGACCTTCAAACGCTGAAAACCTTACGCAACTGACCCTACTAAAAAGTCACCGGAGGAGCCCAGGAAAGCAGGGTGGTGGAGGAGGACCCCTGAACAAGAAGCCGAGTACAACCAGGCCGAGCGCGCAGTACACAAGGTGAAGGCTATGCTAGTAATACCGACAACCGTCCTAGCGCTCCCCGTCGCTCGGGCGCAATCTGGATCGTAGAGGTAAGTTATATTCAGTTTACATCCTGGTTATTAATTTGGTCTAACGTTGTGCTATTCTAACATCATTCAATCGTCCAACCCATCTCGCAGAACATGGCTGACTTCGAGACTGGCCACCACCGCGGGCAGTCCAGAGACAAGGGAAAGGGACCGATGGACCGCCAGGACTGATCGATTTCATTCCAATCAACATTTTTCGGATTCCAAAAGGGGCACATGTATCGGAGGTGTATTTAGGTTTGTTGATTCGTACATGTTGGTGTTTCTAATGTACGTAACCAAACCCAGTGCGCCATGTATTTTGCAATTAAATTATGATGTCTTTCAAACTTAAATATATTTTCCCAAATTTCTCGACTATTAAATATTACGTAATCTTTTCCCCAAGGAATCGGTTCCACGAGCAATACAATAGAGACAACAACGTGCATGTCAACTCTAAACCCAAATATTTTTTTTTATTTCGCTCCAAAGGGGGCTATTTGTGTTATTGCGCCGCCGAACTCGCGTTCCAAATTGCGCGGCCGATCTCGCATTCTGTACTTCATATTTCGTTATCTTCTCCAATTTTGGATTCCGAACTACGCAAACATTTCAAGGTGTTATAAAAAAAAACTTTGTGAAATACGCTAAATCTTTAGGTTAAATTCTCTACACATAACTTTTTAAAAAAAGTTAAATAGAGTTCTGTCACCAATTAAACTAGCGGCAGAAATACTATCGTCAATTGGAACGGTGACATGAAAATTTTGCCATTTCAAACGGCGATAATGACATATTTTTATATTATTTTTTTGTAATTATTCTTTAAATTAATATTATTTTTTAAAGATGGATACAATACTACTTGTATGACACAATACTACTTGTATGACCTCTCGTTTGCACAACCCATGCATGTCTCTCTCGGTTGCTTTGGATATGGTCGCTGGTTTCGTGCCAGGTGTATACTCCTATGGACGACCAATGTAGGCTCACAGCTGGCGGCAATGTTTCCTCTCTTTTTTCCCCATTTTATATTAGCATTGTGTAACTATTAGCCGCGGATGGATGGATTGGGGATCCGGATCATCGACTACAACACGGTGGTAAATACAATAGAAATAGTAATATATTTATGATAGTAATTTTATTATAATAAAAATAATGTAACGATTGATTTAGATTTTTATTTTTTAATCGGACGATAGAAATCAGTTTCTAATACATAATATAATATAGGCTGCTGCGTTGATCCCTTTTAACACTGAGGATACATTTCCATCGATCGGTAGTGCAGGGCGGCGGCAGCAAGTTGGACAGGACAAATATCTACGAGGCGACTCGCCCATTTTTTGCAAGTCAGCACCCATTTTCTCAAGGAAAAACTTCGCCTACACGGCTACAAACTTTTGCATCGAGTACAGCTACTACAGCTAGCGTTAGCTTAGACAGGTCGGTCACGCACTCACGCAAGCTAGCTCCAATTCTACGGCCGCGACTAGCTCGTTGTTCTGCACCAGACTAAGCTCCAATTCTCACTCTGGCGTTTCTGTGCGTGCGTGTTTGACGGCGACACGGAAGCGTGTGGTCCGGTCCCGGGCGGAAGCTGGCGCCCTGGAGTCGTGTGCTGGCACCGCCTCCCTCAGCGTCCGTGTGCTGTGTTGGAAAACTATTGGCTTAGCTCACTGGTTAGTCTATACATAAGGTCTAAACTCTGTAAATAGGGGTATTAGCTATTGTAAAAATCTAATAGCATTAAGAGTAATAAAAAAGTAAAAGTCATCTACATCTTTGTGTTCAATATACTATTATGTAATTGTATTATTATATTGTTTGATGTGATTCTATATTTGTCTACGAGCTGATCGTTCGGACTAGACTTGTCAGCGACGGTTCCTCGATACGTTATCAACACAATCAAATCTACTCGGGTCGAAAGGTAATCGTCGTAGCACGACGCTCGTAGATCTAATCATATTTTCTAGATCGCTTTCAATTCTACAAATTTGGCTATCTAAAGTTTTTCTAGGTGCACATCCGCTCTAATCTACCGTGAGCTGCCTTAAAGTCGACGACCAAACCGATTGGTGGGTTGCATGAAAGAGCAGATGACGATTGTACTGTAGACTGTACACCGGATGAACAGTGATTTGGATAAACAGAATTTTTGGGTGAACAGTAAACACGAAAGATCTGCTCGCCCGCGCATGTACGCCGGCGGCCAGTACGCCACCATAGCCACGCCTACACACGCACCAGCACACCGCCCGAAGCCGACGCCTCCCCGCCATGCGCTCCTGAAGACGGCACATCTCCACCGTCTGCGCTCTCCACGAGCTGCAGCCGCGGCTCCTGCCGCCCGGCGAAGAAAAAGGGGAGGGTATCGCCGGCGCCGCACGGGTGCGCCGAGCCGTTGTCGACCACTGCACGCCACCGCAATGGCCCGCGGCCGCGCCACACGCTATGCTCCCGCCCAGCGGCGCTGCCGCAGCGCTACCACCGGGGCGTCTCGCACCTCTGCGTCTTTGCGAACGAGCGTAGCAACGCTCCGTGGCGCCCGCCGGCACCGCATGCGGCTACGCCGCACGCCATTGAACCGCCCGGCCGTCGCTGCGGCCGACCCACGCATGCAAGTCGCCGTGAAGCCGCCACAGTGGCGCAAACGCGAAAGGCCGTCGCCGGTCGGCCCGAAGCCGCCTTCACGCCCGCGTCGCCGCCGACGGCCGCAAGTGTTGCTCGACCACGCACCGCCATTCAGGCTTGTAGCCGCTCTGCGCCCGCGAGCGCCCCCGAGCCGAATGCATCGCATCGCGCCTCCTCGCCTGAAACAGCATTCGGCCGTGGAAAGACGGCGCCGTCGGCCTGCAGTTCGTGCAAAGCCGCCGCACATGCCCATACCGATGCACCTTCGCGCGTCTGCCGAGTGCCGACGGCTTGCAGCTACCCGCAATTCTTGGGCCACACCCGCCACGCAAAAGAGAAGATAACTGTTCGGGTGGAAGTATAAAGGACCTCCACGCAAAACCGGTAAAACTGCTGGGCATATGGTGGTCAGACTAGTGGGGCTAGTGGTCAGACCGCGAAGGATGGCTGGTTAGACCGGTTAGGACTGAAACTGATAATAGATTCAGTGCTGGATTTGAGAAAAGAAGGAATTGCTGTATTTTGCTTCAAACTTTCACGCAATCAATCAATTAAATATTTTTGGACTTATATAGCCCTTGAACATCCAAATCTTAAATAATTTTTATGAATTAAGATTTTATTTTCGCAAATAAAATCTTATTTTCATGAAACTTCTTCAAAGGAGTCAAATTGAGTAAATGATGAATTTTAAAGCATCCAGTTTTATGTATGAGTCATAAATACTATTATGGACCTATTCATGTAAATAATTTTGGCGCATATGACAAAACTCACTTAAGTGCTAGAAAGTGACCACTCAGGTCAAAATAGGATTTTAGTCGAGTTTCAAAGTCAAATACCTTTTGCTAGGTTGGTCTTTTGAAAATATCATGAATACCAAAAAGGTTTAGAATAGCCAACTCTAAGATTTTTCTTTTGGTATATTTTTCAAATTCCTTTTAGAATAGATTTTACACAAAAATCTAATTTATATAAGAAAAACAAGACACCATGATCTATAGTTTTGGCTAGAAACTCATTTTCACTTAAAATATATTTTTCTTGAGCCAAAACCTTTGGTAAACCTTTGAAAAGTATTTATATACATTTTAAAACTAGTTTTTCAAAGGATTACTAATATTTATAAAATTTTGACTTTTGGTTAAAAGGTTCAATTTTAAAATATATTTACCAACACTTAATTTATTTTGGCACGCTTAGGGATGTGATATAAATGTATACGACTTAGCACTCCCCCTTAATGTGCTACTCACATCTTGCTCAATATTTTAATAATAAAGATTATGAACAGAAGGAAGAACACCTTTTTTATAAGATTTTCATGGAATGCAACCTACACAAGGCATAAAGAGCTAGATACTTCAATGTAAATACTTGTTACCGAGATAGCATTGGTTCATGATATGAAGTGATCATCCTCAAGCTTGGCTCCAATTTTGATATATGATGAAATCCACCTTTATATGAATAAACCAAGCCTCCAATGTCTCTCCAAGTACATATTAAGCATTTAAGCGTATTTTGATACCCAAACTTGGTTGGGTCCTTGAATGTTAATTACAAAAGATTTAAGTACCCATATGACCTTAGTAATAAACTTTAGTGAACTAACAATTCTAACAAACACATTGTCATTCTTATCCTTCCTAAGCAATTAATGATCATTATTGATAATAGTCTTAGTAGTAATACCTTTAGGACAATCCTTACTAAAATATCCCTTCTTCCGACAATTGTAGCAAGTTGGGCTTTTACTTTCCCTTTTTGTCTTCTTTACTTGCTCCTTGCTGGCTTGCCTCTTCTTTGATGGTATTTGCTTGTCATTCATCTTGTTTGGGCACACCGAGGCTTTGTAGCCCTTCTCATTGCATCCAAAACACTTGATATATTTCTTCGTGTGTCCTGCATTGTGCCTTATCTTGCTATTCTCTCTTTTCTTAGGAATGAAGCTAATTCCACTCTTATCCGGTAAGCATATTTGCTTGCTCAATATGTCATCGAGAGTGGTCTTCTCTTTGTAGTTTCTTTCCAAGTCATTTTTTTTAATGTTGTGACTTGGGCCTTAAGCTCTTTGCTTTCCTCTACAATATTAGTATCACAAGACATAAAGGAAATATAAGCATCTATTTTTGAGCAAGAAGGCATATCAAGCAAATCATTACAAGAAGTGGATAAGCTAACCTTAGATGAAATGCAAGAGCTAGGAGCTATACTTGGCATATCATCTAGTAAATTACATGTAATGCCTTTACCCACTTTGGACTTATTGAGCTCTGACGAGGATCTAATAATCCTCATTTTATCTTTTATCTATAATTCTAATTATGGGTAAATATGATGTCACATAGTCCCCAGAGGTACCCCTTATCTATAAGGAGAAGCCCAATAAGTGGTTGTAAGTTCTTCTACAATCACCCCACGATCGTAAGTCTTGCTACGACTATATCATGGTCGTAAGTCCTTCTCGACCACTACATAGTCGTAAGTCCTTCTACGTATTGCACAGTCGTAAGTCCTTTACATTGCTACACGGTCGTAAGTTCTTCTACGACCGGGTAAACTCGACCACCTTATAATCAAACCTACGGTGAGTGGGTCCAATTGATTAAGGAATCGAGCAGTGCACACGCACTATTATTCCGCTTATTAATGGTGTGTAATTACCCCATTATCTACGGAAGATAATTGCGGGGCGTGAAGAAGCCGGCGCCGTAATTCTGCCATCATGCGCGATTCTTGGTTTAATTAGGCGCATCTCATGAGAACAAAGCGGCTACTTCTTCACGACTATATAAGGGCATCAATCGGGCGATAAAGGGAGGAGAGGCGAACAAGAGCTAGTCAAGTAGAAACACAAGTGCTATTCTCTGTAAGAGTCTTAGTCTTTACTTGATCATCAAGAATACCATACACACAGATTAGGGTTATTATTCTCTCGGAGAAGGCTGAACTGTCTAAACATCCGTGTCAATCCACTCTGCGTGATCTCATCTCTAGGAGACCCCGAATCAAACAATCTTTCGTAAGATCGGTTCTAATACACGGCGATTGGCGCCGACCGTGGGGATCTTCGGTAATCTCTTGTCAACATACTCTCTTTTCCAATCTCATGCAATCATGGCGGAGAATGGAGCGAGGAGAACTGGTTTGACTTGGCGGATCTGTGAGGCGTCGACATGGATGCGGTTTAGACTACGAGCCGAGTGATGCATCCGCGATGGTGATGTTGCCTCGGAGATTATTCTCGAGAAACCATCCCATTAATGGAGTTGAGGAGGATCCTTATCCCCACAACAATACGTCCAACAGACAGGCCAATTCCCTCAAAGGACAAGGGTCAATCAGACCGGGACCGCTCCGGGAGGACTCACAACACGACGAGAGTTTTTCTCCAAGTGTTCAAGTCCCTTAAGGCGGTCCGACTTGGTAAGTCAAGTTCAGGAGCCACCATTCCAGGACTCCACCAAAGATCTAGTGATCCTCTCTCGGGGTAACTCCGAGAGGTGGGATCAAGCATGCTTTTCTGCAAATTCGGCCGTCTCCCGCGGATCTCATTTGCGAGCGGAGCGATTATAACCGAGTTCCCCTACGGAGGATTACTCCAAGTCGCGAGATGGTGTCCCTCGAGCACTCCTCAAGCGGGAGGCCTCGGCGCAAGTGAGAATCATCAGCGGAGGTCTTCGTCCTTCCCCAATCGAGTCGACCTCATGGAGGCCGAGATAAGAACACTCCCGAAGATCACACCTGCGCCCCTCGTGGTAATGGCAAGGGCACCACCATTGGCGAGAGAACCAACACTGATGAGCGCGAGAAATCCTCGACATTCTCGCACTCCACTAAGAAGGCCTCAAAGACGATGAGGAGGATTTTGATGTCGTCGGAAGAAAGAAAATTGCGATCGTAAGAACTGCTGGCGCATTCAACATCGATCGGAGGTACAAGAACTCCAAGACATCAGCGACCTACTCGAGAACCCTAGCCAGAGCTTGCTCGAGCGCGAGTGGTGCGATCTCTTTCTTTGAAGAGATTACGCAAAGACTTGAACCGTGATGACAAGGCGGAGGTACCTCATCGACAACATTGGTAGTCGTAGCAATCGACTTCTCATTACTGATCAATCGAATATTTCTCTCGTAGGAATCGACACGCCATAAGTCGAATCGATCCCTATTGAAGAAATACATTTCGATCAGCGAAGATCAAGAAGCCCCTCGGAGGTGATCATTCACCACTTCGACAAAGAAATTCTAGCGGGTGGAGTGCGAGGAGTATTCCTCGTAGAACTAAGACCTACTACGAGCAGTCGACTGTTCACGGTATCGTCGTATCGATCACTGGTGACATTAACCCTTCTTTCCTACAAAGAAGGCGCCAAGTGATTCTGGATCAAGGGCATTCTCGCTGACCTCGAGCGGTTATTGCCACCTCATTTTCGACCCGATAAACATGGAGAAATTTGATGGATCTCAAAATCCCATCGAATTTCTTGAGATCTATACAACAGCCGTCCGGCGGCGGGAGGAGGAGAGCATGTAATGGCGAATTACCTTCCGCGTGCTCGAAGGATCCGCTCGATCGTGGTTATTAAACCAACCACTCAGTCGATCTACTCTTGGCAACACCTCTGTGATCTTCTGAGCGAATTTCCAAGGCACATACAACCATACGGAAAGAAGGCGACTTGCCGGATAAAGCGAAACAACAACGAGACTTTGCGTCAATTCATCAAGCGCTTTAGTCGGGTTCGTAACTCAATTAGGAAATTTCGATTCCTCTGTGATCGGGGCTTTTAAGCAAGGAGTCCGTAGTAGAAGGATAACGGAGGACATTGCTGAATCCTCCTAACATCATGTTAGAACTCTTGAGATGGCCGATCGATATGCAATCGCTTACGAGGCGGTCAGTGGAACAACACTATCGATCGAAAACATATACTCCTCGAGAGCCGGTGAAGTTGGTAAGGATAAAAAAGCAAAAAAGTCCAAGAAGAAAATAAAAAGTCAAAAATCACAAACCAGTGGTTCCAAGGAGGTTCTAGCCGTGAAAGATGGAGAGCCCCAAACCACCAAGTCGTACCCTGATCAAGGCAAAGGTAAGCATACGATCGTAGGAGCGACAAACCAAGGTGGTGTCCTTTTCATAAAAGGAAGGACATGACCTCCAATAGCTAGGAGTTTTCCAAAGAAAGCTCGAGGACTACTACAGCGGCAAAGCACCACTCCCTACTCTCGGCGGGTAGGACATACGAGTGGCCAAAAGTCGTCGGATGATGAGGAGATGCCGTTCAAGATCCGCAACATACCGTTGAGCACATCTACGGAGGATCATCGGCATCGACTCCAAGCGACAACTTAAAGCTGCGGACGAGAGGTAAATTCTATACATACTCCTCTCGTCAATAAATTACCAAGTGGTGGAAGTTACCATCTCTTTTGAGAAGGATGACCGCCCAATCACTACGAGTCGATCAGTCGATATCAGATTGTGGTCGAACCCACCATCAACAAGCTGTCGGGTCAATCGAGTGTTGGTTGATGGTGGCGATTCTTTGAAAATATTATTTACTAAAGCCTGGGCGAGATGCAAGTACCGGGACAAAGGTAAGGCGATGCGATATTCCTTTCATGGAATCGTCACAGGTCTTGACCAAACCCATTGGCCAAGTTTCTCTTCCTTTAACATTTGGCTCACCAAGTAATTTGGAGACGAGAAAGTCTCCTTTGATGTGGTCGATTTCGATCGGCATATAACGCCATACTCGGACGACCAACTTTGGCAAAATTCTTAATGGCTACTCATTACGGTATCAATGTCTTAAGATGCGAGTCCCAAGGTGATCACCATTGATGTGACAAAAGATGGCGTATAGTCTGCGGCCGTCGATCCTCGAGATGGTTGGTCAAATACCAACTCGAGATGAAAGTCGACCTTCGACTAGCAAGTCGAGCCTAAAGTCGCATCAAAGCCGAACGACCAAGTCAAAGAGGTTCCTCTGGCGCGGAAGAACCCTCGAAGGCTGTTCGCATCGGGAGACTTCCGACCCCAAATAGGAAGGCGCCTCATTACCTTCCTCCGAGCTAACGCAGATGTCTTTGCGTGGCAAGCATCCGACATGCCGGAGTCCCGGGAGGTGATCGAGCACGAGCTAGCTTTACTACTGATAAAGTACTGTAAAACAAAAATTACGGAGATTTGCCCACGATCGGCGAGATGCTATTAAATCGAGTTGGATAAGCTACTTAAGCGGGCTTTATAAGAGAAGTCAACCACCCGAGTGGTTGGCTAACCTGTAATGGTCAAAAAGTCAAGCGACAAATGGCGTATGTGCGTGGACTTTCTTGATCTTAATAAAGCTTGTCCAAAAGATGATTTCCCTTTACCTCGTATCGATCAATTGGTTGATTCTCTGCGAGTTGTGAGATATTAAGTTTTTAGATGCATATTACGGATACCACGGATCAATATGTGTTTAAGCGATGAAGAAAAGACCGCATTCATTACTCCATTTGGTACCTTTTGCTATGTCAAAATGCCATTTGGTCTAAAGAATGCGGTGCTTCTTTTCAACGCCTAATGCAATCGACTTTTTCATCTCAATTAGGCCGAATTTGGAAGCCTATGTTGATGATCTAGTCGTAAAAAGCATTAAGAGACTTAATCATATCAGCGACCTACAAGAAACATTCGACAACCTCGAAAGCACCGCAAAACTCAATCGAGAGAAGTGTGTGTTTGGAATTTCTTGAGAAAATTGCTTGGATTCCTAGTATCCGAGCGAGGAATCGAAGCAAATCTGAAAAATAAAAGCCATCCTCGGATCGTCCTCCAAACACAAAAAGGAAGTCGAAACTCACTTTGGGTGCATGGCGGCTTTAAGTCGTTTCATCGCACGACTAGGAGAAAAGGACTACCTTTCTTTAAACTTCTCGGGGAGACATGAAGGTTTTGAGTGGTCGAGCGAGGCAAGCAGCGCCTTTGAGGATGTCAAGAGGTATCTTCGAGTGCTCTGATACGGTTTCTCCAAAGCGGAAGAGACGCTCTTAATTTACCTAGTTTGCCGCCACGAGCGGCAAGCGCGATACTAGTCGTAGAGCGTGGCATACAGCGGCCGGTTTACTACGTTAGCGAAGTTTTACGGGCCTAAGGGCGTTACCCTCGGATCCAAAAACTTCTATATGCCCTCCTCATGTCTTGAGAAGCTGCGGCATTATTTTGAGCGCACAAAATAGTCATGTGTCCGAGTTTCCTTTGGGAGCAATCCTCCATAATAAGGAAGCAATGGGACGCATGGCAAAATGGTCGGTCGAACTTGGGAGTTCGACCTCCATTCGTGTCGACGGCCATAAAATCGGATCTTGGCGGACTTTGTCGCGAATGGACAAATCTGAACTGTTCGGGATCCCGATCTGATTCCCACGACGATGGATGATGTACTTTGACGGGTCACTTACTTTAAGTGGCTCGAGTGAGTGGTCTGGTATCTCCTACGGAGAAACCTTAAAGTATGCCATACAATTAAACTTTCGGGCTACTAACAATGTAGCGAGTACGAAGGTTTGCTAGGTGGCATACGAGCCGCGAAAGCACTCTCAATTAAATCGACTACTCGTGAGAGGAGACTCTCAACTAGTCGTGAATCAAATCGGAAAGAGTACCAATGCTCTAACTCAACAATGGCTCGGTACTTATCGAAATCGTAAGCTAGAAAAACATTTTTAGGTTTGAGTACAATTTATCCCTCGAAAGGATAATTTCTCATGAGACCAACTTCGCTCGGATGGCTTCTTCCGATCCACGAGTACCAAAGGATTTTCTTGGAGCAACTCCAAAACCGTCTGCAGTCGAAGAACCGAAACACCTCCTCTTGAGATGGCCTCATTAGATTACGAGGATACGGATGACTCCCATCTACGAATATCTTTACAAGGGTTCCGTGCAGAAGAAGATCTTGAGGCGGTCGTTTATCCAAAAGCCAAAATGTATACTTTGGTTGAGGAGTCCTCTATAAACGAGGAACCCAAGGGATACTCATGCGATGCATTCCATAAAGCGAAGGAATAACACTCCTTCATGATATACGATGGCATCTGTGGGACGCATGCTTCCTCTGAGAACATTGGTTGGTAAAGCCTTTAGACAAGGTTTCTCTTGGCCTCTGACCTGCACGATGCTAAGGAGGTGGTTAAAAAGTGTGTTCAGTGCCAATTCCATGGTGAGAGATACACCAACCGGCTCAAGCATTACAAACAATACATCTTTCTTGGCCTTTTGCGACACAGGGCTTGATATCCTAGGACCGTTTCCCAAAGCTCCGGAGGTTTGAATTCCTTTTGTGGCTATTGACACGTTCACAAAATGGATCGAAGTGAACTCATGGCTCGATAACAGCGAGCGACAAAAGGTTCATGATGAGAAGCGTAATTAGTCGATTTGGAGTTAAGTCGGATAATTACGGACAATAATAAACAATTAGCAAGTGCAAAATTTGAGGAATTTTGCGACGAGTTGGGTACCAAGCTATGCTATGCTTCGTTACACATCCCCAAAGTAATGGGGCGGTCGAGCGTGCAAGCGGCCAAATAATGCGAGGAATTAAAACTCGAGTCTTGACCCGACTTGTTAAGCGCTCGGGGCTTGGGTACAAGAATTACCCTCCATATTATGGGCGGTTAAATGCGACCACGGTCGAGCAACGGGAGAAACACCATTTTTCTAGTTTTGGGCCGAAGCCATGCTTCCTCGGAGCTAAAATTGCGGTCGACACGAGTTGAAACCTTCAACAACTCGGACCGGAACAACTTGGCGGATGACATTAACCTACTCGAAGAGGAGAAACCTAGCCTTAATCCGTTCGCGGTCTACCAACAAGCCTGCGCGAATACTATAATCGTAAGGTCCAACCTCGCGGCCTTCTTTGTAGGTGACTTAGTATTGAGGCTCGCCAATCCAAGTCTAATCGGAATAAACTTTCCCTAAATGGGAAGGTCCTTACGATGATGGTCGAAGTAACTCGGCGAGAATTCGTCGACTAGCAATGGAAGATGGGCGAGTTCTCTCAAACTCTTGGAACATCGACCCGATTCATAAATTCTATGTGTGACCGGTTTCTCGGGCAATAAAAGTCCGAGTTCTTTCTACCTCTTTTTGCCTTATTTTTGAGTAGTGCTTTTTAATCTTTCGACTATGATATGAAAACACCCGTTTTTCTTTACACCGCCAAAGCGAGAAATGTCATCCGGTGAAACTTCTCCTCTCTGCATGTGGTTACGCCCACTAGAAGGAATTTCCTAGCATCGACTCGTTACTCATTTTTTCTGCCAATACAAAGAGCTCGGGTTTTATCTAGTCGTAATGTTCTCAAAGCCAACTCTCTCAATCTTAGTCTATTTTTTCAGTAAATTCAAAAAAATATTCTAAGTAGAGTGCACTTTCTTACATTTGTTCGACCACCTTTGGTGTACTCTATTTGTTTTAAGCGGTGAAGGAAGAGACACACCTAGTCGAAGTCTTTCCTCTCTGCATGTGGTCCTGCCCACTAGAAAGAAACTTCCTAGTGTCGCTCAGTCTCCTACTTTTGCTACTGGAAAAAACTTATCGAAGTCCACCGAAAAAGGACGAACGAATGACTAAAGTACTCTAAGACGTTTGTTTAACTCAAGTTCTTTGTTCTTGGTTTGATTAAACTAGTCGGAGATGGGAACATCACCTAGTCGAAGTCTTTCCTCTCACGCACGTGGTCACGCCCACTAGAAGGAACTTCCTAGTGTCAAGTCGTTTCTACTCTTTTAGACCGATGCTTGACAACCGTAACAAAAGCTATAAGTTAAATAAACCTCTCTTTGTTTTGAAACCCCAGTTAAGCAACCCCTGGTTTTGAGGATCCTAACTATCCAAATCGTGTTTTCAAGCTATCTAAAGCTTTGTATGGTCTTAAACAAGCCCCTAGAGCACAGTATGATAGACTTAAGACCTTCTTGCTTAAAAATAATTTTGAGATGGGTAAAGTGGATAAAACCCTATTCATTCTTAGGCGTGACAATGACTTCCTGCTTGCTCAAATTTATGTGGATGATATTATCTTTGGTGGTTCCTCTAATGCTCTTGTTTCCGACTTTTCCGACACTATGTCTAGGGAATTCGAGATGAGTATGATGGGAGAGCTTAATTACTTTTGGGACTTCAAATCAAGCAATGCAAGGAAGGAACTTTCATCCATCGACGAAGTACACTAAAGATCTACTCAAACGCTTCAACATGGGTGACTGCAAGCCAATTTCCACTCCATGGCAACTTCGATTTTGGATCCGGATGAGGAAGGAGAAGTCGTGGATCAACGCGAGTACCGCAACATGATCGGCTCCTTCACATTTGACGGCCTCGAGACCGGACATTCATTTCACGGTATGCCTTTGTGCAAGATTTCAGCGTCTCAGAACTTCCCATCGCCAAGCCGTTAAGCGCATATTCGTGTATTTACACTCTACCCTCTTATATGGCATTTGGTATTCTGCTCTTGACTTTGTCCATTAGAGGTTTTTCTGATTCTGATTTTGCGGGCTGTCGGTTAGATAGGAAGAGTACCTCAGGCACCTGTCACTTTCTAGGCACGTCTCTTGTATCTTGGTCCTCTAGAAAGCAGTCTTACATTGCACAATCCCTTCTTTGGCGGAGTATGTTCTCTTTGCTAGTTCTTTGTAGCTTGATTTTGTGGATGACGTCCACTTTGAAAGATTATGGGTTAAACTTTGCTAGTGTTCCTCTTTTCTGTGATAACACTTCTGCTATTAATATTGCTAAAAACCCAGTGCAACATTCTAGGACTAAGCACATAGACATTCGCTTTCATTTCCTTAAAGATCATGTTGAAAAAGGTGATATTGTGATGCACTTTGTAGAGTCCGAAGCTCAATTGGCAGATATTCTTACCAAGCCTTTAGATCAAACCAGATTTTCCTCCTTAAGAAGTGAGTTAGGGGTAATTTATCCTTATGGGTTGGTTTGAGGGGGAGTTTGATTTTTTTCTTATCTTTCCTTGTTCTTTTGATCTTTTATTGTTCTTTTTCTGAACTTAGTGATCTTTTCGAACTTTTTAGATTTTTAGGCTTTTTAATTGCATCTCATTGTGTCATATTGCATTCATATGAAAAATACAACAAGTGGTATGAAAAATCCAAAAAGATGCATTGTAATATAAGATTTTCTACTTATCTTTTAAAATTGATGAAGCTTTGCCTATTACCCTTTGGAGCTGTTGTATTTCAAGTCTTGCTCAATGTCATGTCTAGTTCTTTGACTTGCTAGAATTATCATGCTTTTACATGTGTAGCTAAGTCTTTGCTATATGAGCTAGAACCTTTTAAACAACTCAAACTAAGAAATTGCAATTTGTGGATGTTTTAGCGAGTTGCGCAATTAGTGCTCCTCTTGTGACATTGGCCCTGTCAGGATTGCTTTGTTAGCTCTTTGATCTAAAATTGACCATTACTTGAGCTTTTGTGTTCTTGAGATTCTAAAAACTGCTCTTGTGAAAAATGAAAATCAAGATTGTCTTATGCTTAAATTGTGCCAAACTACTCTTACGAGACTGCTTGTCAAATGACATGAACTTGGAGATAGTTTGATGAACGAACGATCTCATGGGGACCGCTTGTCGAAATGACATGAACCTCAAGATTTGTCGCCCGGTAGAAGCTTAGAAAGAGTTTGTGGATGGCTCCTAGTCCAGGATCTTCTTTACTAAGATATACCTTTAATCAACTTTTGGTCAAGCTTAGGATGAGTTTGTGGATGGCTCCTAGTCCAGATCTTGTCACTAAGTTAGATCATTAGTCAACTTCAATATTCAATGCAAATGAGAAAAATGTTGACAAATGGGCGTTTACAAAATATTGAGCAAAATGATTCAATACGGGACTTGATTGACTCTTCTTGTGGTCTTTGTTAGATTTTTGATCTCACTTTGACATTTGACATGGCCAATTTCACTTTAGGATCCTGTTGATGAACTTCTTTGAATTTGAAGCGTTGCTTAAATTGATCAAATCTTCGCTTTACTTTTGAGCCTTTGTGCTTAGCTTTGATATATATGTCTTACCATGATCTTGCTAGCTACTCACAGCTTGATATCTTTGTTGTGCATTATTAGAGATACTAGCTTGTTCTTTTGGGTAATCTCCAAAGCTTCTTGTAATCAAAAATTGAAAAATACAAAAATTGAAGCCACTCCATTGCACTTCATGCATATTCCTCTTTATGCTTCTTTTGTTTACGCTTCTTTCTTTATTCTCTATTTGTGATTCCTTGATGAATCCATTGTCAAAGGGGAGAAGATGTGTTAAATGAAAAGATATTTCTTTGGGAGAAGATGTGTAATATTTCTTTGCTACTCTTATTTGGAGAAGATGTGTTAATGAGAAGATTGGGGAGAAGTTTATACAAAGGGAAACGAAAATTTGAAATTTGATGATCATAGTGAGGGGAGTTCTTGAGTTGCATTCTTATTGTCTTATTGAATATTACGAACTTGAATTGCATTCTTTTATACTCACAATGATCATAGGTCAATTGAACAATTGTTCTTTCATATGGACCTCATGTGAGAATTTTGACCCTTTCCGAAATCAAAGTTTTATGCTTTCTTTTGCCTTGTCTCACATGCCTATACTATTCGATGCCACTTGGTCATGATCATTGCTTTTTCTTGCTTATGGACCAAGTTGTGCCTTTGTCTTAAAACTGCGAGTAAACTCGTTTTCAAACCTCTTACTTACATTTTACGGATAATTGCCAATGTGTTCATCAAGGGGAGATTGTGGATTTCATGGGGATATGCTCGAGATCTTAGGATGATGTGACAATTGGCAATGGCGTTTACGGTTTGTCGTTTCACGCGTTTTCGACAAAGTTCTGAGCTTCTTGCTCGGGCGGTCCGACCGGTCCTTGCAGCGATCCGACCGGTCCCATATCGGTCGGACCAAGCCATCTGAAGCGATCGGACGGCGATGACCAAAAGTGTTCAAATCGAGTGGGCCAAAAATAGGTGTTGTAGACAAGTAAGGGATCCCAATGCACTTGGTCTCATGATTTTTGGAGCCTCGGTGAAAAGTTCTATTGGTTTAAAGTTTCGAAGGTTTGGATTTTGGGAGCTTGAATTTCGGCTAAGTCTAAAGGCGGTCCGACCGCTCATTGAGGAGCGGTCCGACCGGCCATGGAGCGATCCGACCGCTCACTGGAGCGGTCGGACCGGTAACTTGAACGTCGGCCAACTTCGTGGCGATGTTGATTTGTTAGGTCAAAGTCATTGATATCGTGGCATATGATTTGCATGATGCATGTTTTGACTAACATGGGTCAAGTTGTGAAGAACTTGTTCCCGAATACGTGTTTTCTTGTCTGTGGTTGTGCAGGTTGCTTGGTGGTCAACGACGGTCAACGGCGAGAAGGATCGGGACTAGACTCGGAGAGTTGAGGTCCAGAACGATTGACGATGCCGGGTGAGGTCAACGACTCAAGCGTGACACAAGATGGACAAGGGTGACCTATTGGCGAATCCATGACGCATGGTGAAGCGGTTTAGGTCAAAAGTTAAAGACGGCGCTTCGCGAAGCGTGCGTGTGTGACCCGTTTGTTGGTGGGCTTTAACGGGAGCCCAATTAAGTCAAACCCTAAGAGTTTTAGGCCTCCACTATAAATAGGAGGAGATGGTGGCTGCACCTCTCTCTCTCTCGCCTTTTTATGTTTCAAAACCCTAATTGTCTTTAGGGGAGTTGAGGTGGAGGCTAGGGCTTTTCATGGTTTGTGGTGAATTTCGTGATCCTTGATTGTCCATCGATCCATGATGGTGTGGATGTAATCCAAAGAACAATCACGAAATCAATCTATGCAAGGTTTGCTTGAGATAAGTCTCTTTTCGTTCTTGCTTTCAATTTCGTGTTTTTAGGGCTTTCTTTGATCCACGAGTTTGTGATTGATTCTTTCACGTGAATTAGCTTGCTGTGATATGTGTGAATCTATCTAGCATCATCTTGATCATCAATCTCTCACGAACAAGCTTTAGGATCAAGTTTTCGTTCTTGCCGGTTTAGACCTTCGTTAATCAATTGGCAATTGCTCAAGATCGTTCCAAGAATTATCATAATATTCGATTGGAATAGGTCCTCAATAGCATAGAGAAGGTGTGTGCAAAGTTTCGTGAAGTTTGGAGTTGAGAATCAAAAGTTAGACCTAATTGCAACTTCGTCATCGGGCTGATTTTCTTGTTTGAGATCGGTTACGTATCGCCGGTCCGACCGCCCGTCACCACCGGTCCGACCGATTTTGGGCGGTCCGACCGCCAAGATAATAATGTCCGACCGCCCGCAATCGGTCCGACGGTTCACTACAAATGGCGGACCGCCAAGATTTGTATTGCTTTGATTCTTGCCGATTATTGTCGCATTGCTTAGGGGTTTTTATTGGATTCAATACTAGTCTTCCGCTGTACTGGTATATTGATCTTCATAGCTTTCTAATAGCTATTGGAGTGAAATTGTATTGAGTTCATAATTTGTGAAAAAGTGAGCGTGCTCCTATTCACCCCCTCTAGTCGCCTTTACGGTCCAACAGACTTAAACCATTTGCAAAACACATTCGTAAACTAAAGTCATATACTACAAAGATTATGCATGAGCCTCAACTATTTGCAAAACACATTCGCAAATACCGGTAACATGCTAACGAAAGCTAGAGTAAGCACAACAAGCTACCAACACATGACTAACTCAAGCTACTAGTCAAGGCCCCTCTTAATAGTACAACAACCTATACTAACAAACCAGTCTCCAACCAAACACTAAGACCAGTAAAAGACTAGAAACACATCCTTAGCCCTAGCTAGTCATACCTTTGTCTTAAGTATCTTCTTGAATCTTGATGACATACATCTTCACTTCAAATCTAAGTCATCGTCTTGACTTGTATCAACCCATGATGCATCCTTTACTTGACCTCCATCAACACATGATGGGTCTTCTCTTGACTTGATGATCATCTCATCTTCGATATCTTGATATGCATCAACACATGATGCATCATCTTCTTGAATCTTGACTTGGTGGCGATCAACTCATGATGCAATCCACAGTCTTCATAACCCTAGAACATAACCTATTCATCCAACTCATGAAAAATGTTAGTCCCACAATGTAATTGTCATTAATTACCACAACATATCATTAACTCATAATGGTGGGACAAGATACTTCAATCTTTCCCTCTTTGGTAATTGATGATAACCACTTCGATTGCAAATAATTGAATGTAGATAAATATGAGTATATATGAACTACACAAGTTTTATATACTCAAGGATATGTTTCAAGGTAGAGATCCTTAATATATGTGGAAAACAGAATATATATCAATACTAATGAAACCACAAAACATACAGTGAATTCCTCCTAAATGTGTGCATACACAAATGCGTAATAAAAATATATGCACATATTCAAGTTAGACTTTTAGTGGAGTTCAACCTATATTTTGGATCCGAGAAATGCACCAAGATATAAGAATATGATGTCGAGTGCATACCTCTATGATTTTCACCTTTTTATCCAACTAAGACTACACAATAGGTATATCAATAAAAGTGTTAGTCTCACATATAGATTTGTCATTAATCACCAAAAATACTCCATTAACTTATAATGGTGGGTCTAGATTTTTCACCCCTCCTTTGGACATTGCAGCGGCTGTAGCAGTAGTTACCCAAGAGAATGTCGCCATGGGCGATTCAGATAGAAGTTTATACATACTTCGTTGATTCAATCTAGTGCACACATTGCACCTAGATCTTTTTACAGTCACTTGCAGTTTGTGATTGTGATGGAACTTTGAATAATATTTGTAAGCTCTAGGAGAGCAAAATATTAAATTCTTATGATAAGTCCTGCAAGGTTTATTTTCCCGTATTTATAATAGCCAGTTATGTTATGATATATGAAGTATTTTATTTATGTGTTGCTTGCTTCCTGCTGTATATTAATAAAGTACCTTCTATTAGAACGCGTGTGGCGCCCCATGAAGGAAGTGTGCTTAGCGGATAGCAGCACAATGAATACTACCTTGAGAGAGACAGAATTTTTCAGTTGGTCAGCAAGAATGTTGGTAGTCTTACGACAATCGCGGGCAGCGATACTTATATAATAGGCTCAGTAAGGGCCACAATTATACCCCTGGTGGGCACAACTTTCTTTATTAAAGAAGTCTTGTTGTTCCCGAATCAACTAGAACTCTCAAGGATATTAGCGCTAACGATTTCCACGTAGAGACTGAAGAAGATGGTAAGGAATGCCTACTCATTACAAAGCGTGAAGAAAGTGGAGAAGGGTATTAGAACGATTTCTTTCATATGAAACTGGGCTATACTACACTAATATTAAGGCACCTGCAGCCTATACTGCCCTGAAAACCATATTTAGAAGCTCTGAACTGCTCTGAACTTTTCTATCTCTGGCATAATAGATTAGGTCACCCCGATCTTAGGATGATGATAAATATAATTACTAATTCTCAGAGACATAATATCAATGTAAAGAATTTTCTGAATCAGGATTGTGTGCCCTGCATGTGCCACTGGTAAACTAATTACTAGACCTTCTACTCTGAAAGTAAATGATAAAATCCCTACAGTCCTGTACCGTATTCAGGTAGACATTTGTTGTCTTATACAGCCCCTGTTAGGGCCATTTAGGTACTTTATGGTGCTCGTCGATGCTTCCTCGAAATGGCCGCACGTCTATTTATTGTCTACGAAAAACCATGCTTTTTAAAGCTGATCTCATATATAATTAAAATTAAGAATAATTTTCCTGATCATCATGTGAAGTCCATCAAAATGGACAACACTGGAGAATTTACTTCAAAGGCTTTTGATGATTATTGTATGGTAATGGGAATTACCGTTGAGCATTCCGTACCGTATGTCCACACCCAGAATGGACTAGCAGAGGGATTAATTAAACGCGCAACAACTCTCATCAATTTTCGACCGTCGGCATATAACATCCATTAACCTATGCAACTAGCGTAAGGGTTAGCACCGAAAATCTCTCATCACGAAGGTTTGTGTAACACCCTAGTTATGCGAAAGCCAAGTTGTTTCCTGAAACCTCTAACACAACTCACTAATATGATCAATCACTAACAGTCTAACAGTAAAGGTCTAACTAGAGCTCATTCGTAAAAGATCTAGCATGATAAACATCCTAAATTTCAGCATTTATTAATTAACACCACTATCCGAGCATGATTTTTTGTTCAAAAGAAACATGTAAAGAACTTAACTAAAGAGCATGAACCAATAACTAGTTTGACTGAGGCATAACAGTTCCCAATAACAATCATCAGGAAAGCCATTTATTATTACAATCCAAAATTCCTAATTGCGATGTAATAACAAATTTATTATTTCATAGGTGAAGTGAATGAGTGCATCTATGTGTCTACTCCCTCCCAAACATGTCGTCTTCAAGGATCACCTAAAACAAGCAAACACAGTAAGGGTGAGTCCACGACTCAGCAAGTACAAAAGTATTATGAACAACAAACAAACAATATGACATAAAATAAAGTAGTAGAAATCATATGAATGAATGAATATGCTTGCTCTTCTCTTCTGCTTATACCGATATAGCTAGTGAACACTTGTCGGTATTGACTCATGCCCGCATTATCCAAAATACGGGGATCCAAAGTCCATTTGAAGAATGTTTCATAACGGGGATCCAAATTATCCACATTAGAATGGTGGGTCTTACGTACCCAAATTGGAATGATGGGACTTCATGGCCCACTTCCGTGGGTGAAATATGAACCATGGTTGCATAAATGAATGCATACAGTGAACGTCAATATTATATCAAAGAACCATGGTAGAACAATTATGACAGTGATCAAGTAAATATCAAATTATTCATCACACAAGCATCGAACCAGGAGGGTGCATAACAAAACACGACAATTCAGTTGTACTTGCCTTTCACGCTACGATGTGTTGGGAGGCAAGGATGGTGCCCCAAACCCCGAAGCTCCTTCTCCTACACAATTGAATCACTAACATAAGAACGATGTGAAACGAAGCCACTACTCTCAACACTATAACCCGTCTTCCCAAGACCCGGGGTTTAAATGTTGGTTCTACTTAAATCACGCGACAGTCTAGCAGAAGGCTACACTGGACAACAATATAAAAACCTTCATAACTTTTGCTACAAAACTCGAAAAGGTATGATCTTAGACTCTCTGGAAACATAACAAAAATTTATATGATAACCTAGTTGGTACGACTTCCAAATTAGGCCAGATTCTGTGTCTAATGATCAGATGAAGTATCTGTACCTACAATCTGTCGATCAGAACCTACTACGGTAGAAGAAAATCCATAACTTTTGATTGGCTCAACCAAAATTCAAGTTATCTACCAATATGCAAATTTTAGTGAATTTCCTACAATATTCATGTTGGGTGAACTCTCTGAATTGGCCCCTAACTAAATCATATTGGCTAATCAAAGTAATTGCTAACCTTCGTTAGCCCTTCTGGACAGCCGCAAAGAAACACACATAACTTCTAGACCATAGCTCCGATTTGGGTGATATTTATTCCTATTGAAAGCTAAGAACGATCCCTACAACTCTCTAGGAGATGGTATTCCCCAATTATGCATCTAACTATGCAAAACAGACGCACAAGAAAACCAATAGATTCTGAATCTTTACGCAACAGCTCGACGAAAATGTACCACCACTCCAATGAAACTTGGGAAATTACCATTAGAGATGAACTTACCCGGCGTGTCCCCAGCAAAGTGGTGGACCAGGGAGGGGTGGTGCAGGTGCCGTCCAAGGGGGAGAAGGGAGAGGTGGCGGCTAGGGGGAAGGGGAGGAGTAGGGGCGGCTAGGGTTTGGGGAGGCGCCCCCCCTTTTGGCCGCCCCCTAGGCCGGCTCCCCCTCTTGGACCTCTTGGGTCGCGGCCCAGGTTGGTGAGAATTTACGGAAAACCCCTTGTTTTTCAAAAAATTCACTCTTTTAGTTGGATTTTCTCCTCCCGTCTTCTTTTCTAATTACCCGATTAAAATTAGGAGTATTACAGTTTGGTTGCAAGGTTTATGTACCTATACTACGACTGTAGTGAACTGCAATCGGCCCTCTCTGAAAGTCTGGGATATACGTTGATTATGAGACAACATCTATAATTAGGTATTTGGACCCAATGACTGGAGATTTGCATGCAGTCCGCTTCGCTGATAGTATATTTGATTAGAATTATTTCCCATCATTAAGGGGAGGAAACCAGCCCCTTGATGAAAAATGTAGGGAAATAATTGAAATTCAGAAGATAATTGAAGTCTAGAAGATAATTAAAATCCATGCACATGGCCTACGAACTAGTGAAGAAAATAGAGAAGTCCAGAAGATAATTGAAGTCTAGAAGATAATTGAAGTCCAAAAATATTGAAGTCCGGAAGATAATTGATTTGCAAGCATTAACGAATCAACTGCCTGACTACTTTAGTGATTTGAAGAGCGTGACCAAGTCGCATATGCTTGTACGCAATGCACCAGAGTGTGTCGAAATACCGATGAAGGTATCATTAATCTCGTCCTAAGGTCTAAGAAAGGATGAGAATTCCAACCACTGAAATACAAACTAACCGGGGATGCCTGGTGAAAAAAAGATAAGAACGACTTGACACAGCCGATCACCGAAGTTCCCCAGAACCAGAAAGAGAGTCAGGTGAGACCTAGCACTAGTATGGAACTTTTAGAAAAGACATACCAGATTTGAACATTCCCATGAAGGGAGACATCAACATGGATGTGTGCGCACACATCGGAGCTGAAAAACTAAAGGGACTTGCTCCCGCGATTGGAAGCAGCGGTGAGCAAGTAGAAGTATTAGAAGAATCACCCTATGAAAAAATGGCTATAAATTATGTGACCAGGGAGAATATATGAATAGAACAACAACCAATGTCGATATTTATTTTGCAAAAAAATTGCCACAATCATCAATCTTAATCCAGAGCCTGCACCACTCGCTGAATGTAAGAAAATATTAGATTTGGAAGATTGGAAGAAGGCAATAGAAGCAGAATTATTATCTATGAACAAAAGAGAGGTGTTTGGGCCTTTAAGCCGCACGCCTCTCCATGTGCACCCCGTAGGGCATAAGTGGGTATTTGTTCGAAAGAGAAATAAAAACAATGAAGTTGTAAGACATAAAGCAAGGCTCGTTGCACAAGGTTTCAGTTAACGTCCAGGAGATGATTGTGAAGAAACCTATTCCCCAGTCATGGGCGGAATCACCATTTAGATATTTAATCTCAATGGCAGCTAAACTCGAATTTAGAAATGAAATTGATAGATGTGGTAATTGCATACCTTTATGCAATATTGGATTCAAACATTATATAAAGATACCTGAATATATCCCTATCCCGAACCAAGACAGAGCAAATATGAATCATGTACAGTGTGAAACTCAAAAAGTTACTGTATGAACTTAAGCAATCAGGCAAGATGTGGTATAATAGCTTAAAGCGACTTTCTATGCAAGAAAGGCTACACGAATAATGAGAATAATCCATGTGTATTTATACAACGATCTCAGGATGGATTTGTATAATCTAAGTGTATGAATATGATATGAACATCATTGGAACCCAGAAGGTATTAAGAAAGCAAGCTCTTACCTAGAGTCGGAGTTCGAAATGAAAGATTGAGGTAAAACCAAATATTACCTAGACTTGCAGTTTGAGCATACCCCTGAATGGATATTAGTACATCAGTCAACCTACACTCAGACAGTGTTAGAAAGGTTTGATTTTGAAAAGGCATACCCTTCGAAAATGTCAATAGTCGTGAGATCTTTGCAGCAAGACAAGGATCAATACAAGCCTAGAGAATGGGGGAGTCCTGAGACCGGAATTCCCATACTTAAGTGCAATATAAGCACTCATGTACTTAGCAAATTGTACTAGATCGGACATTGCATTTGCCGTGAACCTATTAGTAAGGTATAGTGTAAAACCTACCAAAGGCACTGACAGATAATAAAGGACATCTTCTGATACCTTCACGGAAGCAAAGACCTTAGTCTGTTCTATAGAAAGAACCAAGACCTGTCTATGAATGGCTATGCAGATGCCGGGTACCTGTCGGACCGCATATAGCCAAGTCGAAAACATTCTATGTATTCCTATGTGGTGGAACTGTAATTCCATGGAAATCGTCTAAGCAAAGTCTTGTATCGACTTCAACGAACCACTCGAAAATCATAGCACTGTACGAGTGTAAGATCGAGGTGGCCGACTAGAGGGGGGTGAATAGGCGGTTTTAAAAATCTATCGGGCTAAACCAATATATAAATGCGGAAGCTAATAGCGAATTGGTTTTGCACAATTAAAACCTAAATCAACTAGGCTCAACTAAGTGCACCGACAATACAAGAGAGCAATCATATAATGATATATAAGCAATTAAAGCATATAATGAAAATTGCTCAAAGTAAAGCACAAGTAAAACAAGATGACACGATTATGTTTTACCGTGGTGGTCGGAGACTTGCCGGTCTCCCCTAATCCACGTTGAGGTAAGCCCAACCACGTTGGACCGGCTCCACTAATTAAGCCAACACCTCGCTCCACTAGGGTTGCTCTTCCTCCACTCCGGAGATGGCGAGCACCAAACCACTCACAACACGCCGGGCCTTCTCACAAGCTTCTTGAGAAGATCACCGGGCACGACGCCTCCACGCCGTCTAGGTGTCGGCAAACACCAAGAGTAATAAGCCAAGCCCCTTGCTTGACTCTCACCACGTGCAACGAATGCACAAGCTCAAGTGGATACAAAATCCACCTCTAGATGCAACACATGCAACTAGAGACTTCCCTCCTTGCTCACAAGGTGCAACACATGCACAATTGAGAGGAGAAGCTCACACTAGCTCAAGTGAGTGAAATGGGATGCCAAAAGAATATCTCTCAACCGGCCAAGGTGGGTATTTATAGCCCACACACAAAAACTAGCCGTTGGGAGCAGAAATCCCCAAAAATCAGGATAATCGGAAGTTCCTCCGTGCAAAAATCGGAACTTCCGTTTTCTACTGTTCATGGGCCGTACGGGTGCATAACGGCTCAAAAAATAGCCGTTAAAACTTTTGGTGCGGAAGTTCCGCAGTACAAATATCGGAACTTCCTATTATCGGAAGTTCCTCTGTTCTCGGGCGGAAGTTCCGCAGCCCAATTTCAGCACAGACGATACTCGGTAAAAATGTCATAACTTTTGACTCCGATGTCGGAATTGAGTGATCTCGGACTCTATGGAAAGCTTATTCAGAGGGCTACACAACCCACCTATTTGATTGATCTCAAACATATTTGATCAAATCAAAAAGCATAACTCCAAAGAGCCACTATCATGATCTAAGTCCAAATAAATAGCAATAAGCAATCTTAGACCATGCCAAGGGAAAATGCATGAATCCCAACAATTTGCAAAACATATTTGCAAACTTAGATCATGCCACAAGGTGTAGGTACATGGACTTCAACCATTTGCAAAACACATTCGCAAAAGTATAGTCACATGCTACAAGGATTAATCAGATAAGCCTCAACTATTTGCAAAACACATTCGCAAATAATAGCATCATGCCATGTAGAGCTAGGGCAAGCAAGATTGAGCTATCAACACATGATGAGACTCAAGCTACTAGACAAGACCCCTCTTAATAGTACGGCAACCTATACTAGCAATCCGGTCTTCCAACCAAACACCAAGACCGGTAAAAGACTAGGAACACATCCTTAGCCCTAGCTAGTCATACCTTTGCCGTGAGCATCTTCTTGAAGCTTGATGACGCACATCTTCACTTCAAGTCCGGGTCATTGTCTTGACATGCATCAACCCATGATGCATCCTTTACTTGACCTCCATCAACACATGATGGATCTTCTCTTGACTTGACGATCAACTCATGATCATCTCCTTCTTGAGATCTTGTTATGCATCAACACACGATACATCCTCTTCTTGAACCTTGACTTGATGACGATTAACTCATGATGTCATCCAAAGTCTTCGTCACCCTAGAACATAGCCTATTCATCCAACTCATGAAAAATGTTAGTCCCACAATGATTAACAATAATTATCAAGATATACATGCAACAAATGCTTCTAAACAAACTATTGTAGAAAGGTGCGGTACTACATCCAACTATCATGTGGTAGTTCGATTATCGGAAGTTCCGCTCATTTCATTGCGGAACTACCGCACTTGCGAAAATGGCTAAGTCCCTAAAAGGGTACTCTCGAAAAATCAAACCGCACATTTTTCGACCATCCGATAATCGGAACTTCCGCTCTTATCATTGCGGAACTTCCGCACTCGAAATCGGCTAAGTCCCAAACCGATGCTCTCGGAAAAATCAAGCGCGCATTTTTCGACCATCCGATAATCGGAACTTCCGCTCTTATCATTGCGGAACTTCCGCACCTCGAAAATCGTCTAAGTCTCAAACCGGATGCTCTCTGGAAAAATCAAGCGCGCATTTTTCGGACCATCCGATAATCGGAACTTCCGCTAGTATAACGCCGAACTTCCGATTGTGCAGAAGAAAGAGATTTTGCTTTTGAAACCAAACCAAAAGAGAATGCATGATCCTAAGTTGATCTTTTACCATCTTTGCATTTCCTTTTCATGTCTTCATTCGCACTCAGGACTAAGCCTTGAACACATCTTAGCACACACATTAGTCCCACAACACAATTGCAAATAATTGAATATAAAGCAATATGAGTATATATGAACTACACAAGTTTTATATACTCAAAGGATTTGTTTCAAAGTAATGATCCTTAATATATGAGGAGAATGGAATATGGATCAATACTTATGAAACCACAAAATATAGAGTGAACTCCCCCTAAATGTGTGCATACACAAATGTGTAATAAGAACATATGCACATATTCAAGTTTAACTTATGGTTGAGTTCAACCTATATTTTGGATTCGAGGAATGCAACAATATATAAGATTAAGATGTCGATTGCATACCTCATTGAATTTCACCTTTATATCCAAATGAGACTACACAAGATATTACTAGATAAAAGAGTTAGTCTCATATTTGGATTTGTCATTAATCACCAAAACAATCCATTAACTCATAATGGCGGGTCTAGATCTTTCAACGAGGCCCCACGAGAATGTGCTTGGCTTCGGCGGATGATTTACTACATCCCGCAGTCCTGTGGATTGAATACCGCGCAAACCCCTACTATTATTTATGAAGATAATGCAGCATGTGTTGCACAAGTGCAGATGTGTTATGTGAAGAGTCCTCTCACTAAGCATATCAACCCCAAGTTCTTATATAACAATGAATTGCAAATGATGGACTAAATTAAAGTATTGCATGCTAAGTCATGTGAAAATCTTACATATTTATTCAATAAGTCATTTCCAACATCTAGTTTTGAAATGTGCATATGTGAAATTGGAATGATGAGACTTAGGGAAGTGTAGAATTCAGAGTGGGGATCTTCACGAACTCATTATCGACACTTGATAATGAAGATCGAATACTCAAAGTAAATCTTGAAGATTAAATGAAATTAGACGGGTTGTACTATTTTTACCTTGACGAGTTTTCTGATGTTTCTCAGCTAAGTTTTTTAACGAGGCAATTCGTGCAACGCAGCAGAACGTGTGTCATGTACTCTTTCTCTAAATTTTTCTCACTGAGTTTTTATGAAGTTTTTGACGAGGCATGAACATGTAAGAATGGGTGCCCAAAGGGGAGTATTGGGAAACCATAGGTTTGGCCCAGTAGTTGGCCCATGTATGGATGCCCCATTCAAAACCCTAAAAGTTCTCTAGCCTATAAATATAATGTACTAGTTATTGTAGAAGGTTGATTGCATGAAGAACAATAAAGATAAGTAATAAGTTATCTATATCTCTGTGTTTAATATATTATTATGTTATTGTATTTGTTTATTTTTTAATATAATTTTATATTTATTTACAAGATAATCGTTTGAACTAAACTCGCTTCATGTTCGTGGTTGAACTGAAATTTGAACCTACACGGGGAAGATGCGAAAAGGTTACTTATTACTCTTGTAGGTGCGGGCCGCGTGGAGGCTGCCTGTTCGGAATTGTGGACTCAATTAGCCCTATTGCGCAGTAAAAATTCCAAAAATAGCCTCATAAATCTAAAAATTCCAAAATGGCCCCACAGTAATAGGTATCGCCGTCGGACGGCGGCCAAGAATTCTTCTTAGTCCGACTAGGCAACAACTGTTTCTTGCCGTTGGGGACAGCGACACCAAATCTTCGTTGTCCCGAGGCAAGACCTTTAGTCTTGCCCACAGTCTTGCCCGGCGACACCAAGCTGCGATGAAGCAAGACAAGTCTTGCCCACGTCGATTTTTATTTTTTGAAATTTTTTTAAAAAGTTATTAATAATATTTGTTGAAAATTTTTAAAATATACAAAATGTGCTCAAACAATTATGAAATTTTTGTGAAGCCTCCCGCATAGTTTTTATACTTGTGTAATTTTTTGAAATTTTATGTATTCTTTTTTTCGCAAAATTCTATAAAGTTTAATATTTGTAGGAATTTTATAATATAGCAAATGAGGTCCAAACATTATGAATTTTTTCCATACTCCCTACAGTGGACTTGATTGTGTAAAATTTTACAAAATTTTATATGCTCAAATTGTCTCGACAAATTGAGGGTTTTAGGTCTCGAAAATTAGGGCGAGGCGTTTGAAATTAGGGTTTCATGAATTCATGTGACTTGAAATGTGCAGTATGGTTCTCCATCACATTTCTTACGTGATAGTAGAGTACTGAAAAGCGAGTACGGAAATTAATTTAATCGAAAGGGCTTAGAGCGTTGCGATTACGGAGAAACCCTAAAACATAGCGAATCGAGACCGATGTGAATGGCTATACATTGATGGCTCAATGAGGCACATCACCGAACTACATTGCAGCCCGTGCGGCGTAAGCGTTACATTTGGTCACATCGCATGATGGTTCGGCTAATTACTTTACCATGGGCGCTACTACTACGGTAACTCGCGACACGAGCTTAGAACCATGTAAACGCATGCCTTTAGGGATAGTTAAAACATGGCGAATAGGAGGTGGAGTACTACGGACTAGCCCGACCTACTGCGTGGACCGGGGCCATTTGCCCTTTCTTGCGAGCTCGGCATTGTAGTCCTCGCCGCCGCTCGGCCTCGCCGCCATTTCCGCTTTTCTCGCGCTCTCTCGCGTGCCTCGCGCTCCTGCGCTGCGCGCTCGAGATGGGCCCGAGTCTCCCGCGGATCGCTCGTTGTGCTCTTGGTCAAGACGATCCTCCTCCCGGATCTCGCGTCCCCTTTCTGCATTCCACTCCTCGAAGTCGAGCTGCCACTGGTCGTGTGGGTGGATCTCTAGGTCGATCCACTTGCGGAAGCCACATAGCGGCTCCGGGGACTGCGGGTAGACGGGAGAGATTGTTAGTGCATACTCTGAAATAGAATTGGTACGATATATTACTGTTAGTACTCCTTACCGGCTGCCGATAGCTGCTCGTATCCCAACGGCGGTCGGGATAGTCAGAGGAGTAGTTAGGACATCCCCAGTAACGCATGCCGAGGCTGAGCTGGTGCTTGGATTTGAAGAACTTGCATGTGTCCCTGCACCAACAGATGGGCGGCGTCTCCCCCTCTGGCGGGTGTTGCGGCGAAGGCTCGTTTGGAACGTTCTGACAAGGGTTGCTGGTACGCGGGGTTTCATTGCGGAGAGCTGCCATCCTGGCAAGCTGCTCTTGCCGGACCCGGGCCTCAGCAGCCCTAGCTTGTTCGGCTCGTGCCGTTGAAGCCCTTGCTAGATCACGGATCTCGTCCCATTGCTTCTTGAGGTTGTCCATCCCAGCGTGGTGAAGCAAGCTCTGGTGTAGTGTTTGGTTTGGTTGTGTGGTTTTCTCTCGTAGATGACTTGCACCTCCTTTTATAAGCCAGAGGGTTGGCATGACGTAGTTGGCAGAGTGTTGTCTAATCTTTCTGCAGAGAGTAGTCATGGCCCTTTTTTAAGTGCTGTATTTTTGGTAGGAAAAGCTCTGGAGGCAGAGTGTTGTCCTGGTTGTTGCAGTGAGTTGTCACGTCTTGCTCTGCAGAGTGCTGTCATTTCGGTCTAAAAAGCTGGCGAGGCAGTGAGTTGTCACGTCTTACTCTCCAGAGTGCTGTCATTTCGGTCTGAAAAGCTGGCGAGGCATTGAGTTGTCACGTCTTACTCTGCAGAGTGCTGTCATTTCGGTCCGAAAAGCCGGCGAGGCAATGAGTTGTCACGTCTTACTCTGCAGAGTCTTTGTCATTTCGGTCCGAAAAGCTGGCGAGGCAGTGAGTTGTCACGTCTTACTCTGCAGAGTGCTGTCATTTCGGTCCGAAAAGCTGGCGAGGCAGTGAGTTATCATGTCTTACTCTGCAGTCTTTGTCATTTCGGTCCGAAAAGTCGGGCGAGGCGATGAGTTGTCACGCCTTCCTCTGCAGAGTCTTTGTCATTTGATCGGAAAAATCGGCGAGGCGATGAGTTGTCACGTCTTACTCTCCGTCTCTTGTCATTTCGGTCCGAAAAGCTGGCGAGGCAGTGAGTTGTCACGTCTTACTCTGCAGAGTGCTGTCATTTCGGTCCGAAAAGCTGGCTTACAATTGAAGTTTCGCAAATTAGATAGCGGTACTTCCGCGCTGATTTAGAAATTACTGTTTGATTAATTCACACGCAAAGTGTTCTAGCGGAATTAGATAGACGCATACATGATACAAAATACTACCACAACGCCGCAAAGGCATACATCACGTAGTGCGGGATGCATAGATAAAGACTGGATATTACAATCTTATTAAAACTGAACTTCTACTTAGCAAGAACAAGAAATAATAGAAGAAAAATTACCAAAGTGGCCATGTTAACTAATTTCTGTAGCGATTTCTCAACCCTTCCCATCCTTTCATCTAGTCCTTTAAGAACACTATCTTTATTTTCCGTCGGTTCATCCGATGGTCGAGGCACTTGATTTAAATGCGACCACACGACGTGTGTCCTCTTGCAAGGTGCAATTTGCATTGCAATGCCTCGAACCTCACAGCACGACTTCATCACCCACACGGAACCGACATGTTGTGTTCTATAAAAATAATTGGGAATACAAGTGAAAACTATTATGTTTGGAAAGAAGTTCAATGGGGATGATCAGACATAAGTTACCGTAAGATTCGAACACTTCATGAACACTCGGGATGGATTCGTTGGCGTATGGGAGGTGAACACATTCACCGGATCCCTGCAACGAGGGCAATCCAAGTGCTTTGTCTTAGTGCTTCTAATTGCCTGTTCACTCGAAAGTTTGATGAGGCCGTAGACATCCGTTTAAGACGGAAGGAAGGAGAAGAGGCGAAGAGTGGGTGGAATGGAAGCCAAATGATGCATATATATAGCCTGTTGGTAAATTGTAATTTGGTTGAAGAAAATTCGCGTCCGCGAGGTAGTAGGGCCGAGGAGGTATCGTGGGGCGACATTGAGTTATGTCTTTAAGGTTTAGTAAGTTTAAATCGGGAGTTCTGATTGTTGTTAGTACTAAATATTTGGATAACATGTTGTGTACATAAATCGAAAGGCGTAACGCACATGGACATTACATAAATCGAAAGGCGAGATGCATGATGGCATTATGTAACAAGTTTTACACGTCCATGAAATTAGTTAGGCGCATGGTCGTGTAAACTGTCGGGGCGACGTAGATGATCCTCGGGGAATGTGAACTGTCAGGGAGTGGCGTCGTCTCGAATGCCGTAGTAGGGGCCCGTCGGGAGGCGAATGCGGGGTGATCTCATCGTGGCGGTCGGCCGAGGCCCGAGCATGTCGCCCACCCATCGGTGCTCGTCTGCGCGGAAGCGTCTGAGGTGAGTTAGTCATTGCTTTTGTCTGACGGGAAAATTGGTGTTACTACGTTCACGTGTACCGAGTAGGCTGTTGTGTTGACGAGGACCCTCTGGCGGTCGAGCCGTAGTCTTGCACGGTGTACCCTCGTGCGTGTCACCGAACCACCGGTCGCGCTCCGGAGGTGTGATTGAGCGCCGTGCGAAGAAGTCGATCCTGCGCCTCCTCCGTGATGACGATGGTTGCGGCAGAGTCTTCCCCCTCGCAATCTCTTTGCAAGAACAAAGGGTAATGTCGATATCGTCCAAATGAGTGTATGGAAAGGTACTCACGATAAGAACCGATTGACGGATGACATACCGTGGCTCGGCGGGTCGGGGAAGCGGCCGTAGCTCGACGACTCCGAGTGCGACGGGCGTCGCGGGCGGTCTTGTGGAGGTGCGGAGGCGGAGGTGGTGGAAGGTACCCGCCACGTCACGCGAAGATGTACGTGAGCGTCGCCGTGGCGACCACAAGTTATGGATCTAATCGCGAAATTACATCCTCGCGCATCGCGCGCATCGCGCTATGATACGATCCATTGTGTTGTTGTTTCCACGGTCTATAGCTTCAGTGGTGGTTGCGGACACGCTCAAGCGGTAGTCTTTGCCGAAAACCGATAGTAAGTGCGAAAAGTGTTCTTTGAGCGAGAATTATCACGAAGAATGTTTTACCGTCTCGTCGAGGCGGGCGCCCGATGACGGTCGGACCAATAGTACGACGTCGTCCGCATGGCGTCCATCGACGCCGCGGCGCCGCCCGATAAGCTCGCACCTAGTGCGCGGGCGTACCACCGCAAGTACGTCGCGTCGTCTCGGATGGCGTGCCGCGAAACTCGGCACCACGTCCGTCGTAACCTGTCAATCCACGGCGTCGTCGAGGCTGCCAGATTCGCCTCGATCGTCGCTCCTCCGCCCTCTCCTCGTCTGCCTGCAATTGAATTTACATGTCAGAAAATCTTACTCAAAAATGCCCTCAAAATAACACCAAATAATGACATCCGGTGAGCCTTTCTTTGTGAGAGGTCGTCCGCGGCGGTGGAACCTCTGGTAAAGGCCGAATTGCCTCATGACCAGCTGCGGGTTGTCTTTGCTTTCGACCATGTGCGAAGACCAAGTGGCAGGTCGTCATCCAGAGTGCCTCGTCCATAATGCACTGGGACGATAATCCGAACGGGGCCGTGTCGTGAAGGAACCGTGCTTCTGTCCATGGCCACCAGATGACCTCGTCCTCGTGGAGAGTCTCGAAAAGGTTATGGAACTCGGGTATCGCGCCTCGGTCTCTCCTAGCCCACCCTAGGGTAGCACGTGTCCAACGTGTTCCCATCGTAGGCCCGTCGGCGGGTCGTCCCTGCAGGCGTCCCGTAAAGCTCGGTGGTCACTGGTAAGGGTGCACGCCGGTGCGGAAGTACGGTCGGCCGACCGAAAGTGCTCCCGACCATAATCGTAGGAGGCGTAGCACACCGCGAGGATCGCTCGCCTGTGCTACTGTTGACAAGCGTCACACAACCCTCGGTAGGTGGCGCAAAGCACCTGCAGAGCCCCAATCATCTTGTGGAACCTCGTCGGGCGGCGTCCGCGAGACTATGCGGATGGATGTAGCTTCGGTACACGCAGTCTCCTGCGTGGTAGGAAGCGAGATCCATCCGAACAAGAACAACAGTGCGCGACTAAATGTGTCCTCACTTCCTCCCGAGTCGCATGCTCGGGGCAGATCATGTACCGCCGCAGCCAGGAATGTGGCACACCCGACGCGTTCGCAGCAACCGGGTCACCAAATTGCGACCAAACGGACCTTCCGTCATCGCCCTCGGAGGGGGCACTACCGGAAGACCACGCAGAGGTAGACACATGGCGAGACACGTCCTCCAGAGTAATGGTCATCTCCCCCCATCGGAAGTGGAAGGTGTGAGTCTCCGGTCTCCAACGGTCCACGAGCGCAGACAGGAGTGCCGCGTCAAACTGCAGCGCGTGCGGGAGGTCCAACATCCGGGCGAGGGGCGAGAGCCCGTCTCCGGCTCGGGACGTCTGCTCGTCAAGGGCCATCTCTCTGGGGCGCTCAGACCCGTGCTCGGAGGGCGGACGCCGGACCACGCCCGGCAACGGTGTCCCACATCCCAGCGTGGGTCGAGCAGCTCGTACGCGTCGTCAACTGGAGCCTGCGCCATCTCCTGCCAACAGGGAAACAACATGTCAGTGCACGCATGTAAAACATATTATGTGACACAGGAAAATAAGGCAAGACATACGATAAAAATTTCAACAATGCAATATGATCATAATGAGTTAACAACAAACCCGGATAACTTAACAAGTACTACATAAAGGCATGGATAAACAACAACAGAGTCCATCAAAGACATTGAAATAAGCAAGCGACATCACGACGTAGTAATTATATCTTCCTCACTACGGTGCACTGCTTGTGCCGGGTCTGTTTGGGCAGCGGCTGATGGAGTGCCCAACAGCCTTACCTGATGCGCAACGGGTCGGCGAACTTCGTTGCGCTACCGGTCGTCGTCCATGTCGTTCGGATCGTCGGGTCTGCTGTCTTCCACGGCCGGGTGCTTTAGTGCGTCGTTGGGCACCCACTTCACTGTCCCACCAAAGGTCCTCAGAGTGCGTGTCGGCCGTATGAATGGAACTCGGCCTCCAAGTTGCATACGGTGGTGGATGTCATAGTACTCGGAGATGTAACGCTCCGAGGCTTGCCGCCACGCCGCGCATGCCGCGTACACATGGGAGCATGGTTTGTGCAGAAGCTGCGGCTTGTTGCAGGTGCACGACGCTTCTTCACCAATCGTGCGGACACGCCACGATCCCCTCTAACATGGCCCATCACGTACTTCTCCACGAGCACGATCTCGAACTTACGCTGACGCCATCCATGGTACGAGCGGTGTGCGATCGAGCCTTGCTGATCTTATTCTCCATGTAGGCATGCATTACTTCGGAGAATTGCTTCCCGTCCTCCAAATGCTTCTTGGCCATCATGGCTCTGTTGACAAAGTATCCGATGGTACGGTTCCAGCTCTCCTCCACGATCGCGGTGATCGGCGGAGATCGGACACCCTTGAGCACACCGTTGTACACCTCCGACATGTTGGTCGTCATGATCCGTACCTTGCACCGTCCGTGTCGTGCAGCAGGGACCATTTCTCCAGGTCAGGTGCGTGCGAGTTAACCCACTATGTAAACTCCCCAACTCTCGCGGACCCTCTAGCCGCTGCCCTGCCTCGGCATGCGCTGAGTCCCTTACATGCTTCCCGGTCTCCTCATCGAGCTGTCTCCACACCGCTTCGAACTTCCTCCTTTGGTTCTGCATGCAGAGCTTCTTGAACATCTTCATGAGGTCCTTGCTCCGAAACCTTGTGTGGAAGTTGGCCGCGAGATGCCTCATGCACCAACGGCTCCTAACATCGTTCCACCGTACGCGGCGAGGCGTCCCATTTTGCATCATGCACTGCGCGGACAACAAGCCAAGATTGCGATCCGAGATGACACATACATCGGCCGATCTTGCACGACCGCCGCTTCACATTGCACAGAACCACAACCACTCTCCGTGTTCTCGCTCTCAACAATTGCGAGCGCCACGGGACTAATCGGTCATTCGCATCGGCCGCAATCGGCGGTGAGGATGGTACCTGTACTTCCCACATAGGAAGGTACCATCCATCGTGAGCACGGGGCGACAATGTTTGAACCCTTCGATCGCTGACTAAGGCCCGTAAGACCCTTTCAAGAACAAAACAATTGGGCCCCTCCGTCGGATGCACCCTCAAGCTTGTTTACGTCGTCCGGGATTAGATTCCGCGATTTGATGCGATAATCTTGGTACTAGGTTGTAAGCCTCTTGAATGTGCCGAACATTCGCTCCGAACTCTGCGTTTATGCACGCCATGCCGTCTTGTAGTGACGGGAATCCCACCATATTGGCAACATCCGCGGCGGGAGCTTGGCGAAATGGACACATCTGCGGCGACGAGGTGGCTTATCAAGCCGGCAACATACGAGGACGCGTCATGTTGCGGTGCACGTAGCGGCTCACCTAACTCGCATGTGTGGTCCTTCACAGACCGTTATCCGGAAGCCCATGGCGTGATGCGTGAACCTCTGCGCCGCGGACCTTGCCAAAGACGAGTTTCATCAACACACCGACGATGTACGTGTCGGGGTTGGACCTCTGCACCCGATCGTCCGTCCGATGTTAACGGCGTATCTTGCAATAGCTTGTTGTGCGCGATCTTGTCGAAAGCGGTTTACTGAGCGGTGGTGTCCTCATGGAACCCCACTCGGCACCCTCGGGACGTGGCGTAACCGGCGATGTCATCGCAACATCGCCCAATCGTGAGGGGACGTAAGCAATGTCGATGGTTACAAAACCACCAACCGCACCTCCCCGCGGCGGCTTCTCCGTCTTCGTCGTCTTAGAACTAGTTGTTTCGACGTCCTCCTCGCTTTCCACCTCATCCACAGGTCGGTCGGTACTCGTGACAATCAATACGGTGACCACCATCTCTCCGCCTTCCGTTGGGCTCAAAATTGACCGCCGCGCCCCTCGGTCTCCATCGCCCACGTCTCCTCGTAATCGCAGACCAACGCAAACTCCTCCTCACGGCAGCTTCACCTTCACCGGAACCACCGCGCGGATGTCCCGTGCTCTCAAGAATCTGAGCGTAGACCATCGGCGCGCGATATATCGCGGCGGGGTTGCAAACAACCCCCATGTAGTTGGCCCATGAAGCGTCACATGTGACCTTCATAAGTTGCCAAACGGTCTCGCCTGCACCACCCACCACCGAGGCATAAACCGCCTCGATGCGCAGCTTCTTCCTTCCAGTGGCGCGATCGAGCGCGATCGCACGCACCACCTTAGCTCCGAGGCTCATGTCCTTCGAGAGCGGCGCCGGATCACGGTGCGGTGACAATTTGACAGTCCGCACGTGCACGGTCCGTCACGTCTGAGACCGTCCCGTGGAACACGAATGATCTTGAATTTTCGCCATAAAGTACCTAACACATGTGCATATGAAACCATCGAATTATTTGCGGGATTTTTTGTCGTAATGAACGCTTCTACAAATTTAGTTATGCCCACTGTAGACGAACGTTTTGTCGTACATGTTTTCAAGCCCGATTGGAGTTCGTATGATTTTTCTATCAATGAAATGTCCAAGCTAATATTATTTGTAGTATAAATAATTCATAGCCTATTCTATGTTACACTTCAGAAACTTACTGTGGTACTACATAGTTACGAATTTTTTAACTAGTTCGATATTACAGTGCAAAAATAATTCACTTCAGAAATTCTTATTGCATTTCTACGTTTTCATACCCGAGTTAGACCTAACTTACACCAAAGACATGTGTGGTCCACGATAAGGTATTCTTTTTCATTAAAATGCGTAGTGCATGCACCGAACGCGATATGCCCGATCAAGAGTACATATACAAAGCGTTCAGTGGGGCTATTTCTATTTTGCTTAACGACCTCCAAAAATTTTACTATTTTATGACCAAGTTCATGAAACTATAAAAATACCCGAAAGGAAATTTACAACACTACTAGCAACATGTCTGTTAAGTCAACTAATTACGGCATAATGACATTATTAACTACTAGGTCTTCAAAATAAACTAACTACACAACTAAAACTACTCTGTTGCTACAATTTATCTAATTGCATCCTAATCACATTGCTAAAAATACCGATAATACTAATCGAATGCGAATGACACTTACCTTTTGTAGGTGCTCGCAGCAGGCTTCGAAGCTTATTTTCTACGTGCTCGTGATTTTTTCGGACTCGTAGATTTTTTTTTCACAAATTTTTTTTTCACTATAGTCGTGTCGCACGAGCCAGTGAGGAGACTCCCTCACCGCTCGCTCCTTTTATAGCGCGCGCAAGCGCCGGAGTCTAGCCACGGGCGCTTCTTGTGGCACGCTGCTGCAGCGCCGGCCGCACGCCCCACGCGCCCGCCGCCACGTGGTCGGGAACGCGCGCAGTCTTTGCCGTCTGGGGCGGCGGCACTCTTTGCCGGCCCCACTGGGGCAAGACTAAGGCCCCTCGGGACGGCAAAGACACCTTCCCCGGACGGACGACAACAGTTCTTTGCCGTCGAACAGCGACAACAATTCTTGCCGTCCGGACGGCGATACCTATTACTGTGGGGTCATTTTTGGAATTTTTAGATTTATAGAAATTTTTTTTGGAATTTTTATCACAAGATAGGCTTAATTGAGTCCACAATTCGCCTGTTCGAGCCGGGGGGGGGGAGCAGCGTAGGCCCGGCCAGGTGGGCTTGCGGCCGCTCGCGTGTTGGGACTTGGGAGCAGCACGGAACAATCCGCAAGAAATGACATTGGGGCTGCGGCCCCGCGCACGGAAGAAGATAGCCGCGGGCCGTCTCGGCCACGACGTGGGGAGGCGGGGTTTCCATCTCGCTCGTTGGGCTGGAAGTTTTTGGGGGCCCGCTTGAAGTTGTAATCCTATCGCTACTGCCTCAATAAGCAGAAGCCATCTCAAAAAAAAAAAAAGCAGAAGAAGAAAAGATAATATAAAAAAATGCAGAGGAAGAAAGGAAGAAGACACTCCTAATTATTCTCTAAACTATCTGGGGACTTCTAATCAGCTTGTAACAGGCACAAAAAGAAGAAAGACTACCATTTGGCTTGCTTGGCAAGTCCCCAGCAATGTAACGCCAATCAGGAGTACATAACATACGAACTCATGGTCCGTAGCATGAATTAGCAACAAGCCTTCAGCAACGTTGACGTTGTGCCAGAACAGATAAAAAACGAAGTAAACTGCATCATACAAACAACAACAAAATAATTACTGAGCAAACAAAGGATACGCATAACACACAAGAAGTTCGACGTGACTTCACGACAATAACAGATTCTTGTGCTTTCAGAACAATACAGATAAATACCGGGTGAAGCCCACTGAATACATCAGGTTAAACTAGCCGAATTTGCTGCTCCAGTTCTAGTAGGTCTTGAAATATGTAGAGTGGCTATGCACAAGAAAAATATACCAATAAAATAATATAATTTCAACTAGATAGAACGGAGCACATAATATCATGACCACAATTCAGATTTTGTTTCCTCGTCTTTGAGGTCTCAATATCACATACACATTTCGTCGCTCTAAATCATCTCCATTTGCAAAAGACCGAGGGCACTGTAGATTTTCCGAAACTAACACCCCACAAAACTAATGCCAAGGCTACAAGTATTTGAACTAAAGGGGAAAGTAAACATATTCCATCATATCCCACCACCTACTTACACACCTTCATCCACAGCAAAATGATCTTCAATTGTTGGAGTTAGTACTCACGATGCTAATTGGACGCATCATTCTTGGCCTCGAGAAATGAGGCAGCTGCCTTGTCCAAAAACCACACCAACTTCCCGTCTGTTGGCTGGACGATTCTAGCGGGCAGTGATGCAGGAGCGTCTTGAGCCTCACTATTGTCAGAAATGGCTAAATGCGCAGCCTTTGCTTTGTCGTCACCAGTAGCCACTATTGCTATGTTTGATGCTGAGTTTATTACTGGAAGAGTGAAAGTAATCCGCTCAGGTGGAGGCTGTGGAGAGTCAGTGATGTAGGTGACCCAGTCGTTTTTTAGTTCAAGGGCTGGATGGTTAGGGAACAATGAGGCCACATGTCCATCAGATCCCATACCAAGGAGAATAAGATCAAACTTCGGGCAGTCATTGCTTTCTGAAACTCCAACTGTGCGGACCTTGACCAGCTGCCTGATGACAAATTCGTAGTCTGTTGCTGCATCCTCCACTGTGGCGTTGTCATTTATGGAGTAAACATGGCCATTGAGGATAGGTACCTACAAAAACCATTTAAATGCTTATTTTAATTAAAAAACATTTAAATGCAAGTATGCAACAGATGGTTGACTTGGCAAAAACAATTGATCTAAGCCATACATTACAAAGATGCTACCACACAATGTTTCAGCATCATCATGAGCCACCATATAAGCGACACTATCAGCCACATCTTATTTGCTTCTGTGGTGCAAGATAAACCAGATAAAGACAACCATGTAAATCTGTGTAATATGAAAATGGCAGGAACAGAGGCATACAGTGGAACACAAGGATCGAAATCTCGGTCCCGGTGAATTTCCCGGCCGACTGCCGGTACCGGTAACCGGCCGGTTACCGGAAATTTAAAAAAACCGGCATGAATTTAAATTTCAAATTTTGAATCTGCGTTTTTGCCGGACCGGTTACCGGCCGGTAACCGGAAAAACCGGCAAACAAAACCGGAAAAAACCAGATTTGTATGAATTTTAACTTTTTCCAAAGGTCGTATATTAATTGTTTTCTTGCTTCTTTCATGACTCCACCTCCTAAAAGGATAGCTTTCTAGTTACATGAGCTACCCTTAGGAGCTAGTATTTTTAGCAAAAATATGAAAATTGGACTTGGTCGGCCAGTCCTGGCCAAACAAATGCCAATATATTGATACTAGTAATCATACATATGAAACTTGTGTCGTTGAACAAACTATTAGCAAATACTTTTTCGTATCTCTTATTAATCATATCGTGTCACTAAATGATTTGAAAGTATAGGATTAAATAATCAATCCAATCCTGAGCAAATAATGATGCAATCCAATTCTCTCATGGCTGCATGCAATCCAATTAATGATAAAGTGTTTCAAGTTGTACATAAAAAGTCCTCCTTTATGTTTTAATAGTGTTAAATATACTAAAAACTAATGTTTCAATACATAATCTAGCATAAGAATGCATAAACCAACTAGGGAAGGACATTATGGAGTCAAAATTCAAATTCAAATTTTAAAAATTTCGGCCGGTATTTTTTTTACTGGTTCCGACCGGTAAACCGGTTACCGGCCGGTTTTTTATCCCTGGTGGAACATATCCATATGGTCAAGACTCAAACTGTGCACAACAGATGCTTGCAACAATCTCATGCAACATTAACACTAGCAGCGATAAGAAATATTCCAGCTTCAAAAAAGCTTTTAGTTGCAACTAACAGTCTTCCTCCTTTACGCGTTTCCAAAAAAAAAACTGTCTTCCTCCTTTAGAAAATTAGCTGGATATCCAGAATTTGCCTTAAACTCCTTGGACTAGGTACCATGCTAGTGTAGAACAAAGGAACCAAGCATGCTACATAAATCATGTGATCGGTGTAGCTTAAGACAGATATCCCGCTGAGATGCAGTCATCCTGTTCCAATAAAGGACATTCATTTGGAATCTTGTATAAGCTTTTAGTCCGACAATAATGGCCAGAGCCCAGAGGTGATCCTGAGAAGATATGAAAAAGTGTGGTTGCTGGTGGGAGCTTCAAGAGTAGTTGGAAGTGGAACTATTAAAGCAGTAGTTAGGCAGCCTTAATCTGGTTCCCACTGTAGGCAAAGGATATTGCACAATCTGAACATAATGGACTGCGTGCTAAGCCATGCCAGAAAATGGCACAGCAAAATGCCAAACTAGTTCCTTGATGCAGCACCTATCCAGATCAACAGTCAGGACCTAAGGAGTAAAATCTACCTCAAAGGCACTATGCTTCCAGCTGATATAACATATCCTTTTTTCAACAGATTACATTACTAGTATCAACAATGAGCTAGATCAAACAATTTGCTATCTTGTGCTAATACCAGGTGTTCAGGGAAGTAAAATGGATAGGCACACGAAAACAAGGACATGAGATTGGATGTCAGCAACAAAACATTGATCTATGGTGCACTACACAACTCTCTGTTAAAGATATATATGTTAGAGATATATATGTGTTAGAGTAGGACTCTAGATATTATTTGATTTCCTTATCTGTAATCTGTACTTTTGTATATATACTGGCTCATTGGCCCCTGATAATACAAGTTGCTATTCCTAACATGGTATCAGAGCATTAGTGTTACCTCTTCCTAGTCGCCGCCACTAGCTTCCCTCTCGCTCGTGCAACTCCGTCTGACCGCTTCGTCGGCTTCATCTTCTCCCCCAACGGCAACGACCAACTACTCGGATCAACGCCGCCCGCGACGCCGCTCATCACGACGCCTGCGCGCCTCGCGATCTCGCCGGTGCCGCCATCTGCCGCTGCTGCCGCTGCCGCCTCCCGCTCCGCGTGGACCGCCGCGCCGACGCTTCCACCTTCCGCGTGCGATGCCGCCGTCGCCGCCTCCGCTTCCGCGATGCGATCGCCGCCGCCGCCTCCGCCTCCCGGCCACGTGACTCGCCGGCCGCCGCCGCCTCCACACGGGGGCCGCCGCCTCGCCTCGCGCTCGCGTGGGCCGCGACCGCCGCTTCGAAGCAAACGCTGGGGGAACCCTAGTCCCCCTTCCCCCAGCAATGCTTGTCGAAAGCCGGTTCGGCCGGCCCATTAAAAGGTCGGCCCATTAAAAGGGCGACCGATTCGGCAGAGAGAGAAAAAAAAACGTTGTTCTAACCGCCGCGCCGTCCCGCGCCGCTTGTTAGACTTCGTTGCCTTGGTCGCCGCGCCGTCCAGCGCCGCTTACCAATGGGCACCGTTTCCCTCCCTCGCTGCCCGGTGATCTTCGACGGTGTTAATTACACCGACTTCGTGTCTCACATGCGTGGTCTTCGTCTCTTGGGCGTCCTCTCTGGCAATGTCACCTGCCCGCCTTGCCCTACTCCTTCGACGGAGCCTACGTCTGCTGCACTATCCTCGACAGCCGACAAGGCTGTTGTTGAGGCTGCTGGCCTTGCTGATGGGAAGGTTGCCTCTACCTACCAAGAGGCTCTGGATTTCTACATGGATCGCTTGACTGCCTACACTCAGTGGTGCGACGACGCCGGCCGGCTGCTTCTTTGTCTTCATCGCCGATGTCTAGCCTCGCCTCTTACGAGGTTGTGGGATTTTCTTCGGCTGTCCAGATGTTGACTCACCTTCGTCAGCGCTACGAACCCTCTGGAGATGCCCTCTACCTGTCAGTGGTTCGCCACGAGCACTCTCTTCAGCAGGGTGACGCTACTGTTGACGCCTTCTATGCTCAGAGTTCTGGCATGCGGCGTCACCGGACTCTCTTCGCACCGCCGGCCGCCGCTCTGTTGCGTCTTTGCTTAGTTGTGCGTCTTGATATGGAGTTTCAGCGTGTCTCGAGTTCCTTACTCGCCGCCGTCCGAGTTCGGCGGCGTGCCCAACTTCTTGCACGCCACCTCGTGTCACTCTTTTGGGGCTCTTACCGAGATATGTCGCGAGGAGACTCGTCTTAGTGGTCTTTGGTCTAATGCCACTCCCCCGTGCTCGCCGCCGATCCACTGCTACACCGATCGCTTCACGCTTGAAGACATCGCCTCCTCCGTGGCCGCCACAGTGGTGGTGGCGCCCTCCATCGGTGGTGGCCGTCCTCGCCGCTCCCTTTCGCGACAAGGTCGGCCACATTGAGTCCTAGTGCTACAAGAAGCAGCGGCATCTTTCACGTCATTCTTCTCCTAGCACTGGCACCGGTACTTCTACATCGACGTCTGCATCGACTACTTCCGCAGCTTTCTCATCGAGCGGAGATAGCGGACTTCGCCGCTTGCCGCTTGAGTTCTTCCTCGGCGTGTTCGCAGGGTCTGCGATGACTCTTCGAATCGAGAAGCCACCTCCTACACAGTCAGGTACCTCCCCGTGGATCCTTGATTCCGGAGCATCTTTTCACATGACTTCTGATTCTTCCACTATGCCTTTTGTTACACTTCTTGATTCCCCGCGATGTGCTTACTGCGATGGTACCTCTCTTTCGTCTGCAGTCGAGGACCTCTTAGCAACTCATCTTTTCTTGTTCCTTCAGTTGCTCATGTTCCTCGCCTAACCATGCAGCTTCTTTCTGCTGGACAGATTACTGACCTTAGTTGTCGGGTCATTCTTGACTCTGACTCTTGTTGTGTTCAGGACCGCCACACGAGGGCTCTGGTTGGTTCTGGCCCTCAACGCCTTGACTCGCAGCGTCTCTCGGAGCTTGACCGGCTTCACCTTCCTTCCACGCCACCGCCGCCACCGCCTCTCCGCTCGCCACTTCGCCTACCGGCTCTTTCCAACAGTGACACCACCGTGTTGGTCATCTGTGTGGATCTCGTCTGTCATCTTTAGTCCGTCGTGGTCTTCTGGGGTCTGTCTCAGGAGACGTATCTTTAGATTGTCAGGGCTATAAGTTAGAAAATGATTCGACTTCCCTATTCTCATAGTAGTCCGTGTCTCAAAGAACCATTTGATCTTATTCATTCAGATTTTTGGGGTCCGGCTCCTTCCTTTCGAAAGGGCCATCGATATTATATAATTTTTATAGATGACTTCTCGTCACACTTGGATATACTTTATGTCTTCCCATAGTGAGGCTTTGTCTATCTATAAACAATTTGCCACTATGGTTCGCACACAGTTCTCCACTCCTATTCGAGTCTTTTGTGCCGACTCTGGGCGAGTACCTCTCTCATTACATGCGCAGCCTTCCTTGCCGAGCGAGGCACTCTCGCCGATTCTCTTGTCCCGGTGCTCATGCTCGAATGGTGTCATTGAGCGCAAGCATCGTCACCTCCTTGAGACGGCTCGTACTGCGATGATTGCCGCCTCTATTCCACCTCACTTTTGGCCGAGGTCGTTTCCACCGCCACCTATCTCGTCAACATCCGAATTTCTTCGCTCTTGGTGAGATCCGGTTAAGTGTCTCGTGATCTTTCTCCGGACTACTCGCTCTTCGCTCGCATTTGTTGCGTTTGCTCGTTCTCCTTGCACTCGAGAACGCACTAAACCGACCGCCGATCGTTGAGTGTGTTTTATGGGATACAAATCACGAGCATAAGGGCTATCGGTCTTTGGGATCTGTTGGTCGACGGATCGCGATTTCTCGGGATGTGACTTTTGACGAGTCTCATCCCTTCTACCCACGTCCTGCCTCTCCTTCGGTTTCCTCTGTGGAGTCCCTGTCTTTTTTGACCTTTCCAGATACACCCATCTCTGTCTTGCCCTCGTCCATCCGTCCCACTAAGTCTCCACATATATCTCCTAAGGCCTCTCCGCCGTTGTCGCCTCTCGCCGTCGCTTTGTGGCTCCTCGTGCTCCTTCCACTCTCTTTACACTCGTCGACCTCGTATTGAGGCTCTTCCGGATGAACCATCATCCCCTGATGTTTCATCTTCTCCGATGCTCCATCTTCCTCGATGGGCCATCATCTCCTCGCTACGGCCTTCGCGGTCGTCGGTCGATTCGCCTCCCGCCTGCTTTGGTCTTCTTTGGTGCAAATACCCATGAGCCCGTCTCCTACCGGGATGCCGTTACTTATCCCGAGTGGCAGCATGCTATGGCCGAGGAGATTGCTGCTCTCGAGCGTACTGGTACTTGGGATCTTGTTCCTTTTCCATCTCACTCTCGTCCCATCACGTGTAAGTGGGTCTATAAGATTAAGACTCGCTCTGATGGCTCTCTTGAGTGCTATAAGGCGCATCTTGTTGCTCGTGGCTTCCAGCAGGAGCATGGTCATGACTACGACGAGACTTTTGCTCCTGTGGCCCACATGACCACTGTCCGCACTCTTCTTTCGGTGGCGTCTGTTCGCCATTGGTCCGTTTCTCAGCTTGATGTAAAGAATGTCTTTCTTAATGGCGAGTTGCGTGAGGAGGTCTACATGCATCCGCCACCGGGTATTCTTCTCGAGGGTATGGTGCGCCGTCTTTGTCGCTCTCTATGGCCTTAAACAAGCCCCTTGTGCTTGGTTTGAGCGTTCTCCTCTGTGGTCACTGCTGCTGGCTTCTCAGCTAGTGATCATGATCCTGCTCTTTTGTCCACACTTCGTCTCGTGGTCGGACTCTTCTTCTTCTATATGTTGATGATATGATCATCACCGGAGATGATTCTGAGTACATTGCCTTTGTCAAGGCTCGTCTGAGTGAGCAGTTCCTTATGTCGGATCTTGGTCCTCTTCGTTACTTCCTTGGGATTGAGGTTACTTCCACTCCAGATGGTTTCTTTATGTCCCAAGAGAAGTATATTCAGGATCTTCTTGATCGCGCTTCTCTCATCGATCAACAGATCGTTGAGACTCCCATGGAGCTCAACGTTCATCTCCGGCCTTCTGATGGCGAGCCTCTTTCTGATCCGACTCGCTATCATCATCTTGTTGGGAGTCTTGTCTACCTTACTGTTACTCGTCCGGATATCACTTATCCGGTTCATGTTCTGAGTCAGTTCGTTTCCACTCCCACTCAGGTCCACTATAGCCACCTTCTTCGAGTTCTGCGATACCTTCATGGGACTGTCTCTCGTCGTCTCTTCTTTCCACGCTCCACTGTTACAACTTGAGCTTATTCGGATGCTACTTGGGCGGCGATCCTCCGATCGCGGTCTATCTCTACTCATGTGTTTTTCTTGGTGGTTCTCTCGTTGCCTGGAAGACGAAGAAACAGACTGCAGTGTCCCGTTCGAGTGCAGAGGCTGAGTTACGAGCTATGGCTCTCTTGACAGCAGAGATTACTTGGCTACGGTGGTTACTTGAGGATTTTGGTGTTTCTGCCACTACACCGACTCTCTCTTGTCGACAAAGACATGTGCTATCAGTATTGCCCGTGATCCTGTGAAGCATGAGCTCACCAAGTATATTAGTGTTGATGCTTCCTTCATGAGGTCTTGTGTGCATGATCAGGTGATTGCTCTTCAGTATGTGCCTTCAGAGCTTCAGATAGCGGATTTCTTCACGAAGGCCCAAACTCGAGCACAGCACAGCTTCTACCTTTCCAAACTCAGTGTTGTTGATCCACCATGAGTTTGAGGGGGGTGTTAGAGATATATATGTGTTAGAGTAGGACTCTAGATATTATTTGGTTTCCTTATCTGTAACCTGTACTTGTGTATATATACTAGCTCATTGACCCCCTGATAATACAAGTTGCTATTCCTAACACTCTCAACCCGATCTTTTTCTTTCAAAAAATCATTGTAATAAAAAACATGGAATTCTCTACTATTTATAACTGTATAGCCCACCGTTTGGTCCTTTTGACAACGGAACTACTGAATTAAACACTTGTGGATTCCATGCTTGAAATAAATCAAGTACCAAATACTCCAAACATTAGGAGGAAAAGAGAAGAATCAATGAACAGTATCAAGGCACAGGTCAATCCTACAAACCGGTAGGGCATCCAACGTTTTGTTATCACTGATTTATAGGATTGACTGGCAGGTCAATCTATTTGGCAGTGGACAAGAAAGGATTAACAACAAAGCCATCCCTTCAAATCATAGGCAGTTGGGTACTAAAATTTTAGACTTCAAAACATATAGCATAGCACTTGATGTGAGATGTCTTACTGTGGAATGGTTGCAATACCTACTCACTTCAGTTGTTAAAATTTTCCACACGACTGGTATCAAAACTGTTTAACTAACACCATATATACTCAAAAGCACAAAGAAGACAACTAACAGTTAATGGAAGTAACGAGAAGAAACATCAGTGTATATGGTGGATCTCATGCAAGGTATAACTATAATCTGGTCAGTACAAAATAATAAATGAAAAACAGAAGGCAAATCAATTCATTCTGAGCAACAAATATCAGTCAAACTAAAATATACAAAGCAAGCAAATCTTAAGAAACAACAACATGGAATTTCTGAAAAGTTTGTTCAAGGCTGCACTGTGAAAAAAAAAACTTATCACATACCTTCGATAGGAATTCTTCTTTTGTTAGCTTATAGTTACTCTCTGCATGATTCTTTGCTACAGCACGCTCGTCAGTCCAGAAGATGTACCATTTAGACCAATCCAGGGTCTTGTTGTATGGCATTTCACAAAGTTTCCTTTTTAGAAATTAGAAACATAACAGTTCAGATACAGAATCAAATATGATAAATTAGTTAATAAAGGTGAGATAACAAAATTACCCAAAAAAACTGACAAGGGGCCCTCCAGATAGGGCAACAGCAAAGTATCCCCTTTCTTTAACAGAAATTTCTGAAACTTGTGAGATATATTCAGCCAGATCTGTTGCCATCTCATCTGAACTCTCAAAAATCCTTATTTCACTGTTCTTTTTTGGTTCATATGAGGCAGCCATTTCCCTCTCCATTGTTTTCTTTGGTCTAGAACTCTATATCAAGTTATCATTCCACCAAAATACTCCTGCACAGAAAGTAGCAGTATATTACCAACAAGGAAACACATGTGAAGAACATCAGAATTTAACAAAACTTGAAAAATTCAAACCAAGAATCTAGTTCTTTAACTTCTACATCTTTAATACCAACAATAAAAATAACATTCTTGGTTGTTTCTGGCCAGCAAGGCACGAAAATGTTGGAAAAGGGAAGATAATATATCCTGCAATATCCTTACCTAATGTCATGCACCATCTTATCCTAAATTCCATCTAGGAGAGATTTCCCCATTAATTGAGATATCTCCAACTGCAAGTGTAGCATAGACTCCGCATACCGATTTTAGAACTTATAATAGCAAGGATCTATTACTAATATTTTTGTTAATTGACTCTAAACATTTCCAAACATAAGATGCATAACTCTAAATTATAAAATTACCCTGCAATAGAATTATACAACAGGGTGCTTGTTTCTAGAATGCAGGAGAGTGACCATCAAGAAAACAGGAAAGATAGTGTGCATCTAGAAACTGGTATGCTGATTGTTTTGTTGCACCAAATATTTCCTGCATAGCCAAATAAAATGCCAACTTGCAGGGGAAATGATTAAGAAACTACTCCTATATATTGTAGAACTTGACCACAAGGAATAAGTTTCAAAGAAAAGAGTTCGCATGCAACATGAAAGTAACTAAAAAAATGAACATGAATGCCTACATCATGTCAATTTGTGGGAAAGCATAGATTTGTTGTGTAATATGATGCGACGGCAATCTAATTGAATTTACTAACCAAAAAAGAGAGAAGATAGACCTTAGGGGACCTATCGATGCTTTAATTAATTCTAGCTTTGACATTCCAGTATGAATTTTGCGAGAAGGGAATTCTCCTATTGCACATTAATAGTTGAAACTTGAAACCCACTTTCAACCCATGGATGGAAGAGTAAAACAGACTACTGCACAAAGCAGCTCATGAACATCTCGACAAAACAACCAATCCAACATTCAGCTGCAAATGACCACTTATGAACCAAGCGATAGGGGCTACGGTTCCAAACCCAATTACATGACTCAAACCGAGACACTAAAACAAAATAAATCCTGGTGCTTAAGTCCAAAGCATCAGGATATGGGCCTAATCACCAAAAATATGCCTAAAACTATCTTAAACTGAAGACAAAAAGAAAGCATAACAATTCCACACAGTTAGTAACACTAGTTCAAGGAACATAAAATAGCAAATAAAGGAAAAGAGGCTGCCTTTCTTGTTCCGCTCAATGAAAGGAGAAAAGCTAAGCAACTCTGAACCAGAGCCGTGGGGAGAAAATTAAGGAAGAGGCAGTTGCAACTGCAAGCTCTAGCAGCCATCATTTAAGTTGAGACCAGTTCAAAGATTCCAAGCTTTTTTTTTACAATCACAGCAAAAGCACTCCAATACTACTTTACTGCTAATAAGTTGAAGAAGAAGGAACACTGCACTCAAATACTACTTTACTGCTAATAAAAAGTTAAAGAAGGAACACTGCAGGAGGGCAATCCATTGCAGATGCCGAAAACTGAAAAGCTGTTTCCTTTGGCCCATTCCTCGCATACTTTTTCCCGAGGACAAGAAACAAAAACTACTCGGATAAGGCCATGGCGGCCACACCATTGCTCGCCAGATGAAACCAACTGGATCAAGAACTCACAACCACGCACAATTCCATAATTCATTCATCTGCAAATCAAATCTTTGATTAACTAAGACACCAACCTAACCACATTATCTAAAACCCCGCTACGACAATCTCACACTCCATCTGATTCGAACCAAGGAACCAATCGACCGCATTTTCTACGCGCCAATGTTCTAACAGGTAATCAAGAATTCAAGATACGATCCGTCAAGAACACGAGGGAGAATTGCAGTTCATTGTGGCTGCGCGCCGAATCATCTCCGCCCAGGAGAAGGTATCAGATCAAGAACCAACACAAGATCACAGGAGCGGAACCAAATCAAGAAGGGCCCGGGTCCCAAGAACTCACCAGAGCTGTGCATTTGCTTGCCCCCTCCTCCTCCCCTCTTCTCCTTCCCAAGCCGCAAGGAAACAAAGGAGTTGTAAAAGGAAGCCAGGGGAAGCACACACCTATTTACACACACATACGCGTAAAAGTATATGAATTTTTTTTCAATACGTATAAAATTATTTGATACATAAACCAAGAAGAAATCAAGAAAAGGGTGGAAGTCTGCATCAGAAAGAAGAGGGATAAAAACCTTGTTTTGATCTGAATTCTCTGTGGATTATGTGCTTCTTTTTCTTCTTCTTTTATTTTCCTTTCCTTTCTCTTTTCCTCTGGGCGTCTACTCTACAGATGGCTCTATCTTTTTGTTTGTAGCCTTGTAGGGCTCGATTAAATTTTGGTTGCGTCCTGCCCTCATCCTTATCACAAGTCACAACTCTGGAATGACTTCTCTACCATCCTCGTCATCCCCTATTAGATTACCCCTTAAGTTTCCCTCAAAAATTCATTACTTTCTCAAAACAATAGGGTTAGCAAATCAATGTAATCATACTAATTTCTAAATGTAGTTGGGATTTATGCCTTTCTGTTATGTCTGCTTTACTTTTTAACGCCAGTTTTTCTTTTTCTGCAGTTTTGTATTTTCTGCTAAAGTATCAATCGGAGGTTGAAGAGTTTGTCAGTTGCCATGTTGCTGGTACAAGTTGCAGGGCACTTGCGGTCCTGTTCATCTTTTTGGAGAAAACGATGGAGCTCCTGTCTGTATTTGCAACTGACAGGAGGATGGCAAGTAATTGCAAGCATGGAGGGTCCATGCTTTCTTTCTTTTTAATCGAATGGAGGGTCCATGCCTTTGCTACCCCAAAATCCAAGCGTTTTTGTTTTGTTTTGTTTTGTTTTTACAGAACTGTTCTAGCTAGTTACTGCTTGATTCATATGCTGAGGTGCAATGTATATGCATGCCATGCCTATCTTACCTCAAATTTGCTTCGACAACACAAAAATCATCGATTACAAAAATGCTTATTTTCAGGTAGACGTTAGTATTAATCAATCATGAGGCGTGCGTTGCTTGAGGATAAATATGTCGCCTCTTGTAAAACGCATCTTTAGATACATATTAAAGGACCCTAATTTTAGGTTGCAAACATGGATATCGTATTTTTGGGTTTACATGACAAACACAAATAGTACGTACTGCATTTTTTTATTAAAAAAACAAATATTACGTACCGGATGACTTCTAAGGCCAAAGATGTAGTTTGGTGGTTCCATGCTTCCATGTATATGTGAACTAGAACTGTTCTAACGGGATCTAATAATTTTTAATTAATTAAATTATTTATATGTTATTGTTATTATAGATAATAATATTGTTATATTATTCGTAAGGATACTCTTTATCCTTAATAAAGGAGAAACTTAGCAGAGTGGTCGTAGACCATTTTATGACCAACCTATATGGTAGTAAATTTTTCTGCGATCACTTTATGATCATAAGTTTTATCATAATCACTTTATGGTCGTAGATTTTACTACGACTAGACCAACTACGATCACCTTATGATCAACAAAACCTACAGACATGTAGACCCAATCAACTAGGGACACTTATACGTTGTGTTTAATACACACAATAATTAATATGTGATATTATGCTCTAGGATAACTGCACGCATTAAGCCCTCATCTCTGGCATAACTGCAATACGACGTGAGAGAATTAGTCTCTAATAATAATCGTCATTGAACGTGTGTATTTCATCAAACGGCGAGACACCCCTTAATACAGAACAGCTGACACCCTTTAATGCGCTATATAAATAGTAAAGCCAATGGACAGAGGATAAGAACAACAATAATGAACACAAGACTAGTAACGACAAGACAAAACAGACAGAAGTTATTAAGCTCTAGTTCTAGTTATTTCTTTCCTGTTGTAAAGCATAGTTAATACAACAATACATGAGCAGAGCTATTATTCTCTCAAGAGAAGACCCGAACCTGTATAAAATATCCGTGTCTTTTTATGTATGGTTTAACTCAAGGAGAATCCCTAGCATTCATTTATAAGATCGATATTAAACCATCGACAGCTGGCGCCGTCCATGGGGATCTTCTGATTTCTCATTTCCTTTTCGACAAATTGTCTTCATTTTTCAATTCTGATGCTTTCATGGCAGGAGAGTGGAATGAAGAGAATTGGTTCGATTTGGCAGACTACACATAACTTGGTATGGATGCTTGCTACGAGTACGAGCAGAGCATCATTTCATCCGATGGTAACCCTGTTTCCAGGGATCTTTCACCAGACCCAGGAGACTATGCCCCAGGCAAGGTTGATGAGGGAGCTCTCTCCCCCCACGATATTATGCCCACATGAAGAACTAGACTTTTCAAAGGGCAAGGGTCCATCTGACCAGAGTTAGGATTGTGCCACGGCGAGTACAGACCACGGTGGGGGTTCCCTCTCCAAATGTTCAAGCACGTCTGAGGTCGTCCGATCTAGCACAACAAGTCATGGAATCCATAATTCCGGGACTCAATCAATACCTAATAACCGTCACCCTTCTGTTATCCCCACGAGGTGCATTGTAGAGTCCGCTTCACCTACGGATTCGATTACACCCCCGCAGGGTTCACCTTCAGTCAGAGACGGTTATAACCTAGAATTCCCCTTCCTGGAGGGGACTGCTCCAAGTCACGAGACATTGTCTTTCTACTACTCCTCGAGTTAGGATGACTCATACGCGAGTGGAGATATTAGCACCCAGGAGGCCTTTGTCCTCCCCTCAGATCCTAATCTCTCTTCAAGAGGCAGAGCTGGGGATGCTTCCCATCGCACACTCACTTCAAGCTCTCGTGGTGATGGTGAGAACGCCCCCGATGATCAGTGGGATCTCCACCTTCATGAGTGTGGCCGAAATTCTAGAAATAATCGCTCTCAGCTAAGGCATGCTCCGGCTGACTTAGACGTTGATGATCCTGAAACCATTTGGAGAAGAAGAATTGCTACCCAGAGATCCTTAACTGGGTGCATCTAATACCAGTAAGAGGAAGCTCAAGAACTTCAATGAATCAATGACATGATCAAAAACCCGACTCAAGAGCTTGTACAAGAGCCAGACTACGACTTCTTTGCTCAAGAGATCACACGAAGACTTCGGAACACGATGGTCAGGCTCAAGCGGACTTGACAACACCGTCCTAGTAGTCGTACCGGGACAACTCCATCGAACGTGAGTCGTTCAGATGACTCTCCTCGTGGAGAATGATAAGACATCAGGTCTAGTCGATCTCCTAACCACGACCCTAGTCGGAGAAGAGTCACTCGAATAACAGGTGATCGATAAACTCCTAGAGGAAGTGGTCGTTGACCACTTCTTTCGAGAAATTTGCTCCATCAGATGGAGTACGATAAGTATTACCCTTGTATGGTTGAGATCTATGATAGGCCAAGTCCACTTACCACTGGGTATCGTAGAGTACAATCGTGTGGTGATGTCAACCCTTCTTTCCCGTAAAGAAGATATTATGATATTATTACCAGATGTCGGATGTTTTTGCCTGACCTTCGAGCAGTTCGCTGGCCGCCCCAGTTCCGACCAGTTAACATGAAGAAGTTTGATGGGTCACAAAATCCCATCAAGTTTCTTCATATCTATACCACTGTTGTTCAAGCAGCAGCATGAGGAGAGCATGGCATAGCCAACTACATTCCTACTGTTCTCGAAGGATCTGTTGGGTCGTGGCTGTTAAATCAGCCACAAGAGTCGATCTATTCGTGACAGCACCAATGCGATCTACTGCTAGCCAACTTACAGGGCACTAACAACCACTCGAAAAAAGAGGATGATCTGCACATAATACGACATGATTCCCACGAGACCTTGCGCCAATTTACCAGGCGTTTCAGTCAGATTCGTAATTCAATTCTTGGAGTTTCTGACTCTTCTGTCATCAGAGCATTCAAGCAGAGAGTCCGCAATCAAAGGATCACAAAGGATATCGCTTTAAATCCTCTGGTCTACCGTCATCGAGCCCTTTGAAATAGTCTACCATTATGCAACTGCTGCAGAAGAGGTCGAGTGGAATCGCACGATTGATCGTGGTGATAAAGACACTCGAGGAGCGGGCGAAGGAAGTGAGAAAAAAGATACAAAGGCTTGGAAATCTTAGAGCGAGACAAAAGGCCAAAAGGTTCAAATCAAAAGCTCTAAGGATGTCTTAGCCATGAGCAACAAGGAGCATCAGAGCTCCAAACCATACTCCGATCAGAGCAAAGATAAAAGCCCTGAACGGAAGAATGATAAGTCTAGGTGGTGTTCTTTCCACAAAAAGGAAGGACACAACCTTTGCAATTGCCGAGTTTTTCAGCGAAAACTCGAGGATTAGTACACCAGCAAAGGACCGCTCCCTACACTTGAAGAGGTGGGGCAAACGAGTGGTCGAAAACAATTGAATGATGATGAGGTGATATCGTTTCAAAATCCAAAACACACCATCGATCATATCTATGGAGAATCCTCAGCATACCAAAGTAACAATTGATCCAAAACACACCATCGATCTACGTGAGGTAAATTCCACAGACCCTCCTCGTGTTAATAAAGTATCAAAGTGGTAGGAAATCATCATCTCTTTCGAGAAAGGTGACTGTCCAATCCCTTCTACTCAACCTGATCATTTTTCAATCATGGTCGAGCCCACCATCAATAACTGTCGAGTCAATCGTGTGTTAGTTGATGGTGGGAGTTCGTCGAATATACCCTTTACGAATGCCCTAAACGAGATGCAAGTTCTCAGGACAAAGATCAAGCTTGTACGATACTCCTTTTATGGGATCGTACCGGGGTCTCCAGCCAAACCCATTGGTCAGGTTTATCTTCCTGTAACATTTGGGTCAACAAACAATTTCAAGACGGAGAAAATCTATTTTGATGTTGTCGATTTCAACACGGCATACAATGCCATACTCGGTCGACGAACTTTGGCACGATTCCCGATGACTGCTCATTATGGTTATCAACATCTTAAGATGTTAGTTCCCAAAATAGTAATCACATTCCGCTGTGATAAAAAATGACGCTTACATGCGATCGTAAATCCCTTGAGATGGTTGGCCAAATACCAACTCGAGAAGCAAGCAAAGTGCAACATTCAACCAAGCAGTCGAAGCTTAAAGTTGTACCAAACCTGAACTATCAAGTTAAAGAAGGTCCACCAAATACAGAGGAGCATTCGAAGACCATTCGCATCGGGGTCATTCTAACCCTACATAGGAAGACGCCCTCATCACCGCTTTCCGAGCAAACGCAGATGTCTTTGAGTGAAAAGAATCCAACATACCCGGAGTCCCCAGGGGAGGTGATTGAGCACATGCTAGATCTACGGCCTGACAAGAAACCCGTAAAATAAAAATTATGGAGATTCACACCTGATCGACGAGATGCCATCAGATCTTAATTGGGCAAACTACTTAAAGCAAGCTTCATAAGAGAAGTCGACCACCCAAAGTGGTTGGCTAACCCTATAATGGTTAGAAAGTATAATGGTAAATGATGTATGTGTGTAGACTTTACTGATCTTAATAAAGCTTGTTCGAATGACGATTTCCCCCTTCCTTGTAGTGATCAGTTGATTAATTCTACTGCTGGTTGTGCAATGTTAAGTTTCTTAGATGCATATTATGGTTATCATCAGATAAGTATGTGCCTAGATGATGAAGAAAAGACCACATTAATTACACCATTTTGAATATTTTGCTATGTCAAAATGCTATTTGGTTTTTAAAAATATTAGTGCTTCTTTTCAACGCTTGATGCAAAAGACATTTATTCATCAACTAAGCCGAAATTTGTAAGCTTATGTCGACGATCTAGTCGTAAAAAGCATCAAGCGCCTTAATCATATTTTCGACTTGCAAGAAACATTCGACAACATAAGAAAACACTAATTAAAACTCAATCCAGATAAGTGTGTATTCGGAGTCTCTTCAGTAAAGTTGCTTGGATTCCTTGTCTCTGCACGAGGAATCAAAGCAAACCGTAAAAAAGATAAAAGCAATTGAACAAATGCGCCCTCTGACCACAAAGAAAGAAGTCCATAAATTCACAGGATGCTTGACGGCTTTAAGTCGTTTGATTGCACAACTAGGAGAAAAAGGACATCCTTTTCTTTAAACTTTTGAGAAACATGAGGGTTTTGAATGGTTAGAGGAGGCAAACAAAGCTTTCGAGGGTGTCAAGAGGTATCTTACAAATGCTCCTGTTCTAGTTTCTCCAAAACTAGATGAGACACTCCTAATATATCTAGCGGTGAGCGCAGTGCTGGTCGTAGAATGTGAAAACGTTCAATGACCAGTTTACTACATTAGTGAAGTTTTACACGGGCTTAAGGAGCATTACGCTTAGGTTCAAAAGCTTCTATATGCGATCCTCATGTCTTTGAGGAAATTGATGCATTGTTTCCAAGCGCACAAGTTAATCGTGTCGTCTGAGTTTCCCTTAGGAGAGGTTCTCCAAAACAAGAAAGCAGTGGGACACATGGTAAAAAAATCTCAGATCTTGACAGACTTTGTCACCGAATGGACGAATCCTGAACCTGTTCAGCACCCCAGTACGAATCCCATGACCAGTGGACAATGTACTTTGATGGGTACAATAGGGTGTCTTTGCATTTAGTATATGCAATGCAACAACACTTCGTATTTCCCTGAAGTACGTAATTATACCATGTAACACACCCTCGACGATTGTAACGAGAGGCATGCCGTGCATGCCCTTGATCACCCAATTGCACACCTCGGCCAGATCGATCGTCATTACGTCGCACCTTGCATCGTTGGTGTCGTAAAGCAATGCTCGTTTCTCCACGAGCTCAGCCCGGATCCAATTCAAGAAACATTTGATGTTCCTTGCTATCCTCCTGTTCAAGTCGAGTGGGTCAATCTTGGGTAACAACGCCAACTGTTTCGGTACATCGGTTGTGTTTCCAGCAGGTTGCTTTCCTCTACTCGACGTGCTTGGCACTGAGCTCATCAAGCTTCTCCCAGAGTTCATCAAACTTCTTTTGATTGTTCTTCTTGCACAACCTCTTGATCATGTTCATCAGTCTCTTGCTCTTGAATTACTTGAAAAAAATTGGCCCCAGGTGCCGCATGCACCAATGGAAAAAAGGATCATTTTTGTGCTTTTTATGGCCTTAATCAACCCAGCATGTCGGTCATGTATTATGCAAATGCCTGGACGTTCACCAACGACTCCAACCTTAAGCTACCTGAAGAATCATAACCAACTATAGAAGTTATCACTCCCCACAAAATGCAACAACCACGAGAATGATCTGATTATTGGCATCCACCACGATTGTCATCAAGATCTGCCCCTTATACCTGCAGGTCAAGAATGTTCCATCCACGAACATCATTGGGCGGCAGTGACGGAAGGCATCAACACATGCACTAATTAGAATGAAAGGTTGTTGCATTACCATGTACCCTTATGGTTTTTCTGAAACCTTATCCTTCACAACGATGTATATTCCGGGGTTTCTATCCCTTAGCATGTCAGGTAGTCGAGGGAGATTGTTGTAGGCTGACTCAAACATGTCGAACCTTCTCTCCATTGCCTTTTGTTTCGCCCTTCATGCATTCGCATAGCTTATCTTGTACTTGTACCTCTACTTAATGGCGCGGCTGGGTGACGTGGCTCAATGTCATCCGCTCTTTGCACGACTAGTGTCGATAGGCCTCAGTCACACGATGAGCACGCGAGTGTGGGTCGACTGGGCTCAATCGCTGGCCCACCGTGTAATTGGGCCTAACCGCCTGGTGGACCAGCAACCGAGGTTTATTTCTATAAAAAAATAAAGTGTGAGTTATTTTTATAAAATAATTAAAAATAATTTATTTGGTGGTGTTGGGGTGTGTGTGTGTGTGGATGTGTGGGGGGTTGTCCTAACTAACTAGCTAGCTTTACTATTGTTCACGTAGACATATTTATATTTCTTTGACAGTGTTACATGCATGCTTTTGAAGAGTTCTTTTCTATTTTTTTGACAGTGTTACATGCACGCTTTTGAAGAGTTCTTTTCTTTCATGTTTACCATCAAATTTTAATATTCCTGTGGTGATTACAGGTTTTCAGTCTAGGAAAATATCACGCGAAACACTTCTCAATTCAAATGTAGATTATACATTTAACTCCGTAGAGTTGGAGTAGTTCAATTGACATGCAGGCAGACTATGTTTTGGTAAGCCACCAAAATACTTCAACTCTCCCAAACAGGGTATGGCTTCTTAGGCTTCTCAATAATTTTTAAGGCGGGTATTGAGTTATATGCACCAACCAATTTACTAAAAACTTAAGCTGATAAGTAAAGGTGAATAATTCACTTATACTTCATCATCTCCCCTCACGTGTAGGTTCCCTCATGCTTAAAACGTGGAATAGAAGTAAGCTACAATTATTTTTCTTTAATTATACTAACCAAGTCTTGAACTCAAGACCTCCAGTACCATATTAAGTTGCATACATCAATCAATTTATCAAAAACTTAAACTGATGAAGAAAAACAGACAATTCACTTATACTTCAACAAGCAGCGGGAAGCTTCAACTTCCACTTAAATCACCGAAAGCCTAGCTCTCAAAAACAGGGTTTGGATTCTTAGCCTTTTGTAAAGAAGCTAAAACCTTTCCCCACCAGCATTCCCACGAAAACAACTTCTAGGGGAAGCTAAGAGCCTCCAACCCAAGAGAGGTCTTTTTGGGAAGCTAAGCCCCGGATATTACTCCCAAAGCCATCCAAGCTTTGCGATGATGAAATGGACATATGTGCCATTCTCAAGCTTACGTGCCTCCACAGCTTAGTTTAGAACTTGGAATCATTGCTGCATCGACGGAGGCAATGGAATCTTATCTTCCTTTTCATTTGATTGGGTAATGCAACATTTCTTAGAGCAAGTGGTTGGCTTATTGGTAGTCGCCATGGCAAGATCACAATTTTCTATGTCCCAAATAACATCATGCAAATGCCAAGAGGCCCCAATTTTGGAGGCTCAACAACCAAACATTGATCACCACCATCCATCAGAAAACAAGACACGGGAGAATCAGTATACAGAATATGTTTTTGATGAGAGGGATTGCATTGGAGGGATATGAGCTTTTGTTTCCTCAATAATTTTGGCCAAATCGGTCACTGTCAACATACTATTGTCTATTGTGCACAAGAAACTGCTGATAATGGGATAGCGAAAGTGCTCCGGGAAACAATGGGCACGGTCCAAGGTTGGTGGGCTGTCAATCCGCAGATTTGGATAAATAAGGAGCTCATCATTTTCTTCCCCTAGACTTACATAAGCAACATAATTCTTTACTCTAGCATCTTCTATTGCAGTTGACCTTAGTGCCATTTGAGGATGAAAGTAGGGAAATCTTATATGCATAATCACAACGGTGAAAAGAAATGGTACAAGGATTTCTCATGCGACTGGGCAACTATGGTAAAACCTGGCACCCAAAAGGACAAAATGGCATACTTTCAGTAAGAAACACCAGCTTGTTGCTTGTTGCTTGTTGGACCACAACCAGTAGACAACAACAGTGTCAACTAAATAATGCCCAGCAAAATTTTAACTTGGAAGCTGTCATTTCAGATCAGAACCTTTTTCGATTTGCTTGTCTTTTGCACACTTCTTTTTCGGTTGCCTGTCATCGAAGCACACTTGGTGCATCGAACTATGCCAAAGAAAGACAACGGAGCAAGGGTCCCAGAAAAGCCCATTGTTTTTGTTATCTCCAGACTCCATGCCAGAGAGCCCTTGTATCATGGTGTGGATTATATAAGCTTCGTTCAAGATCAGCCTATGAGATGAGAACTCGCAAAAAAGGAGGCACCAGTGCACGCAAACCAAGTGTCCAGCTCTCCATCAAAGTCAGGAAGACAAATGGCCTTACCTGCTTGATGGAAATCTGACGAAGGAACATGTGTGCAACGTGATCTCTACCACTGTTTCTGCTCACCCCGGCAACCCCAAGTTGCCGAGACCTAAATTCTGACGTGACGAACAACAATCGCGCAGATGTGTAGAAGGTCCCACAGCAAAATCAACTTTCAGTGAGAAGAAACTGTTGATGTTCATATCGAAGTTCGTGCATTCAAACTTATTGGAACACACATTCTCACCCAGGGAAAACTTGTTGCAAACAGAGGGGTGTTAAACGTTACTAAATAGAAATGGTAAGAGTTAGTAGCTTCGGAAGACTATTGTTCCAGAATTTTTTTTGTTCAAAGGATATCTTATCAGATGCAATCAATTGCTTCATCAGAACCCAGATGCTTTCTCTAACCAATGAGGTAAATAAAAAACAAGTAAAACGGTACATTATTTGTGCTAATGAAATGCAAGGCGTTGCACAGATCATCACAAAAGAAAGATTCAGCAGTCCAACCAAAAAACTAAAAACCACATGAAGCCCTCAGATCAGAAAAATGTTGTCGGTTAACCACTCACAATGGTGGGCACAATTCAAGGACATAAATTTTCTGGACTTCCAAATTATAAGTGGACTGTGTCTGTTGTTTCCCCTCCCATGATGAAATATTCCGCTCCAACCTGACTGTTATGTAACTACATGTATAAGAACAAACTATTAGTAACGTAGTTGTAGGAGAGATGTGCAGCATAGTTACAAAAAGAAACAATTTAGACACCAAACTTTTATTCTTTAATTTCAATGCACCAAGCTTCAAGGTTTTGCTATGAGTAATAAAATCAGTTCAAACTGGAATCAAAGAGACGATAAAGCTTGCGAAACCGCGTACAAGAAAAAGAGACAAATATACCAAAGTCAGCAAACCCCTAGATGGTCTTGAAAGAGTAACAGTACATCCGATGTATACAGGATGTACACACGTGGGGAGAACGGATGAAAAGTTGAAACAGGATATCATGCACAAATGATAATTTGTTATCGTGCCCCGCACACGCAAGAAAGCAGATAACAGGACCTGTGAAATTTGTCCACTTGATTATAGCATGATTCTACCTGTGAAATTAGGTACCAAAGAGGGCAACGCCAGCCTATGTGTCAATAGTTCTTGAGACAGACAAATGAAATTATAGGCACAGTTGTCCTGAGGAAAACATGCCAGGCATTACTGTATAGTCCCACTTATCTTGTTATTTCAATTGCAAGTGGGTCTATAGTGATGCTGCTTCCATCAAACATAGGCAAGCATATGATTCAAGCCCTTGCAACTTGGTATACATGAGAATTATGTTCAACATCAAAGAGTTCACTGCATAGAGTACTCAATATTAAAGACAAACAAGACGTTACATGACTCCACAACAGGAACTTGGGATGATGATTCAGTGAGAGAGAAGCACTAGCTTGGATGGTGAGAAACCAGGTTTGCAAGGGCAAGCTCATGAATAATGACACTATAGTAATTTAGTAACTATACAATGCAATACAATACAGAGAGGTCATTTTGTAATTTTCCAAATCCAAACAATAAAAAACACAACTATGCAAATGTAGAACATATAAAAATGTACTTCTTAAATGAACTTTCATTTACATGCTTAAAACATAAAACTCAGCGGAACAAGAAACTCTCAAGGGGGTGGGGGGCGGGGGCAAATTCAGGATCAATGTGACTTGTTGTATCATTTATTTATCAGTTTTCACTGCAGATTTGCAAATGGGTGAGAAATTCTTCAACTTCTAATTCAATTTTTTGACATTCTTTTATAGCGTTCAGGGGTACACGAAACAGAGGGGTTGCAGTAAATATGCTCCCCAACCTTTGTTGAACAAATAAGTAAACGGAGATTACTTGATTTTCGATATGTGTCAGAACATCAACATGATATGCAGTAGATGTGTTGGTGTGACCTTGGCAACAGAGAATCATGCTTGTCACGGCGTCGCCTTGGCGTCCCGGCGGTGCGGAGGGGACACCGCGGAGGCTCGCCTCGCCTTGGCCATCTCCGACCGCCGGCCCCCAGGTACTCCGTCTCCCTCCTCCTCTCCCTCCCTCCCTCCCGCGGCCCGCCACCACTCCCTCGCTCCCGCGCCGCCACTTCCTCCCTCTTGCCGCGCCGCTACTCCATCCCTCCCGCTGCACCGTCACTCCTCTGCTTCCCTTGTTAGTCTGCCGCCCCTACACTCCCGCCACCACTACCTCCTTCCCACGCCCCTTGTGGCCCACCCCCCCCTCTGCTCGGGTCCCGCCACACCCTCCCTCCTTCCCGCGCTCCCGTTGTGCCACCACTGCCTCCCTTCCGCGCCGCCACTCCCTCCCTCTACTCGGCTGCTCCCTCCTCTGCTTTTCCCTCGACCCCTCTAGCCTCTGCTCTTTTTTCTCCTTCATCTGATGTGCTCTGAGCCAAGTACTCTAGTAAGTCAAGTGAACCGCCTTTGCTCACCTTACCTCGCCATGAGGATGACTAGGTGACCGCCTGGGCGCTGGGCGCCTAGGCGTCACAGCGCCTCTAAGGCGCCGTGGTTGCCAAGTCCGCCGTGACAACCATGCAGATAATGAGATAATATGGATCTCAGAGTACGTATTTACAGTGTGAACCTATCGACAAGCAAACAGATAATTTAATTTCACATTGCAAGGTCCATAAATTGAACTAAAACCACAAGTCAAACAAACTAAACTGTAACAATGACAATGTAGCCAGAGTGTTGCCATGATACTGTGCTGAAGCAGGATGGAATGTGGGAAAAGAAAAGGAATAAGACAATTCCACTGAGTACTAGCCTTTTGAAGGAAGAGGTGTGATAGCATTGGACTTCTATTGCAGACTTGAATGTATCTACCAAATCATTTTGAATGTGCAAAGTATATCTCCGAAACTGCATAGGAGTGCAACTGCTTCAATCCACTAAAGGGACACCAAAATAGCTATGGTAATCCATCCTAATAAAAAAAGGGCACCTCAATTTCTATCCGTTCAACTCATTCATCAGTTATTGTGAATCCATAACCAACCTACTGTTAATTAACTTTGAGCTAAGTTGAGCAATCCTACTCAAGCAAAATTACATGCTTTAGTGTTAATTCTTGCCAAAATTCTCATCTTCCAAAACTCCCTTCTCACCTCAATAGAAGTGCAGTTTCTTGACTTCATAGCCCAGTCAGGACGAAGATGTACAATTTTATGGATATTTCTACATACTACAATTTGTCTGCTATACATTTACAAAGAAGTTAAGCTTTTGACTCACATATTGAAGTTGAATGGTATCAAGGAGTTAATTTAAAACAAAGCTCCAAATCTGAATATCAGCTCCTTTGGAATAACAATTTGATTTTCATCAATCAAGTGTGAACTAAGATGTGGGTTGAAACAGCTAAACTATAACAGTGGGCTATTCTACAGCAAAACCACAAGACCATCCACAAGGCAAATGCTGAAGCGAAGAATATATTATGCACCGAGTGAAAAAGACTGTGACCATGAAAATTACCCAAAATTCTGCTCAAGCCCGGAGCATTCGACGCCTGGGCTTCTTGACAAAGCTCATTCTGAGCTTATATAGCCTCTTGCTCTTCAATCTCATCTTCTCTGGCAAAGTCAGCCTCTTCTTCACCTTCTTCTCTTTCTTCGCTTTCACATACCTCTTGTCAATCTTATACACTCCTTGCGTCACAGTCACCCCACGTGCCACTCCCTCCCTGAACAGTGCATTTGCATGATCCCCCAAATTATGCTTAGCCAGCTTCTCAATCAGCAAGCTATATGACTTTGTGCCAGGTGCATGCCCAAATCCTTTCATCATCCTGAACACCTTGACAGCATGCTCAACCCTCTCAATCCCACATAAAATCTTGATGAACCCATAATACGCCTTCCTATCAAGTTTATCTCCAAACCCTGCAGACCGCATCCATGTCATCATCTCATCCCCTTCGGAAATCCGGGCAGCCTGGTACAAGCTCTTGATAAGCACCAAGTATGTGTCAGCATCCGGTGAGCATCCCCACTCACCCATTCGCCGGAACAGATTCATCGCATCCTCAGTCTTGCGGATCTTGCATAGATTTGTGATCAGCACCCGGAACGTCCCTGCATCCCGGGGAATGCCATTGGCCTCCATGTCAACTAAGAACTTCTCAGCTTCCACAGGCATCCTTAACGGGTCCTTCTTGCGACAGAGCCGGCAGACACAATGAAGAACTGCATTGTAGGCGTCCAATTCTGGCTGAAACCCACCACGGCGTGTCTCACCGATCAACCTTAGCGCATGGTCAAGCTTCCCAGCATTGGCATAACCAGATACCAGCAAAGTACAGATATTATCATCCGGGAAGATCTCATTAGCGACCTTCTTGACAGCACGTTCTGCGTGCGAGGGGAAGCCCTCAGCTGAGAGGGAGGAGACCAGAGAAGTGAGCGCCTCGAGGGTGCGAAGATGCTCAGGCAATTCGTCGAACACCTTGACCGCGTCCGTGGGGCGTCCGGCGCTGGCGAGGTGGAGGAGGTAGGCGTCGAGTGTGGCGGGCCCGAGTGCGGAGGGGAACTCCTGGAGGAGGGAACGGACGGCGGGGAAGTCGCGGCGGCGGGCGAGGTGGCGGACGACGAGGGCGAGGGCACCGTCGGAGGGGTGGAGCGAGCGGCGGCGGACGAGGAAGCGGAAGAGATCGGCGGCGGCGCGCGAGGTGGCGGGCGCGGAGAGGGAGAGAGCCTCGGCGAGGAGGGCGTTGGTGGGGCGGACGTCGGAGAAGTGGAGGGAGAAGTAGGCGTCCGGGGAGGTGGTGGGGGGCGAAGTGGAGGAGAGCGTGGCGAGCGCCGCGGCGAGGGAGGACGCGAGGGAGGTGTCTACGGTCGGGGTGGGGGTGGTGGAGAGGTGGAGGATCAAGGAGGAAGGGGAGGCGGAGGCGGCGACCGGAGATGGGAGGAGGCGGCGGAGGAGGTGGCGGCGCCACATTTTGGAGTGGAGGAGATCGAGGGAGTGAGGAGGGTTTGGGGAGGTTTCGAGTGGGTACCCCGTTGTTCAGGTCCAAGCTGCGCCAAGGGCAGCTCCGAGTGTCGATTTGAGATCGGACGGTCAAGATGGGGTCATGGAGAACTACGGTTGTTAAAGATTCGAGACCCGAGCGTCGATTTTAATGGTTTAAATATGTAAAAACATTACAGTCTTGTTTTTAAAAAATGTTAGTAATTATAGCCGCTAGATCCACGAAATGGTCTAATTCGTCATTTGCTCATCAAATATAGAGTATCAATTAAACCAAACTTGATATGCATAGGTGGCAAAACTGAAAGTACTTTGTTTCATGTAGAGAATGACAGCCATTAGAAATGCAAGAAACTTCTTTCAGAAAGGTGTCACTACTAGTACTCACTGAGCCATGAAAATTGCAAAATTTATCTGTCCGGAGGTGCTATTTTTTATTATTTAATTCTTTTTTTATTAATATTTTAAAGTTAATCTCTTACGAACTTTATTTCCAATTCTGACTTTTTGATCACGCTACTTACCATATGGTAAAAACATGTTATCACGCCACAAGTATCGGCGTGGTCCAACATGCCACGCAAGCCCTCGCGGGCGCATTGTGCCAGCGTGGAGGGCTTGCGTGGCATATGTCACGTCATAGGTCATGGCGTGACTTGCGTGATGTCACGCCAACGTTAGTGGCGTGACAGCGGCGACTTAAGCCTTTTCAACCTAGGCAGCTCTTCATTTCTCCCCCTCGTCCCCATCTCCCGTGCCCTCCCCTTTCTCCTGCCACTGGATCTCCTCCCGTCGCCAGCCCTCCTCCCTCCAGTTCCTCCCGTTGTCGGCCCCTGCTCCCTCCGTCGCCGGTCCTCGTCCCTTCTCCGGACTTCGTCCTCCCGCCAGCCCTCCTCCCTCCCGCCACCGGCCCCTGCTCCCTCCGTCGGACGTCCTCCTCCCGCCGTTGGCCCTCGTCCCTCCACCGAACGTCATCCTACCGCCGGCCCTCGTCCCTCCACCGAACGTCGTCCTCCAGCCGGCCCTCCTCGCTCCCGTTCCTCCTGCCGCCAGCCCCTGCTCCCTCCAACGGACGTCCTCCTCTCGCCGCCGACCCTCGTCCCTCCGCCGAACGTTGTCCTCCCATCGCCCGTCCTCCCCCCTACGGCCGGCTTCTCCCCAACCGGCTCTCCTCCCCGCGCCACCCTCCTAGATCTAGGTAATAACCGATGTACCTCTGTGAATTTGTTTGTTTTTGCTATACTAGAATGTGTGCTTGTATGATTGTATAATATAGTTTCGTGATTGTAGCACAGATTTGTGAATGTGTTCGAATTGGTGAATGTAGAACAGAAATCTGTAATTTTTTGTGCTCTTTAGTGCTATACAATTTAATTAATTCAACTGAAGAAGGTGAAGCATGGACAATGATATGAACTGATAAGTTTAATGCAAATGAAGTTGGCTACTGTATTTAATTGATGAATTGTGGCAGCCATATTGCAATAGTGTTATGTAATTGACAGTTCGACAGTTAGCAATGGTACTTATTTTAGTTTTTGTATATTTGAAATAAAAGTAGAAAGCGATTGTTCTATCAATGATTGATTGCCTGTTTGGCCCAAATAAACACATTGGCAATTATGGAAATGTATAATTTTACAGTGTGTAAATGTTGCAAAGAAGCCACTAGTAATATATAATGTAGCTAAAGGCCGGTGCATATATATACGCCCATGAAACATTTGTGATGTCCTGACAGCTACATGGCGTGTAGAATTCACAGTGAGTTTTGACATTATCTCTAGAAGTCTGAAACATGATGTTCTGGTTAGAAATAGTTGAGCGAATTAAAGAAATCAAATATAGCCTGAAGGCGAAAAAAAAAATATGACTTATCTCCTTTCTGCATATAAGAAATCAAATTTAGGGTGCGTTTGGTTGAGTGAATCAAATGGTTCAGGATATTGCATAATCACGTGTTTGGTTGCATGAATCAAACCGATGCGTTTAGGACTGACACGTTCCACGAGAGGGAATATTCGCTTGATATGCCGAACGTTTTCGTTCAACAAAAACGCCTGAACCACACGGTTCAACACCGCGTCGTCCGCTCCAGCTCCACATGCATTGCATTTATTGCACTTGAAAAATCTTAATCAGAGTTTAAACTATGACCTAAATCAACTCCTCCAAAGAAAACAGAGTTAAGTCCTTATAAAGACCTCTGTAAAAATTTTTTTGTTCAAATAGTATAATATTTATCATCATTTAATATAATTTTTTCAAATTTTTAGAACTTTATTCAACCCACACAAAATTCAAACTCTATTCGACAACCTAAGCTAGGTTTCAATTTTGTTTAAGCAAATAACACTTGAACATTTATGTTTCAAATTTTATTTGAGTATTAGCACATCCCAGGAAACCTCCCTGAATTATTTCAGAATTTCAGAATTTTATTTGCTATTTTATAGAGCCTGGATCCGATCGGACCGTCCAATCGGAATCGGACCGGTCCGAACGTCTCATCCGATCGGACCTTGTCACACCACATATAAAGGTGTGACAAAGCAGGAGTGTGGTGTGAGTATTGCCACACAAACCTTCACGCTGCACACGCGGATGGACGAGGGCTTGCGTGACATGTTTTGCCACGCCGCTATATATTGCGTGACAGCACGGTTTTACCATGTCATGAGAGGTGACGTGACCAAAGAGATCAGAATTAGAAATAAAGTTTATGAGAGATTAACTTTAAAATATTAATAAAAAAGGATTAAATAAAAAAATCGTGCCATTACGGCATTAGCAATGGGAGTATACACAGCCTTCTGGGAGATAACCTGAAGCCATTTTTGGGAGAAAAAGGTCCTTGTATGGCCTATATATAATTCGTATGTCACACTTGGTATCTTTATAAAGAATTTTAGCATTAGATAACAATTTTTTTAAATTTGTATTTACTAGCAAAATAGAGGTAGACAATAAAATTTACAAATGAGAGGACTGTAAGACACCAATAGTAGTAGTCAAGGTGCCCTTTGTTCAGATCATCAGGTATCCATCCAGGGCTATGCCATACCCTAGTCACCCCAGCAACAAGAGTGATGATAGCCGAGCTCAAGTAATTGCCGAGGGCAGTGATGAGCAACGCAAATGCCGTCAACATGCTCTTCATGGAGTCTGGCGCCTGACCGTGAAAGAATTCCAGCTGAGTAATAATGGCGAAGCACTCTGCCCCGGCAATGACAATGTACTGCGGGAGCTGCCATATGATGCTCAACGGCTCCCCCTCCTGGACGCTCTCTAGCCTCTTCGTTTCTAAAAATGCAGCAATTGCCATGGCAAAGATCATCAGGAAACGACCGATCCCGATCCTTTGCAACTGTGTGAGCTCTGCTCCATTTGCAAAGCATGTTCTGGTTGCTGGCACAATGACTTTGTTCACAACAAGAACCCAAAGTGTGACGCATATCACTTCAAATGAATATAAGGATGCCGGTGGAATGGAAAGCGAACCAATCTTGGTGTTCATCACAGTTCCCTGCTGAATGAAAGTGGTGTGCATTTGAGAGATTGCAGCACCAAAGAATATTCCAGTTACCCATATTGGAAGTAAGCGGATTAGTATTTTCAATTCCTCAACTTGAGTTATGGTACAGATCCTGCATGAACTTCTACAACTGCCTTCGTCCAAACGCAGATCAGATATGATGGCTGCCTTGTCTAAGAACCTGAGAAAATGATGGAATTAGAAGATTGATTATGTAAACAATCATATCAACTTTCATATAAAAATAAAGGGTAGCAAGGAACACCAGTAAAATTATGTTGCATCCTGAACAAATAACTCCCATTGTTTTTCATGACTCCTGAGTTATTATATGAACAAATAACTTTCATAACTATTTTGTTATTTCTATCTTCACTTCATAAGCTGCAAGAGATATACATAATGTGGATTGATCATCGTTGAGTTATTATATGCAACTGTTCTTTCATAAATCATGAAGTAATTAATAGCTGAACCAACATGGACACGATTACCTCAATTGGTGTTAAAACAACATGACCAAAAAAGGAAACGTACCATATGTGCAAGTTTATCAGAATAAATAATAAGAAAAAAAGAGCAGTACCTAAGACCATCAGTGTGAGCCAGTTTTGGTCCTCTATTTTGTGTGTTCTCGTTCCTGACCTCATAAAGAAGAGAGCTATCAGCGGGAACTTCCAATCTCATGTTCCTAAAAGAGGCAACAATAACCTGGAAAACACTCTTCACTGGGGAACCACTGGGCTCATGTCGCCGGAATATTGGTGTTCCCAGAACAAAGCCTATCAAAGCAAGAGCTATGCATATAGTTGCAATACTGTATCCTATAGCCCAGCTCACATTTTCCTGAACCCAAACTACGATGGTGCCAGAAGTAATCACACCAAAGATGACACAGATATAGAACAAACTGAAGAAATTCCTTTTCTTTTGTATATCTAAACTGTTCTCATTGCTGAATTGGTCTGCACCCAGTGGAAGTAATGCGGACCTTACTCCTCCGCATCCAACAGCAGCTAGATACAAACCCGAGAAGAATATCATATTTTGAGTTCCGTTTGATGAAGGGCATGAGCTCACATTGCATGAGGCTGGAATAGAAGACATAAAAGCCCCAGCTGTAATTAGTACCATGCCCTGCAGTGTGCATCAGTGTTTCATTATTCTTTTTTCACAAGAAATATGCATCAGTTGAATGGTTGGATATAAATATTTCACAAGCATAAGAAGGAAGTATGAAATGTGAATTAAGATTGAGGAGCTGAGCAGGAAGACTCTGATCTTACAAGTAGGTACATGATAAGGGAGATCAAGACAGTCTTGTAATTACCCCAGTAGGTGTCTGCTATGGCGGCTCCAAGTATAGGCACAAAGAAGCTAGTCCCATACCAAAGAGAAACAGTTGAAGCACTGGAAGCAATGCCACCATGGAGAACTGAGCGGAGATACACAACTAGATTTGTGGCGATGCCATTGAAAGCCATGCTCTCCAAGCATTCAAATCCTACAGTGTTTTAGTCAATTAGTACCCTCCTGATAGACGGAAATGTAATTTAATTTTAAGACAATACTTGTTTACTATTTAACTAAAAATTATTATATGGCTATCTTGTTTATCTTCCAAGCCACAGAACCAGCACGAATAGAGAATATCACCTAGGAAGGTAGTAGTTAGATAACACTGGACAGATAGACTAATATTATTAAACATGCCACGAAAGGCCAAGGATAGCTATCCGTGTATCAGGATTGAGAAAATACAAATCAACTAACCATCTGATTTAAGGTGGCATCATGCTAAAGAATGTAAAAGTCATAGGTGCTTTACATATATGAGTTGGGTGTCAGTTGTCTCATAGTTCTCAGTGGAGAAGATTCTGATTTTAAAGGAACAAAAGCTATGCTTAATACAACAAGGCTCACCCAGAATGATTGCCGGCGCCCTCCAGTCAGAATGTTTACTTTTAAGCTGTGGCCTTTGACATCCTTCCAATACAGAGTGCGATTCCTCACCATAACATGATGCATGATTCTGATAGAAGGACAGGTATCAACATAAGCATCGCAATGTCATAGAGGAGTAAATCCAAGACCGCCTATTTGACGATTTTCTGATACAAGTCCAATCATCTAAATTCTATGTACTATGACCAAATCCACTGTGCAAAGAAGTACATGCTGAACATTGTGACAGTTTATAAAGGTTCTCTAATTTCTATCGATATTAAGACCTCTCTCTAGATCATAATCATCAGAGATTTCAGTACAAAATCAGCCCTCTGACTATTGGCGCAGTTAACCTAAGTACCTAACACGATTTGCATGAAAAAATTACATCTCCGTTTACACTCCTTGTATCCGTTCCCATATTTAGTAACAGGAATACAACAGCGATCCAATAGGAAATGCTCGGATGCCTGTATATGCAACATGCTCTCCACTCTCCGGTCACCACTCTTGTTCCTAGTTCAATCCCCTCATAGTAAGAATCAAATTTTGATATGTAAACACCAACTCTTCGGACACAAAACCACAATCTTTGCACCTCATCTTACTTCACAACACAAGTAAACCGTTGACAAAAGAAAAATCCCTGGATCGGAAGAAGGGATCGCCAGTACGCCGTACCTTGATGAGAAGGCTCGTTTGCTGGCCTCCCTCCTCCATGGCCTGCCTCTGATGACCTGCTCAGACGTTTCCCCCCAAAAGGCCAAGTCCAAAGCAGCGGGACTAGTAGAAGACGATGATGGCGGTTGGTGAGGACACCGACTCGACTCAGCTCACAGCTCCCCGCCGCGCTGACCAGATCGGGGCGCACCACGACGGGACGGAGACGTCCGGCAGGAAACTTTGGCATCCATCTACCAAGCACCAACCATTGAGCATTGATCAAAACGTAGTACTGTAGCAGCGACTTCCCGAAATAATATTAATTTAAAAATAATTACAAAATAAATAGATTTTTTTTACAAAACTAAGCACTCCTGTCGCTATTCCAACTATCGTCAGGGCCTGACGATATGGCACTTAACAGTACAGAGAGCTCCCTGTTGTCAGTTAAATTGGTGACAGATCTCTGTCGTTACTTCAAATAGCGACAGGGATCCCTACACTGCTTTTGTACTTACTATTTTCTAGCATATATTTTATCGATAAATACACTGATATTATATAACATTTAGCACAACGGCATAACAATTTTTGCTGATAAATCATAATTTCTACTAACTATTTTCGAGCATATTTTTGTCGACAAATCACAATGACATTACATAACATTCAACACAACGTCATAACATTTTTTATCGATAAATCACAATGACATTACATAACATTTAGTGCAACGTTGCCACATACTTTGTGGACAAATTATACTAATATTATATAACATTCAGCACAACATCATAACATCTAGTTTTTAACAAATTAAAATGATATTACAAAGCATTGGGCACCAGATATTTCAACAGGACGAACATTTCCCGTGGCCGTGACCTCAACATCTGCCATGTGGACCACCTCGAGGGGCGGTCAGATGAGGTCCCCGCGGCGACATCCGGACTGCCGATGTCTCCTTCGTCGTGTGGATTTCTCATAGGGAATTTTCTTGAAAGTGTGCCTAGGCTCCATGCAAATGGAGCGCTTCTTCATACGATTTTCGGTTTCTACTTCGTCCATGTCGTTTCTAATGCGTTATACCTGTCGTTGGCCAACCTTTCCCTTCAGTGTATCAATGTCAGTGGCCCAGATAAGTTTCTCTCAGGTCGGATGGTCAGCGAAATAGCCAACCACGGTGTAACTCTACATCTTTGCACTCCAGGTTTGCATCACCTCTTCCTTGTTGAAATAGTCAGAGATGTACTAGCCGGGATGCTGTGCCACCGTCGAACATGCGACCATGATATGGGAGCAGGACCTATGCAGAAGAATGAGCTTGTTGCAAGTGCATACGCAACTAGAGCAGCATAGCGTGCACTCATGGGTGATCCTCTTGCGGTTCGTCCTGTGGCATCCTTTATCTCTGCACATTATCTCGAAGCGAAGCTCCCTTGTGCCCATCTTGAATGCCCGGTGCATCTCACCCTTCTTACTCTTCTCCTCCATGTACTTGGTGATCATGACGGAGTAGAGTACTTTGTCATTTGATGTGGTGAGCGGCGCGTTGTTGCTTTTGTTAACAAAGTAATCTATGGTACCGCGGAGAATTACCTCCATAATACCAACCAAAGGGAGGCACCTTGCGCCGCGTATGACCCAGTCGTGCATCTCGGCTATATTGGTTGTCATGACACCATATCGAGCACCACCTCTATCATGTAGCAGCGATCACTTCTCCTTAGGCTCATGCTCAATCCAGTCCGAGAAGCATTTCATTTACGCCCTCGTCTTCCTTGCCACACTAGGACCATCTGTGAGTAGTTGTGGTAATGCTTCGTGGGCCTAGTCAACGCTCGGGGTAGCCTTTTTCGTTGCATCCCTTCTATGCATTTGGGTCTGCTCATCCAGAATCTTCTAGAGTGCTTTAAACTTTCGCTGTTGGTTATAGTTGAACAACCGCTTGAACAAGTTCATCAAGTCTTTGTTGCGGAACTGCTTATAGAAGTTTTCACCCAAGTGCCTCATGCACCACCTGCTCTGCAGATCCGCCTATAGAAGTGGTTCGTTCTCTTCCTATTTGTAGCTGAGTTATTGCATCCAGCAAGCCTATATGCCTATCATATATTATGCATACATTAGGACGGTCATGTATAATATAAATACTCAAATTCCTCAGGAACCACAACCAGTTGTTCATATTCTCGCTTTTAACAAAAGTGAAAGCCATAGGAAGAACTTGATTGTTCCCGTCTATCATTATTGCAACCAGTATCTGGCCATTGTACTTTCTAGTCAGGAATATATCATCCATGCACAAGATTGAACGGCAGTGTCAAAATGCATTGATGCATGGACTAAATGCAAAGAATGCTCGCTTTAGTACCCTCTTATTGGCTCACTTCGGATACGTAAAATCTTGAATATCGATATGAGTGTCCAGATTCCTATCTTGTATGACTCAGAGTATCCTGTAGAGGTTGTGGTAGGAGTCATCGAACGTACCGAACCTTGATTCCAATTCCTTCTATTTTGCCCTCCACGCATTGGCATAGCTGACTGTGTATTGAAATCTTGCCTCAATCGTTCGAATGATGGATCATGGCTCAAAATCTAGATTTTCCATAATCTCACAGTACATGAGGTTAGCAATGAAGCCTGATGGCATATTCTTGTGGGACTACATTGACTCAGCGAGAACACATGTGAGAGAGACCACTATAGAGTATTTATAGTAGGTGTCCCACTTAGGCTAAATGTGTGCACTTGTAAGGGCATCCCTCTATGTTGTACTTCACATCGTAGCATTTTGGGTTAGACTTGACGAATATGAATGTACGCTTAACCTACAAGGCCCAAAATTTGACCACCTTATGCACGGCCTTCTTGCATCTATACATAGCTCATTGTCTGACCTCGCTCTGGTCGTACTCCCAAGGCACATGGGAGCCTTCGTTAACGACGAGATAGTTGAACTGGTATGTGTTCCACTCGGATGGAACCGCTTGCTGGTCCACAGCATCCTTGTCGTTGGATCCTTCATCTTCTAACAATGTCATGTAGTTTCGGTCTTCGAGATCCATCCTTTATACTAAGGTTTCCAACTTCTCACCCTCGTCAGCAAGCCCACTAGCTTACCTGACTGAAGGAGATCCTTCCGCGGGGTCTTCATCGACAACATCGACAACTCTGGGATCTTCAGCTATTGTGTGCATCACGTTGTGGCTGGAGTACCCGGCTTCTTGTTCGGCCGCCGATGTAGGAGTGAGCTTGGCATATGCCTGAGCCAGAAGGACCAAATCTCACCATTATGCCCTCGTTCTGCGTACATATGACTGCTATGATCTTGTTCCCTTGACTTGCACTAACTCCTAATATGTGTCATGTGTTGGTCGGGGGGTAAGGCAACTCAATCTCAGATCATATGCAGCATGGTCCAAATTGAATGAGTGAAACAACTACTATATCACAGCGCCCCATGTACGTTACTCTGGTCTTGTTAGGGGCATGGTCAGTGATTGGAAATAAAGCAATTCAATTCCCTCGGGACCCTCAAGAATAGTCCCCTGACCGTAGTAAATTTTAAAGTTGGTGGCGTCCAACATATTTGGCGTACTGCACCGTAAACAAGATTGGCACGATTAATCACATATCTAAAACTAAACTAATCATCGAAAAGGATTATGTACAACATACTACACTACGTAATCGTGCATCTAAAACTATGTAATCCATTCAATTAAAAAAAATACCTGACAGTTAGGCGACCGGACGGGCAGTGCTTCGCTAGCTTCTCTCCTCCTCTCTACTCCTCTCTGCTCCTCTCCCTTCCCTCCCCCTCTTTCTCTTTTTTATGAATAAAAGTTAGTTTATCCTGGATTTTATGGTTTCAAGGGTCTTTTATTGGGAAGATTGTGTCGCAATTTGGAATAGCGACAGGGACTTACGGGATCCCTATCGCCATTTGAAATGGTGGTTTTCCAAATTTTAAAATAAAAAAATCACCATTTGAATTGTTGACAGGGACATATCGCCAATTCAACTGGCGACAATAAGCTCTCTATATTGTTAGGCGCCCTGTTGCCAGAGGCTAGGCCCCTGTCGCCAATTGGAATAGGGATAGGAGCATGTCGCTGTTTCAATTGGCAATAGGCGCCTAGTTTTGTAAAAAAAAATTGACTATTTATTTTTATAATTAACCTTTAAATTATTATTTTTTTAAAAAAAATATCTTGCATTGGCGATGGCAGAGGAGTACAATTCCTTACATTGCGGTGATCTGAGTTGTTCGATCCAGAAAGAACGACATGGATCGAATGCTACATGGTTGCTACAGTGCTTGGAATAGTACCACAGATGTCGTATTTTTATGCTCGCTTTTGCTGCAGCGCTGCTGCAGTGCTGGGCGCGATCGCGATCTTAGCCCTCGTTTTCTGGTCCAACGATTGCTAAACAATATCACAATACTGTAGCACAATGGCATTGTTTTGCAATGTCGGAGGATTCGTTTCGGTCACCGGTAGAACCGGCAGAAATTTTCTAATCAAAGTCTGATTTTTTTTAAGTTAAAATTTAAAAAAGAGTCAAATTTCTCTTATATTCGCAAAATTCAAGCAAATCCAATTTTTTAGCTAGTTTTGACCGGTTTGGACTTTTACCAGGGTTACCTGGTTAAAACCGACCGATTTTCAGCCGGTAATTAAAACCCTGACTAATAGTAGGGGAGCTTATCTAACAATCAAGAGGGCCCATCCATAAAGATAAAAACCTCAACGTCCTGAAAGGTAAGCATCAAAGCTTATCAAGAGAGCACATCCACAGGGATAAAATCTCAACGTCGGAAAGCTAAGCTTGAAGCTTAAAAAATGATGGAGCAGAAAGGGTCAAACTAGTGGTTTTTCGTCTAATATGGCCCTGTTTGGTACGGCTCTGCTCCAATTTTTTACAGCTCCAACTCCAGCTTCACTCTTGGATCCACTCCTATGAGAAGTTGGAGTAGTCTACGGAGGTGTTTGGTTAGAAAGTTAACTCGACTCGTGAATGAGAAAGATCTTTGTTAAAAGACTATACTACCCTTGTTTTATTGGATGGGCGAGGGGTTTTATTGGATGGCATTTGGTGGGTAATTTTATCTTAATTTTAGGGTATTTTAAATGCGGATGATTGCTCCATGCGGGAGCACCTTCTCATGACTCTGAAAAATACACTACACTGCTCCAGATTCTCAAACTCCAAATTCAATTTTTTGTTAGAGCTGGACCGTTTGGCATGGCTCCACCTACTCCAACTAAGAAGCTGGGAGTTGGAGCCATACCAAACAGGCCCTATATAGTATAAGTTGTTAGTTTCTTAAACATTAGACATAGAATTGTCAAAATGAAGAGCGGCATTGCACACCTTGGCCTACACGAAGCTATATTAGTCTAAGCATGGATTATTTAAGTTTCTCGCAAAGGAAAAATCAACACCAAAGGTAAGTGTAACTGTATGTACTATCTCCATTGTTAAAGCGCTACAAGACTCATGCTCTATTTTAAAAAACATCTATGCTCCTCACGCTCTCCCCCCTCTCCTCCCCCCTCTCCTGTCCCGATCTCCTGCGAGGCCGTACCTCTGCCGCCTTTACCATCTCTCTCACCCTCCCATCCTCCCTCCAGGTGAGTCGGTGACGGAGTGTAGAAGGTTGTCACTGCCACGACGATAGAGAGTGCGTCCGGCTCGCGGAGGACGGCGTGGGCTCGGCCCAGCGGCGGAGGACAGCCTGGAGCTGCAGCGGCGGTGGGGCGGTGGCGGAGCTTGGGATGGGAAGGAGGAAGGAGGAGAGAGAGGTCCGCTGCCGCGCCGCTTCCATGTCGTCGGAGCTCGGGATGGAGAGAGAAGGAGGGTCGCCACCACTTTCTTGCCACTCCATCGCACGCCGGAGCCGAGGAAAAGAGAAAGGGAAGAATTATTTTGAGAACTTCAACAATATGAATAGTCAGTGGTAAAACCACTCTTGGGAAATCCGGGATAGCCGCCCTGAGTCTCCCAGGCTAGACACCCCCCACTCTAGCAGGTTGCTCGGAGCAGGCGCATCCATGGAGAAGGACTGGAGGAGCAGGACATGTCGCGTTCGCGTTGGGCGTGGGCTGAGTGGTAGTCGGCAGGCCTAGCCCAAGTGAATGAAGTGATGACTAACCTTAACGAGACAATTCTCCATTCGATTACAACCATTCCCCAACCAGACACTCCATCGTGTAGCGCCCGCCGCAACCCACATGCCCACACCAGACCGCGCCGCCGAGGCACCTAGCCGAGCCACTAACGGTGACGGCGATGCAAGTGAGGGCAGAGGGTTGAGGCGAGGTGAGGCGCGGAATGGCGGGAGCTCGACGCAGGCGGGGGCTAAGGCACAGCGCGACACGAGCGGGGGCTAAGGGTTGAGCTGTGACGAGTCGGCAAGGCAAGACACGGGACGACGAGGAGCTCTGCTCGATGCGGGGACGACCTATGAGCGAGGCCAAGACTGCAGTCCGTGAAGGAGGCCTAGTGGGACGCCGGCGACTAGTGAAGCCGCGGATCTAGGAGATGGTGATGCGTTGATTGAGCTTCATCTAGGAGCCACCAACCAGGTTTGCCCAATTATCCTAATGAATCATGGAGGTCCCGATCTTTCGATGATAAGGTAAATTCGGTAGAAGTCGCTCAACTCTCACGATCCTGGCTACGAACTCGCAAGGCTCGAAACTATGCAATCGCTGAACTGCTCGACAAGTCGTTATCAACTATGCATAAATACCCGGATGACCTGATTACGAAGATCAATTTCTACATACACTGAAACGCTAGCCATAACGTACTAGAGATCGCAACAACCACATCTATTAATCAACAAGGAGTAAAGAAATTGACAGCAAGTAGCAAATTTCATCCATTGAAATCTCATACTGTTCATTGACACCGTGACAACTGACAAAGACAAACATAACTTTTTTTTTCTTCGAACAAGGCATAGACATATAACCACCACAATTGCCCTAAGCCTAAGAGCTAAGGCATGCATGCACAAATTAATATAGTAGCATCAAACCCTCTTAAGATCTGAGTAAAGCCATGCATGGAAATGATTGAAAGTAAACACACAAAGACCCTAATAAGCCTCCCCAATAGCTAGCCAACACAATAGGCAATTAAGTACGCAGCCCACAAGCTAGAGCACATAAATGGCTGCGGCGGCTGCTCAGCTCAGACCCTAGCGACGGCCTTGCACACCAGCGGCGTCGCCATCTCCAACGACATGTTGAGGCGCTCCGACAGGTCGACGCCTTCGGACGACGGCGCCCACTCGAACTGGTGCAGCAGCTGCGCGAGCCAGCGGTGGAAGGTGGCAAGCGCGAGCATCTTGCCGGGCACACGCGGCGGCCGGCGCCGAACGGCGCCAGGCGGAGGTCACTCCCAAGAACACTGACGTCCTCCTGGAAGCGCTCCGGGCGGAACATCTCGCTACTACATAATAGGCTACATAAGAGGTTGAATCGTCTGTGATAACATAATTACATACGATTCTTTTGGAACCGTCTATGATATAGACCTATCACAGATAGTTTCTAAATACAACCGTCTGTGATATCCCTTTATTTAAGAGAGAATCGATAGAGTTTGTGCACCTTTATTCTTCACTTTGCTTTACTCTTACCCCTTCACCTCCCCAGTGCCTTAGCCCGCTCGTTCGCCTCTGACATGCTCCCGGACGCTTCAAGCCTCCTCCCGACGCCGACCTGCTGCTTAACCGACGACGAGTCGGCGACCCCCTCTCCGACCCGACCCCCTGCGCTCCCGCCTCCCGACGCCCTTCTCCCGACCTCGACACCGCTCGGCCTCGACGCCGCTTGGCCTCCTCCTCCCCCTTCCTCCCCCAAGCCATCTCCCAAGGTATGTCTCCGCCACCTGAAGCCACCTCCCAAGTACGTCTCCGCTTCTCGCGCCGGTAAACCCTATCTTGACTGACTTATCACACAACTGCATGCTTATTCTTATTCAAACACATACCGGTAAACCTATTTCTTGCATTACTTAGTAGCTAGCTCTAGTAGCCCTGATCTCTGTCTAAAAAACAGATGTCTATTTTTTGCTTCACGCTACTACTTTATCTCGTGCTTGTATACTTGCCTATGAGCTCTATTATACCTATCACACATCTATTCTTTCTTATACCTGGCTATCTGTGAATAAATCCTTGTAAACACATATCTAAACATGCTTCTTCTTATACTTCGGCTAGCTATGGTATTCTTGGCTGACCTATAAGGCCACATGTGAATTGATGAAACTATATTCTTTGCAGCTTTTTGTGCAATAGCATATATTTTCTTTACTACGTGTTATATATTTAAGTTCAATAGGTAACTTCTATTTGTTTATATAATTAATGTGTTTATAAGGCAATTTTAGTTAATTGCTTGGGTAACTTCTATTTTTTCTGTATAAAATATCAACTTGCAATCCATAAAATTTTAGCTCATTGCGTATGTAACTCATATAAATAGCAAGTAAGCGAGATGGCAGAGGTACCATCTTTTGGGAGTTAGTCATCCTCAACATCGGAGTAGTGTCGCGTCCACACAAAATTATGGACATGACGATGTCCAATTACCTATCGACGACATCAAGATAATGTACATCTTTAGAATGCTTCAAAGATAGACCTATAGTACGCCTTAGCTAATTGCGTATCGTACACCATTACTTTTCGGGCTAACCTGCTGCACCGGCACCGCTTGAGCAATGGCATGGTCAGCCCAGTTGAACGTGCCGAGGAGGTCGTACCCTTCGCTCACCATCTCTTCCAGCAGGGAGCCTTCTTGGCTCGCGAACTCGTCGTAGTGCTTGCCGAAGACGATCGCCATGACGTGGCTGAGGGACGCCGCGTGTAGGACGAACCACAAGCCTACCTCCCCGTGGCGGGGCATGAGGGCGACGACGTCGCCGAGCATGCGCGCGCCGATGGCAGCGTGGTGGGACGCGGAGCCCGCCACACGGCGCGGGCCTAACAGGTGCGCGGCGGAGAGGCATCGGAGCGCGCGCCAGTGCGCGTCGCCGGACGAGGAGAAGTCCATGGCTCGGTGGAAGAGGAGGTAGTGTGCCGCGTCCATGACAGGGCGGTCGCCGAACGTGGGGCTGACGAGGATCTCGCACGTCGTGTCGGGCCTGCTTGCCACGACGAGGCGGGTGAGGCCGACGGAGAAGGACATCAATGCCGCGCCGCCGTGGACGGCGCAGGACATCGCCGCCAGCACGCGGTGCGCCACACGGCTGGAGAGAGCGGTGACCACGCCTGGCGAGCGGGCGGCTGGCGGGGGCGGCGGTAGAGGGCCCACACGGGGCCACCTAGGGGAGCCACAGGAGGAAGGCGGTGAGGATGAGCGCGCGAGGAGAGATGGGAGCACGGAGGTGGTCGGGAGGAGGAGGGAGTCTCCTTGGCCGGTGGCCATGGCGAGAACCATGGGAGTTCTTGGTGTGGGAGTTTGAGGATTTTCTCGGAAGAGATCGGTTCGAAGGCGAGGTTGAAATGGTGTGGGGAGGGGGCGTTTAAACGTAACTATTGGTTCAATTTAACAACCTCGGAGACACGAAACTGCCCGCACGCCCGCACATAGAAGACTCCCTCTCAGAAGATATGAAAGGGCAAGCAAGTACGTTTTTTTTACGGAAGGCGGACAGGAAATATATGCCTCAGGATATACGAAACGGCAGACGCACACAAATTCGTTATAAACAAGCAAGTTTCGATTCCTTCGGACATATACTTGGGCCCATATATTAGCCAGTGTTACATAATTTCATAAAAATAAAACAAATACATTTTTTGTTCTTCTATTTACCATTGGTCCTCGCTACTAATATCTACAAAATATACGGTGGGAGGTGCTTCTATGCTTCAACACTTAAGAATTGCACACATTGTAAGGCATAGATCAGTGGTAGATTTCCATCTACTGACCTAAAAAAAAAATGGGTCTAAAAATGTTGGATGAACAGATAACTCCATTTTTAAAAAGGAATCTCGTAATTCTGTCTTGAGTAACACACACCCCCTAAAAGCATATCATGGCAGTAGTAGTAAAAAAAAATCCATAACAAGCATCTCTGCTGTCCAGGCTCGATAATTAAAGCGACTATGTTTATTCTGAAAAATACTATATAGACAGAAAACAAACTACATAACAGAAAAAATAGAACAGAAACGGCAATAAACAAGAAAATGCTTATGGTTTTTTTTTTCAGTAGAAACGTCTCTACAATTAACCACTCCATGCTAACTTGGTAGCTTTATTATAAAGCTCGACAGCCACCATTATCAGTTTTGTGTCAATAGTTTCTAAAATTTACCACGAATCAAAGCATTGAGAGCGACGGAAATGAAAGCTTTACCAGTAAGCAGCGGGGCAATACATACTAAAAAATAATCCAAACTCACGGCCGGACACCCTGGTGTGAATGGAACGTATCCTGACATTCTGTACTAATGTTACAAGTAAACAGTACTGTGATATTTGCGTACGAGCTGTCGGATAAAAAACGAGAGGTGGAGATAGAAGTCCGTAAAGTATGAGAGCAAAAATACTGTAGAAAAGTACTGTTTATAAACATTATAGCATCACTGTGCCAATTGATCCGTATCGTCCATACCAATGAGTTGTGAATTGCATGTACCACGGTAAAGACCCGAAAAACCAGGAGAGAACTGAAAATCGACCGTAACGTACGTATCGATCCAGTCATCTTCATCCTCATCTTCATCAGTTGCATCCATAACTTTTGGGGTTAAGCACGAACTGAAATCGACCATGCCATCAATATGAAACTGCTCTACCTTTGTGTCCCTTTGTATTCTTTTGAGACCATTGCTAGTTAATTTTTGGTCTCATGCAGATGCGAAAGCAAATCCCCTGCAGTTACTGCAGAGAGGGGGGCTATTTGTACAACGGACTTAGTCTCGTACTGCAATGCTTTGTGTGTCATGTGATAGCTAGTGTGTGCACACTCCCAATATTTTTTTCAAAGACTAGAAGGTGTGGTGCATAATTAGGAGTGTTTCATTGTGTTCCTTAAAATAAAAAAGTAGTGTTCCATTGTGAAGGAATGATACACTTATCATATCCTACCATACCAGTAGGTTTTTTCTTGGCATGAAAGTGATACTGTGGCCATTCACCATGTGTTGCCCATCCTGTTTGATAGTGTTGCTATACCATTTATTCTGATGATGTGGCGAGTCTCTACAGGAGATTAAGATATTCTTCTTGCAGGTAGTGGGGTCATTTGTATAAGAACAAGTGTAGTGCTACTCCGAGGCGGATCCCAGTGATGCTTCACTATATGTATGTAGAGTAAAATGATATAAACTATATGGTATATATATATATATATGAGCCGGTGACACGTGTTCAGACTAGGGCAGACTCGTTTTAGAGCTGGCTCGAATGCTGCATGCAACTGAGAAGATGACCCATAGAAAGGTTTGCGATGGTGCCGACCTACACGATTCGTGAGTTTTTCTGTTATTTGGCTTTTTTAAATGAAGTAGCAAAACTAGCTTCTGTGTGAGTGAATTGGCAAAAACAATATTTATACTGTGCAAAATCACTGTAAAAATCGATGTACCGCGTGAAATTACTGCGAAAAGTCATCTGTCGTGCACCCCTTGAACAGAGCTTCATTGGGGGCACCTTGGCCCCACAACAATTGTATAATTCTATAGAAAACCCAATAGTATTTATAGTAATTTAGTGATTAGTCCCACCTTGACCCCTACAATAATTGTGTAATTATATAGAAAAAAACAGTAGTATTTAGGGTAATTTAGTTATTAGTCTTGGAAATTGTCACATCTAGATTGTATAATTCACATATCATCTAGTGTTGGCCCCCCTCTGATTTTGAGCTCAAGCTCCGTCACTAGTGCACCTCGTTTTATCGTCGTAGGTTCTGAAGTGTTCCAGGAGCATTGCAGGGACACATATCGTCTGTCTATCCAACTGTGTTTTTATTTTTGCTTATTCCATATGGAGAGAAGTAGATTAGCTAATTCATTACCAAAACAGGCCAAAAGAGCACAAAAAAGGGGAAAAAAACTCCACTATTTGTATGGCAGGAAGCATAACTCCACTATTTGTATGGCAGGCGGGGGTGAGGTGGCATGTACGGACGTCAACGCTAAGCTTAGGCGGCATGTCATGCATGCTAGTCGGTGTGCATAGGAGGAATACATATTGTTGAGAATACGTGAACACTGTAGCCAGTAAATACATTATCTGCTCAGCCATCTTAGCCATCTTTGCAAGGCAGCTTCTCTAGAAGTTTCTGGGGATACATTATACATATATAGCTAGCTATCGAGAAAAAAAAGAGAGCATGAGCTTGATCGGCCAGCCCATCTGATTGTATTTTCCGACCAATTTCCAGTCTACGTGGGTTTGTTAGATTTCAGTTTATCTTCCTTGCCTATTTAAAGGAAATAAGGGATCGAGTATAATTCCTAACCGACGTACAACCCTGGTTTTTAAAATCAATAACTCATTCAAATCTGTATCTTCTTTACATAAGTGGCGAATACTGGTAAAAGAAGATGAGCTAGGGGAGTTGGACAAGGTGATTCGCTTAGCCGAAGATTGAAAGGCTTCTGTGCGATGCAGGCAGTTTAAATCTTGTTTTAGCTGGCCTAGAATTAGGGTTTTATGTTAGGGGTGGGGGGATAGTGTCTTTGCTTTGGGCTAGTTCTCTCGCTGTTACCTGTAATCTTCTTTTGCATTACTTGTCCTGGCGGGTTCTTTTTGGAAGGAATGATCGAACTAAGTTGTTGTGTTTCTTAATCTACGTCAGGTTTCTAGATCAAATATCACACTTACACGTGTGTGTATCTTCTTTGTAACCGAAAAAAAAAACATTCATAACTTTCTTAATCTACGTCAGGTTTCTAGATCCCACCCTGATATTGATAGTTTGGAGTATGCGGTGCCTTTCTAGCATTCAGATAGTGGTTAACGGTAATTAAAAACTAAAAAGCAACGGATGAACATGGGCAATCTAATAACATATCAGTTTGAACTTTACCTGTATCAAACACTGAAACCTGCAATAAGCTTTACCATACAGTATAAGCCTCCAAGTTTAGCAAGCATGGAAGTCCCTAAAATGGAACCTCACAACAAAGAGTTGGAGCACGCAATCAGAGCACCAGTAACACAACACAACATCAACGAGCCAATGGAGCCATCAGTTGACACAACAGTGGGCAAACAAGGAACCAAAAACACCAAATTTTGCGATCAACAGTATTTGTATTTAGAGCGACAGATTTTACGCAAGCTGACTTCCAAGCATGAGGTCCCCCAACATAAAACCATATAGTACATCAATAAAAGGGGTAATTTGCTGAAATTAAACAGAGTTTTTCCCATATGGGTAACAGAGATAGAGACCACTTCATCCTTCATTACTCATCCTGATTAACATCACTTGCCACCAAACAAGTAGTCCAGGGACGAGACACCGCCAGGATCAGACTTAACCTTGGTTGAAGGACGGCCCTGCAGATGTCAACAGAATTAAATCACAAATCGTACTCAATATCATAAGTTTATTAAAAAAAGATGGAGACAGAAGGCACATATTTCTGCCTACATACGATAAAACAAAATTCAAGTTAAAACAGAAAGTCAGGGTCAGAAAAATGATGCTTGAGTATCTTAATATACTAATGCCGTGAGCTTCATGAACTCAAAAAGTCAAAAACAACTAAGCAGCCCCTGGTCATAATCAGGTCTTCTGAATTGCCCACTGTGACCACAAGCATTTGCTTGCAATATATAGATATTAGGCTAGATAACCTGTATCACTAATTCATTTGCTTGCTAAATAAACGCTTGGATGTTCCATTCTCTAGATATGCAAAAGCTATAAAGTGCTGTAACAACAAAAGGAAACAGTGAGACAGTTCTGTGACTTTTTTTATAACAAGAAACAACTGCATCAAGTTCAGGTTCATTCGAAAAAAGGTATACCGTAATGAAGTTGCCGGTGTTCTGCCCATCTGCTCGGAAATAGTTATTAGCTTGGCTACCCTGAATGCCAGCTGGAATCTGCTTGGCTACATCAGCAGATATAGAAGCTGGTTTCTCAGTGGGTTGTATAGACGCTGGTTTCTCAGCAGGTGGAGCCTTCGCAGCTGGTGCTGCAGCAGGCTTTTGGGGTCCACTATCTCCAAATAGGTAACCCAGGGAACTTTTACCACCACCAGCACTCCCACCACGGCTCATCTTGAGTGTCCGAAAAAGGAAAAACTGCAACAAATTGGTGAACAAGTTCAGCAGGATTGCCATAATCTATAGAAAACAATTGTGTACATTGTCAAAATAGCAAATAAACCAAGAGTTAAAATCTGCCAATAAGTTTCAGATGTCTAAGATGCAAAATTATTAAGTCAATTGAGAAATCATACATCCATATTATATAATTATGGATCAATAGTCATTAATAAAAAATGTTAAAGTGGCGGCATTTCCAAAAAAATGTTAAAAGAAAACATATCCAGGTAATTTAGGTATAGAGCTCCCTTCAAAGAAGGGAGAAAGACATCCAAAGCATGGATGTTGAACTAAGTCTTCAAATATGAATACTTGGTAAGCTTGAGAAATCAATGTTACTTACATTGAATGAAGTCAGAAAGTTAAGAGATGAATATTGCCACAAATATATTGGAACAGGTTAGATAAGATCAACTTCAGAAAAAGACAGATACTTTGCAAACATAAACAAATACGGTTTGAGGCAAAATGAGAGAAGTTCTAACAATTACTTCTACAACAGGAGTTTAGAAGAAAGGGTTCATATCATCATCAGTGGTATACACTACACCACTGATACAGAAATCCCTGGTAAACAATCATGTGGGATCACAACTGTTGGAAAAAAAGGCAACGGGTCTCAGTAAATTTGGAACTTTCAGAAGAGGTGTGCTTTTGGAGATCATGACCATGGATCAAGGTGGGAACCAGTCAATCCATTGCCACCAATCACCATCAAACAGTAGACATCCACAATGGTGCATTAGAAGAAAAAAAACAACTGCATTGACTGGACGCCATTGAAGATTATCCAAATTCCTAAGTAAAGAAAATAACAGCTTGAAGTCTTGAGCCATGTTTTCAGTCATCTAACATGTAATAGTTTTTTTTTTTTTTTAACGCAAACCTACAATTGTAAATCACCCAGATATCCACTTGCCAGTTAGGATACTATATTATTGGTAACAATATAGAAGACTACAAACCTTTTAGTCAAAGAAACCACTAGCACAGATTTATCAGTATATTTGGGTTGACATGGCAAAAATAGGATTCACAATGCACAGTACATTTCAAAATGCAGTGAAGTAGTGCTACACATTCATATAGACCGTCAAAAAAACAACACTCAAGATCAGTCAAACTGGATAATAAACTGAAAGATAAACTTCTCTTGCTTGATAGCAGTCAATCCAAGGATTGATTTTTCAATTGGATGGCCTGCATAAATGTTCAGTTTAGGTGCATTTGGAAACCAAATTGCACAGGATTCTTGTTGCAATGTGCAACCCAACACTGTAACCAGCACCCAGTATGCAACACAAAAGATCTGGACAGTAGCTTCAGTTAAAAATAAGACAAAATAACAATATACCACATCCAATAGCACCGCACACAATGTATCGAACAGCCCAAATGCAAGGTTCCCTACACCATATCAGGTGTTGGACCAATCTTGACATGCCACCTACGGCAACTACAAAGAATTCCTTTGCCGTTCTGTTACTCTTTTCCTACATAGAATTGGGCCTGCACCTGATACGTTGCAGAGAAACATGCGTATGGGCTGCTTCCAAAATTATGTAGAGCATTTTCTGAACCCATTTACTACTTTTCAAGTTTTCATCACAAAAGGATCAAGCGCCTCTAAAACCACATCACCATTCACCAGCACTTCCCTAGTAGTTATAGTTACTATAATAGCTACCATCGTTCAACCTTCTTTTCACAAAACCAGATCCCCATCACAACTCCAGTCGATCCCCAAGCTAGTGAGCATGAAACTGCACTGATATTGCATATGATTACGCACCACGCACCCTAGAATCTTTATATCTACGTACAACATAACCCTTCAAGAAGATACTGCCGTAAGCACATATCTTTCCTCCCAATTTCCCCAACTAAAAGTCTGACGCCTACAAATATATCATCAGTACAAGCAAAATGACCGACATTACCACAAATCATCCACAAAAAACGACTACCGACAAAAACAAGTAGGCGCAATCCCGATACCTACACGTCCTAGATCCACGAATCCAAAACCATACGAGCAGAAACAGGATACACGGACCAAGAACACACGATCCAATGATCCATCTCAATTGAGCGTTTGAGACCAGATCCGGAACTAAAAACCTACCCCAAAAAAAAGAACACGGGGATCCGGTGCGCGGATCGCTGGAACGATATCGCGAGATTCAAACGAACTACATGAGAGAGATCTGAGCGGAGGGGTGGGGATTCCATACCCCAGATCGGGCACCGACGAGAGGGCGAGCCCGAGAGAGGAGGCGTCGCTCGAAGTGGTGGTGTGAGTGTGCGGGAGGGCGGGCTATGTTCTTGGATTCCTTATAGAGTGGATGAAACGTTTGCAGGGAAGTATGGCTCTTTTGCAATTTCATCCTCGTTAAAGTTTGCAATTTGGACAAATCGTCGTTTCCTTGATTTATTGTTTGATTAGATGGTGGATTCTAAATTAAAAAACTGGGGAGACCGTAGAAAGAAAGAGTAAAAGGGGGGAAAAAATGAGAAGTGATATCTAGTGACGTCCACCAAATATCTCTATCCAGTGCAGATTTTCAAATCAGACAAAAACTATAAATTAGATCTCAAATCGGCAACTACGAAGAAAATGAGGAACTAGATTTTGAGACGAGGAGAAAATGGCGAGATCAATATTACTAGTGAATTCTTCCATCCCAATGAACCATTCCTCGCCGAAGATGGTGAAATATAGATTTTGAATTTAAATTAATGAACAATAATTCGGGCGGTAACCAGCTAGTACCTGGTCAAACGGGCAGTAACTGACCGAAAACTGGCCAAATTCAAATTTTAGTTTAAATTTTGTTTGATGAAATTTGGCTGGTTTAAAGCCAGTAACCGATAATGGAGGGGTCTGATATTTTTCTCGTTTCCGGTTTTTGAATCGTTGGTTGGGGCTAGCCGGTGATGAGGACAACAAAACGAGTTAGGTCGGGGACGCGAAAGAGGTAGCATGCGGAATGGTGAGGGTGTTGCTAGATACGGGTGGAGGAGGTAGCCAACGGTAGTATGATAGGCAGATGCACCTTTGATAGCTACAGAGGGTGGTGGATGAAAGGGGCGGTTGTGGTGGGAGGTGGATGTGGGAAGAAGGCGGCGAGACATAAGGGCAAAGCGGAGAGATGATGACGCGAATGACGAGTCAACAACGTGTACCATACATGGATATGGGTGGTGAACCCTATGTGTATTAGATTAGCAAACAATTGTTCAGTAGAAACTGCAAAAAAAAAGCTATTAAATTGGGTAGTTCATACGGGGAAATGGCTATATTACTACTTGGCTACATAAGCTATGCAATATTCTTTCTTTTTTGAGAGAGTATGCAATATTCTTATTACATAGGTCTAATATGTATGCAAAGAAATTTTCAATTTCACAGCTTTGCAAGGACGCATATAGAAAAGACCAAACAAAAACAATTGAGCCAAAAGAAGAAGAAAATTGACAACGAAACCACTCCATACCGTGTTTGACTAAAGTCAACCGATCGGCGGCCCGCATAGAGAGCACATGGGCGGTGGTGAGAGCGGCAGAGCAGAAGCCCCCTCCCTACCGCATAGAAAACCACTACGCACAGGATGCCACAAGCCATTCATCGCGATTTGGACGGTCGAAATCTCGTGTAGCGTAGAATTCGGCCGGTGCACGTCTCGTTCCGTGCGCCCTTTCCGTGTGTGTGCATGTGACCAGTGGGCCCCAGTGACAGCCACACAATAAACAAGCCAGAGATGCATGGTAGTCGCTTTCGTTCATCCACGTGGACACGTCCTAAACCAATCATAGGCCGCGCCAACCGACATCCGGACCCTGTATTACTGTAGAATTGGTGTGAATAATGTTGTATTGTAATAAGTACGATAGCAGCTGTTAAATATTTACTGCAGTATAATTTTTAATCGGACGGTGAAAATCGCTCTTCATACCATGTACTTTACGTTCTTTACATTGAATCTTTCTCGATCCCGCCGACCACCTCTCTTCCTCGCAAGACAAAATAAAATAAAATATGGGTTTCGAAAAGAGCGAGAGAATAGGCCGCAATACGTGGAAGCTGAATTATTTTTACTTCCTTCTACATGGTGGTTCGGCTTCCAAATATCTACTAATTAAAAATTAGAGTTGGTGGTTGTCTGTCCTCCCTACCTTCTTCGGCGCCTGTTGGATTGACGATCAGGACACCGATGGCCCGAATCATGTCGTGTGGACATCAGCAACCCTAGCGTCTCATGTGCCCACGCCTGCCCACCGCCCACTCACGGGCCCCACCTGTGCCGCCCGCCTCCCACTCTCCTCTTGTCCCCGCCTCCGCCCTTGCTCTTCTCCTCTTCTACTCACGTCTCTGCCCCCTCCCCGCCGCTACCGCCCCCTCTCCTCCTCTCATCTCGCACCGCCACGCCCTGGATTCACGTCTCCACTCACTCTCACATCCAATGCTGGAATCACATCCTGGATGCCGCCGCCTTCCTTCCCTCTCCTCTCTCTCACGCTCCCCACCCACGCCGCTCGCCTCCCACTATCCTATCCGCCCCCTTCCCTGCCACCACTGCCCCTCTCCTCCTCTCATCTATGCCGCTACCGGATCTCGCGGTGCCAAGCCCGGGGACGGCGAGAGATGAAGATGACGGTGACAAAGTGCTCAGGGAAAGGCTAGATCACGCGGCACCAAGCTTGCATGCCTTCACCAATTGGCTTTCCTCCCCCACCTTGGCCCTGGTTGCGATCTACACCTGCGTCCACTTGCTCTTCTCCTTCGACGACGGCTCCTACGACACCACCATGCCGCGGTGCTGGTGCCCTTAGCATCACGGTGATGGCGATCATTGTAAGCTTCTCAGCTCTAACCGCAAGCACCAGGTGAAAGGTCCTCCCATTCACATGCTCTGTCAACTCCCTTGGCAACCTCCCAACTCGAATAGAGCAAATGTGTTATGGTTCCAATCAACAAACGAACGTGCGAGGAGGAGGAGAGATGGCGTCAAGGACGGCGTACAAGGACATCATAACGTTGCAGGGCTCCGCCACCATCGTCAGCGAGTTCTTCGATACGTATGCCCCCTTTCCACCTCCCTAATCGATCATCAGATATGTGTTTGATGGAATGCTTCTCACGATAGGTGCTTGATGGAATGCTTCGGTCGCGGGTTATGTGGTGAACAGGTGCTCGGACTGGGAACAACGACAGCGTCGAGTGCTAATTTCCTTTGAAATGGATTGGTGAAAAGTAACTTGTTTTGATTTATTTGTTTTTTTTCTATTTGGTATGTGTGGTTGTAGCATCATGTACAACCACTGGGTGTACCCAGAAGAGAGATTTGCCAGGGTGAAGAAGTATGGGCTCACCATGCTGCTCATGCAGGACAATGGGGTCAAGGCCTTCATCGCCAGCATCACCTCCCAGCTCTCAGCTTCGTTCCCATCGAGATCTCCCTCTCCACCTCAGTTCCTGCATTGGTCGCATAATGCAATTAGCTCACCATGTTGCTTATGCATTCATTTGTTGTGTGGCTGAAAACTGCATAGTGGCTCGAGGCCGGGAAGCTCGAGAGGATCGTTCTTGTGATTATGAGAAAGGCCACCTCAGAGGTGCTGGAGCGCTGGAACTTCAACATCGATACCGATGCTGAGGTTGTCAACGTCGAGGTCTTCAAGAAAGGGTACGCCTCTCTCGTTCGTCCTCTGAATTGCGTCTTTACAAGTACATACCACTTTTAGAAGGAAAATATCATCTCCGGATGCAAAAAAAATCCTACCTATATGGTCTCATTTGAGATTAGTAATAGTGATGGAGGTAAAATCAGATGATCAGAGGGTGCATTACATATAAATAGATGATTAGATAGTTCCTTGCATACAGATGTTGCGCCCCGTATCATTACCCCAGAGGGTAATCACACTTAGGCATATGGATTACTATTTGTCTGCCATGTAGAACACCGCTTCGACGAATAGTAAGTCTTACCAGAGTCTACGCATCAGAACAATAAGATATAAACTATAATTTTTATTACAACATTTATCCACGCAAGGCTATGGTTCTTATTACAAGTAGTAATTTACAACTGCAAAATGGGACTACGTCCCCTCGCTTGCCTGCCCTGCTCCACTGGTCGTCTACTCGTCCCACGTGTCGAATAGGGTGTTCACCTCGCCCTACTCCTCGTAGTAAGGGTTCTCGTCTCCTGCGGTCTCATCTGCACCTACGTGTCCTTCGTCTCACTCGGGATAGTTCCCGTCCAAACTAGGATCTAACAAAGGACAATAATAGCAAGGTTGAATGCTAATGTACTCAACAAGCATTAATAGCAAAAATGCACTACATGACCCATCCTTGTTCTTTATCATATTTTCTAGATCATCTCTTTTCTGAAAATAAATAACTCGTTAAAACTTTAAGTGGCAAATTTTAATACTGAAAAGACTACTTGTCACTCGGTAAAAAGATAAACCTCCCAGTAGTCACCGTAGCCTCCAATCTAGGAGACATACATGAATTCATGATTTTTATTTAGCACTGTGCAGGCTTTGTACCACTTTACCCATAGCTACTCTGAGCTCTTTCTCTCTCTCTCTGAGCTGGGTCCCCTGCATTTCCTTTGATGCGGGTTCGAGCTCATAGTACATAACGTTTTCCAGGTTACATGATTAATTCTCCACCCATTACTTTCTGTCGGTGTCCTAGGGCGCTCACCCAGTTCATCCACCGAGTTCCCGTAATGTTGGTTGGACCGGACTCTCCGCACCCAACACTCCACCTTGGCGCTATAGTGCCTTGGATCACCCACTCCCGAACTCTCCTACCGGCTCTGGGTTCCTCCAGCACACTCACACATAGTTACTTACCCGATGTGGAGTATATCCATGTAACAATGTAGCATTTTCTGCCCACCGAAATGGGAAAATGATTGACATTTAAATACGACCTCTTATCCAGGTGAGAGTTTTGTTGGTTATTATATATTAACCATATGTAAAGGGTCCCACCTCTTTCCTGCCACGGCCCCCTTTACCAGCCATAGTATTAACTCTTGTAGTACAGCTGCTCCTCTCAGCTTTACCACCTTTTCTTATTTATCATCTCTCTTTTTTCTTTTTTTTTCATTCATTTATCCGATTTGATTTTGAGACATAGTTTTTGATGCAAGTGTGTGTGTGTATGATACAACAAAGTAATGTTTATATTTAATATAACTATGTTGGTGATCAAGAAATAAGCTTGCCTTCGTAGTCGTAGAAAAAATAGGCATCGAAGAAATCCGGATCAGCTACTCTCGTCTGTGTTGGTTCGTCCTTTATAATTATGTGACATCGTGAATAATAAATAAATAAATACTTAGTTGCTTTTAGGTGATATTATGCATACATAAGTTAGTGGATTTTATTTTGTTAGTGAATTTTAATTTAATAACATTTTTCAGGCCCCCGCTAGGTTAGCACTCCCCAACTGCGGATGTTCTACGACCTATTGGCTCTAGGATCGAGGTTGCCTAATCTCGTGTTTTATCGTATGAAAATGAAATACTACACTTACTCACATGCAACTATGTTTACTTAAATTTTACGCATGCAAATATGCCTAATCGATTTTACTCACGTGCGCACATATTTATTTATTTTCCTAAATAGACTCGGGGTAGTTTCTTTTATTTATTTTATCATGATTAAATTATTTCCAACACACCAAATTATTTGTTTAATTTAGTGAGTCCTACCAGTTATTTTATTTATAAAGTCTCCGATTTATTTTATGCTTTTTTTCTATTTTTATTTTCTACCGCTCTAGCTACTGTTATTTATGTGTACATGGTTTATAATTCCATGTTTCTGGTGATTTGTTCGAAACTTGCAGGTATGCTATGTACGTGTTCTCTCTTTTTATTTCTATTTTATATCATTTTTATTTTTTTTCGTTCCTTTCCTTTTCATTTCTTCCTAACCAATCTACTGAAATTTATTTGTACGCGGCTTTTACATTTATTTGATTTAATATTTACATAGTGTTGAAACTTAAAATTAGAGGTGCTCAATTTTACGGATAGATCTACTACTACCACCCCTACTAAGATTTTACCTTTTTACCCGCTGCGGCTTGGTTTCGTGTACGCGCTCGGCCCGGCCTACGGCCGCCTCGCGCCTGCGCCTTTACCTCCTGGCTCTACTCATTTGGCTATTGGATTTATATTCTCTTACTTCCTCTTTTCTGGTAATTTTGGTTTGTATGTGTTTTCTTTATTTATTTACTGATGCTTGTGGTTCACTTTCTGATTCTAGTGTATTGATGCATGGTGAAAGTGTGGGCTACTACTATGGTCTACTGAGGTAACTCTCCTCTACTCCATTTATCTCTCAACCCTACTCCCTTCCCTTGCTCTGTGATGGTTATGGATGAATGTTGGTGCTAGTGGTGGGTTTGGTTAATGCACTGTGATGGATACCAAGGGCTAGTGCTTTGTGATTTTGGGGGAGGATGATATGGTTTGTGGGTTTCCAAGGGTGGTTTGGTTTGGGCAAAGAAAACAATGGTGACATGAATGAGGTTACCTCTGTTAGGTTTTGTCGATTTGGGAAGATGGCAGTGGGGGTGGAAGTGTCCTCTGGTGCTTTCCTTTGGTTCCTCTTTGTCCTGTCGCGTGGTCCGGGGTTCGGTGATGGTTCGAAGCCATCGCCGATGTCGTCCACTCTGGTCGTTCCCACTCTGTCGGTCTTCCCCTTTGTCTTTACTCCCCTTCTCCATTTGTTCCCTCTATGGTTGGTTGCAATGGGGTGGTGCTTGGCTTTCTTTGCTGGTGGTGGGCAGTGAGCTTACTTTGGCTGTGGTGTTCTTGGGTTGGTTTGCTTATTTGTGGAGGCCATGGGATGGTGGTGATGCTTGTTCCTTTGGCTGCAGTGGCTTGCTTACTTGAGCTCTTGCTCTTGGTTGTGGGATGAACCGGGAAAGCTTTGCTTTGCTTGTGCTTGCCTTGGGTGTGCACTTGCTTGGGCTTGCTTTGGTGCTTGATGTTGGCTTTGGGATGGGGAGAAGCTCAAGAGGAAGAGGCTCTTGGTTGTGAGGAGGTTTGTGAGTTTTGCTTGCTCGGGTGCTTGCCTTTGGCTGTGAGGTGGAATAAGGCTTGGTTGGCTTTACTTTTGGGAATGAAGCTTGTGGAGTGAGGAGCTTATGGGGGGAGGGGGCTTATGAGGTGGGGGGATTTCGGCTGTGGCATTTCTCTTGCCCTGTGCATTCCTAAATTGCCCTTGCCCTATCCATTCCTCTCTCAGAAGCTACTATTTGGGTATTGACCATTGGTTAATAGATCACTTTGCGAGGGATTCTCTACGGTTGAGGTAAGTCGGTATACGTGGGTGTTGGATTTTTAATAAACACCGGGTGATGAATCCTAACGAAGTGAGGCGGTGCTGATTTACTTAGGTTGGTCTGTGAACTTTGATAATCAGGGTGCCGAGTGACTTAGGTTGTTCTGGGAACCACGATGATCTTCGCGAAATCTGACGGCAATATCTTTTTATTCTAACCCTATTCTCTTGCTTTTGGTTTGCTAATCTTTTTTTATGTTTTGACGAACGATGGAAATGTGGATCGATGGATGGTTCAATGGGCTGACGATATATGGATAGGATTGCAAGGAGGGCTTTTGCAACTTGTCGTGCAAGATTTTTATTTTGATCTTTTGTACTCGAAGCCTGTAATTTATATTGTGGTCTGATGTAAGTAATTCTTGTAATTAATTTAGCGATTGAATTATTGTTTTATTCAGCTTGTAATGAATCTTTGTAAATGAATCCCTGTTGCAATCATTCATGATGTCATTTGTGTTGATTAATTCTTGACGATATAATTCTTGTATGGAATTGTTTGACGATGCATCCAATACTAATATGAAATCATGTCTTATTCTTGTTTAAATGAATTTTTATTTACCGCTAATTATCGCTTAGTGTTAGTTAGATTAGTTTAATTTCTCAGGTTCTCACAATAGATATAGGAGAAAATAGGTGTTTAATGTGTTTCCACACACACATCACCTATATTCCTCTGTTTACCCATGTATCAAATTGCAAACATCTTCTTTTCATGGATTTCCATGTTGTGCTTATAGGTAGTGACGGACCTAGGATTAAATTTTAGGTATGGCGGAGTTGGAAACACGGACCAAAGAGTATTGCCTAAAACAAAAGAACTAATTCACTATTGATATCATAATATTGAGATCCAATTAAAAAACAATCCTTCAAAATCAAACAGTACAGTTCAATATCGATATCATAATATTGATATCTCTTCAACATCTTTCTGTCCAATTCAATTTTAACAACCAATTCTGTAACACCCCAGCCCAACACTGAGCCTAGAATGCCACCACACTACTCTCTAAAACAATAATTATCGACACACTATATAATTACAGCAAGAAAACAATGATAATCATATCCATGAACCACAAAAGAGCAATGCATAATTATGGATCAAACGATAATAAATAAGCAATGGGAATTATAACCAGGTAAATAATCCAAAGTAGCATCAACCATTGAATCCAAATTAATAAAGCAAATAGTCTAATCCAAATGATGTCCTAAGCTTTATTCAACCTCTAACATGTCCAAGTGTAATCCAATTACGAATGAAAAGATTATGAAGGTAAATGATCATAAGTGGTCCATGTGCTCTACTCGCTCTCACCACGGCATCCTCGAAGATCACCTAAAGACAACAATAGAGCAAGGGTGAGTCCACGACTCAAAGAAACACATCCATAAACAACGAACAATAATAAATCAACAAACATTCAATAAATTCATTATCATCACGGTACTTCTATTAATATTCTCATGCGCTTATCTTCTCTTGATTCACACATTAAACTCATGTATCAATGCAAATCTAATCTACATGTCCACATGCACTTCTTTCACAGATACGGGATAGCGTGAGTGAATGCTCGCGACAACATTCACTCTCAAGCCCGTTCCTCCATAAGGATCGGGACCTCCTCCACTCCGTGGAGTTGTGATCAATCATGATCACCTTCTCTTATGCAAAGATGCTTATGAATGCAAACATGCAAACTCCATCATAAACATCATATCCAACTTTTCATCATGCTTGTCATCCAAGATATAAACATACCAATTATTTGTTTGCAATTAAACAAAATAAAAGCACAACAATAATGGTAGTAGAAGATAAAGAAAATGATGATCGATCATTGATCGTTGTCTACCATGCACTTGCCTTTACTAGTTGCGGTACAAGACGATTTGACAAAGAGATGGCAACAAGTACGACGCATCTCCTACATTAAATACACAAATCTTAATACAAGCTACAGCATCATAAGAACAACAATCAATCGACATCGCTCCTACACGTCCCCAAATATACCACGTTACGCCGGTACCAAAAAGTTACCCATAGCTGACTTATTACTAAAACGAACGTAACTTTTGACTCGAAAGTCCGAACACCGCAAACCACCCCATTCTGGATTCTTTATAAAATTCTCCACATTTTCTTAGATTACGAAGACTTCTAATTAAATCATCTAACCCTCCGTATTTAGCCCAGAAAGTCGGTCTGTCTGCTTCGGAACAGCGGTCTTACTAAATTCATAACTTTTGTTTTACTCAACCAAAATGCGTGTTCTCAGATCCTACAGAACCATTGGATAATTATCTACAACTTTCATGTAGATCAAAAACTCTAATTAGTCTATTTGCTATTTTAAATCTACAGTCTACCAAAACAGCGCCGAAAGACGACAACCGTAAAAACAGCGGTCTTCCGAAAATCATAACTCGAATTCTACTTGTCCGATTGACGTGATAAAATATACTAAAGAAATCTATCGATATTATCTACAATTAACTAGTAGATGAGATTTCCAAAATCCGCCATTAAGATACCCGAATAACTCGTACAACCGAACAGCAGGCTAACGGATCTATTAATCGACCTCTCTATTAGAAAAATTAAACCTCCCTAATTAATCTCAGTTATAATCTCTAGTTAGACCAGTAAAACAGAGAGAAAACAAAATCACAAGTCGTTACCCACTCCAATCCGGATCTTGATTTCTTTCCTTCTAATTTTCTTCTCTACTGCTTTCTTCTTACTAAAAAGGATTTTGAAGTATCTGTCGAGCGGCTTGTGGCCTCCCAGTTGCATAGGCAAAGAAACTCGAACGATCCTCCACAAGTTGGCGATGGAGATGGCTTCACTCGGCTCCCGAAGCGATCAGTAGGAAATCGAAGAAGATCACGGTAAGAAGACCACGTCTGTCTGGCCAGCAGCCAACAAGCCAGCAGAGCAAATGACAAAGAAGCAACGTGCAGAATACCTCCACGCTAGCGGTCGGCAAAGCGATGAGCGCAATGCGCAGGAAAGCAAATGGCTCGGCTAGGCGCTTCTTGGCTCGGCGTCAAGATCTTGGCGATAAGCGGCGGCGATCTGCGAGGAAAAACACGCAGAGGCGGCAACGCAGTCAAGCCGCCAAGAAAAAGATCGGTGCGGCGGTGGAAGAAGAAATCGGATGCGGCGGTGGATAAAAAACTATTAGGGTTTCTAGAAAACCCACCACATATTTATATAGCTCATAAAAATTCAGAAATAATCTATTTTTTACAAATTCTTTTTATTTAATTACGCACAAGCCCTTAAGACGTTTTTATTAATATTAATTTCAGAGTATTACATTCTACCCCCCTTAACGGAATTCGACCCCGAATTCTACTCGCCGTTCTACTCAAATAAAAACTACACTGCTGAAATAAAACAACAAAACAACACGTACCCAACGTGAACAACTCCGGATATTGCTCGCGCATGCGAGACTCCAACTCCCAAGTCGCCTCTCTCTCAGACTGATGCGTCCACAGCACCTTGACGTATACCAACGTCTTGTGCCTCAGCACTCGCTCCGACCTCTCCAGAATGCGCGCCGGACGCGACTCAACTGTGAGGTCTTGCTCAATAGTCAACGGCTCTAATGAAATCTTATGCTCGGATCTCTCAAAACTTTCTCAAAGATCGAGACGTGAAACACATTGTGAACTCCACGCATGGACTCAGGAAGGTCCAAGCGGTAGGCTAACTTTCCAATTCTTGCAATAATCGAGAACGGTCCAACGTACCTCGGGCTAAGCTTCCCTTTGGTACCAAACCGAACAATACCTTTAGTGGGAGACACTCTCAAGAGCACCTGATCACCCACCGCAAACTCCAAGTCACGCCTCAAATCAAGATAGCTTTTCTCTTTACTCGAGCCGCCAACAAATTCGCCTCACCATGGCCACACGCTCAACGGTCTTCAATCCAAACCGGACCCAAAGCGCCTTCTCTCCAATCGCATCCCAACAAAGCGGCGATCCGCACTTCCGCCCATAGAGAACCTCAAATGGCGCGCTCTAATCTCGAATGGTAATCATTATTATAAGCAAACTCGCAAGTGGCAATGGTCCTCCCAACTACCCTTCCAAGATAGAACGCAAGATCGCAACATATCCTCCAAAGTCCGAATAGTACGCCTGATCGCCCATCATGCTGTGGGTGAAACAGCAGTACTCAAAGTGAGCTGTGTGCCCAATGCACTCTGCAGACTCTCCCGAACTTGGAGACAAACTTGGCGTCCTGTCGAAACGATGGTCTTTGGCACACCATGCGTCTTACTATCTCACGCAGATAAATAGGAGCTAGGTCACTCGCTGAATTTGTTGTGCGAATAGGAAGGAAGTGCGCAGACTTGCTGAAACGATCCACCACTACCCAAACTGCATCCTTCCCTCGCGGCGAACGAGGTAACGCCACCACAAAGTCCATAGAGATATCATCCCAAGGCCACGGGAACCTCCAAAGGTCAGCAACAACCTGCGGGGCGCTTGTGCTCCGCTTTCACTTGCTGACAAACACCACAAGACGCCACATAATTAGCAATGTCCACCTTCATTCTTTTCCACCAAAAATTCGGTTTCAGATCTCGATACATCTTAGTCTCACCAGGATGAACAGTGTACGGAGTGCGATGTGTCTCCCTCAAGATATCATCTTTGACCTCCGCCTTTTGTGGTACGCAAAGACGTCTTTTAAACCTCAAAGTACCAGAATCATCCATACTGAAATCACCCTCTTTACCCTCATCCAGACGCTTCCTAACCTCCTGTAATAACCGGTCACTCTGCTGTGCTTCCCGCACACGGTCTGGAATAGCTGACTCAAGAATCAACTGTGTCTCAACATGTGATGTGCCCGCATAACAATAAGATATTCTCATGCGATCAAAATCAGCAATGAGGCAATCTAGAGTAGCAGGAGTCGCCTTGCGACTAAGAGCATCAGCAACTACATTGGCCTTGCCTGGATGATACTGAATAGTAAGATCATAATCCTTGATCAACTCCAACCACCTCCTTTGCCTCAAATTCAGATCCTTCTGAGTGAAGATATACTTGAGACTCTTGTGATCTGTGAAAATATCACAAGGCTCGCCGTATAGATAATGCCTCCAAATCTTGAGAGCAAAAACAACCGCAGCCTAACTCCAAATCATGAGTGGGATAATTACGCTCGTCTTGCTTTAATCGCCTCGACGCATAAGCAATCACCTTACCGCCTTGCATGAGAACACAGCCAAGACCCACTCGAGACGATCTGAAAAGATCAGAACCGCTTTCCGGCTCGGGAAGAGTGAGAATAGGAGAGGTCACCAACTTTGTCCTTCAAAATGCGTAAATCGCGCTCACACTCATCGGCCCACTGGATTCTCACACCTTTACGAGTAGCCGAGACATCGGCTTGGCAATGATAGAGAAATCTCGCACAAAACGCCGATAATAACCACCAAACCCAGAAACTCCTCACCTCCTTCACACTAGTCGGCCTCTTCCAATCCACCACCGTGGAGACCTTACTAGGATCAACAAAGAATGCCCCGAGGGTTAATCACATGACCCAGAAACCCACTCTCAAATCCGAACTCACACTTCTTTAACTTAGCATAGAACTTGTGCTCTCTCAAAGTATCTAAAACCAAATTTCAAATGACGCTCATGATCCTCATTGGTCTTGGAATAGATAAGAATATCATCAATGAACACCACCACGAAGTCATCTAGATACTCGTGCAACATGTTGTTCATGGTCTCCATAAAAATAGCAGTGCATTAGTCAATCCAAAAGACATAACTTTATACTCATAATGCCCATACCGTGGAGAAAGCGCTTTTCTACATCCTCGCTCACGCACACGGATTTGATTATACCCCGATGGAGGTCGATCTTGGAGAATACTTGAGCTCCATTCAACCGATCAAACAAGTCCTCAATGCGGGCAATGGATATTTGTTCTTGATTGTGACCGCATTAAGCGCACGATAATCAATACACATGCGCCAACTCCCATCCTTCTTCTCTCGTAAATGAGCAGAGCTCCCCGCGGCGATACACTACGCTGATCAAACCTTTAGCCAACAAATCATCCAATTGCTTCTTTAACTCGTCCTGAAACGGACGTGCTAGTCGATATGGAGACATCGAGATGGGACGAGTGCCCGGAACAAGATCAATGCGAAACTCCACGTCTCGCGCAGGTGGTAAACCCTAAGCTCACCGGGAACACATCGGGTAATCACTAACAACTGAATCTCCTCAATCTGCAAGCCACACTCGGTTTCTCGGAAGAGCTAAAAGAAGCCCGATTTTCGCACGTTGACCCGAAATATTCCACTAATATCGAAAAGAGCGCGAGGCGCACTCCTGAAAAATCAAAGTCTCCCACGAGGTCTCGCATGCAGACCGTTCTCGTAAACAGGATATCACGGCTCGATAAGAGTGCAACCAATCCATACCCAAGATAACGCCGAACGGCTCCATTTGAATAACTATCAAATTCGGCCGTGAACTTCTCCCAAAGAATAATAATAGAACACCCAGGACAAACAAGAGAGCTAGCAATAAAACCCCGGAGAACTAACCAACACCGATCGAGAAATCCATCAGATACTCAAGTTCGCTCTCTTAGCAAACGCCGTCGACACAAACGAAAAGGTAGCCCCTGAATCAAAAAGGACTAAAGCATCAAACGAATCCACAAGCAAAGTACTGTCACCACATCAGACGACCATGGACTCATTGTGGGCATAGCGTACACTCGGTGGCGCCATGGCGAAAGAAGACGACGGCGGGCGGCGAGAGCCCCAACAATCTCTTGTGGCGGTGCGGTAGAGCCGGTCGTGCAACTGAAGCGGTCTTGAAGGTGGCGGTACCGATAGTACCTGCCGAGGCGCCAAGTCAAGGAAATGGCATCATTGGAGGAACAGTCATCATCCGGAAAGATCCTCGAGCAGACCCATCAAGAAGAAGATGGCACAGCTCCCACTTGATCACGCTAAGCGGGTTCGGCGACACACCCGCTCCTTGTGACCCGGCTCGGCCACACCGACGGCAATCACCCGTCCAAGTGCACTCAGCCAGCAGTGTCCATCTCCGCACTTAAAGCAAAGCATGCCCCGCCTCGAACAGACGAAGAGCCGAGTACTGCAAAGGACGAGGCGCCAAGAAGAGAACGGCCTCGATCGCTTAGACTTGAAAGATCATGCGGTCCTCCCTTGAATTTCTTGAAAGGTGTCAACAGACCCACTTCCCTCACTAGAGCTCCTCTTGTGGTCACCACCGAAGCAACCACCCACCAGAGGCTTGTCGCCTTTGTGAGTCATCTCCAACTCCATGCCCCTAGCTTGCTCCACAACAGAGCAGAGTCACGAGTGGAGTAGCTCCCAACACATGTCGGTACTCGCAGGTGAGACCCCGACGGAACCTCTTGGCTTTCAAGATCATCATTCGCTCTCAAGGGACGGCGAACCAAGTTGTTGAACTCACCTCATACTCAAGAATAGACCTCTTCTCCGAGCAAAGGCCGTCAAGGCAACCTCCATCTTCTCTACAAAAGAGTAGGGGTAGAACTTCCCTTGAACGATCAACAAAGTCCTCCCAAGTGATCGGCCCTTGAGTGGCGGTCCTCAAGACAACACGCCTCCCACCAAATATCCGCTTTGTTGACGAAGAGCACGGATCTCCCCACCAACTCTCTCAACAAAGCGGGGTTTCATCTTGGGCCCCAACCGAGGCGGGTCAACAAGAACCCCTCACCATCGACTCCTCTGCTCGGGAGGTGGCTCCACGGACCCTCGTCATGGCCCGACCTCCACGCATCATGGCCACCACGACCACGTCCTCTACCCCTCGGCATAGCTATCAACCACAATCAACAATACACAATGAGTTCAAAGCTCAAAATAAACTCATCCATCAATGAACAACATAACGGAAGCGTATAACTATATTCGTACCTCTCTCTAACCTACTGTGCACTAGTGTGTCAAATTTTAGGTTAGTTAACCATTAGCAAATTTTAGTTGATTTACTAATCTAAAACAAATTTTAACAATTTTAGTTTGCCTAAGTTGTTAATCTATTCACCACGGACCTAAAGCCCGCTCTGATACCAACTGTAACACCCCAGCCCAACACTGAGCCTATAATGCCACCACACTACTCTCTAAAACAATAATTATCGACACACTATATAATTACAGCAAGAAAACAATGATAATCATATCCATGAACCACAAAAGAGCAATGCATAATTATGGATCAAACGATAATAAATAAGCAATGGGAATTATAACCAGGTAAATAATCCAAAGTAGCATCAACCATTGAATCCAAATTAATAAAGTAAATAGTCTAATCCAAATGATGTCCTAAGCTTTATTCAACCTCTAACATGTCCAAGTGTAATCCAATTCTGAATGAAAAGATTATGAAGGTAAATGATCATAAGTGGTCCATGTGCTCTACTCGCTCTCAGCTACGGCATCCTCGAAGATCACCTAAAGACAACAATAGAGCAAGGGTGAGTCCACGACTCAGCAAACACATCCATAAACAACGAACAATAATAAATCAACAGCATTCAATAAATTCATTATCATCACAGGTACTTCTATTAATATTCTCATGCAGTTATCTTCTCTTTGATTCACACATTAAACTCATGTATCAATGCAAATCTAATCTACATGTCCACATGCACTTCTTTCGCGTATACCGGTATAGCGTGAGTGAATGCTCGCGACAACATTCACTCTCAAGCCCGTTCCTCCATAAGGATCGGGGACCTCCTCCACTCCCGTGGAGTTGTGATCAATCATGATCACCTTCTCTTATGCAAAGATGCTTATGAATGCAAACATGCAAACTCCATCATAAACATCATATCCAACTTTTCATCATGCTTGTCATCCAAGATATAAACATACCAATTATTTGTTTGCAATTAAACAAAATAAAAGCACAACAATAATGGTAGTAGAAGATAAAGAAAACAGTGATCGATCATTGATCGCTGTCTACCATGCACTTGCCTTTACTAGTTGCGGCGCACGATTTGACTAGCAGATGGCAACAAGTACGACGCCTCTCCTACATTAAATACACAAATCTCAATACAAGCTACAGCATCATAAGAACAACAATCAATCGACATCGCTCCTACACGTCCCCAAATATACCACGTTACGCCGGTACCAAAAAGTTACCCATAGCTGACTTATTACTAAAACGAACGTAACTTTTGACTCGAAAGTCCGAACACCGCAAACCACCCCATTCTGGATTCTTTATAAAATTCTCCACATTTTCTTAGATTACGAAGACTTCTAATTAAATCATCTAACCCTCCGTATTTAGCCCAGAAAGTCGGTCTGTCTGCTTCGGAACAGCGGTCTTACTAAATTCATAACTTTTGTTTTACTCAACCAAAATGCGTGTTCGCAGATCCTACAGAACCATTGGAAAATTATCTACAACTTTCATGTAGATCAAAAACTCTAATTAGTCTATTTGCTATTTTTAATCTACAGTCTACCAAAACAGCGCCGAAAGACGACAACCGTAAAAACAGCGGTCTTCCGAAAATCATAACTCGAATTCTACTTGTCCGATTGACGTGACAAAATATACTAAAGAAAGCTATCGATATTATCTACAATTAACTAGTAGATGAGATTTCCAAAATCCGCCAGTAAGATACCCGAATAACTCGCATTACACCGAACAAAGAAAGCTAACGGATCTATTAATCGACCTCTCTATTAGAAAAATTAAACCTCCCTAATTAATCTCAGTTATAATCTCTAGTTAGACCAGTAAAACAGAGAGAAAACAAAATCACAAGTCGTTACCCACTCCAATCCGGATCTTGATTTCTTTCCTTCTAATTTTCTTCTCTACTGCTTTCTTCTTACTAAAAAGGATTTTGAAGTATCTGTCGATACGGCTTGTGGCCTCCTGGTTGCATAGGCAAAAACACCGAACGATCCTCCACACCACATGCGTAGATGGCTTCACTCGGCTCCCAAAGCGATCGCGGAAATCAAAGAAGAAGCGATCCATAAAGAAGAAATCGAGATCTGGCGGTGGATAAAAAACTATTAGGGTTTCTAGAAAACCCACCACATATTTATATAGCTCATAAAAATTCAGAAATAATCTATTTTTCACAAATTCTTTTTATTTAATTACGCACAAGCCCTTAAGACGTTTTTATTAATATTAATTTCAGAGTATTACAAATTCATTATTCGTATCATAATTCTTGGAAAAGACAAGGATAAGACGCATACTAAAATCATGGATTGTCCATTATCATAGTTTGGTAGATTAACAATGTTGATTTACCAATTGTAACATACATGTTCTTTTTTCTATTTTGTGAATTCATATAACAAAGTGTACTTTGTGCTGCTTGATTTTTTTTTGAATTCCTTCCACACCACTAGAATGATAGAACTTTAGCATCTAATTCATACAATTTTAGCATCTGATTTTGGACAAAGTATTTACTGTTAAATTTTGACATTGCTTGCTACCGCCGGACGCCGCCCCTTGCCGACCTAGGAGCAGAGTCCCGCCGAGCGCTGACCGCCGGCCTCGCTAGCGCTACTGCGCTAGGGAGTAGGCAGTAGCGCTTCCTACGCTAGGGCGGAGCAGCCGGTAGCATTGCCCGACGCCTAGAAGCAAAGCCGCCTGAGCTCCGTCGGCCGTCGCTCGCCCAATCGCCCCGCCCGGCACCAACGCCGCGACATCACACAACCAGCCCCGGAACCGCCCAGTCACCCACACCGCCTACCCGCCTGACGCATGCGCCCGAGCTCGGCGCTCATCGCTCGGGGCCTCGCCTCGCCGCGCTATGTCCGCCGCCCACTCGCCGAGCCCGCGCTGCGCGCTCCATCGAACGCCCCGTGCCTGCGCCCGTGCTTGCTACCTCGCCCCGCCTGTGCTTCGCCACCACCTAGGGCTAGGGTTGGGAGAGAGTTAGAGACAGAGAGAGAGTGGGGATTGGATCTGATGATGCAGCCGATCTGGTATTCTGGACTGGACAGTGGAGGCAGTGATACTTGATTGGGCATTTGGGCTGGGTCGGTCGTGATTCAGCAAAAACAGCCCATGGTTGGCCCAACGGGATTATTGAATACAAGAACGGAGGCTTGGAGTCGGAGCAATGACGCCAAACTCTTCTCTGACGCCAGTGGTACCAGGGAGCCAAGGAGGGAGGAAAGAACGGGGGGTAGGGGGACTCCGGACTGGAAAAATCTATGGTAGATGGCAGAGCTTGCCATAATGGTAGGTCCGCCTTGCTTATAGGTGAAAATAATTGAGAAGTGATGTTGTTATCCAAGGTATGGCATAGGGTGGATACCTATTTGGGTGTTTCCTTATCTTTTATTAGTGTTTCGACACAAGAATTCCTATTGTCTCATTTGCCATATAAGTTAATTGACTTTACTGCTCTACAGATTTTTTTGGTCTAAGAGTCTTTTTATTATTTCCTCTAACCGAAGTGTAATATTATTGCTAAATGCTTTACTTTTGTACCATTCAATGTCTAACCGAAACTCCCAATGACTAGAACTAAGCATTGAGAAATTCTTATCATATTTGTTTGGTTTACTTGAAAGCTCAATTCTTATTGCTTCTGACTAGAACCCACCAGATTAACAGAATTTTTAGAGCTTGTAATCACTAGGACCTACCAGATTAACATAATTTTCAGTGCCTGTAATCACTAGGATAGAATGAGTATATTGAATTACGAGTTTGTGACAGAAAAGTTGATGTTGCTTTTGGTTATTCCTCAATAGCACATTGGATATCTGTGCATGCATGATTACTCTTTAGGTAATGATGAGTTTTTGTTGGTTCTTTCCAAATCAATGCTCAATAGTAGACAATGCATTGTAACATAAGGATGTCTTGATTCTTTCGAAATTATGAGGGATTGCATAGAAGCTTCTTTACATTGCAAAAAGAAGAAGAAGAAGATAGGGGCAACTATGCTGGTTACATCAACCGTGTGTTCTTCCACTTTACTACTATGGTTTTTTTAGATAGGGGCAACTATGCTGGTTACATCAACCGTGTGTTCTTCCACTTTACTGCTATGGTTTTTTTCTTCTTAGTTCTCAAGAATTCATACTAGATATTTTGCTTAGCTACAAATACTCAAAAGTATATATGTAAATCGTTAGTGAGAGGACATAGGGTAGATAGGTTCGGAATGGTAGGAATTTATATTAAGGATTCTGTTATGGGCAAACTCAACTTTCTCTCTTTTTTTGTTGGCAAACTCAACTCTTTTTGTTGTTACTGCGGATGATATCTTAACTGAAATGTTTTATGTTGCAATACAGCAACGACATGCTATATAAGCTACTTGACAGTAATTGAACTAATATTCACACTATTGCTTATTCAGCCCCAGAGGTGAGAATGCCACAAATATGCTTCGGCACCTTTGTTGCATTACTCATGAATCATGATTAGTACTGTTTTGCTTTCTGAAATTTCGGTTCATAGAATAATTGACAATCTTTGCCTATTAGGCACAAGAAACCCAGATATTACCTGAATTGGGTTTTGGAGTTTCTATCAACTGAATAAATCTGAATGGAAAGTCATTTGGTCTACCAGCACAACACATAAATTTTACATGAGTTGTTTTTAGTTTGTGAGTCTCAAAATTTGGAATATTGTTCATGTCTGATACATGGATTTCTTGCAGGATAGTTGATACTCTAATGTACTTTTTCTTGGATGGGAGGATGGCCTTCAAGTTGTAACTACGACGTGAGTTTCCTTGTCCTCATCGGTTAGGTTTTTGTAAGATAATGGTCATGTGCAAATGACAACTATGCACTATTTGAAGGGAAGTCAAAACTACTTTGCTTGAAATGTAATATTTTTTCTTTTAGCCTCTGCAAATGCCACTCATTAGATATTGAGCAGTACAAGTCTGGTGATCATAGTATTTCTTGATGTTAGTTGCCTAGGTTCTGGAATTAGTAGAGCTTGATACCTGAATTTTGTTTTTTGACACTTCATTTTGAGGAGCATTAACTGAACTTTGCTATTCTGTTAGTTCCATACATCTTGGTGTAACAGCTTAGTACATTTTTATTGAAATGGAAGTAGTAGTTTGAGATAAATTAAACTATTCATTTATGACTTTGTTCTCACACTGACCACCTCTGTACGAGTATTTGTTGTTTCGTAGCAACGGACGGGCACCTAGCTAGTAAGGTCTAAAATGAAAAATCTTTAAATAGACGGACCAATTATTTTACTATATTTAGACCGGCCACTTTATCTATATGGGCATTTGTCCCATTTAAGCTCTCCACACTATGCACAACCCAAATAAACACAATTGCCGCTGCAGATCAGGGCACAGAGAAGAGGCCAAAATGCGCACGTAGCGACCCCTCGCACGGCGGCGGCGACACCGGTCGTCTCTAGAACAACCTCGTCCACCATGGATGAAGGAGCGACTGGGCAAGCTTGCCATCTTAGCTCATCGACGATATCACTGGTCGCCTGCTCTTCCATGACGTGGCCGAGTACCTCCGCCTCCGCGCCGCGTGCAAAGCGTGGAGGGAGTGCACCGCTGACCCAGGCGGGGGCGACGACCTAGACAACCACTTCCGCCCATGTCGTTGGATCATGCTCTCCAACTGCGACGATGTGGGCACCGCTTTCTCAACCTCGCCATCGGCGCCTACGCACACGTCGACCTCCCGGAGCTCTCCGGCCACCACCTTGAAAATAGCATCGAGGGCCTCCTCATCCTACATGACAAGGCCAGAGATGCCATCCGCCTCCTCAACCCGCTCACCAAGGCCCTCACCAACCTCTCGGCCATCACCTGCGACGCTGAGCTGCATGAGCCCAACCTGGAGTGGAGACTAGGGTGTACTTCTATTGATATACATATTGTGTAGTCTTATTTGGATGAAAAGGTAAAAATCATAGAGGTATGCACTCGATATCGTATTCTTATATCTTGTTCCGTTCCTCGGATCCAAAATATAGGCTGAACTCCACTAAAAGTTTAACTCTAACTTGAATATGTACATATATTTTTATTACACATTCGTGTATGCACATATTTAGGGGGAGTTTACTCTATCTTTTGTGGTTTTATTAATATTGATCCATATTTCTTTATCCACATATATTGGGGATCTCTACTTTGAAATATATCCTTTGAGTATATAAAACTTGTGTAGTTCATATATACTCATATCACTTTATATTCAATTATTTGCAATTGTGTTTATGGGACTAATGTGTGTGCCAAGTTGTTTTAAAGGCTTAGTCCCAGATTATGGAAGACAACATAGAAATGGCAAAGCAAAGATAATAGAGAGATCATGGCTAGTAGCTTTAAGTTTATTTTGTGTCATTTTTATTATACATTGCATTTGTTTTGCTTTTGGAAAAATCTTCAGTGAAAGTCGGTAGAACCAACATTGTCTTGACGGTACTACTGCACAGCAGTATGACCAGGAAAAGTAGTGTGGTACTACTGTAACTCGGTCGAACCGAAGATTAATTAGTGGTACGTGTTTTTTAGAGTGACACATTTTTTTGGACTCGAGTGCTCCCATGGAAAGCGGTAGTACCGGAGTTCATTTGGCAGAACTACCACATCGCGATACGACCGCATATTCTGAGCGGAACTACCGCACACCGAAAGTTCTAAATTTTAGTTGGCGGTACGTTATCTCCGGAGAGGACCAGTTTCGAACCTCTAAGGGAAGCGGTAGTACCGCCCTATGTAAACGGAACTACCGGAGAGCGGAACTACCGCATGATCAACGGCGGTAGTACCACACCTTTCTACAACGGCTTGTTAGGAAGCATTTATTGTAGATATATCTTGGTAATTAATATTTATCATTGTGGGACTAATATTTTTCATGAGTTAGATGAATAGGTTATGTTCCAGGGTGATGAAGACTTTGGATTGCATCATGAGTTGATCGTTATCAAGTCAAGGTTCAAGAAGAAGATGCATCATGTGTGGATGCATATCAAGATCTCGAAGAGGAGATGATCATGAGTTGATCATCAAGTCAAGATAAGACTCATCATGTGTTGATGGAGGTCAAGTAAAGGATGCATCATGGGTTGATGCATATCAAGACGATGACCCGGACTTGAAGTGAAGATGTGTGTCATCAAGCTTCAAGAAGATGCTCAAGGCAAAGGTATGACTAGCTAGGGCTAAGGATATGTTCCTAGTCTTTTACCAGTCTTGGTGTTTGTTTGGAAGACCGGGTTACTAGTAGCTTGAGTCTCATCATGTGTTGATAGCTCAATCTCGCTTGCTCTAACTCACCGTGGTATGATGTTATTATTTGCAAATAGTCGAGGCTCATGCATTTAATCCTTGTAGCATGTGACTATACTTTGCAAATGGTTGAAGTCTATGTACCTACTCCTTATGGCATGATCTAAGTTTGCATATGTGTTTTGCAAATTATTGGGATTCATGCATTTTCCCTTGGCATAGCCTAAGATTGCTTGTTGTTATTTCTTTGGATTTGGACCATGGTAGTGACTCTTTGGAGTTGTTCTTTTGATTTGATCAAATGTGTTTGAGCTCAATCAAATAGGTGGGTTGTGTAGCCCTCTGAATAAGCTTTCATAGAGCCCAAGATCACTCAATTCCGACATTAGAGTCAAAAGTTATGACCTTTTTACCGAGTGTCATCTGTGCTGAAATTGGACTGTGATAATACCGCCCGAGAAGAGAGGTACTACCGCAAAACGGTAGTACCGCCCTTTGTATTGCAGTACTACCGCATAAAAAACTTTAACAGCTAGTTTTTTATTCGTTAATGCACTCGTACGACCGATGAACAGTAGGAAACAGTAGTAGTGGAGTTTGTACAGCGGTACTACCGCAAATCCTGATTTTTTGGTATTTCTGCTCCCAACGGCTAGTTTTTGTGTATGTGCTATAAATACCCACCTTGGCCGATTGAGAGATAATCTTTGGCATTCCATTTCACTCACTTGAGCTAGTGTGAGCTTCTCCTCTCAATTGTGCACGTGCTGCACCTTGTGAGCAAGGAGAGAGGTATCTAGTTGCATGTGTTGCATTTAGAGGTGGATTTCATATCCATTTGAGCTTGTGCATTCGTTCCATGTGGTGAGAGTCAAGCAAGGGGTTTTGCTTGTTAATCTTGGTGTTTGCCAACACCTAGACGGCGTGGAGGCGTCGTGGACCAGTGATCTTCTCAAGAAGCATGTGAGAAGGCCCGACGTGTTGTGAAGGTTGAAGCTCACCTACCCGGAGTGGGAAAGGGTTACCACTAGTGGAATTGAGGTGTTTGGCTTAATTCATGGAGCCGGTCCAATTAGTTTGGGCTTACCTCAACGTGGATTAGGGGAGACCGGCAAGTCTCCGAACACCACGGTAAAACATCATTGTGTCATTGTGGTTTGTTCTATTGTGTTTTACTTTGTGCAATTTACATTATATTGTGTTTTACTTTGTACAATTTACATTCCTTGTATTAAATTACTTTCATGTCTTTGAATTACTGCTATCATTATCAATAGTGTATGTTGTTAGTGCACTTAGTAAAGACTAGTTGATCTAGGCTTTGATTGTGCAAAACCGAATTGATTTACAATTTCGTATAAAACTCAGTTTTAGCCAAAAGATTTTAAAACCGCCTATCCACCCCCTCCCTAGTCGGCCTCCTCGATCTTACACCCGTCGACAGTAGTGTTCTTCATGAGAGGCCAGGTCTGGAACATCGCCTACACCAAGCCTGGCGACGAGTGGTGGGCGCTCATGGACAAGGGCTGGAAATCCTACCAAGGTTGTTAAAATTGTGATTCTAATTGTACAATTCTACGATCCTACAACATCAATACGATCCAAATCGTACCTTGAGTCATACCTAGTAGAATCGCACTCCTAGTCGTAGAATCGGGTAGAATCACTATGGGATTATGGTGAATCATGTAGAATCACATGTCATCTTAAATTATAAAAGATTTAGATGTTTGGTTGTGTCATATCCCTCAATTCAAATGGTATGATAAGTACTAAGTAATTAGTATATTAGACATTAAGAGTTGGAGGTTTGAAATAAAAAATATTTTAATTAATTAATCTTATTTTTATGTAAAATATTCAGGTAATGACAAGGTTGTTAAAATCAATATTTTAGTTGTAGTTCTGAATGACATGGAATCTAAACTGTGATTTAGACATTTATCAATCAAATTAGATATATTTTTGAAACTGGCAGGAGAGCTGCCTTTTCGATTAATAAAGTAGATCAAGGAAACAAAATTCTAGGGCTGAGACCCTAGTGAAAGATTTAAATACTAATTACAGCGGTATTAATTGCTCCCAATATTGCCCCCTGCCAGGGTCCAAGCTCTTCCTTATTCCTTGATCTTAGAGACCATCTCCATAGGCGAGGAGAATCGGCGTTTGAAGATTTTAGCATTGCGCTCTATCCAGATCTCCCAAGTGATTAGGATAACCATCGAGGTTGTTGCTCTTCTCGGCAGATGACCAGTGTGGCAAACTGTCCTCCACTATTCCTCTATGTCGTGATAAACCAGTCAATGGAGTGGCCTAAGCGGTGCACAACCCACCCAGTCTGCCATTGATTGCCAAACTCGACAAGAGAACCTGCATTCCGCCAATAAATGCATGACCGATTCTGGGGCCTGCTGCAGAGGGGGCAAAGGGCCTGATTTGGCCACCCCGCGCTTGTAGTCTGTCAGATGTCCAAAGTCTATTTTGAATCGCTAGCCACACGAATTGTTTGCATTTAGGTGGCGCCGATGTTTTACAGATGAGACTTTGAAATTCCATTGTCGTTGATCCTAGGAGTTGCAAAGCGTAAGCTGATTTTGCTGAGTATTCAATCTTTGAAGATTGTCTCCAGATGATCTCATCCGAGGACAATGAGTCCAAGGTGATTTGGTGGACTCTTTCCCAGAGTCGTAGAAATTGATGGGCTAGTCCATCTGGGGTAATGCCTTGTAGGTTTATGTCCTGTATCCAGCAGTTTTCCTGCAGCTGCGTGGACCTATTCTGTTTTTCGGATGGAAAGACGGTAGGTCTCCGGTGCGATGTCCTGAGGAGAAGTCCCATTGAGCCAGGCCGACGTCCAAAACTTTGTTTTTTCCCGTTACCTAAAGTGATTGAGGTGGCCGTCGCAAATAGACGTATGTCGGTCTCGTCGCAAGGTATATACATCCCAACCCAACGTTTGTTTTCGGTTTTCCATTTCTACCAGAGCCAGCGAAGCCTGAGTGCCATCGCAAACCTAAAAAGACTGAAAATCCCCAAACCACCAAGCTCTTTTGGGCGACACACCCATTCCCAATTAACTTTGCATTTCCCACGTGTTAACACTTTTGACCCTGCCCAGAGGATGTTAAATGACTAAATAAATACTCTGGAATACAAAGCACATTGAAAAAGGTTGTACTTTGAGTAGAATTAAATAGAATCTTACGTTCTACTATTCGATCCTAAATATGATCTTACCGGGTGACTTCGACACGATTCAGACCCGATTTAGAATCACGGTGACAACCTTGATCCTAAAATATTGTTTTCCTCGAATGTGCTTTCGCACAACCACAATCACAGTTGTAGGCATTCACATCCATAGTAGGGGAGAAAAATAACAGGCAGTTTTTGTCCTTTCTTTTTCCTGGCTTTGGCTGTTGTGGAATTACACATGCGTTAATAGTTAATAATAGCATCAGGTATCCACAACAAGAAGCTCCATCTAACATGTCAGTGGACACTGGAAGGATGTCATCATCGAGACGAGGGTGAAATTCAGAGCTCCTGCCCTTCTGCTGCTACACTGTGACAACAACCTGTATAACGACTCCCAACATTTCGCCTCAAGCATACTCTCATCCTCAACATATACAGCAGCCATGGAGCAACCATGGCAATCAAGCTCACCGGCTGGAAAACCTGACAGAAGACGCGCTCTCATGATGCCTGCACTGGTGGCATGGTTGCTATCTCTACCAGGGTTTTGTGCAGTGCTTGCGGCTTTGAGAAGAAAGGGGCGTGGTCCGACCCTTTTAACCGCAAAACCTTCTCTGGCGGGTTGGACCCGCACATTCTCTGCTGAAGGGAAAGAGGTATCGCATTGTCCTCTGTGGTCTCTACATAGAATCGCCGCACCGATCCGTAGTTCTCCTCTGTTAGGGCGAGTTTCTCCAGTACCGGGGCAAAGGGGATAGGTCTCATGGACACTGAAGCCAAGGATACATCCTTCAAGGACAGAAGGAGGGGGTGTGAGAGCTCAATTTTGAAACTAGGATTCAGTAATATGATTGGAGATGACTCTGTATATCATACCTTGGAAGGACTTTGGTTGAATAATAAATCTCTTAGCAAAGCCTTCTCGATATTGATAGCGGTGGGAGGCCGGTCCTTGCCGTTGGAATAGACAAATTCCTGCGCGTTTTGGAGCGTACCATTTGTATCCATCTGCAGTGTATGGAGTAGAATTGCCAGGCATCAGGCCAGAATCGTTGAAAGATACTAATTTGAATGCAAGGCAACATTTCAGTGTTTTTTCATCCTTTTAATTCTAATGATCCTGTGATAGAGATCAACCTGCTGTTGAAACATATCAAGAGCACTATGCCCATTTGTCAGCATTGCTGCACAAAGGAAAACAGCCTTGGCAACTTTCATTGGAAACATCTCCATTGCATAGGATATACAAGCACCACCGAAATCATGTCCAACAAAAATCACCTGCGTAATAACAAAAATATCAAAACGTATATTGCTTGGGAGAAAGAAAGATGTTATGCATAACAAGAATCACATAGAACATGGACCCTGATGTACACTTGAACTCAACGGCAAAAATCCCTTGAAAAAAATCTATGATGCTTTAAAATATCAGTACCAGTGCCACCGAAAACATTCCAACAATACTAAGAAAATATGAAGCCGATGCATCAGAGAGCACACAGATTATTCTGGCAATCATAAAACGGCATACCCTTCATAATAATTTCAGACAACAGTAGTGGCATACTGGCATGTCATGGCCCGGCTACTTGAAGTGATTTAAGTAATACTGAGGCATGCTCAGGCTTCAAACCATAACGATCAGACGAACTTAGGTGGTGCTCAGATTCTGAATCATAACCATGGGATTAATTCTGAGTATCAATTAGCATGATTCCTGTTATGATTGTGATCCCCAGAACAAGTTTAAAGAATCTATCCCTTATAAATGGATTCCCAGAACACTGAAACATACAGTATCTTTACTTTGATTGCTGCTTGTACATATTGCTACATTGGATGGTTAGGGGTAAACTTAGGCCAACAGTGCCTATCTTAACATCTTACCACCCCCAAAGTGCATAGTCTCAGCCATGTCCATCAGACACTTAGATCAACACTCTGCTCACATTTTCCTTGCAGCTGTGCTAGCTATTTTTTGAACTAATGTGATCAAAGTGAAAGAGGAAGAATGGTGCAGACCTACAGGGTGCTACAAAGCCCTGTACCAAAATCCAAGTGCTTGCAGCTAGCATGCTTACACACTGAAATGTAGAATGTGAGCTTCTGCAGAAAGAAATCTTAGTTTGATATTAGAGCTCAACTTACGAGAAATAGTCACTACGATCCCAGTTCACAGATTATACAATGCAAGCAGTAGAGTGTTGTCAGCAATTAAATTATAGATAGACTACAGTTAGTTGACTGCTATATTACTACATTGGAATGTTTCAGACAAGCAACTTCCTCAACACAGAGAAGATTCAGAATCTAGAGCATAAAAGGGTAGCAAACACCATTTGCAACACCACAACAGTCAATGGTAGCCTACTAAAACATTCCAAATGAACGTAAACTTTACTAAATATTCCAAATATATTGTGATTAATATATCAAAAGAGAGCAAACCTTTTCGGTGTCACCTAGGCCTTTAAGGTAAGATGTAAGTGGCTCAACATACTCTGAAAGACTGCTAATCTTGTTTGTATCATAAGAATGAATCCCAGAACCTGTTAAGTCGATAGCATTGACTTTGAACCCACTTTCTTCAAGAAGTGCTATAGTCTTGTACCAACACCAAGCACCAAAACCACCTCCATGAACAAGAACAATGATGTTGGTTTCCAAATCTTTAGTATTCAAATCCTATTTGAGAAGTAAACCATTAGTCAATATGATAGTGGTTATATGCATGCAATGACCGCGGTTAGATAAGCATTAATCTACAATACAAACACAATTAAAACATCTGCATTACTTAAGCAACAATATGCAGTAAATCAGTAAGACATGCAGTTACGATAACCAAGTTTGGATTTTTTGAAGCTCACGAGGAATAACTAGAATCTCCAAACACTAAAATTCAAGAGCAAAGGACACTAGACAAAATATCATAACTTATGCTTTTTTGAAGTTGCACCTGTAGAAATGATTGTTTGCCCGTGAGCACTAGAAAACAATACCAATTAACAGTCAAATGGCATGCTAATTCGGCGTATCATCATATGCATTCATCAACTGACCAGTGGCGTTGAAACTGTCAAACACGAACTTCCCAATCAACCAAGGTTCCTTGCTGGCCGGTATCTTTTACCAGTCAACGCTACTAGTGGATACAAAGATTGGCTTTGGAATTTTGTTTGCTTTGTGGACAGTAATGCTGGTATATAAGTCAATATAGCTTAGTAGCCACGCCGGCAGCCGTTTCCAGTAATGGTAAAGACAAACTTGGTAACAAGTAACAACAGAACTAGACAACACAAATGCATCAAGACCGAAACAATTTGAAGTAAAAAAATTCAGGAACCCCCACCATTGCACAAGCTGGGAGCTTTCCCATTGTCCTTTCTCTAGAAAAATGAACACATATGACAATATCATTGCCCTAGGAGAAATAACCAATCAATTTCAACTGCCCTCAATCGATGAAGGAGCTTCTGAAACAGAACGATATGTACCACCAACCACCATTCATCACCCACTCGACCGAAGTTTCCTACTTGCTCTAAACTTTTACCAAATCAATGCTCGGTCGTTGTCCTACACCCATTTGTTCACACGTATCGACAGAATTCATCAGGTCCAAATGACAATTCAAGGTCTTTAGTCTGAATAGAAAATTAGAAATACGTTTCCCCAATGGAACAGGAGAATCATCAAGAGACCGAAACAGTACTATATAGAGAGCTCTCTTGATCCACATGTACATTGCACTGCAGCACAAGAAATACGCAATTCCCTGAAGGGAACTGCACCAACCAGGGTAAGAACGCATCAAGGGAAAGAACCAAGAAAGACTAAAAAAAATAGCTCTTTCTTAGCTCCAACCGAGCCGATGGAACTAAATTATAATAAAAGAAAGGTGACTATGTGAATCATTTCACATCCTACTCAATAACTTATCAAATGGATTACATTGTGCAGTCATGGAGGAAAGAATGGAAAGGGGTGAAAGCACCGGCCCGAGGCTGCAGGCTTTCCAGTTTGGACAACAGTACTCGTCTATGGCATGCAGGGAGCCACATTTTATGGCCCACTAGCCAGTGTCACAAATGGATCGGAGATTCAGAGAGGCAACACGAAATGGAACTGCTACTACTAATCTACTACTACTACACAGTTCTCACACAAGCCAATCGCAGTAGACGCGAGCACGCGACGAATTCGAGACAGGCAAAACAAACCCAATCAGAGGAATTCGTCGAGGAAGCAGCATCGAATTAAACTGCGAATACAACAAATCGGAGAAATGAGAAACCGAGAACAATCCAAAGATCGCGCCTTCCTGAAATCCGGACCAAAACAAAGCACGACAAGAATCAGAATTTCAGCCAAAAAAAAGAAGAAGAAGAAGGGAAATGGCACCGGAAACAGAGAACTGCGAGGAACTAAACAATCACAAAGCTTCCCCACGCCCTACGGGAAGCCAACCAATCCAACTAAAAATCCCGAAGAGAAGAGGAAAAGTCAAAGAGAACAGTGCTAAAATTCCACGCGGCGGCACGCACACCAATTAAGCAATGCAACTGGGAGAAGCAAGCGAGGAAGGAAGGAAGGAAGGAAGGAGGGAGGGAGGAGGAGGCCTCGATACCTTGGCGAGGAGCTGCTGCGGCTGGAGCTCGGGGTCGGCAAGCGAGCGCGGGCGCGTGCTGGAGCTCCTCGGCAGCGGCGGCCCCTGCTGCTGCCGCTTCGCGGCGTACCGCACCGACGCCGACCGCTCGAACGCGCCGCCGCCGATGCCGCCTCCGTGCCTCTGGTCCATCACGAGCGCCGCCGCGACCGCCAGAGCCTGCTCGTCGATGGCCGCAGCCTTGGTGCCCTCGCGCCTGCCGCCGCCGCCGCGGCGCGAGGACGTGGACGAGCGCCGCTTCGCCGGCGGCGGCGAGGCCGAGGGGGACGGGTCGGAGAGGCAGGAGAGCAGCGAACCCATCGGGCCGGGCCTGGGCCGATCCGGATTATTTTTTTTCTCTTGCGTTTGTTGCGATTCCGGAGTCGGGGAAGAAGGGGAAAGAAGCGAGCAGCAGGGGGCGCGGCAGAAATGGCAGGAAAAGCATACGAAAATTTATACTTCTGGTACTGCCACTTTTGCATAAAAGGACTCTTCTTCCAGCGAATTTTGCTTTGCAGTGGTTGGTGTTGAGGGATTTGTAGTTTATAGTACTATAGTACCTCATTTGACAAAACCTTTGGGCAGTGAAAATGTTGAATGTTTGGTAAACAACATCACTCTAAAGCACCACAAAAAAGAAGATAGAGATTAAAAAAAATATTCTTGCCAAGTCCTAGTAATCTCCAAGGGACCGTTCGAAAGGCATGAATTTAAAACGGTAGTACAGATCCTCCAAGATTTCTACTGAAAAAGAGAAGAACGAATCGCATATCTATGCCACCAACCGTCTGCAAAAATTTCTGAGTCGATATGGACAGGGCAAACAGAAGTCCCCATGCCCTGTCGTGGCTCTTTTCTTTTCCTACCATGATACGTCATTTTGATGCATCAAACTCGAAGCCTTGAAATCGACCGCCAAACGAAACGATTAACAAATGCCGCAGTGTCAGCAGGAAGTACCGGAGTAGTATTGCCATTGACACGGAGCACAGTGCCTGCAAAGGATGTAATAAATGGATGCCTCCCAGCTCCTATAGCCAAATGTATCGTGCTTGTTCTGTTTTTCAGTAAGAAAATGTCAAGTCATGAACTAGCGTATTCCCCCGCTGAAGAGGTCAATGAATTTCACCATCGGAGATGGTCTATGAACAAGACAAATGAAAATGTCAAGTCATGAAGCTAATGGCAGTCATACGCAGTGAACTGCAATTGTTACATGAAGCCTTCAGTTATGCATGAAGTATTTCATTTGTTTTCAGTTATTTGTTAGTATAAATAAGAGAAGAAAAGGATAAAAGCTGTGCAGTTTTGGGCGGCACCAAAAGAACTATCTTGAGTGTTCATCTTCTTCCAGTGCTCCTGTGTTCTCGTGTGTGTGTGTCCAATTTTTTATCATGCGTAGTAGCCGGCGAAGCCAACAATTGATATCAGAGCTTCATGCTCTCCTGTCTGAGAAGATGTTGTGCGACGGCTCGGGGTCTCCATCGCGTACCAGGACCCGCGTCGAGGACGACGCAAGCAGCGGCGGCACTAGCCGCACATTGGTAGTACCACTGGTGAGGGAGGGAGTTATGACCCTCCAATACCCCATGCTTACAGAGAGAAATTACGGGGTATAGACGGTGAAGATGAAGATCATCATGCGTGCGCAAAGATCGTGGGCGGCAGTAGAGGGCAAAGAATTGGTCGATGAGAAGAAAGACCAAATGGCTCTCGCCACCATAGTCTAAGCCGTGCCGGAGGCCGTTGTAATGGTCATATCTGAGAAGGAGACGACAAAGGAGACTTGAGACGCACTCAAGGAGATGCATGTCGGCGAAGAACGTGTCAAGAAGGCACACGTTCAAACTCTCAAGAGGGTGTTTGAGCGTATCTACAGTGGGGCTTAGAGAAAATCATTGAGTTCGTCTTGAAGCTCACCACCATGGTCAACGAAATACGTGCTCTCGATACTAAGGTGGAGGAGAGTGATGTCGTGGAGAAGCTTCTACGCTCCATCCCCGACAAATTCCTACCTATTGTCAGCACCATTGAGCAATGGGGCGATGTATCGGCGATATTAGTGATGGAGGCCATCGGACGCTTGAGGGCGTATGAGGAGAGCTTGAAGGGGCGGTGGCGCGACAAGGAAGAAGGAGAGCACCTGCTGCTCACGCGCGCCAAGTGGGAGGCCAAAACAGCCAAAGAAAGGAAGAGCGACGAGGACTCCGACAGCGGCACAAAGAAGAATGGCGGGCGCAGCGATGGCTATGGTCGTGGCTGTGGCCAAGACGGCGACAAGAAGAAACACCATGGAAAGTTCGACAAGTCGAAGATCCAGTGCTTCAATTGTCGGGAGTTCGGCCATTTCGCGTCTGAGTGTCATGAGCTGAAGAAAGGACGTGTGTATGTCACTAACGCCCAAGAGAACGACGAATCGACTCTTCTAATGGCTGTGGCATGTGAGCATGCCACGGACGTCGTCACGCTGAAGAAGGAGGAAGAGGAGAAGTATCTTGCACGCGCCAAGAAGAGGGACCAAGGCGGCGACTCCTCCGGTGGTGATAAGGGCAGCGGCAGCAGTGGTGACAACCGTTGCAAGCCGAAGCGTACCGAGCAGGCCCACCTGACGCAAGCCGATGTCGACAAGCCTACTCTTCTTATGGTGTAGGTGTGCGCGCTTACCAAGGCATCCGTGGGTGTAGGTACTGATGTGGTGCGCAACGAGGTGCACGTGCAGGTGCATCTAGGGCGCGAGGAGGATGCCCATGACGATCCTTGGTACCTGGATACCGACGCTAGCAATCACATGTCTGGGTGCCAAGCAAGCTTCGCAGGGCATCATCGGCTCTATCAAGTTCGGCGACGGCTCGATGGTGGAAATACGCAGGCGTGGTACCGTCCTGTTCACTTGTCGAATGGGGAGTGCCTTGTGCTGACGGGGTGTACTACATCCCACTACTACGTAGCAACATAGTGAGCCTCGATAGCTCGACAAGAATGGCTACCAGATGCTAATCCAGAATGGCATGCTCACGATCCGCGATCGGCAGCGTTGCACACTTGCTCGGATAAACCACACTTGCAACCGGCCTCAGCATTGCACAGCGTGCGGCGGCGCACGACGACGCAGCGGAGTGCGAGCGGCCAAGGGCGAGTGCAGCAGGCGCAAGGCACGCGTGGCATGGCAGGCAGCCATGGTGCATGGGCGAACGTGTGGCACGACGTTAGGTGGCGGCCAGCGGCGCGGTGTGGCGTGGAGGGCGCGACGAGCTGCACACAAGGATCAGCATTATCAAGAAAGTGTATCAAGTATTAGGGGGTGTTTGTTGAATAATTCTTTATGACTGGTTACTGCATTTACTAGTTATTTTATTTATTATTTTTCTTGTAACGTTTGTACATTGAGTGTTTTAGTTTTTGGTTTGCATGGAGCTAATGGCAGTCATGCGCAGTGAAGTGCAATTGTTACACATGAAGCTATGAAGCCTCCAGTTACGCATGAAATATTTCTTTTGTTTTTAGTTATTTGCTAGTATAAATAAGAGAAGAAAATGAGAAAAATTGTGCAGTTTTTGGCAGCACCAAAAGAATTGTCTTGAGTGTTCATCTTCTTCTAGTGCTCCTGTGTTCTCGTGTGTGTGTGTGTGTGTGTGTGTGTCCATTTTTTTCGTGCGCGTAGTAGTGGCGAAGCCAACAGTTGTGGCTCGGTCTACTGCAGAGGCAGAATACAAAGCAATGACGTTGAGTATGAGTGAAATGATATGGGCGAAGGGTTTCTTGTTCGAGCTTCGGGTATAGAGGAATAATATCTTGGTGTTACATCGTGACAATAAATCCACAATCAACATTGCTAATAATCTAGTACAACATGATCGTATAAAGCACGTTGAGATTGATAGGTTCTTCATAAAGGAAAAACTCGGTGGCAGGAAGCTGAAGTTGGAGTATATCAAGTTGTTTGACTGTTTCACTAAAGAGTTAGATCCCAACGAAGGTGCTACAATATATAATAAGATAGATATAATTGATATCTTCGACCTAACTTAAGGAGAATTTTGATGAGATAGTATTTGAATCTAATCAAAAGTCGTGTTAAACTCGAATTGATATTTACACTGTAAACAAAGGATGGAAGGGTACTAAGAGGCAACACACGATCCCCCTCTAATTTCCACCTATCTCCACACAGATCAATCAGCCCTCCCCCGACAGGTTGCTCACATGTTTCCCACCAGAAAGCTGATCTGGAAGTTTCTTCAGAGCCATCCTTTTTGGGAGAAAAGCCAGCAGAGAAGGGAGATGAGTATCATCATTGCTTCCATGGCATCAGGGCTAGAATATCATGAATCCCATGAGACTTCCTGTACTATGATCTCTTTCTTTTGCTTTTTCTCCTTTTATCACAGTAGTAATAGTGATATGGTACTAATGACTAATCATATAACAACATGCAAACATCTGAATTCTAAACGCAGCAAGGGAACAAAGGATCATTTTGCCATGAGTCTGGAGTGGATTAAAGCTTTAGGAGATTCTGTGATGCAAGCATGGCACGGATACATTAATATGTCTTTAAGAGAATAAAATGTAGTACTAACTAAGATTGGAAATTGGTTGGTGAACTATTTGAAGAATTCCTCGTCCTTGCCGCCTGGAGAGACTTCCTTGGATGATTGTTTTTTCCAACAACGCTGTACTCGTCAGAATTAGTAATATCCTATCATGGGCTATGACATGTTCAGACCGTAGGAGAGGGAGCCTGGGGCAATCACTTGGCAGTTGGCACCCTGAAACTGAAAGTGGTACTATTTAATTAAAATTAAAGTACTCCATATATTCAACCTCTTTGACAAAGAAACAAGAACCTTAATTAGGATGTGCTAGATTACATATATACTCTAGCACATCAGCTAGCACTGAAGAACCGGTCTCAAAAAAAAACTAGCACTGAAGAACCGGCCAGGACCACAGCGCCATGATCGATCAACTGAATTCTGAAGCACACCTGCGAACTTTGTGGCCCGGTGTCCTGTCCTCGAGTGCACAGAGGCATCTGTAACTGCGAACTGAAGGCAACAGATTAATCATGCGTGCAGCGGTGGTTGAACTGTTAATCTGCGACTTGTGCACAGAGGCATCCGGCCCGATTAACTTACCCTTCTTTTTAGTTTGTAAAGCGAAGGTGGCTAAAGCGATCGATCGAAAGGCAGACGTGCACCTAGCTACTTCACATGTTTGCATTTGTAAAATACATCTGATCTCCCTGATATGATATGATACGCTCGTATCAAAATAATCAGGAGGAGCAATCAATCCACATGCAGGTGCCAAGTGGGCACGCGCGGGAGAGGCACTGGTTTGATCAAACTAAAAGCTTCTGATGCAGCGAGATCGGGAGCGTGAGATCATCCAAAGGAGAATAATAATGTTCAGCGATCCTTTCTTCCTCCTCGTCGTCAGCATCACCACCTTTCTTCTTTCTTCTTGTTCTTCTTTCCTGCGAGCCCAAATAAGGCCTGGGCCAACGAGCTCAAATAATAGCGTCGACGTGGAGTGGTGATTTTCGCAATCTTTATCCTAATTTTGTGCGAGTTCGGCCCTGGCCCAATTTGAGTACTAACAGGCCGAACATCTAACACGTTAATGGGCTGTGGTATTGGGCCGCGTGGTTAAGGGCCCTCTCATGGGATTTTACTTTCTCAGAGCTCTCCCTTCAGAGTTCAGACTCACTCAGCTGGTCAGCTGACAGGGGGGAATGTTGAGCTCAGTACAAAATCAAAAGAAAACCTTCTCAGTTCATTGTGCATCAGACAACAGCCAAACCAAGCGGAGAGACGGTGGAGCTACTCTCTGGAAATTCTTAACCCTATAGCTTAGCTGAAGCTCAACGGTTTAGACTGCTTACTGTTAAACAAGAGGTTATATAAGTTAGAAATATAATTACTAACATTTTAAGTGATTATCTAGCCAATAACCTAGAAGGAAAGAAATAGAAATACTTATGCGGAAGTGGCACCTCTCTCTCTCTCTATATATATGTATATATCGTACGATTCCATTTTCACATTCTACACTGCAAGTTCAGATCCGATTCCTGAAAACAACTTGCTAAGAAGAATATTCAGAACCTTTTGCTTGCTCGATCGCTTGCTTCGCTCTGCCCAAACCAGACACCCACATGCCGCGTCCTCAAAAGTCATTGCTTAGTAAATTCCCAATCAGTACACGGCTGGCCTTCTAATGATCAGAGAGTACCTGTACCACATGACAGGCATGTGCTCCCCCCTTGCTGCCAAGTATGCACCCCAGTCAATACAAACAGTGGCCACAAGGGAGATTAGTTAGTTAGTTAATTACTAATTTATGGTGGATCTCAAATCTCAACCTCAGTCTAGCTAGGGAGATCATCAAACCATAGGCTAGGTAGTACTATTCAGACGGTATAATGGTTTTGCAGATCCTATGGCACTACTGTTTGCTATGAGGACACATTGTCTTAGATTCATCCAGGGTTTTGAAGTGTTAATTTCTCGCGAAATTGCTGTGAAATTCTATACCAATGAAGAGAGGTCGCGCTGCTAATGTACTATCAGCCTTTAGTTTTGCCCATAACTGTAGAGATCTCAAGGTCAACTTAATTGATCATGGAATAGTTTGTTAGCTATCTACTTGGCTGCCATTTCATGTGAGTGGCACCTTAACAACTTGTAGGCCGTGTTCACTTCACTTCGTATTAAAAACTGGGAAACTTAAATTTCTGAAGTAGTAGATCGGAAGAATCATGCTGATCTTGACTTTGAAGTCGGTGGCTTATCCCTAAAGCGTCGTACATCCATATCTCCAAATCTCCAACCAAAGCTACCCAATTGACACTCCTTATAAGATAATAGGGGAAAAAAAGTTAAACCCTACCCAATGGACCCTTCAACTACTAGCAATATGCTTGACTTTGACTATAGCCTATCATTTTAACTAATCCTCAAATGGATCTAATCTGCAATATGATGAGGTTAACTGTAATCTAATAATACTGATACCGAAAGATCGAAAGCCAAAAGCGCCGATGAAAGCCGCACATAGAGATTATACTAACACACAATTGTGCATGATTCACAACTGGTAGTTACCTTAAACCGTCAAAATGGCGTGTAACTTCCGAACAAAAACATCATCATGAACCCATGATTACTGCTCTCAACTGTTGCTGGGCATGAGGAAAGCAGCTCAATAATTCTCCAGCTGTGCTAGATAGCCTTGCTGGTTTAGGCCACTAATTGTCATGAACCCCCCCCCCCCCCCCCAATGCTTACGTACTCATGGCATGTGGGGCCACCCTTCGTCCTCCCTTTGCTTCTCTCACCTATGGATGGGCCCCACCTGTCTGTGCCCCACACCAAGGACAGGGAACCTCCTGCCTAGAAAAGCTAGTTAGCTAGCTAGATGTTGTAGCAAGGCAGCCAGAGGGATGTTGTCTAATCTTGACAGGATACCTGTTCCAATCAAATATTTTTTCCATTTCCCAACCAAATATGCCATGTTTGCAGAATGCTATCTATTGCAAACATCAAAATGTGCTAGTAGTACTATTTTGGGGCAATTCATTGTTGGAGTTTATATACTACATAAATCCTAGAAAAAATCTCAAAGGCACACTCATGTATAGAAGGTAAAAAGTTTAGTATCATATTACTAGTCTACGTGAGAAAAGATCAACTTATAAGGTGGAATTGGTCTTACCTAGTTGAACTAAAAAGAGAAGAACACATGCGTGCTTGCTCTCCTAGCCATCGCGCGTGAATGGTCCGGCGATTTCATGTCCGGTTGGGTGTGTGACTACTGCTTCTTTTTGCACCTCAAAACCATGCATGACATCTATAAACATTGGAATCCGAATGTTTGAATTACACTGATTATGCGGGGCTTTTATAGCACGAGTTAATTGTGTTTCTAAAACGTTTATGCAGAGTGATTGCGGCAGTTTCCATCAATGTCGCAAGATTCCATATGAGGTGAAGAATGTCTCTATTCGGAGGTGACAAAAATATTAGTATATGTACTTTTGCCCGGTTCCTCTATGCTACGCAACCTCGGCTACTCCATCCCTTCCTTGGCGTGCACCGACGTGGGGAGAGTAGTGTCTCCGAAGCCGACATCACTCGTGGTCATACACGGGTTGGGCGAACAAGATTCTTTGGGAAGTGTTTGTGCATCTGCTCATAGCTTCCTTCACCATCTGGGTCATGTTGCGACTCTACCGCGACTTTCGCCGAATCGATTCTCTGTAAGTCACGGTGATGATCTCTACTTCTATTAATATTGTTCTTGATTTAGGTTTTGCCTTGTTAGCACATATATATGATATATGTGTATTTGAGTTGATGATTATACTACTATTTATAGTTGAAAATATGCCTAGTATACATGCTTCATTACATTAATTATTGTTTTAGGAATTAAAATAATCACAACACTGCACATATATCTAACATTCACTACATGTCACTGAAATCTACCTCGATCCCTTCCATGACACTGAAAAAAGTTTGATCCCTTGTGTGCCACCAAAATTTTCCTTTGATCCATCACATGCGTTAGTTGGAGTCACCGTTAAACAAAAAAATCGATATTACCCTCATCTTCTCTCTTATCCACTCTCCTCAACCTCCTCTCTCTTCTCTCTCCTACACCCACAGGTCACCACCTCCCCTCTCTCCCCGTTCTCTACTTGCATTCAACAACGTAGAATCAATCAAGTAGGGGCAACGATGAATCAAGCCACTGGTAGGCCTAAACGCACCACGAGCTCATTGTTGTTCATGCCCCTTTGGTTTTCTCACCCGATTTGGTTGTTCAACGATGGTGAAGCCATGCACGGGGCACAACTCACCTGTGAAGGTGAGAGGGTGGCAAGGAGCAGACGCGATGAGACGGCCACAGGCTAGCTTGGGCACGCACAAGAACGCGAGCGGCCACAGCGGCGACGCGGGTGCGGGTCCTCGTGCAAGAGAGAAGGCATGAAAGATGTTGGAGGTGGTGACATCTAGGTCGGCGGCGCACGGCGATGGAGAGCACTTCTCTCCTCCCCGCGCCACCCCCCTCCCCCCGCCCCCGCCCTCGACCACCTTCGCTCACTACTACAAAACAGGCCATAGAAGACGCCTCATCACAGACGGTTCCAAGACGAACTGTGTATGATATGTAGATATCACAGACGGTTCGTGACACATACAGTTCTAACCTCGAACCGTTTGTGATACTGAGAATATCACAGACGGTTCGTGGTTAGATTTACCATGGCTTGGATTTTAGATGTAAAAATCCAAGTTATGGTAAATCTAAAATCACATACGGTTTTATACAAAACCGTCTGTGACGAGATACTCATCACAGACGTCTGTGATAAGACGCTTATCACAGACGGTTCATGATACAAACCGTCTGTGATATCTTTGTCTCGCCCTTACCTTGCGCTCCGGCCTTCCCTGAGCTCGTCGCCCGCTGCCTCCTCCACCTCGCCCCGGCCTCATCGTCGTCGGCCTCCCACGACCTCGTCACCCCAGCCTCCCACGACCTCACTCTCGCTACTCCCCCATTTTGCTCTATGATGTGGATTACTACTGTGATGTGTTAGTGCTCTGTGAATGGATTGAGTTGATGCTACTGTGATGTATGTGATGCCGTGTTGTTTTTAGTGCTCTGTGAATGGATTGAGTTGATGCTACTGTGATGCTGTTGCTAGCTAACAAAAAGTTCAATCCGAAAATCCATACCAGATTCATTCGCGAGGCTCGGAGGCTCCGACGGCGAAAATCTGCTTTCGTTTTTTGCAATAGAAAAAGCTATCACAGACGGTTCGTGAATAGAACCGTCTGTGAAAATAGACTTTCACAGACGGTTCGTGAATAGAACCGTCTGTGATAGCATTTTTCACAAACGGTTTAAAAACCGTCTGTGATGACCTCGTGTCATCATAGACACAAAAATTCAGACTGTTCAAAAATCGTCTGTGATGATGGTTTAGAACCATTTGTGATGAGGTTTTTGTGTAGTAGTGGCTCCTTCAGCTTCTCCCGCGTCCCCGTCGACCATGCCGCTCCTACGTTGGTGTTGCAACCGTTCGATGGGGCCATGAAGATGTCCCTCTTTCTCCTATCGGATCTAGAGCTCGAAGGTGGGGAGAAGTCCGGTAGCGACAACGGAGAGGAGGAGGCTAGCAGCGTGAGATGTAGGAAGAAGGCCAATGGCGGGAAGAGGGAGGAGGCCAGCGTCGGTAGTGGGAGGTAGGGAGGGGGCCAACGGTGTGAGGTGGGGCAGCAGTGATAAGGAGAGAGATAGAGAGAGAGAGAGGTTGAAGAAGAGAGGGGTGAGAGGAAGAGGATGGGGATGGGGATGAAGAGGAATAAGAGGAAGAGAGTGGAAAGAGGAATGAGAGTAAGAAGAAGGGCAAAAGAGTCTTTTTATATGTCAATTGACAAAGAAAGTGGCCGAAATAACATGAAAAAGAACAAAGAAAAATTTCAGTGGCATACAAGGAATCTAACTTATTCCAGTGGCATGGAAGAGATCTGGGTAAATTTCAGTGGCACGTAGGGAATTTTCTCTACTATATTCGTTTTAGGATAATGGTACAATTACTCAAATACCCTTGAAACAAAGCATAAAGTAAGAACCGTGCTCAGCAAGCATGCACTTGGCTTCCATTCATTCCTCAAAGAAAGCCAGAAGCAGTGCAGTCTTGTCAACGCATCCACCTATCAGCAATTCTCAGCACAGTGCGAAAAAAACAACACACAAATTAATGGAGACATACACCATAAGTGATCTCCATGAGAGCAACCAGTGCCATGACAACACTTGCCACAGCAAAGTGAATGAAAGCTGCCATGCCATTGCATAACCAACCGGCCATTGACATGCTCCGTCTCAGAACCGACACCCAGCTCGCATGATGAGTCTACACTCCGATCCATAGAGATTAGGACCCCCTGCATCGATCGATCAATCATCTCGCATGGCCGAAACATAGCTTTGATTTGTTTGGGCTCGTTTAACCGCATATTACATGTTTGTGCAGATACAAATTAAAACATTGGTCGTTAGTTAGATGAGATGGCGCCGAGCATGCGTACCATGCGCATATCGTTGAGCCGTCGTGGTCAGAACGGCAAGTTTACGAGCCTACCAGAAGTTAGTGGCCGGGGGCCAGAGTGCCGCACATGCCGTCCCTGCAGGCTGATCACGAATGGGAGCGATCGATGAAGCCAATGGAGGAAATGGCCGGCCGACGCGTAGCTAGCATAGCATGTCATGTGCCACTTCGAGTTGTGCAAAGGGACATCTGCCCTTTTGTGTCAGCACTGCATGCTAAGTTTTCAGCGAGTTAATTATCGCATTATATATATTGGCACTGTCCGTGAAGGGATGATCGGAGGTCCTATTTGGAACAAAAGAATTTCACATGACATTAACCTATTGAATTCCCTAAAAAAAACTTCCTGCGTTCTAAACAGATCGTGCTTCGAGGATTACGATCTCTTTCAATCCGTGATGTCCGTAATTATCACGGATGGTTCTAGCCATCGCTAGTAGCATAGACGGTCACGCTTGTAAAATCGTCTATGATAATTATAGCACTGACGGATTCTAGAGAACAGTTTATGATAAGACGTCCAGTATAACCTTCTTTATAGTAGTGATAGCGCACACACATGCGCCACGAGGGATGTGTTGGAAATATAGATAATAGTTTAAATCCAGATTTGATTATTAGGCAAAGATCGCAAATAACTAGAGATGCATAAAATGATACTATCAGCAGGCAACTCATTGCACTTCTAAACATACTCAACAAAATGATTATAACAGAATAGAGTGGTCATACGACCAACTTATAATTGGGTTCGATGAAGAACAGGAAGTGGCATAGTCTCGAAGCAGTGCATGTCGTACATGATGCAGCGCAGCGAGTGGTCGCGCAGATGCACTGCCCAGAACCCTTATTGCCGCCCCATGCAGGTGTACTATGCGACAATGGTTCGGAGATATCCGCTCACCCTCCTTCCTGGTACACGCCGAGGAGAAGGGATGGCTTGGTTCGATGGCTCAACTCAAGAACAGAGAGGAAGATGGAAAAATGAAATGAATCATTAACTCTTGTTTGGACATCTCCATATCCTATTTATGGTCGAGACGATCATTCTCTAGTAACTGTCATAATAAAGTTCATTTTAAACCATTGGTAACTGCTAATTCAAAGCCAATTAATGGTAATTAAGCTGTGTTTATCAGATCCGCTATTACGTGTTGGTCTACATCTTCGACTAGTGTATTTCGACCACACTGGTTTTTGGATCCAACCACATTGGTCTAAGGCTTTGTCACACCGGTCTAAGACTTATACCACCCTAGTCTAAGACCCGCTGGTCTAAGACTTCAACCACTCAGTTTTAACCATATTAGTCTATGCCTTCGACCGCAACAGTTTAAGACTTCGACCACTCAGTTTTGACCATATTAGTCTATGTCTTCGACCACAATGGCCTAAGGCTTCGACCAACCTGGTCTAAGACCCCTGGTGTGAGAGACTTTGACCACCCTGATCTAAGACTTTACCACACTGGTCTAATACTCCTTATCTAAGAATTTACATGCTTTAAAATTTAAAAATAAATAAGTCTTTACACATAAATATACTCAATTCCAATACAACGTGACACGCACGTGGAAATGCTCCCTGGCTCCCTAATCCTCCCCAACCTAATCCTCCAGCTTCTGCCTCGGGCTCTCACCCATTAGGGCAACCTATGGCTAGATCATTTAGGTGCATACTGGCACACATGCCCGTACAAGGTTAATGCACCCGGCAACAGCAATATTTGTTTTTGGGGGCAAAACACATACGTACAGGGAGAAGTGACTGGTCTGATTTGGTTTGTCCGGTGGTTGGTTCAAGTTATAATAGTTTAGATTGGTTTTAATAAGATTTTTTCTTGTTAGTCTGTGGCTCTAGCCTCGATCTATATATTTCCTTTCTTCAATAATTCAAATGTTAGCTTTTGTTAGGCTTTAGCTGTTTGAAAATCTACAGGTTTCAAGCTCAGTTATGCAATTATGCAATTTGCAATTTGCACATTCCTGAGGTGTACGGTGTACTTTTTGTCTCGTTTAATCGTATTAACGTATAGCAATATTAAAACTTGCATAGTTGCATCATTGCATGCATATACGGCTGGTGCCGTGGTTAGTTAGTTTGGATCATCTCAGGCTGTTTCTCAGCAATAATGCAATAATACAATAATACGTACAAGAAGAGTACAATTGTACAAAGCCATGGACCGGAAAAAAGAGCACACAAACTAATTACATCCTCCTTTTTATTGGAATATTTTCTTGATGGTACGTGCAAGTTTATGTGTTGTTCAATTACCCGAGACTCTTTTTGCAGTCTCCCCAAAGGTATGGCTCTAAGCGCCACATACGCTACCATGTGATCGTGATGCAAATTGCAACAATAACGCATAATTTCCTGGTAATTGATTACTGAAGTGCACACGGAGGTAATGGCGGAATCAAGAATTTAGAAGACCCGGAGCGAGGGCTGACATGCTGTGTTGGCTCGGTAGCTCATCGAGCAGTAGCCCTCTCGCTTGCCTAACTGATCGCCCCACGGGAGGAGAGGAACGACCGAATAGGGAATGTGGATTGGTCAATTAAGGTTACTCGTTTGTGCATTTGAGCCATTTGACTTGACCTTGGGTTGCCGGCTTCGCTTCCACTCGCCTCAACGTCTAGACCCACGACCCACACAACGTGGAGAGCAGCCTCGGTGCTCCTCATAGAGATGGCGCCATGACGGCGTGCGAGGGGGGGGGTTGCGTCAGCCACCCCGGCTTGCCCCAGGGGTGGTTCTCGCGGTGCACGGAGGAAAATGGGCGATCGACAGCAGATTCGTCTTCCATTGTCGAAAAAACAGCAATAATATACGAATAAAAATTATATTTTCTAAATCGTTTTTCCAGGTGTTAGTTCGAAGCTATGGCTAGCTAGCTACCGGTGCAGTACCTGTCACCAGCAAGATTCCCTGAAAAAATATTGTCACCTGCAAGATCTTACAACTTGTACCTGAAAAGAGTATTTATGTCAGGTTAGTTTGTTTGCAATTGCAGGGCAGGTTGCTTACTTCAGCAGCATGCTGCCCTGTTCATATATGTCGGTACACCTACTACGGACAGTGCGAGATGGTTACTAATTAATCACTAATTAACAATCGCTGTCAAAATCAGAGTGGAATCTCGATCGTGTTAAAGAACATGGGTTATTCTAGAAATGGTTGGTGCCCTTTTCTTTAGTTTCAACCATGCTGAAGCTTTTAGACCACTGGTTGGTGTCTGGAAGACTGGAAGTAGGAGATGTGCCATGGCAGTGCCGTTTCTTTTCTTTTAAGGAATATGCAATGATACGCCACTAATAGGCAAGGCTCAAGAATGCCAAAATTAAAGGTAAAATAGAGCAATATTTTTTTTAAGAAAATTACTACTTCATCCGCTTCTCTATATTTGTCTATGGCCCCGAAAATATATATTTCAATATATTTATTCATTGAGGGTATTTAGAGTGTATTTATTGTAATTTTTTTCTCTATCTACCCTACTTAAATATTTTGGAAGAGATCAAGCGATTATAATATATCATTTAATATAGGTATGTGTGATCATTTATCATTAATCATTTTTTAGATTTAGTGTGTGGGTTGTAAACAAATATAGCCAAACGGAGAGATCAGTAGCTAGCAATAGCATCACCGCTAACTATGCATGCTATGAAATGCATCTTTTTCTTTTTCCTTTGTTACTATTACATAGCACACACTTTCTTGCAATTTAACAGTAGTACTAATCAGTATTCCCTTGGCACACGCCCTTGTAATTCGTGCATTCTTCTTTCTAGCTCGTTTCCCAGGCCACACAGCCTATATATAATAATAATAATAATAATAATAATAATTTTGGGGGTAAACAAAAGAAAAGGAACAAAAAAAAGGGTGATGTAAGCTACCAATTCATGCAATTTTCAGCCTTGTACATAAAATTTTGGGATAGATAAAGCACTTCTACCTGCAAGAGATTTACCACTAGCCAGCGTGCGTCGAACGATAACCATGCGTGGAAAGCTGACCAAATCATTTGCGCAGCAATGCACTCCGTACTTTGCTTCACGCCTTCCACTTTGCACACCCTTCTAAACCCCTAAAATAGGTTCTCTTTTCCCCCACATTCCCAAGCCGTTATGCGTCAGAATCTACAGTCTAAAAGCACACAGTTAGACATGTAGCCAGAGGATTTCCATCCTGTGCAGATAAAAGAAGCCTAACTAGTTCTGCATCCATGCATGTGTCTTCTTCTTCTCACAGTGCTGCAGAAAGTGACTGCGATTCTTGAGAGAGTATCTGCATCATATGGGATGTTGCATTGTACAATTATACATATATACTAGTATGGCATCCATGCATGTCTGATGTCTGCAACATCCTCTAACACCCCAGCTATGCTGCTACCGACCCTGCCCGGGGCCAGAAAGCAACCGCAAGCAGAAGAAGCAGACAGGGCAGGAGGCTTCCATTACTCCTCACCCGAGAGAGAGAGAGAGAGAGAGAGTAATGCAATGTTCATGCAGCAATGTCGTTTGTTTCTGTGTGAGTTATGCTGCAGAGTACAATGCTCTTTTGACCGATTTTTTCAGAGATTTTTGGAGGAAAAATGTGTTGCCATTGAGAGGTGCCTGTCGCCGTTGTTGGGATCCAATTAAATGGATGAAGCAATGCAGACGCCGAAAGGCTGAGAGAGTCTCTTGATCAGATTGATGCGCTTGGCGTACCTGTCGTTGACCAGCATTATTAGCTTAGGTTAGTACTTATCGAGTGCAGTATGGTAGCCCGTTGTCTTTGTTCTCCCTGTCGTATGATTAAGTGGAAACAGAAAACTGATTTCCTCGGAAAATGGGAAACAAAATTTGCGAGCGACCTCATCCTTCAAGATTTTTTTAGGATTAGGTGTTGTTTGCATTTCAGTTGTGTTGGTGCATAAGCCACACACATTTTCATCATTAGTTTCTCCGAAACAGAGAGAGATTAATGATTGGGCACTCCATCAAAAGAAGACTTAACAATCCTAGTGGGATCATGATACGACTATTGAATTTTCCTCGTTCTTCGATTAAACGGTTCGAATGCCATCGGAACGAACAGAGTAAATGTTATTGTGTTCATAAACAGGTACGGAGTTTATTTCGAATTTGACCATTCTGGCAAGAATATCAAACCTTGTGGGGGTAAAATTGGCGGGAAGGAAGAGATATTGCTCCCTTTCTTCACACGTGGGGCCGGGAGGTATAGCTGGCGGGAAATCTAACGGGCTCCTTTAATACGAAGATAGTCTTCTACCTAAACAATACCACAACATTGGATTCCATAGTTTTGAAACCACAATGCCGGAAATCTCTTCAAATTTGGTGTCCGGGACTTTTTCCCCCCAGTTCATTACATCTTCACGCATTTCATGTCATCCCAATCTTCAGTTTTACTTCGCTTGGGAAATTACAGTTTATGCCCCAATGGCTATAGCAGCAATCCATCTAATTAACCATGGTAACACTATCCCACATGCTAGCAAATACACTATCTCGTTTGTTCCTCGGAACCAAACAAGAACAAAAGGCTCATAAATCCTGAATTACCTTATTAGTAAATCCATGTTTCAGTCAGGCATATGGTTCTTAGAAGAGGGACCGCACAAACCACCTTTTGGCAAAGCGGGGCTTTTCCCCCGGAATTGAACTGGTTTATATGAAATCTATAAAATTCCCGCTAAAATCACTTGACATTGGAATTTATGATCTAGTATTTACCAGGGAGAAACACGATCATGGAGCTAGCTAGCTAGCTAGGGGTCCAATCCAACTCCAAAGCACACACAAGTAGCTAGCGCTAAGCAGCCATCTCTGCCCCCAGATCCACCTACACTGGTCCCGAGGCCGCACCACACAGACAGGCGCCTCAATACGCATGTTCTCAAGTTTGCTACCAGTTAAGTTTCTGCGAAAGGGGAGCTGAGCTGAGCCGGGTGCAGTACGTGCGTGCAGTGCAGAGACCGCTAAACTACGACTACGACTCCACTTGCTTGCGTTTGCAGAGATGCAGAGTTCGTTGCTGCAGAAAGTTACAGTACTACTGCGTCGTTCAGCGAGGAGCAGAGTTTTTATTGTACTACCTGCGTCTCTCTCGTTTGCGTGCGTCCCCAAATCCCTCTCCTCTCCTCTTCCTCGTCGTCGTCTCCCTGCCTCCTGCATCTGCATCTGCATCTGTGGGTGGCCTTGGGACTTGTGACAGCAACATGGACCACCGCCATGAGAGTGCTCACAGTTTGCTGCCATCCTTCCTGATTGGTGCAAACAGTTTCAAGGCATCAGTAAGTCAGTAGTAAGTGGAATAACACACACTCGCAAAACTAAAGTAAATAGTAATGGGAAAATTTGTTTATTAACACAAAGTTACTTGCTCTCCAACATATAAGCTTAGCTTGGTTCAGATGAAATGTTTCTTCCACCATATCACAGGTTTGGAAGAAGAAGAAGAAGAAAAATAACAAGCGTACGGAGAAACGGAAAAACGTCGATGGAGAAAGTTGATTTTTATTGGGGCAGGTGTCGTACCAGGATTGGGTCTCTGGATTTGACTAAACAAAGGCCAACAAGGTTAACCGTTCTCAGACTCCAGCAATTAAGCGGTGACTCTGCACTGTTAACACTGCGTTAACGCCACGCCTGCTTGTGTATGACTCGAGTGAGCTTTATCTTAAAGCGCACTAAAGTCCAATGACCGTGCATGTTACACATAGCAAGCTAGCTGTGCCTCATAATGGTTCTGTCCAACACACTTTAGAGCCCATCCATCTCCAGATCCATTCTCTTTTGGGAATCTAGGGGTTGCTAAACACTTCCACCTCAACTCCAACCAAGATCCCAAATGTAGGCAGTAAAAGAGATCAAAGATTCACGGTGTTGGATGGCATTGGCAATCAACATCAACAGCAGCAGCAGTAAAAAGATATCAGGGGTTCAGAGTGCATGGAGAGTAAGTACTGAGTAGTACTACCCTGGACATGCATGACTCCATGGCAAGCACAGACAGGCTCCTCCTGCCTTTCCATCATGGCGAAAATGCAGTGAGAATTTACCAACCAGGTCCTCTCCACCCTACAAGAGGAATATATCCATCAGATCAGATGGGTCTGGTAAATAGGCGCTCTCAGCCTCTCACTGTCACACGCGCGCATACAGATACAAATACATGCAGATACAGATACAGATACATGCAGATACAGAGTTGAGTCAATTCACCCACCACGAGTAGTCCATGACGACAAGTATTGCGATGAGCAGTGGCAGCATGTAGTACTCATACGTATCCCAAATGCGACCATACATGGCAACATCTCATGTAGGTATGATGTACGCGTACGGCTGTCATATGCGTGCGGACCCGGACCCGGACCCGGGCCAGCCGGCCGGCCGGTCTTTCTCTCGTCATTCTGGCACAGTTTTGCGATGTCGGCGAGCCGACCCCACCGCTTGGGGAGATATCAGATATGCATCCTCCCAATTAAGAGCCCCATACGTGGCAAGCCTCGAGCCACCTTTAGATCGTAGCACCGCACAACACGACCGATGGACCGACCGAGCCCGCTCGCCAACCGATGAGCTGTCGATCGAGCCAGACCGGCCATGAATTCACCTCGTCTCACAACCCAACCATATCTCTCTAGCTACGCAGGAACGAGAGGTGCCGAACTCTGAAGCTGGACGCGGTACATGGGAGGCTGGCACGCCGGAGTTGGAATGTCAGGAATTGAAGGCCGGTGCGGGCCGGTTCCTCCTCCCCCTGATCCTTAAAACTCCTATGCGCTGCCGCGGTCTGACAGGCGTCACATGCGTGCGTCGCCCGCGCGCACCCGCACCCGCAGTGATATGATCAACCCTCACATGGCTGGCCCTGTGATGCAGCAGCGGGTGCAGGACCAGGGACACGCCTTAGACCCACCCCAACACCCCATGCCTGCCGGTGCCCCCACTCCGTCTATTCTCCTCCCTTATCTCAACCCCATCACACACGCACAGGCTGCTCGCCTCTTAAATCCACGAGCCACCCCCTTCCCTCCATCCTCACGAGGACCTGCATGACACAGCAATGATAACATTCCTCTGAAACTCACCCACATCCCAAAGATTCAAAGAAGAGAGAGAGAGAGAGAGAGAGAGAGTTCTATGCAGTTTCTATATCTGTACCTGCAAGTGTAGATATATATATATTGCTTCTTGCAGGCTTGCTTGTACTCCCATAGGTTCTTCTCTGGTATGGAAACTTCTCCTGCTCTGGTTGGTGCTGCACTGTGACTTGGCCTGGTTTGCTGTGGCTGTCACTCGCATCTGAATGTGAGGTGGTCTTCTTGGGGTGCTTCGTTCGGTGTTCGACCGATCAGTTTGGAGACTGAACGATGCCGGCGGCGAGGATGCTGAACGCCTTCACCGACGACATGCCGGAGTTCGACCGGCAAATGGGGTGCATGGCCGGCATATTCCAGATCTTCGACCGCCAGCGGATGCTCACCGCGCGGCGCGGCGGCCGGCAGGCGCAGAAGAGGCTGCCTCCAGGTAACAAACAACTCATGTTCATTGACCTCTGCACCTTTCTGCTCCGTTATGTTCACATTGAGTTGCCGTGTCTCAAGTTCTAGCATAATCGCTTTTCTTGATTACTACTTTAAGGACTGTTTCGGAGTTTTTAATCACACTCTCTGAATTATTATCTGCAATTCGTTTCTGCTATTGTTGACTAGATATTAGAAAGGTGGTTTTTGCCAGAAAAGCTTGCTTCTTGTGCTCGTTGAAAAGAAGTCCTTTCAGTCTATCATTCAAAGTTTGGTAAGATAGACAGTTGGAAGGTTCAGTAAAAAATGCCTTGGCTGGTAAAACTGTTCAATAGTATAAACTGCTTTTGTTGAAGCATGGTAGATACTATATACCCAAAGTGGAAGTTGGAAAATAAGTTGTTATCTTGAAAATGGAAGAACAGAATACTGATTTTATTTGAACTGTTCTTTTGCTGAAAAGAGACCAAGGCTAAGGCTCACAGAAATTTACTGCTGTAAGGAGAACATCAAAATTGTAGCGGTAGAATTCTAAACAGTAAAAACGGACTGATTATAGTAATTGTGATCATAAAAGCATTTCCTTGTGAATGTACTATGACAGCACATTACTACTTTTAGCACTATATGAACAAGGCATTGACATAATGACAGCCAATGATGTGGATTTGGGTACCCAGAAGTAGCATGAGGATATCTATTTGCACTGACTGAAAAGGACAGCTCAACAGTTGGTTATTAAATTTCACTTATGTAATGAAACTGAAGAGGACAGCTGAACAGTTGGTTATTAAATTTCACTTATGTAATGAAACTGAAGAGGACAGATAAACATTTGATTTTTAAAATCTCCATTCTTGTAATGATAGATTAACTGAAGACGACAGCTTAACAATTGATTATTAAAAAAAATCATTCATGTAATAATAATAAATAATAGTAAAGAAAACGTCACCTTTTGCTAAAATTCATCCATGTTGTTTGTTATCAGCATGACATGATAAATTGCTCTATTTCCTCGGTTTAGATTTTTGGCAACAATTATAATGTCCTCTTATTTTCTGCAGTCCGTAATCCTCCAAAAAGCAGCACCAATGTTCCAGTGCGAAGCTCAAGTACTTCAAAGATCGTTCTGGTAATTTTTCCTGTCTGGACTAGCTCAACCTATCTTTTTGGGGTCAGGAAAACCATTCTGCGTGCATCAGAAGTACATTTGAACACATCAAGGGGAGGGCTCTAACCTATGAATTGATTTTGCAGGAGAAAACATTCAGCAAAAGTATGACCGAGAACAGTAGCCTTTCAATAGAGTCATCAAGAGCTTCTTGCTCTTCCTCTTCGTGCTCATCTTTCTCGTCACTTGATGGCAATAAATCAATCCAACAGGAGCTTCCATACATCAATGGGGAGCTCCTTGTGCAGAGGCCACTGAAGAACGCACCAAGTCTGAAGGGTGCTGACATGGACGCTACATCCGGACAACCAAACGTCGTTTTCAGAGACATCGTGAAGGACTCCATCAACTGGGACTCCGGAGGCCTAACTGTAAAGACCTCAGTGAAGGAGCCAAGGAGAAGTGGGCAGTACAAAGACTCACCAAGGCCATTGCTTCTCTCCAAATCAATGGACGGGACCTACTTCATCGGCATCGATAGGAGCACCAAGGTCCCTGCAAATGCCGTCGAATCCAGCAGGCGTTTCCAGGAGCAGTCACGAGTCTCATGCGATGATCGGCGACTCCTGAGACCCGTTGAAACCCACGAAAACAAGAAGCCTTCCACAAGGCTCAAAGAACTCCCTAGATTGTCCTTAGACAGTAGAAAAGAATCTCTGAGCCCGAGTTCACGTCTGATGAACTTCAGTTACAAGAGAACTGATAACAATCTCCTGGATACTTTGAAGCCTCAAGAGTCTCCGAGCCACAGGCTGGCCAACAGTGTCATTGCCAAGCTCATGGGGTTGGAAGAAGCACCAAATGCTACAGGGATACTGGTTGCTGATAGCTACGAGCCTGCAAGATCACCAAGACCTGCGCAAGCCACTCAGAACGAGCGTGCATCACGTTCACTAAGAAGCACTTGCCAGGATCCCTGTGTGCTGCAACCAAAGAACGAGTCTTCAGCACAGAAAACGAAGCCTTCTCCAAGAATTCTCACCGAAGCCGGTCCTTGGAGGCAGCAGGAGAGAGGTGTCACCAACAGCAATGTTTCGCAATGTCGAGATGCTGAAGCGAGGCCAAGGACTGCGTTTTTGTACGCCGACATAGAGAGAAGGCTTGCGGGGCTCGAGTTCTTCGAGAGCAACAAGGACTTCAGAGCTCTCAAAATTCTGGGTGCATTGCATGCAAAGGATGCTAAGCACCAGAACGACGGCAATGCTGAATCAGTGTCTGCTCAGCAGGCAGGAGATGCTCTAACCACCAGTTCCAGAAACTTCCAGTCTCCCATTGTAGTCATGAAGCCGGCAAGAACCACCGAAAAGCCGGGGGTTTCATTTGCTTCAGTTGCTCCCCTTGCAGGGCTCAGAGGCCCCAGGAAGCTGCAGCCCAGGTATCCATCTTTCACTGGCAAGAACGAAACCAGTACAAATGAGAAGATCCGTTCTCGCATTTCAAGAGGTCAATCCAAGTCTGACAAACCTGTTAGCAGTGCAAGCTCGCCAAGGCCTACAGGCTCATCAAGCCCCAGACTGGTGCAGAGGAAGGCAGAGTCGGAAAGGCGGTCTCGTCCACCGGTCTCACCAAAGTCTCCAGGCAAGAAGTCCAATGAAGCAGCCTCCCCAAGAGGAAGAACAAGATCAAAGCCTTCTCAAGTAAAGAGCCACCGTGACAATGAGGTCTGGCAGAGCCCGGGAAGCAGAATCAGCTTGGCGAAACAGGTTGACGTCAGTATAATGGATTGTGAAAAGCCTCTGGTTGTCAGCTCGTCGTTCGTTCAACCAAGCTACACTGCTGCAACACCAAGTCACAAGGTACACATAAAGAAACAACCATATATGAAGAAACCAGCTGTTTCTATGAATTTTTCCATGTGCTCGTTGTTTATCACTAACTAGTGAAAATTATCATTTTTTCAGGTCTCTTCTTTAATTCTGGACCAGAAGATTCGTTCACTGGAGAACGTCCCGAGCCCCGTCTCTGTCCTCGACACATCCTTCTATCATAAAAGGATCTCAGATTCATTCAAAGGTAAGAAGTTGATATAGCAGTTAGTTTTTCTGCATTACTGTGCATAACATAACCAACTGCAAGAACAATAACATGATAGATCCTACTGTTTGGTCTCATTCAATTCAGAAGCCCATAGTGTCATTCAAAGGAAAAAGCATAATTAGCTGTAAGCGTGCTGATGACGCTAGTGACAGATAATCTGCAATAAAAGCTACCAGGTAGCTCGTGGTCCTGCGATTGGGAGGAAGCACAGCAGATTGACAGTTGCAGCTAGATGTGCTAGTGCTGAACAGTGATACGTTTGCAAGCCCCACATGTTGCACTTGCTTATGCAGCAGCATGATGTGTGCTTTTGGTGTGTATGCATTGCTAGTATAGATGTGCCCACCAGTGCCCCCCTCTACAAATACACCTAGTGTGTATGATTCAATGGATCCTGTAGATAGATGGTGATTTCATATCTCCTGTCTGATACATGTTTTCTTCAGTTGTGCTGTCTGATAGTGAATTCCGTACTTCTGTCTGGTACATTATTTTATTCTGCAGTTGTATTAAGCACCAGTTTCTGAATATATGTATATCCTTTTCTGCTTGTCCAGATGGGGAGACACATACTTCGGACGAGCGCTGGAACCCAAACAGCCTGCCTGACACGTCACAGTCGAAGACGAGCAGTGAAGCCAACCAGAACAAACCAGAAAATTTGGAAGCCCTAATCCAGAAGCTTGAGCAATTGCAATCAATGAATGATGAAGCTGCAAACATGAAAGATCACCAGTATATCTACGAGATACTCTTAGCATCTGGTCTTCTGCACAAAGAACTGAGCTTCGCAGCAATGCCTGGCCAACTCTGCCCGTCCAGTTGCCTGATCAATCCGGAGCTCTTCCTCATTCTTGAACAAACAAAACCGCACTTTGTTTCAGCGACTCAAGCTGTTACTGGAGCTAAGAAAAATTCTAAGCCTCAGATAGAAAAGCTTCACCGAAGACTTGTATTCGATCTGGTAAACGAAATTATAGCTCAGAAGAAGAACATCTATAGCACTGCAAGTCAATCGACGAAGTTTCTCCGATCAAGGAAGTTAAGTGGGTGGCGACTTTTCAAGGAATTGTGCACAGAGGTTGACAGGCTCCAGTATGAGAGTTCGGCAGTAAAATGCTATGAAGAGGATGAGGATGAAAACAAGCTGTTAGCCGAAGACACACTGCATGGAATGAAAGATTGGAGGAGCTTAGACGGTGAGCTACAAGGCATGGCTTTGGATATTGAAAGATCCATCTTCAAGGACCTTATCGACGAGGTCTTAGGTGGTGAGGCTACTGAGAACATGCAAGTTGGACAACGGAAGCTGCGTAGGCAGCTGTCGTTCAGTAGTATGAACTGAGTATGCTTGGTAGTTGTTTCCGTTAGGAAGCTTAACCACTAGTAAATGCAACCTTTTGTATTTTGCTGAAGACTAAGCTATAGGAGAAATATAAATGTTCCTCGACAATAGTCTCGCTGCCATTGACACTAGACGAAGCAAGCAATTGAATATCTACAATACTCTTTACCAAGTCTTCTCTATAGATAATTTTTTATTGGATCATGCTCTTGTTCTTGATTACACAGGCTGTTGTTTGTTTCATGAGATATGGTCACCTGAAGCAATAGTTTTACCCGATCTGCATTTGTTTTGGATAACAAACTAACAAAGGACCATTTGGCTTCTGCATGGCAGGAACATCTCACACTGTTTTAGACAACAAGATGTTTCCTGCCAGATTGGTGATAACTCCCACTTGAAGTTGTAACCCTGTAGTTCCCAAAAACTGTTTATAATATATATATATTCATTCTGCAACAGGCAACAGTCCTAACCCGACATTCGCACGACGATAGTGTCGCTAAAACCAATCATTAACTCCTCGGCTCCTCGCCTGGCAGTAAATTGAAATCGATTCAGTGCATTGTACGAATATAACATCCAAAGATTGCAACGGAGGCTCTGTACAGGCAAATCACATCTCTATTCGGCGTGACGACATGTCAGATTCTCGACGAGAAAACTGTACTCGAGTCAGTGCCAGATCATTCAGGCCACCGAAACGCGACACAGGACGCAAATTGGCAACAGAGGAATGAACATGAGAGGACATGTATTTTTCGGAGAGTGACAGAACGAGGCGTACCTCCAGCCCGAGACCGGCATACATGTCACCTTCCGAACTGTGTGCGCACAGTGAGCCCGCAGGGTCGAGATGGCAATGATCCACGTTCCACCACGGGACCAAACCAACCGGCGAAGCGCGAGCCTCAGTACTCCAGCGCACGACGCCAACCTTTGCTTCGGCCCTGCACTGTTAAGATTTCAACGTCACTGTTAAGCCGTCAGAGACTCATCAGCTCAAACATGCAAGTAAAATTGCAACGGCAATGCCATGGATGGACAGACCCGGCCGCATGGTAAGGGAAGACGTCTCTCAGCACATGGAATGCCGGCGCTGCCAGCACTCCGCTTGGGATTCGTTCAACCGGCGTCCCATGAGCGGGTCGTCGGAAACAGGAGCCGGCACTGATCGGTGGGCACGCCGTCCTGGCAACCGGCAAGAGATCCTAGGTTCTCGACACATGCGGCCACCGGATACCAGAATGCCAGATGCTGCGTGCGTAGGTCCAGGCGCTACGGTGCGCGCGCGCCTCGTCGTAAGCATTCCGTCGAGCGCGTGGTGGGCGTGGAACTGCCACCGGTGGCCGGTGGCCGGTGGCCGGTGGGCGTTTAGGGACCGGACACTGCTAGGTAGCCCACGAATCGCACTGCACAAGTAGGCATCTAGTCTAGGCGGTGGCGCCCAACCACCACCACCACCAGTCCACCACCACTGGATAGCCCACGGATCGCGGCAACGACGGTGAACCGCTTGCCAGGCTGGTAATGGTATGGCACGCTGGGCTGGACCGCGCGGCACAGCATGCGCGAGCTAAGACGTCGCCTGCTCCGTTCGGCCCACGCATCTGCAAGTCCGCAACCGAAAACTGCGCGGTTACGCCTTCAACCCGCGCACGCAAAAGCCGCCTGGTGCGAAGCGACCTGGTTGGTTGGGTGGACCGGTGTATGGGATGGTTCATTTCTCTATTTGTTGTACTAATTAAACTGGTTTTGCATAGGGTTGTATAGATTTTAAAGATATATTAATTATTATAATTATGAGTTTATCCCTCTCACTCCCACGCCAAACCGCTACCTCGCTTCTCTTCCCCTCCCACCCCACGCCAAATTGCTCTGCCCTCCTCTCTCCGGCCGCCGCTAACTCCCAGAGTCGCCGCGGCCAGCGCCCGCCCTCCTCTCGGTGTCAGTGCCGCTCCACTCCACCCCTACCTCCTTCAGGCGCTGTAGACTCCACATAGGGCCGTCTCCCACCTCTTCCCCCTGCTTCTCTGTCACGATGCACCGCCCGATGTCCGCTGTGTGGGGGCACCGTTCCGTCCTCGTCTTCCTTCTTGTTGCCTCCCCAACACCGATGGCTCACGGAGGTTATCATTTTGTCTTCTCGTGCGGCCCGCCTCCCTTCGTTGTCAGTTTCTCATCCAGTAGTCTCCTCCCCCATGGGTTTACCAGACGACAAGCTCCCCCGTCACCACCAACCGGCCCGATTCCTCCAACTAGAGGTCTATCTCCCACCCCACGTCAAAACGCTCCGCCCTCCTCTCCCCGGTCGCCGCCAACTTTGGTTGGGGGGACGGCTGCCCACGCGGTCAGGGCACCTTCCTCTGGGCCGATGGCAGCGTATACGTCGGCTACTGGACGCGCGACAGCCCCACCGACATTGTCCAGTAGAAGGGCGTGTACTGCCCGTCTCCGGCGGCGGTGTCCCCGACAGCGTGTGATCCCCGTGACATGTTCGCGAGGGATTTGCCGGGCTTCATGCGCGGCAGCACTAAGTCAGCGTCGATGCAGAAGTCGCTGAATTATTCAGGGAACAGGACGACCAATGGGCGGACGAGCTCGGCGTCCGGCTAAGCAATAACTCCGGCAGCGACTGGAAGTACAACAAGATTTGCATTTGAGAGTCAGATGGGGACATCACGTGCGACATTGTGGACGGAGCCGCCTTGGCGGGTGAGGTGGTGGGCGCGCTAAGGAGCATCAGGACGGACAACGACAGTGAGGGGAGGGGGTTGTCGTCGCCGGCGCCGCACATCGCCAAGTGGGTGCCGTCGCAGGAGGTGAAACGACAGGGGGGACCTTTGCCAAGGGACACAAGAACTACTTGCTTATACTCAATTTGCAGCTTGGGATCAGGTGCGTGCTTTCGTTTGCCTTCAATGGCGGGTGTGAATTATGAATATTTTGGTTGCTCAATTGTGGGATTTGACCATGTTACTACTTTAGCATCACATAACGTGTAACGCCGGAGAAATTCACATTGGCTTTGGTACGTTTGCCGATTTATAAGTTTGAATTAGGAAATATTGACATGTGAATCATCAAAGAGTTTACTTTAGGTGATGTAAGTAATGGTTAAAAAGCAATTTTTTGTGGGTTGACCAATCTGATTTTGATTACAAGGTAGATACTTCACCCTTCTGTGTGAATTTTTCACCAACTCACAACATTTCATTGATGGCTCAAATTGTTATTGAACTCCTTGCAAGCATATTAGCCATTTTTCTTTCATTTTTTCTCCACAGTTAAATTCATCTCTACCTTACCAATGATGTGTTGACACAGGCATGCAGTTGGCAAGCAAGGTCCAATTACGCTTGATCTAAAATCGTCGACTTTCAACACAAAGGAAAAGGTATGGACAAAGTTCCCTCCAAAAGGCTCAAAATGTACTCCTCCTCACAATTCTCGTGACTTCAGATGGAAGGATTACTGCCCACAGGTGTTCTGGTTGGTCATCACTCCCATGATAAAGATATATATTGTACCCTTGCTCTGGTGTCATTATGTTGATCGACATATCATTTGTTCTGAACTGAATCGCATGACACTGTGCAACCTGTTCAATGTGGATGCTGCTGACTATATGTTATCCCTTTGCGGAAGTGAGGCTCTTCGGGAGCTCTCATCTCCTGGTAATAGTGGAAGCTTCTTTTACCTAACAAATGATGATCGGTACTTGATAAAGACAATGAAGAAATCAGAAGTAAAGGTTTGTCATTTGTAGTTCCTTCTGTCTCTAAACTTTCCAAGCTTCATAAATAAGGACAGAAGTTTTATTATAAATGCAAAAAACACGTTTACATTACGGATGCTTCTGAAGATGCTTCCAGCTTACTACAATCATGTCCGCGCATTTGAGAATACTCTAATTACCAAATTGTTTAGTCTACATTGTGTCAAGTTAGCGATGGAGATAAATGTGATTGTATATTTCTTCTCCATCCTTAGCACTACCTTTGTTATATACATTTTTGCCAATGTTCAAAATGCGTGCCCTGGCTGTTTATTGCTGTATTACTACTCAGCTTCGTTTTGTCATAATGGGAAATATATTCAGCTCTGATTATTCTATCTATATATGTTTTGATCTAAAAGACTAATCTCTTGGCCGTACAACTTACAAGCCACACACTGAGATTGATCAGTATACTACCCTGAAAGACCTCGATCTGAACTTCATATTTAGATTGAAGAAGCAGTTGTTTCAAGAGTTCCGAAGGTGCAACCATATTTTGTCTCACATTCTTGCCTCGACCGATGCATCTCCAACTTCATTAGTTAGGTTCCAACTGTGGAAAATGACACTTTATTTCTGTAATGGTGTATATATATGGGTTGTATCACTGTAGTTGAAATTGATGTGGGGCAGCATGCATATAAATGCTTTGGCTCAATGAATGCAAGTGCTAACAAGGTATAATAAACAATGTTGATTTTGAGTAAATTCCTCATCCTTTGGGATAAGCAATTTCATCAATTTGCACTCTGTTCAATTGTAGACGGTTGAAACCTTGTGAATTCCCTCTTCTATCAATGAAATCCAGTGCTGTATTTTATCAAAGAAATGGCTTGTATCACTGTGGTATTAGTCTTTGATTTCATAAAGTGATCTTTGCATAGATGTGAGCAAAATTATCATCAAAGATCTTTAATGTAAACTGATAAATTTCTGGATGTTAACTATTTTATGGTACATGTAATGAAAAGAGATTGAGTAGTAAAAGTGAGGATTTCCCCCTCCTTTTGATATGGCTAGAGCGGTAAATGGAAAGGTAGGTTGAGAATCAAAGATTGGGAGTAGTCTGTCATGTTTTAAAATTGAGTAGTAAAAGTGGGGATTTTTTCCCTCCTTTTGATAGGGCTAGAGCGGTAAAGGGAAAGGTAGGTTGAGAATCAAAGATTGGGAGCAACCTGGCATGTTTTAAAATTCAAATGGTATACTATTCATTCATAACATAATTGGCATAGACATTGATATAATTTAGCATTTGTGGTATTATTTATTTAAGATACGCTGCAACGCACGGACACCCTGCTAGTTTTGTGCGATATTGAATAATTACATTCGATTAAATTAGGTGAACTATGCGGTACAGGGTGGACTCATCCGTTCGCATCGCGTGCGCTCACCACTCGCGTTAGATATTAATGAGTTTGCCATTACCTATTAAACTTAAAGAACAAATTTAAATATAAGTTGTATATTTAAAAATAGTTATCATTTAATTACTCAAATAGTTAAATATAAGTGGGTTACACTGTAACAAAAAATGCATTAAGTCAAAGAAGAGCTAATAGTATATCATTACATTTAAAATTAAAATATAGAACTTAATTAGAGATTAAGCTAGAAAATTATAGAAAAAGAAAAGAAAGAAAGTAAAAGAAAAATACTATGGATGTAATCTCACCAATGTAGAGAGGAAGTTACCGAACCAACCTCATCCCCTCAACCAAACACAATCTCGTACCATTTATGTACCATCTCATACAACCAACCAAACACATTCGTGTAACATCTCGTACAACCAACTAAACAACATTCTTGTACCACCACATTCAGGACGATTCCGTCCTACTTGTACCATCTCATCCCATTCAATCTCATCCTACCAATCAAACACACCCTTGGTGATTGATGCATGAGGAATAAGAGCTATGTGCTGCTGCGGATTTGGAGGTGTCATATTTGCCTTGTCGGCAATGGCGGCGTACTGCATGATGTTACTGGTGCGGTCCCACGGTGAAGTGGATGCTACAGGTGGCAGCACGAGGGGGCTTGTGCAGCCATTGTTGGTGCGATAACTAGGAGTGGACATTTTTTTAATCCAAAATCGAACCGAACTGGATTAATCGAAAGTATCAGTTTATTTAGTGGTCGGTTCGATTTTCCTGCCTCTAATCGGTGTCCAGTGTACGGTTCGATTTCCAACTCTGAAAAACCAAATAGGCCTATTACCGAACTAATAATCCAAAGCCCACTCTGACCCTAAGGCCCAAGGCCCACTCGCCACTACCTAGCCCAACCAGGCCACCACTCCCTAACCCTAATAACCTAATCCAATCCCTATCCTCTCATTCGCACGCAACAACCACATCCCAATCGTCGCCAGCCGCTAGGCCTCCACCGCCGCCAGCTACTAGGCCTCCGCTACGCCAGCCGGCCGTTCGTGCAGCCGTCGCTAGCCACCCATTCCCCACTAGCTATGCGTAGTTCGGTATACCGAACGATGGTTAATTAGGTTCAGTTTTTTATTTTATTTTGGTTAATTCGGTTGCTAACTCTTTAAAACTGAAATATTTTTTAACGAAAAAACTGAAACACCACCCCTAGCGATAACACGGGTGGAGCAGGAATCGGCAAGGGAAGTTGGCTCGAATAATGGTATTGGAACACGAGATGGTCGGCCAACCTGCGTAGAAATTCAGTAAACATCCTATAACTTCGTTGGTTTCCATCACCGCTGATCACCTGGTTATCAATAATGCGCGCACAGTGAAAACCAGATAGAAACAGTTGTTGAGAACGCATCGATCGTCCCAAGGATCACCAACGGAATCACCCGTTGAACATATAGTGAAGACACCAACTTGGAAGTCTGCACTGATTTGGAGACAACAGGTAGGATCACAAGTTTCAGATTCAGAATGCAAGAAAACATAGCCCTTAAACACAGCTTTCCAACAGTATGCTGAATTTCTGTCATTTTGCGCTTAAACAACAGTCAACAGCAGCAGTATACAACTTGCATATGACAAAAAATGAACAAGGTAAGTTGCCAGCTTGCATTAAGCATTAATATCAGTGACAACACACCTCAAAGGGCAAGGATTAAGAAGAATCATGCTACAGATAACATGGATTTTCTGAAAGTAGAAGTACAGTGTCAAAACTGGATCCTCCAAGTAACCTTCAAGTCTCAGGCATTTTGATAGTGGTGCAGCTTGTATAACAGAACTTTTCCACCAGCATGTCCAACAGACAGAAACCCGCTGCCTGGGCTGAAGTCTAAGCACCGTGGATAGTGAAGGCTGAACCGAGGCCCTGGCCAGTTTTGGAACACACTGAAGGATGGGACATGCACAAGCCTCATCCCGTTCCTCTCCCTTCCTGAGCTTATCGCCAAAATCTGGGAATCGTGATTGAACTTCATTTCACCAATATCGGTTGTAAGGTTTTCAATTGCCTTCAGTGGCTTCCTCTTCCCGCCGAGAAACTCATCCCTCTTATACACATTCACTATGCCGCTGGTGGAGCCTGTGGCAAAAAAAGAGCTGTCCTGTGAGGTGCAGAGCGAAACGCCTGTTAGCGAACCATCATCGGTAGCCTTGTGGATACACTTCCTTGTTCTAAGATCCCAGTGGTAAACATGGCCATCCCCACCACTGCTTAGGAGCTGATTCCCACTGTCCGCAAAAGCCAATGAACGCACACTTCCATTCATCTTGAGGGTTCCGATGAGCTGCTTAGTTTTGGAAGAAATCAAAAGAATGTACCCCTCATTACCAACGAATGCAATGGTTCTTGAATCAGGTGATATCTCAAAGTTTTCCAGGCTTTTCTCCTCACGTCCTGTCAAGGGTCCAATCTTACTAACAGCAGCGTTCACCAGATCAAACGAGTAGAAGAATTTCCTCCTGCCTGAAAGGATGACCTCAGAGCCATCAGGTAGAAAGGATGCCTTGTGAACCGGGCAGTCCTCAATAAATATGCTCTGGATCTTGGGGTTTCTCTTCCCATCAATCTGGAAAAACCTCAGATGTTTGTCCAAACCAGCAGCAAGCATCAACTGCCCATTCCTATGAAACTGCACTGAATTGATAGGACCACTAGATGGTTCCTGAGCATTAGCATCAACAAGCCTTGAGAAATCTAACATGCCAGGTAAGAGCTTAGCAGTATCCTTGACAACAAGCTCATCATTATTCCGAAGAATATCGTCGACTCCACCCTCCTCATCAGATTCATCATCTGACACCCCAGGAAGAGGAGCTTTCCGGTCCATGTCAGCCCAGCCAGTGAAGGGGTTCAACTTGGCATGCTGACCACGCAACCTAGCCTCATACTCTTTGCCCGAGATCACATGCTCATCAGCCTCCTTTCTCAACTTCCTCAACCTTGCAACCTTCAAGATGTCCACCTCAGTCCTCTCCTCCTCCTCATCTACCCAAGCAGGCTTCCTCCCCCTGTTGCCCATCTCATCTTCCTCATCCTCACTGGACAAGTCCTCCTCGTAAACAGGCAAGTCATCCTTGCCGTCACCAGCAGACCGATCCATGAAGTACAAAGGCACATCCTGGTCAGGAGCCGCTGCAGCCCCAACCTCAGTGCCGAACTCCGGCGGCGCATAGAGGGCACCAAATAGCGAACTCTCTAGCTGCCTCATCTCCTCCTCCTCCTGGTTCTGCTTGGCTTCCAGCGCCTTAGCCTTCTTTTTCTTCCTCTCCTTATTGCCGTTACCCGACTTGGCTTCCTTCCCAACCTCTGCATCCTCAGCAATTGGAGAGCCAATGCCCTCGTCATTATCATCATCAGCTCCACTTTTCTCCAGGCGGCGCTTCTGGAGCACGTTCTGGGATATCAAGCTCATCTTGCCTGGAGAAACGGTCTGCCAAAACTACCAACAAATTAGAGAAACCTAGTCCCATAAACGCATAGAGCTTCTACTGATTGCAAGGTAGGATACTGATGCTACTAAAAATTAAGTCGCAGGCTTATAAATTGGGTCTCATCACATGGAAAACCAAAACGAATTTTACAGCACGGACGACGTTACAGTACTCGGTACCAAGAATCGATATCCTTTTCACCCCGAGAACAATCAAGAATCGATATCGCGATCAGTATAACAAAGCATGGACGCCACGCAACCAACGACTCTTGCTCGCAAACTGGACAAGAAGAGGTGAAATTGATAAGAGGCGTACCGTGGGAAACTAACAGCGGCGAAGCTCCGGTGGTCCGGTCGGCGACGGAAGGCCGCGCGGCGGCTGCTCGGCGCTAGAGACTGGTGGGAGAGGGAGGGCGAGGAGGCTCTAGGGTTTTAGACTTTTTCGTCCACTCCGTGAAAAATATGGGCCTTTTCGCCATTAATGGCCCGGATCACGTTGAGATTAACGGGCTTACTCAGCCCACACATCATCATTTTTTTACAGACCCGTCTTGTCAGTGACGCACTAGCTACACAGTATACGAGAAACAAAAAGGACCCGCACGTCGGAGCCCACCCGCAAACCGTGCCCACCTCCGAACATGACACGGACGTGTGGGCCTGGCAGTAGGCTGTTGATATTGGGCCCAAAGGTCAGTGTCATCGGTGGACACGATCAACCACCACCCCCAAAACCCTTCCCCGTTTTGTTTTGTTATAAACCCTTCCGCCTCCTCCAGTCTCTCGCTTCTCTCCCCCCCCCCCGACTCGAGTCGAACTGCTCCGCCCCCGCCTCCTCGCGTCGCCGACTCGCTCCGCTAGGGTTTTTCCCCCTCCCGTGGCCGGGGGCTGCGGAGACGCCGTACACTCGCTCTCGATTCGCTGCCTCCGGGAGCCCTCCTCGCTCGGAAGGTTGTATTCCTCTCCCTAATCCCAACGCGTCTCGATCTCTCCTCTTAGGCTATGGCGCCCCTGGCGATCGACCTTGTTTGCTTGGTGTGCGTTCGTCGTGGCGTTATCTGTGAACTCGGTGGGTTTAGTTGGTTGATGTGGTGTGGGGATCGCGTTTGGTGCGTCGAGATGATGTGCTATTGGGACTTTGGGGAGATTTAGGTTGGAATAGGGTTGGTTGTAGATTTATGCACGATTTTATGCTTTTGGCGGGGCGATTTTGGGGATTATTTTGGGTGCTATGTTGTTGGAGTCTCGTCGGGATACAAACGAGCTTTCGTGTGGCGTTAGCTAGGGTTTTATTCGTTTGTATGATGGGAAAAACACCCCCAAAAAAATGGCATGTTGTATGAATTGCTCGTTGGGGTGTTCGTAATGGTGTTTTTCTGTGTGAAATTGTGATAGCTTTATTTGTCTAGGTTCTCAGTTGCTGTTATGCTAATGTTGGCAGTTGACGGGTATGGAGCATCAGGACAGCCTTATGCTGCAAATCCAACACGAATTTTGTTGAGGCCATTAGATAGGAGACGTGAGCTACCCATGTTATCTCTTGTGTGGTTTCATACTTTTGGTGGTAGTGTTTCAATTGTCAGTTGACACTGAGCCGCAGGTCAAAACTAAATAGCGTTTATGGCTTTCACCTTGTTGAACATAAGTTTGTGCAATAGGCGTAGGTACATCAGATGTGGTAGATGGTTTGATGTGTACTTTGTTCATTTTGTTAGCGCAGCTTATTGTTTCGGTTCTGAAATTTCGAATGATTTCCTTTGGTGAGTAGTTGTTTCAATATGGATTTTGTTCTTTAGTCACTTTTCCTTTGCAGAAAGAGGTGATAACTACTCCTGTTTTCATGTTGATTCTGTTCTTTTGAATGTTGGATAAGCTCATGCTTTGGTCCAGGTATAAAAAATTGGTGATTTTTGGTATTATAATTGGGAGAAAGTGGCAACTTTTATGAGTCAAAGTACCATCGTTGGTATGATTATAATTGGGAGAGGAAAATTTACGAGTCAAAGTATCATTGTTTTTTCTACAATTTGATAGTTAATGTGATATATGCTATATTTATTCTGATTAGTTAAGCTTTGCTAATTATCTTTGCTTGGGGTTGCTGGAAATACCAGTCAACATGGATGCATAGGTTATAGGTAGACCATTGTCTTGAGTTGTTGATTGCTTGTTGTTTGCAAGTGTTTGGTTACTTGGAAACATAGGAGCTCATAGCTGGGTGCTCAAAAAATTATTTCACCTTTTTGTAGTTACAATTTGTTTTGCTGCGGCACTTTTTCCATTTTATTATGAACCTTCTTGATTAATTATAGCTTTTGAAGTGCTACATTTTTTTAATGCTGCTAAATGGTTATGTATCTTCTATTCATTCACTTCAAAGCTTTCTGATACTAATCAGTGCTATCCTGTGCGCAGCAATGGCAATGCAAGCTGGGAACTCAGTAGCTCCTTGTAGTCCGCATGTGGTAGTGTTTTTCTTCCTTCTAATTAACAATCTACTCTTAATAATAGTTGTATTGTTGAACATGGTTGTGGTTTTTCTTACAGATTGGGAGTGCATTTGTTCAACAATACTACAATGTTCTGCATAGGTCACCAGAGCAGGTCCATAAGTTCTATCATGATGAAAGTTTTCTTGGTCGACCAGATTCTAATGGAACCATGACATGTGTAACCACTATGCATGTAAGTTCTTTGCAACAGTATTGTATGCTCTTCCATTTATGTATGAGATGTATAAACGCTATTTGGTGGACATCGGATTAGGGACACACTTGTTTGCTCATTTCAAATATCTGGAGCTTGATTTTCATTCATGCAGTAGACCTTACTTCTACCCTTTAGGCACTTATTATTTAGAATAGCTTGATGACATCAAATATAATGGTAGATGGTCCGCCGGTAGTTAATAGTTTTGTTAGCATATTGAGGTCAGCAGGCTTCTCTGGCATGACCACATGATAATTGGTAACTGGATGCTACTTCTGTATGTTCTATCATGTGGTCTCCTATTTAAGTGTGAATTTTTATTGTAAATTGGCCATGTTGTAGTGGTAGTGCTGTATCGGTGCAATTGTTAGGCCATACTTGTTGCTGAAATGTGATTGATGAATGAGAATATCTATTCGCTAAAATTGTGCATGCCAATATGGTCTTTAGGTCATCTTACTACGGGCATCCGTGTACAGTCATGTAATGCCATTTGCTGCGAGATTGTGTGCCATGTACAATGTAGTACAATTTTCCAGTACTTTTCTCATTTTATTTGTGTAATATGTAATCAATCAAGCAAGGTTACATGACTTTGTCCGTACAACTCATTTATGAGGTTTATACTTAGATTGACTGCAGTTTTTTTTGGTGCTTGACCAGGCTATCAATGAACAAATTTTGTCTACAGACTTCAGTAGCAGTTTGATAGAGATAGAGAATGTAGATACCCAGTCATCCCACAAGGATGGTGTGCTCATTTTGGTTACTGGATCTTTCACTACTCGTGATACTGTGAAACACAGATTTACTCAGTCATTCTTCCTTGCTCCACAAGAAAAGGGAGGTTATTTTGTTTTGAATGATGTGCTTAGATATATATCGGAAAGGCCATCAACTGAGATAAATGAAGCTTTGGATAACCTTGTTAATGAAAACACTCAGATTGCCACCTTTCCAGCTGAGCCAGGTAATGGAATTGGAGCACCTTCAAATTTGCCCGTCCGTAGCTTTGCTGACATTTCAATATTTGACCAGAAACAACATCAGTCAAGGAGAATGTAGACCCAGATCTTCCATCTGCAGATAATATTTCCGTCAGCGATGAAGCCATAAATCCGTCTGCAATTGACAATTCTCCACAAGAAAATAATGTTGGTGTTGAGGAGACATGCGTGGAAGTAGTTAGTGAGGATGCAGAGAAAATCCCTGAGGCTGCACCTGCTCCTCCTGCTTCAGCTCAGAAGGATGTTACTAAGAAGTCTTACGCATCAATTGTGAGTTTTCTCTTGTTTTCCTGCACTTTTTTTTTCCACTACTTAGCCTGAATTCTGAATATGCAATAATAATTTCCTTGTGGTATCCGTGCTTACTTTCTGCCTTCCATGTCTTATATTATAGGTTAAAGTCATGAAGGAGGGTGCACCTCCTGCACCAGTTGCCAAGCCCAAACTCAAACCAAAGCCGACGGTAAAGGGAGCTGAAAATGTGGAGAAATCTGCGCCCTTACCTGCAAAACCTGCTCATGCAACTGATTCTACACCTCCAAGTGACAAAAATGTTTCTGATGGTTGGTTCTTTCTCCAGTTTTTTTAAATAAAAAATACGTGTTTTTTTTTTGTAATAGACTGTAACACTACCTTGTTCTGTAGGGCAAGGGTATTCAGTTTTTGTGAAGAATTTACCTTTCAATGCAACCGTTGAAATGGTTGAGGAAGAGTTTAGGAAATTTGGTGCTATCAAGCCTGGTGGTATACAAGTTAGAAACCGTCAGGTTAGTTAATCTTGTAGGTTTGGTTTCCACAAATCATATTCTTGTTGACATTTTCATCATGGTTCTGCAGCCTGATCGGTTCTGCTTTGGCTTCGTTGAATTTGAGTCTCAGCAATCCATGCGAGCAGCAATTGAGGTTTGTTTTTCAGGATGGCCGTATTAGTTCATAGTATACTTTACAAGATAATTATTTAGCTGTACTGCACATTTGGTTTCAGCTTTACTAGGATTACATCTGCAATCTAAGTAAGCTGTGTTGAATCTATCGGTGCTGTTTAAAATTAGCTGAAGCACATTTATCTTTCTTTTTAAAATTATAGCGAGGCTAATTGTGACTTATATTGGGACTTATCCTACCTGTACATTGTGGTTTCACCGTTCGAATATCTGCAAGATGGTATGTAATATAACTAATATTTTTTTAGGCATCTCCAATTCGTATTGGCTCGAAAGACTCTTATGTCGAGGAGAAACGAACCACAACACGAGGTGAGCAAGCATTCTGATCTGCACAGCCTAAGACACCAAAATAGTATGTTTTGTTCCATAATTCTAGTCAGGCTGGCTCAGGTGTACAACCTGTGTGTTCCTGAATTTGAAGTTGCATGTGCCCTAACTCTCAAAAATAGAAGATGCATGTAGCCTAGCAGAATCTTATATATATAACATAGTGTCTAGATGCTAGGGAGCCAATCGAATTGTAATTTGTTTTCCTTTCCATCTCAGTTAAAAATATAACTATGTTGCTAATAACTGATTGATTGTACAGAAATTGCTGCTTCCCTACATATTTCATTTTTAGCCAATTCTCGTGAAAGTGAACTTTTCCTGGTTATTGGGCCTTGCATCCTTGGATGACATATTTCACAGGAAACTAAGTTCAACATCTCGTGCTGCAGCTCCTTGATTTATTTTTAACCTGGCTTTTGTTTGAATTGATATACCGATTGTCTCATATATTTTCACTTTCAGTTGTTAATGGTGTCATCACCCATGGTGACAGCAATGGCAATGTTCGGGGCAGTCGGTTCCAGCCAGGCAGAGGCGGTTACCGTGACGACAACTTCAGGGGACAGGGAGCGGGCTTCGTGAACTATGGTAACTACCGTGATGGTGACAACTTCAGGGGACGGGGAGTGGGCTCCATGAACAATGGTAACTACCGTGATGGTGATAACATGAGGAACGAAATCAGAAATCGGAATGAGAATTTAGGCCACGGTCGAGGACCGCAGGGGAACGGGGACGGCTACCATCAGAACGGGAATGGATACCGACAGAATGGCAATGGGTACCGTCAGAACGAGAATGGCTATCATCAGAATGGGAATGGCTACCATCAGCCGCGCCCATTCCACGGCGGGAATGGGAATGGGAATGGAAATGGAAGGTCTGCCCGCTTCAATGGCCCCAGGCAAACACCAGTTGCCGCATAGAAGTGTTGTTGTGCAATCCAGGAAAGTAGGAAAATCGTGGAACACCAGTTCTCCCCTTGATACTATTTTCGAACCTGTAGGAACCTCTTAAATTATATTAGGCTGCGACTAGTACGGTCTCAGCCCTCGTTTTGACTGGGTGCTATTTTCAAGCTCTATTTGGTTGACACCAGCTCCCGGTTGTAATTTTGCGCTGGTTGTATTTTGGGTGCTGGATCTTAACCTGTAAGTGCGTGCGGAGATTCGCTATATATATATATATATATATATATATATATATATATATATATGATTCAGTGCTTGTGGGTCTTTCCTTTGGTGCCATGTTGGTTGTGCGGGAAGTCATCAACAACCCGCTTGTGCCATCGTCCGTTTTGGGAGCTTACACGCAGTTGGATCTGTGTTTCTTGAGCTTCTGTTCTGTCGCTGGTGATCTTGGTCACCCCGGAAGGTGCTGGTGCTCATATGCTGTAGACAGTTTCAACGCACCTTTTATCATCTATCAGCAACTTGTACCCTCCATCTCGTCCTGATCCTTCAGATTTGCCAAGCTCGGTTGCTCGTGCTGGAAATGGCCCAATACGGCAACACCATGAGCTGCCAAGCGGGCCCTTGATTGTAAGTACTCGGCCAGGGTTAGGCAACGGGCCCTAAGCATACAGAGGAGACTGAGGAGTTGCTGTCGTGCAAGTTACACCAAACATCACATCCCCTTTGTGGGTGCAGGCAGGCAGCATCCGTCCACGATTCTCGTCGTCCCCCTCGGGCGACACATGTTTCCAATTCCATGGTTACGTTGCACTCCTGTTTCTCTCTCTAGATCGATCGATCGATCTTGGAGATCTGTGAGCTGATGTGACGAGAAGAGAGAAGAAGAAAGAAAAGAGTTTTTTTTTTTGGCAGTTTTCTTTTGCAAGTTGGCCAAGAGTGTAAGGCCCGATCGGCTTTGTGTCGAGTGGTCAAGGGATGTACGCCGTGGACCTTTCTGTGCGTTTACACGTACGTACTCCAGCCCTGCTACCGGCCTTGCTTCCTTTCTCCTTCCCCTTCCCCTTCTGGCTTGGGGTCCTGATGTCCTATTATTTTTAGCGTTTATTTGATGCGCCATGGACATGCGTATCAGCGTATGCGTTGGATGTTGCTGCGTTGTTAGAATTGGGTTTGTCGATTTGGTCGCTCGGTTCAACTTCTGGTATCTTGTCAAAGAAGCAGTAGATCTAGGTCCCTCGGGAGTCTTGGCTTCGAAGGTGTCTACATTTACATGGATCTCTTCTTACATGGTGGAAGCCATGTATTTCGCACGCCAGGTCTGGCTAGATCATGGTTTGTGCGAGAATTGAACTTTCCTCGTCGGCTAAAAACCGAGGCTCTACGACTGTCCAGCTATGCAACGGTTGGCAATGTAAAACATAGCTCTGCTCGTAAACTTACCAAGGTTTCGGATATTTCTCTCATCGTTTCCTTCTCAATCCCCCATACTGTGCCGCGTGCACTTTTGCCACCAAGTGCACATGGGTACCCCCACACATAATACACACACAAGTGAATTCTTTATATGTTTTCTAAAATTTACCTTAACTTTTATATACTACTTATTATTTCATCACATATGAGTCCTGACCTATGTGTTAGTGATATAATCAGAGATTTTGTAAAATTTCAATAGCATGTAAACAAAATAATTCCATATATATAGTGTGTCGATCTGCGCCTGGTGCGCAGCCACATCCCACATAGCTCGTATACGTGGCCTTAAATATCAAGATTAACTACAAAATATCCTTGATTTCCTTTACAAAACATATGAAATGGGGTATCTTGCACAGGCAGCTTCTAAGTACTGGTTTCTAATATAGTCAAAGGAATGCGCGGTCAACCAACGGACACAGCGTGCGATGTGAGCAGAAGGCTTAAACACAAAACAATCTGTGCTCTTCTTTCGGCACACGCACGTACGTAGAAATAGAATGTATACAGTGAAGCGTACACTTTTCGGTTTTTGTCGAAACAAATCTAAAAAAAACTTCTTCTAAACAGACATCTGAAAGAAAATTGATTACTGATATCCGAAGGAAAAGATATTACTGACACGACATCACTATGGTGAAGTACAAGACATAACTAACAGATGAACAGTCTACATGTGGCTGACACGTACGCATTCGTACGTACGTGGAGCATTATAGCTGTAATATGGTACAAGGCCCTGCTCCTGTGTCCATGACAGTGGGCCCCGCCGCTCCTCCACTAACAACAAAAGGCAACAGATAAAAGAAAAGACTCGTACCTGACCTGACCAATGACGTGCCTAGCTAGCAGCAGTCGCGTCGGTCTGTGACTCGCGCACGCATAGTTACTGCACAATCGTTTTCACCGTCCAAGTAGTATGGAATTTACTTTTTAACCTTTTGCTTTTATGCCCGACTCACTTCCTTCCTAGCTAGGAGTACTACTACGAGTTAATTATGATGTGCAAGTTGGCAATTAACAAGGATTAACTCCCACGCTAATGCAACGAGCATATCGTATAGCAACTTGCTCTTTTTATAAAACGCAGGGTGTCCAACAGCTGTGGTCACTTGCGTGTTGGATCCAAGTCTTTTTTGATAAAAAGTTGCTAAGAGCTAGGGTATATCCATCATTGTCATTGCCACCCTCAGAAAAATAGATAGATAATCTATCGTCATGTGTGTGTGTGTGTTTTTTTTTGTTTAGATCGGATAGGCATCATAACCTGTGTAGAATGTAGATTAATTGGTTGTAAATATAACGAATAATCAACGTTTTTTAATCTCAAATGACTTTGGCGGCTAAATTTTATCATCGTGTATTAAAAAGGCTATTCGAGCGGCAATATATAGTACAAAAAAGCATTTCTTATGACAAATTCACTCCCCTCGCCCATATATCAAAACAATATATTCTAAATAATATCTTTAATCAAAAATAATATATTCTGACTGCACGTATTCTACCACAAGCTAAACCATCTAGGTCGTTAAATTTCATCTTACAAGCTAAGCTAGTATAAGTAAACAGTGTCGGAAAAGAAAACTTTACACCAGCTGAACCGAATATCTGCACAAAGATTAATTAGCACTAATGATACTAATAGTACTAGTCTAAACCACCACTAGAGGCCGCAAGTTGCAGCCGGGCGATGGTCACCCATCCGATCCAACCGCGGTACGCCACGGCGGAGCAGAAGGGGAAAGGAGGAGGAGTTAATTATTGGGGTTTGAATCTGGCACCGTCAAATCGCCGACCCGCGATTTTTTTTTTCCTTCTGTGGCGAACATCGTACGAAATCAATATCCCCAAGATTCTGCTCCCCGCCTCGCGGATTTTCTGGATCTCTTGCGAATGGGACGCATGTAGGTACGCGTATGGCTTTTCCTCTCTAGAACAATTATTGTTTGCTGGTCAGATTTGTTTTTTCTTTCTGGAGTTACTCACTGGTCAGCCTTGATGGCTGCATACTGTTCAGATGAGTGCCTGCTGATTAGCTGGATTGTTTGGAACTAAGATTGGCTATGTTTTTTAAAAGGGTCTGTCTACAGAGTATTTGACTGTTTTGTGATCACAAAATAGTCAGATTTTCAACCATCAGATCAAACAAGTAACGAACCAGATGAAACGTCAAATAATACATAATACACAAACATACAGTTGACAATCCTTATTGGATTCCTGATTCTGGCCCGTTAATTTTTTTGGTTGGCCGTGAATTTTTGCTATTGTTACTGTGGACTGTTCAGATTTCATCTTGGGCCGGTAATTCTTCTTGGGCCTCTAACTTGGATCAGAAATACTTGGCCCAATAACAAACTGAAAAATAATGCAACAAACTTGCAAGCCAAGAAAAATCGATCTCAGGATGAATCACACAGCAAACCGATCTTCCTTTTCAAATAGATATCACGAGAGATAGGAAAAAGGAAGGGGAGAAAGAGACGGTAGAGGAAGAAAGTTAAGGCTGAACAAATAGCTCAAGAACATCCCGACGAAAGGATGACGAAACAAGAAAGGAGAAAAGAAGAACGAGAAGATCCTGAGGTACCCAATCAGAAAAGAAAGAAGAAAGAAGAAGAAAGCAATAGGAACTTCAAACAGATGGAAATACAAGGTACATTTTGAACTAACCTCCTCCTTTTACCACAACTCTTGCGTAAAAAACGATTTGAACCCAGCAATCTGTGTCATCAGAACACCACAACTCCTCCAAAAACTTGTTGGTTGTTGGTTGTTGGTAGTTGGAACTACTTCGAAAAACTTGCTGCAAAACTTTTGACAACACTCTTGTTCTACTAATACAGCATACAAATGCTCCGTCCTTCAACTCCATTTGCGCAGCAGCGTACATGCAATAAACATATTCAAGCAATTAATTTTCAGAGATATTAATAGGTCAAATAGAACGCTTCCTTAACTATTCATACAATAAAAAATTAGGAATACAGGTTAACTATTCAGATATTGATATGGTCAAGAACACACAATACTGTAATAACAGACCCTGAATAAAATACTTCATATGGTCATATGACATTCATGTCAACAACACTAGTTAATACACATTTAAGTGAAAAACTAATTATCTTCATCCCTAATGCAGGTGCAAAAAACATCAACAGCAAACAGATTACGACATCAAACACACATAAACAAACAGAGGTAACTACAACTGCTACAAGTTCACCATGAGGATACTGTCAAACATTTTTGATATGATTATTTCACTTAAAATGATGGCTTCAGCAGGTAATAGGAATTGATTACTCCATTTGTCATCAACTTCAGAAAGAGCGCACATATCCTCTATACGAAGAATTATCATTACTGAAATTTGATTCAATACAAGTAAGTTTATAACATATATATTGATAATGTAATAGAAACACAAATATAAATTTCTTATCTCTTCTTTTCAGCAAATAGAAGGCATGCAAACTCTCGCATTGAGCAATGAGAACCTCTACTACAGTATAATCTGAAGTACAAAGAATTTGGTAAGCATGTTGTACTTTAGTGATCAGAAACTACTAGCAAATTGTTACAGTTACATTTGAATAAATATACAGTGAATGAATTACTGGAAAAAAATATATCATATGAGTATTGTAAATAATATAATATTAGGGAGATATCAACATAAAGCAACTAACATTTACGAAAATGAAGGGCTGGCATATGTTCTGGTACTAAACTAAGATTGCGATCAATTGGTTAATGTTTCGTAAATACATACAAATTAATTCAAACAACAACAATCACTAACTAATCTGCATTAAGAATAACATATTATTAAAGTACAAAAAGAAAACAGCTATGGTTATGATATTATATTTTGATAGTTTCTACTGCATTTTATTATTTTGCAGGATGCACATTTCTCTTATACAAATTTGATGCAACAAATCATCAGCAGCCAAGAGTCAAACTTAGCTAATACTACTTTTGATGAGTTCGAACAAGCAATACCTAGTTACACAAGTCTTTTGTCAACACCAAGATGTTTTGAGGTGCATAAATAAATATTTCAAATTCCAAGAATCAAAATAATAAAACTTAAATACTAATTTGCAGTTATTTACTACAGAATTCGATGATCTTGACAACCAACAGAACCACTGAAGAACATACTTTGATGGATAAGTTGAATGCAACAGCAAATGAAGAAATGCTGCAACAAGAAGAAAATGTAAGTGAAATGCAGCAATAAGATTAAGACCATATAATTACTTTTCATTACACATACGCAAAGAAAGAAGGACCATTAACTGATATTTTTCTGAACATATATGATTATTTTTTGCAGACTGTTCAATTACATGAAGAAGAAGCAAGGCTAAGAGAGATTCACAATCAGGCAAATGCGATAATGAAGAGTAATAATTTAGAAACGAAATTGAATGAACAACTTGCATCTCCATTTACTGAAGTAAGAAGAAGTCCCTCCCTGTATTTGAGCACTTACTCCGTGTTTTTATAGTGATTATTGCTGATTTAGTTACTCAATATGACAAATACAGGGAGAATCAACCACAAAATCAAACTATATAGATGAAGACAACATAACTGAAAATGTTTGGTCTCTAGATGTGTTCAGTTTACAGGAAAACCAAAATGTAAGTAAACAATTCCAAAAATAAGACAATACAACTCACACAATTTGTATCAAAGAAATACATTCAACCTCAACTAATATTTCCTTTTGCAGGCAGAAGGGCAAGCAAATGAAATTCATACTGAGCAAACAAATTCAAGGAGAAATATAGTAGGTGAAGAAGCAAAAAATCATGAAGACAATACCGCAGGCTCTGTAGCACAACAAAATGAGGAAATAACTGAGGAAGATATTGAGGAATTCCTGGAAAGAGAGGAACATGCAGCAACTCAAGGGAACAATTTGCAAATAGAAAGCAAATACACACCAGAAATGGGAATGCAATTCAAAACCTCAGAAGAGGCGCACCACTTCTTCAACTTTTACGCTTATATAGCGGGATTTTCAGTGGCTATTACACATAACTATCACACAACAAGCAAGAAGAGGCACAACGAAGTCACAAGGGTAACATATAAGTGCAACAGACATGGAACCGGTGAAGATGAACAACAAGAAGGATCAGAAATTATATTGACAGAGAGGCAAACAAAAGTGCTAAATAGAACTGGATGTGAGTGTGTGATGGTTGTAACAGAAAAGAAAGGAATATGGATAATAACAAGGCTTGATCTAGATCACAATCATGAGCTATGTCCTAATTCAGAAACAAGATTTATGCGATCACACAAGTACATGAGTTCAGCAGAAAAAAAGTTGATAAGAACTTTGAAGGAATGCAACATACCAACAAGAAGTATGATCAAAATTCTATCATTCCTGCGTGGTGGATTGACAGCTTTGCCCTACACCAAGAAAGATGTTAGCAATGTTGGTACATCAATTAACAGAGAAACAACAAACAAGGACATGCAACTTGTACTCAAGTATTTCAGACAGAAACAATCAGAAGACAACGAATTTTATTATGATCTAGATCTTGATGAAAACAACAAAGTCAGGAATATATTTTGGACAGATGGAAGATCAAAGAAATACTATCAAGAATATGGAGATTGCATGAGCTTTGACACTACATATCTAACAAATAGATATAATTTGCCATTTGCGCCATTTGTTGGAATAACAGGACATGCAAACACATGTATTTTTGGTTGTGCTTTCCTAGTAGATGAAACAACGGCAACATTTGAATGGGTATTCACAACATTCCTAAAAGCAATGGGAGGGAAAGAACCAGTCTCTATAATAACAGATCAAGATGGTGCAATGAGGAGAGCAATAGCTACTATATTCAAACACTCAAATCATAGAAATTGTATATTTCATATCAAGAAAAATGCTCAAGAGAAAGCAGCAATGAGTTTCAGGACAAAATCTGGTCTATATGAAGAGTTTGAGGACATCATCAACAACTCTCTAACAATTCCAGAATTTGAAGAGCTATGGCAAGGAATGATTATCAAATTTAACCTGGAGAATGTAAGATATTTTCAACACATGTGGACTATTAGAGAGAGATTTGTGCCTGTGTACTTCAAGCAACAATTTTATCCTTTCATCCAAAGCACAACAAGAAGTGAGAGTACAAATGCAAGGATAAAAAGGAATGTAGGACCCCAGTACAGTATTACAAGTTTCATGAAAGAATATGAGCGGTTGATGGATACTATATTTAGCACAGAATATCAAGACAACCATGAGTCAAGAACAAAAAAGCCAAAGAAACTATGGTCAAAGTACTTCTTTGAAGAACAAGCGACAAAATGTACAATCTAAAAATTTTCAAGAAATTTCAATTCCTATTGAAAGACACAACAAGGCTACAAGTATTAGAGACTGAACAAGGGAAGATATATGAAGTTTTTCAGGCTTTAAACAACAAGAGACAGGAATTAAGGTCAAGAAAGTACATTGTCATTGTTGACTTACCTAATGAGAATTACAGTTGCATATGTGCAATGTTTCAGAAAGATGGTCTGCTATGCTCACATATACTCCGAGTTCTTCTGCAACTGAATATTGGAAAAATACATGACAAGTATTTCATTGACAGATGGAGAAAGAAAGAAAAGAAATTAGAAAAAAAGATTGAAATGCAATCGATTGTTGACAATTCAACTCTAAGATTCAATGTCCTATCTAGAAGATTTGCAGATTTGGCATCACAAGGATCAAAATCAGAAGGTTCATATGATTACCTGATGGAAGAAATAGTAAGATTGCAGAGCAAACTCAATTCCAATAGTAATCAACATGGAGATCAACAAATTATCACAACAGAAGAAAGATTTCATGAAAACATTGCTCCAGAATCATCCATTGCAGCTCAAGATAATTTGGAAGCAATTATTCAAGATCCAGACATTACTCAAAAAAAAGGGAGGCCAACAAAAAGATTCAAAACAATCGCTGAGAAGATAAAGAGCGCAAAAACAAAACAATATCAATGCAGACATTGCGGAGCAACAGATCACACATTTGCAAGATGCCCATTCAAGAACTTTGAGTTGAATCTTCCAAAGAAAAACATGCAGCAGAATACCACCAAGACTACCCAAGGTACGCTGAGATGGAAACATACCAAAAGTCTTTTGGAAATAATAACCATACTAACATAATCTAATAATTCACAATGTAGGGTTGAAAGATTAATTTCATGACGAAAGATGAAGAAATTGAAGACAACCCATGGTGCACTTCAGGAAGCAAAGAAAAGAAATTGAAGAAATCAAGTCAAACTCAAACATCCGCAAAGTCTCAATCATTCACAAAGTAGCGGTATACATTGCAGAGCATGTAACTACACCATTTGGAAATGATAAAGACTGTGTAACGATTTATGCAATTCTATATGTAACAGGTAGATTGCAGTTGAATGATGTACTACCATGTGTTGTGATTTGCATAAGAAATTTCAAGAACAAATGCTACATCTCAATTACAATTTAAAATGGTAAAGTCTATTGAGGAAAACATCTATTACAATATTACAAACTATATTGAGGAAAACAAGATAGATCAGATCCATCTATTACAATATCAGGAACACAGGACAAATATGAACTAAAATCTATTAAGGAAAATATCTACTACACGAGAATATACTTCACATGAACGAACTCATGATCTAGCACACCAAAATCAGGAACTACACATGGAATCAAATGTCTCCTACTACACAAGAGTACTCAGGATCAATGCGCCATATTGAGATGAAAATCTAAATTCTGCAACCAGGAGATGGCCATTCAACCTACAAAATAAATTAAAGTAACTACATTACTATATACAGAAAGGAAAACTTAAAATAATATTTTGTAACCAAAACTAATTAGGATTACACAAAAAAATCAACATATATATGAAGGGAATATTAAATATAACAATCTGACCTGCCTCGCAGAAAATTTTGTAACCAAATCTTTGAACTCGGATTTCAAAACAACATTGGAAGGATCAAAAAACAGACAATTGGCATATTGAATCCTAATATTTGGAATATCCGCTTGAGAGAACTCATTTGGTAGAATAACCCTTGGATTCGAGTTCCATAAACTTCATAACAAAGAAGCCACAGTCATCACTGAAAAACAAAGCAGCAACAATGCAACATCACTCAACTAATGAATAATGAATTCAGAAAATACAAAACTTATACGTACGTGTTGTTCTGCCGAGGTGCTGGAGGATATAAAATATTGTACTTATGAAAATTTTTATTTGCATATTCACAATCGTTCCATACTCGCATGAAATTTCCAATCTGAATCTCAATTATAAAAACATTAAGCACGTAGAAAGCTTAGTAAAAGGAAGGAATATAGTATGAACTAACTTAAAAAGGTAATGAGTCATACCATTCTAGTCTTCACATTGATTTGATAATCACTATGTTCATCATAGAATGAATCAAGGAAAACAAACATGCTATCTTTGATATCAACAATAAAGAGAAACCAATGATGATCAAAGCATGTTGGAAAAAATAGCTGTAAAAAATATATTAAACAAAATAGATACAAAAAAACAAAAATACAACATTTGCATAAAAACATTACCATGTCACAGCGAGCAAAATCTTAGCTTTACTTGATCCTTTGAAGCACCTTATAACAGTGGAAAAGTTTGTACATGTGGGATTTTTCAAAAGCTCTTCCTGAAAAACAAAAATAAACTTGAGCTCAATAAACTACTAAAAGAAAGACACCTATTAAATAAATAGATATTCATATAAATCAATTGGATTGCACTAACCCCAACAGAAGAAAAGAAATAATACTTCTTTGATAATTGAGGATGGTTGTTTGTGAACAGATAACGACAAAAAACAGCTAACACAAAATTGGACAACTCGCCTCCAATATTTACAGAATCACCTAGAGATTTAAAAGTGCAATGAACCTTTCCAATATCAACAGCATCACAACTGAAAAGTAGTACAAATCATAATTAATAACATAGAATTCATGAAGGTTAGATGAAATAAAAAAACAAAGAAATATGAATATGAACATACTCTTTCCATCTGCTGTTTGCTAGCCTGCAGATAGCAACATAATGACTTGTCTCTTCCTTAGTAACAGGAAAACGACGCCTAGCAGTAACATAGGGTGAAGAAGAAATTTTAGAAGGCATTATGACTCTCCTTGGCCCATGAATTGGTTCCTTACCACCAGAAGAACTACCACCGGCATTACTGAGCAATGACCAAGAATTTCTCCTCAGGAGTAGTATCATCAAAGTCTTCACATGATTGAACATTGAATTCAGCAATAAGATTTTTGTTATAAATTTGATCACTCATGTCACATAGCTCATTACACTTTTCAGAGAAATTCCTTTCACCCAAAATTTGAACTTCTGGTGAATCCTAATAAATAGAAAATATAGGACATTTAATAAGGCTACAAATAATAATGCAATAAGGTTCCAATAAAATAGAAAACAAAATCATGACACAACTACAATTACACAATAAAATAATAAATTTTACATAACATTAACAATCAGAAAAACAATCAAACGAACTATAAATAAATAAGAAACACACAAGGGAAGACATACATACAATCTCAACACTGACAGACCTGCCATTATTGTGCTTATTGAGTACAAACCAAAACATGATTCAAAAGATCAAATTTCAGTTCATTTACAATGACATTATACATAAATTACTGTAAATATATTATGTAATTTTTGTGTGTGGTTACTGTAATTATTATCGAAACTCTTATTGACTCATATTTCCGTCACATGATTCAAAATCTAACATATGCTTTGAGAGATTGAGCAAAAATGAAAACAAAAGAAAACAATCGAATAATTTTTAGCAAAACCGTTCAAACAATTGACTTTGAAATATACTCCTTGTCAAAGATATATTAACGTTGTCAAAATGAATATTTCTTTGGTCCATACTGTATTCTTAAAAAAAAACAAATCTGAATTTTAAATTAATGAATCACTCCTATAAATTTCAACAAAAAACATTTCTAAAATAAGAATCTATACAAAAGAATCAGCCATTACAAAAAGAATAAAAATAATAAGAATTTATATCATTTACAACTTTATTTTACATAAATAACTAAATTAGCAATTCTAAGTCAAAATTTATATCATTTACAACTTTATTTTACACAAATTACAATAGTTTAATTATGTAATTTTTGTTCTTGATCACCGTAGTTATTATTGAAAGTCTTAATAACTCATATTTCTATCCCATGATTCAAAATCTAACATATACTTTGATATATTGAGCCAAAAACTAAGACGATGCAAATAAATAGTGCAAAGCCAGAAAAGATACATACATTTTGAACACTCACAAACCTTCCCTTATTGCCCTTACTAACTGTAAAGCATTCAAGAGCTTCATTCAACTTGGTTTCTTTTTTACTTTCAGAACAAGTCAAGTGAGCATCATCCTGTGAATAATCCAATGTGACCATACATATAGCGATCGAAAAATAACATAAAATTCCAACATAATTAACATTAACACTACATGACATCAATATTTAAAAAAAGTATAAATACCTCTCTAAGAGACGGAACGTGCGTTTGTGAATTTCGCTCATTTGATTGAGGTAATGGCTTGTCATTTGCCAAACAAATATTAGAAAAATCCAAAAATTAATAATACATAAGCCATGATAAAACTTGTATAAATAATACTCAAAACAGAACATGGTAGTACATCATTTTTCTGTAATAGATGCTTCGTAATATTGCTTTATATAATTAAGAACATATAATCATCCTATACCAGTAACAAAAGACAAAATCATACAAAAAAAAAACTCGGACCAAAAAAAAGATAAATACCTCAGTAGGATTAGGAGCCTGAGTGTGTGGAATTCGCTCCATTGATTGAGGTAATGGCTTGACATATGCCTAACAAATGTCAATAAATGAATAAAATAAAATAACTCATACTAAAACTTGTAGAAATAATACTAAAAAATAGAACAACAAACTAAAGAAACAATCAAACACTAGCTTGTTACGTAAACGTTCAGAATATGTACAAACGGGACTAGGAGACACTGAATCAGGGACAATTTCATTCTCCTTATTATAAGAAAATCTCCCCTTATTGGCAAATGGATCATATGACTTAGGATTTAATATGCCGTCATCATAACCATGCAGCTGAAAGCGGGGTCTACTGTCATCCCATATATGAAGTGTTCCATCACGGTTGTTGAATCCAGGGAACCTTGGTTTCACTTTCTTATTACTAGCAACAATTGCAGCTGAAAGTATAAAAAAAATTAAATAACCACATTTATAAACATAACTGGAAACAACAAACTTACAGATAAGAAAAATTACCTTTTGTCAAGGATAGATTACAACCATCAGCTTTCTTGGGGTTAGTGCATTCGGGTGTGCAAAAAGATTCATCTAGATAAAAAAATAATTACAAATAGAACATCCTAACATATATAATAACAAAAAATTGAAAACAAAGGTTACCTTGTTTACGTAGCTTGTTCATAACCAAATCAACATCACAATTATTCATCTGTAATAAAAAGGAAAATAAATAAATTTCAAAATATTAGATGCATCCAAACTACTATAAACAAATTCAAATACTACCAGAAATAATTGAGAATTCCAATTTTTTACCCGAGACATAATTACCTCGACACACGTCTCTTTCAGAGAACCATCCAGAGATATAAAGCTTTCATTACAATTCCGATCAGGTGTACAAATAATTGCACTATCACCCAAATTGCATCGTGGATTTGGTATATTTGCTTTACACTTGGCAGATATATCTGATTTGGTATTTTCAGTGCAAAATGAATATAGAAAAAATAGATTAGAAAAAACATAATAACAGAACAATTACAGAAATCAAGAAGTAGAGCAATACTAAAAAAAATTAAGCATGAAGCAAATCACCTTCAAGGATATTTTGATTTATTTCTCTAACTTGTGATTCACTTTGCGAATGAACTGAAAAGTTGTTACCAGATTGAAACTTGGTATTCTGACATTGCATTACATCATTAGACTTAGAAAAATGTCGGGTTCCAACTTCATGGCTATCTCTATGATCATCACAATTCTTAGTGCTAGCCTCTGACAGTAGTGCAAGAACATCAATCAATAAATTTTCAGATATCGAGTCAAAACGGTGAGCTTGATCACCACAATGAAGGTCCACCAAATTGCAAATGCCATTCTTAACATCAGCAGGAAACAAATCTCCGAAACGAGAATCAATCTTTGCTCTAAAAGAAGTTTGGGATGAATTGAAGCAAACAGATGTGTTGATTTTGTTGTTGTAATTCTGGCAAACAAAAAAAATATTACAAAAGCTTGATGAAAAAAATAAGTTCAAATCACAAATGAAGAAACATATATGTGATGTTAAAATAATACATACCAGATAGTAGCAGGTAGAAGAAAATTCTTTGACTGGTCTCAGTCCAAACTTGGTGTCTTTTATCTTATCAAAATCAGAATACATCTGAATCATTTTGTCTTTCCAAACATTAATTCGTGGTATCCCAGCTGCAATTGTGTGAGGACCAAAATCTAAAAAGTCCAGGTAATAAACCTTACAAAAGAGAATAAGAAAAATTAGAATCAACATACTAAAATGTAAACATGAAAAAAATATAGTGAGGTATCAACTTACTGCCAAGAAATAAATGCAGCCGCCTAAAGTATTGGATTTTGAGAACCTTTTGATGTGTAACATAAGCCAATCAAAAACATATTTCGACCAATCATATGTCTTCAGTGTAGATAAATCCTCAAAAATACACAAGTACTTGGGGCTGGGATATAATGATGAATTTGGGCACAAGAAGCAGTTCAATGAAACTATCATGAAACAGGTAAACATATCATCATCTGACAACTCTTCTTTATTAATGATCTTGTCTCCAAAAAATTTAATTGGTGGCATTGAGGTCTTCTGAAACTTAGAAATAACAAAAGATTTTCCGGACCCATTGTTGGAAATGAACTCTTGACCGCCAATTGGGAGACCAAGAACCATATGAACTGCTTCCTTATTCAATGGGATAACTTTGTTGGAACCAATAATGTCACAAGATCTGACATTAACTCTAGTAGCAATCCATTTAGCAAACTTATTTGGCACATAACACTCAGAAAACTTTAGAAGAGAACCAAAACCATGATCATCGATAACTTTCTTCTGATGATTGGTCAAAGATGATAATACTTCAGAGAAATACTTCACAGAGAACCTAGTAAATGCAGTGTCGTCTTTATCTTCAGTCTTAAGTCTCTTTGGAAAATAAAACCAACAATAATGCAATGTCAGCTCCAGTATTTAAGGAAAAAAATATACTTAAGGCAATATGAAACAAACAACACCTAGGATTCCAGTTAGAAAGTACAATAGCACATGTTTACTAATGCTCAGTTCTAAAACAGTTTCAACAGATTAATTGATTAATAAGTTCTTTGAAGTGTATCCTTTCATGCATATAAACTACTGATAACAAATAATGTGATGCAAGCATTTCAGTTGCAGTGCAAACAACAGTTTTTTTTTGTCATTGACATACAACTAGGAAGACCAGCAAGTCAAAAACATATTACTTACCTATTACTTGCTACTTCTGGATGCACTTAAATAATACAACAACAGATGTCATCATAAATTAAACATTCTCATGGGATGCATAATAATATATGCACTTTCGAAAGAAAAAAAAACAGTTGCTAAAGTGTATTGAGCACTTTCCAAAAAAATAACATCATACAACACCAAGAACAAATATACTAATTTGAACAAAACATAACTAAAGTTACAGCAATAGAAAAAAAAAAAAGGAAGTTAAGACAACACCAATTACACATATACTAATTTGAAGAAAAAAACACGACAACTCAAAAGAACATTACCTTAGACTTGTGATTATCTTTACGACGATGATTTTTCACTTTCCTTTTCAAGTTCTTGTAAAGCTCCAATATTGCATCATCAATACCATATTTAGCAGAATTGCCATGACCCTAAAAGAATATTCACATATTCAGTGACTAAAAGTAGATTGAGAGAGCAATAATTAAAACAAAATCAATATAATTACATTATCTGAACCGCAACCACATTCAAACTGAAAGTTCTCATCATCATTATCTGAGTACAAATCATCACTCTCATCATCAGAAGAACAATGCACAAACCTGGACATCTTTTCCTTTGTCATCTACACATAACAAAAAATTTCTGGCATAAATGAAAAAAAGAAACCAAGTTACACCCAGAACATTCATACAGCAACAATGCTTAAACTTCAAAAAATACACAAGCACATTACATAAATAAAAGTTCATAAAATACATTTCGAAGTTCAAAATATCATATTACAATAAGAGTGCTTAAGCTTAATAATTATACAAACATATCCTTGGTTAATAAACAAAATAGACATCTACATTACTAATGTGCTAATTCTTCTGGTATAGCATAAAAGTCTTCTCATTACTCTGAACGCACGATCGACACTCCTCTAAAACACTGCTAGTGCGCTGGAAACTAACTTTAACATCAAAAATACTAAACCCCTGATCATCCAATAATGCTGCATCGGCTTCATCCTCAACAGCAACATATATCTCACCATCAGCAGTACATGCCACTTTGAACTTGTTGTTACGAATCAAAAAACTGAGTGACCGTGGTAACAACATAAAACTTATCAACATTGCTTGGTTCAGGATGAATGAGCACCCAGAGCAATATCTTATTGTCTTTATTTGCAGTAACACCTAAATACTGACGAATAGGGACCGAGGTATCAACAGTAAATCCCTCAAAACTCATCAAACGCATTGATCACTTTCTTACAATAGGGAGAACTGATCAAACTTGAACCCAAACCATACCCTTTCTTGCTTGCCATAGTTCAAATTACCTAGAAAATATAAAACACCTACAGTTAATAATATATATTGTCCTAATAAAAGAACTAAAGTTATACACAACCCTACATAATATTGGGCAGACACATCTAATTTAATCAGTTGGTTGACTTATATATGCATCAGTTAATCAGAAATATTACAGTAACATTCATTAAAAAATATACAATAAATGAGATACTGTAGAAAATTCATATTACTATTATAAAGAATTAAAGATATGATAACTAATTCAGTTTTAATTATTTGTTGCAAATCAACTTAAATCAGATAACATGGTAAACTATGTACATGGTAAACTATGGATTTTGTTTTCAAATATGTCAAAAAGAAAGAAAGAAAATAAATCTAATCATCTAAATTCGTATTACATTAATTAAAAAAGGGACAAGACAAACAAGTGAGATGCACATGGAACATCTAATTGCTCCAAAAATCATTAGTCGGTTAAGCATAAATGGTGCCTCATATCATTGGAGGGACTTGATAATTCATGATAGTGCACACCATGCGCATGAACCCTTCCTTTTTATTATCTTGTCAAAGGCACTGGCTATCTGATAGTACACTAGGTGGTACAAACTCAATTTGATCATTCACCATTTCATCCAGAAAAGAAAACGCCAACTGAACCCTCGGTTCCAATGAACATTAATTTTTTTTAAGGATTATACTAACTCAATATGTTTCTCCGACAAGCAAAAAGTCATGATGCATTCACATAGAAGACATGATTCTTGTTAAAACCGTACCAATATTTCATCTTTTATGGATTTCTATAAAGATATAAACTTAATCTTGATGACACTTGATTATCCAAAATCTAATGAACAGACCAAAACACCACAAGAGTGAAACAACTCCTGCTAGGCAAGTAAACAAATCTAAAAGTATACCGAGATGAACATGACACCCATGGTGACACCTATGTTACCAGATTCAAGATGCAAAGAAAAAGATAAACCGCAAGCTTAACAACTTTCTGCTCCCATGCCCAAACAAAACTACCACTACTTTGGCTAGGATTGTACATGGAGTATCAATTAGTACAACGAATTAGTAAACCATATGCACTAAATCATTATTAGAAATCGGAACACAATTAAGCAAGTAGGCACATATCAAAGCTGCACAAGCACCAGCCAAACCATCTCTATAATCATGTTTCTCTCTATTCTCTCTCTAGTTCCCAAATCGTAGTAGCAGCAATAGATCCTTATTAGAAATCAGGAACACAATTAAGCAAGTAGGCACATATCAAAGTCGCACAAGCACCACCAAACCATCTCTATAATCCTGCTTTCTATTCTCTCTATAGTTCCCAAATCGTAGCAGCAGCAATAGATCCGATACGTACTAGGTTTCACTGCATCACACAACAGTCGCTGGCCCCAAACCATCAAATCTCTAAATCATAATTACTAGAAACTAACACAAACTAAACTTCACAGCAACAAAAACCCTTTAAAAAATCCGATGAAATAACATCACAGCACGGGAAATGGAACCACTCAAATCGGTGAAACCTATCCGCTGACGAGATCTACGCTCACCAAGTACCTAGCAGACAACAAAATGACAAAAAAAAAATCAACCGAAAAATGCTTGAAGCAAACGAACTGCAACAAATCGAACAAAATTAGGGGGAAACAACCACGTCGCGCAAATTGGAACTACTACAGAAAAACCTACCAGATCTCAAATAGGCTAGGAGATAAAAACTACCGAATAGCTTCACATCCGGAGATCTAGCGCAGGCTTGGGAGGCTAGAGAAAAACTACCGAAGAGCTGGAGAAAAAAAAAACCACTGGAGAGACTGGAGAACAAAATCTACCGAAGGGGAGGCATGAGAAAAAGCTTTACGCTGGAGAAAGCTCCGCCCGTGGCTCTTCCGACTCCCGAGGAGAGAACTCTCCAGAGAGGCAGACTCACGAGACTTCCGCTGGAGAAAGCAACGCAAAAAATTCAAGGCGCGAGGATCGAGGAAAATGTATTTCAAAAGGAAACTTGACTGGAAAAACTAACGGGTTTCGGGCTCAGGTTCAAATAGATGCGAACCCGGATGACCAGTTAACACACAAATCTAAAAGTGCATCCAACGCACCGAAAAACGACTGCTTTAACATCAAAAAACAGTCATCAGCTGTATAGCAATTCCGTTTTTAAAACCAGTTAGATCGCAAGCAGCAAATTCAGCTAAAATTTAAAAGATGGTGTGTGTATAGTGATGAAGGGCTAACTTAGCTAACTTTAACAAAGTAGGTTTGATATTGATTAGACAAACTCGTGGATTTTCATCTTAATAAAAAAAAAAGTGCTAGTCATTGAATTCCTCTCATCATATGTATATTGTATTTATATCTAGCTGCTAAAATGAGGTAAAAATATATTGAGATTACAACACTGTGCTTCGATCGCGTGGATCCCAGCCCGCTAAGCTTATTTTGCTAAGTTTTATCAAACATATCAACTGATTGTGAAAATTAACAACATCCGAGAGACTAAACATACAAATACCCTTGTAAAAGTACACAGACGATTTGTCGCCCGTCAACCGCCCCTTCAAGCCTTCAGCCTCACATGTAAACCATATCCGCAGAGGATCCGCGACTCCCACCGGCGGGGGGGACCACGGGCAAACGCTATCCGCCATCCACTTGTATGTGGGCCCCACCGCAGGGAACAGCCAGGCTCCATCGCAGCCGTCCGCTCGCCTCCTCCCCGCCGCCGCCCAACACGTGGATATCAGCGCCAGTACGTCGCCGTCGCCCCCACCCCGGGTGACGTGTCCTCCCACCGCAGGCGTCGCGACAACGCTCCACCCCACCCCACCCCACCCCCAAAGCATACATCACCGCTAAAACACGCACAAGCCACCGACGCGCGGGCCCACATATGGACGGGTCCACGTGTCATGGATAACGAAGGCCCCTGGTAGGCCTTGCAGCGGCGACGCGCTGGGAGGACGGGCAAGTTGGCCTCGGGTGCAGTGAGCTGTCGTGGGGCCCATGTGCCGTGCCAGGAGGCACACGTGGCGCGCGATGCGGCGGCCTACGCACACGTACCCCCGCCTGCGGCTTTAAAGAGGATGCTAGGGGGCGACGTGTCGCTGCGGCGTAGGCCCCCCGGGCGCTAGGGGTGGGCCCCACGGCGCGGCAAGTTGCGGCTGTTTATTGGGTGCCAGTTGCTGCGTGCCTGCCCCTACGGGGTCGCGGAGAGCTGCCTTATTACTCCTTGTGGGCCAGCCGAGCCGAGCCGAGCCGGTTGGTGAGATCTGGCTCGGCTTGGTAGCTTCGAACTTGGTTACCGTTATATTTTTATTCCATGTACATTAATTAATCCATGCTGATGGTTATTGTTTCCACAGGAAATATTCCAAGCCTTTTGTGGATGTTTGAGGAAATTTTAAACATAGTGCATGGTATATTCTTATAGGACACCAAGCTATACTCTCAACAAGTTTGATTATTCACACTTTCAACAATTTTAATTATTTACGGTGTTACCTATTATGTAACCTATGTTCCTCTTTATTCGACAAGTTACACAAACCCCCAAAAAAAATTACACAAAACTTTGAACAATTGAACATTTTGCACATAGATATGAGTTCGCGCTAGATGCATATATGTTAGGAAATACTTGCATGTTAAGAAGACTAGCTTAACCTATTATGCATTGGTATACAGTGAATGTTCACTGGTGAATGCCCAACAAGATACGGTGTATTGATCTTATCGTGCACATGGAATAAGAAAACCATTATTTAATGATAATAGGGTGATCAATACAACTGAATTACGATGTTTTAAATGTTGTGGAAACCAAGCCATCTGCTGGTGGGAAATCTCTTGAGACCTCTGCCTCCGAGTCCCTTCTTCCTTCTCCTATACCTGCCCCCTTCCTTTCCTCTTCGGCTCGCCACAAGCAAAGACAGGGCGTGAGAGACCTATCCTTATACATATGTAGTGTAAATATCCTACAGATTTCTCATATTGTTGACCTACCCATAAGGAATCTGGATCAATCCGCTGATTGGATCTCTGGATTTTGCTGATGTGGTCCTCTGTTGCGCCTTTTCATCGGTTACCGTTGTCGTCGACCGCAACAAGGTACGATCCCCTCTGGTGGATCATGTGTCTCCCTACCACCCCCCTCTAGATCTGGATGGAAATGAGCAATTGCTCCCCCCACTTTGTGAGGTGTGTTTTATCCTCCTTTCGTGTTTGTTTTTCTTTTATGGTGGCTACTTGCCGCTGGCAAGGTTCCTTTTCGACCGGTCAGTAATACCCTCTATGGAGGAGGCCCAAAGTTGGTGGTGGTCGATTCTTCGCCACCCGTCAATGGCTGTATGGTAGGCTTCAAACTAACGTCTTCCATCTATGCTCTCAGGCGCCAGAGAATAAATGCTTGATGATAACATCGTCATCTTCGCGGAGGCTGAGAACACTAGAAGAACTTAGGTACTTTTTTTCATCTCTTTAGGGTTCTTAATGTAATTTGCGGAGAACGTACTGCAAAACTATTATTGTAATTACAGTAATTATTCTGGAATGATACTGAGGAAATAATTGTGCTTTGGTTCATGTTTCCACTTTCCACCCGCTCCAAAAGCCGGCTGCACAGAACAATCCGGAAACGTGTCAACCCAAACTCCCCTACGCGCTCTCGGCACGTCACAGTTTTTAAAGTTCCCATCACTGTGCAACCAAGCCGAGCCGCACCCTCTCCTCACCCTCCAAGCTCGGCTCGGCTCGGCGGATCCAACACGTGTCCTCGTTGTCCGACACGTGGCCACCCTACATGCGCTCGTAGTCCCATCCAACTAGCTCCTCTATTGCGCAAGAAAAAATTACTTTTTTTCCCGGTTTAATGGAGGAACAAAGAGATTAGAGAGACACGAAGGCCTCGTCGCCTCTTCCCTCCTGTTTCCTCCTCTCTTCTCCTCTCCATTCCCACCTCTCTCGACAATCCCACGCCTCGCACAGGGAGAGATCTGATTGGTCCAATTCTACTTGGTTTCTTGTGTCACTGCTCACTTCCTGTCGATTTCTCTCTGCGATTCCGGGCAGTGGCCGCCGTTTCTTTGCTCATTTCTGGGTGCTGTAATGTCCTTTCCTCTGCATTTGCAGCCCGTGAATTCTCCGTCGTTGGAGGAATTCGCAGCATGGGCGAAGTGTTTCTGAGGAATTTGGCGTTCTTGGAGCTTGGCCCGGCGAAAGACTACCATCTGCTGCTCGTCTCGCGCTGAATTATTGGTTCTTGCAGAGATACTTGCTCTGAATCGGCGAGAAGGGGTTTGTTGGTGCTCTGCCATGGCGTCGAGGGATTTCTTGGGCAGGTTCGGTGGCGAGGAGGGCGCGCGGGCGGAGAGGGCGGGGAACGTGGCCGGCGAGTCCGACGAGGTCGAGCTCAGCCTGGGCCTGTCCCTGGGCGGTTGCTTCGGCGCCGACGACGCGGCGCGGGATGCCAAGAAGCCGTGCCTGGTGCGGTCCTCCTCCATCGCGTCCATCTGCTCGCTCCCAGGCAGCGACGACCTCGCCGCCGCGGCGCCCTCACCGGCGCCGCTGATGCGCACCAGCTCGCTGCCGGCGCCGATGATGCGCACCAGCTCGCTGCCCACCGAGACAGAGGAGGAGCGCCGGCGCCGGCGCGAGATGCAGAGCCTGAAGCGCCTCGAGGCCAAGCGCAAGCGCCTCGAGCGGCGCAACTCCATGAACTCCGGCAGGTCTGGCGGCGGCCGGGACGACGGCCAAGAGCTGCTGTACCCCAGCGGGTTCCAGCTCCGGCGTTCCGTCGCCTCGCAGGGGAGCACCTCTTCGAGCATGACAGAGCAAGGTATATATGCTACCATTATCTTCCATACAACATGAACTATTTTGTACAGTATGTTAGTAATTTCCACTGTTTTATCGCGGTTTTTGTAGTTGAATTATTCATTTATATGTGTTGGTTGCTAGTTCTTGATGATCCATGAAGGTTGGTGCCATGCCGTGTTGTTTGTTGGGTTCTTTAGGTAGGTGATGCATGGGCAGAGAGATCTAAGTGAAGTAGGCTTAATTGAGCATGGATCTTTAGCTGTGGGGTTGTGATTTGGATTGCAATTTCTATGACTTGGAGCAGGGATGGTGTTTGCTGAGAAGAATTTGTTAGGTGTCCTCGTTGTTTTCCCCTGATTATCTGCCTTGTTGTTTGTTGATGCTTCTTTTTCAGTAAATTGGGCAACTTGTTTGAGAAATTAGTTGATAGATTCGTTTGCAGTAAAACGGAGAACTCTTTATGGATAAAGATGATGCTTTTACACTCAGCTTCTTGTTTTTAGCTAGTGTTTGTTTTGATTTTTGTGGAGTTCTTTTGAGATGTGCTGTCGTTTGTAGAGACCAGATATACTCCTTTTACAGGATGGTTCTTGCTTCTAAGCTTTCTGCCATTACGTAGCATAGAAGTACGATTGTTTAGATTATTCATTGTACAAACTGGTGTGTATGATTCAATTGATGATGCCTTTGCCATTGGCACGGTTCGGTATCATCACGTGTACTTCAAACTTGAAATACATCTAAATGTCAACCTATTTCATACTCAAAACACTTCCTTCCATTTGCATCGCAGCAAGTTTAGGTCCTCTTACTTGAATGACCCCTGTCAGCCTGCTTACTATCGCTTTGTTGTTGTTGTAAATAGTGATTAGTAAATGTATCGAATTTACGAAGAATAAATTGGGCTATGAAACTTTCTTCTCATGCTGGAATCTGAAAAGTTTACAATTCGCCCCTGCTCTTGATGGACAGGTGGTAGTGGTGCTGACGTGAGGAGCCCATCTAGCATGAACACATCCTCTGATAATGCCAGCAATCAGAATAAATCCCTTCCCCGGACGACATCAGCTGGGGAGCCGCTGAACGGGACGATGAAGGAGCAACCACCGTTGCGAACCCTCAGGTCCCTGACGATGCGCACGACGAGCACAGGCGACCTCCGGAAGAGCATGATGGAGGACATGCCGATGGTCTCCTCCAAGGTGGACGGCCCCAACGGCAGGAAGATCGACGGCTTCCTGTACAAGTACATGAAAGGGGAGGAGGTGAGGATAGTGTGCGTCTGCCACGGCAACTTCCTGACGCCGGCCGAGTTCGTGAAGCACGCCGGCGGCGGCGACGTCACGAACCCGCTCAGGCACATCGTCGTCAACCCCTCGCCGTCGGTGTTCTTGTAATCCCGAAGTGCACCCAGGAGGAGTGGAGAGGTGTTCCTTTTCTTCTCTCTGCCCCCTCTGAATTTTCTTGGTATGATCAGCTATTACCTGAGCTGTTTACTGTAAGTTAAGGGAGTGAGCGAATTCGAGAGAATGTTAGTCAGCTTAACAATGCATTTCCCAAATGGATGCTGGATCGTCAGTTGAGGCAATTGACTTGACAGCAACTGTAACATGGCAAACGAGTCAAATTCACAGTTTTCTGCCGTCCAAAATGGATTCGTCTCAAGATTTTGACACAAGCAGATCTGCTTGTAGCTGGTGCCCGAAAGCGACGATATTTTCCCCCGCTGAACTCGCGCGAAGGTCGCACGTGTGTTGCGGCCACTCGCCCGGTGCAAGCCCTGCTTTATGGTTCAGACGAGTGCCCGGTGGACGCTCAGAACAAGAGCGTGCGTGTCAGCTTAGCAAGATAGCACTAGCCCAACGACGTCCTCGCATAACACGACAACCACTACTCCTGCCGCTGTAGTGCACGTCGGTACGTGCCGTGCTTCGGTGCTTGCCAATGGTGTCATCACCTAGCTGTCTAGTAAGTAATTCATATCCATACGTACTGGCGTACTGTTCGGCAGGGGCGGTTGGGCGGAGCCCTAAGATAGCCTGGCCCAAACAAAATCAGGCCTTTTTGCGGCTTGGCTCGAGCCGAATTGCTCTCAAAGTCCAGGGCTTCAGGGCCATACCGTCTTAGCATACTGCACCGGAAAGATGAGCCCAACATGTTGTTTTGTTTCTACCTTACCCCGATGAGTTTTGTTAGTCTGTTAGCTTCAGTCAAGATCTCCGGTGTTGAAGAAGATAATCATCTCCCACAAAACCGTAAAGAATTAACCTTAATTATGTTAGAATATTCCTCGCAATGCGTCCTTATATATATATATATCACTCCTCGTCGCCGCAATGCAATCTACCCACTCCCGCGAAGCCGGCAGTAGCAGCAGGCCACGCCGCACGAGCTAGCGCACCGGCGAAAATGGCCTCCCGTTGTACGTGCTACTACTGTGATCTTGTGATGGCGCATGATGTGATGATGCTCTCGTACGTCTGATCGTGACGCGATGTTCTCTTGGTCGTTCCTGCAGGGATCGCGGTATTGCTGGTTCTTGGATGCGTGGTGAGCGGCGGCGCGGCGCGGCCGCTGGTCGGGGGAGGAGGGGTTGGGGAGGAGAAGGCGGCGCTGCAGACGTCCCGGCCGTTCAACATCGCGCACCGGGGGTCCAACGGCGAGCTCCCCGAGGAGACGGCGGCGGCGTACATGCGCGCCATCGACGAGGGCGCCGACTTCATCGAGTCGGACATCTCGGCGACCAAGGACGGCCACCTCGTCTGCGTCCACGACATGACGCTCGACGACACCACCGACGTCGCCGACCACAAGGAGTTCGCCGGCCGCCGCCGCACGCTCGAGGTGCAGTGGGCCAACGTCACCGGATACTTCATCGGTAAGTCCGTATATATATAACCTCACTCCCGCTTCGCATTTTCTAGCTCTCTGGCTGATTTGTGGTGATCGAGCGATTAATCTGGATCACGTTCTTGGTTGTTCATTTTTCTTGCAGTTGATTTCACGCTGGCCGAGCTGAAGTCGCTGAGGGCGAAGCAGAGATGGGAATTCCGTGACAAGTCCCACAACGGTGCGTACGTGTTCCAGTGATCCAATTAATCGCCGTTTTGGTGAATCCTTTGCTTTGGAATTAAATCAATCATACGATACACCCGTGTTTACTTGAGGACGATAAAGATAAATTATCACGTATCAGATCATCCGTCTAAATTACCATTCTTTTGTAGGCGTTTCTCCCATCATCACCTTCGAGGAGTTCATCAACATCGCGCTGAACGCCAAGAGAGTCGTCGGGATCTACCCGGAGATGAAGAACCCTGTGTTCATCAACAAGCAAGTAAGCTACACGTATTCCCATCTCTATTAACACGAAATTGTAAGCTCTAACCGTGTTAATCACCTTGGATTAATTCATGGCTCGATTGCATTTACCCAACAGGTGAAGTGGGCGGACGGGAAGAAGTACGAGGACAAGTTCATCGCGACGCTGAAGAAGTACGGGTACGGCGGCAAGTACATGTCCAAGGAGTGGCTCGCCAAGCCCCTCTTCATCCAGTCCTTCGCGCCGACGTCGCTCATCTACGCCGCCGACCTCATCGACTCGCCCAAGGTCTTCCTCATCGACGACGTCACCATCCGCACCGAGGACACCAACCAGGTGCTTAACCACCGGCCATTCCCTGACACCATGGCATTCCTTCGTGAACAATTCAGTCCCTGATGCGCCTGCTGTTTCAATGCTGAAATGGTGCAGTCGTACGACGAGATCACCTCCGACGAGTACCTGGACTACATGAAGGAGTACGTGGTCGGCGTGGGGCCGTGGAAGGACACGGTGGTGCCGCCGACCAAGGACAACAAGCTGGCGACGCCGACGGACCTCGTCGCCATGGCGCACGCGCGGGGGCTGCAGGTGCACCCCTACACGTACAGGAACGAGAACCAGTTCCTGCACTTCAACTTCCGGCAAGACCCCTACGCCGAGTACGACTACTGGCTCAACGACGTCGGCGTCGACGGCCTCTTCACCGACTTCCCGGCCAGCCTCCGCCGCTACCAGGAATGGACTGCCAACAAGAGAGACTAACTCACTACATAGTTCACGTCAGTGGCTCAGTGTTCCGCAGTTCAGATAGATTTGTCGGCTCTTTTTAGGTTGTCCATGATTTCGCGTCATGAGATAAATCTTTGGATTTTGTATTGGGTGAAATTGGCTTCATTCCATTGGTCTATTTTCCCTTATGCCCGCGGTTTCTGAGTCAATAAGATCAGAGCAGATAAAGAACCAATTAACAGAAAATGATCGGATCCAGGTTAGTTTGGTTAGTGGTGCTAACAGAGTAACGAATTTCTGTTATATGATCCATTGATCCCGGGTATAATTAGTTTCTGCTTGAGATGATCCGAAGCAGGCAGAATTTGACTGTCCTGAGACTACGTAAGACGTACACAAACTGACGAACTTACCATGGATTGACTATATACAAAGTGGTAATTAAGCTGCGTTTCCATTACCATCTCTCTAATCTCTACAGGCATGATAATACATGACAATACAGTGAGCACTAAACAGAACCTCTTACATTGGTATTTGCGCTGAACAGCAGTGACGCATTCAACATTGGGTCTGCATCCTGAGACATCACTGGAATGTGTAAGCCCAAATGCATTGTTTGCTTGCTTTTACCGACTACAGACTGAAACAGGTGCAGTTCAGACAGAAACTGAAACGCTGAAGTACATGAGCCCTTCAATTCTTCAGAAGCAAAATCCTAAACATGATCCTGTGAATGTGATGGCACGTGCTATTTTCACTTAGTGTGAACTAATTATGTCACATCATGTTCTTCACAATTTTTGAGATGCCAATGTTTTTTTAATGGAATTCCCAACATCGCAAAAGGGGCGTGGTGGTTTCATGATTACTCTTTCTAGCCAGAGGAGCTACAAATCAGTAACATCAAAGATTTTGATATACTACCAAAAACACAGAGAAGGTGTCATCTGAACCAAAACTGACACAATTTTGAGAGAAAGCAATTGCTTGCACTAGGTAGCTACAACAAGACTAAAGAATGATTGGATCATATGCTGTTCAATGTTTAGGGATTCGGATTCCCAGGTTTGTTATACATATATGCATGCCTACTTGCTGAATTAGTTGATTGGATGGAAACTTTGATTTCCATATACAAATTAAGAACATAAAACAATACTACAAAGAATGGGGAAAAATATACCATAACAAAACCTTTAGCAGGGTGTTGTGAGATGATAAACCTGCTGAAGGTCATGACAATTTTTTAGGCATTTTCGTCATGCTAGTCTCATGAGATTAACACACACTGAAGATTGTTTTGAAGGAAACAACAAAGGAGCACAAGTCAGTCAATCTAGAATGAAATCTTTGGAATTAAGATTGTTAATTTACATCTGCTCATCTTATCTGCAGACGCATTAGTGAGCAATTCAGAGGAAAACTGTATTATACAAAGCTGCATCTACAAGATAAAATCTAGTCAAACAGATGATTAGAAAAAATCATCAACGGGCACAGGTTACAGCTATCTTTACCTTCTACATGTTGAATATGTAAATCATGCATCCTTTATCGGTGCTCACGAATTGGAGGCTGAAGTTGCTTTAGCCGTTGAACGACATGCTTCATGGTCGGTCGTACAGAGAGCGAATCAACAGTGCACATCACTGCTAAATGCAATGTCTCTACCAAGTCATCGTGCGGACCCACATCCCAAAGACCATCGATGAAGAATTCACGGGCACGGCCTTGGCGAAGCAGCATGCATGCCCAAGCAACTATGTTAAACCCATTACCATAAGGAGAAAATGATGGATCCAAAGCTTTCTTGTCTGATATTAACTCCATCAGTACAACACCATAGCTATACACATCAGCTTTATCCGAAACACGGCAAGTCATAGCATATTCTGGAGCAACATATCCAAAAGTTCCAGCTACACCAGTGGTTGCATGGGTTTCTGAATTTCCCAAGAGTCTTGCCAGTCCGAAGTCCGAGAGATAAGCGTTAAAGTCCGTGTCCAACAAAATATTGCTCGGTTTCACGTCACGATGAAGTATCCGAGGAACACAAGTATCATGCAGATAAGCAAGTGCTTTTGCAACGTCCAAAGCAATCCTGTGCAGCATCTTCCAGTCTACTGGTCTCTTCGATCTCTCCTGTATAAACCTCTCAAGATTTCCACCAGGCAAGTAGTTATATATGAGAAACATTTCAGACTCACCAAGATGGTAGCCAACCAAGGTAACAAGATTGGGATGTCTTAATCTCCCCAGAGTTTTGATCTCAGCATGGAACTGTTGGACTCCTTGGAATCTTCCAACAGAGAGCCTCTTTATAGCTACTAACACTCCAGGTGAAATTTCAGCTTTGTAAGTGGCTCCAAGCCCCACTTCCAATGCAATTGCTTGCATTGAAACTTCCAGTTGCTCGAACAACGGTCTCGTAAGTGATCGGCACCCCAATTTCTTGGAAGATTATAACTTCTCTTCTTCCTGATGATCGAGCTGACATTCTAGGAGCACACTTTCTTGTGTAAATAAAGAGCACGATCAGAGCAAGGAGGACTGAAACGATAGCTGTAGCCGATGTTATTGAAGCTATTTCAATTGCGTTGAATGAATTGTTTCCTCCTTGATTTTGTGGATCTGCAGGGGTTGTATCATTGTAGTCATTTGAATTCAAACCACGCCCCTGCTGAGCAGCTGACGGGACTGCCAGGGTATACATGTGACAAGGTTGTAGTAAAGGGTTCCCAATAACGCTATCACATCGAACTGTAGTGCTATTTGTTGGCACTGGACCAGACAAATTGTTGAATGACACATTAAACACGGTAAGAGATGCCGAGATAGCAAATTCTGAAGGAATCTTCCCAGTAAGTTTATTATTATCAAGGAGGAGAGCTGAGAGATTTGTCAAGTCAGCAAGGGCACCAGGGATCTCCCCTGTGAGGTGGTTCGAGGACAGGTCCAGAATCTTCAGAGATCGTAGCTGATTGATATCATTTGGAATAGTGCCATTTAGAAAGTTATGGCCCAAAGAAAGGCGCTCTAAATGTGGCAAGTTCTTCACCGAAGTAGGAATTTCACCACCAAGGTGGTTCCTACTCAAATCCAAGCTGATAAGATAATTCAACTGCCCGATACTTGTTGGTATCAAACCAGAAAGCCGATTACCAGCAACACCAAGAACAACAAGAGAATTGCACGATGAACCAATCTCTACAGGAATCCCACCTGTTATCAGGTTATTGCTGACATCCACAATGAAGCCCCTTGAGCTGTTGCACTTGTTGAATAGTCCAGGTTGCAACTGACCAGCAAGATTATTTCCATCAGCCAGGAAAGCATAGGGCCCCTGCATTCCCAGCTTATCAGCAGCAAGCGGCAAGGATGTCACTGTTCCAGTAAAATTGTTCCGGGCAAAACTATGGTAACTCGTCAAACCCATACCCAAGATTAGTGAGGGTGAAAAGAAGCCACCAAGCGCCTGATATGTGAACAAGGAAGAATACTCGGACACCAAGTCATCAAATGGGAGCTGAGATGAAGGACAACCCTTTAAGAACACTGGAATCGAGCCAGACAACCGGTTTCCACTGACATCAAGTACATCCATGCAAGGCACTGGCAGTGATGGATCAACTGAACCTGTAAACTTGTTCGAGCTCAAATTCAAGAACTTCAGATACCCACATTCCACCAGCCCCTTAGGAATTCCACCATAGAACAAATTCTCCCCCAAATTCATCATCTCCAAGCTCTGACAAGAACTCCAATTCCCCGGCAACTCCCCCTCCAGTGTAGCCCTTGGCGCCCATAACACCCTCAGCTTCGGCAACGCGGCGACAGCATCTGGAATCCCTCCTTGGAAATAGTTGAAGTCATCGACACCCCCATAATCCGACGAATTCAAACCACTACTCGGTGCATAAGGATTGGACAGCACGAGCAATGACAGTTCAACACAACCACCAAGCTCCGCTGGCACAGGCCCGCTCAGGCTGTTCCTTGACACATCCAAAGCCCGCAAGTTCCTGAGCCGCCCAATCTCCGGCGGGATGACGTCATCCAACAGGTTGGAGGACAGCAACAGCGCCTCCAGCTTGCTGCAGTTCCCCAAGCTCCGGGGGATGCCACCGACGAGGAGGTTTCCAGAGAGGTCGAGGAACTGTAGGCTGCGGCACCCGGCACCGCCGAGTTCGTCGGGGATGGCGCCGCCAAGGCGGTTGGAGGCCAGCGAGAGGCGCCGCAGCCCCGGGAGCGCGACAAGCGCGGCGGGCACGGAACCGTTGAGCTGGTTGTAGGCTAGGTCCAGCGTCTCGAGCGCAACGCAGGCGATTGACGCCGGGATCTCGCCCTGGAGGCGGTTGCCGGAGAGGTCGAGCACGAGGAGGCGGCGCAGCGACCAGATCGCGGCGGGGAGCGGGCCCGAGAGCGCGTGGGAGGGGAGCGCGAGCATGCGGAGGCCGCGCAGCGCCGCGACTGCCGGGGAGAGCACGCCCGAGAGGCGCCGGCCGGGTGAGGAGGAGATGTTGAGCGCGACAACCTCGCCAGAAACGCCGCAGGACACGCCCGGCCAGAGGCAGTGGTCAGCCGAGGCCGGGGACCAGTCGCGGAGGAGCCCACCCTTGTCGGCGGTGACGGCCGCCTTGAACCTAAGCAGGACCTCGCGTTCACTGCCGCCACCGCCGCCGGAAGCTCGAACGGCGGTGAGCAGCAGCAGCGAGAGTAGGGTTTGTGCGGTGAGGGTGGCCATGGGAAGCGGCGGCGACGGCGGCCGCCGCCGTCGCATTGGGGTGGGACAGTGGGGGAGGCCTGAGACCCAAGTCCGTGGCGGAGTGCGAGAGCGTGGTGGCTGCGGCGGTGGCGGGGTAAGGTGGGGTTTTTGCGGCGGGGACCTCGGCGTGGGCGGAGTTTTGCGCTTTGAGCCCTCGGGTGGAGGTGGCCGGATGGCGTGGCCGCGTGGGGTTGCTTGGTTTGGAAGCTTTGAAGCATGTGATGATGTGAGCGAGCCAGCGAGCGAATTGGGCACCGTGAGTGTGGTGTGGTTGGCAGGGAAGGACTCCGGTTACTGTAAAATTGCACTACGGCGCCATACATTTTGTTTGGCCTTCTGTTCGTTGGACTAGTGCCGCCTTTCTTTAATCTTTTTTTTGTCGTTCACTCTTTCTTTTATTGCCAAGTGAGTTATGCGAAATATAAAAGACATCTTCATAAAAGTGAATGGCATGCATATATATATATATATAACATGTGAATTTTACAATGAAGACATCTCAATAGAAAAACTGATGACTAAAAATCAAGACATCATAATAGAAAAGAAGTGAGTACATTATACGATTTGGACCGGTGAGTAACAATTCCTTCCTATGTGGCTATGTATATGAACCCCATTTGGAATTTGAGTGAAAGAACATTCATCGGAAGGGAGTGGTGTCGACAACCGAGCGCCCACTTCCTTTTATGGTGAATGCTAGAGCTCCCAGCCAAATTTTCAGAAGAAAAAAACACATCCAAAAGGATAAAATACGTCTCACCTTTCGTGTGTAGTACTTATGTTTACTTGAGCATGCGACTAACTACTACACTGTTTTTGGTAAAATATCGGCAGGACAATGAAAAACAAATACCTTCCAAGTGCTTAACAAACTTGTTCTTCCCTCTAGCGAGGCATTATTTTTGTCACAGCCTTTCAACACACTCGAAAGTTCGCTGTCCTTGTAGGCTTCTTTTGGAAATTAGGAGCAATGCAGTGTACCCAGACGCAAATTCCACGAGGAGCAGAGAGCCCGTGCGTCGCCGCGTGCGTGCAATTTCGCGAAAGGGCGGTGTGAAATGCGAAAAGGTCCCCGCTTTTCTTTCCTTTCCTCCCTCCACGCCCCGACGACGGCCTCTGCTTTTCACCGTCGCCTTTCGCACCAACCCAAGCTCGCGCACCCGCGATCCCGTCCTTCTCCGGTCCATCCGACGGCCGTTAGACGCGTGTCCCGATGCGGGTACGTCCGCGGCCGGTGTGCGCGCGCCTGCGCCTCGCTGGTGCGCCCCCTCCCACCCGTTGCTTTCCGCGACGGGGGGCGGTTCGGAATTCCGAAAGCGACGCGGCCCGAGTGCCACCCCCGGGCACGTACGGGGGGCCGTGGGTCCCACCTGGCAGTGGGACGTGTTGGCGGGTAGTGGCCCCGGCGACGGTGAGAGAAAAGGCGGCCGCCCACGCCCGTGCCCCTCCCGGGAGGGCCCGGGGAGAGTGGGGCGGTGGGGCCCGGTGCAGTCAACGGCAGCGAGGGGGCGGTCAAACAGCGGCCGCGCTAGTGGCGTACGCGTGGCGCGGATAAGGAGAGGAGAGGGAGAGAGAGAGAGAGACGGTGTGTGCGCTCGTGCGCGCATGTGTTGCGGTGCGGTGCAGCGCAGCGAAGAGTGTAGCGAACCGGCACGTTGTTTGGCTCGGACCATCCATCCCGTCTGGGTGTCGCTCGCCGACGAGAGAGGAAAAAAAAGCTCCTTTTTCTGCCTCGCGTCTCGTCTGTGGTCTGCGCGTTAGGCCGTCACATGCGCGAGGGAAGAAAACATTTTCAGTTTCCCTCCTGTAGCCGTGATCGGACCGTCGGAACGCAGCGTTGATTTATCGTGAGGGGCGACAGCCGATCGTGGTTTTTTTTTTTGCGTTTGGTCGCTTGTTTTGTCGCTGGTGATGTGCCGAGAAAAAAGATTGCTCGTGACGTGCGGCGTTTGAAATCTAGCTCGGCGTCGCTTGTCCGCTTTGGAATGGAGAAATAAAGAAGCGCAAAGTGGCGGTGAGTCCGCCACGAGACCGCCTTTTCGGAGGCATATCCAACCTGTTGCTCCCCAAGCGTGCCGAGAACAGTGTCTTTCTTTCCCCTCCTCTTTGTCTTTCCACGTTTGAAGATGGGTTTGGACTGGATTGGTATCGTTTGGAATCGTGCTTGACGCTGCGTTTTGTTTTGGGCGGTCTGTTTGCGATCCGACGGCTGGTATTAAAGAAGCGGGCATGGGAAGTTTGGTCATTAGCTAGGCTGCTCCCTGGGCCGGCCCAGCTAGCTCTTTAGTTGTTTATGTATTGCATTATCGCGTCCTTATAAACCCTTGTAAAATCCCACAATATGGGTTACTGGGATATTCTTGATCAATAAGTTATCAGATATTCCTTTTTTTCAGAGTATGTTCTGAGGTAATCCAACGACATTTATCCGCAAATGTATTTACAATTAAAATAATAAAATCTCATACCAAAAGCTCTAGTTTTTTATAAAAGTACAACTCCTTTGGAATTTCTTTAGTTTTTTTTTTTCAAATAGGACTAAGGTCCCATTTGAAGCTTAAGAAAATACACAAGCATGTAATGGCACGTATTGTCGAATCATCTTGTAGGTTCATAAAAATGGATTTTTTTAGGGAAACATTTCTCTTTTTTCCTTCTTCTGAAAACGTCTCAACTAGCATGGTGGCTCGCGTATCTGCGCAACTATATTTATTTTAAAGTTTGTATAAATGTATGAGAATATATTTATGCATCTTGTAGGCTATTTAGACATTTAAGATATCATAAACATTGGAAACGACAATAAAAGTTTAAAGAAAATTACAACATAAAGAACGTAATTGAAGTATGTGTTTTAATGGAAGAAAAAAAAAATCATTGAGTATAATAAATCGTTGTGGTTCTTATAAATTAACCACTCTCTATCATGTCTAGATCATGCAGCTGCATACCCCTATTTTTACTCTACTAATTAATTTTATCCCAAATTGTATGCATGACACGTATCTCCATTTAATCTCAAATAATACGTTGATTATATGTATAGCATATTATCTTATTAATTTATATAGCATAATGTATTATAGTACCTTGTTCATGCGCACATCAATGCACCATGGGCAACATACCTTTAATTTATTTTCCCTCACATGTCGCTGGCCCACCAAACCGTGTGATTTCTATCTCTTTTCATCGTCATAACCTTTTGCTTCAACCTCCAACAATTATCTTCTACTTCTCCTTGAGTATTGTTTGGTGCTAACTATGGTAACATCAACACGCATACATATGCAACCGTCGTCGATCCTAGTTGGAGACACGTGTCACGCTCTCTCAAGTAACCCTGAGCATATTCCCTATGGCAGTGTCACCTCTACTCCAAGTTTTTTTCCTCCACTACCTCTGTATGCCCGCACTTCTATTCATACGGATACATGTTGTTAGACATACTCAACGCCTTCTTTTTCCGTGTCAGTCGCTCCTCTTTTTCAACGTTGGCAACTCAACGTTGTGTCTTCTTCACTAACCATGGCGATCTCTCATCTCCACTAATCTTGGTATGTCTACTTTAGTCGTTGTCTAACAATACGATAAATCTTTTCACCATTGCTGGTGATGATATGCCCCTCACCAGTGATGACACACTCTTAACTACCCATTGACCCTATATCGTTTGTAGATCATCTTCAATGCAAAATATTTATCTCCTCTCTGCCAGGGTCTACCCCATCATCCGAGCTTCTTTGGCCACTAACTTCTTCAACAACGCCGACGTTCATCACTTGTCATCGCGGTCATTGGCTCTTTCAACATTAGACTTTTTATTCAATGACTTCAACTAGCAGCACGACATCATTCTCATCTTCGTATTTGTTGTCTCGGCTCTTCACTTTCTCGTTGGTCAATGTTTTTTTGCAGGAAAGATCGATGCCATTGAACTCTTTCTTGGTATCCTCAGACACCATTCTTATTATCCTAGTTATAACATGCATTTTAAATAATAAAAATTTAGTTATTTTTATTTTATAGGAAGCAACAATAGAAACACATGATCATGAGAGCGAACGTGGTGGCTTTCTTTGTATCTCCTCTCACACCATTCACGTCATCCTCATTATAAATTACAATTTTATTCAATATTTTAATTATTTTTTATTGGAGTTCGTATACAAATCAAATTGCTACATTTATTTAATTTATTTTGAATTTGAGTTATTCTGGAATTCATATGGAAATCAAATTGCAAAATTTATTTCTTTTTTATTCTGAATTTCAATTCCTTTTTATTGGAATTTATACATGAAACCAATTGCTATTATTTATTTATTTATTATGAATTATAGTTATTTAGGGATTTTACTTTGGAATTCGTATTGAAATCAAATTGCTAATTTTATTTATATTTACTCCAAATTTTAGTTATTTTTTGGTTGTATTTCGTATACAAATCTAATTGGCAATTATTATTAAATTTTATTTTGGATTATAAATATTGGAATTCGTATCAAAATAAAATTGTCAATTTTATTTTATTTTTATTCAAATTTCATTTTTTGTTGTATTTCGTATACAAATATATTTTTCATTTTTTTTAGTTTTTATTCTGGTCATAATTCTTTATGGATTTTACTTAGAAATTGGTATGTAAATCAAAATTTTAATTTTAATTTGATTTTATTCTAAATTTTAGTTTTTTGTTGGATTTTGTATATTAATATAATTGCAATTTTATGTTTATTTTTTATTCTCAGCTATAGTTATTTATGTATTTTACTTAGGAATTTGTTTGTAAATCAAAATGTTGATTTTATTTTATTCTTATTCTGAATTTCAGTTTTAATGTATTTGACATGTACTTTTTTAGTTAGGAACTCGTATGAAAATCAAATTGTTGATTTTATTTTATTTTATTTTTATTCTAAATTTTAGTTTTATTGTACTTGACATGTGCTATTTATTTTAATCTAGACTGTTATAATCTGAACCCACTACAATCAGCGGTGTAGATCTTTCTCATTTTTCAACGATAAATATTGGAATTCGTATCAAAATAAAATTGTCAATTTTATTTTATTTTTATTCCGAATTTCATTTTTTGTTGGATTTCATATACAAATATATTTTTCATTTTTGTTTAGTTTTTATTCCCATCATAATTCTTTATGGATTTTACTTAGAAATTGGTATGTAAATCAAATTTCTAATTTTATTTTATTTTTATTCTGAATTTTAGTTTTTTTTTGTTGGATTTCGTATATAAATCTAATTGCAATTTTATTTTTATTTTTTATTCTCAGTTATAGTTATTTATGTATTTTACTTAGGAATTCGTCTCTAAATCAAATTGTTGATTTTATTTTATTTTTATTCTGAATTTCAGTTTATTGTATTTGACATGGACTTTTTTAGTTAGGAAGTCGTATGATTTATTTTTATTCTAAATTTTAGTTTTATTGTAGTTGACATGTGTTATTTCTTTTAATCTAGACTGTTATAATCTGAACCCACTACAATCAGTGGTGTAGATCTTTCTCATTTTTCAACGATTAACGTTAAATTTTTCAGCCTTTGAGAGCAAACATTGTGTCTTCTTTTGATAGATAGAGAGAAAGACAAGGTTGCCCTAAACTTCTCAAACCAAAAATAATTTAAGCTATGGTTTGGGGTCCATTTGAAATACAAGTACCTCATAGGAAAACAATGCAATTCCTACGTCGGGAGGCCTTGAATTTCTTTGCAAAAAAACAACCTTTGAAAAATGTAAGAAAGGACGATTTCTCTCTCTCTCTCTTGCATATCTCTTATGATCCAAACAGCTCCACAGAAAAGTTCATCTGAAATTTATATCCCAGAAAATCCCTGAGCATTTATTTTTCCAACCAAGCCCTTCCACATACTAGTTTTTGATATACCCCTTCATTTTCTTCCCTGCAGCAGGGTTTAAGGAACACACCAGAGGAGTCCTCACCAAAAGCACCCCGATAGGGTTTAAAGGAGCAGGTAAGGAGGGGAGCCGCCGACTGCAGCAGCAAACGCGATCACGATTCGCTCGCGTGGCTCCGAAGGTAACAAAATCCGCACCCCAGCCATCAAAATCTTAACCCTGAAGAATCTTTTCGCTTTAAATCTGTGCGAAGTTGTTCTGGATCGAGGCGTCCGCTTCAGATTATATTTGTTGCTTTCTTGGCGCATGGTTTTTGTGGTTTGGATTAAGGTCTCATCTCTGCCTGTCCATCCAGTGCATTAGGTGCAAAGATTAGAAGATCCTGTGATCTTCAGATTCTACATTTATTTGGATTGTTTGTGGTATCTAGTTAATTTGGATCCTTGTAAAAGTTGGGCTTGGGAACTAAAATAAATCTAACTCAATGTCGCTTCTGCTATATATAGATGGGTAGAAACAAAAAATCCAGTTTTTTTTTTGTTCGGGTTGATCCTTTTGCAAAGTAATTGTGTATTTGTCTGTAACAAGTTTGCCTCCCCCCCTCTGCGCCTGTGGTTTCTAGCAGGGTATTTGAGCAATGGCTTTCGCTAGTAGAATTGGGAATGCTCTTAGGAGAACTTCTGTGCCCTCGAATTCGTCACTGCTTCAGGCAGTAAGATGCATGTCTTCTTCTAAGGTTTTTGTTGGAGGTATTTTCTAAACTTCTAATGGATCATTCTCCTCTGTACTGCCGCCTTTTGATTCGAAGATACATGCATGTCCTCGATGCCGTCTAATTTCTAATATCATTTCTGATATACCTGTTTTTAGGACTTTCATATGCCACAGATGACACCACTCTGAAGGATGCCTTTTCTCACTATGGGGATGTGCTTGAAGGTTGTTTGTCCATTACTGTGACTCATATTGTTTTGTTGGCATGTTGGCCATGTTGTTAACCCTTTCTTTCTTTTCGGATTGGATTCAGTTAAAGTCATCATTGATAGGGACTCCGGCAGGTCAAAGGGGTTTGGATTTATAACTTATACATCCAGTGAAGAAGCTGCAGCTGCCATTACTGCCATGGATGGCAAGGTGATTTTTCGATATGATATGCCATTCATGTCTATTGCTTCGTTTTATATCCTGTGTGTCACTTATGCAAAGATAGTCATAATCTGAAAGGTTGCATTTTTTTTCACTTGAGGAGTAGCTTGTCCATCCATAATGCTTGCTTAATTTATTTGCAAGACACTTGTCACGCTGCAATTACCAAATTTGTTTTATTAACTTACAGCATGCAATGTAATTAAGGCATTATTGAGTTTTTGCCTTTGATCTGAAGTGGGGTTTTGAGATCTGGCATTAATCCACCAACTAAATGTCAAATTTTGCTTCTCTGGTTAATTTGAAATAATGGCCAATGTCTTATTTTTCAACTATGTATTCATCAACCTGGCTAAAAGAAAAACTGCATGCTTTGTGTTCTGCCCAGCACAATGCCAAACTTCTTTTTGTTTCTTTGCTTAGTTCACATCATGGCTTGATATACATACCAGAATACCAGATTCAAGTAATGGACTTGACCCAAATATGCTAGAGTTATCAGACATTTGACATTTTGTAGTGACTTATGGTTGCTAATACATTCTTATAACTTGTAAGGAATCTTAAGCTGTTGGCCCTTCGTTTCCTAGATGCAAACATTCCAGATGTTAAGTCTCATGAACACCAATAGAGTTACCAGATCAGATCAGCCATACTTGCTGAGAGAATGCATGTTTAGAGGATAGCAGATTATATGCACATTGTGGCATATCCACCTTTGAGATAATTATTACTGTAACCATTTGAAGTGCTTCTACTAAATTAATTTACGGGTAGCATACTTATCAAGGCGTCTTGGCGCTCCAGGGTGGGCGCCAGGGGTCATCGCCTAGGTCGTTAGCATTTAGACGAGTGACTGGCAATTCTAGGCATCCAGGCGGAGGATTCGGCGTCCTGGCGTCATCCCTGGTGCGCGCCTGGAGATGAAGTAGCAGAGGGGGGGGGACCGAGAGAAAACAGACTTGTGCACCAGCGCATCGCCCTCCGCCTGTGACTCCGCGCCTCCGCCCGGCCGCCACCCCCGCTGGCCCTCCACTCCGACCGGGCTCCGCCCAGCCGCTAGTCCGGGGCCTCCTCCTCCGGCCCTCCTATTCCGCCCCTCCTATTCCGCCCCTCTTAATTGCTGGCTTGTTGCTCTAGTGCTCCACAGATGTCTCATCAGCCTGAGGAAGGTACAGGGAGTGGTGCTGCAACTGCAAGTTATGATCCATCAACCGATCCAAAGAGGAAAGCGAAGTCCAAAGTTCAATACAATTCAAGCTTTTTATTCTCATGTAGGACAACAATACATATACATTATATAACATTGAAGCTCACTGCTCACTGCTTAGGTCTATAGTACATTACAATAATGCAAGTGTAAACTATCAACTATCAACTATCATATTTTCCTGCCATCGTCTAATCATCGCCTAGGCGTCCTGGCGCCTCCTGAGTGCCTCGCCTCGCCTTGTTGCCCTGACAACATAGACGGGTAGGGTATTTTTCTGAGCTGTAAAAGTGAGCTGTGCGAATCTTTTGAAAATGCTGTTCTTACCATCATCACAACTTCAGAATTGTTTTGTTCCCCTTTGATGAAAGTGGCATATTTCTATAATATGTAGATACTTGTCATTAGTGAGTCGATTGTTTTGCTTATTGTTTGTAAATATTGAAACGCTTTCATCTGATTTAGGACCTTCAAGGACGAGTTGTAAGGGTGAACTACGCCAATGACCGTGCTGGTGGAATACGTGGAGGTGGTGGATTCGGCACAGGTGGTTATGGAAGTGGCGGGTATGGCAGTGGTGGTGGGTATGATAGCGCTCGATATGGAAATGGTGGTGGCAGATATGCTGGCAATGGTGGTTACAGTGGTGGAGCTGGTGGTGGTGAGTATTTTAGCATGAACAACAATGCTGCTGCTGGCGGATATGGCAGCGGCGGAAGCTACACTACTGCTGGTAATTCTGATGGAAGTGCCGGTGGCTACGGCGTCCCTGGTGGGTACAGTGCCCCCAACACCTATGGTGCCGGCAATGGAGCCTTTGGTGGAAGCGGAAGCGGTGGCGGTGGCAGTGCCAGCAGTGGGCATTTTGGTGTTGCTGGTGGCAGCAATGGCGGTAAGTTTGCCGGAAATGTGACTGGTGGCAGCCGCAATGGCGGCGGCGAGGCTACGGGCTTTGGAACCAGCCAGGTACAGTACAATGGCCAAGACGACCTGCTAGGTGCTGATTTCTTCGCTGATCAGGAGGATGGCCACGCAAGCAGGAGAGCATAGGTGAGCGTCCATTTCTCGTTGCTGCAAAACATTTTGAGCCAAGGTGACAACACTCAATGGTGCTAGTTAGAGCATATGCAAAGCTCTTTGTAGTAGGTTAATTATACAGTTATACTGCTTTGTTTCGCATGCTATTTTGAGAGAAGTACTATGATGCTTTTGGCAACGGTTGCAGTAATACAGTGTGTTTTATTGAGAATAAAAAACTATTTGTTAAGCTGTTAATTAGGTGATGTTTTAAGCCTGTTCATCCCAGAGTAAGACCATGTCAAGTTCAGGCGTGTTTTTTTAGTTATCAAGCTCATGCATGCTGCTCAGGTGTCATTTAATTGCGTACTGCATACATGATCTTGTTAGTAGTGTCATTGTGCGTGTACGTACAATCGGCACAACCCAGGTACCTTGTTGGCTAGAGCTGACAGCCGAGTAGTGCTACGTTTTATTCTTAATTATTAGGAAAATGCCACGAGCTTATTCCATAACATAACCGGTGCACGTGGAGTACGCAGCTATACTACGCTCGTAGCAGCAGACCGAGGCCAGATGGATGGCTTAGTAGTAGAGCGGCTTGAGCCCATCCTCGGGTGGCTGCTCCGGCACCTGTGGCACCGGCTTCGGCTCCGCTAGCTCGGTGGGCTGCGCCACCGGCGTCGGCGCGGTGGGCTCGTCGCCGTCCCAGTCCGGCCACAGTGGAGATGAGGCCGGCAGCTGGTGAGGGGCGCGGCGGCCGGGCAGGAGGTCAGGCTGAGCGACGGGCGGCGCGGACGCCCATAACCCGAATTGAGCCTTGTTGCCTACCGCCGCCGTGCCGCTGCCCCGCCTATGCGGTCTGGCGGATGCCGTCGCGGCCAGCGCCCCGACGAGCAGGGCCACGCACGTTGTATAGGCACGTACATACGTACCTGCTGCCGGAAGTCGCAGATGCATCAGACTATGAAGGAAGAAATCTGTTTTTTTTAAAAAAATGTATTTCTCTGTTGCTCTTGGATCCTCCTGGTAAGGATACGGTGTGTACATCATAAGCCAAGGAAATTCTCAAGTCAAATCGCGTATTCGCGCGTCAAAAGGCTCAAAGCCAGTACGCCGTACGTACGTGGACGTTTTGTTCCGAATTTCGAGTACCAAATTATCGGCACGATTCGTATTTTTTGTGACGGCAACCTCGATCGGACTACACCTGGATGGATTGCTGTGTCTTGTGCTGCTACAGAGTCTCGTTGAGATTTGAGGCTATGGGATCCCACATCAAAATTTTCAAATTCATGGCTATGCTAAAAAAGTTCTCACACTAATTATTAGGAGGAGAAAAGGAAACATCTACATTTCTTTTTTCAGATTATAATAGTGCATATTAATAGGATTTACATGAGAATTGTCACAATTTATAAGGAATACAACTATAAATTTCATTCATATGCTGGTAAGGTAAATCTGCGCAATTGCATGAGCAATTTGGCTAGTTCAGTATAGTACTAAATCGAGCCTAATAAGAATATTTGGGATTTGTAGTCAAAAGAAGAAAAAGAAAAAAAAATACTTATGAGATTTGAGCTAGCAAAGGGGCAGAAGAGCGGAGTAAAAACCATACTTATAGTCTTCACTCAACAAAAACAGTGCAAAGCTGGAATAGCTCAGTTGGCTAGAGCGTATGGCTGTTAACCATAAGGTCGGAGGTTCGAGCCCTCCTTCTAGCGTCACTGCTTTTTTTTTCTTTAACGCTATAGCTGGTGTGCGTCGCCGGCCACCACGCCAACCTCGCCGCCGCTTCTGCATGACGCCCTTCCACGCCAACCTCACATCGCGTGCTATACACGACGTCGTGGCACGTTCCGGCCGCCTAGTGTTCATAGGACAGGACCCCAGTTCCCAACTACAAGCCTACAACCATCACAAACAAATTCACTCCATCGATTGCTGCGGGCTGCGGCCAACGAGCCAAGCCACAGTACCGCGCTATGCGGCTTGGCCCGCCGCCTCAACTCCACAGAAGCACCACCACCACCACAACAGCAGTGGTAATATCACGGGCATAACATGTCAACTACTCCACCCCAATTAAGTCATATTTGGAGAGCACCAATGATCAAATCCGGTTAAAGATCCTAGGGAACTTCAGTCGGAGCCAGATCCTCCGGTTGGCAGAAAATGAAGCCTCTACGGCTCTCCTAATCACCCTTCCTTCCTTCCTTCCTACTGGCTGTGCAAGACACAAGGCAGCGAAGCAGACTTCACAGGCCTCTTGCGGCGGCGGCATTTGATGTAACCGGCGGCTTCGCCCGCATCCAGCTGCTTCCCTTCTACGAGTCCCCTTTATCAGAGTGGCAGAGTAGGTCTCCGATGGAGGAGATAACGGCAGCTCACCGGATTTGTACTTCTCAACATCAGATGAGGGGCATCTGCAGACGGGAAAGAAAAAAACAAGTAACGTTAAATTCAAGCAAAGTTCTTCATCTGTCTATGGGCCTGCCCTACAAATAGTGCATTGAATTGCAGGCAGGGATTGAAATCCCGGTCCCGGGGAAATTCCCGGCGCAGGACCGGTACCGGTTACAGGCAGGTTACGGAAAATTCAAAAAAATCGGATCGAATTTGAATTTCAAAATTTAAACTTGGTTTTTACTGGACGATTCTGCGCGCAGAATCGAAAAACCGCGAAAAAACCAGAAAATGGTGAAAAATGGTAATTAGCAAATTTAAATTTAGAATAATGCAAGTATTAATGAGAAATTGTTTCAAGTTGTACATAAAAAGTCATCCTTTATGTTTTAATCAAGATTATTAAGTCGGCAAATCGACAACCGACTCGCCCTCGCCCCTCTCCCTTTCTCCCTCGTCTGCAGCTCCCCCTCGGTCGCATCTCCCCGCCAGCATCGCCCCGGCCATCTCCCCGACCGCATCGCCCCTCCTTCTCTTCTTCCTCCCCACCCCGGTTGCGTCGCTCGACCTCCATCTTCTTCCCTCACTCGGCCCGGCTTCGCTTCTCCTCCGTTCGGCCTTCTCCGCCCAACCCATCTTCCCCGAGCATCGCCCCAACCTCCTCTGCCCCCCCCCAGCACGTCGCCTCTCCACCTGCTCCGGGGAGAGGACGAAGACCGGCAGTGCGGTGGGAGCTGCCTCCGAGGGCGGCGGCGGCGGCGACGAGAGCTGGAGCTCTGCTTGCTCTGGAGTCACGCATGAGTGTGAGTCCCCGACTGCCCTCCCTCCCTCTTGCATCTTTGCCACTACCTCTGACACCCGGCGCAAGTCGAGTCGCCACCTCCAGTCGGCACTTCACCGGTGACTTGTCGACGACTTGATAAGCCTGGTTTTAATAGTGTTAAATATACTAAAAACTAATATTTCGATACATAATCTAGCATAACAATACCTAAACCAACTAGGGAAGGACATTATGAAGTCAAAAAAGTCAAATTTGAATCCCGGACGGTATTTTTTTCCGGAGCGGTAGGGAAAAAAGCAGCCACTAACTGATTTCGGAAAAAAAACACGGATGAAATTAGCTTGAATTTGCTTAAAATTGAAAATTGAAAATTGAAAATTTGAATTTGCGAAACCGGAAAAAACCGGCTGGTAGCAATAGGAAACCCATAAGAGGTAGCCATAAGAGGTGGAAAAAACCAGCGGTTACTGGCCGGGATTTCTATCTCTGATATAAACCCATAAGAGGTAACCATAGGAACTCAAGCAAGTAAGAAGCAAGATAAGCAAGAGGAACTCATCCAAAGCAGAGAGTATACGAGAGGATTAGATGATAGGTTATTATTTAGTACTATATTCTTGTATAGAGCAAGTATTCTTTAGAAAGTCATCCGGGTCAAAGTAAAAGTGACATGCGTTGCCAAAGGAAAGTAAGTGGTTTGTAATGTCTTTTACCAATATGCTGTTGGAACAGTAGTCGCGTATGTTTAAGAGTGACTTTTTCAATTGCACAATATTTTCTATTTTCATTTAAATTGCATGCGAACAACAAGGGTATGCAGACATAAGATTTCTATTTCATTGTAATCAATCATCTTCGCTAGGATTCTCTTGTTGAACAGTTCAAGCCTGTTGAACGAGCATTAACTGACCAGCCCACCCTGACCTAATTCAAGGATCAATATCAGGCAGAAGTGGTTACAATATACATACGTTATTTTGTACATGCAGACATAAGATTTCTCATTGTAATTCATCTCAGGGTTGAGAAAAGCAACGCCACCAGTACCCCAGCAAGGGGTAGAGGATCTCCCAAAAAACAATCTATGAGGCACATACCTCCACATAGCACCTTTTGGTGGGTCTCTGTCATTTGATCCAAAACATGATATACTCATACCATCAACCTAGCATAGATCAAAATAAATAGCAAATTTATCGCACAAAGCATACTGCTTACCAGAAGAAAAAATATTATAATAAGGGAAACAAAGAATGCTGCTTCTACAATTTCCAAAAACTGGATTTCACAAATCCTAAAGCAGCATGTTAGTCGTGTATTGAGAAGTTGCAAATTAAATCCAACCCTCAATTTGTTCTGAGAAGTAAAGCGCTTCCCTAAGAAAAAATATATCCCCAGAAAATCATGGGTGTGACTGTGTGACCAATGCCGCAACAGACAACAAATTTCTGATTAAGTAACCTAATCTTCGTTGCATGATATATTAAACAATGTGTTTTCAACTTTACCTTTCCACCTTGAACGTAGCACAGAAGCCTCGGTTTGCACATGTTTGAACCAAAGCTGGCATACCAAACATAAACTGTTGACAATATTGATCTCCAAGTAAAAGATAGATCATATATTCTTTTAGACACTACAACAGTGTTAGGAATAGCAACTTGTATTCTCAGGTGGTCAATGGGTCAGTATATATAAACAAGTACAATATGCAAATAACCCCTTATAACAATGAGGAATAACACAACTATACATATATCTCTAACCCCCCCTCAAACTCATGGTGGATCAACAACACTGAGTTTGGAGAGGTAGAAGCCGTGTTGTGCTCGAGTCTGGGCCTTCGTGAAGAAATCCGCTATCTGAAGCTCGGAAGGCACATACTGAAGAGCAATCACTTGATCATGCACACAAGACCTCATGAAGGAAGCATCGATACCAATATACTTGGTGAGCTCATGCTTCATAGGGTTCACGAACATCTGATAGCACTGTCTTATCGACAAGAGAGGAGTTGGTGTAGTGACAGAAACACCAAAATCCTTAAGTAACCACCGTAGCCATGTAATCTCTGCTGTCAAGAGAGCCATAGCTTGTAACTCAGCCTCTGCACTCGAACGGGATACTGCAGTCTGTTTCTTCGTCTTCCAGACAATGAGAGAACCACCAAGAAAAACACAGTAAGCAGAGATAGACCGACGATCAGATGGATCGCTGGCCCAAGTAGCATCCGAATAAGGCTGAAGCTGTAATGAGCTAGAGTGAGGAAAGAAGAGACGGCGAGATATAGCCCCACGAAGATATCGCAGAACTTGAAGAAGGTGGCTGTAGTGGACCTGAGTAGGAGCAGAGACGAACTGACTCAGAATGTGAACTGGATAAGTAATATCTGGACAAGTAACAACAAGGTAGATAAGACTCCCAACAAGATGACGATAGCGAGTCGGATCAGAAAGAGTCTTGCCATCAGAAGGCCGGAGATGAACATTGTGCTCCATGGGAGTCTCAACAGTACGCTGATCAATGCAATCAGCTCGAGCCATCTTCTTTGTCAGAGGTTGAGATCCGTCTGGGTGAAAATGTACTTGAGACTCTTGTGGTATGTAAAGATATTATAATGATTTCCAATCAGGTAATATCGCTAAATCTTTAGGGAATGTACTACTGCCGCTAACTCTAAGTCATGGGTTGGATAATTATCTTCATGGGGACAGAGTTGTCATGATGCATAAACTACAACTTTTCCTCCTTGCATAAGTACGCGGCCAAGACCTTGGCGTGAAGTATCACAATAGACTTCAAAGTCCTGATGTATGTTTGGTAGGATTAACACTGATGCAGAGGTTAATTTCTCATTCAATTCTTGAAAACTCTTTTCACAAGCTTCTTTACATTCATATCTCTTTTCCTTTTTAAGCAGATGGGTCATTGGTCTGGAGAAGCCTTCTATGAAGCGTTGGTAGTATCCGGCCAAGCCGAGAAAACTACGTACTTCAGTTACTGAGGTAGGCTGCTTCCAATACAAAACCTTCTACTTTGGATGGATCCACTGCAACTCCTCCAACGGATATAATATGTATGAGGAAACTGATCTCATGAAGCCAAAATTCATGAGGTTCAGCATGTTCTTCAATGGTTTTAGAGTAGATCAGAATGTCGTCTACGAACACGACAACAAACTTGTCCAAGTATTCCATGAATACCTTGTTCATGAGGTTCGTGAAGTAGGTTGGCGCATTGGCCAAGCCAAACAACATTACTGTGAACTCATATAGGCCATGCCAGATGGTAAAAGCCGTCTTGAGGATATATTCATTCTTGATCTTAAGCTAATGGTATCTTGACCTTAGGTCTATCTTGGAGAAAATTGTTGCTCCTTACAATTGATCGAACAAATCATCAATGTGGGGGTAAGGGATACTTGTCCTTGATGGTCACCTCATTGAGGGCTCTATAATCAACACACAATATGGCAGTGTCATCCTTCTTCCTCACAAAGAGTACTAACGAACCCTAGGGGGATGAGCTAGGTCTAATAAATCCTTTTTCTAGCAGGTCCTCAAGCCGGGTCTTAAGTTCTTCAAGCTCATCAACGACCATCCTATATGGTCTCTTGGCAATTGGGTTATCTCTGGTTTTAAGTTGATCACAAACTCAACATATCTGTGGTGGCATACCAGACAATCTTTCCAGAAAGATATCTGGATAGCTTGGACTACAGGTGTTGTCTCTAGGGACAACTCTTCAAAGTGATGGATTGCCCAATCCAGAGGAGAGGAACGATCCACGCTAACCCTGATTGTGGTTCCTGGGATCTTGGTGAGCACCACTTTTCTGTTGGCCCAATATATTAGTTCTTAATATCCGGCCAACCAATCCATCTCTAGGATGATGTGTAGAGTTTGGGATTCTAGCACTAGAAAGTTTCTTAGGAATCCAGAATTTTTCAAAGCAATATCTACTCTTGGACTTACCGAGGTAGCAAATAAGGATCCCCCATGTGAACTTTGTACCACGGGTTTCTTTAACTTATAGGTTGACAACTTAAGCCTTTCAACAAACTTTCTTGAAACAAAAGAATGCAAAGCTCCATAATCGAACAAAACTTGTGCCGGTACTGAATTAACAGAGAACATACCCATTAACACTCCTGTGGCTTCGTGAGCTTCCTCAGCAATGACATGGTTCACACGGCCGTGGTTCGATGTCGATGTAAACCTTGATGCCTGAGAAGTCTAATGAATCTTGCTTCGATTTAGCGTCCGCCTTGAGTTGGTGGAGCTCTTGCGTTGAACTTTGTTGTAGGGTTCTGGCGTTGAGGGCACCGGTTGGCGAAGTGTCCCTTCTCTCCGCAGTGAAAGCAGTGAAGGTTAGCTGCTGGGTTCACTATTGCGGATGTCTGGCTAGGCAAAGAGTGCGGAATCTATTCCCATTGGGACACGGGGCTAGAGCTTGAATCTTTTGTGGCAAGGCTACAGACGGTCTGAACGATGAGCCGCTATGGAAGGTTGACTTTTGGGCAAAGTTACATTGTGGCTTCTGGAATGCCATCTTCCTCTTGCGGCTGGTTTCAGCCGTCCGCTTATCATTCTCCAAGATAAAGGCTTTGTTGATCAGCTGGTGAAAGCCGGGGAAATCCTAAATGATCAGTTGTCCTCTCATGTCCTCACGCATCCCTTCTAGGAAGTGGTCGATCTTTTCCTCTTCATCGGCAACATCACTAGGAGCATAGCGGTTGAGCTGGTTGAACTTAGTGAGGTATTCATTAACCGACATATGACTCTGCTTCAAAGCTCTGAATTCATTCTTTTTCAACCTCATGGTACTAGCAGGCACAAAGTTGGTTCTAAAAGCGACCTTGAATCCAGCCCAAGGAATTGACTGCTTCGCGGTTTCATCTCGTCTAGCTACACTTCAGCAATCTTTTCTACGGCAGCGGGGTCTTGCTGATTCTCAGCCTCAAGTGTTGCTGCTTCTTCTTCTGATTCTTCATGGGATACTAGGCTTTCACCATCTCGGGAACGAGGTAGTTATCTCACCAAATAGCAATGGCTCCTTTCAGCTGATGGTGGCAAAGTCCACCTTATCCTCATCTGAGCATCGGGTAAGACGAATCTTCTTCTCAGTATCTCTGAGCCAATACTCAGCTTCTAGGGATTCATTTGCTGCGACAAAGGTGAGGGGTCTTGTCCTGAAGAAGTCTGCCAATTTCGAGTGTTGGCCAGCTGGTCCTGACTGCTGACTGGTAAGCAAGGCTTGGAGAATCTGCGTTTGTTGAAACATAACTTATGCAATTGATGGGTTTGTCGGCGGTGGGGGAGGTAGATCTTGACCACGACCTCTCCCTCAGCCTGCTGCAAAGGCACCACGTCTTGGGACGACTGCTCTCTTTGGTGCCATCTGGAGGAACTCTGAAGCTTAGGCTAGAGGGAGTATATGAGGGTTCACTAGCCCTCTAGAGCGCACACATAAGAACTTGAACAAACGAGAAAGGCAAAATAAGTATAATACACTATGTTATTCCATGTATCAGTATATAGCACTCACATATACATCACTGAATCATTTCATACACGATGTAAACTGAACCAAATATAATATTACAGACATCAGAGTCATATAGACCGTATCGGGTTGAGTTTTACACTAAGAGCCGAACAAGCTGAATAGTTACATTACAAAGGTAGCAAAAGCGGTAGTAGAAGCAAAAGGATAGATCACATCTTTCCACAAGCAAGGGACTGAGGAAACCCGTGTGCGTCCGATATTAACCAAAGACTTGGATAATATTAGATACACGTAGGCACCGACGGAGTCAGCTAGACTGAGGCGAGACCCAAACTAAACGAACTACATTATTCTTTGTCATCTCTGGTGCTTCTAACTTCGGGATCCTCGTAGTATGTATAGACTCTATGAGTTCCTACTTCTGAGGGTTTGGGGGAAAGAGCGAGGATGAGCACAACTTCCGTGCTCGCAAGTCAACACACAGAATGTAGTAATAATACATGCAAGGCTTAACAAGGATGGATCGAGTTCTTTTATTTGCTTAAAGCAATATTTTCAACTACAGTATTTAAAAATTTCTATGACTTAGCAGTTTGACCAAATCTCATTTTTAAAAGATATATTATGCAATATTTATAACGGCGAAGGTTACCTCCACCTTATGCTTATTTTGGTTGTGGTTACATCCACAATTACCAACACCACTAAGTACAACTACCCAGAAAAATCCAAAATCAGGGTTACATCAGCCCGATCAGTATTACATCTCATCCACAAGATTTTATAAATAGAACTATCTCAAGTTAAGTTTTCATATCCGCATTTAACCGTAGGCGCAGCTGTTTAAACTCCGCGGATGTTGTACATTGTACCCACAAGAGACAATCATACTCATTGCCTCACATGATTCTTTAGTCATGTAGTTGAGCGATCATCACAGTAACCTTTCAAATTATCTCGTCCCTCCCGTCATCTCACTCATACGGGCTACATCCATAAGTTGTGTGGAATGTTCACCTCAGCAGCTAGCATAGCTGGATAACACCACAACGTCTAGCGTGACTGGTAACTTCAAATTGCATCGGTGTTCCATTCAAGCGGACGCATCCAGTGCTTGCACTATCCTGTTACCCCTCCAGTGAGACGACATTCATAGTTTAATAAATTTACTAAGCCAAGTTTTACTTTACAGACTTGTGGTATTGTACTTGTTTTATAATAGGAGGTCATGGCAAGATTGAGTTCTTAATCCATCCAGGCGATTTATACCACATACCACACACCACACGTTCTCATGCTACGTCTACACCCACAATCATACCATCCGTCCGGATGTGGTAATAGAAGTTATTAGAGTTTTTGGGAAGCAAAAATATATTACCATAATATTCCAGTCATTTACCCACAATGACTGCATAAACTATTATCATAATTAAAGGATGATGATTGAGACATTTAATGTCCTGGTACTTAAGTAAGACTAGCATGTCGCTTAAGTACAACCTATAACAAGTAATTACCATATAGTTACTAGGGTGACATAGAATAATGGATTCAATTGTCAAAGGATGGTATAATAATTAATTAATCATCAAATAGGTATTTAACTACCTTAATATTTGTTGGTCCGAAAAGGCGACTAGAGGGGGGTGAATAGGAGCATGCTCATTTTTTCACAAATAATTGATTCAATAAAAATTTACTCCAGTAGCTATGGAAGCTATGAAAATCAATATACCAGTACAGCGGAGGACTAGTATTGAATCCAATTTAATCCCCTAAGCAATACGACAAAATCAACAAAGACTAAAGCAATGCAATGATCTGGCGGTCGATTCTTGGGTCAATGATGGTCGATGGACCACAGCGACGACCGATGGCCTTAAGCGATCGGCCGTACTCAAGAACAGATCAAAACTGCCCCGATGACGAAGTTGTAAATAGATGAAACTTTTGATCTACAACTCCAAATTTGATGAAACTTGGAACCCACCTTCTCTATGATGTCAGGAACTTATTACAATCAAAGATTATGAAAATTCTTGGAAGAATTACGATCCTTTTCCGTTTGAGGCGATAAGGGTTCAAAACCGAGTCAAAACGAAAACTTGATCCAAAATCTTGCTCGTGGGTGATTGATGATCAAGATGATCCTAGATAGGTTCCCACATGTCACATCAAGCTAGACCATGTTAAGAATTCAATCAAAAACTCGCAGATCAAAGAAGAACTCAAAATCATCAAATATAGAAAAAGAAAGCAATGAGACAAAACATTGATCAATCTTTCCTTTGATTGATTTGATATGATTTGAGATTACAGCCTCTCCATCAATGGAGGATAAAGTTCAATCTATGAGCATGAAATCACATCAAACTCTCTAGAACCCTAGCCTCCACAAAAACCTCTCCCTAAGCAAATTAGGGTTTCGAACAATAAAAGAGGTGGAGAAAACTAGAGATGGGGTGCAGCCACCACCCTCCTCTATTTATAGTGGAGGCTTAGACCTTCTAGAAGTTTGACTCAATTGAGCTCCTGTTATGGCCCAAAACAAACGGGTCACACACACACGTATTTTAATGCGTTGTCTTTATCTCCTCTTGACCTAATTAGCTACACCTTGCGCATCTTGCACCGTGGATTAGCCAATAGGCCACACTTGTCCATCTTGTACCACGCTTGAGTTCATTGACCTCACCCGACATCGTCGATCGTTCTGGACGTCAGCTCTCCAAGCCTAGTCCTGATCATCCTCGTCGTTGACCATCAAGCAACCTGCACAACAATAGACAAGTAAACCGAATCCGGGAATAAGTTCTCCACAACTTGACCCATGTTAGTCAAAACATGCGTCATGCAATACATATGCAATGAAACTCATAACTTTGACCTAACAACCAACCATCGCCGCCACGAAGGCCGACGATCCAAGTGAAAACGGTCGATCGCCCTCGGGTCGGTCGATCGCCCACTCGGCCGGTCTAACCGCCACCTATTGGTCGATCAGACCGCCAGTTGGGACTTAGCCGATTTCAGCCCCTAAAATTCCGAAACCTACTGGAATTTTCAAACCAATAGAACTTTTGAATGGAGACTCCAAAATTATGGGACCAAGTGCAATAGAATCTCCTCTCTTGCCTACACCTCTATTTTTGGCCCAACTCAAAACACCATTTCTGAAGTTGGCTGGTCGGACCGCTTTAGGCTTGGCTGATCACCAAGCCCGACACTTTCAGAACTTTGGAAACACGTGAAATGATAAACTTTTAACGCCATTGCCAATTGTCACATCATCCTAAGATCTGAAGCATATCACCATGATATCCACAATATTTAACATACATTTGCGTAAAGAATTAAAGTATGCAATTTTGGTAATTTAAAGGAATATAATTTGTGTAAAATATAGGTTCAAAATGATGAAAGTATTGACTCACCTGGAGTAAAGGGGAGAGTGTCTTGAAAGTCTTGTACTTGATTAATCTGGTGATCTCTTACGTCTTTGAACTCTATTCGGACGAACGCACCGGAAAAAGAATAAACATGCAAAGATAACAAATAAATACACAAAAAATAGCAAATGAACTCTAATTTAAATAAGACCAGTGCCCTTCGTTGGGTCTTGAATTTAGACCAATTTAGTGTTCTAGCTTTTAGTACTGCTGGTTCTGAGTGTTGTTCGTTTCGAGTATTGTGGGCTTCGGCTACTGCTCACTTCGAGTTGACGCGGTTGGGGGAAGGTTCGACTACAGGACGTAGTCAGAAGGAGCTTTGACTACACAACGTAGTCGGAAGGAGGCATCGACTACATGACGTAGTCGGAAGGGGTTCGACTACACGACGTAGTCAAAAGGAGTTTTGACTATATGTGGTCGGAAAGTGTTTCGACTACATATGATTGGAAGCGGTATCGACTACATGTGGTCGTAAGGTATCAGCTACATGTGGTCGTAAAGGGCATTGACTACATGGCGTGGTCGGAAGGAGTTCGACAATGCGGCGTGGTCGGAAGGAGGTTCGACAACACAGTGTGGTTTGAAAGAGTTTCAACAACACGACTACCTGGTCATGGACACAGTCGTGGACATGGTCATAGACGTAGCCGTATACATAGTCGTAGACGTGGTCGTAAAGGAGTTTCGACCGCTCGGTGTGGCCGGAAAGGCAAGGGGGAGAACCAGTCACGGGAAATGGGGGCTTACCAAGACCGAGAGGGAGGTCAGCGGACGACGAACGACTGTGGCAGAGCTCGCAGTTGTAGACGATGGAAGACAGTGGTGAAGGGGTCAACTGAGACTGAAGGATAAGAGGAAAGACAACGGTTCCTGCGACACAAAATTGAAATCGAGTGAGATAATCACTTCAAGGAGATCTGGGGCACGAATTGACGGGTAGAAGAGAGGTTGTACTGGTGCGGCGAGAACCAGAAAGAGGCGCGCAACGGCTTGAACTCGGAGCTCGGGGCTTCGGCAACCACAACAACACAAGCGAGAGTGGGGGAAGGAGGAGAAGAAAAGGGGCTGCTCAGGCTCTTCTCTGGTGGCACTTACCAAAGCGAAGGGGAGACGAGGGGATGCAAGGGAAGGCTCAGGGCCCCTTTTATAGCTGGCGAGAGAGCAAGGGAGTCATCGATGAGCTTGGGGTGGCGCACGGTCCCGAGGAGCTAGCGGGATGGGCACTCTGGTCGGAGAGGATGGGGCAGGCCCGCGCGTAGCGGGGAGGTGACGGGAGTGACGACTCGGGGCGCGGCGGGCAGTGGCGGGCAACACGGCAACGTTAGCGGCGGGGCGACGGCGGAGGCGGAGGCGATGGCGGCGGGCGAGGAGGTGGCGCAGGGCGTGCCATGGCGTGGGCGGCGAGAGGGCGATGGAGGCGGCGACGATCAGAGGTCCAAAGTGGCGGCGGCGACGGAGCAGTGGGCGTCGCAGGTGCCGGACGATGAGGAGGGGGCGACGAGATGGGCGGAGGAAGGGGTGGCGGAGGGGCCAGGCGAGAGGGCGGGGAGGGGCACCGGCTGGTTGGCCGACCCAAAGATGGGGGGAAAAGTAAGAGGAGGTGGTCGGGCCCAAGAGAAATATTTTGAATTGGAGGTAGAAGTTGGATATTTTAAAATACAACTTAAGTTGAAATAAGTTTTTGAAACCCACCTACAAAAGCAATTACTATTTACAATCCGAAAATGAATCGTTATAGAACGTTAGTACTAAAGTTAATTTATTTACTTAACAACTTATTTTTATCATTCTACTTATTTTTACTTAAGAATTCTAAGACATTTTGTTCTCTTCGTTTTAGATCATTGAGGTTGGATAATGTATTTTTGCCAATACGACCATCTTTTATTCGTGGTTTCGTCCTTAGTTCCTTTATTTTGGTAAGTGTTGACACGGTCTATTCGCGTACAATGATAACTGCAAGTTCACAGATCGGTTGTATTTTTTCACTTGAGTATCTAGGGTTATCGATCTCGTTGAACAGTTGAGATTACAACTAAGGCTGGCAATTACTTACTAATAAGAATGTTGTGTGAAAGATTTAATCTAAAGAACTAAATTACGAGAGAATAAAAATCACTAAGGTTCTACCAAGACTAGTTATATCTTCCTCTGGACTAGGTTCACTTATGTGAAAATCGACAAGTATACTATGAATTGGTACTAGGCTAAAATCGCTCTTATCCTACATATAATACTACATTTTTCAATGGTTCACGTGTCACATGATAAGGCTAATCTAAACGTAACAAGCTCTGCACTATTTGATATAGATCAGTTGACTAAATCCAAATATTATGTTTTAATCTAGCAAATGATATGTTGATTGCGGAAATCAACAAAATAACAATATATCAAATGGACTGATCAAAGCAATAGAGTATCATACGCATAGGGCCCAAAGAGCCGGTCGGTGCAGTCCCAGCGCCGAGCGGTATAAGATCCTGGTAGATCGGTCGTACTGTAACAACTTTCGGCTTTCGTAATTTTCATGTCTGGCCTCTTATTTGAGCAAATAATATATGCATTTCGATCAGCTCGACGAGGCGAATGCTATGGTAACCTCTAATTTATCATTTGATGAAGTTCATTTTTGCACATTTCCTAAAGGAAACTCTTTCTTGACTTAATATTCATGCAAAAGTAAAAAGAGCTAGCAATGAACTGAGAAAAAGAGTTACAAGTGAGAAGATCGAAACTGCTATTTTGCGCGGATCAGGCATGTTGACGAACTCCTGCACTTCCACCCCAAGCATCCGCAACTTCCTCACGACAGGTGTAGCGCGACCTCATGCGCGCATCCCTTCCCGTGCGCGACTAAACGCTAACCGTCACCGACGTCACTGACTGTTGCCTCACCGATACGGCGATATTGCATCCATTGCCGCCTCCTCTCCACCCACCGATACGCGCGTCCATCTCAGGTTCCAGTGCCTGGTGCCACCACTGTTAGCAATCGCTGTGGTAACAGCTTGAAAGGTAAAAACCTCCAAATCTAGAGTTAAAAGTTTGGATTTCGAGTTGGATGTTGAATTTACAAGGTAAGTTGAGATTGTCAAGCTGGAGGTTGATCCTTTCGGGTTGGAATTTTTTTTCGACTTTTCAGTTAAAACCTCTTGTTTCAAACTTTGTCGGCGGCGGCGGAGGTGGGCGGACAGGCGGTGAGGCATCGGCAGCGAGCTGCCGGGGCGGGGTCGGGTGCGACCGAGGAAGGAGACGGAAGGTTGGGCCGGCTCGAGCCTGTACAAGCTGCCGCGGCCGATGGAAACCCCGGCAGTGCAGACGTTTCCTTCGTCGGAGTACTACTACTCGGCGGCTTTTACCGTGCGGACCGAGCAGAGGCAGCCTGCGCCGCGACGCCATGATTCGCACCGGGCAGCCTCCCCTCTGCTGCCCGCGCGCCCGCATGATTGCTCGCCCGCGCGCCTGCTTCTGCGCGCAATTACTACCCCTCCTTAACTCGGCTAGCCCTGTCCGGGTACACGCCAATTATACCGCTCACTGCGAGACACCATGTGCGGTCTGCACGGAACGCCCGGAGAAGGACGCAGCATGACACGTTGGCATGCCATGGATCCATTATCAATCAAGCTCTTGTACAACTAGGCCAAGCTGACTCCGATCACTCACCCCATGCCATGGCACTCACACGGATCACTCGAGTTCGGCTTTAGCCGTACCGGGGACGCTTTCGGCTTTCGTACGACGACGACACTGCTCCATGGGGGCCTGCGAGTGCATGTAACATCCATTGAGAATTTGTGATACGCTAGGCAACAAGCTGTGACAGGAAGATGGAAACAAATAATACGAGAAATGGACGATCGGTTCGGTGTTGCCTTGACACGCCACATCACCTAACGGCTAGCATAGCACTACTCGGGAACGAACGCACTGCCATGATTGAAACCATGAGAACGGTACGTTCCTAAGATTGACGCCATGATAGCTACGTCCCAGCTGTTCGCTCGGATCAAGCACCCTGCGTTCGCCCAAGCTAACCTGAGCCATCTGTTGCTAAACCCTGCGTTCGCCCAAGCTAACCTGAGCCATCTGTTGCTAAACCCTGCGTTCGCCCAAGCTAACCTGAGCCATCTGTTGCTAAAATACAGTTTGACAGCTCAATTTTGCAAGTTTCAGAGCTACATGACAATGCGAATACAAGCGATGGTAAGTTGATAGCAGCCTATGACGGCATTGTCCCAACAACATTCTCATGGTAACTAACCTACTGGCTTCCCAAGATTTACAGGATGAAAAGAGAAGAAGAAGAAGAAGAAAGGAAAGGTGAAAGAGACAGCCGTCCTACCAAATTACGAGGTACAGAACATGCGGTAGTAATAAAAGGAACAGCAAAAACACCGCCAACAACGCATACCCATTGACACCAAACAAGAAGCCGGCACTAGGGGGTTTTTGGATGGGATGACACCTTCGGATGGATTAGGTCTTTCTTCCTTTCTTCCATAGATCACAATACTCCTGCAACAAGCTTTACTGGAACCGTTTCTTTCTATCGGCAAATAGGAGTAGTAGGTATTGCATCTAGGATAGAACTTCACGCGAACGCAATGAACGAGAGGAGCACGACGAGGAAAACGGCCGGCCCAGCCCTTGGAGGCAAGCCAGCAGTAGCGGTGTCCATGATGCTGCTGCCTGTGCCTGTGCCTGTTGGTCCTAGGCCACCCAGCCCGGTGCCGGTAGTCCCAGTGGTAGTGCCCGTTCCCAAGCCAGTGCCAGTAGTGGTTGTGCCCGTTCCCATGCCAGTGCCAGTGGTTGTGCCGGTGCCAGTACCGGGCGTGAAGGTTCCTGGGGTTGCTCCCCCCATTGTGCCTCCAGTGGTCGGAGTGGTGGATGTTCCAGCAGCACTGCATGAAGAAAAGAAAAGTTATTAGTTGTGGTGTGGAGTAATTTTGATTCGAGAGTATATGCTGCAGCACTTAGTATCTAATCAACACAATCTATATCTTGTTACTCTGGGCGAGATTATGACTTCCCCAATATGCAAATACAGTTAGACATGGTATAAAAACAGTTATTTTTTATTCCACTATTTTCATTCACCTAAAAAATCAATTATTGTCATAATCAGATCTATCCTGCTGCTCACTACTTAAAACACATAGATCCTTCACTCCTGCGTGTTGCAACTTGCAAAGTATCTCAACGTCGTATGTATGCTCATCATCTATTCAGGTGTATGGTATACCCCACTGCAATCAGCCAATAACCAAACAGAAGCGTTAAGGAATTGATGGCTATTCCAGTATCAGTTATTACTCAAGTCAGTCGGTTGCATTCCAAAAAGCCTTCTGGTTCAACACGGCACACAAAGTTTCATTGTGGTACCAGTTCTCAAAATGCAACATACGAAACACCAATCGATCCGTCAGTAGTACTTCATGATGTTAGTCAATTCAAGTGAAGAGGCTAACAATGCACCTTGCACTTGCAGGGTAGGAGCAGCCAGAGGAACCTGCAAACGAGCAAGAACATAGTTACATAATAGATCATACAAGAAACAAACATACCTCTAATCGATGGAGAAAATAATTAAAATGACACAACGTTGTGTCATCTCCCACTCCAGAATTTTTTTTGTATACTTCAAAAATCAAATGCATTTTCATGTCAATTTTCAACATCCTTCTGGCTTAAAAATCAATTGCCAGTAACACCTAAGAATCCAAATGTACTAAAATTCTTGGATTTCTTAACTTTATTTAGTTAAACTCATCCACGTTAACAGACAATTCTAGGCATGAAGCTTGGCCTTTGAACAATACACTAGATTAACATTGAGTTAAGGCGACACAATAAAACAAGTTCAAAAATATAATGCGACACGAGGCGAATCTTGATTCCACTAGCCATGCAGTATTTTTTCATATTTTCTAATCCTAATCGTCAAAACATTTCTAATCCAGCAACGGCCAAAGCAATGCGCACAACTTGCAGTCAAATGCATGCATTTGCTTAATGACAACAAGTATATTCTTGAACTAGAATACAGGGGTAAACTAAGCAGTGGATATGTAAGGGCCATTACTTGGGTCGCTGGTGGTGAGGGTGGCAGTGCCGGTGAAGTCGCAGGTGGCACCGTTCGCTCTGTTTTTCTGGAAGTAGTTGTTGGCCGCCCAGGAGCAATGCGAGGCGACAGTGTCGGGGTTGTAGCACGGCCCCTGCTCATGGATATAGGTACAGTCGGCCCCTGCTCCGCATGCGTAGTCGATGGTCTTCTGCAGCGCGGCCTGAGGCAAATCTGACCTGCACACGCACCAATCTGCCCAAGAACACAAGAAAAGATTAGCACTAAAGATTAGTAAAGGAAAGCTTAGGCGTTTCGCGGGGGGAGCGGTGCTTTTATATCAGTTTCTTGATGTGCATGTCACGAAATGCGCGGAAGAAAGGGATGGCCAAGGAAATGTGACGAAAGCAGCAAGAAGGTTGAGCGAGGTTTGCACAGAAAGAAAAGAGAGAACGGCAACTTTTCCATTCGCATTGTGCAAACGGAATTTTTTCTTTTTGTGGCATTTTGCTTAGAAAAAGAAGGGGAAATGGATTTCTTTTTTTGGGGGGAAATCCACTCGAGTGAGAGGAACACATCTCCAAGTGGAAAGAAGAAGAGATCTCCTGTCCTTGTTGTTGATTATTGCTCTTGAGCAATTTTCTTCAAAAAAAAAAAGAAGAACAACTGGGGCTAGGCATATGACTACCATCTGACATAACAAGGTAGGAAAAGGGAATCTAGAAGAAAAAAAAAAAGAAAAGTTGATAAACCATAACCAAAGTTGCCTATATGCAATGGCTTCTCGCTTCTCCTATAAAAATGGGGGGGAATATAGAGAATCTTTTGCTCTTTCAATCATAAGCATAGATGGAAATAAGCAGAAACATTCATCAGAGGAAAAGAGAGGCCTAGTTAGTGTCCACACAACATCCAAGAAATAGACGAACAGCCGAACGGGAAAGACTGGGCAAAAATCCACGAGAACTCCAAATATCAAACTTCACAAACAAAAAGGAGGAGGCTTCGCAGTTTGCAGCCATTATTTCAGACAAAACCCCGAAAAATCTAACGAAAGCGAAAGAAAGGTTAGAAAAAGACCGGAGCTCACCTGAAGCAACGAGAGTGGAGGAGAGGAGAAGCAGCGCAGCCACCACCAGCGCCTCCATGATGAGCTGCCCCGAGCACTCGCAGGCTTCGCTTCGTTCCTCGTCTAGAGAGATGGAGATGAGATAGAGAGTGGCTCGAAGACAAAAACAGCAGCAGGTCAGGCCGTCAGGGGTATGCTTCGGTGTGCGATGCGCGGGGTGCGCGTGGATTTTTGATCTGCCACGGGCGCCTACTACGATTTTTATTTTTTAATTTTTTTGCATCAACGGTTGCGATCTCTGGGAGACTGAGCCGCACCAACCACCGCCCTCGCTTTGCTGCCTTTTGCAGCGAAATGCCAGTATATTTCGTGCGGTAATTGTTTTGCTTTTCTGCATGGAACTTCGCCAAAAAAAAAAAAGATTTGGTTTCTCGTGTGGGTTTTGCTCTTCTGTTCGGAAACTTTGTAAAAAGCAGACATGGAGTTGGTTACGGATCAAGCCTCGAGCTGACCCGATGTATTTAAGATCAAACCTATATTTTTTTGAGATTTTTCAAGTAATTTTTTTATCAACTTTTGATCCAACGTCTGGGCCCATTTCCATAGCTGCCCGAGGCCTAGCTCTAGCCTGTAACAAGGTATTGGGAAGTTTTTTACGGTTATTGTTTTTGTATTTTTTATATCATGATCCATACGTTTAGTACTAAAGTTTTGTGTTGTAGAGAGTAACGGAAAATTGACTTGATGGAATTTGTAGTGTTTATATTGACAAAGATGGATATTCACATATACATAATGTTGCAGAGTATTAGTTCCGTAGTAAATGACAAAGACATCTTAATCACTTAAGCCATCGTATTTCAGACTTGGCATTGTTGTAGAGTATATTTGTACAATTTTTTCTAGTGCTTTTCAATTTTCATTTGTCATTTTACTTAATAAAATGTGAACTATCAGACCTGAAATTAACGGATGTGATTAGAACAGCACAAGCAATTTTACTCTCCTGGACACTCAGCATTCACCTCTTCGTCTGCCACCTGAGCTCGTCTATGCTATAAATTCACATGCATGCATGCCACTTGAGCTCGTCTATACTATAAATTCACATGCATGCATGATGTAGAGTACATATCGTGTGCACATACACTATTTTATAGACATATGTATATGAGACATCTGAGCCGTCCATTCAGCGATCTACAGCCGTATTTGCACCCACCTCTCACTTATGCCACATTTACGAAAACCCCTTTCTAGTCAGATTTCAGGCGATGAAGTTTTAGCCAATATGACGTAAATATCTTATGTGCATATGTTCACGAAATATGTACGTACACACGATATGTCGCCATGAGAATTTTTGGCCGATACGTCCGATTTTGATATCGTATTTGCGTTTTTGACCAGCGTTTCGTTGAATTTACAAAATAACGCGTTGGCGCTGAGCGCCCTTGCCCAGTGTGATGGGCTCGGCAGCGTGGCCGTGAGCGCTGAGCGAACTGCGCCCATACGCGCACTGCTACATGCTGCCCACCCCGCGCCAGCTGGGCATGAGTACCTGTTGTTGGCGCTTGCTCGCGCTCGCGCCACATGCCTATGAACGCTGCAAGCGCGCGCTTCTGACTCGCCATGCGCCTTAGCATGGCTAATCATGCCCAGCCATGGCTGGCGGCGGCGTAGCATACGCGGGCGTGCCACCGCCTCAACCCGCTGGCGTGCGCCCTTGTAGCGCATACGCAGCGAAGCCCCGAGCCGCTCATAGTATATATTGAGAGCGATCACGCGATTTTATTTCGCGATCGTTCTTCGCTAAGTTCATATTCATCACTCTCGCCACTCCTCTGCTCATTCTTTTCTTTTCATTCGCTTGCTCTCTCGATTATATTTCAACGTTATTAACGCAGTAGGTTTATCGTAATTTTTAATTTAGCTACATTCTTCTATGTTTAATTAGCCACATTGTCGGTAATGTTCGCTATGTATGTTTTGCTAGTCATGTCTCTCTAGGAGCTACTAGAACAATTCTCGATGAGGACCACCGTGCAAGTGTGGCTCACCCGTGGCGTGGATGGCCCTCGCCCGGGCGCTTGGGCGAGGAGGGATCGGTGGCGCTAGACGATCGTTACGTCCGTTCCTCGGGAGACGGGCTTGTTGCCCTTTGCGAGGATGGTGTCCTTCCAACGGGGTTCACCTAGACGCCACTGTTGTCCGCGCTTGTGGACCGGTGGAGGCCGAGACGCACACCTTCCATTTTCGGTGGGGTGAGATGGCGATCACCCTAATGGATGTCTCGTTCTTGGTGGTCTCCCGTCCGGTGTGCCGCTTGTTCCGCCCTCAGAGAGCGGTGGAAGGTCGATCGAGCGGCGGTTTGGCCAACCTCTGCCGAGGGTGCACGTGGCGTCCTCGGGCTTGGTGAGCGATTCGTGAATGCCGCGAGGTGCACTGAGGGCGCCGTTAGGACGCATCTCGTTGCTTACCTTCTCCAACTCTTTGGTTGGGTCCTGTTTCCAACCACAAAGGGCGATTTTGTGAACCCGACTTCATCCGTCGCCGAGTCTTTGGTCGACGCGAAGTGGCCGATCTCGCGACTACATACCGGGATCGGTAGTCCTTTGCGCTACATACCGAGGGTTGTGTGGCGCCACTGGCGCGGCGGCTCTCCGTAGCAACCTAGTCGTGTGCTACGTGCTCCTGCGGTGTGGAGTTGGGAGCACTTCCTGCTGGGCGTCCAACCATTGAGACAATGGCGCACCTGTTCCCTCTCCCGGATGGCGACCCACCACATGACCCCATAGACGCGCCCACCATGGGCTTACGATGGATCGCGGCGGCCGTCGTGCTGCTTGGGCCAACGAACACCGGCGAGGTGCTACTCGTTGTACCACAACGAGTTCGAGTTATTGCACGAGCGACATCATCCGGTGTCCATGGCATCTTGGTTTTCTCCTCGCGGTTGCGCCGCGACGGCCGCTGCTTCATGCCTCTTGGATCGATTTTTGTGGACGACGACCGCCACCGGTGTTCTCACATATGGTGGAGCCTTACGCGCAGCATGCCGCGTAATGCGACGATTTAGTCTCATACCGGCTCGTGCCCCCGAACGTCGTGCCCCGAGCGAGCCAGTGTACACTGTGAGTTAAATTTCATCCAAGTAATTTTTGCGATCCTTACGTCTTCTTTTGTAACATTAATCTTTCAAAATGCGAGCAATCGAGGTCGGTGGGCATATTTTGGGTGGCAAATGCACCAAGACACAGTGGATTGAGACATGGCTTCACGGGGTGCACGTGGATGTATGGCATGAGCCGCGTCCACATGACCCTCGATCGTCTGGCGCGTACATGGAGTGGTACATGCCACGAACGCGCGAAGACTCACCATTCCTCCTCCGGGCGCCTGCAGGAGGTGACATGTCGACGCCGCGAAGAGACCCTCCGCCATCGCCGCATTTCCGTCGGCGTTTCAAGACATGACGACGCCGTCGACACTTACAACCTCAGTTCGCAGCTTTGTTGACGATATTCGTATTTTTGTTAATGAACTCGTTACATATGTCACTACAGCTTGGAGCGGCGGTGCGCGTCAGAGCGCAGCGGACGAGGCCCAACTCAGACCAGATAGAACCCCGTCGGCATATAAAAAAGTTTTGAAGCACATCTCGGCGGAGATGAAGAAGATAGTAAAGAACTTGAGCAGTGGTCGTTCGAGGGACGACGTCTTGCGACGGCACGGTGGGGCCGTGCTCACCCGCTAGGTCACCACGACCTAGCGAGTCCGGCAGCGCCGTAGCGTTCCGTCGGTCATCTGCGGGCAGTCGCCGCCGCAGTAAGTCGCTATGTACAAATTTACATCAAGTTTTGTAATTATGCCTTACGTTCCGCTAACATCATGCCGTTCTCTCGCCGTAGGTCCGTCGGGATGAATCACTTCTGTCGTCCGGACCCGGTACACAGCCTGCCGCCCCCCCTCGGTCATCTCGTGACCGCACATCCGGAGGTACGAGGTTCTTAGTTTACATCCAGTGTTCATTTGTACTAACATCGTTTCGTCTTGCGACCTTGGCCCACAGGGTGACGGCGATTCCACATCGACCGATGACGGCGATCACGGCCTCCCAACTCCTACCAGGGAGCAGTACACGACGCCAGGGCAAGGACAATGGCAGCCAGGGTTTTTAGCGTACGCAGGGCAGAGCTCCTCCGGGTTCGCTGCCCCACCGTACGTTCAAGAGCAGATGTCCTCCGGGTTCGGTGCCCCACGGTATACTCCAGGCGAGAGTTCATCCGCGCAACTGGAGTTGCAGGCATCGTACCCCCAGAGTGGCCCTCAGAGTGGTTTTCTAGCCTCGTCGTGGATGAATTCCTCGGAAGTGTCCCCGTGCCGGCACGTCTCATCAAGACGACATGTACGCATACCAGACTCTGCTCCAGACTCAGTCTACTGGTCCACCTCCGCCTCAACGGTCTCCGTACCCCCTCCGAACCGACACGCGTTCTCCAGAGCGGTGGACGTATTCCACGGGTCATGCTCGGCGCAAAACAAGGCAAGCGCGACGACGCAACGACAGCAGCGAGGAGAGAGTAGTGGCTCAGACGAGTGAGCCGTATAGTTTCACGTGTTATGCTATTTTCATTGTACTACATTAATTGATCTGTACGAAAGCAACGTTATATCAAAAGATTCTTAATAAATAAAATAATAGAAAAATTACATAATCAAGTACACTTTGTCAAACACAAAAATTTTCATTTTTTTTTACCTCATTTGCTATAATTTAAAATTCGGGGAGACCGGCTTGTTGCGATTATGAAGATGCCGTACAACATGTGGGTAGCAACTACTTAACGATGTGTGCTACTTGTCTCATGGCGCCATAGCAAGGGAGCCTTGTCTCGACGTCGGTGGGTCTCGGTCGAAGGAGCCTTCCCCTTATCGCCAGACTTTCCACGTCGGGCTGGTATGTCGAAGTCGTCCGTACCCTGCGATTGTATGATGTAAGTACATCGTACAGTACAAAACGTAACAAGAATGTCAATTGTTCATAACTCACGTCGTCCATGTAGATTGCTCGGACGACGGATACTGTTGTGGCGACGCTCACCGCATGAGCCTTTCCTTACCCTTGTCACGGACCGCCCACGTCGGCCGTGTGTCGAAGTCGCCCATGTCCTGCGTTTGCATGATGTAAGTGCACCGTATAGTGAAAATCATAAGAAGGATGTAATTTCTTCATAATCGACGTCGTGGATACGGATGACGCCGGCCGGATCTGATACGTGGCGGCGGGCTCGACCTCATGAGCCTTTCCTTGCCCTTGTTACGGAATGTCCACGTCGGTGGTGTGTCGAAGTCGTCCATGTCCTGCGTTTGCATGATGTAAGTACACCGTATAGTGAAAATCATAAGAAGGATGTAATTTCTTCATAATCGGCGTTTGCATGAGCCTTTCCTTGTCGTCGATATGGATTACGCCGGGAGTTTATCGGGTCCTTGGTGCCTCCTCATCCGTGCGTAAGGTTTCCACCGTGAGAAGTTCTCGCCCGCACCGAGTAGTTTAGCATGTACTCTTTGGATGAATGCCATGTCGTACATCTCGGGCCGCAATCCATTGGAAGAAGTGGCGCGCATCTCGGGCGCATTACGTGGGATGAAGTTAAAATTGAAGGAATTAAACACCGGGAGGAAAATCGATGCGCGCGAAAGAAACGCTTACCATGTAGTGGCCGCTTTGTAAATGCCCGCGGCCGTGGTTCAGGTGTGTGGATGAATGATCTCTGCGGTTCACCACACACACACTTCGGACCGCAAGCGTGGTGGCACCGGAGCATCTTTCATTGAAAAATCCGGGTATTTTAGTTGTTTCCTCTTCGCGCCAAGCCGATTGCGCTCGCAACATCCTCTTGTAGAAGTTTGCCAAGAGTCCATAGCCGGTCTCGTATAATTTTGCGCTGTACATAACAAGCAAGACAGAAAAACTTTAAATTACGACGACCGAGTGACGACCAGGACGAACTAGGTCTGCTGGGACAATCCTTCATTGAGTGCCGGGGTCTTGCATATCCCGCACTTCACCGTGCGGCTATCTTGATACGTTGACTAGCATCCATGTCATTCCGGGCGCCTGCGTCTGCCGTCGCCCTTCCTATTCTCTTCAAGTCCTGTTGGGACCCCAGCACCATGTCGGGCCAAAGATCCTTGTAGTTCATTTCCAAACCATACGAGTGAAACTCTCCGCCCATGTACCGAATAGGTGCCGCATGTCGTAGTACTCGAGATGTATGGTGTAGCCATCTGCCGCATTTGTGCACATGCCTTGTACACGCACGAGCATGGTTTGTGGAAGAGCTTTGGCTTGTTGCGGTGCATGTCGCCACATCACCCGTGGTGCATGCCTGCTTTCTTTCCCCTAGCATGACTATTGACGATTTACGCCGGCTTGATCTCGTACTTTACCGAGGTCGTCGATCACCCGAATGTCGTGCATTCGGCCTTCTCCATCTTCCGATCCATGTGTCTCGCATGTTCTCCGACCACGCGCTTTCGTCCATCATCGCTTGGTCGCGTGGCTCTATTCACGAATAACCAACGGTGCGAGTCCATGTCTCCGGACAACCGCAGGTGATAGGGAGCCCGCGCACACCTTTCAGACGCTATTGTAGACCTCGGACATGTTGGTCGTCATAACGCCGCACCTCGCACCGTCTTTGTCATAGAGGAGGGACCATTTCTCCAATTCAGAGCGTGGTCGTTAATCCACCGGGAGAAGGTTATGGCGCTACTAGGTTGCTCCTCTCCGAGTGGACTCCTTGTATGTCTCGTAGTCCTGTTCAAGGTCTCTCAAATAGACTCAAACTTCCGTCACCGGTTCTCGCATACACAATGCCTTGAACGCCTTCATGAGTTCTCGATCGCGGAACGCGTGAACAAGTTAGATGCAAGATGCCTCATGCACCACCGGATTGCACGTCGCTCCACGGTGAGATGGATCCATCCCACGCCGCATGATGTTGATGGCCGCCAACAACCCAAAGATTGCGATGCGTGACTAGGCGACGCGTTGGCGGTCTCCCACCACGCCCTCTTCACGTTCTCCAAGAACCACGGCACCGTGGATGTGTTCTCGCTCGACAATGGCAAATGCAACCGAGAAGTTGGTCATTCGCGATCGGCCGCCACCGCGGTGAGGATGGTGCCCTTGTACTTCCCATGAGAAAAGTGCCATCCATCGTTAGCACGGATCGCAGAACTTGAAGCCCCGATGGCTCGAGCGAAAGCCCGAACACCCTATCCAAAGATGAAGTGGTTGGGCCCTTTTTCAAATCTTCACGCCCAACTTGTTTATGTACGCGGGGTTTGATCCGCAATCGGTGAAGCAATCTCGGCACAAGGTTGTACGCCTCTTCGTATGTCCCGTACATAGTCTCGATGACTTTCGCTTGGCTCGTCGAACCTTGTTTGTAGCTAATCGGATAGCCAACCCGATTGGCGACTTGACATCATCGGCTTGGGGAGACGGACACGTCCGCCTCAACTAGGTGCGTGATGAGGTTTGCAACATATCACGGAAGTCACGTTCGATCTTTGCCGCAGGGCTCGTGAGCTCGCAGTGTGGTCGATCAACTCCTTGACCGTGAAGACCGAGCCAAAGATCTTTGCTCGGAGAGCGCCGACCTTGCCGTGGCGACCTTCTACTATGCACTTCATCGCGTACTTCCACAGGTTGGACCGGTGCACTCGGTACACTGCGGTGATGGACAAAGCGCATCGTGCTATAGCTTGTTGCACGGCCACCTTGTTCGGAAGCGCCGCCCAACTAAGAGGGTGTCGGCTTCAAACCCCACTGGAGCCTTCTTCTTGCGGTAGTACGAGCGAACGCATCGCGATATCATCAAGTCTCGATGCCACGTAAGGACCACCGGCCGTGTGCGTCCTCGTCGGCACCATCCGAGCTTGGGTCGGTGTCCTCGTCGGACTCCAACCCGAGAGTCTCGTCCGGTAGATACTCGTGGCGATCGATGCGGGCCGACCACCATGTTTCCGCCCCTCATTTGGCTCAAAATTAGGCACGGACTTCCCGAGGCAAAGACATTCCGTCTTTGCCATCTTGAGCTCTCGGCCGCGCTTGCCCGCTTATGCGTGCCTCGGCATCATCGGGGTTTCCAGACGCCCTATGTACGAAATTGACGTACACCATAGGCTTCCGTGAATGGCCGCCTCGGGCCGAGACAATCTCCATGTCTTGCCTCCATGCTATGCTTCCATCCACCTTCGAGCTCCCACATAATTGGTGCGGTGATCGCCTCAATTATAACTTTCTTCGTCCTTGGCTCAGTGAGGAACTCCTCCGGATGCAGACCGCACTTCGTGAATATTCATCGCGTGGAGCCCCTCCGCCTCGACCACCTTGTACCGCATCTCGACAGTCCAACCCATCGTGTCCGGCTCGTACAAGGCCATCGTAGTAAAATACAATCAAGTCTTGCATGTTCGAAAATACCTAAACCCACAACAACCACTAAATAATTACGACTAATTAATTAGCACTAAACTAATTCATTACTACCGAACTAACTAATTACGACTAATTAACTATCTCTAAACTAACTAATTACGGTTGATTAATTACCACTACAAAATACGAAGATTTTATTTCCACTTACTTGATATGTCAGTAAAACTAATTACGACTAATTAATTAGCACTAAACTAATTTATTACCAAAGTGAACTAACTAATTACGACTAATTAGCTATCTATAAACTAACTAATTACGGTTCATTAATTACCACTAAAAATACCAAGACTTTATTTCCACTTACTTCATATGTCAGAACGATGACTACTAAACTAATTACGACTAATTAATTAGCACTAAACTAATTCATTACTACTCGACTAACTAATTACTACTAATTAATTACCTCTAAACTATCTAATTACGACTAGCTAACAAAGACTAACTAATTACGACTACGGCAATAACGGCAAAAGCATAACACAAATTACCCGCCTTCCGAGGAAGTAATAAATCACCCTTCTGAGGAAGTAATAAATCACCTTCTGAGGAAGAGTGACGAGAAGCGAAAACAATTACCTCCCAATAAAATTAATTATGTTACGTTCTCTGAGTTCTCAGCGACGAGCGCAAGAACGAGAATCGAAACGCAATTGATATGACCGAAGAGCGAGTGCGAGAGTTCGGTATTTATAGGCGAGTGAAGGAGGAGTCGCGGCCTTGGCGCCGGGAATTCCGTAAGTATTGAAGCCGGAATTCCTGGATGGGGCGACAGATGTGCGGAGGAGGGAGGATGGACGGTGGGTAATAGGGCCACCCAACATTTTTATTCGTGCACGCCACCTCACGCTTGAGGCGGGCGGGCGCGGGCGCCGGCCGCCACGCCCGCAGGCTCAGCCAACTACAAGCATGCATTGCCGCTAGCGGCGCAGTTCGCTGCGCATTGCGCCTGGCTTGGCGCTATGCCGCGTAGCGCACAGTTCGCGCCGCAGACGCTGCCGCTCGCCACGCCATAGTTCGACGCGGCGCGTCAATTGGGTTAATTTTGCAAATACAGCGCAGCGCTGGTTAAAATCGCAAATACCATATCAAAACCGACCGTATCGGCCAAAAATTCGTCGCCATGATGCATGCTTAGACATGTACACTAAACATCGTATGTACGTGAATACATCCACAAATTCTATTTGCAGCAACGGTCACATTTAATTCGAGTAGAGACCTCGTGTAAAGTAGCAGTAGTACACTAGTACTCCCGTGGTATTAAACTAATACTGCTTTCAGGTGAAAAATCCACACTAGCCCTTTTTTAGCAAAAGAAACCATCAGTCTCAGGAAAAAAAGAAAGAAAGCGTGCATGCCGTCTCCAAGGAGGAATTGCAGTTTACACTACGGACTGCACCCCGGGTACATTATTTTCGGTTGGTGTGCTGGTAGGGCCCACAGGGCCAGAGCCAAACAAGACAGACATCACCCCCTATGATGTAGGAAGGAAATTTGCTATAGACAGTTGAGAGGCTAGTATTTTAACCGAGAGATTGCACAACATAATTTTGTTTTAAGAAGAAGAAAAAAAACATAAAGCTACACTGCCTAGGAGATTGCACAGCACACTCCCTAGCAAAACAATAACAAAGCCCTCTGCCGGTAGGTTCTCGTAAGAATAATAATAGATAAATAAAAACTGCGAGTAGCCCACGAACTGGTTGGCAACCGCACGTCCAATTCAATCAGTACACATTGCATCAGCCTCCTCGCGAACGAAGGTAGCAAGCTGACGACGTTCCAAACCGACCGACCGACCTTTGGACGCGATGTTGCAACGACACAATCACCCGACGCTAACGCCGGAGCCTGGACTGGCGCACTCGGCAACTAGTAGTGCTCTTTTTAAGTTTGCAAACGAAGAAACTACTACGGCGATCTGCTCGTCCCTTTTGACCCGAGATTAGATTCTTCATCAATCGTGCAGGGCTTGATTGGTTGGTGGGGTGGGCTACGGGAATATATGCTGCTGTTGCGAGTGGACTCTCGAATCATTGTGCCGAGTGCCATATCATGCATGTTGAACGGTCCAGGCGAGCTAGCCTAGCCATGCTGCCTCTTTTTTTTTTAAATGGAAAAAGAGGTCGCCAAACCCCCGTACATTTTTCTAGTGTGATAGCATGCCATTCGGCCGCTTGTGGCTAGTGCGGTTTAATATTGTTGCACTTGAGTGATCAGATCCTACTGGGTCAACTGAACGGCTGAGAACCAAACCAGCAGTGAATTGCTATTTCAAGTTAGTTCTAGATGCCCCCTTGACACTATCCAACCAAGTTTGGTGGAACTGACCAGAACTTTGCTCTTTTTTTCTTTCTTTTTTGTTCGAAGCCGGGGATCGAATCCTGGTTAGGCACTGCACGCTCTCGCGCCGTTTGGAACAAGCGGATGTTCCCCCAATCCTGCGGGAATTAATGCCCCGTTTAGAGCACGGACTAGATTACCGATTTCCCAAACATGGCCTGGTAAAAGTGCCGATTTACCCTAGGTTGTATTTTGTTTACTTTGTGTTTCCTCCTTCTGGTCGTGTAAATATATTTCCCAAACATTTTCAAAGAAGAAATGAAGCTTAGCTGTCGGCGGCGGGCAGGTGGTCGTGCTCGAACTGTTCGTCAGTTGCGGCCGTTGGAGAGGATAGTGAAACGTCGAGCTCTATTTTCGACGTAATGAAGTTAGTTCTAGCACGGAAACGAATCACAAAGGTACAGAGTTCACCATAGTTTGCTGCTCATTAGTGGCAAGTGGCGGTGAAGAAGAAGCCCCCAAGGTTGGTGCCAGCTTCGCTGTAGCTTGATTAGGGTTGGTAGCGGCACATGACATGATACACCGAGTTCCGTAGTTCGTAGTGGCCCGGGTGGACCGGCAGCCCGCCCAATCCTTGTGCGCGTAAACTGGCCCAGGGTTTGGAGTCTGGGTCGAAATGATTTTAATTTCTGTGCCATCATCCCCTCGTTGGCTGCAGTTCGTCTAAAATATGAAAGTAGGTTAATAGATAGTGACTCGTCTGAAATTTTATTGGAACATCGTGTCCTTTTAGTGTACATATCACATCGTATGGTGATGCTACGGTGATACTATCGTGTTCTACATTCGCATCCGTGTCTATCTGTCCACCCTCAAAAGTATAATATGCCTCTTTTGCCTACTTAGAGTATCTGTCCACCCCACTTTTCCCCACGCCTCCAATCTCCCCGGATCCCCCGCCCCCTCCTCCATTCCCCCCGACTCCCCCCGCCCCCCGGCCACCGCCCCCCATTTCTCCCAGCGGTCGCCGCTCCCCATTTCTCCCCGGCCCCCAGCCACCCCTCCCCATTTCTTCCCCGGCTCCCCAAGAACCCCAAATTTCCATTTCTCCCTTGCCCCGTCGTCGTGACCTCTGCTCCCCTGCGCTTCCCTTTGCCTTGCGCGCCGCTCGGCCGCCTCGCCTCACCTGCCACCAGACCAGATCCATGGCAGTGGCTTCCATGGCCGGCCACGCCTCGCCGCCTCGGTCAACTCCGTCGACCATGCGCTCGGTTTCAGCCTCCTTGCGGCGTCATTGCTCCTGTGGCTCATGGGTTGTGGCCGCGCGACTCGGCCTCTGCCGGTCTGCTCTCTGGCCAATCAAAACCCTCCGAAAACAATTAGGTATTAACTTTTGTATTGCTCCACTAAATTTTTTGTCATGTTTTAGTTATTTTGTCGTGTCGTTAAACATGGAATTATAATTTTATTTCAATTGTGCATTTGTGTTGTTCTTTTGTTATGCCTCGGTGTGAATATTATTTGACTTTAGTTATAGCCACTTAGTTTTGTGCCCGAGGCTTTGGAGATTCCTGGCTCCACCACTGTCTAATAGTTATAAATAACCTTATCTTTAACATGTGTTACATTATCTTTAGAGACAATATCTCCAATAGATAGTCTCTAACACACTCTCTAACATTTAAATTTTATAATTTTCTTTTGAAATAAGCCTACACATCAACTAGAGTATAATAATGTATTATATCCTGTTTCGCGTACATGACAGTCTCTTCAGGAAGAAACGGTATGTGCTCTCTCTCCTCCCCCTCTCTCCTTCATGTAGGATTTTATTGATGTGATATAGCTAAGAGACGACAATAAAGATACTATTGGAGATGCCCTTACTAGCCACTTTGCCTTTTGCTTTCTCACATCTCCCGCTTATACTATCTTCTTCAACTAAGAAAAAACAAGAGCACTGTGAGACCCCGGTTTATTGGGCTTGTAATGCTTAACCCTCCATTGGTCCTAGCATCACAAATCGAATAAACCGAGACTCGAGACATGTATACTTCCCAGAAATGCAGTATACACACCTCTTTACAAAATTCATGCATCAATTCCATTCATTCACATAGAACCGAAGCACAGCGACAAAGCAGGAATTAAAATACATAAAGGATAGTTATTACAAAAGAGAGGCCGACCGGCCAAATGACATATACATACAGAAATTGAACAGCGGAAGCAAAAGTGCCATCAGATGGCCATAAACCAAAAGAGTCAATCAGTGTGCCTTTAACCCACAAGGCAACCGACCGGACCGCCAAGCTAGTCGTCGAATCCACAGCACATTTCACAAAAGTGAGGCCCTTGGGGCTCACCTTCCTCCTTTGCAACAAATAGTTAAGCAAAGCAAATGAGTACAAAAATTATACCCCGCAAGACTGACGTGTAGATTAACAGACCTATGCATATGCTACATGCAAGCTTATTTAAGTGGAGGCTGTATATTTCATTTTCAGCACAAAGCAATCTTTATTTGCAATAATGTAGTACATTTAAAAGCAAGTTGACAAATCTGTTTTTAATGTTCAAATAACCGTAAATGACAACAATAATAACAATAGGTAGATGACAACAACAATTCTGGAAGTGACTAAACCCATAGTCACCACAACAATAGCATGAATTACCCATTCATGCCAACCATGTCACATTTTAATTTAAAAAGTTGTAGTCTAACTCTTGGAAGACATCCCCAAGCGTGTCCATAACCTAGGACGAGGCTATTTGAATAGTTTTATACCCTGCAGGGGTGTACCAATGTACCCACACGTCAGACCGCCTTTTTGCCACATGATTAGCACACTTCCTTAGGTATGCTGGCACAGCTAAGTCCTACGAGGTATTTCTAATATTATGCATTAACTACGAGTCGCCCGTATGGATAGAAACCCATACGTTGTGTCGGAGTCATTGTAAAGCCTCGGTCAACTACCCGTCTCAGGTAAAGCCTTGGACAACTACAACGCTCCTCGAGGTGGAGAGCCTACCCGGAATCTCCACCACCGCACACCCAACACAAGAACACATATCCTTTTTCACACAACACACACAACCCCCTCCTGCGACTCGGAGATAACACATGCCAAAGTACTTAGTCAAGAGAGGTCATATCCTCTCAGCGTGGTTAGCACGCAAAATGCTTGGTTTAGTGTAACAAGATGTTCGGTCCTTGTTGACTTAGGCAAGACATCCACAAACCCAATAACCCACCATCCAACCACTTGCCCAAGTCCAAATCAATTTTCCATTTTCAGATTTTTACTTTACAAAATATCAAAGCTCAAGCTGCTAGACCTAATGAAATAATATTTAGATGTGTGATCAAGATCATCGACTAAAATCGATGATCGCCCATTACTACCGAACTAAGCATTTCTAAGCAATGTCAATTCGCAATCTACTAAGTGGCAGGAGCTCATCCATCGAACTCAAATCACAGTAAATAACCTAGGCTCATGGTAGTAGAGGATAAATAATTCCTACACATTATGCAACTATAGGATACTAACCATAATTTAACAACAAAATAGCAATGCATACATACAAGTTGAAATCAATATATTAGACTTGAAAAATAATAGGATTAACATGATCAAACGCTTGCACTTTCTTTGTGGGTCAAGATGTTACTGAGGATCAATTATGTTGTCAACGTGCTCTTCGGATCCTAACGAGAAAGCAAAAAACAACCGATAAGAACGAAGAAAACGCAAAGAACCAATAGTAAACTTTCTTCAAATATTCTGAAAATTTTAAAGTAGCAAGAGCATGATTTATAAAGAATTTAGCAATAAGAACCAATTGATTTGGATTCTTAATGCAAAAGATATGACCAAATCAATTTTGCTCAGCTTTTATAAATCATAAATACTACTATTCATTAGCAAAATTTTCTGGAGCTAAATTGAGGTTGGAAACATTTTTAGATTAAAGTTTAGTCAAAAATATAACTAACAAAATTTGAATCAACCGAAAAGGATTTAAAATAAAATAGTTATGCATTTTACAAGTTACTACATTTTTCAGTTGATAAATAAATCCTTTCGGGAAAAATCAGAAATTGAATCGACGTGACCAAACTTGGATCGTTGATCTTGGATCCAACGGTCCAAATCCCTCGGATGACGCGCGCGCGCCCCGAAACCCTATACGTCAACCGTCGGATCTGGATCCAACGGTCCACGTGGACCAGAGTGCGCGGGCGGTCCGAACGTCCACACGCACACGAGCCGTTAATCTTGGATCCAACGACCCATGCGGACTCGAATCGGGACCGTTGATCTTGGATCCAACGGTCCACGGACCGAAACGCGCGACGAATTCAAACTTCCGCGCGATCTTGGGCCATTGATATTAGGATCGATGGTCCAAACCGAATCACGTTCAAACCGTCTCCCTGTTTTCGTCCGGCAAAAACGACGGGGAAGAACATCTCGCCGCCGGCGGCTCTGGCCGCGGCGGTGCGAGTAAGTGCCCAAAATGGGTTCCAAACTACAATGCACACCCAATGGTACCAACCGTTTTGGCTGCGGCGGTTCAGAACGCCGGCAAGCCGGAGACAACCGAAGTGGCCGAAAATGACCAAAATGAAAATGGCAAAAGCGCTCAGCTGCGGTCCAGGGGAGCGGGTGCCAGGCCACTAGGGACTAAAAAGAAGTTACCTGAGCGCAAAGAATGCACCGAGGAGGGTCGATTCGGCTCGGGTGAAGAAGAATGCGAATTTCGGCCGAAATTCGGGAAATCCGAATTCAGCCAAGCCCTGAGCAAATTGAACCAAATTGAGTGAGGGTTAAGCTTCAGAGAGTAAAGGGGGAGCAGAGGGAGAAAAGACTTGAAGAAGAAAACCCCTGCTGCACCGCCTCCACCGAAGCTCCAAACTCAACAATGGCGGTCGAGGGGATTGCGAGGATCTGCAGCTCAAGCAAGCTGGTGAGTGCTAGCTGGAGTTGCGGAGGTGCTAAAGAAAGCCAAGGGTGAAGCAATGGGGTTTAAATAGCTGAGGATGGCAGAGGGCAACGACGATCTCTCCCTTCGGTCAACACGGCCATTTGAGTGCGCGAGGGCGACGGGAGCAGTTGAAGAATGGACGCCTGAGGGAGGAGCACGACGGGCATTAAATGCGCACAGAAGTAGCCGTTTAAAGGCGACCGAAGAGTGGACTGCACGCCGCTGCTTTTCTTCTCTGCGCACGCCATGGTCGGCGCAGACGCGCGCGCTGACCAGAGGAAGGAGACGACGTGCCAGCCGTTGGATTGAAATCGAACGGTTGAGTTGGAACGAGTTGGTTAAAACGATTCGATCGTTCGATTGATCTTGGGCCGTTGATTTGGATCCTACGGTTCACATCGCGCGAGGCGTTCGAATAGTCCGAATGTTCACGCGATTGTGGACCCTCGATTTAGAATCCAACGGTTCAAATGAATCGGCGCGCTCGGATGGTCCGAACGTTTCCGCGAGCGTGGGCCGTTCGATGCCGATCCAACGGCTCGCAACCCTCGCGCCCGAACGACCGAGCCGGTGCGTTTAGTTGACTGAACCAAATCAAGTGGCTCGAGCCCGAGGAACAGTGAAAACCAGTTAGGATTTGAATTTTAAACATCTAATTTTTGAGGAATTATTTAAGGTAGCAAACAAGCTCCAAAAATTATGAAATTTTAACTGGAGGTTGCTGACAGTAGGAGGAACCTCTCATAAAATTTGTAGAGATTTTCATACACTGAATTTTTCTCCAGAAATTCCAGAAGGTGAAAGCTATGGTTTGACCAAGCTTTGACTTGCCTCCAAAAATTATTAAATAATTTCTAAAAATCATCAGATAATTCAGAGGTGTTGCCAAGCCTCCCTAGAACTCAGGAAAAATATTACCAAGGGTTTGGCACAAGATCTATGCCAAGGAGGTTTTTGATTGGAGTCAATTAAAGATTTTGATTTTGATTTCCATAATTCCTTTACAAGAATTACAGAAATGATCAAGAACTTCAAGATGCAAGAAAATTTTTAATTTCTTCTCATTTTCTTACATTTGAAACACAAATCCATATTTGAGATGTTACAAGCACTCTCTCTCTCCCCCTGTCCTATTCCTCCTTGTTACTCTCTCTTTCACGCCGCAACGGCCATGGTTAGCTGGAGCTTGCGTGACCCTCCATGCTCCTCTCTCCCCTACCTTTCTTGTGATCTGACGAACGGAGGAAGATGAGGAGGAGAGATGGAGGCGAGCGCTAGGCTGCTCGCCGGCTCCCACAACCGCGATGAGCTCATCGTCATCCCCATGATGGCGATCCCTGGGGTACGTGCAGCGCCAGCCGGTGAGCGTTACGTCGACGCGGCGCATGTGGGTTTCAGGTAATGTGTGGTGCTAATTCTGGTTAGTTTTTCTCGTCGGCGACGTGCAGTCCCCACCTCCTCGCTTGGTATGCTTGTTGCAAGTTGATTGTTGTAGTAGCTTTTCTTAATTGTCGCACATTGTGTTTTTTTGTTGCAACGTGTCTTCTTCAAATGTTGCATCAACTTTTCCAAATTGTGTTGCATATGATCATTTTTTTTGTAGTAATGATTCTCAAATTTTGTTGCGAACAACCTTACCCTTCTTGCCTCTCTCCTTTATGAGAGGCTTCTTCACTTTGTAACTGCTAACATTAGCTTCACAGCCAACATTGCTATTAAGCGGCTGTGGGATGTAGTTTTTCCTTATAATATCTTCTTGAGCTTTCCCAACTTGTATGATATCAATTAATTCGACATACTTCTTGTAGCCATGTTGATGCGAGTTGCGTGCAGATTGCACCCCATTCGGGTGAAAGGTAAAGAGAGTCTTTTCAATATTCTTCTTATCCGTGATTACCTTACTACAAAGTTGAAGATTGGTACAAATTTTATACAAATTCTGGCCATGATGTGCCACCTCTTCGAACTCTCCTAGTTCGTCATGCTAGTCATCTACATATTTATGCAAAAAGTTCATAAGATTACTGCTGTTAATTTGCATAAATGGTTGAAAAAATTCTCATATTGCTCTCCGAACTCCCGGTTCGTGATCCCGTATTTTCTATGCATTTATCATAATTCACTTGATTTTTAGTAATTAAAAGTAATATAAACAATTACAGATAATCAAAATAGTAAATATAATATATAAAGTGCATAGAAAATACTAAAAATAAGTTAAACATGCTTCAAATGCTCAAAACGATTCAAAAATTGAATTCCCGAGGCCCTTTTTTTTTTGGAATATGAACTTTTGGTGAATTCTACAATTTTCGAGGGTTAAACCGTAAAATTTCTATTCTTAGAATTTTTTCATACAATTTTCAGATTTTTCCGAGGGTTTTATAGCAAAGTTTACTTTTCTTTTCTTTTCTGAAAAAAACTTGGGCCAGGCCCATTTTGCCCTGTACGGCCCATGCGGGATCGGTCAAAGGGGTAAGGGGTAGGGTTTCCCTACCCCTGTTCACATGGCAGCGACAACGGCTTGCTACGAGTACGCATGGGCGACATGTCGGCTCACGCGGCATGCGGCAGTGGATGTGGCTCCACTCGGCGGCACGACATTCATGTCGGCGGGGTTAGGCGCGTGCTGGTTGGTGGCGCTGGCGCATGCGGGGTCAAGGCGGCGGCGCATATCACACATGCGGAACGACGACGCGGTGTGCGCGGTGGCACTACAAGCGGCGCAAGCTGGCGGCGGCCAGATGGTGCGGCGCGTTCATGGACGACAGCAGCGGTAAACGAGCAACACCGTGGGCGCGGCGACGCCTCATGCGGGAGGCGTTACGGTCGCCGGGGGCATGTGGCGAGCATGGTGGCGGCCGGGCGAGGATGGATTCGGGCGACAACGCGCCGCGCGCCGGCGGCGCGAATGGTGGTGCCGCTTCTGAGGCCGGGTGTGGAGTGCGGCGACGCGTCCATGCGGGCGGCGACGCTGGCTCGGCCGGTGTCGCGAGCCCATGCGGGCAACACACATGCAAAGTACGACGACGCGGCTCTAGATCCGGCTTCAAGCATGTGTCTTGCATGTCGGCGACACTCGGGCGCCTGTGATGTGTTGGCCGTGGCGACGGCAAGAGCCGACTTGGTGTCGGTGTTGCGGCATGCGGGCCATGGTGGCTCCTAGCGTCCGGGACCGACGATGCTTGTGCCCACACCGCGCACGTGCGGCGAGGCAAAGCGGTGACGCGGCGCCGACCGCGGCCAGGTAGCGGCATGGCCGATAGTGGCGTCGCGGCTACTTGCAGGTGGTCGGCGACATACCGGCGGCGGCGTGGTTGTACATGGCCGCGATAGCCGTTTCTTTCTTTCTTTTACTGTTCATCCAAAAATAGTACAATAAACAATCCTTATTTCAACCAATCATTCGATCAACATTGTGCTGGCAAATACAATTCGGTTTACGGAGATTAGAGGGAATTTACAATCTACAAACTACAGTGCAATCGTCATCCACTCTTTCATGCAGCCCACCGATCGTCTTGGTCGACGACTTCAAGTCAGTTTGATAGATTATAGTGGATTTGCACCGTAGAAAAATAATTTAGAAAGCCAAATTTGCAGAATTGAAAGCGAAATAGAAAAACGATTCGATCTACGAGCGTTGTGTTTCGACGGTTACGTTTCGATTCGAGTAGAGTAGATCTAGAGGTAGGTTGGAGTCGATCGTGCTGATAACATGTTGAGGAACCGTCGTTGGCGAGTCCAGTCCGAACGATCACCTCGTAAACAAACGTAGAATCACATCAAACAATAGAAGAACAAATGGTAGATTGAACACACAGAGATACAAAAGTGTAGTGAGTATTCTTTTTTTTATTTTTTTCTAAGTGATCAAAATTTTATAATGACTAACACCCTTATTTATAGTCCAAAGCCTTTACTATAGTTTTAAAATAGGGCCCAACACAAGTCACGACAACCGGGTCCCACGAACTCCAAAACCCTAACCAAATAAACTCACCCTTCGAGTTTTCGAACTCCCAAAACCCTCTCCGACCCTTCCTGCCGCCGCCACATGCACCACCTCCCCCTCTCCCGGTCCGCCGACACCGCCATGGACGCCAGAGGCGCCTCCGACCAGTCGCGCCAGGTGCGCGTGCGCTTCGGGACGAAGCTGCCGCCGCCACTGCGCGCGCCGCCCACCGCTATCGCCGTCCCCGCCGACCTCTCCCGCATGGGCCTCTCCGAGATCGTCAACCGCCTCCTCCTTGCCGGTGAGCGCCCACGCACCCTAGCCCCGACCTCGCTAGAACGAAACGACCCGCGGATTTTCTGAATTGTCAGCTCCGTTTCGCAGTCGATCCGGACCACCAGGCGCAGCCCTTCGACTTCCTCGTGGACGGCGAGCTCGTGCGGTTGCCGCTCCAGCAGTTCCTCCTCGCCAAGGGCATCTCAGCGGTACGAATTTGTGTTCGATGGTTTGGATTTTGGGAGATATTGCTGTGCTGTGGACGTGGTTTTCAAATTATGTTTGGATTTGGTGTGAATTTTTTGCAGGAGAGGGTGCTTGAGCTCGAGTATGTGAAAGCCGTGGCACCGAGGAAGCAGGAGGAACCCTGCCCGCATGATGACTGGGTTAGTGCGGTTGATGGATCAAACCCGAGGTATGATTTTTGTATGATGAGGATGTAGGTGGTCAATCAGGCCTTATTATTGAATAGTGATGCACAAACCTGCAACTGTTGAAGTAATTGGCCAGGAATTAAAATATTATTGCCCATTTATTTGCATTTATTTGTGTATTGGTTAGATGTTTTGGGCTTGAGTTTTCGATTTGAGGATATGCCTTATTTGGATAGAAGAGGTTAGTTGATGCAAAAAATTGATTTTGGCTAAGGTCAGAGGTATGGGTTGTATTGTTTGTAAAAAATGAGTTATAGGTTATACTTCAGCTGTCAGCAGGTTTGGGATGGGGATCACGGGACGTCTGCTGGCATACATAGCTCTCTGGAAATTTTACTCAACAGTAGTTTTGATATATTGCTGTCTAGAGTACGTCAACACTGGCTTCTACTGTAGCACCAGGGCTAGTTGTGATTAGGAAGGAATACAGGGGGATGATAGCATTTAGACTTGAACCCAAGCGACAGAAATAGAGGGCAAATTTGAGGGATGATAGCATTCAGACTTGAACCTAAGCGACGGAAATAGAGGGCAAAATCAGACTCTTATACGCTGTTGTGTAATTGTGTTCAGGCTATATCAAAGAACTTAGTTTTGTGACTTTGTCCATGTATGAAATTTGCTAAATAAATGCTTGTCCTCGGATCTGTTCTTGACAACATGCTTCAAGCAAATAATCTGATGTAAATATTATGTAGCACCAAGACAATGAGTTATGAAGGTTTTCAAGAATTAGAACTGTACCAGGATGGCTCACCTGGGAAATATTTTCTATACTTGCTTAGCAAAAAGGCTTGATATAGTTTTTAGAAGCTTGTTTAGTCAGCGATATAACTTTTATGGGTTTGGAAAGTTATTTTTATCCGACTTACCCGCCTGATCAATATTTTGAAATTCCATGGAGAAGTTCTTAATACAACAAAAAATGGGCTAAGCCATAAACTGTAGAGCCAAAGATATGTTCAGCTTGCCAAGGCTAGGTTAAAATGTACTAGTGTGTGGTGTGCCTGTCTCACCCAGTGCCAACATGAAGGGAGAGATTCCAAACAACCTAGGTATCTCATTGTCTGATTGAGTTATTGTGAGTTCAACACTACATATAGATTTCCAAATGTGGAGCCTCATCTCCAACTTTCCTTGATTCCACTACCTAACTGTACTACCAGCAACTGATCAGTATTATGCTATTAATACACTAATACACAGTGACAATTTTGATCATTTCCTTAGTTCGATATACATAAATCACTTTGACAGTTCAAATGAACTCTTTACACTTTACATCTTTGATCTTTATTTCAAGTTTTGCTTCCATGTGGATTCCATTATCACTAAACTACTTATCTTTTGGCAGCTTCATATTGACAGGTTGCTATGATGGTCTTGCAAGGTATGCATCTCTCAAGTCTCCGCTGTTTATTTGACTTGACTCTGTTAGAATTAGGGCACTTGTTACATGAAAAGTATGTAGAATTGTTGTTTGTCTGACCCTTTTTGTTTCATTTATTGCATAGAATATGGAAAGATGCAGCTGTATGTACTCAAGTTTTGGGGGGCCACAGTGGTGCAATTACTTCTGCCAGCTTCATCAATAAAGGTTAGCTTGCTCAATTTTTTTAATATTTGTCTATTAATGCTACGAGGGCATTCCTTTTGGTAATTATTTTTCATTATTTTTCCATCATTGTCACAAATGTCAATGCATGTGTATTTTTAAGCTGCTAACTTGAATAATACTATTCCAGGAGTTGAAACTGAAGGCAATTTGCATGTAGTGACTGGCTCAAAGGATAGGTCATTGCGCCTATTCAAGGTAAAGATACTCTTTTTTTTTTTGCTTTTATTTCCAAGACTTGTTTATTTACATTGTGATATCTTTCTTATGATCTTGCGTTATGCCGAGCACTCCTGAAGTTTGATACATCAGTCACTATGGGCTACCCGAAGCCGATTGGGCCTTACAAAATTCTTCCTGGGCACACATCATCTGTTCAAAGTATTGCTGTAGACCCCTCCAGAGATATGGTGATGATCACTTGATCTGTTCTTCCACAGCAATGGTATATGGTACTCATTTTATCCTCAGTTCCTTTTAACCTATTTTTTGGTACCTAGGTATGTTCTGGTTCCTGGGATAGCACCATCAAGCTGTGGTCAGTCGAAGGATCTGAAGAAGATGGTGATGCTGTCTCGGTGAAGAAGAGAAGGATGAATTCCGATTCATCTGGACCCGGAGAGTCTCAGTTAGAGGTACTTGTTATTTTCTGATCCAAATTCTTGGTCTAAGCATAGTGCCAAGGCTGTAAAGACTATTCACGTGTTGATTGAGAAAAGAATTCAAGTTTTTTTCCACTGCCATTTTGTGTGTGTTGGTGTTTTTTCCCCTTGGGATGAGGAGCTACTGTGATAAAGAGTATGTATACTCAGCGAAGTGAAAAATGGTTTGGTTCCTGTTCAAGTCATGAGCTAGTCTTGACCTTTCCATGGTGCTCTATTTGGGGCTAGACCAACTGATTCCAGTTATTGGTTTGAAATTGAGCCTGGTATTGGTTTTCAAATCCCTGCGCTGTGCTAAATTTTAATGTGTGCCGACTACCATGATTTTGAGGGAGATGGAAGAAGGCTGACACTTTCTGCTATTACGAAGATCATGTTATTTGTTGTCTTGAACTCATGATAAACCCTGCTGATCTCACAGTTTTGATCCTGTTGTACTCCAGGGTTCAGCCACTTCAACACTTCTGGGACATACACAATGTGTTTCTGCTGTTGCCTGGCCTGAGCAGCAAACAATATTTTCAGCATCTTGGGATCATTCTGTTCGGCAGTGGGATGTTCAGACAGGGAAAGAAACATGGAATATGGTATGCAGACTGTATCTATATGTTGCAAGTTATGCAGTGAACTCTTATCTATTTGGGTTCAGTATATGAAGCTGGGGGTTCCCGTTCTAGCTTGAAAAAAAATCTATATATTGCAAAAAAGATGTATGAACAGTATGCTGTTTTCATGCTAGCATAGCAGAAAAGAAGGAAACAGCTTTTTTATGCTAATTGATTGGCATCTGCACATTGTGGTGCTGATTTTATCTCGATTTTGCTTCTTGTAAATTGCGAATAAGAAAGTCCCTACTTATTCTTTGACTACTAAATCTCTACTGTCCAAAAAAATATTTGTCTAGTGGAGTCATATAGTTAGTGCAACTCTCTTGTTCTGTTATTCATAACTGATCCCATCTTATTTCACATTGATGTCCAAACCTTTTCCATAGGTTTGTGGGAAGGCCTTGAATTGCTTGGATTGTGGTGGTGAGAGCTCTTCACTGATCGCTGCTGGTGGTTCTGACCCTGCCTTGAGGGTATGGGACCCTCGCAAACCTGGTAAATATATATAAAAATATGTTTGTAATTATCTTTTGTGGACCACATTCAAGCTAGCTCATATGTTTTTCCTGAAACAGGAACTCTAGCTCCTATTTTTCAATTCTCCTCTCACTCAAGCTGGATTACTGCTTGCAAATGGCATCCAAGTTCCTGGTTTCATTTGATATCATCTTCATTTGATGGGAAAGTGATGTTGTGGGATCTAAGAACAGCAGTAAGATTCTAATAATCTCGTTTCCTTCCTCATTGACACTCTTTTTCTCAGTTGTTGCATAAAAATGTCATTAAAGATTTTGCTCCTGTTGCAGTGGCCACTGGCTTCTGTAGACTCGCACAAAGATAAGGTATTATTTTTTAGTGTTACTTTTATCCTTATTTCAGGAAAAAATGAGGTGCTCTACTAACTTTGGTGATTGTAGGTTTTATGTGCCGACTGGTGGAAAGGGGACAGTGTGATTAGTGGTGGAGCTGATTCCAAGCTGTGTATCTCATCAGGGATTGAAACTGTGTGACAAAGATTTCCCTCTGGTATGTTTCCTATGCTCGTGCTATCGATGTTTTAACTTTCCTCAATTTTCAGTTGTTTTAACTTTCCTCAATTTATTTCATTTAAATTAGCTAGACTTAGGTTTACCTTTGTTTCTTTGTAGCTGACTGTTGTTCATTTGCACAGATTATATTGGTTGACAAGACATCGCTAAAAGCCAAACCATGTTAATTATGGTTGGAAACATGTGCAACCTTCGTCAGATCAGGATATCACATTGAGTTTGCTACCAGTGGTACATGCGCTTATGCATAAGTAACATCCACACTAGGGATCACCACATTTTGCTCATCAAGTCTTTGTTTCTTGTCAGTTCATTCTGTGAAATTGACTCCAAAATCAATTCATTATCACGAGACCCTGAATTATAGTCCTGATGTAATTGTTAGGCTGTTAGCACATCATGTTGGTGTTTAACAACGTGAATGTCTAATTATTTGGTTGATAGTGATAATGGTGTTTATTAGAAGCATAGTTTACGTCTTTCAGTGGAAGAACACCCTATATACCCCGGCATATGATTTTCAGCTGTTACTTTTTTTTTTTGTAGTAGGGTATTGGACTGTCTTGGGTAGTAGAGTCGGTCTCCTCTCCTTGAGAGAGCTTGTCACCGGTAGTCGCGCACGCTAACTGGGTTGATGGATCAAAATTTGACAAATCAATCGATTAATGGCGTGAATAGATCTTAAATTCGTAATGCATGTACTGATTGAATCCTTGATATATACACACCTGATATGCAAAACTATTGCGCACAGAACATGAAAAGAGACCAAAAAGAAAAGAGGGAGCGCTGAGCATATTTTAGAAATGAAACCATGACAACTTGGTGAATATCAAAATGTACTCCTTTGACTTCCCATCGTGGAGCTTCGGGTTACAACTACCAGCGATTCTCGCTATTCTGGCCATTATGTAGAAATATCAGAATGGCTCCATGTCGGCTGGAATTCCTGGTAGGCCTCACACAAGTACACAAACACACCCAACACCGTGATGGAATTAGGAACAAGGTTCACCAATTCCACCTCAAAGTGCTCGAGTACGAGTGTGAGGAAAGGGTGAGCAGACAATCGAAGGCCACAATCATAGTACGCCTGTAAGACGGGAATTTGGCTAATCTCCTCTGATGGCTAATGTTGTCTCAAACTTCAAACCAGTGCACAAATTCCTTTTGCGGAATCTTCTCTACGGCGACTAGGGCTTCTATCTTCACCTCATTCATCTCCGATTCAACCCACTTGGAAGCGGCTCCGGCTATTTTCTCTAAGTACAGCTAATTTGGATTTGGAAAGGTTTGGAGGAAGGAGGCTATTTGGTCGGCGGCGGAGGAAGTGAGAGCTTGATGAACGGTTGGGGCAAGTGGAAAAAGTAAGAACCCTAAAACCACCCCTGCGGTAAGTTTTTATAACCGCACGCTTGAGTTAAAGATTGTGGTAACTCAACAATTGCCACCTCTTCGGGAACCGCTCCAACGGACAGGACTGTGAGTCCTCCGAGTTGAAGCGGTCGAACTGGCGCCGGGTCGCTGGGGATGAGGGCAGGTGTAGGAGGAGCTGGGGTTAAGATTGCAACAGCTACCACGATTTGTGCCAACTCTGCAACGACATTGTCCCTCTCTCGAACAGCTGCAAGGTGGGCTTGATCACTTCTAATCATGTTGTTGCAGAGAGTGTTGGAGTGCTTGTAGCTAAAAGTGAGGAGCATCCGAAGCTGTGCTATGTCATCCATGGCGCTGTTGATGGTAGCTGTCATCACCTGAGTAAGCTGCACCTGGTGTGTCAAGCGGGGATCATCATCTCTGGCATCGAAGATCTCCGGGTAGCACTCTCCATGGGGAGATACATGTAGTAGCAGAAGGGCGACCTCAACAGAAGATCCTTGTGCAACCCGCACAAGCGGGTGGAGGTTGTGGATATCATGGGGATATGTGCACGATCTTAGGATGATGAGTCAATTGGCAATGACGTAGTTGGTTTGCCGAATCTCGTGTTTTCAGAAAAACTCCAATCTTTGTTCGGACCTCGGTGGTCGGTGGCGGCGATGGCGGTCGGGCCGTGATGTGGCGATCTAACCGGCAGCTCTGGCGGTCCGACTGGTCAGGCCGAAGAGGCCGGCCATCGGGCGAGATCTCTGTCTTGGCGATCTGACCGACCGAACTTTTGATGAGTTTGGAGCTAGGCCAAAAATAAAGTGTGTAGGCAAGAGAGGGGAGTCTCCTACACTTGGTCTCATAATTTTTAGAGCTTCCAGTCAAAAGTTATATTCAGTTGAAAATTCCAAAAGTTCTCAGATTTCCAGGATGAAATTTTGGCTAAGTCCTATGCGGGCGGTCTGACCGGATAAGACAAATCGGTCAGGCCGGTTTGGGATCGGTCAAACCGACCAGGTATGGCAGTCAGACGGTTCCCACTTATATGTCGGCCATCTTGGTGGCGTTGTGTGTTGGTTAAGTAAAGTTCATTCAGTTCATTGTTTTAATGTTGCATATTGCATGTTTTGAGCTAACGTGGGTCAAGTTGTGAAGAACTTGTTCCCGAAGATGATTTCTTAGTCTATTGCTCTAACGTGGGTCAAGTTGTGAAGAACTTATTCCCGAAGATAATTTCTTAGTCTATTGCTGTGAAGGTGGTTTGCAGGTCAACGACGGTCAACGGCGAGGAGGATCGGTACTAAGCTTGGAGAGCTGAGGTCCAGAATGATCATGGATGCCGGGTGAGGTCTGTGACTCAAGCATGTCGCAGAATGGACAAGATGGATCGAACAGGCAGTGTGTTGCAGCTGGTTGGATCAAGCGGCGAGGGGTCGGTGCAAGTGCCTTGGAGGTTCCGATGGGATTCGGACGGGAGAGACTTGCCGACATGATGAAAGTCGTTGATCAACCTACACGTGGCGAAGCAGACGATTGCTTCGACTGGATTGGACTCGGTCCATTGAGAAGGATCGAGAAGGGGTATTTTGGTAATTTCACCAAATACTGCCTTTGTGTCTCTTGACTAAACCGCGGCGCTTGGAGAAGCAGTTTAGGTTAATCGAAGATGAAGACGACGCTTTAGATTGCGTGCGTATGTGTCCCGTTGAATTGGGTCTTAATGGGAGCCCATTAAGTGAAATCTTCTAGAAGACTAGGCCTCACTATATATATGAGGGACTGCTGTAAATAGCCTCTAAGCACTTCATTAGGCCAAACCCTAGTTGGTTTTAGGGTTTAGAGAGGAGAGGTGAGGCTTAGGCTCTAGAGAGATTTGTGGGGTGTGTGCTCATGGATTGAGTTCTTGTCCTCCTTGAGGGAGTGACTGTAATCAGCAAACACCACGAATCAATCAATGGATGATTGTTCAAAGATGAGTCCTCTTGTGTTTTCCTCTTTTTTGATGATTTTGGTGCTTCCTTGATCCTGTGGTTTTTAGTTGGTTTGTTGACCTCTTTTATCTTGCTATGACATGTGGGATTACTTCTAAGATCAGCTAGATCATCAATCTCCCACGAGCAAGATTTTGATCAAGTTTTTCGTTTTGCTCGGTTTTGAACTCTCCTTCGGAAAAATAGAGAAAGGTCAAAACTTTGACATAGATCTGGACGATCACTGCTTGGAATAGATTCCAGATATCCTTAGGAAGGTGTGTTCCAAATTTTGTCAAGTTTTATCGTGTAGATCAAAAGTTAGACCGATTTTCATTTTGGTTTCGGGCTGTCTGCACTGTTTCTGGTCAGGACCGGTTTCACAAATGGCGGTCAGACCGCCAGGCATTAGACCGCCAGTTGGCCATCGGTTCGATCACCCAGTAAGTTTAATCTCCATATTTTGGATCTTTTGCTTAAGGGGTTAATCGGATTGAGCACAAGACTTCCTTTGTGCATTTACCGATCTTCTTAGCTTTCATAGCTATTGGAGAAAAGTTCGTGTTGAATTTGATTAAGGCGAAAATCAAGAAAGCGTCTATTCACCCCCTCTAGTCGCCTTTCCAGTCCTACAGAGGCAAAGTGTGCAGCGTCTTGAACTGCCTCAAAACAGCTGCTCTATGGCGCCTGGGCCTGTAAGTTGCGAGCGGCGAACTCACTCTCCCTGGCATAGAGGTAAACCTCCACGGTCCAGGACTCTCGGTTCAGGGTCTGAGTCCTCCGACCCCTGAAGTTAGGCGGGCATGGGTAACCCAGATACTTCATCAGCTGGCGGAGGATGTTCACAAATAGACCGAAGTCTTCCCCATGAGAGAGTAAGTCCCACGATCTATCGGATAACGAGGTAGCCATGTACAAATTTTGAAACAAGAGATGGTCAGTAAACTCAATGAAAATATAGGTAAGTTTAGAACTAAGAGTGATGAGTAAAAGCAAATAAGTAGCTATATTTTGGGCAAAACTTTCTGTAATTTTTGCAAATAAGATTTAAGTCCTTAGGCACGCCCAGTCTAACTAAGACTCCTACAGTCGTATGCTCTGATACCAGCTCTGTTGGACCCGGATTTCGCAAATTCAAATCTTCTGTGAAAATACTGTGCTATTCCCTAGATCAGTAGATAGCACTCACAGATACACCACTGAATCATTTCATACACGATGTAAACTGGACCAAATATTATATTACATACATCAGAGTGACATATATCACATCGGGTCGAGTTTTGCAATAAGAGCCGAATTGGCCAAATGGTTATATTACAAAGGTAGCAAAAGCGGTAGCGAAAGCAAAAGGATAGAGCACATCTCTCCACAGGCAAGCGAATGGGGAAACCCGTGTGTGTCCGATATTATCCAAAGACTTGGATAATATTGGATGCACGCAAGCACCAACGGAGTCAGCTAGACAGCGGCGAGACCCAGACTACACGAACTGCACTACTGTTCGTCATCTTCGGGGCCTACAACTTCAGGATCCTCTAGTATGCATAGTCTCCATAAGTTCCTACTTCTGAGAGTTTGCGGGAAAGAGCGAGGATGATCACAACTTCCGTGCTCGCGAGCCAACACACATGACGAGGATCTGATAATCCTCATTTTATCTTTTATCTATAATTCTTATTATGGGTAAATATGATGTCACGTAGTCCCCAGAAGTACCCCTTATATTTATAAGGGAGGGGCCTACCAAGTGATTGTAAGTTCTCCTACAATCACTCACATAGTCGTAAGTCTTACTACGACTATGTCATGGTCGTAAGTACTTCTACGACCACTACTTGGTCGTAAGTCCTTCTACGACCATTACCCAGTCGTAAGTCCTTCTACGACTATTGTCCAACGTAAATTTCGCTACGACTGCACTCTGGTCGTAAGTCCTTCTCGACTATTATCCATCGTAGTTCTGCTTACGACTTGTACCCGATTGTAAGTCCCGCTACGACCAAGTCAACCACGACCACCTTATAATCAATAAAACCTACAAGCGAGTGGGTCCAATTGATTAAGGAATCCAGAAATCCACATGCACTATTATTCTCGCGATAATAGTGCTTAAATACCCCATTACCTCCGAAGATAATCGCCAAACGGCGTGAAGGAGCCACTACGCGTAATTATTGCCATCATGTGCCTATTACTGGCTTGATTAGGCGCCTCTTCAGCAGGGGAAAACGGCTACTCCTTCACGACTATATAAAGACATCAATCAGAAGGACAAAGGGGAGGGCAAAAAGAGCCAATCGAGGACAATCAAAGAGAAAGACAAGTACTGTTCTTTGTAATAGTCTTAGTTTCTGGCTTGATTGTTGAGAATACAGTCAATACCACACACACACATGAGTAGGGTTGTTATTCTCCCTGAGAAGGCCCGAACTCATATAAAAATCCCGTGTCAATCGCTCTGCGTGATTTCATCTCTAGGAGACCCCCCGAATCAAACAATCTTTACGTAAGATCGGTTCTAAAACACCGACAACACAAAATGCAGTAATAATACATGCAGGGCTTGACAAGGATGGCTCGGGTTCTTTTATTTGCTTAAAGCAACATTTTCAGTTACAATATTTAGAATTTTCTATGACTAAGCAGTTTATCCAAATCTTATTTTTAAAGAGATATTGCAATATTTATAACGGCAAAGGTTACCTCCACCTATGCTTACATTTTGAGTGGAGTCACCTCAACCCAATAACATCACTGGGTACGATGACCGGGAAAAATCCAAAACACAGGCTAAGTGAGCCCGACACATTATTCATCCCACCCACAAGGTTTTATAAATAGAACTAACTCTTGTAAGTTCCCATGCCTGCCCTTGACCGTGAGAACGGCTGTTCGAACAATTTATACTCTGCAGAGGTTGCACATCTTTACCCATAAGAGATAATCGTCTTGATATGTACACACATGTCCGTAGACATGTGAATCAAGAAGAGATTACCACAAGGCCTTTACAATGCCTCCCTCGGTATTTGTTACACTCACTAATGTTTCACCTGAGAAGGGTTACACTCCCACACCCGTCAACTCTTACCTAGACCCCTCTTGCACCTATTTTAACGACTTTCATCGTGCACCCCGACCCATCGCCGCTAATGCTTTCGGTGTCGTGAGCCATATACCTGGTGCAACTCGTACTAACAGATACAAATTATTTAGCTTGGGCGACACCATTATAACTTGTGGTTGTACTATTTTACATTGGGAGGTCATCACAGTATTAAGTACTTAGGGTTATCTGGGCGGTTCACACCACATACCATATTTCACATACCAACATTCCTTAGACCACATCAGCACCCACCATCATACCATCCACTATACAAGCCTCCCAGAAGGGGTAATAGTTATTAGGTTTTTGAGGAGCAACATACATTAACTCAGCCATCTCAGTCATTTGCCCACAATGACTGCCCAAATCCAATTTCATGATTTTAAGAGATGATGATTGTTAACGCCCCGATACTTAAGCAAGACTGCATGTCACTTAAGTATAATATATAAATAGTAATTACCACATAGTTACTAGGGTTATATGGAATAATGGATTCAATTGCCAAAAAATGGTATAATGATTAATTAATCATCAAATGAGTATTTAACTACCTTAGTGTTTAACATACATTTGGTTAAGGAATTAAAGCATACGATTTTGGTAATTTAAAGGAACATAATTTATGTAAAATGTAAGCTCAAAATGATCAAAGTATTGACTCACCAAGTGAAGGGGAGAGAGTCTTGAAAGTCCTACGCTTGATCAAACTAGAGATCTCCCACTTCTTCGAACTCTATTAGGACGAACGCACTGGAAAGAATAAACATGCAAAGAGAACAGATAAATACACAATAAATTGAACATGAACTCCAAGTTAAATAAGACTAGTGCCATTAGTAAGGTCTTGAATTTAGAAAAATTTAGAAACAAAAATCACCAGAATCGAAGTTATAACGGAGGACAATGGAGCTTCTGAAATTCAGGCATCGAGTATTGCCGGTTCTGAGTACTGTTCGTTTCGAGTACTCTTGGCTTTGAGTACTATTTGTTTCGAGTACTCATCGTTTTGAGTACCGTTGACTTCGAGTACTATTTGTGTTGAGTACTATTCGTTTGAGTACTGTGGCTTCGAGTACTGCTGGCTTCGAGATGATGCAGTCGGAGAGAGATTCAGCTACATGACGTAGTAGGGCTACATGACGTAGTAGGAAGGAGTTTCGACTACAAGACTTAGTCGAAAGGAGCTACGACTACAAGTGGTCGTAAAAGGATATCGGCTATATGTGGTCGTAAAGGGTATCGACTACATGGGGTTGTAAAGGATATCGACTACATATGGTCATAAAAGGTAGCGACTACACGTGGTCATATAGGGTATCGACTACATGTAGTCATAAAGGGTATCGACTATATGGGGTCGTAAAGGTTGTCGACTACATGTGATCGTAAAGGATATCGACTACACAGTGTGGTCTGAAGGAGGTTCGACAACGCGATTACCTGGTCGTGGTCGTAGCCGTAGTCGTAGACATGGTCGTAGGCGTAGTCGGAGACATGATTGTAGGCGTAGTCGTAGACATGGTCGAAAAGGAGTTTCTACTGTTCGGCGAGGTCGGAAAGATAAGAGGGAGAACCGGGCACAGAGAAAGGATACTTATCAAGACCGATAGAGAGGTCAGGGGAGGTCGGAGGAGGTCGAACGGTGATAGGGGAGTTCGTGATCAGCGACGAAGGAGATGGCGGTGAAATGATCGGTTCGAACTGAAGGAGAAGAGGAGAGACATCGGTTCTAGTGTGGCGAGAACCGGAAGGAGGCGCGGTGGCTGCTCGAACTCGGAGTTCGGGGCTTCGGGTAACCACTACAGATGAACGGGATGGGGAGCTCGTCGAAGAAGGGGATACTTGGGCTCTTCTTGGGTGACACTTACAGAAGCGAAGGAGAGATGAGGGGAGGAACGAGTGGGGCTTAGGGCTTCTTATAGCCGAGAGGGGGAGAGTCGTAGGCGACTCGGGGGCACGCGGGTTCCCGAGGTGGTCGTGGCATGTGCGCCCTGGTCGGAGAGGACGGGGCAGGTGCGTGCAGCGGGGAAGCGATGGGAGCGACGACTTGGGTGGGCTATGCAGGTGGTGGGGCCGACACGAGTAGACGCTGGCGATGAGACGGGGCGACGGAGGCGCCGGAGTCAAAGGCAGGTGGAGGGGAGTAGGTGGTGGCAGAGGGCCAGAAGGTGCAGGCACGCAGCCGTGGCGCTAATGCGGTTGCGGGACAGACAACGTGACTAGTCGATGGAACTGGTCGATGGAATGGGGCAGCAGAAGACTAGGGAGAGGCATTGACCCAACTGAGCCGGAAGGGAAAAGGGGACGATAGGCCGGGGAGAAAGGCCAAGAGGGGGCTACGACCAGTGGGGGTAGAAACGACCGGCCCAAGGGGAAGGAAAAATGGGCTAGGCCCGGAGTGAGAGGTTTTGAAATTGAGGTAGAAGTTTGAGATTTTGAAAATACAACTTAAGTTGAAATAATTTTTTAAATCCAACTGACAAAAGCAAACTACTATTTACAATCCGAAAACGGACTATTATAGTCTGCTCCACCGGTAGGCTTTTGTTGCAATCATTTTCTCGAATTATTGTGGACCCTTTTATCGATTGTTGTATGAATTGTTGTACTTTGTTGCAACGTGATTTCACACTTTTTGCCGCAAAAAATATTTGTTGCACGGTAGTAAATTTATGTTGCAATATGCCCAAAAGGTATTTGTTGTAATTGTGTTTTGATTTGTTTCAATTGTATGTTTTTGTTTTAATTGTATTTTTTTTGTTGTAAGAGTAAATTTTGATGCTACCCACACGAGGAGGATGAAGGGGACCATACGAATGATCGGAGTCGGAATGAATTTCTTGCGAGAGGGGAGTTATGAGGTAGAGACGCCTGCGGGGAGAAGACTGGGGAGGAAGAGAAATAAGAGGCGATTGTTGCGCATCTAACAGTTAGTTGAGGGTATTCAACGGTAGAAATAGTGTACGGAGCTAACGCTTGAATCAGACGTCCCAGCGCCAAACGCTCTTTTTCTTTTACTTATCTCGCAACGATTCGACTGCAGATCCTGTGACAGTAGCACATGCTTCGTTAGCACTCCCGTGTGCACCTAATTAACCGGCGACTCGTCTAACTTCGTGCGGTACTACGGTCACGAATCACGATCGGTGACGCAGCTATAGGTGAGGTGAGGTGCAGCCACCAACCTGCCGATCGATCTCGATCCCCTCGCTCGATCAATTTCCAACGCAACCACAAATAGAAAAACGTGAGAGAACCCTAAGCTCAAACCACACACAAACACGCAGTTCAACAGCCAACCACATCGATCAGTAGATCACCACCGTGTCACTGCCATAAACTTTGATGAACCCACTGATCCTATAAATACGTAGCTTGTACCAAGTTGTAAGCCTGCATAGCTGCTCCCAAGATCAGCATGACCTCCTCCTCGCGGTGCTGCTCTCATGCAGCGGTATGAGCAGCGCGGCACGGAACCTGGAGACGGCGCCGCCCAAGGAGGAGCACCCGCCGGTGACGCCGCACGATCTGCCAGAGCCCGAACTGCCGCCGCTGCCCAAAGCCGAGCTGCATCCTAACCACGAACTGCCTCCGCTGCCGGAGGCTGATGTGCCACCGAAACCAGAGCCGCCGCCGTTGCCCAAGGCTGAGGCACCACGACCGAAGCTGCCACCAAACCACGAGCTGCCGCTTTTGCCCAAGGCAGAGGAGCTACCTAAGCATGAATTGCCGCCCCTGCCGAAGATCGAGGAGCTAGCAAAGCCGGAGCTGTAGTCGTGCGACAGTTTTTTTTTTTTTTTTTTGACAGTTCAAAAATCGTCTACGATAACGTTATGTTATTATTAATCTATAAACTTAGATAGTTTAAAAAATTATTTATGGTGATATTTTTGAACTGTTTATGAAAAACTTTATGTAAAAAATGATAGTGTCGATCATATGCGCTTTTGTTATACTATTCTGTATTATTTGGCACGTTGTGCCTGAGCGAGCGTGTGTGTGTGTGTACGCGTGTTGAGCGAGCGTGTGTGGCTACATGCGGCATGCCATACGGGATCATAGGAGCACCATGCTGAGTTGCTGTGAGGTCAGTCATATTGTTCGAGAATGTGATCGCACACACCTAACAAAATATGTAATATGTTTCACAGTCACATGATACAGGCAGCTAACCCATACGGCCATGTATACTTAAACTGCGCGCGCGTATACATGCACATGCATTCGAGGAAGTGTTATTCTTCGTGAAACATGCATCAATGCAGTGGTTGACGTGGGATTTTCGTGATAGGTGTTAGTAGAGGTGGGCATTGGGTGCCGGCACGATCCAGGCTCGTTGTGTTTCGGGCGGCGTCGTGTCGTGCCAGTTCGACTTGGTCACTCTATCGTGCCGTGTCGTGTCGGCCCGTCTCATCTCTGGTCAGACCCAGGCATGGCCCAAAGTCCATCGTGCCGGGATCGTGCCGTGCCGGCCCAAGCCTAGCCCTAAGTAACTATAGACGCTTGAGAAGACGACAACCACCGCCTCCACTGTCCAGGAAGATAAAGACACCCGTGGGCTAGGCCGGGTAGCAGAAGAGAATGATTGGTTGGGCTAGGCCAGGCTGAGGGAGGGATTGTGCAAGAACGGGAAGGTTGGGTCTATTTCGTGCCGTGCCGGCCCAAGCATGGCCCAACTGATCGTGCCGTGCCGTGCCGCCCAACGGGCCGCATTCTCAGGTCCGGCCCGGTCCGCTATTCGGGCTGTGCTTAGACCGTGCCGACCGGGCTTCGGAATGGCCCAAAAAAGTACGACCCAAGTCCCAGCTCTAGGTGTTAGGAGGTAACAAAATAATGTTCAATGTAAAGAGTCAAGGTCCATAAATAGTAAAAATTCAAATACAAATTGTTCATACTATGGTTGAGAGGAAAGGCACAAACCAACTAGACATAATTGGATTTCTGTCAAATTGCTAGTGGTTTTACAAAATATTTTGGCTAACTGGGTGTTCAGTTTACACCCATGACGCACTAAGCGGCAACATTTTGGTCTCGAACCAACTTGCGAGCACTCTCTTGCATTCTGTCCAGAGACTTGGTCAGTATAGCCGGTAAGGATGCATCAGGTCCGCTTTCAAGAGTGCTACATTAGCTAGGTCTACGAGCATATGTATGAGTGAAAACAAAGTATCTCTAATGATGCAACGTGGAAACTCTTAAGGGCATCTCCAACAGTGCCGTCTCTAATTTTGCTATATCAACTCTGCGTCACCGAAAGATAGATTTACAGACAACACCTCCAATAAACTATCTCTAGCAAGTTGTCTCTAACATTCATACCAAACTTATAAGGAAGAACTCCATTCTACCCCTCAAGTATTGACAAGCGGACAAGTGACCCCCTGTATTAAGAAAAATTGACCCTTTGACACCCTAAGTTGCAAAACCAGACAAGATACCCACTCCGGCTGTTTCGTGCGGTGGTATTTCTGATGTGGCGTCCGGACAGCCCGGTTTCGCCACGTCGGCCGTTGTGTGGGCGATGTGTGGGCTAGTTGAGCTGGCAGTCATTTTTTAGGGGTTATTTGGCGCAAGATCCTTCGCGTTTCTTTCTTCCACCCAAGTAGTTCCAAAGAAAACCCCATTCTTGCTCCTCCGAGAAGATGGTGTCAATGTGATTCTCGACGGCGATTGAAGCTCACTCTCTTTGGAACGAACGTCGAGGTGAGTTCAACACCCCTGTTTGTTTTCCGCGGCAAGAATGTAACAACATTCGTGGTTCTAGGGTTTTTTTGGTGGATTGAGAAGCGGTTGTAAGGCTATTTTAGGTGATGGAATTGTCGATCGTATGGTTCTTTTGGGGCTTGAGAAGTGGTTCTAAGGTTCATTTAGCTGATGGGTTTTTTGGTTCTAGGGTTCTTTTTCGGCTTGGGAAGCGGTACTAGGGTTCATTTAGCTGATGGATTTCGCCCTCTCGGTTCTAAGGTTCTTTTGGGGATTGTGCAGATAGTTGGCTGACATCTCAGTCTCTTCGTGTAGGATTGGGGTTTGAGAATGGATAATCTCGACCTTCTTGGGGTGAGGTTCCATTTTAATGGGGAATTCCTGAATTTTACGATGGTTTTCGATTATGTGGGTGGAGATGAGGGGATGTCTTTCGTAGAGCGCCACAAGGTTTTGTTTCCAGAGATCAAAGGTCATCTCAGAGACTATGTTACAGTTACTTATGATATGGTATTGCATTGGTGTTCCCTTGTTTAGGATTGAGTAATGGCCTCGAGACTTCTGGTAGATGACACTTGTTGCAAAACCATGTCTAATTGCATCACTGAAGGTGGGGTGGTCGACATATATGTTGAAGTTACCCAGGTTGATGGATATGATAAGAGCGACGATGAAAGTGACTGGGAGCATGAAAATCTGGTTGACATTGAAGAACACAATGATACATAGGAGGTAGATGTTGTGGTGCCTAATGTGGAGCACCAACCTGGTATTACACCAATAAAAGGAAACAATGACAGAGACCTACAGAGGTTTAGGGAATTTTATAGATCACCTGCGAAGGAATCTCAAGCTATTAGTAGTAAGGGAAAGGAAGCTGCTGCAATAATGGGTGATGAAAGTGACAGCTCTAACAGTGATTACCAACACAAAAGTGATAACAGCTCCGCAGAAGAATCTGAAGCAGAGGAAATGAGGAAGCTTGCCAAGGCATTCAAGAGGGAAGTTATGGCTAATAAATTGGATACGGCCGAATTAAGCCAAACTGAAGAGGAAGAAGAGCAGCCAAACTTGGATGCAGACTATGAGACATCTTACTGTGATTCAAGTGATGAGTACTCATATGAGGAAGTTAGTGATGGACAAGGTGGTGAGCATGTGCAGAGGAAGAAGAGCAGCTGGCCAAGGTTTGACAGCAAGGCTGATGTTCCAGTATTCTCACTTGGGATGGTATTCAGAAGTAGAAAGCAATTCAAGAGAGCTTTGATTAAGTATGGGCTAAAGAACCATAATCACTTGAAGTTTGACAAGGATGATAAGAACAGGATCAGAGCCAAGTGTTCATGGCCTGGATGTAGGTGGCTGATTTATGGGTCAAAGAACGCAAAGTGTAATTGGTTCCAAGTCAGCACATATGTAGATGAGCACCACTGCCTCCAAGAAGGGACAATAAGCTAGTGACAGCTAAGGTGATTGCAGACAACTATGGTAATTTTATTAAGGCTAACCCAACATGGAAGCTTGAGAACATTAAGCAGATAGTTCTTAAGGTATGGCAATTACTCCACATATATGTTGTTGTGCATGTGCATTAGGCTTGATCCTTTGTTTTGTCCTAACAAGTTTATTGCTATATTCTGTAGGAGATGATGGCTGATGTAAGTTTGGCCCAGTGCAAGAGAGCTAAGTGAATGGTCATGCTGAAGATGATGGATGCACACAAAGGTGAGTACACTAGGGTATTTGATTACCAACTTGAACTATTGAGATGCAACCCTGGAAGCACAGTGACTGTTGCCCTTGACCTAGAGATTCTAGTGAAGCCTGTCTTCCAGATGATCCATGTTTGCTTAGATGCTTACAAAAAGGGATTTATTGTTGGATGTAGAAGGGTAGTAGGCTTAGATGAGTGCTTTTTCAAGGATGCTTGCAATAGAGAGTTATTATGTGCTATAGGTAGGGATGCCAACAACCAAATGTACCATATAGTATGGGCTGTTGTAGAAAAAGAAACAAATAGTTCATGGTTCTTGTTTGTTGCACTTATTATCAAGGATATTAACATCAATGGCCAAGGTGAAGGATGGTTCTTCATATCAGATCGGCAAAAGGGACTTCTCAATGCCATATGTGACCTAGTGCCCAAGGCAGAGCACAGGATGTGTGGTAGGCACATTTATGCTAACTGAAAGAAGAAGCACTCAGATTAGAAGCTACAGAAGAAATTCTGGAGATGTGCTAAGGCTTCATCAAGGACCATCTTCAATTACTAGAGAGCAAATCTAGCACAACATACACCTAAAGGTGCAAAGGACATGATGATCACTGACCCAACCCACTAGAGCAGGGCATTTTTTCAACTAGGGTTCAAGTGTGATTCAGTTGATAATAACATGTGTGAGTCCTTCAATAACTCCATTGTGGAATCAAGGTTTCTCCCAATCTTGTCAATGCTAGAGGCCATTAGATGTAGAGTGATGGTCAATATTCAAGAGAATAGAACTAGATCAGACAAGTGGCAAGGAGCAATATGTCCAAACTTATTCAGAAAACTAAAACTGAATATCACAAGGTCGACTCAATGTGATGTACTCTGGAATGGGAAGAAAGGATTTGAGGTTAGGGAGAAGGACAGAATGAAGTACACAGTCAACTTGGAGCAAAGGACTTGTTCTTGCAGACAATGACAACTATCTGGTCTGCCTTGCTGCCATGCAATCAGTGCCATCTACAAAAGTTCACAGCAATTGGATGGCTACATGGACAGCTGCTACTCCATAGAGGTTTACAAGAGGATATATGAGCATTGTTTTGAGCCAGTGCAAGGTGAAGAGAACTGGCCAACCTCTGATCATCCTAAGCCATCACCCCCTAGGTATAGCAAAATGCCAGAGAGACCTAGGAAGGAAAGGAGAAGGGAACCAGGTGAAGCACCAAAGGCACCTAAGGGGACAAAGCTAACTAAGGTTGGATGTAAGGTCAGATGTGGTCTCTGCAAAAAAGTTGGCACAATGTTAGGAGATGTCCACTTAATCCAAATGCAAACCAGAAGAAGAAACATGCAACTACACACCTCAGGAGAGAAGCTACTAGAAAGAGAAAGCAAGTAGAGGCATCAAACTCTACACCAGACTTAAGCACTGCATTGGTCAGTAGTTAACATCAAGCTCTGTAATAAATTGGTAGTTCATAACCGCAAATACTAACATTACCATCTTGCAGGTTATTCACACTGTTGAAGTTGGTGCTCAGAAATCACAGAAAAAGTCAAGCAAGACTACTAAGTAGTCAACTTGTCATGGTTCTATGTAGGTCAATGCACATTTGTAGTCAGTTTGTGTTAGTTCATTGTCATCAACCTTTTGGACTTGTCCATGGTTTGGACATGTAAATATGTAGGTTAATTTCATATATAGATGAATGTTTCCAGGTGAACCTCTCTGTCAAATGATGAAGCTTTTGGACTTGTTCAAGAATTACTAGAATTTGGACATGTCAATGATGTGTTTTGGATATGTAATGACCTCATGCAATCCAATGCTAGAGTTCTCAATGTCAGTGTCAATGTTGTTTACTTTCTCATAATTGTTAATGTTGTACATGTTCTCAATGTTAGTGTCAATGTTGTTTACATTCACATATCTTCAATGCCAAACTTCTCACAGACAGATGATCCAGAATGATTGCATTCCATATAGTTCAACATTCAAGCATTTCAACTACATATCACGATTACAAGAGTCACAATTGTTGACTATCACTAGCCCACACAGAAAACACAACTACATTTACAACTACTGCATGAAACAATAACTTCATCATGTTCTGCTTTTGAACTCTAACAACTAATTCTGCCACCTCCATTTTCTTCCCCTCCAGTTTGTTCTTCAGGACAACAACCTATGCGGTGTCGCTTCCTTTGACCTCTACCACACTTCTCCGGGCATCAACGATGTCGTTCTCCATCTACATCTTCTCCCTCTTCAGCTCCGTATTCTCCTTCTTTAATCCCCACACTTTATCACGGAGATCCAACAACAAATGATTCAAAAAAGGAGGGGTTTTCGAATCATGCCACTGCCAAAAACCGCAACCGCCAGCCTACTCCAACAAAAAATGGCACCCAAATCAAAGTGAACTCCAACAAAATCAAGTTCAATGCTCACGAATCGATCTAAACTATTAACTTACCCTTGCTCCCTTACATGTGTAGTACCTCCTCCCGGGATTCTCATAATCGACAGCTGACATAGTACTATTGGAGATGCTCTAAGGAGGGCATAAACAAGAATTATTAATTAAGCTTTACAAAAGGCTCTTCTGTGTTTGTGGGATCTAACCACTCTAAGGGTATCTCCATAGTTAGATAAAATCTTGTTTCTACATATGCTATATCATCTTTAGAGACAACATCTCCTATACATAGTCTCTAGCACACTCTTCAACATTTAAATTTTATAATTTTCCTTTGAAACGAGCCTATATGTCAACTAAAGTAGATTAATGTATCATATCTTGTTTCACGTGCACGACAGTCTCTTTAGGAAGATACGACATGTGCTCTCTCCTCCCCATTTCTCCTCCACGTATGATTTTGTTGACGTGGTATAGCTAAGAGACAACAATAAAGATATTATTGGAGATACCCTAAATGCTTGTGTTGGAGAATAGGACAAATAAATGATTGATGCCTGATTGAATGCCGCAAATTGGGCCTGATTTTGTGAAGAATAAAATTCACAAGCTCCTCAAAGAACGTTAGTGTCCTGCGGCCCAGCTCCATGCCGTGCTGCCTCATGGGCAAGCTGTGAGCTTTTTTTTTTTTTTTAAAAAAATTATTGTAAAATAGCGTATTCTTAACTTTATTTTCAATTCTAACCCCTTTGATCACGCCACAATGTGTGACATGTTTTGATCACGCCATAACGTGTGACATGGTAAAAGCACGTTGTTACGCCACAGATCTCAACGTGGCAAACGAGTGTTGTCACGCTACTCCTCTTGGTGTGACAGGATTTAGCTAAAAAACAGACATATCCAAAGGGGTCGGTGGCACGATACCACATTTTTATCACGCTGCGGTCGGTGGCGTAACAGTATAGTTTGATCACATCATGGGTCTTGACGTGACAAAAAAAATCATAATTAGAAATAAAATTAGGAAGTGATAATCTTTAAAATAATTTTAAAAAAATATTAAAAAAAAAAAAAAAAAGGCTCGCAAGCTGTTGGCGGCGACTCAAACAACATCGTCTCATATAAGCATGCATCGTCATCCCGGGGACAATGCCTTGATTGCACGTCATATATCGAGAAGTATACGAGGCAAGGTACGCCATAGCCCATTTTTACTCTTCTTGCAACGATTTGAGTGCACATCTTGTGAAAGTAACACACGCATGCTTCATTATTCTCTTGTGCACCTAATGTTAGCAGCGAATTTTATCTAACAATGCACGGCACGGTGACCGCGTAGCTAACCAACCTGACCATGGATCTCGCTTAGCAATTTCCAACCCGAGCTATCACATGGACGAGTACTGGACGTACGCTGATTAAACCAGCTAGTGTCACAAAAACACGCAGGTGAACTGCCAGCCACTCAAGTAACCCCCTTGCCATTCACTCCGATGAGCCCTTACTCCTATAAATACCTCACCTGGCCTCCCCTTCTCATCATCCGGCACAAAGAACTCTTCTGAGTTGTAAGCCATGGCTTCCAAGATCACCATGTCCTCCCTTGTTTGCCTTATCTCGCTGCTGCTCTCATGCAGCCGCATGAGCAATGCGGCGCGGAACCTGGAGGAGATGGCTCCGCCCAAGGAGGAGTACCCGCCGGCACCGCATGACCTCCCAAAGCCCGACTTGCCACCACTGCCCAAACCCGATGTGCCGCCGCAGCCCGATCTTCCACCGTTGCCCAAACCCGATGATGTGCCACCGAAGCCCGTTATTCCGCCATTGCACAAACCCGGTGATGTGCCACCGAAGCCCGATCTTCCACCGTTGCCCAAACCCAATGATGTGCCACCGAAGCCCGATGTCTCACCGTTGCCCAACCCCGATCTTCCACCGTTGCCCAAACCCGACATGCCACCAAAGCCCGATCTTCCGCCGTTGCCCAAACCCGGTGATGTGCCACCCAAGCCCGATATTCCGCCGTTGCCCAAACCCGTTGATATGCCACCGAAGCCCGATATTCCGCCGTTGCCCAAACCCGATGTGCCGCCGAAGCCCGATGTTCCGCGATGCCATGAGCTACCGCCACAGCAGAAGCCTGATGAGATGCCACCGAAGCAAGAGTTGTCGCCGCCGAAGCCGGAGGCCGAGCTGCCACCAAAGCCGAAGGAGCTGCCGCCACTCCCGACATGTGATATTCCGCCGAAACCAGAAGCCGAGTTGCCACCAAAGCCGGAGGAGCCATCGAAGCCGGAGCTGCCGCCACTGCCAACAGGTGAGCTTCCACCGAAGCCGGACGCCGAGTTGCCACCAAAGCCGGTGGAGCTGCCGCCACTCCCAACAGGTGACCTTCCGCCGAAGCCAGAGGCCGAGCTGCCGCCAATGCCAACAGGTGAGCTTCCACCGAAGCCGGAGGCCAAGCTACCGCCGTTGCCGAATGGTGAGCTTCCGCCAAAGCCGGAGGGCGAGCTGCCACCGAAGCCGGAAATGCCGCCACTGCCGAAGGTCGATCTGCCGCCGAAGCCCGAGATACCGGCGATTCCTGAGGTGCACCTCCCGGAGCCTGCAGAGCCAAAACCATGATTAATTAATATGGCGCTGTATATATTGTTCTACTCCATGTTGCTACGTATCTTGTGTTAGGCATGCATGCATGTCATGTTTGTATCCGTGTCCACGACGTGCATGCCTTGCCTTCTGCGATCTATGTATGTACTTGCTGAGATTTTTGTTGTGAGCTCACCTCTCTGTCTTGAGAGTGTGAGATCATATCTATATCTAATAAATGGATTCGATTCGTGTGTTTATATATATGCCTGCATTTGTTAGTTGTTACGCCTTTGCTCTGACCGTCATGTATAATGTTGATCGATTCACTGAATCCATGAACCGACAGATATCCTACGTTGAACATGGAATGAAAGCGAATGAAGAGATCTTTGCTTCCAAAGCACTTTTGATACTCCTCTCTGTGCGAACTTTGCTCAGTATAGGATCAGATCTGATAAGAGTTCTAATCAATTAGATCCGGACCTGAAACCAGCTTTGAATAACTAGCTCTGTTTACTACTAGTACTTGCTGTTACTGGTATTTGCACGGGCCTACGGGATTGAAAACTGTCACAGTTAGTTGTTGATTAAAAAAATTGCATTCACCGTGCGCCGCGCCGGTGACCTAACACCTGTACTATACGCTCCTACACGAACGCGCACTCGATCACCAACCCTGATAGACACCTTTTTCAGGAGAGCAACCAGATCACTTAAGCCTCAGCAATTCGCACGCAACCAAATTAATCCCAGTCGAGAGCAAGCTGCTAATAGGATAACGAAAACGACCATATAACCTACCACCAAGCTGAGCTACTGAAGAACTACCGATCACCACGTGCTATGCGTGTGCCTGTTTTTACAACGTGTACGTGATGTTCCAATGTGTGTGGTACGCATGCGTTGTCTATGCATGCTTGTATTGAGTAGTGTCAATGAAACCTATTGTCATCCTGAGGTCACTGCCAGTCAGACAACACCGTTACTGTATCCAACTTTCTGAAAAAGAAAGAGCGGAACCCACGATAGAAAAGTTCTCCTCCCCCCAGGCCATACCCTCCGTCTCCAGATCATATGATTTCCGGCCCATGTTTTTTCCCAGCGAAGTTCATATCCTCATCAGGCCCAACTTTCCAAGTTTCTCACACGGCCCATCTGCTACAACGGATAATATACTAGCATAGTAGTTAGTGAACCATCGCCATCTCCGTCTCCGACGCGAGCCCGCGCGTCGCCCTCGCCTCCCCCCCTTTTTTCTTGCCTTGCCGTCCCACTTCGTCGCGATGGCAGGCGCGTCGCCCTCACCTCCCCCCTTCTTTCTTGCCTTGCCTTGCCGTCCCGCTTCGCTCTCGCATGCCCGTTCGTCCTCCTCGCTTTGTCCGTTGTCTCTTCCTCTCCCCACGCCGCCACCTACGATCCCCGTGCCTCCACCTCCCCTTCTCAACGCCACCTCTCCCTCCTCTGGGCACCTCTTTCCCAACGCAGCCGCCTTCTCCGCCTCCACCACCTTCCTCAGCATAGCTTGGTTTGTCTCTCCAGCTTCCTCCTTCCCCTCCCGTCTCGCCTCCCATCCTCTCGCATCTCCTCACTTTTCGCGCACAAACGAGGATGACGGGCGGCGGTAACGACGGCGGCCAGGAGCTTCTTCTCCACCAACGCCACAGGTCCCGACGCCTACATAGCGCAGCCGCTGCTCCACTTGCCCTCCAGCTGCATTCCCCTCGCCCCACTCCTTCGCCTCTTCTTCTCTTCTCTGTCTCGCCTCCCATCCTCTCGCCTCTCCTCACTTTCCCCATAAGTAAGCGATGGCAGGGGCGATGACGACAGGCGACACTAGGGACGGTGGCCAGCGCAGGGCAACCCAGTCAGAAAGGTGACGTTTTGAAGTGTCGGTGCCATCTCCCCGCACAGAAGGTGAAACGTGTGCATCTTTAGCCTTCAACGGTCAACCAACACCGACAGTAGGGACTGGTTGTATGGAAAATACCTAGACGTACGACCTGGACCTCCCGCATGGTCCTAGCTGTCTTCCCACGTCGTCTCAACCATTCTCGCTAGCGGAAGGAGGCCTACCGCCCTCAAATTGCGTCGGGTAATCTTACGAACAAATGTTAGTCCACCCGAAGTAGTCAGGCTGCAAATGAGTACACGAAGATCGGAACGACATGTGCATTGGAACCTAGCGTAGGTCCACCCTCCATGCCTTGATGGATGTGTGCAGTCGCAACGCGCCAAGCTCAATCGTCGCCTTGCCCTCTTGGGGTAGGATGGTACCGAGGCGGCTACGGTGATGCGCATCAATCACCGGGTCAAGCAACTCATACGGCCACTACGCAGCATGTCCTGGGTCCTCCATACCTAAAAATTCAGTGCATACACTGTAAAGACTACGAAATATGTACATAAGGTAATAAGAAGTAGTACTAACAAAATAATTACCAGCCACAAATAGAAACCAAATTTAAATTGAGATTATTTTGGTTATACGTAGCCTATGTAGCAACTCCGAATTTTCTTTACAATTTTAAAATGTATCATGCTATTTTCCTAGTTTAAAAATAATTTTCAGCATTAACAATATAATTACCACGCACAAATGGGAAGCTAAATAAAGCTGTGATTATTTTAATTACGCTCTACCTACCATACTTAGCTACACTACAATTTTTACAGATTTGTAATAAACGTCTTCCTATTTTTGCAGATTTATCCTAAATCGTTCGAGTACTAGAACATTCATAATATGTGCACGATGAACTAGACTATAGATAGCTCAAATTATGTACTACGTGATTTGACTAAAATTTTCTAATCTATTGAATTCTACGTCGCTATTTTTGTTTTCTAACCGACAAGGTTTTGACATAATGTACAAAGTTGCAAAAAATATATATCTGCAAGATGACCGACTGGATCTGATGCTTTGTCTCTCTCTCTCTTTCGTGACGAACCAGCAGAGCTTCGCTATCTTTTTTTCTCTCCCTCTCCTCCTCTTTTTTTTCTGAAATTAAAATAAAATTCCGACTAATTCCGACATGGTTTTTATAGAGAAGGTCCCTGTCGCACGTTAAACTGGCGACATGATCACGCGATTTCCTGTCGCCAGTTGAACTGGTGTCAAGGAGTTGGACCAACGACAAGTACTAAACAGGATCCCTGTCACCAGTTGAACTGACGACAGGAACATGTGCTCGTGCCGCTAGTTCAAACGGCGACAAGAACATAATATTGTAATTTTTTGATACAACTATTTATTTTTGTAATTATATTTTAAAATAAAATTATTTTAAAAAATTCTACAGGTAATGGCACGGTTGTGCCACACGCTCCATCTTCCACAAGTCCGGTAACGTCGAGCCTATCAACCATAACCAAATTAACACGCAAGAAAAGAAATTAAGCGCCTACTGCGTCAACAATAAACAAGCTATCGTTTTCAGCTCGACGCACAACCGAGCACCTACCTTGCCGATATACATATTTCACACTTCTTTCACTATCTATGCGCGCTGGTGTTCCTGACAAAAGCTCCTGATATTTGCATTCACCGTGCTCCGGTGACCTAACACCGGCCGGTACTACGCTCCTACACGAACGCGCACTCAATCACCAACCCTGATAGACACCTTTTTCAGGAGAGCAACCAGATTACTTAAGCCTCAGCAATTCGCACGCAACCAAATTAATCACGCCATAGCCCATTTTTTACTCTTCTTGCAACGATTTGAGTGCACATCTTGTGAAAGTAACACACGCATGCTTCATTATTCTCGCTTAGCAATTTCCAACCCGAGCTATCACACGGACGAGTACTGGACGTACGCTGATTAAATTAACTAGCTAGCTAGTGTCACAGAAACACGCAGGTGAACTGCCAGCCACTCAAGTAACCACCTTGCCATTCACTCCGATGAGCCCTTAGCTCCTATAAATACCTCACCTGGCCTCCCCTTCTCCTCATCCAGCACAAAGAACTCTTCTGAGTTGTAAGCCATGGCTTCCAAGATCACCTTGTCCTCCCTTGTCTTCCTTATCTCGCTGCTGCTCTCATGCAGCCGCATGAGCAATGCGGCGCGGAACCTGGAGGAGATGGCTCCGCCCAAGGAGGAGTACCCGCCGGCACCGCATGACCTCCCAAAGCCCGACTTGCCACCACTGCCCAAACCCAATGTGCCGCCGCAGCCCAAACACGATGTGCCGCCGCAGCCTGATCTTCCACCGTTGCCCAAACCCGTTGATGTGCCACCGAAGCCCGATATTCCGCCGTTGCCCAAACCCGATGTGCCGCCGAAGCCCGATGTGCCGCGATGCCACGAGCTACCGCCACAGCAGAAGCCTGATGAGATGCCACCGAAGCAAGAGTTGTCGTCGCTGCCGCCGAAGCCGGAGGCCGAGCTGCCACCAAAGCCGGAGGAGCTGCCGCCACTCCCGACATGTGATATTCCGCCGAAACCAGAAGCCGAGTTGCCACCAAAGCCGGTGGAGCTGCCGCCACTCCCAACAGGTGACCTTCCGCCGAAGCCAGAGGCCGAGCTGCCACCAAAGCCAACAGGTGAACTTCCACCGAAGCCGGAGGCCATGCTACCGCCGTTGCCGAATGGTGAGCTTCCGCCAAAGCCGGAGGGCGAGCTGCCACCGAAGCCGGAAGTGCCGCCACTGCCGAAGGTCGATCTGCCGCCGAAGCCCGAGATACCGGCGATTCCTGAGGTGCACCTCCCGGAGCCTGCAGAGCCAAAACCATGATTAATTAACGACTGAGGACTACATGCATACTGATATGGCGCTGTATATATTGTTCTACTCCATGTTGCTACGTATCTTGTGTTAGGCATGCATGCATGTTATGTTTGTATCTGTGTCCACGACGTGCATGCCATGCCTTCTTAGATTTTTGCTGTGAGCTCGCATCTCTGTCTTGAGAGTGTGAGATCATATCTATATCTAATAAATGGATTCGATTCGTGTGTTTATATATATGCCTGCATTTGTTAGTTGTTACGCCTTTGCTCTGACCGTCATGTATAATGTTGATCGATTCACTGAATTCATGAACCGACAGATATCCTACGTACGTTGAACATGGAATGAAAGCGAACGATGAGATATTTGCTTCCAAAGCACTTTTGATACTCCTCTCTGTGCGAACTTTGCTCAGTATAGTCAGATCTGATAAGAGTTCTAATCAATTAGATCCGGACCTGAAACCAGCATTGAATAACTAGCTCTGTTTACTACTATAGTACTTGCTGTTACTGGTATTTGCACGGGCCTACGGGATTGAAAACTGTCACAGTTAATTGTTGATTAATGATTCATTTAGAGAAGCGCATGACAATTTAATGGTTTGTTTAATTAATCCCCCGTGAAACAAATTAAGTTAATTTGCTCCATCTGAGAGTTTCCAGATAATGCATCAGGTACTATATACTATAAGTGATTAATTAGTGGGACTTTTTAAAAGTCCTGTGCCTTCTCTATTAGCATTTATAGAACAAATTAAGATCAAACTTTCCAAACAGAGTGTCAAGAAAATAACAACAATCAATTGGGAATACATAGTATTGTCACATGCATCTAGTAGCTTGTAACACGGAGGTGTTTCTCTCTCTCTCTTTGTAACACGCAAGTAGATAATGTGGTTGTTTCTTTAGAAAAATATAACGTGGTTGTTTGCAAACTACTAGCTGGTAGCTTGGAAGTAAATAGTTAACTTGTAGTAAGCTGGAGAGCTTGTAGCACGTACGGAAGTACAGGTAATGGCACGGTTGTGCCACACGCTCCATCGTCCACAAGCCCGGTAACGTCGAGCCTATCAACCACATCCAAATTAACATGCAAGAAAAGAAACTAAGCGCCTACTACATGAACAATAAACAAGCGATCGTTTTCAGTTCGACTTGCACAGCCGAACAACTGCCTTGCCGACTTGACAGAGGAGCATAGTGCTGTGACATTCAGTAGATCTAAGCCGTTGGATTCAGAAAAAACGGCGTAGAACAACACTGCAGTAATGCTACAGGGTTTGTGAATAGTGGCTATGCAACAGCATTTTTCGACGGTATTGTTTGCTATAGTCCATTTTATCTTTTCCTTTTCGATCTGATGGCTGCTACACAATAGCACGATACTATAGCACTGTAACATTACTACACAATGTCAGATAATAAGTTCCCATATATTTCACACTCCTTTCACTGTCTATGCGCTGGTGTTGATGTCAAAAGCCCCTGATTTCACCATGCGCCGGTGACCTAACACCGGTACTATACGCTCGTACACGAACGCGCACTCGATCACCAACCCTGATAGACACCTTTTTCAGGAGATCAACAAGATCACTTAAGCCTCAGCAATTCGCACGCAACCAAATTAATCGCAGTCGATAGGAAGCTGCTAATAGGATAACGAAAACGACCATAACCTACCGCCAAGCTGAGCTACTGAAGAACTACCGATCACCAAATGACCCTAAAGACTCTTATTACTTGGTTTATACTCGGCTACCTGAACACGAGATATATGCTTTGTTGATTCTTAATTTGTCAGATGCATCAGTTGCTGAGTACGATCTGTGCGAATTTTTTGACGATTTGCGCAGCGTATTAGCAGTTTTAACCACCGCGCGCGTGTATTTGCAAAAGTAACCGGCCGCGCGGCGCGGGCGTCGCCATGACGCGCGAGCGACACGTCGCCCGCGCACGCCGCGCCAGCGTAAGCGTGGCGCCAGCGCCCGTCAGCGTGGCGCTGGTTTTATAATTTTTATTTTTTATTTTTTTTCAGGAATTTTAGATTATAAAAAAATGAAAATTTTTGTGTAGCATTCTGACAAAGTGTATTTGATTATGTAATTTTTGTATTATTTTATTTGTTAAGAATCTTTTGATATAACTTTGATTTCGTACAGATCAATTAATGTACTTCATATGCACGCGCCCGCGCCACGTCCGCCCTCCTGCATTTGTCAAAACTTTCCACCGAAAGAATAGAAGCAGGCCCTCTCTCTCACCCGCTACACCCGCCACGCATCCGAACTGTTGTACGGAGAATTAAAAAACGTTGGGGTGGCCATCTTTCCCACCGTCCATCCTCCCTCCTCCGCACATCTGTCGCCCCATCCAGGAATTCCGGCGCCAATGCTTACGGAATTCCCGGCGCCAAGGCCGCGACTCCTCCTCCACTCGGCTATAAATACCGGACTCGCTTTCGCTCTTGGTCATATCAATTGCGTTTGATTCTCGTTCTTGCGCTCGTCGGCGAGAACTCGAGAACGTAACATAATTAATTTTATTGGGAGGTAATCGTTTTCGCTTCGTCACTCGGCCTTGATTTATGACTTCCTCCGAAGGGTGATTTATTACTTCCTCCGAAGGGTGATTAATTACTTCCTCAGAAGGGCAGGTAATTTGTGTTATGCTTTTGCCGTTATTGCCGTAGTCGTAATTAGTTAGTCTTTGTTAGCTAGTCGTAATTAGATAGTTTAGGGGTAATTAATTAGTAGTAATTAGTTAGTCGACTAGTAATGAATTAGTTTAGTGCTAATTAATTAGTCGTAATTAGTTTAGTAGTCATCGTTCTGACATATGAAGTAAGTGGAAATAAAGTCTTGGTATTTTTAGTGGTAATTAATGAACCGTAATTAGTTAGTTTATAGATAGCTAATTAGTCGTAATTAGTTAGTTCACTAGTAATAAATTAGTTTAATGCTAATTAATTAGTCGTAATTAGTTTAGTACTCATCGTTCTGACATATCAAGTAAGTGGAAATAAAGTCTTGGTATTTTGTAGTGGTAATTAATCAACCGTAATTAGTTAGTTTAGAGATAGTTAATTAGTCGTAATTAGTTAGTTCAAGTAGTAATGAATTAGTTTAGTGCTAATTAATTAGTCGTAATTATTTAGTGGTTGTTGTGGGTTTAGGTATTTTCGAACATGCAAGACTTGATTGTGTTTTCTGGCGATGGGCTTGTGCGAGTTTGACACGATGGGTTGGACTGTCGAGATGCCGATACAAGGTGGTCGGGCGGAGGGCTCCACGCGATGAATATTCACGAGTGCGGCTGCATCCGGAGGAGTTCCTCACGGAGCCAGGGCGAAGAAAGTTATGATTGAGGCGATCACTGCACCAATTATGTGTGGAGCTCGTAAAGGTGGATGGAAGCATAGCATGGAGGCGATACATGGAGATTGTCTCGGCCCGAGGCGCCATTCACGGGAAGCCTATGGTGTACGTCAATTTCAGACATAAGGCGTCGGAAACCACGATGATGCCGAGGCTCGCACAAGCGGGCAAGCGCACAGAACTGAAGATGGCGGCACGGAATGTCTTTGCCTCGGAGGGAAATCCGTGCCTAATTTTGAGCCAAATGAGGCGGAAACATGGTGGTCGACCGCATCGACGCCACAGTATCTACCGGACGAGACTCTCGGGTTGGAGTCAACGAGGACACCGACCCAAGCTCGGATGGTGCAAGCGAGGGCGACTGGCCGGTGGTCCTTACGTGGCATCGAGACTTGATGATATCGCGGTGCGTTCGCTCGTCTTCGCCGCAAGAAGAAGGCTCCCAGTGGGGTTTGAAGCCGACACCCTCTTAGTTGGCGCGCTTCCCGAACAAGGTGGCGTGCAACAAGCTATAGCACGATGCGCTTTGTCCATCGGTAGTGTACCGAGTGCACCGTCCAACCCAGGAAGTGCAGTGAAGTGCATAGTAGAAGGCCGCCTGCAAGGTCGGCGCTCTCGAGCAAAGATCTTTGGCTCGGTCTTCACGGTCAAGGAGCGATCGACCACACTGCGAGCTCGGCGGGCCTGCGGCGACATCGGAACGTGACTTCCGCATATGTTGCAAACCTCATCACGCACCTAGTTGAGGCGGACGTATCTATCTCCCCAAGCCGATGATGTCGAAGTCGTCAATCGAAGTTGGCTATCGATTAGCTACTGACAAGGTTCGACGAGCCAGCGAGAAAGTCATCGAGACTATATGCGGGACATACGAAGAGGCGTACAACCTTGTGCCGAGATTGCTTCACCGATTGCGGATCAAACCCCGCGCGTACATAAACAAAGCGGACCATGAAGATCTTTGAAAAAGGGCCCAACCACTTCATACTGGATAGGGTGTTCTGGGCTTTCGCTCAGGCCATCAGGGGCTTCAAGTTCTGCCGTCCCGTGCTAACGATGACTTTTCTCACTGGGAAGTACAAGGGCACCATCCTCACCGCGGTGGCGGCCGGCGCGAATGACCAACTTCTCCGGTTGCATTTGCCATTGTCGAGCAAGAACACATCCACCGGTGTGGTTCTTGGAGAACGTGAAGAGGCCGTGGTGGGAGACCGCCAACGTCGCCTAGTCACGCATCGCAATCTTTGGGTTGTTGGTGGCCATCAACAGCATGCAGCGTGGGATGGATCCATCTCACCAGTGGAACGACGTGCAATCTAGGTGGTGCATGAGGCATCTTGCATCTAACTTCTTCACGCGGTTCCGCAGTCAGGAACTCATGAAGGCGTTCAAGGCATTGTGTATGCGAGAACCGGCTGACGGAAGTTTGAGTCTATTTGGAGAGACCTTGAACAGGACTACGAGACATACAAGGAGTCCACTCCGGAGAGGAGCAACCTAGTGCGCCATAACCTTCTCCCAAAGGATTAACGACCACGCTCTGAATTGGAGAAATGGTCCCTCCTCTATGACATGAGACGGTGCGAGTGCGGCGTTATGACGACCAACATGTCCGAGGTCTACAATAGCGTCTGAAAGGTGTGCGCGGGCTCCCTATCACTGCGGTTGTCCAGAGACATGGACTCGCACCGTTGGTTATTTTGTGAATAGAGCCACCGCGCACCAAGCGGCAGATGGGCGAAGGCAAGCGGTGGTCCGAGAACATGCGAGACACATGGATCGGAAGATGGAGAAGGCCCGAATGCACGACATTCGGTGATCGACACCTCGGTAAAGTACGAGATCAAGCTTCGGCGTAAATCGTCAATAGTCATGCTAGGGGAGAAAAACAGGCATGCACCACGGGTGATGTGGCGACATGCACCGCAACAAGCCAAAGCTCTTCCACAAACCATGCTCGCCGCGTGTACAAGGTATGTGCGCAAATGCGAATGGCTACACCATACATCTCTGAGTACTACGACATGCAGCACCTATTCGGTACATGGAGCGGAGAGTTTCACTCGTATGGTTGAATTCCTTCAATTTTTAACTTCATCCCACGTAATGCGGCCGAGATGCTGTTGCCACTTCTTCCAATGGATTGGCGGCCCGGAGATGTACGACAGACATTCATCCAGCGAGTACATGCTAAACTACTCGGTGCGGGCGAGAACTTCTCACGGTGGAAACCTTACATACCAGATGAGGAGGCACCAAAGGACTCGATAAACTCCCGGCGTACTCCATATCGGCGACAAGGAAAGGCTCATGCAAGCGTCGATTATGAAGAAATTACATCCTTCTTATGATTTTCACTATACGGTGTACTTACATCATGCAAGCGCAGACATGGGCGACTTGACACACGGCCCGCGTGGACATTCCCGTAACAAGGGCAAGGAAAGGCTCATGGGTCGAGCCCGCCGCCACACAGCGTGTCCGGCCGCCGGCGTCATCCGTATCCACGACGCCGATTATGAAGAAATTACATCCTTCTTATGATTTTCACTATACGGTGCACTTACATCATGCAAGCGCAGGACATGGGCGACTTGAGACACCACCCCGGCGTGGGCGGTCCGTGACAAGTGCAAGGAAAGGCTCATGCGGTGAGCCCGGTCGCCCAGGCGTATCCGGTCGTCCGGAGCAATCTACATGGACGGCGTGAGTTATGAAGAATTGACATTCTTGTTACGTTTTGTCTTGTCGATGTACTTACATCATACAATCGCGAGGTGCAGACGACTTGACATACCGACCCGACGTGGAAGTCCGCGATAAGGGAAGGCTCCTTCGGCCAAGAGACCCACCGAGCGTCGAGACAAGGCTCCCTTGCTATGGCGCCGCGAGACAAGTAGCACACATCGTTAAATAGTAGCTACCCACATGTTGTACGGCATCTTCATAATCGCAACAGTCCCGTCTCCGAATTTTAAATTATAGCAAATGAGGTAAAAAAAAATAAAAAATTTTGTGTTTGACAAAGTGTATTTGATTATGTAATTTTTGTATTATTTTATTTGTTAAGAATCTTTTGATATAACTTTGCTTTCGTACAGATCAATTAATGTACTTCATACAAAGGAGGTCTCAGGAGGCCACGAGAGGTCTCGAAGGTTTAATGGAGTGGAATCATTATACAAAAGTTTGTACGTTTATTGATTGATACTGAACAAGACACTCATCTGAAATAGCGATAACAAGCATGTAGTACAATGAAAATCGCATAACACGTGATACTATACGACTCACTCGTCTGAGCTACTACTCTCTCCCTGCTTGCGGCGCTGCGTCGCGTCTTGGCCGTGTTTTGCGCCGAGCATGACCCGTGGAATCGTCCCACCGCTTTGGAGAACGCGTGTCGGTTCGGAGAATGTACGAGACCGTTGAGGCGAGGTGGACGATGGTAGTCTGCGGCAGAGTCCGTAGGCGTACATGTCGTCGTGATGAGGCGTCTGGCACAGGGGACACTTAGAAGAATTCATCCACGACGGAGTCTAGAAAACCACTCTGCGGTGCGATTCACGGAACTCGGTTGCGCGTATGAACTCTCGCTGGGTATACCGTGGGGCACCGAACCGGAGGACATCGCTCTTGAGCGTGCGAGGGCAATAACCGGAGGAGCTCGCCTGCGACGCTAAAAACCCGGCGCCATTGTCCTTGCCACGGCGTCGTGTCTTGCTCCTGGTAGGAGCCGGGAGGCCGTATCGTCGTCATCGGTCGATGTGGTGGCCGTCACCCGAGGTGAAGGTGCAAGGCGAAACGATGTTAGTACAAATGAACACTCTGGATGTAAACTAAGAACCTCGTACCTCCGGATGTGCGGTCACGATATACCAGAAGCGGCGGTATGTCTGGGTCGGACGACGAAGTGATTCATCCCGACGGACCTCGGCGAGAGACGGCATGATGTTAGCGGGCGTAAGGCATAATTACAAAACTTAATGTAAATTTGTACATAGCGACTTACGTGCGGCGACCGCCCGCAGATGACCGACGGGAACGCTCGGCGCTGCCGGACTCGCTAGGTCGTGGTGACCTAGCGGGTGAGCACGCCCCACCGTGCACGATCGCAAGGCGTCGTCCCTCGAGCGACCACGACTCAAGTTCTTTATTATCTTCTTCATCTCCGCCGAGATGTGCTTCAAAACTTTTTTATATGCCGCCGGGGTTCTATCTGGGCTGAGTTGGGCCTCGTCCGCTGCGCTCTGGACGCGCACCGCCCGCTCGAGCTGTAGTGACATATGTAACAGGTTCATTAACAAAAAATACGAATATCGTCAACAAAGCTGCGAACCGGAGGTTGTAAGTGTCGTGCGGTGTCGTCATGTCTTGAAGCTATTTATGGATTAAATGCGTGCGGCGGAGGCTCTCTTGGTGCGTCAGAAATGTCACCTCCTCTGGGCGCTCCGGAGGAGGAATGGTGAGTCTTGCGCGCGTTCGTGGCATGTACCACTCCATGTACGCAGCGTACGACTCAGGGTCATATGGACGCTGCTCATGCCATACATCCACGTGCATCCTGTTAATCCATGTCGCAATCCACTGGTGCTGGTGGATTTGCCAGTCCAAAATATGCCCACCGACCTCGATTGCTCGCATTTTCGGAAGATTAATGTTACAAAAGAAGGCGTAAGGATTGCAAAAATTACTTGGATGAAATTTGACTCACGGTGTCTGGCTCGCTCCGAGGGCTGCCGTTCGGGGGCACGCGGTGAAATGCAAACAAAGCGTCGCATTAGCGCTGCGTACGTAAGGCTCCACCATATGTGAGAACACCGGTGGCGGTCGTCGTCCACAAAAATCGATCCTCGGCGCATTGCGCGAGCGGCCCGTCTTGCGCGCAACCTCGAGCGAAAATCAGCATGCCATGGACACGGATGATGTCGCCTCGTGCAATAACTTCGAACTTCGTTGTGGTACAACGAGTAGCACCTCGCCGATCTTCTGTTGGCCCGGCGCGAGACGGCGGCGGCGATCCACCGTAAGCCCATGGTGGGCGCGTCTATGTGGTCATGTGGGAGAGGGCAGGTGCGCCATTGTCTCAATGGTCGGCCGCCCAGCAGGAAGTGCTCCCAACTCCACACCGCAGGAGCACGTAGCACACGGCGAGTTGCTAGCAGCTACTGCCAAGGCCACAAGGCGTCACACAACCCTCGGTATGTAAGCGCAAAGGGCGGTGATCCCACCAGATCACAGCGGCATCGGCTCGACCGCGTCAACCAAAGACTTCGGCGACGCGGATGAAGCGGGGTTCAAAAATCGCCCTTTGTGGTTGGAAACAGGACCCAACCAAGAGCCGGAGAAGGTAAGCAGCGAGATGCGTCCTAACGGCGTCCTCGGTGCACCTGCGGGCATTCACGAATCGCCTCGGCCAAGCCCGAGGGCGCCACGTGCACCCTCCGCAGAGGTTGGCCAAACCGCCGCTCGGCTGACCTTCGATCCGCTCTCGGAGGGCGGAACAAGCGGCACACCGGATCGGGAGACCCGTCAAAACGAGGCGTCCCGTAGGGTGATCGTCATCTCACCCCACCGAAATGGAAGGTGTGCGTCTCGGGCCTCCACCGGTCCACAAGTGCGGACAACGGTCGCCGTCTAGGGTGAACCCACGTTCGAAGGACACCATCCTCGCAAAGAGCAACAAGCCCGTCTCCGGAGGATCGGGGCGTAACGATCGTCTACCGCCCACCGGTCCCTCCCCCGGCGCCCGGCGGAGGCCATCCACGCCGGTGATGAGCCACGACTTGCCCGTGGTCCTCATCGAGAATTGTTCTAGTAGCTCCGGTAGAGACATGACTAGCAAAACATACATAGCGAACATTACTGACAATGTGGCTAATTAAACATAGAAGAATGTAGCTAAATTAAAAATTACGATAAACCTACCTGCGAACGACGGCGGCGGTTAATAACGTTGAAATATAATCGAGAGAGCAAGCGCGCGAAAAGAAAAGAATGGGCGAGGAGCGGCGGTATTGCGATATGAACTTAGCGTAAGAACGGCGATGCGAAATGAAATCGCGCGATCGCTCTCTCCAATATATATGCACCGCAATCATCAAAGGGAATCATTTCGTATCCACTTGCAATCATCAAAGAGAGTCACGAGATAACGGTTCATCCATACTTTGATGCAAAGTTCAACCACATGCATGAACGAAGCATTACAATCAACACTTGACGACAAGTGCTGCAAGGGCCACATTACAATCTCCGACAAATGAACACATGTCACGATATCATAATGATGATCGAAAGCACGTTCGACACACATTTATTGCTTTGTATAAACACGCATTTATATCAAACAATTCTTAACAAATAAATTAATAAAAAAATTACACAAACAAATACAATATGTGAGAAACCCCCATAAAAATTTTTGTAATTTTTTGATGTAATATGCTATATATTTCAATTTTTTCAAATTTATACTCTAAACTAACCTAACCTAAACTAACCTAATTGGTTTGGTGTGCGGTGGGCATCGCCAACGTGTGAAGCATAAGCCCACCCAGCCCACATGACGTGGCGGGGCGGGGCGGGCGAAGCGGGCGATAGCCACCGCCCGCTACAGCGCCACGTCGTGCATGTGTATACCCTCGCCTTGTGTGCGTGTAGGCGGTCGGCGAGGCGGGCGCGCCACCGCCGCCATCACGTCCTGCGTGGCGCGCGCCGACTGCGCCGCGCTGCGTGTGGCTGACGCAGCCGCTTCTGCGCCACGGTGCTGCTACTTTTGCAAATACGTGTGCGCGGTGGTCAAAACTGCTAATACGCTCTGCAAATCGGCCGTATCGGCAAAAAATTCCGATCTGTGCATCTAGTATACATCTAGTATATGCACAATGCATTTCTACGGTACCTTCACAACAAGTTGTTTTCTGGTGGACTGCAAATGAAGAAGGTCGGCCTGCAGGCCTAGCGGGCTAGAGGGAAATTAACAATGGCAGGCCCGGCTTCCATGACGAGCCTGCCGTAAGTGCCCTTGCCACAGTTTAGTTCAGCTGCAATCACAGCCAGCAAAATACTTACTTTAATCAATCCTAAAAATAATAATCAGGAAAATACATCAACAGTAAATTTGCTTGGTACCATCGCAATCGTTTGCGAGCTGCAAAAATACCATTACAAAGAGATCGAGCTTACAAATAGGGAAATGCTTGGGAGCGGGCGTCTGACGCACCGGACGCCACACTTCACTTTGTTATTTTTACTCGCTTCAGTCCCCAGCCCCCCTTCATTGCTTCTACTTTCTTTCTTGTACAAAGCAGAATTGACTCTTCCAGCTGGCTCTCTCTCTCACACACACATCACATCTCCCCATGTCTCTTTCTCTCACTCCCTCTCTCTACCTCACCACATGCCATGACAGCCGAAGCCTGCTTCTCCCGCTCGCTTTTGGCTACTTCCTTTATGTATTTTCTATTCTTTTTTTTTGTTCATGTGAGAGTAGCAACTCGATCTGCTTCTTTCTTTCGACTTCTTCCTGGTTTGTTGTTCTTTGTTTCGATCGGCTCTTCCGCGGTGGTATTGGTGCTAACAATTCTTGCAAGTTTTCTATTCTTTTCTTGTCCATGTGAGGTTTTCTTCATTTGCGGACCGTAGCTCGAGATCTGTTATTGTAAGTGTCTGATTGTTTGTAACACCCGACTATTCGGAAGTCAAGATGTCACTCAATCTTAATCAAAACACTAGGAACCAACATAATTACACAAATAACATTGATTATATAACAACAATTCATACGATACGAATGATAGGTAACCATTCCAATTAAAGATAGGAAAACATTTAAAACATGAGAGTAAGATAACCGTAACCAAGTTGGCTTATTACAATTTCAACATTTATCAAATAGCTGTCATGAAACGAAAATAATCAATGAATTCTGATTTAAGATAAGTGGCGTGCATCGTGCTGGACTAATCCCTCCCAAGACTTGTCTTCCTCATCATTTACCTAAATTAAACAAACAAGTAAGGATGAACCAAAGACTCAGCAAGTACTAAACATGATAAATCAAGCATAAAGTGGACAAGCCAACTACAATAGAAATATGAACAATTATGGGAACACAAACATAAATGAATGGAATGAAAGAATGCATTGAAGGAATGGATCGCTCAACGACTTATAATGCAGATAAATGAGTGACACACCCGTCAGTGTTCACTTAAGCCCGAACTTAACAAAGTCTGGGGATCCCAAATACCGTATGAAGAACATTTCATACGGGTGTCCAACATTGCCCACATTGGAGTGGTGGGACTTACATGCCCATACTGGAGTGATGGGTCTTTCAATTTCCACTCCCGTGGTCAAAGCCAAAACGATGCGTGTATGGAATGAATCACATGCATTGAATCTTTATCACATAAGAATGAAAATACTACGTTGCATAGAAACATGAATAGCAAGTCTAGCAATACATCCACACACAAACATCAACATTCCATTTGAAAAAGACAAAGTAGTTGCCTTCCGCGCTGTGGCGTGTTAGGAGGCAACGAAGGTGCACCTCCACTCACCGCCTCACCGCCTACACAAATATATATTCGGAATAAGGATAACCAGGTATGATATTGCTACAAGTGTCCTACCATAACCCTCTAACTATCCAACACAATCAACGGGTTCAACCTGACAATTAAACTATTCAGCCACCTGACAACCCTACTAGACAGCAGTACGAGAAAAATCATAATTAAATATCTGTAACTCAGAATGTTGTGAAACCAGTGCTCAATGAATCTTAACGAACCAGACTACGAAACTCTAGTTGGAAAGATTCGCTAAATCTGCCAAAACAATCGGCTAACACACAGTTGAAAACGTATGACAGACATCTGTCCAAACAATCGATCAGCAGTAAAGAACATGGCATGTCTTTCATTCTACAGATCCAATGGAGATGTTATTTATCAATATGGAAATATTATTAAAAATTCTACAATAACCTAAATGGGTGGAGGTCCCGAATCTTACATTAACAAGGTCAAAATTGAGGAACAAACAGACTGTTCCTTCTCGCCAGACAAACAGAACAACATGCAAAGAAAAATTCATATCTCCTAAACTGTAAGGCGGAATCTCGTGATATCAGTATCTATGGAAAGAGAAAAACCACAGATACAAAACTCTAGGAGATGAAAATACCAGATTCTGCTTCTAAGACGCCGAAACTGGGCGCACAACGTACTATACAGATTGAATCTAACAACAGAAACAAAACGATCCAACTAATCGAATCGAATTCTCATCTCTAATGAATCAAACAGCGAGGGGAGGCCATTGTTACCCTTGTAGAACCTCAAGAACGACGTGGATCAACCTCTCGAAGAACCTCCCTCTACTCCCTTCAATGGCCGGCCAAGGCGAGGAAGACGAACAACGGCGTGGATGGCGGAGAGATCGGCCGGAGAGACCTTGGGCGCCACGGGATCACCGGAGGCCAGCACCAAGGGGGAGAGGAGGCGCCAAGGGATAGGGGAGGTGCTGGAATGGGGAGGATGGGGGGTGGCGGCTCAAGGGAGGGAGTAGGGAGGGAAAGGCGAGAGGGGCTTGGCCGGCTAGGGTTGGGAGGGGGTAGGGCGCATGGGCCTTGGGCCTGGTGCGCCTTCCCCTTCCTTGGCCTCCCTCTTGGCCGGCCAAAGGCCGGCCAGGGTCTCCCTACTCCCGGAGGCCCAGGGTCCAAAAGTTTTGGAAAAACTTTGAATTTCAAAACGATTCTCTCTCCCGAATAAATTCTCCTCAAACCAAAATTCGGAGTATTACATTGTTCCTCTTTGAACTTTGATATGTTGTGACCGTTGAAAAAATGATGCGACTATTGAAAAAAATATTGCACACGTTCTCCAGATGTTTTCTTTTTGTTTTGATATGTTGCATTCTCTGGTTCTTTTTATTGTGACCTGTTGAAAAAATATTGCAACTGTCAAAAAAAAATATTGCGACCGTTGAAAAAAAAATTACACCCGTTCTTCCCTTATGTTGCTTCGGATTTTCCATTTTCCACATGAACGCTGGGTCTGAGATGTTGCATTCTCTTCTTTCCCCACCTAGTTTGAAACCAGTTTTTTTGTTGCGCCTGTTGAAAAAAATGTTGCAACTGTTCTTCCATTGTGTTGCATCGGAGCATACGATGGAAAGTCTTACATCGTACGTCCGAGCCGTAGTTGCGCCCTTACAAATGTCATCACAAACACACACAAAAAACTGTTGAGAATGCTATCGCCGTTAGCTTTCCCATCAATTTGCTATGTTAACCTCCATTTAGGTGAGAGAGAAATATGTAAATGACACTTTTGCCCTTTCTATCCTATCTTTCTCATCCACCCTCTCTCATCTCTCACCTCCAAATCTCCGATAACGACTAAGATGAATAGGAACACCGAGGGAGACATAAATGAACCGAATCCGACAATCGGAGATTAAAAAATGTTGTGATGAGGATATGACCCCCTATGGATACAACTATATTTGATATGATTGATGTTCCAATTATAAGAGCTCGTATACCTCACTTAAATTATCAAGTGAGCTCGTTTTTAGGAGTATCCTTATATTATATGAACTATATGATGCTACCTAATGATGAAAATGTATATTTGTGCAGTACTATGTCACTTTTTGTCCAAGCCAAGCAAGAGTTCGAGCTGGACACATTTTGGAATCCAATTCGGCCTCCGAAAATAGCACCGATTTCAAACGTACATAACTTTCACATACGAATTATGTTTGAGGTCCACAAGTACTTGATGGAAAGCTTATCTCATCCTCTTTCCAACGGATCCAACCTCACCTCCAAATTCCTATGTGAACAGTACCACCACCCCTCCCTCTTCCTCCTATATATAGTGGACGCCACCCTTAGGGTTTGGTTGGATTTCGTTTTTGTTTAGTTAGCCTTCGCTGCAACTTGTATCTTCTACGTGTGTTGACTAGACCACCCGATCAAGATCTTTATTCGGAATCCCCCTTATTGAGTATTTCAATCCTTACTTGTAATTTTAAATTGCTTATTGTCTTGTTCTTGCGTGTTCTTTGATTGCATGCAGGAATAGACCTTCGTGGTCAGGTCGATCGTGCTTCTAGCAAGGTCGGTAACGAACTTAGAGTTGGTTCAGCCATTGCTGGGCATATTGGTCATGTGCGATTGGTAGCCAAATCGTGAGAGTCATTTCCACCAAAATTGAGTTATAGTTCTCATGGAAAGATCGGGATACTCATTGTTGCATCAGGTGGTATCAGAGTTTTAGTTCATTAGTGAGATTTTTTTACCTGGTCATTCGCATCAACTACAACCGCGGTGAGTTTGGTGCCCTTGTACCTTCCCATGAGGAAAGTGCCATCCATCGTTAGCACGGGGCTACAGAACTTGAAGCCCCCCGATGGCCTGAGTGAAAGCCCAGAACACCCGGTCCAATATGAAGCGGTTGGGCCCTTTCCCAGTATCTTCACGGTCAAGCTTGTTCATGTATGTGCCGAGGTTTGATCCGGCAATCTGGTGAAGCAATCTCGACACAAGGTTGTACGTCTCTTTCCTTCTACTACGCACTTCAGTACTTCCGCACACTTTCTAGGGTTGGGTTTGGTGCACACGCCCGACATCGGTACTTGCTCACGGCGTGATGGACAAGGCGTGACCATGTGCTATAGCTTTTGCACGCGTCCACCTTGTAGCACTTCATGCGCCTTGTCCGGAAGCCTTATAGCCCAACTAAGAGGGTGTCGGCTTCAAACCCCCACTAAGAGCTTTCTTCTTGCGGCAGTACGAGCAAACGCACCGCGATATCATCAACTCTCGATGTCACGTAAGGACCACGGCTTGGTGTGCGTCCTCGTCGGTACCATCCGAGCGTGGGTCGGTGTCCTCGCCAGACTCCTACCCGAGAGGCTCGTCCGGGAGATACTTGTGGCAGTTGATGCAGGCCGACCACCATGTTTCCGCCCCCTCATTTGGCACAAAATTAGGCACGGGACTTCCCTTCGAGGCACCACATTCCGTGCTGCCATCTTCAAGCTCGGGCATGCACTTGCCCGCTTGTAGAGGCCCTGGCATCATCAAGGTTTTCCAATGCCCTACATATGAAATTCACGTACACCATAGGCTTCCCGTGAATGGCCGCCTCGGGCTGGGAGACAATCTCCATGTATTGCCTCCATGCTATGCTTCCATTCACCTTGACGAGCTCCCACACATAATTCGTGCAGGTGATCGTCTCGATCATAACTTTCTTCGTTGTTGGCTCCGTGATAAACTCCCCCCGGATGCAGCTTCGTAGCTCATGAATATTCATCGCATGGAGCCCTCCATCCGGACCACCTTGTACTAGCATCTCGACAGGTCCAACACATCGGGTCCGGCTCGTACGAGACCATCGTTGTAAAACACAAACAAGTCTTGCATGTTCGAAAATACCTAAACCCACAACAACCACTAAATAATTACGAATGAGTTATGCCTAACTAATTCCTACTTAACTAATTACAACTTATTAATTACCACTACATAAATTACTGGTAGTTCATTTCCACTAATCATTTTTGCAAACAACTGATTACGACTTATTAATTACCACTAAAAAATTACCAGTACTTCATTTCCACTTATTCAGTATGTTGTAATGATGATTACTAAACTAATTATAACTAATTAATTACCACTAAACTAATTCATTAATAGTGAACTAACTAATTACCTTTAAACTAACTAATTACGATTGATTAATTACCACTAAAATAATTACTAGTACTTCATTTCCACTGACAACTTGGTCGTGGGCATGGGGCGTGTACATGATTGTAGGAAGGGAAAGGAAAGGGTATAATAGTTATTCTAACAATGAGTGTACAATAGGGTTACTATATATATATATATATATATATATATATATATATGAAAAATAGTGTATGTGTTTCATTTATCGTAGAGTTAGGTTTGTATTCATGTATAAATAAATAAAGAGTTTTTTCGAGTCTGCATGCATTACATGATTCACCAGATAGCCCAGAAAAAAAATGAAAAATTGAATTTTTTTGAATCTTTTGGTTTAAATTTGAATTCTTTCCATTTTTGAAAACTTCCGCCGAAAACCCGCTTTCTGTTTTCGAAAAATCCGCTTTCTCTCAGCAGGAGCGTCTTTCTCCGCGGGCGCCTTCGCCTTTGGCCTCCTTCTTCTTCCTTCTCCCGTTTTCTTCTCCCCTACGTCAGCTCCCGAACGCCATCTTCTTCGGAGTCGCTGCCGTCACCGCCACCGCCACGCCACCTTGCCACCTCCAGCACCTTCCTCCCCCTTCGCCGCCTCCACCTGGCCCGCCCATGCCGCCACCTCTCCTCTCTCGGCCCCGCCCGAAGCTTCCCCCGCCGCCACCTCACCCCACTGCTCCCACCGCCCTACTGGCGCCACCGCCCTACTGGCGCCACCGCCCTACTGGCGCCACCGCCTCTCCCAGGCTATAAAAAGCCACCCAGGGCAAGCTCTCCTCCTCACCTCCACATCCAACCCCTCCCCTAACCCCCTCCTTCCCCGGTGCCGGCGAATTTGAAGGAACCGTCGCCGCCTCCTTTTCTTCCCCGTTGAGCTCTTCGGTAAATTCGCAGCCTAACCTACCTCCCCTTCCCTCCCACCTCCTGCAATAGCTGCCTCTTGCGCCGGCGACTCTTTCCCCCACCTTGCCCCACCGCCTCCCTTACCGGAGCTCGCCGGCGCCAAGCTCCACCGCCGCCACCTCCACGGTGGCTGTCGCCATGCCGCCTCAGCGCACCTTAGACCACTCCATCACCACCCCTAGAATCCCCTCACCCCACTGATGCTCCTCCGCCCCTCGTCCTCGCCGGAGCGCCGCCGTATCGCCGCCACCTTCTTCCCCTGCTCCGGTCGTGCGCCATTGCCGTCGCCGCCCCACCTCCGCCCTTGCAAATCCCCAAAATGGGTTCATCTCGCTTCCGTGATGCTCCCGGTGCCCTCCCTCGCCGCCGCCGGCCACCGCCGTCGCCGCAATCGCCGCCATTCTCCTTCCTCTCGGCTCGGGCGAGCGCGAGGCCGAACGACTAGTGCGACTCCACCACTGTCTTTGGGCTATTTGGCTCGCCAAATGGGCGTTTGACTGGCCGGCGGGCCTCGGGCGCCTGATAAAAAGGCTGTCCTTCTTCGTTCGTTCCATTTCAGACTTTTACTGTTTCACTGCACAGTAATTTATTTATTGTTCATTACCCGAAAATCCCTATTCATCAACCAAAAAAAATGTTTTTACTATTCATTATCATGAACAGTACCCCCTTAGTTACCGTTCACCACCATATTTTCACCCATGAATAGTAAAATGTCACTATTCATCATCTGGCATTATTCATCCGCAAAACCCCTAATTCGACATTATATATCCATTTCATCCGTTTCGAGTCCAGAAATCCATTTCTCCACTCCATTCAGTCCAATTAAGTACCAGATAAATTCCCACCCTCCCACGCCACGTTCTTTGTGTTTCTTTTTCGTTTGTTTTTAACTTGCATGTTGTTCCTAGCTCATTCCTTGTTGAGCCGGATTTTACTTGGTTTGTTTTATTGTTTTGCTTCCCGTTTGGTCACGATCTTGGCGACCAAACTCCAGAAGACATCAAGCAAGAGTAGGATCTACATGACTTTGTGCAAGAAGGCAAGCCACATTCTTTGATCATTTTTTAACCTACTATTTATATATTTAATATTAATTTTATTATTGTATTTGTGTCAATTACATTAAATATTGAAATAATACTTTTGAATGCCATGATGTTTAGATAATTCCTATTACCCCACATACAAACCCACTTAGCACTTGTAGGCCATATTCACCTTGAGAAGGTTAAAATTTCTTGTAAGCCATATTCACCTTGACAAGTCCATATAAAATATTATCTATACAAATAGCTTTGTCGCCAAATTATGGTTATCAATCAAAAGAGAGTATTGGCGGTTCGCCAATGGTTTTGGTGTGAAGTTGAGGGTTGTGTCCAGGAAGTTGGGCAACCCAATAGACTTGTGTTGGAAAAAGTGAGTCGCAGGTGAGGCCCGAAGGATAGACAACCACGTGGTGGTGTTGGTCTATCGCTTCACTGTGAGACTAGTAAGGACCAGAACCTTGTGCCAAAGTAACAGACACAGAAAACCGCTCAACCACAGGTGTGGTCATTACTCCCTAGCTTAGTACACTGCTCTTCCGATTGAATATCTACAACATCTAGAGTGGGACAGAAATAGGCCTGCAGGGACACTCGCTGTTCTTTATAACGGTATGGTCTCATCAGCATCGGGGTAAAAGATCCATAGCGGCGGCCGGTGGAGTCTCCCGAGGGCTGTATGGGATAGATCCTATAGGGTAGAGGTTAGAAAGGTTGAGCAGTGAAAAAGCTTTGTTATCTCAGCTCAGTCGCACCCTAACATGTTGCGTGTCTATGATCTGACAGTATGAGCATGAGGTATCTTGTTGGTAAAGCTGAGCAACTTTGAAAAGTATATCAAATGGTATTCGGATACACCGTGCTTCCGGTTAATGAAGCTGTGTTCATGGGTGATTCCAATACATGAGGCATAAGTAGAGTTTTTGAGATGTGAATCTGGTTTGTGCATTTGCTGAGAACCCCAACGAGAAGGATTTTGGTGGACCCCCAGAAGGCAGCGACTATTGTTATTAGGTCTCAATCATGCTCAAGCGTGCCTATGGTGTGAAGTTCTTTTGTTTTGTATTATATTAGCTTTGGACTTGGAAGCCCGTGTCTACGTCAAAACTGGTTGTTAAACCTTAATTTTATGTAATAAAAGTTTGGTTTTGTTGTTATCGAAAGCTTGCTTGAGACACTGCTTACTTCGCAACTGCACATCCTGGGCGGTTGTGAAGAGTCTGACGGTCCCAAATTTTGGAGCTGTTACAATTCAGGTATGCAATATATGGTTACAAGAATACTTGTGTATGTCGCAACCATAAGTATACCAGTTCTGTATGTAAAAGAGAGTTTTCTTATTTACTAGGGACGCTTGCTGATGTTGCATTAATATTTCAGAAATCTATATTACAAATATATCCTATGTTGTGCAGTTCCATGTGCCTTTAAAAAAATTAATGTCATTAACCTCTTTTTTTAGAACAGTGTTATTAATCTAGTTGATGCATCGACGAGGTATGTAGTTCGCCATCCATTTTTAAGTTGGTTTTTGAGTACCTTCCCTAGGGGTTGTTGACTCTTAGAAAAAAGCAATATTTATTTAAACTAGTTTTGTAGTCCAAATCTGAGACCATGTTTGGTCAGTTCATAATAAAACTAGGATAACAAAAAAAAATTCCACAACTAGAACTTATGAGTTTGATGATAAATCACACCGACATGTTTTTTTTAAATAAAACTCAAAATAGAAGTAGTAGAATAACGGTAAACTAGTTTTAGCCAATTAAACACCATTTCCACCTAATACTATCCCAATAGAGCACCAATTTAAAATCTATATTACTAAAACTTTCATAAAAATATCTTTTCGCTAAATCAATTGACAAAATGATTTTGCTAATTATCAGGTGTCCGGTGTTATTTTAAAAAGGTAAGTTGAATTTGCTGGCCGTTAGATCAAGTACTTGACAATGGAGACGGCCGGTGTGCCTTAGTTTTTTTCAATTACAAAGAAGAAGCACACGCACACACAACACACATATATACCCACGAGTGCGTCTTCTTAGCACATACCTAGAAAAATAAAGGCCGGTAATAAATCCGCGATCTCACAAAATTCCTACTAAAAGTATACTCACGTGTACATAAAGGTGAATGTTGACGAGTGTATGGATAAAATTTGACTTACCCCTAACAAAAATATCAAGCATGATGTGTAGACATCCCTTAACAAAAAATAATGATCCAAACGATCACTTAAAGCCTGTTTTTCGGAACTTCACTAAGAGTCAGTCATTGGAGCTATCTAAAGGCATAACAGGTATAAATTGGTTCTATAATTTTCTTGATAGAAAATGCTCCAATAGTTTTCTAAAAACTATCTTAAAAATCTTCTCCGTTTAGCGCTATAAATACAGGCTGCTTCTTCTCGCCCAGCCATCAGTCCATCACACATAGAACTAGCTAGCTGCCTCCAAGAACACCATGTCCTCGCTTCTCTTCGTCATGGTGCTGCTGCTCTCGTGCAGTGGCATGAGCAGCGCGGCACGGTACCTAGAGGAGACCGCCCCCAAGGAGGAGTACCCGCCACATCCCACCGTGCCGGAGCTGCCGAAGTCTGAACTGCCTCCGCACCCCACCGTGCCGGAGTTGCCGAAGCCAGAGCTGCCGCACCCCGTCGTGCCGGAGGTGCCAAAGGAGCCCGAAGCGTCGCACCCTACCGTGCCGGAGGTGCCAAAGCCCGAGCTGCCGCACCCGGTCGTCCCGGAGGTACCAAAGGAGCCCGAAGTGCCGCACCCTGCCGTGCCGGAGGTGCCAAAGCCCGAGCTGCCGCACCCGGTCGTGCCGGAGGTGCCAAAGGAGCCCGAAGTGCCTCACCCCACCGTGCCGGAGTTGCCAAAGCCAGAGGTGCCAGATAATGCACTGCCGCCATTGCCCAAGGCCGAGCTGCCCCCGAAGCCTGAGTTCCACTATCCAGAGCCGGAGACCAAGCCATGATCGGGCTACTTCCGTGTAGCGCCAGTTATCTAAATTAAATACTTGCATTCACAAGACGATGCGATTATATGGCTGTGATGTTTGCTCTGCGGTCTTGTATTATATTCATGTTTGTGGTAAGTGGCTGTTATTAGCTACTGGCGGGATGCATGTTTCAGCTGTGTATGCTGGAGCTGCTTTGTTCTTTGTATACCTATATATACACATACGATCTACACATGTACTATTATACATGTTCACTTTATCTGTACTATTATACATGTTCCATTTATCTTCGAGTTATATATGTTTGAATTCATGTATATATCAATACAGATTTTTCTACAATATGGTAGTAGTCCGTACTCCCCAAAGGGATTGTTTGCCTCTTCGCAAAAGCAAGATTTGGTTAAACTACTTTTGTAATCCAAACGCCCGAGACCTTGTTTCGTCTGTATAAAATAAAATTTTGATAAAGCTTTATGAAAAAACACTCTCACCTGTTTTTCACAAAATTCAAAATAGAAAGAGTACAAAACAAAAAACTGGGTTTTGCCGAACAGTGTTGTCACTAAATACTACCAACAATAACAATTTAAAACCCATATCACTAAATGTCTAAATCTTACAGAAATTATGTTGTTGCTAAATCAATTAACAAAAAGGTTTTGCTAATTACCACGCGCCTGTTATTTTTGAAGAAGTATGTCAAATTTTCTGGGCATCAGGTTAGGGGTGCTTGGAGATGTGTGTGCTTCAGCTAGCTGTTGGATGTTGATATGATGGCGACTAATTTTTGTCAGTCAGTCAGTATAGCTATCTAAAGGCATAACAGATAAAATAGAATGCTTCTAGAATTTCCCTGTTTCCAAACAAATGCATGCCCAAGGCCCGCCGTGCCGTACTGATAAGTCCAACTCTAAGTAACTATAGACGTCCGAAAAGACGACAGCTGTCGCCGCTAAAGAAAACAAAGACACCTCGTGCGCCATCCAGCCCCACTCCCCATCGCCATAGCCTCCTCCTACTCCCGGACGCCGATGAAGAACTCCGCCCACCTCTGCCGCGCCGCACGCTTGCGAAAGGGGTGAGAAGGACGGCGACAAGGAGGTGGCTGGAGGGAGGGTGGAGGGCGGCGGTGCGTGGGGAGGGAGAGGGAGGGCAGCGGCACGTGGGGAGGGAGAGAAAGAGGGAGGGAGGGGGCGGTCGGCGGTGCGTGGGGAGGGAGAGGGAAGGAGAGTGGTGATTAGCGATGCATGGGGTGAGAGGCGGCTCGAGCTAGAGGGAAGTGAATCAGGGAATGTGATTAGGGATTGAAAATTTGGGAGCCGGGGCTCAGGAGAAGGGGTTGGGGATAGGGGTTAGGGGAGGCCGGAGGGATGTTGGGCCAGACCGGGTGGGAGAAGTGGGTGATTAGTTGGGCCAGGCCGGTGTGAGGGGGTGATTCGGCCAGGTGAGGGGATTAGGCTAGAACGAAAATGTTGTGTTTATTTCGTGCCAGGCTGGCCCAATCGCGACCCAACGTGTTGTGTCGTGCAATGCTTAGACTGTACCATGCTTATTGGGCCTCAGGTCGACCCAAAAAAGCACGATCCAAATCTCAGCTCTCCTGATTCCTGTGGAGGATCCGCCCATGGTGTCAATTCTATACTACTATATAAAGAGTTTGATACTCTGTTTCTCAGCTGCTTGTCCTTGACACGCACGACTTTACTCTGCATTAAAGAAGGTAAAAAGCCAAAAATGTAACATCCTCCAGCTCCGGCCGCTCCCGCTCCCCGCCGCTCCCTTCCTCTGCCGCCTCCGGCCGCCGTGCGCTCCGCCGCCTCGCCTCCCCTCTCCCTTCCCGTCGCTCCTCTTACGCTTCTGCTCGCGCCCAAGGAAATCGTGAGGCGACACGTTCGGCCGAACGTGTCGTCGCTTTAATCCGCGCCGCCGCCGCTGATAGGTGGGCCCGCGTCTTGTGCCATCGACGGGCGGGCGCTTCTCGTGTGCGTCTTGCCCGTCTTGGCGTGGACTCGGTCCACGAGCACGATGCCGTGGACCGAGCACGCAGTCTTGCCACGTGTCGTCGAGAAAAATCCAGTTTTTCTGATTTAGTTTTTATTTGAAAAATCTGTTAAAAAGCTTCAAAAATTCGTATCTTTTTCTTTGTAACTCCAAAAATTATGAAACCCGTTTCTAAAATTTTCTAAAATCAAGATCTTGCTAATGGCACTGATCTTGTTTATTTTAGAGTTCATTTATTATGAATTTGGTATTTATTTACTCTCTTTGCTGTTGTGTCTTTTTTCGGTACTTTCGTCCGATTAGGGTTCGAAGACGCCGGAGACCTCAACTTCGATCAAGCTCAAGAATACCAAGACCCCGCTGCGTTTAACCGAGGCGAGTCAATGCTTTGATCATTTTGAGCCTACATTTTATGCAAATTATATTTATTTAAAATATCAAAATTGCATGCTTTAATTCTGTAATCAAATGTATGTTAAAGCTTAAGGTAGTTAAACACTCATTTGATGATTTATTAAGTATTATCCATCCTTTGATAAATTGAACCCCTCATTCCATGTCACCCTAGTAAATATGTGGTAAATACTAGCCTATATTGTACTTAAACGACATGCCAGTCTTGCTTAAGTACCAGGACAATAAATATCTCGCTCATCATCTTTAATTCATGGAAATGGTTTTGGGCAGTCATTGGAGGTAAATGACTGGTGTGTTGTGTTAATTGGTTTTCCCTCCTCAAAACCCTATTAACTTGCTGTTACTATCTGGGCGAATGGTATGATGAATGGGATGTTGATGGGTGCTAATGTAGCCCAGGGAACGTTGTTAACATTGGAATGAACCGCCCAGATAACCTTAAGGACTTAATCTTGTCATGACCTCTGTGTAAAACCGGTACAACCGCAAGTGCGCAAAGTGCAACTTGGCTTAGTAAAATTATTGAACCACGAAAGTCATCCCTGGCCGGTGTTTAGAAGTGTGCAAGCGGCGGGGCGTATCTTTGTCTTGAGAGGACACCGGGAGGTTGAAGTTGCCATTGCGCTAGTCGTTGTGGCGGGGCCATCTGCGTTAGTCGTTGGGGTAAACATCTCGCACAACTTATGAAATTGGCCATAGGGTGAGATAACGGAAGGGCAAGGTAGTTTGAAGCGTTCTTTGTGACGATCGCTCAACTACATGACTAAGGAATCATGTGGGAGTAACGAGTATGATTATCTCTTGTGGAGTGCATGGTACAACCTCTGCAGAGTCTAAACCGTTTAAACAGCCGCGCCTACGGTCAAAGGCGGACATGGGAATTTAACCTGAGTTAGTTCTATTTCAAAAACCTTTGTGGGTGGTATGAAAATATGGTGGGCTCATCCAGCCCTTGTTTTGGATTTTTCCTGGGTAGCCTTACCCAGTGTTGATAATCGGTGGATGTAACCGCTATCAAAATTAAGCATGAGGTGGAGGTAAGCTCTACTGTTATTTAATATTGCACTTATTCTCTTTAATGAAAATGCAATTTGTTTAAAATGCTAAGTCATAAGAATTTGTATTTATGATAATTGAAAATATTGCTTTAGCAAATAAAAGAACCTGAGCCATCCTTGTTAAGTCTTGCATGTATACTATTGCATACTGTGTGTTAGCTCGCGAGCACGGTAGTAGTGCTCACTCTCGTTTTCCCCCCAAACCCTCAGAAGCAGGAAATATTGGAGATTTTGACTACTACGAGGAACCAGATGTCGGAAGACCCATGAGTTCTTGAAGCATAGTTTAGCCCTTAGTTGTTCTAGTCTCGCCCCAGTCTAGCTGACTCCGCTGGTACCTAGGTGCATCCTATATTATCTGAGTTTTCGGGTAATATCAGATGTACACAGGTTTCTCCAGTCGCTTGCCTGTGGAGAGATGTGCCCTCACCCTTTTTGCTTCCGTTGTCGCTTTCGCTACTTTTGTGATGTAATCATTTGGTCTGTTCGGCTTTTATTGTAAAGCTTGACCCGATGCGGTCTATGTAAACTCTGATGTGCTAAGTTAATGAATGGTATGGTTTTACGCCATGTATGAAATGATTCAGTGATGTATCTGTGAGTGCTATCTACTGATCCAGATAATAGCACAGTTACTCGCAGAGAATTCGGGATTAGAAAATCCGAGTCCGACAAAAAACAATATACATTTATACCTGAGATCTGGGCCTTGAAGGTCGGGCCAGCAGGTAGAAAGTAAGAAAGCAAACGACTACAATTGCAGATCAGGCAGGACACACGGGCCAATTTGGTCAAGCTGCACATGCAAAACAGAGAAACCAAAAAACACCGACAAAATGACAGAGGAGCTGCCACACAGATATAGATACGTCGCGCACGCAAGTACCCACAAGGCAGGGCACGATGCTAGTTCATCCGCCAACCAGCTCACCGTTTTTTCAATATTCCCAACTAATCAAACCATACACAGCTACAAGTGCAGATCAGGACACACGGACCAAATTAAACAACAACCGAAGTGCAGATCGCCTACCAGTTACCAAACGATGAGAAGACTCTATGCATGCACCAGCTCAAGCTTCCTTTGGGGACTATAAATACCAGGCTTCTCTAATAGATTACGCACCAACATAATCTTCTCGCCCAGCCATCAGTCCATCACACATAGAACTAGCTAGCTGCCTCACTGATACACATAGATCAGAAGCGCAAACCATTCAACTTAATATGGTCTCCAAGAACACCATGTCCTCACTTCTCTTCGTCATGGTGCTGCTGCTGTCGTGCAGTGGCATGAGCAGCGCGGCACGGCACCTGGAGGAGACCGTTCCCAAGGAGGAGTACCCGCCACATCCCACCGCGGGCTGCGATCTGCAATCACTTGAACGCTCAAATTATTCAATTTTGAGAGTAAGTTGTTCTCATAAAGTGATTAATGAGTCTAAAAATGTATATTCAATGTTTGGCTAAGATTACAGGATTCAACAATGATAAGTGTTTCTGGCACGTTCAATAATGCCAGTTGCTAAGTGCACATGTCGGATGTCACGGATCGAGATCGAAGTGGGGAGAATGGTCACTTGTTGAAGTATGCACGTGATCGAAAGTAATAGAGTGAGGTGATGTAGCAGAGGGGCGATGCCATAACATGCATCAGACATGTCATGTGAATAGAGCTCGAATGTCATGGAATGAGGTGAAATGAGGAGCTGTCATGAAGCTGATATGGTGCAATTCAATGGTAGATAATGCATACCACTGAACTATGAATGCAAATGACTCGGAGTACTGAGTGGTATTGTAATGCTGACTTCCAATAGTTTAGAAGTCTTGGCAGAAACTCAATGTATATGTTCTACAGTTGAATTCGAGTGTGATCTTTTGACATTCGTAAAGCTCAAGACAGTCTGCATCAACGTAGCTCTGATGTCAATGTGTAGGCATCTTACGTACACGAATGGTTTTACGTGGAGCACTGAGAATATTTGATAATGCGAGATGCTAGATGGAAGTGTACTGTTGAGTATGGCAATCATATCAAGTGAAGTTATATAATTGATTTAGAATGATTGCAATATTGCTAAACTATTGAATCGAATTTTTTGAAATTTCAGAATATACATGTATTCTAAAACTTAGTTTATCAGTATTTGATAAATGTAATGTTTATCTATCTTTAAATGTTCATATGCATACTCTTGCATATTAATGTTAATTCTACTAAACTTCGAGTACAATAATAGTTCAATATTGAATCTGCAACTTCTTAAAATCCTAATGTTATCAAATTATCCTATATCATTATCTATTTTAAATCATTCATCATTACTCAATATGATTCTAGATTATGATTTTACTATCAATGGATAATATTCGTGTACAGAACTTATTAGTGTCATTGCACATAATTGTCGTTGTCATGCTAATGCATGATGATCTAAGTGTATCTGAATGTTTATATGCATACTATTGTCTGTCCAAGTAGAAGAATTGTTATACTCATTTATGACTTTACTTATTGTAACTCATCTGCAATTTAGATTAACATTATTTTGTTCTTAATTTTGCTTGAATTCTAATTTATCATATTATATCTACTCAATTTGAATATTGTCAATTACTAATGAATTGTTCGAATCATTTAGATTCATGAATTTCATCATGCATATTGATGGTTCTATCTGTCAGCAATACAATATTTACTTAGTCGATGATCTAACATTAATTTATATTTACGTTTAATAGATATCTTTATAATTTTGACGAATTCTGTTATTCATAATTATGCAAATTTTAGTATGTAATAATCAGTCATTTATTTCAAAGTTGATTAACTAATTGTTCATAATCTATATTAATTACCTCTTAGTCAATGCTACATTGAGTATAGCTTTGAATATTATATTGATTCAATGTGTATGATTGTCGATTATGTATGTATGAATTGTTGACGATATTTCTATGTATGTTAATGAATTATTGAATTGACTAATTTGTAATCGAATGTGCTAATATTTGATTGTAATTGTTCAGAATCATTATTCTACGTTTGCATATCATTATAATTAATGTCTATGCTATGGATTATAATAATAGTATTTTATGCATTCTGGTAACTATCAGTTTATATTTTCATTGTCTCTATGCATTAATCTTTATTACTACATGTTTAGTATCTTACTACTGAGTTGCTACTGTTCATTACTTTACATTATTACTTAAGCTTATGTATCATTAGTATCTCATTCATCATAGTATTAAAATATTCATATCAGTACTACTATCTAATGTCAATCTTATTATGTAATTTTAATATTATCAGATTTCGAATTGTATGTGAAATATATATTTTTAATCTTCAGATGAAGATTAGTTCTACGTAACATGATCGTGTCATAATTGCTAATATAGATGATACATTTCTATTAATGATTTTATCAATGTTGCATGCTGAATGTCTTGATTGTTGATACTCTATTAGTTATAGTTACATTCAAAGTGATGCAATGTCATAGCTTTACTACCACTGCATGATCATTAAAGAGTAGATCAGATATAGCCTTTAGCTGAATGGTGTTCACGATAGTGTGACTCGACATTGACATGACATGCTTTTCTCAGTTGGGTCACTATTAGCATAATTGACATGCATCTACATCGTTCGAACAGATGTCTATACTTGCACATTCTTCTAGTGTCACGACTATCCGTACTAAGAACCATATGCTGACTGTACCATGAGTCCTAAGATGGCAACGATATCACAATGATGGCCGATTCAAACTTGTAGTAAAGCGTCGATCAAGACTGAGATGAGCTATGTTGTCATGACGACAATGTAGATAAGTACGATCAGACATTGATTGACATTTAGCTGAATGATGCCTATGAATCAATCTCATGACGCTATGTCGCCATACCAAAGGGACTTACATCACTCAGCCTTGTGGCATCACTTGAAACCGCTCAAGCAGACTTGCTACTAGCTAACTGTGCCTTGCATGCTTCGCACTGAGTCAATGCTGATGACACCTAGCAAAGATCGGCAATATGAACAGCTCAGTCATCTTTCCATGATGGATCTTTGACATTAACTGCATGGATGCAGTCGAGCAGCTGCAATGGGTACGCGAGACATCAAGATTGAGTGCGAACGGCGATAATGAGTTAACAATGCGAGTATAGCATTTTAAGTCGAAATGGACTGATGCTCAGCACTTAATATCAACGTGCACATGGTCATCACATATAATCAGTAGTGACAAACGATTGAGTGCTGCTAATGAGTAAGTTGCAGTAAGCAGGACTGGGGCTAGATTAGTCAACTGCAAGTGCACGATGCAATGTTGAGCATTTGTAGGTAAGGATTCAGCAATCAGACGATAGAGTGTATAGCGACAGTGAGAACATGTCAAAATACGATCTATGAATGGTAGACAATATGTACTTGAGTTTAGTCATCAGTCACTGTGATCAGAATGAGCCAACAATACGAGAGGAGTTAGCGTCATAGGTAGCTATAGCTATCGACTAAGTTAACGGTGATAGCTTTATGAATAGATCACAATTGCGTGAAGTGCTAGAATGAGTGACAGATGATGAGTCATTCGTCTAGTAGATGTATGCATAGATCTGCGAGGAGCCATGTACTCCGACGGATCATGTTAGTCAATATCCTCTTACAATGATGTAATCGTGTCATAGACATGTATAACTACATCGAGATATATGAAGGCTCAGCCTCGAAGTACAAGGCGTATTTCGAAATGCTGGTCTATTCAACTGTCGAATAATTGTTTGTCATCATTTTGACTAGCTGATATGGTGTTACAGTTGCATACTATATCAAAGTATGAATTCTACTGGCATTAGGCCTAGATTGTAACCAAGCATATGATTTGGCATTAACGATTCATTATTATGTACGTATGTTACGAGTCATAAGTTGAGTAAATGCATGATCTGAAAGTCAGATCAGATGTTGTCATATGCTCTACAATATCGCTATACTATCCAGTTTACACATGATCATCTGAAAACGTACTAATTACTAATGATTGTATTTCAGATTTCTGTCATCTAAGCTTATTTCATTAATTTAGATTGCATTGCTACTTAAATGTGTAACTGTATTCAACATTGATATCATAATATCAACATGCTCAATATGATCTGCTTCATATCTGGATTTGCTATCTAATTTATACTTTAACATCGACTATGTCTATGAATCTCGTTGTTTCTTGACAAAGTTACAAACTTGAATTCAGTCTGTATTCATTATGACATGCTCATCAATTCAGCTAATCTGATAGTTTACATGTCACGATAAATGAATTTAGTCACAAGTTGAAAAATTAGTCAATACATTGATACTTAAATTTCATTCAAATATACATCATATATAGCACATATCAATCTTTACTATTGATATACTAAGATTACAAATTAGTATGTATCTAGTAATTTCAATAAATCAATCTGTATGCTTAAAGTTCATTCAATAGATTACACTTACATTGACAAATGTACATTGAATCTAGATTTCAAAATAGTTATAATGATTTACTATAAGTCTGATTGAAAGTATCTATATATTATTATAGTATCATACATACTAATTTGGATTAACAAATTGACGAATCAAACAGATCTGCAATTGTACTAACTGTTCATTACAAGCAAATATGGAACGTTAGATCATTGTTGATTACACAATTGGAGTGTTGATTATGACTAATTTGATTTACTAGTAGTAGTGACTGTAATCATGATCGTATCGTAGGCTAATATCTGTGTCAATCAAATCAGATACAATTGATTGTACGAGTTGTGGATAGAGTCAAGAATGCGTGACAATGTCATAGAATGCTATTGATTGGAATGATGGTAAAGGATCTGTGTTGATCATGAAATAAAGCAGGTTAGTAGTAAAGATATCGTGGATAATAGGTTGATGCTAATGTTAATTTACTAATATTGATTGATCAATTATTTAAACTTTGGCAATTCGAAGCTGATTTAATGACTTATTTCAAGTATGTACTTGTGAAGATTCGAGTAGAATGATTACATAGTTCATTGTGTTCAAGTTGTGCACCATTCAAATTACGCAATGTTTGCAATCTTCGACATACTTGCAAGTTGATAAATTCAAGTGGATGCTAAGCATGAGAGTAATACCTGCATTGAATTAATGTCTATGCATCATTGTAGCGTGCATAGTACGTGATTAGCATAGTGTGATCGTATCATTCTAACTTTGATGTACAAAGGTCCTGTAGTTATTCATAAGTTTTCATGAAGTTATATGCAAGTCATCGATAATGTGTGATTGCTTTCTGATATCATTCATTCCTATGATCTGAATGTTGATTTAAAGATCAATTGAATTCCTATTTGCATAATTTTATGATTTGTATTTAATTAATCTATGAATTTGAAATTCACATTGTATTATATTTCGTAGCTAATATTATTTAACTTATAATCTATGTTCACATGTCAACTTATTCTCATGATACGACTTTATTATATTAATCAAATCTGTCAGGTAATAATCTGACATTGATTTTACTTATCCTATTAATTGTATTCACTCTGATGGATTCGTTCGCACTAATTATATATCTTACCATTTATCTTGATATCCAATACATCAATGCATATTTTCCATTTTTAACTTCATTCCTATTCTTCTCATTCATTCTTAATTCTTAAATTAGTTCTACATATGCTATTTGAATTATTTGATTACTTGAATTCATATGCATCATTGTAATTTATTATTGATTTTCAATCATTTATTCTAATTATTGATTAATTGCTAATTTCATTTAATCTTTGATTTATGTTATCATGAATTTAATTATGATTTTATAATTTATGCATGAATCTATTTGCAATCTTCGATATTCTTGAATAATTGAACATATTATTATTAGTTATGAATGTATTTTAATTATATTACTAATTTATATTTATATTTTATTGTCTGATTAATAATTAATAATTGATAACTTGATATTACTAATTCATTATGTTATTCTTGAATTGACTATTAATTTATTATTTATCATTTATACTATATATATTTTGATGTCATAAGATTTATATTTATTGTTTATTATATTTATTATTCATCATTTTGATTCTTGAAATCAAATTTATAATTTTTATTTATTCAATTTATTGATTCTTTGTCTGAATTTTAATATTATTTTTTTAATTTATAGATCTATTACCTAATTAATTATAATTTGTTATATTGAAATAGTATTTCTATGTATTTTGTTAATTAATATTATTTATGTATGTTCACAATTTATTGATATTTAATTATTTAACCTTAGTTTCAATAGATTATAATTATGCCGTCTGCTGCCTCCGTACCCCACCGTGCGGAGTTGCAAAACTGACGCCGACCCACCGGGCCGGAAGCGCCGCGCACCAGCAGAGCGAGCTGCCGCACCCGCCGTGCCGGAGGTGCCAAAGGAGCCCGGCGCCGCACCCTACCGCGTCGAGGTGCCAAAGCCGAGCCGCCGCACCCTACCGTGCCGGAGGTGCCAAAGAGCCTGTTTGCTGCGGTCTTGTATTATATTCATGTTTGTGGTAAGTCGGTGTTATTAGCTACGAGCGGGATGCATGTTTCATTTGTGTATCTTTGAGTGCTTTGTTCTTTGTATACCTATATATACACATACGATCTACACATGTACTATTATACATGTTCCATTTATCTGTACTATTATACATGTTCCATTTATCTTGAGTTATATATGTTTGTATTCATGTATATATCAATCTGATTTTTCTACAATATGGTAGTCCGTACTCCCTAAAGGGATTGTTTGCCTCTTCGCAAAAGCAAGATTTGGTTAAACTACTTTTGTAATCCAGTTTTTCACAAAATTCAAAATAGAAATAGTACAATAACAAAAAAATGGTTTTTGCCAAACAGTGTTGTCACTAAATACTACCAACAATAATAATTTAAAACCCATATCAAGAAATGTCTAAATCTTGCGAAAAATGTGTTTTGCTCAATCAATTAACAAAAGGATTTGCTAATTACCACGTGCTGTTATTATTAAAGAAGTATGTCAAATTTTATGGCCATCGAGTTAGGGGTGCTTGGAGATGTGTGTGCAATTATGTTGGATGTTGATATGATGGCGACTAATTTTTGTCGATCAGTCGATCGATGTAGTCAGTATAAAGGCTTAACAGATAAAAAATACATGTAGAATGCTTCTAGAAATTTTCTTGTTTCAAAACAAATTCACCTCCTATACTACTATATAAAGAGTTAGATAGCGAAAGTTGTTTGAAAAAATGGCCACACCAACTTTGAAAGGAGGACTTTGAACAAATTTACAAAGACTGGCTATTTTCAAAACATATTCGTAAACTAAAGTCGCATGCTACAAAAATTATGCATTAGCATTGACTATGTGTAAAACACATTCGCAAATATCGAATACAAGCCAAAGAGAGCTGGAGTAAGCATAAAGAGCTATCAACACATGACTAACTCAAGCTACTAGTCAAGATCCCTCTTAATAGTACGATAACCTATACTAGCAATTCAGTCTCCACACCAAACATTGAGACCGGTAAAAAACTAGGAACACATCCTTGTCCTATGCTAGTCATACATTTGCCTTGACTATCCATCTTGGAGTGTTCACTTGATGAGGAACATCTTTTCTCCAAGTTCGGGTTCTTGACTTGATAATCATCAACATATGATTATTTCTTTTACTCTAAATTCTTGGTTTGAATATCATCAACACATGATGACTTTCAAAGTCTTCATTATCATGGGACTCAACATGTTTCACCAACCCATGGAGAATGTTAGCCCTCACAACAATTGTCATTTAACTCATAATGGTGGGTCTAGATTTTTCAAACAACCAAAAATGGGGAAGATGATGAGGATGCTTGATTCTCTACTAGATGACCATCAATAAGTGAGGGGATCACACAGTTAGGGGTGGAACACGGTGTGGCCGCGATCGGGCAAGGCTCAAGCTCACGAGTGATGGGAACACTGGCTTGGATCGGGGTGTGCACAGGAGACAAATACAACAATGGCTCGACGGCGTTACAGGGCTCCAAAGGCTACATTGAGCAAAGAAGGAACATAAGGGAGGTGTACGACAGGTTGTGAGGCGGGTGTCATGGGAAGAGGAGCTTACCAGAAGTAATGGCAATTGAGAGCTCGCTCACCGGTGTCGAGAATGATACTCTCATTCTTTGCAATCTAGAGAGCAAGGAGCTCGGAGTGGGGCGAGCTGAGGAGAAGATGGTGTTGTTGGATGGCTTAAGTACATTGGACAAAGACGCAAGAAGAGTGGAAAGAAAATGGCGTGTGTGGCGAGAAAAATGAGAGCGCGCTCTGCCTCTCCGCTTGTTCCGCAAAGGTGGCGACAGAGGGGGTGGCTGTCCACTGTAGCTAAGATGGGGTATGTTGGAGTCGGTGTCGCATCATTCCGGCAGAAAACGGTGGGCGGCGGTCGCAAACCGGGGGCGAAGGCGGAGGTGGCACGGCACAGGCAGGGGCGTGACACGAGGTGGAAGATGGTACCTGGCGGGTGGGGCAAGGGCATCAATGAAAGGGGCAGGTGGGGGAGTGAGGTGGGCTGCGATGGGCCGCGATGGCACACGAAGGAGTGGGAGGCGGCGGTTCGGCCCAAAGGGCGAGCAGGAAAAAGAAAAAGGGTTGGAAATTTGAAAATGGCTGAAGGTTTGAGGAATTTCCAAATATAGTAAACCGGCTCCAAAAATTGTAAAATTTTGTGGAGACTCCTGACATAGTGTAGTTGTTTGTGTACTTTTTCCATAATTTTATATGCCTTGATTTTTTTCTCAAAAATTCTTTTAAGGTCACTATTTGTATGCTAATGCAATAATTGATTTAATAAAAATTCAAAAACATTCTCAGAATATTTCCACATTTTCTCAGTACATCAAACTCGAGTTTGAATGATGTTACAGACCAACTCAACAATGTAGCTTCCTCACTAATTGGGTGATCTCCTATCTTTACTGATGTCGGCATATCTGCTTTAGTCGTTTTCCGACAATATTGAGAATTTTCTCGCCATCACTGGTGACGTCATGCCCCTCACCAGTGATGGCAAACTCCTAGCTACCCGATGGCCACATATTATCCATAGCTCATTTTCGGTGCAAAGCTTCATCTCCTCATTGCCAGGACTTCTCCATCATCGAGCTTCTTTATTTACTAACTTCTTTAACAACGTCGACGCTCACTACTCGTCGTTGTGGCTTTTGGTTACTTTGACTCTAGTTTTTATCTTCAATGGCTCCGGTGAGTAGCACGATATGTCCTCGTCGAATGCCTAAGGTGAGTAGCATGACATTGCCCTCATCTCTACCGCCACCTATGCTCTTCGCTTCCCCATGGGTCAATGTCTAATTGCAAGATAAATGGATTCCACAACAATATTTCAAGGTCTCCTCTAATACTATTTATGCTATACTCCTTGTAACTTTTTTCTTCAAAATTTCAATTATTTTTTATTAGAGTTCATAACCAAATCAAATTGTTAATTTTACTTAATTTACTTCAAATTTCAGTTATTTTTTGATAGAATTCATATGCAAATCAAATTGCTAATTTTTTAGTTTTTATTCTGAATTATATTTATTTAGGTATTTTACATAGGAATTCGTATGGAATCAAAATGAAAATTTTTATTTACTTTTAGTCTAGAATTTCAATTATTTTTTATTACGGTCCATATACGAACCCAATTACAAATTATATTTAATTTATTCTGAATTTTAGTTATTTGGGGATTATACTATATATTTCGAATGAAAATCAAAATGCAAATTTTGTTTTATAATGTATTCCAAATTTCATTTATTTTTTTTGTTGAAATTCGTATACAAATCCAATTTCTATTTAAATGATATTTTTTAATTATATTTATTTACTAATTTAACTTTAGCATTTGTATCGAAATCAAATTGCTAATATTATTTTATATTTTATTTTCAATTTCAGTTATTTTTTGTTGGAATTATTGTGACTACATTGTGAATTATTGTGAATTTTTATTCAATTTTTATTGTGAATTATATTTGTTTTTGGATGTTACTAAGGAATTTGTGTCGAAATCAAATTGCTAAGTTTATTATATTATTTATTCCGAATTTCCATTATTTTTTGTTGGAATTCGTATTGAAATCAAATTACTAATGTTGGTTTAATGTTTATTCTGAATTATATTTAGGGATTTTGCTTTGGAATTCGTGTGGAAATAAAACTACTAATTTTAATTTATTTTTTTATTCCAAATTTATGTTATTTTTGGATTGTGCTTGTCATGGGCACTTTTTTAATCTATACCGTTATAATTTGGACTCACCACGATCGACGGTGCATATCCTTTTATTTTTCACTGATTAAAGTGAGAATTTCTAGGCATTGAGAGCTAATGTGGTGGCTTCTTTTTTCTATCACTTTAATAATATAATTATTTTATTGGAGCCCGTATACAAACCCAACTATTAATTTATTTAATTTATTCTAAATTTAATTTATTTAGGTATTTTACAATATAATTCGTATGAAAATCAAATTGTAAATTTTATTTTCTTTATTTCAGTTCTTTTTGTTGGAATTCGTTTACAAATCCAATTTCTATTTTTCTTTAATTTTTATTCTGAATTACAGTTATTTACAGATTTAACTTTGGAATTTGTATCAAAATCAAGTTGCTAATTTTTTATTATGAATTTTAGTTATTATTGGTTGGAATTCGTATACAAATTTGTTTAGCATATGATCGGAAAAGCAATGTTCAAATGGGTCTATTGGAGACCATGCATGTCAATGTAAACAAAAATAAAAAAGAATAAGGAATAAGTCCATTTTACCCCCCTCGAACTTTCAATGAGGTCTGTTTAACCCTTTAGGCGGTTTGACTAGACGGTTTTACATACGTGGCATGGTTTTCCCCCATGTAGCACCCACATCACCCATCTTCTTCCTCTCTTTCTTTCTTCACCGTGCCTCCTCTCCTAGGCTAATCTCTGCCGTGGCAGTGCCACCACCCCCTCGCTCCTACCCACCCACCACCGTGACATGGTGTGCTCCGTTCACGTCCACCTGTCCCTACCGTTGTCCACGGAGATCCACGAGAAGGCCGACCCCAACGGCCCCAAGAAGTCACTCGTCGCTCACATATTCCCCTTCCCGGAGCCTGTCGTCGCCGGTGTTCCCATCGTGTTAGTGAGCTCCTCTAGAATTTGACAATCTTCCCCGCCACCGAAGCATGACTGTGCATCCGTCCCCACCGCCGCATCTGCTCGACGCCGGCGAGACATAGAGCACACTCGCCACTGCCGGTGCACCCATCGGTTCCCCGTGGAGCCTCCTTTCTGTTTTGTCCATCATCGGAGCTTCGCTTGCCAACACTCGTCGTCGACGCTGTCAACTCGAGAGCTTTGCTTGCCAGTGCACATCGTCTTCTCTCTCCTCTAGCTCGTCGAGCATGCGTTGCATCCACGACGGCGTCGACTGGTGGCGGGATGCAGGGTGACAGCAATGGCGGCGCAGAAGGGGGTGGTGGTGGCGTATGGGGAGGCAGAGAAGGCGGAGGTGGGCACAGATGGAGGTGGTGGTAGCAACAGATGGGGAGGCAGAGGTTCGGCGACTGAGCACGATGAAGAAGATGGGAGGAGAGAATAGAAAGAAAGAGAGAAAGAATAAGGGTGATGTGGCCTATGGGTGACACATGGGCAAAATCTTGACATGTTTAGCACTGACATGTAGAAAACTATGCCACGTATGCAAAACCGCCTAGTCAAACCGCCTAAAGGGGTTAATGGACACTGGTTTTAAAATATTATGGGTTAAAAATCGGTTTTGTAGTTGAGGGGGTTCAAACATACTTTTTGAAAATTGGAGGGGGTTAAAATAGACTTATTCCAAATAATAAAGGTAGTATACACTACGGTTAGTGCAACTAGCTATAAAGGTATAACAAATCAAATAGTTAGTATGGATGTCAACTCTTTATTTATTTATACATGAATACAAACATAACTCGAAGATAAATGAAACACACACACATTGATGTGGAGGTCTTTAGGCCAAAGAAGTAGGTCATTCTTTGGAAGGCCTTAAGGTGGAAAAGATTAGGAGAAAATAAAATTGTGTTGCTCATGAATTAGCTCATTTCACGATGAAATCGGGAATGCGTTGTTTAACTTGCAAATCCCCGATTTCATCAAAGTGTGCTTTGTAATGACTTGATCGTTATTGAAATGACTCGATCGTTATTGAGCAGTAAAATCTCATGTTTTTCCGGGAGAGAGGGAGAAGAAGCGTCGCACACAAGTACTCACAAGGACACGATGCTAGTTCATCCACCAAACATTCGCCGTGGTCTTAGTATTCCCAACTAATTAAACCATACAACCACCGGTGTGCGATCACCTAGCTTAATCTTCTCCGTTTAGCGCTATAAATCTGGTCGCTTCTTCTCGCCCACCATCAGTCCATCACACATAGAACTAGCTAGCTGCCTCACTGATACAAATAGATCGAAGCGCAAACCATTCGAGTTAATATGGTCTCTAAGAACACCATGTCCTCACTTCTCTTCGTCATGGTGCTGCTGCTGTCGTGCAGTGGCATGAGCAGCGCGACACGGTACCTGGAGGAGACCGCTCCCAAGGAGGAGTACCCGCCACATCCCACCGTGCCGGAGCTGCCGAAGTCTGAACTGCCCAAAGCCCCTGAACTGCCGCACCCAGCAGAGCCAAGCTGCCGGAGGTGCCAAAGGAGCCCGGCTCGCACCTGCCGTGCGGAGGTGCCAAAGGAGCCAGTGCAACACCGCCATGCCGGAGGTGCCAAAGCTCGAGCTGCCGCACCGGTCGTGCGGAGGTGCCAAAGGAGCCCGAAGTGCAACACCCTGTCGTGCCGGAGGTGCCAAAGCCTGAGCTGCCGCACCCAGTCGTGCCGGAGGTGCCAAAGGTGCCCGAAGTGCCTCACCCCACCGTGCCGGAGCTGCCGAAGCCTGAGTTGCCACATCCTGGTGTGCCAAAGTTGCCAAAACCAGAGGTGCCAGAGAATGCACTACCGCCATTGCCCAAGGCCGAGCTGCCCCCGAAGCCTGAGTTCCACAATCCAGAGCCGGAGACCAAGCCATGATCGGGCTACTTCCGTGTAGCGCCAGTTATCTAAATTATATACTTGCATTCTATCAGTACGATTATGTAAACTGTGATGTTTGCCTGCGGTCTTGTATTATATTCATGTTTGTGGTAAGCTGGCTGTTATTAGCTACGAGCGGGATGCATGTTTCAGCTGTGTATGCTGGAGCTGCTTTGTTCTTTGTATACCTATATATACACATACGATCTACACATGTACTATTATACATGTTCCATTTATCTGTACTATTATACATGTTCCATTTATCTTCGAGTTATATATGTTTGTATTCATGTATATATCAATACAGATTTTTCTACAATATGGTAGTCCGTACTCCCCAAAGGGATTGTTTGCCTCTTCGCAAAAGCAAGATTTGGTTAAACTACTTTTGTAATCCAGTTTTTCACAAAATTCAAAATAGAAATAGTACAATAACAAAAAAAATGGTTTTTGCCAAACAGTGTTGTCACTAAATACTACCAACAATAATAATTTAAAACCCATATCAGTAAATGTCTAAATCTTGCAGAAAATGTGTTTTTGCTCAATCAATTAACAAAAAGGATTTGCTAATTACCACGTGCCTGTTATTATTAAAGAAGTATGTCAAATTTTATGGCCATCAGGTTAGGGGTGCTTGGAGATGTGTGTGCTTCAGCTAGCTGTTGGATGTTGATATGATGGCGACTAATTTTTGTCAGTCAGTCAGTCAGTGTAGCTGTATAAAGGCTTAACAGATAAAAAATACCTGTGTAGAATGCTTCTAGAAATTTTCTTGTTTCAAAACAAATTCACCTCCTATACTACTATATAAAGAGTTAGATAGCGAAAGTTGTTTGAAAAAATGGCCACACCAACCTGAAAAGGAGGACGCCTGAACAAATTTACAGCACTGGCTATTTTCAAAACATATTCGTAAACTAAAGTCGCATGCTACAAAAATTATGCATTAGCATTGACTATGTGTAAAACACATTCGCAAATATCGAATACAAGCCAAAGAGAGCTGGAGTAAGCATAAAGAGCTATCAACACATGACTAACTCAAGCTACTAGTCAAGATCCCTCTTAATAGTACGATAACCTATACTAGCAATTCAGTCTCCACACCAAACATTGAGACCGGTAAAAAACTAGGAACACATCCTTGTCCTATGCTAGTCATACATTTGCCTTGACTATCCATCTTGGAGTGTTCACTTGATGAGGAACATCTTTTCTCCAAGTTCGGGTTCTTGACTTGATAATCATCAACATATGATTATTTCTTTTACTCTAAATTCTTGGTTTGAATATCATCAACACATGATGACTTTCAAAGTCTTCATTATCATGGGACTCAACATGTTTCACCAACCCATGGAGAATGTTAGCCCTCACAACAATTGTCATTTAACTCATAATGGCGGGTCTAGATTTTTCAAACAACCAAAAATGGGGAAGATGATGAGGATGCTTGATTCTCTACTAGATGACCATCAATAAGTGAGGGGATCACACAGTTAGGGGGTGGAACACGGTGTGACGCGGTCGGGCAAGGCTCAAGCTCACCAGAGTGATGGGAACACGCTGGCTTGGATCGGGGTGTGCACAGGAGACAAATACAACAATGGCTCGACGGCGTTACAGGGCTCCAAAGGCTACATTGAGCAAAGAAGGAACATAAGGGAGGTGTACGACAGGTTGTGAGGCGGGTGTCATGGGAAGAGGAGCTTACCAGAAGTAATGGCAATTGAGAGCTCGCTCACCGGTGTCGAGAATGATACTCTCATTCTTTGCAATCTAGAGAGCAAGGAGCTCGGAGTGGGGCGAGCTGAGGAGAAGATGGTGTTGTTGGATGGCTTAAGTACATTGGACAAAGACGCAAGAAGAGTGGAAAGAAAATGGCGTGTGTGGCGAGAAAAATGAGAGCGCGCTCTGCCTCTCCGCTTGTTCCGCAAAGGTGGCGACAGAGGGGGTGGCTGTCCACTGTAGCTAAGATGGGGTATGTTGGAGTCGGTGTCGCATCATTCCGGCAGAAAACGGTGGGCGTGATGCATAAAACCCGGGCGAATGCGGGTGGCACGCAGCACAGCAGGGGTGACACGAGGTGGAAGATGGTACCTGGCGGGTGGGGCAAGGGCATCAATGAAAGGGGCAGGTGGGGGAGTGAGGTGGGCTGCGATGGGCCGCGATGGCACACGAAGGAGTGGGAGGCGGCGGTTCGGCCCAAAGGGCGAGCAGGAAAAAGAAAAAGGGCTGGAAATTTGAAAATGGCTGAAGGTTTGAGGAATTTCCAAATATAGCAAACCGGCTCCAAAAATTGTAAAAATTTTGTGGAGACTCCTGGCATAGTGTAGTTGTTTGTGTACTTTTTCCATAATTTTATATGCCTTGATTTTTTTCTCAAAAATTCTTTTAAGGTCACTATTTGTATGCTAATGCGATAATTGATTTAATAAAAATTCAAAAACATTCTCAGAATATTTCCACATTTTCTCAGTACATCAAACTCGAGTTTGAATGATGTTACAGACCAACTCAACAATGTAGCTTCCTCACTAATTGGGTGATCTCCTATCTTTACTGATGTCGGCATATTTGCTTTAGTCGTTTTCCGACAATATTGAGAATTTTCTCGCCGTCACTGGTGACGTCATGCCCCTCACCAGTGATGGCAAGCTCCTAGCTACCCGATGGCCCCATATTATCCATAGCTTATTTTTGGTGCAAAGCTTCATCTCCTCATTGCCAGGACTTCTCCATCATCGAGCTTCTTTATTTACTAACTTCTTTAACAACGTCGACGCTCACTACTCGTCGTTGTGGCTTTTGGTTACTTTGACTCTAGTTTTTATCTTCAATGGCTCCGGTGAGTAGCACGATATGTCTTCGTCGAATGCCTAAGGTGAGTAGCATGACATTGCCCTCATCTCTACCGACGCCTATGCTCTTCGCTTCCCCATGGGTCAATGTCTAATTGCAAGATAAATGGATGCCACAACAATCTTTCAAGGTCTCCTCTAAAACTATTCATGCTATACTCCTTGTAACTTTTTTCTTCAAAATTTCAATTATTTTTTATTAGAGTTCGTAACCAAATCAAATTGTTAATTTTACTTAATTTATTTCAAATTTCAGTTATTTTTTGTTAGAATTCATATGCAAATCAAATTGCTAATTTTTTATTTTTTATTCTGAATTATATTTATTTAGGTATTTTACATAGGGATTCATATGGAATCAAAATGAAAATTTTTATTTACTTTTAGTCTAGAATTTCAATTATTTTTTATTACGGTCCATATACGAACCCAATTACAAATTATATTAAATTTATTCTGAATTTTAGTTATTTGGGGATTATACTATATATTTCGAATGAAAATCAAAATGCAAATTTTGTTTTATAATGTATTCCAAATTTTATTTATTTTTTTGTTGGAATTCGTATACAAATCCAATTTCTATTTACATGATATTTTTTAATTATATTTATTTACTAATTTAACCTTAGCATTTGTATCAAAATCAAATTGCTAATATTATTTTATTTTTTATTTTTTATTTTCAGTTATTTTTTGTTGGAATTCGTATATAAATCCAATTGATAATTTTTATTCAATTTTTATTGTGAATTATATTTGTTTTTGGATGTTACTAAGGAATTTGTGTCGAAATCAAATTGCTAAGTTTATTATATTATTTATTCCGAATTTCCATTATTTTTTGTTGGAATTCATATTGAAATCAAATTACTAATGTATGTTGGTTTAATGTTTATTCTGAATTATATTTAGGGATTTTGCTTTGGAATTTATGTGGAAATAAAACTACTAATTTTAATTAATTTATTTTATTCCAAATTTATGTTGTTTTTGGATTGTGCTTGTCATGGGCACTTTTTTAATCTATACCGTTATAATTTGGACTCACCACGATCGACGGTGCATATCCTTTTATTTTTCACTGATTAAAGTGAGAATTTCTAGGCATTGAGAGCTAACGTGGTGGCTTCTTTTTTCTATCACTTTAATAATATAATTATTTTATTGGAGCCCGTATACAAACCCAACTATTAATTTATTTAATTTATTCTAAATTTAATTTATTTAGGTATTTTACAATATAATTCGTATGAAAATTAAATTATAAATTTTATTTTCTTTATTTTAGTTGGTTTTGTTGGAATTCGTTTACAAATCCAATTTCTATTTTTCTTTAATTTTTATTCTGAATTACAGTTATTTACAGATTTAACTTTGGAATTTGTATCAAAATCAAGTTGCTAATTTTTTATTATGAATTTTAGTTATTATTGGTTGGAATTCGTATACAAATTTGTTTAGCATATGATCGGAAAAGCAATGTTCAAATGGGTCTATTGGAGACCATGCATGTCAATGTAAACAAAAATAAAAAAGAATAAGGAATAAGTCCATTTTACCCCCCTCGAACTTTCAATGAGGTCTGTTTAACCCCTTTAGGCGGTTTGACTAGACGGTTTTACATACGTGGCATGGTTTTCCCCCATATAGCACCCACATCACCCATCTTCTTCCTCTCTTTCTTTCTTCACCGTGCCTCCTCTCCTAGGCTAATCTCTGCCGTGGCAGTGCCACCACCCCCTCGCTCCTACCCACCCACCACCGTGACATGGTGTGCTCCGTTCACGTCCACCTGTCCCTACCGTTGTCCACGGAGATCCACGAGAAGGCCGACCCCAACGGCCCCAAGAAGTCACTCGTCGCTCACATATTCCCCTTCCCGGAGCCTGTCGTCGCCGGTGTTCCCATCGTGTTAGTGAGCTCCTCTAGAATTTGACAATCTTCCCCGCCACCAAAGCATGACTGTGCATCTGTCCCCACCGCCGCATCTGCTCGACGCCGGCGAGACATAGAGCACACTCACCACTACTGGTGCCACCCATCGGTTCCCCGTGGAGCCTCCTTTCTGTTTTGTCCATCATCGACTTGTCACTCGTCGTCGACTTGTCAACTCGAGAGCTTTGCTTGCCAGTGCACATCGTCTTCTCTCTCCTCTAGCTCGTCGAGCATGCGTTGCATCCACGACGGCGTCGACTGGTGGCGGGATGCAGGGTGACAGCAATGGCGGCGCAGAAGGGGGTGGTGGTGGCGTATGGGGAGGCAGAGAAGGCGGAGGTGGGCACAGATGGAGGTGGTGGTAGCAACAGATGGGGAGGCAGAGGTTCGGCGACTGAGCACGATGAAGAAGATGGGAGGAGAGAATAGAAAGAAAGAGAGAAAGAATAAGGGTGATGTGGCCTATGGGTGACACATGGGCAAAATCTTGACATGTTTAGCACTGACATGTAGAAAACTATGCCACGTATGCAAAACCGCCTAGTCAAACCGCCTAAAGGGGTTAACAGACCTGGTTTTAAAATATTATGGGTTAAAAAATCGGTTTTGTAGTTGAGGGGGTTCAAACATACTTTTTTGAAAATTGGAGGGGGTTAAAATAGACTTATTCCAAATAATAAAGGTAGTATACACTACGGTTAGTGCAACTAGCTATAAAGGTATAACAAATCAAATAGTTAGTATGGATGTCAACTCTTTATTTATTTATACATGAATACAAACATAACTCGAAGATAAATGAAACACACACACATTGATGTGGAGGTCTTTAGGCCAAAGAAGTAGGTCAGCTGCTGGAAGGCCTTAAGGTGGAAAAGATTAGGAGAAAATAAAATTGTGTTGCTCATGAATTAGCTCATTTTACGATGAAATCAGGGGAATGCGTTGTTTCGCTTGCAAATCCCCCTGATTTCATCAAAGTGTGCTTTTGTAATGACCTGATCGTTATTGAAATGACCTGATCGTTATTGAACAATAAAATCTCATGTTTTTCCGGAGAGAGAGAGGGAGAAGAAACGTCGCACACAAGTACTCACAAGGACACGATGCTAGTTCATCCACCAAACAGCTCGCCGTGGTCTCAGTATTCCCAACTAATTAAACCATACAACCACCGAAGTGCAGATCACCTAGCTTAATCTTCTCCGTTTAGCGCTATAAATACAGGCTGCTTCTTCTCGCCCAGCCATCAGTCCATCACACATAGAACTAGCTAGCTGCCTCACTGATACAAATAGATCAGAAGCGCAAACCATTCAAGTTAATATGGTCTCTAAGAACACCATGTCCTCACTTCTCTTCGTCATGGTGCTGCTGCTGTCGTGCAGTGGCATGAGCAGCGCGACACGGTACCTGGAGGAGACCGCTCCCAAGGAGGAGTACCCGCCACATCCCACCGTGCCGGAGCTGCCAAAGCCCGAACTGCCGCCGAAGCCTGAACTGCCGGAGGTGCCAAAGGAGCCCGAAGCTCCGCACCCTGCCGTGCCGGAGGTGCCAAAGGAGCCCGAAGTGCAACACCCTGCCGTGCCGGAGGTGCCAAAGCCTGAGCTGCCGCACCCAGTCGTGCCGGAGGTGCCAAAGGAGCCCGAAGTGCAACACCCTGCCGTGCCGGAGGTGCCAAAGCCTGAGCTGCCGCACCCAGTCGTGCCGGAGCTGCCGAAGCCTGAGTTGCCACATCCTGGTGTGCCAAAGTTGCCAAAACCAGAGGTGCCAGAGAATGCACTACCGCCATTGCCCAAGGCCGAGCTGCCCCCGAAGCCTGAGTTCCACAATCCAGAGCCGGAGACCAAGCCATGATCAGGCTACTTCCGTGTAGCGCCAGTTATCTAAATTATATACTTGCATTCTATCAGTACGATTATGTAAACTGTGATGTTTGCCTGCGGTCTTGTATTATATTCATGTTTGTGGTAAGCTGGCTGTTATTAGCTACGAGCGGGATGCATGTTTCAGCTGTGTATGCTGGAGCTGCTTTGTTCTTTGTATACCTATATATATATATACACATACGATCTACACATGTACTATTATACATGTTCCATTTATCTGTACTATCATACATGTTCCATTTATCTTCGAGTTATATATGTTTGTATTCATGTATATATCAATACAGATTTTTCTACAATATGGTATATAGTCCGTACTTCCCAAAGGGATTGTTTGCCTCTTCGCAAAAGCAAGATTTGGTTAAACTACTTTTGTAATCCAAACGCCTGAGACCTTGATTCGTCTGTATAAAATAAAATTTTGATAAAGCTTTATGAAAAAACACTCTCACCTGTTTTTCACAAAAATTCAAAATAGAAATAGTACAAAACAAAAAACCGGTTTTTGCCAAACAGTGTTGTCACTAAATACTACCAACAATAACTATTTAAAACCCATATCACTAAATGTATAAATCTTAGAGAAAATGTGTTTTTGCTAAATCAATTAACAAAAAGGTTTTGCTAATTACCACGTGCCTGTTATTATTAAAGAAGTATGTCAAATTTTATGGCCATCAGGTTAGGGGTGGTTGGAGATGTGTGCGCTTCAGCTAGCCGTTGGATGTTGATATGATGGCGACTAATTTTTGTCAGTCAGTCAGTGCGTAGCTGTCTAAAGGCATAACAGATAAAAATACCTGTGTAGAATGCTTCTAGAATTTTTCTTGTTTCAAAACAAATGCACCTCCTATACTACTATATAAAGAGTTAGATAGCGAATATAGCGAAAGTTGTTTGAAAAAATGGCCACACCAACCCGAAAAGGAAGACGTCTGAACAAAAAATGGCCATTTTCAGCTCTACTCGGTACGAACAAAACCAAACATTTCGTCAGCATGAACTATATATTACTCTGTTGCTCTGCATTATCCTGTGGCCACACACAAGTACACACGATGCTAGTTCATCCGCCAACCAGCTCACCGTTTTCTCAATATTCCCAACAAATCAAACCATACACAACTACAAGTACAGATCAGGAGAGATCACAAACGGACCAAATTAAACAACCACCGAAGTGCAGATCACCTACCAGTTACCAAACGATGAGAGGACTCTAAATGCATGCACCATAAATACCAGGCTTCTCTCTCCCAGCCATCCATCACACAAAGAACTAGCCCTCCCACTGAATACGCATAGATCAGAAGTGCAAATCACTCAACTCAACATGGTCTCTAAGAACACCATATCCTCCCTTCTCTTCCTCGCCGCGCTGCTGCTCTCATGCGGCGGCATGAGCAGTGCAGCACGGTACCTGGAGGAGACGGCACCTCCCAAGGAGGATTACCCGCCACATCCCGCCGTGCCGGAATTGCCAAAGCCTAAACTCCCGCCGCACCCCACCGAGCCCGAGCTACCGCACCCGGTCGTGCCCGAGGTGCCGAAGCCTGAGTTGCCACACCCTACCGTGCCGGCCGGAGCTCCCAAAGCCTGAACTGCCGCACCCAGCCGTGCCGGAGGTGCCAAAGGAGCCCGAATTACCGCACCCTGCAGTGCCGGAGCTCCCGAAACCTGAACTGCCACACCCGGTCGTGCCGGAGGTGCCAAAGGTGCCCGAAGTGTCGCACCCTGTCGTGCCAGAGCAGCCGCACCCTGTTGTGCCGGAGTTGCCAAAGCCAGAGGTGCCAGAGCATGAGCTGCCGCCATTGCCCAAGGCCGAGCTGCCACCGAAGGCGCCTGAGTTCCACTCCCCGGAGCCAGAGGCCAAGCCATAATGTGGACTACATACGTGTAGCCCCAGTTATCTACATCAAATACGTTCTGTGTGTACGTAACTGTGTATGTATGCTTATCTTTGTCTGCGAGGCTGCGACCTTGTTGTTTTTTCATGAGAGCTGTTATTAGCTAGGAGCATATTGCAGTTTATTTGTACTTTGATGATGTACGTGTGTGTTGCCTTATATGTATTGTATACACACACGATCTACACATGTACCATACATGTTTTATTCGTACTCGTGAATAAAGTAATAGAGAGTTCTATGTGATCTACACTGTATGCATGCTTCAGAAAGGGTGTAGTATGTTTCTCTTCTGGTTAAGCCTAAAACTGTTCAAGATTGTTCATTTTCAAGAGGCTGTTAAAAAATGGATATGCCACAATGTTAAGTTTACCCCTACCCTCCACTACCACTTCTAGCATAAGTATGCAGTGAGGCTCGTACATTTGCACGGTTAGATTTATTTTAAAGTTTGTAGTATTAAATAATATAACTTAGATGCTTATGAATATATTTACATATCTTATAGACTATTTAGATTTGTTAAGACATAATAAATATTAAAAATGACAATAGAAGCTTGAAGGAAAATACAACTTGAGTAACATAATTGAAGTATGAGCTTTGATGGAAGAAAACCATTGAACATAATAAGTTGCTAGAGTTCTTAGAAACGTAACCACTCTCCATCATACATGGGTCATCTAGCCGCATGTCTCTATTCTTTCTCTATTAGTTACTCTTTTCGAAATAGTATGCATGCACATGTATCTCTATTTAATCCAAACAATACATTGATTATGTGTGAGATAAATTATCTTATTAGTTTACATGGCACTAGAGTACCTAGCCCATGCATAAACTGATGCACCATAGGTGAACTACCTTGAAATTATCTTCCCTCACACGTCGGTTGCCTCACCGAACCATATGTATTATATCTCTTATCGTCGTCACAACTTTTCTGCTTCAACCTCCAACAGCAAGCCCAATTCTTGATCTCTCTCTCTCTCTCTCTCTCTCTCTCTCGGCTGCTACCCCTTCCAATGCAATACTCTACCATATAGTTATCTTCTACTTCTCTTCAACTATTGCTTAATGCTGACCGTTGTAACATCAAACACGTATACATGTGCAACCGTCACCAATCCTGCTGGGTTCACCCATAATGCTCTCTTCGGTAGCCTCGAACATATTCCTTATGATTGTGACATTTCTACTATTGCTCTTTGTTATGATATGCTTCTGTGCGCGCATGCTTCTATTCGTACAAATACATGCATGTATATACACATGCATGACGTTATACGTGCTCGATGTCCTCTGACGTTATACGTGCTCGATGTACTCTTCTCCTATGTTAGTCACTCCTCTTTAACGTTGGCCAACTCAACGTTGTGGATTCCTCACTCTAGCCTTTATCTGTCTTCGATGAGTAGCACGACGTGTCGATCGAGGTGGCCATCATGGCGAAAGTAAAGCCTCCCATCTTCCCAACACTCATTCCAAACCGAACCAACACCTCGCTCAACTATGGTTGCTAACCACACCACTAAAACCACTCGAGAATAGAGGCTTGTTCTTAGCTCAAAGAATGAGTATATCACTTAATAATAGCATCTTCTCCCAACCGTGGCTACATATAGCCCACACACAAAACTAGCCGTTGGGAGAAGATTCCATCAAAATAGTTTGGCGGTCGGATCTTCAATGTAGCTTTGGCCGTTCGAAGTCCCAAAAGGAGCTCTCTGAAAAACGATCGCTTTCCTCACGGCGCAAAGCTTCTCCTCTACTTCAAATGGCAAAACACATTCGCTCATTTGAATGCAATTTTCGACAAGGTTTCAAAGATGATATTCTCACTCAAACTTAAGTCACATGCTACAAGGGTTATGCATGAGCTCGATTATTTGCAAAACACATTCGCTAGGGCTTCTCCATCATTGAGTTTCTTTGGACACTAACTTCTTTGAATAATCATCCCAAGTCTTCATCATCCCGGAACATTCACCACTCATCGCCATTAATTACCACACCATACCATTAACTCATAATAGTGGCTCCTTGTTCCTTGGACTCTAGCCTTTATCTTCAATGTCTTCAGTGAGTAGCACGACGTGTCGTTGTCAAACGACTAAGGTGAGCAGCATGAATCCCCATGGGTCAATGCCTACGTGCAGGATAAATCGATGCCACTGCACTCTTTCGAGGTCTCCTTCCAACGTCATTCGCGCTATCCTCCTTTTAACTTTTTTTGAAAATTTCATTTATTTTTTTTAGAGTTCGTATACAAATCAAATTGTGAATTTTATTTAATTTATTAGGGATTTTACTATAGAATTCATATGAAAATTAGATTGCAAATTTTACTTTATTTTATATTCCGAATTTCATTTATTTTTTTGTTGAAAATTTATTCTAGTTTTCTTTAATTTTTCTTCCAAAATAAAGTTACTTATAGATGTTACTTTGTAATTTGTATCGAAATGAAATTGCTAATTTTTTATATTATATTTTATTCCCGAATCTCATATTATGTTTTTTGGAATTCGTATGCAAATCTATTATATATTTTTTGTTCCATTTTTTATTAATATAATTGCTAATTTTATTTATTTTTATTCCAAAATTCAGTTATCTTTATATTGTACTTGATATTGACTCTTTCTTTTAATCTAGACCGTTATAATCTGGACTCAACACAATCGATGGTGTAGATTTTTTTCTTTTTACACCGATTAACGTGAGAATTTCTAGACATTGAGAGTTAATGTGGTGGATTTTTTCTATCACTTTAATAATATAATAGATTTAGGCACATCACACATGTGCCATAGTCCATAGGGAATCCTAAGTTTGCTCATGTTGGTTTTATATGCACTTGAGAGGTCTATATTATATATTGTCCTTCGCTCCTCCTTTACCCGAGCCTTTCACAAAAATCATGCCATTGTATATTCTTAATGCATTGAAATTTTGGATACTATTTTGCTGTCCATTTTTAAGTACGTTTGGGTACTTTCCTTAGGGTTATCTGGATCTCAAGTTTTAGCAAAAATAATATTTGGTTAAACTAGTATGAAATCTTAACCATATAAAACCTTGTCTGGTTGGCAGAGAATACAACCAGAAAAACAAAATTGGAATTTCGAAAACTCAGAATTACCATTTATTATGGAAAAACACGTATGCACTTGTTTTTTTCAGAAAATGCAAAACTCAGAATAGAAGAAAACTTTTTTTAGCCAAACAACGCATTCTCTGTATAGTATTTAACCAAGGAACATTTGAATTAATGAATCAGGCGACCACTTAAAAGCCTAGTTTTATTTAGTACTACTCCTTCCATTCTTTTTTTACTTGTCGATTTAGACTTCATGTAGTCAACCTTATATATAAAAGTATTTAGATTTGTCACATGAGAAGTATACTATAGATTTGTCATGAAAAGTATTTCTTTGTAATTATATTTTTAACAAATTTGTCTAGCATATAACTGGAAAAGTAATGGTCAAATGGGTGCATATAGGTGTATTGGAGACCATGCATGTCAATGTCCGAAACAAAAGTTAAAAAAATACCGGAGGCAGTACACACTACGGATAGTGCAACTGGCTATAAAGGTATAACAGATCAAATAGTAATTCTGTAAAATGCTTTTACATTTTTTCTAAAAACGATCTTAAATCACGTAATTAAGAAACTAAAAGAGGCTATCAACTGTCAGGCTTGGCACGCGGTTTGCCCTACTGAAGATCCACCCGACGGTGCGAATTCTATACTAGCGTATAATTAAAGGGTTAACCAGCGTAGGGTTGTTTGAAAAATAGCCTTGCCAGCATTAATTGCGGCTTTGCAAGCAACCAGGAAAGCCGAGCATGCGTCTCGATCGTCAGCATGAACTGCATATATATGTAGCTCAACTTACCGTACGTGTGTCTCACTCAGCTAGCGTTTGTAGTTCTTCGCGACACATATGCACGACCTTAATTTGCGTTTTCCGGTGACCAAACAACAAAATGATACGTCGCGTAAACACGTACACCCATTAATTAGGTCGCTCAAGTCTCGATGCTCCCACCTAATTATACCATACACTGACAGAGATCATCAGGAGAGACCACACACGGCGGTGGCCAAATTAAACAACCGCCGATCGAAATGCAGATGAACTACTGCCACGCGCCCAATTAACAACACGTACGCATCGGCTATAAATACCAGGCTTCTCTTCTCTCCTGGACATCGCAGAAAGGAACTAGCGAGCTCTCTCCAGTTGACACACGTAGCTAGCTAGATCTCAACTGCAGACCATCCCAAACATGGCTTCCAAGAACGCCGTGTCCTCGCTTACCTTCCTCGTGGCGCTGCTGCTCTCGTGCAGTGGCATGAGCAGAGCGGCACGGTACCTCGAGGAGGCGGCGCCACCCAAGGAGGAGTACCCACCGCACCCTACCGTGCCGGAGGTGCCCAAGCCCGAACTGCCGCCACACCCCACCGTGCCGAAGCCCGAACTGCCACCGCACCCGACCATGCCGGATCTGCCGAAGCCCGAACTGCCACCGCACCCGGTCGTGCCTGAGCTGCCTAAGCCCGAGCTCCCACACCCGGCCGTGCCGGAGGTGCCGAAGACGCCCGAGCTCCCGCACCCGGCCGTGCCAGAGGTGCCAAAGCCTGAACTCCCGCACCCAGCCGTGCCGGAGGTGCCGAAGACGCCCGAGCTCCCGCACCCGGCCGTGCCAGAGGTGCCAAAGCCTGAACTCCCGCACCCAGCCGTGCCGGAGGTGCCGAAGCATGAGCTGCCGCCATTGCCCAAAGCCGAGCTGCCACCAAAGCCCGAGCTGCCACCTCTGCCGAAAACCGAGTTGCCGCCCAAGCCTGAGGTCCACTACCCGGAGCCAGAGGCCAAGCCATGATGCCGACTACGTACGTACGTCCGTATATAGTACTTCCCAGAGATCGTTCTACACTAAATACCTACGTGATATATGTGTGTCAGTGTGTACGTAATGTATACTGTGATGATGTGTGCCTGCATGCGGTCCTGTTCGTGATAGATAGCTAGTTGTTATTAGCTATATGACCGTGATGTTGTTCTACTGCTTTCTTCTTTGATGATCGATGTACCTATGTGCCATGTTTGTACTTTGGATTCGTGTATAAATGAATTAATAAAGAGTTGTAGTATGCATTGTATGCTTCAGAGTTAGTATGTGGTCTAGGTCTTTCTTAAGGCTTAAAACTGTGTTAAGACTAGTGCTCGTTTTCAGAAAGCCGTTTAAGAATGGATATTACGACTTACGAGAGTATATATATGTCGCAAAATCCCAGGTTTAAGTGTAGCAGTATATGTGAAAATGGTACTTTTTGTGTACAACAAACTTCTGCTGCTTTCAGGGAGGTCTATACTTAAATTGTCCATCGATTTATGAGCCCCCGAGAAAGGTCATAGCATCGAGAGGGCCAGATACTATTTGGCTATCAATTCCTAAGTTGGTTAATTTTGAGCTCTCTTTTTAAGAGAAATTTTACAGTATATTCTACTAGTAAGTATAGTAGTAGTATAAATTAAATCTGACTATTAATTTGTTAAAAGTATAATAGATTTTTCTTTGTATTTATAATTTTCTCACAAGAGTGTTATGGATTTTTTCAACTAAAGTTGAAAATATTATTATTATATTATGTGATCTCCACATGTGCAATTACAATGTTACCATGCTGAGATTATACTACTTATAAATCATTGGATAAAAAAATAGACAGTACGTATTAAATTAAATGTACCGTAAAAAAGCTTCTCTTTAAAGCCTGTTTTTTTTTTAACTATACCGAAAATCCGTCAGTGAAGCTATCTAAAAAAACATAACAGAACAAATAGTCATGTACGATGTTTCTGTAATTTTCTAAAAGAAAACTAATGAGTTAAGACTACCATGGTAACTGATGCAGCTAGCACCTGGTTTGTCCTAGTGCAGACCCATGCATGCATATGTGAAACTGTGGATCCCACTAGCTTGATCGATAGCTAGCTATGCTCATAGTATAGTGGCTTCTTCGTAAACCCGTTTTATCTGTGTAGTTTTCTAGTTTTGTTCAGTTAAAACATACTTATTGAGACGTGTACGTAGTTGTATACATACATTATCACGACACTGGCCACATTTAATTTGTTTTGAGACCAAAGCAATTTACTACTACCCGGCAAACTTAAACCTGACAGTTTGTACCAACACGAAGAGAAAGCTGCGAATATATATTTGAAGATTAGGTACTTAATGGTATTTTTCTTAACTCGATTTAGAAGCACCGAAACTGACCGTTCAGTCAGTATAGCATACAGTACACGATACTTTATTTCTACGAGGCGTTCGTTTTATCTTTATGTATATGATTATGAATGACCGTGACATTAACCTGCATCATCGATCATCCGGCCGGTGATGTTTTATTTTCAGTAGAAATAATCGCCGCATGAGTACATGCATGGTTCATTCACCAAACCTGACCCACTCTTTCTCAACTAAACCGAAGACTAATGAAAAGAAGCTACGTCACATCGGAAACAGGGGGCTTTTCTTCCTCTTCTTCTTCTTAAAAAATCATGTCATTTCCTAGCCTTTTTCTTATTTTTGCTAATTTATCAGGGATAGCAATACAATCATCAGAAGAAAAAAAATTGAAAATATATCATAAACAGATGACGAGTGACAACTACAAATTAAACTCGTCGCTGAAAAAACACCCAGAGATCACACTGCAGAGTATTTTTTGAGAGAAAAAAATAAAGTGCAGATAAACAAACGTGCAACAAGACAACAACATTTGGCACTTACCTAGAAAAACTGGCCCATACACAGCCCACGTGGCCCAAATACTGTTAGTAATCTTTGTGCATATGATATATCTAGATTTTACGTAGAGTATGTTTATGTAGTCCTATAGTATTTAGGCAGTATTAATTGTGAGCTCTAGAGTTTGTGTGATATCCCTTTAGACTACATAGAATCCTTTCCGGATACAAATAGTCGTTTGCTCTCAATAAAAGGGCACCCCTATAATCAGAGTTTGTGTTCTTGCATTCGCGTTCTATGGTTCCATTTGTGTTCGCGAGTGTTCGTCTTCGGTTTGGGCCAACAAATACCACTCGATGTAAAAACCGAGAAGATTTTGCACGATCGGACAGCCCAAACTCCAAAAATCTCAACAATTGTACAACGATCACGCTACTCACCTCGCCCTCTTCAACCTCCTCGCCCTTTCGGTCGGTTGGCAACCACCGCTAAAATCCACGACCTCTTCCTCGAGGCCTCTATGCGGTTCCCGCTCTCCTGGCGCCCCGTGCACCGCCTCCTTTAATGCCTCACCACCCGCCACGGGTTCGTGCACTCCCCTGCAACCGCCGCCCGCCTCCTCGATGTACTCGCCAAGTGGCGCAATGTCGAACTGCTGCACTCCACGCTATTGTCCCTCCCGCCGAGGCTCCTCTCCACCGCAGTCCTCCACGGCGCCGTCCGCAGCCTCGCACCCACCCGCGAGGTCGGCAAGGTCTCTGCCCTCCTCGCCATATTCCGCGACATCCACTCCACTCGCATGCTCACCTTCATCACCTATGTTATTTGTGTTATGAATATTGTGTGTATATTCATGAGGCCCAATGTGCAATATATATAGGGAGTACAAGGGGTATATTACAAGATAATATACCATACATATATAAGAAAAATACAAAAGAATTTCTATTCTAACACCACCCTCAAACTCATGGTGGATCACATACACTGAGTTCGAAAAGAAAACACAAATATTGTACCCTAATTTGTGGCTTCGTGAAGAAGTCAATAAGCTGTAACTCTGATGGCACAAACTGTAAAGTAAGTACTCCCTCCTGCACCTGTAAACTAGTGTATGAAGTATCCACACCAATGTGTTTTGTGAGCTCATGCTTCACTGGGTCACGGACAATATTGATAGCACATGTACTGTAAGAAAAAGAGTCGTAGGTCCCATCATAGCCACTCCAAAATCTGTAAGTAGCCACCTCAACCAAGTAATATCTGCTATCACTTCTATCATAGCTCTCAACTCAGCATCTGCACTCGAACAGAAACTACAGTCTGCTTTTTTGTCTTCCAAGCAATCAAGGAGGAGTTAAGAAAAAAGCAGTAAGCAAAAGAGAACAACGATTAGAAGGATCACTAGTCCAAGTCGCATCGGAGTATGTCTGAAGCTGTAGTGGGGTAGAGCTAGGAAAAACAAATGATGAGAAATAGTCTCACGCAAGTAGCAAAGAACATGAAGAAGATGACTGTAGTGAAGATGGGTAGGGTGGGCCATGAACTGACTCAAGATATGAACAATATGAGCAATATCAAGACGAATGCTCATAAGATACACCAAACTCTCAACAAGATACCGATATCGAGTAGGATCCTCAAGAAGATCACCATCAGTGGCACGAAGCGGAAGAGATAGCTCCAAGGGAGTCTCAGCAGTGCGAGTATCAATCATACCAGACCGATCAAGAAAATCATGGACATACTTATGCTGAGAGAGGTAGTAGCCCTCAGTCATGAAAGAGACCTTAATCCCAAGGAAATACGTAAGAGAACCAAGATCAGTCAACAAAAACTGCTCACTGAGATGCTTCTTCACGTAGTGATGAATGAGGAATCGTCACCAGTGATGAGTATATCATCAACATACAAAAGAAGAAGTGTCCTACCCCAAAATAAGACATAGACAAAAAGAGCAGAATCATTGGGACTAACAGTGAAACCAACAACAGTAATCACTGAGGTACAACGGCAAACCAAGCTCGAGGAGCCTGTTTGAGGCCATAAAGAATACGATGAAGACGATAAACATACCCATCGGCAACAGAATACCCAGGTGGTGGCTGCATGTAGACCTCCTCATGCAAAACACCATTAAGAAAAGTATTCTTAACATCCAGCTGAGAGATAGACCAGGAGAAGATTGTGATAGTGGAGAAATGAGTGAATAGTCAGAAAGAGACAACCATGAAATCGTCTCAACAATGAAAATAGGACAAGGAGCTGAATCTCAATAGAAGAAAGGTCGAGATTCGTCAAAAACAACATCTCGTGAGATCATGATCCATCAAGCAGAAGGATCATAGCAGCGATAACCCTTATGCTTAGAATTATAACCAAGAAACACATACTCAACTGACTGAGCCGATAGTTTGGTGCGCTCACGAGGCTGCAACAGAACAAAATAAGTACAGCCAAAAACACGAAGGTGGGTGTACTAGGGGCTCGAGAGTAGAGATGCTCTATAGGATTGACATGCTTAAGAGCAGTGGAATGTTGCATATTGATGAGATATGCAACTGTAAAAACAGCCTCAGTCCAGAACTGTGGTGAAACGTGAGAAGCAAGGAGAAAAGTGTGGACAGTCTCAATCAGGTGACGATGTTTGCACTCAGCAACTCCATTCTGAGCATGGGCACCAGGACATGAAGACTGGTAAAGAGTACCTTGCTCAAAAACAAACTATCTAAAAGCGTCAAAACAGTACTCGCCAACAGAATCACAGTGAAAAGTACGGATGGAAGAATCAAACTAAGTATGAACCATCGTTGCAAAGTTACGATAGATCGAAAGAAACTGACCACGATTAGACATATGGAAAAGCCATATAAAATAGGAATAATCATCTTGAAGATCACAAAAAACTTATACCCCGCATTTAAAGATAATAGGCACAGGTCACGATACATCTGAATTAACTATGTCAAAAGAACAAGAAGACAAGGACCCACTAGAATAATAAGGAAGTTGTAGCTGCTTGCCCAGCTTAGAACTAGACCTGTTCACGGGTGGCCCGGCCCGCCAGCCTGACCCGAGCCCGACCATGTCCGGGCCAGGCTTGGGACTGAAATTTCAGCCCAAAAAGCCCGAAATCCAGAAGAAGAAAAACCAATTTTAAAATAATGCACTTGAATAGGAAAATCAATTTTTTGGGTTGGGTCGAGCTCGGGCCTAACGATTTTAGACTGGGCTTTTCAAGCCGACCCTAAGCCTGGCCTGGCCCGGCGTTTGAACAGCTCTACTTACAACTCGATAAAATATGGTTGTGTCAATAGTAACATGTCCAAGAACACCCTAACGAACTAATGAAGAAATACGAGACCCACACAAGTAACCTAGACTAGGGATGGCAATCGGGCGCGGCGGTAGTGCTTGCCCATGCGGCCATACCCATGCCCGCGACCCCGATTTCCCCCCACGGACATACCCACGAAGGACGACAAGCGAAGTCTAATAGGTGGCGCTGGATAGCATGGCGATTAGATCGACGTTTTTTTCTCATTTTTTTAATAGAAAAAATGAAACTCTGTTTCTATACGAAACCGATACGGTATCTATTGTGTGCGACAGAGGCCGGGGCCAGCGACAACGGAGGCGGGTGACCAGGTGGCGGCCGATGGCAATGGAGGGCCTTGGCCGACGGTAGCAGTGGCTGCCAGCGGTACAAGCTGGTGGTGACGCGAGTTGGATCGGCGCACGGAGGCGCCGACTGCTCTGCTCGGGTGCAAGTGGATCCTGAGGCGGAGGGTGCGGATCCAGCGGCTGGGTGCAGACCAGGTGACGAAATCAGGCGGCAGCATGCGAGATTCGGCAGCACGACACGGGGGCACCCAACGCGCACAACTCAGGGCTACGCCGACTGCGATCGGTGGCGGCGGTGGTGGTGGCACGGGAGGCGGCGTACGCAGACGGGGGAGCACTAGCGCGCGCCTGATGGGAGGTGCCGCGCGAAGGCGTCGGGGGATGGCGTCCTTGGTGCGGCGATGGTGGTGGGATGGCAGCGAAAAGAGTTAGATTAGTATCCTAACTCTGATATTATGTTATGAATATTATGTGTATATTCATAAGACATAATAGACAATATATATATAGAAAGTATCAGAGATGTTACAAAAGAATATACCGCACACATATCAAAAGGTATAAAAGAATTCTTATTCTACAGTTTGCTCCGTCTGCAAGCTGCCCGACGTGGCAGAGAAGGTGATCAAGCAGGCCGGGCACCGGCACGGCGTCGCGCGCCCCGGGAGGTACTGCGAGCTGTTGGTCGTAGCGTATTGCGGCGCGGGGTTGTTCGAGGACGCGTGCAGGGTGTGGAACGGCATGGGAAAGATCGGGCTCGAGCTGGGCGCCGCGGCGTACGAGGAGATCGTCGTGACGCTGTTCAAGAACAACCGTGTTGCCGACGCCATGAAAGTGTTCAACAGAATGCGGAAGAGGGGGGTGTTGGACGGCTACGGCGGTGCCGTGGTGGTGGCTGCTACCATGCGGTGGTTTTGTGGCCGTGCAAGGAAGGGATGGGGCGCGTACATGGTGTTTGCCGAAATGGTGAAGAGAGGGGTGGAGGTGGACGGGAAGTGGTGGGGGATTTGGTCTATGGGCTGCTGGCGAGGAGGAGGGTGAGCCGGTGAGGGAAGGGTACAGGGTTTTCCATGGTGTTAAGGAGAAGGATATTGCGCTTAGTGAAGGGACTGGTGAGGATCAAGAGGGCTCGGGAGGCAACTGAGGTGTTCAGGGAGATGGTTGCCAGGGGGTGCGAGCCAAACATGCACACATACATCATGTTGCTTCAGGGGCACTTGGGGAAGAGAGGCAGGAAGGGGAGGGATCCAATGGTGAATTTTGAGAGCATACTTGCTGGTGGATTGGTGAAGGCTGGGAGGACGCTGGAGGCGACTAAGTTTGTGGAGAGGACAAGGTGGGATGGAGTGGATGTGCCGAGGTTTGACTATAACAAGTTCTTGCACTACTTCACCAATGAGGAGGGGGTGATGATGTTTGAGGAGGTTGGCAAGAGATCGAGGGAGGTGGGGCTGGTTGATCTCGGGGACATTTTGTTAACATATGGTGAGTGGATGGCCACCAGGGCTGGTTGGAGGAGAGCAATGAATGGACTTCTAATATCGGTTAAGAATCAAGATGTTAGTTGCCGGCATCATCTCAGGAGCTAGGATCTTGCAATGTTGTACCGTAAAGTCAGTCTTGTAGATGATCTGATTATGTTATATGGACTCTGGAGGAATACACAAATAGTTCGTGCCTGGATTCATCTTGCTGTGATTCTAGAAAAAAAATCCTCGAGGGGTATTGGATATATTACCATTGGCATGGTCCACAAGCCCATTTGTTCCATGCTACAACTGGCACCATGCTATCAGAATATAATAGAGTGATCATGGAAGAAATGCTCACAGCTGAGCAGTGTGATAAACCATTCTTCAAGGCTTGCGTGGAGTCCTCACTTACCAAACAGAATTACATCGGTGAGAAATTTTGGACCTATACGTTTCTTTGATCTTTGCTAGCATATTACTAGTGTTCAGTTCACCTATAAATTGTTCAAGTAAATGATTAAAAGTTACCTACAACTTTATTATTTTATTTATACAACTTTATGATTCCCCACTTTTATGATTGAATACATTTCTCCCCAGATCTATGTTTAAGTGCCTTGTATATTCATGATTAAATGGGGTATTGGTAGTATCCTGCTTTTTATGGTTGAGTACAATTTCCCCTAAATTTATGTTTAAGTGCCTTAGTTATGTTCATGATTTAATTGGCGCATCTTGTGTTGGCGGCATCCTGGTTTTAGTGTGACTGCAAGTTATATTAAAAATAAGGTTCCTGTCAAAAAAAAACTTTACGGTAAAACTATTCAATTCAACTTTGTAACAAAAGTTCCCGTCAAGAAAAACTTTGTCACAAAAGTCCAGCCTTCACTTTTGACGGTGGACTGTTGACAGGTACACAAGTGGTCACATCTCTCACCTAGCTTTTACTCGAGGTCATAAGTAGGAGATATGGATTATTCCGTATCCTATTATATATATATATTTTGAAATCGATGTTAGATACGGATAGTGTTGAATACGAATACGATCGGATACGAATACGAATGCGGATAGTCTCGGTCACGAATACGAAATGAATACATGCCGAACCGAATACAATTGCCTCGATCACGAATATTTAGTCGGATATTGTGCGAAAACAAAACCATATATATCGCACATATAAAAACAATCAATCATACTACATGTCCAAAACACAACTACATTAGTAATTCAACAAGCAAATTTAATTACATCAAACTATCACTGCAGCTAGTTAAAGAAGTAGTAGCAAGTCCATGGATTGAAATAATGGCCAGAAGTAGTTTAGCAAGAAATCATAGTTTGCAAATTCAAATTTTGAATTTTGAATTTCAAATGATTTTAAGCAAAATTTAACAAATTCAGATAAACCAAACTGGTAATTCTAGTTTTTAACTAGCAAGTCATAGTGATAGTAGTACAAAAGATATCCAAACTGTAACTAGTCAACTACATAACAGACAAATGCAACATTTACAAAGCCTACAGACCAGTATCAATAACTAGTTAGGGATAAACAGAACGTTGACTGGTAACAAGTCTGTAACTTCCCAATTTTTGAGTTTTTTTGAAATATTTTATTTAAAATAAGGTTTTATAAATTTTTCATGATTTTCTATAATTTAATAAAGCTTAAATAAAATTTTCAGAAATGAAAATTATTTAATATGAATAAATCAAACATCCATTAAATTCATAAGTATTTTATTTAAGTTCCTTATGTTCCAAAGTATTATGTAAATTTTTGCATTTTTTTAAAAGTTTGTTTGCTATTTTTTTGGCTTATTTGGATTTCCTATATTTTTCTAAAAATAAAATAATAATTAAAGACTAGAAATCCTCGTTGGCTGGTTTCTCTCTCCGATCCATTGTGCCTAGAGTTTATCGGATATCTGAAATAGTATTTACGGATACTATCCGATAAATTATCCGGACACCTCCTTCCCGAATATGTTTCCATATTCAACAAAAACTATCCGACTCCGAATCCAAAATCTGAGAAAATTCCCAGATATCCGATTTCAGACTCAAATAATATCCAAACTATTCGCTTCGTTTGCACCTAGTCATAAGAGAGAATCAGAGTTCTAGCCTGGTGTGTTCTCACACCCAGCTTTCTTTGAGTTCAAAGAAGAGAAGCACAACTTCTAACCTGCTGGGTGAGTGTTTTGGTTCTTCTGTTTGAATTTTTTTCTAGGGAGATGGAGCGTGCCGTTGTTAGTGCTGCGGAAGGAGCCATCCATACTCTCCTGGGTATTGCAACTAATGGGGGGTGTCCGTGGCGAGCTGCAGTACTTGAAGGATGAGTTGGAGAGCATGACGGCCTTCCTTCAGGACCTTGCTGAGAGAGATGAACACCGCAAGCAAGTTAAGATTTCGATGAAGCAGGTGCGAGAGATAGCATATGATATTGAGGATTGTATTGACGAATTCAAGCACCACCTTGACAACAGCAACGGTAGTGATGCCGGCGGCCCTGCAGCATTTTTTTTCGTAAGGGCGCACACATGTTGCGGACCACATTATTGCGGCATCGGATTGCCAAACAAATACAAGAACTAAAATTGCGCACTACAAATATCAGTGACCGAAATTCAAGGTAACTCTCACATATTTTGTTTGTCTTTCTCAAATGATCAGGTCAGATTAAAAAATCAGATAAAAGCTGTTGCTTTTTAACCTTTTAAGAATTTCAAGTGCCGGCAAGGTGCCGACAAATTGGGAGAAAAGATTGCTAAAGTATCTGCTATTGCATCTCGTATCTTTTTTCTTTCTTTGAGTTTCATCTTTTTCATATCCTTAGTTGTTCCTTTTATAAATTCAACTGATGTATGAACTTTCTATTATTTCTCAAATTAAATGCATGAAATTATGGTAGCAGTGAGCCAAGAATATATGGCATGGTAAGGAATTGTTGCTCATAGTTTTAGTACTTCAGCAGTGGCCTCTGTTTTTTCTCAAAACGATACATTATTTTAGAGGTCATCGAGTACAACATCAATATTATGCAAGCTAATTTTACTCTTTCAATCGAATGACTATATATAACTCATAAATATGGAATTAATAGTGTCTACAATCTAGGTTATAGGAGTATATAAGCATCAGTAAAGTTTCCTGAATGACATTTATCTTCCATCTGTGCTCTAGCTAACAGACGTCTAAAAGCTGATTTATACTAGAATTAGGATTTTTTTTCTTGATAAATGAGATATTACCTAGATAGTCCTGCATCTTATGGGCATGCAAAATAAATAAAAATAGCAACACTTTAGCTTTCTAGTATGAACTTTGCATCTTATGTTTCAAGCTTCCTGCAACATTTTGCATTGGCTGTAGACATCGGGATTAATAGCTAAAACAACTCGTTTTTTATTTTCACTTTGGTAACATGTTTTCATCTGGCCCAGCAGCTAACTGTACCCTGCTATAAAGTGTCACAAGAACTCTGAACCCATGTAGGTATGGTGGCAATCATCGCATATTTGGAGGTGCTGGGAATAGCATGGCTGCTTATGACAACCCGGCTAATCATTTCAATCTTAATGTTCGCATTCCTGCACTCTTTCCGGAGAGATTACAGCTTGTAGGCATTTAACCGCGTCAAGGGATCTTGTGCATGTAAGCGGGGAAAATAACACTATTTTTTATTGTTGAAATCAGAGTACATGAGTTATACATATATAGATTACAACTATCATGTGAACGCGTGATCCCTCGAAAGAGAAGGCGTCATGCATGTAGGAAGCCGATGCACCATCCTGTCTAACACGCCTCCGCAGTCAGAACGTCGCCAAGGCGGACATTCAGACTGGACCTAAATTCGGTGAAGACGGAAGTCTCGCGGACGACGGTCCGGCGATGATGATCCGACGTGATGACGACGGTAGACGGGGCTCTCGAATGGCCGTGGAGGGAGGGCCGTGTCGACGAGTGCGCCGCATCACGCCACGACGTCATCGGAAGAGCGGAGGCGCCGGAGAGGTCAAAGTCGAGGCAGTGAAGTCCGGAGCCGACGAACGTCGACAGGTCAGCAGGGCGACGCAAACCGATCTATGATCGAAAAAAATAGAGAAAACCCGATTTGAAAATGACCGGGGAAAACTCTAATTGGTAGCCGATCGGATGATCGGTGACACGACTTAAACTATGGATTACGCAGCCCCCGGGAGGGATCATGGAGATGAGATCATCTCTCAGGGGCGGGGCGGCGGCCCAGGAACGGCACCGCTCTGATACCATATAAGCGAGAAAAGTAACGCTATCTTTGATTGTTGAAATAAGAGTACATGAGTTACACATATATAGATTACAGCTATCATGTGAACGCATACAGCTATCATGTGAACGCGTGATCCCTCGGAAGAGAAGACGTCATGCATGTAGGAAGCCGAGGCACCATCTTATCTAACAGTGCAGTGGTTGATGGAGGAACAGCAATCACGGGTGATTTCCTTATTTGGTTTTAGTGGTTTGGGCAAGACAACTATTGCTATGACAACATACCAAAGCATATCTGCAATAAGTGGACGTTTTCAATGTCAAGCTTTTGTAACTGTTACAAAGGTTTGATGTCAATGTGCTGATGAGAGACATTCTTCTACAAATTGTTCAACCAATTTATCAACAAGGATGCCATGCGTCAGCAGGAGCTGGTGAAGCATCCCTGGAAGACCCTCTCAAAGGCATGGAAGCATGGGATGTGAGACAACTTGCAAGCATGATGAGGCAGCAACTTGAAAACAAGAGATATCTCATTGTTCTTGATGATATTTGGAGCTTAGCTGAATGGGAAGGTATTCGATTTTCTCTGCCTAACTCAAATAATGGTAGCAGAATACTGGTTACTACACGAATCAAAGCTGTAGCACATACTTGTTGTTCTCACGAGTATGACCGAGCTTACGATATCGAACCTCTCACTGATTGGGGATCCAGAGACTTATTTTTCAAAAGAATATTTGGCAGTACAGTTGATTGTCCTCAGAACTTAAAGGAAATTTCAGCAAAGATCCTGGGAAAATGCGGGGTACACCCTTAGTCATAGTCAGTATAGCAGGCCTCTTGGCCAGCAAGCCAGTGCACAGTAAAGATCAGTGGCAGAAGATTTATTGCTCTCTTGGTTCAGAGCTTGAAACCAGTCCGTCACTTGAGAGATTGAAGCAAATACTTGAGCTTAGCTATAATGATCTTCCTTACCACTTGAAAACTTGTTTATTATATTTAAGCATTTACCCTGAGGACCATAATATCAGAAGGAAAAGTATGCTGAGACGATGGGTAGCAGAACGCTTTGTGACTGATAGGCGTGGGCTAAGTGTGTTTAGTGTGTTTGAGGTGGCAGAAATCTACTTTGACGAATTCATTAACCGAAGCATTATTCAGCGAGTGGACATGAGCTTTACTGGGAAGGTCAAAACATTTCGAGTTCATGATGTGATGTTGGAGATCTTTCGAGTTCATGATGTGACGTTGGAGATCATAGTGTCAAAGTCAATTGAAGAGAATTTCGTCACTCTTGTAGGTAAACAGCACACTTTAGTTCCACGAGAGAGGATTCGGAGGCTATCTGTTCATAATGGAAGTGCAAAAGATATCGCCACCGGCAAAAATGTTATCCCATGTCCGGTTATTGAGCATATTTGCCGATGGAGAAATATTGCAGTTTGGCTGGATGAAAATAATGAGAATATCAGTGAGCTGGGCAAGTTATCTCAATTGAGGAAGCTAGGAGTAATGATGTTTGTTGATGATGACAACAACTGGGCATCCTTGATCTCTGCACTTGTGAAGCTAGGCGGCAGCCTTTGCTCTCTATCACTTTGGCTACCTGATGGCGGGATCAATTTTTATTCTCTTGATTCATTATCCAGGCCGCCAATGCTTATGAAAAGTATCAACTTACCAGGAAAGTTAGGAAAACTACCTGGGTGGTTCCCTTTGCTTTCCAATCACACCGAGTTGACCCTTCCTGCAACTGAACTACGGTTCCGAGGAAGACCTGAAGGTGCTTGCACGGTTGCCTAGCCTGCTCTACCTTAGGTTGCATCACAGTGCGTTCACTGGGGCAAAATTTACAGCTTCAGCATCGGATTTCCCATGTCTTAAACTTATCGTTATTCATCTTGCCGTGTTTGAAGCTTTGAAGGTGAGGTTTGAAGAAGGAGCCCTACCTAAGCTTGAAAAGCTAGAGCTGTCTCTGTTTGAGGAAGCTTCCATTCAAGAGCTCTCTGGTATCAAGTTTCTTCCGAATCTTAAGGAGATACTCATCTCTACATGTCCAGGCAATACCATGGAGGACATTATGCGCCCTCTGATGGTTGAAGCTGAGAAAAACCTCGGCCAACACACTGTCACACTCAAGGCAAAACAATGGATAGCTGGGCGAGAAGTCAAGGTACTGCAATGTGAATTTACTGGACCAGTTTATACAGATACAATTTGTTGTGAGCTGAATTCTGTAGCTGATGGCCACCCGACTTGAGGTCAAATATTACGGATCATTTAAACATTTTGCACTTCTCTGTGGATATTAAGCCCTTTTTGGTATGTAACCTAACGGAAATTAATGGAATATTGTACGAGGGTGCGTTTCAACATATAGAAATTGCAAGTACTAGAATGTTCCGTTTGTTAAACAAAGGAAATGCAGGTACACACGCCATCGGTACGGATTAGGGGGTCACAGCCCATAGCGCCGTGCAGGTTCTTCAAAATAGTGCCTCCTGGATGAATGCTTACTTGCATACAACTATACAAGGATCGAAATCCCGAAAAAGGGAAATTTCCGATCAGCGACCGGAAACGGTACAAGCAGGTTACCAGAATTCTCAAAAAAAAAACGAACGAAGTTCGCAAACTGAAATTTGAATTTGCTTAAAAACTGACCAAAATTCAAAAACTAATATTTAAATTTGCTAAACCGGCCAGTTTTGTAGTTCCCAGTCCCCACCGATAAAATCGGTTACCAGCAAGTAACCACCGGGATTTCGTTTCCTGCTTGCATACCGGATTACCGGTAAGGACTATGTTGAACTGATATTTACGTGCATGGAACCATCGATCGAAGTACGTGTAGACAAGACAATCTTGCATTGTTAGTACCATCAGTAAACAAACCTGGGTTCCAATGCAATGTACTACTTTCATTAACTACGCATTTCGATTTGAGAAGTAACTCAAGACACCGGAGAAAAAATCCCTACAGATTTGGCACAATTAATATGACTTCCTGACCAAAAGAAACGAAAGTATACAATAGTGCCAAAGGCTAGAATTAACATCCTCTGATTGTGGAACATAGTGCTTTGAGCAGACAAACAAATGTATTAGGACCTTATTCTGAAATCCTAACATAAAAACCTGTACGATTTTGCCAACAAAAACATAGATTGGGATACTGTGATAATTAGAAAAATTGGTACAAAGAAGTATAATTTACAGACTACAGCCTCCGTGCTCTTCAAGTACCAGAAAACCGTACACGTTGTGCCTACTAGGATGGAAAGAACACCGGCATCATCAAAATCAACTGGCAAAACAAAACCAGCAAGCAAAGCATAATCAACAGAATGAATTAGCTAGCGCATAAAAAAAGCTGCCAATGCTGGTACGAAATGAAAAAGCAATGGTTGGATTCAGAAAAGGTTGGCACGGTACTTACTGCTTCAATACTCAGCACTGTATTCAATGAATTAGCTAGAGCATAAAAATAGCAGCCATTGCTGGTATGATGAAATAAAAAGCAATGGTTGGATTCAGAAAAGGTTAGCCCAGTACTTACTGCTTCAGTAGTCAGCACTGTATTCAATGTTATAGAGTAACTCCCTACGACCGTCACCACCCATTCGGTAGTTGAACTGTTTAGACATGGATTGCACTTTCTCATCGCTATCAAAGTCTGATTCACGGGAGCAGCGTCTTCGGACCTTCTTAAGTGTCTCCTTTGAAGGAGTAAAGCCCGCATCAACCTGAACCAAACATGGTTTGAGAAACTATAGATAGGCAAGAGAAAGGTAAGTTCAACTGACCATCTCATCAATTACAGCAAGAGCAGCTTTTGGATCTCGCTTTACAAGATGTGTGTCGACGAGTAGGGAGTATGTTGTTGCATTTGGCTTAACACCAAGGCTAACTAAATGCTGGAAGACGTTACAAGCTTCCTCTGTCTGTGCAACACAAAAGGGCATCACAGATTGAAGGGTTTGTTACCCAAGTGGCAAACATAAAAGCTGAAAGAGGTCATAAAAAAGATCAAGGAAACATATTAGACAATAATCATACTCTTTTCAGCTTTCCAAATGCACACAACAGGGCATTGTATGAATGTATGTCAGGTGTAAGTCTGAACTTTTCCTTTATTGCCTCAAAAGTTTCATACGCTCGCTCAAGATCCCAAATGTTTGCACATCCTAATATAACACAGTTAAGAGCAGCAACAGATTTGTATGGTGGATCTGCGGAACTCAGATTCTCCAATTGAACATACACCTGCAGATAGGAGCCTACAGTGTTAGGGTATTACATCATACTTTGTGAAAGAAAAGCATAACAGGGCAATAAAATGCTCATCTAATAATACCAAGTCAACTTCACGAAGATCATGCAGTTATAAACATAATCACACAAACACACGAGGCTTGCTAACCATGTTGAGATTTCTGATTTTACAAGAGCAACTTTCAAGTCTCAATAGGAAAGTGGTTCACAAAGAAAAAAGAATGCTAACTTGCTATTTAAGAAGCACATGCTATTGTAACAGCAAGGAACTGAACTACAAAAGGCTACCATTGTATTGTCATTGGGGAACGAAAGGCACAGCACCACAAATACTACAGTAGTAATGTTAACCAAGGAAAAAAATCAACAGAGAAGAAATAGTACATTTAATTTTTATATCAAAAAAAGAAACAAATAGCCTAGATAAACTCTCAGCAAAGAAACATGTAAGCTATGCCACAGCATAGAAAATGGATTCAATCATGTCACTAATAGGACTATGCATGCATAAAGTTTTTATTATTAGCATATAGTAGATAATTTTCTTAAAAATGGTGTCCCTCTAAGCATTTTGTGTCTCAAACTCTCAATGCATTACGGATAGCAAGTGTAAGTGAATCTACCGAGTCCAATGTGGTGAAGCTGTCCTTGCAGCAAGCAACAACAAGTGATCGCAAGGAAGTAAATGGCGAGAAGAGCTCTATATCAATATCCTCAGAGTCCCCATAGGCATTTTCAAATTCATGCAGGGTCCCAAAAGCTCGTTGAAGTTGACCAATTGATGAATGAGCATAAATCTTGGCAAGATATGTCTCTGGAGTGGGTGCTCTTTTCTGGCGCAAGGACTTCCGTAGTATCGACCAAGCAGCGTTCAATAGGTCAGTGCTATAAGTTCTACCAGCAGCACTTAAAGCTGAGAGTACTAAACCCTCATCAACTGAAAGGTGAATTGGAGGTGTAGCACGCTCACCACAAGCAATCCATCTCGCAAGAAATTCCAAAGCAAAAAGAGCTAGCTTGCTATTGTTAGCTTCAAAAGCAGCTTCTCGATGTCAATGCACCAGGACCATTGTGGACACAGCACTTTGTTCTTATCTGTTGCCTGAAATAAACAAAATGCACCATCATAAACAGGCAGCCAAATTATTCTAAAGTTGGACTACATAGTACATATATGTGAAAGGTATATTCCAAAAGTAAGAATATCAAAGGCAAATCGGTATAACCCACAAACCACAAATGATTGAGACCAACTGCAATATTAGAATCCTAAATAACATACACACACTAGATTAACCATCCTGAAGAATAAGTACCTTGCACTTCTCTATGACTGATGCCAATGTGTCCAATCTCCCAGATCTTACACATGCTCGGACATAATCAGTAAAAACAGTTGAAGATATCATGTAGCCCGATTTAAGCATCAAATCCAAATATTTCAAAGCTGAGTCAACACGGTTTTGTCTAATCAGCAGGCCTACGACCAAATTGTAGGATTCATCGTCTGGTGAGGTTCCTGTTTGCACCATCCTGATTTCAACAGATGGACAATCATTTTCGAAGTCAAATGTATTGCAGTGGAGTCACACGAAACTATACTGACCATAAAACAACATATTTTGGTAGAAAAAAGAGTGTATGAACTATTGGCATACTAAACATATAGGCAAAAAAACGTAAGCACTTAAGCAGAATACTATAAATCAATATTCAATACAACACGTCAACATTAACCTTTGCCAGCAAACCTGGTAATCTGCACATTTTGTTTAAAAGAAGTACTTACACCTGTACAAAATATAAGTTCCTAAATGTTATAACACAAATCTCATAGGCACTTCTTAGTTCTTATGCACTTGGTACTGTATCATGAAAATATAAACCAACTTAAGGTACAACGTCACTATGTGCAAGTTTAGGATGCAAAGTTGATCAATCATCAGAGGTGACATGTCAATGTAGATTTGGTCTCCCAGCAAAGCAAAACTCACAATGTTATGGATCAACGATCCCAACACATCCAGCTCAAGCTAACAGGTTCACAATATTTCTGATTTGCCCCGTCCTATAAATTTGTGCTAAACTACTTGCGATACTGTAGTTGACTCCTACACAGGCATATCACAATTCACAACATATATCAGCCAGTGAAATGGCGATACTCTCATACCCAAAACAAGAAAATTCACCGTTCGATGAGCTTCTCAGCGCCTTCGGACTCCTGGGCAGTGACCACGCTCTTGAGGACGAGGTTGTGCGAGGCCGTGTTGGGCGTGATCTCGAACTCGCGCATCTGCTCGGAGAGATCGAGCATCTCGTGCGGCAGGGCCCCCGCCATGAGGTTGGCGCGGAGGTAGTGGTTGAAGAGGTCGACGTCGGGGCGGTTGGGCTTGCCCGAGGCGGCGTCGAGCGACCTGACCCAGAACTCGAAGAGCTGCTTCATGTCCTCCACCGCTGCTCGGCCATCCACTCCGCGAAAGTCTCCTTGAGCTCCGCAGCGCCGAGGGTGGCGGAAAAGGCGGCCATGCGGTGGTGCGCCGCAAAGGTGCTGGCGGCGACGACGGCGGGGAGGAGGAGGAGGGCGGGTTGGATGCGGCGGGGTTGCGCCAGTTCTCGCCGTAGAAGGGCTGCCGGAACTGGGGTTCGGAGGAAGCGGGGCAGAGGAGGAGGCAGTATCGGAGGGGCGGATGGGGGCGGGAGAGCTCTGGCTGCTGGGGAGCGCGCGGGAGGAGGAGATCCCGGCGCAGAGGAGGAGGGGAGAGGCGCCGGGGCTTGCGGTGGCGGCGGAGGAGGAGCAAGGTCGCCGCAGCCATGGTGGCGACGCTCAAAAGTTTCATACGCTCGCTCAAGATCCCAAATGTTTGCACATCCTAATATAACACAGTTAAGAGCAGCAACAGATTTGTATGGTGGATCTCGGAACTCAGATTCTCCAATTGAACATACACCTGCAGATAGGAGCCTACAGTGTTAGGGTATTACATCATACTTTGTGAAAGAAAAGCATAACAGGGCAATAAAATGCTCATCTAATAATACCAAGTCAACTTCACGAAGATCATGCAGTTATAAACATAATCACACAAACACACGAGGCTTGCTAACCATGTTGAGATTTCTGATTTTACAAGAGCAACTTTCAAGTCTCAATAGGAAAGTGGTTCACAAAGAAAAAAGAATGCTAACTTGCTATTTAAGAAGCACATGCTATTGTAACAGCAAGGAACTGAACTACAAAAGGCTACCATTGTATTGTCATTGGGGAACGAAAGGCACAGCACCACAAATACTACAGTAGTAATGTTAACCAAGGAAAAAAATCAACAGAGAAGAAATAGTACATTTAATTTTTATATCAAAAAAAGAAACAAATAGCCTAGATAAACTCTCAGCAAAGAAACATGTAAGCTATGCCACAGCATAGAAAATGGATTCAATCATGTCACTAATAGGACTATGCATGCATAAAGTTTTTATTATTAGCATATAGTAGATAATTTTCTTAAAAATGGTGTCCTCTAAGCATTTTGTGTCTCAAACTCTCAATGCATTACGGATAGCAAGTGTAAGTGAATCTACCGAGTCCAATGTGGTGAAGCTGTCCTTGCAGCAAGCAACAACAAGTGATCGCAAGGAAGTAAATGGCGAGAAGAGCTCTATATCAATATCCTCAGAGTCCCCATAGGCATTTTCAAATTCATGCAGGGTCCCAAAAGCTCGTTGAAGTTGACCAATTGATGAATGAGCATAAATCTTGGCAAGATATGTCTCTGGAGTGGGTGCTCTTTTCTGGCGCAAGGACTTCCGTAGTATCGACCAAGCAGCGTTCAATAGGTCAGTGCTATAAGTTCTACCAGCAGCACTTAAAGCTGAGAGTACTAAACCCTCATCAACTGAAAGGTGAATTGGAGGTGTAGCACGCTCACCACAAGCAATCCATCTCGCAAGAAATTCCAAAGCAAAAAGAGCTAGCTTGCTATTGTTAGCTTCAAAAGCAGCTTCTACGATGTCAATGCACCAGGACCATTGTGGACACAGCACTTTGTTCTTATCTGTTGCCTGAAATAAACAAAATGCACCATCATAAACAGGCAGCCAAATTATTCTAAAGTTGGACTACATAGTACATATATGTGAAAGGTATATTCCAAAAGTAAGAATATCAAAGGCAAATCGGTATAACCCACAAACCACAAATGATTGAGACCAACTGCAATATTAGAATCCTAAATAACATACACACACTAGATTAACCATCCTGAAGAATAAGTACCTTGCACTTCTCTATGACTGATGCCAATGTGTCCAATCTCCCAGATCTTACACATGCTCGGACATAATCAGTAAAAACAGTTGAAGATATCATGTAGCCCGATTTAAGCATCAAATCCAAATATTTCAAAGCTGAGTCAACACGGTTTTGTCTAATCAGCAGGCCTACGACCAAATTGTAGGATTCATCGTCTGGTGAGGTTCCTGTTTGCACCATCCTGATTTCAACAGATGGACAATCATTTTCGAAGTCAAATGTATTGCAGTGGAGTCACACGAAACTATACTGACCATAAAACAACATATTTTGGTAGAAAAAAGAGTGTATGAACTATTGGCATACTAAACATATAGGCAAAAAAACGTAAGCACTTAAGCAGAATACTATAAATCAATATTCAATACAACACGTCAACATTAACCTTTGCCAGCAAACCTGGTAATCTGCACATTTTGTTTAAAAGAAGTACTTACACCTGTACAAAATATAAGTTCCTAAATGTTATAACACAAATCTCATAGGCACTTCTTAGTTCTTATGCACTTGGTACTGTATCATGAAAATATAAACCAACTTAAGGTACAACGTCACTATGTGCAAGTTTAGGATGCAAAGTTGATCAATCATCAGAGGTGACATGTCAATGTAGATTTGGTCTCCCAGCAAAGCAAAACTCACAATGTTATGGATCAACGATCCCAACACATCCAGCTCAAGCTAACAGGTTCACAATATTTCTGATTTGCCCCGTCCTATAAATTTGTGCTAAACTACTTGCGATACTGTAGTTGACTCCTACACAGGCATATCACAATTCACAACATATATCAGCCAGTGAAATGGCGATACTCTCATACCCAAAACAAGAAAATTCACCGTTCGATGAGCTTCTCAGCGCCTTCGGACTCCTGGGCAGTGACCACGCTCTTGAGGACGAGGTTGTGCGAGGCCGTGTTGGGCGTGATCTCGAACTCGCGCATCTGCTCGGAGAGATCGAGCATCTCGTGCGGCAGGGCCCCCGCCATGAGGTTGGCGCGGAGGTAGTGGTTGAAGAGGTCGACGTCGGGGCGGTTGGGCTTGCCCGAGGCGGCGTCGAGCGACCTGACCCAGAACTCGAAGAGCTGCTTCATGTCCTCCCACCGCTGCTCGGCCATCCACTCCGCGAAAGTCTCCTTGAGCTCCGCAGCGCCGAGGGTGGCGGAAAAGGCGGCCATGCGGTGGTGCGCCGCAAAGGTGCTGGCGGCGACGACGGCGGGGAGGAGGGAGGAGGGCGGGTTGGATGCGGCGGGGTTGCGCCAGTTCTCGCCGTAGAAGGGGCTGCCGGAACTGGGGTTCGGAGGAAGCGGGGCAGAGGAGGAGGCAGTATCGGAGGGGGCGGATGGGGGCGGGGAGAGCTCTGGCTGCTGGGGGAGCGCGCGGGAGGAGGAGATCCCGGCGCAGAGGAGGAGGGGGAGAGGCGCCGGGGGCTTGCGGTGGCGGCGGAGGAGGAGCAAGGTCGCCGCCGCCGCCGCAGCCATGGTGGCGACGCGAGGGGAGGTTTGAGTTAGGGTTTTACTGGGGTGGAGGGACTGGCGGAGTGGAGAAGACGGCGGCTGTGATCAGATGGGCGGGGCCGACGGAATGGAAAAGAGTGTTAAGAAACCTGTCTCGCCCGGTACTCGTCCTCTCAGTGTACTACGTAAAGAGAGAACTTCAGCTATTGTACAGTAATTTCACATAAGATTAATAAAAAAATAAAAAAAATTATCAACTCTTTGTGTTCAATCTACTATTCTGTTCTTGTGTTCTTGTATTGTTTTTATGATTCTAAATTTGTCTACGAGATAATCGCTCGAACTAGACTCGCCAGCGACGGTTCCTCAACACATTATTAATACGATCGACTCTCCTCGGATCGAAAGGTAAACGTCGTAACACGACACTCGTAGATCGAATCATTTTTCTAGATCGCTTTCAATTCCACAATTGTTGCTTTCTAGATTATTTTATCATGCGGTGCAAATCTGCTCTAATCTATCGCGAGCCGACTTGAAGTCGCTGGCACAATGCCGATCGGTAGATTGCATGAAAGAGTAGATAGTGATTGCACTGTGGATTACAAATCTGTTATAGTCTACCGCGAACCGACTTAAAGTCGCCGGCCAAACCGATCAGTGGATTGCATGAACAGTAATTGTATGACCAATAACAAAAAAATCGACGGCCACGTCTGGCTGGAGCCGCATCGCTGCCGGTCGCTTCCCCCACGGCTTTCCCCAAGATCGCCACCACTGCAAATTTCACCATGCTGCGCCTAAAGTCGGCGCCACCAAGTAAAGAGAAAAAGGGGGAGGGGTCACGGTGCGCCTGACAACCACGCCACGCCCGGCCTGACGACGCCGCCACGACCGCATGGTCGTCTGCCGCTCGCCACCGCATGGAACGCCTCGCGACTGCCTGCCACGGCTAGTCGCGCTACACACACGCTGTCGCGCCTTGGCCCAAAGATGACCATCACAAGCAAGCCGCCGGCCGGCACCCCCGGCCGAGCACCGCCCCACACGGCTTCCCACAGCCGCGCGCTGCTGGACTGCGTCGTTGGCCCGTCTGATACCGCCACACCGCGCTGGGCCCCGCGACGGCCACCGCCTCGCAAGGCCACCCGCCGCCACCTACACTCGTGAAGCGTCACCGCATCGATCGCGCACAGCCTCGCGCCCATCACCGCGTTGACGCTTCGGCCAACCATCGGCCATGCGCCACCCCGCAGACGGCTCGCGACCGCGAGTTCCCACTGGCCATCGCGCTTGAAGCCGTCCACCAGCCCGCAACGCTGGCCACCCGCAGCATCACGCGCCGCCACCCGGGTGAATAGGGGTAGGGAAACCCTACCCCCGTTCGACACTTTGAACCGGTACGTGGTAGGCTTTTTGGGTAGGGAAAGGCCAAGCGGGTCGGGAGCCCGTGGGAATCAGCCTGGTTAGCCGAAAAGAAAGAAAATAAATCGGGAAAAGAAAAAAATTTGTAATTTGCAAAAAGTCCCTCGAAAATTCTAAAAATTACGCGAAAAATTTTCTCAGAATAAAAAATTAGCGGTTTAGCCCCTGAAAATTGCAAGATTCGCCGAAAATTCATATTTCAACAGAAAAGGGTTTTGGGAATTCAAATTTTGAATCGATTTTAGTATTTGAAGCATGTTTACCTTTGTTATTATTATTTCTATACAATTTTTGTATTGTATTTACTGTTTTGATTATGTGTGATTTTTTATATTGCTTTTAATCACTAAAAAAAGTAGTAAATCATGAAAAATGCATAGAAAAATACAGGAATATTATGAGAATATTTGCAACAATTTTATGCAAGTTACCAGTAGTAATCTTATGAACTCTTTGCATTAATATGCAGATGACTGGTATTACGAACCGGAGTTCGAAGAGTTGGCCCAGCATAGCAAAAATTATTTGACTTGGGCATCAGATGTCGAGATCATACTTAGAACCAAGAAGCTCTGTGCTGCTATCGGACTTGGCACCTTGAAGGATGTCACTTCAACTGCTAAGAAAAATGATCAGGCACTTAATTTCCTCAGACACTATCTCTGTCTAACGCTCAAGAATGAGTATATAGCGGAGAAGAACACACTAGCTTTATGGACCGCACTGAGAAAACGGTTGAAGAAGCTGAAGTACACCATTCTTCCTCGGGCAGAGCAGGAATAGAACCGACTACGTTTTGCTGACTACAAGACCGTGGGGGAGTACAATTCTGAATTGCACTGAATTTGTACAAGTCTTCAACTCTGTGGCAAGGTAATCACGGATGAACAAAACATCGAGAAAACTCTCTACCTTTCACCCAAACACAGTGCAATCCGCACGCAACTATCGTCAAGACGACTACAAGGAGTATGTCGAACTGATTGACATCATGCAAGTTGCGGAAGCTTAAGATGACGTTCTAAGGAAGAACTACATCTCACAGCTGCCTAGTAGCAATGTTGGCCATGAAGTCAATGCTAGCAGCTACAAGGTGAAGAAGCCTCACTGAAAGGAAAGAGGCAAGAATGGTAAGGTCATGGGTCGCAAAACCAAGCAAAATACTCAAGTCAAGAAGGACGAACAAAAGAAGCATGATGAGAAACTCTACGGTTAGCAAGACCAAAGTTACTACAAATGTGGCACATGGGGATATTGGTCATGTGTTTGCCATGAGCCGCAACACGTGATTGATGCTTTCAAGTCTAAGATGAAGGGCAAAGGACCGCTTGAGGCACACCTTGTTATTACAGGCACAGAGGATCCACAGTCATGGGTTGCACCCATGGATGTGGATAGCCCAGTAGCAGCCCCATCACACCTTCTTTGGATATCACAGCGGCAGCTGCCGTAGTTGTCGAAGACCAGAATATGGACATGGAGCAGATTCATGCAAAATTTTCTTCACACTTCACTGATTTGATCTAATGCACGTATTGCACTTAGAATATGGCCTAATTCGGCCCACGCTGCGCATGGGCGCCGCCCCACGCCTGGCCTGTGGTTCGGCCTGCAGCCGCTCTTTAGCTCCGGCACGAGATGCTTGGTGGCCGTCGGATTTGATCGTCCGGTCGAGAATCGCCGCGTGTCTCGCTTCCGCCGGATTGAAACAACACGAAACGTCGGATTGCATCGGACGGCCGAGAGCGAGAATCGCGCGGTATAAAAAGCAACGAAATCGGGAAACCCTAACCCTAATCCCCATTTGCTTCGTCTCCTCCGAAATCTCCGCGCGAGCGACGGCGTGAGGCGCGCGGGCGAGGAGCGAGCGCAGAGGAGAGCGAGCGAGCGAGCGGAGCGGAGGCGGCAGCATAAGGCGGAGCATCAAGAGGCGGCACTCCCGCTGCTCTCCTCGCCGACGCGTCGGCGAATGAGGTCACGTCGCATCAAGAGGCGACATCCGCAGCCTCTCTCTTTCGCCGTACGGCAGGCGACGGCGAGGTCGCGCAAGGCACCGTCCGAGTAGAGCGACGTTAGTGCCTGAGACCAGAGGAAAAAACGGTGGTCTCCAAAAAACGCGTGAGTATTCCTCGCCCTATTGCTTCCGATCTGAGTTTTTGAGAGGCCGCACCTTAGGGTTCCGATTTGGGGATTTTTCGGGATTACTTTAGGGATTTCGCTTAAGGACTTGAGATCCCCTCCTTCTAAGTGCTAAAACCGAGCCCTTTAAACATTAGATCCGGGCAAGTTCAACCTTCGGTCGGGACTAATAGGGTTCAATACGATCTAGGGGTGGCTCTGATACCATTGTTAAATAAACTGAGAGTAAAGACTTTATCTAAACACATATAAGCCTAGATCATAGATGAACACCACAAAGACATTAGTGCGGAAACGTGAGCTCTTACCCGATCCTGAAGATGCCATCGTAACTGATAGTTGGCCGAGGTCGGTGAAGATGTGAGGGTGCACAGATGTGTCGGCTTGAGGCGGTGTGTAGTCGAAAGTGGCGACGGAGATCGACCGGCGGTGTCACGGTGATGCCGAACGGTCTTCGATCTTCGCCCACCAAAACGCTCTTTTAGATCGGATCTGTTTTGGACTTGAATAGCCTAGCGTGATTGCATCAGCTTGCCGAGTCCAACTCATTCATTTATATAGAGCTGGTGGACGGGACCGAATCCAATTACGTTAGTTTCGCCCCGATCAGGGCGCGTAACGGGCATAGCCCCTGATTTCTCGGAGGTTGTTACCGAGATCAACCCAACATTCTCCAAACCCTATGTACACCATGATGCTGACACGCTTACTTCTCCAAACCCAGTGGGCGGAGGGGGCATAGATTGGGGGTGGTTACGGCACGAAGGAAAATCTCACCGTGGACTTGCCGGCGCCGAGGTAGCCGTTGATGACTGTGACGCCGACTGGCGATGCGGGGGCTGAGGCGGTGGAGGAAGTGGGCACCGGAGGAGACGGCGTATGCGGCGGGAGCTCAACGGTGAGGGGAGGGCAGTCGTTGTCGTCCTCCGTGGCCACCGCCGAGAGACGAGAAAAGGGAAAGCTCGAGAGCTGATGAGCGGTTACGTGTCAAGCGTAGATTTTGGGTTTTGGGCTTTTGGCTCTTTTTTTAATTAACTAACTAGTTTTTAAATTTTATTTTAAAGTTAATCCTCCACCAATTTTATTTTCAATTCTGACCCTTTTGGTCACACCACCACTCGTGCCGTGATAAAATAATATTGTCACGTTATAGGATAAGTCCGCTAAAATAACACTTTTTGTCAGACAAGAGTTTGTCTAGATACGGATTGACGTGATCAAAAAGTCAAAATTGAAAATAAAGTTCGTGGTGGTTAACTTTAAAATAAAAATAATAAAAATAATTAATTAATAAAAAAATTCTACGTGAGAAGGGGATTCATTATTTGCCCTTTCTTATACTACGCTCATTCCCGATGTTGGTCTGTATACCACGAAAGTATTCTTTTACTCCTCGGACAAATCCAACAGAGAGCTTCGTGATAATTCAGATAACTTCAGATCCAGAAAAAAGAGTGAAAAAAAGATCTCTTTTGCAAACTCATGGAACATAATAATCCAACACTGTAGTGACTCCACGGCTCAAATCCACTCAAATCTACCACAACACTAAGGAATCGAATCATCCACCAAAAAGACCAAAAAAAAGTTGCAGAACCCAATGGCATGAACAAATCCTTACGCCCATTAGCATCCAAAGTCCAAAATTTAACGGGAAAATCCTTCCTTTTCACAAATCTTATGACTCCATAGCCCAAATCCCTCCCAAGGTTCAACCGTCGGACCAACCCATGCCTCGCCGCTGCTGTCAATGGGCAACCTCCCACCGCCGCAGCCGCCCTTCTCCCTCTCCTCCCTCCTCTCTTACTGCCCTCTGATGACCATGCGACCCCGCCCCCACCATGAGCCCTCTGAGCCCCCAGCAAGAGCGACTGGGACGGATCCAGCCGCAAGGGCTCCCCAGACATCGCCTTCCCCACCGGCGAGCTCGTCCACCACGCCGCCGATGCTAGCTGGTGGCTCGGCGAGATCAAGCGGGAGCGGGTGCGCCTCGCGCGGGAGTGGGTCCAGATGGCCGCCCGCGACCGCAAAGAGGACAGCCCCCCGCGGCCCCAGACCACGCGCGCAGGGACCTCCTCCAGATCAGCGGGCGCCAGGTGCGACTCGAGCTCATCATGCGCATGGTCGCCGACCACCACGCCGAGCTCCAGAGCCTCTCCCAGCACTGCGTCGTCTTCCCTCACCGCAACCGAATCCATGTCGGTGCTTTCTTCCAACACACTATTCCATAAGTTACTTACTAGCTCATTCTGCTCCGGGGGGAGCTTTATGCGCAACTGTGGTTTGCCTGAGGGGTAAAATAGTACTTTTGTGTGGTTTGTAATGGGAAAACGGGTCAAAATGATTAAAAAGAGAAAGATGACAAGTAACGAAGAAACAGACTAATTGGGAGTAGTTAAAAAAAGCATTACATCGGGAAGTGAATGTAGTTTCGCAATACCTATCTAGTGAATGGGCAAATAATGAATTCCCCAATGTGAGAAATGCAAGGTTAGCAAGCATAGAAACATCCCCCCCCCCCAACTAAACTCTCTCCTGTCCGATCTACATCCGACGGTCTCAATCAACCCAACATGTACTGCTCTCCGCTTAGGCGCTTACCCATTCTAGTCCCCTTTCGGAGGGAACTTTTCCCAGAATCTTGCAAAATTGAAATGTTCACTGTGCAATTCCTGCCTAAAAATTTGTGAAATTTATGTATTCCAAACAAAGCTTTGTTGGTGGTTGTGTACGTATGGCCACCACGACATCTTGATTCGTGTCACTTAACATAGCCCAAATAAAAATGATTCATTATTTTCTATTCTACCCCTACATATTCTAGAACAAAAAAACAAACCATATACTCCTCTCTGGTCAAACATTTCACGCTTTTAACAACAACAAAAAAATCGTCTCCTTCAAATGGACACTAGCCTACCATTCTTTTTCCATAGAGCATGCTCGTGAAGAACAATAAAAAAAGGTGATGTACCTGGGTCAAAATGTCTTCCCAACATTAGGCTCATGGGACCAAATCTGAGGAATTATTTGGAAGACGGAGACGCGCAGGGTGAGTCATGCACATCATTTGAGGACCACCATGACGGGGCTCACTCTGCTGATACCCCAGACAACTACAGGAACCTGGACGGGATGTATGTAGCTGATGGTGCAGGTAGGGTCTCAGTAAATGGACCCCTTCGATGGCCATCTTGACCTGAAAATTTGCAGTACTAAGTTCTCCCAGTCCCATGGGAAGCAGAACATCGACATTAAAGAGGTCATTGGGATGGATGATTAGGGGAATTGTGTACCTGGCTGTCATGGCATTAAGCAAAGTTTTGAATGCCAAGAAGAGTGCATTTCCATGCAGTGTCCCATGAGTGTACTACTACTATCAATTTGTGATTGTATGGAATCTTTCCTTCCAAGTTCCAACTGGATGTTCAGAAAATGCAGCTAATAGAAATAGAATTGACATTGTTTGATGCCGATTTATCACTTTGAACTTTCTTTTTCTACTTGACAGATGCTAGTGGGGAATCATTTGCTTCTAATGTCAGACTTTACTTCCTTTTATGTGAGAGTGGTACAAATCCTATTTGCTGGGCAGATTTCCGGTTATCCTCTTTTACCAATCTTTAGTTCCGCAGTCGAAAGTGATGCATTTCCCTCAAAGCGACAAGTGGTTTTGATCTATACTTTGTCATCTGCATAATTGCAGTACGGGTTCGAGGAAATAAGTTGGGGGTAATAGCATTGCATGCCAAATCTTATCGCATTGTGCCTTTGGTGAGTGATGAGATACATTCGATTTATTTTCTCCTAATGATGCAATCATCAAGCGGTCGTGAGCTATGCACTTTGCACACCTAAGCATTGACAAACAGAGTGCAGCTCTGCAGCCTGAAAGATTCCTCAGGTAAGGTAAAAGAACTTGTATGTACTAGCTGAAGATTCACTGCATAAACTTCTCTGGGACAATTTCTGGGGGAAACGCTACCGCAATTGATCCAGGACACTTATTGGTTCGAACTCTACGGCAGAAATGGCAACTATAGGTATATAACGTATAATGCACCGACGTTGACATGCAAGTTTTGCTATTGTTTCTTTCTAAGCTGGCTAGTTTGTTTACACGATCCTAGTCTCTTGTGCTATGTGGAGTTTCTCCTCCTCTTCCTATTTAGGAGCCAGTATAGGATGCCTGCATTATTAAAAACTTGTGATACTTGTTCCTTTCATGGAATATCTTTGTATTGTTTTCTGCAAGGAAGTTATTTCCCAGAGATCTTTGTTCCTTTACATGTAGTACATATATCTCACAAGTTGGAGTGTGACCTGAGCCTTTGGCTAGATGCAAAAGCTTGTGACAGCTCATTTCTTTCTAGACTTTGGCTTGTGGTGCCTGCTATTCCAAGGATGTGATGGACTGCTAGTTCTGTACTTAAAAAAACAGTAGCATTATTCCAGGGACATTGTTGGTGATCAAGGATCATGCTGTTTGGTTTGGAGTGAAATTGGAGCTGCAAAGTAACTCATTAGGGGATGGAGGTTCAGAAAATACATCTGTTGATTGTGGCCTTCAGTTCAGGTCAGAGCAACTGGAGGCTAACAAGGGATTGGCACAGGCAAATCTGCTGGCAATTACTGGGAAGTTAGGTAAAGAGTGTCTGTAACTCTGTATCCATACTCTCCGGAAGGAAAACTGCATAGATCCTATTCAGAAAACTTGAAGACTAAGAAGTTTGCTCATGACTGACATCAGGAACTCTGCGGTCTCTGTGCCCCATGGGCAGCCCACCGGCCCACCGACATGGCGAAGCAACCAATCAAGGGCACTTCTTGACTTAGTCGAAGGGTATCGGTACCCCTTTCGTACAGAGCAAATGGTACAGAAAGATCAAACAACAGTCTTAACTGAATGGTACAACGGTATCCCACTCGCATAGAGCGAAGGGTACAACATATCCTGAAGTGAAAGGGGTTCAAGAAGTCGACACAACGCTACCCCGTCGCGAGGCCTGATACCTTTGCCCCGGCAAAGGGAGCTTCGCTCTAGCACCACCTCGTACGAACAGAAGGGGGTCAGACCACCTGTGAACCAAAAAGAAGACGTGGTGGATGAGGCCTATAAAGGTCCATCGTGCACTAAAGCTACAGCATAAGAGTGCAAAGACTGCGAGACCCCTATAATCATATTGTTAAGAATAGCAACTTGTATTCTCAGGGGGCCAAAGGGCCAGTATATATAGACAAGTACATGAAGTGAATATGCAAATAACCCCTTATAACAATGGGGAATAACACAACTATACATATATCTCTAACACCCCCCCCTCAAACTCATAGTGGATCAACAACACTGAGTTTGGAGAGGTAGAAGTCGTGTTGTGCTCGAGTCTGGGCCTTCGTGAAGAAATCTGCTATTTGAAGCTCGGAAGGCACATACTGAAGAGCAATCACCTGATCATGCATACAAAACCTCATGAAGGAAGTATCAACACCAATATGCTTGGTGAGCTCATGCTTCACAAGGTCACGGGCAATACTGATAGCACCTGTACTGTCTGACAAGAGAGGAGTTGGTGTAGTGACAGAAACACCAAAATCCTTAAGTAACCACCGTAGCCAAGTAATCTCTGTTGTCAAGAGAGCAATAGCTCGTAACTCCGCCTCTGCACTCGAACGGGATACTACAGTATGTTTCTTCGTCTTCTAGGCAATGAGAGAACCATCAAGAAAAGCACAGTAAGTAGAGATAGACCGGCGATCAGAGGGATTGCTGGCCCAAAGAGCATCCGAATAAGCCTGAAGCTGTAACGAGCTGGAGTGTGGGAAGAAGAGACGGCGAGAGATAGTCCCATGAAGGTATCACGAACTCAAAAAAGGTGGCTGTAGTGGACCTGAGTGGGAGGAGAGACGAACTGACTCAGAATGTGGACTAAATAAGTGATATCCGGACGAGTAACAGCAATGTAGACAAGATTCCCAACAAGATGACGATAGCGAGTCGAATCAAAAGAGGCTCACCATCAGAGGGCCGGAGATGAACGTTGAGCTCCATGGGAGTCTCAACAGTGCGCTGATCAGTGAGAGGGCGCGATCAAGAAGATTATGAATATACTTCTCTTGGGACATAAATAAACCATCTGGAGTGGAAGTAACCTCAATCTCAAGGAAGTAATGAAGAGGACCAAGATCCTACATAAGGAACTAGTCACTTAGACGAGCCTTTACAAATGCAGTGTACTCAGAATCATCTCCAGTGATGATCATATCATCAACATACAAAAGAAGAAGAGTCCGACCACGAGACGAAGTGTGGACAAAAAGGGCAGGATCATGATCACTAGTTGAGAAGCCAACAACAGTGACCACAGAGGAGAAGCGCTCAAACCAAGCACGAGGGGCTTGTTTAAGGCCATAGAGAGAGTGTCGAAGACGACAGACCATGCCCTCCGGAACAAAATACCCAGGTGGCGGATGCATGTAGACCTCCTCACACAACTCGCCATTAAGAAACACATTCTTGACATCAAACTGAGAAACAGCCCAATGACGAACAGACGCCACCGAAAGAAGAGTGCAAACAGTGATTATGTGGGCCACGGGAGCAAAAGTCTCGTCGTAGTCACGACCATGCTCCTGCTGGAAGCCACGAGCAACAAGACATGCCATATAGCGCTCAAGAGAGCCATCAGAGCGAGTCTTAATCTTATAAACCCATTTACACGTGATGGGACGAGAGTGAGATGGAAAAGGAACAAGATCCCAAGTGCCAGTACGCACAAGGCCAACAATCTCCTCAGCCATGGCATGCTGCCACTCAGGGTGAGTAACAGCATCCCGGTAGGAGACAGACTCATGGGTAGCCGCACCAGCAAAACCAAAACGGGTAGGATGCCGAATCGACTGACGATCGCGGAGAGCGTAGCGAGGAGATGATGACCTGTCAGGGGAAGATGGAGTATGAGGAGAAGATGAAACATCAGGAGAAGATGGCTCATCTGGAAGATCCTCAATACGAGGTCGACAAGTGTAAAAGAGAGTGGGAGGAGGCTGAGGAACCACAGGAGACGAAGCAGGTGGCGACAACAGCGGAGAGGCCTCAGGAGGTATATGTGGAGACTCAGTGGGACGAGTGGATGAGGGCAAGACAGAGATGGGTGTATCTGGAAAAGTCAAAAAGACAGGGACTCCACAGAGGAAACCGAAGGAGAGGCATGACGTGGGTAGAAGGGACGAGACTCGTCGAAAGTCACATCTCGAGAAATCCGCATCCGTTGACCAACAGGGTCCCAGCACCGATAGCCCTTATGCTCGACACTGTATCCCAAAAACACACTCAACAAACTGAACAATCAGTTTGGTGCGTTCTCGGGGTGCGAGGAGAAAGTAGCAAACGCAGCCAAACAGATGAAGGGCAGAGTAGTCTAGAAGAAGACCACATAGACGCTCAACAGGGATCTCACCCTGAAGAGCAGAAGATGGCTGAATGTTGACGAGATAGGTGGCAGTGGAAACGGACTCGGCCCAAAAGTGAGGTGGAATAGAGGCGGCTGGGGCAGGGGAGGACGAGTTGCACGTCCGGGAGAGGTAACCCTAATGGGCTCTGATACCATGTTAGGAATAGCAACTTGTATTCTCAGGAGGCCAGAGGGTCAGTATATATAGACAAGTACAGGAGGTGAATATTCAAATAACCCCTCGTAACAATGGGGAATAACACAACTATACATATATGTCTAACACATATAGCCTTTTAGGGATAGCATTGTAATCTCCTGTACCCTGATGTAACAACATAAGTAGCCCCCTCCCCTTGTGTCGTGAGGGGATCTTTTGGAATTAAAAAAAGATATATTTACTCATACTAATACCGCTTCCTTTTTGAGGACCCGGGGTTTCTCCCGTTCTCATTGTGGGTCACCCGAGGGCCTTCATCTTCTATTGTGTTGGTCTGAGCCACATCACTCTCTTATACTATAACTAATGTTAAGTCGATGGAAGCTAATCACTTCATATATCTCAACTCGGTAAATTGGTTAATCATACCTTCTTGTGCCCTTTTGCCAATGATATTCCGAAACAGTTCTTACAAGCAGTAACGAGACAGTATGACCAGCACTATAAACCTTGGCCTGAAGCACATCAACTATCCCAACTTTAGTCTGCAGATTTTAGGTTTTTTATTCTCAGGCCACAAACTGATTGGTTCTGCTAGATAATTGTGGTCAATTCAAGCCATCATCCAATCTTAGCACCATAAAGAAACAAGAAACTTTGCTTGACTTGTGGATTACCAACATCAAGAGCTCCACCAAACAGGATGGAGCAGAAGGCCAGCACAAGATTGTGGTCCCATCTGATTGGCATTGATAAAGAGAGGTGCTTGGAGATGGTCATCAGCCATCACACCTATTTAATTTGTCGTCTCAAAATTCTTAACTATCAAGCATGCATTGCAATTTTTGTATAAGAGCTAGTACATGATAGCCAACTTGGAAGCACGGACACGCCTAGAAGCCATCGAGTCCATGTCGGACACCGTGTCGTACATGGACACGGCTCTGACATGTATTGCAGGCGTGTCCGAAATTAGCGTCGAGAAAAAATTAAAATTAAAACCGGACACGTATCAAACACGTATAGGACACGTGTCAAACACTTAAGCCCATTCCATTCGGCCCAGCTAAGTTGGTAGCCCAGCCCAAGCAGCCAGCTTAACCCTAGCGCCCCTTCTCCCTTCTCCAGACGTCGTTAGACGCCGCCCCTGGCCCCCAGCTTCCAGCCATGATCCCCCTTCTTAGTCGCCAGCACCGGCCGCCCCCTGCTTCATCGCCAGCACCGGCCGCCCTCGCCAGCCCCGATTCCCCTTCTCCCATCGCCAACACCTCTGCTGCTCCCTGGGAGCGACTCCCTTTCGACGTCGTCCCTGCTTCCAGGTTCCAGCTGCGAGTCCCCGTCCTCGACAACGCTCGGCCTTCTCCAGATTCCGTTCGACACTGTAAGATCGAGGTGGCCGACTAGAGGGGGGTGAATAGGCGGTTTTAAAAATCTTTAGCGCTAAAACCAATATATAATACGGAAGCTAATAACAAATTGATTTTGCACAATTAAAACATAAATCAACTAGGCTTCCCTAAATGCACCAACAATATGAATACAATACAAGAGAGCAATCATACAAAGATATATAAGCAATTAAAGCATGTAATGTAAATTGCTCAAAGTAAAGCACAAGATAAAACAAGATGACACAATTATGTTTTACCGTGGGGTTCGGAGACTTGCCGGTCTCCCTAATCCATGTTGAGGTAAGCCCAACCACGTTGGACCGGCTCCACTAATTAAGCCAACACCTCCTTGGTAAGTCCAACCACTTGGACCGGTTCCAACACGAACCAACACCTCGCTCCACTAGAGTTGCTCTTCCTCCACTCCAGAGATGGCGAGCACCAAACCACTCACAACCACACCGGGCCTTCTCACAAGCTTCTTGAGAAGATCACCGGGCACGACGCCTTCACGCCGTCTAGGTGTCGGCAAACACCAAGATAAATAAATCTCAACCTTCACTTGAACTAATCAAGTGTCAACGCTCAAGTGGATACACAATCCACTACCTAAGGCAACACATGCACTTAGGGTTTGCTCTCAAATCTCACTAAGTGCAACACATGCATGAAAGAGGATGAGAGGCTTGCTCTTAGCTCAAGAGGCTCAATAGAGGTTCACAATAACACCAACAACCATCTCCAACCGGCCAAGGTGAGTATTTATAGCCCACACTCAAAAACTAGCTGTTGGAGGAAAGATTGAGGAAATATTCCTCGAAATAAACTAGTCGTTGGGCCTCAAGGTGGCTTGAAAGATCTAGGTCGGTCAATCGATCCAAAATATAGCCAAACTAATAGCCGGAGTATATATAACTTGTGTAGTTTATATATACTCATTTGACTTGTCCCACCATTATGAGTTAATGGTATGGTGTGGTAATTAATGATGATCCCATGCCCCAACGGCTATAAAACTAGTCGTTGGGCCTTCGGTCTTGGTGTTTGGTTGGAAGACCGGATTGCTAGTATAGGTTGACCGCCAACTAATGGCAAATGATGTAAGTCCATGTACCTTATTCCTTGTCGAAACCTTGTCGACCACCATTCAAGTCGGTCGACCGCCAAGGTGGCGGTCCGAAGCTTGTGAGAAGACCGCCGAGGAAAATCACCCGGTCCAAGTGTTGGACTTACCTCGCTCATTTGACCAAAATGGTGCTTCTCCGAATAAATGTATGATGAGAACTCGTACTTTTAATTGCACAACCAATTCGCTATTAGCTTCCGCATAGTACCATTTTCTCAACTAGCTTGGTCTCTCATTTATTGGACTTAACCGAACTATTGCATATAGAATTCAATTCAAAGGAAATCAGTCGGACCGACCAACACATGGCGGTTCGACCAAGGTATGCCTCACCATGAGATGTGGACGATCAATGACCATTCAACTAGCGATCACACAAGAATGGATGTCGAGCCTTCAGAGACCAAACCCTTTGGCTTCACTTCAAATGGCAAAACACATTCGCCCATTTGAGTGCAATTCCCAACAAGGTTCAAAGATGATATTCTCAGTAGGTTACAAAACACATTTGCTAACATTTAGAATACTCATCACAAGGAACAAGGTACATGGACTTACACCATTTGCAAAACACATTTGCAAACTTAAGTCACATGCTACAAGAGATCAAACATGAGCATCAACTATTTGCAAAACACATTCGCAAATAACAGCATCATGCCACAAGGCTAAGGTGCATGGACTTCAGCCATTTGCAAAACACATTTACAAACTATAGTCCCATGCTACAAAGATTAAATGCATGAGCATCATTCATTTGCAAAACACATTCGTAAATAATAGCTCCATGCATAGATGAGTTAGAGCAAACACAATGAGCTATCAACACATGACTAACTCAAACTACTAGTTAAGACCCCTCTTAATAGTACGGCTTCCAACCAAACACCAAGACCGGTAAAAGACTAGGAACACATAATTAGCCCTGGCTAGTCATACTTTTGCCTTGCATCTTCTTGAAGCTTGATGACGCACATCAACACTTCAAGTCCGGGTCTTTGAATTTGACAATCATCAACACATGATGATCTTCTTCTCTTTGGGATCTTGTCTTGAACATCATCAACACATGATGATTTCTTCATCCCGAGTCTCGACATGCATCAACACATGATGCATTCTTCATTAGAACTCCATCAACACATAATGTGTCTTCTTTTGTCTTGATGTGTACCAACACATGATGCATCCTTTTCTTCAAGTCTTTTCATATGCATCAACACATGATACATCTTTCACTTGAATCTTGACTTGATGATCAACTCATGATCATCCCAAGTCTTCATCATCATTGGAACATAATCTATACATCCAACTCATGGAAAAAGTTAGTTCCACAATATGATTATCATTAATTACCATACCATACCATTAACACATAATAGTGGGACAAGATACTTCAATCTTTCCCTCTTTGGTAATTGATGATAACCATTTCAATTGCACATTAAAATGAATGTAGATAAATGTAACACAATATGAGTATATATAAACTACACAGGTCATATATATACTCACACCATGAGTATGCGAGAACTACACAAGTTCTACATACTCAAAACTTGAGTATACGAGAACTACATAAGTTCCATATACTCACAACATGAATATACAAAAACTACACAAGTTTTATATATATTCGAAACATGAGTATACACGAACTACACAAGTTCTATATACTCAAAACATAAGCATACAAAGACTACCAAGTTTTGTATACTTAAACGGATATATTTCAAAGTAAAGATCCCAAATATACATAGGACATGAAATATGGATCAATACAAATGAAACCACAAAATATAGAATGAGCTCCCCCTAAACGTGTCCATACACATATGTGTAAAGAAAACATATGCACATATTCAAGATATACATATGGTGGAGTTCAACCTATATTTTGGATCCGAGGAATGCAACATTATATAAGAGTACAAGTTGAATGCATACCTCGTTGAATTTCACCTTTATATCCAAATGAGACTACACACTATATATAGCAATAGAATTGTTAGTCTCACAATTAGATTTATCATTAATCACCAAAACACTCCATTAACTCATAATGGCGGGTCTAGATCTTTCAGACACCGGCGCCTCTACTGTTCCCCGGGAGCAACTCCCCTTCGATGTCGTCCCTGCTTCTAGGTTCCAGCCCCGGCTCCCCGTCCCCGACAATTCTTGTCCTTCTCCAAATCCCGTTCAACACCGCCCTTGGCCCCCTGCTTCTCCGAGTTGTCGCCTTCGACGTTGCTCAACCTTGGCTCCCTGCTGCTGCTGCTCCCGATGCCGCCCTGCTGCTTCTGTGCGAAGGACTTTCTTCGGTGAGTTGTTTACATGTTTGTTCTCCATTCTCCAGAAACTCATGCAAGTATTGTTGACAAGTGTTGAAGTGTAAGGCCGCTGTTGTTGCTTGTGCATAGTACCAGAAACTCCATTCAGTGAGTACTGAGTAGTTGAGCAAACTGAAAATTCGTTATTTGGCTATTGTTGAAGTGTAAAGCCGCTGCTTGTGCATAGTATCAGTGTGTCATGCATCAATATTTCGCCACTCATGCTGTCATGGTAAGTAGCTTTGCACTTTTGCTTAAACATGATTAGGACTTAGGAGATGGAACCAGCTGGTTCAAGTGCTGAGCAGCAAAATGTGAAGACTCCATTGTGGAATCATGTCGAGTGCATAGAGAGGACTGATAGAGGAGGTTGTGACGCCCCGTGTCATTACCCCTAGGGTAATCACACTTAGGCATACGGATTACTATTCGTCTGCCCGGTAGAACACCGCTCCGACGAATAGCAAGCCATTTTATCAGAGTTGCGCAGCAGAACAATAAAATAGAAACTGTACATCTTTATTACAGTAGTAGCCACATAAGACTAGGGTTCTTACTAAAGCTATTACACAACGCAAAAGGAAGCTTCTCCGCTCTGGAGTCTGCTCCGGACTACCGCCCTCCTACTCGTCCCACGAGTCAAAGATGGCTTCCATCTCGCTCAGTCCTCGCCACGGTGCCTTCTCCTCCTACAGATTGGTACACCAAGTCCTTTGCCCCACTCGGGATAGCTCCGTACGGACTAGGATCTAACAAAGGAGAATACTAACAAGGTTGAGTCTGTAAGTACTCAAAGAAGCATTAATAGCAAACAATGCCTTTGCATGGTGATCTCTGGTCTTTATCACAAATTCTAAAATCATCTCATTACGAAAATAAATATTAAAACATTAAGTTGCAATTTTAATTAGAAAATACTACTAGTCACTCGGAAAGAAGAAAGACCCCAGTGGTTCCGTGAGACTCCAATCCAAGAGACGGCATGAATTCATGATTTGTATAGCATCGCTTGCAGAGCTTGCGCCACTTTACCCATAACTATTCTCAGCTCTCGTGAACTGGGTCCATCGCATTTCCTTTGATGCGACTTGAGTTCGTAATCTGAGGCGTTTTCGAGTTACGTGATTAAGTCTCCACCCATTGTTTTCCGTCGGTGTCTGGCGCACCTGATCCTCCACCGAGTTCCAACAATGTTGGTTGGGGCGGCTATCCTCCGAGCCCAACACTCCACCTTGGACCGGCTATCCTCCGTGTCCAACATTCCGTTAATGGAGAACGTAATTACGTAAACAGTAGCATTTTACGCGCTCACAAACGGGAAATGGTTGGCACTTGATTTTACTAAGATCGACCGAGTAAGAGTTTTGTTAGTCCTTATATTATAGCTGTAGGTAAAGGGTCCCATCTCTTATCATCATCATCATCATCATCATCATCATCATCATCATCATCTCTTTTCTCTACCAAGGCCCCTTTACCCACGTAGTAATTCTCAATTTCATCTCATCTCGCTTTTCTTATCTTTCTCATCATCTCGGTCAATTTGTTTTTGAGAAATAGTTTTGATGCAGTACATATATGATAGAGCAATATACGGTTTACATTTAAATTAGCTATATTGATGTTCAAGAGGATCGCTTGCCTTTAGAGTTTTTGGAAAGGTCGACGATGACGAATCTCTTATCGACTTCTCACTCAAGACCTTTGGTTCGCTTTACGAGCAAAGCGGTAGCACGAATAATATATAAATAAATACTTAGTTGATTTTTGATGATATTAGACGAATAAAAAATGCTAAGACCACTCCTATATTAGCCAGATTTTAATTTAATAAAACTTTTCGGAACCGACCCAGTTAGCACTCTTCCGCTAAAAATCGTTCTTAGGGTTAAGCTCGATCTCCTGCCGTCACCGCCAAACTCACATTCTATACTCAAAAAAATCAAACAACTAATTTCTAATCCTAATTTCGAGTCAACCGACTAACCACTACACTACTAAACCCTAATCACTACAAAACCAATTAAACCCCTAATCTAATCTTCTAACCCTAACTCATCTACTCGGCTAATCAACCTCCTAACCGGTTAAACCCCCTTCTATCTAATTCCCCCCTTAATTCCTACCCTAAACCTAACCCCCTCTCTCCCTCACTCACTCTCTCTCCCTCTTCTCACACCCGACTCCCTTCGGCCTACACACTACCCCGCCGCCTCCCTCTCTAACCCTCGGCGCCACCTCCTTCCACCGTCGCCCTCTCACCCCCGACTCTATCTCTGCCGATCTCGCGCCTCTCCCTCACCGCCGACTCTCCCCTCTCCTCTCTCTCGCTTTCCCCTGCTCTCTCTCTCGGGATCCTCAGCCGCCATCGCCTCCCGGCTCGGGTCTTTGCTCCTGCGCCTCCTCGGATCGCCACTTCCTCGGCTACGGCCCGCCTCCTCCTGTAGCGGCCAAGGCCAGCGCCCGCTGCCAGCTCGCCTCGCACCGGTCGCTCCGCTCCACGGCCCGGCTCGGCGCTCTCTCTACTCGCCTCCTCATTGGTCGGCTCGGCGCTGGCGCCGCCGTCGCCTTCCCTGGATTTGGCCTCGCCCGCCTCTGAAACCCTAGGTAATCCAACTCCTCCTAACCCCATTGCTCGTGATGAAGATGAACCGAGAGCTATTTGATGCTACCGAGATATGGTGAAATGATGATATGCGAGGCGATGTGCATGATGATGGGTACCGGGGTTACCTCCTCTTGGATTTGGGGTTTGGGAAGAGGAGGGTGGCGATCTTTGATTTGTCTTTGGTGCTCCCCTCACAGTTCCCGGCTCTGCTTCGATTGCAGTGCGATCTTTGGGTTGGTGGGGTTCCTCTGCTTCTTGCTGGGGCTCCTCCTCCTTTGCACAGCCTGCTGCCGCTTCTTCTTTCAGTTGAACCTCTTCGGTTCCCGCCTCTGCTTGTTGTGGGATGAAATGCTTGTGGTTGTGCTTTCTTTGGTTTGCCGCTTTGCTTGCTCTGTGTATCCGGGCAAGGCTTGGGAATGTATTCTTTGTGTTCTTTGGGTGTGAAAACCGAGGTCGGTTTGAGGGGATGCATTTAGCTTTGGTTGGCTATCTTGGGAAATGTATTGTCGTGGCTTCGGAAGGGGAAATGCATATGGTGCTGGCTCTTGCAAGGGGGATGCACTTGTTGCTGGGGGAGATGAATGCAAAGGCTGGCTGTTGGGGGATGCATTGCTGTTGGGAAGGGGAGATGCACTTGCTGGCTTGTGGTTTTGCTGAGGGGAAATGCATTTGAGCTGGGATGTATTTGTGCTGGCTTGTTGCTCTGTGTGGGCTCGGCGGAGGGCTCGCCTTGTCTTTGCGCCTCCTGTGCTTGATATTTTGAGGGCTGGCTGGCTTGACTGTTGGGCTGCTTTGGTTTGGCATGGGCTCGGCTGAGGGGGATGGATTGGCAATGCTGTGAAAGGAAGGGTGCCACACTCGGTGATGCTTTGGCTGAGGGTGTGGTTACCGGGGGTATGCAATGAGGGTTTGCCTTTGTGGTTTTGGCAAATGCAAATAGTGGGTGTTGGGTTCTAATAATGCCGGATGATGAGACCCACAGAAGTGGCAGATGTCGAAGGATCTTGGGTGGTCTGGATATCTCGGCGATCAAGGGGCCGACTAACTCCGGTTGGTCTGGGAATCTTGATTGCCAAGGGACCGACTACTCAGGGTACTCCGAATACTCTACTGCACTTCGGGAAGTCTGACGGCCGCTTTCTAAACTCTAACTTTTATATACTATCGCTCACAGAATACTCGACTATGATTACTAACCGATTGCTGCTTTCTTGCGAGCGAGGAAAAATGGATCACGAGGTGGCTCTACGGACAGGCGCTCAAAGGCAAGGCGACAAGGAAACAGCTACTACAGACGGCAAGAAGAGAAGAACTAGGGTTTTAATTATTTACTGCCAAAAACCTTGTAAATGCTTGTAAAAAAAATGTTGTAAAAATCTTTTTGATGCAATGAAATGGAAATGTTTTATGTTAAGAAATATGCAAATGGTGCGGGTTGTCACATCCTCCCCCCCTTGGAAAAATTTCGTCCCCGAAATTGCAATCACTGCGGATGGGTGTGGGCTAGGCTCGCGTAGCGCTTCTTCCTCTTCCACGAAGCTTCGCTGACGGGGTGATCTTTTTACTGCATTTCTTCTTGGACAAAACTTCGGGTTCCTTAACTGACGGGTTTCTGTAGCCAGAGTCTTCACGTGGGTCCTTTGAAAGTTGAACGTCTTGCAGATAAGGGTCGAGATTTGTGTGTAGAAAGGTGAGGGTCACCTCAAATGGTTCCCTCTAGGTTCAAATATTGAGGTATTAGGGTTGGGTCCTGACTGACTTTTTGGTGGAAGCTTGCCGGAATACGCCATCTATACTTATTTGGAGAGCAGATGACTATTCCAATCAGTGGGTTCACTCCCAGGGATTTTTTTCCAAAAATTCAGAATTTGCAAAATTCTTCACTAGTGATTCAGAAGATAAAAGGAGTGGGTTCTTTCAGATTTAAAGGAATAATATCCGAAGAGAGTGGAGGTAATAACGCATCAGCTTATTACACCGATGCTTCTCCAACTGCTTACGGCCATGGAAGATAGGCGTGCGGTTCTCCTTTCGGCTTCCTTCGTGACAAGTTGGTTGTCTTGATGCGCTTCATATAAGTGAGTTGTGGTGGTCTTTGGAGCGGTGGCTTTGGCCTAAATGCTAGTTGTGGTGGGGTTCCAAATATCCTCCGGGATTGGGACAATCAATTTTACGATGTCCAAACTGCCCACAATTGAAGCATGCACTGTATTCTTCGCATAATCCTTTGTCGTGGTTTCCTCTACACTTCCTCATTTAATTGCTAGAAGTACTGGTTCTTTGTTGGTTTGTTGGGTCCAAAAAGTGGGTTGAAGAGTCGCCGCTGAGGTGGTCCATATCTTGGTGGCGGTTGCTGCGACACAAAGGGATGACGTCTAGGAGCAGATGAAAAATGGTGATCGATTTTGGCCTTCTTCCTCCGTTCTTGGTGAGGTTGGAGTATTCATTCTCGAAAATTATGGCTCATTGACTAGGTCTTGGAATTCATGATTTTGTGGATGGATATGAGCATTTTCAGATAGGGATGCATTCCATCCAGGAATTTCTCTATTTTCTTCTCCTCGGTGTCAACATCAGTTGGAGCGTAGCGGGAAAGATCATTGAACTGACTCAAATATTCCACCATCTTTTTCCGCCTTGAGTTAGAGCTCTAAATTCCGCTTCTTTAATTCCATCCTTCCAAGAGGCACGTGTGTTTGATGAAGCGATCTTGAACTCACCCAAGTGATGGGTTGCTCAACGACACTGGTTGCGGTTGTAGTTAAGCCACCAAGTAGTCTTCTTGCTGGTCCGGTGGTGTGTGAAGCATACCGTACTTTCTCCACATCCGAGCATCCCATCAGATCCAACTTCTTCTCTATCTCCACCAACCAATCACTTGCATCCAGTGGATCAGTAGCTTTAGCAAAAGTGGTAGGGTGAGTTTGGAGAAAATCACCCAGACTAACCCCACGGACTGGTTGAGAGGTAGTAGGTGCTACTCGAGTTAATAGAGCTTCCATGAAACGGTTTTGGTTCTCCTGGGCTTCTTTTCTGGAGTTCTCTAGGAATATGAGTACATCAGCCATGATGCCTAGGGGATCTGTTGCTATGGTGGGTGGCTGCTGGCTGGTTCCTGGGATGGTAGTAGATGGAGGTTGATCAGGTGCTGACTCACTAGGGTTTACTACTGGATTCTGTGGGGACTGTCCATGCGGCAGGAGTCCCAGTCTCAATTTCAATGCACGATCTTGACTTCCTTGGCCTTCCATCTTCCTTAACAACTGTTGGGGTAGAGATAAAGGTGTTACACTTATCTGGCAGGAGGTTAACCGCGGGTGAGTTGGATTATGACATGCACAGATAATCAAATAAAAATCAAGAAACAATGAGATGCAAAAAGATCCAAACCCTATACTAGCTGAGTCTTTCGTGCTCAGTCACGCTTGAGATCCCGTTCTCAAGACCGCCCAAATCCACAGGTTTGGGACTGCTCAGAGCTTGCCTCTGAGTGCGAACCTATGCTACCCTGGATCCACGCGCCCAGGCACGCTCGAGATCTGGCTCGAGTCCACCCAAATCACATATTTGGGACTGCTCAGGGTTCATTCACGAGTGCGCCCGAGATTTCGCTCTGGAGTGCGCCCGAGCTACACGCCGAGTGCCACGAACCACTCGTCCGGGAAATCTGATGTGCAGAAGTGAGACAAGACACCTTGATATAGAAGAAGAGGTAAAGAAGCTAAAGAGTATGGTCCAGACTTGCCCAAAATTGGAAAAGCAGGTCCATACTAGAGTTCTACTCCATGCCTTTGGTCCAGGCACTAGGCTCTAAACCTTATGGTACTGCACCCACAGCCTATGTTTTCTATCCTAGGTTGAGTTGGAATCTAACCATCTACTCACAAAAGACAACCACACCGATCCTATGACAACAACGCGTTTCCCCGCACTTTCTCGAAAGAAGAACTAACTTAAAGATGGTTCTACGTTAGCAGGAATGTCACTTTTAAGAAGAGGTAAGCTTTTCAACATAATATATATCTTTTTGAAAGAGGGCGGTTTGAAATCGAAATTGAAATAAGGGCAAGGATTAATAAAATAGTTAGTGCAATATAGCAAGCAAGAAGGACATACTTAAGGTATTACTACAGTTTCTATTTTATTAGCGTGGCCCGATCTTATTGCTCTGATACCACCTGTGACGCCCCGTGTCATTACCCCTAGGGTAATCACACTTAGGCATACGGATTACTATTCGCCCCGCCTGTGAGAACACCGCTCCGACGAATAGCAAGCCATTTTATCAGAGTTGCGCAGCAGAACAATAAAATAGAAACTGTACATCTTTATTACAGTAGTAGCCACATAAGACTAGGGTTCTTACTAAAGCTATTACACAACGCAAAAGGAAGCTTCTCCGCTCTGGAGTCTGCTCCGGACTACCGCCCTCCTACTCGTCCCACGAGTCAAAGATGGCTTCCATCTCGCTCAGGTCCTCGCCGCTGGTGCCTTCTCCTCCTGCTGCTGCATTGGTACCTGCAAGTCCTTTGCCCCACTCGGGATAGCTCCCGGCCGGACTAGGATCTAACAAAGGAGAATACTAACAAGGTTGAGTATGTAGTACTCAAAGAAGCATTAATAGCAAACAATGCCTTTGCATGGTGATCTCGGTCTTTATCACAAATTCTAAAATCATCTCATTACAAAATAAACATTAAAACATTAAGTTGCAATTTTAATTCGAAAATACTACTAGTCACTCGGAAAGAAGAAAGACCCCGATGGTTCCGTGAGACTCCAATCCAAGAGACGGCATGAATTCATGATTTGTATAGATCTGCTTGCAGCTTGCGCCACTTTACCCATAACTATTCGAGCTCTCTCGTGAACGGGTCCATCGCATTTCCTTTGATGCGACTTGAGTTCGAATCTGAGACGTTTTCAGTTTACGTGATTAAGTCTCCACCCATTGTTTTCCGTCGGTGTCTGGCGCGCAGTCCTCCACCGAGTTCCAACAATGTTGGTTGGGGCGGCTATCCTCCGAGCCCAACACTCCACCTTGGACCGGCTATCCTCCGTGTCCAACATTCCGTTAATGGAGAACGTAATTACGTAAGCAGTAGCATTTTCTCGCCACCAAACGGGAAATGGTTGGCACCGATTTTACTGACATCGACCGAGTAAGAGTTTTGTTAGTCCTTATATTATAGCTGTAGGTAAAGGGTCCCATCTCTTATCATCATCATCATCATCATCATCATCATCATCATCATCATCATCTCTTTTCTCTACCAAGGCCCCCTTTACCCACGTAGTAATTCTCAATTTCATCTCATCTCAGTTTTCTTATCTTTCTCATCATCTCAGTCCAATTTGTTTTTGAGAAATAGTTTTGATGCAGTACATATATGATAGAGCAATATACGGTTTACATTTAAATTAGCTATATTGATGTTCAAGAGGATCGCTTGCCTTTAGAGTTTTTGGAAAGGTCGACGATGACGAATCTCTTATCAGCTTCTCCTGTCAGCACTGGTTCGCTTTCTGTAGCAAAGCGGTAGCACGAATAATATATAAATAAATACTTAGTTGATTTTTGATGATATTAGACGAATAAAAAATGCTAAGACCACTCCTATATTAGCCAGATTTTAATTTAATAAAACTTTTCGGAACCGACCCAGTTAGCACTCTTCCGCTAAAAATCGTTCTTAGGGTTAAGCTCGATCTCCTGCCGTCACCGCCAAACTCACATTCTATACTCAAAAAAATCAAACAACTAATTTCTAATCCTAATTTCGAGTCAACCGACTAACCACTACACTACTAAACCCTAATCACTACAAAACCAATTAAACCCCTAATCTAATCTTCTAACCCTAACTCATCTACTCACTAATCAACCTCCTAACCTGGTTAAACCCCTTCTATCTAATTCCCCCTTAATTCCTACCCTAAACCTAACCCCCTCTCTCCTCACTCACTCTCTCTCCTCTTCTCACACCCGACTCCTTCGGCCTACACACTACCCCCGCCTCCTCTCTAACCCTCGGCGCCACCTCCTTCCACCGTCGCCTCTCACCCCGACTCTATCTCTGCCGATCTCGCGCCTCCTCCTCACCGACTCTCCCTCTCCTCTCTCTCGCTTTCCCTGCTCTCTCTCGGGATCCTCGCACGCCATCGCCCCGGCTCGGTCTTGCTCCTGCGCCTCCTCGGATCGCGCCACTTCCTCGCCACGGCTCGCCTCCTCCTACGGCGGCGGCGGCCAAGGCCGCTGCTTGCCTCCGCCTCGGCCACGCTCCGCTCCACAGCCGGCTCGGCGCGCTCTCTCTACTACTCGCCTCCTCCATTGGGTCGGCTCGGCGCTGGCGCCGCCGCTTTCTTCTGGATTTGCCTCGCCCGCCCTCGGAAACCCTAGGTAATCCAACTCCTCCTAACCCCATTGCTCTGTGATGAAGATGAATCGAGAGCTATTTGATGCTACCGAGATATGGTGAAATGATGATATGCGCGATGTGCATGATGATGGGTACCGGGGTTACCTCCTCACCGATTTGGGGTTTGGGAAGAGGAGGTGGCGATCTTTATTTGTCTTGTGCTCCCTCCGTTTCTGGCTCTGGCTTCTGATTGCATTTGCGATCTTTGGGTTGGGTGGGGTTCCTCTCTTCTTTGCTGGGGCTCCTCCTCTGCCGCTGGGCTGCTGCTTCTTCTTCTTCTTTCTCGGTTGAACCCTCTTCGGTTCCTCGCTCTGCTGGCCGTGGGATGAAATGCTTGTGGTTGTGCTTTGTTTGGTTTGCCGCTTTGCTTGCTCTGTATCCGGGCGGTGGCTTGAGGGAATGTATTCTTTGTGTTCTTTGGGTGTGAAACCGAGGTCGGTTTGAGGGGATGCATTTGTGCTGGTTGGCTATACTGGGGGAAATGTATTGCTGTGGCTTCTGGAAGGGGAAATGCATATGGTGCTGGCTCTTGCAAGGGGGATGCACTTGTTGCTGGGGGAGATGAATGCAAAGGTCGGTTGTTGGGGATGCATTCTTTGTTAGGAAGGAGATGCACTTGTCGGCTTGTGGTTTCTTTGAGGGAAATGCATTTGAGTGGGATGTATTTGTCTTTGGCTTGTTGCTCTGTGTGGGCTCGGCCGAGGGTTTGCCTTCGTCTTCTTGGCCTCCTGTGCTTGATATTTTGAGGGCTGGCTGGCTTGACTGTTGGGCTGCTGGTTTGGCATGGGCTCGGCTGAGGGGGATGGATTGGCAATGCTGTGAAAGGAAGGGTGCCACACTCGGTGATGCTTTGGCTGAGGGTGTGGTTACCGGGGGTATGCAATGAGGGTTTGCCTTTGTGGTTTTGGCAAATGCAAATAGTGGGTGTTGGGTTCTAATAATGCCGGATGATGAGACCCACAGAAGTGGCAGATGTCGAAGGATCTTGGGTGGTCTGGATATCTCGGCGATCAAGGGGCCGACTAACTCCGGTTGGTCTGGGAATCTTGATTGCCAAGGGACCGACTACTCAGGGTACTCCGAATACTCTACTGCACTTCGGGAAGTCTGACGGCCGCTTTCTAAACTCTAACTTTTATATACTACTGCTCACAGGAATACTCTCGACTATGATTACTAACCGATTGCTGCTTTCTTGCGAGCGAGGAAAAATGGATCACGAGGTGGCTCTACGGACAGGCGCTCAAAGGCAAGGCGACAAGGAAACAACTACTACAGACGGCAAGAAGAGAAGAACTAGGGTTTTAATTATTTACTGCCAAAAACCTTGTAAATGCTTGTAAAAAAAAATGTTGTAAAAATCTTTTTGATGCAATGAAATGGAAATGTTTTATGTTAAGAAATATGCAAATGGTGCGGGTTGTCACAGCGGTGGAGGTACATATTCAGTATTCCTATTTTACACTTTCTGTTTGACAAACACGTACAAAAGCATTCAATAATACATATGCATATATTATTACACACACACATATATCCCCGTATCATCATTTTTTTAGAAAATAACGAATTTCGTGTCCGACACACCTGTCCGTGCATCCTAGATAGCCAATACATATCATATGGACCTACAAAAAAACATTGTTTTGCAAGGCAGTTTACTGAATTCAAGCAAGGAATATGCTATATTGCACACGATGTGACCTGAAGATAAAACTGTGTCCAACTAATAACAACTCCGGCTCAAACAAGAGAAGAATCTAGACTCCAATGTGAGACGGCCTGCAGGCTGCAGCTAACTCTGTGCTTTGTAATGGATAGTAGAATTTTGCAGGAGCACAGCAAGTTCCCCTCACAGAGAGACCACCTTGGTGTCCTGTGTGCCTCCCAAGGCAAACCAGTTCAACAAAGGTGGGCAAGAAAGAGACATGAACAACACAATGTTTGTGTGAGCTGTCTGTGCCTGTCTCTCCCTCTAGAGCGAGAGAGAGAGAGAGAGAGAGGGAGGGAGGGAAAGATGGCATGATTAGTATTTATCTTTAGCGAGGAAAACATAAACTAGCTAGCGGCCTGCAGGCTTGCTAAAGCAACAAAGAGAGGGGGATGAGACGGAGAGAGAAAAAGACACCGGAATGGTGAGTGAGAAGACTTGTCCTGTGTTCTCGTGGACAAGTAAACAACCCCTGCATTGATACCACATGCCATCACACACACACGCATGCTTAATCCTTTTACTTTAGTACCTATTTCTGCATAAATATTTGGTTGTTCCGCTGCACTAACCAATCATTTCATCACTAGGTTGTAGCTTCTGAGCTTCCATCAGTCTATTATCCCCCTTCCTTGTTTGCTGCTCTCGTCTTTTAGTTGGCTCACATAGCTCTACCCCTGCTTGCACAATGCATTCTTTATGCACAATTGCATTGTTGTGTTGTCTCTGAGAGAGAGAGAGAGAGAGATTGGGGTCCAATGCTCTTGCTGTGCTTGCTTTCTTTCTTGACAATGTCGCTTACAGCCACCAACCAATATCACGACAGTACTGCTGTACTTTTTTTTTGAAGCAATTGGTTACTCAGCAACTAGGCTGCTCCTGCCTCCCACAAGGCAGATCTCAGATTAGTGCAGCAAAAGTAGGAGCAGAGCAAAGGTTAGCATGCATTGACCCAGAAATTCACGGGGATCAGTTACTACTATATGGATAGCAGCTAACAGCAAGCAGATGGCGAAGTTAAAAATAACACTATGACCAAGTAAAAAACAACAGCTTTTGAGTTAATCTTAGAAGCCATTAACTGAATCAGCTCAGATGCTAAGCTCTGTGAGCTCAGATTATCATAAGATTATTAATTTAGTCCCTTCAAATAAGAGAAAATGTAAAAAAATTTGATAGAACCTGAGAAAACTTCTCTGAACTCTTTAGTTTTCCACGGAGATTTTATCCCCTTAAGCTTGGAGCTTGAAAAGAATGAAATGAATTGAATCTGTACACATCCCCATTAATCACCTCGATTTGCGGATCAAGCTTGGCTCAGCACAGCGCGACCAAGCTTCAAGCATCCTCTGATGCAGCCGGCGGGAAGTTGAGATCAAGAAACCCTGCGACCGCCACGGGGTGCTCCTCCTCCTGCTCCGCATTGCCGCTGGCGCTGCCGTAGAGCTTGCTGTCGTCGGAGCTCGCGCCGGCCATCACGTGCGATCGCTTGTGCCCGCCGAGCGCCTGCCCCGACGCGAACACCCTGAAGCAGACCGGACACTCGAACTTCTCCACCGCCTGTGCCGCTGACTCCTTGGCACCAATGCCGACGTCCACTAGGTCCGGCGAAGCCGACGGGGACAGCGTGCTGAACGAGGTGTACGTCTCGACGCTCGGCTCCGGCGCGGGGGCGGCGGCGGTGGCCGGGGCGACCTTGGGGCCGCTGCAGCTGGTGTTGATCCGCTTGTGGCTCGCGCGGTGGCCGCCGAGCGCCTGGTAGGAACTGAACACCTTGCCGCACCCGGGGCACTCGTACCGGGTGCGTTTCGTCGGCACGACCTCGCACTGCTTCTTCGGCAAGCTGGAACCGGGAGTGTAGTAGCTAGTCCTTCGCTTCTTGCTCTTGACGACGTCGATGCCGGAGCCGTTCTTGATCTTGGCGTCGCCGTACCGGAGCAGAGCTGAATCGTCGTCGGAGTTGTAAGCATACCCGTTTCTTGGGAGGTACGCCTGCTTCGCCGTCGTCTTCTTGTGCACCTCCTTGACCGGCGAGCTCCACAGGCCGGTGTCGCGCGAGAGCATCAGGAGGCAGAGCGCGACGTCCTCCTGCTCCTTCTCGAACCCGCTCAGCACCGGCGGCGGCGCGGGCGGCGGGGCCGCCACGCGCATCGATCGGCGCCTCCTCCTCGGCGGCGCGGCAATCACAGTCACAGCCGCTGGCACCAGCGGCTCCGTCGGCGCCACCATCTCCTCCTCCTCTGCGTCCGCCTCCTCGGAAAAGAACTCCTCTTCCACGTCCACGTCCCCCTCGTTGTGATCCCTCGAGCCGGATGCATGGCGCCTCATGTGCCCAAACAGCGACCGCCACGAGAACAGCTTCCCGCACTCCCCGCACGCCTTGTGCTCGCCATCACCACCACCATCCTCCTCCTCCTCGTCGGCGAAGTCGGACAGCCGCCGCGTCTTCTTGGGGTTCTCCCTCAACCCGTAACCAACCACGCCATTGGAGCTCCGCCCACCGTTCACCGAAACTCGCCTCAGCTCGTCGGCGGCGTCGACCTCCGCCACCGCCTCGCCGAGCGAGATATGCGACCGCATGTGCCCGCCGAGCGAGCGGCCGCACGAGAACCCCTTCCCGCACACCTTACACCTGTGCATCGCCGCAGCAGCAAGCTCCTCCACGGCATCCATATTCGAAGAAGCTGGAATTCAGGATCTAGGGGTCAAGAAACCGACCTGGAGGCGATCAGGAAGCGATGGGGAGGAGGATCTGAGGCGGCGGCCGCGAGCATTGGAGATCTCTGAGGAAGGAGCGAGCTTGATGCGAGCGAGAGCTAAAGGAGTAGAGGGGAGGAAAGGTAGGGTGGTGTGGTTAAGCAGATGGCGAAGCTAGCGGAGGTTGTGATCTGCGCTGCGCGGAGGTTTTGTTGGGGCGATGGGTGCGGTTGGGGGAAGGAGAAATCCATGCATGGAAGCAAAGTTAAAAACCGATAGGAGAGAGAAATCACATGGGCCGGATGTAGAGAGATAGATAAGAGGAGGCCGGAGGGGGTTCCTTTGGAGAGGGAAAGATCCTTCGTCGCGGAGGCCGCCACCTCCAGGTTTGATGACGTGTCATGGCGCTGCGTTTCAGTCAAATATTTTTTCTTGCGCAATAGTAGCTATATACGGCGATTGTGGCAGTATACTATGAACGCCAAATTTTAAGTATTTTTCTTGCGTAATAGTAGTAGCACCAGTAATTAAGTTTCGTCTATCCAAAGTGCTGTGTATAAATGTGGCAGGTAAGAATGTCGTAAGCTGAGATTCGTTGTATAAATGGTATTGCAGATACATCATAGCGATATGTATATCGTATGAAAAAAATTGTGTCACCGCTAAACACGTATACAACAACCAGTATTGTGTGTGATTATTGGAGGATGCCGTCAGCTTTCCTTTATAGACACAACGACGTAAGTGATTTTATTGGAAGCATCAGCTAGTGGATGCACATCTTGGTTGCAAAGATGGGGGTCCGTGTGATGTCCAATTTCTGAGAGATGAAGCGGAGGAGGAGAGCTGCCAGCACGCACAAAAGTCAGCCATTGCCACGTGTCATGGATGTAATCACCGTGATTTCCTTTTGGACATTAGCTGCACGTTGCGCCTGGATTTCTGATGTACTCTCTGTCACTCCTTTGTATCGTGTGCGTGAGGGGAATCGCCGGCCGCGAAGAAAGTCAAGTCAGATCACGAGAGAGAAATGTCCGGGGGCCGGGCGGCTAGCTCCTCCCGATTTTTTAGCCGATACAGCCGATTTTGATATCGTATTTGCGTTTTTGACCAGTGTTTCGTTGAATTTACAAAATAACGCGTTGGCGCCGCGCTGAGCGCGCCGGCAACATGGGCTCGGCAGCGTGGCGCGGCGCGGGCGAACTGCGCCACACGCCACACCAGCTGCAGCGACCGCCATGCCCAGCGTGGCGTGGCCTTGGCGCGGCGCAGCGCCGCCGCGACCGCGCATGGCATACGCAGCGCCGCAGCAGCCGCCGCTACGCCAGCCACAGCGTTAGGCGCGGCGCGCTGCAGCAGCCACGCTGGCGCGCGCGCCAGCCTGCGCATTGCATGGCGCGCGCCAAGGCACACGAACCACAACCTGCTACGCGCGCAACAAGCCAAGCAGCGCCACATACTGGTACATGGCTACCATGCCACGCGGCTGGCGCCTGGCCCAGCCAGCATGGCCACTTGCGGCAGCGCCACCCAGCCCCAAGACGTTGGCGCGCTGGGCGCCATGCCACGCTGAGGAGCCCCGAGCCGCTCGCCAGATATATTGGAGAGCGACCGCGCGATTTTATTTCGCAATCGTTCTTCCGCTAAGTTCATATTCATCACTCGCGCTCACTCCTCTGCTCATTCTTTTCTTTTCATTCGCTTGCTCTCTCGATTATATTTCAACGTTATTAACGCAGTAGGTTTATCGTAATTTTTAATTTAGCTACATTCTTCTATGTTTAATTAGCCACATTGTCGATAATGTTCGCTATGTATGTTTTGCTAGTCATGTCTCTACCGAGCTACTAGAACAATTCTACGATGAGGACCACCGGTGCAAGTGTGGCTCACCGTGGCGTGGATGGCCCTCCGCCTGGCGCCGGGCGGGAGGGGTGGTGGCGCTAGACGATCGTTACGTCCGTTCCTCGGGAGACGGGCTTGTTGCCCTTTGCGAGGATGGTGTCCTTCCAACGGGTTCACCTAGACGCCACTGTTGTCGCACTTGTGGACCGTGGAGGCCGAGACGCACACCTTCCATTTTCGGTGGGGTGAGATGGCGATCACCCTAATGGATGTCTCGTTCTTGGTCGGTCTCCGATCCGGGTGTGCCGCTTGTTCCGACCCTCAGGAGCGGTGGAAGGTCGAGTGAGCGGCGGTTTGGCCAACCTCTGCCGGAGGGTGCACGTGGCGTCCCTCGGGCTTGGTGAGGCGATTCAAATGCCCGCAGGTGCACTGAGGCGTCGTTAGGACGCATCTCGTTGCTTACCTTCTCCACTCTTTGGTTGGGTCTGTTTCCAACCACAAAGGGCGATTTTGTGAACCCGCTTCATCCGTCGCCGAGTCTTTGGGCGACGCGGGCCGAGCCGATGCCGCCTCTGGTGGGGATCGGTAGTCCTTTGCGCTACATACCGAGGGTTGTGTGGCGCTTGGCGCGCGGCGGCTCAGTAGCAACCTAGTCGTGTGTTACGTGCTCCTGCGGTGTGGAGTTGGGAGCACTTCCTGTTGGGCGTCCAACCATTGAGACAATGGCGCACCTGCCCCTCCCGGATGGCGACCCACCACATGACCCCATAGACGCGCCCACCATGGGCTTACGATGGATCGCGGCGGTGCGTCTGCCCGGGCCAACGAAGACCGGCGAGGTGCTACTCGTTGTACCACAACGAGTTCGAGTTATTGCACGAGGCGACATCATCCGTGTCCATGGCATGCTGGTTTTCTCCTCGCGGTTGCGCCGCACGGGCTGTCTGCTTCATGCGTCGTGGATCGATTTTTGTGGACGACGACCTGCCACCTGGTGTTCTCACATATGGTGGAGCCTTACGCGCCATGCCGCGTAAATGCGACGATTTAGTCTCATACCGGCTCGTGCCCCCGAGCGTCGTGGCCCGGAGCGAGCCGTACACACGTGAGTTAAATTTCATCCAAGTAATTTTTGCGATCCTTACGTCTTCTTTTGTAACATTAATCTTTCCAAAATGCGGGGCAATCGAGGTCGGGTGGGCATATTTTGGACTGGCAAATGCACCAGCACCAGTGGATTCAGACATGGCTTCACAGGGTGCACGTGGATGTATGGCATGAGCCGCGTCCACATGACCCTCAGTCGTACGCTGCGTACATGGAGTGGTACATGCCACGAACGCGCGCAAGACTCACCATTCCTCCTCCGGGCGCCCGGAGGAGGTGACATGTCGACGCCGAAGAGACCCTCCGCGCGCGCACGTCACGGCCGTCCGGCGCTTCAAGACATGACGACGCCAGACGACACTTACAACCTCTGGTTCGCAGTTTTGTTGACGATATTCGTATTTTTTGTTAATGAACCTGTTACATATGTCACTACAGTTGGAGCGGGCGGTGCGCGTCCAGAGCGCAGCGGACGAGGCCCAACTCAGACCAGATAGAACCCCGTCGGCATATAAAAAAGTTTTGAAGCACATCTCGGCGGAGATGAAGAAGATAGTAAAGAACTTGAGCAGTGGTCGTTCGAGGGACGACGTCTTGCGCGCGGGCGCGAAGTGGGGGCCGTGCTCACCCGCTAGGTCACCACGACCTAGCGAGTCCGGCAGCGTCGTAGCGTTCCGTCGGGTCATCTGCGGGCGGTCGCCGCACGTAAGTCGCTATGTACAAATTTACATCAAGTTTTGTAATTATGCCTTACGTTCCGCTAACATCATGCCGTTCTCTCGCCGTAGGTCCGTCGGGATGAATCACTTCGTCCGTCCGGTTACCGACTGCCGCCCCTCTCGGTCATCTGCCTTTGCACATCCGGAGGTACGAGGTTCTTAGTTTACATCCGAGTGTTCATTTGTACTAACATCGTTTCGTCTTGCGACCTTCACCCACAGGGTGACGGCGATTCACATCGACCGATGACGACGATACGGGCCTCCCAACTCCTACCGAGGAGCAAGCGTTACACGGCGCCGGGCAAGGACAATGGCGGCCGGGGTTTTAGCGTCGCAGGCGAGCTCCTCGGGTTATTTGCCCCGTGACGTTCAAGAGCAGATGTCCTCGGGTTCGGTGCCCCACGGTATACTCGAGCGAGTTCATCCGCGCAACTGGAGTTGCAGGCATCGTACCCCCAGAGTGGCCCTCAGAGTGGTTTTCTAGCCTCCGTCGTGGATGAATTCCTCGGAAGTGTCCCCTAGGTCGGCACGTCTCATCAAGACGACATGTACGCCTACGGACTCGCTCCGGACTCGATCCATCGTCCACCTCCGCCTCAACGGTCTCGTACCCCCTCCGAACCGACACGCGTTCTCGAGGCGGTGGGCGTATTCCACAGGTCATGCTCGGCGCAAAACAAGGCGCGACGCGACGCAAACAGCAGCAGGAGAGAGTAGTGGCTCAGACGAGTGAGCCGTATAGTTTCACGTGTTATGCTATTTTCATTGTACTACATTAATTGATCTGTACGAAAGCAACGTTATATCAAAAGATTCTTAATAAATAAAATAATAGAAAAATTACATAATCAAGTACACTTTGTCAAACACAAAAATTTTCATTTTTTACCTCATTTGCTATAATTTAAAATTCGGGAGACCGCTTTTGCGATTATGAAGATGCCGTACAACATGTGGGTAGCAACTACTTAACGATGTGTGCTACTTGTCTCGCGGCGCCATAGCAAGGGAGCCTTGTCTCGACGTCGGTGGGTCTCGGTCGAAGGAGCCTTCCCTTATCGCGGACTCTCCACGTCGGTGGTATGTCAAGTCGTCCGTACCTGCGATTGTATGATGTAAGTACATCGTGCAAGTACAAAACGTAACAAGAATGTCAATTGTTCATAACTCACGTCGTCCATGTAGATTGCTCCCGACGACCGGATCTGTTGGGCGACCGGCTCACCCGCATGAGCCTTTCCCTTACCCTTGTCACGGACCGCCCACGTCGGTGGTGTGTCAAGTCGTCCATGTCTGCGTTTGCATGATGTAAGTGCACCGTATAGTGAAAATCATAAGAAGGATGTAATTTCTTCATAATCGGCGTCGTGGATACGGATGGCGCCCGGCGACGGATCTGTTGTGGCGCGGGCTCGACCTCATGAGCCTTTCCTTGCCCTTGTTACGGGAATGTCCACGTCGGTGGTGTGTCGAAGTCGTCCATGTCTGCGTTTGCATGATGTAAGTACACCGTATAGTGAAAATCATAAGAAGGATGTAATTTCTTCATAATCGACGTTTGCATGAGCCTTTCCTTGTCGTCGATATGGATTACGCTCGAGTTTCTTGGGGTCCTTGGTGCCTCCTCATCTGGTACGTAAGGTTTCCACCGTGAGAAGTTCTCGGCCCGCACCGAGTAGTTTAGCATGTACTCCTGCTGGATGAATGCCATGTCGTACATCTCGGGGCCGTCAATCCACTGGAAGAAGTGGCAGCGCATCTCGGGCTGCATTACGTGGGGATGAAGTTAAAAATTGAAGGAATTAAACATCGGGAGGAAAATCGATGCGCGCAAAGAAACGCTTACCATGTAGTGGCCGCACCTGTAGTACGCCCGGGCGGCCGTGTCTGGGTGTGTGGACTGAATGATCTCTGCCGGTTCACCACACACACACTTCGGGACCGGCAAACGTGGTGGCACTGGAGCATCTTTCATTGAAAAATCCGGGTATTTTAGTTTGTTTCCTCTTCTGCGAAGCGCTTGCGCTCGCAACATCCTCTTGTAGAAGTTTGCGAAGAGTCCATAGCGGGTCTCGTATAATTTTGCGTTGTACATAACAAGCAAGGCGAAAAACTTTAAATTACGACCTTTGAGTGACGACCGGACGAACTAGGTCTCATTGGGACAATCCTTCATTGAGTGCCCAGGGTCTTGCATATCCCGCACTTCATCGTGCGGCTATCTTGATACGTTGACTAGCATCCATGTCATTCGGAGCCCCGCGTCTGCCGTCACCCCTTCCCTATTCTCTTCAAGTCCTGTTGGGACCCCATTGCACCATGTCGGGCCAAAGATCCTTGTAGTTCATTTCCAAACCATACGAGTGAAACTCTCGCTCCATGTACCGAATAGGTCTTGCATGTCGTAGTACTCGAGATGTATGGTGTAGCCATCGCGCATTTGCGCACATGCCTTGTACACGTCGCGAGCATGGTTTGTGGAAGAGCTTTGGCTTGTTGCAGTGCATGTCGCCACATCACCTGTGGTGCATGCTGTTTTCTTTCCCCTAGCATGACTATTGGCGTATTTACGCCGAAGCTTGATCTCGTACTTTACGCTGAGGTCGTCGATCACCCGAATGTCGTGCATTCGGGCCTTCTCCATCTTCCGATCCATGTGTCTCGCATGTTCTCGGACCACCGCTTGCCTTCGTCCATCAGCCGCTTGGCTGCGGTGGCTCTATTCACGAAATAACCAGCGGTGCGAGTCCATGTCTCTGGACAACCGCGGTGATAGGGAGCCCGCGCACACCTTCGGGGCGCTATTGTAGACCTCGGACATGTTGGTCGTCATAACGCCGTACCTCGCACCGTCTCGTGTCATAGAGGAGGGACCATTTCTCCAATTCGGGGCGTGGTCGTTAATCCACCGGGAGAAGGTTATGGCGCTACTAGGTTGCTCCTCTCCGGAGTGGACTCCCTTGTATGTCTCGTAGTCCGGTGTTCAAGGTCTCTCCAAATAGACTCAAACTTCCGTCGGCAGTTACGCATACACAATGCCTTGAGCGTCTTCATGAGTTCTGATCGCGAACCGCGTGAACAAGTTAGATGCAAGATGCCTCATGCACCACTGGATTGCACGTCGTTCCATCGGTGAGATGGATCCATCCCACGCGCATGATGTTGATGGCGCCAACAACCCGAAGATTGCGATGCGTGACTAGGCGAGACGTTGGCGGTCTCCACCACGGCCCTCTTCACGTTCTCCAAGAACCACGGCCGGTGGATGTGTTCTCGCTCGACAATGGCAAATGCAACCGGAGAAGTTGGTCATTCGCATCGGCCGCCACCGCGGTGAGGATGGTGCCCTTGTACTTCCGGTGAGAAAAGTGCCATCCATCGTTAGCACGGGACGGCGAACTTGAAGCCCACGATGGCTGGCGAAAGCCGAACACCCTATCGAAGATGAAGTGGTTGGGCCCTTTTCAAATCTTCACGGTCCGGCTTGTTTATGTACGTGCGGGGTTTGATCCGGCAATCTGGTGAAGCAATCTCGGCACAAGGTTATGCGCCTCTTCGTATGTCCGTACATAGTCTCGATGACTTTACGCTTGGCTCGTCGAACCTTGTCAGTAGCTAAGCGGATAGCCAACCGATTGGCGACTTCCGACATCATCGGCAGGGGAGATAGACACGTCGCCTCAACTAGGTGCGTGATGAGGTTTGCAACATATCACGGAAGTCACGTTCGATCTTTGCTGCAGGCTCACCGAGCTCGCGGTATGGTCGATCGGCTCCTTGACCGTGAAGACCGAGCCAAAGATCTTTGCTCGGAGGCCGACCTTGCCGAGCGACCTTCTACTATGCACTTCACTGCGTACTTCCAGGTTGGACCGGTGCACTCGGTACACGGTGATGGACAAAGCGTCATCGTGCTATAGCTTGTTGCACGCCACCTTGTTCGGGAAGCGCCCCAACTAAGAGGGTGTCGGCTTCAAACCCCACCGGAGCCTTCTTCTTGCGGCGATCTGGCGAACGCACCGCGATATCATCAAGTCTCGATGCCACGTAAGGACCACCGGCCGTGTGCGTCCTCGTCGATACCATCCGAGCTTGGGTCGGTGTCCTCGTCGGACTCCAACCCGAGTCTCGTCCGTAGATACTCGTGGCGATCGATGCGGGCGACCACCATGTTTCCCCCTCATTTGGCTCAAAATTAGGCACGGACTTCCTCCGAGGCACATTCCGTCTTTGCCATCTTGAGCTCAGTGCGCTTGCCCGCTTATGCAGCCTCGGCATCATCGGGGTTTCGGACGCCCTATGTACGAAATTGACGTACACCATAGGCTTCCGTGAATGGCCGCCTCGGTGGAGACAATCTCCATGTCTTGCCTCCATGCTATGCTTCCATCCACCTTCTGAGCTCCCACATAATTGGTGCGGTGATCGCCTCAATCATAACTTTCTTCGCCCTTGGCTCCGTGAGAACTCCTCCGGATGCGGCTTCGCGACTCGTGAATATTCATCGCGTGGAGCCCCTCGCGGACCACCTTATGCGGCATCTCGGCAGTCCAACCCATCGTGTCCGGCTCGTACAAGCCCATCGCCGTAAAATACAATCAAGTCTTGCATGTTGAAAATACCTAAACCCACAAAGAACCACTAAATAATTACGACTAATTAATTAGCACTAAACTAATTCATTACTCTTGAACTAACTAATTACGACTAATTAACTATCTCTAAACTAACTAATTACGGTTGATTAATTACCACTACAAAATACCAAGATTTTTATTTCCACTTACTTGATATCTCAGAAAAACTAATTACGACTAATTAATTAGCACTAAACTAATTTATTACCAAATGAACTAACTAATTACGACTAATTAGCTATCTATAAACTAACTAATTACGGTTCATTAATTACCACTAAAAAATACCAGTACTTTATTTCCACTTACTTCATATGCTGTAACGATGACTACTAAACTAATTACGACTAATTAATTAGCACTAAACTAATTCATTACTACTCGACTAACTAATTACTACTAATTAATTACCTCTAAACTATCTAATTACGACTAGCTAACAAAGACTAACTAATTACGACTACGGCAATAACGGCAAAAGCATAACACAAATTACACCGCCTTCCGAGGAAGTAATAAATCACCCTTCTGAGGAAGTAATAAATCACCCTTGGAGGAAGAGTGGCGAAGCGAGAAAACAATTACCTCCCAATAAAATTAATTATGTTACGTTCTCGAGTTCTCGTGACGAGCGCAAGAACGAGAATCAAACGCAATTGATATGACCGAAGAGCGAGTGCCAGAGTTCGGTATTTATAGGCGAGTGAAGGAGGAGTCGCGGCCTTGGCGCCGGGAATTCCGTAAGTATTGAAGCCGGAATTCCTGGATGGGGCGACAGATGTGCGGAGGAGGGAGGATGGACGGTGAAATAGGGCCACCCAACATTTTTAATTCGTGCTCGCCACCTCACGCGTAGAGGCGGCGCGCGCGCCCGGCCCGGCGCCAACAGGCTCATGCAAGACCACGCTGGCGCGGACGCGCCCAGCGTGCGCGCGCGCGCACAACTTCGCGTAGCGCCGGCGCACATCTTGGCAGCAGCGCCAGCGTGGCCGCCAATGGCCTGGCAGGCGCGCTTGGCGCTGCGCGTGGCGGCGGCGGCCGCGCCGAACTGCGCCCAAGACACGCGTCGCCCGCCCGCATTGGCGCGAGCGGCGCGTCGTCAATTGGGCTAATTTTGCAAATCTGGTACTGCGGCTGGTTAAAATCGCAAATACGATATCAAAATCGACCGTATCGGCCAAAAATCCAGCTCCTCCCAGGTTAACTAGCCTACGTACGTCGGCTGTACAGTAGCATTTCGTAGACCATTTTTTTACGACTTTTTAAAAGACCATTTCGTAGATGATAAAACATAATACTCTACGTGATACGTTGGCCTTCTGGTTTCTAGTGTTTCTACCACTATGAGAAAAATGAGGAAACCATGTATGAGTTTGGAGCGTATAATATATGGCAGTATTTTCAAACGTTTAATTCTTTGTTTGTTGCTGATGCAAAGGGCAAAGCCGTTCGTGGTTTCTTTTGTTAACCCAGTCTGTCAATGTTTATTCCCAAATTACGGCAGATTGGGCTCCTATCGTCATTCATCAATGACCAAATCCATCGAACATTAAAAGAGAAGGAAATGAAATTCTCCTCCCTGCCCTGCCCTGCTCTACTGGCCAAGAGGCTGCCAACTTGCGTGCTCCGTCAAACGCCAGTCGGCCACCCCGCCTTGGCACGGCGACCTGCGCGCACGGGGGTCGGTTCCGCGCACCAAACAAACCGTCCGGCCGCGCGGCGCGGTGGTGCGTGCCAATATGCCGTACACGCGTCGATCGATCTCGCGCGAGGACGCTAAACTCCGCGGCGCTTACTGCTTCCTACGGAAATTAGCCGGCGAATGCACAGGAACCGCACGTACGTACGTTAGCATCTTCCGAGCGAGCGTGGAGCGCATCCACGGCCGAATCGTGCGGGCTGGCTCTACGCCTAGGCGCTTTGCCTTCTTAACACACACGCACGGAACGCGAACGCTGCTGCTAGAGATACTTGGGTCGCTGGATATTTATCTACCTAGATATGCTCGCCAGAGATTGAGATATGAAATGTTTGAAATGCTCATGAGGACAATAATAACTTATTTGATGTCGTTTAACTAAATTAACAACATTAAACGGTATTTAACGACATTTAAGAACATTTAACAGTATTTAACAATAAAACTTGTTCATGTGAAAATAATCTTCCCCGTCTGGTGTGTCGTGTGCCGTCAGTTTCCCTGTACTTTGCCCCCCCAGCACCAATATCTTGCATTGCATAGCTACGGCCGGCTTTTCCTTCGGCGCACACACACATGGCAATTAATCAAGGCGATTCTTCAACGTTTCAGAAAAAAATATTGCTTCTCCCCTCATCGGGAACTTAAACTAATTTCCGTAACAAGGGTTCAGTAAGACAGCTACCGAAAGCCTCATCAGAAAGACTATTGCTTCTCCCCTCATCGGGAATCTCGTAAGGGGAGTTCCATTTTTCAGACACACATATTCAGCAGTTACTAATTACTGCAGTGATCTTTCTGATGCAAGCCTGCAAAGGAAGAAGCAAACCACACAGCATGGGCAAACAATATCACAGTGAAGAAACAGGTGGGCCAATGTGTCTTTTTTATCACATTTGTGAGACATTCAGGACTAGTACTACTAGCTAATAATAAGATGCATTCGTGAATGCAACTGATTAACAGAAGGCAGTGCATTAGCTGATTAGCACAAGGGAGGCTATAACCCATAAGAATGTTTTTGCAGACGGGAATAAAAACACTTCAGTGCTGGATGTGCAAGAGTGTAGTACTGCACATGTTCTAACAGAAGGAAGTACTAAAGTCTTTTGTAATCATCTTTTCTAATACAAGTGCACACACAAATCAAAATAGGTTCGTATGAACCTAGGTTCATGTGCTTCAAAAAGAAGAAGAACCTAGGTTCATACAGTACGCATTATGAACTTATACAATGAAAAACTTGAGTTGTGCGAACCTCGCAACTTGTGAAATCATCGAACTAGGCCAAAACGTCACCAGACTAGCACAAATTTTATAAGAAACAGTTCAATTTCCGTAGGAATCGGGGGAAAAAACCCATGTTGTAGACAGACCTTAATTCTTGCATAGATTGAAGCTCACTTCAAATCATGGCTCGCGGCGACATAATACTTTTCTCTTGCCTGTGGCCATCGTAGCCACCTCAATTCCTCAGAAGACGACGCAGTTGCCAGCCTTGCAGCCACTGCCTGGGAGGGGAACTCTGGACGTTAGATGCATTTTGAACGGGTAAGATCTCCCTTAACAGTCACAATATCAGATTACCAGCTGCATCTGAACTCGATCTCCCAGTCCGCTCTTCTCCGTCCCCAGTCCCCACTTCCTCATCGTTCCCCGTTCTCTCCCCACCTGGCGTTCTCCGGCGGCGGAGCCCCACCCCGTGAGCCACCGTAGTTCTACGCCCTGACTGAACCGGACTGGTGGCTGATTGGCGTTTTCCCTCTCCCAATGGTTGGATGCTAGCGTCTAGTGGAGATCCATCCGGACTTGGATTGCTTTATTCTTTTGTTGGTAAGGAACCCTAGCTTTCCTTGATGGATTGTTCTAAGAGTTAGAATCTTTTCTTTGCCGTGGCTGTGAGCAATCAAATCCAAATATTTCTTTCTATCCATTCAGTTAGTCGCGGATTGTTCTAATCTCTAATTCACCCATCCATGTTTCGATTAGGTTCTTCTTCAGCGCGCAAGATCGTTCTCGATCGATCTCGGTTGGCTCCATTGGACTTGGTACCCAAGGTGCGGGTACGGTTTGTTTTCCAGGAATTTTGGGGTACCAACTGAACCCCCATGCCCCACGTCAAGTCTGCCACTGCAAGTGGGTGTTCACAAATTTGGGACATGTCTTTCTTGCACCTGTTGCTCCCAAAGTTCCTTCCTTTCTGAATGAAGATGGTGTGAGTTCATTGGGCTCGAGACGTCTAAACCTGCCCAATTTTTTCTCCCCCGGCAAATGTTTGTCAATTGCTGTAGCCGAGGTGTTAGTGAACCTGAAAGGTAGAGTTTGCCTGATTCGTAACTGGATTGTCGTGTGCTTCCCTGTTTAGCTTTTAAATAAACAGATGCGCAAATTTGCACTTAGTGGTAGTTTGTTTCGACTTGTTCTGGTCACCTCACGAGCAACATCTTTTAATATGACAAAGGGAACTGCTGTATTGTGTCCATTAGTCCAACTGAATCTATTTGTAGTAGGTACACTTAATAATTTTTAGGACACAGTTTTTATATGCTTTAGTTAAAATTCCAAATTTCCACTTTGCTGATTTGTTTGCCGTGGTAATGACTATTGCCTATGATATTTGATTGCCAGCCGCTAATTTTGATATGGTGTTGTAGTAACAAATTTGCTCGATAACATAGGGTACTACATTGCCATTTTAGTTAAGCTACGGCATTTATGTCCATAGTTCTTAGCCTTTGCTTATTCTGCAGATGTCTAGTAGCTCCAATGGCCACTATTCGGCTAATGGTGCAAAGGTTCTGCCGAAAAGAGAGAAGAATAATCAAGAGGTACCTACGTTTTGAACATGTTTCCCACGATTTATTTCTACTACAGATTGCATTTTATTAAATAATAATAATTTCCCTGATGATATTAATGCTAGGATTCTTCTTTCTCACTGATAATTCTGATACTGGTTTCCATTTCCCTACATATTAATGATTGATGTATGCAAGGAAAAATTGTTGATTTGATCAAAGTTTTGGAAGATATTCTGTCTTAGCAGTTGCTTGTTCTTTCCCATGCCTTTTGCTTCTCTGCTTTTTCCATATTTACTTATTTGTTCACATTATCGCTGCTGTACTAGCATGTCATGATACATATCGAGCATTACATTGTCGTTTTGTATTTTTTAAGATCCAATAGTCATTTGTGTGATAATGGATTTAAGAATTCCGCATGGCAGCATGACAATAATATGATATTGTTGAAACATCTTCAGAGTAACAAATCCCTATTGCCTTCACCTTGCTCTTTCCTTTCCAAAGTTAAGTAGCAATGCAGGTATCTGTCTTGAGTTCTATGTAGCTTCATGAGCTAGGAATAAGTTAGCAGTTCCTATTCTGAGACCTGGTCATTTGTTCAGCAAATGCAGAGTATTGTCTTGGACATTCCACCTGCCATCTGTATCAGCCTATCACTGAAAAGTAGAGTGTTTTTTTAATATTAAATACTTTTCTATAGAAGCTTCATAAAAAGTGATGAAAACATGTAACAAGAACAATACCAAATAATTAAATTATAAGCTTACTATTTCATGGATAGATTTCTTCTGGGCCTTGATATAATGGAGTAATTTCAGTTTGAATTAATACTATAGAATATGATCATGTAATGTTTTCAGATGTTTCCCATCTTCTCTGAATAATGAAACATAGTGAAGTGCTGTGTTATTGATTTGCTGAGCACTTCCATTGAATTCATGGTTTTGTTAATGCAGAAAATATGTCTTGACAAAAATGCAGCTTCTAGGATCTGTCAAAAGGACAGGCAATATATTGAGAAACTGGAAACAGAGCTGAGGAATTGCTACCAGGAAATTGGTATGTTCTAGAAATAGTTCTATTTCTCGTTGGCATGGCTATTGTTAACATGGTTACTTAAGCAGTCTCTGCTGATTGCAAATGCAGACTATTTGCGGGATCAGTTAAATATCCGGAATGTTGAAGCAAACATCATGGGAGAGCGTATTCACAGCCTTGAACTGAAGCTAGCTGAACTCGAGAAGTTCCCTGAAAGAGTGAGAGTTATGGACAATGAGCTGATGCGGTCTGATTCTCAGTGCTGGCTTCTGATGGAAGAAGTCCGATGTAAAGAAGAGGAGTTGCAAAAGGCAGCCTTACAAATAGACAAGTTTGAAAGCACAACTTTAGATTCCCAATGTGAAATAGAGAGCTTAAAACTTGATGTGACTACACTTGAGCAGAGACTATTTGATGCTGAGAGCTTTGGCCAGCATGCTGCTGAGCAAAAAGCGAGAATGGAGAAACAATTGAGAGAATATGAGCTCCAGATGCAAAAGGTACATAAGACTATTGATCATCTTGGACTTGAGAATAAACAACTGAAAGAGTTGTTGCCTAGAGGAGCTCCTAAACAATGCCCTTCTACAGCTGGGGAGCAACTTGACAAAACATTGGAGAATGATGGCCATGCAGACTATGAAAGGGATAACACAATTCTTGAAAAGATGGCAAAGCAAAATGAAGAATCTGAACTTCTAATCAAGCAGCTCAAGGTCAGAGGAGTTTTACCACATGCACTTCAGCGCTTTGTCATAAACTCTTAGTTTGGACAAGTGCCATCTGTATACTCAAAACACGTTTGAAAAATAAATTTCTCTAAACATATTTTGCTATAGTGTGTTAGTTACATTACAAGTTGGATAAATTCATGGATCTATATATTTTGTTGATTCTGATCTGAACATAACTTTCCCTTTTCTGGTGTAATTTAAGTGGTATTCTATTTTTAGGAAGAACTTCGAGAACAAAGACTGAAAGCGAAAGAGGATGCAGAAGATCTCACTCAAGAAATGGCTGAACTGAGGTACCAGATAACTTGCATGCTTGAGGAAGAATACAAGCGTCGATCTTGCATTGAGCAGGCAGCTATTCAACAAATTCAGGACCTGGAGGCTCAGGTAGTGAAATAGATTATTTTTTTCGGATTGTGTAACTGCACCTGAAAAATATAGTTGCAGTGATTTTGAGGATATGCACTCCCCTAAGTCGAGTTTGAGGATATGCTTCTCCATATCTCCCTGACATGTGGACTCGACTGACATGTGGGTCCCGGGTCCACATGTCAATGAGACATAGGAGTGGCATATCCTGAAAAATCCGTACCTGCAATTGTTGCTCCATGATTTAAATTTTGAATTTAACTACATAATAACTAATGAAATAGACACATTGCCTTGGTCTTGTTATATTTATGACCTTCTCGTCCTGTTTGGTGTTTGTTTTACATTTAAGTTCCTGATGTTCTAAAACAGGTCTCCAAAGAGCAGAGGAATTTGAACGGAGCACTAAAGCGACTGCAGGAATCTCATGAATTAGCCAACACACAAGCTATGGAGATTAAGAAATTGAAGGATGCTTTAGGGGTATGTGCATGTAGGTGATAGCATCATAGCATCCCATCCTACATTAATTACTCTTTGCAGTAATCTCCTACTTGATAGTAGTCGTTTCATGGTACTGATAAACTTTGCACGCATATTCATTGTAGAGGTTTAATTCCGCTGTGAACCTCGGGACAGTTTGCAGATCTTGCTCTTGCGGGTTTTGTGCAATGTTGCTTGAGTTGTCTAATTGCTCAATTGAAGGATCAGTTGGTGTCAGATCTTCCCATGTTAATCACGTTGGTGAGAAGTCACAGAACCAAGCGCTACTAGATTGGCGCCCTGATGAAGCTTCAGATGGTGACGCCGGCTAGAATCTAGAATGCTAGATACAACATGTACTCATGTGTGCAGCCGTTGTAGATAATTCTTTGTACCGTTGTTGTCTGTAGGACCGTAAATGCATATGCATGTGTTACCTTAGTTAGCTGTTCTATTTCCCAGATTACTTTTCTAGCTTTCACTGGGAGTAAAGCTCCAATGGCAGTGAAAATGTAGTTTGTAAAACTTCATGTTTGTCATGAAAATTTAAGCTTGCAAGGATGTGCCGTTCACGCAGCGGGTTGGTGAGTGGTGACTGACATATATTTTATTTGTTAAATCAGAATGCTATGTGCGTTCCTCATATAATGCTAGTTGACCATGCATCCGAACAAATTTGTTATTATAACAAATTTAAGCAGTTTGGGTTGAAATTAACTATGCCCTACGAATCTAAAACAAATCAACAATCAATTGTTATTAGAGGATCATGGTGCGGAGCACGGCATAGGCCATGGAAGTGAGTCTATCGTCATTCCAATTAGCGATAGGAACTATGTTGTCAATGGAAACAGTGAATGAGGTTTATGTCGCCATTTCAATTGGTGATATGATCATATCGCCATCTGAATTGGCGACAAGACTCCTATCGCCAATTGAACTGGCGATAGGAGGGCTATCTAGCTTTTTGATTATTATTTTGTTCTTTTGATGTTTCACGAACGTCTGTTTCGAAAATTATAAACCTGATTTGATATAGGAAGAATTAAATGGTGTTAAGTGAATGCACAATCCTAGATCACTTAGGGGATGAAGACCATTTAGTACCTACTTCCAGAACACGTATTTTGGACCTTTATTTTTATGTTGTTCCCTGCCTTGTTACGCAAAGAATTGAATGTCAAATGAGAACAACGAGATTTGAAATTGGCTTTACAACGCAGTTGCAAATTGAAATAGACTTTACAATAAAGTTGCAAATTACATGGCGCGTAGGGTTTTGCTACATGCATAAGAAACGATATTCTACACGATGCAACAAATCGAAATACACCTATGATACATATGCGCATTTTTAGAATGGAAATAAAGTCGATTGAAACAAAGATAATTAGTTTCGGTAGCACATCGCTCTCTTCCCCCTTGTCTCCTTGCTGCCCTCGACGGCGGCGGTTAATCTCGAAGTCATCCATGTCCTGCGAGACGGGTTGAACGGTTGAATGATGTTAGGATAACATAACGTCGGGCCACATTAATAATTATGATGCATACTGAATATAACATACCGCTTAGATCTAGAGTGCGCCTGGGCGACGGGGAGCGGTATTACGACCGACGGTCTCACTTAGAGGAGCCTTTCCCTTGTCTGCCGCTCGCTTGGCCTGGTCGTACTCATCTGCTTTCTTGGGCTCGTCCGATGCCTTTTCGGTTGGACCGAGGTCGGGTACGTAAGGTGTCCAGCGCTTGAAGGTCTCGGCTCGCCATGGAAAGTTCAACATGTACTTCTGCTGGATAAACATCCTATCGTACATATCCGGGCCATCGATCCATTGGAAGAAGTTGTATTTCATCTCCGACTGCCATTATGCGCGTGTGTAATCAGAGATTTATGGAATAGAACATATGATGTGAAAAATCTTGGTGTGTGTAAGATACACTTACGAGGTGGTGGCCGCACGTGTAGTACGCCCGAGCGGACGTCACAGGTGGGTCCACCGGGTCCCTCGACGTACGACAAGTTACGATCTGGATCCCTCGTCTTGTCTTATCGAGGAACTGCTCCATGACCGCTCTGATGTCCTGTGCCGTCATGCTGAAGCACTCCACGAGCGTTATCTGATGCACAGAGGCAGCTAACTCGTGTATCTCCTGGTGCAGATCGACCTGTACACATAACTAACATATTAGAAACTGAAATCTTATGAAGTAAATAAGAAGTATGGACTATTCAGTTCGTACCACGCGATGGAATGCAGAGTCGGGCTCAGTGGGGTACATGTCGGACATCACACCCACATGTCGTGGGGGTCGTCCATGACCCCGACGCAACGAACTCTCGTCCGACTAAAGTACCACTCGATGTACTCTGCGTATGTCCCAGGGTTGTAGGGAGCATCCTCCTGGACAACACCAGCAAAGGCGTTCATCCAGCCCTGGACCCAAGAGAATATCTTGTCTACCCAGGAAGTCTTAACATGTACTCCCTTCCTAATGTACCTATGGAAGACAAAACGGTCGTTTTGTGAGTACGTAATGCAAATTGTACGAAAGAAGTAAAGCGTGAACTTACGCATAGACATTAGGCGGCACCCGCTGCCCTCAGGGGCTGGGACCTCTTATCGCAAACCGAATTGGTGCATGACCCGCTACACCTGGTAATCCTCCACAAAGACGTCATGGACCAAGCACCTCCGCGTGTACCACCGCTTGTGGTCTCGTGTGCACAGGCTCGACATGCCTCGAGCGCGCGTGTACACCCTTTCGGGAATGTACGGTATCCAGATGACATAGTCATCCATCAGCGTGCGTGGTGATCGGCGTGTGGAAAAGAACAATAGAAACTTAGCACACGAAATTAAATTACATTACCGAAATGAATAAATATTCATGAAACTTACTCGCCGGCGGCACCACGCTGTACCCATAGTCGACCGGTTGTTATATCAAGGATAATCGATTAAAGGGGGTGAATAGGAGGTTTTAAAACTATTTGACAAATTTGAGCTTTAAGCAAGATAGTTATTAATCATTGTTTTCTTGCACAATAAAGGAGATAAACCTATTGAGCTACTAGAGACAAAATAGTTAAAAATAAAGCTAGGTACTCTCCCAGCTAAGCTAAACAAGCACACTAGAAAAGTAAATGCAAGATAGCAAATACAAGAATTAACCATAATAAAGACAAGGAAGTTTTTTCCGTAGTATCGAAGACTTGTCGGTCTTTGCTAGTCCACATTGAGGAAGCTTGAGTTAATCAAGCCGGCTCCACAAATTAAGTCTTCCATCGATTTCACTAGTCGTTGTTCTTCCTCCACTCCAGATATGGTTAACACCGAACTAATCATAATTTTGATGCCAAACCTCTTCACAATCTTCTTGAAGAGATCGCCGCAAACTCCCGTCAAGCTGTCTAGGTGTTGATAAACACCAAGAGTAATAGATTATGATCTTTGCTTGACGGCAATCAAGTGCTAAGGATCAATCTAGAATGAATGCATTTGAATTTTGATCAACCACCTCACAATGAATGCAATGAGAGTGTATGATGTGTGGAGTGAATGATCTAGGCTCAAAAGATGTTAAATGAAGTCTCTTATTCTATCCTAGAGCAGGTGGGGGAGTACTTATACCCCCACAACTAAATACGACAGTTCGAGACAAATTACACAAAGTTTCAGCAATTACGGTAGTACCGCTGTTATAAGTCCGGTAGTACTGCTCGTTTAGAAATGCACTGTAACGGCTAGCGCAGAGGCATTAAATGCTTCTAAAAGACGTTGGGAAATTCAGTGCGGTATTACAGCCATTGATCAAGCGGTAGTTTTGCTCAATGGTCATACCGAAATATAAGGGCAGTAGTACCGCTTCACTTTGCGGTCTAAAACGGGTGCTTTCTGGAAAAAATATACCGCTGTCTAATCTTTGGTATATCCGGAATGCGGTAGTTCCGCTCAACATGCAGTCATACCGCGATGCGGTAGTTCCGCCAAGAAAACTTCGGAACTATCGTTCCCCGTGTGATCAAAAGGTGTAATTCTGTAAAAAACGTTACCGCTGTCAAGATTTAGGTACAACCGGATTGTGGTAGTACCGCACCACTGTCCCGCTCATACCGCAGTGCGGTAGTACAGCCAACAAAACGTCGGTATTACTGATTTTTCTGGGAAAACATGGTTGGCTTTCAAAACAAACTTTAGATGCATGCATGATCCTAGATTGATCCATATTGCACAAGAACATGATGTTAAGCTACTAGTCATGATCCCTCTTAATAGTACAACATTTAACCTACAATCCGGTCTTCCACATTTTCTCCTTAGACTGGTAAAAATAAAAAGGATCCTAGACTACTTGTGTCTTGTTTTTGAATAATATTGATCTTAATGTTGACCTTTTGCATGCATGCCCAGATTATTGTAGTCACTACTGAGACCAAACCTTATAAATACTCAATAAATATGTTAGTCTCATATTCATATATTGTCATTAATTACCAAAACAATTTTTAGAGGCCTAGATGCTTTCACCGGTCCACGTCGTCGTCCTCGACGTACATGTTGACTGTGTACGCTCGCAGGTCCAGCTGTTGTCGTCCGATCTGAAAATGCTCAAATGACCAAAACTGAAGGAGCAACGGGCATCCAGAGAGGACAGAGTTGTCCTGAACCTGGTGGCACATGTTGCACAGTCCGCGGTATGTTGCGCACAGCACCGCCGGGCCCCAAGCGTACGATTGGATATCCACCACCTTCTAGTCCGCCAGCTGCTGTGCGTACCGGATGTAGTACTTGTCGATGCTGTCGCCATAGGACCCCACGAACATCACCCACCCGAACAACCACATCAAGTAGTCCTCGAAGTGCCTCCTCACCGTGTGGTCGGGTGTGTCCTCCGCCATACGCTCGGGCTACAAAAAGACAGATACACGTTAGCAAGGTTCACATATCAATAGATGCGAGAAGACAAGAGTTACGAAGACTTATGTAGAACTATCAGATCCACTTCAGCGTCGGCCTGTGGACACTGCTGAACTCCCTGTAGAGGCTATCCGGCGACAGCACCCTCTAGAACCTCGCTAGGAACTCCGTGCTCTACGTAGATGGGATGTCGTACGCTGCCAGGGGGAAGCCAGCGCAGGGCAACCCAGTTAGGAAAGCCACATCCTGAAGCGTAGGCACCATCTCCCCGCACGAGAGGTGAAACGCGTGCGTCTCCGGCCTCCACCGGTCAACCAACGCCGTCAGAAGGCACCAGTCGTACGACCACCGCCACGTTCCAAGTCACCCTCCCACGTCACCTCGACCATCCTTGCTAGTGGAAGGAGGTCTGCCGCCCTCAAACCGCGTTAAAAATAATTAAGAACAAACATTAGTCCACCAAAAATAGTCAGGCTGCAAATGAGTATGTGAAGGTCGCAACTGTACGTACCTCGGAACTCAACGTGGATCCACCCTCCATGACCTCATGGGCGTGTGCAGCCGTGGCGCACCAAGCTCAATTGCCGCCTCGCCCTCCCAAGGGAGGATAGTACTGAGGCGGCTACAATGATGAGTGTCAATGACTGGGTCCGCCATACCTGAAAATTCAGTGCATACATTGTAAAAACTACGAAAATATATATAAAAAAAGTAATAAGAAGCGTTAGTAACAAAATAATTATCGTGCACAAATAGAAACAAAATTTAAGTTGAGACTATTTTGATTAAGCTATAAAAAAATCATACTAATATACTCTGTAATTTTTACAGTTATTTCATATGAATGTTGTTATTTTTCTAGTTTAAAAAGTATTTTCGGTACTAAAAGAATGATTACTGCGCGCAAACGACAATCAAAATAATGTTGGGATTATTTTGATTAGGCTTTACAAACCCTACTAAGCTACTCTGTATTTTTTTTACAGATTTGTAATAGGCATCTATCTACTTTCCTAGTTTAAAAAGTGTCTCTATGATTTTTTAAATATTATTGTGTTCAAATAAAAACAAAAAAAGAAGTTCATAATATCGCAATTCAGCTCTATGTAACCTACGTAGAAACTCCGTATTTTTTTACATTTTTTAGTTGTGTCATGCTATTTTCCATGTTTAAAAAGTATTATCGATACTAGCAAAATAATTACTATGCATAAACAGAAATCAAAATTACGTTGGGATTATTTCAATTAGGCTCTACAAACCGTACTAAACTATTCTGCAATTTTTACATATTTGTAATAGGTATCTTGCTACTTTCCTTGTTTAAAAAGTGTTTCCAACATTTTTAAAAATATTTGTCGTGTGTAAATGGAAACAAAAAATAAGCTCAAATGATGTACTACATAAAAACAACTAAAATTATCTAATCTATTGAATCCTATGTCGCTATTTTTATTTACTAATCGAAAAAGTTTCAAAATAATGTACGAAGTTGCAAAAACATGTATATGCAAAATGGCTGACCGAATCTGATGCTCCGTCTGTCTCCTCCTCTACGAACTGCCAGGGGTTCACCACGTCTCTTCTCCCACTCTCTCTTTTCCATCTCTTTTATTTTTTTCTGGAATTAAAATGGCATTTTCATCGATATTTGGGCCTTAAGTACAAAGTTTCTGTCGTTAGTTGAAATAGCAGCCGGTTCCTGTTGCCACACTGTTCACTTTCTTTCGCTGGTTTAAATGGCGACAGAAAGTTGAACTGGCAATAGGCAGTCAATGGGGTCCCTAGTTTTTAATTATTTTTTTGACTATTTAATTTTGTAATTATTTTTTTTGACTATTTAATTTTATAATTATCTTTTAAAATAATATTTTTTTTTAAAAGAACGGAAGTTTCCCTGGAATATGACGCCAACTAAGCCGGGGCTTCGATGCATCGTCTACGTGGCAAGAACAAAGGTCATTTGCAACTGTCTACAAGAAGGGGACATCGACACATCGTCGTCTTGCTATTGGCTCCAGTACCGCCGTCCAAGAAGGCGGCGGCGGCCAAGAATCGCACCCAAAAGAATCGCGCTCCTCTTCTCTGGTTCGATCGATTCCTCCTTCCCTCATCTTAGCTCTCCTTCTCGAGGTTGCGGCTTGTCTAGTTTGCCTTGGTGATGTTCTTGCTGCCTTTCTTACGAGGGGACTAGCGGTGGTTTCTTGGCCTCCATTTCTTCGAAAATTTCTTTCGTATGTTGTTCTACGCCGAGTGCGGAATTGGGACGGAACGAAGCGGAATGAGGACACTATTTTTGATATGATTGTGATCAGTGTTGTTCTTCTGGCGTCAATTGGATCTCGTCAAACGTAGTCCATGGGGGGAGTTCTAGGAGTTCTTGATACGATACCAGTATGTGTTTGTTTGTTCAATTGATGTTCTTGGACTAAAATTTTCACGAGTAGTCTTGAATCTCGATCTCTCAAGATATGGTCACTTTTAAGGATTTTGCATATGCAATCTCACAAGGCAACTCGATCTTGTGCAATGGTTAGTTCGGTTATAATTGTGCTGCTTAAAATCATGTAGAACAAAATCATGAATTCCCGAAAATAAACTAAAGGTGGTTTGCAGGAACGCCCTAAAAAGTAAAAACCGCTTAATCTTGACATACGCACTTATCCTGAACCATCAAAATGGCCGTAGATGAATTTTGAGCATGCTTACCATTTTTATGGCGATACTAGTGCCGGAAGGGACTGATAATCACTCGCAAAGCTGAAATTCAGATGGTTTGAGCAACTGTTGTGGACCACGAATGTGGTTTCCAAATGTTACAGTTGAAATGGGTAAAAAAGCTGAAGTTATCATGGGGAGAAATGCAAGCTGCAATTGCTTTTAATTGTATGTACTATATATCCAAAATAAGTAGCTAGATATCTTACAGGGCCTTCTGCACTTTGCACATGGAATAAGTGTTTTATTCAGTAACTTTCTGCGCTAAATCTATACAGTGTTCCCTTAGGCGCCCACCTAGGCACTAGGCGCAGCCCTCACACCTAGCCTGCCTAGTCGATTTATCCCGCCCAGGCGGCCACCTAACCCCATCTAGATGGCGATTAGGTGCTAGGCACTGGTCTGCCGCCCGATTATCACCCGGCGCCTAGGGGAACACTGAATCTATATATAAGTTCACTGGTTTTGCTTATTATTTCTCTTAGCATGGTTTTGCTCTCGCTGTTTCATAGATTTCATAGATGTTTTTTAGTTTCAGGTTTTCAGCTTAACATTTCTGCCATTATGAATTATATGTGGAATTCACCACTTTGATCTTCAGTAACTACAGTCCTTAATTTCTTGCTTTCTTTATATTCTAACTTGTTAAACTCGTTAGTACGAACAGGAAAGATGCCTGCATCAAGAGCCACAAAGCCTGCTTCCTCTAAATCAAATCCCTTCGACTCTGATTCAGATTCTGAATTTATCTCCAAGCCTGCGAAAAATCATCTTCCTATTCAGTTGATCCTGGTGCCAAGAGTCGATACAAGAATGCCTTGCATGATCCAGGCGGGTTTGAGAACCAATCTGTGCAAGAACTGGAAAGCTATACTGCATTCAAGGCCGAGGAGACTGCTCAGAAAGTGAATGACTGCGTTCGGCTTGCTGAAAACATTAGGGAAGATGCTACAAACACTCTAATCATCTTGCATGAGCAGGGTAAACAGATAAATAGGACCCATGAAACAGCTGCAAACATTGATCAGGACCTTAGCAGGGTAAGCTCAAAGCTGTTGGTTCCATACTTCCATTAGCCTTCTCTGTTAATTATTGAACTTAATTGTACATGTGCAGGCTCATTGGTGTGATACATTGAAAGGTCCAAGCTCTACTGAGTATTGAGCATCCAACTTTTTTAAAAAAATCACTGTATTCATTACAACTCTACATGGTTTGATTACTATTATAGCACCTATCATAGGACTTAGTACTTTTTCTATAAATAATGGCGTGCTATTCTTGTGCCACTTTCTTCATTGTACATTACACACTAGCTGTACCCAGCTCATTTAGATTCTCGGTATAGTGGATGGTGGAACCGTTTATTGATAAACGAAAGCAACTAACATTTATTTGACCTAACTTTACCAACTGTTTCTTTCAGTTGATTCTTGAACTACCATGCATCTATTTGAAAATGTTGTACATATGTGAACACCCCTCGACAACCATCATTTTCTCGACAACCATCATTTTCTTACTTCCCCAGAAAACATTTATGAGAAGCCGGTCTGTTTTTGTTCGTAATGGTGTTTGAACTCCTGGCTTTCCTTCTGAGAGCTAGACACTTCTAGGAAAGCCCTAGAGGGTTCTTCTCCGTAACATTTCAAAAACCACATTTTGAGACAGTATAATAAAAATACATATGAGAGTAATTTTGAGCACGTTTATGTGCGGGAAAACTATTTTAAGCATGGTTTTTAACTTTTGCATAAATCAAATAGTGCAAACAATAGTTTGAAAGAATTTTTGAGAAAAATGCAGGACATATAAAATTCTGAAAAAGTTATACAAGGAACCATATTGTGTTAGAAGCCTCCACAAAAATTTCATAATTTTTGGAGCCCGTTTGTTATGTTTAGAAATTCAAACAACAATCAGCCAGCTTGAAAATTCAAAATCTGATTTGAATTCCCGTTGAGTCACTGGGCCGAATCTGTCATGGTCCATCTTCGCTCGCTTCGCTTCGACTGTGCCACCCTCACTTTCCTCTCTGTCGATACATGCTGGGCTGTTAGCGGACTCGTCTTCCACCTCTCGCCCGAGAGCACCGGTATAAGCTTCGCCCTTGCTTGCTCCGTCGCTCGCCCATGGTTCAAGACCACTGCCCACAGACTGGTGCCTCAACTACCCCGGTCACCTCTGCCTGCTCTTGCCCATGCTATCCACCCCGCTGTTAGCCCTTTTTCCCGTGCGGACGGAGAGACCTGAGGTCACCCGCGAGTTTCTCGCGCAATCGTCGGCGTCTCATCGTTCTTCTCGCGCAATTATCCCAGCTACTTAAACAATAGAGCACACATTGACATCCTCAGCTTACCCATGTTCCATTTTGTGCAAACCTGAGCTTGATTGTTCCTTGGTTTCGCGGGAACACTTGCGTTATCTCTGACACTAGTAAGCGCGCCTCCATAGCTCTGCCGCTCTGGTGAGCCTCCTCACCCACAACAAGCATGTCACTTTTACCCTTGAGCTTCACCCATCCTTCATCTCTGCTTAATGCAGCTTTTGGAGCCTCGTAGCATGACCGCGATCGCCTTCATCCTCGACTTCGGCCGGTGCGCACCCGATCTTGTTAAAACGTTCTTGCCGCTCCGGTGAGTTCGAGTTCAACCCTAGCGCGTCACAACGTGTTCCATATCTCATTGATGCTTTCCCCTCACTCAACGCAGGCAAACTCACCAGGAATCTGAGTTGCACCATCCCCTTACCCACTCACGGCCACCGTCACCATTTTTGTTCTTCTTCGAAGCCCGACGAGCTCGGTCCAATTGCTTGCGTATACACCATCTCTAGGACATCAGGGAACTAGTGTGGCACTCTTTGTAGCCTATCTATCGTTGTGAAGAGCTGCCGTCGTGAACCTCCTCTGTGCCGCCGCTACTCGTTGTCGACAAGCCGCTTCAGACCTTCTCCGCCCCCATCTTCTTCACCTCCGTGATTGTGGTGAGCCTCTGGTACTAATGCACGTATCATTTTGTCAAGGGCGAGTCCTTAGTGCCCCTTTCCTCTTAACCACCCATGCGCCGCCTCAATTGCGTGATGTCGGCTCGCCTCTGGTGACCCTAGGTCCCCGCGTCTACTCCGTTAGCATCGCTTGGGCTCACTCCGTCCAGTGTGCCTCTCGTTTAGCTTTGAGAACACCCCCTTCGCCAAAGCCGTCGCAGACCCGAAGCTTCTTGACGCCTCTCGCCGTTGCGCCACCGACTTCGTACACCTATCCAGCCATCTTCACCTCCTCTAGCATTGCCGTGACACCCTCTCCCCATTTGTGGGCTCCCCCAAGCCTTTCCGCGCAGGCCTCGCTACTGGTGAGCTCCTCTTCCTCTCAGCCGCGCGCGCTTCTACTCCCTTTCCTTCCCTCTCTCTCTGACCGATGGGACCCGCGAGGTTAAGTATTGGTTAGCACTAATGACAGTTCTTAAGGTTAGTAAGAGTTTGACAAGTGGGACCAATTGAAAAGGTTAACAAAACTATAATTTTAAACGTATTTAGAATATGAGTCACTAACAAGTGGGACCACCCACTGTTTCCTCTTTTGAAACCAAGAGACTGACATGTGGACCCGAGTCGTCAGTTAATTAAAATAAAAAATAGGTTTAATTATTAGTTAATAAATAATGAGTCTATGACATGTGGGACTGCATTTTTTATAAAAAAATCAAGAAAGAAAAAGAAATACGAGTCACTAACAAGTAGGCCCACATGTAAGTTAATAAAATTTAGAAAATTGAGAAAAAAAACCGCTTTTAGTTGAGAGGAAAATACGCTTTCTCTGTTGGAAAATGTAAACCTCAGAAGAACTCAGAGGAAAATATGCTTTCCAACTGTTAGAAAGCGTAAACCTCAGATAATACGCTTTCGATGTCACCCTTTTTATTAATTTCAGGATTTTCAAAACCAAGCTAAATTCAAACCTGAATAGCTTTTGCATATGAACTCCAAATTGAATGAATCTTTTTTTCTAAATTAATCTAAAATCATGCTCTATCTGAATATGCAAAAATATTTGGGTTTTTTTTTTGTTGCTATTGAAATTGTTTTTCCATAATTAATTTGTTATTGGTTCTTTTTTAATAATCGTCGATACCTCGAACGAAATTTTCAACGATCCTCCATCCTCATACTCTAAGATACCAAAGCAAGGCAAGCACACCTTTTGACCATATTGATCCTATCATTTTAATTATTGTACTTTATTTTGTAAAATATATAATGTATGCGTGTATATTTGCTTAAAATTGCTATATTTGGGGGATAACTGTAGTTATATACCTATTCAATGCATGATCCTCCTTGCAATATTGATATTCTTATTGTTGTAGCCATTATGGTATGGTTTAGGCAATAAATGATGCCGAATTGGGTTTTTCGAATGCGAATATCGTATAAATGCTTAGCCGGGCTTTAGTCTTTACTAAAATTTGAGAGTGGATGAAATGTTGAACATGATTAGGGAGATTTTGGAATAATGGTCCAGAGGGGTTATATCTGTTAATTTTGTATAAAAATAAAAATGAAAAACCTAGATTTCAAAGCGGGCGAGTTATATTATGAACTGATGAATGTGAGAGAGTTTCTCGCATGTAAATAGGGAGAGATCCTCTCTCGGGCCAATTAAGGACGGAACGTCAGTGCGACCAATCTAAGCGTAAGCGTGCAACAACATGTGCCATGATGAGACGAGCTTAGCTAATTATGTCATCGAAAATCATCAAAACTACCCTTGCATGTTGGTATGCCGTAGTAGTGCGAGCATGTTTGATTGCTCGAAAGGGCTCACTTCACCGAGGCGTTGGGAACAAAACTTGCTGACATAATGGTTAATGCATCACTTTGACGGGAGGTACCCGAGATTGATGTGAGTGTTGTCATTGCCGGGCTAGTGCAAGGTTAGGACTAGGTGATATAAAGGTTTCGATACGTGCTCTAGACCACATACTATAATGTTGTGTGCGGTGATATCGACGGATGCTGGATAAACTAGAGAATTTATATGTTGTGGGTACAGTTGTACACCTCTGCAGAGTGTAATCTATTTAAATAGCTGTGCTCATGGTCATGAGCATGTTGTGAGCAGCCATATCGAGTATAGCCTCTACTTTCACAAAAAATAGTCTTTTCGAGAAATGTTGGTTTGGATATTTTTGATGATATTTGAATTGAGTGACATGTTTATGGCTGAAAATAAGATGTTGATTGTAGCCAAGGAGGGTTGTGATTTGTTATTTATCAAGTTACTTACTTGTTGTTCATTATTTATTTATTTGCTCTTTAAACTTCCGTTGTAAAATACTATGTACTGATATTGCAAATAAAATTTGCCTAATGGTGAAAACAACTTGTAGCATAGAGCATCATCCCTTGATAGCCAAGCATGTATATTAAATTTGCGATACACTACAAGTCTTGTTGAGTACGTAATGTACTTAATCTTGCTTAAATTGTTGTTCACAGGATGATGATGATTAAATGTCGGATGACACCTTCTTCGGTCCCAGTACTGGGGGTACGGGGACAGATATTTCTAGGATTTACGCCTTGTCGGTTGTCTGAGAGTTTGGATGAGCATACCACTGAACTTTTGTGTTTAATCTTTTAAGTTTCCACTGCTACTTCTGATAGTTGAACTTTTATTTGGCCAATCGGCCCTTGTGTTATAAAATATGTAATCGTTCAAGTTTATGTACCACATTTATTTCATGTTGAATGTAACTGTTTATGGATGTGTATGCTAATGTTGTGGATGTGTGTATTATACACTGATCATGGGATTAGTACGGTATACACATAAGGATTTTGGGTATTCGACGCCCGAGGTCTGACATTCTCAAAATCCTGGAAGCCAAAGAAAACTAGCAAAGAAAGGGACCAACGATTATTACTCGATGTTTGCATTTTCATTGGGCTCAAATCATGTTGACTTGGGGTGTTCTTTTACTAACATTGTTAATCAATGAAATAGATGATTCCTTTAAAAGAAGGGCTAACCACTTAGTGTTAGACTCTTCGGTTCTTGTTAGACTCTTTGGTCCCTAACTCTTCGGTTCCTGGCCCACACTTAGTGTTAGACTCTTTGATTTTTGGTCCACACTGTAACCTTTGGTCTATATATGTAACTTTTAGCTTATCAATACATATTGTGTGTGTAATTGCCCCTAAATATTCCACTCTCTCGTGGTATCAGAGCGGATCGCACCTGCGACCGCACCCTTCCGCTAATCCCGCCGCCATGGCCGGTGAAGACAACACCGCTGCCGCCGCGAGTAGGAGGCGCGCCGCGCCACCACGAGCGAGGCCGCCGCCGCCACACCACGAGCGAGGCGCCACGCGCACCACGCGAGGCGCAGCGACCTCTCTCTCGGCCACCGTCATTGCTTCCCTCCATGCTTAGGCATACGGCGTCCTCAACATCAAGGCCCTTGTTCTGTTGTCCTCGACCTCGCCTCTCCGAGTAACAACAAATGATGCGGCTTCTTCCTCGTCACCCTCGGCATGTACACCCTCTCTGACTATGTGCTCTCCGATGATGCCTACCCCGACGTCGCAGACTGGGTTCGGATGGATTATCTCGTTCTCTTGTGGTTCTACGGCACCATCTCCTCTGAACTTCTCGAGATCGTGATGACTCCTACCTCCACGCGCGGCTCGTATGGGTGGGCCTCGAGCAACAGTTCATCGGCAACCAGGAGACGCGTGCCCTGTACCTGGACGTGGAGTTTCGCAACTTCGTCCAAGGTGACATCTCCATCTCCGACTACTGCCGCAAGCTGAAGAGCATGGCCGGCGCCCTCGGTGACTTGGGTGAACCGGTGCGCGATCGCACCCTTGTTCTGCCCCTTCAGTGCGGCCTGAACACAAAGTTCGAATACTTGGCGGCCTTGCTGAAGTGGCAAAAGTCATTCCCCTCGTTCATCGAGGCCCGCTCTGATCTGCTGCTAGAAGAAATCACGATGTCGTCATGCCCCTTTGCACCCTCCACAGCCCTCATCGCCATGACCTCTACCGGCAATGGGGGTCCCGGCGGTGGTGTCTCCAGGGGCGGTGGCGGCACGTCCGACAACCGCTCCACTGGCGCACCCCAGGGCACTCCCTGCGGTGGCACCAGCAGTGGCGTGGTCGGCTCCAGTCGTCGTCGTCACCGCGGAAACGGCGGCAACAACCACGAGACCGGCGACGGAGGTGCGGGTGGTCACTCCGGGGACAACACCTCTAGTTGGCCACCCTCCTACAACCCCTGGACCGGCACCATCCAGGTGTGGCCCGGGCAACTCCATCCACGCCAGGCCCTCGGCCTCATCGGTCCGCCCGCCCCTAGTGCGCGCACACAGTCGTGCCCCGGTGGTGCGCCCCTATCACACGCGCCGGCGGCCGACCAACTCCAGGCCGGCTACACGCTACCCTCGTACCCGCCGCCGTGGTCTCCTCTGGTTAATCCGGGTCATGCGCCTCCCGGTCTTGGTCCATGGGATCAACAGTCATTGGCAAACTCTTTCAACACCATGACACTTACTTCCCCGCCGACCACCGACTGGTACATGGACTCTGGTGCAACCTCGCACATGACGTCGGACGCCGGTAACATCTCCCGTTTCCATCCCCCTCACTCCTTCACTCCTTCCACCGTCGTTGTCGGTGATGGGTCTTTGCTACCCGTCACCTCCACTGGTTCCACTAGTCTTGGCTCTCTTCATCTTACTAATGTTCTTGTCACTCCGCACCTTATCAAGAATCTTATTTTCATTCGTCAATTCACTATTGACAACAACTGTTCCGTTGAGCTTGACTCTGTTGGTTTTTCTATTAATGATCTTCGTTCCAGGAACGTGATCACTAGGTGCAATAGCACTTGATCTCTCTACCCCTTGCGTCTGCCGGTGTCTGCCTCCCCTTCGTGCGCACTCGTCGTCGGCACCTCCGCCTCCCTTTGGCATCGTCGTCTCGGGCACCTTGGCCCTGAGTCCCTGTATCGCCTTGCTAGTGTATCCGCTATTGCTCGTGATAATGGACCCGTCGACACTATCTGTCATGCGTGTCAACTTGGTCGCCATATGCATCTACCTTTTGCTACTTCACAGTCTCGTATTCTCAAGAATTTTGATTTAGTTCATTGTGATCTTTGGACCTCACCTGTCGTCAGTGTGTCCGGTTACAAATACTACTTGGTTATTCTTGATGATTGCTCGTATTATCTTTGGACGCTTCCTTTGCGCCTGAAATCTGATACTTTTGCCACTATATCTCACTTTTTTTCTTACATTGCTACTCAGTTCAGTGCTAAGATCAAGAGTATTCGGTACGATAATGGTCGTGAGTTTGACAGCTCCACCACTTGTACCTTTTTCTTTACCCATGGCGTTACACTCCATGTCATGTCCGTAGACCTCTCAGCAGAATGGCAAGGCCGAATGTATTATTCGGTGTACTAATAATATTGTTCGATCTCTTATGTTTCAGGCCAGCCTCCCTTCCTCTTACTAGGTTGAGCTCTTCACGTCGCTACCTACCTTCTCAATCGCCAACCCACCAAAACTCTCAATTTTTTCACACATTTTTTTTGCGCTCTTTGGTGTTTCCCCCTCCTACTCTCACCTTCGCATTTTTTATTGCAAGTGTTACCCGAACTTTTCTACCATCACTCCTCACAAGTTTTCTTCTCGCTCTACCATGTGTGTGTTTCTTGGCATATCATGTTACAGAATCAAACATTACAGGTGCTGCCTTGCTAAGCATCATACCCTTGTAACTTTTGGGGAGAAAAGTACCCTTGCAAGTTCAACATTGCCTCACAAGTCACAGTACATATGAGGTGCACATGTAATCATTTTTTTCCCTTTAGTTTGTCGTCAACCAAAATTGCTAGGAGATCTTGACAGTCCCCCCTCAACTAATCTGTACACTGTATAGAGATTATAAGTGAATCCACATGTTTTTCATTTGCGAGGTAATGAATCCACATGTTGTTGACAAATAAATATGGAGACAATTGACTCGCCGAGTGCTAAAAATTCAGGTTAAGTGTAACACTCTTTTCTGTATCAATCTCCTGTTGACGCACATCTTTTTTTGGTCTCCGTACCAGGGAAGGAAAGGAAATGAAAAGGTTGTATTACTATGCCAAATATTCACTCGCTTCAGGCTTAACATTGGGAGGAGGAGCTACGCCATTGGGGCATATACCCTTCAGTGTAATTCTCCTCATCAAATGTAGCATTAACTTGTAGTACTATACATACAAGATTACAAGGTGTGGATGCACATTTGGCAAATGGCAACATGTGGATACACAAACACAAACACAAACCAACAATACATTTGAGTACTTCGGGTGTGTTCGCACTCGCATTGATCAGGATGGTATAGCCTATAACTCCATCTACGACTGATGGAACTCACCAACAACTTGTTCTTAAAGACGCCGAACATCACATGAGTTGGAAACCATACCAGTGCTCCCGTTGATAATTCGTGGACCCTGGAACTGCACGCGATCGTCAGATGACAGATTGCAAGGAAGGAACAAACTAATTAATACCATGCAAAGTCAATCCCACACACACACGCATGATCCAGATGTTCGTCTCTGTTTCTGCCACATTTGTATTACTACTGGCTTTTATATACCTTCATGTTTATATTTATACCATATATGTTTTTTTAATTATGGATGTGGATACGGTTATGTCATTATGCATCCAACCATATTCGATCGGTTCCCGTTACTGCCTTTGACCCAATTTATGGCTGGAGAATGGAGAGTGGAGAGCATATCCTGATTATTCCTGAACACGAGAGTACGATATCTGACTCTGGCTGTGGCTCTGACCGTGGCATGTCGCCCATGAACACGACCGGCCGCTCGTTGGGCCCCCCACCCCACAGTGATCATGTATATAATCTGGATGCCAAAAGGTCACTACTCGCAACACCTTATGTGACAAATTAGATCGTCTAGATTAGCTAAAAGAAAGAAAAGAGGAGCAAAACCACCATGCTTTGGAGTGTGCTACTCCATGTTACAGCCATCCTCCTCCTCCTGGGAGCCACCAACACCGGCCGTGCCGGCGTCGCGGCAGCAGAATTGCTACAACGGCAGGGCAGCCGAGTGACGCGAAGCTTGTGCGGCGTCATGGACGGCGGCGGCAGCGAAGGAAGCATTCCTCCTTGGTGCAACCGTGCTGCTGGCGCCGGAGATCCCGCCCCACCGCAGCCGCCGGCGTCGGGTGGCCGACGCGATGGTCAGTTTAGCAGCGTGAAGCGCGTCGTCCCGACCGGACCGAACCCTCTGCACAACTGAGTTTGGCTGGATGTTGTGGTCTCGATGGTTTAGCTAGCACCACCCTGTTCTCTGTTCACCCTTCTTCTTCTTGTGCGCCCACGGGCCAGTGTGTAATACGAAAATCTAAATAAATGGAGTATCATAAGAACTGGGCTTGGATGTGTGTAGAAACAATTTTCCTCTTACCTTTGGCATGCGCAGCACGATCGTATGCAGGAATTTGACAGGAAACAGTTTGATTCCTGCAGCAACAAGGAAAAAATTCTCGTGTTCAGTTTGTACTGAGCTTACTTGGCCTGTATGAATCCGGATGTATATCCAATTTTTCCTCCATGGATTGCTGTGTTCAGAACTTCAGATAATATAGGATAGCAGCGTATCTATCCAACAACTTTTCAATCTTCTCTGGCATGCATGTTGAGCCGTTGGATACGACATCCAAATCCAAATTGACCCCAACGGAAGTGCTGATCGACATGGGTGCATCATGCTTGCATATATAATGTAAAACAGCCCGTCCTAAAATTATGTCCCGTAACAAATCATCCTCCTATTAATCTGCTATTTATCCTATCCTTATTGCAGCACACATATCCCAATCCTATTCTTCGAAACAGTTGGAACTCACTTCAAAATTCAAATCCTCTTCAAACGTGTGTGTATATATAACATGCAGATTGACCTGCCATTGATCTTGATTCCCAAGATCGAAGTCCCTCTGGTCTAACACCGGCCAATGGCCGCTCCAGGGGCCCTAATTTTCTTGTGCTCCTCCTCCTCCTCTTCTCCGACCTGCACGGCGCCGCCGGTGACAAGGCGACCGTGTCGGTGAAGGCGGTGACGGCCATCGCGCACACCGACGACAATTTCATCTGCGCGACGCTCGACTGGTGGCCCAGGGACAAGTGCAACTATGGCATGTGCCCTTAGTACGACTCGTCCATCGTCAACCTGGTACGTACGCAACAAACTTGCACCATATTCCTCATACTTAGCATATGTATATCGATCTCATGCACCATTAACTCTACTAATTTTTGCATGCATCTAATTACATCCATGCAGGATCTCTACAACCCTATTCTTTACAACGCAGTTAAAGGTAATTAATCATAGATCGATCATTGCACATTGCAAAAATACACGCATAATGATGAATTAATCAGTTCTGAAACAAAAGTTGAATCGCGTCTGTGCTGCAGCCTTCAACTCGTTGAGGATTATGCATGGAGGCTCGCTGGAAGACCAGGTGACGTACGAGGTGGGCAAGCACTACGACCAGTGCCCGAGCTTCCGGCGAGACGACGGCGGTCTCTTCGGGTTCACCGAGGGCTGCCTCAAGATGAACTGATGGGACGAGCTCAACATCTTCTTCCGCAGAACTAGGTAAGTAGTGTAACGTTCCAAGATTTCAGTTGCAATCATGCATGCATTCATGTCTCCATTGAATCTTAAGTTTCACATCGATTGTTGCACGCATGGTTTGATTGTGCACCAGCACGACGGTCACGTTCGGGCTGAACGCGCTCAAGTGCCGGCGCAAGGCCGGCGGCGGCAACGGCAGCCTCTACGTCGGCGGCTGGGACGGCAGCATGTAAGAATTAAATGAGGGTAATGACCTGATCTAAACACGATTAACTCTAGCTCAATGATAAACACCTAAACTAGACATTAGAGCGAAAACATGATTACATATCCGAAGCCAGAGATGAGATCGTGCCTTGAGGATCTGGTCGGCGGAGTGACGGTGATGCCAACGGTGTTCGGTTTGAGTCACAGAAGAGGCGCGAGGGAGTGGCGGTGGTGACGGTGACTCGGTCTTGGATCTTCGCTCACCACAACACCCATGATGAATCGGGATTATGTTTGGAAACTCGTAGCCTAGAACTTTTTCTTCACCACTGGCTTATCGAGTCCAACTAATTGATATAGCGTTGGGTGAAAGGGACCAAAACCGATTCGTCGGTTGCGCCCCCGATCAGGGTGTGTGTGGGCCGTTAGCCCTTGGATCTCGGTGTTTGTTAGCCGAGATCAACCCAACATTCTCCCTTTTGATCATAAGGCTAACATTATAAGTCTATCCTCAATAAAACAACATACCAAGACAATGTGTGGCATGGCCAATGAAATGCCATACGACCCCAGTGCCTATAGTGTGTTGTCCCATTTTGAAACTCAGCTTGCATCGTTGAAGATGTCGTAATGGTTTGTTTGGAGCTTTTCCACGAGATAGCTCCTCCAGCGAGTGTGAAGATATAAGCTGATGTGGATTTCTTAGTATCAACACATCCCACAAAATCTGAATCTGAATAACCAACAACTTCAAAGTTATCATAATTCTTATATGTGAGCATGAACTGTTTAGTAGCTTGCATATAACGCAAGACTTTCTTAATGGCCTTCTAGTGGTCCGGTCCTGGATTTGATTGATATCTGCCAAGCATTCCGGTTACAAAAACTAAATCAGGGTGTGTGCTTACTTAAGTATAGATAATGCTTCCTACAGCTGAAGCATAAGGAACCGACTTCATCTGATTAGTTTCATATTGGTTCCTTGGACATTGAAATATCCCAAACTTATCACCCTTAACAATAGGAGCAGGCGAGCCAGAGCACTTATGCATATTATATCTCTTCAGCACTCTGTCAATGTATGCCTTTTGAGATAAACCTAATACTCCTTTAGACCAATCTCGGTGAATCTCAATGCCAATGATGTAAGTGGCATCACCAAGATCCTTCATATCAAAATTAGATGAAAGAAATCTCTTGGTCTCAAACGACATATCTTTATCACTGCTAGCCAATAAGATGTCATCCACATAAAGCACTAAGATGGTGAATTTACCCTCTTGAACTTAACATATATACAATTATCAACTTGATTTTCCTTAAATCCAAAATTCCATATGATTTTATCGAATTTGAGGTACCACTGCCTCGACGCTTGCTTTAAGCCATAAATTGATTTCTTAAGTCGACATCCCATATGCTCCTAGACCTCCGCGACAAAACCTTCCGGTTGAGTCATGAAAATATTTTCTTGCAAGTCGCCATTAAGGAATGTCGTCTTAACATCCATCTGATGTAGCTCTAAATCATAATGAGCTACAAGTGCCATAACGATTCTGAATGAAACCTTAGTTGAGATAGTTTAAAAAGTGTCATTATAGTCAATCCCTTCCCTATGTGAGAAGCATTTTGTTACAAGCCTTGCTTTGAACCTTTCGACATTCCCTTAGAGTCATGCTTTAGTTTTGTAGACCCATTTATAGCCTACTGTTTTGACTCCGTCAGAAATTTCTACTAAGTCCCATATATCATTAGTGCTCATAGACTTTAGTTCATCCTTCATGGCATCAAGCCACTTAGAAGAATGTTCACTCATCATGGCCTCCTTATAAGAGGTGGGATCATCTACCTTCCCTATATCATTAATATCCTCATTCATATAAACAACATAATCATATGGGATGGTAAACCTTCTTTCCCGCTGTGAACTTCTAATAGGTTCAACAGCTATTGCAGGAGACTGCTGAGGCTCATCATCAGGTGCAACATTAGGAATTTCAGAGACCTCAACAGTGGGTGCAACAATAGTATTCGGTACTAGAGGTGCAACCACCTGAAGCGCAGGAATAAAGGTATCTGGGATAAGCGGTGAAGGAACGTAACCCCCTTCTCTTCAAGATCTATTTTCCTAGGCTCCAGGCCCTCGTCATTCTATAAGAACACAATGTGTCTTGTTTCTACAAACTTAGTTATCCTGACAAGACAGTAAAAACGATACCATTTGGATCTTTCAGGGTACCCAATAAAATGACACCTTACTGTCTTAGGATCTAATTTCCCAATATGTGGATTAAAAATCTTAGCTTCAGCACGACAACCCCACACTTTTAAATATTTCAAACTCGGTTTTCTCCCAGCCCATAATTCATAAGGTGTCTTAAGTACTGATTTACTGGGAACCCGATTAAGAATATGTGTGGCTGTCTTTAGTGCTTCCATCCACAAACCAGATGATAAACTAGAATAGCTAAGCATGCTCCGTTCCATGTCCATAAGTGTACGGTTGCGTCTCTCAGCTACCCATTCTGCTGAGATTCACCTCGTGTAGAATATTGGGCAGTAATGCCATTTTCCTGAATGAACTTAGCGAAAGGGCCAGGAATTTGGCCATAAGGGGCATGTCCCCCATAATATTATCCCCCACTGTTCGATCTTACCACTTTAATTCTTAGGTTGTGCTGATTTTCAACTTCAGCCTTAAATATCTTAAATTTGTCAATTGGCTCAGATCGGTCTTTAATGGGAAAGATATAACCATAACGGGAGAAATCATCAGTGAATGTGATGAAAGAATCAAAACCATCCACTGATGTCACAGGGAAAGGATCACAAATATCAATATGAATTAATTCTAAGAGTCCTGTGCTGCGAGTGGCTCCCTTCTTTATTTGCTTGACATATTTTCCTTTAATACAATCAATGCAGTGGTCTGAGTCAGAGAAATATAATGGGTGAAGAATTTCTTCCTTAATGAGACGCTCCATTCTCCCATTCTAAATGTGGCCTAAATGACAGTGCCACAATTTCGATAAAGTCTCATTATTCTTTTTACGCTTAGCATCATATACATTCAGAGATACAGGAGATTCAGTAAGGGATCGAAAGCATATAGAGCTTGTTTTGCCTAAAAGCAAAACCAACATTATTTGAATTAAAAGTAATAATACATTTATTGTTACCAAAATTACATTTAAAACCATCATCGTCGAATAAAGAAACCGAAATCAAATTCCTTCTTAAGGAAGGAACATAGACTACATTATTGAGACGAAGTATGAAGCCGCTATCTATGACTAATGAAATAGATCCAACTGATTCTACTTCGGCTTCTTTTCCATCCGCGACTCTAAGACTTTGTTCCTTCTTTCTTAGTGTTCTCGCGGTAAGGAATCCCTGTAAAGAGTAGGTAACGTGCACAGTTGCACCTGAGTCAATCCACCAAGAATTAAGGGAGAAATCAGCATAAAGAGTTTCATCAATGAACGTTATAGTATCATTACCCTTCTTGGTGACCCACTTCAGAAAACCAACACAATCCTACTGGAAATGCCCTGGCTCCTTGCAGAAGTGACATGTGTTCCCATTAAGTGCTCCAGCAGGAGCAACACGAGCTTTAGGTGCATTGTGCACCTTAGGCCCTAACTTATCTGAATTTGGGGAGAATTATAGTTTTTTCTTGGATTTGAAGTCCCCTTGGAACTTCCTTTTGTTAGAGCGCTATGCACAAAATCTTTCTTTTGGGAGCAACACCCTTAATGCATAGAGCTTTAGGTGCATTGTGCACCTTAGGCCCTAACTTATCTGAATTTGGGGAGAATTATAGTTTTTTCTTGGATTTGAAGTCCCCTTGGAACTTCCTTTTGTTAGAGCCGCTAACTTGATGCACAAAATCTTTCTTTTCGGTCATTATTCTCTCTTCCTCCTGGACACACATGGCGATTAAATCACTCATGCTCTACTTTTCTTTCTGTGTATTGTAATTTATCTTAAGTGTAGTGTACTCAGAAGGAAGAGAAGTCATAATAAAATGGACTAGAAAACTATCGGATATTTCTTCCCACTTGGAAAGGAAGAATTCATGTTGTCCTTGGAGTTTTGGACCTCGACTATGCATTAAGGGTGAGCGCTCCCATTCCCCCATTGACGGTGAGGATAATTATGATGAGAAAAATAAAACTTATGATGTTAATGCTGAAAAATGGGAGCGGTCCAACCGCCTGTCACTAATGATCATGAAGATCTCTATTTCAGTTGGGATCAGGGGAGCAATCCCTGATTCCAAAAATGCTAAGGAAGAATTGGCTTCAGGTGAGGAGAAATTCAAAGGCTCCACTAAAATTTATGTTAGTACTTTAATCCAGAGGCTCTTATCCGCTAAGTATGATGGGTCCACCATCATAAGAGAACATATCATGATGATGACAGATATGGCTGAAAAGCTCAAGGGCATGGACATGGAAATATCCGATAGTTTTCTGGTCCATTTTATTATGACTTCTCTTCCTTCTGAGTACACTGCACTTAAGATATATTACAATACACAGAAAGAAAAAATAGAGCATGAGCGATTTAATCGCCATGTGTGTCCAGGAGGAAGAGAGAATAAGGACCGAAAAGATAGATTTTGTGCATCAAGTTAGCAGCTCTAACAAAAGAAAGTTCCAAGAGGACTTCAAATCCAAGAAAATGCTGCAATTCTTCCCAAATTCAGATAAGTTAGGCCTAAGGTGCACAATGCATCTAAAGCCTGTGTTGCTCCTGCTGGAGCACTTAATGGGAATACATGTCACTTATGCAAGGAGCTAGGGCATTTTCAGAAGGATTGTATTAGTTTTCTGAAGTGGCTCGCCGAGAAGGGTAATGATATTATAACGTTCATTGATGAAACTCTTTATGCTGATTTCTCCTTTAATTATTGGTGGATTGACTCAGGTGCAACTGTGCATGCTACGTACTCTTTACCGGGATTCCTTATCGCGAGAACACTAAGAAAGGGGGAGCGAAGTCTTAGAGTCACGGATGGAAAAGAAGCCAAAGTAGAATCAGTTGGATCTGTTTCATTAGTCTTAGATAGCGGCTTCATACTTTGTCTCAATAATATAGTCTATCTTCCTTCCATCGGGAGGAATTTAATTTCAGTTTCTTTATTGGACGATGATGGTTTTAAATGTAATTTTGGCAACATTAAATGCATTATTACATTTAATTCAAATGATATTGGTTTTGCTAATAGACAAAACAAGCTCTATATGCTTTCCCTTACTGAATATCATGTATCTTTGAATGTATGTGATGCTAAGCGTAAAAAGAATAATGAGACTTTATCGAAACTGTGGCATTGTCGTTTATGACACATTTCAAAGGGGGGAATGGAGCGTCTCATTAAGAAAGAAATTCTCCACCCATTAGATTTCTCTGACTCAGACCACTGCATTGATTGTATTAAAGGAAAATATGTAAAGCAAATAAAGAAGGGAGCCACTCGCATCACATGACTCTTAGAATTAATTCATACTGATATTTGTGATCCTTTCCCTGTGACATCAGTGGATGGTTTTGATTCTTTCATCACATTCACTGATGATTTCTCTCATTACGGTTATATCTTTCCCATTAAAGACCGATCTGAGCCACTTAACATTTTAAGATATTTAAGGTTGAAGTTAAAAATAAGCACAACCTAAGAATTAAAGTGGTAAGATCGGACTGTGGGGGAGAATATTATGGGATACATGCCCCTTATGGCCAAATTCCTGGCACTTTCGCTAAGTTTCTTCAGGAAAATGGCATTGTTGCTCAATATTCTACACCAGGTGAACCTCAACATAATGGGGTAGCTGAGAGACGTAACCGTACACTTATGGATATGGTACGGAGCATACTTAGCTATTCTAGTTTATCAACTGGTTTGTGGATGGAGGCACTAAAGACAGCCACACATATTCTTAATCGGGTTCCCAGTAAATCAGTACCTAAGACACCTTATGAATTATGGACTGGGAGGAAACCGAGTTTGAAATATTTAAGAGAGTGGGGTTGTCGTACTGAAGCTAAGATATTTAATCCACATATTGAAAAATTAGATCCTAAGACAGTAAGTTGCCATTTTATTGGTGTCGACGATCAAATCACCGAACTTACAAATATATAAAAGACAGAGGAAAAATGACATGTATCTCTTGGAAAGGAATGAGGCTGCTCTTTATTGCTGTGAACTGGCTATTACAAGGAGTTCATGTAATCTAGACTAAAGGCTAATTCTTCTAACACTGAAGCGCAATGCTTGCTATGACTTTGCAATCTAATCGATTGGTTGTCTTCTGAGAGTGATTCCCAATCGATCGTATCTTCGTCTCCCTCCCCTCGACCTTCAGCGATCCTCCTTATGTAGTTGATGAAGCATTGGCAGTTACCTCTTGGAGAGACGCATGTTGAGAAGTGACGCGTCTGATCGGAGAGAGGCGTCAGTTGACAATGTATCAACTGCTGTGCGGTTATATGTCAGTGAGCCATTTAACCGTACTCCAGTGTCTTAGAGTTACGTAGCGTCGCGTGGTATGGAATATACAACACATGTTCCATTCGTCAGACGGTAAAGGATATACCTGGACTCAGATCCAGATACCAGTTCAAAGCCTTGTGAGTATTTGACTAGTCGGAGACTATGTTAGGAACCTTGTCCGACCAGGTTATGTATTATGTAACCTCAAATCCTTACAACTAGTAAGGTCGTTAGCCTTAGGGGTTACGACTATGAAGACGTATGGTCTCTATCTATTAAATAATAAATAGTAGTTTTAATCCTCGTCAATTGGGTACCCTGAAAGATCCAAGGATATTGCTTTTACCGTCATGATAGGATAACTAAGTTTGTAGAAACAAGACACGTTGTGTTCTTAGAGAATGACGAGGACCTGGAGTCTAGGAAAATAGATCTTGAAGAGAAGCGGGTTTATGTTCCTTCACCGCTTATCCCAGAGACCTTTATTCCTGTGCTTCAGGAGGTTGTACCTCCAATACCGAATACTATTGTTACACCCACTGTTGAGGTCTCTGAAATTCCTAATGTCGCACCTAATGATGAGCCTCGGTAGTCTCCTACGCCTCAGTAAACTCCTGCAATAACTATTGAACCTATCAGAAGATCACAGCGGGAGAGAAGTTCTGCCATCTCAAATGATTATGTTGTTTATATGAATGAGGATATTAATGATATAGGGAAGGTAGATGATCCCACCTTTTATAAGGAGGCCATGATGAGTGAACATTCTCCTAAGTGGCTTGATGCCATGAAGGATGAACTAAAGTCTGTGAGCACTAATGATGTATGGGACTTAGTAGAAATTTCTGACGAAGTCAAAACAATAGGTTGTAAATGGGTCTACAAAACAAAGCATGACTCTAAGGGAAATATCGAAAGGTTCAAAGTAAGACTTGTAGCAAAATGCTTCTCACAAAGATAGGGGGTTGATTATAATGATATTTTTTCTCATCTCTCAACTAAGGTTTCATTCAGAATCGTTATGGCACTTGTAGCTCATTATGATTTAGAGCTACATCAGATGGATGTTAAGATGACATTCCTTAATGGCGACTTGCAAGAAAATATTTTCATGGCTCAACTGGAAGGTTTTGTCATGGAGGGTAAGCGAGCAAATGAGATGTCGACTTAAGAAATCCATTTATGGCTTAAAATAAGCATCAAGACAATGGTACCTCAAATTCGATAAAGTAATAATGAATTTTGGATTTAAGGAAAATGAAGTTGATAACTGCATTTATATTAAGTTCAAGGGGAGTAAATTCATCATCTTAGTACTTTATGGGGATGGCATCTTATTGGCCAGCAGTGATAAAGATATGTTGTTTGAGACTCAGAGATTTCTTTCATCTAATTTTGATATGAAGCATCTTGGTGATGCCTCTTACGTTCTTGGCATTGAGATTCACCGAGATAGGTCCAAAGAACTATTAGGTTTATCTCAAAAAAACATACATTGACAGAGTACTAAAGAGATACGATATGCATAAGTGCTCTGGCTCACTTGCTCCTATTGTTAAGGGTGATAAGTTTGGGACATTCAATGTCCAAGGAACCAATATGAAACTGATCAGATGAAGTCAGTTCCTTATGCTTCAGCTGTCGGAAGCATTATGTATGCTCAAGTAAGCACACACCCTGATTTAGCTTTTGTAACCGGATTGCTCGACGGATATCAATCAAATCCAGGACTGGACCACTGGAAGGTCGTTAAGAAAGTCTTGCGTTATATGCAAGCTACTAAGCACATCATGCTCACATATAAGAATTCTGATAACTTTGAAATTATTGGTTACTCATATTCAGATTTTGCGGGATGTGTTGATACTAAGAAATCCACGTTAGGCTATATCTTCACACTCGCTGGAGGAGCTATCTCGTGGAAAAGCTCCAAACAAACCCATACGGTATTTTCAACGATGCAAGCTGAGTTTGTGGCATGTTATGAGGCTACTGAGCAGGCTGTATGGCTTAACAACTCTACTCCGGGTCTTAGAGTGGTAGACAACATTTCTAAACCACTCACCTTATACTGCGATAATGAACTCGCACTCTTTTATGCGAGTAACAACAAGTCAAGTGGTGCTGCCAAACACATTGACATTTATTATCATATTGTGAAAGACGGAAATCAGGATCAAACCATTAGTATCAAGCATATTAGTACTAAGTCAATGCTTGCGGATCCGCTTACTAAAGGCTTACCACCCAATATCTTTCGTGATAATATTGCCGGCATGGGTTTATTGGAAAGCCTCTAATTCTGGATAAAACGACCTTAAAACAAACCAACTCCTATTAAGTATAATGAATATCTATTTCAATGATGAGATAGTACACTATAGGTACTGGGATTGTATGACACTCCATTGGCCATGCGACGCATTACCTTGGTATGTTGTTTCATTGAGGATGGGCTTATGATGTTAGCCTTACGATCAAAGGGGAGAATGTTGGGTTGATCTCGGCTAACGAACTCCGAGATTCAAGGGGGGTAACGGCCCACTACGCGCCCTGATCGAGGGGAACCAACGTGATTTGGTTTTGGTCCCGTTCACCGAGCGCTACATAAAAAAGGGGGTCTCAGTAGGCTTTTTAGTGTGTGGTTTTGGCCACGAAGACTCTAACAGAACCGATCTATCACGAGCGCTAGGGTGAGCGAAGACCGAAGGCCTTCGCCACCACTTCGACATCGCACCGTCTCTGGCCGACGCTCTGGTGTCCTCACCTGCGCCGACCTTGACTGAGGCTCAAGCTGCAATGACATCTTCGGTTTCGGGTATCTGTCCAAGCTTCCGCTCTAATGTTTAGTTTAGGTGTTCATCATTGAGCTAGAGTTAATCATGTCTAGATCAAGTTATTGCCTCAGTTTTGCTTACATACAACGGCACCGGCTATGAGCCCAAGGTCCTCGCGCCGGGTGGCTTCTACGACGGCCCCTGGTTCTCGGAGATGCTGCGCGCGTCCGGCCCCGGCGTCGTCGACGGCATCACGCACCACATCTACAACCTTGGCTCCGGTGAGTCGTCGTCGTCTGACACGTACATGTCGCGCGAGTTGCAACGTTTATCGTAGACTGATCGTGTAAGTTGTGCCTGTTTGGTGAATGATTTGCGTTTCAGGCAAGGACAGGGACCAGATCAACAAGATGCAGGACCCTACTACCTGGACCAGATAGCGCAGACGTTCAGCGACCTGGAGGCCACCATCCGGGACGCCGGCTCGTGGAGCTCGCCGTGGGTCGGCGAGTCCGGCGGCGCCTACAACAGTGGCGGGAAGGACGTCTCCGACAGATACGTCAACAGCTGCGACATCGTCTACTTCATATCATTTATCCACGGTTCCTCATCAGAGAAGATCGGGCATCCCCGTATCATATGGTATCGATTCTAGGTTTACTCGGTGAGAGTTTTTTACCCTTAGTTTAGTTTCGTTTTTACGTCCTATAGTCCACTAAACCAAAATTGCAACACAAAATTCCAAACCCTAGTTTCAATCATATTTTTGTGAGTTTTGTTAGGTTTTAGTCCATTAGAATTTTTGTTTAGTCTTTGATCTAAGTGTTTCCTTTGCGTACCTTGTTCCTTGTTTCCTTCCAAAAAAACCAAAAAAAAATTCCAAAATTCAAATTCTAGTCCATGAACTCAATTTTCGTTAAATAACCGAAGTTCAATTGGTATCTTTGTTTGTAATTTATTACGTAACTCTTTGCGTCAGAGCTCCGCTTCACTTATATCCTTTCATCTTGTGAGACTAGCTTTTGATATTGTATTAGGGTGCGCTATTGAACATTGTCTACATTCTTTGAATTTTTGGGCTTATGCACCCACGAGGGTAGCAAAACACTTTCGACCATTGAGAAAAGCAAAAAAAAAGAAGCAGTCAGCCACGATAGCAAGAGCCACGGCATAAAAAGTATATAAAAAAAGCGAGAGCAAAACATAATTTTGCGAGAAAGAAAGAGAGGAAGAAAAAAATTCTTTGGTAGATTGCTCTGATATTATACATTTTATTGGTTGCTCTGATGCAGGCCCATCATTATTTCATATTGTATAGTTATTTTTTGAGCAATCTTGTGCCCTACTATTTTCAATTGCAATTGGCTAGCGTCTCTCTTAGTACTTGGTGCAAAGCAGGCTAGCTTATTCTCATTTTCGATCCGTCTCGCTAGCTCATTCCTTTGTTTGCATTGAGTCACATTTGTCTTTGCGTGTCGTTCATCCTTCTCATTTTCTTAAACCCATTGGATCGACACATAGGCAAAAGAATCTAGCTTGGATCATTACTTAACTTTACAACAACTTGAATATCGGTTTGCATAGGTTATACATACCATACCAAACTCCACCTACACCTTCGTGTACTACCTTTGCTCTTAGTTACGCTCAAACATTACAGGGTTGAGATCGTTTGCTATCACAAGTGTCATTTGCGATCCTTGATTCACTCGAAGCGGTAGCTTATCTTGTTTTCGGGACGATGAGTTGTGAGCGTAGAGAGAGATTTGTTTTGTTTTACTAACTGGATATAATCGCGTTTGCTATTTGTGAGTTGTTGCCATGTCAGTCATCATGAGGATCTATCGGTTACATGGATGGAGTACACTTTCGCTATGCGGGATGCTACAACATGACAACTTCTTGATCGTGATAATGGTGTGCGCAATGAGCTTGGGCCGTTCGGCACAAATTGAACAACCTCGGGAGGAGGTTACGCGACTACGTGCGGACATCAACAACAACTTCTTGGAGAATTGCGCACCATGTTCAACCACCCCAATGTGCATCGTAAGGATTTTATAACTAAGTCCAAATTCCTATCCCTATATTTTTTCAGTCGTGCAAATGTGGAAGAATACCTTAATTGGGAGCTTGAAATTGATACGATATTTCGGATGCACAACTATTCCAATGAGAGGAAGCTCTTACTTGCGTCCAATGGTTTGGTTGATTATGCCACACATTGGTGGGAGCGATTTGTTCGTATGCGTATGGAGCGCCATGAATTGCCGATTATCACCTGGGAGGAGATGAAACATCATTTGCGTGCACGTTTTGTACCTTACCACTACAAGCGTTCCCTAGTGGAAAAATTGATAGGGTTGCGACAAGGTTTGAAGTCCACTTGTGTGACACAAGAGAAGGAGACCGAGCATGGGATTTTCCCAGCTTCATGTAGTATTGCTCCATTGCTTCATGAAGAGATTGTGGTTACTCGTGATTGCTCCATTGCTAACCCACAATCTTTGGTGGATGCGATGTATCCAAACCCATGTGATAATGAGAGCCACATAGCCAAAGCCAAATTGAGTGAGAATGATAAAGAGAGTGAGCTGTGTGATTCCACCATATGTGAGGTTGAGAGCATCTCCATTGAGTGTGAGAGAGATACACCAACACAAAAGAGGGAAGTAGATGATAGCCAAAGTGACGTTACTGCTAAAATTAACGATTTACTCGCTACTTCTAGTGTTGTTTCTCACATTGTGCAAGTTGATATTAAAGAAGAGGAATTGAATGTTCAACAAACGGCATCGTTGGAAGTAAAAGACGAGGAGATAACCACGGTTGGGGATGGAGTGCTTGCACGCCGTGGTTTTGTCATGATGATTTCATACCTACAACACCTACAATAGCAGAGAAGGATGCTACGGTAACAATAATGGTGTTGAATTCAATATTCATCACGCAAAGGTGCGTAAGTGTGAACTCTCTAGTGTTCCTTTGAATATTCTATGTTCACGAATTTAATACGCTTAATTTACGTAATGTGGAATTGATTACTCATGATAAAGTTCTTACTAGAATATCCCCTTATGTATCTTTATGCTATCTCATGTTCGATGAACGCATAGAGCTATCTAGTGTGATTGAGAGAGTCTCTGAAATTACGTGTTTGACATCGCTAGCTAGTACCTACACCGTCACTTATAAATTTAATTTGATTGGAAATTTTGGTGTAGACAACACGTTTCATGTTTCTCGAATATGCATTACTTGTGATCAGCTTGCTGAATTGAAAATGCATGCTTGGAACAAACCATCGCTTGGACACTATCATGATCACTTAGAGATGAGTTTAAATGTGAGTGTCTACTATTTAGACATATTTGTAAAGCCTGCTCAGTCATCTTTTGTTGAACAATCATGTATAAACAATCAGAGTAGTGCAATTGAAGAATGGAATAAACAAACAATTTTATCGTCTACATTATATAAAACTGATGTTGTAAAGATGAAATATGATTATATGAGCCATTTGTCTACATTTGAAAATGAATTTTGTCTGTCCATTCATAATTTCGATACATACTTACAAAAGTCAAAGACAACTTCATTTCATGGGTGGGGCAATAATGTGGATAAAAGGCATATCGAGATGAATACATCACATCTATCTAATGGCTATTGTTATACTATTCCTAATCTGCAAAACCAAAGGGTTTGTAAAACGGATGATAAATACATATACCATGCATATACATTGTTTCCTTTGTCTATCACATTTTCAGGCTATCAAAAGCCGAGGACGGCTTTTCTTGAAGAAAGGGAGGATGATGAGGATATCTCTACTAATTATGAGGTTGTTCATGAAGGAAGAACTAAACTTCTAAAACAACAGGTGCATTTGTTTCTTAATAAGTTTACTTGTGTTTTCCATGAGAATTGGATACTACGTAAAATCAATACTTTGTGCATTCTCAGGGTTGATAAACTTAAAGTCTTTGGAACCGAGAGGGAGGCCGGAGCCAAAGTAATGGAGGAGCACAAGGGGGAAGGTAACCATATTTGTTGCCTACTGATGAAGAACAAGAAGGTTAAAGCGGTTGGGAAGGAGAAAGTCAAGCAGTCCATGCGGTTGATTAAGGAGGAAAGAAGCCCGTGTGATGTTAGAGCAAAAGGGGACTTAATGCTCAAGTTTTGGATAAGATTTTCAAGCCCAATTCAGATCTCCCACATCCCCAACCGAAATCAAATTCGGAATCAACTCAGAGTTCAATTCGGATTCGGAACCAGCCTCAAATTCGGATTCGGAATCAGCAGGACAGTCCGGAGTAAAAAGGTCATAACTTTCTCATACAAAGTCTGATTGGGGTGTTTTTGGGCTTGTTGGAAAGCTAACTTCAAACCCGATCCAACGCATCCTAGATCACTGCGAAATTCCTCCGGCGTCAAAAGATATGACCGAAACAATATGACGGTTGTAAAATTAGAGTTTCCTTTTTGTTTTGGATTGAGTCGGAATTAGAGTAGGAGTTCTAATTCCGAATTAGAGTAAGAGTAGGGCCTCTTGGCCAGCAATAAGGAGAAGGGCACTATATATTGAGGTTAGACCCCATTGTAACCTCGGACGGTTTATGCATAAGAATAGAAACATAGCTATTGCTTGTTCTTTCGAAACCAGAGTTCATGCGAGGACTTTGAGAGAGGACTAGGCGATTTATTGGTTCGTTCTGCAATTCAAGGTCAAGCCGTCGTTCCATTGGGAATTGGGGACTTGGCGATCGTCGTTCGTGGTCTCGCGACGATCAACTACCGGTGTGTGTTTAGGGCGTATTCCAAGAGTTGAGGGTTCGTGCATTGGCGCGAGTGTTCAAATAGACATCGTCTACTTCATATCATTTATCCACGGTTCCTCACTGAGAAGATCGGGCATCCCCCGTATCAGTATCTGTCCAAGCTTCCGCTCTAATGTTTAGTTTAGGTGTTCATCATTGAGCTAGAGTTAATCATGTCTAGATCAAGTTATTGCCTCGATTTGCTTACATACAACGGCAGACCGCTATGAGCCCAAGGTCCTCGCGTAGGTGGCTTCTCGACTGACCACGGTTCTCGGAGAGTCTTTGCCAGGCGTCCGACCGGCGTCGTCGGCATCACGCACCACATCTACAACCTTGGCTCGGTGAGTCGTCGTCGTCGACACGTACATGTCGCGCGAGTTGCGGCGTTTATCGTGAAGCGATCGTGTAAGTTGTTACTGTTTGGTGAATGATTTGCGTTTGAGCAAGGGCGGGGACGGATCAACAAGATGCGGACCCTACTGGACGGATAGCGCGGACGTTCGGCGACACAGAATACCATCCGGACGGCAGGCCTGTGGGATGCCGTGGGAAGCGCTCCGATCGCAGCGTAGACTGGCATTCGCGTGTTGCACAGGTGTAGTCGATGCCCCCGAGGCAACTATCCGGCGCCCATGTGATGAGTTGTGGTGATTAGTCATTGCTTGTCCAGTGAGTTGTAGTGGTATATAATGCTGATCACTCGTTAACTTACAGCGGCATGAGTGTGCTATGTGGGTCGCTGTGGATTGGCATTGGTGTAAACTCGCCTCACTGTGAAAGACGGAAATCGAGATCAAACCATTAGTATCAAGCATATTAGTACTAAGTCAATGCTTGCGGATCCGCTTACTAAAGGCTTACCACCCAATATCTTTCGTGATAATATTGCGGCATGGGTTTATTGGAAAGCCTCTAATTCGGATAAACGACCTTAAAACAAACCAACTCCTATTAAGTATAATGAATATCTATTTCAATGATGAGATAGTACACTATAGGTCTTGGGATTGTATGACACTCCATTGGCCATGCGACGCATTACCTTGGTATGTTGTTTCATTGAGGATGGGCTTATGATGTTAGCCTTACGATCAAAGGGGAGAATGTTGGGTTGATCTCGGCTAACGAACTCCGAGATTCAAGGGGGCGTAACGCCCACTCGCGCATACGATCGAGGAACCAACGTGATTTGGTTTTGGTCCCGTTCACCGGCGCTACATAAAAAGGGGTCTCGTAGGCTTTTTAGTGTGTGGTTTTGGCCACGAAGACTCTAATAGAACCGATCTATCACGAGCGCTAGGGTGAGCGAAGACCGAAGGCCTTCGCCACCACTTCGACATCGCACCGTCTCAGGCCGACGCTCTGGTGTCCTCACCTGCGCCGACCCTGACTGAGGCTCAAGCTGCAATGACATCTTCGGTTTCGGGTATCTGTCCAAGCTTCCGCTCTAATGTTTAGTTTAGGTGTTCATCATTGAGCTAGAGTTAATCATGTCTAGATCAAGTTATTGCCTCAGTTTTGCTTACATACAACGGCACCGGCTATGAGCCCAAGGTCCTCGCGCCGGGTGGCTTCTACGACGGCCCCTGGTTCTCGGAGATGCTGCGCGCGTCCGGCCCCGGCGTCGTCGACGGCATCACGCACCACATCTACAACCTTGGCTCCGGTGAGTCGTCGTCGTCTGACACGTACATGTCGCGCGAGTTGCAACGTTTATCGTAGACTGATCGTGTAAGTTGTGCCTGTTTGGTGAATGATTTGCGTTTCAGGCAAGGACAGGGACCAGATCAACAAGATGCAGGACCCCTACTACCTGGACCAGATAGCGCAGACGTTCAGCGACCTGGAGGCCACCATCCGGGACGCCGGCCCGTGGAGCTCGCCGTGGGTCGGCGAGTCCGGCGGCGCCTACAACAGTGGCGGGAAGGACGTCTCCGACAGATACGTCAACAGCTTCTGGTACCTGGACCAGCTCGGCATGTCGTCGGTGTTCGGCACCAAGGTGTAGTGCCGGCAGGCCCTCGTCGGAGGCAACTACTGCCTCCTCAACACCACAACGTTCGTCCCGAACCCCGACTACTACAGCGCGCTCCTGTGGCACCGGCTGATGGGGCCGCAAGTCCTCCAGACCACCACCAGCGCCGCCGCCGGCTCGCCGCACCTCCGCTCCTACGCGCACTGCTCCAAGGAGAAGCCCGGCGTGACGGTGCTCCTGATCAACCTGTCGAACTCGACGGCGTTCAACGTGTCGGTGGCCGGCGACATGGACCTGCACCCGCCGCGCGCGACGCTGCATGCGGCGGGCGGCGGCAGATCGGCTGTGTGTGGGCGCAGGGAGGAGTACCACCTGAGCCCCAAGGGCGGCGACATCCAGAGCGCGGTGATGCTGCTCAACGGCGAGCCGCTCGAGCTCGGGCCATGCGGGCAGATCCCCGAGCTGCGTCCAGCCGTCGTCGACGGGTGCGCGCCGCTGCGCATGCATGGAGCCGCACTCCATCGCGTTCGTCAGGTTCACCGACTTCAAGGCTCCCGCCTGCGCCTAATTAAGCCAAAATTACTGTGGAGCAGGAGTTGGTATTTGTACTGGTTAGCACGTGGCGTTGAACTATATCTTGTCTCTGGATGTGTTAACCTAGTCACGTAGTAGATATACACACACATGCATGTATCGGCTAATTTTTTTTATAACTTTGGGAGAAATAGATTTTGGTTATAGGCAATCACTTTTACCCCTTTGCATCCTTCACTCGTAAAGACTTTTATGCACGAATGCACGATCAATATCCTGTTTCGCATAGGATTTCCGTAAGAGGTTTGTGGGAAACTCTACATCTTATTTTATCTTATCTTGACTAATAAAAAAATTTATCATTATGCGGGGACGGATCATCCCAACCTGTTCCAAAGAAATACATACCCCGCCTCTCGTTCCTCTCCCGACGCTTAATCGTGTGATTTGTGTCTCATCTCTCACTTCTCACACGGTCTAGTGTAAGGTAGGAACTACCTCCCGATCCAACTCCATCTAGCGTTGCCTCCTCTTCTCCACCGCGAATCAAACTCCAGCATCACCGCCGCCACCTAAGCTTTGCCAGTTCCTTTCTCATCACCTCCGCCACGGACGAAATCGACGATGACCCCAACGCCGGCGAGCTCCCGTCGAGCCACCGCCACAAGGATTCACTACCTTCACGAGCTGGCATCCCCATCTCTGCTCTATCATCTTATTCCTTGTCCCCAACTACTACTACTCTGTACGGACACCGTGACCACATCTTCACCCCGCCCCCTTCCTCTCGTTCTCTTATCCCCTCGAAGACGAGTGCCATCGCCACCTGATTCACCACTTACCATCACTAGCCTCTTAGCAGCCGAAGCCGCGAGGCGAAGAGAGCTCAGATGCGGGAGAGCAGAGGCATCGGCTCCATGACGCGACGACACTTCACCCAGTCGTCCCACCTAGGCAATTCACATACACAATCATCGAGCGATTGGGGGGTGAGGTGAACTACACTCCCCCCTCGACGCCTCGCTGCCGGTAGAAACAAAGGCCAAACTACACCATCGGGTACAATCTGTGGTACAATCCTCTTGCCTAGATAAATATTGCAATCGATTCTCAGTTGTGCAGAGGGATAGATTCCCAATTTTTCCTAATGCATGCAAATGGGGGGGGGGCGCTTTTGATCCCAAGCGTCCTCGGCCAAAACCGATTGGGACTACTGGTAGAGTTGATGCCGACTAGATATGTGTAGCACTTGTGTTTTTCTTTCTTTTTTGATGAAATGTGCGGCGCCAATGGTCGATTACAAGGTAGTCACTACTACAGAGAATGATATACTGGACGTCTCATCACAGACGGTTTTTTAAAATCCGTCAGTTTTATAATTATTACAAACGATTTTACAAGCGTGATCATCTATGTTATTGCAATGACTAGAACCATCCGTGATACATAATTATCACATACGATTTTTAATAAGAACCGTCTATAATAATTCACAAACGGTTCTTAACAAGCACCGTCTGTGATAATTGCAGACGTTACAGACATTTTTTTAATCTTAATCGTCTGTGATAATTTTGTATCATAGACGGTTTGTGGTTGAAAGTGTCTGTGATATGTACTCTTTTATTAAATACCCCGCCTATCCCGACAGATTTGTCTGCAGTGAGCTAGGGTTTACGCCCTTACTCCTCACTTGCTCGTCCCTCCCCACCAGAGCGCTCCGTCCTCGACGTCGCCCCCCCCCCGTCCCTGACCTCGACGTCGGCGCCCCCGCCCCTGCCCCCGCCCTCCCAAGCTTCACCTTGGGTGAGTCTTCGTCCCCCAAACTTTTAGATAGTGTTGGTCTCTAACAGTCTATGACAATGGTTCAAGAAGCAATTGTTCCTTTTATAGATCTCTGGGTATAATTGTATTGCAGTTGTCCTTAAGGAAGAGCAAATTGCAAAGGCTCTCTCCCATATTACAGACTATATTTTCCTTAGCTATCAGAACTCATTCAACCTTTGAACCTAGTTTTTCTTCGAAACATAGCTCACATTTGTGGTGTAAAAGTAAAACTCTTGATCCACACAAACCCTTCATAGCACTTACAAATTTGATATGTTACAATCTTTAAAAGTTGGGGCTAAGGGCTAGTGTTAATAATTTAATTGTGGGGGATTGGGGCCAAAGACTTGTGTTAATTAATTAAACTCGCCAAATCAAGAGCCAGCACAACTTCACACTTGTGCAATAATTAATCAACAAATAAACTCATTTCATCGATAAATAACTATATGTACCTTTCGTTTGCAATAGCTGAGGCTAACTTTTTTGAATCACGTAGGTTGTTCGCCGTGTACATTGCCAAAAGAGGGGGACACGTGGAAGGGAACACCACACTGCGACATGTGATGTAATTTCTGGTACATGATAATACACAATAATCATATATCACACTTCGTAATGATGCCTCTCAAGCTGAACAAACCTATGCATGTAATTCTATTTTTGCAGTGCCACCAGCAGCTACAAGGCACCCTATGTGGATTCTATGTTTGCCGCCATATGCAAGAAATTATGGATGGTAGGCCTAACGATCCAGAGGTTTGTCAATCTCACAATAATTATTTCCTACTTATCAATTAATATACATAAGTGCTTACGACTTTACTCTTGCTAGTGATAAAACATCAATTAACATCCATTTAAGTACAGTCCAAATGAATGAACTCTCCGAAATTCGAGGACGGCTCGCCACTTTCTCAATGACGGAGGTCATTGACCCAAAAGGAGAGTTTCACGTGGCTGAAACTAAATAAAAATTTAGTGTCAAACAATGTTTTCTTATTGTATCTGTAAACATGTTGTAAAAATATTATAACAATTCATTTATAATCAATCTGTAAAATTATTTATCTGTGATATATATGTGTATCTGTGATATATCTATATATTTGTGTATTTGCTTGATCTGTTATCTACAAATTGTTTTCAGAGGGCATGGCTAGCATTTCTTGAGGCTAGCCGAAAAATAGAAAATTTTCTATATATAGAGAAAACTATCATATGCGATTTTGTAATATAAACCGTCTGTGAATGCCTACTATCACAAACGATTCTATGCACCAACCGTTTGTGATTTGTAGCCCGTCACAGACGGTTGGTAAATACAACCGTCTGTGACGGGCTACATATCACATACGGTTTAGTGGTCGAAGACGTCTGTGATAGTTAGCGTTCACAAACGATTATTTATACGAACTGTCTGTGTTGACTTATCACAGATGGCTCAAAAATCATATGTGATAATTGTCTGTTATCACAGACCCAATAAATCAGGTGGTTCAAAAACCGTCTGTGATGACCCTCTGTGTGGTGGTGAGTACTCCCAATTTTCCTAACCGCATGCATGTCTGGAGAGCTGGTCTATTAACACTGGGCACCACCGACCTGATGCACTTTGTTCCAAGCACTGATGCAATGCTGGAGGCATTTGATTGGGAATTTGGGAGCACGTGGTAACCATTGTAGTATTTGTTGTGTTCCCCTAATTTCCTATTGTGGCATTTATCCCCTGAGATTTAGACTTTCTACCATCATACATGGATTTTTTTAATTGCCACTTGATTCCATCTAATTTGAGTCATTATTTCATGGGATTTGGTGAGTGAGATTTTAAACCAAGATTTTTCTCATCGCACATACATCACTCCTTCAATGCTTTGATGTATTGATGCTTGCCTGTAAAATGTTGGGGTATCAAGAACACACACAATTCCAACGAAAGTAAGCTCTAATTTGAAGCTGCATTCATTTAATGCCATGGGTTGAAGGTGGTGAAAGTATGCTTCCTTTCGATATTCCCCTTCTTGGATTGAACATTGTTATAGGATTGAACATTGTTATATGATACTTGATGGAGTTTCTAGAGTCGCTGCTTATATTCCCTATTGGAGATTAGGCCCTTTTTTGGAAAAGGGTATGTGCAATAAGTGTATTGGGTATACCGATAAAAGGGTATGGTAGTATAACTTTCCATTATACTAAAAGCTGGTACTTGTTGCATGCCCATTGGTCATTACATGTTGTTTTACATTATATTCACACCAATACCTCTTTTTATTGACAAAGTGACGATGGCATTGAACCTCCAGCCTGTCAGTGGGTACAAGGGGTATTTTTAAATCAGAGGGTAATGTTTTTCCTTCCTACTTACCATCTTAAGGATATTGTTCTTGGAAGAGCATACTTAGTGATTTTTAGATTATGAATAATACATTTGTAGACTACAAAGTTATAGTTTCAGACTAGATCTTGGTTTCGGTTCATTTTTGTGGCTAAGGTTTCGAAAGACTTGGTTTTGGTATCAATACTACTTATGTATGTAGTATAGTCATTTATATTTGCAGGATCTTTAGTGTGAATACTTTTGCCTCTTGCTTTGGGATGCCATCTTTGTCTCATGCTTTCCAAATTCTCAAAGTTTCCATAGTTTTGGTGATGTCAGTAAAGCTTGCTGTCACTGTGTAGGAGGGTTGTAATATTTGGGTAGCTATCCAAAATTGTGTGTAAAGTCACCTTGTTTTAGCAATTTTTTGAAACTATCAGAAACTTTGGTGTGTACTGATAACCTTGTTCTGTCCAGTGGAGCAGGTCTTAAGTTTGAACCCTTGTCTTGTAGCACATACTCGTGATGTTGTGGCACCATCGTTGCACAAAGGATAAGTCATAAGAATATAAGATTATGAAGTATGAGAGCATTCCGAATAAAAAAGGTACAATACTATATTGATTTTGTTTTATAAAGAAGTACCAGAGGAATAAAATCTTTATTAAGCATGTCTGACCCATTCGTGGGGTACCGTAGCACTATGAAGTAGGAAGTGATTTGCGATACTACTCGATCTTGGTATTTAGTATAGTTCCATTATCTAATTAGAATTAACTTGTACTCATCTAAAAATGAACTAACTTGTACTCCATGCAATTTGGTACAAAGGAAGTTGTTGTCTTCACATAGTATCACCTCTGATAGGCTTGAGCCAGGAAGCTCAAGAAGCTCAGTTCTAGCTAATAGACCATTGAGCGCCCCCTTCATGTAAGCCTTGCATCTTTTTGTTTCATTTTTATCTCCTTTGTACAATTCACCGAGAAGTATACGACTATTCCAGGATTAAAGGTGAATAGTGTTGTGAAGTCTCTCCACCTATAATTTTAGCTCGATAGACCTCAGAATGGGGGTTGTGGTGAAGCACCGTTGTATTTCTAGCTAGCTTCAACATCAGAATGGGGGGTTCTAGCGGCACACACGAGGTTTTCGGCACCAGCTGGCGGACAGTGCGCGACCGAGGTTTCTAGTGGGCGGCGACGCAGCCAAGGTTTGCTTGACAAGCTAGATATGAGGATGAATCTTCCATAAGGCTACCACATCAGCTTCATTTCTAATTTTTGTTAATGTTTATGTTTAATGCATGATGTCTACTTTATCAGTTAGTTTGTGGTTATTTTACATGATGGTATGAAAATTATTTATGTATTGAAGTATACTATGAAAAAATATTGATTGGTTCGTTCATTTACATAATTGTGGCATGGAGTGCTTGTTCTATCATGTTGCATTAATGTGATGTTTGTAGATATATGTATCACCATTTTTAATTGGCTGATTCATCTTTTGTGTTAAAAGAAAATATTATTTATGTAAGGTTTGAGATTCTGTTGTAACGCACGGACACCCTACTAGTCCAATAAGAAATTAATGGACGTGTCTCTTCCTTAGTGCAATCTTCTTTGGAATTTCGGGGGTTCCAATTCGACCTTAGAGAGGAGGCACACCAATTGGGTTAGTTGGTTAGTTGTAGTTTGCAGTGTGTTAGCGGTAGACTCAGCGCTTATACCTAGCTAGTCATAGACCCGTGAGCTAATGCTTAATTAGCAATGCCTATGAACTAGGGAGCTAACTTTAAAGACATCTTTAATAGTGTATTTATTGTCGCCTTGTAACTATATCACGTCAACAAAATCCTACGTGGAGGAGAGATAGGAGGAGAGAGTGCATATGTCGTTTCTTCCTGAAGAGACTGTCGTGCACACGAAACAAGACATGATACATTAATCTATTCTAGTTGACATGTAGGCCATTTTAAAAGAAATTATAAAAATATAAATATTAGAAAGTATGTTAAAAACTATATATTTGATATATATCTCTAAAGATAAGATTATCTTTAACTATTGAAGATACTATAATTTACCCACCGTTTTTATTCTTATCTGAGCACGTACAAATCTGCAGATCTAGGTCGTTGTAACTAACAAAATAAAAGGAGGCCAAATTTGTTGAAGTTGTTGCCGTATTGCAGTAATTGCTGGGCCTACTTGACTGATCACTGATCACTGATCACTGATTGGATGTTTTTAAAAACGCTGGTTCTTTTTTCTCTCGTGACGTTCCTACGGAATTCCTTTGTCAAATGGGAGATTGCAGGCAACATGCAGTACTTTGATCGAAATGAAAACGTGGATTAAGGGAACAATCGGCTGGAAAAACACAAAAAATTTAGACAATGAGAACAACTGGCTAGCGCAATCCGTACGATCACCTGTTCAAATCCCAGAAAATCCATACAAATAACACAACAAAAATGTAAGAAAATCGAAGAATTGAAGTCATCAGTGAAAGAGATAAATTCCAACGGTTGCCAAAACACAACAAAAATGTAAGAAAAACGAAGAATTTAAGTAGGGTTTGTGAGATCACACTTTTGTCATCGAGAGGCGTAGCCCGAAATGACGTTTTCAGGAACGCGCAGTGCTTTTGCACTTTTCGGTGACGGGGACATTATTTTTCGTAGGCTCCTCCCTCTCGCACCCTCCTCCTGCTCCCCCATTACTCTCCCTCTCGCGGGCGTCGGTGGATCGCGAGGGGCGGCGGCAACGGCTGCTGGCCGTGAACGCGGCCGTGGATCGCGGGCTCGACCTCGTCCCGCGGGCGACTGGGCGCCGGCAGCGCCGCAGTTGTCAGGCGCGGCGGCACTAACAACGGCGGCGGGCTCCTCTGGCACCGGTGGCTTCTCGAGCCAGGCGCGCCGGCGCCGAGACCTCCTCGGCACCGTCCCACAGTTCGATGCTTTGACAGGTGACGAGGCTTTATGTGCAGAAGAATGCAGGGAATTTTTCCTGGGGGTTTAGGCTATTGTTTTGATTCCTGCGAATTGTCTTGATTGCTGCGAAATGTGTAGGCAACGGAATGATTCCTATGGAATTTGGATCCCGTTTCCGACGTTCCTAATACCTGCAACAAGAAAATTCCATTTTTCCTCACTTTTTCTCCCGAATCTTACAAATTTCTGCCAAGAAATCCCTCGCGGAGCAGCCAACCCCGACCTTTTAGCAGAAAAGAATCGGTCCATACTGACTGGTAGTAGATGGCAGTGAGGGGAGATGTTTCTTTTGGAATTTAAATTGAAACTGTAATTTCGAAGAGAAGCTTTGAAGGGGTCTGGTTCTAAATCTGACTGTATTACTCCTAATTTCGTTTCAGTTTCTTTGAATATTTTGGAATGTTTTTGTTTAATTATTTTTGTATTTTATTGAGATCATCGATGTCAAAAGACTGTTTTTTTAATCTTTTATGACGAATTTATATATTAGGGTTTTGGTGTGGCTTTTCGGTATCAATAGTAGTTTTCAACAAAAGGCTCTTGGCTCAATCACCATGCAATTGTCTTGAAAAATCTTCTATTTTTGTAATCCCTTTTGAATACACTTGAAATAATTTAGCTGGAGCATTTTCTTGGCAGCAGGAATGGTTTAATGTGGAGTATTGGTCTGAAAAGAAGGAATGCCGTAAGGATCTACTGAGGATTGGTTGGCGGTTATGGAGAATGATCATGTAGATGTGGATGATCTGGGATCAGGGTGGCTTGAAGTGAAAAAGGTGAGGCTATTCTTGTACATGTTTAGCCCTGTTTAATTCTAATTCCATAGAATGATTGAAGTTGTCTGCACTATATCTCCCTACAATCACCATGTTGATAAATGTAAGGCTAAGGCCTTAAGTGGCACAAGCTTGATTCATTCAACAAGGTGGTCTTCTAACCGTACCCTTTCATTCTGGACATAACAATTGGAGGGCTTTCAGCGTAGAATATTTCTAGTTTTCTACCTCGTGTGTGGTCATATCCAGACAGGCAAACACAAAAGATTGGCCAAGTGTGACAATAAATATTTTTTTCCCTGGTTAGCAATTAAAGTAGAGAAGTATACCAAGATTGAACATAGCAGATGTGCTGATGTGGAGCTTCTGTGCTAGATGCTTAACAAAAGGATGCATTATCCATTGACAGAATTTTACCATATTCCATTGTGGATAGGATGACAACAAAGTCAATTCTATTGCTTTGCATGTTTATCCGCATACACCTTAGCAGAGGATCTACTGTAGTGCAGTGCTTTAGCAATTTATCCGAACTGTTCGTCCATGATCCAACGGCTAGGATTGGCCGAAAGACACAGTTGCAATATCCCCTTCCTTTGTTATACTTAAGGCAGAGGATACACTACCCATCTTGCAAGTACATAGTCTTCTATAACCAAGATAAGCCCTGGAAATAGGTCTAAGCTGCTTCAAGGTTATTGGCTCTTCCAAAAGTATTTTTTTATTGTCGATTATCAAGATAGAACCACAAATTTAAAACTTTGTGCTTTTGTATTTTCTTTTATTGTGTGTGTTAAGCTCAATCATGTTTTCATATGGTTCTGTATTTTGCTGGGACAACTCTTACTGCTGTTGTTCTTAACTTGCTATAATTCCATTTAACAGAAACATCGATGCAGCTCAAAATTTACATTGCAGAGGTCTTCAGGAAGTTCCAGTCATAAAACTCCAAACTTGTCGTCACGGTCTCAGATCAACTATAGCAGTGATAGTTCAAGAAGGTGTGACAGGCCGCAATGCCCACCTCAGAGCACAAATGTTAATGTTGGTATTGATGAATTGGGTAGCAGAGAAACAACCAAAGTTCATTGTGATGAATGTGTCGATGTAGGTGCTAGTAACCTGAAGAGTGGCTTCAGTGCTTCAGCCTCAGAACATGTAGTCAAAAAACCCGAAGAACCGCCGTTGGCTGAAGAAACAAGTGAACCTCCCAAAACTGGTAAGATTGATAGCATAGATCCTTCAGGGCCTCATGAATCCTCCAACTGTTCAAGTGGTCTTGCAAAATCTACATATCTTTTTGATCATGTCAAAGACCCTCTGAAGACAGAGCCAGTAGGTATTTTGTCCAACACATCTGTCAAGTTTGGAGATTTTGATGAAGTCCCAGGACTAGCATTACCCTCAGACGCACACAGAGATAACAATTCTTCTAGAAAACACACGCATGATGAAGAGGCAACACAATTAAAAAATGACTCAAAAGATGAAAGTAAACTTAAAGCCGAGATGAATTCTTGTAAAACAATTGATGGGACATCTCCTATTATTATTCAAGGAGCAGAGACACCCAATGAAAATAAGAGAAAGCCATTGGATACATGTGAAATACCAGATAGTCCTTCGGATGTTAGTGGTTCAACTGCCTTAGCTGATTCTGTCTCCCTGTACTGCTCAACTAATGATCTTGAAGTTCCAGTGACATCTTCGTCTGTTGCTTCCACAGAAAGTCAAACAGTACTTCATGATCATGCACCAGCCTCTGCAGATTTTGGAGCTGAAATTGCTGAGAGCAAAGAAAGATTTAGGCAGAGGCTTTGGTGCTTTCTTTTTGAGAATCTGAATAGGGCTGTGGATGAACTGTACCTCCTCTGTGAATTAGAATGTGACATGGAGCAAATTAATGAATCCATACTTGTTCTTGAAGAAGCTATATCCGATTTTCAAGAACTGAAATCCAGGGCAGAGCATTTTGATAACACCAAAAAGTCTCCTGGTGTACCAAAGGAGGGGATGCCAATGACTGTGAAAACCGACCATCGGAGACCTCATGCCTTGTCTTGGGAGGTCTGTGTTCTCACCAGTCTGTCCAGATAACTTCTCGTGGTTCATTTTCATGTTACGCCTTTTAATTTGATCTGCAAAATTGTGAAATATGCTTTTGTGATTGCTGCCTAGCATTTCTTTTGCACCATTTTATAATTTATTGAACAGCTAGTTGCATGAACATAGTATTCTCCTCCTTGCAACGACATATATACATGAATAATTGAACAAGCACCTGCACTGTGTTGAGTTACTGGACTGGGAACTCTTAAGGACTTAATAGCTGCTATTTTTTTTCTTTCCTTTTCTTCCTTCTGCAACACACTTCTTCTGGAATACTACTCTGTTATGTTATAGTGCTAAAAAAAATCTTGTTTGGTATGTCATATATGCAGGTCAGACGGATGACAAGTTCACCACACAGGCAAGAGATATTATCTTCATCTCTAGAGGCTTTCCAGAGAATCCAATTGGAACTGGCACGCAAGCAGGCTGGTATAACAACAGAGAGCTTTGCATCAAGCTCTTCTGGAGAAGTTTCGGGTGGCTCTTCAAAGTTGACTACAGCATCAGCAACTGTTGGGAATATCAGTTTGAAAGTGGAGAGTCAGGTGAAACTTTCTGATGGTAGTGAGAAAAAGATTACTGGAGAGAGACAAAACAAGGATGCATTCAAGTCAGGTAGAACACTTCCACAAAGTATGCCTTCATTTTCTGCAAAGAGTAGAAGAGGGGCACTAGAACCAATCTCTGAGATTGAGAAACACACTTTTAGGAGGGATAGGGAATTGCCAGAAAACAAATTTGACAGGTTCAAGTCAACAGATATTGTGAAAAAGAGTACGGTCCATCTCGAAAAGGAGAAGCAAAATACAGCACCGTGGAAGTCAATGGATGCCTGGAAGGAGAAAAGAAACTGGGAAGATATACTGAAATCTCCTGTTCGGAGTTCTCGTGTCTCTCATTGCCCTGGTGTTGGCAGAAAAGTTACAGAGCGTGCTCGTGTTCTACATGACAAGTTAATGTCTCCTGAAAAGAAGAAAAGAAGTGCTTTGGATATGAAAAGAGAAGCAGAAGAAAAGCACGCACGAGCTTTGCGAATCAGGAGTCAACTAGAAAGTGAGAGAGTTCAGAGGCTACAACGTACCTCTGAAAAGTTAAACCGTGTCAATGAATGGCAGGCTGTGCGCAGCTCAAAACTACGAGAAGTAATGAATGCACGCCATCAACGTGGTGAATCTCGTCATGAAGCATATCTTGCTCAAGTTGCGAAAAGAGCTGGTGATGAGAGTATTAAGGTCAGTGAGGTCCGTTTTATTACATCACTGAATGACGAAAATAAGAAATTCTTGCTGAGGCAGAAACTTCATGATTCTGAAATGCGGAGAGCTGAAAAGCTACAGGTGATCAAAATAAAGCAGAAGGAGGACACTGCAAGGGAAGAGGCCGTATTGGAACGAAGAAAGCTGCTTGAAGCTGGGAAGATGCAGCGCCTTGCTGAAATACAGCGTAAGAAAGAAGAAGCTATAGTCAGAAGAGAAGAGGAGCGCAAAGCATCTAGTGCTGCACGGGAAGTGAGGGCTGCAGAGCAGCAACGAAGAAAAGAGATAAGAGCAAAGGCACAACAAGAGGAAGCTGAACTTTTAGCACAAAAATTAGCTGAAAAGCTCCGTGAAAGTGAGCAGCGCCGGAAGTATTACCTTGAACAAATACGTGAGAGAGCTTCAATGGATTTTAGGGACCAGCTTTCACCTTTTCAGCGACGCTTTCCAAGTAAAGATAACCAAAACCGTTCTATTTCAGCTAATAGCGGAGATGATTCACAAATAATAGGCACCGCCAGCACTGCAGAATCTATAGTTAAATCATCTAATGCCACACAGATGAAACGAAGGATTAAAAAGATTCGTCAGAGATTAATGGCTCTCAAGCATGAATTTGTTGAACCACTTATAGGTGAAAATACAGGAATCACTCACAGGGCTGCTCTAGGAGCTGCCAAAGCTAAGTTAAGTAGATGGCTTCAGGACCTGCAAAGACTTCGTCAAGCTAGAAAAGAAGGTGCTGCGAGTATTGGTTTAATTGTTGGTGACATGACAAAGGTACTTCTTATTCGTTACATATTGCACTGTTGTAACAAAGATGATTACTAATAGCACTTTCTGTTTATTTTGGCACAGTATTTAGAAGGAAAGGATCTCGAACTACATGCTTCTCGACAAGTTTGTTTGCTTGATTTCATTGCATCTGCTTTACCTGCCTCTCATACTTCAAGGCCTGGAGCTTGTCAAGTCACTGTCTACCTTTTGCGCCTGTTGAGAATTTTGCTCTCACTTCCAGCTAATCGATCTTATTTTCTAGTACAAAATCTTTTACCTCCGATTATTCCCATGCTATCTTCATCACTAGAGAATTACATTAAGGTGGCAGCATCACACTCTGGAAGTTCAAATCTTCTGTCAAGCAAAACTTCAACTGAGAACACGGAGTCAGTAGGTGAAGTGTTAGATGGCTTTTTATGGACTGTGACCGTGATTGTTGGTCACGAATATCTTAATGACGAACAACTCCAAATGCAGGGGGGTTTGATAGAACTGATTGTGGCTTATCAAATAATCCATCGTCTGCGAGATCTTTTCGCCCTTTATGATAGGCCGCAGGTGGAAGGATCCCCACTCCCATCATCCATACTATTTGGTCTCAATCTTTTGGCTGTTTTAACATCTAAACCTGGAAATTTCTCTACCATTGATTGGGAGTCCTGCAAATGCAGAACTCTAGGTGCTAATCTATTTCAAGAATATGAATATCTTAGTTCACAAGACATAGGAGTAGGGAACCAGTTGATGGCACCGGACCAGTCTGGAGACGTCAAATTGCCATCTACCAAGTTTGATCTTTCGAAATGTGATGACTGCGCGTCTAGTGCACTGGTTGAAGAAAATAAGTCTGAACAACATGAATTGAACATTCCAGGCGACAGAAGATCGGTTGATGAAGCTAGAAAAGGCTTGTCAGGCCTCTCTGCTGGCCTGAATAACTCAGGGTCCATGTCAGAAATACAATCGTCCGATTTGGGAGATACAATAGAGCAGCACTCTGAAATTCCCAGTCAGAGAGATGAAAATAGCACTACGGATGGTTGCCATGAAGGAAGAAAGGTGAATAACGTATGTACGGTTTTGAATGACAGTCCTGGAAAAGGCAATGAAATAAACCTAAAACAACCTGTAGTGCTTATACTTTCTGCCATGGCTGAGACAGGCCTTGTTAGTCTGCCTTCACTTTTGACAGCTGTGTTGCTCCAGGCAAACAACAGATCGTCATCAGAACAGGTTTGTCTTTCTGCTTGTATCAAGGTGCAACATTGTTGTTTGTTTGAGAAAAGTTTGTTATGTTATCTCCAAACTCAATTACTCTCTAGACCTTAAGAGCCACGTTTACAAGATCGCAGTTGAAATCTTTGTAGAAGTCGCATTCATTTGGATATGTAACATGGAAAATATCTCAGTTTCAAAACAGTGTGCATTTCTGTTCTTATATACAACATATATGCTAAAAGGACGTTGCACATGTAAATTTTCTGTTCACTGGCATGCTGTTATTTCTTAAGATTTCAGTAGCATGTAAGGAGAAAACTTGACTTCTGAGTTCTGACACCATAGAAATCTGTCTTTTGTATCTAGCTGGGCAATTTAGATGCTTCTTGCATTGATTTCTGTTGATTTTTTCTTGCTAGAAAAATGACAACTAAATTTTCAGGCTTCAGCGATTCTTCCATCAAATTTTGAAGAAGTAGCAACCGGTGTATTGAAAGTTCTGAACAATATGGCATGTTTGGATATCACCCTTCTGCAGTGCATGCTGGTAAGCAGTTGTGTTATGAGTTATGACCCTTAGATCATAACGGGGAAAACACTGCCTGGAGGATAGCCGGGCGGCGTCGGCGAGGATGGGGAGAGGGTTAGACTAAGACTTGGAATGACTTTTCTATTTCTTTCTTACTTCCTTTGAATGGTGCGGCTCCTCTCTTTATATACATGAGGTTAGCCCCTAACAATATGGAAACTATCATATATAGATTGTGTGGATTGATACTTTCTAAATATGAAGATATGCATCTAACCATTCCTAATATGAAGATATGCATCTAATTATTCATAATATAGAAGAAACAACTAATCTAATCAAATCGAATGTGTTCAGTGCACTGTTCACGCACGTGAACAGTAAATCCTGCCTATAACAGTCTCCTTGCATGACCGTAGGTCCGTAGCTCCCCCTGGGCCCAGAGATAGAAAACCCGATACCGGTGCAAATCCTGGCTGGCGGACGGTGCCGGTAACCGGCCGGTTACTAGAAATCTCGGAAAGAATCCAGATGAAATTCGCTTGAATTTGTTAAAAACCAGCCAAAATTCAAAAATTGTAATTTGAATTTGCTAAACCGGAAAGTAACTGGCCGGTTTTTTTTTCTCCCGGTCGCCACCGGTAAGACCGGTTACCACACCGGCCTAGTTTTTTTTCTCTGCCTGGGCCCATGCCCATAACATTTCATCCCTCCCAGACAAACAGCTCGTCCTCGAGCTGCAGGGTGGTGGCTATGGCTGCAGCCCTAGGCTGTTGACATCGGTTGACAACAACGATGCAGAGGCTTTAACGCTGTCCGTTATAGACGAAGATGTTGCCGACGAGGGCCGCCAGTGCGGGGCAGTCTTGTTCACCTTCCTGCCACAAGACACAATGGATGTGCAAGAGACATGACGATGTCGCAACCTCCCACATGTCACCCGTCGCACACCACACCTCCAAAGGCACATCGTTGGCCGGTCGTGCTGTGAAGATCGCAGTCGCCTCGGCAGACGACGTGGCAAGCGATGCACATGCTCCACTAACACTGTAGCTGGCTGCGACAACTGTGGTAGCACTGCGACAAGCTCTGACATAATTGTGATTGCCACGGCAAGCGTCGGTAACAGCGTGGCAGGTTGTGGCGCTGCAGCAGCAGGGATCTACAGGATCTCAGCTACCGTGGTGAGCTCTGGCAGTGTCGTGGCGGTTGCTGACGGGACCACGGAAGGCTTCGGTACCATGCCTGCAACTGTCGTGTAGTGCGGCATGGCAGCAGGGGCTGCGTCAAGCAAGCCATCGTTTGGTGGGGCAGCGACCAACGCAGGGGCTGTGCTGAGCAAGCCATTGCTCCGCGTTGTTGTCAAGGCGGAAGTTGATGATGGCTAGTTGTGCACCGTGTGCCTCTAGCGTCTTGCTGATCGTCTTCAGCTGCATGATGATCTCATCGATTTTGGCGGGATCGACACCACCGTTGCCCATGGATGAAGATATAGCAGTTGGCTCTGATACCAAGTTGTTATGACTCTTAGATCATAACGGGGTAAACACCGCCGGGAGGATGGCCGGGCGGCGTCAACGAGGATGGGGAGAGGGGTAGACTAAGACTTGGAATGACTTTTCTATTTCTTTCTTACTTCATTTGAATGGTGCGGCTCCTCTCTTTATATAGATGAGGTTAGCCCCTAACAATATGGAAACTATCATATCTAATGCAACCAATCAACTAAGGATAAGATAATATTGATACTTTCTAGATACTTTCTAAATACGAAGATATGCATCTAATCATTCCTAATATGAAGATATGTATCTAACTATTCCTAATATAAAGATGTGCATCTAACTATTCATAATATAGAATACACAACTAATCTAATATAATCGAATGTGTTCGGCGCACTGCTCACGCACATGAAAGGTAATTTCTGCCCATAACAGTCTCCTTGCATGGTCGTAGCCCCCTTGGGCCCATGCCCATAACTAGTTGTATCCAAGGTTGGATATTATTGTTATTGGCTGCTTGTCGGTTTTTTGCATGTATCATTTAGCTGAGTTGATGGATGAATTTCAGCACTGCAACAAATGTAGTCTAGTATGGCACACAAAAATACGCTTAAAACTGCCCATGGTGTCAGTAGACAATTAGTCATCCATAAAGGTCTTACGCAGATCCGCTCGAGTTCCTACCTCGCGTCGGCCCTAGATTAGCCCTCGCGCTGGTCCCGGATCGAGCGTCGAGCTCCTCTGCTATGCCCACCTTGCGGCCACGGTGACCGTGCTGGGCGAGCCGCTGGCGGCGTCTAACGACCACTGCCTCGTCTACGCCGCTACCGGGGCGCCATGCGTCGTTGTCGGGAGTCCATGGGCGAGGCCACCATCTCCCTGCTCTGTTTTGAGCAAAGCTCCCCGTGCGAGCAAAGCTGCATGTGTTAGCAAAGTTGCTCCTGATCTAATAGGAGTCGATGGCTTCAGCTTCTCTCCAGCTTCAGCTTCTAAGACTTCGGCTCTAGCTTCCCTTATTGTATCGGCTCCGGCTTCAGCTCCAACTGCTGCTTCGGCTTCTATGGGCTTCCCCGTCTCCCTTCGTGCAAGGCTTGCTGAGGCGAAGGCGGAGGCCACAGCGCTGTGGGCCTGCGTCAAGCAGCTCGAGCGTGAGGCCGCCGAGCGCGACGAGACCTTCTCTGCGCTCCTAGCAGCTACACGCCCAGGCGACGCCGACCTCCTCGTCAGCGAGGAAGAATCCGACAGGCCAGTCTCGAGCCGCTGCCCCTGTCTCGGGCCGCCCTACTCTCGGGACACTGCTGCCGCTGCCGCCCTTGCCTCAGGCCGCCACTGTCGCCTCGGGCGATTGCCGCCACCTCGACCTCGAGTAGCTGCCGCCGCCCACCACGCCGCCTCGTCTCGGGACACTTGTCGTTGCTCTCGCTTTGGACCGCCACGCCGCTCACCGCTCGGGTAGCCGCCATTGCACCTCGGCGCCCCTACCTCGCCTGCCTTGGCCCGCCGCCGCCGCCCCTACCTTGGGCCGCCACCACCGCCCCTACGTCGGGCTCTGCTCGTCTGTCTCTTGCTTCTCAACAGTCCTCGCCTCCGCCACCTCCCTTGTCCGGTATCTTATCTCCGTGGATCTTGGACTCTGGTGCTTCTTTTCACATGACACTAGATTCTACTCGCCTAAGTTCTGTGAGTCCCACAACTTTTCCTTCCATTGTTTAGACTGCAGATGATACCGCCCTTCCCGTTGCAGGCCATCCTTTCCACTTCTTTGTTTCATGTTCCTGTTGTCTCTCATGTTCCCCATCTTACTATGTAGCTTATGTCAGCTGGTCAAATCACCGATCACGATTGCCGTGTTATTCTTGAGTTCGACTCTTGTTGTGTCTAGGATTGCCGCATGGGGACTCTGCTTGGTGCTGGTCCTCGGCGCCGTGATTCGCATGGCTTTGGGAGTTCGACTGGCTACACCTTCCTTCCGTTGTCTCAACCTACCAGTCAGTCACTACACCTGCCTCTGTTTTTGTTGCGTCCCCTATTGCTTCCTTTGCTCGGTGGCACCATCGTTTGGGTTGTCTCTGTGGATCGCGATTGTCATGTTTAGTAGGTCGTGGTCTTCTTGGTTTTGTTTCTGGTGACACCTCTTTACCATGTATGGGTTGCAAGCTTGATAAGTAGTTGCAGCTCCTCTATCCCTCTAGTGATTCTGTCTCGACTCGTCCTTTTGATCTTGTTCACTCCGATGTTTGGGGTCCGTCTCCCTTCGTTTCGAAAGGGGGTGATCGATGCTATGAGATCTTTATTGATGGTTATCCTCGTCATACTTGGATCTATTTCATATCCTCTCGCAGTCAGGTTCTCTCTATTTACCAGAGGTTTGCCACCATGATTCGCACTCAGTTTGATTCGGCCATTCGTGTTTTTCCTGCTGATTCTGCCGGTGAGTGTCTATCTGCTGCTTAGCGTCGCTTTCTCGCAGAGCGAGGTACCCTTCCCTAGTACTCTTGTCCTGGTGCTCACGCTCAGAACGACCTCTCTGAGCGTCGTAACTTGCTTGAGACAACTCGCGCTCTCATGCTTGCCTCTTCTGTTCCACCTCACTTCTGGGTTGAGGCTGTCTCACTGCTGCTTTCCTCATCAACATGCAGACTTCCACTTCTCTTCAGGGTTCTACTTCTGTTGAGCATCTCTACGGTCGGGCTCTCGAGTACAGTCACCTTTGTTGTTTCGGTTGTATCTGCTTCATCCTTCTTCCACCTCGTGAGCACACCAAGCTGACTGCTCAGTTAGTTGAGTGTGTTTTTCTTGGCTACAGTCTTGAGCATAACGGTTATCGCTGCTATGATCCTGTTGCTCGCCGGATAAGAATCTCTTGGGATGTCATCTTTGACAAGTCCCGGCCTTATTACCCTTGTCCCTCTACTGCCAGCTCAGATTCTCTTGTTGAGTCGATCTCCTTTCTGACTTTTCCTGACACTTTTTTTTCCACTCCTGTCTCGCTTCCGCCTTCACCTTTTTCACCTCCCTCTCCTCCAAATTTTCCTTCTAGCTCCTTTGTTGAGGTTCCACCCTTTCCCCTGCACTACTCTCGCCATCCTCGGCCTACTTCTTCTCTAGTTGAGCCTCCGCCTTTGCCGGGCCCTGTTCCCAGTTCTTCTTCGTCCTTGCTGGGTCCTGCTCCACTTTCCCCTCCTAGATACGATCTTCGTGATCGTCGCACTGTCAGGCCTCCTGAGCGAGCTTCGCAGCCACTACTCTTTCTGAGCCTATGACCTACCGTGAGGTCGCTGCTTACCCTGAGTGGTAGCTCGCGATGTTTGAGGAGATTGTTGCTTTGGAGCGTACTAGCACTTGGGATATTGTGCCCTTACCTGTGTGTGTTACTCCTATCACGTGTAAGTTGGTGTACAAGGCTCGTCTTGTGGCGCGTGGTTTTCAGCAGGAGCATAGTCGTGACTACGATGAGACTTTCGCCCCTGTCGCTCACATGACCACTATTCACACTCTCCTTGCTGTGGCCTCTGTTCGACAATGACCTATCTCTCAGTTGGACGTTAAGAATGCCTTTCTCAATGCCCCCCTGGGTATTCTGTCCGTGATGGTATTGTTTATTGCCTTCGTCGCTCTCTCTATGGGCTCAAACAAGTCCCTCGTGCTTGGTTTGACCGTTTCTTCTCTGTTGTCACTGCTGCCGGCTTCTCCGCCAGTGATCACGACCCTACCCTCTTTGTACACACCTCTCCTCAGGGTCAGACGCTCCTTCTATATGTGGATGATATGATCATTACTAGAGATGACTCTCGGTACATTGCCTTTGTGAAGGAGCGTGTTAGTGAGCAGTTCTTGATGTCTGATTTGAGTCCTCTTTGTTACTTCCTTGGGATTGAGATCACTTCTACGCCTGAGGGCTGTTATGAATATTGTGTGTATATTGAAGAGCCCCAATGGGCAATATATATAGGAGTACAAGAGGTGTATGGTATATACAGATAAGGCAATACAAAAGACAGATAAGGAAATACAAAAGAGTCCCTATTCTAACTCCTATTCTAACACCTCCCTTAAATGCAAGGCGTATACAATAACATTGCATTTTGGAAAGGGTTGACACTAAAATATGGAAAATCCGAAGTCCGAGTCTTGATAATGTCATCGTAGCATGCAGCTCTTGGAAAATATGTCGAATATCAAAAGATCTCCCATCCAGGGTCGTGCAACAACCCATAAAGCACAAGGTGCCGGGGCTGAAAAAGTCGACCGCGGTAACACGATGAAGAAGATAATGAAACCGACATGAATAGAGAGAGCTGTCAAATCAAGCCGAATAGGAATAGGTGGAAGCATAATAGCGCAGATCGAAGCCCATGACGGCGATGGCATGAAAGAAGCGCGGCGGCCTTAGAAGCTCGGGGCGGCGGCTAAGAAAGTGGCGGCATCATAACGACTTCTACGATCTGCACGCGGCTCAGAAAGAAGAGCGGGAGCGGCGGTTGCTGCCATGCATAAGGCAATTCCTATGCTTCTATGACTGACAATAAATTTGTGGACTCGCATGGCTTAGACGAACTCAAAGATTGAGTGGTACGGACTTAGATGGACGCAGCGGAAGAAACGGCACTAAGAAAGAAAAACCTAAGGATAACTAGGATAACTAGCAAAAATACTAGCATAACTAGCAGCAAGTTGACGCAATGTTCTCCTTCCTGCCTCCTCATCTACCGCGCCGCCACCTACAACTCCCTCCGTCCACGGATCCAGCGGCAGTGCGAGAGCGGCCGGATCCGGCAAGGAAGAGCAGGAGAGGCCCAGGGCGCCGGACACCAGTGGTGATGAAGACGACGAGCGGCAGTCGCAGGACAACGGCGAAGACGCACCAGGCGCAGCAGATCCATGGTGCGATGAGCTCATCGTCGGGGTGCTGCTACAAGAAGAAGGCCATCGAAGATGACACCAACGAAGACGCCGAAGAGGCTGCCCTCGGGAGCGGAGATTGCTCCTCCCAGGGGCAGCAGCGACGACAGCGGCCAGAGGCTAGGAGGCAGCGGCGGCGGTAAGAAACCCTAACCCTAACCTTTGCTCTGATACCATGTTTTGAATATTATATGTATATTAAAGAGCCCCAATGGGTAATATATATAGGAGTACAAGAGGTGTATGCCATATACAGATAAGGTAATACAAAAGAGTCAGTGTATGCCATATACAGATAAGGCAATACAAAAGACAGATAAGGAAATACAAAATAGTACCTATTCTAACTCATATTCTAACAAGGGCTACTATCTCTCCCAAGATAAGTACATTCAGGATATCCTTGCTCGCGCTTGTCTCACTGATCAACACGTGGTGGATACTCCTATGGAGCTTGGTGTTCACCTTCGCCCTACTGATGGTAAGCCTCTTGAGGATCCCACTCGCTACCGCCCTCTTGTCAGGAGTCTCGTCTACTTTGGGATCACTCGACCTGACATTTCTCACCCAGTTTACATCCTGAGTCAGTTCGTCTCTGCTCCCACTCAGCTCCACTACAATCACCTTCTTTGTGTTCTATGATATCTTCGTAGGACCATCACTCGTCGTCTTTTCTTTCCTCGCTCCAGTTCTCTATAGCTTCAGGCGTACTCTGATGCGACCTGAGCTAGCGATCATTCCGATCGCCGGTCTTTCTGTCTATTGTGTTTTTCTTGGTTCCTCTCTGATTGCGTGGAAGACTAAGAAGCAGACTGTCGTTTCCCGTTCGAGTGTTGAGAGCCATAGCGTCGTTGACAGCTGAGATCACCTGACTTTGGTGGCTACTCGAGGATTTCGGTGTATCAGTTTCTGCACCGACTCCTCTCTTATCTAGTCCCTCGGAATAGATTATGGGTTCATTCCAACACTAATATGGGAATCCTGTAGATCTTTATAGTCTGTTTTTCACCTACGTAGGATTGTACTCTTACTTGTTATGAACTCTTTTCAGGCTAGATCAGATCTAAAGATGGAATTCTTCCATTTGATCAGTTTCCTTCTAAGTCATTGCATGAATAAATGGAGAGTACCAAACGATCAGGTAATGTACAGGCTATTCCATTTACAAACATGAGTTCGTGTGTTCTCAACATGATATATCTATGGTGCTTTTAAGTATTGATTTTTGTTGAAGTAGATTGATTGCCTTAAGTATCATACTATCATACTAGTTATTTTCAAGTTTCAACTAGTTCTTTTATTTGTGTGTAAATTATTTCTTCCTTGGCTGATAGTAGCAAGTTGCATCTGGAGTTCAGTTTTTTTATAGTTCATTTTTTTTTAGAGTACATTATTACTTGTACTGACTACTGACTAGGTTGTGGTTTCTTTGTCATTGGAGGCATTAGAACAATAAAGTGGATACCTCTAGTTATTGTCAATAATTAATGCAGGTAACCGCTCTTGTCCTTGAAGCGCAATCTTAATGGGTATTCGCACATTCTTCTTGAAATACTGTTGGAAATGGTGTCATTTCTAACCAGAACAGTTTTCATTGTACCAAGCATTTTAGAACACAGCTATGGGCACGAAGCAAATTTCTTGCAAAGGGATACATTACTATATTTATGCTTGACAGTCAGCTACGACTTTTCCTTTTTTAAGAAAGGACCTTTATGTTTTAGTTTTACAATAGCTTTTTTGTTGTGTTCTATTCTGTCTTGCGCATTGGGAGGTACCAGTGTACCACAGTGGAGACAAAGACAAGTACTAGGTAAACATTTGTGGATAATTCTGGTTATAAGAGTGAGTGCTCTTTTTTTTCAGGTCGGTCTACTGCTTCTAGAATCTTTGCTACTTCTGGGCTATTTTTCTTTGTTCCATGCTGGTAATCAAGCGGTTCTTCGGTGGGGAAAGAGTCCCACCATACTTCACAAGGTAATTAATTGTTTGTGTAGCCATGTTTCTCTCTTAGTTTCCAAAGACTGTTGGGCAAATCTGATAGGTTGAAAAACAGGTGTGCGACCTGCCTTTTGTTTTCTTCAGCGACCCTGAGTTGATGCCCATCTTGGCTGCTGCTCTTATTGCCGTTTGTTATGGTTGTGATCAAAACAGAAGCGTAGTACAGCAAGAAATAAGCACAGATATGCTTCTTTCTTTGCTCAAGTCCTTTAGAACGTCAGGACTGACTTCTTCAGATTCCATTGCTGTGGATGGTTCCGGAACTAACAATTCCAGTGACAGCACACAGATCTTACTGTATACTAGAAACTCACAAGGTGACATCTCAATAAGGTCAAGCCGCAAAAGTGCACGGCCAGTTTTAGGAAAAGGCGTGTATGGGGGCATCAGATTAAGCAGAAATAAGGGCCAAAGGGATGGTAGAGGAACAAGAACTGCTGATGATGGGCCTCTGAAGCAAAGGGCTCGAGAAGGTTCATCTACTTTTATGTTGCATAGAAAAATCCCAGCTTCTTTCTTGGACAGAGCCGAAGAGTTCTTCTGTAGTGGAACATAATACAACGCTGAATAGAACAAGCTGACCAGACCTTTAGAACAAGCTACTGAATTCCGGTTTTTGTGACGATGGTGCTTCAGAGTTCAGACGAATATACCACTAGACAAACGACACATTAGCCGGATGGGAGGTGATGATTCTGGGATTTGACTATATAGATTTGGAAAAGCGTATGGCCATTTTCACTAGGCTGGTTCGAGGTTAGTTGGCGAGTTTTTTGGGTCAAATCCTGGGGGCTAGAGACACGAGATCAAAAGTTGTCATGTAGAGAATAAGGTTGTGATGCGGTGTTATGTGTGCCTCGCCTGAATGCTTGATCCTTCTCCAAAGAATTGTACAGAAAAAAAACTTTCAATTGTAATATGAAAATCTGGCGCCACCACAGGGAAGAAAAAAACTGTCATTAATTTACTCCAGTCAGCTGCAACTTGCAGGTTGCTATGTTCTTTCCTAAAGAGGTAGGTAGCAACGTTTCTAAACAGATGGATAACTGAAACACGTTTTATAAGGTGCATGTCGTACTTGGTCATGACCGTGCTCATGTTATGGTGTACTGTTGTTTGTTTGGGGAAAGTTTACTACAAATCGCGCGCAAGGTGCTACCTTGCACTAAATTATAACCTATGGGTTCTGCACACAGTTTATTAACTGGCAATGTTTTTCTTGAGATGGTGCGTGAATATTGCACACACTTGGATTCTAGAAACCAGTTAAATATCCGTGCTGCGCTAAGGACGTCAAGTCGAGCTTCGATGTGACTCACTGCAATTTGTATTTTAAGTTAGAGATTTTTTTAGTGAGGTAGAAGGGATGAATGAACTGCTGCCACTACCACCGACTCCAATATTTGTAATAACTAGAGTGTTCATGAGTTACAACAAATTTTAAATAAACATAATATAAATTATATACTTTAAAAATAAATATGTATAAGATATTTATCTCTACAAATCAAGATATATATATATATATATAATATATATATATATATATATATATATATATATATATATATATATTTGTTCAACAAGATATACACACAAATAATCTAATTATCTACATAAGGTAATTTATACACATATTTATTTATAAAGTGGATGTCAGACACATCACCTCTATCAAGTTCTTTTATAACAGTAAAGGAAACATATGTAATAGATAAGCAGATGAAGCAAACTTACTACGTGTGAATCATGGGTGTTCGTTTCCACGTGCTTGCTTTGTAAAATGAGATAATCGTCAAGCGCATGAAAAGCACAGTTCAAGTAACATTATGACATTAACATATAAACTGACGCGGCAAATACTTAGGCCAATTACTTTTATTTTACTTCATTTTCAGCATAGAAAATTAACTGATGCACCTTAGTAACAAGAATGCATCCAGCCAGGGTTTAGTCAGCGCTGGCGCATTTTGGCCTATAACTCAATTTCTACTGTTTTTTTCAATTTCTATTAGGATTTTTAACTGGGTTTTGTAGCTGGGCCTCGGGCCATTGCCCCAGGGGCCCGAGGCCCAGCTCCGCCCCTACATCCAGCATTTTCAAATAAATTCAAATGTTCTTACGACAACATATGATAAGTTGGTGTGAAAACGGAGTGAATAATTCCCGCCCGATTCAATGCTATATCCGGAAAAAATTCGTCAAAAGCACTATTTTTTGTCCCAACCCACATCCGATATTATCCGTATCCGGAAAATCTCATGGAATACGGGCTAGGATATGAAAAAAGTAATATCTAATCCATATTTTATAGGATATCCAAAAGATATCCAATAAATGAAGAAAATAAATATTCGATAAACATCAATATCCTTTAATATCCTCTATAGTTTCTAGTCATTGACTAATATATAATATGAATTTACATTTAACTATATTTATGTTATTAAGTAAGATAAATAATTATCTAATAGGTAGTGTAATTTGATATTTTCATTGGTGAAATTATATCTTTTTATATGTGCACTATCTGTCGAATTATCCATAACCGATTTAAATCCAATCCGCATCCGCCCTATGTCTGTATACCGAAAAATCCATATTCATATCTGTATTCGGGGTATCCACAACTCTGAATCCATGGTAAAAATATAAGTTAGAATATGAAAAAAAAACAATATCCACCCGTATCCAACCCGTTTTTACCCCTAATCCGTTTTTACCCCTAATGACAAGATTGCTTCCCAAAAGCCACAGGTGACAAGTTAGTCCCATTTTGGTAATAAAAAAGAAGAGAGTCGTTTCCATTCTTTTTTTTAGAATCTTTTTCACAATTCTGGCAATCTTCTCAGTTGACAACAACGCCTGACTGAAGATGGTAGCAGATTGTAATCAAAAAATAATACATACAGAAGTACAACAAATGACACTGGTTGCGTTCAACATATATGCACAAAATATAGGGCTCCAATAAGGCAAAAAAAGATTGGCGCCCTTTTGAAGTTGAAGTTGAAGGATGACCTGACCAGGTATCAGGATTCAGGAGAACCACCTATTTTATTCTATGAGCCACCTATTCTATCAGCAGAACCACCAATTCTATAAGCCACCTTTTGTACATGATCTAGCAGCAGAATCACCTATTCTATGAGCGTATCAGGAGCCTCAAATCCTCAGGAGTAGGCACTGCCAGGGACGGTAACCAGCAAAGAATTGTCTTCTACCTCTGTTGCTTCACTTGCCTACAATGAAAAGAAAATTAATGGGAAATAACACATAGTCAAGCAAATCTGTCAGCATTTTAGAATAGCAGTGAAATAGAACCGTGTGTTTGAAAAAGATAATTATACGGCTGTCCAAATCAAGCTATTTACTACACGATGGACTGTCATCCAAAAAAAAAATCGTTCTGTGTTATGCTCTAAGAAATAAAACGATGGAAATTAGAGAAGTTAATATAGGGGAAAAGCATCAATAGTAAGCACAGGGGAAAACACTATCTTTTAGCATTACGATAAGACAATGTTATTGCAATTAAGAATTGGCAGATGATTTTCCATTAAAAAAACTAGCTTAAAGAAATTTTATTTCCTTTTTTATTTTGCAAAAATGGGTTCAAAGATACATGGAATCCAGAGTAACTACTAACTTCATCATTCTGCTGATTCATGATATTTTTCAGATGCTCTTTAGCCTTCATTCTTAGTTCTTTTAGCTCCTTTTGCTGAGCTCTGGTGACCTCGTAATGACAAGCCACACATAGAGTCCTCATATTCTCAAGTGTACATTCCCCTGCCAGAAATAAGATAAATTAGGACATACTGTTAAGAGTTAAGAACGCAAAAACTTGTGCATATACTGTACCTCCTCCTTTATATACAGGTAATATATGATCTGCATGCCAAACATTTCCCTCATTTGGTTTATGCACAAGCTTATCTAGCCTGTGGTACAATACAATATTAAAGAATGTCATCCACATTAAACCGGCAAATTAACAATGATAACTACTCCCATGTTCATTAATATTTGGTAAGTTCAAATCACAGTACACTGCTAACCCCCTAGATATGCAAATGAGAAGCTAACAAAAGTACTTACAGTTTCTTTCTACTTGCAATATTTGGAGCAACATTCCTGATGTATTCTTCTCTCTTCCCCTTGCGTAAGGGTTTAATATATTTGACAAGCTTGAAACAGTCAAGCTTGCACTGGGAGCATATACCACGTTCTATTTGAAACAATGCCTAGAAATTATTTAACAAGCAGAAGCTTCATTATATAGTTCACAACGTTTGTATGTATAGCTGGCAAATTAGCTTTATTTGTACAGCAGGGAAACTTTAAATTTTGTTTATCTGTGCTAATAGCAGAAGACAAAAAATCTCACACCTGCCGCAGGGCCCTGCCACTGGTTCTCAACCTATATTCTTGGAAGCAAGTCAGACCACAGAATAGATCTTCAAAATACTCAGGTGACTTTGCAAGCTTTCCACTGAACACAGGTAAACAGCATTGTCATGCAAAACACGATTGGCTCCTGGAAACAAGTACAGGAGTAAATCATCTTACTTGCAAAGTCCTTGACATAGTTTGCAGAGAGGCTCATCGTCAACAGTCCAGCCTTGAGTGTACTCTCTCTCTTTAGTCGTGCCATTATGTAAAACCACCTTTCTCCATTCAGCATTTTCTGGCAATGGATTACTAACATCATTCAATGGTGTAATACGCCTCTTACTTCCCCCTTTAAGCAATCCCTAGGAAAATAGATCACAACAGACACAGAAAGAAACAAGATCAAATCAATGAACACCAAGGCAAGTACTTATTCTGTCATTCATTTCATACGTTCTTAATTTGGCACATAATCAGGACTCAATGTGTGGCTTAAGTATCAACTTCTCAGGTAACACTGTACTACGAATGGAAAAGTCAAACTTATTCTTATACGCACTTTGGCAGGTATTGGGATTTGGGATACTTTAAATATTACAATCACAATGGCACCGATATAAATCTTGCTTTACACTATATGCTACTGACTGGGTATAAAATATATACAATTTGACCCTTCTATTAAATGAAGTGGCATGATCTATCATAAGGATTTCCAGTGATAGCAGTAGCGCAGAAGTAACCATGATCCATATTCAAGTATGCTAAAGCACCAAAGTAGACTAGCAAGCTATACACCAGAATGGCATGACAGCAGCAGCCAGCAAGTAAGCAAATCCTAGCTACCATGAGATTCTCAAGAATAGTTTGGCACTGTGGTGGCTTATAAGCTGCAGCTTTATTTTGCTTTTTTGGATACACTAACTACTTAACAACTTCCCTTTTAGAGCAAAAAAAGTTTACTAGTGTTGGTAAAGATTGTATTGGCTGACTAGATTCTGCAGCACAGCACAGCACTGCAACACTACACCGGCCCTTAGTAACTAATTATTAATTCTTTTTTAATCAACTTACTACTGTTTTTGATTGTCTGAAGAATTCTTTACATTCACATCTGCAAGTTAGCAGTTGAAAGTAGAATTTTGGTTTTGAAAACATTGCAGTATCCTTGACTAAAAATCCTGATAGAAGTGGAGCATTTCTATACCATCAGCAACTTCTAGGACATAAAGAGAATTTTGAGTAAAGAATCATATGATATACATGCTTAATTTAATGGAAACCAGCCTTTGCTTTTGCACATTTTGTGCAATATTCATAACTAAAACCAAGCTGAGTCTGCAAAGAAAAGAAAGAATTATTGAAGTCAAAAGGTGCATACTTTTGTGCTGTGGTTGATGCTATTTTTCAGATAGCACAACTCAAGGCTCAAGGGAAGTTGTAACGGCTTTCCTAGCAGTTTCTTCTGATCAATTGGTCTTAGAGCCAACCATTCTTTTACAAATGTCTTGAACATATTACAAAATGCAGGATTTCTCTTCAAGAGCTGCCTACTTGCTTTCTTGACATTACTAGAACAAAAAGGTGATTCTACTTCTTCAGGCAGAAAATTTTCAAAAAGTGGTCTGGGTCTAGAATCATGTCCTGGAACACAAATGTACAAGTGGATTCGGCCTGTGTGCTGGCTAACCTGTGAAAAATGATGATAAATCAGAGAAATTTAAGGGTTGAGATGACGAAATAAAAAGAATGTAATATGAAAATAACTTCAGAAGCTGAGAAAAGTCGTAATAACACCATATAAATAGAAAGCAAAAGAATAGAGCATAAACTAGCAGGTAGAAGAGTTTTTTAACCTCAAAACGCAGAAACTCTACTTGAATATGGCCATCTGAAATAGTTGCTGGAAGACCTAAAGTCTCAGAATTTGCAGAAAGCCTACTATGAGCCTGTTATATTTGAGCCAATGCAGCATAAGATATATTGTATAAAATGCCATATAATACAATCAAGCACTTTTTAATTACCTTTAATGATTTGTAACTTGAAATTGAAGAGCATAAGGCGGCACTTTGTGAAATAGAAAAACTATCGCAAGCTGTATCTTCATGTGCTGTTGGAGATGGATTATTTTGCATGACTGAATGAAGGCTTTCATCCTAAGAGGGTAAGGTGCACAGGCAGAATCAGCTGGAAATCAATCATAGGAATGCTGAATGATAAGTAGCGAGTAGTAAACAGTTGTCAAATTTTGAAAGAAGCATCTCTTTTGTACCTTGAATTGTAGAGGAATTGTCCTAATAGTGAAATCTGACTCAAATTCCATATCTTTGATGCCAGGAAGACATTCAATGGACATATCATCACTTTCTAAAAGCTCTTTTGATCCATGAGCAGAATCTATATGAGGCTCAAATAACTCAGACTATCTTTTCATTAATCAGCTAGTAATAATTATTGATATTCGTTCATCTATTCTCCGCCACTGATTTTCCAAATGTTTTACCTGCATTATGATTCTCCAAAGGAAGAAGCTCATGCTGTATTTTCTCCTCAGTATTACTTATTTCCTCAAGGTGGTAAACTTGATCAACCTTACAAAGGAGGAAGGTAAGTTGAATAAATAAATGCTAAATAGAATAATAGAATTGCTTACATTGGTCCGAGAGTCCTGTTCAAGATCCTACTAAACTACCTGATTCCAGCAGTGATCCAATCAATCAGGCCTTGGTTGGGCAGAGGTACATGTAGCAGTATGTCGAGCTCTTCTCTGAGTTCTAAAACTTTGGAAAAATGTAATGACTAATGACATTTAGACTTTTCCACAAGTGTTTGGACCTTTGTGTATTATGTGTAAAATATTTTGGTTATTTTATAAATTATGCTTCAATGTTAATATCACAAAATATGGAACTGAAATGATCAGGGACAGTTGCAAATGTTCCAATAAGTGCATTTCATACAGTTTATCAAGGTTTCAGACAGTGAAGCTCGCCTTTCTGCAATTTATTAGCAGCATTGGATGTAGCCTGTTGCAAACCCCCAAAGCACCTCCGTCCAAAAAACGTACTTGCTACATGCCTACATCGTAGCACAGCCCCTCCCTCCCAAAGGAATAGTATAACATAGACCATCCATGAATGGTGTGTTAAGAGTGTTGTATGAGTGTTGTATATCGTATTCCTATCTTAGCCCATGTAGTCCATGAGGACCATGTACTCTTCTCTATATATACTCTTCTATTAATGAATAAGATGCACAGTTGTGAATAGCAAAACCCTAGTCATGTTTCTAACATGGTATCAGAGCCATCTCCAACCCTAGTCCTCTTTCCATAAGCCAATCCCATCACAACCAGTAGCAGCTGTGCAGGCTCCTCGCTGTTGCAGGCCAGCATGCTCCTCGCCGCCGTGGGTCGGCAGGCTCCTGCCCAGCGCTGTCGCATCGTCGCGCCTCTCCTCTCCTCAAGTGCCGCCACCGGAGCCCCTCAGCAGCGTTGTGCCTCTGCCTCGTCGCGGATCTGCGCCCGAGCGTCGCGCCTCTACTTCTCGTTGCACCTCTGGATCTCCGAATCAGGGTCGCCTAAAGGTTGTCGCGTCTCTCCGGATCCGCGCTGCCCGAGCCGCCTTGTCTTCATCTCGCCGCCGCCACCTCAAGCGCCGACGCCGCCTCTCCTCTGGATCTGCACCGAGCTCATCGCCTGGAGGCCACCGCGTCGCCAGAGATCTTGCTCTACCCGCCCGTGGGTCAAACTCCAGCGATGTTCATCCGGTATTGCTCTTCTGCGCCAGCAAACTCTAGTTGATTGCTGGTACGGGTCCTCTGCTCCTTTGCTAGTATTGGTCCTCTGCTCTAGATGATTGCTCTGGTATTGATTGCCTCCAGTGATTGCTTGATGTCGTAAGATCTTTACTGCTAGTGTTTCTTCCTGTGTTGGTACTGCTCTTCTGCTCCCGTAAGATCTTTACTGCTACTGTGTTGTCTCATGTTGATTGCTTGCTGCCGTGTGATTGTGGTCCATCAAGATGGCAAAATCCGACTCAATATTTGGGGGCAGTTCATCTCTCGTGTTCACAGACATCAAGCTCGATGAGTTGAACTACCGAGCATGGGCTTTCTTAGTCAAGAATATTCTTAGGGGCTATGGTTTGGCCTCTCATTTGACTGACAATCCTCCTGATCCGAAAAAGGTTGATGTTGAGGCGGTAAAGGGTTGATAGAAAGAGAATGATCGTGTCATGACTGGCCTTGTTCTGAGTGTTGATGTTTCTTTGAGGATGAGTCTTGAGTATCATACTTCAGCCAAGCAGATGTGGACACACTTTGAGAAGAGATATGTTCAGTCCATCGTTTCACATTGCTCAAGAACCTTCACAGTATTCAGCAGCTTCATGATCAGACAGTGGAGGAGTATTACAACACTTTCACTCATATTCAGGCACCAGAGAGATGGGGTTTTCTCGTGCAGGTGCAGTAGCTGAGCTGAGTACCTATCAAAAAGCTGTTATGTACCTGAGTGGCAATTGGCTATGACAAGGAGATCAGAATACTAGAGTGTACACGCACTTGGGATCTTGTTCCGCTACCATCTGGAGTTGTTCCTATCACTTGCAAATGGGTATACAAAGTAAATAACAAGTCAGATGGGTCAGTAGAGAGATACAAGGCTTGTTGCAAGAGGTTTTCAGCAGGTTTATGGTCAAGATCATGATGAGACTTTTGCTCCAGTTGCTCATATGACTACAATCCGTACTCTTATTGTTGTTGCAGCAGTACGCACATGGACTATATCTCAGATAGATGTCAAGAATATTTTTCTTCATGGTGATCTACATGGGGAAGTATATATGCAGCCACCCCCCATTGTTGAGGCTCCTACAGGCTATGTTTGTTGCCTTAGGCGTGCTCTATATGGCCTCAAGCAGGCTCCTAGTATTTGGTTCGAGTGTTTCAGTTCTGTGATTCGAGTTGCCAGTTTCACTCCGAGTGAGCATGACCATACCTTGTTTATTCACATTTCTCAACAAGGTCGTACTTTGCTTCTGCTGTATGTAGATGATATGTTGATCACAGGAGATGATATGGACTACGTGGCTTTTGTCAAGAAGAAATTAAGTGAACAGTTTATGATGTTTGATTTGAGACCATTAAGTTATTTTCTAGGGATTGAGGTTCATTCTGACGGTGATGGCTACTACCTCTCTCAGCATCGCTACGTTCAAGATCTGCTTGCTCGCTCTGGGATGACTGATACTCATACTGCTACCAAGCCCATGGAGCTTCACTTGCAGCTTCGACCTACAGACGGTGTACCCCTGACAGATCCTTCCCGCTATCGTCTGCTCATTGGGAGCATTGTCTATCTCACTGTCACCAGGCCAAACATTGTTCATGTTGTTCATGTGCTCAGCCAGTTTGTCAGTACTCCCACATCAGTTCACTGTGGTCATGTTCTTCGTGTGCTGAGATACTTGAGAGGATTGTATCTAGACGTCTGTTCTATACCAGTTCAAGTCAGCTCCAGCTCCACACTTACTCTGACTCCACTTGGGTGAGTGATCCTGCTAATCGCCGATCTATCATTGGCTACTGTATCTCTTGGTGCTTCGCTCATTGTCTGAAAGTCCAACAAGCAGACTGTGGTGTCACGCTCTAGTGCAGAGGCTGAGCTTCAAACTCTTGCCGCTGCCACCTCAGAAATCATTTGGCTTTTATGGCTATTGATTGATCTAGGTGTCCATTGTGACAATCCTACACCTCTCTTTTGTGACAATATAAGTGTCATTCAGATTGCTAATGATCCAATCAAGCATGAGCTGACAAAGCCCATTGGTGTTGATGCATCCTTCACACGATCTCATTGTCAGCAGTCGACCATCGCCCTCAAGTATGTTCCCTCAGAGCTTCAAGTTGTAGATTTCTTCACTAAAACTCAGACTCGAGAACATCACCAACTTCATCTACTCAAAGACAATGCATCAGATCCCCTGATCCACCTTGAGTTTGAAGGGGGTGTTAAGAGTACTGTATGAGTGTTGTATATTCTCTTCCTCTCTTAACCCATGTATCCCACGAGGCTCATGTACTCTTCTCTACATATACTCTCACATTAATGAATTAGATGCATAGTTGTAAATAACAACACCCTAGTCATGTTTCTAACACGGTGAAACTTCAAAACTTTGTGATAAATAACTACACCTTTGACATTCACCTACCTCAATCTCTCTTATAGCATCTTTCTTTCCATTCATCAAAGATGAGACACGGAAGAGACTCTGGTTCAAGCTAAGCCAATGTGACTCATCTGATGTGTTCTGCAAGACCAGAATAATTTGAGGTCATAATTTCCAAAAGTACAGAATACAGTAATACACTACATGACATGACTACAGGGAAAAGAAAAGGAACCAACCTTTGCACAGAATATATATATGTTGACCGCATTTGTTTGACCGCGTCTATGAGCTCTATCCTCAGCCTATTACCAACAATTGAGTGTAGCATACAGTTAAAAACACATTCAAACAATAGTGTCAGAAGGGTCCACCGTGCATGTGTTCAAGAGTGCGCATAAAAATCAGCATGTGAAAGCGACCACACATATGGGCACAAAGTGAAACGTTTTGGTTTTGCAGTAGTCTTGAACTCTTGATTACATGTGCTCGAACACATCAACAGCCTGCACTGATTTGACATTTCGATTTTAATTCTTTTACACTTTCTGTTTTTTTTTTTGCACTTTCTATAGGTGAGAAAAAAATGTATGAGCAAGGGAGGAAAAGCAACGGACCTGAAGCAACTCTGAAGCTGATTTTGGGAGTTCCACGAAAACAACATTCTGAGCAGATGAGAAATCTAAACCAACACCACCAGCAGTAATTCCAATTATTGCAACCTTCACCTATTTAGCAGAAAGTTAAAACAAGTCAATGATGGATAAGCAGTTTCGGAGTTAAGAAACTTAGAGAGCATCACATGGACTTGGCAAGTATGAATCAGAAAGAGTGAAAAGGACAACCTCTGCATTAAAACGGAAAGAATCAACAGCTTCTTTCCTTTCCCTAGGAAGCGTGCTGCCATCAATGCGAACAAACTTGATCCCATTCTCAGAGACAAACACCTATGTCAGGAAAACACTTCAGTCGAAAGTATGAAATAGGTTTTTCCTAGAAGTCATAAAATCAAATAGTATAGCGATAAAGTTAAAGCATGCACCCAATTAATCCCAATTGGTGGTACGGAAGGATGTAACCATGGATCTTGTCCAAGTATCCAAGTGACTACTGGACTATCTTGGCGGTGGCGGTGGCGGTGTGTGTGCTGTTAGAAACTTGATACTAGGGTTTGCAATTCATAACTGTGTATCTTATTGATTGATTGAGAAGTATATATAGACATTGTTACATGGGCCTCATGCGCTAGAGAAAGAGAGAATGAGAATGTACAATACTCTTAACACCCCCCCCCCTTCAAACTCAAAGTGGATCAGGAGGATGCATTGAGTTTGAGTAGATGAAGTCGATAATGTTCTCGAGTCTTAACTTTAGTGAAGAAATCTGTAACTTGAAGCTCCGAGGGAACATACTTGAGGGCGATGGTTGACTACTGACAATGAGATCGTGCGAAGGATGCATCAACACCAATGTGTTTTGTCAGCTCATGTTCGACTGGATCATTGACAATTTGAATGGCACTTGTATTATCACAAAAGAGAGGTGTAGGATCATCACAATGGACACCAAGATCAATCAAGAGCCATCGAAGCCAAATGATCTCTGATGTGGTAGCAACAAGAGCTCGAAGCTCAGCCTCTGCACTGGAGCATGACACCGCAGTCTGCTTCTTGGACTTCCAGGCAATGAGCGAAGTACCAAGAGAGATACAGTAACCAGTGATAGATCGGCGATCAGCGGGATCACTTGCCCAAGTGGAGTCAGAGTAAGCGTGAAGCTGAAGCTGACTTGAACTGGTATAGAACAGACGTCTAGACGCAGTCCCCCTCAAGTATCTCAGCACACGAAGAACATGGTCATAGTGTACTGAGGTGAGAGTACTGACAAACTGGTTGAGCAAATGTATAGCATGAGCATTGTCTGGCCTGGTGACAGTGAAATAAACAAGACTCTCAACGAGCTGACGATAGCGAGAAAGATCTGTTAGTGGTACACCGTCTGCAGGTCGAAGCTGTAGATAGAGCTCCATGGGTGTGGCAGCAGTACGTGTATCAGTCATGCCAGAACGAGCAAGCAGATCCTGAACGTAGTGATGCTAAGAGAGGTAGTGGCCATCACTACTAAAATGAACCTCAATCCCCAGAAAATAGCTCAATGGTCCCAAGTCCGACATCATAAACTGTTCACTCAACTTCTTCACAAAAGCCACATAGTCCATGTTATCTCCTGTGATCAGCATATCATCTACATATAACAGAAGTAAAGTACAACCCCGCTGAGAAGTCTGAATAAACAGGCAGGATCATGCTCACTCGGAGTGAAACCAGCGGCTCGAATCACAGAACTGAAACGCTCTAACCAAGCACGAAGAGCCTGCTTGAGACCATATAGAGCACACCTAAGGCGGCAAACATAGCCTGTAGGAGCCTCAACACCAGAGGGTGGCTGCATATAGACCTCCTCATGTAAATCACCTCCATCATGTAAATCACTATAAGTTTACAAACCAGAGTCATATGAGCAACTAGAAAACCTCTTGCAACAAAGTTTGTTTGAGCCTTGTACCGCTTGTACCTCTCTCATCGACCCATCTGACTTGTTCTTTACTTTGTACACCCATTTGCGAGTAATAGGAACAACTCCAGATGGTAGCGGAACAAGATCCCAAGTGCCAGTACACTCTAATGCTATGAGCTCCTCTGTCATAGCCTGCTGCCACTCAGGTACACTGACAGCCTCCTAATAGGTACACGGCTCAGCTACTGCACCTGCACGAGAAAAACCCCATCTCTGTGGTGCCTGAATAGAAGAACGATCACGTAGGGCATACCGTGATGTAGTAGAACGATCGTCAGAGTCGATCGTACTGGCCGGAGGGTCAATGGGAGGAGAGGACTAAGGATCAGAAGGAAATCTCTGTCGACGACTATAGTGAAAAGGAAAAGTAAAAGTATCAGAAACAGGTGGAGCTGGTGGAGGAGACACACTAGAAGGTGAAACTGGTGGAGAAGGTGTATCCGGTTCTCGGCCGTGCCACGGCCGAGAATCAATCAGATAGAATCGCATTCTACGGTTTTTTCGCCAAATTTCGTTAAATTTTGCTTAAAAATCAATCGAAATTGGAAATTTGAATTTGCAAACTCCGGAAAAACCGGCCGGGATTTCAAATCCCGGCCCCCACGGGATTTCAATCCATGGGTGTATCTGGAGAAGGCAAGTCTGGTGCGGGAATGGGAGGTAGGCACAAAAAGGATGTAGAATCTGTGGAATGAGTATAATGTGTAGAAGGATGATAAAAGAAAGGTTGACCCTCATCAAAGGTCACATCACGAGAGATGCGAATGCGACGTGCTGAGGGATCATAGCAAGATAGCCCTTATGCTCGGGCTACTATAACCAACTAAAGACACACTCAAGGTGCCGACCTCACGGCACTTGCCCCAAGCTTGGAAGAGCTTGACATGAGATAGACTACTGTGGAGGATGCTTCCTCCGTAACAACTACGAGCGATGTTTCATAAAATAGATCCAAGTATATCGACAGTGATCATCAACAAATATGACATAATGACTATGACCACCCTTCGAAGCAGAAGGAGCTGGACCCCATACATCTGAATGCACCAAATCAAAAGGACCAGAAGACAGAGATACTACTGGAATATGGAAGTTGTAGCTGTTTGCCCAGCTTACAACCAGTACAATGAAAATTAGACTACAACCAGTACAATGAAAATTAGACTCAACAGTAGCATGACCTAAGGAACCCTGGTGAACTAGAGTGGTGAGGCGAGCTCCACAAAGATGTCCAAGTCTATGATACCACTTGCTGAAGGAAGAACCAACAGGAAACTGAGATGATAACATAGCATAAAACACTAAGGCCTTCGACATACTGGTGAAAGGAAGATGTAAGGTGTCCAAAACATAGAGACTAGGAGCCCCTACGGCGATGGCCAGAACCAATCACTCACTCTGGCGATCCTGAATGAAACAAGAAGAATCATCAAATCCAATAAAACAGTTCATATCAGTGAGTTGTCCAACTGAAAGAAAGTTCATAGATAGTTGAGGAACAAAAGACACATCAGAAACAAAGAAGCGAGATGTAGAGAGAATACCCCGATGGGTAATAGAGCAAGGTGTACCATCAGTAGTGTGAACATATGCAACATTGGTTACAGGTCTACGAGCAACAAGCTGAGAGCTATCAGATGTGACATGAAAAGAGGCACACGAGTCCAGAACCCAAGGATGTGCAGTGCTAGGAGCAGAAGGTGTGACTGAGGTCATGGCGCACAATCGATCCGAAGTCACAATGAGTGGGTGTGGCGGCGATGGTTGCTCCATGAAGTGCTCTGTGAGGCCCGATGGGTGCGTCCACGCTGACGATCGATGGTCATCTAGCACGATTAGCAACAAGCTGATCAGGATGTAACTTGAAGCACTTGTCAACATGATGACCAGTCCTCTTGCAATGAGAACATACCAACACTTCTGTGGGTGTCACTCTTATAGATCCAGACCGTTGTGAGAGTCCCAGGACAGCATGTGGTGAGGATCCTGAGATAGGCATAAGGGAATGAAGACGAGTCTCCTCTGCAATCAAACTAGATAGCACCTCAGTCAAAGTCGATGGAGTAGGATAGTTGAGCAACTAAGTACGAACAGGCTCAAACTCTGAGCGAAACACCATCTCAAACTGATACATGAGCGTCTGCTGAGCATACTCATCTTTGGCAACACAGGACTGGCAAACAGCAATAGCCTTCGGTGTCAGAGACTCTAATGGACCAGTGATATGAGTGAAAGCACTGTAATACTCCTCCACTTACTGGTCCTGCTGCTGCCGAATACTATGAAGATTCTTTAGCAATGTGAAGCGAAGTGCACCACCGGACTGGATATATCTCTTCTCAAAGTATGTCCACATCTGCTTGGCTGAAGTATGATACTCAAGACTCATCCTCAAAGAAACATCAACACTCAGAACTAGTCCAGTCATGACACGATCATCCTCTTTCTGCCAAGCCTTTACTGCCTCAACATCAACCTTCTTCGAATCAGGAGGATCGTCGGTCAAATGAGAGGTCAAACCATAACCCTTAAGAGTAGTCTTGACAAAGAAAGCCCATGCTCGGTAGTTCAACCCATCGAGCTTGATGTCCGTGAACACAAGAGATGAACTACCTCCAACATTGAGTCAGATCTGGCCATACCACACAGCAGTACAGAGCAACAGTACTAATCTCAGAGAAATAGTACTATTCACAATGGTACAAAGCAACAATAATCAACTCAAGCGAAGGACAACCTATCACCAGCAAGCGGTCATTGGAGCAGGTAGCCGCGACAACCTTGAAGAGGCGACTTGACCGCCGGATCCAGAGGAAAAGGCAGGGCGACCTTGTGCGCAGAGTTTGTGAAGATGGTGAAGAGCGTGCCAACTTGACCTCCAGGCGGAGAAGGAGAAGTGCAAACTAGGTCGTTGTAGCAAGCCAGGTCGCCGGAGCAGCAAACGACCTCCTGGCGTGGAAGAGGCGACTTGACCGCTGGATCCAAAGGAGTAAGAGGACGACCACCCGGCACCGGATCCAAAGGTGCGGAGGTAGAGCATCCAGAGGAGGTCGCGTCGGCTTCAGATCCGGGCGGTGCAGAAGTGGATGGAGGCGAGGATGACCACCCGGCGCCGGATCCAGAGGAGGTGCGAAGGCAGAGAGGTGGTGTAGGCGTCGGCTTCAGATCCAGGTGGCGCAGAAGTGGATGGAGGTGAGGACGACCACCCGACGCCAGATCCAGTGGGGATGTGGAGGCAGAGGAGATGAAACGGATGCAGCAGCAGCAGCTCAAGGCCGCCGGCCCGCGGGAGGGAGAAAGAGGATTCACCTCTGGCGGCGGTGAGGAGAAGTAGGGTTAGGGTTTTTGGTGGAGATGCTCTGATACCACGTTAGAAACTTGATACTAGGGATTGTTATTCATAACTGTGCATCTTATTGATTGATTGAGAGGTATATATAGACATTGTTACATGGGCCTCATGAGCTAGAGAGAGTGAATGAGAATGTACAACAATCTTAACATGTGCATGTGTGCACGAAGTGGATTGCAGATCAAGACTTTCCATACCAGCACAAGACATAACTGTTATCAGCTTAGCATGGGAACCTTAACACTCTCAAAGCAAGTATACTAGAAAACAATAAGTGTTGAATATGATATTATCAGCTTGTATAAAATCTTGTCAATCAAGCATATATATGGCTATATCATTTTTATAGAAAAGGCAGTGCTACAACTTACGACTCACATGAGTCCCCATAGCCAATAGGCCATAGTTTTCTGGACACGTCATTTGATTTCTTGCAGTCACTTCTAGAATGCCAACTTTTGATTTCATTATGTGGTAGTGAAGCTTACAGATGTTTTTATTCTTTTTTAAGATATTGAGCTATAATTGGTCGAAATACCACTTACATAATCAAAATTGCATAATGAACCATAGTACTTGTATAATTGGTCGAAATACCACTTACACATTCAAAATTACATATTCAAGATGCTATCATCAATTATGAGAACAATGGGGGTGCAAAACTGCAAATAGCATTCATATATAGACACTCTAGAGTCTAGAGCATGGTAACAATAGTAAACTTCAATATAATGACAACAGTTTAATTGTATAGTTGCAAGAAATATCAAAGAATTTACCTGCACTCCATCTAGAACCTTTAAATGATGGGCAAAAATAATCGTTTTCTGGCAACTAGACTGGGAGTCCACGTTATCGTTAGCAGTCGATTCTTTCATGATGAAATGATTTGAGAACCATTCACTAAACCCAGGTATTTTCGCAATACCAATTTCTTGTGGAGTGAGATTCCTTGGAGATTTCTTGCAACCATCATCTGAGCAAAAAAAAAAGGAAACAAACAAATAGTTTACGCAAAGCAGACATACCAGTCTTACTAGTCTTAAATGCTGAAGTGATGGAAAACATACGATTTATCTCAATAGCTAACAGTTGTGTTACATTTAAAAATGTTATAATAAGAATTATTTATGAGATGTGGAACATGATACATAAGATTAAAAAATAGTAGGTCATCAAAATAAACAACATAATGTTGTGATTATGTTGTGGTCGTTGGTTGGATACGAGTAAAAGATCGAGGGTAGGGCACTCGCCTTCATCTAACCGCCGGCATGGCTCTTCCCTGTCGAGGTAGCGAGGCTCCGAGGCTTAGTTGAACTTTTGATTTCTCATTACTTGATTAATAAAGGATACATATTATCCCTTTTATAGGAACAGTCCGACTTGACGCCTAAGAAATAATCTATAAAGAAATCTATCAATCCAACCTAATTTTTTCAACTATTAAAAATAAACTTCCTAATAAATAAGATCATATTCCTAAAAATAACTAGATAGATAAGGAATCACAAAATAATCTACCTAACTAATTATTCTTTATCCTAGAAAACCAAGCAGTTCGCATGGAAAACAAAGCTACCGCAAAGAGCACCGGTAATCGCTTAGGTAATGCTTCAAGATCCCCGTGGAACTATTCACACGCCTGCTTCGCTGCCCCGCGCCATTCTCCATAACATTACACCCCTCGCAACACGGTTGAAGCCCTTGGTGGACCATGTTGACAAGAGTATCCGGTACCGACGTCGATTCGCTTGAGAGCAGGTCCGCGACACTCCAACATAAGGCGCCCAAGAAAAAACACCTTAGCATGACGTGGCATCGAGGAAGACGCCGGCAACATGGGCAACCGGCATGGGGAAGCAATGACGCCCATACTACCACAGAGCATGATGACGGCGGGGAGGATGCGACAATGGCGTTGGCCCCTTAGTCGTTGTGCTCCGCATTGCCTAGGGCACGGTGTCGGTCGGCCGCGCAAAAAATACCACCGCTGGACAGCGGCAACCCTCCTCGACGAACGCACCAGGGGTGCAGCCAAGGCCAGCGTTGCCCATTGAGGAGGTGTTGGTGACGACTGCCGGAATGGCATTGTTGGCGGTGCTAGTTCTGGAGGCGATGGAAGTAGCGGCGCAGCCATGTTGGCGACGATAGGTGTCACCTCCTTCTGCTCCATCTTGGCCAAGGTTGCAGCCGGTGGGATTGCCGTCAAGGCCAGCGGATTGGTGGAACATTCCTTGCTCCCAGCGTGGCTTCTCTCCTTCTCCGAAACACCAAGCATCTTTTCAAGCATCTCAATCATGCGACCCAGCATGTTGCTGATTGTCATGGAATTGAAACCCTCGCTGCTCGACATGGTGGAAGGGGCAATGATTGGCTCTGATAGGTGTCACCTCCTTCTGCTCCATCTTGGCCAAGGTTGCATCCGGTGGGGTTGCCAGCAAGGCCAGCGGATTGGTGGAACATTCCTTGCTCCCAGTGTGGCTTCTCTCCTTCTCCGAAACATCAAGCATCTTTTCAAGCATCTCAATCATGCGAACCAGCATGTTGCTGATTGTCATGGAATTGAAACCCTCGCTGCTCGACATGGTGGAAGGGGCAATGATTGGCTCTGATATCAAATATTGTGGTCGTTGGTTGGATACGTGTCCAAGGACCGAAGGTAGGGTACTCGCCTTCATCTAACCGCCAGTAGGGCTTTTCCCTGTCGAGGTAGCAAGGCTCTGAGGCTTAGTTGAACTTTTGATTTCTCATTGCTTGATTAATAAATGATACATGCTATCCCTTTTATAGGGACAATCCGACTTGACGTTTAAGAAATAATTTATAAGGAAACATATCAATCCAACCTAATCTTTCCAACTATTAAAAATAATTTTCCTAATAAATAAGATCATATTCCTAAAAATAACTAGACATATAAGGAATCTCAAAATAATCTACCTAACTAATTATTCTTTATTCTAGGAAACCAAGCAGCTCGCATGGAAAAACAAAGTGCTACAGTACCATTGGGTACTGTTTGTGTGTTGCTACAGTGTGCTGTTCACACACCTGCTTCGCCGCTCCGCACCTTTCTCCATAACAGATTATGACAATTCATGTTCAACACATTAGAACAAGTACAACAATTAGAAATAAACAAGTAATGTTCTTCACCTGGAAAGTATTTGATATTAAAACAGAGAGTGGCACACTTCCACCAGTACACATGGAGTACACATCATCCTAATGCTAAAGCTTGGCAGTTCAAATCAAGAAAAATGCTGGTGATCTTTGTCTTGTCGGTTGACGTTTTTTGTCAGTATAGAACTAAAGATATTTATGGAGAAGGGCTCTTTTTGAAGAATATTTTGTAATGTATATCCCAATTCAGATAGTGCCAATTGCAGTATCATACTATCCTATTGCATCGCCATAATACCATGTGCAATAGAAACACTATGCAAACAGCCATATGCACAGCTGTAAGTCTGGCATGCTTGGTGTTGCATACTTGCATATATGGCGAATGCCATGAACATGCTTCAATGAAATTACTGGATAATACTTCAAAGACATTACATGTGCAGTATATTTTTTATATCTACAGCCAGTCCTCTTGCTTTAGCCCAATAAAATAATCCAGCCAATATCACAACAGTCCGATGCAATGAGCTATGCATTACAAATTGCAGCACAGTAAAGGCACATAAAATTATAGTTGATACTAGGTGATCATGTTATTAAGATTGACATATATGATTGATATCTGCTTTTAGCACCATGAGTGTTACCTTCTTCCACTTTCGCTTCTTCATAACCATTGCTTTTGTCAGGTGAGACAATTGCAGGAGTTCCATAGCTACTGTATGTGCTAATGTTCATCCCTTTGATACAAGAAGATGTAGCTGTCCTGACATCTGATGCCTTCAACTTCAACCTAATAATTTGTCGGCGCTTGGGAGGCAGTTCATTCAACAAATGCTCCTTCAAGCGCCTAATCTACAGCACAGAAGCAAACTCCGGCTGTTAGATCTGACATTGATAAACAATCAAATATCAGCCTAAAACATCATATGGTTACATGGCTTGTGGCAACAAAACGATCCAACAGTCATTCATATTAGCAAGTATATTATATTAGACACTGAAAGGTAGTCGCTGTCTTAAGCAGACTTATGGAATAAAACCTATTTTCATTGGTAAGAGCAATATCAGCCAAGTTAAGGATTGCTTCTTTTTTATGTGCTCCCATCGTACACGAATAATTTTGTCATACAGAGTACGCTATTCCATGATATATAAATAAATCAAGTGAACACTAAATAAACTGTTTAAGTTAAAAAAAAATGTTCAGTAGCATGCAGTTCAAAATCCATGGACAAATATCATCATGCAGAACATGCAAATTAGCATACATAAGCCCATGAATAGTCTGGAACTCTGGATCAAGGGGGGAAACCGCCAGTTAGGTTACCGGAAAAACCAGTGGGAACTGGGAGGGAAAAACCACCCAGATTTTTTCAAATTTAAATTTAAATTTATGACTGCATAATGCACTTCCTAGGTTGGTTTATGACTTTTTGTGCTAGATTACCTATTGTATGAGCTAAATATACTTGAATTATTGTACTCTCAGGTTCCAACAATTTTTTTGGACATTTTTCCCGGTTTTGGTAGCGGTTTTTCCGGTTTTGGGCGGTTACCGGTTTTAAAACTTTGCCAATTCAAATTTCAGTTTTCGAATTTTGACCGGAACTTTTCCGGTTTTTCCGGTTACCGGCCGCCGGGCGGTTTTTCCTCCGGTTCCGAGATTTTGATCCTTGGTCTGGATGTCCTAAAAAGATAAAATATCATGAATAGGCTATGTATATGAGGCTTCAATAGATGAGTGAGGAAGAACAGACCATTAGAGTCTGACTGAGCAAAACATTTAACTCTGTCAACCGGGCACCCTTTGAAAAATCCTGCACAGAAAGCAATGATGACAACCTTAAGTATCAAACTATTTATATACAGATACTACTTGCACAAATTATTTGCAACACTAGTTTTCTGAGGTTTTCAAGCATTATTTCATAATTTTCTGAAATTGATTTGTGGCATAAATAGTACCTAGCATAACAAATAACAGCCTAATAGAGCTCAGTAATAGCAATCTGGCAATCTGCCTAGACAAAACAGACAATCACAAATCAGAAATACCTGATAAATTTTCCCTTGACAAACTCGAACAGCATGCGGTAAACAATATTTGTTCGCAAAGTCATATTTATCACTGCCAAGCAAATGGGGACTGAAAAGCCAGGGAGAGGGGTGATCAAAAAAGCTTGATAAGACCAACACAATAAGATGCCAATCTCCTTTTCTTACCATAGCATATTTATCTGGTGATAGATGTCGAAAGGTCTATTGTCACCTAGGAGAAAACAAACTGTAAGCTACATCTGACAAGCAAACAAATGTCTTAAGTAAAGCAAGATACTACTAGTGAAATGATTTAACAAATTTTCTGGAATATAAGGCTATCATAATCAAATCACACATCAGTACCAAGCAATCAGATAAATCATAGTGTGCAGTAGAAAGTATATAAGAACGAAAAAGTGCAGTTTAGCACTTTACAACATCCTCAAATACACATAAATGCAACTCTGAGCTTACACACGAAAAAAGAAGATATTGTTAGAGTTTGGAGAGGATTTTGCTATTCACAACTATGCATCTTATTCATTATTGAGAAGATATATATATACAGGAGAGTTGAGCCGCATGGGCTACATGGACCACATGGGCTAAAAGAGAGAATGTACAAGACTCTTAACATATATTATTGTTAGATGTTAGTTTGTATAGAGTGCTTGTTGCATATTTACCTACACTGTAACTTGTATATATTTGGCTTTTAGCTCGTTAGAATAGACAAGCCTCATTCCAACAATTATATGTGAACCAGTAAACAGTGCGTTTGGAAGAGTTACGGTCTGTTTGGAAGAGGGGGGTTGCTCTAGGAATTTTTAGGATTTAGTTAAATTTGAAGTAAATCCTAAGGATTTGGATCCAAATCTACCCTTTCCAAACATGCCCTTAAGACGTAAGTACAATTATGCCAGATCAACACGGATGGTAACAAGGGCACAACAACCACTGCCACTGATATAGTCACAAAGATGGGTAAAAAAGGCACCTCTTTAATAGCTTATGCCCTATTAATTTTTCCAAGCATTGAACCATATATATCCTTAGAATTCTGAAAGATTTTCATGATCTTTTTCCTGATGGCCATCGCTTACCTCTAACTCTGTTCTCACGGTAGGTCTCATGAACTGAAGGGAAAAATAAAAGTGTTGTAGATATGTTTCACTTGGATCACTGGTCTTAGTTTGATGTTGAAACAAATGGTAGAAAGAGTAAATTAACAAAGACCTTTTAATATTTTTTAAAATATTGGAACAAAATGATAGTTTAAAAAACTTTCATTTTTCCCTAATCCTTAATGACAAGGGAAGATAACTTCGAGATTGATTCCCATTTATTGAAATTTAAAAATCGTTTACATGACATACACAAAACATGTCATATATCACAATAGCTATTTGCTTGTTTGGAGATTCAGATATCAACGAGTAAAATAGTACACCAGCACAAGGAGCCCTAAGAAGAATTCGATGGATATCTTTACAAGTTACAACCTTGACAAAGAGGGTGTCCCAGAGAGCAACACAATGTGATTGACATTTGGAGCTAGTTCCAGTACAGCTTTTGTCTGTCACAACTCACAAGCCACAAGACAGTAGAAGTGGTCATTAGTGGTAGCAAGTGAAATTTTGATATATCAGACCAGTAAGACTAGAAATTACAAATAAAAATCACAGGTGCTAACTTAAATTTAAATAAGGTGACCTGAAGTAGTTGGAAATAAATTGTTCTACAGAATGTCAGCATTTTTGCATTCTTATAATGTTTTAAATTAAGAAAGCAAGTGAAAATGATGAAACAGACAAGCAGGTCAGTAAATCAATTGGAAGCATTATTTTTCATAAAAGAAAGCAACTAAGCAAGCCTAACAATGTTATGATTTCTAAAACAATAAAATATGATCTGCAAAATACACAGAGAACTAAATCTCCCTCATGGGTTGGGGAATTCAATAGTTGAATACTTGTATTGACACACGGGATTGTTGTTCTGGTAGTATCAACACCTCATTTTTTTCTTGTTTCTTCTTTGTGCAGCGTATGTTGTGGGATTCGTCAATAATCATCAGTGCCCATCTCCTATTAACCATACTTTTCCGAAGGCGACTTAGCATCTTGTATGAAATAACCACTACCCTCGGAGAAGCATCTAAATAATCAAGATTGTCTTGACGACCAAATACTGAAAATCAGAATATAACAACAGATATAATTTGAACAGTCAAAATTGTGCTCTTTATACAAAATTAAACATATAAGAAAACTGAAATCTAAGGCAGTAGGGTAGTATCAAGAATTGAAGAACCATTCATAAAAGGGGCAAGGAATAGGATATTAGGATGTCAGCCATATTTTGTAAAACTGTGGTCTTCACTAACATAGCAGAATTAAAGTATAAATTACACAAAAATATGACTTCATCAAAAAAGTGAAAGGCGTGAATTTTAAAGCCAATTAAGAGCCTGATTTGCAACCACCCACTACTCCACTACACACAATACTGCTTTAAGACTTTTGCAGTTCAGTTTTTGGGAGAGCAAGTTACACCTAAGAAGCAAAGCATCCTGGTAAACTTGAACAAATGACTAATGTTAGCTAAGCTTAGGACTCAAGGACACATTTTTCAACTCAAGAGTCAACACATATCGAATTTTGGAGCATTTTTGGTTAACGCGTCATAATTTATTTTCTACAGCTAGTGAAACATTTAATTTGAACTAGTGCAACTTTGTTACAACTTACAAGATCATCGAAATACTAGCTAATCCTAGGAAATTCTAAGTTTAGTAAAACCCTAAAATGAGTAAACTAAAGGAAAACAATATTGGAGTAGAGATCAATTGAAAACTAGGCATAAGTTATCTAATCCGTCTATGATAGTTCATATGGTATGCTACTGTGTGCCAATGCAATTTTGTCCTGCTACTTTTTTTGCTGCAACATTTCAAATTGAACTGTTGAAACAAATGTATGATATTTGGGGGAAATTTTTCCAATAGCCGATGTTCAGAATAGTTGGTAGATCAAGTATAAATATGCAATTCAGTTATAAAGAAGTGCAGCGTTGAAGAAAAGCTCAGGTATATGCTACTATATTTTAAAACTGGAAGATGCAAAATATTTATTCAGCTACAAGACTCGGGAGCAAGGAAGGAAGAACGTGAAGGATCAATGCAGAAAATGAGGTCAGAGATAAGATTGGTACTTCACAATTATTCAGGGCCAAATGAAATTTATACACTAGAACAATGCAATAATTGCAATACCAGGTTTCGCATCAACAAAAGCAAGAAATATATATTAACACTTGAATAATGAAACTCTGAATTAGTACCAAGATGGATATCTTTTGGCAGAAATGAAGAATCCCAGCGCTCCAATTCTTCTGCCCAAGTATAACGCAAAACAGCTGGACACACTATTAATAGAGGGTCCTCATCCTTGAAGCAACAAGCTATTGCAATTGCCTGCATTTAAATGTATCAGAATGTACTGCTTCCACAAGGTAAAGAATGTACTGCTTCCACAAGGTACACTCAAAAGCAAATATGGAACTAAAAACCACAGTTTCTGTTCAATATTCATAAAATTCCAATGTATTACTGTTCAAACAGTACTGATGCAAGCTTTAAATATCAGTGTGCTCCATATTACTATGCCAGATTATAGAATTTTGTAGGCTGTGAAACCTTACTTGAAACAATAATACTCTAAGCATACGAACAAGTATCCCCACACGCACAAGTATCCCCACAATAATCAAACACAGAATAAAAACTATTGCAGTATGCAAATCCTCATGCAATATGCTCACCTGGAGAGTCTTACCAAGCCCCATCTCATCTGCAATAAGGCAGCGTCCACGCCTTCGAAGCCCAAATCTCACGCCTTCAAGTTGAAAGGGTAGGAGTGCATCTCGTAAGTGCTGTGGCAGCTTCATCAGAAGCTCATCAACTTCTTCATCAGATGCCCAGGTTTTGCCGAGATTCTGAACAACATTCCTTGTTCTATAAGGTATATCTTGTACGACAATTCCAGGCAACTTCTTCAAGCATTTTAACACCAGCTCATAGTCCACGAGCTTAAAGACAGAAGAAAGATGGCCACTTTGACTTTGTGTCGTAGAGAATGGTACAGCCTAACAGTATCAACATTAAGGGAAAAAAGATCAGTTTTGATTCTAGATCAAAAGTCTTATCATCCAAGAAAAGTGATTAAAAACAGGTTAAATTAAATGTCACGAGAGACAGAGAGATTTGTTTTTTCTATGCTTGACCTTCAAATATTATTCGATCCCTAGAACAAGGTGTTACTGTTAGGTGTAGGTGATTCTAACACAAGGTTAGTATAAATTGTATATCATCCACAGCATAATGTTTTCCCCCAGTTTTTGCATATAGCCATCATGTGTGTCAAAGCTCTCTAGAATGTGACATGTTCACCATTTATATTGTGAACAAAAATTAGTGGCATGGCCATTATTATTGATTACAAAGGTTTAACAGAAATATAGACTGAAATACTAGTTGCAGCACTTCACAATAAATAAATACCAAGTAGTCAGTAGGCACCAGCAATTGTCCATAAGCCTGATATTTGAAAGGCCAAGTTGAAAGTTAGTAACAGGTAAATTCTTCGATGCTCAGCAGTTAGACAAAAAGGAAGAAGACTTTCTGGGTTTAACCTCCGATGCTGTGTTTAGGAGTATATTGCCTATACAGATAGAACATTGGTCTAGTATGTAGAAGGAGCAAGGTCGTTCATGGGCGAATCTTCATATGACAGTCTGAATGAGTTAATTTGACCATGGCACAATGATTTACAGTTTTGGGGACTTACATTAATTAACTAGGACCCATCCACCAAGCCTTCACAAAAATCCAAATCAAAGCTCTTGCAGACATCGAAACCCACTTAATGGCCTGATTGAGTGTGGGAGACTAAATCACACCTCAATTTAGCAAGGAAATGCTCTAAATCCATATCAGCGAGTAACTGACAAAGAACCCAAATCAAAGAACGTTCAATTATCAGACACTAAAAAAGGACAAAGAACCACCAAAATATTGGACCAGTTCGGACACGCCGAATCAAAGAACAGATATTTATCAAGAAACACTCGCAAATATCAACTTTTTGCCAAGAAACACGAAAAAACCAAAAATATTGAAAAGAAACGCTTAAAGGCATCCAAGAAAACACCGAATTCCTCGAACAGCTCATCAAGAAAGAACCGAATTCCTAATCAGAGCTCAAATTGCTGAAAGATGCATACAATACACAGGAAATCAAGAATGGATAAACCGTACCGAAGCGAGGCAGTCCTGGACGGCGCGGAGGCACTCGACCTCCCCGGGGAAGGCTGCGCCCTCCGCGGGCCCCACCGCCACCGAGAACTCGTCAGGGCTGTACACCTCCAGCACCACCTGGAACCCCACCGGAGGAGGCGGCGGTGGTGGAGGAAGGGTACGCGGCGGCGGCAACGGTGGAGGAAGGGTATGAGGCGGCGGCGGCGGCGGACGAGGCGGAGGCAGAGCAGTTCTTGGGCACTTGGCAAGCCACGGCTGAGGCGGCGGCTGCGGCGGTGGTGGAGGAAGCGTAGGCGGCGGAGGCGGGGCGATCCTTGGGCACTTGGCGAGCCTCCAGGCGGTGGAGGCGGAGGCGGAGGCTTCCGCGGCGCGCTTGCGCCTCTCGAGGGCGGCGAGGCGGTTGGCCTCGATGCGGTGTCGCTGCTCCTCCGTGATCTCCATGGGCCACGCCTACACTGGGGTTTGTGGGGGCATGAGGTTCTGCGAGCCGCGTGCGTTCGGGTTCGGGAAAAGAGCGGGCGGTTGGGAGGAAGAGGGCGGGAGGAGAGGAGAGTATATTTAGGGCTTGTTTTGGTGTAAGGGAAATATTCTTCAGAAAAATTAGATCTGGTGGGAAATTTTTTGTCATGTGAGAACCCGTGAAATTTTATCTCCTGCATTTGGGAATTGGGAGTGGTGCAGGGGAAATCCCATCCGGAAAAGGTCGAGCAAATTCCACACAAAATTTGGAAATCAAGGCCAAGAGACATGTATATTCAGAGATTGAACATTACAAAGTGCAATTCTTGAATTCCATCGCATAGACGAGATAGATAGATTGGATCATGCAATTATTATTCATACAAATTTTCAAGTTTTTCAACTCAAACAAACAAGCAATTTGAACCCAATCGGATCACGACACACACACACACCGAGAAAGGGAGAGAGGTGAAGAGGAGCAAGATCGTCGAATCGAAACGAGAACGAGAATGCGACGAAGAGAAGACCTCGATGTTTTTCTTGGCATAGCGGAGAGCTCGGGCTTGTGTTGCACGCTCTCGCCGGATCGGGATGGAAGTTTTTCTTGGCCACCGCGCACGCCTGGATGGAAGTCAAGCCCGCCTCCTCGCGTGCGCCATGGCTGCCACGGATGAGGCCACTTCCTTCGACGCGGCTTGCCAAGGTGGAGACTGAGGGCACTGCGCCGTGGGCTCGTGTCGGGCGGCTCGAGCGTGAGGAAGTTGAGCACGGCGAGCTCTATCGCATCGAGAGAAGCAACGGAAGGAGGGGAGGTTGCGAGAGAAGAGAGGGGCGGCGTGGCATTGTGCAACGGGGAGAAAAACATCGCCTTAGGAGATGAACTTTTTCCCATGGATTGGCGTGTAAAGGGCTAGGGTTTCCACTCCCTCTGTTGTTTCAAAACAGCCTACTAACTTGGCCCAGGGTTTTCTCCCACTAAGGGTTTGTTTAGATAGGGAGGGATTAGAACTAATTTTTTGGATTAGAATGGATTTTAGTTCAAATTCTGAGTCAATCCGAAGGGATCGAATTGGATCACAATGTATCCAACAAACCCTAAAATGGGCCCGGTGGGGTTTGGGGCTTCCAAACAAGCACTTAGGGATGTCAATTTCCCCGTGGCTGGGACCCGCGAGAAAATCTCCACGAGGGATGGGGGCCAGCTAAGCTAGCGGGGTGGGGGTATTATAAATGTATTATTTTGTTTATAAATTATTGTTTTTATAATATGGGTGATACATTCTTTTTATATATATTTGGGGTAAAACTTGAATATATACATACGTGTGTGTGTTATATGATATAAATTTTGTAGCTATATTTTGGAAGAAAAAAGCATACAAAAAAATTACAAATTAGTAAATAAAGTCACATTATTATTTTAAGAAATAATCTAACTTATCTTTTAGTCCTCGCGAGGACCAAGGTCGGGATCAATCTACCCCTACTAGGTCTAACAAGGCCGGGGCAGGTGTGCAGGAGGGTCCCTGAGACCCCACCCTGTTGCCACCTCTAGATATTGAGCCAAACCCCATTTCATAGATACGTTGGGCCATGGCTACCCTCGTGCTCATTCATAGCGTTTACACCATAAAATCGTTATCTTTACTACATAAAAGGCTATAATGGTGGTGAGTGATACATTCTTCTTCCCTTTCTACCCTTACTTGAAAATATCTATCACCTAAGGATCCGCACTCAAATATCGATTTTTAGTTCCTCTTATGTTCACCCCACGTGACTTCTTCGCATGCGTTCTCTTCAATGAAGGCCAGGTCTGTGCCATCTTCACCTCTTGGTCTCATGTGTCGTTGTCTAGTCCATCGGCGGCATGGAGGCGGAGCATCAGCATCTAAATCGCGCTCGCCTGCACGGCCGTTGTCCACATCCTCCAACCACCGCCTGCGGCCGCATCACGATGCGAGGAGGTGGGCGTTGTCCACATCGTCCATCTTCTTCCTGGACCCCATCCTAGCTATCTAACAATCACTCCCTAATCTTTGCGCCCCGACTCGGCCGCATCAAACGATGCTCGAGGCTCACACTTACTTGTCCGGAGGTGAACACGCTGGACTCTAGAGGCGGCGACTTGCACCCCAACTCATACTCAACTCAGAAGGCTCAACGACTTGTCCAACTGCGTTGGTCTTCGCCTGGACTCGATCGATCGGGAGTCTTTTCAACATCCCGTGCACCAATTGTTGTATCGTCATCATCCCTTCTTCCTTCTTGGATTGGACCAAAGTGTCCAAAATCGAAATTATAACATCTCACCTTTGTCTTGTAAATTTCCAATTCTTGCTACCACCACCATTAGAATCAAAACCTGGCCTTTCGATGATCGGGCTTCCCACTGTTTAACCTGCTCATCTTCGCCACTACGGTCCTCGTATCCGCTCCTCGCTTTGTCACCTCAACCGTCATCTAGGTCGCTTAATGGCGGAGACGATAAAAACTTTCATGCCATTTCTCACAATATAGCTTTCTTCCATCTTGTCCCTAAAACTCCATTGACAATCGAACCTCGTTGATTATGCGCAAACTTGCTCTTGAGATAACAGATCATCACCAAGATGCATCGCCTTCAACGTCTTCCACGCAGCTTTGGCCGTCTCTTTTTGGCAAGAGGGAAGAGCGTTTTGTCCATAGATCGCCGCCAAAGCCATTCTCCTTGGCATCACGTAGAAAAGAATGTACACCTTCATCTTGATAGCCCATGTTGCATCGGATATTGCAGCGAGAGGTCACCCTGCGCCTCGTTACGGTGACCCATCTCAACTCGTGCTCGATACCAATTGTTGGACCAAACCGAACGAAGAGAAAAAATCACGTTTGAAGCCGATCCTCTTAGGAGCCTTTCAATACTCACAAAGGGAGAACAAAGAAGATCCTTTGGTTGAGCAGTGAAATCTTACATTGATTGGCTCAACTCACTTTTTTTTATTAAAACTCAAGACTAACTAGCCCCTTATAAAGCAATACTACTACTTTTCTACTCCTAACCGACTTGGATACAACTCTTTGTTTAAAAACAAAGATTATCTAACACACTCGCTTTGTCCCTTTACTAGTTTATGATATCATGCCATGGATCCATCGATTTGATTAAATAATAACAGGTTTTCTTTCTTTGTTTTGTAGAATTCTGGCATCATTAGAAAAGAATGTCGTTGTGCTTGAGGTCACCCTGCATGACCCATCTCAACGGGTAGTCCTCTCTCCTTTCAATTCATGAGGTGAATTCATCCATGCCTAGATGCAATCCTCTTGATATAATTGTTTTTTTGTGTCGGTAATGCAAATAGATGTCATCAGGCATCAGGACTGTAAAATTATGCTTCCTTGGAAGAACAGCTAGGACAGGATAACCATTGTTTGTAGAGATGAGATGATAACCATTGCTAATAATCACTTCCCCATCCTTTTTTGGGGGATTTACATTACATATAGGTTTATACACAGTCGTGCCTTAGGTTATACAATACTACGCCATTAATTAATTCCATGCATGATCAGAATTAGATCCGGTGTAATGTTTGTGTTGAACCAACAACTCCTCGAGCAAGCATCTGTAGATCTGAAAAAGGACCCTTTCAAGCTGAATCAATTATTTTCTTTTTCTGGCATTCTCATAGTTTAGTATACATCGTCTCATTTTAGGCTCCCCGTTACATTATATTGGCTTAGAGCTAATGGAAGCCCATTGTTTGCTCTCAAATTGTTCATGTATGACTCGGATATCACCGGAGATGCACAACAAGTCAACAATGAGGTGTTCATGCCAAGAGATTTATAGTTGGTTTTGATTTCCCCGTTATTTTGCGTGTACAGTGTACTTCGAAAGCTTTGTTGGACGCGTTGGTTAGTACGTAGTGAGCTGTTATTAGTAGTGACTAGTGAACAATTGGTTATGTATAAGCATTGTGTTGGTTCTTTTGAAATCGTGGTAAATTGCATGCAAATCAGTGTATGTATTCCAGCTACTTGGCCTAGATAATGCTAGGCGTGGCTATAAATGTATGGATGCAGTGTAAACAACAGCGATGTGTGGTCATTCATCTGAATAGATTGTGCCTAAGACAACTATGTATATATAAAGATGACTATTGTATAGATTTAAATCCTAACGGCAAAATGTGCCGGCCCTTAACTAGATTGTTTACAGGTTAACATGTAGCTGATCTTTAGATTTTGGTTTTTGAGATAACATATTATTTCTACGCTGCTCATGACAGCAAAAGCATGCGTACTATCCATAACCACATTTGTGATTACCTTTTCGAACAATTTATAGCCAATCGCCCATGACGCTCTTTAAGGTAGAAAGGAGGTTCATTGATTGATTGGTTGATGATTTGCATTATTTGTCTGGAGAAATGGGTTTCAGGAGCTGGACAGGACGGAGGATGCCAACTGCTGAAATAGGCCGCTCGAACAACTTAGCTCAAGAACCACATCCTTAATACTACAGGGCGGTCAGAAATGGTAAGCACAAATGTGGCACTTGCAAAGCATAGAAAATGGCCCTACTTGGTTTGCCACTGCACTTTATTCATTATATTTTCCATTTCCCGTGATTTCCAGATCATACTATCATGGGCAAACAAATTCTGCATTCGCTAGAATTCTTAGCCTGTAATTTTTTTTGTAGCCTTTGTTCCAGACTTTGTATGATAATTTTAGAGCTGCGCCTGAGAAAACGTTAACATGCAAAACTGCTTACAACAAAAAAATGTATACTGACTTTGATAACAAATATTTGTTTACTGATACTAACCTGTGCTAATTACGCCTCACAGCTGCTTACCTCAATGACCTGTGGATGTTTAATAAGCAAGGTTGCAAAGTGTATAGGGCATTTAGCCTGGTTCCGCTTAGTGTTTTGCAATATAGCGTGATATATTTGTCGATAAACGTTTAAAAATTATGATAATAAGATCATTTCTGCAAAATTTTGCATCGTTAAAAAAATTAAAAGAACGCACAGGATAACGTAATACATCTACAGTATATAATACTATAATTTTTATCAATAGTAATAGTGCAAGAATGACATGAGCAAACGAAGTTGAACTTGCAAACTCATTTTATCGTTATGAAATAGGCAAATATGGTTTCAAGTTCAACAAGATAGTACCGCAGATACAAATAGACATGGTAAAACAATTTTAAGAAAGTCACAACTCACAAACAAATTAGAGAGCAACTACAAACTACTTAAATTACAATTCCCAAATATCAAATATCCGACTCGCCACCTCTAGATTCAGGCGATGAGCTTCCTAACTCTGCAATATGGTTATCTTTAGTGTGATGCAGCGAAGAAGATGAGCAGCAGGCAGCAATCGTCGGGTTAGGGCAAGGAAAAGTAAAGTGGCTAGGGGTACAAGAACGAAGTGTCGTAACACCGAGACTAGACAGTGGATACATGGTACCCTTTAGTCATGGAGGGACCGAACATGAGATGAGCCAACTGTGTGAGAGGTATGAGCATTGTATTATGTGTGTGAATGAGGGAGACCCCCTTTCTTGCATGCCCTTAGGGCTACATATATAGAGGGCAAGAAGGGATATTTCCTTTCTTGCCCTTGCCTTTCATTAAGAGGGAGAGGGGTATATAGGTACATTTTTATAGATGCATCCCATGGACTGGGTCCATACACACTTGACTTTCCCTAAAGCCTTCTGAATATTGCCGACGACCCTAGGGGACGGGCACCCCTTGGTGCCCTACTACAATAACTTTATTGTCTGCAAGGGCCGAGGTCGCGAGAACAGGTCCCATGGGCCCGAGGGGCGAGCGGACGCAATCCTCTCGCCCCCGACCCCTCGAGTCAAGATACCATGGGAAAAGTCAATGTGCGCCGCCACACCGAGGCATGACCCTCGAGGGGGCGGTGCATCGTGGCTGCCCCGTCGAGGCTATGGCCTCAAGGCGGACGATGAGTAGAGATAGAGCCCGTGTGTGCGGAGCTGACGCTAGGTCGCCACGCTGAGGCATGCCCTCGAGGCGAGTGATGCGTCGACGGCGCCCTCCGAAGCAATGGCCTTGAGGCGGGCGGCGAGGAGAGGTGCAACCCGTGCGGCAAAGCCGACGTGGGGCTGCCACGCCGAGGCATGGCCCTCAAGGCGGGCGAGTGTCTGGGCCTCCCACCGAGGCTATGGCCTCTAGGCGGGCAGCGAGCAAAGATGGAGCCCGTGCGAGCAAAGTCGACGCGGGGCCGCCACGCCGAGGCATGGCCCTCGAGGCGGGCAGCGAGCAGAGACAGAGTTCGTGCGGGCTAAGTTGACGCGGGTCCACCACGCCGAGGCATGGCCATCAAGGAAGGTGGCGCATCGAGGCCTCCCCACCGAGGCTATGGCCTCGAGGCGGGTGACAAGGAAAGGTGGATCTCGCACAAGAGAAGTCGACGCGGGGCCGCCATACCAAGGCATGGCCTTCGAGGTGGGTGGCAATTCGGGACCGCCCCACCAAGGCTATGGCCTCGAGGTGGGCGACAAGTTGGTCTTGTTGGGGGCCAGGTACCCCCCTCCCCCCGGCTGCTCCTAGTGGTTTGCACATGCAACTTGGAGTGGCGCGAAGGGCTGATGTTGCCTATAGGAGGAGCGAATGTTGAGTGTTGTCCCCCCATATTGTCGATTGGGCTCGCTTGGGAGCCCCAAGCCAGAGAAGGAGAGGGGAGGCCGAGCGTCATCCCCTATTTTTTATTAGGCTCGTTTGGGAGCCCAAAGCTAGCTAAGGGGAGGCGAAGCCGAGCGTCGTTTCTATACTTTTTTTATTGAACTCGTTTGGGAGACACTAAGTGCACCGACAATATGAACACAATACAATATGAGCAATCATACAAGATATATAAGCAATTAAAGCAAGAATGTAAATTGCTCAAAGTAAAGCACAAGTAAAGAAAAGATGACACGATTATGTTTTACCGTGGTGTTCGGAGACTTGCCGGTCTCCCCTAATCCACGTTGAGGTTAGCCCAAACGAATTGGACCGGCTCCACTAATTAAGCCAATACCTCCGAGGTAAGTCCAAACACTTGGACCGGTTCCTAACCGAACCAACACCTCACTCTACTATGGTTGCTCTTCCTCCACTCCGGAGATGGTGAGCACCAAACCACTCACAAACCGCCGGGTCTTCTCACAAGCTTCTTGAGAAGATCACCGCGCACGACGCCTCCACGCCGTCTAGGTGTCGGCAAACACCAAGAGTAACAAATCCGAACTTTCACTTGAACTAATCAAGTGTCAACGCTCACGTGGATACACAATCCACTACCTAAGGCAACACATTGTAAGATCGAGGTGGCCGACTAGAGGGGGGTGAATAGGCGGTTTTAAAATCTCTATCGGGCTAAACCAATATATAAATACGGAAGCTAATAGCGAATTGGTTTTGCACAATTAAAACCTAAATCAACTCGGCTCAACTAAGTGCACCGACAATACAAGAGAGCAATCATACAATGATATATAAGCAATTAAAGCAAGAATGTAAATTGCTCAAAGTAAAGCACAAGTAAAAACAAGATGACACGATTATGTTTTATCGTGGTGTTCGGAGACTTGCTTGGCCTCCCTAATCCACGCTTGAGGTTAGCCCAAACAAATTGGACCGGCTCCACTAATTAAGCCAATACCTCCGAGGTAAGTCCAAACACTTGGACCGGTTCCAAACCGAACCAACACCTCGCTCCACTATGGTTGCTCTTCCTCCACTCCGGAGATGGCGAGCACCAAACCACTCACAACACGCCGGCCTTCTCACACGCTTCTTGAGAAGATCACCGCACGACGCCCACGCCGCCTAGGTGTCGGCAAACACCAAGAGTAACGAATCCAAACTTTCACTTGAACTAATCAAGTGTCAACGCTCACGTGGATACACAATCAACTACCTAAGGCAACACATGCACTTAGGGTTTGCTCTCTAATCTCACCAAGTGCAACACATGCACAAAAGAGAATAGAGGCTTGCTCTTAGCTCAAAGAATGAGTATATCACTTAACAATAGCACTGAAGAACCTCTCCCAACCGCCAAGGTGGCTATATATAGCCCACACACAAAAACTAGCCGTTGGGAGACAAACCCCAAAAATCAGAAAATCGGAAGTTCCGCCATACAAAGGCCTAACTACCGCATGAGAGAGAAAAGCACAAAGAACGGCTATGTCGACGAGAAACTAGCCGCTTGAAATCGAGATCGAACTTCCGCCAACCAAAATGCGGAAGTTCCTATTATCTAAGTTCCTCACATATCATTATGAACTTCCGCACTCCAAAATTTGGCTAAGTCCCAAAAGGGTGCTTCTCGGAAAAACGTTCCGCCAAATTTTCGGAACTACCGATAATAGGAAGTTCCGCCCATAACACTGCGGAACTTCCGATAATATGAAGTTCCTCCCAACACTGAGGAACTTCCGATAATAGGAAGTTCCGCCCATAACACTGAGGAACTTCGATAAAAGGAAGTTCCGCCATAACATCGCGAACTTCCGATTATCTCGACAAACACAAAGAATGGCTTTTTCAACAACTTCAATTGCAAAACACATTTACCAATTGATAAGCCATGCCAACAATGATCAATAGCAAGATTCCTAACAAGTTGCAAAACACATTTGCCAACTTTTAGAATCATACCACAAGGAAAAAGGTACATGGACTTACACCATTTACAAAACACATTTGCAAACTTAAGTCACATGCTACAAGAAATCAAACATGAGCATCAACTATTTGCAAAACACATTCGCAAATAACAGCATCATGCTACAAGGCTAAGGTGCATGGACTTCAACCATTTGCAAAACACATTTGCAAAGTATAGTCCCATGCTACAAAGATTAAATGCATGAGCCTCGGCTATTTGCAAAACACATTCGCAAATAATAGCTCCATGCATAGATGAGCTAGAGCAAACACAATGAGCTATCAACACATGACTAACTCATGCTACTAGTCAAGACCCCTCTTAATAGTACGGCAATCATATACTAGCAATCCGGTCTATCAACCAAACACCGAGACCGGTAAAAGACTAGGAACACATCCTTAGCCCTAGCTAGTCATACCTTTGCCTTGCATCTTCTTGAAGCTTGATGACGCACATCAACACTTCAAGTTCGGGTCCTGACTTTGACAATCATCAACACATGATGATTTCTTTACTTCGATCTTATCTTGAACATCATCAACACATGATGATTTCTTCATCCCGAGTCTTCACATGCATCAACGCATGATACATTCCTTCACTTGACCTCCATCAACACATGATGGGTCTTCTCTTGACTTGACAATCAACTCATGATCATCCCAAAGTCTCCACCATCCTGGAACATAACCTATTCATCCAACTCATGGAAAATGTTAGTTCCACAATATGATTATCATTAATTACCACACCATACCATTAACTCATAATGGTGGGACAAGATACCTCAATCTTTCCCTCTTTGGTAATTGATGATAACCACTTAAATACTCATAAAATGAATGTAGATAATTGAAGTAACAAATGAGTATGTATAAACTACACAAGTTATATATATACTCTAACATGAGTATACAAGAACTACACAAGTTCTGTATACTCAAATGGATTTGTTTCAAAGTAAAGATCCCAAATGTATGTGGAGAATGGAATATGGATCAATACTAATGAAACCACAAAATATAGAATAAAACTCCCCCTAGATGTGTGCATACACAAATGTGTAATAAGATCATATGCACATATTCGAGTTTGACTTATGGTTGAGTTCAATCCTATACTTTGGATCCGAGGAATGCAACAATATATAAGATTAAGATGTCGATTGCATACCTCGTTGTATTTCACCTTTATATCCAAATGGGACTACACAAAGATAATACTTGACAAGAGAGTTAGTCTCATATTTGGATTTGTCATTAATCACCAAAACAATCCATTAACTCATAATGGCGGGTCTAGATCTTTCAATCTCCCCCTTTTTGGTGATTGATGACAAATCCATTATCAATGACAACATTTGGATATACATAGACATAAGATAAGAATTTAAACTAATGAACTATGTCTATGCATCATATGAGGTGAAATTACAAGCATTAAATAATATGTGCATAAAAATATACTTGTAAAACAATACATTTTCCTATAAAAGTATTCTCCTTCTTTTGATATAAAGCAAATAGCAAAGGAGGATATGTAAATCATCTAAATAAGGAGAATGTATTGATACCACTTGAAATAATTCAAATAAGGGGACATTTTATACCACTTGTGGAACATTGATACCAAACATTGATACCACTTGTAGGGCATTGATGCCACTTTGAAATATTATTCCCCTTTTTGACAATTCTCCCTCTTTTGGCATTTTAAACAAATCAAACATCCAAATGGAAGAGTATTGATATAAACATTCTCCCCCTTTTTGCATAAATCACCAAAAACACAAGATAAAGCTTAGCCAAAAGGAGCCTTTGCAAATCGATACCACTTGCAAAAATCGAGGTTGGTCACAAAAAGTATGAATTGAACTTATATGACCAAGGGGGGATTTTGTTCTCAAGATATGAGAGGAGAAACATGATAGGTTATAAACCTATTGATCATAACATTCTCCCCTTTTAAATCAAAACATTGAGAACCACTTGAAATGATAGTTGAAACACATTCAACTAACCTCCTTCTTTGAAATCTTCTCAAGAACAATTTTCAATTTGCAAAAAGAGAAGAGATCAAAAGATAGCCAAAACTGAAAATCTGTGGTAGCAAGCTCAGAAAAATATGAAATTAACCATGGAGCTAGCCCTTACAAATACACATAATTTTCATTTTGGGAGGCTTAACCAAATATCAACTGATTTAAAGATATGAAAATCACAAAGTTTCATAAAACTGAAAATTTCAGGATTTTCAGATTTTTGACATTTCATTTAAGCTTCAAGAGGCAGCTGATAAAATGGGTAGAATGGTTCCCATAAATCTGAGAAAATTTGTCAACATAGAACCACTATAGAGGATAAAATTTCATTATTATAGCTTCCTCTGATTCTGAACCCATTCAAGGATACAAAAATCACAAATCAGCTCCAAGCAATGTACAATTCTGAAATTTCAGCATTTGAACAAAGGGAGAAAAAGTCAAAACCTTTTCAATTCATGTCTAAATACCTTCCAATTTGGCATAAATAAACTTTGGACTCCTAAGAAACTTTTCCAAGAAGAATTTTCGAAAAAGGAGTCTCCATTCAAAAGATATGCTAAATTGAGCTTTGGAGGCATGATTTTTGATCAACGAGTAGAAAAATCAAAACTTTTATAAATGAAGTCCAAATTGTTTGAAAATTTCCAGATTTTAACTTTGGACTATTTAGAATGTTTGCCAACAAGAATTTTTGAAAAAGGACTTTTCTTTCAAAAGATATGGCAAAACGCGCGTTGTAGGCAAAAAAAGAGAGCTACACATAAACTACTTAAATACTCATAAAATGAATGTAGATAATTGAAGTAACAAATGAGTATATATAAACTACACAAGTTATATATATACTCTAACATGAGTATACAAGAACTACACAAGTTCTGTATACTCATAACATGAGTATACAAGAACTACACAAGTTCTGTATACTCAAATGGATTTGTTTCAAAGTAAAGATCCCAAATGTATGTGGAGAATGGAATATGGATCAATACTAATGAAACCACAAAATATAGAATAAAACTCCCCCTAGATGTGTGCATACACAAATGTGTAATAGGATCATATGCACATATTCGAGTTTGACTTATGGTTGAGTTCAATCCTATACTTTGGATCCGAGGAATGCAACAATATATAAGATTAAGATATCGATTGCATACCTCGTTGTATTTCACCTTTATATCCAAATGGGACTACACAAAGATAATACTTGACAAGAGAGTTAGTCTCATATTTGGATTTGTCATTAATCACCAAAACAATCCATTAACTCATAATGGCGGGTCTAGATCTTTCACACATGTACTTAGGGTTTACTCTCTAATCTCACCAAGTGCAACACATGCACAAAAGAGAGTAGAGGCTTGCTCTTAGCTCAAAGAATGAGTATATCACTTAACAATAGCACTGAGAACCTCTCCCAATCCGCCAAGGTGGCTATATATAGCCCACACACAAAAACTAGCCGTTGGGAGAAGATTTCATCAAAACGACCAGTACGGTCCGACCGCCAACCAATGGCCGGTCGGATCGCTTCTATGCGCCAACGGCTAGAAAATAGCCGTTGGGCCTTGGCTCGATCGCATGCATCGCCGGCCGGACCGCCGCTAAATCGGTCCGACACTTGCGGCTGGGCCGGTCCGACCGCCTGTCGCAAATTTGGCTAAGTCCCACAAAGGAGCTCTCGAAAAACGTTCGCTGATCTCCGAACTTCCTCACAATGGAAGTTCCGATTTTACAATCGCGAACTTCCGCACAAAGAAATCGGATCAACTGAAACCGGTTCGACCGCCCGTAGTACACCGGTCAGACCGATTTGCCACCGGTCCGACCGGTGACCACTGCCGGTCCGACCGGCAGACCACAGAGCCAAATCCAATTGCTCCACTTCAAATGGCAAAACACATTCGCTCATTTGAATGCAATTTTCGACAAGGTTTCAAAGATGATATTCTCGAGAGGTTACAAAACACATTTGCTAACCCTTAGAATACTCATCACAAGGAATATGGTACATGGACTTACACCATTTGCAAAACGCATTTGCAAACTTAAGTCACATGCTACAAGGGTTATCCATGAGCCTCGATTATTTGCAAAACACATTCGCAAATAAATAGCATCATGTCTAGATGAGCTAGAGCAAACATAATGAGCTATCAACACATGACTAACTCAAACTACTAGTTAAGACCCCTCTTAATAGTACGGCAACCTATACTAGCAATCCGGTCTTCCAACCAAACACCAAGACCGGTAAAAGACTAGGAACACATTCTTAGCCCTAGCTAGTCATACCTTTACCTTGCATCTTCTTGAAGCTTGATGACGCACATCAACACTTCAAGTCCGGGTCTTTGACTTTGACAATCATCAACACATGATGATTTCTTCACTTCGGATCTTGTCTTGAACATCATCAACACATGATGATTTCTCCATCCTGAATCTTCACATGCATCAACACATGATGCATTCCTTCACTTGACCTCCATCAACACATGATGATTGGTCTTCTCTGCCTTGATGATCAACTCATGATCATCTCTTCTTGATAAGCATCAACTCATGATGCATCATTTACACCAAGCTCTTGACTTGATGATCAACTCATGATCATCCCAAGTCTTCATCATCCCGAACATAACCTATATATACAACTCATGGAAAATGTTAGTTCCACAATGTGATCATCATTAATTACCACACCATACCATTAACTCATAATGGTGGGACAAGATACCTCAATCTTTCCTCTTTGGTAATTGATGATAACCACTTAAATTCTCATAAATTTAATGATGATAAATGAGAGAACAAATGAGTATATATAAATTACACAAGTTATATATATATTCTAACATGAGTATACAAGAACTACACAAGTTCTATATACTCATAACATGCGATATATCTGAACTACACAAGTTTTGTATACTCAAAGGTTTTGTTTCAAAGTAAAGATCCCAAATATATGTGGAGAATGGAATATGGATCAATACTAATGAAACCACAAAGTATAGGATAAAACTCCCCCTAAATGTGTGCATATACAAATGTGTAATAAGGTCATATGCACATATTCAAGTTTAACTTATGGTTGAGTTCAATCCTATATTTTGGATCCGAGAAATGCAACAATAGAGACCAAAGCTAGCAAGGGGAAGGGGAAGGGGAAGGGGAAGCCGAGCACCGGCCCCTATACTTTTTTATTGGGCTCATTTGGGAGCCTAGAGCTAGCGAGGGAGAGATGAAGACGAGCGCCGTTCTCTATACTTTTTTGATTGGGGTCATTTGGGAGCCCAAAGCTAGCGAGAGGGAGGCAAAGACAAGCGATGTCCCCCTTTTTTTGAGCGAAAGGGTGTGGCGCCCTAGCGTGTGCGTGCGATTTGTGAGGTCTATTCACCGAGGCGAGGCCTTCGAGGCGGGAAACTCCCTAATCGTCGAGCCACGGCCCTCGGAGCGACTAGGGTTTTGCGCGATGGAGCGTGATATTCAATGTCTCGCCGCTGAGGTGAGGCCTTCGAGGCGGGAGACTCCCTAGTCGTCGAGGCGCGGCCTTTGGAGCGACTAGGGTTTTGCGCGCTGGAGCGTGATGTGGAATGTTTCTCCGCCGAGACGAGGCCTCCGGCGAGAGACTCCCTAATTGCTAAGGCGCGGTCTTCGGAGCGACTAGGATTTTACGTGCTAAAGCGTGATGTGTTGTTTATACACCCGTGCCCTGCGAGGGTTGTCGCTACGCATCGGGGCGTAGTGTCGGGACCTCGGATATGCAACTCCAGGACCCTCTGTGCATTCTGAACTAGTCTCGGATCAGTAACTAGCTCACACAATTGCAATATTGGTGTACTCGTAACCATACAACAACACAGCTAAAGAAACAGACAATTAATATTACTTACTAGTAAAAAGACCTTATGGTCAATATTTTACAGAGTTTGGCGCGTGGGCTAAAGATAAAAGATGCACTTGCAGCGGAAATGAACAACTCGTAGAGGCCATTCGACATGCCCACAGGTAATCGAGTGGAGGACGCGATCTAGTTTGCATAGTCTTTAGAGTAGTCCTCCTTGTAGAACTCGGTGCTCCCTTGGTCTTCTTCGGTGACTGATCAACAAGTGGCGCAAAGCCGTGAGTGCATAAAGTACTTAGCAAATCGTAGGGAACAATATGCAAATAGTATTCATGCAAGGCTCGACAATGATATCTTTATGGCTTGCAGAAAGCAATATCGACAGTAAGTAGATTGTAAAGCCCAGTTTAAAAGGTCAATACATAAGTAATCAAGTTCTTTTAAACAACTCATGAACTCCCTACTCACTTCCCGACCAACAACCAGTGAACAACTCGTTCACTTCCCAACCAATGACCAGTGAACAACCGTTCACTTCCCAAACAATGACCATTCCAACATTTTTAATAAAATCTACCCCTCGTGTGAAATCACCAGGCATTGTCCATAACTGGGGATACGGCTATTCGAATAGTTTTTAACACTTTGCAGAGGTTGTACAGCTTGACCTACAAGAGATAATCGTCTTGATATGTATATATTTTTCCTTAGACATGTGAATCAAGGAGAGACTATCACAAGGCCTTTACAAAGCTTCGTTTTGACTCGGTTCTGTTCGCTAAAGATTCACCTCGATTTGGCCCCCTCTTGCGCCGCTCATCAACCCAAACAAAACCGAATCAAAATATTGCTAATTAGTTGGTCAGGTCCACCCCACAAAATAGACTTGTGGTTGTACGGTATGGTCCATATCAGTGGTGCACAAAGTTAAGTCCTTAGAGACTACTCAGGCGAGGCAAACACATCCCAAAATTCTCCCCATTTACTGCACGATCACTCGCCTGAGTATGAAATTATTTTTGTTTCAACCCGACCAAATGACAACTCTTGCCATGGCACAACAACTTTTATAAACAGTGGTCGCGCCACAATTCCATAGTTCGTTTAGTCAAATTTATCATTATTGAATTATGTGATCGAGAGACCATCGCATAACTAAAGTATGACTAAGCATAATACACATCCATGTTGGTATTACAATAATGACCAACTAAGATTACCCAACCTATGGTGTCCAAGGGTACATGTCAATATGTCATTCACAATTATCCAATGAGGCTTAATAGCAATTAGCTAATTAACTACTCCCAAACCATTTTTATACAACTAGCCATGCATGTTTATATCAAACAATATAATTTTATAAAGTGGATACAATATGATCAAAGGTCTACGACCTGCCTTCGTTGAAGAGTTGATATGCTTCGGTCGTCGGGTCTAAGAACTCTTTGGAAACACTGGAATCTATACGTGTGAAAAGAGTCAAATAAATAAAACAATTCCAAATAAAATCCAAAAATTACCAAACTAGAACTAAAAGAAAGGTACTAAATTTAGAAGAAGTTAGAAATTTGATTCAAGTTAGAAGAATTTAGAAATTTGAATCACTTGAATCGGAACTCGAACAAAGGAGAACGAGCTCTTGGAAAGAGGTTCAACTGGTCGGAAGACTTCGATTACCTGGTCAAAGGAGGTTCGACTACAGGTGGTCGGGAGGAGGCTCGATTACCTGATCGAAAGGAGATTCGGCTACCTGGTCGGAAGGAGGTTCGACTAGTCGAAAAGAGGTTCGACCGCTCGACGCGGTCGAAAGAAGGATTCGACTGCTCGACACGGTCGAAAGAACAAAAGAGAGAACGGGGACCAGGGAGCTCACCAAGACTGAGAGAGAGGCCGAAGGAGGTGGGTAGATGACAAAAACGGCGGTGGGGAAAGCTCGCAGTCGAAGGCGAAGAAGGATGTCGATGAAGTGGTTGGCCGGGACTGAAGGAGAAGAGGAAATGCGACGACTCCCGCGAAACAAAACTGAAATTGAGTGAGGGGATTGCGTCAAGGAGCTCTAGGGCTTGAATTGACACGGGTAGAACAGAGGGGCTGCACTGGTGCCGCGAGGTGGCACCGACGTGGCGCGGAGGTGGCGGCGAGGATGTGCACATCGGGTAGCCTGCGATCTTGCGAAGCCAACGGCGAAGACCATGTCGGCGGAGAAGCACAACGAAACGAGGGTGAGAAAGAGTGGGAGAGTTGAGGGTAAAACAGGGGGATGGCAAAAGGGTGAAGGATCTATACCCGCCATTATGAGTTAATGGAGTGTTTTGGTGATTAATGATAAATCTATTTGTGAGACTAACATTTCTATTGTTATATATAGTGTGTAGTCTCATTTGGATATAAAGGTGAAATTCAACGAGGTATGTATTCGACTTACACTCTTATATATTTTTGCATTCATCGGATCGAAAATATAGGTTGAACCCCACCATAAATTGAACTTGAATATGTTCCTATTACACATTGTGTATGCACACATTTAGGGGGAGTTCACTCTATATTTTGTGGTTTCATTAGTATTGATCCATATTTCGTTTTCCACATATATCTGGGATCTTTACTTTTAAACATATCTGTTTGAGTATATAGAACTTGTGTAGTTCTTGTATGCTCATGTTGTGAGTATATAGAACTTGTGTAGTTCTTATATACTCATGTTGTGTTACTTTCAATTATCTACATTCAATTTGTGTGCAATTGAAGTGGTTATCATCAATTACCAAAAGGGAAAAAATTAAAGTATCTTGTCCCACCATTATGAGTTAATAGTATGATGTGGTAATTAATGATAATCATATTGTGGAACTAACATTTTCATGAGTCGGATGCATAGGTTATGTTCCAGGGTGATGAAGACTTGGGATGATCATAAGTTGATTATCAAGTCAAGATTCAAGTAAAAAGATGCATCATGTGTTGATGCATATGAAGAGCTTGAAGAAAAGGAAATCATTGTGTGTCAATGATGTTCAAGAAGAGGAGATGATCATGAGTTGATCATCAAGTCAAGAGAAGACACATTATGTGTTGATGGAGGTCTAATGAAGGATGTATCATGCGTTGATGCATATCAAGACTTGGAGTAAAGGATGCATCATGTGTTGATGCACGTCAAGTCAAGAGAAGACCCATCATGTGTTGATGGTGGTCAAGTGAAAGAATGCATCATGTGTTGATGCATGTCAAGACTCGGGATGAAGAAATCATCATGTGTTGATGATGTTCAATGCAAGAAGATCATCATGTGTTGATGATTATCAAGTTAATAATCCGGGCTTAAAGTGATGATATGCGTCATCAAGCTTCAAGAAGATGCAAGGCAAAGGTATGATTAGGTAGGGCTAAGGATGTGTTCCTAGTCTTTTATCGGTCCTGGTGTTTGGTTGGAAGACCGTATTGCTAGTATAGGTTGCAGTACTATTAAGAGGGGTCTTGACTAGTAGCATGAGTTAGTCATGTATTGATAGCTCATTATGCTTGCTCTAGCTCATCTATGCATAGAGCTATTATTTGCGAATGTGTTTTGCAAATAGCCGAGGTTCATGCATTTAATCCTTGTAGCATGGAACTATAATTTGCAAATGTGTTTTGCAAATGGTTGAAGTCCATGCACCTTAGCCTTGTGGCATGATGCTATTATTTACGAATGTGTTTTGCAAATAGTTGATGCTCATGTTTGATTTCTTGTAGCATGTGACTTAAGTTTGCAAATATGGTTTGCAAATAGTTTGAGTCCATGTACCTTATTCCTTGTGGTATGATTATAAAAGTTGGCAAATGTGTTTTGTAACTTGTTAGGAATCTTGCATGTGATCCTTGTTGGTATGGCTTATCAATTGGGAAATGTGTTTTGCAATTAGAGTTGTTGTAAAAGCCATTGCTGTTTCTGTCAGGAAGATCGGTAGTTCCGGCGTTATAACTGCGGAACTACCGCAGTGTGGTAGTACCGGCATGCTGAAAGCGGAACTACCGCAGGCCGGTTAGTCCGAAATATGACAATACATTTTTTTTTCAGAGAGACACCTTTTTGAGATTTCTTTGCTCTCTTAGAAGTGCGGTAGTACCGGCGTGTTGGGAGCAAAACTACCGCAGCTCGGTATTTTTGGAAGTTGGCGCGGTACATTTTTTTCGAGAAGGTGCCATGTGTTGGACCTGAGTGGAAGCGGTAGTACCGCCTTTCAGAAACGGAACTATTGGAGTGCGGAAGTACCGCGAGTTGAACGGCGGTAGTTCTGGATTTCACTTTTCAATGGCTAGTTTCGTCTGATATAGACGTTACTGTGCTTGTCGTTGAGGTGCGGTAGTACTGGCCGTATAACGGTGGTAGTTCCGCATGTGCTGATTTTTCAGCAGATTTTCCTCCAACGGCTAGTTTTTGTGTGTGTGCTATATATACTCACCTTGGCCGGTTGGGGAAGGGTTGTTGGAGTTCTTTTGGCACCTCTATTGAGTCCCTTGAGCAAAGAATAAGCATCTCATATCTTTTGTGCATGTGTTACTGTGGATATCGTGAGGATATGTGGACGATCTCAGGATGATGAGTCAATTGGCAATGGCTTTGTTGGTTTGCAATTTGTCGCGTTTTTGGGTTTGCTCCAGGGCTGTCAGGCCACGGGAGGTCCGACCGGCCAGTGGGGAGGTCTGACCGGCAGTGCTTGCCGGTCCGACCGCCAAATTGAAAAGTGGTTTTTGGGGCTGAGCCAAAAATAGGTTATGTAGGCAAGTGAGGGGAGTCTCCTGGATGTGGTCACATCATTTTTGGAGCTCCCAGTCAAAAGTTCTATTCAGTTGAAGTTTCCAGAAGGTTTCGGATTTTCACACTGAAAATTTGGCTAAGTCCTTTCGGGCGGTCCGACCGCCGTTATGGAATCGGTCCGACCGGCCTGAAATCGGTCGGACCGGTGGAGTGGGGCGGTCAGACCGCCGATCACTTGAAGCTTGGACTTCTTGGCATTGAGTTGATTTGATTGTGTTTATTATATGAACTTCAATGCTTTATTGTTGCATATTGCATTGCGGAGCTGACGTGGGTCAAGTTGTGAAGAACTTGTTCCCGGAAACGGTTTGTTTGTCTATTGCTGTGCAGGTGGCTTGCAGGTCAACGACGTCAACGGTGGGTGGATCGGGACTACGCTTGGAGAGCTGAGGTCCAGAACGGTCATGGATACCGGGTGAGGTCGTGTGACTCAAGCATGGTGCAGGATGGGCAAGATGGATCGAACGGGTAGTTCTATGCAATACCGGTTGGATCAAAGCGATGCGGATATCGGTCGAAGTCTCGGAAGGTTCCGATGGGATTCGGACAAGAGAGGCTTGGCGACGTGATGAGAACCGCTGATCAGCCTACACGTGGTGAAGCAGGCGATTGCTTCAATAGTTATGTGTGCGGGTCCCATGTGTAAGTGGTTCCAAAAGTGAAACCCTAGCCCTCTAGTATAAATAGAAAGGGGGGAGATGGAAAACCCCCTCAAGCATTCATTTGGCATTCTTCCTCATTTTCTAGGGTTTGGAGGAGAGGAGAGGAGAAGCTAGGGTTTGGAGTGTGCTCCTTGTGTGAGCTCTTGCCCTCCTTGTTGGAGAGGCTTTGTAAGCATCTAGTGTGATCAAACAATCTTGTGATGCTTAATTGAAAGGTCATTTGTTCCCTTTGTGTTCTTCTCCCTTTTGGATGATTTTGGTGCTTCCTTGATTCAAAGGTTTATACTTGGTCCCTTGGCCTATTTTATCTTGCTTTGATGTGTGGGAATACTCCTAGAGTCATCTAGATCATCAACCCCCACAAGCAAGTTTTGAATCAAGATTTTCATATTTCTAGGGTTTGTGCACCTCTTTGTAAAACCACGAGAGATCGATTCTGCAAGTGGATCCAAGGATCGTCGCTAGAAATAGGTCTCTAATATCATTAGGAGGTGTGCTCAAATTTGGTCAAGTTTCATTGGTTGAATCAAAAGTTGGATCAAATTTTGTTTTGATTTGGGCTTGATTTTTCGATCTCGGATCGAACCGGTCGATCGATTTTATAACGGCGGTCCGATCGCCTGCTGTTCAGCTTAGTAACGCTGGGGTCGAACTGATTTCCACCGGTCCGACCGCCAGTTAGTAGCCGGTCCGACCGCTCGTTGGCCGTCGGTCAGACCGCCCTTGGTAGCCGGTCAGACCGCCTGTGCCCAGATCTGCCCTTTGAGTTTAAGTCTCCACTTTTGTGTCGTGTGGTTGTCGGGGCATCGAATTCAGCACAAGGCTTCCACTGTGCGCTTACTGATCTTCTTAGCTTTCATAGCTAAAGGAGTAAAGTTCGTGTTGAATTTGATTTAGGCGAGAAAGTTGTGAAAGCGCCTATTCACCCCCCCTAGTCGCCTTTCCGGTCCTACAGTTACACTTAGTGAGCTTGGAGAGCAAACCGTAAGTGCATGTGTTGCCTTAGGTAGTGGATTGTGTATCCATTTGAGCTTAGACACTTGATTAGTTCAAGTGAGAGTTAAGATTTGTTACTCTTGGTGTTTACCGACACCTAGACGGTGTGGAGGCGTCGTGATCGGTGATCTTCTCAAGAAGCTTGTGAGAAGACCCAGCGTGGTTGTGAGTGGTTTGGTGCTCACCATCTCCGGAGTGGAGGAATAGCAACCCGAGTGGAGCGAGGTGTTGGTTCGTGTTGGAACCGGTTCAAGTGGTTGGGCTTACCTCGGAGGTGTTGGCTTAATTCGTGGAGTCGATTCAATTTGTTTGGGCTTACCTCAACGTGGATTAGGGGAGACCGGCAAGTCTCCGAACACCACGGTAAAACATAACTTTAAGCAATTTACATTACTTGCTTTAATTGCTTACATATCTTTGTATGATTGTTCTCATTGAATTGTATTCATATGGTTGGTGCACTTAGTGGAGCCTAGTTGATTTAGGTTTTAATTGTGTAAAACCAATTATTATTAGCTTCCGCATTATAAATTTGTTTTATCCAAAGAAGTTTTTAAAACCGCCTATTCACCCCATCTAGTCGGCCTCCTCGATCTTACAAAAGGCTCCCTGGGGCTCCATTTAAAGTGGAAGAAGGTGGGAAACCGGGCGACAAGGTAGAGTAGCGGGATTCACGACGACACAGCAGAGACGACGGCATTGAAAGCGCACATCGCTGAGGGTACGAGGACATTTAATGCGCATGCCGCTAAGGGGACGACGACATTTAATGCGCATACCGCTGAGGAGGCGATGGTATGCAATACGCACAACGCGGCGGAGACGATGGTATTTAATGTGCATGTCGCTGAAGAAACGACGTCATTTAATATGCGCGGCACTGAGGAAAAAAGAGGGAGAAAGAACGTGCTGAGGTGCGGGTGGTCGAAACCAAAGGAGTGGTCGAAATCGAAGGGGTGGTCGAAACCAAGAGGCTAGTTGAAACCTAAAGGATGATCGAAACCAAGAGGATGGTCAAAATCGAAAGGATGGTCGAAACCGAGAGGATGGTCGAAACCGAGAAGATGGTCGAAATGAAGGATGATCGAAACCAAGAGGATGGTCAAAACCGAAAGGATAGTCGAAACCGAGAGGATGATCAAAACCGAGAGGGTGGTCGAAACCAAGAGGATGGAGTGGCTCGGCGCGCGGGAAAAAGGAACAGGTCGACGGGAATTCGGAACAAACAGAGAAAAGAGATCTTAAATATCAGAGAACTCCAATAAACTCAAAATAAACCAAATTTTGAATTAGTTGAAGTTTGATTATCCAAATTAAACTGTTTTCAATTTCTAAAATTTTAAGTTAAGCTTTAGCAATTCAACAAAACCAAATGGTTATTTTTATTTTGAAATTTTTAAAAAGCCCTGAAAATTAGGATGTTACATCCAATAAACTCAAAATAAACCAAATTTTGAATTAGTTGAAGTTTGATTTATTCAAATTAAATTATTTTCAATTTCTAAAATTTCAAGTTAAGTTTTAGCAATTCAACAAAACCAAATAGTTTTTTTTTTTAAAAAAAAATGCTCTAAAATTGGGATGTTACACGTAGAGCCATGCACGCATGCACGGTGTATTGTTTATACACTTCACACTTGCGTGAGTGAGTTAGTGTGCACCGGGGGCATTTGAGTCATGCGTGGTGTGTTGTTTATACACTTCACACTCGCATGTGTGAGTTAGTGTGCATCGGGGCATTTGAGCCATGCGGGTGTCTTGTTTATACACTCGCGCCCGTGAGGAGTGTTGGTGTGCATCGGGCATAGAGCTATGCACAATGTCTTATTTATACATTTCACACTCGTGTGAGTGAGCTAGCGTGCACCAAGACATTTGAGTCATACGTGGTGACTTGTTTATACACTCACGCCCGCGAGGGGCGTCAGTGTGCACCGGGTCATGAAGCCATGCGCGGTGTCTTGTCTGTACACTTCACACTCGTGTGAGTGAATTAGTGTGCACTGGAGCATTTGAGTCATGCGCAGTATCTTGTTTGCTATGGTGATGGGCTTATGTATGCTACCCTTATGGGCTTATATATCGAGACCGTAGTACACGAGGTGTGCTCCTGGACTCTTGGTCATGCACGGCGTCTAATAGTAGCATGTATGGGTGCTTAGGTCCTCAAGTTTCCTTATGCGAGCAAGGTATGAAATAATGCAGGGTTATATCGAAGAGCTAGAAATAACATTCTTCTATACATGCGTATTGAGCAGGATTGTGTGCTAGTATAGACAGGTGCAAGTATTGCCGAGGAACTGGAATGCTGTTTCGGCTTACGTCATTAAGCCGTTATCATTTATTCGTTTAACTGTCAGCAAGAAGCTAAAACAATAGGCTCTTCTGACGACAAAACTGAAGGTGATTAGTACATGACAACACATGCGGGAATGACGACAAAGCTGAAGGTGATTAGTATATGAACGATAGTCATGTACTTTTAAGTGTTTACTAATCACGGCAACGACCCAATAAGTCGGAAATGGTGGGGGAGATGCGGTTTTTGTTGAAGGGGGAGAAGTCCCTGATCGAATACAAAAGAACCAGCAGCATACTCATCTTCTTTCACCCGCTCTTTGCCGTAGTGTTGTGCTGCGTTTGATCCATGGGCCGAGCTGCAGCAGCTGCTCGTCGTGCAAAGTCCCTCTCTGACTGCGCGCACTCGTTTGCGAGACGTACGCCGCCGAGTCTTCCTCTCAGCAGCTAGCGCGTGTGTTCTGCATCTACATCATCTTCTTCCTCGGCTGTCTGCGCTAATCCGTGACCAGGTACGTCGAGTTTGTGTCTTGATCGGGCCAGCCGCATGCATCCACTCGGTACCGCGTCGCGTTCGTGCCACGGAGGAGCTAGCAGTGAGTGCAATCGATCTTGATTACAAGCAACTTCCTTGGTTTTGGCTTTGTACTGTGGCAGTAGCACTGCAGTAAGTACGTACAATGTTGTAGATTTTCTCTTGAACTCCTACGGTGTTGTAGATTATTCCTTTTATTTTGATTGGCCGATATGATTGTGGTGTCTTTTTCCTGGTAATTACTAATATCCGTGTATATATTCAAGCCAAAACTAACATATATAGGCAAACTCTGTTGATTTTACGTGCATCAAACATAATGCAAACTATGTACGGTTTTGAACTCTCTACATTTTCTTATGTGCGATCAAATTACGCTCCTGGTTGACAGCCCGGCGTGCGTAGGATTACTGGTAATACGATGCGATCGGAATCAGCACCACGCCACACCGCTGATCAAAAAGCGGGTGGAACTGACGGAGGAGGCATGCGGCGGAGCTGACCTTTTCACTCTGCAAGTCTTACTAAAAAATTGTGTTCTTTTGAAACCTTCGCATCGTGACATCATACTACTTATTTTTACTAGAAAAATATATGGAATTTGGCAAAGCTTTTCAACCTCACACCTCCCAAAAATGCCTCCAACAAAAAAACATAAAAAAGCTCCCCCAGCAAACAAATTAGCTTCTAATAATTTTTAGTCTAATCCCAACAGTCTACTCCGCCCCTTAAAAATTCCTTTCAGCGACTCCTCATCATCCCCTTCCCATCTCTGACTCTACCTCTTCAACGCAAGTAAGGCTGCCTCTCCAAGTCTCAAAAGTGGTGGTGAGACCGATCATGGTGGCAGAGGTCACAGAGGCACAAAGTAGACCATAGCGGAGCTCGGTCTGGTGTAGCGGTAGAGCCATGGTCACGGTGTAGGCCAAGCATGCCAGTAGAAGCGTGGCACGAGTTGAGGTGGAGCTCTGCTGGGCATCGTGGCGATGACATCTCGACGTGCAGGAGTATGATTTTATTTATTCATGACAACACACGACCGGTGGCGTGAAGGTAAGGGGAGGAGGGATTGCATTTATTTATTCTTTGCTACATTTCAATATGTTATTCTGTTATGCATAGTTTGAACTACATTTGGTGATGGGATGTTTGTTGATTTTTTTATCAGGATGTAAATAACTCCAAATCAATCTTAGTCATGTTTCTTTTCTTCATTTGTGTTATCAAAATGGCTTCAAAATAATTCATTTGACTTGCTTCTATAGTTTATATTGCGACAAACACTTGACTAGTGTACTACAGAGACAGCATCAACCACCTTTAGTGCTCATTCAGTATCCAAGTTCCTAGAGCAAGAAACACATCAAAATTCAGCACAGAAAAATAATGCAACTAGGAACATCACATGAATATGTAATGCAAATGAGCACCAAAGCTAACATCTCACAGTCTCATCAAGCTAAACGCCATGTTACATGCTGTGGACATGTTGGACAAGCCAGGAGGTTGGTGTCTCAATTACAATAACGAGAACAAGCAATGAGGTAACAATAAATAAGGGAGAGACCATGTTAAAATACCTTTCTTCATCTGATCTGATGCAAAGCAACAGGAAGAACGACACTGCAGTTAGATGCGAAGCCGGTCGCGCATTTGTGTCGCCCTGCAGTTCTGCCATGCCCATGACTTCTCACTGTGAGTCACAACCAAAGATTCAGCAACATATGGCCTGGGCTTCAATCTTGCAATCCTGTCAAGAAAAAAGGCTATATTCAGACACATTTCTTCACTTTAGATAAATAGATTGTCATTCCCGAATGGGGCCGATTATGGTCCCTGGGGAACAGAGCTACTCTGGTTGAACTGCACTTTTCAATTCCGTTCATGTTCAAAAAGAAATTCATCCTAGATAGATGTTCTGGTCATTGCTACATTGCTCTAGAAATTTGCATGTTGCAGTTCTGTTGCCATATGTTTGTTTTATTAACTATGGTGCAAGTGGAGAGAGCAAAAAACCTAGCACGTCACACATTAAACAGGACATCAGCAATGCAATTCTTCCTAAGAATTTTTGCATACAAAAATCAGAAGAAAAAACTGGCTGGATAGCATGACTGTTCTAAAATAAATCAATGGCTCTAGATTTATGATGATGAACTTTGCTTGTCTTGTGGCTGATTCAGATTAATAGCAACAGATTCGACCAAAGAAAATTCAAAAGATCAGCATCATCAATAGTTTGGCTTCTCTTCTGATCTTGGAGCACAAACAAGAATTGGAATGGTGAAATTTGGAGATGTTCACAATCGCTCTACCTTCCACCAAAAATTTCTGTGTTGTCATTTCTGACATGGTCACATGGATAAAGTTATCACTCCTTGATGGATATTTATGAATATCAAAGTAGTTTAAATTATGGATGAACAAAATGTAGACAATAAAATAAAATCTAAAAGAAGTATAATTTGATAAGCTGTTCCAACAAGTGTTCACTAATTCTTTGGAGTTTCGGGCAGTCAAAACCATGTATTGGCTGAGCCACATGTATGCAAAATCAAAATATAGCCGCACTAAAATGCAACACCTTGACATACACAATATATGCATTGCACACCAATCATTCTATGTACATTCACTCATTGAGACATGTCTGCCCATGAAAATTAATATTTACGAACAGATTGGAGAACTAATTTGCCAGCATGAACAAATATGAGAAATGCCTAACTGCCATTTTAAAGAATTTTATCTATTTATCTTCACAAGTACCCAATAGAAAATTCAAACTTTACAATTGAATTATCCAATAAAGATAACAGTAAGCTGTACTTTGCAATTTAACTAAAGAAAGCAATGAACAAAACATAACATATGATCACCTGATCCAAGTTCCTGATGATTACTCCTCAGTTGCCTCCTCAGAATCCGAGAGAGGTAGCAGGGTACCAACTCCAATAACATGTCCATTCAGGCATACAAAATATTCCACAGAATTATCGTAAGCCCCCACCCTGGCGGAAGCACTCCTCGGCGTCATATTTGCCTGCAGCATGCTCCATAGCTTAGCCTTACAGTAGGGGCACACCTCCCTTGGATGGAACTTCGCTCGCTTCTCAATCAACATCTTCTTGACCCTTGAAGTGGCGAATGACTTAAAGATGCCTCGGAAAAAACCCAAGTCACCTTCTTCCCCCTGATCAAGATGTTCGCATGGATCCGACACATACAAGACATCTGTCCTACACTGCAGAGGCAGGAAACTATTGCCCGCAGTCCTCGAAAAGCGTGTCCTGGACACAAAATGACCTGGGACATGGATGTTGTTGAACAGGCCCCCTTTTGTGCAGCCATTGCAATAGATGAGCAGCTTCCCAGCGCCTTCCAGTTCCCATCAACAATATGACTGCCTCCTGAATGCAAATCCAGCATCATCTTTGGCGCCCTGGTATGGCAGAACTCCTTCCACAGCACCCGCTTGGCGATCTCTTCGAACCACTTGCACACGCACGAGAGAACGGCGATCAGCCTGGGGTTCCAGTTCATGTGGCGGAAGACGAGGAACAGTGCATCCTCGCTGAGGTGGCGCTTGACACAAATGCAGCTCGCCGAGTGCATGCAGCGGTGCTGCTTCACCACCAACACCATTTCGACTTTTCCAGTAATCAAATCACTCCAGCAACAATGCCCAACCTCCTGATACCCCCTTCAATCCTGTTTCACATTAGTGGTTCAGTTCCATGCAGAGCAATTAATTACTACCACTACTACGACAAATCAACTAACACCCCGTTTGGCTCCCAAGAAATGAATTTTATCCATTGAAATGGATTCAAATTCATATTATAGTATAATTAGAATTTGATTCAAGTCGATTACAATTCCAATTTTTCTGTCTGGCTGTCTTTTGGAAATTGGAATCAGAAAATTTTCTCTATCACTACCAAATCAGCATTGAAGATGCAACCTACCAGATAAAATTGAACATCATGAATTAATCTGTAAAAAATTCCTAACGGGCATTTCCCATAAGAAACCAAGTCCAGGTATAAGGGTATGTTTGGTTTGTTAATAACGTGAACCAAATCAAATTTTGGTTATGGTAATGAAAATTGGCTATAGTTTGGTTTGCTACCAATATTTGTAACGCTAACAAAAAAAAAATGGTAACGACAACGAAATCCAATGTCACATGCGGGAGATCTGTAGACGAGAAAATCGATGGTTGGCATGGCCGCAATTTTTCTGCCAAATTTAGGCTTTGACTAAGTCTTGGTTATGCCAAATTTTGACTTGGTATGAACCAAACAACCCCTAAATTATCGCATCAAACACTAAACTAAGCCTTTGTGAGCTAAATTACACAGTAACCTTATAACTAATAGTTTTCACACACGCAAGTTCTAATGCACCGACGCCGTAATTTAGCTGCCAAAATGAGTAAAGTTTACAGGGAAAAGCACACAACTAAATCGCCACTAAAAACAACCAAACCTGTCGCTAAAATTCAACCGGACACCAAGTACTTCGTGGCCTTTTTCGTTCAGACATCTCATAAACCAAACACTCGACTAGTACACGAGACAAAAATTACTCCCAGAAACAAGCTCAAATCAACAGCGTCACATGCTTCCCAGATCCTATCCCAAGAAGCACTCCATCCAAAAACAGCAGGAAACAAAGTGACCAAATTTTATCCACCGAAGCTCCCCAATGCAGCAAAAGGAACCCAAACCGCAGCTAATCCAAACAACGCACAAGACCGAGAAAGCCCCCCCAAAACTCCACCTTTCGGCACCAAATTCGAACCGCGCAACCGAACCTGCAGCCCAAGATCGAACCTTTACCTCCTCCTAGGTCCCAGCCCCCCAATCGGCCCGCCCCAGGCCGCGAGATCGAGCTGCCGAGCCGACACGGCGAGCGGAGGCGCGGGCGGGGAGGCGAGGCGAGGCGGAAGCGGAACGGCGGGAGGAAGCGACCGGAAGAGGCGTGGAATGAAATTTACAGGAGTGTCCCTCGGCCAGTCGGCGTCCGACCGGGTGATGAGGCCATTATTGGCGGCCTGCGACGGGTAGGGACATTTCTGGGAGGTTCACTCGATAAGCGAGAGCGTTAAAGCAAATAAGCCGCGCGTCGCCACTAGGGCCGCCTCGGGAAAGGATATATTATTAAATCGCGCGAGAGATCGTACTGATTTCTTCACTGCTCATGACATCAAATTGCTACAAAATCCCTACATTCCAAACATAACCTCAGATTGGCCTTCTAGCTAACCCCAAAACTATCCCTTTACTCTCTTCCTCACTCTGGCACCTCCATCCTCACCCTACCCCGCACCACCAAGTTGTCACCACCACCGTTGATCCGAGCAGCTTGATGCCGGCGACCTGCTGCCGCCGCTGCTACCGCCGAAATGGCTGCTCGTAAGCCTTGAAGCTACAAAAACGTCTAGGTGTATAGTTAAAGTGTAAAATTTGAACTGATATTCGGAAAGAAATTATCGGATGATAGTAAGCAAAATTCATTTTCTAATTACATCAAAAAAAATTTTACATCATTCGTACGGTAAACTAAACAAATCTCGTCTTCGCAACCTCATGCAACCATGATACCTGCAGTGCAAACAATTAGCCTCTACTCGCATCATCTTTTCTGTTATCGTGCCCTGACCAGACGATCATGTCCCCTTTGTCCATTTAGCTAATTAAATAGGACTGTTGCTTCAGAAGTTCGCTCAAGCTTGGCATCCAGACTACGGAGACAAGACAACATGGATCATGTGGTTCCATTTGAGCCCTCACATGTACTTTGTGCAATATGTGCAAGGATCGATCTAACGAACTGGTTGCAAGAATGCATATTGCGGTGCAACAGTTATCACAAAACACAATATACAGTTCTTGTTTGTTTCTGTATAAAACGGCAATGCAAATGGCATATTGTGGATGTCTCCTTTCGGACCATATTATATCAGTGAAGGAAGCATCGTAACCAAAAAAAAAAACAAGAGAAAATAAAAGAAAATGAACAGAGTTGTCTATCGGCATTCTTGACCAGGCATTCTCGGGTTCACGTGGGCCGACTGTTGGGCGTTGGCGTCGTCCCCTGGAGCACGGCTCTCGGCAAAACCGGTCCCAAGCTACGACATGGGCACGCCCCTAAGGGCACAATGTATGGAAAATAGGCCCCGGGGGAGATGGAGTTCGGCTTTCTGAGGATCGGACTTCACTACATGTCGATCGTCGGTAACTCTGCTATACTATTTAGCATTACGATGAGAAGATAACTAAATTTGGTATTACGTCCGACAACAGTGTCATATAAGCCCATGCTTAAACAAATACTTTGCGCCGGGATTACAAAGCCAAAAAAGAGCATTAACCGGACAGGGGCATATTTCGGTAGATACCCCACGGCCCCACGGGCCACGGCAAGTTGCTCGCTCGCCGCGATCATCTCAGCCAAGCGAGTGAGCAAGCAAGTACCCACTTGGGGGGTGGGGGGGGGCTAGCTTTGCCAACTTGCGCTCGTGCCACATGAAAACTCACAAGAGCCCCTGGTCAATCGCTTTCGTGCACGGCATTGCTCGTCCTCCCAAACGTCGTTATTTTTTAACGAAACTAGACGCATGTCGCTAATTGTTTAACGAAACTAGACGCATGTCGCTAATTATTTATGTCACTATTTTAATTGACGACAAGGAGTTTAAAATTTTTAAAAACTGATATTTTTTCAATTCCTCTCAACTCCTTTTGTACTGAATATTTTCGAGCACATATTTTATCAACAAATCACACTGAGATTATATAACATTCAGCACAACGTTGCAACATATTTTGTCAATAAATCAAAATTTGTACTGACTATTTCGGAGCACATTTTTTATCGACAAATCACAATGACATTACATAACAATCAATACAATGTCATAATATCCTTTGTCAACAAATCACAATGAAATTACATAACATTCAGCTCAACGTTGTCACATACATTGTGGACGAATGACATTGATATTACATAACATTCAGCACAACATCATAACACCTAGTTATTTTTACAAATTAAAGTGATATTACAAATCATTGAACACCACATATTTCAACTGGATGAACATTTCCCGTGACCGCGACCTCAACGTCCGCTATGTGGATCGCCTCGAGTGGGGCGGTCGGATGAGGTCCCTATGGCAACGTCCGGACTGTCGATGTCGCATTCGTACTGTGGATTTATCGTAGGGTATTTCTTGATGGTGTGCCCACTCCCTGCAAATGGAGCACTTCTTCGTACAACGCCCGACTTCTGCTCCGTCCATATTGTTCCTGAAGCGTCATACCTATCGTCGGCCAACCTTTCCCTTAAGCATATCAATATCCGCAGCCGAGATAAGTTGGTCCCAAGTCGGATGGCCAGTGAAATGGCCAACCACGACGTAACCATACATCTCTGCACTCCAGATTTGCATCACCCCCTCCTTGTTGAAATAGTCAGAGAGTTACTAGCCGGGATGCTGCGCCATCGCCGAACATGCGGCCATGACATGGGAGCAGGGCCTATGCAGAAGAAAGGGTGTTCTTTATCCCTGCACATGATCTCGAAGTGAAGCTCCATTGTGCCCATCTTGAATGCCCGATGCATCTCACCCTTCTTGCTCTTCTCCTCCATGTACTTGGTACTCTGTCATTTGACATGGCGAGTGACACAATACTGCTTCTGTCAACAAATTAATTTATGGTACCGCGGAGAATTATCTCCACAATACCAACCAAAGGGAGGCACCTTGCGCTGCACCTATGTAAGTTCAAGCTCTATTAATTTAGTTGCAGCCTTCTACCGCGGAGAATTGTCTCCACAATTTAGGCTGTTTCTACGGTAGCATATCTCATCAATATGCAGCCTTCTACTGCTCTTAAGAGTGTCAGCCCTATAGAGTGTCTCTACTCTCGAGCTCCCCAGTACACTCACCTTCATATTTTTGGTTGTACTTGTTTTGTTCTACTGCAGCCTCGTGGGCGCACTAAACTATCGGCCTAGTCAGTTGAGTGTGTGTTTCTTGGTTATAGTTCAGAGCATAAGGGTTATCGCTGCTGGGATCCTTCTGCTCGACGGATCAGGATTTCACGAGGCGTTGTCTTTGACGAATCTCGACCTTTCTTCTATCGAGATTCGGCCTCTTCTCTTGTTTCCACTGTTGAGTCGATTTCATGGTTATCTCTTTCAGACTCTTCACCCATTTCTCCACTATCACAGTCTTCCCTTAGTCTGCCTCTAGTGGTTCCTTCTGTACCTTCACCTTCGGTGGTGTCTCCTACAGCACCGCCTCTAGTTCTCACAGCACCATCGTCTCGTTTCTCTGGTATTCACTACTCCAGACGTCCTCGTCCTTCACCAGTCTCCTCTTCTGGTATCTTGCCAACACCCACAACTGATCCTCCTGATGATGCTCCTCCTTACATCCTTCGTAACCGGGCCTCCCTTCGACCTCCTGATCGTCTTGGATTTGCTCCAATAGCTCATACTCTCTCTGTCACTGAGCCTAGTTCTTATCGTGAGGCTGCTCCTTATTCTGAGTGGCAGCTCGCTATGGCAGAAGAACTTGATGCTCTTCAATGTACGAAGACTTGGGATATTGTACCGACTCCTATGTATGCTCGTCCGATCACGTGCAAGTGGGTGTATAAGATTAAGACCTGGTCTGATGGTACTATTCAGCGCTACAAGGCTCGCCTTGTGGCCCGTGGTTTTCAGCAGGAGTATGGTCGGAACTACGACGAGACTTTTGCCCCTGTTGCTCATATGACCACTGCTCGCACTCTTATTGCGGTTGCTTCTGTTCGCCGGTGGTCTATCTCTCAGCTGGATGTTAAGAATGCTTTTCTTAATGGTGTTTTGCATGAGGAAGTCTACATGCAGCCACCACCTGGGTATTCTGTTCCTAATAGGCACGTCTGTTGTCTTCGTCGTGCTCTCTATGGACTCAAATAGGCTCCTCGTTCCTGGTTTGCATGTTTTACCTCAGTGATTATTGCTATTGGTTTCACTGTCAGTTCCCACGGTCCCGCTCTTTTTGTCCATGTCTCATCTCGAGGTAGGACGCTGCTTTTTCTATATGTTGATGATGTTAGAGATATGTTAGAGATATGGTGGCTTCCTTTGGCTGCTCGTCGCCGCCATCCTCGTGCCCGAGAGCGCCGCCCATGCGCTTCTTCTTCTCGACCGGGGCAACATCGTCTGGCACCCTGCCGCCGCCGACCTCGCCAACGCGACACCGGGTGCCATCGCCTTCGCTACCCAAGCGTCGTGCCTCCACGCGGCCGACGCCGAGCCACCGCCTCCGCATGCCCCGGAACCTCCGCTCCGCCGTCTAGATCCGATTTGGATCGGCTTCCCCTGCTCGATTCTCCACCGGATCCGTGCCACCGCCCAGGGTACTCTGTTGCCGGCTTGGACTCGAAGAGGAGGTGCTGCAGCTGGTCGCGCACGTCGTCGCGCTCCTTGGCCACCTGGCGGACGAGGTCGGAAAGCTTGGCGATGCTCTGCTCCTTCTTCCCTCTGGTCTTTGGCTGCCTCCAACTCCAGTGTCATCGGATGGGACCAAAGGGCCGAGCTCCTCTAGAAGCCGCCAGCGCCTTTGGGAGCCACAGCAGTAGTGCTGGTGGTGGTGAGCCAGTTGCTTGCCACGGTGTTGTTGCCTGTTGGGTTGCACTTATGGGCTGGGCCGTTATGTCGTTTGAGTTGGCCATCTGATGGCTCGGATGCTATCGGGGCGGCTCTACAGTACTATTGCTAGTTCTGCTAGTTATTCTTAGGTTTTTTTGTTGTTACTTCCGATGCGTCCATCCAAGTCCGTAAAACTTTATCTTTAAGTTCGTCTAAGCCATGCGAGTCCATAAATTTATTGTCAGTCATATAAGCATATGAATTGCCTTATGCATGGCAACAGCCGCCGCTCCCGCTGTTATTTTCTTCGAGCCGCTGCAAATCCGCCGCCCCAAGCTTTCAAGGCTGTCGTGCTTCTTTCACACCGCGTCTTCGTTGTACTTCTTATGCATTACGCCGCGCTTCTTCTGCACTGCGCCTCTGTTGCGCTTCTTGTGCATTGCCCTGTGCTTCTTGTGCACTGTGCATTCGTTGCGCTTCTTGTGCACTGCGTCGCCTCCATCTTGGGCTACGATCTGCACCGCCATGCTTCCACCTATTCCCATTCAATTTGATTTGACAGCTCTCTCTCTACATTTGTTGGTTTCATCATCTTCTTCGTCGTGTTGCCGCGGTCGATTTTGCTCCCGCACCTTGTGCTTTATGAGCCGTCGCACGACACTGGATGGGAGGTCTTTTTATACTCGACATATTTTCCAAGAGTTGCATGCTACGACAACATTATCAAGACTCAGATTTTGGATTTTTCATATTTTAGTGTCAACTCTTTCCAAATGCAATGCTATTGCATACGCCTTGCATTTGAGGGGGGTGTTAGAGATAGGGTGCTAGAGATATATTAAAGATAGAATCTATCTCTAATATATCCTTATCTATACCTCTTGTATCATATATATATTGGCCTTTGGGCCTCTTCAATACATACAATATATTCCTAACAGATGACATGCTTATCACTAGTGATGATTCTTCCTTCGTTACATATGTGAATAAGCATCTCAGTGAGCAATTTTTGATGACTGATCTCGGTTCTCTTACATACTTCCTTGGGATTAAGGTCTCTTTCACATCTGAGGGTAGGGATGAAAACGGATCGGATAGTTTCCGATCGATCCGGACGGAAACAGATTCGGATTGTCTCGGATCGGATTTTTCTCGGATAATTTTTGGATCGGAAACGAATTCGGATTTTTCTGTCGGAAACGGAAACGAATACGGTAGGCATACTATCCGGCGGATACGGATACAGACAGGGATTATCCGGATAAAACCAAGTCCGGATATCCGGATTTCGGCCCAATAGAAGAGGATTTCAACTCAAAAGAGAAAATGAGATTTTAATTGATTTCTGAATTTCAGAAAATGCAACAAATCAAATAGCCTTTTAGAAAATAGCAAATAAAGTTGAAAAAATTCTAGAAAAAATCACAAAAATTCCTTAATTTTTTTTGAACTTAATAAAATTAATTCCAAGTTAAAGTTGATTTTTATTTTTGCACATAAATTATTTTTAATTTCTGAAAAATATGAACAACCTTTTTGAAATCTAAAAAATTCAAGAAATTATTTTTTATTTTCACTTTAAATACAATAAAATCCCAGAAATCTCAACAATATTTTTTTGACATTGAAATCTAGAAAATTAAATAGTTGACTTTATTTTATTATTATTTTTCTTTTTAACCAAGAAAACTCTTTTAAATATCAAAAAATCCAATAAAATAATAACTTTATTAATTTTATTTTTGGTAACATACTTTGGGATGTTACAGTCATTTGTATATAGATTAACCATCTAGCCTGATCAATATTAGTGTGAACTAAGTTTTATGTATGTGATGAACTAAGTGTGAATGTGTGATGACTTGTGACTTTGTGAGTTATGACTTATAAGCTAAATATGGTAAACTAAGTGTTATGTTTATGATGAACTAGTTAATGCAACTTGCTAGTGCCAATGTTATGTGTGGTTGCTGAAAATATGAACAATTCATGAATGTTTACATCAAATAAACTAGTTATATGTTTTTGTTAATTTCTAGCATACAATTTAAGGGGTTTTCATATTCCAAAAATATCCGCGACCATATTCGTTTCAATTCGTATTTGCTCTGTATTCATATTCGATATTATTCGTATCCGGAGTATCCGTATTCGTATCCGAATCCGGAAAAAAGTATGAAAACAAATATGGCAGAGTCATTATTCGTCCGTATCCGATCCGTTTTCACCCCTATCTGAGGGTTACTATATCTCCCAGCAAAAGTATGTCCAGGATCTTCTTGACCGGTCTAGTCTGACTGATACTCGCACTGCTGAGACTCCCATGGAGCTATCCCTCCAGCTTCGTGCCACTGATGGCGATCTTCTTGAGGATCCTACTCGATGTCGTCATCTTGTTGGGAGTTTGGTGTACCTTGTGAGCACTCGTTCTGATATTGCTTATGATGTTCATATCTTGAGTCAGTTCATGACCCGTCCTACCCATATTCACTATAGTCACCTTCTTTGTGTTATTCGCTACTTGCGTGGGACTATCTCTCGTTGTTTGTTTTTCCCTAGCTCCACCTCACTTTAGCTTCAGACGTACTCCGATGCGACTTGGGCTAGTGATCCTTTTGATCGTCGTTCTCTTTCTGCTTACTGTGTTGTTCTTAGCTCCTCCTTGATTGCCTGGAGACTAAGAAGCATACTGCAGTTTCCCGTTCGAGTGCTGCGGCTGAGTTGAGAGCTATGACAGCAGTGGCAGCAGAAGTTACTTAGTTGAGATGGCTACTTGCAGATTTTGGAGTACCTGTGGTGAGACCTACGACTCTTTTGTCTGACAGTACAGGTGCCATAGTATTGCCCTAGATCCAGTGAAGCATGAGCTCACTAAGCATATTGGTGTGAATGCTTCACACAATCGCTCACAGGTGCAGGAGGGAGTATTTGTTTTACAGTTTGCGCCATCAAAACTACATGTTGCTGGTTTCTTTACAAAGCCACAGACTAGAGCACAACATTTGTATTTTCTCTCCAAACTTAGTGTGTGTGATCCACCATGAGTTCGAGGGGGGTGTTAGAATAGGACTCTATAATAGATTTGGTTTCCTTATCTGTAACCCCTATATATTGACCATTGGACCCTATTGAATATACACATATAATCCATAACAGTGTCAACACAAAAAAAGTTTAAAGTTTGTGCAATAGGTTGTTGGATCATAGTTCTGTCAGCGATACTGTCTGGAGTAATCATCTTGCAACACCCTGACTGCCAAGCAGCATGATCGTTCCTCTCCAGAAAATAACTTTCAACCAAAATTCAGAAAAACCACAGCTCAGATTACTGTGTACAAACATTAGCAAGATGAGCGCCTAAAAAGTGATCTAAAGAAAGGGGACACGAAAAAAACGACTTAACAAACACATGCTGTCTTAAATGGATGTCAATATGATATCTGGACTTGTACAGAAAAGATGTCAATGAGAATTGAGAACCATTCATTAAAAAGGAAACCGCATATTACACACCACCTGAAACCAGATATTCCATACCACCTCAATCAGTTGGTTCAGGCAGCCACCTGGAGGGGAAAAACTAGGTTCAGGCTGCCAGCAGTAGGTGAGTGGCCAATGCTATATGGAGAGGAATTACAGTAACCAAACCCTAGTTGCAAATGGTAAAAGGGGAGGAATTGCAGTAACCAAACCCTTGAAATTACCAAGCAAATCGTGGGTGGCAGCCTTCTAGCAATTGATAATAGTGATAATACGACCATATGACTCAAAACAAAAACACAACAAAAGGCAAATGAAATAACTTACCAGCTGGTCTATTGTTGATGATATACCGAATAAGCCAACTGCCAAAACAAATCTCTCTGCTTGATTGCCTAGCTTGTGCATATTTCTCCTTCAGTATTCATCAAGATGCTCTAAGTTGGGCATGAAGTTTTCTGCCTTCCTTTTGGCATATTCATAAACTATGCTAGCTGTGCTCTCTCTATGGCGCAAATAAAACTCTGCAAGCAGTATTCTACTTTCTTCAGGTAAGAGATCACCATGATGACCCTGTAATTAAAACACTGCAGATAAGATGCTGCCTGTTTACAAAGAACTTACAAGCAGTTCGTAGTCAGCATGCCCCTCATTTAAAGGTATGCTAGCAGCATGGACAGAGCAAATAAATGCAAGAAAGCACGTTACAAGTTTCTGTATTTTCCAAAGAAGAAAATAGTTCAGATGATCATTTCAAAATCCATCAGTAAGCTGAAACTGAAAGTAACGCTGGTGACAATTCAAAATATTCACATCCATTAACCGTAATTTGACCGGATTGACAAATTGACCAAATTCCACACTGGTTGTTACTTGTTTGTACAATTGTTAGGTGAGTTTGGAGATCAGGCGAAACCACAAGTACAAACTGAATTTGTGGTTATGCTTCATGCTTATAAATTTAGTAGCAATACTTGAGAGACTTGCTAGGCCTAGCTAGGGGCAAGTGGCTTACTCATAAGCCAGCTTAATTATTTAAATGTATTTGAGCTAAAGAAGCCAGCTAATTCAGTTTATAGTCTATAAGCCCATTAGGCTGGTTTACGAGATAAGATAAATAATCCATTTGATGGATCTGATAAACTCTAAGGCTGATCTCTGATACCTTCAGCTTGGCCCCAGTTAAAGTTTATTATGGTGATCAAAATAAACTTAAGATAAGGAAAACAGGCCCTTTTTAATGGGCTAATGGCTGCGTGTGTACTATATTAGGATTGCCATAGCTTCAATGGCGAAAGTGGAAAACAAAAATAATAGCTCCTTTCTCCTCAGAAGGTGGCTCAAATTCTGAAGCAGCAGTACAATATGATGACAGACGGAATTTTAATATTTGGGTGTATCATGTCTTCTATTGATATAAAATGACATCAGGATGAAAAAGAAGTGCACTTACAAGGCGGGAAACTCTATCACAAACAGCATGATGCATAAGGATTCCAGCTGCAACGGATACATTAAAAGAATCCACCATGCCTTTCATTGGAACACTACAGTGCAAGTCTGACAACTTCAGTGTGTCATCGCTAATGCCCCTGCCACAAAAGATTTAGTTAATATCCAACCATAATTGTAGCATGAAACATTATTGTACCAATAGCCTCGCAAATATCATGCTGGGAAAAAAATGCCTAAACTAGTATGACAGTTTGTGCATTTATGTGAAACTTTTCGAGGCATAAAGCCATAGACCATAGTATTCTTTACACAATGAAGTATTTGACACTTGGTAATAAACTAATAATAACAAATATGGAATTTATAGTTTGTAACCTGAAAACAGTTAAATAAGCCATCTGTAGAACACATATCAAAAAATGATAGTATTTTATTTATGCATTAAACTAGTATATTCACCAAGGAACATGTGCAAATCCTCTTGCAAGAGGAGAGATTCAAATACATCCTGGCAAAGCTGTAAGTAGATCTAAAAATTACAAACATTCCTTGCTTTAGTAAAAAAAAAAGGAACAGTAAAAAAATCATCAGAAAGCAAGTAGAAAGCAGGACTGGGTAACTGACTACTTCATTTAAATAGTTCCGAGACTCATTATAGCATAACTGTAACAAAAGATGCATCTGGAGAGGAGGAAGATCCCCTACATATGCTCATTGCCAACAACAATAGCTGTCGGATGAGACCAATCCATGTCATACACAGAAACCTACAAATCCATTCAGAACATAATTATTTCTTCAGCCGTATTACTTGGATCAGTGAATAATAAAGCTTTTTTAAATGAGAAATGCAATCCTGACGAATCATAAAAACAATCAAAGAAATAAAGAAGAAATATTAAGAACAAGAAAATGTAATTTCACAACCCTACAAAAGGCAGAAGTTACTAATGTCTTCTAGAATGTTTAGTTGAGACAGTACAATATATCCTCAATTTTGATTCACCAGCAATCTACTCCAATTTATATACTGCATAACCTCAAATAGATAATGATGACAACCATTCCGCAATCAGCTGTAAACAAAATTGGTTGCTACGGATGGTTGGACCACGCACCAAGGATCTACTACAAATTCAAGGCTTCTACACTATATCCACAATACAAAGTTTGACAGCAATGTTTTCCACAATAAATGCATCTTGTCTCTCTAAGTCACTGAAAATGTTTTTTTCTTAAAAAAACACTTTTGACTGCAGACAACATATGACAATGCATTCAATGATATAGAAAACATGAATTATATGTGGTTTATAGATTTCATAAAGTGCATTCATGTTGCAAGAAAACTGAAAAGATAAGATGCATAAGAATGAAAGACTACCGAATCAGTTCCCAAATAAGTTGTTGCAATGCGATAACCACGCTTTTTCAAAACATGAAAACATTCTGCAGGTGAGTTCCATATCTCAATATCAAGCCATTTCTCAGCACCCATGCTCACATGCCTGTTGTCTCTATACCTGCAATAGTCAAGAAGCATCTTCATTTGATAATGAACTACCTTTTTCTTGAGTGAAATCTGCAATCTCCAAAGGATGTGAAACCTATGAAGTTTCACACAGATAATGAATGCATAACTTCTATGTAGTTCTCAATAAATATCATTAAAAAAATCTTAATCGGGGCACAAAATCCATGTAACAACACTAGAAACTAGTAAGCAGCAACAAGATCCTTATTCTTGAGTGGTCTTCTTCACACTCATCCGAGTCAACAGCTAATTAGTGAACATAACAATCCAATAGCCAATTTGGCAACCTTTAGCATGACTGATCGTTCTCTTTATGTCGGATTTTTCTTCCATGGTTCTAAAGTGCAATAGAAACACCATTTCCTTCCAATCAGTTTCTCGGGAATTTATGTCGTTCAAGCTAATAGAAAGTGTACAGACACACAAAAAATATTTCTCAATTATTTGGCGCATCAAAGGAGAATAAATGAATACCATCTTATATAAACTACTCATTTGGAGGGTAAAGGGGGGAATTAGGGAACAATAGATGCAAACTACATGTGGAAAATAAGACGATTGAGCCAAACACATCCCATTCAAATAGCCTCTGGAGTCAAATCAATTATCCTCAGCCATTCACAATTTGCTCAACTAGCTAATTCAACAGCTAATTGTTAAGTATATATACCGAGCCAACATTTTGGTTTCTCTTTTTCACCTCAGCACCTTTTGTTGCCGTCGCAGGAGATGACGTGCACGGACTGCACGCCGAGCGCGTCGGCCGACCGGAACGCCGCGGAGACGTTGCCGAAGTCGGAGAGCCCCTCCACGACCAGGCACACGGCGTAGCTCCTGTTCTCGACGGCGCGGAGGATCCGCTCCCGCCGCGCCTCGAGGATGTGCGGCTCAAGCACCTCCAGCACCTCCCGGCTCGTCAGCTCCACGCCCCCCGCCGCCCGGAACGCGTCCAGGTAAGGGAACCACCTCCCTCGCCCCGCCGCCGCCCAGTCGTCGGCGCGGCGCTGCAGCTTCATCAGGCGGTCGATCCGGCCGCGCCCGGGGGAGGCGGGCTTCGGGACGAGGAGCTGCTCGACGGTGTCGACGCCGTCGTCGGCGTCCGCATCAGTGGCGGCGGCAGCGGCGGTGGAGAGAGGGGAGGCGCGGATGCGAGATCCGGAGCTCAGGTGGAGGCCGAGGAGGCGGAGGGGAGGAGGCGGGGGTCTGGAGCGCGGGGGAAAGGGGGAGAAGGCGGAGGCGAGGGAGGAGAAAGATAGCGTTCTGGAGGCCATTGCTGCGTGTTCGTCAGGGTTTGGTTGAGGTTCTGACTTCTGAGCACGAACGGGAAGAAAGCGCTGAACTGAATTCAACTGCAGGAGCAGGAGCAGGAGCAGGAGCAGGAGCAGGAGAGCGTGCGATCCATCCGCGCGGACGGTCAGGATGCGCGCCTCTGTTGAGATTTGAGAAGGCCCTGCCCGTGCGTCCGTCACTGCTTGCAGCGCGCTCCAGCGTCAGAATCTCTTGTGCGGTCTGGTTCTGGTCTGGTGTATTCTAGTGCCCTTTGCCCTTTTCCTAGACAAGGAGTCAAGGAGTTCGTGCGAAATTCTATGTTTAAACAGGAGTACTACATTAGTGTGTTTTTGCTTTCGGGACAGGGAAATTACAGGATGGTGCCATAAGGTCTATTAAGTGTGTGTGTTTGGTTGGTAGAATGGAGTTAAGGGTCTGTTTGGTTCGGTTTCAGTTTCGATTTTTCGGTCAAAAAAAAACCAGTAGCGGAACCAAACATGTGTCTTTTTTTTCTCTGCTTTTGTTGGAAGCTCGAAGCCATCTGAGCGTATGGAAGCCGAAAGCTGGTCACAGGGGCTTCCCGCCGCTTCCTCCGCTCTGCGTTCCGAAAATTCCCGGAGGCCTTCGCAACCTCTTGTTCCCCTCCCCACTCACGCCCCTCCCCGAGCGCTTGGCCCAAACCCTAGCGGCCATGGCGGCGGCTGTGCCCCGCGCCGCCACAGCCTACCCCGCCCGTCTCGTCGCCCTCCCGCACTGCCGCACCTCCCCGGCCGCCCTCCCGCCCGACAGCGCCTCCTCCAGCCTACGCCCGATTGAATCTGGCCTCCATGCCACGCCCATCACCCTCCTGCACGCTCGCCCCCCCCCCCCCCCTCGTTGCCCTCTCTCCCGATAGCGCCTCCCCCGGCCGCGCCTCCCCTGGTCTCCTACAACTATAGCAAGAGCAGTGACCAAGAGTGGAAGAAAACACTGCTACGGGCAAAAGAAATAGAAGCTTTAGAGAACAGAGTGTGCAAGTCTTGATGGTGGAGGAGGCAAAGCCGGACGCGCCGTTGTTCCAGCTCCTCTCCGACCTTCTACAACAGGTACGCACACCTCCACTGTCCCAATCCGTCAATTCATTGCCGCCGATTCGGGGAGATTCGTGATGTTGCCCTTGTAATCTTGCCCATCCGGAGCACCAATTTGTCTAGTCGTTCGAGAGTTTTTGGTTTCCATATCTCTATTAGGGGAACATGTCACCTAATTGTTTCCATCAGTTGAAATCTACTTGTGGTTAACTTATTGGGTGGTGGTGTTCATTAGGCTTGCACATTCACGTGCATCAGTGCCTATAGTATCTCGATGGTGCCAATTGGCTGTGGCGATAAATAGCACCTTAGTACGTAGCTTGAAGCTCATGAATTAGCATTGGAGTATGATTAAGAAAAGAAGGGCATGCTTCTGTGTTGCATGACTAGTTGTTGGTTGTTGTGGGTGACCTACTAATTAAATGTTCATCTCTTCAAAGTATGATCTTGGTGAGGGTGCTTCTGGTGGAGTGGTGGTTACTGCTAGGTTACCGCTCCCATTTTCCTTGCCAGTGTCATGCAATTTCCTCAAGAAGGTTCAAAGAAGGTTAAATCTAGGTCTCAGTTTTGTGCTGACAGGAATTAGGTAAATCAAGCTGAAATTTTGGAGAGTAGTCTGACGATGCCAACATTGATTCGGAAGAGGCTGAATTTTTTGAATTGGAGTGCTTTTGATCCAGCTGTAAGAATGAATGCCTCATATTGTATAGATATTAAGGCCCTGTTTGGTGCGAATTTTTACAGCTCAACTCCACTTCACTCTTGGATCCACTCTATGAGAAGTTGGAGTAGTCTGAGAGTGTTTGGTTAGAAAGTTAACTCACTTGTGAATGAGAAAGATCTTTGTTAAAGACTATACTACCCTTGTTTTATTGGATGGGCGAGGGGGGTTTTATTGGATGGCATTTGGTGGGTAATTTTATCTTAATTTTAGGGGTATTTTCGTAACTGGATGACTGCTCCATGCGAGCCTTCTCATGACTCTGAAAAATACACTACTGCTCCAGATTCTCAAACTCCAAATTCAATTTTTTGTTGGAGCTGGACCGTTTGGCATGGCTCCACCTACTCCAACTAAGAAGCTAGGAGTTGGAGCCATACCAAACAGGCCCTAACATCTGAAAAATCTTATGTTAGTTTAGACTTTAGAGCATGTCATGTTCGTCAATTCAGAAAGTTCAGTAATAAGAATATGAGCATTTCACATTAGAACGAACACCTCAAGTACGTTTGAGCCTAACAAGTGAAGAATTATATAATAGTTGTTGTTGAAGTACATTCTTCAACTGTCTTACTTCCAAAGTCTGCATTCTTTTTGATATAGCAACTTAAGTTGGCATCCTCTTTTGTTGTAGGAATAAAGAGGAGAGGCCAAGCTGGTGCTCTGACCGCCATATTCGTCCCTGTGCTGCGTATGTGGCATCTTTCCTGAGTTTTGTTCACAATGCTTCCCAATATATTATTGTCAATAACCATCCACTGCTATTACAGAGAGATCTAACTGAAGTATCTTTGTTGTACATGTTTGTTGAAATTATGGCTCCAGTCGTCTCCAGATATGCATGCAAATGTGTGTGGCAAATGATTCAGGTCTGTATACCATAACTTCATTAGCACCTTCCCCTTTGTGCACTTAATTCATTTAATTGATTGGCATTACTTTTCGTTGCAGAATTGACTTGGTTCATGGATGGGGCCTCAATTTCGTTCTCAGGAAATACGTGGATGTATCTTCATCTTTTTGTTGTGAAATTTGACCAGTCTTGCAGCCCGCCCTTTTGAATTTCTTCACCTAAAACTGTGCTCATTATAGCCTGCTCATGAGAAGATTGGGGTTGTTGATTTGTAGTGGATTGTTCACCAAGTGGTTCATTCTCTCAGGAAATGTTCATGTATTGCTAGATTTATCATGGGAATACTAGCGATCCTTTATTAAACGAAGAACTACATTATTTTTGGGATCAATCTGTGCCAAATATTGTGTTAATTGCAGTAGTCATTGTTAATTGTCATCAATTGCGGTAGATGTTGTTAGTTGCGGTAATTGGAGCGTTAATTGTCGTCAGTTATGTTGGTTTGTCCTTGATTATCGGCAATTATCGTTAGTTCTCGTTATATACCGTCAAATGTGTTAATTGGAGTGTTAGTTGCCATTAATTGTTGTTAAATATCGTTAATTGTCTTTAAACGGCATCAAACAAGTCATTACTTGTCTCATGGGCATTTCAAATATTTCTCACCTCAGAAGATGTAGCTAGCCTATCTAAACACCAGATATCTAAACACGAAATCTCTTCAGCCCAGTTGTTCAACCCTGCAGCCTACCCGGAAGCCGCTTTTCAGAAAAGCCACAGCCGTGCCAAACAGGGCTTGAATGTGATCAGATGGCCTTAGTAATTGTTTTGGGTGAATAAGATGATTCAACATCTAGAAAAAATGTTTCACAAATTTGTATCCCACCAACTAGGATGAGATGATTTTATTCAAGCAACCAAACGCATAGATGACTTTTTTTCTTAAACTAATGCATACATGTACCACTTGATATGAGCAACCAAACACACCCTAAAAGTCTATAAACTAGAAAGGAGGTCCTATTGCAAGATGACGACTTCATTGAAATCGTAAATTGATTGCTTGTGAGAATGCCACCTCATACATATTTCAACAAGTGAAATGTCACTCTCCTGGTTAGGCTCTATTTGAAATTGCGGTGGATTATGATAATCTCATTTGGTTTGGTGATGTTATAGGATCGTTTTTGTGTTGCTGACGATCAATCACACACGAACGATGCGTAATAATTTGTTTTGTGGTGGTGTATTCCTAGACTCAAGGAGTTCACGTGAAATTTGTTATTTAAGTAGTTCTATATTGGTGTGCTTTTGCTTTTGAGGCAGGGAAGTTGTTAGAGTGCAACTAGGGCTCGAAGGTTCGATGAAAGATTTCCCATTGTACGCTCCGATGCAACACAAGGGAAAAACGGGTGCAATATTTTTTTTCAATGGTTGCAGCAAAAAACTACTGGGTTTCAAACTAGGTAGGGGAAAGAAGAGGATGCAAACATCTCGGACCCATCGTTTCAAAAATTATTGCAACATCTAGAAACACCTATTGCAACATCTCATGGATGACCACAGTGGAAAATTCAATGCAACACAAGGGAAGGACATGTGCAACATTTTTTTAGGACATGTGCAACATTTTTTTTTGAACATGTGCAATATTTTTTCTATGGTCGTAACAAAGTGAGGGGAAGAAGAGGTCAAACCCAACATTTCAAAAATTGTTACAACATCTAGAAACACCTATTACAACATCTCAAGCATGACCATGCAACATTTAAGGGTTTTTGGGCAACAAATCAACACAGTGGAAAATCCAACAGAAGGGTACGACAAATCGAACACACCGTTGCAACAAAAAAAAGTATTACCGCAACATTTGATACAACAACGCCGCAACAAATAAAAAACGATCATGTAACATTTCAAGCCCACTGTTGCAACAAATGAACAAACTCTTGCAACAAACCTACCCAACGTCTGCAACATTGCAACAAATCCATCACTGTGCACCTCCCGTAACTCCCCTGCGGGCGCATTCATCAAATCCAGTCCCCCTCCCCTCCAGCACCAGGGGTAGCACGGCGAGGACGCGACAAGATCTGAAACCCTATAACATGGAGAGAGTTGGGGGAGGCTAGATCTGTGGGCAGGTGAGAGTAGGAGGATGCACAAGGGAACTCGATGGTGGTGAGGAATTCCGACGAAGCCCAAGCTAGGGCTAGAACCTTAGGAACACAAGTAGGGCCGAATCGAAATGAATAAATGGGAGGAATGTTATTAGGGAAGATCAGGGAGTAGCTTAGTGGTGGCCAGTGTCGAGATCCGTCGTCGTTGATGACGGATTGGGCGGTGGCAACTTGGGCGATGTAGAGAGCAATGAGCTGGGAAAAGAATGCAGGGTAGTGCGTGTGTTCGAGAGTAATGTATACACGTGGATGAGAGTACATGGATGTAGTAGTGGAGTAGTAGAGGGGCTGACCGAGTGGCTAACTAATAGGAGAAGCATTAGATGCTTTTGATGGCATCAGACGTACGCACAATAGCATTACCCAAGTTATTAAGTGCCTAAACTTGAAAGGAAGTGCTATTGCAAACTAAAACTTCATCAAAACTTAAAATTGATCGCCTGTGAGAATGTCACTGCAAACAAATTTCATCGAGTGAAACGCCACTGTCATCCTTAGGCTCTGTATGATGGATTATGATAATCTCGTTTGGTTGTACAATTTTTAGATATTTGGGTATTTGGCTAGCTGTATTTTTCTAATCAAGTTGCAAAACATATGAGATGAAATATGATAGTACAACTATTGCATAGCATATTTTATCCAACTTTAATATTAATAAAGTTTTCATAACTTTTTTACATCAGCTTTTAAAATAAGCACAGCACAACAACCGCAAATTGAGCTTTATAGGAGCATTTTAAATGGAAGTATATCACATATGTGACTATATTAATGTGTGAAATATCATCAAGCTTATAATTCTCAAAATTCTTTAAAAATACCATATGCATTGGAGGGTATGTTTTGTATCTCTACATAATTTCAAGATCAAACTCAATTGCATTTGCGAGATATGAAAAAGACATAATTTCACCGGGTACACTACCATATTAAAGTGTATTTACCATGTATTGTTTGAGCTTTGATGTATGGGGGTGTCTATTTACCGAGCCTAATTTTTTCTTAAAAAATAGTCATTTTTTCCAACACTGAATCAAAATGTTGTGGCAGATATGTCACATCCCCCACCCCCGGATCTGCGCTGCCTGTGGCTCACATGTAACAACCTCTCCTTCTCACCTATATAAAATCCACCCGCACCCGCACCCGCACCTATGTCGTAACCCTAACCCATTACGCCACTCCCAGCCACTGCCGCCCTACCCCTGCCTCCGAGCCACCGCCGCCCTCCTTCGTGTCGAGTTTACCACTGACCCAATCGCCCACCGCCCTCCTTCACCCGTGACCAAGGCAACGCCACTGCCGAGCACTCGTCGCCCCCTTCCTCCCTCTAAAGTTCATCGGAGCTCATCAGGGTTCCGTCACCGCCGTCAGTAGAGAGGAAGGCAAAGAGTTCATCAGAGCACAAATCGCAACACAATTCCAAAGGTTAGAAATTTTACAATAAGAAATTTTGAGTCGCGTGAGATTTACTAAATCTGTTAATGTATACGGTATACCTAATTTTTCCTTATCAACTCATACGGAAACCAGCAGTGCCTAGGGGCGGGCTAACATTCGGTAAGAGTGCGCGGCGGAATTTGCCTTATCAACTCGTACCCGATCCTACGAACATGCAGTCGCGGCGGAGCGTTGTTGATCCCTTGAGCTCCCGTGCCAATGGAGGCGATCTCCTTGAATCAAAACGGACACAGCCGTGCCATGCCGATCCGTTGGGCTCCTATGAAAACGCATAATGGAGGGACTGGGCCAACCTGGGGACAGAGCTCACCGAGGGCATGGTGTAAGATTGAGGTGGCCAACTAGAAGGGGTTGAATAGGCGGTTTTAAAAATTCTTTTGGGATAAAACCAATTAACAATACGGAAGCTAATAATAAATTAATTTTGCACAATTAAAACCTAAATCAACTAGGTTTCCCTAAGTGCACCAACAATATGAATACAATACAAGAGAGCAATCATACAAGATATATAAACAATTAAAGCATGTAATATAAATTGCTCAAAGTAAAGCACAAGATAAAACAAGATGACATCCACGTTGAGGTAAGCCCAACCACGTTGGACCGGCTCCACTAATTAAGCCAACACCTCCGAGGTAAGTCCAACCACTTGGACCGGTTTCAAACCGAACCAACACCTCGCTCCACTAAGGTTGCTCTTCCTCCACTCCGGAGATGTCGAGCACCAAACCACTCACAACCACACCGGACCTTCTCACAAGCATCTTTGATAAGATCACCGGCACGACGCATCCACACCGTCTAGGTGTCGATAAACACCAAGAGAAACAAATCTCAACCTTCACTTGAACTAATCAAGTGTCAACGCTAAAGTGGATACACAATCCACTACCTAAGGCAACATATGCACTTAGGGTTGCTATCAAATCTCACTAAGTGCAACACATGCACAAAAGAGAAGAAAGCCTCGCTCTTAGCTCAAAGAATGAGTATGGAACTCAACAATAGTCTCAGCAACCTCCCCCAACCAGCCATTAACCCATAATGACAATTGAATTTGTCATTAATCACTAAAACCCTCCATTAACTCATAATGACGGGTCTAGATCTTTCACATGGCCGGTCGGCTACCGGCCCTCGATGTGGCGAAGTACTTCCGCTTCCGGGCCGCGTGCAAGCCATAGCATGACTGCACCAACGAGCCCCGTGCACGCGACGGAATGAACAGTCGCTTCCGCCCGCGCGACTGGATCGCGCTCCCACACTCTGCCTCCCCGTTGCACCGCGTTCTCCTCAATGTCGCCACAGGCGCCCACGCTGACGTCAACTTCCTGGAGCTCAACACCTACCACCACTTCGGTGCGGCCAACGCCCTCCTCGTCCCGTGCCACAAGGCCACCAACGTCGTCCGCCTCCTCAATTTGCTCACCGACGCGCTCACCGAATTCCCCGCAATCACCAACGTGCGGGCTGTGTAGCCCCCGCTCTTCGCGGTCCTCCGCACCCGCAGGTCCTCATAAACGGATGCCATCCTCATGGATGCCTTGAAGGTCCACGTCCCGGACCCCTCCGCGATCAACGGCGCCGGCATCGACGACTCGACCTCCCAACCTACCCTCCTGTTGTGCCTGAGAAAGGGTTGTGCAACATTGTCTGCGCCAAGCCCGGCGACCAACACTAGGTGTCCGTGCAATACAACGAGCAGGAGGTCATCCCACACAACGCTATCTCATCAGTGAGACCCTACGGATGGTGCACAGTAGAGCTGGGAGTTGGGCCGTGCTTTTTTGGGCCGGTCCGAGGCCCGGTCAGCATGACACAGTCTAAGCGCGGCATGTCAGGACACGTGGTGGGCCAGGCCGGCATGACACGAACGGCGGGTCGAGTTGGGCCTAAGAATGCGGCTGTTGGGCGGCACGGCACGATCTGTTGGGTCGTGCTTGGGCCGACCCAGCATGAAATAGACTCAATCTTCTCGTTCTAGCCCAATCCCCCCTCAGCCTAGCCCAATCACCGCCCACACAGGTCTGGCCTAACCAATCACCACATTCTGCCACCCGGTCTGGCCCAATATCCCTCCCGGCCTCCCAACCCCTTCTCCCAAGCCCTGACTCCCAAATTCTCAATCACTAATCGCATTCCCTGATTCCCCTCCCTCCAGCTCTAGCCACCTCCCTCCCCACGCGTCGTCGATCACCGCCATCCCTTCCTCTCCCTCCCCACGCACCGCTTCCTCCCTCTCTCTCTCCCTCCCCACGTGTCGCCACCCTCCCTCTCCCTCCCCACGCGTCGTCGTCCTCCATCCTCCCTCCAGCCACCTCCTCGTCGCTGTCCTTCTCGGTCGAGGTGGGCGGAGTTCTTCATCGGCGTTCAGAAGGAGGAGGAGGTTATGGCGGGTGGAGCGGGTGTGGATGGCACAAGTGTCTTTGTCTTCTTGGGCGGCGGTGGCTGTTGTCTTCTCGGACGTCTATAGTTACTTATGGATAGGCTTGGACCGGCAAAGCACAGTCCTGACACGATGGACTTTGGGCTGTATCTGGGTCTGGCCGGAGACGAGGCGGATCGGCACGGCATGGCACGGCGGGGTGGCGAGCCGAGCCGGCACAGACACGACGCGGTCTGAGCACGATGAACCCAATCTGTGCCAGCACAGCGTGACCCAATACCCACCACTAATGCACAGTGACAGAACGGGCGTCTTCTCCATCCTCGTCCGGTCCCAAGACCGGATGCTCATGGTGCGCTATTTCTACAGACCTAAGCTCGCTAATAGAGCTGATCCAGGTCGCTATGGCTATAAGCCAACAGAAACAATCTGGTCGCTCGGTGGTCCCTCTCCCGCATGGAGTAGTTGTTCGAGGCAGACCTTGCCGGGAGGTGGCTGATCCCGCTGAGCGGCATCGGCGACTGCGCGGTGTTCGTCGGCGAGACGTACTCACACCGTCATGGTCTCCACCGACAAGTTCCCCAAGATTGCCGCCAGTGCGGTGTACCTGAACAACTGTCTGCAGCGCCGTCGTCGTTTCGGCACCTACCATTTCGACTATGGGACGACTACACCGGCAAGAGAGCTCGGCCAACGCCAAGATGGAGATTGGAGGTTTCCCCCCTGTGCCTGCCACTGGGAACTTGACAATTATCTGATCTGCGACGTCCAGCAGGGTTACAACTCCGAGTGAGTACAAGTGTAACGCCATCGCTTCTAGTAGTTTTTTCTTTACAATTTGCTTAATCTCTGAGTGAGTGCAAGTGTAAGGTCATCGCTTGTAATTTTTCTTTAGTTATGGACGATGGTGCTACTGAGTAGTTCTATGCTTCGATTATGCTACTTTGGGTCTTCCTGTGATTTCCAACATGGTGCTCTATATATGGTCAGTTGGAGTAACAAATTTGCTGTACAAGGCTCAGCTAATTTTTTTTTGTGATCTCAATTATATTTATAACCTGGTGGATGTGCCTTAAGATTGTTGGGCCCCACCTCCGTCTTCGGCTAGCTTGTGAGCGCCGCTGCCTCCGACGCATGCACCCCTCCGCAGCTGTTGTCTACGCAGGAGGAGGCGGTGGAGCCGTGGAGGGTATCCAGCACCGATGAGAGATGTCACGGCGAGGGTATCCAGCACCGATGAGAGATTGCACAAATCCCACAGCGAGTATATAGAATTAGCACTTATTACGGCCTTTTTTAGAGTGAGGACTAATCAGGAGCAAATAAGTACTGTATAATCTGATTTAATAGCCTATTTGCCACACAAAAAATGTTAGTTTTGGTTGCATGGGCCATTTACCCAAAGAGAGAGAGAGAGAGAGCAATCTGATTTCATAGCCCAAGCTCAAACTAGCCTCACGTGTCACGTCTTGTGGGCTTCTGGCTCGCTCTTAGGCTCCTCCTACCGTCTTACGTGCAACACCGCAGACTTTGAGGGTTGCGCGAGTATCAGGAGCAGCCGCCAGAACCCTATTCGCCGGCCGCAATTCTGTCGTCCCTCCTTCCGTCTCTCTCCCCTCTTCTCGGGCGTTCTCGCCAAGTCGCCAGCACCGACGTTGAGTGAGTGGAAACCGTTGTTTTTTTTTTCTCTCCATAAATTACTTTAGCTTTTCTGTTTTTCTTTCTAATTAAATCTTCTAGTTTTGCTATCCTCCGGAGAGCTAAATTCGTTGGACCGACCCACCTAAATGATGATGGCGATATCTACGCCGAAAATCACCGCTGAGTCGTTAAAGTGCAAATAAAATCAGCTCTGATTTTCTTCCAACGAACAACACTACTACCGAGATATAGGTCTTACACATTAATAGAGATCATCGACAATCTACTTCTCGCTGTTGTGTTTGTCGGTAATTAAGATATCGTTGCAAGATACAGAGTCAATGACTAAGAATATAAAGAAGTCCAACGCATTTATCGACTTAAAGACTTGATGGCCACGTGTTGTTTGTCAACAATCTTTAATGTAAAAGTTTTGTACTTATGCACTTTACCCATTGAGTTATTTAATAAATCAAAGGATTTTTTTTCTATATAAAAAAACCTGCAACACCGCCGTCGACAAAAAATGGTTAAGAACGATAGTGAAGAGTACATTTCCTGTGCTTCTGGCCTTACCTTGCTTCCCGTGCTACATTTCATGGAAAAAAAAACGATTTTTTTTTTTGTTAGGCAGTGTATGATATCATCTAGCATCGTGCAATAATTCAACTTAGAAAACGACGTATACTAGGAGGAACAAAAAAGACAAATTCCAAAGAATAGTAGCTTTCCTTTCCCCCTTTCCTTTTCTCCAAAATTTGTTTCTTTTGTTTCTCAGTGTGTAGGTCGAATTTAGACTTGAATTTTTGCGTGATGCTAGATGATATCATACCGCGGTATCTAACCAAATTCTTTCAGAACTTTGCATGAAAATTTACATCATTTTTGGAAGAAAGATAGCACGGGAAGCATCATAAGGCCGGAAGCACGGGAAAGTGTTCTCCGACAGGGGAATGAGCTTCGGCAATTTCCTCGTTTCAAAAATAAAGAGTGAACTTCGCTAATCTCCATAGCCCACAATAGGCTAGCCCTGCAATCTCGAAAAGGCTTCTCTCGTAGGAGTCTAGAGCTAACTAAGGCTACGTTTATTTAGACTTTTTGTCGGATTTAAAAACAAAAAAAAGTTTAAACCTGGACAAAGAGATGTATTTTTTATCTGATTTATAAAAAATTTAAGCTATTTTAAACCTAAACAATCATAAATCAAGAAAGAGGTGTTTTTTTACTTTTGCAGAATGAAATAACCGATTGCCACTAAAATTCGCTGAAATTATCCACAAAAAATAACATTGCATATAAATGCAAATCATTTCGTTTTTTTTACTCTTTCATCCTCCTCTTCATACACAACTCAATAAACTAATTAAACAAAAAAAAACTAACTTTAAACTATAAACTATAACTTTTGTGCAAGCTCCATCGACTGCCTCACTCCTACTTCGATCAGTTCCTTGCAAGCAACATGCTCTCGCCGTCCCGACCACTATGTACTGGCGCCCGGCCGGCCACGCGTGCAAGCAGATCGACGAACACGCTGTGCGCGCGACCGATCGATATTGCAGCACGTATTCATGTATATTAATTATATTAATCAACCGTGTCTTGGCATCTTGCTCGCACCATGCTTGCAAGTTGCAATTAAGCTACTGCCGCGCCGTTCTTGACCATCCCTTGAACTATAATTAATATACCTTAATTAGTCTCGTATATGCGCAATAATCACACGTACGTACGCGCGCCGCGCCGCGGCTAGCCTTGCTGTCCCGGCCATGGCGTCTTTTGCCTTGTAAAAAACACCGAGGCATACGCATCAACGCACGCATGTGCCGCTGATTGCGACGACGGTTTCTGCTCGCTGGTTATGCGCTGTGCTTACAGAGCCAACCATGCGATGCGAGAATCGATCCAACAATTATTCCATCTCGATCTTCCCGGATCTGAATGGACCATCATTAGGCCGTCGTTAGGACTCTGCCAGGCATAAACTACCAAGTGTCAATGAAAGATTGCACGTGCTATAATGGTACACGTCGCTCCTGTCAGGGCGCCGCCAGTGCAATTTCTCACCGAATTTTGTCTGTGTTTGATCTGGGGGGAGAATATTCTCCCCCACACTGTTCATGGCGACCTTTAGCCTAATTTAATTGCTGTGTCAGTACGCACCACCTAACCTGAAAGAAGACCGGCTGGTGGGTCGCCAAGTAGTACAATATTTCGGAGCAAGTCAAGGCACGGTGTTGAATTGAACCCAAGAAATTGCTCAAAGCTTGTACGGATGGATGGATGGAATTGGATGAATTCGCTTGACATGCATTTTCCAAGTGATTTCCTGGCTTTTCTTCGTGCGCGCGGATTTATTCGATCGGCTGATGGGGATTGAGTGCAGAATTCACTTGGTTCACTTCAACATATGATAAAATATTTGTCGATAAAAAAAAATACGAGAAAAGATGTCCGTCCTACTACGACCCATCGCTCATGAGTTTGACCCTATCAGCAAACGAAATTTTTAACTTGGCGCCTAAGCCACAGAGCAGGGGCGGGCCCTCCGTGGTTTTACAGGTGTTCACCTAAATTTTTTAACGAAATACCCTATATATTAAGTATATTCTATATATTATAGTTATAGGACTCCTATAAAAAAATGCTGTGCTACGTCATCGTCTTATTTTCAATCGTCCGATCTTACTGTTAATGTATACTAACTATTGGATCTGTTTGTCCTTCCACTGAGATAAAATAGTAATTAAGTCATTCGAGAAATATCTAAATTCTTTGACTTGCATCCTCGTTCATTTTGTTTAAAATCCAGCCCCTGGCACAGTCTGCTTCCCCACCCCACCCCACACCACACCACCTTGTCCCTGTGGGCTCCCCTCATTTTGCCTCCATCTCCGCATGTGCCTCCTCTTCATGCACTGTGTGGCATCGCCACCTTCCCTCCCTTCCCAATACCACCACCTCCTTTCCCCCTCCTCCTCTCCCGCGTAGCTGAATCCTCCCCTAGCCGCCTCTCCCTGCCCATGTCGCCTTTGTTTCCTCCCCACTGGTGCCGCTGCTGCGCCGCCCCTCCTCCGCGCGTCGTTGCGATGTGCCTAGCGGAAGATGTGGAGACCGATTCACGGCTAGGGTTCAGGATGGAGGAATGTGGTTGTCCACGTGGGTTGGAGACGGACGACATGTCCAAATCTCGCCATCTCTAACCAAGGCAGCGCCAAATCCGCCCATCTCCGTGCACATCGTTGTTGGATCTGGCTATTCCCGGTGACTAGATGCTCGTGGGGAGGAGGCGGTGGCGTGGGCAGGAAGTCACAACAAGGAAGGAACTGGTTATTCCTGACGACCGGATCTCTCAGTCTCTCTCCCTCCTATCTGACTCTGTCAGAGTCTCGGGCGGCGCTACGGCCGATGGGCGCAAGACATGCGACGATTGACGGGGATGGAGCATGCCATCGCGTATCAAGCGAGCAGCGAGAGGGGAGCACGCGACCAGGAGCGCAGTAGGCCAGCAGAGGGAGCGCTCTAGCTCGGCGTCGACCGGGTTGTCGGTGCGGTGGGGCCGGCGAGGAAAACTGCACACGGTGCACACAACACAACATAGGTGCATCCTTAATTCCCAAGTCTCAAATCCCAAATTCTCAATTCAGCAATTTATGTAGTGTTGTTTTTAGTCGTGATTGGTATGAATCGTGACATTTGTGAAATGTAGATCGTAGAGCTTTGAAAACTGAAAAGGAAGTTTGTAGATTTGAAATCGTTGTAGGATAGAGCTGGAAAGATATAGATATAGCTTCCACCTCGACACCAAAACCAATATCTATCGAAATCAGAAAGCTAACAATCCATTGAATAATATTTTATTAACTCCAAACAGTCATCCTGAAAATCTTAGGTCCATCTCTACATAGCAACAACTTCTTGCGTGACATAACCCCGGATGTTTGACTCTTACTAGTACTGCCAAAACAAGCCTGCGTACAGCTCACAAATCAATAGTTTATCACTAGAATAAACCCATGCATAACATGAGCTATTAGCTGTAGCTTTCGCAGTACCGAATGACCAATAGCATAACGTCATCGGTTACGAACTATCTATCCGTGTATATCTCAGAGGAGCCGAAACATATAATATAAACAGGTTCTAAGAAAGAAGTAAGTCACGAACAAAACTAGTACTACTTTTGTACTAAAATTTCACTTTGATTCATCAAGCTTTATGAGGAATCGTTACGTTGGTCTCAATGGTCAATTCTAAAGCAAGCAAAAGGAGGTCGGTCTTTGAAGCAACCCAAAGTTTCTGGAAAATTTGAAGTTTCTGAGTTTTTGCCTTGAATTTGAATTCATTTCTCAATTCGGAAAGCTTTTGTCCCTTTCCGCTTTCCTTTTTAAGCATTTCGTCTTGCTAAGCCCGAACACACTTTTTTCTTCTCTCAGGTGTTTTCTTCCTTCGAGACCCACCAGCATCGCGCTGCCTTCGTCTTCGCTCCTGTCAGCACCGACCTCGCACCACCCTCGCATCGCGCCAAAACTTCGCCATCTCACCGCCGCCTTTGCCATGCCCATGCTAGTGCTGCTCGCCTTGCGCCAGCTCCCACGCCACTTGCTCGACGCACCGTGCACACCGCGTCCGGCCTTGCCGGCACATGCCTCCACACCAGTGAGACACAACCTCTCACATAACGCCACCCATCACTAGCTTGCCACTTGCGCAGCGCCAAGCCCTCCTCGCTGTCCACCTCGCCGCCACGCGCCATGCCCAGCCATGGTCGCAACCGCCTCTCCCTGGCTATAAAAGCCACCCAATCCTGAGCCATATGCCGCCATCTCTTTTCTTCCCTGGTGTGCCCGAAGCTCAGTTAATCGTCGCCTTCTCTTCTTTCCCCCTCCCAACTCCGTCATCACCCTCATCACCCCGAGCCTTTTCCCCCAACCTCCCCAACCTTATCCCGACCGCCAGCTCGTCGACACCGTCCTACACCGTCGTGCCACCCACGGTCACAGTCACCAGGGCATCTCGGTGCCTCCCAAGCTTCACCTCCAGTACCCCTGAACTCCCCTTAACCCCCTAGTGCTCAAGCACCGTCCACTTTGACCGGAACTTCGCCGGAACACCGTCGCCAACTTCTTCTACTTCGGCCATGCGCCACCCTCGCCACCGCACCATCTCTAAGCCGCCTCAGGTTGCGTGAGTGCCCAAAATGGGTTGCTCGTGCCTCCCTGGTGCTCGCCGCACAACTCCCCGCCGTCATCCGTCGCCGGAGCCGTCGGAAGCGCCACCGTCTTTTTCCTCCCCGGCTCGGGTGCCATGGAGCGCGCATCGGCTCGAAGCCGTGCACAGCTCTGGCTTTTTGGCCTTTGGTCCAACTACGTGATGGGCTTAGCCCAACACTATGCAACCCTTATACTGTTCAAAGCCTGACCCAAGACAAAACTCAATACTATTCATTCAGCCAAATACTATTCAACCCGTTAGCTCACAACCCAAACCCATTACTATTCTAACCCAAACCCATTGCCGTTCCAGCCAAACTCATTAGTAAATAGTTCCAAACCGTTACTATCCAACACAATCCAATACTATTCATCCAAACCGGATTTCGACATAATATGTTCATTTAGACCATTTCGAGCCCATGAATCCCATTCTCAACTCTGTTTAGCCCAATCAAGCACTCGTTAAATCCTATTCACCACACCACCTTTCTTTTTTAATTCTTTTTTCAAATTATATTTTACTTGCACATTGTTCGCGGCTCATTCCTTGTTGAGCACAGATATTTTATTTGGTTTATTTTATGATGCGTTAGGTCCCGACTTCGACGACCAAGCTCCGAAAAATGCTGGACAAAACGAGTTAATAGAAGACTTTGAGTAAGGAGTCAAGTCGCATTCATTTGATCAGTTTGAACCTATATTTCATGTAATTATATTATTGCTTTAATTACCATATTTATGGTAATTACTTTAATATTAAAATAATACTTTTGAATGCCATGATGAGTAGATAAATCCTATTACCCCACATACAAGCCCACCTATTCTTTGTAGGACATTTCACCTTGACAAATTTAGGTTACATAAAATGATAGTTAAATATTTAGCATTTCACACAATGTGTTTATAAGTACTGAAAAAAGTATTGGTTGACCGCCAATGATTTGGTGGAGAGTTGAGGGTTGAGACCAGAAGGTTAGACAACCCAATAGACTTGATACAAGTGAGTTGAAGGTAGGGCCAAGAAGGTGGAAAGCCGTGAGTTGGTTGTCAGTTCACCTCTCCACTGGAGACAGGTAAGGACTAGAACTTGGTTGTGAGGACCCCGGTTTATTAAGCTTGCAATGCTTAGTCACCAATTGACCTTAGCATCACAAACAAAATAACCTGTGTCTTCGAGGTATGTATACTTCCCAGAAATGCAGTATACACATCCCTTTACAAAATTCATGCATCCATTCCATTCAAGACATAGAACCAAAGCAACACTAAATAAATCAAAAGACATACATAGTAGAGTTATTACAAAAGGGAGGCCGACCGGCCAAAAGACATACAAATAACTAATTAGACAGCGGAAGCGAAATGCCATAAGATGGCGATACACAAAAGAGCCAATTAGTGTGCCTTTACCCACAAGGCAACCAACCGGACCGCCAAGCTAGTCGTCAAACCTGCAGCACATCTCACAAAAGTGAGGCCCTTGGGGCTCACCTTCCTCCTCTGCAACAAATAGTTAAGCAAAGCAAATGAGTACAAAAATTGTACTCCGCAAGACTTACGTGTAGAGTAACAGACCTATATATAGCTACATGCAAGCTTATTTAAGTGGAGGCTGTATGTTTCATTTTCAGCACAAAGCAGTCTTTATTTGCAATAATGTAGTACATTTAAAAAGCAAGTTTACAATCTGTTTTTATTGCTCAAATAACAGTAAAGGACAACATAATAACAATAAATAGATGACAACAACAATCTGGAAGTGACTAACCCAATAGTCACCACAACAATAGCATGAATGACCCATTCATACCACCCATGACAAGTTTTAATTAAAGGTTGTAGTCTAACTCTTGGAAGACCTCCCCAAGCGTGTCCATAACCTAGGACGAGGCTATTCGAATAGTTTGAACCCTGCAGGGGTGTACCAATGTACCCACACGTCAGACCGCCTTTTTGCCAAGCTATGAAGCACACTTCCTTAGGTATGCCAGCACGGCTAAGTCCTACGAGACATTTCCAAAGGATGATGCTAATTACGAGCCGCGACCCACGAAGAGAAACATACATTAGCCAGCTTATAGCCGATCTGCTAATGCTCCCCTCCTTTCACAACACAGTTCTTTTAAAACACCCACCAACCAGCTCATAATTAACACCTCCCAAAGTACTTAGTCAAGAGAGGTCTCATATCCCTCTCGCGTGGTTAGCACGCAAAATTGCTTGGTTTAGTGTAACAAGATGTTCGGTCCTTGTTGACTTATGCACCATTCCATTCACACCAAAAGATCACACCAACATTCCAATATGCCCAAGTCCAAATCAGTTTTCATTTTTAGTTTTTTTGACTTTACAAATTAACAAAGCACAAGTGCTGGACATAATGGAATAATAATTAGATTTGTGTGATCAAGATTATCAACTAAGTCGATGACCGTCCAAAACTACCGATAGCTAAGCATGTCTAAGTAATATTAACCCGTAATCTACTAAGTGACAAGAGCTCATCCAACGAACTCCAATCACAGCAAATAAGCTAGGCTCAGGTAGTAGAGGAATATCATTTACCTACAGATTATGCAACTATAGGATCAACTAATCAAACCACAATTTAACAACAAAATAACAATGCATACATACAAGTTGCAATCAATATATTAGACTTGAAAATACTGGGATTAACATGATCAAACTGTTTGCCTTGCTGAAGTTGCTCGCTAAGTTACTGAGGATCACTCTCGTTAACAATGTGTGCGTCGGAACCTAACGAAAGAAGTCGAAAGCACAATAAGAACGAATAATACTGAAAAGACCCAAAAATTCAAATTCATCCAAAAATTATGAAAAATTCACATAAGGTAGAGCATGATTTTAGGTGAATTTAGAAAAAAGAATCAATTGATTCGGATGCTCTATGCAAAATTTATGACAATTTGAAAGTCATTTTTCTAGAAAATCAAAATAAATTAGAAACTGTTACTGTTCATTGTATCTAAAATCTTCGCAAAATTTTCTGGAGTAGTGGTGGATATGAGGATTACTTAGAGTTTTTATGAATTAGTTATGAATTTTTAAAGTTAAAAGCAATTTATAATGTATTAATAATTCCCTTTTGAAGCACTCTCCACAAAATAAAGTTAATTAAAAATGAAAAATAACAAAAGTTGTTTCATTGTTTTTGGAGCTAAAATGAATTAGTTATGCATTTTTGAAGTTAATTGTGTTTTTTAGTTAACAAATAAATAATTTAGGGATGTTCAAATACATTAATACTTCTCTTACTAACCCAGATGCTAGTCGCAGCGAATGACATGTGGGGCCAGAGAACAGTGCATTTTCTTAATTTTGATTTTTGAATTAAGTGTGCTGATAGGTGGACCCCACATGTCATAGGGATGGCTTATGGGAACAGTGCCTAGACCGAAGAGTCCATGATCCCAGTCCACGGTCTACCACTTAGTTCATTGTGCACATAATGCGTGGGACCCGCATGTCAACAATACACTAAGACGTTAAGACAGGCATTTACTTTTGTTAATCAATCATTAGCATTTAAAGGCAGTGATTAACCCTAATTAACATGCTACAGTGTGTGTCGGCATTCCGACAACAGAGCTTCCTCGACCGCGACTTCGCCGGGCGTCTCGCCGGCGAAGGGGGCCCTGGCGGCGCGAGCTAGGAGCTAAAATGGAACACCCGACCTATTGTACACCCAAAGGTGGCCGGAACTTCGCCGGAGATGAACTCTAATGGCGGCGCAACGCGGCGGAGCAGAGGAGAATGTACGGGAAAAACGGCAACGACGATACGGGAACTCCCTAAGCCAGCTAATGCGCGCATAAGCAATAGTAGAGGTAAAGAAGCCTACCGACGTGTCGCGGAGAGGACGAGCTCGCCGGAGACGTGCCGTCGACGGAGAACCGCAGCGGCGGTGAATGATTTACCGAGGGCAGCTCAACCGGAACAAGGTGGGACAGAACTGGTGGTAGGAGGAGTATCGGGGGCTTCACTGAGGGTGTACAAGTGAGGAACTGGGAAATAATGCTCTTACCGGAGAGGGAGACGAAGGCGGCTGCTTTCGGCCGAAAAAGACGAATTCCGAAATTCATCGACTCCTGAAGATGGGAGAAGAAATTGAGTTAGGGGAAACTCTTCAAGGATCCAGTGGCACGATACGACGTGAAAGGAATTGGAAAATAAACCCTGTGCTGCTGTAATGGCGTTGAGGACGATGACGGAGCTTCGGACCTTCTCGGCTTGAGCTCGGAGAAAGAAATGGATGGTAGGAAATAGAGTTATGGTGTCCAAAGAAGGAAGAGGAAACTTTGGGTGCCCTTAAGTAAGGAGGAGGGCAGAGAACGCAAGGAGGCCGAGGCGACGTGAGCTCGGTTCATGGCTCTGGACCCGGGCGAGCTAAAGCGATTGAGCGACGGTGAAAAGACAGGAGAGAGTGCGGCGATGCGGCGCCATGCGCGTGCGTCCAAAACTGGGCAGAGCCGTTGGGTGATCATGACGAGGTGAGGCCATGGCGTGCGCTCGGCGCTGGCGAGGAGCGAGGGCCGCGTGGAGAAGAAAACCTGTCGACAGGGTCCACGCACCGACGATTGAAGGAGGAGGGATGATTCGGCTTAGACCAGCGGGACGGTTTTGACCGTTAGATCAAAATCGAACGGTTCAAGTGAATGGGGCGATCGGCCACTCAATCCAGGACGTTGATCTCCAAATCGGACGGTTCAAGTGAATGGAGCGATCGGTTGGTCCGATCGGCCACTCAATCTAGGTCGTTGATCTCCAAATCAGACGTATCCAGGTGAAAGATTAAGGTGCGGTGCGGCTGAGCTGGTTGGGTTCGGCCTAGTCAAATTGGCTCGATCGGCCCAACAGTAAAAAGATGATATGATTAGGAATTTTGCTGACCTAGAAGATTAGCGCAATAAATTCTCAAATTTTTATGGAAGCTTCCTGACTCTCCCAGTAACCTTGTGAAATATTTCCAGAATTTTTCAAGAAGTAAATTTTTCTACAAAAATGTTCTAGGGTTTTACAATTTCTATAATATTCCCTAAAATTATTTTAAGTTTATGTTGCGGTGTTTGACTTTTGATCTTCTTGGTTTGACTGGTTGTTTTAACTTAGCAAATAATTTCCAAAAATTGTGAAATTTTTAGGGTAAGTTTCTAATATGTTCCAGAACCTAGGAAAAATATTTTCAGGCACTGTTCACTTGATTTGTTTGTATTTTAAATTCAAATCCAAATTGAGTATTCAAATAAAATGGAAACCAAATATCCTCCAACAAATTCCAGAAAATCCAAACAGGCATATCAAAGAATGGAGAATCCAACTAAAGTATTTCCCATACTTGAACTTATTTGCTGCAACAAAAGGTTTTAAAAGTCCAAAATTTCATAAATGTACAGTAAATGCTTAACTAATCCAACTTAAGGGTTTTGGGCTGTTACATTGGTGCCAAGTAACAGACAAAAAAATTGCTCAACCATGAGTTTGGTATATCCAACATGGCTTAGCACACTGCTCTTTTGATTGAATATCTACAGGTTGAACACCTGCTCTTGTGTGATAGAACAGCCGTAGTTTTGGGGGTAGGACAGGAATGGGCCTAAAGGGACACTCGTTGGTTTACACAACGGTAGGTACCGTCAGCATCGAGCTGCGAATTCCACTGTTCACCAGTGGTTTCCCGAGGGCTGTATGGTCCAGGAATCTACCAGGTAAAGGCTAGAAAGATTGAGCAATGAAAATATATTGTTATCTCAACTCAGTCGCACGTTATCATGTTGTGTGTGTATGGCCTGACAGTATGAGTTTAAGGTATCTTGTAGGTAAAGTTGGGCAACTCCGTATAGTATAATCAGAGGTATTCGAATATGTTGTGCTTTCGGTTAATGAAGTCGTGTTCATGGGTGATTCCAATACATGATGCATAAGTAGAGATTTTTGAGATGTTATTATGGTAAATGCAATTGTTGAGTAGCCCCTGATGTTATATTTATTATTGTTTTACTATGTTAAAGATAAACTGCTTTAAACTCAAAATGCATCTAGATATTCCTGATATGGTAAACCCTAAACAATCCATTGAACTCCAGGCATATATTTAAATAGTTTTTCCATGTGGCTTGCTGGGTACAGTTGTGTACTCATTCTTGCTAAATCAACTATAGAGAAAACCTGAGAAAACTCTGACGATCTTAATGAGGAAGGTTTTGGTGGACCTCCGGATGACAATAATTACTGGTAGTAGATCTCGACCTGCTCAAATGTGCATGTGGTTTGAAAGTTCTTTTGTCCTGTAATATATTAACTTTGGGCTTGCATACATGTGTTAGTGTTAAAATCGGTTGTTAAGCCTTAACCTTGTGTAATAAAAGTTTAGATTTTATTGTAATTGAAAGTTTGCTTGTGATGCTTCTTACTTTACAGCTGCACAAGGATGGAGTATAAGCTGGGCCAAACGTGGGCTCCCAACAATTTAGAAGAAAAAATTGAGCACCATGTATGCAGTTCGCTAGGGCCAAGCAGAGAAAGACCGAAGGCAGAATAACGGAAGCCTCAAACCTGGAAATTTGTCTTGGGCCCTTGGCCCTCATGGGAAGTGGTAAGGATGTAGCGTTGATGCACTCGCGCCTAGCCCTCACGCCTATAGAGTTGCTCCTGCGCTGCAGCCTGAACACCTGAGGGCTGAGGTATTAGCCTCTTGGGAGTTAGGAGTTGAGGAGACAAGGAGAAACCTGAGGCATAACGAGCCTGAGCTAGAAGGGCAGCCGGCTGCGCGACGAGGCGTCGGGCGCAGGGCATGGTCGCGCGGGGAAGTCGGAGGACCAGGGCAATTGGTATGTTCGTAGGCACTTGAATATTTCTGAATTTGCTTGGATCTTTGGCCCCTTTTATGATTTTACTCAAGCTCCATCACTGCAACTGCAAGTCCTAAACAATTATGAAAGGTTTGACGGATCCAGAAATAGAGTCGCTACAGACTTGGTGCTAGCTTTGACTCCTAATCATGTAGGCCGATTAGGACTTCCAAAACGCAAAACACATGCATGGTGCTCGTTGAAGCATAAGCCACCAAAAAGGACGCACACATCGATCCTAGGTGGGACAGGCATCTTCAAAGCAAACCAAGTTCCCATTTATTATCATCTATGTTTAACAGCTAAAAGATATTGCAAGTGAGATCGTGGGTCGTACTGCCGCTCCCCATCGCTCGAGCGCACTCCGGATCGAAGAGGTAAGTTATGTTTAGTATGCATCATAATTATTAATTTTGCCCAACGTTGTATTATCCTAACATCATTCAACCGTCCAGCCCGTCTCACAGGACATGTATGATTTCGAGACTGGCCACCGCTACCACGGCGGGTAGAAAGGAGACACGAGGAAGGGAGCGATATGTCGTCGAAACTAATGATTTTTGTTCCAATCGACTCTATTTCCATTCTAAAATTCCTTATGAATGTAACCAAACCCTGTGCGCCGTGTAATTCACAACTCTATTATAAAGTCTATGTCAATTCGCAACCGCGTTATAAAACCATCCACTTCAAATCTCGTTCTCTTTTGGAATTTAATTATTGCTATAGTAAGGCAGAGAACAACATAAAAATAAAAATCCAAAAGACGTGTTGTGAAAGTGGGCACTAAAAATAATGGCCCGCATATCTTATGCTACAAATTATATCTCTTTTTCTCCTAATATTGGGACAACATCGCGCATGGCAACCCTAAACCCAAATATTTTGTCTATTCTCTACTTCACATTACATTGTCTTCTCCGATTTTGTATTCCGATTTACGCGGACACTTAAACGTATTACCAAAAAAAGTAAAAATTATTAAAAATTAAAAATTCTGCTACACATATTATTATTTTTTAAAAAAGAAAGTGTCATTCTGCTGCCAGTTCAATTGGCGACAGGAACCTCCTCCACTCTTCCCTTTGGCAATAAGGCCGCCGTCGCCAAATGAAATGTCGAGAGGGATCTAGTTTTGAAAAAAAAATGTCTATTTAATTTTATAATTATTTTTTAAATAATATTATTTTTCTAAAAAATTGTATTTTTTTGTACAATATCACTTGCTTGCATCTGGATTTTGATTCAGACCCCAACCGTTCTAAAAAATAAAAGGCATTGGTTAGCGTTTGACAGCACATGTATTGTATGGCTATAATTCAGACAACTAATAACCGTTCTAAGTAAAATTTTAATTTCACAAAAAATAAAATAAGAAATGCTACTATCTCACGAGAAATTCCGAGCGTCACAGAATATTCACGGTTCTCCCTCTAAACCCTAGCTCTTCAGCATAGGTGCCAAGGGAAATGAGTGAACACGAATAGGTTGTGAGCCATGCACTGGCCACCTCCCCTTTTTTAGAGGGTATAAGGGTAGACGCGTATACTTAAGACACACTCTACTCACACCATCACACGTGTATATATGCGTGTGTATCCTATATTACACATGCTAAAAAAATTACAAAAATATTAGAATCTCGTAGAGTATGAACACATACTTTCACACTTAACGGCCACACGTATGTAACCCTGAACATAAATTATTTGACGAGACCCGTCGAATCCGGTCCCAAAGATCGAACCACGGATGGTCTCCGGCAACTAGCGACACTGGGTTATCGGCCACCGCCCTATTGCTTTGCAGCCAGAAAATTCGTCGCCATTCAATTTTGTCAGAGCACAGCAAGCCCCACTAGCTTTTCCAACCTCCTCACACACACTATCACATCTAGACGTCTAGTCTAGAAGTTTTACGCGCACGCCTAGCACACACGCGCTCGCTCACGCAAGAGCCGCGCGTGTCGTTCTCCCCTTCTTAACTCCCGAGTCTCCGACGGTAGGCTGGCCGACCAATGGCCAATGGGAAGGGCTTTTTGTTCGTCAAGATGGGCGGCTCCCTTCCCAACAAGCAAGGAAAAAAACACATATCACTCGAGTGAATAGAGTAGTCTCAGATATACACACCGAAGAACAAATAAGGACTTGCACGAGCGTACTCACGAATATATAAGTGTTTTTTTGAATTACTTTAATTCAAAAATATATTAGATGAATCATCGACAATACTTTAACTTTTTTATAAAACAAATAATTATGAACATCATAGTTATACGATTTTTCAGAAGAACAGAAAATAGTATTTTCCTATCTCAGTGCTCAAGATAACAACAGATAATAAAGTTAAATACATGACAAGTGCGAGATTGATATACACAGAACCAGTAGAAGGAACAGCAGCATCAAAAGTGTTGGTGAGGTCGTTGTTCGCCATGGCGTAGTGGTAGTAGTCGTGCAGATGATGTAGATGAAGCAGATTATCGGATGATGACGAAGCAGCGATCGGATGAAGACGGAGCGCGAAACGCTCCCCAAAAAGCTTATTCGTCCTCGCTCGTGCAAGCCTTCAAGGATGAGGGTTCCGAAGGCCTGCTCTCCCGGTTCAACCGTACACGCGCCTTGCGGGATGGAGATCGTCAGACACAACAGCAACAGACTCGAGTATTCTTTCTTAGTCTCTCGTGGGAGTGAATTGGAGAAGACCATGACACGAACAGTTCACTGTTCTTGTAATAGCCAAAACCAAAAACGAAGAGGCAGAGACCAGAGGAAACAGTTGTCATCAACCAATGCTAACCGCGCCATAACTCACTGGTAAGGGAACCGTTTCTGTCAGCCGTTCGTTAATGCCATTACTTCGAGTCGGTGCGTTTTGATTTTCGAATAGATAAAGAAAAATACGCCCGCACTCGACGTGCCTGTGCGCACACGCACACGCACTCGCACGGCACGGCACGGCTTGGCTCGGTGAGGCGAGCGGCGGAGCGCACACACGCGTGTTGGCTTTCTCCAATTCCACAAGGAGGGCTACCACGTTCCACCTTATAAAGTGGTGTAACTCCCCTTCAACTCTCAATGTGGGACTAATCAATTTTAGCACGTGCACATGAGCCTTTGAGATTCTCCATGAATTAATTAGAAATAAAAACGGGCCCAGCCCGTATTAATTCCTACAATCCCCCACCAGATCTCAAAGACACATGTCAAATATCTTGATCCACAGTATTGTTTTAATATACCAGTGTTTCGATGGAGATCGATTAAGGTTGAACATCCATATAGAACAGAAGCTACACTTATCCACAACTGCACAATGGATTAAGTCTTGAATTGACAGTTTTGTATGAATAAGTTTCACTTAAGTTCTTAACTGATACTAGGCTGTCAGGCATCCCCACGGGATGGAGCATATAAGTCATACTCCTGGCCTATTCATGAGCTTCCTAAAGATTACCCTATCTCATAGACTGTGACTAGCAGTCGGGCTCATATAGGTGTGTTCTTTCAAGACTGCTCTGTAGTACAACATCTTTGCTTAAACAAGTCACAGAACACATTAAGATAAAAATCAACATGCCATATAGATTTAGGAGAGAATTGCATCTCCAATGGAATAGGTTTGTAAAAGTACTCTCCTCCCAGTTAAACAATAACTTGTTTCGCCAATCCTACTTCACGGGATCTCCGATCACATAGGATGGGTTGCCACTATGGTATAACTCACGTGGGTCTCAAACCCATCTCCCTCGATGTATTGTCTATCACATTCCGTGATAAACCCTTTGTGAATGGATCTGCCAGATTCTTAGCTGTTTGGATATAATCCAAAACTATTACTCTAGAGTTTCTCATTTTCCTGACAGACTTCAGTCTCCTCTTCAGATATCTTGATGCTTTCATATTATCCTTATAATTGTTCACCTTGACAATCATAGTTTGATTGTCACAGTTCATCAGAATAGCCGGTACCGGTTTTTCAACCACCGGCAAATCCATCAAGAGTTCACGAAGCCATTCGGCTTCAACAGTGGCAGTATCTAACGCTGTGAGTTCTGCTTCCATTGTTGACCTCGTTAAGATGGTATGCTTACAAGACTTCCCTGAAACAGCGCCACCTCCAAGTGTGAAGACATATCCACTTGTAGCCTTAATCTCATCAGCATCTGATATCCAGTTTGAATCGCTATAACCCTCCAGTACCTTGGGATATCCGATAAAGTGAATGCCATAGCTCATAGTACCCTTTAGATAGCGCATTACCCTCTCAAAAGCATGCCAATGATCATCTCCGAATTGGAAACAAAACGGCTTAGTTTGCTCACAGCAAACGAGATGTCAGGCCTGGTACCGCTAGCTAAATACATGAGTGAACCAATTATTTGAGAATATCTCAATTGATCTCTGGCTATTCTTTGATTCTTCCTAAGCAATACGCTAGGATCATAAGGTGTTGGAGAGGATTTACAGTCGTTATAACCAAAACGACTCAGAACCTTTTCCACATAATGGGTTTGCAACAATGTAATCCCACCATCATCACCTCTCAACAGCTTGATGTTAAAGATAACATTAGTTACCCCTAGATCTTTCATCTCAAAATTATGAGATAAGAAATTCTTGACCTCCTTAATCACATTAAGGCTGATTCCAAAGATCAGTATGTCATCAACATACAGACATAGAATGACTCCCTCGCCCCCACCATGGCGACAATACACACATCTGTCAGCTTCATTCACAACAAAGCCTGCAGATGTTAAAATTATGTCGAACTTTTCATGCTATTGCTTAGGTACTTGTTTAAGACCATACAAATATTTCAACAACTTACACACCTTTCCTTCTTGACCATCTACTACAAATCCATCTGGTTGTTCTATGTAAATTTTCTCGTCCAACTCTCCATTTAGGAAAGCCGTCTTAACGTCCATCTGATGAACGAGAAGACCGTGTGAGGCAGCCAGAGATAGTAGTACTCGAATAGTGGTCAATCTAGCCACAGGTGAATAAGTATGAAAGAAATCTTCGCCTTCCTTTTGGGTATAACTCTTGACCACAAGTCGTGTCTTGTACTTCTCGATAGTACCATCAGGCCTAAGCTTCTTTTTAAACACCCACTTACATCCTATAGATTTACAACCATAAGGACGCTCAGTGATCTCCTAAGTTCCATTAGAGATAATAGAATCCATTTCACTACGCACTACTTCCTTCCAGTATTCCGCATCTGGAGAAGCATATGCTTCAGAAATGGTACTTAGAGTATCATCCACAAGATACATAATGAAATCAGAACCAAAAGACTTTGCAGTCCTTTGTCTTTTACTCTTCTTCAGAGTTTCATTGTTTTCCTCCTCGGGAGTTTGTTCGAGGATTTGCTCAAAATTTTCCATTGGAATGGCAGATTCAGGAGTTGTATTAGGCTCCTGACTCGAAGAACTAGGCATATCTTTCATCAGAAAAATATCCTCAAATAATGTAACACCACTGGACTCCATAATTGTACTGACATACACGTCAGGTACTCCAGATTTCACCACTAGAAATATATATCCAACGCTATGGTGAGCATAGCCTAGAAAGACGCAATCCACGTTTTTTGGTCCAAGCTTACGCTTTTTGGGAATAGGCACATTGACTTTTGTCAAACAACCACAAGTGCGCAAGTATGAAAGTGATAGTCTTTTCTTCTCCCATTGTTCATATAGGGTTATCTCTTTATTCTTTGTGGGAACCCTGTTTAGCACATGACAATAAGTCAATATAGCCTTCCCCCACCATGCTTTGGAAAGACGAGCTGTGTCTAACATGGTGTTAACCAAATCAGTTAGAGTGCGGTTCTTTCTTTCTTTCAGCAACCCCGTTTGACTGGGGTGAATAGGTAGGCGTCCTCTCATGGATTATACCATGTTCCTCACAAAATAAATTGAACTTATTAGAAAAGTATTCGCCACTACGATCAGACCTAACTCTTTTGATTTTCCTTTCAAGTTAGTTCTCAGCTTCTGCCTTATAGATTTTAAAGTAGTGAAGAGCTTCATCTTTACTTTTCAAAAGATATACATAGCAGAACCTTGTGGAGTCATCAATCAAAGTCATGAAATATCTATTACCATATTTTGTCAACACACCATTCATCTCACACAGATCTGAATGTATGAGTTCTAATGGTGCCAAATTTATTACCTCCGCGGCCTTATGAGGTTTACAAGGCTGCTTCGATTGAACACAAACTTGACACTTAGAACCTTTGGCAAGGGTGAATTTCGGGATTAACTCTAAACTGGCTAACCGCGTTATAACCAAAATTTATGTGACAAAGTCGTGAATGCTAAATAGTAGTCTCATTACCACTGTAAACATGGTTCACAACATTATTACACAAATCTAAAAGAGATAGGCGGAACAAGCATCCGCATACATAGCCTTTACCAACAAATTGTCCACACTTGGACACTACAAATTTATTGGATTCAAATACCAGTCTAAAGTTATTTCTACATAGAAGAGATCCACTGACGAGATTCTTATTGATGGATGACACATTATGCACGTTCTTCAGTTGGACAATCTTTCCCAAATAAACTTCAGATCGACCGTACCAACACCATGAACAGTGGCATGTGACCCGTTCCCTATTAGAACGGCTGAATCCCGAGTGACCTGGTAAAAAGAGAATAATGAAATATCTACACACAGATGTATATTAGCACCAATGTCTATCCACCAATTGGTAGAATGACATACGGAAAGAACAGTAGGTAAATTACCATACCCTGAAGTTCCCGTCTCAGTGGTACAAACAACAACATTGGCGGACATAGAATTCTGCCCTTACTGATTCTTTTCACCTTTGCGTTGGCTCCAATCTTTGGCCCAATGACCAGATTCGCCACACACAAAGCAAAGACCATCATTTGTGCTTTTCTTCTTCTTCTTGAAGCTAGTTGTTTGTGCAGATTTGTTCTTGCCTTTGAACTTTTGAGCCTATCCATTCTTCTTCTGCACCACATTGGTACTAGAATGTCCCTCATTACTTCTAGTGTGTGTATCTTTTACTCTCGCCTTCTCTTCAACATCAAGAGACCCAATGAGATTTTCAACAGAAAACTCTTGTCTCTTATGTTTCAGAGAAGTAGCAAAATTCCTCCAAGAATGAGGAAGTTTGGCAACAATACCTCCCGCGACAAACTTGTCCGGTAACACACACTTGAAGTGCTCAAGTTCTGTGGCCGTGGATTGTATCTCATGAGCCTATTCAACTACAGAACGGCCATCAACCATTCTGTGGTCATGGTATTGATCCATGAGATACAGTTCACTGCCTGCATCCGAAACCCCAAACTTGGCCTCGAGTGCATCCCACATCTCTTTCCCAGTTTTAATCACCATGTATGCATCGATTAATTTCTCACCAAGAACACTAACCACGACACCTTTAAAAAGGTTATCAGCAGCCTCGAACGCTCGCTCCTATTCAGGACTAAGTGTTCCTTCAGGTTTGCCGTTTGCCACATGAAAAACGTTCATGGTAGTTAGCCAAAGCAGCATCTTGGTGCGCCACCTCTTGTAATTCGCAGCATCGAACTCAGAGGGTTTGAGCGCAGCAGCAAAGCCAGTTGACGAAAAATGCATAGAATAAGGTTTTTGGATTGATGAACATATAAGTATTTTTTTTGAATTACTTTAATCCAGAAATATACTAGATGAATCATGGACAATACTCTAGCCTTTTTCATAAAGCAAATAATCATGAACACCATAGTTATACGATTTTTCAGAAAAACAGAAAGTAGTATTCCTATCTTAGTGTTTAAGATAACAACATATAATAAAGCTAAATACATGACAAGTGAGAGATTGATATACCCAGAACCAGTAGAATGAACAACAGCATCAGAAGTGTTGGTGAGGTCGTCGTTTGCCATGGCGTAGTGGTAGTCGTCGCGGATGATGTAGATGAAGCAGAGGATCGGATGATGATGATGACGAAGCAACGATCGGATGAAGACGGAGCAGCGAGCAGTCGCGCGAACGCTTCCCAAAAACCTTATTCGTCCTCGCTCGTGCAAGCCTTCAAGGACGAGGGTTCCAGAGTTCTGCTCTCCCGGTTCAACAGTACACGCGCCTTGCGGGATGGAGATCGCCAGACACAACAGCAACAGATTCGAAGGCAGAGACCAGAGGAAATGGTTGTCATCAACTAGTGCTAACCGCAGCAATAACTCACTGGTAACGGAACCGTTTCTGCCAGCCGTTCGTTAATGTCATTATTTCGAGTCGGTGCGTTTCGATTTTCGAATATATAAAAAAACGCGTCCGCACCCGATGTGCCTGCGCGCACACGACACGGCACGGCACGGCGAGCGAACGAGCGCGCGCGCGTGTTGACTTTCTCCAATTCCATAAGGAGGGCTACCACGTTCCACTTTATAAAGTGGTGTAACTCTCCTTCAACTCTTCATGTGAGACTAATCAATTTTAGAACTTGCACATGAGTTTTTTAAATTCTGGAGGAATTAATTAGAATTAAAAACTAATTAGAATTATAAACTGAGCTTACTTCGTATTAATTCCTACACATACTACGTGTCGTTCAAATCCAATCCGAATAGTTCGAACACAAAGGATTTCGTTGAAGAAAAAAAAGAGAAACATCCAGTGGTGTTTCCTACGGAATCCATGTGGGAATCCTACATTCGAGATGAGGTCACGGTGGTTCCTGCTGGATACGATAGGTACGTTAGTGGTAAGCCAGTAGTTTTGCAGTTGAATACCCACAACTTGAGATTTAACAAGTGTAGGAATTGTCTAGTTCGATTCACAAGTCTTCTTTTCTAAGTTTTCTTTATGTACGATATGGTGACAAATCCAGGCCTTAAATGGAAAGCAAGAAGAAATTTCGAAGACCACAACCCAAGTAAGCCAAGCCAGCCTCCCCTGCCCCCCGTGCAGTCAGCGCTAGCAATTAACAAAGTTTGAAACCCTAATTAAACAGCAGTAGTGAGTACTACTAGTAAGCACAGGAATTCAAAGCGACGGCCATTAGTCGGTTCAATTCACCACCCACATGTGGCTCAAGTCTTAAATAACCTGTGATTTTGTTATCGTAGCCTTCGTCTTTCTTTGCTCACTTCATCTCTGAAAGAGCGAGACAAGCAGAGAGAGTAGCCAAGAAACAGAGGCGGGGACGCAGCTCGCACATGAGGCGGCATCCCAACCCGTCGTCCCCGTCGTCGTTCGTAGCTTCCCTTTTCGTCTAGGATTCTTCCATGATTCAGGAAGTTAGGCCATGTCTCCCCTGCTCCTCGGATTCCTCTGTTTACTCCTCGTCGCAGGTGGGATTCCTCTGCTCTGTTCTTGATTTGCTCTGTTCTTGGTACGTGAGTTGAATTGCGCATGGAGTTTGACGGAATTCTGTTGCCTTGAAGGTGAGGCGGTGCTGATTGGTGCGCAGAGCAGCGGCGGTGGGGGTGACAAGGAGGTGCTCGTCGAGCTCAAGCGGTTCCTGCGGGCGAAAAACAGGTTCAACCGCGGCGCCTATGACGCATGGCCGGAGTCGGAGCCGTCGCCGTGCGGGTGGAGGGGCGTGGTATGCGACCCGGCCGGCCGCGTCACGTCGCTGAACTTGTCCAGCTCGAGGATATCCGGACCGGCGTTCGGTAACTTCTCGCGGCTCTCGGCGCTCACCTGGCTCGACCTCTCCGACAACAGTATCACCGGCGAACTCCCCGCCGCCGACCTCAACCAATGCCGCGGCCTCGTGTACCTCAACCTCTCTCAAAACCTCATCTGCGGGACGCTTGACCTCTCCCGCCTGACCAGGTTGCAGAAGCTCGACGTGTCGGGGAACCGGCTCGAGGGCGGCGTCGCGGCCAACTTCCCGGCCATATGCGCCGACCTCGCCGTGTTCAACGTGTCCACCAACAAGCTTACCGGGAACATCACCGCCCTGTTCGACGGCTGCGCCAAGCTCGAATACGTCGACCTTAGCTCGAACAACTTCACTGGCGAGCTTTGGCCGGGCATCGCAAGGTTCAGGCAGTTCAGCGCCGCCGAGAACAACCTCACCGGGAGCGTCCCGTCGAGCACGTTTCCGGACGAAGGCTGCAAGCTCCAGTCATTAGACCTCTCCGCGAACCAGCTCCTCGGAAACTTCACGGATTCCGTCGCGAATTGCGCGAATTTGACGTACTTGTCGCTGTGGGGGAATATTTTCACCGGGATGATACCTGCCGGAATCGGGGAGCTCGCCGTTCTCGAGACGCTGATTCTTGGGAAGAACCAGTTCGACCGCAAGGTACCGCTGGAGCTGACGAACTGCTCCAGGCTTCAGTTCTTGGACATCAGCAACAACGCATTTGGAGGAGATGTGCAAGAGATTTTTGGCAAGTTTGTGAGCTTGAGGTATCTTGTGCTGCATCACAACAACTACACCGGCGGCATCGTCAGCTCCGGCGTGCTCCGGCTACCGCAGCTCGCCAGGCTCGACCTCAGCTTCAACGAGTTCTCTGGCGAGCTCCCTCCACAGGTGGCCGACATGAAGAGCCTCAAGTACCTGATGCTCGCCGAGAACGACTTCTCCGGCGGGATACCGCCGGCGTACGGCCGGATGGCAGAGCTCCAGGCTTTGGACCTGTCTAATAACAAGCTCTCAGGTGGGATTCCGGCGAGCATCGGGAACCTCACGTCGCTCCTCTGGTTGATGCTCGCCGGGAACCAGCTCTCGGGCAAGATACCGCCGGAGATCGGCAACTGCACCAGCTTGATCTGGTTGAACCTGTCCGACAACCGGTTGACTGGGAAGATCCCGCCAGAGATGGCAGATATAGGGAGGAACCCCAGTCCAACCTTCACTAAGAACCGGGACGATTCGAACGTGCTCGCCGGCTCCGGCGAGTGCCAGGCCATGAAACGGTGGATCCCGGCGAGCTATCCCCCGTTCAGCTTCGTCTACGCGGTCATGACCAGGGAGAACTGCCGCAGAATATGGGACCGCATCCTCAAGGGCTACGGAATCGTTCCGATTTGCACCAACTCGTCGTCGCCGGTGCGGTCCAACACGATCTCCGGGTACGTGCAGCTGTCCGGGAACTTGCTGTCTGGAGAGATACCGTCGCAAATCGGCTCAATGCGGAACCTCAGCTTGCTCCACCTCGACGGCAACCGGCTCACGGGCCGCCTGCCGCCGGAGATCGGCCAGCTCCCGCTCGTCGTGCTCAATGTCTCAAGAAACACCATTTCGGGTCAAATTCCGTCGGAGATCGGTCACATTTTGTGCCTCGACATTATGGACCTGTCCTACAACAACTTCTCTGGTGAGCTCCCGTTGAGCCTGAGCCAGCTCAACGAGCTGACCAAGTTCAATGTGTCATACAACCCGCTTCTCTCCGGCGATGCTCCCACCACCGGCCAATTCGGCACCTTCGACGAGCAGTCCTTCCTCGGCGATCCGCACATAAAATTGCATCAGAGTCGAGCCGCCGGTAAGCAGCCACCACCGGAAGCAGCAGATGTTCCTGCGGTTAGAGGACGAAGGATGTCTCCAAGAACGATCGCGGTGTGGTTCTTATTCTCTCTCATCATCGCCTTCATCGCCGGCACCGTTGTGTTCATCATGGCCAACCTGCGCGCCCGGTTCCCGGTTGACCAGGACCCGGACCCGGAGTCATTCTCCTGTGAGAACCCCAACTGCGGCGGCAACGACAAGTGCGCGTTCCAAATGTCGACGTCGTCGCCGCCGTCCGGGTCATCTTCGGCTACCGGATGCTCCTCCTCGACGGAGGGGGTGAAGATGTTTCGGCTTGACAAGACGGCGTTCACCTACCGCGACATCGTGGCGGCCACCGGCAACTTCTCCGACGACCGGGTGATCGGTTGGGGCGGCTATGGTGTGGTGTACCGCGGCGTGCTCCCCGACGGCCGGGTCGTGGCTGTCAAGAAGCTGGCCAGACTACGCGACGGCGGGGACGGCGACGGCGAGCGCGAGTTCCGCGCCGAGATGGAGGTGCTCGCCGACCGGATGGGGTTCACGTGGCCGCACCCGAACCTCGTCACGCTCTACGGGTGGTGCCTCTCCGGCTCGGCCAAGATACTGGTGTACGAGTACCTCGAGGGCGGCAACCTGGAGGCTTTCATCGGCGACCGCGCCGCGTTCGGGTGGGGGCGGCGGCTGGACGCGGCCATCGGCGTGGCTCGGGCGCTCGTGTTCCTGCACCACGAGTGCTGCCCCGCCGTGGTGCACCGCGACGTGAAGGCCAGCAACGTGCTCCTCGACCGCGACTGGCAGGCCAAGGTGACGGACTTCGGGCTGGCCAGGGTGGTCTGCCCCGGCGACACCCACGTCAGCACGATGGTGGCCGGCACGGTGGGGTACGTGGCGCCGGAGTACGGGCAGACGTGGCGGGCGACGACCAAGGGCGACGTGTACAGCTACGGCGTGCTCCTGATGGAGTTCGCCACGGGCCGGCGCGCCGTGGACGGCCGCGAGGAGGAGTGCCTGGTCGACTGGGGGCGGAGGATGGCCAAGGAGGGCTGGAAGGTGAGGCAGCAACCGGAGGAGACGAGCGCGGTGTTCTGGGAGCTCCTCATGCTCGGCATGCGGTGCACCGCAGACGCGCCGCAGGAGCGGCCGGACATGCCGGACGTGCTCGCCGCGCTGCTCGACATCGCCGAGAACGGCGACACAAGCTGTAGATACTGCAAGAGTAGTTCAGGGCACAGCGACAGTGAGTAAAACCAAATTGAACCCACATAGGTTTAAGGTTACGAAACAAACAACAGATTGGTTCTTTCTTTACAAATTTTTGGTTGCTTAGTAAGTTTAGTTGATTCGCCATTAATTCTTGATGTGAATAACAAAAGTATGGGGAATCGAGACAGAGAAGAAAGTTTTGGTTGTCCACAGTACATCTGTTCTTGTATAGGCGAAGCATTATCATTGTACACTCGTGCAAACGAGAAGCTTTTGCTTTTTTCCACGTCTTGCAAATTGCAATGCGGAGCAACCTAACCTCTTCTGATGTTGCAACTTGCAAATGCTAGTAGCAGTCGTAACGTCGGGAACAGTATGATAGTAGGCATGTAGAGGTGATGGCAATATTGTCTCTGCGTTCGCTTTCTTGGACCATGACGCCTCCGCTCATCATGGCTATATCGTGCACTCCAAGGGATACGGTCAAAGATAAGACAGCAAGCGGTCAAAGGCTTCAATCCCTGTTTTTTTGAAAGTTTATTTAAACTCTATTATACCTGAATTATAGTAATTTTTTATGTAATTTAATTATTCTTAAAAATATTAATAACTTATATCTCCATCACATAATTCAAAATCTCACATGTACTTTGAGGAGTTGTGCAAAAATAAAAAAAATTATCGTAGCCGGGCACCAGAGTCGTCGAATTTTTGGCCGATACGGCCGATTTTGATATCGTATTTGCGGTTTTAACCAAATTACGCTTGAATTTACAAAATTAGCCGAAGTTGCGGCGCCGCAGGCGCGTCTTGCGCCACAAGGGACGACGCGTATGCGCGGCGCAGTCGCGCGCGCCGCCGCGCCCAGCAAGGCCAGGCCTGTGCGCTGGCGCCGCGCGCCGCCCGCCCCAGCGTGACGTGGGAGGGCGTGGCGGCGCGGTGCGCTGCGGGCGCGGGTGGCGCGATGCCACGCTTGTACGGAGAATTAAAAACGTTGGGGTGGCCATATTTCCCACCGTCCATCCTCCTCCTCCGCACATCCGTCGCCCGTCCAGAATTCCGGCGCCAATGCTTACGGAATTCCGGCGCCAAGGCCGCGACTCTCTCCACTCGGCTATAAATACCGACTCGCACTCGCTCTTCTAATATATCAATTGCGTTTGATTCTCGTTCTGCGCTTGTCGTGAGAACTCGAGAACGTAACATAATTAATTTTATTGGGAGGTAATTGTTTTCGCTTCTCGTCACTCGGCCTTGATTTATGACTTCCTCCGAAGGGTGATTTATTACTTCCTCCGAAGGGTGATTTATTACTTCCTCGGAAGGGCAGGTAATTTGTGTTATGCTTTTGTCGTTATTGCCGTAGTCGTAATTAGTTAGTCTTTGTTAGCTAGTCGTAATTAGATAGTTTAGGGGTAATTAATTAGTAGTAATTAGTTAGTCGAGTAGTAATGAATTAGTTTAGTGCTAATTAATTAGTCGTAATTAGTTTAGTAGTCATCGTTCTGAAGATATGAAGTAAGTGGAAATAAAGTACTGGTATTTTTTAGTGGTAATTAATGAACCGTAATTAGTTAGTTTATAGATAGCTAATTAGTCGTAATTAGTTAGTTCACTAGTAATAAATTAGTTTAGTGCTAATTAATTAGTCATAATTAGTTTAGTACTCATCGTTACAGCATATCAAGTAAGTGGAAATAAAGTACTGGTATTTTGTAGTGGTAATTAATCAACCATAATTAGTTAGTTTAGAGATAGTTAATTAGTCGTAATTAGTTAGTTCAGTAGTAATGAATTAGTTTAGTGCTAATTAATTAGTCGTAATTATTTAGTGGTTGTTGTGGGTTTAGGTATTTTCGAACATGCAAGACTTGATTGTATTTTACGGCGATGGGCTTGTACGAGCCGGACACGATGGGTTGGACCTGTCGAGATGCTAGTACAAGGTGGTCCGGCGAGGGCTCCACGCGATGAATATTCACGAAGTGCGCTAAGCCGCATCCGGAGGAGTTCCTCACGAGCCAAGGACGAAGAAAGTTATGATTGAGGCGATCACCTGCACCAATTATGTGTGGGAGCTCGTAAAGGTGGATGGAAGCATAGCATGGAGGCAGTACATGGAGATTGTCTCCCAACCCGAGGCGCCATTCACGGAAGCCTATGGTGTACGCCAATTTCGTACATAGGGCGTCTGAAACCCCGATGATGCCGAAGCTCGCATAAGCGGGCAAGCGCGCACTGAAGCTCAAGATGGCAAGCCTGAGAATGTCTTGCCTCGGAGGGAAGTCTCGTGCCTAATTTTGAGCCAAATGAGGGGCTAAACATGGTGGTCGGCCCGCATCGATCGCCACGAGTATCTATCGGACGAGACTCTCGGGTTGGAGTCCGACGAGGACCGACCCAAGCTCGGATGGTGCAAGCGAGGACGCACACGGCCGGTGGTCCTTACGTGGCATCGAGACTTGATGATATCGCGGTGCGTTCGCTCGTACTACCGCAAGAAGAAGGCTCCCGTGGGGGTTTAGCCGACACCCTCTTAGTTGGGCGGCGCTTCCCGAACAAGGTGGCCGTGCAACAAGCTATAGCACGGCGCTTTGTCCATCACCGTGTGTACCGAGGTGCACCGGTCCAACCAGTGGAAGTGTGATGAAGTGCATAGTAGAAGGCGCCTCGGCAAGGTCGCTACTCTCCGAGCAAAGATCTTTGGCTCGGTCTTCACGGTCAAGGAGCCGATCGACCACACTGCGAGCTCACGAGCCTGCGGCGACATCGGGCGTGACTTCCGCATATGTTGCAAACCTCATCACGCACCTAGTTGAGGCGACGTGTCTATCTCCCCAAGCCGATGATGTCGGAAGTCGTCAATCGGGTTAGCTATCCGATTGCTACTGAAGGTTCGACGAGCCAAGCAGAAAGTCATCGAGACTATGTACGGGACATACGAAGAGGCGTACAACCTTGTGCCGAGATTGCTTCACCAGATTGCCGGATCAAACCCCGACACGTACATAAACAAGCTGGAACGTGAAGATGCTGAAAAAGGGCCCAACCACTTCATACTGGATAGGGTGTTCTGGGCTTTCGCCGAGCCATCGTGGGCTTCAAGTTCTGCGTCCGTGCTAACGATGGATGGCACTTTTCTCAGGAAGTACAAGGGCACCATCCTCACCGCGGTGGCGGCCGATCACGAATGACCAACTTCTCCCGGTTGCATTTGCCATTGTCGAGAGCGAGAACACATCCAGCTGGCTGTGGTTCTTGGAGAACGTGAAGAGGGCCGTGGTGGGAGACCGGGCCAACGTCTGCCTAGTCACAGACCGCAATGCTGGGTTGTTGGCGGCCATCAACATCATGCAGCGTGGGATGGATCCATCTCACCAGTGGAACGACGTGCAATCCAGGTGGTGCATGAGGCATCTTGCATCTAACTTGTTCACGCGGTTCCGCAGTCAGGAACTCATGAAGACGTTCAAGGCATTGTGTATGCAGAACCAGCGACGGAAGTTTGAGTCTATTTGGAGAGACCTTGAACACCGGACTACGAGACATACAAGGGAGTCCACTCCGGAGAGGGAGCAACCTAGTAGCGCCATAACCTTCTCCCAGTGGATTAACGACCACGCTCCTGAATTGGAGAAATGGTCCCTCCTCTATGACACGACGGCGGTGCAGTACGGCGTTATGACGACCAACATGTCTGAGGTCTACAATAGCGTCCCGAAGGTGTGCGCGGGCTCCCTATCACCGCGGTTGTCCGGAGACATGGACTCGCACCGTTGGTTATTTCGTGAATAGAGCCACCGCACCAAGCCGGCTGATGGGCGAAGGCAGCGGTGGTCCGAGAACATGCGAGACACATGGATCGGAAGATGGAGAAGGCCCGAATGCACGACATTCGGTGATCGACGACCTCGGTAAAGTACGAGATCAAGCTTCGGCGTAAATACGTCAATAGTCATGCTAGGGGAAAGAAAATGGACATGCACCTGGGTGATGTGGCGACATGCACCGCAACAAGCCAAAGCTCTTCCACAAACCATGCTCGCCGCGTACAAGGCATGTGCGCAAATGCGCAGATGGCTACACCATACATCTCTGAGTACTACGACATGCAGCACCTATTCGGTACATGGAGCGGAGAGTTTCACTCGTATGGTTTGGAAATGAACTACAAGGATCTTTGGCCCGACATGGTGCACTGGGGTCCCAACAGGGACTTGAAGAGAATAGGGAAGGGGCGACGGCAGACGCGGCGCTTCCGGAATGATATGGATGCTAGTCAGCGTACGAAAGATTAGCCGCACGGTGAAGTGCGGGATATGCAAGACCCTGGCACTCAATGAAGGATTGTCCCAATGCACCTAGTTCGTCCGGCCGTCACTCGTGTCGTAATTTAAAGTTTTTCTGTCTTGCTTGTTATGTACAGCGCAAAATTATACGAGACCGGCTATGGACTCTTCGGCAAACTTCTACAAGAGGATGTTGCGAGCGCAATCGCTTCTTGTAAGAGGAAACAGCTAAAATACCCGGATTTTTCAATGAAAGATGCTCCAGTGCCACCACGTTTGCCGGTCCCGAAGTGTGTGTGTGGTGAACCGGCAGAGATCATTCAGTCCACACACCCAGACACGGCCGCCCGGGCGTACTACAGGTGCGGCCACTACATGGTAAGCGTTTCTTTCGCGCGCATCGATTTTCCTCCCAATGTTTAATTCCTTCAATTTTTAACTTCATCCCCACGTAATGCAGCCCGAGATGCGCTGCCACTTCTTCCAGTGGATTGACGGCCCCGAGATGTACGACATGGCATTCATCCAGCAGGAGTACATGCTAAACTACTCGGTGCGGGCCGAGAACTTCTCACGGTGGAAACCTTACGTACCAGATGAGGAGGCACCGAAGGACCCCAGTAAACTCCCGAGCGTAATCCATATCGACGACAAGGGAAAGGCTCATGCAAACGTCAGTTATGAAGAAATTACATCCTTCTTATGATTTTCACTATACGGTGTACTTACATCATGCAAACGCAGACATGGGCGACTTCGACACACCCCGACGTGGACATTCCGTAACAAGGGCAAGGAAAGGCTCATGAGGTCGAGCCCGCCCGCCACAATCCGGCCGCCGGGCGTCATCCGTATCCACGACGTCAGTTATGAAGAAATTACATCCTTCTTATGATTTTCACTATACGGTGCACTTACATCATGCAAACGCAGGACATGGGCGACTTGACACACCACCGACGTGGGCGGTCCCGTGACAAGGGCAAGGAAAGGCTCATGCGGTGAGCTGGCGCCATGGCGATCCGATCGTCCGGAGCAATCTACATGGACGGCGTGAGTTATGAACAATTGACATTCTTATTACGTTTTGTCTTGACGATGTACTTACATCATACAATTGCGAGTGCAGACGACTTGACATACCGGCCGACGTGGAGAGTCCGCGATAAGGGAAGGCTCCTTCGGCCCGAGACCCACCGACGTCGAGACAAGGCTCCCTTGCTATGGCGTCGCGAGACAAGTAGCACACATCGTTAAGTAGTTGCTACCCACATGTTGTACGGATCTTCATAATCGCAACAAGCGGTCTCCCGAATTTTAAATTATAGCAAATGAGGTAAAAAAATGAAAATTTTTGTGTTTGACAAAGTGTATTTGATTATGTATTTTTTGTATTATTTTATTTGTTAAGAATCTTTTGATATAACTTTGCTTTCGTACAGATCAATTAATGTACTTCATACAAAGGAGGTCTCAGGAGGCCACGAGAGGTCTCGAAGGTTTAATGGAGTGGAATCATTATACAAAAAGTTTGTACGTTTATTGATTAATACGAACAAGACACTCATACGAAATAGCGATAACAAGCATGTAGTACAATGAAAATCGCATAACACGTGAAACTATACGGCTCACTCGTCTGAGCCACTACTCTCTCCCTGCTGCGGCTGCGTCCGCGTGCGCGGCCTTGTTTTGCGCCGAGCATGACCCGTGGAATACGTCCACCGCTCTGGAGAACGCGTGTCGGTTCGGAGGGGGTACGGAGACCGTTGAGGCGGAGGTGGACCAGTAGACTGAGTCTGGAGCAGAGTCTGGTAGGCGTACATGTCGTCTTGATGAGACGTCCTGAGCACACCTGGGGGACACTTCCGAGGAATTCATCCACGACGGAGGCTAGAAAACCACTCTGGGGGCCACTCTGGGGGTACGATGCCTGCAACTCCAGTTGCGCGGATGAACTCTCGCCTGGAGTATACCGTGGGGCACCGAACCCGGAGGACATCTGCTCTTGAACGTACGGGGGGGCAGCGAACCCGGAGGAGCTCTGCCCTGCGTACGCTAAAAACCCTGGCTGCCATTGTCCTTGCCCCGGCGTCGTATCTTTGCTCCTGGTAGGAGTTGGGAGGCCCGTATCGTCGTCATCAGTCGATGTGAATCGCCGTCACCCCGTGGGTCAAGGTCGCAAGACGAAACGATGTTAGTACAAATGAACACTCGGATGTAAACTAAGAACCTCGTACCTCCGGATGTGCGGTCACGATAACCGAGGGGCGGCGGTATGTCTACGGGTCCAGACGACGAAGTGATTCATCCCGACGGACCTCGGCGAGAGAACGGCATGATGTTAGCGGGCGTAAGGCATAATTACAAAACTTGATGTAAATTTGTACATAGCGACTTACATGCGGCGACCGCCCGCAGATGACCGACGGAACGCTCGACGCTGCGGACTCGCTAGGTCATGGTGACCTAGCGGGTGAGCACGGCCCCACTTCGTGCCGTCATGAAGACGTCCGTCCCTCGAACGACCACGGCTCAAGTTCTTTACTATCTTCTTCATCTCCGCGAGATGTGCTTCAAAACTTTTTATATGCCGCGGGTTCTCTCTGGCCGAGTTGGGCCTCGTCCATTGCGCTCGACGCCGCACCGCCCGCTCCAATCAGTAGTGACATATGTAACGAGTTCATTAACAAAAATACGAATATCGCCAACAAAACTGCGAACCGTAGGTTGTAAGTGTCGTCACGGTGTCGCCATGTCTTGAAGCGCCGTGACGGCCGTGACGTCGGCGGAGGCTCTCTTGGTGCGTCGAAATGTCACCTCCTCTGGCGCCCGGACGAGGAATGGTGAGTCTTGCGCGCGTTAAGTGGCATGTACCACTCCATGTACGCAGCTGTCGATCGAGGGTCATATGGACGCGCTCATGCCATACATCCACGCACCACGCGAAGCCATGTCTCAATCCACTGTGCTTTGGTGCATTTGCTACCCAAAATATGCCCACCCGACCTCGATTGCTGCATTTTGAAAAGATTAATGTTACAAAAGAAGACGTAAGGATGCAAAAATTACTTGGATGAAATTTGACTCACGGTGTACAGCCGCTCCGGGGGCTGCCGTTCGGGGGCGCAGCCGGTATCGACAAATCGTCGCATTACGCGGCGCGGCGCGTAAGGCTCCACCATATGTGAGAACACCAGTGGCGGTCGTCGTCCACAAAAATCGATCAACGAGACATGAAACAGACGGCCGCGCGTGCGCAACCGCGAGGAGAAAATCAGCATGCCATGGACACCGGATGATGTCGCCTCGTGCAATAACTCAAACTCGTTGTGGTACAACGAGTAGCACCTCGCCGGTCTTCGTTGTCCCAGCAGACGACCGCCGCGAGCCCACCGTAAGCCCATGGTGGGCGCGCCTATGGGGTCATGTGGTATGTCGTCATCCGGGAGAGGGAACAGGTGCGCCGCTATCTCAATGGTCGGTCGCCCAACAGGAAGTGCTCCCAACTCCACACCGCAGAGAGCACGTAGCACACGACTAGGTTGCTACAGAGCCGCCGCGTGTGGCGTCACTACCCTCGGTATGTAGCGCAAAGGGCGGTGATCCCCACCAGGTCGCGACATCGGCTCACCCGCGTCAACCAAAGACTCGGCGACGCGATGAAGTCGGGTTCAAAAATCGCCTTTGTGGTTGGAAACAGGACCCAACCAAAGAGTGGAGAAGGTAAGCAACGAGATGCGTCCTAACGACGCCTCAGTGCACCTGCGGCATTCACGAATCGCCTCACCAAGCCCGAGGACGCCACGTGCACCCTCCGGCAGAGGTTGGCCAAACCGCCGCTCGGCTGACCTTCCATCCGCTCCTGAGGGCGGAAACAAGCGGCACACCCCGATCGGAGACCACCAAGAACGAGACATCCTCTAGGGTGATCGCCATCTCACCCCACCGAAAATGGAAGGTGTGCGTCTCGGGCCTCCACCGGTCCACAAGTGCGGACAACAGTGCCGTCTAGGGTGAACCCCGTTGGAAGGACACCATCCTCGCAAAGGGCAACAAGCCCGTCTCCCGAGGATCGGGACGTAATGATCGCCTAGCGCCCACCGATCCCTCCCGCCCTCGGCGCCCGGGCGAGGGCCATCCACGCCAGCCGGTGAGCCACACTTGCACCGGTGGTCCTCATCGTAGAATTGTTCTAGTAGCTCCTAGAGAGACATGACTAGCAAAACATACATAGCGAACATTACCGACAATGTGGCTAATTAAACATAGAAGAATGTAGCTAAATTAAAATTATGATAAACCTACCGCGAACGATTTACGGCGGCGGTTAATAACGTTGAAATATAATCGAGAGAGCAAGCGCATGAAAAGAAAAGAATGAGCAGAGGAGCGAGCGAGTGGATCGAATATGAACTTAGCGTAAGAACGATCGCGAAATGAAATCGCGATCGCTCTCCAATATATGCGCGAAGGCCTTGCCAGGGCGGCGGGCGCGCGCGTGGCCGCGCTGCCGCGCTGGCGCGAAGCCGCTTAGCTGCCAGCGCGAGCGTTGTGCTGCGCCAGCGCCAACAGGTCGGGCGCAGCGAGCGCTCAAGGCTGCGCCACGCCGGGCGCTGGTCGCACGCGGCTGTAGCGCGCCCAGTATGCGGCCGGCGCGGCAAGGCTGGCTGGCGTGTGGCCGGCTGCGCCGCTGCGCCCGCGGACACGCGTCATCCTCATGGCCAGCAAGACGGCAGCGGCGTCGCAGCGCACTTCTAGTTTTGTAAATACAATCTGCGGTCGGTTAAAACCGCAAATACGGTATCAAAATCGATCGTATCGGCCAAAAATTCCAGAGTCGTCAGGGATACTGGTGTGCCGTCAAGCATACTGTACATATGTAGACTAGGTTTATATAGTATTTTCCCAATAATGTACCTAAATACCCCTCCCCCCGTCTCTCTCAGCATTGTGAGGGCAAGAAGGTAAATGTCCCTTCTTGCCCTCCTATAAATAAAGCCCCAAGGGCACGTACAAAGGGGGGGCTCATTGATATACTTGTAATACAAGACTCATGCCACTATTGTCCGTGACTCCTCTCTCATTCGGTCCTCCAATGATAAAAGAGTATTATGTACCCACTGTCTAGCGAGGCTACGACCGTTGGCGCCGTCCGTGCGGATCGAGCAAGAAGCTACACATGAGAGGAGTGGAAGACACCCTAGGACGAAGCCCACCACGCGTGGCCCAAAAAAAAGCCTCAGCCGAAGCACCTTCAGCAGGCCACCAAGCCTCACCACCCCCAGCTGAAGTCCACCAGGGCACCCGTTGAAAAACTCTGTCGGTAGCAAAGGCACCCAATTCTCCGGTTCGTGCACTTCGCCCGGCGCCGCCGCCCCGAGAGCCCCCCTTCGGCCTCCGTCGCCGCCTCGGGAGCCCCCCCACTTCGACCTCCGCCGCCGCACTCGGGAGCCCCCCTTCGGCTTTCGTCGCCGCCTCGGGAGCCCCCTCTTTGGTCTCCACCGCCTATGGAGGCCCCTCTACCCTTCGACATCTCTGCTGCCTCCGGAGGCCCCTCGACCCCTTCGGCCCTCCGGAGGCCCCTCGGCACCTACGGTTACGGCGCCACCCAGCGTGGCCCACCTGTCTTCGCTGCCGTCAGAGGCCCCCCAACCCTTCGGTCCCCTTCGAGGCTCCCTCGGCCGCGATGGCTCAAGCACCACCTCCGCCTTCGCTGGCTTCCCCTCGAGCCTCCTCCGGTCGCCTCGCCCTGCGGACCATCCTCGGCCCCTTGAGGGCCAGCCGCCACCTCTCGAGCACCTTCGGCCGCCACCTCCAGACCACCTTCGGCCGAAGCCCAATCCCACCCAGCACCTTCAGCCGAAGCACCATCCCCAACCCTCCATGGCGCAAGAAGACCTCCTCGGCCGCTGCAAGATCGCAACCTCGGAGCCCCTCGAGCGAGCCAGCGAAGATCGCCACGTCCTTCAACCGCAGCCCTCCGAGTCTGCCGATCCTTCGGCGGCACCGCCCCGGCCTTGGGGCTCACCCACCTTCAACAACGCCCCGCGCGTAGCTCCACCTCCAGCACCCATCACCGGAGCAGCCTCGCGCGTCTAGCTTCACCTCCAACCTTCATCACCCGGAACCCCCCTGGAGCACCTTCGGCACTGACCCTTCGACGCCTTCATCACCCGGAGCACCCCTTAGCTAACCCCACCTCGGGCTGCGCAGGTTCCCTCTACTACTGACGTTATTATGCAAGGATTTGGAACTAGATTTACTTTGTACCCATGCTGATCTCATTCATGGTAGTATCCACTGTTGGAACCCTCTGTATTATACTTCTAGGGCACAGTCCCAAGTAGAGCCTGCATCTCAATCACTGTTATACTGCAAAATCCATTTATACTTAGTGGGGTGACCGAGACAAACCACCTCCTGCTTCCCAAAATCCATTTATATGCTGGCGTGCATACGCCAGTTCGTCTCAAAAGATAAGAAAACCTAGGCACAAATAGTTGCGCCACCAGTCCAGGATTCATCTGCTAGCTTACCATTTTCAGAGAAGTGACAAGTTTATTGCATAGGCAATCTCTGACTAAAGGAGGAAAGAGTTAGTTGGTGCTTTCAGGATGCCAACAAGGTGCTAGCATCTGTGACCCGTGAACGTTGTGGCTATTCAGTGAACCTGTAACGGTGTCAAGCTTCAGTTGGGGAGAACTAACTTTGTGCACAGTCTTGCTTCGTCAAATAAGATCAATTAGCTTGTTGGAGAGCAATAGCATGTGCGAAAGAGTCTCATTGCATCTAAGCCATTTTCGCGTCTGGTTTGCATAAAAAAGTTGTCAATAGAAGTAGTAGGTCGTATGCATACTAGTATTTGTGTTACAACAACTTGCACAATATAAAAAGGCACCGTGCATGGCCCCGAGCCCCGGTGCACACTAACTCACCGTCGCGGGTGTGAAGTGTATAAACAAGACACCGCACATGGCACCGAGCCCCGGTGCACACTAACTCACCCTCGCGGGTGTGAAGTGTATAAACAAGACACCGCGTATGGTCCCGAGCCCCGGTGCACACTAACTCACCCTCGCGGGTGTGGAGTGTATAAACAAGATACCGCACATGGACCCGAGCCCTGGTGCACACTAACTCACCCCTCGCGGGTGTGGAGTGTACAAATAAGACACCGCGCATGGCCCCGAGCCCTCGGCGACTAGAGAGTCTGCTCCGAAGGCCTCGCCTCGGCGTCAAGTTAGCACACCACGCTCAATCGCACAAAAGACCCTAGTCGTCCTAAAGGCCTGCCTCGGTGACTAGGGAGTCCGCTCCGAAGGCCTCGCCTCGGCGGTAAGTCAGCACACCATGCTCAATCGGCAAAAGACCCTAGCCGCTCCGAAGGTCGTGCCTCGGTGACTAGGGAGTCCGCTCCGAAGGCCTCACCTCGGCAGCAAGTCAGCACACCGCGCTCGATCGCGTAAAAGACCCTAGTCGTTCGGAAGGTTGTGCCTCGACAACTAGGGAGTCTGCTCTGAAGGCCTCGCCTCGGCGAAAAATCAGCACACCGCGCTCAATCGCGCAAAACACCCTAGTCGTTCCGAAGGCCGCGCCTTGGCGACTAGGGAGTCTGCTCCGAAGTCCTCACCTCGGCGGCAAGTCGGCACACCGCGCTCAATCGCACAAAAGACACTAGTCGTTTCGAAGGACGCGCCTCGGCAACTAGAGAGTCACCGCTCCTTCCAGAGGCCTCCACTCACTGCCTTTGGTCTCTCAAACGAGCCCAATCAAAAAAAGTATGGGGGATGGCGATCGGCTTCGCCTCCCCCTCCTGCCTTTGGGCTCTCAAATTAGCCCAATCAAAAAAAGTATGGGGGACGGCGATCGGCTTCGCCTCCCTCTCGCTGTCTTTGGGCTCTCAAACGAGCCCAATCAAAAAAGTATGAGGGGCGGCGATCGGCTTCGCCTACCCCTCGCTGCCTTTGGACTCTCAAACGAGCCCAATAAAAAAAGTATGGGGGACGGCGATCGGCTTCGCCTCCCCCTCGCTGCCTTTGGGCTCTCAGACGAGCCCACTCAAAAAAGAGAGAACAAAAACAAACCCCTTCGCGCCCCTCCAAGTCACGGGCACACTTGACGAGGAGCGGTCGAAGGGGGGATGGTACCAGGCCCCCAGTAGGAGCATCGCAAAAAGGTAAGTCAAATACGAGGGCAGCGACGACTGCCATGACACGCCACCCGCCTCGAGGGCCGTGCCTCGGTTGGGCGGCCCCACGTCGACTTCACACCCGTGGGTTCCGCCGCTGCTCGTCGCCCGCCTCAAGGCTATCACCTCAGTGGGGCGGCCCCGACGCGCCGCTCGCCTAGAGGGCCATGCCTCGGTGGGGCGGCCTGCGTCGACTTCGCCACCGTGGGTTTCGCCGCTGCTCGTCACTCGCCTCGAGGCAGTCGTGTGGATATCGTGGGGATATGTGCATGATCTTAGGATGATGAGTCAATTGGCAATGGCGTTGTTGGTTTACAAAATCTCGCATTTTCAGAAACACTCTTGTCTTTGTCGAGTTCTGAGACGGTCCGACCGGCCAAGCCGCCGGCCGACCGGGCCGTGGTGGCGATCGATCGGTAGGCATTGCCGGTCCGACCGGCCACAGTTGATGATGGAGTTTGGGGCTAGACCAATAATAGGTTGTGAAGGCATGAGAGGGGTGTCTCCTGGATGTGGTCACATAATTTTTGGAGCTCCCAATCAAAAGTTCTATTCATTTGAAAATTCCAGAGAGTTTCGGATTTTCAAGTTGAAAATTTGGCTAAGTCATTTGGAGCGGTCAGACCGGCGTTATGAAATCGGTCGGACCGGCGTGAAATCGGTCCGACCGGTGGGTATGGCAGTCAGACCGGCTTCCACTTGAACTTTGGCCACTTTGGCATTGTTGTGTTGTGATGGTGTCTATTGTATGAGTATCAATGCTTTATTGTTGCATATTACATTATTGAGCTAACGTGGGTCAAGTTGTGAAGAACTTGTTTCCGGAGACGATTTCTTCGTCTATTGCTGTGCAGGTGGCTTGCAGGTCAACGACGTCAACGGCGAGGAGGATCGGGACTTAAGCTTGGAGAGCTGAGGTCCAGAACGATCATGGATGTCGGGTGAGGTCGTGTGACTCAAGCATGGTGCAGAATGGACAAGATGGTTCGAACGGGCAGTTCGTTGCAGTTGGTTGAATCAAGCGGCGTGGGAGTCGGTGCAAGTGCCTTGGAGGTTCCGATGTGATTCGGACGGGAGAGACTTGTCGACATGATGAGAGCCGCTGATCAACCTACACGTGGTGAAGTAGGCGATTGCTTCAACAGATTTGTGTGTGTGTGTGTCTCATTTGTATTGGGCCTTAATGGGAGCCCACTAGAAACCCTAGGCCTTCCTATAAATAGAAAGAGGAGTTGGAAAAACCCTTTGAAGCACTCATTTTAAAAAATCCTAATTTTTCTAGGGTTTGGAGAGGAGAGGAGAGGCTAGGGTTTAGAGAGAAAATCTTTGGTGTGCTCTTTGATTGAGCTCTTGTCCTCCTTGAGGGAGCGGCTTTGACAAGCAGCATCTTGAATCAATCAATCTATGGATGTTTGTTCAAGGATGAAGTCTCATATGTTTTCTTCTATCTTTTGATTATTTTGGTGCTTCCTTGATCTGGTTGTTTTTAGTTGGTCTCTTGACCTCATTTACCTTGCTATGATGTGTGGGAATACTCCTAGAACCATCTAAATCTTCAATCCCCCACAAGCAAATTTTGGATCAAGTTTTTCATATTTCTAGGTTTTGGACACTCCTTTGGTAAAACCTAAAAAGATCAATTCTTTGTTGTGGATCTGGACGATCGTCGCTAGGAATAGGTCCCAAATATCCTTAGGGAGGTGTACTCCAAATTTGATCAAGTTTCATCGGTTGAATCAAAAGTTGGACCAATTATCGTTTTGGATTTGGGCATTGTGCAGTGCTACTGGACTAAATCGGTCCGATCGATTTTATACAGGCGGTCAGACCGCCAGCCATTCGGACCGCAGTTGGCCGCCGGTCGGACCGCCAGCTTTTCAGACCGCTATTTTGTCGACGGTCAGACCGTTCTAGTGAGATCAATTCTACATTGTTGAATCTTGTGTTTAAGGGTGAAATCGGATTCAGCACAAGGCTTCCTCTGTGCATTTACTGATCTTCTTGGCTTTCATAGCCATTGAAGAAAAGTGCGTGTTGAATTTGATTAAAGTCGAAAAATCGAGAAAGCGTCTATTCATCCCTCTCTAGTCGAGAAAGCAGTAGGCCAATGTCTGCTCATCGATTATTTTGATTTTTTTAAAAAACACATCAATAACACGAATCTTATAACACATCTAACAAACATAAAAGTAACCGTTTTGACTTTAAAAAACTATCTAAAGTTATATAGCATTCTCCTATTTTTTTTAAGAAAAGGAAATGCACGTCATACCTTGAAAATAAATCATCAAGTCTTCTTTAGTCTCTAGTCTTTACAGAGCAGCAACAAGAAAGCTAACGAAATCAGCTCCATGGGCATACACGGGGGACGAAAGTTCAACAGAAAGCTCACGAAATCAGCTCGAATCAAACCCGTCAGGAGCAAGCACTACCGCACGACTCCAACCGGAGAAAGGCCCATATCCATACGTAACGCACGTCTACGTAGCAAGTCAAGCAAACAGAAAGAAACAAAAAGGAGCGTGCTCTGCTCTGCTAGCAGTAGAAAGCTCCACCTAGGAAACCGAGTGCGATCACCACAAATCTACAAGCCAAAGCCTTCACCTGTCATGGCCCCGTGCCGTGGCACCGGCCGTTCCCGTCCGGAGAGACGCCCAGAACCCACCCACAGATTTCGATGGCAACGCACGCGTTTTGCTCCCCTCCCCCCGCCCCACCCAACGTCTCGTTATCGTTCTCGTTCGTTTGTTTCCGCGGTCCACGAAAGCCGCCGCCGCCGCTCGGTCGGCCGGTCCGTGCCGCCGGGGCCCGCTGGGGGATAGGCGAAAGGCGTGGCTTGAAGAGCCAACCCGTGGGACGGAGAAAGAGAGTCGCGTTCGCACGTGCGAGCGAGCGCGCGCGTCTGCCTCAAATGTCGCGGAAAATTTCTGCGTCAGAGACCCGACGAACGAGACAAGAGATGGGAAGAAGAGAGGATGATTTTGCTCAAGTGTCACGGAAACTTCCTTCTTTTTTATCCGAAACAGACACGGGCTTCGCCATCGGACAAGCAAAACAGCAAAGAGGAGTGGGATAGGGGACTTGGGGATCGAGTTCTGCTGTCGTCGACAAGATAGGATCTAGATGGCCTGGTTATATACTCCAGCCACTAGACACTTGCGCCGGGGTCCCAGCTATGCCGTTACACAGGGATCATTCAAACGATACAAAGCAATCAGCCCACGACACTCAGCCGGCACGACCTTTGTGTCCTTGGGACTGTTTGGGACGGCGGTGTTTTTCTGAAAAGTGGTTGAACGACTGCAGGCTGAACGATTAGGTTTCATAGGTTTGGTTGTTTGGCTTTTACGTAGGTTGGTTGTAGCTTTTGAGATAAAAAATTATATGAAATGCATCTGAGGACAGTAACAGTTTGTTTGATACCGTTTAACGCTATTAACAACATTTAATGACAATTGACGACAACTAATAAACATTTATTACAATAAATATTTATTAAAAATATTTATTATATTTTATTTGACGATAACTAACGGTATTTGATGACAGCTAACAGTAGTTAACGACAAGTGACAATAACTAACGGTATTTGACTACAACTAACAATAAATTGACCGCAATTAATATAATTAACGACAAATAATTATTACAGAAATAATTGCAATAAATAATCACAGTAAACAATTATTATAGTGAATAATTAATACAACCAATTATTACAATAAACAATTATTTAATGACGATATGTTGTTTGTTTGTTACAAACTTTGAATAATTCATGTCCCCGCCACTTTTTTGCAGGTTTGGGACTGACATCGACAGTGTTATGCACCCCGCACTCACACGTACCCCAAAATAAAGAAGTAACAAATAAAAAAGAAGGAAAAAGAGCATAATTTTGTGGGGCAAAAATATCGAAACAACACAGGCAAAGATGGTATGCTCTCCTAGTCATCGTCACCACCAGCATCTCAATTCATCTCAAGCATCAATCCAAATCCTAGCATATCATTTCTCATTGGAATCAAGGTAGGCTCAAATATCAGTTCTAGGTGGATTAACTAGAGAACATGCAAGCATGTGTTCTGAAATGCTTTGAGTAGATAATGTATAAAGGTTGCTCTCAGATTTAGTTTCATCATTGAGCTATTGCTATAGATCTTGAGTAGTATCATGCTCTGATCATTTTTTTGCCCATGTGTCTAGCAATCTGAAAATAAATAGCATGGATAGGACTTATTCAATTCTTACAACTATGCATCATGAATAGCTCTCGCATGTGAGGACCCGACCATGCTAGAGTCATAAGAAATATGCATCAATGCTTAGAATACATATTCATCACTGCATGTTGCTATTTCCTCTATTAGTGATTCTATTTCATCAAGAAGAATTATTGACAGAAGGAAACTTAACACTAGAATGTTGCTCAGTTAGATTATGATCTTAATACATAATTCATACAAGCATCATGCTTAAAGTTCATACCTAGACCGTCAATGAGTACCATGGCAGCATCAAACATGCAACCAGTCATCAATCCATGCATCATACCCAAATCGGCCAAATAGGAGCTAGGAGCTAGAGGCAGAAGAAGGTTCAACCTGGAAGGCTAGGAGTCGGCTGGAGTTGCCACGGTGCCGAGCACCACTCCATCTCACGAACGGTAGTGTCGGTAGAACTGAGGTGGAGCAGGCGAGGACAAGAGGTAGGAGAGGATAAGACCAGGGGAGGTCGCGGTGGGGAACCGAGCTAGCTCGACATCGGGTGCAACCCCAGGAGTGACAGAGACACCAACCGGGAGGCGAGGAGAAGAGGAGGCTGCGGGTTGCTGGGCTGGGGCATGGCAGTGGAGGTGAGGAGAAGTGGAGGGTAGCTCGGGGGAGGAGGAAGGGAGGGCGGTGTGTGGGAGGCGGCGACTGGGAGGAGGAGGGGAGGAGGAAGAAGGGGGCGGCGGCCTCGGGGGAGGAGGAGGAGGGCGGCCGCGGGCGATCTGGATTCGCGGGAAGGAGGAGGAGGAGGAGGTGGGCGAGTATGTGGGCGTGGGGGACGAGATGGGCGAGCGTGCGAGAATGGGAGGAGGGAGCCGAGTGGGCGGGTGCCCGGGGGGGGGGGCATTCGGCGGGTACTTACCCCCGAATTTCGGGGGTAGTTTGGGAAGAGAGGTTGCGGAAAGCTGCCGAAACCCTCCGTAAGCGGCTTTCCACTTCTGGCTTCCGCACTTTGAGACCGGAAGTGACTTCGGTAAAAAAAAACTGAGCGTTTGGCTTGGCTTCCGGCTTGAAACCGGAAGCGGAAGCGGGACAAACACACCCTTTCTCTGCTTCGCTCCTTTGACTACCATGCCTGGAGAGATGCCTACCTGTCAGACTGTCCTATCGAAGACTAAATTTTGGTTTGCTCGTATGAAAGCAAATAGCTACTGCTTACCATCAACCCGACCAAAAATAACTTGGGAATTTTCTGTTCACTCTGTGATGCATGAGAGAAACTCGTCAGCTCTTGTGGGGAGCAATGAAAAACATGGTACACTACATTACTCCCTAGAATGAGATGCAGCCTCTCTTTAGGACGAGCAGCCTGACATTCAAGTTTGAGAGCTTCAATAATAACATAAACGAGAAGAAAAAATAACATGAATGCAGAGAAAAATGCAAAAGCACCGGACGAGACATACAGGTTTTAGATATTATTATTTGGGAGTTGGAACTCACGTAAACAACATTTTCCTTTTACAAACTTGCGCCAAGTCTGGCAGGCATTACACTCATGACGAGCACATCATTTTTTCTTCTTTCACATGCAGTATACTGTGATTTCACATAAAGACGGCACATAAGAGACTATATTCTTCAGGAGATAGCGTAAGGCTTCTTTCACATCGCTGTCACAACGCACGGTAACAAATGGACGAGAAGCAGCAGACAACTGGTTTAGCAATGGACGGAAAGCAGCAGACAACTGGTCTAGGTAAACCAGAGAACAGGTCCGGGAACAGCCGGTTAATCTGAAGTAATCAAGGAAGGGTCCTCGTGGAGATGAAATCGAACGACAAGCCATTGTCCTGGAGGCGCTTCTGGAGATCAGTGGGGCCGAAAACCATACCTGGTGTATACACCCCACCTTTCGGCAGATTGGCTCGCTGGCTCAGCACGACGATGGCACACTGGACCAGGATGATCGGAGTTGAGATATACCCAATCTCCGGCCCTGAAACTCTTGTGATGACCTCTTTGTCAGGCTTGCTTCCACGCTTGGCTACATTGCTGTAGCCACGCCCAACGAACCACATCTTGAACGAAGCACTGCTGACCTCTTCCTCTGTTGGTCCAGCCTTTCTAAACCACCCCATGGAGAAGAATTCAGGGAATTTTAGCATAAGGAACCTACAAAGGGAGTAAGCTCCAAGCACGGTGACGCACATTCCAGTATAGAGGAACTGCAAAATGCCCAGAATGGAATGAGAGGCGATGTTCACACCGAAATGTGCAGGTTTAACAGAAGACCAGAAATTCTTCCTATGCTCAGCATATTCTGAGGTTTCTTCCACCCCAGGAAGGCCCTCAGGATGCTCTGTCATTGTTGATATGGTTCTCTTCACAACCGCTGTGTCAGAAGAAGGCATCTTTGTAACCCACAATGCCAGTGTCTTGTCATGCTTAATCAGTGATCCTTTGGGAGGTGGAGGGCCCGGAATCTGCATAAAGAGAGAAGCCTTAGCATCAAATGTGATTTTTATCCAATAATAATAATAATATGATTTCTGTCATAATTTCACCCAATAGATCATTGCATGCATTGAATTCAGGGATTCATGACTTGAACAAATGTGGTGCACATTTTCGCTAGGATCTTTGTACTAGGATTTATTACAAAATGCAAAACGAATATAATCAAGGTTGTATAAACCACAACAAATCTATTACAACAAATATCCTAACACCTAAAAAGCAACCCAAAGACCTAAGTTGCAATATGGGTCAGATTATTGTAAGATCAACTAGGTCTTCATTAAGAATTCAGATTGTGGCATTGCCGAATTCAACTCATTTGCTTTATATTCATCAAGCATCCCCCTCCCCATCTCTCTTGCTTTGTTATAGACTTATAGTTACTAAAATTAAATTACATAATAAAAATACAATAACCTCGACATTTACATCCTTTGTAGCATCATAATGGCGTTGATTTACTAATACCCTTCACTCCCTTCAATATTTACGTTGGGGTTTGCTTAATGGCACTTGCAGCCAATAGCTTTCTTAATGATATTTACTGCCTGTTGAAGTGTTGATCATGGACCACGATGGCATGGGGCATTGTCATACAGTTGAGGAAACGCGCCAAGGTCATGATGATGCTAGTAGGTTTCAGACATTGAAAGGATGCAACCATAATAGTGGCACCTGACAACTTAGAACAGTAATTACCGGCATCAGGCACAAACAAGTTTATGATAGGCTGTTCTATAGCTCAAATAGCTTTCGAAATTAAGTGGGACTTCCGAATCCTACTATAGTACTCTGTAAAAATAAATGTGGCGCTTATTAATGAGCAACTCCTCAAACATGCATATTTATATTAAAGAACACGGTCTCCTTCAAAGGGTAACAGGACCCAAGCCCACAAGGACATAATTGTAGCAACTTGGCGATGAAAGCATGAATCATTATTAAGGGCATCAAAGGCAAGATGTGGTCTATTCATCTACCACAATAAAATATGGCAAAAGGACAATAGGACTCATCGAGAAATACGTTAACCCATTCTTCGTGAAGTAGCAGCACATTCACGCAAAAGGCATGTTAGCCATCATTTACATGTGACAATACTAAGGCTTTTCTGAAGGAGCTGAAGGATTATTTGGTAGTTGGTAGTTTGGTGCACTATATGCATCAGCTTGATTGAATAGTGGTTGACTGGTTGGAGCAGGCAGTTGGCAAACAATATGCGACAGTACTAAAGAATTACATCATCAAATCATGACGTCTTGAAACAAAGGTGATGGTCAGGGGTGGGCAATCTATAACATGTTTGCAGAAAAATAAAAAGGGAAATAACTATACTGAGTCAGTCGACAGGTAGCTGTACACCTTCTTTGCCTGGGCATCAACAATGGTGTATATCCTCTATGGCAGCAACAAAATTTAAATGTTCTCTCTTCTCTGTATCTATATTGTAACCTTGCGCCTTCTTAATACATTAAGAACCTAGGTCCTTGTTTCTCAATTAAAAGAAGGTGCTTGTACACCATACCAGCACACATAAATATTTCAGTTTGTAAGTTGCATGTTTTTTTTGTTAACTCCAAGTCAGATTTTCTGGCCTTTGGATTAGTTTCGAAATGTGTGTGTCTGATTCTGTTTTTAATCCAATGGTTAAAAAAGTTCAAAAATAGACAACCCCTAAATCTTTCTGTTTGGTGACAAATTCACATTAATCAAGAAGATTCACAAAATCAGAGAGACAATTATCTTAATTTTATAATAAGACCTACAAGTTCGGTCTTCACCAATTTTTATTAACTAACAGCGCTGACAAACACTCAAAGTTGATTTCTATTATCTATTTTTTTTGTTAACTCTATATCAATTTTTATGGCCTTTGTATTAGTTTTTGAGAAGTGTGTGTCTGATTCTGATTTTAATCCAATGGTTAAAAAATGTGACTTATATTTAAGAAAGCCTAAGTGTTATGTGCTAGAATTGCTATTCATGTGTGTGAACAGTACTTCATACTGTAGCATCAGGATTAGCTAATTAGGAATATTTTCTATTAGTTAGGAAGATTATCTATTAGTTAATTAAGAAGATCTATTTCCCTAAATAGTTGATTGGTTTCCTTATATATGGATTAGTTAATTATGAATGCTATCTATTAGTTAAAAATGTTATCTAGTAGTTAGGAATGTCATCTATTCCTTAGGAAGGTTATCATTTAGATTGATTTTATCCATAATTGTTAGAAAACTCCTCTATATAAAGAGACCTATTGTAATCATTGGGGGTAAGCAATAATATGAATTAGTCTCAAGGCTCTCAAGTTCATCTCCCTAGTCTAGATCCTTTCTACCACAGCAAAGCGCCCTCTCCTCTAAGCACCGTTCTACCTCTAACCGTCGTCGTCGGTCTCCTTTCCACGGTGTTTATCCCTTGTAATATACTAGGTACACTACAATTGGTATCAGAGCCAACCGTTGCATTGATCATGTCAAGCAACAACGGTTCCGACCCTCAGGACACGGCCGCAATGTTCGCGCAACTCATCGCTCGATGCGACGCCATGCTCCTGACACAAGACAACCACAACGCTCAGCATCACCATCAACAACTGATTGCAAGACCATAATGCGCGATTGGTGCGCGTGGAGATGATCAAGGTGGACAAACTAGGGACCATCACACCAAGCGACGGTTTGCTCGGTGTAGCCCCCGCAGCGATCATTGCCGCACCAGGTGATGGCTTGCTCGGCGCAGGCCCTACAGCAGAGTTTTCCCCGCTCCTAGGCGTGACGGCGACATTGCAGCCTGGAGCTCTAGCAGCTGAGGAACCATCCAAGGGAACGCTGGAGGTTTCCATAGTGAAACCCTATCAAAGGGTGGGTTGACACTTATGCCAGCATGATGGGCCGCATCAACAGTCGGGCTTCCTCTTCAAGCGTGTGGAGATGGCAATTTTCGAGGTATCGACATACTCTAGCATGACAGGGAGCCAGAAGCGCTATACTTCGTTGACGTGGGGCTTCCAAGGGTTGCAGCTATGGCCGCCGCCACAGCTCGAGGACGAGCTGCTTGTCAAGGAGCGGAGAAGTTGTTATGGGCTGAATTACTATTCATATATGTGAACAGTAATCGATACTGTAGCGTCAGGATTAGTTAATCGGGAAGGTTTTCTATTAGTTAGGAAGATTATCTATTAGTTAACTAAGAAGGTCTATTCCCCTAAATAGTTGATTAGTTTCCACATATATATATTAGTTAATTAGGAAGGTTATCTATTAGTTATAAATGTTATCTAGTAGTTAAGAATGTCATCTATTATTTAGGAAGGTTATTATTTAGATTGATTTTATCCATAATTGTTAGAAAAGACTTATTGTAATCATTGGGGTAAGCAATAATATTAATTAGTCTCAAGGCTCTCAAGTTCATCTCCCTAGTCTAGATCATTTCTACCCCACCAAGGCACCTCTCCTCTAACCGTCGCCGTCGGTCTCCTTTCCACGGTGTTTATCTCTTGTAATGTACTAGGTACACTACACTAAGTCACCTTGTAAATAGACACCCCTAAATATTTCAATTTGGTGTAAAATCCATTTTGATTGAGAAAATCCACATAATCTGAGAGATAATTATCTGGACTTTATCATAAGAACAATAATTTTGATCTTCACCAATTTTATTAACTAACAGCTCCGACCAACACTCGGCACACTTGGGACTTTGGATCTACTCTAACTCGAAGCTAAGCTAGTTTCATTCTGAGGAAGAGTAGCACATGCCAACAATTTGATCCAAATTCGAACATAAGTTCACAGGAAAGCACAATCAGTTTAGGATAACCCTGGCAGAAAATTAAATCTCATAATAGCCTAATAGGTAAAAAGACATGGATAAGGGATCTGGCCCAATAAAGCCAGCAACCATCAATATTACAGTTTACAGTATGTGCATGTACCATGAAAGTCGACATGTTCAAGTAGAGATTAAATCATCCTTGTAAATTGTAATTAAATGTAAAATTTGTTCTAGTGCAGTACTCTTAATCCCCTCATCAATCCCTGCCACCGCATAGATCTAGCACTTCATAAAACATATAATTAAATTCAGGAACTGCAAGAAGTTAATAGTAACTCACATCGGGCTTCGGCGGCCTCGGCCGCGACCGGCGCAGCGCCTGCAACTGGCCGGCGCTGCCCACGCCGAGCAGGGCCGACTCAAACGTGGCGAAGTTCCCGGCGATCGTCTTGTCGGACTCCAGGCTGAGGTTCGCGACCACGCTCACCGGCGCGGACGGCGGCGCCCACTGCCTGGTGTTGAACAAGAACCCGAGCTCCGCGGGGACGGAGTCAAACCCGCACGCGGAGACGATCAGCGACCCGTTCTTGGCGGCGACCTCGTGGAGGTCGGCCTCGATGCGCTCCATGAATTCGGGCTCGCCGGAGATGTCGAGGCAGTGGGCCCCGGCTGCGGCGCAGGCCGCCGCCAGCTGCCTGCCGTGGAGGCGGAAGGGCCCCGCGCAGGACAGCACGACGCGCGCCCGCGCCGCGACCGCGTCGAGGGAGGCCTGGTCGGAGGAGTCGGCGACGAGGATGGGGACGTCGGGGGCCGGGGCGGGCGCTGCGGCCCAGCGGAGTGCGGCGGCGAGGCGCTCCCGGCTGCGGCCGGCGAGCGCGAGCGAGCGGAGCGGGGAGGCGTTGGGGGGCAGGAACTTGAGCGCCTCGCGAATGACGTACTTGCCGGTGAAGCCCGAGGCCCCGAAGATGACGACGTCGAACACTTCCGGCTCCTGCGCCGCCATAGGTTCGGCTTCTCGGGAGAGAATCCGAACTGTGAAGTGGTGCGGTGCGGACGATGCTGCTCGTCGCGACCGTTTTTGAAGCGCGAAACGCGCGCGGCCACGTCGCCACGTGGATTGGGACGGATGTAAATCGCATCATAGTCCTCTTGGCGCTTCTTTCTTTACGAGCATTTATAATTTGGGTACCGTTGCAAATGAGTGTTACGCTTCCTACCAGGTTAGTTTGTTGTTGGCGATGTCATGCATTCGTGGCATGTTTAGTTAGTTATTTATAATTGGAATTTGGGTACCGTTGCTGGTCAGTGTTACGCTTCGTTATCAGGTTAGTTTGTTGTTGGCTATGGCATGCATTCTACCATGTTTAATTGTAAATTGTAATTCTGATGGTACTGCATGTTGCTATTTCCTCTATTAGTGAATACTGCTCAGTTATATCATGATCTTAACACATAATTCATGCAAGCATCATGCTTAAAGTTCATATCTAGATCGTCAATGAGTACCATGGCACCATCAAACATGCAACCAGTCATCCATCCATCCATGCATCATACCCAAATCGGCCAAATAGGAGCTAGGAGCTAGAGGTAGAAGAAGGTCAAATCTGGAAGGCTAGGAGTCGGCCGGAGTTGCCACGGTGCCAAGCACCACTCCATCTCACGAACGGTAGTGTCGGTAGAACCAAGGTGGAGCAGGCAAGGACGAGGCAGGAGAGGATAAGACCAGGGGAGATCGCAGTGGGGAACCGAGCTAGCTCGACATCGGTGCAACCCCAAGAGTGACAAAGACACCAATCGGGAGGCGAGGAGAAGAGGAGGTTGCGGGTTGCTGGGCTGGGGCATGGCAGTGGAGGTGAGGAGAAGTGGAGGGTGGCTCGGGGGAGGAGGAAGGGAGGGCGGTGGCGACTGGGAGGAGAAGGACAGGGCGCCGCTCGGGGGAGGAGGGCGGCCGCGGGCGATCTGGATCCGCGGAAGGAGGAGAAGGGGGCGGGGCAGCGCCACTCGGGGGAGGAGGGCGGCCGCGGGCGATCTGGATCCGCGGAAGGAGGAGGTGGGCAAGCGTGCAGGCGTTGGATGAGGGAGCCGAAAGGGCGGGTGCGGGTGCGGGTGCGGTGGTGGGGGGGACTGGTGGGATTTTATGGAGTAACATTCAGCGGGTACTTACCCCCGAACTCGGGGGTAATTTGGGAAGAAAGACTGTGGAAAGTTGCCGAAACCCCCTGTGGGCGGCTTCCCACTTCTAACTTCCGCACGTTGAGACTGGAAGGCAAAAAGACGGTCGTTTGGTTCGGCTTCCACCTTTTGGGTGAAAACCGGATGCGAAAGCGGGACAAACACACACTTTCTTCGTTTCGCGCCTTTGACTGCCATGCCTGGACAGATGCATACCTGTCAGGCTGTCCTATCGAAGACTAAATTTTGGTTTGCTCATATGAAAGCAAATAACTACTGCGTACCATCAACCCGACCAAAAATAACTTGGGAATTTTCTGTTCACTCTGTGATGCATGAGAGAAACTAGTCAGCTCTTGTGGGGAGCAATGAAAAACATGATACACTACATTACTCCCTAGAATGAGATGCAGCCTTACATCCAAGTTTGAGAGCTTCAACAATAACATAAACGCGAAGAAAAAATAACATGAATGCGAAGAAAAATGCAAAAGCACCGGACGAGACATACATGTTTTATATATTATTATTTGGGAGTTGGAACTCACGTAAACAGCATTTTCCTTTTACAAACTTGCGCCAAGTCTGGCATTACACTCATGACGAGCACACCATTTTCTTCTTCTTTCACATGCAGTATACTGTGATTTCACATAAAGACGGCACATATGAGACTAGATTCTTCAGGAGATAGCGTAAGGCTATGCATCGCTGTCACAACGCACTGTAACAAATGGACGAGAAGCAGCAGACAACTGGTTTAGCATGGACGAAAAGCATCAGACAACTGGTCTAGGTAAACCAGAGAACTGGTCCGGGAACAGCCGGTTAATCTGAAGTAATCAAGGAAGGGTCCTCGTGGAGATGAAATCGAACAACAAGCCATTGTCCTGGAGGCGCTTCTGGAGATCAGTGGGGCCGAAAACCATACCTGGTGTATACACCCCACCTTTCGGCAGATTGGCTCGCTGGCTCAGCACGACGATGGCACACTGGACCAGGATGATCAGAGTTGAGATATACCCAATGTCCAATAATAATAATAATAATAATAATAATAATATGATTTCTGTCATAATTTCACCCAATATATCATTGCATGCATTGAATTCAGGGATTCATGATTTGAACAAATGTGGTGCACATTTTCGCTAGGATCTTTGTACAAGGAATTATTACAAAATGCAAAACGAATATAATCAAGGTTGTATAAACCACAACAAATATCCTAACAACTAAAAAACAACCCAAAGACCTAAGTTGCAATATGGGTCAGATTATTGTAAGATCAACTAGGTCTTCATTAAGAATTCAGATTGTGGCATTGCCGAATTCATCTCATTTGCTTTGTATTCATCAAGCATCCCCCTCCCCATCTCTCTTGCTTTTGTTATAGACTTATAGTTACTAAAATTAAATTACATAATAAAAATACAATAACCTCGACATTTACATCCTTTGTAGCATCATAATGGCGTTGATTTACTAATACCCTTCACTCCCTTCAATATTTACGTTGGGGTTTGCTTAATGGCACTTGCAGCCAATAGCTTTCTTAATGATATTTACTGCCTGTTGAAGTGTTGATCATGGACCACGATGGCATGGGGCATTGTCATACAGTTGAGGAAACGCGCCAAGGTCATGATGATGCTAGTAGGTTTCAGACATTGAAAGGATGCAACCATAATAGTGGCACCTGACAACTTAGAACAGTAATTACCGGCATCAGGCACAAACAAGTTTATGATAGGCTGTTCTATAGCTCAAATAGGGAGCCCTTCTCTGCCCTATAACGTGTTCAATTTTTAGTAACATGGAACAACTAATCCTTTTCACCAATAAATTTACCATTTAAGAAGGCTTCCGAAATTAAGTGGGATTTCCGAATCCTACTATACTACTCTGTAAAAATAAATGTCCAACTCCTCAAACATGCATATTTATATTGAAGAACACGGTCTCCTTCAAAAGGTAACAAGACCCAAGCCCACAAGGGCTTAATTGTAGCAACTTGGCGATGAAAGCATGAATCATTATTAAGGGCATCAAAGGCAAGATGTGGACAATTCATCTACCACAAGAAAATATGGCAAAAGGACAATAGGACTCATCGAGAAATACGATAACCCATTCTTCATGAAGTAGCAGCACATTCACACAAAAGGCATGTTAGCCATCATTTACACGTGACAATACTAAGGCTTTTCTGAAGGAGCTGAAGGATTATTTGGTAGTTGGTAGTTTGGTGCACAATATGCATCAGCTTGATTGAATAGTGGTTGACTGGTTGGAGCAGGCAGTTGGCAAACAATATGCGACAGTACTAAAGAACTATATCATCAAATCATGACGTCTTGAAACAAAGGTGATGGTCAGGGGTGGGTAATCTATAAAAATTTTGCAGAAAAATAAAAAGGGAAATAACTATACTGAGTAAGTCGACAGGTAGCTGTACACCTTCTTTGCCTGGGCATCAACAATGGTGTATATCCTTGTGAGAATCCGAGTAATTAGGCATCTCCGTGCTCTTCCCCTCAACCATTTCGGCTATTCACCCATACACATGTATCTCCATCCCACAATAGCAATATGTGTCTCAGTTCATCCCATCACAGAGCAGTAGGGGGGAGGAGTAGATAGGGAGATTAGGATGAGGACTTACCTCAGTAGCAATCGAAGCCATTCACCTCCACCTCCAGTAGCCTCCACCACCTCAAATCAATCACCTTGAGCATGCATACATGAATCACCAGTTAGCATTAAGACTTGACTCAACCGTGAGTGCTATTAGTCTTGTATCTAAGTAAAGCATTTAAGATAGGGGAAAGCACGGCGGATCTGAGCCGAGGCGGCCGGTGGCCGGGAGGCCGAGCTGGGCTGGAGTGCACCAGGCTGGGGACCGAGCCGGGAGCGCGCTCAGGGCACCAGGGGGAGGAGCCGTGCGCGTGGGCCGAGCGAGGTGGTCGAGGGGCTGGAGGAGGCGCCGGGCCGGAGCCAGAGCCGGAGGAGAAGGGCGCATCCAGGGAGGAGCCAGGCGGTGGCGGCGGCCAGCAGAGGCGACGCATGGCTGCGCCGGGCCATCCGGCCGCGCCGGGAGAAAAAGCGGACGGCGCAGAGAACCGGGCCGGGCCTCGGGCGAGTGGGGAACCGAGGGTGCAGCGGAGCGGCTGGTGGCGCAGGGAGCCGGAGCAGGGCGAGTCAGGGCAGCGTAGAGGAGCCGGAGGCGGCGGCGGCGGCGGCGGAGAGAGAGACGGAGAGGAGAGAGCGGGAGAGGATAAGAATGAGAGAGGAGGCGGTTGATGTTGGTGTCGGCACTCGGCAGGGGTAAGGAATAGGGAGGTGATTGGGTAGTTAGATAGTTACGTAGTTAAGTAATTAGATATTAGGGTTAGGAAATTAGGCGTAGGAATTTTAAATATAGAAAAATTGTACTAATCATGTTAATTTATTTAATTAAAGTAATCCTGATTGTATTTATAGAGGTAATAATAGTTATACGCACTCCGGTATATTATGCAAGCGTAGCGAAAGGTAAGCACGAGTAGTAGTGCTTGTCGGGTAATATAACATGAGTTCGGCAATCACGATTATAGAACGAGTAAACCGTAGAATGATTATAGTGGGAGAGTGCTAACTGAGCCGGGATACGAAAAAATTTATTAAATTAAAATTGGCTAACATAGAAAGTTGCATTAACATTTTATACGCCTACTACCATGTGAAATCAACTAAGTATTTATTTATATATTATTCGTATTGCTGCATTGCTACAGAGGATAAACCCCAGTAGATCTGTGTAGCTGAACAGGGACTCGTCGACGCCGACCTCTTCTACATCTATGAAGGCAAGCTATCCTCTTGAGCATAAACATAGTTATATTAAATGTAAACCGTATATTGTTGTAATATATTTATTGCATCAAAAGTTATTTTTCAAAATTCAAATCAAATGATTGGGATGAATATGAAAGAGATGAGAGGGATGAAAGGGATTGTGATAAAGAGAATTATATGGCTGGTAAAGGGGGCCCGTGGCAGGTAAGAAATGAGGCAGGAGGTGGGACCTTTTGCATATGGTTAAAATATAAGGACCAACAAAATTCTTACTCGACCAGAGGCCATAAATTCGGTACCAACCATTTTCCTGTTTCGGCGAGCAGAAAATGCTACCTTATTACGTGATCATGCTCTCCACAATGGGTAAGTAATATGTGTGAGTGTGATGGAGGAACCCAGGACTGGTAGGAGAAGTCCGGAAGTGGGGGATCCAAGGCGCTATAACGCTAAGGTGGAGTGTTGAGTGCAGGATAGAAGCTACCTCAACCAACATTACTAGAACTCGGTGCGTGATGAGGTCAGCACCGACGGAAAATAATGGGTGAAGAAATTAATCACGTAACCTGAAAAACGTTATGTATTTTGATCTCGAACCCGCATCAAAGGAAATGTGGTGGACTCAGTTCGCAGAGAATTCATAATAGCTATGGGTAAAGTGGTACAAAGCCTGCGCAATGCTAAACAAATCATGAATTCATACAGTCTCCTGGATTGGAGTCTACGGGAACCACTGGGGGTCTATCTTCTCTCCGAGTGACAAGTAGTGTTTTCAGTATTAAAATACACCACCTAATGTTTTATTGGTTTATTTTCAGAAATGAGATGAGTTAGAAAATATGATAACAATCAGAGATAATGTCATATAGTGCATATTTTGCTACTAATGCTTGCTGAGTACTTTGTACTCAATCTTGTCAGTATTTTAATTTGTTAGATCCTAGTCCGATCGGGAATTATCCTGAGTGGGACGAAGGACGTGCTGGTGCAGATGAGATCATAGGAGATGCGGATCCTTACAACGAGGAGCAGGGCGAGATGGACGCCCTATTCGACACTTGGGACGATTAAGGGGCCAAGTGGCATGACAGGCAAGAGAGGGACATAGTCCCATTTGTACTTGTAAATAACTATATGTAATGTAAGACCTAAGCCTTGCGTGGCTAACTATTGTAATAAAGAACATTTTCTATCCTATTGTTCTGCTGCGTTACTCTGATAATGGCTTGCTATTCGTCGGAGCGGTGTTCTACAGGGCAGACGAATAGTAATCCGTGTGCCTAAGTGTGATTACCCCTGGGGTAATGACACGGGGCGTCACAATACTCTATGGCAGCAACAAAATTTAAATGTTCTCTCTTCTCTGTATCTACATTGTAACCTTGTGCCTTCTTAATACATTAAGAACCTAGGTCCTTATTTCTCAATTAAAAGAAGGTGCATGTACACCATACCACACACATAAATATTTCGGTTTGTAAGTGGATTTTTTTGTTAACTCCAAGTTAGATTTTCTGGCCTTTGGATTAGTTTCGAAATGTGTGTGTCTATTTTGTTTTTAATCCAATGGTTCAAAAAGTTCAAAAATAGACAACCCCTAAATCTTTCTGTTTGGTGACAAATTCACATCAATCAAGAAGATTCACATAATCAGAGATATAATTATCTTAATTTTATAGTAAGACCTGCAAGTTCGGTCTTCACCCATTTTTATTAACTAACAGCGCTGACAAACACTCAAAGTTGATTTTTATTATCTGCATTTTTTGTTAACTCTAAATCAAATTTTATGGCCTTTGTATTAGTTTTTGAGAAGTGCGTGTCTGATTCTGATTTTAATCCAATGGTTAAAAAAATATGACTTATATTTAAGAAAGCTTAAGTGTTATGTGCTGGAATTGCTATTCATATGTGTGAACAGTACTTGGTACTGTAGCATTAGGATTAGCTAATTAGGAAGATTTTCTATTAGTTAGGAAGATTATCTGTTAGTTAATTAAGAGGATATATTTTCCTAAATAGTTGATTAGTTTTCTTATATATGGATTAGTTAATTATGAAGGTTTTCTATTAGTTAGGAATGCCATCTATTCCTTAGAAAGGTTATCATTTAGATTGATTTTATCCATAATTATTAGAAGAACCCTCTATATAAAGAGACATATTGTAATCATTGGGGGTAAGTAATAATATGAATTAGTCTCAAGGCTCTCAAGTTCATCTCCCTAGTCTAGATCCTTTCTACCACAGCAAGGCGCCCTCTCCTCTAAGCGTTGTTCTACCTCTAACCGTCGCCGTCGGTCTCCTTTTCACGGTGTTTATCCCTTGTAATATACTAGGTACACTACAATTGGTATCAGAGCCAACCGTTGCATTGATCATGTCAAGCAACGGCGGTTCCGACCCTCAGGACACGACCGCAATGTTCGCGCAACTCATCGCTTGGTGCGACGCCATGCTCCTGACACAAGACAACCACAACGCTCAGCTCATCACCATCAACGACCGATTGCAAGACCATAACGCGCGATTGGTGCGCGTGGAGATGATCAAGGTGGACAAACCAGGGACCGTCACACCAAGCGATGGTTTGCTCGGCGTAGCCCCTGCAACGTTCATTGCCGCACCAGGCGATGGCTTGCTCGGCGCAGGCCCTACAGCAGAGTTTTCCCCACTCCAAGGTGCGATGGCGGCATTGCGGTCTGGTGCTCTAGCAGCTGCGGAACCATCCAAGGAACGCTCGAGGTTCCTATAGTGAAACCCTATGAAAGGGTGGGTTAGCACTTGTGCCGGTATGATGGGACGCATCAACAATCGGGCTTCCTCTTCAAGCGTGTGGAGACGATAATCTTCGAGGCATCGACATACTCTAGCATGACAGGGAGCCAGAAGCGCTATACTTCTTTGACGTGGGGCTTCCAAGGGTTGCAGCCATGGCCGCTGCCACAGCTCGAGGACGAGCTGCTTGTCAAGGAGTGGAGAAGTTGTTATGTGCTGAAATTACTATTCATGTATGTGAACAGTTATCAGTACTGTATCGCTAGGATTAGTTAATTAGGAAGGTTTTCTATTAATTAGGAAGATTATCTATTAGTTAACTAAGAAGGTCTATTTCCCTAAATAGTTGATTAGTTTCCATATATATAGATTAGTTAATTAGGAAGATTATCTATTAGTTATAAATGTTATCTAGTAGTTAGGAATGTCATCTATTATTTAGGAAGGTTATTATTTAGATTGATTTTATCCATAATTGTTAGGAGAGGCTTATTGTAATCATTAGGGTTAGTTACCGGGTTAGTTTGTTGTTGGCGATGTCATGCATTCGTAGCATGTTTAGTTAGTTATTTTTAATTGGAATTTGGGTACCGTTGCAGGTCAGTGTTACGCTTCGTTATTAGGTTAGTTTGTTGTTGGCAATGGCATGCATTCGTACCATGTTTATTGTAAATTGTAATATGTTCGTTCGGTTAGTGGGTGGGGTTGTTGCTGGACCAAGAGTGAGGGAATGCTGCTTCTGTTGGCGCCGAGGATTAAGAAAATGTGAAGCATGAGTTATTGTTTCCGAGTGTAGTACACTTCGCCAGGGATCGAGAATGTTCTGCACGACAATGAACATGCAGAGGTGAAACATCACCGTTGGAAAATTAAGTTTTAAACTTACAAAATGATGTTTTTAAGCTTAATGTGTAGTGTTATGATACAAGCTTCTTAGTTGTGCATTTAGAGATGCCAAAACGGAAGCGGGCTGCTTGTTGAAGTTTTGCCCGCATTCCCTCTAGACTTCTAGTACTATTTTTGTTTGAAAATACTAGTCATGTTTGACTTTTCCACGATCTCTAATGTTAAAATATGACGATTGATTTTGTACTAATACATTTATAGAATGCTGTGAAAGTATAATATTATGGCAGCATTTATCTCATGACAAATCCAACATTATCATTTTAATAGGGCCAATCTAAATATTTAGAAAAATATTATTAGTTAAAGATTATAAAGTTTGGTTAGTCCAAGTCAAAAGTGTAAAGTATTCTGAAACGAAGTGAGCAATAAAAGGCAGCTGAAACTAGTGAAGTAGGTCATTGAAATTGCTATGGAATCATTCTACAATGGTCCTAGGTAATTAAGGAAACATGTAACATCCCAATTTTTGGGCTTTTTTTTGTAATTTTCAAAAATAAAAGGAGCCATATGATTTTTCTTGATTTGATAAAGCTTAATTTGAAATTTCATAAAATAAAAATAATTTAATGTGAGTACATCAAACTCCAATTAAAAAAATTATTTATTCTATTTCCAGAGTCTTTTTGAAGCTTTTAAAAAATAAAATAGCTATTTGATTTTTATTGGATTAATCTAAAGCTTAAATTGAATTATTAGAAAATGAAAACATTTTAAATGATTAAAATCAACTTAAATTAAATCCAAAATTATTTTATTCGATCTTTTCATGTTCCAAGGAATTTTATGAAATTTTCTTGAATTTTCCAGATGTATTGTTATATGTGAATGGTTTACAGGACACTGTTATTGTTATACGTGACCAGTGGCAGGACAAAAATAGAGGTGCTAATTGAAGAAAACTAATATGGTAAAATCGTACCTGATATATATTTGACTGTCTAGTGCAATATACATTCATACATAAATAGAGAATAAATAAACAAGAGACAAAGTTAGAATGTAAAATACACTTAAGGTATTACTTTGCAATGAATAGAGTGCCCTAAATGCCCATAAATGCATGCGAGTAGCAATTTGTAGAATAAAAGTAGCTAAATTAACGAGACAATCAGAAAACTAAGTGAGAGTTGACTAGTTGTGACTAGAGTTTAGACTAGAGAACATAATTAATTTTTGCACCCATTTGACAGCAGTTCACAAATGTACAAGGTTATCAACTTAGTCAATATAGTCGCGTCACTTGATGGTTCCTATGTGCTGCTAGGCTACTACTGCTCTGTGCAATTGTGTGTGCCTTTGTGCCAATGTGTTGATACATCCCTGGCTAACAATTTTCAGGTTCATGTGCTTCAGTTCTTCATACAATTTCGGCTGATTCTCTTGAACTAACACAGTGTTGCAATATGTCTTTCTACTCAGGGCATCTGCTACCACATTTACTTTGCCCGGGTGATAATGGATTCCGAGGTCGTAATCTTTTATCAATTTCAACCATCTTCTTTGTCGGAGATTAGCTCTGACTGGGTGAAGATATATTTTAAACTCTTATGATCGAAATCTCACAACGGTTACAAATGAGGAAATATCGTCAGATTTTCAAAGCATGCACAATTGTTGCTAACTCCAGATCATGAGTCGTATAATTTCCTTCGTGCGGCCTCAACTGACGTGATGTATAAGCAACAACTTTTCCTTCCTGCATCAGTACTCATCCAAGACCTTGACGGGATGCGTTGCAGAAAATCTCAAGGTCTATATGAATAACTAGCAATACTAGCACGGGTGCAAACACTAGCCTTTTCTTCAACTTTTGGAAACTCTGCTCACAGGCATTTGTCTATTCAAATTTCTTTTCCTTCTTCAGAAGTTGCATCATGGATCTAGCAGTCTTGGAGAAACCCTCAATGAATCTACGATAATAACTGGCTAAACCAAGAAAACTTCTCACTTCCGTGACTGACTTGGGTTACTTCCAATCCATTACGGCTTCAACCTTGGCAGGGTCTACTGTAACTCCCCCTGCTAAATTTGGCGTAAAGCTGATATTCCCTTAGTTTTTCCAAAATTATCCGAAGATGCTTCTCATTCTCAAATTCATCTTTTGAATAGATAATGATGTCATCGATGAAAACCACCACAAACTTATCCAAGTATTCCATGAACACCTTGTTCATCATATTCATGAAATAAGCAGGGGCGTTTGTTTATCCGAAGGACATTACTGTAAATTCATATAGTCCATATCTGGTTGTAAAGGCGGTCTTTGGGATATCTTCTGGTCTGATCTTTAATTGATGGTAGCCTGACCTCAAGTCAATCTTCGAGAAAACGCTTGCTCCTTTCAGCTGATCGAGCAGATCATCAATCCTGGGCAGAGGATACTTATTCTTTATCGTCACCTCATTGAGTGATCTGTAATCTACACACATTCTCCTACTATTGTCTTTCTTCTTGACAAATAGTACTGGAGCTCCCCAAGGTGACGAGCTAGGCCTAATATAACCTTTGCTCTGCATCTCTTCAATCTACTTCTTTAGTTCTGCTAACTGATTTGCAGGCATCCTGTATGGTCATTTCAAAATTGGAGCGGTCCCTGGGACTAAGTCAATTAAGAACATTATGTCCCTATCTGGTGGCATACCAGGTAGTTCCTCAGGAAATACATCCGGATATTCTTGTACCACGCGTATATCTTCCAGCTTTACTTCCTCCAAACTGGTCAGGATGGAACTTCTTCCTACATAAGTCTTGGGTCTGAATTCCACTGTAATTCCTTGCCCTCCGGTGAGGGTGATAGACCTATTGGCACAATCTATCCTTCTATGATTTTTGGCGAGCGAATTCATTCCAAGAATTACATCTAATTCTTGAGAGCGCAAGAAGATTAAGTCTGTCGAGAAGGTTACTCCAGATATTTCCAAGGTAAGGTTTGGGTAGAAGAAGCTAGCTCTCATTTCCGAGCCCACGGAATGGATTAACATAGGGTTGGCTAAGGGAGAGATAGATAACCCATATTTTCCCACAAACTTATTTGAAATAAAAGAATGTGAAGCTCCGGAATCAAATAAGACTGATGCTAGTATTGAATTGATGAGGAACGTACCAAGAGCAACATCTAGTGCTGCATGAGATTCCTCTACTGTGACGTGATTCATAAGTCCCTTCATGTACTGGACAGTCGGCTTTGGGGTGATGCCGGAGGTTGGAACTCCTGAAGCTGGCTTGGTTGGGGCTGCAGCCTGTTGCTTCTTTAGGCATCTACTAGCATAATGCCCCAGCTCGCTGCAATAGAAACAGATCACTCCCGTTGCTGAAGAAGTCCGGTTCTTCTGCTGATATTGGCTTCCTAACAAATTATCACGAAACCAGAAGTGTTTGGGCGTTGTGCTGGAGCTTTGAATGTAGAAGACTGAAACCTTCCGCGCTGTGGTGGCTGAGGTTGAGCAAAGCGAGGTTAAGGGAGTCCTCCAGAGTAGAACTTTTGAGCGGCCATTCTTCGCTTGCAGTTCTCCATCTCTTGATGTTTGCCTTCTTGGAGGATTGCTTTGTTTACTAACTGTTGAAAGTCAGTGAAATCCTAAGATATCAGACGGACAGAGAGTTCATCATTTAATCCTTCCAAGAACCTTTCCTGTCTATCTTCATTCCTAGCCACATCTTCCGGGGCGTAGCGTGCCACCTGGTTAAACTTGTGCAGGTACTCGCTCATCGAGCGGTTACTCTGGTGAAGTGAGCTAAACTCCTTCTTCAGAGTTATCATACCGGAAGGTATGTGAGATCGGCGGAAAGCTTGCACGAACTCATCCCAAGTGATTGCTTGGGCATTAGCATAGGACATACTGAAGTTCTCCCACCATTCTGATAAGGGACCATTCAACTGATGAGAGGCAAACAAGACCCTCTCACAATCTGTGCACTGTGCAATGTCCAATTTCTTGCCAATGGCCCTAAGCCAGTCATCCGCATCCATGGGTTCAATGCTGCTAGAAAAAGTCAGCATACACATTCTCATGAATTCAGACATGGTTACTCACGGTGGAGGTGCATGATATGCTGCTGTTGCTTGAGCATTCTGATTATTGTTGAAAGACTGGGCTAATAGATCAATCAGATGAGTCTGATTAGCCATCATCTGTTGCCATTGCCAATCAGGTGCTTCAGTCGGAGGAGGTGGTGGCTGCTGGACTGGGTTCTTCTGATAGTCGGTGTTCTTGTTTTCTTGTCCCCTAGGGCTGCCACTTCCAGTACGAGTAATCACCATCTGCTGGGTCCTCTAACGACTTGGTAGAGATAGAGGGAAAGTTCTAAGGGGAATAAATCTCAAGATAGCCTAAGAACCAGCAAACACAAGGCAAAGAGCGAATCTTCAAAATAGCTCTTTTATTACATTATTTTTATTTGTTAGTCCATTGCATTCGCCAGATCTACCTGATACGTGAGGCCGGGGGAGTCTCCATCTCTGGCTGAGCGGAAGGTACTGCCGTGACGGGTTGGAATGTGCATCGGGTAATAGTGAAACCCAGTGCCGTTGAGGCGGTGATCATAAATGCGGCAAAGTCGGCGGACTGCTTCTCTTACTGCAATCCTGGATGCCTTCGGCGAAAGTATCTCGTCACATTGGGGCGTCGAAGACGTGGAAATCAGTGTTCGCCAACAGGTTGGAGTAGAGTATCACCTCTACTCTCCAGCGGTCCTGCTTTCCCACCTTATACTTATACCCCTAGTACGTCGGTCTCTCTTCAAAGTCCAGGTGTTGCATTATCTTCCATAGAACAACGGCCCAGTGTCCAGCAAAAACTCTGTGGGAAATAGCGTTCGATACTTCGGCCATCTACAGTTTTTGAGAGAGATGAGTTAGTAATCATTTTTAATGAGAAGGGTTAAGATAGGACACCAGAAGAGCAAAGTATTTTTAATTTTAAAAAATAAGTCCTTAAGGGTTTGATTCCTTCTAGGCTACAACCTATAGTCGATATGGCTCTGATACCACTTCTGTCGAACCCGGGAACGAAGGATCCTGAATTCTCTGTGTTTCCCACACTAGTCCATGAATTCTAGTGTACACAGTCCAACAAAAATGTCATCACAGTCATATCACACATTTATTTAATATGAATCAGAGTTTAGTTCAAAATGGTGCATGAGGCCAAATAAAGTAACACAGCGAAAAGCAAATAAGTAGTAGACCACACGATGTGCCACATGCAATCGTCTGAGAGTGTAGGCCTAAATGTCTGGATCCTCACCGTCTGGGTAGAAGTCTTCTCCTGAATAAATATTATTCAGCAAGAGTGAGCATAACTTTCGTGCTCGCAAGTTGCACCCAATAGAGAAACATGTTGTATGCATAAATAAACAACTGAGGCTGATAGGGTTTATTCACGATAAAAAACATTTTCAGTTTTAAATAACCATACTAAGTTTCAAGTCATATTTTTAATTCATAATTAAAATCAAATTTTAAATTGACAGTTTTATAGTGGATAACCTCCATATGAAACATGGTGATAACCACCCAATTTTACCACAAGGATTCACCATCCTAAAATTATTTGCTAAAATTATTTTAAAACAAAATCAAAGTCTAACTTTGAGTGGCTTTACTCAGCGAGTCCATGACCGTGGACACGGCTATTCGAATAGTTTTACACTCTGCAGAGGGGGTACAACTTTACCCACAAGCGATAATTTGCTCTTTATGTCGGCCAATACACGCTTCCTTAGACGTGCGACTAAGTAATTATCACAAGGCGTTTCAAATGTTCTACCTCACTGCTAATGCGCCCGCTAAGGTTTCATCCCATTGGGTTAACCATCAGCCGGAAGCCCCCTCTTGCGTCAGGTGGGAATACTGTTTAACCAACAACCACTCAACAAAATGGCACATAAAACAGTAAGGTATGACAAATTAATAAGTCTGGTTCTGCCCATACATAACATATGGTAGTATGGTGGAGCTTTGCAAGATGCGGTTCAAAGGTCGGTCCTTAATTGACTTGGGCAACTTCCAAAATTAACCCCTGGGCTTTAATCCTACCTGGATTGACCCCGTGTATATACCTGCACCCACTAGCTGTCCATTCCGCCCAAGTTCAAACCTATTTTTTTTCAAAGATATTTACAAAAATCCACTATGATAAAACAATGTCATAGCATTTTAATCAAAACATGATATTTGGCTAAATTCCCCAAAATCAAATATTTGTGATCTAAGCAATGTCTAAGCATACCTTTATTTTTCAAATTTTTATTTGACTAAGGTGACATGGAAATGATGATTCAACATACAATATTGGCTATACAAAGGAACTGGATTAACTGAGAATTTAAAATAGGAATTTAAAATAATTGAATAAAATTATGCATGCAATAGTAATTTAAAAATAGAATTAAATAAATTTAAAATACTGGGAGCAATATTATCAATGATATAACTTGTTTTGCTCGAAGTAATGATAATCTAACTCTTTAGATGGATCGAGCTCTCCGGAGTCGTCGAAATATATACGCAAAAATACAACAAGCACAAATAGATACAAATAAATTCTAATGAAAATTCAAATAAGCTCCAAATTAAATAATTTTAGTTCTGAAAGATAGATATTTAATTTATATGAATTTAGGAACAAAAATCTACGGATTTTGAGTTCGTATAAAGGAGAACGAATATCTGAAAATTTGGATATCACAAGAACAGATAGAATTTCGAGAACTATCCATCTCTGAGTACCGGTCATCTTCGAGTACTGTTCACTTCTGAGTACTATTCATCCTTGAGTACTGTTCACTTTCGAGTACTGTTCACTTCCGAGAACGCTGGTCGAGTGAGATTACGACTACACTGGTCTAAGGAAGGTTTCGACAACACTGGTCGAAGGATGGTTTCGACAACACTGGTCGAAGGAATGGTTTCGGCAGCACTGGTCAAAGAAAAGGTTACGACTACCTAGTCGGCAGAAGTTACGACTATCTTCTCGACGAGAGCTACGACTAACTAGTCGAAGAAAACTACGACTATCTAGCCGAAGGAAGCTACGACTACCTGGTTGAAGGAAACTACAACTATCTACTCGAAGAGAGCTATGACTACCTGGTCGAAGGAAACTACGACTATCTAGTCGAAGAAAGCGACGACTACTTGGTCGGAGGAAACTATGACTATTTAGTCGAAGAAAACCACGACTGCCTGGTCGAAGGAAACTACAACTATCTACTCGAAGAAAGTTACAATCATTTAATGCAGTAACGACGGTGCTCGACTACGGCTTGCCGGTGTTATGCGCAACAGCGAGCTATGCGAAGGTGCGTAAAACGAAGAGGAGGAGATGCTGGACCTTATGGGGTACCTTACGATGACAGAGCTCAACGTAGTGGTCGGCGGCGAGGGCGTTCCAGTGGTCTTCGGGCCGGGGAAAGGTGCGCACGAGGTGGGCGGTGACGAGGTGGTGCCGATGATGCGGTCGGAATCGCCGGAGAAAGCTTGACGCTGCTGGAGAAGACGAAGAACAAAGCTTCGATGATCACCAAAGAAATTTCAAATGCCAACGATAGAGAAAGCTTGGGGGAGGAGAGTTGGGGCGTTGGGTGGAGGGGAAGGATGCGCACCCGGTGCTCCATTTTATAGGCCGTGGGAGGTCGGGAGGCGGAGATCATGAGCGCGGGGAACTCGACAGTGACGACGAACAGCGGTGTAAATGCGCATGAACGAGGGGGAAACGGCCGGGAATAATTGCGGTGGAAACCGGCCGGGAATAATTGCGGTGGAAACCGGCGGTTTGAATGCGCATGAATACGCAAGGTAAGGGGAAGGGAATCACGGAATTGAAAGAACGTTGTGCGACGTTAATGGCGGCGGCGGGCGTGGGAGCTGGAGGAAGGAGAAGGTGAGGTGGAAGACGGTGCTGTGGCGTGGGTCCCACCTGTCGGTGGTGCGGCGAGAGTGAAACGCGGGTGGGCGAAGCGTTGGCCGTCCGATTTAGATCGGACGGCCTGCACGATCGCGAGACGTTGGAACGGCCGAAGCGTCATGAGGAATGATGATGGGCCGAGGGATTCAAACGAGAACTGTGCGCAGATTTTTAATTGATTTTCTGATTTAAATATTTCCAGTAATTCAAAAAGGGTTTAGAAATTAGCAAATAAATTTCAAAAATTATGAGAAAATTCACAGAAATTATCTAAGATATTTTGGATTTAAATAAATTATTTTCAACTTATTCTTGACAATATATTTTACAAACAAATTATTTTGGCTTTAAAATAATTAAGGAAAAGCTTTTAAAATTCCACAAAATTCCACAAAATAATTTTTTTATTTTCAACTGAAACTTAAATTTTGGGCTGTTACACACTGATGGAGAGAGGGGAGGTAGATTGAGCTAAGAAATGGGTCGAAAGCGGAGAAGAATAGCCGGAATATCGTCAGCGGTGGCCATAGCAACGGCGGCAGCAACAAAACGGCTCGCTCTCTCTATTTTTTTGGTTGCTGCCACCTCAGCGGCCGTGCCTCGCTGCCAGCAAGCTCCCCGTATGTCTCCCATGTTTTGTTCTTGCTGACGGAATGTCCCCCTAGTGCAAAGTGAAAAAAAAAGAGTAAGAAAAGGTGATGCAAAGTGAAACCGTGGTGAGAATACATAGTCAAAAGTGAAATTTACTCAAAGCCTTAATATTAAATTTTGTTTTGTTTTGCTGCAGGAAGTTGAAACGACCAAACGGGTAACTGACCCAAAAGCCCAAATTTTACAAATATATCCCTGTTTCATTACCTTGCTGTGCACTTGTGCACTATGTAAGAGAGGTATCGCACTACCATAAGGTGACGGTAGCCGTCATTTCATATATATACATTTCCTTGTGCTTTTTTTAAGCTCTGATGGCTTTGAGTGGTGTCGGTAATACAATTCTCAGGCTGAAGTCTGAAGTTATGTGGCGTTTCTTTGCCCAAGTATTGCACATTCTTTTATCTGATCTGGTTGAACTGAATAAATGTATGCTACAGGTGGTGGAGGTTTCTACCTCGAAGACTGGTAAGCATGGTCATGCTAAGTGCCACTTTGTTGCCATAGATATATTCAATGGAAAAAAAGCTTTGGGATATAGTTCCTTCGTCCCATAATTGTGATGTTATGTAAGTCATGATGTAATTAGCTCACCATTCCTTTTTTTTCAGGTTCGACATGTGAATCGTACTGAGTACCAGCTGATTGACATGTCAGAGGATGCATTTGTACTAGTAATCAGCGAAAGTGTCTTATTTTGTGAATAAATATTAGATTCAATATTTGTTATGTTATTTCTTTCAGGTGAGCCTTCTTACTGAGAATGGTAACACTAAGGATGGATCTTAGACTCCCGACTGATGAGAATTTCCTGAGCCAGGTTTGTTTGACAAACCTTTAAGCATCTTTGCTTCTATTATATACATGTGTATATGCATGATATGGTTGCATCCTTAATCATCTGTTTGGTTCTTTATGCGATCCTCTTGGATCAATAGGAATTATTACATCTAATTTCTATTAGTTCTTTTTGTACCTTTAAGTATGGCAACTGTTGCTAATATTTCTGGTCGTACTTATCTATTTTATTTGGACATTATTTTTCTGTACAATAATAAGCCATCTGTATGATTGCTGTCTTGTATATTTTCAGTCTTTTCGTGTTACCTTTTCCTCCAAATATCTTGATTTGTTGATTTGATGTTCATATGGGTAGTAGGAACTTGCAGTGCATTCTTCTGCAAATAACTAGCGTAATAACTCACCTCTGCCCGTTCCTCATCCACCTCCCCACTTCCAAATACCTCCATCGTCTCCGTTCCACCACCGCAACCGCGCCTCCCATCCTCTCTCTTTGTGTGTTTCTCTCCCTCCCTGTGTGCCCCGATTGAGAAGAAAGGAGAGTCATGATCTGCTGGGTAATACAATATTCTAGTTACACAGGCTATGGAATTGCGCAAAAGGTTCTGGCACTTGTAGCTTGCACACTGATGCTACCCGCTACACTGGTTCAACCTGCGGAAAATAGAAATGTATCCATTAGTACAGGTTAACATTTAGCAGGTCAGTGCAGATTGGGCTGTGTTGTACGAGAATCTTGCTTGTTTGTGCAGATTGGATTCTGTTATAGGTTAACATTTATACACCTGCTGTTAAACTCCAGAGACCAAATTGATACGAAATGGAAAAGGCGGTGTAAGTGTGACACCAGTAACTGGGACCTCTCCATGTGCAATGCTATTATTATTGCAAGTGCAGATCAGCGCTCCAATAATGTTTCACTAACAGCAGTATATTTGCAGTGAAACCTACTTTACTCGGCAGGCGAAAGGTGCTGTCCTTTTATCTCCAGTTTTACCAAATTCAAAAATTGCACATTCGCATTCAGCTGGCGCTAAAGTTTTCTTAGACGTTTTCTGCGATAATGATATGGCTGCATCCTTAATCATCTCTTTGGTTATTTATGCCATCCTCTTGGATCAATAGGAATTATTACGTCCAATTTCTGTTAGTTCTTTCTGTACCTCCTTTAAGTGTGGCAACTGCATGCTGTTGATATTTCTGATCGTACTTATCTATTTTATTTGGACATTATATTTCTTTACAACTAGCGGGGTATCCTGCGCATTTGCGCGAATAAATTTGTTTCGAAATTTGTATAAATTTTTGATAATGTATTTACGTATCTTATAGTCTATTTAGACTTTTAAGATATCCTAAATATTAGAAACGATATTAAAAATTTGAAATAAATTGCAACCTGAAGAACATAATTGAAGTATGTGCTTTGATGTAAGAAAATCATTGGGCATAATAAGTTGTTGGGGTTCTTACAAATTAATCACTCTTCATCATGTATATATCATGTAGTTGCATGCCTATATTCTTACTCTATTAGTTATTTTTTTAAATTGTATGAATGCATATGTACAGTTATTTAATCTCAAACAATAAATTGATTGTGTGCCCTTTTTATGTTCTGTAACCCTTCGTTGGTGTGCCCCTCTCTGTCTGTTTTCTTTAGGAAGCATCAAATATGGCATTCCTTTCATTCTTTAAAGTGATCCTACATGGTTGCCATATATATATTGTATAAAGGGCCATAGTTGCCACACTAGAGTGTTACTTTTGCTTCATCATTTGTGCATTCTTGGTTTATTTGACTTGTCATATATCTGCTTGGAAGTAATGCTACAGTTTTCTTTCCACATCTATTGTACGGTCATGTTCACTTCTGCCTAACTGTAGGAGCAAAACGTTCAGTTTTACCAATGCAACCAGCTTTCTTCTAACTCAACGGATTACCATTCTATTTTTGGATAACTGATAAGCGATAACATATTTATTACCTCCCTAACCCGATTCCCTCAACTAACTCAAACAAAAAAATTGTTTGTGATGCATCACCAGCACACACACACTGTCAAAAGCATAGCAGCTCTTTTTTTATCTATCTGATTTTGAAAAACATGATCTAATTTGTGTATATAGTGTATAAAACACACAAAAAAACTGGTTCATGAACTCAAAATATGAACAAAGATGTTGTTCTCGGAGAAACTCCATAATACTTTCCCTGACCTAATGATGTGTATTTTGTTTTACCAAAATCCGTATATCAATTAAGGTTCCTGCTACTGAAGTTACTGCCCTGTCCCACACTGCAACAAGAACATAAAATGTTTACTACGTATAGATCTTCATGTTACTCTACAGAACACAACAAGAAATCTATACTTGTTTCAATATAAATCATTACTCACAAAAGACTTCAAAAAATTAAACTACTTGAGCACATGAATCACAACCCCGCACATCTGCTCACCTAATGACTGTGGAAGAGGTTCTTGCGATGCTCTGCATTGGGGACATCCTTCTGCCAAATAGATCTCAGCCCTTTATTATGGTGGGCATGAGAATTTAGGCGGGATGAGAATTCCACTGGGTTTAAAATCACGTGGGTTTAAACCCAGTGGAAGCTATAAAGCGACCCCTCACAATGTTGTTGGTGATATGCCCTAGTGCCAATTATAGATGTGATTGTATCACGTCTATATTTATGAATTATTGAATAAGTGTTATTCTGTTCTTTGAATGAATCATCTGTTATAAAGATTAATAAGTATGTGACTTATTGGTGAAGCTCTTTTAACTTTTATGATGTCGTTCTAAATGTATCCCTGGTCGGTTGTCACTAGTCGGAACACCAGCGATCCTATCGACCAGTACATGTATTAATTGATGATCATGTTTCACTGGTCATGGATATTGGGATATCGAATCAATAATGTGAACGCATGTCAGAGAATATGGTGTTGCATTGACCCACCTTGAGATACTACTGAGATTGTTATGATTTCATGTGTCATCAGTTAGTCTCAAGCAATGATGATGTATAATCCTTAGACCTGAGATTAGCATGGTTTCCTACATGTGTAAGAGTACACTTTGGGGTTGCCAAAGGCTACTCCATAACTGGGTAGTCATAAAAGTAGCTTTCGAGTATGCTATGAACTACACATGAACCTACAGAGTCAGACACTTAACGGGTAGGAACAAACCAGTACGGATACGATTCGTCAAACGTGTTCAGATAGAATCCGTCACGGGCACTATATAAGGAGATGCTTGAGGCTATTGGGAATAGAGAAGTGGAGACAAGGATACGCGAGTTGTTCCACAAAACCCTAGCCGCCATCTTCTTGAGAGAGTCATCCCGTGCAACTTGGTGCTAGCACATCTGATGAGGACATCGACCCTAAGGATACAACCACTGCTTCAACCTGCTGCACTGCATCCTCTACTTCCTTTACTTCACCAACATCTTCTCCAATTGGACTTTCGGCTAATGCAATGCCATATTACCCAATTAGATCGAGCTACGTCTACATGCCCTACGTCTACATACCATGGTACTATGTGTACATGCCATGGTGCTACTACATGTGCCAAGCAGGAGTTCAAGCTGGATACATTTTGGTCGATCGGTTCGAATCAGCTTGACAAAGACCAACTTAAAACAGATATAACTTTTGCAAACGGAGTCCGATTCGGGTGTTCTTGGGCTTGTTGGAAAGCTAACGACGATATCTTTCCAACGGATCCAGCCTCACCTCCAAATTCCTTCTGTAGACTTCGGAATCGTCAAAAGAAGGTGCTATATCACTAATTTGGGCCGATTTGGGCCTTGTAATCGTACCGGAATTGGCCCATATGCCGTCGGCCCACCTGGGGGCGTGATTACTGTTCATGTGAACATTAATTCATGTCTTTAGTCCCACCCCTCTATTTCTTTTAGATTTGTGGCTCCTCATCCCCTATTTAAGGAGGACACGCCCCCTCTAGTTTCCTTGGATTTTGTTTAGTTAAAAGTTAGCCTTGTTGCAACTTCGTGTATTGGCTTGTGTCGACTAGACCAACCATAATATCGCTTTTCGAAATCCCAAATTTTAATATTTCAATCTTTATTTGCAATTTCAGATTGCTTTATCTTGTTCTTGCGTGCTTCTTGGTGTATGCGAGAATCGACCTTCGTGGTCGTCAACCGGTATTCGTGCATGGTTGATAACGACTTGTCGATCGCTTCAATATTGCGTGGTTTTGAGCCTTGCGTGTTCATAGCCAGGATCGTCAGAGTTGAGCGACGCCTACCGGACTTATCGTTCTCATCGAAAGATCGGACCAACAAATCAAACCTTAGGGTTCATCAACATCGGCGTTCGACGTTCCTGCCCTGGACATGTGGATATCGTAGAGGTGCTACTGCGGTTGCTGTTGCGCTCGAGGACGATCCGTGACTTTGCAAGGAAAGCAATCGGTTGCTGGAGGAGACGATCGGCGACGACTACGCTGGACGATCGACTACAACCACTACATCGACGTGCTCTTCGTTGAACCAGGCTGCTCCACCTCTTCTTCCGCTGCATTACGCGTCTGGTGGTAATAATATGTGATCTCTTGCTTGCATGACATCTTGGTTTACTTGTTATATTTTTTGAATTGTCAGCTAGCGTAGCCTACCCGTATCCCAACAGTGGTATCAGAGCCATCCTGCATAGTTTTTTATCTAGATCGATCGCATACACTAGATATGTGGCAGTAGTAGATTGGATATATTACGGGTTTGGTCTGGTAACCTAGATCAGTTCATTTGGATGGAACGATCTTGGCACTGGTCGATAAGATCGATCGGGTTTCGGTGGTAGTAGATGGGTTTGAGAAGAGGATAAGTTGAGAGCACCACGTGATTTACTCAACTTGTTTACGACTGCCTCGTATGATACTCCTACCGATCGAAATTCCGTCATCGGAGTATGCCGCAGTGCGTGATCGTATCAAGACAGTGATCAGATTGGTTCAGAATAAGGTTAATATGATTAATCCGATGATTTTTTAGGCTCGGTTACGTGAATAAGATTAATGTCCCGGAAAAAGTTTTCGAGAGCACTACCCCTTCAAACCATACCTACTAACCGGCTAGCGGGACCGTCGTGGTTGTAGCCGCGTTATATGGTGTTATGTGTCATGTCGCCCGGTAAAATTGGATTCTATGCATAACTCGTTTTTGCAGGGATTGATGTGAATAGTATGGACCATTGTGTATGTGATGCATGTATTGTTTTTTCATGGCCTGCGTGTCATGTTGTGAGATAGCCATCGAGCTACATATTATTGTATAACGGTCTGTGTACCAACATGTGATGCTTGGTATTATCATCTGTAATTCATTACTAGCTCTTTGGAGTAATTGCTTAGTAAATGAATGCGGTTGGAGACTTCAAGCGTGGTGGTTGGAGGACAGGAAACATGGTGATAGAGATCATCACAATAAGGGTCATACTATTTCACAATTTAATATGATTATCTGTGAATGTTTATTCATGTCTTGCTATTTGATCATGTTTTGTCATTAGATGTTTTAGCATGTTAGAATAGTATCCCTCAATAAAAATTAAGTTAATTTGATGTCTTTCCAATTGCTGCGATCATCACGATTTTGGTCGTTAATTGGTGGGTCTACCATAGTAAGGTGTTATTAACTATCTTAATAAGATGTGGTGGGTGTCGGATACCTATATGCATAGTATTAGTTTAACTTAACAAGGCTATCAAAACAGTTTTGGGCCTTGGGGCATGACACTGTTGGTTGCTGGGGCATAGAGATGCCGCCCAACAGACAAGAATCATATGTGATATGATTGGTAAGAGGTTGCCTACCTAAAATCACTAGGTTTCTAGTAGTGATGCCATAACTCACTAGGACTTAATAATTTTATAGATCTTGAACTTACTATATGATATTTTAGGGAAACATGGTTTAGAACATATATTGGGAGTATCTTTTATTGACTGTTGATGATCAAGTTTGATCAGGTATGGACTGGTCGTATGGTGATACGACCAGATCCAGACTAGTCGTATAGTGATACGACCAGGTCCATACTAGTCGTATGGAGATACGAACTGGTTGTAGACTGGTCGAACACGACCACCAACATGAGTGACTAATAGAAGATCTTACATAAACATAGTACTGAATCTTTGCATATATTTCTGTTGTAGACCATGGCACCTACTTGTTCTGCACATAACTTTAACTTGCGATCTATTCTTGAGAAAGAAAAACTAAATGGTACAAACTTCATTGATTGGTTTCGTAATTTGAGAATTGTTCTCAAACAAGAAAAGAATGAATATATTCTAGAGGGTCCCTATCCCGAGGAACCGAGTGTCGATGCTCCTCGTGCTGATAAGAACGCTTACGAGAAGCATTGCAATGACACAGTCGATGTGCCCTGCCTAATGCTTACGGCCATGAACTCTGAGCTCCAGAAGCAATATGAGACCACATATGCTTACAATATAATTGTAGGTCTGAAGGGTATGTTTCAGAATCAAGCAAGAGCATAGAGGTTTAACACCTCTAAGTCATTGTTTTCTTGTAGACTTTTGGAAGGTAACTCGGATAGTCCTCATGTGATCAAAATGATTGGTCACATTGAGAGCTTGAAAAAGCTTAGTTTTCCCCTTAGCTAAGAGTTGGCTACTGATGTGATTCTCCGATCACTCCCTGCGAGCTTTGAGCCTGTCATACTGAATTTTCATATGAATGGCATGGAGAAATCAATGACCGAGTTACATGACATGCTTAAGGGTGCTAAGGAGAGCATCATATGAATGGCATGGAGAAATCAACTTGTTTCTTTGTCCTAATATCCTTCCCACTGAATATATAACTTGCACAGTGGAAGGGAAAGCGAGAAAATGAATCGAATCTTAGTTGAATCTCTATGGTATAATAGATTAGTCAGGGGTAGTGAGCTGGCAACGTGCCTAGCAGCGCGTCCTCCTCCGCTCGACGTTGATCCCTCGCCGAGATGTCGGATGTCGCCGTTGTGCCGCAAGGGTTAGGGCCAACTCGAGGAGCAAGAGTGGGAGCTGGCTCAGGTGGAGGGCCAGCGTCGGCGGTGCAAACAAGGGCAGGAGGAGACAAAGATGTTGAGAGGGGAGGGGAGGAGAGCGAGGTGACGATGACCACTGAGTAGGGGTGGAGTAGAGAGCTGACGGCAGCGCGGCACGACCCGATTTGGGGAGGAGGCGGGGCGGGGGCAGAGAGGGAAGGCGGCGGCGATCGGGGGAGGAGGAGGAGGAGGAGAAGGAGGCGTGAGAGAGGGATCGGCGTGGGGAATCGAGGAGGAGACGAGGCAGCAGGAGGAGGCAGGGGGTAGAGGAGGACGAGAGGAGGGAGGTGGTAGCACTGCGGGGAGCCAGCGGCTGTAGTAACGGGTGGGATGAGGCGACGGAGAGAGGGGAGGAGGCGGCTCGACCACTCGGGTGGGAGAGGAGGAGGCTCATTATTTTATTCGGCTAGGGCAGGCACCTCCAACAGCAAATCTAGCCGTCGTCCAATCTCCATCCTACGGCCCAGGAAAAAAGGATGATGTGGCACAACTGGCTGGCCGCCTTGCCCAGAAGGATTTATTTAGGACGAATAGGCTGCTGACGCTCACGCACGCCAACTACTATACCACCTACAAATTTTGGCAGATCAAGGTCCTGCTTAGGGGAGTTTAACTTTTACAAAAAACTAATTTTTAGCTTTCTTACTGAAAATAAGCAGTAGCTAACAGTTGTAGCATTTACTGTGAGGCTGTTTGGCATTCTGGCTTTTTCGTTGGGCTGGATGGCTATTTCAGATGTGAGTGAAGGTTGAAATGTCTAAAATATCTTCGAAGGTTCTGAAGGCATGTGTTGTGTGTTGGTTTAGTGTAAATATGGTTATTTTTTTTATTGTTTTTACTAAGTTATGAACAATTAAGCAACATTTTACAACGTCGAAAATCACATGCAGAAGATGAACGTACATCTTCTTTCAGCAATGCAATAGTACCCACAAAACATGCAACGTCCACTGTAACATCCAAGAGGCGAACACTACCAACAAAAGGTCACATAGCAATATATATTCCTACTGTCTATTAGCCATCAAAGACTCGGCAATGAAATCACGAAGAGCACTCATGTCTCCATCATCCACTGGCGCATCATTTTCACCAACATGTCCCGATGTTGCCACTTGTGCAACTTGTGGTGTGTAATTTTCATCTTCTTCGCATCTCCGAAAAAGACGATTATGTAAGGTGATATCCCTAATAAAGTTATGAAGCAACATATATGTCATTATGATCTTCTTTTGATTCTAAAAAAAACTTGACAATTTCAACAAAATTTGTCATTTCATCTTCAACACTCCGAAGGATCGTTCAATCACATAGCGAAGAGAAGAGTGGCAATAATTGAACCCACTCCTTTCCTCTTGGACATCAACCCTATTGAAATTCCGGGATATGGTACCTTTGGCTTCTTAATTGAGCTAGATATCCCTTTCAATTAGGGTACACCGTGTCGACGAGATAATATTTTTCTGGACATATAATCATGAAGTGTGAAACATTGAATATGCGAAGTGCAAAAAAATATTTGATCACTTCAAAGACAAAATAATTACCTTCATGAGGATGTGGAAAGTATTTTGAATACTTGGACAGAGTATCATTAAATACACACAAATCATGTGTAGATCCAGGCCACCCAGCTACAACAAACGTGAACCTCATGTCGAAGTCACAGACAACCATCACATTTTGAGTAGCATGTCCATGAGGGAAGAGGGATGTTGGGCGGTGGCTTTTCTGGTAGGGACGGGGCGGCGGCCTTGCGTAGGAGGCAGTGGCGACTAGTAGGGGTGGACATTGAGCCAAATCATCATCTTATCGAGCTTTTCCTGAAATTGGCGTAGTTTGATTTAATATAATTTTATTTATAGTTTGAAAGTATTTTTAGAATCGAGCTAACAAGCCGAACTAGAGCAAAATCCAATTTCATTAGAAATTGACTCATTTCAATGTTTAACCAATTAATGAGTGTAATTGATGCAATTTTGAACCAAGCCAACGAGATTTTTTCCACCCCTAGCGACCGGGATAGGGCAGCGACCTCACGTGGGGAGGCGGCATCGACAGAGTGGGATGGGGTGGGCGTGATGGAGAGACCGATTTTGGGGGGATGGACAGGCGGTGGGGATGAATCTTGGGGCAGCAACGCGGTCTGGTTAGGAGCAACTGCATCAAGTCACCCTAGGGGCAAAGGAATCGAGTGGGAGAGAAATGGATCCAGGACGAGACGGGATCGAAAGGAAGACCTTTTTAACTGGTGGCATTTGGTGAGTAATTTTGTTGAACTTCTAGTGGCAAATAGGTATACCTCTCCCGCAATAAGCCCAAAAGGCACATCCCAAGTTGCTTCAGCTTTCATGTATGCTTCGGCTTTGGCTTACTCCGTAAGCTACTGTGAAGCTAGCTTGTTTGAGGAGGCTTTCGGCTTTTCTAAACTTCTGTTAAGGCCGAAAATACTTTTTAAACTAGGAAAATAGCAAGACACCTCTAAAAATTCTATTAAAAAAATCAAGAGTAGGTACATATAGTATGTAGGGTTGAATTAAAATATTATGAACTTAAATTTGTTTATATTTGTACATGGTAAATATTTTTTAAATACTAGAGACACTTTGCAAACAAGGAAAGTAGCAAGGTACTTATAAAAAATCTATAAAAATTGCTGAGTAGCTAAATAGGGAATGTAGACGTTAATTAAAACATTGTGAACTTAATTTTTACTTTCCATCTGTACACGACAAGATACCTGTCAAAATTTATATGTCGATACAGATGTATGCATATCAGTTTCCTATGACAGGCATGGAGGGTGAACCTACGTTGGGTTCTGAGGTACGTGTAGTTGTGACCTTCGTTGCTCAATTGCAGTCTAACTACTTTGGGTGGACTCACGTTTGTTATTTATCCTTTCAACGTAGGTTGAGAGTGGCGGGTCTTCTTCCACTAGCGAGGATAGTGGAGGCGGCGAGGGAGAACGACCAGGATCGCGCGGGCGGTGATCGTACATCGAGGTGCTTTCCCTACGACCGGTGCCTCCTAACGGCACTAGTTTCACCTCCCGTGCGGGGAGATAGTGCCGACGCTTCAGGATGTGACCTTCTTGACCAAAAATACCACACTCCGCTATGTGAAATTTTCATACCGAAAAGGCCCATTAAAAAAGTAGGGAGAAGAGAGCTGAAGGAGAACACTACACCACCACACGCAACACTTCACCAAAGCTTGGTTCACACAACTGAGAGGAAGGAGATGTTGGACTCGTCAGCGAACTTCTACGCGAAGATGTTGCGGAAGCGCAAGTGGCTTACCGAGAGAGCTAAACCCTACCTGAATTGTTCTATGAAGAATGCGCCGGTACCACCGGAGTTTTCACGCTCACAATATGCGTGCGAAAAACCGGCTAAGATCATCCAGTCAACACACCCGGTGACGGCCGCCCTTGCGTACTACACAGGTGGGAACGTCCTCGTTAGCGAATCTTGCACACACATAAATTTTTCACATCTTACGTTCCATTCCATAAAGCCCTAACTACATCCGGGCATAATGGCAGCCGGAGCTGCAATACATCTTCTTCTAATGGATCGACGGCCCAGACATATAAGATAGGGCATTCATCGAGCATAAGTACATGTTGAACTATGCGATGCAAGCCGAGACCTTCAAATGCTGAAAACCTTACGTACCCGACCATACTAAAAAGGCACAGGAGGAGTCCGGGAGAGCAGGGTGGTGGTGGAGGACCCTCGAACAGGAAGTTGGGTACAACCGCTTCGAGCGTACGATGCACAAGGGGAATGCTCCTACTAGTGAGACCGGCGGTCGTCCTAGCGCTCTCCGTCATCCGGACTTAGTCCGGATAGAAGAGGTAAATTATGTTTAGTATGCATCCTAATTATTAATTTAGCTCTACGTTGTGCTATCCTAACATCATTCAATCGTCCAGGCCATTTCGTAGAACATGGTTGACTTCGAGACTGGCCACCGCCGTGGGCAGTTCAGAGACAAAAGGGAAATGGCCGATAGGCTGCTAGGACTGGTCGATTTCGTTTCAAATAACTTTTTCGAATTCCAAAAAGGCGCACATGTATCCCAGGTGTATTTTGGTTTGTTAATTCGTGCACACTGGCGTTTCTAATGTACGTAATCAAACCCAGCGCGCCATGTATTTCGCAATTAAATTATGAAGTCTTTCGAACTTAAATCCCTTTTTTCAAATATTTCGATTATTAAATATTATATAATTTTTTCTCGAAGGAATCGGTTCCACGAATGATACAATTGGGAGAACAACGCATATGGCAACCCTAAACCCAATTTTTTTTTATTTCGCTCTGAAGGGAGGGCTATTTGTGTTATTGCCCAACTGAACTCGCGTTACGAATTGCATCGCCGATCTCACATTTTCTACTTCACATTTCGTTATCTTCTCCAATTTCAGATTACGAACTACGCCGACACTTCAAAGTATTACAAAAAAACTTCGTGACATACACTAAATTTTTAGGTTGAATTATTTATGTGTGTGTGTGTGGAGGTCTGTATCGCTAGTTCAATTGGCGACAATGGTATTATTGCCTGTAGAACTGGCAACATGGTCCAGTAACTTCTCCTGCTCCAATCGACGATATAGAGAATTTTGTCGTTCTGAATAGCAAAGATAACTAATTTTTTTAATAAAATAGACGACTATTTTTTAATTATATTTAAATTAATGTTATTAAAAAAAAACTGCCGCATAACTACTTCTCGCTCCCGCGAGGGGAGACGCAGGAGATTCTCCCTCCGCCGCTCCGCGCTTTCCGCAGCAGAAAGGCGAAAGCCTCTCCGCTCTGCGCCCGTTCCCCCGCCTCTCCGGCTCGCCCCCCTCATGGCGGCCAGGCAGGGGCCAGGTAGCGACGGCGGCGGCCTCTGGGCCCCACCCCCATGCCCTGCGCCCTCCGCCCCCCCGTCACCCGCCCTGGAAAGCCTCCTCGCCGGGAGCCTCTTCCCCGACGAGCCGTGGCCGGCCGCGGCGGCGGTTGTTCCGACCTTCTTCGGAGGCTCGCTAGCGCAGCTCCCCGCCCTGCCTCCGCCGCCGCCACTCTCCGCCGCTGCCTTCCTCGGGTACCCCCAGGTCTCAAGGCTTGTGCTCGCTGTTGCTTTGGTTGTTAATCACTTTTGTAACTTGGTGCACTACAGGTTCGAATTGAGGTGCAAAGGTGGATTTTTCCCCCTTTCCTTTTCCAGTTCCGTTCCGCATTTGCTATTTAGACAGCGTAGAACTGTAGATTGTAGGGGAGGTCATGGTCTCGTCAATCGTCATAGGATCTGGCTACTGTGTATACAGTACCAGGTGTTTTTACGCTGCCGTTGAGTTGCTGTACGCCGTGTAATTGGAGTTCCCGCTCAGTAGCTCGCAAACTCCTGCTCCATGGAACGATGGTCCTGGACTGAACCAGCTGGTGCAGCAGCCTGTCCTGTGGGGCTGTGACGAATGGCCTGCGTTGCACGTTCAAGAAACGGGGTCCATGGTAAATTGGTAACTATTCAGATCGACATGCGCCTTTTGTTGAATGTGCTTGAGATGGTGGAGTAGGTTTGCGATCGATTTAGTTGGGCGTCTGAGTTTCAGGCATCTGTAGATCATTATCTCAACATCATCCCTTGGCCTCCAGAATTGTACCTTCTTCCTCCTTTTCGCAGAACGTTGATAAGGAGCATGGCTGTTTCATTTAATGGTAAAAATTATGGTTGATGGTTATGGTGCTTGACCTTGAGTTCTTTATCTAAAAAACTGTTGAATATCTACCCCGTCGATGTTTATTTTTCCTATGCCATGTCTTACATGGTTTGAGTTATCACTGCACTATATTTAGTTGAAAATGGTATGGATATATTTCTGCAGGACAACTTTGAAATGTTCCACGAACAGGACCTAGCACAGTTGACAGCACAAGTTGCTCATTCTAAGTACAGTATACTCAATCAAGCAGATAACTCATCTTCTTTCTCATTGGCGACTTCAGCGCTGACATCCCAACATATCAGTTCTTCTGTAATTGTGGCGTCAATGCAAGAGATGCCAATTTTGCCCTCACATACAGATAATATCAACACTGAAATAACTGGGGTTTTACAAGGACTCCAAAGGTCATCCATCACTCTGGACAGACCTGCTGATGATGGCTACAATTGGCGGAAGTATGGACAGAAGGCAGTGAAGGGTGGGGAGTATCCAAGGAGCTACTACAAATGCACCCATGGGAACTGTCTGGTCAGGAAAAATGTTGAGCACTCTGCAGATGGACGAATTATTCAAATAATTTATAGAGGTCAGCACAGTCATGAACGTCCCTCAAAAAGGAGGTTTAGAGATTGTGGTGGTATACCAAATGAATTAGATGATTTCAATGACAATGAGGATGCTTCAACCAGATCACAATCAGATTTTCTGGATTGTTATGGAAAGCATATAACATCAAATGGCACCATGGTGGGTTGTTTAATGGCAAGGAGGGAAGAGGGAGATGAGCAATTATCTGGTTCATGTGACAGCCAGGAAGAGGGTGATGATGAAGTACAAATTGATTATGGAGCTGCTGGTGATTCCAATGCAAATGAAAGGTAGTTCCTGCAACCAAACAGAACTTCCTTATTAGCATGTTTCTAACTTGATGTTGTTATTTTTTATCGTGCAGGAATGCACCAGCTCCAGGTCAAAAGATTATCGTGAGTACAACCAGTGACGTTGATCTTTTGGATGATGGCTATAGGTGGCGCAAGTATGGACAGAAAGTGGTGAAAGCAAATCCTCATCCAAGGTAACCCCATAATCATTTACCATATAGCACATTTAGTCATAAATACTATGAAAATAACTCCATGTTATCGTTTAATCTTTCAGGTTGTTTGGTTAAGCATTTTATGTTAGAAGAATGTATCATATACACAATTCTAGATGTAAACAGTGCCTTATACTTTTGTTAATGTTACAGCTAGTTCAGTTCTTTGGCATCAACTTGATGTTGTCGTCCACAACCACAACTCCACATAGCTCATTTACACTTGCACAGACGAAGGGCATTTGTCTTGCAGTAATACTCAAAAAATGGTTCTTTATTCAAGAGAAACATATGCCTAACAAGCTTAAAAGTCACGATAAACTGATATTTCTTCTTAACTATTCAGCCAATATCTAACTTAAGTAAGTGGATTAGATTTAGAACTATTTGCAGAAGAATAGGTGCCTTGTTTATCGGACAATATTCAGTTGATATGAAGAATGCTATCCGGAAGATTATCTAAGAAGAATAGATATCTGGTCTGATGTGCTTGAATGAGTTTTGACTGTTACACACACAGTTAGCCAAACGAAAATTCTTGTTTCTTCTGTAGTTCTGAAAGTTTTTTGGTGAGAGAAAACTTGGCATATATTTTGTCCAACTAATCTCTTTGAACAATAGTAAAAACATTTGGCATGAAGTTCTTTTGGCAATAGTTACTGCCATCACGAGATTGTGAGTAATTTGCATGCTTATCAATTGTCCATTTGGTGAGGTATCTTCTTATTTTTCATAAATCTTCTACTGCTATGGACAATTTACTTCAAATCGAAATTTAGTGTTTTTGAGAACTGAAAATTTTATGAACCTGAGTTATGTACTCTGCACCATGTAGGAGTTATTACAAATGCACTTACCAAGGATGTGATGTAAAGAAGCATATTGAGAGATCTTCTCAGGAACCAAATGCTGTGATAACTACATACGAAGGGAAGCATATCCATGACGTGCCTGCTACTAGCGAATAATCAACCCTACTGCACAGAGCAGACTTACAGAACGATCACCTGCTAGCTTCTGCACTAGATCTAAAACAAGAAAATGCAGAAACTTACAATTGGAGCGTGCATCATTCTAAATCATTTTGCTTTCTAGCCTAACCTATCTGTGCCTGCTTCGCCTACTGCACTGGTGGTTAACAAATGAAGCAAATGCAATTTGATTGGTTCCTCAGTTCTGCTGCCGTTTTTGGTCAGAGTAGATCCAGCTATGATGCTCTGTATCCTCCAATACCTCTGCATGCACTGTTGTGCCCCATTGTTGCTCAAATGTAGTTGTTGCTCAAATGTAGTACTTCTGAAACTATATATTTTTATCAGTTCTACCCACTAAGGAGGTAATTTTAGGCAACATGATGAATTGCATTCTGTTTGCTGCAAGTGTATATGCTGCTCCAATTGAACTCTTATTTTTTAGAAACACCCAACTGTTACTCTTATTATTTGCTGCAAGTGCTACAATAGTATATACAGCAGGGGTTGCAATTGCTGAACATGATGATGGCTCATTGTAGGTAAACCTTCCAATGGGTCATGCTCTTTTGACTATCAACATGATAACCTTTTTGGTGCACATATCGTACCTGCTAACCTGACATCATTGTTTCCATTACAGAGCACAAAGTAATCATGGCTTGTTAACACATAACTGTTAACTGCCAATTCTTGTTTAAAAAATAACTACTGTAAGTACTGTCAGATGTTATTTGACAAGACATTGCTACATTGCTCTTCTGTCGTAACTCGCTTTGTTGCCGTACATGGCCGGCATGCAAAAACTGGTTGACGACGTTGTCAACCTGAGCTGTAATATGCCGTCTGACTCCGACAAGAATCGATCGTTTTCACTCGGGGTTTCGATCGTACTGACTGCCATATGCCGTGCTCCTGGGGCATCTTGGCATCTTGCCCTGTTAACATCTTTATGTCCACGAGTAGTCTTGTCATCTGCAGCTCATAGATCTTCAACTGTGCTTTGTTTGTCATCGCCGTTCCTTCAATCCTAGGCTCCTAGCAGTTACATTGTTGGACGATTCACAAAAGAGATTTTTTGGAGGATTTGTACTGTTTCCTACCGAATTCTTACGTTCCAGACAGGTTATCCGTTTTCGTATCATGGTTTACAACATAATGATCATTCATCTATATCACAAATCCTCCACAAAACCATGTACTACAACTTATGTTAAAAGGTGGAAAAAAGGAAGAAAGGGGGGGTACTTTTCCTGACCTTCAAAGCCAAGTATAACATATTGCTCTCATCTCCACTTTACCTGAGTTTTCAGTTAAATCATCATGTGATGACTGAATGTTTTTGCAGATGGACCAATCTCTACATCTATTGCACTGGACTGGGTCAGTTTAGGATCTAGGACATGTCCTGTGCCATCAGTGAATTAGGATCACTATGTTTCATCTCTAGGACAAAAATTAACGGTACATTTGCAAGATTTAATACTCAGATATATAGCTTCTTGTCTTACCTTCATCGAAAGCCATTAGCGGCTCATGTAGGACTAAACTGTAGCCGGTGCTAATCGAAAGGCTCATCTGACGAGGCTAATCTGACAGGTTAAAGAAGGCGACCTTTGACGCCGAGAGGATCTCGTAGGTGCGTCGGCCGAAGCCATTTTTTCGACGGGCCGGCAGAAAGATTACTGAGTCAAATATATTAAGAAGTGGCCAGTGCTAAGTTAGCACCGAGATATTACACACATAAGACTAAATAGCTGAAACATATCTGGCAATCATCCACGATAAAATCTCCTCCTTGATACTCCAGAGCACGTCGACCGAAGCCATGAATTTACATGCACTTATTATTTCGGCATTCTTCGATCTCGTTATCTTGTTGGCCTCTGATGGCAATGTACGTAGTAGCAAACACATGAGGGAGCAATCTGAATCTGCAGTAAGGATCAACCGATAGTTGACGACCGGGATACGGTCGCTGCTGTCATGAGTGAGGCTGCAACGACATACAATGATGAGCGATGAGTGCAGTGAGCTACACCAGACCGTGGACATCATGACCAGTATAGTAGGCAGTACTGGTCCATTTTGAAGTACGCACTGTGAGCAGAATTTGTTAGAATGATCTCGGGCATTTGGCCCAACCCCACTGATCGCGCCCTGATCAGGGTCGCCCAACCCATTAGGCTGGTGGGCCCCTGTCGCCAGCGCCACATATAAAAGAGGAGGGAGCCGGGGCGGCACAGGTTACAAGGTTCGCTGTGCCGCCGCCTAAACCCCATCCGACAAACCCTAGTCTGATCCTAAGGGGGCGCTGAAGCGACGGGAAGATCCACCGCCGCCTCCACCGACGCGATCGACTACCGCCGGCCTCGCCTCCGCTCGGGACACGCCACCGCCGCGGAGCCGCGCTCTTCTCCTCTACCGACGGGGTCGACCACCGCCACTGCAGATCGACCACCGTCACCGACGAATCGGCCATGGCCAACTCTGCCTCCTCTACCATGGACGGTAACCCTACTCTCTCTCTCTTACTCTCTCGGTTACTCTAGGACCCGACCCAAAACTCAGATCCAATAAAGAAAGATCAAAAGCAAAGATCTAACACTGGTATCAGAGCCAATCGCGCTCAGATCCGGATGGCAAAAGAAAAGCAAAACCGAAACCCTAGAACCCTAGAACTCCAGATCTAAAACATTACCTGGAGTAAGGGAGGGTAGGGCGAGCCGGGAACTCGTCGTCATCGTCGCCGGTTCCGTCGCTCCAAAGCTTGGCTCCCCGAGAAAGCGCCCCGCCACAGCGTGAAAGCGCGCCGCCAGAGCCTCGACGGCGACGCTCCCCTCGAGGAGCGCGCACGCCGCGAGAGGTCCAGCAGCGGCCGCGGCGCGCGAGAGAGACCCGGCGCGAGAGAGACTCGGAGCGAGAGACGAGCGGAGGAGGCGAATGGGTTAGGGTTTGTTCGGCGCCATGGTCGCGTCTTTTATACCGCCGAGAATGTCGCTCACCGCCGATTGATATCAACTACCGAGATCGCATCTACGCGCGCGAGCCGGCGGTGGATTCGGTCTTGAATCCACCTGTCGGATGTGAATCCGACGGCTGCCAATCAACCCTAACGGCATCTGTGGGCCGAGCCGCACAAGATAGTGGCCTAATCGATAGGGTGGGCGAATGGCGGTTTTGAACGATAAATGACCGGTTTTGCACAAGAATCGGCGGTTATGAAAAAAGACAATCCGAAAATTGAATTTAATTTATTTTCAGAAGTATTTTGAATGAATTTCAATAGAAAAATTGTATAAAATCTCTGTAAATTTTGCACCAACGTGTTATTATTTCCAGAGATTAAAATGTGTATAGTTATAATGCTTCTGAGAATGAATTATTTTTTAGAATAATTACAGTTTCCGCTGCAAAAGTTAATGTTGATTAATTCTTTTAATTAAATTCGAACCAACGAGAGAATTTAATTTTTTAAGAATTTATTGTGAATTATGATATTGTTATTTTCTGACCAAAGTTGATAATAACAGTATTATAATTTTAATTGATATTTTTTATACATTGTTTCTATTTCTGCCCAACGGTGATATAGTTTTAATGTATAGATATAATTGTTTTAATTGTATGTCGTATTTTTGACCAACGTTGGAAATAAGGCATATAATTTTCATGTTTTCGTTCTCACTTTATTTGAACTAAATTTTCAGGAGGATACAACTTGATGGGTTGTATCAGAGAGATCCCTACTCTCAAAGGAGATAATTATGGAGAGTGGAAGAAAAAGATAGATTTAGCGTTTATCTTAGCTGAGGTGGACTGGGTCCTCACTACAGCACGACCCACTGAGCCTATGGCACCAGTGAGGGGTCAAAATGAGGATGATACTACTTGGCAGAAAAGACAGAGAGATCATGCTCCCTTGCAGATGTCTTATGACCTAGAGCATAAGAAATGGACCACAGCCAACAAGAAATGTATGGCTGTGATAAAGAACACGATTGAACCTGCAATTGTGGGCTCAATCGCAGACTGTGACACTGTCACAGAATACCTTGATAAAATAAAGAGTCAGTTTACTGGCTCTTCAAAGACATATGCTACACAGCTGATTAAGCAGCTTGTGACAGAGAGGTATTCTGGTGGTGGCAGTGGAATAAGAGAACACATATTAAGGATGAGCAACTTGGCATCCAAGCTTAAACCAATGGATTTGGCACTCAAAGATGAGTTCCTTATTCACTTGATTTTTGCTTCATTGCCAGAAAAGTTTGACACTTTTGTTGTCAATTACAATATGCAGCCCGATAAATGGGACTTGGAAAAGTGCATAGCTATGTGTGTTCAAGAGGAGGAAAGAATTAAATCCTCACATGGTGGATCTATCAACTATGTGAAGGATAACAAGAAAAAGCACTTCAACAAGACCTCCTTCTCAAGGAACAAGGGAAAAGCCTCATCCATCACCTCAACGAGAATAAATTTGTTTGAGACAAAGATCGGTGTCTTCATCAGAAGAAGACCGGACACTACAAGAAGAACTGTCCTGATTACTTAAAGATGATAATGGCAAAGAAAGGTGAGAACATTATTACCTTCATAAATGAATGCTTGTATGTGCAATATTCGAAATCCACTTGGTGGATTGACTCAGGAGCAACTGCTCATGTTGCTAATTCCTTCTGAGGATTCCGTTCGACGAGGACTACGCAAAGAAACGAAAGATGCATTAAAGTCGCAAATGGAGTCCAAGCGAAGTTGAAGTCATGGCGATCTTTCATTAGAGTTAGCTAATGGCTCCAATCTTTTACTTAGAGATGTTCTTTTGTTCCTCTTTACAGAGGAATTTGATTAGTGTTTCCAATTTGGACAAAGATGGTTATGATTGTAATTTTGGAAATGGCAAGTGCGAAATAATATTTAATAAAGAATGTGTTGGTCTTGCCATATTACAAAATGAGCTTTATTTGTTATCATTGTGTGATGATGTGAATGTCGTATGCGATAATGGGAACGTCGCGTGCGAAAGTGATTGAATCCTCGTCTCACGAATGTAAATGAAAACGAAGAGAACTCATAATGAATCGTCGAAATTATGGCACCGCTGCGTTTAGGCCATATTTCGAGGGGAGAATAGAAAGACTAGTTAAGAATGAAATTCTTCCTCTATTAGAGTTCTCGGACTTAGAACAATGCAGAGAATGCATTAAAGGAAAATATGTAAAGAAAATTAAGAAAGGCGCAAAAAGAAGCACATGAGTTCTACAAATTGTTCACACGACATTTGTGGTCCTTTTCTGTGAAAAGTGTGGATGGTTATGACTCGCTCATAACATTCACAGATGACTACTCCGTTATGGATATATTTATCCAATCAAAGAAAGAAATGAAGTCTTGGATAAATTCAAAATATTTAAGGTCAAGTTGAAAACCAACACGATTTAAAGATTAAGATAGTTCGATCCGATCGTGGGGAGTACTACTATCGACATATCCCATATGGACAAGTTCCGGACCTTTGCGAGGTTCTTAGGAAAATGGCATAGTAGCCCAAGATTCTACACCGGCGAACCTCAAAGAAATGGAGTACCTCAAAGAAAATGGAGTAGTGAAAGACGCAACTGCACTCGATGGATATGGTGCGAAGCATGATGAGCTACTCCACACTCCCATTGAGTTTATGGATGGAGGCGTTAAAACCGCCATTCATATTCTCAATAGAGTGCCTAGTAAGTCGGTGCCCAAAACACTGCATTTGAGTTGTGGATGGGAAGAGTTCCTCACTAAACCACTTACGTGTGTGGGGAGTCCCACTGAGGCCAAAGTATTTAACCCAAACCTTGGGAAGCTAGATCCCAAAGCGATGAAGTTGCCATTTCATTGGCTACCCTAAAAGTCAAAAGGTTTTCGTTTCTCTTGTCTGCACAGATATACAAAGTTTGTAGAAACGAGACACGCTGTCTTCTTAGAAGATGAAATGATGAGGGGGAGCATGGTAGCTCGAGAGATTGATCTTGAAGAGAAGCGGGTATATGTGCCCACTCCGATGATTCAAGAGCCACTCTTCTCACTACCTGCTGTCGCTGCACCGACGGTACAAGATACTGTGGTGCCAGCACCTGTTATTGTTCCTCCTGTGGCAACAATGAATGAAAATGAGGAACCTGTTCTTCAGGATCCTATAGAACCCATTGCCACAAATGAGGGGAGCAACAACGACCTCAAATGTAAGATGTACCAAATGTGGAGGCCCCGAGGAGGTCTCAAAGAGTAAGAAGATCAGCTATTTCTGATGATTATCAGATTTATCATACAGAGGAATTTCAAATGGAGGATGACCCCACCTCATTTGAAGAAGCCATGAGAAGCGAAAATTCTTCAAAATGGCTTGAGGCCATGGAAGAGGAAATGAGGTCCATGAAGACTAATAAAGTCTGGGACTTGGAAACTATTCCCAAATGAGCCAAAACAGTAGGTTGTAAATGGGTCTACAAAACAAAGCTCGACTCCCAAGGGAATATAGAAAGATACAAAGCGTGACTTGTGGCAAAAGGATTTACGCAAAGAGAAGGGATTGATTACAATGAGACATTTTCTCGGTCTCATGTAAAGATTCTTCGAATCATAATGGCATTAGTAGCACATTATGATTTAGAGTTACATCAGATGGATGTAAAGACGGCATTTCTTAATGGGGATTTGGAGGAAAATGTTTACATGGCACAACCGAAAGGTTTTGTCATGGAAGAAAATGAAAGAATGGGATGCCGCCTAAAGAAATCAATTTATGGGTTAAAGCAAGCTTCAAGACAGTGGTACTTGAAGTTTGACAGTACAATAAGAAAATTTGGATTTAAAGAGAATGTAGAGGACAACTGTGTCTATACAAAGTTTAAAGATGGGAAGTTTATCTTCCTAATCCTGTATGTGGATGATATCCTACTGGCTAGTAGTGATGTCAGTCTGCTACTAGAGACGAAGAGATTTTTGTCCTCAAACTTTGATATGAAAGATCTTGGTGAAGCTTCGTTCGTTCTAGGGATCGAAATTCACCGGGATAGAAACAAAGGGATATTGGGACTATCACAAAAGACATATATAGAGAAAGTCTTAAAGAAATTTGGAATGCATAAATGTAGTCCTTCACCTGCACCTATAGTCAAGGGCGACAGATATGGGGATTTTCAATGCCCTAGGAACCAGTATGAGATCGATCAAATGAAAGCGGTTCCATATGCTTCAGCTGTCGGAAGCTTACAGTATGCTCAAGTGTGCACACGCCCTGACTTAGCTTTTGTTACCGGGTTACTTGGCAGATTCCAGAGCAATCCTGGAATAGAACATTGGAAATTGATAAAGAAAGTCTTGCGTTATTTGCAAGGAACAAAAGGCCTCATGATGACATACGTAAGATCGATTTACTCCATATAGTGGGTATACTGATTCGATTTTGCGGAGATAATAGAAAGTCGACATCCGGATATATCTTCACTCTCATTGGAGGAGCTATATCGTGGAAAAGCTCAAAGCAAACCGTCACTACATCGTCCACAATGTATGCCGAGTTTGTAGCATGTTATGAGGCTACGGGCGGTGAATCGCTAAAGAAGTTCATACCCGGTTTAAAAGTGGTTGACGACATCAATAGACCACTTAAGTTGTATGCGATAATGAACCCGATAATGTATGCCCACAACAATAAGTCAAGTGGTGCCGCCAAACACATTGACATAAAGTACTATGTTGTGAAAGATAAAGTTCGGGATCAAATTATAAGTCTTGAGCATATAAGTACACTTAAAAATGTTAGCGGATCCGCTTACTAAAGGCTTACCACCCAACGTGTTCGAGAGAACATATAGCGGCATGGGTTTAAGGAAAGCCTATGAATCTGGACTAAAAGATGGCCCAAAAGATTAAAGTAATCTGCTTGAAACAATGAGGTGTATTGTAGTCATTTGAATCTATCGGAATTGACCGTAACGATGAGACACGTTCTATGCACCAATTTGTGATGGAATGAGTAAAGTCAAAAGTAATTAAAGATAAAGCATGATTGAGATCAAGGGAGAATGTTAGAATGATCTCGGGCATTTGGCCCAACGGCCAAATGCCCAACCCCATCGATCGCGCTCGATCGGCGCCCCACCCGATTAGGTCAAGGGGCCTCGTCGCCGCGCCACATATAAAAGAGGAGGGAGCCGGGGCGGCACAGGTTACAAGGTTCGCTGTGCCGCCGCCTAAACCCCATCCGACAAACCCTAGTCTGATCCTAAGGGGGCGCTGAAGCGACGGGAAGATCCACCGCCGCCTCCACCGACGCGATCGACTACCGCCGGCCTCGCCTCCGCTCGGGACACGCCACCGCCGCGGAGCCGCGCTCTTCTCCTCTACCGACGGGGTCGACCACCGCCACTGCAGATCGACCACCGTCACCGACGAATCGGCCATGGCCAACTCTGCCTCCTCTACCATGGACGGTAACCCTACTCTCTCTCTCTTACTCTCTCGGTTACTCTAGGACCCGACCCAAAACTCAGATCCAATAAAGAAAGATCAAAAGCAAAGATCTAACAGAATTTTCTATCTGGCACTAATTTCTTTCAAGATCGAGTAAAAGGTTAGTGAATGTTGCGATATTTTCAGTACGGTGGACTTTTCCGGTATTTGCCAAGAGAAATTTTACGGTATATTATACCGGCAGTACTTTATTAGCTAACTAGGGATACAGTACGAAATTCTTATATATACGAGAGATTGGAGTAGCTTTCTACCGGCAAGCGTTAAAGTATTGAGTTGCACACACCTGTTAGTTCAAAAAACTAGTAAATTTTCGGCCGACAGTCGTATAATGGTATAGTGTAAGGAAATTAAACAGCGAAATTAATGGGCTCGGAGGCGTGGGTATCTCCGGTTCGAATGATTGGTGAAAGCTCTCGGCTTCCTGAAACAAAATAAAAGGTGTGGGCATCTCCCATATTACACGAAGTGTGCAATCAATGACATTACAGCTAATCTACCCCATGTAACAATTAATCAGTACGTAAATCGGGGGACCGAATCAAAGAAAGCGAAGGCTAGCGATGGCTCATGATGGAGAGAGGCCAAACCAGGTAGACGAGGAGGACCAAGCGATCGAGCTGGACCTGAGCGTTAGCGAGCTGCTTCCCAGCTTGACTCCACTCGAAGCTGCCTCCTCAGAAGCCTCCTCCCTGCTCGGCCCCATCGCCACCAACTCCCGGTCGCCATCCAAAGATCTGAACGTCGAAAGTTACCAGTTCATCACCTAGATATAGATTTTTTTTTAAAAAAGTAAATCCTCACCTAGTTATAAATTACTACTGTTAGACACTACTATTTAGAACGCTGGAGTTTTTTCCTGGTTCCTACAGAAATTATTGTTACTTGTGAAATGCATGCATTCCGACTAGACCGTAAGTGTAAGAATTGTATTGAGTATAACCGTAAAGTTAGTGTTGGACCGAGGATATGACTAGAAGAGGTTGAATAGGCATACACAATCGAAGTTTCTTTTCAAAAACTTTCCTCAAAGTGGAATCAACACTCTCGTTATAATGGCTATTTAGAGCTACTAAGATCAGAGAGAATCATTCAGACAAAAACAGAGCAACAAAAGGATCAAGACTCACCAAAATTCATAAAACTTGAGATACGCTTTCTCTAGGATATCACGAACATATTCCAATCAAAGATCTTAAAGATTTGCTAAAGTTTTAACTTTTTTCGTTCGAGTGAAGGTTGCATCAAAATCGGGTAAAATATAAAAATAGTGATAGAGAGGAACTCGCGGGAGGAATCAATCTAAGATGTCTAAGGATGTTTTTACGCACGTTCTAGCATCCTCAATCACAGCAAAAATAAAGCTAAAAGCCCCCAAGAGCAAACCCCAAAATCACCATTTTTTTCAATCAAAATCGGACAAACTCAAGAACCTACAATAGAAAGTGACTAGATGGATGAGATCTGGTCTTTAAGAGATATCTCCATCCCTTACACGTCTTAAGTACAAAGCAAGATCAAGAGGGGAGAAATAAACATCAAAAACCAAGTCAAACCAATAAATCAACACTTGAGTATATGGAAGTAAGACTTAGGTGAATTTGGATATTTGATTTCTACTTGGAAATGAATGTTTACAATCACTCTCTTAGGAGGACAAAGCCACTAAAGCAGCACACATACAAGTGCTTTCATCACTCTCAATACATCTATCAAACCCTAGCCCCCTCTCCACACTTTCCCCTATTTTTTACATTAGGGTTCCTTGGCTTAGTTGTGCAAATCATGCAACAACACTTATATAATGAAGGCTAAGACTAAGAGAGAAACCCTAACGGACACCCGTTAAACTCACACACAAACAGGTCTCTCATTCACGCACGTTTCTTAAAGTGTCGTCTTCATCTTTAGCTCTATTAGGCCAAATCCACCGCACTTTGCCCTCTATAAAGTATCATTGACCTAATTCACTTAGGTCACCGTTGTGATTTCACACAACACCACTTTTTCGGTATCGGGCAATTTACCAAAATACCCATATACCGACATTTCCCGATTACTTCACATCGAAGCATCGCCCATGCTTCATCATCATCCATGTGGCCCCAATGACTTCCCACCAAGCCTCACTCGTCTGGATCCCACCGCGAACCGTCATCGCTTGCAAACAGGCCCAAAACACTTGGCGCACCACACGTCTTGCCATGCACCATGACCGTACCTGACTTCCTTGACCGTTCTGGACCTCAGCTCCTCTCTGAGTTTAGTCCCGGTCCACCTTGTCGTTGTCCGTCATGTCCATCACCGGTAGCTTCTGCTCTGATTCCTTGTCTTCTTGGCTTGTAACCATCCCGGTAGCATTGGTCAACTTTTGGTGGCACCTTGATCGTTTTGGACCTCAGCTCCCCTAACTTAGTCCCGGTCCACCTCACCATGATGCAACTCAGGAGTCCTACAACCAACACCAACAAGCAAACTGTCACATAGCACTGCACGACACACAAAATCATCAATTTACACGATTGATGAGTCACAAACATGTAACTTTAAAGCTTCGCTGTCGGGAGCATCACTTTACCTTAGAAGCTCTTTGCTCAAATTTTGTCTTTCATGGTTCTTGTTCATCTCACATTGCTTGAGTCCAACCATATCACACGGCAGCCATGACCGTACTGGACCTTGGTTTTCCTAACCAAGTTCGGGTCCTCCTCGTTGTTGACCATAGTTGACTCCAAGCCACTTGCTCAATAATAGACCAATCAATCATTTTCAGGTATAAATTCTTCACAACTTGACCCACATTAGCCAGAATATGCATCATCCAACACATATACACTAATCTCATGGCTTTGGTCAATTTCACAAAATCCAACACAGCACAATGTGCTTGAATTCGCCATGGTCGGTAAGACCACCGGCCCTTGGACGTTCTGATTATCAGACTGTCAACCCATGGCCAGTCTGACTGCACTCCCTGGTAATAGGAGACAGGTCAGACTGCTGCCGGTTTGACTGCCAACCAACGGCCGGCCAGACTGCTTCCCAAAACTAGAAAAAAAAACCTTCTTTGGAATTTTCAAAAAATCTCTATCTAGTTTTGCGTCCAGTCTCTATTTTCAATGATATCGGGTGAAAACACATTCCTAAATACTCCCGCACAAGTATTTGGTACTCATTTCCCAAAAGGTTGCACCACTGCTCATGACCGGTCTAACCACCCTAGGGTCAGTCAGACAGGTCAGACCGCTTGAACCTGACAACAAACCTGTTGATTCATAAAACTGAGAGTTCACTCACTAAACTCCTCGTCTATGAAGCTAATTGTTCATTATTTAGGCTAGAATCAAAGTTGTCTCTACAATTAGGGTCTCGATAAGAAGGGCCAAATGAGTGTTCTCCAAGCAAATTTTGCAGCGAGAGGTCGAGTTGAAGAGAGTGATGATACGAATTGTCCTGTCGAGTTGCTAGCTACCAGAGCTAGCTTGCTGCTCTGCATTTGGTTTATACGATACTTGTCAATTATGACACGGTAGTTGGATTAACAGAAAAAATAATTATGGTACCAACAGGTTAATCTGTCGTACCACCGTCGCTGTTACCAGACAGGAGGTTGTGCCCAACTCAGGATTAGAAAGAAGACACATATAGCTCCTCTTGATTTACAAATGACTCAAGGGTTCTGGAACCAATAATGTACTCGATCCGTGCAATATTGCCACATTGGTAGAATGACTATATGAGGTATGATGAAGATGGTAACCAAACGAGAGCAGGCATTGATCCATACCGTTCGATATCGATCCGGTGGTTGAGATTGCAGTTCCCAGTATCTGTTATCCTAGTTTTAAGTCGAGTTCCTACTATAGCACGGTTATCACGCTCAATAGCAGTTCTAGTCTATTCACCTGATCAAAGCTAAAAATAGTATCGCGGAGCCACACGGACGCGCCCCGTGTCCAGTCTATACCTAGGGGCCCGAGCGGAACCTATCGTTCATGCCCCTAGAGTAGGGATGGCAATTGTGCCCGATTGCCTGCGTGTCCGCGGGCGAATACCCTAATAGAGACGGGTATGGGCTTCTTTCTTTGCCCACGGGCATAAAAACGGACACAATTCTTTGCCCATCGGGTAAACAGGTATGGGCATGGGTAAGCTCCGCCCGTACCCGCTTCGCCCTATTACCCTAATATACCCACATGTGTAAGGAACTATGTCAATTTGTATTTATATTTTATTTGTTGAACTTGATTAGTTGTCTTGTCGAACATGATATGTGAATTGTAATGAACTTTATTAGTTGTTGAATATGTGATGCACCATTGATGTGTGAATTATGATGAACTTGTTGTATGCATTGCTCGCGGGTAACGAACATGTCTGCGGTCGATGGGTACCCACAGGCGGCGATGCATTATTCGCGGATAAACGGGTATACCCGCGAGCGACGGGTATGGGCGGGGTTTTTCGCCCGTCGTCCTTCGCGGGCATGCCCGTGGGGGGAATTCGGGGTCGCAAGTATGGGTATAGACAAGCACTGCCCGTAGTCACCGCGTCCGATTGCCATCTCTACCCTAAAGCACAGACCAGCCAAGTCCGGTCCCTAGAGGCACTACAAGCCAAATACAACACCTGGGGGCACGGTGCTCCTAGCCAAAATTTCAAAAATAGTCAAATAGTGTTGTTTAAAGCACTATTTAACACTTAAAAAAATCTAGCCGATATTTTTTCCTTTGTATTTTTCCTTCTTATTTTTTACCTCGCATTCGCAGCTTTCAAATGTATAATCACATGTAAAAAAAATCATAAATTTTTCACATAAAATCACGGTACAACACATCACACACAACGCCAAACTTGAGTGTCAACCATCGCCACCCTTCGCTCCCTCGGTGGCTCGGTGAGTCGATGGACGGTGATAGCATGGTGCCCTTGCTACTAGTGTTAGTTTGTTGCCTATTTGCTCGTGTCGTTGTGGCAGTCTCACTCTCGCATATTCGCACACGAGTCTAAGTGATATGGTTACAATATTATATGATCAACGTGTCAAGTATTTATCTCAATTGATCATTTTGAAATTTCGGCTACCGAAGAGAGCACTGGCCATAACAACGCCCTTGAGGGCCAGACTAGGCTGGTACGCACCCTTCGGGGTCGGAATTGGTTGATCCGTGTCCCCAAGGCACGAACGACAGGTTCTGAGTTCTAGAGTACAAACTAGGATGATACGTGACACACATACGAAGCTCTGCGGCGCCATTTTCGATTTTAATTGAGCGAGCGCCTAGGATTGCTATCGAGCCCAGCAACCATTATATTAGAAGAAGAAAAAGAAGAAGAAGAAGAAGAAACTCCATCAAGAGGAGGCCACGTGGGCTATCTTTCATGTGCGGCTCGTGGCGTCAGGACGAGTCTGCGCAAGTGTGTCGCGTTGCGCGTGCACGGACCCCAAACGGGCGCGCAGCCAAGGCAGAGAACCCTGTGGCGCACAGTGTCCACATGAGATGAGAGCAGTAACGGCACAGTCACTGTAGCAGAGGCAGGGGGATACTCTTCCGTATAAAACACGGACCTCTGCTGCGTGCGCACTGGGTCCGTGACATCCATTTCAAACCTTCCGAATCTAATATTGGATTATTTTTTTGTTTATTAAAAAGTAATTGACCCTACGCAGGTCTAAAGTAACAAGTATCCACGCAAGGAGAAAGTATTATATACACGAGAGATTGGTCTAAAATGATATGTAGTGCTGGAGAAAGGCCCAGGGGCATTAGGAGGCATGCAGAGCTCAGCTGTTGGTTCACTTGCTGACAAATTGGTTTTCTTTTGTTCATGTGGGATTTACTTGTCAGTGACTCATCTACAGTGAGATTCTAGACTCGTTTTATTAGTACTAATATCAACTTTTAAAAAATAGAGTATTGCTTTTTATTCAATTACAAGGTAGACCTACACGTGTACACATCATCTCGCACGCACACCCCCTTAGCAGCCATTATTAGGCATTATTAGGAGCCCCCACCAAGTTTTAATCAAAAACATATTAATTGTTCGTCATCCTTTTGGCGTGTCTAATGATTGGCGAAAACCCAATATACCGAAGATAATGTAGTCTGGAAGGACTAACCTTTACACTAGATTATTCCTTTGCTTTGGTTTATACCGAAGATCATGTACCCAGTAGATTTAGCTGCCGAACTATTCCGTGTCAACACCGAATCAACGTTGTGTCGGCCCGTCACATGCCCACACCTCCTACTAGATTACTTAATCAAATGGACTAATAGACCGGCCAAAACCCACTAAGTTAGAAAATTCCTGCAAGGTTGCTCATCCTAATGTCTACTCGACTCTCTAGATACTGTACACAGCTAGGCTATCAATAAATAAAGAGAAAATGATTATATATAATCAAATAACACCCTTCTTCATGATACGTCATCGAATAACTTTATTCTTCACGATATGTCATCGAACAACTCCTATACGATATGTCATTGAATAACTCATTCACAAAATGTCATAGGGTTCCAATTTCTCTTCATAATACGCCATTGCCGTCAACTAGCACATCAATTGCTTGCTGTTAAGAGTGTGCAAAAACCATTTTACCCCATAAACATGTAGCAGTCAAGCCACACATGCCATTCTCTATCTCTGCATATGGGACCCGCAAGTCATATCTATATTCATGCTCCTCCTCCTTCTCTCTCTTTCCCTTGTCCTCTTTTCTCGCTTCTTCAAGAATTAGATCTAGAGCTAGGTGTCGAACATCAACTACAAGGCTCGCACCATGGCCACTACAACTCACCATGATGTCGCGCCCACTACATCATCTCCTCTAGCGCCGGCAAGCTCTCGTGCCGCCTTGTTTCCCAAATCGGCCAATTCCAGAAATTCCTCGCAACCCTTGTTCTCCTTCTAAAATTGACCCCCTACTAACCCTTACCACCTCAACACGATCCCATTCCACCCCTTCCTCTGCTCCAACTCCGTCCAGAATACCGCTACCATGAATGCCACCGCCGAGCACGCCATGAATGGTGCTAGGCCACTGCAGGTCGTCTTCGTCCAGACCAAGCACACTATCGACCCCGACGTGACCCACTAATGCTTAGAGACCCCTCCTTCTACCGGCATTTTCATCGGGAGAGCCGTTGAGCTCAGCCGTGGCACCGCCATGCTGCGATCCTCTTCGATCATCACCGCCCACTCAACACGATCCCATTCCACCCTTCCTCTGCTCCAACTCCGTCCAGAATACCGCTACCATGAATGCCACCGCCGAGCACGCCATGCATGGTGCTAGGCCACTGCAGGTCGTCTTCGTCCGACCAAGATCGACTGGCCCACTAATGCGAAACCCCTCATTTTCACGGAGAGCGCCCACGCTCCTGTGGCACCGCCACTGTTGCCGATCCTCTTCGATCATCACCTGCCCACACCACCTGCGTCACAAGAACCACCTCAACACAATCCCATTCCACCCCTTCCTCTGCTCCAACTCCGTCCAAAATACCGCTACCATGAATGCCACCACCGAGCACGCCATGCATGGTGCTAGGCCACTGCAGTTGTCTTCGTCCAGACCAAGCACACTATCGACCCCGACGTGGCCCACTAATGCTTAGAGACCCCTCCTTCTACCGGCATTTTCATCGGGAGAGCGCCGTTGAGCTCACCGCCCGTGGCACCGCCACCGTTGCCGATCCGCTTCGATCATCCCCTGCCCACACCACCTGCGTCACAAGAACCACCTCAACTCCCAGATGCTCCTCAACCACTAGCCCGATCATCACTGAACCATAGCCGCCCTCATCACTGCGCCATCACCATTCGTCCAGTCTAGAACCACCTCAACACAATCCCATTCCACCATAGCTCATCGCTGGCCATGGCAATGCCACTGTTCTTCATCGCCAAAGGAAAACGGTGCAAGAGAGAAGGTAGGGGTATTTTTGCCATTTCAGATTTTTTTTTTTTTGACAAGGTTAACAAATGGGCTTGGACAGCAAGGTGACATATTGTGGAAAAAAATTTTGGAACCGGTGGCATATTGTGGAGAATGAGTTATTTGATCACATATTTTGAAGAATAAGTTATTTGATGGCATATAATCAATTTTATTATGAATAAACTCCTACACCTAGAATGGGAGAAAAAGGACAATACAAATGCCTGCCTATGTGACCTAATTAATTTGACTTCTCCTATTTGAAATTTAGACAACACAGATAGTACTGCCAATATGCAGCAAAGTTTGTCACACCAAACTATAATAATCGCATCTTTGCTCATTGTAATGGCTAACGGCAACGGTTGCAAGTTTGCATTCTCGCATACACGAGAGCAATGTGTATCCTTGTGTTGATACAAGTGTGAAAGTCACAACCTAGCATCTACTATTGATTAAGAACAACTAGGGTTTTTTTGGCCTTTTGAGGGTGTCAAGTAGTAGTCTCCAACCTAACCTTCATTAGTTGACAAAGCCCTACTCCAATCAGCTTGTTTCCCAAATCTTCTTGTGTTGACCAAATATGGATAGAGATATCAATGTTGGGACGGTTCTAAATGCAATGCAATGTCATGTCAGATTCATTCATTATTCATGGTTTGGACGGGGCAGTTGGGAGAACACAATAGTAGGTTAAAATGTCATTGTCTGTCTGCTAAGATGTTAGTGGCGCATTATAGATTTGTGCAGAGATAACAGGGCAGAAGACTGAAGAACAGTGCTGTTAGGCATGGTGCGTGGTGTGTTCTAGACTTCTTCTACTCGTGTTTGCCTCAGTCTGCAGTGGATGGTCACGGGGAAGAGGATCAAAGATCAGTGTAGTGTATGGCAGGACCTTGTGCATGGTTAAGGCCAAACACAGGTACTACGACATGGCATTTCCTTAGAAAAGACAACTTTTTTATTGAAGAAAAAACTCTTTGCTGGAAGGACTCACCAATTTTGTACTAAAGGCTTGTTTGGATAAAAGGATTGGAACTATTCTTTTCGGTTTGAAAGGAATTTTAGTTTAAATTCTGAGTCAATCCATAGGGATTGAATCGGATCATAGCGTATCCAAACAAACTCTCAAGGAGAAAAAAATATACAAATAAGGCCCCTAAAACCCGTGTATTTTTGCACCAAGTTGATTATCCTTCCTTAAACACGCAAGCACGACCAGGATGTCACAAGTTAGACCTGACAAGCTAGCCATTGAGCATTTCCTTTTTCTCTCTTTTTCAAGTAACTTGGACAGCTTTTAATTGAGCCTAGGCACTACCAAATTCGTCGGAATACTTTGTTCTTGACTGCAATAATTTTGACAAGGAAAACAAAACAATTCCTTCGTTCCAAATATTTAGGACCAAGCTAGCAATGTTTAGATCTAGCTAGGACCCCTTCGCACATGAAAAAGGAGCTAGTATATGCTGTAATCCTACTTTATGTAGGTTTAGAACACAACAAAAACATGCAGAATCTGGAGTCAACGCAGAGTACAGCAAATACATGCGGACAAAATACACGGTGCAAAATTTCGCTGCCAAAATAATTATTCGTCGACCGAATCGTCAAAGCTCGTTCGCGCAAGTACGCTGAGTTTGACTAATTGACTGTTGTTTACGTAGATCTGGTCTGGCACGGCCGGAGGGGTGGCTCGCCGATCTCACATCCCTTTCACACGGATCAGGTGATCATCTTCAATAGTTGGGAATCTAATATATAGTCTCTATATACTCTTCAATATTTATATTTTACTAGTTCAATGCTTGTGCTTTGCTACGAATAAAAAAATTATATCTCGTCAATCGTCGTCGTGCTCAGCCTACAATGCAAGTGATCCGCCGGTAATCTATTCTTGGAAAAATTGATATAATCTTTGGGTTTTTACACTGCTACAGGGCAGGTTGGAGTGTGTGGGGGATGGAGAGGAGGCTATGGGTGTGGCCGTCACATACGCGGAGAACCGAGAAAGAACGATATCCAACAACTCACATCTCACAAAAAAAATAGATCTAACGGCTCACATCGCATGAGAGAGGACGGACCGCCACCAATTTCTTCTTTTAAGTAGTAGATATAATTTCCTTTTTGAAATAGACTCATGTGTCAACTAGAGTAGATTAATGTATCATGTTTTGTTTTGTGTTATCTTGTCTTGTTTCATATGCATGATATTTTCTTCAAAAGAGATGATACGTGCTCTCTTCACATGTAAAATTTTGTTGACGTGATATAATTAAAAGATAACTATAAATACACTGTTGACAATGATCTAAATTGATAAAAGAGGCGAATCGACTTGGTCGGGCCGAGGAGGTGGAGCCCACGTTGCTCCTCACTCCTCAGTCTCCTGTCTTCTCGTCCCGCCTCCCGCGTCAGGGTAAAATGAAAAAATGATATGAAGGGAAGAAAAAGAATAGGGGGTAAACTGGAAACTTCCGAAGGAAAAAGTAGAAAAAGAATATGGTAATGTAAATCAGTAGTACCGTAGTAGTACTAGTACAGTGAAAGAGAAGTAACGCCCGACTTGTCATCAGTGAAATACCACTAGAGTACTGGTAGTTTTAGTACATTGTATTGACACCGCCGTATGGAGTAGACCGGTCATGTCTAAAGTGAAATTTACCCTCACGTCCTCTTAGCTTAAGATATAAGGTCGGTCCCTGGCTACAAAAAATTGGACCTTATGTTTGTAAACCGGATCGATAATGTTTTTATTAAATGGGATTGCTAATTCTCAGACAACCGAAAATTCTTAAAATATCAGTCGATTTTCTCGCTCACCTTTGGGTCACGCGTGGAGATTCGTGCTCGGGGGTCGTCGTCCTCTTCGGCCGGCGGCGACGGCGTCTTCACTAGAGGCGGCGAGTTAGGGTTAGAGGTAGGCAGCGGGAGAGGGAAGGCAGTGGAGTGAGAACCTGCGCAGGAGGGATTGGAGCGGGATTCGGATGCCGCTCTTGATTGATCACAGCTTCCAGAGGAGCGGTCTGCAGGGCGGAGGAGGCGGAGGGCAACGGTAGTAGCGGGGGAGGAGCTCGCTGGTAGGCCTTGTCGTCGCCGGCGAGGCAGCGCGTTGGGAGGGAATGAGGGCGGCGGTGGCTACAAGTTGGGGGGAGTGAGGGCTAGGGATATATTTATATATGGATCGAATAAGAGATGTTGGTGGTTGGATCATATGGTTGAATTACGATCCAACAATGAAAAAAATGGACTGAGATTTAAATTTCCCGTTATCTGACAATAGACAGCTCCTCTATTGAATATACACCACCTATTAGGCAACCAGCTGGTACATATCCTGGTGGGCATATAGAAGGATCAAGGACAAGCAAATCACGATGCACAAAAAGGAACAATTTAAGGAAGGAATTTGCTGAAATCCATTAAGCATTTTTAGAAGCTGAAGAAAGTCAGTACCCAACCCGGGACCAGTCAGTCATGCACCTTTCACCAAACGCAACGCACGAAGGTACTCACGGCATTACGCCGGCGCGTACGGCCGACTTATAAACCGAATACCGCCGTAAACCCAAGGTTCAAACCGCAAAGTTGCGCGAAATTAAAAGCTCCTGTCCCCTGGGGCCCCACTCCCCCCGCTAATATCGCTACAAGAACATCAGGGAGCCGCGCCGCGGGGCAGAGCAAAGAAGGCAAGGCAAAGCAAAGCAACGACGCCCAAAAGAAGAGAGAGAGAGAGAGAAAATCTCACCACTCCTCCCGTATAGTGACATCGCTCGCAATCGCGTGGACCATTGAAAGCCCGGTTCGCTCCAGCGAATCCGCCCCCACTCCCATGATCGATCTCCCTCCCCACCTGCGCCTGTCCTGGCGGAGTGTTGCCGTTTCCCGGGCCAAATTTGGTGGCTTTTGTTGATCTGCTGCGGCGAGCCGCGGTTGCGCAGTTCCTGGCTGTTAGTGCTGCTTCTTGCTCCAATCTGGGTCTAGTCGCCTGATTCTGGCGGTTTCTTGGCCCGTCTCTCGCTGGATTCGCGAAAAGGTCGTGCCTTTTTTCGTTGCTGTAACGGGTTGCGCGATCGATCACGGTTCCGCGGCTGGAAATAGCTCTGTCTTGATCTGGCGATAGCGGTGGCAGCGGGGGCGTCAAGGTCTCGTCTTTTTTTCGTTTCTGCTGGCTACCGTCTAAATCGCGCCATTTACCAGTCTCCAGGTCAATTCCGACTTGCTCTTGCTTGACTTGTGCCGTGTTTGGCCCGTGACGACGCCTTTCGGCGAAGGGGATGGGTGAAATTTCTCTTGATTCTCTGTGCCGCCGCCGGTTCAGTCCAATGCGGGAGTGAGGGGTTTGAGAGCGGAGGTTGGAACAACCAAAGATTCACGCCTTGGCGCGGACGGCGGCGTTCTTGATCCGCCCGCGAGCTCGGCGTATGGTTGGTGGTGCTTGGTGGTAGTGCAGTGCACCGCCGCGATGGGCTGCGTCGCGTCCAAGAACGCCGTCACGGTGACGCCGGCGGTCGACTCGTCCGGCGCTCTCCGGGAGAGGAGTCAGCCGCGCCTGTCGGAGCCTGCTCCGGCGGCGGTCTCCGTCTCCTCCCTGCGCTGCTCGTCGTCGGCGGCGAGGAGGTTGGAGAAGAAGGAGGATGAGGAACTGGGGAAAGCTGCCGTCGTCGCTGTGGCGGCCACGTCCCGGAGCTTCCGTCTGCGGAGCCTCCGGAGGAGCCTGGAGGGGGAGCAGGTGGCGGCCGGGTGGCCGCCGTGGCTCAGCGCCGTCGCCGGGGAGGCCATCCAGGGGTGGATCCCGCTCAAGGCCGACTCCTTCGAGAAGCTGGAGAAGGTACTGTGGAGCTTTCGCTTGAGGTTTCCTGGTTGATTCAATTCAATAGCTCGTGGGTCATTTTCCATTGCGAAACTTTGTAATGCATGTGGATTTTTAGAAGGAAGATGGTTGTTGGACTTGTTATTTGTCTGAATTGGTAGGTATCTTAATAGAATCTTACACTATGTGTTAGTTAGTAGTACTTTGTTGGGTGATGGATTATGACATGAAGAATAAATTAGTAATAGGCATCTGTTTACGAGAATGAAGGAAATAAAGGGTGGAGGCATGGGAGATTTGGTGTCTCCTTCTATGAGGCATCACATGTTTTAGTTGCCTCTATGTTGATCTGCTTTGCTGGTAGGAAATTTGACCTCTTTATACCATTTCTTCTATGTGATCATTATCATGGAGATAAGTTAGTGGGAAACAAAGCAGTATCACTGTTATCTAGTTTTATGTCTGCAGCAAGGGCAATGAAGTTGTGGAATACATGTTCAATTTTTTGGGTGTGCTTTTTGTGATGGACACCTTGTGAACCTGCGCTTTCTCTCTCTCAAGTTATACACATGCAATTTCTTTATGTGTGTTTGTTGTGTGCCTCTTAGGGTCTGACCGTGTTTCTTTGTTGCACTGTATGTGTAGGTTGGGCAAGGCACATATAGCAGTGTGTTTAGGGCACGGGATCTTGATACTGGAAAGATTGTCGCACTGAAGAAGGTGCGATTCGACAATTTTGAGCCAGAGAGTGTTAGATTCATGGCAAGGGAGATAGAAATATTAAGAAGGCTTGACCATCCAAATGTCATGAAACTGGAAGGCTTGATTACTTCTCAGTTATCATGCAGCCTTTACCTAGTATTTGAATACATGGAACACGATCTTGCTGGACTTTCTTCCTCCCCTGACATCAAGTTCAGTGAAGCACAGGTATGTTCATGTCGACTAAAGTGTATTTGTTTCCTTCAGTACAACTTTGACTATGCATTGTGCTGACCCGACTTTGACTTTGCATTTCAGGTCAAGTGCTACATGAACCAGTTACTGTCAGGACTGGAGCATTGCCATTCACGTCGTGTTGTTCATCGTGATATCAAGGGTGCTAATCTCCTTGTGAATAATGAAGGGGTTCTAAAAATAGCTGATTTTGGTCTTGCTAATTACTTTGATCCCAGCAAAAACCATCCTTTGACCAGCCGTGTTGTTACACTGTGGTACCGACCACCTGAGCTGCTACTAGGTTCAACTCACTATGATGCAGCTGTTGATTTGTGGAGCGTTGGGTGTATATTTGCTGAGATGTTCCGTGGGAAACCTGTCCTGCAGGGAAGAACTGAGGTAATTAATTGAGCTGTGCTAACTACTAGAGTTTATTATATCTTCCTTAGTATATAACTTGATAAGGTCACCTACAGTCCAGAGTTTATAGAAAGTTTAAAGAGATGTTTTATGTTGTAAGGGTAAAGGGTAGATTAAGATTTGAGGCTCCATGTTCTCCTATACCTTTATGTATGAATTGACCAGTTTCCCAGGAGCTGGCTTTTGGGGTTTTGTCAAAGCCTTGTTTGAGCATCATAGTCATGCCAAGTACTAAATAGTAAATAGTGAGGTCATGTACCATCGTCTGCACTACCCAGGTAACTCCTACCATCTACAGCTTGCGTGCTAAATGTCTGGACTTACTAAATATTCAGCCAGGTTCTTCCCATTTAGGACATGTGGTTGTACAATAATGCTCGGTTTGAATAGACACAAGCGTCGATCCTTAATTAATCAAGGCGAGACAGTCAAAACTCAACCCACTTGCCCTAGTCTAAAATAAGTTTTCCACCATTTTATTTTATTTTCCAACTACTGGCATTACCTAATGTCGTATATTTCTCAAAATAATTTGCATAAAAGGTAATAGTAGCTTCCTCCCAAAGGGTGATTAAGACTGATAAAGCGTGTCTAATCAATTCTACCGTTTTAACGAATCCAACAATAATGTTACCAATATCATGGATTTTCTATACTAAGGTGACAAAGGTTCGAGGATAACAACATCAAATGAAGACATTAACAAACTTAGGATTAACTAACATCCTAGGATTTGAGCTAATCATTTTATGTAAATAGCAATGCATATTAATTTTGTAATTTAAAACATGATTTGGAAAACATAGGTACAATATGATCAAAGGAGACTTGCTTTTGTCGGAGGTTGAGATTACTGTGTCTGGTTGGACCAAATTGACTTCGTCGGCGTCGGACTGTAACGCTCGAATCGAGACAAAATAAACAACAAATAAACAAATAAAATCCAAAAATTATAACATTAGTACCATTAAAGAGATTATGAATTTAGGAGAAAGAATCAACTGATTCAGAGTTCGTACGGAAGAGAACGAACTCTCGGAAGATTTGCTGGAAGGAAAACCCTGAAAATTGGAAGAGGGGAATATTCCTGGAATATGTTGTTCGGGTTTAATAATGCAAAATTACATTGTATGACATAAGGGGGCCATATGCTAGTGGGAGAGATGGAAAGAGAGAGGTAATGAATGTGTATGACAAGTGGGGCCCTTTGGTCACTGAGCGAGAGTGACTCAGAGAAAGAAACAGAGGAGCGCAAGACAGGAAACAAAAGAAGGCGCAAGGCGGCACTGGCATGTGGCGGCTCCAGCGGGCGGCGATCACAAAAATGGAACCCCGGAGAGGTTACCTACCTACGGGTGGCGGCGCGGCAATGGCGGGCATCTTAAGCGTCTTGATCGTCTTGCGGCCATGGCGGGAAGGCGGCATGCGCATGAGTGCCGCGCCGGGTGGGTCGGGGAGGCTCGAGGGCGGCCGAGGCGGCGAAAATGGGGTGGCGGCGGCTCGCTCTAGTGATGGTGTGGCCGAAAGGAGGTGGGGGATGGATGGGGCATCTCCGGGAACATGTAATGACGCACAAAGCATGGCTCGGGGCTCACCGGAGAAAGAGATCGGACGACAAAGGTAATTCAGCCGGGAGGAAGAAGACAACGAAATTCGACAAAGAACTACAACGAAAGATGAAATTGATATAGGGGAAATGTAATGGAGCTCGGGAACACGATGTGACGCGGTTCGGGATTCGAAAATCTCACCAGAGTGACGGGAGCACGAAGCGAGATGGCGGCCGGCACTCGGGTAGACGGCGAATTCGGTGGCGATGATGCTCGAGTGAGTATGAGAGTTAAGAGGGGAGTGCGAAGGGGTGAATGAGGCACTGAGACTTCAGTTTATAGAGTTGGCCAAAGATTGAACAGACGCAGGGAAATAGAGGGATTTGAATTTGAATTTTGGTCGAGGTTTGATTTGATTCGGAATTAGGATGGATTTGAATTTGAACTTGAGATTTGGAATTTGATTTAAAGTTGAATTGAGATTCGGGGTTTGAATTTTGATTTAGCATTTAATTACGCAAGAACTCCAATTAAAATCCAAATCTTTTAATTAATTAATTTAATTTTAATTTTTTACAAGAGGCCACAATTGGGATGGTACAATAACCTAGTTATTCCTACATTATATGTTTCAAGTTTCAACTTTCCCCGTTTTAGCTTGCCGAGAGTTATAAATTCTCAAGGAATTGCAGGTTGTATGTCAATATGTTGTCACATATCTTTCATTTTTCAGGTGGAACAATTGCATAAGATTTTTAAGCTTTGTGGCTCCCCTGCTGATGAGTATTGGAAGAAGTCAAAGTTGCCTCATGCGACAATATTCAAACCGCATTATCCTTATCCAAGTACCCTTCGAGATGTTTTTAGAGAGGTACCAGAAAATGCATTGAGTTTACTAGAAACTCTTCTGTCGGTGGAACCCTACAAGCGTGGTACTGCATCCGGTGCTCGTACATCTGAGGTAAGATTGCATCATGTAATATTGACTTGCATTTAGCTTGCCTCTTCCATCCTTGTACATGGTATTAGCATATGGCCAGTAAGTCCTTAGCCTTAGTGTGAGCAAAGTGTTCTTTGTCCCCCACATATAGTCCATGGTGTCCTCACCAACAATTCACAAAGAGTGCAGTTGCACAGGCCTGGTAAGTGGTAACAGACAACTAATCCTGGAAGGGGGCCGATCGGATATTTGTCCATCACCATTCTGTTCCAACTGACTTCCTTATGCTGCGGTTCTTCTTTCTTTCTTTCGTTTTTTTTTGTTTGGCAATGCCTTATATTTATAGACAACTTTTTAATGAAAAAATGTCATTTCTAGCATCCTTATTGCAAAATTAATTTTGTTTGTCCCTATTTTAAAATTTTATAAGAGTAGCACGTTGAATCAAATTTCTCCAAATATGCCTGATTTATTTTCGTTTTGTGTACTGGAACAGTTTTTCAAGACAAAACCTTACGCATGTGAACCTTCAAGCTTGCCTAAGTATCCACCCAACAAGGAGATGGATGCAAAGTTACGAGAAGATTCACACAGGTGCGCTCTGTTAAATGTGGAATAATTTTTTTTACAGTAAAAGAAGTCAAAAAATTAGAATATCTTAATTCAAGTACTAGTTCTTATTGTTTCTAAAGGGTATATGTTTCAGAAGTTGAAAATCACCATATTTGGAGAGGAGCTCCCAATACTACTATGTATTAAGTTGTTATCAGTACGAAATGACAACCGGAAGTTGAACAAAAAGTGTGGTTTTGTTTGAACACTGCCGGAGTCAATAACAGCCTTGTTTTTCTGTTTTTTTTTTCCAGAAGAAAGGCCAGCAGAGGGCATGGGCCAGAAGTATCAAGGAAGTCATCAAGGCTCAGCAGAGCAGCAAGAGAACCAAGTGTAGTCAATAAGCAAACCAATAACACAGAGGTATTTATTTTTTCTATGATTGGATGCCTTCACTAAATGTTAACAGCAGACCAATTTGGCAAGTGGTTTGAAGATTTTTAAGTTGGTGATAATAAGATATTATTTCATAAAATCTCTTCCGCTTTCCTACCTTGCTTCAGGAGTCCAAAACTAAACCAAATGGAACAAAGGATGGTGTAATACAGGATCGTGCAAAGGTAAATGGTGATGCTAGGTTATTTGCAGACATACAACCAATGTCAGTGGCCCAAGTTAAAGAAAGGGCTCGACGTGTTACGAATGATTCACGGAAGGAAATCCCTTTCTCTGGGCCCTTGATTATTTCTTCATCTAGTGGTTTTGCATGGGCCAAAAAACAAGAGGATCGCACTTTTGCTAGATCACGGAACAGATCTAATTCAAGAGGCCAATTTACTGCTGAGGTACATCAGGACAATAAGTGGCAAGCTAAAGAGAACATTGGCTTAAAGGAACAACCTAACAGAGATATACACATAGCATGTGTCAACTCCAAAGTCCGAGAGCCTCATGATGTAGCAAAGCGCGCAGTTCTGAAGAAGTGGTCACAGTTAGAGCGTCCAGATTCATTTGATTCTTGCGACACTTACCACTCTCAGAATTTTTCGAATGGAATATACCTTGGTGATACTCTCTCATCAAAAAATAGCATCAAGGTGAGGCATTCATTTATTTGATAGTTTCTGCTTCTTTCATATTAATAAAGTTGTAAATAATGTGGTATTTCAAACTTGAGGGTGACCGTGATCAAGGAGAGAGGGTTGAATATTCAGGCCCCTTATTGTCTCAGTCACACAAGGTTGATGAACTGTTAGTGAAGCATGAGCGCCACATCCGGCAAGCAGTTCGAAAATCGTGGTTCAGGAGAGGTAATTTTGTTTCAGAATCGAATAGATACTTTTTTTTTGCATTGATGCATGATTTCGGTAAACCTAAGAAAATATACTACATTTTCTTTCTTTTCTTTTCTCTTTTTTCATGCTCTTTGCGGAACACTACTATGTGTGGATTTGGTATTTATTGGAATATCAATAAATTATACTAACAAGTTACCGGAGTCTACTCTATTTAATACAAAGTCTTTTATCTATGCAAGATAGCAACACATCCAAAATGGCTGTGATAACAGATACCTCAGGTGCTATTCTTGCTGGCATACCAATTTCACTGGCTGGTATGGAATACCCTAGCTATGTAAATGAGGGGAAATAGTTTCGAGAATTTGATCACACAGGAACGCATGCAAATGTGAAGTTTTCGAAATGCTTTTATGTTCATATGACCAGTATTTGTAGTTGTATCATGTAGACTCCCAACATTATAGTTAGATGCATAAATTCGAGGAAAGATACTGTTCTAGGATGAAAAACTGAGATACTCCATTGCTTCTGTTTCTCGCTCTGATAATCTTGTATGAATTACATCTGATGATTGCTTTATTATACGGTAACAGGACGAAAGCAAGAAAAGTGAGGAAAAGCTTGATCATTTTTTTTTCATCGGAGGAGCGGCACGGAAGGTACATGGCGAAAGAGACGTGCCATGCCAGATGAGTCTACTGTCAAAATCGGGAAGTGGCATGTTGGCCTCCGCTGCTTTTGACAATAACATTGTTGATTTGAAGACCCTACTGGAAGTCTGGAAACATTATGGTTCCCAGCTCACAGCAAAATCAAGAAACTGTGCAACTAGATAATAGCAACTTGCGTGTATTATAGATTCCCCGAAGACGACGCTTATGCCATATCCTTTATTGTTCTCTACCCTTATTGTGTGACTAGGAATAACAGCTGGCGAGTGTGGTTGATTTCGAGCCATCGTTGAGTTGGACAAAGCAGCCATTTGTGTAGTTGAACTAATAACCACCGCACCATGGCAGGATGATTCTTGTAAAGCTAGCCTCTGTAAAATGTAAAATGGAGGACTTATTATTCTCTTGCTGATTTAATGTATCTCTCAATAGTGATGATCGAACCGCTCCGATTAATGAATGATATGAAGAAAGCAATGCATTATGTCGCTGTATTTCTGATCAAGTTTAGCTTCCTGGTACTGCAAACCTGAACTCTGAAGAGAACCTGCCGGAACTTGGACGCTGGTGCAACGTCCATGGTGGTGGTGACTGACATGAGCGAGCTTACCTTGATGTGCAGCTGAACTAATAAACACCACCACGCTAAGGTGCGATTCTTGTAAAGCCTCTGTAGAAAGTAAAATCGAAGTCGTATTATCCTCTCTGTTGCTCTCCTGTATCTCCGTTGATCTCACCTGGCAGGCTGGCAGTCCATGAGGCCCAGGTTGGTTTGCCAGATACCCCAAGGGCTCGGCCGCACTCGCCTGGATGGGTAGTGAAGGCCAAGGGGTGCCGTGGCTGGTGTCTGGTGTGGGTGCGGCCGTCTGGCGTACGACACTAGGTATGGGTGCCTATCGGCCGCCGTAGAGAGACGCAAAGGGTTGGCGCTTTCAGGTGGGGAAGGACGGGAACTACTATCTGCGAACTTGCTGTCCTCGCAACTAGACTCAGATGAAATGGGCTCCTCCGATACCGATCAGAACTTAGCGAACCTAACAAAACCGATGCTTTACTAGTAAGCCAACCAATCATGGGACTAGTAAAGGAGGCCGATTCGGTATCACCTCCCCATGTCGTACCCAAAAAAAAGAGAGAGAGAGAATGAGAGGGGAAAAATCGGGCGCCCAATGGCATTAATATCTTGGCGCTGATCCTGAGCGAGTACGTACATTGCATGTGTCCTGGCTGGTCCAGCGGCACGATCCGGAGCGGGGGCTCCACACCACAGTGGACTAATATTCGCTTGTCGCCTAGCAGCGCGGAAGAACGGAGCACACCGGCATCGGCATGTGCCCGGCCGGCTCGCGACGTCTGGTCCTGCCGCGTCCTCGTGCGCGCGCTGCGCTCTCCTGGCTCGCTCAACCAGCGGCAGCGCGTAGCAAGCATAGCAGCAGCTCGGAAAAGGCTGGACGCTGACGCTCCCCTCCCTCCCCCCCTCTATCATTGCATTTGTTCCCACGCAGCAGCCATCGCGCGCGGCGTGCGTACGCATATGGAGGCGGTGGGCTGATGGCCTAGGAACGCGTGGCGACGCGACCTGCTTTCTGCAGGCCACTGCCTGCTGCTCCGTCGTGCATGGAAATTACGACTAAACGGGTTCCTTGCTTCCTCGATTTATTTGATCGCAAGCTATCATTTCTGCGTCTTGTTTCTCCGATCTACGATATGAGAGATTTTTTTATTAAATAATCCTTTTTTTAAAATGTTTTATTCATTACTCGTCTGTAACTTTATTTTTAAATCTAATATTTTCTCGTGGCGTGACAAATACACACAGCCACGCCATCACTCCCGTGGTCAAACCTTGCCTCGCCACTAGTTTAGGGTTTTTTTGGCTCGACGTTAGACTCACGTTGCATGTTAGTGTTGTTTACCACACTACGGGTGATGATGTGGTCAAAGCGGTCAGATTTGAAAATGTCACACCCCCGGCACGTGGAATACCCGAAAACCTTATGTGTGTACCATACTAGTTCCATAATCAGTGACTAATACACACATTCACAACATTTGACATTCACATTCATACATTCACGTGTAAAAGTAAAGCAAATGATACTTAACTTAAGCGGTACAGTTATTACATCGGCGGTCGATCGGTCAAATATTAACAAGTATTAACATAGCAAAGTAGCAGCGAAAGAAATAACAAAAGTAGCAAAAACTCTAGCGGCATGCCCATCTAACCCCCAGGCAACTGACAAGAAACAAGGACCTAGATAGACCCGCCACCGAACCCCCCGGTTCCGGGTGCGAAGAAAACATCATATGGTATCGGCTCTTCTTCATACTCTAAACAACAATATAAGCAAGATTGAGTACAATGTGTACTCAACAAAACTTGTACTGTATCGCAAATTGTATATAAATGCTAGGCTAATCAAAGAGAAGGCTCTATGCTACAAGTTAATTAGCAATAAGTAGATTTTATTTACAATATTCATAATTAGTACTTTGCAACGGAATTTGAAAGAGCAGATAAATAGATACATGACAGTAAATAAATAATCAATTGGGTTAACAATAATATCAAGTACAACTCACAACCCTTCTCAGCTGCGAGCAACATTTCAAGTTCAACCATAACATGGCAGTTATCTCAAAAAAATCATAAATCATTTCCTATGTTTTTCCGATAAGGCAGTTTTGTGAAAATCAACACTGTACTTGGCAATACTACACTTAGCACGCTCATCATTGTGAGCACAGCTATTATAATAGATTTGTACTCTGTAGAGGGGTACAACTTTACCCACAACACACGGGTTCTCTAGTTTGTTTGGCATCCGTAGATTCCACCGCTCACTACCTTGGGTAAGCAGTCAAGATCACATGTCGAATCCTTTACATCATCTAGCCCAAATCTTGCACTAGCCCAGCGAATGTTATTCCTCACTTCACCCAGGTTTACGCCTTTGTCTTAGTGAGGCATTCGCAGTTGTATCATCAAGCTTTGTGTCCAACACCATGCTGAAGGGAGCCCCTTCGGACTTGCCTATCGTTCGGCTCTGTCCGTACTCTACGGCCTACCTATGTGCAAGGCTAGTTTTTGATGACTTAATTAGCTAAGGTTATCCCACAATAGCACATGTGGTTGTACGCTTAGGCTTAGGTTGGATATACCGGCGTTCGGTTCTTAATTGACCCCGGATGAGAATCTCCCCCTATCTAATAGTGAGACTACTCTCTCACTCTTATCAGAATATAATATAACTAACTCGCGTCGAAAGCTAGGTTTTCCATTTTGTTTTCATACAAAATAACAGAGGCACATCACTCTAGATATTTTTCATAAATCTCCCATATTCATGTTCATCATAATGTCCTTTTATAACTGTTCGGAAAGATCTACCGCTCTATTTAGCAGTTGTGCGATAATCACACAAGAAAACTCCCCATTGATATTATATATTGTCTAACCCATAATCTAATGGCTACAATAGTAAGACATCAATTTTTCAAGGAGTTATATGCATCAATTAGGATTTACAACTACCGACTTCACAAACATAGCATTTTTGTACAATACATACACACATCCATAATAGAATTTGCAAAACAAAGTACAGTAAGTAAAATACTCGGATCAACGCAATCAAAGGAGGTTCTTGCCTTGCTCTGGTTGTCCTGAGTATGACATTGGTTAGTCATCGAAGATATCGCCCGAACAATCGACGTCTATTGCAAAAAGAGCCAGAAACCAATTAAATAATACAAATAAATTCAAATAGTAACTAAATCCAAATATTTTTGCATATTCAGCTAGATTCAGATTTTAGAAAGAAAAAATAGAGACCAAAATTATTCAATTTAGAGTTTTGTAGCAAAAGTTATTAAGGTTTGAAGTCGATTCGGTTTGAAAATTCCAAAAAAGGAAAGGGGGAGAGGAATCTCTCTCTGACTTGTGGGGTCCACTGCCTTTTCTATTTTCTTTTTGATTTAATTTCCGATCGAAAATGCTCCAGGGGATGACAAGTGGGCCCTCAACATTTTATTTTCTTTCCAATTAAATTTCTAAAAGAATTCTATTTCTTACAGGTGGAACCCACTGTCAGTGGCTTGGCTCACTGAAATAATGCGTAGACCTTTGGTCCATGCGCATTGTCCACCGGTCCACGAGTGGTGTTTACTGCGCACTTAATGGCCTCGGGCCCACATGTTAGTGACCCGCGCGCGGTACTCAAAGCACTAAATGCCCTTTGTTTCTGCCCAGGACCCTGCACATCAATGAAACTAGCAGTACTTAACTCAGCATATAATCGGCAATTTACCCTAACCGACAATGATTTGGCCTAATGATGGCGCTACAAGATGCCGATCGCTCGGACACGAGAGAGGAGCTCCGGCCATGAACTTGCGCTCGCCATCGCTAGCGAGCGGAGCTGCGGTGGTGCGATCAGGTGGCCAAAATGGAACCCCCACACGCTTGCGCACTTGATGGTGCCGGCGGCGAGGTCCATGGTGGTCCAACACTGCATATTGCACTCCAGTGGCACTCTAAGCAAACTAGCATGTGCATGAGTGACTAGTGACTACTAGGAATGTACCGGAGCGATGAGGAAGGGTGGAGGAGCTCGGAGATGGGCTAGGGTGTGGAACTAAGGCGTGCGATGGCCTTCAAGTGCACAGTTCGCCGAGGATGATGATGATGCTTGAGGTAGCTTGGGGATCTCTACGTGGTGCTTCTGACGCCATGAATCGGGCTAGGCTTCATCGGAACTAGTGCGGCGATGGAAGTAGCGCTTCTGGCCGGAAACGGGGAAGGTGGGATTGGCAAGCTCCTGTAGATGAAAAGGATAATTGGATGAGGGAAAAGGGTCTCGGTGTCTTGGAACACATGATGACGTGGGTGGGGGAAGAAGGGGATCACTGGAGCACCGACGGCGAGGTGGCAGCATCTCGGCCGAAGTGTAGAGCTCATGTTTCTCAGTGGATTTTGATGAGGAAAGGAGTGGGGAAGGAGGGGTCTCAGGGAGGTAAAGAGGGATCTCAAAGTCTACGATGGATGGTGAGATGACGAGGTGGTCTTCGTGTGGAAAGAATAGCCCCTTTGCGTCTTCTGGGCCAATGGTGATGGGCACCTCAGAATATTTCGGGGGTATGTTGGTGGGGATAAGACACAACATGATGATTTTGGCGGGCGTAGGCACGACGCTGTCTCTTGGATCTTAGATCCAAGGTGGAACCCCCTGTTATGGTGTCGATGACCCTTCGGGGTGCCGAGGGTTGTGGATTGTCATAGCGCCGACCTTCTCGTGGATCCCAGATCGGTCCTTTGTGCATTTAGTCCCTCATGGTCGCGATGGTGTAGCATTCTTTGGTGGGAGGGACCCTTCGCCCCCATCGATGTGGAAGATACGCCACCCCCTTTGCCTCGAGCGGTTCGGGTCATCATCGCCGGTGTGGGCTACAGTGGCGGCCGCCACCTCTCTTGGCCGCTGTTGGTCGGCCTATTCCGTGGCGCTGGCTTTGCCTGCTGCAGCCATCAATGTCTCGTTTGGCCTATGCACATCGTCTTCTTCCTCGCGTTCGTGCATTCCTCCATCTTGTCAAACAATTTATCCACGATGTGGATGGGCTTTCGGGGCATCCTCTCTACCATGGGGCTTGCTCTAAGTCCGCAACTGGCGGAATTGATAATGGTGCTACAGGTGACGCCCTTCAGCTAGCACTTGACCTCGGCAAACCTCTTGAAGAAACTTTGTGGGGCCTCATTTGGCCCTTGCCTTACAATGAACAGGTGTCCTCGTCTTTTAGCTTCGTGTAGTTTCCCTATAAATTATTACGAAGTTGGTCCCGGAGCTGCTCCCATGTGTATATGGATCACAGGGGGAAGTGTGAAGAACCATGTCAATGCCACCCCTGTGATGGCGAGGGCGATACTCTTCGCTTTAGTGGTGTCATCTCCAGCCACCTCAATGGTTGTCTCGTAAGCCCAGAGGAATTCCATGGGCCCACTGACCCCATAGATTTTGATGGTGGACATTTTGAAGTCCTCGGGCCATCGTGCTGCTTCGAGGCCCGCGTTCAACGGGGAACTTGGGTCTCCAATGAAAACTTGTCTTGGTCTCGCGACGAGGGACACGACCGTCGTTGGTGGCGTGATTAGGGATGCTGCTACCGGGGGTAGAGCGATGAGGTGCATTTCCGGCTGTAGCGATGTAATTAGGGATGTCGTCGCTGGAGGTGGTGCAATGAGGGATGTCACGGCTAGAGGAGACGGGACAAGGGATGCCAGGGGGTTGTCCCGACGTAGGTCTTGCAGCTCTCGGCGAAGGTTTGCTGTTTGCTAGCCCCCTTTGCATGGTCTTGTAGGTTTCCCTGCTCGCATTTGAGTTTGCAGGTAGAGGGTGCCCCGCATGTTGTTCTTTGAGTAGTGATCTCCCCGTGAGTGGAGTTTGCTTCGAGGGTTGCTGTTGCGGCCACCGCGGCTACCTCGACAATTGTCGAAGTCTTGCTTCAATTTGCCCAGGGGATTATGGGCGTCGCGCCTGCGGCGGCTGAGACATTGGGTACATTCTTCCTTTTGGGTGTCATCACAATGTTGCTTCTCTACCATTCCTCACGGACGACACCAACTGTTGTGGTTACAAACCAAACATTAAATGGTGGAAGGCCTAGGTGCCACTATCCGCTGCGAGGGGTAGGGATCCCGAGGGCCTTGTAGTGCGAGAAACAATTCTGAAGAACGAATGATAATATTTATTTGCGATCAATTTTTCAAGAAATGAAGTCCCCCCTGCTTGATACACAAGAGGTCTATTTATAGCCTTACAAGCTAGGATGCGTGAGATTACAACAATGCCCCTATAAAACCCCTACAACTATGCGGACCTTGTGGTATTTTCTTTCTTCGCTAGTAGCTTTGGCGCATAGTGAACTCCCGTAAGCAAGCGGTGTCCATCACGTTATCCTCCTTGGTTCATAGCGGGGTCCAGACCCCCCTCGTCCTTCGCCCGAAGACTACCATCGGATCGGGGACCCCTTCATAGGAAGGCCGAGGCGGTGGGTTGGTCCGCCGAGGTGTCGAGATGGCGCCTTTTCCCCTCCGTTTATGCTGAAGACGCCAGCTTGTTTGCCTCTTCATCGGACTGTTCGGGACGGCGGGGCACCCTACAATGTTTGCCTGTTCGTCGGACTGTTTGGGACGGCAGGGCACCCTACAATAAAAATTGTTCGAGATGAGATTACTGTAGTCGATCCATTTCGTGGCAGGAAAGGCTGTACGCGAACAGCAGCAGCTAGGAGTATATGAATAGTGACTAGCAGGTGGGTCCATCAGCAATAATCGTTGTCCCCGACACTCTAGAAAGGCAACGTGGGACCCCCTGTCAATCGCCACCCCTATTCCGCAGGCAGGCTGTCGCGGTCGTTTGTACACCAAGTCACCAATATGCACAGGTTAGTCTTCGTTTTATAAGCGTCCATATGCAGTACCAATATTACTCCGTTAGACTGATTTGTCAACACACGGTCGTATCGTTACGGGCCACAGCAATACAGCATGGTATGAGCCGACGCCCGGTAACATTAACCTCCTGGCTCATGTGGTGTCCTCACCAAATTGTTTGATTGGCCGCCTCTTCTCACACGAGCCGGCGTACTTCGCTTAATTGCGACTCATTCATGGCTAAACAGAGTACACCTCCTATGATGGAGAACTCAAAAGAGCCTTGCTGGACAAACAAAACGTAGGAAAAGCTAGGACAGATAAGCATGATACAGGTGGCATTAGAGAGAGAGAGAGAGAGAGAGAGAGCTCTTTCGTACCATCCGATCAACAAGGAACGGTTCAGATCAGCAACTATAGCGGAAAGCACAACAATGCTAACCATTAAAATTGCTGCAATGATTTTTGTTAATAGTATAATTGTCACTGTTTATACAGTGGTATCTACATGTGCTACAGAAAACAGTAACAATAGACTCAGATACTGTTGCTACGATGTTTCCATGTAATACTGGTGAGGATCACGGTCCAAAAAAAAAACAAGGGTTTGAGGAGGGCCAAGCGTTGAATTATTCGTGCTCACTGTTCACCTTTCTCACAAGTCAGGAGCAACTAATGAGGGGTACTAATGGTGTCCGATAACGACGACTTAATTATTGCACGCCCCAGGTGCTAATGAGCCAATAATTAACCCTTTCTCGCCACCATCAACCGCGCCGTTGAAACATGGCAGGGAGAGTAAGTAGTAGGAGTGACAGGAAGCAGGACGGCAGGAGGGCTAGGACAAACCGAAGTTATGTTGGGATTATTTAAAGCGTAAAGAGACTAAAGCTCATTCAGCTCAGGGCAGAAAGTATCGCGCAGTTACGTGCTTCTGTTACATGCAGATTAATTTCATCTTCTGCTGGTTAATTCGCGGTTGATTAGGAGAGCTGGATTCATTGCACAATGACGTGCGTGCCGCTGCTTTTATGGGACGCGATGTGATGAGATGGGCCGCGTGTGCTCATGTTCCCATGCTTTTGCTATAGGAAACGTAGTTGCCACTACAAGTACCGCGTATACATCACCGCACACGCACGCTAGCTAGTGCATCCGTAATACACGTCCAGAATTGCAGAGCCTTGGGATACATTCGAGAAATCTCAAGAGTGCGGACACGATTTTCTACTGAATCATTCACTCGTATGATCACATCTGCATAAAGGGACTATAGGCTCCATTTTCAATGTATTAGTTTCTATGATATGATTTTATAGGACTTAAAATGGTAATCAGATATAACATATTGATACTCTCAATCCGACAATTCGAAGGAAATTACCTTCAGCATGAATATCCACGTCTTTATTAAGATAACCCTATTTCATTCCTGTACTCACTCACTCATTTCATCTTCCCAGCGTTTGGGAAACGCAAAAGGGGATAAATATCTCAGATCCCAATACTCGCTATCCACAGCTCCGTTTCAAAAACACAAACACTATCTACAAACGGGTCGCCATCCCGGACGCGTCCAAGACGTTTTGGATCGGCCGTCGCCGTCCGCAAGCTCCCGTCCAAGCTTGGCCGTCGCCGTCTTCTGTCCGCACCGGCGCGGCCTACCCCGTCGCCGCGCGGTGAAGTGACGCTCGCCGCGTGGTGAAATTAACCGTGCGCACTTTTTTCCGTTTCGACCTCCCCGTCCGCTTTTTCCCCCACGTCGGGCGTGCGGTCCCTTTCCCGTCGCCTCCACGTGTCCTCCCGGCCATCCACTACCCTTTGTCCCCTTGCGCTCCGCATGGCTTCCTCTATGCGGGTAGGCCAGGAGAGCCGTCCGTTTTTGCGTTGTGGGTGATCCAGGCCGTTTGGTTGTGGTAGGGCAGATCTTTGCGGGCTCGTCCTTGCTTTTGGGTGAAGTTCTCTACTTCTCCGGGAGGCCCCTTCAATTGTTGGTAATTTTGTTTGTGGGTGCATTTAATTATTGGGAAGCACAAATAAAAGTAGATTTGCAAATGCAATGCGGGAAGGACGCGCATCCACTGGGACTTAAAAAAGAAATGTCATGCTAAACAGTGTCGTAGCATTGTTCTATAGCTGTCGGTTGAAAAATAACGGACGAGATTAAGATATACCACTGTGGTATAAATACATAGCAATATCACCGTAACATTGGACTGTCTGCAAGCATTGTAGTAATACTGTAGCAATCAATCTAACCTGTTGTTTTTAATCCAATAGCTCAGATATTGAAAATGTTATAACACTGTTCACCTGTGATATTTAAAGGATGCAAATCCACGTTGAAAGCTATTAACGGTTCCTTTTAGTTGTGCCGTTGGATCTGTGAAAATCCTTCACCCAAGTGATGAACCACTATGCACGGATGGGGTGCACCACTTTGAGCTGTCGGTGCAAGTTTTAACACAATTCAAATATTACCATTTTTACTGCCTAGCTAACCTCGTATGTATCAAACATAGCCCATAATGTAAGGTACTAATACGCATGTTAATGTTATCTATTTTTTTTAACCAAATGTTAATGTTTATCTATATTTTGAAACCAAATATTAATGTTATCTATGAGCGGATTAGGGAACAACGTCACTCTCACTGTTCTTTAACAGTTTGTTGATACACAAGAGTTCATAAGTGAGGCGACAATACTAGGGTCACTGGTTCTTGTACTAATATTGCTGGTTGTTGGTGGCCACATCTTAATTACAGTAGTGTTATACAGCAGTGCCTTCTCAAACATCAAAAAAAAAAAATGTTAATGAAAATGCACCTCGGTACGCCTCATATGCCCAAATTATCTGTATGCTTAATCTCTTCTTCCTCACGAATATATTATTTGTGTTTTCCTATTAGTAGCTTATAAAATTTCCAAAAATCTTGAAATAGTACAAGGAGAAAGCCATTCTTAGAGAGAAAGATGTCATCGTGTAACAAAATGGTACTACTACTATTCTTTTATGAATGCATAATAATTAAGAACAGAAGCAACCAAATCCAGATTGATCCTGGAGACAGCTGTTACTCTCACCCCCCTCTGAAAATGTAACCGTTAACATCCTAACAAAATCATCTGAACTGATTACAGCCATGGACAAACATACACTGAGCTTAAATTCCCTCACAGTACAAATGGCAGTAGTAAAAAAAAAATAGGGCAACTGGCCACATGCCACTGGTCAAAGCTTAAATATTTTTCGATGTTATTTCCAGAATTCTAGCGACAATGCCATCATCCTCTCGAAAATTGTAACAGATCCAACATCTCAGCACACCAACTTCTTATTTGATCTCTTTTCTTATTTCCCGCGAATTTAGGGCAGTCGCAGTAAAGAATCAGCTAAACTCTCGGATGAGATCCCGTCGCCAGCAAGTAAAAAAAAAGAGAAGAAAAAGAAAATCCGGAGACACCCGTACCGACACAGCCTCCGAGGTCCAATCCTCTCCTCGCCCCGCGCGCCAACAATCCAATCCCCACACCACTGACATCCTGACCCCACGTGTGGTAGGCCCCAATGAAAGTGATACGCAGAGGAAGCCACCCGCGTCGCCGAGCACGCGGCCTTCACCGCTGTTACGGCTCCCCGGAAATATTCACCGCAGCAGCCAAAAACTTGGGAAGCAGTAGCGAAAGAGAAAAGAAAAGCAGCAGGGGAAGGAAAATAAAATAAAATAAAGAAGAGTTTAAACAACGCGAGAGGAGAAGAGGTAGAAGAAGAGAAGTCCCAATCCCACGGTGCCTCGACCGCCTCCCACCACCCACGCCCACCACCGCGACTCGCTGCCGGTCGCACGCGCGCGCCGCGGAACCCTAGGCGGCGCCGATCCCGAGATCCCCCCGGACGCGCGGCGGCGCACCCTCCCCCAGCTCGCCGCCGGCGGCGGGCGCCCCCCATGCCTTTGGCGCCCCGATCGGAGCCGATCGGTGGCCGCGTGAGGCGACACAGCAGCTCGCCGGCCGCGACGGGCGCCGGAGAGTTGGAGGAGGAGAAGGATGGCGCTCTTCCGCAAGTTCTTCCTGAAGAAGACGCCGGATCGGCTGCTCGAGATCTCCGAGCGCGTCTATGGTATAATGCCCTCGTCTCTGGGTGGAGCTGGCCCGGTGGGGTGCGAGATTTGCGGGGGAGTCTCTTGTACCGAGGAGGATTTCTGGCTTTGGTGCGGTTTGGGGGTTCGGATTTTGGGAAAGTGTTGCTTTCTGGGGGTTGATTTGAACTAGAATTCATCTCATTTGGAAGCATAGGCAGCTAGATTTAGTAAATTTTGAGTTGGGTTTTGGGTCATGCATTTGGTGTGGTTCTTGGTTTGGAGGTGTGTATGAAGCCTTATATTTAGCTGCATTCGACTTAAATTCGTCTTTATTTGTTTCCTTCCATGAATTTGGTGCTGCTGTGGAGGTTTGCACTTTAGGAAGCTTTGGATTTAACTGCATTTGGCTTAAATCGGCAACACTCATTTCCTGCCTGCATTATGCCCTCAGCGTCGATTGTTGCTTGTTTCTAGTTTAGGTAGTTATAATGACGTACTTATCTATTGAAATCACGTGAACCAAATACTCGAATTGATCTAGAAATATGAATTTTTGGACATTTGCTGTGTGGGAATTAGGATGCTGCTAGCCAGCTAGTGCTAGATGCGTTCTCCATTTTTTTGGGGTACTAGCCTGTTTGTGAATTTTGGCTAATTTCTATGAACTTGCATTTTCAGTGTTCGATTGCTGCTTCTCGACCGATCCCATGGGTGAGGATGAGTACAGGGATTACTTGAGTGGCATTGTTGCGCAGCTGCAGGACTACTTTCCGGATGCGTCATTCATGGTCTCCAATTTCTGGTCTGGGGACAAGAGGAGCCGGATTTCAGATATATTGTCTGAGTATGACATGACAGTCATGGACTACCCACAGCAATACGAAGGATGTCCACTGCTTCAGCTTGAGATGATCCATCATTTCTTGAAATCATGTGAAAATTGGTTATCAGTGGAAGGGCAGCACAACATGCTTTTGATGCACTGTGAAAGAGGGGGGTGGCCTGTGCTTGCATTCATGTTGGCTGGACTGCTTCTATATCGGAAAACATACACCGGCGAGCAGAAGACACTAGAGATGGTCTACAAGCAGTCTCGCAGAGACTTTATACAGCAATTCTTTCCGTTGAATCCTCAGCCTTCACATTTGAGATATTTGCACTATATAACAAGACAAGGAAGTGGTTCAGAATGGCCTCCTATTAGCCGACCCCTAATATTGGATTCAGTAGTTCTCCATGTTGTTCCTAGGTTTGATTCCGATGGGGGTTGTAGGCCATATTTGCGTGTACATGGGCAGGACTCAGGTCCTGGTAACAAGAGTGCAAAAGTCCTTTTCGAGCTGCCAAAGACCAAGAAACATCTCCAGCATTGTGGGCAGGTAACGATTACTGCTAAGTTGCGGGGATATTTATCACTATCTAAATTCTACTCTGACAGATGGTTGCAATGCAGGTAGAAGTTCCGGTAAAAATTAGTGCCTTTTGCCGTGTTCAAGGAGATGTTGTTCTTGAGTGCATCCATATTGGCGATAGCTTAGAGCATGAGGAAACAATGTTTCGAGTCATGTTCAACACTGCATTCATTCAATCAAACATTCTTGGACTGAATCGTGATGATATTGATGCTGCATGGAATGTGAATAATCAGTTCCCGAGGGACTTCCGAGCGGAGGTAGTAAATTGACCTGCCCCGATGCCTTCTATTTTTTACCCTGTCTGTCTCCTGTGCACAGTGAAATCTAAAATAGAGCCCCATTTCTGAACCAGGTACTCTTTTCGGACCCTGATGCTTTCAAGCCTGTTGCTGCAGCAGAAGAGGTTGGTGATGATGGAGATGAGACTGATGTTGCTTCGGTAGATACGGGAGAGGAGTTTTATGAAGCAGAGGAGGATTGGCATGATGCTAGAAGAGATCCAGAAACTCAGTCAATTGACGGTAGAATTTCATTAGATGATGGCAATGCAGAATTGGATGGTGGGGTGGCAAGTGAAGAAAAGAGCAGCCTAGAGAAGCATCAGACTGATGAGTATGTGAAGATTTCTATCTCCCAGAATTCAGGTAGCATGAATGACAAAGGGCCAAGTGCGCCTGCCCCAAGTTTGGAAAATCCAGGAGGTTTCCAGCAGGCATGTAAGGTTCTTGAGAAGTCTAAATTAAGCAACAGAAGTGACCAAGAGAGCAATGCTGTGCAGGACATACAGGTGGTTGCTGCCTCTGTAGATTCAGAGGGCCACAAGTTTGGATCCGTCTGTCAGAAGGAGGACACGAAAGGAGTAATTGCGCAAACTTTAGTTACCACAATAGATCCGAATTGCAGTGATGAGGTTCAGTGCCAGGTAGATGAGTCCACAAAAATATCGAAATACGCTGATTTGGACTACACTGCTTTTAGTGCTCCTAGAACATTGGCTAGTACTGAGGATACCCACTTGAGAACTATGCCAAATGAAGGACTGCAAAATGGTGACATCAAGATTATTACTGAAAACACAGTAACCATGGACAATGAGATAGTGATCTATGAAGAGAAAACTATAGTTGATAATGGCAACCTAATGCAGGATGTAAAAAATGTTGTCAATGAAGAGAGTGTTATTTCTAAAATAGATAGAGCTGCTACGGAGAATATGAACTCACAAGATAACTATAATCACAAGGTTGAAATGGTCAAGGCTGCTGATACAGCTGACAGAAGATTGGAGCAAGGTAAATTGAAGTCTGGCCTTGGAGATACCATACCTACAAAGAAAACTAGTCTGCAGGGTAGTATTGTTGTGTTACCAGCCACTGAAATAGCAACAGAAATGAAAACCAAGAGAGAAGAGCCTGATGGCAGATGGGATATTGGCATAGCTCTTCCTCAAAGTAAAATAGAAGCTAGGGCTAAGAGCCCAAGGATAAGCGATGTCGGGAAGCAAACTCCTGATAAAGCTGTGTCCTCAGTATTTAAGAAGATACCAGTAGGTAATGCACCCGAGCCAGTCTTATTGGAAACAAAACTTGGGCATAACCAACAACTGGAAGATCAATCAAAGCCAGGCAAACCAAAAACAATACGCAGATGGATCTCACCCAAGAAGGAATCTGAGACTACCTCTGTGCATAGGCCATCTCATCCTCCATCCAGATATGACAGTTCTCCAGCTGCACTATCTATTCGTTCTATGTCTACAGACAACAGAGTCAATGCTGTGAAAGATACATCCCCTCCACAACGACCCTTGTTGTCAGGTGCACAAGCTGTGTCAAGAATCCAAGCTACAGCTACTACAGCTCCACCGCCACCTCCTCCACCACCACCTCCATCCTATGGTTCTTCAAGTTCTCTATCTATGCACAGGGGGTCAACTACCAAGCACCAGCCACCTCCACCACCGCCACCACCTCCTCCATCTTCGACAGGCTTGTCAAACATACCTCAACCTCCCCTTCCATCTATGTCTTTTGGGGCACAAACACAGACCTTTGCCCCTCCCCCTCCTCCCCCACCACCCCCAAGGTCAGGTGTTGGTGGAAACGCTCCACCTCCACCACCTCCTCCAAGGTTAAATGGTAGCGCCAGCTCTCCACCTCCACCACCGAAACCAAGTTCAAGTGCTCCACCCCCACCCCCACCTCCTCCAGCCCCATACTCCATAATACGTTCAAGTGCTCCTCCACCGCCACCTCCACCACCAATGGCACGTTGTACTGCTCCTCCACCACCACCGCCACCAATCTCACGTTCTAATGCTCCACCACCACCACCCCCGCTGCCAACAACACGCTCTGGTGTTCCACCTCCGCCACCACCACCTCCAACATGTTCTAGTGCTCCTCCACCGCCACCACCAACAACACGTTCTGGAGCAGCCCCTCCCCCACCCCCTCCTCCTGGTGCACATCTAGGAGCACCTCCGCCCCCTGGTGCACGTCCTGGCCCTCCACCTCCCCCACCCCCTCCAGGTGCTCGTCCATGTGCTCCTCCTCCCCCACCTCCTCCAGGTTCACTCCTAGGAGCACCACCTCCCCCACCTCCACCTGGAGTTGGTGGGAGAGCACCTCCAGCACCTGCCCCTGGAGGAAGGCTTGGTGGCCCCCCTCCCCCTCCCCCTCCAGGTGGACGTGCACCAGCTCCTCCTAGAGCACCAGGTGTGCCGCCACCACCAGGAGGCAATCCTAGTAGTTTATTATCAAACTCCTTAGGTAGAGGGCGTGGGGCTGTACGTTCTCCAGGATCAGGTTTTGGGGCTGCAGCTGCACGCAAATCAACATTAAAGCCATTGCATTGGGTCAAAGTGACAAGGGCTTTGCAAGGTAGTCTCTGGGAAGAATTGCAGCGAAATGATGACTTGCAGAGGTAAATTTCTGTCCTTTTGATTAAAATCCTTCTTCCATTTTTTTAGTATGATTATTGATATATGTGTGACATTTTCAATGATGTGATTGTTATAAGGTTGAATCCAGGATTTGTAGATTTTTAGTTGTTGAGGTCATGACTGTAGCATATAATTTTTTTTTCTAGAACGCACAAAAGATTTGCGCGTCATTCCATTAAGAAGAAGTTAGAACAGCATCCAATTACAAGATTACGAATACAAGAAAACGAAAGCGGCTGTAGACCACCTAAAAAAGAGCAAAAGACAGGGAAGGGCGACCGGGTCGACTTAGGAACACAAAACTACTTTGGGTTTGACAGTGCCTCTAAAACAATGAGCTCCCGCCATGCGCCAGTGGCAGTACTCATCACGAATCATTTGAAGCAGATGGTTGGTCGATATGGTCTCATTGTTGAACACTCTTTTATTCCTCTCCTTCCAAATCATACATGAGATTAGGGTGATGCACGAATCAAGCGCCCTCCGATGCTTCCCCGAGACCGAGTGGCGAACCGATGTCCAATAGTTTTCCAGGGTGGTCTGGCTTACCGGAAGACAGTGTCGCAATCCAATAAGCGGGGGAAAACGCGACTAGATTTGGGAAGTGACCGCGCACCCGACCAGAAGATGATCAATTGATTCTTGAGTGCAATGGCAGAAGACGAAGACTCCTTGGTTTTGAAGACCGCAACGCTCTAGGCGATCGACAGTTCAATAACACTGACGAACCGCTAACCACATGAAGCATTTGCATTTCAAAGGCACCCAAGATTTCCAGATGGTGTGAGTACAGGCAAAGTTCTGTGAGCCAATGAAGAAAGCCCTATAGGCCGATCTCGAAGTGTAGTGGCCTGAGGTTTCCCAACTCCAGTGGATAGTATCGTCCTGCCCCTGCGTTGTGCGAACGCTCTGTAGCAAGTCCCACAGTCGTAGGTACTCCGTGAGGACATGCGCATCAAGCTGACCCCTAATGTCCGTGATCCACGTGCCGTTAAGTAAGGCCTCGACGACCGTTCTTTTGTTCCGGATTGGGATCCGGACTGTTTTGACAAGTGCTGGTGATAAGGCGGGGATGCTCCACTCATTCAGCCACCGGTCCGACCGGAACAAGGCGCACTCACCATTTCCAAGCCGAACTGGGATTGAAGCCTTTAGCATACTGTGCTCCGTACGGTTGGCCGGGATAGCAAGTGACTGCCATGACCTCGAAGGCCATGTCCGTTGCAGCCAAAGCCATTTGATGCGGAGCGCATTGCCGAGGACACGCAGGTTATGCAGCCCCAGACCCCTGCACTGAGTGGGTCTACAAACCGAGGGCCAAGTGACCAAGCAGTGACCTCCCGACACATTTTCGGTTCCTTTGATAACCCATAGAGGGGGTTCAAGAGCCATGAAGCAGTAGATGGGGCCATCCTTACCACGACGTGGCGACCTCCTTGCCAGCTCTGTAGTCTACCGGTGACCTTGCCCAAGAGGTTGAAAGTCACCCTTTTTCGGTTTCCTCAATGATAGGGGCAGCGCAAGGTATTTGCATGGGAAGTCGGCGGAAGTGCACTGTACTTCATCGGCAATGAGCTGAAGCTGCTGTTCGGTGCAACGGATTGGAGAGACGAAGCTCTTGGAGAGGTTAGTGTGTAATACTGTCGCCTCTTCGAAGGCCTGGAGGATTGCTCGGATCGCATGCAAGACCAAGGTGAGGAAAAGTACCGCATCATCCGCATATAGTGACAGCCGGTGAGGAATACCCCAAGGCCCTTCAACTGGTTCAAGAAGTGAAGAGATTTCCGCTTCGGAGAGAAGGTTATTCAGGACGTCCATCATAATGATGAACAACATAGGCGACAGGGGGGTCCCCTTGGCGGAGCTTGCGGCCATGCCAAATTGCCGCCCGGTTGTCCATTCAGCAGCACACGGGTGGAGGCCGATGATAGCATGATGCCTAGCCAAGTGCACTTCGGGCTGAATCCCTTGCGCCTAAGAACCTCTAGGAGGAAAGGCCAAGAGACAGAGTTGAACGCGTGGACAATGTCGAGCTTGAATAGAAAGCTCACCTTTTTTTTGTTGGAGTAACCGGGCCGATTGCCTGACAAGGAAAAAATTATCTTGGATTGAGCGCGATCTGATGAAGGCAGATTGGTTGGGCACTACCACCTTGGCTAGTTCCGGTGCCAACCTTGGCGAGGATTTTGGAGAAGAGCTTCGCAAAACTATGAAGCAAACTAATGGGGGCGATAGTCTCTTGCTTCCTGTGCCGCTAGCTTCTTCGGCACCAGGGTGATCAGGGCCTGGTTTAGGAGGTGGGGCCAAGTGACCAAGTTTGTAAATTACCACCATGACGTCGCCTTTAATGATCCCCCAACATTATTGGTAGAATAGGGCAATGAATCCATCTGGGCCTTCCGAGAAGGCAAGCTCTTAATCACCTCCCACACTTCATCCTTGGTGAAGTGTGCTTCCAGCCAGGGGAGGTCATGAGAAGGGACGTTGAGGAAATCAAGATCCAAAGACATAGCAATTGTTAAAAATCTTGTACAGCACTACACCATGGTGATAACCTAAATATTAGTGATGCTTTTTAATTATTTTAGACTTCTTAATGTCGTGAAGCTGTTTTCTGCAGTGTTTCGGAGTTTGATTTATCAGAACTGGAGAGCCTGTTCCCAGCAGCCGTTCCAAAGTCAGATGACAGCTCCAAATCTGATCGAAGAAAATCTCTTGGATCAAAGCCAGAAAAAGTTCACCTAGTAAGTGCTAACATTATTTTTCCCTTTCAATTTGTATCAGTGACTGAGGTCAGTCACAACTTTTGAAGGATATAAAAGTATGGCAAATTGGCAAATGCTTTTCCATGATCTCCTGAGTTGCCTTTGTCATTACACAAAACTATGTGAACAGTCTTGTGGCATAAAATTTAATTGCTTGTAGCATAAACCATGTGAGCGGTCTACTTTGATTTCGAATGCTGACTTGAGTTAGAACATTTGCTTGTTAATATCAGTAGACAAATGAAGATGCAATATGATTGCTGCCATTGAATTAGATGCCTTGTAATTTTAACTCTTTATTCTTTAAAGTAACTAGATATTCTAGTGCAAAGTTTCAATAAAGTACTAAATTTTAGTCTCTTTGTAGATGGCCATGTTGCAACTAATCTGATAATTTATGTGAATAGATTGAGTTGAGGAGGGCAAACAACACAGAGATCATGCTGACAAAAGTGAAGATGCCACTGTCAGATTTGGTGGTAAGAATTTGAGCAGTACAAACAAAGATAATGGTATTTATGCCATGATATGATTTGATATGGTCTTAATAACTGAATTTTTCTTCAGAGCGCGGCTCTGGCACTGGATCAATCTACCTTGGATGTTGATCAAGTGGAGAATCTCATAAAGTTCTGTCCTACGAAAGAAGAAATGGAACTTCTTAAGGTGCACATTAGTACAATGTTGCTTTGCCTCCTTTGTGACCTCATTTTAAAACAGTGTTGTTTCCTTCTTCTTTTTTTGTCAGAATTACACCGGAGACAAGGAAAATCTGGGAAAATGTGAACAGGTAATGACTATCTATGATTAACTCTAAATCCTTTTTGTAGTACTAGAATACCAGTATCAGAATGTTTACTGATATTGTATTGTATGTTCTAAATTTTAATCGCTTCAGACTTCATGAAGAGTGAAAACACAACAACAGCATGTTTTGTTTGTCTTAATTGGTGATTGTGATAATTTTACTTCAAAGCACAACAGGAGTCATAGTTCAAACATCCACAAGACGACCTATCCATTCATTTGTTTGATCACCATTATATCGGGCCACTAAAATTCCCAGTTTCGACATGTATGTGAGCCTTTTATATGTGAGCATTAGACCAAATTTGCATAAAATAGTCTTCGGAGTCATACACAACATTTATCCCTGCCTGTTTGAGTAGATCTGCATGCATTAAACAATTGTTTTCCTGGTGCAGTTCTTCCTAGAATTGATGAAAGTGCCACGAATGGAGTCAAAACTGCGAGTGTTCTCCTTCAAGATCCAGTTTGGTTCACAAGTTGCAGATCTTAGAAAAGGTTTGAAAACCATAGACTCTTCATGTAATGAGGTATGTTGAGAATAGGCATAGTGATTTGCAATTGATATTTGCTTGTTGTGGATAAAGTCAAAATCTACTTTATCAGATCCGATGCTCTCTCAAGTTGAAAGAAATAATGAAGAAAATCCTCCTCCTCGGAAATACGTTGAACCAGGGGACTGCTAGAGGTAACAAGAACTGTCCTTCCTCTGTATGAATGAATATAAGATTTTTATAAGCCTGTTTTATATCTTGTTCGACAACATTCTATCCTGTTTAACTTCTACATTTTTTTGAACTTCCTTTAGAGTACAAATTAGCATATTTTAATGTAGGATGTAGTGCAGAGATGATGCAAAGAGAGTTGCACCGTGGACAAATTTTTGTATATAGATTTTCTTAAGCTAGTAAGAGCAGGCCAAACCGCCAAACCATAAAGTTGATTTCTATATCGCTGCTCTTCATCAAGAATCATTATGTTGATATACTCCAAAATGGGCAGTTTAGATTGGAAATGGATTAGACGGAAAATTCTATGTGGGACCTGTGAAATGAATAGCAGTGATCTGTTTCATGAAGGCCTTGTTGCTGATTAGTGATTACTGAAGTCATGCCTAGGAGATTGAAATGAATGCGATGGAGGAAAAGTATCATCCCAGGTTTTTGGATATAAATGGCTATAGCACTGCTTTCACACAAAAAATGAGAAATACATAGCAAATTTGAGCAGGCCTGTTTTTATGGTTAAAAATGACCGTAGTGCTTTCCTGAAGTGAGAAGTGCATGGCAAATTTGGGCTATCCCCAACTGTGCTGTGATGGGCTGGTGATGAACAGTGTAACAGTACTGTTACACTTCTCTCTCCACACTTCCAATGAAATAATGAATATTAATCTCCAAGACAACGAGTGACGTCATTGACCTTTTGTGGTCTCCAGGACAACACTTTGACCGTTAATTTCTATAACTATATGTTTGCATAAATAAGTAAATTTATAATATTACGCAAGTGTATTCAATGACAAATCCAATGATATAGTTTCCATGTGCTCAATCTAGATACTTGTACATATTTTGGTAGTCATAAACTCAAAATTCAAAACATTTGACCGCACGGATTCTAAAACACCATTTATGAAAAGATGGAGTATAAGTGTTTCATACTGCATGTTAATTGTTTTGTAGATGCCAAGAACACTTAGTAGAGGAGATATCTAGTGCAAACCATCTACTAGGTTCTATGATGTCAACTATCTTAATTAGGGGAGCAAATCAATTTCACAAAGATTGCCTTCGGTGTATACAAATTCAGTCAATGCTAAAAGAAACGAAAATGTGAAAATTGTCGTGAATAGTTCCTTACTTCCTTTTGTTCCTTTTATATATTTTTCACCTTTTTTTAATTATCTCATCATGAATTGTGTTTTGCCCTGAAATTTATAAGCTGACAGATACTATTTAGAACTACCTAGTACTTTCACAATGTTTTTTTGACTTTTGATATGATGTCCAAATCAAAAGGTTATCATGATAGCACCTAGTGGGTGGTCTGCACTGGGCATGCCCACTTTGGTACACAGGCATGTTCATAATAGCCTTTCTTTTGTCATTACTGGTACTGGCTCTTGTATTGCAGATCTGTCTTTTGCACAAAGATCAGAGATTCATTAAGCACATTGTATTTCACTAGTGGATTATATTCCAATTCAAACTTCATGGAATTCCATTAAGTGTTTGGGCAAATCTTTATGCAAGTAAGCATGGATAGGGAGCAGATTGTATCAGAGAGATGAGTACAACATGATCTGCCTTTCATACAATGATAGACTGAGTACAACATGATCTGCCTTTCATACAATGATAGACTGAGTACAACATGATCTGCCTTTCATACAATGATTGACAGAGGTTCTATAAGCACATGGTATTTCACTACTGGACAACATTCCATTACAAGCTTAATGGGATGTGTCAAGTCTTATCAAATCACGATGTCTTTACATGTAAGCATTAAAAAGGATTTATAGATTGAGCGAGTACACCCTAGATAGTACACATCTATTTCTACTCGGTCTAGGATGTAATGGGTTCTTGTTAGGCAGAAATGGAAAGATTGACATAGCATATCTGATTCAAGTTTTCCTGTGATATATCTCCATTTCTAGAATAAGAGGATTGCCCTTGAGAAACAGTCCCGTAGCACTAAATTGGGAACAAATTGTTTCTACAACCTAGGAAGAACCACTTTAAGACTCTTCATTCTTGTTTGTGGATGGTAAACTTGGGTATTCTATTAATCCTGTGTTAGCTAGGTAGCATTTCAGGTTGCCTTGCTCTGCTACTAACGATAATTTTCCATTTGGTTGAAGCTCAAATAGTTTGGTATTTTCTGTTGTTAATTTTTTTTTGCTGTATTTTGACACCAGAGCAGAGCAAACTTTCAATTTTCTATGGATATATAGTAATAGTATAGTGCTACTGGGCAAGTTCACATCTATAGATTTGCTTACAGGTGCTGCAGTTGGCTTCCGGTTGGACAGTCTTCTAAAACTTACAGATACCCGGGCAACAAATAATAAGATGACATTAATGCACTACCTCTGCAAGGTATGCCTTTCACCTTTCCTGTACTGTTTCTCATACGTGTTAGCAAGGATAGAAAAACCGTTCCCGGCGCATTTCCCGGCCGGCGGCCGGTACCGGTAACCGGCCGGTTACCGGTTTTTCCGGGAAAACCTCGATCGAATTTCGTTTAAATTTGCTTAAAAATCAGCCGAAATTCAAAATTCAAGATTCGAAATTTGAATTTGCAAACTACGGAAAAACCGGTTGGGATTTCAAATCCCGCCACCCACCGGTAAGGCCGGTTACCCGGCAGTAACCGGCCGGGATTTTCATCCCTGCGTGTTAGTGCCCTTTCAACAATAGGTTACTTGTGTATGGTCTGCATCGGATTATTTATTCGGTCAGGACCATGAAAGTGTCGAATTTGATTTGGTGGTGGAATCAAAGTTTTGCATATTGATATTGCGTTGTACCCAACAAAATAACACATGGCAGGTGCCTGGGCTAGCAAGTAGCAACCAGCACACGTTGTGAGTAGTTTCTGCTTTCTGCGACTTCTTTGCTGCAGAGTGGATACAGAGATAGGAGAAATAAGGTTTCTGGGTCATCAGAATCCTAAATATAAGCAAAGCTAAATATGGAATACTTGATAATAAGCTCCACTCTCTAATCGATAATTGTAATGCACAAAAAGTGTGTTACTTTGTTAGTAGTCAGTTTAGGTTCATCTAATAGTTGAAAGGTGTCAGAAGTTGAACAACTTTGACTACTGCAGTCTGCCTTGAAACACTAAACCAGTAACAGATTATAGTAGCCTCTATACACCTTCAGGTTTTTTTAATGCATTTAGTACTGATTTTAATCAACTGTGCATGATAGTAAACTCCAACTTAATTAATTATGCACAATATGTTATTTCTGTATTCTAAAACAACCTACAATTTGGGTATTTGACCATAGTATACTTTATTGTCCTGAGTGAAATTAACTATAATCTGAGTTAAATGATTTGCACATTGCCACATTGGTATCTATCTCATATGTACATGCTAACCTCAAATTCTTAATACCAGGTACTTGCTGCAAAATCACCACAGCTTTTGAACTTCTATGTGGATCTTGTTAGTTTAGAAGCTACATCAAAGGTTTGGGTTTTCTTGTGATATTCTATCAGTTATGTAGAATACGTAGTATTTTGTACCCCTGAGATTAGTGAGATGTACATGCTTTCTTCTAATTGATGCTTTTCAACAGATACAACTGAAAATATTGGCAGAAGAAATGCAAGCAGTTAGTAAAGGGCTGGAAAAGGTTCAGCTCGAGTATAAAGCTTCAGAAAGTGATGGTCCAGTATCAGAAATTTTTTGTGAGGTCAAAGCATTGTCTCATTTCAGTTTGAATTAGTTTTTGAATTGTTCACATATAATTTAGCTAGTGAGTTTTAGTGGTAAATACAACCTGGCATTTGGACTGAATTGAGAACCCTCTTTTGGAGAATATTCTATGAGAATGCTACCCAGGCCTAGTTTATAGCTCTGTGGATAAAATATTATCTTTTTTTGTTACATCTGCTTGTTTGATGCCTGTCCCTTAGATGGACTGCTCAAACAGTCATCTAGTCTTGCATTTCTTTTAACAAGATTAGTCCAGATCAGAATAAAAAATATAAGCATACAATAGTGCAGGCTCTTCTGTTGGTGACTGGCTATGTAAATACTTTTGTTTCTGTATTCTAGATAAATTATCCAGCCATACATGTGTTAGAGATATGATTAGAGATATAGTTAGAGATTTGATTTGGTTTCCTTATCTGTAACCTCATTGTGTATATATATTGGCCCATTGGCCTCATATTAAATACAAGCACTATTCATAACATGGTATCAGAGCGTACCTAGGGTTTTCCCGTCGCTTCGCTTGTCGTCCCGCCGCCGCCTCCGCGTGCGCCGTGGTGGCTGCCGCTCTCCTCCGTCGATCTTGGCGTCTGCGTCGCTTCCGTCGCTCGTCGCCACGCCTCCCATCCTTGCCGCGCCCTCCCGTCCTGTGTGCCGCTTCGAGCCGCGAAGTCGCCAGGTGAGAGGAAAGGCCGCCGCCGAGCCGCCGCCGCTTCTCCGCAGCCGCGCCGCCGCTTCGGAGGACAATGCAGACGGCGTCTCGACCGGATTAGCGTCGGATCGGGCCGCTCGACTTCTCGACGCCGCCGCTTTCGGTGCCGCCTGCCGCCGCTGTCTCGCCGCCCCGACGCCGCTTCCTCCAGACGTGAGGACGCCGCCGCCGCCTCCGTCGACCATTGGCGATCCGCTCCGCGCGGATCCTCCACACTTGGTCGCCGCCAGCCTTCCTCCCGACGCCGCGCCGCCTCCCCTCGCGCCATGATCTCTCCAACCAAGGCGCCCGAGGATCCTCCTCCTCCGCTTAACCGCGCCGCTTGAGGCGGCTCCTCCAACCGCCAGCCGTGAGAGACTTGGAAACCCTAACAGTAGGGCTGCTTTCTTTGTGAGTTCGTTTCATTTAAGTCTCGAGTTCGTTCATTTAAGTCGACCAAAAAAAAAAAAAAGCGCCGTTTAATCGCCGCTACCGCCCGGCGCCGCTTATTAGACTACGTTATTTGGTCGCCGCGCCGTCGGCCCGCCGCCACCAACGGGCACCGCTGCGTTTCGCCTTTGCACTTCGCCGCTTAATCGATCGCTTCACGCTTGAAGACACGGCTTCCTCCAGGTGGGCGCCACGGTGGTGGTGGTCCGCCATCATCGGCGGTGGTCGCCCCGCCGCTCCTCTTGGGACAAGTTCGCCACATTGAGTCCAGTGCTACAAGAAGCAATGGCATATTTCACGCCGTCTTCTTCTAGCATCGCATCGGTACTTCTACATCGACGTCCGCGATCGACTACTTCCGCTTTCTCTCATCGAGCAGAGATAGCGGACTTCGACGACTACTTGCCGCCTGTGTTCTTCCTCGGCGTGTTCTGCGAGTTACTGCGATCGACTCTTCTGCACCGAGAAACCACCTCCTACACATCGGTACCTCCCGTGGATCCTTGATTCGAGCATCCTTCCACATGACTTCGATTCTTCCACTCTATCTTTTGTTACACCTCTTGATTCCCCTGCCGATGTACTTACTGGCGATGGTACCTCTCTTCTGTCTCGGTCGAGGACCTCTTAGCAACTCATCTTTTCATGTTCCTTCATTGCTCATGTTCCTCGCCTAACCATGCAACTTCTTTCTCACGGGATGATTCATCGACCTTGGTTATCGGATCATTCTCGACTCACTCTTGTTGCGTTCAGATGCATGCCACACGGAGCTCGGTTGGTTCTCGCCCTCGGCGCCTTGACTCTCGGCGTGGCTTCACCTTCCTTCACGCTTCCGTCACGCCAGCCTCTCGCTTGGCTATCTGGCTCACCGCTCTTTCCAAAGAATGGCATCACCGCCTTGGTCATCTGTGTGGATCTCGCTCATCATCCTTAGTTCGTCGTGGTCTTCGATCTGTCTCAGTGATGTCTCTTTAGATTGTCGTATGTAAGTTAGGCAAATGATTCACTTCCTTATCCTCATAGTGAGTCGTTGTCTCAACGTCCTTTTGATCTTGTTCATTCGATGTTTGGGGTCCCGCCCCTTCGTTTGAAAGGGTCATCGATACTATATCATATTTATAGATGATTTCTCTCGCCACACTTGGATATATTTCATGTCTTCTGTAGCGAGGTCTTGTCTATCTATAAACAGCTTGCTACTATGGTTCGCATACGCTCCACACCTATTCGTGTCTTTCGTGGCCGACTCTGGGGCGAGTACCTCTCTCATCACTGCATTTCTTCTTTGGAAAGGTGGCACTCTCGCCGCCTCTTGTCCGGTGCTCATGCTCGAATGGTGTTGCTTTGGCGCAAGCATCGTCACCTCCTTGAGTCGGCTCGTGCAATCGATGATTGCCGCTCTATTCCACCTCACTTTTGGGTCGAGGTCGTTTCCACCGCCACCTATCTCGCCAACATCCACCTTTCTTCTTCGCTTCTTTAGGTGCAATCCTCGTTGAGCGCCTCGTGGTCTCCTTCCGACTACTCGCCTTCGTCTGTTTGGCTGCGTTTGCTCGTTCTCCTCGCCTCGAGAACGCACTAAACTAACTGCTCACCGTTGAGTGTGTCTTTCGGGATACAAAGGTCTGAGCACAAGGGCTATTCAGTCTTTGGGATCTGTTGGTCGACTTGATCCGGATTTCTGGGATGTGACTTTCGACGAGTCTCGCCCCTTCTACCCACGCCCCGTCTCTCCTTCCGGCCTCCTCTGTGGAGTCTCTATCTTTTGACTTTTCCGGATACACCTATCTCTGCTTTGCCCTCGCCCACCCGGCCCCATCGAGTCTCCACATATTTCTCCCGTGGCCTCTCCGCCATTGTCACCGCCGCTTCATCTCCCCGCGCTCCTCGTGCTCCCCACTACACTTGTCTACACTCGTCGACCTCGCATTGAGGATCTTCCACCGAGCCTCTTCTATCGATGCTTCATCTTCCCTTGATGGGCCGTCTTCTCCTCGCTACGCCTCCGCGATCGCCACCGATTCGCCCCTACCCGCTTTTGCCTTTGCTGTGCAAATACTTGTGAGCTCGCTTCCCACCGGATGTCAGCATTACTCATCCCGAGTGGCGGATGCCATGGCCGAGGAGATTGCCGCCTCGAGCGCATCGGTACTTGGGATCTTGTTCCTTTTCCATCTCACTCTCGCCCCATCACATGTAAGTGGGTCTATAAGATTAAGACTCGCTCGATGGCTCTCTTGAGCGCTATAAAGCGCTGCCTTGTTGCTCGTGGCTTCCAAGAGAGCATGGTCGTGACTACGACGAGACTTTTGCTCCTGGGCCCACATGACCACCGTCCGCGACTTTTCTTTCGGTGGCGTCTGTTTCCATCGGTCTGCTTTCTCCTTGATGTCAAGAATGCCTTTCTTAATGGCGAGTTGCGTGAGGAGGTCTACATGCATCCACCACCGGGTATTCTGCCTCGAGGGCATGATCCGTCGCCTTCGCCGCTCTCTCTCTATGGCCTTAAGCAAGCCCTCGTGCTCGGTTTGAGCGCTTCTCCTCTGTGGTCACCGCTTGCGGCTTTTCGACAAGTGATCATGATCCTGCGCTTTTGTCCACACTTCGCCTCGTGGTCTGACTCTTCTTCTTCTCGCACATTGATGATATGATCATTCACGGAGATGACTCGAGTACATTGCCTTTGTCAAGGCTCGTCTTAGCGAAGCGCCTCCTTATGTCGGATCTTGGTCCTCTTCGCTACTTCCTTGGGATTGAGGTTACTTCCACTTCGGATGGTTTCTTTATGTCCCAAGAGAAGTATATTCAGATCTTCTTGATCGCGCCTCCTCATCGATCAACATCGTCTGTTGAGACTCCTATGGAGCTCAATGTTCACCTCCGACCCTCGATGGCGAGCCTCTTTCGATCCGACTCGCTATCGCCATCTTGTTGGGAGTCTTGTCTACCTTTTGTCATTACTCGTCCGGATATCACTTATCCAGCTTCACATTCGAGTCGGTTTGTTTCCGCTCCCCACTCAGTCCACTACACCATCCTCTTCGAAGTTCTGCGATACCTTCGTGGACTATCTCTCGCCGCCTCTTCTTTCCACGCTCCAAATTGCATTCTGCTTCATGCTTATTCGGATGCTACTTGGGCGGCCGATCCTCCGATCGCCGGTCTATCTCTCGCTTCTTCGTGTTTTTCTTGGTGGTTCGCTTATTGCTCGAAGACGAAGAAACATTCGCAGTGTCCTGCTCGAGCGCAGAGGTCGAGTTATGAGCTATGGCTCTCTTGATGTTCAGAGATTACTTGGCTACGGTGGTTACTTGAGGATTTTGGTGTTTCACATTACACCGACTCCTCTCTTGTCGACAAGACAAAGTGCTATCAAGATGTTCGTGACCTGTGAAGCATGAGCTCACCAAGCATATTGGTGTTGATGCTTCCTTCATGAGGTCTTGTGTGCATGATCAGGTGATTGCTCTTCAGTATGTGCCTTCCGACCTTCAGATAGCGGATTTCTTCACGAAGGCTCAGACTCGAGCACAGCACGGCTTCTACCTCTCCAAACTCAGTGTTGTTGATCCATCATGAGTTTGAGGGGGGGTGTTAGAGATATGATTAGAGATATAGTTAGAGATTTGATTTGGTTTCCTTATCTGTAACCTCATTGTGTATATATATTGGCCCATTGACCTCATATTAAATACAAGCACTATTCATAACAACATGCACACAGCACACCTCGTATATTAACAGGGTGTTGATATCCAGTTATCCTGAAGGTCCTCTAAATATTAACTATATTCACGAACCGTGTGTGTGCATGAATTTCCGTTGCTGATACACCGATCGTTTAATCCATCTATCCATCTTATATGCTGAATTAGTACCCAATTTAAATACCAGTAAGCTACTTTTCGTTCATGTAAAGTTGTAGAGGGCGTGTGAATCTCATTTGTTCTAAACTGGTATTACATGCGTCGTGTAGAAACTGAAAGAGTTCACTGACAATGCTGGAGCGGACGTGCAGTCATTGTCTTCATTGTTTTCTGAAGTGGTATGCTTCTGTTGTTCTGTTCTATAAAGGCATATATGTTATTTGTCCTACATTCCTTCAATCTTTTAATTTTTGTTGCATTCTTTTGCCAGGGAAAAAAGGCTGATGTACTGATTAAATATTTTGGTGAGGACCCTGTTCGTTGCCCTTTTGAACAAGGTAAGAAGACCAGTTTTATTGATTAATTATGATGAGCAAGACATGTTGCTGAGGTTGTGCAGTCGTTATATTTCTTCGAATACCAGTCAAGATAGATCTCTTATGGAATGTTTAAACTCATCTGTATATAGTGCTTGGATATATATATATATATATATATATATATATATATATATATCGGATATGAATTATTTTCTGTAGGATGCAGCTGGTTAAAGTATATCTGATCCATGCATTTTTAAGTATTAACATGTTCTGTGTGTTTGCTTGTTATCATACCTCACCTTTACTCTACGGTGATCATCTTGCAGTTATGTCTACCCTCTTAACATTTGTAACAATGTTTCGAAAAGCACACGAGGAGAATCTCAAGCAAGCTGAGCTTGATAAGAAAAAAGCTAAAAAAGAGGCAGAAGCAGAGAAATCTAAAAGCACACAGTTGGCTAGTAAAAATGTATTGATCCTCGATCTTATATATGTTTTGCAGCCTTAGTCAACCTCATGAGTTCGTTATATTTATGCTTTTTAAAATCTGCTCATAGGACTCTAAACCATCAAATCCAAGCCGACAAGCAAAACAAACGTTAGAGAAAACAAGGGCTACAAGTAGACGAGGAAAAGATGTTGGATGATCTCGGATGACCAGCTCTGATGTTGTGCTTCTGATCTGCCAGCGGGGCTAATACACGCCCTGTTCGATGCATTGGAGAGACCGAAGTTTTACACTGTTTTTTAGGGCAAGAAAAGTTGTGATGACAGATGCACTTGTCAGTGGTAATAGCACGACTGCACCGATGCAACTGTACAAGACTCGCTCTACGGTATTGCACGTAACAGATCTCTGCCTCTAAAGCAATGTATTGAACAAAAGTAACTTTCTAATTTCTTGTTAGCAGGTCTCACTGGAAATGGTCGGCATTTTTTTCCCTTCGGCCAGCAGGGGTCCAGTGCCAACTTCTGACTGTTGTAAAGAGCTAATAGTGAAGCTAACTTCATTTTTTTAGCCGTTTTATGTTATTTTTCCATTCTTTCTAACACAGGTGGCCAAGTACAGCCACGGCTTAGAAAAAGCACAACCGGGTACGAAGGTGGGAAATTGTACAAATAGGAATAGGCAAATGGTAGGGAAACAATGTGGGAGCAAATCAGCAAAGAATGTATTCTGGGGTAAATATGAGATGTAAACACGCGTGTAGTGCAGTCATTTTTTTCTAGTCAATGTATCCTATTTTCCATGATCGGTTGTATGATTATTTTGTGAGCCTTAACGGCCTCGGCAGTGCTGTTTTTGCTTCCCTAATTCCTGTGTGTAAATGGGAAGAGTTTTCACTTGGTTTTACATGAGCTATAACAAAATGGAAGACTCCTTTGAAGCAGAACAAAGTTGATGAAACTTTCTTAGGCAGTGAGATATTCTGTCCCTGATAACCAACCATGAGTCATCCTTTCTGCTAATTGCGAAGCCTGAGGATTCTCTGCCCGTTGGGCATGCCGAAAAATGGGGTGGCAGGTATAGGTATAGGTGAGCACCTCCTATGTCCGCTGTGTCTGATTATCATCTTTACATGTAATCATGTTAGCATGTCATGTGGTTGACTAGTAATTGTTAGGATTGTCAATCGGTTCTTGCTTAATTGCCTATGTTTAGTATATAATTAGTTACGTTTTCGTTTATATCGTCCTCACGTTGCTTCGCTCGGCTCGCGGGCTGAGCTGCTCGAGCTTTTATCGAGTTTTCAACTCGGCTCGATAGCCAATCCCCCAATCAGCCCATCCCACCCACACCTCACTAAATCTCCCTAGTCCTATGTGAGGCCCACTCCCAAGGCACCAATCACTTGATGAAGTTAACCTGACCTAAAACCTCCCTTTCTCCTGGCCGGAGTACTCAACTCAACCACATGCACGCAGGCGATCACGTTTTGTTGGAGGGGGACGCCGACCGGAGCAGGGTGAGGCCGCGACGGAGCCAAGGAGGCAAGCAGGCATGGCGCAACGCCGCAAGCTTGCTGGCCGCGATGATCGCTTGGGAGAAGGGGAGGGAGTGCGCGCAGGACAGAGCGCCGGTGCGCCACCAGCAACGGCAAGCCAGCGTCCAGCAAGACCGAGAAGGGTAGAAGGCGAGCCGGCGCGCGCATCGCCCACAGGGGATCCCCATCCCCAATGAATTTTCTTTAAATGAATTATGTGGAGAATAAACTAAGAAATAGAATGGAGCGCCGGACCTTAATAATTGCTTGGTTATTTCTTGAGCTAGAATTTTTTCTCTCTACAAGTTAAGGATGATGATATTATATCTCGCTTGCAAGCCCTGAAGCATCGTTGAGTTAGATTGCAAATTTCTTAATTATTTTGTATTTTCTTTATGTTATTTGAGATATTGTCTTGGTACGAAACAATTTGTATTTTATTTTTTGCTATTAGAGATATTTATATTTTATATTAAACAATATTTTTAAAACTTCCGATGCTCCTCGGAAATACTAGGTCCGGCCAGGTTGTTGCCTACTTGTACCGAATTTCCTATTAGCAACATAGCCGGTCAACCATTTGTTCTCGCGAAACGACCATGAGATGTACTTCTGGCTCAACCTACTGGGCGGGGCAACTGCCTCTCCGTGTCGTTAGTCGCTCCATTCCACGAGAGATCGCCAACGGCCTCGAGCGCCGCAGCTCTCCTCCAAACGCTGGCCGAATGCACGGTTTCGCTCCACTGACCATTGTCCACCCACTTCGCCGCCGGCCACCGGTGATTCGCAGTCGCAGCTGCCTTTCCGCCGACACCGTTGCTTGCAGTATCTTCTTTCATGTGATTGCCGGTCGCTTCGTCAGTTGAAAATGCCAGTATATTTCGTAGATCGCTTCCCAAAACATCAGAGCAAAAGTTCAGATTTTCCCGGTGCCAAACCGCCAGGTACCAAATGAACAGCTTGTGGTAATAAACTTCATATTTTTCTGAAAAGTAAGAATTTCTTGTGGTGTGGTTGATCCTGTGAACTAATGATCATACACCGTCTTCGATATGAATAACCATATCATGTGCTTCAAGTCAGCCAACCCTGGCTTTGTCTGAATGAGCATCCCATAAAGACTGCATCTGGTTGTTCGAATCAGAATCACTGAAGTGAAAGGTTTCGGGATAGCACAAGGCCACACGTATACAAGCAGTGCCGCTATCTGAGCTCAGCGGGCCGCACCGCATCGGATCAGAGCCCGGCGGCGGCGAGGCCAGTGAGGAAGGCCCACGTGGGTACGAGGGGGTTAGGGCAGTGGCAGCTAATGCGCCCGAGAAACAGGGGTGGTCGTGCTGGGAGGAGTGCGATTGAGGCGCCGGCGGCGACGGGCCGGCGAGTAGGGTGTTAGCCGCGGGAGACCAACGGTTCGGCGGCGCTGGGCGGCATAGACGAGTGTAATACCGATTAACGCGAGAGTTCATAACGCAAAGGTGCATCACTGCCTATTCCGTCCCATCAAAATCTTGACCGTAAAAATTCTATCGGACGGTTGGATCGCGCAGAAGTTTCGAGATCCGAACAGGGGCTCCTTTTTAAGAGTTGCGTAAAGAAAGGGGTTGTTCAAAACGTTTTTACGTACCGTGATCTCGATCGTCCATCGGAACCGGCTATGTTCGATCCAACGGTGTTGGCAACCGGACCCGGATTATGAATCTCACGCAGGATAGTGCGAGGGTCCTCCTGTAAATTTTACTGCGCCACCTTATATAATCTTCCATCGGAGCCGCCTAATTACGATCGGACGTCCAGAAGAGACCCAAATTATGATCACGATGAAAATTTTCGATCGTGTTGTGTACTTGCGTTACCTCTTTTCCATAAAACCCCCTGTAATAAATGGAATACAAACCGATCCATTTACGGCGCCCGCTCCGTTCTCCGCTTCTCACGCGAAACCCAAACCAAACCCCCTCGCCGGCGTCCGTACGACCTCCGCCGCCATCGCCGCGGCAATGCGGTCGTACCGTGTGATCCGCCATTTCCCTCTTTCCCTCCACCGGCCTCTCCGTCCACCGCGGAGAATCATCCGCCGAGGCCTCTCTCTGCCGTGGCCGGATCGGCAGCATGCCCGGCCGCCTCGGCGACCCCCCGCACTCGTTTCCAGGTAAGGGCACCACCCTCACCTCTCCACTCCCAAGCACCATGATCTTGCATTTCGCGGTAGATGAAACGCTTAAAGACGAAGAAAATGATGTGAATTTTGTGATTCGACTAGGTTAATGAATTGCTCATGTCTTAATTGGATTACTTGCTTAAACAATAATCAAGAAATATAACAAAGTGCCCCTCATCAGGAGATAAACAGCAGTGTCATAACGGGTCCATGACCCTATGCTTGCTCATCTCCACTCGACTGACAAGTCATAAGAGGACAATGGCTTTAGGTGAAACAAGCAGGCAACTCCTTGTCTTGTAGTAGCATCACCCCATGGCCATCCCTGTCCCAGGCATTATGCTATGCCAAACCAGAGTCCAAATCACATGCTCAACTCCATTGAAATGTTGAATCATCCAAAGTAAAGTAAACCGAGAACTTGCTCACCATAAAAGGTCAGAAGCCAACTTTTTTTAACTCTTGATCACAGCACACCCACTCACTCTCATAAGTGATCACAAGGGGTATCTTGTCTTTGCCAAATGCCAACCCCTAAAGACATGTAAAGATAGATAGATAGATACCAGGGGGAAGTAAAGAACACACACAAGAGGTTAACACGTGTGCCCACGATACTATCCATCTCCTATGATTAGTTCATCGCCTTACCTAGTGCTAGTGGGAGTATGGTTGAACAAAGAAGTGTAGTATTTTGCTTCTATTGAGTAGCACTTTGTGGATAGAATGCGAGGGGCTTCCCACTTCACATCTCTTCTTCCTCCCCAAAACGATTGAAAAGAGTAGGTTGATTTTAATAAATGCCACATGCCACTAGATTCCCAATTGATAAACAAGGGCCCTTTGCAATAGTATCTATGATGATTAGCCCACCTTTTTTTTCTCTCACAATTTCCGTCTTCTTGCTATCTCCATAACAATTGCATGGCTAGCTAAGCTCAGCGCATGTTTCCTATACATGATTTTCTTTACTATCTTGGGTCTTCAGCATTTCTGCATGGTTGATGTAATCCTTCAAGCAAAAGCTGTACACCAATTTGTTGACGCAAAGTACTTATATTTCCTGCTCTTGCGGTACATGGACCACAACTGCACAATCCACATGCATGCATACTTGTACGCACAAAGTTGGTCGAGGAGGCACGATTCACCAAGCATACCGAATTCCCTCGTCGCATGGAATGAGCAATCATGGCTTGAGTTGAGTGATTCCTTGCTTAAGTAAGGATTCAACTGTTCATGGCGACGGTACCATGAGACCAATTTCAATCCTGTCTAAAGGGCAGGCAAAATGAGATCCCCTTTTTACCAAGAAAAGGGTAGATAAGGTAGGTTAGTCTAACTAACTGGGGGTAATGTTCTGTTATCATAAACTACATAATGGCACATGCACAATTTTGTCGACTTTTTTCAGGGATAAAAAAAAATCAGAGTCGGTAGAACGAGTTATCACACTTGCATCCTCCTAGATCGTATACATTCTTCACTCATTTGCAATTTGCTTATATATATATATATATTTGTAGATCTTTATAAAGCCCGTGGAAGAGAGGTTGCTAGTGTCTGCAAGGAGGACAGCATTAGCAACAGCAATTAAAGGACAAACAAGCACACCAACCCAGTACTAACTCGCCTTATTTTTCTAGCCCAAGAAAGCATTAGCTCGAGTTTAGTTTAGTAGTGCAGACATCAGATCTCCGGGGTCAAGGCTCATGTGCATATAGATCGTATAAAACTATGTTGATGGAATCGTCAACAATATGATCATATCAGCTTAGTTTTTAAATTGTGGTAGCTAACTGCTGACAGAATATGGTGTACGGATGTCGCTGTATTAAATTTGACATTCGGCATCACAACAAAGCAAGTACGCGCGCTTACACACTGCCGGCGTAGTAGCAAAGAGTGGTTTTGCTGATCTTCATTGAGACAATCGAGTGATGTGAACTGGGAAACTGGAAGGAAATGTTAATTTAACTTGGTTGATGTCATTTTTTACTACATTTTGTAAGGTACCCAAGAGTGTAAAATGCAAATTGTTGGGGACTGCTATTCAACGGTTAGCTGCTACTTATACTCAAAGCGGACACCTATCTTCTACATCGCCGCCTGCCCGTCGACGCCATTGCAACGACAATGCTACCGGCCAGCAAAATGGCGGGCATTTTAGCTAGAAAACTGATACTTTCAAGTAATAAATCTGAACTTCTAGCTGGAAGATTTGGAACTTTTCAACCCTAATATTGAACTATTCAGCTAGAAAATCCGGCGAATTTCAACCGGAAATAGAACTTTCAGTTGAGGATTTTGAAAAACTTTTGCTCGAAATTGTGCTTGCTACGTAGGGTCGACGATTGAGGAAATTGCTGCCACCTGCGACAACAATATAATGGAGTTGGATCTGGTTGGGCAGTGACCAGGAACGCGGGAGTTGACAGCGCCAGAGACGCGGGGTGCCGGCGATTTGGGCCACCTCACCTCCGGTCAGATTCAGACACGACCCAAAGCTCATTGTGTCGGGATCGTGCCATGCCAACCCTAAATAACTACGGCGGAGGCGGCGATGGCGGCGGTGACCACCATCTTCATTCCTTTGTATCCGTCTCATTAAAAACCTAGTTAAAATTGAATTAATTGGTAAAAACATGGGCATATAAATATTTTGAGGAAAATTGATTTTTTCTTGATTTTTACATATACAATGTTATTGCCTCGTTAAAAAACCTTACGCCCCAAAGTGGGGTTCCCCGAATAAAAAAAAGAGTACAGTAACAACATGCGTACATACTAACTACTCATCAGCGTCGAGATCGTTCATGCGTTCGAGGTCAGCGTACGTCTGCACGATCTCAAGATCCTCCAGTTGATGTTGTTGTCGCTCTTTAGCCAATTCACAGTCCTTGGCGCATGTGATTGCCTCCACCATCCTAGGCGTGAGTGATGATCTTTTTTCTTCAATTATTTTCCCTGCCATGCTGAATGTTGCTTCTGAAGAGACAGTGGACACCGGCACCAGCAGAACATCCCGTGCGAAATGTGACAACACGGAAATATCCGCTTGTTGTTCTTCCACCACTCGAGCAAGTCTATCTTTCCACCAGAAAGATCAGGATCAATGTTTGCAAAATCATGCTCCAGGTAGTGATTTAGCTCTGAGATAGAATTCCACAAGGGGTTGCCTGAGACTGAGAGGATGAAGAACTGGACTTGCCCTTTAGTTTCTTCCACAAGTGGGATGTCAAGCTTTTCTTCCCTTGTTGCGTCTGATGTGAGGCCTCCGATCTCACGCTACTGCCGAATTTGTCATGATACATGTAAAACACGAAAAAGCTCCTCTTTGACATATGCGAAAGCTTTCGAGTAATCAAGACCGAGACATTCACCTATTCCCTCCATACCAATCTGCAAACCTGGCAACTTTTTCCTAGGATCGAAAATGATAGCAAAGCAATACATGTGTGAAATAGAACCAAAATATTTAATAATTTTTTCCTCCATTAGTGCGAAGCATGACCTAAAAGGGGATCCTTCCTAGATTTGGCATTCTTATCTGCAATTAACCAAATAAATTCTATAACTAAGGGAGAAGTAGGGTAATAAACATCAGATAAAATCTTTGTTGCTTTATAAAAGGTTTGAAAAATCTCAAAATGACTAGCAATTTGCCAATCTGAATTAGTAACTACCAATTCATTATCTTGAGAGTTAGCATTGACAAAAACGGATATAACATGTTCATACCCTTGTAACTTCTTTAACATGATATAGGTTGAGTTCCACCTCACCTTCATGTCAAGACCGAATTTTTTTGGTCCTTCCCATTGGCCGCGTAGTACTCCGCGAACCTAACTGCCACTTGTGAAGAATTTGTGAGATAGCGAACGGCGTCGCGGACACTGTTCAAAAATCCGCCAATCGCTTGCATATCATCTTGAACAATAAGGTTCAAGATATGACATACATATCTCTGGTGGAGAACATAACTACCAATATACGTCTGCAATCTTAGGGTGAAGATGTTCATAGCAGTAGTATTCGTTGATGCGTTATCAAGAGTTATAGAAGTAATCTTATTATCTATCTTAAAATCATCAAGTGCGTGTAGTATACGCTCGGCAATGGCCTCTCCCGTGTGTGATTCGTTAATTACCTTAAACCCTATGACTCTCTTGTTTAGCTTGTAATTGTCGTCTAAATAATGGGCTACAACACTAAGGTATGCACTTCTCTGGTGTGATGATGTTCAGATGTCCGAAGTTATAGCAAAAGAGAACTGAACTTATAGGAATAGTTCTTTTAGCTCTGCTAGTTCCTTATGACAAATCCGTAAAATATCAGATGTAGTGGTTCTCCTACTAACATGTTGGTACTGTGGGTAAAAACCGCGTTGTATCATTCTTTCAAACGCGCAACTTTCACCCATCCTAATCGGTTGATCTTCCGCAACAATATATCTAGCAATTTTCTCACGGGCAAAAGCGGGTTGTATACCCAAGTACTTACAGAGCCATCGGCCTTGAAGTTTAGCTTCTTTTGTACTACTCTCCCTCGGCTCTGTGCCCCGATCTTGCGCAAGCATGCTTTGTAGTGCCGGTTCAAGTGCCATGTCCCTGCAGCTGTACGAGCAGATAATTTAGCTTGGTAATAATTACAGGTTGTGATATCTACCGTTTGGTCGTCTTGGATTTCCTGGCTCCAGGTCATGTGCTTCCTGCAATTCGCCCTTCGTCCAGACCTGCCAATGTTGCCGTCCGTGGACGCGGGAGAGAACTCTAGAGGCCCCATTGGCTCCGGACCTCCCTGGTACTCCTCGTAGCCCTCCGTACCGTACATATGACAGTTATCCATGCCGTAGTCTCCCATGCTTGGCGAGAACTGGCGAGCATCAACGGGAGTCGGAGCCGGAGGAGGACTAGGGGAGCGGCGGCGAGAGCTTACACTAAGTCGCCTTGCTGTCCTTTTTGTGCTTCGACTCCTCGGTAGCATACTGCTCGAGAGCTCCTTGGTGCTCCGACTCTTTGGTAGCATAATGGATGGATCGATGGTGAATAAATGGAGGAGAGTAGATGGATGTTGAAGAAATGAGGAGAGTAGATGGATGATGAATAAATGAAAGTTGATTTTTGTATGGTAAAGAAATGAGATCACTGAGTTGATTTTTGTATCCACGGTGAGCACGGCAAATGCTTGGTGATTTTATAGGCACGGTGAGTTGCCGAACGTTGAGCTTCTGAACGTTGCCTGCCTTGTCTTCCTTCCTAATCTCCATTGTCTCTCGCGATTGAAACTGTGCTTGCTCGTTTGAGAGCAAAACCAATTTGAAAGAAAGCAAAACCTGTCCGAGATTCCCTGCCTCTGGATTCCCTCTGCCCTCCCTCTCTCTCCCCCATCGCCCCCTCCCCCGGTTTCTCTCTCTCCCCCGTGACCCCGTCCCCATCTCGGCCCCTCTCCCCCTGTTTCTCTCTCTCCCTCTCTTTTTCCCCGCCCCCACAGCCCCACGCTCCCATCGCCCCACCTCGCTCCCTCGACCCGGTCGCCCCCTCTCGCTCCCATCCCCGATCGGCCCCTTCTCCCCCTCGCTCGCTCCCCTCCCCCAATCGCCCCCCTCGCCCCCATCCGTGGCTCCCTCGTCTCGCCCGCTCCGCCGGTCGCCCCCCTCGCCTCGCCTCCTCCATGGCCTCCCCTCCTACCCCACGTGGCCTCCCTCGCCTCCCCCCTTGGCCCCATGGCCTCCCTTGCCTCCCCTCACCCCCATCGTCCCCTCCCGGTGGCGTGGCCTTGATCGCCACCCTTGCTGCGCCGCGACTTCTCTCCCCGATGGCTCGGCCCACGGGCTGCGCCCGGCTTCATGGAGGTGGAGCGGCGGGAGGCGAGGAGGCGCATCGACAGACCGGCGAGGCGGCAGGAGGCACGAGGAGCGGGCCGTGGAGCCTCCGTCCCCGAGGCCCGGCGGTCGGCACCCCTACCCCGGTGCTCGTGCCTCTCCGGCTCCCCGTGCGGCCGTGCCCGACATCTGCCGGCGTCTACATCGAGCTCCTCCAGACGCCGCGGCCATCTTGGTCCAAAGCCAGAGGCGAGGATGCGCGGTGAGTGGCGAGGCCGCCGAGGCTCAAGGCGGCGGAGGCGTGACGCGCGAGGCGGCGGAGGCATCTCTTGCCGTGTCGTGCTCGTGCCGCGTCTGCGGCCCCGAGCATGGCATGATTTGTCGTGCCGCTCGATGGGCTGGCTTGCTAGGCCCAGCTCGGCCCACCGTTAGGGCCGTGCCAGCCCGGCCTGCCACGTGTCTGCCGTCACGGCTTGGCTTGGGCGGCCCGAAATACACCACTCCTAGCTCTGAATGTGTTGTTGAGGGGGAAGAATCAGTGGGGGAGGGCCTGGGGAGGCCTTACGCATCCACCCGTCCACCCGAGTGATTGGCGGAGGATCAACGGCTGCTACGCATCCTTCAACAAATTTCCTTCCCGAGGGAAAAAAATAATTAAGGAAGAGAAGTGGTGCGAGCGAATGGAAAGAAATAGGCCCCACCTCATAGCCGTCCATCGCGTGAGATATCACTATAGTATGTGTGTGGGGGGGCCTCACCTCCCCATAGAATTTATTTTTGAGCCGAAGAGATGGAACGGGAAGTTGTGGACACTACCAAAGTCCGCCTAGTTCTCTAGTGTCGAAACAATTGGGAGACTAAAAAAACACTCAGGATATATTTTCCCTAAAGGTTGGCACTCGGGAAAAGGCTCTCGGGATAGATTTGTTGGGTAAATTTCAGTTTCCCAAGTGTTTTAGGAATAAACACTCGGGAGACTTGTACTTCCCGTGTGATCACCTTTATAATCGGGAAACAAGAGACACTCGGGAGATAAAATCCGTGATGGGTCGACCCACAGTAACGGAATATGTTCCCGAGTGTTTGGACCCACAGTAACAGAATATGTTTCCGAGTGCCAAACACTCGGAATATGTGCCATATGTACCATCAATTGAAATTACACGTTGCTTATATTCTTGAGTGTTGTACAAAAATGAACACTCGGGAATTAGTACGGGGGCCTAAATGTACAACATAATTTTTCACATGTAGCAAGCATTTCATATCCGTCCATTCATAGATTATCAATCAATCATGCATTCATTTTTCATAACAAACAATACAACACACTACTACAAAATAGGTCATATTGGACGCCTCATCACAGACGGTTTTTAATAAGAACCGTTTGTGATATGTAGCGATGGCTAGAACCGCCCGTGATATATAATTATCACAAACAATTATTATTAATAACCGTCTGTGCTACATAGTTACCACATTATTAATAACCGTATGTGACATAGTTAAATACACATACGTGATGTCTTAATATCATAGACGGTTTGTATGAATCATCAATCATCACGACGGTTTTATCACAAACCGTCCATGATTATAATAATATCACAGACGGTTTTGTAGACAAAACCGTCTATGATACTTTCGTTTTGTTAGGCGATGAAACAAAAATTTGGATTTAATGGGGGGTTCTGGAACTCACTTTATATTAATTGAGTCTCCTCACACCTGCATCTCCTCCTCTGATCGAGCGCCATTGCCTCGCCCTGACCTTGTGCCCTGGCTTCCCCCGAGCTCGGCGCCCGCGACCTCCTCCACCTTGCCCCAGCCTCGTCGTCGCCAGCCTCCCCTGACCTCATAGCCTATGGGCTCCCTCGACATCGTCGCCCCTAGCCTCCCTCGACATCGTCACCCTAGATCGCGCCTTGATCGCGCACTGTCCGGTAAAGCAACCATGACTTTTGCATACGAACTCAGATTGCAACGTTCTTTAGCTCGTTGGAAAGCTAACGACAAGTTCAATCCGAAAATCCATAAGTCCATATCATATAGGCTCCAGATAAAGTGAAAACACCCAAAAAAGGTCGTTTAGGGCGTCAAAACAGCCTCCGGAGTTTCAACACCTATTTTCGCCATTTGTTTGCCGTCTAGTTTGAGTTTTTCTTTCATTCAAGATTGTGTAATCAACCATATGCAGATACTTGGGTCCAACTGTCCAGCAATTGATTGGTTTGATTTAAAATTCAATTTTTTGCAACAGAAAAAACTATCACAAACGGTTCTAAACAATAACCGTCTGTGAAAAAAGCTATCTGTCACAGACGGTTCTTGTTAACAACCGTCTGCGATAGCTTATTTCACAAACGGTTATTGTTTATAACCATCTGTGATAGCTTTTTCACAGACGATTTTTGAACCGTCTGTGATAACCTCATATCATCATATACACATAAATTCAGATGGTTAAAAAATCGTCTGTAATGACGGTTTGGAGCCTTCTGTGACATCCATAAACCATGTCATATATAGATTCAACAATAACATGTTTGAGTTCGTTACACAACCACAAACCACTAGATAGCTCTAGACATCGATACACTGTTCGAGTTCAAATTGGAAACATCAAGACATCCAACTGTTACAAGATTTCAACAACTAATGTTCAACAACAAACTAGTTTAGATAACAGTTACATGCACATGATACATCAATTGTTGAGTTGCAGAGTTACATGAGTTGTAACATTCAATTTGTCGCTCCAGTGGTCAGCTGCAAAGAATCAAATCATGGATCAGTTGTGAACTCTTAAACTAATATTGCAATCGGACAACAGCTTGAACTTTCAAACCTCATCATGTTCATGTATTTAATTGTCACAGTTTACCCAAACAATGAAAATAGTAGTAAGATACTACAATGACGATGGAAGTAGCTTTGTCCATTCATAGATTATCAAAGTACATGGCAGAACAATAAATAGCATATTAACAGAAACCTAACAAAATAGCTTTGATATGGCTCATGTAATCCAACCATGGCTAACTGATGTGAAATGTAGCACCAAAAATTGAGTTTCAGTATTAGTTATGGCATTAGGCTAGTTCTCATTTCCTTATTTTAGTAAAGCCTAGCTATCCAATAATGTTAGCTCTTATAAATCAGGAATGTGGAGCAGTGAGGCCTCGAAGAGGAGCAGCGTGACGATCGGGAAGGATGGGCCACCACCGCGCCACTAGCCGCACAACCCGCTGCCCCACGTTGCGCGCCGTCTTCCGTCGGGATCTGATTTTATCTTTGGAATCAACGCGGGTGCGAGGCCGAGCCCAGCGGCGGCGCCAGGAGGAGGTAGCAGCAGGAGAGGAGGACCGGGCCGGGAGCAGCGCCAAGAATAGGAGACACCATGGGCCACCATGCGCTAGAGCAAGCCACCAGGAGATCCGATCGAGGTCGAGGAGGGCGGCGTTGCGTGCGCGTGGAGGCGCCAGATCCGGGGGAGGAGGTGGGGCGGGGGGGAGCAAGAGAGAGAAGGAGGACGAGGAGGCGGAGGCGGGATTGGGGATTGGGGATGTAGGGTTAGAAGCGAAAAAGGGTGCAACGGGAAAAAAGGATCTCGAGTATTTCCATTTCTATGCACCCAGGATTATATTTGATCTCCCTAGTGTTATGGGAAACACTCGGAAAGTTATTTCTACCGAGTGTTGACTTCTCTTCTCGAGTGTCCTATGAAACACTCAGGATCTGCTCGAGCGTTTTCGTCCAAACTCTCGATAAACATATAGACACTCGAAATTAAGCGGTTTCGGTAGTGACACCATCCCCTCGTCATCCAACTGCTAGGATCCCTCCCTTTTTTTTTGCGTGGAATGGATGGTAGATTTAGGCATCCGTTGGATAAGAATCCAACCGGCGCCCATAGATTAGCAAATTCTAAGTGGTTTATGTCCTCACTTGCATACGTTGGGTATGATGATTTGCCTTTTTTGCTATACTTTGCATGTTGCAAAAGAGATTAAATGGTTTATGCCTTCACTTGCATATCTTGGTTCGAAGATTTGCTTTCTTTACTACATTTTGCATGTTACAAAGAGATTAAATGGTTTATGTCTTCACTTGCGTATCTTGGTTCGGAGATTTGCTTCTTATGGTGCAGCCTTGATAGAGCTGTTACTGCCAATGGAGTTATTGGTGCCCTAGCCATTATTGTTGCTTATTCACTGTAATTAATCGTTTCCTGGCTTTCATACGTAAGCAAACTTAACACCATATCTTAAAACATTTTTACGGTAAATGCCTTACGTCAATGACTGATGGCCGTTGCAAAGTCCATTTCAGTCTATCTCGGGTGTTATTTCTGAAATTTCTCTACGATGATTTTTCTGAAACTTAATCTTGTAACCCTGTAAGGTGTTGGTCTACTGTGTCGCCCGTGTAGATCTTTACAATGAACCAGTAATAGGGACTACAAATCGAAATATTCTGCTTCTCCTAGAAACGTGTACATGTCAAAACAAAATAAAAACTATAAAAACTCAATCTCTATCCATAGGAGCATGGATGACAAGACAGGAGGTTAAAAACGGCTGTGGCATTGGGCCCCACAGTGACAGGCAGGCAGGCACCCCGGTCCAGCAGAGTCCTGCTCCTGCCACAGTCACAGTCCCCCCTTGGAGAGAGCTTCACGTGAGCGACCAGGCGAAGCAAGCCAGCCAGCCCAAACGAAACCTCCCGTTCTCATTTCTCAACCCACCCGTCCGTCTCCCTCCCTCGCTCGCTGTTTGCTTTGCTTGCTTTTCCCCCGTAAATCTGAGCAGCGCTGCATTTAATGCCCCTGCCTCCTTTGGTCTGCTCCTCTCAAGCCCCCTCTTCCTTCCGCTCTCGGAGCCCACAGATGCGGCTGCAATCGCAGGAAGATCAAATCCACGCGCCCCTTGTGTTGTGCGTGAGTTCTCGATGATTCTTGGAAGGGTCGGTCCGTTCTTCTTGCATTGATTGATCGCATCCTTTGATGCGAGAAGGAAAGAGCGTTCTTTTTCGTTTCTTCTTTCTTTCCTCTGGGTTGTTGTTGATTCTTGGGGGTGGCAATGAGGAGGCACGGATGGCAGCTTCCCTACCACCCTCTCCAGGTTTGTTCCTGGTGGTGAAATCTTGTGCCTTTTTCTTTTCTGGGTGGGATTCTTTGTTGTTTGTGGTTACTGAAGAATTCGATGTTTGTTGCAGGTGGTGGCCGTGTCTGTGTTCCTGGCGCTGGCTTTTGCGTTCTACGTGTTCTTTGCGCCCTTTGTTGGGAGGAAGGTGTTCCAGGATGTGGCCATGGGGCTCTACACTCCTCTGGTAAGGTTCTTGCTTGCCTCCCTCCTTCTTGCTTCCCTGCTAAATGAGTGCCTTGTGGTTTGGCACCTTTGGATCCCCATCTTGGTGCTGCCTGATGGATGGGCCCATCAGTGGTTGCTGGAACTTGGGAAGGTTACAAATTAAGTAGGTCTTATCTTGAAATGGGCTATTTAGCACTCTTGCATATGTGGTAGAATTTCTGCACTTTTTGTTTGTTGGAGGGTGATACAAGCTGCTAAGACTTGAGGCTAATATGTCCAATTCTGGTGCTATCATGTGACATGCCCAAGTCTGCAAGTCATTGTCTAGTTTGTTCAACAGCTTTGCTTCAGCCTTCATGGTTGGTACAGTTTTGCTTTGCTCACAAGGTTAAGAACAGCATAGCCTGCATTGGGCTATTTTGTGTATGTAACAGCCATGCAACAAATGTAGTATCAGGGCAAGCAGGAATTATACAGGTTAGACTTTTAGTACCTCTTTCAAGTCAATCCAGTTCAGTACTAGTGCCTTAGGGTTGTACATCATTTGTACATGCTTGGTAGGATTTTGTAACTCTGTTTACTGGAGAGTGACATGACATAAGTTGTATTTATTACACTAATATTTGTCGTTTCTCACTGGTCCTATCCTTCTGATACCATGGTATTGCTTTGGTGCTGTCTTCTTGTTGTAATGATGCCAAGTTGAGAAAGGCATTTCCATGAATCAGGTTATATTGTCCCCTGCAAATGGGTTATCATGTATTATTCTTAACTTCTTTGTAGATGACAGCAACATGATTGTCCTACCTAGCATCATTGGAAGCTTTGTTTGCTTTTAAGAAAATTGTTGTGTTTATGCTGTAATGAGTAGGTAATGTTGTGGAGAGTGCCTTTTTGGTCTTCTGGCAGATTTCTTAGCATTTTTATACATGTATTACAGAGTGGCATGCATCACCATGCCAACACACTTTTCACTTCTTGATGATTAACCATGTGTAGTTACAGTCAGAATCTGGGAATTATGGTTTGCTTTTCCAGATGTGAAGTTGTTAACTCCATAGATATGATATGGCATTGAAATTCACAAATGCAGCACATTATAACGTTTCTGAATGAAATATGGTTTTCTTTAAAACATCACACGATTGAGTTCACAAAACTGGATGACAGTGGAAGGCACTACAGCATGATTTAACACATGGTGGTCATTGTACAACTAAATTTCTTTGGCACACTTTATCCCAACTGCAGTTTTTTTACTACAACTGAATACAAGTCTATGATAGTTGATAGGCAGTTTATTATGACTAAATGGTGATCCGACTGTTTCATCATGTTATACCCTTTCGTAGAAAAAAGAATGCTATTTAGCAAAACCCTATTATGAATATACTTAACACCGTTATGGTCGAAGTATCCATCTACTTAACACCTTTATGATAAAAGTGTGTAATTTGGCTTCTTAGGTTTCATGTGTCTTCTTTCTGTACATCTGGTGTGCTGCAACGGACCCAGCAGATCCAGGGGTCTTCAAATCAAAGAAGTACCTAAGATTGTATGGAAGCGGCAAACACAGGCATTTGAAGGAATCTAGACAAGGTGTTTCAGATATTGGGTTACAACTAGAGGGAACTGGAGAAAAGCAAAAGCATGAGGTTGCAGCTGCTAGTGAGAAGTCAATGACTCAACACAAGAACAAGAACTCATCTCGCTGCAGTGCAACTTTCTCTGCATTTCTCCTTATATTTCATGCTCTCTCTTTTGCTTTTTCCTGCTGCCAATCACGTGAATTGTCCTCTGAGCAGCAAGCCAGTGAGGAAGGAATGTTTTTCTGTAGCCTCTGTGAAGTTGAGGTATGTTTCTTGCATTTGTTGGTGTTGATGTATGTTTTTCTGCAGGCAATTATTTTATGGTCTGCTAATTTTTCTTGTAGGTGTTGAAGTATAGTAAGCATTGCAGAGTTTGTGACAAATGTGTTGACGGTTTCGATCATCACTGCAGGGTAACATACTCCTGAATAATTCTCTTCTTATTTCCATTAGTAGTATATAATAACTCTCCTAATTTCCTCAATCTCAACAGTGGCTCAACAATTGTATTGGAAAAAGAAACTATAGGGGATTTTTTATTCTAATGATGACTGCCCTTTTCTTGGTAAGCTCATGTTCACCTATCATACTCTGGTAGATTGTATTGAACTATCAATAGAAATGCTGCAGATTGCTCCGATCTTAATGTCATTATGTTAAGCATGTTCCCAGCATCAACTGCATTCTAGAAACAGTCTTTTCCTATGCATTTGAATTTGGTCATCATTATTGCAGAGAGCATATTATTCCTGGTCCTTTTCATCCTAGTTGACCATTGACAGGTCTGCATGATTTGTGCACTTTGGGCCAGCTTATCCTACAATCAGCAATTGGTGTATTGGTGCTAGTGCTCTGCTTTGTTGAGCGAAAGGAATTCTCTATGCAAATTGTGTCAAAGCTAGGAAGCAGCTTCTCTGTAGTGCCTTTCGTCATTGTGGTGGTATGTTCTATCATCCTACTTTCTAATACTCTTTACTTCACACCTTATTGAACTGGTTAACTCTTTTAGTCAATCTTTCTTGAACTAGTGCTCAAAATGTTGATCTTTGTTCACACAGGCATCCTGTACCATCCTAGCCATGGTTGCTTCACTGCCAATTGCCCAACTTCTCTTTTTCCACATTCTTCTGATCAAGAAGGCAAGTTTTGACGCTATCCCAATTTATGTAATGACATTGTTATACTAGCTGCTGAATGTTATTTCCAAGTAGCTTGTATTTCAAATTCTCAGACCACCTCATTGAAATATTTCTTGGAAATGTAAACTTGTGACACTACGCTTGATAGTTTGATATGCATTGTGAATATTGATAGCATGAGCTCTTTTATGTGCCATTGTTATACTAGCTGCTGCATTACTATGCTTAATGTTATTGCCAAGTAGCTTGTATTTCAAATTCTCAGACCACCTCATTGAAATATTTCTTGGAAATGTAAACTTGTGACACTATGCTTGATAATTTGATATGCATTTTGAATATTGATAGCATGAGCTCTTTTATGGTGCACCTATGACCTCCTTGGTGGTAAGATCGATTGTTAAATGACAGCCATTGATTTTGGCTAAATAAATATTAACCATCTATTTAACTTAATGCAAACCAATGGAAAGTAGTAAACACATTTGATTGCCTAGAGAGCCAGCCTGCCTAATGCTATGGTGATAGATTGGACCACGGTCAATTTTTCCAAATCCGCATCCATAGACATTAAACTACGACAAATTGGATTTGCATAGTAGAGGCAATTGAGTTTGAATATGGCTTTGATTCAAAGCCAAATTAAATGATTGCATATGAACTTGGGATATATTTCATTAAATTCAGATTGGAGCATAGAGCTATTGAAGAAAAAATGCACACACTCTGAATGATGTTGTTTACTCATTTGTTTGTTTCAAAGTAATGTAAATTTGTAATACATGTACAGACATGTTAGACAAAGAAATTCACCTGTTAAAAAAATACCCTCCATTTCTGATTTAGAACAATTTGCTTCATTCCAAACGTGTACTTTCCTTTAATACTATAAGTGTCTATTTAATGGTCCTATTACCTCCTACAAGGTAATATATCACCATGTTAAGTTTTAGCCATTAGATCAAAGGTAAATGGACAGTCCACACGAAGTTGGTGTACCGTAAAAAAGTCCTTGATATCATACATTTACATATTGAGCTAACAACTGTTATATCACCACTTGGATAATTATCACCACGAATTTTCACTGAATTAATAAATATATACAGATACAATGGATAGTTTGTAAGGTTGCATTGTTGCCTTTGAAGGTGAGGTGAAATTGAACTGTCTTGCCAACCTCATGCAGGGAATCAGTACATATGACTACATCATTGCCCTGAGAGAGCAAGAACAAGAAGAGTTTGGTGGGCAGCAGAGTCCGCAGATGTCTCGCGTAAGCTCCTATACTGGTGGGCTTAGCAGTGCTAGTTCCTTTGGTGCACTGCGTCGTGGTTCATGGTGCACTCCCCCAAGACTGTTTCTTGAAGATCAGGTGAGAACCCAACATCGTCAAATTTCATGAATAATGAGACAGACAATTAGCGTTAGAGTTGCTTGCAAGTGAAGGTAGCTGTCTGTACATCATATCTTAAGACTGCTAGCCTGAGTATTTACACATGTGAATTGAAGCTAAGCCAGTCAATTCTTATTAAAATAGTCATGCAGATTTTTAGTATATATTGGACCTCTTGAACTTCCCGGACCATTAATTTTGCATCTAAATGACAACAAATGTTAGGCCTCATCATGAGTTTGCATACATGATTATAAAGATAGATATGTTTAACCTTTTTCCCATTCAGCATTTGCCCGTTAGCTCATAACTGATCTGAAGCTACTCAACCTCCTTCCAGTTCGATGTTATTCCATCAGAGGCTGGCTCGTCGCATAATTCTGCTACCAAGAGAAAAGAAGATGAAGTAAGGAGGAAGAAGGGCTCAGGGACTGTGAAAATTAGTCCATGGGCACTGGCTCGTCTTAATGCAGAAGAAGTTTCCAGAGTTGCTGCAGAGGCACGGAAGAAGTCCAAAGTTTTATTGCCCATCAGAAAAGAGGAGTATTCACTTGGCCATGAAACCGACAGTAGCTATGGAGGCAGGAGCAGTAGGATTGATCCAGGCCCTGATAACAAGAGGAGAACAAACAGAAGAGGAAGGCCACGCGGTGATCTCTCTCTTAAGCATGTTGCAAAGATATCTACAGATGCTATTGACAGTAATGGCAGTGACATGGCCCCTGAAGCATTGTCCAATTTAGCACCATTGCAACTTGAGGCACGCAGTGCTTTTCATCCAAGCAGAGCTGCATCCTCTGCTAACGTTGGCGGGTCATCTCCAGATAGCAGTTTGGACTCGCCTGATCTGCACTTATACCGAGTCTCAGCTGTCTCATCTGCAGCTGAAGACTTGCAGCTGACAGCTCTCACTGCCCCAGGAAGCACTCCACAGCAAGGGATTCAACTGTCAAGATCAACTAGCGACGGATATGAAGCATCAGGAGGTGAAGATAGTGACCGTATCCCATCAAGGATAGTGCACCGCTCCTCGAACTGGGCAAGCATCATCCTCAACTCTGATCAGAGTGCATCCTCATCTGGCATCCTCGTGCCGAAGAACAGATTGTCCTGACTTCCGACCAAATCCATGTTCAGCTTCCTTGAGATGAATCAAGATTGTAAATGATCGGTGGAGATTCCAGTATCCTACCTTGTCTGTCATCGCTTTCTGATCCACAGTTTCAAATCTTGCCACAGCGATGGTTGGATACTGCGTAAATCGTTGTTTTTGGTAGTTTCTGAATTGGTTGGAGGGAAGAAAAGTTGTTTCATTCGCGGAGGGCTCGAGTGTTTGTAATTTTTTGCTGTCAGATGACAATGAATCGATTTACCAGAGGTTGATATCTTCAGTATCTTGTGTTAATGCTTTATTTTCTTCGTTGTTAATTGTTATTGAGCTTGACTTGTCACTTGTCAGCACCTAGTCTCCTACCATGTGCAGTGTGAAGAAAACAGGGCATGTGTACCACAGTAGGAAACTAGACATTCAGAACGTGATTCTCTTTGACTAGAAATGCTATGGCCTGCGCAAACCCAGTCATCTGAAACACATTTAGCAACGCACTGTTCAGTATCCGATTACTGTCCTAAATACTTTGATTAAGCCTTACGTACACAACCAAGTCAAACGTGTCCCATATACTAGATCTGAGACTAAATAGCATATACTGTTATAGGACGGCACATGATAGGTCAATCAATTGATTCAGCTCTGCTTTGGTTAGTGAAAAATCTACACCTTACTACCTAACACGTCGTCGGTGTTGCAATTGGTCAGATTCAGTACCCAGTTTCTCAAAGATTTTTTTAAAAAAGATATATGCCACTCCAAAGAGTGGCATTTCAGAAACGTCACTCTTTTTGAAGTGGCAAATATCCGAATCTCCCCTCAAAGAAAATACAAGCAAAGTTTTTTAAAAGGAAAACAGAAAAGGTTTGAGTTATCCATATGATCACTATGTGTCAGGGGCTCAGGTCCCAGGCTCCATGTGAGAAATTTGTCTTTTTTACAGGACAAGAGTTATTTCTTCAGTTCACTGAAATAGCACAATCAAGGTTTTATGTTTTATTAATATCTTTGCATAGGAAAACAAATAAAAAAACAAGGGATTTTTCAAATGTTTTACAGCTAGTTTAAAGCAGAATGTAGGGTAACTACTTTTTTTTGGTTGTTTTTTCTTAGAAAGCAAAAAAAAGTGGTGTAATTGTCGGTGCTGTTATGGAGCAAGGCGCGATGCGCAACAGCAGGTGTGTGAACAGTACCATAAGCACTGTAGAGGCACATGAATAGTACCCAACGGTATTGTAGCACTGTTATTTTCCATACATGGTTGATAGATTTCCTAGGATAAAGAATAGCCAGTTACGTAGGTTATTTTGATATTCCTTATCTATCAAGTTATTATTAGTGATATGATCTTATCTACTAGGAATAATATTTTTAACAGTTGAAAAAATTAAATTGGATTGATAGGTTTTCTTATATATTATTTCTTAAGCGTCAAGTCGGGTTGTCCTTATAAAAGGAATACCATATATCCATTATCAATCAAGCAATGAATAAACAAATTTCTTATCCATTATCAATCAAACAATGAATAAACAAAGTTTTTAATCTCTCTCATTTTCAACTTATAGGTACATTATCGATAAGTACTATTCATGTGTTGCTACAGTACCATGGTACTGTTCATGTGCCTGCTCCGACATCGCGCCTTGATCCATAACAGGTGCCAAGTATCAATTGACAGCTCTGAAGCGGCGATATGACTGGCTGGCCCTGTATCGGTACCTCGATACGTACTGGGTACGGCCCCGATACGACCTCGATACATATCGGGAAGTATCGGAAATACTTGCATTTAAAAACAAATAAAATAAATCGTTGGATACGTAGATACAACATGAAAAGAAGCCCAGCCCAAAACTATTCCTTGCTCAGTAGATTGGCCCATCAAGGAGATGCCCTAACCTGCTTTCTTCTCGTTCCCATAAGCTGCGCCTCCGGTCCTTCCCTGTGCTGCGCCTCCCTCCCGTGCGCTGCTCCTCCCTCCGGCGGCCAGCGGCCCTCCCGTGCTCTGCACCTCCCTCTTACGCTCCTCCCTCCGGCGGCCGGCATCCCTCCCGTGCGCTGCGACCTCCTCTCCGGCGGTCAGCGGCTCCAGCTAGGTGCGTTCTCGTCCCCTTCTCTGATCCCTTCTCCTCTCAGATTTGGAAATGAGTTGTTGTCTGGGAGCTAAGTTGTTGTCCAGGTGTGTTACTAGTTGTTGTCTTGGAAACTAGTAATCCATGCATTAGTATGTAGGGCAATGCAGTACAGTAGGGCAATGTGTGACTAATGTCTGTACAGATGCACAATTCAATTGAGTTTCGACTAATGTATATTCACTATTCTACTCATTTTCTTTAGGTCTTTTTTTTGTGCAATATGGCAAGTGGAAGCTCTGAAGGAAGTGTTTCAACCCCTCCCATGAACCAAATTGTAGATGCAGCCAAACCTCTTTGGAGGCATGTCATTCAATTGGAAAGAACTAGTGGTAGTGGAGGAAATGTGAAATCCAAATATTGCTATTGTGATTTTATCATCCATGGGAGCTACTATAGAGTTAAAACATATTTGTTGAAGATTTCAAACTGTGGTTTCAAGGCCTGTCCAAAGGTGACAGTGCCGATATTACAACAACTTCGTGATGAAGTTGTTGCAGCAAAGGCGACAACATCAAGTGCTATAAGAAGAGTTCCCTTGGGAGAATACCTCAAGCAATGAAGGAGTTGTTGCAAATGCAAAGAAAACGAAGGGGCAACTGTCAATTGACAAGAGTTTTAATCTTGGGCTTCGAAGCACTATGGAAGCTCTTGTTGTGAGAGTATTTTATACTGCGGGCTTGCCATTTAATCTTGCAAGAAACCCATATTGGTGAGAAATGATTATGTATGCTTGCAACAACCCCCTTAATGGATATGTCCCTCCTGCATACAATAGGATGAGAACAACTCTTCTTCAACAAGAGAGGACACATGTTGAAGGCATGTTGGTACCAATTAAGACAATATGGGGCACTAAGGGAGTTAGCATTGCTTTTGATGGGTGGTCTGATGCACAACAGCGACCACTAATAAATTTTCTAGCAGTAACAGAGGGTGGACCTATGTTCTTGCGAGCTATTAACACAGAAGGTGAGGTGAAGAATAAGGAATAGATAGTTGAGAAGATGTTTGCTGTGATTGAAGAAGTTGGTGCGAAGAATGTTGTCCAAGTGATTACCGATAATGCTTCAGTTTGCAAAGCTGTAGGTATGATCATTGAACAAAAGTATAATCACATTTTCTGGACTCCATCTGTTGTGTACACATTAAACTTAGCATTGAAGAATATGTGTGCTGGAAAGAGTCCCGATGGTACCATTCATGAAGAATTTCAATGGATTATGGATGTTGGAGGAGATGCCACCATAATTAAAAAAAAATCATCATGAATCACAGCCTAAGGTTGGCTATGTTTAATGAGTTTAGTAAACTAAAATTGCTTGCTATTGCTGAAACAAGGTTTGCATCTATTATTATCATATTGAATAGGTTTTATTTCATCCGGCCAGCTCTTAATCAAATGGTCATTTGTGACATGTGGGACACTTACAAGGATGATAGTGTGGGCACAACACAGTTTGTGAAAGAAAAGATTCTTAATGACGTGTGGTGGGGTAATGTGAAGTATCTTATTGAGTTCACGGAGCCCATTTATTCGATGCTACGTGAACTCGACACCGACAAGCCATGCCTACATTTGGTCTATGAGATGTGGGATAGCATGATAGAGAAGGTTAAAGATGTCGTTTATAAATGGGAAGGAAAAGAACCCCATGAGGATTTTTTTTACTCTGTTATTCACGGCATTTTAGTAGATAGATGGGGCAAAAGCAACACCCCACTCCATTGTTTAGCACACTCACTCAATCCAAGGTAAATAGTGGTTTCTTGTTTCAATTTGATTCTATATTTTTATTTCTTTCAATCTTTGTCATTCGATCATTTCCTTTAGTAGATATTATGCTGAAGCATGGATTCAAGGAGGTCCTAACCGTCAATCCCCTCATGATGATATTGGGATTAACAAAAATGTTTTGAAGTGCATGAAGAAGTTCTTTCCCATTACTGAACAATACAGAAAATTGAAAGCACAATTTGCAAATTTCTCTCAATTTGGTGAAGGATTTTATTCATTCGAATCAATTGAGGATATAGCTCATCTTAAACTGAAGCAATGGTGGAGCACGCATGGAGGTTTAGCCCTAGAGTTGAGAGCGTTGGCTTTGAAATCGCTTGGGCAACCATCATCATCTTCTTGTTGTGAAAGGAATTGGAGTACATATGGTTTCATTCATAGCATGAAGAGAAACAAGATAACTCTTGAACGTGCAGAAGATTTGGTATTTGTGCACACCAATCTACGCCTTCTCTCAAGAAAATCAGAAAAATATCATCATAGACCTATAAGGATGTGAGATGTTGGAGCAGATGGACATGAAAGTTTTACTAGTGGCGTGGGCATCCTTGAAATTGCTAATCTCTCACTTGATGAGCCAGAGTTGTAAGTGGAATTATTTGAAGATGCAACAAGAGATGATGTGCTGAAACTACTATGGATGAGTGTGAAGAATAGAAGTGGAATTGATTATGTTTTGTTGCTTTATGAACATTATTCAACTATGTTATGGGGTATGGACCCTTATGGTTTGTATAATTGTATCAGTTTGTGACTGAGTGTGCTTGAATTATGTAATATGAACTATCTATCTATGTTCTATCAATGTAATATGAACTATCTATCTACCTTGATGCAAGTGAACCACTAAATATTGAGGTGTGCAATGCTTTCTTCTTATCAAGACATCAACTTATCATTAAGATTATCCTTGTCATGCAGAAGCTAAGTCTTCTATAGTTCATTTCAATCTTGACATACATGCTGCCATAAGAACCATAACTAATGATATTCCATTTCTATTTGCAGGATACAATGATACATTGATAAATTTACATATATGCTGGACAAATAGAGTAAATTTACATACATACATGGACAAATTTACATACATTGGTAAACACTTGACTGAAACTTATCAAGTATCGTATATATATATATATATATATATATATATATATATATATATTCGTGTGGTTCGTATTGGAGTATCTTATAATTAGTATACGAGTATACCCAAAGTAATAAAGGAGTATGTTAAGTTCTTTTAGGTGGTATATCAGAGGTAGGAGTAACTACACCCGGGAGTATAAAGTATTAATCACACACACACACACACACACACACACACACACACACACACACACATATATATATATATATATATATATATATATATATATATATATCGCTGTATCGACTTTTTTTATATATAAATAGGGTATCGTCGTATCGCCGTATCCGTACCGCTATACCGGTATCGTTTATCGGTGCATCATAGATTGACAGGTGACAGACACAAAACTGAAGCTTGCTTCTTTGGTTCTCTATTAAACACTTGACAAAGTTAAATACAAGTATGATTCATCGAATACTACAAGTTCCATCTCGGGGATAATGCATGGCCAGTACTAAATAGAAGTCAAGTGTACTGTGTTCATGATCTAAGGTAGGAAAAAGAATTCATCTGTAATATAAAAAGCATGTTATCAGTTCAAGTCCTGCCTCGAGAAAGCATCCTGCTTAAAAGAAGATAAAAAACAAAAGATGCTTCATATGCAAAATTCTAAGCTTCAGAGCTGAGAAAGTCTTTACCAGTACACACTAAGCAATGAAAAGAACACCCAGGAAACGGCGAAGGTTCCTTTGCTCCATATGAATAGAATAGATTATTTGTCAATGCAGAACTCCAGTATCTGCTGCAAGGAAAAGAATTATCCATACATCGTATAAATATCTCCATTGTAAGAACTCTTATTTTCTGGGAGTGGGGGAACGTAGCAGTGATTTGAAATGTAGACATATCAGACTTCTGCAGTATGCGAATACAAGAAAATAAACATGAAACTCAAATTGAGCACAGTATTTGACAGGTTTAGCAGTACTTTCTTATGTGATTGCCAACAAATATCATTCAGAACACAAACTTGAAGCACTGAAAAATAAATTTGTATTAAGTGACACTTGAAGAATCAAGTGCCAGAGTCAATAGTATTACCACAGTAATTCAAAATGTTTCATTCCGTATAACCAAAAAGCCGTTAAGATGACAGAATTCCACAACAATTGAATTGATATACTAGTTACATCATTTCAAAAGAATGCTACACACATTGCCAGCTCTCCAGTCACTGTAAAAACCTGGGACTGATCAAAGAACACACCCCATCATAGATCCCCCTTTGTCTTCTCTTTTGCATCCGCCACTGCATGAGCTTTGAAGATCACAAATGACTGCAAAATGCTTCTTTCGCCAAGAACCTCAACCAATCAATCATGGCACCACAACCACCACCGGTCAATCTTCGCAAAACCAGCCATTGCCCACCTTGCTTATTTCCCATGAGAATCTGAACAGATACACCTTTGATAAACAAACCTATATTCTTCATCACCTGACCGCATCTGACATGCCACCAACCATCATCTCAAGCTCCTCAACCGAGCCACCCTCATCCAAAAATTCCAAGCTTGATGACCGACAAGTGAAGTAGAACACAGCGCTCATCATCGAATCGATCAGCATCACGAATGAGTACATGAGGACAAGCAATGGCCCCTCCCAGAGCCGCGATGAGCCATCCCCATAGCTCAACGTCTTCACCCTGTGCTCAAACAGCCCCTCGACGAAGGCCAGCCCAATGGTGGATCCAAGAAAGATGAGCAGGCCGACATGGGTTTGCCCCTGCATCAGCTGCGCCGACCGGCGCAGTGCATTGACCCCGGCGACGTCCTCAAGAACGGCAATGACGCCGCCGAGGTTGCACACTATGATGGTGTGCGTGTACGCCACGGAGAAGGCAAGAACCGTGACGAGGCCAGCGCAGACGACAATGTCGGGCGGGTAGAGCATGGACTTGAGCGTGGAGCAGGCGGTGACGAGGAGGGCGAGGAAGGCGGCGAGGCAGGCAATGACGGCGGCGCACGCGAGCGCGTACGTGGCGGCGAGGCGCGGCCACGCGCGGCGCGCGAGGAGGGAGAGATCGGCGGCGGCGAGGGGCTTGCCCGCGTATACGGCCGCCACGGCGTATGCGACGGCCGCGCGGGCGGCGAGGAGGAGCGTGACGAGCGCCGGGAACGACACGACAGCCGCGACGAGGGTGGCGGCGAGGTGGTGCGCGAGCTGCCTGACGAAATGCGTGAGCGGGAGCCCCGAGGCCGCCACGGCTACGAGGAGCCATCGCGCGAGAGGCAACACGATCGCGCCGTCCAGCGCGGCGGCAGACAGGAGGAGGCACCCCGACGCCGGGCAGAGCAGGAGGAAGAGGATGGACGTGAACGCGTGCGGGTCCGCCCGCAGCACGCGCACCGTCTCCCGCAGGATCTCCAGCGCGTTCATCGGCGGCAGCAGCACCCCGCCGCCGGAGCCCCCGCTCCGCGCCTGCGCCATCCTCCAAGCCGCCGCTCCTTGCACTTCTTGGATTCGCGACTTCGTCGCCGCCGGTCAGATTCAGATCCGCGGCAAGATTCGAGCGACACCAAAGCGCGCGCCCAATGCGCTCTTCCGCGATGCGGGTTGGGGCTTATGAGTGGGACGGGAATTTCGTGGGAGCTGGAGATGGAGGAGGAGGAGAAGGTTCTTTGGGGCAGAGATCGAGGGCGGCTTTTGTGAAGGGAGACGACTACGGCGAGCGAGTGGAGGGTGAGACTACCGACAGTTCACTGGTGACTATGACAGGTGGGGCTCACGGAGGGGAGGTAGTTTGCATTTGTGTGTGTGACATGTGGGGCCTGGGAAGCCAAAAGTTCAGTCAAGCTTCCGCCGTTCCGCGCACGCTTCTCCCAAATTTGCTATGTGGAGTCCAAAAGTACCCCTGCCCTTGAATTGTTCGAGCTCGAGTCCGACCAAATGTCCTAAGTTCTGCACTTCTTCCCGTCCCCAACCAAGTCGCCGCCGTGAGAGTTCCAAGTCGCCATCAGTTGCCGCCCCCCCAATGCGGATCGACGCCGGCTGTAAAATCTGTGCTCGATTTCCCCATCGTTGGACTACATTTTCCCCTGTCCATGTGAGCATTTTTCATAACAAGCTGGTATCCATGACACTGCAAAAAAAATTGGCGCCTAACCCAATAGAATATTCCTTCCATTCAGAAATATGTGATATTTTAGAAAACATGATATTTTAGAAAACATGTAGTGAAACTTTATTAACTTCGACAACTAATATATACATAATTATTTATATTAATCACATGAAAATGGTACCATTAGATCAGTCATGAAAAATATTTTTATAGTATAATATTTTTATATTACTTTATAAATATATTTATATAAAAAGGGACGATCAAAGTAATATGTTAGAAACCGTATCGATATTCAAAACGTCATATATTATTTTAAAAAAATTATCATTTATGATAATTCAAACATTGCATTCAGATGATTGGTTAATACAACAATGCATTACAAGTTGTTCTTGCATTACAATTCCGCAGCTGGTGAACATATAGCACAAATACTACAACTAATATTGCTTCTGCTTGCATTACAATCGGATGACAACTTGTTCACTGTCCAATTCTTGTAGCTTCCACCCAAACCAAATCCACTCGACATCTGGGACATTACACGAGAGGGAGCAACTCTGGGTTGGTGGTGGACGTCCACGAAGACGACCGTGCTGCCATGGCTACGAGCGTCGCGGATGGGGACTGCAGCTGCAGGGGGGCCGTCAGAAAGAAACGGGTTATGGGAATACAGGGAGCCGCGGCGAGGGAGTGCCGGTGGACGACGCCTAGGAAGCGGTAAGCTTGGTGCGTGGGAGAGCGGCGGCGGCGCAGACGAAGAAACTAGTGTTTGCGACGAGCTTCGACGTGGACAAAGCTACGGGTGCAAGAGAACCGGGCAGTAGCCCTGTGGGCAGGAAGGGAATTTGCTGGGAGAGGATTTTTTTCCCTGTGGGCACGGGGGACGCTGGGCCTTCGCCCGTCTGGATTTGTTTTTCTGGCTTTTGTCATGTGTTCTGTAATTTATCATTTGGTTGAAATTAAGCCGGTCGTACCATTAAATATGAATGAACAGTAGTACAAGCTCGTTTTTTCAATCCTCTCACGACGACTACTAAGACTGATTAATATTTGTACATGCTGTTTGTTTGACAAAAAGGGGAAGCGATCATATCACGTGTTACAAATTATAATGCCAGGAACCATCTGGCTCATTTGGATTTGGAGCCCGAAGAATTTTTTTATAGAAAATGTGTTGTTTCCTCTAGAATTCGTACGAAAATAGTTTGTTCTAAGTAGAGCCGATAGGAGATCACATTAGTGCATCATCACTAAATATGTTGAAAAATGTTTCTTATTTTTTTTAAGTTGAGATATATGATACATTAGGCATCATTTAAAGCAATTACCGTATCCTAAAAATAAAAGTCAGTCTCCTCAACGATACTTTACTTATAATGAAAAATATTTTTTAAGTTCAAGAAGAGCTGATTGATATATTAGGCTGTTAGGAACCATTTGAAGCAATTATTGTTTTTTTATAGAGGATGATTGTCGCGTTGCTGATGATCAACCACACACGAGCGAAAGGTAGATCATAAAAAACACAAGATGTAGTCCCGACAATCTCTCTTTATTATTGATCTACCCGTAGACTAATGGGTCATTTTCGGTAAAATGTTCACACATGGATTTTCCCTCAATACCCCTTGGACACTTTGCCAAACACGCTTATATATGCATTATTAAAAACCCCTTTTGAAAGCCCAGTGGAAAAAAATAGTAAGAACAAAAAGATTATATAACTCGTGTTCTTGCCATTGCACGTACCGCCTCATTAAAAACCTTCAATTGAGAAAGCTTTGTAGGACAAAACTCAACTAAGGGAAAAAGTGTACAACACCCTTTCATCCTGATGATGAATTTTTACATGTCTCCCCTAGGGACAACAACACTTTGTGTCTACTCGTGCCTGTGCCATGAATATGATTCTCAAACACAGAAGTTGGCAAAGCCTTAGTAAATTAATTCGCAAGATTCTCACTTGCTTGAATTTTATGTATTTCAAATATCTCCATTATCCTGTTGCTCATATAGGTAGAAATGTTTAGGGAGAAAATGCTTTTTCAAATTCATCTTGATATAGTTATTATTTATCTATGCAACACAAGCTGTGTTATCCTCATAGAGGACTGGGAGCTTTATCCACCTTACACCACATGACTTGGATATTGTGGATCAGTCTTCTAAGCCATATACGCTCACGTGTTGTTTCATATAGAGCAATAATCTCTGAATGATTTATCAATGTGGAAACAATTGTCTGTTTTACATATTACCATGAAATAGCTGTATCACCGCTTAGAAACACATATCTAGACTGTGATCTAGCATTATGAGGATCAGACAAATAACTATCATCCGAGTAACCCGTTATCTTTGTATCTTGACCCTTGGTTTAATAGAGTCCAAGATTACTAGTAAATTGTAGGTATCCAAGGATTCCTTTTATTGCACTCCAATGCTTCTTTGTAGGCTTAGAACTATATCTTACCAAACAACTTACTGTAAATACAATATCTGGTCTAGTAAAATTAGTAAGGTATAATAATGCTCCAAAAGCACTTAGGTATAGTTTCGGGTCCTAATATATCATCATTCTCTCGTTTATGTCCACATGGATCTTTCTCCACATCCAATGTCCTAACGATCATGGGTGTACCTATTGGATGAGATTTGTTAAGATATAATCTCTCTCTTGATGTAGGTGGTTTGGTTCAAGATAATGCTACCGAACATATTTTCTATCTGCAAACCAAGACAATATTTTGTTTCACTCAAATCCTTCATTTCAAAATCTATCTTTAGGTATGAGCTAGCTTCAAGAATGTTATCAACACACACAGGTATGATGTGGAATCCATTATTGGATTTCTTTATGAACACACAAACATACCATGTTGTTCACATATCCTTCTCCCTTTTGTAGAAGGAATTTACTCAGTCGGTTGTATCACATAAGAGTTGACTGTTTCAATCCATATAATGACATTTGCAATCTAACACTATACATGTCGTGATTCTAATTCTCGCTCATATGTGGAACTTTTAGCCCCTTTGGAATCATCATGTAGATTTTAGAATCAAGTGTCTCATACAAATATGCAGTCACAACATACACGAGTTTCATGTCTAAGTTCATTCCTGTTATCATTGATATTAAGCAACAAAATGTTATGGCATCTATTATAGAAGAGTAAGTTTCATCGAAATCGATAGTGAATCTCTACGTGAACCCTTGAATGACTAATCTCGCTTTATGCCCTCACAACTTCATTCCGAGATTTTCCCTCGGCATTTTTAAGCAATTGTGGTATCATACCATACGGACAATAAAAAGTCATTCGCCTCAATGATAGGATGGAGTTGCAACAGTACAAAGAAGCAAGTCAAACAACATTCGGAAGGAACAAAAAGCTTTGGGAGAAGCAGGCCTAATAATCTGATTAAACCAGCATATGATGCCAAGAGAACAAAAGCAAAGTGACGAGATTGAGCCGTGCAACAAAAAAATTCTTCGATTCCTTGGCTCTTTTCGTCGTCAAGGGAAGGCCCCAACAGGAAAAGATATTAGGGCGTCTTCAAATAGAAGCAAAGCCTATCTATACTTTAGGAGACCACCTACCAATATACTTTTCTTGCCGGGAGAATAACCAATCTGGTCATCAGAGTTTCCCTCTAAGCTCACATCAAACTTCCCTTTTCAGGCTAAAAAGGATCTCAGTCCATGTGGTGTGCCACATGTACAGGAAGATGAGTACATAATGCATCTAGGTGAGTCAGCCAATGGGAAAAGACATTTTGCCCCTCCATCTGTTCCACCGATATTTACCAGGAAACAAATTGGTTTTCATCAATTATTTACCGGAACACTTTCGTTCCTCGATTGTTTCAATGGAGGGCGGCGACGAGCACCAGTGGCCGAAGGAGAGCAGCGAGGTCATACGGGAGCGTGGGGCTAGTCCTAGCGGTAGCGGATTCACTGTCAGGGCGTGAGGAGATTGGAGCATCGGTTCCGCTTATTACATCTTTAGTGCCATCCCAGTACATCTGCTATTAGCTACATCACAAATCTTATTAATCTGCTATTAGCTACATCTGCTATTAGCTACATCACAAATTGAGAGGCGAAAATGAGACTAAAGGGAAACTTTGAGGATCAAACTGGCTATTCTCCCATCCTTCCTTGCCCTGATCTCTTTTCTAGCACAACCTTTCCACAGTACAGTACCATTACTTGAATGTAGCTCTTCATGTAGGACATACGTCATGCGCAGAAGAAGCAAGGCAATGTGCCATTTGAAAAGTGATATATATATATATAAGTACAATAGTGGTGCATACCATTCTATTCGATTAGAAGACCTCCTGCCTCTAGATTCAACATGAAGAAGCACACAACCATCTAATCAATTCGTAGCAGCTAGAGAGGATAAAGGGGCAGATTGAGAGTATGTCCGGGAAACTCCAATACGCAAATATACTGACATATGCACTAGGGAAACTCGGTTTATGCCACTGGTTGTTTTGCACTTTTGGATTTTGTGAGTGTTTTTGACTAATTGGTTTCGTACCACTGGAGTCACAAAATTATTTGAATGTTGCCATTATTAGCTCACTTTTTCTTAAAATTCCAGAACTGCCTGTTCCCTTCTCCCTCTCTCTTTTTCTTTCCAAAATTCTCTCTCTTCGTATTTGTGATGACATCTGATTGAAAGTTCAACATGTTTGAAAGGGCAAAACAATCCTTTCCGCTCAGTCAATAGGTATTGACCTTTGTCAGAATGACATTTACCAAAAAAGTATGTGTTTCCAGTGACGGAACCAATTAGCCAAAAAAACAGAGGCAAAAGGCAAAACTGCAAAATTACCCATAGCATAGACCAAAATTTTCCTATGCACTATGATCATATGTTGGGTATTTCTAAGTCAGCGATATAACAAAATCAAAATCAAGACTACTGCTACTCCACATTATAGGTAAAGCATTATTGCTATGTTGGCAAGTACTCCAATATCCATGCGTAAAACAGCACTATAGCGGAAGGTAAATTGCCTTTTAACATTTTCATTGTTAGTGTAGTTAAGTGCTCATTTGATGCATCCATTCCATTGGTCGAGCTACTTTGTGCCTCGTCCTCACTGCCTCGCTTATGGAAACAGAAAAAGCCTAATAATCTGGGATGGATGCGAAGGTGTAGTACCCTGGTGCTCCTCTCCATGGATAATAGGCAACCCGAGTTTCATAATATCCTGAAAATCAGTGCAACAGTCACAGGTGAAAACCACATAATCATTCATATAAAATGGAACATCATTCCAAAGAGTATTGTTACAAACAGTATTTTATTTTCTTTGTAGGGAGCACAGCACTATTAGTGTCTAACAAATACCATTGACATAAATTTCATATGAAATTGTCAATTATCAGTACTGATTATAAATTAACATATCCGAATAATTTTATAACTCTATACAGAAAAGGCAGAGAGTCAACCACCAAGAAAAATAAATAGATTCTCACAGAAAGCCACCACTGCTTTTGATAGCACAAAGAGTAAAATGGAAAGAAAATGCCATTCCTCAAGATGAATAAATTGCATAGCAATGTAAATACAGAATAACTAGAGTGGTTTATGTTGCCATACCAGGAAGGAAAGCAAGGACACCCTGAAATAAGAGACCATATGCCTGAGAACCATCACCCTCCATGTGACTTGTGAATATAAAATACGAAAGGGGGAGGAGTGAGATTCCTATGAAGAAAAAAGTGCTAGAGCGATTGATTTCCATGGAATTGCCTGCGGGATTTTGGAGTGTAAGCAAACCGAAGGTCAACATAATTATTTTCCTTTACAGGTCCGCCATCCCTATCCTCTGTAGGAAGAGGTGAGTACTGAACATTGCGTCTCGTAGGCATATCGTAGAACCTGCATCAGAAATGCTTTAGTAGTAGTAGCAACACGAAGAAAAGTACATTAGGGAGAAAGTCAGCCAATTTGCAGCTATAATGGAATGAATTGTCCTACACTCCTGCATCTAGTGTAGGCTAGATCACATAATGTAGTTATAACTTATAACTGATGCAATTAGTTGCTTTGCCAGTATAGGCTAGATCACACATGGAGAAAAAAATTGTACAGTTATAAACTCTTGATCAAGCCCATATATGAGGTAAAACCACATTTCCATCTTAAAGATATCTCAACATTTTGGAATATTTCAACACTTGGAACTAGAAAATTGGAGTACAAAGATCACCAAAACGTGCATCTGTCAATGCTCTTGAATTACTCAAATCCAATATGCAATCATTCCCAAAGATGAGTTTAAATTTCAGATGATCTATTAGAATAGAATGTATGAAAAGGTTACTCTGCACAGGCTAGCAACTCAAATCAATTCTCTCGTATTTTCAAAGCTTGAGATGCAGTGAGTAATGTATGAGCAAAACTGTATGAACGCGGACAATGCCACAGGGATTCAAGAATGGCATGTCGGAAGTGAAATTATCTCCACCCCTTATTGTTAGTTGGCAAGTTTCTAGAGCCTACAATCATATGATGTAGTTCTGCCACATCATGTAGTCTTGTACTAGTGCAAGTGTAACACGACGGAACCATAAAATCCTGCTGACTATGCCACACATGGTACACATTCTAATAGCGTTTTAAAAATGACAAATGTACATAGTCCGACTACTAACTGACGCGTGCATAGATCTAAGGTGAACTGGGGATGTCACAGTTCAAGGCGTCACACTCCCACTGGACCAATTCGCCTTGCAGGCGGCGCTTGGAGCACTCGCACAGATGTCCAAATGGAGACGCACCACCGCACAGGTCAATCCGCTGATAACAGTGATTATGGTCCTACAAGTGACAAAAAATGTTGTTTCGTCAACACAATTAGTTGTCGCCGTTGGAAAGTAGCACTTAGTAGTTAAGTAATATAATGTTATTTAGATCTATGATGTGTTAAAAAAATATTACTATCTACAATCATGGTACTTTGATTTGATGAATGGGATCAGGAACTTTGGTATTAATTTAACATCTAGTAACTCGGGTTCATGTTTTGGGAGGCCACAACTGATCGTTTCTACTTCGGTTCTTGTTGATCTAGTATGATTCAATCTTGTTATCAAGCTCGTTACTACGCTACGAAAATCGTGTTACTACATGAAATACGTAGTGTTACTATACACCACCGGAGTGTTACTGCATGAAAGACATCATGATACCACACCACTGCCGGAGTGTTCTACACGAAAGATATTGTGATACGACAACACCGTCCAAGTGTTACTACACGATCGCAGAAGTGTTACTGCACTTTTGCCGTTGTTCAACCGCGAAAGATCGGAAAACCTATAGGATTTGGGTGATTATAACCATCTTTGACTGCAAACCAAACATCTACCATAAATTTTTGCCAAACTATTACGGTAGCAATCCAAATAGTTGCTACGCATATTTTGCACACTTAAACTTAACTGTGGATATCAAACTAACACCTTGAGTTTGCCATATACTTTAGCAAACCACAGGTGAGGGCTAACGCTAAAGGTTAGATGTGGCAAATTTAGCCACCAATCAAACAAGACTTAATTTCTATAAGGGCGGATTGTACTCCAGCCCTTGCAGGACCGACCTCGATCACACTATGATGGTAGTCGGCTACGGTGCCGACGACAAGGGTCGCAAGTACTGGATTGTCAGGAACATGTGGGACGATGCGTGCGGCATGAATTCCAAAGGGGTGTTTCATGTCATCGAAGGCCTGCGGAATGAATACCAAAGGGATAAATGAGTTTCCAGCACTATTCATATCCGGTTAGAAGGAAAAAATACGAATAGAATACTATGAGTAATTTTCGTCCGTATGTGTTCGTGTGTCAGTGATATGATAAAATCTTGTTGTGACTTCACTTAGAAACATGATAACAAATATATGGGTTGTTGCATCTGAGCAGACAAGAATACTTAGGGTTTTTTCTTCAACATCTTAATGATTAGTCTCTGTATTTGTTCTGCTTACATCCCTACTGTCAATATCCAGTCTAAGGGTGCAAAAGAAAGGATAACTTTCATCCGACCGACCAAAGTCTTGCAGAGCGAGCATAGGATGGAGAAATGGGTGCAAGTCCTTGAAGCGCAGCCGTCAGCTTGGAGAACAGAACATGCTGAAACAAACTGTATCGCTGGGGTTGTCATTTGTCAATGTAATGCCATCTTATAATTAATAAGCTGTGTATGTCGTCCTTCTACCAAGCATTCCCCCGCCGTTGCCGGCTTCGTACTTGACTCTCGGTCGCTCACTCTGCTGGTAGCTGCAGGAGTTCGCGGATTCCTTCACATACCTGCTTGCGGAATTGCAAATAGGTAAGCAACAGGGCATAGTAACATCTGAATTTAAGCAGATAATGTCATAGGTATCACCTATCATCTACTACATAAATGAAACACCTAGTTTGTTGTACGTACCAACTTGATTTGTGCTTTTATGCTTGCAATGAGGTGCGTGTACTCATCTATTTGTCTGCAAACATGCAAAATTTACAGCATTAACATGTGAATGAATGTTAAATACAGGGGGTCAGGACTCAGGAGCGTCAAAAGAACAAAACGAGCATATTCGAGCATAAAAAGGGGAAATTACAACATCAACCTATGAATGAATGTAGTCACAGGGAACCCAAAAAATCAAAATGAGATCATTCAAGCATAAAGGGAAACAAGCGCCAGATCAAACACAGAGAAATCTCAACTGATACACTGTAGTGACACTAGAACAATTAAACCTAAAACACAAAATTCTATGATTGATCACTACAGAAGGTCTGCTTATCTTCAGTTGTCGTTGTATTCATCTAAGTAAATATGTCATTCAATAAATAACAAGATAAAGCTAACCAGACAAATTTGCAAGTTGCAACTATACCTTTTGAGGATGTGTGTGGTCTACATACTTATCACCAATAAAAGCAACAACAAGACCATAAAACTGATGATACATCTAAACTGGGAACTTTAAAGTGCACTAGATTATCTCTGATCAGGCTGCAATAACTGAGGCAACACATAGGATATAGCAAGTCAAGCAGTTAACCTACATTCTAACTTCAATTGCAGAAGTAGGTGATCATACTTTTGTTCTATTAGATCCAGGCATCAAGCACAGAGCAAATCAGCCGATTATTCTCCCAAGTTCCCAACATCAACAATGACTGTCACTGTACTACAAGCAAGCAAGCATGCTAACCTAGGTACCCGCACACACAGGGTGCACAGATATATCTAAGGTCAAACACAGTATGATGCAAAATCATCAGTTGACTAAGAGAAGTATGCTTTCAGAATATATAACAACAGAATTGGGCCCGTGTTAGTGATAACCATGCTGGCACAGCAATAGGCATAAACAGATTTGAGACATCTTAGAAAATACAGAAACATCGACAGCCAGAAGTGGGGATCATCAGCTCTGTACTATGTTGCATACTACCTATAGCTATGTCAAATACATGAGCTCCTATTATGCATTTGATGCTTGAGTGAGCATCAAGCTCCGACTAAATCAAATGGATACATATAGACACCCTGAATACCAAATTATCTAAAAAGCCTAAGAGCCATTACCTGGCCAACCTAGCTTCTCTTACAGATATAAACTGCAAAGCTTCTTGCCAAGTGAATTCCACATGAAAACCTAGACCAATATCCACAAAAATGTGCCTTGTATCCGGCCTGCCAAAATCACCATGCAAAGGAAAACGATTAGATCTCAACAGTTCAAGAAATCTGACTATAGGGGTGAAGAGACATAATATATCACCTATGTTCCAACCAAGCAAATTTTTTTAGCGCTGTATAATAATGTTTGTCAACTATTCCAACTTTGTGATGCTAACAGCTTGTTAAAGAATGAAGTTAAAATAAAGAAGCAGCATGAGGGCATATCAAAGCAAGTTCCATGTTTGCTTGTTATACTGCAAGTCTGTGTCTAATAACCAAGGACCTTCTTCCCAATTTATGTAACCAAACTAATTCGCTTGTTATACCGTCTTCCATATGCAAACACCTTTTCTTTTTTATAATGGCGGTCAACCCTATTTCCATTTTTCAGATGGAAACAAAACAAAGTCGTATACAAACACCTTCTTGTGCATGTTTATCCTACTGCAAAAGCTCCATCAAGCACAAAGCTACTTAAATTGAAATGCTCGCCCCCACATAATTTTATTGAGTAATGTTTTATCTACTGGTCCATAAACAGTGCATACTGCCAAGCTCTAATAAGATGAGAATTGATAAATGCCAAAGCAAACCAATTAACAGATGTCTACCATAAATCGAGGAGTGAAAAGGCAAAGATAAGAACTTTATATTTATATTTATTTTTGATTGGGGAGAGGGAAGGGAGGTTTACACTTGTGCCTGCATGTACACCTCGGAACCAAGATTGACCATGGATCGCATGCTGGTTACGCCATTCTTCTCCAAATTTTCAATGTTCCTCTTCAAATCCAAGCTGCCACCACCCAAAGAAAAATTCACTTATCAGAACAATAAGCAACATATTGCGTTAATACGCCCAAAAAATCAGCAACAAATGTTTACAAGCTCAACAATCACAACACCCAAACTAGGGATAGAACGTTCCTAAAAGAACACGAACAGTTGGAAGCGAGCCGCAAAGTTGCATCACGAGAGGTGGCGAGGGCAGGAGCTTACAAGGTATTCTGCTGCTGGAACACCTTGTCGCGCTGGGCGATGGCGTTCACGAGGTCGGGCTTGAGCCGCCGGTCGACTAAGTCCTCGAACTTCTTCACCTTCTCCTGCCGCAGCCGCGCCTCCGCCCTGGCCATGGCCATGGCCAAGGCCCCACCCGGTTCCCTTCGGGACGATTCGTGAATCATGGGCAGCGGCTGCGGCCGACGCCCCTGCCTTCTGCGGGGAGAGCGGAGAAGATTCCGGCCGCCGCCCCTGCCCTCTGCGGCGGAGACCCCGGGACGGGAGCGTAAAGACCAGACAGAGCTGAGGCGAAACGAGGGGAGGGGTGAGTCGCCGAGTAGCTCTTCGGCCCAGGAAACCGAGCATCGGCGCCACGGGAAGCTGCTTGGTGAGCAGGCAGGAAAATATTGCCTGCCAGGGGTGAGCTCAGGCCTCCCCCGGGCCGTTGATTTAGGGGGGAGGGAGGGGTGAATGTGTGGAGATGGGGGAGGGGCCTCATGATTTTTTTCCGTTGGTTGGGTCTTGGGCTCTTTTCTGCTGGCCGTTTGCTGATCCCCCTGTAGTGAACAAGCGTCCCGCTGGACCTCGCTCCTCTTTTTTTAAAAAAATAAATAAAAGAGGTGTATTTCATGATTTGTCGTACGTAGCCTGAGAGTGAGATATGTAGTTATAAATCATCAATTATAATATTAGCAAATCATAAATAATTCCTTTTTCAATTATTTTTTCAGCTGTTGACATATTTTCGCTGGGATCAAGTGTTTTGTCAATTTAGCTGTTTTGGTTGTAATATCCGACTATTTGTTTGGGATTGACAAGTACTGTCCCAGATGGTCGTCGGGGTACCGCGAGGTCAGAAGCAACAGGTTCTTCGGGCCACATCGAGCGAGCCGGAGGAGGCTCGCGGCTGACCCCACCTCGGCAGTACTAGGCGTCTCTTCGGGTGATTCGGTGAAGTTCGAAGGCCGCCGGAGCACTGCAAACTTTGGTTCTTCCGAGGCCGCATCGGGAGAAGTGAAGGGTGCCCGGGTCCTCCTCGGCCCGGGGGCGTCCTGTACCCCGCGAGGTATCTCGGGTGCCCAGGAGGATCCATCATAGCCGAAGGCTAAGCGTAGGGGCGGGGAAAGCCCCTGCAACGTATACATGTATAGGGTCTTTTTAGGGATTAAATAGTAATATCAAGTACCTGTTAAGGAAGTTATAAATAGTTGTCTTCCTCCATGTAATAAGATAGATCCAGTTTATTGGAGCAACTAATACACACTATTTTCTGGCAACCGGTCCCTTCTTTTGAGGATTCTCTGTTAATCCGAAGACACTAGGGGTCCCCTCTCTTACTGTCTAGTCTTCTTTTTGCTATAACAGTTGGTGCCGTTCGTAGGGACAGATAGAAAAGTCACGAAGTATAGCTCAAAGTACTAGTATGACCCCTCAAAAAGCTACACCCAGTCTCAGCGATCGAAGCCGCGCCCAACACCCCGAGGGCCAAGCAAGCGGACCTCCGGGGCGACGGCGGCCACCGCCCAAGCCACAGAGGAGGAGGCGAACAATTTAACGCACATAACATCATCGGAGGTGACACCTAGCATACCAAGGTGTCCCTCCCCGAGAAGCACCCAGGGCCCGCAGCCTAGGGCGGCAAGCATAACGTGGGAGTCCACTCTCTTACTGTCTAGCATTCTTTTGCTACAACATTCATAATATATATTTTGTTTTTACTCTTAAAGTGTGATATAAAAAAATCTTAGTTAGAATCTCGCACTGTAGACAGCAAAATTTCAAAGACGGTCGGCCTGTACTCCGTGACGGAGGAAGTACTTACCAGGTTTCAAGCTTAAAATACTTCAAATCTCATAGCATTGTCGAATTGGATTATTGTATAGTTAGATGTAAATAGGTAATAGCAAGAGGCTCGGGAGAAGTGAGCGATAGCTCAGTTATAGACTTGTAGTGCTAGCCGTCGAGCAGCCGCCCGCCTGGGTTCCATCCTCGGATCCGAACCTAGTGTGTCACTCCAGAAATAAGTACACACGTGACACGTGCACGTGCGGCCCAGATAAATTCTGGATTTATCTAGGCTTCTGTTAGTCCTAGCGTGTTTAATACTCTTAAAAAAAGAGTAAGAGGCTCTGAATTATGAAATCAGGATATCAACCTTCAGTGTCTTCACCTACATATTTGAGAACCAATATCATCTCAAAATATTTGCAAACAGATATGTGGTGGTTGTGAAGTTTTGAGAAAGGGTAAAAAAAAACAGACAAGCAGCTACTACTGAAGTCTGAAGTTAATTACTGATGAACAACTTACCCTCACATAAAACAGAAACACGCATCATTTTCCGCATATGTACACCATTCATTCAAACTACACGAGACGTACATTCAATCGGTAAAACGAAGGCAGAAGTCCTCGTCAATCTCAAGCGCCACATGAAAGATCATCAAGACCCAAAGAAAAACCACCTCGAAATGGCCAAAAAGCAAAAATCAAACCCAGTGAGCTGCAGCAACCGCAGGTCGCAGCCATGGACGAGAGGCTCCCGCAGCCGCAGTCCCCGCCCTTCTCCGCCTCCGCCTCGGCCCCGGCCTCCCCGTACTCCGCGCTCCACCCGCTCCTCCTCCCCTCCCCCAACCCGCATCTCCTCCTCAAGCCCAAGACGTTGACCCTCTCGCTCTCCTCCTCCTCCCTCGCGTCCATGCTCTCCTCCTCCCCGCCTGCCCCCGCCCCCGCCCCCGACGCCTGGGAGCTCGTACACCCAGCTGCGACCGTTAAGGCCGCCGCTACCCCCGTGGACGGCGGCCTGGACGACTGCGCCATCTTCCCGCCGCGCCTCCACGAGGGCCTGGGCCTGGAGGGGGAGGCTGAGGAGGCGGCGGCGAAGGAGGCGGAGGAGGACGGAGAGGACGATGGGGATGGAGAATGGATATGGGGTTGGGGGAGGTGCCTCGCGGCGGCGAGGCGCGCGTGGGCGGCCGGGGTCGGGGCCGTGCGGGAGGGTGTGCTAGTGCACGGGGCGTGCGGGTGCCCCGCGGTGAGGCCCGCCGTGTGGTCGGCCGCGGCGGCGGCCGTTGTGATGGGGGCGCTGCTGTACGCGCGCCGGCGAGACAGGAGGGAGAGGGACCTGCTCGTCCTTCTCTCGCAGGAGAAGGATAAGGTTTGGATCTCTACGGCCTTTTGTGGTGATGTGAATGTCATGCCGGTGTTTGGAAAATCTAGAACCTGTCATTGTGGTCTTAGAAGCAATTTGATTTGCGGGGAAGTTGATTTGATCACATGACACATCCAAGGGAGTTTGGTTGGTAATTGGCATCACTGGTATTGACAATATGCTTGATGACATCTGGATCATTGGTATACACTATACACTATACACTATACACTACGGTGACATGTTGGATCAAGCTAAAGGAGGATGTTTAGGAACCTACCGACGAGTAGAATGAACCTTAGGAAATCTGTTTTTATATCAGTTGTTACAATTGTTGATGGTGGGGAAGATAAAGATTGAGAGATGAATGGATATCCTTGATTCACCCCGGTGATGCTGGTATATAGCATCAATAATGTCTTTGATATCCTTTGCTGGGGTTGGGTTCAGGGAAGCAAATGTGTCATGAGGTAGAAGACTTGTACTCTTCTTTTAGGTAGCGTTCTGCAATGTTTCACAAGTTCCAAATAGATTGCACATTCCATCTCAGCCTCTATCTTGTTAACTGATGGCATACCTTTGTCAAGTAGCCTTAAATTAAAAGTTACTGAAGTTGTTTTCTTTTGTGCACAAGCTTGCATGTAAAACTCTGGAAGCTGGACATTATTCTCATATTCCACAACATAGATTGTTGACAGATTAGCACTGGAAGGTTCTATTAGCTTTTATTGTTCTGGATCTTCTTTTGCTTTTTTGCTTTCTTTTCATTTTAAAATATATGAAAATCTGTGTTGGATATCAACAATCTTGTGGCGATTGTCTTATCAAACTATGCTTTTCTCCATGTACTCTCATCTATGGTCTCTATTGCTTAGTGTTGTGAGGAGGTTTAGAAATATGCATTTGGCACAGATACATATTCACTGAACAAATAATTTTTTCGATTCCCCCTCACTACATTCTTTGTTTGTTTGTTTTTTTTTTTTTTTTTGCAGAGGATAGCTCAACTTCTGCATCAAATTGCTTTAATGAGTGACATCAAAAGCAGCAGCGAAGCAATTAAAATTATCAGCAAATCTTAACCATTGTTCCACTGTGGGAGAGGTTCGATTGTAATGTTGTAGCAATTTGGTTCGGTAGTTACAGAATATTGCACCAATTAGTACTGCAGGATCATCGTGTGTAGCCTAATTATAGTTAAGTTGCATGGTTTTGCATAGATCTGATGTTTACATTATTGGAGAACGAGACCTCCTTGCGACCAAACCTCAAGGAATCAACACTTCATTCCCCTTTGTTCTTAAGATTTGTATATAGATGGATGATAACTTTGTAAGTTATAAATAATGTGATATTGACGCTGGGCTTCTGTATGCATAATTTCCATTTTCGATTGTAATCTTGATGGGTTCACTGATTCTTGTGTTTAACTTAGTCTTGTGGTGATCTTCTTTATCCCAACTATAGTTGATGTTATTAGAAATGAGGTGTGATTGGGTCACTCTTCAGAACTCAGGTTTTTAGAAACTGATGAAAATTGCAGAGTACCATATAAACTCAGGATTTAGGTTATGTACTGAAAAAAAAATCAGCCATACGTGCAGTGCTTCAAATTGTATGATGAACAGATCTAGAGATGATCTCTATTAATACATGCAATCGTACATATGATAGGCATGGCACAACATAAAATATGACCTGAGTTGTTGACTTAAAGACTTTTAGTATCGGGGGGAACGAAGTTTACGTTCATGGCACTACATGAACTACCAGTTATATAATGTTCTGGGTTGCATGATGGACTGGCTTTGAATAATAGATTGAGTTGTATGATAGATACGTCATTTTTCTCGATGTTTCATTTGCATGCTCAAATTGTAGCACGCAGCCGTGTAATTGCATGGGCAAGTAGGCTAGTTTATCAAACCACCACCGAAACAGAAAATGATCAGCAAGGGCTTTAAGCACAGCAAGTAAAAGATGGTTGCATGCAAAAACACAGCATTCACGGAGCCCACCTGCTTCTTCAAGGATAGTCCAAGTGGCAACTCATGCTCGATGCCAGTTGCTACACTCGGCACTGCAACCGAGTCAGTGGCACGCACCCAAACTGGCAAGCCACTGCGCGACCGTAAATGGCCTTCCGGCTCTGACTGACTGAAAAGTACTTGACAGGAACATGGACTTGGGCTGGCTTTCAGGCACCGGAGGAATCAAGGAGAGGTCAGGTGACCACCAATGAATGGATCCCTCACGCCGCGAAGATCACCGCGGTGGTCTTGAAGCTGCAGGTGCTAGTGCTACACAGCCTTCTTACTGGTTCATCTCGTTTCACCCATTTCCATCTGCACCTTGCCCGACTAGTAGCAATTGCGAGGTGTGTGTATGGGTATGGCTGGCGTGACGGTTTCTTTGCTCCCTTTTCAATTTCTCTTCTTTTTTTACCCCTTTTCAATTTCTTGATTGAACTCTCGAGGTGATTGAATTGAGGGTGTTGCGTTTGGCTGATTTTGTGAGCTATATTTTTGTTGGAAAAGCAGGGCGATATTGGTGCAAGAAGGGAGTGGAAGAGAATATGCCCAGCGGCGGCGGTGGATGATTCTTCAACCGTGAAGAAAATCAAGAAGAGGGCATCTCGCTCTTGGAAGAGGATCAATGTAGGTTCGGTTTTTTCCTTTCCCCTTCTCATTTATTCATGTGTTGCTCTGGACTCGTTGTGCATGCATGGTATGTTACCTCGAAGACAAGCTGAATTTTGCGTCTGTGGGGAAATGAGCTACATGTAACCGTGAGAGTAATGAATGCCCGTTTAAGAATATGATTGCATGCAAATTATGTAGTCGGATTTTTGTGATGAGATGACATAACATAGAGTTTAGGAGGGAAGCAATTATGGGGCAGTAGTAAGAATGCAAATGACCTACTGAATTACTGTGTGGTTCTTGTTTTCTGATAGTGCATTTGACCCATGCTCTGTGTTATCATGTCGGACCAGCTCAAGAGGGATAACCTTGCTGATAGGATAGTGGAGTTGCACAAGTTGGTTTCACCTTTGGGGAAGGTATACGTCCTTTCATTTTTGTTCTTTTTCATGCAAGCAGCTAAAAACCCCATTGCATATATGTCAGTGCTTCGGTGGGTGGGGGCGATCCACTTACATGAATCACTGAAAAATATCTTAATGAAGTGCTATGCTTAGTGTGCTTGCTGATAGAAATAGCATCTGAATGTTGCTGTTCTTTTTTGAGGCAGAAAGATATAGCATCTGTTCTACAGGAAGCGAGCTGCATTCTGATTCAGCATGAGCAACTTAAGATTTCTTCTTAGTATTCCTGTTTTAGCTTTGTGATAACAGAAATTTCAATTCATTTCCGACATTTAATTAAACGCATGGAGCAAATATCCTGCATTTTCATGTATGTTTGCACGAAAATTGCATAGCATACATGTCCTCATCTCGATTGTCCAAAAGTTACATGCTTGCTTCTTCTGAAGGTTTGAAAAAATTTATATGATACCTCCCTCTGCACTTCCAGTAATCATATCTTTGATCCCTCTACTTCCATAACATTTCACTTTGCTACTAAAATAACTGACTGCCTCATAATTATGCGTGTAGGAGAGTGAAGAAATGGACACACTTAAATGTCGCGGCCTGTGTCTCTTCCCGATATGTGCCTTACCGATCGACATGCTGATCCTTCTGCAAAGCATGTAGTCACTAGACTTAGATGCCTCTTCTTGGAAAGTATGCTGTACATGCCAATCTTATAGTAGTCGCCTCCAGTCCTTGGGCAGCTTAATCTGCGTCCGAGTTTGCCTAAGCGCATAATCTCGAGTCCCACCTGCTTCTATGCTGCTTATGTAGTCGTGTGGTAAGCAAATTTTGATGGTATTGCACAAGAATGCTAGATCTCTCCGCAGCTTGTGGATGCAGGTAGTTTACATGAATATAAGATGTTTTGGCATTACTGTATTCTACTCTTGCTAGTTAGTCAGTGGGTTAGTGCCTTTCTGATGTAAAGCACTAATGCACCATGATAGTTGCTCAACCAGGCTACTGAATACTGATGATGCATACGCCCTTCTGCTTTACATTGTTATCAGGTAAAGCCGCCGTTTTATTGTACTATTGTGCATGCAAATAGCCGAAGAGATGCGACCTTCTGTTCATAAGCAAGAAATGTCTTTTTTTTTTTCATTTTTTAAAACCAGCAAGAAATGCCTGCCCGGCGAAGAAAGGAGCTAGGTGGTACAGAGTAGAGACGGTACATGCTAAGAGAAACAGATCCGGTTCAGACTTCAGAAGATCAGACCGACCGACTGTACGGGCCAACTCGCGATTACCAGGCCGTGGTGCAGTCGTCCTCGAAAGCCTAGGGTCCTGTTTGAAACTACTTCCGCTTCTTGTTTTCGATCGGAAAAGCCAAAGTTATTTCAAACGACTGGCTTTTCGAAGCCGCTTTCCCCGCAACCGCTTTCATTCTCAACGCGCTGAAGCCAAAAGCGGGAAGCCGTCACGGCGGCTTCAGCGGCTTCCCACCACCTTGCTTCCATATTTACCCCTGGAGTTCACAGTTATTTACCCGCAACTTGCCATCGCATAACCCCCCAACCTAGCCGAACCCTAACCCTAACCCCTCTCCCTGGTCCCCCGAGCCCCTCCTCTTCTTCCTCCTGCGCGCGATGCTCCCTCTCGGCCTCTCCCGGGCGGCCTCCTCCCCTGCGCACCTCCTCCTCGTGAGATCCAGGATCTGGATCTCACGCTCGCCCGCCTCCTCTTCGTCCTCCCTGCCTACCTCCTCCCCGGCGCACCTCCTTGTGAGATCCAGATCCGGATCTCACGCCCGCCCGCCTCCTCTTTGTCCTCCCCGTCTCCATCCTCCTCGCCAGCCTCCTCCACCCCCGACGCACCTCCTCCTCATGAGATCCAGATCCATATCCAGATTTGGATCTCACGCCTGCTCGCCTCCTCTTCGTCCTCCCCAGCTCCATCCACCTCGCTCGCCTCCTCCTCGTCCTCCCTCGGCTCCATCCTCCCCACCGGCCTCCTCCCCGGCGCCCTTCTCCACCTTCCTCCTCCCCAACGCCCTCCTCCATGGCGCACCTCCCTCCTCGTCGATGACATTCCCTTCGGATGCTACGAGTCTTCCTCTGCGTAGATAGTACTGCCAACGTGCGTCTCTCTAATCCTCTCCTCCCCGTCCTCTCTCGTCCTCCTCCCTTCTCCAGTGCCGACGCCGCCCAAGTCCCTCTCCTCCCCGGCTTCCTCCTCTCGAGCCGCCGCCGCCTCCTGCCTCCACCTCCCGAGCCACCGCCTCCTCCCCCTCCTCCCCCCTTGTGCGCCGTTGACGGTTGTTGTGGCCCGAGGCCCTCGGTTTGTTTATCACTTGGCCTTGACATTGTTTGATTACCATTGTTGAAAATGTTGTTTCATTCTGATGAACTGGTGATATTGTGATCTCATTTTGAATTGGCAAAATTTATTGGGATATATTCTAATCTAGTAGAGTAGAAGAAATGGTCAGTATGTTGAATTTAGTTTGATATCTTAGTAGTTATTGGTATTGCTTGAAGTTCCATTGTTCATTGGTCAGTATGTGATTGGGAACTGCATTTCAATATAGTTCATGTCAAATGTTTGCTCCTCCTATCATCGACTTTGATTTACATATTATTAGGTTGTTGTTTACAAGTTCAATAATAAATGATGCTTAAGATGCTAATTCCTTTGTTGGTAAGCTGGCCCGCATTCCAACTGAGGTTCTAATGTTGTAATGTTTCCTTCTACTGATGACTGCAACAAATTTGATAGAAAATAACTATTGGTTGTACATTCATTCTCCCAGCATTTTGATATCTCATATCTACTATCTCACATCTCATACATTCACTCTATCATTGTTAACTGAAATGTACTATCTGGGTAAAGCAAATGCACTATCAAGCTTGTTTGTTTGATCTCAACTTGTGATTACATTTGAAAATGATGGTGAATTTTATTATTCTAGTGATGTTACACATGTCATATTACTTGTGCTAGCTATTACTTAACGGTGAATTAAATTTTAGTTTTATTTATGACATTGATTATCTTTGTAAGTACTTGATGTTGTTTCATCAAGACATTAACAGACTTAACAATGATAGACTGCATCCAATCATATAGGATATTAATATGTTGAAAATGTGGACAATAGTTTTATTCCAGATTTGATTACGAGGCAAAGACCACAAATAACTAGAGATACATAAAACGATATCAACAGTAGACAACTCATTGCACTTCTAAACATACTCAACAAAATGATTATAACATAATAGAGTGGTCTTACGACCAACTTACAGTTGAGTTTGATGAAGAATAGGAAGCAGTGCAGGTCGTAGATGATGCAGCGCAGCGAGCGGTCGCGCAGATGCGCTGCTCAGAAACCTTATTACTGCCTTGTGCAGGTGTACTCTGCGACAATGGTTTGAAGATATCCGCTCACCCTCCTTCTCGATGCACGTCGAGGAGAAGGGATGACGTGGTTCGACAGCTTAACTCTTCAGCAAAGAAGAACAGAGAGGAAGATAGAACTATGGAAGTGTTTTTCTCAAATCGTCTTTGGTCTGGACGTCTCCAGCTCTTTTTGAGGTCGAGTCAATTACTCTCTAGTAACTGCTCTTAATAAAGCTCATATTAAACCACTTGTAACTGCTAATTAAAAATAAATTAATGATAATTAAACAATATTTATCAGATCCTGATTACACACCGGTCTAAAGCTTCGATCACTGGTCAACATCTTCGATCAGTGTATTTCTACCACACTGGTCTTTGGATCCGACTACATTGGTCTAAGGCTTCGACCATATTGGTCTAAGGCTTCGATCTCATTGGTCTATGGTTTTACCACACCGGTCTAAAATTAGATTGCCTTGGTCTAAGATTTCAACCACACTGGTCTAAGATTTCGACCACTCAGTTTCGACCACACTAGTCTATGCCTTCGATCACACTGGTCTAAGGTTTCAACCAACCTAGTCTAAGTCCCCTGATCTGAGACTTCGATCACCCTGGTCTAAGACTTCACCATACTGGTCTAATACTTGTGGTCTAAGACGACTTCGACCACACTTTGCATACTTTGAAATTTTAAGAATGAATGGGCTTTTACACATATATGTTCAATTCCAATATAATCACCATATAAATCCAATGGTCATAAAAAGTTGACTTAAAGAAAATGTTAGGTGGCATAGAAATAGCAAATCGTTACGAACACGGTATGGGCAATAAAGCACATCTAATGGCTTTAGAGTTACAAATATGGTCATACCAAAGTCACAAAAGGGTGCTGGAAAATCCAACCGAAGGTGAGGCTCTTTTGAATTTTTTATTTAATATTTTTTAAAATTTTATTTTAAAGTTAACTCTTCGTGAATTTTATTTTCAATTCTGACCCCTTTGACCACGCCACCTCCTGTGGCATTTCTAAAACGAACTATCATGCCACATATAGCGGCGTGAGAAAACATGTCACACAAGTCCTCGTCCACCCGTCGTGCCAACGTGGAGGCTTGTGTGGCAATACTCACGCCACATATAAAGGCGTGACACTCCTGCCTTGTCACTCCTTTATATGTGACGTGACAAGGCCCGATCGGAGGAGACGTTCGGACCGTCCCGGATCGGACCGTTCGAGCGTCTCCTGCGATTCGGACCGTCCGAAAATAGTAAAAAAATCATGAAATCTGAAATAATTGAGAGAGGTTCTGGGATGTGCGTCTCTTAAACTGCGATCGGACGATCGATTTGCAGACCTTTACGCTCTACAAAATAGTAAAAAAGATTCGATTCATGCAACCAAACACATGATCATGCAATATCCCGAACCATTTGATTCACTCAACCAAACACAGCCTAAATTTTGAATCGAGCTCATGGTTGAATTTAGTTCGGACTTGATTTTTGGATTTGGAACCTTAGGATTTGGTGGTAAGATGGTAACAAAGGGATTTCCTTTTGAAAGATACAAAATAATTGAAGTTACAGTGATACATAACATCATGTACATGTAACCATTAACAATCCATAACTTAAAAAGTAGAGAATCTATCTGTGAACCAAATATAACACCATCCTTTTTACTGGGAGTAAAAACATGTATGGACTGATAATCTTTGTGTGGATTGATAACCTTTGACACTTCAGCGTATATATCTGTCATAAACACCCGCACAATATTTCCAGGCCATGTCTCAGAAGTGATACATATTGCATCTTGAAGAAAATGAGGTGTGTTAGGCCATACACAGTGGACGAATAACACCAAGAAACAATGAGATGCAAAAAAAATCCAAATCCTACACTATCTGAGTCTCTCGTGCTCAGTCACGCTCGAGATCCCGTTCTCGAGACCGCCCAAACCACGTGTTTGGGACCACTCAGAGTTTGCCTTTGAGTGCGACCTATACTACAATGGATCCACGTGTTCAGGTACGCTCAAGATCCCGTTTTCGAGACCACCCAAACCACGTGTTTGGGACCGCTTAGATCTCATTCGTGAGTACGCTCAGGACTTCGCTCCTGGGTACGCCAGAGCTACACGCTCGGAGTGCCACGAACCACTCGTTCGGGAAATCTTATATGCAGAAAGGAGATAAGTCATATTTTTTCACCTTCGGCCTATATTTGATTTCTTTAATTGGCTCAATTGTTTCTAACTAGAACATCATGTTTCAGGCTTCTAAAGATAATATCAAAACTATCTGTGAATTCTAATGAGTAATTCAGTGCTAAGGTGCTAATACCAATATTTACCGTTGGATCTGAATTGAACAATCAAGATTAATGCGGACTCCCACATCTAAACCATTTAATTACTTTGCGTGCTCCCACCTTCAATGCACCTTCATTAATGCGTCTTCATTAAACACCATGCATGATCCCACCTCCAACGGTCAAGATCCAGATCCAATGGTCAAGATTGATATTAACACCTTAGCACTGAATTACCTATTAACACTAGATCGTTCCATATATATATATATATATATATATATATATATATATATATATATATATATATATTAGTACTAGTGGTTTCTTTGCAATATTTACACACTGTAAAAAAAATTATTTTCGGAATTACCAGTGTGTTTATTTGGGCCAAACAGGCAGTCAATCATTGATAGAAACAATCGCTTTCTACTTTTACTTCAAATATACAAAAACTAAAATAAGTACCATTGCTAACTGTCGAACTATCAATTACATAACACTATTGCAATATAGCTGCCACAACTCATCAATTAAATACAGCAGCCAACTTCATTTGCATTAAACTTATCAATTCATATCATTGTCCAGGGTTAACCTTCTTTAGTTGAATTAATTAAACTGTATAACACTAAAGAGCACAAAAAAATTACAGATTTCTATTCTACATTCACCAATTCGAACGCATTCACAAATCTGTGCTACAATCACGAAACTATATTATACAATCATACAAGCGCACATTCTAGCATAGCAAAAACAAACAAATTCATAGACTTACACCGGTTATTACCTCGATCTAGGAGGGCGGCGCGAGGAGGAGAGCCGGTGGGGGAGAAGCCAGCCGTCAGGGGGAGGACGGGCGGCGAGAGGACAACGTCTGGCGGAGGGACAAGTGCCGGCGGGAGGACAACGTCTGGCGGAGGGACGAGGGCCGGTAGCGGGAGGAGGACGTCTGGCGGAGGGAGCAGGGCCGACGGCGGGAGGAATGGGAAGGAGGAGGGCCGGTGGCGGGGGGAAGGGGAGGTCAGAGGTCGCACGGGAGATGGGGCCGAGGGGGAGAAATGAAGAGCTGTCTGTCTGGGTCGAAAGCCTTAAGTCATCACTGTCACGCCATGAACGTTGGCGTGACAACACAGCGAGTCACGCGATGACCTATGGCGTGACATATGCCACACAAGCTCTCCATGCTGGCACGACGCGCCCGCGAGGGCTTTGCGTGGCATGTTGGGCCACGCCAATACCTATAGCGTGACAGCACGGTTTTACCACGCCACGGTAAGTGGCGGGATCAAAAGGGTCAGGATTGGAAATAAAGTTCGCGGAGTATTAACTTTAAAATATTAATAAAAAAAATTGGCTCTTTTACAGGTAAACAGCAGCAGTTGGCCAGAAGCCGCTGTGAGGAAATTCAGCAGCAATCAGATACAGTGCCCATATTTTTTTCCCCCCATTTCATGATGCGCATTGAAAACCAACTACCGGATGATCATATAAGGACACTGGGGAGTTTAGTAGTTTACTAACCTGAAGAGCACGACGAAGACATACGACTCCCCCATGATGCCTAAGACAGGCCGGCCAATAAGGACCAAGAGAAAGCCAATTCCAAAAGAGATTGAACCCTGCATAATCAGGTACAATTTTTTTATCTTATAACGGAAATGGAACTAAAATAGCTGGGTTGTATGACTAAGGGGAGTTTGCCATGGCATAGAACCTTGTGATTCTTAGGCTTGGTGAAGAATTGCACAGTAGACTTCAGCCCAGTGGTTAGTGTGACACCAGACACGAAGAGTATCTGACAATATTAAATACGTTCTTATTAGTAAGGATGAAGCTACTAATTTCAAAAAAAAAAAAAAGGATGAAGGTACAGTGAAGTATGAGTAAACCAGGAGGACGAATCTTACATTTCCTATTGCCAGGAACCCCTTGTCAAACAGCATAATGATCCCAAGAAACGAGAAGAAACCCCCAAATCCAGTCAAGCCCAGCCCCAAATCTCTGTTGGAAAAAGTGATGAACGGTTGAGCGAGAGTTGAGAGGTGCAGATTCATTGTGCATTACAACAGAAGTACGAGACAAGCAAGGAAAGTGTCACAAAGTTAAATATTGTAACCAGATTACAGAACATAGTGTGTTATGTCAACGGTCATACGTAGCTACTATATTAGATGGTCCCTCCTAGTCAGAATTCATGATGCATTTAGGTGAACTACGTTTAATTGACAGTTTAGGATGACCAAACATCGAAAGGAATTGACAAGAATTGACCGTTATTGTTATCCTGAATCATCGACGCCTGCACATCTGAAGCTTTCCCATTCTGATTAGACTTCAAATTCCTAAGCCGAACGTAAATTTGTACAGGATTTTAACTGTAATGTGCAGAGAGCCAACGCTAAGAACATAGTTTGCCACATTTAACAGTAGCGCAAATAGTATTACTGCGTCAATAGTAATGGCAAGTTCCAGTGTAATGCGGAGTCGCGTATTCTTGCGGTCATTCATCTCGAAGGAAACCATCGCGCCGGCCCGCGCGCGAATCCGCTACTACAGGCGTTGATCAGTCACCGACTGCAACAAGAGCAAAGAAAGGTAAATAACCACGTCAAGATTAAGATGTCGTAGCGTCAAATTTCAACGAACCAAATCAATCAACCCGAGCAGAAAAACTCGCACGCAAGGTGATCTAATAATTCTTAATTAATTAAATTATTTTTATATGTCCTATACAACCTACAAAATTACCTGTCAATGTTAACAACGAGAGAGATCATACACACCTAATGATCGTAAGTTTTTCTACGATCACTCGATATGATCGTAAAATCTTCTACGACCACTTATTGATCGTAAATTTTACTACGATCACCTCATAATCGTAAAATCTTCTACAACTAGGTCATCTACGACTACCCTATAGTCGATAAAGCTTACAGACATGTGGGCAAAATCTATTAGATGTATATTATTATCTGTGTATTTTCTTCGTTGTATAAGGGGTTATCTGCATGTATGCCACACCTTTACTTGTATATATATATTGATCCATTTACCTCGTGATGAATACAAGCACTATTCATAACATAATCGACTAGAGATATTTTGTGTACTGTGTTTAATACACGGCGTAGTTAATATGTGACGTTATTTCTAAAGATAATTACACGTATTAAATCTCTGTCTCTGACATAACCGTAAGATAACATTGGGGATATGTCTCTAACAATAACTACCCTTAAACGTGTGCATTGCATCAAATGACAAGACACCTCTCAACGTGAATAACTGTCACCCCTTCATGCGATATATAAGGAATAAAGTCAGTAAACAGAGTGAGGACAGAAGATCAAGCAATCAAGTAACAAAGCAGACATGAGTTCATAGTCTTAGCCTTCGGTGACTTCTCTCTTGTAAACACAGTCAATACGACAACACAGAAGTAGAGTTAGTATTCTCTCAAGTGAATGACTGAATTTGTATAACATTCAGATGTTCTTTTCTGTATCACTTTGCTTCAGAAGAATTCTTAACATTTATTCATAAGATCGGTACTAAATCATTAACCGCTGTCAATCAATCAAATCTTTTGTAAACCTGACGAAAACACACAAGAAACTGGAGGTGAGGAGAAGGGTTTCGCGAGCGATCAGAGCGCACACACCTGTAACATAGCACCAAGGATTGCCGAACTGAGAGAACGATGAACTCGAGGACGAGGAGCAACTGGCGAGCGACACGGGACGACGAGACAGCATGCACGCACAGCGCGCGAGGGAGGCAAACGGAGGGGGACTAGACAAGTCGATCCGGAGATTAAAATGGAACCGCTGTTGCGATGCCTCTGCTCTAATTGTGAAATAGCTTCGATCGAACGGGCCCGACTGGTCCAAACCTCGCGTTGTGTTCGTGTGGTGCTCAGCTAAAGAACACCTTGCTTACTGAAAGGAATCTTCCCGGATGGCAACGTGCTTACCTTTTGCTTGCCCTTGAAGCAAAACATGTCTTGGGCTTGAGGTTATAAATTGTTTTCATGGATGGATCTAAACAATATTTTTTTTTCTATCAACGGTATTTACATGAGTATCTATTGTACATAGATTTGTGCCTATCTGGTTATTGGCAAGTTGTATCCTTAAAGTATTAGTTTTATGAATTGTTTCTTATTGTGCAGTATGCATTAGAATGATGATGTTATTGGATGTTACAAAGTTTCAATACTTATAGGATATCATGTGATATGGAATGCTATACATGAATTGCAATAGCTAATTTACTAAAGCTCTATATAAGCTTGAGATATAAAGTAGTGCTATATTCGATCTTTCCTAGGCAATTCAGATGGAGACAATTGTCCTATATATTACTGTAATTATGACTTTACATGATTGCCATTAGCTATAGATTTGCATTGTTACATTTCTAATCTCAATTAAATCTGATATACATTTGTTCAGTAGTTGCAGATTTGATGAATCACTCGAATCTGTCATAAAGTTATCTTGTTAAATCTTAATATCTAACATGATTAATAAATTTGATCTTCAGATGGATTTATGTTTCCGACATGTTTCACTGATTATTATGATTGTTTACCTAAGAATGAGCCAACAGTTCTCATATACAGTAATTCTTATGAACTGCATTCAGACATCTTTGCTGTTATCTTTCATGTATTCATAGTTCATTGGTATCTACTGAATCTTATATTCTCTTCATATTCATTCTAATTTCTTGTCATTGCTTTATCAGATCTTGTATGCAACTGACATAGATAGATTCTAGTTTCATTATATTCATAGAAATTTACGTACCAGTCTTTCACTGCTTGCTATTAATATGATGGTTCATAGCATATGTCATAGTTTTTGTAAGGATCTGTCAGTTATACATGCATGACTTATGACTAAAATCCTGATTTGCTAACGTATTACCAGTATGTTATCCCAGGTTGAGTCAACTAGAGATGCTAATCATGCTCCAGTGTAGTTCATGCATATTCTTATAGTATCATTCTATTATGTTCTGAAGACAAATTTGGATCTTATATGCTAATACCTATATTATTCAGATGAGACTTAGTCAATTTGCCTTATTATCTCCTTTTCAATTCAAATGATTATTGTCATTATAGTGCATTATGTATTTTTGCAACGTTGCTGAAGATTGATCTAGTTCTTTAACTGTTCTTTCATGATTCATATTGAATTAATTTCTGCATTGAATGTTCACAGATAATGTGTAGTTAATCAGCTCAATTCCTTAGGCAATTACAATAGAGATCTATCTGTTTAATTTTCAATTATACTGAAATATGCAAAGATGCATTTCCTAGTTTAACTATGTTAATCGATTAACTGGCTCATCAAATTTAGCTAGATCGCATTGGCTCTAGTAAATCTTGTCTGCTTCACGTCCCTCTAGCATATGCACTAGTTCTAAGTGGTAACTCATAGGCTTCATGACAATGGCCCAGACATTGCCTCGAAACGCTGTTCACTGCTTCCTGTCAGCAATTTGGATGGGCACCAAGTCATAGGCTTGGATAAGGAACTTCCTCATGAGCATGTCATAGATATGTCTGAGGCCTGTGTGCTTGCTCACTCTCGGTCTAGTTAGCATTCTGGCTGCAATGCTCAGACTAGGCAGTAGTTCATGAGCTAATGTGGTGTGGTACCTTGGTTGGTAGTTGATTCATTCGAGCTATAGCTTTACTCTCAGTTGAATGTACTTCAGTAGGCATCGGCCATGCTGGCTAAGGTTCTCTCATGTGCTTATTAGTGTCTTCTGCCATGGGCTATCTGGAAGTGCAAGTTAATTAGGATGGTATTCGCAAGTTGGACCAGTATGCTGTGTGCTATCTTCTAGTATTTTTGTGATGCTGAATCATAAGTGTCGATGTTGCTCATTGATGGAAGGCTTGCTATGTATATTCCGGTAACTTTAGTGATAGTCAGTTCCAGGAGTAGCTTCATTTCATGTTGTCCATTATCCTAAGTGCTCCATATGTTCGTTCTAACATTTCCTTAGTATCGCATGTTAGTTCATTTAAAGCTCTCATGTATCGTGTACATATAGGTTTGATCCATATTCCGTATTTGTCATTAGCATCTAGATTAGCTTCAAGTATGTCTTGTCATGATACCTTTGTCTATTGGAATAAGCTTAACTAGCAGAAGTACTCATATTAAATCTCTAGCTGAAGAGAATTTTCTTACTCAACTGACATGTATCCTTGGAACGATTTTTAATTCAACTATTGTACTTCTATTGAATTCTGTCAGTGTTATGGATCCTTCATTGATCTCATTGATTGATATTGAAGCTATCTTTATTAGTCTTTGTGACTACTCAGTGCTTCTTTTGTCCCATTCGAATAGCTACAACGCTCTGTCTTTCACTAGCTTAGCCTGTAAGTGAGCATCTAGCTAGCTAGTGCTGGTCAAAGTGACTTCAGGTGAGTATGCCACTTTTGCCGACAGCATGAGCATTGGACAATTCCTGAGCTAGAAAACCGAAGCTTTTGCCAGAAGCAACTCACTTGGGTTCAGGGTTGGCTCCACGCCTTGGAGGACATCGTCCAGGAGGATGCTCCATACGACCCCGGGATGTACGAGGAGTATATCGAGTGGTACTCCAGTATTTCGGTTTCTTGATTCGTGCATGTTGATATTTCTAATGTACGTAACCAAAGCCAGTGCGTCGTGTAATTCATAATTAAATTATAAAAAATTTCAAACTTCTCTTTTCCCAAATATTTTGACTATTAAATGTTACGTTATCTTTTTTTTCCGAAGGAATCGGTCCACAAACAATACAACCGGGACAACAGCACGCATGACAACTCTAAACCCAAATATTTTTTTCATTTCGCTCCGAAGGGGCCTTTTTTGTTATTGCACCGCAGAACTCGCGTTCCAGATTGCGTCGCTGATCTTGCATTGTCTACTTCACATTTCATTATCTTCTCCAATTTTGTATTCCGAACTACGCGGACACTTCAAGCTATTACAAAAAAAAAACTTCAGAAAATACACTAAATCTTTAAGCTTAATTCTCTACACATAAATTAACAAAATTACAAAAATATGTTCTTATCACCAATTGGACTGGAGATAAGAGCATGTCGCCAGTTCAATTGGCGACAGGACCCTCTCAACATTGTTCTAGTTGGCGACAGGAACCTTATCGCCAATTAGAATGGCGACAGGGGTCTGTCGTCGTATCAAATGGCAACATAAATCTATTAAAATTTACTATTTATTTTTATTAGAATCACCCCTGTCACCATATCAAATGGCAACGGAAACTATTAAAATTTACTATTTATTTTTATAATCATCTTTTAAATTAATATTATTTTAAAAAATTCTTGAGGTTTAGGGCCAATGGTATTCGTACACGTGGATATCACCGTTTCATTCTGGGTGATCTTGCCAATTTACAGAGTAACAATTCGACTGCCCACAGTAGGGATCCGGGGCTGCAGCGCAGGAATCCCTGCGTGAACACTGCTCCACCACTGCACTGTAGCAAACTTCGGAAACAGTCCCGACTGCTATGAGCCAAAGGCTTTTTTATCGGCCGGTGAAGATCTCATCTTAATGTAAATTATCGGTATTATCTCCTTCAATGTAGAGGATCTCAACACCCCACAGTAGATCTTGTAAGTTGTATCGTCGTCTGAAGGCAAGCCAACGTCGGTATATTTTCATTGTTTTTGTCAAGAAAATGGATCAAATGAAGATCTTGTAGCACTGCAGGCAAAACACGTAACGCCGCCTCTCACGCTGCATGAATGGCCCAATACGGGGTTCAAAACGCACAATCTTAGCTGACATACTCAAATTTGCACGGTTGCATCATTTACAACCACTCTGGTCGTATTTTGGAACAATGGAACAACATGAGACAAAATGGTTACGAGCCCAACATTCACACGACATTCAACATAAATTTATGCAAGGATTTAAACAACATCGAAAATATACTGCTAAGACCTATCTGCTCAGTGCAACTGTAGAACCCTTATGCGGCACACAGAGCACCATGCCGACACCTACAAATAATCAACCTGTTTTCACATAGTAGTAGTATTACATAAATCTGGGAATGGTCAAACCACCATGATAGAAAGAAGGCAGTCTAGATTACATCCATTCGAGCCATCAAGCAGATAAATGAAAAACTGGACCAACCTCCATAGACCAGACCATAGGGCTATGCTTTGATTTATTTCCAGCTGCCTACCGTATCTCTTATCATCCAACCATCATGCATGAATATGACATAGTACCAGGTAGGCAAGTACCAGAAAACAATCCAGCCTCAGCGACTGGATTGAAAACTAAGTAAGCAACAGTATCCATAGAGGATAGTTGCTTAAATGTCATGGCAACAAACAACACTTTTCAAATTTCATGGAGCTGCTTAAATGTCATGGCAACAGGCCAACAAATAACATCAATATCCATGGAGGGTAGCTCTAGCTTAAATGTCATGGCAACAAACAACACTTTTCAAATTTCAACCAATGCATTGTGTGAAAGGATATCAGAATTTTCTAATACACACACACACACACACACACTGTGTAGGGTAGATGTTGGTGAGCTTTGTATGTTATCACTGAAATAAATATTGATCCACCAAAGTCAGCAAAATTAGTACCCTTTTCAATCTAATCAACATGATGCTCACACAACCTTTAAGGGCAGCTAGCCCTTCACGAGAATGAACACCACATTGAGTTTTTTTATTCATCCTCGGCCATTTTGAAATGATATCACATGTTGATTTTGCTGGATGTAAATCTCAGCCTTGAAAGCTAGCATAAAGCATAGGTGGAAGAAAATGAAGATTCAAAAAGGAGTATTTGCCAAACTGCACTTTTCATCTAGCAACGCATGACCAATCAGAATTGCATTTCTAGTACAAACTAATTTAACTCTATATGCATATGTAACTGCACAGTGCACACGTAGCATTGCAATTTGGTATTTTTCATTGAAATACCAACGAAGGTTATTGTCTTGGATCCAATGCTATCAACTCCATTTGGCCATCCAATAGTTGACTACTATCCCACAAAATACCTATTGTAATACACAACAAACCTGTGGTTTGTTAGCTAGATGATGAGCACTCAAAAAGCCCTTACAAAAGTGTGCCTGTTTGAAAAACAATCTTTGGCCTATTTTTAACTCGAAAACATAGTAATATTTACTTAATCAGCTCTGCATTATACTTTCAATTCAGCAGAACGAACCCTACCTAAGAACTAGCGCAGTCCAAGTGCACTATGTTGGTATGGACCAAAGCACACACCAGCCAAATGATAACAAAGTATATACAAAAAGAACAAACATACTCTTGGCACTAATTCTATAAATATTCATCGATAAAATCATTTTGCAACCTAATAACCAGAAGTCCAGAACAGATGACCTGATGCAATCGTTCATGCACACCTTAAGGGCAAAAGATGCACCATTGATATGACTTAAATATTGTAACAAGGTACCAGGTTCATGAAAGAAACATCAATTCCTCATCTCAAGCGCATCTCTAATAGTCATATAGGTACTACTGATCATCAGGGAAGGAAATCATAAATAATTTCCAACAAAGTGCCAAAATAGCAGCAATTCTTGGTGGATCTTAAGCGCGGGTCCAACACCTTACTCATCCACCGGAGCCGGAGCAGTCGCCGACGAGGCCTCCGACTCCGACGCGCTCGCCTCCGCGGGCGCCGCCGGAGCGGCGGCGGCGGCAGCGGCAGCCGAGCGAGACTTGGCGAGTTCGAGGAGGAGGCGGCTGACCTCCTTGGAGTACGCCTGGAGGACTTCGATCCCTTCCTCAACGGAGGCCGAGGAGACGCCGGCGGACTGGGAGGCCGCGGCGAAGGCCTCGGCCTCGACGGCAGCGGCGGCGCGCTCGGCCTCGGGCTCCGGGACGGCGCCGTAGCGCTGGGAGAGGACGCTGGGCGCCGCCAGCGTCTGCACGAGGCGGCGCACCACAGCGTCGCGCGTGCGCTGCGACGGCGGCCAGATGCTGAGCGACGGCAGCAGCGCCTCCGCGGCCTTCGCCAAAGGGGCGGCGGCAGCGTCGGCGGCGCCCTCCGAGGGCGCGATATGACTGCCCTCGGCGCCGGCGTTGGGGGCATCCTCCGCCATGGTGGGGGGAGAGGGAAAGAGAGAGAGAGAGAGAGAGAGAGAGAGAGATCTGTGGCGTGGAGTGAGAGGAGAGAGGTGGAGATGGGAGGAGCCGAGGAGAGTAGTAGGAGTACGAGTCTAGGTCGGAGACTTGCACACTGAGTTTGCTTTGGTTCGGGTCGGTTCGTTTCTAGAAGACCGGTGGTCAGGTGATTCACGCAGCCACGCACGCTACTGGTGGGTTTATATTGGGCCGTTTATGGGCTGCAGCCACTCCCAATTCCAGCCCAATTTGGATTAAACGGAACTACGGAAGACCGGTCAGTATATCAAGCTGGGTTTGATTGCCGTTTTCCGGCCTGCCTGTTGCTTCAGCGGTTTCTGTTCTCTAAAAAACAGCTCTTTTTTAAGAGGAAGTACGATGTAACAATCACTAAGGGCATGTACAGTCCGCAATCTATAATCTTAATCACATAAGAGTTTTAATGATGTGGACGAGGGAGAACAAGGAGAGAGAATGAAACTGTTTGGCATGCAACAGACAGATATAAAGTCCTTATAGACGGCTTCTTCATTGTTGTATCCATATTGTTTGTACAGTTGTTGGTTCACATATATATAACTTAAAAGACAATTCACTGTATGAGTTGCCTTTAATTTTATCAATAGATGACATAGAGAGTATTACAGACAATAATCGTCTATACTACTGTATATGCTCTAAACATGAGTCATGATAATGATTAGTTGCTTGTAATTGATGGGAGTTTACATTGTCTCTTTTCACTGACGAGTTTACAATTGTTTAAGCATGAATGATGGTACCATCATTTTCCCAACGTGCAAGTTTTCATGTGTTTTTCACTTTGACTTGGATGAAGTTACTTGTGTTCGTAGACAGCTCATGTTCCAGTAGCCGGTGAAAGCAAGGTGCGAGGTAGGCATGAGTTTACCAAAACCAGACCTGAATTTTTTTTCGGCTTGTCAGTATTTCGTTGTTTGATCAAGAATACCACATTGTTAAAATGCATGTGTTTAATCATGTCAAGGTTATGTTATCACCGATGAAGTCACGTATTATGATGTGCACGATCAAGGGTGGACCCAAGACAAAAAAAAAGTGGGGGGCATAAGTGGGCTGTCATGGTATTTCTACTGGGCTGAGCGGGGACATAAGTGGACGACATTAGGTTACTCCATTAAAAATTAAAATTTGAGTGGGAGCATGCCCCTCTCAACCTAATTTGTTAGGCAATTCACAGTGGCATTGTGCGTAGGGCCGAACACAAAGAAGGCTGAGTGGGATGAGTAGAGCCGGACCTAGGGAAGGCTGAATGGGACGCACGATGCCACCGTGAATTGCCTACCAAATTATGAAAGTGATGTGCGCGGTAGGAACATGCTGTAAGCTGTGTTCTTTGATCACATCATTTTGTTGGTTGGACAGGTTGCTTACGGTTTCTCCTGGAAATTCCATGAATTATCAGTTCACCACTTAGGGCAAAATGTGCCGAACAATCTGAAACTAGGCTACTCACGAGTCACCATTGCACATGCATTGAATTTGGAGGTGCAGTTGCGAGTTGCGACAGAGCTAAGAGTGCAGCAGTGCCTTTTTAGGTTGCAGCAGCGAGTCAGGACTCAGGAGGTAGCAAGATGGCGAGGCCTCCATGATGAAGGAGAGGAAAGCATGCGAGTTGGCCAGAGTGCGGCAGCGCTCCGGCGAGCTACGGAATGAAGTGGCGGACACAGGTTCTTGCGACCTGTCTGACGTCTGTGGTCGTTGCATGGTTCCGCGAGACAAAGCAGGTGTAATCGCGGACTCTTGGCATGCCAACACCTTTGGTGGTATAACAACCCACTACTACAAAAAAAAAAGCTCATCACAGACGGTTTGTAACAGTCATCACAGACGGTTTTTGAACCATCTGAAATTTTATGTCTGTGATAACAGGCGGTTATCACAACGGTTCGGTTCGTGGTTGGAACCGTCTGTGATAAGTCTTTAGACCTAATTAATTTTTATCGTATTTTCAGTTAGCCTTAGGAATTGCTAGCCATGCCCTCTGAAAACTAGCAAGCAGAAACATATCACAGATAATTGTTGACAACTCAAAGTGATCATTTAACTCAAAATCTATTACAAAAGAATGTTTCAAGTATTGTCGCTAGAGTTACAAATTGAATTACAACAAGTCAAAGTGAATTTACAATATTGAATTAATTGTTTCGAGGTCGTTCATCGGTGTCGATGGCGTGAAACTCTCCGATGGTGTTAACTATGTCTGCCTTGATGAAGCCATAGAGCTCCCCTCGAATGTGCGTGACCTGGTCCATCTCGAGTGCATTTAACTCTATATTCAATCCTTGTCGCTAGCAGGAGTAAAATAGTATGCATATATATTTAAATTTATAATTAGGAGATAATTATTACGAGATTGACAAACCTGGGATCGTGCGTCCTAGAAGCAATCAATAGCTGCATATGATGGCATACGTAGAATGCGCATAGGTGATCTCGTTTTTGCTGACGGCATTGCAAAAATAGAATTACATATATATGTACAGTTAGTTCGAGACACAATATTACGGAGTATGATATATGATTATTGTGTTGTAGCGTGTACCGAAAATCACATTATGTGAGTCAGTGTGGTGCTCATTCCCTTGTATAAATCTCTCTCGGCAACATATCCGATGAACGCCCTACATGGTTCAAAAAAGTTATCCTCGTCCATTTCAAACGAAGGCGACTACAATAGAGCTATGTGCGGAGGAAATGAACATATCTGTCGAGTATTCCTTTAAGAAGGGTGAAGTCGTGATTTTTGTTGAGTAGAGAATCAAGGTACAATACCATGTTCCTCTTTGGCACAAGAATCAGAATAATCCAGTGGAACCTACTCATGTATATCGCTATAGTCATAAACCTATGTTGAAACGAAATTTGTATAGCAAATATTGAAGCACTTACTTCTGGTTGTAGGGCACCATTATGTAGTCCTTGTCGTCCAGAGCAAGCAATCCCATTTTTATGTAATTCTCGACGTAGAATGTGTCTTGGTTGATTGTTTGCTCAGAGACCACGTGTGGGTCGAGGAAACCCACCGGTTCTTTGATTCGACGGACACATTTCATAATGTATCTGTACATAAGCCATGAGTTATGATATTTATCGGTATCACGTGAGTGTAGAAAATTGATTGTACACACTTACAGTGTCCAACATCGTAGAAGTGAGGCGTCGATGGGAGTTAGGTATTATAGGTCAAATAAATCTTCGAAGCCCACGACGATGGTCATCTCCAGATAAAATACGGGGAACAAAACATCAGTAGCACAATTTGAATTTACCAAGATATGAATGAACCAGTTATAGACATTTCTTCCCCATTCTCACGATACATCATTACAGCTTAAGCAATCTTCAGTTCGATATTTAGCAACAGTTCATCACTAGAACATAATTTCCCTTCACAATTAAAGAGGGCATTGGTCTGTTGTAACTACTGCTAGAGACTTGGTTATCGTAACCTGAGGCAGCATCCTAAATAAGCTAAACTCCCATTCGATGCACAAACACCACCGTTATGTAAAAAATGCACAAACACCATCACTCACAGCGAGCTGACCACAAGCTCTGCTACTAGGATCTTCTAGACTAAAACTGTACCAAGAAATGCAAACTACATGGCTAGGCAACGGCAACCACATGACCTAGATGGATTTGTCCGGTGCTAAATCTAACACAAACAAGCCACATCAACAAAGAGGGTCGCCACTGTTTCGTAAACTAGAAGAGCGAGAGCATGGTCAGAGCATGAAAAATTACTGGCTTCATATGACAGACTTTGAAAATTTCCCTACTACATGCCTATACACTACATGTAGCAAAGCAAGGAGAGAAGAACCGTAGGGTGGCGCGGATCGGGGAGGCGGCGTTGGGTGGCATCGAACAGGGAGGCGGCGTCTAGGAAGAACTAGAACTAGGGATTATAAGAACTAGAACTAGGCAAGTGCACACAATTCACTTTATATAGACTAACATCACGAGATGGTTCTTTAATAGAACCGTCGTGATATGTTTTCACGACGGTTCGTATCACTGCAACGGTTCTATTAAAGAACCGTCGTAGATAACTTTATAGAATCGCTGTGATGAGTACCATTATCACGCATGTTCTTTATACGAACCGTCGTGAAGGAACGTGATAAGAACCGCTATCGTGATGATCCGTAAGTATGATATCAACGCAAGTAGACGGTTCTTTATACTGAACCGTCTGTGATAAATCTGTCTAACCGCGGTTCGTATAAAGAACCATCTGTGATGATATCACAGGCGCTTATGCGTGATACGTTCATTGCCGTTTTTTGTTTTTGTAGTAGTGGTTGTTCGATCCTAACTTGTGCGGAAACCGTCTATGATGAGCGTCTTTTATTGCTTTTTTTTTGTAGTAGTGGTCGTTCGATCCTGACTTGTGCGGCCCAGATGGCACTCTAAAACCAGGGCTAGATTGCTCTCCGACGCCCATTGATCTACACCCAGCGTGCTGCCTCTTTGAATTCTTGGCTTTAGCACGGTATCTGAAAGAGATTATTTGACCTGGCTGACTGATAATGGAAGGTTAAACTTCTGCAGGAGGCGTTTAATGAAGCTGATGTGAGTGTGCCTTGAGTATTTTTAACTTGGCCAAAACACACAAACACTGCAAAATAGTAATATATTTGAGCAAGCACAGAATGTCAGAATTGCTCGTACTACTTCATACTCAATTAGAAGTACAGTGTTGAAAAAGCAATACTTCCATCAGGAAAATCAAGAAAATGCAATAAACCAAACATGTGCCCTGAACTAATTAGTGAGTACTAGTACTATCAGATTCAGCGTTTTGTCCAAATGTCAGGTCGGGGAGAGGACGTGAATTAGCTTACTATCCTATAATATATTACAAATTGATCGTTATAAAAAACAGTAATTTTTGAAACTATGATAGATCCATAATTGATAGTTTAAAATATGTTTTGTCATTGATTCCTCCATCGGGAAGCCTATAATATTAAAATAATTGCCTGCACTATGGCATCTACTAATACAACACTCTCATGTTGATGTTGCTAATTTGCTATCGGGCATTAAGACTATCATGCAAGTTACTAAAAAAATTATATATCATAATATAACTAGAGCTCGAACTATACTAAAGAATATATCACTGTAATATAAATCATGACCGTGAAGGATAACACTTTAAATTTGATAGAATTTGACACAAATTAACACATGCTATGCCGAGTCATCCCATAACACTATAAATGAAGAAGTGCTTAACCAAACCCCAAATACGTAAAGAGATAAAATGTCATGCACTTGTCCAGTAAAATATGGCTAATTATAAATTATACTTGGTGACAGTTTGGAATGTTGAACCACGATAAAATTTTGATAATAGATAAAATGGCTTAATGGGCTATGAATTAACCTTTTTAGCCTCACCAAAACATAGCAACCATAACATAAGTTGAATGGCTGGAGCCAATGCTAATTAAATCTTAATACTAGCTGAACGAGACCGTGAAACGCCCGGCGTCCAAGAGAGGTGCCACGGCCACGCACGCACAAGAGGCGGCAGGGCACGCTCTGCTGCTGCTGCCGCGCTGGTTTTTGGTTCGGCAAAAGGACAGAAAAAGAAGCCGGAATGCATAGGCTTTGGAGCTCAAGGCCTTTCTGTTGTGGAAAGCCGTGTCCCCTGTTTCCCGGGACATTCACCTGCTCCCATTACTCTGCCTTAATCGCACCATCTGCCGCTATCCTCCGATTCTTCAGTAACTAACCTCCTCACCTAAAAGCAACATGGACAAAAGATGAACCACCAGCTGTGCCAAGTTTGGGACTTCGATGCCTCAATTTCTGAATATTAACGTATTGTTACTACTACTTAAATATTGATGAGTATTTTTTTGTATCCAAAGTCTGTTTTGTTATTGCAGAAATGCAGAATGTGATACAAGAAACAGAGGAAAGCTTCTTTTTTTAGAGAGTACAGGTACTATTCCTATCCGAAAACTAATTGTAAAAGAATTTACTAGTGAGACAGAATTGGATCCCACAGATCCAACCCGGCTGGGCTACTCGCACAGCAGCCCGGATAGCCACCCGAGCTAATGCTCGGTCCTCCAGAGGAAACTTCCTGCTTCTGTAATTTTCTTTCCACTTCTGGATGTTGCTGTTGCAAAGGTTCTGCTAAGTACTATTGAGCATTTTGACCTTTTGAGTCGTGTGGTACAAAGGTAACAATACATGGCAAATGATTGTGTGCTAGCTCCTACCTTTACTAGGGCAGAAAAGGGCTTCTCAACTTTGACTGTTGCACGGTTCGCCATTAGCGTCAAGTGTGAGCACCACTTTGCAAATGTGCTAAGCCTTCAGGTAATAAACTCTCCCTGTCTCGCTGTTACGTTGGTAATACTACTCTGCCTGCCTCAGAAGGTTCAGAAAGCTCCATCTTCTCTCATACACAGCGTACGGTCCACTCCGTCTCTTCTCTACCCCGTGCATGAGATGGCCAGCCAAAGGTTTCTTTTCCTCCTTGTTCTCCTCCTCCTGGCGCTGCTCGCGACGGCGGTCATCGGAGAGGACGACGTCGCCGCCGGCGCAAACGGAGCAGACGCCGACGCGAAGCCGCCCGACGTGATGCTCGACGTGCGGGCGAGGAAGTGGTCGCGGTTCCCGGCGACGGAAGGCCTGGTCCGGGGCAGCGAGCGGAGGGTGCCCAACTCGTCGGACCCTCTCCACAACCGTTGATATATTATACTGTTCTTGTCATCCAGTTCTTGGCGTTCTTGCATTATATTGCTTCTGTTTTTTGATGCTCATGGCTGCAGAATGCGGCGCTGTGTCCAGAGAATGAAAATGCGTATACAAATTATGTAGCTGGTTTTGATTTAGTTGGCTTGTCATTTCGAGTGTTTTGTAATCAGAAATTGATCGGCATTTTGCACGTTATGTATACACATTTCCCTTCTTCTTGGCTGAATTACCTGAAGTGAATCAAGCTCATAGTGGAGCTAATTAAGCTATGATTTGATTCGACCAAGTATCACTCGATGACTCGCGTGCAGGACCGCGGATAGAGGAATGGAGTTTTTACCTTTTTCATTCCTGCAAAAAATGTTATATTGGGCTACGGACCCACTTGTCAGACTCCTCCCCGCAAAGCCTCCCCGGGTCGCCTTCCGCGCTCCACTGCGTCAAAACATCAAACTACTTGCGCGCGCCATCCACCAGTTCAGTAGTAATCCTCCGCCGCCGCCTCCGCCCAATGTCCGTCACCGCCGGCGTAGTCCTCGCCGTATCCGAAGCCGTCTGGGCGCAGATCAAGTCCGTGGACCACGCCTCCGATGAGCACCTATCCATGTAAGAAATACCAAACCGCCTCCCACCACGGCGCCACCCGTCTCACACGGTTACTCATGTACGCCTCGCTCTCTCGAGTCCCTGACCGGTTGTCGCGTGCAGACTCGAGACCCTGTTCGGCAAGAACATGCTGCGCGCCTGCAAGATCCTCGACGAGGGCAGCGTCCGCCGCGTCACCGGCGTGCCCAGCGGCCGCTCGCTCTTCCTGGTCAGCTCCTATGCCTTTCGATCCCCTCAGATGTTCGTGTTGCAACCGAACTAGTGAGCGATTACTTGACCACGGCTTGCGTGTTTTGGCGCTGCAGGTGATGGGGGAGTCGAAGAGGAAGGAGGAGTACATCTGCTTCCCCGAGCACCTCTGCACCTGCTCCTCCTTCTTCTACGACATCGTCGGACGCGGCGAGCAGCTCTGCGTAAGTTGCCCTTGCTATTACTGCGTCTGGTTATGACAAGATTTATTTGGAATGTCGTGTGTTGTACTTTTGGTTTGCCTAGTCCTCCAGCAGATATCCACCAGCTGTTTAGCCACTGGATTGATGGTTTTGTTAGGAGGACAAGGAAATTGGTGTTAGTGGGTTTAGCAGCCATTTTATGGAGCATCTGGAATGCACGTAATTCAGCATGCTTCCAACAAAAATGTCCTGCAGAACCTGTATTGTTGATATACACTATCTATTGCTGGATTAATCTTTGGGCCAAACTACAAAAGGAGGGCGAACAGGGGCTTCTTATCAGGGGCGCTAGGGCAATGTGGCAAGTTGCTAATGAAGTTTTTGGAGCAAGGAGGAGATGGGCACGTGGACAAGAAGAATAGGAGATGGAAGGGGACTAGATGGATAGTTGTGATCTGTTTGTCAATTATCATAGCTGTTTTTTGTCAAGCTGAATGTGCTTAGACTTAGGTGCTTTTTTGCTCAGGTTCGTCTGGCAGTTGCTACGCTGCTAGCAAAGTTCAGTCAGTCGTTCAAACCTTATTGTTTTTTTTTTTCTGTTGCAACTTGAACCTTGTAGCTTGGTTTCTATTAATAGAAATGGGGCCGAACCTTTTATCCAAAAAGAAAGAAAGAAAAGGATTAGCTCGTGGTTGTTGAAATCCTAGTTGAATTTTGGGTCATTTCTTTTGTTTTTGCAGTTTAAGCACCAGTTAGCAGCACGGCTTGTGGAGGCTGTCAGAAAACACCAGGAGATGGAGGTAACCGACGAGGAGCTCGCTCACATGCTTGCTAAGCTCTGACAGTTTGAATACTTCACTAATGCACATAACGTTTATGAAGGGCTGATTTTTTCTTCTCAGTCACACTAATACTTTTCAGCAAAAATACTAAATCCAGTGCAATGAAATGTGCTATGTTATTGTCTTAGTAAGATAGTATTAAATGTTAAGTGATTTTGTGTAGCCTTTGAGAACCCTTTGCCTGCAATGGTCTTTCACATGGACTTATGTGTGTAGATAGGAAAAGGGTGTGCATGCAGCCATGGTAGGATCTGCGGCACTAGGATATTATCGCCTTCTTTTTTGTTCTACTCAACGGTTTAGTTACAAGAATGAGGGGAGATGTGTGAATTCCTTGATTCCTGTGAACTGATCAATGAATGGGGTGAATAGTTGTTCCTTCATTATTGAGTTAGCTTCGTGCAATCGTGCTCCCCTTTTTTTTCTCATCTTACTTTGACAAGGTATTGTTCTTTCTCTATGAATATGATGCTTTTCTGTTAGCGATGTTTGAGTAACAGGGAAAAAGGATACGATATTACACAATGACGTATGATTACGAAATTCCAGATTTGATGAACACTGGCCATATGCCTCTTCGTGAATAGATATATTCCAGAATAAAGCATACTTAATTCTACAAGAGAGCATCATGATAATAACATTGGAGATATGGATGCTAATAGATCAGGATATCCTAATTGGCTAATTCCTGGAGCACAGGTTTCACTGTATCTTATCCTTGGTTTATTATGAGAGAATTGTAGCCCTTAAGGTGATGCCCTTAGCTTAATTCATTGAAGTTAGTTTCAGATTTGATGAGCACTGCATTCAAAATCTGCAGAATTAATACTGATGATAATTACAAAGTTTTTTGAGGTTTATCTATGAGGTATGAATATTGAATCCTGAATAACATAACACTGCAATCTGCTAAATTTTTATCTTTGGTTGACTAAATGGCCTTTAATACAGTTTGAAAATCATATAACATCAAAGCATCTTAGTGGGATGGCTTTCCAGAAGGGTATGTGACATATTTCTGAGAAATTATTTACGAATGACTGTGTTACCCACAGACTACATGTTAGCCAACAAGTTTCTGCATATACAGTAATCTTTCGGCATGTTCCAACGGAGATTTTGCAGTTTACTCCTTTGTGACCCAGTGTTCTTGTTTGCAAATTGTGTTCAACCATGATACTACCTGCTAAATGTTTCTCGTGGCATCTTATTTCTCACTTATTCCCTGTCCATCTTCTTGTTTTTATGCTTTCACCCAGGGATTCTAATGCTAGCAGTACATGAATAGATTCTAGCTCTTTCCATGTATACTTTCATTGATATTTCAATGGATTATCATTCTTTTTCTGATTCTTTCACATTACTTTGCATGGATTCATTTATATGCTAAAAATCTGTGGCTGATCTCTTTTCTTAAATCAGTACTGTCACATTGATGAACCATTTAAGATCATACCTTTCGACTAGAATCCGTGTATTTACAAGTAACAGTTGCATCAGCCGTTTTATGGTCAATACATCTGGTGTTGCATGATAGACTCCAAAGTTAGTTATTGGTGAAGAGGCAAGTGTCTCGCATGTAGTTTATCTTATGAGACAACGTTTACTGATGAAATTAGACATATAAATGTGAGTTGGAGTCATTAGAGTAATGCTAATCACCACAAAGGTGCAGAGTGGAGACTTAAAAAAGCATGCCTTATTTCCCCTCCTTTTCAGATTCAGAAGCACCAATTGTTCTATAGTGCATTCTAATTATTATTTCCTGCAAGATGGCAGAGTTTGCATTTCTTTATCATTTCAATTTTATATTAATATTGAATTATTGATCGATGCATTGTAATTATGGTTCACAACTATTAGGTTGAAGATTAACTCTAGTTCAAACTTGTTACTCTTTACCAATTACAATAGATGGATTATTGTTATAATTTTTTTGAACTTGTTCACCCTGACAAAAATGATGAAAAAGACTAGATTTCCCAGAAAATGTTTTTATATAAGAACTATCTGTGGATTACAAATTTACAAACGCAGGCTCAAGTCAAGATTTTGCTCTGGTTGCTTCTTGGGCTCCTGAGAACTTGCTTTAAAGCTCCCAGGCCACACTAACCCTCTAGCTTCTTCAACTGCTAAAGGCATCCAGCTACTCATTTGGCCTTCATGAAATCTTGCCACGACAACAGTGGCCCTTTCACCGTGCCCTGTCAGAATTGTGGAGTGGGGGTTAACCCTCATAGGTTGGATAAAGGAAGCTGTAGGAGGAAGGCCCATCATCAGTTGCTGAAAGCTGTGTGACTTCCTCGCTGCACACCTCTCCCTCTTGTGTGCATTCTGGTGCCCACCAAGGGCCTGCGAGCTGAAGAACTTCCTCATGCAGTAGTTGCAGGAGAAAGTCCTATGTGGTGTGGCTGCAGGTTTGGCCTCTGGAGGCTTAGCTTCTTCACTTCTCGGTGCATGAAGGCTCAACTTCAGCCATGGTATTGAGGTGTTATCGTCAGCATGGCCAGCTTCAGCAACTTGGTTTGCTGACTTCTGTTCTTCCACTTCAGATGCTCTCTCCATTTCTTTCTTTGTTGGAAGTAGCAGAAGAGAGGATCGCTCAAGGTTTGTGCTATTGTGGTAGTCCTCTGCTTTGCTATAAAAAGAGGAAGGGTGATCTGCAAGTGGCAATAATTCCAGGGAAAAGGCAAGTTGTCAGGAGTTTGAAGTGGACCAGGATATGCTAGTGTGCATATCTATCTATTTTCCTTGCTTGCTTAATATCAATTTTCCTACAGTGGTGGCCGGCATGTTGGCTCATGTTATTCCATAAGGCGTGCCTTTCATGTATACTGTCCGGCTACAACAAACTTCAGTTTCTTGTCCAGCTCATTCCTGATCAGTGTTCTACATTTTCTATCGGTTATAGTTCATTAACCTCATACAGTGCCATTATTGACCATTTTCCTATTTTGTGCATACAGCATCTAGGAAGTTACTGTTCATATTGTAATGTCCTTGTCATGATAGGTTTAGGAATATATGTGGAAAAGTAAGTCTTTAACTAGCCAGAAGAAACCATGACTTCAAACCTCTCTACCTTGGAACGGCAAAGTTTTCTTCTTCTTTTCTCTAGACTTTGTTCTGTATCAGTATTGAAGTTTATGTGGATTAACCCTATTTGACATGAATCCTTCCCAGTGGATTTGTTTAATTGACAATCTAGCACTCATTACAAAGTGCTATGGCGTACTGTTGCTTTTTTAGTCATCTTTGAACTTATCTCAAGCACTCTGTCTTTTTGTCCCTTCAGGCTCGGGCGTAGACGACGCGCATTTTCTAACGCTAAAGCTTAGCCTACTAAGGCTACATCAAGTGGCTGTCAAATGACTTCAGGTGAGTGCAGTTGCCACTTCTTGCTAGACATGCCATGAGCATTGGACAATTCCTGAGCTAGAAAACCGAAGCTTTCTGCCCAGAAACAAGTGGATGATGCACTCACGGCACAATGATTGTGTTTATTTTTGTGCAGTGATATGGACTCCCTTTTTGACTGTTGGTATATGCGGCTCCTTTTAGAGAGAGACAACTGGAACTATATGTTCCACTGGAGAACCCTACAGGAAATAGACTGCTGCTTTCTTTTGGCTAGTGAGAGAAAAAAATTTGACGCTGATTGCGCCTAGTGGATTGGTGACTCGTACTCTGGCAGCCTGATCCGGAGGAGAAAGCAATGAAGCAACAACGCTTTATTTTTATCAACGCTGAACATTCTTCTAACCTCAGGTAGGCAGGTGAGGTGACCACTGCCGCTTTGTTATACGTAGCTTTCGTTTCTGTTCACTCTTCCTCATCTTGTTGTACAGTGTCGAAGCGGTCTTGATATGCAGTGTGATTCATGCAACTAGGCGCGGATTTCATTTCACGTGCTGCCTAATCTCGGTGGGTGGTGGTACGAGATGGTAATTGTGTCGATTATCTGTGTGTCCGCCGGTAAATACCCTAATGACGCTGAGTATAGACTTTTTTTTTTGCACACGGACATGAAAATAGAAAAAAATTATGCCAGTCGAGTAAACGGGCACGGGCATGGGCGAGCTCCACCTGTACCTGTCTTGCACATTTACCCGCGACATACACTGACAGGTGGACCAGTAGTCAACACTACCACCAAACCCTAGTAGGGTTAGTCACTGGCACACTGCTCACTCTCACGGTCACTCTCCCTCGACCTGAGTCCAGACATGGCCAAACGGGCAGCCCGGCCCGGCACGGGCCCGAGTAGGCACGACCTATTCCAGTCTGACTACTATTTGTGTTGTGCTGGGCCGGCCTATGGGCCGGGGTGGCGGCCCAAGCACGGCCCGTCGGGCATTCGTGTCAGGCCGGCCGAGCTCGTTTAGCCTATCAGGCCAAATGTGGTCTGTTTAGCCCGTTTAGCCTGTCATAATGAAAGAAAAAAATCCAGAAAAATGTGTAGAATTCAGAAGTAGACATAAAAATTAAAAAAAAAGATAATCATATTGAAACTGTAATAAAGAGCTTTATTTATGTCCAACTGGCTGTCTCGTCAAAACGTTCGCCAAGCAAAAACTCAAAATGAGAAAACCTTGGCAAAGAAAAAAGAGTACAACCTATAGCTCTACAATTCTACATACATGATACATCTTTATTCTATCTGTCGGTGTTATTGTCTAAGTACAGATTTTTGAACACCTCCGACAACTCCGAATTTTCCACAGAGTTTTGTGTTCGTGAATCAGCTTATTTCCAGTCCTTCACGGTTAGAAGGATCTTCACTATTTCACTTGTGAGATTTGTTCTTCTCTCCTCTAATATTCTTTCAGAAAGACCGAAAGCAGACTCGGAGGAAACTGTAGAGACAGAAATAGTTAATACATCACGTGTAAGTATGGATAGCACGGGATGTGAACCTGCAACAACTTGGAGATCTGGATATTGCTTCTCTGAACATCTGACGGAACAGGTTGGATAACTTATCCATGAGACGTGGCATGGGGCTTTTCTACATCCTTCACTGATTCAGATTTTCTGTTGGCTTCAATATCGACAAAAGGATTATTCTCCCCTGTGTTGATATCTTGATCACATATTGGAAAATGCGTGCTGAGTTTCAAACAACAGAATCTTCAATGCATGCTGAGTTTCAAACAACAGAATCTTTTGGTTATGCTCTGTACATTCTAGTTTTAGTTTATCCTAGATCTCTCTATATAGTACATACAATTACAGTTAGCTATGAAAAGAAAGGTTTTGGCTGACCGTCGGCTTCAGACCTTTAACTCTGATACCGCCCTGGAGCAAACTGACTGTAGAATGCCTGTATTGCCCGTTTCCTCAGATCTTGTAATGTACTGTATTATGCGGTGTTCTTGTAACATGATTAGAAATTAGCTGAGTAACAGTGCTTCTACCTGTTGATTTGTACGATGGTTACTGAACAATCTCTGGCGAACCTGGAGACTGAGTTACTAGATGTGTTTGTGTGCTTAATATCCTTGTGGTCTGGTTCATGGATTGTGTGAATGTGATGCATTGTTCAATGTGGTGATTCAACCATACATTTTGGTATCTTATTTGCATAATGTAGTACTCCAATTGCTGATTGCTTAATAGCTCAGTGCCTTAGTCACTTACTCGCGAGGTTCGCGGGTAGCCCGTGGGCGATGGGTATGTGCGAGCTTCTTCGTCTGTCGTCCTTCGTTGGCATATTTGTAGGGAGAAATCAGTGTTGCGTGCATGGGTATGCACCGATTGCCATCCTATTGGTATCTTTTCTAAGGAACTAATTATCCTATAGAAATAAAACACTGGGATTCGTGTGTTAAGATAGGTTCCATTCGGATTTGCAGATATCATCAGCGATCGTTCTCGACCTGTCCCATGCGTCACGATATGTCGTTGCAATATCTGGTTCGGACTTTTGAGCCAGTCACCCCCCAAGCATAGCTGAAATCCCACTTCTATCCCACCTGATTCTGGATGAGACAACGAGATAATCGTACTATAGCATTATTAGTATAAGTGGCAGACAACTGATGGAAGGTTCCTACCCTGTCGAATTACATCGGTGATTATTTTTCTGAATCTACGCCGCGCTGAGACGCCGTCGTCTGGGCTGCCTCCGCCACGAAATCGCAATGGCCGCGCTGAGAAACCCAAACCGAGCCGAGCCGCCCATCTCTTCGGCCGCATCGGCCGGCACACGTCAAGTGGGCCGCCTGGCTACATGCCTCTCCGAACAAGCAATGGGCTATGTGCCGAGCGGGCGAGCGGTCCCTTCCTTCTCCATGGGCGTACCGAAACAAACGGAAGCAACTAGACAAATATACAGCTTTGCAACGGTACAGGTGATGCAGTTTCTTGAAAACGTTTGAAAGGTTTTATGTTTGGGTGAGTTTTACGTGTTTTTAGAAGATTATAAGAAATTTTTAATAGATTTCAGATTTTGAAACTCAAGTTTCAACCAAAAGTTTCAACAAGGCAAATTTCAACCAAAAGTTTCAAAAAATTTCAACCAAAGCTTCATCAGAAGGGGAAAAAAACAAAGAGAGAGAAAAAACGGCATACTCATCTACGGCTGAATCTGTGGGTCCCCATCACCAGTGACCTCCTCCTAACATGCTACCTCCACCATGGCAGTAGCCGCCCGCCGCGCGTGACTCCGTAGTGTAAGTCGTCACCCACGGGCTTCAGCCGTCGTGACGGCCGCCGCCGCCGCCTTGAAGGTTGATGGTGGCATGGAGAACGAAGAGGTGAGAGAGGGTGGAGAGAGATAGAAAGGCGAGTGAGGTTGAGGAGATAACTTGAGGCCTATGGTCACGGGTACAAACAGAGCGAATAATTTTCATATGACTATAAAAGGCCTTATGGAGCTAACACGAAAATGTTAAATGGGTATCTGATACTATCCGCGTCTGACTCCGATTTTGATGAAAAAATGTGAAATAGGACATAGGATAAGTGATATTTGTCCGTATGTCACATGGTACAAGGACATTGTTGTGACTTCACTTAATAATAGGATAACATATAGGCAGATCACAGCATCTGAGTAGGCGAGGAGTACTAAGTGCTTTTCCTTTAACGTATCGATAATTAGTATCTCCATGTTCGCTCGTATTTCACCTCTACTATCTAATATCTTGTGTAAAGGTGCAAAAGAAGCATATAATTTATGTTCAATTGACAACCGAAGGTTTACGGAGCGAATACAGAATACGAAATAGGTATCCGGTACTGTCCGCGTATCCAACTTCAACTCAAAAAAACACAGAATAAAATACAAAAAATGAGTGATATCCCGTTCGTATGAACAAACGATACAGGGCTATGTAGTTTTCTCGAAACAAACTGGGCTGGGTGCGCCGCCTGTTCCACACCGTTTCACCTAGGACGGTGCAGAAAACTCGCTTCGGCTGTGCGAAAATATGGTTTGCCTGGTTAGTGGTTAGGTTGCCACTGTCGGTTCCACTTTACTAACTGGAGTGGGGTGCCCGCTGCCTCAACTGGGCTGCCACAGTGCAACTTGCCTGCTGGGCCCATGTTAGCAGGGGGTCCAGACCGAGGCCCAAAAATTTGTACACCAACCACAAGTCCACAACACGATCTTTCTATAGCTTCTCTTATCTCTAAGTGCTTCGTGATACTGGTATAAAAAGTGTTTCGTCTTACTAATTAACCTCTTAATCGTTATTTCTAAAAAAATAACCTCTTAATCCAAACAAGTCTTGCAAACATATTTGTTACACAAGAATGTGGTACTGTCTATTGAGGAACCGTCACTAGCAAGTCTAGTCCGAACGACTACCTCGTAGACAAATATAGAATCACATCAAACAATGCAAGAACATAAAAACATAACAGTAGATTAAACACAAAGATGTAAGAGACTTTTTGCTTCTCTTTATTGCTCTTCAAGCGATCAGTCTTTTACAATGACTAGTACCCCCTATTTATAGGCTAAAGACTTTGCTAAGGTTTTGGATGGGGCGTCCACCAATGGGCCGACTACTGGACCAAGCCCATGGTTTCCCAACACTCTCCCTTGGTCACCCATCCTCACATGGTCATGTCTCGTCAAAACTCTACAAAAACTCAGTAGGAATAATTTTGAGAAAGAGTACATGACACACGTTCTGCTACGTTACACGAATTATCTTGTTAAAAATCTTAGCCGAAAAACATCATGAAAACTTGTCAAGGAAAAAAGAGTACAATCCACCCAATTTCATTTAATCTTCGAGATTTATTCTTAGGGTATTCAATCTTCGTGATCAAGTTTCAATAAATGAATTCATGAAGATTCTCCCCCTGAATTCAGCACTTCTCTAAGTCTCTTCGTTCCAATTCCACGTATGCATCTTTCAAAACTAGATGTTGGAAGTGACTTAGTGAATAAATATGCAAGATTTTCACATGTACTTTAATTCCGTCCATATTTGCGATTCATGAGCATAGAAGAATTTGGGGTTGATATGCTTTGTGAGATGACCCTTCACATAACTCATCAACACTTATGCAACACAAGCTACATTATATTCATATATAATAATGGGGTTTATGCGGTATTCAACCCACACAACTGCTAGATGTGGAGAATCATCCGCTGAAGTCAAGCACATTCTTGTGAGGCCTTGTACAGTGCTATGATTTCCGATTGGTTCGTCGAAGTCGATACAAGACTTTGCTTAGACGATTTTCATGGAATTATAGTTCCACCACATAGAAATACATTGCCTTTTTGTGACTTGGTTGGATGTGGGTCCGACAGGTACCCGACATCTGCATAACCATTCATAGACATGTCTTGGTTCTTTCTGTAGAACAGACCAAGGTCTTTGCTTCCTTTGAGGTATCGAAAGATATCCTTCATTCCCTACTAATGCCTTTTGGTAGGTTCTGCATTATATGTAACACCCTGGCTATTCGGAAGCCAAGATGTCACGCAAAACTAATAAATACTAAGAATGTACAACAATATCGGGTTAAACATGCTTAGATAACCAAATTCCACAAGGAACAACGATAAACGATTAATAGTTTCACGAAAAGGAATAGAAACATCCATAATAAAACGTACGATGGGCGATACCAAAATTGGATTATTACAATTTGAAAATTTAACAAATAGTTGACATGAATGAAAGATAACAATATTAATTCTGATTTGATAAAGGTGATGTGCAGCGTGCTGGACTACCCCTCAAAAGGTCTTGCCTTCCTCCTTATTTACCTAAATAAAACACACAAAGTAAGGATGAGCCAAATACTCAGCAAGTACTTTAACAGACAACAAAAACATTAACCGAACAAAGCAAATCACAATCTGCTTATGAAAAATATCTCTGAACATATATGGATATGAATAGAATGGAATAATGTAATGAAAAAATGTACTGCTCACAACTTATACCGGTATAGTGAGTGACACACCCGTCGGTGTTCACTTAAGCCCGTACTTAACAAAGTATAGGGACCTCAAATACCGTATGAAGAACATTTTATACGGGTGTCCAACATTACCCACATTGGAGTGGCGGGTCTTACGTGCCTATTCTGGAATTGATGGGGCTTACAAATTTCCACTCCCGTGGTTCAAATGAATCGATGCATGAACATAATGCATTTTCATGAAATGAACGTCTATCACACATCAATAGAGAGTAACACATGGTATACAAACAAACTCATGAAAACAAGTCTAGTGGTACAGTCACAAGCAATAACGTCATTGAATAATAACAGACAAGGTACTTGCCTTCCGCGCTGTGACGTGTTAGGAGGCAACGACGATGTTTCTCCACTCACTGCCCCACCGCCTACACAAATAATTAATCAAAATAAGACTAACAAGACATGACATGCTACAAGCGTTTTATCATAACCCTCTAACTAACCAAACATAAACAATGGCTCAAAATGACGTCCTAACTAATCAGCCCAATTTCAGCCCTTCTGATCAGCAGTACGAGAAAAATCGTAATTAAATATCTGTGACTCATAATGACTTGAAACTAGTTCTCAAATACTCTTAACGCACCAGGCTACGAAACTCTAGTTGGTGGGGTTCTTTGATTCGGCCAAACCAGTAGCCTAAACAACAGTTGAAAGCAACTGACAGACATCTGTCCAGATTGCAGAACAGTAGCAAAAAAATGATGTAACTTTCAATCTACTGATCTAATTGAGGTGATCTTTATCAACTTGGAAATATAATTAAACATGATACAATAACCTATTTGGGTGGAGGTTCTGAATCTGACTCTAACTAGATCAAAACCGAGGAACAAACCGACAGCCCCTAGATCCAAGACAGACAGAGCAGCGCGCGGTTAAAAATTCATATCTCCCAAACCGTAAGGGGGAATCTCGTGATCTTGGTGCCAAACGAAAGCTAACGACCTGAGGAACAAAACTATAGGAGACGAAAACCCGAGATTCGGCTTCTAAAGGGTCGAAACTGGCCGCGCAATGTGACAGATGTGTTTTGGAATTTCTAGAACAGGAACCGATTTAAATCTAATCAACCATTATGCAATCAAATCGAACCAAACTACGACTTGGATCATTCGTTACCCTTGAAGACCTGTAGGGAGATGTTGATCCACCTCCCAAAGATCTTTCCCCTTTCTCCTCCCTTCCTTCTCCAATGGCCGGCCACCACGGGGACGACGGATGACCGGAGACGCCGGCGGAAGGAGGTGACTTCGGGGATCACCGGGGCAGCAACCGGGGGAGGAGGAGACGCCGGGGAGGGGAGGAGGCAGTAGATCTAGGAGAGGAGGGGATGGGGGTGGCGGCCACAAGGGGGAAAGAGGAGGGAATGGGGGAAGGCGGTTAGGGTTGGGGCGCCCCTCTCTCTTTTTGGCCACCCCTGGGCCTGCCCCTTCTTGGGTGCCTGGGCCACGGTTTGCGGCCCAGGTTGTCATATTTTTTTTAATGAAAAACTCCCTTCTCTTTTCAAGAATTTCCACTTCTTTCATTGTCCTTTCTTCTTCCGGCTGATTCCCTAATTACTCGATTAAATTTCTGGGGTATTACAGGAGGCCCAAGTTCCAAAATTTCCCCAAAAACCCTTGAGTTTTCAATTAATTCCATCACCCGAAAACATTCTCTCTGATCGGTATTCGGGGTATTACATTATACCTTGTTAATAGGTTCACAACAAATGCATTGCCCGATCTAGTACACTATGTTAAATACATGAGTGCTTCTATTGCACTTAAGTATGGAAATTCCGGCCCCAGGACTTCATCCCCCTCCTTTCTAGGTGTGTACAGATCCTTATCTTGTTACAAAGATCTCCCGACTATTGGCACTTTCGAAAGGTATATTTTTTCAAAGTCGAACCTTTCTAACACATTTTGAGTGTAGGTTGACTGATGTACTAATATCCCTTCAGGGGCATGCTCAAGCTGCAAGCCTAGACAATATTTGGTTCTACCCAAATCTTTCATTTTGAACTCCAACTCTAGGTAAGAGCTTTCTTCCTTAATTTCTTCCAAGATTCCGATGATATTCAGATCATCTTCATAAACTGAGATTATATAAAATCCATCATGGGATCATCGTATAATTACACATATACAATTCTCATTGTTCGTGTAGCCTTTCTTACATAGAAAGTCGCTTCAAGCGATTATACCATATCTTGCCTGATTGCTTAAGTCCATACAATGACTTTCTGAGTTTCACACTATACAGATTTTTATTTGGTCTGCGTTGGTTCGGGACAGGGATACATTCAGATACCTTCATATAAATGTTCGAATCTAAATTTTCATAAAGGTATGCTGTACCACATGCATCAATTTTATTTCTAAATTCAAGTTATTTGCCATTGAGATTAAATATCTAAAGGGTGGTTCCGCTCATGGCCGGGGAATAGGTTTCTTCATAATCATCTCCTGGACGTTGAGCGAAACCTTGTGCAATGTGTCTTGCTTATTTTCATTTCTTTTTCAAGCAAATACCTACTTATACCATACGGGTATATGGGGATGCGTGCGGCTTACAGTCCCAAAACATCTCTCTTTTATTGAGAGATAATAATTATGTTCCTATTGACTTCTTCCAATCTTCTCAATCTGATGTTTTCTTACATTCAGCGAGCGATGCAGGATTTGGATCAATATCGATGATTGTAGCAACTTTATTTGCAAAATCAATATCGACATTGGCTATTGTCTTATTCATAGATTCTACCGTGGTCACATAATTTATAGATACTTCTTCGTAGGGCGAGGCTTCTAATGCTTCTACTTGTCCACCGTTGCTTCCAATTACGGGGGGCAAGTCTCTTTAATTTTTCAGTTATGATGTGTGCGCACACATCCCTGTTGATGTCTCCCTTCATGGGGATGTTCAAATCCAGTATGCCTTTTCTAAAGGTTCAATACCAGTGCCAGGACTCAACTGGCCCCCTTTTAATTCTGGGGAACTTCGGTGATCGGCTGTGTTAAGTTCTTCTTATCATTTTTCACCAGGCGTCCCCGGTTACTTTGGATTCGAGGGGCCGGAGTTCTCGTCATTTCTGATGCCTTAGGACTGGATTATGGATACCTTCATCGGTATTTCAACCCTGTCCGGTGCATTGCGTACAAGCATATGCAGTCGCCGGAGATAGGCGGGTCCGGCAGCTTCAAGCGTGGCGCGGTGGCGCCCGCGCGGATGCGGCACGACGACGCCGGTGCCTTGCTGTGTAGGGCTTGTTGTCAGAGGGGGGCGAGGCCACCGGCAGTGGCGGCGCTACCCACCCCCTTCCCCTGTTTTTTTTCTCTTGCTTCGCTTGGCGGCACGGAGCCGACGGCCGCGGTCGGTGGCGCGTGGCGGCTACGGCAGATTCGCGGGCGGTTGGCGTGTGGCGGCCACGGCAGCAGCAGCGGCGCCCGTGTGAGGGCTCCGCCTTCAAGCGCGGCGTAAGGCGGCCGGATCGGTGGCGTCGCGTGCGTCGCCGGCATCTGGCCGGCAGTGGCCGTCTCCGGCCTGGTAGCAACACTGCTCCGGGTCAAGCGCGGGTGGCCGGCGGCGGCTCGGCTCGAGGCCGTTGGTCATTTTTCTTTCCTTTTGTTTACTATTCATTCAAGCATTGTTCATCCGAATACCATCCATACGACTACTATTCATGCAATTACCGATCAGTTTGGCCGACGGCTTCAAGTCCGCTCGCGGTAGATTAGAACGTATTTGCAATCCACAATGCAATCATCATCTACTATTTCATGCAATTTACCTATCGATATTGTGTCGGCGACTTCAAGTCAGCTTGCGGTATATTTGAGCGGATTTGCACAGTATGGTAAAACAATCTAGAAAGCAACAATTGCGGAATTGAAAACGATCTAGAAAAAACGATTCGATCTACGAACATCGTTCTTCGACGGTTACCTTTTGATCCGAGAAGAGTCGATCGTGCTGATAACGTGTTGAGGAACCGTCGCTGGCGAGTCCAGTTCGGACGATCACCTCGTAGATAAATATAGAATCACATTAAACAATGCAATAATACAAAAACATAATAGTATATTAAACATAGAGATATAGAAGACTTCTTGCTTCTCTTTATTATTCTACAAACGATCAACTTTTTACAATGAGTAGTACCTCCTGTTTATAGGTTAGAGAGTCTATTAAATTTTGGATGGAGCGCATACCAATGAATCGGTTGTTAGATCAAGTTCATAGTTTCCCAACACTGTCAACTCGAATGAATTGCAAATGTATAGCCTAACCATCGACGAAACATCAGGCGTCAGACATAGAATCAATTGGATATATGGATCAGGAGTATGATGAAATTACTCACCGCCACAGGAACATCTCTGGCGTACATAAGTACGCACTTGATGCATGGCCGTTACTCAGACGTACCTGACCCTCACTTATTTCCCGTTGAGCGGACAACTTGACATCGGTGCTCAGACGCCATGATGAGTAGTCGCTCGTTAGGTAACTCTCTTTACGTCGGACCAGTGGATACGGGCCAAGGCAGAAAGAGCGTTGTGGCATGTGCCGTGTCTGGCATCCTTGTCGAGCCAATCTCTTTATGCATGCATGCATGCACACTGTCGACCCCTGTTGCTGCCTGTTGGTAATTCATTCCATGCATGGCACCTCATCTTTGCACCTTTTGATTTAGCCACATAATGGGATGGTTACTGTGCCTGTCCCGAGGTTTATCATCTAAAGGATCAGTAGACAGTGAGTCCAGTTCAACCAATCAAATCCAATAAAGGAGAACTATTTAATTAAGTCGATCCGGCCGGTTGTGGATCGCACAGATGCCACAGAAAAGGTTGTGTGTCGACGAATTCAGTCGCAAGCAGAACCTTCCAGGGAGGTTTTTGCAATCGCCTCATGCGTTTAATTACTGGTAAGGTTGCGACATGATACTTCAGCTGGCCAGCAAAGTTTACTGAAGTCAGCAAAACACAGGAGCAAGGCGATTTAACTCCTTATCTCGACCGTAAATGCATGCATGCATGCATGGAGAATATTACTGGAGCACTTTGCGATATTCTTTTGGCCCTTTCATTCGTTCAACTTCGGTAGGCTCATCTCACAGCAAAGTTACTAACCACGAGAGCACTGATCGATGACAGTGTTCACACTAATTATTTAACGTAGTTTCCAGGTACGTACGAAACCGCTGTGTTACAGCAAGTAGATTGTCCAGTACGGCACGAGGCCAGCTACTGGCTACTAGCTAGCTAGCGACATAAATAACCTTCCAGTGGAAGGGATATCCTTCAGATCGTGCTTAACTGCCCAATGGTTCAATGCATATACATGCGATTTTCACAAGAATCGGATGCCCCTATACCTAACTGTCTGAACAATCTCAATCTCAATCTCAATCTCAATCTCAATCTCAATCTCAATCTCCCACAAAACACGGGCGTAGTAACCAGGTAACTTCTTTCAGTCTTTCCTTTTTTTTTTGATACTAACGAGTTGTTCCACAAACCAGCGCGACACATGTCACTTGTGTGTGTAGCTAAGTTGAACGACCGCGTCGATTGTCAAATTGAACCAAGTGGAGGAAGCGTATGGTTGTCTCTGTCTATTTTGCATGGCCCTAGACGCTGATCATGGTGGTAGTTATACATACAGTGATTGTTTTCTTTATGCTATCTCTGCCCACCAACCCTGGACTTGTTGATCAGTCAAGCTAGTGGGCTACTTCACCTGTATGCACGGTCGGGCGTTAATTACTTCGAGGAGTCTTACCACACTCGATTTCTAACCTAAGACTGTCGAGTGCTATGGTGCAGCGTACGTGTATTGGCTGGCTATGAAATACTTGTACGTACATTAGCATTTTGTCATGCACATACTGCTGCATCATGACTGTGTATATGGATACGCCGGCTTCAGAAAGGATCGATCAAGTTAAATAAACGCTGATAAGCTTATTGTTCCTCCCGGCGCCTAGCGCCGCTGCCGTCTTGGCCTCCTCCGCCGCCTCCTCCTCCGCCTGGCCCCTCGGCAGGTCCTCCCGGCCGGGCCAGCCGCCGCCGCGGCGCGCCCTCCTCCCGGCGACCTCCTCCGCCTCGCCTCCTCGGCGGCTCTCCTCGACCACCCCACCCAAGGCAGGCCGACAACGGTTGATCGGCGGTGTGTATGGCTTTGTGCACTCTTGATTCATCGCAAATTGTGCCGCCATCAATTGCCAAAATCTTGGTTCCTTCATTGATTGAGTAAACCGGAATATTGATTGTTGTTTGTGTGTATTTGCTTCTCGGTTATTGAGTATTGTCTCGTGATTCTTGCTCATCAATATCGGAATTGGTTGTCGATGAATAGAGTAGATGGCATTTGTAATCTCATTACTAATCCGGCTTTGTGAATTGAGTAGTAAGATCGCGGGGTTAAGGCGTTGATTGAGGTGCCTGAAATTGAAAATCGACTTGATCGACAATTGAAAATCTGTGCTTGAAATTGCATTTGAATATGTATTATATCTCGTGAATCGAGAATTTGTGCAATAGATCGGCCAACAAGACGTAATGTCTATTAATTGCCTCCTTTGCCACTCGCTTATTGCTATCAAATCCTGCTTGTAGCCGGCTTTTGATTATCTCGTCTTTGCTTTGGCATTTGAAAACCCGATAGTAACCTCGACCATTGAATTCTATGTAGTAATCTGGCAAAGGATATTATTAGCGGTATATTGATCGTTGTCGGTATGAATAAACATATATCGTTTAATTTGGAGGTCACTTATCCGGAGCTCTTTTTCCCATTATTGACATACGGTTTTTTTATTTCAATAAAATGTTCTTGAAAGTTTTGGGGTACATAGATGTATTTTTGTTATGTGGAGTTATTTAGTAAAATTGACCGGCACAATGGCATGAGTCCGGTTCGACTTATAGAATATATATGGATCTTCCGTACTCAAAACAAAGATAAAAGTTCTACTGCATATACAACTAATTAAGTTTATTAATGAAATAATACATTTCTTTGTTGCTAATTTCCTTACTATCTTTCTTAGTTTTCTTACTAACACTATTATGTTTATTTTAATTAGATAATGAACAAATTACGATTGTTTGTATACGGAAATTAAGAATAATGTCAAAAGTGTCATTTGAGCAATGCTGTACTTAAGCTGCAAATGTTTCCTTTTCAGTGTTATCTTGGAAATGTATGGGATGTAATTAGGAGTTGTAAATTTGATTTATATTGTTGGTTCTTACTTTTATTCGAACTTGAAGTGCCATATCATTATTGCTTTTGACCTCTTCTTTTCCGTATATGTATGTGCAAAGTTTAAAGTACTTAGATTTGGTGATCACGAGCAATTTGAGATCTTTGGGGTGATACCGCCTCTGATTGAACCTCTTCTTCTCGGTGATTGTGTTCTTGATGTTTCTTGCTTATGTAGAATCATTTGATCATTTATATTGTCTTCATGTCAATATGTTTTTGTGTACATGTATAGGGCATGTATCCTCTGAGAGCTTCTAGCTAGCTCTGTATAACAAGTCGGATTAATATATGCATTATGTTTTGTACACTAGGATGACTGAGGACCGTAGTTGGATGTACACTTTGGGCGAGAGATGGGTGATCAGAGCTAAGAATGGATGGAAAAGACGCCCAATTTTGTGGATCGAGCATTTGCTAGGCGTAATGGACGGGGTGTGTTGTGCCCTTGTTCTCGTTGTTCAACACACGACCACAAATGAGGGAAACAATGATCGCACACTTGTGCAAGTACGGATTTCGGCGGGGTATACCGTGTGGGTCTATCACGGCGAGTCACAACGTAGTACATCATATGTGCTAAGGGAAGAAACGGACGATGGCGCCACAATGAGAGTAGGACGTAAGACATGCTAGATGATGTGCGTGATGCGTATGTACCACACAGTAGAGGAAGAACCGAGCTCGCAACAAGGGCTTTCTTTGATATGTTGTCCGCAATGAGTCAACCACTTCATGGGCAAACACAGTGTCCCAACTAGATGCCGTCACACGACTACTTGTCATTGTCCCATTCAAAGACAAGCATTGCTTGCTTTGATGCATTCTTAAGCGTGTTTAGCACCCTTCTCCCCGATGGTCACAAACTGCCCGCTAACTTGTATGAGGCCAAGAAATTGATAAGCGCACTAAATATGCCATATGAGAAGATAGATGTTTGTCCAAATCATTGCATGCTATTTAGGAATGAGAATGTGCACAAAGATCACCGTGATAAGTGTGGTGTGTCTAGGTTTGTTGAGGTTGACTCGGTGATGGTCGAAGAGGCGACTTCCTATTGGCGTAAAAATACTTCGCTATCTACCATTTGTGCCACGAATCCAACGGTTGTACATGTCGAGGTTTACGCCAAACAAATGATATGGCACAAGTATGGTCGTTGTACCATCTTCGACAAGATGGTCCACCCATCGATGGTGAAGCATGGAAGCAATTTGATCGAGACTATGTAGAGTTCGCCATGAGCCTCGGAATGTTCGAATTGCAATCGCAATCGATGGGTTTAACCCATTTGGTATGGGGCTGCGCCCGTCATACCGCTGACCGTGTTTGTCATTCCCTTAACCTCCCACCCGCGTTTGCATGCGTAAGCAAAACATATTCCTTTCCTTGATAATCCTCGGTCCCGAATACCTGTGGAAGAATATGAGTGTATTCATGGAGCGGTGGTGGATGAATTGTTACATGCTTGGGAACAAGGCATAGTAACATATGATCGGTCAATAAAGAACTTTACCATGCGGTCGCGTACCACACATCAATGCATGACTTCCTGCAGACGTGATATTACGTGGGTGGTGTGTACATGGGAAGATGCCATGCCCAATCTGCAGGAGGCGTTATGCGTGGTCATTGGCTAAAGCATGGTCGCAAGCATTCCTTCTTCGATTGTCATCGTCAATTCCTTCCAATTGACCACGAATTTAGAAGTGATGAAATGGATTTAGGGCTAATATTGCTGTCCGCAGTGGACCACCCCGTCGGCTGGCAGGTGTGGAGGTTCGTGCACGGCTAGATGCTTTGAAGCCCCTTGACGATGGAGATGGGTTCGAGAAATATGGCGAGGAGCACAATTGGACTCACATTCCAAGCTTGTGGCGGCTACCATACTTCCATAAGCTCATTCTTCCGCATAACATAGATGTAATGCACAATGAGAAGAATGTTGCGAGGTCATATTTAGCACATTCTTTGACATTCCAGACAAAACGAAGGACAATATCAAGGCTCGACTTGACCAAGAGGAGCTTTGCAATAGGCCTTGGCTGAATATGATCCACAAGCCAGCTACTGGCAAGTGGGAGAAGCCAAGAGCTAGTTACTGCCTAACTAGGGTTCAGAGGAAGGAGATTTTGGAATGGTTTGCACCTAAAGTTTCTGATGGGTATGCAAAGAAATCTAAGGAGAGGAGTGAATTTAGCTACCATGCGCATCAATGGCCTAAAGAGCCATGACTACCACATATTCATGGAACGCCTTTTGCCTGTGATGATTCGTGGCTACGTCCCCGAGTGTGTTTGGCAAGTGATGGCGGAGTTGAGCTTCTTTTATCGACAAACTATGTGCGAAAGAGGTAGATCCATGGTGATGTCAACTATGGAGCGTGAAGTACTGTGTTGCTTTGCAAGTTGGAAAAGATCTTTCCTCCGCCTTCTTCAATCCAATGCAATATTTGATTCTTCATCTCCCTATGAAGCTAGGATGGGGACCAGGCAAAACCGATGGATGTATCCAATTGAGAGGGAACAAAAGGAACTACGAGGCAAAGCAAAAATCGATCGCGTGTTGAAGCATCCATAGCGAGGCGTATATACTTGAGGAAATTTCCCATTTCACATCAATATACTTTGTCGACAATGTTCGCACGATTACAATCGAACATCACGATACAACATTGGCATCCTCAAAATGATTGCCAACTTAGCCTCTTCGCTGGAAGAGGTGACACTTCAAGCAGTGCTACTCCCAAAGTTTTATCGCGGATGAGTGGTTGATCTGCGATGTTGTATGTCTTGACCAACCTCTCCAAGTGGATGATTACATTAGGTATGCAACAATTATATTTTCCGTACAATTGATGCATGAGTGTTTTTATGTACTTGTCTTGATGCCTGTTGGGAATTTGTTAGGAACGAGTGGAAGCAACGTCGAGATCCATCCGAAAAACAAATTGAGACCCTTCTTAGGAAGGGTGCTGGGAATTGCAAACCGAATTTCCCATCCTGGTTCTATCAAAAAGTAACTTCCTTATTAGCTAGTCCCCCTTGCACATAACATTTGCTAAGTACAGATGAACTGACACATAAAACCGTTTCTATTTATCCTGTAGAGCTTGAAGGACAAGTCTATGAGTAGCGAATTGAGACAAGTTGCTCAAGGATGCCACACTCGGGTGCTGTCGTATAGTACCTACGATGTGAATGGGTACCGCTTCCGAACATCGACACATGAGCGTGAACGGCCTAATGCAACAACAATTAATAGTGGATTGGTGACTATAGGGCAGGATGGGAGCAATACAACTGTTGAATACTATGGAGTAATTGAAGAAATAATTGAACTATATTTCCATGGTAGCAAACCTCTCAAAATTGTGTTATTCAAATGTCATTGGTTCCATCCGTTTAGGGGAGTCAGACGGAACACATCACTTGGGCTGGTTGAAGTTGCACATCAATAGTCCTACCAGGCAATGATCCATTTATTGTGGCTCAGCAAGCCACTCAAGTATACTACATCCGTACCCATGCAAAACTGTGCGTAGTCTAGTGGATTGGTGGGTAGTACATAAGGTGCAACCATATGGGAAACTACCTACCCCTAGTGAGCAGGACTACAACATCGAGACCAACAATGGTGTTGACCTATTCTTCCAAGAAGATGGGCTCCCAGGGACTTTTGAAATAATAATTGGCGAAGGGACGATCACATAGAAGACATTCTAATCGATCTTGAGGAGGTTGTCAACGAAGACGATTTGGAAGTACTTAATCGCTTAGACATTCATGGCAATCAAGGGGTGAGGTCGAGTCAACACCTCATGAGAGTGACGATGACTTTTAAAGGGCCCATCTCGGAGGATCCCATTGTAGACGACTACTTCTAAGCATGATCTTCTTGTACGCCTTGCATGTACTTGCTCGATATTTTTAATTTTTTGTATGAGCTTACTTGATTGCGCTTTATTAATTGATGTATTTAATTTCATTTCATTTCAGGACACCAAAAATGAGTGGCATCAAAGGGGCGGCATACTCTAGTCGAGGTAGACGCTGTCTTCCAAAGTGGCGCCACTCCAGAGGCGAGGGGCGCTGTGGCCCTCGAGGAGGCAGAGGGCGCCGCCCCCTCCAGAGGCAGAGGCTGCCGCGCCCTCGAGGAGGCATGTGTTGTACTGTTGATACTGATGTTACTGTGTAACATGTTAGAATCCTGAAGAACTGACGTTCTCAGATTGTGTGCTAGATTTTGGGTTTCAATTGTGGACATGGATGATGTTCAATGTGGTTTCAATCTCTACTTTGGTTTTGATTTGTACAATGTGATGCAATCGTGCTGATACTACATGATTTGCCTGTGTACTCGTGCTGGTTGCGATGTATGTATCGTGCGTGTTGGTGAGTCGGTAGTATGGGCATGGTAGTGTATCCTTGCATTGTACCATTGATATGTTAGGAATCATGCATGAGATGCCTATCCTATTGGGTTCTTTTCTAGATATTCTATGGATAAGTATCGTGCTGGTATGGTTCTTCGGATTGTGATATCATGCTCGAGCTGATCCCATGCTCACATCGTTGGTGATTCACGATTTGACCTACTACATCATTAGTGAACACTTCTCTGCTGAATGAGACATGAGTAACGTAGACTGTATTATGTGATTGCGAACCTGGCGATGGTCTGGTTCGGATCGGATTCGCTAGCCCTTGACCGTGTCGATGCAATTCTCGCCGGAACGGCCGCAGCCGCCTCACATAGCGCAGCCATGGCTACACCTTGCGCATCTTGGTGCCATTGCCGTAGGCAAGCTTCTTATCAGGCGTACGAGCAAGTCACTTATCGACGGGTAATCTAGTTGCTCCATGGAGCGTCTGAGACTTAACGGATGTGACAGAGTGAGCGTTTACATTTGGTCGACTTTTGAGCGTCACAGTTCTGTGAAAACATTTCGATAAATGGTATTGCACGAAGTCTCAAGATTTCAAGATTACATATAGAGCTATACTCAGTATAAACAAAAGAACGATACAGGATCATTGTCAATTTGACCAGGTATCTCATTATACGCATAGCGTGCACTTGGCTAGCGCTGCCGTCTCACGAATTGCATCGGATCGGACTTGACCTCCCTTGCAAGCCAGGCTTGACAAGGCATGTCAGACCACGTGAGAGAGGCAGAGTGAAACGTTAGTGCATAGTAACAAGAGGCAGAGGAAGATGCAAACGAGGCTATATCATAGGCCTAGCAGGACAACAGAAAATTTAATTCACAGCTAATCGACCAGATATTGATGAAATGGATGGCATAGTAAAGATATTGTGATCGGACTGGTAAGCGTTAAGATATAAGACTTAATGATGGATAGCATTGGCGAATCTAGTCACAGAAGTCATAAGGCACTATTGACCAGATAACGATTCGGCTCTATGTACTTAACAGTGCTAATACTTACGATAATAAAGAGAGCAAAAGTACTGACGATAGTTCCTCTATCTGACTAAATGAGGAAATCTCAAATGCTGATATCATGTCAATAAGCGATAGAACTAGATATGACTCATCTCGTATGACAACTGTCAGAGCATCCGTAATACGTGTTGAATGTTGCTTTACTTTCGTAGGTGAATGGTTTGTTGAAAGAGTTGTCAGTCTATTGATGAGTCAGAGGTCTAATTTGGCAATTTGAAGCCGGATTAATAGGCCTTAACTATTACCACTCAAAGTCAAAGGATCTTCTCACACATCATGACTCATACTTATAAGTGCTCGATGATCTAGGAAATGAAAAGTCCTATGTAGTTTCTAAACCTTTAATCTTATTGGCAATTCAACCTTACTATCTAAAACTATCGTTCACAAGAATATTGCGTTTCTAAGTGACATGTCAAGCTGTATCTACTTATCGAAGCAGCTACCGTCATTCGACACTCACTCAAGGACTAACTTAACATAACATGAGATTACCAGTGCTAAGAGCATTTTTATGCTACACCAGCTTCTAGACTTTATAGGTTTTACAATGGACGTCTAGAAGCTTTGCATAACCTGTTCAACTTAACAATCCAACCTACAAGCATTGGTTCCAAACTCTATTGAAACCGTATCCAATGTAGTCTCGTACAGAACCTGACAAATTCGTCAGATAAACTTGAGAAAAATACTCGGGAAAAGCGACTGAGATCAAGATTTGCTCTTATTCCCGAGTGTCAACACTCGGGAATAAATATGACTTTCCCGAGTGTTTTAGTTTACATACACTCGGGATAAACGCCTTGGCAAAATACTGACAAAATATTATCTTCTCTTATTCCCGAGTGTTGACACTCGGGGAATAAACCGCTTATTTCCGAGTGTCAAGACTCGAAACTTTTCCGTTACGGTGACTACGGTGCTCTGGACGGTTTTTCTCCCGAGTGTCATATGTTTCCCGAGTGTAAATGGTGACACTCGGCAAAATGTAGTTTCCCGAGTGTAACACTCGGGAAACACTGATTTACCCGACTAAACTATCCCGAGTGTTATTTCCCGAGTGTTGGCCGTCGGGAAAGTACATCCCGAGTGTTTTAGTGGATGTCCCGAGTGTATTGAGCACTCGGGAAAAAACCTGTTTCTGGTAGTGCAAGAAATCAGATCTCATTATCTATCAGTAAAGCTTATATTAGAATTTAAATCTCAGTGATCATTCCAGTAGAGCGTCATGCAACATTCATCGCTTGCATCATTAGACCAGTAAATCATGATCTAGATTGATTTCAAAATTTTAGTTTGTATCCCAAACAGAGTATAAAATACTTACAACTTCTACCTAGTATTGTCTTTCAGTAGGTTATACCAACACCTTTTCTCCCGTGTCCTTGGACTTCAGGCCAAGCACAGTCGAAGCATTCCCCCTGCTCAAGATTCTGCTTTCCCCTCTGTTCCTCGTGGACGCCTCACAAGCAGCACATCAATTCCAGCACCCTCCTGAGCTCATTCATCCCTCAACCACCTCACAATCGCAAAGAAGAACCCGCTCACCTCCCCTTCCCTTCTTCTCAGCCACCCATTCCCCGGCCGAGCATCCCCTCAAAGCAAAGAACATCCACCCATCCCCATTCCCCTTCTCGCTCCTTCTCTGGCAGCTGGCTAGAGCAAAGCAGAGGGAGCCCGGAGAACGCAGCAAGAGCAGAGGCGACATCGGCGCCATCTCCGACCTTGAACCGTCCAACTCCCCCCAAGGCTGGCAGCACCAACCTTCTTCTCCTCAGCTCCTGCAGCAAACCACACCGATCCACCTCATCACCATAGGTAGTCCAGGTTTTGCCCTCCCCTTCGACCCCCATTTGTGCATTCTTCAGCCCAATCAATCACAGAGCAGTAGGGAGGGGTTAGAGAGGATCTGGGTAAGTCTCACCGGTAGCAACCGAAGCCATCCACCTCCAGTCCATCTCCACCTCCAGCAACCTCCATCCCCAGATCGGCCATCTTTGCACCTGCATCCATAGTCAGTAGTGAGCTTTAGGTTTTCCTTGCTTCGGTGGGTGGGAATAGGAGGTAGCATTGTGGATCTTTGAGGGAGAAGGCGGCGGATCTAGGCCGGGCCGAGAGCACCGGCGGCGCTTGGGGCGGAACGACCAGGGCTCGGAGCGCGCGCGCTGGGGTCGCAGCAGCCAAGGGCGGCCGGCGCAGGAGCGCGGCAGCAGCTGAGCCGGAGGAGGCGCTGAGCCGGCCGGGAGCGGCGACAGTGAGGAGGCGCATGGCGGCGCTGCCTTGGCCACGGGCAAAGGGAGCGCGCAGCAGAGACTGTGGAGCTGAGCCGAGCGAGAGCGAGTGGCCGAGGAGCCGACCGACGGGAGTGGAGGCGGCGGCTAAGGATCCGAGAGAGAGGCGAGAGAGTGAGAGAGACGAGAGAGTGGGGAGGAATTAGAGAGAGGGGCGTGGGGGGAGCTGTGTCGGCAGGAGGCGGAGGCGGTGTTAAGTAGTTAGGTTAGGGTTTGGATTAGCCGGTGGTTTAGGTAGTTAGTTAGGTATTTAGGTTAGTTAATAATTAGGGTTTAGGATTAGAAGTTTGGTGTATAATTTTAAGTGTAGAAAATTTAGGATTTTGGTTTTGGCTCGTGTTATTTCTTTTAGTAACTTGTTTGTGTGTAGCGTAGTGTGGGCAGTCGTCAGCGCCCAGTTTTGTTTTTGTGAGTGCAACGAGGGTAAGCTAGAGTGGCCGCGATTGTAGGGTGATAGAACGTAAGCTAGACAGTCGCGGCGACAGAGCGAGTTAACCCTAGGGTGATTCCAGTGGCGGAGTGCTAACTGGGTAAGGTCCGGAAAAATATTTGTAAAGTAAAATTGACTAACCAATAGGAGTCACATTAACAGTTTATTCGCATAATAGCACATAAAATCACTAAGTATTTATCTTTATATTTTTTGTATTGTCGTAATGCTTCAGAGGGCGAACTCCAGCCGATCGGTGTGTACCGACTTCTTCTACATCTACGAAGGCAAGCGATCCTCTTGAACATCAATATATCTATTTTAAATGTAAACCGTATATTGTTGTATTAGATGTATTGCATCAAAACTTATTTCCCAAAAACTCAAATCAAATGATCGAGATGACTATGAAAGCGATGAGAAAGATGAAAGAAAAATGTGATAATATTATGATATGGCTGGTAAAGGGGCCTAGGGTAGGGGAAGAAAATGAGAAAAAGATGATAATGATGAGGTAAGAGGTGGGACCCCTTTACATATGGCTAAAATATAAGGACCAACCAAACTATTACTCGGTCAGAAACCGTAAATAAGTGCCAACCATTTTTTCGTTTCGGCGGGCAGAAAATGCTACCATGTTACGTGATTTATGCTTTCCACATTGGGTAAGTAATAGGTGTGAGTGTGATATGGAGGAACCCAGGACCGGTAGGAGAAGTCCGGAAGTGGGGGATCCAAGGCGCTATAGCGCTAAGGTGGAGTGTTGAGTGCAGGATAGAAGCTGTCTCAACCAACATTACCAGAACTCGGTGTGAAGACGAGGTCGGCACCGACGGAAAGTAATGGGTGGAGAAATTAATCACGTAACCTGAAAAACGTTCTGTATTCTGAACTTGAGCCCGCATCGAAGGAAATGCTGGGGACCTGGTTCATCTTAGAGTTCAGAATAGCTATGGGTAAAGTGGTACAAGCCTGCGCAGTGCTATACAAATCATGAATTCATGCCAGTCTCCTGGATTGGAGTCTACGGGAACCACCAGGGGTCTATCTTCTCTCCGAGTGACAAGTAGTGTTTTCAGTAAAATTGTCACCATTGTTTTAATGATTTATTTTCAGAATGAGATGAGATAGAAATTGTGATAACCATCAGAGATATTGACATGCAATGCATCTTTGGCTACTAATGTTTGCTGAGTACGTTGTACTCAACCTTGCTAGTATTCTCCTTTGTAGATCCTAGTCCGACAGGGAATTATCCCGAGTAGGACGAGGGAAGTGCATGTACAGATGAGACCGCAGGAGGCATGGACCCTTGCAGCGAGGAGCAGGGCAAGATGGACGCCCTATTCGGCGCTTGGGACGATTAGGGGACACCTTAGGCGTGGCAGGTAAGAGGAGGACTTGGTCCTATTTTGTACTTGTAATAATTATGTGTAATATAAGACCTTAGTTTTGTGTTGTTAACTGTCGTAATAAAGAACAGTTTCCATCTTATTGTTCTGCTGCGTACTATGATAATAGCTTGCTATTCGTCGGAGCGGTGTTCTACCGAGCTGACGAATAGTAATCCGTGTACCGAAGTGTGATTATCCCTAGGGTAATGACACGGGGCGTCACACTTATCCCTTCGAAAATTCAATTAGCTGATTCTTGAGCTCGATCGAATGAAATCAGTGTCTTCTCTGCAGACTTTCTAAAGAAAAAGAAACTGGACGGGATTATTCTGTGTCCATTCGTCATCAAGGTGGCATAAAATGCGAAAGACATGAGACACACAATTTAGGCATTGAAGAAAAATTGTGGTGGAACTCGATTTGCGTGCCAAGAACAACTTTCGGTGCGGACTTTTTAGCTAACTAAGATGCTGGATCACAAAGATACTAATAGCAGATATATTCCTTGGAAAATGGGAAGTAACGTAATAGTACTGCTAGAAAGATAGAACATATGCCGCTGTAGAGTCCAAATTCCTTGTTCCGGCCCTCTTTATCCTTTCTCCGATTTTGTTCCAAATTAATATTTTCCACATGCACAATAAGAAGCAGCTGGTACCGATGAAAAGTTCATAACATATAAACCGAATCGTATCCACCAGACCACATCGGAGGCTTCGTTGCTGATGCGTGGATAACATTTTTGTTTACACTGGTCCCACCTGTAACAAAAATTAATAACTCTACAACATGACCAAAGTCCAATTAAAGTAGCAGCTAGCTATACACATAGCTAACACCATGCAAAACACAGGTCATGGTCTTCACAGTTCACACTTGACAGTTTTACAGAGCCCCGGTAATCAACGACCAAAATGTGACTGTCATGATCACGAGAGTATCTCCCCGAGAAATTATAGCACGGGCGTGCGTGGGCAAAAAGTCTTTACAAATGTTTGTTCTCTTCTGGTTCACCTGACAGAAACCCCAACTTTGCGCCCGTCTTTCTGTCGACCAAATGGTAAGCTTCGCGGTACTTGCCGGCACAGGCTCTGCCACCCGCACGCTCAGAACCAACCCGTGCTGGCCAGCTCTTCTTTTTTTTAAACCGCGCGGTCAAAAACAGGTGCGGATCGATTTTCACGACCGCCTAGCTACTCGCCTCGCCTGTCCGTCCACCCGCCTCGGCGTGTGGTGGTGGTACGCGGACGCGGACGCGGGAAACCAGTATTATTCACGAACGAAGTCGCCACTCGCTAACGCCGCCTCTCGTCTAATCATGCAGCCGGCAACCGCATGGGCGGTGCGCGTCAAAACCACCTGCGCCGGCCGAGCCGACGGTATTTAAAAAAAACGAAACTGCTATACAACTGTCGCACGTTTCTTAGGATGATTTCAGTCGGATTTTTGGCCGTCCGATGGACTCTGAGGTCGTGCTCAGATGCAAACGTGATTCTCTAGCCTATCGACCACGGACGCGAACGGGTGCTGGCGTCCGGTTTTCAAACACGCTTCGCGTCCGCTTCACGCGTCCGGTCTTCAAGTCCGCGAAGCGATCGCGTTGCGTCCGCGAAGCATCCGATCGAGCATTTCTTTTGAATAGTTTTGGGGAAGCGCGCTGTGTCAACGGCTCGCGATCTGCGCTCGCGCCGCTTTGGTCCGCACTTCACGTCCGCGCTCTCGCGTCCGCCATTTTTTTGTCCGCACTTCACGTCCGCGCTCTCGCGTCCGCGAAATCGTCAGTTTCAGCATTGTTTTTGAATATTTCTGGGGAAGCGCTCCAGGGCGTCTGCGCTCCAGTCCTTGGCCTCGCTTCATTGCTGTCCTGACCGAGTCACAAGCGGAGAGACGGAGCACTCGTTACTCTTCGGTCTGAGCGGAGAACTCGGAGACGAGTTGAGCGGAGGTGATTCCGCGGCGGTGTTTGAGTCAATTTTTTCGCCGTCTTCTTCATCGGCGTTTGCATAGTTGTTGCATCATCATTTTCTTCGTCGGTGTTGGCGTCGGGCTCGGCATTTCAGTCTTTGAGGTTTGGCTTTTTTGCTCAAATTTTTTGGGCTTCCTTTCACGTATTTGCAGTGCTGTGAAATTGTTTCTATGAGGATGAGATCTAAGTGATTTGTGGATGCTTCAAATTTTGTGCTTGATTTGTTTTATGGTTTTGGAAGTTTAGTTAATTTGGCGATATATTACTGTCCCATATTGATTGCTTTGGAATTTTTGGGTAGTTTTACTTGTTTGCGCAGTACATGTACGGAGTTTTAGTAGATTTTTTTAGGTGGTATGTCATCTAGTTGTTTTTTGTGTCATCTAGTTGTATGTGCAAATTGTACTTTTGTTCTAATAAATAGCTGGTATGGACCGATTGTTATTGGTCATGTTACTGTTTTTCAGAATGATATATTATCTCTTTAGGTAAATTTGGCCAGAATTAAGCTGCCTTATTCATTTTCTGAGTACAAACTCATGTATGCGTCCTGATAATTGGGAGGATTAGTACATCAGCAAGATTGCCTTTTTTATGTCATTCTATAATGTATGCCTTACATCTCATTTTAGTTTGTTTGATTCATCATTATCATTTTGTATTTTACATGTAAATCAATATGTTTTTACTCAATTATTATTTGTTTCAGAACATTGACTAACCTAACCTTTAGTCTTTTATTTCATATGATCCGATTACCTGACCATATATATACAAGAAACAATCATTCTGGTTTTGTGGAGTAGGTTCAAATTTAGGAGTGGGTTGTGTGATGTAGTGATAATTAGGTTACAGGTATTGTGTTTATATTATATCATTTTTGTTACGTGGTACTATACTACTATGTATGTGTACTTAATCAAGTTTTTTTGGTGGTGACCTTTTTTTTCATGTTACGTTTTGTACTCATCATTTGAAACATACCAGCATTTAATTATGTTAGTTTTCTTTGTTATCTGATGGTTAGAAATATGTTGATTGCGTTCTTAGTGACAATATTTAATTATGTTGATACTTCACATCAATATTTTGTTAACAAGATATTGATGTGCAGCCTAGGAGTCTGTTTTTTCCCCAATTGCCTTGCATACTTACTGCTTGCTTTTGTTTTTTAAGTTCAATTTGATTTGGTTTGTTTTTTTGGCTCAATTGAAGCTTTTGTTGGGGTTTTTTTGTAAATAGTATTGAAGCATTTGTTGCTTTGTTTCAATTATTAAGTACTTTTTTCATGCTTTTCTTATAATATGTATTTTTAGGAAATGAGTTCCACCGGTTCAGATTCATCGGGTAGTGGTAATGTGGAAGTATTAGTGGATACTTCCATTCCAATTTGCAAGTATTTTGCAGGGACTGACAACAAGGACATCAACAAGTTGGTTCATGTCTATTTTCGAAACATTAAAGATGTTGATAAAGTTTATGCTGCTACTGTTGTTACTCAGTTTCTTCTACAGAGTAACAAGTTCAAAATATCTTGTTCTGCTGATGGTGATGTTCTTGTTTGTCTTGAGGAGCTTCGCGATGCTGAGATTCTAGATTATCAAGTTTTAAAAGCTTTGGGGGCAATTGAATATTGACGCGATGGGCTTGTTTCTGAGGAGCCTAGATCAACTCGTCGTGTCCACGAAGTCGTTTGCTGTCTTTTGCAAGCGGTAGTTTGAGTTTAATATTTGTAGTATTATGTTAGTGTTATTTATGTAATAATATTGTAAATTTAACTTCACTTTTCAGTATGGACTTTTTTGTAATATGTTGGATTTGTAATAACTTTCACCCCTATATTTATTGTTGTATATATGCTTCCCTGATGTTATTATGGCAAAATGGATGTATTATGGATTTTTTATGCAGCATATTTGTCAATGTTTTCTATTATATATATTTTGCTTCCGTGAATGAGTTCTTTGGTTGGATGTTTGATCTTTTCTGGTAAGTGTCAGTGATTATATTGAATATTCAAGGTACTTAATTTTTCCGCATTGGACATGTACTTGATTTGAATTATGTATTTTTTTTTCCATACAACTTCTGTTATCTATTCTTTTTTTCTATTATTAAGTTTTTATTGAATATTCTCTCAAACTCGTTAGATTTAAGTAATTTTTCTTGTGAGTGCAAGAAATTTTTGGTTAATGTGAATCTTCGTGCTGCTTATTATTAATGTTTACATATTTCTTGATTATATATGTTTGTGTCATTGTTGTGTGTTATTGTTAGATGGTTAACCTAAACAAACACTCTTTCGAAGATTCTTCTAGTCATTTTCACTCTATATACGACACTATCAATAATAGCGAACATGTCAATGATGATTCTCAAGATTTAGAAATGCCATCTTCTGATTCTTTGAAGCGATCAATTCATGTAAGTATTATTTTGATTTCTTTTAACTTGTTTTTTATTTTTATATATTTTGTCCTCATTTTATATTTTATTTCAGGTGTGTTCCTCATCTGATGATGAAGATCTTGATGAAGCTCTCTATAAAGTCTACAAGAAGCAGGTTATAAATTATTATATTTTTGTTTTGAAAGCGTGATTATGTCTATAATGTTAATATTATCTTAATTGTTATCTTAATTTTTCTTAGAAAATAAGATCACTTAAGAGAAAACTAAGAAGTCGTTGTAAGCAAGAATCTGTCAAGGTAATTTTCAATTTAGTATTGTTCTTTTGTTGTTGCATTTATTTTATTTGATTTATTTTTGTGCTATGCATTTTAATGTTTTGTACATTATTGTAGAGCAAGAAATGTAAGGATGATAGTTCTGAACCTGGATCCTTTTCAAGATTTTCTCTCAAGTATTTCTGTGAAGTTTTGGAATCTCTTACTCCTTACCAGAGGAGTGTGATTCAGAAATTCGGATTTGGTTGCCTTTTAAAACTTGAGAAGTGTTCTGTCCCTAACAAGTTTGTCAAATGGGTTGCTCGGCAAGTTGATGTTAGATCATCTGATATCATAAGATCTGAGAAGGTTATTCCAATCAGCAAGGAATCTGTACATATGGTTCTGGATATACCTATTGGTGGGAATGATATCATTTCAGATAGTGATGCTGGTAGATCATTTCTTGTTTCCAAGTTTCAGTTGACTTCTATGCCGCAGTGTGCATATTTTGGCAACATTTTGAAGAACAACACTGATCTGAGTGATGATATGATTTTCATTTGCTTTATGATTGTTGCCATATCCTCTTTTTTGTGTCCAAATTCAAGTCTTTATCCATGTCCAAAATATATTAGTGCGCTTGAAGATGTTTCTGGTGTTAAGAATTTGGATTGGTCCAAGTTTGTTTATGATTGGTTGATGTCTAGTTTAAAAAAATTCAACAATGCTAACAAGGCCACTGGCAAGAAGTCAAAGACTCTAGGAGGCTGCATGTATTTCCTAGCTGTGAGTTAATTTTTTGTTAGCTTTTCTTGTATTTATTTGTTTTGTCATGCATTAATTTTTTTTATTGTTTATTTTTTGAAAAAAATTAACTTCACAGGTATATTATCTGGATTTCGTCAACTTTAGTCAAAACCAAGTGGATGGTGGTCTTCCTCGAATTAATTTTTGGAAGGGGAATATGATCAAACATTATTCAGAACTAGATCAAACAAGCAGTCATTCTTATGGAAAACGACCTCTTCTTGAATTTTCTGCTTCCTGTTATTTCCAGGTTATACTTTTTTTCTTGTCGTTCTAATATATTGTTGGTGTTAATATACAGTAAATTATTTTATTTTATTGTGTTGTGTTGTTCATTTTTTTTGTGCTTGTTAGAATTGTGCTTTTGCAGATAAATGTTCAGGTCGTTCAAAACAACATTCGTCCCCTAACTCGTCTGGTATCAAAGCACCATCTGCTGTTTTTATATCAAAACTAGACTTGTCTGTTGGAGCTAATTTACCGAATGAGGTATAGTTGTTTGTATTTTTTTACTTGTCTTTTTCCGCACCTTTTAATTTTTACCATCTATGGTATTAGATAAGGAAGCTTTTTATTGCCTGTGGCTATAAGTGTTTTTGTTCACTGGTACATATACAATAATTTTTTCTTCATGTTATTTTTATTATTTGAAATCTCATCTTCAGGTTAAAGATGCTATCTGCAATCTGGTTCAAAAGCACCACGAAGATGAATCTGAATCTAGTAATACAAAGTCTGAGATTTTAGTGCTTAATGTACTTCAATTAGTGTCTGAGGCTTGTTCCAAGGATTTTTGTGATCACCCAGCTGAGAAAGGTGACAGTCGTAATAATCATTTTCCTGAAGCTAGCGATTTGCAACATGATGAAGTGTTAAATCAAATGGCATTGAAAATGGATGGTCTGCTTAATAGAGCTTCACCTGATGGGAAATTTAGTGTAGCTGAGAATGTAGTTCCCATTAATGATTTATCTGTCAAAATTCCTTTCGAAGATCAAGTATCCAAAAAAAATGGCAGTGATGGTAAGCATTGTTTCACTCAATTTTATGTTGTGTTTTCATCTACTTGTTTACTTTGTTTAATTTTTCCTAACAGTTTGTTGCCCTTTCTCCTTGTTTTATATTAACAGTCGAGTACATTTGTGAGAATAAATCAGCAAAGAGGTTATCTTCTGAAGGCATTCCTATTGTATCTGCCCCAAGTACAAAATCTCCATCGTATGAAATTTCTGCTTTTCACAGGGTATGTGTCCTTCTATTATGTAATTAGTATTTTTGTGATCAACTTCCTTCCTTCTATGTTATGTTATTTATTGGTTTCAAATTGCAGCATTTTGTATCTCAACAAAATTCACCTTCATTGTCCCCCTGTAATAAAGTTCAAGTACCTGATCAACCATTGAATAATGATTGCTCCATTGATAAAGGTTCATCTGTTGTTAACATAGTTATGAAGAAACTTTCAAAGCCAGGTATTACCAAATTACTAATTATTATTATAAAGTTAATTTCAATTCAGATATATCAATTTGATAATTCTTTTATTATTTGCAGTGGATTCTATTCCTTCTCATGTTTGTGATAGTGCTAATGTAGTCAAATGTTCTTCTGTTCCTACATCAAGTGGTTTGATACGAACTTTCTTGAATTTGAATCTAATGTCTTATAATTTTGTTTTATTTCTTGCTACAGTGACAATATATCTTTTATTTATTAGGTCATGTTCCTATTGTTAATAAAAGGATATCAAGATTTCGTCGTGTAAATGATAGGGAACCAGAAAAAGAATCAACCCAAAGTGATCATCCTCAGTTTAATCTTCTAGACCCAGATGAAGAGCGTAGATATGCTGCTCATTGGAAGTCAATGATGGAGGAAGCTTCCAAAGAATTAGATAAGAAATCTACTGTTGAAGAGGACACTAGTACACAAGTTCAAAATAATTATTCATTGGGTATTGGTGTAGATTTAAAAGTATCATCAGAATTGCCTTCACTATGTGCAAGTCAATATGTTCCTACAGAGGTTATTTATTTATCCTTTATTTTTTAGTTACTTATCGCTATTTTTTTATTCCAAGAATTTTTGTTAAATTCATCTATAAGTTATTGTCAATTGTGAATTACTATTTGTTTGCTATATTTTACGCTTTCTAATTTCATCAGAATCTGTAATGTCATTGTTGTAATTTTGTTTCAATATTTTCTCATCATTTTCTATTGTCTAGTTTTCTATTTATGCTGCTTTCATAATCCAATATAATATCTTTTTTCTCAGCCTGGTATTGTGATGGTCACTATGGAGCATTCTCAATATAGCAATACTAACCCATCGATAAGGATCGTCAAACTCAACCTCTTGTCATTTCTACCCTCGCTCCTATTGTCGCTTCTAGGCATAAAGGCCGAAATGTTAATATTTTTGTGAGTGTAGCGACTTTTGACTATCGCTCCGATTTCATTTTTTGTTTTGTTTTGTACTTGATTCGGTTAAGATAGTGTCAACTTTTAAATTCAAGAACGCACTAGTTACATCACCCTCATATTGCTTTGGCTTAGTTTGATATCTTATTTATTCTTTGTTTTCATTTTAGTCCTGTGGATCTCGGATGTTGAAGTTTTGGGTGAAAAGAAATTTGTTGATAGGTGCACTCGCTATGCAACCAAACCGATAAGTTGTATGATAACATGAATAGTACAAATCGGATGCACTTTAACGGGCCTTCTTATTTGTTCAACCCCACCTCTTGACAAACTCCATTCTCGCCTTTCCAATGTGAAACTGTTAATATTCCAAGTGGTTCTACGTCGGTGGAAAAGAACCACCTCATGGTCCTCAAGAATTGTTATTCCCGCAAGGTGTAATCTTAGTCCTTTTGTGCCACGACTAGCCGCTTTCCCATTTCGCAAATGAAAGGCAACATTATTTTGCAATTTGTCGACTTCTTTGAAAGTCGCCAATGGAAAACGACGCTTTTTAATCATAATTGTTAAATTAATGTTATTATTCTTGTATCTTCTCTGATTTTGGATTACTTTCTGTTTTTTTGTCACAGAAAAGCTGGTATTCAACTGTGGAAGACTCATTGCTCTTATAGATCTCTTGGAGAATCGCTAGTTCATGCTGGTCATGTTGATAACTTCCTTATGAATGTTTATTGTCGTCATTTTTTGAGGAATGCCACCTCGAGTTTCAAAGAAGCATTTCTTCTACTCTTATATAGGGGTTAGTACTAATTTTATTCTTTCTTGTATTTTGTTTTTAAGCTATATTGCATATTTGTATGTAAGCATATTGTTTACTGTATTTGTTTTTGAGGAATATTCAGTTTACTAGATATTTTGTTTGTTTTTTTCTAGTTTCATACTTGTTGCTATAATGAATATTTGTGTAGGGATTGTGTAGGAGGAACAGTGCTTGGTTTTATTAGCATGTGTCATTGTTGATTGTGTTTTGGCAGTTTTGCTGGGCTCAGTTTTTAATGATTACGTGTCAAGGATAGCTTGTTCTCATTTGGTCAAGGGCTATAATTGTACGATCTGTCTAATTGTATGTATCACTGTTGCATTGAATGTTTCTTTACATAATAGTTCATCACTGATTTGAAATTACACACTATTGTATGGTTTTTTACAATTTTTTTGTTTATGTAATTTCTTACAAACTAAACAGTAATTGTTACATATGTCTACTTTATTGTCTTTAAGTTGGTAAAAATTGCTTAGTATTACTATCAGAATGTATGTTAGCTTAGATTCACATCTAAGCATGTATGTTAATTGTGAATGTTCATTGTCGTCATTTTTTTGAGGAATGCCACCCTGAAGTTTCAAATAAGCATTTCTTATGCTCTTATATAGGGATTAGTTCTAATTTTATTCTTTCCTGTATTTGTTTTTAAGCTATATTGCATTTTTGCAGGTAAGCATATTGTTTACTGTATTTGTTTTCGAGGAATGCTCAGTTTACTAGATATTTTGTTTATTTTTTTCTAGTTTCATACTTGTTGCTATAATGCATATTTGTGTAGGGATTGTGTAGGAGGAACAGTGCTTGGTTTTATTAGCATGTGTCATTGTTGATTGTGTTTCGGCAGTTTTGCTGGGCTCAGTTTTTAATGATTATGTGTCAAGGATAGCTTGTTCTCATTTGGTCAAGGGCTATAATTGTACGATCTGTCTAATTGTATGTATCACTGTTGCATTGAATGTTTCTTTACATAACAGTTCATCACTGATTTGAAATTACACATTATTGTATGGTTTTTTACAATTTTTTATTTATGTAATTTCTTACAAACTAAACAGTAATTGTTACATATGTCTACTTTATTGTCTTTAAGTTGGTAAAAATTGCTTAGTATTACTACTGTAATGTATGTTAGCTTAGATTCACATCTAAGCATGTATGTTAGTTGTGAATGTTCATTGTCGTCATTTTTTTGAGGAATGCCACCCTGAAGTTTCAAATAAGCATTTCTTATGCTCTTATATAGGGGTTAGTTCTAATTTTATTCTTTTCTGTATTTGTTTTTAAGCTATATTGCATATTTGCAGGTAAGCATATTGTTTCTTGTATTTGTTTTCGAGGAATGCTCATTTACTAGATATTTTGTTTGTTTTTCTAGTTTCATACTTGTTGCTATAATGCATATTTGTGTAGGGATTGTGTAGGAGGAACAAAGTGCTTGGTTTTATTAGCATGTGTCATTGTTGATTGTGTTTCTAGCTTTCTTGGGCTCGATTTTTAATGATTACGTGTCAAGGATAGCTTGTTCTCATTTGGTCAAGGGCTATAATTGTACGATCTGTCTAATTGGATGTATCACTGTTGCATTGAATGTTTCTTTACATAACAGTTCATCACTGATTTGAAATTACACATTATTGTATGGTTTTTTACAATTTTTTTGTTTATGTAATTTCTTACAAACTAAACAAAGAATTGTTACATATGTCTACTTTATTGTCTTTAAGTTGGTAAAAATTGCTTAGTATTACTACTGTAATGTATGTTAGCTTAGATTCACATCTAAGCATGTATGTTAATTGTGAATGTTCATTGTCGTCATTTTTTTGAGGAATGCCACCATGAAGTTTCAAAGAAGCATTTCTTATGCTCTTATATAGGGGTTAGTTCTAATTTTATTCTTTCCTGTATTTGTTTTTAAGCTATATTGCATATTTGCAGGTAAGCATATTGTTTACTGTATTTGTTTTCGAGGAATGCTCAGTTTACTAGATATTTTGTTTGTTTTTTCTAGTTTCATACTTGTTGCTATAATGCATATTTGCAGGAAAGCATTTTGAATCTTGCTGGTGAAACTCAGTTATCTCTTGTAAAACATGCTTTTCAAGGTGCTGCCGCAAGTGCTAGATCGTTGTCTTCTTCAAATATGGTATGTATTAAATAATATTTGCCATTTTCATGTTTTTGTTGTATTTTACAAGATACAGTATATGCTACCTGCATTCTCAAATGTATTTGATTTATCTTTTGCTAAATTGTGATATTCTTATAAATGCTGTCTTGCAGCTATTTTTTCCTATTTGCCTTGATCATCATTGGTTCTTGTTTGTTGTTCTAATTCAAGACAAGAAATTTGCTTTTCTGGACTCATATTTCTCTCAAAATTCAGATTTTCATACTCATGCAAGAAATGTTCTGGTAAGAATTTATTTTTTTCATATTTATAATATATTATTGTATATATTATTTGCATTGACATTTTTTTTTGTGTTTGCCATATATTTTAGGTTGACACTTTCAAAGAATTATGGGAAGAATTTGTAAAAGTTGATGTTGGTTTTGAGAAGTTTAGGGTGATTTACCCTAGGGTACCAATGCAAGATAACAAGTAGGTAGTTTGTTTTAACCTACATTTTATTTTTGAGCGTAGTACCATTGTTACAGTAAATTTGCTTATGTTAAGTCTTTGCTTTTCTTTGCTAGGAATGACTGTGGAGTTTTTGTTATGAAATTTATGGAGCTATGGAACCCGAGAGTAGATTTAACAAGGCAATTCTCGCAAGGAGATATTGATAACATTAGGATCAAGTATGCCAATCAACTATATTTCAGTCGGTTCAACCAAGTAAATAAGGATTTGGTGACAAATTTCTTTGGCCCGGTTAGTTTTTACTATTTTTACTATAATTGTTTAATTTTTATTACCCATTAGTGTTCATTTCGTTAATTTTATTTTTTTAGGGTGATTTTCCTCGAGTTGGCAACCCATGAAGATTAATCTCGTCTTCATTTCTTTTGGCATTAAACTAGTGTGTAATCATTTTCTTTTGTATCACGGAAGAAGCTTTGATTTGTCGTATAGTTCTCAGTTTGATGTTCAGACATACACTGTGATCTCAAGTTGGCAACCCATGAAGATTGATTTCCTCTCTATAATTGTCGAGTTCAAGTAGATATTTTTGCAGTTAGAACTACCACCACGTGTCATGTCTCATCTTGTACTACGTACATCATGAAAACTTATTGGAAAAGACTTAATAGTAGTGCTGTTTTTTTGTTAAAATATATACTGCATATTGATATTTTCCAACATCTCATTTGATAGCAGCTCCAAAATGTTCTCTTTCCTCATTACATACATAATGCTTACATAAATAACAAAACTTCGCTTGGATGGCTTTCCCTAGCTGCAAAATACGATACTGCTTACATAAATAAAAAAAGTTGTTGATATAGTCTAATTTGTCCATACTTAATTTGATCTTATGATGTTGATATTCTGTCGTCTTCCTTTATGGTGTTTTTCTCCTCGCCTCACTTCTTCGATGTTTGTTCCTTCTTCTTCTTGTAGTTGTTGCCTGATACAGAATCTGCATGATTTTGAAAGTATATTAATTGATATATGCTTTTAGCATTCCTCTTCCAATTGAAGTTGTGGTTGGGTTTTATGTAGATGTTACCTTTTTTGTCTTCTTTGTTTTGCCGAACTCTCTTTCTCTTTGGCAGATCAAACTGTAGATGCTTGAATTCACACTTTGCAAAATTATGTTCGTAGATCCACAATGACCGCAGTGATAAATTGTTGTTCTACTTGCTTTCTCAGCAATTGTTTTCATTCTAGGTCTGCCTTTTGTCAATGCTATATTAGGATCTTCAAGTTGTATCTCTGAATTTTTCTCTGAAATATCTTCATTCTGTGCATTTGGATACCTAAATGTGTTGCTCTGAGCTTGAGATGTTTCATGACCATTATTAATTACTGGCAGTTGTCTTTCTATTCTTTCAATCTCTTGCATCATGAATTCATAGCTCTCAGTTGTTTTAGATGCTCTTGATGCCATTCCATTAACCTTCGGACAACACATTGAATCGAGAGTTGAGTCATTGTTCATCCATTGAGTTTGTTATTCTGAATTAGTTTTTTGTCCTTTTTTCTCCACCTTTCTATGATGTACTTATCAGGTATTTTGCTAATTTCCAGGTTCAGCATAGTCCTGAGAATATGCGAACATAAGATCCCATCCTTCTGAAATTTAGCACATATGCAGCTGAACTCCTCATTTGGTAAGTCTGTTATCACAATGTATTTCCTTGGCCTAAATTCCTTCTTCTTGTGGTTCAATGCTTGGAACACCTCATATGTCTTATCTACTTCTATTTCTTTTATTTGGAGCCTTGTTGTACACTTCAGTTCCCACTGAAATTTCTTGAAAATTTTTCTATTGTACATCTCTACTGCTTGCTCTTCTATATAGTACTCTGACCATAGCTTTTTTGGTCTTGTTGTTCTTGACTCATGATCATCTTTCTCTTCTGTTGTGTAAATTGTATCCATAACTCTTTCATGTTCTTTTAGGAAGCTTGTTACGTTGTATGTTGCTCCAACATTTCTTTTAAATCTTGCATTTGTCCCTTCACTCCTTGCAGTGCTCTGAAGAAAAGGGTAGAAGTGGTTCTTGAAGTAAACAGGTACAAATCGTTGCCTTGCCTCCCACATTGTTTGAAAATATTTGATATTCTGAACCTCATGCTTTTGAATCATTTGCTGCCATAGTTCCTCAAACTCATTTATTGTTAATGAGTTGTTTAGTGTGTCCTCAAATTCCTCTTGTAGTCCACTTTTACTATGAAAGGCTCTACTTCCTTTTTCGTAAGCTTTTTTCTTTATATGGAAAAAGCAATTCCTGTGATTTGTAGCTGGGAAGATCTGAGATATAGCTGACTTCATAGCTGCATCTTGGTCTGTAATTATTGTCTTTGGAGCTTTACCTTCCATTGCATCTAGAAATCTGCTGAAAACCCACTTGAACGTTGTGATTGTTTCATCAACTAGGAATGCACACCCAAATATGCAAGTGTTTCCATGCCCCGTGATCCCAATGATAGGTGCAAAAGGCAAATTATATCTATTTGTCAAATATGTCGTGTCAAAGCTAACACAATCACCATAGATAGCATACATGTCCCTTGACCTTGCATCTGCCCAAAACATGCTCTTTACTTTGCTATTTTCGTCCAAGTCAAATGTGTAATAAAACCTGGGATCTTCAACTTGTCTTTTGGTAAAGTATTGGAAAACTTGCATCATGTCATTAGCTGTTGTTTCTCTGTTCATTAATGTTCTGACATTACTTACATCCTTTTTTGTGTATGTTAATGCTGCCATTCCTCCCCTGAGCACTGAAAGTACTGCAATCATCTTTCTTGTCGGTATGTTGGCTTCCTTTAGTGTTCTTATCAATGTCTTTTCCTCATTGGACATGTACTTATGAGACCTATAGAATCTAGTCTCTGAATTTGGGCTAAGGCAATGGTTGTGACTCAAATCCAGCCTTGTTATGTACCATATCCCTTTCTTCTCTGTAACAACCATTACACACTCACATTCTGTCTTAACCAAAATGCTTGTTTCTCTCTCTGAATTTTCGTCATTTGTAGCACTTGGTTCACCTTCTTCTGCTGATTTGCCATGTCTGTTGCATTTAAATGTCACTCTTGTCACCTCATTATTCTTTTTCTTGCTGGTTGTGTGATAATTGTGTGCAATAACAATTGAGAACCCTGATAAATATGCATAAAAATTGAAGAAATCATGTGCTTCTTTTGAACTTTTGAAATCCATCCCGTCTCATGTATGTGTTTGTTGTCTATGGTCACATCATTTCCTTGGCTTGCTACTATTTCCTCATTCTCAAGAAAATTTCTAGGTCTTCCTCATTTATTGCTTCATTTCTCTGTCCTTGTTTTCCTGCCATATTATCATTCTCGCTTGTTTTACGTTCTACAACTCTCTCAAATTGTTGTGTGTATATCTCACGCATTTTCTCCAACCTCATCCTGCAATGTTCAATTTTTGATAGCATGTAAAGTTCCGTAAAAGTAATGTTTTGTTTTAAAAAATCAACCTTTTACATCCATGCCTCAACTAACCTCGTATTCTTCTATGCATCTAAACATATCCAGGCCCCAGTGGGTTGCATTATCGTCCTCTTCAATCACACTCCTTAACTGGTCAAAGGATTCCATCTGCAAAATTCACCAGTAATAGCTTAAATTCTATCTTTTTATATTTGTTTATATCCTTGGTTGTTTATCAATATTCTTATCTTTTGGCAATTATATATTGTACTTACCTGCAATTGATTTTGTAAAATTGTATTACTGTTATTTGTATGCTCATTTGAGTCATCCAAGCAGCTGAAATCATTTATCTCAGAATCAATAGATATTGATCTCGTCAATTCGATGTAATATGAAAGTGAAATGATTCTTACTATTTTTGGCAACAAATTTGTTCCTATTTTTTGTTTTATTGTAACTACATATTGTGATTTTTGTAAATTTGATAACATGCTTTTTTCCTTAGGTTTTCCTTTTTTGTGAAAACCATAGCCACCATTTTTTATTGGAAGTTTGAATGTATACAAATGTAATCCTCATTATTGCATAACCATTCCTCTAAAATCTAAAATGTTGAAATCTTGAACATCCTAGTATTTTTTTTTTGAAAAAAACATTATGTCAATCATTGGAATTAAATTTTGCAATAATATGCATGCTTCTTACCTGTTCTTGCATAGTTATTACGTCATCATTTTCGTATGGCTCTTGATAATTTGACTTAATTTGCCTGCCATCGCTTACCTGCATAATAAAGACACTTTATTAGTTCATTTAAGCATGTCTTTTTTTATATTTAGTAGCAACCCCCACAAACTAAACGAAGATATTATTACAATATATTTGGAGTACTTGTTTTAGAGGAATGCAACCATCAGGATTAATTCTGTTTAGAAGAATAATCAACCGTCAGGATTCTTCTCATGTTACATAAGCAAAATGTTCTAAGTTGTTCTTTGTTTACAAGGCCAGTTCTACTTACAGTTATTTTTCACCAAATTTGCATGTATTATTTTGTTTTAATAAAGTACTTATCATTATGTAATTCCAGTTACCAAGAAATATACCTCAACACCCAACCTTGAATTATGTGTATACTCTTCGCTTGTTCTGCTTGTTGTCAATATCATTGAGTTCTGCATGTATTGGCAATTCAAGTAAATTGTTGATCCAATGAAGTTGGACCTAATAATATTTCACCTCTTTTTTTTACCTCAAAACTAGGTGAAGCATTCAAAAGGCCTGTGTAGCTTGTGTTTCCATGCTGTGAACCATAATTTAAAGTTAGTCATATAACATTATGTTATTGCAATGTTTTAGTTTAGAAGTTAAACAAATATGTACCTGGTTTGTATCATTGCAGTTAATGATTCGTTGCAACAAATTTGTGTAGCTAATCTCTCCTGCCTGCGAGAAAAGAGTATCTTGTTGTTTCTATCTTTTTTTGTTGTTCCTGTTAAATATTGATTTTTTCATACACTTAACAAACACATACACTGCCTGCCAGTAAGGCGCTATCTATGTCATCTGAACTCCAGTCACCTTGATTTTGGACCTGATTCTGCAAATAATACATCATGCTTTCCTGTCAACAATTTAAGGAAAGCAGTTATATACACTTTTTTAATGCTTTTCTTGTGAATGTACAAATAAATGCTCAATGTCATTAATTTAAGAACTTACTGTTCTTGGATCACCACTCATCATTCTGAACTCATCAATTGACATTGTTCTGCATCCTGAAAATTTGTAGTGTTAGTAGATAATCATGATTCTCTTTTTTATTTCATTGTATGTATATCTTCTCATTGGTCTCCATCATGAGAATTGGAAGTTTGGCTTGGTTCATCATTATGATTCTCAAGTTACATGTAATTTTTTATGTTTTTACATAATTATTCTTTATGTAATTTATAATTATAGACAAATGTAATTTCTGTAGTTCTTTTTTTTGTATTGTCATATTCAAGTTCTTTGTACAAACTCATGTATACAGAGGCACAAAATGTTCTTTTATTAATATGTTTGGCTAACTAGAAATCTGAGTACAGAAAACCACACAAGATCTATTTCTAGATTCCTTTCTTATTGTTGACTCTGATTCATGTTAGTAACTACTATTGTTTTACCATCTGTTAAGATTCTTTGTCCAAAAATACATAACTACTACTCAGCATACATATAGACATGCTATTTTTATACCCTAGCTATATCTAACAAAGTATCACCATTTCTGACACAGGATGTCAAGAAGGACTATGCCTGCTTCTGTCTCCTATGATGTGCTACCAGAAAAAAAATATGTGGAATGTATTGTTTGTAATTCTTATTTTTTGTAATGTCAAATTCGTGTTCTAAGATCAGAGTAATGTATACATAGGAATAAGATTTTGAGTACAATCTCGTGTATCCTAGCAACTCAAATATAGAATATCTATCGTGAGATTGGAGTAATTTAGTACATCATCTTGTTGGAAAGTAGAACCAAGAACCACAGAAAAAGTTGTTTTGCTGGGGCAGCAAAGATGATTTTGCAAGAAGATAACAAATTCTGGCGAAACAGAGTTGACAAGCTGTTGTTGCATTGATCGACATCCAGGTTTTTGCACCATACCTTTGCTATCTTCCTTTTTTGGTCGCTATTCCTCTCTTCTCTCGGTTCTCTCTTCCGGATGCTTTTGTTTGGTTTTCGTCGATCTAATGTCGGCGGTTTCCATCCGTCTTGCACTCGCTTCTTTTTTGTTGTCTTCTCCCATTGTCTTCCAGATATTTCTTTGGCTAGCATCTACAGATTGATCATCTGAGGTTTCCATATGTTCTTGGCGGCCAAGTTCCGATCGGAGTTGTCTTTTTTCTTTAGTTTCCTATTTGGGCTTTTGGTCTCTGTTCCCCCTGTCTTTTGGGCTGGCAGAAAGACGACTGGCAAGTTCCAGTTCCAGAATACCTCATTTCTTCCTTCTTCTGGGTCTTTTTCCTTTTATTACTCCAAACAGTATACTGGGCTCCCAAAATAAAGAATACGGAGGAAAACGAAATCAGTAGTTCACGGGCTTTGTAAGTGAGCAAAAAAATAAAAACGAAATAAAGGCCGATAAATCATTCATGGGCTTTGTGTTTGAGCAAAAATAAAAACGAAATAAAGGTTCATAAATCACAGCCCGTTAACAATTCCGGACCTGTTAATGTTTTACGGATTCTTTTTTTTTTTGTAACGTGGAAGCATCTTAGCAATACAGCTTTTGATCCTATGGCTAAAAAAACTGACTGATATCCAAAAAAAAAACATTCAAAAGATGTATAGACACTCCCTAAAAAAAAAACGCGAGGAGCTCCCGCATGTTGCAAATAAAATTTGCGGGCAGGTCGGTGATTTGAAGTTTACTTTAACGCGGCCGGATCCTGAACGCTTGACAGGCTCGGAGTTCCCTTTTTGTCCGTGCCGCGGCGCGGTTGAGTTGAGTGATTGACAAAAAAGAATATCTGACATGTCATCCAGGCGGGCATCCGGTTCCATCGACCGATTCCCGGCCCCCGTGTTGATGTTGAGCATGTTACAACTTGCGACGTCTTCACGTGGCCGCCAGCCGTAACCCGAGGTGAACTCTAGTCTAATCCTAGTCCCAGTCGCTAGCTAACCTCCCCCAACCACAGCGATTCAATGCAGCTCGCCAGGTTTGTAGTCGCGTAACCGTTGCAGTGCCATAGACTGGCTAATGAGTTAAGATATGACGCAGCCGTCGCCATCGATGCGTGCGCGCAAGGGGAAGTTTGGTATCGTCTTTCCCGAATCAACCGAGCTAATGCCGCTAGCCGCCGCTGTCCGTGCCCCGCGCGCGATCGATCGGGCCTGTGAAAGCACGGAATTCCGTGTGCTAAAAGCGGCTCGACAAAGGCTTCGCCGAGAAAGTCGTGGATAAGGCTCGGTCTGTTCGAGCAGGAGCAGGAGCAGGAGCAGAAGCCGGCAGGCGACAGAGATTTTACCTTCGATTCAGCCTCTCGCATGCCGGGGAGGGAAACTCTCCTAAATGTGGCTAAGCGTTTCTGGCGTGCTCGCTTCCGCTTTCTCCAATCTCTTGCTGATGATAACAACGCATAACAAATTTGTTAATCAAGCGAATCTTACATGCCTTACGCCAACTCAACGACCACGTTGTAGAAATTTTGCACCGTCCACGCATCCGTCAGGAAACTACTGCGTGGTGAAGTGCTCGACACTCGGCCGGTCGGGGCCCAGCGGCCACGTCTCCCAGTGGCTGACCTGTCCGGCCCCACCGTGCCGGGCGGTTGTCCACCTCCGGACGGGACACCGGGCCCCACCGCTGCCGCACCGTCGACTGACAGCCACTGACGTCACCCCGTGTCCTTCTTCCCGTCTCACTCTTCTCCTCCTCGCCCGTCGCCTCCCCCCCTATAAATATCTCGCCATTCCAAACCATTCCGAACCAGGCATACACCACCAACACAAAACATTTCTTGTCCCTCGCACGTATTCTTTAGCTGTACTGCCTAGTGCCTACTAGCTCTATCTAAGCTAGCGTTCGCTGTTAGTGTTTGGGTTGAACCAATGGCGGTGATGACCGATGTGTTGACAGCCACTGGCGCGGCTCTCCGGAGCCCGGCCTCGTCCCCGGCGGTGGCGGTGAAAGAGAAGGACGCCGAGAAACTCCGGTTCATCGAGGAGATGACCTCCAACGTGGACTCCGTGCAGGGGCGCGTCCTTGCTGAGATCCTCGGAAGGAACGCCGACACGGAGTACCTTAAGAATTGCGGCCTCGACGGCGCCACCGACTGCGCCACCTTCCGGGCCAAGGTGCCGGTTGTGTCGTACGACGATCTGCAGCCGTACATCCAGCGCATTGCCAATGGAGACCGCTCGCCCATCCTGTCGGCGCACCCCGTCTCCGAGTTCCTCACCAGCTCCGGCACGTCGGCCGGCGAGCGCAAGCTGATGCCCACCATTAAGGATGAGCTCGACCGCCGCCAGCTGCTCTACAGCCTCCTCATGCCAGTCATGAACCTGTAAGTTTACTATACCACTCATTGGCACTCTGTAAGTTTGACAACACACACATAGAAGTACAGTTAATTAGTAATTAATGGCCATGGTGCGTTCAATGATTTGTATAGGTATGTGCCTGGCCTTGACAAGGGGAAGGGACTCTACTTCCTCTTCGTGAAGTCGGAGACGAAGACGCCGGGCGGCCTGACGGCGCGGCCCGTCCTGACGAGCTACTACAAGAGCGACCACTTCAAGAACCGGCCGTACGACCCCTACCATAACTACACGAGCCCGACGGCGGCCATCCTCTGCGCGGACGCGTTCCAGAGTATGTACGCGCAGATGGTGTGCGGCCTGTGCCAGCGCCAAGACGTGCTGCGCCTCGGCGCCGTGTTCGCCTCCGGCCTCCTCCGGGCCATTCGCTTCCTCCAGCTCAACTGGGAGCAGCTCGCCGCCGACATCGAGGCCGGTGCGCTCATTCCACGCGTCACCGATCCGTCGGTGCGCGAGGCGGTCGCCGGCATCCTCCGGCCGGACCCCGAGCTTGCCCAGTTCGTCCGCACGGAGTGTTCCAAGGGCGACTGGGCCGGCATCATCACTCGCATTTGGCCGAACACCAAGTACCTGGACGTCATAGTCACCGGCGCGATGGCGCAGTACATCCCGACCCTCCAGTACTACAGCGGCGGCCTGCCGATGGCGTGCACCATGTACGCGTCCTCCGAGTGCTACTTTGGCCTCAACCTCCGCCCGATGTGCGACCCGTCCGAGGTGTCCTACACCATCATGCCCAACATGGGCTACTTCGAGTTCCTCCCCGTGGACGAGACCGGCGCGGCGTCCGGCGACGCGAGCCAGCTCGTGGACCTCGCCCAAGTGGAGGCCGGGCGCGAGTACGAGCTGGTGATCACGACCTACGCCGGGCTGAACCGGTACCGCGTCGGCGACGTCCTCCGCGTGACGGGGTTCCACAACGCGGCCCCTCAGTTCCGGTTCGTGCGCCGCAAGAACGTGCTGCTGTCCATCGAGTCCGACAAGACCGACGAGGCCGAGCTTCAGCGCGCGGTGGAGCGCGCCTCCGCGCTGCTCCGCCCGCACGGCGCGTCCGTGGTGGAATACACCAGCCACGCGTGCACCAAGCGCATCCCGGGGCACTACGTCATCTACTGGGAGCTACTGACCAAGGGGCCCGGTTCCGGCTCCGGCGCCAGCGCCATGGTGGACAAGGAGACGCTCGACAAGTGCTGCCTCGAGATGGAGGAGGCCCTGAACACGGTGTACAGGCAGAGCCGGGTCGCGGACGGCTCGATCGGGCCGCTCGAGATCCGGGTCGTCCGGCCCGGCACCTTCGAGGAGCTCATGGACTACGCCATCTCCCGCGGCGCATCCATCAACCAGTACAAGGTGCCCCGGTGCGTGACCTTCCCGCCCATCATCGAGCTGCTCGACTCGCGCGTCGTGTCCAGCCACTTCAGCCCCGACCTGCCGCACTGGACCCCGGCCCGGCGGTCCGACTATACCGCAGAGGAATGCTCACCTTAGACCGGAGATTGCTGCACCTTGGACCTTGCTCGCAGAAGTAGAATGCCTCCACCTAAATATTTGTTAATTTTGGAATTTTTTATGGTTGCTGTCAACTGGTAGCATGAGAGTACCTTTGATGTGAGGAGATTGATGTAAGAGGCTACCACTAGTAAGTAGTACTACTTGTCTGTATCACTATCAGGAATGTGGTTAATTTAACGTGTCGCCGAAACAGTACGAGTTCCAGGGGCGGACCTCTCGTTGTAGCAAGGTCTCGCATCGCCAGAGCTAAGTCCTACAGCGAGCCCCTACCCCCCGGCGTCGGAGAAGAACCTCGACCTCGGTACGCCACTACACGCTTCGCTGACTCGCTTCGAGCATCAGCGCTTCTTTTGTTTACTACACCTCTGAGCCAGCCGCTGCATCATTGCTTCTTTTCTTCGCTCGGACGTGGCCCACCCAGCGCCCCAGCCCAAGCCTCACTGCCTCCACTCAGCCACTCGGGACATCGCCAATCGCCACTTCGGCTTCGCTAGATGCCCAGATCCAATCACCCATTCCAATCTCGGAATCCCCATTTCATCTCAACCTCTTCTCTCCATCTCTCGGTGCCTCGATCTTTTGATATGAGATAGCTGTTATCTCTTCACGCGCTATACAAGAAGTAAAATTGGTGGACAGAGGACAAGAAAAACAACAACAACGAAAACAAGATCAACAGACATAACTTATTAAGCCCTAATTCTAGTGATTTCTTCCCTGTTGTAAAGCACAGTCAATACAGCAACACAGGAGTAAAGTTATTATTCTCCCAGAGAAAACCCAAACCTATATAAAATCTATGTGTCTTTTTCTGTGTGGTTTAACTCAAGAAGAGTCCACAACATTCAGTCGTAAGATCGATACTAAACCATCGACAGTTGGCGCCGTCTGTGGGGATCTTCCGGTTTCTCATTTCCTTTTCGACAAATTATCTTTATTTTTTAACTCTGGTGCTTTCATGGTAGGAGAGTGAAATGGGGAGAATTAATTCGATTTGACAGACTACGTAAAACTTGACATGGATGCCTACTACGAATACGAGCAGAGCATCATTTCGCCCGAAATCTTTCACCAGACCCAGGAGACCATGCCACAAACAAGATTGATGAGAGAGCTCTCCTCCACAACATTACGCCCAGATGAGGAACCAGACTCCTCAAAGGGCAAGGGTCCATCCGACCAGAGTTAGGATCGTGCCATGGCAAATACAGAGCACGACGATGGTTCCGCCTCCAAATGTTCAAGCCCGTCTGAGGCTGTCCGATCTAGCACAACAAGTTCTGGAATCCATGATTCCGAGACTTAATAAACACCTGATATCCGCCACCCTTTGGTTACCTCCACGAGGTGTGTTGTCGAGCCTACTTCACCTGTGGATTCGAGCACACCCCCGTAGGGCACACCTTCAGTTGGATACGGTTATAACATGGAATTCCCCTTCCTAGAGGAGATTGCTCCAAGTCGCGAGGTGTTGTCTTTCAACTACTCCTCAAGTCAGGGGAACTCAGACGCGAGTGGAGATAATAGCACTCACGAGGTTTTTGTCCTCCCATCAGATCCTAATCTCTCTCCAAGAGACGGGGCTAGGGATGCTTCCCATCGCACACTCACTTCAGGCTCTCGTGGTGATGGCGAGAACGCCTCCGGTGATGAACAGGATCTCCACCTTCATGAGTGTGGCTGAAATCGTAGAAATGATCGCTCTTCACTGAGTCAAGCTCTGGCTGACTCAGACATTGATGATCTTGAAACCATTCAGAGAAGAAGAAGGCCTACCCTGAGGTCGTTACCTGGCCGCATCCAATACCAATTAGAGGAAGTTTAAGAACTTCAACAAATCAATGACCAAACCAAAAACCCGACTCAAGATCTTGGACAAGCACTAGGCTACGACCGCTTTGCTCAAGACATGCAGGCCTAATTGACTAACTACACATATTAAATCTCTGTGTCTGACATAACTGTAAGGCGACATGAGAGGATCAGTCTCTGGAAATAACCGTCACTGAACATTCGCATTTTATCAAACAATGAGACATCTCTTGATATAGGACAACTGTCACCCCTTCACACGTTATATTAGGAGTAAAGTCGGTAGACAAAGAACAAGAAGAACAACGACAACAAAGACAAGATCAACAGACAGAAGTCATTAAGCCCTAGTTCTAGTGATTTCTTTCCGGTTGTAAAGTATGGTCAATACAACAACACAGGAGTATGGTTATTATTCTCTCAGGAAAAGGTCCGAACTTGTATAAAATATGTGTCTTTTTCTGGGTGCTTTAACTCGAGGAGAGTCTCTAGTATTCATTGATAAGATCGATACTACACCATCGAAATCTAGCATTCGAATTCGGTTTGTGGTGAATACGGTTTAGATTTTTCCATCCAATTAACAATTTATCCCCTATTCATATTCACATTCACAAAAAAGGATACGAATATGGTATAAAATTTTACATCTGAAATGTTATTTTATCCGCACCATTCGTATTTGTATTCGTATTCGAATTAGATAAAACGATATATATATTTTATTGCAGTATGGCTAGTTAGTTCGATGAGTATTTGTTGGACTAAAAAGGCGACTAGAGGGGGAGTGAATAGAAGCACGCTCACTTTTTCATAAATAATTGATTCAATAATATTTCACTCCAGTAGCTATGGAAGCTATGAAGATCAGTATATCAGTACAGCGGAAGACTAATATGGAATCTAATTTAAAACCCCTAAGCAATACGACAAAAACAACAAAGATTGAAACAATTCAATGCACTGGCGGTCTGACCTCTGGCCTTGGGTGGTCTGACCGATTCCCTAGCGGTCTGATCTCTGACCTTGGGCGGTCTGACCGATTCCCTGGCTGTATGACCTCTGGCCTTAGGCGATCTGACCGATTTTCTCCGGAATAGAAGAACAGCCCCGATGACGAAGATGAAAATAGATGAAACTTTTGATCTACTAATCCAAACTTGATAAAACTTGGAACACACCTTCTCTATGATGTCAGGAAGCTATTCCAATCGAAGATTGTGATAATTCTTGGAATAATAGCGATCCTTTTCGATTTGATTAAAGAGAGGTTCAAAACTGGGTCAAAACGAAAACTAGGTCAAATCTCTTTCTCGTAGGTAATTGACGATCAATATGATCCTAGATAGATTCCCACACGTCACAACAAGCTAGATCACATGAAGAAACTAAGCAAAAACTCACGGATCAAAAAAAGACCAAAAATCATCAAATAGAGAGAAAGAACGCAATGTGACAAAACATGATCAAACTTCCTTTGATTGATTGACATGATCTAGGCTTACAACCACTCCATCAATGGAGGACACTGCTCAATTCAAGAGCACAAAAATCACATCAAACATCAAGAACCCTAGCCTCCACAAAAGCTCTCCCTAAGATAATTAGGGTTTACAAGAATTGCAAAAGAGTAGAAGAGGAGGTGCAGCCACCTCCCTCTTCTAGATGTTTGATCCTATTGGGCTCCCGTTAAGGCCCAAAATAAATGAGACACATACGCACGCATTTTAAAGCGTCGTTTTTATCTTCTCTTGACCAAACTAGCTACACCTTGCGTCATCTTGCGCCTCGGATTAGCTAATAGGTCACCCTTGTCCATCTTGCACCACGCTTGAGTACATTGACCTCACCCGGCATCGTAGATCGTTCTGGACCTCAGCTCTCCAAGCCTAGTCCCGATCATCCTCGCCGTTGACCGTCGTTGACCACCAAGCAACATGCACAACAATAGACAAGTAAACCGAATTTGGGAATAAGTTCTTCACAACTTGACCCATGTTAGTCAAAACATGCATCATGCAACATATATGCCCTGAAACTCATGACTTTGACCCAACAACCGAACAATGCCGCCACGACGGGCGACGATCAAAGTGAAAATCGGTCAAACCGCCCACCAGGGCTGGTCTGACCGCCGCCAATGGGCCGGTCAGACCGCCAGCCGTTTTTCCTCTCTGGAAACCGAAACCTACTTGAATTTTCAAACCAATAGAACTTTTGACTGGAGACTCCAAAAATTATGAGACCAAGTGCAATATAATCCCCTCTCTTGTCTACACACTCTATTTTTGGCCCAGCTCAATTCTCACTTTCTGTAACTGGCCGATCCGACTGCCACCAAGGCCGGTCAGACCGGCCACCCTGGCCGGTAAGCACTGAACTTTGTCGAAAATACGTGAAACGACAAACCGTAAACTCCATTGCCAATTATCACATCATCCTAAGATCTGGAGTATATCCCCATGATATCCACAATCTCCCCCTTGATGAACACATTGGCAATAATCCAGAAAATATAATTTGGAGGTTTGAAAAGTAAAAAACTTTCGTTTGGCACAAAGGCACAACTTGGTCCATAAGCCAGAAAAAGCAATGGAAATGACCAAGCTGGCATCAGAATAGCATAGGCAAGTAAGATAAGGTAAAAGAAAGCATAAAAATTTTGATTTTCAGAAAAGAGTCAAAAATCTCACTTAAGATCCATATAAAAGAACAATTGTTCAGTTGACCTATGGTCATTGTGAGGATTAGTAAATGTAATCCAAGTTCAGAAGAATCAATAAGACAATAAGAATGCAATTCAAAAACTCCCCCTCAATAAGACAATAAGTGATCATTTCATTGCTTCCATTTTCAAAGGTGGTGAACATCTTCTAGTCTCCGGTTATGTGTTGAGTGCAACCGCTATCAAGCACCCAATGTCTTCCATCGGTCTTGTTGTTCACCTACCAAAGAAAATCAAGTTGTTTTATGTACCAAAATTTGTTTAGGTCCTTCCAGGTTAGTTGCCAAGGTTTTAGGCATCCAAATAGCATTCTTTTTAGCACCTAAAATTAAAGTGCCAACAAATCTAGCAATAATTTTTCCATCATTAGTTTTCTTAAGCTTATAGCTAGAATCATACAAACCTATGGATGAAGTCTTACCAATAGGATAATTTTGTTGCAAATATACTATTTTAATTTTGTTGCAAATATCCTATTTTTGGTACTTATAGCAATATTTACTTTTTTTGTTTAACAAACATTGCGAGCTTGTTTACCAGTTTCTTCCCCCTTCTTGGGCACATACCCAAGTCCTTCTTTGTTGAATGAACACCTTTGCTCACTCAAAAACTTATCGAGGGTGGCCTTACCCTTGAAGCACCGTTACAAAAGCTTGGTTATTTGCTCCTTTAGCTCATTGTTTTCAACAACAAGTTTTGCATCACAAGACTTAATATTTTCATGATTAGAGTCAATGTTAGAGCAACATGGCATGGCAAGTAAATCATCACATAAAGTAGATATACTAGTTTTAGTAATTTCTACACTAGGTATTTCATTAAAAATATCACATGTAATTTGTGGATATCGTGAGGATATGTGCACGATCTCAGGATGATGAGTCAATTGGCAATGGCTTTGTTGGTTTGCAAAATCTCGCGTTTTCGGGGTTTGCTTCTTGCTGTCAGACCACAGGCGGTCTGACCGGCGTTGTGGGGCGGTCAGACCGCCCGTGGGACGGTTGGACCGGCAGTGGTGGCCGGTCGGACCGGCCTGACCTAAAACTGGATTTTGGAGCTAATCCAAAAATAGGTTGTGTAGGCAGGTGAGGGGAGTCTCCTGGATGTGGTTGCATCATTTTTGGAGCTCCCAGTCAAAAGTTCTATTGAGTTGAAAATTCCAGAAGGTTTCGGATTTTCAAGCTGGAAATTTGGCTAAGTCTTTTTGACCGGTCTGACCGCCGTTGTGGGAGCGGTCCGACCGACCTGATATCGGCCGGACCGGCCTTGTAGGGCGGTCAGACCGGCGATGACTTGGAGGTGAACCAAGTTTGCATTGATGTGTTTTGATTGTGTTTTTTGTTTGGTTATCAACGCTTTATTGATGTATATTGCATTACGGAGCTAACGTGTGTCAAGTTGTGAAGAACTTGTTCCCGGAAACGGTTTGTTTGTCTATTGCTGTGCAGGTGGCTTGCAGGTCAACGACGTCAACGGTGAGTGGATCGGGACTACGCTTGGAGAGCTGAGGTCCAGAACGGTCATGGATACCGGGTGAGGTCGTGTGACACAAGCATGGTGTAGAATGGGCAAGATGGATCGAACGGGTGGTTCGGTGCAGCTGGTTGGATCAGGTGGTGCAGATATCAGTGCGAGTCTCTGGGAGGTTCCGATGGGATTCGGACAAGAGAGGCTTGACGACGTGATGAGAACCGCTGATCAACCTACACGTGGTGAAGCAGGCGATTGCTTCAACAGATGTTGTGTGTGGGTCTCATGTGTGAGTGGGTCCCAAAAGTGAAACCCTAGTCCTCTCCTATAAATAGAAGGGGGGAGATGTAAAACCCACTTGAGGCATTCATTTGGTTTCCCCTTCCTTTTTCTAGGGTTAGGGTTTGGAGAGAAAGAGAGGGAGAGATTGTGATTGCTCCTTGGTGAGCTCTTGTCATCCTTGAGGGAGTGGCTTTGTAAGCATCTTGTGAGATCAATCAATCTTGTGATGCTTGCTTGAGAGATCATTTGTCTCCCTTTTGTGTTCTTCTCTCATTTGGATGAATTTGGTGCTTCCTTGATTCAAGTGTTTAAACTTGGTCTTTTGACCCACTTTGTCTTGCTTTGATGTGTGGGAGTACTCCTAGAATCATCTAGACCATCAACCCCCACAAGCAAGTCTTGAATCAAAGATTTTTATATTTCTAGGGTTTGTGCACTTCTTTGTTAAATCCTTGAGAGATCGATTCTGCGAAGTGGATCTGAAGGATCGTTGCTAGAAATAGGTCTCTAATATCATTAGGGAGGTGTGCTCGAAATTTGGTCAAGTTTCATTGGTTGAATCAAAAGTTGGATCAAATTTCGTTTTGGATTTGGGATTGGTTTTTCAGTTCTGGACTGAACCGGTCAGACCGGTGTTGCAACGGCGGTCCGACCGCCCGTGTATTCAGATCCAGCTCGCGGGTCGAACCATTCCCACCGGTCCGACCGTCGATTAGTTGCCGGCCGATCCATTGGTTGACCGCCGGTCGAGACCGCTTGTGCCCGATCGCCCTTTGAGATTAAGTCTCCACTTTTGTGTCGTGTGGTCATCGGGTTATCGAATTCAAAGACAAGGCTTCCATCGTGGCGCTTCGATCTTGTTAGCTTTCATAGCTAAAGGAGTAAAGTTCGTGTTGAATTTGATTTAGGGGAGAAAGTTTAGAAAGCGCCTATTCACCCCCCTAGTCGCCTTTACGGTCCTACATAATTCCAACACTAGTGCAAGTCTTGCTTGAATTTTCTTAGACAAGCAAGTCATGAGCTTTCTTTAGCTCCTTATAAGAGTCTTTAAGAGAGGGATTCTATATCTTTAAGACATTAAATTTTGTTTTTTCTAAGATATTCATTTAATTCTTCTAGCATATACATGAGCTCATCACGTGAACGATCATCGCCATCAAATGATTTTGCCTTATCTCCTTTTGCCATGAGGCATGCAGGAGAAGAGAAGAGTGATGGAGCCTCCTTGATGGCGATGCCGACAAGTCCCTTCTTCCGAGAGACTCATCCTCATCGGAGTCGGTGCACTCCTCATCGGAGTTCCATTCTCCAATGTGAGTTTCATTCTTGCCGTCCTTGTGAAGCTTCTTGAAAAACTTCTTCTTACCATTGAATTCCTTATTCTTGGATGACTTGCCCTTGTCATCCTTCTTATTGGGGCAATGAGAGGCAATGTGTGCCTTCTCATTGTATTCATACCAACGGATGTTGTTATAACGCTTGTTGTTGTTGTAGGAGCACCCCTTCTTGCCTTTTTCATGACTAGCATTTCGGTATGTGCGTCTTTTCATGAATTTCTTCATTCTTCTCACGAAGAGAGCCAATTCCTCCTCGCAGTCATCCTGATCATCTTTGTACTTCTCACTTGACACCGCTTTGACTTTCAAGGCGGTGACTTTCTTGTCCTTAGAGGAGGATTACTCCAAAAGCTCCTGTGTGTCCTTCTTGTACAACAAATTGGTTATGAGGTTCCCCAACAGTTGTGTTGGCGTCATCCTTGTCAACTCGGGAGAGTTGAGAAATAGTATCACTAAGGTCTCGTATTTCTCCGGCAAGGCCCTAAGTATTTTTCTCACAATATCAACATCGGTTAGTGACGTGCCTAAGACTTTGAGTTCATTTACAATGTTATTGAGGCGATAGTACATTTCATTTATATCCTTATGAGGCAACATTATAAATATCTTATACTTAATCCGGAACCTATACAATTTGACCTCTTTGACCGTGGATGTTTCTTCATGGATTCCTAAGAGGGTAGTCCAAATATCATGAGCGGTTTACAAATTGCTCACTCTATTGAAGTCTTCTGCGTTGAAAGCACCAAAAAGAGTATTTATCGCTTGAGCATCTAAATGAGCATTACACCCCTCACGTTCTGTGGGATGTAGTGGATCAAGATGCATAACGTAACCATCATTTATGATTTTTCATATGCTTGGACTCATGGCCTTTAAATAAACTAACATACTATTTTTTCAATATGCATAATTTGAACCATCAAATAGAGGTGCTTTCCTATAGCAATTCCCTCACTGGCCATCCTTTTCTCTCTTAGACGGTTAAGTCCAAATCAATGAGAGACTAAGTTCTGATACCACTTGTAGAATCAAGGATAACCAACTAGAGAGGCTGAATAGAAGGTTTTTAAAATTCTTCACCTAATTACAATTTTTATCTCGATTAAGAGCTAGACACAACTAGATACAATTCTAGCTAGACAATTCTACACAAGTAAAATACTATAATTGTAAATGCGGAAGAGTAAAGACTAGAAATTGAACCACAATGGAGACAATGAAGTTTTTCCGTGTTATCGAAGCCTTGACGGTCTTCACTAATCCATGTTAAGGAAGCTTGAACAAATCAAGCCAGCTCCACAAATTGAGCCTCACCCTCGATCACTATAGTTGCTTTTCCTCTGCTCCGGAGTTGGTGAGCACCACACCAATCACAACCCTCACCGGATCACTTCACATGCTTATTGAAGTGATCACTGCATAGCTTCTTCAAGCCGTCTAAGTGCCGGCAAGCACCAAGAATAATAAATCGTAGCTCTTGCTTGAAAACTATCAAATGCCAAAAGATCAACTAATGAATGCTATGCACTTGACTAGCTCTCAACTACCTCAAAGAGATAATTGAATTCAAATGTGTAGAAGAGAGCACAAAAGCCTCAAGAGTGTTCCATATAGCCAAAGGTTCCTGTCTTGGTGTAGGTAGGGATGTATTTATAGCTCCAACCACAAAACTAGCCGTTACGGCCGTATTCCTAGAAAAATCAGTTTTTGCAGTACTACCGCTGATAAAACCCGGTACTACTGATCTTCGGCTCAACGGTCAGATCAGTAGCATTTAATGCTCTGAACTAGCTATTACATATAAAGTTGCGGTACTACCGCCAACTAAAAATCGGTACTACCACATCGCGGTCGTACCGCTCGGCTAGGACATAGCTACCGTTTTCTAGAGCTCAAGAATGATAAAAACACCTTTGGAAAAACTCGTACCGCCAAGTAATAACCGGTACTACTGCGCTCCCGGTAGTACCGCTAAGGGATTTTTGATCATATCGATCCAATGGAGATCAAAACTCCCAAAAACACACTCTCTGTAATATACGCACCGTCATGTATTTTTCGGTACTACTGACCTACGGTAGTACCACAATTAAAATACGGTCGTTCCAATTTTCAGAGAGTAGCGAACCACTCGAAAACACGCTTTCTGTAAAATACATACCACTATATAGATATCGGTACTACCGACTTACGGTAGTACCACTTATCAACAGCGGTCATAACGATTTTCAAAATATTTTTAAAATATAAAATTAAGACAATGCATGAATCCTAGTTGATCATAATGACACAAAAATAGTTCATCAAGCTACTAGTCATGATCCCTCTTTATAGTACGACACTTATCTTATAAGTTCGATCTTTTTTTCCAAACACCAAGATCGGTAAAAACTACAAAAGGCTCCTTAAGCTATATAATACATTTTGTCTTGATCCATGCTGATCTTTCACCTTATTCCCCTGGCTAATGACCTTATCATCAAATAATCATTGGATTTTAATCTTTAACACAATTTGACACACATGTTAGTTCTTTAACATAATGTTGTCATTAATTATCAAAACTAACTATAGGGCCTAGATACCATCGTGGTGGGGTGTTGGGGCGCGTTGGTGACGACAACTTCGTTGGGTCGATGGTCTTGGGCGATCGTCGGCTCAACTGAGGCATTGCTCTCGATGCCTCGACGATGCTTGTTGCGGCGAAGTTGGATATGCCTCGTCGCGGGTGCAACTGGCGGCAACGATGACATGTGTCAAATATCGTGGTGGGGCATCGGGGCATGCAGGTGGCAATGGCTTCGGCTGTTTCGGGTGAGCTCAGGCTCGAACACTAGGTTGGGCATCGTCGTTAGCTCAGTTGAGGCTTGCTTCAGGCATCGCTTTGGATGCTTCGGCGATGCTTCTTGTGATCAGTTGGAGCTACCTCGTCATGGGTGTGCAACGGGCGGCGACGTTGACACGCGATGAGCGTCATGGTGGTGCGTCGGGGTGTGTAGGTGGCGACGGCTGGGGGCGAGCATGGGCCCGGCGTGGTTGGTGCGTCTGGTGACGTGTCCCATGCATTGGCATCGTGGGTCACGACGGAGTCGGAGTTGCTACGTCGTGGATTACGTGTGTCGGGCGGCGTCTTGGTGGTGCTTGGTGCAGTCGTGGGTCGCCGACGGTTTGAGTGGAGGAGTCGCCCCCTCTCCCATTTCTAGAGGGGATCTTTGTTGTCGCTTCGTAAGGTTCTTGCCTTCGGATGTAGTAGGTGCTCGGTAGGTGTTCTTGTTGGGACTCCTTGTCCGGTGTTGGTGTCCCGCTTTTTGAGGTCGTCATTGTTGGTGTTTCTCCTTCGGAGGTTTGTATTCTTCTCTTCTCTGTGAAATGAATAGTAGAGCTCCTACCCTTTTTTTTTAAAAAAAAAAAAACTATTGCATGTTTTCTACGATCTGGATCAAGCCACTTCATTCTTGCTTCTTCCCAGCCGTTCGGTTGATCTTGTGTTCACACCAACCTCGACCGCTATATATATAACCGTGTACCTTAAACTTTTCATCAATCTATTGCGTCATTACCCAAAACTCTATACGCTTTCATGGTATCATGAGTGGTTCGCATCCGAGACCTCGCTCGCGACCATAGCCGCCGGCGTTCGTGCCATTGCTACTACCTGCGCCACCGCCATCTCTCTCGCCCGTGCGCTTCCTCCTCGCTCTCTTCCTTCTTTCCACCCGGTGCCATGGTGATCCACACCGAGGCGCGGCGCCTCGTTCTGAAGAGGCCGAGCGCGCCGAAGCCATCGCTGAGGACAGCGCGACGCCTTGAGGTCGAAGGCGCGATCAACGCCGGCGCTCGCTTTGATGCCGACCACAGCGCGCCTCGACGCCGAACGTGCTGCTCACGGCGACCCAACAGATGCCCTTGAAGCCGCCCATAGCGACCCTTCACGCTCAAGCGGTGGCCGTCCTCAACATCCGCTCCCCAAACCTCACCACATCCTAGGCTCCAACTTCGCATTAGATCCTTCGTCTTGAGCACCCCGTACAAGCATTGTACAACATCACTAAAAGGCAGCAAAGTGCCAGCGATGGCGGTGAATTGCAAGAAGAAATTGTTGAGAGGTGATGGCTGTGGCAAGACGAGTGGTCAGACAACATCTTTGGGAAGAGACGTCATGCACTCTTGTCGGTGGGCGTCGCCACGTCGGCGGTAGGAAAACGGGTGGCACGACAAGCTGCAAGTAGAAGATGGGTGTTTGGAGGTTGTAGTCCTGGAGCTATGTGATTCTATAGAGAGTAAATCGAATCCATGTTTTGATGTCATGTCTTGGTACTTGATAATCCAATGCTGTAAAGAAAAACAAAAGTCTGGAACTACTTAGTTATCTTGATGATATATTACGAAAAGTAAATTTCCAATTTGCCCAAAATCTCTCTTCTATAACCAAATGCTTGTGTGAAAATCTAAGTGTAAATTTAACTTAACTATATCGAGCATCTGTTCAATGTATGAAATCCACTCGGTGGAGAAAATTAGAGGCGTGCCTAGTGTTGAGCTATGTAAATTGGCAATATGATCTGCAGAATGAACTTGTGAGCTGCGACAGGATCCACTTTGTAAACTATTTTGCGGCAATATGATCTGCAGAATGAACTTGTGAGCTGCGACAGGATCCACTTTGTAAACTATTTTGCACAAAAGCATTTCCCGTCCTACAGAGAAACTAGGAAGGCGAAACTTTTAACTCCTCGGTGCGTGCCTCCCACCGATCCATACATATCACGGTCACCGCTACGAAATCTTTGACTCCGCGCGCACCAGACGACGCGGTGAGATCCGCTCGTGCTTTCTCCACAGTAAAAGCGACCCCCAGTTCGTAACCCAAGCCATACGTCCAGGTCAACCCGCCCCGCCTTCGAAGTGCAGACCACGCACGCGCGCGCGCGCGGTAGCACGGCACATCGCGGCGCGCGCGGTTTGGCGCGTTGGACTTTTGGATGGCTTTCCACGATAGCGGCAGGTCAAAACGCGCGCACCTTTCTACCTTCCGGGACCGAGAGTCCAACGGCCGGCCGTCTGTCTCGTACGACACGGGTATATCTTCTCGGTGGCCGCCGCCGCGCGCGCGCGCGCGTCCGAATCGTGGCCCTGCCGAGACACAGATGCAGGTTTCCTTGCCGGGGTCCCGCGCGCTGCTTTCCTGCGCGCGGCCGGCACTCGTGCCTAACCGGGGGCGTGCGGGAGTAGCACGTTAGGTGGTAGAAGCTTGTTCTACTTGCGTACGTTCACGGCCAACTTTTTCTATTTTTAAAAAGATTTCCGCGGCCAAGTATGTCATTGGGGTTGTGCCGTCGTGGCTGCAGGAGAGGTAGGTGAGATTTCCTATGACCACGACGTCGGCCGTGCCGCGTGCCGCGATGCTGCTGCTTTTGACCGTCGGTCTGCCTGCGCTTGGCCCTGGCTCGCCATGCAATAGTTGACTACTCGTGATTGCCTAGTGAGTGCCCCCAGTCCCACGAAACGTGCAGCGTTGCAGTCTGAGAAAGGGGCACCGGTGCGGTATGGATTAGGAATTTAGGATTGTCATAGTCACATCAACTATTTGTTCAGGCGGCATTCCCGCGAAGCCTACCGCTGGGTCCTGCTCCATCCGTTTGCATTTAATTGGAGCCGTTGACTGATCTACGATAATTTTTAAAATATCTAATTATGTAACATAAAAGTAGTGTTATTAGATTTGTAAGCAAACATACTTTACTAATATTATACATTTTGACCCATTTGCTTTCGTGTTACTTTTTATATATAGATTTTGTGTTTCTTAAAAAGTAACGGCCATAGTTCGATCAGTCAAAGTGTCAACAGTAACAATTAAACGCAAACGGAGAGTAAAAAAACAGTCAAATCAGCTGAGTTAGCTAATCTAAAAAAAACTGAGCTAGCTGTCGCATGGAGATTGGAACAGTTAAACAGGGCAGGTCTTCACAAGCTATGTTAATCGGGTATGCCTGTGAGAATGATGAATTGCTGACTGCAGACAACATTTTGCGTTCATGTACTTCGGGTCTAATGTTTAGTACGTAGGACACATGCATGATTGCCTCCTAGAAGCAAGTCAGACGCTGAGATTTTGGTAAGCCACAATCATCCGAAGTAAAGAAGGGAGTGGAACACGGCTGTACTAGCAAGTGCTAGGGTGCTGGAGTTGGACAAGAGCGCGTGCAGGCGGAGGCAGGCGCTGCTGTTCCCGAAGAGCGAAAAAGGTTCACGTGCCGGTGCCCGTTTGCAAAGCGAAGGGCGTGGCCGACGACGCACGAAGGAGAACCCGCTCGCCCGTAGCGTGGGGCCGTGGCGATCGATATCCTCGCCCTGCCTCCTCGTCTTGGGCTCGCTCCTCCCGTGTTCCCCTCGTACGCAACCCAAATGGTCGCCAACTTTTTTACTCCTGTCCTCGTGGCGGCCAACTGGACCTGACGGTCAGTACATGTGTGGTGTCCTCTCTGCATTGCCATTTTTTAGAAGACTGGATTGAAACATCCTTAAAATTTTAAAGTTTTCAAATTTAATTTGAGTTTTCGTTTTGAATTCGATTTCTTCCCTAATTCCGCAACCCCAAACCCTTTTCCGCTTTCCTTTCGGATCTCCCCATCTCCCTCACTAGGAAGCGCATTTTTGTGCAGTGCGCTTCACCTGCCTCCCTTCCCCTATGCCACCGTCCTTTCCGACGCCGCCGTCAGTTGCAATAGTCGCCACCACCTTCCCTCCGCCTTCAATGCGACGCGCACCCGAGCCGCCAGCACTGCGCCGCTCCCGTCCCTTCACCTGCAGCACCACAATTGGCGACTTCACCATGCCAGCTCCCGCTCCGCTCCAGTGAGGGAGCCCCGCCACCGTGACACCACCAGCGCACGCCATGCCTCCACCTCCCCACTCTCGCCTCGCGTAGAACCCTCCCGGCCGCCACCTCGCTGCACACGCGCCGCGCACTCCCCCCACCTCCCACTGCTCCCACCGCCTCTTCGTCGGCTATAAAAGCCACCCCATGCCCTTCTTCATCTTCATCTTCCCCGCCCTTCTTCATCTTCAAGCTCGGCAGATTTCGCAGAACCGCCGCCACCTCGCCACGCACAGCAAGACTCGCCCACCTCCCACCTCCCACTGCCACCACGCCTCTTGGCACGCCTACAAAGCCGCCCATGCCCTTCCCTCATCACCCGCACACGTTTCCCACCCTCCTTCGTCTTCAAGCTCGGTGGATTCCGCAGAACCGCCGCCACCTCTACTCCTTTCCCATTGGGCCCGTAAGCCAATTTCGTCCTCTCCGCCCATATCCCTCCTATCCAGCACCCCAATGCCACCTCCTCCCCTCCCCCACCGTCTCCAGCCTTGGCTCTGCCGGAGCTTCACCGACGCAGCCCTTTCCACTCACTGCCGCCACCAACCCATCACCCAAAAGCCCCCAACCCGCATAAATCCAAGGGGGGGAGGCACTTACCTCGGTAGAGCCTTGTCGCCGGAGCACCGCTGGCCCTTCACCTCCCTCCCTTCCTCCGCGCCGATGCGCCGCTGAGGCGCTCTGGCCTTTCGGCCGAGCGCACTCGGGCCTTAAAAGGCCAAGCCGAGTGGGCCTTCGGGATGTGGAGCCAGTTGGGCTCGGCCCAATAATGGTAGCCACTACTATTCATAGCTAAATATTGTTCACTTCTTTTTTCAACCCAACACTGTTCATCCAAAATACTGTTCATTTCCTTAAAATAGTAAAATAGATTACTGTTTCTTAACCAAGTTTGGTGATTAATTAATGTTCATATTCTATTTTTAGGTATGAACAATAAAAAAAAGGTCATTATTCACCAAAACCATAAAATGACATATCATACCCATTCTGACCGTCTCGAACCTAGAAAACTCATTCTTGACTCTGATCACCTATATCAAGCTCCCAATAAATCTTTTGACCTCTTTAGTTGTTTCTTTATCTCTTTTTTATATTTTTGTTGTACTTGAATTCTTTTTCTTGGCTCATTCCTTGTCGAGCCACGTATTTATTTGATTTTTGTGTCTTACGCTTGGTTTCAACTCCGATGAACCACCCAGGACAGCATCGGTCAAGACTCAGGAGCAGCAGGACCTTTCGAGGATTTCGAGCAAGGAGGCAAGTTGCATACCTTGAACATATTGGACCTACATTCCATATATTTTATATTATTATTTTCATTAGTATATTTTAGCTAATTATTTCAATAAATAAATAATACATTGGAATGTCATATTGAATAGATAAAACCCTTCACCCCACATACCAAACCACCCATTCTTGTAGGCCATATTCACCTTGACAAGTTTAGTCCACATAAAATACTATCAACTATTCCACAATGTCATACCAAAACTCCTTTATAAACATTGATAAGGAAGGTTGGCTTTGAGCCTATAGGTTTTGATGAAAAGTTGAGGGTTGAGACCAGAAGATGAACAACCCAATATACTTAATAAAAGTGAGACATCGGTAAGATCTGAGGGTAGACAACCACAAGTTGGTATATGACCCATCACCTCACTGAATGACAAATAAGGACAAAATCATGTGCCAAGTAAACATACACAGATCTCGCCCAACCACAGGCGTGGCTTATCCAAGTTGACTTAGTAGACCGCTCTCCCAATTGAATATCTACAGGCTGTCAACTGCTCTTGTGTAATAGAGTAGTTGCGGAGTGGGGTGAGTCAGGAGTGGACCTGTTAGAGTACTCGATGAACTACACAACGGTATGGACCCATTAGCTTCGGAGTGCGGATTCCACCATTGGCCAATGGTCTCCCGAGGTTGTATGGACCTTGAACCTACCGGGTAGAGACTAGAAATATTGAGCAGTGAAAAGGCTTTGTTATATCAGCTCAGTCGCACACTAACATGGTGCGTGTCTATGATATGACAATATGAGTATGAGATATCTTGTGGGTAAAGTTGGACAACTCTGCAGAATATAAATCAATGATATTCGAATACATCGTGTTTCTTGTTAATGAAGCTGTGTTCATGGGTGATTCCAATATGCAAGGCATAAGTAGTTTTTTTTTTACAGATGTTGATTGGTAAATTCAGATCTTGTAAACTCCTGTGGCTATACAAATTACTGTTTTACTATTTTTACGTATTGTACAGCTTTTAAATTCAACTGTTACATTCCATATATACCTGTATTGGTAAAACTGTACCATCCACTGATAATTCTAGCATGCATTTAAATAGAACTTCCATGCAACTTGCTGGGCATGGTTGTTGCACTCATTCTTGCTAAACATCAACAAAAAAATATTGGGAGGAATCAGGTGACCCTTGTGATCAGGAGGAAGCGTTTGACGGTGACGACTACTAGTATTAGGGCCTCTTTTGCGCCCAAATTTGACTATGGTTTCGGCACACTTTTGTGTTGTAATATATTATATTTGAACTTAGATGCTATCTTTTGCTTTTAAACTGGCGGTTAAGCCTTATCTCCTGTAATAAAAGTTTATCTTTTGTTGTAAACGTTTGCTTGATTGCGAAACTACGACTTTACAACTATACATTTCGAACAGTTGTAAAGATTCTAACACTTTCATTTGTTGGGCTGTTACATGGATGCCAGAGTCCACGACAGATGAAGTGACGAGTGATGACTCCATTTTTTTTTAGGACTGACGACTCCATCACCATCACCATCACCATCACCGTTCTAGCATGGGCCGACTCTATAGGGCCCATGCACCGTCACCTGACAAATAAGGACCAACCTCACTGCAACTGGTCTGTCTTGCGTGCACAGCCTGGGCCGTGTCGCAATGGTCGAATTGTCCTTGTTGGCCTGGGCCTAAGTGAAAGTGGCACCATCACTATCAGTCTTTACCACACGATTCCCATCCCTATACGACCGTTCGATGACAATCCAACGGCGAGGATCCCTCGTGAACCTTTGGCCCCAAGAGGATTAGGGTCCATTCGAGCCTGTCCCTGCCCTAATCCCCCCGCTCTGATCTCTCCGCTCCCGCCGCCTCGCCTCGCCTCGCCGCGCCCCGTTCGCCGCCGCCTGCCGGCGAGGATTCCTCTCCACCGTAGCCTCCACACGGTACACTCTTGCACGGTACCCCCTGAACCGCCTTTAGCGATTAATATTCTTATCGGATTTGCTGCTGTTCCTTCTACTACGTTCTGGATTAACTCGTGGTATCTAGAGAGTGCATCCTCCGATCCTCGTAGTTTTAGATGGCTAGTTTGGATAAAGTTCGGGTCTTTTTATCTAGCACAATTTCGTGCCCTCGAGTGACTGAGAATCCGAGTTTTTGTGTATAAAGATAGAAGGATGGCATCACTGGCAGCGTATGGTTGTTTGCATCGAATTGGATTTATCTTCGTTGGTGTGGCAGTATAGGATTAATTTGGGGATCCTCGGAGGTGCCGTTTGTACGATTTAACTGATTGGGGGGCGGATCTTGCTGCCATTTAGAGAAAATTTAGATACCTAATTTTGGTCCCTGCACTCGTACTATGCCTGGATGAAAAATCAGCCTCTTCCTCTTTGTTCTTAGCGGGTGATGCCAAATTAACTCTAAAATGCCACCGCAGTTCGGTAGAAGGGGGAATATGTTATTTTCCTCCACTGCCAAAACCAGAAATTATGAAGAGTGAACAATATCAAGGGGGGGTTGGTTTGATTGTCACCTTTTATTATTGTGATTACCATCAGTTAGGATTTGTCACATGATTTTTCCAATGGATACTCAGTACAATTACATCTCGGAGAAGCCGAACAGGATCTTAATGTTTTCTTTTGGGTACCATATTCATTCTGAACTTTTCCTTTTTTTGGGGTCTTCACTGGACCTTTTGTTTGTACTTTGTCACGTGGTATTTGTGACTTCTTTATTTGTTATCGCTTTCTATTTTGAACTGACAATACATTCTGCAGACAGCAATACAGCATACTACTTCTGCATGGTTAATACCTCTGCCATAATTCATAAAACTTAGTGCATTTTAGATGTTCGGATCTAATCCTGTATCTCTTACAGGTTGTCGTTGTTTTGGTTGCAAAATGGTGACGGAAGCTACTTCTCACATTTCTGGTGGTTCTGAGTCAACAACAATGCCACTGCTAGCACAGCTTGCTGAAGTATTTGGCAAGCTGAAAGCCCACACAGAAGCATCCCTACAATTGCAAAGTGGCATGCAGTGGGAAGATATCAAAGCACATTTCCTGAACCTTGAGAAGTCGTACAGAAGCAAGTTTGATGAACTGGAAGAGAAGCAGAAGGCATTAGAAGAAAAGAAAGCTGAAGATCATAGGCTGATTGCAGAGAAAGAGGCTAATGTTTCCACAAAAGAGCGTGCTTTTGTGAACCAGCTTCAGGAGCTAAGGGATGTTGCTGTCTCTGCCCTAGCAGAGGTGCGCCAAAAATATAAGGTGGAGCTTGCTGAGATACTTGATGCCAATGGAAGCAAAGACAAAAAGGTAAGAACCTCAATCAACGACACCAATGCATCTCATGCTTCAGAGGAGAATACCCCTGCTGATGGGTTGGGCGAGCCATCTGAAACTTCACCTGTTGAGGTTAAGCCGCGTCCTGTATTGAAGCAACTATGTGAGCAGATGGACACAAAAGGCCTTCTGAAACTTCTTTCAGAAAATTGGAAAAAGCTTGCTAGCCTTCGTGATGAACTTTCTGTTGCACTAAGATGTGCAACTGACCCTGCCCGCTTCGTGCTTGATTCCTTGGAGGGTTTCTTCCCATCGGATCGAACTAACCCACCTGGGAATAAACATAACGCCCTTCAGGGCCAGCGCAGAAGCTGTATTGTTTTGATGGAAGCTATAGCACATTCTCTAGGAATTGAGTCGGGTGGCAACCACCCTTGGAGCTCTGAAATTAAGGAGCAAGCCAAGGCAATTGCCGAAGAATGGAAGAGTAAGTTAGCTGAGATTGACCTAGATGCTTCTAATGGCTACTCATTGGAAGCACAGGCATTCCTGCAGCTTCTTACAACTTTTAATGTTGATTCGGTGCTTGACGAAGATGAACTATGCAAGATCGTAGTTGCCGTCTCTCGTCGCAAGCAGACTGCTGAGCTTTGTCGCTCTCTTGGTCTGAATGAGAGAATACCAGGTTGGTATCCACTCAGAATGTCACAAGGCGTTCTCATCCCTTAATTTGCCAGGCTGGTGCTGTTCATGATTTATTGCTAAGCCCCACGACCTTCTAGGAAATGAAAACCTTATTTACTGATTTGTAAAGAACATTGGAGTTCTGTATAAAGTGATATTTTATGATCCTATTGTTGACATTTTGTTTCTGCAGGTATTATCGAGGAGTTGGTTAAGAGACACAGGCAAATTGATGCAGTTCAATTCATACAGACTTTTGGGCTTTCCGAGAGCTTTCCTCCCGCACCTCTGTTGAAGGCATATGTAGATGAGCTAAAAGACTCACTTGACAATAATGGGGATGCCAATGCGACTTCTTTAAAGGTCTGCTCTTTCTACCATCTTTTGAGATGTTGATGATTGCCTAATGCCTATTAATAGGTCACAATCATCAATGTACACTTGTTGCTTTGGGAGTTTATTGATCCACTGTAAAGATACTCTTCTTTCTTTTCTCGCTTTAAGGATTGTTCACGTTTATGTATCATGTTGTAATGTTGTTAGCTATTTATGAGTAATGTTGTATGTATTTAAATTGAGAAGTCCTTGTTGACATGTTTGTTACAACGAGAGCCCTTTAGCCCCTACTTCCCTAGTCTTTCAAGGCAGATGGAAAATTACTTTCAAAATCTGCTGATCGGTGCTGGTGCTGCTGTCTGTGAACGATACATCACATTAATTGTTAGGTTGTAGACTCAACCGCCTCTTGCCTCCTGACATTCCAGCGTACTGAACATGGTGGATTGTTGTATATTGCTTTCCGTACTTGAATAGTTTCATGTTTAGTTTTTCAATCATCTTTGCTAGTTTTACATTTATGTTTATAAGTTAGCATTTTGAGCCAATTGTGTTATAACCCCTTAAATCCATTTGCAGGATGACCCAAAGACTCGGGAGTTACTTGCGTTGAGGGCTGTAATAAAGTGCATAGAAGAGTATAAGCTTCAGAAGGACTGTCCACTTGGACCTCTCCAAAAGCGTGTCGCTGAGCTAAAATCTAAGGGTGAGAAAAGGCCATCAGTTGAAGCTGGGCGCGCAAATGCAAAGAAGCCCCGAGCCGCTGGCATTTCAGCTCCTCGCAGGCCTACCAGTTCTGTTGGTTCAGCTCCTCGCAGACCTGCAGTTTCGGTTGGTACCTGGCAGCGTGCTCCTCCACCAATGCCCTCCTATCCTGATAGATATGGAGTTGCTGCCGACAGATACCATTACACCCCACCTGCCACAGCATATGACGCAGCTCCCTATGCTTCTTACGGTGAACAGTACAATGCCCCGAAACCATACCAGTACAACCCAGGATCATTAGCCCCTGCATCATACAATTCAACCCAATATAAAGTTGCTTATGGTGGTCCTGGTGCCCAGCCAATTGCAGGCGGCTACTCAACTTACAACACCAGCGCAGCAGGGCAGCCTGCTCCGAGCAGCTATGCGAGTTATGCAGGATCTGGTTATCATCACCCTTCCCAACAACCTTAGATGTAACTTGGAATGCTACGCCGGTTATGCCAATGCTGTAATGCATAATCTGATTACCAGTCTTCCCCTCAAACCCAGTTGTAACTTTTATTTATTTTTTTGCTCATCCTCTAGTGGATTTTGTAGCTGTAACTGGTGTAGTTTTCAATGCTGTGTGAGGTGTCAGTCAAATTATAAAGAGATTATTAACGTGCTACATATTATCCAGGCATCTACATTACTTCTTGCTTGGCTTGTGCTAACTTGTTTGGATGCTCTTGTATGTTCATTCTCCTGTGACTAACAGGTCAACTGGCACCAGTTTGTTTGCTTTTGCGCTTCGAGTTGCGGTTTGTTAACCTTTCTTAAATGGGGAAACTATTGCAATTTACACCCGATTTTTGCGGGAATATCAATATTTTTGTTGCATTTTCACGAGATATGCCCCCTTCTTTAATATAAATAAATCGCCTCTGTGCAAACTGCGAAACTTTTGCAGCAAATGGCACCTTCAGTGCAAAGCTTTCGAAACACTTTGCAGAGCTTACAATCTTCCATTTAAAAAAACTCAATTTGCAGCAGGCATGTCTTGCACATTTCGCGTAATCTATTGCAAGATGAATAGATGAGCATGGAACGCACATGAAACGGTTTCTTTTCTTCCCCGGCAATAAGGGCTCGTTTGCTTTGATCCCTCGCTGCAACCTGCCTGTCTGCGAGAGGCCCTGAAAGCCGCTGGGTGTTTGTTTGTTTGTCCCTCTGCATTGCTGCCAGGTCAGGCCTCCAAAAACCAACGTCTGGAGTTAGGCTTCCGATCCACCGTTCATAGTTTCAATCTATCATCCTATTTTTTTATTTACCAATTTCAAACATATGTTTTCAACCAAACACTATATTTCTAAACTTATTTGATCAAACATAAATCATGTGCTCCTGACTACATTTTTTCTCACAACACGGAGACCTCAAACCAAACGCGAACTGAGCCACAGGCACATCAGAGTTTGGTTGCCTCCGTATGGGGCTCACCCGCACGTAGCTCCCTCTCCCTTCAATTTTGGACATATTTAGCCTGTTAGACCATCAAAATTTCAAAAGTAGCCCTGTAGCGTTAAAATTAAAAAAAAACCCCCTCACCGCGCCTCTCGCCACGTGGGGCGGGCAACACCTTCTTCTTTGCCGTTGAGGGCAGCAGCAATTCTTCTCTGCCAAAAAAATTAAAAAAATGTTAAAAAAAGTGTTCTCTAATTTCTGCTATTAATTCATGCACAAGTTTCAGTTCCACGTTACCTCTGTTGCATTTTGGTTTTGGCCATTAAAGTGCAATGCTTGACCTGTATTTATGTTGTTTATTTAATTATTATAGTTGCTTTTGTAGAACTTGTGATATTTACCTTTTTGAGTAGCCATTATAGTTGTACATACTATCTTGGTTTAGTTAGGGGCACTACTACAAAATAAACTATACTAGATGCCTCATCACAGACGGTTCATTTTACCATGCTTGGAATTTTTCTTACTCTAAGAAAAATTTCAAGCATGGTAAAATCACAGACGGTTATTAATACAAATCGTCTGTGGTGAGATACTTATCACAGACGATTTTTATATGAAACCGTCTGTTATTCGCAGCGCGGGAGATCGAATTTTTTTGAACGCGTGCGCGGGAGGCAAAATATTTTGACGCTGTCCTTATAAATAATAGCCGAGTGTTATATGTTGACCATTTTGTTCTAGGATATTTCTCTTGACATGTGTTGCTTATGCCATTTTCTAACTGAGAGTACATGAAACATCCTAATCTGCATTAACTTTTTCTTGAGATGTTATTCTACAGTGCAACTTAAATGAACTATTTTGTTATGGTTAATTCTACTGGTGCGCTTCAATTGATGTCTAATTTACAATTGCAATCCATGATAACCTATTTTATTATTCTTGATTTTTTTACAATTTTTTATATATTTTTTGGGCGGAGGTCTTTGCCCAGAATGATAGCGGAAGGTGTTGTCGTGTGGGACTGCGAAGACCTCGATTGTCATTGTCGTCACAACGTCACGCGCGGTGAATGGACTATTTTTAGAATTTTAACGCTACAAAGGCTATTTTTAAAATTTCAACGGTACACTGCGAAGACCTCACCTTCTTTACCATCCACGTCGGTAGCGGTGAAGGACTATTTTAGAATTTTAACGCTACAAAGGCTATTTTTAAAAATTTCAACGGTACACAGCAGCACCTTAGCTGCTGCTGCCGTCACGACGTCAGACGCGGTGAAAGAACTATTTTTAGAATTTTAACACTATAAAGACTATTTTTAAAATTTCAACAGCCTAACGGAATTAAATATGTCCAAAATTCCTCCCTTTGCGGTCAGCAGCTCGTCAACGCCTCCCCTTCCACAGTCCAATCTCTCACTAGAAAAATAAAGACCCGACTTAACACACACAAAACACAATTACGCACCCTATCCAATCGCATGCCTAAGCCTCTGACGAGTGGCCCCAGGTATGTGTAACCCACCTGTCAGATAGAACCCGGAAGCAACTTCCACCCACTGACATGCGGGATCCACGAGGCCATGTCCACCGGGTAACCAATATAATCCGACCTACGGGAACGGCCCCGCGAGGCAACCGTAAATTACGATACTGCTCCTCCCCCTTCCTCTAACAAGTCGTCGCCTCGGCCTCGGCCTCGCCCCTCGGCACGACGGCCTCCACGGCTCCACCCTTCCATTCCCCGCGCGGCGCGACCATGTCGAGCAGCCGCTGGAGTCGTCGGCTCGGCTCGCTCCCGGCCCTCGCCGCCGTCGTCCTTCTCCTCCTCGCCGCCGCGGCCGCCGGATCCCCCGATCGACCGGCCCCCGCGCGGCCGGCGCTGGTGCTCCCGCTCACGCACTCCTACCCCAACGCCAGCCGGCTCGCCTCGGCCCGGCGCGGGCTCGGCGACGGAGCCCACCCCAACGCCCGCATGCGCCTCCACGACGATCTCCTCACCAACGGGTCGGTACAGCTCGGATTTTTTCTTTCGTTTCCCCCCAATTTTTTTGGATGCTCTTTTGGATCTGAGGCGGGGAGGTTGGTGCTTGTTTTCGTATCGGTTAGGTATTACACGACAAGGCTGTACATCGGGACGCCACCGCAGGAGTTCGCGCTGATCGTGGACTCCGGTAGCACTGTCACCTACGTGCCCTGCTCCACCTGCGAGCAGTGCGGCAACCACCAGGTGGGGCTTGATTCCTGTGCTTCTCTGTTCAGCTACCGGTCTGAAACTCCGTGTGATGGTTAGATTAATTAGGATGGTCGCACGCATAGATATGTGATGCCCACATGTGAAACTGTAGCTGGACCATTCAAGTTAGCTAATTGACTCTGTGATTATGCGGCTGATATAGGTTTTTGGTGCTAGTTGGCACAAATCGATATGTAGGGAGTCTAATTATCATAAAATCCACTTTCCATTTGAAGATTGGTTAGGGAGTTCCTGTTTAGTTATGTGATGCGGGTAAAGTGTAAAGGTGGACTGAGGGCATCTCTTCTACCCACAGGGAATATTAAAACAGAGGCGCCATAATTTATATGCCTTTTTGAAATGGCGAATGACTCAAATAAATTTAATGGTCTATGGTCATTGGTCAACACTGCTCAATGAATACCATGCCAGTCTTGGTCACAACCAACAAAATTTGCCATTTGTTTGGTAGGCATCATTTTAGCCAAATTTTGCCCCATTAGATTCCACACCACTGGCCTTGGTTTTGATCATCAACATGTGTTAGCTAACTCTCCTTAATTTTCTTTCTATGTCAAGTGGGTCCCATGTCTCTTGCCAACAATTGGCAGATGTTTGGCTTGATCATGCCAATGTGTTAGTAGTGCCAATAATTTGGCTTGGTACCTGTTTGAACACTGACCAAACCCATCCTCAGTTCCAGATATAGTATTCCTCTGCCATTTTGATTTTAATGCATGCTTTCATTATCTGAATGTAGAAGCTTACAATTCACATAAAAATACATCTCTACACAACGAAAAAATGGTTTCCATCCTTTTAATGTCTTTCTAGTACATGCTAAAATTTCTTTTGTGCCACTGTTTGCATGGCTGGCCAGAAGACTGTTGTAGCATGGCTGGCCAGAAGACTGTTGTCTTGTATAACCCAAGTAGTTTGGAAATTTTCCATTGTAATGTGGTGTCAACCAACATATGGTGGCGTAAGTGAAATTAGAATAAACACTGAAGACAACAGATACTTGGCCTTTGAAGCCTTGTCGCTAGCTGTATGGATGTCAGCCAGCATCTTATGTAAAGAAACACTGAAGACAAACATACTTGGCTTTTGTGACTACTGTTGGTAAATAGTATAGTTTCAACTGAACTGAATGCCCTAATCAGATTCATAAAAGAAACCTAGATTATTCTTTTTTTGGCTTGCTGAAGTCCTCTTGATGCATCTCTATCAATCTAATGATGGCTTGTGATTTATCCGGATGTCATTGCTGCTGTGTCGTCACCTTTGCTTATTCAATCTCGTGCTTTGCTGTGTGAATCACCTAGTATCCATGAGGACACATTTAAAGTACTAGTGTTAAGATGATTTTATTTCTTTTACTATGTACAAAAAGTGGAACAACCTTACAGCATGGATTTCTCCATTGTGATGCATTTTATATTTCAAAATACATAAAGATGTGCATGCTACCATACACATCATGACATGGAGGAAGAAACATCACTGTATTGATCTAGGAGATCACTGTTACTCCTGCTTGTAATTTTCTTTTTTAGTTACGAATTAACTTCCTGTAGTATGCACTGAAGTTTGGCTTGATGTAGGATCCAAGATTTCAACCTGATCTGTCCAGTACATATTCACCAGTAAAATGCAATGTTGATTGTACTTGTGATAACAACAAGAATCAATGCACTTACGAGAGGCAGTATGCTGAAATGAGCTCCAGCAGTGGGGTGCTTGGTGAGGACATTGTGTCGTTTGGCAGAGATAGTGAACTTAAGCCACAGCGTGCTGTTTTTGGCTGTGAAAATTCTGAAACTGGAGATTTGTTCAGCCAGCATGCTGATGGCATAATGGGGCTGGGCCGTGGTCAACTTAGCATAATGGATCAGCTTGTTGATAAGAGTGTCATAAGTGATTCATTCTCTCTGTGCTATGGTGGAATGGATATTGGTGGTGGTGCTATGGTACTTGGTGGAATGCCTGCTCCTCCTGACATGGTTTTCTTACATTCAGACCCTGTTCGCAGGTACAATTAGTAGTTCTGCACACCAAAAGGAGATTTTTGTTCTTGTTTTTGGAGAATGGGTTGGGGGTTCTATTGTACTTTTAATACATCTCCTTATTAATTAATTTTGGAATGGCAACAGCCCATATTACAACATTGAGTTGAAGGAGATACATGTTGCTGGAAAGGCATTGCGGCTGGACCCTAGGATCTTCGACAGCAAACATGGGACTGTCTTGGATAGTGGTACAACGTATGCATACCTTCCAGAACAAGCTTTTGTAGCTTTTAAAGATGCTGTAAGTTATGAAATGATTCATCCCTGACCTCCATTCCATTTTTCAATTGCTTTTTACCATTTGGTAGGATCTTTGTTCTGTTATAGTTATGTTCCCGTTATATAGAATATATTTGCTTGGATTCATGCTTTTGCAATTTACCATGTCAAAAAGATGGGATCTGTTTAGCTTGAGATGCTAATGAGGAATTAAATGGCACACCTGCCATTTTGTAACTTTTGAGCCTTGCATAAAGGAAGTTAACCATCTTGATGACTACTAAGTGAGTGTCTAGTGCTTTTGGTAAAGGGGGTGTTACTCCTACTTTTTCACCTTCTGCTTTTATATGCCTACTAGACTATATGTTTGTCACCTTTTCTCCTCCCATTCTCTTGGTTGTCGCTTTGCAAATTTATTTCTAGCTTACAAGGAACACCAGCGCACTTGTGCACTGATATTTCATTTTGTCATGGAAGCTAAATGTTTTTATGTTGGTCCTACTTCAATTTTTTTGGAAAATAACAATTGGTAGTTCTGCTGCTGGAAAAATATGACATAATTACTATGTTCTCGTTAATAGGTGACAAGCAAAGTACACCCTCTCAAGAAAATCCGTGGCCCTGACCCAACTTACAAGGACATCTGCTTTGCAGGTGCTGGAAGGTGATTTTCTCATGATAATAACAAAATTCTTTCATTCTCAACGTTCTTCTAATGTTCTCTGTAATATTCACATGGAACTTTAATATTTATCACTTTATTTTCAGGAACGTCTCCCAACTATCAGAGGTATTTCCAGATGTTGACATGGTATTTGGAAATGGACAGAAGCTCTCACTTTCACCTGAAAATTATTTATTCCGGGTACGAGAAATTTTGAAACTGGACCTTTTTTTATTGAATTAAGATTAACATTTGCTTACTTTGCCTGTTGGTGCTGTCTGCTGATGTTGTGTCTGCTCTCCAATTTTGAAATAAAGCACTCCAAAGTTGAAGGGGCTTATTGCTTGGGCGTGTTCCAAAATGGGAAAGATTCAACAACACTATTAGGGGGTAAGGCACTCAACTTCAGGAGGAACTTCGAGAATATTTGCATTACACTCCCTCAACACTCCTTATCCTAAGTAGGCTATGCATGATGCATCGTTTTGTTTCTAGTGTGTCTCTGCTCTACCACTTTCCGTATTTTATTGGATGGTGCAGAGTGAACTTATCTTTGGTGTATTGGCTTATAAAATACACAAGCTTACCAGATTTGTGCACTAGCATTACAATTGATAAATATTTGATGCCATCCATAGATAACACTTTCAGACCAATCCATGTTCAGAAGCCTTCCATCAAAAGTCGGTGGTTTAGGCCGCTTTCCTTGACTTTTGAGTTGGATCTCATTCTTCTTCCTGGCACAAAAAGAGGGTAGACTATAAAGGATATGCACCTGTATAATGACCATCTTATGCACTTGCATTTACTGGGAATTTGATTAGAAAATTGAATTGACTGACTTGGAAGAAATGTTTAACATATTGTATCCTTATTTTTTCAGTTACATGTGTTCTCCTAATTTGAACTTTTTGAGATGGTTGATTAATTACAATCTGAGGCTTTGAGCTGAATTTCACTGTCAGTATGGCTTTGTTTCACCATTATATTTTTTACCTCACTTAGTCAATTCAATAGTCTACTTGTGCAAGCATGAAATTTGTAGCATAAACCTGATGACCATAGATGCACAACCTTACCCTCCTTTTATGAATAAGAATGCATAAAACCCTATTTTGTCAAATAAAACGAACAGGTCAATATTTGTCTCAAGTTATTAGTTGTTCACAAAGAAACCAAAAACAGGCAACCATAAGAGTCTCATTGTTCCAGATTTCAGCCAACTTAGAGCCATGTGTTTATGGAGTAATAATCAGGCAAAAGTTGACCCTACGGATGAAGCTTTCTCTGTATTTTTTTTTCTGTTGCCAACAGAATAGAGCTTATCTGTTTGTTTATCAATGTACTAGTATATCGTTTTATTCTCTTGTCTATTACCATTTTGTCTGAAGTGATAAGGATCCTTTGATTCTCCCAAAAGTCAAAGTAAAGCAATATTTATAGATATGTCTATTTGTTCGTATCATGAATTTTTAAGCTTGATGGTATTTAAATCAATATGAACATGCTAACATAGTTTGCATGGTTCTTTGTATTTGCCTATTTGGAAATCTTGTCCTTGCGAGTAGCTAAAGTAATGTGATCTTTACTGGCAGGAATCATTGTTCGTAATACTCTTGTAACCTACGACCGTCACAATGAAAAGATTGGCTTTTGGAAAACTAACTGTTCGGAGTTGTGGGAGAGGCTCCATATTAGTGGAGCTCCTTCACCAGCACCTTCAAGTAATCCAGGTTCAGAAGGAGACATGTCACCAGCTCCTGCTCCTAGTGGTTTGCCAGGTTCTTGCCTCCTTAAACATGTCTCTATTCATTTTTAGTTAGTGCACACTATTTCTATCTTTATTTTATGTGCTGATAGACATGATTTGTCATATATGTTGGTCTTCTGTTGGCAGAATTTGATGTTGGTCTCATCACTGTTGATATGTCCATAAATGTTACCTATCCAAACCTGAAACCTCACCTGCATGAACTAGCTGAGCTGCTTGCTAAAGAGCTGGATATTGACTCCCGTCAGGTAAGGATGGAGCACAGCATGTGACTTTTACGATTGTTCTAGTTATGTTAGAAGACTGATGCTTTTTCAGTCAGGAGTGAGAACAACTGTTCTTGCTATCATTTAATTCATTTTGCACTACTCTTAATAGCTCTTTAAGAGCATGCTTTATGGTGATTTGGCTGAAGTTGCTCTTTGAGTTTTACAGGTTCGACTTATGAACGTTACAAGCCAAGGAAACTCTACTCTAATCAGATGGGGTATTTTCCCAGCTGGATCTGCTAACTCTATGTCTAATGCAACAGCAATGGTAGCATCCACTCTTGCGACCATTTCAACTTTTTTTTTTCACAAATGATTAACTTATTGCATTGGCATATGATAGGGTATCATATATCGGTTAACTCAACACCATGTTCAGTTGCCTGAAAATCTTGGCAGCTATCAGTTACTTGAATGGAATGTGCAACCTTTATCCAGAAGGTGAGGAAATGCATATTATAAGTTAAAAGCTTGTACTGTTCATATCATGTATTAAATCATTCTCATTTTCTCATTGGGGGCATACCTCTTCCTCCAGAAGGATTTATTTATTTTAGAATAAAAAATAGTTTCACCTCTAAAATGACCAGGGCAAGATCTCTTTAACATCTACTTGCAAAGGTTTAAAAAGTCAGAAGGAAACACAAAATATTCTCTTTTGTTTTGCTTCTTTTGTTATATGAAGCACATAATGGAAAGTTGACTAAAATAACTTCATGATAATGGCCCTGTTTGTTTAAGTTTAATTTTTTTGGCTTATAGCTTAAAGCCAACTTTTTTGCTTAATCAGCTTATAAGTCCTTAACTTTTAAGTCAAGCTATGGTGTTTGCTAATCTAGCTTTTTTATGAACTGTTTGCTTCTTGAGCTGTGTGTGTATGATAAAAAGTTTGGATTGCCCTTGAGGGTTTGGAGGACCTGTTTATACATGTATTTAAACTTACTTTTGCACAGGAATTGAAAATATGGTGATACATGCAAGTTTTTTCGTTTTCTTTGATTGTATGGATGTACATATTTATTGATTCAGATGTTGCGTCAGTCTCTTGAAATAAAATTAGCATTGCTTCTGCTCACTTGATTTCGACAGTAAGTACCAATAATAAGGAACCATACCATTTCTTCCAAAAAATGAACTTGATTTCGACAGAAAGTAATGAAACATACATATAGCATTTCAACAGTATTAGGTAATAAAGAAGGTCGTAGAATTGCATTCATAGCTTATGATAGGATTCCGGGCGGGGTAGGAATGAGAAGAACAAATGATAGGATTTTAACTATATACGATGGCATTTGGAGGGTAATTTTATTGAAGTTTAGTGGCAAATAGTTATTCTATCCCGCAAAAGCAAAAAAAAAACATATCTTTCATAGCTTATGGCTTTTAGGTTTGAAATGACTTATGTTTTTTATAAGCTGGATGAAAAAGCCACATTTTTGTTTAGGCTTAGACTTTTTGCTTTTAAGCCAAAGAAAAAACCTAAACAAATAGGGCCAATATATATATATATCATCTTTCATATTTTAATACTACATTGTTGCTACGATCACAATGATCCGTACTTTCATTGTCTTTTTTTTAATTGTTTTTCTCTTCTTGGAAAATAGCTCTAGTGCATAGTTTTATTGTGCAGTATGGACTATGGTTGCATGCTAACGTGGAAAACCTGAATACCTGATGAAGTTGTTTGAGAAGGAACTGTGCATCTAACAGAAAATCCTCATTATTTATTTAAGGAATAACCGAAACGGCATAAATTCAGTATGTGCCAAGGATTTAGGAGTTGAAGGTTTCCAGTTAGTAATGTATCCAGTTATAACTTTTCTCTGTGTTCCTGAATTGCGGTTTACTTCCGCATTAGCAATCTATCCATCTGGCTGTTTTGATAGTGCTAGAGAACTTTCATTTTATTTGACTTTCGTTTACTTTTGGTACAGGTCATGGTTTCAAGAACATGTAGTCTCTATACTGCTTGGGATTTTACTAGTTATTTTGCTGACTTTATCGGCCTTTTTAGTACTATATGTCTGGAGAAAGAAATTTAGAGGTCAAGCTGCATATAGGCCTGTGGATTCAGTGGTTCCTGAGCAAGAACTACAACCGCTATAATTTGCAGCTGTTCGACTGAGCAACATATATAGGTGATTCTTTGGTAGAGATGCCGTCGTGCGGGCTACCATATTGCAGTGGTGCGCATCTGCTATTGAAGTAGCGTTTTTTCTTTGTATGTAACAGGAGCTACAAGCTTACAGCAGAAGCACAAGATTACATAACTTCTCGATTCAAAACTTAGAGCCTTTGTTCATAAACTATCTAGCGATCCAGATCAAGAGCCTCCTCTTGTGGCTCACAGTAGAAGAAGGTTTTGTTCATGTAATGTATATTAAATAGAATAGAGCAGGCTCAAACACACCCATGGACGGAATGTTGTAATATCTATTTGATAAGTGCTGAGGATATTCGGCTTCTTCAGTGATTTGGTATTTTGGTGTGTTGCTGTCTGCACGTTTTATTTATAGGGCACAACTAATGTTTGGATGCTCTGACATCTCTGGTAACACATGCAACAATTTAAGTCAATATCTGTAATAAATATGTGCGACGCAACAAGAGATTGTTATGTGTGCGACAATTGATAGACTTCTAAATTTGTTCAGGATAAATCATATTACATTTTGAAATTAGCTCAAAATTAAAATAAAACAAATATGCTATGCTACAACATTGTAACATTTGAGAAGAATAGTTGCAATAATTTGTAAACAAAGATACAACAAATTTGGAACAAATCCGACATAAAAATGGATTTCCCACGGCAAACAATGAACATGGTTTGCAACAACAGATAGAAAGGGCTGCAACAAACCAAATTCGCAATTGCAATAAAAATCTCTTGCTACAATATTTAGGAAGAGATTGCAACAAAATGAAACACTGTATGCAACCATGCAGAAAGAGCGCCGCAACAAATTGAGGAAATGCTTGCAACAAACAACCTAGACAAGGAGGGGAGTAAGCGGCAACAATGAGTGAATCTCGGATAAGCAATGAGTCGAGCTCGGATAAGAAGGACAAGGTGACGGCACACCACTGCAAGCTTCGACACCCTAGTCATGTAGCATGCGGGTGGCCATACGTGCGGTGCTCTATCTAGCAATGGTGATCCCAAATCTGGAGGGGGCTAGGCCAGCATGGTGTCTCAGCATCATCCTTCGCCCTAGCTCTTTCGGCATCGTTCGACACATCACTACATGCTCTCTCCTCGCCGAACCCGAAAGAAATAGAGATGGATGGAGGGAGGGATGAGTGTGGCTCTAGCGGCAAGCTTCGGCGGCGAACTCCGCCACTGGCGAGCCACCAGAGACGTGAGGTGGAGGAAGTGAGGTGGGGATTGAGAGATCAAAGAATGTCTGATGTTCTAATGAAGAGTAACAGGTGGGAGGTAGTTGAAAAGGAGAATAGTAGTAATGGATTAGAAGTTGGAGGTATAGCACGTGTCCGTTTTTTTATTGTTTCGGATGTACGAGTCTTATAATTACCCTTATTTCTAAGCTATAAGAGCGTGATTTCGTTGAGAATATTCTTGGTTATATTTCTAGGCACAACTTCTTTTGCTATAATTACCCTTATTTCTGTTTTTTTGCTGCTTAGTGGTGTTAAGAACTGAACAAAAAGATTTGGGAGCAACTAGCGCTTGAATGTACGAGGAAGCTTCTCATCGTATGCTCCAGCGCAACATCCATAGACAATGTGCAGAACAATTTTAATCCATGTGTGCAATAAAATGCACAAATGACAAAAACAATGATTTTTTAAAGAAAAATATCATATTCTCACCGAGATTGCATTAAACCATCAGTATAGAACCTAGCTATGCTTTTAAAAACTAGTTCAAGTATCACAAATAAATAAATTTTGATGTTACAATATTGCAACATTTAAAAATAACAGTAGAAACATCCGAAAAAAATTGTTGTAACATTTTTTTTTGAAAGAAATCAAAAACTTCATTGCAACAAAAAATATCTCTTGTCGTAACATTTGATGCAATAACATCACAACAATAAAAAACACTTTATGTAACATTTTAAGATAACTGTTACAACAAATTTAGCAAACGCCTGCAATGAATATCCCCACTAACAAATCTTGATCTTGCGGTCGGTCCATTGTCTCCATGATCTTGCCGAGGAGGACCGCGCTTGCTTCTTTAGGCCTCTGTAGAGTCAGGAGGGCCTCCGCTTGGTAGCACAGTAGCTTCGGGGATGCATCGGCGCCCACAGACACGGTTGTTAAGAATTGTAACGTTGTAATCTTCTGCATGTAGGAACGGGTCTCACGCCATGTGCGGTTACCTCATCTCACGATTTCCTTCTAAATAGGATCGTGCATGTAATCCATGTATATATAAATGAAAGTAGATCCTGAGAGGATCGGTGTGGTTCCAAACATACTTCCCTTGAGTATTTTACATGGTATCAGAGCCTATAGATCCCTCGCCATGTTTTCCTCACCAAATTCCGCAACCACCTCCAACATCTCAACTGCTACACCTGCATCGCAGTCCATGCCGGCGATTAATCACGCCGTCACGATTAAGCTGACGCAAGAAAACTACCTGCTGTGGAAGACATAGATTCTTCCGTTTCTCAACAGCAATTCGCTCTTGGGATATGTTGATGGCTCCATTGCCAGGCCGTCGCAAACCATCGTTGTCCCTCCGAATGAGGAGACTGGAGACGGCCGCCGCATCGTTGTCAATCCGGAGTTCATGATCTGGTACCACCAGGATCAGATGGTCCTCGGCGCCATCGTCGCCTCAGTGTCTGAGGAGGTGCTGGCGAACCTTGTTGGTGCCTCGACGGCCTTCGAGGCCTGGCGCACACTGGAACGGACGTTCGCGGCGACATCGAGGGCACGGATCATGCAAATCCGTATGCAACTCACCGCCACCAAGAAGAACGACATGACCATCGCCGTCTACTTCCGCAAGATGAAGAGCCTCGCCGACACTCTCGCTGCAATCGGCAAGCCTCTCGACGATGAAGAATTGATCGCGTACATGCTGCGCGGTCTCGGAAATGAGTACGATTCACTTGTGACCAGTATCACCACTCGTTCTGACTCCTACACGCTCAGCGACGTCTACGCACACATGCTCAGTTACGAGATGCGGCTCGAAAACAACATCTCTGAGCATCAGATCTCTGTCAACACCGTGAACAGAGGACGTGGTGGTGGTCGTGCCAATCGCGGTCGCGAGCGGAACAACAGTAATCGCCAGCCTGCCGGTCGTGGTAATCGTTCCGGCCAAGGAGGTTCCGGTCAAAACACCTACAACAACTCCAAGAATGGTGAACACTGCCAGATATGCCGAAAGCCCAACCACGACGCCTCCCGTTGCTGGTATCGGTTCGACCAGAACTATCAACCTGAAGAAGTTTCACGGGCTGCTTCCACCGCTACAAGAGGAGGATACACTGTTGATCCTGATTGGTACGTCGACACCGGAGCAACGGACCACATCACTGCTGATCTTGAGCGCCTAACCACCAAGGAGCGCTACAATGGTACAGATCAGGTCCAAGTGGCCAATGGCTCAGGTTTGTCAATTACTCATATCGGTGATTCACTCATTCCTGGTTCAGTTCAGCCACTTCTCTTGAATGATGTTCTTCATGTTCCTGAAATTAGTAAACATCTCCTCTCTGTTCGAAAACTAGCTGTTGATAATAATGCCTTCATTGAATTTCACCCAAACTCATTCTTTGTTAAGGATCGAGCCACGAAGAGTACACTGCTAAAAGGAGGGTGTAAGAACGGTCTCTACATTTTGCCAATCAAGAAAATTAGAAGTGTTTTCCTTTCAACCAAGATCACTCAAGACCAGTGGCATCAGAGGCTAGGCCACCCCTCAGTTCCTGTCACTCGTCTTGTATTGCATAATAATGATATTGCTGTAGCTCCAAATAGCTCTACTTCTTTAATTTGTAATGCTTGTCAGCATGGCAAGGCACATCAACTTCCTTTCAATTCATCTTTATCTACCTCATCAGTACCTCTTGAAATAATTCACACTGATGTTTGGGGACCAGCTCTTCCATCAGTGAACAATGCCAAATACTATGTTTCCTTCCTTGATGATTACAGCAAATTTGTTTGGGTGTATTTTCTGAAGTGCAAGTCTGAAGTTGAACCCATCTTCCACCACTTTCAGAAACATGTTGAAACTCTCTTAAACACAAAGATAAAATGTGTCCAATCTGATTGGGGAGGTGAATATCACCGACTCCACCAATATTTCAGTCGTACAGGCATTGCTCATCACATCTCCTGCCCACACACTCATCAACAAAATGGAGTCATTGAAAGAAAACATCGACATATAGTTGAAACCGGTCTTACTCTTTTGGCTCAATCTCATATGCCTCTTCGTTTCTGGGATGAAGCTTTTCACACCGCCTGTTACCTGATCAACAGGTTACCCAGTCGTACCTTAGGTCAAGATACGCCTTTGCACAAGTTGTTGGGTGTTCAACCCAACTATTCTCTGCTAAGAGTGTTTGGCTGTGCTTGTTATCCAAACCTTCGAGCCTACAATACAAGAAAACTTCAATTCAGAACTAGACAGTGTGTGTTTCTGGGTTATAGCTCCTCACACAAGGGGTATAAGTGTTTTGATCCTTCTAGTGGCAGGGTGTATATTTCTCGTGATGTGATTTTTGATGAACAAGTTTTTCCCTTCTCACAAAAGACTGACATCATGTCACTGAAAGAATCAAATCACCCCACACTGTTACCTCTTGCTCCTAAATCCATTGTATATCATGAAGATGCTCTCACACTATCAAATTCTTCCACTGTTTCTTTATCTCCAAATGAACCAGTTGTGAATGAATTATCTGTGAGTAATGACTTATCTGAATCATTGTCTAATCCTGACAATATTGCTACTAGTACTCCATCTGCAGGTTCAGACAATTCAGGTTCAGAAAATCCTGATAAGGATGATACACAAGCTGTGGAGGGTGAGCTATTCGAGGTGCAAACACATGGTACAACCGAGATCACTAGCATCAATCAGCATCCAATGCGCACAAGGCTTCGTAATAACATTGTCAAGCCGAAAGAATTCACTGATGGAACAATTCGCTACTCGGTAGTGGGGTTTCGGTGTGTCTTGATCAAGCAAATCCGCAATGCACTCTTTCACCTTCACCTTTCTTCAGAATCTGCAGATAAATGAGAGCACTGTGAACTGCGGAAGCCATTGATCATCCTGGGTGGAAGATTGCTATGGATGATGAGTACTCGGCCCTGTTAAGAAATGATACCTGGGATTTAGTGCCACCTCAGAGAGGAATGAATTTGATTGACAGTCGGTGGGTATACAAAATAAAAAGAAAAGCTGATGGATCTGTTGACAGACTTAAAGCCAGATTGGTTGCAAAGGGGTTCAAGCAACAGTATGGCATTGATTACTTTGATACATACTCACCAGTGGTGAAACCTGCTACAATCCGGATCATTTTGTCTGTGGCAGTTTCTAGAGGATGGCATTTACATCAGATTGATATACAAAATGCATTCCTTCATGGATTTCTGCAGGAAGAGGTCTTCATGAATCAGCCTCCAGGTTATACTGATCACACTCGACCAACAAATTATGTGTGTAAGCTCAAGAAGGCACTATATGGCCTCAAACAAGCTCCACGCGCTTGGCATTCTAGACTGACCAGTAAGCTGCTGGAATTGGGGTTTAAACCCTCAAGAGCTGACAGTTCATTATTCATCTTCAATCATGGAGAAGTCACTCTTTACATGCTGATATATGTAGATGATATCATCATTGTGGGCTCAACTGTAGCAGCGACAAGTAAATTGATTCAACAACTGAAGACTGAATTTGCAGTTAAAGATCTTGGACAATTGCAATATTTTCTTGGGATTGAAGTCAAACCACAGACAGATGGAGTTCTTTTGTCCCAAAGGCGCTATGCTCTGGATCTATTGAAGAGAGCAAACATGGACAACTGCAGGCCAATTTCCACTCCTATGGCATTTGCAGAAAAGCTCTCCAAAAGTCAAGGTGACCCTCTGAATGAAAAGGAACAGTTCCATTACAGGAGCATTGTTGGGGGACTTCAATATCTGACAATGACTCGACCTGATCTCTCTTTTGCTGTCAATCGAGTATGTCAGTTCATTCAAGCCCCTACTAATTTTCACTGGTCAGTTGTAAAAAGAATACTACGCTACATCAAGAGTACTGTCGACTTGGGGCTCAAAGTTCAGAGATCCAGAAGACTGACCCTCAGTGCCTTTTCGGACGATGAAAGGGCAGGATGCCCCGATGATCGGCGCTCCACCAGTGGTCTTGCAGTGTTCCTTGGTCCTAATTTGGTATCTTGGAGCTCTCGTAAGCAAGCAACAGTAGTCTCGATCAAGCACGGAGGCTGAGTACAAGGCGATTGCCAATGCCACGGCTGAAATTATCTGGGTTCAGTCTCTGCTGAAGGAACTTGCAATTCATCAGTGGAAGCCACCTTTGCTGTGGTGTGATAACCTCGGTGCAACATATCTCACTACGAATCCTATGTTCCATGCTAGAACAAAACATATTGAAGTTGATTTTCACTTTGTTCGGGAACAAGTGGCAAGAAAAGCTTTGCAGGTGAAGTTCATATCGTCAAAAGACCAACTTGCAGACATATTCACCAAAGCTCTGTCTCGAGCTCCTTTTAGCTTCATTACTCGCAATCTCAACTTGACATCACCAGGCTGAGATTGAGGGGGAGTGTTAAGAATTGTAACGTTGTAATCTTCTGCATGTAGGAACGGGTCTCACGCCATGTGCGGTTACCTCATCTCACGATTTCCTTCTAAATAGGATCGTGCATGTAATCCATGTATATATAAATGAAAGTAGATCCTGAGAGGATCGGTGTGGTTCCAAACATACTTCCCTTGAGTATTTTACAACGGTGGCCCAGGCGTCCTTGAGCAAGCTTTGCCAGTTGCTGCCCCTGTGCGATTTGTTGCACTTGGCGACAAGTGCCTGCACGGCCTGTGCTTGCGACAAGTCCTTAGGGCTCGTCTCGTGCGTCACCATCCTGTACTGCTTTGCCGCCCACTCGCCCTGGCCTAGTTGGAGATAGAGGGTGCCCAGCCGGTGGTGCGCTCGGCCGAAGGAGGGGGAAATGGAGGGAGGAGTAGCGTAGGGAGGGGGGAGGGGGAGATGGAGGGAGGAGGAGCGTCGCTCTGTCCGCGAGCTGCTGTGCTGGATGTGGGAGGAGGGGAGGAATCAGTTGAGAAAAATGGGGATTGGGTGAGAGAGATGATGATACTTGTGGATAGGAATGCCTGAAGACGAAACGTTCGATGGCATCAAACGTCAGTGGGCTAACGTTATCCAAAAGGTTTCCTTTATTTTTCTGAGAGGACCAAGATTTCCTTCAGAAATCAGAACTGACCAAGATTTCTTCTATCTTTCATTCCTTGAGTTACATGTGCATTTTGCTATGAGGCACGTTCCATCATTTGAACCGCACGTTTATTGATAGTGCCTACAAACCATACATGGGAAGAACAGCCCCATACAAAATTTGGTTTGGTTACCGAGGGCTAGCAGCAAAACAGCCCCTTAATCCCGGGAGAACATGGGAAGCCACGTTCGAACTAGCTCCTCAGCTCGTCGCCGGCATGTTGATCCGCTTCCAGACCGTGTCCACCACGACGTTATGCCCGCTGATGTGCTTGGCCTCGTCGAACGCCAGGTAGACGGCCGCCCTCGCCACGTCCTCGGACCGCCCATTGGATCTCGCTCATGCCCCTCGGCCCTCTCCACCATCCGCTTCAGCTCATCGTCGCCGACCCCGGGGTGCATCCTTGCCAGGGAGCGAACCAGCAGCGGCGTCGCGATGGCGTGCGGCGAGATGACGAGATGGCGTTCACACGCACGCCGGGGCGCGCTAGCTCACCCGCCACCAACCGCACCACGCCGACCACCGTCGCCTTCGAGAGGCTGTACGGGAGGGCCGCAAGCCCGCCGAGCTTGCCCGCGGTGCTCCCCGTGCAGAGGATGCACCCGCTGTGCTGGGGCACCATGACGCGCGCGGCGTGCTTCACGCCCGCGACCGTGGAGGCGTGGAGCGGGCGTTGGTCGCCATGACGCGGTCGAAGTCGGCCGAGGACCCGGAGACACCGGCGTTGCTGTACAAAACGTCCAGGCGGCCGTGGCGCTCGACGGCGAGGTCGACCGCCACGGTGATCTGCGTCTCGTCGGTGATGTCGCAGCGGGTGTAGGCCGCGTCCGGACCGAGCTCGGCCGCGACGGAGGGGCCGAGATCGTCTTGCACGTCAGCGAGGATGACCTTGGCGCCGTTCCGTACGAACTCAACGGCCCTTGCCGATGCCGCTGGCCGCGCCGGTGATGACGGCGACCTTGCCGGTTAACCTCTGGCAGCTCGACGCCGTCGAGAAGTGACTGGCCAAGCCACATAAGGTTCCCGCAGCACTACTCATCCCCTCCATTCACAAGTCACAACAACGCATTCGCAAAACTTAGTGCTTTTTTCCCCAAGAAGCACGCAGATCACAAGCAGAAACCGAACGTGTTTACTGCAGCAACAAATAATTGCTCTGAAAGCGGTATAAAGGACACAAAGAGAAACCTGAAAGCGAGGTGCATTGCTCTAAGCATCGTAACAGATCGTGTTGTGGCTTGTGAGCTTCTTCCTGAGCAAAGCTGAGCTGTGAGTTGTGGCTTGTGACTCAGGAGACGAAGGCAGGTTATAGATCTTGACATGTTTGCATCGTTGACAGTGTCGGCTCCAATACACCGGCACATCTGTCTGACGAGTTCATAATAAAATTGTCGACTTGATCTTGTGGCTGCCCACATCACTGCCAGCTTTAGCGTGCGGCGATGCATGTGCATGATCCTGCTGCATCTGATAATGCCACGGGCAGCGGCAGTGCCACGTTTGTGCCACTTAGTCAAGTCATCTCTGGTTAAAAAAAATGCACTGAAAATAGAAACGGAAACACGAATTTTACATGAAAACTCCTTAAAAAAACCATCGACGCATAAAGGTAATATCACTATAGGAGGAAATATTTACAATGAAACTCTTACTTTTTCCTATAAAATATAGGGATGTATTTACAGTGATACATAAAAGACTTCGTGTAGAATAGAACTATGAGTTGAAATAGAAAACTCAATTCGTATCACACTCACACTCAATTCGTATCACACTCAGACTCAACCTTGAGACGAATTCCTCCTATGGCCAAAACAAAACGTGATCTCTTCGAAACAGATTAGCATGAACACCTTAGCAGTAGGAACTACTTTTGTCATCATATCAGCTGGATGATCATGAGTACTTATCTTGCTAACTTTAATATCACCTTGAGCAATGACATATCAAATGTAATGATATATGATGTTAACGTGCTTCGTTCTCTCATAAAACATTTGATCCTTCATAAGGCAAATAACACTTTGACTGTCACAAAATATTATAGTGCAAGACATACTTCCACAAAGCTTAGTAAGCAAATCTCTTAGTCAAACAACTTCTTTGCAAGCTTAAGAAATAACCACATAATCAGTTTCCGTAGTGGACAAGACAACAATAGCTTGCAAGCTTGTTTTCCAACTAACGGCACATCCTCCAACAATGAACACATAACCAGTAAGAGATCTTATTTTATCCAAATCTCTGGCAAAATCTGAGTTCACATAACTAGTGATTCCGTCTTTATTAGTCTTCCCAAATTGTAAACAAGCATCAGATGTGCCTGCAAGTATCTGAAAATTTATTGAATTGCTTTCCAATGCTCTTTGCCAAGATTAGTCATGTATCTACTAGCATCACTCAATTATTCAGATAAATTGAGGCGAGAACATACCATAGCATACATAAGTGAATCAACTGCACTGGCATATAAAGAATCTTCTTTGATACACCGAGATACCTCATTTCAAATTCACTACTCAACTGTGCCTGCAACTTTGAAATTTTTGCCTTGTCTTTTATATCAATTAGCATATCATCAACATATATGAGCAAGCAAATAGTTAAGTCATTAACAATATTTAAATAAATACAACTATCATAATCAGATCTTTTGAAATCCTAAAAGATCATAAAAGAGTCAAATCTCTTGTACCACTATCTGGGTGATTGCTTCAGACCATAAAGATATTTCTTCAACTTGCTAGCATAATCCACCTTTCCCGGGAAGACATAGCCTTCTGGTTGCTCCATAAAACATCTTCCTCCAATTCCCCATGTAAGTATGCAATTTTCACGTCTAATTATTCAAACTCATAATTATGTATAATCACTATACTGAGTAAAATACGGACAGAACTATGCTTCACAACTAGGGAAAAGACATCAGTGAATTAATACCTGGAATGTGGTTGTATCATTTAGCGACGAGCCTTTCCTTGTACCTAACCTCTTCGATTGGTGAAATGCATTTTTTCTTCTTGAAGATGCATTTGCGGCGAATACATTCTTATCAATTAGCAACTTGACTAACTTCCAAGTGCAATTCTTCTCAAGAGATTGCAACTCATCATGCATGGAAACCATCCATCTTTCTGAATAACTAGAAGAGATAGCCTCTGAATAAGTGGAAGGTTATGCAACACCTTTAATTTCTCCTGCCATATTCAAAGCATAAGAAACAACATTAGCTTTTGCAATCAATCTTTTGGGAGATTGAATATTCCTTTTAGGTTTGTTGGCTGCAATGGAACGTTATAGTGGTTGAAAGACAGTAAGAACATGCTGTATGTTCTTCTTTTCAGCTTCTGGTGTAGATTATGAATCAATAACATGCTCCACTTGTACGTTTGATTTCTGTAGCTTCTCAACAGGAATATCAATAGATGGTTTATCATGCAACATAGTAGATTCATCAAAAGTAACACTTCCGCTAAAAACTAACTTTCTAGTTTCAAGATTCTACAATTTATATCCTTTAACACCAAGTTTATAACCAAGAAAAATACACTTAGCGGCTCTAGACTCTATTTTACTATTGTTAACATGAGCATACGCGGGACAACAAAATATTCTCATATTTAAATAATCCGCTAGAGAACTAGACCATACATCAATTGAAGTCTTCTTATCAATTATCAAGTTGGGTGACCGATTGATCAAATAACAAGCAATGGACACGACTTCAGCCCAATAACTCCTAAATAAATCAGCATTAGATAACATGCAATATACCTTCTCCATAATGGTTATGTCCATGTGTTCGACCACACCATTTTGCTAGAGAGTACTTGGGACAGTGTAATGTCCCATAATGCCCTCTGATTTGCATAAAGCTTTAAATTCTCTAGAACAAAACTCTAAGCCATATTTGTATGTATCTTCTTGACATGCTTATCAGTTTACTTTTCAATCATAATATTGTACTCCTTGAATATCTTGAACACATCTTATTTGTGCTTCGCTAAATATGATAGAACACTTATTGAATAATCATCAATGATGGTCAACATTTAGCCAGCACCTCCAAGGGACGGAACACGGGATTTCCCCTACAAATCAGGAACATAATCCAGTATGCATTTTGTAGAGTAAATTGTTGTGTTGATCTTCACTCTCTTTTGCTTCCTCAAAACACAATGTTCACACAACTTTAACTTGTCGATGCTTTGACCTTCAAGATGATCTCTTTTGTATAATTCTATTATGCCAATTTCACTCATATGCCCCAGACACATCTGCCAAAGATTACGACCCGTTACCTTGAATTTACTTCTCACAAATTTTAAGGATTTCTTATTGTCTGGTCGTCAAGTATTCGATCGACTGGTCCTTAGTTTGGCCTTCTTCTTAAAGCTTTGTTATTTCGGCTTTTTTAGCCACAATCTCTTTCTTATTTGCCTTCATGATAAGAGGAGAGTTTATGCAATATCCTAATTTTCAGGGTTTTTTTAAAAAATTAAAAATCAAAATAATCATTTGATTTTATTGCCAAAGCTTAACTAGGAATTTTAGAAAAACAAAAATAATTTAATATGGATTAATCAAACTTCAATTAATTCAAATTTAGTTTAATTGGATTTTCTGGTATTTAAAGTCCAAAATATTATTTTAAGTATTTTATTGGATTTTCTAGAATTTTAAAAAGTTTTTTTTTCTAATTTCCCGAAACTGACCCCGCTCCGGCTGCACGCCCCCTCCCGCTGCCTGAAGCCACCGTCGGCCTGCCCCTGCACGGGCGCACCGGCACCACACGAAGAAAGAAAAAAATGGCGGAGGGGGAAGAGTCGCCGTCGGCAATGGAGCCGGCCGACCGCCTCCTCGCGCCAAGACGAACAGAGGCGACATCGCTCGCGCCGATGGCGTCTTTGCCGAGTTGCCGCGCGCCTCGCCTCGCCGCCTCAAAGTGCGCCTCCGTCGCCCGCCCGCCGGTATCCGGCCGCCGCCTCGGCCAAGCGCTGCAGTGTCGCGTTGAAGCCACCGCCGGACGCTTCCCACTGCCGACTCCAAGCCACTCGCCCCGCACGGTAAAAGATCGAGGAGGCCGACTAGAGGGGGGGTGAATAGACGGTTTTAAAAATCTCTTTGGCTAAAACTTATTTTTAATGCGGAGGCTAAACAATTTAGTTTTGCACAATTAAAACCTAAATCAACTAGTCTTTACTAAGTGCACTAACAATATACAACAAATGAAGACGAGCAAGCATACAAAGATATATAAGCAATTTATACAAGTAATGTAAATTGCTCAAAGTCAAACACAAGAACAAACCACAATAGACACGATGATATTTTACCGTGGTGTTCGGAGACTTGCTAGTCTCACCTAGTCCACGTTGAGGTAAGCCCAACTGCGTTGGGCTGGCTCCTCAATTGAGCCAACACCTCCGAGGTAAGTCCAACCACTTGGACCAGTTCTCACAACACGAACCAACACCTCAATCCACTCGGGTTGCTCTTCCTCCACTCCGGAGATGGCGAGCACCAAACCACTCACAACCACGCCAGACCTTCTCACAAGCTTCTTGAGAAGATCATCAGTACACGACGCCTCCACGCCGTCTAGGTGTCGGCAAACACCAAGAGTAACAAGTCTCAACTCTCACTTGAACTAATCAAGTGTCTAAGCTCAATGGATACAGAATCCACTATCTAAGGAAACACATGCACTTAGAGTTTGCTCTCCAAGCTCACTAAGTGCAACACATGCACATAAGAGATGAGAGAGATTGCTCTTTGATCAAGAGAATGAATTAAGATGCCAAAGATCATTTCTCAACCGACCAAGGTGGGTATATATAGCACATACACAAAAACTAGCCGTTGGAAACAAAATGCTGAAAAAATCAGCACAAGCGGTACTACCGCCGTTCAATGGCCGGTACTACCACACCTACACGACAAGCACAGTAACGGCTATATCAGATGAGAAACTAGCCGTTGAAAAGTGCAGTGCAGTACTACCGCCAATCAATACGCAGTAGTTTCGATCTTCAGTCGTTCCGTTTCTGAAGGGCGGTACTACCACTTCCACTTAGGTCCAACACATGACACCTACTGGAAAAAAACATACCGCTGTTCGTTTCTCGGAGTTACTGATCTGCGGTAGTTCCGCTCAAAGCACAGCGGTACTACCGACTGTCAAAGAGCAAACTAAAACTCCAAAATGCGTCGTTCTATAAAAACGTACCGCAAGGATTTCGGTACAGTTGACTTGCGGTAGTACCGCTTACACAACTCCGGTACTACCGCACTTTCAAGAGAGCAAAACAAACTCGAAAAGCATCTCTCTGGAAAATACGTACCTCGGGATTTTCGGTCCATCCGGGTTGAGGTAGTTCCACTCCCAACACGGTGGTACTACCACACACGGTGGTAGATATAACAATAGAAATGTTAGTCTCACAAATAAATTTGTTATTAATCACTAAAACACTACATTAACTTGTAATAAACACTCTATTAACTCATAATGGCGGGTCTAGATCCTTCACACGGACGCCTAAAGCGCCGTCGCACCAGCTGCCGCCAAGCTGCCTTACGCGCCGCCACCGGAGACCGCCGCCGCTCGAGCGGCGCCACCGCCCGTCTTGCCGCCTCCTCGAGGCTATATCACCCACTGTAAGATCGAGGTGGCCGACTAGAGGGGTGAATAGGCGGTTTTAAAAATCTATCGCGCTAAACCAATATATAAATGCGAAGCTAATATCGAATTGGTTTTGCACAATTAAAACCTAAAACAACTAGGCTCAACTAAGTGCACCGACAAAATGAACACAATACAATATGAGCAATCATACAAGATATATAAGCAATTAAAGCAAGAATGTAAATAGCTCAAAGTAAAGCACAAGTAAAAACAAGATGACACGATTATGTTTTACCGTGGTGTTCGGAGACTTGCCGGTCTCCCCTAATCCACGTTGAGGTAAGCCCAACCCGCGTTGGACCGGCTCCTCAAATGAGCACACACCTCCGAGGTAAGTCCAACACTTGGACCGGTTCCAAACCGAACCAACACCTCGCTCAACTATGGTTGCTCTTCCTCCACTCCGGAGATGGCGAGCACCAAACCACTCACAACCGCCGGGCCTTCTCACAAGCTTCTTGAGAAGGTCACCGAGCACGACGCTCCACGCCGTCTAGGTGTCGGCAAACACCAAGAGTAACAAATCCGAACTTTCACTTGAACTAATCAAGTGTCAACGCTCACGTGGATACACAATCCACTACCTAAGGCAACACATGCACTTAGGGTTTACTCTCTAATCTCACCAAGTGCAACACATGCACTAAAGAGAATAGAGGCTTGCTCTTAGCTCAAGAGGCTCACAAAGAGTTCACAATAGTTCTAAGCAACTTCAAGAACCTTCCACAACCGCCAAGGTGGCTATATATAGCCCACACACAAAAACTAGCCGTTGGGAGACAAATCCTGAAAAATCGGGACAATCGGAAGTTCCACCGCACAAAGGCCGGAACTACGCAGAGAGAAAAGGCACCGCAACGGCTATGTCAGACGAGAAACTAGCCGTTTGATTTTTAGTCCGGAACTACCGCCAACTAAATATCGGAAGTTCCGATTCTTCGGAAGTTCCGCTCAACACATAGCGGAACTACCGCACCTCGAATTTTGGCTAAGTCCCCAAAATGGTGCTTCTCTGGAAAAAACCAACCGCGGATTTTGAGCATCCGATAAATCGGAAGTTCCGCTCAATACACTCCGAACTTCCGCACTTGGAAAATCGGCTAAGTCCTAAACCACCGCTCTCGGAAAAATCAAGCCGCGGAAAATCGGACGATCAAGGTGCGGAACTTCCCGTTAAACCGGAACTTCCGATGTTCTGACAATCGAAATGGCTTTTTCAACAACTTCAATTGCAAAACACATTTGCTAATTGACAAGCCATGCCAACAAAGGTCACAAGCAAGATTCCCAACAAGTTGCAAAACACATTTGTCAACTTTTGGAATCATACCACAAGGAAAAAGGTACATGGACTTACACCATTTGCAAAACGCATTTGCAAACTTAAGTCACATGCTACAAGGGTTGAATGCATGAGCATCGGCTATTTGCAAAACACATTCGCAAATAATAGCTCCATGCATAGATGAGCTAGAGCAAATATAATGAGCTATCAACACATGACTATCTCAAACTACTAGTCAAGATCCCTCTTAATAGTACGGCAAACCTATACTAGCAATCCGGTCTTTCAACCAAACACCGAGACCGGTAAAAGACTAGGAACACATCCTTAGCCCTAGCTAGTCATACCTTTGCCTTGCATCTTCTTGAAGCTTGATGACGCACATCAACACTTCAAGTCCGGGTCCTTGACTTTGACAATCATCAACTTATGATGATTTCTTCACTTCGGATCTTGTCTTGAACATCATCAACACATGATGATTTCTCCATCCCGAGTCTTCACATGCACCAACACATGATGCAATCCTTCACTTGACCTCCATCAACACATGATGGGTCTTCTCTTGTCTTGATGATCAACTCATGATCATCTCTTCTTGATAAACATCAACTCATGATGCATCATTTACACCAAGCTCTTGACTTGATGATCAACTCATGATCATCCCAAGTCTTCATCATCCTGGAACATAACCTATATATCCAACTCATGGAAAATGTTAGTTCCACAATGTGATCATCACTAATTACCACACCATACCATTAACTCATAATGGTGGGACAAGATACCTCAATCTTTCCCTCTTTGGTAATTGATGATAACCACTTAATTTCTCATAAATTTAATGAAGATAAATGAGAGAACAATTGAGTATATATAAACTACACAAGTTATATATACTCTAACATGAGTATACAAGAACTACACAAGTTCTATATACTCATAACATGAGTATATCTGAACTACACAAGTTTTGTATACTCAAAGGTTTTGTTTCAACGTAAAGATCCCAAATATATGTGGAGAATGGAACATGGATCAATACTAATGAAACCACAAAGTATAGGATAAAACTCCCCCTAAATGTGTGCATACACAAGTGTATAATAAGGTCATATGCACATATTCAAACTTGACTTATGGTTGAGTTCAATCCTATATTTTGGATCCAGAAATGCAACATAGTATAAATTGAGATGTCAATTGCATACCTCGTTGTGTTTCACCTCTATATCCAAATGAGACTACACAAAGATAATACTTGATAAAAGAGTTAGTCTCATATTTGGATTTGTCATTAATCACCAAAACAATCCATTAACTCATAATGGCAGGTCTAGATCTTTCAATCTCCCCCTTTTTGGTGATTGATGACAAATCCATTATCAATAACAGCATTTGGATATTTATAGACATAAGAAAAGAATTTAAACTAATGAACTATGTCTATGCATCATATGAGGTGAAACATAAAGTAATAAACAAAATGCATATGAAAAACATTCTCCCCTTTACACATCTAATGCATCTATTTTCCCTCTTTGGCATGTAAACAAATCAAACATCCAAATGAGTATTGATAAAAACATTCTCCCCCTTTTGGCATAAATCACCCAAAAACACAAGACAAATCTTAGCCAAAAAGAGTATTTGCAAATCAATACCACTTGCAAAAACAATGAGGTAGGTCACAAAAAGTATGAATTGAACTTATATGACCAAGGGGGAATTTTGTTCTCAAGATATGAGAGGAGAAACAAGGATAGGTTACATACCTATTGATCATAACATTCTCCCATTTTAAATCAAAACATTGAGAATCATTTGAAATGATAGTTGAAACATATTCAACTAACCTCCCCTTTTGAAAAGAAATATAGATAATCTCTCATTTTAATAATATTCACAAACTATGTTGAGAGAACATAAAGAACAATGCTTGAGAGAGATTTTTAAAAAAAATTTGGCAGAGTATCTCTTGTAAAAATGGACATCCACGACAGGAGACAAGAAGATTTAATCAACCATAAACATTTTCATTCATAATCACATCTCATCCACATCTCATGCAAAATAAAAATCATGACATAAAAACATGTTCTCACACAGAGTAGCATAAGATAGCATAGCCAAAATGAAAGTCATACAACCAAGTAGTCATAAGATATTACAATTTTGCATACAAGGTCTAATGACCTAAATAAACAAACGACTCTTGCTTTCAGTGAGGAGGGTCTTGAGGATGATCGACTGGAGGAGCAGCAGGAGGAGCAACAGGATGACCACCAGGAGGAGAGCGAAAGCGACGCCGTCCATACTGAATAGGTGGAGGAAACTGTTCGGCGAATCTGGCTGAAAGCGCGTCAAAGCCGCGCAGTAGGCGTCGAGTCTGGAAGTGGTAGCTGCCTCAAACGCATCCAGTCTAGAGGTGGTCGCTGCCTGGAAGGTATCCTGGGATGCTCTCATCTCCAACAAGGTGGCATAAATCTGATCCATAGTGGCTATACCTTGTGGAGGAGCAGCAGCAGCAGCGGGAGGTGCAGCTTCAGGTACTTCTGCTGGAGCACGCCTAAGATTAGCAGGAATAGGAGGACCTTCTCTTGGTTTATAGGCTTTATGTGCTGAAGGTAAAGCTCCATTATATCCAGTTTGTTTAACGATCAAAGCCATAATGTAAGGTGCAAAGTTTATTCTCTTGACTCGATCATTCTTTGTTCCTGCTATCTCCCTTATGATGACATCCACAACATCAAACTTTCTACCATGCATGATGCATTCCAATATATTCCAAACATGTCCTCTAATGGCATCATAATTCCCACTCTTAGGTAACATGGTATGATTGATGATCCTATTTACCAAGCTGGGAATAGGGAGAAGTCCTGTGATCTTACCAGGGACAAATCTCTGTGTGGTGTCATAAAATTCATTCCAAGCAGAAAGAGGGAGAACTGTGCCATCATAAATTTTCTCATATCTACTTGACTCGACATCCAATGCACGTTCAAACCCACGTTTTGAGCAGGAATGTCTCACTGTTCCTGTCATCCAAGTGAGCTGAGAAAAATCAGGAGGAATGCACACTGTGGCATAGAATTGACGGATGATCTCATCACTATAGTTGCACTTTATTGCCACAAGGTTGTGAATCCCAGCTCGCTGGAAGAGCCTGTATGTACCCTCATATCTGTCAAGTCCATTGAGGTAAGACCAATTGATGTACTTGTGATCAGCGAATGGTTTGTTTGGTCCATAAAAGAGATCATAAACTCGCCTTTGAAATTTGGTATGGAAACGAGGGTCATCACTGTTTCCTGGAAGTGAGTATTGATCTTTATCCCTAAGAATAGTGTAGTCGTCTGCTGTAAGTCCTTTAAGATCAATTTCAATTTCTTCCGGTTCTCCTAGTTCCTCATCAGATTCATACTCAGATTCTTCTCCTGATCCACTTTCTTCTGATCCTGAATTATCTGATTCTTCCTCATTTCTTGAAGAAGATGCTCCAGCATCTGAATAGTGCTTTGGGACTGCCATCTTCATCCTGGGCATCTTCAAGAACAACAATGGATGAAGTGTCAAAGATTGAATCAAAAGAAGATGAAATTCTCAGGTTCTGTCAGGACAATCGGAAGCTCATGAAGTTTAACGCGGAACTACAGCTAGCGGAAGTTCCGCTCTTAACAAATGAAGTTCCGATTTTCCTGGGCCGACTCTAGGGCAAAGAGATTTTTTGATTTTTCAGTATTTTGATGGATTGAGTCCATGGAATCGATGCATAAACATCATACAATACTGAATAAACTAATTTGCCCAAGAATCTACCACAGATTTCATCTACATTTGACTTTCCCCAAAATCTTAACCTAGGGTTCATAAGAGGTGAAAATCCAAAAAGAAATTGGAGATACCTTGAGAGAATGGATGATTGAACCCTGGGGAAGAGATTGATCGGTTGAGATTGAAGAAATCACCGAAGAAGGATCAAAGTGTTTGGTGGAGTTTTTTTTTTGAGAAGAGAGGGGGCTCGGGAGAGAAGACTGCGGCTGGAGGAGTTAAGGAAACGGAGGAACCGCAGGAATTAAATGCTCTCAGCTACCGGAAATCGGAAGTTCCGCATTTCAAAGCGGAAGTTCGGGTAGCGAAGTTCCGCTACTGAGTGCCTAAGCTCGATTTTCTGGACGCTCGAAGAGAGCTGAAACGGAAGCTCCGCAAATCAACGTGGACGTTAGGAAAAGCGGAAGTTCCGCATAGAATGCCGGAAGTTCCGATTATCCTGACACTTCAGGAAAGATCTTGGAATTTGATTTTTATGCAAATGATCCCTAGTTTTGCACTCAAATAAATATCATTCAGGATCATTGTACATTTAAAAAAAGACTAATGTCTATCCAAGAAAATAATTTTTATGAATTTAGTTTTGATTTTGCAAATGAATCCTCATTTTCATGAAATTAATCAAAACAACTCAAAGAGAACATATTGTTGATTTTAAAGCATCCAATTTTATGTATGAGTCATAAATGCCATTTTGAACCTTTTTATAAGAATAGTTTTGGTTCATATGGAAAAACTCACTTAAGTGCTAGAAAGTGACCACTTAGGTCAAAGTAGGATTTTGGACTAATTTCAAAATCAAATAACCTTTTCTAGGTTGGTCTTTTGGAAATTCTTTGAATACCAAAATGTTTAGAATAACCAACTCTAGGATTTTTCTTTTGTCAAGATTTTCAAATTCCTTTTATAATAGATTTTACACAAAATCTAGTTTATGTCAAAAACAAGATACCATAATGTAAGATTTTGGACATAAACTTATTTTCACTTAAAATAGGTTTTTCTAAAGCCAAAACCTTTGGTAAATCTTTGAAAAGCATTTGTATACCTTTTGCAACTAGTTTTTCAAAGAATTACTAATAATTATGAAATTTTTGACTTTTGGCTAAAAGGCTCATTTTTGAAAAACAATACTAGCACTTAATCAATTTGGGCACATTTAGGGATGTGATATACATGGCTATGATTTAGCACTCCCCCTTAATGTGCCACAACAACTTGCTCAAGATATTAATAATGAACATTATGAACATAGAGCAAGAGTACCCCTCTTAAAATGATTTTCATGAAATGCAACCTACACAAGGCATAAGGGGCTAGATACTTCAATGTAAATACTTGTTACCGAGATGGCATTGGTTCTTGATGTGAAACGATTATCCTCAAACTTGGCTCCAATTTGATATATGATGACATCCATCTTTATATGAATAAGCCAAGCCTCCAATGCCTCTCCAAGTACCTATTAAGCATTTAAGCGCATTTTGGTACCCAAAACTAGGTTGGGTCCACGAATGTTAGTCACAATAGATTTGGGCACCCAAATGGCCCTAGCATTAGTTTTATGTGTACTAACTATTCTAGCAAACACATTGCCATTAATATCCTTCCTAAGCAAATATTGATCATTATAAATAATGGGCTTAGGAGTGATACCTTTGGGACAATCCTTACTCATATGTCCCTTTTCCCGGCAATTGTAGCAAGTTCGAAGTTTGTATTCATCTTTTACCTTCTTTACTTGCTCCTTGCCGGTTCGCCTCTTCTTTGATGACAATTTCTTGTCATTCACTTTGTTTGGGCACACGGAGGCTAGTGGCCCTTTCCATTGCATCCATGGCACTTGACATTCTTCGTGTGTCTTGCATTGTGCCTAGTCTTGCTTGTCTCCTTCTTCTTAGGAGTGAAGCCAATTCCACTCTTATCTTGCAAGCGTCTTTGCTTGCTCAATATATCGTCAAGAGTGGCCTTCCCTTTTAGGCCTCTTTCCAAGTCATTCTTTAATTTGTTGACTTGGGCCTTGAGCTCTTTGTTTTCCTCTACAATGTTAGTCTTGCAAGATATCGAGGAAATAGGAATATCCATTTTAGAGCAACAAGGCATATCAATTAAATCATCACAAGAGGTGGATATGCTAACTTTAGATGAAATGCAAGATGTAGGAACTATGCATGGCATATCATCTAATAACTTGCATGTAATGCCTATATCCACCTTGGACTTATTAAGATCCTTGAGAAGGAGAGTCTCATGAGCTTCTTTTAGCTCTTCATAAGAATCCTTGAGAGAAAGAAATTCTTTCTTCAAGACTTTGAATTTTGACTTCTCCTTGCCAAGATATTCATTTAAGTCTTCTAACATTTCCGTCAACTCATCATAGGTGGGTTCTTCATTTTCGTTTACCTCATCATTACCTTTAGCCATGAAGCAATGAGTTGATGTGGAGGGAGTTGTGGACTCATCATTATCGGAGCTAGAAGATGAACATTCTTCTTCCGATGTCCACTCCTGTGTGCAATCATCACTAGTAGGTGTGGACTTTTCATATTTATCTTGAACATGTGTCCACATAGCATGAGCGCTCTCAAGATTGCACACTTCATCAAACATCTCTACACTCAAAGCACTAAATAAACCGTTAATTGCTTGAGCGTCGAGATGTAAGCTTTTCTCTTCCTCAATTGTTGGAGTAAGATGATCCAATGGAGGAGAAAAGCCAACATCTACAATCCGCCATATTTTTGGACTCATGGCCCTAAAATAACAAGACATGCGGATTTTCCAATGGGCATAATTTGTGCCATCAAATAGAGGTGCTTCACCTAGGTGCACTAAATCTCTAGTTGCCATCCTTTACTCTCTAGACGGTTAAGTCTAATAAATGAGAGACCAAGCTCTGATACCACTTGTAAGATCGAGGTGGCCGACTAGAGGGGGGTGAATAGGCGGTTTTAAAAATCTATCGCGCTAAACCAATATATAAATGCGGAAGCTAATATCGAATTGGTTTTGCACAATTAAAACCTAAAACAACTAGGCTCAACTAAGTGCAAACAAAATGAACACAATACAATATGAGCAATCATACAAGATATATAAGCAATTAAAGCAAGAATGTAAATAGCTCAAAGTAAAGCACAAGTAAAAACAAGATGACACGATTATGTTTTACTGTGGTGTTCGGAGACTTGCCTGTCTCCCTAATCCACGTTGAGGTAAGCCCAACCCGCGTTGGACCGGCTCCTCAAATGAGCACACACCTCCGAGGTAAGTCCAACACTTGGACCGGTTCCAAACCGAACCAACACCTCGCTCAACTATGGTTGCTCTTCCTCCACTCCGGAGATGGCGAGCACCAAACCACTCACAACTGTCGGGCCTTCTCACAAGCTTCTTGAGAAGGTCACCGAGCACGACGCCTCCACGCCGTCTAGGTGTCGGCAAACACCAAGAGTAACAAATCCGAACTTTCACTTGAACTAATCAAGTGTCAACGCTCACGTGGATACACAATCCACTACCTAAGGCAACACATGCACTTAGGGTTTACTCTCTAATCTCACCAAGTGCAACACATGCACTAAAGAGAATAGAGGCTTGCTCTTAGCTCAAGAGGCTCACAAAGAGTTCACAATAGTTCTAAGCAACTTCAGCAACCTTCCACAACCGGCCAAGGTGGCTATATATAGCCCACACACAAAAACTAGCCGTTGGGAGACAAATCCCTGAAAAATCAGGACAATCGGAAGTTCCGCCGTACAAAGCCGAACTACCGCAGAGAGAGAAAAGGCACCGCATACGGCTATGTCGACGAGAAACTAGCCGTTTGATTTTTAATCCGAACTACCGCCAACTAAATATCGGAAGTTCGATTCTTGAAGTTCCGCTCAACACATAGCGGAACTACGCACTTCGAATTTTGCTAAGTCCCCAAAATGGTGCTTCTCGGAAAAAACCAACGCGGATTTCGAGCATCCGATAAATCGGAAGTTCCGCTCAATACACTCGGAACTTCCGCACTTGGAAAATCGGCTAAGTCCTAAACCACCGCTCTCGGAAAAATCAAGCCGCGGAAAATCGGACGGTCAAGGTGCGGAACTTCCGCCGTTAAACCGCGGAACTTCCGATGTTCTGACAATCGAAATGGCTTTTCAACAACTTCAATTGCAAAACACATTTGCTAATTGACAAGCCATGCCAACAAGGTCACAAGCAAGATTCCCAACAAGTTGCAAAACACATTTGTCAACTTTTGGAATCATACCACAAGGAAAAGGTACATGGACTTACACCATTTGCAAAACGCATTTGCAAACTTAAGTCACATGCTACAAGGGTTGAATGCATGAGCATCGGCTATTTGCAAAACACATTCGCAAATAATAGCTCCATGCATAGATGAGCTAGAGCAAATATAATGAGCTATCAACACATGACTATCTCAAACTACTAGTCAAGATCCTCTTAATAGTACGACAAACCTATACTAGCAATCCGGTCTTTCAACCAAACACCGAGACCGGTAAAGACTAGGAACACATCCTTAGCCCTAGCTAGTCATACCTTTGCCTTGCATCTTCTTGAAGCTTGATGACGCACATCAACACTTCAAGTCCGGGTCCTTGACTTTGACAATCATCAACTTATGATGATTTCTTCACTTGATCTTGTCTTGAACATCATCAACACATGATGATTTCTCCATCCCGAGTCTTCACATGCACCAACACATGATGCAATCCTTCACTTGACCTCCATCAACACATGATGGGTCTTCTCTTGTCTTGATGATCAACTCATGATCATCTCTTCTTGATAAACATCAACTCATGATGCATCATTTACACCAAGCTCTTGACTTGATGATCAACTCATGATCATCCCAAGTCTTCATCATCCTGGAACATAACCTATATATCCAACTCATGGAAAATGTTAGTTCCACAATGTGATCATCACTAATTACCACACCATACCATTAACTCATAATGGTGGGACAAGATACCTCAATCTTTCCCTCTTTGGTAATTGATGATAACCACTTAATTTCTCATAAATTTAATGAAGATAAATGAGAGAACAATTGAGTATATATAAACTACACAAGTTATATATACTCTAACATGAGTATACAAGAACTACACAAGTTCTATATACTCATAACATGAGTATATACGAACTACACAAGTTTTGTATACTCAAAGGTTTTGTTTCAACGTAAAGATCCCAAATATATGTGGAGAATGGAACATGGATCAATACTAATGAAACCACAAAGTATAGGATAAAACTCCCCCTAAATGTGTGCATACACAAGTGTATAATAAGGTCATATGCACATATTCAAACTTGACTTATGGTTGAGTTCAATCCTATATTTTGGATCCGAGAAATGCAACATAGTATAAATTGAGATGTCAATTGCATACCTCGTTGTGTTTCACCTCTATATCCAAATGAGACTACACAAAGATAATACTTGATAAAAGAGTTAGTCTCATATTTGGATTTGTCATTAATCACCAAAACAATCCATTAACTCATAATGGCAGGTCTAGATCTTTCACCACCGACGCCCAAGAAGCCGGCCCAATCCACTACCGGAAGAAGAAGAAAAATAGGGAAAAAGGAAAAGGAAATCCAGTTTTGCAAAAAAAGATCCTCGGAATTCTGAAAATTATGAGAAATTTTTCGTGAATAAGGAAATTTTGCGAAAAACCCCTTGGACTTTCTAAAAATTACGCAAAAAATTTCTCAGAACTAAAATTTCACGTTTTAGCCCCTGAAAAATTGTAGAATTCACCAAAAATTCTTTTCCAAGAAGAAAAGGGCCTCATGAATTCATTTTTTGAATCGGTTTTAACTTTTGAAGCATGTTTAACTTTGTTATTTTTATTTCTATGCACTTCATGTGCTATATTGACTGTTTTTGATTATTTGTGATTATTTATATTGCTTTTAATCACTGAAAATAGCAGTAAATCATGAAAAAATCATAGAAAAAAATATGGGAATATTGTGAGAATTTTTGCAATCATTTTTACAAATTATCATCAGTAATATTATTGAATCTTTGCATTAATATGCAGATAACTGGCTTTACGAATCGGGAGTTCGAACAGCTGGCCCAGTATGGCCACAATTATCTGACTTGGGCATCATATGTCGAAATCGTACTTGGAGCCAAGAAGCTGTATGCTGCTATTAGACTTGGCACTTCGAATGACGTCACTTCAACTGCCGAGGAGAATGATCAAGCACTTCATTTCCTCATACACCATCTCTATCTAACACTAAAGAATGAGTATATGGCAGAGAAGAACACACTAGCTTTATGGACCGCACTAAAGAAGCGGTTCGAGAAGATGAAGTACACCATTCTTCCTCAGGCAGAGGGAGAATTGAACCGACTACGTTTTGCTGACTACAAGACCGCAGGGGAGTACAATTCTGCATTGCACATAATTTGTACAAATCTTTAACTCTATGGTAAAGTAACCACAAATGAGCAAAAGATCGATAAAACTCTCTCTACCTTTCACCCAAATGCGGTGCAATCCGCACGCAACTATCGTTAGGACGGCTACAAGGAGTATGCCTAACTGATTGACATCATTCAAGTTGCGGAAGCTCAAGATGACGTTCTTAGAAAGAACTACATCTCACAGTCGCTTAGTAGCAAAGTTGGTCATGAACTCAATGCAAGCAGCTACAAGGTGAGGAAGCCCCACCCAAAAGAAAGAGGCAAGAAGAGTAAGGTCATGGGTCAGAAAACCAAACAGAATGTTCAAACCAAGAAGGGTGAACAAAAGAAGCGCGACGAGAAGCCCTATGGTCAGCAGGACCAAAGTTGCTACAAATGTGACACTTGGGGTCATTGGTCACGTGTTTGTCATGAGCCGCAGCACGTCATCGATGCCTTCAAGGCTAAGAAAAAGGGTAAATGACAGTATGAGGCACACCTCGCCATTGCAGACACAGAGGATCCACGGTCATAGGATGCATCCATGGTCCATGAATATGGACATCCATATAGCAGCCCCTATCACACCTTCTTTGGACATCGCAGCGGCAGCAGCTGTAGTTGTCGTAGAAGAGAAGATGGACATGGCACAGATTCAGGAAGAAGTTTCTTCATACTTTGCTGGTTCGACCTAGTGCACGCATTGGACTTAGATTTTATAGTCATTTGCAGTTTATGGTTGTGATAGAACATTGATTTTGAATAATAGTTGTAAGATGTAGGAGAGCAAAGCAATAAATTCTTATTATGAGTCTCGCACGACTTTTTCCTGTATTAATAGCAAATTGTGTTCTATTTTGGAGTATTTTACTTATGTGTGTGGATTGCTTCCTACCCATATTAATAAATACTATATATATATATATATCAGAACACGTGTGGCGCCCTATAGAGGAAGTGTGCTTAGCATACAACAACACAATGAATATCATATTAAGAGAGACAAAAAATTTCAGCCGATCAGCAAACAGGCTATGTATTCTTATGTGGTGGAATTGTAATTTTATAAAAATTGTCTAAGCAAAGTCTTGTATCTACTTCGATGAACCACTCAGAAATCGTAGCACTGTATGAGGTCTCACGGGAATGTTCTTGGTTTCAGCGGATGATTCACCATATCCAGCAGTCATTTGGATTGAATACCACATAAATCTCCACTATTATCTATGAAGATAATGTAGCTTGTGTTGCACAAGTGCAAATGAGTTATGTGAAGAGTCATCTCACTAAGCATATTAACCCCAAGTTCTTCTATGCTCACGAACTACAAAAGATGGACGAAATTAAAGTACTGCATACTAAGTCATGTGAAAATTTTACAGATTTTTTCACTAAGTCACTACCAGCGTCTAGCTTTGAAAGATGCATACATGGAATTGGAATGACGAGACTTAGAGAAGTGCAGGATTCAGGGGGAGAATCTTCACGAACTCTCTATTAAAACTTGATCGTGAAGATCGAGTACTCAAAGAATAAATCATGGAGATTAAATGAAATTGGGTGGATTGTACTCTTTTACACTTGATAAATTTTTCTGAAGTTTCTCATCTAAAGTTTTTAATGAGACAATTCGTGCGACGCTGTAGAATGTATGTCACGCACTCTTTCTTCAAATTTTTCCCACTGGGTTTTTATGTAGTTTTAACGAGGCATGAACATGTGAGAATGTGTGCCCAAGGAGGAGTGTTAAGAAACTATAGGCCTGGTCTATAAGCCGGCCCATGTATAGGCACCCCAACGAAACACTAGCACGGTCAGGAGGCTATATATACGGGGGACCCTCTACCATTGTAACACGATTATTGAAGAGTAATAAAGCGAAACCTGAAGTCCCCTCGTATCTCTGTGTTCAATGTACTGTTGTGTTCTTATTTTGTTCTTACGATTCTGAGTGTTGTTTACGAGGTAATCGGTTGGACTGGACTCGCCAGTGACGGTTACTCGACACTCCGTACGTGAGTTGCACGCCCGAATTCGCGTTTCGTACAGTAGCGCCGTGACCAAGTACCGAATTACCGATCCCCGCACGGCGCATGGACTGTATGACAGTATGAGAGCAAATTTTCACCCCGCGGATGCGAAGACCGCGTTCTACGGCAAGACTCTGTGAAAGTGTAGCACACACCACGGCCAACGATTGAGTATGTGTATAGCTTGCGATGCTGGAAAATCACGCTAAATTTTGAAGGAAATAGCAGATTTATGCCCAAAGAAACCGTGTCGCTGAATCCTCAGTCTCCGATACGATGACCCACCTCGCAAGTTTCACAAGTATTGCTAATTCTATTAGGTCAACGACATTCCAAGCCCCCTAAATCTGCAGTAGATTGTGCATTAAGAAAAAACGCAGTACTACAAGTCCAGAACTCCAGATCCCAGTCCAGAAGACACCCCTCATCAACCAGATCTACATTCTTTATTCCAGTAACATGTCTCCAGCAAGAAGCTCGGAAAGCCCTAGCCTAGGGGCACTTGGGGCGCCCGCTCTTGGGGGATTTCATGTCCCTGTAGCACGGGCACTCGTCCTTGCTCGCGTACGGCCCCGACGGCACGCAGCCGTTGCACTTGCCGCAGCACATCTTGCACAGGCCCATGCACCGCCCGGCCACCTTCAGCGAGCACCGCTTCTGGCACTTCCCGTCGCACACGCTGTCCGGGACAACGCCGTCTGCACCCACCCATCAATTAATTTCCTGCAATTCTTGCTCACTAGCAAAGTACGAATTAGGAGTGTGCATGTCAGGCTGCTAGCTAGTTTACCTGCAACCACGGTGAGATCCTGGTATGCAGCAACCAGGAAGAGGGCCAGGAGAGCTAGAGTGACAGGAAGAGCCCTCATCTTCTCTCCTCTTGTTCTTCGTCAGGTGATCTTTGGCGCAGCTAAATGGACAGTACTGAGGTGAAACTGCAACGCTGCACACCCCAGTCGAGTGAAGTGGTGATGACTGATGAGTAGGTTGCGTGATTTATAACCACTGTGCAGTGGGAACTAGCAAGGTTAGAGCTGGCTTGCGGTTTCAATGCACACACCAGCTACCTCGCGAGTCTTTTTGGGGCGAGGAGTGGGGGTGGGAATCTTGCAGGGACGGCCATGAATGCCATAACGCATGCGCTTGTGCTGTTCGGAGGACAGACAGGTCCCAGGTGGCCTCGTCTGTATGCCCCGGCCTCATGTGCCAGTGCCACACCACCACCTTAGCTTTCTTTTCCTCGACCTCGCACATCTTTTCCTCGACCAGGTTCATGTGCAAAGCAGCTGTAGTCTACTGTTCAGTATTGTATAGCATGGGCGGTTACTTGCTTTTGGATCTTATGCTTCCACACATGTAATATGGTACTACTTTCTTGAGCGGATAATGTTCTACTTACTAGCCAACTACTAGGGTTTTTTTATTAATTAATCTTTAATTAATTTTATTTTAAAGTTAACCTTTACGAATTTTATTTTCAATTCTGACTTCTTTGACCACGTCACCACTCGTAGCGTGACAAAAAGCACTATCACGTTAGCTCGTATCTGACTAAACTCTTATCACACCACCACCACCACCAGTTGCGTGACAAAAAAAAATGCTATTTTAGTGGACTTATTTTATGACGTGATAATATTATTTTGTCACGCCACAGATAGTGCCGTGATCAAAGGATCAGAATTAGAAATCCGTGGCGTAATCAAAGGGGTCAGAATTAGAAATAAAGTTCGCGGAGGTTAACTTTAAAATAAATTTTGTTAAAAAAAGTTAATTAATAAAAAAAAAAGTTCTACTACTCGATCGTGACCACATGGAAAAGGATGGTAGATTGCAGTTGCTGATACATGATACATGTGCAGAGTGAAAAACAGTTAATCAGCTACCACCCTTGCGGCCTTGACAAGATCCAGTTATTAAAAATAGCAAGACTTTTACAACAAAAGTTGTCCTTCCATGCTCCTAAAGAAGCCCAGCCCTATCTTAGAAAGAAGAAACCCATCCTGGATCCCATAGCTGACAATGCTCCATAGTTCTCTAGACCGCAAAGCAGATCCAAGGATCCAACTTGGCCCGTACAATAGTGTGTAACTTACCTCAGAAACAATCATCGAGTTACTCGTTTACTCTTACTTTCTGTACCATTTATTCCGTTGCAAGTTGCAACTCAACAGAATTGAATTGCAGAATTGGTCCTGGAGAGCAGCTACCTCTTCATAGCTTCAATTTGGCCAGAGGCCACCGTACATACTTACATGGTGCCAAATTGCTAGTGGAACCGTAATTACACGTCAGTTATAGAAATAAATGATTAAATCTGAATTGCTGTGAATAGAAAGAAAAAAAAAAGGACTTTCACCTAAGCAAATGCACCAAGGCCATGGAAGATGGAACTAGCAATGCAACTTTGCGTGGTTTGCCAACCGCAGCCTACCACGCCTCCCCCGGGAGGGGCCCTCCCGTGAAGAAGCACGGGAGGAGCGCGGAATCTGGCATCGACCGCACGGGCGCGCGGCCGTGCCCGCAAACGGCGGCTCGCCCAGCACGGGCTGCTCCCGCAAAGCTCAATCTCGAGCAACAGCGCGGTTCGGTGAGTTGAGTCATGAGTGGGCGATAGTGCGGCAGTAGCGGAAGCAAATTTACTAGAGGAGGGTCTCACGTGAGGCTCTACTTCATTCACCGTCTATTCATCTGGATTACTTCGGGATGAATGGTGAATGGAACGGAATCCGGATTACTTCGGGATGAACGGCGAATTTTTGATAGAAGCTATTTGAGCTCGAAAACGTGCGAGAGCGCACCAGCCTGTGTCGGCGACACGACAGCATGGGCGCGTGTAGACGTGCATATCTGGCATCTTAAGCAAATCTCGGAAGTGAACCGTGGCGGCATTGTCAAGCAAATAGCCTAATCTACTGTTCTGAGCATACCGCGCTTAAGATGTTGCGATTTCACCTAGAACAAGGCAACAAGCAAGCAAGGAAAAACTGACGTGCAAATTTTTTCTACCAAAGTGATCACGGCCCTGGCAGCCCAGCCAACGTACAGAGTTACACACCGAGCTTCAAGTTTTGATCTGGACCCAGGTGGAGGCGGTATCGCATAGCTGCGGATGCTGGTAATTGTTACCTGAACAGAGTACCTAAGTGGGCTACATATTTCAGAATTGTAGTCCCTGAAATGAATGGTCCTACAGGCCGCAGTTATGCTGCGCACCGGGACTAACGGGCTGATGAATGGTCTTGGATGGTCCAAATAGTTAGCTGGGCTGCTAGTCAGGCAGAAAAACCGCTCTATCGGCTTTGTTTATACCTTTTTAGGCCATTAGGAATGTAATTTTTTTTCGAAAGAATTTCAGTTTCTATAGAAATCTAGGGGGGAAATCCCGCAATCTAAATTGAGCCTTACGATACAATGAGTATATATATGCAAGGTTTTGAACTTGTAGATACAGGAAGAACATTGAGATTCCTATGTACTTTTTTAAAAGAGAAGAATTCGATGTACTAGTGCAAGTCTGCGAGCTACGGTCTCCTACAGGCCTAAACTGATTAAAAAAAATGGAGTGAACGTTGTCCAGCAATATCCGTGGCTCACACTGTCGCCAACTCAGTACTCACCCACACATGCCATGTGAACACACAAGAAAACAAATTAGGGCTTACGTACGCTGCTTCCTTTCTCAAGTTATCATGCTAACTAAGCCTCTATTTGGTAACTTTTACTCCCAACTTCTTAATTGATTCTCGTGAAGTTGTATCAAATATTTTGATTCTCAAAATCACCAGATCCTGCTTCTCGCAAGGAACCGTCTCGAAAATGAACTAGCAACGAGAAGCAGTCTTCCCGCAGATTCTTGTGAGAATCCAACCTTCAGAAACAAAAATACCAATGGAAGTTTGATGTATTTACCCGCAAATGCCATTGAACTACCCATAGGAAATCCCACCACGCACGATCCCAGCCTTACCCCTTCGCCTTTCCCCTAACGTCGTCCTCTCCTCCCACTGCTCTCGTGACAAGGCGAAACCGCGCCTCCGACCCCTGTGTGCGCCTCCGTCCCGAGAATCTCCCACTGCGACTACGCGCACGCACACCCGCATCTCTACAACTTCCCCCACTCCTCGCGCACAGGCAAGAGGTAGGGTTCGCCTTCCCCCTCGTTCCTCCCTAGGGTTTCGAGCTCATGTTTGGCCGCCTCTGCCTCCTAGAATCCTCTTTTCTTGGTGAGAAGTCTAGGTTTTAACTTGTTCCTTTTGGTTTTTTTAATCGTTTGGTGCGGAGATGGCGGCGGTGCGTGGGGACCGAGAGGATAGCTGCGGCAGCGTCAGAGGCGGCGACCGTGGTGGCCGTCGTTGTCGCCGCACAGAGGTGGCTGGCTCTGCTCGCTCTCGTGGTGAGTGGTTCTTCTACCATCCATTACTATCTTGTGCCTTTGTATTGTTGATGTGTGATTGCTGGATTGGGGGATATGCTTGTTCACCGGGACAAGCTTGCGATCTTGTTGCTAACTACGCTAATTCTTGATGAAACATGGTGTATTTTGTGTTCCTAAAGTGTTTGACTGAAAATTCTAAAGTAAATTTAGTCTGCAGATCTGGATATATATACTAATGTCCTGCTTGGGTTAGTGCTTGCAAATAGATCTAAGCAGCAGATTTGAGTGGTTGAATTGAGAAAAGTTTGGTTGAAGGTATAAAAGATAGGAAAGTACAATGGGAAGCAGAGCAGATACATTACATCGTGGATTATGCCAGTTGTAGAATATGATAAACTGGAAATTTTGGCACCTGGACACATGCTTGTCCTTCCGACAGAGCTATACTATACCATTCATGACACATCACAAGAGGCAAATGGTAGTCTCCAAGTGACAGGGGCAATTTTTAGCATCAATAATTCAACATAACAATTCATGCTTCTATGATTGATGATTTGTTCGGATAGCATTGACTTGATTGGAGCATTGTCATGTTTACTAAAATTGTAACCTTATATGGATAATGCGGTGACTGAATTGTTTCTAATGACATAAACTAGATTTGCGCATTATCTTGCGTACTGAAATTGTAATCTTATAAGGATAGGTGCAGTGACTGAATGAGTGACAATGTAGAAAATCTTGATTCTTCACACTTCCAGGCAAGTAGATAGATGTAGAAAATCTTGATTCTTCACACTTCCAGGCAAGTAGATAGTCTCATGAATTCTTAGTTGCCTTAGGAGTTGTCTTAACTTATGATGAGAAGCTCATTTTTTCCTGCCTGAACTTACTTTGTCCATAATTGCTAGATGATTACAACAATCATAACTACTTTCCTTTTCCCCTTAGCAAGTCCAAGTGTCAGTTCAATCATGAAGAGAGTTGCAAATTTTGGAAAATTGTTCTGTGGAGCTGTAGTGGTTATGTTCATGATTGATCTTCAGAAGTGTAGTTGTACATAATATATAGATACAAAACCATATGCCTTTTGCTCCTCTTGTATTCTTTCTATTGACCATAGTCTTACAACATTAAAGGAAACTTTCAATTTATATTATTTCTATAGTGCTTTGTTAGTAAAGAAATCTTGATCTACTCTGCCTGTTAGTAAAATTTTTCTTCCATGTTGATAATGTGTCCTAGGACATGATATTATTTTGCTTAGTTCTGGGCTTCATGCTTGCATGAGTTGCTACGGTGCATGATCGTATACTGTCGGTTTGTCTAGGGCCCGACCAAGACAAATGAAGATTGGTCAACTTGTACAATGATTCATGGCCAATCATACCAAGTATTTTGGAATTATCATAATTAGCTATTTGATCAAGCCTTGACTCTTGATTGCTAAATCTTGGCTCACTTATGAGTCATGACGTCCATCGTTGTCATACCACTAATTATTGTTGGTTACCGGCACACATAATTCACCTCATAATGAATGGGATGCAATTTGCCCAGCTCGATCGTTTGTTCGTTGGTACCATACGTGTGTTTGATAGAGGAGTATCTATCGAGCTCTGATTCGTTAGTAAGGTCCATATATATACATTAATATGGTCTTAAAAAAATTGAACAAAAATATATAATTTATGTACAAATACAAAGCAGTAAGATATAAATAGAATTGAAGTACTACAACCAAGGGTAGCATGGTCTATTTGCATCTAATCTGTAGGACCGGAAAGGCGACTGAGGGGGGGGGGTGAATAGGCGCTTTCCAAAACTTTCTCGCCTAAATCAAATTCAACACGAACTTTACTCCTTTAGCTATGAAAGCTAAGAAGATCAATCGCACACAATGAAGTCTTGTCTGAATTCAATAACCCCGACAACCACACGACACAAATGTGACACTTAAACTCAAAGGGTTGATCTGGCACAGCGGTCGGGCCAAGCTACCACGGCGATCGGACCGACGTTCAACCAATGGCCGACCGAGAACTAAGCGGCGGTCGGACCGGTGGATACGGTTCGACCCGTGATCTGATGTGCGAATATCTGGCGGTCGGACCGCGTTACAAGACCGGTCGAGGCGGTTCGATCGATCTTGAAAAATCCACCCCAAATCGAAACGAAATTTGATCCAACTTTTGATTCAACCAATGAAACTTGACCAAATTTGAGCACACCTCCTAATGATATTGTAGACCTATTTCTAGCGACGATCCTTGGATCCACTTCAGAAACAAACTCTCAAGAATTAAACAAAGAAGTGCACAAACCCTAGAAATATGAAAACTTTGATTCAAGACTTGCTAGTGGGGATTGATGGTCTAGATGATTCTAGAGTATTCCACATATCAAAGCAAGACAGTGGGTCAAAAGACCAAGTAAAATCCTTGAATCAAGGAAGCACCAAATTCATTCAAATGAGAGGAGAACACAAAGGGAGACAAATGATCTCTCAAGCAAGCATCACAAGATTGATTGATCTCACAAGATGCTTACAAAGCCACTCTAACAAGGAGGACAAGAGCTCACCCAAGGAGCATACAATCTCTCCCTCTCTTCCTCTCCAAACCCTAACCATAGAAAAGCAAGGGGGAAAACCAAATGAATGCCTCAAGAGGGTTTTACATCTCCCCCCTTCTATTTATAGGAGAGGACTTAGAGTTCCACTTTTGGGACCCACTCACATGGGACCCACACACTCATCGATTGAAGCAATCGCTGCTTCACCACGTGTAGGTTGATCGGCGGTTCTCATCGCGTCGCCAAGCCTCTCTTGTCCGAATCCCATCGGACCTCCTGAGACTCGCACCGATATCCGCACCGCCTGATCCAACCAGCTGTACCGAACCACCCGTTCGATCTATCTTGTCCATTCTCGCACTGCTTGAGTCACACGACCTCACCCGTATCCATGATCGTTCGGACCTCGGCTCTCCAGCGTAGTCCCGATCCACTCACCGTTGGCGTCGTTGACACGCAAGCCACACGCATGACAATAGACAAACAAACCGTTTCCGAACAAGTTCTTCACAACTTGACCCACGTTAGCTCCGCAATGCAATATACATCAATAAAGCATTGATAACCAAACATAAACCACAATGAAACCACATCAATGCAAACTTGGCTAACCTCCAAATCGTTGCGGTCGATCAGCTTCACAGGGCGGTCCGAGCCGATATCGAGCGGCCGGACCGCTCCCTACAACGCGGTCGGACGGTCAAAACTTAGCCAAAATTCAAGCGAAATTCGAAACCTTCGGAAATTTCAAGCGAATAGAACTTTTGACGGAGCTCCAAAATGATGGGACCACATCCGAGAGACTCCTCACTTGCTACACAACCTATTTTTGGCTCGGCTCAAAAACCCAATTTCATTATGGCGGTCGGACCGGCCACCATGGCGTCGGATCGCTCCACAGGCGGTCTAACCGCCGGCACAACCGTCGAGACCGCGATGCTTTGTGAAGATTGGAGCAAACCCGAAACGCGAGATTTTACAAACCAACAAAGCCATTGCCAATTGACTCATCATCACGAGATCGTGCACATATCCTCACGATATCCACATAATCACCCCTCTTATGGTTTTTGGAGTCAACCTATCAACCAAATACTTTCAACAGATTGCTCCAGATTCTCGAGACCAGGCGCGTGCGGCGAGCATGCTGTGATGGGGTGGCCAAGCGGCAATGCGACGGCAGCGGCGGCGGCCTTGAGCGGCAGGCGGAAGCGGCCATTGGGAGCACGCAAGGCGGGTGCACAGTGTGGAGGAAGAAAAGGGGGGAGGAAGACAGGCCGGGGGAGAAGCAGAGGAAAGAAAGAAGGGGGGGCAAAATGGGCCGGGGGAAAGTGGGCTGGGAGGGGAGATGGGCTTCAAGGAAATGGGCTAGGAGGAGGAGTGGGCTGGCCCAAAGGAATGGGGAGAGGTAAAATTGAAAAAGGGCCCAAAAATTTGAAAAAGTGAATTCAAATTGAATTTTGAATTGGAACTAGAAAGGAGGTTTGAAACACAAACCCGAGCTTAAATGAAGCTAGGAGTTTTTGGACATAATTGACAAATTGACTAACGGTTTGAAAACCAGGAACCCAAATGGTAATTACTATTTATCGTTCGAAAACGGGATGTTACACTCGTAAAACAGTGTCATTTTCATACATTTTTAGTTGAGTAGTAATCTAAAGAAAAGTATGCACAATTATAGGAGATGTTGGATAATAAACAACAGACAAAGCAACAATGTCTTAAAAAAAATACAAAAACTGAAGTATCTTCTCAATAACGAACCAATGTTGCTTAGCTAACAGTACATTACCATCAGAGCTTTGATAGTGTGTTTGAAGAAAAACAAAAAAAATGCTTTTATACGGTAAAAGACTCTTAAGCATCAAATAAGTTGAGTTCCATCTTACCAACATGTCCAAACAAAATTTTCTTGGACGTACACTCATTGCCCTGCAGAAGTTCTTGTATATTGCTAATCTTTGGTTAGAATTATTCAAGAAAGATATTGCATCACGAAAAGCTTTAATATACGAAGTCAACCTCTTCAAACCGTATTTTACTATAAGGTTAATAATATGACAAGCACATCGCTGATGTAGGGAGAAGGAATCGGTGTATGTACTCAACACTGGAGTAAGAATATCCATTGCTCTAGAGTTTGAAGCGAAATTATCTAAAGTAATTGAAAATATTTTATTTGTAAGACCAAAGTCTTCCATGACTTTGATAAGATAGTCTACAATATTCTCACTCGTGTGTGCTACTTCAATTAATTTGAAACATATAATTCTTTTCTCCATTACCCAGTTATCATTAACATAATGAGCAACTCACTAAGATAATTTTCCCTAACCTGACCACTCCATATATCCGAGGTCCAGGCAACCGAAAATGTGCACATACTAAATAGTTCCTTTAATTTATCAAGGCATTTATTGTAGTATTTTACTAGATCCCTAGTTGTTGTTTGTGTAGAAACGATAAAAATTTAGGATTATGTGCAGTCATAATGTAAGTTTCGAAAGCTGTAGACTCCCCGAAACCTAAAGGTAAATCCTAAATAGCAATTAACCGATAAAGAGATTGACGGGTTACCTCGTGATTATAGTCCTAGCTATGTACCGTACTATCGGGGTTGTACTACAGCTGCGTTTGCCTCATTGCCAATCCTTGCTTAGCCTTACATCTTGAAACATGTATAAGCAAGTGCCCCCATTCACCTGTAAACTTTGCAGACAATTCATGACGTCAAATTGTACAAACAACATATGGTACTTGAACTCCTTGTGCGTCTGTTTTGGTTGTCCTGTCGAAATTCTCCCAGACTCTGGATGTACTCGACCTGGACCTCTTTGCTCCGGTGGTTGCCGACGAAGATGTTGTCATAGAGCCTGATGACGGTACTCCTCCTTGCCCTTCAAGTAACAACTCTGGTTGGTTTTAGGCAGGGGCATTCTCCATAGATGCTATTGGACCAAAAAGGCGACTAGAGGGGGGTGAATAGGAGCACACTCAATTTTTCACAAATAATAAATTCAACACAAATTTCACTCCAGTAGGTATGGAAACTATGAAAATCAATATACCAGTACAGCGGAAGACTAGTATTGAATCCAACCTAATCCCCGAAGCAAACCAACCAAAGATCAACACAAGCTAAGATAAATCTCGGTCGAGGCGGTCCATTCTTTGGTCAATCGCGGATCGACCGATTACACGGCCTCGATCGGTAACCCTGGCCGGTCGACCACGGCCTGAAGAACGAGATAGAAACGACCAGATGTGAAGTTGCAAATAGATGAAACTTTTGATCTACAACTCCAAACTTGATGAAACTTGGAACACACCTTCTCTATGATGACAGGAACCTATTCCAATCAAAGATTATGATAATTCTTGAAAGAATAACTATTTTTTTCGTTTGATTGAAGAAGGGTTCAAAACAGGGTCAAAACGAAAACTAGATCCAAAATCTTGCTCGTGGGTGATTGATGATCAAGATGATCCTAGATATGTTCCCACATGTCACAGTAAGCTAAATCACGTGGAGAATTCAATAAAAAACTCACGGATCAAAGAAAGGCTCAAAATCATCCAATATAGAGAAAGAACACAAAGAGACAAGACATGATCAAACTTTCCTTTGATTGATTTGATATGATATGAGCTTACAACCACTCCATCAATGGAGGACAATGCTCAATCCAAGAGCACGAAAATTACATCAAAATCTCTACAACCCTAGCCTCCACAAAAGCTCTCCCTAAGAAAATTAGAGTTTCAAATAGCAAAAGAGACGAAGACAAGGTGCAGCCACCTCCCTCCCCTATTTATAGTGGAGGCTTAGACCTTCTAGAAATTTGACTCAATTGGGCTCCCGTTAAGGCCCAAAACAAACGGGTCACACACGCACATATTTTAATGCACCGTTTTTAACACCTCTTGACCTAATTAGCTACACCTTGCGCCATCTTGCGTCTCGGATTAGCCAATAGGCCACCCTTGTCCATCTTGCACCACGTTTGAGTACATTGACCTCACCCGACATCGTCGATCGTTCTGGACCTCAGCTCTCTAAGCCTAGTCCCGATCATCCTCGCCGTTGACTGTCGTTGACCACCAAGCAACCTGCACAACAATAGACAAGTAAAGCAAATTTGGGAATAAATTCTTCACAACTTGATCGTAACTTTGATAGTGTGTTTGAAGAAAAAACAAAAAATGCTTTTATACGGTAAAAGACTCTTAAGCATCAAATAAGTTGAGTTCCATCTTACCAACATGTCCAAACCAAATTTTCTTGGACGTACACTCATTGCCCTGCAGAAGTTCTTGTAAGTTGCTAATCTTTGGTTAGAATTATTCAAGAAAGATATTGCATCACGAAAAGCTTTAACATATGAAGTCAACCTCTTCAAACTATATTTTACTATAAGGTTAATAATATGATAAGCACATCGCTGATGTAGGAAGAAGGAATCAGTGTATGTACTCAACACTGGAGTAAGAATATCCATTGCCATAGAGTTTGAAGCGAAATTGTCTAAAGTAATTGAAAATATTTTATTTGTAAGACCAAAGTCTTCCACGACTTTGATAAGATAGTATGCAATATTCTCACTCGTGTGTGCTACTTCAATTAATTTGAAATATATAATTCTTTTCTCCATTACCCAGTTATCATTAACATAATGAGCAACTCACTAAGATAATTTTTCCTAACCTGACCACTCCATATATCCGAGGTCCGGGCCACCGAAAATGTGCACATACTAAATAGTTCCTTTAATTTATCAAGGCATTTATTGTAGTATTTTACTAGATCCCTAGTTGTCGTTTGTGTAGAAACGATAAAAATCTAGGATTATGTGCAGTCATAATGTAAGTTTTGAAAGATGTAGACTCCCCGAAACCTAAAGGTAAATCCTAAGAAGCAATTAACCGATAAAGAGATTGACGGGTTACCTCGTGATTATAGTCCTAGCTATGTACCGTACTGTCGGGGTTGTACTGCAGCTGCGTTTGCCTCATCACCAATTCTTGCTTAGCCTTACATCTTGAAACATGTATAAGCAAGTGCCCCCATTCACCTGTAAACTTTGCAGACAATTCATGACGTCAAATTTTACAAACAACATATGGTACTTGAACTCCTTGTGCGTCTGTTTTGGTTGTCCTGTCGAAATTCTCCCAGACTCCGGATGTACTCGACCTGGACCTCTTTGCTCCGGTGGTCGCCGACGAAGATGTTGTCATAGAGCCTAATGACGGTACTCCTCCTTGCCCTTCAAGTAACAACTCTGGTTGGTTTTAGGCAGGGGCATTCTCCATGGATGCTATTGGACCAAAAAGGCGACTAGAGGGGGGTGAATAGGAGCACACTCAATTTTTCACAAATAATAAATTCAACACAAATTTCACTCCAGTAGCTATGAAAGCTATGAAAATCAATATACCAATACAGCGGAAGACTAGTATTGAATCCAACCTAACCCCCGAAGCAAACCAACCAAAGATCAACACAAGCTAAGATAAATCTCAGTGCAGGGCGGTTGGATCTTTGGGTCAATGGCGGCTCGATCGACACCGCTAATCGATCGGTGACTCGCCCGGCCATCGACCGCCGGGCTGAAGAACGTAATGTATCGACCCGATGACGAAGTTGCAAATAGATGAAACTTCTGATCTACAACTCTAAACTTGATGAAACTTGGAACACACCTTCTCTACGATGACAGGAACATATTCCAATTGAAGATTATGATAATTCTTGAAAGAATAATGATCTTTTTTCGTTTGATTGAAGAAGGGTTCAAAACCGGGTCAAAATGAAAACAAGATCCAAAATCTTGCTCGTGGGTGATTGATGATCAAGATGATTCTAGATATGTTCCCACATGTCACAGCAAGCTAAATCACGTGGAGAATTCAATCAAAAACTCGCGGATCAAAGAAAGACTCAAAATCATCAAATATAGAGAAAGAACGCAAAGATACAAGACATGATCAAACTTTCCTTTGATTGATTTGATATGATATGGGCTTACAACCACTCCATCAATGGAGGATAATGCTCAATCCAAGAGCACGAAAATCACATCAAAATCTCTAGAACCCTAGCCTCTACAAAAGCTCTCTCTAAGAAAATTAGAGTTTCAAATAGCAAAAGAAACGAAGAGAAGGTGCAGCCACCTCCCTCCCCTATTTATAGTGGAGGCTTAGACCTTCTAGAAGTTTGACTCAATTGGGCTCCCGTTAAGGTCCAAAATAAACGGGTCACACACACACGTATTTTAATGCGCCGTCTTTAACACCTTTTGACCTAATTTGCTACACCTTGCGTCATCTTGCGCCTCGGATTAGCCAATAGGTCACCCTTGTCCATCTTGCACCACGCTTGAGTACATTGATCTCACCCGACATCGTCGATCGTTCGACCTCGCCTCTCAAGCCTAGTCCGATCACCGCGTTGACCTGTCGTTGACCACCAAGCAACCTGCACAACAATAGACAAGTAAACCGATTTTGGGAATAAGTTCTTCACAACTTGATCCATGTTAGTCAAAACATGCATCATGCAACATATATGCCCTGAAACTCATGACTTTGACCTAACAACTCAACATCGTCGCCATGATGGGAGACGATCCAAGTAAAAACCGGTCAGACCGCCCACCCTGGTCGGTCTGACCGCCACCTATGGGCCGGTCAGACCGCCAGTTATGACTTAGCCGATTTTTCTCTCTGGAAAACGGAAACCTAATGGAATTTTCAATCGAATAGAACTTTTGACTGGAGACTCCAAAAATTATGAGACCAAGTGCAATAGAATCCCATCTGTTGCTTGCTAGCTCTATTTTTGGCCCAGCTCAAAACCTCACTTTCTGAAATTGCCGGTCCGATCGCGCCAAGGCCTGGCCGATCACAGCATGGATCGGTCGATCGCCTGCTCGGCTTGTCAAGGCCGGTTATGGCTAACGACAAAGACTTTTTATGCCGAAAACACGTGAAACGACAAACCGTTAACGCCACTGCCAATTGTCACATTATCATAAGATCTGGAGCATATCCTCATGATATCCACAATCTCCCCCTTGATGAACACATTGACAATAATCCAGAAAATGTAATTTGGAAGTTTGAAAAATAAAATACTTTTATTTTCGCACAAAGGCGCAACTTGGTTCATAAGCAAGAGAAAGCAATGAAAATGATTAAGCTGGCATCAGAATAGCATAGGCAAGTGAGATAAGGCAAAATAAAGCATAAACACTTTAAGTTCCAGAAAAGAGTAAAAAATCTCACTTAAGATCCAAATGAAAGAACAATTGTTCAATTGACCTTTGATCATCATGAGGATTAATAAATGCAATTCAAGTTCAGAAAAATCAATAAGACAATAAAAATGCAATTCAACCCCCCCCCCCCCTCACTATGATCCTCATATTTCAGAAAATTTCAAATTCTCCAATTTTCTCCCCCTTTAAAACATCTTTATATTTTCTACCATTTATACAACATTGAGATATCTTCTTCCCCAATATTAAAATATCTTCTCCCCCTTTGACAATAGAGTAATCAATGAATCACGTCTTCCTCTCGTCCAGAGATAACAAATGCAGAATGAAGAAAGAAGCATAAGAAGGAGTATGCATGAAGTGCAATGGAGTGACTTCATTTTTGTATTTTTCAGATTTTAATTACAAGAAGCTTTGGAGATTACCCAAAAGAACAAGCTAGCATTTCTAATATTGCACAAATAACATATCAAGCCTAACAACGCTAGCAAGATCATGATAAGACATATATATCAAAGCTCCACCCCATCCGCCGCCCCGACGTCCTCCACCCCATCGCTCCTCCTCCTCCGTCGCTCCTCCTCCATCCTCCGCTTCGCCGCCTGTTCTCCGCCGGCGTGCATTGCGTTACTGCCGTTAATTATAGTAGTTATCGTAAGGTGTCATAAATTGTTGTTAATTACCGTTAGTTATCATTAATTACCGTTAAACGATATCAAACAAATCATCATTTGCCTCAGGGGCATTTAAGATATTTCTCAACTCAGAAGCTCCAGCTTAGCCATCCTAAAGGCCAGACAACTAAAACTAAATTTCTTCAATTCAATTGTTCAGTTGTGCAACCTTGCCCACCGAAAGTTATTTTTTTGAAAAAAAGTTGCAGTTGTGGCAAACAGGTTCTAAAGTATTGCAAGTGGAAGCACCTGTGGGGTGTAGCTAGATGTGGTAGAAGAGCGGCTACAAACACTAAATGCCAATGGTGTCAAAATTTTCTACGATTCAAACATGTTAATTTAGCTCTAGTCTCGAAAAGGTAACATATATGAACCTTAAATCAAGGAGATTACTGACTAAACTGACATTTAGAGACCCTGAAATTTGTACCGATTCGACCATCAGGAAACTTGCAACAAGAAGAAAACCATCACGCTTACCGACTCCCTCGCGTCTTGGCTGTATATGCATGTACTACATGAAATCCACAAATCAACTATCTATCCATTGTGATCGCCGGGGTGGGGGTCAACAATTGAAGCAATAATTTCCACATGTTTTTTTCTTTCTTCGCAAACGTGTCCCTCCATTCGGTAAGGATAAAATGGCAGAGCACATTCCGATCAAATAGTGAAACTTATTTTCTCACAAACGGCGTCTATTTCTGTTCTAGAGATCGTCCTCATTCTATGAAGAAAACACATACCAAGCAAGCGATAGAAAGCACAGGCACGTATTTTTTTTCTCTCTCTTTCCGACATCCCACCTCGCCTCTTTCCCTTGCCCCCCGCGCCCTCACGTCAAATCCGACATCCCACCTCCGCCTCTTTCCCTTCCCCACTGCGCTCTCACGTCAAAACGGTTCCCCCCCTCGCCTCTTTATCTTTTGTTCTTTTCCGCCTTCTTTTCCATTTCCGCCCATCGCCTTCTTCAGTTAGCGCAAGCGCCTCACTTCCCATCCCACTCCACTCCTCGCCGCACTCTCCATACCCTCCTCCTGAAGCAAGCCACTCTTTCTTTCTTTTTTGCCTATATTACTAGTCCTTGGCCGGTGGCCACCGCTTCTTGCTCGCGGCGGCATTGCGCGATGGAGAAGGAGAGGAAGCAGGGGTTCTTCGCCGCGCTGAAGGAGGAGGTGGTGCGGGGGCTTTCGCCGGCGAGGTCCCGGGGGAAGTCCCCGGCGAGGAGCGCGTCGCCGGCTAGAATGCTGATCCCGCGCCGCCGCAAGGCGCCGCCGCCGCCGGAGAAGCTGCTGCAGCAGTACCTGCCGGAGCAGATCATCGCGCGCTCCGGAAGCCTGCGCCCCGGCGGGGAGGCCCTCGCGCCGCTCATTGAGGGGCCCGACCCCGACCGCCTCACCGCCGGTGACCTGGCCGGCGGGGACTCCGGCCGGCGGGAGGGGTTTGGGCACTGGGTCCGCGGCCACCTAACGCGCACGCCGTCTATGGCCTCCGCCGCTGCCGGCTCTGGCGGTTCAAGCGACTCGTTCCGGCGCTCCGACCTCCGCCTCCTCCTCGGCGTCATGGGCGCGCCGCTCGCGCCAATCTCTTCCAAGCCAGCCGAGCCGCTGCCTCTCCTTTCCGTCAAGGGGACCCCCATTGTACGTCCGCTTCTTGACCACCCTCACCCGTTGCTTCGCTTCCAAGAGATGCGATTTACGGCCGTGCATCTGGTACTTACTAATGCTCTGAAAAATGCAGGAGTCGTCGTCTGCGCAGTACATCCTGCAGCAGTACATGGCGGCGTCGGGCGGCTACAGGCTGCTGCAGTCGGTGCGGAACGCGTACGCCATGGGCAAGGTGCGGATGGTGGCGTCTGAGTTCGAGACGGCGACGCGCATGGTCAGAACCGCGGACCCAGCGGCCGTGGCGCCGCCGCCGTCGAGCAAGGCGGCTTCGTGCTGTGGCAGATGGCTCCCAACATGTGGTATGTTGAACTCGCCGTCGGCGGCAGCAAGGTCAGGCCGGCTCGAACGGCCGGCTCGTCTGGCGCCACACCCCCTGGCTCGGCGCCCACGCTGCCAAGGGCCCCGTGCGCCCCCTCCGCCGCGTCCTCCAGGTCCGGACATTACCTTCCCTTCTGTTCCCATCGCATCTTGTTAGACGAGCAAATCACCTTACCATCATCTTGCCAACTTGCAATGCAGGGTCTTGATCCGCTCACCACGGCGGGGCTGTTCGCGGAGGCGCGGTGCGTCGGCGAGAAGAAGGTGAACGGCGAGGACTGCTTCATCCTGAAGATTTTAATTACAAGAAGCTTTGGAGATTACCCAAAAGAACAAGCTAGCATTTCTAATATTGCACAAATAACATATCAAGCCTAACAACGCTAGCAAGATCATGATAAGACATATATATCAAAGCTCCACCCCATCCGCCGCCCCGACGTCCTCCACCCCATCGCTCCTCCCTCCCTCCGTCGCTCCCTCCTCCATCCTCCGCTTCATCGCCCCGTTCTCCGCCGCCGGTGCATTGCGTTAATTGCCGTTAATTATAGTAGTTATCGTAAGGTGTCATAAATTGTTGTTAATTACCGTTAGTTATCATTAATTACCGTTAAACGATATCAAACAAATCATCATTTGCCTCAGGGGCATTTAAGATATTTCTCAACTCAGAAGCTCCAGTTAGCCATCCTAAAAGCCAGACAACTAAAACTAAATTTCTTCAATTCAATTGTTCAGTTGTGCAACCTTGCCCAGTCGAAAGTTATTTTTTTAAAAAAGTTGCAGTCGTGGCACACAGGTTCTAAAGTATTGCAAGTGGAAGCACCGGTAGGGTGTAGCTAGATGTGGTAGAAGAGCGGCTACAAACACTAAATGCCAATGGTGTCAAAATTTTCTACGATTCAAACATGTTAATTTAGCTCTAGTCTCGAAAAGGTAACATATATGAACCTTAAATCAAGGAGATTACTGACTAAACTGACATTTAGAGACCCTGAAATTTGTACCGATACGACCATCAGGAAACTTGCAACAAGAAGAAAACCATCACGCTTACCGACTCCCTCGCGTCTTGGCTGTATATGCATGTACTACATGAAATCCACAAATCAACTATCTATCCATTGTGATCGCCGGGGTGGGGGTCAACAATTGAAGCAATAATTTCCACATGTTTTTTTTCTTCGCAAACGTGTCCCTCCATTCAGTAAGGATAAAATGGCAGAGCACATTCCGATCAAATAGTGAAACTTATTTTCTCACAAACGGCGTCTATTTCTGTTCTAGAGATCGTCCTCATTCTACGAAGAAAACACATACCAAGCAAGCGATAGAAAGCACAGGCACGTATTTTTTCTCTCTCATTCCGACATCCCACCTCGCCTCTTTCCCTTGCCCCCCGCGCTCTCACGTCAAATCCGACATCCCACCTCCGCCTCTTTCCCTTCCCCACTGCGCTCTCACGTCAAAACGGTTCCCCCCCTCGCCTCTTTATCTTTTGTTCTTTTCCGCCTTCTTTTCCATTTCCGCCCATCGCCTTCTTCAGTTAGCGCAAGCGCCTCACTTCCCATCCCATCCCATCCCACTCCACTCCTCGCCGCACTCTCCATACCCTCCTCCTGAAGCAAGCCACTCTTTCTTTCTTTTTTGCCTATATTACTAGTCCTTGGCCGGTGGCCACCGCTTCTTGCTCGCGGCGGCATTGCGCGATGGAGAAGGAGAGGAAGCAGGGGTTCTTCGCCGCGCTGAAGGAGGAGGTGGTGCGGGGGCTTTCGCCGGCGAGGTCCCGGGGGAAGTCCCCGGCGAGGAGCGCGTCGCCGGCTAGAATGCTGATCCCGCGCCGCCGCAAGGCGCCGCCGCCGCCGGAGAAGCTGCTGCAGCAGTACCTGCCGGAGCAGATCATCGCGCGCTCCGGAAGCCTGCGCCCCGGCGGGGAGGCCCTCGCGCCGCTCATTGAGGGGCCCGACCCCGACCGCCTCACCGCCGGTGACCTGGCCGGCGGGGACTCCGGCCGGCGGGAGGGGTTTGGGCACTGGGTCCGCGGCCACCTAACGCGCACGCCGTCTATGGCCTCCGCCGCTGCCGGCTCTGGCGGTTCAAGCGACTCGTTCCGGCGCTCCGACCTCCGCCTCCTCCTCGGCGTCATGGGCGCGCCGCTCGCGCCAATCTCTTCCAAGCCAGCCGAGCCGCTGCCTCTCCTTTCCGTCAAGGGGACCCCCATTGTACGTCCGCTTCTTGACCACCCTCACCCGTTGCTTCGCTTCCAAGAGATGCGATTTACGGCCGTGCATCTGGTACTTACTAATGCTCTGAAAAATGCAGGAGTCGTCGTCTGCGCAGTACATCCTGCAGCAGTACATGGCGGCGTCGGGCGGCTACAGGCTGCTGCAGTCGGTGCGGAACGCGTACGCCATGGGCAAGGTGCGGATGGTGGCGTCTGAGTTCGAGACGGCGACGCGCATGGTCAAGAACCGCGGACCCAGCGGCCGTGGCGCCGCCGCCGTCGAGCAAGGCGGCTTCGTGCTGTGGCAGATGGCTCCCAACATGTGGTATGTTGAACTCGCCGTCGGCGGCAGCAAGGTCCAGGCCGGCTCGAACGGCCGGCTCGTCTGGCGCCACACCCCCTGGCTCGGCGCCCACGCTGCCAAGGGCCCCGTGCGCCCCCTCCGCCGCGTCCTCCAGGTCCGGACATTACCACTAAGCTCCTTCCCTTCTGTTCCCATCGCATCTTGTTAGACGAGCAAATCACCTTACCATCATCTTGCCAACTTGCAATGCAGGGTCTTGATCCGCTCACCACGGCGGGGCTGTTCGCGGAGGCGCGGTGCGTCGGCGAGAAGAAGGTGAACGGCGAGGACTGCTTCATCCTGAAGCTGTCGGCCGACCCGCAGACGCTGAAGCTGCGCAGCGAGGGGCCGGCGGAGATCATCCGGCACGTGCTGTTCGGCTACTTCAGCCAGCGCACCGGCCTGATCGTGCACATCGAGGACTCGCACCTCACCCGCATCCAGCCGCACTCCGGCGGGGACGCTGTCTACTGGGAGACCACCATCAGCTCCTCCCTGGAGGACTACCGCCCCGTGGAGGGTATCATGATCGCGCACGCCGGCCGCTCCGCCGTGACGCTATTCCGGTTCGGCGAGGCGGCCATGAGCCACACCAAGACGCGGATGGAGGAGGCCTGGAGCATCGAGGAGGTGGCCTTCAACGTCCCGGGGCTGTCCGTGGACTGCTTCATCCCGCCCGCCGACATCCGGTCAGGTTCCGTGGGCGAGGCCTGCGAGCTACCCCAGCCGCACGGCGAGCGCGTGAAGGCCTGCGCCGTGCACCCGGCGCGCGTCGCCGCCGTGGAGCGCGCCCACGCCCACAATGCAGGCGTCAACGTCGGTGGCCGCGGCGAGAAGATTATGTGGAGAGTGGAAGTGTGAGGAGGGGAGCGAATTAGCTGTAGTGCAAAAGAGAATTAAACCAGTCCAATTTGTTCATACTAGAGCTGAATTTTCCTCTGCCCGGTGATCAAATATACTAACCCGTTGCCTCTGCTGCTGTTTTCTCTCTTCTCCTCTGTGAATAGGGGCATAAATGTTCTCAGGTCACTCATGTTTTCTGGCCTGGATGAATCTTTTTACTCTGAATGCAGAAGTTTTAGTCTAACTCTTCCCTGCATCCCTACCATTATAGGCCTTCAGAGCTGTACTGACTGAGGTCTCTTGACATTTCATGTTACCACTGCGGCACTGCCATTTCTTGGTAGTTGCACTTGACAGATGATACTTGATACCTAGTACTAATGCTCAATGTGTGTTTGGTGATTCTTGCTGCCACTGCTAGCAAAAGAAGGGGGGAGAAAGAACAGCTGGAAACTCCACTGTTTTTCTTCATATGCTGTATTGCTCTCAGAGCAGTGTGTATTAGCACATGTCACCGTCCATCTGAAAGCTACAGGTTGCTAGTCGTAGTACAGAACTTGCTTAGTATCTTGGCACTTTTGGTTTAGTACTAGCAGTTAGAGGTGGGCATTGGGCCGTGCCGTGCCGGCACGGCCCAGGCCCACCGCTCGCCGTCGCGTCGCTCGCTGTCGTGCTACCTCCCGGCCATTCTACTGTGTCGTGCGTGCCGCCCCAGACGCTTCTAATCGGAGCCCAAGACGGCCCAAAGCCCGCCGTCGGATCGTCTGCGTCTTGCGCCCGAGCCGCCCTAAGTAACTATAGACGCCGAGAAGACGATAACCCCGCCGCCATTGCTCAGAAGACAAAGACACCGTGATTCGGTCGGTGGCAGAAGGGGATGATTGGTTGGCCAGGCCAGGTGTGAGTGATTGACTAGGTTAAGGGGATTGGGCAGAACGGAGGGCTAGGCGGCGCGTGGGAGTGATTGGATAGGTGAGGAGGATTGGACTAGAACGGAAAGGTTGGGCCTATTTCGTGCGTCTTACCAAGCACGCTTAACCGATCGTGCGTCGCAGTGCCGCCTAACGGCCGCATTCTCGTTCCGCCCGCCCGTTGTTCGTCTTGAGTGTCGGCCCGCCCACCACACGCCGTCTTCGCCGCTCTAGACCGCTGCCAGTCCGATCGTCTTGCCAAATTTAAAAAGCACGGCCCAAGTCCCAGCTCTACTAGCAGTAGCATCGGATGCTGAGACCAGTAGCGCATCACCACCATTCCTCAGCAGGGCACTTGGGCAGGGCTCTTCCTCCATTTCTGTTGGTCCATCTAGACCCCGTGGTCAGCCAACACAGGGCCACGGCGTGATGCCGTTGGTTGCTGGTGGCATCTACTGTGCCGAGCTTTATATTTTTACCTTTATTGACCAGGGACCTGACCCCAGGCAAGGCAAGGCAGCCTGCAGCGTCTTGGGGCATGTCATGGCCTCACCCTCATGGGTGTCTGCGAAAATGAAAAGGTTTTCATATCCATCATTGCAGCCTGCAGGTCGCTCCTAGGCTTCCGTTTTCATTCCTCCTCCTTTCTGGGACTGTGTGACGAGAGAAAAATGGAGTAGTTTTTGGTGTGGCCGTGTGGGAAACAACAATGTGTGGGCGAGTTCGCGAGGAGGAAGACACCGGGAAGCAGCCACTGAAACGCTGCTACAGGAAGTCAGCTACTGGGACGCTGATGCTCGTCTCGTTTGTGCAGCAAATTATTGCGGCCTCGGGAGCCGAGCACGCTGTCCGATTGGTGACTGGTATGATGCTGCTGCCCTGTCTCGCGAACTTTGCCCGGATCGGTGAATTTCTCGCCAATTTTCTGCTCGCTTTGGCGTGCCACATCCAAGTCAAGCAAACAATGAGTACTAGACTACCAGTAACAGTACTAGTACTAATGAATACAGAGCTAGAAATACTAAATGATAAGAAAACCGTTTATGTTCATGCAGGAATTCAAGCCCAGCACACTAGCACAGGGATATTTTGCAAAGAAATTGCTCTATATTCTGCCAAGTGTTTGTGTGTGTGTGTGTGTGTGTGCAGAATTTATGTTAAAAGTTCACCGCAATCCCAAATTTATAAATTTGTTTGTGTAGTGAAGTACTCCATTAGTTTTCTTTGAAGTATTTGTGAATATGAGTTGTCGAGAGCGTGAGACCACAAAGCTAAAGTGCAAATTATTTCCCCCTAATTTACTCGACAACTTTGCAAGATGTCGAGGTTCGTGGCAGGCGACAGCTGACCGGAGGAGCACATGAAAATTGTCATACTGACCGCTTTAGTACTTTCCTATATTTCAGTATATTCCAAGTATGCGAAGTAAAAAAATATTGTATACTTCTACATATGGCACTCGGTATCTAGATTGGTCACTAGTTTCTTTTAAACTTCTAGATCGGTTGTTGAGGACAGAGGACCTCACATGTGCTGAAGCAAATGTGTATTTCTTGGGTGGTCAAGTGGAAACCTTTGTCGAACTAATATGCGAGAAAAGTTTAGTTAGGGCACTTCATAGGTTTATTAACTTGTTGCCGTTTACTTGTGGAGTACTTGCTAGGAGTTGCTAAGTACTGTATATGAATTATGAGAACGGGATCATGTAACCGCAGTACTACTTGTTTTATGCGTACATGCCTCCATTGATTTGTGTTCTAGTGAAAAGTCAGACTTGTAGCAGTAACAAAAATCCTAACATATATAGTGATAAATAGCGAATATTGGTGCACCTTTCCTTGCTCGGAATCATTGGTGGTCTCCAGTTCCAGTGCAAACGTAGCTCCAAAATTTGACTCTTGTATTCAATTGCATCCCACTTTCACCTCCCTCGTGTGCTGATTCCAATCGATCGCACCACAGGAGAGCTTTTGGCTGAAGTAGCCACCTTTTGATTCGACGTAGCAAAGAAACCTCACTCGTATGAAATCGTAAAATAGCACCACGGTAGTTTAGACAGATCACTTGCAGCACTCTCGGACCACTGCGGGTTCCTTCCGCGTTCTTGGGGTGCTACAGGTGCCTGCCGCGTTTCTGCATTTTTCTTTTGTCCTTTAGTTATTAGGGTTTTCTTTCTAGTGATTAGCGTGTATACATTGCAACCTTTCGTACATTGAATGTGCGACAGGTTCTACCGTGCATGGAGAGCACAGTACGTGGCCCCCGAGGTTCCTGCTGCGTTTGGGCAGCGCGGTACGTGGCCACGTCCCGTAGTTCTGGACTACGGCAGCCACATCCAGCGGTTCGAAATCGCGGTAGGCCAGATCCTACATTCCAGACCCGTGATAGGCACGTAGGGGTGTGCTAATGGGCTAAAACCCCACCCAAACCCAACCCACTTCTATGCAGTATGTCCACCCAACCCAAACCAGCCCACTGCTCCACCTCCTAAACCCAACCCAATTATCTCAATGTGGGTTCAACCGTTTTCAACTCATGGAAACATCCTTTGCCTGGTACCCGACACTCTTTTGTTCTGTCTTCATGGAGCCACCTAAATTGTCTATGATAGAATCCTATCTTGGAATCATATTTGATTCAGTACTGTTTCCGAAGTAGTTGACACTGGCGAAATTTGCAGGGTTCACATTAGAGGAGAGATCCATTGGTCAAACACTGAATACATGGATTCTTCCCTCAAGCTCCTGTGGAAACACAGCGATGCGATACTCTGCTGTTCTCTGAAGGTCAGTGTTGTGCATTTATACTGCTGTTCCATCAGATTGCCTGTGCTGGAACCACCTATTGATGAGAATTTTTGGCTATTGGATAATCACAGCTTGCTCCTATGTTCACCTTTGCCAACAAAGCCAGCCTTAACATCCTGGAAACCACATTGATCAACCTACAGGACATTTCGCTTGAGGCGATCCTAGATGACAAGGGTTGGAAGGCGATGTGCTTAGAGTTCCCCGAGATCATACAGCAGGTAGCTAGCACTGCACCTATTGCTTCCTTATTGAATTGCACTCACTGCCTTGGACGCTTACTTGCATGAACATTCAGACTGAAACCTCTTCCTTTCTTCACGATTTCCCGTACCTCCCCGGTGGCGTGTGCAAGTCGAGCATGGGGCGGCAGGCGTCGTATGAGCAGGCGGTGGTGTGGAAGGTGTTGAGCGACGACAACACCCCGCACTGCCTCGCCTTCATGCCCGTCAACTGGACCTTCATGTGACGAGCCTCGCCACCGACCATTTCTACTACTGCATGATTTTGCTTGTGTCAACCTCGGACGTGAAGATGACTTACTCCCATGTTATTGTTGTCCCATCCATGCCAACCGTTTGAACCCGATTTTTTAACCCGCACCAACCCAACCCAACTTAAAACCAAACCCAACCCAGCCTGTTAGCTACCTCAACCCGTTTCCACCCACCCATAGTCAACCCAAATGAAAACCCAACCCGTTTAGCCCATTCAACCCAACCCATTATCAAGCCTACATGCACGCAGCAATGTGAGTCCAGGAGTGCCGCAATGAGATGCGCCACGCTTCGGAGCACTGTGATGGGACATGTGGCATCTTTCTAACCTACCGGATGCTATTTTTCTCATTTTGAATGCACGAGACTACTTTTACTATTATAAATAAAAAGACGACCAAATGAGAGAAAAAAAACTCCACCACAACATTTCCCACTGCATCTTGTAGCATGTAAAGATACACCATATAGAAAAACGCACACGATACACTGCTAGTATTATCGCCCAACCCATCTTCTCCTTTTTATCACCATGGCTAAGATCTCCTATTTTCCATAAAACACCTGCTTGATGCTTTCAAAACACCGAAATGCCGGAGCATACAAAGATAAATTTGGCGAAAACTAGGTCAAATCTCAAGATGATCAATGTTTACATCAGATAGATTCCGACTTTCTACACATCAAATGATTTGGCCCTACCGCTTCGGACATATTAGTTGCTCCTTCGCCTGCGGCCTAGTTAGATCAGAGAACTAAACCGTGAAGAAACCAAGTAAAACAACTCAACAACATGATATTCTGATCAAAGAAAGACCTAAAATCATCAAATAGAGATCGAACCTGATCTTTTTCCTCGCCGCCTCCTTCCCCGCCTACGACCTCAACACCATGGGAATGAGATAAAACCATTGATCCACCCTCCCAACTTTCCTTTGATTGATTGATATGATCTCGAATAAATAATTGCCATCTTTCTCTCCCCTGCTCCTCCAAGAGAGATTTGGAGTGCTTGAAGGTCTCTTCCGAGACAACATGAATGCTCGCTAACGATCTCGGGCCAGCCTACTTATGTGCATCTCCAAAAACAAAACTCTAGGCCCAGCCTAAAACATCTTGTTGACTCATATATCAAGGTCGAAGGGGTTGTGTTCGGAGAGTGGTGCATAGAATATGTAACATGGGTATAAATATATACTACCATTCTCTTTATAACCCTAGTCGTGATAAAAACTCCTCACTCATATTCACGGAGCCATCGCGATTCATCTCCTGGGACGTAGGTTTTGTCAAACCATAAACAAGTCCTCATGTGTTGTGATTGTTCTCTCGTGCTAGGCCTGTCATCAATTCGAACAATTGATATCAGTGCGATGTTGAGATGACGGCGTCGAGTGCTATTTTCAAAGTGGTGAAGTTCGATGGGACTAATAAATTTGAATTGTGGCGGATGAGGGTGAATGATCTGTTGGCGCAACATGGATGTTCCAAGGGGTTGCGTGAAGCAAAGTCGAAGACGATGGAGGATGACAATTGGGGAGGGGGGGGGGAATTGAAGGAGCAGGAAGCCGCGATCATACGATCATGTCATGTATCATGTGATGGATATGACCTCCTCGAAATAAATCTGGGACAAGTTACAAACTCAGTTTATGTCCAAATACCTAACGAACAAGCTGAATTTGAAGCAGATGTTGTACGGGCTGAAGACGCAGGAGGGTTCTGATCTAGCACAACATGTAAATGTCTTCAATCAGGTGATCATAGATCTAGGACAACTAGAAGTGAAGATCGTAGACGAAGATGAAAAAATTATTTGTTGTGTTCATTGTCGTCTTTCTATGAACACATAGTCACAACTTTGACATACGAGACAAATACTACTAAGGTTGATGAGATTATCACGGCTTTGTTGGCACATAATCGACGGATGTAGAATGCAAGGAGAGCTCTCAATCAAGATTTTCCATTTGATCAAAGAATGTTTCAAAACCGGGTCAAAACGAAAACTAGGTCAAATCTCTTGCTCGTGGGTGATTGATGATCAAGATGATCCTAGATAGATTCCCACACATCACAGCAAGTTAGATCATGTGAAGAAACCAAGTAAAAACTCACGGATCAAAGAAAGACCTAAAATCATCAAATAGAGAGAAAGAACGCAATGAGATAAAACATTGATCAAACTTTCCTTTGATTGATTGATATGATCAGGGCTTACAGCCACTCCATCAATGGAGGACAATGCTCAATCCAAGAGTACAAAAATTACATCAAACATCAAGAACCCTAGCCTCCACAAAATCTCTCTCTAAGAAAATTAGAGTTTACAAGAATTGCCAAAGAGGCGAAGAGGAGGTGCAGCCACCTCCCTCTCCTATTTATAGTGGAGGCTTAGACCTTCTAGATGTTTAATCCTATTGGGCTCCCGTTAAGGCCCAAAACAAACAGGACACATACACACACATTTTAAAGCGTCATTTTTATCTCCTCTTGACCTAACTAGCTACACCTTGCGCCATCTTGCGCCTCAGATTAGCTAATAGGTCACTCTTGTCCATCTTGCACCACGCTTGAGTACATTGACCTCACCCGGCATCGTAGATCGTTCTGGACCTCAGCTCTCCAAGCCTAGTCCCGATCATTCTCGCCGTTGACCGTCGTTGACCACCAAGCAACTTGCACAACAATAGACAAGTAAACCGAATTTGGGAATAAGTTCTTCACAACTTGACCCATATTAGTCAAAATATGCATCATGCAATATATATGCCCTGAAACTCATGACTTTGACCTAACAACCGAACAACGCCGCCACAACGGGCGATGATCAAAGTGAAAAGTCGACCTCGGCTCGGGCCGGTCGACCGCCCACCTGGCCGGCCAACCACCACCTATGGGCCGGTCAGAGCGCCAGCTGGGACTTAGCCGTTTTTCCTCTCTGGAAAACCGAAACATATTGGAATTTTCAAACCAATAGAACTTTTGACTGGAGACTCCAAAAATTATGAGACCAAGTGCAATAGAATCCCCTCTTTTGCCTACACACTCTATTTTTGGCCCTGCTCAATTCTCACTTTTGTAATTGGCCGGTCCGATCGCACCAAGGCCGGTCCGATCGCCACTCGCCGACGCCACCGATCGACCGATTCGCATCGACAAAGATCGAACTTTGTCAAAAATACGTGAAACGACAAACCATAAACGCCATTGCCAATTGTCACATCATCCTAAGATCTGGAGCATGTCCCCATGATATCCACAGTATCACATCACGCCAAACAACAAGTGGTTCACTTCATACAGGTTAGGTAATTTCGGTTCAGTTTACCTTGGTGACGATACATGCTATAGTATTGTCAAGATAGGTGTAGCTGAAATTAAGATGTATGAAGGTATTGTTAGAACAATACGTGACGTTATGCACATACTAGGGTTGAAAAAGAATATGATCTCTATAGTCTCATTACATGATAGTGGTCTCACTTATAAAGTTAATAAGGATAAGAAAACTATGAAAATTTGTAAGGGTCCATTGAGTGTGATGAAGGGTAGTAGAACTGCTGAAAATATTTACATATTGCTAGGGAGCACTATTGTAGGTGGAGTCTATTCAATTGAGTGACATAATAATATAGCAAAACTTTGGCATATGCGGTTGGCCATCTTAGTGTTCATGGGATGACAAAATTGACTAATCTGATAATAGAGCATTTTGCACACTATTAGTTGAATGACCTTCTGATGACTGAAAATATAAAACTGTTGTTTTAGAAGATATTTCTTGACATTCTAGTGAAGCATTATTTGAGCTCAAAAGTCTGATATATTATTATCACATTTAATTGATTAAGAATATTGGCAAGTATCGAGATGGCCAATATTACATCTTGTGCAACTCTACATCTAAAAGCAATCGTAAATATTCAAAACTGAGCAATATGAAGTTATCTTTTGAGCATTTTATCATGGTTAATTGACTTACAGAAATTATATGCTTATATGTTATCTTGGTCAATTATTTCCCCAAACCCGGCGCCCCTCCTCCCCTGAGCCCGGCGCGCCTCCTCCCCGAGTCCGCCACCTCCCTTGCGTCCCAGATGATGAGAACATGATCCCTATGGACACAACCATATTTGTTATGCTTGTTGTTCCAATTACAAGAGCTCATACGCTTCACTTAGATTATCAAGTGAGCTCGTTTTTAGGAGTGTATTTATATCATATGAACTATATGATGCTACCTAATGATGAAAATGTATATTTGCGCAGCATCACATCACTTTTTGTCCAAGCTAAGCAAGAGTTCAAGCTGGACACGTTTTAGAATCCAATTCGGTCTCTAGAGATAGCAACGACTTTAAACACACATAACTTTTACAAATGGAGTCTGATTCGGGTGTTCTTATTCTTGTTGGAAAGCTTATTCCGATATCTTTCCAACGGATCCAACCGCAGCTCTAAATTCCTTCTGTAGACTTTGAAATCATCAAAAGAATATATTATATCACCTATTTGGGCTAATTTAGACTTTGTAATCATATTGGAATTGTCCCGTACGCTAGCCAGCATCCCAAGGGAGCCCATACTGTTCACATAAATAGTAACCCATCTGTGAACAGTATTATGAATAGTACCACCCCCTATTTTGTTAGCTATGTGCGGCTTCCACTTCCCTATATAAGGAGGTCGCACCCCTCTAGTTTCTTTGTATTTCGTTTGATTAGTTTCTCCATTGTGAAAACTCTCGTTCTTCGCTTATGTCGACTAGACCAACCGTAAAGGACCTCTGCGGAATCCCACCTTTTGAACTCAATTATATATTTGCAATACATGATATTGCATTTTACCTTGTTCTTGCGTGCTTCTTCGGTGTATGCAGGAATTGATCTTCGTGATCAGATCATCCGGATATTCGTGCATGGTTGATAACGACTTGTCGAGCAATTCAGCGATTGCGTGGTTTCGGGTCCTTGCGAGTTCGTAGCTAGGATCGTGAGAGTTGAGCGATTTCTACCAATTTATCTTCTCATCGAAAGATCGGACCAAATCAGGACATCCGAGGTTCATCACCAGGGTCCAACCATTCCATTTATGGTCTCTTCTCTAATCAGGACATCCGAGGTTCATCACCAGGGTCCAACCATTCCATTTATGGTCTCTTCTCTATGAAATCTCCAAGTAGTGGCTACTTGTGATGGCGTTTTTGAACCATCTGTGATGATCTTTTCTGTAGTAGTGGTTATGTCAGGAATTGGATATTCAGCAAAGAAAATTTTGGACATGGAGATACACATCGATAGAAGCTCAAGGAAACTATGGTTGTTTAGAAGGTATTTGAACGGTTTGATATGAGCAAGGTCAAATTGGTAAGTACTTGATTGACATGACACTTTAAACTTTCTTCTGAATTTGTCCTGAATCCGACAAGAAAATTGAAGAGATGGTGAAAGTTTTGTATGCTAGTGCAATTGGCTGCTTAAGGTATGCAATGGTTTGTACAAGACCTGATCTGACGCATGTTGTTAATCAAGTCAGCAAGTTTATAGCGAAGCGAGAAAAGTGACATTGTGAGGCAGTCAAGTGGATACTCAGGTATTTGAGAAGTGCAACAAGTTATGGTATTGTTTTTGCTAGACATCAATGTAACCATTTGGTTGTTGGATATAATTGGAGGTCTACTATGTGGTATGTTTTTACTCTAGGTAGAGGGTCTATATGTTGAAAGTTATCAATCCAGTCTATTGCTGCAAAGTAATTGCTATAACTTGCATGACTAGTTAAGGAGCTAGGTATTGAGCAAGGTGGAGTTTAAATGCATTGTGATAGTCATAGTGCAATTTAGTTGGCCAAGAATCAGGTGTGTCTTGCCTGGATGAAACGCATTCATGCACTGTATTGCTGGATCAGGGAATTGATTAACTTTGGAGAGATTGATTTGATAGAAGTGCACGCTGATGATAATAATACGGGTATGTTTACTAAACCCACGACCAACAACAAGTTTAAGGATTACCTCGATTTACTGGGAGTCACTGGTTGTTGAGTTTGGTGGTATTCCTATTCCGACGGATGCACGAGAAATGGCAAAGTATTATCTTATTTTTCTTTGCGGTGATGTATTTGCTATAGTAAAGATTTGTTGTGTGTGACTAATGTGAAAGGGTTTTATTCGAAAAGTGAAGACTATGTGTTCAAATTGAACATATAACCCACGTATACATCGCCGACAATTTGTAATTTTGATCGTGAAAAAAAAACTTTCACACGGATGGAACTGGTAACAAAGTACTGTGTCTGTCGTGTACTGAGGTGATCTCTCTCGTAACAGGGCTGACGGTTCCAACCCATCTTGTTGGGTTGCCCGCCAATAGCCAATCCATCAGTAATCTGTAAAATCTCGTCGTTAACACGGCCCCAACGGCCGGCCCCGGGCGCGAAGGCCGACGAGCCCAATCCCTTCGCTTCCACGCGTGCGTACATCTGCACCTACTGCCCAGCCCTGTACGAACAACACAACACAACTCAGAGCTGCGCTGCGGCCCAGTGAGCCACGTGAACGCGTCCCTCCCATATAGTCCCATCCCACAAACTGGCGCAGCAGCGGACGGGGGCGCGGCGCCACCCAACCCCACATGCCCCCCCCCCCGCTGGCCCACTGCCAGTTGTGCCGCGGCATCTCCCGCCGCTTCGCTTCTCTCCCCCTTCCTGCGCTATTTATCCCTCTCCGCGCCCCCTGCTGCCACTCCCACCTACCACAGAGCCGAGCCTTAGCCCTCGCGCGCGCGCGCACAGCAAAACACGAACGCAATGGCCCGCGCCGGCGCTCTCTGCCTCGCGCTGCTCTGCCTCCTCGCGGCGCACTCCGCCGTCGCGCAGAAGTCCTCGGCCCCAGCCGCGGCTCCGGCCACCACGCCGCCGGCCTCCTCCAAGAAGAGGACGGCCCCTGCCGCGGCTCCGGCCACCACGCCGCCGACCGCTACACCGGCGCCACCCTCCGACACCACACCTCCGGCCACCGCGCCGTCCACCACCCCCGCCGCCGCGCCCACCACCACCCCGCCACCGGCCAAGGCTCCCGCCGCGGCGCCGCCCAAGTCCACCAAGGCCCCAGCGCCGGCGCCCAAGGCCAAGGCCAAGGCAAAGGCCAAGGCCAAGGCCACCCCCCCTCCTGCCTCCCCTCCCCCGACAGCTGAGACACCCGTAGCCACGCCTCCTGCTCCCGTCCCGGAGACACCTGCCGCTGCCCCTACCAAGCCCACCGAGGCCCCCGCACCCGCGCCGGCCAAGAAGAAGAAGAAGCCCACCACGTCCTCCAAAAAGAAGAAGAAGGGCCCCAAGGCCCCGGCCCCCGCGCCCGTCGCCGAGTCCCCCAAGTCCTCTAAGTCCTCCAAGGCTAAGGCCCCAGCGGCATCCACCGCCGACGCCCCCGGACCCGCCGGCGACTCCGCCGCCGCCGCCGACACCGCGGTACGTTCCCCTCTGCCCTTGTATATATACGTCGTCTGAACCAACAATGCCCGTCCAAATTTCACAACTGTTCCAGTGTCTCACAAACCGACGGCGCAACTGCTGGTTGAACGCAGTGATAAACTCTTTAAGCCGTCACGTTAAGCAAGCATTACCATTGTTGTTACCACCACTGCACCAAGAGTAAAACTAATGGCGTGCTCATTAATTGGACCATAGTTTTGTCAGAGCATCCAGCACCTAACCTGTGAGGGTGTGACCGAGTGGGAATTATAATAGAGAGTAGATCCATTTGCCCGGACATGTTGGCCAGGCATGCATGTGCTTCCTGCCGTTACACGGGCATACAGTAGTTAATGCAACATTTGAAAGTTCAGTCTGGTACTAATACTAGTATACACTTGCCGGTTCATCCAGTAGAGTATTATAACATGCACTGCACTGCACTGCACTGCCCCAATAAACAACTGTGTATTCTCAGAAGCCTAGATCGCGCTGTTACCACTAACCACTTGCTAGCAATCAAAACTTGTAGGAAATTTGGGTCTCACACGAGACCCTCCCTTATCCCATTTTTTTCCCACATGTGCTCAGAAAACTTCGACAATTTGCCGAACCATGCTAGGACAAATCATGCGAAAACTAGCACTGTAGGAGTACTTTTTTTTTTTACTTTTATAACATTACCAATGCGTCGGCCGTGGTGACTTGCAGAGCGCGGCAGGAAGGACCATGCAGACGATGGCAGGGGGCATCACGTCGGCATGCGCAGTGGCGCTGGGCCTCGTCGCCCTGCTCGCCTAGGCGCCGGACGGACGGCGCGCGTACGTGAGCGGAGCCAGCCCAGCCCAGCCGTCGAGACGTGCCACGACACAATTATGCAGCCGCTGCACCGTACCTTTCGGACGAGCTGATTCGCTGGCCGCGCGTTACGTTCGTCCGTGACCGTGCGTGCGTGCCACCCCTTTTTTGTGCTGTATTCTCGTCTATTTTTTTACCGGCCGCTCCGTCCCTGGCGGCCTGGCTGGCTGGCCTCCTGTGTAGCTCCACTCATGTTTGATGATTTGATCACCTCGGATTGATTTTTTTTTCTCCACACTTCTCCTCCCTTGTACTGTACCATTGAGATTTATTTATATTTTTACGTATCATTGTACTATTCCATCCTTGTTTAATCATAGATCTGTCTTTTTCATGCTTTTGCTTGTCGTCTGTTGAGTGTGTGTCCTGCTGGCAAAACCTGTTTGGTAGGATGGGTTTGGCGTTTGCTACTCTGGATAAAATATGTCGTGATATTCACATTCAGTGAACAATGATTTGCATTTTGTAAACGACAAACAGTACGTGTCACCTGGGTAGGAATGGCAGTTTTACCATTCTAGGGTAGCAGGCAGGGGCGGAGATGGGCCACGGGCGATTGGGCAACGGTCCGAGGTTCAGAGAAAATAGTAGTGGTATTTTTTAGTATATATACAAAAAAAATTGAGTCTACAGTAATCAAGCCCGAGTTTTACCGATCGCCCGGCTATCACCAGTCGGTCGGCCTAGCTCCCACGTCGGTCCAACTAGCGGAGCAGCCCAGCAGAGAGGAGCGGCCAGAGGGAGGCGTAACCCTAGCCGACGTAGGCGTGTAGCCGCCTTCGGTCTCATCCACAGACCATCCTTCGGCTTTGGTAGTTCCCCAGTGTCACCCCGGCCCGCCGCCTCCTCTCCACCGGCCGCCGCCCCCGTCCCTCGCCTCCTTTCCATTGCTGCGGCCGCCAGCCTCCACGCCGCTCGCACCGCTTCCTCTCCAAATCCAACGCTCCACCGCCAAAGACTGCACCCACCGGCCACCGCCTCTCTCTCATCCGGGGGCGCCGCCTCTTGAGGCCTCGGCCAGAGGCCGACAAATTAACACTCTCGCCCGGTGCCCCGCCTCCTCTTCGCCAAGGCCCGCCACCGCCTCTCTCCAAGGCTCCACCGCCTGCCTTGCCCCACCGCCTCTCTCTCACTCAAGGCGCCGGCGCCTCCCGCCTCCTCGGGCCTCAGCAGTGGCACGGCAGCTTGGCACGGTGGCTCGACTCCTCTCTGCATGGCGCCGCCCCATCGCCTCCTCTCCAAGGCTCCACCGCCAGCCGCCGCCCCACCTCCTCCTCTCCCGCCATGAATCGCCCAGCTCCCACGCCTCCACCGACAAACCAAGACGGCCAGACGCCACAGCCCCACACCGACACCCGGCCGGCTGCTTAGCTCCATGTCCAGCATGCAATAACCCTCCTCAACTCCTCTCCTCCACGGCTCCACCGCCCAGCGCAGCCCCCTGCTCCGCCAGGCCACCACCCACTCACCCAGTACCCTACTGCCTACTGGCCTGCTTTGCAGCGACACTAGCACCAGCGCCTCCTCTCCGGTTTGTTAGAGTCTTATCAATGGTCAACTACCCCGGCCTTGAATTTGTTGTGTGGAGCAGAGCAAAAGAAAGGGAAACAATATTATATCTTGGGTTAGATAATGTAGAAAATATAATGAATTCATGTACATTGTGGATCTTGATCTGCCAATTGTGATGCGGGTTGGCTTTTGGCTATGCTTATCCTGCTTATGAATGCTACAAAACTGTAGAGATGAATAAGCTAGAGATCCAAGATTTTAGTTGCATTACTGACAGTGTTGGAAAGATTTGGGGATGCTGCGATGTCATGGTGAGGTTCTGTGAGATTGTTGTTTTCTTATGTTCTGAGTGCGAACTGTGTTTAATGTTTGCATGAATATGGTCTTATTGAAGGTTACCACTGTACTCATAAGCAAAGCTGATGTTCTTTATATACTTATGGTATCCAAAGACAAAGGTACTTGCTTTTTGTAATGAACTAAGTTTTTGTTATACTGCATATACACTTCTCTAAGACTACTGTGTGCTTTTATGATAGGAAACCACCTATGTCTATGAGACCTTCTTCAGGCCGTACATCTCACAGCATGAAAATGATATCGACATCAGTTCCTCCTACCGTTCTAATAGCTTCATTTGTAAGTGTCATGCTGGCCAAAGTAAAAGTTTGCACAATCATTTCAACTTCGTGCTTAAGTTCCTTTAGAAAAATGAAAAAGTTATGATCATGGTTGTAGGTTTTGTTCTATGTTTGAAAATGATTTGTAGTAATCCTAAATAGAATAAAGTTGTGGTTTTGTGTCCCTGATTTAAATATGCAATTTCATCTTTGTATATTCAGGTTCTTATACTATTTGTTGATGAAGATATGATAGGCTCAAATGAACTAAATCTTTGTTCATTAAGTAGAATTTACATCGTGCTAGTGGTATGTTACATTCATTTTTTTTCTATGTTTTATCTATTTTGTCGTATCGTTAAACATGGAATTCAAATCTTATTTCGATTGTGCATTTGTGTTGTACTTTTGTTATAACTCAGTGTTGACAGTATTTAACGTTAGTTATAGAGTTATAACCCCTTAGTTTTGGGCCCGAGATCTTGTGAAATACTGGCTCCGCCACTGGTAGTAGGGGTACGTTCCTTGCTGTTTGTAATGCGCTTGTAGTCCAAATGCTAACCCGACTCGGGTGTTTCACTGATGTCCATGCCTACTGTGCTCGTTTACCAGTGAAGCAACTGAACTGACTCTGGACTCATCTTGTTATCTAGGGTGCGTCGTGATGGATCCAGTCGTGGTCGATGGGCGCGCGACGACGGGCCTATCTTGACGATCCATCTTGACTCGCAAATTAACGGCCATAACAAATTTCGTCTTGATGAGGTAGTCTAGGTACAACCCGACAATCCTTCGTGCCGTGCTGCTTGAGCCAACCGGCTAAGTCTGGCCCACTTAGCACGTTAAACACGAAATTCAAAAAATCAGAAAAATAAAATAAAAAACAGAAAAATATGTAGAATTCATAAATACATCTGAAAATTGTAAAAATAAATAAATAAAACAAACATATTGAAAATATAATAAAAAGCGTTATTAATGTTCAAATGGTCCACCCTCTGCCCTCGGCCTTCCCTCCCCCTCCCCTCTCCGTAGCCAGGCCACATGGGACGTGTCAAGCTCTGCACTGTGCGTGTCAGGCCGACCCGTTGTGCTGGGGGGCGGCCCAAGCACAACCTAGTCTATCGTGTTGTGTCGGCTCAGCCTATAAACAATGTAGGCTGTGTTGTGCCGTGTCTCGGACCGGCACGACCCATCCGACCACCTCTCGATAGACTCGTTATCATGATAACATCTCCCTCTACGCTAATATTTCATCGTTGAAACGAGTGCCATTGGTGACCTAGGTAGTAGTTAATGCTTATTGCTTAGAATGGACGAGCATTGGTTGTTCTTTCTGATATATTGTTTCGGTCTACCACTATCTTCCTTGAAAAAGATAGTTGGGATGATTGGTGAGTACATGCGTGCTTCCGTTCACAACTGCATATATGATGGTCGGGATAGCTGGGATGATTTAAAAGGTCGAAAAGCTGGTGCAAAAGGTGGCAACAGCCGTAGATTCCAAGTCTTGGCGTGTACCACCAATCATACAATTGCGGACACGTCGATGAATCGGCGCTGCCGGTGCTCTCAGCTAGCTACGACGCGTGTTACATTAGCTTTTCCCATTTCACCTGCTATACGCGCAACCAACCGAAAGAAAAGTAACCGGTTCTACGGTGAGAGGCGCGGGTGTACCGCATTTGCACCGTCGTGCGTGGTTAGCGAATTGGCCAGCGTATTTTGCCATCCAGCTATATGTGGTCGTGTGATACATAATTGACTTCCATCTCAAATGGATTCTTACACCTACAATTCTACGTCGTCAGCTTTTCATTAGACGGTACTACGTACGGATGCTAGAGTAAAACCATAGCAAATCCGAGTAACTCCCAACCGTGAGCCCGTGACCGTGGCACGAGCGAACGCGCGCGATTCCCTGCACAGTTGCTGTCCAGCCGAGAAGGATGCGATATTGATTGTTCCAGGCTGCTTCCCGTTAACGATTCCTCTCCATCATTCATGATCAGCCCTTTTTCACGGGGGGGATACATAGATCGTAGATAAGCTAGCCTGTCCAGTGTCGGCGGTGCCACATTAACAAATCGTCGAACTAATTGTTCGCCCGCGAGAGAGAATTGCAGCGGCAGCATCTCGCGACCGTGAAGGGGGGGAGCATAGGGTGTTTGGGGCCACGTTCAGATATTGGACACAAGAATATTTTGTCGGAATAAGATGCAGAACCACGTCTTCTAATAGTATGAAGCCAACGGAATCACAGTTTTATTCCAAAATAAGTTTCAGTATGGAGTGTGTGTACCTGTGTACGAGAGTAAATCCGTCTCTCTTCCTTTGGTCCTCCAAAAGCGTCTGTAAAAGTTGCTTCTTGACAACATAGATCTCATCATGTAGAGTAATATGCCCAACACCATCATGAAATTTGAGCACAATCACACCACGCCTCATCGCATCTCCCGTTATCTGCAGCTGCAAAGATGCCTCTTGATAACCAACTAGCGGCTAGTAGCAGCTAGTGAAAAATGTATCACCGAAATTTCGCCGGTAACCCCAACACCATCATGAAATTTGATCACATCACACCATGCCTCATCGTAGCAACAATTTCGTCTGACAAAAAAGTTTGAACAATTTCCTCCTCACATTGTATTATAGCCGTTGTAAGTTTAAAGCAAGTTACATGACTAAGTAGGCAGACTATACCATAATGTTAAAAAATTACCTCCAAGTAAATCCTTCTATCGTGAAGCTCAAACATGTATGGACCGAAGCCCGTTAGATAAAACATAGAAGCTACGAAATATCTCCATGATCGTGATTTACCACAGTATGGTACATCTGTGCAACAGTGCAAGCTATATATATGCAACATCGGGGGGGGGCGCTTGCTTCCAAATGCCAGCTAATACAACATAGATCATATGATTACTAATGCTGTGGTCTGACTCAGCTTGTACTGCAGGAAGATTGGCATCTCCTGGCAGCAAGGGTAGGAACTTTCATGACAAAGGTTGCTCAGCAATCAGCGCAATCTTCAGGAAAAATTTTCTGATTTCAAGCATAACTTTTATAATGATATTACAAGAAAATGTAGTGGAGCTTCAAAAGAGACTAATTTAGTAAATACAATTAACGAAAACAACGCTGAGGTTCGTACCTCAACTTAGGATAGGTTCGTGACATCTTGGGACTGACAAAGAAAGATGCATAGCGCATTTGGCTCATGCTACATGTCTTTGAAAGCGGTATGGTCGGGTTAGGCTTACATGGAGCCCTCACCAACATTTCAATCAGTTGAGATCAACATGGAAATACCATGGAAAATCATCAATCTGCACCATTGAAATATGAAGAGAAAAGCCACAAGACGTTAATAAAACAAATCAAGTGGATCTACTAAGAATAGTGCATACAACCTCACAAACGAACGTCTTGTAAGAACTTTGTTTGGTTTCTAATAAAAGAAATCGGGAGGCCTAGTTGCCCCTGGCTCGAAAAAAAAAACCTCACAAATGAAAATGCCAAATATTTCTTTCATTATCAACATATTATAAAGAACATAAGCTATTGGTCAATTTGAGCATAGCGAGTAGGACAGTCCTGCACATCTGCACCTTGACTACAAACATTTAAAATTTTAAAGAAACCTCATCGAATCAGAAAACTAGATGAGCCTCTATATATCGGTTTTTTACCTTTTTGTGAATAGGCTAAGACAATTTGACATTTTCAGCAAAGAGAGGTGAAGAGACAAAATCACAAACAATTAAGGGAAAATGTTTTCTGGAAAAACAGAATCAATTAACCTAAACTTTAATTGCACCTTTCATAATGTCAAGTATTATGTACAAATATAAGACAACAAATATAAACATGTAACACATTGCTTACAGGCAAAGCTTCCAACAGATCAGATCCAAAACGCCAGAGACACCATAACTAAAACACAGTAGCTCATCTGTGTTGGAGGTTCTACAAACATGAGTTTCTCAGCAAATTAAGCAGAGAAACTAAATGTATTTCAGTGGCTTCTTTTGATTCTTCTTCAGGAAACATTTAACCTGTCATTACCACTAAGTACAGGCTGCTAAGGACAACTAAGAAAATAGTTCCGTCTACTTGTCATGCTCAAGAATACAAACAAGGTTTGCTATTCAACAACTATCTTACGGAGTGTGCCTAGCCAACTGTCCTAATAGACTTTGTTGTTCTTTTTTAGATATTCCAGGATGAAGCTGAGAAAGGTTGCTAAGGAATGATTTGGCATCTACTATCCTACCAAGCCTACAATAGCCCTGGAGTATTGAACTGTAAGTTCTCTCATTGGGCTTAAAACCTTGAGTAACCATATAGCGTACTAAATCAATAGCTTCTTCAAACATTGAGTTGGCCACATAACTCTTGACAAAAATATTGTATGTTACAATATCTGGTTTCAGGCCTGAACATTTCATCTCAGAGAACAATCTTGAGGCTTCTTTCATCTGCCTTTTTCTTCCATATGCATAGATCAGAGTGTTATAAGAGATTAAGAGTATGATCAGGACGCACGCCACTTGACTTCATCTCAGTGAGGATATTTCCACACTTTTCACAATCACCTAAACGAGAATACATATGCATCAAGCTATTGTAGGATGCGGTGCTGAGGTTGATAGCACTTTCCTTCATGAGTGAAAGAACCTCCTTCACCTTCTTGACCATCCTATTTTTCCCATATATGGAAACCATGGCGTTTAGAACGTTAATGTCCAGGGAGAACCATCTCCTCATCAGTTCTAGGAATGCCTTTTCCATCTCAGATAAATTATTAACTTTGCTGTTGACCAAGACAAACGTTTTCACTAGCCAGTTATGTGGCTCTATCCTCTCTGCATATATATCTTCTGACAAAGTTTTCAGTTTGTCCAACTTCTTCACATTACCATATGCACGAAGCAATGACGAGTAACTAAGATCATCTGGCCTACAATCCAGATTCTCTATCTCACCAAACAGCTTTTCTTCCTATTCCCAACGCCCACCGCGAGCAAGTGCAGACAGATCAGCGTTATAGGTCAAAATATCAGGATATATACCAGCTCCCATCATCTTCTTGTATATCTCCATTGCTTGGTCAAACAAGCCACATCGACTATACGAACTAATAGTGAAACATATGTGTCCCTCTCAAGAACATAGCCAGCTTTCTTCATCTCCTTGAACACCCCAGACACCTCAGAGCCAAAAGTGTGTTCCAGGTCACAACATCCGGCACAAACCCAGCAGACCTGAGTTCATCAAAGACAACCATCGTCTCTGGGAACCTACCCCTCACCCCATGCAGCTTGATCAATGCATTGTACATGCACAAGTTCGGCTTACATCCGCTCCTCACCATTTCATCATATATCCCTATTGCTGCATCAATTTTGCCAGCCCTGTTAAGGCCGGAGATCAATGTTGTGTACGTAACCACATCCAGCTCAATCCCCTTCGCGAGGACGAGGGCGCGGCCGTGGCCTTGGTGAATGGCGCAAAGATAAAAGCAATGTGCGTTGCTTTGATTGTGAAGAGTTTAGCCATTATTCTTATGAGTGTCCGGAGAAAAGAAAGGAGGAGAAAGCCCTTCTTGCTGCAGCTCACTGATGATGAACCGGCTCTTCTTTGAAGACGTCGGGTATGGCCTGTCAAAATTAAAGGAGAAATTGTTAGTTAAAATCTTGATATGTAATTTTATTTAGAGTCACATATTTAAGTTTATGTGTTGGATGTAGCTAATGTGTGAATAATGTCGTACACACAAAGCAAAGTAGTAGCGCATATGTCATCAATCAGTCGAGTTCATGTGCATTTCCTGTTGTCAAAGGAGTATGTATACACTTACAGATAAGGCGTATGTATTCGTCCTCTAAAAAAATATACATAGCAAACACTGGGGAAAAAGCTAATTTATGAATGGGAGTGTACATGTGCAATGGTAGTATCTGCACTTTAAAAATGGGAGTATATGTACATGGATAGGCCGTATCTTCATTTTTTGAATGGGAGTATAACAAACGTAAGTACTCATGGAATATATAATTAGGGAGCATTTGCACTATATGAATGGGAGTATATATGTACTTACGGTGCATATGTGGATCAACTAGTACCAGCTCAGGGATTCATAATTCTTTTTGGACTTGGTAGAATCGGAGGTATGTAATAAACAAGCACTAGTATTTTCCCAACATCTGAATTTGTGCATACATAAGATTCCTTGAGATGTACATACTACTTCACACACATAATTAAATTAACTGCTCTTTATAAATGCAGTATCTGCACTTTAAAAATTAACTGCACTTTTAAAATGTAGTATCTGCATGTGTACGTGAACAATGGTATTACGTGCACTTTAAAAAAGGATTATATGTACATGTATAGGTAGTATCTTCGCTTTTTGCATGGGAGCACAACGTATGTACTCATGGAATATATAATTAGGGAGCATTTGCACTATATGAACGGGAGCACATGTACTTAGGGTGTATATGTGAAGCAACTAGTACCAGCTCAGGAATTCATAATTCTTTTTTGGACTTGGTAGAACCAGAGGTATGTAACAAACAAGCACTGGTATTTTCCAAACATCTAAATTTGTGCAAACATTAGATTCCTTGAGATGTGCATACTACTACTCACACATAATTAAATTAACTAACCTAACGAGAGCAGCAAAACTCTTGCATGGTTTTTACAACACCTCTCTTCTTGAATCTTCGCTTAGACTGCCTGATGCCAAAACTATGGAATCGAGCGTACATATTGTTAAATGCATGTGCATCCGTATCTTGAACAAAATATTAGCCTAATCTGGGCACTATGATTGCAGGATCAAAATATGGCCTAGGAACTTCTATGTTTACATTTTCAGTCTCTGTCACAATTCTACCATAACAAAAAAAAATTAACAATCAATACTACCATTTACATACCAACAGATTAAACAGAATAGCGTACTGTTTGCAGATGATTCAAATACCACCTCTCCAGGAGAATTCCATCAGTGTAGGTATCTTAATCCTGTACATTGTCTTGTTCCACGGCCGGCCGGACATTTCTTTATTTCTCCTAGGCCAGACGACGAGGGCGGTGGAATCTGTCTTTTCTTCTCGCTTGCGGACGACGAGGAAAACTCTATGCAAAAAAAAGGCAGCAAATCACCGGTTTACAGGTAGTACGGGACAGGCAAAACGTGTACACTGGATCGCATATTAATGGCATCTAATTTCTGAAATTCAAGAAGAAAAATGATGTTAATTTTTTAAAAAATCAAAAAATTAAAACTTCAATTCTCAAAATCAAAATTTTCAAAGCATGATTTGGAACCCTACCTGGGCTTTGGGCCGTCGGCCGTTCTTCCCGCCCGACCCTCTTCGCCCTCTTCGCCTCGGCCTCCTACGCTCGCGCGCCAAGCCGCCTCCTCCCGGACCGGCGCCACCCACGCCGCCTCTCGCGCTGTGGTTGACGCCAAGACCGTCGCGCTTTGCCCGGCTTTCCGCTCCCGTGTCGGCGCCGCCGGTCTTCGCGCGCCACCCGGATTCGCTCCGACAACCGCGTCCACATGTCAGCGCCACCGCGCCACACGGACGTCCTGTTGTTGCGCGCCGCGCCGGATCTTCACCGCCTCCGCGCCTCTCCTTCCTCCCCGCTATTTAAGCCGGCCCGCCTCTTCATCTTCTCCCGCCAGATCCGCCTCCTCCCTTCGTCTCCGTTCTTGAGCCGCCATCGCCTCCGCTTCCCGAAGCGCATCGCCTCCGTCGGCTCGCCTCGCCTCCGGCCCGCCTGCCGCCGCTCCTCCTCTCTCTTTTCGACCGCCGCGTCGCGCGCGCTCCCCTCTCTCTCTCTCCCTCCCCGCTTTTCTTCCCGCCTCATCTCCTCCAAGCGTGAGAAGATGAGACGACGTGTTCGGTCGAACGCTGCCGCCGCTTTTACTCAGCGCTGCAGCACCGGCATGGGGCCCACATGTCATTGTGCCGTGTACTCGGTCCACGAGCTGTTCCATGCACCGGGGCCACGTGTCAGCGCGTGGATTTTCTGGGTTTTCCGATTTTCTGTTTAACTGAAAATTATTTATAAAGTTTTAAAAATCCATATCATTTTCATTATAACTCCAAAAATTATGAAACTTGTGCTAAAAAATTTGTAATTTCAAAACCTATATTTTGGTACTGGTTTGATTAATTTTGGAGTACATTTATTTATAGATTTTGTATTTATTTGTCTTATTTGCTTGTCTTTTTATTTCCGGTGTGATCGTCCGAGTAGAGTTCGAAGAAGCCGGAGGTTCCCACTTCGACCAAGCTCAAGACTTCCAAGACCCCCTAGCCTTTGACCCAGGCTAGTCAACACTTTGATCATGTTGAACCTATATTTTATGCAAATTACATTTTTAATAGCAAATTGCATGCTTTAATTTTTATACCAATGTATGTTAAATGGTCCTAAGGTAGCTAAATGCCAACTTGATTATTAAGTAATTATTATACCTTATCCTTGATAATTGAATCCCCTGATCCTTGTCACCCTAGTAATTATATGGTAACCTATTAGTTATAGTTTGTACTCAAGTGTCATGCTAGTCTTGCTTGAGTACCGGGGTATTAGACACCCCAATTATCATTATTTAAGCATAAAGATTGTTTTGGGCAGTCATTGGGATAAATGACTGAAATGGTTGAGTTAATTTGTTTTACCCTTCTCAACATCCTAAAACTTGCTATTACCTCATCTGAGGCGGATGGTAAGAGTGGTGGGTGCCGTCGTGCACGAGAGTGGTTGGTATATGGTATGAACCGCCCGGATGGATTAAGGACTTAATATTGTCATGACCTCCCGTGTAAAACAAGTACAACCACAAGTCTGCAAAGTGCAACTTGGCTTAGTAAAATTATCAAACTCTGAATGTCATCTCGCATGGTGGGGAGAGGGAATGTGCAAGTGGCAGGATGCGTTCCGGCTTAAAAGGGACACCAAGGAAAGGTGAAGTTTGCCAGTCGCTGAGGGGTAGGTTGACTCCGCATTCAACTACTCCAGTCGTTGAGGTGAACATCCCGCACAACGTATGGGCGTAACCCCATATAGGTGAGATGACAGAAGGGGCAAGGTAGTTCGAAAGGTTACTATGACGATCGTTCAACTACATGACTATGGAATAATGTGGGATAACGAGTATGATTGTCTCTTGTGGGTACAGTGTATAAACTCTGCAGAGTCAAAACTGTTTAAACAGCCACGCCTACGGTCATAGGCGGACATGGGAACTTAACTTGAGATACTTCTATTTCAAAAACCTTGTGGGTGGTATGAAAACCAGGTTAGCTCATCTAGCCTGAGGTTTGGTATTTCCCTGGATCGTCGTATCCAGTGTGATTAATGTGTGGAGGTAACTCCAATCAAATTAAGCATTCGTAGAGTCTCCGATGGAGGGAACCTCTACTGTTATTTAATATCGCAATTACTTTTTTTTACAAAATGAAACTTGTTTAAAATGCTAAGTCATATGAATTTTGTACTTCAGGTAATTAAAAATGTTGCTTTGCGCAAATAAAAGAACCCGAGCCATCCTTGTCTAGCCTTGCATGTATATTATTGCATCTGTTGTGTTGGCTCGCGAGCACGGTAGTTGTGCTCACTCTCGCTCTTTCCCCCCAAACTCCCAGAATCCGCTGAGCAGGATGACTATGCTTACTACGAGGACCAAAGATTCGACGGTCAAGACCAAGGCGAGGAGTAGTTAGTTTTGTAGGCTATGGCTCGCCACAGTTTAGCTGGCTCCGCTGGTACTTGCGTGCGGCCAATATTATCCAAATCCTTGGCTAATATCGGTTGTACCAAAGTACCATAGTCGCTTGCCTGTGGGGAGTCGTGTTGCCCCTTTTGCTTCCGCTCTTGTCTCTGAATTTTATGTAATGAACTTATTTGGCCTATTCGGCCCCTACTGTAAACAGACCCGACGTGGTCTATTTATACTCTGATGAATGTAATATTATGTTGAGTCGGTCAACGTTGTGTATGAAATGACTTAGCGATGTATACTATGAGTGCTACCTACTGATCCAATGAGTAGTATATGATAATCACAGAGGATTCTGGGTTAAGAAATCCAGGTCCGACAGAGCTGGTATCAGAGCATACGACTGTAGGAGCCTTAGCTAGACTGGTCGTGACTAAGGACTGGAGTCTTACTTTCAAAACTTAAGAAAAACTTTGGCAAAATGTAACGTATTTATTGCTCTTACTCATCCCTCTTAGTTCCCCACTTTCCTCGACTTCACTTGAGTTTTTACTCAGTCCTGACTCCCTCGCTCGTTTCAAACATTATAGATGGCAACCCTGTCGTCCGGTGGCCCGTGGGACTTTTTCCCTCGCAAAGAAGACGAAGGCGAGATCGTGGTCATTCTCCTCCAATTCCTGCAACAACTGGATTATCACCTCAAGCCTATCTTCAGAGCCCGAAAGACTCGGACCCTGGACCAAGAGTCTTGGGCCATAGAGATTTTCCTCTATACAGAGAGGATGAGTCCATCGCTCACACCTTTAGGCCCAGCCATCCCAGAGCAGCCGTTCTGAAGCAGTCCAAGATGCAGCACGCTTCACTTGCAACCGCCTGAGCCAGATGCCCAAAGATCTTCTGCGAGAGTCACCCTTCTACTACTACCTGCCTCTCTAGGAGGGAGAGTCCGACCCCGAAGTCTTCATTGTAGTGTGGGAGTAGTTAGCTTAGTGTAGCAAGTAGTGCTTGCTAGGCAACCTTTTCGGTTGCAAGCACTTCGTCCTTCTTTTGTAGACGTTGTGTTTGTATCTTGTGTCATGACTTAACATAGCCTATATGTTGTGTTTCAGGAGTCATGTAACATTTAAAACCCCTATTGTAGTGTAGCCATTCAAGGTTTTGTGTGGCATTTGCTATTTTTCTCGTTTGGTTTATGATCTTCTGTGTATCTTAGAGGGCTAGTGAACCCTCATATATATCCTCCTAGCCTAACCTAGGTTGTCCTCTCAGATGGCACCAACGTGATCCACGACCCAAGGAAGTGGTGCTAGTGGTAAAAGGAAGTTGTCAGCGCAAAGGCCACAAGATAGCTATCATCAGCGGTCAGCATTCCTCGGCAGCTCATCATCCATCCAATCAGCAGCCCATCCGCCAAGAGCTCCAACGCCAACTCTGCGCTCCAGTGGGAATGTTTTCCGCATTCCCTGCTCCGCTAGACAGTCTGCAGCATTCAATCCGGTAGCTCACCTTCACTGCTTTAGCTGTAGGGAGAAAGGGCACTTTGCCAACATATGCCTCCAAAAGAAGCTTCGCCCTACACCTTGTGCAGAAGATGACAAAGCAGACCTTACCACCCATCAACTTAAAGGGTTACCCGGAAAAAGCTGTCACATGGAGGACCATCATGCCACTACACTAGGAAGCCCTCAGAAGGCTAACACTTGCTTTCAGTGCGGAGATACCAAACACTTCGCCAACAGATTTCCCCAACGGAATCATGAAGAACCAGCAAGGAATGTCAACGTCATCAACCTCGACCCTGACAACGAAGGACTCGTCAAGAGTCCCAGCGAAAAGCAAGTTGTACCTGCTGAAATTCTACTACCAGACCCAGAAGCACCGCTAAACGCTTGCTTCGAGTGTGGCAAGACAGGATATGTCGCCCAATTATGTCCTTCATTAAGACAAGATGCAAGAGGAGCTTGCTTCACATGCGGGCAATATGAATACGATTGCTACACGTACCCAGTGCCCTACTGCCCCTGTTGTGAGGAACACCACCAACCATAAGATTGCCCTGTGAGTCAAGTAGCATGCACACGTTGTGGAGAAAAAGGACACCGGGCATACCAATGTTGTGTAAACTGCCCTAACTGCGATGAGGACCACCAGCCAGGCGAATGTCGGATGCTTAAAGTTACGTGCTTTCTCTGTGAAGGACAAGACCACTGCCCCAAGGACTGTACCTTGAGCCTGTTGCTGACCAAGGCAGACGAGTTGTAAAAGACAAGTCTCCAAGCCGTCGTGAGACTTGTCGTGAATGGAGTTGACAGAGACGACTAGTATTGAGCACCCTTCGTTTTAAGGAAAGTTTCAATGAGTTTCAGATTTTGGAACATATGTTTCAACAAGTTTCAGCTAGAGAGTTTCGAGAAGTTTCAAAACAAAAGTTTCAATAAGTTTCAACGAAGTTTCAATCAAAGCTTCGAGAAAGATTCAATGAGTTTCTGCTAGTTTCAACCAACTCACCTGGCTACGACGACACTGTACTGTGCCGCCACGTAGCCACCCCACTCCGTCCGACGCCGATGCACCCTCTTCTCCGAATCCAGCCCCAACTGCCGCCACAATGCCGACCGATGTCGCTCGCCGCCGAATCAGTGCTAAGTATCCATCTCTCTACCCATCTCCCTAGCTCCAACCTGAGTTCTGCAACACACCATCGCTAGATCTAGCCATTCCGAGCCGCGTTGCCACTGCCTGTGGACATATCCAAAGCTGGGAGTGAAGCATCGCCGCCGCCCACGCCAAATTCGGAGTTGGAGTTGGAGGACATGGAGGGGTGGCGGTGGAAGTGAAGTAGGGGGTGGCCACTTGCATCAGTCGGCTCGCGGACTACACTCCTTGGTCCGACGCAGGGGGAGAGAGAGAGAGAGAGAGAGAGAGGACAGAGGGATACAAGATAGAAAGGGACAAATGGGAGAGATGTGTGAAGAAAACACAACTTTATGGTTCGCAGGATCGGAGGACTAGAACAAGTGTCGTTGCACGCTACAGTGTTGATCTTATGCATGACATATCAACGTACAGACTACAGACCACACGCGCGTGCGTGCATATGGTTGTCTAATTCGAGCTCAACTTGCAAGCTAGTTTTCTAACGGCGATTTTTGCAGATTTTAAACAAATAAATGGATCGCTGTCTCTTGAAGAAATGTACGAGCCTACGGGGCGTGCTTGACTTAGACTGCAGTCTTTTCGAATGTAAGACTCGAAAAAACGAAATCGGCGTAAGCATTTTAGAGCGATGATTGATCCCTCGTACATTTTTTTTAATAGAGAAATTGATCCCTCCATATGTACTTGTATCTTCACGGCTTCACCAAGTAGAAGAACTGCGCCAACCATGTCTGGTGGCGTACGTTCGTTTCTGAAGAAGTCGGCCGATCATACCATTGTTGGGCCAAATAGAAGCCTTGAGGAACGGTGAAAGGTTATTAGATTCCAGGGTGCGCAAGGATGTGCCTCACCAGTCACCACAAGGCCGAACATCTGTCCCGATCCGGCCTGTTGCTACTACCTGGCCAGCCCAGAAAACAAAACAAATCTCACGCTTGCTTTGCTAGTCCAAGCACCTGCAAGAAAAGTGCACACCTTTACAACTAGCCAGTCCTGCAGTCCATGTACTCGCTCACTCGCAGCAAGTACAGTCAAAGCCAAAGCCAAAGCCAGCCGCCAAAGAAGACGTGAAGAGATTCAATTCAGCCTGAAAAACTGAGCCGAGGTCGTGAACGCATGGGACCAAAGCTCCCGAGCCGTGGCACTATACCAGAGGCTAAAGACCTTGCCCTGCACAAGTGGCAACTACTGATTCCACTACTACTAATGCTAAGGCTTGAGATGCACTCGTCAAGGGACGCGAGTACTGATACTGACCCGACCGACCGATGGATGGATCACCCCGTGTCTCACTCACCCGGCCCCCATCATAAAAGAGCCGAAAGTGCCCAAGCCCACCGCTGCTGCCCCCATGACCCCCGTGGGCGTTAACGAGGCGCGCACAAAGGTCTTATCACGTCCAGCTCGCCAGAAAACACACGCAAACGCGAATATCAATCGATCAAAACGCTGCACTTGATTGCAGCTACAGCCTTGAAGCTTCTCTTCCCCCCTGATACTGCATGCAGCATGGCACCGCTGCCATGTTGTTAGAATGAAATGGCGATAAGAGAGAATGAATAGGAGTATGAATTCTTTTTTATTATGTGGTTCGACGGTCTAACCTTTCGTCAGGGATTGTTTGACCTCCAATACGATAAACAGTGAAATCAACACGAATTTGAGATAGATGTTGGTTTACATTCACTCCGTCATGGAGGATAAAAACTCAACACTTAAGTACACAATCAATCCATCTCTCACAAACCCTAGCCTTAACTACTCCAAAAACACAAAATAGAGTTTTCTTTTGGAAGGACTTCAGAACTCCACATCTGGATATTCTCCTTTTATAGTGGAGGCTAGGATGAGATAGAAAATTCTAACGAGCACCCGTTGAGCCCACACACAAACGGGTCTACACTCACGCACGCTTCTTAAAGTGGATGATGAACCGGGTTTATCGAATCTGTTTCTTCGTGATCTTTATCTTCACATGACCTAAACCATATCTCGTTGCGCCGTCTTGCGCCGCGGTTTAGCCAAAGGTCACCAAGACAGTATTTTGGTGAAGTTACCAAAATACCTCTTCCCAATCCTTCTTCAAAGACCAAGTTCAATTTTCATGAAGCAATCACATGCTTCGCTACGTATAGGTTGATCAACAACTCTCTTCATGTCGGCAAGTTTCTCGAATCTAGCCCCCAGCGAATATGATAAAATCAGTCAGACCACCCTCTGGCCGGTCTGACCGCCAGCACAGGGACTTAGCCAGAATTGCTCCCTGGAAATCCGAAACCTCTCCAAAAATTTAAAACAAATATAACTTCTAGCCCAAAGCTCCTAAAATCAAGAGACCAAGTGCAGAAGAATCTTATATCTTGCGTACGCCCTCTATTTTTGCCCCAATTCAAAATTCCACTGAAAGTTTTGGCCGATCAGACGGCCCCTCGTTGCCGGTCTGACCGCTAGTGGTGGATGGTCAAACCGCTGGCTAGGCAGACTTTATCGCCGCCCTGGCCGGTCTGACCGTCTATGACCTGACAGTATCCAAACTTTACCGAAAATGGGTGTTTCGACAAACCCTCGTCACTATTGTCAATTGTATCATCATCCTAAGATCATGAACATGTCCCCATGATATCCACATATATAGTAGACGCTTAATTTTAATACCAATCAATTAATCCACATTGGTCGATTTGTTGGTGTTAATTCATCGTCCCCTTTGCCATCAGCTAATTCAATACTACAAAACAGGCTATACTAGATGCCTCATCACAGACGGTTTCTGGAAATCGTTAGTGTTGTAATTATCACAGATGATTTTACAAGCGTGACCGTCTATGTTACTATCGATGGCTAGAACCGTCTGTGATATATCATTATCACAGATAATTTTTAATAAGAACTATCTGACGAGGATTGTTGACTTGTCAATTATCCAAGTATATCTTTATTCGCTTAATAAGCACGGTTTTGCTGGGCCCAAATCAGCTTTCTGGGCCTAAGACCAATTAAACATTCAGAATGTGGGCCTAATAGTCTTTTCTTTGACCATTCCCAACTCCTTCCGAGGTCCAGTTGGACCTTCTCTATGGGTTCCTCCAGGACCTCCTCCAAAACATCTCCAGGACCTCTCCCTTGCAGGGGACGTCCTTGAAGGCGGTTACCCACGTGTGATTAATAATGGTTGCACGTGAAGATATCAGCTATAACGGTCATCACGAAGGGACACGACGATTGGCGTGAAGAGACGCAACCATTGGCGCAAAGGGGCACCACTGTAACCAACTGCCGACAGTTGTAAAACTATAAATAGCCCGGTCTATGTGCCCTTGTAACACAGATTGACACCCAAGCCCTAATCCACGTGTATTCACAGTTTTTTCCCTGTAATCAGAGCATACTCTTTGTAATATACTTTACCATTTTTGAGTCCAACGACGAATAGATAGTAATCTCCATTTTCCCTTTATATTCTTGTTTGTACGTTCAGTGACGAGAGTCCCAAACGTCGAATCATTATCGCCGACCGTGGGGAGTGCTGTCATCATTCTCGCCGACTCGATCCTGGTAATGTGTCTTGTGCTTTACTGATAAATCACAACTTGCCTGCTTGGAGAGAAGAAAGCATCCTCAAGATCTTCGACTACGATGAGGACGTGGAGGAAAACTTCGTCCTCGTATCCGGCAATGCCCATGGTTCCTCTAGGGCCATTGCTAAGGCACCGTCACCCATCGAACCTCTTGTCTCCGCTGGCTCCACGCCGGCCGTGCCTTCGTCCACAAGTCCCATTGTGGACGAGTACCATCCCGAGCCTTTCTCCCTTGGAGCAGGAAATTTGGAAGATTCCTGGAGCCCAGCGTTCCATGATGATCTCACTGGCAACCTCCACACCGAAGGCCTGGAGGGAACATCTAGAGAAAATCTTCTCTTCACCTTACACTACAACTCGTCCTCTTCCTCAGAGGACGATGGCATGTTGAAGGATCTAGACTCGCCATTATGAGTTAATGAAATATTTTAGTGATTAACGATAAATCCAAATATGAGACTAACTCTCTTATCTAGTATTATTTTGTGTAGTCTCATTTGGATATAAAGGTGAAATTCAACGAGGTATGCAATCGACATCTTGATCTTATATATTGTTGCATTCCTCGGATCCAAAATATAGGTTGAACTCAACCATAAGTAAAACTTGAATATGTGCATATATTTTTATTACATATTTGTATATGCACACATTTAGGGAATTCATTCTATATTTTATGGTTTCATTAGTATTGATCCATATTTCGTTTTCCACGTATATTTGAGATCTTTACTTTGAAACGTATCCTTTTGAGTATACAAAACTTGTGTTGTTCTTGTATACTCATGTTGTGAGTATATAGAACTTATGTAGTTCTTGCATACTTATGTTAGAGTATATATAACTTGTGTGGTTCATATATACTCATTTGTTCTCTCATTTATCTACATTCAATCATGTGAAATTAGAGTGGTTATCATTAATTACCAATGAGGGAAAGATTAAAGTATCTTGGCCCACCATTATGTGATAATGGTTTGTTATGGTAACTAATGGTAATCACATTGTGGAACTAACATTTTCCATGAGTTGGATGAATAGGTTATGTTCCAGGGTGATGAAGACTTGGGATGTCATCATGTGTCAATGACATTAAAGTCAAGAGTTTGGTATAAAGGATGCATCATGAGTTGATGCTTATCAAGAAGAGGAGATGATCATGAGTTGATCGTCAAGTCAAGAAAAGATCCATCATGTGTTGATGGAGGTCAAGCAAATGATGCATCATGAGTTGATGCATGTCAAGTAAATGACCCAAACTTGAAGTAATGATGTGCGTCATCAAGCTTCAAGAAGATGTTCAAGGCAAAGGTATGACTAGATAGGGCTAAGGATGTGTTCCTAGTTTTTTTACTGGTCTTGGTGTTTGGTTGGAAGACCGGATTGCTAGTATATGTTGTCGTACTATTAAGATGGGTCTTAACTAGTAGTTTGAGTTAGTCATGTGTTGATAGCACATTGTGTTTGCTCTAGCTCATCTAGGCATGATGTTATTATTTACGAATGTGTTTTACAAATAGTCGAGGCTCATGCATAACCCTTGTAGCATGTGACTTTAGTTTGCAATTGTGTTTTGCAAATGACCTAAGTCCATGTACCTTATTCCTTATAGTGTTGATTCCAAAAGTTGGCAAATGTGTTTTGCAACTTGTTGAGAATATCACCTATAAATCTTGTTTGGATTGCACTCAAATGGGCAAATGTGTTTTTCCATTTGAGCGAAGTCAAAGTGCAAAGCTTCTGTGGTCTAGCGGTCAGACCGCCGGTGTGGACCGGTTTGACCGGTGATAAATTGGTCGGACCGCCATGTGTTGGGCGGTTGAACCGGTGGCCTTTTGAGCTGTATTTCTGTGCGGTAGTACCGCCATTGAGAATATGGTACTACCGGAGAGCGAAAGTACTGGAGTATTTCGCAGTACGTTTTTTTCTTCAGGGAAGCACCATTCTGGATGCCGCAGATTTTCGTTGCGCAGTATAACCGCCCACCCTTGGCGGTCTGACCGATATTGAGGCGGTCCGACCGATTGGTAGTTGGCGGTCCAACCGGCCGAGAGTCCAACGGCTACTTTTATAGCCGTTGGCGCATGGGCGGTTCGACCAGCCTTTAGTTGGCGGTCAGACCGGCCCCTTTCTGTTTCGATAGAATCTTTCCTCCAACGGCTAGTTTTTGTGTGTGGGGTATAAATACTCACCTTGACTGGTTGGAGGGTGTTGTTGCTGCCATTGCAAAGTGTGTTAGTGTTATGAGACATTCTTTTGAGCTAAGAAGTAAACACTCTCTTCTCTTTTGTGCATGTGTTGTACTTAATGGGATTTGAGAGCAAACCCTAAGTGTATGTGTTGCCTTAGGTTATGGATTTAATATCCACTGAGCTTTGACACTTGATTAGTTCAAGTGAAAGTTAAGTCTTGTTACTCTTGGTATTTGCCGACACCTAGACGGCGTGGAGGCGTCGTGTCCGGTGATCTTCTCAAGAAGATTGCGAGAAGGTCCAGCGTGTTGTGAGTGGTTTGGTGCTCGCTATCTCCGGAGTGGAGGAAGAGCAACCCTAGTGGAGCGAGATGTTGGTTCGTGTTAGAACCGATCCAAGTGGTTGGAATTACCTCGGAGGTGTTGGCTCATTTGAGGAGCGGTTGAACTCACCTCAACGTGGATTAGGGGAGACCGGCAAGTCTCCGAACACCATGGTAAAACATTATTGTGTCATCTTAGTTTGTGTTTGTGCTTTACTTGAGCAAATTACATTATTGTTTGAATTGCTTATATATCCTTGTATGATTGCTCTCATTGTTTTGTATTCATATTGTTGGTGCACTTAGTGGAGCCTAGTTGATTTAGGTTTTAATTGTGCAAAACCAAATTGTTATTAGCTTCTGCATTATAAATTGGTTTTAGCCAAAGAGATTGTTAAAACCTCATATTCAGCCCCTTCTAGTCAGCCTCCTTGATCTTACACATGTACACCCCTTTCGCCTGTTCCGGCGGTCGTCAGGTCGCTGCTGTCGGTGACGATCAACCTGATCCCCGCGATAATCCTGGAGCATCAGGGCAACGCCAGGAGCAGGAAGAACAAGAATGCCTCCAATGAGAGGAAGAGGTCCGACAAGATGAGATACATGCCGCCACCAAGCACCCATCTCGCATGTTCGTGACCTCTGCTACCGGGACGTCCCTAGCTCCTCAGCGAGGGCACTGCCGCCACCAGCGATGCATACACCACCGTCGCGGACAACAATGGTAAGAGATCCAAATGCCTTACCAACCCCCATGCAGGAGGATTCCCCTGCACAGCGCGTTCGCTACTTTGCAAGTGCCATCGCACGTCCTCCAGAAGGATTGACTCTGGATCAAGGAGTGCAAGTAATGCGTGTAATTACACAAGAGCTACAAGATGCGGTGGAGAACATTTCTGCCCGATCGCCCATTGTGCTTTCCCAAACGGACTCACGCCTAGAAGGGTCCTCAATTGAACGTCGGAGACAAAGCCGAAATCATGATGCTCTTGGCCGTCATGATCAAGGCCAAGGTGAGCATGACACCTATTTTTCGGGACGTAATAGACGTCTTAGATCTCCTGTTGGCCATTATAGTCGTCGTAATGCATGACAATGTGTTGGATCTTATGCAGGTTGCAAAGCCTTTTCCCCCGGACTAAGGGACGTTACCTGGCCAGAGAAATTCAAGCCAGGGAGTATGGATACTTTTGACGGGACACAAAACCCATCGGAGTTCCTCCAAGTCTATACTACCGCTATACAGACTGCTGGAGGCGATGATAAGGTAATGGCTAATTATATCCCTACAGTCTTAAAAGGTTCCGCCAAAACCTGGTTATTCAACCAACCTGAGGGATCTATATGTAACTGGGAGATGCTTTGTAATGCATTATAAAACAACTTTAAAAGTTATTATTCAAAACTGGGGAAGAAGGATGATTTAAATTAGCTCCACCAAACCCCCAAGAAAAATCTACGACAATTTGTAAAGCGTTTTATAGAAGTCTGTAATACTATCCCGAATATTCTGACGACTCTGTGATTCGCGCTTTTAAACAGACGGTGAGATATCGAAGGTTCACAGAAGACCTCAACATCAACCCGCCTAGGTCCCTGTTGGAACTCTTCGACATGGCAGATCGGTACTCTGATGCCAATGAGGCAGTGGAATAGAATCGAATGGTGGATAAGGGGACCACCCTCTCAGCCAGGCCTCTAGGATGTCAAAGAAAATAAATCCAAGAGGTATGAAGGCTCCACGAGCAACAGAGGAAAACCTAAGAAGAAGGAGAAGGGGAGGTCCAAGCAGTCCACCAGGGAGGTCGCAACAGTTGACCAGCGACCACCCTACGACAAAAGCAAAGGTCCTTGTACCAAAAGGAGGCAAGGAGGTCGTTCAAATGACTAAACTGCCCCATGATCTGCGAGTACATTCAGGAGCAATGAGCGCTGGTCCCCATTGCATAAAGTTTTGGTCATGACCTCCGCAACTGCTGTGCTTGGCATAAGCAAATGGAGGATTATTACGATGAGAAAGGTCCAATGCCTGTCCCACCAGAAGACAGCGGACCACTAGTGGTCCAACGAGGTGACAAGGACACGGAAATGTCGTTTCAAAGGACGGATCACCACGTCAATGTCATCTACGGGGGTTCTGCCGCCTACACTTCCAAGCGGCAGTACAAGGCAGCATGGAGGGACGTCAACAATGTTGAGGTCCTGCCTGGTCGTCCGAAATACCCCAAGTGGTCAGAGACCTCCCTGACCTTCACAAAGGAGGACATCCCTAAAGGTATGTCCACTTCCCGTAAATTACCATTAGTAGTTTCTCCTACCATAAGTAATTGCAAAGTCGAGAGGATACTAATAGACGGCGGTAGTTCTCTAGACCTGTTATTTATTAATACCTTAGATGAGATGCAAATTCCTCGTCAAAAATTAAGCCAATGACAAGTCCCTTCTATGGGATAGTGCCGGGTATGTCTGTTACACCTATAGGGCAAGTAGTTTTACCAGTAACTTTTGGTACAACTACTAATTTTCGAACTGAGTTAATCACTTTCGAAGTGGTTGATTTTGAGTCTGCCTATAATGTATCTTGGGAAGACCGTCTATAACAAAGTTCATAGCAGCTACACACCACGCCTACCAGAAAATCAAGATTCCTGGGGCAAAAGGCGTGATTGTAGTGCAAGGTGACCAGGCCATCACTCTTTCATGTGATCGTAAGTCGTTGTAACTTGTCGATCAATTACCTCTAAAAGATCTTACTTTAGAGGATAAAGCAGGAACGGCCGCGAAAGTCAAGACAACTCCTTAGCCTAGTGAGGAGGTAAAGGTCGTACCACTCAGCCCCGAAAACCAATCCAAGACAATTCGGATTGGCACGGGACTAAGTGAAAAATAGGAAGACGAGCTCCCCACCTTCCTCTGAGACAACTCAGATGTCTTTGCGTGGAAGCCATCTGATATGCCCGGAGTCCCAAGGGAGGTGATAGAGTACAGGCTAGTCATTCAGCCTGAGAAAAAACCAGTCAAACAAAGACTGAGACATTTCGCCCTGGATCGTCAAGAAGCCATCAAAGCAGAGCTCGATAAGCTCCTTGAAGCTGGCTTCATTCGGGAGGTTGATCACCCCGAATGGCTTGCAAACCCAGTCCTGGTCAAGAAATCTAATGGTAAGTGGCGCATGTGCGTTGATTTTACCAGTTTAAATATTGCTTGCCCAAATGATGCCTTCCCTTTGCCTTGCATTGATCAATTAGTTGATTTTTATTGTGGGTTGCGAACAGATGAGTTTTCTTGATGCTTATTCGGATACCATCGTATCAGCATGGCGAAAGAAGATAAAGAAAAGCCGGTGAGTGCGGAGGAAGCGGCGGTCATGGAGAAGATCGTGACGTATATGGGGGCACACGGCCGAAGCGCGCATGCATACGAGCGGCAGCGCGTGTAGTAGCGGCCGTGCCAGCGCGGAGGCGGGCCTAGTCGGCTCGCACACGGGCGAGCGAGAGAGGGGAGGAGGTCGGGCGGAGAGGAGCGAGAGCGAGCAGGCGGCCGCGCGAGGAGGAAAAGGGGAAGGGGAAAGAAGCGGGGCGACGCGGTCGGTGTGGGGAAAGGAGAGAAAGGGAGAGGGGGGTGCGGCCGGGTCGAGAGTGCAGGCCGGGGGGGAGGGACCGGGGGAAAATGCGACCGGGTCAGGGAAAGAAAAACAGGCCGGAGAAATTGGGCCGGCCCAAGAAGTTGGGCTGGACCCAAGAGAGAATTGGGGAGGGGTTCAAAATCTGAAAAATGGGGAATTCAAATTGAATTTTGAATTCAAAAATTGAAAAAGATTTGAAACACAAATTCGAGCTTTAAAAGAAGCTAAAAGAATTTAAGATTATAAACCAAATTAAAAATTCGAATGAAAAAACATAAACTGAATAGAAATTACTACTTATCGTCGGAAAACAGGACTTTAGAGACAGTGACATCTCAAGGTCCCGATAACATAACCACCATAGACCTAGGCCAGCTCAGCACATGTTCCCCATCCCGTTCCTTTCTTCCAAGTTAAAAACCGAACGGGCCAAAAAAAAAAAGATCACAACACGGGCCTTTCTCTTCCCCCATTCTCCTTGGAGGCTTGGACCAAGGAAAGAATCGTGCCATGGCAGACACCGGGCATGAGGCCCGCACCGACGCCGGCGGCCCCACCTCGGACGCGGCCGACGACTTCGAGTTCCACATCCTGTCCTCCGGCGGCCTCGTCCCGGCTGGCGCGGGCGCGGCGGCCGATATGTGCGTGGCCGACGAGGTCTTCTCCCACGGCAAGCTCCTCCCGCTTCGCCCCTCCTCGGCCACAGCCGCCGACACCCCCATCCTTGTCCTGCTGCCGAGGTCCGAGTCGGTCGCGTCCACCGTGGGCTTCGGCTTGCGGTCAGGCAGCCGCAGCGCGAGCTCCAGCGGCAGCAGCAGCGGCTGCGTCAGCCGCAGCCAATCCTCGAAGAGCGCCTCCTCCGAACAAGGCGCTGCGCCGCCGCGGCGGTCCCTGTCGAGCAGCCTGTATTACGGGCACCCGAGCCCGTCGCCGCAGCTGCGCTCGCGGCCACGCCGAAGCACCGGGTCGGTCCCGCCGCCCGCCGCGTGGGGCATCATACGCCTCGGCGTCGTCGGCACTCCGGACGTCTACCCTCCGCGCCCCGCTGAGGCCAAGAACGCCGCCGCGGCGAGAGGCGGGAGCGGCAGGAGTGCAAGATTCGAACAGGCGGGCAGCGCCATGGACAGGAAGCATGGCGTGGGGCTGTTCGGCGACGGCCTCGGATGCATGTGCTCGCCCGACGTCGTCGAGACCGTGAGTTTGCCGGAGGCGGCGAAGAGGAGCAGGGCTAAGGGAGGCTTGAAGAGAGGTCAGAGCGTTCGCCGTAGTAGGATCCTGGACTGGCTCGAAGAGCTTTCCATTACTAAGGAGACGTAATCTTGTGCAAAGATCGTGTCTTTCTCTTGTGTATGATCAAGGAAACATGTAACTTTGATCACTAGATTTTTCTTGTTTGATTGACGGGAAATGCTTAATGAAAAAAAAACCTTAGTTTGTCCAGATTATGAAGTTCATCATCACTTATCTTTCTTCTCTGTTCCTTAATTATGCAATTCCCGCAATTTCTACTTGCGGGATACTAGTATTTCATTGTAAAGTACAAACTTTTCGATTTTAGGGCAGACCATATGTTACCTGTAGTAATAGTTTTCATTTTGTCGTACTACTTGTTGCTAGAATCTTACAATACACTCACCAATAAACAAACTAATTAAAATTCACCTTTCATGTACTTACACCCAAACTCAGCTGTCAGACTGTCTGTCAATGTTAGTAAAACGACTGACCCGTACATATACAAATGCTCAATTCATCATTAACGAGGTCCTTCCGATTGACTTGGACACCGTGGTTTATCATACCCGAGCAAACTCCTTTGCGCGGTGCCATGATGTACACTGGCAACATGGAGTTCGGGGAAAGCTAGAATCCCTTTCCAACGCGACAGGCGTGAGCTGGCAGGCGCCCGTCGAGCACGAAACGAGCGGTTTGCAGTTGCGACTTGCAAGGGGTGAGGGCTCCAATCCAAGAGCCGTGGACCGTGGTGGAGCTCGCACCACCACCACCGCCACCGCCGGATTGGCACTCGCTGTCTGAACCTTCTTGCCGCTTGTCGAGACGCTGAGATGCCTCGAAACGGGCCTGGTCGATCGACGTCCGAGCGGACATCGAGACATCGATGCAGTGAGAGGCGCCGTAGCTCGTACGTGGTGGCGCTGACACCAAGTAGCAGCAGCAGCGCGTGATCGATCGATTCCCATCGGTCGCCCGAAATTGCGTGCAGGCTGTGGCGACGGCGACCGGCCGGTGCAGTAATCCGTTCCTGACGGCGACGTCCATCCCTTTCTCGTCGGCGAGGCTGGCACTCGAAACGCCCGGCGCTTTTGAGCTCATGTGCAAGCCATGTTTGCCGGTTCTTCGAATTGTTCCTTCAGATGGGCTCTTGTGGGGAGATTAGGCGAGCCCAGACTGATTCTTGGATCGGTTTGAAAGCTTTTTTAATTAGCTCATCTAACTCGACCTAATCAGTTATTTTACAGGGCGATGGACGAGCGAGACGGTCGCTGCTTTTCAGTGGCTGGAACTGACAGAGACGACGCCGCACCTTGCTTTGCTAGATTCAGCAGACTATAGCAAAAAGAAAGACGCTCAAATGCGCACATCGCTTCTCACTCACCTGAGTATCTTTGGTTTGCCGAGTAAAAAAAAAGGCGTGGGGTAATCGAGTGAAACGCACAGAAATCACGAGAGCGTGGGCGTGAGTGAGGCCAGAATATGTAATCGGGTGAAAGCAACACAAACAAAGTTACAAAAACCAGCGGGCGCCTATGATGTGCACTGCACACTGGAACATAAACAAAGAGCCTAATCAGGCGTCTGCATCGTTTGTTTTGTTTGCAACCGCTGGTTCCAATTTCCGAGGTGGCTAAAAGTGTTTATATATACAAACCTAATCCACTCCATTGTATTCTACATAGTACAATACTGCTCCTCCATATGCAACAGTAGGACCGGCATGCTACGCAAGTTCCCGGGCTGAGTGCCTCTTCGTCATTTATCAAAGATCGAAATGTTTGGATCTCGTCATCCCCAAAGCCAACCTGATCCTCAAAGTACCATCAGTACTCTGGCGCTCGGAAGGAGTACAACCATGCGTGACTCAAAACTCCCATTCTTTTTCCCGCCTTGGCAGTCCAAATATTAATTGCAAGTTGCAACAGCCAATGAGCACTGATAGTTCGTACTGGTCTCTGGGGGGCAGTGCGACTGTGTGAAGCGTCAAGCGCCAGAACAAAGCTGCTGGTAGCAACCTTCCGAGACAGCGTTCCCTGCCATAGGATTTACAGCAGCGCACTGACACGAGGCAAAAATGGAAGTTTTGCGAATTCACCAATCCCCTGTAGATGCGCACTTGCGCACCAGCATCTGCGGCCTGGAAGGGTCGTCACGGGGCTGACACGGATCCGGACTCCTACTTCCATGCATCCATACGCCGCCAACCCAGGCCAGCCCACCATTTTCTCTCGACGCGGAGCCCCCTCCTCTCCTCCCTCCCACGGCGCAGAGCACCGTGCCGGTAGCCCACAAGACCTCTGCCCACGGGTGACACGCGCAAGCAGACAGCATTCGGTCCGTGCGGGCCGCAGGTGCGGCCCCCCTAGCGGCGGCCTGGGCCGGTTCCACTTCCACCCCCAGTAGCCTATCCATTGTATTCTCAAGTCTATTGTGTTTACCTGGTGTTTTCGGTGAATTTCATTTCTCTTGTCTGTCCATTAATTGTATTCTCAAGTCTATTGTGTTTGCCCAACCATGTTTTTTTTACATAATAGAAGAGAAAATTGCTCTCAGTCTCTGCATAAAGGATGCACACAGCTCAAGTCTTGTGTTTGCCCAACCATGCTAACCACTAGTTTCTACTATGCATAGAGTGGTGAGCACATGTTTGATCACAGGAGAGCTGCTATACATACGATGTTCCTTTGTACGACGCAAGTACGATGCACTGAAATAACGTGAGCGCCCAGCGCTTGGCTGCTAGCTTGTCCCCTCTGCCACACTCCTGTCGCCATCTTTGTCGCCCGGGCGCCGTCGTCATTGCGTAGCTGCCTTCGACTTGCACATCGGCAGCACCAGCGGCGGCGCGGACGTCAAGCAGCTCATCCCTTCCTCTGGACGCAGCGACAGAGCACGAGGAGAGGTGTGGCTCGTTAATGACAATTAGAGAGGGTAAATGATTGAGAAAATTTTTCTCACCCAATCTTAACAGAAAGATTTGGATTACCAGAATCAACTCCGATCAGGAACAACAACAGTGTTCTTTAATTCTTGCCAAGAACAAGACCGTAGATTTGTTTGCTCAGAAAGACAACCGAAAGAACATGTTGCCTTTTTCCGGAGATCACACGACAGCACCGCCACATGCACCTTGGCGTCGTAGAAGCCGCCCTTGTACGTCAGATCGTGTGACGGCCTATGCCACGAGGTCGCTTGCCCAAACGTCCAGGTTCTGCCCGTAGACGTGAACTCGCCGCTCCCCTGGACGTTTACAAGTACCCAACGCGACAGCCCAAAAATAAAAACTCAAAAGACTTCAGTTTTGCTTGACGTGACAAAAGCCTGGAGTTTCTCTGGAGATCGCTCAACGCAAAAGATCAGAACAGCAAAAAGCTTCTTCCATTAATGCACACAGCAGAAGCATCTAGACAATGGTGTTCTCACGCACGAAACCCAAGGCCACCAAAAACCATATGTATATCCTGGAGTTCACGCTAGCAGTAGGAGACCAATATTTCTCTATTCCTTCTCCCAAACACAAAAACCAGCTGCCCAAGCCGGCAAGCCCTTAGCAGAATTTTCAGCCGCTGCTAGCACCTTCACACCCGCAGCTCTGGAGTTTTTTTGAAGATCTAACACAGCCTCAACAGCATGCAAAATCCCGCATCCACAAAAGCCCCGACCGCCGCCTACTTCTGCCAGACCACGTTTCTTCTTGAAATCATGCTAACAGCCGGTGCAGCCGTCGGTACTAATCACATCCAATATAAATAGCCTTAGAACCCCGTACGTGACACATATGGTCACCTAATTCCACGTATGACCCACTAAAATTCTAGGGTCTAATACATGGGCTTTCACATCATATTACAAAACTAATTTTAGACACTCTAAAATTATCACGTATCGTAACATCTGGACCACACCTTCATAGTTCCAACACGCATCATCCATCTTTGATCTCTATACGCCCCAACTCGAGCTCGACCAGTCTCCTCCAGCATCCTTGACCCTCTAGACCATGTCTTCACGCCAAGCCATCTCCCGGTCATCGTCGTAGACCACGATCGCCTCCGAGTTACCCAGCACATGCAAAGACCAAAGCAACATATTTTCCCGACACAAGTTCTTCCCAACTTGACAGTCATAAGTCCACACAACACGCACGCCTCAAATAAAATCAGTAAATAACATTGTCAATTATTCATCAGCTAAATTATTTTAGACCTAGCCATATGGTTTAATAATCTCCCCCTTGATGAATATATTGACAACACTTCAAACACATGAGTTGAATTTTTGAAAGAAAAAAATTTGAGAAAAGAAAGTTTCAAAGCTGCAAAGCAAACGCTTCAAAACCATAGCTGAAAAAACTCCCCTCAACACAAGGAAGCAAATTTCTCCCATTTTCTCCCCCTTTGACAATGTAAACATCAAAAACTTCAGTGAAAGAATAATTCTAAAACAAAAGAGCAAAGAGAATAAAAATCAAAAAGCTTTGTAGATAACCAAATCAACTTTTTTAGTAGAGCTATCTCAATCATATAAAATCATATACCGTATAGCAATGTCAAAACAAGTTTTTAGAATGATTAAGTAAGTTAAATTAATGACATCCATCTCAACAATGGTCAAACCGATTATAAAGTGCACAATGAGATATCACAACGAAAAGTTAAAGCCTAAAAGTGAGGCAAACGTTAAATCTAGATGAGCTAGTAGTCTCATGTAACAACCTTCCATTCCACTCAAATCTTAAGCATGTAGCATGCTTGGAGCATACTTTTTTAATGGTGACATGCTTGTAGCATACTTCTTTTCAATTGTGGCATGCTTGAAGCACACTTCTTGTCATTTGAGCACATTTTATGCTCTTTTATTATTTATTTGTATACATAGATATGTATGGCATGCTTGAAGCATACATCTTTTTAACTTTCTCTCTCATTTTTTCTTTTTATAACATACCAATTTGAGTGAACATAAAAAGATTGCAATAAGAAACATACGAGCTTCATATCCAAGATTTAAAATAAGACTCACAATCAAGCTAATATTTTTCGATAAACATCGAAAGTACTAACTATAATTAATCTAGTCAAAGTATACCGCCATGTCATGCTTTAGTTCAAATGTGGCAAAGTAATTATAACCAGTCATGATCAAAGCTACATAACACATGAATAAATATGACAAAGAGAGCTCTACACCTCATTTGATTTTAATAGCTTGGATTTGATTAATTATTTGACAAGTATAATAAATAGAGCTTCTGATATTTTAAACGACAAGCTCCCTATCAGAATAATCCCGTAGGATGCAACACACCCAACCCACTACGCAAAAGAGCAAACCTTGCTGAATCAAGCGGTTTTGTGAGAATTCAGCAACTTGAGAATCTGTATCAATAAAATGTAAAACAACATCTCCCTTTTCCACATGGTCTCTAAAAAATGATAACAAATATCAATGTGTTTGGTTCTTGAATGTTGCATAGGATTTTTAGCAATATAAATAGCACAAGTGTTATCACAGAAAAGTGATACACTATCCAATTCTAAGCCAAAATCCTTAAGCGTAGCTGACATCCACAATAATTGAGACCAACAAGAAGCAACAGCAACATATTCAGCCTCAGTAGTGGAAAGTGCAATAGACAACTATGTCCTAGAAGCCCAAGAAACAAGAGATGCAGCTAAAAAATGACATATGCCAGAAGTACTCTTCCTATCAATTCCACACCCCCAAAATCCACATATGAATAAGCTCTAAGGGTAAGATATAATGAAGAAGAATATCATCGACCAAATTCTAAAGTTGACTAACGATACATGAAAATGCGCTTAACTGCCTGACGATGTGAAGCACGTGGGGAAGCTTGAAAGCGAGCATAAAGACATACAACAAAGTAAATGTCTGACCTTTAAGCAGTAATATATAGAAGTGAACCAATCGTGGTTCTGTATTTTTTGATCAACATGCTCTCCATTTTGTCAGGGTCTAACATTGAAGTGGATCCCATTGGTGCAGAGACTGGTTTACTTGTCCCCCTGTCAAAGCACAAAGGAGATCCTTGGTGTACTTGGTTTGATGAACAAAGATACCCAGCTTTGATTGTTTGATATGAAAGCCTAGGAAGAACGTGAGTTCTCTCATCATGCTCATCTCAAATTCCCTGCTTATAGCATCTAAAAACTTGGAAACAAGAGCATAAGAGGAACCACCAAAGATGATATCATCTACATAAATCTGAATAAGTAAAAGATCATTGCCATACTTGAGAGTAAACAATGTTTTATCTACCTTACCCATTTGAAAGTCATTTTTAAGAAAATATAATTTAAGCCTATCATACCATGGTCTAGGTGCTTGTTTTAAGCCATACAAAACTTTGAACAGTTTGTAGACATGATCAGGAAATTTAAGATTTTCAAAACCAGGTGGTTATCTTACATACACTTCTTCCTCAATATAGCCATTAAGAAAAGCGCTCTTAACATCCATTTGATAGAACTCAAACCCTTAGATGCAGCAAATGCTAAAAGAATTCTAATATTTTCTAATAGAGCAACAGGTGCAAAAGTTTCACCAAAATCAAGACCTTTACCTGAGTAAAACCCTGAGCCACAAGTCTAGCCTTATTTCGAACAACAACACTATCCTTACTTTGTTTATTCTAAAAAACCATTTAGTTCTAATAACATTATGACCATGAGGAGGTGAAATCAAAGTCCAGACTTTATTATGCTCAAAATTTTCTAATTCCTTATGCATTGCATTAATCCAAGACTCATCAGATAAAGCGTGATTTACATCTTGGGGTTCAAAAGAGGAAACAAAACCAGCATGAGCATATGATGCATTGGAGTTATACCTGTTACGAAGAACTCTCTCATCTAACTCACCAATAATTTATTCAGGAGGATGATGTCGTTGAATATGCAGAGGAGTCTGAGGTGTCGTTGATAACATAGTTGTAGCAGTAGTGGCCTCTACCTCATTGGAGGTAGGATCAGAGCCGCTAGTTGTAAACTCCATCGGTGTAGATAAGTGTGTCGAAGTGTGAATCGGGGTTACCCTTTGATCATCGTTAGAGTCATAGAAAATGTTGTCAGGTGCTTCACTTGCCTGTATACTTGCATTGTCGGGTCTAGTATCAGGACTAGCCTCATCAACAGTGACCTCACAGGTCTCAACAATTTTGTTAGTTTGTAAGTTGAATACAAGATAATCTCGAGTGTGAGCTGCATATCCAAGAAAAATACTATTTGAGGATCTAGATTCAAATTTATCAAGATTTTCATGTTTAAGAATAAAACATTGACATCCAAACACCCTCAAGTGAGAAATTTTATGAGAATGACCAAAATGAAGTTCATAGGAAGTCTTACGCAATTTAGCTTCAAAAAATACTCTATTAGAAATATAACAAGCAGTAGAAATAGCTAGCTTCAGCCCAAAGCTTCATAGGAGTAGAATGTTCATTTAACATTGTTCTAGTCATCTCAACTAAAGTTCTATTTTTACGTTCTACAACACCGTTCTGTTGTGGCACATGAGCTGAAGAGAATTGATGATCTAAACCTTTTTCAGAACAAAAAGACGCAAATTATGTGTTCTTGAATTTAGTTCCATTATCACTTCTAATTGCACTAAGTGCTCCTGAGAGTTCAGTGGCAAGTCTAAGGGTAAGCTCTCTAAAGTGACAAAAAAAACTTCATCCTTAGATGCGATGAGAAAGACCCAGGAGTATCTAGAGTAATCATCAACAATAACAAGAACATACCATTTACCTTTAGCTGATTGAACTCTAGCAGGACCTACAGTGCCCATGTGCAACAATTGACCAGGTGCATCAGTCGTAACAAGTGTGAGGGGAGAATGTGATGCAGATATCATCTTACCGTGATGATAGAGTGAACAAACAAAATCCATTAACTTTTTAATTTTAAGATTAGCCAATCCTCTAACAAGATCCATAATACTAATACGAGCAAGATGATCAAAACCAATATGACCTAGTCTACGGTGCCAGTGAAATAAAACCTTGGAAACCTTAGAAGCAAGACACATAAGATCAGAGGATGATGAATATGAAAAGTCACCCTTAAACAAACGACCAACTCGAATAATTTTGCATACTAGATCACAAGATGAATCTAAGATGCAGTATAAATAATTTTTAACGCTCACTTCAAGATTACCGTCTATCAATTGTGAAACTGAAAGCAAATTATAGATCAACTTACTGACAAGAGTAGCATATTTTAAAATGAATTTATCGTTGACACGCACAATACCTTTTGCAAGAACTCGTCCTTGAACATTGTCCCCAAAAGTGATCATCTCATCACCGGTGGCATGAGTGAGAGAGGAGAACCATCGAGAGTCTCCGGTCATGTGGCGAGATCAACCGGAATCAATGAACCATATGTTCTCCTTCCGCTTGCGACGAACCTACAAAGCACGAACAATCATCGTATCTTAGTACTAGTGTTAGAAAATAAAGCTTTAGGTAACCAGTACTGAGATACACAAGGAAAAGAAGCAACATCAGGCAAAGAAAAAGAATTTTGACATTCGGTATCTGTCGGTCGACCGCAGCTTTACGTCTTGGTTCGATCACCGCCGCAGATGACCGCATGATGACGCCGGTCGTCTTTCCCAATTGCGTAAACTCCCAAACCTGCAGAAAATTATTTAAAGGGAGGAAAGCGATGATAAGGAGATCGAGCAAGCTCCACTCCAGTATGAGAAATCTTACTTAACCTGTCTTTATTTTCTTTCTTTACTTTTCGAAAGCAGAATTGAACCAAATGACTATCTTTACCACAATGGGTGCATTTATACTTGTCTTGATGAGAAGTTGTATATATTTCCTTTACATCATCTACTTTTCTAGATGAGTCCTTTGCAATACCAGTCGATTTAAAAATAATTTATTTTGGTTCAGATTCTTCTTCAAATTTTTCAGGTTTAAGAAGCTTAACAACATTACAAGGATTATTCTTAGCATGCTCAACAAAATTAAATACTGAACCCTAATGTTTAACACTCACTTTTGACTTGTCTAGGATTATATTCAAAATTTTCTTGCCAAAGAAAAATATCTCTAAAGTGTCCTTGAGATACTCATTGTCTTTAGCTAGAGTAAGACAAGTTGTGCATTTAACATATTCATTCACAAGTTTCTTAGAAGCACTGGACTGAGCCAATTTTTCTTTTTGAGAAAAATCATTAAACCTTCTATTTCTATGGTAAGTTTAAGACAATTAGAGTAAGAAGATATCTCATGGTAAAGCATCTATTGAATTATTTTTTGAGATGAATTAAGTCTAGCTTCTAGCAATCCACAATTAGAGCAAGTTTTAGTGTGAGCATTTGAAATACTTGACTCTAAACATGTAGAAGAACTAAACTTGAGCTTTTCAATTTCATCATTTGCAAGTTTTAACTTTTCATCACAGGAGTCATGAGCCAACCTTAAATCATCAAATTTAGCCTTTACATTCTTAACTTGAACCATGTTTGATACATTCATTAACCTAGCAGTCTCCAATTCAGAATGTAAAACTTGACAAGACTCACATGGTTCTTTATCAGGAGTAACAACTCTAAGTCTATTAATTTCAGAAGTTAAGCTTTCAACAAGACAATTATTTTCTTTTAGTTTCTTTTTTGTCTTTTTCTGCCTAACCGCGTTTCTTCTTGAGATCACGCTAACAACCAATGCAGTCGATGACCCTAATCATATCCAACATAAATAGACATAGGACCCACACATGGTCACCTAATTCCACGTACGACCCACTAAAGTCCTAGAGCCCAATACGTGGGCTTTTACACGAGATTACAAAACCAATTTTGGACACTCCAAAATTGTCACGTGTTGTAGCCTCCGGACCACACCTCCATTGCTCCAACACGGATCATCCATCTTTGATCTCCATGCACCCCAACTCGAGCTCGACCGTCTCCTCCATCATCCTCGACTCTCTGGACCATGACTTCGCTCCAAGCCATCTCCCGGTCATCGCCGTAGACCACGATCGCCTCCGAATTGCCCTGCACATGCAAAGACCAAATCAACTTATTTTCTCGGCATAAGTTCTTCCCATCTTGACCGTTATAAGTCCACACAACACGACACGCCTCAAATAACATCAGTAAATAATGTTATCAATTATTTATCAGCTAAATTAATTTAGACCTAGCCACATAGTCTAACAAGAGGGCATTCTTGAGTGGCGTTGTGGTTGTCGAATTGTCGTATGTGAAGGCATACAATTCTGGATCCAAAGATAGCGTGACGTCGGCCATAATTAATATTCAACAATGAAGTCAATATGCTGCATATTCATGAGAAGCTACCTATCATGATATGCACAAACTGACCAACAATCTATTTTGGTACTTGTGCTCAAAAGACCTACGAAATCCGATTCTAAATATAAGTCGCTCAAAAGACCTACTACATCCAATCTACTACTATATGAGGTAAAATATTTTGGTGTTATCCTTATATATTATAGCCACCCCAGTTTATCTTCAATCAGTCTCTCCTTGTCCCTTCCCGCGCTGAGCTCCGGTGACCGCCCATGATTCCCCAATGTGGTTCCGTAAGGAGATGCAACCTGCTGTTTCACGATGCCTCTGGTGAGCGGGCGTTGGCTCGACCAGTACTGCCAGATCTGGCCACCCCCCATCTTCGCCTCAGGTGAGCACGAAGTTTTGCCCCCAAATCAACGTCCTGGTATCCTTCTCACTCTGATTTCGTCCCCCGCATCATGTCAGATTTTGTTCTTAATGAGGACCTCCATCTGTGGTCGACAAGTGAGGTAGATTCAGTTCGATATGGGCGCTCTACTCGACCTCACCCTCGTTAGAGAGTGAGCCATTGATTGAGAAGAAAGAGAGAGAGAGAGTATCTTTTAATTACCTTCTTGCAAACTATCGAAAGAATATATGGAAACTACTTTCTAGAAATTGATTGGTTTGACTCAAAATTTGATTTTTTTGCAATACAAAAAACTATCATAAACGGTTTTTACTAAAAACTCGTCTGTGATACTCTATTTTCACCAACGGTTTTGAACAAGAGCCGTCTGTGATAATTGACTATCACAGACGATTATTGTTCACAACCGTCTGTGATATCTTTTTTCACAAACGGATCAAAAGGCGTCTGTAATGACCACATAGTATCACTGATCTATAATGTCAGGCGGTTTAAAAAATCGTCCGTAATGACGATTTTCAACCGTCTGCGATTACCTTTTATGTAGTAGTGGAAATTGGTGTCACTAGATTCATCATGAAATGTACTTTTGTAATGTATAATTATTTTTATTTGAAGCTACACATTTTCATATAAATTGATGGTCAAATTATCACATTGGAGACCGTATCAATGTTCAAAATGATTTATATTAAGAATCACTATTCACTTTTTTTTCAGATAGCCCCAGAGAACCTATAAGAAAAACTCCAACAAACAAGCCTGAGTGGCGGGCAGCTGCACACTACCCGTTCCTTCCCTAAATCAACCATTGCTTACAATATTGCATTAACATGACAAATATATAGCCAAATACAAAGTACAAACCCTAACACCAGTGCATACATATCGCTGTAACCGGTACGGTGATACTTACACCCCCAGAAACTGCAGATTTCCCTAGTGCAATTGTCGACCATAAGACACACTATGTATTAGGTAGGATTCACACTGAAATATACATCACAAGAGTTATACTAGCAAGCCAATCTCCGTCTCGCCGATCATCATTTACACGCACGCAAGCCGGTCATTCCTAGCTGAACAAGAGGAACACCAATGCATTATTACTGATAAGTTATAGGTAAAGGATCTGTATTGATAAATGGAATATATGAACATTGGATACGCTCAACATTGCATGCCATTTTTGGAGACGCAATCGTATCCGTATGACACACTCGATATCTGCTTTGCAATGTAGGGTGTTCAAAGCCAGGGTATAGATGGTTCATATACACATGCAGTTTCGTCAAAACTAAAATTGAGAAAAGAAACTCAGTGTCTACCACTGAGTACGTATGCATGCCCTGCAGGGAAGTCATCATGTGATCTCTCTCCAAATATGAGAGCATAAATAGAGTGTTCATTGGCTGTTCGATCTAAACTTAGGACTTGGTATTTAGTAAGGTACCACTACTGCAGTTGTTTTCTCCCCTGTTTTTGAAAGAGTATTGAAACACCTCTTGCAACAAGATTACGCATCCAAAATCCATCAACAGCGAGAGCTTAGCAAACATTTTGAGCATTGCAGGTTTTGTTAGTTACGTTTGGGGGGGAAAAACAGAGTACGTTGTAGATTTATCCAAAGCGTACCTTCCAAGTACACTTACAATATGAATTATTTCAACTTCATTTTTTCTAGAATAGAATGTTTTTCTCCAATTTTTTAGAGTATGATTGCATGTTTTTCTTCCTTCCCTTCTTCTAGGGCATGAGAGAGAGAGAGAGAGAGAGATTGAGAAAGTGAGAGATTCTCATTACAATGACCAAACTGATCAACCAGCTAGTAATTAAACCCAATTTAACAAGATCATCTTTCATATCATGAACATACACAAACAAACCCTAAATACCATATCCATGCAAACAGGCATACACCCACACAGCAGCACTCACCTTAATGCAACCCGCCCGTATGCCATCCGCGCGTCGCACGACTCATGACGGCACCCAAGCCGACACGAACACGACGTTGTGCCCCTTCCATGTGAGCGTGAGGTCGTCGTCCTCCCGCTTCATCCCCCATCCCGCCGCGTGCTCGTTCAGCATCGCCTTCACCTCCCCGGCCGCCTCCTCGCCGAACGCCACTGCCCGGAACCCCGCGCTGCGCATCCTTTGCCCCCACCTCGCCCTGTCCTCCTGCCGCTCCACCCTGTCCACCCCCTCCTGCGCCAGCACGTTCTCCACCTTCCACCCCACCTCCGCCTCGTACCACCGCCGCTGCTCGCTGCCCTTTGGCAGGAACGTGTCCACGGCGTCGTACGGTATCCACAGGAAGTTGAACGCCGCGCGCAGCCTCCCCACCACGTCGCCGGCCGTGAAGTCGGCGTCCTCTTCCACCACCACGACCAAGCTGGGGTCGAGGGTTCGGAGGGACTTGAGGAGCATGGTTCGGAGCGAGACCGGTTGCGCCAGGCTCACCGATCCGGCTGTCTCGTCCGGGACGGTGTGCAGCAGCATGTGGCAGTTCACGACGAGCGCCTCGCTGCCGTCCGAAACCAGCTGCTGCATCTGCAGCTGGTCGACCAGGGACGTCAACGCGTCGCCCGGCGAGGTAGGCACCACCCGGAAGTCCATTGACATGTTGCGGGATCGCGCGAAGTTGACAAGCTTCGCGCCGAGCTCCTCGTAGGACATGTCGAGGGCAGGCGGCGGCGCGCTGGGCCCGACGTCGGCGACTGTGAGCCGGAGGATAGGAGGCCCCTCGGCGCGGCTCGCGAGCATGTCGATGAGCGTCGGGATCTGCATGCAGTGCGTCGTGCTGAGGTCGACGATGTGCACGACGGGGAAGCCCTCCACGGCGTCGAGGATGGCGGCGTTGGCCGCCGTGTACCCGAACCGGTGCCACGGCGTGAGGTCGACGAAGCTGGCGAGCTCGACGGCCGTGAAGCGGTGCACATGGAGCGCGGCCGACTCGACCGCGGCCGCGACGGCCGCGGTCACCGCCTTGCACGCGCCCGTCCTGGACGCGCGCGCGACGAGCGCGCATAGGAACGCCGCCGTGAGCCGCTGGTTCGAGTCCCCATCCGCCGGCGCGATGTTGTTGAGCACCCACAGGATCTGCTGCGTCAGCGTGGCGTCGTTGGCCTCGATGGCGTTGGCGCAGTGCACCAGCAGCTGCTCCATGCAGCTCGTGCTGTTGAGGTTGCCGAGCGAGATCTTGGACGACGGCGTCGGGAAGCTCCCCGGCCACGTCCGTGCCCTCGGCGCGCCGACGTCAAGGAACAACCCTAACCCTAGTCCATGACCATTCGGGTGGAGAGGCGGTGGAGGTGGCGCATTGTGCGTGAACTGCATCATGTAGGGTCGCGACACAGGTGGAAAGAGGTAAAGAAGGATACAAATTTGGCGACGCAGCAGCGATGATTAGAAAAGAGCACGGAGGCAGAGCTAGTACACGTTGAGCAGTTTGAGGCGCGGATTTGGTGCTTGTACAAAGCATATATAGAGGGGTGTGCACTTGCTGCTTGGAGCTAGCTACACACGTGGTTTCCTAGCTAGCTATCCCATTAGAACTTTGAGAACGTGAATCAAAGGGGGGAAACCAAGGGGGAATGGAGAAGGTGATCAAGTACAAGGAATATTTCAGTGAAGGAGCAGATGGAACTGTGGCTGGTTTGTATTTAACCGGAAAGGATCTGGAGCTTGAAGAAAGGGCAAGAAATGAAGCCTTATTCTATCACCAAGAAGGATTGAGATCTAGGAACACTGTTGCTTGTAACGACAAGGAATTAAGATGATTAGCACATATACATGCATGTTTCTAACTAGCTAGCTTGAATTCAAGAGTGAACCTGCGGAAATTTGTGCTTGTCGATCTACAAAGAAGAGCTTTAGAGAAGTCGACGAACTAGCTACAGGAGCAATTGGGAAAGCGAGAGATGAAGGGGAAGGGGAAGCGGGAGCGGGAGCGGGAGCTAGGGGGAGGGGAGGGGAGGGGAAGAAGGTTATACAAGTCACAAGGTCGCTAATTATAGATGGAATTTTGTATTGGTTTGTTGGATTGTTCTGGATGGCCAGCTATATATCTGTCTATAGTAACTTGTAATTATCAGGACAACAACATGTCAATGTGAACAACAATTTACTACTAGTATACTTCGTTTCGTAATATCATGCAAAATGGCAATTACCAACTCACAAAAAAGAGCAAAATGACATCTTCCATTTGGATTAGAGAATACCCAAAGGATTTAATCTGTACTCCTTCCTGTGGAATTTTCGTGTTCGAAACATGCCATAGACTTGTTCATTTGGATCATGTTCTCCAAATTTCGCCACTTGAATCTTTGTAGTAATCATGGGGAAGGTGGGCCATCAGGATTGTAATTATATATTCTGACTAGAGGTTAACATTTACTTCCTTGCAAAAAAAAAACATTTGCTTGAAAAGTTGAGTGCAATTAGTACTTACAAAACTAGAGCTGGTTTTTTTAGGGAAAAAACATAGATAGTAGAAGGATTGAGTAAACATGTCATGAATTTACGGCAATTTAAAATGTTCACCTAGAACTCATGATATATTGAGAGAGAGAGAGAGAGAGTTCACGGGTCATATCATGGTGAAATGATTAGGTCAGTTTGGGTTGGGACGTACAGGGGACAAGCTAGAGCTAGTTTAGTAAATTAGAAGGGCCCATTCTATTTAAATATCGTCTTTGTTGCAAGCGGAAAACGACCCTTTTGTTTGGATTTAAACTTACATGTCCAAGCACTGAAAACTATTTCGATAGAGAAATATTATAGACCAGGTATGTTACTCTGTAGGCTCAACTGCATTGATAGATGGGAGTTGTGTCTTACAGTTTCAATTCGAGAATTCCATCTGTTCGTTGCAACGATATGAGGGCATTTCAGTCAGCGCACTCCAGCAAATCTTATCAGTTGATGCATCAAACCATCAAGTTAACCCCAATTTTTAAGAAAAAAATTTGTAGACACTAGTGTAATCTACTATTACCTCCATCTTGTCGTTTTAAAAATTGACACTGTCTTAATACACGTCTTTGACCATTTCCTTTCCATTTTTTATGTTAGAAAAGTATTTAAAGTGTAATTATTTTTCATGTGATATATCTAAATAATTTTCATATGACAATTCTAAATACTTTTAAGTATATAAATACTTTTAATGACAAATCTACTACCACTACCAGAAAGCGTCAATTTTTCGAGTGTCCGAAACACTCAGAAAAATACCAAAAATACTCGGGATATCGATTCCCAAGGTCAGTCGTCGGGAAAAAAAAACACTCGGGATCGTTTAGTCGGGTAAAAATTGATTTCTCGAGTGTAAATTCCCGAAGGTCGGCCGTCGGAAAAAGCACTCGGGATCATTTAGTCGGGTAAAAACCGATTTCTCGAGTGTTACACTCGAGAAAACTAGTTTTCCCGAGTGTAAATCTAAAAACTCGGAAAAAAATAACTTTCCCGAGTGTAAATATGAACACTTGGGAAACATCCAATTCGGGAGAATAGGTGCCACAACGGGTTTAGTCACCGTAACGGAATACTTTTACCGAGTGTTGACAATCGGAAACACTCGGAAAAGTAGGAAAAGTGACACCCACTGATTACTAGTAGTATAGCACGAAAACACACCATCCGTATCCCGAATTTACTATATGCTACATCTAAAAAAGTGAAGAACAATCTATCTGCAGGTAGTATAGCAATGCAAACTTCACCGCTTTATCATTAAAAAGAAAATATATTATTACAACGTAGGAATGAATTGTTAGTACATACAGGTTGAAACACATATTTTGACGACGTATGAAATGAATTATTAGCACATACATGTTTACAAAATGGCGATGCTTTCTTTTCATCAACAACCAGAAAACAAACGACACAAAATCAACACCTCGGAATGTTTGCATCACCTTGTACAAAAAGAAAAAGAAAAAGAAAAAAGAATGCAAAAGTCCAGTGAACCACCTAGCAGATTCAGTTGTTTCCAGGGCATCCGTTGCTCCTCTCTACAGCTGACAAAACTGAAGATCGAAATACTCAAGGTGAAACTTGACGGGGTCATCCATACTGGCCAACAAGCATTCTAGTTAGTTTTAAGATTAAAATTTCTGCCATAACAATTTTTTAGTGAAATCATAAGTAGCAGGAATCAGGGGAAGAAATACTGAAGCAGGATCCAAGCACATTTATGGGTAAACAAAGTCTACTGGGGTGGTTTTTCCAAGAAAATCATTGAGATAGTATGCTAAAATACAGATAGCTACTCCACAAAATTAAGCTACACTGATAGAGGAATCTTTAGCAACAAAAAAGGACTAGCGACACATAAATGTACACCGGGGTGTGATGAACAGAAATGGAAAATCACTACACTAGAAAATAAAATATTGATGGTTGAACATATAAAGTTTATGAACGCTCACTCACATATATGAAGCTAAGCATGTACATTATTCTTTTTTATTTTAAAAAGAAATAGATCACTGGTAAGTTCAAAAGAAATAAGAATATCTCCTATAGGGCAATATTTCCCCCAAAAGTGTACAGCTACAAATATTTCCTTAGTAGCAAATCAGCAATTGAATAATCTTTTAAAGAGCTTTTGAGATAAGGCACATGCTACTGACTGCTGTCAAGAACAGGCTTTCCCAAATTGCAAGAAAGTCATACTGAATATGCCGTAGTGTGTAGGAGCTCTGAGGACTGAACATGGATGTACTATCTTGATTATTATTTCATACATAGGGTTAGAGGACAGAGTAAGAAGTAAGATAACATACCTTAGATTTAAAATATGGAGCAGATACGACCATAAAAACAAAACCAGCAACAATGTAATATGACGGTGGCCTTCCCTTTATATGAGTTGGAATGAGTCTTTTGTGGGTTGCTAGCTTTTGTTAAATTCGTGAACTTTTGAATTGCGCAGAACATTGACATGTGCCTTCTCACCAGCATACTTCTGCGAATCAAGGTAGCTGAAGCCAATGAGCTCCCCATGCCTGAAAGGATCTGGATGACCAAGAAAAGTAAAAAATCAATCATGTATATAAATATTTTCCTTAACTGATAAGCCGGATTTTATCTGGGAAACATGAAATAGTAAGTTTTAACTGGATGGAAAGGTACGAGTATATCAAGGTAGTCCAAGTTTTTCTTATTACTGCTTAGAAATTCAACGGAGTTCTTAGGTGATTTCTCCTTATCCCATAACAACAACAGGTGTCTATTTTTGGAATTAAACATGATAATAGTCAAGCGGTGCAAGTGTGTCTTTGAGTATAAAGACAAACAGTAGTGCAGATCACCATAATCAGGCTCTTTAACTGCAAGCACGCCATAGAAATGGAAAATTCACATAAGCTCCCAAGTCTTTCAGTGACTACATTATAGAAAAATCAATCGGAGAACATCGACAGGTGTCTATGACTAACCTGTACCATCATTGGCAATGTCAATACCATCAAAGCTAAGAATAATATCAGATGGTTGCAGGCATCCCGATTCAGGAGCAGTTGGTTCAACCCTTCTGACACGAACACCCTTTTGATCAGATTTCATTCCCATTGCCTTACGGAGATTAGGATTTTTATAGAATGTTACTTGACAAAAATATTAAGCTATATGTCTAACAAGGTTGCTTACCTGAACTTTTTCCTTATTTATATTCCTCGGAAGATACTCCTATATTGTCTCTAAAATTGAAATGTCAGGAGGAGGATTCTTCCTTAAATGACACCATCTATTGAGTTCGGCGAGGAGTCCTTAAATAACAAATCGTGAAAACCAAAGGAAAAATCCGGAAGCAGCACGGATACGAGAGCGGACCTCCTCGTGGCTGGCAAGGGAGACCTTCTCCTTGAAGATGAAGGTCTCAAAGTCGAGGGACGGCATGGCTGCGCTGACGACCAGTGGGGCCTAGACCATGGTGCAGCTAGCGCGGTGCGGGGATAGAGGACTGAGCGCGCGGGCACAGGCGCAGCCGGAGGTGGAGGCACAAGGAGTTGAGGGCTGAGCGCAAGGAGGCGCAGCGCCGGGCCGGAGGCGGCGCCAGGAGTAGACCACGGCCGAAGGGAGCTCCAAGAGAAGAAGCCATGGAGGAGGGAGCCGGGGAGGAGGGAGGAGGAGGACGGCTGTGCCGGAGGAGGGAGGAGGCGGGCGCGAAAGTAGGAGGGAAGGTGTGCCAAGTGCGGGGGGAGCAGGAGGGAGAAGGAGGCGGCGGCTGCGGGGATTGGGGATGAGTGGGGATGTAGGCACTACTACAAAACAGGCTATAGAAAGTAATCACAGACGGTTCAAAGACGATCCGTCTGTGGTATGTCACTATCACAGATGGTTCGTGGTTAGAACCGTCTGTGAAGCATCACAGACGGTTCTGATACCGAGAATATCACAGACGGTTCTAACCACGAAACGTCTGTGATAGTCTGATTTTACCATGGTAAAACCTCATCACAGACGGTTCGTGGTTAGAACCGTTTGTGAAAATAGACTATCACAGACGGTTCGAGAATAGAACCGTCTGTGATAATCTGTTTTCACAGACAGTTCGTGAATAGAACCGTCTGTGATATCATTTTTCATGACGGTTAAAAATCGCTCATGATGACATCGTGTCATCACGAGACACAAAATCGAGCGGTTCAAAACCGTTTGTGATGATGGTTTAAAACCGTCTGTGATGAGCTTTTCTGTAGTAGTGAGGGTTAGTTGAAAAAAATGTGTGGCGAGGAAAAAATCACCACTAAAATTTCGCTCCCAAGTGTTTCCGTTTTTATACACTCGAGAATATACTCTATCTCCCGAGTGTTGTGTGAAACACTTGAGAAAGTTATTTCGTCGAATGCTGACTTCTCATCCGTGCGGTGCAAATGCGCGCATGCATGTATGCCGTTTCATATGCATATATGTAGATACCATCATATCTTACCCTGTAAAAATTTAGATGTTATAGATGCACGGAGTTTACGTGAACGGCCGGCCGGCGTCACGTAGGATCACGTGAATCACCCGTTCGTACACCGCTTGGTTGTTTCACTTGCGTCGGCGCAGTAAAGGATGGTTCGTACCACGTCTCCACACTGACACATGTGGTTGGTTGGGTTGCGGAACTGCAGTGCGATGCACGGGTCTCTTGCAGTTCTACGTACCTCACCTCACCTCACACGTGCGATCGATCCCCGGTACGCTCCCGTTATTGCTCCCTGCTCCCGCGCATGAATGAATGCATGTATATTTGCATGATGCCTGAGTCTGCGAGCGTGTGTAGTAACCAACAACCCAAAGTTTCTCGTGACACTGGTGCGTCTGCGTGTGCATGTGCGTGGGATCGATCGATGCGTGACAATATAATGTCATTGCGACAGAGTTTGTTGTACTAATTCATCTCAGAAAGCTTCAGGGACCACATGTCAGCTTCCTTATTGTAGGTTATCCTTTGCTATCTGCTGCGTCGAAACAACCGTAAGCTGCCGCGCGCGAGCTTTATTCCTTATTCCCCTCTCTGAAATCGATGCGTTTGGGGCATTGTATATGCGGTAAACAGCATTTGTTTTGCGGATTAAGCATCCACGAATTGGACCACGGATTACCGTGCATGCATAGATTACGTATGACGACGATATCTTGTGCTATGTCATAGGAGGCTAGGAGGCAACACCTGTGGTCTCCAACATCCATCACGCATGCATGGATGCCTCATCATCTATTAACTTTGCTGTTAAGTGATGAGTGATGGATTGAGTTTTCTTGTGGTAATTGATTAATATAGGCTTTCTTAATAGGAGATATTTCAGGTGTTTCGACTAGGGACGGTTTTCGGAGCTATCCTAAAATGACTCCTTGTGGTATTTGTGATCGGGGAGAGGCCATTCAAGCTAACTGGTCAGCGAGGAAATTATCCTTTTGAGGGATATATTTGTACCTCGAAACAGACAAAAAAATACTTTTCAAGCTTCCTGACTTCTGATAAATACTGAGACATGGTTATATTAGAGCATTGATACTCTTTTCCGGTTTGATTCACGACCAGTTGAGAGTCTCCTCTCACGAGTAGTCGTCGAATTTCGAGCGTTTTTGCTGCTTGTATGCCAACCAATAAACCTTCGTATACTGTCATATTGTTAGTAGCAAAAAGTTTAAATGAATAGCATATTTTAATATTTTCTCTAGTAGAAGATACCAAGACGACCCCAACCCCCGAGCAACCTAGCGTAAGTGACTCATCAAACTACAATGTCCACTAGTCGTGGGATTCGTACTAGGGTCTTTGAACGGGTTGAGGATTTATCCATTCGGCGACAAGATCTACCAAGATCTAGGATTTAATGGTCGTTTGAGACACGAAATGGAGGTCGAACTCCCCAAGTTCAACTGACCACTTTGTCATGCGCCCCGCTACTTCCCTATTCTAGAGGACCTCTCCTTAGAGCTGTTCAAATGTCGAGCCGGGCCGGGCTTCGGTTCGGCCTTGAAAAGCCCGATCTCAAACGGGCAGGGCCGAGCCCGGCCCAAAATTTGATTTTTACCGATTTGAATATATTATTTTAATTATTTTCAAAATAAAAAATAAATATTTAAATCATTTTCAGAATAAAAAAATAGTTTTGCAATTTTAATCATATTTTTCGACCGATAGGATTTCGGGCCGGAATTCTAGTCCCAAGCCCGGCCCGAATAGGGTTGGGCTCGGCCGGTCAGCGGACCAGATCGTCTGTGAATAGGTCTACCTCTCCTAAGGGAATCTCTTGGCACAATTAACTTATGCGCCTAAAAATAATGCCTTAGTTTTCTCGAAGACATGAGGAGGGCATACGGAAGCTTTTGGATAAGAGGGTAACGCTCTTTAGATCCATGTAAAACTTAACTAACGTAGTAAACTGGTCGTTGAACGTTTTCACACTCTGCGACCAGCACTACGCTCATTGCTTGTGGCGTAGCAGCTAGGTTTACTAGGAGTGTTTATTCTAGTTTCAGAGAAAGCAGAATATGACCACTCGTAAGATACCTCTTTACGTCCTCGAAGGCGTTGTTTACCTCCTCTAGCCATTCGAAACCCCACATTTGCTCAGAAGTTTAAAGAAAGGAAGTTCTTTTCCTCCCAGTCGTGCGATGCAACTACTTAAAGCCGTCATGCATCCTGTGAGTTTATGGAATTCTTTCTGTATGGTCGGGGGGCATATTTGTTCAATGACTTTTATCTTTCCATAGTTTTCTTCAATTCCTCGTGCAGAGATAAGAAATCCAAGTAACTTTCCTGAAGAGACTCTGAACACACACTTCTCAAGATTGAGTTTCAACCAGTGTTTTCTAAGGTTGTCAAATGTTTCTTGCAAGTCGAAAATATGATTAAGGCGCTTGATGCTTTTTATGACCAGATCGTCAACATAAACTTCCAAATTTTGGCCTGGTTGAGAAAAGAAGGTCTTTTGCATTAAGCGTTGAAAGGAAGCGTCATCATTTTTTAGACCAAATAACATTTTGATATAGCAAAATATTCCAAATTGTGTAATAAATGCGGTCTTTTTTCATCATCTAGGCTCATACTTATTTGATGATGACTAGAATATGCATATAATAGAGTTAATATTTCACAACCAGAAGTAGAATCAACCAACTGATCAATATGAGGAATGGGAAAATCGTCCTTCGGACAACATTTATTAAGATAAGTAATGTCTACACACATACGCCATTTGCTATTAGACTTTCTAACTATTACAGGGTTTGCCAACCACTCTAGGCGGTCGACTTCTCTTATGAAATTTGCTTTGAGTAGTTTTTCTAATTCAGATCTGATACATCTCGTCAATCAGATGTGAATCTCTGTAATTTTTGTTTTATGGGTTTCTTATCAGGCCATAGAGCTAGTATGTGCTCGATCACCTCCCTAAGGACTCCGGGCATGTCAGGTGCTTGCCACATGAAGACATGTTTGTTTGCTCAGAGGGAGGTCATGATGGTGTCTTCCTATGCAGGGTCGGAAGTGACCAAGATGCGAACGGTATTCGAAGGCTCTTTTGTATTTAGTGGAACTTCTTTGACTTGGTTGTTCGGCTTTTGTGCAACTTTAGGCTTCAACTGCTTGGTCGAAGGTTGCCCCTTACTCGCTTCTCAAGTTGGTATTTGGCCAACCATCTCAAGGGATTTGCGGTCACATGTAAGCGCCATCTCATGACCTGGCATCTTAAGACGTTGATAACCGTAATGAGCAGCAATTAGGAATCGTTCCAAAATTAGTCGACCTAGTATGGCATTGTATGCTGTGTCGAAATCGACCACATCAAGAGAGATTTTCTCCGTCCTGGAATTGTTTGGTGACCCAAACGTTACAGGAAGAGAAACCTGACTAATGGGTTTGGCTGAAGACCCTTGTATGATCCCATGAAATGAGTATCTTATAGGCTTGATCTTCGTCTTGAGAACTTGCATCTCGCTCAGGGCACTCGTAAAGAATATATTCAGTGAACTCCCACCATCAACTAACACACGATTGACTCGGCAGTTGTTGATGGTGGGCTTGACCACGATCGAAAAATGACTAGGTCGAGTAGAGGGGATCAGACAGTCACCTTTCTTGAAAGAGATGGTGAATTTTGACCACTTTGATACTTTATTGACAAGAGGAGGGTCGATAGAATATACCTCACGTTCGACAACTTTGAGTTGTCGTTTCAACTCGTATGTCGAAGATCCTCTATAGGTGTGATCGATGGTGTATTCTGGATCTTGAAATGTCATCTCTTCATCATCATCCGACTATTTTTGACCAATCGTTTGCCCCACCTCTTCAAGTGTAGGAAGTCGCCCCTTGCCCGAGTAGTAATCGTCGAGTTTATGTTGAAAAACTCGACAGTTGCGAAGGTTGTATCCTTTTTTGTGGAAATGACACCACCTAGGTTTGTCGTTCTTCCGTTCGGGGTGTTTACCTTTGCTCCGATCAGGATATATGGTTTGGAGCTCTGAGGTTCCATGTTGCTCATGACTAAGACCTTCTTAGAACTTTTGACTTGAAGCTTTTGGCCTTTAGTCTTACTCTTGGATTTTCCAACCTTTTTATCTTTATTCGTGCTGTCTTCGCCCGCTACTCGATTATCCTTATCGTCACGATCAATCGTGTGATTGTACTTGTTCGCTTGTACAGCAGTTGCATAACGACCGTCCATTTCAAAGAGCTCGGCGACGGTAGTTGGAGGATTTAAAGTAATATCCTATGTGATCATTTGATTGTGGATTCCCTACTTGAATGCTATGATGATAGAAAAACTTCAAGAATTGAATTGCGAACCTGACTGAAACACCTGATAAATTAGCGCAAGGTCTCGTGAGAATCCCGTCGCATTATGTGCGGGTCATCCTCCTTTCCTGGTCGGTTGTAAGTACCCTGAAAGTTGGCTAAGAGTAGGTCACAAAGGTGCTACGACGAATAGATCAACTCATGTGGCTGATTTAACAGCCACGACCGAGTATATCCATCGAGCATAGTAGGAAGGTAGTTCGCCATGACATTCTCTCCTCCTGCCGCTGCTCGAGCAGTGGTGGTATAGATTTGAAGAAACTAGATGGGATTTTGTGACATCAAACTTCTCCATGTTCACTAGTCGAATCTGGGGTGGCCAGCGAACTGTTCGAAGGTCAGGCGAAAACACCCGACATCTGGTAATAATATCAGAATGCCTTCTTTGCGTGAAGGAATAGTTGACATCACCAGGCGACCATACTCAACGATACACAGTCGTAAGTGGACCTGACCTATCATAAATCTCAGCCCTACGAGGGTAATACTCCTCCTACCCTATCTCCTGGTGCAAATCTCTCAAAAGAAGTGATGACTGGCCACTTCCTCTAGGAGTTTGTCGATCACCAGTTGTTCGAGGGACTCTTCCCAGACTAGGGTCGTGATTAGGAGATCGACCAAGCCTGTTGTCTTGTTGTTGTCCATGAGGAGAGTTATCTGAATGACTGTCGTTCGATGGGGTTATCTTGGTACGACTACCAGGACGGTGTTGTCGAGTCCGCTCAGGCCTGACCACCGTGTCTCGAAGTCTTCGTACAATCTCTTTGGCAAAAAGGTCATAGTCTGATGCTTGTCCAAGCTCTTGAGTCGGGTTTCAATCAGGTCATTGATTCGTTGAAGTTCTTGAGCATCCTCTGACTGGTATTGGATGCGCCCAGGTAAGGACCTCTGTGTAGCAATTCTTCTTCTCCGAATAGTTTTGGAATCATCAATGTTTGAGTCATCCGGAGCATGCCTCAGTGGATAGCAATAAAAATTAGGATTTTGGCCACGCTTGTCAAGGTGGAGATCTCATTCATCACCAGAGATGTTCTCGCCATCACCACGAGAGCCCTAATTGAGTGTGCGATGGGAAGTATCCCTTGCTGATGAGGATTAAATATCTAAATTTTACTTTATTTAATTAAAGACCGCACATCCTTTGTGGTCGTAACCCCTAAGGCTAATGACCACCATGGTCGTGAGGATTCCAGAGGTTACATTGTGGGTACCCTGGTCGGACGAGGTTATGTACCTTATCCCCGACCACGTGACTGCTCGTAGAATCAATAAACTGGCACTTGGACCCTGTTCCAAGTATATTCCTTTTGTGTGATGTATGGAACATGTGCCTTAATTGTTCCAATCCACACGATGCTTCCGGCCCTAAGACACTGACAACAAATCCTTAATAGTTTTGTCTCATGTTAAACTCCAACCGACTATTAGTTATTGGAACTGTCTCTCTGACCAGACACATCACTTCCAAAAGGTGTCTTGTTCAGGAGTAACTGCCACCACTTCGGTAGTTATTTAAGGATAGATGACGGACGGCAATAAGAACAATCCGATTGGACATCGACAACAAACTTGGGCAATCAAAGACCAAGCACTCTGAAGACAAGTAGAGCAATAGAAATACTCTCAGTGTAATTATGGCTAGTCCACCACCTGGTTGAAGGCACCGCCTGTAATAGCCAGTTCATTGCAATAAAGAACAGCTTCATTCTCTCCTAAGAACTCGTAGCCATTTTCCTCTTTATATTTCGTAAGATTGGCGACTCGATCGTCGACAGCTGGCGTCATCCGTGGGGAAGAAGGCGTTGAGTTCTTAAACATTACTTCGCTCAGCAATCCTCATCCACTTTCTTTCGCTCCATCATCACTCATGCGATCATGATAGGGACTTGGGATGAGAAAAACCAGTTCGACTTGGTGGACTACTCCAACCTCGACATGAACGCATGCATCCGCGTCATAGGACATGACGTGATGTCATCATCATCCTCTTCCACCGTCGACTCGCAACTTGCTGAGACCAGCGAGATCGATCAGATAGAGGAGGATTCCGCCGCCATGAGTGGCGCACCTAGAGTTATTCGTTCTTTTGATCGGTTTGGAATTTCCGAACACCTCTGCAAGCCCGGTTCTCTCGACTAGCAAGAATAGCGATAAAATCCCAACGCTGCAATCAAAGGGTCAATGTGCTCTAAATATGGTCATGGGTGACCAGTATTCGCCAACGACTCTTACGTATTCCGAGGGCCAACAGAATTGTGGTAAGCGTGTCAATGATGTCACCATGGGTCGAAGGCCAAGTGGGAATGATAAAACTCAGTATACGGTCGGCAATCCACCGGATCGGACTGAGTCCACAACAAAGCCTACCCGAGGTGGTATTCTCCGACCGCCCTTCATCGTGGAGGCTTCTAGAAGGTTCTCCCTTAGCTACGACGGGAGCTCTTCGAAAGGCTGCTGTTGGAGGCATGACGTTAACGCAATTGGAGATACCAATCATGATGTCGTGCATAGTCCTCCACAACTTAACCCACCACCACCTACCGGTGGAAATGGTATGAGCACTCAAGTACTAAAAGGCGGAGATGATCGAACTGTTTGTTCCCAACAACGCATAATCGGTCGGACATGACAAACGGAAGGTCGTGAGGAAATTCGATTCATCTAACACCCTCGGCTAGAGGGAATCCTCTGAGATCTCCAGTAACAATTCCAAATCTGCAGTGAGTTCGTGATATTTTTAATAACCTAGATCCTACTCAAGTATATACTGATGAGGACATCCCTTCCATGGATACAACCGCGCCTACACACAACACTCAGCCACAGCAAGTGTTACAAGGACCACTTACTCGAGCTCGTACTCGCCAACTTAATTACCAGGTGAATTTATTCCTATGTTTATATATTACTGAGAATAGACCGCTACCTAAAGCAAGTGATTTAATTGTGCTTAGGAACATGGGAAAGGACGAAGGCGAGGCATGTGGAGTCATGGACATGCTTGGAAGACATAAGGGAGGTCACCACGTCACTTTTTGGTCCAAGACAAGCAAGAGTTCGAACGGGACCCGTTTTGGAATCCAGTTCGGCCTCGGAATCAGCCCGACAAAGACTGACTTCAAACGGCCATAACTTTCACATACGACGTCTGTTGGAGGTCCACGAGTACTTGATGGAAAGATAATTTCGTCCTCTTTCCAACGGATCCAGCCTCACCTCCAAACTCCTTCTGGCCTGATCGCAATCATCAAAAGAAGACATCATATCACTTGTTTGGGCCAAACTGGGCTTTGTAATCATACTGAACTTGGCCCATCTGCCGGCGGCCCACCCGGGGGCGTTGTTACTGTTCACGTGACCGTTAGTACCACCTCGCTAGTTCGTTAGTTTTGTGGCTCCTCGTTCCCTATTTAAGGAGGCCGCACCCCTTTAGTTTTCCTGAGATTTTGTTGAGTTAAGTTTTAGCCATTGTGCAAACTTCTGTTCTTCAGTTGTGTCAGACGACCACCTGTCAAGACAGCTTTTCGGAATCCCAACCTTTCAATACTTCATAAATATTTGCAATACATCATATTGTGTTTTATCTTATTCTTGCGTGTTCTTCGATTGCATGCAGGAATAGACCTTCGTGGTCAGGTTGATCGTGCTTCCAGCAAGGTCAATAACGTCTCGGAGTTGGTTCGACGATTGCTAAGGCACAAGCGTCGTCGTACGGTTGTAGTCGAATCGCGAGAGTCACCTCCACCGAAATCGATAGTTATCGTTCTCATCGAAAGATCGGGACAACAAATAGAACCTTAGGGTTCATCATATACTCTGGGTTATGTTCAACTTGCAGGGCGGGTATCTGAGATTTTCCAACATACCATGCAGCGTACTAGAAATGTACCGGTAGTAAAGGAACTCGCAAAGTTGGATGACGACTTTGTCTCAGCGTTCCTCCCTTAGTCGGGAACAACATGGTCAAGCTGGAAGCCATCCGGTACCAAGACCTCCTCGAAGATTCCGACCAGGGAGTCACGAGGGAAGACAACTCTTCCAAGTAGCGAGGAACACCTCCCCCTCGTCAAGAGGAACGGCCGCTTGGTTTGGATGATCTTTGACATCATCTAAACTGAGCAGGTGGTCAAAGGCGTTACACTAACATCCATGACCAGATTAGGACACCAGAAACTAGGTATGTTAAGCTGAGAAATCGGTCCCCAACCGACTACAATCCAGCTCCTTTTCAAAGAATGCGTTGCAACTGTATTACGGACTGTCGAGCATTCTCGGCAGGGCTCCAAGCAGTTCGCTGGCCAGACTGGTTCCGACTAGCCAACATAGGGAAGTTCAATGGGACCCAAAGCCCATTAGAGTTTCTCTAGATTTATACTACCGCCATCAAAGCTACTGGTGGTAAGACAACATGATGGTAAACTACTTGCCCACGGTCCTTGAAATATCTGCCCAGTCGTGGTTGCTCAACCTACTTGTTGTATCTATTTACACTTGGGGGTAACTCTGCAATTTACTGATCGCAAATTTTCAGGGGACATACGACAGCCCAAGAAAAGAAGACAATCTACATCGGATCAGTCAAAAAACTAATAAAACTCTTCGATAATACATCAAGAGGTTTAGCCAGGTTCAAAATTATATTCCTGAGATCGCAGATTCCTCTGTTATCCATGGTTTTAAAGTAGGATTGATAAATCAACTCTTTACGGGGGATATCGCAATAAATCCTCCCTGAACAACCGTTGAACTTTTCAACATGGCTAACAGATATGTGACCGCTTGTAAAGCGGTCGAATGGAATGAAGCTATTGATCGAAAGGAGAAAATCCATCAACCTGGCCCGGAGAAACTAAAGAAGAAGCGTGAAAAGGCTCTCAAGGGTAAGAAGAATCGCAAGCTCGACAACAAAAAGGTTCTTGCAATTCTAGAAAAGTTTTACATGTGTAAAAAAGATTTTTCCGGTCGGAACAACGTGAAAGCTCCGACCGAAGAATACAAAAAGAACAAAAAGTGGGCGTGATCAGCGCACTTGCCGAGCCTGGCAAAAGAAGCTGGAAGATTATTAATCAGGTAAAGGTCCATTCCCTTTCGTACAAGAACTTGGAGAACCAAGCTTCAAGAAGGACAAAGTTGGTGACAAATAAATAGAGTACCAGGAGCCTCAGCACACTGTGGATAAGATTTTTGGCGGATCCTCCTCATATGAATCAAGACGTTATCTGAAGGCCGTGGAGCGGGAAGTGAATCTTGTCGAATCTCCGATCACCGTCAAGCCATCCAGGTGGTCGGAGACAGTTATCTCCTTCAGCAAAGAAGACTGCTCCATCCCGTCAACTTGACCAGGTGGGTTACCTATTGTTGTTGAACCTACTATTAATAATTGCAAAGTTAATCAAGTTCAGATTGATGGAGGTAGTTCTTTAAATATTTTATTTACGGGAGCATTGGAAGAAATACAAATTCCCTGGTCGAAAGTAAAGCCTATGAAATATGCCTTCTTTAGCATTGTTCCAGGATCTACGTTCGGAAGGCCAAATAACTTTTGAACAGAAAAGATTCCATTTGTTGTGATAGATTTTGAAACTGCATACAATGGAATACTTGGTCGTCCGGCATTGGCAAAATTCCTGATAGTTACGCATTACGGCTGTCTGAGTTTGAAGATGCCAGGACCAGAAGGGGTCATTACGATTCGAGAGGATAGGAAGATGGCATAAGCGTGTGATAAAAAATCTCTAGAACTGGTCGACGAACTTCCGACCAGGGATACTAATCTACTTTCCATGCAGGTCAAGCACTCGAGACCAAAGATGGAACCAAAATCCTCCGACCAGACCAAAGATGTTCGGCTCAACGAAAACGCTTTTCTGGAAAGCTTCAAAACATCGTTTGGACCCGGAAATGTTAGCGCAACCCCCCAAAAGGTACTAGTCGGAGCAGGACTTGATCCTAAATAGGAAGAGTCTCTCATCTCCTTCCTCCGAGCCAATTTGGATGTATTCGCCTGGTAGACACCCGACATGCCCAGAGTCCCCAGGGAGGTGATCGTGCAGAAGCTAAGGCGCTTCGCACCAGATTGAAATGAGGCAATCCAGTCGGAGATCGACAAGCTCCTCGAGGCTATGTTTATTCGTGAAGTCGACCACCCAGAGTGGCTTGTCAATCCTGTAATGGTTAGAAAAATAAACGGGAAATGACGAATATGTATCAATTTCACGGATCTTAATCAAGCTTGTTTGAAGGATGACTTTCCCTTCCACGCATTGATCAACTTGTAGATTCTACCTCCGAGTGTGAGTTATTCAGTTTTTAGATACGTATTCAGAGTACCACTAGATTAATATGAGTAAAAATGATGAAGGGAAAACTTCCTTCACCACGTCATATGTCACTTACTGTTATGTAAAGATGTCATTCAGTCTCAAAAACACTAGTGCAACTTCTCAAAGGTTAATGCTGGCGATCACATTTCCGACCTACAAGAAACTTTCAATAACTTAAGAATGCATAACCTGAAGTTAAATCTGGAAAAATATGTGTTCAGAGTTTCCTCTAGAAAACTTCTTGGATTCCTAGTTTCGGCTAAAGGAATTGATGCAAATCCAGCAAAGGTATCGGCCATCGCCTAGATGCGCCCTCCGGCCACAAAGAAAGAAGTCCAAAAACTAATCAGTTGTATGGCATTACTCAGTCGTTTCATAACACGGTTAGGAGAAATAAGATTACCTTTCTTTAAGCTTCTTCGAAAACACAAAAGTTTCGAATGGACTAAAGATGCAAACAATATCTTTGAAGAACTCAAAAGATACATTATAAATGCCCCAATCTTAGTATCTCCAAGATTAGGAGAAATATTGTTGATATACATGGCTGCAACACCACAAGCAGTTAGTGCTTTATTGGTCGTTTAAAGTGACAATATCCAACGCCCAGTATATTACGTAAGCGAAGTCTTACATGGACCAAATGAACGATAGCCACAAGTACAAAAGTTGCTATATGGTCTCCTTATGGCTTCAAGAAAATTAAGGTATTACTTTCAGGTCCACAGAGTGGTCGTATCTACTTGATATTCCCTGGGTCAAGTTCTCAGAAATAGGGAATCATCAGGATGAATAACAAAATGGGTGGTCGAGCTTGGGGCGTTCGACCTCCATATCATCTCACGAATAGCAATCAAGTCCCAGAATTTAGCAGAATTTGTTGCCAAATGGACGAACCCTGAACCCACCAAAGGGTCCAAATATGAACACCACGAAGAGTGGACAACATACTTTGACGATTCCTTGATGCTCAAAGGCTCAAGGGCTGGAGTTGTCCTGATATATCCTACTGGAGAACAAATTAAATACGTTATTCAGTTAAACCTTCCTGCTATAAACAATGTGGTAGTATATGAAGGTTTACTAGCAGGACTCCAGGCAGTCAGAGCGTTCAGGATTCGTAGATTACTAGTGAAAGACGATTCTCAACTAGTAGCGAATCAAGCCACGAAGGAGTATCTTATTTGGCGGGACTACAGAAACACAAAAAACACTTCTTCGGTTTCCATATCCAACATATTCCTAGAAAGAAAAACTTTATGGCAGACCAGTTGGCATGGATAGCTTCCACAAGGTCACTTGTCCCGCCCGGAGTTTTTCTCGAGCAACTTGATTCACCCTCTGTGGTCGAGCATTCTGGGAACTTGCCTGCTCCACTGGAGGACATGCATGCTCCACTGGAGGTTGTACAGATCGATCCTAGTAGTCATTCGATGACATCAATCTACAATTATCTTCAGCATGGCATAACTCCTGAAGATGATGTGGAGGCCGATCGTACAGCTCAAAAAGCCAAATCATACACTCTGACCGAAAGTAACCTTTACAAACGGGGGATCTCACAGTGTATTGATGATATGCATATCTCAAACAGATGGTATTAAGTTATTGTGCAACATACATGGAGGAGTCTGTGGAGCACATCAATCCTACAGAACCCTGATCGATAAAGCCTTCAAGTAAGGATACTACTGGCCAACTACCCTGCATGATGCAAAAGAACTTGTGACGAGGTGCGTACAATATCAATTTCATAGTCGACAAGTACATCAGCCGACACAAGCTTTGCAAAAAATACCTCTCTCTTGGCATTTTGCAACCTGGGGACTAGACATTCTGGGACCTTTCCCAAAGGCACCTGGGGCTTTGAGTTCCTTTTTGTAATGATTGATACATTCACAAACTAGATAGAAGCCGAGCTAGCTGTTAAAATAACAACTGATGCCGTTAAGAGGTTCCTTACAACAAAAAAACATGATCCCACGATTTGGGATACCCAGTCGTATAATCATAGATAACAGTACCTTGTTCTCGAGCAAAATTTTTAAGAATTTTGTGAAGATCTAGGTATCAAGATACATTTTACTTTCGTGCCTCATCCCTAGAATAACAGACCAGTTGAGCGAGCTAAAGCCATAATAGTGCAGGGAGTGAAACATCGAGTGTTTGACCATTTAGTAAAACGGTCAGGGGCTTGGGTTTAAGAACTTCCCTATGTGTTATGGGCCGTTCGAACCACGACCAGTCGTGCGACCGGTGAAGCTATACTTCCTACGGAGCTAAAAAATGGCTCTGCTCGAACTGATTGTTTCAATGAGAATGATCAGACATAACGATGACTCGACGACATTAATTTCCTTGAAAAACGACGAAACCAAGCCCATATACGATCGGCAGTTTACCAACAAGTCATGAGAAGGTACCACCGTCGTAAGATGCAACCTCGCAGCCTAACTATAGGTGATCTATTTCTCAGAAAAAATTAGAGCCACGCGAATCGTAATAAACTTTCTCCCAAATAGGAAGGTCCATACACTGTGGTCGAAGTCACCCGACCAGGTTTAGTATGGCTAGCCATGTCAGACAGGTGTGTTTTGTGAAATTCTTAGAACATTAATCTATTGCGTAAGTTCTTTGTATAGTATTTCATTTTTTCAATTTCAATAAAGATTCATCATTTCTTTATTTTCCAATGAGTGGTATTGTTTATATGTCTGTTATCCACTGTTTAGTCATATGTTATTGTTGTCAACTATCATTCGAGAAGACCAATTGCTCTCAAATATCATTCTTAAGGATACATTTTACTTCCTGGCTCTGATGTTTCTCACGAGTGACCACACGCTCTTTTCTTAAAGAAAGAATCAAGTAAAAATAGTATCACACAGACAACTAAATATAGGTACTTGCATGCTTAAGAATTAAAGGACTTTCTTCCTTCATTTTATCATTATGTTCGTCTCTTGTTTTGCTACTGGTCAAGATACGCAAAGCCTCCTAGTCAAAATCTCTCATCTCTCCATGTGGTCCTGCCAATTGGAAGGAGTTTCCTACTGACGGCCATTTTCTCACGATCTTAGCCACCAGTTGTACTTGAGAACGAATATGTTTCGCGAAGTGTTTATCATGTTTTTGGTTCATAGCAACCTTTAAGACCAGTTTGGATAATACGTATAAATAAGACCACTTATCGCTTTTACAAATATTTTTGCATGATTTCTTATTGTCGACGATGGACTCAACGATCGTACGAAATAAAATAGAGGAAAATGGCAAAGAGTTCTTGGGATATGATGTGACTTGTTTTTATTGCTATGAACTGGATCCTTTATATGGGGTACCCTTGACAAAGTAGTGGACCAATCCTAATTACACTCAGCGCAGTACTTGCTAAGCTAATGCTTCAGATGAAATCCAATCGTCTGTTGATTTTTTGAATTGGCTTCAATCCTCTTTCCATCATTGCACGTCCTTCCTTAAATAGTTGATGAAGTGGTGGCAGTTAATCTTGGTATAGGCGCCTGTTGGGAGTGTCGCGACTGGTCGGAGCGAGGCGACGGTTGATGAAGTATCAACCGTTTGGTGGTTTAATGTCTCGGAGACACTAAACCGTATGGTAGTTTATCGTTGGTGTCTTAGGATCATGAAACATCGCGTGGTATGGAGCCAATACAACATGTGCTCTATTCATCACACGGTAAAGGATATGCTTAGGGTTGAATCATATGTCTGTTCATTGCTTGTACAAGCAATCATTTGGTCGGGGACTAAGTACAGGACCTCATCTGACCAGTGTACATATAAGTAACCTCTGGAACCCTAACGACTACCAAGGTCGTTAGCTTCAGAGGTTACGACTCTTACGACCACGTGGGTCGTTAGCCTTAGAGTTTACGACTCTTACGACCACATGGGACATTAGTCTTAGGGTTTACGACCATGAAGATATATGCTTTTTTATTTATGTATTTAAAGTAATACATAGAGATTTTAATCCTTATCACTTAATAATCCTTGTCACTTATCATCAGTACAAGTCTTATAACATCTTCCGACCACATAATATACTATACAGTATTTCGATTATGAAAAAGATCTAAAACTAGTCGAAGTCATACACTGGTTCCGAATAAATTGTTTTCCTAGTGTCAATTAGATCATTTTTATAACATAATCAACACATACTTTGTATCATGGTCGTAGCTTTTGCTCCTTTCCATAGTGTACTGCTTCTTTAGTTAGTTTTCTACTAACACAAGCAGTCGATGTTAGGAAATATATGAGTTCAAAAGATAAACCTATACTTTTTTGATGACAAAAGGTAAGTTTTAATATTTGCAATTCTAATATTACATCAATCTACTCTTTGGGGCAACCAGATTGGTCGCTATGCGACGCAGATCCGATCTCCATCTCCTCTGCAACCTTGTTTCCGAATGGTATTACTCCTTCAAAGATCTTGGTTGCCTCTTCCTCCGAGTAGCTGAAGTCCACTTCGAGAGATTGGAGATTGGTAGAGGGGTCGGAGGTTTTAAGCTTTGCCAAGGCAAAGCTAACTCCGTTAGCAGCAACATTCTTCATGGTCTGTGTATAGTTCTTTCAAGTAGTTTCGAGCAAACTTTTCAGATCTTCAAGTTATCGTCCTAGGTAATTTACCTTCTCCAACTGACCGCACGAAATTCTCCTCCATGCCTCATCGAGAAAGTGGTCGTAGTTGCTTACCTGGATCGTCATGTCCGCATATTCGAAGTAACTAGTAGTAGGACCCGTCTCCAATTGACCGCACGAAATTCTCCTCCATGCCTCATCGAGAATCTGAAGGCGGCTGGGGAAGTTACTAGGATGAGGAGACCTCTTGGTTGAGAAAGAACTCCCTTCTATGAGATCAATCATTCTGGCCCCAGCTGTGGTCGGAACCTGCTGGGACTCTTCTAGAACCTCTGCCTCCACAGGCAGAGTTGGAGCCGCCAATGGTTCTTGAGCAGAAATCAGTGCTGCCACCTGTTCGGGGGATGGCTCAACAATCGTCACCTCAGGAGTTTCCTCCTGATGGGCACTCTGGTCGAAAACAACCAGAGAACTAGAAGATCTATATAAATAGAAAAAGAAGAAGCAGATTTTTAAATACAAGAAGTACTAAAGGTATGTATTTACATATGTTTCTTTCATTTTGTACACACCTGGTCTTCTTTGTCTTAATTTTGAAATGTCTTGGAGCAAAGTCTAGAGCGCTTCCCTTCCTCTTGCTCTTTCCAACCAATTTCACCAGTTCTGACTCGGTAGGGCTGGTTAGACCTGTTGCATCTTCCAACTGTAGGTCGGAAGAAATCTCCTTGACCGCAAGGTCAGAGATAATCTTCCTGACCATTTGGTCGGAGATTGTGGCTTCGTCGACCTCTGGGATAGTTACTTCAGTAGCAACCGCCTAGTCAGTCGTGACCACTCCAGAATTCGCAACCACGACAACTTCGGTCGATGTATTTTTCTTCTTTCCCGCCTGATTAAAAAAACAAAGTTAATCTGACGATGAATTTCTCATCTAAGATGTTCATTTCTTTTCGGTGCTCCTTTTTTTTTACCTCCGAGGGACCACCATCCTAAGTAGTCGTTGGGGCAGAAGTGGTCGGAGAATCAATTGGCTCACAACTTTCAGTATACTCATTGATCTTCAATCTGACCGACTGCAAGTCAATGGGGTATTATAGCATCCGATTAGAAAATACATGAATGATGGAAAAAAAAAGGTTGCTATTTTTTACCTTAAGCCACTCTATCCTCTCTTCTAAAGATATGATAGCCAAAATCCGGGGATAGTAAGCCTTGTCCTCAGGCTCCCCGGCAGAGATCATTTTGAACCACTCCCTGATCTCATCAGGGGAAAGTGCTGTAAAAGAGAGAGACTTAAAGGTTATGAAATAATCAACTAAAACAAACAAAATCGGTCAGAATTTTTTTATAAATTACATTCTCTAGAATCCTTGGTTGCATCGTCCCGACCAATGTACCAGAGCATGAAATGCTCTCAAACCTTTAGAGGACTAATCCGATGTATGGAAAAATCTCTCACCGCATGCCAGGAAGATAGACATCTAATGTTAAGGTGTTGGATGGATTTAATCCATCTCCCCACCTTTCCCTCCTTCTTCGCGAAGGATCGCCAACTTGGGCTCTCAACCGCCACCTTGCCGACGAAGCAGACGCTGTCTTCTTTGGTGACCGCCGTGTAGAACCAACTTTTCTTCCATGATGACCATGAAGATTTGGAGTACATGCGGATGTACTCTTCAGCCTTTCCGTAATGAAGGTGTAGAACACACTCTCTAAGTGACGCATTCGACTTCCCCGACTTCACCATCTTGTAAAAGTAGCTGAAGACCTTTAGATTTGGCGGAATCCCTATGTATGCTTCACAAAGGTAGATGAAGATGCTGAGGTTGGCGATTGAGTTGTGGGCAATGTTCACCGGTTTAACTCCATAATATTCAAGGATCTGGGAGAGAAATGGTTGTGCTGGTAACGTAAACCCGCACTCAATATAAGTAAGAAAAACGGGGATTTCTCCCTCGTTTCCGCTCGAAAAATGTTCTCCAACCACAGATCTCCAAGAGATCAAAGTCTTGTCGGGAAGCATTCCATTATTTTCCAAAGCCTTGAGCTTCTTCTCGCTCAGATCAGAGACCGACCAGTTGGAAATCAAGTCCGACATTGTTGGATTTTGGGCGAGAAAATGAAAGGAAGTTGAAGGAAGTTCTTTGCAAAAGACAAAGGAAAATAAGAACTAAGAGCGTAAAAACGTTAAGTTGACACACTCAAGGGATTTTATAGCCGCACTTCCTTAACTGCAAGAGGGAGTTGTCCGAAAACCCAACGGGCACAAACCTCTTTACTTTCCTAGACAGTTTCTCAACTTTAAAATGAACACATACCACCTCGTTAACTTCACCATTAAAAATGAGGGTTTTTCCCAATAGGGAGCTTCGTCGAAAGGGGTTCACACTACAAATTCATTTAAAATTCTAGGGCTAGCTAACGAGGATTAAATCTCTAAATATTACTTTTTTAATTAAAACCGCATGTCCTTTGTGGCTGTAACCCCTAAGGCTAACGACCCCATGGTCGTGAGGATTCCAAATGTTACATTGTGGGTACCCTGGTCGGACAAGGTCTTGTACCTTATCCCCGATGACGTGACTGCTCGTAGAATCAATAAACTGGCACTTAGACCCCGTTTCAAGTATATTCCTTCCATGTGATGCATGAAATATGTGCCTCAATTGTCCCAATCCACACGACGCTTCTGGCACTAAGACACTGACAACAGATCCTTAACAGTTTTGTCTCCTGTTAAGCTCCAACCGGCGATCAGTTACTGGAACTACCTCTCCGACCAAACGTGTCACTTCCAAGCGGTGTCTTCTTTAGGATTAATGACCACCTCTTCAGCGGTTATTTAAGGATAGATAATGGACAGCAACAAGGTCAATCCGATTGGACATCAACAACAAGCTTGGGCAATCAAAGACCTAGCACTCTGAAGACAAGTAGAGTAATAGAAATACTCTCAGTGTAATTAGGGCTAGTCCACCGCCTGGTCGAAAGCACCCCCTGTAATAGTCAGTTCATTGCAATGAAGAGTAGCCTCATTCTCTTTATATTTTGTAAGATCGGTGACTCGATCGTCGACACCAGCCCTGCCTCTTGGAGAGAGATTAGGATCGTAGGGGAGGACAAAGATCTCCTTGGTGCTATTATCTCCACTCGCGTCTGAGTTCTCCTAACTCGAGGTGTAGTCGGAAGACAACGTCTCGCGACTTTGAGAAATCCCCTCTAAGAAGGGGAATTCCAGGTTATAACCGTCTCTGACTGAAGGTGAACACTGCGGGGGTGTGGTCGAATCTACAGGTGAAGCAGGATCGACAATGCACCTTGTGGGGTAAGCGAAGGGTGACGGTTATCAGGTGTTTATTGAGTCCTAGAATCATGGATTCTAGGACTTGTCGTGCTAGATCGGATGGCCTCAAACAAGCTTGAACATTTGGAGGGGGAGCCCTCACCGTGATCTGTACTAGACATGGCGTGATACAGACCCTGGTCGAATGGACACTTGCCATTTGAGGAGTCTGGTTCCTTATCTGGACGTAATGTCATGGGACAGAAAGCTCCCTCATCAACCTTGTTCGTTTCATAGTCTCCTAGGTCTGGTGAAAGATCCCTGAAAACAACATTGCCATTGGACGAAATGATGCTCTGCTCGTACTCGTAGTAGGCATCCATGTCAAGTTTTGCGTACTCTGCCAAATAGAATCAATTCTTCTCATTCCACTCTCCTGCCATGAAAGCATCAGAGTTGAAAAAGGAAGACAATTTGTTGAAAACGAAAGGAGAAATCAGAAGATTCCCACGGACGGCGCCAATTATTGATGGTTTAGTATCGATCTAACGAATGAATGCTGGGGACTCTCCTTAAGTTAAACCTCGCAGAAAAAGATACAGAGATTTTTACAGGTTCGGACCTTCTCCTGAGAGAATAATAACTCTACTCATGTGTTGTTGTATTGACTATGCTTTACAAGAGAGAAGAAATCACTAGAACTAGGGCTTAATGACTTCCGTCTATTGATCTTGTCTTGTATTCATTGTTGTTGTTCCTATCCTCTGTCCACCGGTTTTACTCCTTATATAGCGCGTGAAAGGGTGACAGTTGTCCCGTATCAAGAGGTGTCTCACCGTTTGATGAAATACGCACATTCAGTGACGGTTTTTGTCATATACTAATCCTCCCATGTCGTCTTGTAGTTATGTCAGAGATAGATGCTTAATACATGGAGTTATCCCGGAGAATAACAACACATATTAACTATTGTATGTATTAAACACAGCGTATAAGTGTCCCTAGTTGATTGGGCCCACATACCTGTAGGTTTTGTTGACCATAGAGTGGTCGTAGTTGATCTGATCATAGTAAAGCTTACGACCATAAAGTGATCGCAGTAAGGCTTACGATCATAAGGTGGTTGTAGGAAATCTTACGACTACTAGGTAGTCGTAGAAGAACTGATGACAATATAGGTGGTTGTAAAATAGTTTACGACCACTCAGTTAAGCTTCTCAGTTATTAATGATAAGGGGTATCCTTACGAATAATATGAATATATTACTATCTATAAAACAAATACATATAAATAATTTATTTAATTAAAGATTATTATATCCTCGTCTATATTAAATTTATGTACGTAGCTAGGGCGGTTATAATTTTTGTTAGTTTGGCAGGGTTTGCAGTCGTGGTCACACAATATGTCACAATCATGCTGAACCTAGAGGTTGAAAAATTCAAGAAGATATTGTCTCATCCACAGTCATATTCTTGCCTCGGATTTGGACAGTGGGAAGTAAGTTGTTCATAGTTAGTTTCACCCTCTCTTTTCTTTTCTTTTTTCTTTTGAGATGTTCATACATATTTTCACTAAGAATAATCAAAACCTTATCCATTAGGGCTTTTGGCCTATACTTTTTACAGGTTCTTTTTTTACGGGATATTTCCCCCATTTCCATTTATGAACGGAAATAAAGTACCTTTTACAGGTTATTATTGTACATACTTGCGACTTACAGACTTTTTTTTTGGCAATACTTAGCTTGCTTGATCAGACAACAACGTTTGTCAGCACAGGACACACATAATTTCAGCAAAGCGCTAGCTAGTCGTTCAACCCGGATAATTAAATTAGTAACGTCGTGATCATCTGAAAAGGTGATGTTGTTGGTTACTTTGTTGAAATTTTTCTATATCAACTATAATCAACTTCACACGTGTCGATCCTTAGGCTAATCAAGTGTGTGTGTGTGCGCGCTTTTGGGTGTCACGTACACCTAACAAGTATACATGGGCCGGATCGAGCTGTGTGTGCATCTTCAAAACACCCAAATCCAGCCACCAACAAGGCAGATCGATCAGAGATTAGGTTGATCAATTAGATAACAACAAAATTCTAGACACATCAGAACAACAGCTTGTGATCCACAGCATCCCAAACGTCCCGGTCAAACGTGGCTAAAGTTGGGGCCTGCCGGTTCCTCCTTGGACTTAAGCTAGCGGAGTAGCAGTGCAAGTATATATACTTGTTTCATGACTACTACTCCAAGGAAAAGGTGATCAACATCTTCATTTTGCATGCATGGAAAAGCCACCAGCTTTGTCAGTGGAAGAATCTCATGGAAAGCACATAGGGCGAAGAAGATAGGGTTAAGCCAGTGCCATTATATTAGTCCCCATGATGATCAGGCACTAACTAAATAGGATTCTTTATCAAAGGTACAAGGGCAAGATGACAAGTAGCTAGGCTAAGCCATTTCAGCTTTTTCTCAAGGGGCAATTCCCTTTGTCATTCTGTTACAGAAGACTGAAGGCACTGTTGTGACAAGGATCTTTTATATTTGGCAGCAAAGGATTAGTGCATTGTTTTAGTGCAACTGGAGGATAAAAGAGCGTGGGGACAAGCAACTAGGCTAAGGCATTTCAGCTTTTCTAGGGAAATTATCTTTGGCTACTGAATCCCCATGGATTTTTCCATGAAGACACCGCAAGAAACAGGATGTGCGAGTGCTGTGAAAGCAATGCAAGAAGAGTGTGCATGTGCTCGAGGGCTTGGAGAGACAAATCTCCTATCTGTGGATATGCCCCAGACATGAGGAGTCCAAAAGGGTCTGGACAAATGCTTGGGATTCTGAGCTGATGCAAAAGGAGTTGCAGGGAGGCATTGTTTAGTCGCCAATGTGTGCGCGCTGATTCCGTTTGATGGCTCTCACTCCCAGTCAGTCACCACTGATCTGTTATTCCTGTCTGCATGCACACATGGTAGTTTGAAGTACTTGTACTGGCTGCATGTCAATCATTGTGTAAGGTATATGTCACTCACTCAAGTCCATGCGTCTTGTGCATTAGTTATGCTGCCATTTGTTTTGTAACAGCAAATTCGGATCAGAATTAGTCATGGTCTATTTTGCATGGCTGCACCTTTTCTGAAAAATAATTTGCGATGAGCTATAAGTAGAGGTGGGAAAAAAATTCGAAACTCATGTGCCAACTCGGCTCATTAAGGAATCGGCTTGAACTCGTGTCATAAGCGAGCCAAGCCGAGCCGAGCCGAGCATTTATGCTCTCTATGTTAACAAGCTGAGTTCGAGCTAGCCCACGAGCAGGTCGTTTAGCTCCAGGCCCACCTAGCCCAACTAGAACCATCGATTGCGCTCAAAGAGCAAGCGCAAGCGCAAGAACCACCCCAACCGCGAACTTATCCACAAACCACAACGTCACGCCGCTGCCGCCTGCTTGTTCGTCTGGTCGACCTAGGCCTCCAGCTCTCAACATCCCCGTCGTGTCTAGGTTCCGTGCTGGCACCCTCCCCATCCGCGTCTGGACTCCTCCCACGGTCCCAAGCCAAATGAGTAAAACGAACTAGCTCACGAGTTTAGGCCTAGCCGTGCCAAGCAAACATTTTTGCTCATTTGCTAAACGAGTTGAGCCATGTTCACTAACTGGTTTGATCGAACGCATATAAAATAACTCCAGTAGTAAAGTCTTGCTCTATATGAACGCATAGGTGGGTAAAGAGTACATAGGTTGAGAGAAGGAATTAATAACCCAAAGAAACTACAGCACCTAATTCAAAATGAATCGATTTGTGGATTGTGCCAGACTCTACTCTGTTTTGCTTCTACCGTTCTACAGTAAGCAGCAACAGTGAGTAGTAGTAGAACCGAGCCTGGGCCCAAAAAAACAATTTGGCAGATTACAACCTTCCATGGGCCGTGGTCGAGCTTTACTATGAAGCAGAGAGGAGTACAGAGAAATGAAAATTTGTCCTCCCTGGCTAAAACCTGATCATCCCTGGATTCGACCAGCTTACTGTGTAGGCTGAAAGGCCCAACACCGAATGCTTCTTCACATAATTTCCTAAACTGCACCCGAGCCGCCGATCGGGTCTCCCAGCGCACTGACAACCCGGGTCACAGAAGCGGCGACCCAGCATGTCAGTAGCAAGCTGTCTGCGCCGGTGCCCGGGTCAGGCGAGGTAGTTGGGAACGTGGGATCCAGCGCGCGTGGGCTGGGATCATGGGAGGTTTGGGCCCCAGGAGGCGGCAGGAGCCCCAAAAGCAATCGCCGGAAAGCAGATCAAGTTGCCCTGTAAAACCCTCGGCACCACCACCAATTACACACCCGTACGTCGCTAATGCCACTGACACATGGGTCCCCGTAGTCAGTAAGGCGACATGCGTCGAAGCGTGTGCGGTGTGGCCGTAGCGACGGCGGCGCGGCTTGGGTTGGGCCTCGGAACCAGAGATCGAGGGACGATGGCATTCGCCGCGGCGTGCGTTGTGGGGTTGGTGGGCCAGGGTGCCGGGTGATTCGGGTCCCCACCGCGGCGCGCAAGGTGCCGCGCTCCGGATGATTCGCGGGGGTGGGTGGAGTGGTGATGGGACGCTTCCTGGCTCCGCTCCCGCTTCTGCAGCCTGCTGCTGTGCCCCTGGGCCCGACTCGGCGCTGTCTCGACGCGACGCGGCTGGATTTTCGGGATGGGTGGGTCGTGGGAGTAGTGATCCCCTGCTCGTGCCTCCGAGCGCGCGTGTTCGTGTGAACGGGAAGCGCCGAAGCGGCGAGGAGCGGGCGCTTGGAAATAGAGCCGGAGTTGGCCGTGTTTTTTATTTTTTGTCGATCCGAAGTCCGATCGATACGGTACAGTTTAAGTACGGTACGTAGTGGATTAAGTTCGTATGGTACGAACAGCGGGTTAAACTGAGTCTGAGACTACGGTTCGTTGAGCGGCACAACATAACACGGCTAGTTGGCAGTGTTTGGCCTGTCACAGAACGAAATAGATTCAAACTTTTCGTTCTAGTCCAATCCCCCTTGGCCTGATCCAATCACTCCTCCGTACCGATCTAGCCCAACTAATCACTCCTTCTGCCACCCAGCCTAGCCCAACATCTCTCCCGGCCTCCCCCAACTCTCATCCCTAACCCATTCTCCCGAGTCTTGACTCCTAGAATCTCAATCACTAATCACATTCTCTGATTCCTCTCCCTTCAGCTCTAGCCGCCGATCACCGCCCTCCCTTCCTCTCCCTCCCCACGCACCGCCGGTCGCACCCTCCCTCTCCCTCTCCCTCTCCCTCCCCACGCGCTGCCGCCCTCTACCCTCCCTCCAGCCACCTCCTCGTCGCCATCCTTCTCACCCCCTTCACAAGCGCACGACACGACCAAGCTGGGCGGAGTTCCTCATCGGCGTCCAGGAGGAGGAGGTTATGGCGAGGGGGAGCGGGCGTGGATGGCAAGGGTGTCTTGTCTTCCTGGGCAGTGGCAACTGTTGTTTTTCTAGACGTCCATAGTTAATTAGGGCTGAATTTAGGGCGGCACGACACGGTCCTAGCATGACGTGCTTTGGACCGTGCCTGGGCCTGACCAGAGGAAAGGCGGGTCGGCATGGCACGACACGATGGGGTGGTCGGGCCAAGCTGGCACACCACGACGCAGCTCGAAGTACGACGAACTCATGCCCGACCAGAACAGCACGGCCCAACACCCACCACTACTTGAAAAGTAGGAGTACGACAGGAGAGGACGGCTAAGCAGTCATGCAGAGCAGCACCGGGCCGGGATGGGATTGCATTGTTGGCTACAGTGCTGGATTGAATCTACACAAAGAGGTTGGATGCTGCAGCGGGAGCTCCATTCTTTTCAAAGGAATCAACGGGCATCCTGGCAATTTCTAACACGAACAGGACCGACTACCTGTTTTGCACTGCACAAACATGTTTCCTTTCGAAGATTAGCGCGCACACGTACAGTCTCCAACACCGATAAATTCTGCATCACAACTAGTTTAATTTGGGATGAATCCACCTTGTACCAACCACTTGCGCGATGTGGTACTGTACGTTTTGCGTGATAACTGATATGTACAGTACAGTGCATTTTCTACTCGTTTGCTAGACAAAAATATGGTAGCCAATTGTGCAGTTTTGCAAATCCAAGAATCAGCACATAAAAGCTTGATCCCATGTTGCGAAATTTTCAAGAAAAACATTCGGGTTTGTTTTTCAAGTTACCTAGCAATTGAGTGCTACATGGAAAACAATACAGGAGAGATGGGTATGATTTCCAATTTGCATGCAGAGATAGTTGGGTTGAATCCGGCGGGTGAGCCGAATAATTTCTCGTCCGCTGGCGCTACAGCTGGGTCCCACTCGGCTCGGCCGTGAGATTCCTTCACCTGTCATGCTCCCATCGAGAATCTGGACCGTAGATTTGCAGTCTAACTCCTCTCCTTGCGCGAGCTCGTATGTCGCTATTCACTGTCCTAGTAGCAAATTCGATGATCTCCCACTGACCCAATGTAAATACTAAAAATGACACTCGATCGTGTCTTAGGGCGAACTTCTCACCACGCGTTATGTGAAAAATCCAGACCATCGAGGTACGGATTACGCCGAGTCCGATCCTAGTGGCACAGCAGAGACACTGTCGTACCATGACACCACGGATGACGCCTCCGTGCCTCCTTACCACGGAGGTGGCAAGACACCGTGAGAGCCGCCGAGAGGAGTGAGAAAAAACATATTTAAAAAATTATTTCTAGTACTATTTGACACTTTTAAAAAAAAACTTTGCTATTTTCTAGTACCTTGTTTTCATATATGGGTGTCACTTCTTGCCTCCGCGTCCGGTGACGGTATACTACTGCCCGCTGCCACGTCGTCAAATAGTATTTCACATTGTAGAATCAAGGATAACCGATTAGAGGGGGTGAATATGCATATTTTTTTTTATAAAAAAATAGCTAAAAACATATTTTGCTAAATTAAAGCTATCAAATACAATTTCACAAATTTAAAGCCTAAATCTTCTAAGGCTTTCTAAGTGACTCTAACTCAGGGTTAGGCTAAACAATATAAACACAATAAACAATTATTATAAAAGTAAATACACAAAGAGAAGAGCAATAAGATAAACCACACTATGGAAACAATCAATGTTTTCCCGTGGTTTCGGAGACTTACCGGTCTCCACTAATCCATATTGAGGAAGCTCGAACAAATCAAGCTGGCTCCACACGAGCACATCCCTCTATCACTAGAGGTAGCTCTTCTCCACTTCGGAAAGGCAAGCTCAAACCTTCACAAACTGTCTAAGAGATGACAATCTCCAAGAGTAATAAACCAATGATTCTTTACTTGACGATACTTAAGTGCTACAAAGATCAAACTCAACTCATTTTCACTTGGAAAAACCTCTACAATCTTTCCAATATGATATTAATGCTCTCTAAGAGTGGAAGAACTAGCAAATGGCTCAAGAGTATTCAATGGAGTTCTTAAAACCTTCATTGCTGCAGTGGGTGAGGTATTTATAGCCTCCACCCACTTTACTAGCTGTGGAGCACGAAAATGTGCAAAAATCAGCAAGTCTGGTCAGTCCGGACTGTAGTATAACGGTAAACTCTGCTACATTTAATGCTACAGAAACTATCCGTTATGCTAGGTACGGTCAGTCTGCCCACTCAATGTCCGGTCAGACCGGGTTCAAGGAAATCCAATTCAGAGAAAAATATGCTACTGGAAAAGGCTGACCGCTCTGTATAACCGGGGGTCCGGTCAGTCCGGGGAAACACTTGTGGTCAGTCCGGTATTTAGAAAAATAGTAGCAAGTCCCAAAGACACACTTATCTGGAAAAAAAAAAGTTGACCGGGTCAATCGACTCGGAGGTCCGGTCAGTCCAGCTCTCCAACAGTGGTTTGTCCAGATGGTAAATTTGAGAAAATATGAAGCAAAAAAGGGAGTCTTTAGAAAATGGTGACAGCGCAACCCAGACCAGGGGGTCCGGTTAGTTCGGACTTACACCCGCGGCCAGTCCGACCATCATAAATGCAAATAGGGAGCTCTCTCGAAAAAGCTAACCGCGGAGTTGATCCGAGGTTCTGGTCAGTCCAGCCCTTCAACTGCGGTCAGTCCGGCCTATCATAAAAACACACATAAATTGTGGCCAAACTATCACAAAGAAAACCACGATTAAACCAATATTCAACCAAGTGAGTTTGGGTATTGTTGCACCCTTTGCTTTCTAGCTACTAGTCATTGATCTCTCTTCATAGTACGACTACATACACTAACAATTCGATCTTTTATCCTTCACACTCCTAGACCGGTTAAAGTATGACAAGATGCTATTTGACTAGATAGTTTTGCCTTGAGCTAGATGAGATCCTTTAGTGTTCTTTCATCTTTGTCCGAGATTAACCTTTTTAAACACTTAGTAAAACAAGTTAGATCACGACACATGGTTGTATTTAATTACCAAAACACTAAACTGGTGCCTAGATTCTTCATACATGCACCGTCCATTGATTCACCGAGCCACCGAGGGCTGCGTAGGGTGGCGATGGCGACGATTGACACCCATGTTTGAAGTTGCACGTGCTGCGCCGCGCAGTGATTTCATGCAAATTTTTTGTGAATTTTTTCTGGTACATGTGATAATACATTTGAAGCTAGCCATGAGTGTGAGGTAAAAAACAAGAATAAAAAGTCCAAATAAAAAAATATTTTTAAAAGTTTTAAATAGTATTTTAAACAGAGTCAAATAGTGTTAGAATGATTTTTTATTCTATTTTTTCACTCCTCTCAGCGGCTCTCACAGGGTCTCCGCACCTCCGTGGCAGGGAGGCACGGAGGTGCCATCTGTGGCTCCAGGGCATGACGGTGTCGCCTGTTGTGCCCCTGGGGACCGGACTTGGCCTAATCCGTGCCCTAGGATTCCGGATTTCACAAGTAGCGCACGGTGGGGAGTCCGGCCTCTAGGGCACGATGGAGGATTCTATTTTTAACATTTACGTAAGAGAGAGAGAGAGAGAGAGAGAGAGAGAGAGAGCCAAATTTGCTATTAGCATAGTGAATAGTGACATATGAGCAAAAAAAACTCCTCCTTGTGCTGCAATGTAGTCTCCTTCCACTCGCCTCCATTAATCGGCTCCATGCTTATTAACGCTAGGGCTTTTGTCGTCTAACCCATACCCGATTTCATCACCTAGGTTCTAGTCGTAGTAAGTACTCCATCCGTTTAGAAATATGTGATATTTTAGAAAATATGTAGTCAAATTTTCTAAACTTTGACAACTAATATAAAAAACTAATTGTATTGGTTAGGTGAAAATGATATCATTAGATTATTCATGATTTTTTTTTCATAATATAATAATTATATATTATTTTATATACATATTTATATAAAAAATAATGATCAAAATCACATATTAAAAACCATATCGACATTCAAAACGTCGAATCTTACATATTATTAAGCCCCGTGGGATTGGCGCTCAGCTGGAAGGCCACGTCACCGAGAAAACGCCGTCCGTCCGATCGCGGCGTGTTTCTGCCCGCCGTTGGATGTCAAGGCCACATGACGACATTGCCCCGAGAGCTACGCCATCGCTAAGCTTCATCCCGCCTCGTGCCGCCTTCTTCACCGAGCCCATCGCTCCCTTCCTCTCCCTCTTCCGCCGCCCCTCCTCTTCTTCCTCTCGGTGCCGCTCTCGGCCAAGTCGCCGCCTCCTCCTCTTCTTCCTCACAAGCCTCTCGATCTCATGCCGCCTCCTTCACCGGCCCCGCCTCCTCCCTCTCTCTCTCTTCTGCTCGCCTCCTCCTCTCCCTCCCTCCGTCGCCTGGGAGCTACGCCATCGGAAGCTTCATCCCGCCTCGCGCCGCCTCCTTCACCGAGCCCGCCGCTCCCTTCCTCTCCCTCTTCCGCCGCCCTCCCTCTTCTTCCCCACAACCCTCTCGATCTCACGCCGCCTCCTTCACCGCCCCGCCTCCCTCCCTCTCCCTCTTCCTCCGCTCCTCCTCTTCTTCCCCCGTCGCCTCTCTCGGCAGGCGCTCTCCTTTCCCTCTTCGTCGCCTCTCGGCTCGGCCGGCGCCGCTCCCTCCCTCTTCTTCCCCACAACCTCTCGATCTCCTTCCTGCGCCGCTGCGGTGCCTCCCGCTGCACCATCTCCCGCCTCCCCTCTCGCCCATCTCCTCTCCTTCTTCGCCTATGTCTCCTTCTCCGCGTCCGACCACAAGACGCCGCCACTAGACTTCCTTCCATCGAGAGAGGCACTCCTGCTTTCCTCCCTTTGCGCCGCCACGTGTTCGTCTCGCTGCCGCCCCCACTCTCTCGCATCCGGCGCCTGCCTCCTTCCTCGTCTTGCCACGCCCGCCTCCTCCGCACGCTTTGCCTATGTCTCCTTCTCCATTGGCCGACTCACAGCGCCACCACTGTGCTGCGTCGCCGCCTACACGCATCCTCGCGCGCCCGCCCTCGGCTCGGCCGGCTCCTCTGCGCCAGCGCCTCGGCTCCATCGATGCTTGTCTTGTCGGACTTGGGGGTGGTAGCCCGGTCCGCTTGCTCCTCCTCGGATCAACCCCCCGCTTTCCCCCTTTTTTGTAGCTTTGGTTTTCATGTTTGTGCGATGGTTCGCTTATTGATTTTGTTGCTTGGTGTTCCTCATGGTGAAGATGGGGTTGGTTGCCGTGGCTACCTATGGTGGGGCTTGAGGCTCTCGGTGGTGGTCGGCGCGTATGATTATGCCCGTGGTTGTCGCGCCGCCGTTGCCACGACCGAGGTATACTCCCTCTTCTATTCCTCTACCTCTCTCTACTCTCTCCTTTGCTCTGTGATGGCTAGGTGATGTTGTGATTATTGATGTATGTGCACTCTCTGCAATGGATAGTTCATATTGTGGGGGTTTCGGTTTGGTGACATAAAATGGGGCGTAAAAGAAGGTGTGGTACTTTGCTTTTTGTTGTTTCTAGCATGGTCAAGAGCAAGGTATTAATGGTTAGTTCATTCAAGGTCCACATTATATAAGACAAAGCTAACTAATTCGAAAGTCCCGCTTTGTTGGTCAGATTATCTTAGAGCGGAATCAATTGATGTTCAGATTTTGTCCACGGTCGAAGCAGTCAACTATTCTTATCCGAATATAGAATCCTCGCTTGTTGACATTCATGCTATGGTGCCATGCATTAGCAATAAAATGACTCTGTTTTATTCAATCAATTCGTGACTACATTGCATGATTTAGTTATGTACCATGGATGCCAAGAAAATGATATTATGATGTGTATTTTAGGTTTATAACTAGGGATGGATTTTTCCGACGTTTACATATTCTCCATTATTTCTTCTCGGATCTCACTACTCTTAAGAACTATTATTTTTTCCTCGCTACTATCCATCGCTTAGTGATGTATCCACTCCATTTTACTTGTTTACAGTGTGGGCGTTGGATTTATCTCTGTTTATATCCTTTTACTAAGTCCGACATGAAAACCATGTTTCCATGTCCGCATGAAAATCGTGCTTCCATCATATGAAGGCTATGCATACTTTTTATGATTGATCTGTTTCTAATGAGCTTTACAATTGCTTTTCTATTAAATTTATTTTGGAGCAGATTGTTTTATCTGGATATGTTAATTCAAATATTTTGGTTTGTAGACAATTGCTACTAGAAAAATATTGTGCTTAGTTGCAACAAATGAAATATAGTGGAGTGTATATTTCATTATTTGACGCTACTGCTCTTTTCCTTAGTGTAACATGTATTATTGTTCTTCCTACCGATATTATGAGTTGAGCATTGAGTCAGATGCGGTGTTAGTAGTAAATCCTTTTTTTCTTTCTCGCAAGGAAGTAGTAGATCCTTATTGCTATGCCAATTTGGAGCATTTAGGCATTTATTATGTACCCATTGTACACTTTATCGCACTAACTTATTATTTGATCCTGTGAAACCTTGACCACTCATCACCTATTTAGATATGCTAGATTGATATTGAAAAGTAAGTCATCATGCTACCTTTTTCCAGTCTTGGAACTTTTAGGTTGATATATATTGCTAGCGCTAAATCACTGGATGTTTACTATTTCATCTTGTAACTTGAGTAACGCCTTTTGTTCTCTTCCCATACTTCTTGTAAGAACATTTATGACTCCATTCTTTCCTTTTGGGAGATTTTGTTATCAAATTATGCACAATTGCACGTCATTTGCGCGTGTATGTTAGTAGAAGGGCTTGGCTTGTCGTGAATTGTTTCTATACTTTCGCGAGGATAGTAAGCACAACATGCAATTTATCTTGTTATACCTTACTCATGTTAGTACTATGGCTATGTGTCCATCCGGACATAATATTTGCGATTTCTTTTGATATTCGTAGTAGTTATGCAGGTATCTTACTCGACCTCTTTTGCAAATATATTGCTTACTAGACAAAGATGAACCACATTTTATCTAAATTTGCTAAATTATGTTTTCTCCGTAGTTCAAGTATATAGAAATGGTCATATTGCGATGAATATGAAAGACTTGTGCCTTATCATTGTGCATCTATGACCCTTCAACATACTTGAAAAAGTGATAGATATCATACTCTCTTTGTTCTTTTTTAGATGTCGTTTTAGAATGTGTACAGTCAACTTTTTTAAACTTTGACCTCTAATATACACAAAAAATTTGGAATTGTCATGTGGAAATTATATTACTAGATTTGTCATAAAATTACTTTCATATAATTATATTTTTATTTTTTGGTAACATATAATTAGAAAAAATATAAATGTGTATTGGAGACCGTGTCGATGTCAAAAACGACAAGCAAAAAAAGAAAGTAATAATTTATGTATAATGCGATCTACATGCTTGAATTAAATCAAACTGTACCTGCAATGATATTGGAGCACATGTACAGAACAATGCATGAGATATTCCAGATATCAAATTCATTACATCGAAGTTATGAGATATTCCAGATATCAAATTCATTACATCGAAGTTAAGCCTCATTGCATGGAATATGTACTCCTCACATTCTTTCCACTTTCATTTGTCAAGTAATTTCTGTATAATCAATATTTCTAGTGACTTTTTAAATCTTGGTATTGTTTTTTGCTTTGTTTCAAATAGGGCGATTTTTGTGCATCACCTAGGTTCTAGTCACATTTTTATATTCTTTAATTTTGTATGAAGCTATGGATTGGGATACTCCATCCGCTAATAGTTTTGGTTAGTTTACTTAGAAATATGTGATGTTTTAGAAAACAAAAATGTAGTCAAATTTTCTAAACTTTGACAACTAATATAAAATATCCTTAAAAATGCTATTTGTATTGGTTGCTAAAAGCTTTGTGAAAATGATATCATTAGATTATTCATGATTTTTTATTATTAGTTAAATGCATAATATAATAATAATATTTATTATTTTATATACAAATTTATATAGATTAAAAAATCACAATAATGATCAAAATCACATATTAAAATTTTTCTTCTTGATGGATTAAGAATCATATCGACATTCAAAACGTCTTTTGTTTTGTTGTCCATGTGTATATTATTAAACAGAGAGAAGGACTCTGATTCAAGGGCCAATATTCATGAGCTTTTTCTTTGTCGTGAGTTACACACACATCTTGTCGCCCCTCCTATTCTTCTCTTGTAACTTTCTCCAAAATAACATAGTCCCCATAAGCAGCTTGTTGGGTGAACGCATTGTTTGTTTTTATAATCTAGACTGAGTTTACTTCCATTTAATACCATCTTGTAGTTCCTCCTTGAATCACTCTCAAAAAATTATTTTTTGTTCTGGTTATCTTCTGCTTTTACCCCGGCCATAAAGACAGTTTTGTTCGTTAGAAATGCAGAGACGGTCAACCATTGGTTTACAGCGACAGTATACTACCCCACTGGAGTAGATTTTACCACGCTCTGTAATTCTGGATTCGATATTCCCGGTCCGCCTCGCCTCGCCCACGCAACACGTGGGATGCCTGCGCACCAATTTGCACCAACGGCCCGCCGACTCAACACTCACTGCACAGTAGACAGGAGTACAAGATAAGATGATGGTCTCCTGCTACACTATCTACCGCGAGCATGCTGGCTGCTGCAGGAGCAACCATACCCATCTGCTTTCCTTGAAGGGACGGGACTTGGCACAACGAACCAGGAGCCGCCATTAGCATCACCTCTGCACATGCGTACATGTCATTCAGAACGGACCAGTAAGGGGCACGCGTGTTCAATTAAACGCTTTTTTTTTTGTAAAATACATAGGACTCGACAATTATTGATAATTTAGATAAATACTTCGTATTTACATCTCCGGTGGATTTCATGTCTCCCTTTGCAAATCGTCTCAAGTAGCGCGGCTCAGCCGACCAGCCCAACAACAATCCAACACGTTCTAACCCAACACATGTATCTTTCGGATCGTTAGGGAGCACTGGCGCACAAATCCACCGACCAACCAGGCGTTGCGTGAGGTGAGTAGACGAGGGTGACTCCGAGGCTCTGGCTTAACCTCAGTGGCAACACGTGAAGTGCAAGGTAGCAAGTGCCAAGAAAAGCGGGCAATGACGTGCGCTAAGAAGAGTCTAGCTAGGCCACATGGGAGACACGATCCTGAGATTTGGGAAGGAACTACGAGGCGGCAGCCGCACCACCGGGCCGATGAGGTAGATCACACACATGACATATCGATAGTAGAACATGCGCATCTCCGTTCCTGAATTTTTCTAAATCACATATCCTAAATTCCCAATTCAATTTTTTGTTGGTAATTACTCTGAATTATTCGACATGTATGTCAAATATGAACAATTTGTACTCTGAATTTTGTCTATTTTGGACCTTTACTTTTTGTATTGAACAATACTTTGTTGAATTCAAACATTTATCCTAAAAATCATGGTCCGTCGCTGATATCACCTTGACGGACTCTTGATCGGAGATAAATAGCATATGTATCATGTGTCCGACGGGGAATCAATCGTCTCTTTCCAATTTGGCCACTAGCATGTTCGACGGGACAGCATAAATGAATCGATCTCGCAAAATCTAAAGTCGAATTCTTTTCCTCGTTCACGCACGAACGAGATCATAGATGATCCTGCACGTTAGGAGTACACGAAGAATCGGTACCGTATCATTGGGGTTCCGATGCGATTGATATGGAATGTGCCCATGTTTTTTCGATGGGAATCATATATATATATATATATATATATATATATATATATATATATATATATATATAGACACACACACTTACTTGGAATAAATAACAAGATGTACTCGACCGACAACAGAACGGGAGGCCATACTGCAATTTCTTCAGTGATTACTCTGAAAACATGCAGACTCGCTTGCTTCCCTCGATTAAGAGCATCTCCAATGCTTACAGCCAAACTAGGCTAGCGTTGGTGCCGGACAGTTTAGACCATGGGAGAGATTTTTAAAAAATAAATAAATATTTTTTATTCTGAAATACAATAATATATATCTTTTTTTATTCAACCATTGGACGACTGATCCAAGTCGCCCAACGGAGGAGCGCCAAGTGGAGTAGTCACTCAACATTAGCGAGTAGTCCCTTCGCCTATTAGTCGCTCAACCGTTGAGCGACTAGGGGCTTTTATACCACACGCGTATCGGCCATCACCATTTTTCTCAGGGCAGAGGTTCGCAGCTCGTAGCTGTGAGGAGAAGAAGAGAGGAAGAGAAAGAAAGAGGAGAAGAGGGGAAGAGAGAAAGTGGAGGTGAAGGAGAGGGAGAGGGAGAGGAGAGGGAGGGAAGGAGAAGTCCGCATATCGACGATGGTGAGTCTCTGCACTTCTTTGTAGATTTACTTTTGAAACCATAGTAAATTGGTAACAAAAACCATTACATGTGTAGTTCAGTCGGGTACGTCGCATATTGCTAATAGTTACAAATAATGTAGTCGTAGAATTAACACCAATTTAGTTGTTAATAGTTGTAATACTTCTATGGCTGAGTACATATCGTATGCACATACATCATTTCACGGACATGCACATCAGACATCCGAGCTGTCCATCCAATAATCCACGACCGTCCTCGCACCCACCTCCCACTTACGCCACATTTGCGCCCTCGCAAATGTGGCGTAACTGGGAGGTGGGTGCGAGGACGATCCACGCGCAAATGTGGCGTAAGTGGGAGGTGGGTGCGAGGACGATCGTGGATCGTTTGATGGTCGGCTTGGATGTCTCATTTGCATATATCTACGAAATGGTGTACGTGCACATGATATATCGTCACTATAGTTATTCCCTAACCCTCACCTCTTAACATAATACCCTAACTCTAACCTCTTAACCCCATAGCCTAAACCTCACCCCTAAACCCTGAAACTTTGAACCCTAAAACTGAAATGTGGCTATGGCTATACATGTTGAGGATTATGTGGTTTATGCAAGAATACAACTAAATTTTTGTAATTTCGGAGCCACGCTATAAATAATTAAACCACTAATTGTGTCGTAATTGCTAACTTAAAATTGATCTGCGGGTATGGCTCATGACCTTGGTGGTTCCGATTGGCCTTTCGACCCGCTGGACTGACTCATCGACGCGCAACACCGCGCCAGCCGTCGTGTTCCGCATCCTGAGAGCGGGGACGAGGCGACTGACTTGGAGGTGGTCCGTACGTGGACACCCCGACGGGCTTGGAGACTAGACCAACGTTGGAGAGACATGTTTGTCTGCAAACTGTGGCACTTATTTTTATCATATGCCCGCTATGTACTTATTTCTTTGTGCTTTGTAGGCTGAGCGATGCTTGCCTTCTACATCTCGCGCGGATGGTAGAGGCCACTGACGAGGACGGAGCTCCGGTCGACGACGACATGGAGCTTCAGGCTGGCCCGGAGCGGTCACGACGGTTCTCGTTCGACCGGTCACTGCTGACAGCTCTTGTGGACAGGTGGCGACTCGAGACACACACCTTCGACCTCATATTCGAGGAGATGGCTCCCACTCTGCAGGACGTCATAGTGCTGCTCAACCTGCCTATCGTGGGAGCCGCTGCCTCCCTGCCGGACGCGCTTGTCGACTACCATGACGACATGTTGGGCAGGTTTGAGGGGGTTCTTCCGACCGAGGCCGTGGCAACGAACTACGTCTTTCCCGTGCGACAAAGACATGGCCCACCCCTGTGGTTGCTTTCGTAGTCCTTGATACGTATGCGATCCATTTTCCCTGTTAAGCGATGCACTATCCTAACCATATGAAGGTCTTAATTATTCGTTTGTGCATAGGTCGAGCCGATGTTCCCGGAGCCCACCGGTACCAGGTGTCGCGGCACCTCGAGGCGTAGTTGTTGTGGCTGTTCGGCTAAGTACTGTTTACCAGCAGCCACGGTGACTCTATTGTTGGACCGAAAAGACGACTAGAGGGGTGTGAATAGGAGCATACTCACTTTTTCACAAATAATTAATTCAATAAAACTTTACTCCAGTAGCTATAGAAGCTATGAAGATCAGTATATCAGTACAGCGGAAGACTAATATTGAATCTAATTTAAACCCCTAAGTAATAAGACAAAATCAACAAAGATTAAAGCAAACCAATGCATCGCGGCCGATCATTGCTCAAGGGCTATCGGACCGATTTCTCGCCGGATCGGCCAGGTGATGATGGCGATCGACCACCGGCCTCGAGCAGATCAAACAGCCCGATGACGAAGTTGCAAATAGATGAAACTTTTGATCTACAACTCCAAACTTGATGAAACTTGGAACACACCTTCTCTAGGATATCAGGGACCTATTTCAATTGAAGATTATGATAATTCTTGGAGGAATAAAGATCCTTTTCCGTTTGATCAAGAAGGGTTCAAAACCGGGTCAAAACAAAAACTTGATCCAAGATCTTGCTCGTGGGTGATTGATGACCAAAATGATCCTAGATAGGTTCCCACATGTCACAGCAAGCTAAATCACGTGGATAATTCAATCAAAAACTCACGGATCAAAGAAAGACCCAAAATCATCAAATAGAGAGAAAGACTGCGATGTGACAAAACATTGATCAAACTTTCCTTTGATTGATTGATATGATATGGGCTTACAACCTCTCTATCAATGGAGGACAATGCTCAATCCAAAAGCACGAAAATCACATCAAAACATCAAGAACCCTAGCCTCCACAAAAGCTCTCCCTAAGAAAATTAGGGTTTGCAAAAATAGCAAAAGAGACGAAGGGAGGTGCAGCCACCTCCCTCCCCTATTTATAGTGAAGGCTTAGACCTTCTAGAAGTTTGACTCAATTGGGCTCCCGTTAAGGCCCAAAACAAACGGGACGCATACGCACGTATTTTAAAGCGTCGTCTTTATCTCCTTTTGACCTAACTAGCTACACCTTGCGCCATCTTGCGCCTCGGATTAGCTAATAGGTCATCCTTGTCCATCTTGCACCACGCTTGAGTACATTGACCTTACCCGGCATCGTCGATCGTTCTGGACCTCAGCTCTCTAAGCCTAGTCCCGATCATCCTCGCCGTTGACCGCCGTTGACCACCAAGCAATCTGCACAACAATAGACAAGTAAACTAAATTTGGGAACAAGTTCTTCACAACTTGATCCATGTTAGTCAAAACATGCATCATGCAACATATATGCCCTAAACTCATGACTTTAACCATACAATCAAATATTGCCGCCACGACGGGTGACGATCCAAGTAAAAACATGTCAGACCGCCCTAGGGCCGGTCCGACCGCCCACCCTAGCCGGTCTGACCGCCACCTATGGGCCGGTCAGACCTCCAGCTGGGACTTAGCCATTTTTCCTCTTTGAAAAACCGAAACCTATTGGAATTTTCAAACCAATAGAACTTTTGACTGGATACTACAAAAATTATGAGACCAAGTGCAATAGAATCCTCTCTTGCCTACACACACTATTTTTGGCCTAGCTCAATTCCCCACTTCTGAAGTTTACCGGTCCGACCACCGCTTATGGCCGGTCGGACCGATTTGACACCGGTCTGACCGCCGCCCTGGCCAGTCAGACCTGACAGAACTGTAAGTTTGCTGAAAACACACAAAACGACAAACGGTTAACACCATTGCCAATTGTCACATCATCCTAAGATCTGAATATATCCCGATGATATCCAAATCTATCGACATCTGCTTCGTGGGGTACACGAGGGCCGTCGCCGACGGGGAGGAGGTGTAGATCAGCTGGGGATCAACCGTACTTGACGCGACGTGCCGCAACATGTGTAAGGCGTGCTGTAGGACGAGGTCGACCTCTATCCTCACAGGTTGCCCCCTCCTGCTGCAGCTTGTGGTCGTTCGAGCGCTTCCCCCTCAGACGACCGATGCTGCTCGACACCAGTCCATACCGGGCGGACATGTACCATGGGGGCACGGTGGACCGGCCGACCGTAGGGTCCCTTTGGTGCTGTAGACGGCTACGTACTCTCCTCTATCTTTACTTTTGTCGTATTAAGGGTCACCCTTTGTAACCACTGTTCCGACTTGCAGGCACAGTTTGCACACATGCAGGTCATACGTGTGTATGGGCACTTCGTCGAGCAGCTCGACTGCCTCACCACTGATGATGTGTGTCGGGAGCTGTACTCTACTCAGGAGATGGAGGACCATGCTCCCGCCTGGCTGTCCTCGCTGTGCTGTCGCGACCGGGCATACTGGCTGACACAGAAGAAGCTCGCCTTCGACGTGTTTGTCGAGGACTACACGGTGCACAGGGTGATGCGTCAGTTCAGCCTCCGCCAAGTTATTCCAATCCTCGTCGGGCGTCGGTGCCGGACTCAGTCCACACATTAGTTACACGCAAAACATGTTCTATTTTTTCAGTTCAGTTACGATGGCTTCTAATTGAAGTGGTACGTTTCATAGGCACAGTAGGAGGGGTGGAAGCAGGACGAGCTGGGCGGCGAAGATGGAGCTGTGGCTAGCAGAGTGGGCGGATGCCCTCGATGACTATGTGAAGGGGGCGTCCCGTACGACCCTCGCGCATACGACGAGTACCTACGCTGGTACGCTCCGAAGACACGCACCGGGCTGGTGCTTGTCATCGACCCTCCCCCCACTCACGTACCAACATAGAATGATGTGTAATATGTACACTTCGCACGAAACGTGCACCTCGCGGTACGTGCTCTCGTGTTTCGAAGAGCCTGAGTACGATTACCACAATTACAAGTTTGACGCTTTCATGTACTCCTTACAGACGGACATCACTACCGGGATTGCGAGGGACTCCGGGTTGATCCTGGACAGGGTCGTATACGTTGTGGAGGTGACGTGAGATGAGCTATTGCAGATGTCCCGTCGGGTCTACAGTGCGGCGAGGCAAGCTGTGACCCTAACGTCATGCAAGGTTGTCCTGGAGGTGGCCACTTCGACACATACATCGAGGCCCCCATGTCTTGTAGCCCAGCCAAGATTTGTATTTGGTTACGGTTACAGTTTATTTGCATTATTTATTTGATTTCTCACTCTTTTTGCAATAGATGTTGATTATGCGAGCGATATCTTCGACAACCAATTAATATCATATTCATACCAACCTGAGCAAGGCAAGCACCCACTTTGATCATATTGATCCTACTATTTTACTTATTGTATTTCTTTTTTCATAGTCTATTATTGCATGCATGTATGTTTGATATGAAATTGCTATATTTGGAAAGTCAGTAGTTGTAAATACTATCTGTTGCATATGTATCTTTGAAATGTTGATTCCTTACTGTTGTATCCATAATATTATGGGTTAGACAATATATAATGTCATTTGGGACTATTTGGGAGCAATTATTGCAAAGCTCCTAACTAGAGTGTTAGATCTTTATGAAAATGTATAAAATGACAATACAGTAAATATGAATTTGTGAAATTTATGAAAAACTTCCAGAGGAGGTATCTCTGTTATTTCGTATGAAACTAAAATAAACAAGCTAGTTTTAGACACGGGCGAGTTATATTATATTATGAGAAGAGAAGGTCTCACTAGTAGATAGGGGGAGATTCTCGCCCGGGTCAATTAAGGACTAAACGTCGATAGATCCGACCTAAGCGTAAGCGTACAACCACATATGTTGAACTGGGGCAGCCTTAGCAAATTAATTTATCAAGATCTAGCCTTGCATGTGGGGTAGGCAGGAGACGTGCGAGCATATATTTGTTGTTGACATAACGGCGAATGCCTCACTGAGACGGGTGTGCCGAGTAGGGTACGTTCGGATTCAGTGAGGGTAAACATTCGACGGGCTAAGTGCAAGGTTAAGGCTAGATGATGTAAAGGCGGTGACAAGTGTTCTAAACTGCTTACCTAAGGTAGTGAGCGGTGGCATCGATAGGTGTCAGGCAAACTAGAGAAGTTGTGTCATGTGGGTAAGGTTGTACACATATGCACAATATAAATCTATTATAATAACCGTGCTCGCGGTGATGAGCGTGCTAAATGTAGTATTACTGGGTATAGTCTTGGTTCTCATAAAAAACTATCTTATTGGAAAAACATGGAAAATGGTTTATGAATTTATTTGAGTTAACTGTCGAGTTATGGCTGAACATGGATTGTTCTCACAGCCGAGGAGGGTTGCGAGTTGTAGTTAATATTATGAGAGGTTAATTCAATTACTTGCTTACTGTCCTGTTATCTATTTAACTGCTGTTAAACTTTCGTTGCAAATTACTACGTATGGATATTGCAAATAAAAATGGCTTTAAGCAAAATAACTTGCAGAGTAGAGCATCATTCTTTGTTAGCCTTGCATTTATATAAAATTTGTGATACACTACAAGTCTTGCTAAGTATGCATTGTAGTCAGTCTTGTTTAATTTGTTGTTTAGAGTATGAGGATGAACCAACGCCCGGCGACGCTTTCTTTGCACCCGAAACTGGTGGGTTCGGTGACGGCACTATCTAGGATTTGTTCCTTGTTGGTTGCCTTTGGGTTATGGATGAGCACAGCACTAGAATTAGTTACTTTCATCACTTTTGCTTCTGCTGTTACTCTTCTACTTCTAGTACTTATACTTTATTTGGTCAGTCGGCCATTGTGATGTAAATATTATAATCGCTTAAGTTAATACCATTTTTCTTATTTTATAGATGTGAATGTATGGATATGAATGCAAAATGTTGTGAATGTGTGTACTAGCCACTGATCATAGGACTAGTATAGTACACACATAAGGTATTCGGGTATTCCACGCCTGGGGGTCTGACAACCTATTTGAGGTTCAAAATATTTATAGTGAGAAATCAGCCATGTCGGAGACTAAAAGATTAAAAGTGCAATACGGTGTTGGTACGATTCGTGAAGGTCCATACGGTGTTGACCTGAGTGGTTTCCCGCAAGTAAGTATGGTACACCGGATGCGGAGAATGCTCGTATCGGATATGCCTTGCGCTGGCTCACCCGCAGCTTCTCCTTGGACCCCGTGGTGTGCAGTGTCGTCCTACATGAGCTTTGGAGTCAGTTTGCCACGCACATTCGGTGGGAGTTGAGCAGATTGATGCACACAGTTGCATGGAAGGACTTTGTTGAAGGCTGTCAGCGCCGTGGATACATGTGCATGCTACTCGTGCAAGCATGTCCAAAGGGAGTCGCAGGAGGCCCTACCGACGGCTATCGTCATGTTGGTGGGAGCAGCTCGGGTGCGCAGCGCGTGGTTCATGAAGAGGAGCGGTGGCTGATGTTGCGGAGGTAGAAGAGGACACGGTGACTGATGTTGCGAAGGTAGAGGAGGAAGATCGCACACCGCACGCTAAACCCACGCACAGACGAATGCAGGGGAGCATATCGACAACATAGTGCGTTAGATAGAGATCGATGACTTGACAGCTGGCTGGAGGAAGTCTTAGAAGAGGATGGCGATGACTCTTCCGATGAGGACCAAGGTTCCATCCCGCATGAATGGAATATGGTGGATGTTGAGGGTCTTGCTATGCACAACGAGTACGAATCACCGTGTACCATGGTACGGAGGTCCGGCTTCATGCAATGTTTGCCGACAAGGGATCACTGTAGGATGTTATTAAGTTGTTGGCCTTATCCATGCAATGGACATTTCGGGTCCTCAAATCTAGCCAGGTGCTGTACACTGTGGTCTACAAGTAGGTTGGTTGTCCTTGGCGTGTGCACGCACGTAGCGCCAATTACGAGACTCACTGGATTGTCTCCATGGTGGAGGTGCACTCATGCGTGCTCCATAGTGTTTTGTCGAAGCATCGCAATCTAACGTCCACCTTCATAGTCAATCTCACGTATGGAGAGATAGTGAAGAAAAAAGACCTGGAGGTCAAGCACATCATTGTGGCTATCGAGCAGAAATTCAAGTAAAAGATTAGCTACGCGAAGGCATAGCGTGTGAAGCAAAAGGCTTTAGAAAGGAGGTTCAATTCTTTCCAGGCGGCTTACGACAACCTTCCTCGTATGCTCTAGGTGATGTAGGATAGGAACCCGGGCACATACATTGCTGTGAAGGACAAGCCATCTAGAAAACTACTAGGTTTCACAGTATTATAGAGGGTTTTCTTAGCCTTCGGTGTCTGCCTCGATGCTTTTAGGCACATGTTTTTTGTGATCTCAGTCGGCGGAACATTTCTAACTGGAAAATACAAGGGCCAGATCCTGACAGCAATTGGTGTTGATTGCAACAATCAGATTCTGCCATTAGCCATCGCAATCGTGGAAAGTGAGAATTTCAACAACTGGTTCTGGTTCCTTCGACATCTGAAGAAGGGAGTAGTTGGGGCACGTCCTGATGTCTGCACAATCCATGATCGCCACCACGGGATACCGAAGGTCATCAGAAAACTTTAGCAAGACCTTGAGGAGTCGTTCCCTTGGCCAGACATCAGGAACAGATGGTGCATTCGCCATCTGGGGACCAACTTCTTCAAGCAGTTCCCGCAGCAACCATTGATGAAGCTATTCAAGAGGCTGGCTATGCAGAACCAGCAGTGTAAATATTATGCGTTGTGGTAGATGTTGGAGGAGCACACCAGGAAGTACGTTGTCAAGAGGAACAAGCATCTGCCCATTCCTGGGGCGGCACAACCTGAACGACTCGCACTAGTGCGGGAGCTTGGCCCTCCCCGTGTGATGCGGAGGACCTCAAGGGGCATCAAGTGATTCTCCCATTGGATTGAGGCCGATCCATTGGAGAAGTGGTCCTTATTGCACGACACACATGATGCAAGGTACAACATAATGACCACTAACCTTGAGGAGGTGTAAAACTAGATTCTTAGGTGCCTCCGTCTTCAACCCCTCGTTGCCATCGTGGAAGGCGTTCCACATGATACAATCGGATATTTCAAGGAAAGGTACGCAAATGCGACACTTCATGCAGCCAACGCACATACACCATACTACTCGAAGATTGCAGCGTACATCCAGGCCAGTCGCACACATTCTTCATGATGGGCAATATGGAGCATCGTTTCAACGTGCTCTTTCCGAACAGAGCCGAATTTGAACAGCTCGCTCTCTTATTACCCACGAGATGTGTCTTAGAGATCATGTGAATGAACCTAGCTGCACATGCAACAAGCGAAAACTCTTTTACAAGCCATGCTCTCATGTCCTCGCCGCATGTGGGACCATCAACATGGACCCATCGAACATCATATCGGAGTACTTCATGAAGGAGAGGGTGTTGCAAACATGGTGGGGCGAGCTAAGAGGCTTCAGGGTTGTGGGAAACTTCGCCACGTTGGATATGACACAGATGACTTGGATTCTGGATCTTGACCTGTTAGAGGGCAGGAAGGGCCGTCGGTAGAGTCATCACATTAGGAACGATATGGACGAAGGGGAAGCGGGAGCGGCGGGTAGACGTTGCGGCCACTACGGCCAGGAAGGCCACACTGCGAGAAGTTGCAAGGTGTCTGCCAACAGGTAGGAACACCAGCTTGAAGTGCAGCACGAATTCTTATTGTGTGTGTAGTGCTACTAAGATTAAAAATGCTAGCATATTTTACCTTGTACTTCAGTTAATGCTTTACTGGTTGTATGAAGTGTGGAACTAATTGTATCGTAATTGCAAACTTTAACTTCATTGTTAGTATCAATCTGTCGTCGTTACCTATTTTTGCAAAGTAGGACGTGACCTCGCTCTGCAAAGCAAGACATGGTCACTCTCTGCAAAGCAGGACATGACTTCGCTCAGCAAAGCAGAACATGATCACTCTCGAAAGAAGGACGTGCTCACTCTCTGCAAAGCACGAAGAGACCAGTCGACTACCGCTATAGATCCGCTACAGCTGTGTCCCCCACTATAAACACAGCGCTACTCAGCCAGGAACTCCACACCAACAACACTACCTAGATAACATGGATAAGGAGCGGGAATGAGAGCACATTCGGGAGCTTTTGAAGGACTGGGAGGCTCCCCAGCATACCGACGCTCGCAACAGGGCCTTTAGTCAGTAGCCTTACACTCACCACCCACCTCTAGAGCTCGTCGATCTAAGAAGGTTGCCTCATAGTACTCCCAACGATTCCGGTTCGATCCACCCCCGACCTATGCCCGCTGAACACCCTCCAGAAGGGCCCCGACGGGGGTGGCGCCACCCCTTTGCTGGTGTCGGGACGCCTGCAAGTGCGTCAAATCAACCTATGAGTAGTCCATTGGATATCGCTATTGGTGCTATCCAAATTTCTGTGTGGGCTACGCCGACCGCAGGTTTGACATGCCAAGTCACAGGCAGCCCATAATGAAATCGTAATTCAGTGCACACCACTATTTTGCTTCCCGTTACGTCGTAACCACGTCTCTCTTCTCACCGCAGTTTCCACTGCGCCTATGCAATTTTACCCAGTGGATCGATGACAAGATCCACTGCTACGACATGTGGATGATGATGTCACGGAAGAGGTGGGCCAGAGAGGGCTGTGAGGGCCATGAAAGACGCCTCGAAGAGTTGTAGGCTGAGATGGAGGAGAAGAAGAGGGTGCGGAAGAGGGCCATCACAAAGGAAGCTAAGGCGCAAGGCGAGGAGTACAACATTGAGTTGGACCGCAAGGGCAAATGGCCACGTTCCACGCAGTAGTTCAACTCTCTTTGTCCATATGTCCCATGTATTTCTAATTCTATAAAGATGTGTGTGTACCGCCCTTGGTTCGTTAGCCTGTGTGCCATGTAACCCCATTGTCGGATCAACTGTTGCGTTGTTATTGTTGCGTTATTTCTCCGAAGTTCTCCACCGTGTATGAATTCCCTAGCGCATCGCAAGAATCACTTACCTTCCTACTTACGATTCATTGCTACCTCAACCGTCCGCACAAAATTCTTCAGAAATGTACCGCACTACAACAACATACGACGATCACAAAATGTTATTGTGATTCTAACAGATTCTGTACCCTTGAGAATCTACAAAAATCACAAACGGACCAACCAACCTTGTACAAACCCGCATGTCCATGTCAGTGAGTAGGGGATAGGAGATAGAGCTAAACTTAGCAACTAAGTGGTGCGGTATTGATTTGCCATTTCTTCATACATTGTGGTTGCCATCGTTACGGAGCTAATAGTAGTGCTCTGTAACACATAGACCATGGCAAAGTGGCCATGAAATGGCTCCTTTTGAAGTATTACTAACACGCGTCTTTGTTTCACGATGGTTTCCGTAAGAAAGTGGAAAAATATATATCTTAGAGCATCTACAATAGTTTATTTCTTAACTTATTACTAAGATAAAAGATAATACTCAATCTAATAAAAAGAAACAAACTTGTCAATAGATTGTTTCTTGAGTTTGTATCTAAGACTTTAATTACTATCCACAAAACAAGTTAACTATTTTGTTATTTCTTGTGTCTTGATATCAATAACTTACTTGTTTCATTATCTAAAAATTATCTTACTTTCTCTCTTCATCATCTCTCATCCATCTAAATACTGATGTGACCACCCTTTAATAATAAATGATATAGATTATTATAGATCATCCTAGACGTAGTATAGAATCACGGGTGGGAGTTCTCGCTTTAAGGCACGACAACTTGCACCACATTGTGTTAGTGCGTGACTATAGCTGTTACTGCTAAAAGTCTAAACCTATCCCATATCTTACACACAAAAACCAACAATTGTATGAGTAGTACGTACATACGTGTGTGTGTATATATAACCAACTACCAACAGCCATTTTTTTTTACTGACGTCTAGTGGAACGACAAAGCATGCACGTCGAAGCAGCACGGGCACGGCAAAACAAACTGGAGGTGTTGTACGTACAGGCACACGCGCAGCTATACCGTTGCGCACGACCGGGCGGTACGTGCCTGCCGTCCGGTGGGTTAGGCTCCCAAGACCGCGACACCGGCGTGGCCTCGTCAAGTCGTCGCGCGCCCACCCCGAAACGCGGTGCCGTGGTACTAGCCCCTGCGCAAAGCTGAACCGCCGTATCCATCCAACCCCCACACACCTTCGATGGTCGCACACTCTCACACCTATCTGCATTCTCCTAACCTCTTTTCTAGAGTTCAATACGCCCACATGGGATTTTATTTAGTAGCATCAAAATTAACCAATCAATGATATGACCAACGAACAACAGGCGAGGAGTATAATTCTTGTGCTAAAAGCATGCAGTTGCTTGCTGGCCAACACTAATCACGCTTTGGATGCTGAGGATAAGATCAGAGCGAGAGCTTTAGTTTACTTTTATTTAACGACCGTTGTTGTACTACTAACAAAGTAGAGAAGAAACAAAAGAAATAGTTAACGGGGGCGGCAATGAGCGGCACCGGCGCGGCGCTCTCATCTCGGTGTCGCCCCACCAAACAGGCGTCCATGCCGGCGGTTTCTACACGCCCAAAAAAGACTAAGGACGGCTCGTCGGCGAGAGCCTAGCAAACAGTTCGCCGGGAACCAGCAGACCAGCACGCCGCCGGGAGACGCGCGCGGGCATGAGAATTAAACGTTTAATTAGCGCGTACAGATGAGCTTAGACAAAAAGATTGAGCAGCTCGGGCTCCCTCTCCCCGCCGCTCGTCGTCACGGACTCCTCGGAGTTCATAGATGGCGTGCCGGCCTGCCTCGCCCGCCGCTCCCCTGCCGCCGGCGCGGACCCGGGCCTGAGCCACAGCCCGAGATCGCACGACGGCTCCTGGCCATGGGCCGCGGCCTCCGGTATCCAGGGCTTCCTCGTCATCACCTGCTTCGCCGTCGAGAACGTCGAGCACCCGACGGTCCGCCTCGCCCAGGAGGCAAACAGGTCGCGGCCACCACCGGTGTCGTCCGCCGGGACGCCGCCCTCGAGCTCCGGCAGCGGGCCTATGCCTCCGCCGCGCAGCACGGTCTCGACCGCCGCCTGGCAGAGGTGCCAGCTCCCTGCCGAGAGCAACCCCACCGCGCCGCTCACCGGGTTGATCGTCCGCCCCGCCGCCTCGTACAGCAGCGACTGGAATACCGCTGCATCCACAAGCACCACCACGCGCATGCAAACATCAGCCAAGAACCGGCCGCGGCGCACCGATCGAGGGCTGTACCTTAACGCATAAACCATCACAGCAAATAGCAATACCATCCTACCTGGGCGCTGCGGCTCGGGGACGGCGGTGAGGAAGGACATGAGGCCGGCGCGGCCGAAGAACTTGGCGACGAACACGGTGGCGTGGCCCTGCGCCTCGGCAACCTCGATCCACTGCAGGCACGGCCGCAGCACGCACGCCTCGCTGCACCCCTTCCGCAGCACGCGGCACCCGTTGCAGCTCATCCCCGCCTCCACCACCCACCCACCTGATCTCATACACCAACAACCTCGATCAGGAGCTCGAGCTCGCCCACGGAGGAGCGGAGTATATAAGCACAGCACCCAACTACCCAAGTGAGGAAGAAGTAACCAAGGGCCGGGATCGGGTGACCGCACACTGACCATGGGTTGGGTTAAGCCGGTGAGGTTACCATATGCTCGCGTCGCGGGTGGAAAAGAGGAGGAAGTTCCAGGGTCCTGGGGTGCGGCCGTGCGGGGGGCGGCTCCGTGTCTCCGCGGCCGGTCGGGGCGCGCGTTGGACGTCGGATCGGGATCGGACGGGCGGCGGGGGCTGCGCGCGCCCGCCTCGGGTGGTGCGCCTCGCATTCGCCCCGTCCTGGCTTTCGCTTTGGAGTGTTTTTCGCCACTCTTTTTTCGCGCTTTGCGGGATGCGTGGATCCGCACATTACGTCCCGGACGTCCTCCGCTTGTGGACTTTGTGGTCATTGCTAGGCAATTTTGCTATGTGAGTGCTCGACAAACTTGTAAATTCACTTTCCGTTTTAGCTTTGTCTGGAACACATGAATAATTTGATACGGATTTTCGTAGAATTTCAGAGGAAATAGTTAAATTCCAACAGAGATATGAGAAAAATACTTGCGTCTCCAGCGAGGTCTTGGTTCCCTTGGTAGGTTCAACATGTACTTTTGGTGTAAGTGCAAAGCATTTTTGTGGTTATAAGACTATGCAAGGTAGATTTGAAAACTATGAAACTTGAAAGAAATGCAGCCTATACATGGTACTTTACACCACTAAAGTGGTTTATACCGAAAGCTGACTTTGGATTTAATAAAATATGTACTAGAAAGTAGAAACCGGCCATACCCAATGTCCGTCGTCTCTTCTGCTGTCAACTCGTAAATCTCTTGCACTATCTAAAAACTTGGTTGGAGAGGCCTTTTGACTTTTCCAGCTTGTGTAACTTTTTATCTCTCTACCTCATCATAATTATACAACTATCATATTCTTGTACTACTACTACTCCTACTATGTACCCCTGGCTCCGCTGCCATATTCACTCATGCAGGTAAGCCCTTGTTAAAATAATTAATTATGCGGGCACCGCCGAGACCTGTCTGTCACTTTGGCCCTTCTGGACAATATAGTATTTTTTTTTCAGAGCATGCAGTAGTGCAAGTTGCAAAGGCATCTTGGCTTTCTGTTTCGGCCGCACTCAAAGCCTCGCGTTTCCGCTTGTCTCGGCAGGTCGCGATCCACAGGCCGCGAGACGCGATTGCAATCTTCTCATTCTCCAGCCGATGGCGTTGGCGTTTAGCAGCCTAGGAAGATCTTATCCTGGGGTATTGATCTCCCGAGGCGTTTCGGAATTGAGTTGCGGCCTGGGTTCTCACCATTCCGCGGTCGATTTGTTGAAAGAAAAACCAGGTGGGCGAGCTTTGGCTTTGGTGTTGTCTAGATTTGATTGGCAGGCTATCAGATGTGAAGGCAACATATGGACCGGACCCTATGGCGCTGTCATGTTCCATATTCATCTGGTGCACCTGCAAATATGCACGACGTTTTCCCCACTCTGTAGACCATGCTCAACGGTGGAGGGATGTTGTTGGACTTGGACACAGCTCGTCAACCGAAGGAGACCGATCGGCAAAAGGTCTTTAGCAACCGTTAGTCATCTGCGTAACCTGGCAAGTGTAGCAGAGCGCAACGCTAGAACCTTTCAAAACAAAGGGACAAGCGAGGATCAATGGGGAAGCGGGAGCGAAATACTTGCTTTAAATTAACCTCGGCTCTTAATTTTTGCTCGAGCCCGATGTGCGGGCTCATTTGCTTTGTAAATATAACCTCCCAATAAACATCAGCAGGGCCGGACCGAGCTTTAATTTTGGGGGCCCGAAGCCGAGTCAAGCCGGGCTGGATCCAGCCCAAACAGGGCTGGCTTTATTTTTATCTACACGGCCCATGGCCTGTCTCGCTACCATGTTGGGTTGAGGTCGGGCCTTGTTCTTGCAGCCTGCAAGGATCCGGGCCCAGAATTAGCCCAGCCCAACCCAGCCCTGTCCTGTCCTGTCCTGTTTTCGCTCAGGTCCTGCAATACGAAACCGACATCCTAGTATCCTTGTTCAGTTGTCCGTGACATGCGCGAGCTCAAGAGTGAAAACTCAGAAGTGGGCGCATGGCGGACACCGGGCTGATGGCTTGACGTTTAGCGCACGGGAACGTACGGTTCTGCTCACGACGGCGACGCCTCCGTGCAGATGGCAGGCCACGCCTCGCTGCCCTGCAGCCGTTGGCGAGCGCTGCGTCCGAGGCCGCTGCCTCCGAGGCCGCGACACCCCTGACACCTCGAGCGAAGTCCAACAAGCTAGTAGCGCGGAACAGCGCTACGCGAACACGGACCGAACACCGGCGGCGCGCGTGCACTGATGCAGACGAGCATGTTCAGAGTCCTGACGCGTTGGGGCTACGGTGAAGGAACGAAATGAAAGATTTTTTTAAAAAAATACTTTTTCAAAAATTTTTTATAAAAACAATAGTTGGTCCAAAAATAGCAAGAATAGGTTTCTATCGACCGGCGACAGGTACTTTACCCTCTTCTATCGCTAGTTGAACTGACGATAGAAACTCCTTCCATGTAAAAGTTACTGAAACTCCAAAATCTGGCACATGATTCATTTTTGTTCAGAAAAAAAGGAGGAGAGAAGGGAGAGGAGTAGAGGGGAGGAGAAGCTAGCGAAGCGCTGCTCGTTCGGTTGCCCATCTGCGAGGTAATTTTTTGAACCAAATGGATTACATTGTTTTGGGTATACGGTTGCGTAGTGCAGTATGTTGTACATAATTTTTTTCGGTGGGTGGTCCTGTTTTAGATATGTGGTTAATCGTAAAAATATTCTTCATAGTGTACTGCGTCAATTATGTCAGACGTCACCAATTTTAAAATTTACTACGGTCCAGGGACTATTCTAGAGGGTCCCGAGGGGATTGACCTACGTTATTTCCAATCGTCGATCATGCCCTTGCCAAGAGCAGAGGGGCGTACATGGGACGCTGTGATGCGGTGGTTGTTTCACACATTCCAAGTTGATCGTGATGTGTATGATTTGGAATTGAGTTTCCTTGCCCTTGAGTAACACAATCCACATATTTGGAGTTAGTGCAACTGAAGGGAACAAGTCATGGCAGTCATATTTACGCGTGGCGAGGGAGGGACGGTGGGATTTGGTCATTCTGGCCCAGGTATATGCCAAGCATATTCTTGCATCCGCGGATGAACAAGAAGGGGGTGGTGATGTCGAAGAAGAAGTTGGTGACTCCAGCCACAGCGCGACGCACACAGTGCCCGAAACTCCCCGAGTCATTGATGCTGTCGACAAAAACCCTGAAAAAGTAGCTCCTTCAGTCAGGCAAGCCAGTGGGCTTGCTGACGAGGGTGAGGAGTTGGAAGCCATAGTCCAAAGGATGGACCATAAATCCCAGAACTATAATGCATTGTCAGAAGATGAAGGTTCCAACGATAAGGATGATGTGGACCAGCTGGCGGTTCCATCCGAGTGGAACACATACCAGTTCGACAAAATCGTCGTCGACGAAGGCTCCCATGTGCCGTGGGAGTACGACCAAAGCGAGGTCAGGCAAAGAGTTGTATACAAATGTAAGGAGGCCGTGCAGGAGGCGGTCAAAATCTGTGCCTTGTTGGTGCGGTGCACATTCACATTCGTCAAGTCTAACAAAAATGCTACAATGTGAACTGCAAAATAGAGGGATGCCATTGGCGAGTGCACACATTTCAGCCTAAATGGGATACCTACTGGAAGTGCTTTATAGTAGTCCCGCACACATACGTCGTAGCTAAGTCAGTGCAGTCCCACAGGAACTTGTCATCAGGCTTCATCGCCAACCTCATGTACAGTGTGATCGTGGATATTCTTAATTTTAAGCCATGATCCATCATTCGTGCGATTGAGGTAAGGTTACAATACACAATCAACTATGCCAAGGCTTGGAGTGCAAAACAAAAGGCAGTGGAATCAAGGTTAGGTATGTTCAAGGATTTCTGCCACAATCTCCCTGGGCTACTCCGATTCATACAAGACATGAATCCGGACACTCATGTCGATATTCAAGACGCCACACATCCGAAGTGTCCCGATAAGAGGGTACTGCAGCGAGCATTCTTCGCCTTTGGTCCATGCATCAATGCATTGCGGCACTGCCGTCCAATCTTGTGCTTAGATGTTATGTTCTTGACTAGAAAGCAAGGATAGAAATCTCGTTAATCTTGTGCTTAGATGCTATGTTCTTGACTAGAAAATCAGTCAAAATTTGTACAAGGGCCGACCGACATCGACCATAATTTTGAGTGACGCTGATAACAACAATCAAGTTCTTCCCATAGCATTCGCTTTCGTTGAAAACGAGAACACAGACAACTGGTTGTTGTTTCTGAAGAATGTGAGGATTTCTGTTGTACAGGGCCGTCCAAACGTATGCATCATTCATGATCGGCATGCCGGCCTCGTCAATGCAATAACCCAGCTACAATAAGGAGATAACGAACCATTTGCATAGGCGGGTCTGCAGAGCAGGTGGTGCATGAGGCACTTGAGGGCAAACTTCTACAAGCAGATCCGCAACAAGGATCTGATGAACCTGAGATTTTTTCGATTAGGCTCTACCCACCCTAATTAGCTGCTCCAAATTTTGTTGTAATTTTAAAACATGTCATGCTATTTTTCTGGTTATAAATTAACTCCCGACATTAATAATATAATTACCGCACACAAATAGAGAGCTAAAAGAATTGCGATTAATTTGATTAGGCTATACCTACCCTAATTAGATGCTATGGATTTTTCTTTCAATTTTCAAACGTGGCATGCTATTTTTACTTAAAAAATAATTTCCGGTATTAACAATATAATTGCTGCGCACAAATGGGGAGCTAAATAAAACTGATATTATTTACATTACCCTCTACTTACTTTGTACATAGCTTAAAAGATGTACTGCATAATTAGACGAGAACTATCTAATCTACAAAATTCTATATCGCTATTTTTGTTTGCTAACCATCAATGTTTTGACATAATGTATAAAGTTCAAAAAATATACATACAGGATGGCCGATCGGATCCGAAGCTCCGTCTATCTCTCCTCCACGACGAACTGGTAAAGCTTCGCTACCTTTCTTCTCTCTCTCTCTCCTCTCTCTTTGTTTTTTTTCTTCTAGAATTAAAATGAGTTTGGACTGATTGTTGGAGGGTTTTATAGCTGGATTCATGTCGCCAGACAACTGGCGACAGGAAATAGGACTGGCGACAAAGACGGTCAGGGTACCTGTCGACTGGCGACAGTTCCTGTCGCCCGTTCAACTAACGACAGGAACTCATTTTTGCTATTTTTTAGGCCGACTATTTATTTTTATAATTTTTTTTAAAACAAATATTATTTAAAAAAAATTCCGAAAATGAAATGCTGCATTTATTCAGCCCACACGACTTTTTTTTTCCCAGTGTTGCTTCTCTTGTAGATCGGATCCCAAGTCGTATCATTACAGTAGGGCTAGGATGATAATACAGGCAAGGTTACAACGAATAGGATTAAAAACATCCTATATGCGATGGGCTTTTACAGGGTTCATCTAACCTGGATCGAGTTTGCCTCATTTCAGCGAACTACCGGCTGAATTTTGTAGTTGCTGAATTTCAGAATAAAAAAGGGGGAGTGAGAGAGTGTGTGTGTTGGAACAGTAATTAAAATACATAGGACAAAGCTTCTAATTCAGATAAAGAAACACGCACTCCCTACATCAAGTTTGCCTCATTTCAGCGAACTACCGGCTGAATTTTGTAGTTGTTGGCTTAAATGCTGTAACACCATGCCTATGAATCTTCATGGCCTTACAATAGCATGCACCTTTGTGCACTTCCCAGAGGGACAAAACCTCCGTACGTATAGTAGCTACAAGAAAAGATACGTCCAGTCTTTTGGCCAGAGAGGGTGGTGCAGTGCAGCTGTCGCTGGCCTCAGTAGAATATTGAGAGGGTGCGGTGATGTGACAGCGCCATGTTCTGAACGCCGCACGACCAGAGACAAAGATAAATGTCAATGCTCAGAAGCTGCCAAAATGTTTTGATGTTGATGTTGCAGTCCGTTGAGAATAATATTGATTCCGTTGAGAATAATGTTGTATACTATTCTTTGAGATGTTATATGTTAAAAAAATATTGTATCTGTAGAACAAAAGTGTTGTATACTATTCACGATGATGTTATAATTTTGTCGATACGTTTTTGTTCAAATGCTTTGTTTTTTATTCTAGTATTCTTTGAGGTGATGTTTCACGGTGATGGCTCCCCGAGCCCCCTCGGCTCAGCTCATGCACTGCGTCCGACCAGCTCGACCTCCGGCCGTCGGCCTCCTCGGCTTGCTCATGCACCCCTACTACTGCGCTCGGGCCGTACGGCGCGTACGTGCTGATCGCCTAAATAAAAATGATTCAGATGTGCCTACATGCTTTCCAAACTTTTTGTTAATGTGCTCCCTCATTTTTTCCACGGAATGAACAGAACAGGCACGTATCTCAAGTTCGCTTCACTTCCAGGCACTATCTCACTATTGGAATCAATTGAGCAAGATAAGTTCGAGCCGTATTTCAGTATGCCAAGCTCACTCAGTACAGCGGGAACATTATAGTCGGCAAATATGGTGATGGAGTTGAAGTCGTTAGTGGCGGACCATGACTAAATGTTAGCTACGGTGGAATCATCCCCGAGGATTACCCACAAAGAAAGCAATGATTGCGCTAATAACACTAATAAGAGTATATGATATTAAATAGAATCAACAACTACAATCCGTAATTGTAGTGGTCACAAACCAAGAATACAAGGTTAGTTTGAACTCCCGTTTGGCAAGTTAAATGGACGGCTAAAATGTTAAAACCCCAAATTGCACGCATTGAACTAATTTAGACATCATTTCACCGGGTAGAGTGTCAACAATGAAATGAAAAAGGGAAAGTATATTCGGCATTTTATTACGTGAAATTGAATGTAAACTATATGTAAACTGGACTATATGTAAACTGGAACAAGTCACATTGTTGCAACCATTTGTCTGAGAATTTGAACTATCTAACAGATATATGTGCTATTATAAATCGCTAATAGTAGTAATAGAGTAAAAATCAAACCTTGTATAATTGTTGCTGCCCATCTTGTCCTGAATCGTTATGACTATCTTTTTCTCACTTTCTCCACTTCTGGTTCAGATGGCTCATCCAGAACTATATGTTCAGGTGGTTTCTTGGCCTCAAGGTCTTTCTTAGCAGTTTCAACCAACTTTTCCAGTATATCTTGAGATGATTCAGCTAATTTTGCCAACTCTTGCTTCTTTAATCTGCAGATGACATACGCAGAACTTGGATGATCGTAAGCCAGGAACATGTATAGTCTAGATACTGCTAATAAGAAACAACCAAACAAGCAAAGCACTGCCAAATCCATACCTGGTTGACAGCATCACAACAATAATAACTAGTATGAAACACAGTAATTTGAGTGCTCAGTAATTCTTACCTTTGCATTTCGACTTTGCCTTTGCATTGTCAGGATTCAGGAGGAGCCATCTTGATTTCTACTTTTCTACCTTGTTTCTGCAGACTGCAGTTCTTCTGGGCTCTGGCCAGTGGCCACCCGTGTGACCCCGCGACACGCCATCAGGGCTCCGACCCCCGGCTCAGGTGTCAGGCTCAGGCCTCAACGCCTCACCGACGCGACGCCGCCGCCGCCGCCCCGCCCGCGCCCCGTTGGCGTCAACGCCTCACCGACGGCCGACGCCACGCCAACTCACCGAGCCACCAGGCGCCCACGCCGTGATGCCGCTGTGTCGGTCGGCCGCACGCCATCTTCACCCTGCCGGTCTTCCGCCTGCCGCCTGCCGCTGTGTCGCTCGCCCGCGCGCCGCCTAGGGTTGGAACTTTCAATGTGGAAATTGGGGGAACGGGGAATCGGGCAAGTGAGAGCCAGTGAGGTTTGGTGAGATGAGATGTGGTGTGCTGTTGGGCTTAGCTGGCCTTGCTTTGGGGCTTGGGCTGTGCTGCTGTGGCCTCTGGGCACTTCGTCTCCAGGCGCTGGCCGTCAAGTCAGGAAGCGGGAAGGGCGCAAGGGACGCCGGCGTCCAGGAGGGGGGGGGGGTTCCACCGGCACAGGTTACCTCGGGCGGCCGCCCGGCCTCGCCCGACAGCTAGGACCGCCCACAGTTTTGTCCCTTAAAAGCGCCCCAGAAATCAGCAACAAATATCTGAGCTCTCTTGTACAAGAAAACCTGGTGTTCCTTGTAAAGTGAATGGTCCCGAAAGCCTGTCCAAATTGAATTACGACAATTCATCTGAAGAAATGTGTTACCTGAGAGGTGTATGATGACCAAACAAAATAGTTAAGAAAAATTAACCATGAGTGCATTTGACACGTATAGAAATGTTTTATCCCTAAATTATACAAGTTCTTAGAAGAGAATGCAAAAGGTTGTAACCATGCCGTACTCATTTAGTTCAGACCAGCTGAAAATTTCTGCAAGGTACCGTTTACATTCACACATGCAGCAGAAAATAATGTATGTTGAAATATTCCAAAATTGTATCAGCAGTCTTAGAGAGCCAGCAGCTACGTACCACCCTGATTACAGATGGTAACTGGTTGAAAGATGGACACCTATACATGGTAGGCCTGCTTGTCTCTAGCGAAGAACTGTCTATTGGGCTGAGAGATGGACACCTGTATGGTGTTTGGTTATTTGGTATGATGTTTATGTGAGAGGTGGAAGCACACAATTCAATGCAGTATTTACAATGAAGAGTTTGGGTGGGAGTATGGAAGTTGATAAGTGATAAAAGTATTCACATAACATGAGCAGAACACAACGGGATAGTTTTAAAGTTCAATACTTCAATATAACATGTACGCAATACAGAATAGTACCTCATGAAGAGGGCGACCTCTTTCCTCGATTGGCAGTGGGCGTGGCCAGTTAAGCAGTTGGCGAAGTTCGGGCCCTACATTTTGCAAAAGTTGCATTTCCTTTCAACTTAGAGCATATTTACTGGAAGTCATAGCTTCTTTACAGACAGAAGTGTGCAGAACAACTGAACAAGAAAAAAGGACCATACTAAGAGTTGAAACTATACCAGTGTAATTCTGAAGACGATCTGCATCAAGTGCTGTCTTATCTTTCTCTAACGCTAACTTAAGTCCAGAAGCCAAATTGTCATAGCTCAAGTCCTTATCTGTTCAATCAAGGAATATTATGATCAAAACAATTATAATACTAAAGGAAACAAATATATAAAAAGACGGAAGAGTGATCCTGAAAGGTCTACTGCAACTAAATTATACTATGCCCAGTAGTCAGACAAAGTAGTATCAGGTAAAAGTAGAAGTTGATGCAGCTGTAACTGAAGGTGATTACACAAACAATAAAAAGTGCATACTACATATCAGGCCACAAGTGCAAGGAAATAATCTGGAGCATGACAAGATGCATCATAAATAGAAGTAATTATTAAAATTTCTCAGACGAAAATGCATTACATCAAATGTGAAAGCTGAAAAATGCAATTTCTGAAATAGCTAGTTGTCATCAAACAGACAAAAAATCAGACAACCCCCCTAGCCAATTCTTGGCAACGTCACAACCAACTCAAAAGGTTCTTAACAGAAGAAAGTGATGTATAGCTACATAATGTACTACAGGTAGAAACAGCCATATGTTTCCTATGGTCTACACTACAGACAATTGTTTCAAGACAATACAAAGTTGATTCCCTGCACTCTGAAAATCTTAGCAGTATACTTACCTATCAGTAGAAAGTACTGGGCTACTGCATGTTCAAATATTTCCCCCTAAATAGCAACTGTAGCAAGGCCGTAATTAATACAGGAGCAAAAGAATTGCAAACAGAGAGGTTGCAATGGCTGATATCTGTCGGTGCTATTTTTTTTAAGTTCTTAAGTGCCACTCATAGGAAGCATACAGTACTCTAATTGGAACATACAGTACTCTAATTTTTACATGTTCAGGAAAAAACCACTTTCTTGGTTGAACTTATACCTGGCCATAAGCAGAAGTTCAGTGCATCCAAGACGAAGAGGTACTGAACAGTGAGCGGCCCATTATCAAAGTAATGAATTCCTTCGAAATCCTACTCAACTTTTCGAACATCTCCCTGGATTTTGTCCACCACCTTCTCAATCTCTGTAACAACAAACCAACATAAGCCAACTCGGGGGAAAAGAAACACCACAATAACCGAGGACTTCACGTGGACATTTTCTTGCAAAACAAAGGAGACATGAACATCGATAAGATACATAAAAGCAAAGCACAAAGATGTATGTCCTCAAGCTCTTCTTTCATAAGAAGCAAAAAGTAATAGGTAAAAAAACAAATAACCAAACAGAAAGTTTAAAGACTGAGCTTTGAAATCCAGACCCAGAAAAAGAAAATCAACCCGGGTTTTTTGCAGGGCTAATCAGATAATCCTACGGCATGCAATACAGAATAGGAATACAAGCAATCAACAAGAAGAACAGCGGAGCACTACAAGGACAATACTTCTTAATCCTAAAATCCTAGTACCATCCTGGAAACATCCAGAAGCAAAAAGTAATAACAGGGCAAATTAAAAAAAGGCAAAAGCAGACGAATACCGAACAGGTCGACCTTGACGTGGGAGGAGCGGCTGGCAACCGGCGCCGCCGACGCGCGAACGGCCTCAAGGCGAGGGCGACTAGGATAATTATTGTATCTTATTATTTTCTGTTTCGGTTTATGAAATAACTTAATTTTTTTATCTAATATTTACTGCTACTTAAAAAAATAAATCTGTTACCATTTGAATTGATAACAAACTTCTATTGCTAATTTACGTCGACTTAAGTCTATGCCGTCAATCCAAATGACGACGGAGATATTTGATACTGTTACGTAACGACATGGATGGCAAAGTCATTTCGTCATTTGGAATACAACAAATGATATTTTTATAATTTTATTAAATAGATATTTATTTCTATAATTTTATTAAAAATATATATTATTAAAAAAATCAGAGGAACGGCCCTGCGCAACGGGGCTCAGCCCAACCAGTGACTGGTGGCGTGGTCCGCTAAGTTAGACCCAACTGCCGCCCTGGTGAAATGACTGAACTAACCCCATTCACATTCACATTTAGAGGTGAACCTGCAAAATTAACCTTTGCCAAGTGTTATGATATTTTGGGATGCATTTACGAAGATCGAATATGGGGAGATCCACTTCATGAGGTCCTATTTGTCAAACTTTCATTGGATACTACAGGATTCAATTATATATCAGTTTTTTTTTTTTGAACGGGTTACGGTACGCACTAGGCTGACGTGACCTTTTATTCAATATCGCGAAAACCCAAATGCATGACACAAAGAGAGCAAATATAGGGGGAGGTAAAGTGTAATCTTCCCCAGGCCGCGAGAGATATTCAATTAATGGAAATGGAAGAGACTTAAAATGTTCGGCATAAATTTCTTGGGTTATGTGAAGCTTCTTCTAAATTTGTGGTTTTTCATTAGTATAGGTGGTGTCAAGATACTAAAGCGTATCAAGGGTTAGTATGACTTGACTTGGTGTTTTATTCGGAGATAGGTATGGTTGAGAAACATCAGCCTAAATAAATCGAATAGCATCGATCCAACCTGAGTGGATATTCAGTTAATATGAGTTGATACAAAGTATAGCCGAGTCATGGCGAACACGGCTAGTCAAATATCAACTAATTCTTCGTAACCTGCTCGTAACATGGTCATTGCAATGACAACAGGATATCTATCAAAAGATTTGATGACAATGCTGGCACATCCTAATGGGTGTGACAAATGGTTGGCAAGAGGCAAAGTGGTGCCAAGATGAACAACCAAATTGAGAATGCCCAACCCAGCACTGAGAATGCCCAACCCAAAGGCGTGGTGGTGACTGGCGCGCTTGGTGACAATGGCGGAATGCTTTAATTTGACAAGAGCGGTAATGATAAGTACACGACAAACAAGACTATTAATGTGTTGTTTGGCTCTATAAATGGATGAATCTTGCGTAAGGGAATGCAATCTAACATGTAGATACATATGTTTTCGGATATGCTATTTCACATGCGCTTGAAGTTTTGCAAAATCACAATCAATTTTCTCATCTTCGTATCAGCGTGGAGATTCGTGCTCCGACGAGGTCGTCTTCCTCCTCTCCGGCTCTCGACGACGGTGGTGGTGGTGGTGGTGGTGACCGGCGGATTAGAGTTTGGGTTCACCCGTTTAGGATTCAGGTTCACCGGTGCACCCCGGGCTTAGAGGGAGGCCGGGTGGCGAGGGGGGGGGGTTGACGACGACCAAAGTGGTTAGGAGGTGGTGGCGGTAGCCGCTGGAGACGAGGAAGGAGGCGAAGCGGGGGGATCTCATTGTCCGGAGAGGAGGAAGAAGGGTGGCGACAGCGACATGAATAGGAGGCGAGGCGGAGGAGGGGTCGGGTGGCATGAGGAGGAGGCGCGGAAGGAGGTCGCCGGCAGGCATCGCCAACGTCGACGATGTGGTGGGAGGTGGCACAGGGTGAGGTTGGGGGCGACGGCTGGGTGTAGAGTGGGTTAGGGTTAGGGTTAGGATGGGGGGTGGGTTATATAGGTGTCGATGAATCACTATTAATATTTGTCAGGTAAATGCTAGGACACGACTCTCGAGATTATGCAAGAAGAGATATGAGCTTTTTAAACAAGTTTAGGCCTTCTCCATAGATATACTCTTATATTCTTGTATTGAATGAAATTACAAAGCACAACAAGCCACCGAAATTAAGTACAAGGATCAATGGCTTATGTCTAGAGGTTCTTCTCTCTTCTTCCATGTTCTCATCTCTTCTTCATCTACTAGCATCGTCCCTTGTAAAGGGATTGAAAGGGTGGCATGTAGTTATTGTGTGTCAGGAGGCACCTTGAGCCCTTGATGATTGCTTAAATATGCACATTGATGACGGTTGTTTGTCAGTGAGACATCCTCCCTGCATGTTTGCTGAGCGGTTATTGCTAGAGACGAAGAGATATGCATACAATTATGTCAGAGACACACATACACACGTGTATTAACTATCACACATAGCCGAGCATAGTGTATAGGGTCCCTAGCCGATAAGGTTCACATGTCTATGAGATTTATCAACCATAGAGTGGTCATGATTTGACCTGCTTATAACAAACCTTTCGACCATAGGGTAGTCGAAACCTGAATTGGTTGTAACCTTCCCTAGTCGTTGCAGGTATCACCGACCAGGGGTATATTCGAGGGCTATTTAGAATACTATTATCTATAATGAATATTATAGAGAAACAACTTCATTAATTGAGGATTATTCAATCCTCATCAATAGGTTAGAGACACTACTACAAAACCAACCATACTAGACGCATCATCATAGATGGTTCCTTTGGAACCGTCTGTGATACCTAATTATCACAGACGGATTGTAAATATAATCGTCTGTGATAATTCATAGACAGTTCTTCTTAAGAACCGTCTGTGATAATCTTGGACATCACAGACGGTTCTATACTTCTATTTACAAACCGTCTGTGTGAGTGATAAGAACCGTCCCTGATACTATTATTTTGTTGAGCGGGAAACAAAAATTTGGACTTAATGGGTGGGCTGCTAAACTCGCTTTATATTAACCGAGTCTCCTCACACCTCACAAAAATTTGGACTTAATGGGTGGGCTATGATGTCGTCTCTCCTCTTCACACCTTGCGCCCCGGTCTCCCCCGAGCTCATCACCCGCGGCCTCCCTACCTCTCCCTGGCCTCATCGTCGTCGGCCTCCCCCGACCTCATAGCCCATGGGCTTCCCGACATCATCGCCTCCGGTCTCCTCCACCTTGCCCCGGCCTCGTCGTCGCTAGCCTCCCCCAACCTCATCGCCCACACCTCCTCGACATCGTCGCCCCCGATCTCCACCTCACACCGTTGCCCCCGCCTCCTCCACTTCGTCGCCTCGGCCTTCCACAACCTCATCGCCCCTGGCCTCCACCACCTCGCCCCCGCCTTGTCATCGCCGGCCTCCCGGCCTCGTCGCCCACAACCTCCCTCAACATCATCGCCCTCGGCCTCCACTTCACATCATGTACTATCCGATAAAACATTCATAACTTTTGCATACGAACTCGGATTGCGACGTTCTTTGGCTCGTTGGAAAGCTAACGAAAAGTTCAATTCAAAAATCCATAAACCCATATCAAATTCAATTGCGAGGCTTGGAAGGCTCTAGACAAAGTGAAAACCCAAAAAAGGTCGTTTAGCGCTTCAAAACAGACTCCGAAGTTTCAACACCTGTTTTAGATTTTTTTTTTGCAATAGAAAAAGCTATCACAGACGGTTCGGAACAATAACCGTCTGTGAAAAAAGTATCACAGACGGTTTTCACAGATGGTTCAAAAACCGTATGTGATGACCTCATATTATCACAAGCACTTTTTCACAGACGGTGATGGCACTCTGTAGTAGTGAGAGGAAGAGATGTGAGCCATATGATCTCGATCTAACGGTGGAAAAAGGTGATTTCAGAAATTTTCAGACTAGTGTGAAATAAACGCCCCATTTTTATTTTATTTTTATGAAAAGGTTTGAGTGCAAAACCAACGAGTGGAAACGGCTGGAATTTTTTTCATGAGGGGTGGATGAGTATACGCCATCTTGTGCCGCTAGGAAACTTGAACTTAATTTCTTGCCATCAAAAGAGAAGAAAAAGGACTCCACTGGTCGGGGTGATTTCCCAATCAATCAAACAAGCTTAGGAGCGGCACAACAACACTAGTACTAGCTAGCATTCACAGGTGCATGCAGCACTTGCACTCGACAACCGACGTCCACGCGTCTGGTCGACGCTGCCGCGTTGGCCCGTCTTCTAGAGCCGAGGTATGCATGAATGCATCCCATGGCTCCATCTCCATCGACAATGACATCCGGTCACGTACCATTTGAGGCAGGACACCCAGGATGCTCGAGTGACATGACCTCTCTCTTTCGCTATTCTTATATAGTACCACTTAAAAGGGCGATTAACTAGTTGCTTGTTTGATCCTTCATCCTTATCCAATTCTGTCAGCAAGCAGCTGGCATACACATGTCAAATTGCAGTCTACTTTATGCGGTGATTAACCAAGATAAGACTAATTAACCACTTGCTACTATTGGTCGCCAGTCGTAACATATGCGTTGAATTGGGACGTAGATGGATGGAAGCTAGAGCTAGAAGCTAGCTTCCAGGTGCGTGCAACAAGGTCACCTGATCGATCTCCCGTGCGTGGAAACTAGTCTCTGAACTTAAATGGAAACTAATCGGTACTAGCTTTCACACAGCCAACAGATTTTCCCAAGCATTGCTGAAGGTGCATTGAACCTTAATTGAGTTCCTATTTTTGTTCTGAAACTGATCAAGCGTAATTGAGTTTTGATGGTGGCTAGTTATTGAGGTAATTAAGGTGGACTCCTGCACGTTTAATTACGATCGAGTGGAACCTTCCTAAGTTAAGAGGTCAAAGCCGCGTCCCTGTCCATGTAAGCAGTAGGCATGGGAATATTTTAGCAGACACATGTAGCTTGCAGCAGCCTCTGTATGTTGTTGGACACTGCACGGTCGCTAATGAAAATCAAATCAAATTCCTTCCTTGAAATACTACCATAAACTCTTATAAGCTAGCAGCTAGCTGTAGATGTTTCACTGATTCACTTTCACACCCAGATATTACGAATACGATACGAAGTTGAAAAGGAAAAGAAAAGTCTCTTCATATAGTTTTGAGTCTTTTGACCCGAGGCTTACAAGTAAGTCTTATCCCAGGTAGCCGTCGGATTCTTAATCCAACGGCCGGCCGGAGTCGCAAAATAAATGGGTAAAGATTGGGAGCCAAGAAAATTAGATCCCTAGAACGACGGTATCAACAGTGTCCATCACACAACCAAAAGGAATCAGGCAATGAAACTACCAAATAACAATTAAATCCTAGAAAAGAAGAAATACTCCAAAAACCATCGAAACCTAAACCGACTAGTCGCCGCCGCCGCCGCCGCCGCCGCGGATCAGACCACCAGTAGCATCTTCCGCGCCCTCTTCGCCTCCGGCGGCGCGCTGTCGGCCTCGTCCCCCAAAGTCGTCGCCACCGCTGGTAGGTTCAGGTCGAAGTCCCTCAGAACCGCCGTCGCCTTCGCCGCGGCCTTGGTCTTCACGGCTTCCTTGTCCTTGATCCCCTCCGCCGCGGCGCCGCCCTCGTAGTGCAGGCGCTTGTGCCCGCCCAACGCCTGCCCCGACGGGAACGTGCGGAGGCAGAGGGAGCACCGGTGCACCTTCCCTTCCCCTCTTCCGCTGCCGCCGGACGACTCGTCGCCGGCCGCCACCTCAGGAGGCGGCGTCGGTGGCTTCCGGTGGCTCGTCTTGTGCCCGCCCAGCGCCTGGTAGGACCCGTACACCTTGCCGCACACCGAGCACTCGTACCCCTGCTTCTGGCTCTCCTTCGCCGCCGCGCCCACGCCCTTGCCGCCTCCGAATCCGCCGCCGTCCTCGGCCTCGCCCCGGACGCCGCGTGCGAGCATCAGGAGGCAGAGAGCCAGGTACTCCTCGGACTCGGCGCCGCCGAAGCAGCCACCTCCGCCGCCGTCGCCACGCCGCCTGGAGCGGCGCCCCCCGCATGCCCACGAGTCCATCGGCGTCGGGGACGGTGGGGGCACCGGCGGATTCTTCGACACGTCGAGCGCCATGGCAGATCGACCTCGATGCGGAGTTGACTAGAGAGAGAGGTGGGCAAGTAGGAGAGTGGTGGGGGTGTGTGAGAGGGAGGCGTGGGCTGGGTCGCTATATATAGTCGCGGGGCGAGCGAAGTGAGCAGCGGTGGGAGGCGGTAAGCCGTAGTGGCGCGGGGCCCACGCGGTGAACACGTATGCAGGCAGGCGGAGTGAGGGCGCGCGCCTGTGCTGTGCTGTATCATGTGTGACTTGGTGGTCAAGTCATCGGTGTGTTACTGTAACATTCCATTTTGAGAAGTTGAGTGAGTTTCAAATTTGGTTTTTGAATTAAAAGTGCAAACTCGAAATCTTCTCAAAATTCAAAGTTCCCTTTTCAAATTTCTTCCTTTGACTCGCCCCTCCCCTCCTTGTCTCCCTCTTCCACCGAGCGCAAAACCACAGTGGGCGCAAGTGCCATTTCGGCCGCCTCGCCGCCGTCGCCGTGCGCGCCATCGCGTGTTCGAGAGCACGAGGAACTCCCCTCAACTGAATTCCCCCTTTGGTCCACAGGAACCACCAGATTTTCCCTTCTTCCCCGACCCTGGCCAAAGCAGCTGCTTCCGCCACCGCAACCTCTCCGGTGAGCTTCACTTCTATTCCTTCCTCCTCGAGCACCTTGTCGACACCCCGAAGCTCCTCCAACCTTTGTTGGATTCCCTATCCTCCCAGAGCATTGTCGCCACGTGAAGCTCCCCGCGCCGCTTCGGGACTTCATCGCCAGCCATCCTTCGACCACCTCCGACTTCCCTCTCAATTCTGGTGAGTTTCCCGTCCCCCTGTAGTTGCTCGTGCACGCATCACTTTGGCTCGAATGTCATCGGTCGACGGTTGCCCCTTAGGCCCGAGCGCCACAGCCGCCAGTCGCCGCGTCGTAGGCTGTCCCAGCCCTCGACGCCGGCACCCATAGGACCACCTGCTAGCAGGGAGCCCATTTTGGGCCTTGCCGGCCGCCACCGTAGTCTCCCTCGCCCATGACAAGCGCGGAGAGGAACCGCCCGAGTGCCCCCTCTACTTTGTTTGAACCGGACAACGCTGTAGATGGTCATTAATGACCAAATCAAGGTCGTTAGGGTTAAGCGGTAATTAAGGCTGGTTTAATTACTGTTGTTTAGACTGATAGTGGGCCCTATCTATCAGTAATTAGTTTTCTTTATAAAATTAAAGGAAAAAGGGAATTAAATTACTATGCAGTGGACCCTACCCGTCAGATAGAGAATTTCTCTCTCCTCTGTTTATTTTTTGATTTAATCCAAATTTAAACTTCGAAAAGCTCGTTCTCGCTCGTTTTAAATCTAAATTTAATGAAATTTATTTCTAAATTCAAGATCTATCTGTTGGCTTGGTTTTGTTCAATTTGGAGTTAATTTGGTCTTGTTCAATTTGGAGTTCATTTGAATTTTCTGTTGTATTTATTTGCTTTGCTAGCTTGTTTGTTATTTTTTTGGCGCGATCATCTGAGTAGAGTTCAAGGACACATAAGTGCCCCTGATCGACAAAGCGCAAGACTTCCAAGACCCACTTGCTTTTGAACTAGACAATTCAACATTTTGATCATATTGAACCTACATTTGTGCAAATCTATATTTATTTAAATCATCAAATTGCATGCTTAATTCATTATGCCAATGTATGTCAAATTTGAAGGTAGTTACATACCTACTTGGTAATTAAATATTACCATACCATCCTTTGACATTTGAATCACATAATCCTTGTCACCTTAGATAATTAAGTAGTAACTTTACTAGCTATAGATCGTACTTAAGCGTCATACTAGTCTTGCTTAAGTATCAGGTCATTAATTGCCCTAATCATCTTTTAATCAAGAAACTCGTTTTGGGCAGTCATTTAAGGAAATGACTGGTATATTTGAGATAACTTAATTTTATGCTTATCAAAACCCTAATAACTTATTGTTACCATATCTGGGCGGATGGTATGATAGTTGGTGCGGATGTAGCATGAGAAATGGTGGTATGCGGTATGCACCGCCTAGATAACTTTAAGGACATAATCCTGTGATGACCTCCTAATGTAAAACAGTGCAACCACAAATCTATAATGGTGTCGACCTGGCTAAATAATTTATATCTACCAGTGCGAGTTGCACCATTGGAGTGACCCACGAGTCATGTCGCTGATTTTAAGCCGTCGTAGACACAGGTCGTGTTGCTGGTGTAAGCCGCCGTGTAACGCAAGAGGGAGTCTGGGTGTGGTAGACGTAACCACCTTCTAATGAAATCTTAGCGGGTGTAACTTACACTGGGGGATGCATTGTAAAGGCTTTTGTGATGATCTCATTAATTCATATGTTTAAGGAAATATGTGAAACACAACAAGTTGATTATCTCTTGTAGGTAAAGTGTACAGTCTCTGCATAGTATAAATTGTTCGAACAGTCGTGCCCATGGACAGTGGCAGACATGAGAACTTGCTCGAGTTAGTTTCTATTTTATAAACATTTGTGAGTGGGATGAAAACTCGTCGGGTGGATGTAACCCTGATTTTGGTTTTTCTGGGTGGACATAACCCAATTTTGTTAATTGGGTGGACGTAACCCTAGTAATAAAAAATTAAGCACACGGTGGATGGAACATGTACCATTATAAATATTGCATACTATTACTCTATTTAGTAAAATATGATTTGGATAAAATGCTAAGTCACAGAAGATTCTAATTATTGTATTTCAAAATATTTCTGTTGGTGAATAAAAGAACCTGAACCATCCTTACTAAAGCCTTGCATGCATAATTATTGACAACTGTGTGTTGGCTCGCGGAGCACCATTGCTTGTGTTCACTCTCGCTCCCCAAACCCCTCAAAGCTTGTGGACCCAGAACACTACGCGTATTACAAAGATCTAGAAGTTGATGGCCACAAAGACGGATGAGCTTAGTTTAGTCTCTAGTAGTCTAGGTCTCACCCCAGTCTAGTCGGCTACGTCGGTGCTTGCGCGCATCAATAATATCCAAGTCCCAGGGTAATATCGGTCGCACACATGTTACCGCTGTCGCTTACCTGTAACGAGATGTGCCTTCCTCTTTTGCTTCTGCTACTGCTTTTGCTTTTATGCAATGTATCCATTTGGCATGTTTGGCCTTATTATAAACTTGACCCGATGTGGTCTATGTGAATTCTGATGTTATGTAATTAATGTATGGTATGGTTTACGTCCTATATGAAATAATTCAGTGGTGTGTCTGTGAGCACTATCTACTGATTTTGGGAATAGTGTGGTGGTTTTACATATGATTATGGATTGGCTAAATTCGGGTCCGACAGATATGGAAGGTGGTCTGGCAGTTCGAGGGTTGTTGGGTTTCTGAGATCCTGCTATTTCGGCCGTTTGTTTTTGGCTTTGGAGTAGATTGGACTTTTTTTATGGAAGGATAAAAATATGGGTGCGACTAGCGCTCGGACATACGGTCCGAGCGCTAGCATCGTACACTGTTGCATTCAACATCTTGTTGCAACATCTAAGGGATGGGAGGCGCCTGAGGGGCTCGTTGGCGTCGTGAGTTGGAGTTCGGGCTTGAGGATGGCCGAGGGGGCCATGGTCGCCGACACCGCGAGGTGGAGGGACGAGCCACGGGGGTGGCCGAGATGGAGTTCGAAGGTGGATGAGAGGGCTTGAGGGGGCAGGGTCGACTACGCCGTGAACATTTAGAATCAAAACAAAGCATCTGGAAAAAAACACGTTGAAAAAATATTACAACATTACCGTGAATAGTATACAACATTTATTTTCTACAGACATAATATTTTTTTTCCTACTAATGCAACATCTTTTCCTACGAGACGCAACATCTCAAAGAACAGTATACAACATTCTTTTCAACATGGCACAACAATTTTTTCAACGTGTCACAACATCAAACATCAGAACTAGAAACCGACGGCAACCCGAGAGCACCAACATGTACAGTGGTAGGAGGAGAAGGTGTCGAACCCTCTTCGTCCATGCGGAGGGCGCCGCGAGCACGGCGGCGGCGTCGTCGGGCTCCCCCACGACCACCTTCCTCTCCAACCTTCTTCGTCCATCCGGAGGACGACCTCGTCGCAGGCGCCTTGCCAGAAGGACCGGAGGAGCAGGCCTGAGGCCGGGCCGGCATGGGAGTGAGCTCGAGGCGAGGGTTGGCACTGAAGAAGCTCTAGAGGAGAAGGGACACACGTGAGGAAGCTCTAGAGGAGAAGGGACACACGTGAGGAAGTCGGTCGAGAGGCAGAGCTATGGGAGATTGGGGATAGAAGAAGAAGCTTCAGGAAGAGAGAAGAAATGGAGGGTGAAGTGGTGTGAAGTGAAGAGATAGGAATGATCGAATGAGTGGCTGAGTTCGGGCGTGACGTGGGAAAAAGTGAAGTATGAAGCAAAGTGAAATATTATTGTGGCATCCGGTGCGTCAGATGTATGCATTATAGTATTTCCCTAAAAATATGGTACACATGCTTGTTCGTCACTACTGGATTCCGGCTCTTTGCCGAGTGCCTCAGGCACTGGGCAAAGGCTCCTTTGCACTCGGCAAAAGCTTTGCCGAGTGCGACACTCGGCAAAAAGCACTCTGAAAAAAATTTATCGGCGGAAGCAACCTTTGCCGAGTGCCTTTGTCGGGCACTTTCGGTAAAGGCTTTGCCGAGTGCCGAGTCAAGACTCGGCAAAGAAAAGGCACATCCGGCGCGCCCCGTTGATTGGCCGCTTGAAAGTGCCAACCCGCCGACACTTGGCAAAGATTTTTAATTTTTTTGAAAATTTCTTTGCCGAGAGTCGGATGGCATACATCTTTCCAGCTTTGCCGAGTGCCATGACCATGGCACTCGGCAAAGGGGTCCACTCGGCAAAGTGACCCAAAACTGCGTTTTTTATTTATTTTTTACATTCCATCACGACAAACAAATCCATCCAAACATATATCACATCCATCACATATATATCTCATCCATCACATATTTACCACATCCATCACATATATCACATATATAACAATAAGTGCTCAAGTCCATCCAAACAAATCCACAAGTTCATCACAGTCGACAAGTGCATCACAAGTATATCACAAGTCCATCACCAAGTGAACAACAAATGAAAATACAACTACCATTCATCTCGAAGGTGGCCACTGCGACTGTGGTGAAGGAAAAGCTCCATCATTCGGAGGCGCATGAGGTGGATTATTCGAACCCGCCGATTGAGGCTGCACAAAGGAGAAGAGATTGCATGTGAGACAAGATTACATTAGATACCTAATCTAGGAAGGTAGAGGTCATACAAGCAAAGCACAAGCGAAAGCAAAAAACTTTCAAACTCACAAGAGTAGTTGCAGCTGCAGGACGCGGAGGCGGAGGTGGAGCCAACAGCCCAGCTGGCACAGCAAAGCCCGTATGTTGCCCAAGACCTTGTAGGAACTCCGTAATATCCGCCAGCCTCTGCGTCTGGGCCTGCCGCTCGGCCTGCTCGGCCTCCAGCTGTGCCGACATCCTCTGCTGCTCGGCCTCCAGCTCCTGACGTTGCCTCATTTCTTGTTCCAGCCGGGCCTGCAATATTTCACTCCAATATTTCAGTAATGCAAAGCTAATAAAGGTGTGTAAAGATCAATGTACGACGAGTAAAATAGGAATAACCTCGAGTGCGTCGACCCGATCTTTGTCGGCAAATGCCGTGCGGCGTATGGGGCTCTCGCCGTGCTCGTGCTCGGATCCGGGAGAGAAATGGAGTAGAGGCCGTGTCGATGAGGCCGTCGCCAAGCCAGAACCGCCCATGCTTCTTGCCTTGTCCCACCCTCATGACGATCTCTCCATCAAAGTCCTGGGTGCTCGGATCATGGTCTGGCCCATGGACCGACCTTGCCACCGACGTGTACTCACTAATGCGGGTGTGGACGCTCGGGTTCGTGTACGCCTGGGGCGGGTCCTCCAGGTTGAAGGAGACGTCGGACGTCGCCTTGCCCTTGTGGGCCATACACCATGCCCGAAGTCCGAGCAAGGTGGCCACTATGTGACGCCGATCGCGAAAAGACAAAGAAGATAATTAGAAATCGAGCGAATTGAGCGTCACAATAGATAAATGAATTCGTGTACCCATGCTTGTTTGTATGCGGAGAGGTCGCGTACGCCTTGATGGTGTGCCGGACCTTGCATCATCAAACGACGGGCCCGCATCATCGTGCATCCGAGATACTCCTCCGTGAACCACTTGTCCACGATCATCGCCAAAGACTCGGGATACGATTGGCACCACCAGGAATCATCTACTCGTCATCAAGTATTTGACATATAAGAAGATCAAATTAAACGTACTTAATCTCAAAACGAATCAATATTAATGTTCTTCATCTACCTCAAGGTACTGGTCCCGGGTGAGGATGCAGAACCTGAGGGAGGCTCGCGGGACCTCGCAAGTAGACACTCGAAGAGGAAGAGGAGGAAGCAGAACCCGTGCCTACCGCCTCGTCGTCGTCCTCGTCCAACTCGTCCACGGGCGCCACCTCCTCCTCCAGCACCTCCTCACGCGGCGTGGGAGGAGACGGCTGATGTAAACGAGGTGTCCGATCTTTCGATGAGATTGATAACTATCGATTTTGGTGGCGGTGACTCTCACGATCCGACTACAACCGTGACGACGACGCTTGCGCCTTTAGCAATCACCGAACCAACTCCGGTGTTATTGTCCTCGCCGGAGGCGCGATCAACTCAACACGGTTCAATCCTCGCGAGCAATCGAAGAACTAGCAAGAATAAGACATAGGCAATCTAATATTGCGAATATGAAGGAAGCATAAATTGTATTGCGAATAGCAAAGATGGGATCCCGGTCGTCTTGACAGTGGTCGTTCGACACAATCAAGAACGAGTTTGCACAATGGCTAAACCTAAACTCAACGAAATCCGAAGTTCAAGCGAGGAGACGGCGGCTCCTATATAGGGAAACGACCAGGTGGCGGCGGTGAGGTGGACGACGCCCTAGGGTTACAAGGCCCGTGGGCCAAAGTAGAGGTGGCGCAAAGACCCTTCGACTTCGGACTCTCATACGGATACGGACTCCTTTGATAATTTCGGCCCGCTCGGACAGAATTTGATGATGAGGTTGGATCCGTTAGAAAGTAGACTTGATAAGCTTTCCACGAAATCCGTAAACGCTCAAACGGAGTCCGTATGAAGAAGTTACGCCAGCTTAAAGTTAGTGTCGACGCCGTAGTCCGAATCTGACTCTAGAACGAGCCCAACTCGAACTCTTGCTTGTCTTGGACCCAAAGTGACGTGATGATCTCCATTATGCCTTCCATACATCTCCACGACTCCACATGCCTCTCCGTGGTCCTTTCCCATATTCCTAAGCACAATTAAATCACTTGCATTAGGTAGCGGTCTATTCTCAGTAGTATATAATCCTAGGAACGAATTCACCGATAATTAAGTTGGCGAGCACGAGCTCTGGGTAAGAGGTCCTTGTACTTGGTTGTGGTTGAGTTGTGTGTGTAGGCACGGTTATATCCATGGTAGGGATGTCCTCATCATCCTCCCCTTCTTGCATTTGAGTCGTCCTCGACTCAAGCTCATCCTCTTCCCCCAAGTATGGCTTCAAATCTGCAATGTTAAATGTGGGACTAACCCCAAAATCTGCGAGCAGGTTCAAGCTTGTATGCATTATCATTAATCTTTTCTAACACTTTGAAAGGACCATCACTCTAGGCATCGGTTTTGACTTTCTCAATTCGGGAACCTATCTTTTCTCAAGTGCAACCAAACAAGATCTCCGGTTTAAAAGTTATGTGTTTTCTCCCGACTACCAAAGAAGTTTATATTTAGCATTCATGCGCTCTATATTCTCCTTGGTTGTCTCGTGTATTTTAAAATCGATTCAAAGACGTTGTTTTGCATCAAAGTTCAATTTCTCTCAAGGTGGGAGAAGCATTAAATCAATAGGAGCACGAGGCGTAAAACCATAAACAACTTCAAAAGGGCACCTCTTTGTAGTAGAATGCAATGACCGATTATAAGAAAACTCAATATGAGGCAAGCATTCTTCCCACATTTTTAAATTCTTTTTCAACACACCCTAAGCATGGTAGACAAAGTTCTATTCACAACCTCGCTTTGTCCATCGGTTGGGGATGACAAGTAGTAGAAAATAATGACTTAGTCCCCAATTTAGCCCATAAAGTTCTCCAAAATGGCTAAGGAATTTAGCATCACGATCCGAAACTATAGTATTAGGCACACCATGCAAGCGAATAACTTCACGAAAGAATAAATCAACAATATTGGTAGCGCCATCGCTCTTATGACAAGGTATAAAATGGGCCATCTTAGAAAATCTATCAACAACCACAAATATGCTATCCTTCCCTTCTTTGTCCTAGGCAATCCTAAAACAAAGTCCATCGAAATATCTTCCCACGGAATGCTAGGAACGGGTAAAGGCATATATAAACCATGAGGATTAAGTCGTGACTTAGCTTTTGACATGTAGTGCAATGGGCAACGTAGCGCCGACGTCCCGCCTCATCTTTGGCCAAAAGAAATGATCGCAAGTATGTCCTCTGCTTTCTTCACACCAAAATGTCCCATTAACCCACCTCCATGTGCTTCTCAGAACAACAAAGATGACGACGGAACTAGCGAGAATGCACAACTTGTTAGCTCTAAACACAAATCCATCATTAATGACAAATTTATTCCACATTTTTCCTTCTTCACAATTCAATAATATTTCGCAAAATCAGATCGTGCACATATTGCTCTTTAATAGTCTCTAATCCAAAATTTTGAAGTCAAGTTGTGATAACATGGCATATCTCCTAGACAACGATCAAGAATAACATTCTCCTTTCCCTTCTTGTGTTTTATGACATAGGAAAAGACTCAATAAATTCAACCCACTTTGCATGTCTACGGTTCAATTTACCTTGACTTCAATATGCTTTAGAGATTCATGATCGAAATGTATAACAAATTCTTTGGGCCATAAATAATGTTGCCAAGTTTCTAAGGTTCGAAAGAGGGCATATAACTCTTTATCATAAGTAGAATAGTTCAAACTAGGCCCACTCAATTTCTCACCAAGTATGCTATAGGTTTGCCTTCTTGTAACAACACACCACCTAAACCAATTCCGCTTGCATCACATTCTAGCTCAAAAGTCTTATTGAAATCGGGAGTTGGAGTAGAGGTGCATGTGTTAACTTATCTTTCAATGTGGTGAAGGCATTCTCCTGCGATGCCCCAAACAAATGGCACGCCTTCTTGGTAAGCTCATTCAATGGTGCGGCGATAGTCTTGAAATCCTTCACAAAGCGGTAGAACCCAAGAAGTCCTAAAAGCTCCGCACTGTGGACCGTGTTAGGAGTCGGCCAACTCTGTATTGCTTCAACCTTGGCTTGATCAACTTCAATTCCCTGTGGAGTAACAACATAGCCAAGAAACGCAACTCGATCGGTGCAAAAGGTGCACTTCTCAAGGTTACCAAATAGGCGTGCATCACGTAAAACCTTAAAACAAAGACGTAAATGGTCCAGATGTTCCTCTAATGATTTGCTATATATCAATATATCATCAAAATAAACCACCACAAATCTACCAATGAAAGCACGCAAAACCTCATTCATTAGTCTCATGAAAGTACTAGGAGCATTAGTTAAACCAAAAGGCATTACTAACCACTCATATAACCCGAACTTAGTTTTAAAAGCCGTTTTCCATTCATCGCCTAATTTCATGCGGATTTGATGATAACCACTACGCAAATCAACCTTGGAAAAGACAACAGAGCCACTCAATTCATCAAGCATATCATCTAACCTAGGAATAGGATGACGATACCTAATGGTGATATTATTAATCGCTCTACAATCCACACACATGCGCCATGATCCATCTTTCTTTGGTACCAAAATGACCTAATAAAGACAAGGGCTAAGAGATTCGCAAGACATACCCTTTATCAAGCAACTCTTGAACTTGGCGCCAATTTCTTTAGTTTCTTCCGGATTGGTCCTATATGGTGCTCGGTTGGGCAATGATGCACCGGGATTAAATCAATTTGATGCTCAATCCCACGAAGCGGTGGCGACCCGTGGATGTCCTTTGAAAGACATCTTTGTACTCTGCAAAATGTTAGTGACGGTGGTGGCAAAGAAGAAGGTATATCCTCAAATGAAAACAATGCTTCTTTGCAAATTAATGCATAGCAAATGTAATTACTAGCATCCAGTTGAGTCATATCAGTTTGGTAGCAAGAAAACTAGCACCTTTCAATTTAATTTCTTTATTTTTGTCATGAATGAGTTTAGGTTCTTTCTTTTTATGTTGCTCAAGCTCTTTTGCTACAATCTGATTTTCGCTCTTAGTATTATCCTTCTCTCTTCTAGCTCTAGCAAGGTCATCTTTAACAATTTGTTCAGAGTCATAGGATGCAAGACAATTTTCTTTCCTTGAACATGAGAGAGTATTGATTATTCTTACCATGATGTATACAATCAGTATCGTATTGCCAAGGTCTTCCTAATAATAATGAACAAGCTTGCATAGGAACAACATCGCAATCAACATAATCATGGTATGAACCCATAGAAAAATGTATTCTAACCATCCGTGTTACCTTCAACTTACCATTGTTTGTTGAACCATTGAATATGGTATGGGTGGGGATGAGGTTTAGTCGACAACGCAAGCTTCTCCACCATATCCATACTCGCCAAATTGTTGCAACTCCACCATCAACAATTATGCGAATGGAACGCCCTTGACAACGCCCTTGATTTGGAATAAATTATGGCGCCGATTATGCTTCTAAGATGAGACACTTGAGCACTTAGTACGCGTTGCACTATAATGCTCAAATACTTGTCGGCATCTTCGGCGTCAACATGTTCCTCCTCATGGTTAGATTTATCATCATGTCCTGCAGGGTCATTTGCAAGCATAGCATATGTTTCATCATCTAAATCACTAGCGAGGAATACCCACCATCATCACGTATAATCAATACACGCTTGCTTGGACAAATTCCGCATCATGTGTCCATAGCCTTTGCAACGATGGCATTGAACGTCCCTCGTTCGTCCTGTCGAAGCAACCGAAGAGGAAGTTTTTGCCGGAAGTTGTGGTGTTGTTTTGGGTGCTTCGAAAACTCTTGTCGCTGAATTTGAGGTAGTAGGGCGCTGCTTGTTGTTGGCGGTTAATGGTGGGGCCGCCATAGTGGATGAGGAAAAGGTGTACGCGTCCATGAATTTGTGCGACTGTAGAAGGGTTAGATCGCGTTCTCGTCAAGCGCCCCCGCAATTCTCGCTCACTTTGCAAGCAAGATGAAACAATCTAGTCATGGAGTTATAATCTTTATAATCAAGAATGTCCCGAATGTCACGATTCAATCCTCCCAAAACCTAGCCATTGATGCCTCCTCATTCTCAACTAACCCACAACAGCAACATGCCAATTTGTAATTCCCGATAGTATTCTTCCACGCACTTTGCACCTTGTTGTAAGCGTTGCAATTTATTTAACAAATCACGAGCATAATATGAGGGAACAAATCGATGACGATAAGCAATTTTAAAGCCTCCCAAGTGTTAGGTATGTTATTGGGATGTTGACGGCAATGTTCTTTCCACCAAATAGAAGCAAAGTCGGTAAATTCACTAGTAGCACTCTAACTCGTCTATTCTCGGAAAATCATGACAAGCAAATTTTTGATCAACACTAGTTCCCAATCTAAATAACTATCGTGGTCATATTTACCATTAAAAGAGGCATATTGAATTTAACCTTAGCAAAAGCATCTTCGTGGTCACGCACCTCACGTCGTGGGGTTCTCTTCGCATACCTTGTCGGTTGAAACGCAATTGGCGCACGAGCTCGATCGTTGTTGTGGTTAGCTCGCCATCCGCCTCGTAATCACCCACATATTCATCTTGTCCCTCTACCGTCACAATAGGGGGAGCGATGAGTCAAGCTTGGACAATCTCCTCAAGTCGCGCCATAATATCTCGCTAAAGAATTATTAGTAATACCTTGTGCTCTCTCCATCGCAATGGCGTATGCGTTTGTCTCAACTGGTGCTCTCTAGTTGAGCAAGTCGCTCATTTGTAACTCGACGTCCTCCTCAAGGCCCTCCGACGATGATTCATTTTGCGCTGAAATGTTGTATAATTCCTTCAGACGGGATCGTGACATGTATCTTGATCAAGAAACTCTCCGAACTCCGCCATTGTTAGCAAAAACACAAGAATATGTCCCTAACAAGAACTAGGGTATGGTGGTTCAAAGTCGCCGCACTCAAGCCTTCTATCGAATTCTTACCAATTCTTACCAAGCACACAGGGGCGATCGGCAACCAGTGGTTACAATATATCTTTGAAGATTGGATGGAGCGATTGCGAGGTAAAGCTCAGCCTGTACGGTGTAGAAAAGGTGTAGCTGGGAGGGCTCAAGTTTAGTAGCAAGGAGTAGCAATAATCAATTCAGAAAATGCAAGCTGAAAAATCGCTCAACGCCGGTGGGTGCCGCCCTAGGCTAGACCGTACTAGAGACGCGAGCCTAGAACACCAACGAAGACACACCGCGCGAAAGAAACTAGATGGCGTTGCACACGGAGTTCGAGCTCGAAAAAGTGTGCCGCCTTCACGTGGTACCTTAGAAACACGTGCGAATGGGCTCATCAATTTTGAGCAAATTCGAGAAACTTGATTTTTCCTCGGTTTGCGGGCCGCTTTGAGGCCCTAAACGACCTTTTGGGGTCTGAGCCGCCACGTATGTGCGTGGTATCTTACGCGGATCCGAAACGCCGATTTCCGGACTTCATTTTTTCGCTCTATTTTCCGATTTCCTTTCCAACGAATCAAAAATCGCCTCAATCGGAGGTCGTATGCAAAAGTTAGGTTTTTCTCTCTCCTCTGTTTTTTTTTTTTTAATGCCGCGGCTCTTTTAATGCGGCTGCCTGTTCCTTCTTTTTTTATGCCGTATGCAAAACCAACTCCGAGAGCGTGTCCTACTCCGAAACCAACCAGGGCAAGGCTTCCAAAACCAAATCCGAGATCGTGTCCTACTCCGAAACCAACCAGGGCAAAGCCTCCCTAGAGATCGAGTCCTCCTCCTTTTCTACTCCTGTGGTAGTTCGGATCTAACTGAACGGTGAGACCAAAACGTGAACAGAACTCGAAACTCTAGAGGAACTAGACACTAAGACCAAAGAAAGAACACGACGATGCAACCGAAAGTTCAACAATGCAATGTAATTGAAAAGAAAATTGCGAGGCTAAGACCGGTTTGGATGATTGAATACTATCTTGCTAAATATTTTTTTGTGTACTCTAGGTAAGGAAAAGCAATCTGATCTATGGTAAACTGGAAATTCTCACCGAGCAACCTTGAGCTCTGATACCACTTGATGTAAACGAGGTGTCCGATCTTTCGATGAGATTGATAACTATCGATTTTGGTGGCGGTGACTCTCACGATCCGACTACAACCGTACGACGACGCTTGCGCCTTAGCAATCACGAACCAACTCCGGTGTTATTGTCCTCGCTGGAGGCGCGATCAACCTGAACACGAAGTTCAATCCCTGCGAGCAATCGAAGAACTAGCAAGAATAAGACATAGGCAATCTAATATTGCGAATATGAAGGAAGCATAAATTGTATTGCGAATAGCAAAGATGGGATCCCGAGTCGTCTTGGCGGTGGTCGTTCGACACAACTCAAGAACGAGTTTGCACAATGGCTAAACCTAAACTCAACGAAATCAGAAGTTCAAGCGAGGGGGGCGGCGGCTCCTATATAGGGAAACGACCGGGGTGGCGGCCGGCGAGGTGGACGCCTACGCCCTAGGGTTACAAGGCGTGGGCCAAAGTAGAGTGGCGCGGCACCCTTCGACTTCGGACTCTCATACGGATCACGGACTCCTTTGATAATTTCGGCCTGCTCGGACAGAATTTGATGATGAGGTTGGATCCGTTAGAAAGTAGACTTGATAAGCTTTCCACGAAGTCCAGAAACGCCTGAAACGGAGTCCGTATGAAGAAGTTACGCCAGTTTAAAGTTAGTGCTGACGCCGTAGTCCGAATCTGACTCTAGAACGAGCCCAACTCGAACTCTTGCTTGTCTTGGACCCAAAGTGACGTGATGATCTCCATTATGCCTTCCATACATCTCCACGACTCCACATGCCTCTCCGTGGTCCTTTCCCATATTCCTAAGCACAATTAAATCACTTGCATTAGGTAGCGGTCTATTCTCAGTAGTATATAATCCTAGGAACGAATTCACCTGATAATTAAGTTGGCGAGCACGAGCTCGGGTAAGAGGTCCTTGTACTGGTTGTGGTTGAGTTGTGTGTGTAGGCACGGTTATATCCATGGTAGGGATGTCCTCATCAACGGCCCCCTCCTGCGGCCGGCGGTCCTCTTCCTCCTCCTCCTGTCCGACCCCTCCGCCTCCTCCTCCGCAGTGCGTGGTCTCTGGTAAAGCGAGGACACGTCCCTACGACGGTCGCCCACCATCTTTGTTCACTCACCTGCAATTAAAAAGAATAAGCAAGACGTAATTAGAAATAGATGCAAAATGAACAAAACATAATTACAAAAAACATAGTAATACATGTATTAGAAATAGATGCAAAATAAACAAAATATAATTACAAAAAATATAGTATTACATGTATTAGAAATAATCTTCATGATTGGGATTAGCTGGATCATAGGTCTCGTCATCACTATCAACATTGTCCAAATCATCAACACTATCCGAAGGAGGAATGTTGTCTTCATTGTCATTGCCTAAACGTAATCGCTCAAGCATTTGTAAGTCCTTCACATTTCGCACCTCGTCTCCAGCGTCCTCGTCATCAACCCTTTCATTGTCTACTTCCATTCCTATCGCCTTGTTAAGTCTATCTCAAACCTCCCTTGTAGCCCCTCTTCTTGAAAGAACTCTCCATCATATGTGTTTGGGTTGAAGTTGTAATCTTCATCGTTTGGGACGAGTAGTTTACCGTGTGGCGATACCTTGTGCCACAATAGCCCAACCCTTAAGATGCTCTTTGTCTTGGCACGCGTATGGCGTATAATAAACACAGACGGCCCGTTGAGCCACAATGTAGACATCTTTTCCTGGATAGATTTAATCTGTCGAATCTCGACTAGCCCAAGCTTAGGGGTTCGTCTCGTTACTCGAGTGATGAAACCGGTGGCATTTGAATATGACGAGATTAAGAGGTTTGGAACCATAAAATGGAAGTTCGTAGATTTCTTCAATTCTTCCATAATAGTCGAGGCCATCGATGCGGGCGTAAAAACTCCATTGTTTGTGGTTTTTCGATTGGGCGACTCGCTCGTAGCTTGCTGTGTGAAAACGATATCCATTCACGTCATAACCGGTAAATGACTTGACCCTAACGACACGGTAGTTTGCAACTTTGTCTCAACTCGTCACTTATAGGCGCATCGGTTTGGGCACGCAAGCTCAAGCGGGATAGATCGTTATATTATTGAACGTCACGATCAACTTGGAATGTCGAACTAAGTACGAGCTAAATTGGACAAGACCTTCTGCTTGAACCAAGAAATGAAATCGGGCTCCTGGTCCCGCACTCGTGAAAGAAGGGTATCGGTTTCTGCGGGTAGGATCCCTTGATTCATGCCAGGATTGACGAAGAAATTTCCTGTACCAACGAGAAACAAGGGGGTTGGACGAAGAAACAAGGAGTGACGGCGTATTGAAACAAGTTCGTTGAAAACTTACCCAATGAACGGCTGCACCTCGACAAGGTTGGTCAACACATATAGCATGATCTCGCGCCACTCTTCATTTTTCAATTGCTTAGTGGTCGATGCACTTGCGCTTAGAGTTGCCCTTGGAAAAGGCTGAGGTTCGATTTATTTTCGCCAGCATTGTAACGAGGGGGTGGATTATAAACGCTAGAAAGGTTCTCAGTGTAGTATTTCTCTGTGAAGTTTGACACCTCCTCCAGAATGTATGCCTCGCAATGGAAGCCTCAATTTTGGTTTTATTTCTACATTTTTGCGAAGAGTCTTGGACATCTCTCGATTAGATAGCACCAACAAGATCGCACGGGCCCCCATACGTGCCTCATACGGAGGTGCACAATCAAATCTTTGCATCGCCAAGAAAAAGCCGGGTGGAAAGATCTTCTCCAACTTACAGAGCAACACGGTGCCACTTTTCCAAGTCATCAATGACGGTCCGAGATAGCTCCTTGGCACAAAGTCAAGGAAGAAATAGCTCAACTCGCCAAAGACTTGCCGACATACTCGAGGACATAGCCTCGAACCATCGCGGAAGAAGCCGCTCAATCCATATGTGGTAGTCATGACTCTTCATCCCGTTGATTCGCAGAGTGCCTAAGTTCACTCCCTCTTGATTCATTGCATACCCATCGGGGAACATTAGCGTCTGGATCCATTCAAGTACTTCCTCCTTTGGTCCTTTTTCAAGACGAAATCGGCCTTAGGCCTTCTCCATGTCTTGCCGCGACTAGGAGGCTGCATCTCTTGATTTGGTCTATCGCATAACGTTGCCAGGTCCACTCTAGCCTTAGGGTTGTCCTTAGACTTTTCAGTGTCCATGAGTGTTGCCCAAAGTGCCTCGGCGACATTCTTTTCAGTGTGCATTACATCAATGTTATGTGGCGTAAGAAGATCATCGAAATAGGGAGCCTCGTCAAGCCCGACTTATGAGTCCACATATGTTGCTCACCATATCCCACAAAACCACCTTCTTGATTGGGCACGAGAGCATCTATGTGAGCATGAACCTCGGCACCAGTCATCATCCGCGGTGCAGGGTCTGCTTCACTACGACACCTTTCGTAAAGTTCTTGATGTCTTGTCTGAATGGATGGTCAAGAGGGAGGAATTGACGATGTCCGTCGAGCGACAGTACTTGCCACCCTTGTGCAACCAAATGAACCTCACATCTTCCTTGCATATTGGGCATGGGAACTTCCGTGAACACACCAGCGCAGAATAACCCATACGCCAGAAGTCATGCGAGGAGTAGTGGTACCAAGCGTGCATTTTGAAGCTTGTCTTTGTAGCTCGGTCGTATGTCCATACCCCTTCGTCCCAAGCACGGACCAATTCATCAAACACGGGCTCCATGAACACACCCATATTACTCCCCGGGTGTCGGGAATTATCAACGACAAGAATACGTTATGTCGTTGAAAGGAGACGCCGGGGAGATTGAGGGGATAACGAACACGGGCCAACATGTGTTTGGGGCAGCCATCGATCCATAAGGATTGAACCCATCTCGCCGGCAGCGACACGTACATTGCGAGCCTCATCTGCTTTCTCACGATGTTTGTCATCAAAGCGGGTCCATGCTTCACCATCGGATGGATGTACCATCTTGTCAGGATTGTACCGTTTGCCATTTTTGTGCCATGTCATCATTTCGCGGATTCCTCGGTCATGTATAGCCGTTGGATCCTCGGTAGGAACGGAAGGTACCGTAGGATTTTCACGGGATCGTAGTCGCCTCTTCGCCATCACGAGTCTACCTCCGTACACGGAGGATTTACACTGGGACAGTACTTTGCATCCTTGTGTTCTTTCCTAAATAGGACGCACCCCTTCGAACAAGCATGTATCTGCTCATACGGCATCTTAAGTGCACGAAGGAGTTTCTATGACTCGTACATGCTCTTTGGCAGAATGTGGCCCTCCGGAAGCAGGGTGCCAATCACGGCCAACATCTTATCGAAGCCTTCTCGACTCGAGTTTAACTCGGACTTCAACCCCATTAAGCGTCCAATGGCATCCGGTTGAGACACCGTTGACCGATCGTGAAGGGGTTTCGTGTCGAGTCCATCATGTCGTAGAACGCTTTGTCGGCCGCCTCCATCTCCTCCTTCTCACGTCCCTCATCGAACTGTCCTTGGTGAAAGTCATCTAACATGTTTGCTACCCCGGCATCAGCATCATAAGCCTCGACGCGTGGTCTCACCACCTCCTCTCTCATACGATGGGCTTCACCATGGTGGACCCACCGGGTGTAGTCCGGCGTAAATCCATTCTTCAAAAGATGTTTACCCATGTCCACCTTGTTTACCCTTCTCCTGTTTCCACATTTGCTGCAGGGACACAAAACTAGACAATGTCCTTTAGCAGCCTTGCCAAATGCACGGTTCAAGAAAGCATCGGTCTTGTTCATTCATTCCGTGGTGTAATCACTCTGACTTCTCCGGCCCGTGTACATCCAATGACGGTCATCCATCCTCTAACCACCACAACCACAACTACACCGCCACAACCACCACACCACCTCCACCACCACCACCACCACCACCACCACCACCACCACCATCAGCCACCACCACCACCACCACCGCCACCACCACCACCACCTCCTCCACCACCACCACCACCACCACTCCACCACCGTCAACCACCACCACCACTGCACAGCAAGAACCTAAGGAGGGGAAGGGAAGGCCATACCTCGTCGCGGTCTTTGGCGGGACGGTCGCCGTCTGGTCGCCCGGCGTGGCGGGCGCGGCGGCGGGCGAGAGGGCGACAGCGGTGTCCGGGTCGGGGCAGCAGCCAGCGGCGTGGCGAAGCGAAGCGAGCGGCGCGCGAGCGGCGGCGGGCGGCGAAGCGGCGCGCGAGCGCGGCGGCGCCTGCGGCGCGCGCGCGGGCGGGCGGCGAGGGCGCGATAAGCGCGGCGTGGTGTGTGTGTGTGTGTGTGTGTGTGCGTGTGCGCCTAGGTCATAATGAGAAAGTTTGCCGAGTGCCCGAGATCCCACTCGGCAAACAATTTTATTATTTTATTATTTTTTAATTTCTTTGCCGAGTGTCGGATCGGAGGCACTCGGCAAAGAGCCAAGTTCGCATATGATGGAGAGTTCTTTTTAAAAAAAATAACAAAACCCCTGGCACTCGGCAAAGACACCGTGCCCTGGCACTCGGCAAACGTTTCTTTTTTATTTTTTATTTTGGCCTCCAAATTTTTTGTGCAGCCCTCCTACAGTACCAGGTACTCTATGTTAGGATTTGGTACATTTTTGTGGCTTTTTGTTATATTTAGTTAATTTATTTTATTTACTATAATTATTTCGGAAAATACAAATTTGAACTGCACGTGCATCGAATAATAGAATTTAATGATTCAAAAAATGATAGTCATGTTATTGAGTGTAGTGTGAGGCCGTATCCAGGAACGGACCCGAAATTTCGAACATCTTGTTGACGAAACATGACCGTGAACTTGCGGGCGAAGTGTTTTTAAATTCTATAAAAAGCAAACAAAGTCTGAAAATTATGAAACTTGTGGAGATGTCATGATATCATATGTGGAGGCTGTGATAAAAATTTGAGAAGGTTTCGTGTACGTTGTCAAATACGATGCTTTCAAACCAGGACATCTCCATCTGGGATATAAGTATCTGCGTTTACAGAGTGTTATTCTTTGCCGAGTGCATGATATGAATTTGCCGAGTGCAGTTCTTTGCCAAGTGCCCGATATTTGACACTCGGCAAAGAGTTTTGCACTCGGCAAAGAAACTGAGTTCGGTAGTGCGTTCGTGCTACACTGCTACACATACTTGCAACTTGTGCGTCGTGACACGTGCGTACATCTAGCTTTTTGGGAGAGGTATGTGTGCATTGATGGCCCTTATCTTTCCTTTCGAGAGAGAGAAAAACATTTATGCATGGGTGGCTGGATCGTGCCCTGCGGTCATAAAGAAACGAACATAAAAATTGATGATCGGTGTTTCTCAAGAGTGAAATTGAACGAGGAAAAGAAGGGTACAGAGATCGAATAATTGATGTTCCAAAATAAATTCACGCACTCGGATGTACATCTTGATTTTGTTATTGACGCTAGATATGCACTTGAATTCCACACGAAAATTGGAGGAAACAAAGGAAGTATTTCACCAAAACAAGTCCCCATGAGAACCCACTGTCCAAAATTTGACCTTATTCTGTCACATGTGCAAGTACAAAAGCGAGAAGATAAGGGATAACGCTAGAGTTATCTGTACCTAAAAAGAAAAGTATGGAAATGACAAGATTTAACCAGATACACTAGTATAAGAAAGGTACTACTAAGCTTAGTTCTGATGCTTAAACCTTCTCTTCACATTGTTTTGCTTGCCCCAAACAAAATGGCAAAGTCTAGGATATAGAAAGACAAACGGCCAAACCAGCACCGGCCATGCGGCAAACGGAAATGCAGCGATCCACCACCGGCCACCGGGACAGCGACAAAAAGTGGCGGAATAACGGGTTTGCTAGTTCACAGTCGACTGAAAAATGTTAAAAACCATAGTCGGTTTTCTCGTAGTTGGATCTTGCATCGTGATTCGTGTAATTTATCCTCTCCAGCGACGACGATTGGCAGATTAGGATACGGGTTCACCGGTGCCCCCGGGCATAGAGGGAGGCCGAGGTGGTGGAAGCACGGCGGTAGATGGCGGCGGCGGGGCGGTAGTGGTGTTGCCTCGGCAGCGGGGCGGAGGGTGGAGGGCGGTGGGCGGTGGAGGTCAATGAGGGCGAAAAGAACTAGAGTGGTTAGGAGCCGGTGGTAGGTGGTGATGGATGTGCTAACCGCCAAATATGAGGAAGAGGATGGCGCGGGGGAATCATGCCGGAGAGGAGGAAGAAAGCAGCGCGACGTGGATTTGGAGGAGGGGTGGAGGAGGCGGGCGACAGGAGAGGAGCTCGCCAGCACGCCTCGTCAGTGTTGGAGAGGCGGCGGCACAGGGGTGGAGGCAGCGACTGAGTGGGTTAGGGGTAGACGGTAGGGGTGGGAATTATATAGGTGAGAGAAAGATAGAATATGTGAGCCGCAAGATCTTAATCTAACGGTGAAAAAAGTGATTGTTATTTGGTGAATTTCAGGCATCCGTGAAATAGACGCCCCCTCCCCAATAATCGTTCCCCGGTTGTGTAGAGTGCGTGTGTGCGTGTGGCAATTGTTGGGAAAGCATGGACGTTATTGGGTGTGGGCGCTCCAGGTGTTGCATGGGCGAGACACCTCACCTGCCACGAGAGCCTTCGCGGGGGCCGTCGGCAGCCAAGCTCCACCTCCACGTACGGTGGTCATGAGTGACGAGCTGCCCTAGCCGGACTTTGGAAATGATTCATTAGTTAGTCGATGATCGACCCTGCGGTGTATCTGAATTATTGTTTTTGGCAACACGTACTTACAATCCATGATTTAAATTTCGATAAAGATATCAAGCATACATATGATTAGGTCCCAAGTCTTCAGACCCTCCATTCAACCTTCATCTTTAATCCAACGCACGCGCTGCACACCACACCGATCCACCCTGACCACCAAACAAAGGCTAGCTCTTATCTTTATCCAACCACGCCCATACCATCCACTCATCTCTCTCTCTCTCTCTCTCCAGTCGCCACGCATGTTGTTGGCCTCCGACGAGTGAGCGACTTACCTGGGTACTCCATCCTACATGGCCGTGGCAGGGCTGTCGAGGCCTCCTGTGCTTGGCAGCAGCGGTGGCGGAGTTCCGTGCTCGTGGGGTGATGAGTCCTCCGAGCTCCATGGAGGGGCACGACAAAGCTTGCCGAGTTCCGTGTGCGTGGGGTGATGAGTCCTCCGAGCTCCATGGAGGGGCACGACAAAGCTTGTCGAGTTCCGTGCAGTGCGGGGGCATTGGGCTGCCGGACGACCTCGTCTTCCTACCTCGAGCTTGACTCCTTGTCATCACTGTTGCCTCCTTCCTCTCCGACTTGTTGAATATGATTTGGAATTTGTTGTGGCACATTTTCTTCATTGTTGCAAGAAGCATTTTGCTATGTTGCAATGTACCTTCCCAAAAATGTTGTAGCAAGAGGTAGTTGCTACAATCATTTCGTTTGATTGTTGCACGACAGTGATTTCTTGTTGTAGTAGGATTGCCAATTGTTGCACATTTTCTTTTTCGAATGTAGCATTTCAATTTGTTGCAAACATTGTATCTGATTGTTGCATGAGTAACCATAAAATGTTGCAACTGTTCTTTTCAAATGTTGCAGTATTGCGATATTGTAAATTTATTTGTTTGTGATTTCTGAGCTATTTTTAAAAGGGAATGTATACAACATTCGACTGATTTCTCTTCTAAAATCAGTTAGATTTTCACTTATTGGATATTTTTACAACATTGCCGTGAACAGTGCGCAACATTGTTTTTGTGTTGATGAAACATTATTTTACTTCAGATGCAATATTTTATTTTACTTCAGGTGCAATATTTTTTTTACATATGCAATATTTTTTTACAACATTGTCGTGAATAGTACGTAATATTATTTTTGTATTGATGAAACATTATTTTACTTCAGGTGCAACATTTTTTTTACATATATAATATTTTTACAATATTGTCGTGAATAGTGCACAACATTATTTTTGTATTGATGAAATATTATTTTACTTCAGATGCAATATTTTTTTTTACATATGCAACATTCAAAATAACAGTATACATTAGATGCAATATTTTTTTTACATATGCAACATTCAAAATAACAGTATACAACATTTGACTGATTTCCAAGAAAAAAAACATTCAACAGATTTCTAGCAATTTCCTTTTTAAAATCTAGCTAAATTCTATACTCATGGTTGAATCTAATTTTAGAGAGAAGATGATTTTTTTTTTCTCATCAGCTTTTTTCCCCTCCAACATTCACACTGTTTTTGTGCATTTTGTTACCCATGGTGATTACAAATGTTGCACATAGTATTCACCGATATTGCCCTGGAGAGTACGACGGGAGACCTCCCGTCGGCACGTCCGAACGTCGCCCCTTTTATATTTTTGAATCTTCAGCTTTATGAAATCGGTTAGTTAGGGCGAAAGATGGAAATTCTTCCTACCGTTGTTCTGAGTCCAAATAGACATGCTGCACCTATGAGCTGAAAGGAGTGATCCTAAAGAAGAATTATATGTCACACGCACGTTAAACAAGTGAAGGTTCATACAACGATATCAGTAGTGGAGTACTAGTGACGTTCAGATGAGCGAGATTTCCGGGAACCAACCAGGTACCACCGGTCTTCCAAGCCCTCTGGCAGAGGTGAATTTTCATTCGATAACAAACTGCAAATTTCAAATCCTCTGCCTTTAGATGCTGCAAATTTCAAATCCTCTGCCTTTAGATGCTGCAAATTTCAAATCGTCTGCCTTTAGATGCTGCAAATTTCAAATCCTCTGCCTTTAGATGTAGAAACTAAGGACAAGAAGAACATTTCGCTGGTATTGTACTACACTGTTACCTAGTCTACACTGTCACCAGCCGCCCTAGCTGGGCTTTGGAAAATGATTACGTTAGACGACCCATGTATGTCTGAATTATTGTCTTTGCATAACATATACAGTTCATGATTTGTTTGGAAATTCATCGTAACATTGTGACATGCAACTATGAGCTGAATTAAGTCCTAGAGATCGAAGAATTATATGTCGCATGCACGTTAAATAAGTGAAAGTTCATACAACGATACCACTGCTCTAGTAGCAGAGTACTAGTGAAGTTCAGGCGAGCGAGACTTCCGGGAACCAACCACGAAAGTATTTCATCGCTGGGCTTCCCCAGATTTGGAAGTGCTCAACTTCGTTTCGAGAATAACCGCGAGTTTCCAAATCCACTGTCTTTAGAAGTGGAAACGAGAACAACATTTCGTTAGTGCTGTTACCTAGTCTACCGCATGCGTAAATAAATCTTCTAAAATGACGCGATATCAACTTGGATCTGTTGCAATCAGTATCAAGAAACTCGCGAAAGTGTACGCCACAACCCACCAACTGCTTTAACTCCACTGATCTCGATCGGACTGTGATATCCAATTGTTTAACACTTCGTATGTTGCACACACCTCGGCCTAGTACACGTATATCCTCTGCAATAAATGATATGATCATGGAGTAGCTTAGTACTTAATTTTTGCTCACAGGTTTACAGAAAGCATCTGGCCTTAACATGAGAGAAGAAACGTGAAGCAACGTGTGAATAAACAGAAGGTTGGCTACCATGCGCACGCACGCGCGCCCGTGCTTGTCCGTTTCCCTATCGCTGCTACTTAAGAATTAGAGTCGATACTCGTTCCGTTTTTTTTATCTTCCTACCTATGTCTATCTCTACTAACATATAAGCCATATATCAGCAAATTATCTCTTCGCATCGTGCGCTCCCTATTACTCCTTTTCCAACATCACATATGACGCCGCTTGCGCTTCTTCCTTCTTTGTGCCCTCGTCTCTGTTAAAGATATATTTTTTTTGTATTTTCTTATTTGCCTTTTGTATTGTCTTATCTGTATATAGCATATATCCCTTGTACACATTATATATATTACATATTAAGCCTCTGAATACATACACACAATATTCATAACATGGTATCAGAGCAAATGTTAGGGCTAGGATTTACTGTAGCCGCCGCCTCCTCCTAACCTCTACTCGCCTCCACTGAGCTGCTCTCGGGAGAACCGATCTTCACTCCCGGGGGCAGCCACATTAGTTGTAGCGTTTTCTCGGTCATCATCCTTGGCGTTGACAGTATCCCCGTGCTCTGCTTTTGCCTTCGCGCAACTGTTCGTGCTCTACTTCATGTCATCCGACCGAAGCCGGCCGAAGCCCTCGCCGGGAGAGGGAGGTAGAAAGAGAAAACAGACCATGCACTTATGGGCTGGGCATCATGTTGCTTTCTGCTGCTGGAGACGGTTGGAGTGTGCTGATTCAATTGGGAACTCGGCTGTGCTTAGCATTTGGATGAGGAGATGGGTCTTCTGTTGCCGCTAGTAGTTTTTTGCTAATTATCCTTCAGGTTTTTTTTTGTCGTTTCTTCCGTTGTGTATATCCAAGTTCGTACCACTATGTATTTGAGTTCGTCTAAGCCATACGAGTCCATAAATTTATTATCAGTCATAGAAGCATAGGAATTCCCTTTGCATGACAGTAGCCGCCGCTTCCTCTCTCTTCTCTGAGCCGTGTGCAGATCGTAGAAGTCGTTATGATGCCGCCGCTTCTCTCTTAGCCGCCACCCTAAGCTTCTAAGGCCGCTACACTTCTTCCGCATTGCGTCTCCGTTGCGCTTTTTGTGGACCGCGTCACCACCGTCTTGGGTTTCGATCTGCGCTGCCATGCTTCTATCTATTCATATTCGGCTTGATTTCACAGCTTTCTCTATTTTTGTCGGTTTCATCTTCTCCGTCGTGTTATCGCGATCGACTTTGTTCCCGCTTACCTCTACTTTCTCAACCCCTGCACTTTCTTGTGCTTTATGGGCTGACACACGGCTCCAGATGGGAGATCTTTTGTCGACATATTTTCCAAAAGCTATATGTTACGACGATATTTTCTCTAGTTTAGTGTCAACCCTTTCCAAATGCAATGTTATTGTATACGCCTTGCATTTAAAGGGATGTTAGAGATATGTTAGAGATAAAAACTCTTTTGTATTTCTTTATCTGTCTTTTGTATTGTCTTATCTGTATATAATATACACACTATATATATTGCTCATTGGACATCTGAATATATACACACAATATTCATAACAGCCTCCACCCCCGCTCTTCTGCTTTGCTCCGCGCACTTTGACGAATTGAGATATATTATATCTATTTTAATTAATAAACTATTACAGCAACGCACGTGTACTTAACTAGTTACTAGTATAGATTAATGCAGCAACAGTGATAATGACATGGCCCAATTATTAGCTCACTTAGTTGTGCTCCAGTATTGCCGATCACTTCGCACATCAAAGTATCAAACACCGTACCAATGTATATACTACCACACAGGCAGATCTACACAGCCATATACTACCACCGGTAGAGCCAGCTGCAGCTGTGCCACTCACTCTCGACGTGGGGATGCGGAATTACTAATACAGAATCATATACTACTAGTATACATGCGCTGGCATTTTTAATGGGAGGCAGCGTTAGCTGTGCCTTAATTAGCTTAGCTTCCCACATGCTCAATTAGAAACGCCTAAGTGCGCTTGATTGGGGAGCAGATCCACTGATCCACAGTGCTCCCCTAATCGTATCCGCAGAGAATAATCCCCACGAGTCGCTGACTCGCTGTCTACTTATGTTGGTGGAATGATAATACACTAGTTGTATATAGCAAGCGGTAGGTCACATTGCTCGATCCAGTGGGATCTGTCATAAATGAGCTGATTTCTTTGTCACTTATTGAGAGGAAGCTAGTGATAATTGGACTCAACATGCCAGGGTGAACTCAATTAAGTTCATATATTCATCGAGAGATTCCAAGTTTGTACCTTTGGTAATTACAGTGATATAGTAATGTGATATAGTAATGCCAAACTAAAATCTTCTTTAATGCGCGTAGACTGTACAAATTGATTGCTAGTATTCCTTGAGCTATTGAGCGTAGGCTAGGTTTCTATCAAGTAATAGAATGTACAATTTTGAGCCAAGTGATCACAATTCAGCGAGCGTCAGAACTAAAGCGGGAGGAAGGCAACCTGGTGAAGAAACAGTGCTTCGTCGTCTCAAACTGATGGGGACGCTACTCCGGCTGTAAAGGAAATGTCTTGGGCCTCGGCTTTACTTCCACTTCGTTAACATCACGGATAAAGATCGCATCGGACTCATGCCTGCAAAGTGCAAAAGCGACGATTAAGTCGACAATTCAGTGGCTCTATCTTTGACAGAAAGGAAGTTGTTCTTAGGTTAATAGCCAAATTTTGGTCTTACGGTATGTCTCCCTCTTCGTAAGTGTAACTGGACGCCACGGCAAGCAGAGTGCCATCCCTGCTGAAAGATAGGGCAGCGATGCTACTTGGGTACCTGGGGTACTGCAATTGACCAAAAGACAGAAAATTTCAGATACCTTGAATCTTCCCGATGCAGAATAGATCTTCAACAGATAAATCGCGGGGGCAGTTACCTGAAACAATCTCCTTTTGTTGGCACCATCCCAAGCGTTCACAAATCTATCGCATCCACCGGTAGCAAATGTGCCATATCTGCGTATGTTAGATGAAGCCATTAAAGAAACGGAAAGTTAATTAGTTAATTAACAGTGCGAGGGAGATGAAGGGAAATTTACATTGGGTGGAATGAAATTGCATTGACAGGATAGACAATGTCCTTTCCATCCTCAGTTAATCGATGGCACTTGAAAGCATACCTGGATGGAATAAACAGGTAATGAAAAAGCACGTAGCTATGTGCGAAAATGGAACACAACTAAAACATATGTAGATAAGAAGCCAAGCCACAAAATGCCATTACTGTTAGCTTAAGAAAAACGGGTATTCAGGAAACCAGATTTTCTTTTGCAGTGTGGATACATACTTATTACAGAGAGTAGACTCAGATTGATCGAAGGGCTCCATAGCAACTCGTCCTTCCACAGAACCCAGAGCAAATCCTGAATCAAAACAGCAACGATGGGTGGGGGTTAGTTCAATAAATTGATAGTGTACACTAGTAAAAGCTGAATCCCTTAAACTCAATGACGCTTTGCTGAATTAAAAGAAGGCACAAAAAACATAGATGCAACTAGAGTTCAAGACAGTGATCCTGACAGTTAGTTTTGCAAATGAGCATTTAGAAGGCAAATAACATATCGAATGTATGAGTCATATTGTGCCTTCAAGACCACCCAAATTTTTATGTGCAAAACAAAACTTATACAAGGCCAGAGCCCTAGACAAAAAAAGATCCATTCATGTATAGTTACTATTTATAATTATTACCATTATCCTGTCAATGCAATTTGGAAATCAGGTAGTATGACCGTGCGAGAAGGTGAAAAACTCAAAAACATGGTCAAATGCCATAAAGTACTGAAGAACCCATGGATGCAGTCATGCAGATTATCACATCAAGGATATCAACCATTAACTGATGAAAAGAGGACTAAGCAAAAATATGAGGCATCCACAGTCAAAACAGCACTGGAGGTCTGGAGCACTAAAACAATTAAGAAACTAATTGAGATCAGTTACAAATATCAAATTCTTAGTAGATGACAGCTACTAGATACAAACATGATGTTCGCACAATATTACAAGAGTCTGAAAGTATATTCAAAATCCAGGTTGTGTTGTGAATCATTCAAAATTAGGACAGACTTTGCTGAAGCTCTACAACTGGGAAAGCAGATCACGAAAGAGACACTAACAAGCTCAATGTTAATCAGTAATTTAGCAAACTCTAGAAAGCCATGCTTTGAACAAATTAGTGTATGTTTCCTAAAAAAAGAACAAAAACAAAACAAAAAATAAATTCGTGTATGCTGACTGAGGGAGTAGTAATACGGCAATTCAAGCTCCCAAGCGGTTGACCTGTTACAGGTGTGCACTTTCAATAGTTGATGCAAAGATCACAATGATGTTGGTATTCACAGATATTCCACATCCTTAAATCATTCCAAGTTCAAAATTCAAACTGAAGTTCTAAAATTGTAGGACTAAATGCTTATGAATGGCAAAAACATCAGGCAGATTGAGAAGAAGCAATGGAACTGAAATGATCTATACAAAAAATGATAACCACTTAATCACATAGTTGCATGAACAAGCAACTTATCTCTCAGATGAGATGACCAACACAAAAATGATAACCACATACTTGCATGAATTTCAAGCAACTTACCTATCGATCATCTATGGAAGACAGGAAAAATAATGGGAGCAATAACCATGTAGTAATTTATTATAAGCTTAAAAAATAGTATGAGATAGCAGTCTTCACTATGTATTTCCAAATGAACTAGAAGGATCCTCAATATCAAACCAGAATCGTATATCTTTATCAAATTAACACATCTTTATGTATTAAGCAAATCATAAAAAATAAGGTGAACAGTATTTAGCAGACATATTGATTTTTGCATGTTAGCAGAATAATCTAATCAAGAATAACAATGTCTTACCAGTTCCGTTTGGATAACACTGAACACACCGTGTTTGATATTTCAGTGAAGACTCCCTTTCTTGCTCAGGCTCAGACATATTGCGCAAGTCATAAATATTCACATGCCTTCCTGCTGTTGCAACAACCAACTTATGTTCCGCTAATGAAAGCGAGTATACACGTTCAGGTTGGATATACGTCCCAACAAGTGTATTATCTGCCCGATGCAAACCTCTGGGATCCCAACACTTTATAGTCTTATCCCAGCTGCCAGTGATTACTTGTCCTGACACGATACATGGCACAAATAAACATACGATGTTCCACATTATTATTAAGAAGTGATAGATTAAAGACCTTGTCAAATGAATTACAATTACACATGAAATACACTAGCTTCAAAATCTTACTGCCTATCTAAGAACTTCCTGCTTCTCAAACCCAAATTTCACTACTATTTACTGTAGTCTTCATTAACGTTGCAATGTATATCGATAAAGACATGGCCCATCAGGTAGCTATCCTGCTAAGATTAATAAATATTCATTCAGTAGTTATCAACACTCCTGGTTCTTGCATTAGGAACAACACCTGTTGAAGAATTCACGTATAAATGGCCGCCACATAAGCTTAAATAATGAGCAGATCAACCATACAGTGAATTAAGCAATACAAAATATGGTATCATAAGCAAGTACATGGAATGGATATTTATTAAATTCTCTACCCAAAAGGATAAAGAAAATAGTCAAACAATTCCAAATCTTGTAGCACTGCGATCGAAGATGGTTATGTTTACACAAAGGAGATGGTTCATTTTAAGATTAAATTGACAAGCTTATTACTTATTAGGGTAGGCTTACCCCATCACCAGGTACTAAAACTAAAACATGAACTCAACTAACAATGTTCTCCCGTTGAACTAGTACAATTGCGGTTAGATCTTCTTATGATAGACTTAACCCATCTCTTAGCAACTAGAACACGAATTCAACTAGCATTGTTCCCCGGACACTGAAGTTTGACGAACTCGACACTCGAGAGCATTTTCCACCCATAGCAAAACGGCAACAGCAAGTACCTGTAGTATAGGAGTACTCCACACAACGAACTGGACCATCATGGCGTCCCAAGAGATCATTTCTACCAGAACTAAAGGCCAACCTGAAAAAAAAAAGCAGTTCCAAAGCATTCAAGCCATCAGTTTCGCTTCAATTCCCATGAATAATCTGACCAAACTGGAAAACAAAAGATAAGCTAAAATTCCTCTGCAGCAATGTACTGTTGTATCCTCATAGGGGTTGCCGATCATTGGGCTCATAACAAACTAAAATCATATCCAAAATTCTCTTCCTAGCCATTTTAGCATCGCAAATTAATGCACGTTTGCAAAATGGAGAACCAATTTAACGGCGAGTTGCGCTGAATCTATTCAGGACTGCACAACAACTATGTGTGCAATCGTTCCAACTGAGTCGCTCATCAAAAAACCAATCGAACGGGACGGGAAGGTGAATAGGTGATCGCTATCACCTCCGCACGGTTTGGTCGCTGCCGGCGCTGAACCCCGAAGAGTCGTCGTGGAAGCAGCAGTCAAGCACGGGCCCCGCGTGAATGAACACCCCCATCGGCACGTTGGCCTCCGCGTCGTAGAGCCGCACCGTCTGGAAGCAGCGAACACACACGCACAGCCAAAGCCCCCATCAAACCCGACGGGTCAAACCAAAAAGGCAGGGTTTCGTTTCCCCCATACAAGTAGGAGGCGCGCGAGGCCCGTTCTGCTCTGAGTGAACTCACCTTGTCCCAGGAGGAGACGAGGAGGTGATCGTTGTGCCTCGAGAAGCGGAGGCTGGAGACGCCGTCCGACGGCGGGTGCGACAGCTCCTTGCCAGTCCAAAACCCCCTGCAGCCGCTGCCATCGGCGAGGGGGACGAGGACCGACGGCACGCCGGTGTATGCGCCGCTCATGGCGGTTTCAGGAGGAGGAGGCGGCGGTGGTCATCACTGGCAAGGCCTAGGATTGCAGGGTTTCGCGGTGGGAAGCGGAGGAGGGGTTCGAAATTTGAATCCGAGGGGTGGAGGGTGGAGAGGATTGCGGGGCCGGGGGGTTTATAAAGGACAAGGTTTCGGTGAATGGTCGGTCGCGGCGGCGCAGCCAAATGAGCCAATTCCGACCGAGTCCGACCGGTTCGGCCTGCCCTTGGTATGGGGCTGAGTTTAGCCATCAGTTGGGCCTTGGGTTGGTTCTTTGCAGAACGGTTGGTTCTTTGCAGAACGAATTGTGCTGCTCTGAAATGATCAGGTTCAGGCCCGTTTTGAAACGCAGGAGTTTCACCAGAATTAGAGGGGAATTCTTCATCAGGACGTACAAGTTCTGTGGAATTTCTTTTCCAATCCCGCATTTCAAATGGATCTTCAAAAAATGTAAGCCAAACTACGTGGTGTAGCATGGTTGTTTTTCTTGTTTGCAGAAAAATGCAAATATGAAAGTAAAAGAAATTGTATGATTATGTCAAGTTGAAGTTAGATTCACAAAACTGGAAAATAGTTATTTCGTGGCTCCCGCGGGTTTTTCGAAATACCTTCAAATGGTTGGAATCGGCCTAAATTGTTCAAAATTTGTCTGAATAAAACATAAATTGCTATTGACTTGGTGCAATAACCGGGCAAAATTTTTTTTTTTGCCGATGCATTGTGTCTTTCTAGCTAATGACCAGATTCCATTCCAATCAACTAAGAATTAAGATGATTGCACTAGTCAGTTCCCGCCATCTCACAAAAGAGGAAAAAAAAAGGGGCCAAAATTTGATAAATGAACTCTTGCCGGTTTGACCGGAAGCTAGCATGAACTGGCCGGTTCCCGTCAATTTTCTTAACCCTACTGGTGACTCGTCAAATGCCAAAGCATCACCTCATGAATCACGGAGTGATGAATGTCACCGTCGAGTTGCATATACTAATTAGTTCACCCAAAACTTAAGCTCGTGATGAAAAGTGAACCATATACTTCAACACCCCTCTCTCATCTCTAGGCTGTCCATTAGGCCTAAGACTGAACTTGAAGTGGATCCAAAGTGGGTCGTAATTACTTTTTTTAATATTGCGTTAGCCATGTCTTTGTTAGGCTAGGTGGACTGGTCGTAAACTAATTAGTGGTACTCGATGATCCTTTCGACTGGACTCATAATACTGTAGCTACGAGTACTATAATTTCAAGTACCGAGTAATACAGTTCAGAGTATTGTAACCCTAAGTATTGTAGCTCCGAGTACTGAGTATTAGTTTTTCAAGTACCGAGTGGTAGAGTTCCGAGTAATGTACTCAGCCGTAAGTCGAGGTGTGTATCGAGTATGAAGGTCAGTCGGAGTTGCTGGTCGATGGTCGAAGCTACGATGGTCGTTGATAGTATTAGGCTTCATGGTCGGTAGTCGTGAGTTTCGTGATCGGTAGTCGTGGGCTTCGTGATAAGTGGTCGTAGGCCTCTGGTAAGTGGTGGTAGGCCCCTGGTAAGTGGTCATAGGCTTTGAGTACTTCAATACTTATTTTCTTCAAGTACCTTGAGTACTCGTGTCTGGTTGACCAGCGGTATGACCGACATGTACACAACGGTACGACCGGTTTTACAGAGTCGTCTCGAATTATTTTCTGAAAGCTAAAATTTATGATCGTGGATGATCTGATTCGTGTTTATTGATGGAGTTGAGTGTGATATGTATGTGTAAACTGATATTGGTCAAGTTGGAGAACTTGTGCCAGGAAAACGTTCTTTGATCTTTGCATGTGCAGGTTGAGCGTGGAGACGGTTATGGTCGATGATGAGGAAGACCGGAACTTGGAGGGGAAATCCAAGGTTCAGGTGGTCGTGGATGTCACGAGGTGGTTGTGCTCATGTTGGGGCACATGGAGATCAAAGGTGAATGCATGATGCGTTGTCGAAGCTACAGGAGGTGTTCGACACGTGAAGAGTTATGGAAGACATTTCATAACTGGAATGTTTAGAAATATTATTGTGATATGAGGGGTTTCAGTTCCCTTGTTTCACGGAGCAGATAGGATTCTGTGTCCGTATTGATAAGGACACGGTTTAAGGGCAATAGTATATAAAGACCGAAGCAGTTAAGAGTAGTGTGCGCTGGCGGGAGGCTTTTTGGGGCTTTTGGCGGCGGCGGCCTTCAGAGAGAGAGCTTTTTTGGTGCTTTCTTGCTAGGGTTTGAGGGGTGCCGTGAGATCACTTTGTAGACACAGAACATGCTTGAGTAATTACAGATCAAATCTCTTTCAAGAAAGATTTGTCATCTCTGCCAGCGTGTGATTCTGGACTTTGTATTCGACTTGTTCTCTATCATCGTCGACTGCATTGCATGACTCTCCTGAGCCGGAGGGTGGAAGATATATGATAGTCGTACTCTTTCGACTGGGTGGTCGTAACTCTCTCAACCAGGTCGACTTCGTCTTCTTCGATTACGTACTGTGTTTTTCTCCCGGTTGTCGACAATAGCATCGACTGGCAGAAGCGATCACAACATTTTCAACCACTACAACGAGGAAACCTACTCGTACGAGTACGTAGTATTCAGTTATCGGTTGAATCCAGAGCAGGGTCTTCTCGGTAAGTTAAAAAAAGAAGCACTACAATCATTCACCCCCCTCTGATTGTCGTATCTGATCCTACAGTCTTGAATCTAGGACATCTTAGCTCTGATACCATATTGAGTTACATGCACCAACTGGTTCACCCAAAGCTTATGGTGATGAGGAAATGTGACACTTCAATAGTTACCATAAGGAGGGAACTACCTCTTGGTGGGGTGGTAAAGTTGTGGTGTACGACTCCACCCAATATGGTTCAAATTTTGGTGTCCACCTTTACGCATACACGAGTGTGTTTTCAGTAAGAATTTTGCGAGGTTGCGGATTTATCCACTGTCTCTGTCTTTCTAGATGTGTGCTAAGGGGGCACACTCGCGTGTGTGTAGGGGCGGAACTAGAACGAAAATGATCGGGGTTCACTACGTCACCATACATATAACAACATATATAATTTTCAAGCAACAATGTACTAAATAGTAATTTATGTGATAAACATTGACAAAATGCATCATCCAGTCAGAGGTTGGGCTGAACCGGGGTGCACAACTTTTTAACCAGAGGGTGCATGCGTAGTATATATGGACTAATCTTTGCTAAATTTTTATTTTGACCCGGTGTCCTGTGACACCGGATGCTTCCATTTAGTTCCGCCCATGCGTGTGTGTAGGTGTGAGTGCATGCATGTATGTCTTCTTTGTAATTGCAAAAAAATAAAAACAGTTATCACGGTGAAAATATACAAATTCAGACGATGAAAGATTTTGTGATGTTGTGTTAGGAATTCAGGTCATATGTGTATAGTGGTAGAGATACCAAAATATTTTTTTATAGGATGTGTTCCACGCAGATGCACAAGATAATACTAGTTACAGCTGGATAGAATGATCAAGGGGCTCGAGTGATCAAAGATGTATCTACGTCTTAAACCTCATCAATAACAAGGATCTCACCGAGTCTCAATTTTTTTTTTAAAGGATCTCACCCAGTTCAACTTGCACAGCAAAATACAAATAGTAGTGGCACTTGAAACTCTAGTTCCCCATGAAATTTTTTTAAGCGGTTCTCCACGAAAGTTGGCGGGTCGTTTATTCGCACATAATAAAAGTGTACAAAAAAACCTTGAGGATTCTAGTGGTGTTAACTATTGACAGCACCACTTTTTTTGAAAGGAAAAATTATTTCTGCTGCGATGCAATCTAGCAAAATTGTTGTCAGGTCTACCCTTTGCCAGTTGGAATATCTGTACCTGAAGAAAACGAGATGTTGTTTGGTGGAACCATCGATTTGTCCCTTTCTTCAACGTGTGCGTGTCTATGTTTGATTGCCGTGCATGCTCACTGCTGCCGAAACCGAAGCTCAAAAACCATAAAAACAAAATTTAGATATTCAGGGTGGAATTACTGAACAAAAGACAATATTATCATCTACTGAGAATATCGAATCGAGCACCATTTCTAAGTGTCTCGGCAATTTTTTACCTCAAGTTCTCCGGTTCCACGTATGTGCTAACTAGTACATATTAAACACGTGAAAAAAAGGTACTAAAAGCAACATACAGTGAAATTAGCAGGGCCACCCGCGTATTTGCGCATTAAATTTGTTTCAAATTTTGTACAAATACTTGATAATATATTTATGTATCCTTGTAGGCTATTTGAAATTTTAAGATATGCTAAATATTGAAAATAACAGTAGAAGTTTGAAGAAAATTATAACATGAGGAACGTAATTGAAATATGAGCTTTGATGAAAGAAAATCGTTGAGCATAATAAATTATTGGGGTTCTTAGAAACTAATCACTCTATCATGCATAGATTATGTAGCTATATGCCCCTATTCCTACTTTATTAATTTTTTTCTCTCAAATTGTATGCATGTACATGTGCCTCTATTTAATCTCAACCAATATGTTGATTATGTGTGCACCAAATTATCTTATTAATTTATATGGTATTAGAGTACCTTGCTCACACATACACCGATGCAGTATGGATGAGTTATCTTGAACTTATCTTCCCTCACACACCGGCTACCTCACCAAATCACGTGTTTTCTATCTCTTCTCGTCATCACTGTTGTTTTGCTTCAACCTTCAATAGCAAGCCTAAATCTTGATCGATCTTTCTCAGCTGCTACCCCTTCTAATGCAATACTTTACAGCATAGTTATCTTCCACTTCCCTTAATTATTGCTTAATGCTAACTGTTGCGACATCAGCACACATACACATGCTAAGTCTAAATCATAAATTGTCTACAAAGTCTTCAGGTGGAACGAGGTACTTGCTTAAACATGCTTCAAGATGTAAGGCTAACCAAGGATTGGCGATGAGGCAGACGCAACTGCAGTACAACCCCGACGATACGGTACGTAGCTGGGACTACAATCCTAAGGTAGACCGTGAATCTCTTTGTTGTTTAATTACTTCTAAGGATTTACCTGTAGCCTTTGGGGAGTCTACAACTTTCAAAACTTACATTAGGACTACACATAATCCTAGATTTTCTATCGTTTCTAGACAGATAACAATTATGGATCTAGTTAAATACTCTAATAAACGTCGTGATAAATTAAAGAAACTATTTAGTAAGTGCATATTTTTTTGTAGCACTGATCTCGGACATATGGAGTGGTCGGGCTATGGAGTATTATCTTAGTGTTATTGCTCGTTATGTTAATGACAACCGGGAAATAGAGAAAATAATTACATGTTTCAAATTAATTGATGTAACACACACATGTGAGACTATTGCAGAATTAGGAAATGGAAAAAATAATTATAGGTTTCAAATTAATTGATGTAGCACACACGGGTGAGAATATTGCGGACTGTATTATTGAAGTCGTGGAAGACTTTGGTCTTACAAACAAAATATTCTCAATTACTTTAGACAATGCTACTTCAAACTCAAGGGCAACATATATTCTTACTCTAATGTTGACTACATACGTCGATTCTTTCTTGCTATATCAGCGATGTGCTTGTCATATTATTAACCTTATAGTGAAATATGGTTTGAAGAGGTTGACTTCGTATAATATTTGATGCTTAAGAGTCTTTTACATATAATATTTTTATTTTTTTTTTTTTATTAAAACACGCTATCAAAGCCCTGACGATAGTGTCTATTGACTTAGCAACATTGGTTCGTTGCTGAGAAGATACTACAGTTTTTAGATTTTTTAATGAAAGCATTGTTGCTTTGTTCACTATGTATTATCCAACATCTCCTATAATTGTGCATGCTATTCTTTAGATTGCTACTCAGTTAAAAATGTGTGAAAATGGCATAGTTTTACAAGAGGTTATTATTGCTATGAAAAGTAAATACCTTAAATATTGGAGAGAAATCTATTTCCTGTATGCATTTGTAATTATTTTAGATCCTAGAGCTAAAATTCAAGGATTTTCTAATGTTCTTGATCGTCTTAGTGTTGCTAAGGCCTAGACTATTCTAATTGTTTTTTTTTGTAGATATTTGTTTTAGATTTACTAATGATTTTCAAAGATACAAAAATATGTTTCAAGGAGTTCGCTTGCAACGACCCCCACTACCACCCACCTTAGGTAACAAGATAAATTTGTGGGGCAAGATTTGGGATGCATGTTCTTCCTCTAAGTCCAGGGGTTCTTCTACAACGACATCTTCTCAACCAAGACCAACCTCTCACCCATGGAATTCTGAATTATCCAGCTATCTGGATAACGATATTGTTGATTTCAACTAAGAAGGCTTCAAAATTTTGCAATGGTGCTATACCCATAAGTTAACGTATCCCGTGCTAGCCATACTTGCACGGGGTGCGTTAACTGCTCCTGTCTCGACGGTTTCCTCCGAGTCTGATTTCAATCTTTCTGGAATAATATTAGAGAAGAGAAGAACACGTCTCACGAGTGAGATGGTGGAGATACTTCCAACTGTGAAGGACTAGGAATAAGCTGATGCACGAACACAACTCTCTGTAGAAAATTCAAAGTTGTCAGAGGTGTTCGAAAATCTGTACCTAGACATCGACACTTAGAACATGGCTGTATGTAGAGCTATATGTTGTACTTTTTCCCCTTTGCCAAGATTTTCTCATGTTGAGTTTTTACTTGGCAAATATTTTAACGAGACAACCATTTAACATTAATAAAACTCTTTATTACATTTTCAATATGTTTGTCTTATTTTTCTAAAATTTTCATATGTATTTTTGAATTCTACATATTTTTCTGAATTTTTGTGATTTTTTTCGTGTCGAAACGGGCTACACGGGCCAACCACGACCTGTCGAGCCAACCGTGCCCGGGCCAACCTGGCAAGACCCGATGCACCGACGTGCCATGCATGGGTTGGTACCCCGACCAATGGGCCGGCACGACACAACCCGATTAGCTATCGAGCCTTATCGGGTCATGCCGGCACGGACCAGGTCGTGCCGGGCTGTTTGCGCCGGGCCGCCCGTTTGGCCACCACTAACGTAATCCGAGATCTTTCACGCTGTGCTACTATACCAATGAAATTAACTAAAAGAAAAAAATAATTACATATATACACCGGTAAGAAACTAAAATAAAAGCATTGATACGATTTTAAATGTCTGCTTTGGTTCTAGCCTTCTAGGTATTTTAAATCAAGATTTGTATGAGAGATTAGTGGGCTATTGGCCCCATTAATGAGGTATAATGACATCATCCTCGTTTTTATTCCATTAAATCGCAACAAAGATTAGCCTAATATGGAAATAACCTTATTAAGGACCCCTTTTTCTCAATAAATCTTAAGAAACCATTTGGTTTACCTAAAATTAGGGTTTAAAGACAAAACATAATATCTCAAGAAAATTTAAATTTTAAGTTTAAACACTTTCAAAAAGAAACCGAAACTTGTTCTCAAGAAGAGGAGGCTGAAGATGGTGGAGAGTAGTTGGTAAAAGTTATTAGTTTATAACGGCTTATTGCTAATTTGCATAAATATTTTTCTTTGAGAAATGTTAACTTGGTTCTGCAAATAATGGTAGAAGCAAATAAGTGGGTCTACTTAGTCGAGTATCCTGTATGTTAATTATAAGATTAGGCTATAAACAGGAGCTAATTGCTAACTTGGCATACTTCAGTATGCAGCACGAGACTTAATTACAGGCAATTGTCAACGATATGCTGTAACACCCCAGCCCAACACTGAGCCTAGAATGCCACCACACTACACTTTAAACTAATAATTATCGACACACTATAAAAATTACAGCAAGGAGACAATGGTAATCATATCAATGGACCACAAAAGGACAGGCATAATTATGGTTCAAACGATAATAAATAATCAAGTGGAATAAAACCAGATAACTAGTCCAAAAAAACATCAACCAATGAATCCAAATTAATAAAGCAAATAGTCTAGTCCAAATGATGTCCTAAACTTTATTCAATCTCTAACATGTCCAGGAGTAATCCAATTCTGAATGAAAAGGTTATGAAGGTAAATGATCATAAGTGGTCCATGTGCTCTACTCGCTCTCAGTTACGGCATCCTCGAAGATCACCTAAAGACAACAATAGAGCAAGGGTGAGTCCACGACTCAGCAAACACATCCATAAACAACGCACAATAATAAATCAACAGCATTCAATAACTTCATTATCATCACAGGTACTTCTATTTGATTCACATCCATTAATCTCATGTATCAATGCAATTCTAATCTATATGTCCACATGCACTTCTTTCGCGTATACCGGTATAGCGTGAGTGAATGCTCGCGACAACATTCACTCTCAAGCCCGTTCCTCCATAAGGATCGGGGACCTCCTCCACTCCCGTGGAGTTGTGATCATTCATGATCACTTGCTCATATGCAAAGATGCTTAGGAATGCAAACATGCAAACTCCATCATAAACATCATATCCAACTTTTCATCACGACCATTAACAATATAAATCCATACCATTCCATTGCTTGCAATTAAACAAAATAAAAGCATAACAATAATGGTAATAGAAGATAAAGAAAACAGTGATCAATCATTGATCATTGTCTACCATGCACTTGCCTTTACTAGTTGCGGCCTTGCGATTTGGCTAGCGATGGCAACAAGCACGGCGCCTCTCCTATATTAAATACACAAACTTCAATACAAGCTATAGCATCATAAGAACAACAATCAATAGACATCGCTCCTACACGTCCCCAAATATACCACGTCCATCGGGGCTGTCCCTTGCCAGCCAGCCCGCCGGGGGGGCGGGAGCGGCTCGGGAGGCTGGTGCGGGGCGCCGCCGCCGAGGCTAGGCGACGGGAGGCGAGGCGCGAGCGGTGAAACGGCGCTGCGGTTGGGTCCTCAAGGTCGAAGGCGGCGGCGGACTAGGGCGCCGCGACGCTCTTCTTGCGCGGTCATCCTCGTCGGGGGCTCCTGCAGGCGAAGTATCCGAACGATCATCCATTCTTTGGCGGCGTCTGGCCGAGGAGGAGTCTTGGAGCGAGCACGAGGTCGCTGCGATGATCCGGCCAACTCCGCGAGGGCATCTCTCGCGCCTCATCTCGCGGTGGTCTTCACCTTCCTGAGCGAGTTGTTGCGGAGGGTGTCTGAGTGCTCGTAGCTGGAGGTGAGGAGCATCATAGCCGGGCGACCGTCTTGGCGGCGTTGAGGGCGCCGTCATAGCTTGGTCACCGGGCGTGGTGCGTCGGCGAAGTCGTCGTCGGCGGGTGTCGGCGACCTCGAAAGTGCTCCTCAAGAAGGTGCGGAAGTAGCGGTAGGGCGAACAACTGCGGAGACCCTGTGCATCCCGCCAAAGTGGCGATGTGGCGGGCGGCATCTGAGCAGCGTCCGCACAAGGCGGTTCGGCGCCGGGCGTGGAAGGTGTGGCGATGAACTCACCATCCGGGCATAGAGAATACCTCCATGGTCCAAGACTCTCTGTCCAAGATGTGGACCGCTCGACCCCGGAAGATGGGCGGACGGTAGTATCCCAAGTACAGCATGAGCTGTCGGAGGATAGCCACATACTGCCCGACTTCCTCTCCATGGGAGAAAAAGTCCCAAGGGTCCGCGGATGGTGGAGCAGCCATCTACAATTTTGAAACAAGAGGAAGAGTCAGTAAAACACAATGAAAGTAAGGCAAGTATAGAACGAAGAGTGGTGAGCAAAAGCAATAAGTACGCTATATTTTTCCCAAAATTTTCCTTAAATTTTGAAAATACGACTCAAGTCCTTAGGCTCGGCCAGTCTAGCTAAGAATCCTACAGTCGTATGCTCTGATACCAGCTCTGTCGGACCCGGATTTTCTAATCCCGAATCCTCTGTGAAATCACCGCGCTACTCCCTGGATCAGTAGGTAGCGCTCACAGTACACATTGCTGATTCATTTCATACATCGTTGACCAAACCAGTCTTAATATTACAACCTCAGAGTTAAATAGACCACATCGGGTCGAGTTTACAAAAGAGGGCCGATCAGGCCAAATAGGTTCGTTACATGACATAGAGAAACAAGTGCGGAAGCAAAATGGGCAAACACGACTCCCCGCAGGCAAGCGACTGCGGCACCTTGTGTACCACCAATGTTATCCGAGGACTTGGAGAATATTGGCTATACACCTGTGCCAGCGGAGCCACCTAGACTGTGGCGAGCCTTAGCCTCGCAACCATCTACTCTTCATGCTGGTCTTGACCATGAGTCCTTGCTCCTCGTAGTAGGCGTAATCATCACCTCGGAGGCTTACGGGTTTGGGAAAGAGCTAGAGTGAGCACAACAACCGTGCTCGCGAGCCAACACAACAGATGCAATAATATACATGCAAGGCTAAACAAGGGTGGCTCGGGTTCTTTTATTTGCACAAAGCAATATTTGTGAATATCATAATTACAAATTCCTATGGCTTAGCTTTTTAACCAAAAGCATGATTTTGTAAATAGGATATTTGTGCAATATTACTCACAATGAGAGGCTACCTCCACCTTATGCTTATTTTGGTTGGGGCTATCCCATATTATAACAATCTTTGAATCTGACGATCCGGAAAAACTTAAAACCTCGGGCTAGGTGGCCGACTGGTTTTGTTGACCATCCGCAAACCTCGGGCTAGGTGAGCCGACTGGTTTGTGGACCATCCCCAACCTCGAGGCTAGGTGGCCGACACGGTTTTCATTTCCACCCAACAAAGATTTTTGAAATAGAACTAACTCAAGTTAAGTTCCCATGTCCGCCTATGACCGTAGGCGCGGTAATTTATTAAAGCGATTTTGACTCTGCGAGTTTGTACCTTTGTACCCACAAGAGACAATCATACAGTTACCCCACATGATTCCGTAGTCATGTAGTTGGGCGATCGTCACGATAACTTTTGAACTATCTTGCCCCTTCCGTCATCTCACCCATATGGGGTTCGCCCATCGTTGTGCGGGATGTTCACCTCGGCGATGGAGTAGTTGAGCGTGGAGTCAACCTACCCCGGCGGTCGTAAACTTCACCTTTCTCGGTGTCCCTTTCAAGCGGAGCGCATCCTCGCCACTTGCACATTCCCTTTCTCCCACCATGCGAGGCGGCATTGAGTTTGATAATTTTACTAAGCCAAGTTGCACTTTGCGGACTTGTGGTCGTACTTGTTTTACACGGAGGACATGACAAGATTAAGTCCTTAATCCATCCAGACAGTTCATACCACATACCAATCATTCTCGTGCTCGACGGCACCCACCATTCTTTCCATCCGCCCAGACGTGGTAATAGCAAGTTTCAGGGTTTTGGAGAAGTGTAAAACAAATTAACTTAACCACTTTAGTCATTTACCCCAATGACTGCCCAAAACAATCTTTATGCTTAAGGATGATGGTGGGGTGATTAGCACCCGATACTCAAGCAAGGCTAGCATGGCACTTGATGCAGACTATAACTAGTAAGTTACCATATAATTTACTAAGGTGACAAGGATCAGGGAATTCAAATATCAAGGGCAAGGTATAATAATTACTTGACAATCAAGTTGGCATTTAGCTACCTTAAGACCATTTAACATACATTTGCATAAAAATTAAAGCATGCAGTTTGCTATTTTAAAAGAACATAATTTTGCATAAAATGTAGGATCATTATGATCAAAGTGTTGACTACTTTGGGTCAAAGGTTGAAGAGTCTAGGTATCCTTGGCGTGGTCGAAGTTGGGGTCACCAAGCTTCCGTACTCTACTCGGACGATCGCACCGGAAAATAAAGAAACAAGCAAACAAAGCAAATAAATACAACATCCATAGTAAAGAAATTCAAATATAAATCAAACCAGTACCATAATAAAGGCTTTGAAATTATAAATTTTTGGGCACAAGTTTCATATTTTTCGGAGTTATAACGAAAAAGATATGAATTTTGAAGCGCAAAGCGATTTTTCGATTAAATAGAAAATCCGAAAATCTGGAAATTCCGCGCACAAACACGTGTCCACGGTCCCGGCCACGGTCGTGGACCAGTCCACCTGCGTAGCGCGAGCCTCACCTGCTTGGCGAGTGGGCCCGCTTGTCGGCCGCGAGGCGGCGGGTGGGGCCCACCGTCAACGCCCGCAGCGTGATGAGATAAAGCGGCGACGCGTTGAGCGCGTCGCCTCGTCTTCTCCTCGCGGAGGAGACGAAGGCGGCGAAAAAAAGAGGGGGAAAGAGAGAGGAGGCGGGGCGGGCGAGGCGAGCGCCTGGCGGCGAGGGGAGGAGGGAGGGAGCGCGGCTCGGGCGAGGTGAAGGAGCCGAGCGGCGGCGACCGAGACGAAAAGGCTGCGGCAGGGCAGCGGAGGAAAAAACGGCGGCCGGGCGAAAGCGAGGCGGCGGTTTAGTGGGCCGGGCGAGGAAGGGCGAGTGAAGGCGGGGAAGAAGAGGGCGCTCGGCAAATAGCCGAGGAGGGAGGAAGAAGGCAGGCGGCAGAGCTCTGAGGATGGCGCGCAGGCATGGGCGAGCGAGCGGCGGGACCGAGGCGGCGGGAGGGGGCGCCACGACGAGGAGAGGCGGGCTCAGTGGGGGGCCAAGCGAAAAAGCGCTTGTATTGAGAGAGAGAGAGAGAGAGGCGCAGGCGTGGCGGTGACCGAGGAGCGGCGACGCAGGCCGAGGCGAGCGCGCGCGAGGAGAGGCGCAGGGATGGGCGCTCGGCGGGCGGCCGGAGCGAGGCGGAGCCGGTCACTGGCGCCTTGGCGGGAGGAAGACCGGCGAGCAGGCGACGGAAGAGGTAAGAAAACAAGCCACTTTCGAGATTTTGGTTTTGCAAGCCGAGAAGTCTAGGAAATTTTTCTTTTGATTGAAAAGCTTTCAAATTGAAATGGTTGTTCTTGATTACGAAATGGATGTTACAAAACCTACCCACCTTAAAAAGAATCTCGACCCGAGATTGAGCTAATCCGAAAAGAGGTAGGGTAGTCTAGCTTGATTGGTCTTCACGCTCCCACGTGGCTTCGCTCTCGAATGATGGCTCCATTGAACCTTGCAAAGACGGATGATTTGGCGCCTTGTTTGCTTCTCCACAGCGTCGAGGATCTTGATTGGGTGCTCTGGATATGACAAGTCCTTCAGGTGTGATGGCTTCAATCGGGCTTGCTCTTGGGCACTCGGAGACACTTCTTGAGTTGAGAAGCGTGGAACACGTTGTGAGCGTCGACAGAACTTGCGGGTAGCTCCAAGCGGTAGGCTACTTCTCCACGCTTGGCGGTGATTGGATACGGTCCTATGTACCTTGGTGCAAGCTTGCCTTTCACCTTAAATCTCCGCATTCCTCGAAGGGTGATACTTTAAGATACACATGATCTCCAACTTGAAGGTTAGCTCTGCGACGATTGTCGGCATAACTCTTCATGCAGGTAGGCGGCTTGAAGGCGATCTCTAATCGGTCGAACTTTCTCTTACGCACGCTTGAGGGTATCTGGTCCAAAGATATACCCTTCTCCCGATTCGACCAATGCGGAGGGTTACGCATTTTCTTCCATAGAGTGCCTCAAATGGGGACATCTTGGACTTGGTGGTAACTATTGTTGTAGGAAAACTACGCATAGGGTAGGCATCTTTCCCAATCCACAAGAAACTCTAAGGCACAGTTTCGGAGCATGTCTTCTAAAATCGATTTATCCTTTCGGTTTGTCCATCCGTGCAGGGATGATATGCGATCTTGAAGTTTAGGTGGGTTCAAGGGCATCATGCGAAGCTAGCCCAAAATGCGAGGTAAATTGAGATCCTCGATCCGAGACTATCCTCTTGGGAACTCCGTGTAAACACACGATCTGAGCCATATACAACTCGGCCAATTTGTCTCCCTTGTGCGTAGTCTTCACGGGGATAAAGTGGGCGACTTTCGTCAATCAGTCAACTATCACCCATATGGAATCATATCCCGACTTGGTGCGAGGTAATCCGGTGATGAAATCCATCCCAATCTCTTCCCACTTCCATTGAGGATTTGCAATGGTTGGAGCAATCCTGCGAGCCTCGGTGTTCGACTTTGATTATTGGCACACATCACAACAAGCTACAAACTCGGCGATGTCTCTCTTCATTCTCGGCCACGGTAGAGAATCTTCAAGTCTTGATACATCTTAGTCTTTGCTGAGTGTGCGGTATAAGTGAGCTATGGCCTTCTTTCATTATCAAATCTTTAAGTTCCTACGGTGTGGAACAAATAAGCGTTTCCCATACCATAGGATTCCTTGTTGGTCTTCTACCATCTTAGGGGCTTTCCTTTGGCCATGAGGCTTTTAAATTTACGGACTCCTGGATGTCCTTCTTGGGCGGCCTTGATCTGCTCTTCTAAGGTTGGCTGAACCTCCATTGCTGCTATGGTGCCACGCTCTACTATTTCGAGGTTAAGCGTTTCTAATTCCTTATAGAGCTCGGGTTGCGATTCTTGAATCATGACATTATTGCAATAGGCCTTGCGGCTTAATGCATCGGCTACTACATTAGCCTTCCCAGGATGATAGTGCACATCCAAGTCATAATCTTTGATCAATTCCAGCCACCTTCTCTGACGGAGGTTGAGATCGGTTTGGGTGAAGATGTACTTGAGACTCTTGTGATCTGTAAAGATGTTGCAATGATTTCCGATCAGGTAGTGGCGCCAAATTTTCAGGGCATGCACCACTGCTGCTAACTCTAAATCATGGGTTGGATAGTTATCTTCATGAGGACGGAGTTGTCTGGATGCATAGGCTACAACTTTTCCCTCCTGCATGAGCACGCATCCAAGTCCTTGGCGTGAAGCATCGCAATAAACTTCAAAGTCTTTTTGCATGTCCGGCAAAACTAACACTGGTGCAGTGGTTAGCCTCTTCTTTAACTCCTGGAAGCTCTTCTCACAAACTTCTGTCCACTCATATTTCTTTTCCTTCTTGAGCAGGTGGGTCATGGGTCTGGACAGCTTTGAGAACCCTTCTATGAAGCGTCGATAGTATCCGGCCAATCCGAGAAAACTACGCACTTCAGTCACAGAAGTTGGTTGTTTCCAATCCAAGACATCTTTTACCTTTGATGGGTCTACTGCAACTCCTCCTGCGGTTACAATATGTCCAAGGAAGCTGACCTCCTGGAGCCAAAACTCACACTTGCTGTATTTGGCATACAACTGATGCTCTTTGAGCTTCTCGAGGACCAATCTCAGATGTTCAGCATGATCCTCATTGGTCTTGGAGTATATCAAAATATCATCTATGAAGACGACAACAAATTTATCCAAGTACTCCATGAACACCTTATTCATGAGGTTCATGAAATAGGCTGGCGCATTGGTCAAGCCGAAAGACATGACGGTGTACTCAAACAGGCCGTACCGGGTGGTAAAAGCCGTTTTTGGGATATCCTCGACCCTAATCTTGGTGATGGTACCGACCTCGTGTCTATCTTGGAAAACACCATTTGCTCTGTCGGTGGTCAAACAGGTCATCAATGCGGGGCAAAGGGTACTTATTCTTGATGGTTACCTCATTGAGGGCTCTATAGTCCACGCACAGTCTGGCGGTGCCGTCCTTCTTCTTTACAAAAAGTACAGGCGAACCCCAGGGAGATGAGCTAGGTCTGATGAATCCCTTGTCTTGTAGTTCTTCCATCGTGCTTTGAGCTCTTGAGTTCCTTGGCGACCATCCGGTATGGTCTCTTAGCAATCGGGCGATCCACGGCGAGGTTGATCACAAACTCGATATCTCGGTCTGGTGGCATACCAGGCAATTCTTCTGGAAAAACTTCCGGGTAGTCCTGGACTACTGGGGTTGCCTCCAATGATGTCTCCTCAAGGTTATGGATTGCATGATCCAAACCAGAGGAGTGGTCCACATTAACCCTTATCGTGGTTCCGAAATCCTTGGTGAGTATCACCTTCTGTTGCACAGATCTAACATTCCTTGGTATCGGCCAACCAATCCATCCCTAGGATGATGTCCGAGGTTTGGGCGTGAAGCACTAAGAGATCCGCTAGGAATCGGGAATTTTCCATAGAAATCTCTACTTGAGGGCTTACTAAGATAGCAGCTAAGGATCCCCCGGGTGAGCTAAGTACCACGGGTTTCTTTAGCTTAAAAATTGGCAGTTTAAGCCTTTCAACAAATTTTCTTGAAATAAGCGAATGCGAAGCCCGAATCAAATAAAACTTGTCTTTGATCTTGATTTGACAAGGAACATACCCATTAAGACTCGGTGGCTTCTTTGGGCCTCCTCGGCCGTAACATGATTCACTACCGCGGTTCGATGTTGAAGCGAGTCTTGGTCTTTGGCGGCGTCTGGTGGCTTCTATTCGGCACCGACGCGTCGTCCACGGTGATGTAGCCCCGGCAGCCTTCATGGAAGTAGTCGGCGTTGAGGGCACGGTTGGCGAAATGTCCCTTCTCTCCACAAGGGAAACAATGGAGATGAGTCACGGATTGGTTGATGCTGAGTTGTCCAGCGGGCGAAAAGCACGAAACCAGTCCCACCGGGATGCGGAATCAAACTGGAGTTCTTGGTGTCGGTAGCGCGATCGGCTGAAAGACGAGCTACTGGAAGGTTGGTTTTGGTGGAAAACCACCATGCGGCTTCGAAAGACCATCTTTCTCTTGCGGTGATCTCATGCATCTTCCTTTCATTCTCCATCGGAAGAGCTTTGTTAACTAGGTGGTGTAAGGTGGGGTAGTCGTGAAGGATCGGTGGCCTCTCATGTCCTCACGCATCCCTTCCACGAACACATCGATCTTCTCTTCCTCGTCGGCGGCGTCTGCGAGGCGTAGCGGGCGAAATGGTTGAACTTTGTCGGATATTCGTTGTGGACATATGTCCTTGCTTAAGGGATCCGAACTCGCCTTCTTTAACCTCATCGTTCGGTAGGAGCGAAATTGGTCTGAAAACCTTCTTGAATTCATTCCAAGAAATTGAATGCCGTGGTTCTTCTGCGATGGCCATCGAGCTTCGCAAATTCTCGGACGGGGTCTTGGGAGCTTAGTCTGCTATGCATCTCTCCTTGTCTTTGCAGATTCTTCGTCGACCATCGAGTCTTCGCCACCGTGAGCGTGAGATAGTTCTCCCACCAAGCAGCAGCTGCTCCCTTGAGCTGGTGAGTAGCGAAATCTACTTTATCCTCTTCTGAGCATCTGGCCAGGCGAAGCTTCTTTTCTGTATCCCTGAGCCAGTCCTCTGCCTCTAGGGGTTCTGTGGCGGACGCAAAGGTAAGGGGTCTTGTCCTCAGGAAATCTGCCAATTTAGAGTGACGACCGGCGGCTCCGGTCTGCTGGCTGGCAAGTAGTGCCTGAAGGATCTGCGTCTGTTGAAACATTACTTGCGCCATGGTTGGATTAGCTGGCGGTGGAGGAGGCAGGTCTTGAACTTGTCCACGGCCACGACCGCGGCCACGGCCAGCTGCGAAAGCACCACGAGGTGGGGCAGCGGCTCTTCGGGGCGGCATCTGAGAGAACAACCTAGGTTAGGACTAAGAGATATATATGAGGGTTTACTAGCCCTCTAAAGCACTCAGAAAGCCATAAACCAAACGAGAAAAGCAACCATTGCGATACAAAGCCTTAAGGGCTACACTGCATTAATAATACGAGGTTAAGTGTTTACATGACTTATAATACATAGCATATAGGCTATGCTAAGCCATGACACTGGTTACAACATATCGCCTACAAAAGGGGAACCAGAGAAAGAGTGCTTGCAAACCAAAAACACTGCCTAGCAAGCACTACAACTACCCTCAAACTAAGCTCGACTACTCCTCCATCGGGGCCCATCCCATCGCCAGTGGCCTTCTGCCCGGGGCGGGAGCGGCTCGGGAGGCTGGTGCGGGAGGCGGTCGGCCGCCGAGGCTAAGCGACGGGAGCGAGGCGCGAACGGTGAAACGGCGCTGCGGGCCGGGTCCTCAAGGTCGGCGGCGGCGGACTAGGCGCCGCGCGCTCTTGCGCGGTCATCCTCGTCGCGGGCTCCTGCAGGGCGGCATATCCGAACGATCATCCTGTTCTTTGGAGGCGTCTGGCCGAGGAGGAGTGCCGGAGCGCGAGCACGAGGTCGCTGCGATGATCCGGGCCAACTCCGCGAGGCGGCATCTCTCGCGCCTCATCTCGCGGTGGTCTTCACCTTCCTGAGCAGGTTGTTGCGGAGGGTGTCGGAGTGCTCGTAGGCTGGAGGTGAGGAGCATCCGCAATCGGGCGACCGTCTTGGCGGCGTTGAGGGCCGCCATAGCTTAGTCACCGGGCGTGGTGCGTCCGGTAGTCGTCGTCGGCTGGTGTCGGCGACCTCGGAAAGTGCTCCCCCTCAAGAAGGTGCGGAAGTGACGGTAGGGCGAACAACTGCGCAGAGACCCACATGCATCCCGCAGCGGCGATGTGGCGGGCGGCATCTGAGCAGCGTCCGCACAATCGGTTGGGCGCCGGGCGTGGAAGGTGTGGCGAGTGAACTCACCATCCGGGCATAGAGGAATACCTCCATGGTCCAAGACTCTCTGTCCAAGATGTGGACCGCTCGACCGGAAGATGGGCGGACGGTAGTATCCCAAATCTGACATGAGTCGGAGGATAGCCACATCTTTGCCTGACTTCCTCTCCATGGGAGAAAAAGTCCCAAGGGTCCGCGGATGGTGGAGCGACCATCTACAATTTTGAAACAAGAGGAAGAGTCGAGAAACACAATGAAAGTAAGGCAAGTATAGAGCGAAGAGTGGTGAGCAAAAGCAATAAGTACGCTATATTTTTCCCAAAATTTTCCTTAAATTTTGAAAATCGACTCAAGTCCTTAGGCTCGGCCGATCTAGCTAAGAATCCTCGATCGTATGCTCGATACCGGCTCTGTCGGACCGGATTTTCTAATCCGAATCCTCTGTGAAATCACCGCGCTACTCCTGGATCGATGGTAGCGCTCACAAGACACATTCTTGATTCATTTCATACATCGTTGACCAAACCGGTCTTAATATTACAACCTCGAGTTAAATAGACCACATCGGGTCGAGTTTACAAAGAGGGCGATCGGGCCAAATAGGTTCGTTACATGACATAGAGAAACAAGTGCGGAAGCAAAATGGGCAAACACGACTCCCGCGAGTAGCGGCTGCGGCACCTTGTGTACCACCAATGTTATCCGAGGACTTGGAGAATATTGGCTATACACCTGTGCCAGCGGAGCCACCTAGACTGTGGCGAGCCTTAGCCTACGCAACCATCTACTCTTCGCCCTGGTCTTGACCATCGAGTCCTTGCTCCTCGTAGTAGGCGTAATCATCCCGCTTCGAGGCTTACGGGGTTTGGGGAAAGAGCGAGTGAGCACAACAACCGTGCTCATGAGCCAACACAACAGATGCAATAATATACATGCAAGGCTAAACAAGGGTGGCTCGGGTTCTTTTATTTGCACAAAGCAATATTTGTGAATATCATAATTACAAATTCCTATGGCTTAGCTTTTTAACCAAAAGCATGATTTTGTAAATAGAATATTTGTGCAATATTACCAACAGCAGAGGCTACCTCCACCTTATGCTTATTTTTGGTTGGGGCTATCCCCATATTATAACAATCTTTGGATCTGACGATCCGGAAAAACTTAAAACCTCGAGCTAGGTGAGCCGACCTGGTTTTGTTGACCATCCGCAAACCTCAGGCTAGATGAGCCGACCTGGTTTGTGGACCATCCCCAACCTCAGGCTAGGTGAGCCGACCTGGTTGTCATTTCCCCCCCAACAAAGATTTTTGAAATAGAACTAACTCAAGTTAAGTTCCCATGTCCGCCTATGACCGTAGGCGCGGCTGTTTAAAATGCTTTTGACTCTGCGAGTTTGTACCTGTACCCACAAGAGACAATCATACCGTTACCCCACATGATTCCGTAGTCATGTAGTTGGGCGATCGTCACAATAACTTTTGAACTATCTTGCCCTTAGTCATCTCACCCATATGGGGTTACGCCCATCGTTGTGCGGGATGTTCACCTCGTGGATCGGAGTAGTTGAACGTGGAGTCAACCTACCCCTCAGCGACTGGTAAACTTCACCTTTTCTCGGTGTCCCTTTCAAGCCGGAACGCATCCTGCCACTTGCACATTCCCTTTCTCCCACCATGCGAGACGGCATTCAGAGTTTGATAATTTTACTAAGCCAAGTTGCACTTTGCAGACTTGTGGCTGTACTTGTTTTACACGGGAGGACATGACAAGATTAAGTCCTTAATCCATCCAGACGGTTCATACCACATACCAATCATTCTCGTGCTCGACGGCACCCACCATTCTTTCCATCCGCCCAGACGTGGTAATAGCAAGTTTCAGGGTTTTGGAGAAGTGTAAAACAAATTAACTTAACCACTTCAGTCATTTACCCCAATGACTGCCCAAAACAATCTTTATGCTTAAAGGATGATGACTGGGGTGATTAGCACCCCAGTACTCAAGCAAGGCTAGCATGGCACTTGAGTACAGACTATAACTAGTAAGTTACCATATAATTTACTAAGGTGACAAGGATCAGGGAATTCAAATATCAAGGGCAAGGTATAATAATTACTTGACAATCAAGTTGGCCTTTAGCTACCTTAAGACCATTTAACATACATTTGCATAAAAATTAAAGCATGCAGTTTGCTATTTTAAAAGAACATAATTTTGCATAAAATGTAGGATCATTATGATCAAAGTGTTGACTCGCCTGGGTCAAAGGTTGAAGAGTCTAGGTATCCTTGAGCGTGGTCGAAGTTGGGGTCACCGGCTTCTTCGTACTCTACTCGGACGATCGCACCGGAAAATAAAGAAACAAGCAAACAAAGCAAATAAATACAACATCCATAGTAAAGAAATTCAAATATAAATCAAACCAGTACCATAATAAAGGCTTTGAAATTATAAATTTTTGGGCACAAGTTTCATATTTTTCGAGTTATAACGAAAAGATATGAATTTTGAAGCGCAAAGCGATTTTTCAGATTAAATAGAAAATCCGAAAATCTGAAATTCGCCGCGCCGACCGTGTCCTGGTCCACGGCCACGGTCGTGGACCAGTCCACGACTGACGCCGCGGGCCTCACCAAGATCGGGCGAGTGGGCCCGCTTGTCGGCCGCGGCTGGCGATCGGCGGGTGGGGCCCACTCGTCAACGCCCGCGTGATGAGATAAGGCGGCGACGCGTTGAGCGCGTCGCCTCGTCTTCTCTCGCGGAGGAGACGAGAAGCGGCGAAAAAGAAAGAGGGAGAAAGAGAGAGGGAGGGAGCGAGGCGAGGCGAGGCGCGGCGGGGAGGGAGAGGGAGGGAGGAGGCGGCTCGGGCGGAGGTGAAGGAGCCGAGGCGCGGCGGCGACCCGAGACGAAGAAGGCTGCGACGGGCAAGCGGAGGAAAAACGGCGGCCGGAGGCGAAGACGAGGCGACGGTTTAGTGGAGCCGAGGCGAGGAAGGACGAGTGAAGGCGGGAAGAAGAGGGCGCGCTCGGCTTAAATAGCCGAGGAGGGAGGAAGAAGAGGCGGCGAGCTACGAGGATGGGCGCGAGGCATGGCGAGCGGCGGCGGGGCGAGGCGGCCGGGGGCGCCACGACGAGGGAGAGCGGGCTGAGCAGGCAAAGCGAAAACGGCGCCTTGTGGAGAGAGAGAGAGGAGGCGCAGTGTGGGCGGTGACCGAGGAGCGGCGACGAGGCCGAGGCGAAGCTGCGAGGAGAGGCGCAGGATGGGCGCTCGGCGGGCGGCCGGGCGAAGCGGGCCGGCCGGGTCACGGCGCAGCGGGAGGAAGACCGGCCGAGCAGAGGCGACGGAAGAGGTAAGAAAACAAGCCACTTTCGAGATTTTGGTTTTGCAACCGAGAAGTCTAGGAAATTTTCTTTTGATTGAAAAGCTTTCAAATTGAAATGGTTGTTCTTGATTACGAAATGGATGTTACGATCGCAGCAGAGCGTTAAGCGGTAACAGCGCAGAAAGAAACCGCGATAGCAATGATCCAATAGCAGAGGCGAACGCGCAAAGAAGACTTCGATCGGTACCGCAGACAATAAGCAAGCCGGCAGCGCAACTTCGGTCAAACAACTTCAGCGGAAGAAGGCGGCAAGCAGAAGCGGCCCAAGCGAGACTTGAGCTAAGCCTTGTGCATGCAGCATGCAGGAGAAAAAAAAATTGGCTGGCGGCTGCGGCTTGGAAAAACAAAGGAAAAGAAAATTGCTAGGTTTTCTAGAGACTCCACAATCTATTTATATGGCTCTTAAAAATTCTGAAATATTCTATTTTTCACAAATTCCTTTTATTTAATTACGCACAAGCCCTTAAGACGTGATTTTTAATATTAATATTATTTATTATTATCATTTATTTTTCAGAATATTACATATGCTGTTCTAATTGAATATGGTATTAAAATTGTACTTTTTATATAAGAACATTGCACACTTTGCATCGTCATTCCAAGAACCTCAGCAAGAGGATCGTCTAAAAAAAGAGAACCTGTTAACTTCTTTTTGCTGTGATTACGTGTTATGCTAAGATTTGCAAGCTGGCTAGTGTTCTTTATAAATTCAATAACTTTGTGCTGCTTCTGTTTTGGTCTACGCAGTTGTACTTCATTGCTTAATTTATCTCATCTTATTAGTTACATCAGACAAGGAGTTAATAGGATGCTAGGTGGTTAGGGATTGGTAGTTAGGTAGTTTAATCATGACAAGGATCGAATAATTCATTAAACAACTTGCTCCCAATTTTGATGAACTCTCTCTTCTGGGGAGTACGTCCATCTTCCTGATATGTTAATCTAATTCATGTCATTGATTCTTAATCAGTACTTTAGTACTGCATCTTAGTAATAAAGCCGCTAAGCTTATCCTTTGGATAATTGTCATGGAGCAGGGACACGTTTGCTTAAAATTAAAAACAATACAACAGTTTAGTTTAGTGCTAACTAGCTAGTGAAATACTGGAGTAATTAGAGTCCAATACAATGAACCAAGGGTGCTGGCAAATACTGACGGATTCCAATTGTGTGGTTTTATTCCAACACAAGATTTGCTGCCTAGATTGGTGACAACACTGACAGCCAATACCAAGCCTTTTTATTCTTGCATTAACTCAACTATGAATCCTCTTGTGTAAGAGCTGTCTAAAATTAAGAATGTTCAATGTATGTTAGCATGACTTTTCTAAGTAGACTTATTCAGTTTTTGTAATGAACTGAGAAAAAATAGCATAATTTGAAGTAGGTTCAATGCACTGAAATGGCAGGAGAAACACATGAGGAAGGGCAATCTAATTAAATACAAATGCACATTATCTTAAGAAATCAGAGATCTGTTACCCTACTTTAGTGACATCTAGGAAACTTCCTTCTATGTTTACAAACCAGGAGTCAACCAATATTAGTGAAGAAAATCAATGCTTCAAGGTGTTAATTACTCATATCAACCAAGCAAATGTCAACTGCCTTAGCTGACGATGAGTTAGCAGTAAGTTATGTATCTAGAGTAGGACAAAATATTCGAACACATTAATTTTACCATTTTTTCTGCAGTGGTGCTTGTTCCCTTTCCTAGTTGATGTTAACTTCAAACATTTAAGGCACAAAAAATATCTCCTTTCTTTGACCTCTAGCCGACAAAATGCATCACGGAAATTCTCTCTCTCTCTTTTCTTTTTATTTTGGATACGAATGAAGTACAGTTTTTTCCAGTTAAGAATGGGTGTACAATGCATTTCAAGTGAACCAATTTTCATAAATAGTACTATATGTTATGGTCCCTATTGATCCAGCAATGACTGAAATGCGAAGCCTTGGGAGACAGAGATGGTACAAGCCATCTGTCCATTGACTTCTTGAAGCTACCATTATTTTTTTAGGAGTACCAAAGAGAGTTTCAGTCTTGAGTCATTAGGAAGTACAGGCAAGAAATTTTCAGAACAGCTTCAGTCTTTCATGATAAGAACTGTACTAAACGAGTAGTACAGATAAATTGGAATGTAAACACAAACGAAGTACGAATAATTTCATTAATAACGTATGATGGCAATCAGATAAGTGGACGATTCGAGTTAATTGATTGTTGCAATCATTTGCAAAGTACAGAGAACGGTTAAAGAACAATACAAGGTATAGTCTTGTGAGCTTAAGCCACACCAAGTACACAAGAAGTCAATTGCAGAGCTCTAGTTAAAAACATGTATACGATGAACAAATAGTACATGAAATAGATTGTGTAATTCGATGCCTAAGTTTAGTGCTTCTTATTCAACCACTAATTATTCATATTTTATCGTCAGAATGATTGAACAAGTTATATCATACTTTTCCAATAACATTGCCTGGAATGGATTTGTTGCAACTTTCTTTGTTTTTTTTCAATTTGAAAAGCCTCACACAGAGTTTGAGCTAAAAGGGTACGCATGAGCTTCCTGAAAAATAGTTGTAGGCTCATTGTACTGAATTGAACAACTAGTACAGTTAAATTGAAATTCAGTACAAGCAAAGTATGATTAATTCCATTGGTACAGTATGACCAATCAGATGAGTGAACGATTGAAGTTAATTCATTGTTGCAAATTATTTAGCAAAGTACAGAGTATAATTAAAGATCAATACATGTCATAGTCATCCGAGCTTAACATTCTCAAGTACACAAGTCAATTTCAGATCTCCAGTTAAAAAGAGCTATATAATGAACAAACCGTACATAAAGTAGTTCATGCAATTTTATGCCTAAGTTTAGCGTTGCTAATTCGACCAATCATTTTATATTTAATCGCTAAGAATGATTGAACAAGTTACACACACGCACACACACCAGGGATCAAAATATCGACCGGCGGTTACCGGATTTACCGGTGAGGACTGAGATCCTAAATCTCGGCCGAAATCCTTCAAATTCAAATTCAAATTCAAAATCCCGGTGGTTTCACCCCGAATTCAAATTCCATTTGACGAAATCCAGCTGTTTTTTCCCGGAAATTCCGGTTATTGGCCGGTAACGAAGAATGGGCGCCGGCCAGGATTTCCTCTGAAACTAGTTTTTCTATCCTTGATACACACACCTATTTTCCAATAATATTGCCTGGAAAGGATGTAACCCCTTTTCAAGTTGACAAGTCTCACATAGAGTTTACATTATTAGCATGTTCTTACTAAAAAACAGTTACTCTCTTTGTTTCACTATATTTGTTCACCGCCCACCATACACACAGACCAAAAAAACACTAATTCTAAGAAATACTTAATGATAAATTACCATACATACCCCTATTAAATGGTATACAACAACCATTTAATCTCTTCTAAAGTATTTAAATAGAGATAGAGAGTGAAAAAATCACAATAACTACACTCTGGATTCCCTCAATGGACAAATACATTGAAACAAATACTCCCGAGACCATAGACAAATATAGCGAAACGGAGGGAGTATCATTTATAGAACAGGAAAAAAAATCTGACATAGTTACACCCATATTTGACTAGTGTTGTTTAGTTCACAGTACAAGATTGGCCACCATTTACCATTTCTGACAATAACCTAATATGCTGAATATAAACAATTTGACACAATCTTAAAATGACACTTTGAAGCTATAATTGAACCCACATGCATTATACAAGAGCAAATGAACACAAAAAATTGTGTCACGCCAGCAACTCCGCGCAACGGATTCTGTTTTCTCCCCATCTTGAGGATCTGACAGCTCTTCAAGTTGCAGGAAATGGCAACAATGTAGTTTCTGCAACCTCCATGGGAAGCACGAGATCACACAGGCATGAAGTGATCCCTGATCTCAATAACAACAACAACAACTTAATTCCCATAATCTTGCCTGCGTCCACCTCTCACTTCAACTCGCCACAACTTCCCACGTTCTACAAGATGAGTAATTGCGCAAATGGCCAAGCTAATCTCACCTCCAAGATAAACAATTTCAGCATACCAATCTTGCCTGGAAGAAAAATAATATCGTCATACTATCGCGACATAATTGCGCATGCGGTTTTGTTTATCCTGTCGATATCAAGATGATGAATCCGGCCGCAACAACTTAACACCGTCCCCACGGGGTTGACTCTGGAGATAACATTTCTTTGCTACGAACCAGACAACTTGGTGATGATTGTGGTGCTGCCATCCTTGGTTAACAATAGAGGCCACCTGCACCCTACAAATACCCTGTGCAGACGCACGGCAGAAGCACTCAGGCATTGTAGCAGCAGCATTTCTCTAAGCTAGTGTCTTCCTTGCCTTGAGGCCCTTCACGTTACTGAAATGGAGAGCTCCTACAGTTCAGCTGTGCCGTCGATGGAAACCCACGTGATGGCGCATTTTCTTGGAGGAGCTCATGATCACTGCTTGGCCTACGAGCAACAGGATGAGTCTATGGAGGCAATGGTGGCCATGTTCTTGCCTAGCCTCGACACTGACTCCAACTCCTCTTCTAGCTGTCTGAACTATGATGTGTCTCCGCAATGCTGGCCTCAACCAGATCATAGCTCTAGCGTTACCAGCTTCCTTGATCCAGCTCAGAGCTATGAGAGCTTTGAGTTTCCGGTCTTGGATCCTTTCCCGCCTACCGACTTCGAGTCGCATTGCGCCATCCCCTGCCTTAGTGAGGACCTGAGCCCTCTACATGGCAACCATTCATCAGTCGGAGGGGAAGAAGCAACCAATGATGCACCAGTGACTAACAAAAGGAAGTCCAGTGCTGCCATTACGGTATGATTGCACAATGCTAATAGATCAGTGATTTACTTCAGTTTCATGTTTTGTTCCATGCCTTACTAGATTGCTGAACTGATCCAGGCATCAAAGAAGACCAAGAAGGCTGGCAAAAGGGATTCTATTGGTAACGACGAAGGCGGCAATACGTATGTGAACACACAAAGCTCCAGCAGCTGCACCTCAGAGGAGGGCAATTTGGAAGGCAATGCGAAGTCGAGCTCAAAGAAGACAGGCACCAGGGCCAGTCGTGGGGCGGCAACTGATCCTCAGAGTGTCTACGCAAGGGTAAGCACACAAAATTAGAAGTAAAAAAATAAAAGTTACGCAGTGTCTCAGGGGCTTGTTTCTGAATTCTGATGGATGTAAATGTCAATTCTACAGAAGAGGAGAGAGAGGATCAATGAAAGATTGAAAATCCTGCAGAACTTGGTTCCCAATGGAACAAAAGTAAGTTCCTATTTGAAGAGTATTTATCTGCAAGAACTTAGTTTTGTCTCATATATTTCGGTATGGTAATTGGAAATAGAAATTCAGGTCTAACTTGGATAAATATGATCTGACAGGTTGAGATAAGTACAATGCTGGAGGAAGCAGTGCAATATGTCAAATTTTTGCAGCTTCAGATTAAGGTGTGTAAATCTATATTTCCTTATCATCTGACTAAATATTTGTAGTGACCAAATAATCGTGATATAAGCTGTAAAGAAGCAAGATTTTACTAACTTTTTTTTTCAAACAATCATGTGCAGTTATTGAGCTCCGACGACATGTGGATGTACGCACCCATCGCTTACAATGGAGTTAACATCAGCAATGTTGATCTGAACATCTCTTCTCTGCAAAAATAAATATCGCATCGAAGATACAGAGCTAACACTGAATTGCATAGGGATTAATTTATTCTGGTCCATATAGTCCCAAATATCATACGTGTAATGTAACTTTATTTGATTTTTCTTCCTACTTCTTGGCAATTTCCCACAAAGCCATACAAGGAAGTAATCATGATCATGTTAATGATCAAAGATCACAGTGATATGATTGATTTCACATTTAAGAGAATTATTTGTCATGTCACATGGTTGGCATTTGTAATTCTATAACTTGGTGTTAAACTGCAAGCTTGATTTCGTTAATAGATAGACTAGGTTATATAAAATACATATACAGAATTTTTTGTGGAATTTGGGAAAAATTGCGTGTATCTTTGTCGGACCCGGATTTCTCAAATCCAAATCCTCTATAAAAATACTATGTTATTCCCTGAATCCGTAGATAGCACTCATAGATACATCACTGAATCATTTCATACACGATGAAAATCATATCATTCATTATATTACAACACATCAAAGTCAAATCATATCATTCATTATATTACAACACATCAAAGTCACATAAACCGCGCCGGATTGAGTTTTACAATAAGGGCCGAACATGCCAAATGAATACATTATAAAAGTAGCGAAAGCAACTGCAGAAGTAAAAGGGGTAAAGCACATCTCTCCACAGGCAAGCGACTGGGGAAACCCGTGTGCATCCGATATTAACCAAAGACTTGGATAATATTTGATACACACAAGCACCAATGAAGTCAGCTAAACTGAGGCGAGACCTAGACTAAACAAACTAGACTACTCGTAGTACGCATAATCTCCTTGATTTTCTGCTTCTAAGGTTTTGAGGAAAGAGCGAGGATGAGCACAACTTTCGTGCTTGCGAGCCAACATACAAGATGCATTAATAATACATGCAAGGCTTAACAAAGATGGCTCGTGTTCTTTTATTTGCTAAAAGCAATATTTTCAATTACATTATTTAGAAATTCCCATGACTTAACAATTTGACCAAATTTAATTTTATTAAAGAGATATTGTGCAATATGTATAACGGCATTACCTCCACCTTATGCTTAATTTTGATTGGGGTCACCTCCATACATTAATCTCACTGGGTACGATGACCCAAGAAAAATCCAAACCCTAGGCTAGGTGAGCCAACACTATAATCATCCCACCCACAAGGTTTTATAAATAGAACTAACTCAAGTTAAGTTCTTATGTCCGCCTTTGACCACAGACACTGCTATTTAAACAGTTTAGACTCTACAGAGATTGTACACTGTACCTACAAGAGACAATCATACTTATTGCCAACATAATTCCTTAATCATGTAGTCGAGCGATCATCACAGTAACCTTTCAAATTACCTCGCTCTTTCCGGTATCTCACACATGGGCTGCCCCATTTGTGGTGGGTGTCATAACGTTGTGCGGAATGTTCACCACCATGACTAGTGTAGTTGGCAACTTCACCCTTCCCTAGTGTCCCATTCAAGCTGGATCGTATCCAACGCTTGCACTACTTCACTCTGCCTCCAGTGAGATGAATTCCAGGGTACAATAAGTTTACTAAGCCAAGTTGTACTTTACAGAATTGTGGTTGTACTTGTTTTTACATATGAAGTCATGATAAGATTAAGTCCTTAATCTATCCGGTGGTTCATACCATATACCAACCACTCTCGTGCTCCGACGGCACTCACCACCATACCATCCGCTCAGATGAGATAACATCAATTTAATAGGGTTTTTGGGGAACAAAATACATTACCACAACATTCCAGTCATTTACCCACAATGACTGCCCAAACCAATTTCATGATTAAAAGATGATGATTGGGGCATTTAATGCCCCAGTACTTAAGCAAGACTAGTATGTCGCTTAAGTACAACCTATAACTAGTAATTACCACATAGTTACTAGGGTGACATGGAATAATGGATTCAATTGCCAAAGTGTGGTATAATAATTAATTAAGCCTAAAATGGGTATTTAACTACCTTAGGGTTTAACATACATTTGCTTAAAGAATTAAAGCATGCAATTTGGGTAATTTAAAGGAATATAATTTACGTAACATGTAGGCTCAAAATGATCAAAGTATTAACTCACCTCGAGTGAAGGGAGAGAGTCTTTAAAGTCTTATGCTTGATCAAACTAGAGTTCTCCTGCGTCTCCGAACTCTACTCGGACAAACGCACTAGAAAAGAATAAACAAACAAAGAGAACACATAAATACTAATAAAATAACAAATGAACTCCAAATCAAATAAGACTAGTTCCATTAGCAAGGTCTTGAATTTAGACAAATTTAGAAACAAAAATCACTAAAATCGGAGTTATAATGGAGGAGAACGGAGCTTCTGAAGTTCGGCTTCGAGTACTGCCGGCTCCGAGTAATGTTCATTTCGAGTACTATGAGCTTTGAGTACTGTTCATTTTGAGTACTTCTCACTTAGAGCTGACGTGGCGGAAGGAGGTTGGACTACATGACATAGTTGGAAGGGGTTCGACTATGTGGTCAAAGGAGTTTCGACTACGTGGTCGAAAGGGTTTCGACTACGCGACTACCTGGTCGTGGATGTGGTCGTAGACATAGTCGTAGGAGTGGTTGTAGACGTAGTCGTAGACATGGTCGTAGACCTAGTCGAGAAGGAGTTGCGACCACTCTGCGTGGTCGGAGAGAGGTTCGACAACACGGCGTGGTCGGAACGACAAGAGGAACAACCGGGCACGATGAAAGGGGGTTTACCAAGACCGAGAGGGAGGTCAAAGGAGGTTGGAGAAGGTCGAACGGTGGTCGGGAGCTCACAATCGGCGACGAAGGAAGACGGCGGTGAAGGGGAGGAAAGACGGCGTTTCTTGCGACATAAAACTGAAATCGAGTGAGGTGATCGCTCTAAGGAGCTCTGGGGCACGAATTGACTCGGGTAGGAGAGGGGCTGCACTGGTGCAGCGAGAACCAGAAGGAGGCGTGCGGCGGCTTGAACTCAGAGCTTCGGGGCTTCGACAACCATAGCGACACGAGCGAGAGTGGGGGCTCGGAGAAGAAAGGGGCTGCTCGGGTTCTTTCTGGTGGCACTTACCAAAATGAAGGGGAGACGAGGGGAGGCAAGGGGGGCTCGAGATCCTTTTATAACCGACAAGTGGGCAAGGAAGGGTCGTTGGAGGCTCAGAGGCGCGCGGGTTCCTGAGGCGGTCGTGGCATGGGCGCGACTTGGGCAACAAGGTCGAGAGGTACGGGACAATGAGGCGGGTGACAGAGGAGCCGAGTCATGGGAAGTGATGAGAGCGACAACTTGGGCGAGGCGGCAAGCAAGTGGTGGCGGGGCGACTCGAGTAGGCCGGCAATGAGACGGGGTGGCCCATGAGGAGCCCACAGTCAAGGAGTTGTAGTGGAGGCCCGTTGAGCCAAACGTGGCGGTAGAGGGCGCAGGCATGTGGCCATGGTGTTGACGTGGTAGCGAGACAGGCGACGGGACGGGGCAACAGAGGTGGCAACTTCGGGGGTCAAGTTGGTGGCGCGCGATGCGATGCTGGGCAGTGGGCATTGCATGCGCCGGGGGATTAGATGAGGAGTTGTAGGGTATATAATGCGGGGTGTAGAGTCCATGGGCAGGTGGAGTATGTGGCTAGGTGGCGGGTCCGCCACGGTGGATTAGGCATTGAGCGAGGGCTAGGGTGTTACTCGGGGGCTAGTAGCCGGGAGAAGAAAGGCAGGGGGAGGAGAGCTAGGCTAGCTGGGCTGAAGCTGGGCCGGGGGAGGAGGCCAAGAGGGGGCTACGACCAGGGGGGACGACCGGCCCAAGGGGGAGGAAAATGGGTTGCCCCGAAGAGAGAGGTTTGTAAATTGAGGTAGAAGCTTGAGATTTTGAAAATACAATTTAAGTTGAAATAAAATTTTAAAACCAATCGACAAAAGCAATTACTATTCATAAACCAAAAAACGGGATGTTACAGACCCTACCCTCCTTAAACGGAATCTTGACCCCGAGATTCGAGCTACTCAAGTTAGACAGAGAACATACCTCTCATTACTACTGAAGCTGCTTGGGCTTCTTCGACGGTGATGTGGTTTACATGGCCCTGGTTTGGCGTGGAAGCGGCTCTGGATGCCTGCGAGGTCTGATGACTTTTGCTTGGAGCTAAGTCTGGCCTCGAGCTGGTGTGGCTCTAAAGTTGTATTTCACAAGAGTGACTGGTTGAGGGCACTTGTTGGCAAAATGCTCTTTTCCCATAGTTGAAACAACGAAGATGAGCTATTAGGTTGGCTACTGCAGGCTATCCGACGGAATGCGGAGTGTGGAAAACATACTCATTGGGACGCGGGGCTACAACCGGAGTTGGAGTTGGAGTTGGAGTTGGAACTCTCGGTTGTTGGGCGCTAACTGCCTGAAAGACGAGTTGCCCTGAAATGCCGATCTCTGTGAAAAGCTGCTTTGTGGCCCTTGAAATGCCATCTATCTTTTGCAGCTAGCTTCTGCCATCCTCTTCTCATTGTCTAATATGAGAGCTTTGTTTACCAGGTGGTGAAAGCTTGGAAAGTCCTGGATAATAAGCTAGCCTCTCATGTCTTTGTGCATTCCTTCTAGAAAGCGGTCGATATTTTTCCCTTCATCGCTACGTCACTTGGGGCGTAGCGGGCGAGTTGATTGATCGTTGTCAGGTACTCATTGACTATCATGCTTCCTTTCTTCAGAGCACAGAACTCATTCTTTTTCATCCTCATTGTGCCGGCTGGCATGAAGTTGGTTCTGAAAGCTTACTTGAATTCGCTCCAAGGAATTGGCTGCCTCGCGGGCTGCTCTCTTTGGTACCATTTGAAGAAACAACTCAGTTTAGAACTAGAGGAGATATATGAGGGTTTACTGGCCCTTTAGAGCACACACAGAAGAACCTAAACCAACGAGGAAGGTGAAACAAGTACAATACAAAGCCTAAGATGGCTGCATTACATTAAGGGGGGTTAGGCGTTACATGACTCACAAACATAGCATATAGGCTATGCTAAGCCATGACACAAAATACAAACCATAACGCCAACAAAAGAAAAGAAAGAGGAGTGCTTGCAACCCAAAAAACTGCCTAGCAAGCACTGCTAACTAACCTAGACTATCCTAACTACTCCTCCATCGGGTGCTGACCACCACAAGTGGTGCAGTTGCTCGGGGAGTAGGAGCGAGAACGGCCGTGGATCGACGGTTAGTGAACAGAACGGAACACTCGGCGCCGTGGTCGGGCGAAAGAACGCCGAGGCGGCGTCGTGGCTGGACTCTCCAAGGTCGATGGTCAAGGCGGCGGATCAGGGCGTCGCACGCTCTTGCGCGCATTCATCCTAGTGTAGGGTGCAACAAGCCTAACAAACCTTTGATAAGCTTCCTTGTCAATAGGATCTCCTGACTCAGCACATAGCTTGTGATTCCTATCAATAGGTAAAGCAATATGGTGACACCCAAGTATACTTGTTTCTGTCAGTAGATCAAGGACATACTTCCTCTAGGCGAGAACTATATCATTCAAAGAATGAAGAATCACAATCCCAAGAAAGTATCAAAGGGGTCCAAGATCTTTCATCTCAAATGTCTCTCACAATTTTTCTTCAAAGACTCAATTTCCTCGGTATCATATCTAGTAGTCACAATATCATCAACATAGACTATCAATAAGGTGATATGTGATTATCTATGCCTATAAAATATGGTATAATCTCTATTGCATTGAGAATAGCCCCTACTACAGTCTGCATGCCTAAATCTATCAAACCACACTAGAGACTACTTCAGACCGTATAAAAACTTTTTGAGTTTACACACCTTCCTATTAGCATGTCTGTTTTCAAAGCTTGGAGGAATCTCCATGTATACCTCCTCTTATAAATCACCATGTAGAAAAGCATTCTTCACATCCAACTGATGTAGGGGCCATTTGAAGTTAGTTGCACAGGAGATCAACGTTCTTATCGTTCTCATCTTCGCCACTGGTGCAAAGGTCTCATCATAGTCTATCCCATATATTTGACTATAACCTTTTGCAACTAACCGTACCTTGTATCTCTCTATCTTGCCTTTAGGAGTTTGCTTAATCGTAAACATATATTTGCATCCTACTGCCCTTTTTCCTGGTGGAAGTAGAACAAGATCTCATATCTTGTTCTTCTGAAGTGCACTAAGCTCCTCCTTAATAACATCCTTCCACTTAGGATCCTTCTTAGCAGCTCACCAATCCTTTGGAACATGCAATGTTTGAAGAGATGCAATGGATACTTTGCATGCATGTGAGATATGTAAATATGAGATGAAATTTGTAATGTCATGCTCAAAGACATACCGGGTGCATTAGCTTTATTTTTCCAATGTTGTGCAAGTGGTAACTCTAGATGGGAGTGATTAGAAGGAATATTGTCACTCGCCCCAAGGAGAGGCAAGAAACTTGATGGAGAGAAACTCGAGGAGGTATTTGGGACTGGATCAATTGGCAAGGCCAGCTGTTCAGGCTATGGTTATTCCGGTTGTTCAGCCAGTTCCGTTGGTGGCTTAGGTGCGGACTGCTTGCCCCTCTTCTTCTCCCCTATTTTTCAAAGCGTCTTCACTGATAAACCTTCATTTATTTTGGGGCTATCACATCCCTCGTATATTCCGTTAGGTTTGGGCACGGAATTGTCCCCACAATGATTTCTTCTTCTCGTTGACTATCACTCTCATTGTTCTCCCTCTCCGACTGTCACCCTCAGTGACAGGAGAGAACTCCAAAAACTGATCAATAGTACCTCCACTCGTGTAATAAGGCTCAAACTCCCAGAATGTCACATCCATACTCACGAACAACCTTTGTTCAACTAGGTTCCAGTATCTATAGCCCTTTTGACTTGATATATAGCATATAAAGATACATTTCAATACATGTGGATCCAACTTGCCAATCGTTGGTTGGTGATCACAAAACACACACTGTCAAATACCTTGGGAGACGCCTTAAACTCCAAAGAAGTTCAGTTGGAGACATGATCCCAAGTATTAGAGACGGCATGCGATTGATGAGATACGCTATCGTCATCACTACCTCACTCCACAATCCCTTTGGCACATTCATTTGAAACATAAGTGAACGTGCTACCTCCAACAAATGTTGATTATTCCTTTCAGCCACTCCATTCTGAGGTGGAGTTCTGGGACAAGTAGTCGATGAAGTATCATCTCTTCTGTGAGATACGCTACAAACTCTTTGTAAACATACTCAGTTCCATTGTCTGTTCGAAGAATCAGAACCTTTGCATCAAACCGAGTACCATCCTATGGAAGTCCTGAAAACACTAAAGGACCTCGCTCTTGTGCTTCATCATATAAATCTAAGTCATATGAGTATAGCAATCAATGAATATGACAAACCACTTAAAATCACTCATAGAAGTAACTGAGTACGGACCCCAAACATCCAAATGTATTAATATGAAAGGTTCATAACTCCGAAGACCAATGCTACTATATGTAGACCGTGTATGCTTTCCAAACTCACAAGCATCACACACAAGTTTACTCTTGTCTAACTTTTTCGAACAAATCAGAGTATAGTTGACTTAAACTCTTAAATGATAGATGTCCCAAGCGACGATAGTGTAACAAAACTTCTCACTCGATTCCTCCTATAGCCACAACCAATGCCGCGTCAACCTGATCAATGTACCACAGCCCAGTATGCCTTATTCCGATCCCAATACTCTTCACAATTCTCTTCACCTGGAACAAACACGGATCATCATCAAGTGTGACAGTGCATTTGAATTGGACAATGATAGAACTAACTGAATGAAGATTGACTGGAAAGTAGGGAACAAGCAAAACAGAGGATAAAGCAATGGATGGTGTGCACTCTACAGATCCTATACCCTGAATAAGCTGAGAGGTTCCATCAGCTGTTTGAACAATTTCAAAATGAGTATGTGTGGTGTAAGATGCAAATGCACTAAGTAAACCCGTGACATGCTTGGATATGATCCAATCAATATGAGAGTGCTCATATGTGGATGCAAGTGCATGTGCCTGAGTACCTTCGCCCACATGGGTGTAGTTGGTAAATTTACCAAAGGAGGTGGAATCATGAGAAGTCTTCAATGCCTTTCCCTGCTGCCACTTCTCCCACTGCATAGCTTACTCGCCTGTCAGAGTAACAGACATGATCTCCTCTATTAGGGTCATATATCCCTCAGGCCAACTCGCCCCCTTCCTCGATCTCCACCTCCACGACCACCCCAATCTCCACCTCGGCCCGGATAATCTTCAACTTGGCCTCCACGACCTCCACCTCGACCTCCATACTGTGGAAAATGACAAACACGGCTCAGATATCCTCTCATCATATAGTTGTAGCACTCCCTATTATTTGGTGTGGCCTATGCAGATCTTACCGGGTTGTTGTCCCCCATTATTCGTAGATGATCCTCTTCTGCACTATAGCCAAAATAGCCTCCTCTATAGTAGACAATTTTGCCAAATGAAATATGGCAACCCTTCTTCTCTTAAACTTTAGTTTAGTCTCTTGGAAAGTGTGTAACCCTCTGCGTTGTAGCCACACCCTGCTAGCCTCAATATCATCTGCACATGTTAACTACAGTGGATCATAGTGATCTAGATCTGCCTACAGTTGTTGTAGTTCACTAGTATACTCTTGGATAGTCTTCTCCTCCTGTTTTAGGGCCTCCACCTTGCCATGGACCTCCACCATCATCATCACATTTCCTGCCCCAGAGTACATATTGCTCAACATCTTCCACATCACCGATGCACTCTGCATCATCTCCACCATCCGAGCGATGGATGGAGATATCAAAGTTAGCAACCAAGTTACCACCACAGAGTTGGTGGTGTTATACATCCTTCAATCCATGCCCGCCTTGTCTGCAGGCTCAACACATGTCTCTCGCTGGTATTGCTCCACCTCTTTCGTCACCAGAATTAGTTGAGCCTTTCTAGACCAACTCATGTAATTCTTACTTCCTTCTAACATTACATCATTCAGCATCAGCTCTAACTTTAAGTCAGATGACCCTACAACAGCCCTCGAACCTATCATACCCATCGTGAAGAGATCTTGTAACATGTTTCTCATGTCACCTTGTGTCACAAGTGGGGAAGTAGTCTCAATAACTGCCTTCCTTTTCTCTTCTACCACCCTCATTGTGACTTCTTCCTCCTCCTTCCTCGCAGCCTCAATTTCCTCAGGGGTCATCTTCTCAAACAACCATAGCAATGCCAATTACTACCAAGATACGCCATGCGTATCTCCCACGATCACGACAATGCTTCACGCATCAACATTCTGCCGAACCTAAATGTTTGTCTTCACAATTATCCAAATCATGTAGAGCACTAGCATAAAAAATTCAAACTTGTCCCTTTTTTTCTTCGAACATATCCCCTTTTTCTGAATCGATTTTTTTACTCCTCCTTTCTTCGGCTTCGGCTTCTTCTCCCGAACAGAAGCAAAGTGTCGCCTTCTCTCGGTTTATTCTCCCGAATCGGCGGCTCTCCCCCTTCCTCCTCCTCGGTGGGTCCCCAGCTCGTGCTCACAAGGAGCGGTGGCGGCTTCCCGCACAGCACAACCCGTGTGGTGTGGCGTCCCGCACGACCCAAGCGGCGATGGCGGCCCACACGCCCGCGAGGTGCAGCAGCGACGCGGCCCGAGTGGCGTTGGTCCAGGCTTGCCCGCTAGGTGATGGTGCGAAGGGGGTGGCGGTAGCTACTAAGGCAACGATGAGAAGGGAGGAACGACAGCGGCGGCTATGGTACATGAGGGCTAGGGTTAGGACTAGTGGTAGATGGGCACGGGAGCTCTGATATCATGTGGAATTTAGAAAAAAAATATGTGCATCTCCCGTAGGATCCCCAAACTCTTTATTTATAGTCTAACATTGAATCAGACGCTAACACAATATTTAATCCGACTCTAACACGGCTCCTTACTAGATTATAATACTAACTCACCAACACTTATGCACATACTAACAAGGAGATTGATGACAAATAACCTTTTGCTTCATACCTGCAAACAAAAATGTTGTAGAGCATTGCAAAAGACACACTTGAGACAATTGACATCACCAATGCTCAAGACCATATGAAATATACTGAAGAACACATGTATGCAAAATAAGATACAATCATAAGGCATCCATGTAATGACCAGTGTAGCAAATTATGTGATGATCAATCACTATAATTTCAAAAGATTATCAAAGATTAAATTCCAACAGAGGTCCTCAACCTTGTTTGAATATCCGACTTACATTAATAGCCAAGCACTTTAACCTTTCATATCTCTAAACTTAAAGGTATCATATTTATCCATTTGTTAGTTTTAAGATGCCATGTTTCATTACAATAAATCATCCATAGTGTGGCAACATTATTATCCAAGCATCCAACATAGAACATCAAAACATTTGGAAATTAAACCTATAAGATGATACTTGATGTCTGATGATGATCCAATTAGATCATGTGCTATCAGCCTATCACTACGCAATACCTTAAATATTAATTCTATCTATGGCTAGTGCTCTTTGCTAAGTTACTGCCACTTATTTATGCTCTTTCTCATTAGTTACACCATCTATACTCTCTAGCGCCATTGCAGAATATTGGACATGCCTTAGAAGTGTTAGTCTGAGCAGTGCATGCAAGCACTCCTGCGTTGTCTGGCTGTCCCACGCCTCATGTCGAGCTGGAAGATCTTCAATTTGATCAAGCATAAAACTTTCAAGACTATCTCCCCTTCACTCCAGACGAGTCAATACTTTGATCATATTACACTTACATTTTATGCAAATTATATTCCTTTTTAAATATCAAATTGCACGCTATAATTTTCGTATGCAAATGTATATCAAAGGGTAGTAAGGTAGTTAAATACCAACTTGACAATTAAATAGTATTATGCCATCCTTGACAATTAAAATACTTAATCCTTGTCACCCTAGTAATTATGTGGTAACTATACTAGCTATATGTTGTACTTAAGCGATATGCTAGTCTTGCTTAAGTACTGAGATATTTAGTTACCCCAACCATCATCTTTAAAATCATAAACTTGTTTTGTGCAGTCATTGTGGGTAAATGACTAGGACGTTGTGGTAATTTAATTTGTGTACTTCTCAAAAACCCTAAATAACTTGCTATTACCACATTTAGACGGATTGTATGATGGAGGTGGGTGCGATGTAGCCTAAGGAATATTGGTATGTGAAATATGGTATGTGGTATAAATCATCCAGATAACCCTAAAGACTTAATCTTGTGATGACCTACCAATGTAAAACAGTACAACCACAACACTATAATGGTGTAGACCTGACTAAATAATTTGTGTCCATCAGTACGGGTTGCACCAGGTAGATGACCTGCTGCGTCGTGGACCTTCGTGGTTACGGGTAGGGGTGCACGACTTACGGATCTGTGTGGGCGTAAGTCACGAAGGTGCAAGAGGGGGTTTGGGTAAGAGTTGAACCAGATGTGGAGGTGTAACCATTCTCAAGTGAAACCTTAGCGGATGTAACCAATACTGGGGGAGGCATTGTAAAGGCCTTATGGTAATTTCCTCTTGATTCACATGTCTAATAAAACGTGTGTAAATATCAAGACGATTATCTCTTGTGAGTACAGATGTACAATCTTTGCAAAGTATAAACTGTTCGAACAGTCATGCCCATGGTCAAGGGCATGCATGGGAACTATGATGTTTTGTAATATAATGAATGATATGGTTTTCATCGTGCATGAAATGATTCAATGATGCATCTATGAGTGTTATCTACTGATCCAGTGAATAGCACAGTGTTTTCACGGAGGATTTGGATTTGCAAAATCTAGATCCAACATTATTGCGGTTGCATTTTGGCTTGGAATAACAGAATAGTGGGGATGCAGACTTTGATTCAGCCAATGATGCCTTTGTAGAATCCTTTGTAGAATCAGAGGTGACTCTTGCATGGGTAGAGAAAGGTGAGAGGTCTGCTTCAATGGCTGCTCCGATCCATGAGATGGCATATTGCTTCCTATCTAATGCAGCACATGCTTTCACTTGCCTAAGTCTGGTGTGTGATTGAGCAATGAAGATAGCATGATCTAGTTCTTGGGACAATTGCAAGAACCTATCGATGAGCTCCTTTGGGTCGTCGTCCTTGTCAGATTGTAGTTTAGAGTATGTACTAGAACAAGAGGGAGAAATGAGTTGTTGCCTATGCGATACAGTACATTTCTGAAACAATAGAAATTTGATGCTATAGACACATGTTTTCCTGAGCAATCAAATATGAACTGAATGGACTAATGTTCTTCTAACATTCGTGTAAGGTTCACAAAATTTCCCAATACCGTGTAATGTTCTAATCATTCACACCATGTTTACATAAGCCTTCAACATTACACACCTCAAGCATTTTATTAACTTCTCAGTGGTAGATGCTTCTAGCAATCCATCAAGCACAGCCTGCAATGTCATGTCTCTACTTCACTGCTTCCTACAATTGGGGGTACAAAATCACCGTCTTATCATCAAGTAGAGTCAACTTCTTGAGATGTCGAAACAACTCTGCGGCGTAGCCACCGCAAGAGCTTTCCCTGGGCGTCTTGCTTGATGTGTGTGTTCCTATTGGAGAGCACCTTGAATGCCTTCTCGGCTTTCCTTCTAACGGTCTCCAGCGGATCGCTCCCGGCGTCGTTCTGATGGACGATGGAGCTTGACCCGGATTAACCTCGAGAAACCTACGAGATACAAAAAAAATTAATTGAATTAGATTGAGTTCATGGCATTTCGTGGTAAATGCAGAGACCATGTGATTTGATCTTACATCTGGTGATGAACAATTGACATCGTTGTCGAAGAGTTTGGGAGTTAGCTCTTTGTTTTGCAAAAGTTGGTCTGTTGTCTGGAGTTGGGCGATCTGATCAGCCCTAGGATGCGCTTTGGCCGGTCCTGGGGGCGGTCTAGCCGGCCATTGCCGAGTGGTGCAAGTTTGAAAAAATAGACACCAAACACTTGTGTGAGAGTGTTTGGAGGATGTGTTTATATTAAGTGTCATCAATTTATTATCTTATTAAAATAATAGAAAAAGAAGTCACTGTGTTCTCTTTCAAGCCTAGAAATTCTCACAATAATTGGTGGAAAAAGATAAAGATCTACAACGTCGATTCTAGCTGGTCCAGATTATAACGATCTAGACTAAAAGAAAGAGTATGTATCAAGTACAATCCAAAAATATCTAAAATTCAGAATAAAAGTTAAAATAAAATTAGCTATTTGATTTCAATACAAATTCCAAAACAAAATCCTTAAATAAATATAATTCAGAATAAAAATTAATAAAATATTAGCAATTCAATTAATATACAAATTCCAACAACAAATAATTGAAATTAGGAATAAAAATAACATCAACAATTTTATTTTGATACAGATTCTAAGGTAAAATCCCTAAATAATTCTAATTAAAAATAAAAATTAAATAAAAACTAGAAATTGGATTTGTATATGAATTCCAACAGAAAGTAATTGAAAATTAGAATAGAAAATAAAAGAAATTTTACAGTTTGATTTCCAAATGAATTTTATAGCAAAATACCTAAATAAGGAAAATTCATAATAAATTAAATAAAATTAGCAATTCAATTTCAAACTTTGTTAAAAAAAAAATAACTAAAATTTAAAAATAAAATAAACATTTTGATTTCATAGGAATTTTTAAGTAAAATCAGTAAATAAATATAATTCGGCCAAAAAAAAAATAGCGATTGGATTTGTAAATTAATTCTAACAAAAATAACTTAATTTTGGAATAAAAAAATAAAACTATACATTTGATTTCGATACAAATTCCATAGTAAAATCACTAAATAACTAAAATTTAGAGTAAAATACCCAAATAATTGTAATACGGAATAAAGTTAAAGAAAAATAGAAAAGGGATTTGTTTACGGATTCCAACAAAAAATAATTGATTTCCATGCGAATTCCAAAGTAAAATCCCTATATAACTAAAATTCAGAATAAAGTAAATAAAATTAGCAATTTATTTTGTGTACGAACTCCAAATAACTAAAATTTTGAGTGAAAGTAAAAGTTATAACGAGGATTGCATGAATGTTGTTGGAGGATAGCATGAATGGTGCCAGAGAAGACCACAAAAGAGTGCAATGGTGTCAATCTATACTGTAAGAAGACGTTGGCCCCACAGGGAAGTGAAGAGTTGAGGCAACGATGTGCTACTCGCTGGAGCCATTGAAGAGATAGGCTAGGGTCGAAGGAGCCAAGGGTCGCGATGACGAGTGGTGAGTGTCGGCGTTATTGAAGAAGTCAGTAACAAAAGAATCTCAATGATCGGGATGCCTGGCAGAGAGGAGATGAAGATGAGCTATGAACGTTATAAGGTTATTGGGTAGCTAGAAGCATGCCATCGTTGGTGAGGGGCACGATGTCACCGGTGATGGCGATGGTGAGAAAATTCTCCATATCGTTAGACATCGACTAATGCAGACATGTCGACATCAGAGAAGATAGGAGCTCACGTGAGGAAGCCACAACGTTGAGTTGCCTAACGTCGAAGAAGATGAGAAATCAACATATTGGAGAAGATTATATAGAGCATGTATAACATCATGCATGTGTATATATATGCATACATTCATATGAATAGAAGCACGGGCGTCAGAAGCAAATGAGCAAAGATCTTGGAGTAGAGATGTCACAGTTGTCGGGAATATACATGGGGCCACCGAAGAGAGCACGACGGGTGTCCTCGACAGGGATCGACGACTATTACACGTGTATGCGTGTTTGATGTCCCAACATTAAGCAATAATTGGAGAGAAGTAGAACATAATTATGTGGTAGAGTATTGCTTCCGAAGGGGTAGTAGTTGAGAGAGAGATCAAGAATTGGGCTTGTTATCGGAGGTTGAAGCAGAAAAGTTGTGGTGGCGAGAAGAGATAGAAGACACATGGTCCAGTGGGGCGGACGATCTTTGAGGAAAGATAAGTTCAAAGCAGGTAGCCCATGGTGCATCAATGTATGTGTAAACAAGGTACTATAATACAATGTAAAGCAATAAGATAATTTGTATCACACATAATCAATGTATTACTTAGATTAAATAGAGGTACATGTGCATGCATACATTAAAAAAAGAGTAACTAATAGAGCAAGAATAATACATGCAGGTACATGATCCATGCATAATGGAGAGTGGTTACATTTCTAAGAACCCCAACAACTTATCACACTCAATGATTTTCTTCCATCAAAGCTCAAACTTCAAATATGCTTCTTAAGTTGTATTTTCTTTCAAGCTTCTATTGTCGTTTCTAATATTCTAATTTCTTGGAAATCTAAATTGTCTACAAGATACAAAAATTTATTCTCAAGCATCTAAGCTATATCATTTGGTACTATAAACTTTAAAATAAATCTAGCCACACAAATACAAGGCCGCCCTGCTAGTTGAAATGGAAATTGGACGTAAAACTTGATAGAGTTTAACTGAAAAGTTTAGATAGGGTGTTTTATCATGTTGGGAAGCGGATAGACCGGCCACTCCATGGCATTCAGACCGCTGGCAGTCAGACCGACTAGTGATTGACGGTCGGACTGGCCTAATGGCGGCAATCAGGCTGGCCTGATGGTAGCGGTTTGATCAACTGTCACCTTTTTAGTGCACAGTGAGTTGTGGTTTTTAGCTGAAATTTGAGGGTTGGTCCTAGAAGCTTGGGATTGGTGCATATGTTTGCATTATACTCTTATAGACTAATATCGGTCACATTATGGAGAACTTGTGCCCGGAAATGGTTGCTTAATCTATTGTCATGTATGTGGCTTAGAGTCAACTATGGTCAACAACGAGGAGGACCAGGACTTGGTTAGGAGAACCAAAGTCCAGAACAGTCATGGATGTCGGGTGAGATAGTTGGACTCAAGCAAGGTGCAAGGTGGACAAGAACCATAGAAGACAAAGTTTGAGCAAGAACCTTGAGGTAAATGGTGCATTTGGTGCGTTGTGAACCTTTTGATGGCTATGTGTCTTGGTGATGCTTCCGGGAGCGAAGCTGTGAAGGTATGTATTCATGACTCATCAATTTTGTACATTGATGATTTTGTGTGTTGTGTGGTGCTACACGATAGTTTGCTTGTTGGTATTGGTTGTAGGACTCCGGAGCTACGTCATGGTGATGTGGATCGGGACTAATCTAGGGGAGTTGAGGTCCAGAACGATCATGATGCCACCAAAAGATGATCGATGCTACCAGGGTGGTTACAAGCCGAGAAGACAAGAAACCGATGTCGGAGCTACCGATGATGGACATGATGGGAAACATCAAGGTGAACCAGGGCTAAGATCAGTAGAGGGGTATTTTTTGTAAATTGCCCAACACCGAAAAAGTGGTGGTGTGTGAAACCACAGTGGTGGTCTAAGTGGATTAGGTCACGGATACTCTATAGAGGGCAATGCTTGATGGATTTGGCCTAATAGACCTAAAGATGAAGATATCATTTTGAGAAGTGTGCATGAGTGAGAGATCTATTTGTGTGTGGGCTTAACAGGTGTCCGTTAGGGTTTATCTCTTGACCTAACCTTCCCTATATAAGGGTTGGTGCTGAATTGCAACAACCATGCCAATGAACTATAATGTGAAAAATTGAGGAAAGTGGAGAGAGAAGGATGCTAGTGTTTGAGAGATGTATTGAGAGAGATGAGATCACTTGTGTGTGTTGCTCTAGTAGATTTGTCCTCCCAATGGAGTAGTTGTAAACATTCATCTCTAAGTAGAAATCAAATCTCAAAATTCGTTCAAGTCTTCCTTCCATATGCTCAAGTGTTGATTTCTTGATTTTGCTTGGTTTTTGGTGTTTCTTCCTCCCCTCTTGATCTTTAACCTAGGATGTGTAAGTGATGGAAATATCTCTGGGAGATCATATCCCATCCATCTAGTCACTTTCTATTGCAAGTTCTTGAGTTTGCCCAATTTTGGTTGGAGAAATGGTGATATTGGTGGTATGCTCTTGAGGCATTTTAGCTTGATTATTGTTGTGATTGAGGATGCTAGGACATATGAGAAACTATCCTTATACTTTTTTGGATTGATTTCTCCCACGAGCTCCTATCTATTATCATTTTCGTATTTGGCCCAATTTCCGTGCAACTTGCCTTCAGATCGAAAAATATCAAAGCTTTGTAAGAATTTGCTATCTTCACAATTATCATAGGTAAGATGCATGCAAAGCTTCAAGTAATTTGGAGCTGTGGATTGAAAGTTACATCGATTCTTGGATCTGAAATCGTGCTGATTTTTGGCTCTGTCCTAAAGTAAAGGTCTGATCGTCCAGAGAAGATGTTAGACTACCCAAGAGGAGGGGTCAAACCACCCAGGGAAGTTTTGGCGCATTTTGTTTGGCTTTTCTTGGAGATTTCATTACGATGGTTTAGCATTTGATCTTCGTTGCTCTGAATAGCAATTGTAGTGGAAGAATCTTGAACTCTTTACGATAAAAGATTTTAAAGAGACCGTTATTTATGTGATACCTATTCAACCCCTTCTAGTCGCCTCCTCGGTACAACAGTTAAATACACACTTTTTGTTAGCTTCAAGAAATGTCTTTACACTATTGCTACATCTCTGGTGTGACAGGTCTCCTGTCCTTGATGCTCCCGGTGAAATCCCAGTTCCTCCTCGCAGAGAAAAAATGAAGAGGATTACGACGACAACACATCCGACTCGTCATCGTCGTGGTCACTGTTGCTGCCGTCGATGGATGTGACCTGATCTTCCTCATATTCCTCGAGGTCATCGGTGCCCTCCGCTCCCCTCCCTCCTCTTGGCCGTCGCTGCCGCACCTACCTCGGACAAACTTGTTGTCGACCGTGACTTGTGGTGGTAGCCGATCGCGGCAAGGGAGCCTGCCTGCCGCGCCCTCGTCATCTCCAGGAGGGGTGGCGTCGGCGACGACGGATGCGGGGGCTCGAATACGACCTCCTAGACCACGACGCTGCCGCTGGTGGAATCCTGCTGGATGCAGGGGTACCACTTGGGGAGGACGCAGAACTTGCAGAGCACCAACGTCGGGACGAACGACGCGGGGTGCTCGAACTCGATGACCTGGCCAATGTGGAGGCCATTGGCGAGGATGAGGTCGTCGTGGTCGGCATGGAGGGAGACATAGCATGAGCTTGAGGAGTCGGAGAGGCGGACGTAGAAGCCATGATGGCCTGAGAAGGGGTCGGCACTGGAGAGCGCCGGCGTGATGTTGGTGACCTTGAGCAGGACACGGGCTCAGGACCGGGAGCGCGGAGTCGATCGTCGTCGTCGGTGGGGTCGGGCGGGCGAGCAGGCGCTGCAAGCTGCCCGACCGAAGCGCCAGCCTGTGCAATAGCGACAGGAGAGAGGCCAGTCTCGACGACTCCAACGACGTGGCATGTGCGGAGTATGGGATCGGGACGGAGATGGGAAGGGAGACGAGAGGGAAAGCCGGAGCGAGATGTTTGATGGTTCGAAGAGAGTGGAGCAGGTTTTGTGGCGGTGGATTTGAACGGCAGTTAGGCGGCTCCCAGCCCGGGAGATGAGATCTCAAGCACCGGGCTCGGAATTAAGATTGTTTTGTTGGTGCTGTTAGGCTTTTATGCAAGTCAAGGTCTAAAGTGCGAGGCCCAGGAGAGATGGGCGGTTGAACAGGGGTAGCTCGAGGCTCTCCAAATCCACCCGTGCCGACACCCGAATCACACCTTTTTTTGGCGAATTTTGGGGGTAACGGTAACATCCCAAATTTTCACTTTGTATTTCAAATATATAAAAAGGTAATATTTTTTAAACTTTTGAACATGCATTTGATTTCTGGAGCATTTGCATAAATTATGCATTTGAAAATTTTGAATCAAAGAAAACAAACAACTCAAATCGAAGCTCGAAATGAAAAAATTAGTAAATAATAGTGATCATCCTTGGGAAATGATTTATTTAAATCTTATAATATTTATCATGAATAAATATAATTTTTCCCAAATTTTTAGAAACTAAATCAACCCTAAGATAATTCAAATCCTATTTCATTAACCCTTGTGGTTAAAGAATTTAAAATAAGTAAATAAATATGAAAAGTGAGGTTATAAAATTTATATGAGTACGAGATCATCACAGAAACCTCTCTGAAAAATTTCAGAATTTTAGAAATTTATTTGCTATTTTTAAACCTCCGGCCAAAGTAAGAAAGTTTGAATTTAAACTTAGTCAAACTGTGACTCGGTGCAACCGAAGACCAGTTAATGTTCCGGCTCAAACCCGACCGAGCCACTTGACTTGATCTAACCGCCTAAATGCACCGACCGCACCCAACCTGTCCCGAGCCACTCTTGTGTTGTTGCCACCCCGGCCTCACCCATCGGATTTGTCTTTGACCTTGCGCTGGCGAACAAGCAGAGCTCGAGCTCCAAGCGGCCATGCGCTATTGCCAACTCCGTCAACACCGTGTCGGCACCACCCTCACCAACCTATCCTGGAGCTTTGTCAATTCACACCGTCTCCATCCCCGTCCATTGCCCGAGCTTAACCCGCCTCCATGCCCTCATTCTCGCTCATTTCTCCTCTTGATGGTTGAGGAGGAGGAGGCTCTTGTCCCTTTTGTTCCCAATTCATCACCATGTCTATGTCGTTGCCCATATCTCTCAAAACACGGAAGCGCCATCATCTCCTCTAGAGCGCGTCCACATTTGCGTTGTCGTGCCATTTTCGGTTCCGGTGAGCTTTTCCTCTTAGTTGTGCGTCAGCACGTGTTCAAGAGTACTAGGAAGTATTCCCCTTCACTGATTTTAGCTTTCATTCACAGGAGCTCGTGGATCTTAGTTTTTCCTCAATTTTGGCCGCAAACCCTATTTATTCCCCAACTCTAGCCTGGTGAGGTAGTGTCCAATTTCTTCCTCTCTGAGCACCTCCTATCTCCACTTAATCTTTTCGACCGTCCCTTGTCTTTACTTTTGCGCAAATTGCCTTCCCCTCGTGTAGCTAACGCCGATGTCGCCATCAACGTCGCCGACCAACCATTGTGCTTCTCCGACCACATTCAACCCTCCGGTAGGTTCCCTAGACTACCTAGGAGCGCATGTTTGTTCTTGTTAGCTCTTTGCGTTGCTGGGTTGCGTTGGCCACATGTGCCCGTAGCTCCCCACCACCCTTCTCCGGTGCGCCGCCACTACAGGCCGTTGTCAAGCTCGCCATTGGTACCTTAAGGTGCGAAAGGCCACAAGGAACTCATTTATGGCCTTGGCTGGCGCCAGCATAGACCACAGCGCCAGCAAGCCACCGGGCAAGTTCACGGTCGTGAACCCTCTGTTCCGACTGGAACTGTAGCGATCTCATTATGGTAAATCTCGGTCATTAAGATCTAATGATTACTTAATGCAGTTAATGGTTGTCTTAAAGTGATAATGTCTCTATTATATGTGGGCCCATGAACAAAAATTCGAGCGATTTATTACCTAAGATTCCCCGTGAGTCGATGACAAGTGGGCCCGAGGCCATAAGTGCACAACATACCGTGGTCCATGGACTCGTAGACCGAGTGCATGGACTTTAGTCGATTTTAAATGAAAAATTTAAATGAAAAATAATACTATGCAGTGGAACCCACATGTCATCGACTGTATCTAGCTTCAGTTCGGTAAGAAATGTATTTAATGCTTTTAGAAATTCCGAAATGCTTTTATTTTTGCGCTGAAAATTGAATTACTTCAAAAATTCATAACTAATTCAAATTAAGTGAAATTAATTTTTTAGTTTTAATTTTTAATGAACTTAAATATGGTATAATTTTTAACATGTTACTGTCCTAGAAAAATTAGCTTTTAATATTGCTCTCGGAATATGATTATTTTTACACTAGAAAATGTTTTAACTATAAAAATTCAAATAAACTCCAAATGAGAAGAATCAATTTATTCTGGTTATAAATTTTCATTCTCTATCTAGCCATGTAATTCTTATATCCACCATATTTCTAGAAAATTTCACTAAAAAGATAATTTTTAGATAAATAGTAACATATCACTATTTTTCTTATTTTTCTTTCCTTTTGATTTTTCAAAGGCCATAACTACCACATACAAACTCCAAATGAAATAATTTTTATTTCTAAATTCATCTAAAATCATAATCTAACTACTGTAGAAATTTTATGTATTTTGGATGACTTGAATTTTTTGACATATTTGGTGTTATGCGTTCTTATTTGCTTTTCGTATTCAAACGTTAGATTAGGGCTGGAAAAATAGCTCGATGCTCACGAGCCTGCTCCCAGCCACCTCCTAACATCGCTAAACCGGCAGCCTCGGCCTCAGTGAGTAAATTTATCACTGTGTGTTGTAGCATCTTCGGTAGCCTCATGGCGTCTGCGCGACTATTCCTATGCTCAACCTTTCTGTTAGCTTGATATTGATAGTATTGTGATTTTGTGGGTGAGATTGATAGTTTATCACTGATTTTGTTGCCTAGCTGGTAGTAGGTAATGGGGCAGTTAAGGTTTATTTTGAGGATTGTGTTCTGGTACAACTTAGATACATCAATCAAAGCAATGATGATGAGCTTTTTTGTAGAGATTGCAAGAAGTCGAAATGTTCAATTCATTCGTGTACCACTTTTCTGCCCAAACAAAATCAGAAAGGAAGTTTAGATCTCCATATCCCTTTTTTTCTTGTTTATTATGTCATGTAAAGAGAAGATTGGGTGCACAACATTCTGGTTCACTCTTTTGTAACATTATTTTCTTCGCAACAGAAGTTGTCTCACAACCTGCTTTGAGCTACACAACATTTGTACGTGTGCTTCTTTGTGTGTATGATGGTCAAATGGTACACAAGTTAGATGGAATAATTCCCTGTCTAATTATCTCTATTTTTATCGCAATCGTCCAGCGAGGGTGCGGATTGGGATCATATGCCTGATGATGATCACGATGGTGTACCATCCGATGTGGAGGGGGAACAAAGGCATGTCTTGGTGGATTCTTCAAGTTCAAATGATGATGAACAAGGAGCCGTGCAATTGATAGAAGATGGTACTACTGTGTCTCAAGGAAGATCAAAGAGAGAGCCAAAAAGGCAGAAGGGATCTCCGAAGGCAACTGAGAGACAAAAACAAAGATCAGATTATTGGAAGATATTCAAGGTGGTGAATATTCCATCCAATACAAAGAAAGGGGAGATCAATACAAGGGCAAAGTGTAGGTCTTGCTACAAACTCATGTCTTACAAGCAAGGGGGAGCTACTTCACATATGATGAGGCACATACCAAAGTACACGCCATATCAGAACAAGGTGGCTAAGATGAAGGTTCAAGCTAATCTGAACTTTGGTCCCGCCATGGCAGGTGACACTAGTTTACCTCTTATTGCCACTCCTAGGGAATATGATCAAGATGAAACTCGTTGAATCATTGCTAAGATCATAATTGTCCATGAGTGTCCTTTTAGGATGGTCGAGCACATTTGGTTTAATGTTTTGATACGTTACTTAAATCCATCATATCAATCCATTGGTAGAAAGATGATAAGAAGTGAATGCATCAAGATTTATGACTCAGAGAGGGAAGTCATTAGGAAGAGTCTCAGAAGTGTCTCTCATATAAGTTTAACCTATGATTTGTGGATCTCTAACAAAACCTTTGCTACATGAGTTTGGTAGCACATTATATAGATAAAAATTGGGTTATGCAATATCGTGTGCTGAACTTTATTGAGTTGGATCCTCCACACAGCGAGGTTGTCATAGCTCAAGCTGTCTTTGATTGCATTACTGAATGGAAGATAGATGATAAGATTATCATACTTACTCTTGATAATGCTTTCTCAAACATTGTTGTTGTACGTAGTTTAATGGCCAACTTTGCTGCTAGAAGATCAACTTATTTCATTGCAAGTATTTCCATGTTCGATGTGGTTGTCATATAGTGAACTTGGTCGTAAATGATGGCCTACTACCATTAGCACCTTTGATAAAAAAGCCCAGGGAATCAGTCAAGTATATAAAGAAGTCTCCATCTCGTATGCACAAATTCTTATAAATTTGTTCATCACTTGCTTTGCAAATTGGTCCTGGGTTGAGCCTTGATGTGTCCACACGATGGAGTTCCACGTACAAAATGTTGTCAGTCTGCATTGCTTATAAGGATGCTTTAGTGTGTTATGCCGACACGGATGCAAATTACCAATGGCAGCCATCGGGCGCAGATTGAGCATTGTATGAGAAAATTACACAAATATTGAAGTCCTTGGGTGAAGTGACTAGTGCATTTTCTGGATCAACTTATCCAATAATAAATATTTTGTATTCTTACATAGTTAATGTGAAGGTTGCATTATGAGCTACAATTGCTTCTGGAGATGATCATTTGAAGCTCATGGATGCTGCAATGTTGGAAAAGTTTGATAAGTATTGGGAAGAAAAAACAATGTCATGATCCTTGCTACTATTCTTGATCCTAGGTTTAAGATGAGGTTCATTGGTTGGTACTTCAACCAAATGTATGATCCCTCAAAGGTTGCAAATGAGCTTGATGATGTGAAGGTCGAGTTGGAAGATTTGTATTCACAATTCGAGATGGATCATTGGCACAACAAGGTGGCTAGTAGATGTGATGTAACCTCATCTTCAACTATAGGTACAAGCATCTCTTTATCTTCAGTCTCATCTTAGTTTCAGACATTCTTGCTCCACTTCTACCGAGCCTTCAAAGTCAGAGTTGCTTATCTATCTAGATGAAGCAAATGAGAGTTTAGATAACAAGGGCTTCAAATTGTTTGAGTGGTGGAATTTGAATGCACATAGATTCCCAGTAGTGTCAAAGATGGCTAAATTTTTTTAACTATACCAGCTAGCAGTGTATCTTCAGAATCAACTTTCAGTGCTGGAGGTAGAGTACTAGATGACTATTGGAGTTCTCTACGTCTGGTTATGGTTCAGTATTTGGTGTGTGCCTCTAGATGGATAAGAGGTGCACTTGATGACATGAGACCTACTATATTTGTGGTAGGTTCTTGCATACTTTAATATGTCTTTTCTAATCTTTTTTGTTCATATCATGGCTAACTCAATTATTAGAAGATGATGAGGATGATGTTGAAACCATTCTATTTCCTCAAAGCATCATAGAGAGAAACTAGTGAGTGCTACTACTTCTAAGTGCTCTTTTACTTCATTGGTACATAACAAATATACCATGTGTTAGATATTTGAAGTGCACTTTTACTTCATTGATACATAATGCTAAACTGCACATCAATTTGTAGCTTACTGGATCTTTTTTCAATAGGCATAAATCATAATGTACATTGTTTTTCAATATGTACATCTTTTCCCCAAAAATACTGATGTGGATCTTTTTTTCAATAGGCATAATGTACAATGTTTTTCAATCTGTAAGATGTCATTAGCAACAATTCCACAGCTTACTAGGATCTTGGGCATATGTACATATTTTTTTGGGCTGATTGTGCATTGTATTTGTAGGATCATTGGATGCTTCGGGTGACAAGATGACGCCAATACGCCATTACATCGGGCCAAGAGGACCTTTTATTTTGGAGTTTAGATTTGAGTTTATACTTCAAACTATTATTTTGGACTCTTGTTCATTAAGTGCTTACTACTTAGCATGGATCCATGGACTGTTATATGGATCAATGGATGGACTGTTATATGGAGTTATGGACTGTTAATATGTTATATGGAGTTATGGACTGTTATGTTATATGGAGAATAGAGTTATAGACTGTTAATTGTTATAATGTTATATGGAGAATGGAGTTGAATGGATTATGAATTTATGATGAATGCATGTATGGATTATGGACTGTTATGTTTCTGGCTTCATTTATGATGAATGGATCTCATTCTGCTTTTGTTTCTACCTTCTGGATTTATGTCTGGGCTTGGGTGCTTCCTGGCTTGAACGAGCTTGCGAGACGGCTCGAGCTTTTTTTCGAGCCAAGCTGGGCCGCAGTTCAGAACAAGCCCGGGTGAGCTTGGCTCGAGCCGACTCGGCTCGGCTCGTTTCCAGCCCTTCGTTAGATTACGAAGATCGAACAAGTTTGAGTGTGATCCTCAACATCAACAAGCGGATTATCTTCAACAAGGCAAGCAACCCCCCCTCTGATCATATTTGATCCTATTACTTTCAATACAAGTATCTTGTTTGCAACTATATATATGCATGCTCTATGTGATGATTTATTTATCGATTAGATGTAGCTAATCCCAGTAGATGCATGATCTTTAGGTGATTGTTATTCCTTGCCACTAGCCTTAAGTTATTATTTCAGCTGATGTTAGTGCTCGTTGGATGTTTAGAGTCTATATATGTATATGCGATTTGTTGCTTAGTCATGCTTACATTCTGGTAGAATTGGGCGGTTATCGACTTGTGCTTCTTACTTTGAAAACTAAGAGTGTAAATAAAATGATTTAGACTTAGGCAAGTGGTTGAATGGTGTGTTGTTGGGTGTGTGGATGTCTTGCCTAGGTCAACAAGGATCGGACATCTTATTTCACCAAAATCAAGCATTATTATGTGCTAACCATACGAGGGTATTGAGAACCCCTCTTGACTTAGTATTTTGGCGTGTGTTAGCTCCGAGTCGTATGGTGGTTGTTGTTTTGTTAAAAAAATATTATGTTGTTGTTGGGTGAGCGGGATGGGTTCTGGGTTTAGGTTCCCTACCCCGAGGGGCATCATAGTTATCCAAGGTTTTACCCGCAAGGGGTAGTTGACCGAGGCTTTATGGTGACTCCGACATAACGTAGGAGTTTCTATCCATACAGGCTTCTCGTAATTAATACATTATATTAGAAATATCTCGTAGGACTTAGCCTTGTCGGCATACTTTTGAAAGTGTGCTTTATCCGGTGGCAAAAGAGGTGGTCTGGCGTGTGGGTACATTAGTACACCCTCGCAAGGTTATAAACTATTCGAATAGCATCGTCCTAGGTTATGGACACGCTTGGGATTGGACTTGCAGGAGTTAGACTTAACCATTTAGAATTTAAACTTTAAAACTTGATCGGGTGGCATTGAGAATGGTCTCATACTATGTTTGTGAACTACGGGGCAGCCACCTGTTGTTGTTTAAATGTTGTCTAGTATTGTTTACTACTTGTATTAAAAATATTTGCCCACTTGTCATTTCAATCTACTACTTGTATTTCAAATGAAATGTTGTTTTATGTTGAAAATTGCCCAGTGTTGTAGCATTCTATTGATACATAAATGCATCTAAATATTTTTTGTTTGTAAGACTTGCGAGTACAACTTTTTACTCAACCGGTTGCTTCATTTTCAGAGGAGGTTGACCCCAAGTGGTCAATCAGTGTGAGACTGCCTTCTATGACAACAACTAGTTTGGCGGGTTTCCAGTTAGGTTGCTTTGTGGGTAAGAGCAGCTGTTCGGCTTTCTTTGTGCCATCTTATGGCTTTTGGTATTCCGCTTTGTACTTGGCTTTTATTATTACTATTTGGCCGGTCGGTCGTATGTATGAAAACTGAAGTTGTATGATGACTATGTTGTAACCTTTTGATACTACGATATTGTGATATTGTTGTATAGCATTGATATTGATATTGTTTTATAAAGTGTATGTATATCGCTTCTGGGAGATACATAGTACACTGAGAGTGGAATATTTGATTTGTAATGATAAGACCAATTGGATGGTTAAGTTTTATAAGTTAAATACTACAGACACTCACAGCAATTGTGTCAGATTTCGCCGCGCCGGCGTCGGCGGATGCGGGATGCTTGCCTGGCGTATGATGACGCCGTCTTCGGTTACTGCTCATCTTGCTTCGTCATTCTGAACAAACACATCAGGGACGATGGTTTTTTTTTTAACTTTCAGATATCATAATCGTTGCTTACTTTGAGAGGTCATAATGGTTGCAGCGTGCTACATGTATAGCAGCAAGGTTCACGAGGGCCTTTTTCTCTTTCGTATGCACAAAAAATACAGAACAGGAATAACTTTTGGAGTCGCTTTCCCCTTCTTTTTCCCCCTACCAAACTTCAGGGTTTGTCTATTGTTTTCCCATTTCTCATCGTTGTCATACTTTGGTATTCATATGCTCTCCGTACATAAAAATTCCGTCGTACGGTACCTAGCTTTCTATTGTGCAGCAACCCCAGTGATGATGCAGGCTGCAAGTAGCAAAAGGCGCAGGCTCTGGATCGTGTAGGCAATACCTCATGAATCATGACTACTTGTTGGGTCTACCTGCAAAGACAGCGCAGGTTAATCAGCAGATTCAGTACTACAATCATGGGCTGAAGAATGAATATTGTATTCACATAATACGATACTCTCAAGCAGATGCCATTTGTGCAGACTAGTGAGGATCACAGAAGGAAAATAGCGAATATATCATAATACAGAATCAAGAAAACTTGTCTTTGTACAGCTATATTTTAACTTTTGTGAACATCTATTACACAGTGACGGTACCTTGAGTTATTCTGACGATGATTACACATGCTCAACTGTGCAAGAATCACTGCCCTCAGGTCTGAGTCTGAACAACTATCCTATGCATCAAAAAAGAGGTTCCTACATTTACTCTAAGATGACGAGCTGTCCTCATCCGAGGAGCTAAGCTTCCTTCGCGGCTCATACCGACGAGGTGGCAATGAGGTGCCTGCGGTGACGCGGAACGACTTACCGGACCCCATCATCACCCTCTCCGGTGTCCTGCCGACGTCCCTGCACACGCGGTCCAGGATCAAGAGGAAGTCGCTCACCACCATGAATATCCTCAAAGGGTGAGGTTCCTCTTTGGTGGCGTCACCGTGGAAGTACTCCGTGGTCTCCTTTACGCGCTGCAATGCGCTCCTCTGTGCCATTTTCATGCTCTCAATCTCTGTCTGGGCCCTTCTGAGAAACATATCCATTGCCTCAAAGAACTTCTCGCTTGAGCCTTGATCAGTGCATGTCTCCTTAAGTTGCAAGACCAGCTTAACCTTCTCGAGGCCGGTTTCGAGCCACAAGACGTTACCGCTCAACGTGTCCATCTCCAATGTGGATGCCCTCTTCACATTTGAGAGCTCACTACTGAGCCCTGCAAGTATTTTCAGGCCATCCCTCTTGAATTGTTCTTTGCTGGCACTGCCAGGATGCACTGCTGTTTGATCGGAATCGAAGCCTTCTGATCGGATGATCTCTTGAACCACAAAGTGGAGCAATGTTGTTTTACCATCAGTTGACTTGATGTCTGCAAGCTTTAGAAGAGTATCGAGTTTGAAGGCCCTTGCCTCACCTCGATTAGTTCCATCATTCATGTGGTTTCCAGTCTTGAGAACCGCGTCTAGCAACTTCAAGAATAGCTTGCTGCTTCTTAAATCTGCACAAGCTGCCTGGAAAAGTTCTGGAGGAATATTATATTTTGATAATTGACATAAATGTTCGCAATGTCTGTTTCACAAGTTAATGGAATTTATGATGGAACTGGCACGTAATCCATAGTAAAGTGCTTCTAGACATAAACTGTACAAATCCTAAAATAAATGAGAAGTTAATAAACGATGTACTATGAAAAAGTTACTAACAGCACACGTGTTAGAAACTTCGAATATTGACAGATTTATTTTGTGAAGAATGGAAGCACTTATCTTAAATTTACTTAAAGTAACGCCTGTCTAAATAGTTGATATAGTCGATTGCTGGTTTATAATAGAGGAAGTATTATAAAACGCAAATGAAAAGATTGAATCATCATAGCTATTTACCTCCAGAGTTCCAAAAGATTTCCTTAAATAATTCACTTCTGTGTCAAAGTTTGCTCTGTACAGCATTGCATCCACTCTCTTGAAGGCAAAAGGAACATCAAGAACACCTTTCAGAAAGCGCTCTGCTGGATCAATTTTTGATAAATCACCACTATAATCTTTTAGTTTCAGCTTTTCTTCTTTAGTCGGTGCCATCTTAGCTAGTGTTTCATAGAACTCAGGCCCCAAATCTTCTGAGTTTCCTGTTGAATCATATATTCAAACTGCTATAACTAAAATAGGCAAAAGGTGCATAATACAAACTCGAAACTGTAAAGTAGGCATGTAAGAATCTACAAGAAATATCATAGAAATCAATTTCAGATTCACTTCAATTCCTGAAAAAAACAAAACATGTCATAAGGAATGATAAATTGACAATGTATTTCAACAGCTGAGACAGGAAGACTTGGCTATGTTCAAACCTGCTGCATACCCTAAAATTACGAATGCACTCTAAAGTCTGAACATTACTGTGCTTTATCTGTTTGGTGAACCACAATTTTTGTTCCTTCTAATGGAAAGGCCCATCTTTAACAAAACATTAATATATCATAATGGTCTACTATATTACGCAATTAACGCTAAAGATTTGATTGTGTGGTTCATGTAACGCGTGAGCTATATATATTCAGTACTGTAAATGGTATTCTTGAAAACATAATTCAAACCAGATGTATAGATGAGATCTGTTGGTTGCAGACAATAAACAAGGGACTGGGATTGAAGTTTGTTGGATCCAACAGATATAGCTAATGAATGTTTCCATGTGACCTCACAAGAAAACAACTGAATCATAGGCCCACTACCATGTCATGCACAGCATTATCCTTTTCTACAGAAGGAACTCCCTAACAAACTAACCTTGCACGCTCGTAACAGCGCTGTTTAAATAATTGCCACAAAGGTTCACAGTGCTAATAATTCTAGTTGATGTGTGGCCGCATATGGAAGACACCTAAGCATAACAATAATAGGCAAATCTGGGACATAAGTCATACAAGTCACTTTCAGAACCAGTTATGGGGCTAATTATGTCTCAATGTGCACTGTGCATGGCCAAAGGACCACTAAAATCCTGAAAAATGTATGTTCCTTCAACTGAACATTATAAGATAAATCTAAGAATAATAAATTGAGTAGTCATCATACCCCCCAACAACTTTTCGGTACTACTATTCGAAGAAATTACCTCAAACTTGTATTATAACTCATCAAACTATGCATGTGACAGTAAATGTACTTGCTGAAAATAATCCATGGAAAAAAGGTTGACAGCATTATCTGCCAAGACATCACTAATGCATGCTTCTCATTTAGAGAACTCGATTGTCTATGATTGATTGATTTCTATGCCAATAAAAGTAATTAATAGCATTCAGTGGTACTTGGCCTCTCCCTACCCACCTTGCGATCTCTGATAGCCTATCACTCATGCATATGGCGGAGATTTTAGTGCCAAATGTAATATGACTCTCTGTTCAAGATAACCCAAATTTGGTTAACTCTTAATGGGGTCAACCAACAATTAGAATGATGAATGTACTTGCTTATTAAAAGTAAACAAGCCAACTATTTAAGATCAGGCAATAAACACGTCAACTATTCAAGATCAGGCAATAAAACACCTAAGTTTGGTAAAGGATGCCCAACGCAGTAAAGTATACATGAAACTAGGGGCCTGTTTGGAATAGCTTCGGCTTTTCGCTCGAAAAGCCGCTCCAAACATGCAGCTTTTTTCTGCAGTTTTCCCGAAGTCGGAAGCTGCCTATAACGCAAGAAAGCCGGAAGCTACCGCAGGGCAGCTTCCCTCGGACCCCGTTCTGCATTTACCCCTGAAGTTGGGGGGTAACTACCCGCTTTTGCCACCGCAAAAAAAACCTCCCAATCCCTAGTGCACCCGCTTGCTCCCTCTTCCCTCCTCCTCCCTAGCCACCGCCGCCCTCCTCCCTCCCCGCTGCCCTCCTCCCCCGGCGCCGCCACCCTCCTCCCCCTCCCCAGCCGTCGCCTCCCTCCTCCTCCCAACGCGGCCGCCACCCTACTCCTCCCCCCGACGCCGGTGCCTCCTCCCCCGACGCGAACACCGCCCTCCTCCGCCTCCCCCTACGTCAGCGCCGTCTTCCTCCTCCTCCACCACCGCCGCCACCGGCCCCAACCCTAGCCGTCGCCACTCCTCCTCCCTACCCGACGCCGCCCTCCTCCTCAAAACCTAGCCGGTCTCGTTTTTATTTTTATTTTTCCTTTTCTCATGAAATTAATTTTTATGCAAAACCCTATAATTATCTTTGTAATTTTTTTGTATTTTTATGTAATATTGATTATTATAATACTTATCGTTAATTACATTAATTGCGGTATATTGCGTTAATTATCATTAAATTTTAATTATCGTAATAATTATGTAATTGTCATTAATTATCGTTGATTGCCGATTGCCGCCAATTGTCAAAATTCATATGGGTTCACTTTTGGTGTATAATAATTTGAACTATTATTTTCTACTATGGAAGAATCTATATTCACCAAATTAATCTGTCCAACATAATTCTTAACAACTTTCAGAATGGAATAGTAACTGTTGAAATCTATTGAATACTTGTTGACAAATTGCATAAGATAACCAAATAATGGAAGTTCTTTCACCACTTACGCCTACCGGCACCAGATTTCTTATACTATAATAACTAAATGAAAATAACACGTCTGCAGGACCGGGAAAAAAAACTACCGGCGGTTACCGGATTTCCCGGTGGGGTCTGAGATCCAAAATCCCGACCGGTTTTCCCGGGTTTTGCAAGTTCAAATTTTGAATTTTGAATTTCGGTTGGTTTTTAGGCAAATTCAAGCGAAATTCAACCGGATTTTTCTCAGGAAAACCGGTAACCGGCCGGTTACCGCCCGGTTTTTTTTACCGGCCGCCCGGCGGGATTTCCCCCAGAACCGGTTTTTGGATCCTTGTGTAGGACAATACATGAAAGAAGTTGATGACCAATGATGAACAAGATGAGAAAAATCCTTGTAATGAAGGTGCAAGTTTGGGATAATGAAAATTGACAGGGAAGGCCTTCTAATCTTCTGTGTATTACAGAAGAAGAGTGCAGAAGTTCTAAAGCAACTGACAGGTCATTCGTATGTAACAATGACAACTAATAGCTGTATCTGTCACCAAATTGAAAATACAGATATGTAAAATAACATTATCACAAGACAAAGCAGAGGCACCAAAAGGTAAAGCACATGCGTCTTTGTGAAAGATGCATCTCGCCTCTCCATGTCCTAATCTGCCTCCTGATCTCACCATTGCCTAACGTGACATGACCGATGATGCTACATCACTGATGGTTCACGAAAATATCGACACCAACTAATTAAAACTTAACCACAGGACCAAACAAAATCTACGTTTCATTCCGAAGACACAGTGAGAGCATAATCACATGCCTCGCACGGTCCCAGGCTCTCAGATCTGGGAACTCAACTATCCACCAACAGAAGCTTATTTGGAACAAATGCAGCGTTTCCATGGGATCATCGGATTAAAAATGCAAGAATTATCCTTGTTGGAACGCATTACATCCAGTCGATTTGATCGTGAAAGTAACCCCCCACCAAAAAAAATCTTGAATGTGACAATTGACAAGTATAGGAGCTTTCTCTATCAGCTCACATAAAAAGAAAAGAAAAGGTGTGATGTAGGGAAGTAGGAGAGATTCCCTGGTACGCTAGGCGTGTACATTTGTTAGGTAAGCAGTACGACAATTGCCCATGCCTGAGAATTCCATGGGCCTTAGGCATATAATGTGTGCATATTTGGAAAACAAAGTGACGTGTTTAATTACACAAGACTACTAACTACAGAGATGGCCACAGAATTAACGTGTGACTAGAACGCGGATCGGTGAGGTGCGCGAAATTTGTGACGAAGAGCTTATTATAATCCATGAGCAAAGACTGGCTTACAGTCGCGCCTGTTTTCACAATAGTATTCTGATCAACAAAACAGTACCAGTCTGTCAGTCGCACATATTTCGGTTAACCTAACACTAATTCAAAGTGGATTTTTCAAGGGACCAAACAATAGTACACCAATCAATTGTCAAGCTGCTGAGTGTACTTGGTTTAACAGTAACTAGATTGTACTGTGACGCCATGTGGCCACCGGAATTGCACAAGAACATAACAGAGCACATAATTGATAAATTCCACCAAGATATAGTAGGGGACCAGGTGAGACGTAAGAAACCGAGGGTGCAAACTCACCGTGTACGAGTGCTCCAATCACATCGTCCGCGGTCACATTGAGCGCCTTGAGCATGATTGCGACGTTCTGCAGCCGCTTCGGGTCGAGCAACCGGCTCTCATTCTTCCCGGGGACTCCTCTCTTCGCCGCCTGATCGGAATTCCCCGCGCCGCCGCTGTTCAGGAACAAGCTCTCCATTGCCGCCTCGTCCACTCTGCAACCATCACCACACGATTGACAACAACTCAGTGGAAACAACGAGACGAGGCAATGTGGAAACAAGAATTGGAGAGGGGGGCGCACCGGAATGAATCGGAGTTCTTGACCTGGTCCCAGACGGTGGTGCGGCCGGAGATGGCCCGGAGCTTGTCCCAGTGCAGCGGCTTCAGGCCCGGTGGCCTCGGCGGACACGTGCTCCCGCCTAGGCCGTCAGAATTCTCGCCTCCCCTGTCTTGACCAGAGGGTTCAGGGGAACTGGTTAGCGCTAAATTGGCCAGGGCGGCTGGGGGAGGCGACTCGGAGGGCAGCGGCCGCAGCAGCCTCTGCCTCGGCGGAGGCGGGGGCGGGGGCGGGGGCGGGCGAGGAGGTCGTAGGGGATTCGTTTGCGGCGGCGGGCGCGGCGCGGGCGCGGGAGCGGGCGGCGGAACTGTTTGTTCCAGGGTGCTCCGCTGGCTCGTGCTCCGGCTAAATGAGGACTTGGCGGTCTTTGGCGCGGTGTAGTACGTGGCTAAATCATCCTCGTCGGAGGAATCGCCGGTGTTGGTCATCGGCTGCGTGGCCGTCGGCGGGGGAGGGGGTTGCGGCGCTGGCCGCTTCAGCGGCGGCAGCGGGCGGAGGTCAGGGCTCGGCTGCTTCAGCAGCGGGAGCGGACGGAGGTCTGGGCTCGGCCGGTGCTGGTGCAGCTCCACCACCGTTGTGAGTGGGTCGAGGTATACCGCGTCCGACGCCGTCGAGCTCGGCGGCGGCGACCTGTGGTTCCGGGAGCTGCTCCCAACATCGCTTGGGGCTCTCGCGGTTAGTGCCCGCACCGGCTTCGTCGTGGCCCGGTCATCGTCTCCGCCATCAGAGCGGCGGCGCCACAGGAGGAAGCAGGAGTAGGACGCCACCGCGAGCGCGACGAGGCCGGCGGAGAGCGCGATGGCGACGGTGTTGGTGACGCTGGGCGCGGACCGGCCGCCGCCGCTCGTGGCCACGGCTGCCGCGGCAGCCGGCGGCGGCGGCACTACAAAGTCGCCGGATACCGGAGGCGGAGGTGACCAATTGATGGGGAAGAACGGCTGGTGGAGCGACCGCCGCCAGCGACCGCCGTCCGCGGCCGCCAGCGACAGCAACACCACCTCAGCCAGCACCAGAGCGAACAGTGTGCTTACAACAACTCGTGTTCTCATGGCACAGCCCTGTAGAATTCGAACTCCTCTAAACAACTCTAAATTCCCTTCGAAAATTTGAAATTTTCGTTTCGTTGCTTCAGTTTCTTTTTGTGGCGTGGTTTTTTTGTTAGAGAAGGGGGAGAGCCGAAGAGAGTGGCAAACGAAACGAGTGTGTGCTATGCTCTACACGAAAGAAAGAGAGGGATCCTTTCTCAAGGAAATTGTCACACTGACATATGGGCCCCGGTGTAAAATATGTCCCACCAGTCAGCGATTACCACTCGAGGGCTTAATTCTCGACTCGGGAAAGAAACTGCCTTCATCAGGTGCGGAGGGCGGAGCGAGCGAGCCGCCATTTCGGTGTGTTGAATTGGGGACGTCGCACGAAAGGGCCCTGGTGCCCCGACGGGCAATAAATGCAGATCCAATGACGCGTGGGTCCGGGGCTTATGTGGGTCGCGCACGTCAGCATCTGGGCGGCCATTCGTCGCGGTCGCGGCGTGGTAGTCCAGAAGGAACCAAACGTGGAGAGAAGAGGAGGCCCAGTGGAAATCTTACAGCTGCCGGTGATTCACCCTTTCCCACTCGCGCGGGTGCAGCTCGCTGGCTTGACGTCTCAATGCCGGGCCGGGCCACGGTCATCCGGGCCCACATGGCAGTGAGCGTACCTTTCCCCTCCTGCCTGCGCACGGTCTTGTCGCCTGCGGTGATACACTGTTCGTGCGTGTCAGGGGGTTTTACTCGCAGGGCGTGTCGGGAAGTTTGGGGGCCGCGATGACGTGGCATGACGTGGCAAATTCGCAGAATTTTAAATGCGGTGGAAGTGAAAGTGAAATTCATTTCATGAAGAGCTGAGCAAATCTGTGGTGTACTGGAGTCTAAGGGTCTCGTTGGATTGTTGTAATATTGGAGGAATTTAATCATATAGAAAAGTTTCCTGTATAGCCTTTTGGAACAAAGGATTGGACTCATAGGATTCATGAGGAATGGGCTCATTCCATAGGGATTTAGGATAAATTCTAACATTAGGTTGGAACCTCATGGAAAAATTCCTTTGTCTTGCACGCACACTCTCAGTCCTCTAATCCTGCAAAATTCATGCGGAGCATCCAAACACCATTTTTGAACCGATTCCTCTGTTTTGGGTTCATGTTGGATTATATCTACACTCCTTTGTAATTTCTGTGTTTTTTCCCATTTCTACGTTTTTCATTTCTTCCCTTTTAAAGAGGCCCCGAGAGCTCGAAGTTCATACTAAACTGCAAGCACATACACAGTGACATCTCTGGACTATTTAGTAATGGAGCAACGAATACAGTGTCATCTATAGACTATAGGAGAACAGTGCAGAGAAGATAGGAAGTTAAAAATAATAATAGGGGAGCAGTGGTAATCAATGATCATTACAGGCATGTTTGGTTCCGTAACTCAATGAATCTTACCAAAATTTGGCATGATCAAAATGGTGACATAACCACCAAAATATTTTGTAGCAAATCAAACAATGATCAAAACTAGGGCAAGCAAAAAAATTAGCTAACCCATGCTTGGCCCACATGGCATATGAAGAGGAAAGTTACCAATATTTTGATCATCAATTTTGCCACCCATATTTTGCTCCCAAAATCCGTCTACGGGTATGCCAAATTTTAGCCACCAACCAAATAGAGATCGAAATGGCTGAACATTATTAATATTTAGCTAGTTGGGCTGCAGAACCAAACATACCCTACCATCTCTGTTCCGAGATTCGTCGTCACTTCAGCTTCCATTTGTAACCACCGAATGCACAGCAAACGTGGGGACGGACGTATCATATGCGAAATGAAACTGTATGCTTAAAGACAGTGAAATGAAATTGTCAGACTGGCACGACGAAAACCGTGCCGCCGGAAATATAGGAGAAGTCTCCTCCGGTAACTAAAACGTCCAGAAGACGACGACGACTTTAAGACACCATAAGGGAGAAATTTGACCGAAACCTGATCGAGAAACGAACGAGCAACTTTCTCTACCTTGACGTGTAGCAAGTGTTAGCATCAAATGACTTCAGTGCAATCCAGCGTATCAAACGAAGAACAAGACTGCAGCTATTGCCCGTCGCTGTGAAGTGATGGAGCAATCGATATGGCCAAACCCTTCATGATTCGCATGCCTGAAACTTCCCGGGTTTACTCATTCAGCTTTTGACAGACACCCTTTTGTCTCTGCTTCAGCCCTCCGAGTCCTCCTTTCGGTAGGATTCTCAAAGCATACACGCCCTCTCACAGCAAGCATAATGGCGCCTGAAAAGACCATTGTGGTGTAGGCGTGTAGCTTACTGTTCAGGCTTCAGTGGCCTCCGTTCGGTGCGTGTGCGTTGCCATGTGTGTGTGGATCCTACGTACTCCAGAGTGGAATGTATTTTGGCACCCGGAAGTTACACTGTCAGTCATGGCTGGACCGGCCGGTTCACAGTAACATCAATGACCAAATTATGAGGCAATGAAAAGGCGCCATACAGGGGATTCGATCGCTTTGCCGCTTAATTCGTTGCTCTCTGTCCTCTTTGTTTATGTCGCGGCGTGCGCACAAACTGGACGTCCACAGGCGTTGCGGACGGAGTGCGCGACGCGGTTGGTGGAAGTAGAAGGGCGGCACGGGTGTACAGCGATCGTTTCGTTCGGCCTCGCGCTCGTGCGAAGGTTGCTGTATTGATTAATAAATTCATTCATGTAGGCCACACGCTAACCTGGCGTTGAATTTGTTAGCTTCCGTGTTAGAAAACGCAGTGCGGAGGACCGGCGGGCGGCATTTTGGGTCCCCATATGGACCATACGGTTGTCCGTGTGCACGGAGGACGGAGCTCGTCGCCGACAGCTGCGGTTCAGGCTTCCAGGGTATCATTGGGAGATTGGACGTCCGTACGGTTGTTCCGCGGGCGTCCATATGGACCATACGATTGCCCGTGTGCACGGAGGACGGAGCTGCCGTTCAGGCTTCAGGGTATCATGAAAGATTTGACGAGGATATAATAATTTTTAACTAATTAAATTACTAATTTGTAATATTTATTATAGATAATAGTATCTTTAACTACCATCAGAGGTTCCCTTTCTCATCAGTCTACGATGACAAAGGAAGATTACGATTACTTTGTGGTCGTAAGGTCTTCTGCGACCATCTTATGTTTGTAAGGTTTACTACGACCATCTTATGATCATGAGACTTTCTACAACCACTCTATAGTTGGTAGAATCCACAGACATATGGATCACAATCGACTAAAGACTATGTGCACTACGGTCATTAACGTGTGGTAGTTATACATGTGTTGTTTGTCTCTGATATAACTGCATGTAAGTCTCTCTGTCTCTGGCGTAATTGCATGACGAATGTGCGGGGGAGTGTTTCACTGACAGTAACCACCACCAATGTGCGGAATCAACCAACTGTCGAGGCGCCTCCCGGCATTTAACAACGGTCATCCCTTCAGAAGCTATATAAAGGTAGAATCCACAGACATGTGGACCACAATCGACTAAAGACTATGTGCACTACGGTCATTAACGTGTGATAGTTATACATGTGTTGTTTGTCTCTGATATAACTGCATATAAGTCTCTCTGTCCCTGGCGTAATTGCATGACGAATGTGCGGGGGAGTGTTTCACTGACAGTAACCACCACCAATGTGCGGAATCAACCAATCGTCGAGCGCCTCCGGCATTTAACAACGGTCATCCCTTCAGAAGCTATATAAAGGTAGAATCCACAGACATGTGGACCACAATCGACTAAAGACTATGTGCACTACGGTCATTAACGTGTGGTAGTTATACATGTGTTGTTTGTCTCTGATATAACTACATGTAAGTCTCTCTGTCTCTGGCGTAACTGCATGACGAATGTGCGGGGGAGTGTTTCACTGACAGTAACCACCACCAATGTGCGGAATCAACCAACTGTCGAGACGCCTCCCGGCATTTAACAACGGTCATCCCTTCAGAAGCTATATAAATAACAACGCCGACGGACAGAGAGATAGAGACAAGAGACGAAAGTCATTAGCCTTAATTTCAGTGGCTTCTTTCTTATTGTAAAAGAGTCAATACAAGAACACAATAATAAGATTGTTATTCTCTTCAGAGAAGATACGAACCTATCTAAAATCCCTCGTCTCTTCTTGCGTTGTCTCAATCATAATGCTTTCAATATTTTTTTCTCCATTTGATCGATATTAAAACATCAACAAGATTCTTCAAACTATGCCTGTCATTAGTACGCTGTTTCATGAGCCATATCGTGTTTGCCTTAGTGAGCTAGCTAAAGAGGACGCGTTGCCTTTTGATACATTCCAACCCGTGACCATCATCATAACGACGCGTGGCTGGACTGGTTATTCGTCGGCATGGTTTAGTGGCGACATAAATACTCCCAAAAGTCATATTCCTAAGAGTTATGCCTGTTTGCCATGGATGCCCTTCTTTAGCAGTCCAGCTTACAAGCTACTAGGTGGGCAGGCGCGCGATGCTGCGCCCGTGAACTATGCGTCTATTTACTTATGTGTAGTGTATAGCAGCTAAGGTAAGGCATAGGAGGCTTCATAGTGGAGGCAAAGGCAAGGAATTTTTTGTGCACAACGAATAGACATGTGACATGAACTTTTAGCGTATACAGTAAATTCTCGTATGTTTTGTACCGTGAGTCTTCGTCTCTGAGCAACCTTGTTGGAATGGCAGGAAAATGTAAGTCTATTTCAGCACTGTTAATGTATTTGTGTATGGCTGCAGCCCTAGTACTGTACATCAAGTCATGTAGTAGACCCCCCCTCTTCAACCAGCAAGGCTTTGAACTGCACATCATTTTGCTCAGAGATTTGAGCCATCATGGAAGTGCCCTAGACACTTGTTACAGAGCACATATAAGCACGCGAGGCATAAGATCAAAACCCGAAAAGGCAGTAGAATCGTTGGGTAAGGTAGTATTTTTTTTTCTCCTTACGGTAAAAGAACACTCACATTCTCATCAATGAGCACCATGTCAGTGTGGATTAAGCGGGCCTCGTTGTCAGTGTCATTAAAGGTCCCAAAGTCGTGAGACCCTTGCAGAGATCCTCGCATGCCGGTCACCAGGACTCAGATCGTCTAGTAAGATGTAGTCCATCTGTAGGTAAAGCAGATAGATTAGATGACAACAAAATTTCATAGATACTAAAAATTAAATCTGTGGCTAAGCAGGAAAGGATAGAAAGCAAAAACGGCCAGCAATAAGTACAGGGAACGCAACAGGTACTCAGAGTACTGTTGATGGCAAAATTTGGAGAACAAACTGGTCTGGAAAACCAAAGAGCTACATGTTATATGAACTCTTTTCTACAAATAATGTACCACATGCTATACTTCAGGAAGGTTGCATATCACATGCCAATTACTGAAAACTCATGATATACAAGAGCTTAACAGAGTTCTCTGTGAAAAGTTTGAAGATAAGATGAAGGGAACGATCGGAAGATTATTTGAAGGTCACCACATTAATTACATCAAGTGTATGGACGTCGACTAAATCCAGCAGGAAGGAGTCCTGTTATCACCTTCAGGCGTAATGTTAGAGGTTGTCATGACATATATATGTCGTTTGATAAATATGTCAAGTATAGAAGGTTGGAGTTTGTAACCGAATTGTATTCAAATCTTGATTAGGAGTCCTGAGTATATACGACTGGGACTTGCTGCCCTTTAAAAAGGGTTATGGCTGATTGCAAAAGGGACACGAATAGATCAAATACAAATCACAACTACTTGCATTCATAGTTATTTGTAGTCCCGCACCTTTCCAACCCTCTCTGCTTCCTGTCCGGCAAGATCGCAAGATCAAGACTGCGCGAAGTGCCGCCGTGCTGCGCCATGACTAGCTCCGCCTAGGCGCTGCGTGGTGGACATAAGATCCGAGGCACCTTGTTGCTGCTGCGATCGTCGTGTTGTGCATGATACCGTTTTTGTGCGTAACAACTGCACCTAAAGCTACAAGCACGGCCTATCAGACAGCGAATACATCAATCAAGTATATGACTCATTAGCTAACTGCATGCAAGACTTCGTGGTAAACTATGTTTCTTGTCTGGTTGCCGCAAGTGCCATCTTCATTTTCTATCAAGATCTTCAGACCATGTCGTGATGTTGCCGTTGAGATAGCAACATAGAGCTGACCATGGGTAAAGACAATTTTTTTTCAGATAAAGACCAATATCTGAGAGTGTTTGCCCTTGGCTTTTGTTGATGGTCATGGCATAGCACACTTGGATTGGGAATTGCCTCCTTTGCAAAGTGAATGGCCATTTAGATTTTCCTGTTGTGAGTGCTATCCTAGGAATGTTGACCACCGGCCAAAATTGTTGCTTGTGAGAATAACAGCCTCCAGCAACCAGTCACCTAGCCTAGTGATTAAAACCCTTGTACCATTGCAAAGGCCCATCGTCTGGTTAAGATTCCGAAGCAGCATAACTACACCTTCTTTATGTAGCAGCCTATGGCGTGGGAAATTATTGACATTTATAGTGTTTAAGAATGTATCCAAATCAAAGTCAGGTATATGCTCTGATGTCACAACTATTTTCTTGTCATTCTTATCATATTATCTTTCAAGACATTCTTAACTATTTTTTTCTGCATCTTGGTAACTAATATCTCATGAGATTTAAATGCGGCATGGTCTAAAGGGTTTCTTTGTTGCCCAAGGGAAAACAAATGAATCTAAGAAACATTGAACACTATGCACAAGAAAGATAGGGTGATGTACCTCAAGCATAGACAATTGGACAGGGTGGGAGCGAGGAGTGCAGATGAAATAAACCCTCAAGCAACAATGTGGGCACAATAACGAAATGTGAGCACATTGCAAAGTACCAGCGCCAAATGATTAGGGAAAATAAGAACCACAGGAAGAAATTGACAGGCACAAATGCTAAACCTTTGCATCATCATCAATGTGTTAGGCATGCATAATGGACTGCAAACCAAAGTAAAAGTAATTCTAATTTGATCTCATCAGTCAATGAGTATAATAAAAGAGGGAAATTCAACCCACTGGTAGTAAATAAATCTTTTCTAACACCATTATATATCCACAATACAAAAGTTTTCAATTATCATATAAACTGATGACCCAAAAGGTGTTTTAAGCACAAAGTAGCAGGAGAAATTATTGAGTGCACTGTATAATAAATTAAAATTGAACCCGCTACCCATATGGTGCTCCATAAAGAACCAGGTGGTGTTTTTAACACCTGTGCACATAAGCAGACAAAAGCTGCGTATGACTTTCATAGGTTTCTGATGTTCTCCATGACACAGTCATATAAACACAGATTAGCACTAATTAGAACTACATGCTAACTGAAGGTTTCAATACTTCGTAGAAACTGCATAGTCTCCATCAAGGTGAAAGTTATGAAACTTAGAACTAAGGTTTCGAAGGCCTATGCAGAAATCTGCTCTGAAGTATTGGTGCTCCATGATGCAGCCATATATAAACTAATGACAGAGAGGGAACCACGAATTAAGGATTGCATCAAACACAAGCAAGCACCACTGTCGACAATCATAAGACGATGAAGAATGAGGACATGGTGGTATACACACTATTCATAGTCTACCTCCTTCCTCTCCTGCTAAAGTATTGGTGCTCCATGATGCAGCCATATAAACTGATGGCAGAGAAAGAGGGAACCACGAATTAAGGATTGCATCAAACACAAGCAAGCACCACTGTCGACAATCATAAGACGATGAAAAATGAGGCCATGGTGGTATACGCACTATTCATAGTCTACCTCCTTCCTCCCCTGCTGACCAAATCTAAAGTCTTGAATAAACTCTAATAGCTAGAGAAACTAAATCCCACTGAATGAGCACTGATAGCGAATATAGGCCAGACCATCATTTAGCAAATACCAAAAAAGTGTTAAGACTGTAAATTATTGGAAGGATAATACGAACAGTTTTGCATATGTTAAGTGAGACACTTCTTGCCAATTGGCAGTCATATTGATGATCACCATACCAAACATGCATTAATCTACTGACCACAGTTGCACTTCAGATGAACACGATGAGCTCTCTTAAATGCTAAGAAATACTTTCACAATGAAAAGGAGGCAATCATACAAACAGAATTGGTAGAGTTCAGCCTTAATGCAAACATGTTACGTATACCTGCATAAAGATATAATTGAAGATCTTTTGGTTTATTTGAAAACAAACCTCAGGACGATTCGTCGGCAAGTAGTATCGGCACATTTCAGGAGGAATATTCGTGGCTTTTGCTTTATTGCCAAAGACTCCAGTGCCCTTAGTTTTGGAGAACCTTCCTGTATACACAAAACCTTCTCTACAGCAAATGCACCAACGAAGCGCATAAGAGAGGTAAATGGGCAGAACAGTCCAAACGCAAGAAGCTCGGAGAAGCAAGAACAAAAGTAAACACCGTCGTCTTCCACCCTCCAAATCTTTGCAGCATGCTCTGATTTTGAGAGGGATAAAGCAAATGCATAGGGAGAAACACCGTCGGCTCCCCCCTCCAAATCTTGGCGGCATGCTCTGATTTTGAGAGGGATAAACCAAAGGCACAGGGAGAAAACGAGGGATGCGGGACGCGACGGTGAACAGCAGTAGAAAAATGATACTGAGAGGAGAACCGAAAAGGCAAACGGATCAAGCGAGGAAACCCAACCACGGATATCGCGGGCTACAGTGGCGGCCAGCAGCAGTAAGCGACTGGAGACGGCGAACCAGCTGCGGCTCGGCCGCGCGCGGACCACGTGGCCGGCGCAGCTAGCTTGGCTACGCGGCGACGGTGGAAAGCAGAAGAGAAAGGGGCGCGAGCTGCGGATGGGGCGACGGAAGCGAGGAAACAATGCACAAATGGAGCAAGAAGGCGATGGAGGTGTAGGAGCGATGCGAGGCGCAGGGCATGGGCAACGAACAGCCGAGGGAAAACACACGCGTGGCACCTCGTACAAAGCGAGCCGTGCGCAAGGACTATGGACGCACTGGCACGGAGGTAGGAACGATGATGGCTAAACGTTTGGCCACGAATGTGCCACGAACGAAGCAGACGGAGAAGCTGCTGCGAAGGAAAATAGAAGAGATGAGACCGCACGTGCACAATAACATGCGGGACCACGGCGAAGGAGAATGCCAGAAATCTCTCGCGTATAGAGATAAGAAAGATACGTGGCTAAAAAAAACAGAAAAGAGTGTAGGTACGTAGCATGAACTCATGCGTAGGCAGCATTTGGAGCAACCTGCTACCGTAGTGTTTTGGGATTTTTTTTGGTTATTTTCCGACACCGATCTAAACAGGGTGAGATGGCACATTTTTCATCTGGAATTTTGGTTTATTGTCAAAAGAAAGAGTAGAATCTCCCGGGTCCCATATAAACATCAACACAGATCCAGATAATTAAACCTGAATTTAGATAATTAAACCTGATTTTTAGTCATGAACAAAACCAACGTATTAACAAAACTACGGTAAAGTAGAAGTGTTTGGATTACAACCATGCCATATATTGGTTTGTTGAAAAAATTAGCCAAAATTGTCCTACTTGTAGGTGTGATATGTGTGTCATGTATGTCATCAATGTTTTGCATCATCAAAATATATTCAATAATTGGTCTTATTTTGTTAATCTCGTCAAAAGAAGTATAACTGTTTAAACAGACATCATTTGAACGTTGTAATACGTCATTTAATGTATCAAAAAAAAAACTTGCCACGTAACTTTGCATGGGCAAGGAGGGCTACCAATTTTGAGGCGATTGGTCTGGCTGCCCAAGGTGCCCAGGAAAAATATTAGAAAAACAAGGGCACTATCAAATTCTTCTGGAGCAAGCTAAAATTCGGTATTAAACCAAACGAGGGTCAAAATGCAAAGGTAATACCATAATTTAGTAGGGTTGAGCTGGGGCATTGAAAACCATAACAAGTCCTAGCTTAATTAACTACCACTGCAATTTGTGCCAAAACCATAATAAATTATCAAAGTGTACAATCAAACCATGATAGTATCCTCCAACTCGTATATTACATTTCAACAAACAGATCTAGAAATAATTACACAGGGCGTTATTCGGAGTTCAGAGTTGAGAGTCTAGAGGCCAACAGCGCAAGTCTCGGTGTCTCCCGATCGGATGAACCACAACTAAACACCGTGGCCACTGCCCATTTGAACCCTGGGCCGCGCGGCGCGCGCCCAACCCGCCAAACCACGCCAAATGCGCAATGCCGCCACCGCTGCGGCCCTACCCGCCGCCGCCTCCCTCCCCCACCAATGCTCCCTGCTCCTCCGGCACCTCGCCGCGCGCCACTCCACGGACCCGGCCTCCCCCTCCCCCTTCCTCTGCGCCCTCCGCTGCCTCCACGGCCGCCTCCTCACCGCCGCGCTCCTCCACGCCCCGTCCCACCCCCACCTCACCCTCCGCCTCCTCCACCTCTACACCCTCTCCCCCGACCTCACCACACCCGCGCTCCTCTTCCGCACCGACCCCGGCCCCGTTGCCGCTACCTCCCTCGTCGCCGCGCACGCAGCCGCCGGCCGCCTCCGCGACGCCGCCTCCTTCTTCGACTCCGTCCCGCCCGCACGCCGCGACACTGTGCTCCACAACGCCATGATCTCCGCGTTCGCACGCGCATCCCTCGCCGCGCCCGCGGTCTCCGTGTTCCGCTCGCTGCTCGACTCCGATTCCCTTCGCCCTGACGACTACTCCTGCACAGCACTCCTCAGCGCCGTCGGCCAGATGCACAACCTCGCCGCATCGCACTGCACGCAGCTGCACTGCATAGTGCTTAAGGTCGGCGCCGGGGCCGTATTGTCGGTGTCTAACGCACTCATTGCGCTGCACATGAAATCTGACGGGCCTGAGGCGTCGCGGGACGCACGGAAGGTGCTTGACGAAATGCCCGATAAGGATGAGCTCACATGGACCACTATGGTCGTGGGCTATGTGAGGAGAGGCGATGTTGATGCTGCTAGATCAGTTTTTGAGGAGGTTGATGGAAGGATTGATGTCGTGTGGAATGCAATGATTTCAGGGTATGTACGATCGGGAATGCGTGCAGAGGCGTTCGAGCTGTTCAGGAGGATGGTGTTGAAAAGGATGCCGCTTGATGAGTTCACATTTACTAGCATCCTGAGTGCGTGTGCAAATGTTGAGTTCTTTGTGCATGGGAAGTCCGTCCATGGGCATATCATTCGGTTTCAGCCAGATTTTGTTCCTGAGGCAGCTTTGCCTATTAACAATGCGTTGGTAACCTTGTACTCGAAGGGTGGGAAGTTTGCTGTTGCGAAAAGGATATTTTGCAGTATGAAACTGAAGGATGTCGTTTCTTGGAACACCATTTTGTCAGGGCATGTTGAGAGCGGTTGTTTGGACAATGCAGCTGAGGTATTTAAGGAGATGCCATGTAAAAATGAGTTGTCATGGATGGTAATGGTCTCAGGCTTTGTCCATGGAGGGTTAGCGGAAGATGCTCTGAAGCTGTTTAACCAGACGAGGGCTGAGGATGTCAAGCCATGCGATTACATCTATGCTGGTGCAATAGCTGCATGTGGTGAACTTGGGGCGCTCAAGCATGGAAAGCAGCTCCACGCACATCTTGTGCAGTGTGGTTTTGAGGCAAGCAATTCTGCAGGAAATGCACTTCTAACCATGTATGCTAAATGCGGTGCTGTGAAGGATGCTCGTCTTGTGTTCCTTGTGATGCCCAATGTTGACTCTGTCTCGTGGAATGCCATGATTTCAGCCCTTGGGCAGCATGGACACGGTAGAGAGGCACTTGAGCTCTTTGACCAGATGGTTGCTAAAGGCATATATCCTGATCGAATTTCCTTCCTCACAATTTTGACAGCATGCAATCATGCTGGTTTGGTAGACGAAGGCTTTCAATATTTTGAGTCCATGAAGAGGGACTTTGGCATTACCCCTGGAGAAGATCACTATGCACGGCTGATAGATTTGCTTGGTCGGGCTGGAAGAATTGGAGAAGTTAGAGATTTGATCAAGACAATGCCTTTTGAGCCTACCCCGTCCATTTGGGAGGCAATTCTCTCTGGCTGTCGTGTAAATGGAGATATGGAACTCGGTGCTTATGCAGCAGATCAGCTCTTTAAGATGATACCACAGCATGATGGCACGTACATCCTACTGTCCAACACATATTCAGCTGCTGGACGTTGGGTAGAAGCTGCAAGAGTAAGGAAGCTAATGCGTGATCGTGGGGTGAAGAAGGAGCCTGGGTGCAGCTGGATAGAAGTTGGAAACAAAGTTCATGTGTTTCTTGTCGGTGATACAAACAATCCAGAAGCGCATGAAGTCTACCAATTCCTTGAAATGGTTGGTGCTAAGATGAGAAAGCTGGGATATGTTCCTGATACAAAGTTTGTGCTGCATGATATGGAGCCCCATCAAAAGGAATATGTATTATTTGCGCATAGTGAGAAGTTGGCTGTTGGTTTTGGACTTCTAAAGTTGCCTCCCGGAGCTACAGTTACAGTTCTTAAGAACTTGAGAATATGCGGTGACTGTCATGCTGCAATGATGTTCATGTCAAGGGCAGTCGGAAGGGAGATTGTTGTTAGGGATGTTAGGCGGTTTCATCATTTCAAGGATGGAGAATGTTCATGTGGTAATTATTGGTGAATATACTTTTTGCTGCCATAGCAGCGCACCTTCTAACAGATGTCCTCCAGGTCCCTGTCTTAACTTTGTTTTATCAGGCATCTTGGTTGTAATTAAACAAGAGGCCTTGAATAAAAGAATTTAGGGGCATGGACCAATTCAGGTTTGCTGGCAGAGAAACTTGGCTTTTCATGGGAGGTCTGTCAACTACTATCTTATGGCTGATGTATCTGTTAGAATAGGAGTTAGAATATGGACTCTTTTATATTTTCTTATCTGTCTTTTGTATTACCTTATCCGTATATGGTATATACCTTTTGTACTCCTATATATATTGTCTATTAGAGCTCTTCAATATACACATAATATATTCATAACATGGTATCAGAGCTAAGGTTCTAAACCTAGCCTCCAGCTTGTTTCTGCTGCCCGCTGCCCCTGAGAGGAGCAATCTCTGCTCCCGAGGGCGGCCACATTAGTTGTAGATTTTCAGGGAGAAGTAGCAGCAACAGATTCAGTCGGCGTGGATCCACTGGGCGCGACGCTCAACTACGCGCAGGCGGTGAAGGACAAGCGCATGACCACGAGCTAGTGCCCACGGCTGGTTTCTTGAACAAGACGGTCATGGTCGGCGGGCCAAGGATCCAGGTGGCCAAGGCCAAGAAGGCCTTCGTCAGCATCGCGGACGCGAGCGGATACCCCTTCGCTGTGATGCCGTCCGCCAAGGGCCTCGTGCTAGAGCACCACCCGAGATTCATCGGCACGTACTGGGGCACCGTGAGCACCTCTTTCTGCGCCGAAATCGTCGAGTCGGCCGACGCGTACATCTTCGCCGGCCCGATCTTCAACGACTATAGCTCCGTTGGGTACTCCCTGCTGCTCAAGAGGGAGAAGGTCGTCATCGTGCAGCCCGACCGTGTCGTGGTCGGCAATGGGCCAGCGTTCAGGTGCATCCTCGTGGACAAGTTCGTCCGCGCACTCGCCGAAAGGCTCAAAGTGCAACACGACGGCGTACGACAACTACCGCCGGATCTTCATCCCATCATGGTGTGAGAGCCATCCCGCTCTCCCTCCCAATCCTTGTCCCTTGCATCGAACTGTCGCCGTCGTTGTGCCTTCCTCGCGTCGGTCGCCGCCCCTGAGCCCTGAGCCGGCTGCCGCCCCCGAGCCCCTGCCTCGCCCCACGCTCTTCCTCCCCGGATCCCGCCACATCGAACCTCCCTGCTCCGTCGCCGCCGCCTGATCCAGGCCGGATCTCGCTGTCCCGACGCCGGGCACCGGATCTCGCCCCCCTCCTCAGCCATGCCTCTCCTCCAACCGCGCCAGCTGCACCCGATGTCGCTCCTGGTCGCGCCGGCTACACCCGTCCTGCACCGCCAGGGAGGACCGAGTGACCCATGCTCCCTCTGCTCCAAGCATCGGGCCGCGTCTGCTTCCTTTCCTCCGCGCGTGCGGGCTGCCCCTACTTCCTCCGCTCCCGGCCGGGGAGGACCAGGCGGCCCCTGCTCCCTCTACTCCGAGCAGGCTTCCCTGCCGCCGTCGCTGGGACACCACACTTGTGTCGTCGGGGCTCCCCTGCTCGAGGTAGGGTGTTCTGTTTTCTCCTGATCTAACTGGAGCTGTCGGCTTCGGCTTCCCCTATTGCACCGCCTTCGGCTTCCCGAGGTTTGGGCCACCAGATCTGCTCTCGAGGCCGGTGGATCTACTCCTCCCCGGTCCTCCTCGTCGCTCTCTCTGGCTGCTGCGCCACCGCCTCGTGGGCCGCCGCACCACCATCGCCGAAGGAGCATGAGGAGCCCCGGATCTGGATAGAAGGGGGCTGCAAAGGAGGAAAGCAACAAAGTTGGGCTCAACTGGGAGCACATGCCATCGGGCACCCACAGTGCCGTCCCAGGCCTTGACTATGTTGCTGCTGTCGGTCGAGATGGTTATGCTACTAGTTATCCTTAAGTTTTTTTTTCTTCCGATGCGTCCATCTAAGTCCGTATCACTCAATCTTTGAGTTCTTCTAAGCCATGCAAGTCCATAAATTTATTGTCAGTCATATAAGCATAGGAATTGCCTTATGCATAACTGTAGTCGCCGCTCCCGCTCTTCTTTCTGAGCCACGTGCAGATCGTAAAAAGTCGTTATGATACCGCCGCTTTCTTAGCCGCCGCGCTTCTTTCGTGCCACCGCCATCTTGGGCTTCGATTTGTATTGTCATACTTCCACCTATTCCTATTCGGCTTGATTTGATAGCTCTCTCTATTCATGTTGATTTCATCATCTTCTTCATCGTGTTACCGCGGTCGACTTTTTCAGTCCCTGCACCTTATGCGTTATGAGCTGTTGTAATTTTTGGGCGATTTGACAAGGGAATTCTTTGTCAGGGGAAAAAAACTAGGGTCTCAGGTGTAAAGGTTTTGCTAGGGAAGAGAAGTTGAGATCAACACAGCTTGGTGTCAAGTACCACACCCCGCAGCTAGACGAGACACCCGCGCACCTGCACCCCCTCAATCCAACTCTCGTGTGTGTGTGTGTGTGAGCCGTGAGGCCAGTGCTAGGGAGGGGCGCCAGAGCACAAGGCACGAGGTGATCAGGCAAGTGTGCGTTAGAAACTCAGGAGTGCTAGAATTTCCCACCATAATTTCAGGCAAACATGCTTTGAGCATCTGATACATTAGAACATTCAGCTAAACTAAAAGAGCACCTTACTTCACACGTGAAGGCACATCACGGAGGACTGAACAATAGATATTCATTTCGGTCTAGTATTTCTCCAGCATCGCAAAGCATCATAGTACGAGAGCACGTAGTTTTAGTAGTTCACACAGATAACAGACACAGACACAGCGGATGAGATTATTTCGTTTTCTTATCCTTGTTACTCATTCAAGATAGCAGCGTTCTTCCTCTCCTGAAATTAATGCAGAACATCAAGATATTGTTAGTCAATGTTTCGTTGCTGGCATTAGTAAATAGAGAAGAACGGTGTTATGTATTGCTATTAGCATCCATTATAAGACCAAAATGTCAGCAAAACAGAGGCTTTTTTTAAATAAAAAAAAAGACAGCTAAACATCGCGTGCAAGAGAATGCCCAAAGCTACGCCGAAATGAATATGCATCACTAGAGTTAAGCAATTTCCAGTTGAGAGCTCCTATGTTAAGGTAATGATCAAACCATGATCCCATTCAATTTTAATCTCATTAAGCAAAACTGGAGAAAAACAAGGTAGAGTTCAGTGAGAAGTGCCATTCACAGAAAGTAAGTTCAGATCACCTGGGCTAAACGACGATCCTTGTTCAGCTTTAGAGCTCTTCCTTTCTCTTCTCCAGACCTAAAGATTTTCTGCAAGTGTTTTTGGATCGTTTATGATCAGAAATCCATTAATAACAAACTCAAGAGAAGAACCACTCATAAATATTCCCACAAACCAAATCAAATCCTCTTTGTTTATAGCAGCCTCTATAATAATCATCATTGCAAATTAAGGTTATCTATCATCTCAGCCTCTTACCTTATCAGTGGATGACAGGGTTTCAGCTGTGTCGGTCTTAATGTCAAAGACATCTTGAAGAAGTCCATTTTCCTGTATGGAAAACAATGCTAACATATGTCACATCAGCCAGTAAATTAGCACAGTGGAAAAATGAATCACTCTGAAAACAGTAACCTGCACGTGCTTCAGAAAGCCTCTCCCAAGAAACCGCTTCAAGAAGTTCAACTGATCATCAAGGGAAAATTAGCTCAAGACGTGTGAAAATGCAGCAATTCAGGAACCATTGAAAGAAAAAAATCAAGCACCTGCATCAATTCAGACCATGATGAAACCCTTAAAACCCCACGCCTTCCAGCAATCTTAAGTGATTCTTCTGGGCACTCACCATACTGGAAAAAGATCATTATCAATGATACGCAAAACAGAACAAAACATTTGAAGATTCAACAAGAATGAAAATGAACCAGACCTTAACAAAATCCAAGATTCGTTGAAACAAATCTCTTTGGTCAGAAAGGTTTTTCTTATCTGCACCTTTCCCCCCTGCCTCCATAGAGAGATTAGAGGCAAGACCTGATATTTTGGCTTTCAATGCTTGCATGTCCAGGAAAAGTTTGCTCTTAGAGCCACCAGTTCCTCCAGTGTCAACATCAGCATCTTCACAAGAGGAAACATCGAGCAGGTTTAACTCAAAGCACAAAGCTAATGCTTCACCAGCAGCCATTCGAACAGCACGATCCTCCGCTTCTAGAAGAGTTGAGAGAAATGCGATTGGCCTAGAAAATAGAAGAAATATAAAAATAAGTACTTTTCATGAATTAATAGCTTAGCATGAGACACAGAAATATAAAATAAGTACTGACTCTTTCCAACTATCAATATTTATCCTCCATGAACCAATAGTTGTTAGCAGAAATGTCCAAGCAGATATAGCAGCTGCTAACACAGGTGGTCTTGGTTTCCGGACAGTTCCCACCTACAGAAAGTCAGAAATCCCAAAAATACAATTTGGTCATCCTAGAAAATTGGATGCAGTTCCTTGTTCAATCACTAGTTCGTAAAATCTGATTACAAATCAATGGCACCTATACATACATTTGAACCCGATTTTGGATGAATCACATCCCACATGGCTTTCAAAGATAACTCTGTTTCAGCCAGATCAGTTGCGCCAACAAATGTGACGACAGCCAAGCAATCAAGAGCCTACAAAAGGGTCAATTTAGATCCACTTTACTGAAAGTACAAATAAAATTTGGAAGCCAAAAGAACAAGAAAATATTCTACATACAGAAATCATCTTTGAAGCATCGGACCAAGTTTGAAGTATCCTCGAAAGTTGTGGATGTGACTCCACCATTATTTCATGCGAGCTACTCCCAGCTCCAAGTGTAATAGCTAATAACCCTGCAAGTCCAAAAAAAACCCCCCAAAAACAGTGTAAGATATTAACAGTATGTTGTATTGAACTGCAAACTGGTATGAATAGAACAGGAGACAAACCAATGGCACGGGATGCCAGGCAAGCCTCCTTAGTAGATCCCTTCTTCATCGAATTGTTGAATTGACTCAGCAAAGTGGCATATCTTCAAAAGAGAAAAATAAAATGGATAATGTATTAAACAGAGTACATTCGGATAAAATACATCTTTATTTAAAAAGTAAGCTACCATGATGACACAGAATGTAACAAGCTGGGATTTGATGGTCAAATTTTGAGCTTGAGATGGAAAGTTTTTGCATATACAAAATTGCAAATGTACAAATATGTGTATCGCTGACGGTTAAATAACTACTATCTACACATGCAACCATTAAGAATTTAAGATTGGCTAGTTGAATGTAAATAACTTACTTGTTCTCGACAAGACCATGGAGAATAAAACTTTCAAAAGCATCATCCAGTGCAGCCAATGCCGCCTCTCTTGTAGACCCCCTGCTCCAATATAAAAGGTAATATACTAAGTACAGTAAAATAAAAAACAAGTATGATTATTTCTACATCCTACATGATGGTGCTGCATACTGTCGTGCTGCAAATTTAATGAACAGGGTTCAACATTCACATCAGCAGATCAACGACAGTATAAGTGGAAGTGTGGTGGGCCTCGTGGCCCTCCCTCCTACCATCATGTAGGAGCAAAAGGTTCTCAACAATTAAGATAAATATAAGAGCATCAAAACAAGCATCACGTCAAATACATTATACAAAGGAAATGTTCTTACTGCAAATTTCAATACGATAGTGGCACAGAAGCAGCAAGGTAGAATTAAAAGGCGATTTCCATTCATGTATTTCCCTTCAAATATCCTTACTTGAAGGATTATAGATGCAATGGTAGAACATGTAATAATCAAAACACGAAGGGCATGAAGTTCACCATAGATAAAATTATTTACTAATTCCATGGTTCATTGTTGTCAGAAGAAACATAGCAGTTCAACAATATGACCACCAAACTAAGATCAGGAAGCAAACACGTAAAGCATAGGGCTCCTCGGTCCTCGTAGTATATGAACATGAACTGATGAACAATCAGGATTAGCTATTATTCTTTTACTTGATCATCAATTCACAGTCAACCAGCATAAGGAAACCAACAAGTTGAGCAAATGTATCACCAACTTGCAGTTATTGCTCTTTTATTGAAACCTTCTTGGAAATAACTTTTCAATCATTGAAGTACTCTAATTACTTTTGTACCATCTCCAACTCAAGGTCTTACGAACCTCACAAACTCCACTATGAACAATATAATGCAGCACATAAAGCTAAACTTGTCTACTTCAACTTATTAGATGCCAATTTTCATAAATGAGCTATAGTTGCCGTACAAGTACAATAAAGGAAAATTGAACTCTGAAAGCTTTGTTAAGTAAAACATGAAACAGAACTTCATAAAAACAATTACAGTGTCATGAATTGCTTCCTATTATTTTCAGACCAACATCAAAGTCCCGCCAAGAATCAAGGAAAAAAGCAACCCCATCAACTGCAACAACACTATCCACTACTCGATAACCCAGCAACCATAATACGAGCAGCAGGATACTACCGCTTACCAATCACCATGTCATAAGTTTGTAGCAAATGATAATTTGCAAACTAAACCAAACACTCGAGGTAAGCTGCAAACTACTAAGAACTAAAAAGGACTAGAGGAACGAGTCGAGTCCCACATGAAACCCTGCACCGTTGTGTATCACAAGGCAGGTTAAGAACATTACCCCAAACTGTCGAAGAATCAAATATTTCTCAGCCAATTATGAGCGGGTGTCATAACCATCATCTGCTTGATTATGATGCTATCATGATACACCAAGAACCACACATATCATTACATAAGCACAAGTCGATCAAGCACAGGTTAATCCAAGCAAAGGCTACAGAAACATGCCTGTCACACCATCTCTGGTTCTCTACCCGAACCAAAACTGAATATTTAGCATACAATACCGAAATGCTAACAGCCATAAAGAAAGGATACAGCACTTCACCTCTTCTCGTAGAGAGCGTCGATGTACTTGTCCAGAACGAACTCCTGCGAGTTGACGTGCTCAGTGGCGTACGAGATGGAGAGATCCGACTGCGCCGTGGACGACGAGCCCACGCTGTCGGCGTCGCTGCTATCCAGCAGGTCTTCCCCGCCGCCGCCGCGGACCTTGCCCTTCTTACCTACAGAACCCACGCCCCCAAATCAAAATCAACGCTCAGAACCAAGCGCCACCGCAACCCACCAACAAAAAAGAACACCAAACAAACGGCGCGGAGAGAAACTTACTCTTCCCCATGGCGAGACCGCGCAGCAAGAACCAGAATCACAAGACAGTCCAAGAAACGCGAGACCGTTCTAATAATCGCAAGGCACCACCACCACCACGCAAGAATCGCGCAGGAAGAGGGGAGGGAGCGCGGACAGGGGCTCGAATCAGGAGCGGGTGCGGTGGACACGGAGGGAGTCGTATGAGCAGGAATCGGCGGGGGCGGCGAGATCGAAATGGGAGCGCGAGTCAGAACAGGGGTAGGAGAAGCAGAAGCAGAAGCAGGGGCAGTTCTTGATGGGTTTGGATTGGCCGTGGAGACGCGGAGCTGCCATGTGAGGACGCGAGGGGGACGAACTGGTTGGGGAGTGGTTTCCAATTTTTCTCTTGGCTTTTGCTTGAGGAAGCGCTTTCTTGCGGGGGGACGGGGAGGTATAAACGAGCGGTGGTGGAGGTTTTGAAGGTTGCGGCGCTGGAAGAGACGGGAAGCGAGCGGAGAGATCCAAAATGGACGCTAGGGCACGGATAGCTGTTTCCTCGCTCTTTTTTCTTTTCTTCCTCGTTTTGCTTTTGGTTCTCTAGTTTTTTAAGGCCTTTTCCTCGTGATCCATGTAAGGAAAATACTAAATAAACAAACTTAAAAAAAATAGTAATCCAACCATCCAAGGCCTAGTTTTGAACAGGTTATTCTTAGCAAAATTGAGTGTGCGTATTGTCCTATGTAAATTTCCTACGATGTGAACATGCACTTAACTATAGATAGAAATATTCAAAAAAAAATCAATATAAGAGTAATTCCAATTACCATCACTTAAACAAATAAATAGTTTTACAGCCAGGAGCGGATCCAAAGAGGCTCATAAGATGCACAGGATACTGGATCTAAATGAATTTTTCAACCTATATATACCATGTGTGACACCCTAGTCCAACACGAGCGACACCAGGCTGCACCTCATACCAAGGCGTTGATGGGCCAATAGCACACAAGAACGACCCAAAGAAACATGCGGCTTAACCGAGGGCATCCCAGCACACGGCAATGGCGTTGGGATAGGAGGAAGCAGCCCACTATCTCCCACAATTCTTCTATGAAGCTGCTCGTATAGGCCCTTCGCTGCTTCGCATCATGCTAACGCCCCCCGACTACTCGTCTATTCGACTCGAGAGACCGAGTCTGCAACGCGCGCAGCGCGCTGAGCCTCGAACATCGCCCACTCACCTAGCTACCGCCCACCAGTCGGCGGAGACCTTGTCGGCCGCAACTTCGTTTGGTCGAGCTCCTTGATGATAACAGAACACCAACGACCAACGAGGATCAAGTCGAGTCGTGAATCAACATAGGGTATTGCTTCTTTGTTCTAGTTTTCTCCTAATTCTTCCTATTTCTTTCAAGAAAAAGGGTCTTTTCAATTTGATTATTGTTGTTTTCCCACCAAATTATAGGATTATGTTTTAGGGTTTCAAATTAGGTTTTTGGAATACCGACCAAGTTGCAATTGGGAGGGAAAAATTGCAAGAGATCATGATCCATGTGCTCAGCTTTGACTAAGCTTTGGATTGACTTGATTATTTGACTATGATATCAAGTAAGTAAGCTTTTGGAGTATGGACATGTGTCTGTACCCTATTGTTCTTGATTGTGACAATGTTTAATTGAATTTTCAATTAATCGACAAATGACAAGTAAATCTATGGAACGGTTTCTGAAAGGAAAGCGCCATGTAATGTTATTGTTGCGGGGAATTCACCACTAGAAGATAATGGTTCCTTCAGTTTGCTACAATTAATCCATACTATTAGTGGGTTTCTCGATTTTTGTAAGTATTTTCATCGCTACTTCTTTATTATTGTATGTTGTCATCGGTTATGTTGAATTATTGATATTAAAAAAATATTGAACACATTACTACTTAGTACAATATTACTTAAAAATTATATATGTAGTTATATATATAGGAAGTGATGAATTCTGATCATTTTCGCTCTAATTCCACCCAAAACACACCGTTCAACTAGAGGATGTGCAACTCATGCACACAAATGTATCAACAACCACCTCTACCTCGAACCTAGTTATGAGCCTATGACTAAGAACATGGAGAGAGATATCAAAATGATAAGATATATGTTTAAAATATGGCATATATATAAATGAAGAATAACTTGTAATATATATATATATATATATATATATATATATATAGACACACACACACTTAAAAGAGGGAATTGGTGGTGGTCCGTCCTCTCTCATGCGATATGAGCCGTTAGATCTATATTTCTTCGTGAGATGTGAGCCGTTGGATCTCGTTCTTTCTCGGTTCCTCCCGTACGTACGGTTGGCCACCCATAGCCTCCTCTCCACTCCCCCCACACCCCAACTACCCAAGCTGGTACGTAAGAAGCCCAAAGATTCCATCGATCTTTCCAAGAACGGGTTACCGGTGGATCACTTGCATTGTAGGCTGAGCACAACAACGATTGACGAGATATGATTTTTATAATCTGTAGCAAAGCACGAGCATTGAACTAGTGTGTGTCTATATATATATAACATAAAACAAATGGGCACCAAAAAAAATGTTTTGTACACAACTAGAAATGGCATGGTCGGTTGTTTGCGGAGCATCTCGGACCAATACCATCCGATTTGCATTAGTGCAAGTTAGCCCTGTCTTGGGGAAAGGGAAATCCAGTACCAAGTTACCAACTTTGGCTAAATTCAACCGTTTACACGAAACTACTACATAGTAAAACCCTTCGATGTGCAATTAATTGCAATTCTTAGCGTAGGTCTATGAGTAAACCCTGGAATATTTCCAAGGTGTAGACTGTGCACGAGTTAGCGTGTGTTTAGTACGTTCCCTTCAGCGTGTTAGTCACTTTATCTATCTTTAGCCGCTAAATACAATTGGATTAATCAAAACAAACAAAGGTCAGCTATAGGCAACCGTGTAAGGAACCTCCTGTTACGCGTAAATGGCATCTAATCAGAAATGCGATGGAAAAGATACCTTTGAGCACGGATCGCTCACCGGATATTCTCTTCGGACTTCTTTTCCTTTAGATGTTGGTTTGGCATTACTACATAGGCAGAGTCCACCGTCCACAACTCCCTCGTTCGGCCGTTCCACGGGCTGGAACGGGAAAGAAAAAAAATCCTATAAGACCTGGACTTTGGGGTTATCAACTTAACCCTCTCTAAATCAAGACATATGACAATACCAATCTTAAAAGCCTCCATCTCATTAACTCCCCCTCGACCCACCTCCACCTCCTCCTCCTACTTTTTGATATGGACGTCATCCAAGTTATTCAGATTATGTAAAATAGATGAATTATGTCGACGATCGAGTAGCTGATTTTACGAAATAAAACAGAGAAGAATGACAAAAAAATTGGGAGATGATGGGACTACTCTTTATTGCTATCAACTGGATCCTTTACGGAGAGTGCCCTTGATAAAGCATTGTACTAATCCTAATTACACTGAGCGTGATGCTTGCTGTATTGTTGAATCAGACTTGAAACATGAATCTAACGCTGATTGTTGTGCTCCAATCTGATGCATCCGTTCCACCGTGCTCCATCATTAAATAACCATTGAAGGGGTGATAATTACTCCTAGAGAAGACGTCTGTTGGAAGTGTCGCGACTGGTCGGAGCGAGGCAACAGTTGATGAAGTATCAATAGTTCGGGTTGATGTCTGTGAGACACTAAACCGCACTGTACTTTGTTGCTGGTGTCTTAGGATTATAAAGTGTCGTATGGTATGGAGTCAATATAACATGTGCTCCATCCATCACATGGTAAAGAGTATGCTTGGAGCAAAATCCAGATGTCAGTTCATTGCTTGTACAAGTAGTTGTCTAGTCGGGGACCAGATACATAACATCGTCCGACCAGGGTATCTATAAGTAACCTCTGGAATCCTTACGACCATAGAGGTCGTTAGACTTAGAGGTTACGACTATTACGTCCACATGGGTCGTAGACTTAGGGTTTACGATTTTTACTACTATGAAAATCATAGGTTTAGGGGTTACGGTCATGAAGATATATGATTTTTTTAACTATATATTAAAATAATGTATATAGATTTTAATCCTCATCAAAGTACATACCAGTCGGCCAAAACAGCACGAGTGGATTTATTTGGCGATTTTCCTGTTTGGGAAGGATTTTTAGTGTTCCTCCTAATGCCCTTGAATTTCTTGTGCGCAAGCAACAATCGAGTTGATATTGCTAATTTGTTGTCATGGTTGCATACCAGCGGTAGTTGTGTTGTGATCGAAAATCGAATCCAGTATTGATTTTGATCCTGATCGATCCCTAACCGTCATGCATGATCGATGAACACGTCAATGATCGACAAGAAATATTGCGCGTGCATGTTGTACCTTCAAGCGGAGAAGATGGTGGCCGGTCAACGGGGGAAGCTAATGAGATGGGAGGCTTTAAGATTGGTGCTGCCACATATATATACGGTTTAGAGAGGGCCCAAGTTGATATTCTAAAAGACCAGGTCTTGTCTCCTGCTAGAACCGTGTAGCGTACAAGGCTCCACCATGCGACCATACCACGCAAGACGCGGTGCGAGGCGATGCCCTCGCGGTTGGACCACGAGTCCACGAGTACTTACGTGCGTCAGCGTCTGGTTCCCTCGCCCGGTGGTTTGGTGTGGTCGCTCCGAGCCGTCCTGTTGGCAACGCACCGGTGGAGAAGGGAGACCCGAGGCCGCTGAGTTGGGGGATCCCACCACGTTCGCGGCGAACACACTCGAGACGCCGTTCCGCATGTGAGTACGTGGTCGAGATGCATACGTCTCGGGCCGGGCTGGGTTACAGAATCACGCATGCACGTACTAGAAAACGTACGTGATTGTGATTACCTAACTTTGTTTGTCTTCCTACTTCTCTAGAAAGGTAGAAGATGTGATAAGCTCGGATTGCATTTTAAGTAAAAGAAGCTAAAAAGAAGAAGAAGAAGAATCCTAGAGTTCTAGTTATCAGATTCTAAGCAAATGTGCCCGTAATCATTCGGAGCACCAATATTTTATAGGGCGATTTGCGCCAACGTACTATGAAAGTGTTTCCATCGTATGTCCATCGTATCCGTCGTTCGATTCGGTGCAACAAAAAACATAGAAGTGCAACAATTAGTTTCTAAGTTTGCAATAAATCTTAACCCGGATGCAACAAACACGAAATAAACGTTTAATCTACTTACAAAAGTCGCAACAATTTATTAGCGTGCAACAAAAATCCACTTGATTGCAACAAACACAGCCACGAAACAAGCCGTCACGCCGTCTCGCACCCACCGACGCCTGTCGCACGACCACACATTCGCACTGATGCATCGTCGTGCCCGCTCGATACGCCAATGCTAAGCTATACCACCCTCCCGCATCAATAGCTGAAGATCAACCAACATCGTTCGAGTAGTGCACCCAATCAAACGGTGAGTGCAACAAAAATACAAAAGCGCGCAACTAAATTTATTACTAGGCGCAACAAAAAGGGGTACAAAACTCTTGTTCTTCCTCATTCACTTCGGTTGCAACAAAATTCACAGAAAAAGGAAACTACAGGTTCCTACACGTGCAACAAATTAAACAACATACTGCAACAAAAATACATCTTTCTGGAAAGATACGAAAAAGACACTATAACAATAAAATAATACTTTCTACAACAATTCAATCAAACACCTGCAGCAAACACGTACTTGTAGGAGGAGCACGTGGGTAGCAACGAGTAGCAGAGCTCGTCGTGGAGGACGAGGCTGAAGCAATGCTTCTTCACTGGCGCTTGGGGGCGGAGGATACTGGTTTCGCCGTCAACCTATGTCACCACCCTAGTCGTTGGGCAACTCCCTACTGTTGTAACAGCCCAAATTTTTATTTCTAATTTAAAATAAGAATTAATTATTTTTAAGATTATTTTTGGAATTTTAAAAAGTTTTTTCCTATTTAGTTTAAAGCCAAAAAAATATATTTACAAATTTAATTACCAATTATGAGTTGGAAATAATTTTATTAAGTTCAAAATAAGTTAGAAAATTTTTGTGAATTTTTCCTTAATTTTTGAACCCTATTTGATATTTTCTAAAAACCTAAATGAATTAACTCAATTTTCTTATTTCGAAATCTTCAAAATTCTAGGAAAGCCCTTCGGGCCGAATCCTTTCGATCAGCCCATCTTTTCCTCCTGCAGCCCAGCTCGCTCGGCCCAAGCCACCACGCCAGCCCAGCCGTCCTGCACCTTTCCCCTCCTGCTTTCGCCGACAGGTGGGACCCACCGATCAGCCTCTCCCCTATCCTTCTTCTTCGTCGCGCCCCTCCCGTTGGCTGTCCATGCCGAGCCGGTCCAAGTGCGTCAGTGTGCCTCACCCGTCTCGTTGCCTTGACGCTCGCCAAGCCGCCCATCAACGCGCAATAAATGCTCGTCCCGCCGCTGCCCATCCCCGCACCAGCCCTCCCCTCTCGCCGCGAATCCCACCAGCACCGACCGAAGCTCGCCCGTGCGCCCACCCGTTGACCTCCTCCCTCTCTCCACCTCAGTAGCTATAAATGGAGCCCCGTGTGCCTCTCCACCTTCTCTCAATTTTCCTCATCTATCCCTTTCTCTCTCTCACCTTCTTTCACCGGATTTTTGAGCTTGAAGCTCTGTAGTTGGAACTAGCTCCACCGCCATTTTGCCGCCGGCAAGGGCTCTCCGACGACTTCGTCCACACCTACAACTTCGCATGGTTGTTCACGGTGCTCACTATGCTTTCACCAGAGCTCCACCGGACCGTCGGCACCGCCTTTGATCGCCATCGCCGCCACTATTCCTCCTCGCCGTCGGACATCTCGTTGCGCTTTGTCACCAAAACTGAGAGCCCTAGGTTTGCATCGCCTCCCTCTCCCTTTTTGTGCCCCAACCGAGGTTCGCCATGGCGCTGAAGCGCTGGCGAGCCGCACATCCGAGTGCCACCACGATCGCCGAGGCTGATGTGACCGACACGTCCGAGCCACCTGGCGCCACGTCGGCATCACATCACCCGCCCGTCAGCATCAGCGCACGCGTCAGCCTCCGCACCGTGTTGCGAACCAGGTTCATCGTGGACCTTCGTGCAGCCGTGAACCCAGTCCATGGCCGTGGACCCACACGTTAGTGGCTCAAGCCATTTACTTTTGAAAAATAATTTTGGCCAAAAATAAATACTCTCATTGACGTCAGCATGACACGATAATTATTTTTCCTTTAGAAAATTAATTCCATAAAATCCGAAAAACCCCTTTTCATCATTTTATGTATTTTCAAACTTCCGAGTGCGTGTTCTTTTTCGTTCGAGCTCCGATTCAAGTGATTCAAATTTGTAAATTCATCTAAAATCAATATCTAACTATCTACACTAGAATAATTTAATTTGTAGTTCATTAGAATTTATTAGAATTTTATTTAATTTTTCTCCATTTTCTCGTATAGATTTCGACGACACCCTGCAGGTGCTCTTGGCGTGGAAATTCGCGGGGGTCGTCGGGTCGTCGCTGAGATGTCCAACCTGGTCGGCGGCGACGCCGAGGCGCGCGCGCGGTCCGCGCGGTACGCGCACGGCTCCTGCTCGGGCCTCGTCCTGGCCGCCGCCTCGCCGCCCCTCGCCGCGTCCGGGCCGTCCTGTGGTGAGACCGAGTCTCTGCGGGACAGGGTCGACCTGACGGCGGCGCGCCCGTCAAGCACTCGGGGAAGAGGAGGGACCGGGGTGCCAATGCCTCCGCGGAGCGGGATCGGGGAGCGAAGCGGCCGCGGCGCGCGGCGGGTGCTCAGGACGCGGGCATGCTCTCGGAGACCTACGACGCCGCGTACAGGCCCGGGACCAACGAGACGCGCGCGGCCTACGTGACGCTGCTCGGCGTGATCGGGATGCAGATTGGCGGGCAGCCGCCGGGCGTGCTCGGCGCCGCCGCCGATGAGGTGCTTGCTGTCCTGAAGAATGACAAGATCAAGGGTGGATAAGAACAATCTGATCAAGTATGAAAGGAAGGGTGGATGCTTTCAGATCACTGACCTTGGAAGAAATGCTAGTTTTTACTATATGAGTCATGGGACTATTTCGACATACAACGAGCGCCTGAAGCCTACAATGGGTGATATTGAACTTTGTCAGTTGTTCTCCCTGAGTGAAGAATTTAAGTATGTTCAGATGAGAAAATGGAGATGACAAAACTGTTGGATCGTGTGCCAATTCCTATAAAAGATAACTTGGAGGAGCGCATTGCAAAGATCAATGTACTTCTCCAGACATATATCTCTAGGTTGGAGAACTTGAGGGGTTTTCCCTGAGTTCTGATATGGTCTACATCAGACAGGTAATGTGATGGTTGCCTCTCTGCAATATATGCTTTTCAACTTGTGGCCTTCTGCTTGTGTCTACTTGTATTCTTATACATCTTTTCTTATCTACATTGCAGAGTGCTGGCGTATCTTACGAGCGCTATTCTAGATTGCTTGGAGGAGGGGATGTGCTAAACTGTCAGAGAAGGCTCTGAATCTTTGACTGAAGAGGAGATGTGCTAAACTATCAGAGAAGGCTCTGAATCTTTGCAAGATGGTCCATAAGGGTGGGTTGTCGAAACTCCCTTGCGCCAGTTTCCGAGTATACCAAAGGATATCATGATTAAAAGATGAGGCAGCACTGAATCTGAGCTCATCCATTGTCCAAAGATGAGGCAGCTGTACTGGTGCATCCACCAGCTATCGAAGTTGAACCTTTCAGTGCATGTTCAACCGATTACCCGTGCAGTTTTGGGTTTTGAGCTGACTGTAACACCAGAATTCCAATGGTATGATAAGGTGCATGGAAATGCGGAGCTGTTTTGGGTTATAGTCTAGGATAATGACGGCTAATACATTCTTCACCATGAATGATTCTGTCTTAACAGACAATACATGCATGAAGACCGCAAACTGAACTTCCACCGCCCCCTCAATATTATATACGTGTTGTATCAGACAGGTGGCTTGGTTCTCAGACAATTCAGCACTTGATTCTACCAGAAAAATATGCTCCACCTACTGAACCGCTTGATCTGCAGCCACTGCCTATTACTGCTCTGAGAAATACTCAGTATGAAGATCTTTTTAGCGCTTTCCAGTATTTTAATTCCATCCAGACCCAAGTGTTTAGTGCCTTATATAATAGTGACAACAATGTACTAGTTGCTATGTGCAGAACTTGCCATAGTCAGGAACCATCAGAAGGCAGCATCTGGTGAGAGCAACATGCGGTTTGTATATATAGCTCCTATTGACTATTGAGGCAATTGCAAAAGAAAGATACAAGGATTGGAATGGGAAATTTGGAGAATTTGTCCATGTAGTTGAGTTAACAGGTGAAACTGCAGCTGATCTGAAGCTTCTTGGTAAAGGAGAAATCATAATCAGTACTCCTGAAAAATGGGATGCCCTCTCCCGCTGGTGGAAGCAGCGAAAACACATTCAACAGGTCAGCTTGTTTATTGTTGATGAACTTCATCTAATTGGATCTGAAAAAGGACATGTTCTGGAAATCATCATATCTAGGATGAGGCGCATTGCAAACCATATTGGTAGTAATATCCGAATTATGGCACTTTCTGCTTCACTTGCAAATGCTAAAGACTTTGGGGAATGGATTGGTGCTGCCTCACATAGCCTTTTTCGACTTTACTCCCACAGTGCGACCTGTGCCATTAGAAATACACATTCAGGGTGTGGATGTAGCAAACTTTGAGGCAAGGATGCAAGCAATGAAAAAGCCAACATATGCAGCTATCATGCAATATGCAAAGAATGTCAAGCCTGCTTTAGTGTTTGTACCAACAAAGAAGCATGCAAGATTGACTGTATTGGATTTATGTGTGTATTCAGGTGCTGAGGGTGGTGGAATACCTTTTGTTCTGGGCTCACAAGATGAGTTGCATATTTTCACTAGTTGTGTCAATGAAGAAACACTTCCGACCACACTAAATTGTGGTGTGGGCTACTTGCACGAGGGTATGAGTGACCTTGATCAGGAACTTGTGACCCAGCTGTTTGCTTATGGGACAATACAAGTGTGTGTTGCAAACAGTACAATGGGTTGGGCAAGATCATTGCCTGCCCATCTGGTGGCTGTCATGGGAACCCAATATTATGATGGTCGGGAGAATGCTCATACTGATTATCCAATCACAGATGTATTACAGATGAGGGGCCATGCCAGCAGACCACTTCAAGATAACTCTGGGAAATGTTTTATCCTGTGTGATACACGTCGTAAGGAGTACTACAAGAAGTTTATTTTTTATTCCCTCCCTGTTGAGAGTAATCTTCACCATTTCTTGCATGATCACATGAACGCTGAGGTTGTTGATGGAGTTACAGAAAATAAGCAAGATGCTGTGGATTACCTCACGTGGACTTTCATGTACAGGCGGCTGACCAAGAACCCAAACTACTACAATTTGCAGGGCGTTAGTCATGTTGATTTGTGATCCAAATTCTATACATCAATTAGGCCAGCTTCTGGACGAAGCGTAGCGGAGGCCCGTCGCCGGAGGCTTAGTCGACTTAGGGTTTCCCTGCTCTATATATTCCCTGTAAGCCGCCGCCGTTTGGGATAAGAAATCAGAGTTGTAAATCCCCGGCGTTGTAACCTCACCCCGATATAGTGAAGATTGTTGCTGGCTGGCGCCCGTGGTTTTTCCCTCTCGCATTGTGAGGGTTTTCCACGTTAAATCTCGTGTCTCTTTGCGATTGATTCTTGTTTACTTCGTCGTTCCTCCGCCGTCTCGTATAACAAGTCACAGGCATCTTTCAGATCATCTTTCTGAATTGGTTCAAGACTGTGTTGAATGACCTTGAGTCGAGCAAGTCTGTGGCTATTGAGGAGGATATGTATCTTAAGACCAGCAACCTTGGCCTCATTGCTTCGTACTACTACATTAGCTACACAAGAGTTGAACGTTTCAATTTGATGCTTGTTATGAATATCGCATGTATTCAATATGAGGCCAATGGGCCAATATATATACACAAGAAGATGTTACAGATAAGGAAATCAAATAATATCTAGAGTCATATTCTATCTCTAATATATATCTCTAACACCCCCCTCAAACTCATGGTGGATCAACAACACTGAGTTTGGAGAGATAGAAGCCATGCTGTGCTCGAGTCTGGGCCTTCGTGAAGAAATCCGCTATCTGAAGCTCTGAAGGCACATACTGAAGAGCAATCACCTGATCATGCACACAAGACCTCATGAAGGAAGCATCAACACCAATATGCTTGGTGAGCTCATGCTTCACGGGTCACTGCAATCTTGATAGCACTGTCTTGTTTGACAAGAGAGGAGCCGGTGTAATGTGAAACACCAAAATCCTCAAGTAACCACCGTAGCCAAGTAATCTCTGCATCAAAGAGAGCCATAGCACGCAACTCACCTCTGCGCTCGAGCGGGACACTGCGATCTGCTTTTCGCCTTCCGTGCAATAAGCGAACCACCAAGAAAAACACAAGAAGCGAGATAGACCGCCATCGAGGGATCACGCCCAAGTAGCATCCGAATAAGCTGAAGTCATGGCGAGTGGAGCGTGGAAAGAAGAGACGGCGAGAGATAGTCCCACGAAGGTATCGTAGAACTCAAGAAGGTGGTCAGTAGTGGACTGAGTGGGAGCGAAACAAACCGACTCGAATGTGAACTGGATAAGTGATATCCGGACGAGTAACAACAAGGTAGACAAGACTCCCAACAAGGTGGCGATAAGTAGTCGGATCGTAAAGAGGCTCGCCATCGAGGGTCGGAGGTGAACATTGAGCTCCATAGGAGTCTCAACAGACGATCGATGAGGGAGGCGCGATCAAGAAGATCTGAATATACTTCTCTTGGGACATAAAGAAACCATCCGGAGTGGAAGTAACCTCAATCCCAAGGAAGTAACGAAGAGGACCAAGATCCGACATAAGGAACTCGCCACTAAGACGAGCCTTGACAAAGACAATGTACTCGAGTCATCTCCGTAATGATCATATCATCAACATACAGAAGAAGAAGAGTCCGACCACGAGACGAAGTGTGGACAAAAAGCGCATGATCATGATCACTTGCTGAAAAGCCAGCAGCAGTGACCACAGAGGAGAAGCGCTCAAACCAGGCACGAGGGGCTTGCTTAAGGCTACAGAGAGAGCGACGAAGGCGACAGACCATGCCCTCAGGAACAGAATACCCAAGTGACGGATGCATGTAGACCTCCTCACGCAACTCGCCATTAAGAAAGGCATTCTTGACATCAAGCTGAGAAACAGACCAGTGGTGAACAGACGCCACAGAAAGAAGAGTGCGGACAGTGGTCATGTGGGCCACATGAGCAAAAGTCTCGTCGTAGTCACGACCATGCTCCTGCTGGAAGCCACGAGTAACAAGACGCGCCTTATAACGCTCAAGAGAGCCATCAGAGCGAGTCTTAATCTTATGACCCACTTACATGTGATGGGACGAGAGTGAGATGGAAAAGGAACAAGATCCCAAGTACCTGTACGCTCGAGGGCAGCAATCTCCTCGGCCATGGCATGCTGCCACTCAGGATGAGTAACAAGATCCCTGGGGAGGCGAGCTCACAAGTAGCCGCACCAAAGAAAGGCAAAACGGCGAGGGCCAAATCGACTGGCGATCGCGGAGAGCGTAGCGAGGAGAAGGCGGCCCATCAGGGGAAGATGAAGCATCAGAAGAAGATGAAACATCAGGAGAAGTGGGCTCATCTGGAAGATCCTCAATACGAGGTCGACGAGTGTAGACGAGTGTAGTGGGGGGAGCCTGAGGAGCCGCAGGAGACGAAGCAGGCGGCGACAATGGCGGAGAGGCCACAGGAGAAATATGTGGAGACTCAGTGGGACGGGTGGACGAGGGCAAGACAGAGATAGGTGTATCTGGAAAAGTCAAAAAAGACAGAGACTCCACAGAGGAAGCCGAAGGAGAGACAGGACGTGGGTAGAAGGGACGAGACTCGTCGAAAGTGACGTCCCGAGAAATCCGCATCCGTCGACCAACAGGATCCCAGCACCGATAGCCCTTGTGCTCGGCACTGTATCCCAGAAAGACACACTCAACAGACTGAGCAGTCAGTTTGGTGCGTTCTCGAGGGGCGAGGAGAACGTAGCAAACGCAGCCAAACAGACGAAGGGCAGAGTAGTCAGGAGGGAGACCACAGAGACGCTCAATAGGGATTGCGCCCTGAAGAGCAGAAGAAGGCTGGATGTTGACGAGATAGGTGGCAGTGGAAACAGCCTCCGCCCAAAAGTGAGGTGGAATAGAGGCGGCAATCATCAGGGCACGAGCTGATTCAAGAAGGTGACGATGCTTGCGCCAAAGAACACCATTCGAGCATGAGCACCAGACAAGAGAATCGAGCGAGAGTGCCCCGCCAAAGAAGGAAACTGCGTAGGTGATGAGAGAGGTACTCGCCAAACAGAGTCGCACTTAAAAACACGAATAGGAGTGGAGAACTGTGTGCGAACCATGGTGGCAAACTGTTTATAGATGGACAAGACCTCACTACGAGAAGACATGAAATATATCCAAGTGTGGCGAGAGAAATCATCTATAAATATGATATAGTATCGATGACCCCCTTTCGAAACGAAGGGAGCCGGACCCCAAACATCAGAATGAACAAGATCAAAAGGACGCCGAGATCTTGACTCACTATGAGGATAAGGAAGTCAATCTGCTTTGCCTAACTTACACCACGACAATCTAAAGAGATGTCACCGATCATGATCCCGAAGACCACGACGAACTAAGGATGACATACGAGATCCACATAGATGACCAAGACGGTGATGCCACCGCCGAAAGAGCCGGTAGACGAGTAGCCAAGCGGAGAGACCGCAATGACGGGCGTGAAGGAAGGTGAAGCTACCAAGCTCCCGAGACGCTAAGAGTCAAGGCGCCGAGGGCCGAACCAACGAGCTCCGTGTGGCGGTCCCGAACACAACAAGAGTCGAGTCGAGAATGATCCGATAACCAAGGTCGAATCATCCAAAGCAGAAAGAAGTCGCATGGTTAGGCGAGGAACATGAGCAATGAAGGAATATGAAAAGATGAGTTGCTAAGAGGTCCTCGACCGAGAGACAAAGAGAGGTACCATCGCAGAAATACACCGACAGGGGAATCAAGAGGTGTAACAAAGATAGAGTGGAAGAATCGGAAGTCATGTGGAAGGATGCTCGGAATCAAGGATCCACGGGAGGTACTGACCGTAGGAGGTGGTTTCTCGGTGCAGAAGAGTCGGAGTCGCAGAACTCGCAGAACTCGTCAAGGAAGAACACAAGCGGCAAGTAGTCGTCGAAGTCTGGCTATCACCTGCTCAGTGAGAGAAAACGCGGAAGTAGTCGATGCAGACGTCGATGTAGAAGTACCAGTGCCAGTGCTAGGAGAAGAACGGCGTGAAATATGCCGCTGTTTCTTGTAGCACTAGGACTCAATGTGGCCGAACTTGTCGCAGTAGGAGCAGCGAGGACGACCACCGCTAGATGAAGGCCGGCCACCACCACCGTGGCGCCCACCGGAGGAGGCGATGTCTTGAAGCGTGAAGCGATCGGTGTAGTAGGGTACGGCGTGAGCACGAAACGGTGCCCATTGGTAGGCGGCGCTGGACGGCGCGGCGACCAAGGTAACGTAGTCTAATAGGCGGAGCGGCGATTAGACGACGTTTTTTTTTTTGGATTCTCGGCGTTTCTTTTCTTTTAAGCCGGCCGTTAACGGCCCAAACGGGCAGGGGAGGAAGTTAGGGTTTCTCCCCTGCAGTGGCGGCGATGGAGGCCTTTGCGGGGCGGCGACGACGGCTCGCATGGCGGCGGCGGCGGCGGCGGCTTCAATGAGCGGCAGCTTTTCAATGGACGGCGACAATGAATGGCCTCGCGGCTTCCCGGCGGCGGCGGCTCATGGTCAGCGAAGCGGCGACGGCGGCCGAGCGGCTGCGCAGTGGAATCCACGGGCGGCGCCTTGAGGAGATGAGCGGCGCGCCCGAGTCCAGCAGAGGCGGCGCGTCGGCCCGGATCCGGCAGAGGAGCGGACGGGAGGGCGCGGCGGCCGGCCGGCGCGGGCGGCGGGAGGAGCGCACGCCGGGAGGCGGCGGCTCGAGGAGATGAGCAATGGCGCCCAGCGCTGCAGAGAAGCTCCGAGCCGGGCGGCGTCGGCCGGCGCCGGGCCAGAGGGCGGCACCAAGAGCGATGAGGCGGCCGGCCGTGGCGCGGCAATGGCCGGTCGCGCACGGCTCGTGGAGCGGCTGCAGGCCGAGGTGGCCAGTGGCTTCGAGCGTGGGGAGGCGGCGGCAGCGGGTGAGGAGCTCGAGACCTCGAGCAGGCGGAGTCGTCAAGGATGACGACGAGCAGCAACCTCCAGATTGGATCTGAGAGGCGGCGGCGTGACAAGCGAAGCGACAGGAAATCCTAGGTACGCTCTGATACCATGTTATGAATATCGCATGTATTCAATATGAGGTCAATGGGCTAATATATATACACAAGAAGATGTTACAGATAAGAAAATCAAATAATATCTAAAGTCCTATTCTATCTCTAATATATATCTCTAACAATGCTGACCAGAGAAACTAAGTTGAAGGGCCTCCTGGAGATTCTATCATCTGCGTCCGAATATGCAGACTTTCCAAGTCGTCGTGGTAGATTCTTGCCCAGCACCAGAGATTCTGTATCAACAAGCCTAGATATGGTCCTCGTGTCACGACCAACGTGCTCCTCCAAGCCCACTTTGCAAGGCACACTCTGGTCAGGAACCTGACTACCGACCAGCGTGAGCTCCTTTTTTATGCCCACAGACTCCTCCAGGCAACGGTTGATGTTATTTCAAGCAATGGCTTAGTCTCGCTCTCAAGACAATGGAGCTGTGTCAAATGGTGACACGGTGTGTGGGATCGTGATTCTGCGCTGCTACAGCTTCCTCACTTCACCAAGGAGTTAGCAAATCGGTGCCAGGAGAACGAAAAGAAGGCTGTCGAGAGCACCTTTGACTTGGCCGAGATGAGTATTGATGACACGCGAGAATTGTTGCAGTTACCAAGCTCTAAGCTTCAGGACGTGATTGAATTCCTCAAACGGTTCCCCAGCATTGACATGTCTTATGATGTACGTGATGGTGACGATATAAGGGCCGGGGACAATGTGACTGTGCAGGTGACGCAACGAATCTGCGGTCCGAGGTCGGGTCTGGCTGGTTCATGCTTCCACGTACCCAAAAACCAAGGAGGAAGGATGGTGGCTAGTGATCGGTGATAGTTCCAGCAACCAGTTGCTGTTGAGGAAGAGGGTTGCGCTTCAGAAGATGGCGAGGGTCAAGCTCGAGTTTAAGGCTCCTGCAGAAGCAGGGAGAAGGAGCTACATGATTTACTTGATGTCAGATTCCTATCTGGGCTACGACCAGGAGTATGAGTTTACCATCGATGTCAAGGAATCTGGTGGAAACTGATGCTGTACTGAAGACCTGTAATCGTTTCTTTGCTCAACTGATATTAACATGATTGCTTCAGGTACCACTGCCATTGCTCCAAAATGCATCATAAACTGAAGATTTAGATATTTTTCTTTTGTAAGTACTATAGTTGGTGAATCATGTACCTTATCGATGCACTTTCATGTGTTGCTACTTAATCTCAATGACGAAATTTATTATCTTCTCTCTGTATAATTTCTGAAATTTGAATCCAAGTATTTAGGATCTGTTGCATATGGTGTTCCTTCGTGCGCCCATAGTATATCTTCTGCTATACTGGATAGCCGAGAAGGGGGGTCTCCTTGCCTGTTCGGCTGCTCCTCTCAACGCCCTGTTTCATATGAGAAGCTACATGTGGCATGGGCCAGAACGCTCGAGGTGGCCCGTTCTGTGACCACGGGCGCAAAAGAATATGGCGCGAGGAAACAAGTCGCACTCGAAAGCGAGGTCTATCCATACATGTCTCCAATCCGTATGCCTTGTGGCTTGTACTCTTGTCAGCGCTGACGGCTGCGGTTTTAACGTTTTCGCGAGATGTGCTAGTTTCAGAATTTTCAGGCTTTCAGAAAATGTCATAACACTTCTGCGAGACCAAAGGTATCAAAATCCTTCGTGAAATCATTAGTCGTACTGTTTGTTATCCTGATTAAAAACTTTGGAGTATGGCAGTATGCTAAACTAGTACTTGCTACTCCTGTGGCTCGAGTCATCCAAAGAACAGAAGCATTTGGTTAGCTTGGAGTTGCTGTCTGGTACAGTTGTACAATCTGCTGCAATCTTAGTCTAGCGTATTCCTTGGGTGTTTTTGGTTGGGTGAACTAGAGTGATTGGGATGAGATGGTATAGGATGGATGAGATCGTTCTGAATAAGATGATACATATATACTGTTTTGTTGGTTGTATGAAATGATACACTAATATGTTTAGTTGGTTATATGGGATGATCTAGGATGGTATGAGATAATGTTTGACTGGGGGGATGAGGTTGGTTTGGACGAGATTACCTCAATAATATATTCTTTTTCTTTCTCTTTCTTCCTTCCTTTTTTCTTTTCTTCCTTACTGCTTTGCCGACCGACGGTCCTCATTCTTTTCTTTCTCTTTCTTCCGGTGTCATCTCCTCTCACTGACGTGTCCCTAGCCCCGCCACACCTCCCTTTGCCGCCGCCTTCCCAGCGCCGTCGCGCTACCTCCCCTCGCCACTGCCACCCTGCCTTCCCAGCGCCCCGCGCATCGCTTCCCTGCCGCCTCGCCCAGGATGCTGCCTCTGGGCGGCGTCGCAGTGGTCACCTGAAGCCACGTGAGCGGTCATCTGAAGCCACGCGAACGAGCGAACGTGATCAGGACGAGGTGATTTGTCTGATTTTTCCGAACGAGTTGATACAACATCTGGGAGGAATATTATCCAAAGTTGGACCATCTCATCTGAAAATGCATTAGTTCCATCCCTTCTGTTAGAGATATGTTAGAATAGGAGTTAAAATAGGGACTCTTATATGCCTTATCTATATATGGCATATATCTCTTGTACTGCTATATATATCGCCCTTTGGGCCTCTCTTCAATACACACAATTCCTAACATGGTATCAGAGCTAAGGTTCTAAACCTAGCCTTCATCGTTTTCTTTGTCCTGCTGCCCTCGGAAGGAGCAATCTCCGCTCCCGGGGGCAGCCGCTCGTCGTCGTCACCGACGAGGTCCCCTGCTCGAGCCGCTAGTGGATCCGACGCCCGGAGGTCGCCACACCTTCAGGCTGCTTCGCCTGGAGACATCTTCCTCCCTACTTCGTGCACGCCTCAGAGGGTCCGCCTGCAAGGCTGCCACCGGATCTGCAGCCGTCACCAACATCAACGTGGTGCGCGACCCGCGGTGGGGGCGTGCCCTCGAGACGCCGGGCGAGGACCCCTTCGTCGTCGGCCGCTACGCCGTCAACTTCGTGCACGGCATGCAGGACATCTCCGACCACGAGATGGCGAACATCACCATCATCCTCTCTGGCCGCCTCCTCCAGCCAGATCCGGCCGGATCTGGCTCCCTCCCGATGAACGACGCCATCGCGCCACAGTGCACGCGCCCGCCCCGAATCCGGCCGTCTCCACCGCCGGCAAGCCCGGATCCGGCCTCTCCGTCGCCGGATCCGGTTTCCCCGCCGTCGGATTCGGCGCCCTCCTCACCACAGCCGCTGCACCGGTGCCCTCCGTTGCGGGGTCGCGCTTCAACCCTCGCCTCGGCCCACGGCCACGGTGGCCAGCGCCCTCTGCATCTTCTGCTTGTCGTCGCCTCTCGTGGATCTTCCACATCGCGGGCCAAGGAGGATCGCCTCTCGTGGATCTTCCACATCGCATGCCAAGGAGGAGTAGTACTGGCGCGAGGCCGAGGGCCCCAAGTCCCGTGCCGCGCGCTGGCGGGAGGAGGACGCCGAGAAGCGCACCGAGGCCGCCGCCTGCAAGACATTCGCCATCGCCCGGATCCAGTCGCCGTCGCCTCGGATCCGCGTCTCTCCCGACGAATCCGCCGTCGCCTGGCCTTCTCTCACCCGAATCCGGTCGCCGGTGCTCAGATCCGCCGCTTGGCCTTGGGCTTCTTCCCGCTGGGGCGGAGGAGACGCCCTCCAGCCAATGCTCGAGCCCCTCTGGCCGCCTCCCGAGTTTGCCCTCGGCGATCGCTTGGAGGACGGAGGAGAGGTCAAATCTGTTTTAACCAGAAAAACCGAAGCCGGAGCCAGGGAAAGCAAGGGAAGCCGGAGCAGCTTCGGCTTGATCTGTTTTTCTGCAATGGCTTCTCCAGCTCTAGTTCGGTTTCTGCAATGGCTTCACCAGCTCCAGCTTCTTCTGCTGTTTTAAAAGTGCTACTACTAGTTATCCTTAGGTTTTATTTCTTTGTATCGTTTCTTCCGCTGCGTCCATCTAAGTCCGTAGTACTCAATTTTTGAGTTCGTCTTAGCCATGCGAGTCCACAAATTTATTGTCAGTCATAGAAACATAGGAATTGCCTTATGCATGGCAGTAGTCGCCGCTCCCGCTGCTATTTCTTCGAGCCGCTGCAGATCTGCCGCTCCAAGCGTTCAAGGTCGCCGCGTTTCTTCCACACTGCGTCTTCGTTGTACTTCTTGTGTATTGCGCCGCTCTTCTTCTGCACTGCGCCTCTGTTGCGCTTCTTGTGCATTACGTTGCGCTTCTTTTGCACTGTGCATTCGTTGCGCTTCTTGTGCACTGCGTCGTCGCCGTCTTGGGCTACGATCTGCGCCGCCATGCTTCCACCTATTCCTATTCGACTTGACTTGATAGCTTTCTTTATTAATGCTGGTTTCGTCATCTTCTTCAACCTGTTGCCGCGGTCGACTTCGCTCCTGCACCTTGTGCTTTATAAGCCGTCGTACGACACCGGATGAGAGGAGGTCTTTTGATACTCGACATATTTTTCCAAGAGCTGCATGCTACGACGACATTATCAAGACTCGGACTTTGAATTTTCCATATTTTAGTATCAATCATTTCCAAATGCAATGCTATTGCATACGCCTTGCATTTGAGGGGGGTGTTAGAGATATGTTAGAATATGAGTTAGAATAAGGACTCTTATATGCCTTATCTATATATGACATATATCTCTTGTACTCCTATATATATCGCCCTTTGGGCCTCTCTTCAATACAAACAATTCCTAACACCTTCAACCAATCATAGGGACATGGCATATCCGGAACGATCCGATCTAGGTATAAACTCATCTACCGAATCAAACACATCCTTACTGTAGTACTTTTTCGTAGTGATAATTGATAAGATGTGACTTCTCGATGAATTGGGAGAAGGCCGAACAGTAGACTTTAACACAGTGCCACGCATCTTGCTTGCAATCCAAGATGGGCATTTGAGAAACATCCAGCCGACAATAGGATTTGTGTGCACCCTCATACCATACCGCTATGCTATGCACCAGGAAAAAAATAATCATAAAGATGAAGAGGGAAGTCGGCAGAACTGCAAGCAGAAGTGATACACCACCTGACAAATCTTGAAAGAGAGAACGAAACGACGACGACGAGACGCATAGGCTGAACAGCAGCTACTCCTGACAATACATCAGTATAGGCAACTTTTGCACGTTTTTGTCAATGACAAAACACAAAGCATCCATGCTTTACCTCACACAAATTAACTGGTTCAGAATTTAGGATTTTACAAAGGTGGATGGAGACTACCACCATGGCAGCATCACCGCTAGTTTTAAGCACTAAGAAAGCATCACATTTCCCATGCAAGTTGCAGTCAAAGCGCACGGTGCATGCAAGCTGCAGAGCGAGGCCTGTCGCAGCAGTTGCAGAGGAGCTTTCCACTGTCTCATTACTCCTCCCACTATACAGAAAATTCCTAGCTAATCACCTCTCCCTCCCTAGGATTAGTTTGAAGCGTCTTGTTCATGACAGATGCATCACCTACTGCCCAACAACTGCTTGAGAGAGAGGGGAAGCAGAGATGTTGCTTCCCTAACAACTAAAGTACGTCACACGAGCCTCTGTATCTGCTCGCCCTTTCTTTCTTTAGAGTTAATAAAGATTGTACATGTTCGTATGATCATTCCTATCACACGCACTGTTCATGGTCCGTCCAAACTGTGATATGATTCGCGCCTTGGAGATTAGTTAATTGACATGGAAATGAGATGCGAAATATGTCATGCTATAATGCGTTGGTCAACTTCCCAAAGTGACCGGTGTGTAGTGTAATATATGTGCTATCTGTGTATGTTATTTTAGCAAAAAAAAGAAGAGGTATTTGGGCTTTGGAATATCGATCATTGAGTAGTCGCATTTAGGTTCACTTGGATTGGTGCATGAATTTCCTCACCAAGGCTTGTTTCTTTTCACATAAAAAGAGAATCCTGCCCTAGTTTTTCTCGTCACTTCATCTCTCATAGCCTATATATAGTTTATCTTATATCGCTTTTTCTCCCATAGTCTAATAATGCTACAGGTATTTGGTACTGAAAGTACATCTAATGAGAGCTAACAAAATGATTTCCCACAGAATCCCATAGTCCTAAACAGTGCTTCAGATTTGATGCATCATTGCAAGGTGTCAAGGTGACCATTTATGACACATGACTACTACATTAGATCTCTACTTGTCCCAGTTTCTAGTCTCACACCAACAAAACAAAGGTTGTCAAATAATTGATGCGATCTTGGCACTAATGAAAACGGAATTGTACGGGCTAATTTGGTGCAGGAGCTCATCACAAAAATGGCACGTCGTATTTCAAAACAAGATCACTATCTTGAGAAGATATCTTGTCATCCCAACTACTGCAAAGACTTATCTGATGCAACCAAATGAATTCAGCTCAAAATGCACAAAGATCTCAGCATTCTCATGCAACAGCTTCTCAGGAAGCTAGAAAGACGTCTCACGTAATAATTTAACAGTGCCGTGTCGCGGCCAAAGGCCAAATGATATGAACACCTTATGATTCTGTCCTTTTTTCTCTTGATAATTTCTTAAGCTGACATGACAGCCTCATTTGTAGGTCTACTAAGGGACACACATCAATGCAGCTCAGAAATCTTAGAAAGAAAAAACAAGAAAAGTAGGAAGAGTAGCATGAGATAGTCAGAATCTTACTGGATTTGATTCGTTTTATCTGCAGTTCCCTAGAAGCATCCTCATAGAAATCACAGCAATGGTACTAATGGTACAGGTTTTCTTTCATGCCAACAAATATCGCACCTGGGGAAGATAAACAATTGAACTGAAGAACGAATTTTTAGTTGTAAGCTGGAGTAACTAGATTCAGATTGCCGGGCGACATGTCAGAATGCAGCCTGGCTCTTCATAGCTGGCAAAGGTTTAGAACAGTACAGGATTTAAACCGAACACGAACAGTTCTGAGTTCTGACTCGTGATTTCTAAATACTATTCAGAAACTGTACTACTCACTCTAGAGTATCAGATATAGACTAGTTATATACTTTTGATCTTGTTCACCATTTATTAAATGTACAAGATTTGGCACATGAGTATCCATTTTTATGAAAGTTTTGAGCTTGATGGAACTATATTTGTTTGGAAAAATAAAAATTGCTTTGGCATAAACGCGTTCTTTTAGGACGTGCTTGCATCATCTAGTACACAAAGTAGGAAAAAGATCAAGAACGGTGCATGTTTTTTTCTTCGAAAATTGAGAACGGTGCATGAATTGATCGGTATATATAAATGCAAGTTGCCCATTATATATTAGCAGCCTTGTACTTTTCTTCACCTTGATAAATTCATATGTACGCGATCAAAGTTCAAAAAATACACGAAAGAGAAGTAGTCTTCTTGGAATAGTTCTGAAGTCTATGTCTAATGCATGCAGTCTATCTAGTTCTATGCATACCAAAAAAAAAATCAAGTGGAGCAAAAGGAAATTTTCAAATGTAAAATTGTGGCCACTAAAACTCCAAACACAATCATTGCTGCACACAATTGAATTTTAGAATGTGCGTGCATTGTTGACACCTTTTGCCTTCTAGACTAACTGGTGGGACTTTTCTTAGTTTTCGGCAAAAGGAAAAAAGAAAAGAAAAGAAAAGAAAAGTCCAATAAAGAAGAAAGAAGAAATCAATTTGCTCTACTCCTTAGCATTGGTGAAGCCAGGGCGAAACAAAGTAGATTCCATCTCATTAGATGTTATGAATTTATATGCAGAAGTATTTTCAAAACAATGCACACAAATAAAATAGACTTTAAGTTGTGAGACGATCCAAGCAATACAGTCCTGACGGTGCCGATGCAGACAATGCGATAACCTATTCTGCTCTCTTGTTAGACGAAGCAAGCAGCCGCACGTACGTACGCTTTCTAATTAGCTCTGAATCTCACGCTTTTCCACGGGCAAATGATGATCTGGTGCACTGATGTGACTGCAGTTTATTAGTGGTCGTACGCCTAACTAATTAACTCGATAAAGTTGAGGAGGGGGAAGGACATGAACGTAAGTTTATCGAGTTTTCAAAAAGGCAGCGCTTCACTGGCGTCCGGACTCTCGATTCTGGAACGCGAACGGCTTGATTAGATCAGGACATATTGTAGATTGGCACGCATCATTTGGTGACGGTGACAGCAATTATTTGCGGCGTTAGGTCAAAATCATCAACGCTTCCGATCGATCCCATGCGGCAGGCGTGATATTCCGCGGGGGCATGCCAATGCACGCACGAAGCGCGCAAGGCACGAGACCGCGGCCGCCGCGTCTGTCTCACCTCGCCGCGCTCGTGCGTTGCCCTCCTCTTTCCAGCGTGCCCGCGCTAGCTGGTGGTGCGGTTCGTCTTAATCCGTCGTGGGCCGCGTCGGGCTGCCACGTGTCGGGATTTCACCGTAGAGGCGACCCTCCCCCGGTCATACCACACAAGGCCCCATCTTTCACCACCATACTACTGAGTACTGACTAGCCGTGAGCCCTGACCTGATCACACTGTGCTCCCTGTGTCCCACTCACATGTTTCCATCCGTACTACTGCGATCACATGCAGATCTTCGAGGTATGAACAACCAAGTATAAACATTGGGAGGAATAATACAGGGGACATAATATAGTCGTATAATAGTGGAGATCTCAAGTCAAACCAGATAAGATAAATACAAAGTTGTCTGCTCTGTAAAGGTATAATCTTGATCGTGCATTGCATGGTCAACCGTTTAATTTTTGGGCTCATTTCGCCGCCTTTTGAAATGATTTGGCATAGGTAGCCCTCGTGCGTCCCAAATGACAAATATAGTACCGTAGTAGGTTAAGCAGGTGTCACGTGTCCTTTACCATGCTCCCGAACCGTGACGGTATCCTGCCGTGCACTCGGATCGCTACGCGTGCCTGTCGTGGATCCAGACCTCATGATCTGGCTTGTTGCGGTTAACCGCGGCAACCCCACGTACCGCGCTCTCCAAGCGCGGCGCCTGCAGCGCTCCGAGAGCGCGGAAGGAACCCACAACGGCCCAAGAGCGTCACGGGTGATCTGTCTAACCTATCACGGTGTTATTTTTGTAATTTCGTACGAACAGAGTCTACTTTTGCTATTACAATAAAAAAATGGCTAAATCAGCCAAAAGCTCGCCAACCATCCTTTTCCACCATTCCTAGTGAACATTGCAAACCAAACATGGTAATATCCACACATATTATAAAAGGCTATGTTGCGCATAAAGAAGAAAAGAGGCATTCACATGAGCATTATGTGAGATCATATGGAGGTCACCTTATGTTTGTCATGAGTAATTGACTGTACTTTCAATGTGTTGTCAAAGTTTGAGTTTGGTTTTGAGGAGTTGCAATTTTGGGACCTGCAATCAGACCCAACCGGTCTAACCGGTTTGCAAGGGTGGTCAGATCGATGGGCATTGGCAGTCAGACCGCATGCATGGCCTGTCAGACTAGCCTTGTGGATTCTTGGATATTGGACACCAAACACTTATGCATGTGTGTAGGGATGTGTTTGCACTAGGTTTCATGACATATTTTGCATTGATATAAAACTAAATAGAGTTTTATCAAAATTCCAAAGAGGGTGTTTCTTGGTGACGAAGCGGTCAGACCAGTGCCCTGTTACCAGTGGGCGCGGTCGGACCGCGCGTGATGGCGGCGGTCTGACTAGTCGTGGAGTTTTCGGTACAGTGAGTTCTGCTGAATTTTGGGAATTGACCAAAAGTCATAGAATTGGTGAATATGTTTGTATGATGCATATTACGGGCTAATGTGTGTCAATTTGTGAAGAATTTGTGTATGAAAATGGTTTACATAGTCTATTGTTATGCAGGTGACTCCAGAATCAACTATGGCCAACAACGAGGAAGACTGGGACTTGGTTAGGAAAACCAAGGTTCAAAACGATCATGGAGGCCGGGTGATATAGTTGGACTCAGACAAGGCACAAGATGGACAAGGGCTATGGAAGGTACATGTTGTCAAGGTCAAGCGGGACATGTGGCGCACCATGTGGCTTGGGCCCGTTTGCAAGTGAGGACGATTCGGTGGAATCTGGACGCGTGATAGGCTTGGCGACAAGTCATTGGGGCCACATATATGTTGGCAAAGCATGGGTGATGCTTCTAGGAGTAGGAATTGAAAAATGTCGGGTGGAGGAAATGTGGTCATTTGTCCAAAACTGGAAAAGTGAGTGGTTTGCAAAACCGCGGCGGTGATCTAAGTGGATTAGGTCAAGGATACTTCATGTAGGGCAAGACGTGATTATTTTGGGATATTGGAGCCAAGGGTGAAGAATGATACTTTGGAAAACGTGCGTGGGTCTGTTAGGTGAAAAAAAACGGTTGTGTAATGGGTTAATGGGTTCCCATGGGTATGTGTAGTGGATGTGATCCACTTTGCGACCAGGTTAGGGTTTCTTGTGAGCCTCCACTATATAAGGAGGCATTAGAGAGATAAAATAGTTTTGCACTTAAGCCTCCAAGAAAAAACTTAGGTTTTGGTTGAGAGAGTAAGTGACGCCCTTAGGGTTTTTGTCCTTTTGGTGGAGTGGATATAATCCTTTTCTCTAAGTAGTAATAGAAGATCAAACTTGTTTCATCATATCTTATTTGTGTTCTTGCTTGATTTTTTTTGCCTTCTTGAGGTGTTTTTGGTGATTATTGGTTCTATCTTGTTCTAGTGTGATTCGTACTGGGATATAGTTTACTAGGGCTTGTAGGAACCCATCTAGAATCATATTGGTTGCCTAGATTTCACGGGCTTGAGAAGATCAAGTTTTTTCTCTTTTCTCCGGTTCTTGAGCAGTCTTCCCTATGATGGATACAGGTGAAAACCTTATCAACAATTCTTGAATTTGTTGGTTGGAATAGGTACCAAACATCCTAGGGTAGTCGTGTTTCAAATTTGGTGTGATTTGAACGAGTAGATCAAAAGTTGGGTAAATCACTTTTTGAAAATCGTGTTGTTTTCACTATGTCGTTAGGAGAGAGGTTAGACTGCCATAGCCTACTGGCCAGACCACCCACCAGTCAGACCGATTGGTAGTTGTCGGTCAAACCGCTTGAGAGTTGGCGGTTAGATTGGGCTGACAAGGTGATTGTCTTATTCTTGCTTGTAGGTGTTGTTCTCGGTACTAGCAAGCTCAATCTCAATCTCAATCTTCAAAACTGCTCGTAGCTACTGGAATGAAAAAATAGCCGAATACCTAGAAGAAATTGCCGGAGTTACTCATACATCTGGCTGTCTTAATCATCCTACATATTCTCTACATAATAAATCAAAGTACAAAAACCACACGCATGTAGGTAAAATAGAACATTTTAGATTCTTAGCCCCAACTCCGTGAATATGAGAACAAAAGTCATATGCTGCGACATGATTAGCGTTTTATGCCGTTTGCATATGTGGCAGTTCTGGAGGATATTTTTTATTATTAAATAACCATTTTTAATTTTATTTTAAAGTTAACCTCCCACAAACTTTATTTCCAATTCTGACTCCTTTAGTTACGCCACTATCTGTGGCGTGACAAAACAATATTGTCACGTCAGCCCGTATCTGGGCAAACTCTTGTCACGTCACCACCCGTAGCGTGACAGTGTTGTTTGGTAATGCCAGCACCAGTGGCGTGACAAAAAGTATTATTTTAACGAACTTATCCTATAACGTGACAATATTGTTCTCACGCGTTACGGGTGGTGGTGTGATCAAAAAAAGAAATCAGAATGAGAAATAAAAATTATTAGGGTTAACTTTAAAATAAATTTTTAAAAGAGTTGATTAATATATTAAAAGAAGTTCTCGGAAGGACGGTGTGGGCGCCATGATGCCGGTTCCCATCACTGCCATTTGCCTGGCCTTTGAGGCCGCGCTTAACAGCAGCATGTTCACTATAGTGGCGAAAAGGCAGCACCGAACGCGACGCACTCGAGCGAATCTGGGAGGGAAGGAGGGAGGCGGAAATATTCCGCCTTCACAGGGCTCCCGCCTTTTGCACCCCCGAGCCGGCCGGACCCAACACGTGGCGCTCCCGGCGCCGGTTCGGGACCGAACTTTCTACGCGGATCGCGTTTTGATCCTATTGGCGAGCTCGCTCGCTCACGCAATCACGTGTCCGTTTGTGCGGCAGCCGGCAGCGCATGTGTGGGTGCTCAGCGGAGGCGGCAACCACTATTGATCGACGTGTGCTGTTCCTTTTGTTTCAAAACTTTCAAAGGAGTGAAGGGATAACTAAATGAAATGCAATTATGCAAACCATCGATATACTATAAAGTGTGCTGGTATGAAATCTACATACCGCATTTTTATGTGGAATGCAGGGTTGTGTTTCTAGTGGCTAGTTTTGGCCAATGCTTGTAATGCGGCAATCTTGTAGAATTAATTTTTCATACGCTCGTAAGTCATAACCGATGTTTCTTGTTTGGAAGATTCTTGTGCTCGGGACAGAACCTTGTTTTTCTTTACTACGTTGAAAGATCCTAAGGATGGGAATCGTCAACAAGCGACTCGCGGGTCTTATGCTTTGAAGGAGTCTTGGAGATCAGTTAGGCCAATGGGGTACTAATATACTACACTCAGGCGGCACACTAGCAACACAAAGTAAGAGTCTTAAGATCGATAAAGACAGGCACTCGTTAGCTGGTTTCACTCAAAACCCCACGACAACATCAGGATGTTTCACTCGCTAGCTATATTTTTAACCGACCTCCCCCCTATTGAACACTCCACCAAGAATTCTTCCGCGAGTTGCGTCCTGCACAAACAAGGTCGTGCGATTGGAGGAAATATATTACAGGTTGCTGCTACTCGCCGTGTATCCACGTCATCCCAAAAAGGGAGTAGAGTCCAGCCAAGCATGTACATCCAGGGGATGGGTAACGTCAAGCGCCAATTGACAGACGACAAGTGATGTGCTCGTGGTATCCATTCCCACATCGGAGCACACAAGTACACAATGCTAACACCACCTACAACATCGACCACGTTGGAGGAAAATTGCCAGGGGAAGCAGCACGCGCTCCATGCATCGGAAAACGAGAGCTCCAGAGCCGAAAACTACCAGCAGAGGCTGGATTCAGCCGGAGAACAGCGTCGTTTTCAGCTGCAGGGGGGGCAGAATAATCGAACCTAGCGGTAGCGGGCAATATCTCTGCTTTACCGCTGGGGGGCACCCATCCATCAATCCGTCCAGCATCTTCTAGACCACAAGCAGCAGCAGCAGCAGAAGAAACCGGCTTTTTGGTGGCACTGGGGACAGAGAAGTGAGTAGATGACAAGGAGAACGACCACCAGACAAAATTCGAGCTCTCATTCGTTTTGAACCGGTAAAGGTTGCTGATTTACCAAGTCATTCGCGGCCAACGAACTCGCCGTTCCTACCACGAAGCCGGAGCTGACGGTTGTTAACCGCAAGCACTCGTCGTCGCGGGAGCAGTATAAACGTTGCAAAAACGTTAACACAGCCGAATGCAGCAGCAACGTTATCCAATTGCAATTCCAGGCAGCCGGGCCTTTTTCCTCGTATCCACAAGAAACCCGGTAGATTCCTGACGTGGCACACATACTCACGCCCATACTCACATAGTGTGACAATTCACCGTTCCACTTCACTACACACGCGTACACACGGATTTTGTAGCTTTTTCACACCCTTTCCTCGCTTGAGGAACCGACCAGGCTAGAGAAGACAACAAAAGCAAAAGAAAGAGGGGGGGAGAAAGAAATTTTACAGGGAGACTTTTCTTCTCCACCATCGTCATCTCGCTTGAGGAAAATGTACACTCACTCGCGGACGCAAACACGCTGCTTGCTATTTACACGTGCGCGGCGGCCGGCCGGACCAGCCGTCGGCTCGTCTCGCCGCAGGAAGGGGAAAAAAGTACGCCGCTTGGCACGGCCAAGGTGGAATTGGAATAAATGGGATGGTCACTCCGCCGCAACGACCGCCGCTGGCCTCGCGCGCAGGCTCGTGGTCCGCGGCTGCCGTAGCATCTCGATCAGCGCCTCCGCCTGCGGAATCCCAAACCGATCAGTATATCCAAATTCGCGAGCTCTATTGGTAATTGCAATGGGCGAAAAGACTGCGTTTTGAATGAGGAAATGTGATTGGTACCTTGGTTTTGAGCTTGGGGCGGGCGGAGGAGGACTGGGAGAGGGCGACGAGGGGAGGGATGCCGCCCTCGCGGGCGACCATGGTGCGGTAGACGGCGTTGTCCTCGCAGATCTGAAGGAGGGAGAGGGTGGCGATCTCCTTCTGCCGCGGGGTGCCGACCTCCACCATCTCCACGAGGACGGGGACGCCGCCCTCCTCGACGGCGGCGGAGCGTCCCTCGGAGGTGCCCGCCAGGGAGTGGAGGACGTAGGCGGCCTTGTCCACCATGCCGGACTCCGGGTCGGCCATGAGGTCAAGCAGAGGGCGCACGGCGCCGGCCTCCACGGCGCGGAGACGGTTCTCGCGCGCGCCGCTGCAAAGCGCGTAGAGGGCCGTGGCGGCGTCCTTCTTCCCGCGCGCGCCGCCGGTCTCGAGGAGGGAGACCAGCAGCGGGATGGCGCCCGCGCAGCCGATGGCAGCGGCGGCAGAGCCGTCGAGCTGGGACAGGCGGAGCAGCGCGCACGCGGCGTTCTCCCGAGCCGCCGGCGACGCGGCCGACTTGAGAGCGTGCACGAGCGGCCGTATCGCGCCGGCCTCGACGATGATCGCCTTGTTCTCGTCGCAGATCGACAGGTTGAGCAGCGCCGTGACCCCGTGCTCCTGCAGCAGCGGGTCCGCGTGCGACAGCAGCACGACGAGCGGCCGCACCGCCCCGGCCGCGGCGATGCGAATCCTGTTGTCCGGGTTGTGTTTCGCCAGCAGCCGCAGCTCCATCGCCGCGCGCCGGAGCGAGTCCAGCGACGACGACGGCGACTCCAGCTCGGCCACGAGCGAGGAGATCGCGTCGCCCGACGCCTCCGCCGCGCACGACAGCAGCAGCCGGTGGATGCCCGCGGCGGCGGCGGGTGTGAACGAGAGGTCGTCGCTGCCGCACTCGCTGAAGGGCTCGGAGCAGGAGGAGTCGCCGCTCTCGCTGTAGCAGCTGCCGCTCCGCCTCCGCGGGGACGCGTCCGACTCCATCCTGGCCGTCGGGTTTGTATCGCAAGGCCCTACTCAGGGGGAAGCAAATGCCGGGAGAGGCGAGGAGGAGAGGTTCGGCCTGAGAGGCGAGTGGGGGATGGAATTGGGTGCTTTGCGTTTGGAGCGGAGGCGACGCGGCGAGCTAATGAAATAAGGAAGGGATCAGGTACTCGGGTAGGTTAAATCAACCGCATTTATTAATGCAGGATGCGCAAGCACAACCACCACCGCTGGATCTAATCCGACGGTGTCCCTAACGCCAGCCATCTCGAAGCGTGCGGAGCGACGGACAAATGGCGTGAACGCCAGCCACCCGATCGGTATCCGACGGGGGCACGGGCCGCATCTCGTTAGGGGCGAGCCGGTAGCGCGGTGGGGGCGAGGAGTTCAGCGCGCGACACGTGCGACTGGGCCCCAGCGCGCTCGCGCGTATGTACGGGTGGTGCACGTGAGGGCGGCAGGACGCGTGCGGGCGGGCAGGCCCCACCCGGGCGCGCACCACGCTGGGCTGTCTCGCGTGGTGAGCTAGCCTTGAGACGCCGTGGGGCCCGCGGCTCAGCGACGCGTGGTGGGGAGGCCCGCGGTGGACTAGGTGAACGCCGCGGAGGGGGCTTCGGTTGGGAAGCAGAAATCGAGGGTTGGGTTGGGCTGGGGTGGGTGGGCGCCGTGCCGGTCGGCAGCGCTAGCGAGGGAGGTTCCCCGTTCCGCTGATTTTGATGGTTTTGGGTATTTTCTGTGTGAAAATGAGGGCAGTGGCAGCATTTGGAGGCAGAATCCGCAGCTCTGATAGCGTTTGACTGCTACTATGATGCTGCAAGTCACATAGGCCATGAGCGTTTCGCATGCTCAGATGGTCAGAATGCGGTTGTCGTAGAACTTGGATGTTTATGGACTGATTATTACTACTCACTAGCACAACCAACCCTCGAGGAATAGGATTGTTCGGCGAATAACTGTATGTAATCTTAGCTGTTTAAGACAAATCAGTCTATGGATTTTAAGCTTAATGATATATAAGACCTAGCTCGTCCTTGCATACCCAGTCTATTTCATTCAGTCCAGTCAGGATGAACAAAGCATCTGTCTATTTGATTCAATCCAGTCAGGATAACAAGCATCAAGCATGCCACTCGGGAAGTATAAAATTACCCACACGACTCACTTAAGTATAAAATTACCTACAAGAATGCCACCTATCCCTAGATCATGTGCTCCAATTCCGAATTTGTACGAAAAAACCTTTCACAATTTGCAGCATTCGTCAGTCTTCTTTCCCCCACCAAGAAGAGGAGTCAATGTTTCACAGTTAGTAGCATTCGTCGGTATTTTTTTCGCATGTAAATCAACTCATTGAGTCGCTGCTGCATGAATCACATGAGTCATCTTAAGGACTGTCTTGACTTCTTTTTTTCACATTGTAAAACAGAGTAAAGATCGCCCTACTCGAAGAACAGGAACGTCCGGTCCGATGTGGATTCCGGAACGGAACGTCTGAACTCTGAACGTCCACGGCAACCACAACGAAAGTGCCAAAAGTGATCCATCGTCTACATCATTTGGAAAGGAGTTACAAAAGTACTAAAAATACTAATAGATTAAAGGTAGAAAATAAAGCTAGTACAGCACATACTCACGTCACTCATGCCTTGAATTGACATGCAGTACTACTAGTAACATTTAGCACGATTGACCGGCCAATCGGGTGAAGAAGCGTAGATTGCGAGGGCTGTTTCAGTAGTTTGTCGTTTGATGTGACTAGCAGCTAAGGATCATTTCATATCTGTACACTAATCGGTAATTACTGTCTATACAGCTCTCGTGATTTTTTTTCAAAAAAAACAAATACAGCTCTCGTGATGCTGATAGGGCACATAATAATTAAAGAAATGATTAGGTTGATACCATAAGAAAAACAGGTCCAGTTTAATACCACCGTCTGTTTGCTTCATTCCACAAAATACCATATCTGTTATCTCTCCTGGTTTTGCCGTAGCTCCCACATGAAACGACCCAATTACCCTAAGAAATAGATTTTGTCAAGGCGTCCTACCCGTGTTCTGCAACGCCATTAAGGCCTCCGAAAAATCTCCCCATTTCCCAGTGCTTCTCCCCCTCATTCGAGGAAAAAATTGTCGCAGGATTCGAATTTGATACGCTTCTCGATTTGAGGCCGATCTTTTTCATCATTTTGGGGTCGTTTCTCAAGAAAGGCCCTGTTTTTATCACGACTTGAGGCCAAGCTGGTGGGAATTTGGAGCATTTCGTGTTCGTTTTTGCTTGCTTTGAGGCCAATAGGGCAGAAGGTGCAATCTTTTGATCGAATCTGTCGTGCTTTGGCCTCTATTCAAGAATCATTTGTCTCCGCACGAGAGATTCTTGTCTTGTGCTCGCCTGAATAGAAGGCCAATTGGTGGTTTTTTTGGCTCCAGTCCTTCGAATTTTGGTTTGGCAAATCTGAGGTTCCCTCTCGAATCGAAAAGGTTTGGGCAGCTAAATACGCAAGGATGGCCGCAATAATCTGTGCGAGAAGAGGCTCCCTCCCCACGAATTGGCGACGAACTGGTGTCGAATTGATCAGAAATATGTTGAAAGCTTCGATCTTTGCCTCAAAAAGAGCTAACTCAATTGAATCAGGGATTCGGTCTCCGCATCCCTAATTCGTCCCAATTCCAAGACGGCAATTGTGTCGTAGATGGGGGCAGGGTCGAGCATATTGGAGCGGACGAGGAGTGGGGGGAGACATCCCTTGGGGACATGCCGGAGAGCTGCGTGGCGACGGTGCTGCTCCACCTCGACCCGCCGGCGAGGTTAACCATCTCGAGCTTTTCCATCCTTCAGATCTCAGCGGGGATCTCGCCGCGAAGGCCGCAGGAGGGAAAGGAGAGCTCTTTCAGCTCAGTGAGGAGCCCGACCGCCGGGGCAGCTCGCCGGCGAGCTCCCGCCCAGGTTAGGAGCGTGGGAAGGTGGAGAGCACGACGATGGTGATGACCCGGGACCTTGCATCGTAGGTCAACCCCCGCCAGGAGTAGTGGTCAATGCCGTCGATTTTCGGGGACCATCGACGGAGCAGCTCGGCGAGCGGCCACCATCTCCGGCTAGCCGAAGGCGACGGCCTTGGCGTGGGAATGGGGTGGAAGAACGGCAGGAGGAGGCTTTGCTTCCAGTTGGTGCAGGCGACGACCGACAAGGAAGAGAGAAACAAAAGGGGACGAGGGAGAGAGGTGACAGAGTTAGATATGGCAGATACAGAGAGGTGACGGTGATATTAAACTGAATTTGAAGAATACGGTGGTATTAAACCAAACAACAGTTTTTATGGTGGTACCAACCCAATTAACCCCTAATTAAAATACTGCATAAACAAATTTGTATCAGTCAATAATAAGTACTAGCAGTAGCACGCACGTAAATGGTTCGATTATTGGCCATGGAGTTGGTGATAACGATTGTACGAAGGACGAAACAAGCCGGCCACGATGATTCACAGGAAACCAGGTCCTTGATTAATTACGACCTGATCTCCGTGTTAACCTTTTTCTTGCTGACAAACTGCAAGTTCGCTAACTGAACTCCCTGAAAACAGGGGGCCTTGAACTAGGAACCTACGGAGCAAGGAGACATTGAAGTGCTAAGTGGTACTGCACTAGTACCTATCGCATCAAGCATGGTAAACTTCGCTAGTAGTTTGTTAAACCAGGCAGGCATCTGGTAGATGATCTTGGAGCTGGACCATTTATCCATTCAATTCGAGCAACAGAGCACGGTTACTAGTACTAGAAACTTAGGTGGGATATCAAATTCCAACAACTTTGATTTCGATGTTGGCCCTAAGTTATCAGAAGTCCAATTGATTCTATTCGAGTACTACGTTCGAGTAGAATCTATTGAGAAGAAAGAAAGCGACTTCTAAGCAAAGGGTCAGGTAAAGAACAACAACAAAATTAGCCATGAACCAAGCACAACTTTACAGCTGCAACTTTGCCTATATCCACCATCTCTCTCAATGTTACCAAACCAAATTTTCACAGATAGTTCAGTAGAAATATCAGAGCCTAATTCTAACTGTGTCATCTCCTCCAACGATTTACAAGGGTTTGTTTGATTGTACATTGGTAAGACCGGGTGAAAGTTAATGATTTTTTTAAATAATATTATTTAAAAAAACCTATAAAAATAAATAGTTATTTTTTTTAAAAAAACAAAACTAGACCATTGTCGCAGATTCAAAATGGCGAAGTCGATGTAATGCGAAACAGAAATCCTCAAGTAACTACTGTAGCCAAGTAATCTCTGCATCGAGAGCCATAGCTCGCAACTCGACCTCTGCGCTCGAGCGGGACAACTGCGATGCTGTTTCTTCGTCTTCGAGGCAATAAGTGAACCACCAGAAAAACACGATGTGCGAGAGATAGGCCGTGATCGGAGGATCGGCGCCCAAGTAACATCCGAATAAGGCAGTAGGCCTGTCGCCAGCTGAACGAGATTTAGTCCCACGAAGGTATCGCGAGAACTTCGAAGAAGGTGGGTATGGCGGACTGAGTGGGAGAGAAACAATGACTCGAGAATGTGGCTGGATAAGTGATATCGGGTGAGTAGCAACAAGGTAGACAAGACTCCCAACAAGATGGCGATGCGCGGTTGGAGCAGAAGAGGCTCGCCATCAGGGTCGGAGGTGAACATTGAGCTCCATAGGAGTCTCAACGGGGCGATGTCGGTGAGGAGCGCGATCAAGATCTGAATATACTTCTCTTGGGACATAAAGAAACCATCAGGTGGAAGTAACCTCAATCCCAAGGAAGTAGAAGAGGACTAAGATCAGGCATAAGGCTTGCTCGCTAAAGGCGAGCCTTGACAAAGGCAATGTACTCGAGTCATCTCGGTAATGATCATATCATCAACATACGAAGAAGAAGAGTCAGACCACGAGACAAAGTGTGGACAAAGCGCGAGATCATGATCACTTCTTTGAAAAGCCGGCGATGACCACGGAGGAGAAGCGCTCAAACCGAACACGAGGGCTTGCTTAAGGCCATAGAGAGAAGCGGCGAAGCGACAGACCATGCCCTCGAGGAGCAGAATACCCGGTGGCGGATGCATGTAGACCTCCTCCGCCTTCGCCATTAAGAAAGGCATTCTAGACATCAAGCGAGAAATAGACCCGTGGCGACAGGCGCCACGAAGAAGAAGAGTGCGGACGGTGGTCATGTGGGCCACGCGGGCAAAAGTCTCGTAGTCACGGCCATGCTCCTGCTGGAAGCCACGAGCAACAAGGCCCGCCTTATAAGCGCTCAAGAGCCATCGAGCGAGTCTTAATCTTATAGACCCACTTACATGTGATGGGGCGAGTGAGATGGAAAATGAACAAGATCCCAAGTACCCGATGCGCTCGAGCGGCGATCTCCTCGGCCATGGCATGCGCCACTCGGGATGATACTGACATCCGGTGGAGGAGGCGAGCTCACAAGTAGGCTGCGCTTGACAAAGGCAAAGCAGACAGGCCGAATCATTGCGATCGCGGAGGCGTGGCGAGGAAGGGCACTGACCCGTCGGGGAAGATGAAGCATTAGAAGAAGATAAAACATCGGGAGAAGTGGGCTCATCTGGAAGATCCTCAATCGTGGTCGGCGAGTGTAGGCGAGTGTTGTGGGGAGCACGAGGCGCGCATGAGGCAAAACGGTGGCGACAAATGGCGGAGAGGCCCACGGGAGAAATGTGGAGACGAGATAGGTGTATCTGGAAAGGTCAAAAAAGGCGAGACTCCACGAGAGGAGCGAAGGAGAGGCGGGCGTGGGTAGAAAGGGCGAGACTCGTCGAAAGTCACATCAGAAATCCGCGTCAGTCGACCAGCGGGATCCGCAGCAGATAGCCCTTGTGCTCGACGCTGTATCGAAAAGACACACTCAACCGCCGGTCTCGAGGAGGAGACCAGCAGCGGGATGGCGCCCGCGCAGCCGATGGCAGCGGCGGCAGAGCCGTCGAGCTGGGACAGGCGGAGCAGCGCGCACGCGGCGTTCTCCCGAGCCGCCGGCGACGCGGCCGACTTGAGAGCGTGCACGAGCGGCCGTATCGCGCCGGCCTCGACGATGATCGCCTTGTTCTCGTCGCAGATCGACAGGTTGAGCAGCGCCGTGACCCCGTGCTCCTGCAGCAGCGGGTCCGCGTGCGACAGCAGCACGACGAGCGGCCGCACCGCCCCGGCCGCGGCGATGCGAATCCTGTTGTCCGGGTTGTGTTTCGCCAGCAGCCGCAGCTCCATCGCCGCGCGCCGGAGCGAGTCCAGCGACGACGACGGCGACTCCAGCTCGGCCACGAGCGAGGAGATCGCGTCGCCCGACGCCTCCGCCGCGCACGACAGCAGCAGCCGGTGGATGCCCGCGGCGGCGGCGGGTGTGAACGAGAGGTCGTCGCTGCCGCACTCGCTGAAGGGCTCGGAGCAGGAGGAGTCGCCGCCTCGCTGTAGCAGCTGCCGCTCCGCCTCCGCGGGGACGCGTCCGACTCCATCCTGGCCGTCGGGTTTGTATCGCAAGGCCCTACTCAGGGGAAGCAAATGCCGGAGAGGCGAGGAGGAGAGGTTCGGCCTGAGAGGCGAGTGGGGGATGGAATTGGGTGCTTTGCGTTTGGAGCGGAGGCGACGCGGCGAGCTAATGAAATAAGGAAGGGATCAGGTACTCGGGTAGGTTAAATCAACCGCATTTATTAATGCAGGATGCGCAAGCACAACCACCACCGCTGGATCTAATCCGACGGTGTCCCTAACGCCAGCCATCTCGAAGCGTGCGGAGCGACGGACAAATGGCGTGAACGCCAGCCACCCGATCGGTATCCGACGGGGGGCACGGGCCGCATCTCGTTAGGGGCGAGCCGGTAGCGCGGTGGGGGCGAGGAGTTCAGCGCGCGACACGTGCGACTGGGCCCCAGCGCGCTCGCGCGTATGTACGGGTGGTGCACGTGAGGGCGGCAGGACGCGTGCGGGGCGGGCAGGCCCCACCCGGGCGCGCACCACGCTGGGCTGTCTCGCGTGGTGAGCTAGCCTTGAGACGCCGTGGGGCCCGCGGCTCAGCGACGCGTGGTGGGGAGGCCCGCGGTGGACTAGGTGAACGCCGCGGAGGGGGCTTCGGTTGGGAAGCAGAAATCGAGGGTTGGGTTGGGCGGGGGTGGGTGGGCGCCGTGCCGGTCGGCAGCGCTAGCGAGGGAGGTTCCCCGTTCCGCTGATTTTGATGGTTTTGGGTATTTTCTGTGTGAAAATGAGGGCAGTGGCAGCATTTGGAGGCAGAATCCGCAGCTCTGATAGCGTTTGACTGCTACTATGATGCTGCAAGTCACATAGGCCATGAGCGTTTCGCATGCTCAGATGGTCAGAATGCGGTTGTCGTAGAACTTGGATGTTTATGGACTGATTATTACTACTCACTAGCACAACCAACCCTCGAGGAATAGGATTGTTCGGCGAATAACTGTATGTAATCTTAGCTGTTTAAGACAAATCAGTCTATGGATTTTAAGCTTAATGATATATAAGACCTAGCTCGTCCTTGCATACCCAGTCTATTTCATTCAGTCCAGTCAGGATGAACAAAGCATCTGTCTATTTGATTCAATCCAGTCAGGATAACAAGCATCAAGCATGCCACTCGGGAAGTATAAAATTACCCACACGACTCACTTAAGTATAAAATTACCTACAAGAATGCCACCTATCCCTAGATCATGTGCTCCAATTCCGAATTTGTAAGAAAAAACCTTTCACAATTTGCAGCATTCGTCAGTCTTCTTTCCCACCAAGAGGAGTCAATGTTTCACAGTTAGTAGCATTCGTCGGTATTTTTTTCGCATGTAAATCAACTCATTGAGTCGCTGCTGCATGAATCACATGAGTCATCTTAAGGACTGTCTTGACTTCTTTTTTCACATTGTAAAACATAGTAAAGATCGCCCTACTCGAAGAACAGGAACGTCCGGTCCGATGTGGATTCCGGAACGGAACGTCTGAACTCTGAACGTCCACGGCAACCACAACGAAAGTGCCAAAAGTGATCCATCGTCTACATCATTTGGAAAGGAGTTACAAAAGTACTAAAAATACTAATAGATTAAAGGTAGAAAATAAAGCTAGTACAGCACATACTCACGTCACTCATGCCTTGAATTGACATGCAGTACTACTAGTAACATTTAGCACGATTGACCGGCCAATCGGGTGAAGAAGCGTAGATCGCGAAGGTGTTTGTCGTAGGTTGTCGAAATGTGACGAGCAGCTAAGGATCATTTCATATCTGTACAGTAATCGGTAATTACTGTCTATACAGCTCTCGTGATTTTTTTTCAAAAAAAAAAAAAAAATACAGCTCTCGTGATGCTGATAGGGCACATAATAATTAAAGAAATGATTAGATACCATAAGAAAAACAGGTCCAGTTTAATACCACCGTCTGTTTGCTTCATTCCACAAAATACCATATCTGTTATCTCTCCTGGTTTTGCCGTAGCTCCCATATGAAACGACCCAATTACCCTAAGAAATAGATTTTGTCAAGGCGTCCTACCCGTGTTCTGCAACGCCATTAAGGCCTCCGAAAAATCTCCCCATTTCCCAGTGCTTCTCCCCCTCATTCGAGGAAAAAATTGTCGCAGGATTCGAATTTGATACGCTTCTCGATTTGAGGCCGATCTTTTTCATCATTTTGGGGTCGTTTCTCAAGAAAGGCCCTGTTTTTATCACGACTTGAGGCCAAGCTGGTGGGAATTTGGAGCATTTCGTGTTCGTTTTTGCTTGCTTTGAGGCCAATAGGGCAGAAGGTGCAATCTTTTGATCGAATCTGTCGTGCTTTGGCCTCTATTCAAGAATCATTTGTCTCCGCACGAGAGATTCTTGTCTTGTGCTCGCCTGAATAGAAGGCCAATTGGTGGTTTTTTTGGCTCCAGTCCTTCGAATTTTGGTTTGGCAAATCTGAGGTTCCCTCTCGAATCGAAAAGGTTTGGGCAGCTAAATACGCAAGGATGGCCGCAATAATCTGTGCGAGAAGAGGCTCCCTCCCCACGAATTGGCGACGAACTGGTGTCGAATTGATCAGAAATATGTTGAAAGCTTCGATCTTTGCCTCAAAAAGAGCTAACTCAATTGAATCAGGGATTCGGTCTCCGCATCCCAATTCGTCCCAATTCCAAGACGGCAATTGTGTCGTAGATGGGGCAGGGTCGAGCATATTGGAGCGGACGAGGGTGGGGAGACATCCCTGGGGACATGCCGGAGAGCTGCGTGGCGACGGTGCTGCTCCACCTCGACCCGCCGGCGAGGTTAACCATCTCGAGCTTTTCCATCCTTCAGATCTCAGCGGGGATCTCGCCGCGAAGGCCGCAGGAGGGAAAGGAGGCTCTTTCAGCTCAGTGAGGAAAATTTGTATCAGTCAATAATAAGTACTAGCAGTAGCACGCACGTAAATGGTTCGATTATTGGCCATGGAGTCGGTGATAACGATTGTACGAAGGACGAAACAAGCCGGCCACGACGATTCACAGGAAACCAGGTCCTTGATTAATTACGACCTGATCTCCGTGTTAACCTTTTTCTTGCTGACAAACTGCAAGTTCGACAACGATTCAGTTCGCTAACTGAACTCCCTGAAAACAGGGGGCCTTGAACTAGGAACCTACGGAGCAAGGAGACATTGAAGTGCCAAGTGGTACTGCACTAGTACCTATCGCATCAAGCATGGTAAACTTCGCTAGTAGTTTGTTAAACCAGGCAGGCATCTGGTAGATGATCTTGGAGCTGGACCATTTATCCATTCAATTCGAGCAACAGAGCACGGTTACTAGTACTAGAAACTTAGGTGGGATATCAAATTCCAACAACTTTGATTTCGATGTTGGCCCTAAGTTATCAGAAGTCCAATTGATTCTATTCGAGTACTACGTTCGAGTAGAATCTATTGAGAAGAAAGAAAACGACTTCTAAGCAAAGGGTCAGGTAAAGAACAACAACAAAATTAGCCATGAACCAAGCACAACTTTACAGCTGCAACTTTGCCTATATCCACCATCTCTCTCAATGTTACCAAACCAAATTTTCACAGATAGTTCAGTAGAAATATCAGAGCCTAATTCTAACTGTGTCATCTCCTCCAACGATTTACAAGGGTTTGTTTGATTGTACATTGGTAAGACCGGGTGAAAGTTAATGATTTTTTTTAAAATAATATTATTTAAAAAGAAACCTATAAAAATAAATAGTTATTTTTAAAAAACAAAACTAGACCACCGTCATTGCCCAAATGGCGACAGTGACTGAATAAGGTGAGAGAGCCATCGCCGCCAGCTTAAAATTGTTGGATAGTGCTTGTATTATCAAAAAATAACTACAATATATATATACAAAGACATAGCATGATAAGAAATCAAATCAAATCTAGAATCCTACTCTAACACAAACATATCTCTAACTATATCTCTAATCCCTAAACTCACATGATCAACAACACCGAGTTTGAGAGGTAGAAGCCGCGGTGCTCGAGTCCAGCCTTCGTGAAGAAATCCGCTTATCCGAAACTCACGACATATCAAGAGCAATCACCGATCACGCACACAAGACCTCATGAAGGAAGCATCAACACCAATATGCTTGTGAGCTATGCTCCACAGGGTTCTGAACATCTGATAAAGACTGATCGTCTCGACAAGAGAGAAGTCGATGTAATGCGAAACACCGAAATCCTCAAGTAACTACTGTAGCCAAGTAATCTCTGCATGTCAAGAGAGCCATAGCTCGCAACTCGACCTCTGCGCTCGAGCAGGACAACTGCGATCTGTTTCTTCGTCTTCCGGCAATAAGTGAACCACCAAGAAAACACAAGAAGCGTAGAGATAGGCCGCGATCGGAGGATCGCCGCCCAAGTAGCATCCGAATAAGTCTGGAAGGCGATGCCGGAGCGTGAAAAGAAGAGAGGCGAGAGATAGTCCCACGAAGGTATCGCGAGAACTCGAAGAAGGTGGTCAGCGGACCCGAGTGGGGCGAAACAAATGACTCGAATGTGAACTGGATAAGTGATATCCAGACGAGTAATGACAAGGTAGACAAGACTCCCAACAAGATGGCGATAGCGAGTTGGAGCAGAAGAGGCTCGCCATCGAGGGTCGGAGGTGAACATTGAGCTCCATAGAGTCTCAGCAGGACGATCGATGAGGAGGCGCGATCAAGAAGATCTGAATATACTTCTCTTGGGACATAAAGAAACCATCCGGAGTGGAAGTAACCTCAATCCCAAGGAAGTAACGAAGAGGACTAAGATCCGAGCATAAGGAACGCTTCACTAAGACGAGCCTTGACAAAGGCAATGTACTCGAGTCATCTCCGTGAATGATCATATCATCAACATACGTAAGAAGAAGAGTCCGACCACGAGACAAAGTGTGGACAAAGAGCGCAGGATCATGATCACTTCTTTGAAAAGCCAGCGGCAGTGACCACGGAGGAGAAGCGCTCAAACCGAGCACGAGGGCTTGCTTAAGGCCATAGAGAGAGCGGCGAAGGCGACAGACCATGCCCTCGAGAACAGAATACCCGGTGGCGGATGCATGTAGACCTCCTCACGCAACTCGCCATTAAGAAAGGCATTCTAGACATCAAAGCGAGAATAGACCCGATGGCGACAGACGCCACCGGAAAGAAGAGCGGACGGTGGTCATGTGGGCCACAGGAGCAAAAGTCTCGTCGTAGTCACGGCCATGCTCCTGCTTTGGAAGCCACGAGCAACAAGACGCGCTTTATAGCGCTCAAGAGCCATCGAGCGAGTCTTAATCTTATAGACCCACTTACATGTGATGGGGCGAGAGAGATGGAAAATGAACAAGATCCCAAGTACCCGATGACGCTCGAGGCGGCGATCTCGGCCATGGCATCTTGCCACTCGGGATGAGTAATGACATCCGGTGGGAGGCGAGCTCACAAGTAGCTGCGCCGGCAAAAGCAAAGCAGACAGGGCGAATCATTGGCGATCGCGAGGCGTAGCGAGGAGAAGACTGACCCATCGGGGAAGATGAAGCATTAGAAGAAGATAAAACATCGGGAGAAGTGGGCTCATCTGGAAGATCCTCAATCGTGGTCGACGAGTGTAGGCGAGTGTTGTGGGAGCTGAGGAGCGCATGAGGCAAACAGGCGGCGACAATGGCGGAGAGGCCACAGGAGAAATATGTGGAGACGAGATAGGTGTATCTGGAAAGGTCAAAAAGACGAGACTCCACGAGGAAGCCGAAGGAGAGGCAGGGCGTGGGTAGAAAGGGCGAGACTGCGTCGAAAGTCACATCCAGAAATCCGCGTCCGTCGACCAGCAGGATCCCAAAGACTGATAGCCCTTGTGCTCAACCTTCAGTATCCCGAAAGACACACTCAATGGATCGCGGTCGGTTTAGTGCGTTCTCGAGGGCGAGGAGAACGAGCAAACGCAACCAAACAGACGAAGGACGAGTAGTCGAAAGGAGACCACATAGGCGCTCAATAGGGATTGCGCCTACGTAGAAGCGGAAGAATTTGGATGTTGGCGAGATAGGTGGCGGTGAAACGACCTCCGCCTAAAAGTGAGGTGGAATAGGCGGCAATCATCGATGCACGAGCCGACTCAAGGAGGTGGCGATGCTTGCTCGGCAACACCATTCGAGCATGAGCACGGGACAAGAGAATCGGCGAGAGTGCCACCTTTCAAAAGGAAGCTGCGCATGTGATGAGAGAGGTACTCGCCCGGTAGTCGGCCACGAAAGACACGAATAGAAGTGGAGAAGCGTATGCGAACCATAGTAGCAAGCTGTTTCTGAGATAGACAAGACCTCTCTCACGAGAAGACATGAAATATATCCAAGTGTGGCGAGAAAATCATCTATAAATATGATATAGTATCGATGACCCCTTCGAAGCGAAGGGGCGGACCCCAAACATCTGAATGAACAAGATCAAAAGGACGAGACACCGACTCACTATGAGGATAAGGAAGTCAAGCCGCTTTGCCTAACTTACGATCGACAATGTAGACACGTCTCTGAGATGACCCGAAGACCACGACAAACTAAAGACGACAGACGAGAGCCACGAGATGGCCAAGGCGGTGATGCCACTTATTGGAAAGCCAGTGACGGAGTGGCGAGGCGGAGAGACTAGCGGCGACGGTGGCGGGAAGGATGGTGAAGCCAATCAAGCTCCAGAGACGCTGCGAGTCAAGGCGCCGAGGGCGAACCAACGAGCTCCGTGTGGCGGTCTGAACACAACAAGAGTCGAGTCGAGAATGATCCGATAACCAAGGTCGATGTCATCCAGTGAAGAAGTGCATGGTTAGGCGAGGAACATGAGCAATGGAAGGAACATGAAAGATGAGTTGCTAAGAGGTCCTCGACCAGAGACAGAAAGAGAGGTACCATCAGCAGTAATAACATTGACAAGGGAATCAAGAGGTGTAACAAAAGATAGAGTGGAAGAATTGGAAGTCATGTGGAAGGATGCTCCGGAATCAAGGATCCACAAGGAGGTACCTGTCTGTGTAGGAGGTGGTTTCTCAGTGCCTTAAGAGTCAGTCGCAGAACCTGCAGAACCCGTCGAGGAAGAACCTGAAGCGGCAAGTAGTCGTCGAAGTCTGGCTATCTCCTGCTCAGAGAGAGAAAATGCGGAAGTAGTCGATGTAGACGTCGATGTAGAAGTACCGGTGCCAGTGCTAGGAGAAGAACGACGTGAAATATGCATTTGTTTCTTGTAGCACCGAGACTCAATGTGGTCGATCTTGTCGCGATGGGAGCGGCGAGGCGACCACCGCCAGATGGAGCGGCCACCACCACATGTGGCAACACCGGAGGAGGCAGCGTACTGAAGCGTGAAGCAGTCGGTGTAGCGGTGTACGGGCGGCGAGCACGGAGGGTGGCATCGAGACCGGCACCACTCGGGCGAGTCTCCTCGCGCGTATCTCGGTAGGGCCTCGAGAAGAGTGACACGGGGTGGCGTGCAAGTAGTGAGCACGCCTTTGCTCGAACTCGGGGCGGCGAGTAAGGAACTCATAGACAGCTGAAACTCCGGTCGGCCGCAGACCAAGCGGCATGAGCGAGGAGCAGCGGCGAAGAAGTCGAAGAGAGTCCGATTGGCGCGGTTGCGAACTACGAGCATAGAAGGTGTCAGCGGTAGCATCACCTGCGAAGAGAGTGTTCATGGCGAACTACCGACAAGTAGAGGGCATCTCCGGAGGGTTCGTAGCGTTGTCGAAGATGAGTCCACATCCAGACGGTAGATGAAAATCCCACAATCTCGAAGAAAAGCGAGGTGAACACTTGGCGATGAAGGCAGCTGACAACTCGAAAGGCGTCGTCACACCACCGAGTGTAGGTAGTCAAGCGATCCATGTAGGAGTCGAGCCTCTTGGTAGGCGAGGCCTTCTCATCGCCAAGGCGTGAGACTCAATAGCGGCCTTGTCATTTGTCGGAAGCGCAGCAGACGTAGGCTCCGTCGAGGAGTACTGGCATGGCGGGCGGTGACATCGCCAGAGAGGGCGCCCAAAGGCGAAGACCACGCATATGGATGCGCATGTGAGACCGAAGTCGGTGTAATTAACACCGTCGAAGATCATCGGGCGTGAGGAGAAGCGGTGCCCATTGGTAGGCGCCGGGCGACGTAGCGGCGACCAAAACAACGAGAGGTCTAACAAAGTATTGGGCGATTAGCGGCGGTTAGAACAACGTTTTTTTCTTTTCTTTTCTTTTCTTTTCTCACGCCGCTTTAAGCCCGCTGCCCAACAAAGGAAACCTAGGGTTTCCTTTCTTTGTTTCAACGGCAGCCCGTTTAGGTCGGCTTCGGCTACAATCCGGCGGCGACGGCCGATGAAACCCCGAGTGTAGCGGTGGCTGGATGAGCGGCGGGGCGCCAGCGGCGTCGGGTGGAGCTTCGGGCTAGCCAGCGGAGACTGAGCGTGGTGGCGACTCAAGCCGAGGCGGGAGGCGGCGTGGAGGAGGCGGCGTGGAGGCCGCGGATCCGACGGGAGGAAGCCGAAGGAGACGAAGACGCGGCGGCCGACACAAGGCCGAGGTGGAGGCGAGCTTAGCGGCATGGGCGGCCGACTAAGCCGAGGCTTCGCAGGGCCGAGTTGGAGCGGCGGCGGCCTTGGAGGTGACGGCGGAAAATGACGACAGAGACTTATCGCCACTCCAAATGGCGACAGAGATCTCTGCCTGTTTTACTGTCTATTTTCGATCACATATTTTGTGGATAAATCACGATGATATTACAAAACATTCAGCACAACGTCATCACATATTTTATCGTTAAATCACAATAATATTACATAACATTTAGCGCAACATCCTCACATATTTTATCGATAAATAACACCGATATTACAAACCATTAAGTATAACGTCATCACCTAGTTTTTTTTTTTTGACAAATCAAAGTGATATAACAAAGCATTGGACAAATCAAAGAGTGGGGCGGTCAGATGAGGTCCTCGCGGCGACGCCCGGACTGCCGATGCCTCCTTCGTCCTGTGGATTTCTCGTATGATATTTCTTGAAGGTGTGTCCAGACTCCCTGCCAATGGAACACTTCTTCATATGCCGCCCAACTTCTGCTTCGTCCATGTCGTTCCTGATACGTCGTACCTGTCGTTGGCCAACATTTCACTTCATCCCATCAATGTCCGTGGCCCAGATAAGTTGCTCCCAGGTCAGATAGCCAGTGAAATGGCTAACAACGCTGTATCTATATAGCTCTGCACTCCAGGTTTGCATCACCCCCTCCTTGTTGAAATAATCAGAGAGGTACTAGACGGAATATTGCGCCATCGTCGAACATGCGGCCATGACATGTGAAAAGAGCTATGCAGAAGAAGAGATTTGTTTGCAAGTACATATGCAATTAGAGCGGCGCAGCGTGCACTCGTGGGTAATCCTCGCGGTTCGTCCTGCGGTGTCCTTTATCCACTCACAATATTTTGAAGCTAAGTTCTCTTGTGCCCATCTTGAATATACGGTGCATCTTACCCTTCTTGCTCTTATCCTCCATGTACTTAGTGATCATGGCGAAGTACAGTACTATGTCATTTGCTATGGCGAACGACACGTTGTTGCTTCTATCAACAAAGTAATTTGTGGTACCATGAAGAATTACCTCCACAATACCAACCAAATGGAGACACCTGGCTCCGCGTATGACCCAGTTGTATGCCTCGGCTGGATTTGTTGCCATGACACCATATCGAGCACCACCCCTGTCATGTAGCAGTGATCACTTCTCCTTAGGCTCGTGCTCAATCCAGTCCGAGAAGCATTTCACCTGCACCTCTGTCTTCCTCGCTACACTAGGACCTTTTGAAGGTAGTTGTGGCAATACTTCAGGAGCCTGATCAACGCTTGTAGTGGCCTTTTCGTTGTCTCCCTTCTCTGCGACTTGGTCCATTCATCTAGAATCTTCCAGAGTGCGTCAAACTTTTGCTGTTGGTTTTATTTGCACAGTCGCTTGAGCATGTTCATCAAGTACTTGTTGCGGAACTGCTTGTAGAAATTTGTACCCAAGTGCCTCATGCACCACCTACTCTGCAGATCTGATTGGTTCAGAATAGGATTAATATGATTAATCCGATGATTTTCGAGGCTCAATTACCTGAATAAGATTCATGTCCTGGAAAAAAATTTCGAGTGCGCTACCCTGGACCAGCGAGTGCGCTGCCCCTTCAAACCTTGCCTGCTAACAGCTGAGATAGCCATCGAGCTACATATTATTTTATAACGGTCTGCGTACCGACATGTGATGCTTGATATTCTTGTATGTAATTCACTACTAGATTTTAGGAGTAATTACTTAGTGGATGATTGTGGTCGGAGATTTCAAGCATGATGGTCAAAGGACAGGAAGCATGGTGATGGAGATCGTCATGATAAGGGCCATACTATTTCACAGTTTAATATGATTATTTGTGAATATTTGTTCCTGTCATGCTATTTAACCATGTTTTATCATTAGATATTTTAACATGGTAGAATAGTACCCTCAAGAAAAATTAAGTTAATTTGATGAATTTCCAATTGCTGCGCGTGTCACGATTTTGATCGTTAATTGGTAGGTGTACCAAAGTAGAGTGCTATTGACTATCTTAATATGGTGGGTGGGTATCGACTCTCATATGCATAGTATAGTGTTGGGCCTTGGGGTATAGTGTCAGTCGTTGGGGCATAGAGATGCCATCCAATATGCAAGAGTTATGTGTGATATGATTGGCAAGAGGTTACCTACCTAAAATCACCAGGTTTCTAACAGTGATGCCAAAGCTCACTAGGACTTAATGATTTTTGGATCTTTAACTCACTATATGATGTTTGAGGGAAACATGGTTTAGAACATATAGTGGGAGTATCTTTTATTAACTGTTGATGATTGAATTCAACCAGTATGATCTAGTCGTATAGTGATACGACCAGATCTAGACTAGTCATATGGTATACGACCAGGTTCAAACTTGCCGTATGGAGATACGAATGGTCGTAGACTAGGGATGGCAATCGGGCGCGGCGGGTACGAGTAGTGCTCGCCCATACCCATACCCGCAACTCCGAATTCTTCCACTGCATACCGCGAAGGACGACGGCGAAAAACCTCGCCATACCCGCCGCCGCGAGCATGCCCGTTTACCCGCGAATAATGCATCGCCACCTGTGGGTACCCATCGCCCGCGGACATACTCGTTACCCGCGAGCAATGCATACATCAAGTTCATCATAATTCACACATCAATTGTGCATCACACATTCAACAACTAATAAAGTTCATCACAATTCACATATCATGTTCGACAAGACAACTAATTAAGTTCAACAAAAAATACAAATACAAATTGACATAGTTCCTTACATATGTGGATAGATTACGGTGCAGGCCTAAGCTGCACGGTGGAGCTTACCCATGCCCATGCCCGTTTACCCGATGGGCAAGGAATTGTGCTCGTTTTCATGTCCGTGGGTAAAGAAAGACGCCCATACCCGCCTCCATTAGGGTATTCGCCCGCGGGCACCTGGGTAATCGGGTACAATTGCCATCCCTATCGTAGATTGGTCGAACACGACCACCAATGTGAGTGTCTAATAAAAGATCTTACATAAACATAGTGCTGAATCTTTATATATATTTCTGTTGTAGATCATGACACCTACTACTTCTTCCACACCTAGCTTTAATTTGTGATCTTTTCTTGAGAAAGAAAAGTCGAATGGAACAAATCTCATTGACTGGTTTTGAAATTTGAGAATTGTGTCAAACAAGAAAAGAAGAAATATGTTCTAGAGAGTCTCTATTCCGAGGAACCAAATGTTGATGCTACTCGAATCGAAAAGAATGCTTATGAGAAGCATTGCAATGACGCAGTCGATTTGCACTGCCTAATGCTTGCGACCATGAACTCTATGCTTCAGAAGTAATATGAGACCACAGACACTTACAATATGATTGTAGGTCTGAAGGGTATGTTTCAGAATCAAGCAAGGGTAGAGAGATGTAATACCTCAAAGGTATTATTTTATTGTAGGCTGTCGGAGGGCAACTCGGTTAGTCCTCATGTAATCAAGATGATTGGTCACATTGAGAGCTTGAAAAGGCTTAGTTTTTTCCTTAGCCAAGAGTTGGCTAATGATGTGCTTCTCCAATCGCTCCCTACGAGGTTTGAGCTAGTCATATTGAATTTTCACATGAATGTCATAGAGAAATCAATGGCCGAGTTGCATGACATGCTTAAATGTGTTGAGGAGAGCATCAAGAAAAGTTCCAATCATGTGATGATGGTTCAAAAGACTACTAGCTTCAAGAAGAATGGTAAGTCGGGAGAGGTGAAGGGCAAAGGAAAGACTCAAGATGCGATCAAGAGTCTCAAGGCTAAGCTTAAGAAGCTCAAGCCAGATCCTAAGCCTGAATCAGAATGTTATCATTGTCATGAGACTGGGCATTGGAAGAGAAACTACAAGAAGTACTTTTTAGAGATTAAAAAGAACAAGGGAAGTAAGACTTTCAGTTCAGGTATAAATATTATTGAAATTAATCTCGCCACTTCTTCGACCAGTTCTTGATACCGGATCGGTTGCTCATATTTATAATTCGATATAGAGACTGATAAGGAGTAGAAGTTTGGCAAGAGGAGATGTTGATCTTCGTGTGCACAATAGAACAAGAGTTGCTGCATTAGCTATTGACACTTTACCATTAGCATTACTCTCAGGATTAGTTATGGAACTAAATAATTGTTATTATGTTCCAGCCTTAAGCAAAAAGATTATTTCTGCTTCCTGTTTATGAGCGGAAGGTTATGAGTTCAGAATAAATAACAATTGTTGTTCAATTTATTTTGAAGATATGTTTTATGAACATACTCTATTGGTGAATGGATTGCATATTTTGAATCTTGAGGATGAGTCCATCTACAACATTAATGCTAAGAGACTTCGAACTAATGATTTGAATCTTACTTTTATTTGGCATTGTCGTCTAGGTCATATAAATAAGAAGCGCGTGATAACCTCCATAAAGATGGTCTTCTAAACTCATTTGATTTTGAATCAATTCAAACATGTGAATCTTGTTTACTTGGCAAGGTGACGAAGACGCCTTTCACGACTAAAGGTGAGAGGGCAAGTGACTTATTGGCTCTTGTACATACAGATGTATTTGAACCAATGAGCACTTTGGCTAGAGGTGGTTTTCAGTACTTCATAAATTTTAATGATGACTATAGTAGATATGGTTACATCTACTTAATGAGGCATAAATCTGAATCATTTGAAAAGTTGAAGGAATTTCAGAATGAGGTACATAATCAACTTGAGAAGATAATTAAATATCTATGATCAGATCGTGGAGGTGAATATTTGAGTTGTGAGTTTAGTGATCATCTAAAGAAGTGTGGAATTATTTCACAACTTACTCCGCTGGGAACACCTCAATGGAATGGGGTGTCTGCATGTTGGAACCAAACATTGTTGAACATGGTTCTGCCAATGATGGACTAATCTGATCTTCCATTCCAATTCAGGGGATACACTCTCGAAATAGTGGCTTTCAATTTAAATAGGGTTCCATCAAAAACTGTGGAAATGACACCATATGAGATATGAACCGCGAAGTGTCGTATATTGTTTTTTCTCAGGGTATGGGGTTACGAGGTATATGTCAAACGTTTGACGTCTGATAAACTCACGCCCAAGTTCGATAAGTGCTTCTTCGTGGGGTATCATAAGGAAACTAAATGGTCTTGTTTTATAACAAAGTGTTTGTTGCCTGTAATGGTATCTTCTTGGAGAAAAAGTTTCTTTCCAAAGGAGTCAGTGGGAGCAAGGTGCTACTCGAAGAAATTCAGGAATCATCTGAAAATATTTCAACTCCAACTGAACCTCTACAGAATGGACAAAAAATTATTGAACATCTAGATGATGCATCAGCCCCACGTAGATCAAAAAGGTCACGTCAATTGGCTATAAGGTATGGACATGATGTTTTATTATTGAATAATGATGAGCCTAAAACTTATGCGGAAGCGATGATAGATCCAGACTCTAAGTCATGGCATGAAGCCATGAGATCTGAAATAAAGTCCATGCGTGATAATCAAGTTTGGAACTTGGTTGATGCACCTGATGGTGTTACGACCATTGGGTGCAAATGAATTTTTAAGAAAAGATAGATATGGATGGAAATGTTCACATTCATAAGGCACGATCGTCATGGGCGCTTCAAACGAATTCAATGTGTTTATTATGACGAAACCTTCTCGCATGTTGCGATGCTTAAGTCTAACCGGATTGTTCTACCTATTGCTGCATATTTCAATTATCAGATATGGTAAATGTATGTCAAAACGACTTTCCTAAATGAAAACCTAAGTGATGATGTGTACATGACACAACCTGATGGTTTTTTCGATCTAAGGGAAGCTAGAAAAGGTATGCAAGCTTAAGAAATCCGTCTATAGATTGAAGCAAACATCTCAGAGTTGGAACATTCGTTTTGATGAAGTGGTCAAAGGGTATGATTTCACCAAGAATGAAAAAGAACCTTGTTTTTACAAGAAGATTAGTAGGAGCCAGCTTGTGTTTCTGATCTTGTATATGGATGACATACTACTGGTCGGAAATGATATTCTAATGCTTAAATATGTTAAAACTTCATTAAGAAATAATTTCTCAATAAAAGATTTAGGAGATGCAGCATATATTCTTGGTATAAAGATCTATAGAGATAGATCTAAAAGGCTAATTGGATTAAGTGAGGATATGTACATAGACAAGGTGTTGAAACAGTTCAACATGCAAGATTCCAAGAAAGGTTTCCTTGTGTATGACACGACTAGATCCATACTAGTGTATGGTGATACGACCGGGTCTATACTAGTCGTATGGAGATACGAAATGTCGTAGACCCGGTGCCCATGGCGCATGACATTAATATTAGCAAGAGTCAGTGTCCTACGACCACTGACGAGCGAGACAAAATGAGTAGAATTCCATATGGTTCGGATATTGGATCTATCATGTATGCCATGCTATGTAGACGACCAGATGTGTTGTATGCTCTAAGTGTTACGAGCAAATATCAGTCGAATTCAGGTGAAGGTCACTCGATAACAGTCAAGAATATCCTTAAGGACTTGAGAAGGACTAAGGATGCATTCGTTGTATATGGTTGTGAGTAAGAGCTGGTCGTAAATGGTTACACCGATGTTAGCTTCCAAACCGACAAGGATGATTTCAGATCGCAATCAGGGTTTGTGTAAGATATGCAAAGTGCACACGGATTTGATCCATTGACAAAGACTCTCCCGCAACCTAAGCATAAGACGCACACAAGAGCAATGGGTATAAGATACCTATAGGATTGACTCTAGTGCAAGTGGGAGACTGTTGGTGATATGCCCTAGAGGCAATCGTAGAGATGATTGTATCACGTCTATGCTTATATGTTATTGAATAAGTGTTATTTTGTTCCTTGAATGAATCATCAGTTATAAATATTAACAAGTATTTGACTTGTTGGTAAAGCTCTTATAACTTATGATGATGTCATTCTAAATGCATCCCTAGTCAGAACACTAGTGGCTCTATCGATCAGCATATGTATTGATTGATGATTATGTTTCACCAGTCATGGATATAGGGATATCGAATTAATAACGTGAACACATGTTGCAGAACATGGTGTTAGATTGACCCACCTTGAGATACTACTGAGATTGTTATGATTTCATGTGTCATCAGTTGGTCTAAAGTAATGATGATGTATAATCCTTAGACCTGAGATCAATATGATTTTCTACATGTATAAGAGTACACTTTGGGGTTACCAAACGCTACTTCATAACTGGGTAATTATAAATATAGCTTTCAGGTATGCTATGAAACATGCAAAGGAATGTGTCTGGTCGGATATGAGATTTGCCACTCCTAACATAACAGTAGAGATATCTCTAGGCCGCATAATGTGGTCGGATAAAAAAAGTGCATGACCATGCCGCTAGTGGTCGAAGTGTTTGTCCACGTGAAGTTATCCAACACTTGACCGAGAAAGTATTGAACAGTCCATGGATGACACAATATCTTACCTGGAGTTCAACTGGCTATCGTGATGCAAAGGGAGAATATATGAGCAAGTCTTTTAGTTCGATCAGATACAGACTAGTCGTATGGAGATACGAGCTAGTCGTAGGCTAGTCGAAAATGATCACTAAGTGGTTAAAATCTGATCGTAAGGAGTTACGAACTGGTCGACTCATGATCGGAAAGGAGCTTCCGAGTCACAACCGATTACGCATGAACCTAACGAATCACACACTTAATGGGTTGGAACAAACCAGTACTGTTACGATTCGTCAAAGGTGTTTGGATATGGTACGTCATGCACACTATATAAGGAGATGCTTGAGGCTATTGGGGTGGATAGAAGACGATAAACCCGACAAGAATTGACATGAGTTGCTCCAAACCCTAGCCGTCATCTTCTTGAGAGAGTCTTCCTGTGTTATTTGGTGCTAACACACCGACGTAAGGTGTTCCTTCCCTGGATGTGTGGATACCGTGGAGACGCTACTGTGGCTGCTGTTGCGCTTGAGGACGATCCACGACCTTAGCGAGGAACTCGATTAGTTGCTGAAGGAGACGATCGACTGCGTCGGACAATCGACAATCGACTACATTGGACGATCGACTACAACCACTATATCGACGCGCTCTTTGTTGGATCAGGCTGCTCCAACTCTTTTTTCGCTGCACTGTGCGTCTGGTGGTAACGATCTATGATCTTTTGCTTCCATGACATCCTGGTTTACGTGGTATAATTTTTGAATTGCCAGTTAATGTAGCATACCTGTATCCTTACAACTCCTTTCGCGAGGTTTTCATCGACAACATCAGTAACTCCCAGACCTTCGGCCATTGTGTGCATCACGCGCGGGTCGGAGTCCCCGACTTTTCCTCCGCATCACAACCCCTTCTTGTTCAAATCGCCAATACAGAATGAGCTTGGCATATGTCTTAACCGTAATGACCAAATCTCACCATTCCTCCTCGCCTGCATATATGACTATGATTTTGTTCCTTCGAGCCGCACTAAATCCCAATATGTGCCCTGTGGTGCCGGTTGGCAAGATAACTCAATCTCAAATCATACACAAGATGGTCCAAATCAATGTCTAGAACAACCATCATATCACAACGCCCCATGTACGCTGCTCGGTCTTGTTAAGGTCACGATCGCGATTAGAAATAACGCAAATCAATCCCGCCGGACCCTCAAGAATAATCCCTTGATCGTAGTAAATTTTGAAATAGTTAGCGTCCGATATATTTGACGTATCTGCATCAGTAAACAAAATTTTACATAAACATAGTCTTTGAATCTTTGTATATATTTCATTGTAGATCATGACACCTACTACTTCTTCCACACCTAGCTTTAATTTGTGATCTTTTCTTGAGAAAGAAAAGTCGAATGGAACAAATCTCATTGACTGGTTTTGAAATTTGAGAATTGTCTCAAACAAGAAAAGAAGAAATATGTTCTAGAGAGTCTCGATTCTGAGGAACCAAATGTTGATGCTATTCGAATCGAAAAGAATGCTTATGAGAAGCATTGCAATGACGCAGTCGATTTGCACTGCCTAATGCTTGCAACCATGAACTCTGAGCTTCAGAAGTAATATGAGACCATAGACGCTTACAATATGATTGTAGGTCTGAAGGGTATGTTTCAGGATCAGGCAAGGGTAGAGAGATTTAATACCTCAAAGGCATTATTTTATTGTAGGCTGTCGGAGGGCAACTCGGTTAGTCATCATGTAATCAAGATGATTGGTCACATTGAGAGCTTGAAAAGGCTTAGTTTTTCCCTTAGCCAAGAGTTCGCTAATGATGTGCTTCTCCAATCGCTGCCTACGAGGTTTGAGCTAGTCATATTGAATTTTCACATGAATGTCATAGAGAAATCAATGGCTGAGTTGCATGACATGCTTAAAGGTGTTGAGGAGAGCATCAAGAAAAGTTCCAATTATGTGATGATGGTTCAAAAGACTACTAGCTTCAAGAAGAATGGTAAGTCGGGAGAGGTGAAGGGCAAAGGAAAGACTCAAGATGCGATCAAGAGTCTCAAGGCTAACCTTAAGAAGCTCAAGCTAGATCCTAAGCCTGAATCAGAATGTTATCATTGTCATGAGACCGAGCATTGGAAGAGAAACTACAAGAAGTACTTAGCAGAGATTAAAAAGAACAGGGGAAGTAAGACTTTTAGTTCAGGTATAAATTTTATTGAAATTAATCTCTCCACTTCTTCGACCAGTTCTTGATACCGGATCGGTTGCTCATATTTACAATTCGATATAGAGACTGATAAGGAGTAGAAGTTTGGCAAGAGGAGATTTTGATCTTCGTGTGCGCAATAGAGCAAGAGTTGCTGCATTAGCTATTGACACTTTACCATTAGCATTACCCTCAGGATTAGTTATGAAACTAAATAATTGTTATTATGTTCCAGCCTTAAGCAAAAAGATTATTTCTTCTTCCTGTTTATGAGCAGAAGGTTATGAGTTCAGAATAAATAACAATTGTTGTTCAATTTATTTTGAAGATATATTTTATGATCATGCTCTATTGGTGAATGGATTGTATATTTTGAATCTTGAGGATGAGTCCATCTACAACATTAATGCTAAGAGACTTCGACCTAATGATTTGAATCTTACTTTTATTTGGCATTGTCGTCTAGGTCATATAAATAAGAAGTGATAACCTCCATAAATATGGTCTTCTAAACTCATTTGATTTTGAATCAATTCAAACATGTGAATCTTGTTTACTTGGCAAGATGACGAAGACACCTTTCACGACTAAAGGTGAGAGGGTAAGTGACTTATTGGCCCTTGTACATACAGATGTATGTGAACCAATGAGCACTTTGGCTAGAGGTGGTTTTCAGTACTTCATAACTTTTACTGATGACTATAGTAGATATGGTTACATCTACTTAATGAGGCATAAATCTGAATCATTTGAAAAGTTGAACGAATTTCAGAATGAAGTACATAATCAACTTGGGAATATAATTAAATATTTATGATCAGATCGTGGAGGTGAATATTTGAGTTGTGAGTTTAGTGATCATCTAAAAAAAGTGTGGAATTATTTTACAACTTACTCCGCTGGGAATGCCTCAATGGAATGGGGTGTCTGGATGATAGAACCAAACATTGTTGGACATGGTTCGGCCAATGATGGACTAATATGATCTTCCATTGCAATTCAGGGGATACACTATCGAAATAGTGGCTTTCAATTTAAATAGGGTTCCATCAAAAACTGTGGAAATGACACCATATGAGATATGAACCGGGAAGAGTCCTATATTGTTTTTTCTCAGGGTATGGGGTTATGAGGTATATGTCAAACGTTTGACGTCTGATAAACTCACGCCCAAGTTCGATAAGTGCTTCTTCGTGGGGTATCATAAGGAAACTAAATGATATTATTTTTATAACAAAGTGTTTGTTGCCTGTAATGGTATCTTCTTGGAGAAAAAGTTTCTTTCCAAAGGAGTCAGTGGGAGCAAGGTGCTACTCGAAGAAATTCAAGAACCATCTGAAAATATTTCAACTCCAACTGAACCTCTACAGAATGGACAAAATATTATTGAACATGTAGATGATGCATCAGCCCCACGTAGATAAAAAAAGGTCACGCCAATTGGTTATAAGGTATGGACATGATGTTTTATTATTGAATAACGATGAGCCTAAAACTTATGGGGAAGCGATGATAGATCCAGACTCTAAGTCATGGCATGAAGCCATGAGATCTGAAACAAAGTCCATGCATGATAATCAAGTTTGGAACTTGGTTGATGCACCTGATGGTGTTATGACCATTGAGTGCAAATGAATTTTTAGAAAAGATAGATATGGATGGAAATGTTCACATTCATAAGGCACGACTGGTTGCGAAGCGTTTCAAACGAATTCAATGTGTTTATTATGATGAAACCTTCTCGCATGTTGCGATGCTTAAGTCTAACCGGATCGTTCTACGTATTGCTGCATATTTCAATTATCAGATATGGTAAATGTATGTCAAAACGACTTTCCTAAATGGAAACCTAAGTGATGATGTGTATATGACACAACCTGATGGTTTTTTCGATCTAAAGGAAGCTAGAAAGGTATGCAAGCTTAAGAAATCCGTCTATAGATTGAAGCAAACATCTCAGAGTTGGAACATTCGTTTTGATGAAGTGGTCAAAGGGTATGATTTCACCAAGAATGAAAAAGAACCTTGTTTTTACAAGAAGATTAGTAGGAGCCAGCTTGTGTTTCTGATCTTGTATGTGGATGACATACTACTGGTCGGAAATGATATTCTAATGCTTAAATATGTTAAAACTTCATTAAGAAATAGTTTCTCAATAAAAGATTTAGGAGATGCAGCATATATTCTTAGTATAAAGATCTATAGAGATAGATCTAAAATGCTAATTGGATTTAGTGAGGATATGTACATAGACAAGGTGTTGAAACAGTTCAATATGCAAGATTCCAAGAAAGGTTTCCTTGTGTATGATACGACTAGATCCAGACTAGTGTATGGTGATACGACCGGGTCTATACTAGTCGTATGGAGATACGAGCTGGTCGTAGACTGGTGCCCATGGCGCATGACATTAATATTAGCAAGAGTCAGTGTCCTACGACCACTGACGAGCGAGACAAAATGAGTAGAATTCCATATGGTTCGGATATTGGATCTATCATGCATGTCATGCTATGTACACTACCAAATGTGTTGTATGCTCTAAGTGTTACGAGCAAATATAAGTCGAATTCAGGTGAAGGTCACTGGATAGCAGGCAAGAATATCCTTAAGGACTTGAGAAGGACTAAGGATACATTCCTTGTATATGGTTGTGAGTAAGAGCTGGTCGTAAATGGTTACACCGATGTTAGCTTCCAAACCGACAAGGATGATTTCAGATCGCAATCAGGGTTTGTGTAAGATATGCAAAGTGCACACGGATTTGATCCATTAACAAAGTCTCTCCCGCAACCTAAGCATAAGACGCACACAAGAGTAATGGGTATAAGATACCTATATGATTGACTCTAGTGCAAGTGGGAGGCTGTTGGTGATATGCCCTAGAGGCAATCATATAGATGATTGTATCACGTCTATGCTTATATGTTATTGAATAAGTGTTATTTTGTTCCTTGAATGAATCATCAGTTATAAATAGTAACAAGTATTTGACTTGTTGGTAAAGCTCTTTTAACTTGTGATGATGTCATTCTAAATGCATCCTTGGTCAGAACACTAGTGACTCTATCGATCAACATATGTATTAATTGATGATCATGTTTTACCAGTCATGGATATAGGGATATCGAATCAATAACGTGAACACATGTTGCATAACATGGTGTTAGATTGACCCACCTTGAGACACTACTGAGATTGTTATGATTTCATGTGTCATCAGTTGGTCTAAAGTAATGATGATGTATAATCCTTAGATCTGAGATCAACATGATTTCCTACATGTATAATTGTACACTTTGGGGTTACCAAACGCTACTTCATAACTGGGTAATTATAAATGTAGTTTTCAGGCATGCTATGAAACATGCGGAGGAATGTGACTGGTCAGATATGAGATTTGCCCCTCCTAACATAACAGTAGAGATATCTCTAGGCCGCATAATGTGGTCGGATAAAAAAAGTGCATGACCATGCCACTAGTGGTCGAAGTGTTTGTCCACGTGAAGTTATCCAACACTTGACCGAGAAAGTATTAAACAGTCCATGGATGACACAATATCTCACCTGGAGTTCAACCGGATATCGTGAGGTAAAGGGAGAATATATGAGCAAGTCTTTTAGTTCGATCAGATACAGACTAGTCGTATGGAGATACGAGCTAGTCGTAGGCTAGTAGAAAATGATCACTAAGTGGTCCAAATCTGGTCGTAAGGAGTTATAAACTGGTCGACTCATGATCGGAAAGGAACTTCCGAGTCACAACCGATTACGTATGAACCTAACGAATTACACACTTAATGGGTTGGAACAAGCCAGTACTGTTACGATTCGTCAAAGGTGTTTGGATATGATACGCCATGCACACTATATAAGGAGATGCTTGAGGCTATTGGGGTGGATAGAAGACGATAAACCCGACAAGAATTGACGTGAGTTGCTCCAAACCCTAGCCGCCATCTTCTTGAGGGAGTCTTACTGTGTGACTTGGTGCTAACACACCGATGTAAGGTGTTCCTTCCCCGGATGTGTGGATACCGTGGAGGCGCTACTGTGGCTGCTGTTGTGCTTGAGGACGATCCACGACCTTAGCGAGGAACTCGATTAGTTGCTGAAGGAGACAATCGACTACGAGGATGATCGACTACGTCGGACAATCGACTACATTGGACGATCGACTACAACCACTATATCGACGCGCTCTTTGTTGGATCAGGCTGCTCCAACTCTTTTTTCGCTGCACTGTGCGTCTGGTGGTAACGATCTATGATCTCTTGCTTTCATGACATCCTGGTTTACGTGGTAGAATTTTTGAATTGCCAGCTAATGTAGCATACATGTATCCTTACAACTCCTTTCGCGGGGTTTTCATCGACAACATCAGTAACTCCCAGACCTTCGGCCATTGTGTGCATCACACTGTGGCTGGAGTTCCTGACTTTTTCCTCCGCATCACAACCCCTTCTTGTTCAACCGCCAATACAGGAATGAGCTTGGCATATGTCTTAACCAGAATGACCAAATCTCACCATTCCTCCCTCGCCCTGCGTACATATGACTGTCATGATCTTGTTCCTTTGAGCTGCACTAAATCCCAATATGTGCCATGTGGTGCTCGGTTGGCAAGACAACTCAATCTCAAATCATACACAGTATGGTCCAAACTGAATGTCTAGAACAACCATCGTATCACAACGCCCCATGTACGTTGCTCTGGTCTTGTTAAGGTCACGATCGCCGATTAGAAATAACGCAAATCAATCCCGTCGGGACCCTCAAGAATAATCCCTTGATTGTAGTAAATTTTGAAATAGTTAGCGTCCGATATATTTGATGTACTGTACCGTAAATAAGATTTTCACGATTAACCACATATCTAAAACTAAAGGACCCATTGAAAAGGATTCTGTACAACAAACTACATTACATAACCATACATCTAAAACTATGTAATCCATTCAGTTAAAAAATTACCTAAAAGGTGGACGATCGGACGAGCAACGCTTCGCTAACTTCTCTCCTTCCCTCTGCTCATCTCTGCCCCTCTCCCTTCCCTCCACTCTTTCTCTTTTTTCTGAGTAAAAATGAGTTATACCAGAATTTTGAGGTTTTTTATAGGGTAGATTGTGTTACCATTTGGAATGGTGACAGAGATTTGCGAGATCCCTATCGCCATTTGAAATGGCAGTTTTTCAAAATTTTAGTATTAAAAATTTATGGACTTACGGAATCTTTGTTGCCAGTTGAAATGGCGACGAGGTTTCGTCTCTATTTGGAGTGACGATAGGTCTCTGTCACCATTTGAAGTGGCGATAGATCCATATCGCCATTTCAACTAGCGACGTGACCTCCTGCATTGTTCAAGTCCCTGTTGTTTTTGCCTAGGCTACTACCGCCATTTGGAATGGCGATATGGCCCTTTTGCCATTCTAAATGGCGACAGTAGCCTAGTTTCGTTAAAAAATATATGAATATTTATTTTGTAATATTTTTAAAAATATTATTATTTTTAAAAAATCGAAAGTTCATGGACTATAGAAAGAACTATGCCTATATCTTGGCCGGCCGCCCCACGCCCTCTCCGGATCCAATGGCCGCTCAGGTTTCTAGGTCGGGTGACACTTGATCCGCGCCATTCACTCCCACCTCGGTGCGATCCGACGGCCCGCAGACACCGCGCCGCGTGCCGGATCGAGTCCTTATCGCTCCGAAACGGTCGACAACCAGAAACGATAATTCTCCCCACCCGCGAGAAGTCGGCGCCGCCCCGGCCCCCTCCTCGGTAAGGAACCCTAGCTCGATCCACGCTTCCTCGATCCGATTGGATCTCGCCGTAGCGCTATTTTCTCTCTCTCAATCCTTTGGAGCTGCATAGTCCGCGAATCGGAGTTTGCTCGGATCCTATCGAATCGTGCCGTGTGTTTGCTCTGTTCGTTCGTTCGTGTGCTCGTTAGATTTGGTCGCGATTAGAGGTTGGAACCCCTAGTGCTCGTAGTTTGATGTGGTTTTGGTCTGATTTGCGTCTAGTTTTGAGTTGATTGGGGGGGGGTTGTCCGAGATTCTAGCTCACGAGCGGAGTGCGTGAGTTGGCTGTTTTGTGCGATTTCCCCAGTCAGCTCACGAGCTTTTAGGTGGATAGTAATCGATCCATGCTCTGTTTGAGATTGCTTGCTGGGGAGTTGGCTTGATTTGTTGGATACATATATATGAAAGGAGTTGGGGGATTGGGTAGGCCCTAAGTACGGTTTTGTTATTTGTGCAGCCAATTTTGCTAGCTAGTCCTGGGACTGCTCTTTATTTGTTTCATGACTAAGTTTTACTGGAGGACTTTTCAGATCTGGGCTTGACATGGTTATGTATGTTCTTCAATTATCTTGTGGGTTATCTGGCTGCTTCAACTTATTTCTTTGTTTTGTCCAAATCGAAAAGAAATTTCTCTATCCAATCCTTGCTGCACACTGCAACATATCAATAACCTTTTCTGTATATGCTTGATTGTTCTATGTTGGCTGCAAAGTCATTTGAAATATCTGCAAATGAAACTCTCTATTCACATGCATATTGTACTTTAGTTTTTCCTAGCCTGGTGTAGTTCACTATTGCCTCTCGGAAACAATATCAACTATGCAGTATGCTTGATGAGCATCATTGTGGTCTGATAGTCGATTGCTGCAGAAATCTTGCACATATCCATTTTTTTGTGGGAAATGTTTTGCATGATGAACTTTGGTCTACAAAGATGTGTTGACGAAAATTTAGGTTGTTTTGCTGGTTCTTCCATTCTGTGTTATGTTTAAAGCATGTTGGTTTCAATAAATTAGTTTTAGTTAGTCAATCTTTATTGTTTTAATAGTAAGTGCTCATGACTCACCAGTATTGTTTCCTATTTAATACTGTAATTTGGACCTTAATTCTGGTCCAATTGGGATATCAGAAATGCAACTTGTGCTAACAAGAAAATTAAGTATATGCAACACCTCTAGTGAACTCCTAAAATATTGAATCGTTTTGATGACTTCAACATTTTCATGAAGTTTATTTCCGAGCTTTTCTATGGGGGCATTGTTCACCTGATGTTTTTCTTCAAGTCCCTTATATTTCTGTTGGTGTGTGTGTTTGGCAGTCTACAGGTGAACTAGTCATCCAGGCTCTGTCAAGATGTCTGACAGTCATGAAACTGACAGGAACATTGAGATCTGGAAGATTAAGAAGCTAATCAAGGCACTGGAGTCAGCTAGAGGCAATGGCACGAGCATGATCTCTCTTATTATGCCTCCACGTGACCAGATTGCGCGAGTGGCTAAGATGTTAGGTGATGAATATGGTACTGCTTCAAACATCAAGAGTAGAGTTAATCGCCAATCTGTTTTGGCTGCCATCACCTCAGCTCAGCAGAGGCTGAAGCTTTATAACAAAGTTCCTCCCAATGGACTGGTTCTCTACACTGGAACCATTGTTACTGAAGATGGAAAGGAAAAGAAAGTTACTATTGATTTTGAGCCCTTCAAGCCTATTAATGTGTCACTGTACCTTTGTGACAACAAGTTCCACACTGAGGCTTTAAATGAGCTCTTGGAATCTGATGACAAGTTTGGGTTCATTGTTATGGATGGTAATGGTACTCTCTTTGGCACACTAAGTGGCAATACCCGTGAAGTGCTTCATAAATTCAGTGTTGATCTGCCAAAAAAGCATGGTAGAGGAGGGCAGTCTGCTCTACGTTTTGCTCGGCTTCGGATGGAAAAACGTCATAACTATGTCCGGAAAACAGCTGAGCTTGCTACTCAGTTTTTCATTAATCCAGCTACAAGTCAGCCTAATGTTTCAGGACTAATTCTTGCTGGTTCTGCTGATTTTAAGACAGAGCTGAGCCAATCCGATATGTTTGATCAGCGACTTCAAGCCAAGATACTTAATGTGGTTGATGTTTCTTATGGTGGCGAGAATGGCTTCAACCAAGCTATTGAGTTGTCAGCTGAGATTCTAGCAAATGTGAAGTTCATACAGGAGAAGAAGCTAATTGGCAAGTATTTTGAAGAGATCAGTCAAGATACTGGGAAATATGTCTTTGGTGTTGACGACACACTTAAGGCTCTTGAAATGGGGGCTGTTGAGACTCTGATAGTGTGGGAGAATCTGGATGTCAACAGATGTGCTTAAGAACAGTGCCTCTGGGGAAACTGTTATCAAACATTTGAACAAAGAGCAGGAAGCTGACCAGAGCCATTTCCGTGATCCAGCAACTAACGCTGAGTTGGAAGTTCAGGAAAAAATGTCTCTCTTGGAATGGTTTGCTAACGAGTACAAGAAGTTTGGTTGTTCGCTTGAGTTTGTCACTAACAAGTCTCAAGAGGGATCACAGTTCTGTAGAGGCTTTGGTGGCATTGGTGGTATCTTGCGCTACCAGCTAGATATCAGGTCTTTTGATGAGCTTTCTGACGACGAGGGTTTGTATGAAGACTCCGATTAGCAATCAACCAATCACATGACTGTGCTGGCCCATGGAAGGATGCCGCTGCTGCAACAGCTCGGGTTTGCTCTACTTACGCAGGAACACTTCAAAAGCAGCTGTATGCAGATTATTTCTTTGTGAAATAACTTACAATTCTGTTTCTTGTTTTATGTCATAATATATTCTGTTTGACTGTTCTTCCCCTTTGTTTCAGATCCAGAGATTGATGGGCGTGGGCCAGCCTCATCCTATGCTGAAGGAGTTTGAAACCAAATGATTATGAGTCACCATCATGGTAGTAATGTGTACCATACTTAAGGGCTAAAAAGCTCGTTATAGCTAGCTGTTGCCTTGTGTCAGTTTGTTACTATGCCCCAAAGTTCTGAATTCTTGTGTTTTCTTGAATATTCCGCGTGGTGAATGCACTCATATAAGCATTGTGTACTTGCAATATGTATTCCTGCAGTTTTTGCAATGAAGATAATATTATGCAATTTTGCTCGTTCTACTACGTGATTGACCATCTTTTTTGTGTGCCGTCAGCTGGTTGAATTTTACGTGCCCTGCAGTTCCGCAGCACATTTGTACCTTTACAATGTTAATCCTGATTGGATGCATCATTACCATTTAGTTACACGGAATTAGCCTATTAATGGATTTGCTACAGTCGTGCCGAAACCATGTTTTGTGGTCACTGAATCTTCTGAACAAAATATACACCTACACGTATGGTACTGGATAATGCTCGGTAGAATGAAATTGGGGCGTGTCAAAACTAACAGGTTAATGATGGCTTCTCACGTCGTCAGGGTCACACAGACAACCTTGTCTCACGTCGTCAGGGTCACAGACCACGTGATTTCCGTGCTCGTCGCCGGTGAAATTTCTCGCGAAGCAACTCAAGGTTGCTGCTGCGCCGTTAGTGTTCTGCTTTACGATTGGGTAGTTGCGTGATCTGATTGCCTGCAGATTTGACAGGTAGGAAAGCCGACGAACAGATAGAACCTACTATCTCATTTCACAAAAATAAATCGCTTTGAACGTAAACATGATTTTCAGAATACAAGTTTGACTATTAATTCCTATTACAACATATTTATATAATCTAATAAAATTATTTTTAGAGACGAATCTACATATATGATTGTTGTGTATCTAATCTAAATGTTTAAAAAGTCATCGATAGCCAATATTTTTAAAGTTTGATGATACATATTACAAAATAACTTGTTTTTGTGAACTGAAGAGGTTATTATGTGACTCATTAATCCCACCTCTGACACGACTACAAAATTTAAAGAGCGTTGAGCATTGATGTGTCATGCTGATAATGGTGATAGCTTTTAGTGGCGAACCTAGGATAAAAATAATAGGTAGGATCAGAAGATAAAGCTAAACTACCATTGACGAGGATCTAATAATTCTTAACTAATTAAATTATTTTTCTATAATATTTATTATAGATGATAATCACTTTATACAACCTTCTAAGGTGCCCTTTATCATTAATGATAAGGGAATATTACAATTACCTACTGATTGTAAGCTATTTTACGATTATCATATGACCGTAAGCTATTCTACGACCACTTTATGATCGTAAGCTTTGCTATATCACCTCATGGTTGTAAGCTTTTCTACAACTAAGTCAACCACGACCACCCTATAGTTGATAAAACCCACAAACATGTTGACCCAATCAACTAGGGACTTTATGCGTTGTGTTTATTTATACACAATACTTAAACATGTGTCGTTATCCTCTGATATAACTGCTCATGATAATCTGTCTCTGGCATAACTGCAAAGCGGACTTGGGGAGAACGTTTCTCTGACAATAACTGCCATCAAACATGTGCAATTAACCAACCGTTAAGGCATCTCCTAGCATGAGACAACTATCACCCCCTCAGACGCTATATAAGGGATAACGTCGATGGACAGAGGGAGAAAGAGGACAAGACATAACTCATTAGCCTTAGCTTTTGGTGACTTTCTTCTTCTTGTAAACATAATCAATACAAGTAGACAAGAGTATGGTTACTATTTTCTGAAGAAGACCCGAACCTGTCTAAAAACCCTTGTGTCACCTCCTGCATAGTCTCGATCAAAGAAACCCCCATTATTCATTTTATAAGTTTGATATTAAAACATCGACATGCGCAAATATAGTATTGTACTCTTGTGCAATACAAATTCATACCTGAATAGAAGACAAGCAAACAAACAAACTAAGAGAGATACAATGAAGGTACATTGCTAATGGAAAGTGCACCCCAAAACATAATATGCTTCCAATAAGTAGCGACGTGTCGTCTGTATATCAAAATTAGCAAAAGTAGTAATACAATAAAAAATTGTAAATGATCATAAACATTCAAAATAAACGAAACATACCGCGAACAAATTGTAAATCTTATTAGGATTAAATTATAGTTGAAGTCTCTATGGTTGAGTCATATATGAGTCATACGACAACATGGCTAGAAAGTGTTGGATATCATTATCTTTTTACATGCCGATAAGTGCAAATGGGTAAGGAGATGAACACAACAGGCGACTGGCCCTTGGCCCCTGGCGACCTAGGGCTCCAACTCCCGCCGCCACCTCCGGCCTCCACTCTGGAGCCGATTAAGAAAAGTAAAAACCCTAGATTTACCCCCAGGGGCTATTTTTAACCACAGGCTTGAGGTAAAGATCATGGGGGAGACCAACAATTACAATCTCTTCGGAAACCTCTCCCAACGGACAGAATTGTAAGAGATGGTTCACATTCTTTTTTCTGCCCACTCGGGAAAAGGAATTTTATGTTTACAACTCAAGTACAAATACATTCCTTAACCAAGTCAACTTCTGGTCAAAAGAAATACTAGTCGAAAAAGCTTTCCTTCCGACCACTATCCTATGACATCTTTTCCAAGTAAGTTATTTTCACTTGAAGTTGGGGGGCTAGACGACGAGAATTCAATAATCCTCAATTAATGAAATCATTTATCTTTGATACTTATTATAGATAATGATATCCATAAACAACCATCAGAGATACTCCTTGTCATTGGTCTATAATAACAAAGGGAGATTACCACTATCTCATGGTCTTAAGGTCTATTAAGACCATCTTATGATCGTAAAGTCTACTATGACCATTCTTTGATCGTAAGATCTACTATGACCACCTTATGGTTGTAAGGTCTACTATGACCACCTTATGGTCGTAAGGCTTTCTATGACCAAGTCAACTACGACCACCCTATAGTCGGTAGAACCCATATACATGTAGACCTAATCAACTAGGGACTCTATACACTGTGCTCATTTATGCGTAGTAGTTATACATGTGCCATTTTTCTCTGACATAACTGCACATAATTCTCTGTCTCTCACGTAACTGCATGGTGAACGTGCGGGGAGTGTCTCTTTGACAATAACCGCCATCAATGTACACAATCAACCAACCTTCGAGGCGCTCTCCTGCCACATAACAACTGTCACCTCTTCAGAAGCTATATAAAGGGTAACACTAGTGGACAGAGGGATAGAACACAACGACGACAAACTGACAGAAATCATTAGTCTTAGTTTTGGTGGCTTATTTCTTCATGTAAACACATTCAATACAAGAATACAATAGTAGAATTGTTATTATCTCCAGAGAAGATCTGAACCTATCTAAAAAAACTCCCCATGTCTCCTATTGCGTAATCTTGATCATAATGTCCCCATAATTCATTCCATAAGATTGATATTAAAATATCGACAAATCCCAAGGTCTTTCTTCAGTGTCTGCAGAAACCACTTCCAAGTACTCTTTGATTCCACTTCCATCATAGCCATTGCTATTGGATAAATACAGTCATTTAGGTCCATGCCCACAGTAGTCAAGAGTTGGCCACCAAATTTGGTCTTGATGTGGCGTCCATCCAAGCAAATCAATGGTTTGCAACCTTCAAGGAAACCTCTTTTGCAAGCATCAAGTGAGAAATACATAGTGTTGAAGCAACTGTTGTGCACACTTAGAAAAAATATGCTTCCAGGGTTGGACCTCCTCAACTCTTGTGCATAATCCCATAGATGATAATATTGCTCAACATCATCCCCATATCTGGCCTTAAGTGTCATTCTCTTTTGCCCTTGTTTGTTTGCTACTGGAAGGGGTCATGTTCCATTCTTTCTGAACAGTCCTTGCAAAATTCATGAGGGTCATCTTGTCATATTTCCTAATAGTTTCAATGTACTTCTCAGCTATGAATTTTGAAGTGAATATCTTCAACACCCACTCCTTTTCTACAAGTATGATCACCAACATATCTCTTCACAATAAAGCATTTGGCACATTTGTCCTTTGATGCATACATCTGCCATGGGCAACCCATTGTACAGTGGGCCTCGATTATTCTCTGGTCATTTCTAGGCATCCTGATATCAACAATGTGCTTGCAACACTCTATAATTTCTTTCCTTAGCACCTGTACTGATAGGGACACCATTCCAACTTTGAAAACAGGGTTTACCATGTCAACCTCTGGCCTAAATGACTTGAAATTGAACTTGATTGCCCTATCATCATCTAAAGAATCTGGCAGCTGCAACCCTTCCTCCCCTAATGACATATCATCCTTTGGTTAAGGTCAGGTACAACCTTCTTACCCTTGCCTGCATTACCACAAATGTCATCCTCAACATTGTCATCGACATTATCAGCAAAGAGGCCGCCATCTCCATCTTCTGGCTCATAATCACTATCCACAAATTCAGGATCATCCTGCTCATTGTCACTGTCTCCTTCCCTACCACTATCTCCTTTAGCTAGCTTTGATGGTCATGCCTCCTCTTTTTTTCCTTGCTATTCTTGGATGGAGTCATGATATCATCATAAAAGCTCGATAGCTTATCATCAACTGTCATCTCAGTGATAGCTATCTTCCTGGGGCTCATCACCTTTGGCAAATGGGCAATTAGTTGTGCTATGATGTCATCCCAGTTGATGTCTCCTATATTGTTATCATGGTCCAAATACAGAACTAAGTTCTTGTGATGGTTTGTCATTGCAACAATGTTGTTTGCATCCCTCTTGACAATTCTCAAACCTTTACCATCATGTTTACCGGGCAAACACCAGTAAACCTTCAACCTTTCACTGTTCTCATATCCGAGCTTTTCCACAAAATTATCTATCCAGATAGGAGACCACATATCTGTCTCGCAATGATCAAACTAGTCTCGTTTTCCATCTACATAGCTCATGTTGCTACCCTGATTGCAGAAAAACCCACCATGATAAACCTCAACTATAAACTCGTCATCATAAGGCCCTACATTGTTAACAGAGTGGTGCACTTTCAGGAAAATGAACGACAAAAAGATCATATTTCAAAATTTCGTGCTCAACACATGTCCAAAATCTGAAACACTAAAACTGCATAGTTAGCATCCGCCTAAATCTGTGACTAGAACCACCAAATTAGACACAGAAAATCGTATACAATAGAGAATTTGTAAGAATCGTTGCGCTCGATTTGGGAATCTTAAACCCTAGTTTCATAAACCCAGCAATGCACCTACATCGGCCACTTCGCAGAGCAAAATTGCAACCAAAATACCACAAATTGGCATGCAAACCAAGTAGTGAAACATGTACCGTACAAAGGAGGTGGTTCTCCTTCTGCCCGCAACGTCGCCACCATGATCGTCCCCACCTGAGTACGCCGTGAACTACTCTACTCGCCTAGAATCGACTCACATCTCCGCCCTCCTTGAACTGTGGATGACGATGACAACCTAGGGTCGATCGCATTCCAACTCGCTGATCGCCTCATACCCTAGTGGTGACAAGAGAAAGGGATGGAATGCGAACGGACAACAAGGCCAAGGGGTTTTTATTGCAGATGTCACGACGCACTCGGCTGGTCACGCGAGCCGCATGTGACCCCACAAGCCACGCTGGCATGGATCAAGCGTCCACATCAGCGATCAAACCCAGCAAATCCTTTTTGGGACTTTTAGTGACACAATTAAACAAGTTTAGGTAGCTGATTCCGCAGTTACAAAATATTAGAGACCTACTGAGACCACATGTCAAAACAGTGGCCATGACTTGACCAAAACTTGCGATCATGATCCATTCTTAATCAGATGAACGGCTACGATTACTTTGATGACATAGCCTAGTCCCGTTCTTCCCTTCTAAGATAAAATGCTTACATCCGTCCAAGATGGCCAAACGCTCTCTACTGGAAGAGGTTAATGCATGCAGAGCAGGCAAGGTCAAAAGTCAAAACAGTGGTGCTTGTGTTTCGTGTGTACGTGCCACCGGAAAAGAAGATCCTTCTCCTCCATGCATCCACAGTTCCACACGACACACCATCCCATCGTACCAATCGGGGAAACTTATCCAAAGACCGGGATATATATAGTTATATACCAGGCTAGCTGTACGTTGAACATGTGACGGAATGGAATCCAGCAGGAGGGAGACGAAGAAACTTCCAAATTAATTCCCGATCAATCAGCTGACGCCCACCGGAAGCAGAACAACTCCAGCGGCGGCGACCAGATTAGCCCACGGGCGCGGTAATATAAATACACCATCATGCACATGACCGCAGAACCAAGTCACACAACTAGCACAATAGAACTTCGCGAAAGGAAGCGCAAGAACAGCAGCGGCAAGAAGAAGGGGAGGGGGAGCTAGGAGAGTTTTGAGCAATGGAAGGGCTGATCCCGTTCGTGATGGACGCTATCAGGAAGAGTCACGAGCGGAGCGGCTACCGCTGCCTCTCGTCGGACGGCAGCTCCCACGGCGGCAGCAGGCAGCTGATAGACTACCGGGAGCTCCCCGGGGCAGCGTCGGCGACGGCGGAAGACGGCGCACGAACGGACTTTGTCCAGACGACGGGTGTCCGTCGTGCCGAGGAGCACGCCCGGCCGGCCGCGGTAGCAGTCGGGTCCTCTTATCGCCGGAAATGAAAGGTGGCAAGGTCGTTGCTGCCGCCTTCGAAGCTTGAAGGATGGTGTGGAGTTTGTAAGCATCAATTTATTCTTAGCCATGTAAGCAAGGCTACGAGTTTGTGAGCGTAAGAAGGTTAGCGAAAATCTGTGTATTATTTCTTCTACTTTTGACTTGCATGTGTTCGAATCTGTATATATATACTTTTGAAATAAAAACAAAACGACTGCTGAAACTAGTGATGTGTCTGCATATAATTAGCTTCCGTAAGCCAGCCCAGAAACTGTGGCCACGGCCATAACGGCTGTGTCAGGATAGAGTGGCCAAGTTTGCCACGGGCGAAGACTGAAGGCTGAAGTCGCCTCAAATTCTGGGACGAAACGTCTTTGGTCGATGCTGCTCTGCAACCCGTGCGTCGTCGCATGCAGGCTCTGCTCATCTCTCGCATTAGTACCAACGCTGGTTAAATTCAAAAAGTTATCTGAACACATGTAAAAAATTATTGACGCAAGGATCCTTCTTTTACCGAAGACGCTGTTCCGTGCACTGTTCCTACCGGAGCTAGCTACGGCGAGAGAAGCGCTGAAGCAGCGTTTACTCAGGCCCTACCATGGTTTTGTTTACGCTATCGTCATTTACTCCTCTGCATGTCCTTGCAGCGTTGCAGACCTCGTTGCTTCTCGTTATTTTAAACCCAGCTTCATTCTTCACTCTTCAGTACAAAAACCACCTAGCAGACGAGCAGTTCGCCTCCTACAGCCATCAATTTCGACTTCACTGCTTCATAGGCGGCACGGTTTTCTTCTTTAAAGATTGCACAAGCGATTCCCAGTGGAAGATACTGCAGCCAAGACTTTACGCATGGAAGACTATGTTCAGAGTAATTTACAGACTGACAGCAAGAACAAGAAGATTTTGTAACCTTGTTCTTGACCATTTCTTGAAGTCAGACGCTTTCCTAGTTGTCTGTGAATGGGAAAAGAAGACTTAAGAGGGGCTGCGCTCTCTAATTATGCAGGAAATACAGTATTAATATATCTGACCAAGGTTTTTTTCTTCTTCTTGAGGTTAAGTATTAGTATCTCTCTGACCAAAGTTTTTTTCTTGAGGTAAGTACTAGCATCTGTGACCAAAGTTATACTAGCAATGTAGTCAGAACTAATTAAGAAACCAGACATTCTACAGAAATAGTAAGTTGCACCAGAAAAATGTGAACACTTTTAGATGCTTAAGATGTGGTCTTTTACATTTCCAAAAGTAAAGATGCGATTTTTCCAGTTCCAACTTCCAAGAAAGTATAGATGCATGATAGAGCCTTCGGTAAATAAATCGTGATAACTGCACTGATTTCTCAATTTGATGAACAATATGCGCTACGTGGAGCCATCTCTTGATCTGAAATTCTGAACTGTCGACTGTGTGATCCAACAGTGCAAAACACACGAGACGTACAAAACAAGAGTCAAAAACGTCCATTACTAGCGTTGCATGGCAACAGAATAACATGAACAGTAAAACACTTACGAAAGGAATTGCAGGTACCATTTTTTTTTTATAAAAAAGAAACAGAGAGACCAAAATTGTCAAAGAAAGGAATTGCCGATACCATTTTTTTAAAAAAAAAAACAGAAACAGAGAGACTAAAATTGTCAAACATGTGTCTCGCCCATGCCGTAGGCGCCATTACATTTATCGCAAGAAAGACACGTACAATACGTTGTACGTAGGGGCTAACGCCGCACGACATCACCGTAGGGGCTAACGCCGCACGAATCTAGATGCGCATACGCCCAGCTATTGCGTGCTAAGCACCCTAGCCGTACGTATTATTACGTGCAGAAGGAGGCCCATGAAGACAAATTAAACCGCCATCCTTACATCCCTGAACGGAAGCTTCTATCCCATAGACAAATTCAATGGATCGATGAACCAATTCCAACCCGGAATTAAGCCATTCCATCCAAAATCGCGACAAGTATAGGAAAACCATGATAGTTTACTTTAAACTAAAGGGCAATTTGCTCTTGTTTCATTGGCAAAATAAAAGTTTACCAAAATACCACTGATATACGATAGAGGTACAACAACTGCCCGTGAGATAAAAAAAAAAATAATCAATGTTCAGGATCAAGCCCTTGAAACCCTCGCAAGCCATGCTCGACCCCAAACCGCTATCCCCCCTAGTGACGATGAATCCGAACCATTCATCACACGATCCGATGGTCCAAAACACGCGCAACCCCTTAGCAAGCAGATGGAGCATCATACTTGATACACCTCGGCCGCGGCCGATCCTCTTCCATGATACTTCCCTACATCACGTAGGCTCAAAGACAAAAGATACGGGCAGAGACTGAGAGAGAGAGAGAGAGAGAGAGAGAGAGAGGGGTGCCACATGCATGCATTCATTGCCATCCCGATTTAACACCCCCACCCTAATGGCAGCGCCAGGTACTACAAGAGCAGCCGCTCCAGCAGAGAGGTGGTAGATAGGACAAGGAGGGTCAAGTCAGGGAGAGGAGGAGGAGCAGGAGAGGCGGCAGGAAGCACGGAGATGAGCAGAAGCTGGCAGGAGCTCGGCGTCGTCGACACCATCTACGAGGACGACAACGAGGAGGAGGAGGAGGAGTGCTTCAATTCGCCCACCATGTCGTCCTCGGCGGCCACGTCGACGCGGTCGTGCTCTCCGGCAGCGGCGGTGCAGTCGTCGTCCCTGCCGCCGGCGCTCAGGAACGCGGTGCAAGAATGGTACGTTACTGTAGTTCAGTTCGATGTGATTTATGCGTGCGTCGAGTGCTCTGATTTTGGACGATGGAGAGGTGAAATTTGGCATCCGGCTAGGGGTTGATTTGTCTTCCTGGATGCGTCCATGCAGGTCGCGGGCGAACGGACCGTGCAAGCCGGATGTGATCATTCGTGTCCAAGAGTATTGCTTCCCTTTGCACAGGGTAAGGTCATCCCTTTCTTGAACGAGCACTACAGATAAAAATTCAGTCTTGTTTAACATCGATGAGATGATGATAGTTTCGTTTTTCTTCTTCTGAAGTGACATATTGATCAAATCTTCCACATGGCAAGTGCTTCCATAAGATTATCTATAATTTTTCCGACGAGCAAAACGGAACCGAGTTTTCTAATCTGCTGCATTGGTAATTCCTGCCAGTTTTTTTTTATGAATAGATAGATCATGCTGCAGCTGTATGTCTTCCGTTAGTAACAACTTATTTATGGAAAATCAATACGAGTCCGGCTGGATACACACAGCCATCTCGTCATACGTTTCTTGTGATGGTAAGAAAGAAAGGATTCAAAGGAGTAACTCACATTAGTTACTGTGCATTTTTCCCCTGCACCAAATTAAAAGACGGTGCTCATAGATTCACTGCAGCTACACTGCCTCTTTAGGTACACCCTTACAAGCTTTCCTCTTTATGGTTTAGCTGCACTGCACAAGAATTCACTGGGCAGATAGGTATCCTCCTCCCTGCTAAAAATAAAACCTTGCCTGCAAGTTTGGCCACTGCAGTGACACACTAAACAATGGGACCTTGATGCAATCAGGCCTGCATAAACACAGAGAATGGCACATTTAGCTGGAAGAAGAAGTGGTTGAAGAGTTTGGTTGTGCTTAAATTTGGGCCAAGAAAGTACCCCAAATGCCACAGGTTCTGCCCCTCGAGGACAGCTACCGATGGCACTCCTATAGGCAATAATTGATGACAATTCTGTAGCACATTTACTCCTTCCCTGCATTGGTTAGTGCACTGGGGTGCAGGAGGGATTGTAACTTTCAGTAACCGTCACAGGAGTTACTGCCTCGGCAAGTTACTGTCTTCCTCCATGCACATTTGACTGTAGTAGTACTACTACTACAGTAACAGCATATTCCTGCATTGGTTTACCTGCAGTGTTGATTTGAACTGAGCTTTAAGATGGGAGTAGAAGTCTTGAAAGGGGTAGAGAGAGATCTTGTGTGAAATAGGGGTATTGATTAGGATTTGGTCCCTCCATGGCATGTGCTAGGCAGTTCGCCTATTAAATTCGACGTAGTTTTACTGATCTTGCCGGAATCCGAATATGTATTATGGATTGGGACCAGAGCGTATCGACGTACTCCTACATAAGCATTGCCCATTGCATTCATGTTGGCCAACAAAAGGAAGATGTGAGTAAATGTAGGATTAGATGGACAAATCATTTCAAAATTGATTTGAGCACTACTCCTTGCTGGGATCTGAACAGAGTGCCATTTCTGCATCAGGTCCGGACATTGTTTTCAACTTGGCTAAATAAAAAATGCTGCTTATCAGGAGTACTTGTAGTCTGAAACACTCCTGCAGTAGACTGAAATGTTTCTTGTACATCACACTGTGCTGCAATCCAGTTTAGTGCAGAAGAATTAATGCAACGAGTACAATACTAGTGCTACAACATGTAAGCCAGCGAGTTGCAACATCTTTTGAGGCTCCAACTTCTGCACCCAGTGACCATTGCTTTCTTGTTCTTTTCCTCAGACGAATTGCAGAGCTGCAGCTGCAGTTCGACAAACACCAGCTGAATGCTGCTTTTGCCAAACACCACTGAAAGCCTGAAACTGCTGTCATATGTAGTACTACCAAATAATCAAGATCCAATCGCTGCAACCTTTTGGCCTTTGTTTATCGTGCGGGCTCAGCGAATCATTTGCCAGATCAAATGCTCTAGCTCCATCCTTATTGCGACGAATTTTCTTCAGAGTAGGTTAAGATTTCATAGTACCGGGCGTACAGTTGTGGTTTGTGTCTTTGCTGTCTCTGCCAAAAGATTGACGTGACGCACTGAGCGATCGTTAAACGAGGCAAATGTTGCGTTTTTCATGTGTCAAGTGATTATTTTTTCACCGTCGATTTTTTTTTTTTGAGATTTTTACTGTCATTTTTGCCGTCAGGACCCGATTACATCGCAGAGCAGCTTCCTAAAGCGGCAGTTGTCGGAGTGCAGCGACATCGCCGTGGACCTACCGGCGGGCCTCACAGCCGATGTGTTCATCGACGCCGTCGCGTCCTGCTACGGCGTCGATGTCGCACTGTCGCCGACGAACCTCGCGGCGGCGTGGGCGGCCGCGGACTGGCTGGAGCTGCGCGTGGAGGACGGGCTAGCCCACCGCGCGGAGGACTACTTCTTTCAGAAGGTGGCCACGGACTATGGATGCGCCGCGACGGTGCTGCGGTCGTGCACAACGTTCCTCGGCGGCGAGGCAGCCGGGGCCAACGCAACGCTGCTTGTTCGGTGCCTAGAGACACTTGTGGCATCCGGCGGTACCGACAGCAAGTGGCTCGAGGACGTGACCGCACTACCCGTGGAGGAGTTCCAGGTGGTCGTTGAGGCCATGTGCACACACTTCGCGCACGACCATGACCTTATGTACACCATCGTTGATCACTACTTGGAGGTAAGTAACTTTGCTCCGTCCACCTCCAGTAACTTTGCTCCGTCCACCTCCAGTTTTGTTTTGTTTGGAGGAATTGGATAGGAATTTTGCAAGAACCGCACCATTTTCTATAAAATATCTATGAAATTCATGTGACATTCCTGTTACGACTGCACATGTGTGGTCTTGATATAGTTGAATCAAGTTCAATACTCACTAGACCTAAAGTGTTGATTGCGTGATCCGATGTCCTAAATTACAATGGTTGCGCTTGCGACGAGTGGGTTGGTTTTGGACGCAGTGCAGTGTGGTGACAGGGTCAAGATTCCTTGGTTACTTGTGTATAGAAAGTCATACCAGAACAAGCTGGGGTAATTAACTGCGGAAACTTTATGCAGAAGCAAATCACAGATGCTTCTGATTTGTGCTTTGAAATGTTTCAACTAGGCACTCTGGATTCGGTTTTCCTTTAGCTTTGGCTTTAAGTTGAGTGTCAATTGAGGAACAGTTGCTCAAGAGTCAGGACAGGGTATCTCGTACATGTCAAGGAAGTTCAGCATTGAGCAGTGTGCTTGTACTTTGGACGTCACAAAGTTTGGTAGCCTTGAGTTTTGAACCGCTATCGTCCAAGTCAAGGTATTAGTTTCATCCTGCGTACGGGTTAAAAGACTTTGATTGGGTTCAGTTAACCCTCTCTAACTCACAGGTTTTTGGCTGGTTAAATCCCCGAATCTAATGTTTTACTGCCATACGCTGTTATTACTAATTAGATTTACATAAATAGAAATGGATTAATTTGTAACTGTAGATTTGCCTACAAAATTGAATCTTGGACTACTTGCACCCTTAGATGATTAGCCAATTGATTTGCCTGCAATGTTGCATGATGATCGGTGGCTTGTTTGCACAGTACTGATTTGCACTGCACGGGTGGATGCAGAACCACAGGGGGAAGCTGACGGAGGAGGAGAAGAGCCGGGTGTGCTACCACGTGAACTGTACCAAGCTGTCGCACCACCTCTTCATGCACCTCGTGCAGAACCCGCGCCTCCCGCTCCGCTTCGTCGTGCAGGCCATGCTCGTCGAGCAGCTCCACTCCCACCACTCCATGCTCCACAGCCACCACGCCGCCTCCTCCGCCCCCAGCTCCACCGCGCCGCTGCCGCCTGCGCCACTCAAGAGCTCCCTCTCCGGAGCCGCGGCCGGGGAAGCCGCCAGCATGACGCTCGGCGACATCCTCCAGCGCGACGCCGTGCTGCGCCAGTCTGCGCACATCCGCGCCTCCATGCAGGCCACCAGCCAACGCATCGACACCCTCGAGCGCGAGCTCGCCGGCCTCCGCTGCAGCCTGCACCGCTCCGAGAAGGCAGCGGCCGCCAGCGCCGCCACGGCCTCGGCCGCGATAGACCGCGCGTCCGCCAAGTCCGCTAGCTTCCGGATCCCACGCAGCCGGCTCTGGTACGGCGAGGACCTCTCATCCGGCACCGTGGCAACCGGGCGCGCCGCCGCGAAGGACAGCATTAACGCGAGGGGTCTCAAGTCACGGCTGGTGCACGGGTTCAAAAACCTGTTCGGCCGGAGGCCAGGGAACGGCGCCGCGCCGCCTGCGTGCGGTGATGAAGCCACTGTCGGCTTGGGCGTGAAAGACGCGTCTGCCGGTGCGCCGGAGCTGGAGGCCTACGCCGACGCCAACGAGGAGCTCTGCAAGGAGGAGCGGAGGCGGCCTCGCCGGAGGAACCTTACCATTCCGTGACTGACAGATGCACAAGAGCTAGATCAGCGGCAATGCGTGCATGGCGAATGCATGCATGATGGAGACATGGGGTGCTTATTGTTGATCGCTGATCGGTGCGGTATATACGTGTATCAGTCTCATTATGTCGCCACTGTTAATTTTCACACGGCCATATGATATTGTCCATGCTTTGCTTGCCTTGGATATTTTGGTCCTTGCGTACAAGCTATCACGAACATCTTTCTTGGAAAATCCTCCATGGAGTACTTGGTGATCACGATCATCTTTCTCGGAAATTCTTCCATGGGGTACTTGGTGATCACGATCCATCTTGAAATTTCTTCCACGGTGTACATGCCAATCACGGTCACCCATCTTGATTCTTGTGAAAAGAACTTGAATAACATAGCGATTTTGCTAATTCTCAGTTGTCTCAAATTTTCTTACCCATCGGTCATCTACAATTGCACAATACTAATCTTAAAATTGCAGTATCAAGTGATGTGTAATTTTAGCACAACTCTACAGTAACTTTTAGTTATATATATTTTTTATTTGCATAGTTCATCTAGATTTACTTTTATCTAGTATGGATTTTTTCTGTATTTGTAGGGTTCACCTACATTTAATTTTATCAGTTTAGAAAAAAAAAATTTGTATCAACATAGAAACTTGTGATAACTATTGGATCAAAAATTACGGTTAAAAAGATGATGGATGGATAAAAAATTTCCAATCATCTGAAGCATAAATGCTCTCGTAGCATAATTGACTCCTTGACATAGGTGTGTTTTTGCGAGGGGACAGGGGCCTTATATAAACTCAAAGCAGGGTAATACAATTGTAAAGAAAAGTCTGGTGCCTGATTTAACCAAGTACACAAAATGAAGATCTTCCGACGCCCATCTTGCACAGAGATGAGCCGCCGTATTTGCCACTCGACGGGCAAAACAAACTCAGTGAAAAGTCCCTACTTAGCAACTATATTTCAAGAAGGATAGACAAAACCTTATTGGAGGGTGGCATTGATTCAGATAAGCATGATTTTATTGCATGCGCGATTAAGTTTTGCCCATTTTGGGGGACAAATTTTAACCTTGGCAATTTGTATCAAAATTCCATGTTGCCAAAATATAGTCATAATATTTCACTACGGACCATAACACATGCTAAATCTAGCTAGCACTAGAACAACTTCTGTTGTTTAAACCATTTTTAATTTATTTTTGTTAATAACCTTCCGCACAACTTATTTCTAAATATAACATTTTTAACCATTCAAACAACATTACCACGCCGCGACGTAAGTTCAATGTCAGGCCAAAAAAATAGTTGTTTTATCACACGGCAAGGTTTGGTCACGTTAAAATTGATAGCGTGGCAGTGTGTATTTATCATACCATGGGTTACAGCGTGGCTAAAAAGATTGGATTGTAAAATAAAGTTGGGAATAAGTTATTAATGAAATATTTTCAAAAAAAAACTAATAAATACCCTAGCACTACCACAAGCCCCTCCCTTTTTAATCCCCCAAAAACCATGATGTAATACACTCTCAATGATTAAACCAAACATTGTACGGTGCATCTTTTATTACGTTTTTATTCCATGCCAAATAAACACCAATCCATAATTCGACAATTCCAAAATATCAAAATTTGTCCAATTTGCGAGCCATACACACAGTTGACCCCAAATCGATCAGCTGCAATTCGCTGGGCGGCATCCCAACAGTTCGTCCCACTCAAAACAGAGCAAACCGAGCGTCACGTCTCGGCCAAACCACTCCACATCCCAGGAGAAAAAAGAAGACAAGAAAGGAATCCACTAAATCTCCCTTCCGATCTCGGCGGCAGCGGCGGCATCGCCGAGGTAGATGGCTGGCCGGCGAGAGGGCCCCCTGATGCGCGGCGGCGGGGGCGGGCAGCCGCTGTCGCGCGGGTCCCGCATCGTGGCGGCGGTGGCCGTCGGCGTCGCGCTCGGCTGCGTCTGCGCGTTCCTCTACCCCGACGGCCTCCTCCCCCGCTCCTCCGACTCCGCTCTCCGTTGGCCTCGCCGGGTAGCCTCTTCCTCCCTTCTTCCTTGCCTTTTCGTTTCATTGCGTGGGAGGTGAGAGTCGGGGATTTATTGGGGCTTGGGCTGGGTTAGTACTAATTGTTGGTTTTGTGATATCTCTTTGGCTGGAAAGTTTTCCGATGTTGATCCACTTAATGTGAAATCTATTTTTGTTCGTGTACGATTCCTTTTGGACGAATGCAACAATAACGATGGGCGAATGAACAAAAGAATTCTAAGTCAACCATATGTATGCGTGAGAACCGAAGAGTTGTAAGGAATCGGGAAGGTGTGCATTTTCCTAGTCCAGACCAATTAAGATCAAACTGCGAAGAACGCTTAAAAGTTAAAAGGATGCAGTGATATGAAGGTAATTGCCTAGAGATAAGCAGAAAACGCAGTCAATCAATTGCTAGGATCATATAACCTTAAACTGTATAAGGAAATGCTCATACAAAGCAAGTAGTTTAGCCGTAGTACATCCAAAGAGATGATTATTGTAGTTAAAAAAGGCAAGATCTTGCATTTTTGCTCTGTTTCTCTGAGCTTTGTGATTACTCAAGAATGTGGTGGGGCTGGTTATTACATCTGGTGAAGTAGTTGGTGGAATGATTGGTCCCTGGTATGCTTGTTAGCCATGTTGGCAGTACATGCTGCTAGATTGTGTTGCAAGAAATGAGCGATGTATGTGGACCTTTCCCCAATCAATACTATGTTTGGCAATGCCTGTAGCCTGTAGCTTGTTCTAGTATTTCCTTTAGCGACACATCTATTCGTTTTTATCCATTTACGAATTAACAGTATTTCACGCAGTGGTATTCAATTTTGTGGTGCGTATAGCTGTGACGTACAGCAGAGGTACTAGCAGTGGGCTGAATCAAGTAATATATGAGAAAGGAATTAGGCTGAAATAGGAAAAACACATAACTAGTTAGCAATGAGAATTTCAAATTGCAAATAACCCAAGAAGACAGAGAACAGAAGTGTGAATTTCAATTCTAGGTGCTCCCAAGGTTCTTATCCTATTGTCATACACTCATATTCTGCATGACCACGCCGTAGTCTCAATTCTCACCTTTACTGATTGAGATAGATAGCATTAAATTTTAAGATAATTTTTCTTTTTCTTTTGAATTTATCATATTCTAAAATACCGTGGGTCCTAATAGTTATCTTTGTCATTCTTTTATTTTCATCAGGGGTGTAAAAGAAATAAAACACCCCTCTGTCAGTCTTGCCATGGACTTCAATTTGGTGGCAAATATTTCATTTTAACAAAATTTTAGTTTCTAAAGGCATTGCCTTGCGGGTCTTATGTTAGCAATTTTTTAATCTATATTCACCGTTTTCATATCAAGAGAGTGTTTTGTCTTTGTTGGGTGGTGGTGGTGGTTGCTTTATTCCTATCTAAGTAAATTGGAATTGTATACTCTGCCGTGCATTAGCAAAGGCAGAGGAGCACAGCATCCTTGCCTTTTCCTCTCCTCAACCGTTGGATCCAACGGGCAGATGAGACCTGATACTACAGTATAGCTACAGTAACTATGCGCAGCCGTCTGCTGTCCCAGACTCGTTTCGAGGCAGAGGATACGCTTCCAAGTAAATAAGGATAATTTCAGCCTGCTACACTTTAGAGCATTTTAGACTTCTACAACCTACATTTTTTTACTATTGGGGTTTTAATGTATATTGTTTCTAAATTATCGCTTTATATTTCAAAATTATATGACCTGTCATTTCACTTATAAACATGTACTCCCTTTGTTCAAGAATATATAGTGTTTTGGACATTGACACACAGTCTCTAACATGCAACTTTGACCAATACTTTTTCTATGAATATGTTCATAAAATAATATAAAATTATTAATTATGAAAATATTTTTCATGACTAATCTAATGATACCATTTTCACATGACCAATATATATATATATATATATATATATATATATATATATATATATATATTAGTGTGATCAAAATTAAGGAAGTTTGACTGCACATTTTCTAAAACGACATATATTTATGAATGGAGGGAGTATTATTTAAGATCGACTATTAGCATTTAACATAGTACATAATAAGATAAATGTAAAATGTTGTTGAAGTACAAACCATGCTTATTAAGGCGTCGCTTAGGCGACGCCTCGCCTAGGCGGTAAGGCGCCACCGCAGGTCAAGGCGTCGCTGCCGCCTTGCTGCAAATGACTCCCCTGCTCAGTCTCGTCGCGTCCTGTCCTCCCGCGCGCCTGGGCCTCCCGCCTCGTCTCGCCGGATCCGACGCCTGGCCCCCTGCCGTCCCGAGCTCAAACCGGGGTCCCTAACGCCGCCATTGCCGTGTCCGCCTCTCTTACGCTCCAGATCCGACTGACCGAGTCGCGCCGCCTCGAGCTAGCTCGTGGCGCCACCTCCCTCTCCCGCTCCAGATCTGCCCGACCGAGGCGCCGCCGGGCCGCCCCCACTCACCCCGGCCCGGCTGTCCTGCGACTGCTGCAGGGCCACCGGCGACGGGCTCCTACCAGGCCGCCTCGTAGGAGGGAGGGGGAAGCGCAACCGCAGCGGAGAGGGAGGGGGAAGCGAGGAGGCGGGAGGGAGGGGGAGGCTGGGTTGCCACCGAGAGGGGTTTGGGGGAGGGAGCCCGAGCCAGGAGGGGGAGGTTGGCTCACCGTCGGGAGGGAGAGGGGGAGGGAGAGCCCGAGCCAGGAGGGAGAGGTTGGCTCACCGTCGGGAGGGAGAGGGGAGGGAGAGCCCGAGCTGGGAGGGGGAAGGGGAGGGGCTGCTTTGCTGCCCTTGCTGCATTTATGAAGATGATGCAACGGGCGGCCGGGCAACAGGCAGTCGGGCACGGGCACAGGCAGGATCTTCTGCGGCCAGAGAATTAGAGTTGCTGCTGCTGCTGGGATCTTCTGCGGCCGTTGCACTATCGCCTTAGGATGTGTAAGGTGTCGCCTCGCCTCGCGCCTTATCGCTTAAAAGGTGTGAGGGGGTTGGGTCGCCTCGCCTCGGCTTACCGCCTTAATAACCATGGTACAAACAATTGAGCAATGAGCACAAACTTAGCATTGGGGAAGCCACTTCAAGTGAATGTCGTAAAGGTAACCAAGGAATCCTGAAACTTCTTGTACTGAGATAGTCGTATAATCATTTCACTGCCAAAAACTTATAAGGTGCAATAATTTATTTGTCTGCTCGTGGTTTGTATGCAGTGTTACAGAATACTATAGAACCATTTTGTTCAGTATCGTGCACATCTATACCAAAAATCAAATGTTTATAGCCTTTCTTCATAGCTTATGCATTTACATGTTCCTTGTTGGTCGTTTAATGATTTGATCAGAACATTATATGCATTTTGCTGAAGAATATTTTCTTTGTTATCACATACTGTTTTTACAACTATATTTTCTATCTTTATTCTTTAGGCTGACTCAGTTGCTTGTGAGACATCTGAGGGAGCTGCCAATCTAAAGTCACATTTGTCATCATTGGAGAGAAAAAATGCTGAATTTAGGAAGCAGATAAATGAACTATCAATGGAGCTTCAAATGGCTGGACAAGGAAAAACGAGGCTCTGTATAAAGCTGGTCCTTTTGGTACTGTGAAGGCTCTTAGAACAAATCCAACAGTTATTCCTGATGAATCCGTCAATCCCAGATTGGCCAAGATATTGCAACAGGTTGCTGTAAAGAAAGAACTTATCATTGCATTGGCAAACTCAAATGTGAAAGAGATGCTTGAAATGTGGTTTACTAACATCAAACGAGTTGGGATTTCAAATTATTTAGTTGTTGCATTAGATGACAACATAGAGAACTTCTGCAAGTCCAAAGATGTCCCAGTTTACCGGCGGGATCCTGATGAAGGCGTTGACAACATTGGAAAGACAGGTGGAAACCATGCTGTTTCTGCACTGAAGTTTCGCATATTGAGGGAATTCTTGCAGCTTGGATACAGTGTTCTCCTCTCTGATATTGATATTATTTTCTTCCAAAATCCTTTTGATTATCTTTACAGAGATTCTGATGTAGAGTCCATGAGCGATGGCCACAACAATATGACAGCTTATGGTTTCAATGACGTGTTTGATGAGCCTTCAATGGGCTGGGCGAGATATGCACACACGATGCGTATATGGGTTTATAATTCTGGATTTTTCTTCATAAGACCAACAGTTCCTTCAATTGAGCTTTTGGATAGGGTAGCTGGTCGCCTTTCTCGTGAACCCAAATCATGGGACCAAGCAGTTTTCAATGAGGAACTGTTTTCCCCCTCGCATCCTGGTTATGAAGGTCTTCATGCATCCAAAAGAACCATGGATATCTACCTCTTTATGAACAGCAAAGTTCTCTTCAAGACTGTGAGGAAAGATGCTCTACTGCAGAAGTTGAAGCCAGTGATCGTGCATTTGAATTACCATCCTGATAAGTCGGAGCGCATGAAAGCAGTGATTGAGTTTTATGTTAATGGAAAACAAAATGCACTTGAACATTTCCCTGATGGGTCAGAATGATATACTGCAGCTTTTCTAGAGCAGCAAATGACCATTCTTTGTATCTAATCCTCTTGAAACTCTGCGTGGAAGCACAGATCAGTATTATTTATAAAGAACACATTATCCTTTCGGATTTTGCTTGAGATGTTGACTTTCAGTAAGCATCTAACCTGAAAACTTCTGTAGTTAAAATGTGAACTTAGATATCAGTCTTCATACTGTCGAAGAATTGATTCATGACATCAAGTAGGGAGGGTCGTTCTGGTCACAGACTCGATCGTATTAATAAGCTAGCCAAGCGAATGTAATCCTGGTATTGTTCCATTTCCTGAAAGCCAGTGGCCTCATTCGAAAGACTTGCTGGGTCTCATGTTGGTAGGGAAGCTTTGAGGTCCTATTTGGAACGTGAGAATTTTCCTAATTCATGCAAAAATTGAGCTGTTTCATTCAAAATTCATGTGTTCCAAAAACCCTCAGATACGAGGGTAACCCCATTGGGAGGTGGGCCACCTTATGATCTTCCTTGGGAGGATGGTTCCGTACATCCATGTCCCTAGCCTACGACTTGTGAGCAGTGGTGGCACGACACGACCTGTTAAGGCTCACGAAGTTATCGAGCCGTGCTGTGTCAGACAACGTGCTAGAGAGCTAATCTAAGCACGATCCGCTAGCACTTCGTGCCAGCCCGACGGGCTGAGCTCGGCCCTCTTAGCCTGTTTAGCCTTGGAAATTTTAAAAATCAAAAAAATATGTAGAATTGAAAATACATATAAAAATTGTAAAAAAATGAGACAATCATATTAAAAAAATGTAATAAAGAGTTTTATTAATATTTAAATGACTACATCGTTAAAACCTTTGCTAAGTAAAAACTCAACACAGAAAAATCTTGGCAAGAAAAAAAGAGTACAATATATAGCTCTACATACATTCTTGTTTTAAGTGTCGTTGTCTAGGTACAAATTTTTGAAAATCTCCGACAACTCTGGATTTTTTCACGAGTGTTGTGTTCGTGAATCAACTTATCCCAGTCCTCATAGTTAGAAATATCTCCACCATCTCTCTCGTGAGACATGTTCTTCTCTCTTCCAATATTCTTTATAGAAAAACTGAAAGCAGACTCGAAGGAAACCGTCGAGACATGAGACAGGAACAATTAACACATCACGTGCAAGTATGGATAACACTAGATATGTTTACTTATGGCTATGCTACCATTGCAAATTTTAAAGCTTTCTGAGTTGAAATCTACCGTATCGCTGTCTAGATAAGCGGATAGTTTCTCACTCCTTAGGTGAGAGATTGTTCTTGGTTGAGAAGGTGCCGTTGTAGAAGAAGAAGAACTAAACCTGGAGGAAGAGCCTGCACCCCAGATCTTGCCCCATAGATTTCTCTTGTTACTTAAGGTGGGTGCTAGTGGAGATCGTTGCAAGCGGACTCCTTGGAACTTATTTTCATACCTTTGAAAAACCTCATGTAATCGAGAACAAATATTTGCAAAATAGTTAGAATAGTGTAGCCCTGTAGCATCACTAAGAAGATCAAGAATATTAGCAAATCCCTGAATTTTAGCTATAGGATCTAAAATAAATGCAAATGCATATAAGAAAGGGATTTATCTCCAATATTTAAGGTATTTAGTTTTCATAGCAACAATAACCTCTCGTAAAACTATCATTTTTATACATTTTTAATTGACTAGCAATCTGTAAAATATTATGCACAATAACAGACGATGTTGGATAATAGACAACGAACAAAGCAACAGTGGCCTCATAAATTTTTATAAAAACCGAAGTGTCTTCTCAGCAATGAACTAGTGTTGCTTAGTCAATGGTACAGTACCATTAGTGCTCTAATAGTGCGTTTGAATAAAAATAGAAAAATGATTTTATATGGTAAAAGACTTTTAAGCATCAAGTAAGTAGAGTTCTATCTTTCTGACATGTCTAAACCAAACTTTCTTAGACGTACATGCCCTGTAGAAGTTCTTATATGTTGCTATTCTTACGTTAGAATTATTCAAGAAAGATATCGTATCGCGAAAAACTTTAACATACGAAGTCAACCTCTTCAAATCGCATTTGACTATAAGGTTAATAATATGACAAGTGCATCGCTGATGTAGCAAGAAAGAATCGGCGTATGTACTTAACACTGGAGTAAGAATATCCATAGCCCTAGAATTCGAAGCGGCATTGTCTAAAGTAATTGAGAATATTTTGTTTGTAATACCAAAGTCTTCCATAACTTTGATAATACAACCTGTAATATTTTCACTCGTGTGTGCTACATCAATTATTTTAAAACCTATAATTCTTTTCTCCATTACCTAGTCATCATTAATATAATGAGCAACTACACTAAGATAATCCTCGCTAGCTCGATCACTCCATATGTCCGAGATCAGGGCCATCGAAAATATGTGCGTACTAAATAGAACATTTAATTTATCACGACATTTGTTGTAGTATTTTACTATATTCCTAGTTGTTGTCTGTCTAGAAACGGTAAAAAATCTAAGATTATGCGTAGTTCTAATGTAAGTTTGAAAAACAGTAGACTACACAAAGCCTAACAGTAAATCCTAAGTAGCAATTAAACGACAGAGAGATTGACGGGATACCTCAGGATTGTAGTCCCGGCTATGCACCGTACCGTCAGGGTTGTATTGCAGCTACGTTTGCCTCATCGCCAATTCTTGCTTGGCCTTACATCTTGTAGTATGTCTAAGCAAGTTCATCGTTCCGCCTATAGATTTTGCAGACAATACAAGACCACAAATTTTGCAAGAAGCATATGGTAACTGATTTCCTTGTGTGTTTGCCTTGGTTGTCCTGTCGAAATTCTCCCAGACTCCCGACGTAGTCAACCTCGATCTCTTTGCTCCCATGGTCGCTGACGAAGATGTTGTCGTAGAGCCTGATGAAGGAACTCTTCCTTGCTCTTGCGACAACAACTTCGGTTAGTTTGAGGCAGCCGCAACGACATACTCCATGGATGCAAGTTCCTCCAGTGAAAGTCTGTAATCACCAAGAGCAAAGCTATCGTAATTTTCCATAACAAAACTACAAAATCGAAACTTACACCATTATTTTTTCATCTTAGCATTACAAATAATAACAATAAAAATATACAAAAATAGTATTGTACCTCTTTTGCTGATTTGCCGTCAGAATTTGAATTTTCCAAAAATTAGCACATTTTTCTGAATTTTGCCAAGTTATCTCACAAGGAATCTCAATTTTCACAACATAATTCGAAAGAGATAATGAGCAATGGATCGATGCTAAACGAGGGGATGTGGTGGCTATTTATATAAAAAAAAATTGGGATTTTTTGAAATTGTTTGCTATTTTTAAAACCCCAAACGGTAAAAAAAACGATCGTATTTTAAAAAATCCGAACGTTACCGGGCTAAATGGGCCAAATGGTTGTTGTGGCGTGTCGGGCACGACCCACTATGCCTAACCATGCCCCAACAGGCATTTTTTGCCCGACCGTGCCTCCCCGTCCCCTTCTTCTCCCCCTTGGCCCCTTACGCCTGTGGGCGTGCCGCACACGATAGTGCAACTGTCGGGCTTGCCCTGCCTCCCATCTATACCGTCTTATCTCTCCACAGCGGCCGCCCGTCTCCCACGTCCTTTCTTCTTCTTCCTCCGTGCTGGCGTCGCGCCCACATCGGGCTCTCCCAGCCTCCTCCGCCCTTTTCTTCTTCTCCTTCTGCACCAGCAGTGTGCCCACACCGACCTCGCCCTGCTGCCTCTACACCGACCACCCATCTCCCCTACCCTTTCTTCTTCTCCCTCGATGCTGGTCGCGCGCGCGCCTGCACCGGCGTCACCCCCGCCGCCTCCGCGCCGGTCGCCCGTCTGCCCCCGCCCTTTCTTCTTCTCCCTCCACCCCAGTCGCATGCCCGCGCCTAGACCAACCTCGCCCCGCCGCCTCCACGCTGGCCACGCTCCCGCACCGGCCTCCTCCTCGGTGCCAGCCTCGCCACGCCGTAGCCCCAGCCTCCTCCTCCACGTCGTCGACGCCTACCTCGCTCGCACTGCCCTCTCCTCCTCGCCCTCTCCGTAGTCAGGCCGCCGTGCTGGGTTCATACTGTGCTTGGCCCGGCCCAGTACTATTTGTGCCTAGCAGGTCCAGCCCGTCGTGCCGGAGTGCGAACCTAGGCATGGCCCGGTTGCTGTGTCGTGCCTGAGCTGAACCAACAGTGTCGTGACTCGGGCAGACCGACTGACACGGTCCATCTGGCCACATCTACTTGTGAGTGTAGGCAGCAAGAATACAAGTATTCATCGTTATGGAAATGCTAGTTCATGATGATTTTTTTAGAGGGTTAGTTTATGATATTTGTAGTGTCTTTTGAATGGCTTTGTTGGTGAGAACGCCTATTTCAGTTACAAAGAAAGAAATTATGTACATTTATTTGTTAGTCATAGATTTTTTTTTTGTAAATTTCCATACTAATCATGGAAAGACCAAAGTAATTTAATATAAGTAGCATATCTCGGGTGTGATCACCTTATCCAACTAAACTTTTAGTTAATTAAGTCTTAAACTCGGGATTTGTATTAGTTCTAAACACTAAAAACATCTTTATGCTCGGCCCGTTTGGAACACAAAATTTTCTTTTCCGATTTCTACATAAAATTGAACTGTCTCATACGTAATTTCTTTGTTCCAAACAGACCTTAATATATAGCATTTGTGGATGCGTAATTTCGCAGCTAACTATCTATATTAAAAAAAATATTTTTCTTAAAGAATATTACATATGTTAAAAAATGACCTTTGTTTCTGTTTCGCTTGGGCCCACCAAACGTCAAGAACGACCCTGAATCTTCCTCTCAACGGGCAGTAATCTTCCTCTCAACCGGCAGTTCACAGACAACGAAATTTTCATTGGCCTGACACGGCAAAATTCGACACCCACTTCAACAAGAAAAGGAAGAAAAAAATTTGACACCGGTGGGTGAGAAACGAACTCATTTCCAGTCCAACCCACAACAGCAAGCTCCACTCTCCCAATCCAAACCAGTCCACTTCTCATCCCCTAAAGACGAAATTATGTACATGGTTTGCCTACCTGTGTCACGCTCTGTGTCACGCCGGCTACAGGTTTGCCTACTTGCATATGTACATGGTATGTATGTATGTATGTATCAGAGAAAAATTATACTTTTTAAAGACGAAATTCTAATGAGACTTGGCAAGGAATATGTACCACGAGTATAAATTCCTCCAAGGTTCCGCTTCGATAAAGAACGTTGTCCACGAGAGGTCACATTCACGAAAAATTCCAGTCAGAATGGGGGCCTTCAGCTTGCTAAAGGTCACTCCGAGTTGTCCTCGACCTTCCGGTTCGATCCAAATCTTCAAACATGCAAAGATCCATCTGAGCAGACTGATTGCATACTGTTATAAAATGTGTAGTTTTAGCAAATAACTATAATTAATTCCGGCATAATCAAAATACAATGAAGCATTAATCCACCAACAAGTAAATGACTAAATCAACATATACAAATGTAAATTCTCTAATTCATTTAAATTGAATTAAAAGCTAAATATATACCACATGTGTATGAAAGAAATCAGCATAGAGCTCAGATTTTGGAAGTTAAGTAGTGCTCTCAAAAGGCGAGTTGCAAAAGAATTAACCCTTGCCATCTCAACTCTTTTGCCTATACTCTTCATTAATTGAATCATGATAATATAGGTTCAAAATTTGAGCTCTAAATAAAACTTTACTACACTGTCAAAAGATCTCAAAGATACTAGACAAAAAAACTATATTTCAGTCAAACAGGAGATCACAAGGATCACACACTGAAAATATGATTACCCACAGTACTGGACAAAACACAGTAATAAAGCTGAATGGCTAACAGAGGAGTAATCAAACTGAATAGCTAGATATCAATATAATCAGAAGACACAGAACAACTAGTTATACCTAGAGCAACAAATTGATAGCAGATCAAGAGACAGAAGCAAGCAGCACAATAGAGCTCAAGAATGAACTAATTATCAAGTCAATTTCAGTATATGACAACTATCATCACAGAGAAAATAGCAAACCCATTGATATCACTTTGCACTTCTTCCCGTACCAGTCTAATAGTTACTGGATGAATGAACAACTAGTACAACATAAATGCAAAGGATCATCTGAACTTAGTAGTGTCGAAATACTCACAGAGCCGGTAGCACTCAAAGCTACCTAGAAGAACAACCGACAAGGCACACTGAGAAGCACTGTCCCAGAAAACCTATCACCCCACCGTGGCGTGATGAAGGACGATATTAACAGAGATACAATGCTGAACTCCACCCACGGGTCACACCAAGGGTGAAGATAAGGAAGTAGGAAAAATGTCTCACAAGAACACCAAGCAAATTCTCCGGCCGAAGCACCACCAAAAGAATGCTCCCCTTCACTCCAAAATAATTGAATCGATCCAATCCGCAACCAATTTAGGAATGCAAGAGCCCCGAATCCCCTTGCCAGATTTTTCAACCTACAATGCCACGAGTAGATCAAGATGTCACAAGAACATCCAAATCTCAAGAGCAAAAACCACCTAAAATAGAAGATGAAGCAAAGGACTTACTGCCAGATTTTTTTCACACACGAAAGCCAGCCAGAAGGCTCACCCTTTGAAGAGGGAAACCCAGGGACCTGTCACCGGCTGCTGCGAACCACCTCCGTGCATCGCGCACGACAGTTCGTGCCTCCTGGGTGCCTCCGCCTAGGGTTCCTCTTCCATCGCGAGAGCAAGAAGAAGAAGCCCAACCGACTCCAGGAACACAATCAAGGGTCAAGCATCAGCCGAAGGAAACAGCGAGAGGCCAAAGGATAAGGATCCACCCTGCCTCCACACAATCCTGACAGGTGGACCCAGCTCATCAATTTTGGGAAATTCCCAAAAAGCCCACGAATGACAGCACATGCATGCATAATAAACTTATGAAAAGCTAACGCTGCCGGTGTCCCTCGGGAGTTGTGGACGTTAATGTTGTCGGCCGCCTGTTATTTATTCCGAGGAATAAGGTTAATTTCTACTGTGATATAGAACATGAGAATTTCACGGCAATCCAGTTGAATTGTACTGTTTCATGCAAATTGCCTTGCTTTAGGCATTGTTTGGATGGGCGGGATATGTGGTAGACTGAGATTCCGGTCAATCCAAACAAGATGTTTAAGATCTTGTTTGGAAAGTCTAAAACTTGGATTTTAATTCAAAATCTCGGTTCATCTATATAGATATACCAAAAATTTAGGTTTTCCAAACAAGATCTGAGAAGGTTTGCACTCGACAGATACTAGTTCTTTGATATACTTACCCTCCAATCCTCGAACCCTAAGGTCAGAGACACCAGTTGCGGAGCGTTGGCCATGAACTTGCTCAGCCTTATCGGTCTCTGTCAGGTCTTACGAGGCGGCTTTATTCTTCAAGTGGAGCTCCTTGAGGCACGGGACGTCGCCGAACAAGACGGCAGCGAAGGGCGGTGTGGGACCCCGGATTTCTCCTTCCGGATTCCTCTGTGAAAGCACTGTGCTATTCCCTGGATCAGTAAATAGCACTTCACAGGCACATTGCTGAATCAAACCATACATGGTGTAAAATCATTTCATTCATTAATTTACACATCAGAGTTTACATAGACCACTTCGGATCAATTTTTACAATAAGGGCCGAACAGGCCAAATGAATACATTACAAAAAATAGCGAAAGCAACAACGGAAGCAAAGGGGTGAGGGCACATCTTACCGCAGGCAAGTGACTGGGGAACCCGTGTACGCCCGATATTATCCGAATACCTCGGACAATATAGGAGGCACACAAGAACCGACGGAGTCAGCTAGACTGGGGTGAGACTAGAACAACTAAGGACTAAACTACGCTTCAACGTTTCTTGGGTCTTCAGACTTCTGGATCCATGATGCAGTCGACATCTTCAGGGTTCCTGTTTCTGAGGGTTTGGGGAAAGAGCGAGGATGAGCACAACTACCGTGCTCGCGAGCCAACACAACATATGCAATAATATACATGCACAGTTCATCAAGGATGGCTCGGTTTCTTTTATTTGCGTAAAGCAATATTTATAAATATAGATATTAGAAAATCCTATCACTTAGCATTTTAACCAAATTGCATTTTTAAAGAGATTAATTATGCAATAATTAATAAAAACAGAGGCTACCTCAACCTTCATGCTTATATTTTTGTTGGTGGTCATATCCACCTATTACCAACGCTGGGTAAGAATACCCAGGGAAAATCCAATTCAGGGGCTAGGTGAGCCCCTCACATTTTTCCTCCCGTCCACAATTTTTTTTGAAATAGAACTATAGTAAGTTCCTATGCCCGCCCGTGACCGTGGGCACGACTGTTCGAACAGTTTTATTCTATGCAGAGATTGTACATCTTTACCCACAAGAGATAATCATCTTGATATGTACACACGTTTCCTTAGACGTGTGAATCAAGGGGAGACTATCACAAGGCCTTTACAAGGCATCCCTCATTGTTCATTGCACCCGCTAAGGTTTCATCTTAGAGTGGTTACGCTCTCCCTCTGCGTCAACCATGCCCCCAAACCCCCTCTTGGGCCACACGGCGGCTTAGCCAGCACACGACCCGTGTCCACGACGGCTTAGCCAGCGACACGGCTCGTGGGTCACTCCGGTGGTGCAACTAACAATGGTGGATACAAATTAGTCAGCCAGGTCGACACCATTATAGACTTATAGTTGTACTGTTTTACAATAGGAGGTTATCACAGGCTTAAATCCTTAAGTTCATCTCGGCGGTTCTTACCACATACCATCCACAACATGCATTGGGCTACATTAGTACCCAACCATTCATCCTCCAGTCATACCGTCCACCCAGATGGATGTTAGCAAGTTTTTAGGGTTTTAGAGAGATATAAAGCAAATTATCCAACCAATTCAGTCATTCTCCCCAATGACTGCCCAAAATACAAGTTGTGGTTTTAAAGAATGATGATTTGGGGTAAGTAATACCCCAGTACTTAAACAAGTCTAGCATGACGTTTAAGTACGACTTATAACTAGTAAGTTACCATATATTTACTAGGGTGACAAGGGTTTTTGGGAGTTCAATTATCAAGGACATGGTATAATTATTATTCAATCATCAAATAGACATTTAACTACCTTAGGGTGTTTGACATATATTTGCATAGAAATTAAAACATGCAATTTGATACTTTAAAAGAACATAATTTGTATAAAATGTAGGATCAACATGATCAAAGTGTTGACTCGCTTGGGCTATTTTACCGTGGCCTTGATCTTACTCAAAGCTTGATTAGACAAGGGTTGGAATTCTTGGTCGGCATATTTGCTTGAATCTTGGATCTGCTTGAGTCGTCGTTCCTTCTGGACTTCGATTTCTAATTACGCAATAACGATTGAAAAACCAAATAAATCCAAAGACCAATAAAACACAAGAGCCTCAGAAAGATTGAGGAGGACGGGGTGGAGAGAAGGGTTTGAGCGACACTGGAATGTTTGATAGAGCTAAACGTCCAGTTGAACGAAAGGAGGGATGAAAGAGATATTCTGCCGGCAGGGGGGATACAAGGAGGGTAAGGTCGAAGGAACTTTTGCCGGAATGCTCTACTGCGGACTTGGAAGACTGCAAGACTATCCTTCTACATGCGACAAGGCAACTTAACTACTGATTCTATACCAAATCTAGGATACCCGATCGACACACAATCCAATAGCAATTCAATACCAATCTCAGCTGCCAAATAATTCACAACGATTCAATTGCTAACAACTCACCGATTCAAAAGCCAGTTACTCAACCTATTACTACGACCTACGGCCAAATCAAGACACAGATTCTATTGCCAAAATAATCAATGCCAGAATCACAAATCATTGCCAAACAATACAGATTGATAAAGCAATCAAATCAAAACTTTCAGCTTTCACAAAATACCATTACTTCCAACAATCATTGTCCTACTGACGAAACACTAACCAACAGCTAACAATTGATTAACAAATCCAATAGACAATACTGCTACTGAAGATTAAAGCTATCCCTAATAATCAGGATCACAACCAATCATTCAAATTACTATCAAAACACTTATACTGATGATCAGTAATCACAGACAATTAATCAATAATCAATTTTACTACCAGCAAAACACCCTACTATCCTATTGCAACATTTCTCAATTGTCGGATCGATTGCAACCTCATTGCTACCGCTACGATTTGGGGAAGCAACTACGAATCAAACATTGACAATTGAAATAGATGAATAACAAATGATTGCAAGTTCTACAACATAAAAACTTAATTGACAGAAATTCCAAAATGACAGCACTCAATCTACTGCCACATCAAACATACAAACTTTCAATGGCTAGACCAAACAACTATTGACTTAATGAATCAATTCACAATTGCAAGATTACTAAACAAGGTTTCAATTGACAGATTTTCAAAATGACATAACACCCCCTTACTACACAAATTTTCGATTACCAAATCATACACAGATTAATCAAAATGCTACTTACAAAATACTACACTCACTGCCAAACTGATGTTCAATAATCACATACAACAATTACAACAATTCATTACTAAAGGATTCTAATTGCGGGATTGCACATATATCAAAAACACAAATCATTGACAACAATACCGATATCTCTTACTGATGATTATAGGGACACAGTCAACAAACCAATCACTGCCATCGATAACGATATTCAAAATGCTATCAAACATTGCCACTAAGATTTTATTTCCTATAATCAAAACACCAGGATTTAATTTGTCAAAATATACATCGCAGAACTTCAATTGTCAGATCACATAATGCAGTCAAACAAACTCTGATGTTGCCACTGAGATTTCAAATTGCCATAACTCAACCTACGCCAACCAATCAAGCCTTCAACTGATGAGGCAACCATTCACAACAATCAATCAATTGCCACTGCTGCTGAGGGAAGGCTCGGCCACAGTGAGAGAGCAATCGGCAGGGGAAGCAGGGTGGTGGGGAGGGGTTTGAGCCGGTCTAATCGGGCGAGGCAGGGCGCACGGGGCGGCTGGGCGGCGGTTGCTGGCGGCAAGTGGAGGCCGGAAGAGAGGGGAGGATGGCAGGGGCACCGGGAGGAGGAGGGGAGGCTCACCGAGTGTTGGTGGAGGCAGAGGAGCGTCGGAGATGGCCGTTGACGGAGCTGAGGGCGGCGCGGGGAGGAGCTTGGTGGCGGCGATCCTTGGTGACTAGGAGCTGCGGCCGGCAGTCGGAGAAGCAAGCGGTGCCGGGGAGGTGCTCCGGGCCTATGGAGTGCCGAGGGAGAGACGGCGGCGGTGAAGCTCCAATCGACCGGAGGGGGAAGAAGAACTCGGAATAGGGGTACTGGAGAACTCACCTAAGGGGGGAAGAAGAGGGGAGCAGGCAGAGAAGAGATGGAGCGAGGTGCCGGGGCCTCTTATAGCCGAGGAGGGGATGGAGCCGGAGGCGGGGATGGCACCCTGCTGAGCTGGCGGCATGGCAAGGGAGTGGGCGCCCATGCCGACAGGTGGAGCAGGTATGCAGACCAGCGAGGATGACGGGACGGCGCTGCAGGGAAGCAGGTGGAGCTGGTGACGGACCGGGCGGAGGTGACACACGCGTTGACCCGGGGTGAGGCGCAGCGCTTGGTCCGGTCGGAGTCGTGCCGCGAGGACGATGCCGACGTCATGCAACAGATGCGACGACCGGGGCAGGCGGTATGGGCGGCGACTCGCTGGTAGGGGCGGGCGCAGGAGATGGCGCCGCAGAGGTGGCAGGGAGCAGGTCGGAGGCGACGAGGGGTGGGGGCGGCGCGGCAGGTGGAGGTGGGGACGGAGCATCTGGGAGAAGATGGGCCGAGCGAGAGAAGGCTGGGCCGAGCCGGAGGAGAGAGAGGGGGAGACGGAGGGGTCGGCAGAGGCGGCGCAGCCGAGGGAGACGAAGGGCCGGCGGCGTGAGGGAGGTGAGGCGAGCGGAGGAGAGCGAGAGGGGGCGAAGGCGAGAGGCAGCGCATTTGGGGGAAGGGGATGGAGTGAAGCGGCGATGCGCTTGGGAGAGCGAGGGATTGGGGGAAGAAGCGACGCGGCTGAGGCTGGGAAATGAGAAGGGAGCGGTGTGGGCCAGGCTGGGGAAAAAGAAGAAGTGGGCTGGGAGAGGGAAGCTGGTCCGGGAAGAAAAGATAGGGGAGAGGCGGGCCGGGCCGGGATGAGTCGGTGGGCCTGGAAACCGGGGAAAAGGAATTGGGAAACGGGATGTCACAGGCGGTTACAATCCACGCCGACGACGCGCTCCAGCCTCGACGCCGAGGCCACCCGCACCCTTCTGTACATGCAATCATGGACGGCGAGGTGCCTTAGTTTCTCGTGCTCGATCTCCAGCACCTCGCTCAAACCGGTGTCGGACTGGTACAGGTCGAGTTCCTCCAGGCGCGTGCAGCGGCTGAGGAGGCCGGCGAACGCTGGCGCCGTGAACCGCAATTTGACCAGGAGCCGCTGCGATTGCCGCTTGCTTGGCCCTGCGGCGACGCCGGATCCGGAGGCCGACCACGAGCTCCAGCCCCTCCGGACACGACCTTGCCGCGGTCGACGGCGCCGCTGACGCTCTCGATGACGCGGTGGGCGGTGTAGTCCTCATCCCTGAGCAGGTACAGGTCGAGGCGCAGCTTCTTGATGGCGCGGTCCCCTCCCAGAAAGAGGCTCTCCACGGCGCCGTCGACGCCCGCCATGGCCCGCTTCGTGGGAGCAGGCCGGGGAGGTGCGGCCACAGCCTCGACAGAACGGCGGTCCTCCTGGCCGCGCGGAGGCTGAGGTTGCCCAGCAGCGGCGTAAGCTCGTGCTCTCTCGGCGACCGCATCATCAAGTAGTCTACCCAAGACTCTAGACTTGTTCACGAGTGGTCTGGCATAATATTTTAAACTCAGGTCTTGATTTCTGGTTCAAAAAATAACAAAAATCTATTTTTTTTATCTTGAAATGAATTAAATGGTAATTTTTATTATAAAAAAGAATTAAAATAATATTATTTTATTAGAAAACAAACTTTTCTGGCTCAGGCTGGGCTTTTCAAGGCCTGGCTTAGCGTTTGGATACAAGTCTACTCTCGACAGCACGGGGAACATTGTGGGACAACACCTCTAGTTTCGAACCTAGCCACCGCCCACATGCTCGGTGTAGAGATGAGAATACGTTGTATCAAGTGGTAGCATGTAAGGGGATGTAGCACCATCATTTCACTCTTGAGCAATACAACTTGTATTTGTCCATCAAGATAGTAGTAGGGATCATGTAAGGGGGGATCATACATTGCTAGGGATCATGTAAGATAGTAGTAGCAAAAAAACACAAATAACAATCTTAAAAATAAAATTAATTATATTTGTGATACAAAGAATAACAAAATTATTGAGAGGATAAGCGGAGCCTGTCCTCCGGCCCGCTCGTGTGGATCCACCACCACTGTTGCCCCGGATAGAGATCAGGATGTCATTCGGCAGCGCGCTCAGACGGTCGCCGGCGCCGGCGCCGGCGTCTTGGCCACAGGACTCCAACAGAAGTGTGGAATTTCACCGGCAAGATCAGCAATCAGTACGAGGCAGCGCGCATTTGTAGAAGTCTTTCTGCCTATGCATGTGCATGCCGAGACCGAATCGAGATCGCTGTTACACGCGAATCCGAGTCGGTCCGAAACGCGTCTTACACGTGAAGTGCCTTATTCAAATGACGGCGCGTTGGACAAAACTAAGTTAGGTCGTGGGTTGTGCGGCAAAGGCCGGAGCAATAGTGGCCGTGAAGCCTCGTGATAGTTGGGCTAATTTGGCTCAGGTGGGTTCGCCGAGCGGGCTAGGCCGCGCGAGGCTGCGTGAAAATTTCCGCGGAGCACCGTCGAAGTTGCACGAAAACAGCACGGACAAGCACCAATCTCTCGGGGAGAAATAATTTGTACTTTCGGTTCGTCTGCCGGCATGCGTGAGTGGCCCGTGGGACTTGTTCCGCTGCCGGCGTACGGGGTACGTACGTCGCATCGCTGCCGGCGTACGGCTGTAAACATTCCCAATTCATCTCGTGTCATCTGGGATTAGTGTTGCTGGACTTGTTCAAAGAGTCCCAACTAGTCGCCCGTACATATGCTGCCACTCTTCTGATTCAACGTCGATCTTAACGTTTTGCGTTGGGTCACGCCACAAATTGCCATAGTTATTATTGGTGACCACACCCTAGCTAGGTTATAAATCTTTGTTCTATCAAAAACATTATTCCGGGGACGTCCGCGTCTGCAGGCTAGGAGGCTCGATCACATTTCTATTTCCAACGGGCTTAAACACCAACCGCACCTAGATCAGATCGTGATATATAGAACATGACTCAAACCGCATGTCGTCCAATCGATCGACGTTACGTTACACAAAACTCCTCAAGGCGTACGTTCGTTAAATCCTCACTACTGGAGTGGACACAGCCCAAATTTTGGTACGGCTCGAGGCCTTATCACTGGGCCTAGATCTCCTCCATGCATGCTGCATGCATTCCACCATCAGATCATCAGCAGCATATATGCATGCGATCCTCCTTATCTGCCGTAGCCTGGTTGCGCCGCGGTGTTTGCGCTGCGTGCGTACCAAGTGCCAACAACTAGATCAAATCAAATCATCCAGATTGTACTGGCCAGTGGCTACGCCAAGGACGGGGGCAGCCCGGCACGAGCTTGCCGGGATCGGCGGGTCAAGTGGTCGCTGCCGATCGAGGCGCCAGTGCGGGGGGGCAGCGACGGCTCGATTTGCACTGTGCCCGCTTCCTTGCCGGCGTTAAGACCGGTCTCTCGCGGGCATCATTAATTACGGCTCCTTCCGCCCTGCACGGCACATGCGCCAGCGGGACCTCGCGAGAGGTACGACGTCCATCAAATCTTGTCAACCGTAGTTGACAGCGACCATGCAATGCATGAGTCAATTGTAGTGTACATATGTTGTTACATGCATGTTTCTTCTGAAACGTACCTTTAATTCAAGGCACAAATTAAATGCAATAGTTGAAGACGTACTTGAAGTGCAAATGTTTAGCAACAACCGCATGCGTACAAGCCTGCACGTACATATGACCGACCGATCGATAGCAGTACGTGATCATGCATGCGTTCTGTCGTTTGAAGTCATCTACATCGATCGATCCACTCGTGCTAAACGGTCGGCAATGGATCACTAGCTCGGAGAAACGAACTCGGCCACTGGATGTGCGTCGTCGACTAGCTCTCGGTCGATCGTTCGTACGTGTGACTCAACCGTGAGCTCGCCTCGCCGCATGGGCCCGGGTGTCAAACGCTGCAGCTCGCGCGGAAGCATATATATGGCTTCCCCGGCGAGCACGTGAACACGCTGATTAGGAGGGGCCCTAGCTTCGCTACACACGCGAGTTTTATCGAGCAAAAATGACAACGCGGCGTGGCGTCACGTACGTACGGCCCTCAGGTTTGTGCGTCCCAATCCCTCAAAAAAAATAAAAATAAAAAGGCGCCAGGCCCCACCGGTGCGTGCTTCGCTTGACTTTTCCAACCATTTTTATGCCATCTAATTTGTTGCATCCATGCATATGCATGCTGATATATCGATGAATTACCGTGGGAGCTGATGATAAATATTGTCTGCGAGCTAAGTGTGTCGATCTGGATGTGCAGCACCGGCACGTGCGTCGTGAGCAAGAGTCAGTGTCTGCCTCGTTGGACATGTCTTGTGGTCATTCGCCGCTACGTTCGAACAAGGCACGACAAACGTACCGCCTCACAGTGCCATTATTTCCATCGAAAATCAGTGAACCAGCTAGCAAAAACGGAAACCATCAATTTCGACGCCACAAATCGCCATTCCTTCATCATACGGTTGAAAATCACTCTTCATCGTGGATATATCCAAGCAATCAGAATTATTCGGAGCCCAATTAAGTGGCATCCATGTGCCCGGCACGGGGTACACACTACACGCATATAGCCCTGATCGATATATCACCTTCATACGTGACGTCCTTTGTGTACTTAACAGTTGAAATTCTCGATTGAAATTTGAAAAGGAAAGGGCCGGGGCACGCACGCACGACATGTCAATGGCGCAAGTAGTTAGCTGCTTTTGCATGGAATCATTCTGCAGGCCGGGGGGCCCGCGCGGCAATGTGTATGCGCCACTTTTGCACAGTGCCCTCTCTCCATGCATGCTTGCATGTAATGTAAGTACTAGCATGTGTAATCCTACTAGTGATAAGCTGGACCTTAATACTACATGCACTTGAAAAGTACGCACTGGTGCTTGTCACTAGTTGCATTTCGTAGGTGTGCTAGCTAGCTGCTGGGTTAGCCCCATGGCGATGCGAACGGACGCGTGATGTGCAGTGCCGGGGACAAGCTGCCAAATGTCGCGCATTGCATGTATTTTCGTGCCTGGATGGTTGTTGTCGGTTTTTCTTAGGTCCAGTCTGAGTAAGTTGCCTGACAAAAAGGCCTCGCATGCATGCATGCACCACACACTCGATCAGCTTTTGAAGGCGATCACTCAACTGGGCCATGCAATGCATGACCATGATCGAGCGTACGTACAAAAAAGTTTGCTTTCTCAAGCACACAAGTTAATCTCGCCTCGTTCATCGACCTAATTAAAGCAGTCTTTTCGATCGCGCTGCTAGTGATGCATGGGCGCAATTGTATGATTACGGAACAAATTAAGACATACTGCTACTCCGTACTCCATTATCTGAACCCATTTGGCATCGATATATCGATCTGCATGCATGCTGATCGAGTACTATATATGTGCTCATGGTCACTGGAGAATGCAGACAATGGCAAGCTCAAGAAGCACGGCTTGGCTGCTTTGCACTGTCTCGGATCCGTCGTTTAGACGTATGTATGGAAGAACTATAGGTACATGCACCATGCTTGTCATCACTGGCTTGAGTACGTTATTCCCAAAGGGAATATATGTACGTAGCATATATAAATGCATGTGCAGCGATACAGCTTCGTTCTAAGCAACCTAGCGAGCATGGAGAGGGGAGTGATTGTCTTCTTCTCACGCGCTCCCTGGAACACTACCTTCAAGAAAAGGAATTGACCGGGAGCTAGAGAACATATATATAACCAGTTCGACCTCTTGTTAATTGATCTAACCGAAAAGCATAGTAGAATGTGCATGTCCAACCTGCACACCGGCATGTAGGATAAGAAAGGAGGCGCATCAATCACACATGCAACTGTACAGGGAAGAAGAAACTAGTATTAACCCCATGCCCTGAAAGAAGGCCTGTGCAAAGTGCTTGTTGGGGGCAGAAAAAGAGGGGTCATGTCTCTCCATGCTCACACCTTCCCCCCACCCCCTAAAAAGGAGCTCCCACTTTTGGTCCAAGACTCAGCTCGTGCTTGGCCACTCCGCCTCTACTCAACACCAAGGAGCCAGCAGCCAGATCTCCTGGCTCCTGCTAGACTGCTAGTGGGGATAGGGCCCTTTATCAAGCCTCAAAAAAGCAATGCCCACTCTCTTATTGCTTGCATAAAATGCAACATCAAGTGCCATCTGCTGATCTGACTTGACTACATATTCTTAGCACAACCTAGTGAAGTTAATGGAATGGAAGTTTTGCCAAGAGGAAGGACTAATCGTAGTAATACATGCTGGTACTTTAGCTTGGAAAACTACTCTCCTAACTCATGCAACCATCTCCTGCATTTGTGCTTGCTGAAGATCTTTTGTGTAAAGAGCTAGCAGTCATCAGCCATGTACATGTACGCAGAGACGATGTTCAGATAAAGCCTTGTATAGAGGTATCGAATTCGCAATTTCCCATCGATTCAGTTCAAATAGACAAATCAGCTTGATGCTTAGAGTTATCCCATCTCACTCATCATGTACACATCATATGAAGATAGTCATCTTCAGTATCTTCGTGAACTTGGCTTGCTCGTCCAATCTCTGCTTGAATTCCTGTTGATGTTCCTTTACTTATTGAAGGAGTTGGACACAGGTTGCTTTCTAACTATCAATAATTGCATGCTTTATGACGACAAGGTTGTGAAAGTGAAGTTCTCAACGTATACCAGGGTCAGTATAGTATACGAGTTCTCTTTTAGAGTTGTGGTATATGACCCAAAAGAAGAGAAATATCCACTGGAAAAGCTTACCTTTTTTTTTCCTTCTTGAATGAAACCAAAAGCATGCATTTCCGAGTCCCGACTATTACAAAGGCTGCAAAAGGACCGCCAGTATCATGATTTGTTCAGAATTGGATTGAAAATTCGCTCATCTTATGGCCCATTTTGACCCACACATAAGAAAGCGAAAACTTTATGATGTGTCGAGCTGATGGTACTTGTCGGACTTGGATTTTTTAATCTCGAATTTTCTGTTAATACACTATGTTATTTTCTGGATAAGTAGATAACACTCACAGATACATCACTAAATCATTTCATACATGGCGTAAAATCATACCATTCATTAATTCAGCACAGCAGAGTTTACAAAGATTGCTTCGGACCAAGTTTTACAATAAGGGCGAACAGGCCAAACAATTACATCATAAAGTAGTGAAGCGACAACGAAAGCAAAAAGCGTAAGAGCACATCTCTCCACAAGCAAGCGACTGGGGAAACATGTATACACCCGATATTACCCGAAAACTCAGATAATATAGGATGCACATAAGTACCAGCGGAGTAAGCTAGACTGAGACGAGACTAGAACGGCTAAAGACTAAACTACGCTTCAAAAACTACTGGGTCTTCAGACGTTTGGTTCCTCGCAGTAGTCGAAAACTTCAGATTTCTGCTTCTGAGGGTTTGGGGAAAGAGCGAGAATGAGCACAACCACCGTGCAGGCAAGCCAACACACAGTATGCAATAGTATACATGCAAAGCTTAACAAGGATGGTTCTTTTATTTGCTAAAATAATATTTTCAATTATCATAATTACAAAGTCCTATGACTTAGCATTTTAAACAAATTGCATTTTATTAAAGAAAGTAAGTGCAATATTAAATAGCAGTAGAGGTTACCTCCACCTCATACTTAATTTTGATAGTGGTTACATCCACCGATTATCAACACTGTAAGACTATCCAAGAAAAATCCAAAACAAGGGCTAGATGAGCCCGCCATTTTTTTCAATCCACCCACAAAGGTTTTTGAAATAGAACTAACTTAAGTTAAGTTCTCATGTCCGCCTTTGACCGTAGGCGCGTTGTTTAAATAGTTTAGACTATGCAGAGGTTGTACACTGTACCCACAAGAGATAATTATACTCGTTACCCCACATGATTCCTTAATCATGTAGTTGAGCGATCGCCACAGTAACTTTTCAAACTATCTTGCCCCTTCCGTCATCTCACCCCTATAGTCAATCCCATAAGTTGTGTGGGATATTTATCACAACGACTAGCACAGCTGGCAACTTCACCCTCCTTCAATGTCCATTTAAAGCGAGCATACATCATGCCGCTTGCACACTTCCAAACACTAGTTGTGGGATAATATTCAGGGTTCAATAATTTTATTAAGCCAAGTTGCACTTTGCAGACTTTGCGGTTTTACTTGTTTTACACAGGAGGTCATGACAAGATTAAGTCCTTAATCCATTTGGACGGTCCATACCACATTCTTATGCTACATCCGCACCCACCACTCTTTCCATCCGCCCCAGATATGGTACTAGCAAGTTATTTAGGGTTTTGAGAGGAAAACCAATTAACACAACACGTCAGTCATTTACATCCAATGATTGCTCAAGACCACTTTCATGATTAAAAGATGATGATTAGACATTTATTATCCCGAACTTAACCAAGTCTAGCATGTCGCTTAAGTACAACCTATGCAAGTATTTACCATATATTTACTAGGGTGACATGGAATGAGGGATTCAATCTATCAAAGAATGGGTAATAATTAATTAATCATCAAATGGGTGTTTAACTACCTTAAGCTTTAACATACATTTGATTACAGAATTAAAGCATGCAACTTTGATATTTTAAATAAATATAATTTGCATAAAATGTATACTCAAAATGATCAAAGTATTGACTCGCTTGGGTCAGATAATCACGGCCTTGATCTTACTCAGGGCCTTCTCTACCAGGGGATCTTGAGTTCTTAGCCTACGTCTTTATCAGAACCTTGATCCTGCTCGAGTCCTTGCTTCTTCTGGACTCCGACTCCTAATCACGCGATAACAAGCGAGAACAACAAATAAATCCTTCAAAAGACCAAATATAATTCAAGGAGTTTTAAATAAGTCTTGCGACGAACGAGCTTAAGAGAAGATTTAGCGATGCGGGGATGTTTAACAAAGTCAAACGATCAGTTGAGTACACGAGGCAAAGCGGAGATACTATGCTGGGGGAAAACAAGGTCGGAGGAACTTGCGTAGGGATACTCCACTTCGAATTTGGAATATGGCAATATATTGCCGATTAGATAACGACAAAGCTAGACCTAATTTTAAAACAAGAGCTTCTATTAAAATAATGGATATTATTCAAGCAAGATATTAAGATTAACATGTTAATCCCGAATAGCTTCCTAAATTATTTTTTGAAAATTATAAATTAATTACCAATACCACAAAGCCTTTTACACAAAAGCGAAAAATTTGAATACATTCATTTTAACAAAAGTTGATATGATTGTGGAGACGATTACGAAAGTCATTTGCATAACTTCGATTTCCTAATATTTTGCAAATTACGCTCCTAATTGATAGCTCTCAAATAATAGCGAAATGGATAATTTTGTTAACACTTGTAATCAGCGAGTTAACCATTAATAACGGTTAATCAAATCATCGTAATTCACAACACAATCATAGAAAAAAAGTATTTAGAATATTTTTGCCAAATGGAAAGCTACTAAGCTACCGAGGTTAAAACAAAACATTATAAGATCACTATACAATTCTTCAATACACAGATTGCATATTACTTAACCCATTGTTGTCATCCACTGAGGTTGCTGCCATTGAACAAGGGTTAACGACATAATACAAGAACACCATACAAACTTTCTTTGCCAATCACTCAACCACTGCTGCTGAATGCACTTCCCAGAGGAGGAGGGCCCACTGATCAGAGACTCAGAGACAGAGAGAGAAGGAGAGAGAGAGGGGAGGGGAGGGGAGGGGAGCGGCATAGAGGAGGAGGTGCGCAGGGGCAGTGGTCACCGGCGGAGGGGCGACGAGGGTGGCAAAAACAGCACACCGGGAACAGGGGGAGGCCAAGGGAGGCGGCGGCACGGCCGGTGCGGCGTTGGAGAGGTGGTGGCGGCGACAAGGGAGCTTCGGGCGTGGAGGCCGAATGGCGGCCACTGACGACCGGAGGGAGAGGGAGGGTGGCGCGCACGAGCACCGGCGATCTGGGAGCTCACCGTGAGGTCGGCGGGGCGGGAGAGCGGTGGAGACGCAGGTCGTGGCGAGCCGAGGAAGGTCGGGGAGGCGCACGGGCGGCGAGCTGCATGGCGGCGGGGCCGGCCGATGGGTGGAGATCTGCCAGGGGCAAAGGGCGGGGCTCCCGGTGGCGGCGGATTGGCCGGAGGAGCGCCGGAGGGAGGGGAGAAAGCGGCGGCACCGGGCGGCTTGGGCGGTGCGAAGAAGGGGGGAGAAGACAGGGGGAGGCTCTCGGCTTTTGTAGCCGGGGAGAGAGAGGGGAAAAGCCGGTGGAGGCGGCGGCAATGGCGGAGGGGAAGGAGAAAAGCTGGACGGCGCGGGGAGGGACGTGGTGTGCGTGGGCGATCCAGAGAAGGCAGAGGCTGTCGGGGCGGGGCTCGGGGTGAGGGTCTGAGCCCGGGCCGAGAAATGGGAGAGGAGGGTCCCAGGCGGAGAAAACGAGCGAGGGAGAGGAATGGCGGCGCAGTCGGCGTGGGGGAGGAGAGAAGAAAAAGGGGGATGCGGTTGGGCCGGGGAGAGAAAGGTCGTTGGAGGGGAAAGCAGGTGAGCCGACGGGGAAAAGCGGTGGGCCAGAGAAATGGGCCGAGCCCAGAATAAAAAGAATAGGGCTAACCCAAGAAGAATAGAGTACGTCCAAAATTTGAAAAATGGAGAACTCAAACTGAATTTTGAATTTGAAAAATGAAGGAAGGTTTGAAACACAAACCCGTGCTTGGAGGGAGGGTAGGAGTTTTTGATAATAAAGCCAAATTTGAAAAACGAGCGAAAAATCAAAAAAACTAATAAGATAATAAATCCCGTCTGAAAACGAGACATTGCAGTATTTTAAAACTCCAGTGCATTACAGTGCTTCCCCTTGTTGTAATCCGCAGATATATATATATATATATACGTGCATACAGTAGGAGGATTAGTTTGGATCTCGATTAGCCAATGGATCATGGATGGAATGATTTAGAATATTTTTGCCAAATGGAAAGCTACAAAGCTACCGAGGTTAAAACAAAACATTACAAGATCACTATACAATTCTTCAATACACAGATTGCATTACTTAACCCATTGTTGTCATCCATCGAGGTTCTTGCCATTGAACAAGGGTTAACGACATAATACAAGAACACCATACAAACTTTCTTTGCCAATCACTCAACCACTGCCTGAATGCACTTCCCGAGGAGGAGGGCCCACTGATCGAGACTCGAGAGCAGAGAGAGAGGAGAGAGAGCAGAGGGGAGGGAGGGAGGGCAGAAGAGGAGGTGCGAGGCGGGTGCGCCCGGTGGGCGGGAGGGGCGACGAGGGTGGCAAAATAGCACACCGAAAGGGGAGGCCAAGGGGGCGCGCGGCCGGTGCGGCGTTGGAGAGGTGGTGGCGGCGACAAGGAGCCGGCGTGGAGGCGAATGGCGCCTGCGAGCGGAGGAGAGAGGAGGAGGCGTCGCGGCACCGGCGATCGGGAGCTCACCGTGAGGTCGTGGCGGGAGAGCGGTGGAGACGATCGGGCGAGCCGAGGAAGGTCGAGGCGCGACGGGCGGCGAGCGCGCGGGAGCCGCCGATGGGTGGAGATGCGCCGGGCAAAGGCGGGCTCCGGTGGCGGGATTGGCCGGAGGAGACCGGAGGAGGAGAAGCGGCCAGGCGGCTTTGGCGGCGAAGAAGGGGAGAAGAGCAGGAGGCTCTCGGCTTTTGTAGCCGGGGAGAGAGATGGGAAAAGCCGGTGGAGGCGGCGGCAATGGCGGAGGGGAAGGAGAAAAGCTGGATGGCGCGGGGGAGGGGACGTGGTGTCTGTGGATCCGCGGCGCAGAGAGCTCTGGCAGGGCTCTGGGTTAGGGAGTGCAGGCCCCGGAGCCGGAGAAATGGGAGAGGGGAGGGGTCCCCAGGCGGAGAAAACGAGCGAGGGAGAGGAATGGCGGCGTAGTCGGCGTGGGGGAGGAGAGAAGAAAAAGGGGGATGCGGTTGGGCCGAGGAGAGAAAGGTCGTGGGAGGGGAAAGCAGGTGGACCGGCGGGGAAAAACGGTGGGCCAGAGAAATGGGCCGGGCCCAGAATAAAAAGAATAGGGCTAGCCCAAGAAGAATAGAGTGGGTCTAAAATTTGAAAATGGAGAACTCAAACTGAATTTTGAATTTGAAAAATGAAGGAAGGTTTGAAACACAAACCCAAGCTTGGAGGGCGGCTAGGAGTTTTTGAAAATAAAGCCAAATTTGAAAAACAAGCGAAAAATAAAAAAAAATGAATCAGATAATAAATCCCGTCTGAAAACGTGACATTGCAGTATTTTAAAACTTGGAACCTGATTAATTATAAAAGACTTCGATAAATTATATAGTGCAAACTTATATCGAGTCGCTATCACGAAGACTCAAGGTATGGAACTTTGGATGATATTTGAATGGATAAGATTTTATTAGACTTGATCATTTTGCAAATAACACCTTATGGTTGAAATTTCATATACGCGCGTATCCCAGTGCATTACAGTGCTTCCCCTTGTTGTAACCCGCATATATATATATATATATATACACGTGCATACAGTAGGAGGATTAGTTTGGATCTCGATTAGCCAGTGGATCATGGATGGAATGATAGACGGGCCGGGTGTAGTAGCGCAAGTGTTGATTCGTTGAGAGGGGAGCTGGTCTGGCGGTAGACAGCGACGCTGTCGACGGATGGGGCGGGCCGGGTGAGCTTGAGTGGGTCGCCGTAATAATTTCGCGGGAGAAAAGGGGAAAAAGGTAAAGATCGTGGGGGGCCGTACGTGCGTACACGCTGGCAGGGCACTGGCTAGCCGGCCGGCCGGCCGGCCGGGCAATCCAAGGCCACCTTCTTTTGTTAGATTCCAGCAGCGCCCGTCCTAAGATTCGCTAGCTTCCCCCTCCGCCCCTCCGCACCTCCCCCGGTCTCTCTCTCTCTCTCTCTCTCTCTCTCTCTGATATCGGCATTCCGCACGCTTCTCTTTTTATCCTATTCTCCCACCTATTATGTTTTGATAATGCCATTGATTATTGCCAGTGCCCACTGTGTTGCAAACTCGTAACAACTCTTGATCTTGTCTTATACTCAGAATCAAACTTAAGTTAATTAACTGATTAAGTATCGCGTAGAAACTAATCTGTCAACAACAGGCCGGTCATTCTCTCCAAAAGATTTCAAAGGTCTTAGCTTGCAATAGACACAACAAATTTGATCCGGCTTCTTGGACCAAAGATATGCACACCAAATTATTAGCTGATGTGTACTGTATCTTTTCACTAGATATTCTTTTTAAAAAAATGGTCCCTAAGTTTGTCTGCCAAACCAACATAAGGCCATTTGTCACTCTCAACCTAAAATTAAAACCGGTCTATTTGCTCCAAAAACTTAAGCTAACATAAGTCATATGTATCAGCTGGACCTGTTTGTATTAGGGTATTGGCTAGAACTTAATTTATACTACTCGTATTTTAGTATCAACCCGATCTCTCAAAGGTCATGTAAATATCGACCCAATCATACTCTTTTGGACCAGGTAGTAAATCTAATGTAGTGCCATAATCTTCTTTGACCGAGCGATATAGAGGCTGTCCAATATGCTTTTCTTTCATATTGCTAATTAATGGGAAAAGGGAAAATACAATGACCAATAAAAGAGCGCCAATTAACCATCTATCATAGAAAAAAAAGAAGAGTAGTAGCTCATATGGTGTAGCAAGCTTTAGTGCTTAATGTTTGATGACTAGTAGTAGGCCGTGCAAGTGTCTGTCCTAAATTTCCTCTCATCAAGAAGACAAGAAGTAACATCTCAACAACCATGCATGCAAATCATCGATGCAAGAAGCTAGCTATCTAGGATTCTAGGGGATGCCGGCCGCATAACAAAACCATGCACGTAAATTTCTCCGAAAGGAAGAGAAGTTGTTAACCTTACAAGAAGTAACACAAAACGAAAGAAAAAAAAACGGAAATTAACAAGCAAATCAAAATCATCACGTCAAGAACTTGTGACGATCGAGGATTAAAAATCGATGCAAATCTAAAAACTAAAACTATGATCACCTCCTCCTCCTCGATCACCTCGCTGCAACCAATAATGTGTAGGTGAGCCATTCCTGTAGCTTCCTACGCTTACGCTGTTTCAAAACCCTACATGTGCGTGAGCCATTGATTTCAAGAGACACAAGAGCTAGCCATACACAAGTACGTACGTGCGTGCGACGTACCAATGCATGGATGCATCCATTCGAATCTCCTGCTGTTCCACTCACCGAGGTTGCATTTGCATTGGTAAATTCGACCTCGATCGATCATGGCCTCCACGCGCTCGCCCACACGAGAGGCTGCTCCTTCCACGCAAGAAGCACGCCTGCTCCGGCCGCCGAGTCGTCCGTGCCGGCCTCGCGCATCGACCAGCCCTCCCGGTACCGTCGGAGCAGTGACCGCACGTCGTCGGCTACGTCCTCGCTGAGTGCCACCGGAGAGAACCCGGCCGACCGCATGCGCCGCGCCCATGCCGCCGCCGTCTCCCGCCGCTCCATGGACTCCGACGCCGGGCACGAGACCAGGTCGACAATGGCACGCCCTGCTCCTCTCCAATGCCAGCCTCTCGTTGCTAGTCTTCGGGAAGCTCTCCTCTAGCGAATCCATGTAAGCCGAGAAGAACCGTAAGCCCTCGCCGAACACCTTCAAGAATGAAGCCTCCGTGTCTCCGCCTTCGTCGGATGAGTCGGGGTCAGACGCCACCAGGTCGGCCTCCTCCTCGACGACGGTCAAGATCCGCGGGTCGAGCCGGCGGAGGGACGCGGCGAACGCGTCGCGCCGGCTGGCACCGCCAGGCACGACGCCGCGCAGCGAGTTGACGCAGTTGACGGCGAGCGCGGTTGTGGCGCCGCCCTCGCGGAGGTCAAGCGCGTCGAGGTCGAGCTCCGCGAGGTCCCCGGCGTGGTGCACGGCGCGGAAGCGGAAGGGCACGCCCATCAGCCGCGCGAACTTCTCCATGCGCTGCCCGATCTCCCGCATCACGCGCTGCACGGACGCAGTCGGTGCGGACGGCGCTGCTGACACCACGGTGGTTATGGACAGGTGCGGCGTGTCATCGGCGGACCGCGTGGCCAGCGCCTCGAGCAGTGTCGGCCACTGCGTGCAGAACGTGTTGCTTAGGTCGAGGATGTGAAACCTCTGCGGCTCTGACGAGGCCGCCGCTGCCTCCAAGAACGACTCCAGGATGGCGCCGTTGGCGGCCACGTGCCCGAACGACGACCAGGGGCTGAGCTCCTGGAACCGCAGCGCTGTGCGCCGCGTCGAGTCGAACGACGTGTTCCGGTCGGACGCCGCCGCGAGCGTGCGCAGCGTCCGCGGCCCGGACGCCGTGAGCCGCGCGAAGAGCCCCTGCAGGAAGTAGGACGCCAGCTTCTGCTCAATGTCGCCGTACGGCGACGCCAGCTCGTTGAGCATCCACATCAGCTGCTGCACGCGCTGGCTGTCGCGCGTCGCCACCGCGCGCGCGCACTCGAGCAGCAACTGGCTTGCCCACCTCCCCCCGCCCCCTCCCCCCACCGCCGCCGATGACGCTGTCCCCCCGCCGGACGACGACGCCGGGGACGAGAAGTCGAGGTTGAGGTCTGGCGGGAACGACAGGTCGGCCGCCTCGAACAGCGCATGCCCCGCCCCCGCCGCCGTGGACAACGTGGAGAGCGGGGGCGTCGGTGCCGTCGGCGTAGGCGTAGACGACGTTGGCGGCTGCACCGGCACGCCGTGGGAGTGGAAGTGCCTCGACGACGACGACGAAGAGAAGTCTTCATCCATGTACAGGTGGTGGTGGGCGTTGCCGCATTCTTCTTGGTACGGCTCCAGGTAGTAGGGCTGCTGGTGCTGGTGCTGGTGCTGGCTACAGTAATACTGACCGCCGCCGCCGCTGCTGTTGCTGTGGTAGTTGTAGTTGTAGGAGGCGTTGGTCTGGTGGGAGGACGACCTTGAGCTGCTCGAGGTGGTGCTCCTGGAGTTGTAGGAAGCCGATTGCTGCTGCTGCTCGGTGGCTCGGAGGCTAACCAACCTAAACAACGTATCCATGTAAGCTACGGCGAGGAGGCAACATAAGGAGCAGTACTACTACCACGAGCTTCTGTGCCCGTCGTTGTTACAAGGGTTAGAGCAAGGTGGTAACAAGGGATTTTAATGGCGAGCTGAGCTGAGCAGTGTCTTGTGCAGGAGCTAGCTACCTAGGACGCCATGCTATGTAAATTGTGAGTAATCTAAGCGTGTATGTGTTCTTTTGAGTGGGAAAAGCTCTGCGTGATGCGCTCGCTTTCCTTCTTTCTGCCTCCTCTCCACCAGTTCTACTTCCTTTTGGTAAGATCGATAATATTTGCCGTGCTTTTGGCCGGATCGATGATGGGAGGGAGGAGGAAGGGATGGGATGATGCTTGCTTCTTATTGGAGGGGTTCTTTAAATCTGCTGGGGGCAGCAGGCGGCAGGCAGGCAGCGGTGTGCGTGGTTCAGTGGGTGTGGGTGCCTTTTGCCTTTGCTTTCTCCATCTCGATCTTACTGCCGAGCTCTAGCTTGCCTTGCTTTTAGGTTTTTTGTTGGCTTTGGCTAACGAACTGGAGACTGTTACGTTTGCAACAGTGCAGGGATAGGCCAACCGTAACTCTGTCAGTATTGATGCTAAATCAGTTGGTTGTGCACCACCGTTGAATCATAATTAAGATTTTTTTAGGTTGAGCTAGCCAGTTGTATATCATCATCTGGTATCGACTGAATATAAATTATTGCAGCAATCGTTTCACATGGTTTAATTGTTTTTGTGTGTGCTCGGTACGTACGTTTTTGCATGAGCTGTTTAAGGTTTTTTTTTTCCAAGTTCCTGCTGGAATTGAATTGTTTATGTGAAATTTCTATGGGAATATATACACACACATTTGTGTTAATAACCCTTCCTATGTGCAGCAATCTGGATCGGATCAGAGTTTATGAAAAAAGGGTACAAATACGTACAATATCAAAAATGAAGTAGATGAATATCGTAAAGAGAACCAAATAACGACGATGAAATAATCAAAATGAGAGAGAAATATTGACGATGACGACCGTAAATTTTCTTAAGCACAACATCAAAAGAGTATAAGAATATAGTGATAAAGAATAACTTGACCTCATATACTATCGTGTACCTATTGCTTTGAATGAGTTGGTTTATGGCTTGTATTCTTCGTACCCACCCCTCATGATTTTATATAGTTTTCTTAGTTCTCCTCCAAAAGAAAGTAGAAATCCTAATCCTATTAAAATTAGGATATAAATCCCGTAGAATACATCTCTAATTACAACAGGCTAATATACGAGTCACCGTACTCAACAATTTGTTTACCGATAAGCGATAACCAATACCTTGGCATTAGCATCACTTCATTTGGCCGTTAAGTTCAGAGATAAGAATTGAAGGTATGTACAATTGTACACATGCCCGCCCCAACAATCCTGGGACGCAGCAAGACTAGTGCGCGTCTGAAACGACCGTTCGAGCCGGAATGACAGCAACCTTGGACGGCTTTGTCAGGCATCCACTGCTGAGGCAAGAAAATTAATATTCCCTCACATTGCATGCCTTGCCTTCAGGATGTGAAGGAATTATACTCTTCTCCTGCTCATCCCCTACGCAGAAGCTGTAGTGCAGTACTCATGCATCATGCAGTACACACATGCACGAGACATGAGAGAAAGGTTAAAGAAAGCACAAGCAGCTAGCTAGCACGTCAGGAAAATAAAGAAACAGAGAAGCAAAAGCTGGAGCACCGCGTGCGGTGGCCGCCACCACCACCACCACCACCATCATCATCAAGGCTGGCCTGCCGTATATACACATTCTTTTACATCTCCTTTTAGATATTAGAGAAAGGTCCTAGATACATGACAATTCTTTCGGATTTTGTCGCAAATTAGTCACCAGCTTCGCTCCTTTCGGAAGGCCAAAAAGACGGGCCTGTCTATCGCACATCGTTTAGCACGATGCCGGCCGGCGCTGTAGACGAGCTTAACTTGCTTGCATAGCCCTCTCGGCTCCTTTGTGCTGTGCATGCATTGCAGGCTGCTGCAGCTGTTGCTAGTGCTGCTCCCCTATCTATCTCTTTACCTAATATCATATGTTTGTGCAGTGATGGGGTCATGGAGATGCAGGGTTCGGGTGGGTCAAGTTTGAGGAAAGTACTGACTGAGAAGTTGTGCGTGTTGAGCTTGAGCTTGAGTATTAGACTGTTGCGTTGTAGCCGGCTAGCTTGCACCTTGGTGGTTTGGTCGGCGAGGGTTTTGAAAGGGAGATGGTTCATTGATTGATCTGTTGGAAATGTGGATAATATTTCAATTCTATATTTAATTATGAGGTAAAGATTATAAATAACTACAGATACATAAACCAATAGCAGGCAACTCATTGCACTTCTAAACGTACTCAAAAATATTATTATAGAAGAAAAACTGATCGTACGACTGACTTACAGTCGTGCTTAATGAAGAACAGATAGCAGCACAAACTCGAAGCAGTGTAGATCGTAGATGATGCAGCACAGACTCGAAGCAGTACAGATCATAGATGATGCAGCGCAGCGAGCGGTCTCGCAGCCCAGAAACCTTATTGCCACACCGTGCATGTGAACTCTGCGACAATAGTTCGGAAATACCCGCCCACCCTCTTTCCCGGTGCACGCCAAGGAGAAGGGATGGCTTAGTTCAAACAACACAACCCTCCAACCAGAAGAACCGAGAGGAAGATTTAGGAACAATGGAAGTGAATTGATCAAAATCGTATGTCTAGATGTCTCCAGATAATTTTAAGGTCAAGACAATTACTCTCTAGTAACTGCAAACTTAAATCACTGGTAATTGCTAATTCAAAACCAATTAATGGTCATTAAGCAATGTTTATTGATTCTGATTGTACATTGGTCTACAACTTCGACAATGTATTATGACCACGCTGGTCTAAGGATCCGACCACTATTTTTTGACCACACTAGTCTATGCATTCGACCATAATGGTCTATGGCTTCGACCATATTATTTTGACCATACTAGTCTATGCCCTCGACCACACTGGTCTAAGGCTTCGACCACACTGGTCTATATCTTTGACCACACTGATCTATGTCTTCGACCACATTATTGCAACCACACTGGTCTATGTCTTCGACCACACTGGCCTAAGACTTCGACCACACTGGTCTATGCCTTCGACAATATTATTACGACCACACTGGTCTATGTCTTCGATCACACTAGTTAAGGCTTCGACCACACTGGTTTGTGCCTCCGACCTGCCTCTGACCACACTGGTTTAAGGCTTCAACCACACTGGTTTATGTCTTCGACCACACTGGTCTAAGACTTTGACCACCCTGGCCTAAGACCCCTGATCCAAGATTTTGACCACACTGGTCTAAGACTTCTGGTTTAAGACTTCGGCCACCCTGATCTAAGACTTCTGGTCTAAAGCTTTACATGCTTTGAAATTTTAGGAATGAATAAGCCTTTACACATATGGGTCCAATTCCAACAACCCCCCACCAATTCCAAGGCAAGCAGCAAAAATGAATGATTAAGATTATTGTGCTAAAGAGTTATTGATATACCAGTCATTCAATGTAAGTCCCGTACAGGTTGAACTAGCACCTAAAATAACAAGATTCATCTTCTCACAACTGATGAATGGACTATGCCTTTAATTCACAGTCTTTCGTGATTAGATTTCACTTGAAATTGCAGGCTGGGCTGGATCCTAAGCCTGACACAGAATGTTACCATTGTCATGAGACTGGGTATTGAAAGAGAAATTGTAAGAAGTACTTAGCAGAGATGAAAAATAACAAAGGAAGTAAGACTTTCAGTTCAGGTACAAATGTTATACAAATTAATCTTTCTACTTGTCCTACATGTTCTTGGGTATTTAATACAGGATCGGTTGCTCATATTTACAATTCGATGCAGGGACTGATAAGGAGTAGAAGTTTGGCAAGACGTGATGTTGATCTTCGCGTGGGCAATGGAGGAAGAGGCTAATATACGAGTCACCGTACTCAACAATTTCTTTACCGATAAGCGATAACCAATACCTTGGCATTAGCATCACTTCATTTGGCCGTTAAGTTCAGAGATAAGAATTGAAGGTATGTACAATTGTACACATGCCCGCCCCAACAATCCTGGGACGCAGCCAGACTAGTGCGCGTCTGAAACGACCGTTCGAGCCGGAATGACAGCAACCTTGGACGGCTTTGTCAGGCATCCACTGCTGAGGCAAGAAAATTAATATTCCCTCACAATGCATGCCTTGCCTTCAGGATGTGAAGGAATTATACTCTTCTCCTGCTCATCCCCTACGCAGAAGCTGTAGTGCAGTACTCATCATGCAGTACACACATGCACGAGACATGAGAGAAAGGTTAAAGAAAGCACAAGCAGCTAGCTAGCACGTCAGGAAAATAAAGAAACAGAGAAGCAAAAGCTGGAGCACCGCGTGCGGTGGCCGCCACCACCACCACCACCACCACCATCATCATCAAGGCTGGCCTGCCGTATATACACATTCTTTTACATCTCCTTTTAGATATTAGAGAAAGGTCCTAGATACATGACAATTCTTTCGGATTTTGTCGCAAATTAGTCACCAGTTTCGCTCCTTTCGGAAGGCCAAAAAGACGGGCCTGTCTATCGCACATCGTTTAGCACGATGCCGGCCGGCGCTGTAGACGAGCTTAACTTGCTTTCATAGACCTCTCGGCTCCTTTGTGCTGTGCATGCATTGCAAGCTGCTGCAGCTGTTGCTAGTGCTGCTCCCCTATCCATCTCTTTACCTAATATCATATGTTTGTGCAGTGATGGGGTCATGGAGATGCAGGGTTGTGGTGGGTCAAGTTTGAGGAAAGTACTGACTGAGAAGTTGTGCGAGTTGAGCTTGAGCTTGAGTATTAGACTGTTGCGTTGTAGCCGGCTAGCTTGCACCTTGGTGGTTTGGTCGGCGAGGGTTTTGAAAGGGAGATGGTCCATTGATTGATCTGTTGGAAACGTGGATAATATTTTAATTTTATATTTAATTATGAGGTAAAGATTATAAATAACTACAGATACATAAAGCGATACCAATAGCAGGCAACTCATTGCACTTCTAAACATACTCAAAAATATTATTATAGCAGAAAAACTGATCGTATGACTGACTTACAGTCGTGCTTGATGAAGAACAGATAGCAACACAAACTCGAAGCAGTGTAGATCGTAGATGATGCACCACAGACTCGAAGAAGTAGTCGAAGTAGTACAGATCATAGATGATGCAGCGTAGAGAAACCTTATTGCCACACCGTCACTACTACAAAACATGCTATACTAGACACCCCATCACAGACACAGACGGTTCGTACAAGAACCGTCTGTGATACATGCCTATCACAGACGGTTCTTGTCTGTGATATACAAGCACTATAAGTAGATGCTCCCGGCAGGCCCCTTTCCATTCCATTTGGCGCCCGCCACTGTGCTTCTTCTGCCTCCTCCCATTGGCCACCTGCTGCACATCTGCCTCCTCCCCATTGGCGGCACCTCTGCTGCCTCCTCCTCCCCATTGGTTTGTACCTGCCTCCTCCTCCCCATTCACGGCACCTCTGCTTGCCTCCTCCCACATTCGCCACCTTGGAGAGAAGGGTAACGATCACATAACCCTTTAATTTTATTCTAGACTAATCACTAATGTGTGCAGCTCTGTAACCCTTTATATTTACTCTAGACTAATCACTAATGTGTTTGGTCATTATGAAGGGTACTTGTGGTTTATTTATATAATTTAACACTAATTAATTTGTTACGTGCGTATATGTGTAGATGGACCAAGCTGGATGTACATTGAGAAGTGTGAGTGAAGAGTATATTAATGGCGTGTTTGCTTTTATAAGAGCTACAGAAGCGGGATATGTTGAAGAAGGGGATAAAATTTATGTCTTGTCCATGCATTGATTGCGGTAATATAAAATATTTAACAACCGTGCGGATCGAAGCTCATAATCTGAAGGGTTTCAAAAAGGATATACATGTTGGGCGATCCGCGGTGAAGGCGAGATTATCTAGAAAGTCGATGTGGCGACATCGTAGAGAAGTCAACGATCGCGGGGTATGGAATGTGCTTTTGATGAGGATAGGTCGCATGATAACAATCTGAATCGGATACTACGATGTAGAAGGGAACTACGATGTGTGAGAGTTTTGTAAATTCGAGGGCTTAATGGAGGACTCGGAAACCTTTGTTCCACAGTTGCGGCGGAATACCTGGGTTGTCAACCGTATAGAAGCTGCTGAAATTGAAGGCAAGCAATGGTTGGTCAGACAAAGAGTTTCTGAGTTGTTAGGTCTCTTAGTTGACATCCTTAGGAGAAGCGTGTTGCCCAATACGACCTACCAAGCTAAGAAGGTTATTTGTCCATTGGGAATGGAAGTAGAAAGAATACATGCATGTCAGAGCGATTGTATCATCTAGTAAGGAGTATGCGAACATGCATGTATGTCCGTGTGCAAAGCATCCGATACAAGCGTAAAATCTTTGCTAAGGCGAAGCAAGGACCTCATGCTAAGATGTTGTGGTACACGCAGCGATCCCACGTTTGAAGCATTTATTTCAAACCGAAAGGAGGCAAGATTGATGCGTTGGCACTTTCGGAGGCGTAAGAAAGATGGGAAGCTCAAACATCCTGCTGATTACGCGATGGAGAAACTTGATCGAAGCTTGAAGAGTTCGGTGCAGAGCAGGAACATAAGGTTAGGGTTGAGTCACGGACGAAATGAATCCTTTCGTAACATGAGCGGTAGACGCTAGCTTTGGCAGGGAATCTATGTATGTACAACCTTCCTCCTTGGCTATGTATGAAGCGGAAATACATTTTGATGTCACTACTTATCCAAGGGCCGAAGCAACCTGGGAATGATATTGATGTGTACCTAGCACCATTGCTGGAAGATCTTGTGACACTTTGGAACGAAAGGGTACAAGTATGGGATGCGTACAAATGAGAGAATTTCACTTTACGCGCTATGTTATTCTGCACCATCAATGATTTTCCGCCCTTGGTAACTGTCGGGTTGATACAAAAGGAGCCAAAGCTGTCATGCTTGCTTAGATGAATGAGAGTGTATGGTTTGAACAACTCACATAAAGCGTGTATATGCGTCATCGTAGGTTCCTTCCCAAGATTCATCCATACCGCAAGATGAAGAAACAATTCGACAAAAATAAAGATGACGGTTTAGCTCCAAGGGCTTTTAGAAGAAAAGAGGTCTATGATATGGACTTAACTATCGATGTTGAGCTTGGAAAGGGACGTAAATTAAGGACCTCTCAGAAAAACATCTGGAAGAAGCGGTCAATTTTTGGGACTTACCTTATTGATAGCACTTAGAAGTTCGCCCTTTGCATCGACGTCATGCGTGGAAGAATGTATGTGATAAGCAGATTGGTCTCTTCTTGAACATTAGTGGCAAAACAAAAGGCGGTGTTAGCATTGCAGGCGTAACTTGGTTGATATGAACATAAGAACCGAGTTAGCGAAAGAAAACAGATAAAGACGACGTACCTTCCCCGACTTGCTACACTTTGTCAAAGGCGAGAGAAATGAGGCGTGTGAAGCTTGCATGGTGTGAAAGTTACTGTCAGGTTACTCCCAATATTAAGAAACTTGTTTCCATGAAAGATTTTAAATTAATTGGTATGAAGTCTCATGATTGTCATGTCATGATGACATAGATGTTTCTGTTGCAATTAGGAGTATCTTACCAAACAAGGTTGAGTGACAATCTTTAGGTTGTATTATTTCTTTAACTCAATTGCTCAAAGGTCATCAATCCGAAGGACTCGGCTCTGCGGTAGCCGGTGGTGGCGACTCTATGTCATCTTGAGATGTATTTCCTCCGCCATTTTTGATATCATGGTCCATCTCATTGTTCACCTTGTGAAAGAGATAAAGATATGCGTACCTGTGTTTCTCATCATATGTACCCTTCGAGAGATACATGGAATTACGAAGTCCTATGTGCGGAATCGATCTCGGCCGGAGGCGGTATCATCGAGATTATGCAGCAAGAAGAGGTTATTGAGTTCTGCGTGGACTCTTTGGCTCATGTGGAACCGATAGGTGTGCCTCTATCTCGTCATTAGGGGCTGGAGGTATCGGGACCATCGGGAGAAAGCAATCACTCGATCTAGATATATACTGCGCAGGCCCATTTCACGGTCTTGCAACACATGACCCAAGTGTCCCGCGTACATCGGCGAGCACAAAGACATGGTGCATGCAGAATCGGTGGTTAGAGGTTTGGATAACGAGAAACCTGTGCCGTCGGTTCAGCGAATGGTTAAAGATCGATTTACTTGGAGGTCATCAAGTGATGAAACACTTGCTATGGTTGGCCAAAGGACCAAAATTTACAATTATAACATGGCAAGATCGACATAAATGGGTACCGTTTTATCTGGCTCGGGATAGGAAGAGCCTTTATCGAGCAATGGTGTCTGCATAGATGCATTTCACGAGGGTTCAATACTGGGGGGCAGCGGGTTGAACTCGTACTATGGGTTAATGAGGAGATTTGAAGCTCGACTATGTACTTTTCAAGATCCCCTGTTTCGATGTCATTGGGTTAAACTTCCGTAGGCGTGAAGGTCGACAAATGCGATGTCACTATTGTGGACCTCAAGCGTGTCGATACAAGAGCGGACCATTCGTACTCGCTAAGCAAGTTGTTCAAGTTTTTATGTAGCGGACCCGACAAATAAGAACAAATCACGTAGTTCTTCATGGGAAAAGAATGATTGTCGAGTTGAGAATGTCGTGGTTGAGGAAGAGTACAATCAATTTGACGAGTTGCCTCCTTTCGGAGGCGGCATCGGTGGAAGAAGAACCAGTGAAAGAAAGCTAGCTATATCGCGTCGATCATCATGAAGGACTATATTTCAATTAAGCATGTATTCCATTGTAATTTGATGTTAACATGGAAGCGCGTCACGTGTTATGGACGGTGCTAAATCGGTTGGCCGCCATGTGTTGGTGATGCGACCGATTTCCCTTTGAAATGATTCTCGTATGCGGTAGTTCCGCGTTGGTAAGCAGAACTACGGTGTCTTGAAGTTACGAAGTTCTTGCGAGCGTTTATTCCATAGAAGCACATTTTGGTGTGGGTCAATTTGCCTCGATCGGTTGGACGGTCGTCGTTAGCATGTCTGGCTGGTGATTTAGCGTGATCGGCCGTGGCCATTAGTTAGTGGTCCATTTGTGCAAATCCTGAGCGATTCAATTAATGTTTTGAAGTCATATCATCGTGATATGCATTAATTATATATATGTGTGTTTGTCGACATATCGTGATGATGCATTCATTATATATATATATATATATATATGTGTGTGTGTGTGTGTGTGTGTGTGTGTGTGTGTGTGTGTGTGTGTGTGTGTAGCATATCGGTGTGTATTGTGTATGTGTCATTGCATCACGACGGTTAATAATGAAATCGCGATATCAACATATCAACGATTACAAAACCGTCTGTGATATTAAAATTAGGTACTTGCAAGACACCGCCAGCAAGCTAGATCACGTGAAGAAACCAAGCAAAAAACTCACGGATCAAAGAAACACCTAAAATCATCAAATAGAGAGAAAGAACGCAATGAGATAAAACATTGATCAAACTTTCCTTTGATTGATTGATATGATCAGGGCTTACAGCCACTCTATCAATGGAGGACAATGCTCAATCCAAGAGCACAAAAATCACATCAAACATCAAGAACCCTAGCCTCCACAAAGCTCTCTCTAAGAAAATTAGGGTTTACAAGAATTACAAAAGAGGCGAAGAGAAGGTGCAGCCACCTCCCTCTCCTATTTATAGTGGAGGCTTAGACCTTCTAGATGTTTGAACCTATTGGGCTCCCGTTAAGGTCCAAAACAAACGGGATACATACGCACGTATTTTAAAGCGTCGTTTTTATCTCCTCTTGACCTAACTAGCTATACATTGCGCCATCTTACCCTCGGATTAGCTAATAGGTCACCCTTGTCCATCTTGCACCACGCTTGAATACATTGACCTCACCCCGGTATTGTAGATCATTCTGGACCTCAGCTCTCCAAGCCTAGTCCCGATCATCCTCGCTGTTGACCGTCGTTGACCACCAAGCAACCTGCACAACAATAGACAAGTAAACCGAATTTGGGAACAAGTTCTTCACAACTTGGCCCATGTTAGTCAAAACATGCATCATGCAACATATATGCCCTGAAACTCATGACTTTGACCTAACAACCGAACAACGCCGCCACGACGGGCGACGATCAAAGTGAAAACCCGTTAGACCGCCCCCCAGGGCCGGTCTGACCGCCCACCCTGACCGGTCTGACCGCCACTTATGGGCCGGTCAGACCGCTAGCTGGGACTTAGCCATTTTTTCTCTCTGGAAAACCGAAACCTACTGGAATTTTCAAACCAATAGAACTTTTGACTGGAGACTTCAAAAATTATGAGACCAAGTGCAATAGAATCCACTCTCTTGCCTACACACTCTATTTTTGGCCCAGCTTAATTCTCACTTTCATGATCGCCGGTCCGATCGCCACAAAGGGTCGGGCCAAGCCATGGATCGGTCGAGCCACCCGCCGTCGGGACCGATTCGCTTCGACAAAGACCGAACTTTGTCGAAAATACGTGAAACGACAAACTATAAACGCCATTCCCAATTGTCACATCATCCTAAGATCTGGAGCATATCCCCATGATATCCACATAAACCTTCTCACCTGTCGCTATGCTTAAGTCTATACGAATCATTCTAGCTATTGTTGCATATTTCGGTTATGAGATATGACAAATGGATGTCAAAACGACTTTCCTAAATACAAACCTAAGTGAGGATGTGTACATGACATAACCTGAGGGTTTTGTCGATCCAAAGGAAGCTAGAAAGGTATGCAAGCTTAAGAAATCTATCTATGGATTGAAGCAAGCATCTCGGAGTTGGAACATTCGTTTTGATAAAGTAGTCAAAGGGTTTAACTTCATCAAAAACGAAGAAGAGCATTGTGTTTACAAGAAGGTTAGTGAGAGCAAACTTGTGTTTCTGATATTGTATGTGGATGATATACTACTGGTCGAAAATGATATTTCTATGCTTGAATCTGTTAAAACTTCATTAAGAAATAGTTTCTCAATAAAAGATTTAGGAGATGCGGCGTATATTCCTGAGATAAGGATCAATGGAGCCCAAATGATATCGTTGTCGTGTAATGACTCGAGCTCGTTGTGGAATAACGAGTAGCACCTCGCCGGTCTATCCTTCGCCTAGTGTAGGACAGCGGCAGTCCACCGGTAGCCCATGGGGGGCCCGTCTATCGGGTCCTACAACTCGGGGTTCGGGTTCACTGCTCTATGGAAGGATGACTGCCCAACAGGGAAGTGCTCCCAACTCCACAGCTGCAGGAGCACGTAGCAACAATCAAGGTTGGGTTTGACACCGGTGTCATGCCTCGAAGCATCACACAACCCGCTGTATGTGGCGCAAAGGACGTCTGATCCTCAGCTGTACTAAGGCATCACCCTAGCCTCCGCGTCAGCCAAAGAGTCGGCGATGCAGACGATGCTAGGGTACACCCAATCGTCCTGCGATGTGGGAAACATGACCGAACCAAAGAGATATAGAAGGCAAGCGACAAGGTACGTTTGAACAACCTCGTTGGTTGCATCCTCTGGGCACTGGCTGAAAAGCCTCAGCCAAGTCTGAGGAACACCATGGGAACGTCCCGCATAGGTATGCCGAACCTGTTCCCCAACCTAGCCTTCCAGTCCATCGGCGGATGGCCTGGAACAAGTGGGTCACCCTGGATCGGGAGACCGGTCAGGAATGAGACGTCCTACAGGGTGACCGTCATCTCACCCCACCGAAAGTGGAACGTGTGCATCTCAGGCCTCCACCGATCAACAAGTGCTGACAGCAGGCTGTCGTCCAGGATGAACTGGCGTCCGACGGAGACCAGCCTCACGAACGGCAACGAGCCCGTGTCTCGAAGGATGCAAACGTAGCGAGCGTCCAGCTCCCAGGGGTGGAGGACCATCCGCGTCCCTGTCGATCCACGACTTGTACCGGTGATTCTCATCGTAGAAGTGTTCCAGAAGCTCCGGGTGTATTACATATGTGTGTGTGTTCACATCACAGACGGTTCTAATAATGAACCGTCTGTGATATCAACATATCATAGACGGTTCAGTTACAAAACCGTCTGTGATATTAAAATTAGGGTACTTGCGCAAGACCCGAGAGAAGGGGGTCATACTGGAATCACCATCAGATACGGGAGGGAGCATTTTCTCCACAAGTCTGGTCACTTCGTTGTGGGCTTCGAAGACTTATTTGACCTATACAACCTAACTGCCCTCGACTCCTCACTTCTACGATGCTGGACACTGTAAGTGTGTACAATCAATTTCTACACTCACGTGATACCGATAAATATCATAACTCATTGCTTATGTACAGATACATTATGAAATGTGCCCGACGAATCAAAGAACCGGTGGGTTTTCTCGACCCACACGTGGTCTCTGAGCAAACAATCAACCAAGACGCATCCTACGTCGAGAATTACATAAAAATGAGATTGCTTGCTCTGGACGACAAAGACTACATAATGGTGCCCTACAACCAGAAGTAAGTGCTTCAATATTTGCTATACAAATTACGTTTCAACATAGGTTTATGACTATAGCGACATACACGAGTAGGTTCCACTGAATTCTTCTGATTCTTGTGCCAAAGAGGAACATGGTATTGTACCTTGATTCTCTACTCAACAAAAATCATGACTTCACCCTTCTTAAGGGAATACTCGACATGTATGTTCATTTTCTCCGCACATAACTCTATTGTAGTCTTCCTTCCTTTGAAATGGACGAGGATAACTTTTTTGAATCATGTAGGGCGTTCATCGGCTATGTTGCCGAGGGAGGTTTATACAAGGGAACGAGCGCCACACTTACTCACAAGATACGATTTTCGGTACGCGCTACAACACAATAATCATATATCATACTCCGTAATATTACGTCTCGAAATGACTGTACATATATATGTAATTCTATTTTTGCAATCTTGCCAGAAAAAGCGAGATCACCTATCGCATTCTCGTATGCCATCATATGCGACTATTGATTGCTTCTAGGGCGCTTACGATCCCGTGTTTGTCAATCTCATAATAATTATTTCCTAATTATAAATTTAAATATATATGCTTACTACTTTACTCCTGCTAGCGACAGGGTTTGAACATAGAGTTAAATGCACTCGAGATGGACCAGGTCACGCACGTTCGAGGGGAGCTCTGCGGCTTCATCAAGGCAGACATAGTTAACACCACCGAAGAGTTTCACGCCGTCGACACCGATAAACGATCTCGAAACAATTGATTCAATATTGTAATTCACTTTGACTGGTTGTAATTCAATTTGTAACTCTAGCGACACTATATACTTGAAACATTCTTTTGTAATTGATTTTCAGTTAAATGATCACTTTGAGTTGTCAACAATTATCTGTGATATGTTTCTGCTTGCTAGTTTTCAGAGGGCATAGCTAGCAATTCCTGAGGCTAGCTGAAAATACGATAAAAATTAATTAGGTCTGAAGACTTATCACAGACGGTTTCAACCACAAACCGTCTGTGATACTACAGAATCGTTGGTGACCGTCATCTCACCTCACCGAAAGTGGAACGTGTGCATCTCAGGCCTCCACCGATCAACAAGTGCTGACAGCAGGCTGCCGTCTAGGGTGAACTGGCGTCCGACGGAGACCAGCCTCACGAACGGCAACAAGCCCGTGTCTCGGACGATGCAGACGTAGCGAGCGTCCAGCTCCCAGGGGTGGAGGGCTATCCGTGTCCCTGTCGATCCACGACTTGTACCGGTGATTCTCATCGTAGAAGTGTTCCAGAAGCTCCGGTAGAGACATGGCTTGCAAGACATGGAAGAGACAAACTATTAGTGAAAAAATGATGATAACGACATATTACTACAAATTATAAATTACACATAAATACGGAGAACATGTGTTACGTAATGATGTCTACATTAGTCACGGCTGAATTAATTATGATGACCAAAATAGCACTAAAATAATTACTACTAATTAATGAAAGCAATTTAATCACGTTTTATAAAATACGACTAAATTATTTACGATTAATTAATGACTGTTAATTTATTAAGACTTAATTCTATCTAACTATTTCAGACCAATTAATTGAGTACAATAATGTACCTACGACTAATTAATTGGTAAAACAATGTACTTAGGACTAATTAACAGGATTCCCTCCCGCGCTTCTCTTGCATGCATGACTGATTAGACATGGATGAGTGGATGGGCATCAAGGTCACTTTTGACATGATACTACGAAAAAATTTATGTCCATATCATTCCAAATTTAAGTAAACATGTCTAAATTATGCTGTCAGCACTTGTATTTGCATATTCTAAAACCATTTGCATCTGAAAGGGTATGTACACTATATGTTTATGTCATGGACAAATTTCTCTTTTACTTCAGTAGGTAGTACATCAAAGCTTCACTACGTAATGGCGTGACTTCTCATAATGCTATATTATGTTTCTTTGTATGGTTACCACTGTTAGATGCATAGAGCTGTAATTGAAAATTAATTTGGTTTGGATTCTTGTCCTCTTTCTTTACAATTAACCTAAACACAATGTTGTTTTAATATTACCAGCACATCTTCTGCCGGATATGTTGTTAAATGTAGCTCTACAGTTTCATGTCTTTCCGAAGGTTGCTTTAAGTTTGTCATTTTACAGAGAAACAAATATCTGAATCACATCAGTACTTGTTTGTCTCATATAATGCATACACATTGTAATATCCAAACTAAAACAAGTGGCTTTCAAGAAAGAAGAAAAGAGGAAAAGAAGGCATCTTCCTTTTATGCTAGAAATTCACCAATCAGTTCAATAACTTTCAGTCTCTTTTATTAACTACTGGTGCAAGTAGTTAATAGATTTGGTACATCTGGCTGTTCTCTATTCTCCAATCCTGTAATGCTACTAAATTAATTACCACTAATTGATGAAAGTAAATTAATTACATCTTATAAAATACGACTAAAGTATTTATGACGACTAATTTATTAAGACTTAATTCTGACTAAATATTTTGGACTAATTAATTGAGTAAAATAATCTACTTACGACTAATTAATTAATTGATAGCTAATTAACTATGCCTAAAAACTACAACTAATAAATTATGTAAGATTAATTTTGCTACAAATAATTTACCAACCACAAAATTAAAAAATAAATAACATATGAGGAGAGACATACCTGCTGAAATAATTGCTAATGACGGCATCAAATAATAATAAGTCTCGAAAACCGAAACAGAAAGAAAGAGAGAGCGAGCGAGAGCAGTGAATGTGCGAAGTAAAATCACACTCTCTTGCAATTAAATAGACGGCGAGAGGGTGTTGCGGAGGGAATTGGATCCCATCCCGCCTTAATTGCTTGCATGCATGCGGACAAGGACGTGGTGGAGGCGTCGGATTAGAGGGTTGAGGGGACAGACGGTGACGGATTAGAGGGTTGAGGGGACGGGTGTGCGGTGCGGTTGGGAGGAGCGGCGCATCCGGGAGGCGGGGTTGTCGTGGAGGGCGTCCGCCCACGGGCGGACGAGGCGTGGTTGGCGTGGAGGCGTCCGAGATGGAGCCACCGGCCACGGCCGACGAGGCCGACATGGAGTGCATCTGGCCGGCCACGGGACGAACGAGCCGAGATGGAGCGCATCCAGTCGCCCATGGGCTGAACGAGACGAATCCGGTTAGTCACGGGCCGGACGAGTAGGATTGAAAAATCACAGAAAAATCTTTACTATTATTAAAAAAAAAAGGACTTCGTAGTGGTGGTGAGTATGCTATCTACCTTCCCTCCTCATGAGTTGGTGGGATCTTGTATGGATAAATATGTGTATACATGCATATGTTAGTGGGATCATATGCACATTTAGTTTTTCATATGACTCTTTGTGGCTTATTACCCTACACATATTGATTTTTAAAATTTAGAATACATGTCTCTCTCTCTGTATATATATATATATGTATGTATGTATGTTTGAGATCCGTTGCAAGGCTCGGTAACTCGGCTAGTATCCGTTATTCCGTAGTTGCAACTGGTCTTATCTAAATCATCCGTTTTTTTTTCTCCGACTTGGTGTCACAAATTGATAACTCTGATGCAATTCTCCCTCTTGTTAGTCGTGCTGTACCTGAAGGATTACAGAACCAAATAATTGGCAAGCGAACTTCAGACGATGGCATGTTAACATCTCGGAATCGAATGAATCTATCCTCCTTGGAGAAAATTAAACCAGCTTTGCATCCCAATCATGAAGAGAATCTGCGAAGTAGATTCATCCGGTAGGCGATCGGTGTCCGATGCGCGCGGTAGACCCGCTTTGGCTGCCATGTCGGAAGCCTTCTCTCTCTCTCTCCCTTTGAATCAATCAAAGGGGAGCCAAAGTACGGCAACACCATCATCACGCATTTGTCCCAGGGCTCAAAGCAATCACGCATGCCTATATAAAACCGCTGCTGGCCGGTGTCTTTTCCTCGGTTTTGTCTTCTCCCCGTTCTCCGATGGTTCAACGACATCATCCATCCCCTTTCCCACCACCGGCCGTAGACCCGCAGTCATGCGGGCAAAAAGACCTGCACGGTTAACATCCCCAGTAGTACACCAGCCATGTTTCAATACAGGAGATTGCAAAAAACTTTAGCCCCATCGTCATCGTCATTGCATTTTCCTGAACAATGTTGCGTCAGGTTTGAATGCAAGCACTGTGGTATTTATTATACGGTTAAACGTTTAATCTTTATTATTTACTCGCGGCGCACTTCCGCTACGGTGCCCTAAAAAAAGGTTGTTGCGCGCGGAATTTTAAATTTTGTTGCGGTGTTTGCGTGACGGTGTCCGCTCGATTAGTCGTGCATTAGCACACTATTGGTTGACATTTCGATGGTACAGGAGTACGGGGTCACATTATTAGGGAATCGAAGCGGACAACCAGTCACCGTCCGATCAGGTTACACATGTATCACCGTATGAGCCTGCTTCTTGAGTCGTGCCGGGAAAATTTTAGTGGCAGTGTCTATGCGACGGTGCCCTGTCGATTAGTCAACCCGTTTCTCCCTTTCCAATTATCGAAAAGTTGAATTACAGTCTAATCAACAGTCCTTTTTTTTTTATTTATTTTGCGGACTTTGCAAAATGGGGCAGGATCCCCTCCATTTTCTGTTGATTTTGCGGAGGGGGTTATTTTTCTAAAAATATTTTAAAGGAAATTTCTCCTAATTTTATTTCAAATTCTAACCTCTTTTATCACGTCATGACCCGTGATGTGATCAAATTGCCACCAACCGTGGTGTGACCAAACATGCCACGATAGCCTCCTAAGCCAACACGCGTCTGTTTTTTTGCTAAGTCCTGTCATATCAAAAGAAACGAGTATAACAGAACTCGTTTACCACACCGAAGTCCGTAATGTGACAATATATTTTTGTCACGCCACGCCATTGGCGTGGCCAAAAATCAGAATTAAAAATAAAGTTAAGAAAAAATTATATTAAAAATATTTTAAAAAATATATTAAAAAATAGGGGGGCGACCTTGCAAAATGGGACAGGATCCCCTCCCTTGTGCCATGGTCCAAGATCTAGAAGAGGTGGGGGAGGGATGGGCCGTCATGTCCTGCTGGCCATAGTGTGGCCACGCTTGCGAGCGTGATGTAGTGAGAGCCAGCTCAAATCTACATGCATGCTAGCTGCTGCAACACACCCTGACCTAACCATGCCTTCGCCTAGCTTGCCTTGCCGCCCATAACGCGATTCATACGAGCACGGCAATTGGTTGCTTTGCTGAGCTTCTTTCGTCCGATCGGTCATACCCAGTCCTGCCCTTATTATTCTGTGAGATATCACTGTTGCTAGCACATTGGCCATTTTTCCTTGTCAGACCAATGTATTGGGCAATGCGTCATAGCTCGCTGGATTGGTATTCAATACTGCTCCGTTCAAAAGGCGTGGATTGTGTTTTCTCAAGCAATAAAAAAAAAGGAAATGAGTAGGGTTGCGGATCAAGGTGGAACCAAATTAGTTTACCCGGTGTCACAAGACACCGGATTTAAAAAACAAGTTAGTGGGGGATCAACTTATATATACAATATGTTCACCCTGTAGTCGTCTCAGGTGGCGATTTAGTACAATATTACTTGAAAAATTCATATGTTGCTATATACATAGCGTAGTAGTGAACCCGGTCAAATTCGTTCTAGATTCCGCCCTGTTGTTGTGATCATATAAACGCTGATCTATACTCAAATGAGAACAAGTGGGAAATTTTGGAGACTACCAACCAACGCAATCCAAATGACATACTTAGGGCAGGTTTGGAACGCGGGATTTTCATAGGAAATTCCACATCCAATGAGGGTGGATGTCTCCAGTACAATTCTCGCATGATTCATGCGAACCTCCTGCGTTCAAAACAATGCCCTAGTCTTGTTTGATTTAACTGCAAATGATCCCAAAATTCATGTACTACCAATTTACAATCGATTTTTCCTTCGTACTGGATGTCACATGAAGAACCATCCAACACCAGCCAAAGCATAAGAACGGGAAGGAAAATATTGGCAACATATATGAAGATACAGCTGCTTTCACTATATACATCCATTGCCATCCAACACGCAGGAGTAGTTTTATATGCGTGTTCGTGTTGCGGCCAGACAAGATCCTAAAACAGTGAACTAGGAAAGAAAAAAAAATAAGAAAAGAAGAGAAACAAAAGGAACATAACATGTGTCATTCCTGTGCCATGCCTGAGTTATTGATGTGATGATCACTTGCGCTTCACTGAAATTTCAGCAGCAGGCACTAGTTCATCTCATGTAATAACAGGGCTCACTTCTCACACCTTCAAGGCCAGCTTGGTCAGGCTGGCACTGGGCTGGATCGCCCCCAATTCTGGCCCACCCAACTTTTTTTTTGCGAGGAATCAGTAGGAACTAAGAAAGTATTGATCTGTTTGCAGGCCTTACTCAATTTGCTTCAGTTATCTTGCATGAACCTTGTCTTTGTCCTTTGTCCAAAGTCCTAACATTCATCAGTAACTATCTGTACAAAAAAAATATGTACAAATTTTTTTTGCACAGATGTCAGCATAAATGAGTGATGCATGAGTGTGAACTCCATAATCTGAGTTGGAATCCGGCAATAATGCTATCGCTATGCAGACCATACCCCATACCACCATGGTGACTGAAACTGACAGTCTGCAACCAAGTACATACAAGACCATAGCATTAGCAACCAGATGGAGTAGTACTGCAGAGTGCAGAGGCAAACACTGCTCCGTGAGCACGTCGTCCAGGGCCGGTGTGTCTTGCAATGTTGCAAACGAGCAATGCTGTAGCTGTTCCTACATGGCCATGATGCCAATGGTGCACGCAGGTATTGGGTTCCATGACTCGACTCCCATCGAGTCAGGACTACTCAGGAGTCAGGTCTCTTCCATTGAATTGAAGCAAAGCCATTCGCATCCTCGATCAAGCATCGTCGATATTCCCCTTACATATTCCTTGCAAAGGTAGATAGATATTCTCCCTACTCCTGAAGATAAACAGGAACAATTACTACTTCAACACTGATCTTGATCTCACTTAACTTCACTCTTTATCTTTCCGGCACTTCATAGCTCAGCTGCCTAGATGATTCTGCTCCCGATTAGTCCTAGCTTGCACACCTACCAGATCCTTCTATGCTAAGGTAGTAGCTGTGAATAGCCATCAACTACCCGGAAAGGGTTTCTACCATGCCTGGCTGCTATTGCATCTGCTCATATTCTTCTTAATCACACATCTCGTCAAACACACCTTTTATAGACTGCCTTGACGCCCATGTCACAACAGTGCCCCCTGATTAGGATGAGCTTATCGTCTCAAACATCAAGTCCAACCATGTAGCACATTCAGACGGATTCTGCCTCACCACTTGCGTACGAAGGTGTCACGTGAGACCACGGCGCCACAAGGCGCAGGAGCAGCTGGCCCTGGAGGACACATAAGAGTTCAATGTATCGCTTTAGACAGTTGCAATTAGACATGTTTCAATTAAGGAAGATTGTACCAGGAAGAGTAAGAGTTAGAGTACTAGTGCAGAGAAGAATTAACATTCTATTAAGATAAAAGTTATAGTCCTAATCTAAAGAATGATTAACTTTCTATTTCATATTGTACTCCTATATAAGGAATAGAAAAACCAGTAAAAGATTGGGAGTTACCCAATCCCATTTGGGCCATCCTCTACCTGTGTGTACTGTTCATCATGTACTGTTCATCCATCTTTCCTCCTGTTCGCTGCCCACCACAGCGTCCCGACGTAATTCTCATCCTCTTGAATTGATTCTTCCCTTCCATCTCCGCTCCATTGGATAGGAATTTTTTCAATTATTGTGCTAAAAAATTGACGTCAACATGGACTACTGCACCTTCCACTCACAATTAGTGAACCCTGAGTTGATAAAGAAATAACTTGATAATGTATTATATTAGGTTTTATGTTTGGTTTAGATCACAATTATTGGATTCGTGATCATGATGATATTTAATGCCCACGCCAGCGGATGATCACAAGTTGCCCATGCAAAAAAAAAAAAATCCTAGAATAGTACTGTGTGTAGGGTAGAGTTGTAGATCGAGAGCAATCCCAGCCAGGTTCCAAATCTCAATGGGTTTCGGGATTTATACTGGGAGATTTGCGGTGCTAAAATTGCTAAAGTGAAATAATCTAGGATACTAATATTTCAGTTAAAAATACAATAAGAGAAAAAATACCTTGGTACCGTGTTCCTGTTGCGATCGTTGATTGGGTACAGATCCGATGACCGAAGGTAGAGCACTCGTTCTCATCTAACCGCCAGCAGACTCTTCCTTGTCGAGCTAGCGAGGCTCTGAGGTCTGATTAGCCAGGGAGGTGAGGAATCGCTCTCCAAGCTCGTCGGGACTCTTCCCGAACAAGGACCAATTAGCCAACCGGTTAGAGACTATTTTTGTTTATTTCTTTAGTTGATTGATAATGAATACATGCTATCTCTTTTATAGAGACCACCCGACTTAACTTTTAAGAAATAATTTATAAGGAAACTCATATCTAACAATTCAATCTAATAATAACTTGCCTAACTAATAGATAATACCAAACACCTAATAGATAGATTCTTAAATAACAAATCTTGTCAAATATTCATGCTGCTACAGTACACGCGCTATAGTGCTCTCTTGGATATTTGCTCATGACATTACACCCCTCGCGACGAGGCAACTCGTCCTCGAGCTGCGGTGGTGGTCATAGTTGAAGTTCTTGGTAGTCCTATGTTGATGAGAGGGTACGACGATGACGTCGCGTCACGTAGATGAGGATCAACGAAGCTCCAATGGACAACAATCATATTGTCGAGTAAGATATTCTGCTCTTCGTTGTTAGCCTTCACCTTCTCAAGAGAGATGGTGCGGCATCGAAAACCGCAGCGAGTGGCTCTGATACCAAATGTTGTGGTCGTTGGTTGGGTAGGATCCAAGAACCGAGAGTTGGGCATTCGTCCTCATCTAACCGCCAGCAGGACCCTTCCCTGTTGAGGTAGCAAGACTCTGAGACCTTATTAGCCAGGAAGGCAAGGAATCGCCCTCCAAGTTTGGCCAAAACTCTTCCCGGCAAATAAGGAAGCTTTGATCTTTAGCCGACCGGTTAGCGACTAATTTTGTTTATTTTTTTGCTTGATTGATAATAGATATATGCTATCTTTTTTATAGGGACGACACGACTTAACCTCTAAGAAATGATCTATAAGGAAAGTCATCTCTAATAATCCAATCTAATAATAACTTGTCTAACTAATAAATGATACCAAACACCTAATAGATAGATTCCTAAATAACAAATCATGTCAAACATTCGCGCTGCTACATTGCACGCGCCGCATTACTCACCTGGATATTTTCCCGTAACAGCTCCGCAGCAAACCGCTCGACTATCAGCCTCCTAATAGGATCCATAATAGTGGGTTCACGCACACATGCTTATAATTGCATAGGCTACATATAAATCCGATGCCTCTTGGAACCAGAGCACACAACTTTTCACTAGGATGCACTCATTTGTAAGTGTTGAGGAACCATCGCTGACGAGTTCAGTCCGAGCGATTACCTCATAGACAAACTCATAATCGTAAGAACGATACAAGAATACAAGAACAGAATAATAGATTGAACGCAGAAATATGAGGGACTTTGGCTTCTTTTATTACTTTTTTGAAAACTGTAGTACAATATTGGGGTCCTCCCTCCTTTATATAGGCTACTGGTTGGATGAAGAGCTCATCTTGGGCCAGGACTCCCAGCCTGGGCTCGGTTTCTTAACACTCCCCTTGGGCACTCATCCGTTATGTTCATGTCTCATCAAAACTCCATAAAAACCTAGTGAAATTTTTTTAGAGAAAGAGTACATGATACACGTTCTGCTATGCTGCACGAATTGCCTCATTAAAAATCTTTACCGAGAAACTTTAGGAAAACTCGTCAAGAGAAAAATAGTACAATCCACCCAACTCCATGATTTATTCTTTGGGTACTCGATCTTCGTGATCAAGCTTTAATAAAGAGTTCGTAAAGATTCTCATTCTGAATTTTGCACTTCTTTAAGTCTCATCATTCCAATTCCACGTATGCATCTTTCAAAACTAGACGCTAGAAGTGACTTAGTGTATAAATTTGCAAGATTTTCACATGACTTAGTATGAAGTATTTTAATTTCGTCCATCTTTTGCAATTCATGAGCATAGAAGAACTTGGAGTGGATATGCTTAATGAGGGACTCTTCACATAACACATCTGCACTTGTACAACATAAATTGCATTATCTTCATAGATAATAGTGGGAGTTTGCGTTATTCAATACACATGACTGCTGGATATGGTGAATCATCCGTCGAAGCCAAGAACATTCCCGTGAGGCCTCGTACAGTGTTATGATTTCCAAGTGGTTCGTCGAAGTAGATACAAGACTTTGCTTAGACGATTTCCATAAAATTGCAGTTCCACCACATAGGAATATATAACATGTTTGCGACTTAGCTGTATGCGGGTCTGACAAGTACCAAGCATCTGCATAGACAGTCATAGTTATGTCTTGGTTCTTCTGTGGAACAGACCAAGATCATTGCTTCCTTAGAGGTATCGGAAGATGTCTTTTATTCCCTGCCAATACCTTTTGGTAGGTTCTCACTATACCTAACTAGGAGGTTCATGGCAAATGCAATGTCCGGTCTAATACAGTTTGCTAAATACATGAGTACCCCTATTGCACTCAAGTACTGGAATTCCGGTCCCAGAACTCCCCCTTCTTCTTTAGGTCTGTATGGGTCCATATCCTGCTGCAAGGATCTTCCGACCATCGGTACTTTCGAAGGATATGCATTTTCAAAGCCGAACTATTCTAACACTTTTTGAGTGTAGGTTGATTGATATACTAAAATCCCTTTAGGGGTATGCTCAAGCTTTGCAAGCCTAGGCAATATTTGGTTTTACCCAAGTCTTTCATTTTGAACTCCGACTTTAGGTAAGAGCTTGCTTTCTTAATAACTTCTAGGGTCCCGATGATATTCAGATCATCTACATATACTAAGATTATACAAAATTCATCTTGGGATCGCCGTATAAAAACACAGAACAATCCTCATTGTTCATGTAGCCTTTCTTGTAGAGAAAGTCGCTCAAGCAATTATACCATATTCGGCCTGATATCTTCAGTCCATACAATGACTTTTGAGTTGCACACTAAAATTTTCTATTTGCTCTGTCTTGGTTCAGGACACGGATACCTTCAGGTACCTTCATATAAATATCCGAATCCAAGTTCTCATAAAGGTATGCATTTACCACAGAAATCAATTTATCAATACACACAGAGGAAGTCTTGTGCTGAATTCAATTACCCCCTTTAACCACAACACAAATATGGAGAGTTGATCTCACTGGGCTGGTCTGGACATGGGCGGTCTGACCGGCAGGCAAGTGGCGGTCCGACCTCTGGGAATCGGTTCGACTGGCCGTTAAAGGGCGGTCTGAAAGCTGGCGGTCTGACCGCCGTTGATAAACCGGTCGGACCGATTTAGTCCAGAACCAAAACACAATGCCCAAATCCAAAACGAAATTTGGTCCAACTTTCGATTCAACCAATGAAACTTGACCAAATTTGGAGCACACCTCCTTAAGGATATCTAAGACCTATTTCTAGCGACGATCGTTCAGATCCACTTCGTAGAAACGATCTCTTAAGGTTTTACCAAAGAAGTGCACAAACCCTAGAAATATGAAAAACTTGATTCAAGACTTGCTTGTGGGGGTTGATGATCTAGATGATTCTAGGAGTATTCCCACACATCAAAGCAAGATAAAATCGGTCAAGAGACCAAACATAAACACTTGAATCAAGGAAGCACCAAAATCATCAAAAGAGAGAAGAACACAAAGGAGACAATCGATCTCTTAAGCAAGTATCACAAGATTGATTGATCCAACAAGATGCTTACAAAGCCACTCCCTCAAAGAGGACAAGAGCTCAACAAAGAGCACACACACAATCTTCCTCTCCTCTCCTCTCCTCTCCTCTACAAACCCTAACCCTAACAAGGGGCTTTGCAAATAAGGGCTCAAAGTGTTTAGGGGTTTTTCCTCTCCACCCTTTCTATTTATAGGAGAGGCCTAGGATTTCCACTAATGGGCTCCCATGAAGGCCCACACACACATGGGACCCACTCACACATATCTGTTGAAACACTCGCCTGCTTCACCACGTGTAGGTTGATCAGCGGCTCTCATCATGTCGGCAAGTCTCTCCCGTCCGAATCCCATCGGAACCTCCCAGGGACTTGCACTGACTTCCGCACCGCTGATCCAACCAATACACCGAACTACCCGTTCGATCCATCTTGCCCATTCTGCACCATGCTTGAGTCACATGACCTCACCCGGCATCCATGATCATTCTGGACCTCAGCTCTCCAAGCGTAGTCCCGATCCACCTCACCGTTGACGCCGTTGACCTGCAAGCCACCTGCACAGCAATAGACAAACAAATCGTCTCCAGGAATAAGTTCTTCACAACTTGACCCACGTTAGTTCAACAATGCAATATGCAACAATAAAGCATTGAAATCCAAACAATAAACACAATCAAAACACATCAATGCCAACAAGGCTAACCTCCAAGTGATCGGCGGTCTGACCGCCCCACACAGCCGGTCCGACCGATTTCAGGCCGGTCCGACCGATTCCACAACGGTCGGACCGATTTCAGGCCAAATTTTCATCTTGAAAATCCGAAACCTTATGGAATTTTCAAATGAATAGAACTTTCGACTGGGAGCTCTAAAAATAATGAGACCACATCCAGGAGACTCCCCTCACTTGCCTACACAACCTATTTCATTTCTAAATTCAAGTTTACTATCATTGAGATTAAATATCTAAAGGTAGTTCCGCCCATGACCGGGGAATAAGTTTCTTCATAATCGACTTCTAGTCGTTGAGTGAAACCTTGTGCAACAAGCCCTGCTTTATGTCTTACAACTTCATTATTTTCATTTCTCTTTTGAACAAATACTCACTTATGCCCTACGGGGTGCACATAGGGAGGCATGCGGCTTACAGGCCCAAATACATTTTTTTATTCAAAGATAATAATTTTGTTTCTATTACCTTCTTCTAATATTCCCAATCTAATCTTTTCTTACATTCAGCGAGCGATGCAGGCTCGATCAAGATCGATGACTGTGACAATTTTCTTTACAAAATAAATATCGACATTGGTTGTTGTTCTATTCATAGATTCTCCTGTGGTCACATAGTTTATAGCTATTTCTTCATGGGACGATACTTCTAATATTTCTACTTGCTCACCGTTGTTTTCAATTGTAGGGACAAGTCCCTTTAGTTTTTCAACTCCGATGTGTGCGCACACATCTATGCCGATGTCTTCCTCCGTGGAAATATTCAAATTCGGTATGCCTTTTACTGCAGGTTCCATACTAATACCAGGTCCCAACTAGCACCCCTCCTGGTTGTGGGAAACATCAGTGATCAGCTGTATTAAGTCCTTCTTAACCTTTTTCGCTAGGCATCCCCGGTTACTTTGGATTCGAGGGGTCGGAATTCTCGTCCTTTTATTCCGATGCCTCTGGATGGGACTTCAATTTTCTTTGGTATTTCAACCCTCTTCGTCGCATTACGTGCAGACACATGCAACTTGGTCACGCTCTTCCAATCACTAAAGTGGTAAGGTAGTTGATTCACTAATGCTTGTAAATTAATTATTTTCTTGACTTCTCTATTTGCTTTACTAATGCGTGGGTCATGTGCATGGATTCCCGTGGCTTCCCATGTCATTTCCTGACATTTTTCATCAATGGGTTGATTTCCTCCCCCTAATGACGTGAAACTATCCTCATCAAATATGCTGTCAGCGAAGCAGGCTGTATGCAAATCTCTACTCATGGGTCCAGATACCTTATTATGAATGATGTCTCATAACCAACATATATCCCAAACTTTTATCAAGGATCCATTGCAGTTCGTTGTGGTGGTGGTATAGGTACATAAACCTTGCAACCAAACCTTTGTAAATAAGAGATTTTTGTTGCTGACCCTTGCGCTAGTTGCATAGGTGAATGGATGTTATATGCTGATAGTCAAAAATTGATGAGAGTTGCTACGTGTATGAACTGCGTGTCCCGAATATGTAGTTGGTAAATTACAATTCTGCAAGAGTGGTCGGGTAATAAATTTAATTCTTTTAATTAATATATCTGCTATTCCATTCTGGGTGTGGACATATGGTATGTAATGCTCAACGGTAATTCCTATTGCCATACAATAATCATCAAATGCCTTTGAAGTAAATTCTCTGGCATTGTCTATTCTGATGGACTTCACATGATGATCATGGAAATTATTCTTAATTTTAATTATCTGCAATATCAACTTTGCAAAAGCATAGTTTCTCGTAGACAATAAGCATACATGTGTCTATTTCGAGGAAGCATTGATGAGCACCATAAAGTACCAAAATGGCCCTGGCAGGGGCTATATAGGACCTCAAATATATCCCTAGATATGGTCTAGGAATACATGGATTTCATCCTTTACTTTCAGAGTAGAGGGTTTAGTAATCAGTTTCCCGGTGGCACATGCGGGGCACACAAAATCATCTTGATTTAGAAAATTCCTTACATTAACATTATGTCCCTGAGAATTAGTAATTATATTTCTCATCATTCTAAAACCAGGGTGGCCTAATCTATCATGCCAGAGACAGAAAAGTTTTGAACTTCTAAAAGTATTTTTCAGGACAGTATAGACTGCAGGCGCCTTAATGTAAGTGTAGTATAGCTCAGAGTCACGTGAATGAAGTCATTCTAATACCTTTTCTCTATTTTCTTCATGCCTTGTAATGTGCAGATAATCCTTACCATACTTTTCTTTAGTCTCTAAGTGGAGACCATTAGCGTGAATATCTTTAAAGCTTAAGAGAGTACTAGTCGATTCTGGATACAACAAGGCTTCTTCAATGACCAATGTTGTGCCCATCAGGAGTATAATTGTGGCTCTTCCTGAGCCTATTATATAAGTATCACTGTCTACGATTGTCGTAAGACTACCAGCATTCTTGTTGATCGACTGAATTTTTTTTATCTCTCTTAATATGGTATTCGTTGTGCCGCTATTTGCTAAACGCACTTCCTCAAGGGCGCCACACGTGTTCTGATATATAAAGTATTTATTATTATTGGGTAGGAAGCAATCCAAACACATAAGTAAAATACTTCAAAACAGAATACAACTTGCTATTATTAATACGGGAAAAAGTCTTGCATGACTTATCATAAAATTTTATTGCTTTGCTCTCCTAGAGCACACAACCATTATTCAAAATTCAATATTCTATCACAACCATAAATTGCAAATGACTATAAAATCTAAGTGCAATGCGTGCACTAGATCGAATCAGCGAAGTTTGAAGAAACTTTTGCCTGAATCTGCTCCATGTCCAACTTCTCTTCTTCGGCAACTACAAATGTTGCCGTTGTGATGTCCAAAGAAGGGGTGATGGGGACTGCTACTGAGTTGTCCACATCCATGGGTGCAACCCATGACTGTGGATCCTCTATGTCCGCAATGGCGAGGTGTGTCTCATGTTGTTCTTTGCCCTTCTTCTTAGACTTGAAAGCATCAATCACGTGATGCGACTCACGGCAAACACGTAACCAATGTCCCCAAGTGCTACATTTGTAGCAACTTTGGTCCTGCTGACCATAGGGCTTTTCATCACGCTTCTTTTGTTCGCCCTTCTTGGCTTGAGCATTCTGCTTGGTTTTGTGACACATGACCTTATCCTTCTTGCATCTTTCCTTTGAGTGGGGCTTCCTCACCTTGTAGCCGCTTGCATTGACTTCATGGCCAATATTGCAACTAGGCGGCTGTGAGATGTAGTTCTTTCTGAGAATGTCATCTTGATCTTCCGCAACTTACATAATGCCAATCAGTTCGGGATACTCCTTGTAGTCGTCCTAACGATAGTTGCGTGTGGATTGCACCGCATTTTGGTGAAAGGTAGAGAGAGTTTTCTTGATCTTCTGCTCATCCGTGGTTACCTTACCATAGAGTTAAAGACTTGTATAAATTCTGTGCAATGCAGGATTGTACTCCCCCACGGTCTTGTAGTCAGAAAAATGTAGCCGGTTCCATTCCTTCTCTACCCGAGGAAGAATGATGTACTTCAGCTTCTCGAATCGCTTCTTCAGTGTGGTCCATAAAGCTAGTGCATTCTTTTCTGCTATATACTCATTCTTTTGCGTTAGGCAGGGATAGTGTCGAGGAAATGAAGTATTTGATCATTCTCCTCAGCTGTTGGAGTGGCGTCCTTCAAGGTGCCAAGTCCAATAGCAGCACGAAGCTTCTTGGCTCTAAGTACAATTTCGACATCTGATACCCAAGTCACGCAATTGTGGCCATGCTAGGCCAACTCTTCGAACTCCTGATTTTTAATGTCAGTCATCTGCATATTCATGCAAACATTCCATAAGATTATTGTTGCTAATTTGCAAAAAAAAATAGTTGCAGAAATTCTCATAATGTTCCCGTATTTTTCTATGTATTTTTCATGATTTATTGCTATTTTTAGTGATTAAAAGCAATATAAACAATCACAAATAATCAAAAATAGTAAATACAATATATAAATTGCATATAAATAAAAATACCAAAGTTAAACATGCTTAAAATGCAAAACCATTTCAAAATTTGAATTCATAAGGCCATTTTCTACTGGAATAAGAATTTTTGGCTAATTATGCAATTTCCAGGGGCTAAACCGCTAATTTTTTGTAATGAGAAAATTTTCCACGCAATTTACAGATTTATGCAGGGCCTTTTTGCAAGTTTTAGGATTTTTTTCTTTTTTCCAATCGACCGACCGGGCCGATTCAACCCCTTGGCCCATCAGCCCTTTCCTTCCCGACCCAAAAACCGCCGGCCCCATTTGGCCTATCGGCCGGGTTAAAGTCCCCGAGGGGGCATTAGGGTTCCCCCTATTCCGTTCCTCATGGCGGCCTTGACCGTATTATGCGTGCTACTGGCGTCATGACGGCGCGCCGTCTTGGCGCTCGTCGGAGGTGGAGCGTGTCGACGGCCGCTAGCGGCCAGGGAGCACGCAGGTCTGGCGGCTTCATGCGGGTGAGCGGTGGTGCTACTTATGTCGTCGCCCGAGGCGGCCGGGTGCGACTCGGTAGGTGGTGGCGTGGGGCGGGGCGGCTTTGTGCGCGTGCGGTGTGAGGCCGGAGGGCGCCGCATGCGGGCGACGCGTCTTTGTAACATCCCAATTTTTGAAAGTTTTTTATTTTCAAAATAAAAATAACCATTTGAATTTTCCTAAGTTGTTAAAGCTTAATTTGAATTTTCATAAATTTAAAAACAATTCAATGTGAGTAAATTAAACTTCAATTAAATAAAAATCGTATTATCTGATTTTCTAGTTTTATCTTGAAATTCTTTTTTCCAAGACCCGGTTGTTTTTCCGTGGAGTTCTTTTTTTTCTTTTTATGCTTGTTCGTATTTCAGAATTCTTTTAAAGCTTTAGAAATAAAACAAACCATTTGCATTTCATCGAATGAATGTAAAGCTTAAATAGAAATTCCAAAGTGAAAAACATTTAAATGATAAAATCAAACTTTAATTAAATTCTAAAATGAGTTTAGTGGATTTTCTGGGTTTCTTGGATTTTATTCAATTCGTGTTGTTTCTTGCAATCCGGTCTGCTTTAATTCTTTTATGTCTTCCCAAAAATTATTTTATTTGTTGTAAAATTTAATTTAAATTGGTGGTTTATTTTGAAGTTTTAAAAATAAAATGTTCATTTGGATTTTATCGGTTTAATTTAAAGCTTAAATTGTATTTATGAAGGAAACATATTTTAAAAGAGGTAAAATAAACTTCAAAAAAATCCAAAACTATTTTATTTGATCTATTCAGGTTCCAAGGTATTTTACAAAATTTTCTTAAATTTTTGGATTTATTTTTATTTTTCTGGATTTCCTTCTTTTTCCCTTTTTCTTTCTCTCTCTTCCCGTTGTTTTCTGTTTTCAAGCTTAGGCCGAAAGGTTTCTTCTCTTTCTTTCTTTTTGGCAGCCCGTGTCCCATGCCCTGGATTCTCGATGGGATTGTCGCGCCGCCCGGATCCTACCCTTCTGCCCCGAGCCACGTGCCTCGCTCCTCCGCCCCTACCCCCGGACACGCCAGCCCGGCCTGCTGCGCCGCGTCCCCATGCCGAGCTTCCCTTCCCCTTGCTCCCTCCTCTTCCTCTCCTTCTATTCAAATCGAGCAGTAGCCTCACTCCCTTCTCCTTCCCTTCTTCTCTACCTCTCCTCCCCTTTCTTTCTTCTCAACCGAAGCTCCACCAACAACCATGCTCTCTCTTTCTTCTTCTCAAAAAAACAGCACGCTCTCTCCCTCTTCTTCATTGCTGGCCACATGATCCCCCCCATGCTTCTCTCTCCTCCCCGCCTCCCCATGCTCCAGCTCTTGGCCGCCCATCCCTTGCCCAGCTCCTTGCTGCCAGCCATGCTGCGCCATGCACCGCCAGCTCCCAACACCACCGTGAGCTCCACCTTTCTCCACCTCCCTCTCCTCTAGTGCAAACCAACAGCTCATCCTCTTCCTTCCTCCCATTTCCTCCCCTATAAGAACACCTACAACACACTACCAGCATTCCCTCCATGCATGTATGTGTATGTAGCTAAAAAAGGGGTCTGTAGCTAATGCATGCAACACTCACGACTAGACACTAGAGCTCATGCACATACTCATGTAGCAAGTTTCACCACCTCCATTCTCCCTCTCCGGTCATCCATTCTCCACACCAACCATGTCACGGCGAGCCCCTTGGCTTCCCATTCCTATCCCTGGAATTTGCCCCTCTCTCGCCACAACCTAAAATTTTCCGTCGGCGGTCGAACCACCTTCTGCCATCATTTCCGGTGTCATCTTTGATTCCTTGATGACATCATCCATGTTGTTGGCGTCGCCTCGCAACGTTCTACGCGGTGCTCCCTTCCTTTTCCCCGAAGTGCCCCAACTCACCGGCGCCACCGTCTCCCCGTAGCCGGTCTTGCTTCGCCTTCCCGTTCTCCCTATCCGGTAATCACTTTGATGCGCCATCCATGTCATGGTGTGCCCCTCGATCACTTCCTTCTATCCCCCAAATTTGCCCCTCTCTCTCGCTTTCTCCTGGTCGGGAATGCAATTCTCCTGTCGTCGACCAAACTGCCTTCCACCGTTGTTTATGGAACCGTCGACCATTCCCTGGCAATATTGTCACCACCGCTGGATTCTCCTCGCGATGTTCTACTCCGTGCTCCCTTCGCCTTTGCCGGCGCATCACCGAAGCACCATCGCTTCCTTGCGTTGGAAGCGTCCCAACAGTGTTTTGCGCGTCGCCACGGCGCCGGACCTCGCCGCGACGCGACCACCACCATTGGGTCCGCCTCGCTCCTGGAATTCCATTTTGCTATTTGCCGGCCGCCCCTCCCTTTCCCTCACAGGTGCCATCATTTTTGAATGAGTCTGCACATGTCTGATTGATTTTCTATATTTTATGTGAAGGCAAACTTCTAGATATTCGTTCTCCTTCATACGAAATCCGATTCCGTCGATTCTTGGATCTAAATTCAGCACCTCTCTTTCGCTACTAATTTTGTAATTTTTGGATTTTACTTGGATTTTTGTATTTATTTTGCTCTTTTCGCACGTGTAGATTTCTGCTTCTTTGAAGAATTATTGAAACCGTCTGCCGAAGCACTTCAAACCTTCAACGAAGGTAAGTGTAGACATTTGATCATGTTGTACCCATTTTATAAAATTATGTTGTTTTATATCAACATGCAAGGCTAGTTGTATAAAAATAGTTTCGGAATAGTTAATTACCTAATTGTCATTATGGCTCCTTGATAAATTGAGAATGACATGTTCCCTTGAATGACATAAATCCTTGGACACCTAAGGATGGTTAATTATCGGTTGGACATAGTTGTATTACCAATATGGGCTCGTATTATACTTAGCCATGCTTTAGTTACCGGATGGGATTCATGATCATATGCTTAAAGAATGATTGAACTTGACTAAAGGAAATATGGAATTGTGGCATGACCACTGTTGTTAAAAGATGTTGTGCCATGATAAGGGTTGTCATTTGGTCGGGTTGAACCAAAAATGATTTATGCTTGGGCGAGTGATCATGCAGTAAAGGGGGTACATGATGCACATTAGGATGTGGTAGTCTCGTCTGAGCAACCACATAAGGACTTAACTATGTACACTATTGATCTAGGCCATACCGTGCAACCACAAGTCCATTATGGGGTGGACCTGGCCAACTAACTAGCAAAAGGATACCGGAAGGCGAATCCTTAGCGAGCAGAACTGAGTCAAAACACAACTTTGTAAAAGCTTTGTCACGTGCTCTAGACTGCTTACCTAATGTAGTGAGTGGTAGTATCAACGGATGACAAACAAACTAGAGAAAGTCGTGTCTTGTGGGAAAAGTTGTACAACCTCTGCAGAGTGTCAAAAACTATTCAAATAGCCGTGTCCCCGGTTATGGACATGCCTGGTGATTTCACGCAAAGGGTAGATTTTTCATAAAAATGTTGGAATGGATCGATGGAATGGTTCGGTTGGAATGGTTGGGAAGTGAATGGGGTATTCACTATTTGTTTCAAAGAACTTGATTACTTATGTGTAAACCTTTTAAACAATACTTTACAATCTACTTACTGTATTTACTGTCAATATTGCTTTCTGCAAAATAGTCATAAAGCTATCCTTGTTCAAGCCTTACATGAATACTATTTGCATACATTTTTCTACAACTTGCTGAGTACTTTATGTACTCACGGCTATACGCCACTTGTTGATCAGTCCCCGCGGAAGAACCAGAGAACATCGAGTTCTACGATGAGGATTTTTTTGAAGACTTTGCAAACTAGATCGCATCCTCCACTCGATTGTCTGTGGGCATGTCGATTGGCCTCCATGAGATGTTTTGGATTTTCGCTGCAAGTTACTCTTTTGCTGTTAAGCCCTGCGTGGCGATCTTTGTAAGACTTGACCATAAGGTTCTTTTGTTGCTAATTAATATTACTTTGTCTGCTTCATTAGATTCTTTGTGGTATGGATATGATAACATCATTGTTACAACTATGTGAGCTAGCTACTAATCTGGGACTAGTTCGGAATACACAGAGGGTCTCGGGGTTGCATACTCGGGGTCCCAACAGTCTTCGAGACGGTGGGCGCGGCGTGGCACTATGGGAGGCGGTGGGAATAGCGGCGCCAGCGTCATCACCTTTTCTCCCCATTTTTGTCTTTCTACGATGCTCGTACGGGGTGGCCCCGACCGGTGGTAGCGGAGGCAGCTGGCCGAGGTCCCGTGCGGGGATCCAGGACTTGCGTCGGTGAATTTTTTCTGTACTGCTCATTCGAGTACTGTGCATATAAGCACTATTCATCCAAGTATTCTTCATACAATCCATTGGTCGGCTTGGTCGACGACTTCAACTTGGCTCGCGGTAGATTAGAACATATTTGCAATTTCCTATCTACGGTACAATCGACATCTACTTTTCTATGCAATCTACCGATCGACATTATGCCGGCAATTTCAAGTCGGCTCATGGTAGATTAGAGCGGATTTACACCGTAGAAATAACCAATCTAGAAAGCCAAATTTACATAATTGAAAGCAATCTAAAAAAATAATTTAATCTACGAGTGTCGTTCTTCGACGGTTACCTTTCGATCCGAGGAGAGTCGATCATGCTGATAACGTGTTAAGGAATCGTCGCTGACGAGTTCAGTTCGAGCGATTACCTCGTAGACAAACTCATAATCGTAAGAACGTTGCAAGAATACAAGAACAGAATAATAGATTGAACACGGAGATATAAGCGGACTTCTGACTTCTCTTTATTACTCTTCTAAAATTGTAGTGCAATGTTGGGGCCCCCTCCTTTATATAGGCTACTAGTTGGATGAGGAGTCCATCTTGGGGCAGACTCCCGGCCTGGGTCCGGTTTCTTAACAGTATGATGAGGACATGACCCCCTATAGGATCAATCCTATTTGCTATGCTTGTTATTCCAATTGCAAGAGCTCGTACGATTCACATAAATTATCAGGTGGGCTCGTTTTTAGGAGTGCATTTATATTATATGAGCTATATGATACTACCTAATGATGAAAATGTATATTTTTGCAGCTTCACATCACTTTTTTTCAAGCTAAGTAAGAGTTTGAGCTGGACACGTTTTGGAATCCAATTTGGCCTCTGAAGACAACACTGACTTCAAACGTGCATAACTTTTGTATACGGAGTCCGTTTGAGCTCCACAAGTACTTGATGGAGTGCTTATCTCATCCTCTTTCCAACGGATCCTATCACGCCTTCAAATTCCTTCTGTGGGCACCGCGATCACCGAAAGAAAATACTACATCACCTGTTTGGGCCGAATTGGGCCTTGTAATACTTGGGCATAAGGGAAAGGTGTCCGTCTCTTGGCCTATATTGTTCATGTGAATAGTGAAGTGAATAGTACCATTCTCATATCTCTTAGCTATGTGCGGCTCCCCTTCTCTATATAAGGAAGCCGCACCTTTCTAGTTTCGTTGGATTTTGTTTAGTTAAAAGTTAGCTTCATTGCAACTTTGTGTATTGGCTTGTGTCGATTAGACCAACCATAATATCACTACAGAATTCCAACTTTATCAAATATTTCAATCTTATTTGTAATTTTATATTATTTATTATCTTGTCTTACTTCTTTGCATGCAGGAATAGATCTTCGTAGTCAGGTCAATCGTGTTTTTAGCAAGGTCGATAACGATTTTAGAGTTGGTTAAACGATTGCCGGATATATTGGTCGTGTGAGATTGATAGTCGAATCGTGAAAGTCGTTTCCACCAAAATTGAATTATACTTCTCATCAAAAGATCGAAATACACATTATCGTATCACAGTAAGTAGGCATATTGGGTCTCGGCGGAGGTGGAACTCCCACGTCTTCCCCAAGACCAACCGACCGACAGCCGAGTCCTGATAATTAGATCCTTGAGCCTAGCTTCATCCTTGCGCGTCTCGAGTACGCGCCGTGTCATGCTTGACCCGGCCCGATTTAGCTTTTCATCTTAAACTACGTAATGGTAGACTGCGGTTAGCCCATCTCAACCCAGGTACCCAATCATCCCAGAGTGTCCGGCTCAAGCCCGTCTTCAGGGCAGGCTGGCCGAAAAGGACCCAAGCTTTCCATCAGCCCGACCATTAATTGCGTGACCTAGCTCGGGTTTTCCTCGTGCCCACGGTGAGCAGGAAAGCAATTAAACGCGGCATCAGTGTGAGCGAACCAACACGCGGAGCACGACCGGATTAACGAGACTCAGAGCGAACAAATTGATCCCCCGATTAGTGCAAATTAAACGTGCCATAATGACTCGCTAACCTTCGCGCCTAATCAATCAGCGGTCAGCACCCTTCCTCCGGACAAAAGCAAAAGCAACCACTCAGATATTCCACTGCCTGCCCTCTAGCTGTTCCGGCACCAACGACGCGTACGTCGGGCAAGAAATATCGCCCGACGACTGCAACGCCCAACCTGTCATACACACATCACCTAAAGCTGATTGTGGGATTCGATCGTTAATTATGTCTCCGGGACGAGCCATCCAAGCTGTTGCATGGTCCAGGTTTAGCCGTGGGGAATATATGCTAACCCTAAAGCTTGCAATCGACGTAGTCCGTCCGAGCCCTTGCCTTTCAGGCTGGACGCAACTATTCGCGCCAACCGGCAGCACGCTGCCATCCATCTCATGCGCTCAGATCTCGATCCATCGATCAGTCAAGTGATAAAATTAAACTGGAAAAAAGGGCGGGGGCTAGCTAGCTAGCGTCCGATCTTTGTTCCGGTGCGTCGCCTTTATTCCCGCCGTTAAAGAAAAGCTTAAAGGAATTAAACCTCGCTCCACTAGGTAGCAAATTCGGCTTGATCCTGCACCACCACCCCTCCGACTATATATTTGCCGCCTCCCCTGACACAGCTTCCCTACGCCAACGATCACAGCCGCACCACCTACTGCACAGAGTTAGGAAGGTAGTATTAACTAGCCATGGCAATGGCGTCGCAGACGAACTTGTCCTGCTCGTCTACTTGGCGGGAGCTCACACACGCTAGCTGGTAAGTGGCTTCCTCTACCTTGATTCGTTCGCATTATTTCTTGCGCCAAGAAATAGTTAAATGCGTACGTGTGGCTGATGTGCGCATTGGTTGTTTTGTTGCTTGCAGGAGGGACGACGATTACAGGAGGATGGTGATGGCGAGCCTGATCGAGGCGGTGTACCTGCTGGAGCTGGAGAGGCAGGAGCGGCGGGACGCGGCGGAGGTGGCGCAGCGGTGGTGGAAGCCGTTCAGCTACCGGCTGGCGCACGAGCTGGTGGACGAGCGGGACGGCTCCGTGTTCGGCGCCATCTTCGAGTGGGACCACCACCTACTCGGCGGCGACGGCGGGGACAGGCCGAGAGGCGCACCGAGCGCGGTGATCGCGTTCCGGGGCACGCTGCTGCGCGCGCCGACCATCCGGCGCGACGTCGAGGACGAGCTCCGCCTGCTTGCGCGCAACAGCCTCCGCGGCTCGGCGCGGCTCGCCGGTGCGCTGCAGGCGCTGAGGGCGACCATCGACCGGTTCGGGTCCGAGAACGTCTGTCTCTGCGGCCACTCCCTGGGCGCCGGCTTCGCGCGGCAGGTCGCCAGGATGCTCATGGCGGCGCCGCGGCAGCAGCAGCAGCAGGCCGCCGCGTCGCTCGAGTTCCACCTCTTCAACGCGCCCTACCTCTCGCTGCCCATGGGCGCCCGGAGCGTCGTGAGGACAGCGGACTGCCTGCTCAAGACGCTCCGCTCCGGCGTCGCCGCCGTCGGCAGGTGGCACGGCAAGGCGCTCAAGAACGTGGCCTACGCCAACTGCATACTCGGCTACACAAGGCTAGAGAGCAGCAGGAGGTTGTGAGAGACCGAAACTGATCATCGACGATGACTTTCTCGAAGCGCTGAACAGAACTGTACTTACGCGATATGTATATCTCTGTCTATCTATCGGCTTGTGAAATTCAATTCAAGGAAACAAATAAGCGTCTGACCTGAGGATGCACGGCTTAGACAGCCTGCATGCTTGCTTTGTACATGCATATATGTTATATAATCGATCGCTTGCCACTCCCACTGTTCATGGATTTGCCCAATTGCTCTGCTCTGTATAAACTAGTATTAATTACTAACTAAACAACTCATCAAACTGTAACAGTACTAATTCGCAACCAAAAAAAAAATTGTAACAGTACTAGTACTCACTAAGATAGAGTACTCTCTATTTTGAATTAGGGTGTTAATTTCCACCCCACTCCACCATCGGGAATCCATCCAACCCCTACGATAAGCATTATTACACTGATTCCGTCGGTGAGTAGTTAGTTGAGCGTCACACTTACACTTACTAATTAAGTAACTTAAAAAATAAAATATGTTTGGCCACCAAGTCGTGCTGCATGGCTCACATGCAACGCACACACGGAGAGAGAAGGGAAAAAGAACGGCAAATTAAAGGAAGAGTGGCTTTTCGCATCTGACAATGGGGGCCGGGGGACGTACGGAGAAGCATGGCGATGCAACCGGTGAAGAACCGCGTGATCGGTGCTGGTAGCGACGAAGGCGGCACGCATATCTGACGGTGAAAATGCAAATCAGGACAGCAACACCGTCGCGAGGACTGCTATGCCTATGTTGGTTGGGTGCATCTCGCCTGTACGTTGCGGTGAGGGGGACAAGTGCTGCCACCACACCCTTCACCTCTTCTGCCCCAAAATTAGATTAGACAGGTGAAGAAGAAGAAGAAATGCTGAGCTACGTACGCGCGGAGGTGATATGGAATGGCCAACGGCCCGTAACAGTCGAAAAAATGTTGTAACAGCCAGGTGAAACTTACCAGCTGTGTTCTTGTTCATGGCAAGTACACCATCACCTTTCTTGGGGGGTTTGTTGCTTTGAACAAACAGATATATCTCTTCGTCTAGAAAACGTTTTCTGGCTTTGAGATTTCCTCTCTCTCTCTCTCTCTCTCTCTCTCTCTCGTTCCATCTGTTGATACCATTCGTTCATAGTTCCATTGCAAAACTAACGGCGTGTCAAGATGCAACATCGGAACAGTTTTCATCACGATGGGGCACAAGGTAACCATTGCAGCAGATTCGTTTTCCCACCCCTTTTCCCATTGGCAAAAGCAGCGTCAACTGCATGCTTGGGTTTTCTTTACAAACTGTATTGGTTTTGGCAAAGAGAATGATCTTGAACAATAATAATAATAATTTCATGTATTGGATTTTCTGATGTTAATATTCACCTTTCGTTCCCTTGACATTGTCGCACTTTGCATTTCAGGACCTCCTGGGCCGATGACGCCTCCGTCGCCGTACGAGCCTCCCGCTCCTCCAATGCCCAGATGCGGCTTCGTGGCAGGATTGTAAGCTGCAATGTCACAGCATATATAATTCATTTCAGAGCCTTGTTGCGAAGAAATAGAGGCATTATTCTCATGACAGCTTCTTCTTATGTGATGCAGTTTCACCGCGCTATGTTGTTGCTGCCTAGTTGACGAAATGCTGATGTGACAAATGTTATCTTCTCTGTTGTACATCCTAATTATAAATGCTATATTGTGTTTTAGAATTAGGCAGCAATATTTGTACATACTTACATGTTCTAAAAAATGGACTGTTTGTATTCATAGCTGACGGTGTACCCGAATATGTTAATGTAAAAAAAAACCGATGCGGGAGCTCTATCATTCATTACAGACGACACAACCGCTCACGAGCAGGGTCCATACAATTAACTAATTCTCGACCAGGCGAGACCAGCAGCAAACATACATAAAAGGAAACTACAAAGCTTAATTGTATTTGACTGTTGAGTGAGAAGGGGAACCTGAGTGGGAATTTGACTGTTTGCATTCATAAATAACGTTGTACGGTAAATGTTACGGATTACTGCCCGATAAAGAAAGGATAGTACAAACCTTCGTGGCAACAGTAATAAATTGTTCTCTTTCTCACCCGATCATGTAAAAAATAAATCGATGACTTGGGCTGCGTGCGCTGTGCACCGTTGAACAGCTTAGATTAAAACCGCAAATGCCGAACAATAGAAAACTGCCCAATTTAGCCACAGCGCTTGATCCAGACCATCAATCATCTATCCAACGGCACGCACACGCGAAAAAGCTGTTTTCCAATAGAAAATTCGGTCTACACTAAGGGGGTGTTTGGCATGGCTCTAGAGCCCAACTCCAGGCTAGAGCTGGGTAAAACTAGCCAAACACCCCAACTCCAAAAAAATTAGAGCGAACAACTCCATAGAGTTTTGGAGCTCTAGTTCATTCTCTTGTAGCACCTATTTTCAACTCTACAATCATCCAAATAGATCTAGACATGGAGTTTCAAAGAAATTACCCACCTTTGCCATCGATTACACTCCATTAACGAATCGTTTTTTTCTATCCTACCCACCACCTGTCCCACTCCTCCATTCCCCATCGCCCCATGCGCCCATTCGCCCACGCCACGCCGCCCCCTTCGCTTCGCCCGCCTTGCCCGCCCGCCCTTGCCCGCTGATTCGCGCCGCCCGAAACCAACCCGCCGCTCGCCACCACCCACATACGCCCGCCCGCCCGCCTTGACCTCGCTCGGTCTCACAATGACCCGGCCCCAGTAGTCCTCCTCCCGACCAACCACGCCTCCGTCCCAGTAGTCCTCCTCCCGACCAACCACGCCTCCGTCCCAGCCGTCCTCCTCCCGGCCGATCGCCCTCCTCCCGATAACCGCCTCCTCAACGCGGCTCGATTCCCTCCTCCTCCCACTGGGCCTCCTCAACCGCTGAACTCAGGTGCGTGAAGTTTTTTCGGCGATTGAGATGTGAAAAGTCAGTGCATGAATCGCATGATCTAGTTTCTTGTTTGGGATTGAGACAAAATCGAATTGGACATTGCACATTGAGTAGTTTCTTGTTCCTAATATGCTTGATCGTATTACATCCCATGAACCGATGCTCTCAGGTTCTTGATGTTAAACTTTACTAGTCAGTATTACATCCCATGAATTTGATCGTGATTCGTGATTACTCGTCCCATGAGCGATGATCGTATTACATCCCATGAATGATGCTCTCAGTTCTTGATGTTAAATCGAATTGGACATTGCACATTGAGTAATTGGACATTGCACATTAATAGTTGGTTGAGATGTTTGATCTTTGAAACATGAAATCGATGCTCCATTTTTAGTGTTTGCCTATCATCCGAATCGATGCTCCATTTTGTAGTGTTTGCCTATCATATGATGCCTCCTGTCTTTAATTAGTTACATGTCACATAAATGTGGTAGATGATCTGGTACACAGATTTTAAATGCTTTCATTCGCAGCGATACATGAGAACATACGTGTTACTGTTATGCTGCTGCACGCATCATTGAACTCCACTCATGTCAACCAAGGGCAAAGTGGGCAATCCACAGACAAACCACAATTACGAGCCGAGAGTACCCTTCTAGCCAAACACTCCATCTGAGACGGCTCAACTCCACTCGAGCCGGCTCCACAGGTTCGGAGTGGGCTGCTCCAACTGGAGTTAGAGCCATGCCAAACAGGCCCTAAACCGCGGTGCGTCTGGAGTCTCTGGACTCTGGGGCTCCGCTCCGGCCGACTGGAGCTAGTCATCGCCAAACTGGTGGCCTCTGACGGTACGACTAAGCACGATCCAATAAGGCTAAACAGCTAATTGAATTGGGCTGTGTCGGCCCACGGGCTAGGGGCCTGGATGATGTTAACCCAGACACACTGGCGTCTCGGGCCATGCCGACCTGTAGAGGTGGGAGTCGAGTTGGGCTATTTCGTGCTCGCCCGAAGCCCGACCGGCTCGGCATGGCCCAGGCACGCTACGTGGTGGGCCGAGCTTGGAAAGACGGCACAGTGGGCGGCACGGCACGGCCCGGTGTATCATGCCGTGCTCGGGCCGACCCGGCAAGGCTAGCACGCCCAGCACGCTCGCTGGCGGCCGCCTCGCCTCCCGCCACCGTCTCCAGCACATCCAATGGCAGTGCACACCAACCAGGGTGGCGGCAGCTCGGGCGCGGGCTCAAGGAGATGGAGGCTCGCCTCCCGCAGTCCCGCCTCGGCCTCGCCGCCTCCTCAACGCCTCCCGCGGGCCGCGGTAGTGGTGGTAGGGGGCGGCGCACAGGCTGGCAAGCCGCAGCCGAAGGTGCCCAACAGGGAGCTGAGCGACAGGCGATGGCAACATAGGGACCAGAGGCTGGAGGAGGCGCCAGGAGCTGAGTTGAGGCAGGAGCCGCGGGAGGGAGGAGATGAGGGGGGAAAGAGAGAGCTGGTTTTGGCTGGGGGAGATAAGGGGGGAGAGCCGAGGGGCGGGGGAGATAAGGGGGACATAAGGCTGGGGGGCCGAGGGGAGGGGGGAGAGAGAGGAGAAAAGAATAGATTCGTTGTGGTGACTAGTGAAGTCGTGAGACCGGGGAGTTTGGCTTTCATTCCAATCGAGGGAGACAAGCAGAGGGAATCAGGTGAAAAAGGGGTGAGTGACCGTTGTGAGCAACGTTCGGGAGAACGTTGAGCAACATTCGGGAGCAACACACCGTGCCTATAAAAATTAACTCTCACCAAGCATTCGCTGTCCTCATTTCTTCACCATTCATCCACTCTCCTTATTTCTTCATCATCCATCTACTCTCTTCATTTATTCACCATCTATCCATTATGCTACCAAGGAGTCGGAGCACAAAGGAGCTCCCGAGCAGTATGCTACCGAGGAGTCGGAGCACAAAAAGGGCAGCAGGGCAACTTAGTGTAAGCTCTCGCCGCTGCTCCCCCAGTCCTCCTTCGGCTCCGACTCCCGTTGATGCTCACCAGTTCTCGCCAAGCATGGGAGACTACGGCATGGATGACCATCATATGGACGGTATGGAGGGCTACGAGGAGTACCAGGGCGGTCCGGAGCCAATGGGGGCTTCAGAGTTCTCTCCTGCGTCCACGGACGACAACATTGGCTGGTTTAGACGAAGGACGAATTGCTGGAAGCACGTGATCTGGAGCCAGGAAATCCAAGACGGCCAAACGGTAGATATTGCAACATGTAATTATTGCCAAGCTAAATTAACTGCTCGTACAGCTGCAGGGACATGGCAGTTGAACCGGCACTACAAAGTATGCTTGCGTAAGATCGGGGCGCGAGCCGAGGGGGAGGAGTACAAACGCAGCTTCGAGGCCGATGGCCCGTGAGGAAATTGCTAGATATATTGTTGTGAAAGATCAACCGATTAGGATGGTTGAAAGTCGCGCATTCGATAGAATGATCCCACGCGACTTTTGCCCACAGTACCAACATGTTAGTAGGATAACTACTACATCTGATATTTTACGGATGTATCATAAGGAACTAGCAGAGCTAAGAGAACTATTCCTACAAGTTCAATTCTCTTTTGGTATAACTTCATACATTTGGACATCATCACACCATAGAAGTGTCTACCTTAGTGTTGTAGTCTATTATTTAGACGACAATTACAAGCTAAACAAGAGAGTCATAGGGTTTAAAGTAATTAACGAATCACCCACGAGAGAGGCCATTGCCGAGTGTATACTACACGTACTTGATGATTTTAAGATAGATAAAAAGATTGCTTCTATAACTCTTGATAACACATCAGTGAACACGACTGCTATGAACATCCTCACCCCAAGATTGCAGACGTATATTGGTGGTTATGTTTTCCACCAGAGATGTGTATGCCATATCTTGAACCTTGTTGTTCAAGATGGTGTGCAAGCGATTGGCGGATTTTTGAACAGTGTCTGCGACGCCGTTCGCTACCTCACAAATTCTCCACAAGTGGAAGTCAGGTTCGCAGAGTACTGCACAGCCAATGGGAAGGAGCCAAGAAAATTCGGTCTTAACATGAAGGTGAGGCGGAACTCGACCTATATCATGTTAAAGAAGTTACAATGGTACGAATATGTCATATCCGTTTTTGTCAATGCTAACTCTCAAGAAAATAAATTGGTAGTTACTAATTCAGATTGACAGATTGCTAGTCGCTATTGAGAGTTTTTAAAACCTTTTTATAAAAGCAACAAAGATGTTATCTAGTGTTTATTAACCCACCTCTCCCTTACTTATATAATTTATTTGGTTAATTACAGATAAGATTGCCAAATCTATGAAGGATCCCCTTTTAGGTCATTCTGTCGCACTAATGGAGGAAAAATTTATTAAATGTTTTGGTTCTATTTCACAGGTGTATTGCTTTGCTATCATTTTCGATCCTACGAAAAAGTTCCTAGGTTTGCAGATCGGTATGGAGGGAACAGGTGAATGCCTCGGTCTTGATTACTCAGAAGCTTTCACATGTCAAAGAGCAGCTTTTTCGTATTTTCGCATGTATCATGACAAATTTGGTAGCAGCGCAAGATCAGAGGCCTCACAGCAAACGCAACAAGGAAAGAAAATCTTGACATCCCACTTGTGGAAGAAACTAAAGGGCAAGTCCAGTTCTTCGTCCTCTCAGTCTCAGGCAACCTCCTTGTGGAATTCTGTCTCAGAGCTAAACCACTACCTTGAGCATGATTTTGCAAACATCGATCTGATCTTTCCGGTGGAAAGATAGACTTTCTCGAGTAGTATAAGAACAACAAGCGGATATTTCATGTGTTGTCATATTTCGCATGGGATGTTCTGCTGGTGCCAGTGTCCACTGTCTCTTCAGAAGCAATGTTCAGCATGGCAGGGAGAATAATTGAAGAAAGAAGATCATCCCTCACGGCAAGGATGGTGGAGGCAATCACATGCGCCAAGGACTGGGAATTGGCTAAAGAGCGGCAACAACGTCAACTGGAGGATCTTGTGATCGTGCAGGCGTGCACTGACCTCGAACATATGAACGATCTCAACATTGATGAGTAGTTAGTATGTACGCATGTTGTTACTGTACTCTTTTCCTTACTCGGGGAACCCCACTCTGGGGCGTAAGGTTTTTAACGAGATAACAACATTGTATCTGTAAAATATCAAGAAAAATTCATTTTTCTCTGAAATATTTACGTGCCTATGTTTTTACCAATTGATTCAATTTTAACTAGGTTTTTAATGAGGCTGGTACGAGAGGAATGAAGATGGCGGTCGCCATCGCCGCCTCCACCGTCTATAGTTATTTAGAAATTTGGGCTTGGTGTGCGCGACGCGCACGCGACCCGGCCGACGATGGGCTTTGGGTTGTGCACAGGCACAGGCGGATCTGAGTGGTAGAAGCCGCGACCTGACGACGGCTGATCGGGCCGAGCCAGCACGGCCTGGACTAATGCCCACCTTTGCCAACCTGGTCGGGGCACGATTAGCCCAACGGGCCGTTTCGGCTTGAAAAGTTTTAAAAAATCCAAAAAATTCTAAAAAATATGTAGAATTCAGAAATACATATGAAAATTGTAAAAATGAAAAATATATTAAAAATATAACAAATATCTTTATTAATATTTAAATAGTTGTCTCGTTAAAACCATTGCTAAGTAAAAACTCAGTATGGGAAAACCTTGGTAAAGGAAAAAAAGTACAACCTATATCTCTATATACATTCATGTTATAAGTGTCGTTGTCTAGATACAGATTTTTGAACACCTCCGCCAACTCTGAATTTTCTACAGAGTGCTGTGTTCATGCATCAGTTTGTTTCCAGTCCTTCACAGTTAAAAGTATCTCCACCATCTCACTCGTAAGACGTGTTTACTCTCCTCCAATATTCTTCCATAACAACTAAAAGCAGACTCGGAGGAAACCATCGAGACGTGAACAATTACCACATCACATGCAAGTATGGATGGCACGTGATATGTTAACTTATGGGTATGTCAATATTGCATAATTTCAAAGTCTTTTACGTTGAAATCCACCATATCACTGTCCAGATAGCCAGATAGTTCAAAACTCCTTGGGTGGGGCATTGGTCTTGGTTGAGAAGGTGTCGCTACAGAAGAACCCCTGGACCTGGAGGAAGAACCTGCATGTAACACCCCAACCCAGCACGAGTAGGAATGCTACGAAAATAACAAAGTATAAATTAAGGTCTAAGATAGCAATGTTAAAATCTAAGGTAATAAACTAAATTTTGGCAGAACCTACTTTGTATAGTCAATTATACAGGAGGTAGAATGAAGTGTCAACAACATAACAATTATTTTAGACATCTAACTGGAATCATAAACAAATTAGACTTCAAAATACCATAATTAACTCCATTACAATGTAGCGGAATCAAGAAGGCAAATTCAATAAAAATACCCTAATGCTTTGCTCAAATGTGAATTCAAAGACCAAATTTATTCAATCATGATCGTGCGTGGAAGTGTGCAATAATTCATATCTCTAGCCCTTCCCATGCATGACGTCCGCGCAAGAGTTACCTAAAATAAAAACAACAACAAGAGTGAGTTCATGACTCAGCAAATGAAAATAGTCCAATAAAACAAATTTTTGCATCTTTATCACAAATCAATCAATCACATTAACCATTCAAGAACAGCTCATATGTTTTATGCAATGCAAATGACAACAGAATGCATCTTTTATTTTTCTCTTTGCGTATACCGGTAATGCGGAATATGCATCCGTCGATGCATACCCATGCATGTGTCTTCTAGCACAGGGACCATAAGCCTACACTCCACGAATGTAGAGACCATAAGCCCGTCAAATCATGACGGGGACCTCCAAAAAATTAATACTTCGCCTCTGCGGGGCTAAGTCTCAAGGATAACAACATGATGCATATGAGACATCTCAATTATTCAATGTAGCATGTAACAAATCAATAATAGCATTCTTTAGTAGAGATCTAACATTAACATGTTACACTCCATTGGTGACATTCATGAACAAAAACATATTCATTAAACATAGGTTCAAGCATTCGTCGCCATAATGCTACCGACTAATTTCACTTGCCTCAACCGTGCGAAGTTTAATGACGTGAAGAGGGTGCTGCCCCCAGAACCACACTACTGCCTGAACATTTTGCAAAAATCTTAATAAAAAGGTACTTCAGAACATAACATTGCTAGAAACAATATTTGACAATCTATGCTTCTAAACGAGGCCTAAAGCTTCAACTCCCAAAAACAACAAATTGTCCCGAAACGAGACAGTCTTCTTCTAAAATTCATAACTCCATGTAGGATTAACCAAATTTAGTGATCTTTAATCCCCTGGAAAGCTTACAAAATTTTTCACAAAAACTTAGTTGGCAAGGTCCCTAGATTTTGCCTTCTCCTACCCCTACTAAGCAGATCAATCAGCCCATTAAATCTCGTTAGAGGTTCTAGACAGCGAGACTAAAACCTACGTAACTTCCAGTACGAACATCCAACAAATGTGATATTTAGCTCTCTGGAAATATTACAAAAATACCTACAACTTTAGTGTTGGTGAAATACCCTAATAAAATCATTATATAATTCATATTAAACAATTGTTAAGATCTGTCAAAATCCCGATAGAAACATAGAACAACAACATTGCAAAATTCATAACTCGATATCTCCAACTCCAAATTAAGTGATTCAAGACTCTATGGAGAGCTAGAAATGATACCTACAACTCTCTAGGAGACATCCTGGTCAGAATCCACTGTTAACTACCCCAAAACATGTGATATCTACAGACTGCCAAAATTAATCTGCTACTAGTATCGCCTAATCACGAAAATTAAACACCAATCTAACGGGATTAGGAGGACTACCTTTGAAGACATGCTAACCCATTGAGTTCTCGGCGAGGTGCCGGACCAGGGAGGAGAGGAAGAGGTGGTGGCCAGGTGGGAGAGGGGAGGACGAGGCGGCGGCCAGTAGGGAGGAGAGGGGCGGTCGAGTGGGGGGAGTGGGGGAGAGTGGCGGCTAGGGTTTGGGGGAGGGAACCCCCTTGGCCAGCCCCCCTCTTGGCCCTCTTGGGCCCAGCCCAGAGCCCAGGTTATGGGAAATTCGCAGGAATCCCCTCGAAAAACTGTAAATTCTATTTTTCCTATTTAATATTTTCTCCCGAGTACTCTTTTAGTTGTTCGAATAAATTTCATAGTATTACACTTCACCCCAGATCTTGCCACACAAATTTTTCTTGTTACTTGTGGTGGGTGGTAGTGGAGGTCGTTGCAACCGAACCCCCTGAAACTTATTTTCATTTATTTGAAAAACATCAGTAGATCTAGAATGAACATATGCAAAATAGTCAGAATAGTCTAAGCCTGTAGCATCACTAAGAAGATCAAGAATATTAGCAAATCCTTGAATTTTAGTTCTAAAATCTAAAATAAATGCAAATGCATATAAAAAAGAGATTTTTCTCCTATATTTAAGGTATTTATTTTTCATAGTAGTAATAACATCTCTGACGAGGATCTGATAATCCTCATTTTATCTTTTATCTATAATTCTTATTATGGGTAAATATGATGCCACGTAGTCCCCAGAAGTACCCCTTATATTTATAAGGGAGGGGCCTACCAAGTGATTGTAAGTTCTCCTACAATTACCCACATAGTCGTAAGTCTTACTACGACTATGTCATGGTCGTAAGTCCTTCTACGACCACTACCTGGTCGTAAGTCCTTTTACGACCATTACCCAATCGTAAGTCCTTCTACGACTATTGTTCAGTCGTAAGTTCTGCTACGACCTGTACCTAGTCGTAAGTTCTTCTACGACTATTATCCAGTCGTAAGTTCTGCTACGACTTGTACCCAGTCGTAAGTCCTGCTACGACCAACTCAACCACGACCACCTTATAATCAATAAAACCTACAAGCGAGTGGGTCCAATTGATTAAGGAATCCAGACGGTCCACATGCACTATTATTACCGCGATAATAGTGCTTAAATACCAATTACCTCTGAAAGATAACTGCCAAACGGCATGAAGGAGCCACTACACCGGTAATTATTGCCATCATGTGCCCATTACTGGCTTGATTAGGCGCCTCTTCAGCAGGGGAAAACGGCTACTCCTTCACGACTATATAAAGGCATCAATCAGAAGGACAAAGGGGAGGGGAAAAAGAGCCAATCGAGGACAATCAAGGATAAAGACAAATACTGTTCTTTATAATAGTCTTAGCTTCTGGCTTGATTGTTGAGAATACAGTCAATACCACACACACACAGGAGTAGGGTTGTTATTCTCCTCGGAGAAGGCCTGAACCTGTATAAAAATCCTGTGTCAATCGCTCTGCGTGATTTCATCTCTAGGAGACCCCCCGAATCAAACAATCTTTACGTAAGATCGGTTCTAAAACACCGACAATCTCATAAAACTATATCATTTTTCATACATTTTTAACTGAGTAACAATATGAATAATAATAGTATGCACAATTATAGTACATGTTGGATCATACACAACGGACAAAGGAATATTTCCTTCATAAAAATTTTCTAAAAATAGTCAATAGTACACTAACGTCGGAGCTTTTGATAGTGCATTTAAATAAAAACAAAAAATGTGCTTTTGTATGGTAAAACACTCTTAAGCACCAAGGTTTCATTTTACCAGTATGTCCAAACTAGAATTTCTTGAACGCACACCCATTACCCAACAGAAGTTCTTATATGCTACTATTCTTTGGTTAGAATTATTCAATAAAGATATCGCATCGCGGAAAGTTTTAATATACGAAGTCAACCTAGAGTAAGAATATCCATTACCCTAGAGTTTGAAGTAGCATTGTCTAAAGTAATTGAGAATATTTTATTTGTAAGACCAAAGTCTTTTACGACTTTGATAATACAATCGGTAATATTCTCAATCGTGTGTGCTACATCAATTAATTTGAAACCTATAATTATTTTCTCTATTTTCCAATTGTCATTAACATAATGAGAATCTACATTAAGATAATCCTCCCTAGCCCGACCACTCTATATGTCCAAGGTTAGAGTCACCGAAAATATGCACGTACTAAATAGTTCATTTAATTTATTACGATGTTCATTATAGTATTTAACTAGATCCCTAGTTGTTGTCTATCTGAAAATAATAGAAAAATTAGGATTATGTGTAATCCTAATATAAGTATCAAAAGTTGTAGACATCTCAAATCCTAAAGGTAAATCATCAGAAGCAATTAAACGACAAAGAGTTTGATAGGCTATCTCGCGATTGTGGTTCAAGCTACATACCATACCGTCGGGGTTGTAATGCAGTTGTGTATGCCTCATCGCTAATTCTTGTTTAGCCTTACATCTTGAAGCATGTCTAAGCAAACACTTCGTTCCACTTGAAGACTTTACAGACAACTCATGACGACAAATTTTACAAACAACATATGGTACCTAAACTCCTTGTGTGTCTTCATTGGTTGTCCTGTCGAAATGTTTCTAGACTCCCGATGTACTCGACTTGGACCTCTTTGCCCTGGTTGTCATCGACGAAGATGTTGTCGTGGAGCCTGATGATGATACTCTTCCTTGCCCTTCCGGTAACAACTCCGATTGGTTTGAGGCCGCGACATTCTCCACGGATGTGATATCCTCTGGTGAAAGTCCATAGTCACCAAGAGCAAAACTATTGTAATTTTTTGTAACAAAAACTACAAAATCGAAACTTGCATTATAATTTCTTTCATCTTACCATAACAAATAATAACAATAAAAATATGAAGAAAAATAGTATTATGCCTCTTTTGCTGACTTGTTGCTGAAATTTGAATTTTTTAAAATTTGGCATACTTTTTTTAAAAATGGCTAAATTATATCACAAGGAATCTAAATTTGCGCGACAGAATTCGAAAGAGAGATTGAGAAATAGATAAGTACTGAATGAGATGGGTATGGTAGCTATTTATAGAATAAAAATACTTTTTTCTATTTTTAAAGCCCCAAACGGTAAAAAATGATCGGATTAAAAAAATCCAAACGTTACCAGGCTAATCGGGTCAGATTGGTCGTGTTGTACCGGGCATGGCCCACTGTACCAAACAGCCCCCAATGGCCATTTTCCCGTGCCCAGCTCGTCATTCCAACATAGGCCCAACGGCCGTAAACCAGCCCGTCCCCCCATGCTGCAGTGTCGCAGTGGCACTGCGGCCACGCCGCCCCTACCTCCCGCGCAGCCGCGCCCGTCCCACGCCAACCCCACCCCGCCGGTCACCGTCTCCTAGTCTTCCTCCTCGCGTTGGCCTCGCTCCTCCATCACTGTGTCGACCGCACCATCGCACACCGCCTTGCCCGCCACGCTTCGACCTCCTCCTCCTTGACTCCGCCGTGCCTTGCCCATCGTGTTGAAGTGCGCCTCAAGCTGTCTTCATGTTATGTTGATCCGCGTCGCATATCGTATTCGAACGACCCATGCCTCGGCCGTGCGGCTCATTTGGCCTTGTCTTCGGTGAAACCGGTCGGGTTGAACCATCGCCTCGATTCCACACGGAAGAGAATCCAGCCGCCACCGGTGGCCGGAGATGCTCTCACCGTGGAGATCGATGGCGAAGCGCCGCGGTGGACATTCTTCGAGAAGAGCCCGCGCCGGCCGCGATCGTGGCCACGGCGGAGAAGCGAGGCGGTCGCTTGTGGCGTCGGCGGCGGCGCCGCCATCTCGAGCCATTCGGTGTTCTGCGCGGGAGATCCACCTCGGCGAGCACAAGGTGTTGCGTGCGGCTTGGGAGAAGGCGCCGATGGGAGCACGCGCTGGATACTCGACACCGGCGCCACGAACCACATGACGGGCGGTAGCGATGCCTTCTCGAGCTCGACACAAGCGTCCACGGGCCGTGCGCTTGAGAGCGGATCGGTGATCGCCATCGAGGCAGCGGCACCATCTTGTTCAAGTGCAAGAATGGCGCGCACGGTGTTAGCGGGGTCTACTACATCCGCGGCCCGACGGCGCGTATCATCGGCGTGGGGCGGCTTGGCGAAGATGGGTACAAGGTCCCGATTGAGAAAGGTGTTCTCGAGGATCAGGATCTGGCGGCGGTTCTTGATCAAGGTGAAGCTTCGCCGAGCCATTCAGACATCCTCGAAACCACATCGACAAGCCGGTGTGCCTTGTTGCCCGATGCTCCGGTGGCACGAAATGGCATGCCCGATTCGGCCATCTCGGGTTCCAGCGCCGAGGGCCTTTGTCCAGAGCGACATGGTCAGAGGGTCGCCACCGATAGGCGGTGGAAGCGGTGTCGCGATAAACATTTGGCGAACAGCGTCGACACCGTTCGGCAAGCAATCTGGCGCCCCAACCTGCTGGAGTGGTTCCGCGCCGACTTAATGCGGGCGATCTCCCGAGGCCGCCCGGCAAGCGGTCTTTCCTCCTCATCGTCGGCGACAAGAGTCGCTATATGGCTGGTTACGGTGGCATCGAAGGACCAAGCGGCGGCGCTCATTGATTCGAGCACGAGGCGAGTAGAGTCGGGGCGGAGTAGGCGCGCTCGGGTGATCGTGGCGGGAGTTCACGGCGCGCGTTGGGCCGAAACCTTCGCTTGCGAAACACGGCGTTCAGCGCCACTAAGCTGCGCCAGTATCGCCCGCAGTGAGCGGTGTGGTTGAAAGGCGCAACAAACCGTGCTTGGCATGGCGAAGCATGATGAAAGCCAAGAAGATGCCGGCCGGTTGTGGGGAGGCGGTGCTCACAATTTGTGTTTATCTGAATCGGTCACTAACGAGGCGTCGAAGGAAAACGCCGTTTGAAGCATGGTATGGACTCAAGCCTCTGTTCATTTTCTTGAACATTTGGGTGTGTGGCGCATGTCAAGGTGCACGAGGGAGACAACCCAAGGCCGGGCGGCCGGGCGTGCCCACGGTGTTCATCGGTGCGGCCGGGCTCCAAGGCCTCACGGTTCTACAACGGACACGGCCACGTGATCATTCGCGGGATGCGCGATGAAGGAACGGGATGGTTGTCGGCGCGAACCAAACCGCGACACGAGCCATTCCGAGAGTACGATGATGGCGCCCGCCATGAAGTCACCATTTGGTTCGCGGCAAAGGGGCGCGGCGGACACAACGATGCCTGCGATTCCGACACGAGCCTCCCGAGGGTCACCAACAACACCGATACACACACCGGCGGGTATGGACTCTTTGCTCGGAGAGGTGCCATGGAGTTCGTCTCATCTTGATAGCGATCAAGATGACGATGCGCCTCAAGCGGTTGAAACAACTGGGCGAAGTGCTCGGCGGAAATTCGAGCTTAGCGGGCGGGACGCCATGGGCGGCGCTGCTTCTTGCTTACGCGGCGTTCATCGAGCCTGGCCGTTCGGCTCCCAGGCCTCAGGTCAAGGCCGGACAACCCGGCCGCCACGTGATCATTCGCAATGGTGGCGAAGCGGACAGTCTTGAGTTGGATGGCATCCGACCACGGAGCCCTCAGGGGGTCACGGCAGGTTTTAGATGGATTCGTCTCGCCCCGGCGACTCGGATCTTGATAGCGATCAAGATGACGATGCGCCTCTGCGGTTGAAACAACGGGCGAAGTGCTCGGGCGGTGCAAATTCGAGCTTGGCGGGCGGGACCGCCATGGGCGAGGCGCTTCTTGCTTACGGCGGCGGCAGGCCAAGCACGTTCGAGGAGGCTCGCGGTGATGCAAGGTGGCGCAAGGCGTCTTTGGGCGAGATCATCCATCGAGGAGAACAAGACACAGGTTTTGGTCGATCTTCCACCCGCCATCGCCCAATCGGTCTCAAGTGGGTGTTCAGGCGAAGCACGATGAACAAGGGGCCGTCATCCACAAAGCGCGCCGTCGCCAAGGGGTACATCCGAGAAGTCGATTATGATGAAGTCTTTGCCCGATTGCGTGGAATCCGTGCGCATGTTATTGTTCGTTGCGGCTCGGAGGGGCGTTCATCACATGGATGTCAAGTCGGCCTTTACGAATGGAGACAAAAGAAGAAGTTTATGTCCGGCGTGCGCGGGTTTGTTGCCACGGAGACACGAAGGAAGGTTCTCGAGTTGAAGAAGGCGTTATGCGGGCTCAAACAAGCGTAAGCGTGGAACGCGGCTTCGACAACACTTTGCGTGAGCTCGGTTTCACGAGGTGCAGCAGCGAACATGGGATGTACACCAAGGGCGGTGCGACGTCGCGCGTGGTGGTCGGGGTATACGTTGATGACCTGATCATCACTGGCGCGAGGGCGGCAGATGTGGATTCCTTCAAGGAGCAGATGCGGATTATATTCAAGATGAGTGATCTCGGACTCCTGTCCTTCTACCTCGGTCTGGAGGTCAAGCAAGCGAGAGATCACGATCACCCTCGAATGCGCAAAGCTGCTTGGAGAAGCGAGCATGGCGGGTGCAACCTGCCACACCCCAATGGAGGTCCGGCTGAGGCTCTCTGCTAAAAGCTCAGCTCCGGATGTTGATGCCACGATGTACAGGAGCCTGGTGGGGAGCTTAAGGTACCTGGTCCATACGAGGCCAGATCTGACGTTCGCGATGGGCTATGTGAGTCGGTTTATGGAGAAACGAAGCAAGATCACTACTGCCGCCGTGAAGCGGTTCTGCGCTACATCGCGGCACCATCAACTACGGCATCCGCTACCCCAAGCTCGGTGCTCCAACGACAAGGCGGCAGGCTACACCTTGATGAGCGACTTGGGGGCGTGGGCAGCGAAGAGCACCGGAGGTGTGATATTCTTCCTGGTGACATGCGGTCTCATGGCGATCCCTGAAGCGAGAAGACGGTGGCTCTTTCGTCGTGCGGCGAGTACATGGTCGCGCGATTGGAGCATGCCGGTATGTGGCTTATGTACTTTCTTTGGGGACATCGGGCGACAAGGTCCAGCCGCCGTTGCTGAAGATGGACAATCATTCCGCAATTGCGTTAAGCAGGAACCCGGTTCTCCATGACAGGAGTAAGCACATTGACACTAAATTCCATTTTATTCGTGAATGTGTGAGGTAGGGAAGATCTCGTGGACCATGTGAGCACTAAGGAACAGCTCGCGAGACATCCCGACTGGAAGTCACCGCGTAAGATTCTCCGCGATAGGCGTCGTCATCATCAAGTAAGCCGAGCAAGTCTTAAGGGGAGATTGTTGGATAATTCTGGCCCGGCTATTGTGTTCCTTGTTTCTTCCTTGCATGGGCCTAGACTTAGCTAGTCTGGGCGCGTCTTTGTAAGCCAGATCATGTGGTGGTTGTCCGTTTCTTTCGCATGTAGTGGCGACCGTGCACGACGTGAGTTCGTTCGTGGGCGCGAGCAAGTAGGAGGTCGTTGTAATCAAGTCTATATATTCAGCAATATAGAATCAGAAAGTATGCGGTTGTGTTGCTGCACCAATTCGCGTGTGTTCTCTGTGAGATCGTGGTCGATTCTTGGGAGTCTAGAGACTTCACTCCCGGCGGCAATGCGGCCGGCGCGGCGGTGGCCCCGGCGTCGCTGAGCCTGCCTGCTAGCCACTGCGAGAGAGTACATCGGGCAGCGGCGCCCGAACGATGCCTGCGGCCTCCGCCTCCGCCAGGCTGAAGCGGGAGGACTGCACACGCACCAAGCACGACTCCCTCTTCTCCCCATGGAAGGTATGTACTTGCTCTCCCCACTTCCCATCTCCTCCTTACCATCTGCTACTAGCGCCACCACGAGTTTGCTAAATTTGAACGTAGTTGACGAGATCTGGCTCGTGGTGTCTAATCCGACTGCCTGATAGTGCCACCTTGTGCCTTGAATTCCGGGGTCGTAATTGCAAATCTTGGATTCTTGATTCGAGCCTGATCTGCTCCTGAACTCTCCGATTGGCAGGTTCTTGTCGGGCCGTCGGACTGGGAGGACCACTCTGCCGGCAAGGAGGGGGTCCAGAGATATCGAATACTCAACCTCCCGGAGACCTTCCCTGGTCTCTACGAGCTGGGCGTTTCAAAAGCTTCTGATGAAGGCGTCAGGGCTCGGAGACATGGATCGGGTGGCGTCGTCGTGGTGTACCTCGGACAGGCTGACAATGTCAGGGCAAGGCTCCAACAGTACGGCCGGACAGGGTCGCACTTGGACACTGGAAATTCATTGGCTTCTGCTGGTAAAGCTGAGACGAACGCGCGCGTGGCGAGGCCTGGAATTTTCAGAGAGGCGTTCTCCCGAGGTTACTCCGTGGTGTTTCGATGCGCGCTGGTAAGTGTTTTTCATGTTCGTCTTTCTTTCTTCAGATAAGAAAGGGGTTGTTGAACTGTACTGTACAAGTGTTCGGTTGAGGTTGTAGGGGTTTCATATCTGAATGATATACAACTATACAAGAAGTTGCCGGTGCAGTAGCCACATAAATCTTCTCGAGGGATGCCATTGTCCTATAGGATAATTGTTAGAGAATGTCAATCAAGTCTGAAGTTTCAGAACTGCAACTACGCATACGCTTTAGATGTCAAGAACAGTTACAGAGCCTCCTAGTCCTAGTCCTATAAACTATAAAGTAGTTACTTAGTGTTATGTTCTGTTGATATTGCGTCGAGGACTTCTTTTTGTGGTTTCTGTTTATTAATCCTGGATGCTTGTTCCCTTGTGTTTATTGTTTCAGTTTTTTTTTTTTTGCATGTGAAACGGCATTACTAGACGCAGAGTTTAGTACGTGTGGCGTAGGAGTGGGGCAATTAGTAACCTTTCATTGCAGCATATAACGCTAGTAGTCATACGTGTATTAAACTTTCAGTTACTCATTTTTGTTAGAATAAAAGGGGAAGAAAAGCAAAGAAAATGCTACGGCAGTTGGTGTAGCACCAAAAAAACTATGTGTGCAGCACAAAAAAAAAAAAACTATGTGTCTTGTGTTCATCTTCTCTTAGTTATCCAAAGGGTGTGTGTGTGTTTGAGTTCAGATGTTTGAGCGTTCGTGTGTGTAGACACTGGCGAGCGGGCTAACAATTGGTATCAGAGCTGAGTAGCTTTGATCCTTAGCGATGGCGCACGACGGTTCACGTTCTCCTACCAGGTCGTCTCCAGAGCAAGACGACGACATCACTACTCGCACGATCAATCTCGACGGCAATGGCGATCACGAGATTGGATCCAGCAGCAACGGCGGCCAAGAGCGTGTGGTGCAGCGGTTGGTAAGGGAGACGACGGGATCGGTGGTCTACCCAACGCTGTCGCGGACGAACTACACTGACTGGGCCCTTGTGATGAGGGTGAACCTGCAGGCACAAGGCCTGTGGGAGGCGATCGAACCTGGCAACTCCGACTACCGCGATGACAGACTGGCTTTATTCGCCATCCTCCGTGCGGTGTCGTCGGACATGCTGTCCACGCTGGCGGTGAAGGACACAGCCAAACAAGCGTGGGACGCCGTGAAGACGATGCGGATGGGCGTCTAGCGCATCCGTTAGGCGAATGCACAGAAGCCGCAAGGAATTCGAGGATATCGAATTCAAGGATGGTGAGTCGGTGGACGATTTCGCCATGAGGATGACGAGACTCGTCAACAATCTCCGGATCCTAGGCGACACGTTGGATGATGAAAAGGTAGTCAAGAAATTCCTTCGTGTTGTGCCACCCAGGTATACACAGGTGCCAATCTCGATCGAGACACTGCTTGACTTAAGCACGTTGTCAATCGAAGAGCTTACCGGCATGCTTCAATCAGTGGAGCAGCACTATGCGCGCAATGACTCGGGCTGCTCCGGTGGGCGTCTGCTCCTAACTGAAGAGGAGTGGCTCGCACGCGCTAAGAAGAGGGAGAAAGGCGGCGGCTCTTCCGGCGGTGACAAGGGAAGCGGCAGAGGTGGTGACGACCGTTACCGTGGCAAGCCGCGTGGCGTGGGCATGGCAAAGGCGGACACGATGGCAAGGACAGTGGTTCGTCCGGTGCGCACCGTGACATGTCACAGATTCAGTGCTACAACTGCAACAAGTACAGACATTACTCCAGGGACTGCCACAAGCTGAAGCGTACCGAGCAGGCCCACCTGATGCAAGGCGACGACGATGAACTTTCGCTTCTCATGGCGCAGGTGTGCGCACTCACCAAGGTTTTCGTGGGCGCGGGCACTGACGTGGTGCTCAACGAGGTGCACACGCAAGCGCATCTAGGGTGCGAAGAGGACGCCTACGATGACGCTTGGTACCTGGACACCAGTGCCAGCAAGCACATGTCCAGGTACCAGGCAAGCTTCGCGGAGATGGACGAGGGCATCACCGGCTCCGTCAAGTTCGACGACGGCTCGTGGTGGATATGCGCGGACGTGGCACTGTCTTGTTCACTTGTCGGACCGGAGAGCACCGTGTGCTGACGGGGGTGTACTACATCCCACGACTGCGCAGCAACATAGTGAGCCTGGCAGCTCGATGAGAACAGCTTCCAGATGCTCATCCAGGATGGCGTACTCACGATCCACGACTACCAGCGTCGCATACTTGCACGGGTAAACCGCAGTCGCAACCGGCTCTATGTGCTCACCCTCAGCATTACACAGCCAGTCTGCCTGTCTACGCTGCGCGGTGACGACGTGTGGCGATGGCATGCCAGGTACGGGCACCTGAACTTCCAGGCGTTGCGTAAGTTGGCGCAACGCGGTATGGTGCGCGGGCTACCGCAAATCGATCATGTTGATCAGATTTGCGACAGCTGCCTCGTCGGCAAGCAGCGGCGCACCCCGTTCCCGCATCAGGCAAAGTACCACACGAAGCACGTTCTCGATCTGGTGCACGGCGATCTCTGCAGCCCAATCGCACCAGCCACACTAGGCGGAAAGAAATATTTTCTGCTCCTCGTCGACGACCTCAGCCGCTACATGTGGCTGGTATTGCTAAGGAGAGGTGTCGGTGGCGATCAAGCGTTTCCAGACCGGCGTTGAGGTGGAAACCGGGCGCAAGCTGCGCACCCTCCGCACTGACCGCGGCGGAGAGTTCACGTCAGTTGAGTTAAGCGAGTACTGCACTAATCGCGGGGTCCAGCGGCACCTCATGGCTCCATACTCCCCGCAGCAGAACGGCGTCGTCAAGCGTCGGAACCAGATGGTGGTAGCCATGGCTCGCAGCATGATGAAGGCCAAGAGCATGCCATGGATGTTTTGGGGTGAGGCGGTGACGATGGCCGTATTCATCCTGAACCGAGCCCCGACCCGCGGTGTCGATAGCATGACGTCGTATGAGGCGTTTCATGACGCACGGCCTCCAGTGCACTTATTTCGCACTTTCGGCTGCGTCGCGCACGTCAAGGTGGTGAAGCCACACCTGAAGAAACTCGATGACAGGAGCACGCCGATGGTGTTCATCGGCTACGAGCCCGGCGCCAAGGCGTATCGCGTCTACGATCCTGTCGGTAAGCGCGTGCACGTGACGCGCGACGTCATCTTCGATGAGGCGGCATAGTGGGACTGGGGTGCTACGGTTAACTCCGGTGAGACGTTCACTGTCGAGTATACCGTATATCCTGAAGAAGGTGCTGTGCGTGGCAACCCCGCTACGCACGGGGATGACGAGTCGTCGACACTAGTAGTGCCGAGTCACGCGCCCAGCCCCGAGCCGCTGACGCTGGCATCCGGAGCAACAACGAGTACGCCTACGCCCGTGGCACAAAGTGGGGTGGAATTTGTTTCACCGCCCACTGATGTTTCACCCACAACGGACGAAGTGGGCCCTCGCCGCTACTGGACTATGGCTAACGTGTACGATACGACCACGGTCCATGACCTCGATCACGAGGAGCTGTACCTAACAACGGGAGATGAACCAGTCAACTTCTCCGAGACGGAGAAACACAAGTGTTGGCGCCGCGCCATGCTCGAGGAGATGAGCTTCATCGAGGCGAACGACACTTGGCAACTTGCCGACCTCCCGGTGAGTCATCGTCCCATCGGCTTGAATTGGATCTTCAAGGTGAAGAAGAACTCCCAAGGTGCTGTCATCAAGCATAAGGCCCGCCTCGTGGCAAAGGGCTATGTGCAGCGCCAAGGCGCGTCGACTACCAAGAGGTGTTCGCACCGGTGGCCTGTCTTGAGTCCGTGCGCCTACTGATCGCGCTCGCCGCGCACGAGGGATGGTCAGTACACCACATGGACGTCAAATCGGTGTTCCTCAACAGAGAGCTCGATGAGGAGGTCTACGTCGTCCAACCTCCCGGCTTTGAGGTAAAAGGCCATGAGCAGAAGGTGTTGAGGCTCCACAAGGCTCTCTACGACTTGAAGCAGGCGTCGAGAGCATGGAACGCTAAGCTTGACAGTTGTTTGCTGTCGCTCGAGTTTCAGTGGAGCGCATCAGAACATGATGTGTACATACACGGTAGCGGTACATCACGACTACTGGTGGGCATCTACGTCGACGACCTCATTATCACGGGTACTAACGCACAGGAGATCGTCAAGTTCAAAAAGGAGATGAAAATCTCATTCAAAATGAGCGATCTCGGCTTGCTCAGTTTCTACCTCGGCATCGAAGTGCACCAGTCCGATGGTTGTATCACGCTGAACCAATCTGCATACGCACTCAAAATTCTTTAGAAGAGCGGTATGACAGATTGCAATCCCTGCCACGTTCACATGGAGACGAGGCGCAAGCTGAGCTAGGCAAGCTCAACCCCTCACACGGATGCCACGGCCTACCGGAGCTTCGTCGGGAGCTTGAGGTACCTAGTGCACACAAGACCCGACATCGCGTACTCGGTGGGCTACGTAAGTCGCTTCATGGAAGCGCCAACCACCGAGCACTTGGCTGCAGTCAAGCATATACTCCGGTACATTACTGGTACGCGGAGCTATGGCTGTTATTACACAAAGAAGATGGAGGAGCCACGGTTTGTCGGCTACAGCGATAGCGACATGGACGGCGACGTCGACGACCGTAAAAGCACGACGGGCGTCTTCTTCTTCCTCGGGCGTAGCCCCATCAGTTGGCAATCTCAGAAGTAGAAGGTTGTGGCACTATCCTCTTGCGAGGCCGAGTACATCGCGGCGACAACGGCCGCCTGCCAAGGTATCTGGCTCGCTCGTTTACTTGCTGACTTGAAGAATGAAGAGGCAGACAGTGTCATGCTTAAAGTCGACAACAAGTCGGCGATCTCCCTCAGCAAAAATCCGGTGTTCCACGACCGGAGCAAGCACATAGACACCCGATATCATTTTATTTGGGAATGTGTTGAAGACGATAAAGTTGAAGTGGAGTACATCATGACCGAAGAGCAGCTAGCTGACATTCTGACGAAGGCGTTGGGCCGTGTCAAGATCCAGGAGTTGCGTACAAGGATCGGCATCGACGAAATCAAGAAATCGCATCAACAATTAGGGGTGTTTGTTGATTAATCCTTGGTGCTTATTCCCTTGTGTTTATTGTTTCAGTTTTTTTTCATGTGTAACGGCAGCACTAGGCACAGAGTTTAGTACGTGTGGCGTAGGAGTGGAGCAATTAGTAGCCTTTCATTGCAGCATATAACGCTAGCAGTCATACGTGTATTAAGCTTTCAGTTACTCATTTTTGTTAGAATAATAGGGGAAGAAAGGCAAAGAAAATGCTACGGCAGTTGGTGGTGTAGCCGAAAAAAAACTCTCTATCCTGTGTTCATCTTCTCTTAGCTGTTCAAAGTGTGTGTGTGTTTGAGTCCAGACGTTTGAGTATTTGTGTGTGTAGACACCGGCGAGCGGGCTAACAGTCGTCAAATTCGTTTGCTCATGCTGTGGACATTTACGTGTTCTATAGTGACAAAGGTTATGTACGGTCACTTTCATTGTAGAGTATTTCGTACTGAATATAAGCCTTGTGTTTTTACTAATATTTCTAGTTCTACAGTTGACATGTTGGCTGGTTTGGTGCAAACATACTATCCTAGTTTGTTGATTTACTATTTAGTTCATGATTTAAGTGGTAAAGAATAATCACTTCCTCCTAGAAGCTTCTAGTCTTACTTTTCACTGTTTCCTGCAGTATTACCTTCAGCGCCACATTGAAACTGTAATTGGAACTATCGTATTATGTGGTTGTTCATGAATGGCTACCTAATTTAATTACACACTGTTCATGAAAATGTTTGGAAGTCAAGATTTATCTTGCTGCATTTCATAACTAGTGGTTTAAGGTCAAGATGTTGCCTCTTTGATCACTCGTGATGGATGAAGGGTGATCCCTGAAATTTTTCTTTAGAAGCTTTTACAGAAACAAAAGGGGCCAATTATGAATCTTAGGGTGTCATATTCATGTTTAGCAAATAGCATCGTAATTATGCTATTCTGTGGAATATACTTGCCATTCCATTCTAATGTGTCTTCGCTACTATGGAAACTGTCATAGTCTATCAACGCAGGCAAACAAGTGCTTCAGGCCGTCAGGCAACATTGCCGGAAATAGAATAGTTTCCTTTTGCTATTAAGTTTCCTTTTCAATTTCAGAGTCTGTTTGGACTTCATGTAATAGTTTCGACTTTCAATTCGGTTTCCTAGTATCATTTGTTAGGCTACTCTCTATTTAAAGGAGAGATACACTTTGGTTTGAGGAAGAAAGATAATAAAGAGATTCTAGTTTCTCATCTACTCTCATGCGTGATTTGTTGGCTTATTTGGTTCGGAGGCATTTGGGTCGTCGACGGGGCAAGCCTCGTCCGGCAACAGGCCATCAATACCACTTGCGATCCTTAGGCTCTGACAACTTGGTATCAGATATGACTGGTTCTGATTCCGGGGAAGATGGGAGCTCTGTCTGCGCGATGTTTAAAGCAATTCAAGAGCAGATGTCGGGGATTGTCCAACAAAACGCTGAGATGAAATCCAAGATCGCGGATTTAACTCGTCAGAGCATTGCCACCAACGCCAAAATTGCTGCCTGGGAGTCGGGTGGAGCCTTTTCCCTCTCAGCGCCTGGACTGCTACCACCACCATCGTCGTCCTCCACCACCATCCCGATCAGCGGCGTTTCCGCCCCCCTGATCACAGCACCGCCCCCTGCCGATACATCTACCGCGAGTCATACGCCACCAATGACCACATATCCAGGCTACGGAGCATCAGCAGCAAACTTCCGCCCACAACATACAGCGCCACATTACTCGTTTCCACAACCATCAGTGCCACATCAATTTTCGTTGCCTACTCAGCAACACATGACCACCGGGTATACTCCTTCCCATTCAAGTGCACCAAGATACCACAAACTCGATTTTCCAACGTTCGACGGTACCGAAGATCCGTTGTCTTGGATAAATCGTTGTGAACAGTTTTTTAGAGGGCAAAGAACGGAGGAGTGCGACAAAGTCTGGTTGGCATCGTATCATCTCACCAATATTGCACAGCAGTGGTACTTTCAGCTCGAACGGGATGAAGGACAACCCAATTGGGAACAATTCAAAGAATTTTGCCACATGAGGTTTGGACCGCCGTTAAGGAGCAACCCCCTGGGTGAATTAACACGTCTGCAGCAGACGGGATCAGTTAGTGAGTATCAGGACAAGTTCCTCTCCTTACTCTGTCGCGCTGACCGATTACTACCAATACAGCAGGTCCAAATCTTCACAGCAGGCCTCACCGAACCTCTTCGCACCGACGTCGAACTACAACAACCACAAAATTTACAAATCGCAATGAGTTTAGCTCGTGCTTATGAACGGCGTGCACACACATCTGCAACTGCTTCAAACCCACAGCCACGTCCTTGGCGGCCACCGCGGCCGTCCACTCCGTTTCCGACTTCACAGCGTTCCCGAGACACAGCGGCTACAACCACGTCGCTACGCGGGTCCCCGCTCAAATAAACCCTTTCGGCGACTTACAAGCGAAATTGGCGGGCGGCGCTCTAAAGGGCTCGCTACAATGCGATGACAAATTCATCCCGGGACATCGTTATGGCGACCCTTTATCACATATATTGATATGAGTAGCGAAGTGGCGGAAGGAGATGACAACATGGGGTTGCATGCCATGGAAGCGGAGGACGCCGATCCGAAATATCCACGCATGCGGTCACCGGGGGCGTCTACGGGAGGCACAATGCGACTCGGTGACCATCGGCAACACTAACCTCATTGCCTTGGTGGACTGTTCCACACACAATTTCTTAGCGCTCGGCGATCCAAGAAAGCGGCGGTGGATCTGCTCCCCGGCATCGTCAAGATCGCCAATGGATCTCACGCTAGTATCGTCGCGCTACCTCTGTCAACCACAACCGAGATTACGGCGTATGCAATACCCTTGATGGTTTTGATGTTGTTACGGGCGTATGGCTCAAAACGCTGGGACCTATTCTCTCGGGATTTCGATAACTTGACAATGGCGCTGCGGGTGGCGGGACAACGCATTCGATGTACGGTTTGTCGACGGATCGATCCATGCGAGCTCAACTCGGGTCGAAGCAATGAGTTTGCCGATCTCTTAGAACCGGTGGGCTCGATCTCGGTCGGTACCACCAAGTGCGCATGCACCGGATATGCCCTTTGGGTTGTCTAATGCGCCGACCACCTTTCAAGCGTTAATGCATGACATTCTTCGTCCGTATTTGCGAAATTTCGTCTGGTATTTTTCGACGATATCTTGATTTATAGTCCTCATGGTGAACATTTACAACACATTCGCATGGTTTTTATGCTTCTCGTCAAGACGTTTTGTTTCTCAAGAAATCAAAGTGTTCTTTTGGGTTAACCATTTCCTATCCGGGACACATCATTTACGAAGGTGGAGTTGCCATGGATCCATCTAAAGTCTGAGCAATTTCAACTTGGCCTCAACAAACAAATTACCGGCTTATGAGCGCGAATTAATTGGTCTCGTTCGGCGGTTCGTCATTGGAGGCCATATTTGTGAGGCGAAATTTTCTCGTCGCCGCGGACCATTATAGTTTAAAATTTCTCTTGGATCAGCGTCTTTCAACAATTCCCAGCATCATTGGGTGAGTAAACTATTTGGGTATGATTTTACAATGGAATTTCGATGATCACATACAAAGGCAAGGTCTATCTTCCGCCGTCCTCTACCTCATTACCAATGATTCTCACTTCTCGGCTCATCGCGGCACATGAGGGCATCCGAAAACGTTGTGTCGTTTGCGTCGGGATTTTCATCTTCCAGTGCAAAGCGAATTGTTCAAGATTTTGTGAAGGCTTGTATTGTGTGCCAAGCAACAAAACGAACACCGCAACCCGCGGGACTACTTCAACCCTTGGGCTGAGAAGACTGAGGCTCAGCTGCAAACCGAGGCTGAGACCTCGTCAATGTTGGAGTTTGATTATGCATGGAACAAGCTTCAGAATGGTGCTTGTCGCCGTGAAGAAATACTGCTCAAGTTAGAACAGGGAGCACTCAGTCATAGATCTTCTCTGCTTAGCAGAGTACGGCACATCAAACAGAAAATGTTTGGAGAGAAAGCAGGTATAAATATAAGCAGAAGTGGATCTGTTGACATCTCATCCGGCATTATGGAAAATATGCTCCCAAGTGTTCGTGCATTTGTTGGCTTCAGACCTCAGTTAGTTAACTCTGGTGACAATGTAGACAAGGCAATTGATATTCACTGGAAAAACACACCTGGGGGTAATACTTGTGGTAATAAACAACCACATAGAAGGTCTGAAGGATACAAAGTCAAAAAGATTGATGTTATAAAACGAAGAACTGTGCCGATACGAGATTCTAACTCTATTTGTGGAGTAATGCTGGAAGATGGTTCTTCTTGTCTGGAGCCTCCAGTGCAAGGAAGGAAGAGGTGTGAGTTACACAAAGGTAGAAGAGTCACAGGCAGTCCTAAAGTGTCCTTTTCTAGCTACACTTGCCAAGTTGAGATTCCAATTGTTGAATCCATACGTGGACTAACCGAAAATGCAAGCAAATCAGATCAAGTACAGCAAACCGTCCGACACCTGTCCAAAAATTTGCCGACGACTGTGAAGGAATCGTCAAGGCAAAGGAATAGCTTTGAAGCAAAGGAGGTGAAAACCGGAGAAGCTCCTACAGAAGATGGAACATATGAAACCTCTGGGGATGCTGATCCCTGTGGAGCAAAAATGAGTGACAGTTCTTTTTGTAATGACGAAGTAATGTTAGCAAACAAAGGGTGTCAGCTGCATGATGGTTTGAAAGAAGCACAATTTGTTTCATCTGGACTCAGTGATTTGCTCCAGAATGATGATAAGCTACAGAGCAAGACAAGTGACCAATTCTGTGGACAGAAAACTTCTCATGCTGAATCTCAGTCCCAGGGGAACCAGCCTTCTGGAATAATGTGGTTTGAGCTGCTCAAAGCACAGAAGTCGGCCAGCCCACTGTCGTCGACGGGCCCAGGAAATCAGACTAGAGTAACAGACGATGTAGCAACCATCAGTGGGGTAATGACAGATAATGGATATTGCAAAATGGTACCGATGACAGGAAGAAAAAGATGCGAGAAGCACAAAGGAATAGAGGTCACTGGTGCTTCATTTGTACCATTTTCCGGAAGCTCAGGATGGCCATCCATCTGTGGTGCTCGAGCATCAGATGGTTCACCTTGTAAGAATCAGCCGATTGCAGGGAGGAAGAGATGTGCTTTGCATAAAGGTCAAAGAGCATGCTGCGCCCCTCCACCATCGATTGAATGAAAAAGGATTCTTTTTTTAATCCAGTTGTATGTTGTAAATAATAGCACTTCAGTTAGAAATTTCAAAACCGAATTTTTTGAAGTGTTTTTTCGTTATTCATGTTGCTTGTAAACCAACGCACCAGGATAGTAGAGAAAAAAGTGTAACTGTATTTGATGGATTTTTACAGAACTATAGAATGGATCTGTGATGTAATGGACCTTCAAGTAAGGTTGTATTTCAAAGAGCGCCATACATTCCTCCAATGAATCTCATGCCACATTTGATGTTTGTACCTCAAGTAAGGTTGCAGAAATTCATTTTTGCCATGGTGGAGCATCAATCCATACAAAGTGCGTACTATCTGCATCTAGAGGATTGGATGATCTAGATCATGGTAGGAATCAAAGCTTGGCCAAGTGTGAAAAGTTACTCATGGTGCACATTTCTTTATGTCAACATTGATCTTATGTGAAATAGTTATAGTTTATCGTGAAAATTTTCTGCCTACTTTGCACATTAATTTGTATATACGCGTAGTACCATACTTAAGCCATGTTTGGAATGCATGAATACCACAGGAATTTCGCAGGGATTCAGAGTGTTTAAAACAGGATCTTATAGGTTATAATAGTCTATTTAGGACGTAGAGCATCAATTTACCATAAATTTCACGGAAAACAGAACGATACCTCTAAAAATTTCAAAGGAGAACACATGTTGACACGTTGGTACAACTACATCGTTGTCCTGCAAATTAGATGTCATCCTTGGGCACTGCGCCGTACATACGGCATCCCCTCCGCTTGGAGCCTCAAAATTCCAAAGGGAGGCAGGGAGCCCATGCAACGGTACAGCAGTTACGTGAAGTTTAAGTTATTTAAAAGTTTCAGATTTTGAGTTTTGAAGTTTCGACTAGGTTTTAATGCGTTTTGTGAACAGTTTCAAAAAGATTTCAGGTTACGAGTTTGATGTCTCAAACATGTTTCATCGTGTTTCGTAAAAGTTTCAAAATGCTTTAGACGTTTTTTTATGAAGTTTGAGAAATGTTTCAAGTAAGTTTCATTAAAAAAATACAAGTTTTAAGAAGTTTTAAAATATATATTTCAAGGAAGTTTCAATCGTGAACGAGCCATGACGAAACTTCTTAGTTTCAATCAAGTTTCACAAGTATTCAAAATTTGAAAAGAGTAAAGCTTGAAGTTGTAGATGTGTTTCAAGTAAAAAAAGAAACTTCAAGTTTCAAATCCAAAACTTTAAATTTCAAAGGTGACCTCAAGTTCAATGGTTTTAACCGTTGCAAATCTGAAATAAAAAGCCGCAGGTATCATAGAGTTTCATCAACAAAATTGAGGGTTCCCTAATCCGCAAGTATCATAGTGTAACAAAACACACTATGACAACATGCGACCACACTCGCATACGTACGTGCAACAAAAACACACTAACATGCAGATTCTAAACAAATTAAATATCAAGATTATAACTAACACAAGTATCGTAAAATTTCATCACCAAAATTAGAGTTCCTGAAGCCGCAAGTATGATAGAGTTTCATCAACAACTTTGAGGTTGCTAAAATCCACAAGTATCATAGAGTTTCAAAAAAAATTACACGACCAAGTAACAAAAGAGTTTCACATAAATTTTGAAGGTTGTAAAATCCAAGTATCATAGAGTTTCAACAAAACTGAGATTCTAAAGCCAAGTATAATAGAGTTTCAATAATTTTTTATGTTCTACAAGTCAAGTATCATAGTCTTGGTTTGCATGAAGTTTTGGGCTACTACCAAAGATTGAAAACCATGTTTTAAAACAAATTTATGCAAATTTTCGTAAAAAGACTCAAAATTCGATCAAATTTCAAAAAAAAAAAAAAGAACAAGTTTCTCGTGCTTGCAATCCACAGCTGCGTTCGACATCAGACCTCCATGTCTTCGTGGCCGCGAGCTCGCCATGCCCACGAGCCAACCTCGCGGCGGTGTGGAGGAGAGGAAGGAGGAGGAGCGGGCTCCGGAGGCTCGCGGCGTTCCTTCTCGGATTGCGTTCTGCCCGCTCGTCTGCCATTTGAGGGGCGTGGCGTTCTTGGAAGGCCTCCGGAAGACGGGTGATGGCGAGAAATTAGTGCCGATTTTGCTGCACTGATTGGTTTCTTCTCTGTTCGGCTTCTTGAGGTGCATTGCGTCGGACGGGAATTGGGGTGGAAGTTTTACGTTTTCTTATACGGTAACTGTTCTTGGGGTATGGACGTGAGATGTTGAACTGTTCATATGATTTGATCGTGTTGTTCTTCGTTTCTACTTGTTGCTGTTCTTGTTTTCCTCTTTGTTTCTTAGTGTCAATTTTCGCTGATTGGGCTACTCGAGATTGTAAACTTGTTCTTGGAATAGAGCTGGTGTTTTTGGGAGAAATCGCAATGTATTAGTTGCTGGTATGAACTATGAAGGCGCACAGTTCACCATTTGGTGCTTGGAAATTGATCTTGTCAGGTACTTGCTTTCATCTTTGGCATCTCTTTCCGTGGATAGTATACAAATGTTTCTGCTGCCAGTTTACCTATGCAGGACAAGAAAAGAAAGGGTGAAACATCAGTAAAATATGTAGAGATGGCCACTAGGCCGTGTGCGGTCCGAGCCATGGTTACGTTGGCCTGGTTCAAGCATAGCACGGCTTGAAGCAAAACGGGCTAGGTTGGTACGGCTCGACGTGTGTTTGGACTAATCCGGCCTGAAATGTATAGCATTGTGCCCATTACGGTTAGGCATAGCCCGTTTAGCCCGTTAGGCACGACACGATTAGGCCCGACACAACCTGTTAGGCAAAGTAATGACCTATTATTCAACCTCCATTCAATCTTCACTTTCTTCTCTGAGTTTTGTTGTGAAAATTTAGGTCTCTCGTGATAATTTGGCAAATTTTAAAATATTTTTAGCAAATATTCAAAATTTTGAAATCCATGTGAAATCAGGAAAGGAGATACAATACTGATTTTTATAGATCTTTATTGTTCTTATTTTTTATAATAAGTTGGAATAAATAATAATATAATTTTTGATCGGTGGTTTTTTAAATAAAAGAGGTATAATACTGATTACCAAGAAGAGCACTTCAAATTTTTGCAATGTGGCATGACCATAAGGTAATATATCTAGTTCTATCCATATTAGCACGTGATGTGTTAACTCTTCTTGTCTCTACGATTTCCTCCGAATATATTTTCAATATTTCTAAAAGAACATTGGAGGAGAGAAAAACAAATCTCACGAGTAGTATAGTAGAGATACTTCTAATTGTGAGACTGAAAATAAGCTATATACGAGATCAACACTGTAAAGGAAATATAAGTTGACGGACGCATTCAAAAATCTTTTACCTGGACAACGACACTTAGAACATTGATGTTTACAGAGTTATAGGATGTACACTTTTTTCTTTGATAATGTTTTCTCATGTTGAGTTTTTGTTTGGCAAAGATTTTAACGAGACATCCATCTAAACATTAATAAAGTCCATTATTACATTTTCAATATATATATATATATATATATATATATCATTTTTTTTAAAAAAAATGTATTTTTTATTCAACACATTTTTTGGATTTTCTCGTAATTTTTAAAAAATTTATGAATGAGATGGGGCCACCCCAATATGTCAGGCTAACCGTGCATGGACCAGCACATGAGCTCAACGTGTCGTGTTTAGATTAACGACCGAGCCCACGGACCAACACAACACGATCCATTTAACTAATCGGGTCAACTGGACCGTACCTAAACGAGCCTGTGTCGGCCGTACCACCATTTAGCCAAGCCTGACCACATGCACATGCATCAGCATCCACAACCGTGGCCGTCCGTTGTGCTTCGAGATTGGTGCGTTTCCCTCCCGGTGCTATTTTTGCAAAACAACCTTCTCTCATCTCTCTAATCCCTCTTCTCCGCATCCCGAGCTCCGGGCGCCCCGGTCCGTCCCCCACCGCTGAGCCGCGCCGTCGGTTGATCCCGCCGCCGTCCAAGAGCCACGTTGTTGGTCCGATCCAGTGCCGCCGTCCGGACGCGTACAAGGCCGGCGGTGGGAGGCGGCCGGAGGTCGGCTGGATCCGGAGGGCGCCGGAGTGGAAGACCCCGTTTGGATCTGACGATGGGGAGGTGCAGCGCCGGCAGCAGAGCAGGTTGGGGAGGTGGCGGCGCCGGCGGAGTAAGAAGGGGATCCGGCCTCGTTGGCTGCCGAACGCCGAAGCCAAATCCAGCGGGGAGGACGCCAGATCCGGTGGTCGGCCGCGGGAATGACGGGGGATTCTGGGGTTTGCTGCGCTGCCGCGCCTTCCCTGGTGATTGTGAGAAAGCGGGGTCGAGCAAGAGAATGGGAGGGAGTGGGGTTTCGCAAGATGGGCGAGTTGAAGACACGAATCTTGTATCACTTCAATAATGTGGATAGTGTGTACGGTTGCATTTGCATGTGTACAAGCAAAACCGAACTAATAAGTCAGATCTTTCTGAACTCAGTCCTGGCACCTCCGTTATGTTCTTGCAATAAGCCTCGGAAAAGGGCGAGTAGGCTGATCCTAAAAGATAAAAGGATAGTGGTACACAACTCAAAAGTGAACAAAAAATCATCAACATTGCCCAAATCTTGAGAAACACAAGTGCAACCTTACAGCTGAATGTCAGCAGAGCTTTAGCTGCACCTGTGCCTAAAAACTAGGTACAAATTACATTCCTACAGCACGGTATCTAAGGCTCAAAAATGTCTCCTGAGTACAGTTACTGATAGCTCAACATCATCAGCCTAACATCACCACATAGATAAGTTACGAAAGATGTTACGTTGGAACAACGTGTTAGCCATGACAGCAGTAGTCAACAGCTGTTATCTCTGGAACTGTGAGACGAAATGGCTCCTATTGCAATCTCTGTTTCTTGACTAAGTTTGGGTCCTCAGCAAGCACAAAAATATCGTCGTCGTCTTCAACAACTTGAGCACTACTGGAAGCATCACAATTTTCCTTTGTTTCTAATATTTCATCCAGCTTGCGCTTCATTCCAGGTTTAGCGGATATATCCTCCACAATATCATCAGTGTCATGTGCACTCGACGAAGAAGCAACCAATTTATTCTCCCCATTACTGGTTACTTGCTTCTCCACTGGAGCAGACCATCCAGATAGAACCATTCCATCAGGCTCTTTTTCCTCATCGAACTCTTCCCTGCATTGATCACAGAATAAATGAAGGTCTACCCCTTGAAAGAGAGTAGTGAATTGTATGTGCCCACTACTACAGAATTATAGCATGCAGCACATACAGCATGGAATGAGAAGCAATTTTATATCCATGTATTTGTGATGTGACAATCTTACATGCTAGGGCCAATTTGTATGTTACAACATTGTATAAAACAACGGCAGTTTTGGAACAATATTACTTTGTGACCATCATTTGCTAAATTTACTTAGTGCAGATATGTGAAATATAAGCGCTCTAAGTATATTATACACTAGTAGTTAACTATCATCTGCATCTACCTAGGACTTAATTGCACCAGAGCGTAAGATCCCAACCTTTTGAAAAGATTGTTGGAAGGAACAGGGAACCAGAAAATTATATATTCTATACAAACATACAGCTGCCGTATCATTTTAAAGGAGCCAACATGCAAGGCTTACAATAAAGAAAAGCATAAGCTATATGGTGAAAAAGACTGAATATGAACCTGTGCTTGATGTTAATGCTGCATGATAATTCCTGCTGGAAATCCTCGACAGTAACCTTTGTACCATTAATAACTGGAGCTGGAAGTTCAGCCAAGACCTGTAATAATCGGTCAGCGCTAAGCTAGCAATAAATAAATAATATGTAGCAATTTGCAACTACAGGGGCCACAGGCTAAAAAAGAAAAAAATATTATGGAGTGTATCATTTCCCTGCCTTCAACGGGGAACACTATGGGAATGTAGTACCTTCTCAAGGTTTAAAGCATAGTTTGCAGCCTCATCTTCTTCTAAGCCATCGCCATCCTCGAAAATAAGCGTTGAGCCAATCATTACCAAAGGGAGGTTCATTCCAAGTTTGCTTTTTATAATCTTGTCAATGACCTCCCTAAGCTTTATTGTCTTAGTGTTAACCTCCAGAAGTAGAGGGGTCTGATGCATTCAGTTTTAGTTTCAGGTCAGAACCAAAAGAGAGCAATAAAACATAAGAATATCATTATCCTAGACAAGTGCAAAATACCTCAGAGCAGACATAGCATGATTTATTAGGTTCAAAAGGCTCTACAGGCATCAAAAGCACCTTCCTTGAAGGATGTTTAAGACAATATGTCATTCTGTAAAAACATGAACCAATGAGGTTACAATTCTTTTATATTATCAGTGGAAAAGCTAAAGCAACACATGTGAATAATATACGATAGCATATTGAAAGGAAGGAAAGTGCCATTAAAGTCTAGAAAATTGGCATCAGACTTTTTGGAGACTAGCATATCCCGAAAGCAGGTACTTAAGACTGAACTGTAATATCTTATGTAGAAAACATTGGCGAAACAATGCCATGCAACAAATTTAGAATGTACACACCTATATTTCTGATAATCACCCTGGAGCACTTTGATTGCTTCAATAACAATTAGACCAGCTATTATAGCATTTGTTGTTGCCACAGCATGTACAATGTTCCCAGCAACACCTTTAGCTTCAAAAAGGCTATGCAGTGGTATTCCAAAAGAGGAAGCTCTGATATTAGCTGCAGCAGTAACAAACTCGACAGCCAATTGGTCATCCTTGTCAAAAACCAAGTTTCCAATGTCCTAAAAACCGGAAAATCTCAATTATATAAAGGAAAGTAATTTTTAAAGGTTACATAACTCAGAACAAATTTCATACAAACCTTCTCTCTTTTTTCAAAAAATAATTTCAAAGCCTCCAAGAACACTCTTGAATTGTCAGCAAGAGTCCATATCTCTTGTGGATTTCTAAGACCTAGAGATACCATAGCAGATGGTTCTTCCTGCTCCTCATCACTGCAGTCACATGCGCTACCATTTTGCTGAACAGCTTCTTCAGGTAACACGTCTCTGATGTATATTGGATTTGGCCTTTTTCGATTCTTCCAAGTTTCTTCATTCTCTAAGGCAACTTCAACGTTGTAACCAAACACATGATCATAGATCCTCCGAGCATATTTTTCAAGGTCTTCATCTACATTCCTTTCAAATACATCTGATTTTGAACTGGTACCATCTTTTGAATGCACATTAAGATCATTGTCCTGGTTTTTATCACCAAACAGCTTTGCAAGAAGCAGCTCCTTTGCCCAAACAATGCAGTGAACAAACTGCAAAGAGAAGATGAAATCAGCCATTAATGCTAGCATTAAAAACTAATCGGTACTATAGTTAACAAGATTGTGAGTTCAGAAAAGTATTGCCAAAACTAGCAAGCTAACATGTTGATATTTCAAATTTTAGTTACATCATAGTTGCCCAAAACAAGTGAACGGATATTTGTTAGAAGAATACACCTTTCGTGTATGCAACTCGCATTTTGTGGATTCCAAGATATTAAACATACATAAATGATATCATAACAGGCATGCCCTTTTAACTAAGTCCAACTGTCCAATAGCATCAATTGGAGTGAAATTTATTGTCAGGTTCCATCGAAATTACTCAAGTAACCAAAGATGGAGTAAACAAGCATATTTTCATATATAAACAGGGGCATCAAGCCACGAATACAAGAATAATACTAACTAAATAATAAATACCCCTCCCCATTTTTAACAAAAAAAATACATCTTACAAACAGTCTAACCCAACAAAAGACAGCAGGAGTAGAAAATTAATCTTGGCAGAAACACAAGAATAGAAACACAAACATGGTAAGAAATGCAGCTTACAAAATATTAAAAAGAAAAAGGCAAAGGCAAAAGGAAAGTGGGGCAAGGAGAGTAATAAAAGGCACCTTCGATGGAGTGCTTGTAATTGTGCAGACAGGATATGATTTTGGGACAGGCTTTGGTTGACATTCATAGCACTCAGTTTTACCTTTGACATGAACAGTAACCTGTAAAATATGGAATGGTAAGTATTTTTAGCGAAATATTAGCTTGAACCATTTAGCAGGGACTCATTGATTAGTTTAGTCAACACTGGTAGCTTATCTTAGTACAGTTGACAGATATGCTATACTATAAAAATAAACAACGATGGTTTCAGCAACAACAATGTAGCTACATGCTAACTTGCTAAGTCCACAACGCAAAAACTCATTTGTAAGTATACTAAGATCTAACCATCAAATGGTATGCGTTCAAATCGAGGTACACATAAGAACTCTTGAGGTTTGATACCCAGTGTCCATGCATCACACGCCAACAACTGATATATTTCATGCTCACTGCAAAATTATGCAATGTCCAAGTTCCTAAATTATGGAATTTATTAGACACTTTATAGTCTAAACACTACCAAAGGGAATATATGCACTGTATGCAATGTGCCAAACTACATAAAAATATATGTAACCTATGTGGAATGTACATGAAATTTAACATAGCTACCACCAGGAGATGCTTGTGTGCTGTGTGTAAGGAGAAGATTAGAAATAAAATTCTGCACAATTTCCATTTCTAAATACACCGTTTATATTCAAAAGACGCACATGTAAATTTTGTGGAAAAGGGGGGAAATGCCTACTTTCTCCGATCCGTATTTGCTTATCTGCACTCAAAAGGACCAGTTAAACCAGTTAAGAAATGACTACACATTTCCCTCTGTGGACTCATCCGTGATTATCCAATGGTTCGGGCGAAAGATTCAGCCATGCGATACACAATGGCCAGCGCACAACAGATACTCAACCAGAAGGTTGTATACCTATTATTATGCTGGTCACTAACAAAAAGAAAAGAAACCACCAAGGGTTTCCTTAAGAGATAGTATGCGGCTCCGCATACTGGCCAACAATAACATGGAATCACCTGTATCAGGAGTACTACCAGCGAAATAAGAAAGACTGGCATACCGGTACTCACAGCCATCAGTAAAAAAAGATTTACCTTACATAGTTACACATACAGAGAGTGGTAAAGTTATAACTAACAGTAGAAATTAGCAGCACCATGATAAGCCACTAAGAATTATAGCTCCATGCATAGTAGCACAAGAGCTGCTGAGACTACAACTGGGGTATTTGATCACCTCACCTGTCCCAAAAACCCAGTCGATCCACTTTCAACCAAAGGAACTTCAGCTGCAAGGCAGAGGCGATTAACATGCCGTCTAGCGTCCAAGTTATCAAGGCCATTCAGAACTACATTAAATTGCTTGAAGAATTCAACATTGAACTGAGATTCCTTCACATTTGCATGATATGATTTTATATTGATATTTGGCCTAAATTTCAGAACAGCATCTCGAGCAACCTGGCAAGATCAATGATACAATAGCATAAGCAGCAGCAATAATCAAGTGAAGACAACAAATACATAATAGAAAGCCCCCAGATAACTATGATAGAAATTGTACTTACATGGGATTTTGACTGTCCAACATGACTCTTCCGAAATAAAAACTGTCTGTTCAGATTGCTGACCTCAATTGTGTCCAGGTCAATCTGCGGAGAAAAAGATCAAATTCTTCGGTACACCATTTGACAGGAAATCGACATATTTTTCATAAGTTACATCGGCACTAAGGGGGAAATGACCCTTGACAAAGGCATATGAAATAATATGTTACAAGCATGAAGCAAATCAGATTAAATGAGAAAGCAGATGAAAGAAGGAAAAGAAATGAAAAAACAAATGTGGAAAGAATGAATGAGGAATCATTTTATCTCCCTGTGTCATGCCAAAGTGCAGTCAGATAAAGGTTTTGTTTCCCATGGCATAATTTTTTCTTTGTAAATAGAACCACCAATTTAGTCCAACCAAGAGAAAACATGATAAATATGTCCATAATAACCTAGCAAGTGGCCCATGAGTAACAACCAAGTGCACCGCAGCCGTCTCAAGCACATTGGTTTGTGTAGCTTTGGTTACCTGAGCAAGGACTACACCGTGCCCATTCACAAACTGCTTTGAGTACAAGGTACATCAACCTTAAGGAATTACCGTAAAGAGGAAACCTTTCACACCAACAGTGAAAGAAACATGAGCAGCAGCACAACAGATCACCTACTGGGCAAGAGTAAGACCCTACGCACAATTCTAACAAGGATCGACCTTGCGTCCTAAAGATCAATACAACCCTTACCTGGCATAGTTGCAAGTTAGAGCAGCCTGCAGGAAAACCTTCGATAGAGTAGCGGATAGCCCTCTCATAATCTGCACAGTATACTTATCCACTTTCCAGCTTCTAGTCAACGCTATCATTATCGCAGATCCCACTACTAACTCAGAAGCGCACCAGCCATCCACCGCGCTGTTATCTACGTAGCTAATGCACAAGCTCGATTCGAGCAACGTGGCAACAAACCTAGGAACAGTGTTAATTAAGAGCGAGGAAGCATGTAGCTAACAACAGACTCACGATGTGGATGTCGCTGAAGCCGGAGAGCGCGAGCGTCTTAAGCAGCTCGCACCCGATGCCTCCCGCCCCGACCATCAGGACCTTCGCCGCCTGCGCGCACCACGAACAAAACCAGCCGAATCAGTCCCCCGGGCGCACCAAAATTCGACCAAAAAAAAAGCACGCGCTGGGGAGATCCCCATAACTGCCCCCGCGGCGAAGCGGGAGGGGAAGGGCTAGAGACTGCTCACCTTGATGGCCTCCTCCGAGGCGGCGGAGGTCATGGGAGCACGAGGGGAGCCGCGGAGGCGAGGGTTTTGAGGTTTGGGGGGGTTGGGTTGAGGGAAAAGACGATGGGAATTTGGGTGAGAGCGATTCTCTGAGGGGAGAGGGGGGGAGAGGGAGAGGGCTTTGATGAGGGGCAGGCGGGTCGCGTTCGCGTCGCTCCGCCCCCGGAAAGGAAGCGTCGTGGAAAATTGAGGAAGGGGTTGCTGGTCAGTTGCGCTTGCACTGCGCAGCTCGACTCTTTACTTTCTCCCCTCTGGATTCGGAAGGATCGGACGGACGCCCACCGGACGCAGCTTTGCGGTTGCAACTTGCAGGGCGATGGAGACGGTCGGATTGGATGTGCGTCAGGCCCCAAGGCCTATGGGAGGAGGGGCCCGCTGTGAGTTGTGTGGTTTTGGGCGAAGGGGTTACTGTATTGACGTTTTGGCCTTTTGACCTGAGCCAGGAGCTGATTGACTCGATGGAACCGGACCGGTTCTGTGCAAATTGATTTGTTTTTTTAGGGGGTACACCCCCATATCCAACCCTAATTATTAGCTACACTGCTAGAAGACAAAGCAATGCGGTGGGCAGATATGATATAGACAAAGGCAATGCAGGAAATAGATTGATAAGATACAGGGAAAGCGTGTCTCTCTCTCTCTCTCTCTCTCTCTCTCAGAGGCTACTTTCTCGGGCCGACTGTAACCGTTTCAATCAAGATTAGTGAAAAGTTTGAAACATGGGAATCCACAGAAATTAGATTGTTCATCGAAAATTATGCGTTCAAAACGGCCCCTAAACAGTTCGAATACCCCAGCATGGGGTTGAACACTGATCCAAGGCTTGGCTAGCGAGGGCTGCAAGGCCCATTGCCTCGAGAGTTGAGACCTTTTATTGGTTCTTCCATTTCTCTTTTAAGGGTTTGTCGGAATACATTATGATTTGATTCATTTTTTGAATTAATTCAAAATTTGAATTATAATCTCTTTCAATCTTTCGGATTGATTCTAATCCTTTCCTATTTAAATAAACCCTAAGTTAACGTATGAATGAGTTCGGTTTAACAGCTCATTGCAATGTCACAGAAATCCTCAGCCAGTTGGTACGGGACATCAACGACATTTCCTATGTAGTTCTAACAAAATAAACAGTCGTGTGTGTGCGTGTGTGTATATATATATATATATATATATATATATATATATATATATATATGTGTGTGTGTGTGTGTGTGTGTGTGTGTGTGTGTGTGCGCGCTGTGAGTTCATATTGCATATTGTCACTTCTCATGAACCCCCTTTTCATGAATTCCTCCATATACTATATATTAGTTCACAATCGTCCCAATGTTCAAATTTGTATCTCTTACCAGGGTTATTGGGTTTGTAATTGTAATAACATAAATTTATCTTGAAACTGATCCCTTTTATTTAAGTTAAGATTTTATAAGAAAAAGAACAATAATGTCAATTTGAAGGAAATGTAACCAATTTTTTGGCTATATATAAAAAACGCAAACAAATTTAGCCAACACTGCCAATCTTTAGCGCCCAAAATTTAATGGGCATGCATTGCCTTCTAACCAAACAATCGTACTCGTTTTCCGCTAATCTTGCGCAAGCTGCTAGTCTAGGTGAGAAGACATAGCGGGGCAGTTTAACAAAATTTGGTATTTGAACTAATTTAGCACCTATTTAGATTGTTACCAAAATTTTGTGTTTGAACTAATTTAGCACCCGTTTAGATTGTTACAAAATTTAGTAAGATTCCCTTCTCATTGTCTCAATTTTCTTACCAAAGTTTGGCCAAAAACTTGGACTAAGAATTTGATGCACACGTTGGGAGTGTTTTGTGTATAGCTTACAGGTACTGAATCTTTTTCACAGTGCATGATACATGCAGTTTTCTTACCAATATTTAGCTCAAAATATGCATTTGAAACAACTAGCATGCAGTTTTCTGTAAACATTCTGCATGCTATCAAGTTCACGCTCCGGCAATTGCGCCGAACCTGCCCACTGCTTCCTGTCAGGGTGCCAATGCCGCCCATCGATCCTCACCATCGCCGCCGCGAAGTCGCTCCTGAACTGCGCCTGGTTGGCCCCGTAGCCCCTGACCTGGGCGTCCGTCGAGCCGCCGTTGAACAGCTGCTGCTCGGAGTGCAGCAGTCCGCGCTGCCGGACCAGATCGCGGTAGTACGCGTTGTCGAACCCGTTGCCGTAGCCGTCCAGGGGCGCGAGCCCGCTGCCGCCGCCGGACGCTGGGCAGCCGGCCCTCCGCAACGCCGCGAAGGCCGCGTCGATGATGGTGTCGTTGTAGATCCTGGCCCAGAAGTTCTGGCACTGCGCCTGCCCTACCGTGTGGGCTCCTGTCACACGTATCAATCTGCAACAACCAGCTGTGATCAATCAGTGAGCTTGCTCAGGTGTGTCAATACGTACAGGTGCCGTCGCTTTTGGCACATGGAATTGTTAGTTGCATGGTCACCTCAGTGACCATGCCGTGACAGCGCCATGCACATGCGTCGCGTTGAACTGGTGATCGATCGATCAGTGTCGGAAAGCGACGCACCCGATAGAGCAACCATGTCGGCGCTGCTCAGGCCTTTCCTGGAGAAGCGGCGAGTTGGGTGCTCAGGCTGGACTCCGGCGAGGCAGGGGGCGGGCATGGTGCGGCGGCCGTCCGACCTCCCCTTTGGCCGGACCTCCCTCCCTCCTACACGATTAGACCTCAGACCCCAACACCTACGGCACAGGCGACCGTGGCCGATGAGGAGGAAAATGCGAAAGTACCGAGTGTCAAGCGGGGTTTGGAAAGGAGACTGCTTTGTGGTCATGGTCTCGTGAGCTTTGTTCGAGGAGTGAAAACGGATCGGATAAGGACGGATAATACTGTTACTATATTTATATTTATTTTTTTCGGGATCCGAATACGAATACGAATACCCCGGATACAAATACCCCGTTCCCCATTAGGACGGAGGAAGCCCCGGCTGCCTGATAAGAAGAAAACAAGAAAATATCAGAACATACGTGAACATTAGCTGCTAGGTTGGTTACAATGCCAAGTGTGCGCGCAACCCGCCTAGAATCGATCTCGGGTTGCCTCACCAGGTAGGGGATTTTCGGGATTTTCATAATAGTACACACACACACACGGGGGTTTGTTCAATTGTCAAAACACGTGATCATACTATGTGAGGTCTAAACTCGCGTTGTAAATTAGGCGTGTGTTAAGGTCGTATCCACGTGTGTGTGTGAGGTGTGGTGTGTGTACACGTGTAAGTGTGTACTCTAAAAAAACATATGTGTTGAAGAGTTGAACTCTAGGGTTATGAAATATTGTAACGCCATGGCAGGCGGGCAATGGAGTTTTTTAAAGTCGGGACTGGAATCGATCTGCCATGTGCCGAATGAAATGAATAACGTAGAAAATGTTTAGCGTGGTCTGGGCCAGACGGATACAATAGCTTGTTTGTTGTACGTGCGGTATCAGGCGGCCCATATGTCTTTTCCTTTGCATCGTAGGCTCGCTGCATCGAACGGGCAAGCGCCAAACAGTGCCAATCGGGCACGCTGCCCTCCGCTCTTATGCCCAGGCCGTGGGATTCACTCCGCCGTGGAGAAACCGCAACGGCGCAACCCGCACAGACGCAATTGTGGTTATTTAGATAACCTAAATTGCATGTTTAAACGCTCAATACAAGGCGCCATTTGAAATGTTGGATTTCATACAAATTTCATAGGAAAGAGCACCCATTCTCAGTTCTCACCAAATGTAAGGTCTCCTGTGAAATGTCTGTGAAAATCCTACTTCCAAACGACGCATGATATGTCTGATCGACTAAAGGCCATCACCGCCCAGACATCCAAAGAGAGAAGAGCCATGCATCATAGTACCACTAGTTCAAGGCTTCAAGCCCAATGACAATGATGTTACACACTTCGCAAAAAAAAAAAAATCCATCTATAGAGTATAGACTCCACGTGCGTACACGGTGTGCGCGCCGCGGGCGCTAGCTCACGGACTCACGGGCTCGGTCGCGCGGTGCGCGGGTCGTGCTCGTGCGGCGCGAGATGCGACGAGGGGTTTCTGCCACATACGCCTGATTCAGGCCACTCGTGAGAGACGCACAAAATAGGAGGCCGAACATCAGGTGACTTGTTACGTGAGCTTTTTTTTGTACGCATGCGTAATCCATTAGTTGCCGCGATCGGTAATTATAATTAAGGTCTAATTATATTTTAAGTTTTCTCAGATACAAGATATCAACCAAATAATATAATTTCATACATATTTAATTAGACAAAAATCAGCAGAATCTCTTACCACCCTCAAACACACCTTTTTGTGAGTTTTTTTAAATAATATTTTTTAAAATAACAAAACTAGGTAATCGCTCTAAAAAATTACAAAAATAGGTCAATGTCGCCAGTTCATCTGGCGACACTGGCAGCAACAGGGACCTGAACAATGGGGCTAGGAACTGGCGACAGGAACCTAGAAATTTTTAAATATAGCAAATTAGACTAAACAATTATAATTTTTTTTTGTAAACTCCCAACACAGTTTTCTTGCTTGTGTAATTTTTATATATAATTTTATATATTCTGAATTGTTCTCTAAAATTTATTTAATATACTATTTGTATAAAATTTTAAATATATAAAATTAGGTTAAAAAATTATGAAATTTTTTATGAACTCTCCTTACATAGTTTAATTGATTATGTAATTTTTTCATAATTTTATATGTTTTGAAATTATCTCAAAAATTCTAAATTTAGGTTTATGATACAGTGTACTTGATTTTGTAAACCCTTAATTGTTGAGATAATTTTAGAATATATAAATTACGAAAAAAATTACACAATCAATTACACTATGTGAGGAGTATTCACAAAAAAATTTATAATTTTTTAATCTCATTTTATGTATTTACGAATTTCTACAATAGTACTTAAATGAATTTTATAAAACCGCGCTGCTGTCAGTCGTGTCGGCGCTGCAGATTTCCGCGGGCGCCGACTGCTACTTCCCGGCCGTGTTCAACTTCGGCGACCCCAACTCGGACACGGGCGGGCTGTCGGCCACCTTCGGCGCCGCGCCACCGCCCAACGGCAGGACCTTCTTCGGCATGCCCGTCGGCCGCTACTGCGACGGCCGCCTCGTCATCGACTTCATCGGTGCGTACGTGCATCGGTCACTACAACTGCAGTCTATTTTTACTTTACTAATCACAGAGAAAAGTAAAAGTAAAGAGGAAACGATGTGTCTGGAAAGGAAGGACCAAGCAGAGAAGACTCGTTGCGTCAGAATGTCTGAGGCCGTTTCACGCCGGTGAAGCGGTGGTCCGGCCGGCTTGGAACCAGCCAACCCACGAGTCCGTGACCCGAAACTCCTGCCTCGAACCACGTGCCGTGCGAGCATGGCTGGGCTGGCTCCGTTCGAGCGGCCGTGCCTCCGGGACAAGGATGCGATGCCCACGCGTCCATCCGGCACGCGACTGATTAATTACTGTGGCTGCCTACCGACACGATCTTGATCTTTTTCTCTTAAAAACAAGGAAACAATCTTGATTTATTCCCCGCAATCTGACAAAAAGGTTAGTAACTTGCGCAAAGCATCTTTGGACACGATCCTACGGCGATCGTCACCGGGAGATACAATACAGATTTTGTGTTGGGCTGCAGCTGGAGAATATCATATACTCTCTTAGCTTTTGGGATGCTGATTTAAGATCGAGGGAGAGAAAGAAACATAGCTTAATGTAGCAGTTTGGCGGGACTCCAGTCTCTAAAAAAGGCTTAAGGTGGTAGTAGTTGGCTAGAAAAATGGGGAGACAAACAAACATGAGCTGCAGTCCGATCATATCATATAATATATGCCATGCAATAATCGCGGAAGAGATTTGGGTTGCAGTGTCAGAATATGGATGTTTTGCTTCAAGTATTCTGATTGGAGTTGAGGGATAGAGGGACACACTAGCTTAAAGTAGTCCTGGAGTACTAGTTGGTTAGGAAAAAGAAGAGAGCGTGAGTACACTGTAGAAAGCTAATTAAGTACGAATTGACCTGTAGTTTCACTTGTGCTACAGATGTCACAGTATGCACAAATGATGTCTTCTCGGAGATCAATTTTGACAATGATGCCGCATGATGATATGTGTGACTTTTTTTTATTCGCTGCAGCCTCTGCTGCCTGCCTTTCTCATGACATCACCGCACATTGGCTATTTTTTTTAAAACCATTTACCTGCAGATACATATATGTCTCTCGTCTTGTACTGTCATCTGCATCTCACATTGTTTGAGTTTACCCTAACCTGTAATTAATGAATGGCAATGTCAATATGCCATCTCTTCTGCGCTATAGTTTGGTTACTGAACTGGCATCTAGTATTTGTTATAAAGCTTCAGGCTCTCAGCCATTTTGCCTTCAACTATCATCGTTACTGTTTGAACAGTCAAATGCAAAGTGCTACTGTGTAATATACTCTTCTCTTTTTCCCTTGGTACTGCAGCTGAAAGCCTGGGAATACCTTACCTCAGCGCGTATCTCAACTCAATAGGAAGCAACTTCTCACAAGGAGCCAATTTTGCAACAGCTGGTTCGTCAATCAGACGACATAATACGTCTCTGTTCCTCTCTGGTTTCAGCCCCATCTCCTTGGACGTGCAGTCCTGGGAATTTGAACAATTCTTCAACAGAAGCCAGTTCGTTTATAACAACAAAAGTGATAAGTGATGACCAAACCAAAATCCATCTCTGTTAGTTCTATATAGAACTCAAGATATATGCTTGATCTCATCTGTAACATATCTGTTCTAATCTGTTGAGTAATTATCCTTGTTTTTCATGTAGGTGGTATCTACATGGAGATCCTACCAAAGGCTGAATACTTCTCCCAGGCACTTTACACCTTCGATATCGGCCAAAACGACATTAACATGACTACTGAAGAAGTCATAGCATCAATCCCTGGTCTAATGGAGAGGCTCGCATCAATAATCCAGGTAGTGCTGGCCACCTCATTCCCTGATCTAATGGAGAGCTCACCGTTACTTCTTTGCCTTTATAAATTGAATCGTAGTCTCTCCACCTCATTCTCCTTATCTCTCTCGCTAGTGCTGGCAAAACGGGTCATGCTTGTCGGGCTGGCCCGAGGCACGACACTGTAGACCCAGCCTAGATACAACTTGGGCCGACACTCAGGCACGGTGAGCCGGCTTGGCACGAAAGCTTGTGCCGTGCTTGGGCCGACACTCAGGCACGGTGAGCCGGCTCGGCAAGGCACGAATAGTGCCGGGCCGTGCCAAGCATGGCACGACCCGTGTAGCCCAGCACGGCTCTATTGCGGGGAGCTGTCGAGGCGGAGGCGGAGGCGCCGGCGCCGAGGGAGGCCGGCGAGGCAGCGACGGAGAGGGAGGGAGCCAACAGCCAAGGAGGAGCCGAGCAGGGAGGAGGCCGGAGCGGAGGGAGGAGCCAGGATGAGGTGGCGCGGAGGAGACGAGGAGGCGCGGAGGAGGCGACGCGGCCTAGGAGGGATGATGCACACGCGCGTGCGCAGTGGGCCTGCGGTCGGCTCCTCCATTCCGTTCGTCGACGTGGTGGCGCGGACGAGGCGGCGTGGAGGAGACGAGGAGGAGGTGCAGCCGAGGCAGAGTGGAGGAGACGAGGAGTCCGCGGACTAGGGGCACGGAGGAGACGAGGAGGCACGGAGGGGAGTAGGCGGTGCAGTGGCGGAGCTGAGAGGACCGAGGAGGCGAGGAGGTATGCGGGTGTGGCCGTGCAGGTGTGGGGTTGCAGGCGTTGGGGGAAGAAGAAGGAAGGGCAAGGGGTGAGAGCAGGCGGGCAAGGGCGGGGCAAGCCAGGCAGCGGGTCGATTCGTGCTCGTGAGCTGAGTGAATTTTAGCCCCCTTTTTTTTATTGTTTTTGACCGTTGGGGTATTTAAAAATAGCAAAAAAAAATCAAAGATTCCCTAAATTTTTCCTATAAATAGCCACCATAACCCCCCTCATTCTCTATTCTCTCTTAGAAATTGTGTTGTCCATATTCAAATATGTGTTGAGCTAATTTAGCAAAATTCAAATTTTTTTTGCCAAAATATGGAAATTTCAATTTTCGGCAGCAAGTCAGTGAAAGAGGTACAATACTACTTTTGTAATACTTTTATTGTTAGTTCTTGTTATACTAAGATGAAAGTAGTAATAGTGTTAGTTTTGATTTTGCAGTTTTCGTTATGGACAATCCTTACGATAGCTTTGCTCTTGGTGATTACGGACTTTCACCAGAGGAAATTACATTCATAGAGGCAGCTGAGGCTGCCTCAAACCAACCGGAGGTTTCACCGGAGGAGCAATGTGGAGTTCCGTCATCAGGCTCCATGGCAACTGGAACAAAGTGGTCGAGACCGTCTACATCGATAGTGTGGGAGAATTTCGACAGGACAACCAAGCAAGACGTAGCGGGAAATGAGGTACCATATGCTATTTGTAAAATTTATCCCCATGAATTGTATGCAAAGTCTACAGGTGGAACGATGCACTTTCTTAGACATGCTACAAGACGTCGAACCATGAAAGAATTGGTGATGAAGTAGACGCAGCTGCAATACAACCCCGACGGTACGGTATTTAGCTGGGACTACGATGCTCAGGTAGCTCGCCAATCTCTCTGTCATTTAATTGCTTCTAAAGATTTACCGTTAGGCTTTGCGAGTCTGCTTCTTTCTAAAATTATATTAGGATTGCACATAATCCTAGATTTTCTTCTGTTTCTAGACAGATAACAACTAGGGATCTAGTGAAATACTATAATGAACGTTGTAATAAAATACATGAACTATTTAGTACGTGCTCATTTTCAGTGGCCCTGACCTCAGACATATGGAGTGGTCGGGCTAGGGAGAATTACCTTAGTGTAGTTGCGCATTATGTTAATTTGACTTGATAATGGAGAATATGATTATAGCTTTGAAATTAATTGATTTAGCACACACGGGGGGAGAATATCGCGAACTGTATTATCAAAGTCATGGAAGACTTTGGTCTTACAAACAAAATATTCGCAATTACTTTAGACAACACCACTTCAAACTCTAGGGCGATGGACATTCTTACTCCAGTGTTGAGTACATATGCCGATTCCTTCTTGCTACATCAACGACACGCTTGTCATATTATTAACATTATAGTAAAATGTGGTTTGAAGAGGTTGAGTTCGTATATTAAAGTTTTTCGCCACGTGATTTCTTTCTTGAATAATTCAAACGTAAGAATAACACAATATAACAATTTCTACAGGGCGATGGGTGTACGTCCAAGAAAGTTCGGTTTGGACATGGAGGTAAGGTGGAACTCTACTTACCTCATGCTTAAGAATCTTTTACCATACAAGCACACTTTTTCTATTTTTATTCGAACACACTATCATAGCACTGACGATAGTATACTATTAACTGAGCAGCATTGATTCGTTGCTAAGAAGATACTATCGTTTTTAGAAATTTTTAATCAGGCAACTGTTGCTTTGTTCGCTGTTTGCTATCCAACATCTCCTATCTCTATGCATACTATTTTACGGAATTGCTACTCAATTAAAAATGTATGAAAATAACTTAGTTTTACAGGATGCTGTTGTTTCCATGAAATCTAAATACCTTAAATATTAGAGAGAAATCCCTTATCTATATGCATTTGCATTTCTTTTAGATCCTAGGGCTAAAATTGATGCATTTGGTATTGTACTTGATATTCTTAGTGATGCTACGGGACTACACTATACTAACTATTTTACAGAAGTTCATTCTAGGTTATACGAGGTTTACCAAAGATATAAAAATAAGTTTTGGGGAGTCCGCTCACAATGACCTCCAGTCGCCCCCACCTCAAGTGGGAAGACAAATATGTGGGGCGCGATCTTCGATGTTCTTCTTCTTCTACATCAACACCTGCTCAGCCAAGACACACATGGAGCAGAGAACTATCCACATATCTGGACAGCGATACGGTGGATTTCAACTCAGAAGGCTTTGACATCTTTCAATGGTGGCAAACCCATAAGTTAACATATCTCGTGCTATCCATACTTGCACATGATGTGTTAACTGCTCCTGTCTCTACGGTTTTCTCCGAGTCTGCTTTCATTCTTTCTAGAAAAATATTGGAGGAGAGAAAAACAAGTGTCACAAGTGAGATGGTGGAGATCTTTCTAACTGTTGAGGACTGTGAACAAGTTAATTCACGAACACAACACTCTGTGGAAAATTCAGAGTTGCCGGATGTGCTCGAATTCTATACTTAGATAATGACACCGACACATAGAACAAGGATGTATTATGTACGTATAATTGTAGAGCTATAGGTTGTACTCTTTTTCTTTTGCCAAGATTTTCTCATTTTGAGTTTTTACTTGGCGGAGGTTTTAACAAGGCAGCTAGTTTGACATTAATAAAGCTCTTTATTATATTTTCAATATGATTGTCTCATTTTTTTTCAATTTTCATGTCTACTTCTAAATTCTACACATTTTTCTAATTTTTCTGGATTTTTTTTTTTTTTCATTTTGACGGGCTAAACGGGTCACACTTGGCCCGACGGGTTAAACGGGCTTGGGCTGGCCCGACACGACACGAATGTCCGACGAGCCGTGCTTGGGCCACCACCCCAGGCCGTGGGCGAGCCCCGCATAACACAAATAGTAGCTGGACCGGAATGGGTTATGCCTAAATGGGCCATGCCTACCCTGGCCCGCGCCGGGCCGCCCATTTGGCGAGGTCTACATCTCGCTCAGATTTTTCAAAACCTCCCAGAGCTCCCTCTACTAGCCCTTCTTATCTAATTTCAGTGAGAATTCCGGCAAGCCCAATCTCTTCATCCGTAGCTCCGTTGTGCACCAAATTTTACTGTCGAGTTCCTATAGAGATTCTCTACATTTCTACTCAAGCTTAATTTTTATTTACCTATTGGCTCACCTCAGCCACAAACGCACCGACAATCTTCTTCTCCAACTCCAATGACCTTGTTCTCCTAATCTGTAGCTCCATTGTGCACCAAATTTTACCGGTGAGTTCCTACCGAGATTCTCTACATTTCTATTAAAGTTGAATTTTGATTTACCTATTGGTTCACCTTGGCCACAAAAGCTCTGACGATCTTCTTCTTCAACTCCGGCGAGCCCGATCTCTTCATCCGTTGGGTATTTGTGTAAGCCCTTTTACTTACATGTTTTTTAAATATTATCTACCTTGCTATTCAAATAAAAATTTAAATTTTGCAATAATTCACAACCGCTATGTCGTGCTATGTGGCGCCAAATCATTGCCACATCACGATATCGTCTACATGGCTGCCACCCGAGTGCCACCCCACCTTCACTCTCCAAGTCAATAGCCACATCATGCCACATAGATATTTCCTCTTTCTCTTTAGAAAAACAATTCCACAAATGATGAAATTCGAAATTTCATCATTTCATTTATAATCAACATTCCGGAGGTTCGTTCTCCTTCATACGAACTCCGATTCCATTGATTCTTATTTTGAAATTCATCTAAAATCAAAATATCGCTATCTGAACCAAAATTATTTAATTTGGAGTTTATTCAAATTTTATTTGTATTTTGTTTGAATTTAGCTCGTTTTCGCGTATAGATTTCGATGACTTTGGAGAGTCAGATTTCGACGCTGTTTTAGAACAACGATTAATCAAGCAAGGTAAGTTACATCTTTGATCATATTTGATCCTGTTATTTAAAATTATTTAAATTATGTTTTAAATTATTATTTCATGCTTATTTCTATTCAATGTAATTTAAATACCTATTTTAAATTATAGTTATGCATAAATCCTTTGTACTGCCAATCTTGACATTCAAATAAACCTACCTTGACACCTTAGATAAAAATCTGGTTTATGCAATAGTATGAACTAGAATATTTTAGAAAAAAATATGCTTAGACATGCTTAGACCTGAAATATTTGATTTGAGAATTTACAGCCAAAAAGCAAACGTTGTTTAAATTGTATCCATGTCATTGGTGTGTCATGAAAGTTTACAAATGCTTTAAAATAAATAAATAAAATTAAATATTGGTTTAGGCTTGGGCGAAATGTATAGTTGGTGGGTGTAGGTTTATGCACGGGCTCAATTCGTGTAGGGTTGAGGCCCAGAGTTTATTTTGGAAGTCGCCCAAGTTAGTTAAGGGTCGGTCTTTAAGCATATTTTGCTAAGCCACACCGTACTACCTCAAGTCTGGAATAGGACAGACCGGGCTAATTAATTTGCAATGTTCCACTGTTAGTTGTGCCATTTTGGTGTGTGGGTCTCGGTTAAATGATATTCCCACTTGGCGCAAGAGGGGGCTTCCGGCAGGTGGTTAACTCAATGAAAGTGAAATCTTAGCGGCGCAAGAGGGGGTTTCTACCGGATGGTTAGTCCAAAGGAAGTGGAACCTTAGTGGGTATGACTACTCTGAAATGGCATATTGTAAAGGCATTGTGATATTTGCTTAGTCGCACGCCTATAGAAGCATGTATTTACCGACATGTTAAATAAATTATCTATTGTGGGTAAAATTGTACAGCCTCTGCAGAGTAAAGCTACTCAAAGTTAGACTTTAATTTTGTTTTTAAAATATTTTATAAAATATTTTATGACTTGGATGGATGTCCATGAGAAAAGTTTTGGGTTGAAGCCCCGGTTTGGTGCCCGTGTTTAAGTTAGTGTTAGGTTGGTGCCTACACTATCTTTATTAATTCAGTTAAAACTCACTTTTCGATAGTGTGAAACTTGAGCTTTTGAATTTAGTATTGTATTTAAAAGGTCAAATATTGCTTTTGCACAAATAACCCTATAAGCCTTCCTTTGCTAATATCCATACATGCATTAACTTTGTTATTGGGTGTAACTTGCGTGCACGGAAGTTATGCTCACCCTTGCTTAATGCAAATAAATTTTAGATGAGAATGACTTCACCATCGGTGTGGATCTCGATGACTAGGCCGCTACCCCAGTCGATTGCCTGTGGCAGATCAGCTGGACTCTACTAATTTTTCATCGTCTTCCATTGTGTTCTTTATTGTTGTCTTGTAAGACTTTCTTGTAGTCAACTCTGTTTTTTATTAATAAAGTTATGCGAATTATGGATGTTACTATATTTGTTTACTGTGTGAACTAGTTACTGATTATGGGACTAGTTCAGAAATACACATAGGATTTGGGGGTGTTACCCCCGGGTCCGACAATCATTTCCTCCACATGTAACTCTATTGTAGTATTATTTGGGGGTGTTACCCCCGGGTCCGACAATCATTTCCTCCACATGTAACTCTATTGTTGCCAAGATTTTCTCATTTTGAGTTTTTACTTGGCGGAGGTTTTAACGAGGCAGCCAGTTAGATATTAATAAAGCTCTTTATTACATTTTCAATATGATTGTCTCATTTTTTTTCAATTTTCATGTCTACTTCTAAATTCTACACATTTTTCTAATTTTTCTGGATTTTTTTTTTTTTATTTTGACGGCTAAACGGTCACACTTGGCCCGAACGGGTTAAACGGCTTGGCGCCCGACACCTAATGCTCAACGAGCCGTTGGCCACCACCCAGCTCGTGAGGAGCCCGAAACACAAATAGTAGCGGCCGTAATGGGTTATGCCTAAATGGGCATGCTACCCTACGCAGCGCCGCTATTTAGGCAGGTCTACATCTCGCCAGTTTTTCAAAAACTTCCCAGAGCTCCCTCTACTAGCCCTTCTTATCTAATTTCGTGAGAATCCAGAGCCCAATCTCTCATCCAGTAGTCGTCGTGCACCAAATTTTACGGCTGAGTTCCTAGAGATTCTCTACATTTCTACTCAAGCTTAATTTTTATTTACCTATTGGCTCACCTCACCACAAACGCACCGACAATCTTCTTCTCCAACTCCAATGACCTTGTTCTCCTAATCAGAGCTTAATTGTGCACCAAATTTTACCGGTGAGTTCCTACCGAGATTCTCTACATTTCTATTAAAGTTGAATTTTGATTTACCTATTGGTTCACCTTAGCCACAAAAGCCTCGACGTCTTCTTCTTCAACTCCATGAGCCCGATCTCTTCATCCGTTGGGTATTTGTGAAGCCCTTTTACTTACATGTTTTTAAATATTATCTACCTTGCTATTCAAATGAAAATTTAAATTTGCAATAATTCACAACCGCTTATGTGTCTATGTGCGCTCAAATCATTGCCACATCACATATGCTACATGTCGCCACCCGAGTGCCACCCCACCTTCACTCTCCAAGTCAATAGCCACATCATGCCACATAGATATTTCCTCTTTCTTAAAAATTCAAAGAAAATAAATTCAATTCCATTACAAATTGAGTCGTTCTCCTTCATACGAACTCCGATTTCATTGATTCTTATTTTGAAATTCATCTAAAATCAAAATATCCTATCTGAACCAAAATTATTTAATTTGGAGTTTATTCAAATTTTATTTTGATTTTGTTTGAATTTGGCTCTTTTCAGATAGATTTCGATGACTTTGGAGAGTCGATTTACTGTTTTAGAACAACGATTAATCAAGCAAGGTAAGTTACATCTTTGATCATATTTGATTTTTTTTTTTTTTTTTTTTTTTTAAAAAAAAAAAAAAAATACCTATTTTAAATTATAGTTATGCATAAACCTTTTAGCAATCTTGACATTCAAATAAACCTACCTTGACACCTTAGATAAAAATGGTTTATGCAATAGGGGACATGCTTAGACAAATATTTGATTTGAGAATTTCTACCAAAAGCAAACGTTGTTTAAATTGTATCCATGTCATGTGTGTCATGAAAGTTTATAGTATTCCTTCATTTGAATCGATTATGCGACACTGTCCCGATAGCCATACCCACTTAATAGGATTATGATGTCTTACAAATCTAAAAGCTACAAGATAAGTAAATATATTGTCAAATGTAAATTATTCATTTCGTGCATATTCAAAACTTTAAAAGCAAATTATGGCCATGCTATAATTCGTGAGTCACCTGGCTAGTTATTATCTATTACAAGACACAAAATTTCGCTCTGTTCTCAGGATTCATGCTTTGCCTCAATTTATTACTATGTACTTACAAAGCAAGCAACAATGCTACTCTACATAGCAAATAAATTGGTACTCATTATACAACTTTCAATAGTTTTTGAAGTTCAAAATTATCATTTTTTAAAGTTAGAATGTTATAAGATTTCCTATTGTTGATGCTACAAAAATGAATCACTTAATCAGTCGATTTTCATCGTCGGATATGCTTTGATATTTGCATTTTTTCATATTTCACTGAATTAAATCGAAATTTAATTATGATTATTCTTGACATACTGCAGTTACCATATTGTCGTAATTTGTTTGTATATAATTTTATTTTTATTTTGCTATTTTACTTAACCTCATCAATAGCACATCATAAAGATATTTCCGTTTCTTACAAACATTCCATAATGTTCTGTTGGTATATGATTTTTTTCTTTTCTTAACTCTCAAAAATGAAAATATACTATCTGAACCAAAATTATTTATATTTTGGTTTATATAATTTTATTTTATCTTTGTTTATTTGGCTCAATATTCTCAAAGATATCATGTAGATTTTAAATCGATATAATGTGAAAATTAATCGAGTTATTTAATTGACTTTATTAAAATAATAACAATTGATTAAATTATATATTTATTCATAAATAATTTACTACTACTTTAATTATATATGAAATTGTAAATAAACTATCAGGGAGTGACAATCTTGCCCTTGCCCTGGCAGGCCTGCCTCAGAGGCACGGGCGGATCCGACAGCGCGCCGCCGACGATCTGGTCGAACACGAACTTGTTGGCCGCATCGGTGAAGTGCACGCCGTCCCAGCTCACGCTCCTGGACGGGTCCCCGCACGACTTCCCCGCAAGCACGGACGTGCCGTTCACCTGGACCTTCCCGCCGCACCGAATGGCCCTATCGAAGTTGTACTCGCCGCCGCCGTACCCGCAGCACACGAGCAGAGGGTTCCCAAAACCTGAAAATCCAACACGCGCCGTTTAGTCCCAAACTTTCTTCGATTTGTACGCAACTATTTGTGTCTTTGGTCGGAGTTGCAGCAGCTTATTACACGTACCGAGCTTCTTGGCTTGGCTTATGAGCTTGTACTTGGCGGAGTACACGTCGACGTAGGTGAAGGCGGCGTCGGGGAGGGCCGTCCTGAGACGAGCGACGGTCTCGTTCAGCCTCGCGTTGAAGAACTGAGCGCCCTGGTTATAGGCGACGGAGCAGCCGGTGTCGTCCTTGGGCGCGGCGATGTCGGGGCGGAGCACAAGAGCGTACGGCAGGCAGCCGAGCGGTCCTGTGTTGTGCACCCAGAAGTACCTTCCTCCGAGCTTGTATACGCTCTTCAATAGGCAAGCAGGCCATGTGCGTTGCAGTTAGAGCTCTCTCTGTGTGAGAGTGTAACTTGGTTGTGAGGAGAAACAAATGTTCAGCATGAATTGCACCTGGATTGCTGCAGTGAACCTCTCCATTAGATCAGGGATGTAGGCCTCGACTTGTTCGGTGGTCATGTTAGCGAAGTAGCCCATGGTGAGGTCGTTTTGGCCAATATCAAAGGTGTAAAGCGCCTTGGAGAAGTACTCGGCTTTCGGCAGGATCTCACGATAAATCCCACCTGCGTTAAAACAGAACAGCCGGAAATGAAACATGAAATTTGGGTTGTTCCGCATGACACACTAACGAAGAAGAACATAACCTGACTTTGCTTTACTCCTCACCTACGTTGTTATAGATGAACTGGCTCCTGTTGATGAACTGTTCGAATTCCCCGGTCTGCACGTCCAAGGAAATGGGGCTGATGTCAGAGACGAAAATACTCCATTGTCTCACATGCAATTGCATGATGCATGCATGATGAAGAATATTTACGTTTCTAAGAACCCAACAACTTATGGTTTTCTTCTATCAAAACTAATACTTCAATTACGTTTCCCGAGTTGTATTTTTTCCAAGTTTATACTGTCATTTTTTTTCCAAGTTTATACTGTCATTTTTAATGTTTATGATGTCTTAAAAATCTAAATAGCTTACAAGATAAGTAAATATATTGTCAAACATGTAAATTATATCATTTGATGCTACAAACTTTAAAACAAATATGGCCATGCAAATGCGTGAGTCACCTGCTAGTTATTATTATTACAAACACAAAATTGCGCCCCACTGCTCCAGGATCATGCTTTGCCCATTTGCACATATATGTACTTACAAAGCAAGCAACAACGGCTACCTACATAGCAAATAAATGGGAACTATTATACAACTTTCAATAGTTTTTTGAAGTCAAAATTATCATTTTTTTTTGTTCGTTAGATGTGTTATAAGATTCGTATTGTTGATGTGCTACAAAAAAATAATCACAATAGTCGATTTTTCATTCGTCAGATATGCTTTGATATTTGCATTTTTTTCCTATCTGATGAATTGAGTCTGAATTTATTATGATTTTTTCTTCGGAACATAACGAGTTCACCATATTGTCGTATTTTGTTTGTATATAATTTTATTTTTTATTTTTGTTTTTACTTAACCTCTCAAAGTACATATAAAGAACATAACGGGTTCACCACATTACCATATTTTGTTGGTATATGATTTTTTTTTTGCTTTTACTTAACCTCTCAAAGTACATGTGAAGAACATAACGGGGTCACCACATTACCGTATTTTGTTGGTATATAATTTTATTTTTTTATCTTTGTTTTTGCTCAATATCTCAAAGTACATGTGAGATTTTAAATCATATAATGGAAATATGAGTTATTAAGACTTTTAAAAATAATAACAATGATCCAGAATTAAAATTACATAAATAATTTACTATACTTTATATATAATAGAATTGTAAATAAACTATCAGGGAGTGACAATCTTGCCCTTGCCCTGGCAGGCCTGCCTCAGAGGCACGGGCGGATCCGACAGCGCGCCGCCGACGATCTGGTCGAACACGAACTTGTTGGCCGCATCGGTGAAGTGCACGCCGTCCCAGCTCACGCTCCTGGACGGGTCCCCGCACGACTTCCCCGCAAGCACGGACGTGCCGTTCACCTGGACCTTCCCGCCGCACCGAATGGCCCTATCGAAGTTGTACTCGCCGCCGCCGTACCCGCAGCACACGAGCAGAGGGTTCCCAAAACCTGAAAATCCAACACGCGCCGTTTAGTCCCAAACTTTCTTCGATTTGTACGCAACTATTTGTGTCTTTGGTCGGAGTTGCAGCAGCTTATTACACGTACCGAGCTTCTTGGCTTGGCTTATGAGCTTGTACTTGGCGGAGTACACGTCGACGTAGGTGAAGGCGGCGTCGGGGAGGGCCGTCCTGAGACGAGCGACGGTCTCGTTCAGCCTCGCGTTGAAGAACTGAGCGCCCTGGTTATAGGCGACGGAGCAGCCGGTGTCGTCCTTGGGCGCGGCGATGTCGGGGCGGAACACAAGAGCGTACGGCAGGCAGCCGAGCGGTCCTGTGTTGTGCACCCAGAAGTACCTTCCTCCGAGCTTGTATACGCTCTTCAATAGGCAAGCAGGCCATGTGCGTTGCAGTTAGAGCTCTCTCTGTGTGAGAGTGTAACTTGGTTGTGAGGAGAAACAAATGTTCAGCATGAATTGCACCTGGATTGCTGCAGTGAACCTCTCCATTAGATCAGGGATGTAGGCCTCGACTTGTTCGGTGGTCATGTTAGCGAAGTAGCCCATGGTGAGGTCGTTTTGGCCAATATCAAAGGTGTAAAGCGCCTTGGAGAAGTACTCGGCTTTCGGCAGGATCTCACGATAAATTCCACCTGCGTTAAAACAGAACAGCCGGAAATGAAACATGAAATTTGGGCTGTTCCGCATGACACACTAACGAAGAAGAACAGAACCGGACTTTGCTTTACTCCTCACCTACGTTGTTATAGATGAACTGGCTCCTGTTGATGAACTGTTCGAATTCCCAGGTCTGCACGTCCAAGGAAATGGGGCTGATGCCAGAGACGAAAATACTCCCATTGTCTCGTCTGATGGATGCAGTAGCCGTTGCGAAATTGGCTCCTTGCGTGAAGTTGCTCCCTACCGAGTCGAGATAAGCACTGAGGTAAGGTAGTCCCAGGAATTGAGCTGCAGCGTCAGGAAACAAGAAACGTGTCAAACATATCCCTACTACTATGCAGCGCAGCATAGCGAGGGACAGACAAGACATGTCGCCAAAATATCCATCCAGTTATGGCTGACATACCCATGAAGTCGATGGTGAGGCGGCCGTCGCTGTTCCGGCCGACAGGCATGCCGAAGAAGGTCCGGCCGAAGGGCGGCGGCACCGCGGAGAAGAGGGCCGAGAGCCCGCCGGTGTCCGAGTTGGAGTCGCCGAAGTTGAAGATTGCTGGGAAGTCGCACGAAGGATCAGAGCGCGCCCTCGCAGAGAGTTGTAGTACTAGCACAGAGCATATCAACACAAATCTTGTGGTCGCGGTGGTGGTGCAGCGGTGAGCTGAAGCCATCTCCCACTTTCCGGTGTTGATGGCACTGAGGCAGGGAGGATGGGGGTAACGATTGTATGGGTGAATCCGACCACAGATTAGAGTCTACCATTGCCGTGTTGGACTGGAGCTCTGGCGGACAGAGACGGCCAAGGTTTTTTCTTATCAGAAGATTCAACACAAGGCTCCATTATGTTTCATCGACGAAGAAGAGTCTAGATGGATGCCACGCAGGACCCAGGCTGATCCGGTGGAAACTGACGGGACGATTGCAGCAGCTGCTTCTCAATAATTTCTTACGTAGTATACGTTGTATATGCTGAAATTTCGTTGCCAAGAAATCATGGCAGGTGGGCTCGACTGCTGACTAGTCTTGAGTAGTTATGGCTCTGTTCGTAGCTTTTCTGAAAACTGTTTTTTTTCTTCATTTTCTAGGTTGAAAAGTAGTGGTAATTTTACTCCAACTTAGAAGGGCATATTTTTTATTCAATTTAGAAAGGACATACGATAAGTTAGGGAAATATCTTCTAGCTTTGACTTTTCTAGTTATTTATGGCTTTTGACTTATGGCATAAGCTACAAGCTAACCAGTTTTTCGAAAGCAGAAGCTTGCTTTAAATAACATGGGCCTATCATCCATGGGATTTTCTAAGATTCATCGTCTGTATTCACATATATCGTGGCTTTAATTCTCGCAGGTGCATCCTGACAAATAAAGTGTGTGTTACTAACAGAAGAGACACCATTACCCACTTAAAATTGCCTGTCTCTCGAAAAAAACTCAGAGAAAAAGTGTATCAAGCCACGTGCGAAAATATGTTTTTGTACTTTTAAACCAAAACCTTTATCTTTCTTTTTACTGTATTTATCTTTTTCTACTGTTTTTATTCGGTTTGCTACTTCAGAGACTCGCATGTCGTTGGCATCCACCCAAAAAAACTGATTTTATTTTTTAAATTTAAGATATGGTGCGGAATTTCCACGTGCCCCTAAAGCGTAGATGGGCCAAGGGCCATGGACTTTGGATCCGAGTATCCGACCAATTCCGTTCGGAACCCAACCGCATCGTCGTCTCCGCTTCGATTACTCCAGTCCAATCCCCTTGTTTGCCGTTCCAGTCTTTTCCGGTTTTCCCTCCCGTGACGAAGGCGTGGGCAGAGGGCGGCGCAGATGCGGCAGTAGGTGGCGGCTCCGTACACTATGGAGGTGCTGGCGACGAGGGCCACGTGGCCGTATGGGAGCATGTGGGTGCCGGGGATGGCTCTGGAGTCGAGCTTAGGGGAGGCTAGGGCCAGCTTCTCTGCGAGAAGTACCTTCACGAGCTTGGGCGTTCCGGGGCTGCGCCGGGAGCTTCGTGGGATCGCGGCGGGCCACGGACCCTTGGGTGGCAGCATCCGGGCTCCGTCCCGACGGCCACGGTTTGGTCATTTTCGACCAAAAATACACCAGGACGCCAACGAAACACCTCCCAGGCAGGGGCCTCGGAACTGGGATGCTCCAGGCCAGGCTGATCTAGCCCAGGTATGCAACCAAGCATCCCCAATTCCTTTCTGCTTAAGCTCGTAACAAACCATTCCTAATGAAACGAGGCAGATTCTTGCCCCCCTTTTTTTTAACTTGTCTATTTGTAAGGCGATTGAAATTTTGTTAAGCATAAGTCATAATTTTTATTCATTGGATCAACATACAATCATGTAGCACATCAATCTTTATAAAAATCCAATGATCACAGAAATTGACTTAAACTTAACGAAAAAAGAGACGACTTACAAATAACAAAACCGGAGGAAAAAAAACCCATAAGAGCCATGCACAAGAGCTAGTGCCTAGGGTCTTTCTTGTTTCTTTTATTTTGTTAGGCAGCAAAAAGTACAAACTAAAAAAGACAGTAATATTATCTCTATCAGAGTTGCCACACGATGTGTTCTCTATTTTATTTATCTTATTACAACTCAAATAAAGTATGGCACCCTAATCATGCTCACTCGCGCAATATATACTATTGACGAAGCAAGCAATAAGTGCTAAATAGTAATCTATCGAAAAATGTATAGGTCATTGCCCTTTGCCCTGGCAGGCCTGGCTTAGAGGCACGGGCGGATCCGAAAGCGCACCATTGACGATCTGGTTGAATACAAACTTGTTTGCCGCCTCGGTGAAGTGAACGCCGTCCCAACTCACGCTCTTGGATGGATCATTGCACGATTTCCCCACTAGCACTGATGTTCCGTTCACCTCAATCCTCCTGCCGCAGCTGATCCCAATCGTCCGGTCAAAATTGTAATCTCCACCGCCGTTCCCGCAGCAAACAAGCAGAGGGTTCCCAAAACCTGCAACCGGGTATCAGTTCTGACTGTAATCTACATGGCATGTGAAATTGAGCAGTTGTTCGATCGGGGGAATAGATTTCATTGGTCAGAATTTATGTTTACCAAACTTCTTGGCATCGTTTATGAGCTTGTACTTGGCAGCATAGACGTCAACGTAAGTGAATGCGGCTTCTGGGAGCGCTGTCCTAAGACGACCCACGGTTTCATTCAGCCTTGCGTTGAACAGCTGAGCGACCTTGTTGTAGGTGATAGAGCAGCCAGCTTCATCCTTTTGAGCGGTGATGTCAGGTCGGGACACCAGAGAGTACGGCAGGCAACCTATTGGTCCTGTGTTGTGTATCCAGAAATACCTTCCTCCGAGCTGGTACACGCTCTACAGAAGGTAACAGACTGTGTTAACTTATCAAAATAAATAGATAATATGTGTTGCAGTTTTTCATTACTTGGTAAACCTCAATTGCTGAACATTGTGCTCTCTCAGCGGAAGATTAAGCGAACAAAGTTGCATGTACCGCACCTGGATTACTGCAGTAAATTTCTCCATTAGATCAGGGATGTAGGCCTCCAGTTGCTCTGTAGTCATATTAGAATTATAGCCTAAGGTGAGATCATTTTGGCCAATATCAAAGGTGTATAGCGCCTTGGAGAAGTACTCGGCTTTTGGTAGGATATCCCTGTAGATTCCACCTGCGTAATAAACAGAAGAATAACGGGAAATTAAGCATGATTTTTGAGTTTTGTGTGTCACAAACAGAACTGGATTTTGTTTTACTCCTCACCTATGTTGTTATAGACGAACTGGCTTCTGTTGATGAATTGTTGAAATTCCCAGGTCTGTACATCCAGGGACACTGGGCTGGAATCCCGTGCGATCGACGCACCAGATGTTGCGAAATTTGCTCCTTGTGTGAAGTTGCTCCCCACTGAATTGAGATATGCACTGAGGTAAGGTATCCCCAGGCTTTGAGCTGCAGTCAGGAAACAAGAAGTGTGTCAAACATTCTCTCGCTTTGCAGTGCAGTATAACCAAACAGATATGTTGCCCAATATGTCGTCCAGACTATGTTTTTGGCTGACATGTTCCACTGCCATACCCATAAAGTCGATGGTGAGGCGTCCATCGCTGTACCGCCCATGGGCAGCGGCATGAAGAGGGCTGACATCCCACCAGTGTCTGAGTTGGAGTCGCCAAAGTTGAAGATTGCCGGGAAGTTCGAACAAGAATCAGTGTGTGCGCTCAGAGAGAGTTGCAGTATTAGCATAAAGGGAAGCAACATAAATCTGGTGGTCGCAGATGTGGTGGAGCGATGACCTGAAGCCATTTTCTAGTGTTGGTGTTTTGCTGATACCATGAGTCAGGGACGATATATAGGAGGATTATATATAGGAGCTACACCGTAAACTAGCTGTCGAGCTTTGGCAGACTTGACGAATCCAACCACTGACCAGAGACTGCTGTTGTCCAGTGCGGTGTTTTACTGGGTCTCTGAAGACCGACAAGGTTTTTTCTCTATCAAAGATTCACGAAAGGGCTCCATTTCATGGACAAAGAAGAGAGGTTAGATGGAAGTCATGAAGACTCCAAATTGATTCAGGAAACCGACAAAACTCTTGCAACGGGTGCTGTTGAACTTCAGCTTTGTACAATGTGAGGAAATTTCATTGCCCGAGAAGCAAGCATATGGGCTTGACTCTTCAGTCTTCACTAGACTTCTTCCCCCTTTTTTTGATATAACTGTTGACTAGACTCGATTATTGATGTTTCCTAGGATTCACATAGATGTTAAGCTCAGATGTCACAATAACCCACAATGCATTCGAAGTCTTGTATTAATAACAGGCCATATTTTCCTAAATCAATCATGCATTCACATATCCTGTTCAACACGGTGAGTTGATCATCGTAACTTTGGAGGAAAGCAAAGTAGGGCAAATGCAACCTGATTTCTACTTCTTCCTTATGGAAAACCTGTGTTTCGACCTTTTGTATTATGTTATGTATTAAATTTTATGTTTTAAGCTTAGACGAAACTAGAGGGAAAAAAGGTGAACCTAAATTTATAAATTATATGTTTTAACTGTTTGGTAAAACTCCTACTCTCGGATTATCAATTGGAGCAGTAGGAGTCTAACCAAACTCTCCGACTTCTTATTTTTTTTAGAATCAGGAGCACTTTAGAATCGGAGTGGGATCATAGTATAAAACTCGGAGCGACCTTTAGATTACTTCCCGCGAAAATTAGCACATTTATTATGAAAATGCCTCTCAAATTGAGGCCCTATTTTCAGATTCTGATTTTCCAGATTCTGCTTCTGATTTTATGATAATCCACTTCTTTGAGAATCTGAAGTTGCTGAAAGTGTTTGGCTGGTAGGTTGGCTCTAAAAACCATACGAGAGAGGATTAGAGGCAAATAAGCTAAATTATCCCTTGTACAAATAATTCAATTGTGTCTTGTAATGCTTATATTTTGTAGGCTGCACAAATCACTAGGCAGGGAAATCTCCTGTTCATTGAGGAAATGTGCATTGTACTATCCCTTGTACAAATAATTTAATTGTGTCTTGTAATGCTTATATTTTGTAGGCTACACAAATCACTAGGCAGGGAAATCTCCTGTTCATTGAGGAAATGTGCATTGTAAAATGGACCCGTGCGTGCAAAATAGAGCAAACTCCACATGCAAAATGGAGCAACATGCATTACAAAACGAGGAAATGTAGTGCAAAATGGACCCGTACGTGCTACTCCTATGCAGGTCCAAATGGTGGTTGATGCTACTAGAAAAAGATTCATACTACTGTTAGGAAAAGATACTTGTGGAAAATCAGCCCATACAATGCCGACTCATTTCTCTCCGGAAACGCACTCGGATTTTATTCAATTTTCATGGAATAACAAGGTACTTTCATATTGTATAAGTGTTCAAATGATAATTAAATGTTATTACATACAAGTATTGAAATGATAAATAAGTGATAACAAAAGATCACAAAATATCACAAGTATTGTATCCATCATCCTGATTGAGCAATTGCACTTGCAATGTTATCACAGAAACTATCCATGGATGTAGCACTTGTTTGCGACGTTGACACATCCAATGCATCCTGAGAAATGACATATTTTGCATATCTTGATGGTATTCCGGGCACATAATTAGGATCTCAATCGAATCTACGAAAACAGTTGCAAACATAAACAAATTATTACAATAAACCAACCCTTTTCTGGTTAACTGAGTAGAAACACACCTTAAAGAATTAAGCAATTGGTTCTACACTATAAGAAACCAATTACAAGCTTTGCATCACGTAAATCCCATAAGACACCCATACAAAATTTCTTCTTTTTAGTTCTCCACCAACCAATGTAAGCAAGGGCAAGGCAACATTTTTTTAAAAGTTACACGCAAACATTAGAGTTGCACAAAAAATTTCAAAGCTAATATACTATGTACAATTATCTAAACTTAAAATTTATCGAACTGGTATTGTCGTAGGGGCGACCCCACCGGCCCCTACGGCCCGACGAAGACTGCGAAACAAATCCCGCGACCCGCAAGCACCAAGGCCCCTACCCAGGGGCACCAGGAGCCCTTAGGGGAGGCTCCGAAGAAGACCTGGAGCACCCTCGGAGAGTCTCTGGGGTATCCGTAAGCCGGGAGCAGCGGGCCCTCTGGGGCCACCTCGATAGCTCCAGGCGCCCCGTCGAGATGCCCCGGACGAAGCCCGGAGGGTAACAAAGTACCACAGGAGCGACAGTTCGTCCGGACCACCCCGGGAGGTACCTCGAGCACCGGTGGACCAGGTGCACGAACCTGGTGGACCGAGCCCAGGGGAGTCCACCATAGGTCGAAGGCTACGTACAAGAGGAGGAAAAGTCACTGCAGGCCCTACACACATAAGGCTTTTTAGAGGTAGGATAGTAATGTAAAGTACTGCTAAGGAGGCTATAAATAGCCACCTTCCCCCGTGTAACAAGGGAGGCTTTTTTCTTGAGAACAAATAACATACACATTTTTCTAGCAACTGGCCCATTCTCCTGAGGACACCCTGCTCACTCCAAGCCACCGAGGGTCCCCTCTCTTACTGTCTAGCTATCTTTTTCTACGACGGTTGGCGCCGTCCATGGCGACCGGCAGGAAAGTCACCAAGCGCAGCTCCGAAGTACTAGCATGGTATCGGGACCCAAATATGTAAATCTGGACCCTCTGTGTATTCTGCACTAGTCCAGGATCACGCTAGTGCACACAGTGTCAACATTGATGAAATATCAACTCCATACAACGAAATGTTAAACAAACGAGTAATTTGAATAACAAATAACTGTTGTGACCTTAAGGTCGAGTTTTACAATTATTAAGCCACGCAAGGCTGACAATAATGAAATAAACTGCAGCGGAAACAAAGTAAACTCCAGCGGCTCCCATCAATTTACCACAGGCAACTGACTGGGATCAAAACCCTAACGATCAACCTTCGTAGAATTCCTCTTCAAAAACTGGTGACAACTCCTCCACTTCTGTTGATTTATTTAGCAAGAGTGAGTACACACCGTACTCGCAAGTCATACCACAGAATGCAATTATACATGATGGTTTATTCCAAACGAATGGCTTCTGTGGCTATTTTGCAGAAATGCAACATTTGCAATTGAATACAAATAATAGATTGAAACGTAATTGAAAACAAATAAAGAATATTAATTTAACATTTGATTTTACAAAGGACACACAGTCTAATCAAGTTATTCACACAGCTGCACAAGCTATCTCACACTGCTGACCCTTCCCAATTGACTTTATGAAAATCTACCCCTCGTGCGAAATTCCCAATCATGTCCATAACCGAGGACGCGGCTATTCGAATAGATTGATTTAACACTCTGCAGAGGTTGTACACTTTACCCACACGATGAAATCAACCGGATCAGAGTTGATCACAATAAAACATTTCGAAAACTTTATCTCAAGCATTGACACTCCCGATGTGCTTTCCTGTCGGCCAACCGATACACACAGCGTTTGGTTATGACACACATCGTTGGACAGGGATGCAACGAACCGTCCCGGGATGTGACTTATCACACCTCCACCCATCACACAACTTAAATACAACCTGAGTTGTCAATATCAAGACTCCATAACTTACTAAGTCGCCCAAATTTCATACTAGGCATGTGGTCGTGCAAGAAGACCAGTTCAATGGCGCACAAAGTTAAGTCCTTAATTGACCAATGCAAGACTTCCAGTTTTAACCCAAATCACAAAGTTTATAAAGCACACAGCTCCACCATTCACACAGATCCACCACTTGCCTCAGTCTAAATCTTTTCCCACCCTGTTGATTAAGTGCAACACATGCCATCACGAGTAACATCACAGCACACACAGTTTCATCACACAGTTCCATAATCACTTAATCAAGTTCATAATTGCAACTCAAATGAAATGAGACTCGTAGCATGGCTAAGCAATCTACTCGTATCTAACCAACCCACGTTGGTGCTACGATAATACCAACTAGTAATGAACCAACCTAGGGTGACAAAAGATCATGGCATACAATAGACAATGTGGATATAACAAATTTGATTATTAACTCTCCCAAGAGCATTTAAATAATTACTTGAAATAGAATGCAATACATTGAAACAAAGTATTTTGAAAAATGGGTTCAATATGATCAAAGGTATAACTTGCCTTGGAATAGGTCTAGGTACTGGTCTTGATCTTGAGGTGCTCCTTCTTCTCCAAAATTTTCCGAAGTATCGACGTCTACTCGCAAACGAGACACAAAATATAAAAATAAATAAATAACAGAGGCAAAACAAACTCTAAAAATCAAATAAAATTTACCATTAAATAGATCTTGATTTTATATAAATTTACAAATTTGAATGGGCTCAATCGGAGGTCGGATGCAAAAGATATGAGCTTTGGAAGTTTGAAAATCAATTAAAACCCTAATTTGGATTTAAACGAATTTCCCGAATTATTTTCCTAAAAGAAAATGGATTAATGACGTCAGCTGACGCAAGCAAGGATTTTCCGCCGAAAAATAAAAGAACCGAAAAGAAAATGCGCCGACAAAGGGACCAGCCGTCGGTGTAATGGTGCATCAGAGACTCGGTTCACCGAGTATCGCTCGGGAGAAAACTTAGGCATGCCACCCATTGCCGACTGGCGCCACGCCAAAGAAAACCAAGGAGGTGGTGCTGAGCTGGACGCCAACTGGGTTGCCACGCTGGCACAGGACCAAAATGCCAAGCAGCGGTGTCCGGCAGCGAAGTTGACGACGGCGACGGCGGACGGCGGCGAGGCAGTGGTGGCAAGATACAAAAATGAGACCCTGGGGGCACGGCGAAGCTGCTAGGGGTGGCGGCAGCGCTCGGGCGACGACGGCTTACCGGCGGCAACGAAGGGGGTGGCTGCGGCGACGAGCTTTCGTCGTCGGACGATCCGGCAACGGCGATGGAGGCGTCCTCGGGCGAAGGCGACGGTAGCACCGAGTAGCTCTGGCTATTGCGATCACGAGGGCAACGGTGGCACGGACGCCGAGGGCCTGGAGGCGGCGGAATCCGACGGCGGAGGAGCTTCGGCCGACGACAACTTTCGACAATTGAGGCGCCAGGAAGACGAAGGAGAGGGCGAGACGCTGGGGCTTCGACGGAGGAGGAAGGGGTGAGGAGATTGGAGGGGTCGGGGGCCTTTTTATAGCCGGAGGAGGAGTCCACGAAGGAAACGGCGGCGGCGCGCGTAGGGCGGAGGTCGGGCGCGGGGAGGAGTCCGTGACGAAGACGATGCTGACATGGCTTTAGGCGGGGCCACCGGCAGCGGACGAGTGAGGCGCAGGTGAGGCCGAGCGTGCGATGGCGTTCAATGGCAATGGAGCGAGCGCGTGGTGTGAGGTCAATGAGGAGAAGTTAATCTTCTTGGCGGAATAGTATTGGGCTTGACCTATCAACATTCGGAGGGATTTTCTTTTGGTTTTTCTTTTAAATAAATCCAGAAAATGCACATAGCAAATAAAAACAGCAAATGACTTTGGAAAAATTCCAGAAAAATTTGGAAAATATATCCAAGCCCATAGAATCCAAATAAAATAGTTTTAACAATTGTTGATGTTGGGATTAATCATATTAAATCATTTTGTCATTAAAGTCCAATTTAAGCTTTTAAATTAAATTCAAAAGAAATGTAAATGGTGAGATTCTGAACTAGCAACTAATTAAAAGATTTTCAGATGCCAAAAGTTGGGATGTTACACATGGCCCCTCAGAAAGCTGCGCCCAAAGTCTCTGCGACAGAGGCCGCGCCCAACACCCTGAGGGCTAAGCTGTCAGACTCGGATTTTCTAATCCTGAATCCTTTATGAAAATACTGTGCTACTCGCATGGATCAGTAGGTAGCACTCGCAGGCTCATTGCTGAATCATTTTATATATGGTGTGAATTAAGACATTCAAATACAAACACACATCAGAGTGACATAGACCACATCGTGTCGAGTTTTACATAAGGGCCACCAGACCAAATTGATTACATCACACAACAGCACGTAGCTACAGCCGAAGCAAAAGAGGGAATATGACTCATCTCTTCACAGGCAAGCGACTGGGGTGACCTACGTACGACTGATATTATCCAAGGATTGGGTAATATCGGTTGTACGCAAGTACCGACGAGTCCACTAGATTGGGGTGAGACCTAGACTACAGAATCTAGACTATTCTTCAAGGTTCCCTTGACCATTGACTTCGGGATCCTCGTAGTACGTGTAGTCTCCTTGATCCATATCATCTAGAGGGTTTGGGAGGGGAGCGAGAGTGAGCACAACTTCTGTGCTCGTGAACCAACACACAGTATGCAATAGTATACATACAAGGCTTAACAAGGATGATTCAGGTTCTTTTATCTGCTAAAGCAATATTTTTAATTATCATAGTTACAAGTTCCTATGACTTAGCATTTTAAACAAATTGCATTTTATTAAAGAGAGTAAGTGCAATATTTAAATAACAGTAGAGGTTCCCTCCATCGGAACTCTACACATGCATCATTTTGTTGGAGCTACATCCCCTCCAATCGCACCACTGAGCTCGACGGCTCAGGAAAAATCCAACCTCGGGCTAGGTGAGCCGTCCTGGTTGTAATCCATCAACAAAGGTTTTTGAAATATAACTAACTCAAGTTAAGATCTCATGTTTGTCTATGACCGTAGGCGCTGTTGTTTAAACAGTTTAGACTCTGCAGAGGTTGTACACTGTACCCACAAGAGATAATCATACTCGTTACCCCACATGATTCCTTAGTCATGTAGTTGAGCGATCGTCACAGTAATGTTTCAAACTACCTTGCCTCTTCTGTCATCTAACCCCTATGGACAATTCCATAAGTTGTGCGGAATGTTCACCACAACGACTAGCGCAGCTGGCCCTGGCCACAACGACTAACGGAGTTGGCAACTTCACCCTCCTTGGCGTCCCTTTCAAGCCATCATACATACTGCCGCTTGCACACTTTCATCAATAATTCTGTCATCAATAATTTTACTAAGCCAAGTTGCACTTTGCAGACTTGCGGTTGTACTTATTTTACACAGGAGGTCATGACAAGATTAAGTCCTTAATCTATCTAGACGGTTCATACCCCATTTCACCCATTCTCGTGCTACATCCGCACCCACCACTCTTTCCATCCGCTCAGATGTGGTACTAGCAAGTTGTTCAGGGTTTTGGGGAGGAAAACCAATTAACACAACACGTCAGTCATTTACATCCAATGACTATCCAAAACCACTTTCATGATTAAAATATGATAAACATGATATTTATTGTCCTGGTACATAAGCAAGTCTAGCATGTCGCTTAAGTACAACCTATACTAGTATTTACCACATATTTACTAGGGTGACATCGAATGAGGGATTCAATTTATCAAAGGATGGGTAATACTTAATTAATCATCAAATGGGTGTTTAACTACCTTAAGCTTTAACATACATTTGATTACAGAATTAAAGCATGCAGCTTTGATATTTTAAATAAATATAGTTTGCATAAAATGTAGCCTCAAAATGATCAAAGTATTGACTCGCCTTGGTTAAAGGCAGTGGGGTCTTGGTACTTTTGAGCTTGGTCGAAGTTGAGATCTCCTGCATCTTCGAACCCTAATCGGAAGAAAGTACCGGAAAAAGGCACAACAACAGAGAGAGCAAATAAATGCCAAACTCACAATAAATGAACTCCAAATTGAACAAGACCAATGCCATTAGCAAGGTCTTGAATTTAGAAAATTTTAGAAACAAGTTTCATAATTTTTGGAGTTATAAAGAAAAAGATATGAATTTAAACTTTTCAATAAAATTTTTAATTGAAAAACAAAATCAAAAAAGCTGGAAAACCGGGGAGCTGACATGTGGCATGAACTGTGCGCGGTCCACGGCAGTGCGCGTGGACCGGATCCATGCACACCGGTGCATGGTCCACGGACACTGTTGCGTGGACCGGAGGGCACCCGCACTGTGCCGGTCCACGAGACCATGGGTCCACGGCACAGTGCCAGCGAGCCCACCTGTTAGTGACACGTCGCAGTAGCGGGGCCCACTTGTCGTCTACGGCGCGGCGTTAAAACGCGACGCCTCGCGTTCTCCGCCGCGCTGAGAACGAGAGGGGTTGGGAGAGACCCTGCGTGACGCCTTGCGTTCTCCGCCGCAGAGAACGAGAGGGGGAGGGAGAGAACCAGGTGGGGAGAGGCGGGGCGCCGGCGCGGGAGCCGGGAGGAGGGAGAGGAGGGCGAGAGGCGCAAGGCGGGAGGCAACAGGAGGAGACCGAGGGGGGAGGAGGCGGCGGCGGCTTGCAACAAAGGAGGAGAAGGGAGGAGGGAGAGGAAGGAGAGGCGCCCGGGGCTTTTTATAGCCGGCGGAGGCAGGGAGCCGATGGAGGGAGCTCGGGCGCTCGCGCGGTCCTGAGGAGGCGTCGGTCATGAGCGCCTGCGCGCAAAAAAAAGGTTAGGGCTCCCCCAGAGCCCTATCTAAAAAAGTATGGGGGACGGCGCCGGCTTCGCCTCCCCCTCGCAAAAAAAGAGGTTGGGGCGCCCATGGAGCCTTATCTAAAAAAAGTATGGGGACAGTGCCGGCTTTGTCTCCCCCTCACAAAAAATAATAAGGTTAGGTCTCCCCCAGAGCCCTATCTAAAAAAGAATAGGGAATGGCGCCGGCTTGGCATCCCGTTCGCAAAAAAATGAAGTTAGGGCTCCCCTGGAGCCCTATCTAAAAAAGCATGGGGGCAACGCTGGCTTCGCCTCCCCCTTGCAGAAAAAAGAGGTTAGGGCTCCCCCGGAGCCCTATCTAAAAAAGTATGGGGGCGGCACCAGCTTCGCCCCCCTCGCAAAAAAATGTTTGGGCTTTCCCATAGCCCTATCTAAAAAAGTATGGGGGATGGCGCCGGCTTCGCCTCCCCCTCGCAAAAAAATAAGGTTAAGGCTCCGGGGGAGCCCTATCTAAAAACGTATGGGGGCGGCGCCGGCTTCACCTCCCCTTGCAAAAAAAAGTAAGCCTATGCCTCCCTCGGAGACCTATCTAAAAAAGTATGGGAAACAACGTCGACTTCGCCTCCCCCTCGCAAAAAAGATCCCCCCTCGCAAACGTAATAGCATTGCCACAAGCTCTATTTACAACAAATCTGCAGTACACGAGACACGTACATAGCCACAACTGGGGAGGGATGGCGCGACCAACAAAGGAAAGCTCACGAATAATACAATAAAACATCAATCACTCACCACAAGTTGCAGCTCTGTACATATACAACACACATCGACACCCCGCAGCGCTACGACACAAAGTCCCACTCATCCGTCTGCACCTCCCACGCAAGAAGCTCCTCATCGGATGCCCCGATAGCCACAAGGTGTAGGTACTCCCTCTCCGCGCCACATAGAGATCCGGAGGAGTCCCCGATAGAAGCCTCCGCAGGCGAGGTGGCCGAAGAGGTCCCAGCAGAAAAGACAGTACCTCGGCGCTCCTAGAAAGCACGCATCTCTTCGCGCGCCCTCACCGCCTTGCACTTCTGGAAAAGCCGAAAATGTTCCATCGACCCTTCCGGGTTCGCCAGCTTCCACCGCTGCCACTTCGTGCCGTGGTACACGACCCCCCAGTAGCATAGTTGCAGATGTCAGATGGACATGAGGTTCCGCTCATCCTTCGTACCGCGCAGAGGAGCGGTCACTTCCATCACTCGCCCCCCGGGTGGGCGAGGGCCCCACGAGCGGTGTGTCAGAACAGAGGCGGCCTGGCCTAAGCAAACCAACAAGCAAATAACATAAACATACCACGAGCAAACTTCAATACAAGATGCTTCGTAACTATTATTTCATTCAAAATCGGAGGTCGTTAAAAAAAAACAGCAACCCCCTGCACCCAGCCCGCTTCAGCACAAGAGCTGGAGCAGACAACGCCTAAAAAACCTACGCAAAATCTACATCTGGAATTGCTAGAGAAGGGCAGAGGGTCACACCTTTGCTCCGGTGGTGGCCCCCCGCTTGCCGGCGCCCTCAACGACCGCTGTAGTCTTGCCCTTCGTATTTTGCTCAAGCACCAAGCGAAGGGACTCCATCGCCACCTCGCGACCATGCGGCACCCAGAAGTCCCGAGCGAAGGTCTTCCCTGCCTTGCGTGCTTGTCGCTGATCGGCAGCAATCTCCTGTACGGAAGCGATGGGCACGGAGCGGGCGCCGAGGGCTTCAACATGCCCACAACCGGCCCTATGCAGCGACACGAAAGCCACTGTCCAAGCTACCTTCGTGCAATGGTCGTCGTAGGCTAGCGTGGTGGGCAAGATCTCTCTTGCATGTTGGAGCCGATCCATTGTCACATCAATCTGTGAAGGCGCGTGCTTCCGAGGTGGCGGCACTGCTCCGAGCTCGATCACGGTGCCCTCCAACGACTCCATGGCTTCCAACATAACGCATGACATCGTCCCGAGTACTGTCGCTCCGCTTCGACCTCCGCCTCAAGCATGCCGCAGGAGCTCTGAAGCGTTCGCACCTCCTCGCGCAAGTAGCAGTGCTCCCCCTCCAGCTCGTCGACCCGTGCCTCCAACTCCCTCGCTCTCTTGACAAGGGCCAAGCGCTCGGAGAAAAGCGACTCGTTTCGTGTGTGCTCTGAGGTGACCCGCTCCTAGATCTCCGCGTAGCCACGGCGGATGCCCCCCTCGAGCGCGCGGGACAACATCAAGGTCTGCGTGAAGCTTACCCTCGCAGCATTCGCCTCGATCGAACTAAACATCCGATGCGTGGGTATGCTTCGAAAAAGCTCATCCACGCAGGGCGGGGCGGCGAAGCGGGCCACCTCCTAGATAGTCACAGCCTTGGCGCTAACCTTAAAATCGTTGGTACACAATGGACCAAAGGTGCCCGCGACACCACATGTGCCAGCGGCCGTGCCCACCTCCCCCGGCACCCGGGTGTCGGAGCCATCGTGAGACCCACCGGCACCGGAGTTACCACCCAACCTTCCGGCACAGGAACCGCCTCCCTCGGCACCCCCGGCGCTCTGCCCTACAAAAAATGTCAAGTCAGCACAGTCGCACTAACCAAAACGCGCGCGCGAGGAACTCACCAATCGCGTCCCAGGCAGGAACAGGTGCCTCCACCATGGTATCCTTGGACCCCGGGCGTAGACTCGCGAAGGCGTCCCGACCGAAGACTCCTCGAGGGCCAGGCTCGCCACACAAAACAAGCTAACCATCCTCTTCGCCGCCATCACGCCCTTGGCAAACAGCCACTGGAGAAACCGGGCACGCACCAGAAGAGGAGGCCGTCGAGCTCACACGCCGACCTAACCCGTAGCACATCGGGCTGCCTTCGGTGGACGTTCCTCCATGTCCACCCTCGCGCAGCGGGAACTGCCCGTGCCCCCGTCTCCAACGCAACGCAGGGGTACCGCATCAATTGGCCCTGGGGCGTTCAGCTCCTCCGGCACCCGGTTTTTCTTCCTCCTCCCCTCGTCGGGGTCGGGCCACTTCGCCAGGCGGACAACCGGATCTAGGTACGCCCGGTTCAGATGAGGCTCGCGCACCTCCAGCCCCCGCTTCGCATGCTCCTCCCCGGTAAAAAATTATACGTACATAGCAATAAAAAGAAACAATAGTCATTACCCTCCTTGGCGCCCGATAGATTAAAGGAGGGGAGCCCACCCCTCGCCGCCCCGAGCTTCACGTCCCAACCCTGCGCGAGGGGCCACACCCGAAGTGCGCAGAACTCCACAAGATCACACGTGGAGAGCCTCCGCATCACGGCGGTCAGCAGCAACTGGAGAAGTGCCTCCTCCCTCGACGTTAAGTCAATTTCTGGGGAGGGGGTCGGTTGGATGGGCCCTCCGGTCGAGAACAAGCCATCGTCCACCGGGCACTTGTGGTAAAACCACCACCAGGTCCAGTCGGTCTCCCACCGGTTCCTAGTCGCGGGAGCCGGCAGATACCGGAGACAATGTGCCTTCGACTGAAAGTTAACGCTCCTGAAGTTTAGCATCTCGTCGGTATCTTTCTTCTTCTTCGGTTGACACCGCCCGTCGTGAAGATGCGCGAAGAGCCGACCCTCCCCGCTTGCCCCCACGGACCGCATCGCCCACTCGAACACGTCGAGCTTGACGATGGAGTTGGGCGTCAGCTGCGCCAGCTCCACCCGATATAGCTGAAGCACACGCGCCATCAGCTCCACACAAGGAAATCGAAGGCTGGCATCGAAGAAAGCAACGAAGACGACCGCCTCATCCTCCAGGGGCTCTGGCCCTGTCTCCGAGCCGGGGGCTCGCGCCACCGAAATGTTCGACAATTTCCCCTCGTCCCTTAGGGTCCGTAGGACTTGCGATGTCACTGACGAGCGGCCAAACTCGTCAGTGTAAGCAACCGCCCCACCACCATCCCTAGGCCGCTTCGTCATGGCGCCAGAGAAGACAGACACCGGAGCTAGGATCTTCAAGGAGCAACGCACACAAACAACGACTAGGGTTTTCGAAATGGAGGGCAATGCCACAAGGGGGTAACTTCGTGGACATGTTGTGCTTCATGCACATATGGACATGGCCAATCCGGGCACTCCATAGCGAATCCAGCGGCCGGGATCAAGCCTCCCTCCCACCCGCCGCCACTTTGCGGAACCCCCCTCCCCCCTGACGGCACTTCTCACGAGATTCAGTCCTCACCCCGATCCCCCAATCCTCTCCCCCCCAACACCCCCGACACCAAGCACGCTAGGGTTTGGAGGCCCGTGTCGCCGCTCCTGAGTCGCCCCGCGCCGCCGTGATCGTCGCTCCTGCACCGAAGTCGGCGAGAAGTGGTGTCGGGCGTTCTTGCAGCCACGCCACGCCCGCAGACCGCGCTAAGTCGCCTGCGCCCTATGCCGCCCCCTGCGCCGAGGCTCTACTAGCCAGCGCCCCTTGCGCCTGTGCCGAGTCCCCATCTGCACTGTCACACGCCCGTTGTGCCACCCATGTCTTGTAAGATTTGAATGTGTAACTGGTTATGTAATGTAGTAGTTGAGAAATGGAGTGTAGAATTCTTATTGTAATGGCTCTGTTATATCTATGTAATGGTTACTGTTGAATTGTGATTGTGGGGATTTGATTGTTGAATTTGTGATTGAGCAATGTATGGTTTTGTGTAGCTACATTATACAGAGGGAAATGCAAGAGGAACTGGCCTGGGGAGAGCAAACAGAAGAAGTTCAAGGGAAAGGTAGCTCGCATGAGCAGAACATGCAAGGAGATTAGCACCCATGATAGCCGCAACTGCCGTTTAAGGAAACAAGCAAAATAGTAATGTAATGTAGCATTTTAATTTCTTTCACTTCACATGTGGTTCTTCTTATTACATACTAACTCAAAATGTATGTGTGTTTTCAGTATGCAGGCAAATCAGGAGACCACTTTCATTGAGGTCCGAGTCTTGGAGTTTTGTAATCTGCAATGCAGTACTGAATTGTGGATTCGGAATGCTTGACGAAATACTGTATTGAATTTGTATTCGAAATTCTGTACTGAAATGCTGTCAGAATTCTGCATTGAATTCGTATTCGAAATTCTGTACTGAAATGCTGTCTGAATTGTGGATTCGAAATGTTGTACTGTACTGCAATGCTGGACTGAAATTATGTACTGAACTGCTGTACTGAATTGTGGATTCAAAATTCTGTACTGAAATGCTGTCTGAATTGTGTGAATTGTGGATTCGATTTGCTGTCTGAAATGCTGTCTGAATGTTGTCTGGAATGCTGTCTGAAATGTTGTGCCATCAGTCAACTGGCATCACAATAATTTGTCAGTGGTAAGAAGCATTCCTTCTCCCGTTCCCTTCTGTCCAGAGTAACCAGCCGTCAGTTCAGCATTCATCCCTGCCCATAAGACTAGTACCACTCTACAAGAGGAATATTTTCTTTTCTGAAATTACTTCTGTTGTACAGCCGTCAGTTCAGCATCCATCCCCGCCCATAAGACTAGTACCACTCTACAAGAGGAATATTTTCTTTTCTGAAATTACTTCTGTTGTACAATCTTGATGCCTTAATTTTCCTCACTTTGCAAGATGTTTGGTATATTTGGCTTTGCAGTTGTAACTTGGGTGATATGGACCAACAGGATGATATACAGGCTCATCTTTGTTTCTACGGCACTGGAAACGGCTGGTTTCCAACATCAAGAGGATTGGTTCTGCTATGCTGTCGGCCTGTGTTGGAAATCTGTGATATTCTCGTTTCTCTGATGTTTTAGCTTTTGTTCAGCTCTGATGCTTTTATTCCAGCAGTACGCTTTCATGTAAATCTTTATTCCAGCAGTATGCTTTCCTGTAAATCTGGAGTGAAAGCTCCCTCTTGGCTGTAAGCCTGTAAAACTTCATCGGTTTCTTTTGAATAGAATGGAAAAGGGGAACCAGATTTCCAGAATGTATAATGTAGCTACACTAAACCAGCAGTATGCTTTCCTGTAAATCTGGAGTGAAAGCTCCCTCTTGGCTGTAAGCCTATAATACTTCATCGGTTTCTTTTGAATAAAATGGAAATGGGGAGCCAGATTTCCAGAATGTATAATGTAGCTACACAAAACCATACATTGCTCAATCACAAATTCAACAATCAAATTCTCACAATCACAATTCAACAAGAACCATTGCATAGATATAACAGAGCTATTACAATAAAAATTCTTCATTCCATTTCTCAACTACTACATTACATAACCAGTTACACATTCAAATCTTCCATGACACCAGCGGGCGCGCGACAGTGCCGATGGGGACTCGGCGCAGGCGCAGGGGGCGTTGGCCAGTGGAGCCTCGGCGCGGCGACGCGGGGCCTCATAACCCTAGCGCTCTTGGTATACTCGTTTGAAGATTGCCCTGCAATCCGCTGAAGCTCTTACCCGTCTGCATTCCACGATGCATCGCTCCATCATCCCTGGGGATGTCAACTGTCAAGTCCTCCAATATACTCTTGGATGAAAGCTGCAACGCAAAGGTGTCCGACTTCGGAGGATCGACGCTGATGCCTCTGGATGAGGAGTTCGTGGTGTTTCTGCAAGGGACCCGTGGTTACCTAGACCCCGAGAGCTTCCTCACCTTGCAGCTGACGGAAAAGAACGATGTTTGCAGCTTCGGTGTTGTGCTCCTCGAGCTCATAACTAGAAAGAAGGCACTGTACAGCGATAACTACAATAAGGATATGAAAGTTTTAGCGGTGACGTTCGCTTCCGCGGCCCGTGACAAGCGGCTTCATGCGATAGGTGAGGGGATAGAGGCGTTGGTGAAAGTCGCGGAGCTAGCCATGCAGTGCGTGAGTGACGAAGAGAATGACAGGGCAACCATGAGGAAGGTTTCTGAGAGATTGCAAATGGTGATTACTGTTCACTGGGACTGGTTGGGCCAAGTGAGCCAGGAGTTCAGCACAGAGAGATGGTCTTCCAGTCTTAGACTCTGTTTGGAACAGCCGTGCCTTTTCTGAAAAGTGGCTTCTGTTTGTGCTACAGGACTGAACGCCTCTTAGCTAAACGGCTAGACCGAAGAGATTTGATGTTTAACTATATGACTTTTAGGTAGACTGGCTGTAGTTTTCGAGATAGAGAAATGTCTAGAATGCCCCTGAGAACAGTAATTGTGTGTTTGATGCCGTTTAACGCAATTAACAACGTTTAACGACAACTAACGACAATTGACGATTATTAACGATGATTAACAAACATTTATTACAACAAATATTTATTAAAAATATTTATTATAATGAATTTGAAGACAAATAACGATAGTTAAACGACAAGTGATAATAACTAATGACATTTGACGCCAACTAACGGTAGTTAACAACAAGTGACGATCACTAACGACATTCGACGATAACTAACGACAAATTGATTTTTACAACAAACAATTATTACAGAAAATTATTACGACAAACAACTAATCAACAGTAAATAATTAATAATAAATCAACAATAAACAATAAATTGATTTTTACGACAAACAGCTAATCAACAATAAATAATTTTTACGACAAACAATTATTATAGAACATTATTACATTGAATAATTAATACAACCAATTATTACATAAATAAATACAATAATAATTATTGCAATAAATAATTATTACAACAAATAATTCATACCTCCTCCACTTTTTCCTGAGCTTGAGACCGGCATCGGCGTTGTTAGGCACCCCACACCCTCACACGTATCCTAAAAAATAAAGAAGTAACAAATAAAAAAGAAGGAAAAAGAACAACCATTAAGAAGCAAAGATATACAAAAAAGAATACAAATTACTAAAGTAATTTGACCTAAGCATCTTAATATATAACTATAGTAACAAAAGGACTAGCCCCAATTTCATTACCGAGCCTGCATCATCCTACTACTTCAAATAACTATAATAACAACTTGTTTAAGTAGGTACTGAGCCTGCATCATCCTGCCACAGTAGATGACATTCATCATCCTACTACTTCAAATAACCTTTACAACAGAAAAGCAATGAACCGACCCATATTATCTTAAATACACACAAGTAACTTCTTTTCCAATGCAATCGTAACTCTAGTTGTCAATGTACGTTCTGGCTTAAGGTTAAAATCTGGTGACATACAAAAAATACATATTCGCTATTTTATCAAGCTTTGCTGATAGATCACACCATTCACACATAGGGATGAAAACGGATCGGATAGTTTCCGACCGATCCGGACGAAAATGGATTCGGATTGTCTCGGATCGGATTTTTCTCGGATAATTTTCGGATCGGATACGGATTCGGATTTTTTTGTAGGCATGCTATCCGGCGGATACGGATTATCCGGATAAGACAAGTCCGGATATCCGGATTTCGGCCCAATAGAAGAAGATTTCAGCCCAAAAGGGAAAATAAGATTTTAATTGATTTTCGAATTTTAGAAAATGCAACAAATCAAATAGCCTTTTAGAAAATAGCAAATAGAGTTAAAAAATTCTAGAAAAAATCATAAAAATTCCTTAAATTATTTTGAACTTAATAAAATTAATTCCAAGTTAAAGTTAGTTTTTATTTTTGCACATAAATTATTTTTAATTTCTGAAAAATATGAACAACCTTTTTAAAATCCAGAAAATTCAAGAAATTAACTATTATTTTTTCATTTTCACTTTAAATACAATAAAATCCCAGAAATCTCAATAAATTTTTTTTGACATTGAAAACTAGGAAATTAAATAATTGACTTTATTTCATTTATTTTTCCTTTTTAACCGAGAAAACTCTTTTAAATCTCAAAAAATCCAATAAACTAATAACTTTATTAATTTTATTTTTGGTAACATACTTTGAGATGTTACAGTCATTTACGTATAGATTAACTATCTAGCCTCATCAATGTTAGTGTGAACTAAGTTTTATGTATGTGATAAGCTAAGTGTAAATGTGTGATGACTTGTGACTTTGTGAGTTCTGACTTATAAGCTAAATATGGTAAACTAAGTGTTATGTTTATGATGAACTAGTCAATGCAACTTGTTAGTGCCAATGTTATGCGTGGTTGCTGAAAATATGAATAATTCATGAATGTGTTGCATCAAATGAACTACTTATATGTTTTCGTTAATTTCTGGCATACAATTTAAGGGGTTTTCATGTTCCGAAAATAATCCGCGATCGTATTCGTTTCAATTCAGTATTCGCCCGTATTCAGATTCGATATTATTCAGTATCCGTATTCGTATCCGGAGTATCCGTATTCATATCCGGATCCGGAAAAAAATATGAAAACAAATATGACAGAGCAATTATCCGTCCGTATCCGATCCGTTTTCACCCCTATTCACACATTATACTCTACCATTCATAGTTCAATATGAGAACATGACCCTTTCTTTTTACCTATGCGGCATGGAAAAACCAATGCGCCCTGCTTCTCTCATGGACTGGTACAAGTATTTCTTCACAGTTCCCTTAATTAACAGGCTGTAGATGGTCTTTGGTTAATCGATCAGTATATAAAATGCAGCTAGGCAAAAGGAGTCTCAGCTATGCAATAGATCAGTGGCAAAATGCAGAAATCTTATGTAATCAACTTACAAATCAGAGTGTCAGCTATGCAATGCAAGAACAAAGGTAAAAACAAGAGAACAAATTAAAAGGTTTCACCATATAATCCTACAATTAGTTTCTGAACTCGAACAGAAGACTTGAACTGTGTACTTGCAATCCAGCATCTTCTCAGTGAAAATGATCTTGGCTCGTGTTCAGTGCTTTGTGTTTACCAATTACCATGTGCTCGAGGACATGGTGCCGTTGGTGCCGGGCAGCTCGAAGCGGCTGCCCGCGTCCCGACAGAGGTCATTGTTGGCCGATCCAAAGCAAAAAACTACTAGTTGATTACACGCTTGCCGTGCGCTCAAACTACTAAGTTCTTCTGCTTTTTATTGCTTGTCTTAAGCTTGGATGCATTAAACAACAGACTCATATGCCCCTTTTAAAGGGGTGATTACATAGTCATTACCTTATACGACTTCAAACTCCAAAAGCTACTCGGACATCGCGTGTCACGTGTACACGCTTGCCGACGGGATCGTACACCCGGTATGCTTTGGATCCAGGTTCGTAACCGATGAAGACCATGGGTTTGCTCCGGTCGTCGAGCTTCTTGATGTTCGGCCGCACCTCCTTCACGTGCGCGATGCACCCAAATGTGCGAAAGTATTGTACGCTTGGACGTGTTCCATACCATGCTTCATAGGGCGTCTTGCCATCGACGCTCCGGGTTGGCGCGCGGTTAAGGATGTAGATACTGCTAGGATTGCCTCACCCCAAAACTCCTGGCATGTCCTTCGCCTTCAACGGTATCAGTGCCATTGCGACGACCGTCGATTCGCGTTCGACAACACCATTTTGTTGTGGTGAATATGGCGCCGTGAGGAGTCGCTGACGCCGCGATTCGCATGATATTCACCAAACTCCGTGAGACGTGAACTCGCCGCGCGGCCGGTGCGAAGAGCTTGGAGCTTCCGCCCGATTCCACTTCGACGGTTTGAAGTTTTGATTCTCTGCTGCCGCCTCGTCCTTCGTTGCTAGTAGAATCAGCCACATGTAGCGGCTGAGGTCGTCAACTAGGAGCAGGAAGTAGCGCTTTCCACCTGGTGTCGCTGGCGTGATCGGTCCGCATAGATCCCCATGCACCTCCGAGGAGGTTCTCCGCGCGGTGCCAGCCTCCTGTGGAAACGAGTACGACGTTGCTTACCCGCTAGGCGACCATCACAAATTTGGTTGGCGTGGTCGATCTTGGAAGTCCCCGCACCATGTTGCGTTGTGCCGCTTGGGCGCCTCAAAATTGAGGTGATCGTGGCGAGCATGCCAGCGCCATGCATCGTCGTCGAGTCGTGCCGCTAGACACACCGGCTGTGCTAGGTTCAATGAAAGAACATATAACCGGTTGTGTGCACGGTTTACCTTGGCGAGAAGTTGTCGTTGCGGATCGTGGATTCGAAGCACGCCTCCCTTGATCGACATTTGGCAACCGTTCGTCGAGCCGCCCAAGATCGACGATGTTGAGTACGCGATCGGGGATGTAGTACACTCCGTCGGTCTGCGGTGCTCTCCGCTTTGGCACATGAACGATGCCGTACCACGTCCACGAGATGTCAGCGGTCAAGCATCACCAAACTTGATCGAACCAGTGACACCAGCTGTCGGCTCGGCGAAGACGTCCTTGCATCCCGTCATGTGGTTGCTTGGCCGGTGTCAAGATACCACGCATCATCATGGTGGTCCTCTTCTCGTCCTAGGTGCACATCAGCATGCTCCTCGTTGAGCATGACGTCCTCGGTCATGCTCTCGGTGGTCTTAGATGGTGCGCACACCTGCGCTATAAGTAGCATGGTTTGGTCGTCGTCGACCCTCACCAAAGTTGGCTCGCTTTCGTTGCGTCGTGGCATGCGGCAATTTCTAGCCCAATGCCCAAGTTTACGCGATTCGACACTTGTCCTTCGACACGTCACGGCCGCCATTAGGCACAGTTCCATTTCTGCCACCGTCGCGGCCTTTCGGCTTGCCGCGGTGCCTATTGCTGCCATAGCCACCGCCAAAGCTCCGCACCGCGAGCCTTGGCCATGCTCACGCCGCTTCATGCGCGCAAGCCACTCTCTTCGTGAGGAGAGGTGTCCGCCGGCACGTCGGTGTTGTCTTGTTCGAGCGCTCTTCACGGCCTTGATCGTCCGGTGAGTTCTTCCACCGAGCGTCTCGCAAGTCAACGAGCGTCTCAATTGAGATTGCTACCTGAGAATACCTTGGTGGGACGACGCGGAGGAATTTTTTTACAACACGGTCTTCCTCAATCTTGTCCCCGAGTATTTCCAAGTTGTTGACTAAGCCGGTGAGCCGCATTGCGAAGTCATCCACCGACTCGCCGCTCTTGAATTTGATGTCATCAAATTCTTTGCGTAGCGTTTGCGCCTTTGCCTCGCGTACGCGTTGGACTCCCATGCGCATTGTTTTGATGGTGTCCCATACGTCCTTGGCGGTGTTCTTGACTGCAAGCGTAGACAGCATCTCCGACGGAACGGCTCGGAGTATGGCAGATAACGCCATCCTGTCGTCGCGGTAGTCGCCATTACCGGGGTCGATCGCCTCCCACAATCCTTGCGCTTGTAGATTCACCCTCATCACGAGAGACCAATCTCCATAGTTGGTTCGCGTCAACATCGGGTATACGACCGAGCCTCCTGACTCCCTCATCACGCGATGGATCACAACTTCCCCACCGCCACCGCTGCCGCTGCCGGATCCCGCCTCCAGACGTTCGCCGACGTTGTTGGGCATCCTTGGCCGGGTAGGTGAGTGGGAAGATGATCGACGCATCGCCGGATCGAGTGCAGGCTCTGATACCAATTGTTGGCCGATCCAAAGCAAAAAACTACTAGTTGATTACACGCTTGCCGTGCGCTCAAACTACTAAGCTCTTCTGCTTTTTATTGCTTGTCTTAAGCTTGGATGCATTAAACAACAGACTCATATGCCCCTTTTAAAGGGGTGATTACATAGTCATTACGATACGACTTCAAACTCCAAAAGCTACTCGGACATCACATTAATGCCGAAACGGACAAGGAGAAGAAAAAAGCAATGATTATCTAATAGCCATGCGGGTGGCGGTGGGGTAGGCCTAGGTGATGACACAGAGGACAATGGGGAGCGGGGAAGGAGGGAGCGGCGCGAGAGGAGCCAAGTGATCAGATCCAGAGCTAGGAGGAGGAGACTGGAGGCGAGGCGGAAGCGCCGACGTGGAGGCGTTGGGCGTCGGGGTAGTAGGAGGAGGAGGTCGGCGTCGGGGGAGGAGACGCCGCTTCGCGGGAGGAGAACAGCGGCAGCGTGAGCCGGCGGAGGAGGAGGAGACTGGAGATGAGGCGGAGGCGCCCAGATCTGGGTGGGGGAGAAGGTGGTGACGACTCAGGGGGAGGGGGAGCACAGCGGGGGAGGAGGAGTGGGAGGAGGAGGCGCAGGGAGCTGAGGCTGGCCAACCATGGACCAGGCGGGGGTTTGGGTTTTTATAGCGTGATATTCGGCGAGTAATTATCCCTGAATTTTAGAGTAATTTCAGAATAGAGTCTGCAGGAAGTTGTAGAAGCTTTCCGCGGACAACTTCTCGTTTTAGACTTTCGCATATTGTATGAGAAAGCGATTTATTTAGTTCGTCTTCCGACTTTTTCGACCAAAAAGTCAAAGTCAAAGCTAAAACAAACACGCCCTTACCCTAGTCAGTCCTCGCGCATGCTCAAGTGCTTCCACTGGCAACTAGACACGAGCAGTTTGATCATGGAGATGAGCAAAAAGCGTTAGACACTCCAGAATTTGCATCCACATTAGAAATCAACACACTGAAAAGTGTGAAGCTAGCTTTGGAGTTTGGAGTGATCATCAGTTTTTTTGGGGTATTTGGCACATGTCATTATTTTGCATTATATAATAATGTAGATTAGATTGATTGGCCCGTCCAGTTGCCCAGCATAATTGAGTATAAAACATGGGGCTGTCTAATGCTTAGGTGACAGAAAATTTTGTTATATTTCAGCCAAATTTTTTGGCTTTTGGATCTTAATCCAATGTGCACCTTCTGTCTCGTGTTGTTTTTGTTACGAAAGACATTAAAAGAAGACTGAAACAAATAATTATTTTAACTTAGACAAAAAATTTTAAAAAAATTCAGCTAATCCCCATAAAATATAAATAAAACACAAAGTAAATCTAGATAAACTCCTACAAATAAAAAACAAATTGAATTTAAAATTGCAATAATGCTTTCCTAAGTTACATATCACTTAGCATTGCAATTTAAAGTTTAGCGATTTTAGTCAACTGAAAGATAAGAAATTTCATGTAAATAAAAATTAGCAAAACCTATAGAATATATATCCCTAATATTTTTCAAACTCAAATTTGCCTTAAGATTGTATCTTAGTGAGGACCGTTTATATATTTAAGGTACCCTTCTTATGAGTTAACGCTTAAAAGGTTCCATATAACATCTAAAGTTAGTTGAGGTTCAACTGTAACTGGGTTTCAGTATTATATGCTCCAATGTATGCAATTTAAAATACCAATGTTGATTTCAAAATTTCATATTTAAATTTGGTAGAGATTCTTTCTTATCCTTTGATTTGAATATAAATTACAAATTATATATGTTCCAATATATGTGATTTTAATTTCTGAGTTCTATTTTCACAGTACTAATTTTCAATTTAGAAATTTGAAGTGATCTTATTCTATTGGAGCTGTATTTGAATTGGATTAGTTATATCTTCCTTCTAGGATTCTTCCCGAGGGTATCTCCAATAGTAACATATCAGTTGTCAGTTAGCCCTTCTATATCAGTAAGAATCTAGGTAGAAGAGATAGAAGTATGAGAGAGAAGGAACTGACTCTTTCTCAAATAACCATCTCTACATATGAACTAAAAACAAATCAACCAGTGCATGTGAGAGAAAGATGAATGAGTGAGAATATTAAAAGTTTGGCATCAATGTTAGAGATAAATTATTTCAAATTATTAAAAATAAATTATTAGAGATATCATCTCTAAATTAAACTTCAACGATATAGGGTTGATATAACAAAATTATAGACAAAGCGGTCTGAGATATCTTTGCTCTCGAGCGATGGTTACGATTCAGTCGTAATCTCACGCGTTGATTTTCCATCTCACGACCCTCAGCGCGTGAAGATGCGTGTCCCCTGCATCGGATTCTCCAATCTCCAGTGAGTCTCCACGCAGCCGATCCGCTTCCCCTCGAGTCCCCCTTCCCCGGCGCCGTCTCCAGTCTCCCCACCCTCCCACCACCATGTCCGCCGCCACGGCGATTCGGCCCACCGAGCCGTTCCCCCTCCCAAGCGGCCTCTCCCTAGCGCCGCGCCTCAAGCTGCTCCTCACCTTCTTCCGCGCCGACCTCGCCGTCCGCCCTGTCGACGAGTGGCAGCTCAAGTCCGCGCTCCTCGCCTTCCTCCGCGACCCTCCCCTCTCCCTCACCCTCCTTCCCGACTCCGACCTCTCCGTCAGCCGCCTCCCCGACCTGCAGAAGCGCCGCCGCGGCGAACCCGTCGCCCTCGGCATCCTCCACGTCCGCGATCTCTCCTTCCTGCACCCCCGCGGCAAGGGCGATGACGAAGCTGAGGAAATGACCCGAGAGCAGGAGGAGGAGAAGCACTTCCAGTGGCGGAGCTCCCTGGTGGAGAAGCTCGCCGGGATCGAGCTCAACCTCGAGGGGGTTAAGTTCCGGATGAGCGTCGAGATCCCGCCCTCCGATGATTTCAGGGCGATGAAGAAGTCATGGGAGGATTTCTACGCCTCGGAGCTCCTTAATATCAGTATGGATTGGTTCTTGTATTGGCTATTCTTGGTTGGATTCGCTGCTAGGTGGAGTTTTGGATTAGTGTTTGCTGGTTTCAGGGAATCCGGTGAGGAAGATAGCAAAAAGGCCGGACACGATTGTAGTCCGGGGTGTGCCATCCAGGTGGTTTGCGGAGACGAGGATATCTTCGAAGGCGTCCACGCTGGTCACGCACACTATCTTCTCAGCGTTTGGTAAAATAAGGTGCATTCTGGTGTTCTTGACGTGTGTTTGGTTCATTGTCTAGTACATGCTTTTGCGCCAATGGCTACAACTCTACAAGCCAAATCAATTAGTGCTACCAAAACTGGAATCTGCTGAAGCCTACATACACCTAAACTAACCAGACATGAGGTACCTTAGACCTTTATTAGAAATCCAAATCACCATTGGTTGATTCAGCTTTGTTCATCTCGGTGGTTTCTGATTGTTTGTAGAATCATATTTGTTCTGAGGCGCCTTCCCTGTCCCTGAAATGCACACGTAGGCATGTAGCTATTGAACTTAATATGTGCATAGAAAGAAATCGGTATCACTGGAATGTTCTTTGATATTTGTTTTCTAATACGATTCCGTCCACGCATAAGCTCCTTTCTCTCATATTGTTTTCTGTTTAATTATAAAATGTACGATCTGCAAGCTATCAATTAAACTTCGCGTGTAAAACCAGTAACTAGTTCTTGTGGTTTCTTATGTTAGTGACTATTGGGGTAACCTAGGTGACTATATTCTTGATACTCTGAATTCATAATAAAGATGCCCTTTTTAGCAAATAATAAAGAAGCTTGGGAATTAACATGCAAAAAATAGATCTTAAGAAACTCTCTTTATTAGTACTAGTAATTGTGCAAGTGGGATCCACGTCACGCAAAAAACACAAAAAAAACTTTTTTATGTTTCTTAAAAAAAAGGGAAAGAGAAGAAAAAAACGGTTACAGTGTTTGGGAAATGGACAACTGGCAGTGCAAGGAGATGAGATGGGATGGTTTTTATATTATTTTTTCTTGAACTCTGCATCTAAAGGGTTGAGCCTGCGTGTTCGGTTTACTGCGGCGAGTGAATCCGAACGGTCCCAGTGCTTGGATCCTGTGGGTTTGGTGTCTATGCACGGTAGATACCACAGTATGAAGAGAAATCAACTATTGCTATTGTTTCTTCATTGTTCAGGTGGGAATAAGATTTCAAATCCAAATTCCAAAATGGTGCGTTACACATATTACTTTCTCAAGAAATTCCTGGGCTTCATTAAATTCCTCGTTGCTAATTTGCCTTAGGTCACGTTCACGATTTTGAGTTGATGTCCTGTGAAATTGCTTCACTGCAGTTATGATCCACACATTCTTCCATCTTTTATTTGGCATCCATATGGCTTCAGATATTTCTTTCTAGCCTGCAAAGTAATATGAACATTTGTGCTGTGTTGATGTTTGGTTCTGCACTGCCCTTTTTTTATGTGGAAACTTATTTTACACAGTCCTTTTCTTTGACATTCTTCTAACCAATTGTCAGGAACCTAAATATTTCTAGTGATGATGAATTAGAAGAAAAGGTAGAGGGAACTAATAAGGGCTCATATCTGGACTCAATTGCAAGCTCAACCTCGAGGGGTTAAGTTCCGGATGAGCGTCGAGATCCCGCCCTCCGATGATTTCAGGGCGATGAAGAAGTCATGGGAGGATTTCTACGCCTCGGAGCTCCTTAATATCAGTATGGATTGGTTCTTGTATTGGCTATTCTTGGTTGGATTCGCTGCTAGGTGGAGTTTTGGATTAGTGTTTGCTGGTTTCAGGGAATCCGGTGAGGAAGATAGCAAAAAGGCCGGACACGATTGTAGTCCGGGGTGTGCCATCCAGGTGGTTTGCGGAGACGAGGATATCTTCGAAGGCGTCCACGCTGGTCACGCACACTATCTTCTCAGCGTTTGGTAAAATAAGGTGCATTCTGGTGTTCTTGACGTGTGTTTGGTTCATTGTCTAGTACATGCTTTTGCGCCAATGGCTACAACTCTACAAGCCAAATCAATTAGTGCTACCAAAACTGGAATCTGCTGAAGCCTACATACACCTAAACTAACCAGACATGAGGTACCTTAGACCTTTATTAGAAATCCAAATCACCATTGGTTGATTCAGCTTTGTTCATCTCGGTGGTTTCTGATTGTTTGTAGAATCATATTTGTTCTGAGGCGCCTTCCCTGTCCCTGAAATGCACACGTAGGCATGTAGCTATTGAACTTAATATGTGCATAGAAAGAAATCGGTATCACTGGAATGTTCTTTGATATTTGTTTTCTAATACGATTCCGTCCACGCATAAGCTCCTTTCTCTCATATTGTTTTCTGTTTAATTATAAAATGTACGATCTGCAAGCTATCAATTAAACTTCGCGTGTAAAACCAGTAACTAGTTCTTCTGGTTTCTTATGTTAGTGACTATTGGGGTAACCTAGGTGACTATATTCTTGATACTCTGAATTCATAATAAAGATGCCCTTTTTAGCAAATAATAAAGAAGCTTGGGAATTAACATGCAAAAAATAGATCTTAAGAAATTCTCTTTATTAGTACTAGTAATTGTGCAAGTGGGATCCACGCCACGCAAAAAACACAAAAAAAACTTTTTTATGTTTCTTAAAAAAAGGGAAAGAGAAGAAAAAACGGTTACAGTGTTTGGGAAATGGACAACTGGCAGTGCAAGGAGATGAGATGGGATGGTTTTTATATTATTTTTTTCTTGAACTCTGCATCTAAAGGGTTGAGCCTGCGTGTTTGGTTTACTGCGGCGAGTGAATCCGAACGGTCCCAGTGCTTGGATCCTGTGGGTTTGGTGTCTATGCACGGTAGATACCACAGTATGAAGAGAAATCAACTATTGCTATTCTTTCTTCATTGTTCAGGTGGGAATAAGATTTCAAATCCAAATTCCAAAATGGTGCGTTATACATATTACTTTCTCAAGAAATTCCTGGGCTTCATTAAATTCCTCGTTGCTAATTTGCCTTAGGTCACGTTCACGATTTTGAGTTGATGTCCTGTGAAATTGCTTCACTGCAGTTATGATCCACACATTCTTCCATCTTTTATTTGGCATCCATATGGCTTCAGATATTTCTTTCTAGCCTGCAAAGTAATATGAACATTTGTGCTGTGTTGATGTTTGGTTCTGCACTGCCCTTTTTTTATGTGGAAACTTATTTTACACAGTCCTTTTCTTTGACATTCTTCTAACCAATTGTCAGGAACCTAAATATTTCTAGTGATGATGAATTAGAAGAAAAGGTAGAGGGAACTAATAAGGGGCTCATATCTGGACTCAATTGCAAGGTGTGGGTTCAATTTGAGAGTTATGATGATTTCTACAATGCAATGAAGGCATTATGTGGATGTTCATTGGAGAAGGTAAGATTTGCATATTCAGTTACCTGTTGTTTCTTAATCCTCCACTCTTATTAGTACATGTAACGGAGTAACATGACAACATTTAATCATTTACTTCTCCGCTATATTTACAGCCGCACAGCTTTTTTTAGTATTGCCTACTGGCAATGATCATGTATGGATGTTGTATAGCATGCACCCTTCATGTGCCCTTCTCATGTGTGACATCTTCTCTAAGTGCGCTAAATATTATCTAGCTGTATTACTTTGTTACATAGATATGGTTGTCTGGTCACTATCTCGGCTGGTCAACCCTCCGGAGATATTTCATTCATAGTCTAATAATGTATACATTTGTAGTGCAAGAACTGAGAACCAATTGATTTACATTAAATGTGTGCTGAATGGGGTACAGAGATCATTGCCAAATTAACTAGGCATGGCTACATGGATCATTACCAAATGAACTGAGAACAATGCACGAGGATAAAATACATATATGTTTATAACAATTTGTTAGAAGTGCATAACTTCTATGAGGATTGGGACCACGACCGCTGGTAGGATTTGTTTGCACACCATAATAACTCTGTTAAGTGGTAACTGAGGCAGTTTTCTCCCAGAACTACCTTGTAGTGTACCTTGACACACAATTGAAGTGAAGAAGTGACAACTACAGATTTTTTTTTACACATGGATAGACACACATGTACCATACCTTCTGTGCCAGAGTGAGTTCAATTAATGTATAAAAATTGTTTGTATTTTATATTTTAGAAAACATAATGAAAGCTGACTCTTTTATTTTGTTTTTAAAGGAAGGATCACGGTTGAAAGTAGACTATGAAGTGACCTGGGATCGTGAAGGCTTCTTTCGTAACGCACAGTACGAGCCTGCTCGGAGCAATTTAGAAGAAAGAGATACATCGGTTCATGGAAGGAAGAAACGTTATACCTCGCGAATTGAATCAGATCATAGGAAGAGATTTAGGGTAGGTTACTATGTCAAGTCTTATACCAAAAGTTTTAACTTCGCGATATGGGTGTCTGGTGTGCATACAACTTCATGCTTCACTGAAACATTCCTGCATGATACCTGCCAAATCTACCATCAGAAAGTGTTTTTTGAATCTTCTGCATGGGTGGGCTTCAAATTGGATACATGTAGATACATGTGGAATATACATGTATTTGTTAGACAATTTACTTCCATTTACATGCATATATGTATCTTGATGGGGATTTAACAGGGCAGGAACATGGGGTGCAATATCTACCACATCCCCATTTAGCTATCAGGGGTAATTTGCTTCTGCCCTCAATCCCTGTTATAAGAAATCTCTGGAGTTAATCATGGCTTCGAGTAAAACTGCTACCCCTGCATCCAATAAACTTTTCAGGATAATGGGATGTTGTAAATTTTCAATTTTGGTCCATTTTATTAATCGTCCATAACTTATTCCTTTTGATATCTACTGTGCTCTTAACATTTTCTAACATTTATTCTTTCCATTGCGATTCAGGATTGATGGCACAAGGGCATGATATGATCGTGATATTACATTTTGTAAGGAGAGAGGGAAATGGTTGTATTGTTGTACCATTGTGATGTTTCCTTTTCAGGTTTCAATTTTTCTTTCTCCTTTTAGTTCTCATTAGTCTAGCAAATCATTCTGGTTTAGTTATTTGTAGTTATTACTACTAGTGGGTGTCCTAGTTGATACGAAGAGAGCATAACAAAACTAGTCTTGCTTATGAAATAATTTCACTATTGGCACGTCGACTTATGCCCGTTTGATCAATCACAAAATTCACAATGCTATGTAGCTTCTAAAAGCTGCAGTTACGTGTCATTTGTAGGCTGTATTGGGTCCAAATTATCTAATTATCCTGAATGAGAGAATTGGGATTGATAAGCTTGCACATGCCAAGCATAAATGGTTACCGGTGTTAGTCGGATTTTGTTTTAGGACGGTGTCAGGTAGGTGCATAAGTCCATTTTGCAATGAATCTTCAACTGGATTGTGAAGCACACAAACAGATAGGTTTCCAAACATCTAGAACTAAACATGCTGACTTTCGTTTTATTGTCCTCTGTGACGCTGATGCACACGCCTGAATCTAGAAGTTCTTCATAGACTGATTTATACCTAAAATCGAGGTATCCGGGTACAGAGAGCAACACACTTCCACAACGTACTGACGAATGTTGCTATCCGAAATTGACCAGAATTCGTAATGAAGGGGACACGAGATGAAAATGAACAATGAACTTTGTTTGCACTATACCATGAACAAAAGTTGACTGTCAGAATTTTTGAAGCTTTATAAACACTTTTGGTTAGACACATGAAGGGGCTGATGTAGTGTACAGTAACGCTACAATTACAATCAGTTCTTTTGGGGGGAAAGAATAAATCAAAATGAAAAACGGGAGGAAAGAAAACCTGGAAAACTTGATCTTTCTGGCCACCCTACTATACACAAATTTACAGCACAACATCTCCTGCGAAATGTGGTAAATCCATGCGAATTACCCTTTCTTCCCATGTGCATGGCTTCTAGGTGAGATCACCTCATGGGCACCAGAGCTACTCTTCTCGCCATGTGCAGGAGGAATGGAGCCACATGTTTCTCACCGATCTTCTTGTCACTCGACTTCTTGCTACCGCCTGCCAAGATCCTTGCCGATCTTCGTCATGGCTGTCCTCACGCCCTGCCCTTCCTCGTCGCCATTAGAACCGCTCAAGATCGGGACGAGGTACCACCAAACGGAGGTGCAGCAGATGGCGAACGCCCTCCCGAACACCACCAGGTTCACCAGCATCAACACCGCGACGAACGGCATGTAATGGTGCGGCCTCAACTTCGACTTCCACCACGACCGCCTCTCGTCAGCGGCCTTCTTCGCTGCGGCATTCGCTGGCGGCGGCACAGCGACCGCCGTTTCCTTCGCCGCAGCGGCAGGCTTAACGTATTCCTTGGGCCTGGCAGACTCCGTCGGTGGCGTTGATGGCTTTGACGTCGGCGTGGGCACCGCTGGCTTGCACTTCTTGGCGACTGCAGCCTGCTGCTGCTCCTCCAGCGGGAGCTTGACGGCGATGGGCACCCAGCCTTTGGCCTCGGACTGCACGAACCGGACCATGACGTGGTCGCCGCAGACCGGGCCGACGCGGCGCAGGATCTTCTCCCGCCGGGACTCGAGCTCGGCGAGCACGGTGGAGAACTTGTCGAGGCCGCGCGACGCGTACGGGTTCTCCTTCTTGCCGGGCTTCTTCTTCTTCCCCTTAGCGTCCGGCGCCTTCTTTTCCTTGGCCGGCGTCTTGACGGCACCGGCGCCAGCGCCGCACGCGTCCTTGTGGACGTCCTTGAAGCTGCCCGTGCTGCAGAACATCATTTCTTGCATACCGTTTATGACTTCCTGTCAAGAAGAACGGCTTTTAAAGAGGATATATATACTGCAAGCTCAAGCTGCTTGTGATTTCTTCCTGTCTCGGTCATTGTCGAGTCGTTCTTCGGGGTCTGGGACTACTTGATCATACGAAGGGTGGTGCGTGCTTGGTCAACTATGGAGGTGCGAAATACTATTCAATTTCACGGCTTGTTTGCCACGTTTGACCCGGCAAATTTGTGCCTGCATAAGAATATGAAAGAATTTGCCGCGAGCAACAACACGACCCATTTTGTTTATGTGAATCTCTTGTGATTCTGCATCAAAGTTATCGATGACGTGCGAAGTTCTTTCTGGGTTCTCTTGTCATCAGTAACATTCCTATTTTCGAACGATAAATAGTATTTGACATCATCAATTTTGTTGGTTACCAGTCGAGCTCAGCGTATACACTAGTATCGTCTCCTGTAGCTACCTCCTACAGTTTTCATTAAATCTGATGCTCTACGCGACTACGCCCAACCAATGATCTGATATTCTGATCTGGCATTGTAAGGTATGATTCTGCGTTTCAGCAATGCTTTCAATAGACCAGGGAGAAGCATTGATTTGTTTGTTAGCTTGTCTGGATAAATTGACTCCCAACTTGCTTGATCTAGACCTGAGCGGCCGTCCACTGGTTGGCTACATTGATTTCATTCCACGAGCGTTACGAGATTCCAGCGTCACTCATGATTTCGGTGCCGATTGCCTAATTTTCTGCTTAGGATAGCACGTCGTGCCTGCAGTGCTTCGCGACCGAGCTGCTGACGCCCGGTAAGATTGGATTGTTCGGCAAGCCGTGGACTCTGATTCTATCAAGCTATCGTGTCACATAAATTAATACGTGTCGTCCTTGAACGGATCAAAGGCTGTGATTTATATATTTGGCGTCAAGTCAAACGAGAAAACAAATCGCTAGCCTGTCCTGCAGTGCCCATCACTTCTGCTCTTCTCGCTCTGTTTTGACAATGGCAGGCTGCCCATCTTGAATGATTAAACCAGAGTTTTCAGCTGAAATGCTCTAGATTTTGCACGCGGTTAGGGTAGGAATCTCATGTCGTTTGCTGCGCTGACGCTTGATTCAGTGGAATAGTATAAAACTACCTGCCTATCTGAAGAATGACGGGAAATCTCGCACGAAAGTGCTCAGAAACAGGGAAGAAATGACTGGTTTTAGGGGATGTTCGATTTTGTTGATGACTGCGGGGAAGAAAATTTTAAAGGAACTGTTGTAATATTTTTTTTTGTACCATATTCATAACGAAATGCTATTTGTATAGGGGACAAAAATCAACACCGTCAACTGGTGGCTGGCTAGTCCAATTGCTGTAGCCAAGACAACACCCCACTGACCATGTGGACCAGCTGAATGCTAGTGTTTTTCTACGAATAAATAATATCATATTACCCAGGTTGGGTTGCCATCATCAGGATCTGCCTATTGCCCCCCGACCCCACCTCGGCGCTCGGCCCTGTCGTGCCTCCACACCCTCGGCTCTGCCACGTGCCCGCAACAGCGTCGCTGCTTTTCATGTTCTTTTTTCTTGTTTGAGAATTTTTATGGAAGTAGAATTTGTTCGTCGGTGGATTGGTTTTTCTGTTTTTGCTAGGGAGTTTTTTTGGGAGGTGGAAATGGTAGTTGGGGTGGAGAAACGTACCACCATTATGTTTTTTTTAAAAAGTAGTATAAGTATAAAGATTTATCTGTAGATTTTTGGGGTACGATCCTGCGGCCTCTCGGCAGGGCACCATCTCCTCGATTTGTTGGTTCGTGATATCGCTATGGATTAAGCTAAAAGATTATCGCTGATACTTAAAGCCACTCAACTCCAACCCAAACCGATTTTAGCCCAACCTAATCCTGTAGGTCCCGACCTGAGCCATCTGGCCTAATAGGACCCACTAAAATAGGCCGTCTCTTCGCCGACCCGGCCTAAGCCCATCTTCGCGTAGGGCCCACTGATCCCCAACGGCTGTGGGCTCCGTCGTATTCTCGTTCCAGCCGGATCGCACAGGCGCAGGCCGCCTGCTCCCAAGCTGCTCTTCTCTCCTCCCGTCTCCTTTCCCCACCACCTCTCCGGTGTACGGCTCCGACGCGATGGCCGCCGCCCCGCTCCGGCGTGGCCTCCCCTCCCTGGGCCGCGCGCTCCTCTCGGCGGCTCCGGCGCGGATGCTCTCCGCGGAGGCCTCCGACGCCCTCGTAGAGATCAAGCCCGGCGAGATCGGCATGGTCTCCGGCATCCCCGAGGAGCACCTCCGCCGCAGGGTACGCTTCCCCCCAGCCTTTTTCCGCTTAATTTCGTCGCAGTAGAGTGCTGGCTCTCGTGGATCCGTGTGGGCATCTCTCGAGACGGTTTGGGTTCAATTATTATTTTTGGTTGTTACGGATGGAGGCATTGGGTTGATGCGTTAGCTGTAAATGGAGTTTGGAGTTTGGAATGGATAGAATTGCAAATTTAGTGGTGATATTGTACGATCATTTGGTTTGAACTGCGGTGAAGAGGAATGTGTGGGAGGTTGGGTTCCCGCACATAGATTATGTCCAGCCAATGACGATGTGAAGCAACTGGGTTAGGCATTTTTGTTTGGATGGACATTCGATCAGAGGGAAACAGAGCAATATAAATTCCCGCTTAGTGTAACTGGTTAAATAATCCTGTTTTGGTTCGTGTTGCCCGTAATGTGGACTTGGAATTGTTTGCTATGTGCAATGTATGCGCACATAGGTGTATATCCTTGCTTCCCAAAGTGTTTCTAATGAAACTTGACAGTTTTGGTTAGAAAACTGTGTGTTTTCGGAGCTCAGAATATTAGATGCATGTTAATCGTCCAATTTTCAGGAGAATAGGTGTTAAATACCTGTGGTGTTGGTTACGTTAATATACAAAATACAACAAAACGACAAATATAAACTTGTGAAATCAAGGTTGAGACTTGAGATAAGATATCAGAACATGTGGTTTGACTTTATAGAAACTGAATATAGTATACACTATGCTATGGTTGGCCAAACGGTGCCATAATCAACAAACCGGTATACTCTAGATTCTAGTCATCTAGAGAAGTACTAATCATAGTTATCTCAGTTCTCTTTGAGATGATGCGCCAATGAAGTTCGGTTGCAATAATACTTGAAGGCCCTGACTCCTGAGTAAAAAAAAGGCATACATGAAATTCACATATCAGTATCTGATAACATTGGTTATTTGGTTTATCTGGAAGTTCAAGAAAATACATTTGATAAAATTAACTACATGTAAAGAAAGATGAAACTACTGATGATGCTTAGTTTTGAATTTAAAGCAGTTCTTGTTGGATTAAGAAACAATGTCCTTTTTGAAGCTCTGTTTCATAGGTCGTATTGTTATTGTATTTACCTCCCACAATCCACATAGTGAGCCACTGATAGTTTATTTTTATTTATTTTTTTGATCAGAAACCAGAGGAGAGACCCCTACGCCTACGGTATAATTAAATTAATAAATAAAAGAGAGTATTTACAAGGAAAAGGAAGAATAATTTACAACCCTCATATAGGGCAGTGATTTAAAGTAAACTTTCTAGCCAATCAAAAATAGAGGTCTAAGATGTTCTTTTACTCTACACACATGGAAAGCAACTTCTTCCTTGAACATATATTTCCACCTCAACAAAGATGGCTGCTGATTTTGAAATACTTTCCCGTTTCTCTGCTTCCAGATATGCCAAGTAGGCAAGTAGCAATAATAAAAATCTCCATGAAGAAAGGTCACATTCACATAAACAGCTGCTTGGCCTCTTGTAGCAGGAGGCACATATCTTGCGATAAATTCCAGTGAATGTTTAGCACAGTCCAACAAGCTTGACTAGAGGGCCTGGTAAAGAACAAGTGCATTATTGTTTCTTCCATATGTTGCTGACATAACACACAAAAGATGTCATTCCCTGTGTAGACATGTCCACGCTGCAGCATGTTTTTAGTGTTTAACCGGTCCATTAGAAGTAACCACGCAAAAACCTTAAGCTTCATCACACATCTACTTTTCCAGATCTATTTAAAAGGAGTTTAAGCACTGAGACCTTGAAAGAGGAAATTATAAAATTTACTCAAACAGTAATGACTATCACCCCAAATGAGAATCTTTCTCAGATTGAGATAAGAGTTAAACTATGCAGGTAATGTATGAGGCCGCTAAATTCCTGGAAAGCTTGTGTGGCCAGTGGTAAGTGAAATTGAGCTGAAATTGTCATATTTTCTAAGAATCGAGGTCATCTAAAGCAGTCCTGTGGAATAGTTAGATCCGTAAAAATAAGGTACACTATAAAGGCTGTATTTCGCCAAAAAACACTATTGTGTGCTTACGGATATTTCTTTGATTACTGGTTCTTCCCTTGATGTTTATGTCACTCTCTTTTCTTTGTTGTAGAGGGTAAACAAATTCAGTATAGTTTTTTCTTTCTCATACTCCATGATATGGTTTGATCAGTATATTGAGTTGTGAGTTGTGGCCATGCAATTCGTTTTCAGCGCTTCCTGTAGAGTTCTGCACATGTTAGGGAAAAATAGTATTCCCTTTACAACAGTCATGATATTGCCCAACTTGTGATGCATCCTATGGAGAGGGCATGTCCTGTGATGAACTGCGGAAAAATGTCTAAACATCGATACATTTGTTTTATTATAGAGAGTTAGACCTATATTGTTGGTACACAATCTAGGCCTCTAGGAGTCTAGGGACAAGGATAAGTAGAGTATAGTTTAAAACAAAAGGGTTACAGTGGAGAGATATGTAAACTGTGTGGATGTATGGTGTCTTTTGTTCATTTAATATATGCATTTTAACTAGCTGCGTGGGAATATTTTTTGTCTCACAAATGGTCACCCTATCCTTGTGAATTAGCAGGTTGTAATCTATTCACCAGCTAGAACTGCATCTCAGCAAGGTTCAGGCAAAGTCGGGAGGTGGAAAATCAACTTTGTGTCAACCCAAAAGTATGTTTTTTTTTTTCTGATTCTTCTTTCTCATGACTCATTCATCCAAAATATTGTGTCGCTGTTAGATGAGCTACTTCAACAGGATATCAATTGAAAACAAATTGCCTCACATGAATTTAACATGGGGGAATTGATTATTTACCCCCCCCCCCCCACCCTTTAGATGGCAATCTAGCATATACCCTCTTCCCGAGGTAATTGATATTTACCCCTCTTTAGTTGAGATGCTTGATGATATGCCACTATTATGATTGAATTGTCCATATTACCCCTCCCCCTTCTTCCTCCCAAATCCTCCTCTTCTCCCTCACCTCACCGGCTTATGGCAGAGCTCGTCGAGCAGCTGTAGTCACTTCGATTCAAACTCCCTGCTGGTCCTGATGCCCACGAGCTAACCCTTCGATGGACTTGCTGAACCGATAGCCCTCCGACACGCCGGAGTCGTCTGGGATCAAGCCTGGCTCGAACATCTCACGCGCCTCATAGCCGTGGTATGCGACGGTAGTTGGGAAGGGGATGTAGTCGGGGACAGCGATGAGGTGCCCCAGCTCTGTCTTGGCATACCTCCCGCGACAGATGAGCGCCTCCGCAGGCCTGAAGAAGCTGAGCGCCACGACGCCGAGCAAGTTGAGGAATGCCCACGTCACGTCGTACCTCACCGCGGTCACAGGTGCCCAGTACGCGGTGTAGTCTAAGAGGACCCAGTCCGGCCTCGACGGCCCTGGCTCCTGCAGCAGCCACGACAGCTTGCTGTCGAAGGTGTTGTCGTAGGACTGGCACATGTTCGAGCTGAGGACGATGGCCGCCTCGATGCGCGGTAGGGGGACATCCACCACACGAATGAGGCCAACGAGGTTCGGAGGGATGTCAATGACGTCGAGGAAGGATGCGAGCGTGAGCTTCCCGGTGGAGGGGCCGCCGCCGCTGCAGGAGAGCTTCTTGGGGTCGCCAGACGTGGATGAGGAGTGGGAGGAAGAAGATGAGGGGTGAAATCGTCCATTGTGGCATATCCTCAAGCATCTCAACTAAAGAGGGGTAAATTATCAATTACCTCGGGAAGGAGGGTATATGCTAGATTGCCATATAAAGGATTGGAAAATAATGAATTCCCCCATTTAACATTGTTTTACATCACATTCTCACTTAAATAGTTGTAGAGGTATAGGTGCTATGATCTGGAGAGAACTCTTTTCGGGCCTTATTATTAAGAAAAAGATAAAAAAAATTAGGCTACATCATGTAGCATTTTACTGGCCAGAGTAGACAGCAAAGAAAAAAAATCAGGACTACAGTTTTAGCTTTTTTATTTTCTCCCCAAATCAGATGTTTGGTGTGAATATCAATCAGATGGTATGTGGGGAATTCCTTATCAACGTCTCAAAGCAAGGAGTACGGCTCAGACGCCAGCAGCAGAGAACGGAATCAGTTAAGGAAGATGTGTCCGAGTCTGTTTGTAGTTTTGGAATACGCATCATATGCTATCGTCAATTATTTGCTTTCTTTACATAACAGATAGATTACTATCTTTAGGAGAGGATACAAATTGTATTCGGAATAGGGAAGGATTGTTATAACGCTATAAAAGGGGAGCCTTACTTATTGTATCATAAATCAATGAAGTAAAAGTCTATTTCCCCAATTCCCAGTTCTCTGTTCCCTGTCTCGTTCTTGTCGACAATATCAGCCTCCACGGCGCCTGAACGCAGGTCCGCGCGAACGAGATCGCCGGTAGCACATCGTTATCCATTGAGATCGCTGGGTGGTACCAGTGGGCTTGTCAGTGCATACTTGGGGTTATCCCAGTGATTGGGAGAAGAGTAGAAGACTCATGGTGCATGATAGTCTGTATTTGATTTCCTTAACGGAAAGCTAATGTATGAAGTATTCTGATTTCTAATCTCATCAAAGTCTTACCTTTGTAGTTAGTGTTCTAACAGTAGAGGACTCGATTGAACCAGAATGAGTGATCACAATAGCTTGGTCTGTCTGTTCGATCGATGAGTAATCGAACTGACTGAAGGCACAGTATATGAAAATTGAAAACAACAGTTTTTTTCCTTCAAATAGATGACTATGGTAACCCAGAGTGTATCTATGTAAAATTCAAGCAAATTTCTCACAACCAACCTTTCAGTGGCTGAACTAGCTGCCAATTTGGCCTTGTACTTTATAGCAGTTAACAAGTATAGGTTAACGTTAGATCATTCTCATCATTCAAGTATAGGATCAAAAGGGTAATTGAACTGCCTGAAGAAGGCACTGCACTGTAAAAATATGTTATTTTGTTCCTTATTTTTAGCTTTGAAGCAGACCAAAGCCTAAAAATCAACCTACGCAAATCACAAACTAGTTACACCATGCTGCGCTCACATGAGACAAGCAAGCCTTCAGTGGCTGAGCTACTAGCTACCTGCTTGATTGTGCAGTTGAATTGTAGTTTTAAATAACTTCAGAATGTTCTTAGTTCTTACGTCATAATTGTGCAGTTTTGTATCGGACCACTAAAATGGTGATATAGGATCTCAGCGGTGTTTTGATTAGTATGCCTTTATGTTTCATTGTTATGCAAGGTAGGTAATTGTATTCATTCATGCACTATGCAATCAATAATATTTTTGATCTTACATTATTATCAGAATGTGAACTGCTATCGAGCAAAGCTACTTTGCAGTCACGGAGTCACCTTACTTTCACTCACATTGTTCTTGATACATCTTCTTGTTTTTTTTTGGGGGGAAACTGGTTCTAACATTTGAATGCATGATAGGTGGGAGAACCCATTAATGGGATGGACATCTACTGGGGATCCATATGCTAATGTTGGTGAAGCGGGCCTTACATTTGACAGTGCACAGTCAGCAAAGGCTTTTGCTGAAAAACATGGATGGGAATCTGTGGTGGGTCTATTTTTCCCTTCCTGATAGATAATATCGAGTTAGCAAATTAGATATTCTGTTCAGGACTACTACTTCAGGAATATTGGGAAAGATCGAAGCAGGATTTAATTGCACACTCTTTTGGACATGTAGGGTCATTCGTTGCTTGATTCTAATTTATGTAAAAGTTTATATTGGGAATGGTCTTATAGGGTTCTGATGCTTAAGTGTCCAAACTTGATTTGGTCCATCTATAAGTGGAGATAGACTTCAAGCTGGTTCATGTAGTATAAATATCCAGTAATAGTGAATTTTGTTTTGTTGATGGATCAATTGCCAAATAATAGGAACTGCTCTGCTGTTACCTGTTTATGCCTCCTAAAGTCGTAGTACAGTTTGCCGAGTAGCATCCTTATCTTGGTCAATTGTTCAAAATCATAAGGTTGGTTACAATACCTAGTCTGGGACCGGGAGGCTGCATTTTGTTGAGAACACATACTATCACAAAAACTTTTGCTCAAGTAAAGCTTGACTGAAATTATTGTTTGCAAATTACCTTGCATCTATTTTGCCTTTCAAGTTATGTCGCGGGCCTTAAAGCCCTGTCTTTTTATTAAGTTGTCAATATTAAAATTTCTGAAAAGAATCTCTAAATCCTTCATATGGTTTACAGGTTTAGAGATACGATGAGAAATTATGTCTGTGAAAAGTCAAACCTTAATTGTATTGAGTTCTTGTTAGCTTATCAGGGTGAGAGAATGATATTACTATAAAAAATTCAACTAGGGTGAGAGAATGACATTACTATAAAAAAAGTTCACTTTATTGTTTCCATATTTAGTAGTACTAAGTAGTAAGTAGCTTTGGTGATGAGTGCATATGGACTTTTGTTTTATTTCTGAACTAAACTGAAGCCTTTATGGACAATTTGTAAATCCATATTTCTAGAGTAAAATGTATTCTTGAGTAGGATCTCTTTTGGGCTATGATGAAATCTATTCAATAACTTGTGATGAGTTTTTAAATTTGTTGGAATGTAACTCCCAAGTTTCTTTGAAAATGAGAATTTTATACTTACATCGTGTTTTTCTTTTCTTTTGCAGGTTAGAAAACGCCATACACCTGTTTTGAAGGTATGTATGTCTCCCTACATATCTTTCGTTTTGACTTGGTTAATGCATCATTACATCTTCTTGTTTTTACAAAAGTTGGTTATCTTGCATCTCTGTAATTTTGTTAACTGTGCATACATTTTTTTGCCTTTGCGGTTTAAGTACCAATCCTTACAACTATGGCTTTTAGTTTTTGTCTGTGCCAAAAAGTATCATATTCTGATTGTAGAATATTTAATCTTCAACATGTGTTTACGAATGTTTGGAATTGTTTTAGTGGATACGCCATAATCATTCGAAGTACCTAATATTGAGTTGCAAGTAAGAACAGTAAAGTAAAATATGCAGGTGAAGAGAAAACACCTTCCAATAAAAGAGTGTGTTAATGAAACATTGATTGTAACTTTCATGCAAACTAGTACATGTGCTTATTTCATCAACAACTTTATGTTTTGTAACATACCACAAGTAAATAGCGTTGATTGGGTGTTGGCATGCAGCGTGTTAGCGCATGCCAGATGCAATATGATCCATGTTAGATGTGATAACGCATGTCAAATGCATTACAATGTGTCCTTAATGGAGAGGGAGAGGATAATTATGCCATAATTGGAAGGAGGAAGTGGAGGAGAGGGTGGTGTCCTACCTAGGAGGGAAGTTGGATAGTGCCGTCTTGGGAGTGTAGGACAATGGTGCCGGCTGGAAGAGCAGAGGTGGAAACGTGGGGCTAACTGTAGGGTCTGCTTTAGCTTGGGGGAGAGGGAAGTGCTTGACGAGTATAATGGTAAGGACCAACTTCAGGAGGAGATGAAGGGAACGCGAAGGACCAATTTGGGGGGAACATCGGTAGCCTGCTGCTCTGCTGATGGAAGCGCTGGACCAATTGCTGACCTTCACAATTTTCCTGTCTCCGGTACTTGAACTGAACGAGAGATGCTGCTCTCTTTCAAGAAAAATAGTCAGCCTTTTGGTTCACATTTGTCACAACTTAGAAGTCATAGGTTGGTAGAGAAAAGCCAAATTTGGCGTTAACTTTGCTGGTACATCGAATGTGATCATGGCCAGAGTACTCATCCTCATGGACTCGTAGGTTTTGATAGTGGAAATTCGATGAGGACAAGCTAGTCACCACTGGCTGGCATGCAGGTTGAATTTATGTGCCTACTATGCAAGGCGACCACTGTTTTGGCAGCCATTTCACGGTGCATGCATTCTTGCATATATCCTACTAACGATTTGACTTATCCGAATTAATGCTATTATTTTGCTAAGGATGTGAGGAGAATGTTAGTCACCTGTTATACAATTGTCTAGAATTACAGACAGTGAGGGAATTGCTATAAAGAAAAGATAGATTATAGATATATCGGATACAAGATCAAAGAGCGTGTAGACGTACAACTCTACACTAATATTTGCATGACTCTAGAATTTACATATTTCTTGATAGTTTGACATGAGGACCCCAATATAGTTGAAATCTTATTTATAGCTCTTCTGCCCTGGTTTAAATGGTACGGACGACAAAAAAGGGAGAAATTTGTCATTTTGTCACACCTTATAGTTGGTTTCTATAAAATACCATTATGATAGTTGCAATTAATTATTTGCCACGTTTTTCCTTGCCGCTTTGTTATTTTGCCACTTTGAACATTTCTACCCCTGTCTTCTTCCCTCTTCTTCTTCCACCTTTTATCTTCCTCACCTTCTTCTTCTTGCCATGGTAGACACCACCGCCGCCTCCTCTCTCTCCCGCTGCTTCTCCTCCACCCCCTGCGCTTCTCCTCCCCTCACGCTCTGCTTCTCCTTCTCCATCTCCCTTTTTTCTTTCAACTCTCCTCTCCTTTTCTCATAGTCGGCCACCAGATCCTGCCGCCACCACTGCCTGTATCTTCGTCCAAGCTGCCGCTTGTGTTGCCGCCTCCCTCGGCCGCCGCTCCATCTCCCGAGGGGGCGGTCGGGTCCGAGGGGGCGCAAAGACGACGGTCGACGAAGGGGAGTGTCCACGAGGGGGGTGAAGCCGACAGCCACGGGGCGGAGCCGAAAGCCGCATGGGGTTGTCGTCAGCGGAGGCGTGAGCGCGCAGGGGGTCGCTGAGGTCGGCGGTGACCGCGGCTGTGAGGGGCGCCGGAGCGACGGTCACCAGGGCGCGGAGGCGTGGGGGCTCGCCGGTCTCCGCGTTCGCCTCCTGTCTCCACGTCCGGCTCCACCTCGGCCTAACGCCTCAACCTCCATGCGAGCGAGCGCCATGGTCGCTTCGGGGAGGTGAGGAATAGAGCAAGGAAGATGACAGACACAGAATTGGTTTTTTTGTCTCTAAAAGGACAAATGATTAATTTACTCATGGAATATGTGATATTTGATCGGAAACCTAGTCTCAAACGATTCAAACCACGTGTAACGGGTGGCAAACGATCAGTCGCCCCGCTACCCCCAAAAAAACGGCTTTTCACGGAAGTAGCACATTTCTTTGGTAGAAAAAGCTGCTTTCTGCGAATTCTCTTAATAGCTTTCTTTGACTTAAAATCGTGTTGCTATTTCTGTCCTTGCTTGGTGCCGTACTCTGGGTCCAGTACTTTGATGGGACGTGCATGCCACTCGTGCGTAGAGAACAGGGGCTGTACTGATGCAGGTTCAATAAGGTGATGGAACTGGCTCATAGCAGTCTTGTATATGACCGGACTTTTGGGAGGGTAGGGGGAGCGAGGATTTTTGTTTTTGCCGAAATGACGAATTTTGAAACGTGATTAGTAAAATTGACACCACGCTCTTATTTGCATGGTTACCGTGCGGATAACACGGAACGGAGCGCTCTCATCCGCATAGTCATCGTGCAGTTAGACCGTGCATATAAGTCACGGGGTAGAAAACTGCACGATCACTGTGTTGTTTTAGCCACGGGACGACACATAACGGTTTATGTCGGTTAAACCGTACGGTCACAGTGCCAACGTGCAGTTTTGCATCACATGTTGCCCCACGGTGTTTTTTTTGTTGGAAATTCCTGCGTTTCAAATGAACCTTAAACTATGTTTGATGAAAGATCGGACCACCTTTGCGAGGATTTCGAATTCGTGGTGTCCATTTGAATTGCTTGTGTAGCAGAGAAAACTTAGCTTGTTAGTGCTCGATATTTCTTTTCCTTAAAATTATTATATTCGTTTATTATTTGTAAGATGGATGACCCTTGATATATTTGTTTATCTGCTGATACCTCTGCATCAGCGTCCGTTCATTGCATATCTTTTATGCTCTGTAACTGTCATGCCGTCCAGATCGGTGCGTACTGAGTACAGACGTTATTCGCTTGCTTGCAACTACCCGTTGCTTTTCAATCCTGCAGCTCAAATCCTACGCAGAGAACTTCAAGTGGAGGGGTCCCCCGTTGACGGATCAAGCCTGAGCTCTCGTCTTGCATGTTGTGTGGAGACGTCACAAGATGCTGTTTCCCCTTGCCTTTACTGTTTTTGTTTTGAACAATATCCGTCGTGCAATATGAGTTAGAACATGTCTTCATCAAACATGTACTAATAAGCACGCATTGCGATCAAACAGAATACTTGTCTTCTCAAACGTTTGTTCATCAATGAGCTTACTTGTACCCTTTTCCTCTCATTTCATAAAGCTTTCGTTCACATAAAGATCTTTATGCTATACTACTGGATACATATCCAGCGTTGCTGTCATGTATTTCAGTTCTAAAACGTGACCACGCTCGTCTAGATGCGATGTACATGCATGCAGACGCAATCACCTGTCATTATCAAATGGAGCATGAGAACAAGCCAAATGACGCGCAATTTCACCAAAGCACAAGTTACAATTTGCCTGGCATTCTCTAGTCAACTTCATATGTACTACTTCAGAACTTGGTCTTGCATTATATAGACTTCGCAAAAGAGGAAGCAGCTGATCTAGTTTACTAACATGCACCTTAACCTATGCACTTGGTTTCCCATGCGGTAGTGTGCCACGCAGGATGTATAAACTGCTCTGAGGTCTCAGCGTCTCATGCGTCATCGCCGGCACGGTGGCTGACAGATGCATCGCCGGCGGTGCGAAACCTCCAGGTGAAGAGGTAGTCTCTGGACTCGCACTGCAGCCGGCTGACGTCGCACAGTGCACGGATGGAAGCCCGCTTGCCGTCGCGCTCCCACTCGATCTTCGCCGTGCACGAGAACCCCCCGCGGAACTCCGGCAGCGTCGCCGGGTCGGCCACCACCAGCGCCACCTCGCCGCTGATCCTCCTCGACGCGGCGGCGGCGGCCACGGCGTCGAGCCACGGGCACACGGGCTGCCCCACCATCTTCTTGTACGCGTCGCTCACCATCCGCACTCGGTTGCTCGAGTCCGAGACGACCGCCGGGAGCGCGTCCGTCTCCAGCTCCGCCTCCACCTCCTGCACCGTCTTCGAGGCGGCGGTGCAGCTCACGTCGACGGCGCCGTGGACGACGTACTCGACGTGGATGGTGGAGCCCACGGGACGCACCGCCCGCGGGGAGATGACCTTAGGCTCCAGCAGCTTCCGCAGCAGGTCGCGCTCCACGGGGACGTCCCTCTCCTCCTCCGCCGCAGCCGCAACCTTGGGCGAGAGACTCGTCAGGTCCCCGGAACCCGCACTCGCCGGCGAGAACGATGACAAAGGAAGACATGCACTGCCCGGGAGGGCCACGGACACATGCGCCCTCGTCGCCGTGGCCACCAACGCGTCCGTGGCCGCCGCGCAGCGGAGCGGAGCCGGCGTACCCGGCGCCCTCTTCCTCTTGGCAACAACTGGCGGGGACACCGGCAAGACGCTCGGGCCCCTGCGCTTCCGCGCCTGGCACGGACTGCTCCGCAGCTGGCACAGCACACGGCTCGTGGCCACCACACCGTCCCCGTCACCCGCCTGCCCCGCCGGCGACGTCGGCATGGCGGGCTTGGGCGCGATGGGCCGGAACCTGGCCATGATCTCGTTGGCCTTGACTGCCATTTCCACCTGCTGCACCATGGCCATGGCACGAGGCTGGGGTGGTGGTGGACTGTGGGTCAGTCTAGCCGAGTTGAGTTGACGGGACAGAGAGAGCACGGCGTTGGGTGCCCGGGGCCGGGCGGGTTAAGAAGGCGGGGGCGGCCAATCGGATGCGCGCAGAGGGAGGGGCACGTGGGAGGGCGAGACGGGGACGCGGGGTACGTGGGAGGGCGGGCGAGGACGCGGGGTACGTGGGAGGGAGGGCGGGCGGGGACGCGGCCTCCGCCCGCGCGCTTTGGAGGGGGTGGGTTTCCAGTGTTGTCCGTTAAGAAACCGGCCATACGTCGGGAGTCCTATTTAAATGTGAGTTTTTCGTCTATTAGTAGTTTATATGTAAAATAGATAGATCTCAATTATTGTATAATATTTATAAGAAAAATAATAAAAAGAAACCTGAAGTCCCTTTCGTATCCCTGTATTAAATCTATTATTCTATTTTGTGTTATTACAATTCTGAGTTTGCCTACAAGGTAATCGGTCGGACTGGACTCGTAAGCGACGGTTTCTCAACACGTTATCAGCACGATCGACTCTCCTCGGATCGAAAAGGTAACCGTCGAAGAATGACGCTCGTAGATTGAATCATATTTTTTAGATCGTTTTCAATTCTACAAATTTGCTTTCTAGATTGGTTTTCTATGGTGCAAATCCACTCTAATATACCGCGGGTCGACTTGAAGTCGCCGACACAATGTTGATCGGTAGATTGCATAGAAAAGTGGATGTTGATTGTACCATAGATTAAAAATTAAAAATTCGTTCTAAACTACCGCGAGCCGACTTGAAATCACCGGTAATTGCATGAACGATAATTGCATTATCAGTACGGATGAACAGTACACAGATAATTACCTAACGCTCAAGAATGAGTATATGACAGAAAAGAACACACTAGCTTTATGGACCGCACTGAAGAAGCGGTTCGAGAAGCTGAAGTACACTATTCTTCCTCGAACAAAGCAAGAATAGAATCGACTACGTTTTGCTGACTACAAGACCGTGGGAGTATAATTTTGCATTGCACAGAATTTGTACAAGTCTTCAACTTTGTGGTAATATAATCACAGATGAGCAGAAGATCAAGAAAACTACCGCTACCTTTCACCCAAACGCGGTGCAATCCGCACGCAACTATCGTCAAGATGGCTACAAGGAGTATGCCGAACTAATTTATATCATGCAAGTTGTGGAAACTCATGATGACGTTATCAGAAAGAACTACATCTCACAGCCGCCTAGTAGCAAAGTTGGCCATAAAGTCAATGCAAGTAGCTACAAGGTGAGGAAGCCTCACTCAAAAGAAAGATGCAAGAAGGGTAAGGTCATTGGTCACAAAACTAAGTAGAATGCTCAAGCCAAGAAGGGCGAACAAAAGAAGCGCGATGAGAAGCCTGTGGTCAGCAGGACCAAAGTTGCTACAAATATGATACTTGGTGACATTGGTTACGTGTTTGCCGTGAGCTGCAACACGTGATTGATACTTTTAAGTCTAAGAAGGACAAAGGATATCATGAGACACACCTCGCCATTGCATACACATAGGATCCACAATCATGGGTTGCACCTATGGATGTGGACAGCTCAGTAGCATTTCCCATCACACCTTCTTTGGACATCACAGCGGCAGCAGCTGTTGTTGCCGAAGAAGAGAAGTTGGACATGAAGCAGATTCAGGCAGTAGTTTCTTCATATTTTATTGATTCAATCTAGTGCACGCATTGCACTTAGATTTTATAGTCATTTGCAGTTTATGGTTGTGATAGAACATTGAATTTTAAATAATGGTTATAAGCTCTAGGAAAGCAAAGCAATAAATTTTTATGATGAGTTCTGCAATATTTTTTCATGTATTAATAATAGCAAGTTATGTTCTGTTTTGAAGTATTTTACTTATGTGTGTGGATTGCTTCTTACCCCATATTAATAAATATTTTATATATCAAAACGTGTGTGACGTCCTATGTAGGAAGTGTTCTTAGCAAATAGCGGCACAACGAATACCATATTAAGAGAGACAAAAAAAAATTCAGTCGATCAGCAAGAATGCTGGTAGTCTTACGACAATTGCAGACAGCGATACTTGTATAATAGACTCAGGAAGAGCCACAATTATACTCATGATAAGCACAACATTGGTCATTGAAAAAGCCTTGTTGTACCCAGAATTGACTAGGACTCTCTTAAGCTTTAAAGATATTCGCGCTAACGGTCTCCACGTAGAGACTGAAGAACAGTGTGGTAAGGAATATCTGCTCATTACAAAGCGTGAAGAAAATAAAAAAAGAGTATTAAAACGACTTCCTTCATATGAATCTGGACTATACCACTGACGAGGATTAAAACCTCTATTTATTATTTAATATATAGAGACCATACGTCTTCATGGTCGCAAACCTAAGGCTAATGACCTCACTGGTCGTAAGTATTCCAGAGGTTACATAGTACCCGATCTTGTCGGACATGGTTCCAAACCTAGTCTCCGACCAGTCAAATGCTCGCAAGGTTTTGAACTGATGTCTGGATCTACGACCAAACATATGCTTTACCGTGTGACGAATGGAACATGTGCTATATATTCCATACCACACGACGCTACAACACTGAAGTACGGTTACATGACTCATTGACATATAACCGCACAACAGTTGATACATTATCAACTGACACCTCTTTTCGACCAGACGCGTTGCTTCCCGAACAGGCGTCTCCTCCAGAGACAACTGCCAACCCTTCATCAACTACATAAGGAGGAATGCGGACTGAAGTTGAGAAAGGCTGGAACAGTGAAGATCACTTGGGAGACACCTTCAAGAGCCTCGTACTCCCGAATTAGTCTTTAGTCTAAGTTATATACACCCTTTGTAATAGCCAGTTCAAAGCAATAAAGAGCAGTCTTACTACTTTCTAGAAGATACGTGCCATTTTTCTCTTTTCATTTATATATTCATAAGATCGACGATTTGATCGTCGACAACCACACTCACATTAAGGCACATGCAGTCTATACTTTCCTGAAAATCACTTTTAGAAGTTCTGGACTTTTCTGTCTCTAGCATGATAGATTAGGTCACCCCGGTCTTAGAATGATGAGAAATACTTCTCAGGGACACAATATCAATGTAAAGAATTTCCCGAATCAGAAAGATTTCGTGTGCCCTGCATGTGCCACTGGGAAACTGATTACTGGATCATCTACTCTGAAAGTAAAGGATGAAATACCTACATTCCTGGACCATATCCAAGGAGACATTTGCGGTCCTATACAACCCCTGTTAGGACCATTTAGGTACTTTATGGTGCTCATTGATGCTTCCTCGAAATGGTCACATGTATGCTTATTATCTACAAGAAACCATACTTTTACAAAACTGATCTCGCAGATAATTAAAATTAAGAATAATTTTCCTGATTATCATGTGAAGTTCATCAGAATGGATAACGCCAAATAATTTACTTCAAAGACATTTGATGATTATTGCATGGCAATGGGAATTACCGTTGATCATTCACTACCATATGTCCACACCCAGAATGGACTAGCAGATGCATTAATTAAAAGAATTAAATTTATTGCCCGACTGCTCTTGCATAATTGTAATTTACCATCTACATATCGAGGACACACAGTCCTACATGCAACAACTCTCGTCAATTTTCGATCGTCAGCATATAACATCCATTCACCTATGCAACTAGCGCAAGGATCAGCACCGAAAATCTCTCATCTACGAAGGTTTGGTTGCAAGGTTTATGTACCTATACCACCACCACAACGAACTGCAATGGACTCTCTCAGAAAGTCTGGGATATACGTTGGTTATGAGACAACATCCATAATCATGTATCTGGACCCCATGACTGGAGATTTGCATACAGGCCGCTTCGCTGACAGCATATTTGATGAGGATAATTTACCGTCATTAGGGGGGAGGAAATCAACCCCTTGATGAAAAATATCAGAAAATGATGTGGCAAGCCATGAGAATCCATGCACATGACCCGCGCACTAGTGAAGAAAATAGAGAAGTTCAGAAGATAATTGATTGGCAAGCATTAGCGAATCAACTGTCTGACCACTTTAGTGATTTGAAGAGCGTGATCAAGTCGTATGTGCCTGCACGCAATGCGCCGGCGAGGGTTGAAATACCAAAGAAAATTAAAGGTATCCTTAATCCCATCCAAAGGCTTCAGAATAAAGGGATGAGAACTCCGGCCCCTCGAATCCCAAGTAACCGGGGACGCCTAGCGAAAAAGGATAAGAAGGACTTGACAAGACTGATCACTTAGGTTCTCCATAATCAGAAGGGGAGCTTGTTGAGACCTAACACTATTATAAAACCTTCGGTAAAAGGCATATCAGATTTAAATATTCCTACGGAGTGAGACATCAGCATAAATATGTGTGTACACATCGGAGCTGAAAAACTAAAGAGACTTGCCCCCGCAATTGAAAGCAGCGGTGATCTAGTAGAATCATTAGAAGTATCGCCACATGAAGAAATAACTATAAATTATGTGACTACGGGAGAATCTATGAATAAAACAACAGCCAATGTCGATATTTCTTTTGCAAAGAAAATTACCACAATCATCGATCTTGATCAAGAGTCTGCATCGCTCGCTGAATATAAGAAAGGATCAGATTGGGAAGATTGGAAGAAGGCAATAGATGCAAAATTATTATCTCTGAATAAAAGAGGGGTGTTTTGGCATATAAACCGCACCCCGTAGGGGCATAAGTGAGTATTCGTTCAAAAGAGAAATGAAAACAATAAAGTTGTAAGACATAAAGCAAACCTTGTTGCACAAGGTTTCACTCAACGACTAGGAGTCGATTATGAAGAAACTTATTCCCCGGTCATAGGCGGAACTACCTTTAGATATTTAATCTCAATGACAGTAAACTTGAATTTAGAAATGAAATTGATGGATGTGGTAACTGCATACCTTTATGGGGACTTGGATTCAGACATTTATATGAAGGTACCCGAAGGTATCCCTGTCCCGAACCAAGACAGAGCAAATAGAAATATGTACAGTGTACAACTCAGAAAGTCATTGTATGGACTGAAGCAATCAGACAGAATGTGGTGTAATCGCTTGAACGACTTTCTCTGCAAGAAAGACTACACGAACAATAAGGATTGTCCATGTGTTTTTATAGGGCGATCCCAAGATGGATTATGTATAATCTCAGTATACGTGAATGATCTGAATATCATCGGGACCCTGGAAGATATTAAGAAAGCAAGCTCTTACCTGGAGTCGGAGTTCGAAATGAAAGACTTTGGTAAAACCAAATATTGCCAGGCTTGCAGCTTGAGCATACCCATGAAGGGATTTTAGTACATCAGTCAATCTACACCCAGCAAGTGTTAGAACGGTTCGGCTTTGAAAAGGCATATACTTCGAAAGTGCCGATGGTCGGGAGATCCTTGTAGCAGGACAAGGACCCGTATAGACCTAAAGAAGAGAGGAGGAAGTCCTTGGACTGGAATTCCCGTACTTGAGTGCAATAGGAGCACTCATGTATTTAGCAAACTGTACTAGACCGGTCATTGCATTTACCGTGAACCCACTAGCAAGGTATAGTGTAGAACCTACCAAAAGGCATATCCTTCGAAAGTGTCGATGGTCGGGAGATCCTTGTAGCAGGACAAGGACCCGTACAAACCTAAAGAAGAGAGGGAGGAAGTCCTGTGACTGAAATTCCTGTACTTAAGTGCAATAGAAGCACTCATATATTTAGCAAATTGTACTAGACCGGACATTACATTTACCGTGAACCTACTAGCAAGGTATAGTGCAGAACCTACCAAAAGGCATTGGCAGGAAATAAATGACATCTTTCGATACCTTCAAGGAAGCAAAGATCTTGACCTGTTCTACAGAAAGAATTAAGACCTAACAATGGCTGGCTATGCAGATGCTGGGTACCTGTCAGATCCGTATACAGCTAAGTCGCAAATATGCTATGTATTCCTATGTTGTGGAACTGTAATTTCATAAAAATCGTCTAAGTAAAGTTTTGTATCCACTTCGACGAATCACTTGAAAATCATAGCACTGTACAAGATCTCATGGGAATGTTCTAGGCTTTAACAGATGATTCATCATATCTAGTAGTCGTGTGGATTGAATACCGCACAAACCCCCACTATTATCTATGAAGATAATGCAGCTTGTGTTGTACAAGTGCAGATGGGTTATGTGAAGAGTCCTCTCACTAAGCATATCAACCCCAAGTTGTTATGTGCTCATGAATTGCAAAAGATAGACGAAATTAAAGTATGGCATACTAAGTCATGTGAAAATATTACAGATTTATTCACTAAGTCATTTCCAGCGTCTAACTTTGAAAGATACATACGTAGAATTGAAATGATGAGACTTAGAGAAGTGCAGAATTCAGGGGGAGAATCTTCACTAACTCTTTATTAAAGTTTGATCATGAAGATCGAGTACCCAAATAATAAATCCTGCAGATAAAATGAATTTTGGTGGATTGTACTCTTTTTTCCTTAACGGGTTTACCCGAAGTTTCTCGGCTAAATTTTTTAATTAAGCAATTCGTGAAGCACAGCAGAACATGTATCATATACTCTTTCTCCAAATTTTTTTCCACCGGGTCTTTATGGAGCTTTGATGAGACATGAATATGACGGATGAGTACCCAAACGAGTGTTAAAAAACCGGATCCAGGCTGGGAGTCTTGGGCCAAGGTGGACTTCTCATCTATCAGTAGCCTATATAAAGGAGGGGGACTTCAACCATTGTACAACAATTTTGAGAAGAGTAATAAAGATAAATCTGAAATATCCTTATATTTCTGTATTCAATCTATTATTTTATTTTTATATTTTTAAATTATTTTTATAATTTTAAATTTATCTATCAATTAATCGCTCGAACTAAACTATTCGTCTCCACTCTCCACTCTCCGGTGGGAGGCGTGTGCACGGGGCGAGGCGTGCGGGCGAGGCGGGGGTAAGTGGGTAACCGCGAGAGGCCCTGCATGCGAGTCGCTTCACCGCTTCGGCTCGCCCTCGCGTTGCCATGCGCCCAGGCCCTCGGGTGCCTCGTCCCCCGTGGCGCCTTCCGCCCCAGGTTACTGGCTGGCGCGCGCTGCATTTATGGAGCGTGGGCGTTGTTAGGTCTTATCACCGTCTCATTGGCAGCTACTGTGACATTGACCACCAACCAGCTTGTACCAGTAGTAAACTTTACTCTCTCTCTCTCTCTTTTTTTTCCTTTTTTAATAAGATTTATGCTAAAATTGCTTTTTGATCATATAGCATCATGCTGACATGCTGCGCATGTACATACCGATGCGCATATCGGCAAACGTGCTCTTGAGAATTTTCTACGAAACTGTGAGCCAAATAGGCTTGTTCTAACTTGTACTTCTGATCTAGTATTCACCGTCTACTCCTATCCGGTACTAGAACGACATATGCTATCTTTCAACTCATTAAAAGTTGGTGACAATCTTTTTTTATTTTAAAAAGTTGGTGACGAACAGTCTTGGGAACGTGGAGCACAACGAGACCGGGATATAACGCTCGCATACGTCGGATGCATCGTCGTCCGTTTCCTAGCAAAGTTCCAAGTTGAAATTCAGATATTAGTAGTACTAGTAACTGGTACAGCACTTACAACAATGCCTTATATTTTGGCGGTGAAGCGGTAAAACACAGCTGGTATCAGTATCTAATGGCATCTTTAACAGTGTCAATTCGGTCGTCGAATAGCTTGCCACATCACCCAAAAGCTGAAATGGAGGGGAGAGATCGAGGAGAGATAAGAGAAGTCGTCGTGTGCAGAGACAACGATCGTGCACAAAAGCCAACACACGAAGCGACGACCGAACGCGTCCGTCGCCCATGCGGTTTGTGGGGCCCATGCGGTGGCGCGGGCAAGCCCATACGACGGATCAGGCGCCAACTGGCTCGGCGACGAACACGACAGAGACCAGAGAACACAACGGCGATCGGAGAATCTCTCCGTCCAGCTGGATCCGGGTTTGGCCGGACCGCTGGCGACGATGGTGGGGAGGCGCGGGAGAATGGTGGTGACGGTGGGGACGACAACGATGGTGGGGGAGGCACGCGGGAGAACGATGCGGAGGTCGGCGACCATGGCGGGGGAGGCGCGGGAGAACGATGCGGAGGTCGGCGGCCATGGCGGGGGAGGCGCGGGAGGACGACGTGGAGGTCGGCGGCGGAAGTATGAGAGGTGGGCGGTGGGAAGGGGAAGTAGGAGAGAGGGGGAGTTAGAGGAGCGAGGGATGACAGCTGGACCTTAGTTGAATAAAAAATATAAAAATTAGTGTTGCGGTGGAGAGATAAATTACTGGAGAGATTGTCAGTCAATACTGTTCTTGAGCCTGCTGTCCGTTCGGTGTCAATTCTCAACTATTGAAGATGCTTTTGCTCCTACGATCGATACACACTCCTTGCACACGAAACAAACAGACGAAAGCATTACACGTGTAACATGCATATCCCTACTGTAACCCATCAACGGGCTAGCGAGCCGGCCGGCCGGGGCGCGCTTCCCGAGAAACAACTTTTGCATGCTACTGGTACGATTTTTTTGACCCCTTTTGCATGCACGGCGTGTGCTGCGTGCTGCTGCGTGCCGTGGCGAGCGGACAGGAAGGTGTCACGACGAGTGGCGGCACCGCGAGTGGCGGGCAGGCGCGCACGGGCCGGGGCGCGGCAGGGAGCGATATGGTTCCATTGGACTTGATTAACGGGGGTGACAATCGAGGGAACAGAATGAAAAGCAACATTGTTTGTTTGGTGGGTAGGAGGATGGAGGGTCTCCTATGAATGTGGATTCGAGACTAGATGGCATCGACATTACTAGGGAAAAAAAAGGGCAGAAAGCATCGATTTTCTTGTCAGGAATATGAAAAAAAAAAATTGTGTTCATGTCACCGAGACTTATGTTGTCATAGATTTTTACAGTGTTATGGGTTCCTAGTCGTTAACTGTGTTATATTTTTCTATGATACAAAGGATATTTCACTTCTTCATGGTCTTGGGATTAGATTTGTTCTTGTTCCGGGAACACATGTCCAGATTGATAAGCTCTTGTCAGGAAGAGGTTAGTTCTGTACACCACCCTTCTGGGTATCTTCGCCGTTCATTCTTGATCTGTAACTCTTATTTGGACATATGTATGCTAATATAAGTGGCTATGCCATTGAAAAAGATTGGGAATTTATTATTAATTCTTGTGTGTGGATTTCTACATTTATCTGAGTTTACAACACAACATAGGAGGGCTCTTCAGCATATACACAAAAACTGCCAAAAGCACACACTAAAGGATAACTTAGTTTCTGCAGTACATAACTATATTGGATGAATAGAAATTCAGCAGAACTCATATTGCAACAGCACAAGGAGACCTTGTTAGCGAATTGCAACATGTAAACATTTATTTCATCATTGTCTGCTCCACGTCCCTCACAAAGCTTCCAGTTAATTTATCCCATGTGATTAGCAGAGTAATTTTGAAACCGAGACTAGCTTGACCATAATGGTCGGTTCATATGTAGAATTTGATGAAGCACATTAGTTGAATGCTGAAACTTTATTAGTACTTTGGTCAGTGATGATGATGTGGAGAATGGTTCTTTTCTGGACTATTCTTTTTATCCTTTTCTTTTGCTAACTTCATAGGCTTAATTCTTCTTGCAACTATATTTCTAGTCTTTTCCATGTAGTGCTTGTGCTTAGCTTACGAAGTTTCCTGTAGGAAGGGAGGCTAAGTATGTTGGTCAATACCGAATTACTGATTCTGATTCATTAGAGGTTGCCACTTGCAACATTATCCACAAGACCACGCCAACGTCCAATAACACCGTGTCTACGGAGATTCAGCATTGGAGGACCAGGAGAAAGCTTTGCCTCTATTGTTAACTGTGTTCTGCCAGCTGCAATGGACTAACCGAGCTTCTTCCAAAATATGTACTTTCATCTGATTATTCTGCAGTACTAGTGCAGCTTTTATACTTGTAAATAGCTCCACAAGAGAGAAAAATATTTTTCTTTTCTTCCACTTTGTTGCCTCAGAATAGAGATGTATTGTGCTGTTTTATTTAAGTAGTACAATTGGTGATATATAATGAGAGGCTTCATGTTAGTTACTCCGGAGCAGTTCTCATGATGGATTGTGAGAGATACTAAAGAAGCCTTGCTACATGAGATAGCAAACTCCTTTGAGCTATGATTTAATTGGTGATAATCACTTAACTGGTCCCTTGTTCACTTGAATTTTTTTTGTTAAGTTCGGAAATTCAGATAGATATGTAATCCAAACTGAAAAATCATTAAAGAACAGTTTCTCTTCTCTTCACATAATTTGCAGTTCTAATCCACAGAGACTTTCTTTAAGATATATTAATTTAAGTTTATCAAATTGTGGATTTCCACAATAATTTAGTAGTGATTAACTTGGTCTATTTCAATAAATGTTTTGTATCACTATATGTCTATATGTACTTCACGAGGACACATATTTCCTTTTTATTTTTAAAAGAAGCAGAGTTTTATATTTTTATTATCCCCATTTTTAAAGGACTCATTTCACCTTTTTCCAATTATTTTGCACCATTTTGCTTCATGTTCTGCTCTTAAGATTCTGTTCGCAGAGTCGACACTCTGGATATTTAAACACTGGAGGGTTTTGGTTGAAATTTCTAGTGTCCAAAATAGTAAACTTTCTTTTCTTGCACTAAAATTTGTTCATCGCCGACAGTAATACCGTGTCTAACTTCCTAGTTAAGAACTACATGTCTATGCTCCCTCCCGTGTGTGTGTGGACTGTGCACTGTGCACTGCATGTGCGTGTTTGCATGTTTTTTTGTTTGTTTCTCCACTTGCTTTTGTCCTTGACAACTTCCACTGAACTTCAGTTGACTGGAGGTCCTGCAATACTGAATTTATGTAACTATTTTTCATTGGAAGAGAAGAGGGGCAGTTAATTCTATTGATTATGGCTTCACTGGCGAAGTTAAGAAAATAGATGTTTCACGGATAAAAGAAAGGCTTGATAGTGATAGCATAGTTGTTATGAGCAATATGGGATACTCGAGTTCGGGAGAAATGTTAAATTGCAAGTATGTTATTTTCTCTATCCCTTATTCATTTTCATGGTTGTTTATGATTATATGAGCACATTGTTATTCTTATCGCTAAGTTATGCACAAAATATGATATGAAAAATACGTGCAAATGTCAAAGTTGCTAAAGAACTAGAACACCATCTGCTCGTTTGTATATATTGCAGCTAGCCTACTAAACATAATTGCTTTGCCTTGTTTGGAAACATTCAGCAATTACGAAGTTGCTACCGCGTGTGCTTTAGCCATTGAGGCAGATAAACTTATCTGCATTATTGTAGACGGTCAGATATTTGATGAGCATGGACGAGTCATTCATTTCATGTCTCTCGAGGAAGGTGATATGTTGATCAGAAAGCGTGCTAAGCAAAGTGATATTGCTGCAAATTTTGTCAAGGTTGTGGATGAGGAGGGTAACAATTCTCTAGACAAGGAGGACCATGGATCATCTTTGAACGGAAGGTGTCATCTTAATGGGTATGCTACTTCTTTTCATAACGGTTTGGGTTTTAACAATGGAAATGGTATTGATTCTGGTGAGCAAGGGTTTGCTATTGGCGGCGAAGAGCGATTAAGCAGGTCAAGTGGCTATCTTTCTGAGTTGGCTGCCGCAGCATATGTATGCTATGTAAGTGTTTTACCTTTCACATGACATTCTTCATTCTGTTAAATTCTGGGGTTCTGGTTCAAGATTGTTAGTTTTCTACAGGGCATGACATGCATATTTCTTTCTTTTGGAAATGGTGTCCTCTACAAAGTTGCATAACTGTTTGCTGAAATTGTTAGTTTGCATTAGAGTTCTTGTCTAATATAGTTGTTGATACAATGTCTTGCTCATGTGCTGTGTGTCTATGTCATATTCAATTCGCATGTGTCTGAAGTGTTAGCAGCAGTCCTGATCATGCAATACTCGTACTATCTGCGTTAGACTCGTCGGTTCCTGTTAGACTCTTTGGTTCTTGACTCTTTAGTTCCTGGTCCACACTTAGTATTAGACTCTTTGGTTCCTGATCCACATTGTAACATTTGGTCTATATATGTAACTTTTGGTTTATCAATACATATAGTGTGTGTAATTGCTCCAAATATTCAACTCTCTCATGGTATCAGAGCGGATCGCACCTGCGACCGCACCCTTCCGCTAATCCCGCCGCTATGGCGGGCGAAGATGACACCGCTGCCGCCACATGCCGCAAGCAGTAGGCCACCGCCGCACAACACGAGTAGGAGGCTGCCGTCGCCGCCGTGCGCCACGAGCAGGAGGTCGCGTAGGCATTGGCCCTTTTCGAGGCCGCCGCCATTGCTTCCTACATGCTCGGGTATACGGCGTCCTCAACATCAAGACCCTCGTCCCTGTCGTCCTCGACATCGCCTCTCCGAGTTACAGCAAATGACGAGACCTCTTCCTCGTCACCCTTGGCAAGTACGCCCTCTCCACCATGTGCTCTCCGACGACGCCCACCCCAATGTCGCAGACTGGGTCCGGATGGATTATCTCATTCTTTTGTGGCTCTACGGTACCATCTCCGCCGAACTTCTCGAGATCGTGATGACTCCTACCTCCACGATGCGGCTCGTATGGGTGGGCCTCGAGCAATAGTTCATCGGCAACCTGGAGACGCGTGCCCTGTACCTAAACACAGAGTATAAACTATTTAAACAGACATGCCTACGGTCAAAGGCGGATATGAGAACTTAACTTGAGTTAATTCTGTTTATAAAACCTTGTGGATGGGGTGAATATTAGTGTCGGCTCACCTAGCTTGAGGATTGGATCTTTCCTAGGTCGTCGTACCCAGTGATGTTAATATGTGGAGGTGACTCCACTCAAATTTAAGCATAGGTGTAGGTAACCTTCGCCGTTATAAATATTGCACAATATCTCTTTTAAAAATGAGATTTGGTCAAACTGCTAAGTCATAGGAATTTTTAAATATTGTAGTTGAAAAATGTTGCTTTGAGCAAATAAAAGAATCCGAGCCATCCTTGTTAAGCCTTGCTGAAAGCATCTAGGCCCCTAAAAACTGTATTTTGGTAATTAATGACTTTATGTGAATATAGGACTAACATGTTTGTTGAAGTGATTACAAGGCATAGTCCCAAATGACAAAGTGAAACCAAGGAGCTGCATGTCAAAGAATGATGAGAGGATGGAGTTGATCTCAAAGACAAGGTACAAATAGACTAGGACCCCTTTTAATTTTACCGGTCTTTGGAGTATGGAGGAAGACCGGATTATAGGATAAATGTCGTACTATTAAGGGGGAGCTTGTCTAGTAGCTTGAAAGCATCTCATTATGCCTTTGGATCAACTTAGGATCATGCATGTTCTTTTGGTTTGGTTTAAAAAGAAAAATCTTTTTCTCAGAACATAATCGGAAGTTCCGGCATGTATATCATGGAACTTCATTTGTCGGTTGTTCAAAAAGTCTGCGCTTGATTTTTCCAGAGCATCCATTTAAGGGACTTAGCCGATTTTTCAAGTGCGGAAGTTCCGCAATGATATGAGCGAAGTTCGATTAATCGGTTGTTCAAATTTGCGCGGTCGAATTTTTCCGAGAGCATCCTTTTTCGGACTTAGCCAAATTCTCAAGCGGAAGTTCCGCAGTGAAATGAGCGGAAGTTCGATTAATCGGTTGCTCAATTATGCGCGGTCGTTTTTCCGAGAGCACCCTTTTGGGACTTAGCCGTTTTCACGAGTGCGGTAGTTCCGCTGTGTAAAAGCGGATCTTCCGATTAATCGGAAGAACCGAAATCTATTTGGCGGAAGTTCCGCACATAAATCCAACGGCTAGTTTAGAGCATTTAATGCTCACTGTAATGACCGTTACAGTGCACTCGAGTGAAGGGCGGAAGTTCCGCACTTTGTACTGCTAAGTTCCGATTTCCGAGTTTTGCTCGATTTTCGCATAACGGTCATATTTGGTTGTTGGGGTATAAATACACCCCACCACTCAAGGACGTGTTGTTGAGCATTCATTCAATTCATTTGAGCCTTGAGCACTCCTCTCACTCCTCATTTACTCTCTTTGCACACATTTGTGAGGTAGTGAGCAAGAACAAGAGCATTGCATTCTTAGTTGATCCATTGGCTCTTGATTGTCGTCAAGTGAAGTTCAAGTTCTATTCTCTTGGTGCTTGTCGGCACCTAGACGACTTGGCGAAGGTCGCTCGGTGATCTCTTCAAAGAAGCTTGTGAAGAGACCCGTTGCCGTTTGTGATTGGTCGGTGTTCACCAACTCCGAGAGGAGGAAGAACAACCAAGTGATCGAGGGTAGGCTTAATTTGTGGAGCCGGCTTGAGTGGTCAAGCTTCCTCAACGTGGACTAGTGAAGATCGACAAATCTTCGATACCACGGGAAAAACCCCCTTGTCCTTGTGCGGTTAATTCTTGTCTTTACTTATTGCACTTTTTGTAGCTCATAGATTGTGTTAAATATCTTTGATTAGAATATCTTGCTAATTTCGTAATTTGATTAAGAAAATTTAGAAACCTCCTATTCACCCCCTCTAGTCGGTTATCCTTGATCCTACAAGTGGTATCAGAGCTTGGACTCTCTATTTTTAGACTTAACCGTCTAGGAGAGAAAGGATGGCTAGCGAGGGAATGTCTATAGGCAAGGCTCCTCTATTTGACGGATCAAATTATTCTTATTGAAAAATTAGAATGTCAATCTACTTAAAGGCCATGAGCCCAAGCGTATGGAGAATTGTAAGTGAAGGTTTCGTTATGCCACTTGATCCCACACACCCCACGGATCAAGACGAACGAAATTCTCACCTCAATGCTCAAGCAATGAATGCTCTCTTTGGAGCTTTAAACGCGGATGAGTTCAATCGCGTGAGCAACCTTGAAACTGCTCACGAGATATGGACCACGCTCTCTGAAATTCATGAGGGCACATCCACGGTTAAAGAAGCCAAATTGCATAGGCTTAGGATCAAATATGAGACATTTACAATGTTGCCTCAAGAGAGTATCACCGAAATGTACTCTAGACTCAACAACATTATAAATGAGCTCAAGGGTCTTGGTACTAATTTGCTTGATATTGATGTAGTGCGCAAGATGCTTAGGGCTCTTCCCGACAAGTACGAAATGTTGGTGACATTGTTTCTCAACTCTCCCGAGTTGCCAAGAATGACACCAACCGGGCTTTTGGGAAACCTCATCACAAATGAGCTCTACAAGAAAGACAAAGAAGAGCTCATGGAGTCCACTTCTTCAAGAAAGAAAGTTACCGCTTTTAAGGCAAAAGCGGAATCAAGCGATGAAGAAGATGAGGATGAAGACTCCGAGGAAGAGTTTGCCCTCCTTGTGAGGAGGATGAAGAAGTTCATGAGGAGACGGCCTCATAGAAGCTTCAATTTCGATAAGATTGCAAAAGAGCAATCATCAAATGAGAAGAAGCGCTATAGCAACATTCGTTGCTATGAGTGTGATGAGAAGGGGCACATTGCCTCTCATTGCCCAACCAAGAAGGATGACAAGGGTAAGTGAGGTTTGTTAATCAAAATGGCAAGTTTTGCCAAAAATGCCGGGAAATAGGACATGTTCAACAAAAGTGTCCTATTGGTAAGGTTTCATCAATTGGCTTGTTCGATTCTTGTTATATGCTCAAAAAGGCCAAAGATGGAAAAGTGTTTGCTAGGTTTGTTGGCACCTCAATTTTAGGTGTTAAAAAGAATGCTATTTGGGTGCCCAAATCGTTGATAACTAACCTTCAAGGACCCAAACAAATATGGGTACCTAAAAGAACTTGATCTCTTTTGTAGGTGAACTACAAGACCGGTGGAAGGCATTGGGTGCTTGATAGTGGATGCACTCAACACATGACCGGAGACCGGAAAATGTTCACCTCATTTGAGAACGGAGCGAAATGAAAAGATCACTTTTGGTGACAATAGCAAAGGAAAGGTAATTGGCCTAGGTAAAATTGCTATCTCAAATGACCTTTCCATTTCAAATGTATCTTTAGTAGAAACATTGAATTTTAATTTGCTATCCGTTGCTCAATTATGTGATCTTGGATTAACTTGCTCTTTCTCTAAAAAGGAGGTCACTATTTTTAAAGAAAAGAAAAAGAAATGATTTTTAAAGGTTTTAGATTCGCAATCTTTATTTGGTTGATTTCTCCTCAAACGAATCGTGTTTGAAAACTTGTTTGATTGCAAAAACTTCAATGGGTTGGTTATGGCATAGAAGACTAGGTCATGTGGGAATGATTCAACTTAAAAGCTTTTAAACATGACTTAGTAGTTGGCTTGAAGGATGTGAAGTTTGAGAAAAATAGACTATGTAGTGCTTGCTGCCGGAAAGCAAGTTGCTAACTCTCATCCTTCCAAAAGTATCATGTCAACTTCTAGGCCATTGGAGCTCTTACATATGGATTTGTTTGGGCCAACAACCTATAAGAGCATTGGGGGCAATAGCTATTGTTTAGTCGTTGTAGATGATTACTCTAGATATACATGGGTATTCTTCTTATATGACAAAGGTGAAGCCTCCAAGATTTTTAAAAGTTTTGCAAAAAGGGCTCAAAATGAATTTGATTTTATAATAAAGAAAATCCGTAGTGATAATGGTTCCGAGTTCAAAAACACTAATATTGAAGATTATTGTGATGAACTTGGAATAAAGCATGAGTTTTCCACTACCTACACTCCGGAGCAAAATGGAGTAGTAGAAAGGAAAAATCGTACATTAATAGAAATGGCTAGGACAATGCTTGATGAGTATAATACTTCCGATCGCTTTTGGGCGGAAGCCATTAATACCGCTTGTCATGCCATAAACCGTCTTTATTTGCATAGACTTTTGAAAAAGACTTCCTATGAACTCCTTGTTGGAAGAAAACCGAACATCTCTTACTTTAGAGTATTTGGGTGCAAATGCTATATCTTAAGAAAGGGTGTTCGACTTTCTAAATTTGCTAGTCGGTGTGATGTTGGTTTTCTGCTAGGTTATTCTTCAAATAGCAAAGCATATCGTGTTTTTAACAAAACAAGTGGTATTGTTGAAGAAAGGCACGATGTACAATTTGATGAAACTAACGGCTCTCAAGAAGAGCAAGAAGATCTTGATGATGTAGGTAATGGAGCTCTTATGGAAGCAATGAAGAATATGCAAATTGGGGACATTAAGCCTAAAGAAGATCAAAGTGAACCATCATCATCCATGAGAGTTGAGCCACCTACCTCTTCCGTGACAAATGAAATTAATCAAAATCAAGAAGATGTCAAGGAAGGTGATCAATCTTTTAATCTACCTCAAAGGATCCACAACGCAATAGCCAAAGGCCACCCAATAGACCAAATATTGGGTGAAGTAAGCAAAGGTGTCCAAACTCGCTCTCGTATTGCTTCTTTTTGTGAACATTACTCTTTTGTTTCCTCTTTGGAACCAAAGCGTATAGATGAAGCACTAGAAGATCCGGATTGGGTGAATGCTATGCATGAGGAGCTAAACAACTTCGCCCGAAATGATGTTTGGACAATGGTGGAAAGACCCGAGGAGCATAATGTTATTGGCACAAAATGGGTCTTTCGGAATAAACAAGATGAAAATGGAGTTGTGGTAAGAAACAAGGCAAGGTTAGTTGCTCAAGGATATACTCAAGTTGAGGGTTTAGATTATGATGAAACATTTGCACCCGTAGCAAGACTTGAGTCTATTCGCATTTTACTTGCTTTTGCATCATGCTTTGATATTAAATTATTTCAAATGGATGTTAAAAGTGCTTTCCTAAATGGCAAAATATCCGAACTTGTTTTTGTCGAACAACCTCCGGGTTTTGAAGATCCCAAAAATCCTAATCATGTGTATAAACTTTCAAAGGCGCTATATGGTTTAAAACAAGCTCCTAGAGCATGGTATGAGCGCCTTCGAGATTTTCTACTCTCTAAGGGATTCAAAATCGGAAAGGTTGATACAACTTTGTTTACCAAAATTATTGATGGTGATTTCTTTGTTTGTCAAATTTATGTTGATGATATAATTTTTGGTTCTACTAATCAAGATTTTTACAAAGAATTTGGTGATATGATGTCTAGGGAGTTTGAAATGTCAATGATAGGAGAACTTAGTTTCTTCCTTGGACTTCAAATCAAACAACTCAATGACGGGGTCTTCATAAGTCAATCCAAGTATGTGAAGGATTTACTCAAAAGATTTGGCATGGATGACGCGAAGCCCATCAAGACTCCTATGGCTACAAATGGACATCTTGATCTAAACGAAGGAGGTAAATCTGTTGATTTAAAGCTTTATAGGTCTATGATTGGTAGTTTGCTTTATCTTACCGCATCTAGGCCCGATATTATGTTTAGCGTTTGCATGTGTGCACGTTTTCAATCGGCTCCAAAAGAATGTCATTTAATGGCGGTCAAAAGAATATTAAGATATTTAAAGCATTCCTCAAGTATTGGCCTTTGGTATCCAAAAGGTGCTAAATTTGATTTAATTGGATATTCGGATTCGGATTATGCGGGTTGTAAAGTGGATAGAAAAAGCACCTCAGGAAGTTGTCAATTCTTAGGTAGATCCTTAGTGTCATGGTCTTCTAAGAAACAAAACTCTGTTGCCCTTTCCACCGCCGAAGCCGAATATGTTTCTGCAGGTAGTTGTTGTGCACAATTGCTTTGGATGAGGCAAACATTGATGGACTATGGAATATCATTTGATAAAATGCCTCTTTTGTGTGATAATGATAGTGCAGTGAAAATAGCCAACAACCCTGTCCAACATTCAAGAACCAAGCATATAGATATCCGCCATCATTTTCTTAGAGATCATGTGTGCAAGGGAGATATTGAAATTAACCACATTTGCACTGAAAATCAATTAGCAGATATCTTTACCAAACCTTTAGATGAAGGCCGCTTTTGCCTATTGAGGAATGAGTTAAATGTCATTGACTATTCAAATGTCGCTTGAACTCTTGTCACATGCACTTTGGGTCTTAGTTGCATTTTTATCTATTTTAAGTTGTTTTTACTCAAATCTTCGCTCCAAATGTGATATTTTAGTAAAAATCACTTTATTATATAGACATTAGTCTTTTCATTGCATAATAATCCTGAATGATACTTGGTTGAGTGCAAAACTAAGGATTATTTGCAAAATCTTAAAATTCAACTTCTTCTTCCCTCGGTGTCAGATAATCGGAACTTCCGCCCCAGTGCGGAACTTCGGTGTCCGAACTTCATTGTTGTATTGCGGAACTTCCGTTTTCACTCCTTCCGAAGCGTCAGATAATCGAACTTCCGGCCCTCCAGCGCGAACTTCACGACCGAACTTCCATTGTTGTCTCGCGGAACTTCCACTTTCCGGTAGCTGAGAAGCATTTATTGCCCGCGGTTGGTCCGGTTCTTTAACTCTCTCCAGCCGCCTCCTTGTTGACCCGAGCTCCCCTCTTCTCCTCTCTTCATCTCCACCGAAACTCCCTGATTCATTCCTCGTTCTTCCTTCAATCTCAACCGATCAACTGATTCCCCAGGGTTCAATCATCCATTCTCTCAAGGTATCTCCAATTTTTTTTTGGATTTTCACCTCTTATGAACCCTAGGTCAAAATTTTGGGAAAAATCAAATGTTGTTGAAATCTGTGGTTGATTCTTGGGAAAATAGGTTTATTCAGTATTGTATGATGTATATGCATCGAATCCATGGACTCAATCCATCCAAATACTGAAAAATCCAAAATTCCTATTAACCTAGAATCGGCTCAGGATAATCGGAACTTCCGCCGTTGAAATCGCGGAACTTCCGCCAGCGGTAGTTCCGGAGTGCAACTAGCGAGCTTCGATTGTCCCGACGTAAATGTAAAATCTCATTTTCATTTGATTCACCCTTTGGCACTTCATCCATTGTTGTTCCTGAAGATGCCGAGGATGAAGATGTCAGTCCCGAAGCACTATTCAGATGCTGGCGCATCTTCTTCAAGAAATGAGGAAGAATCTGATAATTCAGGATCAGAAGAAAATGAATCAGGAGAAGAATCTGAATATGAATCTGATGAGGAACTAGGAGAACCGGAAGAGATTGAAATTGATCTTAAGGGACTCACAGCAGACGACTACACTATTCTTCGGGATAAAGATCAATATTCACTTCCAGGAAATAGTGATGACCCTCGATTTCATACCAAGTTTCAAAGACAAGTCTATGATCTTTTCTATGGACCAAACAAACCTTTTGCTGATCACAAGTATGTTAATTGGTCCTACCTCAACGGGCTTGATAAATATGAGGGTACCTACAGTCTCTTCCAGCGAGCTGGGATTCATAACCTTGTGGCAATAAAGTGCAACTATAGTGATGAGATCATCCGACAGTTCTATGCCACAGTGTGCATTCCTCCTGACTTTTCTCACCTCACTTGGATGACAGGGACAGTGAGACATTCCTGCTCAAGACGTGCTTTTGAACGTGCATTGGATGTCGAGTCGAGAAGATATGAGAAAATTTATGATGGAACAGTTCTCCCTCTTTCGGCTTGGACTGAATTTTATGACACCACACAAAGATTTGTCCTTGGTAAGATCACAGGACTTCTTCCCATTCCCAGCTTGGTAAATAGGATCATTAATCATACTATGTTACCAAAGAGCGGGAATTATGATGCTATTAGAGGACATGTTTGGAATATATTGGAATGCATCATGCATGGAAGAAAGTTTGATGTTGTGGATGTTATCATAAGGGAGATAGCAGGAACAAAGAATGATCGAGTCAAACGAATAAACTCTGCACCTTACATTATGGCTTTGATCATTAAACAAACTGGATATAATGGAGCTTTACCTTCAACACATAAAGCCTATAAACCAAGAGAAGGTCCTCCAATTCCTGCCAATCTTAGGCGTGCTCAGTGAGGCACCAAGCCGCACCTCCTGCTGCTGCTGCTGCTCCTCCACAAGGTATAGCCACTATGGATCAGATTTATGCTACCTTGTTGGAGATGAGAGCATCCCAGGATACCTTCCAGGCAGCGACCTCTTCTAGGCTGGATGCGTTTGAGGCAGCCACCTTTTCCAGACTGGATGCTTTCCAGGAGGCGACCACTTCCAGACTCGACGCCCACACTGCTAGTCTTGACGCGCTTTCAGCCAGATTCGCAGAGCAGTTTCCGCCACCTGTTCGGTTTGGACGGCGTCGCCTTCGCTCTCCTCCGGTGGTCCTCCCACGATCCTCCTGTCGCTCCTCCTGTTGATCTTCCTGTTCCTCCAGTTGATCCTCCGCAAGATCCTCCTGCGGAGTGACCCTTTTGGCCCTTGATGACAAAGGGGGAGAGAAGAGTGTGTTAGTGAGAGAGAGAGCTAGACTTATCTATTATGATATTGTAATATATTGTGTCATTTATCTATTATGATATTGTAATATATTGTGTCATTTTGACTATGGCCTGTAATGACTTTGTTTGAAAACTTGATGCTTATGATAATATCTTGTGTTATCTTATATTCTTGTTGTACTTGGATCTTTGATTAATGATGAATGACTATGTGATGTGAATGCTCTATCTTTATTGTCATTTGTTATCTTCCAAGTAACAATGTTCTACAGAAACTCCGCCGAAATTTCCTGAAAATCCAAACATGTGCTTTACATTATCTTCTACTCAATATGCACATGTTAAGGGGAGCTTTCTTTTTCAAACCAACTTTCTCTCACAACTTTATTGTGTTGTCATCAATTACCAAAAAGGGGGAGATTGAAAGCATCTAGGCCCCTAAAAACTGTATTTTGGTAATTAATGACTTTATGTGAATATGGGACTAACATGTTTGTTGAAGTGATTACAAGGCATAGTCCCAAATGACAAAGTGAAACCAAGGAGCTGCATGTCAAAGAATGATGAGAGGATGGAGTTGATCTCAAAGACAAGGTACAAATAGACTAGGACCCTTTTAATTTTACCTGGTCTTTGGAGTATGGAGGAAGACCGGATTATAGGATAAATGTCGTACTATTAAGGGGAGCTTGTCTAGTAGCTTGAAAGCATCTCATTATGCCTTTGGATCAACTTAGGATCATGCATGTTCTTTTGGTTTGGTTTAAAAGAAAAATCTTTTCTCGAACATAATCGGAAGTTCGGCATGTATATCGCGGAACTTCATTTGTCGTTGTTCAAAAAGTCTGCGGCTTGATTTTTCCAGAGAGCATCCATTTAAGGGACTTAGCCGATTTTTCAAGTGCGGAAGTTCCGCAATGATATGAGCGGAAGTTCCGATTAATCGGTTGCTCCGAAATTTGCGCGGTCGAATTTTTCCAGAGAGCATCCTTTTTGGGACTTAGCCAAATTCTCAAGCGCGAAGTTCCGCAGATGAAATGAGCGGAAGTTCCGATTAATCGGTTGTTCAATTATGCGCGGTCGTTTTTTCGAGAGCACCCTTTTTGGGACTTAGCCGTTTTCACGAGTGCGGTAGTTCCGCTGTGTAAAAGCGGATCTTCCGATTAATCGGAAGAACCGAAATCTATTTGGCGGAAGTTCCGCACATAAATCCAACGGCTAGTTTAGAGCATTTAATGCTCACTGTAATGACCGTTACAGTGCACTCGAGTGAAGGGCGGAAGTTCCGCACTTTGTACTGCGGAAGTTCCGATTTCCCTGAGTTTTGCCTGATTTTCTGCATAACGGTCATATTTGGTTGTTGGGGGTATAAATACACCCCCACCAGCTCAAGGACGTGTTGTTGAGCATTCATTCAATTCATTTGAGCCTTGAGCACTCCTCTCACTCCTCATTTACTCTATTTGCACACATTTGTGAGGTAGTGAGCAAGAACAAGAGCATTGCATTCTTAGTTGATCCATTGGCTCTTGATTGTCGTCAAGTGAAGTTCAAGTTCTATTCTCTTGGTGCTTGTCGGCACCTAGACGACTTGGCGAAGGTCGCTCGGTGATCTCTTCAAAGAAGCTTGTGAAGAGACCCGTTGCCGTTTGTGATTGGTCGGTGTTCACCAACTCCGGAGAGGAGGAAGAACAACCAAGTGATCGAGGGTAGGCTTAATTTGTGGAGCCGGCTTGAGTGGTCAAGCTTCCTCAACGTGGACTAGTGAAGATCGACAAATCTTCGATACCACGGGAAAAACCCCCTTGTCCTTGTGCGGTTAATTCTTGTCTTTACTTATTGCACTTTTTGTAGCTCATAGATTGTGTTAAATATCTTTGATTAGAATATCTTGCTAATTTCGGTAATTTGATTAAGAAAATTTAGAAACCTCCTATTCACCCCCCTCTAGTCGGTTATCCTTGATCCTACACTTGCATATATTATTACTGCATTCTGTGTGTGGCTCGTGAGCACGGAAGTTGTGTTCATCCTCGCTCTTTCCCCCAAGCCCTCATAAGTTGAAAATCATGGAGCTTATGCCTACTACGAGGATTCAGACGTTGGAGGCCTAGAAGATGATGAAGAGTGGTGTAGTTCTTTTAGACTAAATCTCGCCATAGTCTAGCTGACTCCGTTGGTGCTTGTGTGCGTCCGATATTATCAAAGTCTTTGATTAATATCGGATACACACGGGTTTTCTTAGTCGCTTGCCTGTAGAGAGATGTGCTCTAACCCCCCTGGTTTGTTTCCGCTGTCGCTTCCGCTTCCGCTTTTGTGTGATGTATCCATTTGGTATGTTCGGCCCTTAGTTGTAAAACTCAACCCGATGCGGTTTATGTCACTCTGCTGTTTGTATTATAATGTTTGGTTCAGTTTACATCATATATGAAATGATTCAATGATGTATCTGTGAGTGCTATCTACTGATCTAAGGAATAGCACAGTGTTTTCACAGAGGATTTGGATTTGTAAAATCCGGATTCGACAAAAACCATGGTGATTTTCTGGTATCTATTTCTTAAATCATATCATAACTTGTCTACCCTCTAAGGTGCGACCATGGGGGGTTATATTGCCTCTCACGCAAGCACAAGAGCTTCGTATGAACAGTAACCGATTTGGAACAGCACGTGTGAACAGTAATTCGAGTCGGATGAGTAGTGATCCGAGTCGGATGAACAGTCCTTGTGAACAGTACCCGAATTTAACTCCTATTACAAACTCCTACTTTAATTGGAAATTTAAACTATTTTATTACAATTGCGACTCGCTTTAAATGGAAACAATCTTAGAGATAGAAACTAACTCACATATTGATTCCAGTTTAAAAGCCTTATTCCTATCCAAACTGAACCAATATAAAAACCATAAGCTTGGCCATCCTTATAAGGCACGGTTACCCCCTTTGGCGCTTGGCTTTCCTCTTAGCTCTGCTCCCCTTTTGACTTGCTTCCTGGCTTGACCTTGCTCCCTTGTGGTGCACGACTGATTCGTTTTCCCAACTCCTCACGACTTGGAATGTGGTGTCTTGGCTTCACATGCCAGATGGAGGAAGTGAGATCACGTGTTTCCTTCTCAAGCCAGCATTGCTTCCCTCTTGCACCCGCATGGCTCCATGCTCCCACACGGCCCCCATGCGGCCGGCTTTCTTCTTGGATCACATGCCCATGCACTTGCTTGCTTCCATGCGGCTCGAACTTCATGCTCTCCTCATGGAGTTGATGAACTAGGGTTTGCTTTCCTTGGCCGGCCTCACCTCCCTCCCTCTCATCCACGCATAGCTTCTCTTTTATATTGCACAAAACAATACTACTTAGTAAAGTAATATCAGTTTGCAATGCTGAAACACTACTCAAAGTAACAACGCTACTTGGTGCCACATCACTTGCTTACTACATGGACAGCCGATTGGTATGTACCTGTATCCTTGGCTCATTATATGGAAGGTTTAATATGGCATGATTAATGACTAAATGGTTCATTTCTCTATTATCTTAGTGTAGACATTGAATTATCATTTTGCTCTATTTCGAAGATCATTGAGTGCTGGAGATATTCAGTTAGTATTTGGCTCTATTAGATTCCAAATTTCATAAAGGGCACTGGTTATGGTTTGCACTAGGTGTCATCTCTAAGTAGGTCTGTGTTGGGTCTAGATTATGTTTCTCAAATCTTGTTGAAGATTTGACATGTTGCTTTCACATGGTTTCATTGGGCACTACTACATATTGAATATTGAAGTACGATAATCACATGGGAAAAAGACATTGGTTCGGCTTTTGGTATGTTGCTGGTGCTTAATTTTGAAATGATGCAGGTTTGTGCGGCCTGGCTTCTCAGAGTGCTTGATTTAGGTTATGTTTGTTTAGATTTAGGCTTTTTAATTTATAGTTTAAAGCTCATTTTTTTAGTTTAATTAGCTCATAAGTCTCTTAGCTTTTAAGCAAAACTTTAGTATTTGTTAATCTGGCTTTTTATAAGATGTTGGTTTATTGAGTTGTGTATGAAGATGAGGATGGAAGAGCAAAAAAATAGAACGATTTGCATTTATATGCAATGACATTTTGTGGGTAATTTCAGCGAACTTTAGTGATAATCGGTTATTCCATTCTGCAAAAGCAAAAAAAAAACACTTCTTCCTTGCCTTATGACTTTTAGACTTAAAATAGCTTAAGTTTTTTTTAATAAACTAGATAAAAAAAATCACCCTTTTATTTAGGCTTAGACTTTTTTACTTTTAAACCAGACAAAAAAGCCTAAACAAACAAAGTCTTAATCTATTCCTAAGCAGAGGAGAAAACATATCAATCTATCACGTGGATCAAAGTATTATATAACGTAGCTCCAGCCAAAGCACGCTGGTGTTACTGCCATCAACTTACGAGGACGAGCATTTTTACTTTTTTTTAAAGAAAATATTTTTTAAAAAAATATTTTCTTAACTTTATTTTTAATTTTGATCCTTTTAGTCACGTCATGAGCCGTTGTATGATCAAACTGTGCTGTCATGTTACCGACCCTTTTGGATATGTCTATTTTTAAGCTAATTCCTGTCACGCCACTTCACGTTAAGAGAAGTAGCGTGATAGCACAGTTTAGTCACGTCAGAGGTCATAGCGTGATCAAAGAAGTCAGAATTAAAAAAAATATAAAGTTAGAAAGAACTTGGTGCAACTCAACGAGATATCAGCTTTGGTTAGTGGTTACATGAAATTTTCAAGGTATTTTTTTTTTGGTCGTAAGTTACAATTTCAGAGAGAAATATAACAACGAGTGGTTTTGAACTATAATTGATTTTGTTTACAAGGATGTAAATGAACTCCATGCCACAACAGAATCAAAACAGAAAACAAATAGCTAAGTTCTATATACCAAGCAATGTAACAATGCCAAATTGAGGTATGCATGCTACCGTGATTGGCTCTTACCTCTTAGTACGATAAACTGTATGTGAAACAAACTTTACACACCGATTTTAGAGTACGCTCGTAAAGAATTCAGATAGAAGTGCAAAACATCAGGAATCACCCTGCGCGTCACCATTCTGAACTTTCGCGTTAATTTGATTTGAATAAAAAAGGAATTAATTAACGTTTGATTGGGTCATGGCTTCATGCTTCATCCACCAACTGCAGTGTCAGGTCAAATAAGAAGATTGGAATAAAGTACGCTCCGGTCAGAACTCAGGACTCGTACGCGAGTTTGACCCGGCGGCTAATGAGCAGAAGTTTCAAAGCAAGCTAAAGCAGTACGCAATGCTAAGGAAACATAGAAATTCCACAATCGGGTTGAATTCAAGCATAGAAATTCACATAATACACTTAGAAGACTAGTCATCCCATCAACACCGACCAAATAAATCCATTGCAGAGGTTCACAAACAAAAGGAGTAAAAAAAGGTGATACTGCCGAACAAGAAAGCTAGTAGCATCCCCTTAACAAGGGGCAGTTCTGTTCCCGTTGGCTCCATGAGGCAGTTCCCCTTAACTCTCTTGTATCCATCGTCTTTTCTTCTCAGAAGCAGGCGTCCAGGAGACAGCAGCAGCAAAGGGCGGCCAAGCTGTTACACCACAAATATCGCAAGGAAAATTATGACATCGAACATTGAATGCGAGAAAGGTACTACTAGAATATTGGCATTTGTACAGAAGTATATGTCTATCTTAACATCTATAATACGCATCTTTAAAATGTCCAACCGTCCATTGACGTATTGCAGTTTCAAGTGTTTTATTAATAAAGTATTTTCAATAGTTAGAGATAACATTATTTTTAAAGACAAGAGGCATAACTAAGAGACGATAATAAAAATAATTTTGAATATATCCTTATCATAACAATAGTGCCGTGGCATCTACTGCATTGATTATCTTTGGATAGAAGAGAACCGTTCTTTGGTATTAGCGCGTCAACAGAAATATCTAGTCCTAGCCTCCTTGGCGGAAATATCTAGTCCTAGCCTTCTTGGCGGAAATATCTTATCCTAGGCCAACCTTCCCAGGGTTAGTTTACGCGTCAAGTCAGGACCCCACCACAGCAAACGTGCCGCCCGACCCGGCCCGAACCGGCAAGAAACACTCGCCGCCGGCGCCGGCGCCGGACAGATCTGACCCGAGTGATCCTAAGTTCCTAGCCTTCTAAAAAAGAGCTGAACAACTTTTGATCTAATCTAACAACACATGCATGTACAAGATAGAGATGGGGAGGGAGGAGGAAGAGGGGCGTACGTACCATCCCTCCATGAAGGAAGGCCCGCTGCTCTGCTTCTGCGGGGGCGGCGGCTGCGCGTACGGCGGCGGGTAGCCCTGCTGGGGGTATCCGGCTGGAGGGTAACCCTGCTGAGGCGGGTAGCCAGCCGGAGGGTAGCCTGAAGATTCAACACGCCAAGATTTAGTTTCACACACAAAGAAACGGGAAGAAAGGACGGCTGGAGATCAAGGGAAGCGGAAGCGGAAGCGGAAGCGGAAGCGGAAAACAAACCTTGCTGCGGCGGGGCGCCAACGGGCGGCTGCTGGCCGTAGTAGCTCATCTTCTTCTCCGGTATCTCGCGATCGGAATGGGAGCAGCGCTTGTGTTGTGCTGCGGGTTTGGGCGAGACGGGTTGGGTCGGGTGGTTTTATAGATGGGAGTCCGGGGAATTTCTTCTACCTCCCCAGCCGCCTTGGGAACGTGGCCTGGGTGGCGGTGGGCCGAGGGCCGAGGGCCGAGGGCCGAGGTAGTTTGTCTGGGGCCGTTCGGGATGTGCGACTCGCTATTTTATTCGTTGCGTGTCTGCTGCGGCCACGAGTTAGGTACAACAAGAACGTGTGCCGAGGTCATTCAAAAAAGAAGAAGAAAGAGGGCGTGTGCTGAGGGGTCCTTTATGTTCACGAGATTTTGTTTGGTATATGCCTGATAAATTTGACCGAGGACGAGTAAGCTCATATATAATGGATTTATATTAGCTGTCTATAACCTCTGTTACATAAGATTTAAATTAATGTGAATGAAATAGAATAAAAAGAGAGAAACGTGTTGTCTACAATCCTGTAGCCGACTGTATCACCAGAACCAAAAAAAAAAAATCTTATATCCATGGAAGTAGTAAATGATTGTGTCATCTATAAAAACAAATGGAAAGATAACCCATTGTATGAGCTGTCTATAATGTTGTCTACAATTGATATGAAAAGTTGCTATAGACAGTATCTACCTATACCATTGTGTTGGAATGATCTCGGCCAACTGCCGAGACCGAGTCTCACGGGGTTGTAAGCCCACGCGCCCTGATCGGGGGCGACTCCAACCTCTTTTGGTTTCGGTCCCGGCCACCTAGCGCCATACAAAAGAACGAACCCGGCAAACCTACGAGTACGAGCTCTAGGCTATCCAAGTTCGAACAAAACCGATCTAAGACGGGTGCTAAAGGTGGACGAAGACCAAGCCGACGGCCATTGGATCTTTGCCGTCACTTCGACTTCACGCGACTCAGACCGACGGCCACTGGATCTTTGCCGCGACTTCGACTCCGCGACTCAGGTCGATCCACGGCACTCAGATCTACGCCGACACCGACTCTCAACAATCACGATGGCATCCTCATCTAACGGTATGTAATGATTCCGCACTCATGTACTACGGTGTTCATAATTGATCTAGGCTCATGTATGTTTTAGATTAAAGTGATTATTCTCAGTTTTAAGTTAACAATGGTATCAGAGCCTTAGCCTAGATTGTTTTGAACCCGATCTATCTTTAGCGGCTCGGTTTTAGCATTTAGAAGGAGGGGATTCAAATCCTCAGTCAAAAACCCTAACGAAATCTAAAGCCCCGACCCTCAAAAACTCGGATCCGAGTAGCGGCGGTGGAATACTTACGTTTTTGTAGATCGAGAGCTTGCTCGGTCTCGGCGCCACGCAGCTCCACTCGACGGCCAAGGCTGCGACCTCGATCGCTGCCGCTACGGCGAGAGAGAGGTGCGGCGCCGCTTCATGTCGCTGCCGCTCCTCCCTGCGCCGAGCCGCAGCTGCTGCTCTCCGCCCGCTCGCTCCAGACGCGAGTGCTTCCGCCGACGCTGCCGCGCGGAGTTTTCGGAGGATCGGGAAGAAATGGTTAGGGTTAGGGTTTCAACGTTTTTCGGCGGTTTTTATATCCCGCGGTTTTCGCTAACAGCCGTTTGATTAGATCCGACGGATCGCGTCGCTCCGATTCGGCGGAAGTAACGATGCGCGAATATCTCGGCCGTTCATTAAGATCCAACGGTCACCAATGTTTCGGGGTTTTTATCTCGGGCCAGCGTCGCGCGCGTGGGCCGAATCGGCGTGGACCGGACGCAGGCCGAGCCCGGGCGCTGTGCATCCGATGCACAGTGCTTTTTTCCTTTTTACAAATTTTTTTATGATTAAGTTTTATGATTATTATTTTATTTATTGTGCACTGTTTTATTAATGATAATTGATCAATTTTCAGTATGAATTTGTGGTTATTTTTTATTTAATCTTGTGCATGTTTTTTGATTAATGTTAATCTCTCATGTAACTGTGATAATTATCTCTGATTAAAATTGAACCAACGAGATATTTTAATTAGAGAATTTTATGATTTATTCTGGCATTATGAATACACGTGATTACATACTGACCAACGTTGTTTGTAGTCATGTGTCGCCACATTAATTGTTATAGTTCTTTTTATTTCTGCCCAACGGTGATATAAATTAGAACTGTAATTTTGCATGTTATTGATCAGACCAACGTAGGGTTAATTGCATGCAATACTTTTATGCTATTTCTAATTTTTCCCTGTATTTTAATGTACAGCCATGAATGCTTCAAATGTTGCCGCTACAATTGACAACATTGAGCAGCTTACGGGGAGCAACTTCCCCGCTTGGAAAGAAAGAATTTCAGTTGTCCTTGGAGTATTAGACCTTGATTATGCACTAAGAGTGCCTGCTCCCGTTTCTCCCACCATTGGTGAGGACGATTATGATGAGAAAAAGAAAATATATGATAATAATGCTGAAAAATGGGAGCGGTCTAACCGTCTATCACTAATGATTATGAAGACTTCTATCTCGGTCGAATCGGGAGCAATTCCAGTTCGAAAATGCTAAGGAGTATCCGGCTCAGAGAGGAGAAATTCAAAGGCTCCACTAAGGTTTATGCCAAGACATTAATCCGAGGCTTCTATCCACTAAGTATGACGGGTCCAGCAGTATAAGAGAGCACATCATGATGATGACTGATATGGCTGGAAAACTCAAGGGCATGGATATGAAAATATCTGATGGTTTCCTAGTTCACTTCATAATGACTTCTCTTCCTTCGAATACACCGCTTTTAAGATAAACTATAATACTCGAAAGATAAATGGAGCATGAGCGATCTTATCGCCATGTGTGTCGGGAGGAAGAAAGGATTAGGGCGAAAAGAAAGATTTAGTGAATCAAGTTGGCGGTCCTAGCAAAGAAAGTTCTCGGGGACTTCAAATCCAAGAAAAAGTCGCACTACTCTCCTAATTCGGATAAATCGGGGCCTAAGGTGCAAAATACACCTAAGCCCAATGTTGCTTCGCTAAAGCACCAAGTGGGAATGCATGTCACTTCGCAAAGAGCCGGACATTTCGGAAGGATTGTGTTGGTTTCCTAAAGTGGCTCGCCAAGAAGGGTAATGATTCTATAACGTTTGTTGATGAAACCCTTTATACTAATTTTCCCTTAAATCTTGGTGGATTGACTCAGTGCAATCGTGCAGTTACCAACTCTTTACTGAGGATTCCATACCGTGAGAACACTAAGAAAGGGGAGCGAAGTCTTAGAGTCGCGGATGGAAAAGAAGCCAAGTGGAATCGGTTGGTTCTGCTTCCTTAGTCTTAGATAGCGGCTTCACACTTCGCCTTAATAATGTAGTTTTGTTCCTTCCATTAGGAGGAATTTAATTTCGAGATCTTTATTGGACGATGATGGATTCAAATGTAATTTTGGTAACAATAAGTGTGTTATCACATTTAATTCAAATAATGTTGGTCTTCTTTGTTAGACAAGACAAGCTTTATATGCTTTCCTTAATGAATCACCGTTTTCTTTGAATGTGAGTGATACTATGCGTAAAAAGTATAATGAGACTTCTTGAAACCGTGGCAATCGTCGTTTAGGCCACATTTGAAGGGGAGAATGGAGCGTCTCATTAAGGAAGAGATTCTCCAACCATTAGATTTCTCGACTCGGACCAACTGCATTGATTGCATTAAAGGAAAATACGTAAAGAAAATAAAGAAGGAGCAACTCATGACTCGGGACTATTAGAGTTAATTCATACCGATATTTGTGGTCCTTTTCCGTGACATCGCTGGATGGTTTTGATTCTTTCATTACATTCATCGATGATTTCTCCGTTATGGTTATATTTTTCCCATTAAGGACCGATCCGAGTCACTTGATAAATTTAAGATATTTAAGGTGAAGTTGAAAATCAGCACAACCTAAGAATCAAAGTGGTAAGATCGGACCGTGGGGAGAATATTATGGGAGACATGCCCTTATGGCCAAATTCTGGCCCTTTCGCTAAGTTCCTTCAGAAAATGGCATTGTTGCCCAATATTCTACACCAGTGAACCTCAAAATGGGGTAGTGAGAGACGCAACCGTACACTTATGGATATGGTACGGAGCATGCTTAGCTACTCTAGTTTATCACCGGTTTATGGATGGAGGCACTAAAGACAAGAAACATATTCTTAATAGGGTTCCCGATAAATCGAGCACCTAAGACACCTTATTAATTATGGACCGGAGAAACCGAGTTTGAAATATTTAAGAGTATGGGGTTGTTGTCTTTGAAGCTAAGATATTTAATCCACATATTGGAAAATTAGACCCTAAGACAGTAAGTTGCCATTTTATAGGGTACCCTGAAAGATCTAAAGGGTATCGATTTTATTGTCCTGATAGAACAACTAAGTTTGTAGAAACAAGACATGCTGTGTTCTTAGAAAATAATGAGGACCTGGAGCCTAGGAAAATTGATCTTGAAGAGAAGCGGGTTTACGTTCCTTCACCGCTTATCCCAGAGATTTTTATTCTCAAGACTTGGTGGTTGCACCTCCATGCCAAATCTTGTTGATGCACCCACCGTTGGGGTCTCTGAAATTCCTAATGTCATACCTAATGATGAGCCTCAGCAGTCTCCTGCGCCTCAGCAGCCTCTGCAATAGTTGCTGAACCTATTAGAAGATCACAGCGGGAGAGAAGATCTGCCATCCCAAATGATTATGTTGTTTACATGAATGAGGATATTAATGATATAGGGAAGGTAGATGATCCCACCTCTTATAAGGAAGCAATAATGAGTGAATATTCTCCTAAATGGTTTGATGCCATGAAGGATGAACTAAAGTCTATGAGCACTAATGATGTATGGGACTTAGTAGAAATTCCTGACGGAGTCAAAACAGTAGGCTGTAAATGGGTCTACAAAACTAAGCATGACTCTAAGGGAAATATCGAAAGGTTCAAAGCAAGACTCGTAGCAAAAGGCTTCTCACAAAGAGAGGGGATTGATTATAATGACACCTTTTCTCCTGTCTCAACTAAGGATTCGTTCAGAATCGTTATGGCACTTGTAGCTCATTATGATTTAGAGCTACATCAGATGGATGTTAAGACAGCATTCCTTAATGGCGATTTGCAAGAAAATGTTTACATGACTCAACCTAAGGTTTTGTCGTGGAAGGCAAGGAGCATATGGGATGTCGACTTAAGAAATCTATTTATGGCTTAAAACAAGCATCAAGGCAGTGGTACCTCAAATTTGATAAAGTTATAAGGAATTTTGGATTTAAGGAAAATGAAGTTGATAACTGCATATATGTTAAGTTCAAGGGGAGTAAATTCACCATCTTAGTGCTTTATGTGGATGATATCTTATTGGCTAGCAGCGATAAGGATATGTTGTTTGAGACCAAGAGATTTCTCTCATCCAATTTTGATATGAAGGATCTCGGTGATGCCTCTTACGTTCTTGGCATTGAAATTCACCGGGACAGGTCCAAAGGAGTATTAAGTTTATCTCAAAAGGCATACATTGACAGAGTACTAAAGAGATACAATATGCATAAATGCTCTGGCTCACCTGCTCCTATCGTTAAGGGCGATAAGTTTGGGACATTTCAATGTCCAAGGAACCAATATGAAACTGATCAGATGAAGACAGTTCCTTACGCTTCAGCTGTCGGAAGCATTATGTATGCTCAAGTAAGCACATACGACTTAGCTTTTGTAACCGAATGCTTGGCGATATCGGTCAAATCCAGACCGACCACTGGAAGGCCGTTAAGAAAGTCTTGCGTTATATGCAAGCTACTAAGCATCTCATGCTCACATATAAGCATACTGATAACCTTGAAGTTGTTGGTTATTCAGATTCAGATTTTGCGGGATGTGTTGATACTAAGAAATCCACGTCAGGTTATATCTTCACACTCGCTGGAGGAGCTATCTCGTGGAAAAGCTCCAAACAAACCCTTACGGCATCTTCAACGATGCAAGCTGAGTTTGTGGCATGTTATGAGGCTACTGGGCAGGCTGTATGGCTTAAGAATTTTATTCCGGGTCTTAGAGTGGTTGATAGCATTTCTAAGCCACTCACCTTATACTGCGATAACGAACCCGCAGTCTTTTATGCGAGTAACAACAAGTCAAGTGGTGCTGCCAAACACATTGACATTAAGTATCATGTTGTGAAAGATAGAATCCAGGATCAAACCATTAGCATCAAGCATATTAGTACTAAGTCAATGCTTGCGGATCCGCTTACCAAAGGCTTACCACCCAATATATTTCGTGATCATGTTGCCGGCATGGGTTTATTGGAAAGCCTCTGATTCTGGATAAAGGACTTTAAAGCAAACCAACTCCCATTGAGTATTATGAATATCCATTTTAAAATGTGATAGTATACTATAGGTACTGAGGTTGTATGGCACTTCATTGGTCATGCCACACATTATCTTGGTATGTTGTTTTTCATTTGAGGATGGACTTATGTTGTTAGCCTTACGATCAAAGGGGAGAATGTTGGAATGATCTCGGCCAACTGCCGAGACCGAGTCTCACGGGGCTGTAAGCCCACGCGCCCTGATCGGGGGCGACTCCAACCTCTTTTGGTTTCGGTCCCGGCCACCTAGCGCCATACAAAAGAACGAACCCGGCAAACCTACGAGTACGGGCTCTAGGCTATCCAAGTTCGAACAAAACCGATCTAAGACGGGTGCTAAAGGTGGACGAAGACCAAGCCGATGGCCATTGGATCTTTGCCGTCACTTCGACTTCACGCGACTCAGACCGACGGTCACTGGATCTTTGCCGCGACTTCGACTCCGCGACTCAGGCCGATCCACGGCACTCAGATCTACGCCGACACCGACTCTCAACAATCACGATGGCATCCTCATCTAACGGTATGTAATGATTCCGCACTCATGTACTACGGTGTTCATAATTGATCTAGGCTCATGTATGTTTTAGATTAAAGTGATTATTCTCAGTTTTAAGTTAACACATTGTACACACCTTAAACCTATTTTGGTTCTGGAATTTTGTAACAAAGTTTTTTTTAGAGGAAGTTTAAACAAATTCTCTCTTTTTAGATTGTTTGTGTAACAAAGTTAACCAGGCGGATTTGTTGTTAGTAAGCTTTATATTTCCAAACGATATGTATTGAGTCCTAACCCCTCCCCGTTTTTTATTTCATTATTGTGTTTCCAGTGATGGTTGACCCGAGCTGGTTATAACCAACTTAGTTTGAGTCATCTTACCAAAAAGACTTAGTCCAAGTCATGGTTGCTTGATTTCAGACCATTTGATCAAGTTAGGGCTGATTCCCACGTGATTAATAGTAAATCAAAATGGTTCGAGAATCATACAGTTTTTCATTTATGTGAACCTTAGTTACACCTAGACGAATAAGAGTCAACACACATTGAATTGAGCGAGGATTTGGCGTGAAGTTGCCCCAAACAAAGAAAAGGGTGTTATTGCACAAAATTCAGGGTAAGTGATCTGGCGGGAACAAAAATAGCAACATTCAGAGATGTACTACCTAGTGTTATTTTTGGTCCATGTTATCGTGAGGAGATTCGGCGTGGCTCGCTGACTTAATCATGACCGTCATGAAATAGAATAGAAACGGAGCCAGAACGATTCAAACCAGTTCAAAAATAAGGAGGTGGTCAATTATTCGCAACGACTATGCATAAATCAAGAACACATTGACCGGAAGTTTTAGTCTTCTAAGATATGCTAATTTTTTCAGCTGGAGCAGCTCAACCTGGACCCTAGCTAGCTAGTAAGCGCCTGCCTCAGTTCAACCAGACCCCGATTGGCCATGTTGCCAATTTCTGTTTTCTTTGCCGCGTCGCCTTCGATTGCTTTAAACGTCCTACCACAAGCCGCAAAAGTTTTTGGTTTAAATGATATTTGTTTGCGTGTAAAATAGCAGATCTATCACTATCTGAAAATCAAAGTTAAAAATAACACTACAGATTCGTCGAAATGTGACATGTGTCAAGTCTGCGCGCCAGACGTCCGAACATGTTATGTCTGTGCGTTAGGGGAGGGGACTTCCCAAGTCCCCTTGCCTGGGAAGGGGACTCCCCTCGTCCGCACGCCTCTTGCCCGAACGCCTACTGTTGTAATTATCTAGCTATAATTAATTTATTCATGATTAATTAGTCATAATTAATCTATTCATAATTAATTAGGCATATTTTATAATTAATTAGTTGTAGTTAAATATTTTAAATTAATTAGTCCAAATAAATTAGTCACAAGGATTACTAGTTTTTTTCTTCAGAAATTTAGTAGTTTTTTTTTATTATTATGCACTGATTATGTTAAATTTGTACATAAGAATTATCGAAGTGTAGTTATTTTGGAGATGTATGAAAATATAAACTACATAATGCGACATGTTTATTTGATTGTGTACAGTAAAAAATGATGAATTGCTCCTAACATATGCATGGGGTTGTTGTGGCTTTAGATAATATCGAGCATGCAAGATCTGCTTGTGTTTTTTGGTGACGGTCTCATACGGGGCAGACCGGGTGGGTTGGACATGTCAAGATGCCTAATCAGTGTCTACTTACAACATATCGTAATCCTTAACAATTTACACTAATAACTTAACATTTTGAAAAAGCCAAAAACTCGCATTCCAAATAGGGTGCATAGAATCGGGCGTATGAAATCATGCGCTTTTCTTGTATGCCTGATTTTCTATGTATTATCTCACATACTAAAATTTTATTGTCATATGAAATCATGCGTTGTATCATCACATGCACCATAAATTAATTATGTGTTGAAATCGGGGCACATGAAATATGTAGTCTACATTTCCCTACCTTCCAAAAATAACTACACTTTGGTAATCCATATGTACAAATTTAACCTTATTAGTGTATAATAAAAAAAAACAACTAAATTTCTGAAAAAACTAGTTATCCTTACGACTAATTAAGTACGACTAATTTATTTGGACTAACTAACTATGACTAATTAATTATAACTAAATTATTATTAATTAATTAATTATGACTAATTAATTAAGAATAATTAAATATAACTAATTAATTATGACTAATTAATTACAAAAATTACAACTATTAAATTATGACTAGTTAATTAAGAATAAATTAATTACAAATAAGTTAATTACAACTAGATAATTACAATAGGTGGTGGGGTGTTTGAGTCAAGGGTGTGTTCGGCGTTTGGCGCACAGTCTTGACAAATGTTATTTATCGACGAGTCCGCGATGCCATGTTACATTCGCTCTTGCGCGCACAAACAGAAGTAGGAACATTCGTCATCAAACCTTGTGCGAAGTGCGTGCGCCTACGCGTGCAGGCCTGTAGGGGCATCGCCAACGCGCCCAACATAACTCGCCTAATTTGCTTCCACTCCAAAAAAAAAAAAGTTATATGTACTAACACTACATTAATTTTTTTAAGATAAAATTCATAATATACAACTGAATAACTATATAATTTATAATATGCTACTCATTGTGAGACTGATATGTAGACTTAGAGCTTATATGTTAATGAGATACCAGTTACATATTATGAAGATCCAAAGTTATTGAGTAATATATAACAAATTGCCTTTTTTTAAGGAAGCCAACAGCTTTCATTTAACCAAGAGCTTTTTTTAAGGATCACCCGAGATAAACCACAGCGGCGCGCCACCTCGATCGCGTCTCTACAGGCCAATGCTTCCGCCGAGAAGGGATCATAAATCCCTGCGTATTGCTTACAGCAAGCAGCAATGAAGCCACCATTGTGATCTCTTACGATTACACCCACACCACCAGCATACTTCGATGCAGGGTTCAAAGCTAGCACCCACTTCAGCCCATCCCTTTGGAGTTTGGAGGCGAATACCAGGACGCCCTGAGGTCAGTCGTCCTGATTGTCGCCTCCTTCCTTGGAAGCTCGAGCGCCAGCAACATCTCCTGAACAATTTCCATGGGCCGCGTGGCCGGTTGCACGCGCAGGGCTTGTGGTATGTGGGTCGCAATTCACGAAGGTGTTACGGCGTCCTCTCTTTTTTAAGATTATTATTACGGGGTCTTGAACTCGCTTAAAGATGCCCGAGAGCACGCTACAAAGAAGAATGAACACACCCTTACATTGCAAAGTAACTAGCGTTTATCCTATTAAAAATAATGAAAGTGCTTATCGTGATCAATCCACCCAACATGTATTACGATATAGATAATATTTGGTTTATCGCAATTTGCAGGAAACTTCAATCAAACTCTCCCTGTGACAACTGAATTTGGCGGTTTGAGGGACTCTGGGGTCTTAGCTTTAGAAAGGTACTGATTAATACAAAATTATAAACTGAACTATTAACCTCAGACTTATCTTTAACATGACATGACACGGCCTAGGACTGGTTAATTTCTCCTCTTTGAAATGAATGGCAGAGCGTCTGCCCTTGGTCTCAGAAAAGGGTGATTGGATAAGTGATGCAATCAGAAGACACCAAGCCAAGAACGTGAAGCTGCCAAAGAAGTCCAAGGAAATTCTGTTGGCAACAATCGAAGATTATAAGGTAATTCGGTTCAGATCAACCAAGAGGCCAAGAGCATGAGCCAAAGCTAAGAACAAGGGGCTAGATTTACCTTTTAAGACAGGATTGCAATGCACGCCCGTTGGGCCTCGGCCCTTTCGCCTAGCTAATTTGCTGTTCGTCACATGGCAGAACCGAGTCCAGGACAGTTACCTCATCAAGTTAAGACCAACAGAGACACAGAGAGAGAGAGTGTTACATCTCGTTGCACCGATGTTTAAATTTTCTATCTGAACAGCAACAGCACTGAGCACCACCAGCCCACGTCGTCGTCCTCCACACAAGTCGGCTACAACGCCAAGCATAGTTAACTCTCGGTGCAAAAGATGGCGCCACTCAAATTAATCGCCTTTCTTGTCACCTTCGCTTTGGTTACAGCGACGCTGCAGCCGTCAGAAGCGAGAGTACAGTTTCTCAAACCCGCAGCCGCAAATCAAGAACCATCAGAGCCAGGTCTTGCCGGAGACGACCAAGAAGTTCAAGAAGCAGCGATCAAAGAAGCGACCACCGCTCCACCGTCTTTACCTTTTCCTGCTTTCCCCGGCTTTCCGCCACTGCCCGGTCTTCCCAGCTTGCCGCCATTGCCACCGCTCCCTGGCTTGCCGCCACTGCCGCCGCTTCCCGGCTTGCCTCCACTGCCACCATTGCTGCCACTCCCCAGCACCCCTGGAACACCAAGTGTGCCACCTTCGCCGCCGCAACCGAGGGAGTGCCTGACGCCGCTGATAGGGCTGTTGCCATGTCTGGGATACCTTACCAACACCAGCGTACGGGCGCCTCCGAGCTCATGCTGTGATGGCTTCAGGTCGCTCGTCAGCAACGCCCTCATCTGCCTCTGCCACGGCGTGAATGGAGACTTGAACAGCCTCACCTCCAATCCCATTGATCCAATCCGCTTGATATTCCTTCCAGCCACATGCAGCACCATTCTACCTCCACAGTCACTCTTCATGTGCTACAGTAATCCAAAACTTCTAATTACACCACTATCTTATATCATGTTTTTTTGTAGTTTTATGTTTACGAGAAAAATGATTTTCTGATGGATTTCGCAGTGCAACCAGTGCCACCAATAACACCTGGTAGTTCTCCAGCGCTGCCAACGACGCCTCATAGTTCTCCGGTGCCGCTGTCTTCGGGTAACGCATTTGGGGAAACCTTCTATGTGCAAATGAAATTAGTTACGATTCTTGTCTTCTGAATGGTCATTTGATCTATTTCCTTTTGCAGAAGGACCGCCTTAAGAGCAGACGCGCGGATAGAAGGTTTCGACAAGATTAACTGTTGATTTAGCGCATAGTCGTGAGTACGAGTAGTTTTATTATGTTAGTGTACCAAAATCTATTGCCTTGTTTAGAGAGTCATGTGTATAGTGCTATTGAGAAAACAGAAGTATTGGATATGTAATATTTTGGTTGCATGACGTAATCGTCAATGCTTAACATATTTTCTTTTGAGGAATCAATACTCAATATATATTAGGAGATGCTTCGTCAAGTTCTACCTTGATTGGTACCGTGATCAACTTGCTGTTGTTTACATCCGAAAAATCTTTGTGATGTTGGCTTGCGAGATGACCGAGCATGCTTGCCTGGCTGACACATATAGGTAGACGCTGCTTCAATTCGTACATGAAGCCGTATAATCAAGCAGAAAGCTTTACAGAGGTTTTAAAAAACGATCAATGGACAGGGTTCCCAGTCGACCGAAACGAACAACAGTCGAGTGGTTAAGGGCGCAGTCAACAACTGGTTAGCAGCACCCTTGTTGCATGCACGTCCGCCCCGCGCGCGCACACGGTCCTGTTCGAGCCAGCCGCGCGCGCGGGTGCCGCGCTCCGGTTGCTAGGTTGGCATGAAAGCCAGCGTACGGCACCATGCTGCATGTGCCGGCGCGACAGCAGCGCACGCCGCACGGTCGTGGATGAGAGCATGTCGCACGTACTTGATCTTTGTCACTTGCGGTCTTAATTGCCTAATTCTGTACCGCCGCTATGGTAGTAGCATGCATGTTTGATGTCGTCAACCACTTTTAAACCGGTATGAACTTCTTTAGCGATTCACCGCCCGTAGCCTCATAACATGCTACAAACTCGGCATACATTGTGGGCGATGTAGTGACGGTTTGCTTTGAGCTTTTCCACGATATAGCTCCTCCAATGAGAGTGAAGACATATCCGGATGTCGACTTTCTATCATCTCCATAAAATCGAATCAGATACCCCACTATATGGAGTAAATCGATCTTACGTATGTCATCATGAGGCCTTTTGTTCCTTGCAAATAACGCAAGACTTTCTTTATCAATTTCAATGTTCTATTCGAGATTGCTCTGGAATCGCCAAATAACCCAAGTAACAAAAGCTAAGTCGTAGGCGTGTACACACTTGAGCATCTTGTAAGCTTCCGCATTTGAAGCATATGGAACCGCTTTCATTTGATCGATCTCATCATCGGTTCTGGGGCATTGAAAATCCCCATATCGTCATCGCCTTGACTATAGGTGCGAATGAAGGACTACATTTATGCATCCCAAATTTCTTTAAGACTTTCTCTATGTATGTCTTTTGTGATAGTCCCAATATTCCTTTGTTTCTATCCGGTGAATTTGATCCTAGAACGAACGAAGCTTCACCAAGATCTTTCATATCAAAGTTTGAGGACAAAAATCTCTTCGTCTCCAGTAGCAGACTAACATCACTACTAGCCAGTAGGATATCATCCACATACAGGATTAGGAAGATAAACTTCCCATCTTTAAACTTTGTATAGACACAATTGTCCTCTACATTCTCTTTAAACCCAAATTTTCTTATTGTACTGTCAAACTTCAAGTACCACTGTCTTGAAGCTTGCTTTAACCCATAAATTGATTTCTTTAGGCGGCATCCCATTCTTTCATTTTCTTCCATGACAAAACCTTTTGGTTGTGCCATGTAAACATTTTCCTCCAAATCCCCATTAAGAAATGCCGTCTTTACATCCATCTGATGTAACTCTAAATCATAATGTGCTACTAATGCCATTATGATTCTGAAGGAATCTTTACATGAGACTGGAGAAAATGTCTCATTGTAATCAATCCCTTCTCTTTGTGTAAATCCTTTTGCCACAAGTCGCGCTTTGTATCTTTCTACATTCCCTTGGGAGTCGAGTTTTGTTTTGTAGACCCATTTACAACCCTCTTTGTTTTGGCTCCTTTAGGAACAATTTCCAAGTCCTGCACTTTATTAGTCTTCATGGACCTCATTTCCTCTTCCATGGCCTCAAGCCATTTTGAAGAATTTTCGCTTCTCATGGCTTCTTCAAATGAGGTGGGGTCATCCTCCATTTGAAATTCCTCTGTATGATAAACGATAATCATCGAAATAGCCGATCTTCTTACTCTTTGAGACCTCCTCGGGGCCTCCACATTTGGTACATCTTCTGCTTGAAATTCTTTGTTGCTCCCCTCATTTGTGGCAATGGGTTCTATAGGATCTGAAGAACAGTTCCATATTCTCATTCAATGTTGCCACGGGAGGAACAATAACAGTCTTGGCACCACAAGATCTTGTACCGTCGGTTTGCAACGGCAGTAGTGAGAAGAGTGGCTCTTGAATCATCGGAGTGGGCACATATACCCGCTTCTCTTCAAGATCAATCTCTCGAGCTACCATGCTCCCCTCATCATTTAATCCTCTAAGAAGACAGCGTGTCTCGTTTCTACAAACTTTGTATATCCATGCAGGACGGTAGAAACGAAAACCTTTTGACTTTTCGTGGTAGCTAATGAAATGGCAACTTCTTGTTTTGGGATCTAGCTTCCCAAGGTTTGGGTTAAATACTTTAGCCTCGTGAGGACTCCCCACACGTAAGTGGTTTAGTGAGGAACTCTTCCATCCACAACCCGTGCGGTGTTTTGGGCACCGACTTACTAGGCACTCTATTGAGAATATGAATGACGGTTTTAACGCCTCCATCCATAGACTCAATGGGAGTGTGGAGTAGCTCATCATGCTTCGCACCATATCCATCGAGTGCAGTTGCGTCTTTCACTACTCCATTTTCTTGAGGTTCGCCTGTAGAATCTTGGGCTACTATGCCATTTTCTGTAAGAACCTCGCAAAAGGTCCAGGAACTTGTCCATATGGTGTATGTCGACCGTAGTACTCCCCCCCACGATCAGATCGGACTATCTTAATCTTTAAATCGTGTTGGTTTTCAACTTCAACCTTAAATATCTTGAATTTATCCAAGGCTTCAGTTCTTTCTTTGATTGGATAAATATATCCATAACGGAGTAGTCATCTGTGAATGTTATGAGCGAGTCATAACCATCCACACTTTTCACGGAAAAGGACCACAAATGTCGTGTGAACAATTTGTAGAACTCCTGTGCTTCTTTTTGCGCCTTTCTTAATTTTCTTTACATATTTTCCTTTAATGCATTCTCTGCATTGTTCTAAGTCTGAGAACTCTAATAGAGGAAGAATTTCATTCTTAACTAGTCTTTCTATTCTCCCCCTCGAAATATGGCCTAAGCAGCGATTGCCATAATTTCGACGATTCATATGAGTTCTCTTTCGTTTTACATTTACATTCGTGAGCGAGATTCATCCTTTCTGCACGCGACGTTCCCATTATCGCATACGACATTCACATCATCACATAATGATAACAAATAAAGCTCATTTTGTAATATGGCAAGACCAACACATTCTTTATTAAATAATATTTCGCACTTGCCATTTCCAAAATTACAATCATAACCATCTTTGTCCAAATTGGAAACGCTAATCAAATTCCTCTGTAAAGAGGGAACAAAAAGAACATCTCTAAGTAAAAGATTGGAGCCATTAGCTAACTCTAATGAAAGATCGCCATGCACTTCAACTTCTGCTTGGACTCCATTTGCGACTTTAATGCATCTTTCGTTTCTTTGCGTAGTCCTCGTCGAACGGAATCCCTGTAAGGAATTAGCAACATGAACAGTTGCTCCTGAATCAATCCACCAAGTGGATTTCGAATATTGCACATACTGTGCGAAGCGTGCGCCACGCGTGCAGCTCTGTAGGGGCATCGCCAACGCGCCAACATAACTCGCCTAATTTGCTTCCACTCCAAAAAAAAAGTTATATGTACTAACACTACATTAATTTTTTAAGATAAAATTCATAATATACAACTGAATAACTATATAATTTATAATATGCTACTCATTGTGAGACTGATATGTAGACTTAGAGCTTATATGTTAATGAGATACAGTTACATATTATGAAGATCCAAAGTTATTGAGTAATATATAACAAATTGCCTTTTTTAAGGAAGCCAACAGCTTTCATTTAACCAAGAGCTTTTTTTAAGGATCACCTGAGATAAACCACAGCGGCGCGCCACCTCGATCGCGTCTCTACAGGCCAATGCTTCCGCCGAGAAGGGATCATAAATCCTGCGTATTGCTTACAGCAAGCAGCAATGAAGCCACCATTGTGATCTCTTACGATTACACCCACACCACCAGCATACTTCGATGCAGGGTTCAAAGCTAGCACCCACTTCAGCCCATCCCTTTGGAGTTTGGAGGCGAATACCAGGACGCCCTGAGGTCAGTCGTCCTGATTGTCGCCTCCTTCCTTCAAGCTCGAGCGCCAGCAACATCTCCTGAACAATTTCCATGGGCCGCGTGGCTGGTTGCACGCGCAGGGCTTGTGGTATGTGGGTCGCAATTCACGAAGGTGTTACGGCGTCCTCTCTTTTTTAAGATTATTATTACGGGGTCTTGAACTCGCTTAAAGATGCCCGAGAGCACGCTACAAAGAAGAATGAACACACCCTTACATTGCAAAGTAACTAGCGTTTATCCTATTAAAAATAATGAAAGTGCTTATCGTGATCAATCCACCCAACATGTATTACGATATAGATAATATTTGGTTTATCGCAATTTGCAGGAAACTTCAATCAAACTCTCCCTGTGACAACTGAATTTGGCGGTTTGAGGGACTCTGGGGTCTTAGCTTTAGAAAGGTACTGATTAATACAAAATTATAAACTGAACTATTAACCTCAGACTTATCTTTAACATGACATGACACGGCCTAGGACTGGTTAATTTCTCCTCTTTGAAATGAATGGCAGAGCGTCTGCCCTTGGTCTCAGAAAAGGGTGATTGGATAAGTGATGCAATCAGAAGACACCAAGCCAAGAACGTGAAGCTGCCAAAGAAGTCCAAGGAAATTCTGTTGGCAACAATCGAAGATTATAAGGTAATTCGGTTCAGATCAACCAAGAGGGAAAGAGCATGAGCCAAAGCTAAGAACAAGGGGCTAGATTTACCTTTTAAGACAGGATTGCAAGGCACGCCCGTTGGGCCTCGGCCCTTTCGCCTAGCTAATTTGCTGTTCGTCACATGGCAGAACCGAGTCCAGGACAGTTACCTCATCAAGTTAAGACCAACAGAGACACAGAGAGAGAGAGAGAGTGTTACATCTCGTTGCACCGATATTTAAATTTTCTATCTGAACAGCAACAGCACTGAGCACCACCAGCCCACGTCGTCGTCCTCCACACAAGTCGGCTACAACGCCAAGCATAGTTAACTCTCGGTGCAAAAGATGGCGCCACCCAAATTAATCGCCTTTCTTGTCACCTTCGCTTTGGTTACAGCGACGCTGCAGCCGTCAGAAGCGAGAGTACAGTTTCTCAAACCCGCAGCCGCAAATCAAGAACCATCAGAGCCAGGTCTTGCCGGAGACGACCAAGAAGTTCAAGAAGCAGCGATCAAAGAAGCGACCACCGCTCCACCGTCTTTACCTTTTCCTGCTTTCCCCGGCTTTCCGCCACTGCCCGGTCTTCCCAGCTTGCCGCCATTGCCACCGCTCCCTGGCTTGCCGCCACTGCCGCCGCTTCCCGGCTTGCCTCCACTGCCACCATTGCTGCCACTCCCCAGCACCCCTGGAACACCAAGTGTGCCACCTTCGCCGCCGCAACCGAGGGAGTGCCTGACGCCGCTGATAGGGCTGTTGCCATGTCTGGGATACCTTACCAACACCAGCGTACGGGCGCCTCCGAGCTCATGCTGTGATGGCTTCAGGTCGCTCGTCAGCAACGCCCTCATCTGCCTCTGCCACGGCGTGAATGGAGACTTGAACAGCCTCACCTCCAATCCCATTGATCCAATCCGCTTGATATTCCTTCCAGCCACATGCAGCACCATTCTACCTCCGCAGTCACTCTTCATGTGCTACAGTAATCCAAAACTTCTAATTACACCACTTATCTTATATCATGTTTTTTTTTTGTAGTTTTATGTTTACGAGAAAAATGATTTTCTGATGGATTTCGCAGTGCAACCAGTGCCACCAATAACACCTGGTAGTTCTCCAGCGCTGCCAACGACGCCTCATAGTTCTCCGGTGCCGCTGTCTTCGGGTAACGCATTTGGGGGAAACCTTCTATGTGCAAATGAAATTAGTTACGATTCTTGTCTTCTGAATGGTCATTTGATCTATTTCCTTTTGCAGAAGGACCGCCTTAAGAGCAGACGCGCGGATAGAAGGTTTCGACAAGATTAACTGTTGATTTAGCGCATAGTCGTGAGTACGAGTAGTTTTATTATGTTAGTGTACCAAAATCTATTGCCTTGTTTAGAGAGTCATGTGTATAGTGCTATTGAGAAAACAGAAGTATTGGATATGTAATATTTTGGTTGCATGACGTAATCGTCAATGCTTAACATATTTTCTTTTGAGGAATCAATACTCAATATATATTAGGAGATGCTTCGTCAAGTTCTACCTTGATTGGTACCGTGCATGCATGTCACAGTAGCGCCATGTGCGGAGCTGAGATTGCGTGATAGGAGTGAAGACCCATATGTATGAAACAGAAAAGGGCAACAAGTGTGGACATCATGTAGATATGATTCCAATATTAGTGTGTTAAATAATTAGCAATAGCGTCGAGATTTTTTTTTTTTGAGAAACCCTTGTTTTCGGAAAAGTTTTGCTGCTTGTCAGACATAGACGGTTTGACCGGCCATTGTGTGTATCGTGCGATGCTACGTAACGGTTCGCTTGTTTGTGATGGTTGTAGGACACCGGAGCTAGGTCCTGGTGAGGCGGACTAGATCGGGCTAGGCTAGGAGAACCGAAATCCAGAACGATCGAGGTGGTGCCGGAAGATGGCTGAGACTAGCGGGGTGGTTACAAGGCGAGAAGACAAGGAACCGGAGCGGAAGCTATCGGTGATGAACATGACAGGCAGCGGCAAGGTGGACTGGGACTAGACTCAAAGAGGAGTTGAGGTTTGGACTAGGCTCATGGAGGAATTGAAGTCCTGAACAGTCAAAGAAGCCGAGTGCTGTTATGGTGAGATATGTGGTGTGCCAAGTTACTTGTTCCCAGTTGCAAGCAAGGACGGTTCGGTGGGATCTGGACGCGTGAGAGACTTGGCGGAAGTCATTGGGGCCACATGGATGGTGACGAAGCATGGGAGATGCTTCGAGGCGAAGGAATCGCCAAAGGTCGGTAGAGGGTATTTTTTGAAAATTGCCATATACCAAAAAGTGGTAAGTGGTGGTGTGCGAAACCACCTTCTTGCCTTGAAGAAACCACGGCACAAGACAGGCGCAAGAAGAGGCGGTTTAGGTAAGAGAAGGTGAAGACTGCGCTTTGAGAAGCGTGTGTGAGTGAAACCAGTTTGTGTGTTGGCTTAACGGGTGCTCGTTTGGGATGTCTCTCTAGAGCTAGCCTTCACTATAAAAGGGGGTGCTAGTTGTGCACCTCCCAACCCTTGTAGCCTAGAAACCCTAATTTGTGATTTAGGGATAGGAGAGGAAAGTGGAGAGGCTAGGGTTCATGAGAGATGGATTGATTAAGTGCTTAAGTGTTGAGCTTTTGTCCTCTATGGTGAAGTGACTGTAAACCTACAATCTTTCTAATCAATCAATGCAAGATTTGCCCCAAGATGAGTTCTATCTTATTCTTGTTCTCTCTTTGACTCCTTTGAAATTTTTGGTGTTTCTTAGGTTTTTATTTGGGATCTTACTGTGATCTTGCTTTCTAGGATGTGTGGGATATGATCTAAGATCATCTTGACCATCATCCACCCACGAGCAAGCTTTTTGGATCAAAGTTTGATTTTGCATGGTTTTGGCAAAAGAAATGGTGATTTTAGGGGTTTTGCTAGTTGAGGGTTTTTTTGCTTGATTCTTCCTGTGATTGAGGGTGTTAGGACGTATGAGAGACCATACTTAGACATCTTGGATTGATTCCTCCCACGAAATCCTCTCAATCACTGTTTTCATATTTGGTTTGGTTTTGGAGCAACCTTCACTCAAATGGAAAAAGTCAGAACTTTGGCAATGATCTTCACGATCTTTGATTGTAATAGGTTCCTGACATCTTAGAGAATGTATGCTTCAAGTTTTATGAAGTTTAGAGTTGTAGGTCAAAAGTTGGATCAATTTGGGATTTTGAAATCCTGCTAAAATTCAATTTATGTGTTGATTTTATTGTTCATCGGTCTAACCGCATTGTTCTTGGTCTGACCGCACTGTTCACCGGTTTGACTACCACTATTCACCAGTCTGACTGGTCAGTGAGGATTTTGGCGAGTTTTCATCCTTTTGTTGTCCGATTCTTATTTGAATGATTATTTCTGATCTTCATAGCTCCACATAGCTATTGGAGTGAAAGAACCTTGAACGTCTTGAGGCAAAAGATTTTGAAGAGGTGGTTTTTGTGTGGTGCCTATTCAACCCCCCTTCTAGTCGCCTCTTCGGTCCAACAATAAGGGAATGCATTAGAGAAATCACACTTTTAGACTTCAGAAGTCTGGAATTCTTATAGACAAAAGAGATTCCTAACGAAGGATCGGAATACTGAGAGAGTTGTCACAATGCTGCAATAGGAAAAACATAGAAGAAGAACACAAGATGTAGTCCCGACAACATTCTCTCTCTTTATTGATACCTTGGTGTGTGTATAATAAGAGCCATCTTCCTCTTTTATACAGGGAGAGGTCTCCCTCTATAATAGAATAAGCAATATGTCAAATATAAGACTAAACTACACTAATGGGTCTAATGGGCCGGTTTAGGTAAAGTGTCAACACCAAATTATACTTTAACACTCTCTCTTAGACACTTTGTCAACATTATCCTCATATTTCATTAAAAACTCCTTCCAAAATTCCAGTGAAAAAAACGATAAGAAGAAAAGAGTAAAAACCTTCAATTGAGAAAAACCAACAGTATAAAACTCAATCAAGTAAAAAGAGTAAAGCATTAATCCTTTCCGATTTGATTGTGAATTTCACAGTTCCATTGTGTGATCCCTAAGATCTTAACAATCAAATGGTATATATTCACACAGACCAAAGTTTAAGCGATTTCGTTGCTCCCCCTGAATATTGGAGTCATAGGGTATTGAGTCTGAACCTTTCAGACCTTACTTGTGCTAAGACCTATAGACTATAGTCTATAGCATGAGAATCTATATTAGATATTCGCTCCCTCTGAAGATGACAACCATTGAAGTCTTCTCATTCCTTTGCCATATACCCATCCTTTTGAATAGATGCAGGTAAGGACCTCGTGAACTGACAAGTTTATTTCTACCAGCTTCACAACTCACTAATCGTGACTATGCGGAAGTCATGAGTGATTTCATTTCTCATATTTACCCTTTCACATAACCACTATTGATCTAGTGCAATACAAGTTTTCATTATCCTCATAGAGGATTATAGGGGAATATAGTTCAAGTACCCCATATTTGCTAGATACTTAATCCAATCTCTTTAATCATATGAAGTTTTACCTTTGCAACTATCAACGTCTATCTAGTAGACCTATGATGAATATACCATATCAAAGTATAACTAATCCATAATTTAGTAAAGTGTGGATTTATATAAATTGCCAAAGTTTTACATGATCACCGATGTAATCAATTCCTTCAAAGAACTTTAGAGGATACAATGACCATTCTCATTAGTGCCATGGTCTTTATCCTCTCCTTTGAGGATATGCTCAATACCATTCAATGGTTAAACATCATATCTTGCTAATTCATAATAAGCCGGCATGCAAGATATAAGTATGGAATCTCATATTCCTTTCTTTCGGGTCTTGATGAGTTTCAATCCACTCCAAGGATTATATAATCATTGGTGTCTTCGACACATGAGCTAATCACTATTAAGCCCCCTCTGCAATCATTTGCAGGTGCAATAATTGGTAATACGAGTTATCCATTTTGATCCACTCGATATCTTACGTAAATATTTAGCATTTACCATCTTTCAGGTAATTATATACGTATATTATATCCTTCATGGTTCCACTGACATTAACGTCAAACTTATACCGACGTCATCCTATGACCCCTTAATGAACTCAAAAGGACACAACTCATCCAACGACCTGTACATGATTCCTTTCTCTATCCTTATCTCATGAATTGTAGAACCAAACAAAAATGGGTTGATCGGAGCTATTCTCTAGAATGTAAAACTTGAGATGACTTGCTTGAAGGAAATGATTACACTGAAGCCTATTACCCTTTCTGGCTTATAGGGATTAGGGAGAAGAGAACCAATTCCAGTGCCTAGGACTCACAATTTTATTTTCCTAGTATGGATTTGTATTACTTAACTAGTTAGTTATCTTACTAGCCTATAAAACATGAACCTCTTATTTCAAAGTAATTTATCCAAATAGGATCTAGAGCTATTCCGCTACTCTGTTCATTGCATTTTAATTCAATATTTATTTGCCAGATATATAATGTAGCGGAACATTATTTCATATATTGTCTCCCAGGGACTTCGAATCATCGCTTTACACCACCTTATGATGACCCATCTTATTCGAATTCACAGATTCGATTTTAGCGATATCGGTTTGGCCTCAATTGCTTTTATTTATTTGACCCTTTATCTATGAGTACTCTACTGTAGAACTCCGCTATAGTTATAATAGCAATTATGGAGTAGTATTGTCGACAATATTTCTATTGTTCTCCATATCCATATCCCATATGGATATCTCAATATTAACCATATCTTTCGTCATTTACTAAACAATAGATTCTTGGTTGTTCCACAATCTGAGCCTTATATAGTATGTGCGCAAAAGTGCTCGGGTATTCATCCTCGTAGGAGTATTGCATAGTGATTCATCAATCACTTTGACTTTATTTTAACAGATCGTAGATTGACAGGAGTCCCAATGGATCATAGATCCTAAATCCGCAAGTGCTCCCGCGGATTCTTTTAACATTATAAGTCTTCTTGCATAAGTAGGTATACATCTATCCCGGGATATCTCCACTCTATTCATGACAACTCCTTTATAATATTTGGCAAACTCCCCGCGCCTACAAAAAAATAATTATCGTGTAATCAAAGCCCCGAGCCTCGCGCTAGGCACTTTTGTATTGTTCCATCTTCTTTATTAATATAAGAGACAACTCTCCTGCCTGTTCCTTTGAATTTTTTTAAATGATCATCAAAGTTGTGTTTTGGAGACAATATCATTGTCCAAAACAGAACTTACATATTTCTGATCGAAGAATAACTACAAATTTTAATATTTTGCGTGGGCTAGTTCTCTACGAAATATACTTACCCATTGCAAAATACACGGCATATCTGGTGGACATGAGCGCATCTGTGGACATATGCACATGGTGCATCCGGGCCATCCAAAATGAGATTCGTGGCCGAGATCGAGGGAGCCAGATCCCACCTCCCACTTAACGTATTTTTGCGAACCCCCTCGGCCCGAATGGACTCCCTCTCATTTCGACCCTCGCACTCACCTCCTCCAGCCCCCGGCTCGTGCATTCCCTCGTGCTAGTGTTCGCCGCTACCCTCTTGCGTCGCGCATCCCCTGAGCCGGCCCCATGCGCTGGTTCGCTGCCCCCACCCTACGCCCCCACCCTGCGCCTCACCGCCCCGCCGCCGACGCCCTACGCCACGCCTCCCCTTCGCCGGTCCCCCTTGCGCCAGGATCATGTCCCGCACCCCAATCGCCACGCCCTGCTACAGTGGATTCCACACGTTGCCGCCAGTGGAGAAGAAGAAAGCGCACTCCAGTTGAAATCTGAAGAAGAAAGCCGAAATGGGAACTACAAGCGCACTCCAGTTCAACTTGTGATTCAGATTTCGATTGACTGTAAATGGATGCTGTAATTTTTTGTTGTAATCTGCAATGAGCTTATAGTTAGTGAATCTGCAATGTTTTGAAATCTGAAGAAGAAAGCCGAAATGGGAACTACAAATGGATGTTGTAATGTTTTGATATAATCTGCAATGAGCTTACAGTTAATGAATCTGCAATGTTTTGCAATTCAGAATTCTGTAACAATGAGGTCTGAATTCTGTTCATTTGTAATTCAGAATTCTGTAACAATGAGGTCAGAATTCTGTATTAAAAATGAGTATGTTGTTATTTCTCATTTATATTCAATGTGTATGTGTGGATGGAATCTCTGAATTGAGGTCATTTATATTTCACCTAATACTATTTATGAATCATACATTGCCATTCTCATGAAGTTGAATTCATACCCAAAATCCACAAAGGTCATATAACACAAAGCTCTAGCAATTAGAATGCATGCAATTAGAAAATGAAACACATTGCCATCAGAAAATCTGTTGAGTCTGAAACCAATTATCTCCTTCTCCAAAAAATCTTGATGTATGAAATTAAAAAAAACCTATCTTGATGTATACAATATCAGGTTCCTAGTTTAGTTTCTAATATTCAGTTTCGGTTCACTCAGTTTCTTGCCTTCATTGCCTCCAACGAAATCTGGCTCACACACACTGTCGGCACCCACACTGCCATGATTTCAAGTTCATACATTTCAAGTATCAGGAATAACAAGTCAACTCAAGTACGGACATGACAATCATTCATACAACACAAACAATGCAGCTCATTCACTCATACATGAATTGAAAACAAACATTATTTGTTACTCAATACTACATGGCGTGACGCATTACAGTTGGAGACATAACACATTACAGTTTACAAACAAACTTTTTTCTTCACCATCAACTGAGTACTGTCAAGACTACATTCTTGCCCTTAAAAGAACTACAAACTGCCATCAAACATTTCAAGTATCATGATGTTGCTTCCCAATGCTTCCGATGCTTTTTCGCCCGAAATCACTACATTGCTTCCATTGCCTCCAACGAAATCTGGCACACACACTGCCATGATTTCAATTTCAGACATTTCAATAATTGAAATCATATAAGAATTGAAATTTGGTAGCTCATTCACTCATACAAGAATTTAATTCGAATGGACTTCAGTGGGGGAACTTGATGCAGGAGGCACAGAGGGAGGCGTAGGAGGTGGCGCGTCAGCTCGATGCGGGGGGTGGAGGCTCAGGGGGAGGCACGGGGGTGGAGGCACAGGAGGCGGCGACGGCGGACTTAACCATGTATCCACCGTAACAATGGCATACGTTTGATTTTTGAAGTTGTCCAATGATGTCTAGAAAAAGGATAAAACAGGATCGCATGCTTCTTATTTTATTACGAAAGGCAAATAAGGATACTTGAGACAAAAAGATGCAACGCCTCGGACTTTGAAGCTCAAAAATGTTTTTTTTTTTGCCAAGTTAGGCTTCTCATAATCCCATTATGTCAATATTATTGAAGATGTGTCAGAAACCAATCTGCTCTGCAAGTCAGAACAGGAGTCCCGGATAAGCCAAAGTAAAAAAAGAAAAAAAAGAGGAAGAAGACCTCCCTCATTACAGCAAGGTTTAAATTCTAAATTCTAAATCTGGACGCCGACACCAATTCACATTGAACATGAGGCTCTCAATCCAGGCACCGTTCGAGAAACGTTGGACTAATCATAAGTCACAACAAAGACTAAATTTGGCTTTTCAGAACTCCGGAGTCCCATGTCTTCAGCACAGTCCTGATAATTACAAACTGAAGTGTTAACTTCGGACTTAACGATGTGTGTACCGTAACAATGGGAATGTCCAGTTTTATCTGAAGAAAGGGATAAATTTTACGTGCTTAAGATTGACAGGATTGTATCATGTATGCTGGGTTTTCTCGTAGAGAGAAAAGAAACTGGAGGCAGAACCTCAAACTCCTTGGACCCTCAAGGATAAAAGTCCAACAATACACGAGGAGCACTATAAATTGAGCACCAACGCACGTCGCCCTCCACTCAAATCAGCCAAAGCGCCGTAGCATCCTAAACCCCCAATTCCAACGCAAAAGAAAGATGGCGCCCTCCAAGTTGATCTCGCTGTTCTTCGCCTTCGCCTTCGTCGCGGCGACGCTGCAGCCGTCCGAAGCGAGGGTCCCAGGATTCAAGCCCGCGGACGCAAATCAAGAAGCATCAGAACCGGCCATTGTCGGGAGCCTTGAAGTGCCCGAGCCATCGTCCAAAGCTGCCGCCGCGGACGGACCAGTGGTGCAGCCATCGACATGGCCCGGCTTCCCGGGCTTTCCACCATTGCCCGGCCTGCCATTCATGCCATTGCTCCCTGGCGGCTTCGGCTTTCCACCATTGCCCAGCCTCGGCCTGCCATTCATACCATTACTCCCTGGCTTTCCACCATTGCCCGGCCTGCCCTTGCCGCCATCGCCATCGCTCCCTAGCTCGCCGGGCGGTCCACCGTCTAAACCGCTCTCTGCCTCCCCCGGCTTACCAGGCGCTCCACCGTCTCCGCCATTGCCTGGTTTCCCTGGCTTATTTCCACCATTGCCAGGCCTACCACTACCAGGTGCACCACCTCACCCTGGTTTCCCAGCTTACGGGCAATGCGCCTTCGCCACCACAACCGAAGGAGTGCCTAACACCGTTGATGGGCATGATGCCATGCATGGACTACCTTACCAACACCAGCGTGCTGACGCCTCCGAGCACGTGCTGCGACGGCTACAAGTCGCTCATCAGCAACGCGCCCATCTGCCTTTGCCACGGCATGAACGGCGACATGAACACCCTCCTCCCCAAGCCCGTCCTTCCGCTCCGTATGATGTTCCTCCCGGTCACATCCGGCACCATGCCACCAATACAAACGCTTTTCATGTGCTCCAGTAAGTTCAACTTTTACCGTATCTATGTCTGGCATAGTTGCATTGTTTTTGTGGATTTTATGCTTGCAGGGAGATTAACTTGGTGATGTATATATCTGTCAGCGCAAGCAGTGCCGCCACTAATGCCTCCTAGCTCCCCAGCGCCTTCTAGTCCTCCAGTGTCGCCATCTTCAGGTAATCTTTTTGGAATACTCTCTTTTGAGCAATAGGTTAAAATTTATGTAATTATTGTCATCTAATGAATAATGCCCCCCTTTGATTTTGTATTCTCAGAGGTATCCCCGTAGCAGCAAGAGGATGGATGGTTTCGTCAAGATTAGCTGCTGATTCACATTCTTAGTGTTAAGATAGTATCAGGGATAACGTATATGCAGTGTTTAGGAAGTCATATGTTGTAGTGCTAGACTACTAGTTGCAAGTACAGTCATGTAAGATTTCCGTTGCGTGACGTAATCGTCAGTGGAGTATATCTTAGATGCTTAATAAATTTTAGTCTTCATTGATACCTTATTTCATGTTTACCTCTGGAATTTATATTTGATGTTTGGTATGATCGTAACAGTATTTCATCACAAGATTATGCTAGCGCAGCGGACCAATCCTGAGAATACCAAGACGATTGCAAGCTGGAAATTACTGCAAACTCCGTGCCCATACTCAATCGTGCTGTCGTTATAATTAGTGGTGGAAAAAAAAATCCGAAACTCGCGAGCCAGCTCGGCTCGTTTAACTTGATCCCTTAACAAGCCGAGCCGAGCCGAACTGGCATTTTAGCTTGTTTTCTTAACTAGCCGAGTTCAAACTGGCTCGCGAGTTGCTCGTTTAGCTCGTTAACAAAATCAACTCCAAAGAGAAGCCCAGGCCCACCACTGTCCACCGATGAGAATGAGATTGCCTGATTCACAAGGCCCAGCCCAAAACGGTTAGCTGATTCACCCAGTCCCGCACCGTACCGCACCGACAGAGGGAAAAAAAACCACAAACCGTAGTTCTCACACCCATCCCTAATCCCTCCCGCCTCCTACGAATCTCCGATACATCCCTTCTCCAAGCGCCCAACCCAACGCCGAGCCAAACAAACCTTCCTCGTGTTTGCTCTCCCTACTCGCCCGCGCCTTCGATTTGTTGTGTTTTTTTGGCGCGCGTGTGTTCGCGCTTCCACCCCGGTCTGACTCTATTTGACCGTACTAGCACCGAATTCGCTGCTCTTCTCTTCTGTGAGGACACTAGGGTTTCAGCTTGAGCTCTGGAGCTCCAGGGCGCGGGGGGATGGCGACCCAGGGCTGCTGGATCCGACGCCAGGCCCGTAGAGGAATCCAAGCTTATCGGGCCTTTGCTTCCGCTTTGTTTCATTGTTTGGTGCTGTGATCCTTTCCTGAATTTGCATGTGGTTTGCTCTGCTTCGGGTATGGGTTGGTCCAGAAATTCATTTGCTGCAATTGCTAGTAACGAGGCTAACGAGCCGAGTTAATGAATTTGAACGAGTCAAGCCGAGCTTGTTATTTTACTCGTTAGCTTATCAAGCCGAGTCAAGCTCATTTCCTTAACGAGTTTCACTGAGCCGAGCCGCGTCGCGTCGAGTCAGCTCGTTGTTCACCCTAGTTATAATCATAATGCAGCGTTTTCAGAAGTTTTTTTAATTAAAAAAACAATCCTTAGCAAGTTCACCGACCGAAAGGAATCAACCGTTGTTTGGCCTCTCAGGTTTTAATAGCAAAGAAAGACTTGAGATCGACAAAGGTTTTTTTTAAAATAGAGGGATTCGGAAGCAATGCTAGACCAAACAATTTTGTTACAAGTTTGCAAAGTCGGCAGTCCATGCATGGCATAGCAAAGAGCTAGCTAGGTACATGGAACCAGCACAGACTGGGTGCCTGGATTGGGCACTGGGCAGGCAGGCATGGGACACCGCGTACATAAGAGTTCTGTCTGAACTAAAGATCAAAATAGAGTTCTGTCTGGACCAAAGATCAGAATCCTGACGGTTACGGTAACCAACGGTTACCAGATTTACTAGTGTAGACCAAGATCCTCAATCCCGACCAAAATTCTTCAAATCCAAATTCAAAATCCCGACAGTTTCATACTGAATTCAAATTCCATTTGACAAAATTCTACCGTTTTTTTTGAAGAATTCTGGTTAGCCGGTAATGGAGAATGAACGCCTGGTTTTTATTCCAATTCCGGTTTTTGAATCCTTGGTTTGGACACACACACTACGGTTGGACTACACATGAGTGAAGGGTTAAACTGTTAAAATAGGGTTAAGGCTCCCAAAAAAGGGGAAGGAGGATCACCATAATCCCAACTTTGGAGCCAATCATGGCCAAACTATATAAGTATCACATCTTCATAGAACCACGCGATTCATAACGTTGCTTGAATCCAACACAATAATATGCAGAAGTCTATTATTACACAAGCAGCTTCATCACAAAACATCGCCACCAAACAATACCCACCACGCGGTATGTCCTCGCGCTGGATTCATGCAAGAGCCTCTAGTGGTGGGGTAAATACAATAGTCCACGAACCCTAAACGGGTTTCAAGTGTAGGAATATTTTAGTTGAGTTCTATATGATCTGGTTTGCTTATTTGAATTTTCTGGAATTTTTTGAAGTTAATTGGTTTCTTCTCAATTTGCATGTTCAAAATTGATTTTGAAATTTAAATACAAACAAAACTTGGGAACAGTGTCTAGAAATAATTTATTTGAATATTAAAATATTTATTTTTAATAAATATGAATTCTCACAGATTTTTCGTACTCAAATCAATCTTGAGAAAATTCAAAATCCCAATTCTTAAAGCCCTGCAGTAAATGATTTAAAAACAAGTAATTGAGACATGAACAGTATTGTTAGAAAAAAAAATTGTGTACTAGGTCATCCCAGTAACCTATCTGTAAAATTTCACAAATTTCTAAATTTTATTGCTATTTTTAACTGCTAGTCAAAGTATTGAAGATCAATTTCAAAACGTAATTAACGTTCGGACCGACCGAACCAAAATTCTCGGACCGACCGACCCGGGTGATTTTTGGCTCAGCCCAACCCACTCGCCGATCGCCTCTTCCACTACCTCTGACCAGCGGGCCCCCTTCGCCAGGCCCTTCTTCTTCCCTAAAGTCGCGCCGAGCCAGGAACACGCCACGCAGCTGCTTCACCGCCGAGCGCATGGGACACGCGTCTCTTCCCCCTGCGCCGTGCCTTCGCCAACGCTCACCACGCCACCCCATCCAACTCCGCCCCATCGCCACAAGAAGGCCAGCCTGAGGCTCTCTTGCCCTCCTTTCCATTCCCCTCCTCCTCCTCCCCTCTGCTGCACACCAAGGAGCCCAAAGCGCGCGCGCCGCTCTCGGCAGCCAAGCCGCCGTGGCGCCACTTCGCCGTCCAGGCCACGTCGGTGATCTCCGTCACCGGCCGTTGGAGTCACAGCGTGTCACACCCTTCCATGAGCCGAAGCCCTCAACCAATTCCGGCTTTGGTCCACCGGAGCACCGCGCCTACGCCTTCTTCCCCGTGACCGGCCAACATCGCCTCCACCGCCGCCGCGTCTTCTCCAGCGAGCCAAAGCTTGATTCCTCCTACCATGAGCATCCTTATACATCCTTTTACCTCCTCCCACAACTCACCCGCTCTCTCTTCCTCCCTAGGTCGCCGCCGCCGTTGATCACCTTGCCTCGCGTCGTCACCAGCTTGCGTCGCCGGACTACCTCGACCACTCCCCGTCGTTACCAGGTACTCCGGTGACTCCTCTCCAACATGCTGTAGCTCGTGCTCTCCCTAATTCCGTCCCTCTCCTACCTGAGCTCCGTCGCCCCACTTCCTTCCCCGGCTCCGGACGCTGCTCACCATCGCGCGGCCGCCCCAGTGCCTCTCTGGCAGCCCCGAGACCACCCCTAGCTGCCCTTCTCTGTTATCTGTGAATCCCTCTCTGTGAAGCCACTGACATTAAGAACCTCCTGTAAGAGGATTAGTATTCTTAGCTAGGTGTTGTAATTAACAAATTAATCACTCAAAATTTAGTTAACACATGGATAATTAAACTAAGTGACCAAAATTTGATAATAGCACTTCATCTCAATAATAGCACTTCATCTCAGCAATACTTTGTATTGTCTGTCGAATGAACAGTAAAGATGATCTAAGAATACTCAGAATTGTCAATAGGTTATTGACCTTGTAAATGAAGTAGTTGGAAATGCTCTTATTTCAACTAGTCAGTTGGGCTTTTATCTAGCAGTAGTAGCCAAATTTGAAAACCTATATGGATGATTGAGTTAATTGGGAAGGTTAAGTAACATACCTCCAAAATAGCAATTTTTCCCTCTAATGTTGCTGACCATTCTAGCATTTCATGTCCTTAGAAGGCTAATGTTCCAATTGAGCTTTGAACCTTAAACTAATAGAAGCATATCAATCTAAAAAATAAGTATTAGTTGATCCTCCAAAACAAGCAGTGAGCTTTGTCTATGCAGTAAATAAATGGTTTTGAGGAAAGCAGTCTGTAGGATCGTTAACTACTGGAGGGTTCAGTTTTTCAACCCACTTGATGTTAAGTGAAGTCCAGTACTTAAATTTGTTTAACAACTTTTAGTAGCCCTTAGCAGCCTAATGAACATAAAAGCAGAATTATAAGCTTCATCAGGATCCTAGCAATCAACTATTAACAACTAATCCTAAAAGAGTAAGAACAGTTTTGGGAGGCAAGAAGTTTTGGGAGGCAAGATTTGAATTCAATACTCATTTAAACAATGAGATAAAGCTAATTCTAATTCCAAAGCAAATGGATTAGAAAATATAATTATTAGCCATTAACACCTAACCAATAAAAGTAAAAATCAATTTTGAGTCAAGAACTGCATTATTGGTTAGTAAACATCAGTAGATCTTATGTCTCAATTTCAAAAGTTATTAACTAATTCAAACTAACTCCAAATCAAATAATTTTTATCTCTAAATTTATTATCTTTCTTTTGTATTAATAATTTTAAGAGATTCTTGGAATTTTGGTGTTTATTCGATGTTTTCGATTTGTCAGTTCTTGTTGTTAGATAACGATGATTCGGGAGTGCAACAGAGTTGATCGTGTGAATGTCCAGAGTTTTAGCAAACAAAGGCAAGCACCCATTCTGTTGATGCATGTTGATCCTTTTATATTCAAAATTATTATCTTGTTTTGCAACTGTATGTATGCATGCTTTATTCGTCAAGTTAATATTGTCGATTAGAGGTAGTTAATCCTGTTGCATGAATTCTCTAAAATTGTTCATCCCCTGCCACTAGCCTAAGATAATTATCCCGCTGGTGAATTAGAGCATGGTGGATGTTATATGGTCTATTTAGATTTATTTGGTATTATACTTAGCAATGCTTAGTTTCCGGTAGATTAGACGGTTATCGAGTTGTCGATAACCTTGATCACACAAATCATTTTTATTATGTTATAACCAGCACCCTTTGCTATTATTATTTGGAAAACTAAAAATTAAAATAAAACAATTTGGACTTGGGCACATGGCTGGTAGGTGTGATTATCGGGTGTGTGATTGGTGCTCGAGTCAACAAGGACCAAACATCTTGTCCCACTGAACCAAACATTCTCACGTGCAACCACATGAGAGGGATATGGGACCTCTCTTGACTTAGTACATTGGTGTGTGTTAGCTCCGAGTCGCAGCAGGTTGTGTGTGTTGTGTGAAAAAGGAAATGATCTGTGTGTTGGGTGTGCGGGGCTGGAGTTCCGGGTAGGCTCTCCATACCGAGGGGCATTGTAGTTGTCCGAGGCTTTACCCTGAGGGGTAGTTGACTGAGGCTTTACAATGACGCCAACACAACGTGTGGGTTTCTATCCATACGGGTGACTCGTAGTTAATACACAATATTGGAAAATATCTCGTAGGACTTAGCTCTGCCAACGTACCTTCGAAAGTGTGCTTTATCGCGTGGACAAAGGAGCGATCTGACTTGTGGGTAAAGTTGTACACCCCTGCAGTGTTAAATCTATTCGAATAGCCAAGTCCTTGGTTATGGACACGCTTGGGGAGGTCTTTCGAGAGTTAGACTCAACATTTTGGAATTTAAACTGAAAACTTGATTGGTGGTATTGAGAATGGTTTCTCATACTATTGTTGTGTGTTGCCGGGGCAGCCACCTGTAGATGTTTTGGTATTGTCTAATGTGAATTACTCACTGTTATTTAAAGTATCAAAAATGTTTGCTCAATTGCCATTTAAATCTATTACAGTGTATTCAAATTCAAATATTGCTTTGCGCTGAAAATAAACTTTATGGCCTTCTCCATTGAGTAGAGCTTGCATGTAGCTATGTATAGGCTTGGTAAAGTCTTACGGAGTACATTCGTGTACTCACTGTTTGCTTTTTGTTTACGAATCTGGACAGCAGGTGTTGAGGTCGAATTGGGTAAGAAAGTTTGCATAGGAACGTCGATTGCTAAGGTTTGAACCCCAGTCGGTTGTCTGCGGGTTATGGCAAGCCATTGGGACTCCATCGCTGATTAATTTATTGTTTTCCGCTGCGTACTCGATATTTTATCTTGCAATATTATGATTACCTATGTGCGGTTTGATACTGTTTGTGAAGGTTTATGTGTACCGCTCCTGGGAGGTACATAATGCACCGAGAGCGATGAAATTTAATTTGTGATGCTAGGACCAATTGGGGGTTAAGCATTACAAGTTAAATTGCCCAACGACTCTCATAAGTTTGGTATAAGAGCCATGCTGACTGTAGGTTAAGCCGTAGCAATGGACGTTGTTAGGATTTTTGTTCTGCAAAGAGTATTTTCAAACTAGCAAAGATTTGGCAAAAATGCAAGTGATATAATTCTTTTCCTTCTTACCCATCCTAGCATCTAAGTCTTACCCCATCATTCATTTGATTTGTGCAAAGTAATTTTCTCCATTGCTCGTCTCTCTTTTCCAATGTTAGATACGGTAAATAGTCACCGATGAAGAGCATCGGCAAAAGGACAAGAAGGTGATGCCTTGTTGTGGCATTATGATTCAATTAGGGTTTATTCTTAGAATATATAAACCCTAATGATATTACTTAGCTTGTAGACGCTTGATTTTGTAACCATTTGCTCTCTCTGTTCCAAATAGTTGTGCATTGCCTACGGGCAACGTGCATAGCAACTATATCGAAAAACTAATTGTGGTTCGTCGTATCTTATTTTGGTGATTTTGGAATGATTAGTACATGCTAGAGTTAAATTGCATATCTGTTGACCGTTTACTTACCGTATGCTCATTCTTTCCTCTAACCCCCCTTAACATTTTTGTTCATAAGAGGGCAGGAGATACCTCAAATTACTTGTTAAGCATCTGGATTCTTATACTTCGATCATGTATATAGTTTCTAAATTAAATCATGCATGTCATGTTACTCAAGTTATATAAATCAAGAAGCATGGTTAGTAGTTCATCAAAGTGATTAAAGCATGAAAATGACTAATAGGTAGAGGTATAAATTGAAATTGCCTTTAAATTTCTTTAGCTTAAAATTATTAACTAATTTGGAAATTAACAACTTGTCGTGCTCATTTGGATTCCTTGTATAAATCTGAAATTTTGAATGTCATGGATAATATAGCTCCATGTGCTAGATGTTGTGAAGTAAAGTACATGCTTGTCTTTTAATGAGAAGTGAATTTGTTATGATATGATCTGAGAATAGCTCATTTTAATCTTTCTTAACTAAATGCTTAAACCATGCTAGGTTTCCTTATGTAGTCAATTGCTTTTTATGCAAAGTGAAACTCATTCCGTGTTTTTCTGTAATTTTTGAACTAGATGGATAGACTTGTTCTTTAGTGCCATTAGGTGATCTAAAAAATATTTAAAATATTCACATGATAAACTTATAATATGTAGTTAATAAATATAATTTTTCCAGAATTTATTGAACTTTTTTGCCCAGAATTTAATTAAAATGCTTTACAGGGCTGTTCTGACCGATTTTTAGTCTAGAATTTATAGGATGGTTGAAACTGCTAGGAACAACTTTTATGGTGATAATTATTACCTTAATAACCTGCCAGAATTTTTCTAAAAATTTTGAACTTAATCTCATTGCTGTTTGAGTCTATGTCTTGTTTCCCTTGTCTGAATTGTTGTACAAATTAAAACCTGATAATAATATGCAGGGTAAATATTCCTAGCATCTTTAGCATCCTAGAAGCATCCCAGAATTTTTATGGATTTTTTTCTATTTAAATATTTTTCCGAAGCCCTAGTTGCTCACTAGTAGTATTTTTTTTAAAAAAAATGCATGTTGACTAGATGTTTGGCTTGCATTGTTGATATATGTGTAATCTGATATAATGATACTAGCATGTGTAGGTCTTATTGGGTGTTTATTCAAATTGTTAAATTGATTGTTTGATTAATCCTTAACATAACAATCAAGAACCAAGACTTGGTAGTATAAACTCTTGCGGTCATCGAATCTTATGCTCACCTAACAGAAACATTTATATAATCATGTAAGCATGTATGTGAGCATTTATACTGTCACTAACCAAAATTTAAAATTGCCTTGGGACTGATTTGCATATATGTACCCTTTCATGCATTCATCCAATGCATTCCTTTCCAAGCGGAGCAAATAGAACTAGTGAAGCAGGGGTCAAGCGAGACAACCATAAACCTTCCTTTATCTTCTCTTCTCTGCACAACATTCTGGCGTTGATGCTAGATTACCATTTAACCAGTCCTTCCGTTCTATCGATCTATGCCCCTTTCGATCGACTGAATAGAGTCGTGTCTTTCGCCCTACCAGAAGTCAACGTGAAGCGTGATACGTCGAAGTGCCTTCGAATCAAGAAAGAAAAGGTTAAACAAAGCAATGGAAAGGTAAATGTGTCGGTAACGTCATGTTATTTCATCAAGATCTTCCGGCACTATCTCTGAAGAAAATCAAAACATTAGATGGTGCATTTCTTTGAGAGTTGAAAGAACCATCTAGAAAGCACTTATCTGAAGGATCATAGAAATCCTTCGACAACACTTCCCTCTTTAGGACCGGAAACTTAGGGAGAACCTAGCATGTTTCGGGTTTGAGTTTGGGTTGCGACGAAATCTGAAGTGTGACCCCCGTGACCAAATCCAATTAAGTTGCCTCAGCTTTTCGTTCTACCTTCCGAACTACCAGAATATCGGGACGTGATTCTGTTTAAGGGGGGTAAAATTGTAATAGCAATAGATCCCTAAGTTGAATTAGTTAAGCATCTAATGGGCATTTGTGAAATTTTAGGCTTTTTTTTTTAAAAAAAAAACTTCATTTGCAAAACAAATGTGTTAAAATCTAGTAATCCAATACTTCTTCTCCAATTCAAAAGTCCAATTTGAATTTGGGGCAAAGTAAAAAAGGTTTCAAGTGTAGGAGTATTTTAGTTGAGTTCTATATGCTCTGGTTTGCTTATTTGAATTTTCTAGAATTTTTGGAAGTTAATTGGTTTCTTTTCAATTTGCATGTTCAAAATTGATTTTGAAATTAAAATACAAACAAAACTTGGGAACAGTTTCTAGAAATAATTTATTTGAATCTTAAAATATTTATCTTGAATAAATATGAATTCTCACAGATTTTTAGTACTCAAATCAATCTTGAGAAAATTCAAAATCCCAATTCTTAATGCCCTGCAGTAAATGATTGTCGCCCATAGAGAAGAAGAAAGCGCACTCCAGTTGAAATCTGAAGAAGAAAACCGAAATTGGAACTACAAGCGCCTAATTCAACTTGTGATTCAGATTTCGATTGACTGTAAATGGACGATGTAATGTGTTGCTGTAATCTGCAATGAGCTTACAGTTAATGAATCTGCAATGTTTTGAAATCTGAAGAAGAAAGCCGAAATGGGAACTACAAATAGATGTTATAATGTTTTGATGTAATCTACAATGAGCTTACAGTTAATGAATCTGCAATGTTTTGCAATTCAGAATTCTGTAACAATCAGGTCTGAATTCTGTTCATTTGTAATTCAGAATTTTGTAACAATGAGATCAGAATTCTGTATTAAAAATGAGCATGTTGTTATTTCTCATTTATATTCAATGTGTATGTGTGGATGGAATCTCTGAATTGAGGTCATTTATATTTTGTATTCAATTTATATTCAGATGAAATGAGGTGTTGATTGGTGCCATTACTTCCATTTTTGCTTAATGCTGATGCACTCAAAATTGCCAGCTTGATGTTTGACAGGAAAGCTTGTGCAAGGAGGTTCAGTGATGTGGAGGAGTTGTTGGCCAGGGCAAGTATTGAAAAGTTAAGGTTTTGCTTAATGCTGATGCACTCGAAATTGTCATTCTCATGAAGTTGAATTCCTACCCAAAATTCACCTAATATTGTTTATAAATCATACATTGACATTCTCATGAAGTTAAATTCGTACCCAAAATCCCCAAAGGTCATACAATACAAAGCTCTAGCAATTAGAATGCATGCAATCAAAAAAATAAACACATTGCCATCAGAAAATCTGCTGAGTATGAAACCAATTATCTCCTTCTCCAGAAAATCTTGATGTATGAAATTTAAAAACCAATCTTGATGTATACAGCATCAGGTTCCTAGTTCAGTTTCTAATACTCAGTTTCGATTCACTTAGTTTCTTGCCTCCATTGCCTCCAACAAAATCTAGCTCACACACACTGTCAGCACCCACACTGCCATGATTTCAAGTTCATACATTTCAAGTACCAGGAATAACAAGTCAACTCAAGTTTAGACATGACAATCATTCATACAACAAAAACCATGCAGCTCATTCACTCATACAAGATTTGAAAACAAACATTATTTGTTAGTCAATACCACATGGCGCAATGCATTACAGTTGATGGAGACATGACACATTACAGTTTACAAACAAACTTTTTCTTCTCCATCAACTTAGTACTGTCAAGACTACATTCTTGCCCCTAAAAGAACTGCCAACTGCCATCAAACATTTCAAGTATCATGATGTTGCTTCCCTTGCTTTCGATGCTTTTTCGCCCGAAATCACAACGTTGCTTCCATTGCCTCCAACGAAATCTGGCACACACACTGCCATGATTTCAATTTCAGACATTTCAATAATTGAAATCATACAAGAATTGAAATCTGATAGCTCATTCACTCATACAAGAATTGAAATCATACAAGAGTTTAATTCAAATGGACCTCAGTGGGGGAACTTGATGTAGGAGGCACAGGGGGAGGCGCAGGAGGTGTGTAACGTCTCGTTCTCGGATGATAAATAGTAACTACCTCGATTTCTGATTTTCATTCGAATATTCAAATTTGGTTTAAATTTCAAAAACTCCTAGCTTCTGTTAAGCTCGGGTTTGTGTTTCAAACCTCCTTTCAAATTCCGAAGTCAAAATTTAAGTTGAACTCTCCATTTTCAAATTTTGGACCCACTCTTTTCTTCTTGGGCCTAGACTTATAATGTTTTCTTTGGGCTCGGCCGGATTTCCCAACCCCTAGCCCGACTCCTCCCCCCCGGCCCAACCCCTACTTATCTTTCCCACTCTACCACATTGCGGCCCGGCTTTTCTTTCTCCGTCCCTTTTCTTCTTCCGCTCGGCGCATCTCTCCTGTGCACCCTTCTCTCGCCGCCGCTGGCCGCTTCGCTCGTCCTCTCCGTCCCGAACGGACCCGCCTCCCTGCCCGCCACCGCTTACTGGGCCCACGCCGTCCACGGCTCAAGCCTCCTCATGCGCCCCTTGTCGTCCGACTTTTACCGCGCCTGCGCCTGTCTCCTCCCCATCTCCGCCGCCTCCGCTTCCGCCGCCTCCACCGGCTTTCCCCTCTCTCCCGGCTATAAAGCCAAGAGCTTCCTCCTTTCTCCCCTCTCTCTTTGCCCTAGCCGCCTGCTGCTGCTTTCTCCCCTCCTCCGGCTCCTCCGCTGAATCGACACCGCCGGCAGAAGACCGCCACACCTCCTCGGCCTCCGCCCATCACCGAGCTTCCACGCTGTCCTGTGGCGCATCCCGAACTCGCTCGGCTCCGTCATTGGCCGCTCTGGCGCCTCCCCTCCCGCCGATAGCTCGGTGAGCTCCCTTGCGCCGCCTGCTCCTCCTCCTCTCTCTCCTCCCTCCGCCACCATCGCCATCGTTCGGTCTGCGCCGTGCGCTCGGTCGCCGCCACCGCCTCTCCGGTGCCGCCAGCCAGCGCCGCTCTCCCTCGGATCCCTCCTCGCCAGAAACCCATTTTGCCGTAGCCCGCCGCCCCTCCGACCGTCGCTCGCCGCCAACAGCCGCCGCCGAGCGCCTTCCATGGCTCTCTGCTCATGTGCTGCTAGCCCTCTCTCTCTCGGTGGCTCTCTCTGGTAGTGGGCCAACCCTCCTCCCCCCTGTGCATTGGACAGCAGTGGATTAGTCAGCTGTAGACCAGGGGCTAGCCTTTGATTTTGTATTGTGTTCTTGTATTATGTTGTTAACCCTTGCTCAATGGCAACAACCGCAGTGGATGACAACAGTGGGTTAGATGATTTGTGTGTTGACCTTGTGATGTATTGTTTTGTAATACTCGGTCGTTTAGTAGCTTTCCAATTGGCGAAAACATTTTCAAAATATTTATTCTCTAATTGGCGAAAACAGGAGGTGGCGGCGCTCGGCTCGTGAGGGCGGTGTGTTGGCTCGGTCGCGAGGCGGATCTTGATGCACAGGCGAGGCGCAGAGGGCGCGCCATCGGCTCATCGGCTGCGGAGGCGAAGGTGCGGAGCCAGCGCGTAGGTCTGGAGTGGAAGAGGTGAGTCAGGGGCGAAATGAGAGGGGTTCGTTCGGGTGGGGGGGGGGGTGGTTGGCAAAAATACGTTAAGTGAGAGGTGAGATCTGGCTCCCTCGGTCTCGGTCCACAGATACACTCATGCCCACCAGATATACCGCCGCTAAATACAATGATAAACGCTCACAGCTCGCAAAACTCCATGCCAACTAGAACTTGCTAAACCATGCTACCTCGCAAAATCAAACGCTGAAAAGCGTAAGACAATCTATAGCAGGATATCTCAATCCAGTCACCTTATGAGAAACGTCAGAATCTCACCACCATGTTCGAACCTAACATATTGCAATTAAATTTGGTTCTTTAGGATTCCAGAGTCCCGGATCTATTAAGCATGGTTCTGATCGTTACAAATCGAAGTGTTTGCTGCAGACTTAACCATGTATCCACCGTAACAATGGCATACGTTTGATTTTTGAAGTTGTCCAATGATGTCTAGAAAAAGGATAAAACAGGATCGCATGCTTCTTATTTTATTACGAAAGGCAAATAAAGATACTTGAGACAAAAAGATGCAACGCCTCGGACTTTGAAGCTCAAAAATGTTTTTTTTTTTGCCAAGTTAGGTTCTCATAATCCCATTATGTCAATATTATTGAAGATGTGTCGGAAACCAATCTGCTCTGCAAGTCAGAACAGGAGTCCCGGATAAGCCAAAGTAAAAAAGAAAAAGAAAAAAAAGAGGAAGAAGACCTCCCTCATTACAGCAAGGTTTAAATTCTAAATTCTAAATCTGGACGCCGACACCAATTCATATTGAACATGAGGCTCTCAATCCAGGCACCGTTCGAGAAACGTTGGACTAATCATAAGTCCCAACAAAGACTAAATTTTGGCTTTTCAGAACTCCGGAGTCCCATGTCTTCAGCACAGTCCTGATAATTACAAACTGAAGTGTTAGCTTCGGACTTAACGATGTGTGTACCGTAACAATGGGAATGTCCAGTTTTATCTGAAGAAAGGGATAAATTTTACGTGCTTAAGATTGACAGGAGTCACAGGATTGTATCATGTATTCTGGGTTTTTTCGTAGAGATAAAAGAAACTGGAGGCAGAACCTCAAACTCCTTGGACTCGTCAAGGATAAAAGTCCCAACAATACACGAGGAGCACTATAAATTGAGCACCAACGCACGTCGCCCTCCACTCAAATCAGCCAAAGCGCCGTAGCATCCTAAACCCCCAATTCCAACGCAAAAGAAAGATGGCGCCCTCAAGTTGATCTCATTGTTCTTCGCCTTCGCCTTCGCGCGGCGGCGCGCGCACCGTCCGGCGAGGGTCCCAGATTCAAGCCAGCGGACGCAAATCAAGAAGCATCGAACCGCCATTGTCGGAACCTTGAAGTGCGAGCCATCGTCCAAAGTCGCCGCCAGACGGATCGATGGTGCGACCATCGACATGGCCCGGCTTCCGGGCTTTCCACCATTGCCCTACCGCCATTCATGCCATTGCTCCTGGCGGCTTCGGCTTTCCACCATTGCCCGACCTCGGCCGCCATTCATACCATTACTCCTGGCTTTCCACCATTGCGGCTGCCCTTGCCGCCATCGCCATCGCTCCCTAGCTCGCCGGGCGGTCCACCGTCTAAACCGCTCTCTGCCTCCCCGGCTCACCAGCGCTCACCGTCTCGCCATTGCTGGTTTCCGGCTTATTTCCACCATTGCCAGGCCTACCACTACCAGGTGCACCACCTCACCCTGGTTTCCCAGGCTTACCGGGCAGCGCACCTTCGCCACCACAACCGAAGGAGTGCCTAACACCGTTGATGGGCATGATGCCATGCATGGACTACCTTACCAACACCAGCGTGCTGACGCCTCCGAGCACGTCTTTGCGGCGGCTACAAGTCGCTCATCGACCACGCGCCCATCCGCTTTGCCACGGCATGAACGGCGACATGAACACCCTCCTCCCCAAGCCCGTCCTTCCGCTCCGTATGATGTTCCTCCCGGTCACATGCGGCACCATGCCACCAATACAAACGCTTTTCATGTGCTCCAGTAAGTTCAACTTTTACCATATCTATGTCTGGCATAGTTGCATTGTTTTTGTGGATTTTATGCTTGCAAGGAGATTAACTTGGTGATGTATCTGTCAGCGCAAGCAGTGCCGCCACTAATGCCTCCTAGCTCCCCAGCGCCTGCTAGTCCTCCAGTGTCGCCATCTTCAGGTAATCTTTTTGGAATACTCTCTTTTGAGCAATAGGTTAAAATTTATGTAATTATTGTCATCTAATGAATAATGCCCCCCTTTGATTTTGTATTCTCAGAGGTATCCCCGTAGCAGCAAGAGGATGGATGGTTTCGTCAAGATTAGCTGCTGATTCACATTCTTAGTGTTAAGATAGTATCAGGGATAACGTATATGCAGTGTTTAGGAAGTCATATGTTGTGGTGCTAGACTACTAGTTGCAAGTACAGTCATGTAAGATTTCCGTTGCGTGACGTAATCGTCAGTGGAGTATATCTTAGATGCTTAATAAAGTTTAGTCTTCATTGATACCTTATTTGATGTTTACCTCTGGAATTTCTATTTGATGTTTGGTATGATCGTAACAGTATTTCATCGCAAAATTATGCTAGCGCAGGGGACCAATCCTGAGAATACCAAGACGATTGCAAGCACTGCAAACTCCGTGCCCGTACTCATCGTGCTGTTGTTATAATTAGTGGTGGAAAAAAAAATACGAAACTCGCGAGCCAGTTCGGCTCGTTTAGGGCTCGGTTTGAACTTAGTTCCTTAACAAGTCGAGTCGAGCCGAACTGGCATTTTAGCTCGTTTTCTTAACTAGCCGAGTTCAAGTTGGCTCGCGAGTTGCTCGTTTAGCTCGTTAACAAAATCAACTCAAAAGATAAGCCCAGGCCCACCACTGTCCACCGATGAGAATGAGATTGCCTGATTCACAAGACCCAGCCCAAAACGGTTAGTTGATTCACCCAGTCCCGCACCGTACCGCACCAACAGAGGAAAAAACAACAAACCGTAGTTCTCACACCCATCCCTAATCCCTCCCGCCTCCTACGAATCTCCGATACATCCCTTCTCCAAGCGCCCAACCCAACGCCGAGCCAAACAAACCTTTCTTGTGTCTGCTCTCCCTCCTCATCCGCGCCTTCGATTTGTCGTGTTTTTTTGGCGCGCGCGCGTTCGTGCTTCCACCCTGATCCGACTCTATTTGACCGTACTAGCAGCGAATTCGCTGCTCTTCTCTTCTGTGAGGACACTAGGGTTTCAGCTTGAGCTCTGGAGCTCCAGGGCGCGGGGGGATGGCGACCCAGGGCTGCTGGATCCGACGCCAGGCCCGTAGAGGAATCCGAGCTTATCGGGCCTTTGCTTCCGCTTTGTTTCATTGTTTGGCGCTGTGATCCTTTCCTGAATTTGCATGTGGTTTGTTCTGGGTATGGGTTGGTCTAAGGTGCAACAGAAATTCATTAGTTGCAATTGCTAGTAACGAGGCTAACGAGCTGAGTTAATGAATTTGAACGAGTCAAGTCGAGCTCGTTTCCTTAACGAGTTTCACTGAGCCGAGCCGCGTCGCGCCGAGTCAGCTCGTTATTCACCCTGGTTATAATCATAATGCAGCATTTTCAGAAGTTTTTTTTTTAAAAAAAACAATCCTTAGCAAGTTCACCGACCGAAAGGAATCAACCGTTGTTTGGCCTCTCAGGTTTTAATAACAAAGAAGTAAGCTAGCTAGGTACATGGAGCCAGCAAAGACTGGGTGGGCACTGGGCAAGCTCGGGACGCCGCGTACATTTACTTCTTTTACAGACATACGGAGCCCATACATAATGTGAATATGTGATAACACTTTGTAAGAGTTCTGTGCTTTGTAAGAGTTCTGTCTGAACCAAAGATCAAAATAGAGTTTTGTCTGGACCAAAGATCAAAATCCTGACTGTTACAGTAACCAACGGTTACCAGATTTACTAGTGGAGACCAAGATCCTCAATCCCGATCAAAATTCTTCAAATTCAAATACAAAATCCCGACAGTTTCATCCTAAATTCAAATTCCATTTGACAAAATCCAATCAGTTTTTTTTTCTAAGAATTCCAGTTAGCCGGTAAATGAGAATAAACGCCGTCCGGTTTTTATTCCAATTCCGGCTTTTGAATCCTTTGTTTGGACACACTACGGTTGGACTACTCTTGAGTTAAGGATTAAACTGTTAAAATAGGGTTAAGGCTCCCAAAAAAGGGGGAAGGAGGATCACCATAATCCCAACTTTGGAGCCAATCATGGCCAAACTATATAAATATCACATCTTCATAGAACCACGCGATTCATGACGTTGCTTGAATCCAACACAATAATATGCAAAAGTCTATTATTACACAAGCAGCTTCATCACGAAACATCGCCACCCAATAATACCCACCGCGCGGAATGTCCTCGTGCTGGATTAAGAGCCTCTAGTGGTGGGGTAAATACAATAGTCCACGAACCCTAAACGGGTTTCAAGTGTAGGAATATTTTAGTTGAGTTCTATATGATCTGGTTTGCTTATTTGAATTTTCTGGAATTTTTTGAAGTTAATTGGTTTCTTCTCAATTTGCATGTTCAAAATTGATTTTGAAATTAAAATACAAACAAAACTTGGGAACAGTGTCTAGAAATAATTTATTTGAATATTAAAATATTTATTTTTAATAAATATGAATTCTCACAGATTTTTCGTACTCAAATCAATCTTGAGAAAATTCAAAATCCCAATTCTTAAAGCCCTGCAGTAAATGTTTTAAAAACAAGTAATTGAGACATGAACAGTATTGTTAGAAAAAAATTTGTGTACTAGGTCATCCCAGTAACCTCTCTGTAAAATTTCACAAATTTCTAAATTTTATTGCTATTTTTAACTGCTAGTCAAAGTATTGAAGATCAATTTCAAAACGTAATTAATGTTCGGACCGACCGAACCAAAATTCTCGGACCGACCGACCCGGGTGATTTTTGGCTTAGCCCAACCCACTCGCCGATCGCCTCTTCCACTACCTCTGACCGGCGGGCCCCCTTCGCCAGGCCCTTCTTCTTCCCTAAAGCGGCGCCGAGCCGGGAACACGCCACGCAGCTGCTTCACCGCCGAGCGCATGGGACACGCGTCTCTTCCCCCTCCAACTCCGCCCCATCGCGACAAGAAGGCCAGCCTGAGGCTCTCTTGCCCTCCTTTCCATTCCCCCCCTCCTCCTTCCCTCTGCTGCACACCAAGGAGCCCAAAGCGCGCGCGCCGCTCTCGGCAGCCAAGCCGCCGTGGCGCCACTTCGCCGTTCAGGCCACGTTGGTGATCTCCGTCACCGGCCGTTGGAGTCACAGCGTGTCACACCCTTCCATGAGCCGAAGCCCTCAACCAATTCCGGCTTTGGTCCACCGGAGCACCGCGCCTACGCCTTCTTCCCCGTGACCGGCCAACATCGCCTCCACCGCTGCCGCGTCTTCTCCAGCGAGCCAAAGCTTGATTCCTCCTACCATGAGCATCCTTATACATCCTTTTACCTCCTCCCACCACTCACCCGCTCTCTCTTCCTCCCTAGGTCGCCGCCGCCGTTGGTCACCTCGCCTCGCGTCGTCACCAGCTCGCGTCGCCGGACTACCTCGGCCACTCCCCGTCGTTACCAGGTACTCCAGTGACTCCTCTCCAACATGCTGTAGCTCGTGCTCTCCCTAATTCCGTCCCTCTCCTACCGGAGCTCCGTCGCCCCACTTCCTTCCCCTGCTCCGGACGCTGCTCACCATCGCGCAGCCGCCCCAGTGCCTCTCTGGCCGCCCCGAGACCACCCCTAGCTGCCCTTCTCTGTTATCTGTGAATCCCTCTCTGTGAAGCCACTGACATTAAGAACCTCCTGTAAGAGGATTAGTATTCTTAGCTAGGTGTTGTAATTAACAAATTAATCACTCAAAATTTAGTTAACACATGGATAATTAAACTGAGTGACCAAAATTTGATAATAGCACTTCATCTCAGCAATACTTTGTATTGTCTGTCGAATGAACAGTAAAGATGATCTAAGAATACTCAGAATTGTCAATAGGTTAATGACCTTGTAAATGAAGTAGTTGGAAATGCTCTTATTTCAACTAGTCAGTTGGGCTTTTATCTAGCAGTAGTAGCCAAATTTGAAAACCTATATGGATGATTGAGTTAATTGGGAAGGCTAAGTAACATACCTCCAGAATAGCAATTTTTCCCTCTAATGTTGCTGACCATTCTAGCATTTCATGTCCTTAGAAGGCTAATGTTCCAATTGAGCTTTGAACCTTAAACTAATAGAAGCATATCAATCTAAAAAATAAGTATTAGTTGATCCTCCAAAACAAGCAGTGAGCTTTGTCTATGCAGTAAATAAATGGTTTTGAGGAAAGCAGTCTGTAGGATCGTTAACTACTGGAGGGTTCAGTTTTTCAACCCACTTGATGTTAAGTGAAGTCCAGTACTTAAATTTGTTTAACAACTTTTAGTAGCCCTTAGCAGCCTAATGAACATAAAAGCAGAATTATAAGCTTCATCAGGATCCTAGCAATCAACTATTAACAACTAATCCTAAAAGAGTAAGAACAGTTTTGGGAGGCAAGAAGTTTTGGGAGGCAAGATTTGAATTCAATACTCATTTAAACAATGAGATAAAGCTAATTCTAATTCCAAAGCAAATGGATTAGAAAATATAATTATTAGCCATTAACACCTAACCAATAAAAGTAAAAATCAATTTTGAGTCAAGAACTGCATTATTGGTTAGTAAACATCAGTAGATCTTATGTCTCAATTTCAAAAGTTATTAACTAATTCAAACTAACTCCAAATCAAATAATTTTTATCTCTAAATTTATTATCTTTCTTTTGTATTAATAATTTTAAGAGATTCTTGGAATTTTGGTGTTTATTCGATGTTTTCTATTTGTCAGTTCTTGTTGTTAGATAACGATGATTCGGGAGTGCAACAGAGTTGATCGTGTGAATGTCCAGAGTTTTAGCAAACAAAGGCAAGCACCCATTCTGTTGATGCATGTTGATCCTTTTATATTCAAAATTATTATCTTGTTTTGCAACTATATGTATGCATGCTTTATTCGTCAAGTTAATATTGTCGATTAGAGGTAGTTAATCATGTTGCATGAATTCCCTAAAATTGTTCATCCCCTGCCACTAGCCTAAGATAATTATCCCGCTGGTGAATTAGAGCATGGTGGATGTTATATGGTCTATTTAGATTTATTTGGTGTTATACTTAGCAATGCTTAGTTTCCGGTAGATTGGGCGGTTATCGAGTTGTCGATAACCTTGATCACACAAATCATTTTTATTATGTTATAACCAGCACCCTTTGCTATTATTATTTGGAAAACTAAAAATTAAAATAAAACAATTTGGACTTGGGCGCATGGCTGGTAGGTGTGATTATCGGGTGTGTGATTGGTGCCCGAGTCAACAAGGACCAAACATCTTGTCCCACTGAACCAAACATTCTCACGTGCAACCACATGAGAGGGATATGGGACCTCTCTTGACTTAGTACATTGGTGTGTGTTAGCTCCGAGTCGCAGCAGGTTGTGTGTGTTGTGTGAAAAAGGAAATGATCTGTGTTGGGTGTGCGGGGTGGAGTTTGGTAGGCTCTCCATACAGGGGGCATTGTAGTTGTCAGAGGCTTTACCTCGAGGGTAGTTGGTGAGGCTTTACAATGACGCCAACACAACGTGTGGGTTTCTATCCATACGGGTGACTCGTAGTTAATACACAATATTGGAAAATATCTCGTAGGACTTAGCTCTACCAACGTACCTTCGAAAGTGTGCTTTATCGCGTGGACAAAGGAGCGATCTGACTTGTGGGTAAAGTTGTACACCCCTGCAGTGTTAAATCTATTCGAATAGCCAAGTCCTTGGTTATGGACACGCTTGGGGAGGTCTTTCGAGAGTTAGACTCAACATTTTGGAATTTAAACTGAAAACTTGATTGGTGGTATTGAGAATGGTTTCTCATACTATTGTTGTGTGTTGCCGGGGCAGCCACCTGTAGATGTTTTGGTATTGTCTAATGTGAATTACTCACCGTTATTTAAAGTATAAAAAATGTTTGCTCAATTGCCATTTAAATCTATTACAGTGTATTCAAATTCAAATATTGCTTTGCGCTGAAAATAAACTTTATGGCCTTCTCCATTGAGTAGAGCTTGCATGTAGCTATGTATAGGCTTGGTAAAGTCTTACGGAGTACATTCGTGTACTCACTGTTTGCTTTTTGTTTACGAATCTGGACAGCAGGTGTTGAGGTCGAATTGGGTAAGAAAGTTTTCATAGGAACGTCGATTGCTAAGGTTTGAACCCCAGTCGGTTGTCCTGCGGGTTATGGCATGCCATTGGGACTCCATCGCTGATTAATTTAAGGTTTAATTTTAGTTTATTTATTGTTTTCCGCTGCGTACTCGATATTTTATCTTGCAATATTATGATTACCTATGTGCGGTTTGATACTGTTTGTGAAGGTTTATGTGTACCGCTCCTGGGAGGTACACAATGCACCGAGAGCGATGAAATTTAATTTGTGATGCTAGGACCAATTGGGGGTTAAGCATTACAAGTTAAATTGCCCGACGACTCTCATAAGTTTGGTATAAGAGCCATGCTGACTGTAGGTTAAGCCGTAGCAATGGACGTTGTTAGGATTTTTGTTCTGCAAAGAGTATTTTCAAACTAGCAAAGATTTGGCAAAAATGCAAGTGATATAATTCTTTTCCTTCTTACCCATCCTAGCATCTAATTCTTACCCCATCATTCATTTGATTTGTGCAAAGTAATTTTCTCCATTGCTCGTCTCTCTTTTCCAATGTTAGATACGGTAAATAGTCACCGATGAAGAGCATCGGCAAAAGGACAAGAAGGTGATGCCTTGTTGTGGCATTATGATTCAATTAGGGTTTATTCTTAGAATATATAAACCCTAATGATATTACTTAGCTTGTAGACGCTTGATTTTGTAACCATTTGCTCTCTCTGTTCCAAATAGTTGTGCATTGCCTACGGGCAACGTGCATAGCAACTATATCGAAAAACTAATTGTGGTTTGTCGTATCTTATTTTGGTGATTTTGGAATGATTAGTACATGCTAGAGTTAAATTGCATATATGTTGACCGTTTACTTACCGTATGCTCATTCTTTCCTCTAACCCCCCTTAACATTTTTGTTCATAAGAGGGCAGGAGATACCTCAAATTACTTGTTAAGCATCTGGATTCTTATACTTCGATCATGTATATAGTTTCTAAATTAAATCATGCATGTCATGTTACTCAAGTTATATAAATCAAGAAGCATGGTTAGTAGTTCATCAAAGTGATTAAAGCATGAAAATGACTAATAGGTAGAGGTATAAATTGAAATTGCCTTTAAATTTCTTTAGCTTAAAATTATTAACTAATTTGGAAATTAACAACTTGTCGTGCTCATTTGGATTCCTTGTATAAATCTGAAATTTTGAATGTCATGGATAATATAGCTCCATGTGCTAGATGTTGTGAAGTAAAGTACATGCTTGTCTTTTAATGAGAAGTGAATTTGTTATGATATGATCTGAGAATAGCTCATTTTAATCTTTCTTAACTAAATGCTTAAACCATGCTAGGTTTCCTTATGTAGTCAATTGCTTTTTATGCAAAGTGAAACTCATTCCGTGTTTTTGTGTAATTTTTGAACTAGATGGATAGACTTGTTCTTTAGTGCCATTAGGTGATCTAAAAAAATATTTAAAATATTCACATGATAAACTTATAATATGTAGTTAATAAATATAATTTTTCCAGAATTTATTGAACTTTTTTTTGCCCAGAATTTAATTAAAATGCTTTACAGGGCTGTTTTGACCGATTTTTAGTCTAGAACTAATAGGATGGTTGAAACTGCTAGGAACAACTTTTATGGTGATAATTATTACCTCAATAACCTGCCAGAATTTTTCTAAAAATTTTGAACTTAATCTCATTGCTGTTTGAGTCTATGTCTTGTTTCCCTTGTCTGAATTGTTGTACAAATTAAAACCTGATAATAATATGCAGGGTAAATATTCCTAGCATCTTTAGCATCCTAGAAGCATCCCAGAATTTTTATGGATTTTTTTCTATTTAAATATTTTTCCGAAGCCCTAGTTGCTCACTAGTAGTATTTTTTTAAAAAAATCTGTGTTGGACTAGATGTTTGGCTTGCATTGTTGATATATGTGTAATCTGATATAATGATACTAGCATGTGTAGGTCTTATTGGGTGTTTATTCAAATTGTTAAATTGATTGTTTGATTAATCCTTAACATAACAATCAAGAACCAAGACTTGGTAGTATAAACTCTTGCGGTCATCGAATCTTATGCTCACCTAACAGAAACATTTATATAATCATGTAAGCATGTATGTGAGCATTTATACTGTCACTAACCAAAATTTAAAATTGCCTTGGGACTGATTTGCATATATGTACCCTTTCATGCATTCATCCAATGCATTCCTTTCCAAGCGGAGCAAATAGAACTAGTGAAGCAGGGGTTAAGCGAGACAACCATAAACCTTCCTTTATCTTCTCTTCTCTGCACAACATTCTGGCGTTGATGCTAGATTACCATTTAACCAGTCCTTCCGTTCTATCGATCTATGCCCCTTTCGATCGACTGAATAGAGTCGTGTCTTTCGCCCTACCAGAAGTCAACGTGAAGCGTGATACGTCGAAGTGCCTTCGAATCAAGAAAGAAAAGGTTAAACAAAGCAATGGAAAGGTAAATGTGTCGGTAACGTCATGTTATTTCATCAAGATCTTCCGGCACTATCTCTGAAGAAAATCAAAACATTAGATGGTGCATTTCTTTGAGAGTTGAAAGAACCATCTAGAAAGCACTTATCTGAAGGATCATAGAAATCCTTCGACAACACTTCCCTCTTTAGGACCGGAAACTTAGGGAGAACCTCGCATGTTTGGGTTTGAGTTTGAGTTGCGACGAAATCAAAGTGTGACCCCGTGACCAAATCCAATTAAGTTGCCTCGACTTTTCGTTCTACCTTCGAACTACGAGAATATCGGGGCGTGATTACATTTAAGAGGGTAAAATTGTAATAGCAATAGATCCCTAAGTTGAATTAGTTAAGCATCTAATGGGCATTTGTGAAATTTTAGGCTTTTTTTTTAAAAAAAAAAATTCATTTGCAAAACAAATGTGTTAAAAGCTAGTAATCCAATACTTCTTCTCCAATTCAAAAGTCCAATTTGAATTTGGGGCAAAGTAAAAAAGGTTTCAAGTGTAGGAGTATTTTAGTTGAGTTCTATATGCTCTGGTTTGCTTATTTGAATTTTCTAGAATTTTTGGAAGTTAATTGGTTTCTTTTCAATTTGCATGTTCAAAATTGATTTTGAAATTAAAATACAAACAAAACTTGGGAACAGTTTCTAGAAATAATTTATTTGAATCTTAAAATATTTATCTTGAATAAATATGAATTCTCACAGATTTTTAGTACTCAAATCAATCTTGAGAAAATTCAAAATCCCAATTCTTAATGCCCTGCAGTAAATGATTGTCGCCCATAGAGAAGAAGAAAGCGCACTCCAGTTGAAATCTGAAGAAGAAAACCGAAATTGGAACTACAAGCGCCTAATTCAACTTGTGATTCAGATTTCGATTGATTGTAAATGGACGGTGTAATGTGTTGCTGTAATCTGCAATGAGCTTACAGTTAATGAATCTGCAATGTTTTGAAATCTGAAGAAGAAAGCCGAAATGGGAACTACAAATAGATGTTATAATGTTTTGATGTAATCTGCAATGAGCTTACAGTTAATGAATCTGCAATGTTTTGCAATTCAGAATTATGTAACAATCAGGTCTGAATTCTGTTCATTTGTAATTCAGAATTTTGTAACAATGAGGTCAGAATTCTGTATTAAAAATGAGCATGTTGTTATTTCTCATTTATATTCAATGTGTATGTGTGGATGGAATCTCTGAATTGAGGTCATTTATATTTTGTATTCAATTTATATTCAGATGAAATGAGGTGTTGATTGGTGCCATTACTTCTATTTTTGCTTAATGCTGATGCACTCAAAATTGCCAGCTTGATGTTTGACAGGAAAGCTTGTGCCAGGAGGTTCAGTGATGTGGAGGAGTTGTTGGCCAGGGCAAGTATTGAAAAGTTAAGGTTTTGCTTAATGCTGATGCACTCGAAATTGTCATTCTCATGAAGTTGAATTCCTACCCAAAATTCACCTAATATTGTTTATAAATCATACATTGACATTCTCATGAAGTTAAATTCGTACCCAAAATCCACAAAGGTCATACAATACAAAGCTCTAGCAATTATAATCTATGCAATCAAAAAAATAAACACATTGCCATCAGAAAATCTGCTGAGTATGAAACCAATTATCTCCTTCTCCAGAAAATCTTGATGTATGAAATTTAAAAACCAATCTTGATGTATACAGCATCAGGTTCCTAGTTCAGTTTCTAATACTCAGTTTCGATTCACTTAGTTTCTTGCCTCCATTGCCTCCAACAAAATCTAGCTCACACACACTGTCAGCACCCACACTGCCATGATTTCAAGTTCATACATTTCAAGTACCAGGAATAACAAGTCAACTCAAGTTTAGACATGACAATCATTCATACAACACAAACCATGCAGCTCATTCACTCATACAAGATTTGAAAACAAACATTATTTGTTAGTCAATACCACATGGCGCAATGCATTACAGTTGATGGAGACATGACACATTACAGTTTACAAACAAACTTTTTCTTCTCCATCAACTTAGTACTGTCAAGACTACATTCTTGCCCCTAAAAGAACTGCCAACTGCCATCAAACATTTCAAGTATCATGATGTTGCTTCCCTTGCTTTCGATGCTTTTCCGCCCGAAATCACAACGTTGCTTCCATTGCCTCCAACGAAATCTGGCACACACACTGCCATGATTTCAATTTCAGACATTTCAATAATTGAAATCATACAAGAATTGAAATCTGATAGCTCATTCACTCATACAAGAATTGAAATCATACAAGAGTTTAATTCAAATGGACCTCAGTGGGGGAACTTGATGTAGGAGGCACAGGGGGAGGCGCAGGAGGTGTGTATCGTCTCGTTTTCGGATGATAAATAGTAACTACCTCGATTTCTGATTTTCATTCGAATATTCAAATTTGGTTTAAATTTCAAAAACTCCTAGCTTCTGTTAAGCTCGGGTTTGTGTTTCAAACCTCCTTTCAAATTCCGAAGTCAAAATTTAAGTTGAACTCTCCATTTTCAAATTTTGGACCCACTCTTTTCTTCTTGGGCCTAGACTTATAATGTTTTCTTTGGGCTCGGCCGGATTTCCCAACCCCTAGCCCGACTCCTCCCCCCCGGCCCAACCCCCGGCCTTATCTTTCCCCACTCTCGGCCACATTGCCCGGCCCGGCTTTTCTTTCTCCCGTCCCCTTTTCTTCTTCCGCTCGGCCGCATCTCTCCCTGTGCACCCCTTCCTGCGCCCGCCGCCGCCGCTCGCTCGTCCTCTCCGTCCCGAACGGACCCGCCTCCCCCGGGCCCGCCACCGCCTACTCTGGGCCCACGCCGTCCGCGGCTCCAAGCCTCCTCATGCGCGCCCTTGTCGTCCGACTTTCGCCGCCGTGCGCCGGTCTCCTCCCCATCTCCGCCGCCTCCGCCGTTCCGCCGCCTCCACCGGCTTTCCCTCTCTCTCCGGCTATAAAGCCAAGAGCTTCCTCCTTTCTCCCCTCTCTGTCTTTGCCTAGCCGCCTGCCGCGCTTTCTCCCTCCTCCGGCGCTCCTCCGCTGACCGACACCGCCAAAGACCGCCACACCTCCTCGGCCTCCCGCCCATCACCGAGCTTCCACGCTGTCCCCTGTGCGCATCCCCGAACTCGCTCGGCTCCGTCGGCCGCCCGCTCAGCGCCTCCCATCGCCGATAGCTCGGTGAGCTCCTTGCGCCGCCTGTGCTCCTCCCTCCCTCTCCTCCCTCCGCCACCATCGCCATCGTTCGATCTCTGCGCGTGCGCTCGATCGCCGCCACCGCCTCTCCGATGCCGCCCAGGCCGCGCCGCCGCCTCCCTCGGCATCCCCTCCTCGCCAGAAACCCATTTTGTCGTAGCCCGCCGCCCCTCCGACCGTCGCTCGCCGCCAACAGCCGCCGCCGAGCGCCTTCCATGGCTCTCTGCTCATGTGCTGCTAGCCCTCTCTCTCTCGGTGGCTCTCTCTGGTAGTGGGCCAACCCTCCTCCCCCCTGTGCATTGGACAGCAGTGGATTAGTCAGCTGTAGACCAGGGGCTAGCCTTTGATTTTGTATTGTGTTCTTGTATTATGTTGTTAACCCTTGCTCAATGGCAACAACCGCAGTGGATGACAACAGTGGGTTAGATGATTTGTGTGTTGACCTTGTGATGTATTGTTTTGTAATACTCGGTCGTTTAGTAGCTTTCCAATTGGCGAAAACATTTTCAAAATATTTATTCTCTAATTGGTGAAAACAGGAGGTGGCGGCGTCGGCTCGGCGCAGAGGGGCGGTGTGTTGGCTCGGTGCGGAGGCGGATGCGGTGGCGCAGGGGGAGGCGCGGGGGTAGAGGCGCAGGGGGCGGCGTCATCGGCTCGGTGCAGAGGGGCGAAGGTGCAGGACGCGGCGTAGGTGCGGAAGCTGGAAGAGGTGAGTGCAGGGGCCGAAATGAGAGGGGGTTCGTTCGGGTGGGGGTGGGGGGGTTGGCAAAAGTACGTTAAGTGAGAGGTGAGATATGGCTCCCTCGGTCTCGGCCGCGAATCTCGTTTTGGATGGTCAGGATGCACCGTGTGCATATGTCCACAGATACACTCATGCCCACCAGATATACCGCCGCTAAATACAATGATAAACGCTCACAGCTCGCAAAACTCCATGCCAACTAGAACTTGCTAAACCATGCTACCTCGCAAAATCAAACGCTGAAAAGCGTAAGACAATCTATAGCAGGATATCTCAATCCAGTCACCTTATGAGAAACGTCAGAATCTCACCACCATGTTCGAACCTAACATATTGCAATTAAATTTGGTTCTTTAGGATTCCAGAGTCCCGGATCTATTAAGCATGGTTCTGATCGTTACAAATCGAAGTGTTTGCTGCAGACTTAACCATGTATCCACCGTAACAATGGCATACGTTTGATTTTTGAAGTTGTCCAATGATGTCTAGAAAAAGGATAAAACAGGATCGCATGCTTCTTATTTTATTACGAAAGGCAAATAAAGATACTTGAGACAAAAAGATGCAACGCCTCGGACTTTGAAGCTCAAAAATGTTTTTTTTTTTGCCAAGTTAGGTTCTCATAATCCCATTATGTCAATATTATTGAAGATGTGTCGGAAACCAATCTGCTCTGCAAGTCAGAACAGGAGTCCGGATAAGCCAAAGTAAAAAAGAAAAAGAAAAAAAAAGAGGAAGAAGACCTCCCTCATTACAGCAAGGTTTAAATTCTAAATTCTAAATCTGGACGCCGACACCAATTCATATTGAACATGAGGCTCTCAATCCGGCACCGTTCGAGAAACGTTGGACTAATCATAAGTCCCAACAAAGACTAAATTTTGGCTTTTCAGAACTCCGGAGTCCCATGTCTTCAGCACAGTCCTGATAATTACAAACTGAAGTGTTAGCTTCGGACTTAACGATGTGTGTACCGTAACAATGGGAATGTCGATTTTATCGAAGAAAGGATAAATTTTACGTGCTTAAGATTGACAGAGTCACGAGATTGTATCATGTATTCTGGGTTTTTTCGTAGAGATAAAAGAAACTGGAGGCAGAACCTCAAACTCCTTGGACTCGTCAAGGATAAAAGTCCCAACAATACACGAGGAGCACTATAAATTGAGCACCAACGCACGTCGCCTCCACTCAAATCACCAAAGCGCCGTAGCATCCTAAACCCCAATTCCAACGCAAAAGAAAGATGGCGCCCTCCAAGTTGATCTCATTGTTCTTCGCCTTCGCCGCGCGCGGCGACGCTACGTCCGTCCGGCGAGGGTCCCGAGATTCAAGCCAGCGGACGCAAATCAAGAAGCATCGAACCGCCATTGTCGGGAACCTTGAAGTGCGAGCCATCGTCCAAAGCTGCGCGCCATGACGGATCGATGGTGCGACCATCGACATGGCCCGGCTTCGGGCTTTCCACCATTGCCCGACACGCCATTCATGCCATTGCTCCTGGCGGCTTCGCTTTCCACCATTGCCCGACCTCGGCACGCCATTCGTACCATTACTCCTGGCTTTCCACCATTGCGGCCGCCTTGCCGCCATCGCCATCGCTCCCTAGCTCGCCGGGCGGTCCACCGTCTAAACCGCTCTCTGCCTCCCCCGGCTCACCAGGCGCTCCACCGTCTCCGCCATTGCCTGGTTTCCCTGGCTTATTTCCACCATTGCCAGGCCTACCACTACCAGGTGCACCACCTCACCCTGGTTTCCCAGGCTTACCGGGCAGCGCACCTTCGCCACCACAACCGAAGGAGTGCCTAACACCGTTGATGGGCATGATGCCATGCATGGACTACCTTACCAACACTAGCGTGCTGACGCCTCCGAGCACGTGCTGCGACGGCTACAAGTCGCTCATCAGCAACGCGCCCATCTGCCTTTGCCACGGCATGAACGGCGACATGAACACCCTCCTCCCCAAGCCCGTCCTTCCGCTCCGTATGATGTTCCTCCCGGTCACATGCGGCACCATGCCACCAATACAAACGCTTTTCATGTGCTCCAGTAAGTTCAACTTTTACCGTATCTATGTCTGGCATAGTTGCATTGTTTTTGTGGATTTTATGCTTGCAAGGAGATTAACTTGGTGATGTATCTGTCAGCGCAAGCAGTGCCGCCACTAATGCCTCCTAGCTCCCCAGCGCCTTCTAGTCCTCCAGTGTCGCCATCTTCAGGTAATCTTTTTGGAATACTCTCTTTTGAGCAATAGGTTAAAATTTATGTAATTATTGTCATCTAATGAATAATGCCCCCCTTTGATTTTGTATTCTCAGAGGTATCCCCGTAGCAGCAAGAGGATGGATGGTTTCGTCAAGATTAGCTGCTTGATTCACATTCTTAGTGTTAAGATAGTATCAGGGATAACGTATATGCAGTGTTTAGGAAGTCATATGTTGTAGTGTTAGACTACTAGTTGCAAGTACAGTCATGTAAGATTTCCGTTGCGTGACGTAATCGTCAGTGGAGTATATCTTAGATGCTTAATAAAGTTTAGTCTTCATTGATACCTTATTTGATGTTTACCTCTGGAATTTCTATTTGATGTTTGGTATGATCGTAACAGTATTTCATCGCAAGATTATGCTAGCGCAGCGGACCAATCCTGAGAATACCAAGACGATTGCAACCTGGAAATTACTGCAAACTCATTGCCCGTACTCATCGTGCTGTTGTTATAATTAGGGGTGGGAAAAAAATCCGAAACTCGCGAGCCAGCTCGGCTCGTTTAGGGCTCGGTTTGAACTTGGTCCCTTAACAAGTCGAACCGAGCCGAACTGGCATTTTAGCTCGTTTTCTTAACTAGCCGAGTTCAAGCTGGCTCGTGAGTTGCTCGTTTAGCTCGTTAACAAAATCAACTCAAAAGAGAAGTCCAGGCCCACCACTGTCCACCGATGAAAATGAGATTGCCTGATTCACAAGGTCCAACCCAAAACGGTTAACTGATTCACCCAGTCCCACACCGTACCGCACCGACAGAGGAAAAAAACAACAAACCGCAGTTCTCACACCCATCCCTAATCCCTCCCGCCTCCTACGAATCTCCGATACATCCCTTCTCCAAGCGCCCAACCCAACGCCGAGCCAAACAAACCTTCCTCGTGTCTGCTCTCCCTCCTCGTCCGCGCCTTCGATTTGTCGTTTTTTTTTTGCACACGCGTGTTCGCGCTTCCACCCCGATCCGACTCTATTTGACCTTACTAGCAGCGAATTCGCTGCTCTTCTCTTCTGTGAGGACACTAGGGTTTCAGCTTGAGCTCTGGAGCTCCAGGGCGCGGGGGGATGGCGACCCAGGGCTGCTGGATCCGACGCCATGCCCGTAGAGGAATCCCAGCTTATCGAGCCTTTGCTTCCGCTTTGTTTCATTGTTTGGCGCTGTGATCCTTTCCTGAATTTGCATGTGGTTTGTTCTGCATCGGGTATGGGTTGGTCTAAGTTGCAGCAGAAATTCATTTGCTGCAATTGCTAGTAACGAGGCTAACGAGCCGAGTTAATGAATTTGAACGAGTCAAGCCAAGCTTATTATTTTACTCGTTAGCTTATTGAGCCGAGTCGAGCTCGTTTCTTTAACGAGTTTCACTGAGCCGAGCCGCGTCGCGTCGAGTCAGCTCGTTGTTCACCCTAGTTATAATCAAAATGCAGCGTTTTCAGAAGTTTTTTTTTATAAAAAAACAATCCTTAGCAAGTTCACCGACCGAAAGGAATCGACCGTTGTTTGGCCTCTCAGGTTTTAATAGCAAAGAAAGACTTGAGATCGACAAATGTTTTTTTTTTAATAGAGGGATTCGGAAGCAATGCTAGACCAAACAATTTTGTTACAAGTTTGCAAAGTCGACAGTCCATGCATGGCAGAGCAAAGAGCTAGCTAGGTACATGGAGCCAGCACAGACTGGGTGCCTGGATTGGGCACTGGGCAGGCATGGGACACCGCGTACATTTACTTCTTTACAGACATACAGAGCCCATACATAAGAGTTATGTCTGAACTAAAGATCAAAATAGAGTTCTGTCTGGACCAAAGATCAAAATCCTGACGGTTACGGTAACCAGCGGTTACCAGATTTACTAGTGTAGACCAAGATCCTCAATCCCGACCAAAATTCTTCAAATCCAAATTCAAAATCCCGACAATTTCATCCTAAATTCAAATTCCATTTGACAAAATTCAACCGGTTTTTTTGAAGAATTCTGGTTAGCCGGTAACGGAGAATGAACGCCAGCCGGTTTTTATTCCAATTCCGGTTTTTGAATCCTTGGTTTGGACACACACACTACGGTTGGACTACTCATGAGTAAAGGGTTAAACTGTTAAAATAGGGTTAAGGCTCCCAAAAAAGGGGAAGGAGGATCACCATAATCCCAACTTTGGAGCCAATCATGGCCAAACTATATAAATATCACATCTTCGTAAAACCACGCGATTCATAACGTTGCTTGAATCCAACACAATAATATGCAAAAGTCTATTATTACACAAGCAGCTTCATCACAAAACATCGCCACCAAACAATACCCACCACGCGGTATGTCCTCGCGCTGGATTCATGCAAGAGCCTCTAGTGGTGGGGTAAATACAATAGTCCACGAGAGACCACTTAAGCATGCATGGCTAATTTATCTTCGGCAAGATATATCAGGGATGCTACAGTGCTGATATCTCCTTTATGACCTGCTCCTTGTCTGCCTCAAACTGCTCATCCTCTGATAAAACCATAATTAACACTATTAGTTCATGTCGAATTGTGACCGTGACAAAATAAATCCTAATAATAAACAATGACTACAGTGGGAAAGCACAATTGGCATATTTATAACAGCCGGTGAGCTGAGCTTATAACTGAACTACAGGCGAGGTCTTGTGAGAAAAATAGCAAGCAACTGCAAATATAGGTACATACGATGGTTAAAGTAGGCAAAGTACCTTTGTCAATCTTGAATCCGGCAAAAAATCGAAGAAGCTTGCTTCTATTTGTGACTAGTATGTTTACAACCTCGGCTGGTTTGTTTTTATTTGCAGCAAATAGCTGAAATATGTAGCAACACAATAATCAAAATAAGTTTAAACAAACAACATATTTTTACAGGGAGTAAATCTGCTAGGGTATCTGTACTCACCTTGAACACATGAAATGCTTCAATTTGAATATTTTTGCTTGAATCCTGAAATTTTAAGAAAATTGGCAGCACAGAATGACATTGGCATAAATCGTACATTAAAAGAGACGTAACGTGCTCTGCATTTCAACTATGATCATCTGAAAGCAAGTGTATGCAACTATTGATCAGTAATCAAACAGTTGCCCTGGTATTTTGAAACGTGGTGAAAAGACTAGTATTTTCAAAATATAGTTTTATATGACTAAAGAATTAAGATTTCTTCAATGGTATAAGATGACATTTGGTTCATGTAAAGCAACCAAAAAGATATCTAATTTTATTCTTGAAAGTTCCATCATCCATGATGGAATCATAGAGCAACCTGCAGCCAGCAGGAACATAACAAAAGAATCTATGGTGGATCTTGGATACTACAGCTCCCAGATCTCCGAAGAAGAACCATTTGTTGCCTAATTGACGCAGAAATCCCACTGAGATTAACTGAGTTACCAACTTGACAGCTTCTACCCCCCAATTCTTACCGCTTCCAGCTAATTTTGGAGTCATTATTTCATTACTGATTTATTTAAACAAAAGAAATGTCCATAACTTGGTGATTTTGGACAGGTTCACGGAAGACTAGCCAGTTCAAGATCAAGCTCAATGCGGTTTTTTATTTGAAAGTCCAGTGAATCAATGGAAACTGGAAGGAAACATGCGTCAGTAGCCCTCCGGAAACTAGATCAAAAACAGGTTATGAAACCTGGCTGCCAGTACATTCCTTTGTTAATTTATGTTCTCTTAATTACCAGAGGAGTGAACATTCGTTTTAATATATTGCTTGGAACATCAATAAATCTGTGACAGCATTCTTCGCCATCCCTTTAGCACACAACTTTTGACACATAAATGCCAGAGACAAATGTAGCCTGCTCAGGTGGGTGTCAGGCTGTCAGCTTAACCATAGTCCATAAGTTCAGGTTCAAGAAAATTTCTTATGATAGGACATGGGAATGGTGATATTTTATAATGTTACCATGGACATGCAACTATGCAAGCATGCACAAAAACTGCAATCTCCTTACTTTGAGCATGGATAGCATTGTAAATTGCAAGCTGAAATTATCACAGGCCAAGTAAACTTACCCTTAAAAGATTCATCAGAATCATAAGATTATCTTTTGAACTAACATATCGCATCATGACTGCAGAATTTGATCTATCAAGCAGCATGTCTCCCAACAGCTGGAAGGGGGAAAATACATTAACATGAGAAGCTTGACCAATACAAAATGCAGACAAGATCTTTAAGAAACTAATAATGATATATCAAAAGAAACTATCACTGCTACAAGAAAAACGATCCTTCAAGGCAAACAGTGAATAGCTGTTAGTTGTCAAAAAACAGTGTTAGGTGTTTGGTCAAAATATCTACCGACACATAGTCAGGAACGATGAGCTACAGAGTATTTTTCATATACCATATCTGCCGAGAATCATATATTTGATGGTAAACAGAATAGTCACTCCATACAAACATATCACAGACACACACACACACACACAGAGAACCAAATGTAACAAAACAGTAATACCTTGATAGCTTGCCTTTTTGTTATGTAGTTGGTTGATGATAGCAACCTAGAGTTGAATTCTGCAAAGAACTGAGGAAAAGCGAAGGAAAAGGATTAAGGCTAGAAATAGCGTAAAATGATGTGCAAAAAGAATGGTGCCAATTTAGCCAGATGATAACGTTTATTACATATGCATAACAGAAACATATCATGACAACAGAATAAGTTATGATGCCAACCAAGTTAGGGATTGAATTAATCAAAGCATCATCTATATTAAATATTGAAATGGCAATTCAATTGCATACAATCCGAGAAGAATGGCCATCAAGTGAACAGAGCATAAAAAGATGGTCATGGTTCATGGTTATGCATTAACGGCAAATACACTGAATTAACCTCATCAACAATTTGCCCATCTGACCAAGCCGATCAAGTTCCCGTCTAACTCAAGACACAAGATGTAAATCAACTAGAGAATGAATTGAGGTTGTGAGTTATATTATTCTTTTAACCACAGTTATTTAATGAGTCACTACTACTTAACAAATCATGGTAGATCTTAAGATGATTGAAGGCATACAGCACAAGGCAGGATACAACATTGTTTGTAAATGACATAGTTTAACAATAAAGGTGCGGAGAAAAATTATTGACCCAGTCATAGTTCTTGGAAAGAAATTCCGCCACAGTTGCTTTATGCCTTGTCAGAAGTTCCTGTTTAGAGTAAAACAATACGATCACACAATAGTAGATATGAAGAGGAACAGGAATGGGCTTGAAAAAATGTACAACGTTAGCCAAGCAAGCATGTATATTCCTAGATTTCACTGACATCGAAGTCATCGAGTATTTTCCTTGAAGCTATTAAGTTACGCTTAAATTATGGCCAGAACCAAGTTTCAGTGGGGAAAAAAGACGGTATTATCTTTTTTATCGTCGACATAATTTTGGCAGAAAAAAGGGTGATACAGTGGACATACTATGCAGAACCTATGTGTGATTATTAACAGCTGTCAATCATGCCACATCAAACAAGCAACAATGTAACTATATATATTTTTTGCATGCATGTTAAAGTTATGGTGGTAATAATTGATTGATGTTGACAATCTCGATTACTATGAGTAACAAACTGAACTAAAAAATGTTGGATGCAATGATGCTGATAGGCAGTTCAACGTTTGAACAGAACACAAGTATCGTTTAATTCAGTATTTTACGCAAGTACGAGAAAGAAAAAGGAACTTACCTTAAAGGTTGCAGAAGCATCTGACGCTATGTCAAAATTTGGAAGTTGTATATAGTCAAAGAAATTCTTCATGTGATCGGACTCTAAAACGTACCTGTCGATGAACAAATACTAAGATAAGCAAGCACTATTTCTGCAGGAACCTCCAGTATCTACAGCATTTGATTTTAATGGTTTACATTAGCTTGGGCTTATATATCATCTGTTAATGGTACTATTTTGAATCATCACATACTATTATGGAGAGCAACAGGGCTCAAAATCTTAACAGACACCCCCACCCTAATAAAAACAGTCCCAATACCAACCAAATCACAATACAATAGTTTCCCAGATCAGTTATAGTACTGTTACATCTATACAACTATAACCATTCACATGAGACAGGACCTCGGTATCAATTATGCATGCCTACATTCAAACGGGTGAACACAAACATCTATGAACTGATGGGGGAAAAAATATTGAGCAAAATTCATATAATACATGAAATGGCAACACAAAAACAGTCTTCGAAATTTGCAACCACATGTACAGGTTTCCACATCTTTTCAATTATCTATTTATGGATAATATTTTTCCCACATGTATTTGACTACTTGATGAACATGTTACAAGGTCATAGTGAATGCTTGGCCTACATCCTGTGGTTCTTGCATGGGCATTTGATAGGTATGGTGATTTTTACTGTCACATGATGTCTTTTGATGTTTGATTCATCACATAATTGTAACAAAAAATAGAAAAAACTAAATATCGGCATTTCAATTAAGTAATGTCACCTTGCAATACTTTGGTGGCGAATACATTCCCTCAACATAGCACCATAATGTAAAGCAATGTCCATATTCTCATACCTGGGAGGTGAAGAAATAAATTGTGCGAGTACAAATAATGAGCGAAATAAACAAAGCTAATCAAATTTATTTTTAAAAAACACACAAGCAATACTCAGATGCAATAACCATATGGCTAATGCAAGTTTACAAAACTAACCACGTTTGCTGTACCGCCATGATATACAGTTGAGTTGCTTACTTTAAACATGTATTGCCAAATTATATGTCTTACATATGAACACAGTATAGTACCCTAATCCCCAAAATGACGAGGACTCTATGGTGTTGAGTGGAAAAACAAAAGGCAAAAACATCATTAAAAATACAGAAAGTTCATGGTATCTGTGGGAAAGAAAGGTCACATATCAGCTAAAAAAGCAGTCTGATAACATGAAAATAGAGCATGTATGCACTAACTGTTGATTTCATGATTAAAAGCAATTTTAAACTAGAATCCACCTTAATATTTATCCTAGTACTGTTGCTGGGAAATGGGCATGGGCACCAGGCAGTCTCAGGTCATGTATGACACAAACCACTCGAGAACTAATGATCTCAGGTCATGTATGACACAAACCACTCAAGAACTAAGGATGGCATTTTTGTAAAGTATAGAAACCAATAAGTATTACATGAAACACTAGAAACAACACATGAAAAATGCATTTTGGTGTCTTCATTTGGACAACTAGTTTTACCTAATCAAGAGTTGGGGAAATATGGTGCACATGGTCAATCAGTCACATACATGTCAAAGTAAGCGCCTGAGCGATGCTAACAAGCACAAATAACAAAAGGAGCTAAACAAACAAGATATTTAAAAAAAACTTCCAATAACTTAAAAAAAAACTAATGATGTGTAGTTTTTTACTTGGACATTAGACTCACCCAGAAATTAAGATGTCCAGAAGATCTTTATTTGACTCTAGGTACTCAGACGCAACTATCCTTGAGGAGACTAGCTGTCTTTGCAAGTTTGCAACAACTTGAGTAGCGTCTTTCCTGGTCTGCAACAATCCAAAGTAGAGATGTATCCATGAAATAATTAGACATCTAAATAACACCAATAAGAAAAGTATCTACGGAATAAAAGATTATCGTCATATTCTCAAAATGTACCAGTAACAAAATTAAGTTACGCACCTCCAAGTTTAATTTTGGAAGACAGATAATTAATAGTCGTAGTGTGTTCTCTCTGAAGAATTCTTGGGTCAATTGCACGCAAGCTTCAGTGACAGGCTCTTGTTCGCCGTTGCCATAAAGAATAGACTTCAATTCCCTGATATTTTTGCTTAATTCTGCCATCTGCGTAAACATAGTCTTAGCTATAGGTAGTGTATAGGAATATATCCTTCAAGTTGATATGTAATGGTTTCAGAACAAAATTGAGCAAAATATCATATTAATGCATAGCATCCAAGCAATCATTTGAATGGCCATATGCCAGTGCAAGTGCACATTCCGAATAATGTCTTCTTTAGAAGACCATCAATAAGCTTACTCGAGGAAGATATTAACTGCTCAACTTTAAGGTTTCTGTGTTTAGTTACCATTACTAGTTTTTGCAGGCCACATGTAGCAGTATGTAATGCCGAGCATAAATCTGTCCATGCAAAGTTCGGAACGGTTACACCTTTTGTCATTATTACTTAATTAACTTGAGATATCTTAGTACCACAGGTTCATACTGTTGCTTAATCCCTTTTCATGGTCACTGGGTCACTGAAGAACCCTAAAGCGAGTTATGATGGCAAGTCGCCAGTTGACATCCACCAAATTCTCATATTTGCACCGACTTCTCATAATTAAATAACCTAATTATGCGCATATACCAAAAGCGTATCTCCTGGAGTTCCATAAACTACCCCCTTTCTATTTGCTACAATCCTATCATGGATCGCAAGCTAGTCAAGTAGTATAGTAGTATGACACCCTAAGTATTTGCAAAGCAACCAAATCTGGCAAAAGCAAACAGCCTCGACTCATGTATCACAGCTCTGGCCAGAAGCAACATTCTATTTTTGTGATAAACTTCGTCAAATTTAAGGATACAGAGCACAAACCAGGCCAAATTAAGCAAACAGTTTCCACTCGTGCGTGATAGTGGCCGAATCCGCTGGCAGTGAGGGGGATCGGAACAAAACAATCCTAACAACAAAGGCCGGATTCGATCTCACCTTCTCGTCACGCTTGGCGTCGGCGCCGCGGGAGCCGGAGTGGAGGTCTAGGAAGACCAGAAGCTCGCGCGTCTGCCGCACGACGTCGGCCGGCGTCCGTGGCTTCGACTTGAAGAGGCCCTTCATCTTGGCGCCGTCGTCCGCTGCCGCTGCGGCAGACCCGCGCGGCGGCGAGGGCAAGGGCGGGGCGGCGGGCCTCCTCCGCCCCGCCGACCCGAAGGAGAAGCAGCCGCTGAACAGCGCCACCGGGTCACCGTCGCGAGGCCCTAGGGCCCCTGCTCCTCCGCGCGGGGCGAAGCAGGGTGAGGCGACGAGAGGCGGGGCGCGATCGGACGGGACGCGGCGGGGAGGCGAGGGGGTGGGCTTGGGCTCGGGGTGTCGGGCTCGTGATGGCGCGCGCGCGGTGTTGTTGGCCGAGATCCCTATCCACCGGTGCGGACGAGGCGGGTTAGGACGGACGGACGGACGGGGGTGGTGCGTTTCTGGACGCTTCTTGCCTGTCACTTCTGGCTGTCTCGTTGTTTGCTCCACCTTTTTTTTCTGTCTTTATGTGATTGTCAATTTTGTGGAGTTTTTTTTGCCGCGTGACGGGAGACGTTTCCCACAGAAGTTCAGCATCCAGTCCATATACGAGTATCATATCTTAAATTGAGAGCTAATCATTGTAAAATATTGATAATATAAAGAATAAAAAAGAGAAGTAAGAAACCTTATACATCTCTATATTCAATTTACTATTCTATTCTTGTGTTCTTGCATTGTTTGATTCGATTCTATGTTTGTTTACAAGGTTATCGTTCGGACTGGACTCGCCAGCGACGGTTCCTCAACATATTATCATCACGATCGACTCTCCTCGCATCGAAAGGTAACCGTCGATGAACGACACTCGTAGATTGAATCGTTTTTTAGATTGCTTTCAATTCTGCAAATTTGGGTTTCTAAATTGGTTTTTTTCTACGGTGCAAATCCATTCTAATCTACCGCGAGTTGATTTGAAGTCGTTGACACAATGTCGATCGGTAGATTACATGAAAGATTGGATGTCGATTATACCGTAGATTGGAAATTGCGAATTTGTTCTAATCTACCGTAAGCCGACTTGAAGTCGCCGGCCAAGTCAATCGGTGGACGTATAAACAGTATCTGCATGCACAGTACTCATATATACAGTACATCTCATATGAATAGTAACTCAAAAAATGCCTACTGGCCTCCACGGCCGACCGAAGCCAGCATCGCACACACGTTCGCCATGAACCCGGTCGCCTCGCACCGCGCGCCGCACGCGATTGAAGCCGGACTGGAGCCGCCCGCTCGACCCTCTCGCATGAGCCGCCGCTGCCTCCACGCACGGCCTACAGCCGCAACCGCCAAGGCACGATAAAAAGAAAAAACGGGGAAGAAGGCTCGGCCGCCGCCGCATAAGCGGCGCGGCGATGAGCCGCACCACCGCCTCCCGCAACCAATTTCGGTAGCGGTCGCACCAAGACAAGACCGTCGCGACCGCGGGGCTCGCGCATGGCCGCGCCGCACTGACGCGCCCGCCGTAGCACACGCCTCCGGTGCCCACCACCCCGCGCCAGCGCGCGCGCGCCTCTCTCTCGGGCGAATGGGGTAGAAACCCTACCCGATCGCCCCCGGCAAAGCGGCGGTAGAAAAAGGAAAAGAAAAGAAAAATGCAATTTTACAAAAAGGCCTTCGGAATTCTGAAAATTACAAGAAATTTTCCGCAAATAAGGAATATTTGCGGAAAAAAAAACCCCTCGGACTTTCTGAAAAACTACACAAAAAAAAAATCTCAGAACTAAAATTTCGTATTTTAACCCTTGAAAATTGCAGAATTCACCGAAGGTTCTTTTTCAAGTAGAAGAGGGCCTCGGGAATTCAATTTTTGAATCGGTTTTTGTATTTAAAGCATGTTTAACTTTGTTATTATTTTTTCTATGCAATTTATGTACTGTATTTACTGTTTTTGATTATTTTGTGATTATTTATATTGCTTTTAATCACTGAAAATAGCAGTAAATCATGAAAAATGCGTAGAAAAATACAGGATCATGAACCAGGAGTTCAAAGAATATTATGATAATTTTGCAACCATTTTATGCAGATTACTAGCTGTAATCTTGTGAACACTTTGCATGAATATAAAGATGACTAACATCACGAACCAAGAGTTCGAAGAACTGACCCAGCATGGCCAGAATTTGTACAAGTCTTCAACTCTGTGATAATGTAATCACGGATGAGCAGAAGATTAAAAAGACTCTCTCTACCTTTCACCCGAATACGGTGCAATCCGCACGCAACTACTGTCAAGATTGCTACATGGAGTATGCATAATTAATTGACATCATGAAAGTTGTGAAAGCTCAAGATGATGTTCTAAATAAGAACTACAACCACCTAGTAGCAATGTTGACCATAAAGCCAATGCTAGCAGATACAAGGTGAGGAAACCTCTCACGAAGGAGAGGGGTAAGAAGGATAAGGTCGTGGGTCGCAAGCACGTTATTGATGCTACCCAGTCTAAGAAAAAGGGCAAAGGACAACATAAGGCATACCTCGCCATTGCAGGCACAGAGGATTCACAACCATTAGTTGCACTAATGGATGTGGACAGCCCAGTAGCAGCCCCCTTCACTCCTCATTAGGACATCGCAGCGGTCGCAACCGTAGTTGCCCAAGAGGAGAGGATCACCATGAACTGATACCTCCAAGGGAGCAAAGAACTTGGTCTGTTCTACAGAAAGAACCAAGACCTAACTATGAATGGCTATGTAGATGTCGGGTACTTGTAGAACCCGCATACAGCCAAGTCGTAAACAGCTTATGTATTCCTATGTAGTGGAACTGCATTTCATGAAAATCGTCTAAGCAAAGTCTTATATCGACTTCGACGAATCACTCAGAAATCATAGCACTGTACAAGGCCTCGCAAGAATGTGTTTGGCTTCGGCGGATGATTCACCACATTCAGCAGTCATGTGGATTTGATACCGTGCAAACCCCACTATTATCTATGAAGATAATACAGCTTGTGTTGGAGATGTGCAGATGGGTTATGTGAAGAGTCATCTCACAAAGCATATCAACCCTTCTTCTATGCTCATGAATTGCAAAAGATGGACGAAATTAAAGTACTGCATACTAAGTCATGTGAAAATCTTGCATATTATTCACTAAGTCGCTTCCAGCATCTAGCTTTGAAAGGTGCATACATGGAATTTAAATGATAAAACTTAGAGAAGTGTAGAATTCAGGGGGGACCTTCACGAACTCATTATTGAAATTTGTTCAATCTATTATTATGATTTTGTGTTCTTGCATTGTTTGATTCGATTCTATGTTTGTCTATGAGGTTATCGATCAGATTGGATTCGTCAGCGACGGTTCCTCAACAAGAAGTAGCTGATCCGCGGTGTATCGGGGAAAAAACAGCACCACGATCACGTCGGTAGGCGATATATAGATGATTCTATGTTTTTCGTACCTGATATTAATCCCTTCCGCTTGTTCGTCACCCGGACTTATCTCGTGTCGCCGCGTGGCCGTCTCCGCTCGCGCGTGGCCCAGACAAACCAACTCCGCACGGCCCCGCCCGAACAAGCTTCAACCGCGCGCATGTCTCCTGGACAACACCGCCTCTGCACACCCCCGCCCGGACAAGCCTCATCCGCACGCGTCTCGTCCGGACATGGCTCTAACCACCCCCCCCTTACCCGGCTGTGCCACTTGTCCCTCGTCCTCACCTCCCTAGCCCGGATTGCCGCACATGTCGCGCGCGGACAAGGCTCCGTTCGGCCCCCCTCGTCCAGCGCCACTACGTGGCCCGATAGAACCTCTGGATTTTCCTCCACCGTCACACTGTGTTGTCCATAGGAATTGCCTTTGCGCGACTATAAATACTGGAGTCGCTCTCGCTCTTAGTCATTCTCAATTTCGTTCTTGTTCTCGCGCTCATCACTGACAACACAGAGAATAGATTTTTTTTAGATTAAAGAGTGTTTGGAGCAGTTCCGTATCAATATTGAATGGTCCCCTGAAGGGAAGGGTTTTTTTTTTCTCCACTGTATTTGTCGTTATTACTATAGTTGTAGTTAATTTGTCTTAATCAACTAGTCCTAATTAATGTAGTTTGTAGTCGCAATTAAATAGTCGTAAATGACTTAGCCGTGATTTATTATGGCTTATTATTAAGAGGTAATGAATTAGTCTTAACTAATGTATTGGTAATTAAATAGTGCTTAATAATCAGTGATAATTAATTAGTCGTAATTAATTAGTCTTTATTATGTAAGTATGAATTAGTTAGTGGTAATTAATCAGTCATAATTAATTTAGTGGAAATTAACTAGTCTTAATTAATCATAGATAATTCATTGGGAATTACTTAGATGTAATGAATTACTCGTAAGTAATTTATTGACAAGTAATCAATTTTTTGCTATTTAATTAAATTTTCATATGTAATTACCCGTATTTAATTGCTGAGTTGTATGTAATATGTCGTAATGATTTGTGTCATGGGTAATTACTGGCAAATAAATTAGTAGTAATGAATTGGTATTAATTAGTTTAGTCCTATTTAATTAGTGGTAATTGAAGAAATAATCTTATGTAAATAGTCATGAATAGTTAATTACTTGATGATACTTACATAGCATGTTTGTTATATTGCGTACCGTAAATTGGGTCGTTGTGGTTTTATGTACTGTCAAACATGCAATACTTGCTTGTGTTTTTTGACGAATGTCTGGGACAAGACGGACCGAGTGGTTTGAACATGTCAATATGCCTAATTAGTGTCTACATAATAACATGTTGTAATCCTTAACAGTTTGCACTAATAAATTATCATATCGAAAAAGTCAAAGTAGCATTCCAAATAAACAGTTCACACTATTTAGTCTACATTTCCCTACCTCCCCAAAATAACTACACTTGGTAATTCTTATGTACAAATTTAAATTAATTAGTGCATAATAAATAAACTACTAAATTTCTCAAAAAAACTAGTAATCCCTATGACTAATTAAGTACAACTAATTTATTTGGAATGATTAATTATGACTAAATTAATTATAACTAAATAATTAAGAATATTTAACTACAACTAATTAATTACAACAACTAAGACTAATAATTATGAATAAATTAATTACGGCTAGATAATTACAACATGGGCGTCCAGGTCAAGAGCGTGCGGACGAGGGAAGTCCCCTCCTCTAGCGCACAGACTTGGCTTGTCCAGCCGCCTAGCGCATAGACTTGACACATATCACCTGCCAACGAGTCCACGTTGCTATTTTTACTTTGATCTACGGAGAGAGCTAGATTTGCTATTTTTACGTACAAACAATATTATTTAAACCAAAAACAAACTCCATGCATCCCTCCAGCTCATTTCCCCTCTTTGCACAGATTATCCAAGCATCTGTCCTTGGAATTTGATCAGTCCCATCGTCTAGTCTAGTACGCTAGTATGTCCTACTACAGTAGTACTACACCGTAGGAGCAAGAATTTTTGGCAGATACGGCCCGTTTGCAAATCGTATTTGAAGTTTTGACCACCGCGCACATGTATTTGCAAATTTGGCACTGTTGCCGCCACGTGTCCCTCCCCGCCCGCCTGCCCCACCAGCTCACCCGTTGCTGCACGGTCACCGTGTGGCAACGACCCACACGCCGCCACGTGGTCCCTCTCCCCTCCGCACCGCCGGGTTTAGGGTTTGGGAAATTCGGGCTTCATCGCTGTTTGTATAAATTATAAAATATAGCAAAAGAGCTCCAAAAAAAAAATACGTGGAGCCTCCCGACACAGTGTACTATATGGTGTAAATTTTCTATAATTTTATTCCTTCATAATTTTTCTCACAATTTTATATAAGTGTACTATTTGTACTAATTTATAAATATAGGAATTGAGCTCCAAAAATTATAAATTTTATTTTGAAGGCTCATTAGGCAGTGGACTTAATTGTGTACTATTTGGACAATTTGATATGTGATCTAAAATTGTCTTGAAAATTTAGGATTTACGTTGTGAAGATTTGGATTTTAGGTTTCAGAAATTAGGGTTTAATGATTTCATGTGACTTGGAATGTATGGGGAAAAACATTGCATTGCAACCCCATTCGAGATGTCGATATACAATATGGTTTAGGAGTCCACACATAACAACCAAAATACGCGTACAAATATAGGAAAACAAAATATGAATACAAATATACCCAAACATAATAACATAACACGAGATATACCAAAGTCTGGATAAGCTTGTGTATGAACCGGGATAGAGGAGGACGGGATATTATCACATGTAACCCGATGAAATAGGACACTCTTTGTTAATTTAGCAGTTTACTGTGGATGATATTATTTAATATTGTACTGTATCATAGGCTAGGTAAGCTTGTGCATGAACCAACTGAGGGAAATATGTGGCATGCAGATCATATTGTTGGACCGAAAAGGCAACTAGATGGGGGTGAATAGGAGCACGCTCACTTTTTCACAAATAATAGATTCAACACAAATTTCACTCCAGTAGCTATGGAAGATGTGAAGATCAATATACCAGTACAGCGGAAGACTAGTATTGAATCCAACCTAACCCTCGAAGCAAAACAACCAAAGATCAACACAAGCTAAAACCAATCTCAGTGCAGGGCGGTCGGACCGCTGAATCAATGGTGGTTTGACCGATTCCCTGCCGATCTGACCGGTGACACTGGCGGTCGACCACCGACTTTGAATGTAAGCGAGCGAAGCACCATGGCGAAGTTGTAAATAGATGAAACTTTTGATCTACAACTCCAAACTTGATGAAACTTGGAACACACCTTCTCTATGATATCAGGAACCTATTCCAATCGAAGATTGTGATAATTCTTGGAAGAATAACGATCATTTTCCATTTGATTGAAGAAGGGTTCAAAACCCGGTCAAAACGAAAACTTGATCCAAAATATTGCTCGTGGGTGATTGATGATCAAGATGATCCTAGGTATGTTCCCACATGTCACAGCAAGCTATATCACATGGAGAATTCAATTAAAAACTCGCGGATCAAAGAAAGACTCAAAATCATCAAATATAGAGAAAGAACGCAATGAGATAAAATATGGTCAAACTTTCTCTAGATTGATTTGATATGATATTGGCTTACAGCCACTCCATCAATGGAGGACAATGCTCAATCCAAGAGCACGAAAATCTCATCAAATTATCAAGAACCCTAGCATCCACAAAAACTCTCCCTAAATAAAATTAGGGTTTTCAAGATAAAAGAGACAAAGAGGAGGTGCAACCACCTCCCTCTCCTATTTATAGTAGAGGCTTAGACCTTCTAGAAGTTTGACTCAATTGGGCTCCCATTAAGGCCCAAAACAAACGGGTCACACACGCACGTATTTTAATGCGCCGTATTTAACGCCTCTTGACCTAGTTAGCTACACCTTGCGCCATCTTGCATCTCGGATTAGCCAATAGGTCACCCTTGTCCATCTTGCACCATGCTTGAGTACATTGACCTCACCCGGCATCGTCGATCGTTCTGGACCTCAGCTCTCCAAGCCTAGTCCCGATCATCATCGCCGTTGACCGTCGTTGACCACCAAGCAACCTGCACAACAATAGACAAGTAAACCGAATTTGGGATCAAGTTCTTCACAACTTGACCCATGTTAGTCAAAACATGCATCATGCAACATATATGCCCCTGAAACTCATGACTTTGACCTAACAACCGAACATCGCCGCCACGACGGGCGACGATCAAAGTGAAAACCTGTCAGACCGCCCCAGGGCCGGTCTGGCCACCCACCCTGGTCAGACTGCCAGTTGGGACTTAGCCGAATTTCCTCTCTGGAAAACCGAAACCTACTGGAATTTTTGAAACAAATAGAACTTTTGACTGGAGACTCCAAAAATTATAGGACCAAGTGCAATAGAATCTCCTCTCTTGCGTACACCCTCTATTTTTTGCCCAGCTCAAAACCTCACTTCTGAAGTTGGCTGGTCTGACCGCCGCTATGGCCGGTCCGACTGCCCTTGGACCGGTCTGATCACCGCTTCGGCCGGTCAGACCGCCTGGGATCTGACAAACCTGAAACTTTGCCGAAAACACGTGAAATGACAAACCGTTAACGCCATTGCCAATTGTCACATCATCCTAAGATCTGGAGCATATCCCCATGATATCCACACATATAACGATGTACCGTAACCTTCGACTCGTGTGCGTTTCAAAAGCTACGATACATCGTTACACATTTCCCTCAGTTGGTTCATGCACAACCTTACCTAACTTGTGGTACAATATAGTATTAAAAATGTCATCCATAGTAGACTGCTTAATTAACAAAGAGTATCCTATAGCATAAAAAATAGGTGTTTGGAACTTGTCTCCGCGACAATCTCTTTTCTTGGTGAGCTCACCGTATCGCATAGTAGCACCTTCGATGCATGTTGATTGGTGTTTGCGGTCTTTTCAAGCTAGTAGCACATTCGTTGTCTTCTGACATTCCACGTTTTCTAAACATATTACTTTCTCTACTGGAATGTTTGTCTCGAGGTTGTTATTTAACGATGTGTGCAACTAGTCTCCGCGGTGCCATTGCGAGTGCCCTTTGTCTCGGGGCTGCCCACGATGACGGCGAGTGTCGAAGTTGTCCATGTCCTGCGATTCCATGATATAAGTGGATCGTACAGTAAGAAACGTAACAATGATGTAAATTGTATATAACTCATGTCTTCGATACGGAGTGCGCCCGGTCGGCCGGATACGCTACGACGTCGGCCGGTCTCAGTCGAAGGAGCCTTCCCCTTGTCGCGGGGCTCTCCACGTTGGGCTGGTATGTCAAAGTCATCTATGTCTTACGATTCCATGATGTAAGTGCACCGTATAGTCAAAAAAGTAACAAGGATGTAAATTCTTTATAACTCACGTCGTCGATATGTATTACAGCCGGGCGACCAGATACACTATGGCAGTCGGGCTCAGTCGCATGAGCCTTTTCCTTCCCCTTGTCACGGGGCTCTCCACGTCGGGCTGGTATGTCGAAGTCGTTCATGTCCCGCGATTCTATGATGTAAGTACACCGTATAGTCAAAAACGTAACAAGGATGTAAAGTATTCATAATTCACGTCATCGATATGGATTACGCCTGGGCGAGTCCTAGGCTCCTTTGGTGCCTCCTCAACAGGGTCTGGTACGTAAGGTTTTCACCGCACGAAGGTCTCAGCCCGCATTGAGTAGTTCAGCATGTACTTCTGCTGGATGAACGCCTTGTCGTACATCTCCGGGCCTTCGGTCTACTGGAAGAAGTGGCATCGCATATCGGGATGCCATTACATGGGGATGAAGTTAAAAATTTATAGAATTCAACGTAGGGAGAGAAAAATCGATGTGTGCGAAAGAAACGCTTACAGGGTGGTGCCCACATGTGTAGTACGCCCGGGTGGAGGTGTCTGGGTGTGTGGATTGAATGATTTTTGTCGGCTCGCCATACACACACTGCGGGACCAGAAATCGTGGTGGTACTAGAGCATCTTTATTAAATAATCTGGGTATTGTACATGTTTGGACTCCTACGCTAACCACTTGCGCTTCTGCAGCATCCTCGCGTAGAAGTTGGCCGGTGAGTCTGACATATCTGGGTATCGTATAAGTTTCGCTTTACATCACAAAACAAGGTGGATAATACATTACATTACAATACTGAATGACGACCAGACGAGCTCGGTCTGTTAGGACAATCCTATTGGGACCCCATTGCACCATGTCCGGTCAAAGATCATTGTAGTTCATTTCCAAACTGTACGAGTGGAACTCTCCACTCTATGTACCAAAAAAGGTGCTTCATGTCGTAGTACTTAGACATGTACGGCGTGGACATCTGCCTCATTTGCGCACCGCCTTGTACACATGCGAGTATGACTTGTGGAGGAACTTCGACTTGTTGCAGGTGCATATCCCCACATCACCCAAGGTGCATGTCAGTTTTCTTTCCCTTGGCATGACTGTTGACATATTTCTACCGAATCCTGATCTCGTACTTCCGCCTGAGGCCGTCAAACACCCGGATGTCGTGCATTCGGACCTTCTCCGTCTTGTGGTCCATGTGCCTCTGCATATTCTCGGACCACTGCTTGCCTTCCTCCATCTGTTGCTTTGTTGCGATGGTTCTATTATCGAAATAACCAACAGCGCGCGAACATGCAGAGACACATCTACCCGAGAGGCTCGTCCGGTAGATACTCGTGGCAGTCGATGCGAGCCGACCACCACATTTCCGTCCCCTCAGTTGGCACAAAATTAGACGCGGGACTTCCCTCCAAGGCAGCACATTCTGTGTTGTCATCTTCAGGCTCGGGCTGCGTTTGCCCGCTTGTAGAGGCCCCGGCATCATCAGGCCATCCCGGCGCCCTTCGTACGAAATTCACGTACACCATAGACTTCCTGTGAATGACCGCCTCGGGCTGGGAGGCAATCTCCATATACTACCTCCATGCTGTGCTTCCATTCACCTTAACGAGCTCCCACACATAATTCGTGCAAGTGATCGCCTCGATCACAACTTTCTTCGTCGTTGCCACCACGACGAACTCCCTTCGGATGTAGTTTCGAAGCTCATGAATATTTATCGCATAGAGCCCCTCCGCCTGGACCACCTTGCACCGATATCTCGATAGGTCCAACCCATCGGGTCGGGCTCGTACAAGACCATCGTCGTAAAACACTAACTATTCAAAAATACCTAAATCCACAACAACCTCATCCTCTATTACCTAAAACACTAAAAGGTCCAACCCATATGTGTAATTAAATACGACAAATTGCATGCAAGTGATGATAATTAATTACCCCTAAACTAATTAATTACTACTAAATAAATTATTAGTTTATTAGCACTAATCTAATTTATTACAAGCAAAGTAAGTAATTACCACTAAACTTACTAATTATGACTGATTATTTACCTCTAAACTAACTAATTAGGACTAACTAACTAAGACTGATTATTTACGACAACGGTAATAACGACAAAAGCATCCGATAAATTACATGTCCTTCGGGGGGAAAGCAATCAAAAAAGGTCGAGCGGCGAGCGACGAGAAACAATAAAATATTTAATCTCTCAATAAAATTATTTATGTTACGTTCTTTGAGTTCTCAGCGACGAGCGCTAGAACGAGAATCGAAACGCAATTGAGATGAGCGAAGAGTGACTGCGAGAGTTCGGTATTTATAACCGAGCGAAGGAGGAGCCGCGGCGTTGGAGCCAGGAATTCTGTAAGCGTTTGCGCCAGAATTTCTGGACGAGGCGACAGATGTGCGAAAGAGGGAGGAAGGACAGTGGAATTAGGGAGAGGGGCCTGGTCTTCAGAGCATCTCCCAATGACAGCTGCGGGGGAGGGCCACCGACAACGGGCGGGGGAGGGCACGCGGTTGCTGCGGTAGGTAATTTGTCGGATGGTCACATTTATAAATTCGTACAAATAATACACTTATATGAAATTGTAGAAAAATTCTGAAGGAATAAAATTATGAAAAATTTACACCGTGTAGTACACTGTGTCGGAAGGCTCCATATAAAATTTTATGATTTTTGGAACTCGTTTGCTATATTTTATAATTTCTACAAACAGCGGTAAAACTCGAATTTCCCAAACCCTAAACCCGGCGGTACAGATGGGAGGGGGGCACGTGGCGGCGTGTGGGCTATTGCCACACGGTCACCGTACGGCAACGGGTGAGCTAGCGGGGTGGGCGGGGAGGGTCACGTGGCGGCGCTGGAGCCGTTGCCGTGCGGCAACGGGTGGGCCACATGGCGGTGCCGGAGCTGTTGCCGCACGATTACCGTGCGGCAATGGTGCAAAATTTGTAAATACGTGTGTGCGGTGGTCAAAATTGTAAATACAAATCGCAAATAGGGCTGTATCTACAAAAAAATTCTAGAAGCAACAGGAGATGCAAAAGAATATCCACAGAGGATAGGATATCCCGTGGCTCGCAAGAACAGTGGGTGCTTTGAAACGTCAAATGGCATAGTGAATCCCAGTACTTGCAGAAACACTACCGTGCTACTATGTTAGATCTTTTGGAGTTTGAACTTGCGGATAAATGGGAGACAACTCTTCCTAGATGGAGTGCTAACTGCTAAGTTGGACACATCCTTTAACACAAGAGGAAAAATTAAGTTGAAGTAGTATGTGCATCAACCTTCATGGAGCTTGCTGATAGAACACAAGCGCTGAGGTGGACTTGAGTTTGCCGATGAAAGCCGTCAGTTGGTGATTTTGGGGAAAGGTGAGCTGAACATATGACCGCTTTCTACAGCAATTGAAAGCCGTCAGTTGGTGATTTGGGGGAAAGGTGAGCTGAACATATGACCACTTCTACAGCAATGAATAGCCTTAACTATTAGCTCATGTTGTTTGCCAGTCTTGATCAGAAGACAGTGATGAAACAGTTGAGCTAGAGAAGTTCGTTGATGTTGTGCAAGAAGGGCGGTGCAAGGTGTGGGCTAAGCTTGCATTGATTTCGGACATACACATCTTTATGTGTGGGAGTAGGACAAGCGTGGACTACGAGTAGAAAGCAGTGGGGCTAAGAAATAAAACAGGAAACAAAAAGGATATAGTACAAATGATTCTCAGGTCCAAAATATTTCATATCCATCCGCTTCCGCTTCTGCTTCTGAGTTTACTCTCAGTTGTAGCTAAGTGAAAAGAAGCCGGCGAGTGTGTTTACTGTCTTCTACCAATCAAACAGTTGTGATTGTAAACTATATCACGTAGTCGCGCACTGCCAAATCCTGAAGGGCGGGCACTACCACAACAGTACAGAGTATAGGGCATGTTTGGAACGCAAGTTTTTTTTTTATACAGTAATTCCCCACATCAGATGGATTAAATGTTTCCTTTCCTCAAAAACTTCCACTTCCAAATGGAGCCTTAAAATTGTTGGCTTAGATATCTGAAATTTTGGCGAGGTCCAGAGTGTAAGATGGAATCTCCTCCAGGAAGCGCAAATCATAAACTAGGCGCTAGGAAGTAAAACATGAGTGTGGATTGAAAAAGAAAGACATGACATGATAGCCACATAGGTTCCTGATGTGCTTCTACTTTTCACATCCACAACCATCAGTATGTATAGTTATATACACACATGTATCCGACAGGATCAGTATCTTTACTGATTGTAATCAGTGCTCTTAACCCATGAGCAAGATCGACGAATGACACACCAGTTACAACTGGAGATGCAGAAGTGGCTCCGTTGCACTTTTCCAAGCACTTCGCTATCACACCGACATGTTGATACAATCTGGTATAGATTGGTAGTTATGTTCCACCAATCAGCAGTTCGCCTATCTACTAGCATTGTGTGGGATGGCAAGCAAACACACATCACTGCTGAATGAACGTTGAGAATATGGACATGCAACTCAGCAAAGAAAATTTTCCTGTTTTCTGTGGAAATTGTTACCTTATTCATGCGAAAATTGAACGGTTTCCTGTCAAAATAGGGCGTTCCAAATAAGGCTTAGGAAGCTAGTAGAATTTAATACTGCAACAAAAGAAACCAAACCATTTTTCATTAGAGTACTGATACATTAAGATTTAAGACAGAGCAGCTAATTTCCGCATGTGCCTTGCGATCTGACAAACCTAGAACAAACAGCATGAGAAAGTGTTATTCCTCTGCACTACTAAGTTTCAGCTGAGAAGAACGATGACTGCAAATGCCATCTCCTGCATCCAACACCTTGCTGTTTTCCCTTCTTTTCTTCTAGCCCGGACCAGTTTTAGAAGAAAGCCCGGCTTCCATAGAACACCTTGGGAGATTTCTCCTGCGGCCCCCCCGCCGTCGGTTTCTTCACCGTGCTCCAGTCGGCGCCGCTGGAGTCCGCGTCGGAAGCAGCGCCACTGCCGCCGCCGCTCTTATCGCTGCCATTGTCCATGCCCAACGGGAGCTTCATCTTGGCGAGCGACTCCGTGAACTGCTGCATGCTCTTCATGTACATGTCCATGATCTCCTTCTGGTCGACCTTCACCTCCTGCTCGATGTTGACACTGATCACCGGCTTGTCCACCGCGCTCTCCAACACGGTGCTGGGCGAGTTCACCGCCGGGCTCTCCTGAACGGTGTGAGACGAATCGACCTCCGCATCCGCGCCATCGGGGGCAGCCTTCTCCTTCTGCACTGCCGACGAGACAGCATTCCCTGACGGCTCTGAGTTGGACTGCGGGGTGGCCAGGACCGCCGCGGCGGGGGAATCCGTGGTGGACACGCTGCTGACGGGCGTGTCGCTCCGGAAGGCGCCGACCGAGTCATCGGTGCTGTTGTCCGTCGAGAAGCTCTCCACGACGCGCACACCGGCGTCGTGGGACTCGGTGGTGGCTCCGTCCCCGTCCTCTGAGGTCAGGAGGCTCTCGGAGCTCTGCGGTTCCACTGCTGTGCACGGCAGGCCAATGTATTCCGAGACCATAATCTGGTTCTCCTCGACAAGATTCAGGTCGGGGAACTCGATCTTCTCGTAGTCCTTCCCGGCGCCGGCGTTCTCGGGTTCCTCGGGGTCGGCAAGCGCCGGCTTCGGCGTCGGAGATATGGGCACGACCTCGGGCACGACCCCGATGTAGGAGAGCTCGAGCTGCAGGAACCCGGAGGGGGAGTGGAAGAGGTCGTTGGTGGAGAGCGGGAACTCGCGGGCGAGCGTGCCGCCCTCGGCAGCGACGACGTCCGGGAGCGGCACTAGCGCGAACCCCAGCAGCTGGTCCTGCAGGTAGTTCTTGACCCGGCTCAGCATCCACACCTCGCACCGGAGCGCGGCGTCGACGTCCCGCGCGCGCACGCCGAGGCGCACCGACTGGTCGAACACCGGGTTGCGGCCGCCGCCGTTGACGACCTGCGTCGCCGCCGCCGGCGCGCCCTCCCCCGGCAGCGACAGCCGCGCGTACACGTCCTGCTTGTGGTAGATGCAGATGTTCTGGATGTCCCGCGCGCTCTGCACGTGCACGTCGACGTACCCGATCAGCTCCCCGCCCCCGTTCACTGCGGGCGCCGGCGCCGAAACCGCCTCCTTCTGCTGCTGCGACTCCATGAAGAAGAAAACACTTCCGCTGCTACTCCGCAACTGCAACCAAAAGATAACAACGAATCAAACGAAATCCACACAAGACTCTGCCAATTTCCCTCCTAAAGAAATCGGAACAGGTGGGAGAGCAGCTGCATAGTCAAAATCCGAGGGTAGGTGAGCAAGGTGGAGAGGAGGAACTGTCGGCAGATGCTTACTACAGTGAGCCAAACCGGAACTGCACACCACCTCCTCAAGGTTCTTGAACACCGCGTTGATGGATTAGGATTTCCCCCACTTGATTCAACTTATCAGATAACAAACAGGTGATAAAGAACTCTTCCTTGGTAGAGCTAGAGCTCCAACCAGAGCCCCTTCACCAGTCGCTACACTACTATACTAGAGAAAAGTTGATCGATGCATAGGTTTCCATCCCAATAAAGGGAAAGAGCAGGCAAGAGCTCAAATCCCAGCGAAGAAAAACAACAAAGGAAATCTCAGAGCAGGAGGAAGGGATTCGTTTATGCTGCTTACCCTGTCTGTAGTCTGTAGTCGAGAAGAAAGCAGCGGCACTGGAATCCGGCGGAGGAGAAGAGGGCTGGTGGGGTGCTCGAGGATATAACACCAAAGACGATTAGGGTAGCAGCAGCAGATTTTTTTAGTCGCCTTAGCCTTTTTCTACTCCCGTACCAAACTAAGCTTGGCTTTATTGCCTTGTTTGGCCTAGGGGCATGTGCATTGTTATGCTAAGAGAGGAGCTAAGACCTCCCCTCTTTTTTGACCTTGGAACCGATCGCAGCCATTGCAGCAAGGGCGGCTAAGAAAAATTATCTAGAATCGGAACAACCACTTGGTTCGGCTCTAGAAACATAAAAAATATTTCTTTTCCAACTATTGGTCTGGCTGTTGCAGACTAGCAGCTGCTGCCCTCAAGAGTCAAGCCAACAGCCGCACTACTTCATCATTCATATGTTGCAGAATAAAAGGTTATTTTTTTAAAAAAAAGGTTCATACAACACAGGATACATCCAAATTCATACAACACAAGAAAGTTCTCAAGCAACACAAGTTTATTGGTCGTTGCAGACTAGCAGAGCTAGTCGTTGCCTTCGAGCCAACCACTATAAAACACAAACAGAACAACACACTTGTTGCATTCTAGTTCATACATCCGAGCTGAATCAAGCCGGCTTCTTTGGAGCTGCCGGTGCCACAGGTTCATATGGTGATGAATCTGCCTCTCCGATGTCGATGTTTGCTGCACAGGGGAAGCGGCATGTAGTGAACATGAAATAAATGAGCAATAGCATCCAGATGAATCAGTCCAACCTATAGAATCCAATCCAGATCCCCTTCCTGCACGTTCGGCTGCCCTCACACGGTCACACATGCCACCGTCTTCCTCACGCCCAGCCACTCCCCTTACTCAGTCACTCCTCACACCGCTCTCCTCGTGACCAGATCCAGATCCAATTCTCACTCAGTCCGATCCTCCCGCGATCTCGCACGGCAGCCGCCCTTATACTCTCGGCTGGCCGCCGGCCCTGTCCTCCCGCCTGGTTGTTTATTAAAACTAAGAGCCAATACTTGATCTAAACACGTATAAATCTAGATCATAGATGAACACCATAATTCATTAGTGCGAAGCGTGAGTGCGTACCCGATGATGAAGGTGCCATCTGGACTGAGGTCGGCGACGGGGTGAGAGTAGTAAAGCGTCGGCCTTGGGCGTGAGGGAGAACGGTGATGGCGGCGGCTAGAGGGCGACACCGTCGACCTTTGGCTTGCGGTCTTCGCACATCTGAGCGCTCCTGATAGATCGGATTGTTTGGGGCTTTCGTAGGCTAGAACCACACACACGCACAGCTGCCTGCCGAGCCCCCTTTATTTCTTATAGCGCAGGTGAACGGGACCAAAGCCATATTGTTGGTTGCGCCCCCGATCAGGGCGCGAGTGGGCAATGCCCCCTATGAATCTCGGTCTCGGCAATTAGCCGAGATCAACCCAACATTCTCCCCTTTGATCGTAAGGCTAACAACATAAGTCCATCCTCAAATGAAAAACAACATACCAAGATAATGTGTGGCATGACCAATGAAGTGCCATACAACCTCAGTACATATAGTGTACTATTACATTTTAAAATGGATATTCATTATACTTAATGGGAGTTGGTTTGTTTTTAAGGTCATTTATCCAGAATCAAAGGCTTTCCAATAAACCCATGCCGGCAACATGATCACAAAAAATATTGCGTGGTAAGCCTTTAGTAAGCGGATCCGCAAGCATTGACTTAGTACTAATATGCTTGACACTAATGGTTTGATCCTGGATTCTATCTTTCACAATATGATACTTAATGTCAATGTGTTTGGCAGCACCACTTGACTTGTTGTTACTCGCATAAAAGACTGCAGGTTCGTTATCGCAGTATAAGGTGAGTGGTTTAGAAATGCTGTCTACCACTCTAAGGCCCGGAATAAAGTTCTTAAGCCATACAGCCTGCCCGGTAGCGTCATAACATGCCACAAACTCAGCTTGCATCGTTGAAGATGCCGTAAGGGTTTGTTTGGAGCTTTTCCACAAGATAGCTCCTCCAGCGAGTGTGAAGATATAACCCGACGTGGATTTCTTAGTATCAACACACCCTGCAAAATCTGAATCTGAATAACCAATAACTTAAAGGTTATCAGAATTCTTATATGTGAGCATGAGGTGCTTAGTGACTTGCATATAACACAAGACTTTCTTAACGACCTTCCAGTGGTCCGGTCCTGGATTTGACTGATATCTGCCAAGCATTCCGGTTACAAAAGCTAAGTCAGGGCGTGTGCTTACTTGAGCATACATAATGCTTCCGACAGCTGAAGCATAAGGAACCGACTTCATCTGATCAGTTTCATATTGGTTCCTTGAACATTGAAATGTCCCAAACTTATCGCTCTTAACGATAGGAGCAGGTGAGCCAGAACACTTATGCATATTGTATCTCTTTACTACTCTGTCAACGTATGCCTTTTGAGATAAACCTAATACTCCTTTGGACCTGTCTCAGTGAATTTCAATGCCAAGAACGTAAGAGGCATCACCGAGATCCTTCATATCAAAATTGGATGAAAGAAATCTTTTGGTATCAAACAGCATATCCTTATCGCTGCTAGCCAATAAGATGTCATCCACATAAAGCACTAAGATGGTGAATTTACTCCCCTTGAACTTAACATATATGCAGTTATCAACTTCATTTTCTTTAAATCCAAAAAATTATTATAACTTTATCAAATTTGAGGTACCACTACATCGATGCCTGTTTTAAGCCATAAATAGATTTCTTAAGTCAACATCTCATATGCTCCTTGCCCTCCACGACAAAACCTTCCGGTTGAGTCATGAAAATATTTTCTTGCAAGTTGCCATTAAGGAATGCCGTCTTAACATTCATCTGATGTAGCTCTAAATCATAATGAGCTACAAGTGCCATAACGATTCTGAATGAATTCTTAGTTGAGACAGGAGAAAATGTGTCATTATAATCAATCCCCTCTCTTTGTGAAAAGCCTTTTGCTACGAGTCTTGCTTTGAATCTTTTGATATTTCCCTTAGAGTCATGCTTGGTTTTGTAGACCCATTTACAGCTTACTATTTTGACTCCGTCAGGAATTTCTACTAAGTCTCATACATCATTAGTGCTCATAGACTTTAGTTCATCCTTCATGGCATCAAGCCACTTAGGACAATGTTCACTCATCATGTCTTCCTTATAAGAGGTGGGATCATCTACCTTCCCTATATCACTAATATCCTCATTCATGTAAACAATATAATCATTTGGGATGACATATCTTCTCTCCCGCTGTGATCTTCTGACAGGTTCAGCAACTATTGCAGGAGGCTGCTGAGGCGTAGGAGACTGCTGAGACTCATCATTAGGTATGACATTAGGAATTTCAGAGATCTCAACAGTGGGTGCATCAATAGTATCTGGTACTGGAGGTGCAACCACCTGAAGCGCAGGAATAAAAGTCTCTGGGATAAGCGGTGAAGGAACGTAAACCCGCTTCTCTTCAAGATCTATTTTCCTAGGCTCCAGGTCCTCGTTATTTTCTAAGAACACATCATGTCTTGTTTCTACAAACTTAGTTGTCCTATCAGGACAATAAAACCGATACCCTTTAGATCTTTCAGGGTACCCAATAAAATGACAACTTATTGTTTTAGGATCTAATTTTTTAATACGTGAATTAAATATCTTAGCTTAGCACGACAACCCCACACTCTTAAATATTTCAAACTCGGTTTTCTCCTTGTCCATAATTCATAAGGTGTCTTAGGTACAGATTTACTGGAAACCCGATTAAGAATATGTGCAGCTGTCTTTAGTGCCTCCATCCATAAACCAGTTGATAAACTAGAATAGCTAAGCATACTCCGTACCATATCCATAAGTGTACGGTTGCGTCTCTCAGCTACCCCATTCTGCTGAGGTTCACCTGGTGTAGAATATTGGGCAACAATGCCATTTTTCTAAAAAACTTAGCGAAAGGGCCAGGAATTTGTCCATAAGGAGCATGTCTCCCATAATATTCCCCCCACGGTCCGATCTTACCACTTTAATTTTTAGGTTGTGCTGATTTTCAACTTCAACCTTAAATATCTTGAATTTATCAAGTGATTCAAATCGGTCCTTAATGGGAAAAATATAACCATAACGGGAGAAATCATCAGTGAATGTGATGAAAGAATCAAAATCATCCACTGATGTCACAGGAAAAGGATCACAAATATCAGTATGAATTAACTCTAATAGTCCTGTGCTGTGAGTTGCTCCCTTCTTTATTTTCTTTACATATTTTTCTTTAATGCAATCAATGCAGTGGTCTGAGTCAGAGAAATCTAATGGTTGGAGAATCTCTTCCTTAATGAGACGCTCCATTCTCCCCTTCGAAATGTGGCATAAACGACCGTGCCACAGTTTCGACGAAGTCTCATTATTCTTTTTACGCTTAGTATCACACACATTCAAAGATATAGGTGATTCATCAAGGGAAAGTATATAGAGCTTGTCTTGTCTAACAGCAAGACCAACATCATCTGAATTAAATGTGATAACACATTTATTGTTACCAAAATTACATTTAAATCCATCATCGTCCAATAAAGAAATCAAATTAAGTTCCTCTAATGGAAGGAACAAAACTACATTATTAAGGCGAAGTGTGAAGCCACTATCTAAAACTAATGAAACAGAACCAACGATTCCACTTCGGCTTCTTTTCCATCCGCGACTTTAAGACTTGCTCCCCTTTCTTAGTGTTCTCGCGGTATGGAATCCTCAGAAGAGTTGGTAACGTGCAGCTTGCACTGAGTCAATCCACTAAGATTTAAGGGAAAAATCAGCATAAAGGGTTTCATCAATGAACGTTATAGAATCATTACCCTTCTTGGCGAGCCACTTTAGAAAACCAACACAATCCTTCTGGAAATACCCTGGCTCCTTGCAGAAGTGACATGCATTCCCATTAGGTGCTTTAGCAGGAGCAACATTGGGCTTAGGTGTATTTTGCACCTTAGGCCCTGACTTATCTGAATTAGGAGAGTAGTGTAGCCTTTTTCTTAAATCACAACATTTTAAGAAAATGACTGTTTCGCGTGCACGACAGTCTCTTCAGAGAGTGACGATATATGCTTTTTTCTTAAATCCTGTAGAATTTTATTAACATGATATAACTAAAAGATGATAATAAATAAACTATCGAATATGCATTACTGGGTACAATCAGCCTATTTTGCTTGCTGTAGAGAACATAAAATTGGCGAAAATTACGTACGTAGCCTAAGGGTGTGTTTGGTTCATTGAATGGAGTGGTTTTAAACCATCAGGTACGGAAAATGAGCTCGTTCAGGTGTTTGGTTGGTTGAATAGAACCAAACCATTCGAGATGAGATAGTTCAAGAATTTTTTTTTATGTTTATGCTGTATCATCTTATTCGGGAAAAAATCCCGAACCACACCGTTCACTCGAATTTTAAGGCACTTAGTGACGTGGCGGCTTGATTTACGAGCTTCAAATGATCATATTTCCTAAACCGAGTATCCGATTTGCGATTCGATTGAACGGTTGTGTTCCTTATCATTTAATCAACAAAAAAGACCACTCTTGACATATTTTAGTGTAAAAATATCATGCGTACCATCCTATACCACCAACCAAACACCATCCTATTCCACTAACCAAATAAAATCATGTATCATTATATCCCACCAACCAAACATCATATTTGTATCATCTCATCCAGAATGATCGCATCCTACCTGTACCATCCTATTTCATTCAAACTCACTTTACAGATTAAACGCACCTTAAAAGATCAAAGAAAGCAGACGCACATATGGATGGAAAAGATGGGAGGGAAGAAAGGTCCGGAAAAGGTGGGGAAAGGGTCGCAGAATGTCCGGGACTCCGGGGCGGTGAGCTCAGTCGGGGGCACTTCGCGCTGTTTTTCTCCGTTTTTGACATCCCGAGAAAGTCGGAGTTTCGCGTTTCTGCCATGGCGCGGCTTACGCTTTGTGGCGGCGGCGTATGTGACGGGTTGACAATGGCGTCGTCCACTGCGCGCGCCGTGGGGCCGCGTGATGGGGGAGGCGGCCTTTGGATATGGGCGGCCGCGTTTTTAAAAAATCGAACCGTCGACTCCCGCGGCGAGCCGCGGCGGGGGGTGTCGTCGCGGTGTGGCTTAGGAGGCGTCGCTGTCCGCCGCTGCGTGGTGGGCCGCCGGTCCGCACGCTTGCGCAGAGTTATCAAAGCCGCCATCATCGCCCGCGCCGTGGCGTGCGGCAGTCTGATCTGGTGCGCGGATTGGTTACATACCCGTTATTGCACGAGTCTTGCGTCTACAACCTGGCGGGCGATGGAAAAAGGCGTGGCGTTACGGCACGGCGAGGCCGACGTTTGGGGACGTAAACGAATCTCGGTCGGTGGCCGCGAGAGACTTGGCGTGTGGGCGAGTCTTCCGCGTTCTGGGACTACCGTAGCTGAAGGAACGGAAAATTGGATACTATTGGCTCTATTAAACTAACGTAATTTCCAAAATAACCTCTATAATCCCAAATTTTTAAATTTAACATCCTTCTCCCGCCTGCTACGTTCACGCACCGCAGTAGAAGCCCTACTACGCCGTCCGACCGCAACACCTAGGTGATGCTGTTGTTAAATTGATCTCGGCTAACTGCCGAGACCGAGTCTCACGGGGCAAAGCCCACAAACGCGCCCTGATCGGGGCGGTTCCAATACATTGGTTCTCGTCCCGCCTCTCTAGCCATATAAATCGCTGGGATACGCAAGGTTTTGGCTAAGACTCAAAACTCAAGAACGTCCCTACACACGCCCGATCTGTAAGAAAGCGCCGAGGAGAACGGGCCAAAACTACGACACCATCGACCGGACCGACGACCACCGGATCGACCGACGGCCACCGTTTATCGCCATTGTTTCGACTCGCGACTCAAGCGAAGTCACGGCGCTCAGATCTGCGCCGACTTCAACCGAGTCTCAAACAACTGATGGCATCCTCATCTAATCGTAAGTTGATGATTCCGCACTCATGTATTACGGTGTTCATCTCTGATCTAGGCTCATGTATGTTTTAGATTAAAGTGATTATTCTCAGTTTTATGTTAACAATGGTATCAGAGCCTTAGCCTAGATTGTTTTGAACCCGATCTATCTAATGCGGCTCGGGTTAGCAAGTAGAAGGAGGGGATTTTGAAAACTTAGTGAAACCCTAACGAAATCACGACCCTGCACCCTCAAACTCGATCGGAACCCTAAAACCATCGATCTAGAAGCAAAAGGAGCGGCGGTACTTACGTTTTCCTTGAAGATCAAGAGCCGCGCTCGTTTTTTGCATCGCCAGTAGCTCCATTCGACGGCGGCCTGCGACCTCGATCCGCACGCGCCACGGCGCCGAGAGCTAAGGGTGCCTCGCGCCCTCATGATGCCGCGCCACGGCCGCTCCGACCTTCTTCTCCAGTGGCGTCTCCGACGAGTCGCCATGCCGCGCTTTTGCTCATACGCCGCGGATTTTTCGGGAGCGGACGAAAATGGATTAGGGTTAGGGTTTCCGTCGGTAAGCGCTTTTATACGCCCGATTTTCGCCGCCGACCGTCCGATGGAATCGAGCGCTCGCCATTCCATCCGACGAATAACGATGTGCGTCTCGTTCGCCGTCCGATGAGATCGGACGGTCACCATTCCTGCGCCATTATTGGGCCAAGCCTTTTGGGCCGACGCCAAGACAAAGAGTGGCCGAGCTCTCGGATGAACAAGGACTTTTCTTTTTTACAAAATGTTTTTCCGATTAAGTTTTTGTTTATCGCTTAATCTAATGTTTATTTCTCAACTATGTGATGTTTGCAATAATGTTTTTCTTTTGTAATATGGTTTTATGATTAATGTTTTATTATTATTTAATTTTGTGCAATCGCTTTAATTAATGATAATTCCTAATGGTTTCAGTATAAATTCGGTCTCGATTAAAATTGAACCAACGAGATATTTTAATTAGAGAATTTTATGATTTATTTTGGCATTATGTATACACATGATTACATAATGACCAACGTTGTTTGTAGTCATGTGTCGCCACATTAATTGTTATAGTTCTTTTATTTCGCCAACGGTGATATAAACTAGAATCGTAATTTTGCATGTTATTAATCGACCAACGTAGGGTTAATTGCATGCAATACTTTTATGTTATTTCTAATTTTTCCTCAGTATTTTAATGTTCACCATGAATGCTTCAAATGTTGCCGCTACAATTGACAACATTGAGCGACTTACGAGCAACTTCCGCTTGGAAAGAAAGAGTTTCATTGTCCTGGAGTATTAGACCTTGATTATGCGTTAAGGGTGATCGCTCCTCCTTTCTCCCACCATTGGTGAGGATGATTACGATGAGAAAAAGAAAATATATGATAATAATGCTAAAAATGGGAGCGGTCTAACCGTCTATCACTAATGATTATGAAGACTTCTATCTCGCCGGAATCGGGAGCAATCCCGCATTCTCAAAATGCTAAGGAGTATCGGCTTGAGAGAGAGAAATTCAAAGGCTCCACTAAGGTTTATGCCAAGACATTAATCCGAGGCTTCTATCCACTAAGTATGACGGGTCCAAAGAAGATAAGAGAGCACATCATGATGATGACCGATATGGTCGGAAAACTCAAGGGCATGGACATGGAAATATCCGATGGTTTCCTAGTCCACTTCATAATGACTTCTCTTCCTTCCAATACACCGCTTAAGATAAACTATAATACTCAGAAAGATAAATGGAGCATGAGCGATCTTATCGCCATGTGTGTCCAGGAGGAAGAAAGGATTAGGGCCGAAAAGAAAGATTTGGTGAATCAAGTTGGCGGTCCTAGCAAAAGGAAGTTCTCAGGGGACTTCAAATCCAAGAAAAGGCTGCACTACTCTCCTAACTCAGATAAATCAGGGCCTAAGGTGCAAAATACACCTAAGCCCAATGTTGCTTCTGCTAAAGCACCAAGTGGGAATGCATGTCACTTCTGCAAAGAGCCAGGACATTTCCAGAAGGATTGTGTTGGTTTCCTAAAGTGGCTCGCCAAGAAGGGGATTCCATACCGTGAGAACACTGAGAAAGGGGGAGCGAAGTCTTAGAGTCGCGGATGGAAAAGAAGCCGAAGTGGAATCAATTGGTTCTGTTTCCTTAGTTTTAGATAGCGGCTTCACACTTCGTCTTAATAATGTAGTATTTGTTCCTTCAATTAGGAGGAATTTAATTTCAGTATCTTTATTGGACGATGAAGGATTTAAATGTAATTTTGGTAACAATAAGTGTGTTATCACATTTAATTCAAATAATGTTGGTCTTGCTGTTAGACAAGACAAGCTTTATATGCTTTCCCTTAATGAATCACCGATATCTTTGAATGTGTGTGATACTATGCTTAAAAGAACAATGAGACTTCTTCAAATCGTGGCAATCGCTGCTTAGGCCACATTTGAAGGGGAGAATGGAGCGCCTCATTAAGGAAGAGATTCTCCAACCATTAGATTTCTCTGACTCAGACCACTGCATTGATTGCATTAAAGGAAAATACGTAAAGAAAATAAAGAAGGGAGCAACTCGCAGCTTAGGACTATTAGAGTTAATTCACACTGATATTTGTGGTCCTTTTCCTGTGACATCGGTGGATGGTTTTGATTCTTTCATTACATTCATCGATGATTTCTCCGTTATGGTTATATTTTCCCATTAAGGACCGATCCAATCACTTGATAAATTTAAGATATTTAAGGTCAAGTTGAAAATCAGACAACCTAAGAATTAAAGTGGTAAGATCGGACCGTGGGGAGAATATTATGGGAGACATGCCCTTATGGCCAAATTCTGGCCCTTTCGCTAAGTTCCTTCAGAAAATGGCATTGTTGCCCAATATTCTACACCGTGAACCTCAAGAAATGGGGTAGCCGAGAGACGCAACCGCACACTTATGGATATGGTACTGAGCATGCTTAGCTACTCTAGTTTATCACCGGTTTATGGATGGAGGCACTAAAGACAAAGAAGACATATTCTTAATAAGGTTCCCATAAATCAAGACCTAAGACACCTTATGAATTATGGATCGAGAAAACCGAGTTTGAAATATTTAAGAGTATGGGGTTGTTGTCAAGCTAAGATATTTAATCCACATATTGGAAAATTAGACCCTAAGACAAGAAGTTGCCATTTTATAGGGTACCTCAAAGATCTAAAGGGTATCGGTTTTATTGTCCCGATAGAACAACTAAGTTTGTAGAAACAAGACATGCCGTGTTCTTAGAAAATAATGAGGACCTCGAGCCTAGAAAATTGATCTTGAAGAGAAGCGGTTTACGTTCCTTCACCGCTTATCCCAGAGATTTTTATTCCTGCACTTCAGGTGGTTGCACCTCCAGTACCAAATATTATTGATGCACCCACTGTTGGGGTCTCTGAAATTCCTAATGTCATACCTAATGATGAGCCTCAGCAGTCTCCTGCGCCTCAGCTGACCTCCCCGTAATAGTTCTTGAACCTATTAGAAGATCACAATGGAGAGAAGATCGCCATCCCAAATGATTATGTTGTTTACATGAATGAGGATATTAATGATATAGGGAAGGTAGATGATCCCACCTCTTATAAGGAAGCAATAATGAGTGAATATTCTCCTAAATGGCTTGATGCCATGAAGGATGAACTAAAGTCTATGAGCACTAATGATGTATGGGACTTAGTAGAAATTCCTGACGGAGTCAAAACAGTAGGCTGTAAATGGGTCTACAAAACCAAACATGACTCTAAGGGAAATATCGAAAGGTTCAAAGCAAGACTCGTAGCAAAAGGCTTCTCACAAAGAGAGGGGATTGATTATAATGACACTTTTTCTCCTGTCTCAACTAAGGATTCGTTCAGAATCGTTATGGCACTTGTAGCTCATTATGATTTAGAGCTACATCAGATGGATGTTAAAACGGCATTCCTTAATGGCGATTTGCAAGAAAAGGTTTACATGACTCAACCGGAAGGCTTTGTCGTGGAAGGCAAGGAGCATATGGGATGTCAACTTAAGAAATCAATTTATGGCTTAAAACAAGCATCAAGGCAGTGGTACCTCAAATTTGATAAAGTTATAAGAAATTTTGGTTTTAAGGAAAATGAAGTTGATAACTGCATATATGTTAAGTTCAAGGGGAGTAAATTCACCATCTTAGTTCTTTATGTGGATGATATCTTATTAACTAGCAGCGATAAGGATATGCTGTTTGAGACCAAGAGATTTCTCTCATCCAATTTTGATATGAAGGATCTCGGTGATGCCTCTTACGTTCTTGGCATTGAAATTCACCGGGACAGGTCCAAAGGAGTATTAAGTTTATCTCAAAAAGCATACGTTGACAGAGTACTAAAGAGATACAATATGTATAAATGCTCTGGCTCACCTGCTCCTATCGTTAAGGGCGATAAGTTTGGGACATTTCAATGTTCAAGGAACCAATATGAAACTGATCAGATGAAGTCGGTTCCTTATGCTTCAGCTGTCGGAAGCATTATGTATGCTCAAGTAAGCACACGCCCTGACTTAGCTTTTGTAACCTAATGCTTGGCGATATCAACAAATCCAGACCGACCATCGGAAGGTCGTTAAGAAAGTCTTGTGTTATATGCAAGTCACTAAGCACCTCATGCTGCCAAACACATTGACATTAAGTATCATGTTGTGAAAGATAGAATCCAGGATCAAACCATTAGTATCAAGCATATTAGTACTAAGTCAATGCTTGCGGATCCGCTTACCAAAGGCTTACCACCCAATATATTTCGTGATCATGTTGCCGGCATGGGTTTATTGGAAAGCCTCTGATTCTGGATAAAAGGACCTTAAAACGAACCAACTCCCATTAAGTATTATGAATACCCATTTTTTAAATGTAATGGTACACTATAGGTACTGAGGTTGTATGACATTTCATTGGTCATGCCACACATTACCTTGGTATGCTGTTTTTCATTTGAGGATGGACTTATGTTGTTAGCCTTACGATCAAAGGGGAGAATGTTAAATTGATCTCGGCTAACTGCCGAGACCGAGTCTCACGGGGCAAAGCCCACAAACGCACCCTGATCGGGGGCGGTTCCAACTGCATTGGTTCGGTCCCTCCTCTCTAGCGCCATATAAATCGGTGGGATACGGCAAGGTTTTGGCTAAGACTCAAAACTCAAGAACGTCCCTACACACGCCCGATCTGTAAGAAAGCGCTGAGGAGAACGAAGGCCAAAACTACGACACCACTGGACCGGACCGACGGCCACCGGATCGAACGACGGCCACCGTTTATCGCCATTGTTCGACTCACGACTCAAGCCGAAGTCACGGCGCCGATCTCGCGCCGACTTCAACCGAGTCTCAAACAACTGATGGCATCCTCATCTAATCGTAAGTTGATGATTCCGCACTCATGTATTACGGTGTTCATCTCGATCTAGGCTCATGTATGTTTTAGATTAAAGTGATTATTCTCGCTTTATGTTAACAAATTTGCACTTAGCGGCAATAAGATGCTACTGATCGGGGACGGCAGAAGAGCACTCTTGCCCTCGCACGCACAGAAGAAGTTGCCACCCCTCGCCACGCGCCACGCCTCGCCTTTCTTTTGTCAGACCGCCACGTGGCGGTGCCCACCCCATCACCGCTTGCGCCCCATGCCACTGCACATTTCAGCGATGAAGTGTATAAAGCGAGTGAAACGCAACGTATTTTCAGTTACGAAGGAAAGAGGAAGGTAGGAAGTGAAGGGAGAAGCCAACCAGAGAGAGATTGAAGTTCGCTCAGTTACGGAAGTTGTGCATCGTCTTGTGAGCACCAAGAAAAGGTAAGTATCATTCACATCCGGCTATAGTTTTAGCTAGTTTTAGCAATGTGATTAGGATGTGATTAGATGAATTGTAGTTTCTTATTGTAGCAACTGAGTAGTTATAGTTGTGTAGTCGGTGTATTTTGACTTAGTGTTCGGGCATCAAATTTGAAGACTTAGTGTGATTAGCACATAATTAGAAGACTTAGTAGTTAGCAATGTGATTAGCCCGTAATTAGTTGGCTTAGCAGACTTATTGTTGTAAATTTTAATTCAGTGATTTGCATAGTATCACGAACTTGACCGTAAAACATCAAAAAATTTAGAGGTCGTTTAATGAAATAGAAATAGAGTCGCCGACGGTCAGGTCCCATCGAGCGCGTAGCCTATGGACTCTTGACTAGGCATGTTGACCTTCGGTCCATGACCATGTCATGGATCGCGTGAATGACAACCGGGCCCCACCTATCAGTAAGATTTTAATTTGAAAATTAAATGAAAAAGAATACTATACAATAGACCCCGCATGTCGTTGGTATATGCTAGGTCTAGCTCGGGTATAAAAAGTTTTAAATGCATTAGGATATTCTGAAGTGATTTATTTTTGCAAATGTAAATTTGAACAAGTTAAAAAATTCATAACTATTTGAAATTAACTTCAATTTAGTGAAACTAATTTTGTTGGTTTCCTTTTTATTGTACATTAACTTGGAATAGGTTTGAAACTTATTGGTACCACAAAAAAATTTAGAATTTGAAACAAAATTGGTTAGGATTTTTTTACACTAGAAAATAAATTAACTTCAACATTTCATAGAAATTCAAATGAACTCCAATTGGGATGAATCAATTTTTGTTGGTCACGAAATTTTATTCCCTAGCTAACCATGTAATTTTTATGTCCACTAGTATTGTGTAATTTTTTACAAAATATTTAAATAGAAATAGAATTGAACTTGCAACTATGTAATTTTTATGTCCAGTAGTACATTAAATTATAAAGAAATTACAAAAGTGTCGGGAACTTGAACCTAAAACTTCAAAATATTATGAGGTGGTTTAACATGTAATTCAGATGTGCATGAGATACAACAGAAATAGAATTGAAAACATAGATGATAAAAAGCTCGTGTAAAGTGGGCATGACCAAATTTGTAGAAAAATTCATTTGGAAAACCCACATATAATTGGATGGTTCGAGCATTACATATAAGTGGTTTCATATGCACATGTGTTAGGTACTTCATGGTGGAGATTCAAGATTTATTCGTGTTCCACGAGGACGCTCTCGTACGCGACGGACCGTACGGTGCGAACCTGTCAAAATGTGACCGGACCGTGATCCGGGCGCCGGCTCTGAAGAACATGAGCCTCTCGGAGCTAAGGCGATGCGTGCGTTCCGTGTTCGATCGCGCCACTGGAAGGAAGAAGCTGCGCATTGAGGCGTTGTATGCCTCGGTGGTGGGTGGTGTAGGTAAGACCGTTTGGCAACTTATGAAGGTGACATGTGACGCTTCATAAGCCAATTACATGGAGGTTGTTTGCAACCCCTCTGCTGCGATATATGCATGGCCGATAGTCTATGTTCAGTTCATGGAGAGAACAGGGACATCCAACGTGGATGGTTTCGGTGAAACCGCTGGTGAGGAGGAGTCTGCGTTGGTCTTCGGTGTTGGAGGAGACGCGGGCGAGGAAGTGGATGATTTAGACCTAAGGAGGCGTGCTGATAATTTCGAGCCCAACGAAGGAGTAGAGAGATAGTGGGCAGCTCGTATTAATTACCACGAATACCTGGCTGACCAGGTGGAAGAGGTGGAAAGCGAGAAGGAGGACGTGGAAACAACCAGTTCCAAAGATGACGAAGAGGTGCAGTTGGTGGTGTTGTGACCACTAACATTGCTTATGTCCCCTCAAGATTGGACGATGTTGCAACGACATCGCTGGTTCTGCCACAGCCAGAGGGGGCTGAGTGGGAGTTCAATGAGGACACGCTACTCCTATGGCAGCGCTTCCCTAATAAGAGAGTCGCCCAACATGCTATTGCTAGATACGCCGTTAGCATTGGTCGGACGTATCGGGTGCAGAGGTCCAACCGCGACACTTACATCGATGTAGGTGTGTTGATGAATCGTGTGCTGGCAAGGTCCGTGCTTGCAGATTCACGACCATGGACATGAGCTTCCTGATAACGGTCTTTGAAGGACCACACATGCGAGCTAGCTGAGCCGCTTCATAGGCACTGCAACATGACTCAGAAATTAATTAAGATAATTAGTTTTGCGGACTTTCTTCTATTATTTTTTATTCTTGCCAAGTAGAAGTCCATTGTAATGAGATTTGTAATGAGATTGTAATGTCCACTCTTCATCTATCATCGCAGTCCGTCATAAACGAGAATAGACCAGTAACATTATCTACGCATGGATCAATTATCATGTATCCCTGCATTACGTGATGTATGCCTTTGCGACGTTGTTGTACTCCTTTGTATCATGTATGCCTCTGTCTAATTCCGTTACGAATACTTTCTGTGGGAATTCATGAATCCCTAATTTCCGAAATCTCTAATCTAACTTTTGGAGACCTAAATCTGTAATGTTGGAGACAATTTCAGAACACTTAGTTTTCACAACGATAAGACCACACAACTTCTCTCTACAAAGCAGAACGTGACCACCCTCTGCAAAGTAAGACGTGGCAACACTTTGTCTCTCCAACTTTTTAGATCAAAAACCACTTTTTGCAAAGTAAGACATGACAACACTCTGTCTCGCCAGCTTTTCAGACCGAAAAAACAATACTATGCAAAGCAGGACATGATTTCTCTCTGCAAAGCAGGACGTGACCCGACGAGGCAGCTTTACGCAGCGACGTGACCCGACAATTCCTCTTGGAGGCCATCAGCAAGTTTGCAAAAAGACAAGGTAACACTCTGCTTCGCAGGTTACTCACATGAATTTAACCACACAATGCCAACCATGTAACTTATAAAAGGAGGTGGAAGAGATCTGAGAGAGAACACTACACAACCAAACCAAACGTACACCATAGCTTGCTTCACTACGCTGGGATGGACAAGATGAAGAGGCAATGGGATGAGATTCACGAACTAGCAATGGCTGCTGGAGCACGGTACGAACAAGCAAGGGCTGCGGTGGCCCGGGTCCGGCAAAAGGAGCTTGCTAGGATGGCAGCTCTCCGCAATAACGCCCCCCGTAGCAGCAACCCCTACCAGAATGTTCTAACCGAGCATTCGTCGTAACACCCGCCAGGTGGGGAGACGCCGCCCCTTTGTTGGTGCTGTGACACATGCAAGTTCTTTAAATCCAAGCAGCGGCTCAGCCCGGGCATGCGTTACTGGGGTTATCCGAACTACTCCTGTGACTATCCCGACCGTCGTTGGAATACGAGCAACTATCGGCAGCCAGTAAGGACTAGTTACACTATGTTCCCCTACTAATTCTCTTTCAAAGTACGCACTAACAACCTCTTCCGTCTACCTGTAGTCCCCGAATCCGCTATGTGACTACCGCAAGTAGATCGACTAAGAGATGCACCCACACGACCAGTGGCAAATCGACTACGACGAGTGAAATGCTAAAAGGACACGCGAGATCCGGGAGGAGGAGCACCGCACTGAAGAGCACAACCAGCGTATCCGGCGGGAGACGTAGGCCCATCTCGAGGCGTGCAGGCGCAGGTAGCGCGAGGCTGGCGAGAAAAAGAGAGAAATGGCGGCCGAGGCCAAGGCGGCCGGCGAGGAGTACAATGCCGAGCTCGGAAGGAAGGGTAAATGGCTCCGGTCCACGCAGTATGTTCGACCATTTCGTAGTAGTCCCCCATCCTACATGCTATGTTTTTTACTATCCCCTAAAGGTATGTATACTTAAATGGTCCGGATGCTTGTGTCCCAATGTATCGTAGTAGTAGCGAGGATGACTAAAGCAATTAGCCGAACCATCATGACATGTAACCACGCGTAACGTGGTTCTGTCCGCGGACTCTAATGTAGTTCCTGTTCTGTGCTTCCGCTGAGCCATCAAAGCAAGCCTATATTGCAAGTATGCCTCTTCTAGTGGAATCCTAGAAAGAACCATCGCACCGACAGCGATTCCTTCATGTTTTAAGGTATCTTCATAATCATAACGAGCGTTCTCGAGCCCTTCAATTGCATTATGTACAAGCTTCATAAAGTAGTTTGCTTTAACTCCACCATACAGAAGTAATATGATCAAGAACCGTAGAGACCAAGATATTATTTCTTTTCAATTTCCCCTTTTTCATAGTTTTTTTGAAGGCTTGAAAAAATATAATAAACCATTTGTATTTTATTGGATTAATTAGAGCTTAATTGAAAATTTTAGAAAATGAAAAATAATTTAAATGAATAAAATAATCTTCAATTAAATTCAAAAAAATAGTAAATCTTTTCATATTCTAATTTTTTAGGTTCTCCTTTTTTCTTCCTTTTATTCACGTAATTCTTCTTCTCAGTGGGGTCCGGAGGCGACAAGATCTTTGTCGTGGGGTAGGCGAAGACTTCTTCTTCTTAAGTCGGCAATGGCAGCACCTAGGTTGCTGCCATTCCTGTCGGCAGCAGCTAGGTGCTGCGTCTACCCGGCGTAGCACTTGAGATCCTGCCGTTCACGACGGCAGCACGCGCTTGGAGGGGATTAAAAATGGAATTTTGAAGTTAGTAGGACTAATTTAGAAATTAAAGTGGTTTAGGCGCTAATTGTGTTCAAATTTCGAAGGAACAAAGCCGCGATTTGCAACTGGAGAAATTAAAGACCGTTTTTTTTGGCTGGGAAATGTATCTGTCAACGTGCGTTGGTTACGACTTACGAACATGTTGGGATGGATGCATGGAGGGATCAACAGGGTAGGAGACTAGGGGTGTACATGGCTGAACGTCAGCCGTGTTCGTGCACCATTTATCGGAGGTGTCCTATTAGGCTAGTGCACTGTGCATATGTAGTCGCCGTCTGTTGTCATTCGGGGCCTCGCTGAAAGCATCGTGTGCAGATGTTTTTTCTATTTCATCACCGACACTTAATGAGCAAGTCCGTTTTTTTTTTTGCTTATGATCATGTAAAATGCCTCTCAGTGAGGGATCAAGCTCATTTAGTGATGGAGGGAGTGTATAATAAATGCAATTTCAATACCAGCATAAGACTCAAAAGTGTATAGCTTTGATTAAGCCAAGTCCAAGGCTTAAGCTCGACATTTTTTTCTTTCTAAGAAGCAAGAGTTGTATAATAACTCTCCCAAGGAAAAATTGTGGTGTTGTTTGGAGCACAATAATTTCATAGCATATTCGGGGGAATTATATTGTTTCGCAGGCTCTGAATATCAAACTTCAGAAGCCCATAAGTACACAGCAAAAGTCTGAAGGTAGCACATGTAACTTTTTATCATCTTGCTCAAGGCATGCACGCATGCATACCTGCATGTAATGGATGACCAAAAAGAAAGTAAGCGATGCCATCAACTTGTACTTGATTGCTAGCTACTCGAGTGTAAGTATCTTGCTTGTACATCCATTATATAACAGGATAATTCACGACTCGAAAGACTGGAGTGGCTCAAAATACCACTCAAAACATTGACTTTCACTACATACCACTCCAAATATGTATATATTTAGGATATACCATTACCTTGATTTTATTACGAATTAAAGCTTCCCCTTTTGGCCATGGGAAATGATAGCTTTGCCCTTGTGAGATTTGCGCTAGGATGTGAAAGGGGATTTCATTTTGGCAACTGTTGGATGTTGTAATGAACCACTGCTTATGTGCTATGTAATCTGATAGCTTTAGGAACTTGTTGTCATGGATGTTGTGATGGTTATCGAGTTAACGTGTCATGAACCAGCGCTTTTGCAATGGATGGTTGCCTAATTAACTTGGCATATCGTTTCCAACAGTTATCTTGCAAGAACTCTTATTATCTGTTACTACATTGCCATAGGCAAAACTCTACCGAATTTTTTCTGTCATAACAATAACAGTTCAGAAAGACGGATAACAATAAGAAAAAAAAATCTATTCTACAACCCTTAACTATGGTTTTGGTCTGATTTTCAACCCATAACTCTAAAATCATCTAAAATGAGACCCTGAACTATGAAAACGAGTTTTCTCGACTCCTTGGACCTATTCTAGGGCGGTTTTGCCCCACATGTGTCTAAGTAAATATGGTTTTGATGACATGATATCCTTAATTGCAAGAGTTTAATTAAAATAATTAAAAAACCACTATGGTCCAACGATCATACTCAGCCCCTTTTCCTTGGGGGGTGGTTTCACGCAATTGGCACTGCTAGCGCGTGAATTAACAAAAATAGCCTTATCTCTGAATTAATTACAAAAATGATACTATAGATAAGCGAGGACGCGACACGTGGCTTGTATGTGCCCCCTGGGGGCGAACTTGTCGCTACTGTGCTCCTGGGGGCCGGACATGCCTCCACCGCGCCCCTGATACGCGAAAATACCCTCGTCCGGCCCCTAGGGGCACGAAATTACCCTCATCTGGCCCTAGGGGAATATATTCTCTCTCCTCCAGAAAAGTACTGTTTATAGGAATTTTTAAATATAGAACATGAGCTCCAAAAATTATGACATTTATGTGGAGTCTCCTTACACAATGTACTTGCTTGTGTAATTTTTTTTTCATAATTTTATATGTTTTGATTTTTTTTCTCAAAAATTCATTTAAGGATAAATGTTTGTAGGAATTTCTAAATATAGAAAGTGAGATCCAAAAATTATGAATTTTTTTTCTTGAAGGTTCCTCACACAGTGTAATTTCTTTTTTTAATTTTTATAGAATTTTATATATTCTGAAATTGCCTCAATAATTAGGGTTTTAGGTCTAAAAAATTAGGGCTTTAGGGGAATTAGGGTTTTAGGTTTAAAAAATTAGGGTTTCATGATTTTATGTAAACAGTTATCAGGTGTTTTAGGGTTTTGAGTATTACGATCCAAGTGTAACAAGGGCTATGCATTTGTCAACATGACGACAGTGACGGGGACGTGTCGGCTCCACGCCTTCCTCCAGGGCCACCGCTGTCCGCTGGGAGGCTGGGGGATCCAGGAAGATGTGTGACGTCGTGCACGTGCGCATCAGGTTACGTATGATGCCGCCATCTTTGCAACTCCCCCGCAGCTCGGGGTCATAGATATTTTAATTAGCGTTCGGTGCTTGGAATTCGTAGGGCCTTGACGCCTTCATGGAGCACTTCTCCGGGGTCGCAGTTCCCCTGTGACACCAAGGAATTCCTGCTGGTGCACTTTGAGCTACCATGGGATGGCTTCCTACAGACAGAGGAGCATGTCGCCGGCTGTCTAGCCGGCCCCTGCTGATTAGATTAAACTATTGTTGTCGCATACCAACCAAATGTCTATCTATCTTGCACTCTATTTGTACTTGCTATGGATTGATAGAACATGAGATATATTTAGGTAGGCTTGATTCCTGGTCATTTGTGTGTTTTTCTTGTTCAAGCATGCGTCGTTGAAGCTTGATTTGCCTTTTATGTTGTATAATATATGCGGGGTTGTATTATCTGAGTTGTTGAATGATCTAGCCCGAACCATCGTTGTGATTTGTACGTGTTGTAAACTTCGTCTTGTAATTCTTATGCCGCACGGTATTACGCCTACTTAAGTTACTGATAAACTTTGTCTTGTGGTTGTGTCACTTGGTATTAAGTTTACTTTAATTATTATTTGCGCTAAATTATTTGCATTATTCACAGTTGCCACATAATGGAGTCACATTATATTGTACTTCCGGATCAATATATTCATATTCTCATCCGTAAGCATACTAGTTAGTGGTTTTTTTATCCTTAATTAGTCCCAAGTTGGAATTTTTGTACAAGATTTGGGGATTCTCTGAGAATGATTAGGCCCTGTTTAGTACCAGTTATTTTTAGGTATTGGGCCTTGTTTAGTACCAGTTGTTCTTTAAGCATAATAGATGACTGAATTATGCTTGCAGATTGGAAAAATATCCAGGTAGTAGTTTTTAACAAAAGATTTTTTTTCAGTTCCAAAACAAGAATGAAACTCATGTTAAATGTCATCCTATACAAGATTTCTTATACAAGAGTCTTGCAAGTAGGTATGTTCACAAGAGTCTTACAAGAATTTTATAGGTATGAGTTTTGTAAGAATTATATAGGAAAGAGTTTCTCGCATTCCGAATTTATGGATCTAAATAATCAAGTTCTTGGAAGATAACTGTACACATTCCAGATTTCTATGATATTTGCAATGCAAGAGCAGGATCTGTTCGGTTCCAAGTAGATTTTAGGCCCTAAGGGTCTTTTTGAATGTAGAATTTTTAAAGGAATTATGAAGGAATAGAATCCTACAGGATAGTTTCCTATAAGACGACGGCGACATATGTACCCCGATGCACGTGTGCACAACATCACACATCTTCCGGGATCCCGCAGCCTCCCAGCGGTGGCCCTGGAGGAAGGCGTGGAGCCAACGCGTTGCTGTCGCCGTCATCAAGTTGACAAACCCGTAGCCCATATTACACTTGGATTTTAATTCATAAAACCCTAAAACACTTGATAACCGTTCACATGAAATCATGATACCCTAATTTTTGAAACCTAGAGCCTAATTTTTTAGACTAAAACCCTAATTTTTTAGATAATTTTAGAACATATAAATTATAGAAAAATTACAAAAGAAATTACACTGTGTAAAAATCCTTCACTAAAAAATTCATATTTTTTGGAGCAAATTTTCTATATTTAGAAATTTCTACTAACATTAGCCTTAAATGAATTTTAGAGAAAAAAATACAGAACACGTTAAATTATAAAAAAAATTACAAAAGAAAGTACACTGTACATTGTATTAAGAGTCTTCACAAAAAAAGTTATAATTGTTGGAGCTTATTTGCTATATTTAAAAATTCCTATAAATAATACTTTTCTAGACGAGGGTATTTTCACGCTCCACGGGCATGGTGGAGGCATGTCCGGCCCCCAGGGGCACGATAGAGGCATGTCTGGCTCCAGGGGCACGGACAAGCCACGTATCACGTACTCGCTTATTCGTGGTACCATTCTTTGTAATTGATTCAGAGAGAGAATCTATTTTTGTTAATTCACGCGCCACTAGTGTCAAATGCGCCAAAAACCCTTTCTCAGATCAGGCTTAATTAATCACCCAATCTCCAAGCCACTCTCTCTGTGCTAATGACCAAGCGAGACTGGGCTCAGTTCGCCATCTGCGGAGCTCCTCTGTGTGTGTGTGTGTGTGTGCGCCTCTCTCTCTTTCCCTCCTTGGTGTGTTGCTGCAAAGATGCATTGCACAGAGTGGAGGACTCACCGGCGTCTCCTCTGCACTGCCCTCTCTCCTCGAACCTCTTGTTCATCCGTCGCCCACTGACATCGTCAACACTAATATCGCCCGTCCTCACTAGCACAAACCACCAGAGCAATGCTAGTGCCCTGGATGTGTAGCGTGCAACCAGAGAAGTCAATCTACCGTCGGGCCACGCAAATAATAGATGAAGGCTATGCTCGTTTACGCTATTGGTGCACCAACGCTCCGAAGGCGCCGCGACCACTAGAGACCTGCGTCAACGCGGCTACAAATCAGAGCTTGATAGAGATGGGCAGCGCCATTGGGCGGAACGTTCATCCCTCTAGGCATTTTGTCAAGCACATCGTGTGCGAGGGGCACTAGCTAACTTTCCGCCGCATAGTTAACCATGAATGCCAAGTTTGCAGGTGTTGTGCAGCTCGAGATCAATAATCCAAGAGAAATCAAGCCGGATTCATGGCTATCAGATTGAAAGAAGTACTTGCAAAAAGTCAATGATGTGATGTCATGATAGTGGCACAACCTTGAGCGACTCCCTGAACTCGTCGACAAACTTCTTGTCCAATTGCAGCACGGACGATACGATGAATTGTGAGTTGCGACCGAGCTGCTTCACATCGGCTCTAGCAGGGCATGACGGTGCCTTCTTGGTGGAGTGGAGGAACTTGCCGAGCACGCACGGGGGCAGCGAGAGGACAACGCGGCGGGCGGCTGCAACTAGCGTGCGTGGATGCGGTGGCAGGCGGGTGGTGATATGGTTTGATATAAGCAATGGCGGCGAGGAGATAGAACGAGAGAGGAATAGGTTGATTCAGCGCTTGCATGTCCATTTTGCTGAAGTGGACTACAAAACCGTTGACATGTCATATCAAAATCGGACTAGATTAGTAAGGGTCATGTGGCTGGTATTGATAGCAAAGAGATGTATTTTAGACGATTTTAGAGTTTAGTGTTGAAAATCGGACCGAGATCAAAGTTAAGAGTTACAAAATAGACTTTTTCCTAACAATAACAAGTAATGAACAACATACTGTTGTACCCTCGGCTAAGTTATTACACAAAGTGCACCAAAGTCTTGTGTCATTTCATGCACAAAAGACAACTTCTGACCATCTGTAGTTTTCAGCCATCCTAGCAGTGCCATCTATGGGCAAAACGGCCATTTCCCACTGCCAAAAAAGCCAAAAAAGGAGGAAAGTTTTAATTCACAGTAAAGTCGAGGCAATGGTATATGCTAAATCTAAACTTCTTTGAGTGATATATTTTAAAGCCAATATTTTGAGTGACATTCCGAGTCACGTCATCGAGTGGTATATCATGAATTGTCCCTTATATAATTGTTGTTGTAGTTGCCCCAAAGGTGCTCTTAGGGTATCACTAATAGTGTATTTATTATCGTCTCCTAGTTATACCACATTAACAAAATCCTACGTGGAGGAGAGAGGGGGAGGAGAGAGAGCGCATATCGTCTCTTCCTGAATAAACTGTTGTGCACGCAAAATATGACAAAATATATTAATCTACTCTAGTTGACATGTGGACCCGTTTCAAAGAAAAAATATAAAATATAAATATTGGAGAGTGTGGTAGAGACTATATTGGAGATATTGTCTCAAAAATGTTGTAACATATATTAGAAATAAGATTATCTCTAACTATTAGAGATGCACTTAAACTCCATTATAGCCACAAGCCATGGCCTCAACTTGTTCTGCCACTAGTGAGGCTGGCAATAACATTTTGCTAGTAGATGTTTGTGGAGTTTTACAAACACTAGTGGCAGTGTACTGTTGAGGAATCGTCGTTGGCGAGTCCAGTCCGAACGATAACTTCGTAGACAAACATAGAATCGCATCAAACAATGTAAGAATACAAGAACAAAATAGTAGATTGAACACAGAGAGTAGGAACTTCTTGCTTCTCTTTATTGCTCTTCATACGGTCAATCTTTTACAATGACTAGCACCCCCTATTTATAGTTTACAATCCCTACTAGGGTTTGGGATGGGGTGCTCATACATGGACCGGCTGCTGGGTCGAGCCCATAGTTTCCTAACACTCCCCCTTGGACACCCATCCTCACATGTTCATGCCTCGTCAAAACTCTATAAAAACCCAGTGGGAAAAATTTAGGGAAAGAGTACATGACACATGTTCTGCTGCGTTGCACGAATTGCCTCGTTAAAAACCTTAACCGAGAAACTTTAGAAAAACTCATCAAGTGAAAAAAGAGTACAATCCACCCAATTTCATTTAATCTCCAGGATTTACTCTTTGGGTACACGATCTTCGTGATCAAGTTTCAATAATGAGTTCGTGAAGGTTCTCTTCTTGAATTCTACACTTCTCTAAGTCTTATCATTCAAATTCCATGTATCCACCTTTCAAAGCTGGATGCTAGAAGTGACTTAGTGAATAATCCGCAAGATGTTCACATGATTTAGTATGCAGTACTTTGTTTTCATCCATCTTTTGCAATTCACGAGCATATAAGAACTTGGGGTTGATATGCTTTGTGAGATGACTCTTCACATAACCCATTTGCACTTGTGCAACACAAGCTGCATTATCTTCATAGATAACAGTGGGGTTTGCGCGGTAATCAATCCACATGACTACTTGATGTGTTGAATCGCCCGCCGAAGCCAAACACATTCTCGTGTGGCCTCGTACAGCGCTATGATTTCTGAGTGGTTCGTTGAAGTTGATACAAGACTTTGCTTAGACGATTTTCATAAAATGCAGTTCCACCACATAGGAATACATAGGTTGTTTGCGACTTGGCTGTATGCGGGTTCTACAAGTACCCGGTATCTACATAGCCATTCATAGTTATATCTTGGTTCTTTTTGTAAAACAGACCAAGTTCTTTGATCCCTTGGAGGTATCGAAAGATGTCATTCATTCCCTGCCAATGTCTTTTGGTAGGTTCTGCACTGTACCTTGTTAGCAGGTTCACTACAAATGCAATATTCGTCCTAGAACAGTTTGTCAAATACATGAGTGCTCCTATTGCGCTCAACTATGGGAATTGCGGTCCCAGGACTTCCTCCCCCTCTTCTTTAGGTCTATACGAGTTCTTATTTTGCTGCAAAGACCTCCCGATCATCGGCACTTTCGAAGAATATGCCTTTCCAAAATTAAACCTTTCTAACACCTTCTGAGTGTAGATTGACTGATGTACTAATATCCCTTCAATGGCAATCTTAGGCAATATTTGATTTTACCCAAATCTTTCATTTGGAACTATGACTCCAGGTAAGAGCTTGCTTTATTAATACCTTCCAGGGTTCCAATGATGTTCAGATCATCTTGATACACTGAGATTATACAAAATCCATCATGGGTTTGTTGTATAAATACACAGGGATAATTCTCATTATTCGTGTAGCCTTTCTTGCATAGAAAGTCTCTTCAAGCGATTATACCACATCCTGTCTGATTGCTTAACTTTGTACAGTGGTTTTCTGAGCTTCACACTGTACAAATTTCTATCTGCTCTGTCTTGGTTCTAGATAGGGATACATTCAGGTATCTTCATATAAATGTCCGAATCCAATGTTCCATAAAAGTATGATGTTACCACCTCCATCAATTTCACTTTTAAATTCAAGTTTACTGCCATTGAGATTAAATATCTAAAGGGTGGTTTCGCTCATAACCGGGGAATAGGTTTCTTCATAAACAACTCCTGGATGTTGAGTGAAACCTTCATCGGTATTTCAACCCTCTCCGGTGCATTGCGTGCATGCACATGCGATTTGGTCACGCTCTTCAAATTACTAAAGTGGTCAGGCAGATGATTTGCTAATGCTTGCAAATCAATTATCTTCCGAACTGCAATTGTCTTTTAGACTTCAATTTCTTCTAGACTTCAATTATCTTCTGGACTTCTCTATATGCTTCACTAGTGCGTGGGTCATATGCATGTATTTCAATTACCTTTTGGACTTCAATTGTCTTCTGGACTTCTCTATTTCCCGATATTTTTCATCAAGGGGTTGATTTCCTCCCCCTAATGACGAGAAACAATACTCATCAAATATACTATTACCGAGGCGGGCTGCATGCAAATCTCCGATCATGGGGTCCAAATACCTGATTATGGATGTTGTCTCATAACCAACGTATATCATAGACTTTCGGAGAGGGCCCATTACAGTACACTGCGGTGGTGGTATAGGTACATAAACCTTGCAACCAAACCTTCGTAAATGGGAAATTTTTGATGTTGACCCTTGCGCTAGTTGCATAGGTGAATGGATATTATATGTCGGTGGTCTAAGATTGATGAGAGTTGCTGCGTGCAAGACTGCATGTCCCCAACATGTAGTTGGTAAATAGCAATTCTTTAAAATTCTACTAATCCATTCTGAGTGTGGACATACGGTATGGAATGCTCAACTTTAATTCCTATTTTCATGCAATAATCATCAAGTGCCTTCGAAGTAAATTCTCGAGCGTTGTCTATTATGGTGAACTTCACATGATGATCAGGGAAATTATTATTAATATTAATTATCTGCGAGTTTAGCTTTGCAGAAGCGAGGTTTCTCGTAGATAATAAACGTATGTGCGACCATTTCGAGGAAGCATCGATGAACACCATAAAATACCTAAATTGCCCTAACAGAGACTGTATAGGACCGCGAATGTCTCCCTGGATACGGTCTAGGAATGCAGATTTCATCCTTCGCTTTCAGAGCAGAAGGTCTAGTAATTAATCTCCCGGTGGCACATGCGGGGCACACAAAATCTTTCTGATTCGGGAATTTATTTACATCGATATTTATGTCCCTGTGAATTATTAATTATATTTCTCATGATCCTAAGACCTAGGCTGCATAATCTATCATGCCAGAGATAGAAAAGTTTCAGAGCTTCTAAATACAATTTTCAGGGCAGTATAGGCTGCAGATGTCTTTATATTAGTGTAGTACAACCAAATTTCAAATGAAGGAAGTCATTCTAATACTATTTTTTATTTTCTTCACGCTTTGTAATGAGCAGGTATTCCTTACGATACTCTTTTTCAGTCTTTACGTGAAAACCGTTAGCGCGAATATCCTTGAGAGTTCTAGTCGATTCTGGTTACAGCAATGCTTCTTTTAATGACCAAAGTCGTGCCAATTGGGAGTATAATTATGGTATTTTCTGAGCCGATTATAGAAGTACCGCTGCCTGCGATTATCATAAGACTATCAGTATTCTTGCTTATCGAAAAAATATGTCTCTCTCAATTGTGCCGCTACCTGCTAAGCACACTTTCTCCATAGGGCGCTACACGCGTTCTAATATAATGTACTTTATTAATATGCAGCAGAAAACAAGCAACATATAAATAAAACACTTTAGATATCAGAACATAACTTGTTATTATAAATACAGGAATAAGTCTTGCAGGACTCATCATAAGAATTTAATGTTTTGCTCTCCTAGAGCTTACAATCATTATTCAATGTTCCATCATAATCATAAACTGCAAGTGACTGTGAAAAGATCTAAGTGCAGTGCGTGCACTAGAACAAATCAGCGAAGTATGTAGTAACTTTTGTATGAATCTGCTCCATGGCGATCCTCTCCTCTTGGGCAACTACGGTTGCAGCCGCTGCGTTGTCCAAATGAGGAGTGATGGAGGCTGCTACTGGGTTGTCTACATCCATTAGTGTAACTAATGGCTGTGGATCCTTTGTGCCTGCAATGGCGAGGTGTGCCTCATGTTGTCCTTTGCCCTTTTTCTTATACTAGAAAGCATCAATAACGTGCTTGCGACCCACGATATTACCCTTCTTACCCCTCTCCTTCGTGAGAGGCTTTCTCGCCTTGCAGCTGCTAGCATTGGCTTCATGGTCAACATTGCTACTAGGCAACTGTAGTTCTTCCTTAGAACATCATATTGAGCTTTCGCAACTTTTATGATGTCAATTAATTAGGCATACTCCATGTAGCCATCTTGACAATAGTTGCGTGCGGATTGCACCGCATCCGGGTGAAAGGTAGAGAGAGACTTCTCAATCTTCTGCTCATCCGTGATTACATTATCACATAGTTGAAGACTTGTACAAATTCTGTACAAATTCTGACCATGTTGGGTCAGTTCTTTGAACTCCTGGTTCGTGATGCCAGTCATCTTCATATTCATGCAAAGTGTTCATAAGATTACTGCTGGTAATCTGCATAAAATGGTTGTAAAAATTCTCATAATGTTTTTTGAACTCCCGATTCATGATTCCGTATTTTTCTATACATTTTTCATGATTTATTGCTATTTTTAGTGATTAAAAGCAATATAAATAATTACAAATAATCAAAACATAGTAAATACAATACATAAATTGTATAGAAATAATAATAACAAAGTTAAATATGCTTTAAATGCAAAAATCGATTCAAAATTTGAATTATCGATGCCCTTTTCTACTGGGATATGAATTTTCAGTGAATGCTGCAATTTTCAGAGGCTAAAACGCGAAATTTTTGAATTTTCGAGGGGGTTCGCAAAATTTCATTATTCGATTTAATTTACGAGTGTTGTTCTTCGACGGTTACCTTTCGATGCGAGGAGAGTTGATCGTACTGATAACGTGTTGAGGAACTGTCGTTGGCGAGTCCAGTCCGAACGATAACCTCGTAGACAAACATAGAATCGCATCAAACAATACAATAATATAAGAACAGAATAGTAGATTGAACACAGAGATGTAGAGAGTTTATTGCTTTTCTTTATTGCTCTTCATACGATCAATCCTTTACAATGACTAACACACTTTATTTATAGTCTACAGTCCCTATTAAGATTTAGGATGAGGTGTCCATACATGAACCAACTGCTGAACCTAGCCCATAGTTTCCCATCGTATTCCACTGCCCAAGCAATGCAAACTCGCACAACGAGCAATACTAGTTGGAAGATAAAGCAGCAACAGTTGCGATCGATTGAGCCGGCCAGGCCCAACAACAGCAGCTGCTGGTGCTCACCAAACTAGGACACGCGACAACCAAATTCCACTCAAAAGTGCTATACTTTGCCTTAAACTCACTTTTTGCTGGTTTTGTAAGGAAAAGAAACCGCGACAAATAAATGTATCATTATGTTAAACCCCAAAATTAAAAAGGACCGCGTGGTTGTGAAGGTGAACATGCAGATAAAAACGTAGCCCCCCAACATGCGGCTCAAAGAAGGGGAAAAGAGAGGCGTATATATTAGCTTTCGTTCTCTTCCTCGGTGAATTATCGCCATGAGGCATGACACAGATCGAGATCCTTCCCAGCTGCCGCTACAGTGAGCTCTTTTTTTTTTCAAGTCATGGTAGGGTGAAAGCGACATAGCCGGCCTGTCCCTTATCATCGTCGTGTATCTGGAGACGGCGTAATGGGAGTATACCTATACTGCTGTATAATAGTAACTGCATAATTCGAGATCGATGTTATACTGCCGGTGCGCAGAGCGACTGAGGTGCCGGTGCTGGTTACGCACGTGGTGATGCCTTGGCTAGGCGGCCCCGCGGATTTCTTCTTCCAAGTTGGTCTTGGAGAGAAATGGTGGTCGCTTTCCGGTGAATTGAATGCGTATGCTGTCCATTGCCCTGTTTGTACTTCACGAAAATGGAACGCTTATCTTTTCTCGGTTCTGATCTACTTCTCTTGCCGTCTGAATCGGTGGAGTTCATCAGCGATTACGGCGTGACCACATGAGTGAAATATGAGTTCCATATGCGGATTGAGTCAGCAGTTACAAAATGAAAAAAGAAGAAGAGGTAAGCGAAAGATAAATTATCAACGCTACTGCAGATAGTACCGCGAAAGATAAGCGAAAACGACAGGAAAAATCCCCATATGGGACCATACTAGCGCGAGGATTCGATGGTCATCCACGTACGTAATTTTAACAGGAGCTCGATCTGTGCCATTTAATGGCTGGAAGACTAAAGCCTATAGGTCCTGGTCATTGCCTCCTGGACGATGGTCCCTCTAAAAAGCTTGATCGCTTCCAATAAGAGATAGACTGCTGCGAAACAGTACCGTGATGTTACAACACAACCGCATTTTCTCGCGACGCACATGGCCGAGCCGCTACGGGCCAGCAGGGGCATCTGCGTGCCGGGACGCAGGCCGCTTTCTCCTCGACTTCACCACACGGAACAGGAGAGTTCGGCCGGCGAGTCCCTGCACTGCATCCTCGACGGCGGTGTTCGCAAGATTTTCCCAGTTCGGTAACCGAACAACGCATCCATATTTCGGTTCAGGCCAGGACATTTCTTCCTTTCTTCTTCAGGTTTCGCATAGCGAGCGTACAGCTTTATCTGGACTACCGGAGTTTAAAACTTGATGGCTACTTTGTAAGAATTTTGTGAGGTCACAGAATTATCGTCAATCACTGTCTTTTTTTTACGTGTGCTACAGGGACATACTCGTGTATGTGTGCGCGCGCATGTGATGTGTGTCTGGGGGTGAAGGCCAAATCAATTGGTTTGGTCAACTCGAGCTGTCCCAACTCAAGAAACAGAGACAAGGCCAAATCACAGGCAAATTTGGCTTGCTTGTTGAGTTGATGGCGTGGCCTCTTAACATTTCAATTGGTTTGGTCAAATCTTTACACATTTGCATCGAAAGTGAACGATCGAACAGATCGAATCGACGTCACTGTCACATCCTGGCATGCACTAGCAATGACTAAACAACAGGAATATCTAGCCAGAGCGAGTCAGCTCTGGAGACCGGAGGACGCAAGCCCAACAGGGTGTCCAAACGGATTGTTGCCTCCAAAGATTAGCGTCGGAAGTTTGTTATCCTGTTTCGTTTAGACATGTCATGTTCTGATGCTAAAAATCAATGGCTGATGGAGCAAATTTCTCTCCAAAACGGCAGCAATCATCAAGCGAGGAACAGGGCACCGGGACATGTGTTATGACTATTAAGACATCCACGGTGTGAAGTACTCTCACCGACGCTTCTACCTCTGGGCTCGTCCTGGTCTAAGACGATGGTGACGGCATGGCTTCCCATCCTCCACCAAGATCTGGCGGTGGCGCACCCAGCTCGACCTCGGCCAATGGCGGCACGGCCAAATCCGGCGGCGGCACATCCTCCTAGATCTACAGTGACGGGCGACAACGACCACACGCCGCGATCGACGGCCAGATCCCACGACGAGGACTTCCTCTTCTGGCACGCGAGCACAACCATACAAGTTTTTTTTTTTGGCTTGGTGTCGGTACCTTGACTGTTACCAGTATCTCGCTTGGTACCAATGCCAGATTTCTCTTCAATATAAGCTACCTGTACCAAGAAGAGAGAAGGGCTTTAGTACTGGTTGAAATCGCACATTGGAGGTGCTCTAACTCGGGCAGCTAGCCGAGACAATGACTCGAGATTATGCAGACTGTGCAATGCACTGGAGCTGATGCCTCCCTTGCCACACAAAGTTCACAACCATCTCCAGCAGAGCACCAACCATTGTTGTTAAGGTTCAGCTAGGATTTACTTATTTATAGTTCATCTGTTGCAACTCTTATTGATAGGAACCAATAACCTTGACATCACATGTAGAGCAGTCACAGAAAGGGAGGCACTATGCATGACAATTTGCAAGTCAAATTGTCGGCTGTCATCAAAACTTCCTGGATCTTTTATTAGCGGTATTCATATCCCGCTAAGGTTAACGCCCGCGTTACCTCTCAAAACAGTCAGACATCAGTGTTGTTAGTTGTGTATTGTATGGGGTTATTTGCATATATATTATATGTATTTGTATATATATTGGTATATTGACCTCATAAAAAATACTAACACTATTTATAACATAGTATCAGAGCAAACATAGGGTTTGTTTTCATCGAGCCTCCGCTGGTTTTTCCTTTCCGGCGCCGCCTGACTTCGCCGCTTCGCTTGCCGTCCGGATTCGTCGCACCTTGCATTGGTGTCGCCTCCACCGCCGCCGCCTCGGTGTCGCCCGGCGTCGACTCGCCTTCGCAGGTCTTCCTCGTCCGACAGTGTCGGCTCGTCTTCATCGGTGTCGATGTCGCCTCGCTTCTTCTGGTGGTTCTTCTTCCCAATCTGATGCATCGCCTCGTCTTCGCCGGTCTTCCTCGCCCGCCGGCGTTGCCTCGCTTCTTCCGATCCAGAGTCGTCTTCCGCCTCCGCTCGGGCGTCGCACACCCACCGCCGCTGCTCGGTCATACCCGCCGCCGCTTCCGCTTGGCTGTTGCCGCTACCGCCTCCTCCTCATTGCCGGGGAGCTACCGCCGTCGCTAAGGGGAAACCCTAGCATGTGTGATTTTTGTTCGGGCTCCGCTGGTTAACAGGCCGAAGACCTTTTTAGCCGAGCGGTCGGCAAAGCAAAAAAAAAAAACAGAGGAAAAAAAACGATACGTCACTACTACACAAAACCTCATCATATACAGTTCTAAACCATCATCACAGATGGTTTTTTGAACCGTCTGAATTTATGTGTCTGTGATAACAGATGGTCATCACAGACGATTTTCAAATCATCTGTGAAAAAAGCTATCACAGACGGTTCTTTGCAAAAAAAATCGAATTTTGATTGTTTCATAGTTGGTACCATCACAGTTTATGTGAGATTTTAATCTTCAGAGACTCTTGAAAATACATAAAAAAAAAGACATCACTCACATACGAAAACCTTCCTGACCTCCCCATTACGGCCTGTGAGTACCTCGATGTTGCTCATCTTGACCATGGTGTCGGCGAAGAGGGTGCTGAGGTGGCCCAAGTATGAGTCAACGACGTCAATGGTGGAGGTGTCGTTGTAGAGCACGACGTCGAAGGTGATGACGGAGAAGCCATTGCGGATGTGAACCGCTGCACCCATTTACCATTTACGTACGTGCACCCATAGGTTAGCTACCATGATCGATCGAGTCATCGAGGAAGAAGAAGTTTGTTTGCTTACAGCTAAGGAGGACGAGGTCCTTGTTGTGGAGGCCTGCGGCAGCGCAACTTGGACCGAAGCACGTCGACGGAGACGAAGTCTAGCAGCACGTCGGTGTCCCGCGGGTTCGACACCCTCCCTAGCACATCACGCCTCAACTCGGCTATTATTTACAAGAACAACGCCAAAATATTTTACCTCCCGCGCACGCGTTCAAAATTTTTCGAAATCCCGCACTACGAATTGTTGAGTATATAAGCATTTTTCGAATTATTTTAATCCAGAAATATAATAGTGAAACATATGCATAAGCGGATCACAAAGAACACTATAGGAATGCGATTGATTCTAGAAGAACGAAGCTAGCAATTCTATCTCGATGTCCAAGACAACAATTAACATTAAAACAAAACAAGTAACAAGAAAGATATAGGCATACCAGTTCGGAGGAAGATGCGAGAGTGTTCTTGATGATTGCGTCGTTCGTCATGGCGTAGTGGTAGTGGTTGATGTAGAATGTAGTGCGCGCGGTTGATGTAGAGCGTAGCGAGCGTTGATGATGTAGACGTGGCGTGACGATCGCTCCCAAAAACCTTATTCGTCCTCGCTCGTGCAAGCCTTCGAGGATGAGGGTTCGGAGGCTGCTCTCCGGTGCGGCCGTGCACGCGTCTCAGGGATGGAAGTGCCGAGACAACAACAAAGAGCGTGGAATCATTGTGGGAAAAACCAACAAGCCAAAGAAGCGATTTAATTCCAACACGAATCACATACGATTTCATACAAAAACCGTCTGTGATGACATATCACAGACGGTTCGTATCATGGACCGTCTGTGTATCACTGTGATGAATTAGATTATCACAGACGGTTCTTCTTAAGAACCGTCTGTGAAGTATCACAGACGGTTCTTACGGAACCGTCTGTGATAACTATAATACAGACGGTTTCAAAGGAATCATCTGTGATGAGACGTCTAGTATAGCTTGTTTTGTAGTAGTGTGTTGTTCTAACCGTCGCGCCGTCCAGCGACGCCTACCAATAGGCATTGTTTTCGTTCCTCGCTGCTCGGTGATCTTCGATGGTCTCAATTATCGGGACTAGTTTCAGCACATGCGTCTTCACATGCGAGGTCAGCGCCTTTGGAAGTTTTTTACCGGTGAGTTGCCTTGCCCGCCTCTACTATTCTGGTTGCTAGCATAAAGGTGCAATTCACTGGGGATGTGGTTGGTTTGGCTTCAGCACAGTTGATGTGGACACATCTGCGCAACCGCTATGAGCCGTCTGGTGATTCCTTGTATCTTTCTATTGTACGTCAGGAGCAGTCGCTGCAGTAGGGAGATGCCACTTTGAATGAGTTTTATGCCCAATTGTCTGCGGTATGGCGTCAGATTGACTTTTTGGGACCAGACGGAGTACAACGCTTCATGAGATACTTTTACAACTTACAAGTGTTAGTTCAATCTTTATCATATCATAATTCTTTCCGTGTGCCAGTGTTGCATTACCATCATTTACCATGGTAGCCAAACGCGTTGCCTCTGAGTGACATGCCCTCGAGGCAATCACATAAATAGTTGTATCACTTTTTTGTTTATGAGTTTTTGAATAATATATTATTTCACCCTTTAAGTAAAATATCATTTATATTGATTGTCAAATATGTTACTTGTTCGTGAAATTTTCTATTTATGTTTATGCTGTCATTCTAAACATTTCTAATCTTATGTCATTATGTGGGATACTTATGATTTATGAATCAACACATATATTGAGTGATGATCATATTTTACGGATCATATATATGAGATATCAAATCAATAATGTGGACATATGTTGGAGAATATAGTATTGAATTGACCCGTCTTGAGACACTACGAGAATTGTTATATTTTTTAGCGTCATCAGTTGGCCTCATACAGGAGTGTATGTGAGATTTTTAGCCCTGTGGTCGTCATATTTTTCTACATGTGTAATAGTTTACTTAAGAGTTGTCAAACACTACTCCGTAAATGGGTAATAATAAAGGTAGCTTTAAGGTTTACTATGAAACATGCGGATGAATGTGAGCGATTAAGATAGAATTTACCCATCTTCTTTAACAGAAGAGATATCCCTGGCCCCCTTCATATGGTTGGATTAAGGAAGTGCATGATCATTCCGAATATGATTGCAAAGTCTACTGTAACTAAGTAATTCACTACAAGATCGAGTGAAGAATTGAGCTATCATAAGATATCATATATCTCACCATAGTTTGATGTGGTACCATGAGGCAAAGAGACCAGCACATGAGCTTTATAAAGGTTTGTTCAATACGATCTTTATGTGTATTTGAGAGTCATTATGTCCTGTTGGGAACCGCTACCGACTTATGGATCAAAAATGTATTTCCAGGTTAGAGCCGACCACGTATGAACCTACGATCTCTTACTCGTAGGACTTTCTGTTTTACACGGTAGAAATTTTTATTACGCACTAGTGTAACCTATACCTGTATCCCAACATTGCCAAACATCAGTTCATGGCAGCTATGCACAATATGCTAGTGCTATCTTGACCATACCAAACTTACAAGAAAATATGCACTGTTGTGACCCCGATGCTGGGAGGGGCAGCTCCGATAGGTACAGACAGATTAGTCCTAAAAGGTCCATATATCTGAGTTCAAAAAAGGAAGATCACTCATGGTTGTTGCATGCTTGCTAAGAGCTTTTCAAAGTACTCTTTGTTGAGTATGTTCACCTCGCAGTCTGAAATACCTCGGATTCAATTGAAAACAAACCACTTGGAGAAGAAGGGATCGAGAAATGTTTGCAAAACAAGTCACACTAGATTAATAGGGGACAGGGGAATTTGGACTCCAAACCTTAAGCAAAAAACACATGGTTAACAATCCAACATTCTCCAATAACCTGACCAGGCCAAGCAAGCATACCACCCTACCCTAGCATCCTGTACACAGCTACAATTCAACATGACGTACCTTACCAACGACCCAAATCCTCTGCTAACATCAGTTGAATCCTCCTCCTCTCAACTGATGTTAGTAACCAACCAGCCATTCTCTTCATCCATCACTCGCAAGTTGGAACAACATATGTATTCACATAACCGAACCGAAGCCAGCTGTTATTTACAGATGATCATTACGCCCCCTCCTTACAGAGCTGCTACATTCTCAAGACTCCGACCAAGAACGGAGCAGACGAGGTCAAAGGCAGGCGAAGCATACTTTCAGTCTTTCACCACGTCAGTACTGCATTACCTAGCGAAGCTTGTAGCTGCCACTGGTCCAACTCTGCAGCCACCACCACCTTGCCGCTGCTGGCGCAGGTAACCAAGCAAAGTCTCAGCCTGCAAATCATATAGCTAAACGTAAGTGACTCCACAATTTGGGATCAGTTTTCAGATTTAGTGAAACTGAATAGCACATGCATAGTAGGGCAGAAATATGAGGGGGAATTTTGTTCCAAGCCAGTTCAAAGAGAAACCAGATAACTCATGGCAAACTGTAGTGGCAAAATTGAGAAGCACGCATTTCAATAGGGAATCTCAGATGCATATGTTTTGACAATAACTTTAAAGTATTCTCGTTTTCTAGTGACAGTAAGCATTGTTTTTTGGTCGAAGGACTAAGTTAGGAAGCAAAACTACTGCAGTTTTGACTTGCAGAAGAGAGATCATGCATCCTTCTGTACTTCGATTCTTCAAAGGTTTAGCAGACCATGGACTGTACTAAGAAATGTGAAATTAATCAAGTGCGTATCTCCACAATGTGAACAGAATCTACAAGTCAACACCTGACTTGATCAGTATATGGCAATGCATGCCAACTAGCATGACGGCTTTTAAAGAAACATGGGTTAAATTGAACATTGTTGAAGAACACGTAGAAATCTACCTAAACTCAAGTACATGCACAGTTCCCTTTCCTCCGTCTATGTTTAATGTACTTTTCAGTACTTCGTGTCAATCAGACTGCAATCAAACTCTAACTGATGAATTCGTTGCACACTGTTCAGTACAATCAGTGATAAACTGACAGACAAGATGACTTCAGTCACATCAAAATCTCAAACCCAAAACTGGCACTTATATACCAATCACCAATAGTTATCACTCAAATAAAATTTAGCAAATCACATCCAGTTCCAACATGACATTAACAAGAGGAATGTAAATGAAGTATAAAAAAATGTGACTCGGTGTCGCATACCTTGCGCTTGGCACGGGCAGAACCGGACTGCGAGAGCGCGACAAGAGGCGGGATGGCGCCCTCCCGGACAAGAAGCTCACGGTTGCGGGGGCACTCGGAGCACAGCTGCAGCAGCGCCACCACGGCGAACTCCTTCTCCCTCGCCGGGCCGTCCTCGATGGTCTCAACGAGTGCGGGTATCCCGCCAGCTTCCACGACAGCGTCACGGCCTTCCGCAATGCCCGCGAGGCTGCCAAGAACCACCATTGCCTTCTCCGATGTCCCACTGCCGCGCTCACCGATGAGGTGCACGAGCGGCACGACTGCGCCGGCGGTCACCGCACGCTCCTTGTTCCGGCGCGCCGAGCAGAGCCGGTAGAGCGTGGTGAGCGCGTCCTTCTTGCCGCGGGTGGAGCCCGCGGAGAGCAGCGCGACGAGCGGCGGGATGGCGCCGCACGCGCCGATGGTGGCGCGGTTCTCCTCAATGCCCGAGAGGCTGAGCAGCGCGCAGGCGGCGTTCTGCTTGGCCGCCGCGGTGGCGGTCCGGAGCGCGTAGACGAGCGGCTTGATGGCCCCCGCCGCCGTGATGGCCGGCCGGTTCCGCTCCTCGAGCGACAGGTTCAGCAGCGCCGTCACCGCGCTCTCCTGCGCCACGGGGTCGGTGCTCCGCAGCAGTGGCACCAGAGCGGGGATGATGCCGGACACGCCGATCAGCTCGCGGATGTCCGACCGGTGCTTCGCAAGCAGCCTTATCCTCGCAGCCGCCGTGCGCCGCGCGTCCGGCGCGGCCTCCGGCCCCAGCGCCTGCACGCACGCCAGCACGAACGGCTCCACGCGCTCCAGCGGCGCCGCGTCCACGGACAGATCCATCGACTCCAGATCATACAGATCCACGGAACCGAGCTCCGGCGCGTCGGATCTGGGCGTCGCGGCCGCCGCCGCCAGCCGCTCGAGCTCCCCGGATATATCCGAGTTGAAGCTCGAGTAGTCCGAAAAGTCCCGCGACAGCTCGAGCAGCTCCGTGGCCGCCGCGTTGGCGGAGGACGACTTGGCCACCGCCGCGGGGTGCGCGGGCCCCGTGGTGGCCGCCAGCTCGCTGAGGTGGAAGTCGATGACCGAGTCAGTCAGGTTCTCGATGTCCGAGTCCGCCCCGTCCGCAGCAGGCGGCGGGGAGGACCCCGGGGAGGAGTCCGGGTGCAGGAGCGCGGAGCGGATGGTGCGCATGGAGTGTCCCGGGCGGCGCGCCGACGACGCGCACGGGCTCTGGCCGGGCGACGGGATCTGGCAGCCGACGAGCGAGACCATGGGTGGGGGCGAGGGAAGCGAGTGATGATGAGGGTGGGTGGGCTGGGCGATGATGTGCTACAAACGGAATGAGATTGGAGTGCGGTGTGGATCTTTGTAGACCCTTTTGCCCTGTAGAGAGAAAAGTGTGCGAGAGCGGGGAACGTGTTCCGGGTTGGGTTGGCGACAGACAGGTGTCCGTCTATGTTGCCATGCCTGCTGCTAGATGCCTACCTGGCTACTCTAATGTGACACTACCTCAATGGCATGTGGGCCTGTGGGGGGTTATGGATGCTCTGTGTGGAGATGTCAGTGATTGGAGTGGAATGTTGTGCGTGCGAGAATGTCAGCCACGGAAGGGGGCCAGGGTGCCATGCCCCACTACTACCGGGTCGGTCGCTTTTGGTGGCAGTGGTCTGTGGAAGCAAGGAATCACTTTCCGTTTGTTTGGTCCTGCCCGTGCCAGGTAATGATCCTGCCACTGCGTCGTGGGGCTGCTGGGGGCACCCGCGCGCGCGCGCGTCTCATGGGACGGACGGTTGTTTTTGAGCTCCGCATGGGCATGGCGGCATTGGCGGGGAGGGGGGAGTGGGCTGGGATCGGTGGTGGGATGTGACGGTTGGGCGTAAGGGTGCAAATGGACGAGCGCCATCTGCAAGCCTACTTAACCCACACTGTAAAAAAACAGTAAGTAAACACCTGTAGGCAACACGTGCAAACACCGACGGGCTCATCTCAAGACGATTGAGGCCCAACCCAGCCTCTTGGAAGTACACAGCCTGAACCTGCACAAAACTGAAAGTGCTGTTTCTAATTTCGAGCAAATCGATCTAGCAGCAAAGATCTCTTTTGGCGGCCCACTCGCCAGGGCCGGCCCGCTGTCTTTCCCCCTCCCGTTTTCCAGCCCGCCCGCTCACCGCTTTCTCTCTCTCTCCTTATCTTTTCCCATTGCTGTGCGTCGCCCGTCTTCTCGCCAGCGTCGCCTCGCTTCCGTCGCCGCCGTTTTCGCGCACCGTCGCCGCCCTCCCCTTCCGTCTCCCGTCCGTGGCTCGCCTCCTCCTGCCGCGCCCAGATCCGCCTCGGCTCTCCTTTCCGCTTCGGCCGGCGCCTCTCTCTTCTCCCCTTCTTCCCCCTCGCTCGGGCGGTTTCTTCCTCCCGCCGGCCCACGATTCCGCCGACCCAGAAGTGCCGCCGCCCTCCCACCTCCGCCCCGCTCACGCTGCAGCGTGCCTCCTCGGGCCCCACGCTTTCCTCTCTCCCACGCATAGCGTTGCAGTGAGCCTCTGCCGCGCCGCCGCTGAGCCGCCGCGCCACCTCTCCGCGAATCCGCCGTCGCCCATGTCGCCTCTGCGGCTTGAGCCAAGCCCTCTGCCGCGCCTCATCGTCGCGCTGCCCGGTCGGCGCCTCGGCCGTCTTGCCGCTCCTCGCCCGCCCGTGACCCTGCGGCCCGCCACGCCCGTGACCTCCTCCGCCACCTCCACCGGCTATAAGCCGCGCCCCCCCCTCTGCTTCTCCTTCCTCCCACGGTGACTCTCCCCAAGCACTCCACACCGCTTGCTACTTCCTTCTCTGCCGGGCACAGAGCCAGGCGACATCCCTCACCGCCCAGCAGCCCGGGCGGTCGCTTGAGCGCTTGGCGTGGCGGCTCCGTCTTGACCGTCGCCGGCGCGGCTCCTCGCCTCACTAAGGTTCGCCGCCGCCAAGCTCCACCCCACACCGACCGGCTCGCCGCCTCCTCCACGCTCGGTGAGCATTCCCCTTCTCCCGTGCCTTGCTCTTCCCTCTCCTTCCTCCCAGTCCGTCGTCAAGCCGCCCTAGCGCCCGCCTCATTGGGTCAAACCGCCGTGCACCCTTCTCCCTCGCGATGCATCTCTCACCTTGGCCGAGCCACCCTTCCCCTTGCCTTGATCTTCCTGCCTTGCTCTCTCCCTCTACCTGGCCAAGGCCCTGGTATATGGCGGTAGTGTTGATCGATGATGAACTTGATAGCCCTTGTAGTGGCGGTTGATTCATCGTGTTCGACAATTGATTGAGTATTGTTACGGCAAATGAAGACCTCTGGGTGAGCTATCACCAAAATGGTGTGCTCGGATGATTTAGAACACGTGTTGTATAAGTGGATAATTGAATCATTGTGTTTGTTTTGGAAAGTAAATTATCATTGGTGGTTTATATGTAATCTGTTTGACAATTGAAATTTGTGTTAAGTCTGGCAGTGGAAGATTTGCGACTGTAACCCTTGTGTCAAGTATTTTGAAACCTTGTTTAGTAATTTAGAAATTTTGGTATTGGATGCTTGTGTTGATAGTTGCTTCCCTTATCGGAATTGTTGTCAATAATGAGTGTTTTGTATCTAGCATTTGATTATATGTGCAATCTGGCAATTTGAAGTATCAGTGGCCATGTTTGATTGAATATCAATGTTGTTGGCGAAAATGTAGGTTTGTATTCAAAATATGTGTGTAATTCGGCAGTGGAGTCATTTGTGGATTTTTATGTCATTCGTCAAACTAAATCGATTGAATTGGTAGTTGTGTATTGGTTTGTTAACGTCAATAGTTGTTTGGTCTAGCCAGTGAAAGCTTATATGATTGATGTGACAATAGGTCGAGAGTCGGCATTTGGAATTTCTGTCAATTGAGTTGTTGTGTCATAGAGGTTGCGATCAATCGTGATTCATCTGCTTCGTTTGTCAACGTTTGATTCGTAGTTACCTTCCCGGATCGTAGTGGTAGCAATAAGGTTGCAATCGATCCAGCGATTAAGAAATGGTACATTAGGATCAATCGATTTGCTGGTAGTAAGTTTGATTATTTCTTAATTGTCTGTGGTTCGGATCATCAATATAAGTGTTTTGGCAGTAATTTGAATAAGTGGTTGTGATCCTGATTATTAGGGATAGCTTTAATCTTCAGTAGCAGTATTGTCTTTTGGATTGGTGTGTTGTCGAAACTGAATCGTTGAGTAATACTTTGGCGGTGATATTGGTATTGAATTGCCATTGGAATGTGTGTCGATCGGGTATCCTAGTTTTGGTTTAGAACCGATGGTTGTCGCTGAAGGATAATCTTGCGATGAGAGCTTTCCTACCAAGCTCATTCGACCTTACCCTCCTTTGTATCATCCCTCCGGGCAGACATTATCTGCCATTCCTCCTTTCGCCCAACTGGTCATTTGACTCTGTCAAACATTCCAGTGTCGCTCAAACCCTTCTCTCAAGCCGTCCTCCGCAATCTTTCTGAGGCTCTTGTGTTTTATTTGGTCTCTTGGATTCTTTGGATTTATTTGGTTTTTAATCGTTATTGCGTAATTAGAAATCGAAGTCGGAAGAATCGACGACTCAACAGATCCAAGATTCAAGCAAAGACGCCAGATCAAGACTTGAACCTCTGTCTAATCGGGCTTTGAGTAAGATCAAGGCCACGATAAAAATAGCCCAAAGTAGTCAATAGTTTCTCGGCACACGGCGTAGTTTAGTCCTTAGTTGTTCTAGTCTCACCCGATCTAGCCGACTCAGTGGTTCTTGTGTACCTCCTATATTGTTCAAGTTTCGGATAATATCGGGTGTACACGGGTTCCCCAGTCACTTGCTGCGGTAAGATGTGCCCTCACCCTTTTGCTTCCGTTGTTGCTTCCGCTATCTTTTGTAATATATTCATTTGGCCTGTCTGGCCCTTATTGTAAAAATTGACCCAAAGCGGCCTATGTAAACTCTGATGTGTAAATTAATGAATGAAATGATTTTGCGCTATGTATGGTTTGATTCAGCAATGTACCTGTGGAGTGCTATCTCTTGATCGAGTGAATAGCACGGTGATTTCACAGAGGATCGGATGCGAAATCTAGGGTCAAGCCAGAGGTATCGAGCATATGGTCAGAGGAATCTTAGCTAGACTGGTCGAGCCTAGGGACTTGAGTATTATTTACAAAACCTAAGAAAATTTTTGACAAAATATAACGTATTATTTGCTATCACTTACCCCTCTTAGATCTCCACTTCCCTTGATTTCACTTGAGTCTTTACTCAGTCTGACTTCCTCGCTGCTTCAAAAACTTTAGGTGGCAACCCCTTCGTTCGGTGGCCCATGGGACTTGTACTCTCACGAAGAAGATAGAGATGGGTGCGTGGAACCCCTTCGCCAACTCATGTACCACCTGGACTACTATCTACCCCTCTTGGAAGGACAATCCGACCCCGAAGTCTGCGTCATCGTGTGGGAGTAGCTAGGCTAAGTCTAGGATAGCTAGCAGTGCTTGCATTAGCAGTCCTTGTTTGCAAGTGCTTTTGTTTTCTTCCTTTGTAGACGTTGTGTCTGTATCCTGTGTCATGGCTTAGCATGGCCTATATGCTTTGCTTTAGGAGTCATGTAACATAACCCCTTAATATAATGCACTAGTTCTAGGCTTTGTATTGTATTTGATCGTTTTCCTTATTTGGTTTTGAGTTTCTTCTGTGTGCCTTAGAGGGCTAGAAAACCCTCATATAAGTCCTCCTAGCCTAACCTAGGTTGTCTTCTCGATGGCACCAAAGAACCGACAAGAAGGAAGTGATGTCGGTTGCAAAGGAAGATGACAAAGACAAAAGCCACAAGATAGCTATCCTCGTGATCGAGAACTTCCGGTAGCTCATCATCCACTCGGTCGGTGATCGGCCACCAAGAGCTCCAACGCTAACTTCGCACTCCAGTGGGATTGTTTTCCGCGCCCGCTCCACGGACAAGTGCGACAAACAACCCCGCAGACTAACCTATCTTGCTTTAGCTGCGGAAGTAAAACACCGCCAATAGATGCCCCTGGAAGAAGCTTCGCTTGCGTGGTGCGAAGGCAGGCAAGCGCACCTGCCACCGTCAACCTCAAGAATTACCTGAGGGCGATGGTACCGTTGCACCAGGAAGACCCCTGAGGGACAACATCTGCTTCCATTGCAAGAATCCGGGACATTTCGCCAACGGATGTCCCCAAAGGAAGCAAGACCAAGGAATCAAGTGTCCTTATTGCGGCAACTCAAGACACCGTAAGAACAGATGTCCCAAACGGAAACCTAAAGAATCAGCAAAGAACGTCATCATCACCAACCTCAGTCTTGACAACGAAGAACTCCTCAAAGGTCCCAGCAAAAAGCGAGTTGTAGACTCGGAAGCCCCGCCAACTGTTTGTCTTGAATGTGGCAAGTCAGGACATGTCGCCCAATTATGTCCTCCATTAAGACAAGATGCAAGAGGAGCATGCTTCACATACGGGCAATATGGACACTATTTCTACTCGTGCCCAATGCCCTACTGTTCCCGTTGTAAGGGACACCATCAACCAGAAGATTGCTCGGTGAACCAGAAAGCCTGCATGCGATGTGGAGGAAAAGGACATCAGGCAGATCAATGCTCCAACTGCCCCAACTGTGATAAGGATCACCCGTCGGGTGATTGCCCGATGAGTAAAGTCACGTGCTTTCTCTGTGAAGGACAAGACCACTGCCCTAAAGATTGCTTCATGCGCCCAATCCTGACCAAGGCAATCGAGTTGCAAAGGACAAACTTCCTGACCGCCGTAAAGTTCTTCATGAATGAAGTTAGTAAAGACAGCTAGTATTGAGCACCCTTCATTTTAAGGTGGGTAGCTAAACCACTCAGAAGTATGTAATGAGTATGCTTCATGTTAAACCTGCACCAGCGCATGTTGTGCTGGAGCTTTGCTCTCCTTTGTGTCAAAAGGAGCATGTTGTAAGGCTATTCTGCCAACCCCCCTTAAGTTAAGGAAATTGTGGTATCTGGTTTAGTCAGAAGACTCTTATGCTGCTTCCTCAGTAAATCCCCGAGTAAAGATTGCTATGTAAACCTTCAGATTTCTAACTAGCCTCCAAGTGCTGCACTCCAAACTTCGGACATCATCCCAGAGATGGATTGGCTAGATGCTAAGGAATATAAAGTTGTACCAAAGAAGCGGTGATCACCAGGACCGGAATGCACCTCGATCAAGATTTTGATGAAGAAGGCAGCGAGCCCTCGGATCGAGAAGCCTCTTGAGTCTTGCGTGAGACCAGTTGAAGTCCGACCGCCTTACCTATTTACGCGGCCGAATCTCGGGTCGAGATTCATTTTAAGGTGGGTAGGTTTTGTAGCAGTAGAAAAAAAAATCTCTTTTGCCGGCCCACTCGCCAGGCCGGCCATTATCTTTCCCTCCGTTTTCGGCCCGGCCGCTCACGTTTCTCTCTCTCTCCTTATCTTTTCCCATTCTGCCGTCAGCCGTCTTCTCGCCGCATCGCCTCGCTTCCGTCGCCGCCGTTTTCTCCGCCGTCGCCGCTTCACCTCCTTCGTCTCCCCGTCCGTGGCTCGCCTCCTCTGCCGCGCCCAGATCCGCCTCGGCTCTCCTTCCGCTCGGCCCGGCGCCTCTCTCTCGCCCATCTTCTTCCCTCGCTCGGGCGGTTTCTTCCTCACTTGCGCCCACTGATTCACTTGACCACTGTAGCACCGCCCGCTCCCGCCTCCGCCCCACCTCGCTGCAGGCGTGCCTCCTCGGGCCCCACGCCTTTCCTCTCTCCCACGCGCAGCAGCGTGCGTGAGCCTCTGCCGCGCCCTCGCCTCCGAGCCGCGCCGCCACCTCTCCCGCGAATCCGCCGTCGCCCATGTCGCCTCTGCGGCTTGAGCCAAGCCCTCTGCCGCGCCTCATTGTCGCGCGCCCCCTCGGCGCCTCGGCCGTCTTGCGCTCCTCGCCGCCCGTGACCCCTGCGCTGCCGCCCGTGACCTCCTCCACCACCTCCACCGGCTATAAGCCGCCGCCCCTCTCTCTTCTCCTTCCTCCCGGGTGACTCTCCCCAAGCACTCCACACCGCTTGCCATCTTCCCCCTCTGCCCGGCACCAGAGCCCGCGGCGACATCCCCGACTCCAGCCGGTGCGGCCCGCCCGGTCGCCGGCGCTTGAGCCGTGGCGACGCGTCTTGACCGTCGCCGGCCGTGCGGCTCTCGCCTCACCAAGGTTCGCCGCGCCAAGCTCCACCCCGCACCGGCCGGCTCCGCCGCCTCCTCCACCCGCTCGGTGAGCATTCCCCCTTCTCCCGTGCCTTGCTCTTCCCTCTCCTTCCTCCCGATCCGTCGTCAAGCCGCCCTAGCGCCCTGCCTCCGGGTCAAACCGGCCGTGCACCCCCTTCTCCCTCGCGAGTGCATCTCTCACCTTGGCCGAGCCACCCTTCCCTTGCCTTGATCTTCCCGCTTGCTCTCTCCCTCTACCGGCCAAGGCCCTGTATGGCGGCGATAGTGTTGATCGATGATGAACTTCGTAGCCCTTGTAGCACGGTTTATATGTAATCTGTTTGACAATTGAAATTTGTGTTAAGTCAGCGATGGAAGATTTGCATTGTAACCCTTGTGTCAAGTATTTTGAAACCTTGTTTAGTAATTTAGAAATTTTGGTATTGGATGCTTGTGTTGATAGTTGCTTCCCTTATCGAATTGTTGTCAATAATGAGTGTTTTGTATCTAGCATTTGATTATATGTGCAATCGGCAATTTGAAGTATCGGTGGCCATGTTTGATTGAATATCAATGTTGTTGGCGAAAATGTAGGTTTGTATTCAAAATATGTGTGTAATTGGCGATGGAGTCATTTGTGGATTTTTATGTCATTAAATCAAACTAAATCGATTGAATTGGTAGTTGTGTAATATGATTGATGTGACAATAGGTCGAGAGTCGGCATTTGGAATTTACATCAATTGAGTTGTTGTGTCATAGAGGTTGCGATCAAAGTAGTCCTAGTTAGGTAGTTAAAATCGTTATTGCGTAATTAGTTGCAGGATTCAAGGCCACGATAAAAATAGCCCGAGCGAGTCAATACTTTGATCATTAGAACCTACATTTTATGCAAACTATGTTTATTTAAAATAGCAAAGTTGCATGCCTTAATTTTGTAAACAATAATATGTTAAAGCTTAAGATAGTTAAATACCCATTTGTTGATTAATTACTTATTAAGCCATCCTTTGATAATTGAATCCATATTCCTTGTCACTCTAGTTGCCCGTGTATAAAATCTTTATGGACTGCTGCATTGACCCGCATAAAAAATTTGCGGTCAAGTCGGCAAAATCTTTTTGTTTTACCGCGGACACCGTGTCGTGCGGCAACACTTGGCAGTTTTTTGTGATGCGCGGCGCTGGGGTGAAGAGGCATTGACCCGCATAAAAATTTGCGGTCAAGTCGGCAAAATCTTTTGTTTTACCGCGGACACCGTGTCGTGCGGCAACACTTGGAACCGGAGAAATGGAATATCGCGCGGTCGAAAGGGGTTCATCACCGATGCGGTCGCGCATCAAAACTGTTCAGGTGGAGTCGTTCAGGTGCGCGGGGGGTGATGAAAGCAGCGAATACCGCGGTAGTTGTGCCCACAGTAAAATAGTAAAATTACTCTGTACAGCCGTTTTCTACTGTCACAGATACTATAGTGCAGAACCTGGCCGTTAAATACCAACCAAACAACTGGGGATGAGTCTAACGTAGAGGATGAGAATATCCTGTGCTACGCTTTCTTAGGTACTTCTAACAAACAAATTTGATGGATAGCTAGTCTAAAACATGCCAACTTATTTGTTGTGTACTTAGCATATGACATGTCACTTTTTTTTTTGTGAGGCGAAAGAGAGAGAAAAATAAGCTTGATACGTATACAAGTATCGAATCTTTTTAGGAAACAGAGAAACTAGTGGGGACTTCACTTATATAAATACAAATTTCAGTAACAAGCCATAATATCAAGTTATTGGAGTGATTGTATCTAAAATCTCGTTTAACCATTATTTGTCCTCTAATACTAAGCTATAGTATCAAGTATCGGGAGTGTTACATTTGTATTACCTATGATAAAGTTTTCAAAAATTTCTAAAAAAGTAGGATATGTAGGGAAAACATATTCCATGTCCATATAAAATCAAACTCCATTGTATTATAGAGATAGGAAGAAAAAAATCTGTATAAATAGTATTTTCACTGTTTAGCAGTATTAATTTTTGCTATTTATCAACTTTATATCTTCCAAATGCGGTCGAATTTGATGCTGGAATTCTACATGGCTGTAGAATATGTCCTCACTACATCTCCTAATTTTTTATTTTTTTTAAAAAAAATTGTACATAGGTAAGAAGAAGCAGCGCATGATAATCGTGGTGGAACTAGTATGGCGGTGCCACGGTGGTGGTTCTATCGTTAAGCATACAAGATGGTTTTTTTTTTTGCAACGCACAGATCACAAAATGGTGTTAGTGCGACTTTCAATACACTGTTTGATTACCGTGTTAAACCAGCCTTTGTTAGCATTTTCAACACAAATCTGCACTAATCCACTAACAGTACGGAGTAACGGGGAAACATTACATGCTGTCGATATCGAACATTTCCTAAACCTTGCTTGTGTATTTGCTAGCCCTTCTCGTCAAGCAAAGATTTGCTTGCTAAGACGCTTTACTTCAAAACAAGCTTTCTAGCTTTTTTAAAAAAAAGAAAAGATAAGGCATGAATCTGATATTGATTAGCTTAGCTTGTTCAAAACAGATAAGTGCATGATATTGATAAGGACTGGGGTTGGTTGGTTGCCCACTCCAACTGTACAAAGCATGTTTAGCTAAACCACTCCGGCAGCAAAGCCAGCGAGCACCTTCGAAGTGGGGAGAAACGCCTGCAAGCCCTTTTATTTTTCCGGCCTCGGAGGTCTTAAAGACATGTGTTAGCCCACGAGTATTCAGATACAAGGCTTACTGCAAAAACACAGCGACTACGCTCGCCACGTCCCTCCCATGAACAAGCTTTTCTCCGCTCCTAACCAGTTGACCTTGCACGGCATCTCACTTCGTCTCCTCCCAATAACTCGCACTCTCGAAGCCGGACAACTCTTTTCTGCATCCTTCCTGGGTTCTTCTCCACCTGCCATGGGCTCCCTGGCGAGGCGGTGCCTTCTACTACTCCTCGCCTGCGCCGTCTCGCCGTCTCGCCGCTCGCCGCGGCGCAGACCAGCTGCGCCAACTACGCGTTCTCAGGTGGCCGGCTCTACGCGGCACGCAGCGCGCTGGAGGAGCTAGGCGCCAGCGTCCACTGGACGTACCACGCGGCCAAAGGCACGGCCGACGTCGCGTTCCGCGTGCCGCATGCCGCGTCCGGGTGGGCGGCGTGGGCCATCAACCCGTCGGGCGTCGGCATGCTCGGCGCCAACGCGGTGGTCGCCTACCACGACCCGGGCACCGGTGCGGTGGGCCGTCATGACGGCGGTCATCGACAGCTACGCTGCGGTGGAATCAATTTGGATTAGATGATCAAAACCCTCTGACAAGTCGAACCTTCAAGCTCTTGATATAGTCGTATCACCTATAGTCGTAGCACCTATCACCATGATGAAAGTAGTCGTAGCACCTCCTACGACCATTAAACAATTGTAGCACAGAACAGATAATCGATTGCGATTAGGTAGCTAAAACTTTTTTTTGACAATGTTTCTACTCGAACTTTCTTCGACCACGATGTAGTCGAAGATGATGGACAATACTCGATAAATAGTACTCGGTAACCGCATTCGATGAACAGTAGTCGAAAGGAACAGTGCTTGATGTGAACAGTGGTCGAAATACGTACTCGAAACCAAAGAATCGACTACGAACAGAGAAATTTTGTGGTGCTTGACTACGCACTCTTTACTTGTCTATTGATTATCTGATATTGTCGTAAAGACTTACAAGACCCAACAATCTCTTATATATGATATTTCGATCGACTTACATATGGACTCGAACAAAGCAACTCGGATACGAGTTGAATACAGAACCGACTCCGATTGGATAGAGACCCGTCGGGTTCGGACCCCCTCTTGCGCCAAGTGGGAATACATAAAAGTAGGTCATAAAAACACCCATGCAACCAGATGACACGACCACAGTGAGACGTTGCAAATTAGTTAGCAGATTATGTCCATTCAGAATATGTGGTAGTACGATAGGGCTTAGCAAAATACGCTCGAAGACCGGTCCTTAATTAACTTAGGCAACTTTCCATAAAACCCATGGGCCTTGATCATATAAATGACTTGATCCCGTGCACCATCCAAACATCCATTTTGTAATTCTAAACCAATTTTTATTTTATTTACAAGTCAACACATTTCATAAAATTCTATGGTACAGACCGTACTATAATATAATTTTAAATCATAGTTGAACTTTGGCTAGATTTCTCATATTAATATTTTTGAGCTAAGCTTCGACTAATCATAGAGTTTTGCAACATGTTCTAGTTCATACAAATGTACCAACTAGCTTTTACTATAGTGTCAGGGGGTGGAATAACTATAAATTTAAATACACTTTCAATAATAATTTAAAATAAGATTTAAATAATTTGGAATATTAGGATTCAATATGATCAAAGATGCAACTTGCCTTGGTCAAATACTTGAGGATCTATTTCTGCGCAATATTCGAGTTCCCCGGAGTCGTCGAAATCTTCATGTGAAGACGAAGCAAATTCAAGTAAAATTCAAATGAATTCAAATAAACTTTAATAAACTCTAAATTAAATAATTTTAGTGTAGATAGCTAGATCTTGAATTTATATGAATTTAGAAATTTGACCCGCTTGAATCAAAGTTTGAATGGGCCTTCGGAAGGTTGAAAATACATGAAATGGTGAAAAGGGATTTTCAAAAAATTTAGATTTATTTTCTAAAGAAAAATTGATTTATTGCATCATCATGATGTCGGCGGTCGGATTTAATTTTTGGCCAATTTATTTTCCTAAAGAGCTCTGGGTGCTCGCCTTTAAAAGGCTCGGGGATGGCCAGAGGACGGGAGCGACATGGTGAAGCTCTGGCCAACGTAACGAGGGTAGGCAAGGAGGGGGTGGGAGCAGGTGGAGGGGAAGAAAATGGGAGGAGCGGGGACGACGAAAGACCCTGCACTTAATGCTCGTTGAAATGGAGGAGGAAAGGGGAGTGATTCGTGGGTGAGGCGGCAACTTTCCCGCGGCGGTGACGTGGGCGTGCGCGAGCGGGTGGCACGGGGCGGCAAAGGGAAGAAGACGGGGAGGATGACACCGACAGTCGGGAGAGAGAGGCGAGGGCGCGCAATGGGGCAAGGCTGAGTCGGGCCGCGCAAGCGGGCCGGGAGGGGGAACAGAACGGTCGGGAAGATTCGGCCCGTGAACAGGAGAACGATGTTTAAATAATATTTGAATTTTGAAAAATACAACAAATCAAAAGGCTTTTTAGAAAATAGTAAATAAAGTCCAAAAAAATCTAGAAAAATACACATAAATTCCTTGAATTATTTGGAACTGAATAAAATTATTTACAACTTTAATTTTCTTTTAATTTTGTAAATAAATTGTTTTTCATTTTTGAGAAAAAGGAAAAAACATTTTTAAATTCCAGAAAATACGTAAAATAATATTTTTAACTTTAAATACCAGAAAACCCAAGAACTTCAAATAAACCAAATGTTGAACTAATCGAAGTTTGATTAACTCATGTTAAATTGTTTTTATTTTCTAAAACTTCAAGTTTAAGCTTTATTAATCCAATAAAATCGGATAGTTAATTTTATTTTGAAAATTTTCAAAAAGCCTCGAAAATCAGGATGTTACAGGCACACATGTTGAACTGGGTACAACAGCGAATTTGAGCCATCATTCGTTGTAGAAGATTCGTTGGGAGTCATCTGTTTCTTCTTCTCTGAAGTTGGAGGTCCAATTTTCATGCACTAAGCTCTGATAACACGTGTGGTCGAACCACCTTCGACCAGTTAGTCGGAACCCTCCAACCAGTCGAACCTCCAAGATCTTGATATAGTCGTATCACCTACGACCGGGACCTACGACTAGAATGAAGTCGTAGCACCATCTACAACCATGACGAAAGTAGCCGTAGCATCTCCTACGACCATGAAGTAGTCCTAGCACAGAACAGGTAATCGATTACGACTAGGTAGTCGAAATTTCCTTCGACCATGATGTAGTCGAAGATGATGAACAATACTCGGTAACCGTACTCTATGAACAGTGGTTGGAAGGAACAGTGATCGAAATACATACTCGAAACCAAAAATTCGACTACGAACAGAGGAATTTTGCGGTGCTCGACTGCACATATTTTACTTGTCTATTGTTTATCTGGTGTCGTCGTAAAGACTTACAAGACCCAATGGCCTATTATATAAATTATTTCGACCAACTTACATATGGTCTCGGACAAAGCGACTCGGATACGAGTTGAATACAAAACCGACTCCGAAATAAAACCTCTACAGACTTAAACTAGAATTAAATAAACTGTTACAGAAAGGACTTATTTCCAATATACGCGCCTGTGGTGGAGGACGGCAACCTCAGCCTAGGCGTGGCGCGGAGTACGCGGACGGCGCGTACGCCGTCTACGCCACCATTGCGCTGCCGGGGAACAGCACCAGGCAGAACATCGTCTGGCAGGCCGGCACGACGTCCCGGAACCGGAAGGGCCTTCCGGACGGCCACCAGACGTACGGTGACAACGTCATGTCATCCCGGAGGTGGGACTTCAGCACCAGCGAGGTGGCGGTCGTCAACGTCCCTACACCAAGTGACGGCGGCAGCAACAACGTCTACAGCGCAATGCTACTCCGCAAGAACGTACGTTCTTCGCATCAACATGCTTCTTAATCATATTCCTTAATGGTCTATCACTTTGGTAAATGTTGCTGAGAAGTATAAATTTAATTGTTGAGTTGGTTTGTGCAGATCCATGGCGTGCTGGAATGCTGTGAGCCGACACTCCAGGTACTCTACAATCTGCTCGTGGGCACAAATCCTAAATTTTTTTCCTGTTTTTAGTTGTGCGTTTTACAGAGTGCACAGGGCTTGAGATAGGGAAATAATAGTACGTAACATGCTTGTGTGGGTAGGCAATCTTTATGTGTTGGTCAACTAAGATCGATGATGAATTCACTGTAGTTTAGTTACATATGATGGCTAGCCGCTTACAGACATAGATATCTATGTCAACACCTTGTTGCATATAGCTAAACATACGCCGTGGGAGTAATTGAAAGACTTGCCTAATTTGACCCGGCAATTATTTGGGCCATAATATTCTCACGGAATGATGCTGTGACTGTGAGAACAGAATAGCTTTTGCTAGGTACATCAAATTCAGCAACAACTTTCCTACTTGTACGTGCTGAAACATACTGCATCTGCATCAGGTGTTTGCCCTGCCGATGCGCCCTAAGAAGACAGTCAAAAGTTCGCTTCTACTGGAACCTGTACCACTGGTCCGTCGGCTACACGGTCGTCGTTCTGAGCGTCGTCGATGTCTTCAAGGGCATTAGCATCCTACGGTCCGACCAGAAGTTCAAGCACACATGGTAACGTTGGTGTCGTTCTGGTGCTCGCCATGGTCGCCTTCGTCCTTGAGGTTTTTACTTTGACGGTTCGGTTTTCAGGAGTAAAGGCTCCAGCTATGGTGCTTAAAACAATATTTCGAGGGGTTATACTACAGAACGAAGGAAAGAATGGAATGGTAAATGGATTGTTTGTAGGTTGCACAATAGTTTTGCTATTTCTTGACATTGTCGATTGTACCACGTCTCCGGTGTAGACACGATGCCAGTTTTCAGAAAAGTTTATATACAGCAGCACTTGTCAGAAATCAACATTTTAGTTGGTTTCAGATAAAAAGAAACCACTTAATAGCTTGAATGTTCAACACAACTCGGAAGAATGCCTTTGGATTTTGAAAGGAACAAGAAATTTTCCCCTTTACCCCTTTAGGAAAGATGGGAGCAGATAGTCTCTCCAGTGGAGGGGTAAAAGGGCAAAATTATGATTTCAGCACCTAGTAACAGTGGAGGAGCAGAAGATGGGCGCGGTGTCGGGGTGTCACAGGAGGCGATCGGAGCAGTCAAGAGCGGACTTAAGGATGAGCAAAGCATCCACTCCGCTGGCGGCGGCAGGAAGCAGAGCCAGGTAGAGGAGTCATGGAGAGATGCTTGCTGGCGGCATGGTGTGGAGGTGCGGCAGAGAGAGAGAGAGAGAGAGGGGGGATATTGAAAAGGGGCAAAGGCATAATTGGCAAACGATCAAATGACAAATTCAAAACGGCATTTTAAATCAATGTCATCCAAAATAAATGCAAATAGTACAAGGTCATTTAAAGGCAGGGCAAATAAAAAAAATCCCTAAAAGTTATGGTGAAAGTCGTGATCAGGAAGCAAAACAAGATCTATGGAAGCAAAAATTATGAAGTATTTTCTAGAGCAAGTACATATAGCTTGTTGTCCTTTAACTACCTAAAAGGAAGCTCAGTCCGCATGAGACCCAAAGCTACTTTCGAAAACATGAGAACAAGGAAAGACACGACCACATGCTTCCTAATCTATGAAAAGCTTGCATTTAACTAACTGCCAACTGTATAAGCTTTACAACAATGAAGCAAAATGAGCAAATATGCACAATCAGATCCAAAGTTCTATTAATAAACAGACAAAAGCGCATATATATATATATATATATATATATATATATATATATGACAAAAAAAAGGGGGGGAACCAGTATAGGTATGTACTTCTGGTGGCTTTATTAATGGGGACCAAGATGGCATTGGCACCCCCGAATAGTTTCACTGGTAAGTCAACCAAATCTCTAGTATACAAATGGAATGGTTAAAATGAGAAAGATAACATGCGAGCTAATGTAGCCATAAATGTTCAAGATAGTACAGCATTCCTTTGGTATACAAGTTTGTCCGTATGACAGAATTCCAGCTTATGTTGGAACACTTCTAAGTATGTGCCGCAATCAGCACTGCACATCTCATTCAAAAACCAAAAGACCTAATACACGTAGAAATTAAACTAAAATCTGAACCTTCAGAAAATGTTGGTATCCGCTCCTCTAGCATGTTGGTGTCCATAAACCACCTCTGGTTAGCTAGAAACAATTAACTAACCTGTATATTAATCTGATATCACCAATTCACAGTCATGCACCTGAATACCTGGTGTAATGGGTGTTCGCCTATCCCAAGTCATATATGACTATAATAATACTCTCTCCTAGGAAGTGATACCTGCAAAAGGATCCAACAAATCATAGTCAGAAACAAAGAATGTATAGTTCTTTTCAACATAGGTTTCAATAATAAAAAGGGTACTGACATCAAATAGCCTCAATTACTGCATGTATCTCAGACCATTGGTTAACTGGTAAAATATAACATTATCAACAAAGAATGATAAGTGCGTACAACTTGTCTAAACATTTTACTTCCATCGGTATTTGTACACTTTCAAGTGTGAACAAAAAAAAATGCATGTTTCTTCACTTCTTGCACTAAATATTTGCATCTAGATGAACAACTATTCATGAATAGAGAATCAAATAACCTTTTAGGTCTGGAATTTTAGAAACCAACTAGAACATATGAATTGGTAGCCATCATTAGATTCTAAAAAAGCAAATTCATTCCTACTTAGAATCTCAACATTGTCTAGTCTCCTTGAGAGTATTCTAAACTGTCGAATGAACACGAAAATAACAACAAAAGGCAATAGCTTTGGAAACAAAAAAAAACGAGGACAGTCCTTACAGCAAATGAGAATGTAGAACTATAATGATTCATCAGATAAAAACATGTCCATCCTCCACTGCCATGACTTAAAGCACACTATAAACTTCTTTTCATACATGCTACTGGTTAACTGATGCAGTAACACTAGGTTAATAGGTTTAAACATATTTAGACAAGTAATTTGCTCAACCAATGCCAACAGCAACATGTATACACAATAATGCTCAGAATCGCTCATGGCTCATCCCTCTTTTCCCATGATATTTTAATATATTGTTTTTCCATTTTTATTGCTCAGGCACACGCATTACACATCTCCAACACTATCCTGTACACTCAACTTCAGGATGGTACTAGAAAACTAAGTTGTAGCAAAGCACAACTTTTAGTAGGAAAGAGTTGGACACAAAAAAAAAAAAATCCTACAGTATCTCAAAGATCATCGAATAGATCTAGAATTCAGATGAATCAGGTAAATGAATTATGCTGTCAGGCACTAGAAAGAATCACATCCCATGTCAATGGAATGGATAAAGCAAGTATTCACTATTCGATTTATCCATTATCGTTCAAAGCTCTAGAAGTTTCCACAAGTTGATAGTGCTTCCAGCACAGCCAAAGCGGACAAACAGCTCCCATTCAAGGCTGAATATGACGTTAAATGTGGTATGTAAATTGCCATAGTTTGATTACAGCAGGATTCCTATCAATTATCTACATGTAACTCAACTGATCTACCCGGTGAATGCTCCAAAATAATGGAAGTATGTAAACAATATTATGGCTATCTAAAAATCTACTAACTCTACAGGACGTACTAAGTAGCATCCTAGCTTCGAAGATGGGTTGTGAACCACTGAACCTTTCATGCTCACACCAAATACAAGTCCACAAAATCTCATCCATTGTCAATTCATAACAGACCATAGGGATTATATTGGTTGCTGTCGTAGGGGCGGCCCCACCGGCCCCAACGATCCGGCGAAGAGACCCGATTTTTGGGACAATTAATACACTTCTACTTCTCCTGACAATCGATCCGCTCTTCGAGGATCCCTCAATCCCTCGTGTAGACACCGGGGGTTCCCTTTTCTACTGTCTAGTTTTTCTTGCTACGACAGTTGCATTAGCATCAACCTGCTTAAGCATATGCCATGCAAGTATGCAACAATTTTCTTTTTTTGAACGAATAGATATGTAGTTTTCCTGAACTGAGGAAAGGAAGATCAATTGCACTCCTCACTTATTTGTTCTGCTTCTTGAATAGCTAATTGAGTTATGCAGCATCTTTCTTTTTCTGAAAAAAAGGGGACAGCTATGTGTAGCTCATAGCAAAATAATGAAAAGGATACTGACCTCTGCTCGTCCGATTATTATTAACAGTATAGTTGCCCATGTGATTTGCTGATTTCATATCTGGATCAACATTTCCAAGATCATTATCAAAAGGAGGCATGTCGATCTCCGATGATGTGAACCTCCAGGTTGTGTCACCATATATAGAGCTGCTGCCATATGTATCTGCATTGTTCATTTCATATGCATTGGCTGATGCAGAAAAAGGTTCACCAATGGTACCAGTTGCATTGCTCCTTCCATAGCCGCGAGAAGGCAAACCAAAGTTATCTCCAGTTCCACGGCCAAGGTTACCCGACCCGAGGCTTGAAATGCTGCCCATCCCATGGGCAGAAGTAGGACCTCCCCAATTTATACTGTCACCGGTAATACCGACTTGACTCCCACTTCCAGCTTGTGCAAAAGAACTCATGTTTGTAGGGTTGCTTGGGTAGTTCAGAGTTCCATTACCCCAAACATTCCTTGCCATTGAACTCAATATTGATCCAGAATCATCATTAAGACCAACATATCCGATAGGACTACCTAATCTGTTTGAACTACCATTGTAGTACGAACCTATTTGCCGCTCATTGGAATTATTGACGAAACTAGAGTTTGCACCAAAATTCGCACCCATCCCAGCTTCAGCACTCATGCCCATTCCATAACCAGGGCCAAATGAAGAGAACCCATTTCGGGCGCCTGTAAGCAGACCACCAAACCTTCCATCCACCCTCATGCCATAACCTCCTATTGGGTTCGGATTATAGCCCTGGTTGAAGCCATTCAAGAAGCTATGAACCCGGCTCATAGCATAGTTCTGCCCTCCCGCAGGGGAACGTGCAACAGGTCCAGGTGACTGCTCCTTTGGAACAGCCCTCTTGACCTCAACCATCTTCCCATTCAGCTCATGGAAATTCTTGTGCAGCGCCTTATCCACCGCGTCTTCTGAATCATAGGTGATGAAGCCAAAGCCCCTAGGCCTCTGCGTGTTGTGGTCGTACATCACAACCACATCTGTTATCACACCGAATTGCTCAAAATACCTTCTGAATTCGACCTCGGTAACATTAGATGCCAGACCTCCAACAAAGATCTTTCTAGTGCGGCCTGGTCCAGGAGACCCTATGCTGCTGCCATTGTTCTTGCTTGCCATGCTCTGGTCGTCCCTGGGAACAGCCTTCTTCGCTTCCACCTGAATCAGACATGGACAATTCAGCTCAAACACTGAACAACAGAATTCCCACCGAAATGCACGTTACTAAATCAACGCATGAAAGAGCAAGGAGGGCGTCACATAATTACCATGCGCCCGTCGATCATGTGCTTGTCCATGGTGACTCGCTCGGCGACGCCTGAGTCGGCAAAGACGACGAAGCCGAACCCACGGGCGCGGCCGGTGTTGCGGTCCCGCATGATGACGGCCTCGGTGACCTCCCCGAACTGGCCGAAGTACTCGCGGAGGCGTCCCTCGTCCGTCTCCCAGGAGATGCCGCCGACGAAGAGCTTCCCGGAGTCCGCCTCCATTGCGTCCTCCCCTCCCCTCCTCCCCTGCAATCCACAACGCACGCCCAATTCATACCAGCCAGCCATGCCAAATGCGGACAAAACCCTGACTTATCCACAACGCCACCACAAAAACGCATGCCCGCGCGCGGCACAGGACGCACATCAGCTAGATCCGAGCTAAAAGCAACGCCGCGATCGGGCCATACCCGCAGGCCACAGCCCACGCCGCAAAACGCCAAACTCCCCTCACAGGGCCGCGGAATTACGCGCGCCCCCGCGAGATCCGTACCAGATCCGGCCGCCCCAGGCCTCGAACCGGCACCGATGTACACAAAAGCGGATCGGATCACTTACAGATCGGTGGTCGTCGTCGGCGGCGGCAGCGGCGAGGAGGAGGGATCGGGGGGCACGCGTCGCCGCTCCTCTTCGATCTCCGGCGCTGCTAAGATCTCGATGCGGGCATGGGAGAGGAGGAGGAGGAGGAGGAGGTGGGGAAGTTGCTTGGGCTTGGACGCTTCGTCTCCTCCTCTCCTTTTTATCGAGCTTTTGCTCCCTCCGCTCGCTCGGGCTGCGATGCGGTGGTTGTTTTGTATTTTTACTTTCGTGGGGTTGCCTTTTTTAATCGGTTTCCGGTGCCCTGCAATTTCGGTGATCGGCTCGATTGGGAAAGCGGAGGGTGGGGGGACGTGGAAATGGTATAAATAATGGAGGAGGCAGGTCGCCCTGCCCTGCCGCGCTGGACCGACGCGAGGTGAGGTGGGCTGCCTGCCTATGTCGCTGCGGGGCGCGGAGGAGGAAGACGACCTGAGCTGCTGATGCGTGCGTGCTCGCTCGCGGCTGTCGCGGTGGGCTTTTAAATGAGCCGCAGCTGCGAGTGAGGTGGATCCGCGGAGGCGAGGCCAGCGCGGGTCGGGTTCGCGGTGCGGGCGCGGGTCGGGTTCGCGGTGCCAGTGGGGCGGTGGGTCAGTCAACAGTGGACAGACGTGCGGGGGCCACCGGACAGTGAGCGGGTGCCACAACGTGGAATCATGTACGCTTGTGTAGGCTTGCTGCGGACTTGTGGAGGAGACGAGGAGACGAACACAGCAGCACGTTTCTAGGTGAAAAGTTTTTTCAAGAAAGATTTTTTTTCGAACAAAACTGTTACTATTTTTCAACAGCGTTTTATAGAGGTGTAAATGTAATTATGTAGTAGCTATGCAGTCATAGTCCTACCTGACATTTTAGAGGTTATGTGCTAAAAAATATCGTTTTGCAATGTATATAAAAAAATGAATGTTAATGTTGTCGATGTTACCATTAAGTAGCATGTTCAATATTAAAACTATCGACGGGACCTCACCAACATTATTATCAAAGTTAATTTCTAGGAAACATGGTCGAAAAACAGAAGACCACATATATACACAATACAAGAAAGAATTGCAATAATAAGTGCATGCATGATCCATTGCGGCTAATAAGTGACGTGATATCAAATCTCAGTAACGGTGATGCACAAATATTAAGAGTACAAGACAACAACACAAGATTATGAGGAAAAATTATGTACTTGAGATCTTGAACTCACAAAGAAACTCACAATAAGTGACACCAACATCATAATAAGAATTAAGTACAAGAGAATTAATTTTGCTCACAATAACTATGAGAAAATAGTAGTTGTGTTTATGCGACCACAAAAGAAAATAAAGGGAGAAAGAGAAACTTGAGAAAACAACTTTTCCTGATACAAGAATTAACCAACTAATAATCAAAATTAGACTAAAAATAGGCTCCTTAATTAGTAAAGGCCCTGTGCGGATGATCATCCTGCACACCCCCTAACGTACGGCCCTGTATACAGCTTTTGTGGATGGCATCAATAATTGGTCTCCGAAATTCCACGTCCGCATTTGAACCATAAGTTTATTTGGATTGAGACCATGTATTCGGCATTGTCTGTAAAATTCTGAGCAAGGTTTTTTTTTTTCTTGAGAGGGACAACACCCGTTGCAGTATTAGTTGTAGACAAAGGTAGTCTTAGAAACCGGAAGTTTTTGGGTTAAATAACACTGATTGCATGTGAATAGCAAATCTAGTCCTTTCCAAATATCATAGCAAAAATATCACCGCGGACTCGCCAGCAGGCGACATGTGTCCTCGTCTGAGCCACAGGTGCCAGAAACCTTATTGTCGCCCTGTGCAGGTGAAATCTGGGACAATGGTTCGAAGATACCCGCTCACCTTCCATCTCGGTGCATGCTGGGGAGAAGGGATGGCCTAGTTCTACAGCACAACTCTCCAGCATAATAGAAATGAGAAGAAGAGGAAACATGAAAGTGGATCAATTCGTCTCAGGTCTGGACGTCTTCGGATCTTTTGTGGTCGAGACAATTACTCTCTAGTAACTGCACAATAAAGCACATGTTAAACCACCGATAACTGCTAATTCAAAACCAATTTACGGTAATTAAGCAGTATTTATCAGTTTCTGATTACACATTGGTCTACAATTCCGCCCACTGGTCTGCAGCTTCAACTAGTGTATTTCGATCACACTGGCCTGTGGATTCGACCCTAATTTTTCGACCACTGTGTTTCGATCATTTTATTTCGACTACAGTGTTTTGACCACTTTATTTCGACCACACTGGCTTATGGATCCTACCACTATTTTTCGACCACTGTGTTTCGACTATTTTATTTCGACCACTTTATTTCGACCACACTGGTCTATAGTTTCGACCATATTATTTTTTGACCAGTCTAAAAGGAGATAGATAAATGCACAGTTAGCAAAATAAAGATGGATTAGATTCACAACATGTTCACTCGTCGTAAGTCACAAGTTACACGATTGCCACGCGAAAATACACGTGCGTGTGTGTGACTTTAGCTATAGTTCTCCTCATATCACCACATGCCATATGTCACATGTTTCAAGGGCTGTCAAGGACTCCACCTTATAAACTGCTCTCTCATCACTTGGCTAAATAGTATGGGACTAAACCATACATGCTTTGGAATTTAAGGAATGAATGGGTCTTTACACTTATGGGTCCAATTTCAACAATCCCCCACCAATTCCAATGCATGCAGCAAAAACGATGATAAGAACTATTGTGCTGAAGTGTTGTTAATATACTAGTCTTTTAATGTAAGTCTCGTATGGGATGAACTTGCACCTACAATAACAAGATTCATCTTATCACAACTGATGAATGGACTATGCCTTGAATTCATACTCAACAAATACTAGGTTATCAAAGAACCACACCTAAACATAGTATTATTTGGTCATACTCCCTTATTTGCTGATGAGCTTTATAGAGAATGTCATATTCTCGCGAACTGCGACCTCACAATTAAGCTTAAATAGGAGTATTCATTTTAGGTATCATATAGTCTAATACCTTTTTCCCTCATTACACACTAGAATACATTAAGGCTTTAAGCAACCCTTCCATACAGTTGAGAGTACTTTATCTGTTAGGACATAGGTACAAATATCATTAAATGTACTATCCTGTTATACCTTCAACTTTTTTCCCAATTACCTAAGTCACGGGATCTCTGATCAAGAAGGTATGAGTTGCTTTTGAGTTGTAACTCCAATGGGCCTCATTCTCATGTCCATAGACGCAACAGAAATTTTCTTCCGTGCTAGCTCTATTCTCTCAGGAGAAGGCTCAAACATGTCTAAATCCCTATATCTTTTTCTGTGTGGATCTAATTCAAGGAAAGTCTCTAACATTTATTCGTAAGATCGATACTAGATCATCGATAGTTGGCGCCGTTCATGGGGAGTTTCTTGTTTTTCTTCCCTTTCCGACAAATTTATTCATTTTTCAACTTTGGTATTATCATGGCAGGAGAGTGGAATGAAGAGAACTGGTTTGATTTAGCAGACTACACAGAACTGGACATGGTGCCTGCTACAAATATGAACAGAGTATCATTTCGCTCGATGGCAACGTCGTCTCCAAGGATCTTTCACCAGACCCAGGAGACTATGCCGCAGACAAGGTTGATGGGGGATCTTTCTCCCCCCACAACATTACGCCCAAATAAGGAATTAGACTCCTCAAAGGGCAAGGGTCCATACAATTAGGGTCACGATTGCACCAAGGCGAGTACAGAGCACGACGAGGGCTCCCCCTCCAAATGTTCAACCCCACCTGAGGTTGTCTGATCTAGCACAGCAAGTCCTAGAATCCATCATTTTGGGACTCAACTAACACCTTATAGCCATCACCCTTCAGTTACCCCCACAAGGTGCATTGTTGAGCCTACTTCTCCTGTTGATTCAACCACACACTCGTAGTGTTCATCTTTAGTTGGAGACGGTTATAACTCGAAATTCCCCTTTCTGGAGGGGATTTCTCCAAGTCGTGGGGTGTTGTCTGTCGACTACTCCTCGAGTCAAGAGGACTCAGACGCAAGTGGAGATAATAGCATCCAGGAGGTCTTTGTTGGTGATATACCCTAGAGGCAATCATAGAGATGATTGTATCACATCTATGTTTATGAGTTATAAGATAAACATTATTATGTTCATTGAATAAATTATCATTTATAAAGACTGACAAGTATGTGACTTGTTAGTGAAGCTCTTTAACTTATATGATGTCATTCTAAATGTATCTCTGGTAGGACGTCACTGGTCAGAACACTAGTGACTTATCGACTAGCATATATATTGATTGATGACTATGTTTCACTGGTAATAGATATGGGGATATCGAATCAATAATGTGAACACATATTAGAGAACATGGTGTTTGATTGACCCACCTTGAGACACTATTGATATTATTCTAATTTTATGTGACATCAGTTGGTCTCAAGCAATGATGATGTATAATCCTTAGACCTGAGATCAATATGTTTTTCTACATATGTAATAGTACACTTAGAGGTTACCAAATACTACTATGTAACTGAGTAGTTATAAATGTGGCTTTCGGGTAAGCTATGAAACATGTGGAGGAATGTGGCTGATCGGATATGTGATTTACCCCTCCTAACATAACAAGAGAGATATCTCTGGGGCCCTCGATGTGGTCGGATAAAGAAAGTGTATGGTCATGCCACTAGTGGTCGAATAGTTGACCACACGAAGTTATCCGACACTTGATCGAGGAAGTATTGAACAGTCCATGGATGATAAAATATCTCACCTGGAGTTCAACTAGATATCACGAGGCAAATAGAGAATACACAAGCAGATCGTACAGTTCGACCAGATACAAATTGGTCGTATGGAGATACAGGTTGGTCGTAGACTAGTCGAACATAATCACTAAGTGGTCGTAAACTGGTCGTAAGGAGTTACGAACTTGTCGTGATTAAATATAAACTGGTTGTATAGAGATACGAGATGGTCATAAGTGATAAGGACCTAGTCGTATATCATATTTCATTAAGGTTCGTCCCATATACCACCTAGTTATCTTCTACTTTTCTCCAATTATTTCTTGATGCTGACCGCTGTGACATTAAACACGCATACATGTGCAATCATTATTGATCCCTATCGAGGACACCCGCCGTGCTCTCTCATGTGGCACCAACCTATTCCCCATGGCTGCGCCATCTCTACTCTGAACTCTTTACTCATCTGCTTATGTACGTATGTGCTTATATTCGTACAGATGCATGCATGGTATTATACATGATCGATGTCCTCTTCTCTTGTGTTGGTCGCTCCTCTTCTTCAACGTTGGCCAACTCAACGATGTGGCTTCCTCGCTAATCGCGCGCGACCTCTCATCTTTACTAATACCGATATATGTGCTTTAGTCTTTGTTTAATGGTGTGGAGAATCTTCTTGCCATCGCTGCTGATGTCATTCCCCGCACCAGCAATGGCACGCTCCTAGTTGCCTTATGTCGTCCGTAGCTCATCTTCAATGCGAAGCTTCATCTCCTCTCTACCACAATTTCCCCATCATCGAGTTTCTTTGCAACTGACTTCTTTAACAGCACACACGCTTACCACTCATAATCGCGGCCCTTGGCTCCTTAAACTATGGCCTTTATCTACAACGACTCTGAGTAGCAGGTCGTCGCCTCGGCTCTTCACTTCCCAATGGTCCTATGTCTTCTTGCATGATATATCCACGCCATGGAACTTTTTTGTGGCCCCTTTGACACCATTTGTGTTATTCTAGTTATTACTTTTATCTTTATTCAAAATTTTAGTTATTTTTTATTAGAGTTCGTATACAAATCAAATAAATAATTTAATTTAATCCCAATTTTACATATGTAGGGTATTTACTTTGGAATTCGTTTGGAAGTCAAATTGTAAAATTTATTTTATTTTTAGTCCGAATTTCAATGATTTTTGGTTGAAATTCATATACAAGTCAAATTAATAGTATTTATTATTCTGAATTTAAATTATTTATAAATTTTACATTCGAATTTGTATCAGGATCAATTGCTAATTTTATTATGTTTTTATTTTGAATTTCAGTTATTTTTTGTTGAAATTCGTATGCAAATTCCATTGCTAATTTGTTTTATGTTTCATTATGAATTACATTTATTTATGAATTTTACTTAGAAATTTGTATGAAATAAAATTGTTTGTTTCATTTTATTTTTATTTTGAATATCAGATTTTTTTATTGGAGTTCGTATACAAATCCAATTGCTAATTTTATTTAATTTATTCCATATTTTAGTCATGTAAGTACTTTAGTTTGCAATTTGTCTCGAAATAAAATTGCTAATATTATTTTAGTTTTTATTCCAAATTTCATTTGTTGTTTTGTTGGAATTCGTATACAAATCCCATTTACAATTTTTTTATAATTTTTATTCCAAATTATATTTATTAATAGATTTTATTTTCTAATTTGTATGGAAATCGAATTGCTAATTTTATTTTAATTTTCATTCTGAATTTTAGTTATTTTGTATTGTACTTGACATGAACTATTTCTTTTAATCTACATTGTTATAATATGTACCCGCTTGAACCGACGGTGTAGATATTTATCTTTTTCTACTAATTAACGTGGGAATTTTGAGGCCTTGGGAGCGAACGTGGTGGCTCCTTTTTTACTTCTTTAATAAGCTAACTAGTATGGTGGCCTGCGGATTTGCGCGGTTAGATTTGTTTCAAAGTTTGTACTATCAAATGATATAACTTAGATGCTTCAAAATATAAACAATGGAAATGTGTGGATATCATGGGGATATGCTCATGATCTTAGGATGATATTACAATTGGCAATGACGTTGAAGGTTTGTCGAATCACGCATTTTCGGCAAGTTTTTAGTGCTGTCAGGTCTCTGGCGGTCAGACCGGCCCGTGGTGGTCCGACCGGCCACCCCTGGCGGTCTAATCTATTAGTGGCGGTCGGACCGGCCATGGGCGGCGGTCGGACCGGCCAGTATATGGGTTTGAGTTTGGAGGTGGGCCAAAAATAGATGATGTAGGCAAGAGAGTGGATTCTCCTACACTTGGTCTCATAATTTTTTGAGCTTCCAGTAAAAAGAACTATTTGTTTGAAATTTTCAGAGAGGTTTCGAATTTGAAGGGTTGAAAATTGGCTAAGTCCCTTCTGGGCGGTCTGACCGGCCCTTGAGTGGCGGTCTGACCGGTTTTCACTTGTTCATCGCCATTTTGGCGGCGATCTTTTTTTGTTTGATTAAGTCAAGTTTATGAGTGTCAGTGCATATATGTTGCATAATGCATGTTTTGACTAACGTGTGTCAAGTTACGAAGAACTTATTCCCGTTGGTCTATTGTTGTGCAGGTGGCTTGAAGGTCAATGACAGTCAACAGCGAGGATGATCGGGACTAGGCTTGAGAGCTAAGGTTCAGAACGATCGAGTATGCCGGGTGAAGACATTGGATTTGAGCATAGCACAAAGTGGACAAGGATGACTGAACAGGAAGTTCGGTGCAACGGGTTGCATCAAGCGGCGCGGGGGTCGGTGCAAGTGCCATGGTGGTTTCGGTGGGAGCCGGATGAGATAGACTTGCCGACATGATGAGAGCCGTTGATCAACCTACGTGTGATGAAGCATGAGATTGCTTCATGAAGATAGGACTCGGTCTTTGGAGAAGGATCAAGAACATGTATTTTGGTAATATCACTAAGATACCGCATTGATTGCTTTTGGCTAAACCGCGACGCAAGACGACGCAAGGAGAAGTGGTTTAGGTCAAGAGAAGATGAAGACGGCGCTTTAAAATGCATGTGTGAGTTAAACCCGTTTGTATGTGGGCTTAACAGTGCCCAATAGGAAACTCTTCTAGAAGGTTAGCCTCCACTATAAATATGGGAGGGTGTTGTAGCACCTCTTAATCCTTTTGTGCTTTTATTTGAAAACCCTAGTTTTGGTGTTTAGGTAGAATAGTGGAGAGACTAGGTTTCTAGAGAGGGGATTGATTGTGTGCTTATGTATTGAGTTTTGTCCTCCTTAGTGGAGTGGTTGTAAACCAGCAACAATCACAAATCAATCCATGCAAGTTTTCTTGAGATGAGTCTCTTTTCGTTCTTGCTCTCTTTTTTATGATTTTGGGGCTTTCCTTGATTCTCAAGTTTTCTTTTGATTTTTACCCCTAATATTGCTTGCTGTGACATGTGGGAACTCATCTAGGATCATCTTGACCATCTCTAACCCACGAGCAAGTTTTTGGATCTAGTTTTCGTTTTGACTCGGTTTTGAACCATCCTCCTCTCAAACGGAAAAATGTCAGAACTTTGCCAATGATCTTCACGATCTTTGATTGGAATAGGTTCCTGACATCCTAGAGAAGGTGTGTTCCAAGTTTCATCGAGTTTGGAGTTGTTGATCAAAAGTTAGACCTATTTACGATTTCATTTTTGGGCTATTTTTACTGTTCATCAGGCTGGAGGTCAGACCGCTCAAGGTGACCGGTCAGATCACCATTGATATAGAGGTCAGACCGCCCAACTCTTGAAAATCGAGTTCTTAATGATTTTGGTTGTTTTGTTTCGGGTTTTAGATTAGATTCAATACAAGTCTTCCGCTGTGTTTGTATATTGATCTTCATAGCTATCATAGCTATCGTAGTGAAAATCGTGTTGAATCCGATCTTAGTGAAAAGAGATCGTGCTCCTATTCACCCCCCTCTATAGTCGTCGTTTCGGTCCAACAAAATGACAAATAGAAGCTTGAAAGAAAATACAACTGAAGGAGCATAATTCAAGTACGAGTTTTGATGGAATAAAATCATTGAGCATAATAAGTTGTTATGGTTCTTAGAAATGTAACCACTCTCCATCATGCATAGATCATATAGCTGATTGCTCATATTCTTCCTCCGCTAGTTACTCTTTTCCAAAATGTATGCATGGACATGTACCCCTATTTAATCTAAGCAATACGATGATTATGTGTGCATCAAATTATCTTATTAGCTTACATTGTATTATAGTACCTTGCTCACGCATACAACGATGCACCATGGACAACCTAACTTAAACTTATCTACCCTCACACGTTGGTTGCCCCCACAAAACCGTGTGTCTTTTTTCTCTTCTAACCACCATAATTTTTCTGCTTCAGCCTCCAACAAGAAGCTCAATTCTTGATCGATCTCTCTCAGCTACTACCCCTTCTAATGCAATACTCTACCACATAATTATCTTATACTTCTCTCCAATTATTACTTAATGCAACTGTTGTTGATCTCTATCGGAGACACCCATCATGCTCGCTCTGGTGGCCCCGAGGTTCTTTGCTCCTCTACTTCTGTATGTCAGTGCTTCTATTTATACGGATGTATGCATGTATATATACACACACGCAAAATGTTATACGTGCTCGGTGATCTCTTCTCTTGTGTCAGTCGCTCCTCTTCTTCAGCGTTGGTCAACTCAACATTGTGACTTCCTTAGTAAATGCGATAACCTCACATGTTCATTGATGACGACATGTTTGCTTTAGTCTATATCTAATGATATGAAGAATCTTCTCATCATCGTCGGTGACACATCTCCCTCACCATCGATGGCACGCTCCTAACTACCCGATAGCCCTATATCGTACATAGCTCGTCCTCAATACAAAACTTCATCTCCTAACTGCCAGGGTTTCCCCATCATGGAGCTTCTTTGGCCATTGACTTCTTCAACAACATCGACGCTCACTACTCGTCGTCGCGGCCCTAGGCTCCTTCAACTCTAGCATTTCTCTTCAACGGTTCTGGCGAGTGGCATCACATTGTGCTCCTCGGATGATTAAGGTGAGCAGCACAACATTGTCCCCTTCTCTGCCGCTGCTTCGACTCTTCACTCTCCTGTGGGTCAATGTATTCTTGCACAATAGATCGACGTTATTGCACTCTTTCATGGTCTCCACCGACACATCCAGTTATAACTTTTATATCTTTTCAAAATTTTAATTATTTTTTATTGGAGTTCTTATATAGTCATATTGCTAATTTTATTTAATTTATTCTGAATTTTAGTTATTTAGAGATTTTACTTTGGAATTCGTATGCAAATCAAATTGCAAATTTTCTTTTCTTTTTTATTCCGAATTCTATTTTTTATGGGTAGAATTCATATACAAAATCGTATTTCTATTTTTACAATTTTTATTCTCAATTATATTTATTTAGGTATTTTACTTTGGAATTCGTATAAAAACAAATTGCTTATTTTATTTTATTTTATTTTATTTTTCCAAATTTTATTATTTTTTGTTAGAATTCGTATAAAAATCCCATTCCCAATTTTTTTTTGTTTTATTACGAATTATATTTAATTTGGGATTTTACTTTTGAATTTGAATGGAATCACATTGCTAATTTTATTTTTATTACTAATTTTAGTTATTTTTCTATTGGAGTTCATATACAATCTAATTACTAATTTTGTTTAATTTATTCCGAATTTGAGCTATTTGTGGATTTTAGGATGGGATTCTACTGAAAATCAAATTAAAATTTTATTTTACTTTTTATCCTAAATTTTAGTTCTTTTTTTGTTGGAATTCGAATACAAATTCAATTTCTAATTTTTATTTAGTTTTTATTCCTAATTATAGTTATTTAGGGATTTTACTTTGGAATTTATATCGAAATCAAATTGCTAATCCTATTTGTTAATGCGGATTCGGTTCTTATCTTGTTGGAATTCGTATACAAATCCTTTTGCTATTTTTTTATTTAGGTATTTTACCTAGAAATTCCTATTTTTATTCCAAATTTTAATTATTTCTAGATTGTATTTGACATGAACTCTTTCTTTTTATCCAGGCCGTTTTAATCTGGACCCACCACGGTCAACGGTGTAGATCTTTCTATTTTCCTTCGTTTAACGTCGAAATGTTTAGCTTTTGATAACAAATGTGGTAGTTTTTTCTTCTACTTTAATATATAGTAAAAATAGTAATCGTCGTCGTCGTAATAATAGATACATACATAAGGTGTTTTTAATTGATTTTAGAAATAATAAATTTTTACATAGTTTGAGAAACCATATTTTCCCATGTTGGTTTTGGCCGTAGGAGTGTACCATAAACCTCATTTTCGAAGACTATCCAAACACCACATAACAAAAGTACTGATAAACTATGCAGATATTGTCGGGACCCAAATATGCAAATATGGACCCTCTGTGTATTCTTCACTAGTCCAGGATCACGCTAGTGCACACAGTGTCAACATCGATAAAATATCACATCCATACAACGAATATAAGAATAAATGAGTACCTTTAAATAACAAATAACTGTTGGACCTTACGGTCGAGTTTACATTTATTAAGTCATGCAAGGTCGACAATAAAGAAATAAAGCTGCAATGAAATGAAATAAACTCGGTGGCTCCCATCAATTTACCACAGCAACCGATCGATCAAGACCCTAACGATCAACCTTCAGAGAACTCTTCTTCAAAAGCAAAGACGACTCCTCCACTTCTGTTGATTGGTTTAGCAAGAGTGAGTACACACCGTACTCGTAAGTCATACCACAGAATGCAATTTATAGATGATGGCTTATTCCAAAGGAATGACTTTTGTGGTTATTTTGCAGAAATGCAACATTTGCAATTGCATACAAATAATAGATTGAAAGCATAATTCAAAACAAATAGACAATAATAAGTTAACAATTGATTTCACAAAAAACACACAGTCTAATCAAGTTATTCACACAACTGCACAAGTTATCTCACACAGCTGACCCTTCCCATTTGATTTATGAAAATCTACCCTTCGTGTGAAATTCCCGAGCATGTCCATAACCAAGGACGCGGCTATTCGAATAGATTGGTTCAAACACTCTGCAGAGGTTGTACACTTTACCCACACGATGTAACCAACCGGATCAGAGTTGATCACAACAAAACCTTTCAGAGACTTCATCTCAAATAATGACACTCCCGATGTGCTTTCGTCCAATTTGTTCACATAGTTCCAAGCACACACCGTTGGATAGGGATGCAGCGAACCGCCCCGCGATGTGATCCAAACACAGCGGTACACACCTCCAGCCCATCATATAGCTTAAATACAACATGAGTTATCAATGTCAAGACTCCATAACTTACTAAGTCAGACCCAGCCCATACTAGGCATGTGGTCGTACAGTAAGGCCCAGTTCAATGGCGCACAAAGTTAAGTCCTTAATTGACCAAGGCAAGACTTCCTGTTTTACCCAAATCACAAAGTTTATAGCACACAGTTCCACCATTCACACAGATCCACCACTTGCCTCAGTCTAAATCTTTTCCCACCCTGTTGATTAAGTGCAACACATGCCATCAACGAGTAACAGCACACAGCACACAGTTTTCATCACACAGTTCCATAATCACTTAGTCAAGTTTATAGTTGCAACTCTCACATGAAATGATGACTCGTGGCATGGCTAAGCAGTCTAATCGTATCTAACCAACCCACGTTGGTGCTACGATAATACCAACTAATTATTAACCAACCTAGGGTGACAAAAGATCATGACATACAATAGACAAGGTGGCATAATAATTTGGATTAATAACTACACCCAAAAGCATTTAAATAAATACTTGAAATAGAATGCAATATATTGAAACAAAGTATTTTGAAAACTGGGTTCAATATGATCAAAGGTATAACTTGCCTTGGAATAGGTCTAGATATTGATCTTGGTCTTGAGGTGCTCCTTCTTCTGTAAAATTCCCCGAAGTATCGACGTCTACTCGCAAACGAGACAAAAGAAACAAAACAAATAAATAACAGAGGCAAAACAAACTCCAAAAATCAAATAAAATTCATCATTAAATAGATCTTAATTTTATATGAATTTACAAATTTGAATGGGCTCAATCGGAGTTCGGATGCAAAAGATATGAGCTTTGGAAGATTGGAAAATCAAATAAAACCCTAATTTGGATTTTATCGAATTTTCCGAATTATTTTTATAAAGGAAAATTGAATTATTGCGCAATGCTTGCGTCAGCCGAGAATTTCTGGAAAAAGAAATAGTTTTAAAAAGAAATCTGACATGTGGGCCCCACATGTCGCTGACACACACTCACGGTGGACCAAGTCCACCGAGCCTTTAGATCTGGGTCGGGGCTGAGGTGGTGTACCCGCGTGCGGGTGGCACTGACGCGGCGCCTACGAGGCTGACACGCACGCACATGGGCTGAGGTGGACGCTGACGCGGGCTGCCACATCAGATCGACGGCTCGGGAACCAATGGAACCAATAGCAACGACAGCGGCTCCTCGCGGTGGTGAGTGGCACCAGCGTGTAGAGGGGATTATTGCGCACATGTGGGTACTGGTTTGAGCACCTGGGGTTGTCGGAGATGGCCGGCGGCGAGCTTGAGGCGGCGAGGCGGTCTCGGGTTTGTCGGACGGGAGCTCCGGTGATGCTCCGGCGATGAGGAGGTGCGCACGAGGTAGCCTGAGACTTGCTGATCACGAGGGTGCAGTCGGCGAGGCAAGGGCGGCGAAGACGGCGGCGCAATTCACCGGAGAAGAAGTTCGGCCGAAAACCCTAAAGCTTGAAATGCGACGGCGCTAGGGCGATCGGGGCGACGAGAGTGGCGGCTTTGGGTTGCGGAGGTCCAGGCGGTGCTAAGGGGGTACTTATAGGCTCGGAGACGCCGAGATTTGGAAACCCCCAAATCGGGTCCGAAACGGCCGGGTTTTTGAATTCCATGATTCTCGGAGATTGAAACCGATTCGGGGTTTGATTTGGTTTGGAACGGAGAAGGAATAACCGGAGACACGATCTGGTGGGGTCGGCACAAGAAGATCGGGACGAGAGTCCCGTTTTCGTACGCGAGGCCGAGCTCTGGCAATGGCGGACGAGAGCGCAGGCGCGAGGAAGAAGAAGCTCACGCGAGACGACGACTTCGGCGGCGGGCCCATCGGTCGAGAGAGAGCGAGAGCGAGAGCGAGAGCGAGCGGCGTGGCGATGGCGATCCAACGGCGCGAGCGAAGCGCGGCGAGAAAGGCTGGTCGCGATCGAATAGTGTTGGGCTTCGCCCGACTCGCTTCAAGGAATTTCTTTTGATTTTTCTTTTAAATAAATCCAGAAAATACAAATAGCCAATAGAAAATAGCAAATGACTTTGGAAAAATTCCAAAAAATTCTATAAAATATATCCAAGCATATAGAATCTAAATAAAATAATTTTGACAATTGTTGATGTTGGGATTAAGCACATTAAATCATTTTGTCCTTAAAGTCCATATTAAGCTTTTTAATTTAATATTCAAATAAATCCAAATGATGAATTTTCTTGCTACCAATATTTAAAGGATTTTTAAAGCTCTGAAAATTGGGATGTTACAAACCTCCCCCCCTTAAACGAATCTCGACCCCGAGATTCCGGTTAGCTAGAGAAAAGGCTGGGGAACTCGGCTTTCAAATCTTCTTCACGTTCCCACGTTGCTTCTCCTTCTGAGTGGTTACTCCATTGGACTTTGCAGAAACGAACGGTCTTGCTTCTGGTGCGGCGCTCTGCGATATCCAAAATCCTGATGGGTTGTTCTTTGTTCGTGAGATCTTCTTTCAGTTCAATTGACTCCAACGGGGTCTGCTCTTCTGGCACACGAAGACACTTCTTCAGCTGAGAGACATGAAAGACATCATGCACTCCTGCTAACGACTGCGGTAGCTCCAACTGGTACGCAACTTCTCCTCGGCGTTCCAAAATCTTGAACGGACCCACATACCTAGGGGCAAGCTTACCTTTGGTGTGGAATCTCTTAACACCTCTGAGCGGAGTAACTCGAAGATACACAAAATTCTCTGTTTCAAAGCTGAGGTCACGACGGCGATTATCGGCATAACTCTTTTGCCTGGACTGGGCTATCTTTAACCTCTCTCTGATCATAGCAACTTGTTCTTCGGCTTCCTGAATAATATCCGGTCCGAACACTACACGTTCAGCTGTCTCTGACCAATTTAATGGAGTTCTGCAGGCACGACCGTACAGAGCTTCAAATGGTGACATCTGCAAACTGGCCTGATAACTGTTGTTGTACGAGAATTCTGCATACGGTAAACTCTTATCCCAACTGGTAGCATTTGCTAAGGCACAGGCTCTCAACATATCTTCTAATATCTGGTTGACTCTTTCAGTCTGTCCATCTGTCTGTGGATGATAAGCGATCTTGAAATTGGATGAGTCCCAGGGCTTCATGTAGACTCTGCCAGAAACGAGAGGTGAACTGAGATCCTCGATCTGACACTATCCTCTTAGGCACACCATGCAGACTGACTATTTTTGACATATACAACTCTGCAAGGCGATCTCCTGAATAAGTGGTTTTGACTGGCAAGAAATGGGCAACCTTAGTCAAACGATCCACTATTACCCAAATCGAATCATAACCTGATTGAGTCTTGGGTAAACCGGTAATAAAATCCATACCGATCTCTTCCCACTTCTATTCGGTATCTTGATTGGACAAACCTCTTTGGTCTCACGATGCTCTGCTTTCGACACCGCGTCGCATAAGGCAACAAACCGTCTCGCTTTAAGTTTGGCCACCAAAACTTATTCTTAACATCTGATACATCTTAGTACTTCTAGGAATTGAATACTTTGAGTCATGGGCTTCCTTGACTTTAATCCATCAATATCACGAATCGTCCATTGATCCACAATACATCCCGATCATCCACGGTGAATCCTTTATTAATTCCGACCATCTTCTCTATCTCATATTCAGTCGGTGAGTGAATATGTACTTGAGCTCTTATGATGCATGTAGACTTCACGGTGATTACCGATGAGATAATGGCGCCAAATCTTCAAAGCATGCACTACGGCAACTAGTTCCAAATCATGGGTAGGATAATTCTCTTCATGAGGTCTTAATTGCCTTGGCGCATAGCGGCGACTCTTCCTTCTTGCATAAGGACACATCCTAATCCTTGGCGAAGCATCACAATAGATATCAAAATCTTTGCGATATCCCAAGCAAAACTAGCACTGGGACTGAAGTCAAACGTTTCTTCAGTTCGTGAAAACTTTCTTCACAAGCTGGGGTCCAAATGAACTTCTTCTCTTTCTTCAATAATTGCGTAAGAGGCTTAGCAATCGTTGAGAATCCTTCAATGAAACGGCGATAATATCCTGCCATTCCCAATAAACTACGAATTTGAGTAACCGTCTTGGGCTGCTCCCAATTCATTACATCTTTAACCTTTCGGGGTCAATTGCTACTCCTTGGTTGTCATCACATGGCCAGAAATCAACTTTCTTCTTCCAAAAGTCACACTTCTTTGAACTTGGCATACAAGCGATGTTCTCTGAGCTTCTCTAGGATTAACCTCAAATGTTCTGCATGCTCTTCTTCTGACTTTGAGTATACCAAAATATCGTCAATGAATACTACTACGAACTTATTCAAATATTCCATGAATACTTTGTTCATCATGTTCATGAAATAGGCAGGGGCATTAGTCAGACCAAGCGACATGACTAAAAACTCATAATGTCCATACTTAGGGTTGAAAGCGGTCTTTGGTACATCCTTAGGACAAATCTTCAGCGATGGTAACCTAATCGCAGGTCGATCTTGGAGAATACTCCGGCTCCTTTCATCTGGTCGAACAAGTCATCAATTCTGGGCAAAGGGTATTTGTTCTTGATGGTGACTTCGTTGAGAGAACGATAATCGATGCACATCCTCATGCTTCCATCTTTCTTCTTGACGAACAAAGCGGTGCTCCCGTGGCGATGAACTAGGTCTTACAAAACCTTTCCCCGATGAGTTCTTCTATCGCTTCTTCATTTCCACAAGTTCATCGACCGGCATCCGATAAGGTCTCTTGGAAATTGGTCTTTGTTCACGGCACTAGATCGATGACAAACTCAATGTCACGGTCGGTGGCATTCTGGTAACTCTTAAAAATACGTCAGAAATCCACGACTCGATTACATCTTCCAAAGCTGTCTTGGTGTTGACTACCAAATGTCCATCACGTCTTGAGGTGGCTAGAAATTCTACTTTCTTTCTGTGGTATCCTCTATTGTCACGGCTCTTGACCACAATCTAGCACTTTATGTTTGGATAACCAATCCATACCAAGGATGACATCTATGGTTTGAGTGTCTAGAACTATTAGGTTGGCTAGAAACTCAACTCCGACTATGAGTAGCCTAGCTCCTAAACATCCAACATTAGAACTTAGCTCTGCTCGGTATTGGACTAACGAGTATGCTTAAGTTGCATAACTTTCAAATTATTCTTGGTTGCAAAATTCCGGATACAAGCGAATGTGAAGCTCGAATCAAAGCAGGCGATGGAAGTCGAATTTACTAGAAACTTACCCGATACAACGTCGGGTGCTTCTGAGCTCCTTCCAGAGTGGCGTGGTTGACACGACCTCGACCACCGATGCGGTGCTCCTCCGGATTGGCCGGTAGCTTGAGAAGTTCCTTGATGGTTGGTGATGCTGGTGTCTTGGTGGTGTGTTTCCAAGGTTGAAACGTACTGGAGTGATAGTCCCATTCTGCGAACATCGGTTGGCGAAATGCCCTGGCTGACGACAGGTAAAACAAACTCTGGGTGCATTCTGTGGGTTGCTTACTGGATTGGGGTTGGTAGTGCGGGGTTGCGGAAGTTCGAGCAGCTGGGCGAGTCTTGAAGTTGGTGCGGTGGTGCAGCGAGTGCAGTGGTGGAAAGCGGCTAAAGCTGCGGTGGAATCATTCTTGCCTTCAGCTGGGGTTGGTGACTTCCTTGCTGAGCCATTCTGCGCTTACGATGATCTTCCAATTCCTTACGCTTATCCTCAAGAACCAAAGCCTTGTTGATCAACTCTTGAAAATCAGGAAAGGTGTGGGCGATTAAGTTGACTTGAAGTCCCGTGTTCAATCCCTTCAGAAAATGACTCTGACGAGCCTTGTCGGCGGCGACATCTTCTGCAGCATATCGAGCAAGTTGAGAAAAATTGTTGAGGTAGTCGGTCACTGACATTCCTCCTTGCTTGAGAGCACGGAATTCATCCTCCTTCGGATCCATGATTCCTTCGGTACATGATCTTGGCGGCGATTGTGAACTCTTCCCAAGTAATGTCTTGCGGCGTTCCATGCGCTTGCACAAAAGTTTTCCACCATTCGCGAAAGAATGCCTTCCATCCGTGAGTGGCGTCTGAGAACTTTCTCATGATCGCTGCATTGAGTGATCAGTAGTTTCCTCTCAATGACACGAAGCCAATCATCAGCCTCTACTGGTGAGACATGTCCAGAGAAGGTTGGTGGGCGGGTTCTCATAAACTCGGCCAACTTGGATGATCCATTGTGACCATGAGCAAGCGGGGCTCCATTATGATCTTGATTGTTGTGGTTACGGTTATTCATAGCTTGCATCGATTCATCATGGTGTACATCACCGGGTTTGGTATCATGAATGCTCCAAAATTCTGCAGATCAATTGAAGGTGCTTGTGGTGGAACTGCTTCTCCGGGAGTCTGCTCCTGTCCTTCTGACACTGGAGTATCGGAACCACTTGCAGCAGCTTGACGAGTCTGAACCATCTGGTGAATCTTCATAGGTTAGATAAGGTAGCAAGCACAAGATGAGTTGTAGAACTAAGCGGGGTAGGTAAAACCCAACAACATATTTTAAGAAAGCTCAACTGAAACTCTTATATTAATTAAGATAATAGTATGGCTTGCAACAAATGCCTAAGGGTCTTTGCAGCTCATACTTGCACACAAAAACAAGGACGAACCTAAGCACACAAAACTACCGCCTAAAGGGCGACTCAAGACTTAATACTGGCTAAGCCTGAAACAACTCGAACATACTACTCGATCAAATAGCCTCCGTAGCCTTGGCGGTGTTCCCTTTCTTTGTAGACTGAAAGTGGTGGCATCCTTGCAAGCCGATCTTGATGTCCGGGGTGGTGCAACAGAGGCGGTGTCTCAGTGCAGTCTTCTTGGTGCTTCAGCTCTGCTTGCCTCTGCTTGGCTCTTACAGTTCAGTAGGTCCATCAGCTTCTTTTGGGTCTTCCTCTTCAGTGTCTTCTTCATGATCGTGCCATCCATAAAGAGTTTCTTCCAATATGGCGATCCTTTCTTCAGCTCTCTGAAGAGTCTCGTAGGTACACTCCAGCTCTGTAGCGGCTAACTCCAATGATTCCTCCTGAGCAGCGGCGAACTGGGCAAGATGCACCACGGTGGCGTTGTCTTCTCCTTCCGTAGACGGAAAACGTGCAGCAAGATCCACGTCGGAAGTGCGGGGATGATAACGGAAAACTGTGTCACGAAGCTCTCGAGAGTAGATGTTGCAGATCCTGAGGATGGCAAGGCGCGAAGACTCCTGGATTCTTCAATCCAAATACTCCTTCGAGCTGAGATGTTCAGTGGTTTGCTTGCCTTGGTGTTCTTCCTGGCGTAGACGGTCAAATGGCAGATCAATCCACGATCTCGGCCGTTCACGATCCAAGCATTACCACGGTACAATGGACGATCAAATCCTCCAAGTACTTGTAATAGCTTCCAAAGCTCAGCGGCAAGTCCTCCCTTGCGCTCTCCATAACTCTGAAGACGAGGCATCTGTCAAGATGAAAATAATTTTAAAACAGCAGGGAGAGAAAGAATTTCAGCAATAGTTGAGTCAAGAGAGACATGAGATGAGTTAAAGAATTCAATTAATCTTGCAAGTTAAATTTTTCTTTTAGAAAATAGTTTGGACTCACTAAGAACGGCCAATCTAGCTACGGTCAAGACCTACAGTCAGTATGGCTCTGGTACCACCTCTGTTGGGACCCAAATATGCAAATCTGGACCCTCTGTGTATTCTGCACTAGTCTAGGATCACGCTAGTGCACACAGTGTCAACATCGATGAAATATCACATCCATACAATGAATATAAGAATAAACGAGTACCTTTAAATAACAAATAACTGTTGGGACCTTACGGTCGAATTTTACAATTATTAAGCCATGCAAGGCTGACAATAAAGAAATAAAATGCAGTGGAAACAAAATAAACTCCGGTGGCTCCCATCAATTTACCACAGGCAACTGACTGGGATCAAGACCCTAACGATCAACCTTCGTAGAACTCTTCTTCAAAAGCGGCGACGACTCCTCCATACATTGATTGGTTTAGCAAGAGTGAGTACACCCGTACTCATAAGTCATACCACGAATACAATTTATAGATGATGGCTTATTCCAAAGGAATGGCTTACGTGGTTATTTTGCGAGAAATGCAACATTTGCAATTGAATACAAATAATAGATTGAAAGCATAATTCAAAACAAATAGACAATAATAAGTTAACAATTGATTTCACAAAGAACACACAGTCTAATCAAGTTATTCACACAGCTGCACAAGTTATCTCACACAGTGACCCTTCCCATTGATTTATGAAAATCTACCCCTCGTGTGAAATTCGAGCATGTCCATAACCAAGGGCGGCTATTGAATAGATTGGTTTAAACACTCTGCGAGAGGTTGTACACTTTACCCACACGATGTAACCAACCGGATCGAGTTGATCACAACAAAACCTTTCGAGACTTCATCTCAAACAATGACACTCGATGTGCTTTCCTGTAGTCAATTTGTTCACATAGCCCTTGGAGCGACACACCTTTGTTGGATAGGGATCACGCGAACCGCCCGTGATGTGACCCAAACACAGCGGTACACACCTCCAGCCCATCACATAGCTTAAATACAACCTGAGTTATCAATGTCAAGACTCCATAACTTACTAAGTCAGGCCCAGCCTATACTAGGCATGTGGTCGCATGATGAAGCCCAGTTCAATGGCGCACAAAGTTAAGTCCTTAATTGACCAAGGTAAGACTTCTGTTTTACCCAAATCACAAAGTTTATAGCACACGTTCCACCATTCACAGATCCATCACTTGCCTCGGTCTAAATATTTTCCCACCACGTTGATTAAGTGCAACACATGCCATCAACGAGTAATGACACCTGACACCACAGCTTTCATCACACAGTTCCATAATCACTTAGTCAAGTTTATAGTTGCAACTCTCACATGAAATGATGACTCGTGGCATGGCTAAGCAGTCTAATCGTATCTAACCAACCCACGTTGGTGCTACGATAATACCAACTAATTATTAACCAACCTAGGGTGACAAAAGATCATGGCATACAATAGACAAGGTGGCATAACAATTTGGATTAATAACTACACCCAAAAGCATTTAAATAAATACTTGAAATAGAATGCAATATATTGAAACAAAGTATTTTGAAAACGGGTTCAATATGATCAAAGGTATAACTTGCCTTGGAATAGGTCTAGATATTGATCTTGGTCTGTAGCCGCAGTATCATACAGTGTGCATGTTGAGTGCGGAAGGAAGTAACACAGGGAGGCGTGCAAAAGGGAACAATGGCTGAGGGCGCACGAATGGGGGTTGAACCCCAATTTTAAGGCTGGGAAATCGGATCGCCCCCTCGTGCAAGTTTTCTTATTCTCTTCTGGATGCGCGTGTGGCGGCAGCGTGGGAGCACGTACTCAGTAGCATCGCAGCGGCGTTTTCTTGGTAGATTTGCTGCCTCTCGCGCCTTTGCTTGCCCCCACGGGAGCAGGTTTGTAAGGATCCGAGGGGGTCAACACTAGTTTAAGCAGCTCAAGCCACCAACGACTGCATCGTTTTAGCAGTAGGTTTTACTAACAAGCCATGAATTGGATACCCTGAGATCGAACTACAAAGGTCTCTGAGAAGAATCTGAAATGTTTCATAGTAGTAAAATGTGTAATAAATACTCTTCCTTGAGAAACACTTGATATGTGTTTGTTGATTTGCACCCTATTTTCGATACTTGGCAATTCTTAATTTCATTACTAGAATGTTTCTTCCACTGTATAACTGAGGTCTGTTCGAGTGTTCAATATTCTCAACCAAATGGTAGAAAAGGGGAGCATATGGCTTATGCTCGTGTGGTCATACCAAAGCTTTCTGAACTCTGAACAAGAAGGTCTTCGTTGCGCAGTGGATCTTACGAATACATGGCATAAAAGTCCAAGCTAAACAAGCTATTGGCAAAGCGTCAGGACTACTTAGGAGTTGCTTGGAGGGAACAACCTCACTTTAAAACTGCCACAAGACTTATCATCTCCTATGATTAGACTATTCTGCTCTCTTTCAGAGAAACGTAAGACCAAATTGTAGCATGCAATAGCATAAGTTGGACAGATGCGCTTCCATACTGCTTTTTAATAAAGACAAGTGTGCGCATTGACAACTAGAGCTCTAAATATCATAGCAGAAATCCAAGTCCCTATCACTCATTCAACGGGTATTGCCTTCATCATTCACCAAGCACGCACGCCAGAAACTCTGGTTTGGACTCGGAACTGCAAGATTGTTTCTTTAAGCTCTGTTGCTAGAGACCTAACTAGCATGGCAGCTTGGTGCTACGATAATACCAACTAATTATTAACCAACCTAGGGTGACAAAAGATCATGGCATACAATAGACAAGGTGGCATAACAATTTGGATTAATAACTACACCCAAAAGCATTTAAATAAATACTTGAAATAGAATGCAATATATTGAAACAAAGTATTTTGAAAACTGGGTTCAATATGATCAAAGGTATAACTTGCCTTGGAATAGGTCTAGATATTGATCTTGGTCTTGAGGTGCTCCTTCTTCTGTAAAATTCCCCGAAGTATCGACGTCTACTCGCAAACGAGATAAAAGAAATAAAACAAATAAATAACAGAGGTAAAACAAACTCCAAAAATCAAATAAAATTCATCATTAAATAGATCTTAATTTTATATGAATTTACAAATTTGAATGGGTTCAATCGGAGTTCGGATGCAAAAGATATGGGCTTTGGAAGATTGAAAAATCAAATAAAACCCTAATTTGGATTTTATCGAATTTCCCGAATTATTTTTATAAAGGAAAATCGAATTATTAGCAATGCTTGCGTCGGTAGAAATTTCGGAAAAGAAATAGTTTTAAAAGAAATCGACATGTGGGCCCCATGTCGGTGACCACTGGCTCACGGTGGACCAAGTCCACCGAGCCTTTAGATCTGGGTCGGGGTGAGGTGGTGTACCGCGTGCGGTGGCAGCGACAGCGCCTCTGGTGACACGCACGCGCACATGGTGAGGTGGGCCGGCGCTTGCCGCCACATCGGATCGGCGGCGAAAACGGCTCGGGAACCAATGGCAGCGACAGCGGCTCCTCGCCGTGCGTGAGTGGCACCAGAGGATTATTGCGCACATGTAGAGCCTTTGGTTTGAGCACACAGGGTTGTCGGAGATGGCCGTGGCGAGCTTGAGGCGGCGGCGGTCTCGGGTGGCAAAGAAGATCGGACGAGAGTCCCGCTTGACGCGAGGCCGAGCTCGCAATGGCGACGAGAGCGCAGCGCGAGGAAGAAGAAGCTCGCGGAGACGACGACTCGGCCAGGCCCATTGGTCGAGCGAGCGAGCCGAGCGCGGCGTGCGATGGCGATCCAACGCGAGCGAGCGAGCGGCGAGGAAAGCTGGCTGCACTGAATAGTGTTGGGCTTCTACCAAAGATCGTTCAAGGAATTTCTTTTTTATTTTTCTTTTAAATAAATTCAGAAAATACAAATAGCCAATAGAAAATAGCAAATGACTTTGAAAAAATTTCAGAAAATTCTATAAAATATATCCAAGCATATAGAATCTAAATAAAATAATTTTGACAATTGTTGATGTTGGGATTAAGCACATTAAATCAGTTTGTTCTTAAAGTCCATATTAAGTTTTTTAATTTAATATTCAAATAAATTCAAATGATGAATTTTCTTGCTACCAATATTTAAAGGATTTTTAAAGCTCTGAAAATTGAGATGTTACAGATATTCAGAGTTGTTAACCTAACAAAAGTAGCTTCACCTAGGGCTGTCTCTACTGAATGACCACCTGACAGTAACCACCTCTTCAAGTCTTCACCATTGCTAGCAATATGTACACAAAACACTGCTTACATCCATAGTTACCATGTTACCGTAACATCTGCACTTTCTTTTCCACATGTAAAAAGTTCATTTTTTATTTACTCACTGTGTCCTTACTTCTACAGGCAACTGAGCTGCGCTGTTGCTGCCCTGCACTTGCTCTGCTTCCCCCTCGACCTGCCCCTCCCAAACACGGCCAGCCTCGCAAAGACGCGCAGGATCCTACTGGCGCACCGCCGCTGCGAGCCCCACCGCATGGAGCCAATGCAGCTGCCGGACACCGGGGCTCGCTGCCTGACCGCCACCGGCGCGGCCGCGTCCGCTGCCACCACCCCGAAGCTCGGTTCTTGGGTACCGTCCTTGCGAACCGAGCCTCCTTTCACGGTGTTATGCCGCTGCAGCGTCTGCTTCAGCGAGAGGATCTCCTGCTCCAGCGCCTGGATCCTGAAGCTCGCCGTCTCGTAGTCTGACTCGTCGTCGCGGGTGCGGAGCTTCCTGTCTCGCGGGACGTGGGTGTGGGTGTCCATGTACAGGCTGCTGGTGCTGAGAGGTTGGCTGGTGGGGACGGGGCACCCGGGGCTCGGCGTGTGCGCGCCGGCGCCGCACGGGAGCAGCTCCCCCGAGTGCACGAACCGGAACGAGTCGGAGCACTCAGTGAAGGCGCGGTGCGTGTGCATTTGCTGCACGAACAGCGCCTGCACGATCAGCCGGAGCGGCATCCGCTCGTTCTGCACCGCCTGGATGCACGCCTCGTGCGACAACTTCCGGCAGTCGAGGTGGCCGCACAGCGACGCACTCTCTTCTCCTGACAAGCCCGGCTGCTCCTGAAATGACAGAATTAGCAGCCTCCCATCGTTAGCGACAGTTCAAACCTGCAACTAGCTAGTAATAATCATGTGTGTGATCGAGTACTTATCTTACTCTTACCACTAAGTATGTGTTGATTGCTTCATATAGATGGTCGTGTGTCTTCCGGTCGCTGTCCGGGATGACACCGATCAGTTCTGCTAGCCTCTCCGGCCGGAGGTTTGGATCACCGACGATCTGCACGAGGTACCGATCCCACAACTCCGCGACGGCCTGCGCGCCTCTTCTTTGCATGGAGACATGGTTTGAGACGATGCTCTCCATTGTCCTCACCTCCGGGCTATCGGCGATGGAGCGGTCGGCTTCTTGCTCCGGCAGCGGCAGGTCGTCCGCGCGGGCGAACTGCAGCTGGGACGCGACCTGGTTTCGCAGCCTCGTCCGACTCTCCTCGCTCAGCTCAAGGGTGATCGACCGCGACAGCAGAGCGAAGTAGAACGACACCGGGATGGCGCCGCTCGCCGCCGGCGCCTCCACCGGGAGCAGCTCGATCACGCCCTGAAGGATCGCCATGACCCTCCTGTTCGCATCGATCTCGCCGCCTCCGGCCTCGTCCGTGCTCGCCCAGAACTTGTGGGTCTTCTTGGAGAGCACCCACTTGTTCGCGTAGAAGAGCACCACGGGGCTCACGTACTTCTCCTTCATGCCTTGCCGCCTCAGCGCCTGCACGATCCGTTTGAAGAACTCGAACGGGAGGGCGATCAGGTCCTTGATCCATAGGTCTCGCGCGGCGAGCTCCTTGACGAGCTCGGCGTCCCACCGGCGGCCGACCAGGCCGCGCGCGGCGGCGACGCCGGGCTGGTCACGCCGCTGCTCGGGGTCGAGGATCTCCATGCACGCCATGAACGCCAGCGACTCGACGCAGCGGCTGACGATGAGGAGCTCCTCGGCGACGGGGAGCAGGGTCTGGCACCTCTGCAGGACGATGAGGGCGTCGTCCCAGCTCTGCAGCACCACCTGGTTGATGTAGAGGTCGCAGCGCGCGCCCAGGCCGCCCACGTCCAAGAACTCCGCCGCGCACCGCACCGCCGCGACGTTAAACGGGTCGAGAGCCACGGCGTCGCCGTAGCAGAAGAGCCCGATCACCTCGAACGCCTCAGAACCTCCCGGGAAGCTGGCCGGCAGCTCGATCTCGCCGGACTGGAGCAGCACCTGGCTGAAGTACCTGCATCTGGATGCCAGAGGATCCTGCATCGACAAGTTAACGTCACCAACTCGTTTCCCCTTCATTCCAACCAAGATCACACCATTACTTTGTTGCAGGCTCTGACCTTGTGCAGACTGAAGCTCCTTTCGCCGACGCCGACGCTCACCGTCGCCGCCGACCCGGTCTCTTTGGCCCTGCAACTCAGACCAATCAGAAACTGAAGCAAAGAAAGAAGTCGCAATGGTATACTCGGCTGAAGCTAAAGTTCAAGCTCCCATACCACGCAACAACTCTTCTTTGCAGCAACAAGGCCGTGCTCAGTCTCGAGCAAGGGCTGAACATGGCCGCGCCGGCCTTGGCAGCCGGCGACAGCTCCACCTCCGTCTCCGTCTCCGTCTCCATCCCAACCTTCTCCACGAGCATCTCTAGCCGGCAAGCTAGCTGTAAACTCTCGCAGGTTAGGTAGTCCTAGTCGTGGCACATATAAGTACAACCAGTGTAGCAGTAGCCGCAGTATCATACAGTGTGCATGTTGAGTGCGGAAGGAAGTAACACAGGGAGGCGTGCAAAAGGGAACAATGGCTGAGGGCGCACGAATGGGGGTTGAACCCCAATTTTAAGGCTGGGAAATCGGATCGCCCCCTCGTGCAAGTTTTCTTATTCTCTTCTGGATGCGCGTGTGGCGGCAGCGTGGGAGCACGTACTCAGTAGCATCGCAGCGGCGTTTTCTTGGTAGATTTGCTGCCTCTCGCGCCTTTGCTTGCCCCCACGGGAGCAGGTTTGTAAGGATCCGAGGGGGTCAACACTAGTTTAAGCAGCTCAAGCCACCAACGACTGCATCGTTTTAGCAGTAGGTTTTACTAACAAGCCATGAATTGGATACCCTGAGATCGAACTACAAAGGTCTCTGAGAAGAATCTGAAATGTTTCATAGTAGTAAAATGTGTAATAAATACTCTTCCTTGAGAAACACTTGATATGTGTTTGTTGATTTGCACCCTATTTTCGATACTTGGCAATTCTTAATTTCATTACTAGAATGTTTCTTCCACTGTATAACTGAGGTCTGTTCGAGTGTTCAATATTCTCAACCAAATGGTAGAAAAGGGGAGCATATGGCTTATGCTCGTGTGGTCATACCAAAGCTTTCTGAACTCTGAACAAGAAGGTCTTCGTTGCGCAGTGGATCTTACGAATACATGGCATAAAAGTCCAAGCTAAACAAGCTATTGGCAAAGCGTCAGGACTACTTAGGAGTTGCTTGGAGGGAACAACCTCACTTTAAAACTGCCACAAGACTTATCATCTCCTATGATTAGACTATTCTGCTCTCTTTCAGAGAAACGTAAGACCAAATTGTAGCATGCAATAGCATAAGTTGGACAGATGCGCTTCCATACTGCTTTTTAATAAAGACAAGTGTGCGCATTGACAACTAGAGCTCTAAATATCATAGCAGAAATCCAAGTCCCTATCACTCATTCAACGGGTATTGCCTTCATCATTCACCAAGCACGCACGCCAGAAACTCTGGTTTGGACTCGGAACTGCAAGATTGTTTCTTTAAGCTCTGTTGCTAGAGACCTAACTAGCATGGCAGCATGTCCGTCTGACACCTTGCCTCTCCTGGGAACGGCATTGCCATGGCCCAGTGCCAGCCTCCGTACATCCATTCGATGCTTGATTTAGTTAAGAAATATGAGAAGCAAAACGCCAACATACTGGTGCGTTTGTCGCCAGTCACCACTCACCAATCACAAAAATACTGGTAGGAGTACTTAATTAGTTAATTATTCTGTGCTAGGAGTATAATTTATAACTGATTGATCTCACAACCGGCATGGTCAGCGCATTGTGCCTCTACGCCCCTCGATCGCCATTGATAAAGGAGAATGTCGGTATTAATCAAATCGTTGACGTGCATCGGACGCTGCAGACGGTACCACGGAGTTGGGGAATTTAAGGGCGTGAATGCTTTATTTTGCTGTGGAATTTGGGGGTATCGGGAAGCCAAATTCCCATGCTTCTCCTCCCCGATGCGGCACCCGGCCACCCAACCCATTGATATTGAAATTTCTCAAGTTTTCCGTGGCTCGTGACGTATCGAGTTCGGCTGGGAAATTTTTACTCGGCCTGGGATTCAGTTCGGTGGAGAACGCGACGCCGGGTCCTGCAAGGCTACGACGCCCGTGATTCACATTTGATCACTTTAAAGGCATGATAGTACCGGAGAAACAAACGAAGGAACCAACGCCTCCAGTGGACATCCAATGCGTATCAGTCAGCAAGATAAAACAGCTTGTTCTAGATGTTAGAGATATGATCTTGTTAGAGATATGATCTTGTAACAGATATAGGAAGAGATAATACCGGTTGCTTTAGATAGAATAGTTAGAGTTTGTTTCCATGTATTAAGATAGCTACCGGTACTACTTATCTATATATCCTTCACCCTGTAATCTTGCCGAGGTGTGGCTTTCTATTGAACACGCAACCGTCGCTCCGTCGACGTTCCTAGTGCCTCTGAGAGTTCACATGGTATCAGAGCTTGATAGCTAATCATGGCTAGTTCATCATCCATCCCATCTAACCCGCTGTTTGGCTTCCCAATCTCGGAGAAGTTGAACAAGCAAAATCATGCGCTCTGGTCGGCGCAGATCCTTGCGGCGATTCGTGGTGCACGACTTGAGGGACACATCAACGGCAAGACCGTAGTTCCTGCTGCAGAGATCGATCAGAAGAAAGCTGACGAGGTGGTGAAGATTCCAAATCCAGATTATGAAGATTGGTTTGCTGCAGACCAACAAATCCTGGGCTTCCTGTTTGCATCTCTTTCCAAGGAGATGCTGATCCAGGTCGCGGCTGCAAGAACAGCGGCACAGGCATGGAGGGAGATTGAAGTCACCTTCGCAACAAAGAATCGTGCGCGCGTGTGATCAACGTGGCGCTTGGCATCGACGACGACTTCGGAAGGGCAACATGTCCGCTCTCCGAGTATATTGCAAAGATGAAGGCCCCGAGATGAAGCGGCCGCCTCGGGAAAACCAATCGATGATGATGATCCGTTGCCTACATTGTCAACGGGCTCGATGATGACTTTGATCCCGTTGTGTTCGCGATTATAGCCAAATCAACGAGTTACGCATACCGCAGATCTCCACTCACGCCTTTTGAGTTTTGAAAGCAGGATGCGGCCGTCGGGCATGTCTTGCGGCTACAAATCGAGGACGTGGTGGCAACATTCTCGCGTGGAGGAGGCAACCGCGCCGAGGTACATCAAATCGCGGTCGTGGAACTTCTGCTGTCGTGGTGGTTCTGTTTGGACAAGGAAGAGGTCGTGGTGGTCCCGACAACCGCCTAATCGCCAGTTTGTCACAAGAAAGGTCATGTTGCATCCGATCACGGTATAGATATGATGACACCTATATTCCTAAGACAAGACAAAGACCACAACCACTCATGCTTATGGTGTTGATACAAATTGGTACATTGACACCGGGCAATGATCACATAACTGGGAACTAGAAAGCCGACGACAAGCGAGATGTACAAGGGCAATGATCGATTCACACCGCAAGCGGTGCGGTATGAAAATTGAGCATATTGGTCATTCTGTTATTACTACCCCAACACGCCCTTTATATCTTAAGAATGTCCTACATGTTCCTCAAGCTACAAAGAATCTTGTTTACGCATGTCGCCTTGTCGATAATTATGCTTTTCTTGAGATTCATCCTAAATATTTTTGATCAAGGATCGCAACGAGAAGCACTCTTCTTAAAGGATGGCGTCGTCAGGACTTTATCCTCTTCCTTCGTGATCTTCGTAAAAGCATATTTTTAGTGTCATGCCATCCTTTGCTCAATGGCATGGTCGTTGGGTCATCCTTCCACTCCTATTGTTACTAGAGTTATTAGTCATAATAAGCTACCTTGTTTAGCCGAGTCCAATAAAGAGTCGGTTTGTGATGCATGTCAACAGCTAAGAGTCATCACCGCCTTACAATAGATCGTTGAGAATATCTCGTTATCCTTTGGAACTTGTTCATTCGATGTTTGGGGTCCCGCTTCGATTCTCGCTTGGAAGAAAGAAATATTATGTTAGTTTCATTGATGACTATAGCAAGTTTATCCGGATCTTTCTTCTTAAACATAAATCGAGGTATTTCAGCGTGAATGCTTTATTTTGCTGTGGAATTTGGGGGTATCGGGAAGCCAAATTCCCATGCTTCTCCTCCCCGATGCGGCACCCGGCCACCCACCCATTGATATTGAAATTTCTCAAGTTTTCCGTGGCTCGTGACGTATCGAGTTCGGCTGGGAAATTTTTACTCGGCCTGGGATTCAGTTCGGTGGAGAACGCGACGCCGGGTCCTGCAAGGCTACGACGCCCGTGATTCACATTTGATCACTTTAAAGGCATGATAGTACCGGAGAAGCAAACGAAGGAACCAACGCCTCCAGTGGACATCCAATGCGTATCAGTCAGCAAGATAAAACAGCTTGTTCTAGAATCAAGATTGATCAGCGAAACGTTTGCCTTTTCTTCCTCTTTCTTATTTTCAGTTGAGCTACAGTAACATGGGGCCTTGGGCAAAATCTGTTTAAAAAAATTGTGATCTTTTTGTCCTTTGAATGCATCCTTATCCCACAGCCATGTCCATTGCAAAGATTTGCTAGGAAAATGCTTCACATACGACGTTTTAGGCAGGACTCTGGTACAATGGTTCTGACGAGTCAGTTCAGTGGGCCCCACTGCTGCAGTTTCTTCCTCAAGAGCACAAATACCTCTCTCCTGTGTTAACCATGGCTAAACATGTCGTGCAAGGAGGCCAAGCACGGGCAGCGGCCAGCTCGGGCTCGGCGTGCACCTCACGGCATTTGGCAAGAAGGTGGAGCACCTCGGCGGTACATGCAGAGTCGACGGCGGGAAGCTCGGAGAGCACCTCACGGCACTTGAGGACTTGACAAGGATGTCGAACACCCTCGCTGACGCTGATGGAGCAAGCCGACGGCGACCAGCTTGGCGAGCACGGGCGTCGCGCCTCCGTTGTTTTTCTGACAGATCCATAGATGTGGCCGCCTCGCGGTGCTCCGGCACACCGCCACGACGGACCAGCCCGGAGGCCAAGCACCTTGGCAGTGGCTAGCTCGGGCTTGGCGAGCACCTCACGAAACTTGGCAAGGAAACAGAGCACCTCAACGGCGCAGGCGCAGGCGGACCATCGGCGGCGGCCACTCCTGTTCCAGTGTCACTTTTAGGCTCCATGGGCAGCTTTGGGTTTTGGAGGCTCCATGGGCAGCTTTGGGTTTTGGATTTGGACTAGATGCAGAAATGGGATTTCTTTCCACGTGTGGGGTCGGGCAAAGCTTACCTATTACCGAGAGTGGCATAGAAGTTTCTCACGTAGTCTTCTGTCGGAAGGGTATCGTACGATGAAACATCCTATGCATAGCAACGCCGGATTTGCAAATGGGTGTTTGGTTTGAGGATCACCCTCTCTAAGATGGGTTCGTCCATAATGGAATCATCGTATGAAATTTGGTGGGATGACACCATCCATCATTTATACTAAATTTATGCTTACGAAGGATGAGGTAGTAATGGACCAACTCATTTCATTCCTCAAACCAAACAAGTGAGCTAGGTTCGAAGTTATGATCAAATGATCCATTCATCGTCCGGTTCCTCAGACCAAACACCCCATAAATTCATTTAGTGTACCTATAGAGCAACACTACATAGTGCAGGCTTCACCTCCTAAATCGGCGTCGCCACCTTCACCCGCTCCTTCCCATTCGCATCACACCTCTGTCTCCACCGTGGTGACTACATCTAACCGTCGACACCATCATTTGCACCACAACCGCCCATCATGCGACCATTGTCCCTCCTACGGCTACGCCACCCTTGGCCAGTAGCACCCTCGTTGCCTCACCGCTTAGTCACTCTATGTGCCTCACTATTTGCCACTATCGAGTTGTATACACCAATCAGTTCAACCAAAAGCTTAAGATGGTAAGAAAGGTGGATAATATACTTCAACACCCTCCTCGCGTCTAGGCACATTCAGGCCTAAGACGTGGCCTAGAAGTTAGTCATATCTTGAACACAGGATCTCTTAGCTCTAATATCACTTTGGATTGTATCCATCAAGTAATCCACTAAAAAAATTAAACTCATGAGAAAAGAAAACAATATACTACAATGGCGACATCCAAAACTAGCTTCATTGCCATCCTCATCTTGGCCCCATTTCGGCGCCACCCACTGACAAGCCCGTAGCCAGCCAAGCAAGCCATCACCGCCTTTCAGGCTTGCAGCCCACCAGCTCGTAGAATTGAATAGGATTGAGCTAGACGGATCACAACACTGTTCCAACATAATCGTAGGATTCTTATGTAGGATTCCGTCCTTGTCAACTGAAAAACTAATCCTAGCTAGGGTCATGACAGTGTAAACGTCGATTAGGCCATCTAATCCTTTCCTTTATACAGTGGTACTTTCTCCCTAGCCTTCAATAGGTTGCATTATTCGCGAGAACTAGGCTGAAAGCACGCTATGCAGCGCAGACGTGCAGCGTAGCGCAGTAGTCTTTAATATATCGGCGAGGTAAATCTTTTTATCCATTCTTTCATCAGGGTGGGATTGGTATAGACAATGCCTGACGAATAGATGGTTAGACGGGAGAGATCTAGTGATGTTTGGTACGAATGTGTGTATTTATATCTATGCAGTCTTTTGAACCAACAAGAATAAGAACCTATTATAAGTTAGTATCATTGTTTTCATCACCCCTCGTATGCGTGTAACGTACGGCAACGAATAAGAAAACATATGATTAATAGGTTAAGCGAATAATGCAGAGCAAAGCAACAACGGTAAATTATATCATAAAATATTGCAAAGTTATGCTACAAGTATCATTAATTATAATTATGTGTCGAAGATCTCAATCAGATTCCATCTAACTAAATAAAGATGAATCAATTATGCAAACCATACCTAGGACTTGGTAAAACACTACATTTGTCTGTTGGTAAACCAGGGCTAGGACAGAGAATTAGTTGTATGTACCTCGTACAACATAATCATCCATGATACAATATGTCATCAACAAAATAAAAAAGTAGAGGTTACAAACTAAAAAAAATGGTAATAGCGATTTTTCTTATAAGAAAAAAACCATGTCGATGTGTGTCATAAATTGTAAATGCTAAAAATTCTTTGAAAATACGATAAATATCTCTACCTTTGCAATGCGGCACGGGTAGGGGTCGAAAAAAAGCTCGAAACTCGCGAGCCAGCTCGGCTCGAACTCGGTCCCTTAAAGAGCCGAGCCGAGCCGGCAATTTAGCTTGTTTTCTTAACGAGCCGAGCCGAGTTGGCTCGCGAGTTGCCCGTTAACTCGTTTAGCTCGTTCACTCACCAGACATCCAGAGTTCCAAGCCATCTCGGTTGACCACTGGCGGTCCATCGCGCTTCCTAACCCACCCAGCGCCACTGGGCTCAGCGCAACCCTAACTCCCTAAGTTCCTCATCCCTAATGCTCGGTAGCTCGGGGCTCGTGCGCTTGGCCTTCCAGTTCCTTCCCTATTTCACCCACCCCACAGACCACCACCCGCCCGTCCTGTTAGTGGCTTCAGAATGAATGGTAGCTTTGCCTGTAATACATAGTGGCATATGTTTAATGGTTTCAGAATGAATCAAGCATTCTATTAGAGGGTTCATAATGAATCAAGCATTTTCACATGCTATAAGCGGGTTAATTGCATAACAGAGATAGTACATGGTGATGGTAGCATGATCGTTGATTAACAAAGATGGATTGCATGTATTTTTATTGATAACGAGCCTAACGAGTCGAGTTCGAGTTTTTAACGAGCCGAGCCGAGCCTAGTATTTTGCTCGTTAGCTTAACGAGCCGAGCTGAGCTGAGCCGAGCTCGTTTTCTTAACGAGCCTTAACGAGTTGAGCTGAGCCGAGCCAGCTCGTTATCCACCCCTAGGCGCAGGCAAACGGAAGGAGTGCTAGCTCATTTTAAATAACCTATAATTACCTACATAAATTATTACTAACCTAATTCAAAAGGGCCTCGCTAATAGGGGTGTCACTGATTGATCATCAAACTAAACGGATTGTAACTAATCATCTACTTGCATGGCTTTGCGTTAGCAAACACTAAGTAATAAACCTACACATGGGGTCGTATTGTCAGTGTTTCATTCACACTACACTGCTGGTAGCTACCTGCTTACATGTGGGGCACACTCCAGTCACATAGAGAAAGCAACATAGAGGGAAGAAGTAGAGCAAGGAATAGAGGAGGTGCAGAGGTGGCTTGGGTAAGGCTCAACATTGGCGAAGCCGCTCACGGCGGCGCCCGACGACAGGAAAAATGGATTGCTGGGAGGGAGAGGGGGCCAGGGGTGCGACGCTGGTCTGAGCTGTCGGCGGGCGTGGCGGTTGGGCGTGGGTAAGGAGGAATGGCAACGACGTTGGAGGGGTAGAGGGGAATAATAGGTGAAGCGTGGCCATGAGGAAGGCGCAAGGAGATCACCGGTGCAGTCTCCTGCAACGGGGAGCAACCGAGGTGGGCCTTCGACGGGAGCTACGTCCGGCATGACCTGCTTCCCGCGGCGATAGCGCCCTCGAGAGGTAGGTTGCAAATTGGGGGCTAGGCACGAAAGAGGAAGGCATGAGGATGCTACCCACTGAAGGAATCAAAACATGGCTCGCCGGAGGGGAGGGCAGCGTCGGCCTACACAGTTTTGGGGAAGACGAGAACACTTGTTGCTCTGGTGTCGAAGAAACTGAATCAACTGAGGGGAAACATGTATGATGTGGTGGAACATGATGTGATGCAAAAGGAATCGGTCGGAGCTCATTGGTTGTCCGGAAATAGGTAGGGTGAGCGCGGTGGCCAGCGCAGGCACAACACAATGCCACGTTGGGCTCCGCCCGGCTTTCGGTGCGCAAGTGGGGAAGCAAGAAATTGAGTGCTAGCGAAGGGCAGGAGGGAGGAACCGAGTGTGTGGGCGACGCAGAAAGGCTGCGGCGTGGAGGATGCGCGGGAGGGGGAGACATTGCCACGTGCGCGTGTGAAGGAGGGCAAGCCGCGTGAAGGTGAAGGAAAAGGGAGGAGACGCTATGCCCAGTGCTACATTGCTGATCGAATGGCCCACAACGCGCGAGACCGTGGGAGGAAAAGAAATTCGGAGGCCACGCGGGCTTGCGTGATTGGCAGAAAATGCCCTTTAAACCCGGAGAGGGCTCCGATCTCTAGCGCTATAATTAGAGGGGTATGAGTCTCACAAATGGGGGCTTAACATGGGTGAATCGCATTTGCCGGCCAATTCCTTTTCTAATGAATGGACAAAGCTTATCCGTAAAACACACACACACACACACTTCCCGGTCCCATAATGGACGGATCTACTTGGGCACTAATGACCTTAGCCCAGAAACACACATGTTTGACGAAATGACGTGCATGGGTGGCTGGGGCACAGCCCAGCCCATGTAACTGCTGCATTTGCCTTCGTTAGTCCCACGGGAAATTAGATCAGTAGCACTCCGATTCGTTAGTATTTTAGTATTCAGATAAATAACATCTAAATCGTGCTCAGCTACAAAATAATACCACCAACAAACAAAAATCTTGAAAAATAGCATTATCGTCACATTTTTCATCCATCTTTAACAGCTAGGATGTATGATGCGAGATAATACAATTTCAATGCTCGTTTTACTCCGTTCGCACGATGCCGCCCAACTCCTTAATATCCATGACCAGCGTATGGACAGATTCGTCTCCGTCTTCGCTTACCCCTTCCCTTGGGAGGCTCGGTCTAGTGTTGTCGCAACGTGGGCGGCCAAGATGACCTAGTGCCCCCCCCCCCCGAAGAGGGAGCTGATCATGGCCATGCTATTAGCGGTCTGGAAGATAACCTCGGTGGAGTCGAGCTCGAGGATGTCGGTGCCGATGGGGAGGCAGACCATGTTGCGGAGGCCAAAGGTGTAGGCCTGGCCCGCGCGTTCGCAAGGCACGGTGAAGAGGCCAATGGTGATCCGGTGGGGTGGTCGGCGAAGAGCACCTGCCTTGGGAGGCCGGGGTTGTTGGCAATCCAAGTGGGGTTAAGCTTGCGGGGGGTGTGCGTGTAGTGCTCCTGCTCTGCCTGGGACTGGGGGTGGCGAGCCTTTGCTTGCGCTTGTCATCGTCGCAGCCCTTGTGGTCACTTGCCAGAGCTCATGTGCACGCTAAATCCTCCTGAGCATCGATGGAGTGACGCTATGGTCTAGTGTTACCATCGCCTGAAGCCTTGCACCGACGCTCGGCCCTCGCTGCCGTCAACTCTGCCCCTACCTCCGCGACACTGTGGGTTTCTTCAAGTACTCACTCGTAGCTGAATAAAAGAAAAAACAAAATTAAAAAGGAAAGAGAACGAGGGCAGATGAGTCTTTTTACCCACTAACAGTGTCAGTGTGATGGTCGAGTCATTTTAAAAAAGTTTGTGTTATTTTGCAATCGAGCTCAGCTCGATTTGGATGCTATTTCTCTAAATACCAACTATAAGAGTGCTACTCAACTAATTGAACCATACAATAATCTGTCGGAATTAGTCATGCGATGGGCTTTCAGACCAGTTGACCCCCAAAACCATGCAACCCCAGAAAATTACGCATAAATTAAGATATAGGATAAGGCCCTTGAGCTTCCGAGCTTCCGTAGGTGTGAATAGGCTGAGCTTGACTGATGCCCCAACGGCATCACCCAACAGGCTTACCATCAGCCCCATCTTCTGTGTTTGTGGCATTGCCACTATATAGCCCGACGCCCCAACGGCAACAAGTAGACGATGATGACCCACAAGGCCACAAGTTGAAGACACGAGCTTTTCGTAGAAATTCCTCCATTTGAGTGTAAGGTTCAACTCTGTTCTTCCAGCGGGCCTCTTTCTGCACTGGATTGTTGGACAGTCTGTTTGCAATCGAAGCTGCCCCATCATCATGTTCCTAACGCTTCAAGGGAAAGGAAACCCAAAAGAGGACCCGACGCTTCAAGACTTTTCGTGCTGCCACGCACCAGGAGATCCAGAGAGATTTCTTGGGTCTCACGTCTACATCCATCTTGTTTAACCAGCGTCCAGCTCAGAGAAATCTTTATTTTGCCGCCATTATTTCTTTGCAAAGAAATAATAACACTCGAAGCCAAAAACGGCGTCTCATGACATCTTGCGTAAAGCCCGACAATTAGTAACATACCAAACCTGAAACTGGTACTCAAGCACCAGCGAGACATGAATCTATACACATTTGCTCGCTGGCTGAAGCTGAAATTAAAGCATTATTTGGAATCAATTAACACCGCACTTCTACTAGTAGTAGTTGACACTTAACACGGAGAAATACATGTCGTTGCTCGATCAATCCACCCCGGGCATGGCGAGGTCGTCGGCGCAGCTAGCTCACCGGGGGCGTGCACGCTAGCCGAGCGTTCCGGTGCTGTCGTCGTCGATGCCGCTGAAGAAGGGGTCCCGCAGAAGCTCGGCGGCCGTGGGCCGGTTCCGGGGCTGGCCGATGCAGCGCTCGATGAAGGCGCGCATCTCGGGGTCTTTGAGCCGCCGAAGCGCGGCGGGGGGCACGCCGCGGGTGACGCTGTGGTAGATCTGCACGACGCTCTCGCACTCGGCGTAGGGCATCTCCCGCGTCACCATCTCCAGCACGCACATGCCGTAAGAGTAGATGTCCACCGACTCCGTGTACGTCTCCGTGTACAGCTCCGGCGCCATGAACTCCGGCGTGCCCAGGATCGTGTGCGCCACGTGGGTCTTGTCCACGATCGCCGCCAGCCCGAGGTCGCCAATCTTGACCTGCATGCACGCACGTGCAACAATCCCCCCCGCGCCGTTAGTCAAACGCAACGCAACCAATCCAAACTCAATTCGAACAGGAGCACGAAAGCAACAGCTAACAGCTAGGATCGATGCAGCAAGCAAGCAAGGCGTGCGAAATTTCGCAACGCCCACGCAAATCGAAGAGATTAGCGTAACAAATTAAAGTGCGTCTCAACGTGCATCACTTGTGTTTCGCCTTTACTCGAAAGGTGCAGCTCACACTGTCACAGGCATATCTTAGGCTCCCATCTCTTGCGATGCGTTTGGATCTCTCTCACGGAGAGCTACAGGTCGTCACAGAAAATAAGTGGAAAAGGCAAAAGCACCCGCCGCTAATCCCCTGATGCCCTAACGCTCGGGTAAGTGTACATAGCAGCAGTCAACAAACTATCACCTCTACACCCGATTCAAAATTTAAAATCCAATCTAAATGTCTATTCCAATTAAAATGCCTAAAATTATTGGCCTGTCGCTCCCTAATCGAACAGAACAGTACCATGCATGCACATAATCGCCGTTTGCGGAGAATTTAACAACAGCGCGCATCTCATTCCAAATTTTGGCAATTTTTAAGGAATCAAATTACGGAAGAATAGGCGAGGTTGGTACGGGTACCTGGCCGGTGTTGCCATTGATGAAGACGTTGCTGCAGTTGAGGTCGCGGTGGATGATGCAGGGGTCGCGGGTGTGGAGGTGGTCGAGGCCCTCGAGGATCTGGCGCGCCCACTTCTTGAGCGCCTTGACGGAGACGTGGCGGTGGCGGTGGCGGTACTCGCGGAGGCTGCCGGAGGTGCAGACCTCGGTGATGAAGCTGAGCACGCCGGCGTCGCGGTCCAGCCAGACCTTGTGGAACCCGATGATGTGCTCGTGGTGGAGGGACCGGAGGAGGCGCACCTCGGCGTGGAGGCGGTCCACCATCCCGGGGTCGCTGTCCGCCAGGGCGCGCAGCCGCACGCGGTTCCACGCCACCTCGATCCCTTCCTCCTGGTCGAACCCGCGGTACACCTTCTTCACCGAGCCGAGGCCCAGCACGTCCGCGTACCGCCCGAACCGCCCCGTCGGGTCCACCTCCTCGAACGCCTCCTCGTCCAACGCCGCCATGGTCCGCTCCTGGCTATGTCTGCAGCCCTGCGCGCAGCGCGGCGGCGTTGGGTTGGGGGACATGCGACGCGGTGCGAACCCGAGGCGAGGAAAGGAAAGGAACGCAGAGGCCAATCGGGACGGCGTCTATTTATGGAGGAGAGAACGAGAGATGGATGTGACGTTTGTGCGGGTACTACTACGTATTGGAAAGCAGAGAGGCCAACCGATATACGGAGTAGTACGAATTGGTAATGTAGCGTACGAAGTACGTGCGTACGTATTGGAGATTTGACCGAGCTTCTGGGGCGCCTCGCTGTTGGGAACGGCGCCGCGTCGGTTGGGCTGTTTGGTCGGTTTGATCGTTCAAAGTCGTTGCGTGGACTAACCGCACCCGTTTGTGGTTTGTAGTTTGCGTATCTCAAAGATTTGGCTGTTGCTTTGATGTGGTAAACCGATTGCCAGTTCGCCACGCGGTTCATCTAGGAGCTTGCCAGCACGCTAGGAAGGCGTATCTGGGCCCATTAAAGCGTAGGTTAGAGGTGGTTGTCTGGTTTTACAAGTTCGTTCGTTCCTTCCCTTCATTCATTCTTCAGTAGGAGTTTGATCGGGACTCGCGAATAATATAGGGCGTAACAATATACAGTGTAGAGCAAGCAGTTGGTTTTCTAATCCGTGATCTTATCTGCTAGCAGCACCGCGTACAATCCACAGCATGTTACCAATCTCTGTTTCAACGTCTAGTCCATCGCGATCTCTCGGGGTCTCTCGCCGCCCTTGTTTCGGCGTCGAGGCACAGCCCGTCGCATCGACGCGGCAGGCGGTTCACGTCGCGCAACCACTCCACATGCCGCGCACGACCACGGCAATTTGCTGGCTGTTTCTACCGTCTGATGGCGCGCGAGCCATGTCCAAGGCAAGGCCGCCTCGCAGTTTATGCTGCAACTGGCGTGCTCTTGGTGTCTACGTAGCCGCAGCTGCCAGATTTTCGAGTCAGGCAAGTCAGGATGGTTACCTTGGTCATGTACTAATAATTAATCGAACTAAACCAAGCAGTTATCAGGCTATGAGCACCATTTCTGTGTACCTCGGCAGCTCCACAAAACTGACATCTCCAAACTTTTAACTGGTGAACCATGCAAACTGACATCACCAAGCTATCAGAGGTGATCAGAACAAGACGAAAAGCGGGTGTTAGACAACGTATTTCACAAATTCATTTTCATGGTGACTGTCATCGCAGCATAATCAATGTTCAGGAAATTATTAACAGCCAGTGTTCAGCATCACTTTACACAGTTGCAAATGTCTGCATTTGCAGACTTAATAGTTCATCATTTTTTCTGCTACCATCCTTCTTTCAGCATCATGTGCTTCTCTAATATATATTTGCCTTCTTTGTACTTCTGGTCTTCGTTATAAGCTTTCTCCTGCATATTGTTCAATGAGTAGGGAAGTCATCATGGTAATCACAAGGTCCAGATAAAATAACCCAACATCCAGAGGAAAAATTGCAAGAATTAAGGAACATATTTGCTTTGTTCCCTTGTGCCCATGTGCTTGCTCACATGGCAGTGGCAAGCACAAGGAAACAGGCAAACTCAGGCTTCTAGAGGAAAACATGAGCACAACCGCAGCCAAACAAATGAACAATAACGATCCATGATAAGTTAACAATCCTCTACATACCATGGAAAAGGCAGCCAAAGCAGCATATCAAAAGTAGATATCTATGACACACTACGAAAACCAGATAGAATTTGTTGTGCTCCTCATGAAAAACTGGAAGAACAAGTAGGACGTATGTTCCTTGGCTAAAAAGTACTCCTATATAATAGCAGTTGCTGACCACTTGAAATAGGAAACATGTATTGTATTTTAAAGTTTCTTTTGATCCTCTAGTACAAACCACAACGATTACATGATAGTGGAAATAACTGTTATGTATCCTCTTGTACTTTGGTTATCAAGGTCAGCACTGGAGGATGTGCTTGACTAATCTCAGTTCAAATCAAGTTCTGGACTAACCGAATTTTAAGCTACAGCTTGAGCACTGAACATTGCCTGTTTTGTGCACAGCACAATTCTCGTGTGTGTAAATACTGGAGATATTGCAATGAAGCTCATTACACATGATTCACATTTCAAGAGAAACCTTTTGAAAAAAAAATCCCAAGAACCTAGATGAGTGAATAGAGAAAGATTCACTTATTTGACTTCTACAGATAAAACATCATTTATTCACATCATCCTCTCAACCGATGGTGTCAAGTTATGATCTTCCTATACGAGAAAATAAAATTAGGAGGGATAGAAAAGATCGTGTATACCTTAAGTCAGAATGCATAGCTACATTTGATTGCCCATTTTCCCTTGACAATGTCCCAATCAAGGCATGCAAAAGTGCACATGTGTTTTGCACAAAAAAAGGCTAACACAACGAAGAGGCCCCGCGAAATAGAAAGACGTATAACCACTTGCTGTCCATGACTAAGTGTACAGACGAAGTTTGTGCACTTAAAACTACACAATCTATACCACCAGAATTCTAAATGAAGTGGCCTCTAGAAAAGCTGAGGTCACGCCTTAGAGCTTCCTATGCACTATGAAGGGAATCTACTTATCCTATTGTTTCAGAAGGCATTTGATATCCGACCAAGTTGATCAATTGGAACATCATTTCACATATATTTTTAGTTTTTTTACAGGATTGTGTTAGGATGTTCATCCACCTAGACATAAAAAGCTAATAAGATATAGCATTCAAATTTAACAGTTTGACTAACTTGCAGGCTTTAACCAACCTACATTGTTAGTTTTAAATGAACTCTACATTAAACAACACGGAAATTGGCAACTTACATATTTCCAGCCAAGGAGTCGTTGGCAGCAGCTACAGTAGATATCATTGACTGTGTGCAATCCAGTCAAGAGATGGCGATCCTCGTTGGGACCAAGGCTCACATTCACCCTGGATGTCACATTCACCCCAGATTAACATGTAAACAAGAATTGGCAATGTGTGGTTGTTTAAACGTTCAGTGTCCACTCCATGATGTGAATTCATGTAACTCTAATAATCGTGATTATATTTCACATATTTGGTTGCTAGATGGGATGAAAAAATTGTCCGATTGTAAAATTCATAAAAAAAAACATCATATGGATTTCGGGCAAATAAAGGAAGCGCACAAAATTTCGTTTGCAGGTTCCATTGGTTCCACAAAACATGACCTCTACATGCCATTGACATTTGATAGTTGGTCAGCATCAAAGAGCTGAAATTTGACCAAGAAGCACTTCATAACCACAACCAACCTACCTTGATCAAGCTCTCTTGACCTAAGTTTCCTATCGCCGTTCTTTATGAAGCATGATGTGGATATCATGGGGATATGCTTCAGATCTTAAGATGATGTGACAATTGGCAATGGTGTTAATGGTTTGTCGTTTCACGTGTTTTCGACAAAGTTTGAGCTGTCGGTGTGGCAGGTGGTGCGGCCAACCATAGCATGGCGGTCAGCCAGATCCCAAATCGGTCGGGCCGGCCATGGCGTGATCGGACCATTTGTGACAAATGTGTTAAAATGGTGGGCCAAAAATAGAGGGTATAGGCAAGAGAGGGGATTATATTGCTCTTAGTCCCATAATTTTTGGAGTCTCCAGTCAAAAGTTCTATTGGTTTAAAGTTTCCGAGTGGGTTTGGATTTTGGGGGTTGAAAATCGGCTAAGTCCTTCGGGCGGTCGGACCGCCTATGGTAGTGGTCCGACCAAGCAAAGCTAGCGATTCGGCCGAACCAGGAGCGATCGGACCGATGTCCTGAACGTCGGCCTTCATGGCGGCGTTGTTCGTTAGTTAGGTCAAAGTCATGAGTTTCAATGCATATGTGTTGCATGATGCATGTTTTGACTAACGTGGGTCAAGTTGTGAAGAACTTGTTCCCAGTTCGATTTGCTTGTCTATTGTTGTGCGGGTTGCTTGGTGGTCAGCGACGGTCAGCGGCGAGGATGATCGAGACTAGGCTTGGAGAGCGAGGTCGAGCGATCAGCGATGCGGATGAGGTCAATGAACTCAAGTGTGGTGCGAGAATAGACAAAGATGACCGAACGGACAATTCGGTGCAAGCTGGTTTGATCAGCGGCGCGAAGTCGGTGCAAGTGCCATGGTGGTTTCGGTGGGGCCGGATGGGAGAGATTTGCCGAGCATGGAGAGGCCGTTGATCAACCTACATGTGGCGGAGCGGCGAAGTGCTTGCGGATGGACTCGGTCTTGGAGAAGGGCCAGAGAAGGGTATTTTGGTAATCTTACCAAATACCACCTTGATGACCTTTGTCAATCCATGCGCGCAAGGCAGCGCAAAGAAAGCGGTTTAGGTCAAGAGGTGTTAAAGACGGCGCTTTGTAATGCGTGCGTGTGTGACCCGTTTGTGTTGGGCCCTAATGGGAGCCCATTTAAGTTAAACTTCTAGAAGGTCTAAGTCTCCACTATAAATAGAGGAGGGAGGTGGCTGCACCCCCCTTCAACCCTTTCATTATTGTTGAAACCCTAGTTTGGCTTAGGGAGATGATTAGTGGAGGTTAGGGTTCTAGAGAGTTTTGATTTGATTTCGTGCTCTTGGATTGAGCTTTGTCCTCCATTGATGGAGTGGCTGTAAACCCAAACTCTATCAAATCAATCCAAAGAAAGTTTGCTTCAAGATGTGTCTCTTTGTATTTCTTCTCTTTATTTGGTGATTTTGAGTCTTTCTTTGATTCGTGAGTTTTTGATTGATTTCTTCACGTGATCTAGCTTGCTGTGACATGTGGGAACACATCTAGGATCATCTTGATCATCAATCACCCACGAGCAAGTTTTTGGATCTAGTTTTGTTTTGACTCGGTTTTGAACCACCCTCCTCTCAAACTGAAAAAGGTCGTAACTTTTCCAAGGATCTTCACGATTTTTGATTGGAATAGGTTCCTGACATCCTAGAGAAGGTGTGTTCCAAGTTTCATCAAGTTTGGAGTTGTAGATCAAAAGTTACATCTATTTGCAACCGTTTTTATTTATTTTCTTGTTTATCGGACTAGAGGTCGAGACCGCCCAAGGTGACCGGTCAGACCGCCATCTTTCTGAGGTCAGACCGCCCAACACTTAGAATTTTAACCCATGTTGATTTTGGTTGTTTTGCTTCGGGGTTTAGATTGGATTCAATACTAGTCTTCCACTGTACTGGTATATTGATCTTCATAGCTTCCATAGCTATTGGAGTGAAATTTGGATTGAATCTGATCTTGGTTGAAAAAGTGAGCGTGCTCCTATTCAAACCCCCCCCCCCCTCTAGTCGCCTTTTCGGTCCAACACATGATCTTGTCGATCATGTGATATATAATATGCAATTTCGGCTACTTAGTATCCAAATTCTGACTCTCTAATCTAGCATCAACATTTTATTCACCATGTTGAGCTGTTGACCATAACAAATATGCTACCATTTTGCCTAAATTGATCCATCAAGCTCAAACAATTAGGAACAATAAGCAAACTTTATTCATATACACCATATTTTGCATATCTCATTTGATTCACATCCATCATGATTCAGGCGATTCTATCATGGATCAAATCGAACACAACCATAGCACGGGTCCACCATCACATTCTTGCAATCTAGCTTGCTTGCACTCAACATGACCAGGTAACCATCATGATTCTTCACTCTCAACCACAAACGAAAAAAACCCTTGACGAAACAACACTACTAGAAAACAATTCTCGTGCAGCTATGCCAACCTAAATCAATGTGGCTACCAGAATTTAAAATTAAGTATGTACACCACGAATTAAGCACTATCTCTTCTCTATAGCTCGGAATGCCTGCAAGTAAAAGACGCTAAGCCTTTCCAGAACAGCGGCATTGCTACGATCGCGCAATTCACATTCAGGAAACTGCAAGAATCAAAGAGGGAAATAGAGGGGTAGCCCAACTCACACGCTCTCGAAGAGGTAGGCGCGGCCGTGGCGGCCGCGGAACTCCTTGGAGACAATGGCGTCCGGCGACGCCGAGTCCACCCTGCAGAACTTGCACTTGAACACCTTCGGCCCCGGGAGCGACTGCACGAACAGCAGCCCCATCTCCCGCGCAAACCAATCACCCAACCCAATCCAACAGCAGCAGCAGCAACGCGAGATTCCCCGGATCAAATCAGCAAGCGAGGCGCACCGAGCTGTGAGGCTACTAAATCTTGTCAAATACCAGATCGGCCGAATGGGAGGCGGTGGCTGGGCCCAATAGCCATGGGTTGGGGGAGGGGATCAGCGCCTCGCCGTTGGATTTGGGGGTGGGGGTGGGGGGCGCTACGGTCTGGGAAAGCGATGGCGACGAGGAAGAAAAGAAATGGCTTCTGTTTTCGGGTAGTTTTGTGTTGCTCGCCTCTTTTCTCCGCTCCGAAGAAACTGGGGATGGGGATGGGGATGGGGATGGGGATGGCTGGGGATGGTGGTGCCCTACTTCGCCTTTACCGTTTGCCGTTGCGGGCAGGATTCACTCCGAGCGGGACATCGCTTTTTCTTTATTCGGTTATATATATATCCTAGCTAAGTGCCCATATGTAGTTTACTACAGAATAACAAATACTAGTAGAAGGCGGCGGTCACTGTGAGACGGCGATCAGTGTGAGAACGGTCATAAATAAATAATTTAATTTATCTCAAACTATTACTTCTATTTCAATTAAAACATACTAAGCTGTTACACAAAGATGTATGGAACTAACAGAATAGCAAAGTTCAGTTAATGCATCTCGAAATGAAGTGCCAAAAAACAAAATTCAAGTATCAAGCTCTATTGATTCCAGAACTTAGGCAACTAACATCAAGAAATACTACGATCACTAGAGTTGTACCGCTTAATATCTGATGAGCGGCATCTGCAAAGGCTAAAAGGGAAAAAACATTACATTTCAAGCAAAACAGTTATGACTGCCCTTCAAATAGTTCATGTGGTTGTCATTTGCAAGTGATCGTTACCTAAAAAAAGCTAATCGATGAGGACAAGAAAACTCACGTCGTAGTTACAACTTGAAGGCCATCCTTCCATCCAAGATAAAGTACATTGGAGTATCAGCTTCCCACACACTATGTGCGCGCTTTTCTAACAGATTTCATACAAAATGGCTCAATCGGAATTCCTCTGTATCATCAAATGATGCCAAGAGGTAATGGTTCACTTTCTATGAATATTTCCCTTGGATAACTGTAACATCATGACCGCAACTAACTAATCTCTAATTATGTTCAAGAGTTCGTAAACAAACATGGAACTGATCTCCAAGTGATTTACAGTGTGTCCGGGTGGTTAAAGAACAATACCCAAAAATTTTGTGTAAAACTCACTTTAGGCCCTAAATTTGAAGGTAATGTGTGACAGCAGATTACAGTACAATTTCCCAACTTTCAGTTACATCATTTCCATTCTGATAAATGTATCTGGAAACTTGATTTAAAATGTAGAGTATTTTTTTTGCCTCTCCACTCGAGTGATATGTTGGTTTATAGTGCCAACCTTCTTTGCTAAGGAGTTGTTTTCTTTGTATGATGCAATAGCAAGGTAAGAATTTAAAGATTCTTGTTCGATTCAGATTCTGATATCAAGCTTGTATTCGGAAGATCTTGTTGTACTTTGGAATCCTGAATTTGTGCAGGCTGAGGAGCTTTTCAACCAGCCATTTGATCCAAGGATATAGCGAACGATGTGAAAGCTTGCACAAGGGGAACAGATTCTGAGTTTACTTCTGAATGTAAAACCAATATTGACAACACTATCAACCATTCTGGAATTACATTAGAAGAAAAGAGCAATGATCCGCCAATCAAAGGCAATAAGCAGCATCATGCTGCTAAGAGACTGCTTCCACCTCACCGAAAAGAAGGGAAGTTTTGAAGACACGTATTTCCACTATTTTCTTCGAGATGAGCAAATTGCTTGCTAAATTGATCAACAGCATTGCATGAACACAGTCAAAAAAGTGCTGCTGTCAGTAGGAGTTGATACAATGAAAAACAAAAGTACATGCATGTGCAAAGATACAACGAAAAATAAAGGTTAGTGCATGCATGTGCTAAAGCACCAAGTATGTCCAAAGATACGAGATGTCAACAATCCTTCCAATTCTCGATACAAATATTGACAATTGCCTATTATTCTCCCTTTGCTCTTACTGTAATGCAAAAATCATATAAGGTTAGACAACAACAATAGTTGATCATTGTCGACGATCAAATCGCCGATCTTATGAATATATGAATGAAAAGAGGAAAATAGCGCGTATCTTCTAGAAAGTAGTGAGACTGCTCTTTATTGCTTTGAACTGGCTATTACAAAGAGTGTATATAACTTAGAATAAAGACTAATTCGGGAGTACAAGGCTCTTAAGAGTGTCTCCCAAATGATCTTCACTGTTCCGGCCTCCCCAACTTCAGTCCACATTCCTCTTTATGTAGTTGATGAAGGGTTGGCAGTTGTCTCTGGAGAATACGTATGTTCGAGAAGCAACGCGTCTGGTCGAGGAGAGGTTTCAGTTGATAATGTATCAACTGTTGTGCGGTTATATGTCAATGAGTCATGTAACCGTATCGAAGAGCCGTTGAAGCAACTGCTTTGGTGACAGATGAACCTACACTTTCCGATCCAACGATCAGGGATTCTACTCTCGACCAGTTGGTTGAAAGTATTACATCTGATCGTTCATTGAAGGATGCAAAGGGTACAACCAACCCTTCCAGTTCAAGACTGGAAAAATTGGTTGAAAAGAAAAGAAAAGCTAGCGCTACAGACTTTAAGCCAACGCGCTTCAGACTTAAGATAAAAAAGATAACCGGTATATTCTAAATAAAATTATCATATAAACACATACCTTTTATATTCTTGGCGAACTTGAACTCTGAACTTCCTTTTCTTTGCGCAGACCTGTTGGAGTTCAGTCATTCCGTCGAGTTATTCCGATGGGTTAGGTGATCGAGGGCACCTCCGACTAGGGCTTTCCTCAGGCAAGAAATCCTGAGGAGGAAGTGGTTGGGGAAGCCCCCGAGCCTACTTCAGTGTTGGAATCTGATTTGAATCATGTGGTGATTTTTACTCCGTCAGCAGAGGTAGGCATCTCTGCAAACACACAGGAGATTCCAACTTCTGAAAGGAACTCCTCCCAAACTAACAAGTTCCTTTCTCTTCTCGATTTATAAAGGATAGGGAGCTTGATGATGCTTGGAGGAGAGTATCAGATCGTCTTGCAAAGGCGAATCCTGATAAGATTTTTGCCGATTATAATGATGTGGCAATTCAAGTAAGTGTCATCAACCATTCTTATAGTTTTCCTTGAAATTCACAAGAAATTTTAAAGAAAAAATGCTATCTATGCAGCATATGGTCGAAAATTTTACTGCAATCGGAGGACTAACCGATCGAATTAAGAATCTAGAGCAAAAACACTCCGAACTAGAAAGTAAGAACTTCCTTCTTAATTTGTCTTTTTTCAAGACTTTCATTTCTTCTTTTAACTATCCTCCCTTATCAAATTTGATAGATTTGGAGAAAATAAAAGAAGAAGTTTTGGCTGAAAAAGCCAGAAGAATGAAGCTTGAAGATGAAGTTCAAGCTAAAAACCGGTCGATCGAAAACTTGACGACCAGACACGAAAAATACCAGAAAAAATCCAGGAAGAAGGCCGGAAGTAACCCATTCGTTAATACAAGCTTTATTAAGATCTATGAAGTCAATACACATTCGTTATTTCCCATTATTCTTTTTAACCATTACAGGATTGGCAAGCCACTGAGGGTGATGGACTTCACGAATAAACCCAGCTTCGAGGAGCTTGTCAATCTCCGACTGGATTGCTTCCTTCCGGTCAGGTGCAAAATGACTTAGCTTACCTTGGCCGGCTTTTTCGGGTTGGAGAGCTAACCTGTGCTCGATCACTTCCCTGGGAACTCCGGGCATGTCGGACGTTTGCCAAGCGAAAACATCCTGGTTTGCTCGGAGGAAAGAGACGAGCGACTCTTCCTATTTAGGGTTGAGTCCTTCTCCGATCAGTAACTTTGAAACTGACCTGTCGATAACTCCCAACATGGCGTCTCTGGGAGAAACGCCTTTGTCGAGTGGCACCTCTTTTGTTTGATCGAAGGGTTTGGGTGTCAATTTTGGTCTGGAGTGCTTGACCTGTATCGCAGAAGAGTCAGTATTTCTAGTCGGAAGCTCATCGACCAATTCTAAAAATCTTTGATCGCAAACATAGGCCATCTTTTGATCTCCCCGAACCATGATGGCACCTTTTGGTCATTGCATCTTCAAACTCTGATAACCGTAATGCGTGGCTATCAGGAACTTTGCTAGAGCCGGACGACCAAGGATCCCGTTATAGGCGGTCTCAAAATCGACCACGTCAAACGAAATCTTTTAGTTCGAAGTTATCGGGACTTAGAGCGTAGCCGTGAGGACACTGTCCTGTCGATTTGGCGGTAGAGCCAGGGACTATGCCATGGAAGGTATATTTTACTGGCTTTACCTTTGACTTAGGAACCTGTATTTCTTCGAAAGCTCCCAAGAATAATATATTTAAAGAACTACCTCCATATATCAAGACTCTACTGACCTTACAATTATTAATGGTAGGCTCAACTATAATAGGGAACCTACGGTAGAGTCGGCGAAAGCGGGCGATCTTCTTTCTTAGAAGGAGATTACGGCGTCAGACCGCCTCGAAGGCTTGATCTTGTCGGAGATTACGCTAGGTTGACCTCCGCTCCACGGCTTTGGATAGTCGTCATTGTCGTCGATGAAGATCCTCCAAAGATCATGTTGGTTGTGTCTTTGAGGTTCTTAGTATTCCATCTCCTCGTCGCCATCTTTATCCTTTTTGGGTGGCTTCCTCCAACTCTTGTATTGAGGAAGCGGGCCTTTACTTGCATAGTAATCTTTCAACCACATTTGCTAGACACGGCGGTCTTGCAGATCGTGCCCGGCTGTTGGTGAAGCGGGCACCACTTCTTACTCTTTTTATATCCATCGGTCGAATCTTTGCTTTGCCTTGGCCAGGTATAGTCTGAAGCTTCTGCAAATTACCCATAAAATACAATTGTTATGTAAGTGCAATTCCGCCTCCCTCGAACGAAGACATCACCGAACTCCGTGGATCTCCGTGGGCCGCCGTCCTCAGATCCAGACCATGGTGAGTCATGTGATTTTGATTCTATGTACACTTAGATGACAGTTGATTGGCGTGACTCTGTTAATGACCACTTGTGTATGGATGATACGTGTCAAAAAAATTTGTTGAAGACTACGACTAATTCTTACCCTACATGTTCACTTTTGCCAGTTCCAAGCACATTGGTACATCTTGTTTTTGCAATGACATTCATAAACATAACATCGATTGTTCATCCCTTCCTTTGGTCACGAGCATGACTCATGACTGACCATGCAAAGATAATATCTGAGCACTGATTAGTTTCAGGTATGAACATGGGTCTATATAATTGAATTTACAGTTTCAAGTTGGAATGCAACAGTTTTCTCATACAACTGCATAACATATCTTGCACCTCTTACCTTTGGTAAGCTTTTAAGGGCTGCTAAGACCTCCTTACCATCCGTCTTGCGATGCTTCTTCTTCTTGAGAACTTTCTTATTCTTCTTCCCAGACTCTTCTAAACCAGATTGAGGAGTTTTATCTTTTCGATCTATAGCTTCGCTCCATTCGACTGCCTCACTAGCAGCTGCATATTTATCCGCCATATCGAATAGCCCGGCGGTTGTTCGTGGGGGGTTTATAGCTATATCCTCCGTGAACCTCTGGTTCCTCAATCCTGCCTTAAGCCTGAATTACAGAAGATTCTGCAATCTCGGGTATGGAATTATGAACCTGGCTGAACCTCTTGATGTACTGTCGGAGAGTTTTTTTTGGGTTCTGCCGGATTCGATGTAGATCATCTTCCTTCCCTGGGCGATCGTACGTACCCTGGAAATTCACGATTAAGATATCGCAGAGCTGTTCCCAAGTGTAGATTGATCCGACCGGCTAGTTAACTAACCACGACCGGTCAGATCCTTCTAACACCGTAGGTAGGTAATTGGCCATTACGTTTTCATCACCGGTAGATTACGATGGCGGTGGTATAGATCTGGAGAAATTCTAACGGTTACGAGACCCATTGAACTTGTCCATGTTGGCGGTCGAAGCCGGCTAGGCCAACGCCTGACTGGGCCCGTGAGAAAGCTCGGCGACTGTGGTGATTCATGGCGCCTTATTTGGAAAGGCCGGATTGTGGTCGGTTGGGGACCGGTTCCTTATATTAAGCGAGGCTCGGCGTCCAGGCGATCGCGGCGTTATGATGCTCTTGATCACCCTTTGGTTCAAGCGATGTCGAAGATCGTTCGGACCAAGCGAGCGACCCTCGGCGAGAGGAAGGTGTATTTGTTCGAACAATCTTCTTTTTCATGAATCATTGGTTGGAAGCGTCGAGGAGGCTGCGGTATTAACCCCATAAAAATACTTTCAGACGGAGGGCTAGGAACTAGTTAGAAGTAACCCCATAAAAATACTTTCAGACGCATGAATTACATCGGCGAAGCTAAAATTAGTATATGTAGATAAACTTTGCAAACACTAATCGTAACTTCTAACTACTTCTATACTTTTATTATAGGCCTTTTCACTGCTCTACAAACTGAAATTATAGCATGTGGAATTAAAAAGATGCTACTACCATTAGGCATCAGGTTCTTTCTAGGACCAGCCCTAATGGTGATCTCTTCCTATGGTATTGGCACGCGTGGAATTTTGCTGAAGGTGGCCATTGTGTGCAATTTAAAGACAAAAATTATGCTTACCACTGAACATTCCTCACAGGCAGCTCTACCTCAAGGAATAGTGTCATTCGTGTTTGCGAAGGACTACAATGTGCATGCAGATATTCTGAGTACTTCGCAAGTCAATCTTCTACCATCCTAAGCTAATTAGAAGCAGTTTATAGTGGAAGAACAAACTGAGACCATGTGCAAAAGATTCATTCATATCTGTTCATTTGAGAAAACAATAGCAGTGCAATGTCAAGGATAAATTCAGTCATGAGTATGAATATTTTGCCGGACTGTAAATACTCGTGGACTTGGATTTGTAGTGGCCCAAGCTAAAGATAGCTATTTGTGTTTGCTGATCATATATTTTCCCTACCATTTCAATTATAAGAACAGTACTAAACGAACAGAAGATGTATAGAAAATCCACCCCTTGCTCACCCAGGCATTGTGGCGTGCTTTGTTCCTTGTGGTCATTCTATCGAACAGATGGTGCCCGCCTGCCCTTGAACTCTTGCACCCTGTAGAGCATTCGGCAGAACACCTTGCATGCTGGCCTGGGATGATATGTGAAGAAGAATAGAGAGTTATCTATATTAATTTCTTTTGTTACGCAATGCCCAAAATTTATATATGCATGCGCGTTCAAATTTGTAATTTATCTGGTACACATGCATGCCCGTACGAGCAATATTAAAAATATTTAAATACATGCATAAACAGGTCATCTAAACCCTCAAGTGTAATACAGACTTTTATCTTTCACACATAACTCAATAAACCATAAAAAGTCAGATTACTAAACACCTTAACTTGACTTGAAAGATAAATAGTTTATAAGCTGATTAAGAAAAAAAAAAAGATAACTTTAAACTATAAGCCGTGATAGTGGGATATGGGCACTGATTTGGCCCATGTACCAGAAAGTTCTGGCCCAAAACCTGCACTCTAACTTATATAAAAAAAACTTTTCTTTAAGGGGAATTTCAAACTCAAATTGGTTCAATCATGTAGGTGTGATTACTAAAAAAAAAAAAAAAATCATGTAGGTGTGTTGTGCCTTTCAAGAGGAAGCTTTCACGAATGCAGGCGTGTTGCACCAGGATAGTTGTTTGCTGCGTGTTGTAAAGTTGTCTGATTTTTGTCCCGTCACAAGAGAAAGACAGGGACCAAGCTTTTGCTCGATTGGTAGAGGATGCCGTCGAACACCTCGCCCACCCAGCGCTCCAACCAAAGTCAAGGTGCCGCCAAATTTTTTTAAAAAGAAAACACGACCACCTGGTGAATAAAAAAAGTTTACACATATTTATGCATCCAAAGTACAATATTCAAATAACTAAATTGATATCGACTTAACATGAGCAGATAAATTCTCTCTCCAAAACCTTAACAATTCTGGTAAAAAGAAACAGCATAGGTGTTCCATATAATATTTGTGGCAACAATAAAAAGTATAGCTATTTCACCACTCAAAATTTCCGGAAAGATCGTAAATAACTATCATTAGCCTTCAAGAAATTAAGAAGTTATTTCAATTTCATTGATGCTGTAATTTTTAACATCAATACACAGTACATGCTAACTACACAAATCAAATATTAACCATCTCAACTTTGCCAGGACGTACTGTAAGATACTACTGAAGGATCCAGGATTCCAAGTATCACAACAAAAGAAGTTTGAACCCGCAAATCAGAGATTGATTCCCAACATCGCATGTTGCCCTCCGCCAGGAAGAACGCTGGGGCGAAGTCATGGTTTGACTTTGCGGTGTCCTCCGTTCTCGGTATTCTTACATGCGTTATGCGGTTTGTTGGAGAATCTCAACACATGTCCTACCAATTGGACAAAACTTGGAGCTTACGCTAAGCGAGATCGATATTATTTAAAATATCACGAATGCGGCTGCAGATTACATGCAGATTACGGATGGTCTCGGAGGATTCATCGAGGTTGTTGGCGTTCTGATCCGAACCTTCTCTTAACCTCGCGCATGGCTGTACTTGACTCATTATCCTTAGTGAAATGAACGGTGAATTAAGCGATGGGCGTCCATCGGCTCTGTTGCCTCTGGTAGTTGGTGCTTGATTGCGCGCCATTTCCATCAACACATGGTGGTGAGGTAGCGGGTGCGGGGCCGTCTGAGGCATTGCGATCGATATTTCCAATCGTATTGACCGTGTTTCCGGCATCGATCCTCCGAAGAGTTTCCTCTGTACTCAGTGGAGAGCTTCCCATTATTTCTACGGACACTTCCACGGCGGAGGCCGGTCGGAGATGAGAACCTCTTGAGGCCTCCATGGCGGACTCGGCTGATCTGTGACTGTCGATCGTATCTTGAGCTTTATCATCCCGCTCGGCCCATGGCGGTGAGGGCTTCATCGACAACATTACGGATGTCGGTTGGCTCTGGAATTCCCGAAGCCGTGGGTGAATACCTATCAACCATGATGGTGTCGAGTGTATTGACTCTCGGTTGCGAGGCTAAAATTCATCACCTTTTGCGTCGAAAACAGGGCTTGAAGAGGTTTTGGACACTCGGCCCGATCGAATGTCACGTCCTCGGAAGCTCCACTTGTTGCGATGGTGCATCCTCATCCATCTGCTCGACCGGTGTTGTCGGCGACTTGCGAACCCGAGAGGAAGAAGAGGGCGACGACCAATCACCTGCATGGCACGGATCTGAGCGTCCATGTTGAGTTGGAGTAGTCGTCGGATCGAACCAATTCTCCTCGTCCCAAGTTCTGCCATGATCTCATGAGCGAAGGATGGGCAAGGATTTGATGAGCAAAGAATTCCTTTAGAAGATTTGCGCCTTCTTCCCACGGACAGCGCCAGCTATCGATGATCAAATCACTGATCTTATGAATATATGAATGAAAAGAGGAAAATGGCGTGTATCTTCTAGAAAGTAGTGAGACTATTCTTTATTACTTTGAACTGACTATTACAAAGAGTGTATATAACTTAGACTAAAGACTAATTCGGGAGTACAAGGCTCTTGAGAGTGTCTCCCAAATGATCTTCATTGTTCCGACCTCCCCAACTTCAGTCCGCATTCCTCCTTATGTAGTTGATGAAGGGTTGGCAGTTGTCTCTGGAGGAGACGCATGTTCGGGAAGCAACGCATGCAGTGAAGAGAGGTGTCGATTGATAATGTATCAAGCACAGCGGTTATATGTCAATGAGTCATGTAACAGTACTTGATGTCGTAGCGTCGCGTGGTATGGAATATATAGCACATGTTCCATTCGTCACACGATAAAGCATATGTCTGGTCGTAGATCCAGACATCAGTTCAAAACCTTGTGAGCACTTGACTGGTCGGAGACTTAGTTTGGAACCATGTCCGACCAGATTGGGTAGTATGTAACCTCTAGAATTCTTACGACCAGTGAGGTCGTTAGCCTTAGGGTTTACGACCGTGAAGACGTATGGTCTCTATATACTAAATAATAAATAGAGGTTTTAATCCTCGTCAATCATGAAAGCCAAAGTTCATATGTGGCGAGTCCGTTGACTGCATTACACACGAGGTTGCTTTTTGTGAGATCTTGTCTTTAACAATGTAGCATTGTTGTGTTAATAGAATTCTGTTGTCATCTAACTAAAACACCATATGATTTTTGTTTTTTTTAAGATGCCAAACTGCAGTGCTTTATTCAATTCTCACACATTCCATTAAGTGGGTAGTGAAAATACACACCACTAACCAAAAATCACTGGATTCTCATTACAACTATGTGCACAAAAAACATATATGATGCATCACTATGATCAATATTCCAAAAGAGAGGTTGATACCTACCGGACTGATAGTGAGCACATCGTTCTCCTTCACAAGCTTCATCTGCACATAAGAACACTACATCAAACCTTCATCAAAATCCACATATCAAAACTAAGACCGAAGCTACGTACACGAATGCACAATAATCTTGCCACACTCACACATGTAGGGGACAAAGAATGAAGCAAAAGAGACAGAAGGAAGAGAGCACATGACGGGGGAGAGAAACCATGTGATAATGCGTGCCTCTGCTGCCTCATTATCCATGTGCCGCCACCACCACAAGAAACTGTTGATGCCACCAGAAGCCACCACCATCACTGGAATCCATCATAGTTAAAGAAAACGGATGCCTCTAGTTCAATAGTTCAACACTGAGAGAGCAAATGAGCAATTACAAGTTAACAAAAAAATTCAATCTAGTTCAATTTTCCATATTCCAATTGGGCTCAAATGGGGATTTGGGATTTCCAATTACATACAGAGAATCAGAGTTGAGACATCCAATCTAGTCCCAATGGTAAGGGATTCCAGGATTCCAGGACAAATAACTGGAAGAGTGGACTGCTTTGGATCTAATAACTACCTCTTAATCATTATGTAACAATTGAGCTAGCCAGCACATAGGAGCTACAAATATGATTCCACGAAGGATAGAATAGCTGCTAGCAATTGTGCAGAACAATTTCAGTAAGCTAAAAAACCAATAATCTTTCCAACTAAAGAATTCGTTTAGAAATAATATTAGATATGGCCAACGTTCATAAACCAATGGCTAGATCAAGCCAATAATCCTTCTGAAAACAAAAAAGGCTCAATCAATCTCATGATTAAGCATCTGAAGAAACTCCTACAATGAGCATGGCTGTATTGGGCACGGCCATGGCCATAATGCCGCAGTAGCCCAAGAGTCTCAAGCAAGGTATAGGGGATGACATCGGCTAACTGATCCTATCCTAGGGATGGCAATCGGGCGCGGCGGGTACGGGTAGTGCTCGCCCATACCGTACCGCGACCGAATTCCCCGCGGTATACCGCGAAGGATGACGCGCGAAACCTCGCCCATACCGTCGCCATGGTACCGTCGCCCGTGAGCATACCCGTTTACCCGCGAATAATGCATCACCGCCCGTGGGTACCCATCGCCCGCGTACATGCTCGTTACCCACGAGCAATGTATACATCATAATTCACACATCAATGGTGCATCACGCATTCAACAACTAATAAAGTTCATCATAATTCACATATCATGTTCGATAAGACAACTAATCAAGTTTAACAAATAAAATACAAATACAAATTGACATAGTTTCTTACACATGTGGGTAGATCACGGTGTCGGGTGAAGCGGGTATGGGTGGAGCTTACCCATGCCCATACCGTTTACGATGGGTAAGGAATTGTGCCGTTTTCATACCGTGGGCAAGAAAGGCGCCCATACCCGCCTCCATTAGGGTTATTCGCGCGAACGCGTGGTGTCGGGCACAATTGCCATCCCTATCCTATCCTCATCCATTCCTACGCTTTCTCCCCCTCCAAGATCAAATCTTTTTTTACCAAAAAGTCAAGAACATGTCGATTCCTACCAAGGACACTTAGAAGTAGAGAGACAGAGTAGATCCGGGTGGCACCTTTTCCATAGGGTTCCATGAGCAGAGAGACAGAGTAGATCCGGGTGGCACCTTTTCCATAGGGTTCCATGTTTGCTGTTGCCGCCGCTAGCCTCCTGGCGACTGCCTCTAGCCACACCGCTGCGAGGCCGCACCTCCTTCCTCTTATGGATCGGGCGCGCAAAGACCATATCGGTGGGGCGCCACTTGACGCCCTCCCATCACCTTCCCCACGGGCTGCACGCAGGTGACGCCACTCCTCCATGCTGCAGAGAAGAAGGGAGAAATAGAAGGTGGTTAGCAATATAAGGGAGAAATAGAAGAGAGGGAGAAGAAGAAAGAGAAGGACTGCCATGCACTCCTGTCCTTGCGTGCAACTGCTACCTTCGCACACGTTCGTTCAAGATCAGCAGTTGGCAAGCTCGACGGTTAACAAGGAGCTGCTCTGCAATTGATAGTTGGTTGACACCGCGCAAGCTGTCTAGGGGGAGGGAATGGACCGTTGTAGTCATCGTTGGTGGCGAGCATGGTAAGTAGGCAACGCAGACAGCAACAGCTTCAGCACCTGTGGCGGCGGGCTCCCGCGCCACGGGGTGCCGAGTCGTGAACATGGTGGTGGGGCTGGTGGTGAGGAGGTAGGGTTGGAGGAGTCAGTGGTTGTGGGATTAGGCCTGTCGGAGGAGGTGACGAGGGAGCGGTTGAGGTTGGTGAACACGAAGTGGCGGGAGGGGCAGGATGACCATGCAGATACCGTAGGCGGCGACCTCCTGCTCCACGCGAGAGGAAGGCGATGGGGTCTTGGCGGCGAGTGGGGCGTCGTTCGCGGTGGGCTCCCGCTTGAGGTGCTTGATGGCGGCAGCGAGGAGCCCGCCGGCGCCGAGACCGATCTCGGTGATGGTGGCCGCGGGGAGGATCGAGCGGTCGAGCCGCCTGAAGTCTTGAAGCGGCAGTGGCCGGACGGAGGCAATGGTGGCGGGTGGGGGAGGTAGGGAGGAGAGGTGGGGAGAAGGCGACGAGGCGAGTGGAGTCGCGCGAGCGCGGCGGCGCGCGGGCGCAAAGCGGATGAGGAGCTCGAGCGGTGGTTTGTTTTTGATTAAATGCGTGGGGGTTCGGGAAAGAAGCAGAAAGGGTGGCGAGGTGGATTGAGGCGGGACGATCGTTGGTGGGTGGAGTAAATTCTGATTCATATATATATATATATAAGAATCGAAATTGGATGCAGTGCTGGATACGAATATGAATATGGATAGTTTTAGTTTCGAATATGGAGCGAATACATATTGTCTCGGTTGCATGTATTTAGCTGGATATTGTGCGAAAATAGAAACCATATATGTCGCATATATAAAGATCAATCAATTGTACTACACGTCTAAAATGTAACTACATTAGCAATTCAACAAGCAAATTTAATTACATCATACTATCACAACAACTACTTAAAAAAGTAGTAACTGACAATTAGCAAGTCATACTGATAGCAGTGCAAAAAAATGTCCAAAATATAACTATCGAATTACATAACATGATAACAAGACATATATAGCATATAGAAAGCCCATAGACCAGCAACAATAACCAGTTAGGGATACACATAACGTGGACTGGTAACAAGTTCGTAGCATTTCAATTTTTTAGTTTTTTAAAATCTTTTATTTAAAATAAGGTTTCATAAAATTATTATGATTTTCTAGAATTTAACAAAGCTTAAATAGAATTTTCATAAAGGGAAATAGTTTAATACAAATCAATCAAACATTCATTAAATTAAAAAGTATTTTGTTTAAGTTCCTTGTGTTCAAAAGTATTTTTATAACTTTTTTGAAATTTTCTGACTTCATTTGCTATTTTTCTTGGCTTATTTGGATTCTTGTATTTTTTAATAATAATAATATAAATACTGGAAAGCCTCGTGGGCCGATTACTCTCTCCGGCCCATTGGGCCTGAAGTTTATCGGATACTATCCGATAAATTATCCAGATATTTGTGAATCTATTTCTGTATCCGGCAAAAAATTAGGCTCCGAATCTGGAATCCAAGAAAATCCTAGATATTTGGTTTCACACTCCGAACAGGATCCGAATTTATTAGAACGGTCGGAAGATATTCGTTCCGTTTGCACCTCTAGCCTCTAGGGCACCTTTGTTTGGAATACCGGTGATGATTAAATTGTTTCATGTGAAATTCATATCTTCCAAATATGGCATTGTTTTGTAATGATTAGATTCATCTCAATCTAGTACTATTACTAGGACCGTTATTGGCTAGCCAGACAAGGCTTGGATATACCAGTACCATATAATAAGCATGGAAGCGTATTTGTTTATGGTTGCGGAGAATTTGGCAAATTTTCTTCCATTTCGTAACCGAGCTGATAGATTGCAATGCATCAAACTACGATTTTTTTTTAGGTTTTTTCTTTGGTTTATAAGAAAAAAAATCTAAATCTAAACAAAGAGATAGACTTTTCGTCAAGATAAAAATCATAAGTCATTTTAAGCCTAAAAACTATAAATTACGGGAGAGGTGTTTTTTGGCTTTTAAGAAATAGAATAACCCTTTGCCACTGAAGTTCTCTGAAATTACCCATAAAATACAATTGTTATGTAAGTGCAATTCCCGCCTCCCCTCGAACGAAGACATCACCGAACTCCGTGGATCTCCGTGGGCCGCCGTCCTCAGATCCAGACCATGGTGAGTCATGTGATTTTGATTCTATGTACACTTAGATGACAGTTGATTGGCGTGACTCTGTTAATGACCACTTGTGTATGGATGATACGTGTCAAAAAAAAATTGTTGAAGACTACGACTAATTCTTACCCTACATGTTCACTTTTGCCAGTTCCAAGCACATTGGTACATCTTGTTTTTGCAATGACATTCATAAACATAACATCGATTGTTCATCCCTTCCTTTGGTCACGAGCATGACTCATGACTGACCATGCAAAGATAATATCTGAGCACTGATTAGTTTCAGGTATGAACATGGGTCTATATAATTGAATTTACAGTTTCAAGTTGGAATGCAACAGTTTTCTCATACAACTGCATAACATATCTTGCAGGTGGCAAATACAGTTACCGTTGATTGTCAGTAACCCCATAAAAATACTTTCAGACGGAGGGCTAGGAACTAGTTAGAAGTAACCCCATAAAAATACTTTCAGACGCATGAATTACATCGGCGAAGCTAAAATTAGTATATGTAGATAAACTTTGCAAACACTAATCGTAACTTCTAACTACTTCTATACTTTTATTATAGGCCTTTTCACTGCTCTACAAACTGAAATTATAGCATGTGGAATTAAAAAGATGCTACTACCATTAGGCATCAGGTTCTTTCTAGGACCAGCCCTAATGGTGATCTCTTCCTATGGTATTGGCACGCGTGGAATTTTGCTGAAGGTGGCCATTGTGTGCAATTTAAAGACAAAAATTATGCTTACCACTGAACATTCCTCACAGGCAGCTCTACCTCAAGGAATAGTGTCATTCGTGTTTGCGAAGGACTACAATGTGCATGCAGATATTTCTGAGTACTTCGCAAGTCAATCTTCTACCATCCTAAGCTAATTAGAAGCAGTTTATAGTGGAAGAACAAACTGAGACCATGTGCAAAAGATTCATTCATATCTGTTCATTTGAGAAAACAATAGCAGTGCAATGTCAAGGATAAATTCAGTCATGAGTATGAATATTTTGCCGGACTGTAAATACTCGTGGACTTGGATTTGTAGTGGCCCAAGCTAAAGATAGCTATTTGTATTTGCTGATCATATATTTTCCCTACCATTTCAATTATAAGAACAGTACTAAACGAACAGAAGATGTATAGAAAATCCACCCCTTGCTCACCCAGGCATTGTGGCGTGCTTTGTTCCTTGTGGTCATTCTATCGAACAGATGGTGCCCGCCTGCCCTTGAACTCTTGCACCCTGTAGAGCATTCGGCAGAACACCTTGCATGCTGGCCTGGGATGATATGTGAAGAAGAATAGAGAGTTATCTATATTAATTTTTTTTGTTACGCAATGCCCAAAATTTATATATGCATGCACGTTCAAATTTGTAATTTATCTGGTACACATGCATGCCCGTACGAGCAATATTAAAAATATTTAAATACATGCATAAACAGGTCATCTAAACCCTCAAGTGTAATACAGACTTTTATCTTTCACACATAACTCGATAAACCATAAAAAGTCAAATTACTAAACACCTTAACTTGACTTGAAAGATAAATAGTTTATAAGCTGATTAAGCAAAAAAAAAAAGATAACTTTAAACTATAAGCCGTGATAGTGGGATATGGGCACTGATTTGGCCCATGTACCAGAAAGTTCTGGCCCAAAACCTGCACTCTAACTTATATAAAAAAAACTTTTCTTTAAGGGGAATTTCAAACTCAAATTGGTTCAATCATGTAGGTGTGATTACTAAAAAAAAAAATCATGTAGGTGTGTTGTGCCTTTCAAGAGGAAGCTTTCACGAATGCAGGCGTGTTGCACCAGGATAGTTGTTTGCTGCGTGTTGTAAAGTTGTCTGATTTTTGTCCCGTCACAAGAGAAAGACAGGGACCAAGCTTTTGCTCGATTGGTAGAGGATGCCGTCGAACACCTCGCCCACCCAGCGCTCCAACCAAAGCCAAGGTGCCGCCAAATTTTTTTTAAAAGAAAACACAACCACCTGGTGAATAAAAAAAGTTTACACAGATTTATGCATCCAAAGTACAATATTCAAATAACTAAATTGATCTCGACTTAACATGAGCAGATAAATTCTCTCCCCAAAACCTTAACAATCCTGGTAAAAAGAAACCGCATAGGTGTTCCATATAATGTTTGTGGCAACAATAAAAAGTACAGCTGTTTCACCACTCAAAATTTCCGGACAGATCGTAAATAACTATCATTAGCCTTCAAGAAATTAAGAAGTTATTTCAATTTCATTGATGCTATAATTTTTAACACCAATACACAGTACGTGCTAACTACACAAATCAAATATTAACCATCTCAACTTTGCCAGGATGTACTGTAAGATACTACTGAAGGATCCAGGATTCCAAGTATCACAACAAAAGAAATTTGAACCCGCAAATCAGAAAACTTATTAGATGGCTAAGGTTAGCACAGGTAGAAGGGTGCATGTGCATTACAACATAATATTTTTACATGGTAAATTACACTTTATTTTACTTCTACACAAAAAATGATCAACAAAAATAATAGCTATGTTAATCATATTTCATTGCAATTAGTGGGCACCTTGCTAGCCAACATGTAATTTACAATAAGCTATCTGTCAACAAACAAATAGATCCCACTTTATAGAGTTTATTTAATATACATAATAACATGATTTCCCTGATGTAGCTTATCATCGATGACAAAGTATCACGTGACCTTTTCGTTCTGGACAATCATTCTGACCTAAATTACATGCTTCGCAGGCTAACCTTTCGATGATCAATCATCAAACAAATCAAAAATCTTTTAGAAATTGTGATAAGTAACAAATTCAAGCAGAAGTTATAATGTACCTACCAATAGGTGAGTTAGATCCTCGCCAATGCATCGGAGTTCCAAATAGCGCAACAAACTCACTCCAAACCTGAACAAAGAAAAAATAATTCAACATCAGTAAAGGAATTAAATTACAATGGAGTGATTAATACTAAGTCTATGCAGTTAGAACTTGCGGCTTATCCTTCTCCTTATCTGTGATGGCAAGGATCTTGATGTTGCTTCTCACGGTGACTGTAGACAGCGCAATGTACAACTGTCCATGAGAGAACACTAGATCAGGGAGGTAGACACTGGCCGTTCGGGATGGTTTGCCCCTGTGCCTTGTTGATCGTCATCATGAAGCTGAGTCTAACAAGCAACTACTTTCTCTTGAATCGAAAAGGGAACATACCATCGTCCGAGGGGCATAGAGGTAACTGAGGCGGGAACACCCTCGTCCCGCCGTGCTGGCCCGACATGATCTCGACATCTATCATATTCTTCTCCAAGCCTCGTACCACCAACCTCGTCCCGTTACATAGTCCATCAGCGGGGTCAATATTCCACAGTAGTATCACATGATAGTTAATCTTGAGTTTGAGTACATGCGGAGGTAGCCGTTAGGGGTCAGGGTGTTTAGGAATTCGGGGCTAGTAGTAAAAAAACTCTCCATAAGACCTCAACTGAACTCACTTGTGCTACAAGTCATCAGTTCCAGAAGCAAGTAGGCAAATTAATTCCAAAACAATGAAAAAACATCAATTCATTGCATGCAGGTTTTCCTAAGGAACATGTTCGTTAGACAAAAGTCACAAAACGACTCACCTTGCAGCTGGCGTACTTCTCCTCACAGAGAGAGTCCCTCCATGATGCAAATAGTCTGCAGAAGTGTAACCTATTTCAATGACGGTGTGATGAGTGGCAACCAGATAACGATTTGGGTGGCGTTGTTCCAATTCATCTTTCATCGGAGTCTTGAACATCGGTCAATTAGCAAATGGAGAAAGAAATAGGAGTAGGTCAACACTACAACTACATATCGTGTTGTAGAGAAGGAGGAGATAGGAGATGGAGAAGTACAAAAGGACGAGAAGGAGAAGAATAAATACACAAATGGTCTTACCACAATGCAACTAGCACTCAAACACGTACTTGCTTGAAACTGCTGAATTTAGAACCACGCTCGTTCCCTAATCTGTTGAGCTCGCAACCGTTGAGTTTGTAGTTGCTCCCCAATCTGTGGTTGGTTTACCCCGTGAACACCAACGATTGAACTGACATGGAGCAATGTCATCATCTCCGCCATGCATCCCTTTGTAGGTGAGGCAACGCAGGCTCGACGCATGCCCCTACCTCCTACCTATCGCTCCCCCGCTGTCGGATCTCCTCCCTTACACCTTTACCGCCAAGAATACTCCTCCTCCGGTCGCCTCCCTACATCGCCGTCGCACACGTCCATCTCCTTGTTGTGAGATCTCCGGTGGGGGGAGGGGGTTGTGACGATTTCATCGCCCTGGTTGTAGAGGGAGGGAGGGAGAATAGGGGGCACTTCGGCTGCGGTGAAGAGGAGGCGACACGGCGAGGGCGTCGCCAGCCGCGGGTGATGGCTGGTGGGGGCGGGGAATTGAACTCATGGAATCAGGCAAACAAATTGAGAACCCATCTAAACTCCGGTATCCCCACACCAAAGGCACCCTCATATCAATTTTTTGGAGAAAGACCAAATCAATATCTAGAAGTCTAGAACCTGACGATCAACAACAAACAAAGAGATCAATAATGAGAACCCACCTCAAAATTGTTCTATTTCCAGGTTCTAGCCCACTCCACAGTAAGACTTGTAGGGCAAGCTAGTGTGCCTCCTTACTCCTTAGGTTGTAGTGGATCGCGACAAGGCTCATGGCGAGCTCGAGTTCGAGCTCACACTCACCCCACCACTCCAGCGCGTCCGCGGCGCCACCGCCCTGCCCAGAGACCACCTCGTTGCAAGCCTGTTTGAGGAGGAAGCACCCCAAATCCGGGTTGTACAACGTCACGCCGTCCATCTCAGGTTGTGCGACTGCCTTTCTCAGCTTGGAGCGGGAGGAGGTTGAGGATGGCGACGAGGGCAGTGCCCTACTGGGAAGCGACGACAAGAGGTGATGTAGAGGCGGGGCGATCGCCCCGTAGAGGCAGGGTGACCCCGGGGTGAGAAAGGAGGAGAATCGTGTGGGGGAAAGAGCTCTTGTGGGAGAAAGGGTGCTGGTGTTGGGGATCAGGCGACGACGAGTGTGGTGGTCAACGAGGCTTGGCATTGGCGGTTGGGGCTGAGGAGAGGATTCGAGGAGGAGCGACGCAACAACGAGAGGATAGGGCAAGGAGCGACGCGAGGGTTTGGGGGTAGGATGCCGAGTCGCGGACAACTTGGTCCCACATGTCAGCACAAGAGGCAGTGACAGAGCAAACACACCACCGCCTAGGCCCATCTGTTGACGCACATGGGAGGTGAGGTGGGAGGGTGCGGAAAGAACGAACCACCACTAAGTTCTTCTTTCACTAGTAGGGTGCTCGTGCGTTGCAGCGTAACCTAAATAGACAGTGAAACATATCAGCAAACAAGAATCTAAACCGTATAATAAATATTAATTTTCTTTCACATACACATAAACAGAAACATTAACTCTGCCTATTACATCATCTGCTACTACTACCTGGAAATTAAAATTTTAAGCTCATAGATTGTTTACCCTTGAAAGTTGAAGTTGATACTGACTTCCCTCCCTGGTGTATTGCCCATTTCTAGGCATTGTTGGCTGACAAGGAAGAGAACTACGCATCGACAATCACCTTCTTCCACCCTGAACCCAAGCCGCGACTTGGTTCTCATAGCCATTGGCCTCTGCAGCTTTCCCCAGGCACATCGTGGCGAGGAGGTGAGATGTCAGGGGAGGAGGCGGTAGTGGCGTTGCAGGGGATGGTTAGAATGAAAAGGACGCAATGCGGTGAACTAGAGATGGCGGTGCGGTGAGGGAAGGATGTCTTTATCTCTGCTATCCCCTTTCTCCACGTGCCTTGTCCGATCCCGACGCCGCGACTTGGTTCTCATAGCCATTGGCCTTTGCAGCTTTCCCCAGGCACATCGTGGCGAGGAGGTAGGATGCCAGGGGAGGAGGCGGTAGTGGCGTCGCAGGGGATGGTTAGAATGAAAAGGACGCGATGCGGTGAACTCGAGATGGCGGTGCGGTGAGGGAAGGATGTATTTATCTCTGCCTATCCCCCCTTTCCTCCCTGTGCCTTGTCCAGTCCCCGACGCCGCTACTTAGTGAGTCGTAGTGCGAGGAACAAGGAGCGAGACATGAAGGAGTGGGACAAAGATAAATTTCGGTGTGTGCATGTGAAGAAGAAGTGGGGCGGTGGCTATTTCGATGGTTATGGAAGAAGTGGGAGCATGGACACGCTCACGAGTCGCAGGAGGAGAAAGGAGTGGGACAATTTTTCACTGCATGGGGGTAAACCCTTTATTTTATTAGTTAAGATAGATTGTTTACCTTTGGAACTTGAAGTTGATACCGACTTCCCTCCCCGATGTGTTGCCCATTTATTGTCATTGTTGGCTGACAAGGAAGAGGGCTACGTATCGACGACAACCTTCTTCCACCCTGAACCCAAGCCGCGAGTCAGTTTTCATAGCCATTGGCCTCTGCAACCCTCCACAGGCACATCGCGCGCGAGGAAGTGGGACTGTGGGAGGCCAGGGGAGGAGGCGGTGGCGACGTCGTAGGGGATGTTTAGGATGAAGAGGACGCGATGAGGTGAACTCGAGACGGTGGCGCGGTGAGGGAAGGATGCCTTCATCTCTACCTCTCCTCCCTTCCCTCCCGGTGCTTTCTCCCATCCCGAGCCGCTACGGCAAGTCGCGTAGCGAGGACATAGCGCGGAGACGAGAAAGGAGTGGGGCGATAAATTTCGGTGTGTGTATGTGAAAAGAAGATGCGGTGATTGTGTTTGCCAGTTTAGTAATGCCTGGGGATTAAGGCTTTAAAATACTTCCTTGGAATTGAGTTGCTAGCTAGGCAAGGTGCGCTTCCCATGAGGGGGCAAGACAAATTATATGAATGTTAGGTTTGAAGCTAACGGTTGCCAAAGTTTGGTAGTGCTGAGTGCTGACCACATTTAGCATGCATTTAGTTTGCTGTCTAAATTTTGGCATTGGCATCCTAGTTTTTTTTTGCCAACTCTATATGGACAGACCAAATTTTGGTAGCCCAAAAAATATTGATGCATTAGTAGGGCAAACTTTGGCACAACCAAACAACCTATATTGATGTGCTTACGTGTATATATGTCCTGGCTTTTCAATACTTCAGTTTGTAAAGATGTTGAAGAGTAATGTTGCACTGTTACATTCTGCCATATAAAATGCTATTCGTAAGTATACCAAATGGAGCCAATTGGTTGGTTTGGTAGCTCTTTGCAGTAGTGAAAGGGCGAGGTCTTTGGTTCAAGCCCCAACATTAACTCCGCCTATTACATCACCTGCTACTATTACCTGGAAATTAAAATTTTAAGCACATAGATTATTTACCCTTGAAAGTTGAAGTTGATACCCACTTCCCTCCCCCGATGTATTGCCCATTTCTAGGCATTGTTGGCTGACAAGGAAGAGAACTACGCATCGACAATCACCTTCTTCCACCCTGAACCCAAGCCGCGACTTGGTTCTCATGGCCATTGGCCTCTGCAGCTTTCCCTTCCCAGTCGTGGCGAGGACATCGTGGCGAGGATGGTTAGATGTCGTGGGAACTAGGATGGCGGTAGTCTTTATCTCTGGCGTCGCGAGGTTCTCATAGCCATTGGCCTTTGCATGGTTAGAATGAAAAGGACGCGATGCGGTGAACTCGAGATGACGGTGCGGTGAGGGAAGGATGTCTTTATCTCTGCCTATCCCCCTTTCCTCCCTATGCCTTGTCCAGTCCCCGACGCCGCTACTTGGTGAGTCGTAGTGCGAGGAACAAGGAGCGAGACATGAAGGAGTGGGACAAAGATAAATCTTGGTGTGTGCATGTGAAGAAGAAGTGGGGCGGTGGCTATTTCGATGGTTATGGAAGAAGTGGGAGCATGGACACGCTCACAAGTCGCAGGAGGAGAAAGGAGTAGGACGATTTTTCGCTGCATGGGGGTGAACCCTTTATTTTATTAGTTAAGAAAGATTGTTTACCTTTGGAACTTGAAGTTGATACCGACTTCCCTCCCTGATGTGTTGCCCATTTCTTGTCATTGTTGGCTGACAAGGAAGAGGGCTACGCATCGACGACAACCTTCTTCCACCCTGAACCCAAGCCGCGACTCAGTTTTCATAGCCATTGGCCTCTGCAACCCTCCACAGGCACATCGCGCGCGAGGAAGTGGGACTGTGGGAGGCCAGGGGAAGAGGCGGTGGCGACGTCGCAGGGGATGTTTAGGATGAAGAGGACGCGATGAGGTAAACTCGAGACGGTGGCGCGGTGAGGGAAGGATGCCTTCATCTCTACCTCTCCTCCCTTCCCTCCCGGTGCTTTCTCATCCTCGACGCCGCTACCTGGCAAGTCGCAGCGCGAGGGACATAGCGCGGGACAGAAAGGAGTGGGACGACGATAAATTTCGGTGTGTGTATATGAAAAAGAAGAGGTGGTGATTGTTTAAGTGGTTATAGAAGAAGTGATAGCATAGACACGCGCGTAAGTGGTAGGGAGAGAAAGGGTGGGATGATTATCCGCTGTGTGGGTAATTTTTTTTAATTAGTTATAAGCTAAGATAAGACCAGGAGAAGTAGTAGTAGAGATAGAGAGAGATAGAGACAAGAGAAGGAGATCTGACGATTATGTTGCTCTTGCTCTTGTAGGAAGGAGATCGAACGGTAGAGGCAGCGCGCGATGCTAGCACCCAGGCTGTACTTCGCGCGCTGGTCACATCCATTAAATATCTCCCTATCAAACTTAAATAAATTTAACCACAGTAAAAACATGCGCCAACGTGCAACTCGGGCATTGAATTCGCAGTTCGATTTACCTCTCCTCTCAGTTCGCATTCAATTTCAAGATGATGAGGTATTCTGACAGGCATCCCATGCAGGATTCCGGCTTTAAAACACACATTTATCCTGCCCTCCACATTTCCAGGTTCACCCACCACACCAACACACACGAACAGCAACCACTGACTGACGGTGTGACCAACGCCACTACAGGCCCACCTTCAGCCACACGCATGAATGCCATGACTCGGCCAACCCCGCAGCCAGCCGGGTCGCTGTCGCCACTCCCTGCCCCCGGATCCCACCACCGGTTTCGTGCCGCGGTTGCTCACATCACACCACGCTTGCTTTGTTTCGCTTCCCACTCTCCTAGACTCGCGTACCCAGCCCGGCAATTTCGCGCACCTCCCAGTGGCAGAAGGGACATTTCGACTACCCCATTAATTAAGTCAACACGAGTCGCAGCCTCCCACCCCACGCTGCCTTCGCTACCAGACGAGCCCGCTTTCCCCAAACTACCCCTCCCTCCATCGCCTCCAAAACCACCACCTCCTCCTCCACTCAAGACCTCTCTCTCACACCCCGCACCGCACCAATGGCCGATTCGCCAAACCCTAGCTCCGGAGACCTCACCCCCGGCGTCGGGAGCTCGCCGGGGAAGCCGGCCCCGGCGTATCGGCGCGTGGCGGCGCTCTCCGGCGCGGGCGCGAGGTACAAGGCGATGTCCCCCGCGCGGCTGCCGATCTCGCGGGAACCTTGCCTCACCATCCCCGCTGGGTTCAGCCCTTCCGCCCTCCTCGAGTCCCCCGTCCTCCTCACCAACTTTAAGGTGGTTACTACCTCGCTATACCTGTCACCTCTCCCCACCTGTTATTACCGCGGGATCTGCGAGTTCTACGGCGTCCATGTCGTGCTGAGGTTTGTTTGAGTTGGGGAAAAGGAGGGATTCCTATGCGCATTAGCTTTATGCTCTAGTTTATGAGACATTTGCACCGCCGAATTGGCTCGTGGCCTCGGAATAATGCGCTTTTGCTGCGCGCTTTCGCATTTCCGGTGGTGCCATGCAGCTTCTGAAACTGCCTTTTCGCGGGGTTCTCAGGGATATGATTGTTTTCCCTCTGTTTCTCCTTTTGGGGCGTCCCTGCGCCGTCGATTTGCTGTGGAGTGAGGTGAGAGCTGTTGCTTGTGCGTTTGGGGGATTATTCTGTGCTGCACACACTTGGTGTCGCGGAGAACAAATCATCATTTGGCATTACTCTTGTGGGGACTTTAGAGGTCCTTATTTAAGGAAACGTCCCCTGGTGGTGTGCTAAGGAGTGGTACTCTTCTATAAGAGCACCAAGCTTTTGCGGGAGGGAAAGAGTCAATTTGCAGGCTTGGATTAGGGATGACCCTTTCATTGTTATTGTTTCTTAAAATTGGTTTTAGATGTTGTATTCGTAGTCTTGATTCCTCATGGTGACAACCCACAAATTGAAATTGCCTTGCTTGGTGGGCATAGAATACTTGTTTGCAGTATCATTATTACTTTCTTTGTCTCGGTTTCTTGTTCTTGTTGACCTTCTTGATGTTTACTTTTCCAAGCATAGGATGCTTGGCAAACAGGTTCTGATTAAAGGAAAATTTTATGAAGCTAACATTCAGTTGACAGGTGTTTCTAAAAAAATATTGCACAGGGCTTAAATACTGTATTAAACATTACAGAAATAATTTCTACAAGATGATGTGCAATCTGTAGGCTATAACGTTGTACATTGTTGGGTGTTCAAAAGTGTAGAGGTTACCCTGCTTGAAAAATATTTAACAAAACTTTCTGTTTAGGTTGAACCCTCTCCTACAACTGGTACTCTGAGCATGGCTGCAATTATGAACAAGAGCACTCACCCGGACATACTGCCTTCGCCTAGGGATAAATCTGCTGGTGCTGCCCATGAAGATGGGGGCTCTCGGGATTTTGAATTCAAGCCTCATATCAATTCATCTTCTCAATCAGTGGTACAGAGCCTTTCCTTGAATGATTACTTGTGTAGTTCTTTAGCAGCATGTACTGGACCTAAGAGCTTAAGGATTTTGTTTATATGCGACCTACATAAATTAATTATACTTTATCTTGTAGACCAGCAAAACAAAAATTAAGCATTTTGTTTTATATATGATCCCACAAAAATAATTTTGATTTTATGTTGGAGAACTGCAAAAGGAAGTTAAGGTTCTAATATACTATTGTCTTTACAAGGATATGTCAAGAAATTCAAGTCTGAGTAAGTACATCAAGTTTATTGTATGCTTTGGTTACAGCAGGGCTTCACGGCCTAAAAATAAGCTGTCAGTGGAAAATGAGAAATGAGATCCTTGTAATGAGAATAGGGTACAATACAGTGACGAAACATTTTTTGTGGCTACACATTTGCAGTAAGTTTGTGAAATCATCTGAATATAAAGAGACAACCCCAATTTTGTGCTTAAATTTCATGGAAAATAATCGAAAGGATTATTGTGGGTGAGTTGTGTGGCTTTAGGATGGTGTAATATAATGGGAAGCATCCATTGTTCTAACATAAAAGGAAGTTCATAACATCTTGTATTCTCCTTAATTACTCTGTTAACCTAATTAGTCTACTCCATATGTTGCATTATTTCTCACACAAGTGATGCACAAGTTTATTGTGTAAATGGTAGATTCAAGAAAAAAAGTTGAGTATGGATTTAGTGTGATCTATCTATGCTTGCTTGGTCACCTTCTTTCTTAACTCCTATTGACTGGTTGTACAAATCACTTTTGCATTGTATAACCTGTGTGATACTCACATTTTGTACTGCAGGTTCCTGCTATCAATGATCTGAAAAACTATGCGCCTTCTATGCAAAATCAAAGTGTGAATCCTGCCACATCATCTATCAATATGGTGATTGAAAATAGACCTCTCTGTTCACGTGAGTCAACTCTCACAGTGAATGTTTCAGGTGCTCCGAACCAACCTGTTGGAATGGTTGGTTTGACTGACAGCGTGCCTGCTGAAGTTGGTCCATCTGAGTTGCATCAGATGAATAGCTCTGAAAATGCTGTGCAGGAGACACAGTCTGAAAATGTAGCTGAAAAGTCAGCAGAAGATGGCTATAACTGGCGCAAATATGGACAGAAGCATGTCAAGGGAAGTGAAAACCCTAGAAGTTATTACAAGTGCACACATCCTAATTGTGAAGTAAAAAAGCTATTGGAGCGTTCGCTTCATGGTCAGATTACTGAAGTTGTTTATAAAGGGCGTCATAATCATTCTAAGCCCCTGCCTAATAGGAGGGTATCTGCTGGTGCAGTTCCTTCTAACCAGGGTGAAGAAAGATATGATGGTGTGGCAGCTGCTGAAGGTTAGGAGTTTATCATAGTTTTAGAAAATTGATAGTGGGTTCCTGTGGTCTGGCAGCTTGGCCCTTGTTCTCATATCTGGTTTTTGAAATTGAAGTATATTGACTTCTATGGTTAAATTGTAGCATTTTTTGCTTGTTTTATTTCTTCTTCTAGTCGCTTGCTATTATTTTTTTATCAATATATTATAATAGTAACAATTCGATAGTTCAAATTTCTACAAATTTTTGAAAAGGAATGCTTTAAACTTACAAAACCCAATTTGATATGAGTTTCCTGAGTCGTACTTACACATCACAAGAGATATATTGGTCGGTCCATACACCAAAGGAAAACTTGTGGTAAATATGCTTGCTTTTGTAATCATCCTTTTGTTGGGTCTCTCAGAATTTTGCTGTTAATATGCAGAAAAGTCTTCGAATGCTCGTAGCAACCTTGGTAATCCAGTACATTCAGCTGGTATGATTGAGCCTGTTCCAGGTTCAGTTAGTGATGATGACATCGATGCTGGAGGTGGAAGACCCTACCCTGGGGATGATGCTACCGAGGATGACGATTTAGAGTCAAAACGCAGGTACACATGGTTTGGACTTGGTACACTCTGAAGAATCACTCCTGTCAAGTGCTAATCTTGTTGTCTACAACTGTGCAAATAGGAAAATGGAGTCTGCTGGTATTGATGCTGCTCTGATGGGCAAACTTAACCGTGAGCCTCGTGTTGTTGTACAAACTGTTAGTGAGGTTGACATCTTGGATGACGGGTATCGCTGGCGCAAATATGGGCAGAAAGTAGTCAAAGGAAACCCCAATCCGCGGTCTGTACTTATTTCTCCATGAACTACTCCTATTAAAATTTCTCCTTTTTGTTCTCACATTTGAACATATTTTTTAAAGTAATGGTGAAACATCTAATAATCCTCTGGTTATGTTCTCTGGATCAGAAACTAAAAACTTTGCACTCTACGAATTTTGCAAAACATCCATAGCATAACTAATCTGTGATATTATGCTGTTTAAATGTAATATCTGAAAACATAAATTCAGTGTGGAGGACTAATAGAAACAAAAGTAAATGGCCAGGGAACAAGAAATTTCTCTACTTCACATCTATGCTCAAGGTTGAATTTGAAAAATTAAGTGGACACAGCTGGTAAAGATATATGGTGGATGAAGATGAAAGATCTGCTACTTCACATCTATCACCGTTGGTGTATCAAATGCGGAGATGGAAGAATTCCTATTACGATCTGTCCATGTGTCCCTTGAAGGTCCCTCAAAGCTAGACTCTGTTTAGTCTGTCATATACTCATATTGTTTTACCATTTGGTCTATTTTTTATTTGGGCAGATACCAGCCATTAGTATTATTATGACGATTTGTTTCCCTCTTGTTAAAGATCACACCTAACCACACATGAATTAAAATACTGGGAAACATATAGCATATAATGGGGGTGGAAACAGATGTTATACATTTCATTTGTATCATGATATAAGATTATATTGATGTATGTATGCATATATATGGTTCAGCCCTGCAAGATTACAGTTTGTAGAGAAAATAGAAAGTAATGTTTCATTGTTACATTATGCCATATACAATGCTATTCCTGAGTATACAAAGTGAAGGCAATTGGTTGGTTGTTACTTGTCTTTGTTTCTGAAAGGGTGATCTTTGGTTCGAAGCCCTGCGGGCACACATTATTTTATCATAATTGTTTGCCAGTTTAGTAATGCCTGGGGATTAAGGCTTTAAAATACTTCCTTGGAATTGAGTTGCTAGCTAGGCAAGGTGTGCTTCCCATGAGGGGGCAAGACAAATTATATGAATGTTAGGTTTGAAGCTAACGGTTGCCAAAGTTTGGTAGTGCTGAGTGCTGACCACATTTAGCATGCATTTACGTCTAAATTTTGGCATTGGCATCCTAGTTTTTTTTTTTGCCAACTCTATATGGACAGACCAAATTTTGGTAGCCCAAAAAATATTGATACATTAGTAGGGCAAACTTTGGCACAACCAAACAACCTATATTGATGTGCTTACGTGTATATATGTCCTGGCTTTTCAATACTTCAGTTTGTAAAGATGTTGAAGAGTAATGTTGCACTGTTACATTCTGCCATATAAAATGCTATTCGTAAGTATACCAAATGGAGCCAATTGGTTGGTTTGGTAGCTCTTTGCAGTAGTGAAAGGGCGAGGTCTTTGGTTCGAAGCCCCAGAACATGCATTTCTTAATCAGAATTTTTGTCGGTGTAATAATTCCAGGGAGTAAGGCTTTTAAGAGCTTCATTAGAATTTGGCCTTCTGCTAAGGCAGTCAGTGTTTCCTGACAAACAAGTGGTTCAAGATAATCCCATATTTCTCATCACTTTCTGAATGGATGGATGTGTTCCATATTTAGACAAGCAGCAAATCAATTTGTTGTTTGAGGATGGCACATGTTAGGCAGTGCACTCGTATATTCATTTGTGTTCTTGATTGCAGGAGTTACTACAAGTGCACAAACACAGGATGCCCTGTCAGGAAGCATGTTGAGAGAGCATCACATGATCCTAAATCAGTGATAACAACATACGAAGGAAAACATAACCATGAAGTCCCTGCTGCCAGGAATGCAAGCCATGAGATGTCCACACCCCCCATGAAGACTGTTGTGCATCCGATTAACAGCAATATGCCCGGCCTTGGTGGCGTAATGAGAGCATGTGAAGCCAGAACCTTCACCAACCAATATTCTCAAGCGGCCGAAAGTGACACTATCAGTCTTGACCTTGGTGTTGGAATTAGCCCGAACCACAGTGACGCCACAAACCAAATGCAGTCTTCAGTCCCTGATCAGATGCAGTATCAAATGCAACCCATGGCTTCTGTGTACGGTAGCATGGAGCTTCCAGCAATGCCAGTGCCAACAGTACCCGGAAATGCAGCAAACAATATTTATGGTTCCAGAGAAGAAAAAGGTAGCGAAGGATTTACTTTCAAAGCCACACCGATGGACCATTCAGCTAACCTATGCTACAGCAGTGCTGGCAATTTAGTCCTGGGCCCATGAGAGTCTACTAATGCTTATAGCTCCAAGAATCATATATTACCAACAATGCTTTTGTAATGACAATCTCTTCAGCAAGATTCTCAATTGTGTATCATTCACACATCAGTTGAACCGGAGGCAACTAAGCTATACCTGTGGGCTGCAGCAACAGATGGGTCTTTTGGAGCGGGAAAGGCCTTGTTGTATGTGGCATTGCAGCCCTACATTCGTTGTACAGTGAACCCGTTATGATTAATTAGATTATGATAATTCGGTTTTGTCTGTCTTCTCGTCTCTACTGGAATACGGATAGAACATAGATTGTGATAATTTGGTTTCGTATGCTGTCTTCCCTTCTTTTGTGGCAAAGCTTTTGTCTCCCCTGCATATAAATGATGCCATTGCCACGGAATCAGATCTGCTATTTGACACCTATATCATGTACGAATGTTCAGGCGGTTGGATTTGTACCAGTCGAACTGGGTGTACTTCCCTATTCATTTCCAGACCTACTACCCAACATTTCAAGGGATTTCAGTTAAACAGTGGATGATAATGCTGATTGAGATTAGAGTACAACATTATCATAAGACGTCTGAAACAGAAACTGAAACTGAAACTGAAACATATACCCCCCAAGTTTGAACACCACCTCATCAGCCTTATTCAGGCTTAACCCTACATGCCACGATTGGCATTACAACAGCAGGTTATAGCTATCCTTCTCCATACCCGTATCACCATAGCTTCCTAAAGTCCAACCAAACATACATCTAAATTGACAACGAGACGCAAAAGTTACAAGGAAGTAGTACGCCGTCAGATCACATCACAGCACTAATGCCATGCGGACGAAACCACCAGGGGCCTGTTCTTCCATCCGAGGTAGAGCACCCCGTCCCTCTCGGCGAGCTGGTAGTTCATGGAGTAGCTCTGCAGCAGCGTCCTGATGGTGGCATTCACCAGGGAGCTGAGCGGGGACGGCCTGAAGCCGGCCATCGTGAGGCGCGCCTTCCACTTGCCGAAGAGCTCATGCCGCTCCACCCTCTCCGCGCCCTCGCAGGCGACGAGGTTCACGATCTCCCTCGCCAGGCAGTGCTGCTCCATGTTGATCCTCTCCTTGTCGTCCCTCGGGAGCGTCAGGTCGATGGACTCGAAGATGGCCGTGTAGTAGTCGAGCGTCTCCGCGAACCTCTGCGCGAACGGGGCGGTGTTCGTGTTGGACTCCTGCTCCACGAGGGTGACCACCTTCGGCGACAGGCCCTTCACCAGCCTCAGGATCCGGTCGCGGTGGTTCGCCGTGCTCACGGTCTCATCTGGAATGTGGTGCAGCTCCAGGGTGAAGTTCACAGCGACAGCTTCCCCAGGGATGACTCCAAGATGTCCCTCTTCAACGTCGCTGCCAGAGATAGCAACTGCATGGAATTCAAAGGGCACCTTGCACAGGCCAGCGATGTGTGACAGCCTCCTCCCTACCAACTCTAGCCCGCCGCCTCGCGCGTAAGCTGATACTGAATCATCAATGCCTGTGATCCTTACGGTTGGTGGTCCACCAGGCCTGGCTGCAAGGGCCTGGAGGAGAGAAATCCACTGAGCCCCTTGAGAGATATGGAAGTCAATGATATGAATCATGTCTTCTCCCTTGACAGCCTCTGCAATTGCACCGTTTGCTGACATGTAGCCGAACTTGAAGTAGGGGCAGACCTCATACAGGAAATGCATGTAGGACAGGAGGTCCGAACTCTTTGGTTCTTTGCACTTCAAAGCTTTGTAGATTGAGTTGCCGGAGGAGGCAAGCCTGGCAACAAGCCCTTCCACCATGTAGGCCCCCAACCTCTCGAGTGGCTCACCAGATACTGAAACCATTTTTCTCAACTCCACAACCATCAGATCGATCGCGAAGCTGTTCTTCTCTTCTACTGCTTTAGCACAAGCAATCAGTAGCTCCTTCAAGTTGCCTCTGGGAATACCCATCATCCGCACCCACTTCTCTGGCTCCAACGAAAGCTGGTTTGCCACGGAGCTGTCAAGGCTATTGACTATCTCGGAGTCTGGCCCAAGCATTACAGACTCAAGGTCCTTCAGTTTTTGCTTCAGATCATTAGGATCCTCAGTGACGCATGAAGCGCTTACAGGAGATCCGTTCGTTGAGTCGGAGTGACTGTCTTCCTGAGATAGAGGACTGCCACTCCTGGGAGTAAAACTATGAATGGAGGGAGAATCATGTCTCATACAACAAGCAGCCGCAGAGGAGTCCAATGTGTACCGCTTAGGAGTAGCCTGGTTTTCAGAACAAGCATCCGGGCAATGGGACTTCAGGCTATAACGATGTTGCGGTACAGCGTGGGTGCCTTTAGGTGCCTGATAGGGGTGACAAGGGTACTGTGGATTGTCAGAATATTGGAGTTGTTTTGGATTCTGCCTTGGTATGTTGCCAACGGGATGCATCATTTGGGAAGTTGGAGTATCAGCCATCCTGATTCAGTAAAAAGCCCGACACAATTACTGCATGTTATCAAGTGCTTCTGGTATGACAAGGAGATCCAAACAACAGATCAACTGGAAGGAAAATTTTTAGTTTGTTCGCTGATTTGTCTCCTAGTCCTTTAGTAGTAGTCCATAAATCCTGATGAAACAAAATCTGCAACAAGAGGTAAAGATTGTAAGAGCGAAAACATATGGAGTTACCTACTCGAGTAGTAAAACTGGTACTGAAGCTTGACTTTAAAAATATGAGATACAAACATAGCCTTGTCAGTAACAGAAATAAATTCGGTGTGTTTATTTCATTCAGAGCTTCATAAAGACAAGCACCTACAGTGTTAACTAACCATTCCGGCATTCCTAGTTGGGAAAATCCACAATTTCTACTGTATACGTGAAACATCTCAAATTTCAGACACATGAAATAATTAACTGTATCCTATGAAAGAAAATCCTCATTATTGCTAGACGAGTTCTCTTCACTGAAGGCAACATACAGCTATTTTATCAGTGTAAACTCGAAAGCCATAAGACACCATATCAGAAACGAAGAAAGTGTGCATACCAAGTGGCTTACCTGTTAACCTTGGCAAGTAAAATTGGGACTAAATCTTGCACACGTTATTCTATTACAGAAAACTAGCAAGAGCATAACGATTTAATCGTTATACCAATGCAAAGGAGTAACTTTAAAAGATGAAATAAAAAAAAGTGTAAAAAAAAAGAGTCTGAAGAAAACACTGTCCACTGTGAACAGTTATGAAAGGCCCCTGATGCAGATTAAACACCAAACCTCAACTACATCTCACCGCGTACATATGTTCTTGTCCTGAAACAGTCTAGAAAACTAGCACACCAAATCCTGGCAATACCACCAACACCAGTTACCGGGCATCCTACTCCTACCGACAGAACGTGAACGAAGAAGTAGCGTGCTGTAATGCTGACGAAAGAGCAGCGTCATGATTGACATCGTACAACCTCCAGAGCACACGTACTAGACAAGTATGACCAGCCAATGTGCAAACAAAGCAGAGGGCTGTAGATGAGTCATAAAGTATCCCCGTCTCGTAATTTCCCGCACCAAACCGCCTGCACAAGCAGTTTGACCCGTCGGCTCAACAACTCTCGGCACAAGATTAACATCCGCTTAAATAAATCACAAAAGTCAGTAGTCAAAAGCTTCTAGATCTGCCGTGTTTGGTCATGGATTAGCAGAAATCAGGAAATTTACTAAGCACCACTGGTGTGCTCGGTGCTCCTAACAATTTGTGTGGTCTCCAAAAAAACTCTCCGTAGATTCACAAGGAAGGCCATGTCCTAGTGTTGAGGTCGTACGAGTACCGTGTCCCGAAGCTTGCAAAATATGCACAGATATGATCATTAAACTAACCAAAAAACTTTCAAAGCAGTTTCTTTTCTCTCATGCGACAACCTATCTCACAGGAAAACGAACTGGGCATCGATTCACACAAGCCGCTGGTCACAGCCAAACATCAAGATTCAGGAACCCCCTAGCTAACTGTGACTCGAAACAAGCAAGGACAGCAGCTTCGCATCCATTTCAAGCGCTCCACCACACGCAAACCCTGGCCTACCAGCTACCACCAAGAAGGCAGGCAAGGAGGAGGCACGTACCTCTCCGCGCTCCGGCCGGCGCGTTCCCAGGTCGAACCCTTCAGCTCAAGGCGTCTCACGCACAGCAAGCAGAGGGGAAGGAAGGGGGTAGCTGAGGAGGAGAGAAGAGACGAGAGGAAGAGAGTGGGTAGGCGGGGAGGTGGTGGCCCTGGGGGGGGATGTTTCCGCCAAGGGGGGCTCTGGGGATTTTTTGGGTGGGCGCGGCTATTTCTACCCGCGTCGCGTCCAAGGCCGTGCGCGTCGTCCCCGGTTTATCCTTAGTCGTGAGGCCCACCGCGCGCCCCACCGCGCGCCTGTGTTCAAAACCCCGCGTGTGGGGGCGCACCGAGCGCGCGGATAAAAAATCTCGCGTGCTCTGCCCAGCCTACCAACCCAATACAGGGATCCGAGGCTTACTACGTACACAGTGATATGTGAGTGGCCAAGTACTATTTGGTTGTTATATAGTATCAAATATAGTAGAAATAACGAAGTATTTATTATAATGATAAAGTAATATAGTAATTGATCTGAATTTTTAGTTTTCGATCAAACGGTGAAGAACAGTTTTAACATTGCAGATCCTCTGCATTGAAGATCTATTTCGACTTACTAGTTAGTACATGCTGCTAGTTAGTTGCTGCAAGCTTAATTTAGGGAAAGAAGGAGAGTCGCACTCGTGCATCACATCCTTGACGAGTACTCCCATTTGAAACTTGAGGCTTGAGAGCCACATTTTGCTCGGGGTATATAATTGTGATTGTGAGATTACGAGACGAAGACATGCTTGTCATGGCTAAGCGCGCGATTATTAACAACTCTCGCTCTCGTGCAAACGTCCTAGATCACGTGTTTGAATTGGAGTTTTCCTTGGACGCATGAGCCGGGTCAAGTCCCTTTTTTTTTATATAGATATTTTGCTCCAGTTGAGTTCGCAAAATGTCATGTAAAAATGTTACGGTACTTGTGATCCATCTTGTAACTCTCCCTATGGCTCACTCGCTAACTTGCATATATTCCTTTTTGCCCTCGTACCACAAGTGAATTGATTACTGTGATTCCCCCATTTTATACATGTAGGAATATTACGAATTAAAAACCAAGTGCAAGCTCACGGTTTTGAGGATCGCAGTAAACTTTTAGAGAGTAGATCGGCACAACTCTTCCACGCGAAAAGCATATCGATCCATTGTTTTAGAAGATTTCTTATGCATCTCTTAGCTTTTCCAGCACATACCCAGTAGATTTTCTGTGTATACCAGATAAAAGCTGGGACGGATGTCCTAATCATGCTGTAATTAATCTTTTATAATTATTCTCTTTCTAGTGGAATGATTTCTTATCTGTCCTGGGATGTCATCCGCATCCCTCTCCTTGTCCTTTTGCTATCCTTTGCCTCTCGCATTGAGCAACCTTTTTATACTACTTTTTTTATATAACTTCTTGATCGCATGGTGGACCTACGCTGAAAGTTTTCGGCCATATTAGCATTCTACTAGAACGAATTAGCAAAAATAGTCGTGGTAGTCGTGTATTTGCAAAACTGACGTCCTGGACCGCAGAGTCACTTGCTGATGACGGACGTGCCAACACGTACCTAATCCCGCAGGACCGCCGTGCGGACCACACGACCACCGTGCGGCGTCGCCACGACCGCACGGCCAACGTGTGGCATCGCCCACACGGCAGCACCTCTGCCCCTTCCCGCACGGCCATTGTGCGGTGGCCAGCCCAACCTCCTTCCAAATGACTCCGGTTCTTGCAAGAAACAAAAAAGTGGAGAAAAAATAGGAACATGTGTCGTTCGGACAAAACCTCTGAGGTAGGCCCTCACTCTATCTGTCAACTGCACTGTCGTGGCTGCTTTGCACCAAAAAATCTATCACCCCATCATGTCACCGCCATCTAATATATGTCTTCCTTGTCTATTCGTTGTCTCCTACATATGCATGCATTCATGCATGTAAGAGCTTTCTCTCTCAGCTTGCAGGTGCTATAAATAGTGAGCGAGAGCGATTAAGTTTCGCCGTCTCTCTCTCTCTCTCTCTCTCTCTCTCTGTTCTTTCTGTCATTAAGCACTGTCATTTGCAACCACATTAGCATGTAATTATGTCATTGTCTCTAAATTCTTTACTAACTACGTTATTAGTATTATTATTTTTTATGTGGTTAGTTGCCATTTTCTAGACGTACTTAAATAAGTCATTCTGGAATTAGCGTGGTTAAATTAATGTTACGTAACTAATTAGTTCTGGACCTATAATTTGTAGTTTACAAAATATCATGTGATGCATGCAATGCTGGCCATGCAAGCAAGTAGTTGCTAGTTATTCATGTATGTATGCACCATGCAATCAACACACACGTATACAATTAATATTTATTTAGCAAAGGGAAAGAACAAATATTAACGTATTCATAATGACTGCAAATAGGAAAGTAAGAACATGGATTAATGTATTCATGTATGCGACGTCGTTAATTAGTTACGGAATAATTATTCATAATTAATTAGTTTTAAACAATTAGTTGAAGTTCATAATGACTGCAAATAGAAAAAAAGAAGAAACAAATAAAGTTTTGGTTCATTGAAGATGTTACATGTATTCATTAAATATATCATCTATTGTATGTTATGACCATGTATGATTTATGAAACAATATGTGCATGGTTTTTTAATTATCAGTATGTAACACATGTTCAGTAATCAGTTAGCTATAATTAATTTAGTCATGTTTAAAAAAGTTGTATTTAATTTAGTACTACTAAATTAGTGTACATTAATTTATAGTGTTCATTTCGTCGTATTTTTTATTATTATTCTATTGTCGTTATCAATCTTTATTCTGTCTATTCCATGTGTTGCAGGCCATGTCTCTACTGACGCTTTTGGAATACTTCTACGATAAGGACCACCGGTGCAAGCTGTGGATCACCGATGAAGCGGATAGCCCTTGGCCCCTTTTGCTTTGGTCGGGAGGGATTACTGGGAGCTAGACGCTCGCTACATCCCAAACCTCCGAGACACGGGTTTGTTGCCCCTTGCGAGGCTAGTCTTCGTCGGACGCCGGTTCACCCTAGATGGCAGTTCTGCTGTCGGCACTTTATCGGTAGGTGGAGACCCGAGACGCACACCTTCCACTTTCGGGCGGGGACGGGGGGGGTGAGATAACGGTCACTCTGCAGGGCATCTCGTTCTTGACCGGTCTCGAACTGAGGTGAGCCACTTATTCAGGCCATCCGCTGGAGGACTGGAAGGACAGGCTGGAGCTTCGGTTGGGCTTAGTTGTCATGGATCGTGCAAGCAGCGTCCTCCGGACTTGGCTGAGACATTTCGTAATGCTCGCAGGATGCTCCTCACGAGGTCGGATGCACCTCATTGCTTACCTTCTTCAACTCTTTGGTTGGGTCCTGTTTCCAACCACATAAGACGATTTTTGCTACCATAGCTTTGTCCGTGTCACCGAGTTGTTAGTTGACGGAGGCTAGGTCGATGCCTCAATATAGCTGGGGATCAGCCGTCCTTTGCGCCATGTAACGGGGGTTATGTGACGCTTCGCGGCGCGGCACCGCTGCTACCCCAACCTGTTCGTCTGCTACATGCTCCTGCAGTTGTGGATTTGGGAGCACTTCTCTGTTGGGTGGCGGGCCTCCGAGAGAGCGGTGCACCCATTCGGCGAGTACGATGACCCGATAGATGGGCCCACTATGGACTTATAGTGAACTATTGTTCGTCCACGCTGGGTCAAGAATAGATCGGCGAGGTGTATACTCATTGTTCCACAACGACATCATCCGGGCTCCATGGACTCCATATTTCGTACAGACGATAGCACCACACGAGTTGTCTCTGTAATGCACCTAGGATGCCGATTTATGGGCGACGACCTACTATCTGGTGTTCGCACATATGGTGGGGCCTTATGCGCCACAGCGCGTAATGCGACAATTTGGTTTGTACCAGGTCGTGCCCCCTACGGACGACAGGGTCCTACCGCGAGCCGCACACCTGTGAGTCAAACTTCATCCGAGTAATGTTTACACTTCTTATGTCTTCTTTTCTAACGTCAAACCTTCCAGAAATACAAGCAGTCGAGGGCGGGCCGAGGGAATGTGGACTGGCAAGTAGTCCAGCACGAGTGGACTATGTCATGGATGGAGACAGACACGTGGAGGTATTGCAGGAGCAACGTCCGTACGACGTTAGCACATACAGTGAGTACCTGGACTGATACGTGCCACGGTTGCGCGCCAGACTCACCCTTCCTCCACCGGAGCGCCCGGAGCTGGTGATGCACCACGAGAGCCTCCATCACTCGTTTGATCGTCACATTGCTTTGCGGCGTGATGACACCATAAGACACTTACAACCTTTGGTCATTTTATTTATGATATTTGTACTCTTCGTTACTGAAACTGTTATGTATGTCAATTCAGTTGGATCGGGCGCAGTGCATCGCAAGCGCATCAGAGACCACCATCCGTAGCAAAGATACAACACGGGGGCTGCTGAAAACTTTCAAGTACATCTTCGTGGAGTCAAAGAAGATAACAATGAACTTGAGTTGTGGTCATTTGATGGACGACGTCCTGCGCATCGGGCACCAAGTGGGGGAACCATGCTCACCTGCTAGGTCATCGCGACCTAGCGAGTCCGATCGGCGTCGTAGAGCTTACCGTTGGTCATCCACGTGCCAGATCGGCGGGGAGGTTAGTTATTTATAAATCTATGTTATATTTTTTATTATGCCTTACGTTTCGCTAACATCATGTTGTTTTCCTACCGTAGGTCCGTCGGGATGCGTCACTTGTGTCGTCCGTGTTCGATACATAGACTAGCGCTCCCCCTCGGTCATCTACACTGCACGTCCGGGAGATACGTGATTCTCAGTTTACATCTAGAGTGTTTATTTTGACTAACATCGTTCCGTCTTGCAGCCTTCGATTGACTGTGGGGGTGATGGCCAGTTCACATCCACCGATGATGCCGATACGAGCCTCCCAGCTCCTACCATGGAGAAGTTCAGGGTGCTAGAGTTTGGACAATGGCAACCAGGGTTTGGAGCGTACACGGGGAAGAGCTCCTCCGGGTTGGCTGGCCCGTCGTATGTACAAGACTAGAGCTCCTATGCACGACCGAGTTGCAGACATCGTACCTTGGGGGCGGACAATTCGGGAGTGGATTTATACTGTTCGTCGTTCAAGAATTCATTATAGGTGGTCCCCAGTTCGCCATGTCTCAAGCAAGGGACATCGAGGCTTACCAGACTCACTTGAGTCAGCTTACTGGTGCACCTCTGCCTACTCAACATGCTCAACGGTCTCCGTAGCTCCTCCGATCCGACACGTGCTCTTCGGTCCAGCTGACGTATCCCACGGACATGCTCGACACAAAACAAGGCCACACATGCACCGGCAGACACATGCAACAGAGAGCAGTGGTTCAGATGAGTGATCCATATTGTATCCGTGTTATGCGATTCCGTTTTGGTATATTTGTATTCATATTTTGTTTTGCTATAATTGTATATAATATTTTGTATGTCATGTGTGTACTACCGCGTCATACTGTATATCAACATTTTCAATGGAGTTGCAATGTAGTTTTTTTTCCATACACAAAGTTGACGATATTTCAGAATGGTCACAAGTATTACATTTGTGTTCGAATTCATTGGAACTTTTGTGTGATTCCCAAACCCTAATATCTGAGACCCTGATTCTGTTAGATATGACTAAGCCTACTCCGTTATAAGTACTTTGTGTGGGAATTCATAAAACCCTAATTTCTGAAATGTAAAATCTAAATTTTTGAGACATAAACCCTTCATTTCCGAGATAATTTTAGAACACATGTAAAATTATATAAAAAATGACACAATCAAGTCCAATATGTAAAGGGCCTTCAAAACAAAATTTATAATTTTTGAAGCTCATTTTTATATTTATAAATTCATACGAATAATATACTTAAATGAATTTGTGAGAAAATTCAAAGCATAAAAAATTATGGAAAAATTACACAAGAAAGTATGCTATATTTAAAAATTTTACAAAAAAAAATCCATACGGATAACAATATCCAGGAGGGGAGAGAAAAGGTGGCCGCCAGCTGAACAGGGAACGCCGCACGGTGGCCGTGGCTACGCCGCACGACGGCCCTTCGAGATTGGGTACGTGTTAGTGCGTCTATCATCCGCGCGGTGGCTATGCGGCCCGGGGTGCCATTTTTGTAAATACGCAACTACAACTGTTATTTTTGCAAATACATATCAGAAGAGTGCTAATACGGCCAAAAAGTCCACACTAGCGACTGATAAAATGATAATACTAGTGCAGTTATGTTGGAGAGCGACATGAGTAATCCGTATCTTTTTGTGAGCGCAACATAACGAAACACCAGACTGTTTGTATTGTTGTTTCATCATTATATCAGCCTTAATGATACGTATGAAGGATGTATAAAGCCTTTGTTGATTTATCCTTAAATGAAGTGTGCACCTTCTAACTATCGTGGATATATCTGGGCAGGTGCATGCATGAACTAAAAGTGATTGTACAGCACTATCTTTAATCCTACGGGACTAGCATGAAAGCAACAAGTGTATTATTCGATTGCCGAGGAGTCAGGGCAACATCAAAAGAAAGGCTTAGGGCTTGCTTTGGTGGTGTCTTGGATTCCATATCTGAAAAAAATGATGTGCGAAGGTAGTCTAAAAAATAGATAATTTTTATTTAGTCAAGTAAATTTGAAAATAATTTGTTTGATTAGAAGTATATACCTAAAATTAGTGAATGATAGATCGAAGATACGAACGGTGGATGGAGTTGCCTGGGAGCTCCGTTCTTAACGCCGGGGCCTGAGAACTCGCCTGATTGGCAGTGATGCACAGGAAGCCAACCCAAACAGCGCGCAGGTAGATAGTGAAGCCACCATCACTACCAAGTGGGACTTTAAAAAGGAGTAATAAAGATACAATGAGAAGCTACGGGTATGATGCCTTCTGTACTTCGTGAAGTGAAGCATATATGCTAGTAGTAATCCAAAAGAATTTTCATTTTGCTTAACAAACAATTAATCTTCAAGCAATGCATGTCCCAATTAAGATAACTACAAAGAGAAATTACGAGTGCAAAGCGACCATCTGTACTTTATGAACTATGAAGTGAAGCTTATATGCAAATCTAGCAACCTTTCATTTTGCTATAATAATAATAATTGATCTTCAAGCAATTCATGTCCAATGCAAGGCAAACATGCTTAGTAGGTCATTTACAAACCAAAAAAAAAAGGCTGAGCAGGTAGTACTTATCTAGTATATCTGGTCTTTAAAAGTAATGAACTCTTCTGTCCATAAGTCCATCCATGCATTTTCACCAAATAATTACGCGTCTCTTTACGTAGTCCAAAAAGTCGTCCTAATAAAATGTACCCATCGCACTGTCAGTACCAAACAGAAACCAGTGGCTGAAAAGCCTGCAGCAGAGAGAAGTTGCCTAGTTGTTGAGGTGATAGTGGTCAACTTTTCTTGTCTTTTTATCTTATCCATCATGGTCAATGTGACGTGTGTTCTGACCCCAACCGTACAATTCACTACGAGATATACTATGGTTACTATGCTAAAACAGCTAAGCAGAAGCAACATGCCATGGGACTCTCTTCGATTCGATCTCGACAAGTGGTTGCAAGTGGTCAAAGTTCCCGCAGCTTTGACTTTTACTGAGACCACTACCCACACAAAAACAAATAAATCTAAATGTAGAATACTAGTAAAGTATTTTTTTATTACAAATATAATAATATGTTAGAGATATATTTGTGTTAGAGTAGGACTCTAGATATGATTTCGTTTCCTTATCTGTAACATATACTTGTGTATATATACTGTCTCATTGGCCCCTTCATAATACAAGCACTATTCCTAACATGGTATCAGAGCGTACCTAGGGTTTCGCTTCGCTTGTCGCCCCGTCACCGCCGCCCAGACGGCATCGCCTCCTGTCGTCATCTTCGACGACTCCCGATCGGATCTACGGCGGTCGCGCCGCCTCCGGTCTCCAGACGTGGGCCATCATCGCCGCCTCGCCGCGCCGGACGACCAGATCCGCCGCTGCGCCTCGTCGTCGCTGTCGCTTGCCGCCGCTCCCTCGCCTACGCCGGTTCGCGCCGAAGTCGGCCGCGCTCGGACGACGAGGCATCGCCATTGCACTCCTCGCCTACGCTTGGGTCTGCCGAAGTCGGCCACCGCTTTTCTTCGCGTCGCCTTGCCGGCTATCTCCACTTGCCGCTGGCCGCGCGCCGGGGGCCGCCGCAAGGGCCTCGCCGCTTCTCGGTTCTCCGGCTCGGCCGCCCGACAGGGCCGCCGCCGCTCCTCCGCCTCTCCAGCCCGGCGCCAACGCCGCCTCGGCCGCTTGCTTGCGCCGCTGCCGCCGCAGCCGCCGCCGGATGACCGCCACTGCCGATCGCCGCAGCGAGAGAACCCTAGCCCCCCTCGCTCGGTCTGTTTTTCTAGGCCGACTACCAGGCAGATTTTCTTTTAAAATAAGCAGCGTCGTTACGAAAAACGCTTGCTCGATTGTCGCGCTGCAGCGCCGCCTATTAGACTACGTTACCTTGGTCCCCACGCCGTCTAGCGCCGCCTACCAATGGGCACCGTTTCTCTCCCTCGCTGTCCGGTGATCTTCGACGGTGTTAATTACACCGACTTCGTGTCTCACATGCGCATCCACATGTGTGGTCTTCGACTCTGGGGCGTTCTCTCTGGCGATGTCACTTGCCCGCCGTGACCTACTCCTCCGACGGAGCCTACGTCTGCTGTGCTATCCTCGACAGCCGACAAGGCTGCTGTTGAGGCTGCAGGCCTTGCTGACGAGAAGGCTGTCTCTGCCAACCAAGAGACTCTAGATTTCTACATGGATCGCTTGACTGTCTACACTCAGTGGTGCGACGACGACGCTCGGGATGCTGCTGTCTTCATCGCTAGTGTTCAGCCCCAGTTTTCTTCTGAGGTTGTGGGATTTTCTTCGGTTGTCCAGATGTGGACTCACCTTCGTCAGCGCTACGAACCCTCTGGAGATGCCCTCTACCTATTAGTGGTTCGCTAGGAGCACTCTCTTGCAGGTGACGCCATCGTGGACGCCTTTATGCTCGAGTTCTCGCGTGTGGCGCCAATCGACTCTCTTTGCACCGCCGGCCGCCGCTCTGCTCGTCTTTGCTCGGTCGTATGTGCCGACTGAGTTTCAACGTGTCTACGAGTTCCTTACTCGTCTTCGTCCTGAGTTTGAGCAGAGGCATGCCCAGCTTCTTGCACGCCACCCTCGTGTCACTCTTCTGGAGGCCCTTACCGAGGTACGTGCAGAGGAGACTCGTCTGAGTGGTGCTGGTATGATGTCACTCCCCTCCGTGCTCGCCGTCCGTCCACCTGCTACACCGAATGCTTCACGTTTTAGTACACTGCCTCCTCCAGCGGCTGCCACAGGTGGTGGTGGCCGCTCTCCATCTGGCGGTGGCCGTCCTCGCTGCTCCTACTGCGACAAGGTCGGTCACATTGAGTCCCAGTGCTACAAGAAGCAACGGCATCTTTCACGTCGTTCTTCTCCTAACACTGGCACTGGTACTTCTACATCGACGTCTGCATCGACTACTTCCGCAGTTTCTCTCACTGAGCAGGAGATAGCCAGACTTCGACGCCTGCTTGCCGCTTCGTGTTCTCCTCGGCATGTGTTCTGCAGATTCTCCATCGACTCTTCGTGCACGAAAACCATCTCCTACACAGTCAGGTACCTCCCCGTGCATCCTTGATTCCAGAGCATCCTTTCACATGACTTCTTATTCTTCCACTCTGTCTTTTGTTACATCTCTTGATTTCCCTGTCAGTGTGCTTACTGCTGATGGTACCTCTCTTTCTGTTTCTGGTCGAGGACCTCTTAGCAACTCATCATTTCATGTTCCTTCATTGCTCATGTTCCTCGCCTAACCATGCGCTTCTTCTCTGGGATGACATCGACCTTGGTTGTCGGGTCATTCTTGACTCGACTCTTGTTGTGCTCAGACCGCCATACGGGGCTCGGTTGGTTCGCCCCTCGGCGCCTAGACTCGGCGTCTCCGGGAGCTTGATCGACTTCACCTTCCTTCCACGCCACCGTCGCCACCAATCTCTCCGCTCGCCACTCCGCTCTACCACTCTCTTTCCAAAGAGAGGCACCACCGCCTTGATCATCCGTGGGATCTCGCTTGTCATCTTTAGTTCGTGCGTGGTCTTCGGGTCATCTCGGAGACGTATCTTTAGATTGTCGGGGTTGTAAGTTAGGAAAGCAGATTCAGCTTCCATATTCTCATAGTGAGTCCGTATCTCAGCGACCATTTGATCTTGTTCATTCAGATGTTTGGGGTCCGGCTCCCTTCCTTTCAAAAGGGGGCCATCGATATTATATAATTTTTTATAGATGACTCCTCTCGTCACACTTGGATATACTTTATGTCTTCCCATAGTGAGGTTTTGTCTATCTATAAACAATTTGCCACTATGGTTCGCACACAGTTCTCCACTCCTATTAGAGTCTTCCGTGCTGACTCTGCTGGTGAGTACCTCTCTCGTTACCTGCGCAGCTTCCTTGCTGAGCAGGGCACTCTCGCTCAGTTCTCCTGTCTTGGTGCTCATGCTCAGAATGGTGTCGCTGAGCGCAAGCATCGTCACCTCCTTGAGACGGCTCGCATAATCGATGATTGCCGCTCTATTCCACCTCACTTTTGGGCCGAGGTTGTCTCCACTTGCCACCTATCTCGCCAACATCCACCCTCTTCTCGCTCTTGGTGAGATCCTGCTGAGCGTGTCTGTGATATTTCTCCAGACTACTCTGCCCTTCGCCTGTTTGGCTGCGTTTGCTATGTTCTCCTTGCACCTCGAGAACGCACCAAACTGATTACTCAGTCTGTTGAGTGTGTTTTTATGGGATACAGTGCCGAGCACAAGGGCTATCGGTGCTGGGGTCCTGTTGGTCGACGGATGCGGATTTCTCGGGATGTGACATTTGATGAGTCTCATCCCTTCTACCCACGTCCTGCCTCTCCTTCGGTTTCCTCTGTGGAGTCCCTGTCTTTTTTGACCTTTTCAGATACACCCATCTCTGTCTTGCCCTCGTCCATCCGTCCCACTGAGTCTCCACATATATCTCCTGAGGCCTCTCCGCCGTTGTCGCCTCGCTTCGTCGCTGTGGCTCCTCGTGCTCCTCCCACTCTCTTTACACTCGCCGACCTCGTATTGAGGCTCTTCCGATGAACCATCTTCCTCTGATGTTTCATCTTCTCCTGATGCTCCATCTTCCTCTGATGGGCCATCATCTCCTCGCTACGGTCTCCGCGATCGTCGGTCGGTTCGGCCTCCTGCCCGCTTTGGTCTTGCTGGTTCAGCTACCCATGAGCCCGTCTCCTACCGGGATGCTGTTACTCATCCTGAGTGGCAGCATGCTATGGCCGAGGAGATTGCTGCTCTCGAGCGTACTTGTAGGACCGTAAAGGCGACTAGGGGGGGTGAATAGACGCTTTCTCAACTTTCTCGCCTAAATTAAATTCAACACGAACTTTACTCCTTTAGCTATGAAAGCTAAGAAGATCGATGGCGCGCATGGAAGCCTTGTGCCAATTCGATAACCCCGATAACCACACGACACAAAAGTGGAGACTTAATCTCAAAAGGCGCGATTCGGCACAGGCGGTCCGACCGCTATTAAAGCGGTCGACCGACGGCTAACGAAGCGGACCGACTACTAATCAAGGTCGGACCGGTCGACAATGGTTCGACCCGGCGATACAAATGTCTCGAACACGCGGGCGGTCGGACCGCCTTGTTGCAACACCGGCTCGACCGGTTCATCCAGAATCAAAAATCAAACCCAACTCCAAAACGAAATTTGATCCAACTTTGATTCAACCAATGAAACTTGACCAAATTTCGAGCACACCTCCCTAATGATATTAGAGACCTATTTCTAGCGACGATCCTTCGATCCACTTCGCGAATCGCTCTCAAGGATTTAACAAAGAAGTGCACAAACCCTAGAAATATGAAAATCTTTGATTCAAGACTTGCTAGTGGGAGTTGATGGTCTAGATGATTCTAGGAGTATTCCCACACATCAAAGCAAGATACAATGGGTCAAAAGACCAAGCTTAAACACTTGAATCAAGGAAGCACCAAATTCATCCAAATGAGAGAAGAACACAAAAGGGAGACAAATGATCTCTCAAGCAAGCATCACAAGATTGATTGATCTCACAAGATACTTACAAAGCCACTCCCTCAAGGAGGACAAGAGCTCACAAAGGAGCAACCACAATCTCTCCCTCTCTTCCTCTCCAAACCCTAACCCTAGAAAAAGGAAGGGGAAACTAAATGAATGCCTCAAGGGGGTTTTACATCTCCCCCCTTCTATTTATAGGAGAGGACTAGAGTTTCACTTTTGGGACCCACTCACACATGGGACCCACACACAACATCTGTTGAAGCAATCGCCTGCTTCACCACGTGTAGGTTGATCAGCGGTTCTCATCGCGTCGCCAAGCCTCTCTTGTCCGAATCCCATCGGAACCTTCCAGAGACTCGCACCGATATCTGCACCGCCTGATCCAACCAGCTGCACCGAACCACCCGTTCGATCCATCTTGCCCATCTCGCACCATGCTTGCGCCACACGACTTCACCCAGATTCATGATCGCTCGACCTCGCTTCCAAGCGTAGTCCCGATCCATTCACCGCTGACGCCGTTGACTCGCAAACCACCGCACAAGAATAGACAAACAAACTGCGGAACAAGTTCTTCACAACTTGACCCACGTTAGCTCCGCAATGCAATATACAACAATAAAGCATTTAACACCATACATAAAACACATTCAAATCAACTCAATGCAAACTTAGCTAACCTCCAGTCAATGTCGGCCCGATCGCCTTTCACAAGGCCTGGTCCGATCGGGCTAGTCGGCCGACCGCCGCACAACGGGCGGCCGGACCGGCCAAAAGACTTAGCTAATTTCCAAATGGAAAATCCAAACCTTCGGAATTTTCAACTCAATAGAACTTTTGACTGAGCTCCAAAATGATGGGACCACATCCGTGAGACTCCCTCACTTGCCTACACAACCTATTTTTGGCTCACTCCAAAACCAAATTTTAATATGGCGGTCGGACCGCTACCATGGCTTCGGATTTCTCCACGCATGGTCCGATCGGCTCGACACAACCGGCCGATCGCTCGTGGTCCGACAAATTTGAGCAAACCCAAAACGCAAGATTTTGCAAACCAACAACGCCATTGCCAATTGACTCATCATCCTGAGATCGTGCACATATCCTCACGATATCCACAGTACTGGTACTTGGGATCTTGTTCCTTTTCCATCTCACTCTCGTCCCATCATGTGTAAGTGGGTCTATAAGATTAAGACTCGCTCTGATGGCTATCTTGAGCGCTATAAGGCGCGTCTTGTTGCTCGTGGCTTCCAACAGGAGTATGGTCGTGACTACGATGAGACTTTTGCTCCTGTGGTCCACATGACCACTGTCCGCACTCTTCTTTCGGTGGCGTCTGTTCGCCATTGGTCCGTTTCTCAGCTTGATGTAAAGAATGTCTTTCTTAATGGCGAGTTGCGCGAGAAGGTCTACATGCATCCGCCACCTGGGTATTCTGTTCCTGAGGGTATGGTCTGTCGTCTTCGTCGCTCTCTCTATGGCCTTAAACAAGCTCCTCGTGCTTGGTTTGAGCGTTTCTCCTCTATGGTCACTGCTGCTGGCTTCTCGGCTAGTGATCATGATCCTGCTCTTTTTGTTCACACTTCGTCTCGTGGTCGAACTCTTCTTCTTCTATATGTTGATGATATGATCATCACCGGAGATGATTCTGAGTACATTGTCTTTGTCAAGGCTCGTCTGAGTGAGCAGTTCCTTATGTCGGATCTTGGTCCTCTTCATTACTTCCTTGGAATTGAGGTTACTTCCACCCCAGATGGTTTCTTTATATCCCAAGAGAAGTATATTCAGGATCTTCTTGATCGCGCTTCTCTCACTTCCAAGGAAGTAGTGTAGATCTCCCAGATCCTTGAGTGCAAACTCTTTTTGCAGATCTCTTAATAAAGCTGGTACTACTTCCTGTTCTGAACTCACAACAATTATGTCATCCACATAAATAAGAAGAAATATAATCACACTATTTTTGTTGTAGAAGAACAAAGAGGTGTCTGCTTTTGATCCTTTAAAACCAAGTTGACAAAGCATCTGACTTAGCCTGGAGTACCATGCCCTAGGAGCTTGTTTCAGCCCATATAAAGCCTTGTCAAGTTTACACACATATTCTGGATGATCAGTGTCTTCAAAACCAGGTGGTTGTTGCATATATACTTCTTCTTCTAAGAAACCATGGAGAAAAGCATTTTGTACGTCCAATTGACGTAGTGTCCAACCTCTAGATATAGCAATAGAAAGCACAACTCTAATTGTAGCTGATTTAACAACAGGGCTAAAAGTATCTTCATAATCTATGCCATATCTTTGTTTGAATCCCTTTGCAACTAGTCTGGCCTTGTATCTATCAAGACTACCATCTTGCTTTCTCTTAATTTTATAGACCCATTTACAATCTATAATATTTTTACCATGTTGAGGAGGAACTAAATGCCATGTCTTATTTTTCATCAAAGCTAGATATTCTGCATCCATGGCATTTTTCCAATTTTTATCATGCAAAGCCTTAGCTAAATCTCTAGGTTCACCAGTTGAAGCAAGAAAACCATATTTAACAAAGGCCATCGATAAATTTTCTCTTTCTATTACCTCTTTGTAGCCGGTGATCAAGGCCGTGGTCGTGTTGATCCCGAGAGATCGCTTATGGGAGTCAAGCAGCACGCAGGTCGGCGTGACGACCGATTGGCTCTCCGTGAAACCGATGGTCGGTTTCGGTATCGCCGAGGCGGATCGTCGCCGTATTTCCCGCTACCGGCTTCTTCGATGCTAGCGCCTTCGGTAGCTATGTTGCCAATATCGCATGTAGCGTTTGAGCTTGTATTTTCGCTAGCGCTGGTAACTATTGCATCAACATTATTAGTAATTTCTGTGGCATGATTAATCACAAGATCATTAGGTTGAACACCCCTGCATTAAGAAGATGAGTCGGCAACAAGTTTATTTCGTAATCTAACTTGCACCGCATTAGGATGTAATTGAGAAAAGGGAAAAATGCTTTCATAAAAAACTGCATCCCTGGAAATATAGATTCGACCGGTTGAGGCATCCAAGCACTTGAAACCTTTATGCAAAGGACTATACCCCAAAAAAGTGCACCGTTTTGAGCGAAATTGCATTTTGTGGGAATTGTAAGGGCGAAGATTAGGCCAACACGCACACCCAAAGACTCTAAAATTGTTATAATCAGGAACTTGATCAAACAAACATTCTAGAGGAGATTTATATTGAAGCAATTTTCTAGGTGTGCGGTTAATCAAATATACGCCAGAAACAAAGGCTTCATCCCAAAATTTGATAGGCAAGGATGCATGAGCAAGGAGGGAGAGACCAACTTCAACTATATGACGATGTTTTCGCTCGGCCGACCCATTTTGTTGATGTGTGTGGGGACAAGACACATGATGAGTGATGCCAATCTTGTTAAAGAAGGTGTGAAGCTTTGATATTCACCTCCCAATCAGTTTGCACCGTTATGATCTTGCGATTGAACATTCGTTCAACAAGGTTTTGAAACTCTTGGAATTTTTGAAACACCTCAGATTTAAACTTGAGAAGATAAATCCATGTAAAATTGCTATAAGCATCAATAAAACTAACATAGTATTTTTTTTTTCTTCCAACAGAAACGGGTGCAAGGCCCCAAACATCTGAGTAGATAAGTTCCAAAGGATGATTAAACTTACTGAGAGATCTAGCAAAAGGCAGTTGATGACTTTTTGCTTATTGACAAGCATCACAAACCGTCATCTTATTTGACTCGGCTAAACAAGGTAAACCATGTTTATTGACAACTTTTTCAACTATGACAAAGGAAGGATGACCTAGCCGATTATGCCATTGCTCAAGGGATGGCTTCACGCCAACATTGACTTCTTTGGACTGCTTGACTTGAGCGACCGCCGGAGGAAGAGGATAGAGACCGCCACGGCATTGGCCTCTACGAAGAGTTGCCTTCGTGGCCTGGTCTTTAACAAAGAAGTGCTTAGGATATAGCTCAAGATAGGCCGAGTTATCAGTTATAAAGCGATGTGCAGAGACAAGATTTTTGCTAGCTTGAGGAACATATAGCACATTGTTCAAATAAAGATTTCGATATGGGGTGTTAACAACCGAATGACCAATGTGACTAGTTGCATACCTGCACCGTTTGCCATGTGAACTTGATCATCTCCCTTGTATTTGTCACGTACGGTCAGCTTCTCCAACTCTCCTGTCACATGATCGGTCGCCCCCGTGTCCATGTACCAGTTCGAGTCTATCCCGTACGAAGTAACATCAGCTCCTGCATACTTATCATCGGGCACAAAATTTTCATTAAACCTATGCCAATACCCATTACCGTGTGTCCTTTTGTGACAAAGTTGGCACTTGGCCGACATCGTTGTTGGCGCCGCCTTGATTATTTCTCGATCACCGTGACCGGTTGTCGCCGCGACTTCGCCGCGATTGCCGCTGCGCCACTACTAAGCCACCGCGTCCATGACTTGGTGAGAGCTCGCCCGCGCCTCTGCTCGCCATGATTTGCCGACACCGCGCTCCGGCTTGTCAAAGAACCCATCGATTCTCAAAGTGAAGCACCGAGTATGCCTCCCACGGTGACTGGTTCCACTCTCGACACGAGAGAGGAAACAATCGGTTCGTAGTCCTCATCCAATCCAGTGAGGATGTACGAGATCAAGTCTTCTTCATCGAGCGGTTTGCCCGACGACGCCATCTCATCAGCAAGTGCACGCATCTTGCCAACATACTCAGTGACACTAAGATCACCCTTTTTTGTTGTTGCCAGGGCGATTCTTGTATTGATTGATCTAGCTTTTGACACCGAGAAGAACATACCTTCAACGATGTTCCAGACGGCACCGACGCTCGCGACGCCGCTACTCCGGGCAAGGACATCTCGCCCATGGTGGAGAGGAGGTAACCGAGCACTTGTTGATCGGTAGCTACCCATTCTTCAAACTCGTCCGAATTGAATTATGAGTTGATTCCGAATTTGAATTTGGTTGGGCTTGTGGAAGTTTCGAATTTGACTTGGATTCTTGGACTTCTCTTCCTTGCTTGTCTCCCACGAGCTTCTCCTCCATTGTGATGACCTTTCTTCAAGAACAACCTCATATCCTTCATCTCCGCTCATTATTGAATCTTCCAATCTGAGCACAAGCAAAACACTAGTTTTAGATAGTATGAAATTCTCAACTAATTTAAAAGTAAATTCAGTGAACAGATTCACCTGTTGGATAAGCTTCTCTTGTTTTTCAACTCTCTTAGTAAGCTCATGTTGTTCTGAGGTATTTAATGAATTGAAAACATTATATGAAACAACGTAGCTAAGGATGTCCGCATCATCCTCCCTTTCTTCAAAAAGCCGCCTCGGCTTTTGATAGCTGAAAATGTGCTAGACGAAGAAAACAACGTATATGCATGGTATATGTATGAATCAATTATTGTATTCTTCTTGTTGTTCTGCACATTCGATAGCTCAAAATCATATTTCAAATTGCCCAACTGACTAATATGATAAAATTTAACCTTCACAACATCAAAGTCAACTAAAGTGGGTGAAAACCAATTGATACCATTCCATGATTTAATTGCGTTACTCTGATTAGTTATACATTTAAGAGATAAACAAGTAGGCATCATGTTGCATTCTAAACAATAGACACTTGTATTTAAACCCATCTTAAAGATATCATGACATTGCTCAATAGATGGTTTGCGCAAAACATGTGATTGTAAATCAACAAGATTATCATAGGTAATGTATATTTGATAAACTTGAAACATGTTGTCTACACCAACATCACCAATCAAATTGAATTTATATGTGTGTATGTAGCTATTTACTAGTGATCTTAAGTGTGAAATTTCAAGAACCTTCTTAATCACACTAGATACATGTTTAGGACTATCGAATATGATATAACACAAAGAATTATTAATGTGTATTCTACTAAGAACTTCTTTTTGAGTAATCAATTTCACATTATGCAAATTAAACATATCAAATTTAGAACTTGGAATCATCAAAGGAATAATGGAGTTCTCAGTTTTACGCACCTTGTCTTGATGATATATCGATTTAGTACCAATAGTGTTACCTTTGTCGTCCTCCTCAGTTGATGTAGATGCCATGGTATCGTAATGTCATCATGTAACGACGGGTATCATGTGTTCCCTCTCCAACCATGGTTATATCTTCATCTTTCTCTTCCAATGGTGAGGGCTCTTGAATGTCCAACTCCTTATTTGCTTGGTCCACCTGCACAATGTGTGATACAACACTAGAAATAGAGGGTAAGTTGTTAGGTTCAAAATAATCTTACTTATCCGTCATCTATCTCTCCCTTTTCTTTTGGTGTATCTCTCACACTCTCAATTGGGATGCTCTCAACCTCGCATATGGTGGACTCACACAACTCACTCTTTTTATCACTCTCACTCAATTTGGCTATGTGGCTCTCATTCTCACATGGGTTTTGATACATCTCATCCTTGTAGGACCGTAGGCCGCAAGGCACAACTACCACCAACCACGACCTCCTCACGTGTTGCGGGTTGTGTGGCAGACTACTCATCACCTCGGTCGAAGAAAAATTCGATGCTCGATCTTCTTCTCAAGTGACACACCGGTGGATGAATTAGAACTAAAGAGCAGCAGATTTAATTGATGTGCTTGAATGTGTTTAAGTCTCTTTTACGCCTTCATAGCAAATTTTAAAAGATCTTGCGGACTACGAAAATATTCATCTTGAAGTGCGACACGATCCGATAATTCAAGCTCGCTTTGAAGTATGTCTTTTCTTGATATGGACTAGTGATATTGGCACGGCGCATTGCATGATTCAACTCAATATAGTAATCTTTGACAACTTTGCATCCTTGTTTAATGCTCTCCACGGTCGTAGTAGTTCCGCTCATAATAGGATGGAACAAATTCTCTTCTCATGATGCTTTTAAACATACCCAAGATGTAATAAATCGTTTTCCACCTAGTTGTTGCCACCAACTAAAGGCATAGTCCGTAAAAACAAAGTGGCCACTCTCACTTCCTTGGCTTCGATTCGAACTTATGGGATTCAATCTCGAACTCCATGTCTTGTACCCACTCAAGATACTCCTCGGATCATTACTACCATAGAAGGAAGATCATATACTCGCGATCGCCATTGTTAGCGACAAAGCAAAGAATATGTATGTAGGTGTATGTGGATATGTAGAGGTCACTCAACTCACAATCCTAACAAGGTGAAGTTTCTTTACCGTTCGAAAGGAATTAAGATCAACAATACTTACACTTAAGGGAGGAACCACAAGGTGATGTGTGAGCGAATTTCAAGAGCAAGTCAAAGCACGACAGCGGTGTTTTGTGGAGTTTGGTATGAATACCTACTTAATTTAAAAATTCTAGGTATTGTAAGGCTAAGTAAATATCAAACTAGAATTCAATGCCTAGTTGCCGATCACAAAGATATAAGTGAAAATCAAAACAACTCACACTTAAAAATATTGGAACTTTAGTGCAATCAAGGAATGAGCTATGTAAGATATAAGTGAAGAACAAAATAGCTCGTATTGCACAAGTTATAGAAAGAGCTAGCTAGTTGCAAATAATGAAACTAGGGCACAAGATTGCAAAAATATTGATATTCTAACAATTGAATCAAGAATGAGTGGGGATTTTCGCTCAAGTTTATGGTTCGACTATGCGCTTTCCTTTTCTCTACATGTGTGTACTTTCATGAGTGTTCTATGATCAAGTCCTCGCATGCAAGCTTTGTTAATATCTAGTCAGCAACCTTGGTTTGTATGCTTACCTCTTAGTTGGAACAGTAAGAAAAAAAAGGTGTTTAATCGCATGCAAGCATCTGCTAAGAAGTTATTTAGTCTCAATCTTATTTTGTATAGGTGCTTGTGTTTTGCAACAGTAGAGAAAGGAGATCAACGCAAGGAAGTTTTGGAGAGAAAAAAAAGTGTTTTCGGTATTCTTCTATAGGTATTGATCTGGTTACTTTCGCTCTGTTGTGTTTATTAATTAGAGATTAGAATCAAGATAAGAGAGGGTTTTAGAATTTTCAGTCGAGGGGCCGATTAATGAGTCTGTTTAGCCTGCTGTTCTGTTGAATGATTTATTCGGATACCTTACTGATAAATTTTGGAAATATCATCTACTAGTTAATTGTAGATAATTTCGATATCTTTCTATATAATATTTAATCATGTCGAGCGGACAAGTAGAATTCGAGTTATGAATTTTGGAAGACTGCTGTCTTTGTAGTTGTCATCTTTAGGCACTGTTTTGGTAGACTAAAGATTAAAAATAGTAAATGGACTAATTAGAGTTTTTGATCTACATGAAAGATGTAGATAATTATCTAAGGGTTGTGTAGAATTCAAGAACTTGAATTTTGGTTGGGTAGAACAAAAGTTATGAATTTAGTAAGACCCGCTGTCCCGAAGCTGACAGATCGGTCTTCTGGGTTAAAAACAGAGGGTTAAATGATTTAATTAGAAGACTCGGTAATCTAAGAAAATGTGGAGAATTTTATGAAGAATCCAGAACTGGGTGGTTTGTCGTGATTGAACTTTTGAGTCAAAAGTTACACTCTTTTTAGTACCAGGACAGCAAGGGGTGACTATTCGGTACCAGAGAAGCGTGGTATATTTGGGAACGGGTAGGAGCGACGTCGATTGATTGCTATTCTTGATGCTGTAGCTTGTACTGAAATTTGAATATTTGATGTAGGAGAGGCGTCGTGCTTGTTGCCATCTTCTAGCCAAATCGTGCGTCGCAACTAGTAAAGCCAAGTGCATGGTAGACAGCGATCAATGATTGATCACTGTTTTCTTTATCTTCTATTACCATTATTGTTGTGCTTTTATTTTATTTAATTGCAAATAATGGAATGATATAGTTATATCTTTGTTGATAATCATGAGGAAAAGTTGGATATGATGTATATGATGGAGTTTGTATTTTTCATACATAAACATCTTTGCATACGAGCAGGTGATCACGAATGATCGCAACTCCACGGGAGTGGAGGAGGTCCCCGATCCTTGTGGAGGAACGAGCTTAAGAGTGAATGTTGTCGCGAGCATTCACTCATGCTATACCGGTATATGCGAAAGAAGTGCACGTGGACATATAGATTAGAGTTGCATTGATATATGAGATGAATGTGTGTGAAACAAAGAGAAGATAACCGCATGATAATATTAATAGAAGTACCTGTGATGATAATGAAGTTATTGAATGCTGTTGATTTATTATTGTTCGTTGTATATTGATGTGTTTGCTGAGTCGTGGACTCACTCTTGCTCTTTTGTTGTCTTTAAGTGATATTCGAGGACGTCGTGACTGAGAGCGAGTAGAGCACATGGAATAGTTTTCTACTTCAGACACATGATTAATTGCCATGAGAATATTTTATTCTTTATTGCTGGATTACTCTAGGACATGTTAGACATTGAATAAAATTTAGGTCAATGTTCTGGACTAGTCAGTTTATGGTTCGACTATGCGCTTCCTTTTTCCTTTTCTCTTTCTCTTTTCTCTTTTCCTTTTCTCTTCTTTCTTTTTTTTCTTCTCTTTTCCTTCTTTTTTGAACTATTGCCAAAATTCTTGTTCTACCAAAATGAGCAAAATTCTTTCCCACCTTTTGATCTTTGAACAATTGCAAGAACACAAATATTAATATGCGACCCTAAGCAACGATTTAGCTAGTCTTCAATAGGTTCAAAGTATTCAAAAGGATTGAAAGGTTCACAAAGGATAAATTGGTTACTCACTTTTTTTGGGTGTTTTTTTATAAACACGACAAAAAATCAAACTAAACTCAAATAAAAGCAACATAAAAGAATTCAAGATCGACAAACTAAACTTGATTCTAATGGACAAAAACTTAACAAAACTCACTAGAATAACAAATTCAATACTACGGTTGAAAAAAAATTTGTATGGCTTTTTCGTGTATAGGAAAAAAATAGATAAGCGGATAAAGATCCTACAGAGTCAGCAGACTCGATACCACTGATGCGGGTGCCGATCTTCTCGACGTAGAACCTCTCGATAACTTGTGTATCTGACGAACCACCGGTGATCCCCGCGCCAATGCGGACTTGCAACTCTATGGAAAATTCGCCCAAACACACACTTGATTGGATCCTCGTGACCACAAGCGAAGATCGTCGAACCCTCAATTCCGTGGAAAAGCAAGAACGACCCCTTGTTCTCAACGCCCAATTCCTCTGTTTTGGCTATAAGCACAACAGAGAATCAAGCAAAAGCTTTGAAAATATATCAAACATGGTGCGAGGTTACAATGGGGTCTACCTCTATATATAGTGCTCCTACTCCTCCTCATGGCTGGCCAAGAGGCCCTACTCCTATTCTAATTCGGTTTGGAGTCCTACTCCAATTCGACACATTCCAAAACAGAAAGGAAACTCTGATTTTACAACCGTCACATTGATTCGATCATATCTTTTGATTCAGAAGGAATTTCGGAGTGAGGGAGGATCCGTTGGATCGGGCTTGAAGTTAGCTTTCCAACAAGCCCAAGAACACTCGAATCGGACTCCGTTTGTAAAAGTTATGGCCGTTTTAATCCGGACTGTCCTGCTGATTCCGAATCCGAATTTGAGGCTGATTCCGAATCCGAATTGAATTATGAGTTGATTCCGAATTTGAATTTGGTTGGGCTTGTGGAAGTTTCGAATTTGACTTGGATTCTTGGACTTCTCTTCCTTTGCTTGTCTCCCACGAGCTTCTCCTCCATTGTGATGACCTTTCTTCAAGAACAACCTCATATCCTTCATCTCCGTTCATTATTGAATCTTCCAATCTGAGCACAAGCAAAACACTAGTTTTAGGTAGTATGAAATTCTCAACTAATTTAAAAGTAAATTCAGTGAACAGATTCACCTGTTGGATAAGCTTCTCTTGTTTTTCAACTCTCTTAGTAAGCTCATGTTGTTCTGAGGTATTTAATGAATTGAAAACATTATATGAAACAACGTAGCTAAGGATGTCCGCATCAGTAGGACTCTAGATATGATTTCGTTTCCTTATCTGTAACATATACTTGTGTATATATACTGGCCCATTGGCCCCCTGATAATACAAGCACTATTCTTAACATGGTATCAGAGCGTACCTAGGGTTTCGCTTCGCTTGTCGCCCCGTCACCGCCGCCCAGACTGCATCGCCTCCTGTCGTCATCTTCGACGACTCTCGATCGGATCTGGCGGTCGTGCGCCTCTGTCTCGGGCGTGGGCCATCATCGCTGCTCCGCCGGCGCTCGGACGACGGACCGGCGGCTGCGCTCCCCCTCGTCGTCGCCGTCGCCGTCATTGTCGCCGCTCCTCGGCTCGCTGGTCTGTCGCCGAGTCGGCCGCTCGGGGCGACGAGGCCGCCGGCCTCCTCGACTACGCTTGGAGTGCCGCGGGCCGGCTATCTCCACTTGCCGTGAAGGCCGCCGCCGGGAGGGCCGCCGCGCAAGGGCCTCGCCGCCGCTCCTCCTTGCCTCTCCTCCGGCTCGGCCATGCAAGGCGCCGCCGCTCTCGGCCTCTCCGGCTCGGCGCCAATGCGATCCTCGACCTCTGCTGCTTTGTTAGCGCGTGCTGCAGCTGCCGCCGCCGGAAGACCGCCGCTTTGTCGGCCGCCGCAAGGGAGGAACCTAGCCCCTCTCGCTCGATCTGTTTTCTGGCCGACTCTTTGGGGTGATTTTCTTTTAAAGAAGCGTCGTCGTGGTAAAAAAAACATCGGTCTGATCGTCGCGCCGTCCAGCGCCGCCTATTAGACTACGTTACATTGGTCGCCGCGCCGTCCAGCGCCGCCTACCAATGGGAACCGTTTTTCTCTCTCGCTGCCCGGTGATCTTGGACGGTGTTAATTACGGACCGTGTCTCACATGCGCATCCACATGCGTGGTCTTCGACTCGGGCGTCCTCTCCGGCGATGTCACACGCCGCCGTGCCCTACTCCTCCGGAGCCTACGTCTGCTGTGCTATCCTCGACAGCCGACAAGACTGCTGTTGAGGCTGCGGGCCTTGCTGATGAGAAGGCTGCCTCTGCCGATGAGAAGGCTGCCTCTGCCTACCAAGAGGCTCTGGATTTCTACATGGATCGCTTGACTGCCTACACTCGATAGTGCGGCGGCGGCCTTCGGGATCTTCTTGTCTTCATCGCCAATGTCGAGCCTCAGTTCTCTTCTGAGGTTGTGAGATTTTCTTCGGCTGTCGAGATGTGGACTCACCTTCGTCAGCGCTACGAACCCTCTGGAGATGCTCTCTACATCGGTGGTTCGCCAGAGCACTCTCTTGGCGGTGGCGCTCTCGTTGGCGCCTTCTATGCTCGAGTTCTGCATCGGCGTCAACTGGACTCTCTTCGGTTTGACAAACTTGGGTTTGTTCCTGTGACTAGGGTGAGCCCAGGGCTGATGCTGGGTGGGCCGAAACACTAGTTCGGCCCATTAACATCATGGAGTACCCATATACTAAGCCCATGTAGCACTGATCTCTCGGCACCTCCCCAACCTTGATTCCTTGTATCGCTGTGCGGCGCTTCCTTCTGCCTCGCGGCTCTGCTACCCTCCGCCCGCAGCTTGCCCGCGCCTGCTCTGCTCTCTGGCCCTCCGCTCGTGGCTCTCCCTCCCTGGTCCTGCGCGACGCGACGCCTCCTCTTTGTCATGGCCTCGTCGCCGGCGGCAAGCCCAGATCGAGGCCAGACGAATTCAGCATCACACAATCAACAGAAAAGAGGAAAACACAGGAAGGAGAAGGGGAAAGTTTGGTATCATTTCTTCGATGCTTTTCCAAGTACCAGGCTTGGGTCTTATAACCAGGTGCACATACACAGTACACATGGACATCACACAGTACATAAGACCCACGTATCATCCTTTTGCTCCTGCACACTGCATAGGCGTGGCACTCTTGCCCGCGGCTCTCCATCCCCAGCTCTCTGCGCGGTGCCTCCTCCTGCCCGGCCGCCCGCACCTGCTCTGCCCTTCGGCGGTGCCTCTGCCTCCCTATCGGCTCCCGCCTCCCAGTCTCACCCCGCCCCTCCCCGGCTCCCGCATTTGTGCTCACACGTTGACAAACTTGGGGGGCCTTGTTCCTGTGATTCAAGATCTTACTAATGCGAATGAAGAAATACGGACCACCTCTGCATGGGTCCTGGGTAAGCCAGTCAGAACGATGCCCTTGTCCAAAACCAGGTAATGCCATTAATCATACACAAAGGTGCATTTTGATTCCAACGCTGTATCTTGTGTCCGCAGAACATCTACATCACAATTCATTATCTTGTGCAGATTTTGACTTTTGAGAGCACATATTCTTTCTAGTTAGCCAAAATTGCAGTTCCTGTGTTGTTCAAACGTGACAACGAATGTTACTGTAATTTTGTCATTTTACCTTGATTACATATGCTTAAAAACGATGATTACCCTGTGTTGCATTTCACCCTTGCTATTATTAATGCTTTTTTTTCTTTTCATATTTTTACTGATAGTAGTGGATGTCCTTTCGTTAACAGTCGTTTCCCTTGTTTCCCCTCGGAGCACAGGGGTGCCTCTTTGTTGAAGTATTATTTATCATTATTTTATGTTCTACCCATGTAATATGGCTTCAGTTATCATTTACTACTGCTCATACTTATTGTTTCATCCTTGGCTAGATCATTGGTTATGGAGCTTTGGCAAGATTAGTGAAGATGGGCTATTCCACTTCTGCAGAAGAAGCTGCAGAGGCATTATATGCTATATCTGCTCTGATTAGAGACAATCTAAATGGTCAGGAGGCATTCCATTCAAAAAATGGGAGTGAAATGTTGCAGGTAGTGAAGACCCTGTCTTGGGAATACATGCACATAATTGGTTCTGTTGTGGTAATTTTTCCCTTTTGCAACACATATTGGCAAGCGATAGTATTTGATGTTCAGCTTCAGAAGAAGGCAGTGTTTTTAGTAACAGCTCTTGCAGACTTTCAGCTAAAATCTGGAAACTCAAGACTTGCTTTCTTAAGTGAACGGCTTTTTTCTAAAGTTGATGGTTGATATCAAGGTTTGACCCTGACCTTCAAGAAAAGGAATGATCAGAAATTTCTCCAATTCTTTGGATCCTTTTGGTTAGTATTGGTTAGCACCTAGCAGTCATAGTAAGTATTTTCCATGACAGTTGTCCCTCGTGTGCAATAATTTGTTCATTTCATACGTGTATGCACGATGGTTTGATGGATCGTCTCTTTCTTAATTGAGTATTTATTCTGGCTAGAACTCTCTTTTTTTTCAATGTTATTTATCTATTTTATTATAATATCAGTTGTTAAGTTAGCGACAGGGCCGTTCCTGAAGAAGGGTTGGTCGGGGCGACCGCCCAGGGTCCACCAGAGCCAAGGGCCCCTGATCCTGATACATCATACTACATATACACATATGTATAATTGTATATCCATTATATGCTGCTCTATTGCCCTGCATGACTGTATAACTACTAACTAGATTGGGGTATTAAGCTAGCCGGGAGTTCAGGACATGGGCCTAAATTATTTAATCGGCAACTAAGATCCACTCAACTAGTATCAATGACTTTGCATCTAGAAATGTTAGAAGAAATTGTTTTCTATGAGTAGTTTGTATGTTTTTGATGTATTGAATAACTTTGTAGTTGATATAAAAAGTAGCATTATATATTTATATTAGAATAAATGGCTTTCTATTTTGTCTCGCCTCAGGACCTGCAAAATACCCTGGTTAGGGGTTATGTACCTTTACTACATTATAGTTTAATTACTATACAGTGAGACTTAGCACATATTTCTGGCTCCGCCGCTGTCTGCCTGCTGCTAGCGCTGGTGCTGTGCTGTTGATGGTTGAATCCATGCGTGCCGCACGCAGTTTTGGCTTGGGAAACCGAGAGTTCGCCACGGGTGGTACGAGGCTGCTGCTCGTGCGGTTGTGCCTGCTTTACTTTTCGGGTACTCAGGGGCCTAGCTTGGCAGCCTTTGGGTCGTGACTTGCTTTGACGATTTCGATGTAGCTTTCACCCGACGAGCTCTTCGCACACTGCTTTGGGAATGCTTTGGACGGGCAAGCGAAACAACGCGTGAACGCAGGAGAGAGTTGTGTTGATGCTCCAACTCCAAGCAGCACCGTCCGAGAGGGAAGACATTAAGATAAAGCCCATACCGGGAGGGCCCTGCCGCACCTTCCGCGTGCACGGCCGAACAGGCCCCGCTCTCCCCTCCCGCGGACGGCAAGGCTGCACACAAGCCGTCCGCGCAGGCCTAAATAGGAGCCAACGGGCAAAGAAAAATGTTTCTATAAAAATACGGGCTGGACTTCAGCATTTATTGGGCCGACTGACCTTTTATTCGGGTTCTGGGCAGTACACCTAGATCGGTGTTTCGGCCCATACTCCCATGGGAGCATTGGGTAGGCTCCGAGTTGGGCCACTGGCAGGTTTCCTTGGGCCGGAATGGCCCCACTGATCTTACCACATTTATCAACCTCGACCTGGTCCAAAACCTGGGCTTTCCTGGCCCAAAATGCTTAACATCCATGTTTCACTCGCGAGTAAATTTCTCAAAACCTAGGGTTTTGAGCAAACATTAGGTTTTGAGGCAAAAGTCAAGCAACCCCCACCCCCCAAAAAAAAATTTAATTTTTTTTCAAAGAACCCTATGTTTTGGTTTTGGGACAAAAGTTTCAAAAAAAAAACCCTAGGTACACCACATGGTCGCCCATTTTGCTCTGAGATTTGTGTGTGATAGTTGTACGTAATAAAAATACATGATACTTTTTAGTATATACACACATTGGTGGCCTGCAATGCACTCGCGCCGCTCTCTCCACTCTCATTCTCACCCTCCCTCTCTTGCACGGTAGTAGTGACGCCAACGACCGAGGAGACGGTGACACAGCGAGCCCGCCCAGGTCCCATGAGAGCCCTCAAGTCCACCAATGTGGTGTACATAGTTTTTTTTATAAATAATTTTTGCCAAAAAACCTAGGATTTCTATATATATATATAACCTAGGTTTTGTGTTACCTTTGCCCTAAAACCTAGGGTTTCGTGAAATTTACACTTCACTCATTGATTGCACATCTAAGTCTTCACAAATCAGTTCTTTTCATCACCTTTGCCCCTTTATATATGTCGCCACTTTCTTCCATTTGAGAACCACAACATCGGCCGAGTTGCGACGACATGAACAAAGGTTGGGTACTGGTAGTGGTAGTGACCTAGTCACGACAGAGGGATAGCGTGGATCGCGCCATCACAGAATAGAGATAGTGAAGTGACTATTGGAGAAGAATGGCGGCATGCAACAACATTGAGAATAAGACGATGCACAACATACGAGGAGATCCGCACATCAATGAGCGAGGATGTGCTGCCCATATGAACAACAAGGCCAATGCATCATATAACCGCAACAAGGGATTTGGCTCGCTGCCAATTTGAGCATCTACATGCACCCATGGTAAGATTTGTTTTTCTATTCCCCCCTCGTTCCCTGCTCCTACCTCTTACCTCTCCTTTCTGTTGCCCGTTTTAGATCTGGCCCCCTCCCCTTCCTTCGGTGCCCGACACCCTCGTCGGCGGGGTGAGGGGAGGGGAGCCACCACTAGGTCCCTTGAGTAGTAGTACAACTAGTTTATTTTAGTTTTCTTTTGGTTTTTCTTATGAGTGTTTCTTGCCCGACATTGTCCTCTCCTTTGCCATGGCAGTGGCGACAAAGGTTTTCCTCCCTAGTACCTAGGGGTGGAACCAATGATGGGCCATGCCCTGGGCTGGGCCAGGCTAGCTCTTCTTGGGCTAAGCCCTCTATCCCTTTGTATTTTTGATAATTTTTCAAGGGGTCCTCATGAGTTTTTTTGTCCTAGGCCTAGGGATGAAGCACCAGCAACCTTGGGCCTCTATCCGCCCCTGCTAGCACTGATGTCCAGGTCACTTTTTCCTCGTCCTAAATAAGTTGCCTTCCATGGTGGCATTTATCGCCTTTGCTTTGGTGTTTATCACCTCCCTATCCCATTTCGTTCTCTTTTCCCCTGATCTAGAGGCAAGCCTTACAATCCCTATCAAATATCAACTTCCCTCCAAATACGGCCATCAAAGGGCCTTGCAAATTGATTCTTGACTTCAACAGCTTTTCTCTGCTAAAACCTTCTTTTCCGGCAATGTCAACCCTACTTACCTCCTTCTCTAGCTTGTCATGTAGAGGAGGCGCACAATAGCTTCGGTTCCCAAACCATCGAAGTTAGCCGCGAACGATACCTCGTGGGCTACGCATCTTGGCCAAAACTTATGTTAGATTCTTGTTGGTCATCATCAACATCTCTAGCAACTTTTTCAAGTTCACGCTAGTCACCATCTGCAACTTTGATGTCTTAGTCAGGATTGACCCAACCATCTCTAGTGAAGATCACCGCTGCTCATGCATTGTGTGCAAGGAGAACAAAGAACCAACCTTGAAGGGCTTAGTTATAATTTTCTTTCAATTTTCATGTCTTCTATGTAAGGCTTGCATTAGTTCGGTAAATGCACGATATTATAGTGAGTTACATTTTTTTGTACCCTCTGATTGAAGGTGAAAGATTCAGATTTGATAGGGCACTACAGCAGATCATTGTATGTATCTTTTTTGTAGACTTTGGGGCATTGTAACAGTCCAATCCTGGCCATCCGCCTTTGATCAATTGGTCCAAAATTGTTCTTAATGTAGGGTATTGTAGCTCTTTGCATTACTGATATGCGGCGCCCTGTATCTGTGGATATCATGGGGATAAGTTCCAGATCTTAGGATGATGTGACAATTGACAATGACGTTTACAGTTTGTCGTTTCATGTGTTTTCGATAAAGTTTGAAGCTATCAAGATGCGATAAATTAATTCGGTCAGAGCATGGCGATCGACCGGTCCCAAATTGGTCCGACCGACATAGGCGATGGTCGGACCGGTGAACTTAAAATGTGTTATTTTGAGCTGGGCCAAAAATAGAGTGTGTAGGTAAGAGAGGGGATTCTATTGCACTTGGTCTCATAATTTTTGGAGTCTCCAGTCAAAAGTTCTATTGGTTTGAAAATTCCAGTAGGTTTCGGTTTTTCAGAGAGGAAAAACGGCTAAGTCCCGGTGGTGGTTTGACCAGGCCCATAGGTGGCGGTCGGGCCGGCCAGAGTGGTGATCGAACCGACCACGAAGGCGGTCGACCGGTTTTCACTGATCGTCGACCTTGAGCGGCGATATTCATTTGTTAGGTCAAAGTCATGAGTTTCAGGGCATATATGTTGCATGATGCATGTTTTGACTAACATAGGTCAAGTTGTGAAGAACTTGTTCCCAAATTCGGTTTGCTTGTCTATTGTTGTGCAGGTTGCTTGGTGGTCAACGACGGTCAACGGCGAGGATGATCGGGACTAGGCTTGGAGAGCTGAGGTCTAGAAACGATCGGCGATCTTGGGGTGAATCAATGTACTCAAGCGTGGTGCAAGATGAACAAGGGTGATCTATTAGCTAATCCGAGGAGCTAGATGGCGCAAGGTGTAGCTAGTTAGGTCAAGAGGAGATAAAGACGACGCTTTAAAATGAGTGCGTATGTGTCCCGTTTGTTTTGGGCCTTAACGGGAGCCCAATGGGATCAAACTTCTAGAAGGTCTAAGCCTCCACTATAAATAAGAGAGGGTGGTGGCTGCACCACCTCTTGCCTTTTTGCTATTTTGGAAACCCTAATTTTCTTAGGGAGAGCTTTGGTGGAGGCTAGGGTTTAGGGAGTTTGATGTGATTTTCGTGCTCTTGCATTGAGCATTGTCCTCTATTGATGGAGAGACTGTAAGCCCATATCATATCAAATCAATCTAGAGAAAGTTTGATCACGTCTTGTCTCATTGCGTTCTTTCCTCTATTTGATGATTTTGGGTCGTTCTTTGATCCGTGAGTTTTTTGCTTGATTTCTTCACGTGATCTAGCTTGCTGTGACGTGTGAGAATCTATCTAGGATCATATTGATCATCAATTACCCACGAGCAAGAGTTTTGACCTAGTTTTTGTTTTGACCCGATTTTGATCATCTCTTCATTCAAATAGAAAAGGATCGCTATTCTTCTAAGAATTATCATAATCTTCGATTGGAATAGCTTCCTGATATAATAGAGAAGGTGTGTTCCAAGTTTCATCAAGTTTGGATTAGTAGATCAAAAGTTTCATCTATTTTCATTTTCGTCATCGAAATTTCTTACGTTCTTACGTTTCGGAGGAAATCGGTCGACCGCCCAAGGCTCTGGTCGAACCCAGTGAATCGGTCGAGATCGCCCAAGGCGGAGGTCGGACCGCCAAAGGCATTGAATTGTTTCAATTTTTGTTGTTTTTGTCGTATTGCTTAGGGGTTTGAATTGGATTCAATATTAGTCTTCCGCTGTACTGATATATTGATCTTCATAGCTTCCATAGCTACTGGAGTAAAGTTTTATTGGATCAATTATTTGTGAAAAAGGTAGCGTGCTCCTATTCACCCCCCTCTAGTCACCTTTTTGGTCCAACAGTATCACTACCCCGTAGGGTAATCACACTTAAGCATACAGATTACTATTCATCTACCTGGTAGGACATCGCTCCGACGAATAGTAAGCCTTACCAGAGTTAACGCAGCAGAACAATAAGATAGAAGCTGTATTTTGTACACAGTTAGCCACGTAAGGCTATAGTCTTTAATACAATTATTTAATTACAACAAAAAAAATTCCCCTCGCTTGCCTGCCCTGCTTCACGAGTCGTCTACTCGTCCCACTCGCCAAACAAGGCGTCCACCTCTCCCTACTCCTCGTAGTAAGCGCCCTCGCCTCCTGCGATCTCCTCGGCATCTGCGTATCCTTCATCCCCCTCATGATAATTCACGGCGGACTAGGATCTAACAAAGGAGAATAATAGCAAGAATGAGTACTAGTGTACTCAGCAAGCAGTTATTAGCAAAGATGCACTTATGACTCTTCTCTATTCATTATCATATTTTCTAACTCATCTCTTTTTCTGGAAATTAATTTACCAAGATTTACGTGGCAAGTTTTAATTCTGAAAAAGACTACTTATCACTTGGTAATAAGATAAACCCATAGCGGTCACCGTAGACTCCAATCCAGGAGATAGGCATGAATTCATGGTTTGATATTTAACATTGCGCAGGCTTTGTACTACTTTACCCATGGCTACTTTGAGATCTTTTTACGCTAGGTTTCCCGCATTTTCATTGATGTGGTTTCGAGTTCAGAATACAGAAGTTTTCCAGGTTACGTCATTAAGTCTCCACCTATTACTTTTCATCAGTGTCCTGGGGCGCTCACTGTCGGACCCCGGGTGTCATACAACCCCGAGACCCTCAGTGCATACCAAGCTAGTCCCATGATCAGTAGCTAGCTCGTACAGTTGCAACTAAGATGTTATCATATCCATACAACAACGAAGCTAATGAAGCAGACAAGGTAATATTAGTTAACAGCAAAAGACCTGATGGTCAAGTTCCTACAAAAGTCGCCACACAGGGCTTAGCAACAACAGATTTTCTTGCAGCGGAAATTCAAAATACGTGGAGCCCAATCGATATGTCCACATGCAATCGAGTGGAGGACGCGACCTAGTTCAGAAGTCTTCATTGTAGCCTTCCTCATAGAACTCGACGTTCCCTGTTTCTTCTGCTGGGACTGATCAATAAAGGGCATAAAGCCGTGAGTACATAAAGTACTTAGCAAGTCGTAGAGAAAAGTATGCACATAGTATTTATGCCAGGCTTGAACAAGGGTGGTTTTATGGTTAATTTGCAGAAATTAATTTTAACAGTAAATATAATAATTAGATGGCAAAGAATGATTTTAAAAAGATTAATACATAATTAATCAAGTTCTTTGAAACAAACAGTGAACCTCCCGTTCACTTCCCAACCATCTCGACCAAACCTTTCCATCGAACCAATTACCACATTTTTGAAAATGCTACCCCTTGCGTGAAAGACCCAGACATGTACATAACCGGGGACACGTCTATTCGAATAGATTTTGACACTCTGCAGAGGTTATACAGCTTTACCCATAAGAGATAAATCACTTGTACTGTCCGCTCACACACTTCCGAGGTGTGCGACTAAGTGATTATCACAAGGCCTTTACAAAGGTCCATTTTGCCTCGGTTCTGCTCGCTAAGGTTTCGCCCTCACGGCCCCTCTTGCGCCTTTCCCATCTAAAACAGAATCGACTCAAAACTTCCCTAATTAGTTGGCCAGGTTCGTCCCATACCGGACTTGTGGTTGCACGGAGTGACCCAGATCAATGACGTACAAGGTTAAGTCCTTAGTTGGCTGCTCAGACGAGACTTTCCGCATGCCAATGTGCCTCACGCACCCACCTTCACCACCGCCCACAAGCCCGAGTATAAAATATTTTTGGTTCAACCCGACCAAATAGCAATCCCTTCCTTGGCTCAACACATTTTAATTATAGTGGCCTCACACTACAATTCCATAATATCATTAGTCATGTTCATTCATTCTTTAAGCATGTGATCGTAAATCCCACGGTAGCTAAAGCAAAGCTAAGCAATAATACGCGCCCATGTTGGTATTACGAATGTCCAACTAGTAATTAACCATCCTAAGGTATCCATGGATTTATGTCATTCAAGGGGGCATTTCATTCTCAATTTATCAAGGAGGAATAATGGCAATTTGGTAATTATCTACTCCCAAAACTATTTTTAATAAAACTAACCATGCATGATAATTTGAAAAAAAATATACTTTTGCAAAATGGGTACAACATGGTCAAAGGCCTACGACTTGCCTTCGTTGACGAAGAGCGGGTCTTCGGTCGTCGGGTCGAAGAAATCTTCCGAAATATCGGAATCTACACGTGCGAAAAGAGCATAAATAAATAAAACAGTACCAAATGAACTCCAAAAATTACAAAACTAGAACCAAATGAAAGAGTTCAATTTTAGACGAATATAGAAATTTGGATCACCCAAATCGGAGTTCGAATGAGAAAGTTATGGCCGATTGAAGTTTCAAATCGCATAAAATGATAGAATTTAGATTTTCTGATTTTTCAGAATTATTTTTCTACTGAAAAATCTGGAAAAACAGTCAGCGCCACGCGGCGACAGGTGGAAGCCACGCGGGCGAAAGGCGCTGACGCGGTGTCGACGTGGTGCCACGCGGGCGAACCGGAGGGGAGGAAGGAAAAGCGGCGGCGGCGGCGGCTGAGAGATGGGGCGGCGCTCGGGAGGCGGGTTGGCGATGGGGAGGAGCACACCGGGACGGCGACGGCTTGGGGAAAGTGATGGCGGGGACGACGGCGCCGTAGGGAGCTCGGCGGCGGCGCAAATGGAGACGGCGGAGCTCGGCGGCCGAAAGGGGGAGAAGAGAAATGCGGCCAAACGGAGGCGAGGGAGGAGAGGGGGATGGGTGAAATGGGGAGAGGAGGAGGAGGAGCAGCCGGTGCGTGTCTTAAATAGGGCGGAGGGGTCACGGGTGAGGGCGATGCCGGGGAGATCACGGGCGAGGGAGAGAGGGGGCGCGCGGGCGGCGAGGAGGAGTTGCGGCGGTAGGGCTCAGGCAACGCGCCGCGCCTTGGGAAAATGGAAGGAGGAGCGGAGGCCGAGGCGTTGACGCGGTGAGAGCTGCAGGCGGCGGCGGGAACGAGTCTGGCGACGAGATTCGCGGCGGGAGGCTCACGGGCGCGACAGAGGAGAGAAGAAGCAGCGCGCGGGGAGAGAGACGACGCGGGAAAAATAAAAACAGTGGCGCCGTGTGATTTTAATTGGGCCAGTGGGGGAGGAGGAGGCGTGGGCGAAGCGGGCGTGCGATGAGCGATCCAGCAGCACGGAGCGCGGAGCGAGAGATGGCGTGAGGCGGAGGCGAGAGCGGCGGGGAGGCGGTGGGTCGGAGGAACATGAGTGGTAGAAGAGATTCAAATGCGCGCAGTGAAGAGAATTTCAATTTTGATTTTAGAAATTCAAGCGAATGAAAAAGCATTTTAAAAAATAGCAAATAGAGTCCAAAATTCCTTGAATTATTATGGACTGGGCGCTACACTCACCCAGTCCTCCACCGAGTTCTCGTAATGTTGGTTGGGTTGGACTTCCCGCACCAACACTCCACCTTGCGGTACAATAGCGCCTTGGATCCCCCACTTCCGAACTCTTCCTACCAGTCCTGTGTTCCTCCATAACTCAAAACATGCAATATTACTTACCCGATGTGGAGTGCATAATTACGTAACAAGGTAGCATTTCGTAACAAGGTTGGCACTTAAATATGACATGTTATCCGAGTAAGAGTTTTGTTGGTTCTTATATATTATCCATATGTAAAGGGTCCCGCCTGTTCCATCTTCTCTCTTTCCCGCCAGGGGCCCCTTTACCATCCTAATATTTTTCTTGTAGTACAGCTGCTCATCTCAATTGTAATGCTCTTCTTTTCTCATTATCTATTTTATCTGAATTGGTTTTGAGATATAGTTTTAATGCACACACATATATGATACAACAAAGTAACTTTTATATTTAATATAACTAGGTTAACGTGTAAAAGATAGGTTTGCCTTCGTAGTCGTAAAAAATCAGCATCAACAAAATCTGGATCAATTACACCTGCTTGCGTCGGGTCATCTTTTGCAATTATGCAGTAGACGCGAATAATAAATAAATACTTAGTTGATTTTGGTGCTATTATGCGTACATTTATCAATGGATTTTCTTTGTTAGCAGATTTTAATTTAATAATATTTTTTGGATCCCCTGTTAAGTTAACACTCCCCAACCGCGGTTGTTCTACGACCTACCGGCTCTGGAATCGTTGGTTGCCTATTCTCACGTTTTGTTAATAACGGACCCTGGTTGGTTTGTGCTAGGGTGATATTTACCGGTTGGTTGTTTATTTTAATTATTCTATCACAATTGAATTATTTCTAACACATCAGATTATTTGTCTAATTTAGTGAGTTCTATCGGTGATTAATTTAGTTAAAAAGCCTCAGATTAATTTTACACTTTTCCCGCTTTTATTTTCTATTGGTCGAGCTACTACTAATTATTCTAATGTGGTTCATCCATTTGGTGTTTCTAGTGTTTCGTCTGATACTCCCAGGTATGCCGCCCACACGCTACATCGAACTGATACTTACCACCATGGGTGTTTAGTTCTACTTCTAACCTTACTACTAATAATTCCCACTAAAATTTACTTTCCTACCACTTACCTAATTTCTTTCCATTTTCTTAATCCCTCCCTCCCTCTCTCTTTATTTTTATTTTTTATTTATCTTTTCTCTCTCTCTCTTCCTTATCCTTTCGGCCAAAAGCCCTCCTAGCTTCCATCCTCTAGCTTCTTCTTTTCTCCCTATTCCTAATTCTTCCTCCTGGTGATTCTCTTTGCCAAGTGCTTGCGCCAGGGGGGGGGGGCTCCTGGCACCGCTCCTAGCACCCACCACCGCCCTGCACCCATCTCGACCCATCCTAGCTACCGCTGCGTCGGCCACTAGGCCGCTAGTCTTGGGGATGTGGCTTATTTTCCCGCGGTCCCATTTCTTCCCCCTTTTCACTTCTTTGTTGTTTCTGTTTTACGGTTTGAGCTCGACTGATTTTCTGATGCGGGTTGATTTATGCTCATGCACGACGAAGGTGGTGGAGGTGGGCTAACCGATGCTAGCTACGGCGGGGCTCGAGGCCTCCCGCACGTTGAGGAGTGCGAGGCTGTCGGGTTCGCGTGGTTAGTCCGGCGGTGGTGCTGCTGAGGTATACTACTCCCCTATACTCTCTCTACTCCTCCCCTTTTCTCTGTGATGGCTATGTGATGATATGGCTCTTGTTGTATGTGCACTCTCTATGCATCGCTTAGCTTTTATGATGTGGTTATGTTTGGGCAAAAATAACAGTGGGGGCAACATGGTGGGTTGCCTTGGTTGGCTTGGTCGGTTTGGGAAATGGCAGTGCCGAGTTGGTGATGCTGGCTGTGGCGATGATGGTGCTCTTTGGTGCTCCCTTTGGTGTTCTTCTGTTCCTCCTTGTTTCCCTTGTCATCTTGGCGTGGTTCCTGGTGGTCGATGACGGTTCCAGTCGTCGCTAATGTCATCCTCGCTCCATCGTCTTCCCCGACTCCTTTGCTTCCCTTCTCCTCCTTCACCACCTCTCTGTGGGTGTTTGTAAGTGATGAGGATGGTGTGAGGCTTGGTTGGTTCCGGTGGTGGTAGTGGTGTGGTAATGCTTGGATTGTTTTGGTAGGTGTTCTTGGTTTTCAGTTGATGGATGAACCGGGGGTTGGGATGTTGGCTTTGTGAGGCTTGCTTGCTCTTGGTTTGCTTGGCTTGGTGAATGAATGAGAGGCTCTTGAGGCTTTGTGGGGGGGAGGAGGGCATTAAGGCAGAGGGCTTTCGGCTACCTCTTTTCTTGGCCTGTGCATGTGATGAGGACATCACTCCTTCGGATACACGCACTACACAAAATCCTCCAGATCCGGTTGCTAAACTATAAGGTCCTATGACAAGAGCTCGAGCACGTCACTTAATTTATCAGGTAAATTCATTTCTAGGGCTGAGTGTATTATTTGAGAACTCTATGATGCTGCCTAACGGAGATGATTTACTTGTACTTAGGAATCTAGGGCTACGACGAGTTCAAGAAGGTCCACGACCAGTTCCACAGGGTCTACGACCACTTCAAGAAAGCCTACGACAAGTTTCACCAGTACTTGGCGAGCCCAGGACTCGTTGGGAGCAATCTACGACCAGAGAAGCGAGCACAGTACTCATTGGACACAATCTACGACCAGAGATAGCATGGACTTTCAAGACTACCCCAGGACCAGTCCTACGACCAGGTTTTTGACCAAAGATACACGACATAAATAGTGAATAAGGTGACGCGTCACCGTTTTGGACCTAATAGGGCCTTGTAAGTGTGACGATGTTGTAGCCCAGGTTGTGTACGCATCTTTCCACAACCGCATAACCCTAGGTCAACCTCCTCTCGCCCCCCTATATATATACCGTAGCCGTCATAGATTAGGGTGGGGTTTTTCTTAGATTATTCTACCACTTTGCAGTTTCGCCGATTGTTCGGTTTGAGGAACCCCACTTTATGAACTTCATCTATATTCGCAATACAATTCAGATTGCATCTTCCTTGTTCTTGTGAGTTGCTTCGATTGCTGGCAGGAACAATAACCCTCGTGGTAAGGTTGATCGCGTACAAGCGTGGTCGATAACGACAGTCATGCGGGTGTAGCGAATTACGAGGTGACAGTGTGTGGGTTGGAAGCCTCAAAGCGTCAACATCCTCACGACGAAATCAATCGAACTTATCGGAAGATCGGGCCGCCGTACCTCATCAGCATGCCATCTTTGTCCTTGCTCTATGTTCAAGGACCTTTGGTCCAAAGGATGCTTCTGCTACTATTCTCTGGATTTTCTACGGCGAAGGTAAGTCGGTATAACATGAGTGTCGGATTTCTAAAACTGCTGGGTGATGAAACCCACCGAAGTGGGACGGTGCCGATTGACCTAGGTCAGCCAGGGAACCTCGATGAGTTTCACGAACTCTGATGACGATCATTCTTACTTCTAACTTCAATTTATAGCTTTTAGTCTATTACCGGTCTTTTGGTCTTTGTTGGAAAAAATGGAAATATGGGCAGTGTATCGGGTTGGCCGAGGAATGAGTTCGACTAGCTGGAGATATACGAATAAGGATGCAAGGATTCGGCGATATGCAAAACTTTATTATTTTCTTTTGTAATGTACTCAAGGCTGCAATTTCTTATTTTGATATGATGTAAAGGATTCTTGTAATAAATTCCGAGTTGGTATTAATACTTTAATTTCACTTGTAATGAGTTCTTGTAGATGACTCTAAGTTATATCGAGGTTGTATTATTGTTGTAATAATTCATATTGTAATTTATCTATGAGTTTGTAACGATGATATATGTTTGATTTGAAAATTATATTGTTAAGTCTGATAATGTAATCCGAATATTATTGACCTATTATATGTTCAATTTGTTTGTAAGTACTGCGTTGATGAGTTTATTTTACTACTTTGTACTGTTTATCACCGCTTAGCTTAATCTAATTGTTAGGGTTCATACATGATACCACTCATAGCATTAGATAAAATTCATTTTATAGAAAAAACACATCGCCTATTTAAAAGAAGGAATAAGTCTATTTTACTCCCTCAAATTTTCAAAAGTCCACTTAATCCTCTCAACTACTAAATCGGTTTTTTACGCCCATAATATCCCAAAATGAGTCAAATAACACCCTGAGGTGGTTTGGCTGATGGTTTGGATGATGTGGTTCTAGGGCCCACCTATCATACAGAGAGAGAGAGAGAGAGAGAGAGAGAGCAATAAACAGACAAAGAGAGAGAGAGAGAGAGAGAGAGAGAGAGAGTAGAGGAAACAACGGAGGCGGTGCGCTCGGCTCTAGAGGCGGCGGCCTGGGAGGTGGCGTTGGAGGCAAAAATGGGTCCTTGAGACCGTGAGGACTCAAGCAGTGGCGGCGGTACTCTTCGAGGCGGCCCATGGCAACGGGGGCACAAGGCCGAGCGACGGCCTGTGCTGGGGAAGGAGATGGGCGACAACGCTAGCGGGGGAGAAGAGGAAAAAGAAGGCATGCACGAGCATCTATGGGATTAGATGGACTCATTGGTGGAGATGGTGGGGGCGGAGGTGAGCCGAGGCGTGCTGGCGGCGTGAGCCCATGGCGGCACGACTAGCTCATCATGGAGGTTGCGACCTGGGGAGTAAGGGCACAAATCAGAGGTTTGGGGAGGAAGAGGGATGCTAGGGGATGCTCCAGGGGGGAAGGAATCGGAGGGGAGCTTACCAGGAAAGGAATGGCGGCGGTGGCAGTGCTTTTTAGCCGGGAACAGGGAAGATAGAATCGCCGGGGGTTTTGGACGAAGCTCAACGGGTTGATGGGGACGGTGAGGGTGAGGCGGTGGTCGCGAACGGGATGAGGGAGAGGACGGTGTGTTCCCGTTGCTCCTACTTGGGGAAGAGGACATGGAGTTGATGGATGAATTGAGGTGGCTAAAGTAGTGCTAGAGGGCACGGCGGTGGCGACTGGAGCTCACCAGGGGCGGTGGTTGCATGCGTTTTGGGTGGTGGGTTGCTGGGTGGTGGCGTTGAAGGGGGAGGAGCCGTGCCGGGGGGGGGGGGTGGCGAGGCATTGGAGGCGGATGGGGAGGCAAAGGTGGTGGTGACCGAGCACGGTGAAGAAGAGGAGAGTGGAGACGACAGGGTGGGTGGAGTCCGGGAGGGAGTGGGAGGAGAGATTGGGCGCGACATACCTTGTAGAAGGCGCGAGCGGCAACTGCGGGGGACAAGAGGCCGAATCGTCGTGTGATCGCTCGACATGCTGCTCCCTGACGACATCCTCCATTGCACCTCCCTCAACCTCCTCTACCTCGGCTTCTGGCGGTTGCCGAACACCGCTGTCCTCGCCTTCGCCAACCTACGCAAGCTCGGCCTCTTCCAAATCGTCATCAATGACTGCCATGCCAGCGAAACCATGGCCATGTCAGTGAAATTTGGTGCCATAAGCACTAACATGGCAAAACAACTATCATGTGAGTAAAACCACATAAAGGTTTTAAATAGCCTGGTTTTAAAAGATTGGGGGAGGGTTTAAATAACCGGTTTTATAGTTGAGGGGGTTGAGTGGACTTTTTGGAAAGTTAGAGGGGGTAAAATGGACTTATTTCTTAAAAGAAACAGATTTGGTCTAGATTCCGTTCAAACTTATACTTTTTAAAACAAGGGCTGTCTGCCTCACGTCATATGCAAGACTAGTTCAAATTTAAACTAAATTCTAGCTAAATATTGCTCATCCAAACAACATATGAAACATTAGATCTATAACATTAACAAACTTACAAGTTCAGTGTGCAATTTTTATCTGTTCTAATATAAGATTAGCGCAACCTTTTCATGAAAATCACACATCTATGACTCTTTTCCTTTTCCACTGAAACTCCACACCTTTTTTACACATAAACGGAAGGATAACATAACTTTCAATCTAAAAAAATGACACGCTTTTGCATGTAAAAAATGACATGTTTTAACTTCTAACAACTCAAAAATTTGAAGTGAGTTTTCCCAAACAAAGCCTCCTTCGTGTTCTCACTTGGCACCTTCAAGATCAACCGCAGGGCGTCATACTACCCCGGCTTGCTCTCGAGTCGGTTCCTCAAACCGCTCTCCCTGCGCATGGCAATATAAACCCTCACCCCAAGAATTTAGCAAAACACGAACTGGCGAAAGCTACAGTCTTTCCAACCTCGGACAAATTACCATCCGCGAAATCTCATTTCCGTAGCAAGCCTGCATGCGAGGTACGGCATTAGTGTTCGCACCACTATATAGTCCGCCCGCTTCTTGTCCTCCCTCCCCCCTGTGCTCTTGGTGCTGTGCTGCCCGGAGGAAGATGAGATTTGTACATTAGGACCATAAAGGAATGCTTTTACTCTATCTTTTCTTTGCAAGGTGAGTTCTTTCGGCGATTTGTGGGGTATCTGGTACAATAGGAGTGGTTCTGCCGTTTTGGTTGAATTCTGGAGACGGGTTATTGGTCGCGGATTTGTTAGTTTATTTTGTTTTTGTTTTTGCTTTTGTTTTTGTTTTGAGGGGTTATTGCGGAGGCTCGTGGTCTATCTGGCGCGATAGGAGGAGTAGATTGGAGTGGGCTTTGGTTGGATTCTGGAGATGGGTTCTTGGAAAGGACAGTTCTTGATCATGGGTTCGTTCTTGGATGTTGGAGATTTCGGTGGGTTTGGTGAAGATAGAGTTTCTACTCTGCTAGCAAAGACCAACTCCGCACTTTGTTCTTTAAATTTGGAACTGGGAACTGGGAAAACACGAATTCGGGTAAATGCTAGTTGATTTTTGGTGGGTGGAAATAGAGAATGATGCAAACTATTCGTTTTTGCTTGAACTACTGTTCTGCATTGTTGCAGTGGTTTACTTCTTTTTCTTGTAACTTCTTACAAAAGAATCGCCTACTTTTGCTAATGCGAAATCTTGCTTTTCGATGAGTTCCAACATCTTGTTCTCCGTGTCGTAGGAACCAAGAAATGGGTATACAGGAATGTGAAAAGTTGTTGCTGAATAGAGTCCGGCAGGTTGAGCCATGGAATGCAAACGGGATCGTTGGCTACATCATCTCAAGAAATTCATATCCGCAGATCAGGCAGTATGCATTTGGCTCGGATGACCAAATACGCTCCCTGATTCTTGAGGCGAAGTCGTTCATGAAATCCTCCGCACAAGAATTCCCACAGTTACCCTCACTGCAGCCAACCTCACCGGTGCGTGACCTCCCATTGCCCTATTGGAAGCCTCAGTATCAGCAGTGCGGCAGTTTTCATGGAATTCAGGCTTCAGTTGCCCCAGTTGGTCAAATTGGAGCTTTTCAGAGCCCACGTCCTGAATCCATTGGCTTGGAGGAACATTTGCAGTCTTTGAGTATTCCAGGTGATGGCATGGCAAGGAATTATCTCAATGCTTGTCCAAATGTCATCAGATATCCTCTCAATATCTCCAAGTCGCAGATCAGGCCTTGTAGTTTTTACTTATCCAGGGGTTACTGCAAGAAAGGTGTGAACTGTCGGTTCTTCCACGGGTCTGGCGTCCCCGAGATGCACAATGAGAGGCCATTTCACCCCCCTGGATCATTGGGCAAGTTGGAGAAGGAGATCAGGGAGCTCCTGATCATGAGGAGACCATCACCAGTCCCAATAGCACATTTGCCGATGATGTACTTTGAGAAGTATGGGAAGCCTCTGCAGGCCGAGGGATACCTCACGGAGAGCCAGCGCGATGGGAAGGCTGGTTGCAGCCTCACAAGTATTCTCCTGTGGCTTAACACCACCAGAGTGATCGAGAGGTTTCTTCTGATCTTATGCATTTCAGTTTGCATTATGTCTCTATCATGAACCAGCAATGACGCAATTCTTTGCTTTTTCTAAACATTCTGATTATGACTATTGCTGTTTCAACTTCAGACAATATGGGCAGCATTATATAGTCCTGGTGGAAGATGCTCATAAGTACGTGGGTTACTTGGCTGATAATTGCAATTTGATGGATGCTGGCAGTGGTTCTAACCAGATTTATCTTACATTCCCTGTTGAAAGCACATTCACTGAAGAAGATGTTCATAACTACTTCAAGTATTGTCTTCTAACTTTAGTACTAGGTGCACTTTGACATGAAGCTCCCATGTGAATAATATTATGATTGTATTTCTTCCAGGCAGTACGGGCCTGTCACCAATGTGCGAATCCCCTATCAGGAGAAGCGCATGTTCGGTTTTGTGAGCTTCCTGTACCGTGAGACAGTAAGACTGCTCTTATCAAAAGGGGTCCCTCACTTCATCTGTGGAACACGGGTTCTTGTCAAGCGCTACAAGGAAAAACCCAAACTAACGTAAGTATCAAATTCTTGGTTTTTTCTGTCGTTTGCTTCTTGCCCTTGTACTACCATACACTGTAAACCTAATTTTATCATTTTTGTTCAAATGATATCTCATGTATGGTTTAGCATATTCACGCCTAAATTTTTTACTATTAACTGTTGTGGAAATGTTGCATGTACAGTTCTATAAGTGCTCTTATGACTGTCTTTCTTCAAGATTTTCAAACTAGTTATTGGCTGAATACTATTTTTGGAAGTTAATTTGAGAGTAGTTGGAAGTTGTGATTACTCAAAAGTATGGTGAAGACCAAGGTCCCCTTTTGCATGACACTGGGTACTAATTTGCTTGTCAGAAATCAGTATCCATCTAGAATGTCAGTTCCAGTGCTTGATTGTCATGCTTTGCTGTTATCATGTATACTTCCTATTGACAGCACTGCACATTAGGCTACTGATTTGAATTTATATTTGTGCATCTCTGTTCCACCTGTACTGTCTATTGTAAAATTTACTGGCCTTTCTTGCTATCCATATGTTGCAGATTGAATTTTGTGTATCAGTAAGTTTTTCTTGGTTTGGTTTCTTTCTCTTGGCACTTTTAAATAAGTCCCTGCAAGATAGTTGAGTACTTATTTTATGCATGTAATTAGCTTATTTTTGCTGTACTTTTCTAATAAATCCCTGCAAGATGGTCGTTTACTAATTTTATGTATCGAATTTGATCGTTTTTTTGTGCACTAATTTTTTAGGTTATATACCCTGTGCTTTCAGTTTTGTTATGTGTATTTATAAGTCCAGGAATAACGACAATCTATTTCGCATTTGCAAACTCTAAATGCTCAAGTTTCCCTATACAGGAAGTTTGCTGAGAAAAATGCCCCCCATTTCAACTATGGTGCACACAGGATGTCAGATGTCAATGTCATTCATGAACATCGTACTGGTGAGTAAATACTCATACGTAGCTTTGTATTGTGTCACTCCGGAGTGAATCTCATAACTAGAATTGTGATAATATATTTGCATTAATTCATTTCTCATCTCATCGTTCATAGGAGAAAAATTATCAAGTGACCATGCATTCTTTCGGGAGAAGCTGAAAAATGGGTGTGATCTTGGAATCGTTACTGAGAAGAGCAGTGTTAATATTGCACCAGAAATGGCTTCACAACTAACGCATATCCCGTCTTTTCACTCTGTGAAGGAAGCAGATTATCCAGAAGGTATTCATATGGAATTTTCCTAGTCCATGTTTGATGTTTGTCCTTGTATTTCGTTGCACCTTCTCAATTCTTCTATTAGTAAGCTTACTTGATTATGTAAAATCTTCTAGGTGACAATGAAACAAAGTTGTCACGCGTGTCAGATGGTTTGGATGAAGCTTTAGCATATCAAGATAGGTGAGTTTTCCTGTTTATGTTAGTAGATTTAGCTATCTTCTATCAACTTCGAGGATGCTTTATTGAGCTGACGGGCTTTATGCAACAATGCAACATAGAAACGTTGAAACCGATGCTATTAGGACTTTCATCTTATTATTCTTGCGAGATATCAAATTATGTTGGAATTGGAGCACTTCAGATGCTGCTGCAATATTTTATTTTATTTTATGACGGCAGGAGAGTCGACTGGTATATTAATAGAGAAGGGCGGATTGCAAGCCACAAAATACCAATTACAGATTAACTGGGGCTTTAATTACGTAGATCGAAGAACTCCAGGCACTTGCCCCGCCCCCGCTAGGAACCAAGTTCTACCCTCCTCCTTGATCTTCGCTAGGAGTTCTACCGATGTGGTGGATTTGTTGTTGAAGATTATCGCGTTTCGTTCCTTCTAGATTTCTCAGATAATAAGGATCAGAATCGTTGACGTGGTTTTCCCTATGGTCCCTTAGCATGAACATCCTGGATTAGTGGTCTAACGTAGCGGAAACGAAAGGGATGGCTATAGGCTATCGATGCCTAGCCAGTCCGCCATGTGCTTTCAGATTCTGACAGAAAGGCGATATGGGGAGATAAAATGTATGGTTGATTCCAGAGTGTGTCTGCACAGGGGGCAAAAGCACTGGTTTGGTCATCCCTTAGCTTCCAATCTGTCTGAGGTCCATAGCTTGTTTTGAGTTGCCAACCACGCGAAGAATTTGCACTGGGGGGGTCATGGGTTTTCCAAATTAAAGTTTTGAAGTTCGTCGTAATCGAACCCATGAAATGTAAATTGTATGCGGATTTTGACGAGTAGGTTCCTGTTAGGGTTGGCTTCCATGATATGTCGTTCGGGGTGTCTTGTGTCAGGTGGATTTGGTTGGTTCTGGTCCAGAGTCCCACAAATTGTTGGATGTGGTGGATTGTCAACCCCCCTCCCCCCAATAAGTTTATGTCCTGTATCCATCGTCCGTTTTGTAGAGTCGAGGCCACCGTCTGGTTTTTCCTTTTTGAAATATCAAAGATCTTGGGGGATAGGTCTTTGGGTGCCTCTCCACCCAACTAAGCCGAGAACCAAAATTTTGCCTTCTGGCCATCTTCGAGGGATATCCTAGTTGTTGCTGCAAAAATGCTTCGGTCCGTTTCGTCGCAATGGATTTCCATGCTCGCCCAATTTTTGGATTGATCCTTCCAGTTTTGCCACGTCTAACGAAGTCTGAGTGCTGAGAAGAATTGCGAAAGGTTGAGGATACCGAGATCGTCCAGCTGGGTTGGGCGACACACTTTGTCCCAGTTAATTTTACTCTTCCCACTTGTGCTATTAGCGTGGCCAGCCCAAAGGAACCATCGCCTGATTCGATCCATGGCGCGAAAGACCGTCATGGGAGTTTTGAAGACCGTGATGTAATAAATAGGAATCGAGGTGAGGATGAATTTAACCAGGATGGCCCGGCCCGCTGGGGATAGGAAACGACCTTGCCAGCCTGCCAGCCACTCCCACTTTGTCCAGGAGTGGTTGGTAATCCACCCTACGAAGTCTTCTGTAGGTGAGCGGTAATCCGAGATATTTGATCAGGAAGGTCGAACGAATTGTAGGGAAGTCTTGGAGGACCGTGTTTAGATCAAGATGGTCACAACTAATTGGGAGAATCGTGCTTTTTTGGAAGTTGGTATGAAGGCCAGAGGCAATCCTGAAATTTAAAGTGATCTGGGTGGTTGTGTAGATTTCGCTTGCGCTTGGGTTGATGAACATGGCCGCATCGTCCGCATATATGGAGGTTCTTAGTCTGGCGAAGCGGTCTTGCGTGCGGGCAAGGGAGCCCATGCATGTTGCTACCTCTAGGAGGCGCTGGATGGGATCTATGGCCAGTATGAAGAGGAATGGTGAGAGGGGGTCTCCTTGCCTCAGCCCCCTCCCGTGGGTGATCTCTTTACCGGAGATGCCATTGAGTAGGACTCTAGGCAAGGCTGATCTTAGGAGGGCCACCACCCAGTTTGTCCATCTGTAGGGGAAACCCTTTTACAGAGAAGATCAAGGAGGTAGTCCCAGCCAACTGTGTCGAAAGCCTTTGCAATGTCTAGTTTGAGGAAAAGCGAGGGAGTTTTAGAGCGGTGAAGCCTTCTTATCAGGTTGCGGACGTATAGGAAGTTGTCGTGGATGCTCCTTGTCTTGATAAAAGTGCTTTGAGCTTGCGAGACCAGGCTATTCAGGAACGGGGCCACCCGCAGCGCTAGTGTCTTTGCAATCCACTTCCCGAGACCATGAATGAGGCTGATAGGTCTAAAGTCTTGCACTTTGTCTGCCCCGTCTTTTTTTTGGGATGAGCACGATGTTTGCTATGTTAAGAAGGTGTAGATGCGACGTGCGGAGAGAGTGGAAGCTGTGGAAAACTGCCATGATGTCAGCTTTGATGGTTGACCAGCATGATTTGTAGAAATTTGAAGAAAACCCTTCTGGCCCCAGAGCATTGTCCCCCGATAATTGATCTAAAGCGTTAAGAACTTTGTTTTTCGTGAAGACGTTTTGCAGGTTGTGCAAGTCTGTCGAAGGTGGGTTCAACAGCTCCCAATTAAGGTCAGTGTTACGTGGTGCAGGCGGGGCAAGTGTGTCTTCGAAGTGCTTTTGAATTATGTTCTCTTTCTCTTTTTGCGAGGTAGCCCAGCCAAGCCCGGTTTGGAGCCTTTGAATGTGATTTTTGCGTCTGCGGCCGTTGGCTTTAAGATGAAGGAATTTTGTGTTAATGTCGCTTTCTCTAAGGTTGACAATCCGCGAACTCTGACGTTTCCTGGTACGCTCAATCACTGCTATCCCCATGACTCTCTTCTTTAAGTTTGCCCTCAGGACCGATTCATGCGATGTTAGGACCCTATTTTCTCGGGCCACATCGAGCCGGAGGATGAGCTCTAAGGCCATGTAGAGTTGGGGCTTTGGTATAGGGAATAGATCTCTGCTCTAGGATTTTAACGTGGATGTTGTGGCTGCTAATTTGTGATATAGCCGGTGCATGGGCTCGGTGTGCGGGCAGTGGGCAATCCAGGCTTTTTGAACCATCTCAATGAACCCTGGCATCTTGATCCAGAAACTTTCAAACCGAATTTTTTTTGGGCGGCTAGGCCCAGAGGTGTCTGAGAGCAGCAGGGGGCAATGGTCAGAGATTGATGAAGACAAAGCTTGAAGAACATGGTTTTCGAAGACGATGTCCCAGCCTGCGTTACAGAAGGCTCTGTCCAGCCTGACCAGGGTTGGTCTCTGACGCTCCTTGCTCCATATGAATTTCTTGTTATGGAGATGAATTTCTTTTAGTTCACAGGTGTTAAGAGTGTTTCGAAATTGTGCCATGCGTGTCGGGTTGATGTTGGAGTTGTTTTTGTCGGCAACTCGGTGGATGATGTTGAAGTCGCCCAAAACCAACCAATTGGTGCCGAGGGTAGGTTTCAAGGAAGCGATTTCCTGAAGGAATGCCTACTTGTCACTGCTTCGGGAGGGGCTGTATACGATGGTTAAATGAAAAGTCGAGTTGCATCTCTTAAGGAAACGGTCACCGACAGACTGTAGCACATCCGCTACGTCGATGAAGTCGTTCCACAGGAGTAGAATTCCACCCCTCGTGCCCTCGGCTGGTTTTAGGCAAAGCTTCGCAGGTTATAGCCCCGAGGTAGCATGCTAGGCTTTGGTCGACATTGTTTATTTTGGTTTCCTGAAGGCAGGCTACATGGCATGTTGTTGAGGCCAGGGTCTCATGGACAGTCGTTCTTATAGCTTGGTTGTTAAGGCCGTGCACATTCCAGCATAATATATTAATGTTTGGGCCATTCATTTGTAATTGAAGTAGCCGCTTTAGGGTTTGTTTGGATATATTGTGATCCGACTCAATCCCTTCGAATTGACTCGGAATTTGAACTAAAATCCCTTTTAATCCGAAAGAATTTGTTCTAATCCATCTCTATCCAAACAAACCCTTAAGTGGATTGGCCGGGATCTGTAACGTAGAGTAGCAAGTAGCAACATCCATCGTTTTTTTTTGAAACAACCATCGTTATTTCCTGTGCTAAATAATATATCCGTTTTGTTGTCTTTTCCCCATTTAATTAATCTGCTTGTAACATCTGAACCATGCGAACTATTTTGCAGTGATGAGATCTGTCTTCCAGATAGCCTTGGTCTTTACTGAGGAGAAGCATCCCTGCGACTGTACAACCTTACCAGTAGATTATGCATCGCCATACCGATCCGCGATCAGTAGCACTAAGCACTCTCTGAGCAGTGACTTCAAAGTATACTGTGGATTTTCAGATGCAGTGCAGTCAACAAAAGGAAGTTGCTGTACAGTGGACCGATTTTCCTTACTTGATTGATTTTGGGGGTCATACAAAAGCTGTTATGACTAATCGATACATCTAAACATGGTTGAAGTAGGTTATCATGGAAGAGATTATTTTGCGGTTAATAGTAAAGCAGGAACACCGCTGTGTGTATGAGTAGGGGTGCAATCAGAGCAGCTTATCCTGTATCCTATTTTATATATTTTTCTTCTCGAAGTTGGACACACATAATGTAAGATACCCATTTCTCCACCTCGTATTCGCTCCACGAGTCTTCGGTCGGTCGGACAGAAATTATCTGCTTCTTTTGCACCCCTACACAGGACATTGGATAGTAGGAGTGCAATTAGAGCGAACACGGAGAGACTAATCGCTAAGATGTCGAAGGAAAACAGTCAGTATCTCTTGGCTATTCAAATGTAGTAACCCACCTATCTGTTATCTTATTTTTAAGTGAAGTTACAACATGTTGTAGCTGTGGTAATGCTTTAGGGGCCCGGCCAGCGCTTCTAGCAGCAAGCCTTTTTCGCTACCTCCCTTATCCACGTCCGGGTTCACTCATCTAAAATCTTCCAGAGTGCGTCAAACTTTCACTGCTTGTTTTAGTTGTACAGCCGCTTGAACAGATTCATCAAATCCTTGTTGTGAAACTGCTTGTAGAAGTTTGCACCCAAATACCTCATGCACCACCTGTTCTGCGGATCCACCCATGGAAGTGATTCGTTATCTCCTTGTTGTAGCTGAATCATTGCACTCAGCAGGCCCGTGTGCTGATCATGTATGACACATACATTAGGACGACTTTGCACAACAGAAATCATCAAATTCCTCAGGAACCACAACCAACTGTCCGTGTTCTCGCTTTCAACAAATGCGAATGACACAACAAGAACTTGATTGTTCCTGTCCATTATTATTGTAGTCAATATCTAGTCCTTGTACTTTACAGTCAGAAATGTGCCATCCAAGCATAAGATTGAATGACAGTGCTGGAATGCATTGATGCATAGACCAAAAGCAAAGAATGCTCACTTCACCACCCTCTTATTGCCCCACTTCGGATGCGTAGAATCTTCAATAGCGATATGAGTACCGGGATTCTTGTCCTGTTTGACCCAGAGTTGACTGGGAAGATTGTGGTAGGAGTCATCGAATGTACCGAACTTTGATTCCAATACCTTATGTTTTACCCTCCACGCCTTGACATAGCTGATTGTGTACTAGAACATTGCCTCAATCGCCCGAATGATGGATCGTGGCTCAAAATCTAGACTATCCACGATCTCACCATACATGATGTTCGCGATGAAGCCTGATGACAGGTTATTGTGGGACTGCATTGACTCAGCGACGACACATGTGTGAGAGGCCACTATAGAGCCTTTTTAGTAGGTGTCCCACTTAGACTGAAATGCATGCACTCGCCAAGTACACCCCTCTATGTCGCACTTCATGTCGTAGCATCTTGGGTTAGACTTGACGACTGTCAATGTACGCCGCACCGACAAGACCCAAAATTTGACAGCTTCCTGCACGGTCTCCTTTCATTTGTAGATAGCTCCTTGCTTGACCTCTCTCTGCTCGTACTCCCACGGCACATGGGAGCCTTCGTTAACGGCGAGCTTGTCGAACTGTTATGTGTTCTACTCGAATAGAACCGTCTGCTGTTCTACAACATCCTCGTCGTTGGATCCTCCATCTTCTGACAATGTTATGTAGTCTTGGTCTTCCAGATACATCCTTTGGACTAGGGCTTCTAGCTCCTCACCCTAGTCAGCAAGTCCACTAGCTTGCCTGACTGAAGGAGCTTCTTCTATACGGTCTTCATTGACAACATCAACAACCCCCGGACCTTCGGCCATTGTGTGCGCCGTGCTGTGGCTGGAGTCACTGACTTCTTTTTTGGTATCACCACCCTCTTATTCAGCCACCAAAGTAGGAGTGTGCTTGGCAAATGCATGGGCCAAAAAGACCAAATCCCACCGTTCCTCCCTCGCCCTGCGTACATATGACTGCCATGACCTTGTTCCCCTGAGCGGCACTAACTCCCAATATGTGTCTTGTGGTGCTCGGTTGGTAAGGCAACTCAATATCACATCATACACAGCATAATACAAATCGAATGTGTGGAACAACCACCGCATCACAGCACCCCATATACGCTGCTTTGATCTTGTTAGGGTCACGACCGCCGATTGGAAATAACGCAAATCAATATCCTTAGGAGCCTCAAGAAAGTCTCTTGACTATAGTAAATTTTAAAATTGGTGGTGTAATACCCCTACTTGCTTTGAGAGAGAGAGAGGAAGACAACAACTGAATTAGAGAAATAATTTGGAAGTTTTAAAGGGCGTTTTTGCATTTTTGGGAACTCAGGCCTTGGGCTACCGGCCTACAGCCTTAGCCCAAGGGGAAACCGGCCCAGGAACGGGGAGGTTAGCCAAACCCTAACCAATCACCACCTTGCGCCACTCCACCCCTCCCTCATTTTCCAATTGCCACCCTCCCTTCCCCTTTCCAACCGCCGCCCCCTTCAGCTCCCCTCCCGCGCATTCTTCATCAAGTCGTCGATCGTAGTATCAAATGTCATCCGATCGAGCTCAAACTTGGTCATTGTTTTATTGACTTGTTTCTCTTAGATTTGTACGGTTGGATCGAGGATTAGTTGAGAGGAGCACCTGTAGATAACTCGTGTAAATACATTCATACCATTTTTAATGCAATACTTAGCTGTGGTTTGTGAGATCTGAGTTAATAACCGAAGGGGACATAATTGTAGTTTCGAGTAGCAGTTCGGTTTTCTACTGATCATTTTGAGTTGTTGTTTTGGGTTCTGTAATGGTAAAATTTGGATTTGTCACCTCCTAAAGAATTGTGCAAAATTTCAATAGCTTTCCATAGATTCTTTGTTCACATTGTTTCTGTCGGTGTATTAGAACCGATCTTACGTAAAGATTATTTGATTCGGGGGGTCTCCTAAGGATGAGATGGCTGGATTGACACGGGATGTTTAGGCAGGTTCGGGCCTTCTCGAGAGAATAATAACCCTAATCTGTGTGTTTGGTATTCTTGATGATCCAGTAAAGGACTAAGACTATTACAGAGAATAGTGCTTGTGTTTCTACTTGATCAGCTCTTATTTTCTGTCGTTCTTGTCCGCCTCTCCCTATCTCTCTGATTGATGCCCTTATATAGTCGTGAAGAAGTAGCCGTTTCGTCCTACGGAAGATGCGCCTAATTAATGTAGTGACGGGCGCATGATGGTAGTAATTACCGCGCGCCTTGACTTCTTCACGCCGTCGGCAATTATCTTCCGGAGATAATGGGGTATTTACACACCATTAATACTGCGGAATAATAGTGCGTGTAGACCGTTCGATTCCTTAATCAATTGGACCTACCGTCGTAGGTTTGATTATAAGGTGGTCGTAGTTTTCCTGGTCGTAGAAGGACTTACGATCAGGTAGCAGTCGTAGAAGAACTTACGACTATGTAGTGGTCGTAGAAGGACTTACGATCAGGTAGCAGTCGTAGAATAACTTACGACTATGTAATGGTCGTAGAAGGACTTACGACCATGATGTAGTCGTAGAAGAACTTACGACTATGGGGGTGATTGTAGAAGAACTTACAATCAAAGGTTAGGCCTCTCCTTATAGAAATAAGGGGTATACGGGGACTATGTGACATCATATTTACCCATAATAAAATTACAGATAAAAGATAAAATGAGGATTATTAGATCCTCGTCATCTAGCCCCGACTTCAAGTGAAAGTAACTTACTTGGTGAAGGTTTAGTAAATGGTCTTACGACCATGAAAATGTCGTAGAACAATAGTCGAAGGAAGAACTCTTCGATATTTGAATGCTACTTTGACCGAGAATTTGTTTGGTCAAGAAGGTTGCTTACAACTATCAAAAAGTCATAAGAACCCCTACAACTGTGTAGTAGTCGTAGTAGGGCGATTGGAGAAAAACCCTTCCGATTGATACTTCCTTTGACCAGAAAGACTTGGTCAGGAAAGTAATTTTACTTGGAGATGATAAAACAAACATAACTTTCTCGAGCAGGACCGTGCGAATTGCAAGCGATCTCTGGATCTGTTGATGAGGCAGTTCAAAGTGATCGCATAGCAGTGAAGATTGTTTACAACTTAAAAGTCGTAAAAACCCTACGACCGTCGGTGGTCGTAGCGAGAATCGGAGAAAAAGCCTTTCCGATTGATACTTCCTTGACCGAAATACTTGGTCAAGAATGTAATTTTGCTTGGGGTGACGATCGCACCTAATTTTTCTCGAGCGGACCATCGGGGAATTGCAGCCGCTCTCTCGGACTTGTCAGATGAAGCGGTTCCGGCGGTACAACCAACTCCTCTGAGACCTATAGGCGAGGCGGTTTCGGCGGCGGAGATCGTGCGTTATAAAAACTTACGGAGAAGGTAGACTTGGGTTTTACTTTTCCCGAATCGCTCATTGCTCTTGAACTCTTGCTTTCTCCATCCTCGACTAGGTTTCATCTTTTCGCGCTAACCCAATCAAAAACTTCTTGCTTCGGCGAAATGGCCAAGAGAGTTTACGAATGGGAGGAATCGGAGATGGATGCGACTAAGATCAAGATCTTGGTTGATGCTTGGGAAGATCCCGAGAAGGCTCGGTGAAGTGGATTCGGCTATCGGCAAGATCAGCCATCGGGGAAAATGGGCAAATCCGTCTTCCAAGCGTATTGTGAGTCGGCCTTGATTACTGCCCACCCCTTTCTTACAGTGGTACTCGAACACTTTGGGGTGGGCCCGGTAAACTTAGGTCCCAATTCCATTACCATGTTGAGTGTGTTCGTGTATCTATGCGAAGCATACACAGGGATTCCATGGATCTCGAGTGTTCCAATATTATTATGGGATGGCTCGACAAGCCGGAATCGCCGGGAAGTCTGATTTGAAGCTCCACGACTCGAAGTCGAAGGAGTACATTCGAGCTTTACCCGGTCTTCGTGGCGGTTTGGAGGAAGAGGTGGTTCTCTTTGGAAGGTCACCTCTGAAGGCGACCTTTCTTTTGAGGAAGGTGTGCTGAAAAGAAATCTTCATGGGACTCAACCCTGAAGATATCGGTCGGATTAGCCCTTATATTCAAGCTATTAAGGACTTGAAGGAAGAAGGGTGGCCGGATGGCATGTGGTGAAGGATTTCATCACCGCAGAATTAGTCCTCTGAAGAAGCGAGCATCTCCTATGTGGAGGTACTCGGGAGAGAGACCCCACCGAGACTATGAGGAGGGTAAGCAATTGTCGACTTAGCTCTCCGTTTGGTCTTTCTCAACCTTGTCTAATATTTTTATCTGTTTACGCAGATCTTTCACAGGCTGAGGTTGACTCCAGAGTCAGACTCATTTGTGAGAAGTCTCCGTCACTCAGAGGCGGTTCCTCAAGTCATTGCGGTTTTGTCATGGATGAAAAGATGGAGCGCCTAAAGGTAATCAAAAATCGATTCTTTCTTTAGGACTTTATAGTCGTAGGAGATACTTACGACTAATGGTGATCGTAGAATATCTTACGATCAATAAAAAGTCGTAGAAGAACTTACGACTTAGTACTAGTCGTAGAAAAACTTACGACTAATTAGTGATTCTTCTTTTACATTTTGCTTTACGAGAAAGTAGGCATGGAAAATCGTCGGGACTGACGAAGAAGTCGTTACGATGACTATTGGCGCTGGGTTGTCGAAGACAAAGGCTCGGCTCCTCCCTCGAAGAGGCGTCGACTTGTAAAATCTGCCGACAAGGGGAGCAAGCTCGAGCTCTGGTCTTTCGACCGGACCCTCTACAAGACTGCGGCGGTGTAATGGTATCTGAAGCCGAAGTCGCAGCCGTCGGCCGAGGAGGTTGAAGCGGTGAACCTCTTAAGCGCAAACCTCGCAAGGCTAAGGTACCCTTCTATTATGACACGGAATCTTTCGCGATCGGTGCCACTCCTAGTTTTATTAAGCAACCTGGAAGGGAGAAGCTGGAAAGATTTTATGTCTTTATGAAGGAGGATCGCGGCATCGGCACAACTGCGGTGAGGCGATCTTTATGGAATGGTCGAGGCCGATCTCGTCCATCCGGAGGATCGAGAAACAGAGCCACGGTCCTGTTTCAACTCTGACCGCACGTGGTCGTGGCGAGCTAATTGTTGAACCTCGACCGGGCGTGGTCGTGGAGAAGAAGAGGTCCTCCGTTGGGAGGATTGCTCCAAAATTCTGGTTAAGACCGAGTGCGAGTGTGTGAAATGTACTAAAGTGTAAAACGACATTTACCTTTTCTTTTCACAACTTTGATTTGCTTTTCTTTATTTGATCAGACTCCTTGACCCAGGAATGCTTCCACGAGAAGTCCATTGCCATCCCTTGACTCTTGGGGAGGTAGCAATGGAGGTGGTCGAAGCATCACCTTTGGCCCGGTGGCCGATGAAGTCGAGACTCCCGAGTGACTCCATATCTGCTGAAGTCGTAACTCGACCCTTGAAGTAGCGGTATTCTTGTTGAGGTGGTCGCTCGACCGTGGTCGTAGAAACAACGAGGCGGTTGTGGAAGCCTCTGGTCAAGGTGGTGACCACTGCGCACCGCTCTGGGAAGGAAATCGTAGGGGCGTTCCTTCCCTACCCCAAGAGAAATCACGAACGGAAGGAGAAAATTTCAACCACGTGGTGACTTCTTTGGAGCGCCTCCGTCGCGGTCTTACGCTACAGATCTCGTGACCAAGTCCCTCATCCCAAAGATATTCCCAATACGGAGAATACCTTTGATAACGCGCCTCGAGAAGGTGTGGTGGGACAAGGTCGCGAGGATAGATAAGCGGCGAACCGGACCTTGTATATTCAATGTTTGCTAGGACGACTATGAATGTAAGTATCTTCAAAATACTTATACATGTGGCTTTCCTTCACTTCTCACTGTTCTCTTTTTGCAGAAAGCTCTGGAGCAAATTGCTGTTGTCGGTGAGTATCATCGACAACTTTTAGAGCTAAGACAGGAGAAAGAGCTACTCGCATGAGGCGAGAGAGGTGGTAAGTCACTTATCATCCATAGTTGTTTTCAACTTAAATACTCGTATAATGTCTTACGAGAATAGTCATGGAAGAAACTCATGACAAAGGATTAGTCGTGAAAAACTTACGACTACTTACGACCAGATAGTGGTCATAGAAAGACTTACAACCATTCGTAGTCGCAGAAAAACTTACGACTAGGTCAGTGGTTGTAGAAGTACTCACAACCATTCGGCTGATTTTTATCTCCGTCTCTGTCCTTTGTAGGTTAAACAGTGATTCAAAGACCTTAGCCGATTAAACCGACTATGAAAAGAGGAGTCGAGGAGGCTAAGGAATGAAGTATTAACCTCTCGGATAGACTTGAGAGGTTGTCTCTACATCTAAGAAATTGCGGGAAAAAATAAGCGATGAAGTCTTGAACTTAAAATTTGTTTTGAGTTTTAACCTTTACCTAACTCTCATTTCTTCTTGAGATAAAGAAAATGAGATGAGGAAACTCGATTTGAAGTTGGAGACAAATCTTTGGTCATTCAGAGTTTTCCGCATTAGCAAGAATAAGGATCAAGAACTTGAGGTTACGAGAACTCAAGTAACAATGTAAGTAACTTTTACTGTTGTCCTTTTTGAGTGTTTTCCTTTTTAATGTCAATTCCTTGTTCGAAATTGCTTTGCCAATTGAGAATCCTTGAGGTGAAATCCAATCAAAGACCTTGATGCGCAATGAGTCCGTCGCATTGCTAGGATGAATCTGAGAGGACATCGAGCATGGGAGCAAAAGCATCTTTGAAAGCAGTTGCTTTCCATCGCGAAGAGGTCAAGAAATTGGATTCTCAATTAGTAGGTAAGAAATGCTTTTACCTACAAATATCTTTGTGTTATGTTCCTCTAGAAGTATTTTTGTTTGGCCGGATATTCTTTTGAACAAGTGGTCGAGAACAAAAGCTTGAGGCTTCGACTTGTACCCAACAGAGATGGAGTCGATGAAGACTAGTCTTCAAGGCAACATCACTCTCTGAACAATGTGTAGTGAGCTACATTCGAGGAAAAACTCCTCGAGAAGATACTATTCTTTGCTCACACAAGTACTATTGGAGAACAAGTCGGAAGATTGCAAGAAATGGTGACCACTCTGAAGGCTAATCAAATTTGAATCAATAAGGGAGGCGATCGAAGGCTGCTGTAAGTTACGCTTTAGCGAAACTTAAAGCTCAAGATCCCATTAATGTTACACCAATCGAAGCCGACTTGTATCACGAATCGAGGCAAGTCGTCGATTGTGGAAATCGATCAATTGGCAAAAGGTGGCGGAGGAAATGCAACTAGGCTCTCCCCTTGAGTAATCTTGTAACTACTTTGTAAAGCGGACAATTTTTGTTGATGAGTAATATATGATCCGCCTTATTTCACGAAAATCATCTTGTCGAGTAGTTAGTAACTCAAAAGATAATAAGCGAATGAAGGGCGAATGAAGGACTAAGAATTGAAGTCAAATTAATAACTTTATCCTAGCTCCGACTATTTGTTTAGATTGTTTAGACAATCTAAATAAATAGTGTTTAAACAGGTTTCGAAAACAAAGAGAGGTTTATTTAACTTATAGCTTTTATTACGGTTGTCAAGTCTTGGTCGAAAGAGTAGAAGCGACTCGACACTAGGAAGTTCCTTCTAGTGGGCGGACCACGTCTGCGAGAGGAAAGGCTTCGACTAGGTGATGTTTTCATCTCCGACTAGTTTAATCGAACCAAGAACAGCAACTTGAGTTAAACAAACGTCTTAGAGGACTTTAGTGATTCGTTCGTCCTGTTTTGGTGGACTTCGATAAGTCTTTTCCAGTAGCAAAAGTAGGAGGCGAGCGATACTAGGAAGTTTCCTTCTAGTGGGCGAGGACCACATGCGAGAGAGGAAAGACTTCGACTAGGTGTGTCTCTTCCTTCGACCAGTTAAAACAAATCGAGTACACCAAAGGTGGTCGAACAAATGTAAGAAAGTGCACTCTACTTAGAATATTTTTTGAATTGACTGAAAAAATAAACTAAGATTTGAAAGAGTTGGCTTTGAGAACATTTCGATTGGATAGAACTGAGCTCTTTGTATTGGCGGCAAAAAATGAGTAGAGTCGATGCTAGGAAATTCCTTCTAGTGGGCGAGAACCACATGCGAGAGGAGAAGTTTCAACTAGATGATGTTACTCGCCGACCGGTGTAAAGAAAAGCGAGTTTTATTTTTGTATCATAGTCGAAATATTAAAAAGCTTTACTCAAAAATAAGGCAAGAGAGGTAGAAGGAACTCGGACTTTTATTGCACGAGAAATCGATCACACATAGAATTTGCGTGGCGGTCGATGTTCCAAGAGTTTGAGAGAACTCATCCATCTTCCATTGCTAGTCGTGACCACTCGGACGAGTTACTTCGACCATTGTGTAGGACCTTCCCATTTGGGGAAAGTTTATTCGATTAGACTTGGATTGGCGAGCCTCAATACCAAGTCACCTCTGACAAGGTCTGCGAGGTTGGACCTTCGATCATAGTATCTGCGCAGGCTTGTTGGTAGACTAGAGCAATTAAGGCTAGGTTTCTCCTCTCTTCAAGTAGGTTAATGTCATCTGCTCGAAGTTGTTCTGATGCGAGTTGTTGAAGGTTTCAACTCGTGTCGACCGCAATTTTAGCTCGGAGGAAGCATGGCTTCGGCTCAGAACACTAGAAAAATGGTGTTTCTCCTGTTGCTCATTGGTGGTTGTCTGAATCGCCCATAATATGGAAGATAATTCTTGTACCCAAGCCCCGGCGCTTAACAAGGCGATCGAAGACTCGAGTTTTAATTCCTCGCATTATTTGGCCGTTTGCGTTCGTAGCCCCATTACTTTGGGGATGTGCAGCGAAGCATAGCATAACTTGGTACCCAACTCGTCGCAAAATTCTGAAATTTTGCACTTGCGTAGTGTTTACCATTATGCGTAATTATCAGACTTGGTACTCCAAATCGACTAATTCGCTTCTCATCATGAACCTTTTTCTTTGCCGTTGTTATCGATTCTGAGTTCAACTTGATCCATTTTGTGAGCGTGTCAATAGCCACAAAAGGAATTGAAACCTCACGGAGCTTTGGGAAGCGGTCCTAGGATATCAAGCCCCAGTCATAAGGCCAAGAAAGAGGTATTGTTTGTAATGCTTGAGCCGGTTGGTGTATCATCTACCATGGAATTGTACTGGACACACTTTTAACCACCTCCTTAGCATCGTGCAGGTGTAGGCGATAAAAACCTTGTCGAAAGGCTTTACCAACCAATGTTACTGTAGGAAGCATGTGTCCCACAGATGCCCTTTGTGTATATCGTGAAGGAGTGTTATTCCTTCGTTTTTGGAATGCATCGCATGAGTATCCCTTGGGTTCCTCGTTTATAGAGGACTCCTTCAACCAAAGTATACATTTTGGCTTTTCGGGATAATCGATGCGCCTCAAGATCATCTTGGTCTGGAACCCTTGCAAAGATACTCGTAGATGGGAGTCATCCGGTATCCTCGTAATCTAATGAGGCCATCTCAAGAGGAGGTGTCTCGGTTCTTCGACCGAGACGGTTTTTAGAGTTGCTCCAAGAAAACTCCTTTTGGTATTATGGATCGGGAAGAAGCCATCCGAGCAAGTTGATGCGAGGAAATTATCCTTCGAGGATAAATTGTACCTCGAAACCTAAAAATGTTTTTCTAGCTTACGTGCTGATAAGTACCGAGCCATTGTTGAGTTAGAGCACCGGTACTCTTTCCCAATTTGATTCACGACTAGTTGAGAGTCTCCTCTCACGAGTAGTCGACGAATCGAGAGTGCTTTCGCGGCTCGTATACCGCCTAGCAAACCTTCGTGATACGCCACATTGTTAGTGGCACGAAAGTTTAATTGTATGGCATACTTTAAGGTTTCTCGGTAGGAGATACGGGACCACCCGACCCAGAGCCACTTAAAGTAAGTGACCGTCAAAGTACATCATCCATTTGGTGCGTGGGAATCGTCTTGGGATCGAGCGAGTTCGGGATTTGTCCATTCGGCGACAAAGTGCGCCAAGATCTGGATTTTATGGCCGTTCGGGACACGAAATAGAGTCGAACTCCCAAGTTCGACCGACCATTTTGCCATGCGTCCATTGTTTCCTTATTATGGAGGATTGCTCCCAAAGGAAACTCGGGCGGCACTGACTATTTTGTGCGCTGAAAATAATGCGCATTTCCTCGAAGACATGAGGAGGGCATATAGAAGTTTTGAACACGAGGGTGCGCTCCTTAGGCCGTGTAAAACTTGGCGTAGTAAACCGGTCGTTATGCGTTTTCACGTTCTACGACCGATCTGCGCTTTCTTTGCACGTGGCGTGGCGGCTAGGTAAATTAAGGCGTCTCTTACGGCTTTGGAGAAACGAGCAGGAGCACTCGAAAGATACCTCTTGACATCCTCAAAGGCAATGTTTGCCTCGTTCGACCACTCAAAACCTTCATGTCTCTGAGAAGTTTAAAGAAAGGTAGTCCTTTTTCTCCTAGTCGTGCGATGAAGCGACTTAAAGCGCCATGCACTCGGTGAGTTTCGGACTTCCTTTTTTGTGTTTGGAGGTCGCATCGGAGGATGGCCTTTATTTTTCGAGTTTGCTTGATTCCTCGTTCGGATACTAGGAATCCAAGCAATTTTCTGAAGAAATTCCAAACACACACTTCTGGATTAAGTTTTAAATGGTGCTTTACGAGGTTGTCGAATGTTTCTTGTAGGTCGATGATATGATTAAGTCTCTTAATGCTTTTTACGACTAGGTCATCAACATAGGCTTCCAAATTCGGCCTAATTGAGATGAAAAAGTCGATTGCATTAAGCGTTGAAAAGAAGCACCGCATTCTTTAGACCAAATGGCATTTTGATATAACAAAAGGTACCAAATGGAGTAATGAATGCGGTCTTCTCTTCATCGTTTAGACACATATTGATCGGTGATATCGAATATGCATCTAAAAACTTAATATTTCACAACCCGCATAGAATCAACGGTGATCAATACGAGGTAAAGGAAATCATCTTTTGGACAAGCTTGCACGTGCTCGATCACCTCCACAGGGACTCGGGCATGTCGGATGCTTGCCACGCGAAGACATCTGCGTTAGCTCGGAGGAAGGTAATGAGGCGTCTTCCTATTTGGGATCGGAAGTCTCCCAATGCGAGCAGTCTTGAGGTTTTCTGCGTCGGAGGAACCTCTTTGACAGGTCGTTCGGCTTTGGTGCGACTTTTAGGCTTCGACTTGCTAGTAGAAGGTGACTTTCATCTCGAGTTGGTATTTGACCAACCATCTCGAGGATCGTGATTATCGCCATCTTTTGTCACATTGAATTGTGATCACTCCTTTGGGACTGGCATCTTAAGACATTGATACCCATAATGAGTAGCCATTAAGAATTTTGCCAAAGTTGGTCGTCCGATTATAGTGATCGATTAATTAAAAATAGTTAACAGCTTAATTAGTGAATTCAACCCACATGAATTTTGTAGAGAATTCTTTAAGCTTTCCAGAAAGTTCAAGAATGCAATTTGTGGTTAAATAGAATGGAAGATATGGATTTTGCAAGGTGACTATTCTGTTTTGAGACAGAATGGTGTTTAGGGTGGAACAACGTTTTGGGTTGCGCTTAGGAGCATCCATAGTTAGTTATTTTTTGTACTTGAACTGACTAATGCCCTTATATAGCGTGAAGAAGTAGCCGTTGATGAATTAATGTAATGCGCATGATGGTAGTCTCGTTGTTGTTCACGCCGTCGCAATTGATCACACCATTAATGCGGAATAATAGTCGTGTAGACCTTCCTTTGGACCTACCGTCTGGCGGTTGTATGTGCCTTGGAAATTTGCTCGTAGTTGTATGCCCTAGATGGTCTCCTTATTATGTTTATTATATGCTCAGGTGACGGTGTGAATCCGAGGGTAGTGCCCTCTTCTCGTCGTCATACATCGCGTTGATTAAGGCAAGTACAATTAGTGGGTAGTACGTGCGAAAGGATATTCATGAATTGTTAATCATTTACGAATATGAATTTTTGTTCATGATATTGCCGCTGATCTCCATATACTCATGTTGATTAAGTGTTTAGGCTCATTTGCATCATACATTCATCCTTGAGACTTGGGCTATGTGGTAGCCAAGTATTGATATATTGAGGTCCCGTCATGTATTAGACGGGCATGAGGTCCCCATACTCGTGGAGTGTGGGCTTGAGGTCTATGTGCTAGAAGGCACATGCATGGGTATGCACCGCATTACCGGTAAATGCAAAGAGAAAATGAATGTGCATTTGTGGTATGTGCATTGCATAACAGTTAAAGTTGAATAGTTATGGTATTATTGTGAATGACTACACGTGAAATTTTTTGCAATTAATCAAAGTCTACTTATGAGAATTGGTTTATTGTTTGATTGTATTTTGTTTATGTCTTGGACTTACACTTGTTGTTATGTTTGGTTTTTAGGTAGAGCTTGTGAGGATGACATAGATGGGAAGGGCTAGAAACATTTGTTGCACTCTCCACTATGTTAAACACCATGCTTAATACATCAGTAACTTAAGGTTAATTGGATGATCCTACTAGAGAACGTAATTGTTTACAGTTTGATTATGTCCACCCTTCGAGGTGTGTTTTTTTTATTGTGATAAGAGTCGGATGGTGACTCTATAGTAACTTTTATGATTATGTTTTAAAGTTGTTACAATATTATCTCACTCGAATATTTGTTAGTTGTTTGTTAATCCCTTTAAATGGTCAAAATTACAAAGGAGACTTTGCCGAATTTAAGAAAAAAAAATCTTAGCCCATTTTCGGTTATATTTTTTTTAGTAGCATTTCAGGCTCATGTTGGGTTGGGGTGTTACACGTGGCATCTGACATATTTGACGTACTGCACCGTAAACAAGATTTTCATGATTAACCACATATCTAAAACTAAACTACACACTGAAAATGATTATGTACAACATACTACACTACGTAATCGTACATCAAAACTATGTAATCCATTCGGTTAAAAAAATTACCTGAAAGGTGGACTACTGGATGGGCAGCGCTTCGCTACTTTCTCTCCCCCTCTACTCCTCCCCTATCCTCTCCCTTCCCTCCCCTCATTCTCTCTTTTTTTTGAATAAAAGTGAGTTATGCCAGAATTTTGGGGTCTTTTACAGGGTAGATTATGCCGCTATTTGGAATGGCGATAAGAACTTGCGGGATCCCTGTCGTCATTTGAAATGATGGTTTTTTAAAAATTTAATATTAAAAAATAGGGACTTGTGGGATCCATGTCGTCATTTGAATTGACAATTTTCCTAAATTTTAGTATTAAAAAGTTAGAGATTTGTGGGATCCCTGTTGCCATTTCAAATAACGATTGTCCTAAATTTTTATATTAAATTTTTTTAAACATGCAGAAGTCCCTGTCGCCCGTTGAAATGGTGACATGGTCCTATCACCAGTTGGAGTGGCGATAGGGCTATACCACCATTTGAACTGGCGACAGGAACCTCTCTGCATTATTCTGGGCTACTGTCGTCGTTGGCTAGGCTACTGTCGCCATTTAGAATGTCGCCATGATAATTTCATTATTTCAAATGGCAATAGTAACATAGTTTTGTAATTTTTTGACTATTTATTTTTATGAATTTATTTTAAAATAATATCATTAAAAAAAATCCAGAGTAGGTAGTATCTACAATGGATTGGGTTAACTGGAGCAAGGTTTCTTTCATACCATGTTTTTTTGTGACTGGTGCTTTTGCAATGGTTACCTGGAGTGTCAATGATTGAGATGAAGTTTCTGAAAGGTTTTGTTATTATTAGTGCTAACTACACTGATTGTATCGTGTGAGTAAAGTGTATAATCTCTGCATAGTTTTAAACAATCAATTCGAATAGCCACGTTCGCGGTCATGGACATACTCGGGGATTTCACACGAGGGTTAGATTTTCATATAAAAAAATATTTGGGAAGGGAGCTGTGTGATCTAAGTCATATGGCTACGTGAAATAAATTGATTAGACTTTGTTTTTTTTTTGTGAAAACAACTGTCAAACTATTATTATCTATTTGTTTTAAACATGTTTTTCAATATATTATTTGTATTCAATTACAAATGCTGCTTTATACAAAATAACCATGGAAGTCATTCATTTGGAATAAGTCATCATTTATAAATTGCATTGTGTGTTATGACTTACTAGTACGGTTATATACTCATACTTGTTATAAACAATTAACAGAAGTGAAGGAATCTACACCTGCCTTCGAGGAAGAGTTCTACGAAGGTGCTGATCGCTAGGTCATGAACCCAGTCGGTTGCCTGTGGTGAATTGATGGGATTCCGCTGAAGTTTATTTGTTCCGTTGCTTATTTATTTATTGTCAGACTGTGAGGCTTAATAAATGTAAACTCGACCATAAGGTCAAAACCTTTATTTGTTATTTGAATTACTCGTTTATTATATTGTTTCGTCTTATGTGGATCGATATTCATCTATGTTAAGATTGTACACACTAACGTTAACTTAAACTAGTACAGAATACACGTATGATTCAGAATTGTATTTTTAAATCCCGACAATACATATATGGTGGGTGACGTGCTTCTCCCAGACGTGCACGGAAGATAACCTTTTTATATGGACGGTATTATAAAGTAATAAAACCATGCAAGATACTATCCAAATAATCTTACATATTTAACACCACGTATTTTTAGCTGCGGAATCCAAATTTCAATGGTTGCAAGTTGAAACAGCAAGCACGTATCACGTGTGCATGCGAATCAGACACATTCCAAAAATCAAATAGACCCTTGCCTACGGATTTTGGACGAAGTAGCGGGGATAGGAAAGATATCCATCCACGTCGTCACGACTCATTTTTAGCATCCGAGTCACGACCTTAGCAGTCGATCACCATCAGCACCTACCACGTCACGACTCACGAGTTAGTGCAGATGGACCACGGAAAACATAAGTGGTGCGCTCGAGCGCAAATAAAACCCGACCGGTTTCGGACACCTCACATTTCACCGCCTCGCACTCGTCCCCATCTCCCAAATTCCTCCGTGGGATCCTCCACCTCGCTCCTCCGTCTTCCGCCGCGTCCCGGTTGCGGCGACCCGCCGACGAAACGATCAGGATCAGCGTCACCATGGTCAGTCCCCGCCACCTCCCGTCCTCTGGCGTCGCTTATTCGGTTTGGTTAGACTGTTAGAGGAATCCGCGTTGTTCGACGTTTACTCGGGAGTCGCTGTAGAGTTCTTGCAGATCCGCGTGCGGTTCGATCCGACCCCTTTCGGGATCGCCGTATCCGCATATTTTTGTTTCTGATTCGTCGAATAGAGGGTTTTGTCTAGTTATCTTTGGCCGACAGTACCTGATACGAATATTGTAATGTGTGTGTAGATTCTCTGGCGTCATTTTTTTAGTGGAAGAACATTCGTTCCAGAAGAATCTAGCTTTTTTCTAGCGAGCTATACATTTTTCTTGTTTGTGTTTGTAGCCCTAGCGTAGATTTCATGAATATCGATCGGAGGAATCCTGGTTACGGTTTTTGTTGAAATGTTGCATAAAGATCCGTGTAGAAGTCTTGCGTGAAGGTCTATGTTTCTTGAATGTACATGTGGTTAGTGTTCTATGATGTTCCTGGCTTCGTGTAGTTTAAATTGTTGATTTTTGTGGTATGCTTTATGCGTTCTCCCCATGCAAGGTTTAGAAGATCTGTGGTGACATGCTTTTCATTGCCGGCTAGTGTCAGGTTTAGAATACCAGTGAGCCAGGGGTCGATTTTTCCGAGTTATGAATGATCTGTGCTACAGTCACCAGGAACGTGGGTGGAGGAACGGGTCGTGGGACATGGTACACCACTTTTCCTTCTAAATTACATAGGAATGGTGTACCATGTTTCACAAATTATACCTGGATTGATGGATCCGGTACGTGGGACGCGGCGACCCACAATCCTTGTGACTATGATCTGCGCCAATTCTGGATGAGTTTTGCATTATATTTGCATGTAAATGCATGATTCCACCTTATTTTTTCCGAAGAACTAGAAAATTCGACTGTGCATTTGCGTGGACTAGCCATCTTATTTGGTCAATAGTATCAAACAATTTTGTTATTTATGATGATGCTTATCACTGTAGAATGTTTTTGACATTTCGACAGAGAGTATTAATTGTCCCATGCAATTTGCGTGTGTGGTCTATATACTACGTGCACTTCTAATATCACAACTTCTATATATGTTGCAGATAAGATCTAACGGTTAGGGATTAGTCTCAATTAGGGTCCACCAAATCGAGGGCTAGATGTTAATTTTTTATGAGAATATAGCAGATTTCTTCTTTTTCTGTGAGCTTTTAACCACACATCATCATATTTTATCATATGACAGATAGAATAAAGGCACAAATTGTCATAATTCACCAAGTACACCTTGATTTTACATTTTTACTTGATTTAGTTATGGGTTAAACTTTCAAACCCTAGCTTGCTGGTTCCAGATCAGTTACTTGCTTTTTTTTAGGGAAAATGAAAAGTTTATCCCCTTAACTTAGTGAACCGGACAATTGCCAACCCAAATGAGAAACAAATTCAGGAAACGATTCAAGACATCAGCAAATTAGGTGGCAAATTGGCGTCAGTTAGCTGGTGATGGCACCGTAGGGCTTTGTAACTTGATTAACCTTTTCTGAATAGCTGAAAATTTTGATGTGTAAAATTACTGGCACCGAGTACAGAAATAGATTGTGTTGAACATCTTGGTGTTATTTATTGTTCACTATACCATTATTAGTATTGATTTAGCCTTGTTGCCAGTCTTATTTCCTGGTACACTATCCAAATTCAATTTTTCTTTGTTACTTTTCTTTAAATGTGTTGTTCTGTTTCATATTCTGGGATGATTTTTTGTTGATTCTGAACAGACTACCTCGAGGCGTCTTGCTGATAGGAAGATAGCACGATTTGAGAAGAATATCACTAAGCGGGGTTCTGTTCCGGAGACAGTTAAGAAAGGAAATGATTACCCTGTTGGACCTATTGTGATTGGATTTTTTGTCTTTGTTGTCGTTGGGTCATGTAAGTTTATACATTTATGATGTTATATGGTTGGGTTGCTGGTCTTCTCTCAAACTCTTTAGTAGCAATTCAGTATATCTGTTTACCAACCAAAAGAGCTCTTAACATTTTGTTCCAAGTATCTTGATCAAGTCAAACACAGTTCCCCTTAAAAAAAAAATCGTATTCAAATCACAACCACATGCTTATTGTTTTGAAGAGTGGTGTTTTGATGCTTTTTTCCAAAACTAAATTGTGCTAAACTGCTAATCTTAAAGCGGCATGGTTATTAGAGCGGTTACAATTTACACCTTGCTTTGCTTTAAAAATGCTGGACCCCTGCACTAATTGATTCCAAAAAAATGGTCTCATGGTTTACTCCAGATGGGTTGGTGACAGCTAATGCTACCTCCCATGGGCTTTAGCTACTCTAATATGATGGCAGGCAATAATTTATTTTGGGTGTAACTTCTAAAAAATCTTTAACTTTTGATTCACTTTAAGACTTTAGAAAATCAAAAAAATGTAAGGGCTATGGTTTTATGTCACCCAAGTTATACACTTATACGCTCGAAATGGATAGAAACAACCCTTCTGTTGATAAAATTGAACTCAGTGAGAATGAAAACCTTGTAGCTATTTCAGTCTTCATCATAGCATTGGCAGTAATTTTAATTTTCCAATTTTTTGGTCATAACCTTTATGAACTTTTCTCCATGCAGCTCTGTTTCAGATCATCAGGACAGCCACAAGCGCTGGTATTTTCTGAGGAAAATGGTCGTCTGCTTATAGAGTTCCGTTAACTTCAGAAACAGGGTTGACATATGCAGTTGTTTCACTTTAAAAAGACAAGTGTATGGCATAGCTGGTACTCTATGATGTTATCGTTTACCAATGTACTGTGGGGAATTTAAGTTATACAGAGATCATATCTAATATACTGCCAATCTGTGTCACTCAGGTCATCGTAAAGGTCCCATCTTATATCCGGTTATTGTTTGTGTTAGATTTGGATGTGTCTAATTTAGTTTTAGTCACGGCGGGTTCTGTTCTTCTGCAATCTATTGACTCATATAACTCACTACGGACCACAGGTTGAGCTTGAAGCTGTTGTAACTTGTAAGCTTCGTTTTCGCCAAACTAGCTACCTCTATGGGTGCTGGTTTTACATATGCTAGAAGAATAGCATTGTAAATGTAAATCAAGCACGGTGCACATCCGGGAAATACTATGTAGTCGATGTTGTTCAATTTGCATGCTCCCGAGTCCTGATTAAGGTAGTATTGAGTCCGGTCAACATGACAAGATCAATCCCCAAAGTAGCAGCACTTGTGTAATCTACTTTTGCCACAGATGGCTTCAGAGGACAGTGACACATTATTCACGTCTTATGAGACTGAGAGCACGATGATTACTGTCAAAGGCTCAAAGCTATTCTTGTTGCACCCAACGTTCTCAAGCCTAACTACTTGCTCCCTAGTAATTAGGTTAGCTGTTACTAATCAACCACCTAGACAGAGTTTCTTGGGCGTGGTGCACTTGGTTTCAGGAGTTTGTTACACTGTTACTGCAACTGTCATCCAGAGAGAGAGAGAGAGATCCCATGGAGATTAGAGGGGTTCGACTTCCATCTTCCAAACCCTAGTTCACCATCTTTGTCACCGAGGACGCCAGGAATTCCGCGAGTGATGCTGACGGTGAATTAGTGTGGATAGATTTACCCTGCAGAAATTAAACGGAGGGCAGATCGCAGCGTAGAGATTATTTCGCACTTAAGCCAGGTATATATATTTCTTCTTGCTGATTGAACTTTCTTCTTAAGATCGTTCTTCCCCGTTTTCCTTTCCTTCATTTTTTGCATCTGCAAATTCCTGTTCAGTTCTGTAGAAAAATGTCTATCAGCATTTGCCGTTCTTTGAATCGAGTTCGTCGTGAAATATGATTTTTTTTTGGAAGTAGTAGTACCAGTGATTTCAATATCAGCAGAAAACTGCTTCACTGGACGCCCCCTCTAGAACCATAATGTGGTGTTGAAATTTTCAGTTTGGTTGAATTTTGGCTAAATTTATTTTTTTAAAAAAAATAAAAATAAATAAAAACTGGAAAATTTCGGCCGATTATCGGCCTTACCGGCCACACTCCGGTAATTTTCTTGAACCGGTATTAAAATCCCTGAGTAGTACATCCATCATTGCGTTCAGATGGCATGAACGCGGCACGCTCAAATGTGTCGTTCGTCACCTTCAAGAATAAAACTGTATAAATTCACCAATATGCAGAGTACCCGGCGAAAGGATCACCGGAGACGGCCTTCCCCCAGATATGGCGGCGAAGCCCACGAGGCGCTCTCTGAACAAGTATGCCTTTGCCACTGCCATGCTCTCGTCTGCCACGCCTCTCTTCTTGGGCTACGGTAACGACCAACTCCCATGCATCGATGCATGCAAGTGTATATGGAATAGGATCATCTGGCTTTGTTATCCATACAAATGCATTGTATTATCCATTTGAACACTGTTCAATTTGTATGTACATCTTGATGCAGACCTGGCCATGGTGAGCAGCACGACCGTGCTGGCGGAGGCCGACCTGAAGCTCCTGGCGTGCATCGTCGTGCTCTCGTCACTCATAGGCGCGCTCACCGCCGTCGGGGCAAAATGCCTCGTCGGCGACCGCTACACCGTCCTCCTCTCCGCCGCGGTGCTCTGCGCGGGCGCGCTCGCCCGGGGGCTCGCCGCCAGCTTCGCGGCATTCACGGCCGGCATCTTCATCAACGGACTCGGCATGGGCCAGGCGCTCATGATCGTCCCGACCTACGCCGCCGAGCTCAGCCCCTCCTCACTGCGCGGCGTCGTCACCTCCCACCCCGACGGCTACGTGTACCTCGGCTGCATCCTCGGCTCCCTCTTCTACTCCACGGGCTTGTTGAAGCTCCCGGTGCACCTCGCGTGGCGGGTGACCATAGCATCCGGCACGGCCATTCCGACGTTGCTCAGCTCCGCCGTGCTCCTTATGCCGGAGTCGCCCCGGTGGCTGGTGGCCAAGGACCAGCTAAGCAAGGCCCGGCGCGTGCTCTCCAGAACGTCCGCGACGCTGGAGGAGGCCGAGCTCCGTTTGCTCGAGATAAAAGCAGAGCTCGGGGCACCGCACGACGGCTCCGACGACCCGGTGGCAATGCCGGCGACACACAGCCCGTGGAGGGAAGAGTGTCGGATATGGCTGGAGTTGCTGGCGAGGCCGACGGAGCCGCTCCGCCGCGCCGTCGTCAGCGCGCTGGTTGCCAAGGTCTTCCAGCAGGCGTCCGGCATCGGGTCCATCTTCCAGTACGTGCAGCGCGCGTTCCGCGACGTCGGCGTCTCGTCCGACGCCCAGATGACGAGGGCGCTGGCGGCGTTCGGGCTCGTCGTGGTGATGTCCTTCTCCGTGTCACTGGTCCTCGTCGAGCTCGGCTGGCTTCTGGTGAGAGCGGTCGCGGCCAGCTGCTGCGTGAGGCGCGCGCGTTCCGCGACGTCGTCGCACCCGTCTTACCGCGGTGGCAGCGGCGCCGGCCACGCCGGCATAACCCGGCGGCAGGAGCAGCTGAAGTGGGCGAGGGGGCTGTCCGCGACCATGCTGCTGTCGCTGATGGCGCTGGTATGGATCGCGCTCGGTCCCGCGCAGTGGGCGGACGCGTCCTCCCGCGGCTGCCCCCAGTGGCTGCGGACGGCGCCGGGCGCGGTGAACAGGGCAGTCAGCGCGGCGATCTTCTCGAGCTTCGCGTGGGTTTACGAGGTGACCGCCGTCCACGGAACCTGCTCGTGTGCCCCGCGGTCGGCGTGCTTGTGTGGTTGTTCTTCGGTGTCTGCCTTCTTGGCGCGAAGGGGAGGTGATCGAGTCAGGTTCATGGTCTTCCCTAATAACCGACACTTGGGATTCCGTCGCCCGTCCTCTTCTTTTGTTCATGCCTTTCTTCTTCCCCTTTCTCCCCCAAGCCTGCAAAGAGTCCTCGTCGACCGGACGATGGCACATGGCAGCAACGTGGTTTTTGCCATTTCTTCTGAGTTGAGGAAAACTGGAGAGCAGACGGGGAAAAAATGGAAAATGTTGGAATTGGGAGCAGTTCGGACAAATTCCCATCGTGTACATCGTAAAGGCTACACTACGCTCGTAACCTAAAATAAAACCCTACCCTTCATATTTAGAGTACCAACTGGCCACGACACACTTCTCTTCTTGAAGCGACAAACAAAAACAGTATGCCACCTATTATAGTCATCCCTTGTTTATATGTGTGTATAACTCTGTTGTAACCAGTCGATAGAATTTTTCCAATGGTCTCAAAGAGAGCCGCATGAAGAAAAAAAAACCATTCAACATGAATTTGGTAAAGCTTGTACCAGAAAATTTGAACTCATTGCAATGCGATGGTGGTATACGAAAATAGCAGCAACGTTTTCCTTCTTATAACCTTCAATCTTCCAAAAGAATTGAGTAATTATCTAGGGTTACAACACAACGCAGTCCACTTTCAGTTCAGATTATATGTTCTTTCCTCCAACCGGTGGCTATTCCAAGGGTAATATACCTGTCTAAAGGCCATGGTTTGAGCTCCAACAACTACACGTTACATGGGTTTATTGTTGATTTGCCGGGATTTAATCCCAAGATCTCTTGGTTGCTAAGTATTAAAGATAATTGTGTCAGCCAAGTATTTTTAAAAACCAAGGACAAAACCTCTGCCATTCTTTTCAAAGAGAAGAGAACACAAAAGCCTCGAAGGGGAAACACCAAAAAAAGAGAAATACAAACATCAACACCTATCCCGGTAGGATACATGAGGGAAAGATCGCCTCAACATCTACACTAGCACACACAAAAACATCACTAGGACACCAAAATCACCTAATTACTCAGCAAAAGAGGAGACTCACCGCAACACCTAGACACTCCACTAGCAACAGACAAAAGAAGATCAGAAGACAACGTGAAAGGCCGTGATATCCTACAGCTCGCTATTGGGATCCCGCGCCTTGTCTGGTCCGCAAAGAATAACCACGATCAGGCTTGGAGGGAAGGATCCCTTTAAGACCTCCAAGCATTTGTCCATGGCTTGTTCATCCACCTCTTCTTCGCCGTCGTCTCATTTGATGATGCCCAACCTCCTCAACAATCTGCCTTGTGCCCTTTTCTCCCCAATGGGTAGTTGAAATTTCACTTTGGAAGCTAGGAGAGCACTTCTTCTCGGGGTAGGCCTGTGGGGTAAACACATCGCCTTTGCAGACTTCCATGCTGAGCTCTCTACTTCTCGGGACACAATCCCCAATGAAGCCAAAGGCGTCTGGTCTTTCTCCATCGTTGAAGGGACCTCGTTCATGGAGACAAGGGTGGGACCTCGAAGGGCGACGAGGTTGGGATGTTTGTGGTTTTAGGGTGCGTTTTAGATTGTGTTTGGTTTGTGGTATGAGTCTGAACGGGATGGTTTTATTCAGAATATGAGGTTATTTCTGTGTTTGGTTGGATGAATGGAACCAAATGGTACGGGATGGGATGATTCCATATGAGGGAATATTCAACTTTTATTTTGTATCATTCCATTCGATAAAAAAAAATCGAACCACATGGTTCAGCGTTTTGCCAACTACAACAATTTTCACTTGCTAACTCTAAATGGAATAATTATTTCACCTAAATTCATCTAAAATCATCATCTAGCTACTGCAGAAAATTCATGCATTTTGAGCATTTGGAATTTTTTATGTTTTTCTCGATGTTTTTTTTGTTTTGTATAGAATCCAAATATTTTAAATGAATAAAATAAGCTTCAATTAAATTTAAAAATATTTTATTAAATCTTTATGTAATTTTTTGAAATTTCAAACTAAACACCATTCAGGACCATCTTATCCAAGCAACCAAACAAAATCATGTATTATCCTATCTCACCAACCAAACACCATACTTGTATCATCTTATCTAGGATCATCCCATCCATCCTGTACCATCCCATCCCATTCACCCTGGTTCACCCAACCAAACGCATTCTCTCTTGCATCTTGTAGCGTCTCCTTAACTGATGAGGGCATCGATGTCTCTAAAGTTGTGGTAGACAGTGGAGGTAGCTGACAAGTAGAACCCACGACACAATGATTCTCCATTGCACTGGCATCAACCCCAAATGGGAGCACGCTACACCTAAATTCTGTCCCAAGGAATCTATAACTTCACACAAAGCAAGGCAACAACTTCATCTTGCCACCAGTGCAGACAGCGGATCCCGAGCACCTCGCAGGCTTGGGCACAACGACAGTTGGAGGCAAGGCAAAAGAAGCATTTACCATCCAACCCCAAGGGATGCCGACAACAAGCAGCTTCGGGATGCGAGCCTTGCTGCCCAGAACAACCTTAAGGGGCTGAGCACCGTGGACGATCCTTGGGTTACATATCATGTAGACTTTGAGCTGAGGGGGCAGAGAAATTAGAGGGGGGCTGGTAGGGGTGGTAGACCTACTCATGGGAGGGCTGACCTGGTGACCCGGCCCGAGCCCGACCCATTTTTTCCGCGCTCGAGCCTTGATTTTTGGCCCGAAGCCCGACAATGACAATAAAAATAATTTAAAACTATTGTTATTCTCAAAATGAATTAAATATTAACATTTATTCCAAAAATAACTAAAGTAATATTATTTTGTGGGAAAACCCAGTTTTTGGATCGGGCTCGGGCTTGTCCATTCAAGGCTGGTCTTTTCTAGGCCCAGCCTGAAGCCTGGCTTGGCCTGGGGTTTGAACAAGTCAAGGTAGTGGTAGTGGAGGTGGGGGGCCATGGCTACATCATCATTGATAACAGTAGCAGAGATGGGTGGAGTGGTGGCCGGTGGCGGCGGGTGCTGATGATGGGAGAGGTGGAAGGGGACGGTGATGGATCCAAATCTAGAGGTGGGGACGCAGCGACAGAGGGAGGCGGGCGGTAGCAAAGATATGGCGTGGAGGATTATAGCGGAGGCAGAAAAGGTGGACATTGGGCCCAGAGCGGCGGCCGATAGGCGGGGGAAGCGACGGTGAGGATCTGGAGCTTGAAAATCGGGGTGAAGGCGGAGAGGAAGCTCTGGGGCGGTTGAGTGACTGGGGAAAGGGAGGGTGGAAAGGTGGGAGAGGAGGGGAGGCCGGTGGCAGCTGGAACCCTAGGTCGCCTATGGTCGGTCACTTGCTGGGTCACCTCTCGCCAACGGCCGGTTCGTTTTTATCTTCTTTTACATAGTAGTATTCATGTTAACCAAATAAGCATACCTCAAAAAGACTATATGTTATTTCTTATGTGAATTAAAAGTTATAGTAGTTCTAGCCCATACGAAACTATTGTTAGGCAAGTCCTAAAATAATCATATATTTAGTCCATCACAAGCTGTTGAATATGATAATTTAGAACACATTTTCAAAGATTCTTTAATCCTTGGTTAAATGTAGTTTTAAAAAGATAAAATTGCACTATAGGTCCCTGAACTTGTGAGGTTGTGCCACTTAACTTTCTGAACTTGCATTTTACTTTCTTAGCCTCCTGAACTTGCGAGATTGTGTCACTTAGCTCTCTGAACTAGCATTTTACCTTTTCAGCCCCTGAACTTGCGTTGAAGCGAAGTTCGTCGAATGCAATACTGATGACTTCGTCCCCTTCGAGTCCGGTGGACTCGTCGTTGCCCCCATTCCGGCCGTATTCATCATCCCCATCACCCTACGCTGACAAAAATAGATTCTTCGGGCCTGAGAACGCACCATGCTTGCGACTTCGCCGGAGCTCCACCGTCACAGCTTGTCACCGCCCTCGCCCTTGCCTCCTCTGAGTCGGCCGAGAGAGAGAGGGATGTACATTCCTAGTGCTAGAGCAGAAACTACTCACCCTGCACAAAGTCTATTTGGTCGTTTGCCAACAAAAAAGCATGCGCTAGCGAATCACTGTGAGAGAGAGAGAGAAGTATTGTGCCTCTGCTCTGTGGAAATGACAATAATAGATGGGGAAAAATTTATATGCCACTGTAAATGTTCCAGATCCCTAATCTGCCATTGCAAAATGACATCTCGCTTACATACTATTACAAAACCAAAACCACAGCATTTTATGCCACAACCGTCAACTCTGTTGATTTTTTCCAACATACCCATATTACCATTGTATTCTTCCTCCACACTCCCCACCCTCTCTCTTTCCACTTTTCTCCCTCTGGGCCATATCGCCTCCATCTTCTTCTTCCACCCTCCCCACCCTCTCTCTCCTACCATATCTCCCTTCTCGCTGCAAGCGCATGCCGTCGCGGCCCCTAAGACCCTGCTCGACCACCGAATTTGAGGCCCTTGTCGCCGGCCACCGGGGCTCTGCTGTCGATGGGGAGCTCCCCTACTCACATAGCCTGTCTGAAGGTAGGCTCAAGGAGGCAGGTGATGAATTTGACGCGTGTGGCGGGTGCCATGGTGGCGGTGGAGGCAACAAGATCTGACGTGTGTGGAGGCATCCATGGAGATGGTGAGGAACACGAGGGGTGTACGGTGGACATGGCGGCGTCCGTCGATTTGCTCCACTGATGGGATGCTGTTGCCGGTAGATCGGCGATGAGCTCTGCATCCGACGCGCGTCGAGGCCGAGGATGCTACCGATGACTCGGATGCGGTGCTAGCATAGGATAGGGGGTTATCGGCGATGAGCTCACCGAATGAGATCATACGAAGCCACCTCCAGAAGCTCACCCACCACAGGCTAGGGTTGGGTGACCGTCGACGACTGGCGAAGCAGTGAATAAGGGTGGCAGAGAAGCTCCTAATGGCTCGTGATAGACCCTCGTCGCCGACCCGCACATCCCGGGTGCCGACGACCTCCTCGCCGCCTAGCCCCATCTCTCGCTACTCGAACATTGTTTTTATGATTTGGGATTGAGTTGATAAGATGGGGACGAAGGAAGAGGACAATGAAGAGGCAAAACATTATTTGCATAGCTACTTCACGGCTTGATGGGTTAACAATGGAAAATACTGGAGATGTCACTTTGCAATGGCTTACCAGGGATCTAGAACATTTATAGTGTCATATAATCTTTTTTCCCTTAATAGATTTGTCATAAAAAATAATTCCATACCATTATATTTTTAATAATTTATCTATTACCTTATAAAAGTAGATTCAAAAGAAGCCACCACGTTTGCTCTCAAGGACTAGAAATTCCCACGTTAATTAGTGGAAAAAAAGAAAGATCTAGACCATTGATCGTGGTGGATCCATATTATAACAATCTAGATTAAAAGAAAGAATCCCTGTCAAGTAAAGTAAACTGAAATTCGAAATAAAAATAAAATAAAATCAGCAATTTGAATTCCATATGAGTTCATAACTAAAAGACCCCATCAGGGGTGTCAATTTCCCCAATGGGGGTGGAGTCGGGGTTCATGGACCGGGCCCGATTATTATGGCGAGGGCATGGTCGGGCAATCTCACTCATGGGGCAGTGGGACTCCACATGTGCAGTGCTTCTCCGATTTAGGTCATATTTATACTTTTAAGACATTATATTTTGTAGTTTGTGATGAACTTTTATATCATAATCATACTCATATATTTAAGTAATGTATTATGTATGGTTGGTTATCTGGGATTTCAAACTTTTGCAAATATTGCATGAACTTTTCGCCTTACTGGATTTCAAATTTGTAGCTCTTTTGGGGGGAGAGGGAGGGGGCTCTTCCCTCAGCAGGCATAACGGGCGGGGGGGAGATGGCTAGCGGGGATCGGTGCGGGGTAGTGGAGGAGCCCCCTGCCCTATTGCCATCACTAGAGTCCATGTCAAATACAATAAAAATAAAATTAGAAATAAAATTAGCAACTTGATACGCCTAATTGGAATCCCTAAATAATTATAATTTGGAATAAAAATAAGCAAAAATTGGCAGTTTTATTTGTATACGAAATCCAACAAAAGAACTAAAATTTAGAATAAAATTAGCAATTTGATTTCGATACAAATTCAAATAATTATATTTCAGAATAAAAATTAAACAATAATTAACAATTAGATTTGTATACGAAATCCAACAAAAAATAACCAAAATTTAGAATAAAAATAAATTGAAATTAGCAATTTGATTTCAATACGAATTCCAAAGTAAAATCCCTAAATAACTATAATTTGGAATAACATTGATGAAAAATTACCAATTACATTCGGATACGAATCCCAAGAAAAAGAAGTGAAATTCAGAATAAAATATAAAAGAAAATTTGCAATTTGATTTCCATACTAATTTCAAAGTAAAATCCCTAAATAACTAAAATTTGGAATAAATTAAATATATTTATCAATTCGATTTGTATACGAACTCCAATAAAAATAACTAAAATATTGAGTAAAAATAAAAGTGATAACGAGGATGGCACGAATGGTGTCTGAGGAGACATAGAAGAAGCTACCATGTTCACGAATTCCAATAAAAATAACTGAAATATTAAATAAAAATAAAAGTGATAACGAGGATGGCACGAATGGTGTCGGAGGAGACACAGAAGAAGCTACCATGTTCACTATCAAGGTTGCGTGTTTCTATTGTTGTTTCCTTCGGAATAAAAATACAAGTTATAACGATGATAGCACGAATAGTATCGGAGGAGACCACGAAAGAATGCAACGGCATCGATCTGTCTTGCAAGAAGACATTGAACCATGGGGAAGCAAAGAGCCGAGGAGGCGATGACGGAGATGAGGACAATGTCGTGCTGCTCACATTAGCTGTTCAACGAGGATAATGTTGTGCTGCTCGTCAGAGCCATTAAAAAGAAAGTATAGTGCTGAAGGAGCCAAGGGGCGAGATGACAAGTGGTAAGTGTTGACGATGTCGAAGAAGTTAGTGGCAAAAAAATCTTGATGGTTAGGAAGCCCTGGCTAAAAGGAGATGAAGGTTTGCATTGAAGACGTGCAATGGACGATATAGGACCATCGGGTGGCTAGGATATAGTGAGTGTTAGCGATGTTAAAGAAGTCATTGGTGAGGGGTACGTTGGCGATGTTGAAGAGTCACTGGTGAGGGGCACATCGTCGTTGGCGATGACGAAAAGATTCTCTGTATCGTTAGATAACGACTAAAACAGACATGTCGACATCAGTGAACATGGGAGGTTGCCACAGCTAGTGAGGAAGCCAAAACGTTGAGTTGGCTAACGTCGAAGAAGAGGAGCGACTGACACAAGAGAAGAGTGCATCGAACATGTATAACATCATGCACGCGTAGGTACATGCATGCATCCGTACGAATAGAAGCGCGAGCGTACAGATGCAAAGGAGCAAAAAAGCTTAGAATAGAGATGGCACAACCATAGGGAATATACTTGGGGTCACCGAAGAGAGCGTGACACGTGTCCCCAGCTAGGATCGACGGCAGTTGCATGCGTATGCGTGTTGATGTCGCAATGGATAGCATTAAACAATAATTGGAGAGAAGTAGAAGATAATTATATGGTAAAATATTGCATTAAAAGGGGTAGCAGCTGAGAGGGGTCAATCAAGATTTGGATTTATTTTTGGAGGTTGAAACAAAAAAAAAACTGTGACCGCGGGATGAGATAGAAGACACGGTTTGGTGGGATAACTAGCGTGTGATAGAAGGTAAGTTCAATATAGGTCGCTCATGGTGCATCGGTGTATGCGTGAGCAAGATACTATTATATCGTGTAATTAATAATAAGATAATTTTCTGCACACATAATCAACGTATTTCATATGCATACATACAATTTGGGGAAAAAAAACTAATAGAGTGAGAATAAGAGCATTCTAACCACGAACCATCTGTGATTATTTTATCACAGACAATTTCAAATAACCGTCTGTGATGAGGCGTCTTCTATAGCCTGTTTTGTAGTAGTGATTATTCATGCATGATGGACAATGATTAGTTTCTAAGAATCTCGACAACTTATTAAGCTTAATGATTTTCTTTAATCAAAGCTCGTACTTCAATTACGTTTTTCAGGTTGTAATTTTCTTGAAACTTTTATTGTTATCTCCAATGTTTAATATATCTTAAAAATCTAAATAATCTGTGAAATACGTAAATATATTCTCAATTATTTATATAAACTTCTAAGCAAATATAATCACGCAAATGTGTAGACCAGCCTGCTAGTTTCGTTGGAGGTAACACTCGAGAACTCACAGAAGAACTCGGTTGTACCGTCGTAGGGATACCCACCCAGCGTCGCGGAACGCTTCCGACTTCCGACACTCGCTCGATTGTGGCAACCGGTGAACTCCACTGTAAAGTAGTGCAGACGAGAACACGAGATGGTTTTGGTATCGTGCTATTCTAAAGTTCTAATGGCAAAATGGTCAGCTCCGAGTCGGAGCGGGGCGGTTGAATTTAGCTTTAGCCTACTCGGCCCGCCCTGTGAAGAGTAAACAAGCCCAAACTCCTCGGCTCCACACGGACATCGAAAGCGCACAATACGATGTCCATCACATGGCAGCGTCGAGCATGCCAAAGACGTAAATTATCAACGCGCGTGCGTCGCAAACCATTTGGTAGTCTATCTACTCTAAATTCTAATCAGTATAGTACGCTGGCTGTTTGACTGAAGACGCTCAAGCGCCAATAAACTTCGTGTCAGGTTTGGTGGTTGCTTATGTACTCTTTCAAGATTCCGATCCCGTGAGTTGATCAACTTTAGTTTGACGCGGTGACCAATCGTCACCACTTAAAAAAGATCCATAATCACCGCACGATCGAAGTACGTCCAAGTCTCTTTAGATAGGTACAGGTACATGATACAGACAGTTTCTCTTTTCCGTGGCTATTATCTTGATTCGCTCGGCAGAATACTCGAACCACCACCAATTTTCTAACCAAACCTCGCACTTGACCCCCATGCAGCGAGGTACGGTTGGTTACAGCTTAACTCAAGACAAAAACAAACGTGACTGACACCTCTACACACTTAGCCCCAGCCCGGCGGCATTACTTAGCTCACAATTCCTCTAGGGACAAACCAAAGCGCGAAATAAAATTCATGTACTTAAAAGATTTTTAAGAAGCTTTAAAAGTCTAGAGCTGGGGCTTGCCGTCGCTCTCCAGCAGCACCGGACAGCGAATCTTCCCACGTTGCTTCACCTCCTATGGCACGGTGGCAGCTAGCCAAATACAGCACAAGTTTTCGCAGGAAACCCCCTCCACATTTGATAATTTGCGTCAGTTAATTAGTGGCGGCCATTTCCACTTTCTTCTCTTTCGCGGCGTCGTCTGCTTCCGAGCCCGCGTCTGTGGCGCCGAACAGCTTGCTCATCCCCTCCAGCGTCCGGCCTCGGGTCTCCGGGATGCAGGTGTAGAAGAACACCCACGCGAGCGCGGCGATGCCGGCGTAGAGGAAGAAGCTGCCCCCGATGGTGATGGCCTTGGACAGCGACAGGAAGGTCATGGAGATCACACCGCTGGTCACGCGGTTGGACGCTACGCCGAGCGCGCAGCCCAGCGCGCGCACGTGCAGCGGGAAGATCTCCGAGCTGTACACCCACGTGATGGGGCCGAGGCCGATGGAGAAGAAGGCGACGTAGGCAAGGATGGACGCGATGCACATGCCGATGGCCCAGGGGATCTTGGCGTCCGGGTGGTTGCCAATGACGGTGAGCCCCGTCGCGAGGCTGACCAGGGAGATGATCATGCCGCCCGTGCTGCTCAGCAGCAGCGGCCGCCGGCCGATGCGGTCGAGGAGGAAGGTCGCCACTAGGATGAAGAGCGTCTTGGTGACTCCGACTGCGCAGGTGGTGCCGAGGAGGCGGTTTTCGTCGGTGATGCCGGCGCTCTTGAACACGCGGGGGCTGTAGAGCACGACGGAGTCGATGCCCGACGCCTGCTGGAAGAAGTGGATGCCGATTCCCGTGAGAAGGATGCGCCGCATGGCCGGGCTAGGGGACAGGATGAGCTCCTTCCACACCCGCTTCTCCTCGCCGCTTCCTTTCTTGGGCACGGTGACCACGTCGCCGTCGAGGTCCTCAGGGATGCCGGCGGCGGCCTTGATGTCGGCAAGGCGCTGCGCGGCCTCCTTTGGCGAGTCAGATGTCTTGTCCAGAACGACCTTGGCGTCCGCGAGGCGGCCCTTCATGACGAGCCACCGGGGCGACTCCGGCATGCCGAGCACCATGAGTGCGAGCAGGACGGAGGGCGCCGCGCCTATACCGAGCATGACGCGCCAGCCGAGGTGGAGCGGAAGGCGGGAGAAGGCGTAGTTGGAGACGTAGCCGAGGAGGATGCCGAAGTTGATAAATACCTCCGGGAAGGACGTCAAGAAGCCACGGGCCGACGCCGGGGACACCTCAGCCGTGTACACTGGCGCGATCATGAGCGCATAGCCCACGCCGATGCCAGCCACTAAGCGGCCGAACATGAGCATGCCGTAATTGACAGCGAAGCCCATGAGGAACGCGCCGGCGAAGAAGATGACTGCCGCGAAGACGATGGTGAACCGCCGGCCGATCCAGTCGGACGTCCTCCCCGCCGCGAAGGATCCGATGAGCGAGTAGACGTTCAGGATGCCCATCAGGATCTCCACCTTCACGTCACTGATCTTCAGGTCCTTCTTGATGTACAGCGACGCCCCGCTCATCACCCCAATGTCTGCACAGACAAACGGTGCGCATGAGCCCATGCAAAGCAAAGCAAAACGGAGTTTACTATACGCAACACATTATGGCGTTCTGAATATGTATGTACCATAGCCGAGGAGGATGGAGGTCATGGAAGCGAGAATGGCGCAGGTGAAGGCGAACTTGACGTTGCCCTTCTTCTTGGGCTCGACGGCCTCTGGGAGGGCAGCGGAGGCCATCGCTGGAGCCTCTCTGCTCCGTGCTTGAGGAGTTGCAGATGAGAACGCTATAGATGCCTTAGTTTAGTGCTGCTCAAGAGCTCGTTTCTATGTGGCAAGGAGGCAGGGAGGCTGCTGCGTTGCAGGGGACGCATATATAGACACAGGAGGGTAGGATCTGATTGTTAAATAATAGAATCTTTATGCAGGGGACGCATATATAGACACGTGTCGGGACGGCGTGCAGGCGGCTACGAGCACGGCGCACGGGCGCATCAGGGCCGGTGCGCAACGGTGACCAACGAGGACCGGTGGTGCACGTAGCGGTGGCTCGGCTTCGAGCCGGTAGCGGTGGTGGCCGACACAAATTTTTTTCTTAACGTGTTAAATAGTACAATCTGTCGGTAGAACCTCCAGAACAAGTATCGGTAGAATAACAAGAACAATCACACAATGAACACTAGATAAACACAATGAACATAAACGTATAGAGGGAAATCCGTAATCTTTATTCATCTCTTTATCCATTGTATATGAAGGTCTTCGTATATATAAGCCATAAGAACTGAAAGCCCTCCAAAAATAATAAGGTCGTTTACCTTGATAACCTGATCACCTCCGGCTCCACACAAGCAGTTACCGAAAAGAAAACCTTGAAAAGTATATGGGGCCTTCACAGTCAGTGGTGATGTGGGCGGCCATGCTAGCTGCTCCGGCCGTTGCATTGTCACCGCCGGTGGTGTAGGCGTAGCTATTCACCTGTCTTATACGTAGTGTTTGGTTGTAACATCCCGTTTTTGAAAAAAGGATTCAAAATCAAAACTTTGATTTCCAATTCAAAATCAAAACATGATTTCAAGTTCAAAACTTCAAAAAAATCAAAATCGGATTCAAAATCCCGAAACCCTAACCCTAGCCCTACCTCGGGGCCCGCCCGCCCGTTCCACCGGCGCCTCCGCGCTGGTCCTCTGGCCTCCCCACGCCTCGGCGCTTTGTGCCTCGACAGCGCCGACTGGCCGCCGCCTCCCTCGCCTCGGCCTCCGTCCCCCGTCCCGTCCCATCACGCGCGCGCCTTCGACCCCCTTCTCCCTCCTCCTCGCGCATGCTTTTCTTCCCGCTTCCTTCCCCACGCGCCGGCTTGCGCCTCGCCTCGGCTTTAAAAGCCGAGACGCCCTCCTCTTCTCCTTTCTCCCTCCGCGCTTTCTTCCTCCCTCCGCTGCCGTTGCCGCCAGCACTGCTCCGCGCCCGAGCTCGTCGCTTGCCTTCTTCTGGCTCGCCCGGTTTTCTCCCTCGGTCCTGCCCGAGCCTCCGCCGCCGCGCCCTCGGTGTCGCCGAGCCGCCAGATCCTCGCCTCCACCCGCCTCCTTCCCGCCTCGGCGCCGCCATCTCCTCCTCTCTCTGCCGCCGCCGCCAGGCGTGACGCCTCGCCGCTCCCTCTCCTCCTTTTCTCGCGCGCGAGGAAAACGAGGCGATGCCGACGACGCGTCGCTGCTTTTTTACGCCGTCGCCACGCCGACATGTGGCCCCGCCTGCTGTCTGGTGGCCGACGAGCGGGCCCGGCATCGCGGATCGCAGTGCGCCGCGCGCGTGGACTCGGGCCCACGAGCACGCGTTCGTGGATCGAGCATGCAATGACACGTGTCGTCGCGCGGGTTTTTCCGGATTTTTAGATTTTCGCTTAATCAGAAAATCGTTTTAAAATTTCAAAATTCATATCTTTTCTTTATAACTCCAAAATTGTGAAACCAATTTCTAAAATTTTCTAAAATCAAGATCTTGCTAGTGGTACTGGTCTTGTTCATTTTGGAGTTCATTATTTATTGAGTTGGTATTTATTTGCTCTCTTGTCACCGTGTCTTTTTCCTACTTTCGACCGATTAGGATTCGACGACGAGACCTCGCACTTCGACCAAGCTCAAGATTTCAGACCCTCCGCCTTGAACCAAGGCGAGTCAATACTTTGATCATTCCGAACCTACATTTTATGCAAACTATGTTTATTTAAAATAGCAAAGTTGCATGCTTTAATTTTGTAATCAACGATATGTTAAAGCTTAAGGTAGTTAAATACCCATTTGTTGATTAATTACTTATTAAGCCATCCTTTGATAATTGAATCCATTATTCCTTGTCACCCTAGTAAATATTTGGTAAATACTAGTATAGGTTGTACTTAAGCGACATGCTAGTCTTGTTAAGTACCGGACAATAAATGTCCCGATCATCATCCTTAAACATGAAAATAGTTTTGGGCGGTCATTGGATGTAAGATGACCGTGTGTTGCGTTAATTGGTTTTCCTTCCCAAAACCCTAATAACTTGTCATTCTCGTCAGGCGGATGGTATGAGGAATGTGATGTTGATGGGTGCTAATGTAGCCCAGGAACGTGGTTAACTTTGAAATGAACCGCCTGTATAACCTTAAGGACTTAATCTTGTCATGACCTCCGTAAAACAAGTACAACCGCAAGTCCGCAAATTGCAACTTGGCTTAGTAAATGTAACAAATCTTGGAAGTCATCTCATCGGTGGTCGAGCAAGATAGTGCAAGTAGTGGATTCGATCCAATTTGAATGGGACACCAAAGGAAGGGTGAAGTCGCCACCACGCAAGTCGTGGTGGCGTACATCCCGCACAACTTATGGGACCCACCGCAAGTGGGTTAGCCCATACTAGTGAGATGACTAAGAGGCAAGATACATTGAAACGTTACTGTGACGATCGCTCAACTACATGACTAAGGAATCATGTGGAGTAACGAGTATGATTATCTCTTGTGGGTACAGTGTACAACCTCTGCAGAGTCTAAACTGTTTAAAATTACCGCGCTTTCTGGTCAAAGGCGCATATGGGAACTTAACCCGAGTTAGTTCTATTTCAAAAATCTTTGTGGGTGGAAATGGAAATGTGTTGGGCTCATCTAGCCCTTGTTTTGAATTCTCCTGGGTAGCCTTATCCAGTGTTGATAATCGGTGGACGTAACCACTATCAAAAATTAAGCATAAGGTGGAGGTAGCCTTCGTTGTTATTTAATATTGCACTTAATCTCTTTAAATGAAAATGCAATCTGTTAAAAATGCTATGTCATAGGACTTTGTAATTATGATAATTGAAACTGTTGCTTTAGCAAATAAAAGAACCTGAGCCATCCTTGTTAAGCCTTGCATGTATACTATTGCATATCGTGTGTTGGCTCGCGAGCACGCAGAGTTGTGCTCACTCTCGCTCCTCCCCAAACCTCCAGATGATGCGGAGCAAGGAGACTACGCAGACACGAGGAACCGGATGCCCAAGACCCCGGAGTTCTTGAAGCGTAGCTTAGTTCAGTAGTTGTTCTAGTCTCGCCTCAGCCTAGCCGACTCACTGGTACCTAGGTGCGCCCTATATTATCCGAAGTTTTGGTAATATCGGATGTACACAGTTTCCCAATACTTGCCTGTGGAGAGATGTGCTCTCACCCCTTTGCTTCCGCTGTCGCCTTCCGCTACCTTTTGATGTAATCATTTGGCCCGTGGCCCTTATGTAAACTTGACCCGACGTGGTCTATGTCACTCGATGTTTGTTTAATTAAATATCTTAAATTCGCGCTTTGTTTGAATGATTCATGATGTATCCGTGAATGCTATCTACCGATCCAGGAATAGCACAGCTTATTCGCAGAGGATTCGGATTAGAAAATCCGGGTCCGACATTGGTCCTCGCGTGGTTGGACCCACGTTTGTTCATTGGTTGGGTGTGATTGCCAGCTCCCGGCGCCGATTTGGCTGAAATGGGACAACGGCTCTTTTGACAAGCTGAATTTGGTAATAGAAGTAACAACAAACAATCATAAAGGTGGATCACTGATTGATTTGCTTGGTTTCTCAATAGATTAGTTGTGTACTTTTTTTTGTTTGGGATTAAGATCATATCCAAGAAGAGGGGAAATTCTCCATATAAAGTGCACCGTGCAAAGACTTGTACCACTCATGCACTCAATAGTATATAGCAGAAATCCTTGATCTGACCCTACTATCTCACTGTACGTACTAGGACAAAGTATTTAACCGTCCTGCCTCCAAAAAAAAAAGAGTATTAGCCGTCCTGTGCTTATTTGGTTCGCTGCAGAGTTTCAGAATGCACAGCAACTGTCCATGCATTTAGATATTTTCTCATGTCGGCCATAAGCCCCCTTGCAGTAGACTAATATTCCATGGATTTGTTAATTACAGCTATTGCAACTTGCAGATACGTTCACATGCCACAGATCCACTTGATAAGCAATGGATGCAAGGAACTTCTATGGTAGCAAGTGGAAAATAAATCCTAGGAGACCCGCTCTAGCTACCTGGATATCTGGCATGGCTTATTTTAAATCATCAGGGTGATTTATTCTGCTACATGTCGTGGGATTGTTGGGGTCTAATAAGGGTCTAAAGGTGATGAGGTTTCATCGGATTTTCTATCTAGTAAGAGGGTGGTAGTAGAAATTAAATCTGATCATTGATTTGTTAAGAGAAAAATCGTTCTTACCCTGTAATTTTTTTGTAAGGGTATTTTGGACTTTTACTTAACCTATCACTAGTCCGCCCATGTGTGTCCATTTCAAACTCGCTTGGGCAATTATAATTTTACCCTCGCATGATTTGTACTAGTAGTATATCAATGGAAGTATAACTTAATCCTAACTAATATGATTCATTGGATCAAAAACATTGGACAGGTAACATCGATTTCAAGGTATCGTGAAAGAGCCCTCAAGTTTACCTGACAAAACCGGACTTTACGCACTGTAATGTAGTTTAGTATTTTTTAAATGAAAAACTCAAGTTTTGGGCTAAAATAGCACTCGTGGCACGCGGAATAGCGAATCTAGCCCTTTCCGCGCATCAAAGCAAGAAATGGCACCACAGAGCCGCGAGGACGTGGCACGTGTTCTTGTCTTCACCCCTGGGGGCTAGAGCCACCTTGTTCGTGCCCCTGGGGGCCGGAGCTAGCTCGTACATGCCCCATAGAGGTTTGACGCCCTTCCGTCCGCGGCGCCAGGCACGAACGGCTCCTATCCCACGCATCGAGGGCCCGGTCTTCGCCGAATCTGATTCCCTCCGGATTCCCTCCCGTCCCGTTGATCTTTTCCCGGACTTTCCCTATCCCGCGCATTCGAAAAATGGCACCGTGGGAGGGATTCCTGTCGGACCCCGGGCGTCGAATACTCGAAGCCATCGTGTGTGTACCATACTAGTTATATGATCGCAGGCAAGTGAAAACATCCACAACATTGATAATCACATCCATACATTATACATACAACATGAAACAAATATATGAGAATAAACTTAAGCATTTACATTACAATTATATATATTTATATATATTAAATAAAAGAACCCGAGCCATCCTTGTTAAGCCTTGCATGTATACTATTGCATATCGTGTGTTGGCTCGCGAGCACGGTAGTTGTGCTCACTCGCGCCTCCCCAAACCTCCAGATGATGCGGAGCAAGGAGACTACGCAGACACGAGGAACCAGATGCCCGAAGACCCTGGAGTTCTTGAAGCGTAGCTTAGTTCGTAGTTGTTCTAGTCTCGCCCCAGTCTAGCTGACTCCGCTGGTACCTAGGTGCGTCCTATATTATCTGAGTTTTCGGGTAATATCGGATGTACACAGGTTTCCCCAGTCACTTGCCTGTGGAGAGATGTGCTCTCACCCCTTTTGCTTCCGTTGTCGCTTCCGCTACCTTTTTGATGTAATCATTTGGCCTGGTGGCCCTTATGTAAAACTTGACCCGACGTGGTCTATGTCACTCTGATGTTTGTTTAATTAAATATCTTAAATTCGCGCCTTGTTTGAATGATTCAGTGATGTATCTGTGAATGCTATCTACTGATCCAGGGAATAGCACAGTTATTCGCAGAGGATTCGGATTAGAAAATCCGGGTCCGACATTGGTCCTCGCGTGGTTGGACCCACGTTTGTTCATTGGTTGGGTGTGATTGCCAGCTCCCGGCGCCGATTTGGCTGAAATGGGACAACGGCTCTTTTGACAAGCTGAATTTGGTAATAGAAGTAACAACAAACAATCATAAAGGTGGATCACTGATTGATTTGCTTGGTTTCTCAATAGATTAGTTGTGTACTTTTTTTTGTTTGGGATTAAGATCATATCCAAGAAGAGGGGAAATTCTCCATATAAAGTGCACCGTGCAAAGACTTGTACCACTCATGCACTCAATAGTATATAGCAGAAATCCTTGATCTGACCCTACTATCTCACTGTACGTACTAGGACAAAGTATTTAACCGTCCTGCCTCCAAAAAAAAGAGTATTAGCCGTCCTGTGCTTATTTGGTTCGCTGCAGAGTTTCAGAATGCACAGCAACTGTCCATGCATTTAGATATTTTCTCATGTCGGCCATAAGCCCCCTTGCAGTAGACTAATATTCCATGGATTTGTTAATTACAGCTATTGCAACTTGCAGATACGTTCACATGCCACAGATCCACTTGATAAGCAATGGATGCAAGGAACTTCTATGGTAGCAAGTGGAAAATAAATCCTAGGAGACCCGCTCTAGCTACCTGGATATCTGGCATGGCTTATTTTAAATCATCAGGGTGATTTATTCTGCTACATGTCGTGGGATTGTTGGGGTCTAATAAGGGTCTAAAGGTGATGAGGTTTCATCGGATTTTCTATCTAGTAAGAGGGTGGTAGTAGAAATTAAATCTGATCATTGATTTGTTAAGAGAAAAATCGTTCTTACCCTGTAATTTTTTTGTAAGGGTATTTTGGACTTTTACTTAACCTATCACTAGTCCGCCCATGTGTGTCCATTTCAAACTCAGTTGGGCAATTATAATTTTACCCCTCGCATGATTTGTACTAGTAGTATATCAATGGAAGTATAACTTAATCCTAACTAATATGATTCATTGGATCAAAAACATTGGACAGGTAACATCGATTTCAAGGTATCGTGAAAGAGCCCTCAAGTTTACCTGACAAAACCGGACTTTACGCACTGTAATGTAGTTTAGTATTTTTTAAATGAAAAACTCAAGTTTTGGGCTAAAATAGCACTCGTGGCACGCGGAATAGCGAATCTAGCCCTTTCCGCGCATCAAAGCAAGAAATGGCACCACAGAGCCGCGAGGACGTGGCACGTGTTCTTGTCTTCACCCCTGGGGGCTAGAGCCACCTTGTTCGTGCCCCTGGGGGCCGGAGCTAGCTCGTACATGCCCCATAGAGGTTTGACGTCCTCTGGTCCGTGCGCCAGGGGCACGAACGGCTCCTATCCCACGCATCGAGGGCCCGGTCTTCGCCGAATCTGATTCCCTCCGGATTCCCTCCCGTCCCGTTGATCTTTTCCCGGACTTTCCCTATCCCGCGCATTCGAAAAATGGCACCGTGGGAGGGATTCCTGTCGGACCCCGGGCGTCGAATACTCGAAGCCATCGTGTGTGTACCATACTAGTTATATGATCAGTGGCAAGTGAAAACATCCACAACATTGATAATCACATCCATACATTATACATACAACATGAAACAAATATATGAGAATAAACTTAAGCATTTACATTACAATTATATATATTTATATATATTACACGATCGAAAGGCCAAATTAAAACTTAAGTAGTAAGTTAAACAGTGGAAGCATAGAAATTAAATAGAAAATGTCCAGCGGTGTGTCAATCCATACCCCTAGCAAGACCCATCAGCATACCCTCCGGTACTGGGTGCAAATAACGTGTCGTTTGGCATGGGCTCATCTGTTGGAAATACACCCTAGAGGCAATCATAGAGATGATGATGTTTCATTATGTTCATAATTTTGATAATATGTTATCGTGTTCCTTGAATGAATCATCTGTTATAGATCAATAAGTATGTAACTTGTTGGTGGAACTCTTTAACTTATATGATGTCATTCTAAATGTATCCCTGGCCGGAGTTCACTGGTCGGAATACCAGTGACTCTATGACTAGCACATGTATTGATTGATGACCTTGTTTCACCGGTTATGGATATAAGGATACCGAATCAATAATGTAAGCACATGTTAGAGAACATAGGGCTGGATAGAGCCATCATTGAGACACTATTGAGATTGTTATGAATCTATGTGTCATTAGTTGGTCTCTTGTAATGATGATGTATAATCATTAGACCTGAGATCAGAATGGTTCCCTACATGTGTAATAGCACTCTTAGGGGTTGCCAAACGCTACTCGTAACTGGGTAGTTATAAAGATAGCTTTCGGGCATGCTATGAAACATACAGAGGGATGTGACTGGTCGAGATGGGATTTGCCCCTCCTAACATAGCAGGAGAGATGTCTCTGGGCCCCTCGTGGTGATCGGATAAAGAAAGTGCATGGACATACCACTAGTGGTCGAAGTGTCGACCACATAAAGTTTTCCGACAATCGATCGAGAAAGTATTGAACAGTCCATGGATGACACATCATCTCACCTGGAGTTCCACCAGACATCGTGAGGCAAAGGGAGAATGCATGAGTAGGTCGCTTAGTTTGATCAGTTACGGACTAGTCGTATGGAGATACGAGCTGGTCGTAGATTGATCGAACGTAATCACAGAATGGTAAGAACCTGGTCGTAAGGAGTTACGAACTGATCGGGACCAAATACGATCTGGTCGTATGGAGATACGAACTGATCGTATGTGATGAGGACCTGGTCATAGATCATATTACATCAATGTTCGTCTGATATGTTCTATGTGTATTTGGGAATCGTTATGTGCTGCTAGGTACCGCTAACGACTAGTGGTCGGAAAAGAGTTTCCGAGTTATAACTGATTACACATGAACCTGTAGGGTCGCACACTTAAAGGGCTAGGATTTGATTTGGATGGTGATCCGAATTCATATAGGCCACGAGTTCCTAATGGGCCTCAAGGTTGAAACCCATCATGGATGCCTATATAAAGAGGGGCAGTGGCATGGGATGTGAAAAAGGATGATATTTGGAAGAACTCTCGAAACCCTAATAGCCACACCTTCGTCTCAACCACGCTGCCGGTGCTAGCACTCCAGTGCGTGGTGATCCTGCCCAGTACGTGTGGATACCTCGGAGGTATTGTTGTGAAGCATCAGCACTAGGACGATCCGCAATTCGTGACGATCACCGGAGTCGGAGGAGAAGTTGCGTGGTGAGTACGACCACTCGGAGGAGCAGACACGCGGTGAGTACGTCCACTCGAAGGAGGAGATGCGTCGTGAGTACGACTACGACTGCATCAACTCGCTACAACGACTCTACTACCGCCACGAGTCGGCTTGTCTAGCGGTAATCTCGTGATCTATTACTAGTGGTGGTTCCTTGGTTGCGCGTTAATTTTTTGTTTGTGCTATCGTAGCATTGCCGCGATCCCTTCATCATCCTCATACCCTGATCAGCAATTTAAGCAAGATTGAATTCACTTTGTACTCAACAAGAGTTATAGTGTATCACAACACAATATAAATGCAAGAGTAGCAAAGGATGGGGCTTTACACTACAAGTTACTTTCAGCATTAAACAAGTTTTATTTGCAATACCAATATGTAATAGTTTGCAGCGAAAATTTTAAAGAGTAAGTGATAGATATCGAAATAACAAGTATGTAACTTAATATTAGCAAAATCACAACCCTCCTCGACTATGATTAACATGTTATTCTCAGTTGTAGACATGGCACTCACACAAACCAACCATCCCAACATTTTTCAACAAACCATTTTTGGAAAAAGTATAGACTATACCCGGCGAAACGACACATAGCACGCTTATGACCGCGAGCATGGCTATTTAAATAGATTTAGACTCTGCAGAGGAGTACAACTTTACCCACACGATGCAAGCTCTCTAGTTTGTTTGGCATCTATCGACACCACCGCTCACAACACGTTAGTAAGTAGTCTGGAGTTCGCAACAAAGCCTTCACATCACCTAGACCTAACCTTGCACTAGCCTGGTGAATGGTACACCCTCACATCACTCGGGTTCCTCCCATTTCAGTGAGGCATTAACCGTTATATCAACAAGCTTTGTTCCCGACACCTCGGTGAAGGGAGCCCCTTCGAACAATCCTTCCTGGATTGCTCGTACTACTGCGGCCTATCAACATGCAAGGCTAGACCTTGATAACTTAATTAGCTAAGACTGCCCAGTTCAGCCGTGTAGTTGTACGCTTACGCTTAGATTGGATACACTGGTGTTATGTCCTAAATCAACCCGGGCGAGGATCCCCCTATCTACACGCGAGCTACACCTCTCACGTTCATTAGTTCATAATATATCTTGCCCATGTCATAAACTAAGTTTTTTATTTTCATTTTTATACAAATTAATAGAGGTAACCCCTCTGGACCACATTTCAAATTCTCCCAAATCCACACTCGCATTTTCATCAATTATTCATTTTTTGCAAAACTAGAGCCCGACTAAGCATCTATTCGACATTCCTAATCGAAATAACCAAATTGACATTATTTATTGCCCAAACCACATACTAAAGGACAAAACAGTAAGGATACCAATATTTCAAGGAGGATCATGCATATAATAGGAATTTAGTTACCGTTATCCTCAAAGATAGCAATTTTAGCCAAACACATGCACACATAATAGATTTTGCAACACAAAGTAGAATAATTGAAATAATGGGATCAACATGGTCAAAGGAGATGCTTACCTTGCTCTAATTTCTCAGAGAATGAGGATGGTGGATCGTCAAATATTTCATTTGTGTTTCCGTTGTCTATTCAAATTAGACGATAACAAATCACAAATTGTAAAATAAATTAAATAGAAAAAAGTCCTAATATTTTTTGCATATCAAGACAAAGCATGATTTTAGATGAATTTATAAAAATAATAATCCAATTTGGGTTTCATATGCAAAAGTTATTAAAATTTTATTTTTTCTCGATTTGAAAACTCCTGAAACAGTAAAAAGGGTGACGTCGAAAGCGTATTTTCTGAAATTCACGCTTTCCAAAAGAGAAAGCGCATTTCCTTTAAACTGAAAGTAGATTTTCTATTTTTATATTTGTTCAAAAATCATTTACTTACATATGGGTCCTACATGTTAGTCTCTCGGTTTTTTTTTATGAGATTTTATTTTTGAAAACAGTGACAGTCCCACATGTCATAGACTCATTAAATATTAACTAAATGATTAAATCTAATTTGATTTTAAACATCTAACATGTGGGGTCTAATTGTTAGCCTCTCGATTTTAAAACATGTTTTAAACTGAAAATAATACGTGGGTCCCATATGTCAGTGACTCATTTACTAAACATGTTTGATATTATATTTTTAGATGGTCCCACATGTAAAGTGATTTAGTAACTTTAACCTCTATCATTTAGCGCTAATCTAATCATAACCACATGGGTCCACAAGTCAGAGAGAGAAGAAGAGCAGAGTGCATCGCACCGTGCCGGCTTGGTGAGCTCGCCTAAGGCGAACGACGTAGCGGCTTGGCTCGGGAATTGGCAAAATGGATTCTTAGCTCGATGGTGATTCTATCGGGTGGTGGCGGTGGTCAGAGAGATGGACAGAGCTGGGGCTACGCTGGCGAGAAGCGGCAGAGGTTCTCAGGTCTGTGGAGGCTTTTGTAAATGGAGCACATTCGCGGTGAAAGATGGTGCGCACTGGCTCCAGAGGACTACTACAATGCTATCGGCGGTGGCACGGAGACCAAAGGTCACCGGAGTGGTGGCGACAATGTTCTTCATGGCAGCGTCATGGTTGTCTACGGTGGTTTCTATGGTACGACCGCTAATCATCCAATCTAATATGCGTAATAGCTCTAGGGGACTACTAGAAGCTCACCAAGGATATTGATGGCATCAAAGGATGGCCGGAGAGCTTGGAGCGGCGACGGGCAGTGGTTGCGGCGGTAGCTTCACGAAGACATGGCTCCTCGGTGATGGATTGCTGAAATGGAGCCGCGTACACTAGTACAAAACAGGCTATCCTGGACGCTTCATCACAGACGGTTCCTTTGGAATCGTCTGTGTTGTACTCATCACAGGCGGTTCTAAAGGAATCATCTATGATACGTAATTATCACAGACGATTTCTCTTGAACCGTCTCTGATACTTACGTATCACAGACGGTTATGATTAAGATCTGTCTGTGAATTATCACAAACGGTTCTTAATTATAACCGTTTATGAAAATCGCATATGTCACAAACGGTTCTTAAATAAAATCATCTGTGATATTTCACAGACGGTTGTTAATACTAACTGTATGTGATAAGTATCTCATCATAGACAGTTTTTGTATGAAATCGTCTGTGATTCACAACGCGGGAGGGCGAAATTTTTTGAACACGTGCGCGGGAGACCATAAAATTTGGCGTTATCCTTATATATTATAGCCCCCAACCGTGTCTTCCATCAGTATGTCCCTCTCCCCTCCCCACACCGAGCTTCAGTGACCACCCTCGATTCTCCGCCGCAGTTCGGTGAGGACACACAGCCGATGACGACGAGGAGGAGGGATGCCGAGGAGCTCCTTGTCTGCCGCAGGAGGTAGACTGCCGGAAGGTACGTGTACATCCCCAAAATATACATAATTTGTTGGCTGTCTATTGTAAAAAAATAATCTTAATTTTGTGTTACCTAAGGTTAGAGCACTGTTGGAGGTTTTCGGCCGTCTCTCCTTCTTTGTCGACGAGTTTGAGTCGGCATGCAAGAACAACATGTGATATACTGGTGAGGTGTAGAGAGGAGCTCACAAGGTCAATGCAAGAAGCCGATGAATTCTTTAGGAGCTTGGAGGCACAAATGATTTCTAGCTAGTTTAAGTTTGTAACTTTATTCTTTTTTCCCATTCAAATGGGACGTTGTGAAACCTTTTGGTTTCCCTTTCCTATAATGTGTTTTCCATCAGAATTTTAATTGGATTTTAGTTGTCTTGCTAGAGGTTGCATATGGAAACTACTGTCCAACAATTGATTGGTTTGGCTTAAAATCTGAATTTTTTTGTAATACAAAAAACTATCAAAGACGCTTCTGAACAAGAACCATCTGTGAAAATAGACCAGACGGTTCAAAAACTGTCTGTGATGAGCGCCTGTTATCACAGACACAAAAATCCAGACGGTTCAGAACCGTATGTAATGACGGTTTAGAACCGACTGTGATGACCTTTTCTGTAGTAGTGGTATAAGCTCACGAAAGTGCTAAGGAAGGTTAAGGTTGAAGGAATTTGCCAGGGACTCACCTGGGTGGTGGCAAACAGCAAAAGCGCTTGCGGCGGCCGGAAGTGGAGAAGAAGGGTGATTCCAGTGACTCCCTATGTGTGGATCAACATTAAGCGAGGAAAAGGCATTAGTAGAGTATAGGACGCATTATGACGCATTTGGGTGAGATTCAAACTCACCAGAGCATTAGGAACGTGAAGGTCTAGATCGGGGTGCACGCTGAATATGAAGAAGACGACAACGCATTCACGCTACAGAGCTCCAGGGGCTGCATTAAGCAAGGGAATAGGGAGACTGTGGTGAGAGGCACATGGTGACGCGGTTGGCGAGGGCAAGGAAGCACACCTGAGGCAATGGCGATGTAGAGCTTGCTCACTAGCATTGAGAACGACGCACTCGTTCCCGTTGAACCAAAGAGCAAGAAGCTCTCATTCTAGGTGGAAGGCGAGAATGACGAGCTGGGGTGTTTGTGATGCGTGAGAAAGTGGCGGTTGTGTGAGTACTAACGGACGCGCTCTGGCGTCTTCGCCAGTGTGGGAAAAGGCGGCGTCAAGCTGGTGGGAGGCATGGGGCGCGGTGACGTACAACGCAAGTGGTGGTGATAGGAGTAGGTGGAGCGGCGGGCGGTCGTCATGAACCGGGGGCTTGTTCGCGACCGGAGCAGGTGCGACGCGGCGCGCTAGCGCGCGCAGACGAATGCGACATGGAAGAGAGGTGCTGACAGGTGGGGTCACAGTGTCAGCGAGAGAGGGATACGGGGGCATGAGGAGGGCTGCAATGGGCTGTGGCGAGGCGCGAAGGATTGGGCCGCACTGGATTCGGCCAAAAGGCGAGCAGGAGATTTGAATTAAGTTTGAAATTTCTAGAAAAGGCTAGGACTTTGCCAAAGGCTGGGAGGCTCCTGACATAGCGTAGTTTATCATGAAATTTGTCAAGAATTTTATTGGTTCTGTATTTTTCTTAAAAATTCTTTTAAGCTGCTATTTGTGTGTAAATTCAATAATTGATTTATGGAAAATTTCAAAAACATGCTCAAAATGCTTCATCATTTTGTTAAATGTATATCTAACCCAAGTTCGGATTTTTGGGATGCTATAGTTCCCTCCTGTCGCTTCGTAGTTGGCCAAACACGTTCGTTCACGAGGATATAAGGCCCAGGGCGTCACTCTCGTTCCTCCACCCCGAAACATTTCGCTCTACGATTGTATTAGTAGACAAAGTTTGACATCAAGCGAAGATCTTCTAAAGGAGGTAATTTTTCCTGTTTGTAAATACAGTAGCGCCGCACGCACTGTCCATGCAATGCACACAGGGCACCAGGTTCTGGGAAACGACCCACCACCTTGTTTTTCCCATATGGTGGAGCCTCACACGCTGTAACGTGTAATGTGACAGTTCAATCTTTACCAGGTTGTGCCCCAAGCGAGTTTGTCTACTTGTGAGTGCAACTCAATCCGAGTAATGTTTACAGTAGCCACCTACATCTATTCTTCTCACATAAATCCTTCTCGAATACAGGCAATTGAGGTTGGGATGACATTCTGTGAACTGGCAGATAGTACAACATCAATAGACTACGGCTTGGGTGGAGATAGCGCACATTGTGGTTCTACAAGAGCAGCGGTCGTACGACATTGGGACTTACCGTGACTACATCGAGTGGTTTATAACACGGGCACACACCAGACTCACTCGTCCTCTACCAGAGCGTCCGTAGCATGCTACGCACCTGGACAGGCTTCAGCACTCATTCGATCGACACAGAGCTTCGAGGCGTGATGACACTGTAAAACACTTACAACCTATGCCCGCTTCAAATATGATATTTTTACTATTTGTTACTGGACAACCTAGCGCTCCCCGTCGGTCATCCACACTGCAGGTCAAGGAGGTAAGTTATGTTCAATTTATGGGCTGGTTAATTATTATGACTTAGGTTGTGTTAACATCATCCCGTCTTCTAGCCGCACGTCCGTCGGGATGCATCACTACTGCGATCAACGTCCGCACAGCCAAGTCAGACCGGTGGTCATCCTAGTGCTTTCTGTAGGTCCTCCGCATTGCAGATCGAGGAGGTAAGTTATGTTCAGCTTAGGTTCAGATTATTGATTTCATGTGATAATGTGCTAACATCATTCCATCTTGCAGCCGTCAGTTGGGCGGGGTGACAACGATTCAACTGATGAACATGCAGTCATCCCAGCTAGTGCTCGGGGGGACTACACGGTGCCAGGATTTGGAGCATACCACCCAGTGTGCCCTCCTAGTCTACGCTCAGTAGAACCGTGACCAGTACGGAGTACCGTACCAAGGCTAGAGCATCACCACACTTGGGCCCGTTGATACATCGTACGGTCAAGGCCAGAGCTCCTCCGCACCGAGGGACGTTCATACATCGTACCTGGGGGGCCGTGGCTCCGGGTGCAGATTCATGGAGTCGTTCATTACTGATATGATTGCATGTGGTAACCAGTTTGGCATGACTCAGTTGAACAACATTGATATTGGACATACTTAGTTTAGCTAGAGTCAGCTTGCTGAATTACCTCCGCTAACTCAACGGTCTTCGTACGTTCTCCGAACAGAGATGCATTCTCCGGCCCGGATCACGTACCCCACGGGACATGCTCAATGCAAGATCAGGACGCGCATGTAGACGCAGATGCAAGCGCAACGAGCAGAGAGTTACTAAGACGAGTGAGTCATATTGTAGCCTTTGTGTAATTACATTGTATATATTATATATGTATGTATCAAGGATGTCATTTCACTCTATTATCATGCACTGCATTATCACATGAAATCACGGAATTTTCATTCCCAAAAAAATTCACATGAAATTAAGGCGCAACATAGCCGAAGGGGTAGGGAGGGGATGTCTGTGCCCCAAGCGCACAGACTAGATGTCCGACCCCCAGGTGCACGATGAGGCGGCTCGGACCCCTAGGAAGCAAACAAGAATATGTGTCGTATTCCCGCGGCTCTACGGTGCTATTTTTGACTTTGATACGCGGAGGAGGCTATATTTGCTATTTCACGTGGCAACAGTGCTATTTTAGAGAGAGAAAAATTCAAAAACTCTACCCACTGGTTGAAAATGGTGGCCGGGCAAAGCCAGTCAGAAAGCAGAAGGCAAAATGAGCTCAACCTTTTAAATTGGTTATGTCAATGTAGATGCAGTTCGTAAATTTTTAGCCTGCTTCTTTCCGGATTTCACTGGATAACCGTCAACGACAGTCATGCAAGCCATGAACCTGTCAATTTCTAGGTTTTATCTAAGAACCATGACTTGGTGATAACTCAATTAAATTTACTTTTGAGGTAAATTAACATGTACGCCATGTTAGTTTAGCAAGCTATCGCAAATGCTTGCCTTTGTGATCCATAAAAATTACTGAACTTTCTTAAAAGCTTCTCCTTTTCCCATTCCGCTGCAATTTCGTCATGCATTCATAATTGAAGCATAAAAAAGTATTGCCAACGCGTTGAGATTTTCTAAACCATATCTAATGAATGATTAAGGAATCTTTGAAAATGCGTGTAAACTAATTGTCATATGTGCCAGGTTTAAGTCAACCAAACTGAGTATTTATAATACGAGAAACCCAAATAATCCTAGCTAGAGCGTTATCTATTTAATATTTTATGCTATATATGTGACTACTTTGGGACCTGATAGCACATTTCTAGGGAAAAAAAAGTTTAGCACCTGACCTGGCCTGCTCTTCTATTGGAGACTCGCGATGGAAATAATTAATCAAAATCAATCAAATGGGTACTGTAGCTGCACGTTGGCAACTTGACATATATCTGGCAACAGGACAGGGTGATGAATAATTGATGGCATTTTGTAAACGTAACTACTGTAACGGTCCAAAATTTGCAAAATTTAAAAACCAAATATCAAAAAACTACTCCATCAAACTTTCCTGAATTTTTTGCTATTGTTCCTGATTTTTTTTATTGATTTTTCTAGCATTTATTTGATTTCCCTTGATTTATTCCTCCAGTAAAAGTTCCTTTTATGTTTTCCCAGAATTAAAAATACAAAAAACTAAATCCCAAAACCCTCTCCCCGGCCAGCTTAACTTTCACGGATCATCTTCCCTCCACCTTATGGGCACACTACCTCAGCCCAAACCGCCAAATCGCTCGCCTGCTCACGGCCGCGCTAGAAATCACCAGAGTGTGCCCACGCTGCGCCACGTCGTCCCAGAGCACGCCCTCCGCTTAGCCTCGCCGTGTTTCCTGTCTCTGTTGCATCACCGAGCTCACCGTTGTGTGCCTTGGCTGCGCACAAGCTTCACCAACACCACGCCGCCACCCGGTGCCTGCGCCCATGCTCCACCGCCGCATGCCGCGCCGCACAAAGCCCCCCCCCCCACCCCACCCACACCCACACACACACACTACCACTACCAATCTTGACTACTGCGACCGCGGTGATGAATGCACTGACATCTCAACGCTGCCACGCGTTGTACCCTCCGCCATCGTCTCACCAGCAGCTGCCATCTCTTGCTTCAAGCCATGTCTACGCGTCGTGATCCCGGCTATCCCGTGTCGCCTCTCCATCGTTGCCGCACGCCACATGCGCCTGATACCGCCTCTGTGGCACTATAAATAGCAGGCAATTGCGCATCATCTCTTCCTTGTGTTAGAATTAATCTTGTTTTTCTTGTTGTTTTGTTTTCCCGTTTTACATTTCATGGTTTGGTAGGATTGGTAGTTGTTTGGTTCGGATATGTAGTCCGAGTTCGAGTTCAATCACATGAACTCAGCCTTTAAAAGGCCATGTAGCCATGTACCATGATATCGAGAGTTGAAGAAATTAAAAAGACAAAAAGAAATCGATCGAAACGAGTCGCGTGTTCTTTGGATTTCATTGTCTCGTCGTCTTGCATTTTTCTCTTCAGGGGCGCAGCAGCTTGGAGCGGGTCCCACGAGAGTCTTCTTCATGCGCAAAGACGTGAAGAACCAGAGGCGGTGGTCGCCCGAGGCAAGGCATTGCCATTGCGGGAAGACCAAGGCTGCTACATCACATCGAAGAAAATAAAGCAAAGACTAACAAAAATTCCAATAATTGGTATCAGAGCTTGTACTCGATCCGACGATGCATCGATCATCTTCCCACTCACCTACCCGAGCAAGGATGCCCAGCGATGTCGACGCACGACTGGAGGCGGGATCCGGCAATGGCGCCGTGGCCGTGGGAAGTTGTGATCCATCGCGTGGTGAGGAGTCGAGGCTCGGCCAGATACCGATGTTAACGCGAACCAACTATGGAGATTGGTCTCTCGTGATGAGGGTGAATCTACAAACACAAGGCTTGTGGGAGGCTTGTGGTCTCGACCAGCCTTTCATTCTTGACCAACCTTTTGGTATCATCCAGCCTTGCGATCTCGACCAGCCTTGCGGTTTCGACCACCCTCTTGGTTTCAACCAGCTCTGGTTTCACCACCCTCCTCGGTGTGTGTTCCTCCTCTTTTTCCCAAAGACCATATACATTAAATGTCGCTATGCATTAAATGTCGTTGTCTCTTCCATGTTGTGCGTATTAAATGCTATCTGCGCATTGAATGCCGTTGTCTCCGCCAAGGCGCGCATGTAATCCCATCGCTTCCATCTTGTCGCTCGGTCCCCTCCTTCCTCTATAAATGGAGAACCAGAAGTCCCTTGCCTTCTCTTGTTTTCCTTCAACTCTCCTCCCTCTCTCTCGCATTCGCTTCACCGCACTTTGAGTTTCACTGTCGCCGACTGGAGCGCCCGCGCCGTCTTCGACCACCTCGCCGCCGAAGAGTACCCCGGAGCCCCCGCGCAATCCTTTGTAAATGGAGCTTGTCACGTGCTCTAGACTGCTTACCTAAAGTAATAAGCGGTGGTATCGACGGATGCCAAACAAACTAGAGAAGTCGTGTCTTGTGGGTCAAGTTGTACAACCTCTGCAGAGTGTAAACTATTCAATACCCGTGTCCCAAGTTATGGACATCGCCGGTGATTTCACATGAGGGGTAGATTTTCTAAAAACATGTGATTGTGCTGGTTACGAGTTGTTGGAATAGTTTGGTTGGGAGGCGATCTAGTCGTGGAAGCGATCTAGTCGTGGTCGTTGGTTGGGAAGTGAACAGGGTGTTCACAAGTTGTTTCAAAGAAACTTGTTTACTTATGTATTAATCATTTAAATCGTGCTTTCAATCTACTTACTGTATTTACAGTCAACACTGCTTTCTGCAAACTAAACATAAAACTATCATTGTCAAGCCTTGCATGAATACTACTTGCATATATTTCCTTACGATTTGCTGAGTACTTTATGTACTCACGATTTTGCACCATTTGTTGATCACCACGAGAAGAACCAGGAGCACAGCTTTTAAGGAGGAATACTTCAAGACCATACGAACTAGGAGACGCTCTCCACTGATTGTCTGTGAGCATGTCGATGGCTTCCACGAGTTTGTTTTGTTCCACCGCAAGTTTACTCGTCGTAGATCCGGTCGTGGATCCGTTGTGACTTTAGCTCTATGTGGCAAGCTCAGAAACCTTGACAATAAGGTCATTTTGTCGCTAAGTATTATTGATTTGTCTGCTTCTTTAGCCATGTTATTGTATGGCTTCGAGTACACCAATGTTGCAACTATATGAGCCAGCTACTGATCTGGGACTAGTTCAGTATACACAGAGCATTCCGGGGTTGCATACTCGGGGTCCCGATAAGCTTCCAGCTCCTTACCCTCGACAGCAAGCCCACTAGCTCGCCTCGACTAAAGGAGCTCCTTCCACACGGTCTTCATCAACAACATGAGCAACTCCTGCACCTTCACCATTATGTGTGTCACACAAGGCTGGAGTCTTTGACTTCTTCTTCAGGCCACAACCCCTTCTTGTTTAGGAGCCGATGCAGGAGTGAGCTTGGCAAGTGCTAGGGTAGAAGGACTAAATCTCACCATTCCTCACTCGCCCTGCGTACATATGACTGCCATAATCTTGTTCCTTTGAGCTGCACTAACTCCCAATATGTCCCCAATGGTTCTCGGTTTGCAAGGCAACTCAATCTCGGATAATACACAACATAGTCCAAATCGAATGTATGGAACAACCACTACATTACAAATACGCCCCATGTACGCTTTGGTCTTGTTAGGGTCGAGTCGCGATTGAAAATAACGCAAATTAATCCTCGAGACCCTCAAGAATGGTTCCTCATCGTAGTAAATTTTGGAATTAGTGGCGTCCGACATATTTGATGTGTTGCAATCGTAAACAAGATTCACACGATTAATTACATATCTAAAACTAAACTACTCATTTGAAAAGGATTATGTATAGCATACTACACTACGTAACCATACATCTAAAACTGAGTGATCCATTTGGTTAAAAAATTACCCGAAGGTGGACGATCGATGTGCAATAGCTCGCTAGCTTCTCACCTGCCCTCTCCTCCTCTCTGCTCCTTCCATCCCCTTTCTCTTTTTTCTGAATAAATATGAGTTTTGCCAGAATTTTAGAATCTTTTATAGGATAGATTGTGCTGCTATTTGGAATGACGATATGGACTTGCGGGATCCTTGTCGCTATTTGAATTGTCGATTTTTCTAAATTTTAATATTAAAAAAATTAAGAACTTCCGGGATCACTTTCGCCATTTGAAATGATGATTGTCATAAATTTTAATATTAAAAAAATTAACCAGGGGATCTCTGTCGACAGTTGAAATGGCGATATGGTCATATCGCCAGTTGGAGTGGCGATAGGACCCTATCGCCATTTCAACTGACGATAAAGACTTCTATGTACTGTTCTATGCTATTGTCATCATTCCCTATGCTACTATCGCCATTTGGAATGATGATAAGATAATTTCGCAATTTCAAATGGCGGCAGTAGCGTAGTTTTATAATTTTGTTCGTCTATTTATTTTTGTAATTTTTTTTTAATAATATTATTTTTTAAAAAAAATCCCAGACGGTGTAGTCGCGTCTAAAAATCATCAGAGTAGCAAGCCCTTATTTAATTGATTCCAAACAAAACAATGGAAAAGGTACATTTTGAGTCAAGTCATATAATTAAATGGAAGAAACTCTGCCAATTTTGTTTCGTTTTGGCGGCGGTCGGTGAGCGGAGACCGGTCATTTGCTAGCAGCAGGAATACCGAACTACTGCTACCATAGTTTAGGAGCTTTCTTACTGTACACTAGATTTAATACATGCTATTTATCCTTTTTTTTATCCTATAGTTTAGGTTAGTTATGATTTAATTATCCTACCCCCGGTAGTATAAGTACTACAATCCATACGGGATAGAATTATATTGACTATACGGCTTATAAGTATAAATAAAAATCTATTATATCATCGGTAAATCAATGATTAAATTTAATTTATATTACCACTATATACTTACCCATCAAATGTATTATAAAATTTCTCTAGTTTAGATACTCTAATAATCAGTGATTCATTTCTCAGTTCATTTTGTCCTGGTCCAACGGAAGACTAGTTGGCAGATTCGCTGAAATTTGAGGACTTCGGGGCCGTAAATTATTACTCCGAGGTCACCGAAGGAAGGATTGATGGATCGTCGAATTCGTCAAACTTCGCGGAAGCAGAGCGAATGAGCGATTCACGCGTCAGCCGTACCAGCAGTGCACGTCACCACTCGCCGGCGATCTCTCTGCTATTACTATTCTTTGCGTGCCCGATTAAAGTATACGAAATGAGCTAACATGCATGTTTGTACCGCCGTATGTTGTGGAAATTAACAACTGGGGACTATGTGAAGTGCATGTCAATGGCGCAACGTATGCATCATGTAAGTGGGTGAATCTGTTCGGTAAAACATCAACGATAGTTACCGCTAAGATGTAAACATTGGTGGTTACACGCAGGGGTGGAAACGAATCTAGTTCGGTTCGGTTCGTTTCGGCTCGGATGAACAGTAAACTCGCCTCAACTTACTCATTTCGGAAACGAGTCAGAAGGGTGGCTTAACTCGGCTCGAACCGGCTTGTTTGAGTTCATGAGTCAAGCTTCAGGACAACGGTACATCAAAAATGTATTACAAAATTTTCTGTCATTGCTTCAGTTCATCCAATGTTACAAGACTCATTCCATAAGTTCGTTCAAAACAAGCACATCCTATTCCTAAAAAAATAAAATCGCAAGAACAACAAGCTCGACGACCGTCTCCACACTCCACACTTGCCTAGGCCGAGCCGAGCCGAGCTTGGCTCGTTTGTTTGGCGAGTTGGATAGGCGATTCGGTTCGGTTCGGTTCGGCTCGGCTCGAAAATTCACGAGCCCGAGCCGAGTTGTGACGAGCCCAAGCAGGCTTACGAGCCTCGAGCTATTTTTTCAGCCTTAGTTACACGATATTTTTTTGCGAGAAAATTGCACTTTATTCTTTCAATTTATGGGATTGTACCACTTAGCTCTCTGAACTCGTATTTTACTTTCTTAGCCTTCTGAACTTGTGAAGTTGTACTACTTAGCTCTTTGAACTTGAGCACTATAAACTTGCGAGATTGTACCACTTAGCTCACTGAACTTGCGTTGAAGCAAAGTTTGTCATATGCGGACATCGACTTCGCCCCCTCTTAGTCCAGAAAAAACACGGACGGAACGGGACGGTGACAAGTCCACCGGACTCAGAAGGGACGAAGTTGTCGGTATCTCATCCGACGAACTTCGTCTCAACGCAAATTCAAGGAGTTAAATAGCACAACTTCGCAAGTTCAGAGAGTTAGAAAAGCAAAATATAAATTTAAGGAGCTCAATAGCACAACATCGTAAATTCAGAGAGCTACAATGCATCTCTCTCTTCTTCTTTTTTCTCGCGGAAGAGGGAATTAGGAATTTAGGATCCTATACACTTTGAGTACGATAAGATACCTAGTAAGTAGTTCCGGGCTGGATGAGTTCCCCTGGCTCTTGCCTGCTACATGCAGATGCACTTGCTATCTATGCGCCACTGCAAGTCTGCATTGACCGAGCCGACCTGGCGAGGCACCAGTGGTCCAAAACAAACGTACACACACCATAAACCAGCCAGCCACAAGCAGGCTAGCTAGTGCTAAATAGCCAGTGTACATGTATGCAAAAAGTGACATCCATGGCATGGCATGGCATGGCTAGCGCGCTACTGGCTAGCAATTTTTTCCATCACGCGCGTAGACTTCCTGCAAAAACGTCTCCCTCGGCGCGGTCCCCGTCGAGATTGCGCTGCAGGACCGCAGTTGCTCCAGAAACCGAATTTGGCCCAGGATCTCGGTGCAGAAGTGCAGACTATCACCACGCCGCGCGGGCGCCGCCACTGCCGGCACAGCGGATCTTTATCTATCCAACCAGTTGACTGCGGAGGCTAGCTAGTTAATTTTGCTTAAAATTAACTTATTTTAATATTTAATAAATATTATTAAAATAATTTTAAATTGAGCCAACGATACCCACCGACGAACTTCTTTTTTTCCCGCGCAACTACCGCGCGCAGATGCACTCTGCAGGGCGGCCGGCGTCTCTGTCTCCGCGCTGCGACGTCTGTGTCCTTGCGTACCCTACTTGATTGTCTCTGCAATTGAAGTTTTGCCGCTCGTCTACAGCTAGCGTGTTCTGACCGAGGATGATACGACACGACCGAAAAAAGCGCCGCACGTTTCTAACAACTGAATATAATGTGGTTGATGGACAAATATAAGATCACGATCGATAAGTCTATGCATGGGCTATCTCTGTGCATGAATTGCAGTTCACACTTCGCAGTCACAACATTTTATAAATCATATAGAAACGTTATGAATGCAAATACATCCATTGCATGTAATACTAGTACTGCGAGCCTGCGAGCGCGAGGAACGTATCCCAGCGAGAGAAGTCTGCTCAGTGCTCGCGCCGTACTGCATTCTATTGCACTGTGCCGATTGTGCGAACTGCAACTTTTTGGCACGTACAGTAACTTTTCGGTCCATACAGTAAATGTTCGTTTCAGAAATGTATTCGTAGAAATAACACCGTTACGCACGGCCACCGTGCGGAACCTCCTCGCCCGCCACGTCGCCGCCGCCCGTGGCAACGCCCCACGCCGCCACGTGGCCCCCACTCTCTCCCCTCTCTCCCCGCCCACACCACCTCAGCCGTTGCCGCACGATGGCCGTGCAGCAACAGCTGAGAGACCGCCACGTATCGTAGTTAGGTTTAGTTAGGGTTTAGTAGTTAGTTTCTACGAATTTTAAAATATAGCATATGAGTTCGAAAATTCATGAAATTTTACGTAGAATCTTCTGACATAGTGTACTTGGTTGTGTAAATTTTTCATAATTTTATCCGTCCAGAATTTTTTCTGCTATTTTGTTTAAGTGGCATGTTTGTGCAAGAACAAAAAAATCAACAAAAAATTGTGTCATGTGTTGTTTGCCCAAACATATGAATGAGGTCCTCCCTCCATCTACTTTTCTTTTCACCAAAGCATCACCACTTGTATATCCGTCACCTCCTTATCTCATCCATCAAATTTTTGTCTTCCCCGTCACTTCCTTATCTCATCCATCAAAATTTTGTCTCCCCCAAAATGCATGGCTTAATTAGCACGCGCGGGATAAGGATTCTCCCCCGCGGTAGTTATAAATTAGAGCGAGTGAGCGTGATTTTATTTTGCAGTCGCTCGCTCTTTCGCTCGTTCATTTTAATTCGCAGTCGCTCGCTCTCTTGCTGTGTCGATTATATTTTTTTGGAACATTTCAAATTATTAACCGCCTGTTCACGAGTAGTTTGGTCGTAATTTTTATTTACAGTGACAACTAGCTATGGAATAATTAGTAAATTAGTGTACATTAATTTGAAGTGTTAGTTTGGTTATAAAGCGAAATTAAATAATAAGAACTGCATTCACCAAAGAGCAAAGGAGCATAATCTAATTAAGCTAGCTTATCATGTAGCTTATCACCCCGTAAAAGTACTGCAATTAAAAGTTAGCATGTTTGATTTACAATCTTTTATGGCCATTAACCACATTCTTACTAATATTTCCTCTATTCCATGTGTTGCAAGCTATGTCTCCGCCGGAGCTTCTCGAACACTTGTACGATGAGGACCATCAGTGCAAGCTGTGGATCGTCGATGACGCCGATGGCCCTCCACCCCTGGTGCTTGGGCGTGAAGGGACTACTAGGAGTTAGACGATCGCTACATCCCTATCCTCCGGGACACGGTCTGTGCCCTTTGTGAGGTGGTGTCCGCTGACGTCGGATGACACCACCACTCTCTGTCGGCACTTGTCTACATGTGGAGGTCCGAGACGCACACATTCCACTTTCGGTGGGGTGAGTTGACGGTCACCCTGCAGGACATCTCACTCTTGACCGGTCTCCTGATTCAGGGTGAGCCGCTTGTTCCAGGGCCTCCGAGTGAGGACTGGAAAGCCGAGCTGGAGTAGCGATTTGCCCCAACCTCTCCCGGAGCGTATACGTGGTGTACCTCGGACTTGGCTGAGGAAGTTCAGTCAGTGCCCGCAGGGTGCACCTGACAAGGTCGTTATGACGCACCTCGTTACTTACCTTCTCCAGCTCTTTGGTTGGGTCCTATTTCCAACCACATAGAGCAATTTTTGCTACCCCAGCTACATCCGCCTCGCCGAGTCGTTGGTTCACGCGGAGGCTAGGGCGATACCTCAGTATAGTCGGGGGTCAGCCATCCATTGTGCTACATACCGGGGATTGAGTGACGCTTCGCGACGCAGCACCGCTGCTACCCCCAGCCTATTGGTCCACCTCCGCCTTAACAGTCTCTATAGCACCTCTGAACTGACATGCGCTCTCCGGACTGGTGGACGTATTCCACGGGTCATGCTCGGCGCAAAATAAGGTCGCGCATGCAGACGCAGCCGCAGTAGGCAGAGAGTAGTGGCTCAGACGAGTGAGCCATATTGCATCGCATGTTATTCAGTGTTGTAATGTAATATTTTCTCCCACCTTGTTTATATACAAGCACGTTTTCAGAAAGCTGTGTATTATCGCTGTTTAATAGAAGATAAGTAGGAAAGTACAATGACACGAAATAGCGAGAAAAATTCTGAATGAATAAAATTATGGTAAATTTACACAAGCAAGTACACTGTGTCGGGAGGCTTCACATAAAATTTTATATTTTTTTAAACTAATTTGCTACATTTAAAAATCCCTACAAACCGCCGCAAAACCCTAATCACTAATCCTAACTACACTAACTAACTAACCTAACTAACCATCGCTAACTAAATCCTAACACGTGGCGCCCGGGAGTCGTTGCTGGCGTGTGGCGGCGGGTTGGCTAAGGTGGTTGCTGGGAGCTGCGGGACGACACGTGGCGGTACAAGAAGCGTTGTCGCACGATGGTCGTGCGGGTGTGGCAGGCGGGGAGAGGCCTCCGCATAGCAGCCATACGGTATCAGTGTCAATACTACAAATACGACTCATAGATAACCAATACTGGAAATACACATGAAGAAGATGCTGAATTAACCAAAGATTCGCGAACTGCGCGCCTCGTACATCTACGTTCTTGTTCATTTATACTTGCCGTTCAAAAGAACTTGCTCAGTTCGATTGATGTATGCATTGCATCAGCTTTACAGCATAAACCCCGGTGCTTTTCCCATGTTACTTTCATGTGCATTAATTTCTCGTTTGATAAGCGACTTTAGAATATTTAGCGAATCTGAACATTTCGTTTTCAAGTACTGCTGGTGCAAGTCAACAAGTCAACTGAAAGAGCTCTTTGCATCTAGTGGACTGATTGAGATGCGAAGCGAATGTGAATGGAACACCACAGTGATAATATTGACGGTTACTCAGCCATTGGATGGAGGGATCACTTTAGGCCGCACAAGCGAGTAGCAAGCTGCAAGCCATCCATTTCTTCCTGCTTACTTGGAGCCTCGTGTATCCAAGAGAAACAACTGGTGTACATGTGTGTGTACCAGATGTACGGTCAATTCTGGAAGTGCATCTCTTAGCGTAACTGCGACAACGTCATTTTTCACCCTCTTACTGTCTAGCCTCTCAGCTCGACACGCCTTTCTGAATTTAAAACTACACTGAGTTCGAGCCGAGTCCAAGCATTACGTGGCCGTGTTGGTCTTGTTAGCACAAGCCTAATACAAGTCAGAGCCACTGTGGAAAACCAAGGTAGGGGAGAGAGAAACAAAACCGTCGGGGTTCCAGAGAGAGGAACGGACATAATCAAGCTACTGTGCTCTGTGGCCACGGATTGAAGTAAAGTCAACAGGCTGATCCAAGATTCAAGCTATTAATCAAGCTGATTTTTGCCCATCACTGTTCAGAGTGTGACCCAAGACCTGCTAGTCAATGCCACGTGCTAGTCAATGCCACGTGCTGGACAATAGTACCTCAATGTTCAGTTGGTTTACCTTTTTCTTAAGGGTACCAGAGATACGCACACACAATGTACACCACCACATGCATGTATACCCGTGCGCATTCCTTATTACACACGCTAGGAATTTTACGGAGACACTAGGATCTCACGTAGCACGAACACATATTTTTTTCACTGAACGCTCACATATATGTACCTTAAATAAAATGATAAACACGTGCGTCGAACGGAGTTCGAACGCGGGTGGATTGAGGCCACAACAGCCGATCACTCTTTCCGGATAGATATTATCTCGTTCGCAGACACCGAGCTTACCATGGGAGACAACAGATCCACATTTACGACTAGATATCATCTCTCAGAGATAGGGTATGGTACGAATGTTATTGGCATCGACTGAATCTTTTGCATTCTAGTATTAACTACTCCATCTGTTTCTAAATATACGTTATTCTAGCTTTCAAATTTTGTTTCTCAACATGTACACCCATCTTTTCTACACTTTCGAGGTAATTCTTTACCATTTTTTCTTTGCATACCCAACTTATTCCTATTTACAATGTCATTTACTACTATGAACTAGAGTACACACAACATACAAGATTAATAAGGGACCAAATAAAGGAGAAAAATATGATCTTTTGTATACATACTTTATTTGCTGTGCAAAATACTAAAATAACATCACGGAGGGGGTAGTGTTTCTTCCGGGGTAGATACTACTGGTGAGACAAGCATGTCACCGTTTGTTCAACTGCTTATTAGGTTACTCGTATGATTCTAGGATGTCAAAATCGGTTGTATTATTAATTCACCTCTCATGCAAAAAAAAAAAACGTTGAATTTTGGCACATTTTATCCAACAGACGAATCAAATGACTAACCTATCTGAAAGAACAAAACGGGCATTGGTGGGCTCATCTGAAGGGCGATCGATTTCTTAAATCAAATGGAGCCAGATACTAATAATAAGTAATGACAGGTTCTACCCCAAAACGAGGGAGAGAGCTAATAATTGTGGCAGGCATGTGCAGCATAATCTATACATAAAGTCCCGTTCCAGCAATTGAAAATTGCAGACGTGCAGTAGTAGACAGAGAGAAGAACAAACAGCCCGAATCCGCAAATGCTGGTAAAAAAAATAAATCTTCAGAATCATACAAAATTAAATTGCCAATCAGGGGAGTATAAATTAATGAGATCACCAGAGGACGAAACCTTATAATGATGTGTTCTATTAACATCTTAATCTCATTATCTAAAAAATTAGTAGCTTAATCTGTCCATTTCAGTCAGCCACGTCAGTATAGAAATTGTGGATATAAGGTCAGCTCAAAAGCACCCAGAAGCGATAAAATTGACTATTGTGTTACTGGCAAGAAAAAAAAAAGTGTTTTGGAAAGGTTGAGAAAGGAAGGCTTGGTTCATGTGGAAAGGTCTCTTGATAGAAGAAAAGTCCGTTGCAGAGGTAAACACGGAAACGACGAGATTAAGACGTAGACGGAAAGGAACTTTCTGAAAGGCACAGTTCGACTGATAGGAAGATGAGTTTCGAGCAGAATCCATGATTGAATCAATCACGTTTAGGAGTCGACCATGTTTAGAAGTCGTAGACCAAATACTTTTGCCTTGAGCTTTACCTTTACTTTTTACTATATACCTTAGGAGCAGTTTGTAGCTAGTAGAACTCTTTCTTGGTAATTCGATCTATGCTCATCTACTGAATCGATTTCGAGTTACTACCGTTGGCTTTGTTATGTTTGTCTCGCATGAAACTCTCTTCCGGCGGCATCATCAATCGTCAACCCTTCGCCGTTTGCTGAAGAATTGATTTGCACACCGCATACGTCGCTAAGAGCCACTCTCCGTAGGGACGCGGTGCTTGCCGCACCTGGAGCACTTTTCCGGCCGCAACATATAGCAAAGAATACTGAACTGATCTCATGCCTGCAGTTAGAGGCTGCCGATTTGTTTTGCTACTCAATTTGGAGGCATCCCCTATTTTGTCCTTCCAATTTAACGACAGTTTATGAGGACAAAACAGATGAAGTGCGTGTATATTAATTACTTCATAGTACTTTTCCATTCTCAATTCACCACATTTGCTTCTTGACCTAAAGAATCAAACTATCCTAGTATTCATTCTTTTGGCATGCACCAACAGATAGGTGAGCTGCACATTGATCAACGATGCCGTGAGCAACAAACATATGGATGGACTCGGCGTCTCGGGCACATCATCATCAGTTGGATTTACAAACTGTAAAGAGCTTGAAACTCGTGGATCGTCAGACGGCCGTCACCACGCCGCTAGCGAGCGGTTCAGTTCGGAGTTCAGACCCGTCGCGGAGTGAGAAGCCAGAGGACACCAAGTCAGGCGCCGGCGCCGGAGGTCCGAGGGGAAGGGGAGATCGACTTTGCGCTCGGCGACTGGAGGCGTCGAAGACGAGTAGGAGGACGCCTGGAGTGGCGGCGGCGGAAGAGTGGAGGGTGCTGTGCTGGGAGAAACTCATCGGTCGGTGTTACATATGGCTGAGCCGTGGGCCCGTGTCGGCAGTGAGTGAGTTTGAGGGGAAGAGCACGCGTGGACCGGTTCAGAGGGCGACATGTGTTACTGTGTTAGCGTCAGTGGTGGGTCTGACGGGGTGCACTGGTGCAGTTGCTCCCCACTTTTTTTGTTGAAAAATCAAATATATAATAAGTATAATATGCATATATATTAATACATGGGCTAAGTAATCAACGTTTGCACCCCTCTATTGTTTCCAGGCCAAATCCACTTGAGTCCGGTGGCAGCCCATGCGAACACGCGACTCAATCACCAGGCAACCAAACCCGATTGTTGGGCTCTTGAGGGCTAGATGTGCCGCTGCCGATGCCGATGCCGATGCGGTCAAGGCGTCAAGAGGACTAGCGGAGGCGCGGACGGAGGGGCCAACTCACCGCTCACCACCGGCGACGAGCTGCGACGGCTCCTCGCGGTCACCCTCAGCCTGACAAAGCAACGCCGCACCGGTCGACGTCGCCGAAGCGCCGACCTCATCGTCCCCCTCGTCCTTCTGGACCGGTTCACGGCCGACGACGAGGCGCCTACCCCCGCTTCCCCTTGCCCTCCTCGCCTCCTCGCCAAGTCGCCATCGCTGGCTCGCCGCAACCCGCATGTACCCATTAGTCCATTATCGATGGAGAAATTTATGATTTATAATCGAAATCACCAGCAGTGAGCTGGTGCCCGATAACGATGTGTTCTATTAGTAGCTTAATCTGTCCATTCCAGACAAAGAGGCTACAAGTACAGAATCAGATCATATCGATGGAGAAATTTATGATTTATAATCGAAATCACCAGCAGAGAGCTGGTGCCCGATAACGATGTGTTCTATTAGTAGCTTAATCTGTCCATTCCAGACAATGAAATTAAGATACTGCACGGCTGCGCCAGCGCTAGATGCTTGAAGTTAGCTCATGTGCGTCCAACCCATGAAGTAATCGCGTGAACAACTGAACTTCCTTTGTCATCTTTACGACAGAAAGTCTTCTAGTAAAACAAGTTTAGAGGAAAGCCGCCGTACGTATTACGTATTGAAAACAACATTGAGCGTATATTTTTTTTACCTTCTCACGTTTCACCATCGATTTTTTCGTGTCCGAGCGAGCCCATCATTTTTATGGGCTAACCCAAAGCCCTGCGAGACCAGTAGGACACCTTAAGAGAGCGAGATGGCCGAAACAAATCCAAGCCTATTAGACCTATTGTTCAAAAGCAATAGTGGGCCCATTTAACATCCAGGCGTGGCATTTGATAGCCCATGTGAAGGTGCGATGTATTGGAGAGTGCAGAAGCAACTCCTTATGTCGGACATTGTTGCAATTTCAAATAAAAATATAATGTAAGTTACTTACAAATAAAAATTTCATATATAATTTATATCCAATCAATAAGCTTAGAATATCATCACAAACCACAAACATAGATAATCTAATTATCCACATCAGGTCAATCAAGTATCTTATACATACGTGCACATGTTTATCCACACAAGATCTCATTAACTCAAGAGAGGGTAGGTAGTAGACTCACAACCACTAAGTCCTTCTTTTGTAATAGTAAAAATAAAGATATGAGCTACGTGTCCACTTAGTTGTTAAAATTATTTTTTGTGGACGAGGACCCATTTAGAGTAGCTTGCTATTATGGTCCTCAAGCGTTCCTTTGGTCTTACACTACGGAGCCAGGCGCACCCCCACCAAAGCCGTGAACAAATTTTTGTAGTGGACTAGTCTTTTTAGCTAATTGGACCAGAATCCTTCGTGCAACCAATCTCTTAGAGTCGCTGTCATCTCAATCTGTGGGGTTTTTTTTTTTTGTGTGTGTTAACTAGATGGGATGGCAGCGCATGGAAGGTTGTCTGAGTTCTTGTATGATTAATCGACAGCAATGCAGCGCATTTACATGTTGTGTTGTATTATCAATTGATTCATGCAATGCACTAAAGCATATTCCTACTTTTAAAACTCTCTTAATTAGAAACGAGCATATGTTCGAAAACAGGGCACACCTTATCAGTACTGATATTTGGAAAGCGTGTCCTTCTAGATGACAAAAGTTTCGCCCATTGTGCTTTTCATATGCTTCAAGCTCTGGCAGGTTATATAATACGCCGGCATTTGCCTTTGCAAATGAATGGCCCAAACGTACGATTCTTTTCGGCAATCCAAACAACTCGCTTGGACAAGAGCATTTTCGAAGCATCTACTTGGATGGAATGGTATTGCTATCTCATCAACAAGAAATTCTGACTCAAACCTGTCCATAAGACAGTTCCACTGTTTACGCAGAAGTAGAAGACATTCGAGCCTTCTTCCTCTCTTCTCTGATGTTTCGTCGCATATATCGTTAGCAGACTGTTCCTGGAATAACTAACTTTAAAAGATCGAATCGTTCTCCGGACTTTCTATCAGAAAAGGACGGGATGCCACCACTTTATGTTAGTCGCTAAAGCGGTGGAGTGATCCATCTCCTCTGAATCCTAGCAGCACGCACCAAGTTTTAGTGGTGGCATCACAATATCACGTACTAAGGTTGGTATATATGTGAACTATCATGGGCGTGGCATCACGGGTTCCAGACTTCCAGTAGGCACTAGCTAGCTAGTCGTCCATCCTTTTAACGAAAACTGGATGTGCGTACATCCCAGCGAAGTCCTAAACAATTGTACTGTCAGTAGCTGCGCATTCCATGTGCATGTACGCAGAACATCTCATTTGCTCTGGCTGACGGTACGTCACATTCCCTTTGGTGAACAGCAACGGATAATTTTGTAGATAATTGTCACAAGCCTAACCAACGCTAGGTAACGGACATTGATCATTTGCAGTGGAAGTTTTATCTACATTTCAATAAGCCTGACCTCCGATGGTTTCTGATGGTGCTCGCTGGTACAACTGAAGCAGCAGCTTCCTCCCCTCCGTGCATATTTCATGAACTCCTTATCGCATGTCAAGTGTTGATATATAAGTGAATTATCTGTTTTTCTTTACCATCTTAAACTTTTAGATGAATTGGTCGGTGCATACAACTCAATATTGTATCAGAGCCAAGAGGTCTTGAGTTCAAGATCTAACTAGTGTAATTAATAAAATAATCATATATTATTTCTATTCCACGTGAGGAAGCATACACGTGAGGCGAGTGTTGAAGTATAATTGAATTATCCGTATTTTCTGACCATATGCAACTCAGTATCGAGTATCCATGTGAGAATTGAGATGCAAGTGTCAAGCAGTGTTTGTGTGTCTTCACTCAACGCCATAGCCAGATATGCTTAATTGAGTGCCTCGGAGGCTCAGGGACCGACAGTTGAACTCTGACGTACATAGAGCAGCGGCCCAAGCCTGCCGGGTCCTTCCTTTGCTGTCAGCCGGAGGTTGATTACCTCTGCATCAGCTCATGATCCTCAGTCACTCACGCGCTCAATTGCATAGGTGTGCAGCATCGATCACTTGGGAGTGCTGTGCCTGTTTGACAGGGTCATGGATCAGTGGGGCATCTCCTGTTCGGCCGGCGAGGGCTAAAGTCTCCCATGGTGGGGCTTGCCGCCTGCCGGTCGTCGACAGCGCGCACTGTTCGGATAAGGCTCCGGAGGAAAGGCTCGGTTCGGTTCGGTTCAGCTCACCACCTGAGACCCGGTGGCGTCACGTAGCTGAGCGCAGCAGCGGCCGTAGACCGGGGTCTGCATGCGGCGGGCGGCAGCGCAGGGTCCCGCCTCGAGAGCCCCGCCGAGCGCTCGAAACCCCCTGATATTTCCGCGGCCGAACCAACCAACTTTTCCGCAGCCTCTCCACATGGAAGCTAAAGCTACTGGGGCGCACCCCACGTCGCACACTCGCACGGCTCGACCGACCAGTCGCACCACGCATCATTCGTAGGCGTAGCCGATGATCGGAACTCGGCAAAAGATTCAAGATGCCGCGCGAGATGCCGGGAGATCGCCCGCGCCGAACGAACGGCGGCTCGACACTTGGCCCCTGCCCCCTCCTAGTCCCAGTGGGTTAGCCCGGTGGGGGCGCGTAGGCTCCTAGGGCGTACCACGACGTCGCTCGCACTGGTGCGGACCCAGGCGCAGGCTTTTTCACCCCCCCTGCCCGGCCGCGTTGTGTCGCTTCGCGGCCTTATCCCCTTTGGAGAAACGGGCGGACGCCCCCGCGCGCGGGTTTCATGATGGCTGTTCCGATCGTTGGATCGCCCTCTTTTCCACGTATCAGCCGGGCATGGAACCGGTGGCGCGTCGATAGTTTGCTTATGCTGCGCGTACGTGGGCGCACACTCGTGCCTCGTGGTGGTGGTTTCGTCGGAAGTGGGTTCAGGGGGGGGAGTACTAGCTAGCTTTGCCTTCTCCGGATTTCTCAGCCGTCGCCGCCGTGGGCTCTAGTTGGGCAGCCGGTCCAATCGAGCGGCCGTCTCGGCGTGTCCGGCGGGCTGTTTTTGAAGCGTGCGTACTGATGTAACCCTGCGCCTGCGCGAGTGTGACAACCCCCACCAACGAACGCGCGCGCACCCAGGATTATCTAACAACGACAGCAATACACGGCGATGTGACGGTGATTTACTTGCGCTACTAGCTGCTGGCGCTTTGCGCGCGCTGACGATAGTAACCGAAACATGCACCACAAGGGATCGAAGATTAACACAACTGGTGCCTCGCTACCTCCGGATAACTTCACAACTAATCATGCATCTTGCACGTGGCTATCTTCGATCGATCCATTGTGCAACATTATACATGTTTTTTTGGCAAGTAGAAGTAGACATCTAGGGCATGTTTGACACGCAGGACATTCACAATAATTTCATAGGAATTTTACTGGAAATAGTATAATTCCCTTATGAATCCTATGAAATTAATTAGTCATTTTTTACAAGGGAAAATCTAGTTTTTATAGAAAGCAAATAAATGTTCTTACAAGGGAAACCGACAGTTAACATGCTAGGATTACCAGCTTACAAGACAGGAACATAGTAGTGGGAGCAACAAACCACAAAAGCTATTACAAACAAGAGTTAACCAGAAACTGAATAACAAAAGCATTTAGCCCGATCTTCAAAAGTCGCCAAGAAGCATTCCAAATTACTTCAATCAACCCCTTCGATTTGAAATTGCTAATGCAGTAAACAAGACATAAATTGAAAAATCACTTCCATAGGTTGCTTAGGAAAATTCTTCTCAATAGCTATTTTGTTCTTAAATTTTCAGAGATTTCAGACCAAAACTGCAAAACTAAACAAAGCAACATTATATATAGTTATTAGCCTCTTTCCTCTCCAACCAATTAAGTTGGAAATCATCTAATGATTTAGGAATACACTCCCAACTTAGCACCTCTTTCACACAAAACTAAACAAATTTTGCTAGCACACAAGAGAATAAAATATGATTAATGCTTTCTTCATTGCCATAAAGGATACAACTCACATCCCCTTTCCACTCTTTTTTCCTCAGTTGATCAACTGTTTGTACTCAGTCAAGGTAGCTCTTCCACAAAAAAAAAACTTTTAAAGGAATATTACTCTTCCATAGTTTTTTGCAACTTCCCGCGAATAACGCCCCCACCCCCAACAAAAAAAAACAATTGCTTGTACAGAGATCTAACATTGTTTTTCTCAAAACACCAAATAACTTTGTGTACATCCCCTTTCATATCAATATCCATGATAGAATTTTTCAAAAGATTCCATTGAAATACCTCCTCTTCACCAAAAAATATAAGGAACTTGATCTTCCACATATTCTTAGTAAAACAATTAGGCACACTAATATCAGGAGATTGACACAAACTAAAAAGTTTGTCATATTGAATCTTCAAAGGACAGTTACCAATCCACACATCACCCCAGAAAGAGATATTGCAACCATTGTCAATCTGAAATCTGGCACCCCAATGAAACAAATATTTCACTCTATGCAGACTTTTCCAAAATTGTGATCCTCTCAAGGGGTTAGCATCTCGGGGGAAAAACCAGGAAAGTATTCAACTTTAATAATTCTAAACCAAAGCTCATCAGTAGCTGCATAAATTGTCCAAATACATTTAGCTATTAAACAATCATTCATAAACATGTGTTAATAACCCATAAACCCCCTAAATCTTTAGGTCTACACACCGCTCCCCAATTCACCATATGATACTTAAATATGTCACTAGCCCCTCCAAAAAATATGGACCTAGAAGAGTCCATTCTTTTGTGAACTTCCCAATTAAACCTATAAAACCCATAGAGTAAATAGGAATCTGCTCAAACTACTATTCACCAACACTAACCTCCCCGTAAGACAAAAGATTATTTTTCCAGTAATCCAACCTTTTTCTTAATTTGGTATCACCTTCTCAGCTGCTTTCTCTCCAACATGTTTGTCTCCAACCAAAATGCCTAAGTAAGTAAGAGGTAAATTAGCCAATTTACAATTAAAGATGTATGTCGCTTTTGAAGCCTCTACATTATTCACCCCCAAAACAAAAACTTCACTCTTATGGTAATTGATTTTCAAACCTGATATCCATTCAAAACAATAAAGCAGAAATTTAAGGTTAAGAAGGTACTCTTCTTCACAATCAATCATTATCGCTGTATCATATGCATACTGAAGAATAGGACCCCCTCAGGAATCAAATGAGAAATAACCCGCCTAACCAAGCCTTTTTCCTGGGCTGATTCAATAATAACTGCTAAAACATCTGCAACCACTACTACAAAATAGGTTATTGAAGATGTCTCATCACAGACGGTTCCTTTGGAATCGTTTGTGATAACATAATCACAAACGGTTCTCTTGGAACTGTATGTGATGTGGACCTATCACAGACGGTTTCTAAATACAACCGTCTGTGATAATCTAAGTCATCACAGACGGTTCTTGTTAAGTTCTTGTTAAGAACCGTCTGTGATATGCGGGTATTATAAATACGTGGTCCCAACAGACCCCGCTGCCCATTCCCATTTGAGCCGCCACCCTTACTGCCTCCTCCCCCCATTGCGCCACCCCTGCTGCCTCCTCCCCCACTGCGCCAACTTAGAGAGGAGAAAGAAGGGAAGGAAGGAGGTAGGGAGGAAAAGGAAAGGAGGAAGCCAAAGAGAGGAGGGCTATATTTTAATTAAGAATTTATTCCATTGCAATTTGATGTCAATGTGGAATTGTCATGTGTTATGGACTTGTCATCTCTGATATTGATGTCAATGTGGACTTCATTGTAACGTGGAGTATAAAAATTGGTTCCACTTTATTTGGAGTTGAGTAGAATTAGATATGAATTTTTAAAGTTAAATGAATTTTCAGTCAAATGATTTAGAGTTATGTTATGGACATGGACTTGTCACCAGGTTCATGTGGATAAATACTGAGCATATCACAGATAGTTCTTTTATGAAACCGTCTGTGATGTTTTCATATCACAGACGGTTCTATTATGGAACCGTCTATGATATCCCTTTATTTAATAGGGAATCGATAGGGTTTGTGCACCCTTACTCGTCACTCTGCCTTACTCTCGCACCTTCACCTCCCTAGCGCCATAGCCTGCTTGTTCGTCTCCGACCTGCTCCCCGACGCCCGAAGCCTCCTCCCCGGCGCCGACCTGCTGCCCGACCGACGACGAGTCGGTGACCCCCTCTCTCCCCGACCCCCACGCCCCTGCTGCTCCCCGCCTCCCCGACGCGCCCTTCTCCCCGACCTCGACACCGCTCGGCCTCGAAACCGCTCGGCCTCCTCCTCCCCCTTCCTCCCCCGAAGCCACCTCCCAAAATACGTCTCTGCCATCCGAAGCCACCTCCCAGGTACGTCTCCGCTCCTCGCGTCGGTAAACCCTATCTTGACTGACTTATCACCCAACTGCATGCTTATTCCTATTAAAACACATATACCGGTAAACCTATTTCTTGCATTACTTAGTAGCTAGCTCTGGTAACCCTGATCTATGTCTAAAAAATAGATGCATATTCTTTGCTTCACGTTACTACCTTATCTTGTGCTTGTATACTTGCCTATGAGCTCTATTATACCTATCACACATCTATTCTTTCCTATAACTGGCTATATGTGAATAAACCCTTGTAAACACCTATCCAAACATGCTTCTCCCTATACTCCGGCTAGCTCTGTTATTCTTAGCTGACCTCTAAGGCCACAGGTGAATCGACGAAACTACATCCTTTGTAGCTTTTTGTGCAATGTCATATATTTTCTTTACTACGTATCCTATATTTAAGTTCAATGGGTAACTTCTATTTGTTTATGTAATTAATGTGTTTACAAAGCAATTTTAGTTAATTGGTTGGATAACTTCTATTTTTTATGTATAAAATATCAACTTGTAATCCATAAAATTTTAGTTCATTGCATATGTAACTTATATAGATAGCAAATAAGCGAGATGGCAGAGGCACCGTCTTCGCAGCCATCAACGAAGTTGTCGAATGCGTCTGAATCTCCGATCAAAGTGGTACGTAAGCGAGATGGCAGAGGAATATCGAAATAGCCCGCGGGCCGAATGACTATCACAGAGGTCAGTGACGTTGGGATCCCTTTGAGTCCCAAGAAAGCAGCGGCGAGATTCTGGACCATCTGCGGGGTACTTGAAAAGGAATGGGTCCCCATCACCACACCAAGCTGGAAGTCTCCGACGGATGTAGAGAGTGGCCAGCTATGGACTGAAATTTCAAGCTCGTTCATTATCCTAGAAGCAGACGAGGCACGCGTGCAACGGCAGGCGTTGCTCGCGATGGGACACGTGTGGAGGACCTTCAAGCGCATGCTTGTCACGAAGTACATGAACACGGGTCGGACGCCCTTCACGAAGTATCAATTCTTGTCGCGGGATATATGGGAATGCCTTTGTACGGATGAAGACGACGGAGTATCACCGTCAGATACACGAAGGAGCATTTCTTCTACGAGCCGGACTACTTCGTCGTGAGCTTCGACGACTTATTCGACCTATTCAACCTCACTGCCCTCCACGCCTCACTTCTACGATGTTGGACATTGTAAGTGTGGACAATTAAGTTCTACACTCACGTAATACCGATAAATATCACAACTCATTGCTTATGTATAAATACATGATGAAAAATATCCGTCGATGGAAAGAACCGGTGAGTTTCCTCGATCCACACGTGATCTCTGAGCAAACCATCAACCAAGACGCATCCTACGTTGTGAAATACATAACGACGGGATTGTTTGCTCAGGACGACAAGGACTACATAATGGTGCCCTACAACCAGAAGTAAGTGCTTCACTACTTGCTATATAAATTTTACTTGTACTTTATACGCAGCACGAACTTAGGTTTATGACTATAGGGACATACATGAGTAGGTTCCACTGGATCCTTTTAGTCATTATACCAAAGAGGAACAAGGTAATATACCTTGATTCCCTATTCAATAAAAACCACGACTTCACCCTTGTGAAAGGAATACTCGACAGGTATGCTCATTTCCTCCATACATAACTCTATTGTAGTCTTCCTTCTTTTCAAATGACCGAGGATAACTTTTTGGAATCATGCAGGTCGTTCATCACCTATGTTGCCGAGGGAGGGCCAAACAACGAATCGAGCGCCACATTGCAACACAGGACGCGATTTTCGGTACACGCTACAACACAATAATCCTATATCATACTTCGTAATAATGCGTCTCGAACTGACTGTACCTATATATGTAATTGTATTTTTGTAGTGCCGCCAGCAAAAACAAGATCACTTATGTGCATTCTACGTTTTCCATCATATGTGGCAAATGATGAGTGCTAAGATGGAGGATCCTAAGGTTTGTCATTCTCACAAAAATTATTTTCTAATTATAAATTTAAATATATATATATATATATACTTACTACTTTACTCCTGCTAGCGATAGGGCTTGAACATAGATTTAGATGCACTTGTTATGAAAGAGGTCTCAGATGTTCGAGGGGCGCTCTACGCCTTCATCAAGACGGAGATAATTAAAGCCGACGGAGAGTTTCACTCCGTCGACACCGCTGAACGACCTTGAAACTATTGATTCAATTGTAATTGATCACTTTGAGTACATGTAATTCAATTATAAATCTAGCGACAATACTTGAACATAATCTTTTGTAATTGATTTTGAATTTTAAATGATCACTTTGAGCTGTCAACAATTGATTCATCTGTGATGTATCTGTTTTCTGCTTGCTAGTTTTCAGAGGGTATGGCTAGCAATTCCTGAGGCTAGCCGAAAATAAATAAAAAATAGGTATAAAGAACTATCACAGACGGTTTTTGGTTGGAGCCGTCTGGAAACGGTACTATCACAGGCTGTTTCAACAAAAACCGTTTCTGAAGGGCCACTATCACATATGATTTCAACCAAGAACTGTCTGTGATATACTACGTATCATAGACGGTTTCCACCAAGAACCGTATGTGATACGTAGTATATCACAGACGATTCTATTTACAAATCGTTTGTGATAGTGACCCTTCACACACGGTTCTTGGTTGAAACTGTCTGTGATAGTGGCCCTTCACAGACGGTTTCAACTAAAAACCGTCTGTGTTGAGCCTTATCACAGATAATACAAAAACGTCTGTGATAACCAACTGTTATCACGGACATAAAAATTCAGACGGTTCAAAACCGTCTATGATGACGGTTCCGAACCGTCTGTGATGTACTTTTGTGTAGTAACGAACCAAATTGAAAAGATGGGGAGAAAGAGGATCCCCCTGTCTTAAACCTCTGTAAGTATTAAAATAGCGACCAATCTCTCCATTGATATTAATACTAACTTTACCCCCTCTAACTGAACTCATAACCAATTGAATCCAATGATCAGAAAAACCTTTATTCACCATCACTTCCTTAAAAAAACTCCAATGAATTTTATCATAGGCCTTTTCAAAGTCAAGTTTCAAAATTACCCCTTTTTCTTTGAAAAGTCTAATCTCATGAACAATCTCATGTAGAGTAACCACCCCATCTAAAATGTTTCTGCCTTTGATAAAAGCAGACTGACATTCATTGATGATTTTGTCAGCAATGTCTCCTAGTCTCTTAGCTATAATCTTTGTCACAATTTTGAAGCTAACATTCAGCAAACAAATGGGTATATACTGCTTAATATTACTAGCTTCTTTGAGTTTGGGAATTAAAGTAATTACTCCATAGTTCAGTCTTTTCATATCCAAATCTCCTTTAAAGAAATCTTTACCGAATCTTGAAATTGATGCCTAATTGCCCCCCAAAATTCTTTATAAAACAAATTAGGAAAGCCATCTGGACCAGGAATAGAATCAGAAGGCAGTTCTGTTATGACTTTCCAAACTTCCTCCTCAGTAACATCTTGAGCCAAAAAGGCATTATCTGCTCTAGAAACTTTGTGCTTAATGCTCCAAACTTAATGAGATAGGCTCACCCCTTGAATAACTTCCGAACCAAATAGGGCTTTAAAAACTATTTATATAATTTCTAAGCTCAACATTGTCTTTAATGGTGACCCCATCATGATTCAAACTAAAGATGTAATTCTTCTTCCTTCTCCCATTAGCACTATTATGAAAAAAGGCAGTATAGCATCCCCTTGAGCGATCTAATTCACCGACTCCTTTGCTGCCAATATTTCTCTTCCGCATCATAAATTGTCTCCAGCTCAGATTCCATTAAATACCTCTGAGTCCACTCTTCAGCACTTAACCCTCTCCTTTGTGCCAAATAATCTATATCTTTGAGGTGATCTAAAACATTCTTCTTCTTCTGATTATACACCCCATTCAAATTGGCACCCTAACTTCTCAAAAAACCTCTCAAAGCTGCAATGCAACCATTCCATCTATCTAGAGAATAAGTATTCTCAAAAACCTTACCATTAAGCTCAACCCATTTGTTATTTAACAAATCCTTAAAGTTCTCTTAACAAAGCCATTTCTTTTCGAAGAAAAATATCCCCTTCTTAGCAATATCACCCTCCCCAAAATTCAGTAAAATAGAATTATGATTAGAACCCACTCTAACAAAACTTTTCACATGACAAAAAGGAAACTTGTAATTAATCATTTCTCCTAGAGAACAGGAGTTTTGAGCTTATAATTTATGGACAAGCATAAGACCATCAATGCTCCTCATAAATGAAAAGCATCGCCGATGCAGGAGCCAAAGCATTTTGTGGCGCCCTTAACTTTTATCAAACAAATAGTTTTGGGACGTTTTTGTCTACTACTATTTGGGCACAGCACGGAAATAAATAAACAAACAAATTTAAAATCACATTAGAGGACCGATTTGCAACACCACTACTCTATTGTAGTTTTAGGAGTAGTGTAATTTAATATTTTGTGTAGTGTATTTTGCTTACTATATTATAACATGAGGGGAAGAAAATTTATATATTTGCCGCGTTTGAATTACTTTTGACTTGTCAGTTGGTCTAATATTTGGCCAGCTATAAACCCCATTGTTTTTACAGTTGATTAATTGTTTATATTTACCGCGTTTGAAGTACTTTTTACTTGTCAGTTGGTCTAATATTTGGCCACTCATAAATCCCATTGTTTTTACAATTGATTAATTGATTGGGATTTCCTTGTATGTTGTATGTGCATTATAAGAACCCACCCTTAAACTATACACGAATTACCAATCATTTACTTTTGCATTCAGGAACAATCTAATTTAATAATGTGCATCTAGGAAAGTTATGCTTTCATCAAAAACTCGAGTAAGAATTCAAAATCATACCATAATTCACAATATTTGTTGAAGAATAATCATGAATTGGATATAATTGCGCCTGTTGTAAACGTTATAATTGCTGGACCGAAACGACGACTGGAGGGGGTGAATAGGAGCGATGCTTATTTTTCACCTTAACCGAATTCAACTATATTCTCACCCAATAGCCATGGAAGCTATGAAGATTGAAAGTACAAGCACAGCGGAAGTCTTGTGTTGAACCTTATCAAAACCCTGAGACACAACGAGTAAAATCACCAAAAACTCAAAGAGAGAACACATGAGCGGTCAGACCTCTGATGGTAGGCGGTTTGACTAATGGCCAATCGGTATGGCCTCTCATATTGGCGGTCTGACCTCTCTCATGGATGAACAGTAAAATCAGCAAGATTTCGAGATCACAAAACGACTCAACTTTTGATCTGTTGATCCAAATCCCCTCAAATTTCAACCATTACTCATCAAGAAGGTCAGGAATCTATTCCAATTGACGATTGGAAAGATCGATGCCAAGATTTCACCAATTTCTTAGATTAGAGCAATAGAGCACAAGAACTGGCACTACTACACAAAACGTCATCACAGACGGTTCTACACCGTCATCACAGACGGTTTTTGAACCGTCTGTATTTATGTGTCTGTGATAACAGACGATCATCACAGACGGTTTTCAAACCGTCTGTGAAAAAATATCCGCGCGGTTCTTGTTCGTAATGCTCGTGATAGTCTATTTTCGCTGCATTTACGAACAAGAACCATCTGTGATAGTTATTATCACAGACGGTTTTTGTTCAGAACCGTCTGTGATAGTTTTTTCTATCGCAAAAAAAACAGATTTTGAATGTTCGCAACAGTGATAGTCTTGATATGCAACATTGCTTGCAGTAAAAAATGAAATGGCGGGACAGAGAGGAAGATACATACATACCTGCTTCCCAGCATGGCGTGGAGTGTGACGATGAGCTCCTCCTCTTGCGTGAAGTTCACGTGCTTGAGGTTCAACCTCAGGTAGTTGGTGTACCTCAGCCTGCAGCTCTTGCCGCACCTCTTCAACCCTGCGAGCAACGCATCCATGCACGCAAAAACACCATCGGTTCCTCTTATCTCATCAGCCAAAACCCCACGCAGATGATACAAAGATGTAATGTACATGAAAACGCATGACCTGCTCTTTGAGGAACGGAGGTCCAGTTGCCGATGCCGTGGGTGGAGGTCCAGTTGAGGCCTGTGGCGGTGAACTTGGACCGAAGCACGTCGACGAAAACGAAGTCCAGCAGCACCTCGGCGTCCCACAGGTTCGACACCCTCCCCAGCACATTCAGCCTCGACTCGGCTATTATTTATAAGGACAGCGGTAACATATTTTGCTTCCGCGCACGCGCTCAAAATTTTCGAACTCCTCATGCTGCGAATCACGAGCGGTTCTTCTTAAGAACCGTCGCGATATGATATCATCACGCACGGTTCGTATCACAAACCGTCACGCTGTGATTACCATCTCATCATAGACGGTTCTTCTTAAGAACCGTCTGTGATTTTAGGGTTTACCATGGCTTTCAATTTTAGGGTCTAAGCCATGGTAAACCTAAAATCCTGACGGTTCTTAAGAAGAACCGCTCTGTGATGAGATGCTAATCACACCGCCTCGTGATGACATCCTTATCACGCATTCGGTTCTTCTTAAGAACCGTCAGATAATTCACGAGCGGTTCTATTTACAAACCGTCGTGATGACTTAGATTATCACGCACGGTTCTTGTTAAGAACCGTCTCATGAGTATCATAAACGGTTCCAAGAGAACCGCTCGTGATTCTGTCCACATCACAGACGGTTCCAAGTGAACCATCTGTGATTATGTTATCACAGACGGTTCCAAAGGAACCGCTCGTGATGAGGCGCCTTCTATAGCCTGTTTTGTAGTAGTGTGGGGAAATTCAAACTTTGATACAAAAACTTGCTCGTGGGTAGACGAAGATCAATATGATCCTAGATGTATTCCCACATATCCCAACAAGCAAGATCACAATAAGAAACCCTAAGAAAACCAAAGGAACATCAAAATCCCAAAAGTCATCAAAGAGAGAGCAAGAACAAGGAGAGACTCATCTTGAGGAAACTTTGCTTGGATTGATTTTATAATGATGTTGGTTTACAAACACCCCACCATAGAGGACAAAATCTCAACACTTGAGAACTCAATAAATCAATCTCTCACAAACTCTAGACTCAACTATTCCAAAGATCCCAAAACACAAATTAGACTTTTTTTTTTCTCTTGGAAGCACTTGGAAAATACACATCTGGACATTCCCTTTTATAGTAGAGGCTAGGTTTAGAGAGAATACCCTAATGGACACCCGTTAAGCCCACATACAAATGTGTCTACACTCATGCACGTTTCTCAAAGCGGGTAATGAACCGGGCTTCCACAATCTGTTTCTTCGTGATCTTTATATTCACTTAACCTAAACCGCCTCACCTTGCACATGATCGTAAGTTCTTCTACGATCACCTCATAGTCGTAAGTCCTTCTACGACCAGGTCATTTACGACCACCCTATAATCGATTGAGCTTACAGACAAGTAGGTCCAATTGATTAGGCATCTAAACAACAAGATATGCTATTGTTCTCTGGAATAACTGCATGATTAATCTTTTTGTTCTGGTGATAACTGTCTGGAGAGGTGGGAATGTTACTTCTCCAACAGTAATCTCCGGTAACTGCGCCATCATCTGAAGCATTGATACGCCCTTTGGGCTGGAGAAATTGTCATTCACTTCGAGCACGCTATAAAAGGAGGAATCAGCATACGACAAAGGGAGAGGAAGGAAGAAAGACACAATCAGGAGCATAAAATATTGCATTTCAGTCTTTCTCTTGATCTGTAACCAACATACTCAATATAGCCACACAGGAGTAGGGTTGTTATTCTCCCTGGAGAAGACCCGAACCTGTATAAAAATCTCTGTGTCATTTTCTCTGCGTGATTTGAGTCTTAGAGACCCCCCCGAATCAAACAATCAGTACGTAAGTTCGGTTCTAAAACACTAACACATATATTTAAGTAAAACTTTTAGTGGAGCCCAATCTATATTTTGGATCCGAGGAATGTAATAAGATATAAGAATATGTTGTCGAATGTATACCTCCATGATTTTCACATTTTCATCCAAATGAGACTAAATAATATCATAGTCAACAAATATGTTAGTCTCACATAAAGATTTATCATTAATCACTAAAACTAAATTAATGGAGCTTGAACTTACAATTGTGCAACATATATGCACTGAAACTCATGAAATTGACCAAACCTATGATCATCGCTACCTTGCTGGCCAGCGAATAGGGCAAAACCGGTCAGACCACCATCCATGGTCAATCTGATTGCCCCCTGGCCGGTCTGACCGTCAGCTTGTAAAACTCAAAAGTCAACCTTTTGGCAGTCAGACCTTCGCTAACGGTCAGTCTACCCGCTAGCCACTTGAATCGACAACCACCGGTCTTCTCGATCGAGGTGGTAAGAAACCGCCAAAGAAGGCCGATCTAACCGCCAGAACCTGACAACACTTCTGAATTTTGCCGAAAATATATGTTTCGAGAGACCCTCACCACCATTGTCAATTGTTTAATCATCCTAAGATCATGAGGATATTCTCATGATATCCACAATAATTGCTACAACCTCTAATATAAAAATAATGATGCCCCAACGCCCAAAACGCGTGCGTGCGCAAACACACACAATCAAATTAAGTTGATAATTAAGGCACAAATTTGAACAGTACATTTCACTACCATATCTTTGAGAAATGTTATAAAAGCGTAATAAAATGAAACTATTTTTAATGGCAAATTTATTCATATCGATTTCAAATATTTATCTAGATGTCCACACTAAAATCTTTGGTTGTGGTGAAGGAGAACTGCCACCACTTCATTAAGAGAGAGGGGGAAAAAAAAGAAGTTGTTACAAAATGCCGAAGCATCGAACCTGTTTAAAACAGGTCGATACACAGTGCACCTTACAATGTGAAGAAATCACCTTGCATGTATTAATTCAAGGAAAGCACTATTCTTTTGTGGCCGGAGGGCTTATTTGTGCTCCTCGTGCTCTCACATGAAGTCTCACTTTTATCAGATCAAATGAGTTACTGCAGTAGGAGCAATAATGCTATATATGTCTATTTTAGTGTATCACGCAATCTGTTTCATTGAAACGCGCCACGAGGTCGAGAGAGGTACGCCGCTTAATTATTTCGCTTCTTCTTAGGCTCCAAAGACAGATTTGTATAATTGTTGAAAATCATGCGTCCCTACAATATGGATGAAGGATATACACCCGCAATGTACAATAGAGATTCCTTGGGGTGGATCTTGTTGAATTTGTGGCTGATTGTACTACTGTTCAACTCCCCATAATGGCACAACAGGATACATGTCTCCAGAAGTCTCCACTCTTGCATATGTTTCTTGTTCATGATATGTGTATTTCCAACTTGTACTGTCCTGCATTCCTGCCCAACAAATGCATGGTTGGGTACTTTGTTGCTTGGGCGGGTCTATTTGTTTTCCGTCTAGAGTTGAACTTATCTATCACAACTATGCCAATGTTGCTCTTGTACCGAAATAGCTGGAACTAGTGCCATATATCCAATGGTTACATAATATCTTTTTACTTGTGTACAGAATGTTAAAAGGATCTTTCATTCTTTCTGTTTTCTTTCACACTTGTATAGTTTTCTAAACATTGTTCTCTCAAATATGTTGACCCAACTGTTGGGCGCGTTTTTATGACGTATTGAGCTATTAGTGATGTCGATGTTTTGTACCTAAGTTTCTGACTGCTAATCATGCAGTGAACTTTGATTAGAAAACGTGGAACTGAAATATTTTCAAATTTCATAACTGCCCTTCATATCTTACAAGAGTCATGTCTCGTTTATGTGTATCAAAATCTGATACATTGCAACTTTGGTGTTTGCAGATTACTTTGTGACGAAATGTGGTGTACGTCTAATGTCACTCTTTGTTTTTTTTTCACAACCACCATGTCTGTTCATTTACTTTGTTACTCCAGTCGCAGTCTTTTTTGCTTGCCTGGAGTGTAGTTATTGATGATCGGTGTTTCATCATACATCTCCATAAGTCTTTCAATCCAAAATATTATCTGAAGAAATCTGTTACCATTTGCACAGTATTTCAAAATGCATGAGCAGGAGGTAAAAATTATCGGCAAAATTTCGCCGAAATTTTGCAAAATTTTGGCCATTTTTCGGGTCATTTTCAGCCGGCAAAAAATTGTGATTTCAAATTATGATTCGAAACTTTCAAATGATTTTTTTTTTGAAAAAACCGGTAACCGCCGGTTATCTGTCCTATTGCTACCCTCGGAAATTTCAAATTATGAAGGATATACACCCGCCCGGCCGCTCGTCGCTGGCCCTCTCTGGTGCCTCCTCCTCCCTCCCTCCGCTGCTTGTTGCGCGTTTGGCCCTCTGCTCGATCTTTGCCTGCAGTCGCCCGCCTCCGCCTGCTCGATCTTTGCCTAGCTCGCGCCGCCGCCGCCTGGCCAAGTGCTAGATTGTAGAGATTTGGATGAACTAGTGTGCGTATTTGCATGAATTGAAGAGTTCGTTAGGGATAGCAGTGGTAGCAATTTGTGTATTAGCTTTTGAAGTCTATGATTAGTATCTGTTCTTTTTTGTCCTAATGATTCTATGCATGCTCTAATTTGCCTCATTTGTCTGCAGTGCCGCTGACTGCCTCCACCGACACATAGCTGCAGCCATCTTCCCCACTACTGCTCCCTTGGCTCCCTCGGCTCCAAAAAGTATGAAGGTAGTGGATAAGTGGAAAATAATAAAGGTTACTTATTTTCTTGATTTTGTCCATTTATGGTGGATTGATATCTTTGTCATTACAATGCTACATTAACGTGTTAATAAATAATTGTATTCATATATAATGGTACTCCTTTATATTAAAAGAAAGTGTTTTTTATGCTCTGTTGATCATTTATGTTGTCTTCATGTCAATATGTTTTTCTGTACATGTATAGGGCATGTATCCTATAGTAGCTTGTAGCTAGCTCCGTATTTGTTATTTTTGACATAAATAACAAGTCGGATTAATATATGCATTATGTTTTGTACACTAGGATGACTGAGGACCGTAGTTGGATGTACACTGGGCGTAGAGATGGGTGACTGTAGCGAAGAATGGATGGAAAAGACGTCCAATTTTGTGGATCGAGCATTTGCTAGGCGTAATGGACGGGTGTGTTGTGCCCTTGTTCTCGTTGTTCAACACAAGACCACAAATGAGGGCAACAATGATCGCACACTTGTGCAAGTACGGATTTCGGCCAGGGTATACCGTGTGGGTCTATCACGGCGAGTCACAACGTAGTACATCATATGTGCTAAGGGAAGAAACGGACGATGGCGGCCACAATGAGAGTAGGACAGAAGACATGCTAGATGATGTGCGTGATGCGTATGTGCCACATGTAGAGGAAGAACCGAGCCTGCAACAAGGGCTTTCTTTGATATGTTGTCCGGCGAGTCAACCACTTCATGGGCAAACACAGTGTCCCAACTAGATGCCGTCACCACGACTACTTGTCATCAAGTCGATTCAAAGACAAGCATTGCTTGCTTTGATGCATTCTTAAGCGTGTTTAGCACCCTTCTCCCCGATGGTCACAAACTGCCCGCTAACTTGTATGAGGCCAAGAAATTGATAAGCGCACTAAATATGCCATATGAGAAGATAGATGTTTGTCCAAATCATTGCATGCTATTTAGGAATGAGAATGTGCACAAAGATCACTGTGATAAGTGTGGTGAGTCTAGGTTTGTTGAGGTTGACTCCGGTGATGGTCAGAAGAGGCAGCTTCCTATTGGCAGAAAAATACCTCGCTATCTACCATTTGTGCCACGAATCCAACGGTTGTACATGTCTGAGGTTTCTGCCAAACAAATGATATGGCACAAGTATGGTCGTCGGTACCATGCTGACAAGATGGTCCACCCATCTGATGGTGAAGCATGGAAGCAATTTGATCGAGACTATGTAGAGTTCGCGCGAGCCTCTAATGTTCGAATTGCAATCGCAACTGATGGGTTTAACCCATTTGGTATGGGGGCTGCGCCGTACAATTGTTTGGCCGTGTTTGTCATTCCTCTTAACCTCCCACCCGGCGTTTGCATGCAGAAGCAAAACATATTCCTTTCCTTGATAATCCACGGTCCCGAATACCTGTGGAAGAATATGAGTGTATTCATGGAGCGGTGGTGGATGAATTGTTACATGCTTGGGAACAAGGCATAGTAACATATGATCGGTCAATAAATGAACTTTACCATGCGGGTCGCGTACCACACATCAATGCATGACTTCCGGCGCACGGATATTCGTGGGTGGTGTGTACATGGGAAGATGCCATGCCCAATCTGCAGGAGGCGCTATGGTCGCTGGCTAAAGCATGGTCGCAAGCATTCCTTCTTCGATTGTCATCGTCAATTCCTTCCAATTGACCACGAATTTAGAAGTGAGAAATGGATTTAGGGCTAATATTGTCGTCATGAGTGGACCACCCCGTCGGTGGCGGTGTGGAGGTTCGTGCACGCTAGATGCTTTGAAGCCCCTTGACGATGGAGATGGGTTCGAAATATGGCGAGGAGCACAATTGGACTCACATTCCAAGCTTGTGGCGGCTACCATACTTCCATAAGCTCATTCTTCCGCATAACATAGATGTAATGCACAATGAGAAGAATGTTGCAGAGGCCATATTTAGCACATTCTTTGACATTCCAGAAAAACGAAGGACAATATCAAGGCTCGACTTGACCAAGAGGAGCTTTGCAATAGGCCTTGGCTGAATATGATCCACAAGCCAGCTACTGGCAAGTGGGAGAAGCCAAGAGCTAGTTACTGCCTAACTAGGGTTCAGAGGAAGGAGATTTTGGAATGGTTTCAGACCCTAAAGTTTCCTGATGGGTATGCAGCAAATCTAAGGAGAGGAGTGAATTTAGCTACCATGCGCATCAATGGCCTAAAGAGCCATGACTACCACATATTCATGGAACGCCTTTTGCCTGTGATGATTCGTGGCTACGTCCCCGAGTGTGTTTGGCAAGTGATGGCGGAGTTGAGCTTCTTTTATCGACAGCTATGTGCGAAAGAGGTAGATCCCATGGTGATGTCAACTATGGAGCGTGAAGTACCTGTGTTGCTTTGCAAGTTGGAAAAGATCTTTCCTCCTGCCTTCTTCAATCCAATGCAACATTTGATTCTTCATCTCCCCTATGAAGCTAGGATGGGGGGACCAGTGCAAAACCGATGGATGTATCCAATTGAGAGGGAACAAAAGGAACTACGAGGCAAAGCAAAAAATCGATCGCGTGTTGAAGCATCCATAGCGGAGGCGTACATACTTGAGGAAATTTCCCATTTCACATCAATATACTTTGCTGACAATGTTCGCACAGTGCACAATCGAACATCACGATACAACATTGGCATCCTCAAAATGATTGCCAACTTAGCCTCTTCGCTGGAAGAGGTGACACTTCAAGCAGTGGTACTCCCAAAGTTTTATCAGCGGGATGAGTGGTTGATCGCGATGTTGTATGTCTTGACCAACCTCTCCGAAGTGGATGATTACATTAGGTATGCAACAATTATATTTTCCGTACAATTGATGCATGAGTGTTTTTATGTACTTGTCTTGATGCTGTAGGGAATTTGTTAGGAACGAGTGGAAGCAACGTCGAGATCCATCCGAAAAACAAATTGAGACCATTCTTAGGAAGGGTGCTGGGAATTGCAAACCGAATTTCCCATCTGGTTCTATCAAAAGTAACTTCCTTATTAGCTAGTCCCCTTGCACATAACATTTGCTAAGTGTATGAACTGACACATAAAACCGTTTCTATTTATCCTGTAGAGCTTGAAGGACAAGTCTATGAGCAATAATTGAGACAAGTTGCTCAAGGATGCCACACTCGGTCTTTGTCGTATAGTACCTACGATGTGAATGGGTACCGCTTCCGAACATCGACACATGAGCGTGAACGGCCTAATGCAACAACAATTAATAGTGGATTGGTGACTATAGGGCAGGATGGGAGCAATACAACTGTTGAATACTATGGAGTAATTGAAGAAATAATTGAACTATATTTCCATGGTAGCAAACCTCTCAAAATTGTGTTATTCAAATGTCATTGGTTCCATCCGCTTAGAAGTCGACGGAACACATCACTTGGGTGGTTGAAGTTGCACATCAATCACCCTACTGTGCAATGATCCATTTATTGTGGCTCAAAGAAGCCACTCAAGTATACTACATCCGTACCCATGCAAAGCGTATGTAGTCTAGTGGATTGGTGGGTAGTACATAAGGTGCAACCATATGGGAAACTACCTACCCCTAGTGAGCGGACTACAACATCGAGACCAACAAAGGTGTTTGACTTATTCTTCCAAGAAGATGGGCTCCGAGGGACTTTTGAAATAATAATTGGCGAAGGGGACGATCACATAGAAGACATTCTAATCGATCTTTGAGGAGGTTGTCAACGAAGACGATTTGGAAGTACTTAATCGTTTAGACATTCATGGCACTGAAGGGGCTGAGGTCGAGTCAACACCTCATGAGAGTGACGATGACTTTTTAGAGGGCCCATCTGCGGAGGATCCCATTGTAGACGACTACTTCTAAGCATGATCTTCTTGTACGTCTTGCATGTACTTGCTGCATATTTTTAATTTTTTGTATGAGCTTACTTGATTGCGCTTTATTAATTGATGTATTTAATTTAATTTCATTTCATTTCAGGACACCAAAAATGAGTGGCATCAAAGGGGCGGCATACTCTAGTCGAGGTAGACGTCTGTCTTCCAAAGTGGCGGCCACTCCAGGAGGCAGAGGGGCAGCCGCGGCCCCTCGAGGAGGCAGCGTGGGGTCTACATCTAGATCAGGCACCTCTACCCCAGATCCTCGCGTCGCGATCATGTGGATAATGATCAGCATCCTAGTGAGAAGGAGGGTGAGGAGGATGAGTACACTGAGGCGGAAGACAGTACAACACAAGATTTTTGGTTGCGAGGACCTGCGAACTTGCCACCACAACCAACCCGAGAGGAGGAGAAGACTGTCATCGTTCCTGTTGGCGACACGTAAGAAATTGTTATCACTTTCACTAATTTAGCCCACTTGCTTGCAGACCTCAAAAAAACTAATGTGCAGGCAATGGCGAGAAGAAGGAGGGGCTGAGAAATGTAGACTTCCAAACGGCATAATTGGCGTGCTGATTCGATGGCACTTCCCTGGCTTGGTCATCTACAGAGGAAGGCGGGAGCCTGCATGGACATGGCGCCACTACAAGGCCGCTGAAGATACTGCTGCAGAAGGAGAAATACAATTTGACAATTGTTTGCAGCGGGTGGAGGAAAGTTTTTGGGTAAGTGACAAGGATCCTAGTTGCTTTTCTCAGCATACACACACAGATTATCTTGTTATTTGCTAATCTTACACTTTATGTTGTTATTATCTAGTGGTGGTTTAGATGGGCTGATGGACAGGAAGCTGATTCTAGGAGAGTGGTGCGTAATGTTGTTAAAAAGCTGATCCCACAGATGATCTATGAAGCACGCATCCAAGCGGTGATATTTTACCACACCCAAGTCCTTGGAAAGGAAATTCATAGGGCCGAGGCTTGCCAAACACATATCACTTTGGAGGAGTACATGCAGGTAATCATAATTCGTTCGTGCCATTGCTTCCTGTGGGTTCTAGTTTGCAATCAATTCTAGTTTATTCATATTTAACACTTTGTTAAATTAGGCAATACCTTGGTGGTCCCAGAGGTGTGAAGATGCATGGCGTGATTGCCCGTAAGAGGTGGTGTAACGAAGAGTGGTTAGAGGCCTCCGTCTTTGCTAGGGAGCGGAGATTGTTGATGGCGGGCAAGACATCGCCAAGGCGACTCCTCCATGGCTCGTTACAAGAAGCACTTGGTAGGTCAACATGTTCATATTGATTGAATGTTGCACATACATATTTATATACCTCCCGAGTGTTTGGGTGCAGGAAAAGAAGAAGCAGAGGCCTGTCTCCGATGTAGAGGCATATGTAGAAGCTAGGAGGGGTGATCAGGAGGGCACCCTATGCAGCCAGCGCACAACACAGAACTTGGTACCATTTCTACACTATGATTTTGTCCCTAATGATATTCGCTCACTTATGATTTTGTCCAACAGGAAGCATATAATGAGGTCGCTAAGGAGATTCATGGCGGGACTTGACGTAATGAATTCACCATCGGATGCATCGGCTAGCTGTATCGAAAGGGAAAGAAACATGGCGTTTCTTGATCGGTCCGGCTACATTAGCACACCGACCACCCTCCGGAGGTCCGAACAACAAGTACGGATCAACGGATGATGTACACCTCGAAAGACGAGTCGACCATCACCGACAGGTTTCTCACCGAGGCCAAAGCTACAAGATGAAATCGAGGCTAGGCAGCGATTGGAGCAAATGATCCAGGTTTGGACTTCGAACCCCATATGCGATGCAAATTGCAATTCATTTATTTCCACAAGCTTACCTTGATATTTTTTGTTTTCAATTCATATAAGATGTTAGTACCAGCACTATCCCTTTTTTAGTTACCATTAGCTAACATTACTAGTAGATTCTCACCCCATATGACTGAAACAAACAAATATGCAGGCACTTCAAACTCGACTTGATGCCACTACACCAGGGGCACCACTGCCTACATTATCTAATCCGGTTAGTAACTGGACACTTATTATTATATTGTTAGTTGTAGGCTGCTTGTCCTTGATCCCATGTGGTACTCTTCACTTTATTCCATGTACTGATTACTGTCATACTTAATCTACAGAGGAAATGACAATGTTGTGTAGGTGTGGCATGTGTTGTATCAATTTCAATATGCATTGATTTCAACACACAAATGAAATCTCTAGCTAGTACTACAACCGTAACCTTCAAACATAACACAGAGGAAAGCTCTAGTTCTATAACCTTAATCTTCAACTTAATTTGATTAAAGTACCAGTGGATTGCACCTTAAGTCAAGTGAAAGTTCATCATATTTGGTATGTTATATTTCAAACCTGTTTCTAACTTACAAGTATTGCATTGTTTATTCCATATTCTTCCATACAAATGATGGAGTAGTTTAGACATTGATGGACTAGGATACAAATACTGCAGCAGGACCACGGCACTACTCTACCAAACATTCACAACTCAACTTGACTTTGTATACAAAACATTGCTGCTAATGTTTTTTAGTGTTTCTGTTCAAATCCAAATTTCAGCATACGAAGGGATCAATGGCAGATCCAGCTGCTTCCGGTGCTGATGCTGGAGATGGTACACATGTTAGCTGCCCCCACCAAGATCATGTGGATGAGTCCAACGTCGAGAGGCCACCACCAGGTGCTTGCCATTTTCATGATCTTGTCGTGCAAACATGAACATACTTCACTCCATTCTTGTGTTGATGTAGCATATATGCATGCGTACTCAAAAAGTATATAATGTAAACTGAATTGCGAGTTTGCTTACCTCGCATTTACTTAATTTTATTAGTTTCATCTTGTCTATGTTGAGTACTAACTGAGTTGTTCTCTTCATGACAATGCAGTGGTCTGAGTTCATCGCTTAGGATGGGAAGAAGCTCAGACGAGAAGGCCATCTCTTCACTACAGTCGTAATATTCCTGTTGATGCAGAACTTGAATGTTGTGAACTTGAGAATTATGTTTGAACTATTATATGTATCTTTTCAATTTGAACTTGAATGTTGTGAACTTGAGAATTATGTCAATATTTGTTTCATATATATATGATAATATTGTTGAATCTGATTGTGAATGTATTGCTTTGAATCTGGATGTGCAATGTATTTTGAATTTGATTGAAATCCAATTGCAAATTATGCATACGAATAAATTGGGTACAGCCTGTTTCACCCATATTCCCGAGTGTTTTCTTCGCCATACACTCGGGGAAAAGCGACCTGGGAGATCAGTATTTGCTCTTATTCCCCGAGTGTCAACACTCGGGAATAAACAGTGACTTTCCCGAGTGTTTTATTGTACATACACTCGGGGATAAACGTCTTGGCAAAATCTTGACAAAATATTATCTTCTCTTATTCCGAGTGTCAACACTGGGAATTATCGATGTATTTCGAGTGTTGACACTGGGAAATATCCGTTCTTTCCCGAGTGTCGGCGACTCGGAAACGCGTTCCGTTCACGGTTATCACTAACTAAACTACAGAGCTAGTATGACCAAACTGAATGTACGTACTGAGTACTGACTAAATAAAGTTCAAATACTTACACGGACAATCTTAAGTATAGGCTGGGAATCAAAGGAGGAAAGTGTACAAGACCAAAACGAAAAACTTCGTAAAGCACATACATTGACCACCATGTGAAGTTTTATCTTTTAGAATTTACATTCTGTTGATCCAAAGCAGTATATATAAAATCATATATTCGATCTGGAGTTAAAACCTGTATATCTGACCATGCATTAGGATTTAGGAGCTTCAGTCTGAAATGTACCTCCCTATATGTCTAACTACGATGATTGTCCGCTAGCACATACACAGTACTTTCCCATGAAGACTAGTACTGAACAAAAATATCAAATGAGAGAACACATATGCACTTTTAAGAGAACTACTAGCTAAATGGCCAGATTTTGCCATTAATCACTTTATGTACATAATTAAACACGCACACTAAGGGATCATCACAACCTTAACATTATGACTAACTAGAATCTGCATGCCGTTACTGATCGATCATCTTAATTTTACATCAGTCCATACAGGCTAAACCACTCGACCACACTGCTGTCAGCATAGCCATACTCGGGGACATACATCAGGTCATCGTCCCCAAGATGATCTCCGCCGCCGACACCAGGCTGCTGGCAGGTACCCGTCGAGAACGACGAGCTCGGGCTCCCGCCGCAGAAGCCGAGGCCCGCGACGTCTCCGCCATCACCGGATACCGCGTGGCTCCCCGCGGATCTGAGCCGCCTCACTTCCTCCTCGGTGACCACCAGCCTCTCCTTCAGCCTCAGCACCTGCAAGCCATGCACCCATGAATGAATCATATGGTTGCTGATTTGACACACTTATGTGTAGTATATAATTTGAACATATTAAGAGGAATTAAGGCAGGGAGTCTATGCATGCACGTGTCGTCAAATGCGTGCGTGTGTACACGTACCTCGTTCTCGAGGTGGCATTTGTGGAGGATGGCGGCGTCGTGGGCCTGTTTGAGCTTGGTGAACTCCTCCTCGAGCAGCTTGCTCTTGTGGCGTGCGCGGCGGTTCTGGAACCACACGGCGACCTGCTTCGGGTCGAGCCCGAGCTCGGCGGCGAGGTGCACCTTCCGGCCGGTCTCCAGCTTCCGCTCCTCCCGGAAGCTCAGCTCCAGCATCTCCACCTGCTCGTCGCTCAGCCGCCTCTTCTTGGGGTCCCCTCCCCCGTCCACCTCGCTGCCGTCGCCGCCGCCGCACCTCGCGGCCCTTCGCCTCCTGCGCCGCGCTCTCGGCCTCTCCCCCTGCACCGCGCCTACATATGTACACACACGCTTAGAAAGAGCATTACATGCATGTCCTGGTGAGATCGAAGAAGGAAGCTACTGCTGTTGCATGCGTAAGTGATCGATCGATCGATGTGCAAATGGCGCGCGCACGTACGTACCGTTGGCGACTAGGAGGGAGGCGTCCACGTAGGAGGAGGCAAAGAGCTGCTGCTGCTGTTCCTCGTCGTATCGGTCCATGCTTGCTCGCGCTCCCGGCCGGATCAGCTACGCCTCTCTCTCTCTCTCTCTCTTTCAAGCACTCAAGCGTGAGGTGATTTGGACCCGAGGAGAGAGAAGGATGAGAGGGGACGGTGGTGTTGCGTTGTGCGAGGAGGAACTAAATCGAGAGGAGGACCACAAGACCAGTTGATGTTAAGTAAGGAGGGCTGTGAGGGGGTGCGTGTCTCGAGAGAGACCTAGAAGTAATATATAAGGATTGTCTCTTCACCAAGTGGCCAAATTTTGGTCGCTTTTCTGGGCCCTTGGATAGAGATTGAACTGCTCTCACACCACCCCTCACTTTCTATATATAACCCATCCCTCACCCATGGAACAAAGAATGAAATAAAAAATAATTCTAATCTAAATTTGATAAACTCTACAAAATAGAAAGATAAAAAAATATAAATTAAATAAAAGTAAATCTATGTGAATCCTATAAATACAAAAAAAATAGAATTAAAAGTTAAGTTAAAATTATGTTAAAATTTCACATCAGTTGATAATGTAATTTTAAATATATTATTATGCAATTATAGACGATGGAGAGATAAGAAAATTTCACGTAACTAAATACGAGCAGGTAGCAAAGGTACCGGTGGGGCTGCGCTGCTCTGAGCCAGACCATGGATGTACATGCATGACCGCGACTACTCTGCCATACGATAATTACTACACACAACGACCAAAAGTTATTTTTGTTATGCCCTTTGCTCTCTCTCTCTCTCTCGTACTTTGTTGAAGTAGGGGCCGGATGAGCATGCGTCGTCAGTGCTTAATTTGGGGATTAGTGGGGGGGAACGCACGACCTTCTAGGTTAAACAAGAGCGGCTCGACAAGGTGACAATTGCTCCTGGAAAGGGCTCTCGCTTTCGTTGAAAAGATCGGGCAGAGGAGATTCTCCCTTGAGTCTTTATAGAGGTAGCATGGGCATGTTGTTTGATCGTGTACTAGCCGACTATTTACCCGGCCTCCATGAGCTTTATAAAGTTGCTCGAGCTCCCATTAGAGCTTTGCGTTTCAAAATTACCAAAAGACAAAAGTAAGCAACACACGTACACGATCAACTATAAAATTGAACTAGCAGCCCACTGCGACAACCTTCATTTGGGTTATGCATATATGTGCAAGTACATGCAATAGGGCATTATTGTGCTCAAATTCCATGCCCATGCTGCCATGCATGCATGGGCCCTCAGCTCACACAGCAATGCAAAATAAGGCTGGGTAAATCGAGAGGATGACCAGGAAACGTGCCAAGTGAGAACTCGTCTTCCGCGCGACGTACGAGAACATGCACGCGGACTCTCTGATCCGTCCTGTCAATGCAGATAGGGAATACCTGATCATGCCATGTATGAAAGATAAAGGCAAGTGATCGATCAGCGTGGATACACACATGCAGTAGGATCGAGACATTGGGTATGAGATAATTTCAACAAGCTACGATAGGAGTATTTCCAGGTGAGGGAAAAGGAGAACAGCGGATAGACAAGCCGCCTAGGCCCTAATGGCAAGGAAGCAGGAAAGGAGATCGATGAAACGAATAAATGATCTGTTTGCGGGAGCTGTAGCTTTTTGATAAACTTCTTTTGGCTTTCTCAGTTGAAAAACAGTTGTAGCTGATGGCTGTAATTTTTCCTGAGAGACCGATCGACAGATAGACTTATTGTTAGGCTGGTTGACTGCTGCAGCTGTGGATAAATGATGATATGTATAAAATATCCTTGAGGGTTCTGAAGGCATGTTTGTATGTTGATTTAGTGTAAATATGGTTTTTATTCTTTTTTGTAGAAGTATTGATTCAACGACTTAATTTTACTAAGTTATGAACAACTGAGCAACAATTTGCAACGTAAAATATCACATTTAGGAGGTGAAATGCATATTTTCTTTATACAAAGCAATACTAGCCACAAAAGTTGCAACATCCACTATCATATCCAAAAGTTGAACAATACCAACAAATGGCCGCATAGCGAACACATTCCTACTCTCTATTAGCCATCAAAGAATCGGCAACAAAATCCCATGTACCCATCATTCACTGACATGTCGTTTTTACCTAGCTGTGTAAATGATGCCTGCTGAGCAGCTCGTGGCATATAATTAATCCTCATCTTCATCCTCATCGCACCTTCGAAAAAATACAATCATCTGAGGTACTTTCTCGAATAAAGTTATGAAACGTTGTACATGACATTATGATCTTCTTTTGCTTTTTTATTTTAAAACTTGGTACAAACTACCACCTAATTTACTACAAGACACTAATACAATTACTATCAAACTATTCTAATTTACTACCAGACTCTGATACAATTACTACTTAAAATATACTATGTGGACACATCCCTAAAAACTGTAGATGGCGAGTTGCATGGTTTTCAAATTATACAAGTTAATTCACCATCAATTCTAACAAATTTATTGTTACCTAAACCAATTTCTCCGTATATTCAAGAGAGCATGAATGTTATATGGTACTATATGCTCAGTAGGTTGTAAGTAATGAATCTTGTTCCAAATGGCATATTAATTTTATCCCAACAAACAAGCAACATGAACATATCTAAAAATTACTAGCAACTAGCAATCCATACTTTAAAATCTACAAGAATCATCACTACCAACCATGCCTACACATTCACAAAGTAGATCGAGATGGAGGGAGTTGGGAAGAAATACCTCGATCTGGTCAGGCAGTGGTGTCAGGGGGAGGCGACGGTGGCAGAGGAATAGGTGAGCAGCAGGGGGAACTGGCGGGAAGCAGGGGGGACCAGGCAGCCATCAGGCTCTCCTCAGGCGGCGGCGGATTTAGGATCCGTCGCTCCTCCTAGGCGTCGGCGGTGGGGCTCCTCGGTTGGCAGTAGGGAGGCCGAGGAGAGGACCGACGTCGCTAGCGGCGTGGGCGAGGTATGAGCGGCGGCATCAAATCGCTCTAGGGGCAAAGGGAAACGAGTGGTCTTCGGCTGGAATCGAGATGGGGACACAGTGAGTAGGGGAAGGGTATTTTAACCAGTAACAATTGGTGTGTAATTTTCTTCAACTTCCAGTGGCAGAGTGTTATACCCCTCCCGTAATAAGTAAAAAATACATGTCCTAGCTAGCTGCGATTTTCACATAAACTCTGTTGTAACTTAAATTAAAACTAGGCTCCCCGCTTTTCCGAAGCCGAAGCTCCCTTTGAGCCCCCAACGAACGATGGCCAAAGGCAGCAGGTAGCTAGCGCGAGCGGGGCAGGGGTGAGTAGTGGCACTGTGGGAGTAGCTAGCCCAGGAGACAAGGAGCGTAGGCACATGGGCTGCACCGGGGCGCCAATGGCCGGAAAGAATAGGGATCTCCACGCGTCGCGCGGCGCAGGGCTCCCACGCACGGGACCACCTGCCGCGGCATGCCGGGACGTGTCGCGCCGCGCGCCCATCCGATCGAGAGAGAAAACTGAGCAGCAGCTCCTCTCCTCCCTTTTCTTGCTCCGGGATTCCGAAGGCGCCACTTCAGCTCAGCAGCTCGGCTGATTAGTTTGATCAGTAGCGTGGAAGATAACGTGATCTGCGATTGAAGTACTGCCCCGAAAGTGCTTTGCGTACAAACCACTGCGCCGACACGTCGGTCCAGATGAATTCTTCATATAGTATCTTTCATTTGCATCTCTGAACAATAATGTTCAGGATAATTCCAGTGCAGCCTTTTCCCGACACGAACAAAGCTAGCTCTAAGTTTATCCATCGATCGATTCACAAACTGGTTGCTTATCTACTCAGCAGCCAGCCTGGGCGATCTATTTACGGGTGCAGCTGATGCCGCATTAATTCTTTTTCTTCTGAACTGTAAAGCCTACAGTGTAACTAGACCAGATCTTGGATTTGTTCGAATCCAACTCACTCACGACATCCGATCTCCTCATGCATGCACATGCACATGCACGCAGAGCATTTTCCATGGCGTGGTAGCTTGCTTGAAAACTATGAATAGTTGCCGGTCATCTATCTTCTATTAGCAAGTTTTCAATACCGTTCCTCCCCAATGTTGACCTGTGCTCTGCACATTCCTGGTAAGACTTATCTACTCCTCCCTGTTTAGTAGCTCAGGTCACAGAGCTGCGAGAAGAAATTGGCCGCCATGGATGTTCTTGGCAGTGTAGGGGGCCTGTTGGGTCCACACGTATGTACGTAGTAGTTGGGTGCAAGTAACAACACGACGTCTCATCGTTCCACATTATCCATGTGCGTTGTTAGCCGTCTCTTGCTCGTTGTACTTGGTCAAGAAAATAAGCAAGAGAAGTACTCGAACTAACTTCTGGAAGAACTTTCAACCAACACATTTTGCTAATTTAAATTAGAAGAGTTTTGTGATAAATGTTGAGAAAACAACTTAATTGCTTAAACATTTTTAACTCCTTTAGTTTAATTTAATGGAGATGGGTTTGCAGAGAATTTTTCCTTGCAATGTAAATCCAAATGCTGTTAAAAAGTATTGGATCGAGGGTGATTCTTGGTGAATAAAGCAGGTTATATAAAATCAAGGTTTTGAAAGAAGAAAGTCACTGGATATGGTGGATAGATGTACAAGAAATCAGCATGGGTGGGCAGGGTAGCTGCAGGGGTTAAGGAGACTAATGTTCTTAATAGCACTCATTAGCTGAGCTTAGCTGCGTCAAGGTTGTATAATCATGATTCTTTACACACAAATCTAGGCTGGTTTCAATTAGGATTAGTAAACTAAGGACAGTTTACCTAGTGAGATAGAAGCAACAGGCTGTTTAGGAGATAAACTCAGGTTCTCATGATCATGTGCTCGATTCCCCCACATGCTCCATGGACCATGGTATCCGCTTGCTTTGTAATGCACCTATTACACTAACTAAAAAGGCGATTAAACAAATGGAGGCGCCCTTACTCCCGGACAAGCCACGCCCCTGCTTCCCAACTTCCAACTAATCTCCTTGGATCTGCCCAAAACCTGCAGTTGACAGTGTCTTAAATGGCGATATAACCAAGACTCAAAAGGTCAATCTCTTCAGATAAAATTTTGCAAAGCACAAATGGCTGTTTTTATATGGTTTCATATCCAGTAACCATAGTATTCTTTTCTGGAAGTTCCATGATGCAATTGCAAATGCAGTGTTCCACATCTTTGCATGTACACAGGGAAGAGAGAACGACACTAACACTAGCTTTAATCTGTTGGTAACAGAAGCTCATGCGTGGTACGTGGTTAAACGCACTCAGAAAGAAAAAAAAGTCACCGGGGATCAAATTTGCAAGTTTTTGCGTAGTATTAAGGGTACATTTTTGGCACCGATAGTTGGTACTAATTTACTGCACTAGCTTATTGGATTAAACAGACCTATGCGTCAAAAATTCTAAGATTTGAACTTTACTTGTACGGAACATAGATTTGCACGCACATTTTAATCTTTACCCTTATGAGGCACTCAACTTTAACCAAATCTTTCACCTTTCCTTGAATTACGCCACTAACCATGTGACGTGACCCGCATATCCCTAAAATAATTAACTCCATTTCAATGCCTAAGCGAGATAGGATACACGCTAAGAAAGGGCGATTAGCCCGTAGCCAGGTAGTACGTTGCCGATGGCACGGCGAAACGTGGCAATCATGTAGCCATTTCAGGCATTTTTTTTTCTTCTTCAGCCGTAGGGAAATGGAGCAATCGATTTTTTTTACCTCCGTACATGTTGATGTTGTGGTAGTGGTAAGCAAACGGATCGCCTAATGAACTACTGATCCATGCATATCGGGTGCCAATAGGAAACGTAGCAAATAAAGGTGTGTACTTGCAGAATCTTTCCAAGAAATTATGTAGGAAAAGCGTTTGCAGTACCGGAGTGCACGCTGACATTTGTAATGTTTGAGTAACAATTTAAAAGGTATATATGACAGGTTTTTCAAATGAAGCAGTGAAAGACAAGTTATCACTGTCTTCTCTGAAGAAAGTTGTTTGCTTCTAGCATGACATACTGCAATTAAGCCCAGCTTAAACAAAACTGTTTCCCTGCAGGAACATAACTCTTAGAACACAGGAATTTTAGTAGAAATAAAATGTACTGTTTTCTATAAAACTACGGCTAAATTCATGTGCTCCGAACTGACTCCTGAAGTACCGAGGATAATTAACTTAATCTACTTGAGTACTTCGCTAGCTGTTCACAATTTCACTCTAATGAGAAAAAGGTCAATAAAGGCTAGACATCTGCAGGACCACATGGAGCTGTTAATTCGTATTACCAAACTACCAACCGAGCAAACCAGATCAAACAACATGCAAAATTTGAGGCCATCCCGAGCCGCAACAGTAGTATAGCAAACGAAGCCATTAAGATAAGCAAATTAGAAACCTTAGGATAACATTGATTAGTCGGGAGCTTCGCTGTGACCGCCACGAGATTGATTCTCCAAGTATGGCATGCTCGTGCGTGAGACACAAGGCAGCGAATCTTTCCAAATCCTAATGAGAATTAGCTGAAAAAAAAGCTGTGATAGGTGTGACGGATCCAAAGTTGTGCAGTTCTCAGTTCTTACGGGTACAGCGACACTTGGTGTCATAACCATTTAAGAATGTAGCAGGCCGGTTAGTTGTGTAATTCATTGGAAAATTACCGGGAGGGATTGCAAGGATACCATTAAGTGAAAATTCAAGATGAAGACGAAACAAAAGTAATTCTATATATACTATTTGTTCTAGGAACTAATTAAATTACAGGCAACATCGGGGGGAAACAATACAATAATCCTTACTGTTCTTAAAGCAATCTTATAATCCTCAAATCAAAACAAACTCGATAGGTGCCTATGATACCCACTTGGGCTGCCCGTGAGGTCACTACCGTGCGGGCTGCGTACCTGGGCCTCGTGGCGAACCTGCTGGGACGTGCGCGCTCGCTCGCTGCATTGGGCCAAATTTTGGAGCCGGTGCACCCACTCGAAGGAAGCAAGTCTATAACATTTGCTTCTCAATTAAAAAAAGAACCCTCTAGTTTATTTATTTTTTTAAAAGCTCTGCAACATTTCTAGGACCCGACCCGACCCGACCCGACCCGTGCCAGGAGGGCGGCAGCCTGCGGTGCAACGTGCAGCAGCAAAACCAGATAGCCTTAGGGCTAAAAATCAATGGAATAGCAAAAATAGTTATCGAATTGACAAAAATATCCCGAGTCGCTAAGGCAAGTGGGCGAAAACCAACGCCGTCGACTATCGGCTAACAAGCATTGGCGGAGCAATGCCGGCTATGCCCGCATACCCTGCTTATCGAAATACATATATGATATTTATTAAAAAAAAACTCATCCGTGATGCGAGTCGCTAAGGCAAGTGCGGCGAAACGCTCAGCCCACGCGCCCATGGAGCGAGCGCCAGACGACCACTTTGACGGGATTACGGAGCCAATACCGCGATTACAGACTACTTCAACTATTCCGTTTGCTAACAAGCACGGCGTCGCAGACGCACTCACGCCACCGAGTTGCCGATCATCGCGCGGACGCCTGAGTCGCCGATCGCCGACGTCCGACGCCCACGCCCGGCCCTATGCCCTACGGCAGCGCGGCGACGATATCGCATACGCCAATACGGATCGATCGATCGTAATCTGTCTGTTAGACCATGTGACTAAGTCTACTATTTTTTAGCTGATGAATAATTGACAATGTTATTTACAGATATTATTTGAGGCGTGTCGTGGTGTGTGGACTGATGTCGGTCAAGTTGGAAAGAACTTGTGCCGGAAAAATATACTGCTTTGGTCTTTGCATGTGCAGGGTAACTCGGAGGCGATTGTGGTCTACAGCGGTGACCGGGAGATGACTTGGTGCGAAGTCATGATCCAAAGGGTCGAGGATGCTGGAGGAGGCGGTCGAGCTCGAGTTGGAGCGCATGGAGATTAAAGATGGATGATGCGGTTCGGAGGCTACGACACGTGACATGTTTTAGGGTGCCTAGAATATGATATTTTGTAAGCAAGTTATAAGTCTATGGATTAGGCCCATGTAATTGGGCCGTACGTGGGTAATTAGGGTTCGGAGAATATATGAGTATAAAAGGTGATTAGGAGGAACCGATTGGATGACACGGTGATATAAATTGCTGGCGGCGGCCGAGACCGAGTCGATATATTGTTTTTTTATCGCGCGACGGCCGAAGCCTGGTCTCGGCTCTCGCGGCGGCGGCTGGGATTTTTGCTTCTCCGTGCGGGCGTCATCTTTAGACTAGGGGCGGCCGTTGTCGCTTCGGGACCGAGGACGTGCGGGGCTTGTGATCGCACGGGCAAGTGTCGATGACTTATAGCTCGGAAAAGGAATTGAGGTGAAGTGTTTTGGATTGACATGAAAATTAAGTGCATCACTTCTTTTGATGTATGAATTTTCTTTGTCAATATCAACTTTTGTATTACGTGCATCCGGACCGATTGATGTTGGCTCCTACTACTCACTTGCTATTTGTTTAATCCATGACATTAGTGCTTCTTTGTTTGAAGGTATTAGTTATTATTAGTTGGTATTGTTTTTCTTGTTTAATCAAATTGATCAATCATTGATTATGCTTTGTTGTTTTTGAGTGAAGAATTTCATTGCAGAGCATGTCTTACTAATTTTATTCACATGTACGTGAGGGCTTATGGCATTGACATACTGTCTTTTTTTCTTCTTTGTGATGTTTTGAAAATTAGCAACGAATATTTATGCTACTATTCACATCATTGTTGTTACATCGGTTACATGGAGAAGTCAGTAGTTGAGGCTTAGATATCGGTGAAAAATTTTCTACACAATCATTCACCCCCTCGATTGTCATTATCGATCCTACATGTCCTCATATCATGCAATGTCATAATACGGATCATATATGTGAATTCAATCGTGCAAGTATAATTTATTTAAATATTTGGCTCTGTTTTCTTTGTAAATTTTATGCAGTTATGAAGAGAACCGGGAATATTGCATCTCTTTTTCAGAAGCATGAAGAAAAGAGGAAAAAAGAGGCAGCTGTTGCCACTTGTAATCGCTCTTCTGATCCGGTTGTAGCTGTGGTGGAAGAGCAGAGTCATGAGAGAGTAGTTGAGGAAACTGAAAATCCTGTGCTACCACCACCACCGCCACCACCACAGCCGTCTTCAGTGCCACCAGTTTATGACATCAATCGCCTTCCACATGATCCAGGTGAAAGACGTCCCATTCTTAGTTATCCTGTTAATGATCAAGACGCAATTCGAAGAGCATATATTACTAAAGGTCCAGTCAAACCTTTTGCACATGATTTTCCGAAAACAAAGATTTCAGGAAAAGATCGTCAATTCAATTATTGTTGGATGTACAATCATGAATGGCTTGAGTATAGTATTAAGAAGGATGCTGTATTTTGCTTTATATGCTACTTGTTCAAGAAGGGCGCTGGGTCAGAGGCATTTACTGTTGATGGATGGAATAATTGGAATATAGGAGAGAATGCACTTCTCAAACATTTGGGTTCTAAGGCACATATTGCAGCTCAAGAGAGATACATTGGCTTTATAAATCCCAAGGTAGCAATTGATTATAATATTCAGAAGTGGAGTGATGAGGATCTTCGACTTTATAAGAAAAGGTTGACTTATTCACTTAGGTGTATCAAGTTTCTTTTGCATCAAGGGTTGGCATTTCGTGGACATGATGAAAGTGAAGAATCTAGCAACAGAGGGAACTTCATTGAACTTTTGAAATTTCTTGCCGGAAATAGTGAAGAAGTGAACAAGTATGTTTTGGACAATGCTCCAGGTAACTGTACCTTAACTAGCCCAGACATACAAAAGCAAATTATTCACTGTTGTGCCCTAGAAACTAGAAAGAAAATAATTGAAGAACTTGGTGATGAGCCCTTTGCAATTTTAGCTGATGAGTCTAGTGATATATCACATAAAGAACAACTAGCTCTTTGCTTGCGTTATGTTGACAAATTGGGAAGGCCATGTGAGCATTTTATTGGAGTTGTTCATGTAGATGATACTACCTCTTTATCACCGAAGGCTACAATTGAAGCTTTACTTGTTAGTCATGGCTTGAGTTTGACTCAAATCCGTGGTCAAGGATATGATGGGGCTAGCAACATGAAAGGAGATATTAAAGGGTTGAAAACATTGATCATGCAAGAATCACCTTCTGCTTATTATATTCATTGTTTTGCTCATCAAGCGCAATTGGTTCTTGTTCTTTGCTAAGGGAAATCTTGATTCGGCTCTTTTTGATCAAGTATCTATCTTGTTGAATATTGTTGGAGTTTCTTGTAAGCGTCATGACATGCTTAGAAATGCTAGGCTTGAGAATGTCAAGAAAGCACTTGACTGTGGTGAAATTGAATCAGGCTGGATTACATCAAGAGATGGGTTTGCCTAGGCACAGGGATACTCGATGGGGATCTCATTACAAAACTATATGCAGATCATTACTATGTATGAATCAATTCATGATGTCTTGGTTGATCTTGGGGATGATCAGACATATAAGGATGATTGGACCAAAATACATTTTGTGACCGAGCATTTGAGACCTTTGAGTTTGTTTTCTTTGCACACTTAATGTATATTATTCTTGGATACACAAATGAGTTATCTGAGTGTTTGCAAAGAAGAGAGCAAGATATTCTTAATGCAATATCACTTGTTAATGTGGCAAAGAAAAGAATGCAAGAATTGAGGTCTGATGGTTGGCATAATTTTCTTGAGAGGGTCACCTCATTTTGTGATAAATATGGTGTTGATGTTCCTGCTATGGATGGTGATTATGTTCCTTATGGAAAATCAAGAAGGAAAGCTCGTGCTCAAAGCAAACCAATGATGACCACTTGGAAGAGAGGTATATATTGGTGTCATTGATCAAATAAGTCAAGAACTTGATAATCGGTTTGATGAGATTAATATGGAGTTGTTGTCTTGTATGGCGGCCTTCAATCCTTCTAACTCATTTGAGTCTTTTGATGCACGGAAGCTATGTAGATTAGCTGAGTTCTACCCAAAAGACTTCTCAAATAATAATTTGCTCAGACTTGAATTGCAGCTAGATAATTATATTGATGACATCAGGCAGGATGATAGATTCAAAGGTCTAAAAAATATTGTTGATCTCTCAGTTAAGCTTGTTCAAACAAAGAGGCATAAAGTGTATGATATGGTTTATCAGCTTCTCAAATTGGTATTGCTTCTACCCGTGGCAACGGCAAGTGTTGAAAGGGTATTTTCTGCGATGGTTTTAGTGAAAACAAAGCTACGAAATAAGATGGGAGATAGTCTTTTGGATGATTGTCTAGTCACTTTCATTGAGCGAGATATTTTTTTTGAAGTTGATGAAGATGATATAATTGAGACATTTATGTCCCTTCGAAAGCGTCGAATAAAAATGTCGACAAAATAACATTGTAAGTCTCGGTACTCTATTATGCATATATTTGATTATCGGTATGGCTTTTGAAACTATTTATACTATATTTAGCGAATCGTTGTCCACTTAATTCATGATTATAAGCCTTAATACCGAATTGGTAAATGGATTTACCGAATTTTGTATGAAATTTTTTTGAGAGGCATACCCTGACCTAAAATCCTAGATTCGCCACTGCTAACAAGCAAGGACATCAAGTTTGAGCTACACGTCCGACACTTGCTAAATTCTAACACTACTTCAGATGTCTGAACATAAGTAGGTAAAGATGGGCCTCGGCATGCGGTAGATGGAATGACAAGACTAACCCTTTCGGACAGAATGTGACAAATTGGGTTCCCAGTACTCCAGTCTAAGAATGTCTGATCAAGACAACGTGTTCTCTTAGGACACCACACACTTAGCTTTGAACTGTTGGCCTGAATTATACATGAAGCAACAATTATGTGATCAATTTCGAAAGATTAAAGTTACCAACAAAAATGCGATCAATCTAACACGGACTCAGGATTAGGAGTGCAAGCGAAGCGGATAATTTCTTAACAACCGATCAACCAAAAGCTTACGGAGCGAATACAGAAGAGATAAATAGTTATCTAACACTATCAGTGTCCGACTCTTACTCCGAGGAAAAATACGTAACATAAGATACGGGAAAGCGATATCCGTCCGTATGTATCCGTATATCAGGTGGTATGGAAAAAATATGTTGTGAGTTCACTTAGGAACATGATAACAGATAGATGAGTTGTTGCATCTGAGCTAGCAGGGGATACTAAGTGTTTTTCATTCGACATCTCAGTAACTAGTCTTTCCGTGTTCACTCTTATTGCACTCCTACTGTCTAATATCATGTGTATGGGTGTAAAAGAAGCGAATAATATCCGTTCAACCGACTGACCGACCGAAGATTCGTGGATCGAATACGAGATGGAGAAACGGGTATTCGACCCTATCCGTTGTTCGACTCCAACTTTGAGAGAAAAAAAATACAAATAGGATACAGAATAAACAATATCCGACCGTATCCGCTTAGATTAAGCCCCAACATAGAACAATAGATGGACTATATGACAAGGTAGACCGTGATTGGCCCTCCAATCTTGGGAATGCTTTATTGGGAATTGACCCATATGAGTGAAGCTTATTTTCAATAATTTCAAAGCATGTATGGTTTGGTACCATATTGCTAAGGCAAGGTGGAGGTAACCAACATATAAGGTGAAACCCTTGCCATTCTCTGAAACATGTGGCGCATGGATGAGGTGACACGAGGAGGGCTTTGGCTAAACACACATGCGTATTCGCATGTTTTCGCATGAAAAATCACGTGACCATACCGTGACGTGACACACTACTTGGCAGACCAAGTCCACCTTATTTTTTACTTAACCATGCATCTCTCTCTCTCTCTGTTTGAATTTAATGCTTTATTGAGTGATGATGACAAGCGGTTACCACTGGGTAAATGGCTGGTTAAGTGTGTCAGTTACCAGTGGGTAAATGACTATTTAATCAGTTAGTTCACAACCTGCACACACACACACACACACACACACATATATATATATGCATAGACGTCCAGAATATAGCGCGTAGAACAACGGCGTCCATTCATTCTTTTCTTCCTTCTGCAAACCTGTGTTGTTGTATTGCGCCATCTGAACCTTGTCGACTCTTCTCTATTGGCGTGCACCTTGAAGAAAGGGAGCGGTATCTCCGAACCATTGCTGCCGTGAAGACCTACACGGGGCGGCAATAAGGTTTCTGGGTAGCGCCCCTCTGCGCGACCGCTCGTTTCGCTGTTTCATCTACGTTTCTGCGCTGCATCGAGTTTGCATCTGCGCTGCTTCCTGTTCTTCATCGAACTCATTTGTAAGTCTTTCGTATGACTGATTGACATGTTTACATTATGTTTTTGCTTATATTGTGAAGTACAATGAGTTGTCTCCTGTTAATACTGTTTTGTGCATCATTAATTTTTACAATATCTGTCTTCTATTTAAATTTGGAATTAAAATATTATTCTTATTTTCAACATACTTAGCATAGCAACAATCAAATTTTGAGTCACTGTGGTGACCTGGAACAGCCGCAAAACCACAGCCACAGAAATGCAACTCAATTTCGATACCATAGAGTGGCCGGGTTTCACCTTTCGTGCCTGCATTGTCAGAACGGGAAAATTTCCAACACGAACCATCCAATACGTACGAACGTGGCATGGTTTAGGTGTGGCTTTTGTCAACTGCATCGGATTTGGCTTAGTATGACAAGACTAACCGTTTTTAGAAAGTAAGCAATGACTAGGTTTCCAGTGTAAGCATGCTCGACACGCACATAGCGCATTTTAGAGGATTCTGTGGTGAACTGACACGGCTATGAACGAACAGAATAACTTTAATTTCAGTTATGGGTGATGCTTTAAAACTTTTGGAGTTTTGGTACAAATAGCCAACATGTATACGTTTCTTTTCTTTTTTACATTATCCTAGAGTGATATATAAATTCTTGTTCTTATTATTATTATTTTTACTGTTTCGATGTGCGACTTTGACCATCAAAATGTTTTTAAAAATATTATAAATCAAAGAAATATTTTCCCCTACTGTTAGATAGGATGGTGCATCGACTTCTTACATGCATGACGCCTTCTCTTCTGAGAGATCACACGTTCACATGATAACTGTAGTCTATATATGTGTAACTCATGTACTCTGATTTCAACAATCAAATATAGCGTTATTTTCCTCGCTACATGGTATCAAGGTGGTGCCGCTCCTGAGTCGCCACCTCCACAGCTTTCGCCGCCCCGCCCCTAGGAGATGATCTTATCTCCATGATCTCTCCCAGGGCCGCACAACTCATAGTTTAATGCGTATCACCGATCATTCGATTGGCTACCAATTAGAGTTTTCTCGGTCATCTTCAAATAAGATTTTCTCTATTTTTTATACGATCATATATTGGTTTGTGTCGCCCTACCGACCCGTCGACGTTCCTTGGCTCCGGACTTCACCTTCTCGGCTTCGATCTCTCCGGCGCCTCCTCTCTTCCGATGATGTCGTTGCATGACGCGGCGAGCTCGTCGACACGGCCCTCCCTCCACGGCCTTCCGAGTGCCCCGTCTACCATTGTCATTACGCCGGTCATCATCGTCGGACCGTCATCCGCGAGACTTTCGTCTTCATCGAATTTAGGTCCAGTCTGAATGTCCGCTTTGGCGACGTTCCGATTGCGGGGGCGTGTTAGACAAGATAATGCATCGGCTTCCTACATGCATGACATCTTCTCTTCCGAACGATCACGCGTTCGCATGATAGCTGCACGCGTTCACATAATAGTTGTAGTTTATATATATATAACTCATATACTCTATTTTAACAATAAAAAATAATATTACTTTCCTCACTTACACCTGCGTCTAGTTACGATTGAAGGCTTCAAACTTATATGGGTGGTGTCAGGAATTATGATTGGCTAGATCTCTCTTTTAGACGGATTGGCTGGATATCTTTATGTTACGTTTTTACCGCACTGATTAGGTGACGTTCGTCATGCCAGACCAACTAAACTGTAGATTTGTACGACTTGGGTCCGGAATCTCGACTGGTTCAATCTCTTCTGTTTCTCCTGAGAGGAACTTGACATGTCTAATGAAAGGAAGCGGTCTTGTGTCGTTGGTTTCATCGGTGATCAAACTGTAGCATAACATAAAGAACATTTGATAGCACCACTAGTTTGCCGTCCTAGAAAGAAACTAGTAAATGTTGAAGAATCAAAGAAAAAGACCCGAGTTTGGATAAACTGATAAACATATACGCCGTTTAGCCTGTCCCTGACGAAAGAAAATGACAGGAGTCTGAGGAAACATACAGTTTTTCGTCTGTTCAACCCTTGCTTAACAGAGACTACTCTCAAGTGACAGTAGTTCATTGGTTCTACTGTTTAAATTCGAGGAAAGGAAAAGAGGGAGGAGAATGGAGGATGTGATTCGATTCTTTCGGTAGGGGTACCCTAAGGCTACATACAACTCACCAATCCAAAAGTTCAGCGCCGTTAATAAACCAAACAGCTTTAGTTCCATGTCTAGGAGTAGCTTCAGGCACTTGGACCAGTATCTCTTTGCTTTCGAATCAGAAACTCTTGTGTTTGCGCATCAGAATGCAGCGAGAAATTGTACCCCTGCAATTGTACAATAGCAATCGCACTCTTGCAGCCCTAATAGTCAAATAAGAGATCATAATCCTACAGGCGGGTCCTCACGTAAGAACAATCCTCGCTGATTTTGCTTCCCATACACGCGATTTGGGGTGTTAGCTCCAAAAATCGCCTCATCAGGGTTCTCACGCAGCTTCTGCTGTGACGACGGACCTGATTGACAACTATAGCAGTAGAACATAATACTAGACGCAACAGATTGTCAGTATCATGAAATGGTCCATCACCAGTGATGACATAGAGAACAGAACGCAAAGTATTTAAAAAAAACGGCTCTTGCAGTACCAGGGAAATCCTCCGACGATTCTCAAAAACGGAGACTCGCAAATAAGTTGGTTGAATGGGAGAGGAAGAGATTGACCGTGCCGACCGATAGCAACAGTAAAACTAAAAACACCTTTCCCATGTCACCCTCGCTGTCCCTATCTCATCTATTTCTTTTCGGAAACAATCCTGCAATGGCAATTCGGCACCACAAGTTTTCAGTAATAAAAGCAGCTACTTACCCTTGTTAGCTCATTACATTTGACAGGAACAGGACCAACAGGTCATCAAGTTCGGGTTCCGTCTTTCAAGGATCAAACTCTCTCTATAATAATAGCTTTTAATTTAGACAGGAGGGAGCGGAAGCATAGATCTATGTACATGTCTGCATCTTACAGAGTTCTAGCTCTAGCAACACAGCAGCTGAAAGAATGATAATCCAATGCGCAAAACCCCTAAGGTTACAAAAAAGAAAACCTCACAGGACTGTGCGGCCATTGGTCTTTGTCTTGGCCTCCTCCCATGGGGAGGGCGCCTGTGCAGACCCCATATCAAGCTCTCCCCGAACCATCAATGCCGGGAGGCCACCATTGGCTGTGGAGCCGCCCATGGTCCCTCCAATGCCAAGCCCAAGAAAGTCCAGAGTAGCAGGCTTGGGACCGAACAATGGTGATGGCCCCATCATCAAATCCGGCAACCCTGAATTCCCACTGTCATAGGCGAGGCCAAGGCCAAGACCACCAGATAGCATTGGCCCAGGCTCCATCTCCATTAGCTGATTATGCTGGCGGTGCCATTGTTGTGCACTGTTATCGATGAACCTTCCTTGAGGTAGCTTGGATGGTGGCGAGTTATCGATGAACCTTCCTTGAGGTAGCTTGGATGGTGGCGAGTTATCGATGAACCTTCCTTGAGGTAGCTTGGATGGTGGCGAGTTAACGATGAACCTTCCTTGAGGTAGCTTGGATGGTGGCGAGTTATCGATGAACCTTCCTTGAGGTGGCTTGGATGGGGTTGATGAGGAGGAACTGGCAAGCCCAAACTCCTTCAAGAAAGACGAGCTTGATTGCGAAGCTCCAACCTCAGCAGCTTTCTGAAGGAGTGCGGTCGCGGACATGTGCGGTGCTGGAGGTGGAGCAAAGGTGCAGGGGTTGCTTGCGTTTGTCTGCGAGAACATAGAGGAGGGCGCACCAATCGCAAGGCAAAGGAAGGTAGGATCAACGCCGATAAGATCACGAAGGGATCTACTCTGGGGAGTGGTGCTTGTTGTCACTGATGCAAACAGACCGGCAAATGTGCTTGTTGTTGTAGCTGGCGCGATGGAATTGGAAGCACTGCTGCCTGCACCACAACTGGTGCTGCAGCCATCCATGCCAATGGCCTCCGAGGGAGGGGGGAGGAAACAAGGAAGCATCGGAGTACCGTTGTCTGGCAGGTTGGAGTCCTCTAGTTCAGCATCCTTATATGGATCAGCTTCATCGAAGCAAGCGTCTTCATCTCGATCATCTTCCACCTCTTGTTTGGCATCCACAATTGGCTCAGCAACCACCTCTGGCTCTGCAACAGAAAGAACAAGTCACTCCTCGCTGTTAAGCTAATCGATCAAATGGCCAGCCAAATTGGGAAAGAAACAAGACTCATGCATAGCTTTCTTGTTACAGTAATAAATTGACTTATGGAGCACGAATTTGCTATAAATCTCATCTAGTCTATGTAAGGACAATAAGACAAACACACAACCAAAATGCAAAAGAAGCATACCATCCACATCTGGCACCACTGCCACAACAAGCTGCTGCTCCTGCGGCAGTGCAGGCGGCGGCGAAGGAAGGCGCTGCGGTTCCTCCGTCACCGCCTCGGCCCGCTGAGTCTGATCCGCCTCGGCCACAGCAGAATTTTCATTCTCCTCCTCCTCCCCCTTCTCCCTATCCTTGTCCACATTCTCCTCAGCCTCCAAATCAGGCGGCCGAGGCGAAGGGGGTGCCGGCACCGCAAGCACCCTGCCGGTCTCCTCCACAAGGGCGCCGCAGAAAGCGCGATGCGTCACGAAGCTGTCCCTCCTGAACCAAGCCAGCACGCCGGCGGATGAATCAAACAGGAATGCAAGTTTTTTTCGCCCCCAAGGGACCATTGGAATTGAGGGGAAAGAAAGCGGAAAGTAGTACCTGGTGAAGAGGGTGCCGCAGTCGCAGCGGTACTCGCGGGTGCCGCAGGTCTTGGCGTGGGCCTTGAGGTCAGCCTGGACGGCGTAGCGCTTGCCGCAGCGGGGGCAGGCCCAGCGCTTCTCGCCGTGCTTGCGGCAGAAGTGCTTTTTGATCCCGGTGAGGTCCCCGAGCGCGCGGGCTGGGGAGTGGTGCACGCAGCCGGGCTCCGGGCAGACGTAGACCCTCCGGCGCGGTGGCGCCGCCCCGGGCCCACGCTGCCGCAGCCGCCACGGCAGGTTGTGCCCCCGGCGGTGCAGCTGCAGGTTCTGGTCCCTCTGGAACCCCTTCCCGCACACCTCGCACACGAACCTGTTCGTCGCCATCAGCGTCCCCGGCGACAGCGCGATCACCTCCGCGTCCGGATCTGCACGCGTACAGCACACACAAACCCGACATCAGGCCAACATAGACCATACAAGCTTTACCAACCACCCTGCCCCCCCCCCCCCACGCCACAAAAAAAACGAAGCACGCGCTCTCGCCTGGCGTCCCGGGGAGGTTGCGCTTCTTCTTGGGCGGCGCCGGCGCCGGCGCCGCCTCCGCCTGCTCCGGCTCCGTCGGATTGGGCGGCATCTCCGCTCGATCCGGCGCCGCGGCTGCTCGTCTCGGCTCCCCTCCGCTCACTGGGCTTCTTTAGCTTCTCCTTTTCACCTGCGGCCTGCGGCACCGAAGGCGCGGCTGCTGCGCGGCGTCGAGTGGTGGACGGATTTTTTTCTCTCTCTCTCCCCTCTCTCTTTGCTTCGTCCTCTCTCTCTCTCTCTTGTTTTCGTGGCTTTCTATTGGGGGAGATGGGGTGGGAGTCAGAGAGGCATCAGGATGAGGAGGGAGAGGGTGTGGGGGGTGTACCGCTTGGTGCCAATCCGGCACGTTGGCTTTTCGGTGCGGGGTGGGTAGCGTCCCCGCGCCGCCGTCGGATTCCGCGCCACGATTCGTGCGCACGTGGTCGCCCCCCTGCCACCGCGGATTTACTGCCCCGCGGGGACACACCTTTTTGGTGGCTTCTGCCTTTAAAACTCCCCACAATCGTCTATGCCGTTCCTTCCACTCTCTCTCCCTCTCTCTCTCTTTTTATTTATTTATTTATTTTGTGTACTGAATTCCATTTAGGTATCGACGAGCTGATAGTACTAGAACAGCAATAAGCTACGTAGAATTGTGAGCTAAGCCTTGGACTTGGAGACATGGAGGAGACCTGGGACTGGGAGTGCTCAGGCGAGCAAAGAAAAGGCTACTACACAGAAAAGGGAAGCGAACGAGCGAAGTGAACCACGCGGCCGCGGTCGGACGTGATAAGGGCGGAAAAGGCCCGGCTGGCCCAGCCAGCGCTCCTCGCCAGCGGTCGCCGCTATCCACATGACGGTGGGGGTGTCGTGTCTCGGGAAAGAAAAAGAGACGCGAGCGTATTGGCGGTGGTTCAACGAGGAAGTCGGCGAGCGTAGTAGCGCGTGTTTCGGTTTGCTAATCATGTCTGGGCTGGCTGACTTGTCGCGGCGGGAGGGTGGTGGTGGTGGCTTGACTCGGGTATAGTAGAAAGAAAAGAAAGAAAAAAAAACTCGTGATCTCGTTTCACTCGTTTTCTTGCAAGCTGGACTGTTACTTGGGAAAGGATTAGCTGCGCGGTGTTGCTCAGTACTGTCGCGCTTGGATGGGTGTTTTCCCTAGGTTTCGTGTGGATGTACACCGTGGGGCCGCGTAGACCCACACCCGCACCTCTTTTGTATGTTGGATCTATCACCGTGTACGGAAGAGAAAGCTGGTAAGAAAGCAAAAGCAACATGGAGTATACTTATTCAAACACCGGCAGAGTCGGGCTCCGAAAAAGCCCGATTTAAAAATTATTTTTCAATTAAATAATATTGTTTTAATTAAAAGAAAGTATTTATTTTATTTTGAGAACACAAAATAGGTTTTTTTGTTGCCTTTTTCAAGCTTTGGGCTGGCTAGGTCTTTGACCCGAAAATCAAGATCTGAGCTTGAAAATTTTCGATCGGATCATCCATGAGCAAGTCTAACATAGAATGTGGTGTGGTTTTGGTAACCATTTCTTGCGTTTTTTTAAGGGAGAGTGAAGGCGTTTCTCTAGTTGGAGGGCTAGGGATTTTGATTTTTGCAAAATTATAATTTGTATCGAAATCTTTGCTTGCTTCAAAAAAAAAAATTTGGATGGTGTTCTACCTAGCTAGCTGTATACTGTTGCGACAGGATTGCAATTTCAAGGTTTCACTTTCCGAGTTTTAGATTTCAAACCCAAGTTTCATGTTTCAATACTAGGTTTAAAAAAATTTCAATTCCTGGTTACAGCGGAAAGGTTCAGCAAATCTCAACACACAAAAAAAAAAAACTAAACCAAACATTTTTTATGACAGAAGTGAAACCTGGTGATGTTTCAAGTTTCAATGATCAACTGGCCGAGGCAACGGTGCGTAGATCCATCTCCAGGTAGCCACCACACATCAGTCCGTCGGCGATGATGACATCGGAGGACAACTTGATGTGGCTACAACACTTTGGTCTGAGAATGGCGGCGGTGGAGATCTATCTCAATTACAGGGGCTGGCTATTGAGTTGATGGCAACGGCGGAGGAGAAGGTTTTTTGGGAGTGATCAGGTTGGAAATCCAATTTGACGGTGGTGGCAGGGGAGATAGGACAAGATGGTAGATGTAGAAAAAAAGGATTTTGTTATAATAAAATTCAAAATTTTATTTGACTTTTCTCCGATCCTCCACTAACGTAAATGATTTCCTAGCATCCCTTTTGCAATTAGAGTATGTAATATACACTACCTCATTTTTCAAAAAGGGTGCATCTGGTTTGTGCGACTGTTCAGGATTTCGGTTGCGAACCGAAATAGAATCAAATATGCTTACAAACAGTTGAAAAATATTATTTTGATTAAATTATGGTATAACGACTATTCTACAGCAACAAAATGGACATCTTAAGCCCAAATCTTTAACTTACATTTAGAAGAACCAAAGTCTTCCACAGAAAGGCAACCCTAACACGTTCTTCAAGGTATCATTCAATCTTCTAATATGCCTTCTAATGAAAATTTAGCAAGATTAAGTACACAACGTACTCAGCAAGCCACATATGAAAGCTATTTAACTATATGATAGGAGTTCGATAGATTGTTTATGGTTTATCATATGAGACATATAAGGATGCATTTTGAGTTTAAAGCATCTTTAAAACAGTAAAATCATACTAATATTGAAAGGATATGGGTAGGTTACGCTAGCTGACAATTCAAAAAATCTACCACATAAACCAGGATGTCATGTATGCAAGAGATCACAGATCGTTACCGCCAGACGCGCAGTGCAGCGGAAGAAGAGTTGGAGCAGCCTGGTCCAACGAAGAGCGCGTCGATATAGTTGTCGAAGTCGATCGTCTAGTGTAGTCGATCGTCCTTGTAGTCGATCGTCCTCATAGTCAATCGTCTCCTCCAATAACCAATCGAGTTCCTCGCCAAGGTCGTGGAACGTCCTCAAGCACAATAGCAACCGCAGTAGCGCATCTACGGTATCCACACGTCTGGGGAAGAAACACCGTACGTCGTTGTGCTAGCACCAACTCGTACGGGAAGGCTCTCTCAAGAAGATGGCGGCTAGGGTTTCGAAGCAACTCACATTAACTCATTTGTCGTGTGTCTCCTCTCTATCCAAATAGCCTCAAGCGTCTCCTTATATAGTGCCCGTGACGGATCCTATCCGAACACGTTTCACAAATCGTATTCGCACTGGTTTGTTCCAACCCGTTAAGTGTGTGTGACCCGTTAGGTTCACGCGTAATTGGTTGTGACTCGAAGACCCCTTTCCGATCATGAGTCGTCAGCGACTCCTAGTAGGACACAACGATTCCCGAATACACACGAATTATATCGGATGAACCTTAATGCAATATAATCTACGATCAGGTTTTTATCACTAACGACTAGCTCGTATCTCTTTACGACCAGCTCATATTTGGTCTCGACCAGTTTGTAACTCCCTACGACCAGGTTTAAACCACTTAGTGATCATGCTCGACCAGCCTACGACCAGCTCGTATCTCAATATGACTAGTCCGTATCTGATCGAACTAAATGACCAACTCGTGTATTCTCCCTTTACCTCACGATATCTGGTTGAACTCCAGGTGAGATATCATGCCATCCATCGACTGTTCAATACTTTCTCGATCAAGTGTCGGATAACTTCACATGGTTGAACTCTTCGATCACTAGTGGCATGGCCATGCATTTTCTTTATCTAACCACATCGAGGGGCCCAAAGATATCTATCTTGTTTTGTTCGGAGGGGCAAATCTCATATCCGACCAGTCACATTCCTCTGTATATTTTACAGCATACCTGAAAGCTACTTTTATAACTACCCAGTTACGGAGTAACGTTTGGCAACCCCAAAGTGCGCTCTTACACATGTAGAAAACTATGCTAATCTCAGGTCTAAGGATTATACATCATCATTGCTTGAGGCCAACTGATGACACATGAAATCATAACAATCTCAGCATTGTCTCAAGGTGGGTCAATCCAACATCATGTTCTCTAACATGTGTTCACATTATTGATTCGATATACCGGTGAAACATAGTCATCAATCAATACATGTACTGGTCGATAGAGTCACTGGTGTTCCGACTAGTGACATTCGACCAGGGATATATTTAGAACGACATCATCATAAGTTAAAAGAGTTTCACCAACAAGTCATGTACTCGTTAATCTTTATAACTGATGATTCATTCAAGGAACAAAATAACACTTATTCAATAACTCATAAATATAGACGTGATACAATCATCTCTATGATTGCCTCTAGGGTATATCACAAACAGTCTCTCACTTACACTAGAGTCAATCAAATAGGTATCGAATACCTATAGCTCTAGTGTGCACCTCATGCTTAAGTTGCGGGAGAGACTTCGATCACCCTGGTCTAAGACTTTGACCACCCTTATTGTTATCTGAAATCATCATTGTCGGTTTGGAAGCTAGCATCGGTGTAACCATTTATGACCAGCTCTTCCTCACCACCATACAACTAATCTAGATCTGATAGTATCACTATACGACTAGTTTGGATCTGGTCGTATCACAAGGAATGCATCTTTAGTCCTTCTTAAGTAGTTAAGGATATTCTTGACTGCTATCCTGTGTCATTCACCTGGATATGACTGGTATCTGCTCGTAACACTTAGAGCATACGACACATCTGGTCGTGTACATAGCATAGCATACATGATAGATCCAATAGTCAAAGCATATAAAATTCTACTCATTTTGTCTCGCTCATCAGTGATCGTAGGACACTGACTCTTGCTAAGATTAATGTCTTGCGCCATGGGCACCAGTCTACGACCAGCTCGTATCTCCATACAACTAGTCTGTATCCAGTCGTATCACCATACGACTAGTCTGGATCTGGTCATATCATACACAAGGAAACTTTCTTGGAATCTTGCATGTTGAAGTGTTTCAACACCTTGTCTATGTACATATCCTGACTTAATCCAATTAACTTTTTAGATCTATCTCTATAGATCATTATATCAAGAATATATGCTTCATCTCCTAAATCTTTCATTGAGAAAGTATTTCTTAATGAAGTTTTAATAGATTCAAGCACTGGAATATCATTTCCGACCAGTAGTATGTCATCCACATACAAGATCATAAACACAAGCTTGCTTCCACTAACCGTCTTGTAAAAATAAGGTTCTTCTTTGTTCTTGATGAAGTCAAACCCTTTGACCATTTCATCAAAACGAATGTTTCAACTCCGAGATGCTTGCTTCAATCTATAGATGGATTTCTTAAGCTTGCATACCTTTTTAGCTTCCTTTGGGTCGACAAAACCCTCAGGTTGTGTCATGTACACATCCTCACTAAGGTTTCCATTTAGGAAAACCGTTTTGACATCCATTTTCCTTATCTCATAACCGAAATAAGCAGCAATAGCTAGAATGATCCGGATAGACTTAAGCATCGCAACAGGTGAGAAGGTTTCATAATAAGCAATACCTTGAATTTTTTGAAACCCTTCGCACCCAGTCGTGCCTTATGAATGTGATCATTTCTATCCATATATATATTTTAAAAAAATCCATTTGCACTCAATGGTCGTAACACCATCAGGTGCATCAACCAAGTTCCAAACTTAATTGTCTTGTATGGACTTTATTTCGGATCTCATGGCTTCATGCCATGACTCAGAGTCTAGGTCCATCATCGCTTTCACATAAGTTTTAGGCTCGTCATTATTCAATAATAAAACGCCATGCATATACCTTATAGGCAATTGACATGGTATTTTTGATCTACGTGGGGCTGATGCTTCATCTACACGATCAACAACATCTTGATCTTTTTCGTCTTTGCTAATTAAGTACTTCTTACATTTTCTCTTCCGAGGACCCTCTAGAACATATTCCTTATTTTATACGAGAACTGGTCAAAGAAGTGGCAAGGTTAATTTCTATAACATTTATACGAGAACTGGAAGTCTTACTTCTCTTGATCTTTTTCGTATTTGCTAATTAAGTACTTCTTACATATTCTCTTCCGAGGACCCTCTAGAACATATTCCTTATTTTCTTGTTTGAGAACAATTCTCAAATTACGAAACCAGTCAATAAAGTTGGTTACATTCCACTTTTCTTTCTCAAGAATAGATCGCAAATTAAAGGTAGGTGTAGAAGAAGTGGTAGGTGTCATGATCTACAACAGAGATATATGCAAAGATTTAGCATTATATTTATGTAAGATCTTCTATCGGACACTCATGTTGGTGGTTATGTTCGATCAGTTCATATCTCCATACAACTAGTCTGAACCTAGTCGTATCACCATACGACTAGTATGGACCTGATCGTATCACCATACGACTAGTCTGGATCTGGTCGTACCACTGTACAGTCAGTCTAGATCTGGCCGTATCACTATTCGATCAGTCCATACCTGGTCGAACTTAATCATCAATAGTCAATAAAAGATACTCCCACTATATGTTCTAAACCATGTTTCCCTTAAACATCATACAGTGAGTTCAAGATCCAATTATTAAGTCCTAGTGAGCTTTGGCATCATTGCTAGAAACCTAGTGATTTTAGGTAGGCAACCCATTGTCAATCATATCACATATGACTTTTGCCTGTTGGGCGGCATCTCTATGCCCTGGCAACCAACAGTACTATGCCCCAATGCCCAAAACTATTTTGATAGCCATGTTAAGTTAAACCAATACTATACATATAGGCGTCTGATACCCACCCCATCTTATTAAGATAGTTAATGACATCCTACTTTGGTAGACCTACCAATTAACGATAAAAATCGTGATGGTCGCAACAATTGGAAAGACATCAAATTAACTTAATTTTTCTTGAGGGATACTATTCTACCATGTTAAAACATCTAGATAAAATATGATCAATAGTAAGACAGGAATAAACATTCAAAGATAATCAAATTAAACTGTGAAATAGTATGGCCCTTAACACGACGATCTCCATCACCATGCTTTCTATCCTCCAACTATCATGCTTAAAGTCTCCGACAACATTCATCTACTAAGCAATTACTCCTAAGAGTTAGTAATGACTTACATCCGAGAATATCAAGCATCACATGTCAGTACACAGACCGTTATACAATAATGTGTAGCTCGATGGCTATCTCACAAAGATGACACGTGAGGCCATGAGAATCGATGAACCTTCCTTGAGGTGGCTTGGATGGGGTTGATGAGGAGGAACTGGCAAGCCCAAACTCCTTCAAGAAAGACGAGCTTGATTGCGAGCTCCAACCTCAGCAGCTTTCTGAAGGAGTGCGGTCGCGGACATGTGCGGTGCTGGAGGTGGAGCAAAGGTGCAGGGGTTGCTTGCGTTTGTCTGCGAGAACATAGAGGAGGGCGCACCAATCGCAAGGCAAAGGAAGGTAGGATCAACGCCGATAAGATCACGAAGGGATCTACTCTGGGGAGTGGTGCTTGTTGTCACTGATGCAAACAGACCGGCAAATGTGCTTGTTGTTGTAGCTGGCGCGATGGAATTGGAAGCACTGCTGCCTGCACCACAACTGGTGCTGCAGCCATCCATGCCAATGGCCTCCGAGGGAGGGGGGAGGAAACAAGGAAGCATCGGAGTACCGTTGTCTGGCAGGTTGGAGTCCTCTAGTTCAGCATCCTTATATGGATCAGCTTCATCGAAGCAAGCGTCTTCATCTCGATCATCTTCCACCTCTTGTTTGGCATCCACAATTGGCTCAGCAACCACCTCTGGCTCTGCAACAGAAAGAACAAGTCACTCCTCGCTGTTAAGCTAATCGATCAAATGGCCAGCCAAATTGGGAAAGAAACAAGACTCATGCATAGCTTTCTTGTTACAGTAATAAAATCGACTTATGGAGCACGAATTTGCTATAAATCTCATCTAGTCTATGTAAGGACAATAAGACAAACACACAACCAAAATGCAAAAGAAGCATACCATCCACATCTGGCACCACTGCCACAACAAGCTGCTGCTCCTGCGGCAGTGCAGGCGGCGGCGAAGGAAGGCGCTGCGGTTCCTCCGTCACCGCCTCGGCCCGCTGAGTCTGATCCGCCTCGGCCACAGCAGAATTTTCATTCTCCTCCTCCTCCCCCTTCTCCCTATCCTTGTCCACATTCTCCTCAGCCTCCAAATCAGGCGGCCGAGGCGAAGGGGGTGCCGGCACCGCAAGCACCCTGCCGGTCTCCTCCACAAGGGCGCCGCAGAAAGCGCGATGCGTCACGAAGCTGTCCCTCCTGAACCAAGCCAGCACGCCGGCGGATGAATCAAACAGGAATGCAAGTTTTTTCGCCCCAAGGGACCATTGGAATTGAGGGGAAAGAAAGCGGAAAGTAGTACCTGGTGAAGAGGGTGCCGCAGTCGCAGCGGTACTCGCGGGTGCCGCAGGTCTTGGCGTGGGCCTTGAGGTCAGCCTGGACGGCGTAGCGCTTGCCGCAGCGGGGGCAGGCCCAGCGCTTCTCGCCGTGCTTGCGGCAGAAGTGCTTTTTGATCCCGGTGAGGTCCCCGAGCGCGCGGGCTGGGGAGTGGTGCACGCAGCCGGGCTCCGGGCAGACGTAGACCCTCCGGCGCGGTGGCGCCGCCCCGGGCCCGCGCTGCCGCAGCCGCCACGGCAGGTTGTGCCCCCGGCGGTGCAGCTGCAGGTTCTGGTCCCTCTGGAACCCCTTCCCGCACACCTCGCACACGAACCTGTTCGTCGCCATCAGCGTCCCCGGCGACAGCGCGATCACCTCCGCGTCCGGATCTGCACGCGTACAGCACACACAAACCCGACATCAGGCCAACATAGACCATACAAGCTTTACCAACCACCCTGCCCCCCCCCCCCCACGCCACAAAAAAAAACGAAGCACGCGCTCTCGCCTGGCGTCCCGGGGAGGTTGCGCTTCTTCTTGGGCGGCGCCGGCGCCGGCGCCGCCTCCGCCTGCTCCGGCTCCGTCGGATTGGGCGGCATCTCCGCTCGATCCGGCGCCGCGGCTGCTCGTCTCGGCTCCCCTCCGCTCACTGGGCTTCTTTAGCTTCTCCTTTTCACCTGCGGCCTGCGGCACCGAAGGCGCGGCTGCTGCGCGGCGTCGAGTGGTGGACGGATTTTTCTCTCTCTCTCCCCCTCTCTCTTTGCTTCGTCCTCTCTCTCTCTATCTCTCTTGATTTCGTGGCTTTCTATTGGGGGAGATGGGGTGGGAGTCAGAGAGGCATCAGGATGAGGAGGGAGAGGGTGTGGGGGGTGTACCGCTTGGTGCCAATCCGGCACGTTGGCTTTTCGGTGCGGGGTGGGTAGCGTCCCCGCGCCGCCGTCGGATTCCGCGCCACGATTCGTGCGCACGTGGTCGCCCCCCTGCCACCGCGGATTTACTGCCCCGCGGGGACACACCTTTTTGGTGGCTTCTGCCTTTAAAACTCCCCCACAATCGTCTATGCCGTTCCTTCCACTCTCTCTCTCTCTCTCTCTCTCTTTTTATTTATTTATTTATTTATTTATTTTGTGTACTGAATTCCATTTAGGTATCGACGAGCTGATAGTACTAGAACAGCAATAAGCTACGTAGAATTGTGAGCTAAGCCTTGAGACATGGAGACATGGAGGAGACCTGGGAGTGCTCAGGCGAGCAAAGAAAAGGCTACAACACAGAAAAGGGAAGCGAACGAGCGAAGTGAACCACGCGGCCGCGGTCGGACGTGATAAGGGCGGAAAAGGCCGGGCTGGCCCAGCCAGCGCTCCTCGCCAGCGGTCGCCGCTATCCACATGACGGTGGGGGTGTCGTGTCTCGGGAAAGAAAAAGAGACGCGAGCGTATTGGCGGTGGTTCAACGAGGAAGTCGGCGAGCGTAGTAGCGCGTGTTTCGGTTTGCTAATCATGTCTGGGCTGGCTGACTTGTCGCGGCGGGAGGGGGGTGGTGGTGGCTTGACTCAGGTATAGTAGAAAGAAAGAAGAAGAAAACTCGTGATCTCGTTTCACTCGTTTTCTTGCAAGCTGGACTGTTACTTGGGAAAGGATTAGCTGCGCGGTGTTGCTCAGTACTGTCGCGCTTGGATGGGTGTTTTCCCTAGGTTTCGTGTGGATGTTTTTAGATGCTATCGCAGAGCACCGTGGGGCCGCGTAGACCCACACCCGCACCTCTTTTGAATGTTGGATCTATCACCGTGTACGGAAGAGAAAGCTGGTAAGAAAGCAAAAGCAACATGGAGTATACTTATTCAAACACCGGCAAAGTCGGGCTTCGAAAAAGCCCGATTTAAAAATTATTTTTCAATTAAATAATATTGTTTTAATTAAAAGAAAGCATTTATTTTATTTTGAGAACACAAAATAGGTTTTTTTGTTGCCTTTTTCAAGCTTTGGGCTGGCTAGGTCTTTGACCCGAAAATCAAGATCTGAGCTTGAAAAATTTCGATCGGATCATCCATGAGCAAGTCTAACATAGAATGTGGTGTGGTTTTGGTAACCATTTCTTGCGTTTTTTTAAGGGAGAGTGAAGGCGTTTCTCTAGTTGGAGGGCTAGGGATTTTGATTTTTGCAAAATTATAATTTGTATCGAAATCTTTGCTTGCTTAAAAAAAAAAAAATTGGATGGTGTTCTACCTAGCTAGCTGTATACTGTTGCGACAGGATTGCAATTTCAAGGTTTCACTTTCCGAGTTTTAGATTTCAAACCCAATTTTCATGTTTCAATACTAGGTTTAAAAAAATTTCAATTCCTGGTCAGCAAATCTCAACACAAAAAAAAAAAAAACTAAACCAAACATTTTTTATGACAGAAGTGAAACCTGGTGATGTTTCAAGTTTCAATGATCAACTGGCCGAGGCAACGGTGCGTAGATCCATCTCCAGGTAGCCACCACACATCAGTCCGTCGGCGATGATGACATCGGAGGACAACTTGATGTGGCTACAACACTTTGGTCTGAGAATGGCGGCGGTGGAGATCTATCTCAATTACAGGGGCTGGCTATTGAGTTGATGGCAACGGCGGAGGAGAAGGTTTTTTGGGAGTGATGAGGTTGGAAATCCAATTTGACGGTGGTGGCAGGGGAGATAGGACAAGATGGTAGATGTAGAAAAAAATGATTTTGTTATAATAAAATTCAAAATTTTATTTGACTTTTCTCCGATCCTCCACTAACGTAAATGATTTCCTAGCATCCCTTTTGCAATTAGAGTATGTAATATACACTACCTCATTTTTCAAAAAGGGTGTATCTGGTTTGTGCGACTGTTCAGGATTTCGGTTGCGAACCGAAATAGAATCAAATATGCTTACAAACAGTTGAAAAACATTATTTTGATTAAATTATGGTATAACGATTATTCTACAGCAACAAAATGGACATCTTAAGCCCAAATCTTTAACTTACATTTAGAAGAACCAAAGTCTTCCACAGAAAGGCAACCCTAACACGTTCTTCAAGGTATCATTCAATCTTCTAATATGCCTTCTAATGAAAATTTAGCAAGATTAAGTACACAACGTACTCAGCAAGCCACATGTGAAAGCTATTTAACTATATGATAGGAGTTCGATAGATTGTTTATGGTTTATCATATGAGGCATATAGGGATGCATTTTGAGTTTAAAGCATCTTTAAAACAGTAAAATCATACTAATATTGAAAGGATATGGGTAGGTTACGCTAGCTGACAATTCAAAAAATCTACCACATAAACCAGGATGTCATGTATGCAAGAGATCACAGATCGTTACCGTCAGACGCGCACTGCAGCGGAAGAAGAGTTGGAGCAGCCTGGTCCAACGAAGAGCGCGTCGATATAGTTGTCGAAGTCGATCGTCTAGTGTAGTCGATCGTCCTTGTAGTCGATCGTCCTCATAGTCAATCGTCTCCTCCAATAACCAATCGAGTTCCTCGCCAAGGTCGTGGAACGTCCTCAAGCACAATAGCAACCGCAGTAGCGCATCTACGGTATCCACACGTCTGGGGAAGAAACACCGTACGTCGGTGTGCTAGCACCAACTCGTACGGGAAGGCTCTCTCAAGAAGATGGCTGCTAGGGTTTCGAAGCAACTCACGTTAACTCATTTGTCGTGTGTCTCCTCTCTGTCCAAATAGCCTCAAGCGTCTCCTTATATAGTGCCTGTGACGGATCCTATCCGAACACGTTTCACAAATCGTATTCGCACTGGTTTGTTCCAACCCGTTAAGTGTGTGTGACCCGTTAGGTTCACGCGTAATTGGTTGTGACTCGAAAACCCCTTTCCGATCATGAGTTGTCAGCGACTCCTAGTAGGACACAACGATTCCCGAATACACACGAATTATATCGGATGAACCTTAATGCAATATAATCTACGACCAGGTTTTTATCACTAACGACTAGCTCGTATCTCTTTACGACCAGCTCATATTTGGTCTCGACCAGTTTGTAACTCCCTACGACCAGGTTTAAACCACTTAGTGATCATGTTTGACCAGCCTACGACCAGCTCGTATCTCAATATGACTAGTCCGTATCTGATCGAACTAAATGACCAACTCGTGTATTCTCCCTTTACCTCACGATATCTGGTTGAACTCCAGGTGGGATATCATGCCATCCATCGACTGTATACACAATGGGTCATACTATTCACATCAATCTCTGCAAAAACGAGTTATGCATAGAATAGAATTCTATCGGGTGACATGAACACGTAATACCATATAACGTGGCTACAAACACGGTGGTCCTACCAGCCAGTTAGTGTGCGGGGTTCAAAGGGGTAGCTCGCCTCGTTGGTCGAGGGCAGCGCTCTCGAAAACCTTTTTCGAGACATAAATCTTATTCACGTAATCGAGTCTTGGAAATCATCGGATTAATCATATTAACCCTATTTTGAACCAATTTGATCACTGCCTTGATACGACCACACACTGCGGCATACTCCGATGGCGGAAATTCAACCGGCAGGAGTATCATGCAAGGTAGTCGAAAACAAGTTTAGTAAATCATCTGGTGCTCTTAACTTATACCTCTTTGCAAACCCTTCTATTACCACCAAAACCCGATCAATGCCTAGATCGTTCTATCCATATGAACCGATCTAGGTTATCAGACCCAACCAGTAATAGATCTAATCTACTACTACCACATATCAAGTATATACAATCGGTCTAGATAAAAAACTATACATGATGACTCTGATACCACTGAAGCGATACACGTAGGCTATGCTAGCTGACAATTTAAAAATTCTACCATGTAAACCAAGATACCATGCATACAAGAGATCACAGGTCGTTACCACCAGATATGCAGTGTAGCAGAAGAAGAGTTGGAGCAGTCTGATTAACGAAGAGCGCGTCGATGTAGTGGTCGAAATCGATCGTCCAACGTAGTTGATCGTCCCCGTAGTCGATCGTCCTCATAGTCGATCATCTCCTCCATCAACCAATCGAGTTCCTCGCTAAGGTCGTGGATCGTCCTCGGGCGCAACACCAACTGCAATAGCGCATCTACGACATCCACACATCCGGGGAAAGAACACCGTACGCCGGTGTGCTAGCACCAACTCGCATCGTAAGACTCTCTCAAGAAGATGGCGGTTAGGGTTTCGGAGCAACTCATGTCAACTCGTTTGTCGTGTGTCTCCTCTCTATCCTAATAGCCTCAAGCATTTCCTTATATAGTGCCCATGACGGATCCTATCCAAGCACGTTTGACGAATCGTATTTGTACTAGTTTGTTCCAACCCGTTAAGTGTGTGACCCGTTAGGTTCACGCGTAATCGGTTGTGACTCAAAAACTCCTTTTCGATCACGAGTCGGCGGCGGCTCCTAGCAGGACATAACGATTCTCGAATACACACGAATTATATCGGGTTAACCTTAATGCAATATGATCTACGACCAAGTCTTTATTACTAATGACCAGCTCGTATATCTATACGACCAGCTCATATTTGGTCTCAACCGGTTCGTAATTTCTTACGATCAGGTTTTGACCACTTAGTGATCATGTTCGATCAGCCTATGACCAGCTCGTATCTCTATACGACTAGTCCGTATCTGATCGAACTAAATGACTAACTCGTGTATTCTCATTTTACCTCATGATATCTGGTTGAACTACAGGTGAGATATCATGCCATCCATGGACTGTTCAATACTTTCTCGATCAAGTGTTGGATAACTTCACGTGGTCGACCTATTCGACCACCAGTGGCATGGTCATTCACTTTCTTTATCTGACCACATCAAGGGGGCCAGAGATATATCTTCTGTTATGTTAGAAGGGGCAAATCTCATATCCAACTAGTCACATTCCTCCACATGTTTTACAGCATACCTGAAAGCTACATTTATAACTACCCAGTTACGGAGTAGCGTTTGGTGACCCCAAAGTGTACTCTTACACATGTAGGAAACTATACTGATATCAGGTCTTAAGGATTATACATCATCATTGCTTGAGACCAAGTGATGACACATGAAATCATAACAATCTCAGCAGTGTCTCAAGGTGGGTCAATCCAACACCATATTCTCTAACATGAGTTCACATTATTAATTTGATATCCCTATATCCATAACCGGTGAAACATGGTCATCAATCAATACATGTGCTGGTTGATAGAGTCACTGGTGTTCTGACCAGTGACATTCGACCAGGGATACATTTAGAACGACATCATCATAAGTTAAAAAAGCTTCACCAACAAGTCACATACTCGTTAATCTTTATAACCGAGGATTCATTCAAGGAACAGAATAACACTTATTCAATAACTCATAAACATAGACGTGATACAAGCATCTCTATGATTACCTCTAGGGCATATCACCAACAAATATAACATCAGGGGTTTACTTCACAATTGCAATTACCATCTTAACATCCCAAAATCTCTACTTATACCGCATATATTGGAACCACTCATGAACACAGCTTTATTAACCGGAAGCATGACGTATTCACATACCATTAATTATACTCTACAAAATTGCCCAACTTTACCCACAAGATACCATAAACTGATACTGTCATGCAATATACACGCAACCTGATAGCGTGCAACTGAGTTGAGATAACTAATCCTTTTCACTGCTCAACCTTTCTAGCCTCTACCCGGTAGGTTCTTGGACCATACAACAATCGGAAAATCACCAACCATCAGTGGAATGGGCGGTCCGATGCTAACGGTACCTACCGTTGTGTATACCTGTGAGTGTCCCTCTAGGCTCACTCCTATCCCACCCCTAAAACTATGGTTGCTTTGTCACATAAGAGCAGTTGACATCCTGTAGATATTTGATCGGCGGAGTAGTGTACTAAACCATGATGGATACACCAAACTCATGGTTGAGCGATTTATGTGTCTGTTACTTGGCACAAGGTTCTAGTCCTTACCTGTCTCTAGTGGGGAGGTGAGCTAACAACCAACTCGTGGTTTTCCACCTTCTTGGACCCACCTTCAACTCACTTTTGTTAAGTATTTTGGGTTGTCCATCCTCCTGGTCTCAACCCTCAACTCTCCACCAAAACTATTGGCAATTACTCAATACTCTTTTTCAGTATTTACAAACACATTATGTGATAATGCTAAATATTTAGTATCATTTTTTGTAACATAAACTTCTCAAGGTTAATATGGCCTACAAAGAATTGGTGGGCTTGTATATGGGGTGATAGGATATATCTAATCATCATGGTATTCAAAAGTATTATTTCAATATTAAATTAATTAGCATAAATACGATAATAAAAGTAATAATATAAGAACATGAAATATATGCTCAAAATGATCAAATGAATGTGACTTGCCTCCATATCTGTAGTTCTTGACTGGATTTACCTCTCCTATGTCTTGATCAACTCCTTTGTAGCTTGATCAACAAAATCGGGTTCTAATGTGGAAGAAAATCAAGTAAACAAGTCCGGGCTCAACAAGAGGCGAGCTGGGAACAATTAAATAAATTCAGAAAGAGTTGAAAAGAAAGGTGGCGTGGGATGGTGGAGATTTATTAGGTGCTTGATTAGGCCAAACTGAGTTGAAAATTAAAAATGGGATTCACGGGCTCGAAATGGTAAAAATGGATATGTGTGTGTGTGTGTGTGTGTAATGGTTCTGATACTACTCCCTAATGGATTCGGGTGAAATAGTAATGGGTTTAATAAATAGTGTTGGGTCAATACAATTCAAAGTAGGCCAGGCTTGATGAATAGTAATGGGTTTGGGCTGAGGTGTCAACGGGGCTGAATAGTATTGGACATGATTTCGGTCGTGCTGTGAATAGTAGCAGGTCACATAGTAATAGGCTTAGCCCATTTGGCTTTCTAGGCTGTGGCTTAGCTGGGCCTGGCTTCTGACCCAGCATGGTATGGCTTGAGCCGCGTGTGGCTCAGGAGTTGGGAGCGCTCCCAGGGCACCCGAGCCGAGGAAGGCGACGTCGGCAGGAATGGCGGCAGACAGTGGCAGGGAGTGATGCGGTGAGCACCTTTTCAACTCGTGCAACCCATTTTTGGGCTTTGCGCAGGCTGGGGTGACTCGGAGGTGGGGTGGCGGCGGCGGTGGCGCAAGGTCGGAACAGAGGATGGCTGTAGCGACGCTTTGGCCATGCTCCAGCCAAGGTGATCGGTGCTTGAGCACCAGTGGACCGAGATGGTTATGGTGGCGGTGACGGTTGAGCTCAGGGAAGTCGACGGTGGCGTGGCGGTGTGAGCTGTGGGTAGCGTGGCGGAGAGGCTCGATGTCGGCGAGCTAGAGGCGACGGGGCTGGGCAAGAAGGTGGGGGATGGGTTTGTGGTGGTGAGGCGAAGCTCATAGTGGGGTCAATTTGGTGATTGCGTGGGCAGTGGCGGCGAATTGAAGAATGGGTTTCTTGGGCATTTCTCAGGTGCAGCAGCGATAGGAGTTTTTGGCCAGTGTTGGGGAAGAAAAGGGGGCACCGTGAGGTTGTGGAGAGGTTGGGGATGACGATTGTGCGTCAGCTCAGGCTTTATACGCGTGGAGAGGCGGTGGCGTTAGTAGCCGAGCGAAGGCGAGCACGGTTCGTGGAGGGAGGCGTATGCGGCTGCGCGCAATCGGCGCCTGGGAAGGGGGAAAGCATGCGGTGAGGTGGCGGGTGTGAAGGTGGTGGAAGGGGGTTGACGGGGACGAAGGCGGTGTGTGGCGCTAGCAAACAATATAGCGACACGGTGAGGAAGAAGAACAGTGGAGAGACGTTCAGGAGAAAAGGTGCTTTTGGGCTAGGAAAACGTTGAAACCGAAAAGGGAAAGCAGAAAGGGAGGAAAACCTTTTGAATTTGGCAAAAACTCAAATTCGAACCAAATTTAAACAAGTTTTGATATATATTTTTTTTGAAATTTCGGGTCATTTCATGTAAGCACAAAAAAAATGAGAAACATTTATGATAAACAAAAGGAACCATCAGTAAAAGGTTACTGTTGCATTTTGGTCCATAGTCTGTTGCATGGTTGGGTGGTCTCTTCTATGGATAGAAATCCCAGTGGTTACTGGTTTTACTGGTGGGTACCAACCGGCTGTTTTTTCTCAGTTTAGTAAATTCAAATTTTAGATTTTGAATTTTAACTGATTTTTAAGTAAATTTAAATTTAAATTTTCAAACTTTGGTCAAGTTTTTTTTTGGATTTCTGGTTACCTTGTTTTTTATCCTTGGTCTGTTCTTTCTCGGTTCCAGCTCTGACACTCTCAGTCACACGTACCCGTTTTGTTCGTGGTCCTCTCCACAAAGATCTTTTCTGTTTCTCGCGTCGTGTGGCTCCATGCCATAGGATAAAAAGGTGGCAATGGCCAATGGGAATTATTGGCTGAAAAGTTTCCGCCTGGATGTTTGGATTGTTAAAAATTCATGGGGAATTGGAAGTAAAAGTTGTATCAATCGCCACCCAAAACAATTGTACATGAGTGTGACTGTATTATTGCAAGCAAAGTGATGAAGTACATAGGGACATCTGTTTCACACAACTGACGAGCAAAGTAAATCGTCGCTCACTCTGATTTAGCGGGTAATTTTCAACCCGGATGTCCCACACACACACACACAAATTCAGCTCCGGATCAACAGGAAAGGATAAATGCTACGGCCAATCAGCTCAAGACAAATGGAGCATATGCAACATTTCAATCATTTAGTGGAACCGATCATCGTGCCCCTTCGATGAAAAGGAAGTCATTTTCAGGCGACGGACACCATGAGCAACTTGTTGACGGAGCTATACTCTGCATAGTAACAACCGACTACTAGCATCTATGAAGTACAGCTCAGTGGAGAAAAGCTTACTGTTGAACATAACAACTTAATTCCTTGTGATTCTTCTACCTTATCTCTGATCTACACCAGAGCTCCTTGGCTTGGCAACTTTAGTTCAGCTACATCAGAATCTGAATATTTGATCATTCATCGGGACCGTGATCTTCTTTTTTTTCCCCCCTTTTGATCCGTAGATATGCAGGCGAGCTGAGCATGAAAGGGATGGAAAGGAAAGCTACAGTTACAAAACTATACAAAGAGTATTTTTGAAGAAACAAAACTGTACAAAGAGCCGCTACGTCAGTTTGGCCGGACAAGGGCAACTGACTCTGACTGGAACTCCCAGCAGAAACTGCAAATCAGAACAGCAGCAGTACAAATGCTTGTAAAGACTAGGCATCCACTGCTGCCGATCAGATGGTCGTTGCTCAATGAGATCAGGCTATCAGAGAATGGCGGTGCAGCCACCATCGCCTGCCTGCCTCACTCTTGATCTCCAGGATCAGCTCAAGATCGGCCCGGCAAGCGCCGTTGGTCCATCTCTTTCTTTCCAAGCATTCCAGGACAAGTTTGTTTCGAGTTATTTCTTTCAAAATGTTCCAGATGATAGGGAAACTGGAAAAGAAATTCTCCCTGATAATTCAGAAAGATGAAGGTTTTAGGTTAGCTGGTAAACTACTAATGGGCAGTCACCTGTACCTCAATTACGCAAGCCTGATCTGTAGCCAATAGCATCGGCCGTCCCACTGGTATGCTGATGCAGCCGGTCAATGGTAGCAGCAGCAAGAGTGTCTCGGATGAAAATCTTGCACCCAGTCTACAGTCAGGCAGCAGGTTACGACTCTATTCTACCCTGAAAAGACTTCGCCAGCATCACGTGAGAGGCCAAGTACAGATATGCCATCTCTTCTTCTTTGAAACTTCTGCGGTATGAACCAAGGCAAGAGCTAATGACAATGGAGGTGTCGGAGATCTCTCGAGATTATCATGGACCCATGACAATTATCTTCCACTTGTGCTGACACCCCTCCTATTTTCGGAAGGTAACTTGTGATGAAACCCTAGGGACAACATATATTAGCTAGATCCTGAAATGGATCTGGAACTGGAGCCATCCACATCAGATGGAGCTACCAGACTCGAAAGGGAAAGGGCACCAGTGTCCCTTCTGAGATAAGAGTCGACACTGTGAGACCCAAATAAAATGCACTTCATGGTTTGGTAGTAGCATACATGCAGCAAGCATGGGTACAATGGAATGGATAGGAGAGGAGAGGGAGAAGCCGGAAGGAGAAGGTTTAGACCATGTTTTAAAAGAATTTTACGGTTCATGTGAATCGAGGAAAACTTTGTGTCCATGAGTCTGAGCCTGGCGTTGCGACCCAAGCCCAGTTCGTCCATGCCTGATTTTATAGAAGGGGGGGGGGTAGAAAACCGGGCTTGATACTTGGGCCGGGACTGGGACTGGGTTTGGACGAAACACATTTTGAGCTCTGGACTTCGTTTCCAGACATTGAATTGCTAATCGAAAATTCGCAACAAGAAGTGATTCGTCACGGATGCATCGACGAGGAGAAACGCGCATTAGAAATATATATACACACACGCCCATACGTCCATACTTCCATTCTATCTAGCATAGATCCTGCCTGATCCCATTAGTTTCAAATGTACAGGACCTCTACCTTGGGCATCCAAAGTAGAAACAGAAACACAAGAGGCCAGTCCAGCTTTGATGAGTTGATCAAAAGTATTTACTAAGTTTCACTTGGCTGATACATGGAAAACCAAATACAACAACACTGATGCTGCACTTAACAACAGGAGAAGTTGGACAGGCTTGCCCTAAGACCTGCAGGTGCGGTATACCTCACCACGCATCGCATCAATCGGTCCATGATCAAGTGCATAACGATCCGGGCCAAGATACACGCCGGTCTTCTCGAGGAGAGCTAAACCTTCCTCCCTGCCATACCTTGAAGAATAAAGCTTCAAGTATTCAATGTCCTGCGTTCGAATATCGAAAAGGAACAACTGTGAGCACAAAGTCCAGATGAGAGCATCGCATACGTATGGTGAGTTTCTGGTTTGCAATAGCCACAACTGAGAACTGTACAACGAAAAACAACAAGTGGAAGAAGGCTCCAGCTTCATTTGGTTATGCAATGTTTTTAAACGCCACTGTGGTAGAAAGTTGTCGGCTTCATGATTACTAATATGGTCCTAAAAGTTGTACTATACAACCAGAGACAAAGTAGGATTAAAAAGATAAAGCTTGCACGAACAAGTCATGAAACCTAGTTCAGACTAAGTATTCAACTACTTTAAATCTGAATAGTAATAGCTCTAATTGAAAATAGACTAGTATTCGATAGCAAAAACACACATTCCCAAAAAAAAATATCACCTGCATGCCACTGAGGGTGCGCTCTAGCCTGGTGGATGCAACTGGTTCATGTGACGAAGAAAAAACTTCACCGGGATAGAAGAGAACCCCGTCACCAGGAGGAAGGCCACGTCGGAAACAGATCTGCAGCCTCACCAAGTTTGGGAATCAGAACAACTAAATGGCTGTAGACTGTAGGGGAACATATACCCAAGTTGAACAAAAAAATGCTCCAACTTTCAAATGTAAAATCAAACTTTGAAGTCTGAATAACAATGTTGGGTTCTTAAATTATAAAACAGCATAGAGTTGTGAAATTTCAATCTAAAATTGATATAACGATTTCAAAACTAACACTTCAATTCAAAATTTTAATAAAATTTTATCTGCAAATACATTAAAACAAGAATTACTAGCCACTTGCAACTTTATCAGAGTTCTTGTCTCAGTATTAACGTTGAAGTAAAAAAATATTTGTTATTTAGCACACAATTGTACTATTATTCAACACTAACAACTTGTCTGTTCCAATCTGTCCTTGATTTTCTTTATCAAATATTTAAAACAAGTGACATACTGTTAAAAGCAATATGTGTGGTAGCCTAGTATTAGTACCATATTGCTTTAATAAAAATTTCCAACAAGACAGCTACCTCCATGTGTACCAATGCCTGTATATGATTGATATATAGCACTAGATTTTTCTCAAAAGACTAGGTGTATGACTAAACACCAGAATACTAGCATGCAATACAGGGAACCACCATCACTGCTATTTCAGGTGTCGCTTTCCATATTGAAATTGGGAGCAGGTAGTGACAACACGGGAAAAGAAACTGAATCTTTTCTCCATTTTGGGAAAGCTCCAGATAAGGGTGGGGCTCATGCTGCATCTACATCGCCATCAATTTTCATGAAAGTTGATGCATTGGAAGACTGTCACGTTTTCCAAAATGCCAAGGGCTAACTGACCTTTGGGGTTTCTACGCAATGTAATTTAAACATCATAGGTTTCAGGTAATTTTCTCTGGAGTTTTAACATTTCCTGACTTCCTGTTCTTAGCTACTCATCACAGAGACTATGACACAATACAATTTGTAACACCAGCAGTCCAGCACATCTTGCAATATGGCTGGGTATCAATATCCTAAGAAGAAAACCTTGACGTAAATAACTTCTATCAGAAAGAAAGATCGTATCCTTCATAGACCAATTTAAGCTCATTACATCATAAGGATTCCTTCACCATAGCATACCTCAGCACTTGGAATCATAGCCTTTTCGTAACAGTTGGTACCCCAGTAAAGGAATCCTGTCCCACCCTCCTTCCACACTCTCCACATCACTGCCCGGTGCTGGGTTCCACGCATCCCAAGATGCCAGTTTGGTTGAGGATCAGAAGGCCCCATACAAACATATGTCCACCACTCCTAGATAGGATTGAGATGACTTCATCAAGACACAAACTTATTTAAAAAAAGTGAGTTTCATATACATGCGTACCTAAGTAACAAATTTATTTATAAATCAAGCTACATGAGAAAACCATATAAATGTTATTGACTAGAACAGTTGAGGTGCTCTACAGTTAAACACTGGGCTTCAATGCAGATTGCACAACCTAAAACACTCAAGACAACAGTACATAGCCATATATTTAAGATTGTATAAATAGTTCTGATTGCATTAATAACAGACAAGAAATTCCTCACCACATCATTGCAACGAGGCTCACATAATTTGAAGAACTATTTCAACGACAAGGAAGAAATGAGATTAAGACTGTAGCAGTAAAAAAAACAGGAAAACGGTCTAGTGCCATCAAGGAAAATAATATTTTGGCCTCATACCACCAGCATCACACACTAAAATAAATCTAAAGGCCTAGTGTCTAGAGCATTGGATAACAAATTAACAACAAAAAGAAAAAAAAGGATGGCACACACAGGAATGGATGCCAATGCATTATCACTGGGCTCACGTTGTAGTACTGTTCACCAAAAAAAATGTTGATTGAAAAGTAGACACCATATTTCACAAAAATATGAAACTTGGCGCACTCTCATCCAACTAGGCAACTACTATACTTTTTTTAAAATTATAATGAAATATTGATTATATACCACTAGATAAGAAATCAGTATTAGTCAGAAAACAAATGCTGTAACTTCATGAGCCTTTTTAAGCATGACACATGCTTACTACAATTTGAAGCACAACTGCATTATCACTGGGCTCACGTTGTAGTACTGTTCACCAAAAAAAATGTTGATTGAAAAGTAGACACCATATTTCACAAAAATATGAAACTTGGCGCACTCTCATCCAACTAGGCAACTACTATACTTTTTTTAAAATTATAATGAAATATTGATTATATACCACTAGATAAGAAATCAGTATTAGTCAGAAAACAAATGCTGTAACTTCATGAGCCTTTTTAAGCATGACACATGCTTACTACAATTTGAAGCACAACTTCAATGCAGTCACAAATACTGTGGAATGAAAAAGATCATCAATCAACATTAACTACAAGAACATAACTTGTTCTTACTTCACCAAGATCAGGTCGTAGTTCGGCAACAATATCCTTCGCTAGGTCCTCTCTTGTGCCAAGAACCCATTCACTGCATAAGAAAGAACTAAATCAATAATGAAAGTGGTTTCTTGGTCCAAGATTGAACAATGTATGACACTGTTGTTAGTTTTCACCAAGCCACCAATACTTCTACTAGCCTCCATGTCGCATATCCAACATCCACATAGTGCCAACACATCCCCAACATGTATCGGAGCTGTCAGTTCCATCAAATTGTCCCTTGTCATCACAAAATCTCTCTCAAATAGGGCACTGATAATTCTATCTATTTTGTTTTATTTTTTGTTAACACGACTAGCATTGCATTTGATACATAACCTAGGCTCTGGATTTGTATGGAATAACAATGCAAGCATAGATAAAACATTAACACTAACATTCTGAAACCATATACATTTTGTGTGTAGAACCAAACACTATAGATTAATCATTTTAGCATTAGAATATATGCTAAGGAAATTTGAAATATGTGTGTTGTCATATCAATATTTGGAAAAAGCATGTCCATATCATGCTATACTGGTGTGACATCAACCTAGGGATTTGAATGCCATACCCACACAATTTTGCAATTAAGAACAGATACAATAAATACCAGCAGCAATGCATACCTAGTGCAAAATATCTGTGTATGTGGACGTAGAACATTTGGAACTTTCACAAAAGACTCAAATGTAGATGGAGGCAGTTCAGAACCACTTGGACCTACATGAGCCATTCAAATTGTAAGGAAAAAATATTGATATGTTAAAGAAACTTAAGACTTGCCAAGTGCAATCAGCTTCCATAGGTATAGCCAAGGATTGAAATACTGTTTCCGGATGATTTCCCGGTGCATGACGGTACCGGTAACCGGCCGGTTACCGGAATTTTTTTTAAAAAAAAACGGTGCAAATCTGAATTTCAAATTTTGAAATTGCTTTTTTCCCCGGCCGGTAACCGGAAAAACCGGCAAAAAACCGGAAAAAGGTGGAAATGGTAATTATCAAATTTAAATTTGGAATAATGCAAATACTGCCGAGCTCCTGCCGCAATGCTGCCGAGCCGCTGCCTGCCACCGCTGCTGCCGCGCCGCGCCTGCTGCCTGCCCCGCCGGCTGCTGCTGCTGCTGCTGCCACTGCCGCGGTGCCGGCTGCTGCTGCTGGCAGGGTGCAGGAAGGGAGGAGGGAGGAAGGGAGCAAGAGGGAGGAGGGAGCAAGGGAGCAAGAGGGAAAGAGGGAGCAAAGCTGCTGCCAGAATGAAGAAAAGGAGGTGAGAGGAAGGGAGCAAGAGGGAGGCAAGAAGGACAGTCACATGTGCTGCTGTCTAAAGAGCATCCAAGGCGAGGAGTATCCGAGGAGCATCTAAAGCGTATCCAATGCTCTTTTATATATTATAAGTGCTACATATACTAAAAACCAACTGGGGAAGGAAATTATGGAATCAAAAATTCAAATTTCAATTCAAATAGTTTTCGGCCGGGTTTTTTTTATCCCGGACCGGGATAACCGGTTACCGCCAGTAACCGGCCGGTATTTTCAACCATGGGTATAGCTATCTAAACTTCCAGAAAACCTAACACCAAACAGGGTGACAGAAGAATTTTCCCTCGCAAGCAAGTAATCATATACTCAATACATAAAACAGAGATAAAAGCTAGCTAGAACATCGTAATCTTCATGATGGTACAGACAACTGACAATTATTTAATACCATAGTTGATTCATTTTGCCGTATGTTTGAAATTTTCCTTTACTTCTTTGCTTCTCTAAATTTATTTTCCCATCATATAGAGTACTATAAAAAATTAAACAGCAGTAACTTTATTAACCAAACAGTTTTCTTACATGTCTGCTGAGCTTTCTGATTAAGTAATACAGCTTAAAATCTTCAGTTCAATACAATAATCTTATAGATTTAATAAATCACAGTAAAAAAAACCTAAGTATATACTCATTTCAAATCCAAGTATGGAAGTGTATTTTTAAAGAGGCAGTGTTAACATTAGACTTTGTCTTGTACTCACCGCAATAGTAAGTTGTTAAAATGCGCACATCAGGTGAGTATGTCCGTAACTCATTAGAGATGCTGCGGATCACATCATACTGTTCCACATTCAATGGCTGAAAATTTAAGAACAATCGTAAGACAAAATAGAACAAAGAGGACCATACACATGAGTTGATGTGGTTTGACACATCAACTTGACCTAATTGGTCTTGGACTTAAGGACTTAGGAAAATGCATAGCACTAGGTGCAAGCGGGTATGGGCATATCTAGTGCAAACCATGAGATTGGTGCAACCATACAGACTATTTTGGTTCGAGCACCAAATCAGCGTGAAAAGTTCCCTAAAAAAATGCGAGATGTTCTATGGGTTTAAACTCAAAGCAAATTAGGAGAAATGGAAAGAAGTTTGCTGTGAATAAACTTTTTGTCTTTTTGTTTTAACTTAAAGTTTGTCAGAAATTACTCTTTTTAGCTCATGGTTTGCACTATATATTGCCCCACGTGCAAGATGCTGAGGTGCAACTATTCTCCACTAGTACATACAACTCACAGGGAAGAGACTTTCACTGATAAAGTTTCCTCGAGAATCATGATATTCCAGGGAGCACAAAAGTTGCTATTTTAGCTAATTCAAGTTAGAGTCTTAGCATATTGAACCTATCAAGCAATGGTTACTTGGGCAGTGCATATACAAATTGGTCTCACCATTAGCGCTTGTACTCACTGTTACCTGTAGCTGATCTATAATAATTTTTGCATGTTGCGGTTGCAGTTCTACTTGCCTGACTATGAACGTTATTTGCACATTATCTAACACAGCACTGGAATTTTTCATGTAGCACTGCATGTAGATGTTGGTACCAGGGAAGAGATAACTGGCCGGTACCCATTTACCGCCAGCCGGCCGGGAACGGTAACTGTTCCGGCCGGTTACCGTTCAAACCGAAAAAATTCCAAATGAAAATCGTTTGAATTTGATTAAAAACCAGCCCAATTTCGAAAATAAAAATTTGAACTTGCAAAACCCGAGAAAACCGACCGGGAATTTTAATCCGGACCCCGGCCGGTAACCGGCCGGGATTTTTTTTCCCTAGTTGGTTCTGCCACAGTACCATTTGATGTCGGATAGCCCACTTTGCTGTTCTTGACATGTTACATTGGGCACCATTATATAACACCAGTAGTTGCCCACTTGCCCTCATCCAAATTAAACAAAAAAGGATATAAATACCAGTTAGTATTAACTATCTCTTTTTCTATTTAAGACAGCTAAACCTGATCCTCTAAGCCTCTAATTGATATTTGTCATGACCATTGCAGTTCTAACTGCATAGAGCTTGGCAGGCTCTAATGGGACCTGAAAATCGATATGGCATCACAAGGCACACTATTAAGCATAGTGACACTTGCACTGTGTTGTAGAACCATGTCATTGGATATAGCATAGAAGTAATATAACGCACCTCATCCCACAAGTAAAAGTAAGCTTTCGACCAATGAGGCTCCGATTTCAAGATTTCGACCTCTCTTCGCAGGGAGTTTTTTGCAGCATCAGTACTGTTGTACATCAATAAAGGAGCCAAATTAATAATAAAAAAAGAAAAGTTAGCAAACTGATATAAAATTTGGTAGAAATCCAAGCAATACCATGACAGGATAGGCGAGTAGGGTACAGCATATGCTGCCAGTCTTGGATCAGAGTAATATTCATTAGCCTTTGGATGATCAGCTAAAATAATAGAAACAAAGTGGGGGAAAAATCACATCAGAGGATAAGTTCCCACAAAGCAGCACATTCTTCTACCCAAAAATTTTTGTACAAGCATTACCAGGCCAAGGGCATGTGTATGCTAGAATGCGCATGCTATTACCCCATCTGCAGAAAAATGGACTAATTCTGTACTGGAGGAGCCACCTGAAGTGATGATCAAGTGCATCGTACCATCCTTTGGTGCCATGCTCCAAACAAAACCGATCTTCAATCACAGTTTCAGATATCTAATGTATAGTCAAAGGAGAACAATTTCATACAAATACATTTCGAATGTGAATTCCTGGTAGCTGCAGAGCAACACACACATAGACAACTCAAACCATAAATTCTAAACTGCAGGTCTACAAATTGTTACTATGTGTGTACACCACAAAAAAGCATATAGCATTCTTCTTATATCACAAGATACCAGAACATAACATAGCAAAAGAGAATATTGCCAGGATACACCAAAAACAGCAGGTAAAGATGGTGTCAGTGGGAGAGTGAAATCCCAAACAGTGAGGCTTAACTTCAAACGAACTGCAACACTGTTCATAACATCTTCATCCATCATGTCTCCTAATCCATTGTTCTCTTGACAATCCTGGAATGCTGGAAGAACTAACATCCTCCTCAGTGTGGTTGAAGCTGATGTTAGTCTTTGTACCTAAATGTCATAGCACTATTAGAAAAGGTATAATATGGCTAGTCCCTGAAAACATATTATCAGAGTAAAATACCATTTCCTCTGATGATGAGTAGTCTCTCGGTTCAGTGTTGTCAAGACAACTTCTTAATTCTCTGTATAGTTGGCACCTCTCAGATTTTGGTAAAGATTCTGCTCTGGAACTGCCGCCAAAAATTATAAGAAAAAAAAATAGTAGTCAATAACTCAAAATAACCAATAGTACAGAGAAGCATATATAGCTACAAATAAAGGCTAAATGTCATCTGGACACTTATGACCACCTGCAAGCAGGGATTGAAATCTCGGTAATGGCCGGTACCGGTAACCGACCGGTTACCGGTAAATTAAAAAAAACCGGCCCAAATTCGAATTTCAAAATTTGAATCTGGATTTTCTCCAGACCGGTTACCGGAAAAACCGGCTGAAAAACCGGGAAAACCGGAAAATGGTAATTAGCAAATTTAAATTTGGAATAATGCAAATATTAATGAGAAAGTATTTCAAGTTGTACATAAAAAGCTTGATTTTCCAAGGATAGCTTTCTAGTTACATGACTCCACCTCCTAGAAGGATAACTTTCTAGCTACATGAGCTAACCTTAGGAGCTAGTATTTTTAGCAGAAATATGAAAGTTGGACTTGGTCGGCCAGTCCTGGCCAAACAAATGCCAGTATATTGATACTAGTAATCATACATATGAAACATGTGTCGCTGAACAAACTATTAGCAAATACATTTTCGTATCTCTTATTAATCATATCGCGTCACTAAATGATTTGAAAGTATAGGATTAAATAATCAATCCAATCCTGAGCAAATAATGATGCAAGCCAATTCTCTCATGGTTGCATGCAATCCAATTAATGAGAAAGTGTTTCAAGTTGTACATAAAAAGTCCTCATTTATGTTTTAATAGTGTTAAATATACTAAAAACTAATGTTTCAATACATAATCTAGCATAAGAATGCCTAAACCAACTAAGGAAGGACATTATGAAGTCAAAAATTCAAATTCAAATTTTAAAAATTTCGACCGGTATTTTTTTTACCGGTTACCGGCCGGTTTTTTTATCCCTGCCTGCAAGCATCAGAGAGCTCACGCAAGGCTTTGAATTTAGCACCTCATGTGAGACAATGATAAGGCAAGTTCATGGTAAGGTTCGAAGACTTGGGACACAAACAAAATAATGTCTCAGTTTTTGTAAGACACAACTAAAGAAAGTCCATTCAAACCCTCATAGTTGCATTTTTCATCGACAACAAACATGAACATATATATAAAACATGGCATTTACACAGTTATACAAAATATTTCCAATGTTTTCTGTATTACATAGAATTGAGTACTGATCTCTTTGTTAGAATGAATCTTAATCTATTCCAATGGGCCAAAAGGCTAAATATACAAGTTACAGCGTAGGTAAATATGCAACAAGCACCCTATACAAACTAACATTTAACACCCCCTAAAACTCATGGTGGATCAACAATACTGAGTTGGAAAGGTTGAAACTATGCTGAACTCTAGTATGTGTCTTGGTGAAGAAATCTGCTAACTGAAGCTCCGAATGAACATATTGAAAAGCAATAACTTAGTCTTGCACCTACGATCTCATGTACGAAGCATCGACTCCAGTGTGCTTGGTGAGCTTATGCTTCACAGGAACTTGAGCAATGCTGATCGCACCATACTGTCCGATAAGAGAGGAGTCGGTGCAGAAACAGAAACACCGAAATCCTCAAATAGCCACTGAAGTCAGGTGATCTCAGCTGTCAACGACGTCATAGCTCTCAACTCAGCCTCAGCACTCGAACGGGAAACGACAGTCTGCTTCTTGGTCTTCCAAGCAATCAAAGAGGAACCGAGGAAAACATAATAGGCAGAAAGAGACCAGCGATCAGAATGATTGCTAGACCAGGTCACATTAGAGTACGTCTAAAGCTACAGAGAACTAGAGCGAGGAAAGAAAAGACGACAAATGATGGTCCCACGAAGATATCGCAGAACACGAAGAAAGTGACTGTAGTGGAGCTGAGTAGGAGCAGCGATGAACTGACTCAGGATATGAACTGGGTGAGAAATGCCAGGTCGAGTGATCCGAAGATAGACGAGGCTCTCGACAAGATGATGATAGCGATTGAGGTCCTCAGGAGGTTCACCATCAGTAGGCCGAATGTGAACACCAAGCTCCATAGGAGTATCCATGACGCACTGATCAGTGAGACAAGCGTGGGCAAGGATATCCTGAATGTACTTCTCCTGGGAGAGGTAGTAGCCCTCAGGCGTAGAAGTGACCTCAATCCCAAGGAAGTAACAAAGAGGACCCAAATCAGACATCAAGACTACTCACTAAGGCGCTCCTTCAAGCCTTCAAATGTCTCCATTCGAAGCACTTTATAGGAGGATGTGTAGATCACCTCTATTCTGGTCCAAGGTTGGTGAGACACAATTATTTGGACCGGCCATCATCCAAGAAGCACAAGAGCATGTTGACGCGATAAAAGGGCGCTTGAGGGAAGCTCAATCGTGTCAAAAGAGCTATGACGACCGTCGCCGCCGCGAGCTAAGCTTCGAGGTACACGAATATGTTTATCTTAAAGTCTCACCGCTGCAAGGCGTCCGCCGTTTCCAAGTTCACGGAAATTGGCACCTCGATACATCAGGCCGTACCGAATCGTCGAAAGGAAAGGCGAAGTAGCATACCAGTTGGAGTTGCCACCCCAACTTTCAGATGTGCACGACGTCTTCTATGTGTCGCAACTCAAGAAGTGTCTCCGAACTGCGGACGAACTCGCTCAATTGGAGAACATCGACCTCCAACCGAATATTTCTTACCGAGAGCACTCGATTAGAATCTTAGATGAAGCCATGCGACATACTCGTAGCCGTGCCATCAAGATGCTAAGAGCCCAGTGGAGCAACCACACCGAAGATGAAGCATTGGAACAAGAAGACCGTCTTAGGACCGAGTTTCCCTATTTCTTTACCGAGCCCACCGAATCTCGGGGACGAGATTCTTTGTAAGGGGGTAGGTCTGTACCATCCTAAAAATCATATTTTTTGAAAAATATAATGAAAATAAGTGGGAGAATAATTTTGAGCATGTTTTGTATGGAAAACTATTTTAGCATGATTTTTGTGCTTTTGCATAAATCAAATAATGAAATCACATGCAAACATCAACTAAAAAGAATTTTCGAGAAAAACACAGAACTGATAAAATCCTAAAAATTTTACACGAGTAACCGTACTGTGTCAGGAGCCACCCCAAAAAAATCATGAATTTGGGAGCCTTTTTGACAGGTTTTAAAGATTGGCAAAAATTTCATAACCGACCCATTTCTACGCGCCAGCTCCAGCCCACGCCAGGGCTCTCGATCCCGCGCTCGCTGACACGCCGGGCCCGCGTGTCTGGAGCCTTCGTCCACCTCTCGCCCTTGCCTGCACGCCAGCTCACCCTCGCCAGCTCCGCTGCCTGCCCATGGTTTGCAACACCGCGCCCACAGTTTCGCGCCTCAACCACCCTCTTGTCACCTCCGCCTGCTACTTCCTATGCCATCCGCCCCACTGACGCCCTTTTCCCGGGCAGGCGGACGGACATACCAGAGCAGCCTCCGTGAGAATCTTACATAACAGCTGGCATCTCGCCGCTCTACTCGCGCAATTGTCCTAGCTACTTAAGCGCTAGAGCGCGCACTATCATCCTCAGCTCGCTCACATTCCATTTCGTGCAAACCCGAGCTTCATCGCTCCTTGGTTTCGCGGGAACGCTAGCGTCGTTTTTGGCGCTGGTGAGCACGCCTCCGCGCCAATGGCGCTCTCGTGAACTTCCTCAGCCACGACACTCGCGTCAAATTGATCACCGTTCATCACTCATTCTTCTCCTTTGCTCAATGCAGCTTCTGGAGTCTTGTAGCACGATTGTGTTTGCCTTCGTCCTCGACTCCGGCGCCCACCTGATCTCCGCCAACGCGTTCCCGTCACTCCGGTGAGTTCGGGCTCAAATCCACCGCGTCATCATGTGTTCCATACTGTATTGATACTTTTCCCCCACTCAATGCAGATAGACATGCCAAAAATCCGATCGTCGCAGCCATCTTCCTCTCACAATCGTCGCCGCCATTTTCGTTCACCTTCGAAGTATGGTGAGCCTCAGACCGATTCCTTCTGTCTACACCATCTCTAGCACCTCAGAGAGCTAACACGACACTCCTTGTAGCTTCTCTGTTGCCGTGGTGAGCTGTCGTCGTGAACCTCCTTAGCGCTGCCGCTACTCGTCGTCGACAAGCCGCCGCAACCCTTCGTCGGCCTCATTTTCTTCACCCCCGTGGTCGTGGTAAGTCACTGATCCTCATGCGCACATCAATTCGCCAAGGGATTGTCACTAGTAAATTTTTACTCTTAGCCACCCATGGTGCCGTCACAGTTGCATACCGCCGGTTCGCCTCCGGTGACCCTAGGTCCCTACGCCCGGTCCAGTGGCATCGCCTATACTCACCGAGCCTCGTGCACCACTCCTTTAACCCGAGGGATGCCTCCTACACGAAGTACATCGCGGACCCGAGGCGTTCCGCCGCTCCTCGCCGCCGCAACGCCGCCACCACCACCCCTAGCTTCGCCTTACCTTCCTCTTTCCATTTCGCCGCTCAACGTCACCGCTCATCGCGCCATTCACCGGCAACAAGGCCGCCATGGCGCTCGGCCATGCGCGCGGCTATGCTCCTTCCCCCTCACTAGTGGGACCCACTCAGGGTTAGGATTTAGTCAACACTAATGACAGAGGTTAAAGGTAAAAAGTCTATGATAGGTGGGACCAGCCTAGAAAGTTAACAAAAATCTAATTTTAAACGTTTTAGTAAATGTGTATGACACGTGGGACTACGCACTATTCCCGGTTTTAAAACATATTTTAAAACCGAGAGACTGGCATGTGGACCCCAATCGTCAGATAATTAAAATAAAAAATAGGTTTAATCATTTAGTTACTAAATAATGAGTCTATGACATGTGGGACTGTCTCTGTTTTATAAATAAAAATCCAGAAAATAAAACTATAAGAGACTAACAAGTATGCCCCACATGTAAGTTAATAAAATTCAAAAAAATGGGAAAAGTCGCTTTCAGTTCAGAGGAAAATACGCCTCAGTGAAGTGAAGATGTTCATTCACCGGGCTAGTGCAAGGTAAGGACTAGGCGATATAAAGGCTTCGATGCGTGCTCTAGATTGCTTACCAAAAGATAGTGAGCGGTGGTATCGTCGGATACCAAACAAACTAGAGAATTTGTGTGTTGCGGGTAAAGTTGTACACCTCTGCAGAGTGTAAATCTATTTAAATAGTCGTGCTCGCGGTCATGAGCGTGCTTAGTACAATCTTAACGGGTATAGACATAGTTTTTTTTATGAAAACAACTCTTATTGGAAAAATGTGGGAATGTTGTTGGTTTATATTTGAGTACCATGTTTATGGCTAAAAATAAGATGTTGATCGCAGCTGAGGGTTGTGATTTGTCAGTTATTTAAGTACTCACTTGTTGTTCTTTATCTATTTAACTGCTCTTTAAACTCTCGATGCAAAATACTATGTATTGATATTGCAAATAAATCTTGTTTAGTGCTGAAAATAACCTGTAGCATAAAGCCTCATTCTTTGTTAGCCGTGCATATATATAAACTTTGTGATACACTACATGTCTTGCTGAGTACGCAATGTAGTTAATCTTGCTTAAATTGTTGTTCAGAGTTAGAGGATGAGCCTATGCCGGACGATGCACTCTTTGCACCTGGTACCGGAGGGTTTGGTGACGGGTCTTTCTAGGACTTGCTTCTTGTCAGTTGCCTGAGGGATCGGATGGGCATACCGCTGGACTTTTGGACCTTATACATATTATACTTCCGTTGTTTCAGTTGGTACTTTTGATACTTGAGCTTTTATTTGGTCGGTCGACCTTTGTGATGTAAACTCTGTAATCGCTTAAGATCTGTACCATATTTGTTTTATTTTGTATGTATGGATGGATGTGATTATCAATGTTGTAGATGTGTGTACTAGCCACTGATCATAGGACTAGTATGGTACACATAAAGAGCTTCGAGTATTCAAAGCTCGGGGTCCAACAATAAAGATCACATAGTATCGATGACCCCCTTTCTAAACGAAGGGAACCGAACCCCAAACATCGGAGTGAACAAGATCAAAAGGACGAATAGAAACATAATCATTAGAGATAGGGGAGCTGTAGTTGCTTGCCAAACTTGCAACCCATACAATGTAAAGAGGTGTCCCTAGAAGCAGACCCAAGAACACCATAACCTACTAGTGACGATAGACGCGATCCGCGGAGATGACCCAGACGATGGTGCCACTGAGCAAAGGAAGTAGTGGAGGACGCGGCAAGACCAGAGGTAGTGGTAGTGGCTGACTAGTTGGTGGAGACAGCGGAAGGAAGATGCAGCCAGTCGAGCTCCCAAAGACGCTGCGAATCACAGCGCCAAGGGCCAGTACCAAGCAAAGTCCCCGTGCGGTGGCCATGAACACAACAAGAGTCAGACTCAAGAACAACACGACAGTCGTGATCAGTGATCTGACCAGCCAACATTAGCTGCATAGTAAGCTGAGGAACATGAGCGACTGCAGGAACATGAAAATAAGAAGTGGAAAGGGTGCCTCGGCCTGTAACAGGAAGAGAGGTACCATCTGCAGTCTGAACAGTGGAAGGAAGAGTTGTGGGACTCGCAGAAGTGAGGTGAGTAGAGTATGATATCAAGTGAAAGGAATCACCAGAGTCCAAGATCCACGGAGACAAGATACCTAGCGAGGAAGAAGGCGGAGGCAAGGAAGACTGCTAAGAAGTAAGAGCCAGACGAGCAAAACCCGAGGAGTCTGCGGACGAGCCGACACCGAGGCGTCGAAGCAGGGAAAGGAGTTGCTGCGTGGCTTCACCAGAGGAGCCTGGGCGAGAGGCGCCAACTCCTGAGTGTGAGAAACCTCCAGAGCCTTTCGGAGGACGTCCACCCCGGCGACCCTGGTCCCTCCTCCGCTTGTACCAGTCCTGATACCTGTGGCCGTTATACTGGTAGTAGGTGCAGTGGAGACCCGCAGTAGAGACAACAACCACTGATGCGCTGGGAGCTGGAGGGATCACTGTCGATGCTGAAGGAACAAGCAAAGGAGTAGACGCTGAAGCAGACAAGACAATCTGTATCTAAATCGCGCCACAATGACGAGTCCCTTAGCATGAACACCCGTGAGAGCCTCCACTAAGGTCGGGCGCGGATGGCGAGTCAAGAGCTGAGCACGCACAGTCTCGAACTCAGGGCGGAGACGCATCAGAAAGTCATAGACGATGAGTCTCCTGATGAGCGCGGAGCCGCACACAGCAGGGACAAGTTCAGCAGACATCCGACCCCAGAAAGTCGAGCTGACGCCACACCTCGGACATCTACTGGTAGAAGTTATCCACAGTGGCATCGAGCTGCTAAAGAGAATGCGTCTGGTGCACGACGGAGAGGTACATAGCATCACTCGTCGGCTGATAGTGAGCTCAGAGACGCTCCCACATCAGCTGCGTCGTTGGTAGCTCAGCCACATCTATGGAGATGGTCACGGACATGCTACCCACTAGGATGGCGATAGCACGAGCTTCAACATCTTGCCATCTCTCGTAAACGTGCAGCTCAGACTGGAAAAGCTCCAAAGCCTCCTCCAATGCAGCATTGACGGCCTCCTGGGCAGCCTGATCCGCACCAGCAGGAAGACTTGGCAGAACTAGCGGCGTAGAGCGAGACGGACAGGGCCGCTCGCTGGTGAGATGACCCTAGAGGCGCTGGCTATTAAGGTGAATGCTCAGGTGAATAGCCCACTCCCTGAAGTTCATCCCGTATAGAAGCCCCAGGCAGTGGTTCTAGCTAGATCTGGGGCCGGAGAAAAGCCAAAGCTAAAGAGAGCCCGGAGAAGCCGGAGCCGAGGTGAAGTAGAAGCCCCAGGCAATGGCCCTAGCTAGATAAGGAGCGGAGAGAAGCCAAAGCCGGAGAAAAGTCAGAGCCGAGGTGAAGTCGAAACTGCCAACTCCACGTAGATCGGTGGAGCCGGAGTGAAGCCGAAGCCACTGGCTCCACGTAGATCGGTGGAGATGGAGTGAAGCCGAAGCCGCCGGCTCCACGTAGATCGGTGGGGACGGAGTGAAGCTGAAGCCAACGGCTCCACCCAAATCGACAAATAGAGCAGAGGGCTGCTCTACTCACTCCAGCACTGGGCTCTACGACGTCGTGGGATGTGATCGGCGGCATCAAGGGTGGCGGCGTCGAGGACAGAGCTCCCAGGCTGCACCGACGGCGCGGGGACGAGGGAGCTCTCATCGCGGCGGCAACAATGCAGAGAGAGATGGAGTCTTGCTCTGGGGCGGTGCTTTCGTCGGGAGGAGGCTGCGGCGGCGGCACTCGGGTCGGGCATGGGAGCTCTGCTCCAGGAGGTGCTCGGCGTCGGGAGGAGCTGCGTTGGGCCGGAGCAGCGCCGGTTGAAGTGGCGAAAGTAGAGCAGCTCGCGGGAAAAGAGAGGCGCTGGCGGGGGAGAACAGAGGAGAAGGACGCAAGGAGGTGAGGGCGGCGACGGCAGAGCGGAATCCCTAACTTGGTTCTGATACCATGTTTGAATGAATCTTAATCCATTCGAATGAGCTAAAAGTCCAAATATACATGTTACAGTGTAGATAAATATGCAACAAGCGCCCTATACAAACTAACATCTAACAATCTCTTATTCTAGTATGCCATGTGAACACTTGTGTCAATGGTTAGAACTTGACATTCTGTTCATGTCCAAGAAATACTGATCAGATTATAATCACTTGTAACAGAAGTACAGAACCAAATATAAAGCAGTAAAGGCAAGCTTACTCTGCTTCTGTCCTCACAGCAGTAATAAATATTTCACCCTCGTATAGACCAGGCTGTTGTCCGCAAGGAACATTTAATGAGGCCCATATTGCAGTTGTCTCCCTGTACAAACAAAAGTGAACTGGCAATTATAAAAGGCAAAAAAAGACATTGATGTGTGTAAATCATAGTTATCTAAGACACAGAAGCAGTACCCTGGAAGTAGGTTTATTTGTGAGTTCAGTGGATCAATAGGCACAAGAGCATCTGGTACACCTAATATAGGCACCACACGTCGCAAAGTTATAGATTGATCGGCCACTAACCTGGTACAGCACTGTTATAATCATACCAAGTAGAAATGTACAAATCATGGTATCCCCTAAAGAATGAAGTCAAATTTTAAACAAACAAACCTGTCTCCAGAGGATGAGCAGAGATCAGTGCACTGAATCTGCACAGACCCTGCAATACCTGAAGTGGCCCATGAAACCTTTGGACGTAAGGCGATTTGAAAACTTTCCCTTTCATTTCTTGCCGCCAATAGGTTAACCTAAAGTGAAAGTTACATTTAAACATTTTTGGAAGGAACATAATCAAATATTAATAAGATAAAATCATGCAAGCATGAGGAATCTGATGTACTAGAACAGTGCAAGATCACATCTTAAACAAAGAGAAAATTACACTGTAGTTCCCTGAACTTGCGAGGTTGTGCCACCTAGTTCCCCAAACTTGCATTTTACTTTATCATCCTACTAAACTCGCAAGGTTGTGCCACCTAACTCCCTGAACTTGCGTTGAAGTGAAGTTCGTTGGATGCGATATCGGTGACTTCTTCTCCTCCAAGTTTCGGAGCCGCCCCGTTCCGGTCATATTCACCATCCCCGTCACCTCACGCCTACAAAGACGGATTCTTTGGGCCCGGGAAGGCACCGTACCTGTGTTTTCGTCGGAGCTCCACCGTCGCAGCTTACCGCCGCCCTCACCCTTGTCTCCTCTAAGTCAGCCATGAGAGAGAAGTACATTTCCAGTGCCAGAGCAGAAGCTACTCACCCTGCACGAAGTCTATTTGGTCACTTACTAATAGACAAGGCTGAACTGGCGAATCACCGTAAGAGAGAGAGAGAGAAAAGTATTATGCCCCTGCCCTGGCATTGGGAATGTACTTCTCTCTCTCACGGCCGACTTAGAGGAGGCGAGGGCGAGGGCGGCGGCAAGCTGCGACGGTGGAGCTTTGGTGAAGACATGAGCACAGTGCGTTTCCGAGCCCGAAGAATCTGTTTTTGTCGGCGTGAGGTGACGGAGACGATGATCACGGCCGGAACGGGACGGCGACGAGTCCACCGGAACAGGGCGGTGACGAGTCCACTGGACTCAGAGGGGACGAAATCGCCAACATCGCATCCAATGAACTTCGCTTCAACGTAAGTTTATGGAGCTAAGTAGCACAACCTCGCAAGTTCGGGGAGCTGAGAAAGTAAAACGAAAGTTCAGAGAGCTAAGTGGCACAACCTCGCAAGTTCAGGAGATTGAGAAAGTAAAATGCAAATTTAGAGAGCTAAGTAACACAACCTCGCAAGTTCAGGGATCTACAGTGCAATTTTCTCTTAAACAAAAAGTAGTAGAATTGGTAAATAACAGCATATCTCAAGTAACTGCCAAAAGAAGAAAGCACAAGGAATGGAAATATGGCATGTCCCTCAAATATTCTGCATATTGAAGTGTGAAGGCCAGAAACTAGTTGTCCTTATAGCAGTGCTGATATAATTAAATATAACTTACATGTTCTAGAGGTCGAGGTGCTTCTTGTTGGCTAACATTTGCTGTGCTGGGCATAGACCACACATGCAAAAGATCTGCTGACTGTACCTTCGTAGGGTCAATCACACCAGTACCTAGACTTGACCCCTGTAAGCCTCCGTCCACCCAGCCATAACTAGTCCCTCCTCCAGCTACACCTTCTACAGGTGGTACAGAATTGTTTTGCGTCTTACCTCCTGTGATAAAAAAGTAAAAGACTTGTAGTCAAACTACATAACTGGAATTTAAGCTCCACAGTTTCTTCATCTCTGATAGATGTCAGTCAAAATCCAAATATACATACAAAAAATTATCAATGTTGGTAAGAAAACTGTACGCTGATTGTTATCAACCAGCAACTCTAATATGCAAAAGGCTTTTCCATTTATGATATATTGCGCAATGAAACCATGCAAACAGTTGTTATATGAGGCACTTAACACTTGCACAGTTGCACTTGACAATGAATGAACTGAGAAAACATCCGACTTTGAAAGGTGTGTATGTCTCACTGATGCAATTAGAACATAGTGCTCAACTAGTCATAGTGCACATGCTTAGTTCAACTAAAACGTGTTTCCTTAGTTACCACTAGGATATATTAGGAAAAAATTATGTTACCATATAAGTAGGGTAAGTATCTAGTGCAAACTCAAATACCCAATTATGTGAGTCGTTAGATGCCGCCTCCTCACATCCCTTTGAATGTAATCCATAGATGTCTTGTAAACATGGACGTATATATTAAACACTGATGTTTATGTAAAACAAGATCAAATTCAAGGGTTCAAGGATAGTAAGATATGGGTGACCACAGAGTTGGTTCATAAGAATTCAGTAAGCTTCTTAGCCATTCAATCTCAAGATTCCCTTGCTTCACTAGCAGTCCTGAATCACTTGGTTTCATTCATTTCTAAATTTGCAATTGTATCTGCTTATGCAGCTATATACAAAGTTTCCCGCATCTGATCCATCGTGATGTGCACGTGGTTTTGGCTTCCAAGTGGTCACTACATAAACTACACGGGAACACTCTCTTAAGCTCAGAATTGAGATTAGGAACGGGCTCACACCAATCCCATCTCAAAAATGTCAACACGAGCTTGAACATCTCCATCAAAGTAGTGACAACCTTACATCACTGAACGGTCAGACCAAAATCACTATAGACCTATGCACGTTCAATTGACAGCTCAATAACCTATTAAAAAATTGGCCTCCTACAAGCAAAGATTAGAGGCGAGCAGACTCGGTACATTGCACAGCCAACGACACAACGCAAACTCAACTCGAAGGCAGTGGAATTCAGCACCGACCACAGCTCGCCCATGAAGGGCGCACATACACCACTTCTGCCTCCCTACAAACCGAGCAACACTAACATTCAACGGCAGCTCCATACGCGCAGTAGCTAAAGGAAAAATGGGCGCAAGGTGATCCGGGAGCACCCAATTGGACGCCCGATAGGGCGATCGGGCTGTTCCCGATAGCAATCCAATCCGATCAGACGACGGAGGAGGGAGGGGGCGGGGGGAGCAGTGCGTACCTGCGGCGGAGTTGGATTCGTCGGATTCCATGGCGCCGGTGGCTGAGGTTGCAGTGGAGAGTGATCGATCGAGGAGGGTACTCAGGGCAGAGGCGGTGGCGAGGTGTTGGGGAGTGGGAGGGGGAGGGGGAGGGGAGGGATGCGGTTTCTGTGCTGCCCAAGTCCCGAGAGGCCGAGGCTACCACGGAACCTCACCTCGCGGGGGCACACCGGGGCAGGCGGGCAGGCAAGTGGACCCGACCTCGCAGGATGATCAATGATCGACCCGGTGCGTGCGTCCCTGCGTGTGTGTGGCGCGGGTTTGTGTTGTCGTGGCCTCGGGGCACCGTGGCAGGAGAGGGGGGAAAAAACGAAAGGAATCGCCGATGCGTGCCCTCTCTCTAGAAAACGCGTCCGTTTGGTCGGCTGCTAGCTCTAGAATTTTTGTGTGCGGCAAGGTTTCGTCGCAGGCAAACGTAACCAACTTCTATTCAGTAGCTAAGTTGGCATCCATGGTCAAGCCAATCACAGTCGTAGGACTTCTATATGGTTTATCCCGGACAAACATAGCCAACACGGGCGCTAGAAGAAAACAACGTTTGGCACATGGATACACGGACACCTGCTGCATGCCCGGCGCCGGTCGCATACGGTACACAAAGATCTAAACAAAGCAAACCACTGCTCCAAACAGGGATGAAATGAGATAAGAATAAGATACGTTGAACTTTAGAGTCTAACAACAGTAGCTAGCATTGTCCATTGCATCCACCGAGCATGGTTGTCAGGGTAAATAGCATCTTAAGTTTAACACTAGTCATCTAATCGAGCAAGCCCTCCCCAACAGCCGCCTGATTCCTCTTCCACACACACATGTGCTATAGTGATATCTAGCGAGATAGACGATTATGGGGGAGGCCCTCCCCATGGAATTTATTTCCTTCATCTAAGGCTGCATGGCATCATCTCCTCCTCGTACTTCATTGAACATGTATTGGCTCTGATACTCCATTAGGTACTGTATCAACCTCCTGATGTCTAGAAAGAGCCGGTAGACACGGCTTAGGGGGTGTTTGGAATGGGCTGTGCTTTTTGAAAAGCGACTTCTGGTTGTGTTGCAAGGCTGAACGGTTGCGGGATGAATGGCTAGACTTTTCTGGTTTGGTGTTTGGATGTCTGGCTTTTAGATAGACTGGCAGCAGCTTTCGATATGGGAAATATCTGAAATGCCCCTGAGACAGTAACGACATGTTTGATGTCGTTTAACGTAATTTCGCACAATTAGCGTCATAAACCACAATTAGCGGACAATTAGGACAACTACCCCGATTAACAACAATTAACGCAATTAATGATAATTATTGCCATATAGAATTATTACAATTTAACAATTATTAAAAAATAATTATTACAACACATAATTATTAACAAATAATAATAATGAAATAACAATTACATAAGTATTTAATTTACATCAGAAAATGAAAAGAAATAAACAAAGAAATAAATAGAAGGGAAAAAAGCTAGGGTTCAGCCAGCGGCGACGCCGGAGGAGGCCGACGGCGGTGGTGGGAGAGGAGGAGGACCGAGGGTGGAGGAGGTCGGCAGCGCCGTAGGAGGAGGAGGAGGTCTGCGTCGGGGGAGGAGGCGCCGCTTCGGGGGAGGAGGACAGCGTCGGTGTGAGCCGGAGGAGGAGGAGGAGGAGGTCGAAGGCGAGGCGGGGGAGGAGGATGCCAGAGCGAGGGCGGAGGCGTCCAGATCTGGGGGGACAGCTCGGGGGGGAGAGGGGAGTGCGGCGGGGGAGGAGGGGGGAGGGCGGCGGTGCGTCGGGGTGGAGGGAGGGGGAGGGCAGCGTGGCCTCGTCGGCCTGGGGAGGAGGAGATGCACGGGAGGAGGAGGCGCACGGGATGGGACTAAGCGGGCGTGGGTGGAGGGCGGCGGAGGCAGCCGACGGGTTTTATTAGATGGCATTTGGTGGGTAAATACTAGTGAACTCAAGGGGCAAATAAGGAAGAGAGGTGGTGGGAAGCCGCGGTAAGCTGTCGAAGGCGACTTAGGCTTCGAGTTTCTCCATCGACGCGACCTCGGCCGGCGAAAGAGGTCAAAAAGTCGGCCGCTTGGAATACCGGCTTTTCCAAAGAAAGTCGAAGTCAAGACGTTCCAAACGGGGCCTTATATCCTCCATCTCCAACACTTTACCTTTGCGCTTCTAGCAAGCTAAGGCAGCGGAAGTGATCAGGTTGACTGCATACAGCATACCTCAGGGAGGTCTCCAGGCTAATCTTTGTCAGCAAAACCTTGGTTGGCATCTGCAGACATTTCTGCATCTTCTTCGTCGCACCTGATATCTAGTATCTTCCCAGACATCATCCTCCATGTATTGGCCACTCGGTTGTCGACTATGACTAAATTCTAGTTGATGATACTTTTGTCCTTTGTAAGGGGTTAGATAACCCTTTCAATTGGGATAACATGCATCAACTAGATAATAGTTTCCTACATATCATAAACAAATAAGTGTCGACAATACAAATCATGAATGCTATCATAATAATTAAGTATATGATGAAAAATCAAAGTACCTTTAGGATGACGTGGAAACCGGTTCGAATACTTGTCGAAAGTATTATTGAAAATCCTTGTGTCATGCACTGAACCCGGCCATCCGGCAACAACAAAGGTAAACCTCATGTCGAAATAACATATCGCCATCACGTTTTGAGACGTATAACCATGGTAGTGTGGGCAACCTGCTCATCCGCTAGAACAACAACAGGTACATGCGTACTATCGATTGCGCCTATGCAATTGTTAAAATGAGGCGAGAAGCGATTATCTTGAAGTCTTGGATGAACTATTGTGAACTCTGGATCCCTTGGTTTAATACTATTTTTAGATAAAAGATACACACATTTCAAGACTTCAATATTCTATTGATTGTTTTCGTTGCCTCTTGAAGCGGTTTTGAACTTGACTAACTGACCGAGGGCTACCAACTGTCCACAAGAATATAGCTAAAGAGTCCACAGAAGTCATAGTCCTAGTTGATTTCAAACTATAATTTGCGACAAAGGTTTCATGCAAGCTATAAAAAATAGCACTACTCATTCTGAACATCGAGTAACAATCACTCTCATTGCTCAGCTGCTCAACAACTCATTCATATCTAGTCAGGAGTGGTTATCTTATTTTCTTTTTGTTTAAGTAAGTGTCGTAGTAGTACATACCTATGTAACCAGCTGTTGTAGCAAAATCCTGAAATGGTAACTTCCTCCTTTTTTTGTTTTTCGGACATCACCTTCGCTAAATCGCTCTCAGTGGTTGAATCATCAATGTCACTTGATGAGCTCATCTACAAATAATAACAATGATCAGTAACATAGAACATGACACCATGACATGATTTAAGTGAGAACAAATGATCACACATTAAAAGTTAACAATAATACGAGTACGATATAACTGAATAGTTTCAACTCCATTACATAATCATTACTACTAAATAAATTATGAACAGTATTGCTGAATAGTTTTCAAATGAAAAAAGGACAACAAAATAGTTCAAATCCTTGTTCATCTTGAGATCAAACAACCTCCTAAGCCAGTTAATATTTCCTTTATTGGTATTCATAGTGACAAACACTTCTCGATTTTCTAGTTTAGTAAACAACCTTGTCGCAATGAAGTGTTCATCACTTCCTTCTACTGCCCCCGCCTGGATAGCTATATCCATAACATCCGCTATGGATGGACCACTCTGAACATGGCTGTTAGCCATAATATCCACCATACACTTGAAATCCCTAGCTATGAGATTTTTCTTGTTCTTTGTTGGGATAGGCTTAATACTAGCAGCTCTACGCTTCGCAACGACCTTTGGTTTTTTTTGTCGGCGACCTCATTTGTCTCTGCATTGGCGGCTGCGTCTTCCTCGCCATCCTTAGAACTATCAACATCCACAATGGTATGGTCTTCTTGTTTAGACTCACCCGGGATGGCTGAAGTGTTACCCGTGATATGAGCCTTCTCAAACATATGGTCCATATCAGCTAGGTTCTTGGTGGTCTATCATGAAAATATTTAGGATATTGCTATAAAAAATAAAAAATAATTGAAGTTAGCGTAAATTAAAATATAAAATTATACACAAATAAATATATATATTCTCCAATGACCACCTTGTGTTCCTTCCAGCAAGCATGGGATGCAGCTATAGTTCCTTTTTTTATTATCCCAACCTAACCCAGTTGTTATTTGTTTCAAATTATTCCGCATGTAGTATTCTTTCCTCAATGCTTTACAGTGGTTTTTTAGTTATTTTTATCGTGTTTTTTCTCTGTCCGTTCAAAGAACTTCTTCTGTGGGTTATTATAGCCAGTGTAATTCAAACATCCCAATGGTCTATTCCCAGTATCAACTTCCTCTGCACAAATATGATGAAACACATACACTTCGCAACAACCATTGGTTTCTTGTTGGTGATCTCATTGGTCTTCGTATCGACGATTGCGCCTTCCTCGCCATCCTCCGAACCATCAACGTCCACAATGCTATAGTCTTCTTGTGTAGACTCACCTAGGATGGCTGAAAATGTTACCCGTGGCATGAACCTTGTCAAACATACAATCCATATCAGCTAGGTTCTCAGGTGGCCCATCACGAAAATATTTTGGATATTTGTTGAAAATAAAAATGATTGAAGTTAGCGTAAATTAAAATATGAAATTTTACACAAAAAATAGATATTTCTACAATGACTACCTTGTGCTCCTTCCACCAAGCATGGAGTGCGGCTATAGTTCCTTTTTGATGATCCCAACCTAGTCCAGTTACTTTTTGTTTCAAATCGTTCCACATGTTGTATTATTTTCTCAATGTTTCTTAGTGGTTTTCGAGTTGTTTTTTATCGTACTTTTTTCTGTCATTTCAAAGAACTTCTTTGGTAGGTTCTTATACGAGTGGAATCCAAACATCCCAACGGTCTATTCCTTGCACCAACTTCCTTTGCACATATCTAACAGAATGCCTTGTTACCAAATGTATCTCAATTTGCCTTGCTTATAGCAACTAGGTTCATCTAGACAATTTATAGGATGATTTATATTTTTTAGGGCATAATGAAATGGTGTGCAAAACTAATTTTGTAACTTGCAACATAACAATAAGGTTTGCATCATGCATGTGGTGTGAAGCATTTACATGGGAAATTAACAATGTATTCAAAATTATAGACAATCAGACGCGGTAAGATAGGAATACATGATAGCGGTTGACGAGGATATAGAAATCCTCATTTAATTATTTATTTTTAATCCTTATTATGGATAATGATGCTATTATATGGTTCTTGAGTATACCCCTTGATGTTCATAAGGGAGAAGCTGGAGTCATAAGATCTTCTACGGCTATCTCATGATCGTAAGTTCTCCTACGATCACCTCATGGTCGTAAGTCCTTATACGACCAAGTCAGCTACGATCACCCCATAGTCGTAAGTTCTTCTACGATCACCTCATGGTCATAAGTCCTTCTACGACCAGGTCAGTTACAACCACCCTCTAATCGATCGAGCTTACAGACAAGTAGGCCCAATTGATTAGGGCAGCTAAACAGTCAGTATACGCTATTATTCTCTGGAATAACTGCACAATTAATCTCTCTGACCTAGTGATAATTGCCTGGCGACGTGGGAACGTTACTTCTCCAACAGTAATATCCAGTAACTGCGTCATCATCTGAAGCATTAATACACCCTTTGGGCTGGACAAATTATCGCCCACTTCAAGCACACTATAAAAGGAGGAATTACCAGACGACGGAGAGAGAGGGGGGAAGAAAGACACAATCAGGAGCACAAGATATTGCATTTCAGTCTTTTCCTTGATCTGTAACCGGCATACTCAATATAGCCACACAGAAGTAGGATTGCTATTCTCTTCAGAGAAGGTACAAACCTGTATAAAAATCCTTGTGTCATTCTTTCTACGTGATTTGAGTCTTGGAGACCCCCCGAATCAAACAATCATTACGTAAGTTCGGTTCTAAAACACCGACAGCGGTAAGATAGGAAGACATGATAGCTCATGGTTAGTTCTCATTCTTGTATTCATATGAACATCCATTTAATAAGATGCTTAAAACAACTTTTTCTATGTGGTAGGCACGATTTAAATACACTATGCTATTGTTTCAACAGGATAGGCATGGTAATTATGAGTGCCTATCACATTTGTTTCAACCAATAGAAAAGATTTCGCAATGAAACTGAATGCTATCAACTTCATTTCCAACCAATTTTGCACGATCCATCTGACAAGTTCAGTTCCAAAATCAACTGCCAAGAACTCTGAAAGACTACTATATCAAGATGTATCATGTACCAACATCTAAGAGTACAGGGTATGATTTTTTTAAATAATAATATTTTAAAAATAAAATTACAAAAATAAATAGTTTGCCCCAAAAATAGCAAAAATGGGTTCCTGTCGCCGGTTGAACTGGCGACAGGTACACTGCACCCTTCTGTCGCCAGTCCAACTTCCTATCGCCAGTTGAACTAGCGACAAAAAATGAACAGTCACCTATCGCCAGTTCAACGGGCGACAGTAACCTGTCGCCAGTTGAATTGGTGACAGGAATCCAGCTATAAAACCCCCTAAAAATCAGTCCAAACTCATTTTAATTCCGAAAAAAACAAAAAGAGAGGAGAGAGGGAGAGAAGAAAGGTAGAAGCTCTGCCAGTTCGTCGCGAAGGAGAGATAGACGGAGCATCGGATCCAATCGACAATCTTGTAGGTACATTTCTTTTGAACTTTGTACATTATTGACGAGGATTAAAACCTCTATTTATTATTTAGTATATAGAGACCATACGTCTTCATGGTCGTAAACCCTAAGGCTAACGACCTCACTGGTCGTAAGAATTCCAGAGGTTACATAGTACCCAATCTGGTCGGACATGGTTCCAAACCTAGTCTCCGACCAGTCAAATGCTCACAAGGTTTTGAACCGATGTCTGGATCTACGACCAGACATATGCTTTATCGTGTGACGAATGGAACATGTGCTATATATTCCATACCACGCGACACTACGATATTGGAGTACGGTTACATGACTCATTGACATATAACCGCATAACAGTTGATACATTATCAACTGACACCTCTCTTCGACCAGACGCGTTGCTTCCCGAACAGGTGTCTCCTCCAGAGACAACTGCCAACCCTTCATCAACTATATAAGGAGGAATGCGGACTGAAGTTGAGGAGGCCGGAACAGTGGAGATCATTGGGGAGACACTCTCGAAAGATCCTTGTACTCCCGAATTAGTCTTTAGTCTAAGTTATATACACTCTTTGTAATAGCCAGTTCAAAGCAATAAAGAGCAGTCTCACTACTTTCTATAAGATACGCGCTATTTTTCTCTTTTCATTCATATATTAATAAGATTGGTGATTTGATCGTCGACAATTATGTCAACACATTATCGGTTAGCAAACAAAAATAGTGACATAGAATTTAGTATATTAGATAAATGTAGTCCAATTATGTAATACATCATTTGATTTGTGTACGAGGTAGGTAGAGAGTAATGTAAATAATACCAGTTTTATTTATCTCCCTATTTATGCGTGGTAATTATATGTTAATACTGGAAATTAATTTTTAAGTAGAAAAATAGCATGTCACATTTTAAAATTGAAAGGAAAATCTTTAACAGCTAATTAGGGTAGGTAGAGCCTAATCGAATTAATCACAACTTTATTTAGCTCTCTATTTGTGTGCGGTAATTATATTGTTAATATCAGGAATAAATTTATAACCAGGAAAATAGCATGATACGTTTTAAAATTACAAATAAAATTCAGAGCAGCTAATTAGAGTAGATAGAGCCTAATCGAAAAAATCAAAACTTTATAACTTGTCGCATAAATTTGGTTTCTATTTGTGGTTGGTAATTAGTTTGCTAATGTCGATTCGTATTATATTTTTACATATTTTGTAGTCTTTACAATGTATGCACTGAATTTTCTGGTATGGCGGACCCAGACCACGCTGCCGATGGTCGTACGAGTTGCTTGACCTAGTGATTGACCTACATCACCGTAACGGCCTCAATACCATCCTCCCCCAGGAGGGCGAGGCCCCGATTTAGTTTGGCGCGTTGCGGCTGCGCACACCCATCAGTGCCTGGAGGTTGCACACTAGCTGGGTGCCGAGGTACGTGTCATTGCGATCTTCGTATACTCATTTGTGGCCTGACTACTACGCGTGGACTAACGTTCATCCGTAACCTGACCCGACACAGGTTGAGAGCGGCAGGCCTCCTTTCGTTGGCACAGATGGTGTTGGCGCCATGGGAGGACGACTAGGACCGCGGTCCTGTCATATGTCCAGGCCTTTTCCATACGATTGGGCCCTACTGACAGCGTTGGTCGACCGCTGGAGGCCGGAGACGCACATGTTTCACCTCCAGTGCGGGGAGATGACACCGATACTTCAGGACGTGAGCTTCCTGACTGGGTTGCCCTGCACAGGCTTCCCCATGGCGGCGTATGAGATCTCGCTCACGTGGCGCACAGAGTTCCTGAAGAGGTTCCCGGATGTGCTGCGCCAGGCAGCGATTACCACGAGCTCAGCCACCCGCACGAGGCGACGCTGAGGTGGATCTGCCAGCTCTACGTAAATCTTCGTAACTCTTGTCATCTCGCATAAATTCATTTGTGAACCTTGTTGATGTGTATATGTATTCTTGCAGCCCGAGTGTATGACAAAGAACACACCCGACAAGATGGTGAGGAGGCACTTCGAGGCCTACCTGCTGTGGCTATTTGGGTGGATCATGTTTCTAGGGTCCCACGGCAACAACGTCGACAAACACTACATCTGCTACGCACGTGAACTCGCAAGCTGGCCGGTGAATGAGATCCAGCCCTACGCCTGGGGTCTGGTCGTGTTGTGCGTGACGTATCGCACACTATGCGACACGTGTCGCGATCCTAGGACATATCCATCTTCTCTGGATGTCCGCTACTTCTACAGGTTTGGTCTTTCGAGCGCTTCCATATCAAACGTCCACAGCTGGACTTGGGAGCGTACATGGTCAGCCTGTACGCCGAGGACGACGACGTGTACTGGCCTACTATGGGCACGATGTGGTGCCGTCGACGGGTTACTTTTGTGAATATTTATTATTTTCTCGTAATGCAATCACAATTTTATGTGCTAAGTGTTCCTTTGGTCTATTCCACAGGTGACCACACACCGATCACCACTTAGGGGTCGTACCCATCCTACGTCACGATGTTCGACTGGCTGACGGATGGCCGCGTCATCCGGAGACCGTACACGGAGGAGAGGGTGTCCGCGCACGCGCCCGGAAGACTGTCCAGTCTATACATGCGAGACCATGTGTACTGGTACACAAGGAGGGTCTTGGTGCACAAGGTCTTCGTGGAGGAGTAACAGGTGGCGTGAGTCATGCGCCAGTTTGGTCTGCGACAGCAGATCCCAGCCGCCTGGGCGTAGCAACTGCCGACCCACTTCCATGGGTTAGTTTGCACTTTAATTCTTTAGTACAATATGTGTTACATACGTACCAAATGATTGCCTTGCCGTCCACATGTACACTAGGAATGGAGTGTGTGATACTACCACCTGAGTGGAGAAGATGTTCCCTTGGGTTGAGGGCTGGCTCAGCGCCTACGCTGACGTCTTGGAGGATACTCCCTATGACACTATGAAGTACGAGGAGTACATGGAGTGGTACGACAGTCAGACGAGGCTTCGCTGCGTCCGGGTCGTGGTCGACCCACCATGACATGAGACTACGACATCCGACACGTACCCCACACAGCCGAACTGTGTATTTCACTGCGTGGTACGTATTCAATGGTCAATACTTCATATTTAATTAGCTAGATTTAGGTTTCCAACTTGTTGATTACGTGTGCAGGTGGATCTACACCGGGAGATCCTCGAGTTGACAGGCCGAACGCAGCAGTGGTCACTTGGGGAGGCCAGAGGACTCTTACAACGCATCGCATAGAAGGCGAGGCGAGTGATCTAGGTCATGACTTGTCGCAGGCTGAAGACACATTAACATTCACCAGTGTGTGGGAGGGGGCAGCCATGGTGTCTCACGGCCACGGGCTCCTCCCCTGGACGTGGCGGGCGGGTCCTCGTGGCACCGTGGTGGGAGCTCCTCGGGACAGTTTGCAGGTGAGCATGACACATTCACTTTTGCTACTTTATTTCGAACCCCACTAGTTACTAACGGCAATCTTCTCTTGTAGGTCCTCAGTTCCACCAATACACGGGGCAGGAGTACGTGGAGTCATCTGCGGCTGCCTTCGTGTCCCTAGCTATGACTACCTTGTTTGATTTTGTAATGTCCTATTCGTGGTTTTCCTATGATTGCATGTGTAATGTAATGTTTCACAGGTTGTGCATCGAGTTGGGATGAAGCGGACTTGTCGTACGACGAGATATTTGCCAAGGACTTCTACTTCCCAGGGCCAGGCCTCTCAGCTGCCAGGTGCGCCGGAGCTGACCCTACCGACGCCGGACTTCAACGTCTCCACACCACCTCCGGCTCCTCGCGCCGGTCTGGTACGTCGACCGCCTGATCTTTTGACGTACTCGCTCTAGCGCCGGGTGTGGCCGGGGGCAACACGCGGGGTACACCACAAGAGGGGCCGCCATTAGATGTTTGTTCAATTATGTCATGTAAATATTAATTTTTGTACAACTATAGTAATGGTAGTATAGTGTTTCATTATCTCTTTTTGGTGTGCACACTTTTTGAGTGCTATTCGTTTTGAGTACTGTTGGTTCGAGTCATTTTTGCATAGAGACGTGCCCAACGAGATAGTTTTGCGCAGAAACGTGACCCAACGAGTCAGCTTTGCGCAGCGACGTGACCCAACGAGTCAGTTTTGCGCAGTGCTGCCTCGCGAACGCAAATTTCCGTCAACTGAATGACAATTCAGCTGCGTACGCAGGGCCACCTCAGCCTATAAGTACTACCCATTCCACGACGGGTTCTCCTGCATCAACACTTCAACATAATCTCACTAAGATGGAGAAGCAATGAGAAAAGATCTGCGAACTTACAAAGCGTGTTGTGGCTCTGGATGAACAAAGGGCACATGCCTGGAGGGCACCTCCCTGCAATGACACTGTTCCCCGAAGCAGCAACCCCATCCAAAATATGCCCACCGAGCCTTCGCCGCAGGGGCTGCCCGAGGGGGAGACTTTGCCTCTCTGTTGGTGCAGAGGCATATGCAAGTTTTTCAAGTACAAGCAGTGACTAAGCCTGGGCATGCGTTACTGGGGTTGCACGAACTACCCCTCGGATTATCCTAACAGCTATTGGGACACGAACAGCTATTGACAGCCGATAAAGACCAGTTACAGTATAGTCCCCTACCATTACTATTTCAAAGTACGTACTAACAACCTCTCCCGTGTACCCGTAATCCCCGAATCTGCTATGTGGGTACCGCAAGTGGATCGACCAAGAGATCCACCCACACGACCAATGGCGTATGGACTACGAGGAGTGGGATGCCAAAAGGGCCCACGAGATTCGGGACGAGGAGCGCCGCAACGATGAGCAAAACGACCTTATCCGTCGGGAGACGAAAGCTCATCTCGAGGTGTGCAACCGCAGGGAGCGTGAGGCTTGCGAGAGGGAGCACGAGAAAAGAGGGAAATGGCGGCCATGGCGAGGGAGGCCAGCGAGGAGTACATCGTCGAGTTCACAAGGAAGGGTAAATGTCCCCGGTCCACGCAGTAGGTTGGGTCATTCCATAGTAGTCCCTCGTCTTACCCGCTATATTTTTTACTATCTTCTAAAGGCATGCATACTTATATAGTCCGGATGCTTGTGTCCTAGTGTACTGTAGTAGTAGCGATGATAACTAAAGTAATTAGCTGAACCATCATGCCATGTGAACACGTGTAACGTTCTTCTGTTTACGGACTCTAATGTATTTCTGGTTTCTTGCCTCGCACTTTACCTTTGGTCCATGGAGTAAATTGACCGAAGTCAAGATCGTGTAAATGTGAACAGAAGACAGAGGGACAAGCACAACCCCAACTCCTCCCACAAGTTAGTAAGGAAGATAAATTCATGCGAATTTTCTATTAGTCAAAACTATGACATGTCACACTGATATTACATAACATTGAGCAAAACGTCATAACACTTAGTTTTTTACAAATGAAAGTGATATTCCAAAACATTGCCAATCACATATTACAACTTTTGGATGGGGTCCCCGCGGATTGTTAGTGTCTCCTTCGTCCTGAAGATTTCTCGCCGAGCATTTCTTGAAGGTGTTCCCAGACTCCCTGCAAATGGAGTACTTCTTCGTACGACGTCCGGTCTCTGCTTCGTCCATGTCGTTTTTTATGCACCATACCTGTTGTCGGCCGACCTTTCCCTTCAGCCTTCCAATGTCCGTAGCCCAGATTAGTTGCTCCCAGCTCGGATGGCCAATGAAATGGTCAACCACGGCGTAACCATACATCTCCGTACTCCATGTTTGCATCACCACCTTCTTGTTAAAGTAATCAGAGAGGTACTGCCCAGGATATTGCGCCACCGTGGAACATGAGGCCATGACATGGGAGCAAGGCCTATGCAGAGGAAGGGGCTTGTTGCAAGTGCATACGCAACTAAAGCGGCGTAGAGTACACGCGTGGGCAATCCTCTTGAGGTTCGTCCCGCGGCGTCCTTTATCCCTGCACATTACCTCAAAGTGAAGCTCTCTTGTGCCCATCTTGAATGTGTGATGTATCTCACCCTTCTTGCTCTTCTCCTCCATATATTTGGTGATCGTGGCGGAGTAGAGTACTTTGTCATTTATCATGGCGAGCGACGTGTTGTTGCTTCTGTCAATGAAGTAGTTTGCCGTACCGAGGAGACTTGTCTCCACAATACCAACCCGAGGAAGGCACCTTGCGCTGCGCATGACCCAGTTGTAAACCTCGGCTAGATTGGTTGTCATGACACCATATCGAGCACCACCCCTATCATGCAACAACGACCCCTTATCCTTAAGCTCGTGCTCAATCCATCCCGAGAAGCATTTCACCTGCGCCCCGTCCTCCTCATCAGACTGAGACCATCTATGGGTAGCCGTGACAATGCTTCGGGGGCTTGGTCAGCGCTTGGAGCGGCCTTTTCGCTGCCTCACTTCTGTGCGTCCGGGTCTGCTCATCCAGAATCTTCTATAGTGCTTCAAATTCCACTGCTGGTTTTGGTTGCACAGCCGCTTGAACAGGTTCATTAGGTCCTTGTTGCAGAATTGTACATGAGGTTGGCAATGAAGCCTGATGACAAGTTCTCGTGGGACTGCACTGACTCAATGACGACACATGTGTGCAGGACCACTATAGAGCGCTTCAAGTAGGTATCCCACTTCGGCTGAAATGCATGCACTCGCCAAGGGTATCTCTCTATTTCACACTTCACGTCGTAGTATCTTAGGTTAGACTTGACGTTTGTGAATGTGCGCCGCACCGACAAGGTCCAGAATTTAACCGCCTCCTGCACGACCTCCTTGCCTGACCTCGCTCTGGTCGTACTCCCACAGCACATGGGAGCCTTCGTTGACAACGAATTTGTCGAATTGGTATATGTTCCATTCGGATGGAACCACCAGCTGGTCCACATCATCCTCGTCGTCGGATCATTCATCTTTTGATAATGCATTGTAGTCACAGGATTCATAGTACATCCTTTGCACTATAGCTGCCAGCTCCTCACCCTCGTCAGCAAGCCCACTGCCTACCTGACTGAAGGAGCTACTTCTCCAGAGTCTTCGTTGACAGCATCAACAACTTCGAGAGCTTCGGGCACTGTGTGCGCTACGCTGTGGCTGGAGTCACCGACTTCTTCTTCAGCATCATCACCCCCTTCTTATTCAGCTGTGGATGTAAGAATGGGCTTGGCATATGCCTAGGCCAGAAGAACCAAATTCCACCATCCCTCCCTCGCCACACGTAGATATGACTGCTATGACTTTGTTCCCTTCAGTTGCACTAACTCTAAATATGTGGGCTGTGTTGCTGGGGGGCAAGGCAACTCAATCTCAGATCATACACGTCACGGTCCACTTGGAATGTGTGAAATAACCATCGCATCACAGCGCCCCATGTACGCCACTCTGCTCTGAACAGGGGCACGATCGCTGATTGGAAATAACACATATCAATCCCCCCGGGACCCTCTAGAATAGTTATCGAACCGTAGTAAATTTTAAAATTGGTGACGTCGACATAATTGACGCACTACACTACGAAGAATATTTTCCATGATTAACGACATATCTAAAATAATAATACCAACCAAAAGAATTATGTACAACATATTGCACTACACAACCGTACATCTAAAACTATGTAATCCATCCCGTTCAAAAAATTACCTCACAAGTGGGCAACTGGACGGTAGCACTTTGTTAGCTTCTCTCCTTCCCTCTACTACTCCTCTTTCCCTCCTCTTTTTTCTGAACACAAATGAGTTCTGTGCAGAATTTTAGAGTTTTATCGAGCTTTTATAGGGGAAGAGTCACTGTCGCTAGTTCAACTGGCGACACTCCACCCTCTTCTGTCGTCAGTCTGACTTCCTGTCACCAGTTGAACTGGCGACCCGGCGACATAAATCCATTTTTTATTTTTTGGGTTGACTAATTTTTTATAAAAAAATTATTTTTAAAAAATTATACATAGTATTATATTAACATTTAACCCAATGTTCGTCAGTTCAACCGGCAACAGAAATCCATTTTTGTTATTTTTTGGGTTGACTAATTTTTTTTATATTTTTTTATAAAAAAATATTGTTTTAAAAAAGTATACAGAGCATTACATTAACATTTAACCCAGTGTGCTCTGCCCTGTTTCTGTTTCAGTAGATGAAAAATCACATGATTGTTATAAAATAAGATTGGTCTCTACTACCCTATCTCTTTCATTAACAACCAGCGATACTCCGTCCCAAATCACCTACAAAATGTCTTCTACTTTGGAAAAGGTTGACTAACATAGATAGAACCTTCTTATTAACAGTGTCTTATAGCATCCTGAAGCAAATCATCTACCAAAATGTTCCTCAAGCCGAATCATTTTCTAGCTACAGCTATATCAAACCTGGGGGGAGGGGGTAAATCAGCTTGATAATGTCGATCGGCAAAGGTTGAGGAGGTGGAGGAGGATGACGGCGTCGGGTGGAGGTTGAAGGAGAGGCTGCCGGACGACGGTGGACGATGAAAATTGAGGGAGGATGGCGGGCGGTGAAAGTTGAGGGAGGACGGCGACATCAGGCATGAGATCGAGGGAGGCCGACGAAGGTCGATGGAGGGCAACGGCGGTCGAGTCAAGACGATGGAGTTGGGGGAGGAGGACGGCGGTGTCAGGCGAAGGTCGAGGTAGATGGTGTCGGGCGAGGGAAGGATGACGACGGTTGGGGAGTTGATCCGTGCTTTTGGCTTACAAGCTTAAAGTGGTATAAGCTTTTCATAAGTTAGTTGAAAAAGTCATCCGTTTTGTTTATGCTTTTGTCTTTTTTTACTTTTAAGTTGAAGAAAAATTCTAATAAAATCGGGCCTTCCATCGGTGGTGCTCTAAGTTAAAAGCCACTAGCTTACAGACCTACATGTTGTGATTTGGTGTTTCAGTAGTGCTACTTCTTCTACATTGTTAGGCTGGCCTTAGTGGTTGGGACCATTAGTTGATTATCAAACTTTCCGGCGTCCTGTTATCGTCTCGTTGTGTTTGCGGTTCTACTCAAACGTGTCATTGATGTAGCGTAGCTAGTGTGACGACGCTTGCCTGTATCAAGTACTCTTTAGTGGTGAACTTATCAGCTGCAAATGAAGACAAAATTGTTCGCGCACCGCACCCACCTTGTGGTGCCCCATCACCCACCCCATCGCCGTCACGTCCGTCTGATAAAACTAGCCATGCACTCGATATGTATCCCTTGATTTTGCCACCATCTGTGTATATGCAAGTATGCATGTGAGCTTAATGTGCTTCCAAGTCAAACGAACTGGCCCCCCGTGACACGTGGAGTAAGAAAAGTTTTTGGGTCGAAGGGACGGTGGCGGACTGGCGGGTATATAGGCATCGGGCGAGCGGATAACCGAGCACTGAAAAATATGTTTGGTTATAAAAAATTATATATATATATATACACACACACTCTTTTGTAATTTTTTCGTGTGGCCAACGTTGGAGTATCTTATAATTAGTATATAAGTATATCCAAAGTGATAAAAGAGTATATCGAGTTCTTTTAGGTGATATCCGGAGGTGAAAGAATTACACCTGGGAGTAGAATATATATATATATATATATATATATATATATATATATATATATATATATATTACTTGCCAAGCGATGAATACGAGTAGACATAATTTTTCAAGACCCCACCCCTTTTAAAAAATACTCCCGTGTATTTTTCCTTTTTCGCTTGTAGTCTGATTTTCTCTCTCTTTAATGGGTGATTATATCTCCAAATTAACATAAAATTTGATTTTTTTTTTAGATGAAAATCTGAAAACATTAAGCTATTATAAGTATATGGGCTTGGACTTGACGTTTTCGAGTCGTGATAAGAATTCCATTGTGGAGAGCCTAATGCATATACATAATACTTAATTGACTGGTTAACTACACTGTAAAATAATTAGGACATACTAGATCTGCATGGTTGCTCGATTGATGGGGTGGCCAGCCCCCTTCACTCCGCCCTGCAAAGTTAGGCTCGATCCCTCCCAAGATCCGGAGACCGGAACGCGTCTGCAAGTTCAATGGTCCAAGGTAACTTGGTGTATACAAACTCTTTTGTACTTAGCAAGCCGTGGTGGGCCACTGGGCCTGGAATTTCAATCATCCCCGGTGGTCTTGACAAGTACTCGAATACAGAGATTTCTCAATACTTAATCTGGTCTTGACAATAACATTTTGGAATTGTCAGTCCAATCAGTCCATTGATTGTTTTGATCGGGTGACGGGACCCTTTCAGAGATTAAGTGCAGGAAGCGCTTATCGCAAATCCACAATTGTCATCCAGGTTTAGTGCATTGGCCACCGCATTTTGAGAACTGCTATAAAGATTCCCTCCTACAGTCCTACTTTGGCAAACGGAGTATCTAACCTGCATTCGCGTACGTACATATTTACGCGGGGGTGGTGGATCTTGAGGGGTGTAGACTGTAGACGACTAAATTAACAAAGCGATTGTACGTACTGTCCAGGTTTATATGTAGCCACCTTAACAAGAAAAGTTTCAAGTTATTCAGTGATGCAGTCCGAAGTTTCTTTTGTAGTATGGTATAGTAGTGTTACTATACAAGTATACGCTTCAGAAAAATAGTAGGTACCTGACTTCTCAAAACAAACCCTAGAAGGGTAGGATTGGTACGTGCCAATTGTCCTTGCCATTGATTGCGCTTCAAATGTCGTATAGAAAACTGTTAAGAAATCTGGAAGATTAGATATGGGCAAATACCTAAATTGCCCCTGTGGGCTTAGTCTATATATAGAGCGATACACCGTAAATTGACCCCCGATTTCATTAATAAAGATCTGGTGTTCTCTCTCATTCAGCGGCTTTTGTGTTATTGATTGATTGCTTTATTGTGATTGCATTACCGTTCATCGTCCAACGATTATTATTCAACACGTTATCAGCACGAATCGCTCTCCGAGGTGAAAGGTAATTTCAATCTACTGCGCATTGCAATTTATGTTAATCATACTAGATCTGCAATGCCATGGTTAGATCGCCAGTAGATTAATCTACAGTTTTAATATCTAGATTCAGTAGATTATCGACTAGTAGTTTTGCGATCTGTGAATCACGGTAAAAGAAAAAGAAATTGGCTTTCGGTGGTCGCCGCCAGCGCACCCGAAGTCACCCGAGGCGTAACCGCCTCCGCCGCCTCCTCCTCGTCTCGCCGAGCCACGCTCGGCCGCGGCCCGCACCGCGCCTAGCTCGCACCGCGGCAAGGGAGGAGGGAAGAGCCGGAGCCGACCACGGCCCGGCCGCCCAGCCGCCGCCTCCGCACGGCGCGATCGGCACCATCCAAATAATAATAAAAAAAGGAAGAAGAAGAGGAGCCGCCCACGCCCGGCCGCCGCCTCGTCTTCTTCGCCACGCTGGCCGTGGCCGTAGCCGCCGCTCGCGCTGCCGCAACACGCTGCCGGTTGAGCCGATGGCCGCCAAGTCGCCATCCACGCCGGCTATGCATCGCCGCCGACCACGCGCCGCCACGCGAAGCGCTCCGCCGGCGGCCAAGAGCCGCCAGGCCCGGCCGACACCATGAAGGCCTCCCGGCCAAGAGCCGCCAGGCCCGGCCGACACTCCGCATCGCCGCCTCGCAAGGCGGCGCCGCCATCACCGAGCCCGGCCGCACCCGCCGCTTCGCATGGGAACCTCACCCGCCGCCGCGATTTCCGCAAGGAAGCTTCGGCGGCCGCTTTCGCGAGAGCAAGCGCCGCCGCCGCAAGAAGAACGAGGAAAACCTAATTCCCGGAGCATTCCCTTTAACCTACGGATGAGCCGGATGGGCCGGATGGGCCGAATCGGGCCAAAAGAGAAACGTCGGCCGAAGAAGAGAAAAAAAAATGCTATTTTGCAAAAAGGCCCCCGTAATTCTGAAAATTACGAAAACCTTTTCGGGAATAAGATTTTTTCGAAAACCTCGATTTTCCGAAATTACGCTTCAATTTTATCGTAATGCTTTTCTTTATTTTAGTCCCTGAATTTTTGGTAGAATTACTATTAGTTATTGCTCATTATTCTGGAATTGTCTAGATAGCCTCCACACCTTACTGATATAGCAATATTCATGCTGTTTACCTGTAGTAAATTAGTATTGTGCATGAATAATGTAGGAAATGTCTGACATCGCTAAAAAGGAGTTTGCTGAACTTGCCCTGGACGGTAGCAACTACCTCACATGGGCAATGGACGCTAAGATCAACCTGACGGCTAGAACACTCGGCGCGCCATAACCCCACCCGAGGATGGGGCCCCGCCATTCCCGATGCTTTGCCAAATGCGCGGCACTACACTTCTTGAGGCACCATATCCACCCAGACCTGAAGTCTGAGTATCTTCTAGAAGAAGACCCGCTGGCACTATGGAACTCCCTGAAGGAGAGGTATGACCAGCAGAGATCCATCATGCTACCTGAAGCACAGCGTGAGTGGACCAACATAAGGTTCCAGGATTTCAAGAAGGTGTCCAATACAACTCGCAATTCATAAACTTATCGCTAAGCTCGATTCTCAGAACGAGTAAGATCACAAATGCCGAGATCATTGATAAGACTTTGAGCACTTTTCACCCCACTCACAGACACTCCAAAGAAGAAGATCAAGCCAAGTACAAGAAGTACTCGGAACTGATTACCACTCTTCTCGAGGCAGAGAAGAATGATGAGTTACTGATGAAGAACTATCAGACTCGTCCCACTGGATCACAGCCATTGCCAGAAGCACATGCAAATTTCCAGAGGACAAGTGGTAAGGGCCGCGGAAAGGGCCCCATGCAGAAAGGTGGACAGTGGAAGAAATTGAATGTGCAGAAGGGGAATGGCAAACCCCGCTGGATGGGGCAAGGGAGAGGTAAGCAACAGAAACCAGATATGGGTAGCAAGAAGTCATACCCTCCTTCACAGTGCTACAGGTGTGGCTGCATGGACCATTGGTCCCGCACCGCCGCACTCAAACATCCGTGGAACTCTACCAAGAGTCAGTTGCTAAGGGCAAGAAGGCGCCAGTAAGGAAGGCTGCAGAGACACATTTTGTTAATCAACCTGATGATAATAAGGGTGATGACCCAAACTGTGTGATGGAGCTCGACACTACAGCAAGGGGTGATCACATGGAGGTTGACACATATGGTGACCTGCAGTAGGCCATAGGCTATCTCCCCAAGCAACTCCAAATGTCATAATTTCCTCAAGTTTACTATATCAGTTTAGTTTATTCCAGACGAATAAGTGGATTTCCCATGCTCTTTTGGAGCATTAATTGTTTAGGATTGAAACATTCTCTTGATAAATAAAAGAGTTGCTTGTTATCTTTTGAAGTTTTATTCCTGTTGGATTATTGTTGACTATATTATATTCTATATAGAACAACTACTTGAACCTGATGAAAGAGGAGGAAATCTGTCTGGTAGACAGTGGAACTACCAACTCAATCCTAAGGGATACCAAATATTTCCACACGTTAACTAAGAAAACGGGAAATGTTATGACAATAGCTGGAAGCGATGCTCTCATAGTTGGCACTGGAAGAGCCACACTTGTTCTCCCTATGGGTACCCGAATAGTGATTGAGGATGCTCTCTTGTATCCTGAATCAAAACGTACCCTATTAAGCTTTAAGGATATTCGCCGAAATGACATCCATGTGGAGACCGACAGTTGTGGGGATACAGAATATCTCCTACTAACTAAACCTGACGGTGGTCAGAAACGTGTGGTTAAACAACTTCCTCTTTCTCATCCGATTATATTATACCTACATAAAACTCAAGCATATGTAGCGTTAAAAATGAGTACAAATCATCGAGCCTTACAAGATTTGGCATGATCGATTAGGGCATCCCGAGTAGGAATGATGAGAAAATCATAAACAACTCTATTGGTCATAGCTTAAAATCTCTATCCTTTCCTAAACCTGAAGATTTCTTATGCCCAGCTTGTGCCAAAGGAAAGCTCATCACTAGACCTTCTTACCTGAAAGTAGAGGCGGAGTCACCTATTTTCCTGGAGAGAATACAAGGTGATATCTGTGGACCTATTCAACCCCTGTCGGCCCTTTTAGATACTTTATGGTCGTATTAGATGCTTCTACTAGGTGGTCCTATGTATGTCCATTGCCTACTAGGAACCACGCCTTTGCTAAACTAATAGCTCAAATAATCAGAATAAGAGCCAACTTTCCAGATGAAAGAATTAAGTCCATTAGAATGGACAATGCCGGTGAGTTTACCTCTAAGGCATTTAATGACTATTGTTTAGCTTTAGGTATTAAGGTAGAGCATTCTGCATACACGCCCACACTCGTAATGGCCTTGCGAGTCATTCATCAAAAGAATTAAGCTAATCGCTAGACCCCTACTGCAGAACAGTAGGCTCCCCACCAGTTGTTGGGGACATGCAGTGTTGCATGCAGCAGCACTAATAAATTTAAGACCAACTGCATACCATCAATTTTCCCCTTTACAACTAGTGCGTGGGAAAGAACCAAGTATTTCCCATCTGCGAAAATTTGGCTGTACTGTATACGTGCCAATTTCACCACCACAACGTACAGCCATGGGCCCCCACCGGAAGTTGGGAGTATATGTCGGTTTTGAGTCCCCGTCGATTATTAAATATCTTGAACCTACCACGGGAGACATGTTTACGGCCCGCCATGCCGATTGTATCTTTGATGAAGAAAATTTCCCGGCATTAGGGGGAGGAATAGATAAATGCCGAGAAATAGATTGGAATGCCTCAGGCATCCAGGCCCTGGATCCACGCACTAAAGAAGCTGAACTAGAAGTTCAACGAATAATAAACCTGCAGCAAATTGCAACTAACTTGCCAGATGCATTCACTGATCAGAAGGGAGTAACAAAGTCTTATATACCAGCAGCAAATGCTCCGGAGAGAGTAGAAATACCCCAGAAGGATACTCGAACCACTCCAACCCCTCATGTGAAGAAGAGGGGGAGAGCACCGGAGAATGAGGCCTCAATTCCGCGGAGACGTCCGCAGAAAATAGAACTCAATAAGACATCTTCCCGGTTCGGTTAAAGAGAATCAACCCGGTTAAAAATACCCTCAAGGAAATAATCTCGAAGATAGTAAACCCAAAGACAATTGCGCGCACGACTAATTCGATTTTGAACAACCAGACTCGTCGTTATGGGAAATCACGAGGAGTGGGACGAAATGAATGAAGAAATATCCACTAATTTTGTTGAATCAGAGAATGATATAAAGGAAAACTACAGCTTGTCGACATCTATTTCGCCTCAAAAATTGCTAGAAACCTTGAACTGGATCCGTAACTAAAGTCCTTAGTGAATGCCGAAGCGTTGATCGGGGTAAATGGAAGGAAGCAATTGAGGCAGAATTACTCTCGTTGAATAAAAGGAAAGTGTTTGGCCCGATAGCCCAAACACCACCCAAGGTATTCCCTGTAGGATGCAAATGGGTTTTCGTCCTGAAGAGAAACGAAAATAATGAGGTGGTGAGATATAAAGCGAGATTGGTGGCACAAGGTTTCACGCAGAGACCCGGTATTGATTACGATGAAACTTATTCTCCTGTTATGAGTGGAACAACGTTCCGATACTTAATATCAATGGCAGCAGGTATGAATTTATGTATGCAGTTAATGGATGTAGTGACAGCATATCTCTATGGGTCACTTGATTCTGATATTTATATGAAAGTCCCGGAAGGAGTAAAGATTCCAAATCAAAATAAAGTGAATCGAAATATGTACAGCGTCAAGCTGCAAAGATCGTTGTATGGATTAAAACAATCTGGAAGAATGTGGTACAACCGACTTAGTGAATTCCTCCTGAAGAAAGAATATACTAATAGTGAAGACTGTCCCTGTGTATTCATAAAGAAATCCTTAATGGATTCTCAGATATTTCAAGATATGTCGATGATCCGAATATCATCGGACGACAGAAATATAAAAGAAGCAAGTTCTTATCTGGTTAAAGAATTTGAAATGAAGGATTTGGGCCGAACCAAATTTTGCTTAGGCCTGCAGCTGGAGCACCTCCCTGAAGGAGTTTTTGTATACCAATCCTCATATATCAAGAAAGTCCTAGAGAAATTTAACATGGACAAATCATATCCGGTAAAAACCCCAATGGTGGTCCGATCCCTAGAAGCGGATAAAGACCCTTTCAGACCAAAGATGGAAAATGAGGAAATCCTTGGACCAGAAGTTCCATATTTAAGTGCTATTGGGGCACTAATGTATCTAGCTAACTGCACAAGGCCAGATATTGCCTTTGCAGTAAACTTGCTAGCAAGACATAGCGCAGCCTCAACTCAAGACATCAATGGCATTAAAAGCGTATTCGTGTACCTTCGTGGTACACAAGATCTTGGATTATTTTACCCAAGAACCAAGACATGTCTATGGTTGGATACACAGATGCGTGGATATCCGTCGATCCACATAATGCGAAATCCTGCATGATTTGTATTTCTTTGTGGTGGTACGACCATCTCTTGCGATCATTTAAATGACTTTGGTTGCTACGCCCACCAACCACTCGTAAATAATCGCATTATATGAAGCCTCACGAGAATGCGTTTGGCTTAAAGGATGATTAGCCACATCAAGAAGTCATGTGGCATAAGCACCGCCGATGACCCCACTATTATCTATGAAGATAATGCCGCTTGTATTGCACAAATGCAAATGGGCTATGTTAAGAGTAATATCACGAAGCATATTGCTCCTAAATTCTTTTATCCTCATGAACTTCAGAAGAACGGAGAGATAAATGTATTAAAAGCTAAGTCTTGTGATAACCTAGCAGATCTATTCACAAAATCTCTCCCAGCCTCTAGCTTCTACAAATGTGTTAGAGGCATAGGGATGAGACGACTTAGTGAATTATAAGGTTCAGGGGGAGTGAATCACAACCATAGCCCATATGTAATACTGTAAGATTTACATGATCCTGAAGATCCAAATGTTGCACTCTTTTTCCCTTTGTGAGTTTTCTTGAAGTTTTCTCACGTAAAGGTTTTTAATGAGGCAACAAGTGCGATCCAAGAAATGGATGCAATGCACTCTTTTCTCCGTCCCTTTTTTTCCCACTGGGTTTTTGGGAGGAGTTTTTAATGAGGCATGTGCATGCCATGGTATTCGCCCAAGGGGGAGTGTTAAGAAATCTGGAAGATTAGATATGGGCAAATACCTAAATTGCCCTCGCGCTTAGCTTAGTCTATATATAGAGAGCGATCACACCGTAATCGATCCCGATTTCATTAATAAAGATCTGGTGTTCTCTCTCTCATTCAGCGGCTTTTGTGTTATTGATTGATTGCTTTATTGTGATTGCATTACCGTTCATCGTCCAACGATTATTATTCAACAAAAACAACCATAAACTGACGATTAAGAGCTTGACCTTCGCTGTACCTCGTGATAAAAAAGAGCTTTCGCCTTTAACTCCCCACCACTCCTAACGGAAACAGTCGCGACTCGCGACGCTGTGAAGAATTGAACGAGCAGAGCAGAGCAGAGCAGAGCAGAAGAAATCATGTACAGCCACGCGCAAAAAGAGGGGAAACTGCAAGGAAAAAAGGGCCCCGGCGCACCGCGGCCGCACCCAGATCCAGCCGAGGACACCACCGTCCTCCGGCCTGTCGTTGCGCTGCCCCATCCCACCTCCCGCAAATCGCAAGTTTTTCACCACTTTCCCCCGTGCCGTTGACGTTTCCGCCACTGCCACAGCGCAATTCGAACCACCCCCGCACGCTTCTCTCCCCTTCCCTCCCTCCCTTCCTTGCCTAGGCGGCAACTCCTCCCTCCTTTATAACTGAGCGGCCCCTCCCGCGTGAGTCACCGAGGGGGTAGAGCCGAGCCCAACCCAGCCGAACCGTGCCGAACCCTTCCTCCTCCGGGTTCGTGTCAGGTCGCGACAAGGGGAGGAGGAGATGGAGGCGGAGAAGAAGCCGCCGGCGGTGTCCGACGTCGGCGCCTGGGCGATGAACGTCGTCAGCTCCGTCGGCATCATCATGGCCAACAAGCAGCTCATGTCCTCCTCCGGCTACGCCTTCTGCTTCGGTACCGCGCGCGCCCTCCCTCCCTCCCCCCTCCCTCCCTCCCAGATCTGGATCCGCCGCTTTGGATTGTTGCAGCGAAATTGCGAATCTGATTTTTGCTTCTTTGCGAATGCAGCCACCACGTTGACCGGGTTCCACTTCACCGTCACGGCGCTCGTCGGATGGATCTCCAACGCCACCGGCTACTCCGTGTCCAAGCACGTCCCCCTCTGGGAGCTCGTGTGGTTCTCGCTCGTCGCCAACACGTCCATCACCGGGATGAACCTTAGCCTCATGCTCAACTCCGTCGGGTTCTATCAGGTAGGCGATGTTGGTTTTTTTAAAAAAAAAATCTATGCCGGCCATTGGCCATGGGTGTATGGTCTTGTTGCGTGGCTGAAGGTGCGGAATCTCTGCAAATTTGTAGATCTCCAAATTGAGCATGATTCCGGTGGTTTGCTTGATGGAATGGGTACTGAACAGCAAGCACTACACTACCAAGGTTATATCGGCGGTGGTTGTCGTAGCGGCTGGTGTTGGGATTTGCACGGTCACGGATGTGGAGGTCAATGCCAAGGGATTCATCTGCGCCTGCGTGGCTGTGTGCTGCACGTCACTTCAACAGATTGTGAGTTTCTTTTCTCTGTCTTAATACAGATTTGTGCATTCCACTCTTCGACATTAATGTGTAGGATGCAAAGAATAATTGTGGATACCGCAATAGGCAATGTGATCCAAGTTTTTTGTTAGTTCATTATGAATTTGAGTATATACACTTTTTGAAAGTTGAAACTGCTATGACCATTGATGATGAGGCATGTTGTTGAGAAAGAACAAAACTGGATGTTTCGGTGAAACAATGTCCTATACAAGGCCATATCTTCATTGGTTGTGGATTGTATGGTTCCCCAGTCGCCACATTTTATGCCTTCCCTTTCTGGTGCCACTTACTTTTCAACCTGTTGAGCTGCTTTGGCCGTTACTGTTGTAGCATTATTGCAAATTGCGATAGCACTCAAGCCTGTGGATACCAGAACAAGGCCAGTGAGGCCCTGGATCCTTGAAATTAAAACTCCGCAACAGCAGATCTGAAACACATTAATACAGGCTAGGGAATTAAAACTACTTGAAATTATTATTGTTGACCTGTAGTATGATTCATGGGTTATTAATATGCAGTTCTCATCATATGCTGCAAATATGCAGTTCTCTTGATAGCTAACTTCTGTCTACTCCCTCACCTTTTGTTGCCTTCTGTTGTAGAATTTATTTTCTAGTTAAGTAGTTATGCATCCTTATTAAAGAGCTACAACCAATTTGAAGCAAGTTTGAGACTATTTACATTCTCGTGTTACATTTAATACGATGTATTTCGTAGGTGATATTAAGATGTTTTAGGTAGAAAAATGTGGACTTAAAGTTTTTGAAAGATTATTACTGAATTCTTGTGATGCTTATAAATTGTTAATGAAGAGTTGCATTTTTTTTTCATCTGAATGCTAAAGAGGATCCTTCTTGGTAAATTATTTCCCATAATAATGCCTATGCAGTTTACCAAATTCCATGATGTTCTGAGTTCTGACGGTAACTGTTTTTGTTCTAGACAATTGGTTCCTTTCAGAAGAAGTACAACATTGGGTCATTTGAGCTGCTGAGCAAGACTGCACCAATACAGGCATTGTCTCTCATTATACTGGGCCCCTTTGTGGATTACTACCTCAATGGCCGATCGCTATTAAACTACAATTTTTCAACAGGGGCAACTGTAAGTTATCACTTCTGTCAGTCCATTTTCAATTCTTGAAAGCATGTTTTCCTGATGAATGCTACTTTTCCCATGTTATTTTATCTTATGCTTTAGATTTGTGCCAGTGCTCTTGAGTATTTAATAGATTTTCCTCATCTATGATTTTTCCCATTTTTCTACTGGAACGGACACCACCATTAATACCCCAGCTGTAATGAAAGGTTATTTTCCCAATTAACTGATTCTGCCATGGAACCGTAGCAACATTTTTTCTCTCTCTCTTTTGCCTTTTCTTATATGTTGTGCCTAATGTTCTTCCTGAGAAATCTGTTTATCGGTTGATTTCTGTTCTATGGTTTGTCTTCTCTGTTAAACTGCGATTTACTGATAGTTAAACAAAAATGCTAGCTTGTAGTCATCAATGAAATTCTTCCTGGTGCTTTCTGTTAATCGTTATGCAGTTCTTCATGCTGTGTTGCTGCTCTGGCTGGAAACTGTTTCTATATGTTCTAACAGCTTCCTGTTTGAACCATTTTGCAGTTCTTCATACTACTTTCATGCTCGTTGGCCGTCTTCTGCAACATGAGCCAGTACCTCTGCATCGGCCGGTTCTCTGCAACGTCCTTCCAGGTCCTGGGCCACATGAAAACCGTGTGCGTGCTGATCCTCGGCTGGATCCTATTCGACTCGGCTCTCACGGTCAAGAACATCCTCGGAATGCTGCTTGCCGTGATGGGCATGGTGGTCTATAGCTGGGCCGTGGAGTCCGAGAAGAAGGCATCTGTCCCGACCCCACGGAACAAGAGCGACATGCTTGACGGAGAGGACGTGCCGCTGAAGGCCAGAGTGAGCGGCCTTCCCTCGTCCGACCTCGACCTTGAGGAAGGCGAGATGAAGAGCTAGCTGATCATCATTATTTATTCATTATTCTTGTTCTTTTTGTACGTGTTTAATCCACATTGTTCGTTCGCAAGTTCTTGAAGCTATCGACACTAGTGTTAATTTTGCCTCTTGTTGAGGGGAGTTCATAGATATGATGACCCCCGGCTGATCTCGACGTAGATGACCATTTAGAAAATTTGTCACGGCCGATATGGGCTGAGCCATGTCAATTCGTGATGGCGTGTTGTTATAGATGACGAGAGACTTATAATGGAATACAGGTGTTTCTCCGTTGTAGGATCCAGTACTGGATGCTGCTGCTTTTTTAAGGTTTCGCTGTCGTCTTTTGCTGTGGATTGCTGTGGAAATTGTGGTTTCTGTCACCACGAGTGCTATGTGCTGATGTGCATCGGTTATTCGGTATCGTGCGTTTTGTCGGAGTTGCCTGCTTCACATGGGATGATGGGAGGGGAGGTGGTGGTGCTCGCCGGTGGCACGTGGCGGTCGGCTACGAGGATGTGGACGGCGTGCGACCGCCGACCGCCGGCCTAGCGAGGAAACTGGAGCCAATTACAAGAATACCCTTCCCTGCAAGTAGTTTTGTACTACTCTTGAGTTCGACTTGTTCTTGTGGAGTCCGTAGTCGTTTATCGAACCAGTTTTGTGGATGTAGTTGGATACTTGGATGGGTTCTGCACTTCAGCTGGACGTAGTCGCCTCGGCACTGCAGGTGAAAGGCGTTCGATACTTCGAATCGATTACTTTCTTCTGAAGGATGGTGTGAAATCACACCGTCACGTCGTGCGATAAAATGCAAATGTACTGCTTGAAATGCGAATGAACGACAAAAAAGATGTGCTACATGCAGGGAGCTAGTGTGAATCACACCGTTAGTTTCTTGTTCAGGGCATTGGCAGGTGGCGCGAATAGGCCGTGTACTATCAACAAGTTTGAAATGCGAAGCAACAAAAAAAATGTAAGGGATGGCATTGCCAAAAGGTGTGTTGTGTATGATTCATATATAACAAGGTGAAAGAAATGAGCTGTTCGGAAAGCGGGATTGACTTTGTATGAGTCCGAGTCGAATATGTAATCGGGATATAAATATATACCGCCGACCTCTTGTAACCCTAATCAGAATAAAAGAAGAAACTTCTCATATGGATAGAGCCACCATGATTCGGCTCCCGGGCTCTAATTGTGATTGTTGTGTGTTTGCTATGATTGTTCTCTCGCGCAAAAGGCTGTCGTCGGTTCTAACAATTGGGATCAGAGGAAGGTTGAGATGCTAACACCAGGTGCCAGATTCAAAGTGGTAAAGTTTGATGGGACTGATAACTTCGGATTATGGTAGATGATGGTGAAGGATCTGTTGGCGCAGCAGGTTATTCCAAGGGTTGTGCGAAGTAAAGCCGAAGAGGATAGAGGATGATGATTGGGAGGAGTCGAAGGAGCATGCAGTCGTAATCATACGAATGCGTCTTTCGGATCAAGTCATGTATCATGTGATGGATATGACATGGTCGAAAAAAATATGGGACAAGTTGCAGACTCAATTTATGTCCAAATCCACGACGAACAAAGTTGTATCTGAAGCATCAGTTGTATGGGATGAAAATCCAGGAGAGTTCAGATCTTGCAAAACATGTGAACATCTTCAATCAAGTGATCACTGATCTAGGGCGTCTGGAGGTGAAGATCGCAGATGAAGACAATACGATTATTATGTTGTGTTTATTGCCACTTTCCTATGAATACTTGATCACCACTCTAATATACGGGAAATATACCATCATGGTTGATGAGATTATCGCGGCCCTTTTGGCGCATAATCAATGAAAGCTGAACGCAGGGGAGAGCTCTCAAGGTGATAGTTTGTATACGAAGGGTGATCATGGAAGAAAACAAGACAATGAGAGATCCGGGAGACGTAAATCCAGATCAAAGTAAAGGAGCAGAAAGAATATCGAGTGTGCTACAAGTGCAAGGAGATGGGGCATATGAAGAGAGATTGTCCAAAATTCAAAGAACAGAACGGTGGAAAACGTGACGAGAATACTGTCAATGTGGTTAAGAAAAATAACTTGAATAGCAGCGATGCAGATGTTCTCTCAATTTCAAACAGTCGGTTAATAGATACGTGGATTCTTGATTTGGGGTGCTCATACATCACGCCTAATAGGGAGTGGTTCACTTTGTATAGGTCAGGTAATTTTGGTTCTATTTATCTTGGTGATGGTACATGCCATAGTATAGTCGGGATATATGAAGTTCAAATTAAGATGTATGATGGTATTGTTAGAACAATGCGTGATGTTATACACGTATCAGGGTTGAAAAAGATTATAATATCTCTAGGCTCCTTACATAATAGCGATCTTATTTATAAAGCTGATAACGATAAGGGGCGCTAGAGACTACTGCGGTGCCCTCCTCATACGAACTCATCTGTTCGCTGGGCGACCGCTTCCTTCATTTCCGGTTAGTTATTTGCAGGCATTTCCCTATTTATTGCAAGTATTTCTAATGTTGTTGTACAATGTGTTTCAACTGTTGTAATTTGACCTCTCAAAAAGTTATATTGAGCTATTTTTGTTGCAATGGGTTATATGATTTGTTGCACCTGGGGTTTTTTATATAATTGGGGATGTAATTTGTTGTAGCATTTTACTGTTGTGGATTGTTGACACCGCTCTTTAGGCCGTGTCACGCTTGACTCCCCCAGTGTTTCTCTTCCCCACCACCGCCCAGGCCAAAGTTCCCCTCGCCTCTAGATAAGAATATCGCAACGCAACCGGACGGACACCTCCAATTCCCGCACCCACTTCACCCCCAGGCCCCCACTGAACTCCCACCCTCCTTAACCCCAAGCCATGGCAGCATTCCATCCCCTGGCCGCCTCGCGCGTCCACCTCTCCCCACTCCTCCCCGCCGCCGCCGCCGCCGCCGCGGCGCCCTCCGCCCACCGCCGCCGCTTCTCCGCCATCGTGGCCACGGCGGCCGTCTCCGCCACGACGGAGTTCGACTTCAAGGCGTACATGGGGGAGCGGGCCGTGGCCGTGAACCGCGCGCTGGACGCGGCCATCCCGGCCGGCGAGCCCCCGGCGGCGCTCCACGAGGCGATGCGGTACGCGCTGCTGGCTGGGGGGAAGCGCGTGCGCCCCACGTTGTGCCTGGCCGCCTGCGGCGTCGCCGGCGGGCGCGAGACCTGGGCGATGCCCCCCGCCGCGGCGATCGAGATGGTGCACACCATGTCGCTCGTCCACGACGACCTCCCTTGCATGGACGACGACGAGCTGCGGCGCGGCAAGCCCACCTGCCACGTCGTCTACGGCGAGCCCATCGCCGTGCTCACCGGCGACGCCCTTCTCTCGCTCGCCTTCGGTCACATGGCCAGCGTCGATTCATACCCCCCGGACGTCGACCCTGACAAGCACCCCGCCCGCGTCGTCCGCGCCATTGGCGAGCTCGCACGCTGCATCGGCTCAGAGGGCCTCGTCGCCGGCCAGGTCTCTTATTGATCAGATTCTATTCGATTATGTCATTGGCAAACAAAGAAAGTGCAAATCAGGCAATGTGCTGATTCTGTGAATCACATGCCTAATGCCTTCCTAAGTGATTTTCATAGCTATCTGTATGCATTTGTATTAGTGGTTGAAAGTTACTCTTAACATAGAATGTGGCTTAGAAGTGATCACATTACTGAAAAATAATTGTTTGCTTTTGGTCAGGTTGTTGATCTTGAGATGACTGGCTCGGCTGAAACTGTACCCCTTGACCGTCTTGAGTACATCCATCTCCACAAGACTGCTGCATTGCTTGAGGCCTCGGTGGTTATTGGGGCAATTATTGGGGGTGGCTCGGATGAGCAGATTGAGCGGTTGCGGAAGTATGCGAGATCAATAGGGTTGCTGTTTCAGGTGGTTGATGATATACTTGATGTGACCAAGTCATCGGAGGAGCTAGGGAAGACAGCGGGAAAGGACTTGGCAAGTGACAAGACGACATACCCAAAGTTACTGGGGCTGGAGAAATCACGGGAATTCGCAGAAAAGTTGCTTTGTGATGCAAGGGAGCAACTTGCAGAATTCGACAAAGACAAGGCAGCACCACTGTTGCACTTGGCCAATTATATTGCCTATCGGCAGAACTGAGGTGACGGTTACTCCGTCGTTCGTTGTTGATTTGTAACTTTGTAAGATCATTAAGCTTGTGATTTCAAGAATATCTGAATTATCTTGTGATGTATACTAGCTGTAGTTTTCTACCTTGGTGTAATGGGAATATTTAGTTGACAAATGTCAATGTCCCATTGAGATAGTCAAAACAGTATAACACCAGAATCAGCCTTTCTGGCCTATACTTTGCTGAATGATAATCACTTGCTTATTTCTAAAGAGCAAACATTTCATTTGTTTTCTTTCTTGCACAATTGCTGAATTTCTTGAATCACATCATTGCTATTTTCCTTGTAGGCTAGAATGTTCGGTTACAGAGAGCATGTTAGGCTAGAATGTTCGGCTAGAATCACATCAGGTTGATTGGAATTATTACTCCCTTAACCCTATGATAACTAATTTCAAAATTGAAAGTTTTCTGGTATGTGGTACAATAACATCTGTAGGGGACAGAATTTGTTGTGTTTGAACATCTCTGAATGGTTGAATGAAACCAATTTTGTTCTTTACCACCAATGCATATGCTCTTGACTTCCACTTGTAGCGCGCCCTCCAACAGTGTACCATGCAAGACATACGAGTTGTAATTATGTAATGTCTCTAGCGATCCGTCGCCATAAACACATTAAGCTTTCTTAGGTCTTTGGGTAACCAAGTGCTTGTGGACTATTACACATGCAACGTTACAAAAATTGTAAGCAACTTTTAGGCCAATATTGCCACGCAGCCGCAGGTGTTCAACATCTGCGCAATGCTGATTGAGCAAATATAAGGTATGAGCTAGCTTCCATTGCATATTTGTTTTATTACCGATGTTTTCTTTGAATGTAAACAAACTAGGAGAAGAACGAGCATGTATTTAATGTGACGAGTTACGACACGAGATCTTGAATGTGAATATGTAACCAAGAGTATATTGGTGTCTTTACGTGCAATTGCATAAGCTTTGTCGTACAAGGAACATTGGTATCTAATCATAAACTTGCCTGCTTCGCGCGAAATGTCTTCACGTAATTGTTAGTTTTATTAGCTTAATTGAAGAATCCAAAATCTAGGGTAGTATGCAAAGTTGTCAGAATCGTGATCTTGAATCGGATCGGAGATGCTCCGGTAGGATCGCATTTTAAAATCGAATTTTAGAATCTAAGATCCTTCCCGATTCTACCAAAAACATGTTGTTTCACTTTACCATTTATTCCAAGAGTGATATGAGTATTTCTTTGGTTATTTGGCATCTAACTTGATAAACTACTATTTTATTCACAATTAGAATCGCAATTTCGATTCTATGTAATTAAGAACTATGACTAGAATAGTGATTTTATAATTACCTGACCATTTTACATAAAAATTCAAATAAATAAATAATCAAAATATTTTTTGTTGTTCCAAACTTCCGAATCCTAATATCTAAACTGGTAACCATTTAATACTTGCCATAGTAACCATACAATTTGAATCGAGGGATAGGACACAACAAATAACTAAGTCATTCATAATCTAAGATAATGCATAATTCTACACGATTCTACTGTGATTCTACGCAATTTTATGACTAGGATCACGATTCTACCACGTTTCTACCGAGTACGCCCCAGGGTACGATTTGAATCTTATTGGTGTTCGTGGAATCGTAGAACGATTCTACGAGTAGGATCACGATTTTAATAACCTTGGTAGTATGTGTCGGCATGTTTTGCTATCTGTTTATGGAGAAACAATGGATGAAACATCAGATGTCTGTGGATAGTGTATCTTTTATATCTGGTAGTAAAATTTATGCTGCCAAGCATTTCAAACTATGTTAGTGTACTGATGGAGGTTCTGATGTACATCACTGGACTGCATAAGCACGTTATTTGGCTGCCTGATCGTGACCATTTATATGAATGCATTAGACTTCTCATGTGGCCTAATCAACTTCTCGTGAGACAATATGTATGAATTCATACCGCCGTGTTTTGATTGATCACCGTATTTTCTGCTCATGTCTATTTCACTACCAATCTGTACAATTGACTTTGTTTTATGTGCTTATATCAGGTTCGTATTACCTTACATGCCATTGTAAGTTTTCTTGACTGAAAGGGGTGAGCTAGTCTCTAGATTTTGTAAGTTTTCTTGACTGAAAGGGGTGAGCTAGTCTCTAGATTTCTGTGTTGAACATGTTGAGTATTGGTGATGTTGCTTTTATAGTAATCCTTTCCTTTAAAGAAATCAATGTTTCTGTAAAAGCTACGCGCATATTCTTGATGCCAAACATAAGTTGGGTAGCGAAGCTTTTTTTAAACTGCCTGATGCAAAGGTTGTATCAACTCAATCTGGGATATTACTCTTTCATGACATTCTATACTGTTCTTAGGGCATTTAGCTGATAGCATTGCAAAATTGATATGAATGATTTAGTTCCCGTCTTTTCCTCAACATTGAAATGCAACCCTCGCATAAGGCTAACCTGTTATTTCCTTTGATTTTTTTTACCCTTCTTGTTCTGTTTTTCTAGGTGCTCAGATTTCTTGCTGTTTTTTCTTGATCTTGTTCTTTTTCTCCAGCGCGTTCGTGCATGGTGGTGGTTATCCGGTCAACTCCGTTGTCCGCACGATCGCAGAATAGTACCAGTACACAAATTGTTGCCACTGAATAGTACCAGTCTGACATTTTTTCTCACTGTGATAGCTGTGGAATTGGAGGCAGTGGTGAATCTGGCTTTTCCCCACCCTCTGCTGTCGTGTTCACGGGTCAAGTGGTCAGTGACCGCTACTTTTCCTTTGAATTACGTACTATTGCTGGCTTCCCATCCTGAACTCACTCTCAAGACTTGCTTTAGTAACGTGATGGAAGGAAGAAGACCATGTGTATATTCTGGAAAGTAGAGAGAAAATCAATTATCGGAGGAGTCGTAAATGTGAACCAGCACTTGCCAATCAGGAACAGAAACTGCAGTGCTCCGTATTTACTGACTGGGAATCGGTTGTTTGCAAGCTTGCTTTCTTTATGATTTAGCGGTTAGGAGTGCTTTCACCGTTCTGGGTACAAGTACAACTAAGACCTTGGTGGAAGCTGCTTAGGGCATATTTGGTTGTCTGGTTGCTCCTTAGCCTGGTCTAGTGGGTCAGCCTGCTAGGCCAAGTCAAGTTGCGGGACTGCAATGTTTGGTTGGTGAAAAAGAGTATTAGCAAAATATTTAATTTCTTTTAATATACTTTGGCAGCCTTCAATTTACCTTATTAACACTTACAACTTAATATGCACTAATCACTCCCTAAACATGTAATTAGCTGGGCCTGGCCATGGGGACAGCTCAACTCCTCTATTTCCACCGGCCTCAGCTTGTTCGGTAGGGGACTTAGGGAGCCAAATGTTAGGAAATTGCATCCGGAGGGCCTGGGACACCCCTTATCCAAGCAACCAAACCGGGAGTTTTTTTTTAAAAAATATTTTTTTACAAAACTAGGTAATCACCTCAAAAAATTGCAAAAATATATCCATATCCCATTTCATCTGGCGACATAGACCCTGAACAGTGAGATCAGGTTCATGTCGCCAGTTGACAAAAACTAAAAATTTTAAATATAGAAAATGAGCTAAAAATATTAATCTTTTTGTAGCCTTCCAACGTAGTGTTATTGCTTGTGTAAATTTTTTTCATAATTTTATGAATGCTCCTTACATAGTTTAATTGATTATGTAATTTTTTAGAATTTTATATATTTTGAAGTCATCTTGTAAAATTCTGAATTTAGGTTTCCAATACAGTGTACTTAATTGTGTAAACCCTTAATTATTGAGATAATTTTAAAACATACCAAATTCTTAAAAAAAATACACAATCAATTACACTATGTGGGGAGCGTTTACAAAAAAAAAATCATAATTTTTGGACCGTATTTTATCTATTTATTTTTTATGACACTATACTTAAATAAATTATAGAGAACAATTCAGAACAGATAAAATTATAAAAAAGTTACACATGTAAGAGCACTGTGTTGGGAGGCTACACAAAAATTTATAATTTGTTAAGCTCATTTTCTATATTTAAAATTTCTAAGCTCCTATCGTCAGTTGAAGATGAACTGACCTATTTTTGTAATTTTTGAGATGATTAGCTAGTTTTGTAAAAAAAAAAAAATATTATTTTTTTTAAAAAAATTCACCAAACATGTCCTTGATATCTCCCAATGTTAGACTTGCGATGCGCCAAACATTAGGAATTTGCACAACAAACATTAGGAAATACTAAGACAACTAAACATTAGGAAATTGCACACCACCCCGATGCAATGAGTTTTCGAAATGTTAGACTTGCGATTTTTTTATAGGGAACTTTTATTCAGTTCTGTTTGTTGCTGTTACATTTTGGCAGGGAAAGTTCGGTTTTGTAGACCGCGAGATCGGGGAGCATGTGGCCACCAGATCGGATCGGGTGCAACTTCGAAGTCAGCATGGAGACCGGGAGCGGATCGTACAAGGATATCTTCCCTGTATTCTTTTCGACACCTTACCCGGTTACCCTACCTCTGCCCGCCGTCGTGTCAGCGAGAGCGGGCGTGTATCGTTGTGTGTCAACGGATCCTAGCCGGCCGCGCAACTTCCGCGTCTGCGCGCGGCTCTCAGCCTGTCCCCGGGCGTTCAGAGATGAACTCATGGAGTGGCGTTGTGCGCGGTTCGCCGATGTGGCAGGAGAACGCCGCACGGCGCACGCGCGTAGCGCCGCATCGGCACAGCCGCGCGCACGGGCGTGCGCGCAGACTCCGGTCATCTTGTGCGAATGTGCCAAAGGCTGCCAACTGGTGGCCTACTCGGCGGCCAACTCTGCGGTCTCGCCACATCGTCCCAAAACAGTCGGTGTGTCGTGATAAGGAGTGGGCAGTTTGGCTCTACTCAGTGCTCACTGCCGATGAACAGCGGAGGGGGCAGTCAGACAAAACCGTGTCTTAAGGTCAGTAACCAAACCAACTCTCTACAGCAGGATCCCAGCTTGAACAATTTTAGCCAATGCTTAACCATAACTTTCAAATTGAGAGAATGAAATATTTAAGGTAATTACGTATATTGTATGTATTGATAAGCACATTGTGGACTATGAACCAAAGAGTTTAACACTAACTGTGGATCAAGAACCGAAAAATCAGGAACCAAAGAGTCTAAAAGGAACCGAAGAGTCTAACCCACCCCCACCCCCCACCCCCCGCAGTTGAAGCGTCGGCGGAACGAACGCTCAAACTGGACCGGAACTCGGTCAAGACAGAAGTAGGTAACCCTTTAATGAAGATGTCGGCGTACTGAGATGTCACCAGAACGTGAAGAACGCGGACATCGCCAAGACCAACTCGTTCCCGAACGAAGTGAAGGCCAATCTCAACATGCTTAGTGCGCTGATGTTGCACCGAATTTGTTGAGAGATAGACCATACTGACATTGTCGCAGTAGACGAGGGTAGATCGGCGTGGAGTGCTGTGAAGCTCCTGAAGAAGTTGGCGCAGCCAGCACACCTCAGCAATAGCATTGGCCACAGCCCGGTACTTAGCCTCCGCACTCGAACGAGAGATAGTGTGTTGCCGCTTCAAGGATCGAAAGACGAAATTGTCACCCAGGAACACGACGTAGCCTGAAGTGGAATTGCGTTGTCAGGACAACCAGTCCAGTCGGCGTCGGAGTAGACAACTAGATCTGTAGAGGTGGCCCTGTGAAGAAGAAGGCCGTGGTCGATGGTGCCATGAAGATACCGAAGAATGTGCTTCACGGCGGCGAGGTGCGGCTCGCGAGGATCATGCATATGGAGGCAAACTTGTTGTACGACGTAGGCAATATCGGGGCGACTGAAAGTGAGGTACAGCAAAGCTTGGAGTGAGTGTCGACAGGGGTGCTGCAAGGCTTGCAAGCGGTCATGCTGGCGCAGTCTAGGATGTCTTGAGTATACTGTCGCTGAGAGAGGAACATGCTGCCATCACGACAACTAACAGAAATACCCAGAAAATGATGAAATTGACCGAGATCCTTCATAGGAAAAACCTGCTGGGGGGAAGCAACCACCTGGCGGAGCACACGGTCTGAAAAGCAGTTAACACAATATCATCGACATAGAGCAGCAGGTAGAAAGTGTCACCACCTCGATGAGACACAAAGAGGGAGGTGTCTGACTTTACCTCCAGGAAATCGAGGGACAGCAAGAAAACCGCAAAACAGCTGTACCAGGCCCGGGGCGCCTGTTTGAGACCGAGAGAGACTTGTTGAGGTGGCAAACGTAATTTGGACGATACAAATCCAGCCGGCTGCGAACAGAAGACACTCTCCGAGAGTGTGCCATGAAGAAATGCAATCTTAACATCCAGCTGGTGGATAGGCCAATCCCGGGATAGGCCAGAGAGAGAACTATACGAATAGTGGCAGGCTTGACTACTGGACTGAAAGTCTCATCAAAATCAACACCAGAACGCTGTGTGAAAGAACCCATCGAGCCTTATAGCGGAGAAGAGTGTCATCCGAATTGAGCTTATACCAAAAAATCCACTTCCCAGTGACCACATTGGCATTGGGTGTCGTGGCACAAGATCTCATGTGTTATTGGCCAGAAGAGCAGCGTATTCTTCCTCCATGGCGCCACGCCAATTAGGGTCGACGAGAGTAGCCCGGTATGTGGTCGGAACAGGAGATAGAATGGCGGTATGAAGGTTCATGCGGGTGAGCGGCTGCCGAAAATCGTGCTTGCCACGAGTCCTCATGGTATGGGAGCTGTCGACCGACTGGAGCGACACAACAGCTGGGGGAAGCTACGGGAGAACGACCCCGCTGGGAGTTGACGGGTCAACTGGTAGACCGGCAGGAGTACCGTGTGCTTCTACTACCACGGGAGGAGCCACGGTTGGAGCACTGGGTGCTACCACAACCGTAGGGCTAGGAGGAACGCTGTCGGCCGGGGTTACATGCGCGCTGGGAATGCGCATGACATCGGGTGCTACGGGCCCACTGGGGTCGTGCACAATCGATGCAGGAGAGGCAGCATCGTCGAGCGCCACAGCCGGTAGGAGCATGGACGGGCACACCACACTAGGAGGGGCACCAGGACCTGCAATATGTTGAGGCCTAATGGGCATAGGCGTGTGATCAAGCTCTAACAAAAAAACGAGGTTAGTGGGAGAGGGCAGAGCGGCGAGCTCGGCAAAGGGAAAGGAGGGCTCGTCAAATGTAACATGACGAGAGATGATGACCCGATTTGAGGAGAGATTGTGGCATCGGTATCCCTTGTGTTCGGACGGGTAGCTGAGAAACATGCACATAGTGGAGCGAGGAGAAAGCTTGTGAGGAGCGATGAAAGAAAGGTTCGGGTAACACTTACAGCCAAAAAATGCGAAGGTGAGAGTAGGAGGGGGAAACACTAAAGAGCGCAAAAAAAGTGTGAAAAAATTGAGAGTTTTGGTGGATTGACGATTGAGAAGGTAGGTAGCAACGTGAAGAGCCTCAACCCAGTAAGAGGAAGGGGGGCTGGCCTGAAACATAAGAGATAGAATAATGTTAGTAGTAGAACGAATAATACGTTCGGTTTTGCCATTCTGCTAAGAGATGTATGGACATGACATGCGGAGTGTAACACCATAGGTAAGGAAAAAAGTACGAGCGGTGGAGTTGTCAAACTCACGGCCATTATCGCACTGAATACTCTTGATCTCAGAGCTGAACAGAGTAGCAACGTAAGAAAAAAGTGAGAGATAGTGGCAAAAGTATCAGATTTCAGGCGTAAAAGAAACATTCAAAGATAATCCGAGCAATCATCAAGAATAACCAAGTAGTATTTGTAACCGGACACAATGACGACAGCGAGGTACAAAGATCACAATGAACTAAATCAAAATTCTTGAGAGTGCGAGACTGTGAAGTAGCAAAAGGTAGATGCACATGGCGACCAAGTTGAAGCGCATGACAGATAGTGTCGGTGGGTCCATTATCACAAGCAATGACAGACGCACTAGCAAGGCGAGACAGGGACTCAGGGCCAACGTGCCCGAGACGACGATGCCAAAGGGAGGCGGAGGTGCCGGCGACGAGTGCGCACGAAGGGGAGGCAGACATCGGCAGACGCAAGGGGTAGAGAGGTCCGGTGCTATTGCACCTGGTGATCACGTTCCTGGAACGAAGATCATTGATAGAAAAACCAACATGGTCACACTCAACGGAACAATTGTTGTCAACAGTGAATTGACGAACGGAAACAAGATTCTTGATAAAGTGCGAAGTAACAAGAACATTAGTAAGATGAAGAGAGCCAGGACTAGTGGAACCAGTAGAGGTAACGGGTAGAAGTGACCCGTCACCGACAACGATGGTGGAAGGAGTGAGGGGGTGGGAACAGGAGAGGTTACCAGCGTCTGACATCATATGCGAGGTCGCACCAGAGTCCATGTACCAGTCGGTGGTCGACGGGGAAGTAAGAGTCATGGTGTTGAAAGAGTTTGCCAATGACTGCTGATCACATGGACCAAGACAGGGAGGCGCAGGACTCAGATCAACCCGAGGAGGCGATGGCGGCGGGTACGAGGGTAGCGTGTAGCCATCCTGGAGTTGGCTGGCCGCCAGCGCGTGTGGCAGGGGCGCGACTGGGTGGGCACGCTAGGGGCGAGTAGACCGAGGAGGTCGGGGGCCTAGCGTGGATGGAGTTGCTCGGGCCACACCTGGATGATGCCAGTCTAGGGGCTGTAGAAGGAGGGCGGTCAACCAGAGGTGCTGCCCCCGGAGTGACCACCCGCATCTCCGCTGCCGGTCTTGTGGTTGCTGCTGCCGTTTTCGCGGCAACAGCGACGACTGGAGCCTCCCTCGCCACTGTCGGTGCCACCGTTGGGAGCACCCTGGGGTGCGCAAGTGGAGCGGCTGCCAGACGCTCCGCCACCGCCCCCGGAGACACCACCGCCGGGACTCCCATTGTCGGTAGGGGTTGTGGCGATGAGGGCTGTGGAGGGTGCAGAGGGGCACGACGACATCGTGATTTCTTCGAGCAGCAGATCAAAACGGGGCCTCGATGAACCAGGGGAACAACTTTTGCCACTTCAGTAGCGCTGCCATGTATCGAACTTCGTTTTTAGGCCGTGCAGAAGGTACATAATAAGGGTGCGATCGCGCACCGGTTTGCCCAAGTCGCCGAGGGCGTCAGCCATGCTCTTCAGCTTGCGGCAGTACCTGGACGAAGTTGTAAAACTCCGCATCCAGGTACAGGCCACACGTCTCCTGGTTGCCGATGAACTGTTGCTCGAGGCCCACCCATACGAGCCACGCTGTGGAGGTAGGAGTCATCACGATATCGAGAAGTTCAGCGGAGATGGTGCCGTAGAGCCACGAGAGAACGGGATAATCCATCCGGACCCAGTCTGCGACGCCGGGGTGGGCGTCGTCGAAGAGCACGTGGTCGGAAAGGTCGTACTTACCGAGGGTGACGAGGAAGAGGCCGTGTCATTTGTTGTAACTCGGAGAGACGAGGTCGAGGACGACAGGGACGAGGGCCTTGATGTTAAGGACGCCGTATGCCTGAGCATGGAGGGAAGCAATGGCTGCAACCTTGGAGAGGGCTAGTGCCTGCGCGGCCTCCTGCTCGTGGCGCGCGGCGGCGGCGTGCGGCTCGCGGCGTGCGGCGGCAGCGGTGTTGTCTTCGCCGGCCATGGTGGCGGGATTAGCGGAAGGGTGCGGTCGTAGGTGCGATTTGCTCTGATACCATGAAAGAGTGGAATATTTAGGGTAATTACACACACTGTATGTATTGATAAGCTAAACGTTACATATATAGACCAAAGGTTACAGTGTGGACCAGGAATCAAAGAGTTTAACACTAAGTATGGACGATAAACCGAAGAGTCGGCAACCAAAGAGTCTAACAAGAACCGAAAAGTCAGGAACGAAAGAGTCTAGCAGGAACCGAAAAATCTAACACAAATCTCTCTCAAATATAAACTCTACCCGTTTCATTTAAGCATGTATGTGCGCAGTTCGTTACCAAATGCACAACAAAGTGGGCATGCTTACCGGCTAGTTGCTAATCTCCATGGTCTTACACCTTTAACTCGTGTTAATCTGTGAAAATAATATGAGGCCAATTTGACCCCATTAGTTGTTTATGCATATATGCTCCGATTTTTCGCGGCTTACATAAAATCTGGAATGTTCAGGGTGTATCATTTCCTCCAAGCCAAACTACCAAATATCTGAAATTTTGTTACAATCTGTCCTTTGGCATGCCTGTTTCACTGACATCTGTCTGTATATCCTGATGCTAATTGCTAAACCACAAACACAAACCGGAAATTGTACCCATTTGGAAAACTGGAAGTAATTTAGTTGCAGTAAGTGCAGTGAAACTTTTCAGCTGTCTGATGCAAAGGTAGTCACCTGGTGTATTTATCTATCTACTATCTCGTTAAAGCGATATGAAAAAAAAAACTTTCACGTTCGCTCTCAACGGTTAAAAATTACCATATTAATATGAGAAAAAAAGAGAAAAATATACACTGTCTACTTTTGATGAGTCCAGATTATAACAGTGTACATTGATCATATAAGTATTGGAACACATTAGCGAATACCTCGCCGCTGGGGAGGGAGACGCCACCCTGGTCGTCGCCGTGGAGGGACGTGTCGCCCTTGTCTTCAGCCACCGCAATCGCCGCCGCCTCTCCTCTCTATGTTTTTTTTTCCTAGGATGTGATTTGAGGATCAGGAGAAAGAGCTGCGTGCGAAGGGCAACTAGGAAGGGGGTGCGAAGGGGTAATGGGGTTGCAAATTACGACTAATTCCCATCAATTGCATGTAGCTCCCTGCTTGGAGCAACGTTCCACTCGCTCTCGAAAATTGTACTAGACATTGTTCCACTCTCGGTTACTCTAACTCTAAAATTTTTATGGAATTACCTCATTTAGCACGGCTCCATATACTCTAACTAAGAAGTTGATAGTAAGTGGCATGCCAAACAAGCCCTTAGACCATCTCCAATGTTATATTTTAGTCGATTCAAATGAGGAAAGAGAAGACATTGAATTGATTCAATACATTGGACGGGTCGATTCCAACAAAAAAAATACATGGAACCGAATTCTACTTAAGAGTCGATTCAAAGCATTAAACAACTCATACGAGCATTAAATAACTACATAGAAGAGAGTGTAGTTGAGAAAAAATATTATTATTTTATAGTTTTTAATGTAACGTGGGTATTAGTTATTAATAGGAATCGGTTCAATACATTGGAAAAAAAAATAAACTCAATTCCCAAAATACTTACGTGGCATAACTTTAAATCAACATCGGTTCAATATACTAAAGATACTATTAAATAAATAACTACTCCTAGCATGTTCCAAAATTCTATCTGCCAACATAACTTATATTATCAGTATAAGTATAGAATTACAACCTTGAAAAAGAAGAAGAGAAAAAAAGACAGGACGTCACGTTCTATGTCTGGCATCGGCCGGGAGGGACGAAGAAATTACGAGGAGATAAAATTCATACTACGCGGCGGAAGGTTCAGATGCAGCGAAGTCGAGCTCCGGTCCCGTCATGCCTCAGTTGTCGCCTCGATGAGTGCAGCGATGGCCAGCTCGAATGTGCTACTGCTCGACACAACATCCATCTGGTATTGGGCAGCGGCAGGATGCTCTCCGCGACTCCAACACATGAGCACATGCCGGCTGGTCTCCGGTCAACTCCGTGACTACGTACGGTACGGTCACCGAATATTACTCCTCCGTGAGCTGTTCCCAATTTGTTGGCACTTGGCAGTGAAATGTGATCTACTCGCCACATCAGCATTGCACAGCCAGTAGTGGACTTTGCAGCTTCTGTCATTTTACGTTGGAAAGAAATTTTATATGCCACTGTGAATATTCTGGATCTCTGATCTGTCATTGTAAAATAATAATCACATGCTCTTTTTTTAACCGGATCACATGCTATTGCAATATCGAAATCATAACCTTTTATGCCACCGTTGATCAATCAAGCTGTGAGGTGGTTATACAAATACCATTTTACCCTTATTGTATTCTTCTTCTGCTCACTCCCACTTATCACTCTCCCTCAGCCTCCTCCACTGCAAGAAGAGCACAGCCGCATAGCACGGGACAACACTAATGCAATGCCTCCCTCTCACCCTCCCCTCCTCCCCTTCCCTTCCCCAAGCCCTAGCAATCCCCTTGCACTATCTCTGTTCCCGGACCACTCACCTCCTCCTCTTCCTTTTCTATTATCTTATTAGAGCAACAGAAAAAGAAACTTTTACGTTCGCTCTCAAGAGCTAGAAATTACCATATTAATCTGAGAAAAGAAAATGGAAAAGATATGCACCGTCAACTCAACTGTTGATGAGTCCCGATTATAACAGTGGAGATTGTTCATATAAATATTGAAACACATTAACAAATACTACTCATATATCCTAGAAGAGCCCATGCACCATATAGAAAAAGAGCCCATGTACAAACTGTTACACCTTATGCATACGATTCATGATTAGCTTCAGTTAGTCTCATTTTTCTTTCACTGTCATAAAGCAAAATACGGTGCTATGTTCTCAGCAATGGAAACAAAAGAAGAAGAAAAACCAACTAGCATTGATTGGTTGTTTGTAGAAGGCACTAAAAACCCACGTGATTAGAAAATCCGTTTAATTGAAGGAAGAAATAATCCGGCCGTAGAACGTGACACCTCACGGCCAGAAGCCAAACAAAAAACGGTTTACATTAATTGGGTTAAATATTACGATTCAACCATGATTACAACTCTATCTTTATATAAATAACTACTCCTAGCATGTTCAAAATTCTATATGCTAACATAACATATTCCCGATTTAAGTATAAAATTCCAACCTTTAATAAGAAAAAAAAGAATAGAGAATAGATGTCTCGCATCGGCCGGGAGGGATGAAGAAAATACGACGAGATTAATTCCTACTACACGGACGGTACAGATGCGGCCAAGTCGAGCCAAGCTTATCAATTCTATTCCGGTACCGACCAGAATAGCTAGAACATGCTATACTGGCACACGACAGGTTTAATCCCGTACCAACCTCAATACCCGCTCATTCCAGTGATTCCGGTACCAGACATAATTGATGTGACCTCCTCTTTGAATTAGACCCAAAGGCACAACTAATTACTACTTCTTCGCTAAGTGAAATTATGCTAACTATGGTAAAATATATGAAGTTGTGAACTTATGTCGTATTATTTAACTATGTACGAACTTTTTGTTTATAAACTCATCGAACTATGTGTCATTTTTATTTTATAGTTATGTATTTGAAGTTAAACTTTAAGTAAAATTATGTGTGCATGTAATTGCATATATATTATATAAATAAATAAATATTATTATATTAAAATCTAGAACCGTACATGAATAGATCAGTACAAACGCATTCCATACGGAAGACAAAGCGACATAGACTCATTGACAACTATGAGTCGAGCTCCGGTCCCGTCGTGCTCAGTCGCCGCCGCGTCGTCTTCTTGCTTCGCCCCCCAAATCCTCGGTGAGTGCAGCGATGGCCAGCTCGAATATGCTACTGCTCCACACAACATCCATGTTAATGCTTAATTATATCAACTGCAATCTCGCATGATCTTTTAGCCTTTTACCCTCCTTAGTTTATCCTTCGATTCAAGTCTGGTACCCGGGTTTCTTGCTTCTTGTCTTATCTAGCCCTTTTTAGTTTCGAGTTTGATTCGATCCGGGAGATGATACACTGGGGGCACCGGCAGGATGCTCTCCGCGACTCCAGCGCAGGTGAGCACATGCCGGCTGGTTTTCCGGTCAACTACTTGCGGTCACCGAATATTACTCCTCCGTAAGCTGTTCCGAATTTGTTTGTCACTTGGCAGTGATATGTGATCTACTCACCACCTCAGCATTTGGACTTTGCAGCTTCTGCCGTTTTACGAAGGAAAAAAATATATTATATTCCACTTGTTCTGGGTTCATAATTTATCATTGCAAAATGATATCTCTCTCACGTGACATCGCAAAGTCAAAATCACACTGACGACGAACAAGTTGCTGATCTTACGAAATGAAGTAAAGAAAATCGCTGAGAATTCTTGGAGGAGAATAGAGTTGCTCTTTATTACAGTGAGCTGGTTTTTACAGTGATGCATTTGGCAAGACGGCAGATTAGCCCTAATTACGCTGAGTATATTGCTTGGAGAAAGTGAGTTGTCTACAGTGATATTAATCACTGACCACTCATTCGTATTCTTGGAATCGGGTCCAAGTACTATTTCAAGGATTCTTTGAGCAATTATCTGGTCGGACAAGAGGTATAGTATTTCTCCGACCAGGGTACTCGTAGAGCAATCTCTGGTATTCTTACGATCACAGGGGTCTTTAACCGTAGGGGTTACGATCATAAGGGCAACGTGGTATTTAATTAAATATTAAAACAGTTTTTAGGAATTTAATCCTCGCTACACACTTTTTTATGCCACCGTTAACCGGTCAAACCGTGAAAGTGTTGTGCAAATACTATTTTGCACTTGTTGTCTTCTTCTTCCTCTCACTCTCCCTCGGCCTCCTCCATTGCGGGAAGGGCACGGACGCACAGCGTGGGACGACGCCAACGCGATGCCTCCCTCCCGCTCCTCCTCCACCACCACCTCGTCCCCTTCCCTTCCTCAATCCAAGCCCTATCCCTTGCACTATTTTTGTTCCCTCGACCACTTGTCTCCTCTTCCTTTTTTGTTCGCTGCCGTCGCTATCAACATCGACAACGTCGTCCTTGGCGACTACCTCATGTTCGAGGACGACTCCTTTGAGGTCCACGACTTCGACCTCCCGTCACCGTCACTGTTGGCGTCGTCACGGACCTCCTCTCGCCCCAGTCGGAAGCCAACGATAGGAAGAGCCTAGTGCCGCAGAGGTGGAGGGACGCGGCAGAGGAGATCAATCTGACGAAGAAGGAGAAGCGCTGCATCACACATAGGTTGCGCTTCGGGAGCCAGTTTGAGCGGTGGCCGCTTCCTGCCATGGCCACCCTTGATGAATACCGCACATACCGTGAGGGGAGACTGGACACGCCGCACACGACTACGTGGAGTCGATCGACATGCCCGATGCAATGGAGAAGGTGGAGGCTCCACTGCCCCTCGACCCTTGCACACGTGTGGCGCCTAGGACTCCAGGCGACGATGATGACTAGGAGAGGCTGGAGGTGGGAGGCGACGCCAATGAGGAAGCGGAGCGGCGGTGACAGCTGGAGGTGGGAAGCGGTGCTAAAGTGTGGATCGGGATGCGGCTCGGGTGCGGTGCCCGTAACGAGAGAGAGAAGAGGAGGAGAGGGATGAGGAAGAAGACGAGGGTAATTTGGGTTTTTTTGGAAGAAAAAAATTTGACTGTAAAAATCTAACAGAGTTAATAGTATTGGCAAAAAAAAGGTAATATTTGTGAAATGTAATGACATAGTAGTTTGGTGTCATTTTATAATAGCAGATTATTATTATTTTTCCCCCTTTTACATTCCCCTCGTACAGTACTGACTCACTGGTCACTTCCCCTCCAAGTCAACACCTCAGTTCTTGCCTTCAGGGATAAAGATCTGAATCTCAAGGTTAGCCGCCAAATTAAACCCCCTCTCCTCTCTGCTGCACCTTGGTGCCAATTGGATTGCAAATTGGCTACAAAACGTTCCCATTTGATCACTTCTTCCCGTGCAGTTTGGCCGAGTGCGTACCTGCAGAAATCTCTGTTCGTTTCTGCATGCTCGATTGATTAGTAGTGCTGTCTCCTTCCTGACAGCTAGCAGTATAATCTACTGCAGGCTGGGCACCGATGGAGACCGCCAAGATGGTCTCCAGCTTGCAGATTCTTGGCTTGTTCTTGCTATGTCTCTGCGTCACCACGTCCTCCTATCCGGTCCATCAAAGCATGTTGCCGACGTCGTTCGGACCGTTCATCCCTCATGAGTACCTGCGCTTCGCCGACGTCGCGCGACAATGCCAGTCCGTGCTCTCCTCAGCCGCAGAGCTAACAGTTGATGCCGGCCGTGCCAAATCTTTGGTGGACGAGCTTTCCTTTGCGAATGGCGACTGGCACCAGGACACCGGCCATTCACCATTGATGCCATTTCATGGAAGCCACGCTGGCACGACGGAGGCCCATCCTGGGTTGCCTGAAGCCACCCCCCTTGCAACCTTCATGCTAGCGCACATCGACACGGTGCAACGGCAACGCACAAGAACCGCCCTCAACGTCAGCGGGGTTCTGAGCTTGACCGTCAGCCGCAACTGCTGCTGCTCGGACAAGGCGCCGCACCGGCATGTGTCACCGGAGTTCAAGCTCCAGCCCGGGGTTGCCAAGCTCGATATACTGTTCGAAGGTGTGTACACCGTGACAAGGTCGTCGGGCGACGAGGGCGGCGGCGGCCAGAGGGTCTTGTGTATGGTCGGGAATGCTGTTCTCCCCATGCGCGGCGGCAACAGCACTGACCCGTGGGACTGGGCCAAGAATGTCGGCGGTGGCAGCTTCCGCCCTCCGGTCATGGCCGACAGTAACATCGTGCTCATGCTACGGTACCCGAAGGCGCACACACTGACAGCCCGAGCAGTGCTCGGCGAGTTGATGAGCACGAGCGCCAAGTCGGACAATGCTTACTTCGACACGGTCCGGCTGGTGTCACGGTTTGGCCGGTACTCCAGCTACCAGTTCCGGCCAGAAGACGAAGAGCTCGCAGTCACCGGGTGCAGCACGCATCCCTTCTTCTGTGACGACGACGTCGCGGGCAACTGCGCAGGGGGGGTGTACAGAGGCTTCTCCTTCTGCGACATCCTTTTCGAGTTCTCTCCCCAGGACCATGGCGTGCTCGCCGTCGTCCCGAACTGGAAGTGCAACTCGATTGATGAGTTTTGCAGTCGACTAGGACCGTTCGAGACCGGCGGCCGGGCCACGAACACAACGGACAGGGCTTTCACCGGCTTTGCCATTGCGATGCAGGACGTCCGGTGCGAGCCGACGAGCGAACCGGACGGCAAGGCGGCCGCGAGGGTGTCGGCCGTGTTCCGGGCCGTGTCCCCGTGGGAGGACCTGCGCATGGCGATGATGCGGACCGGTCTGAACGGGATGACGCTGTCGGCCGAGGGTGTGTGGAGGGCGTCCACGGGGCAGCTCTGCATGGTGGGATGCCTAGGCATTGGCAAGGAGGCGTGCCACTACCGCGTGTCCCTGTACGTCCCGACGACGTTCTCGGTCACGCGCCGCGACATCTTTCTGGGACAGATAACCGCCATGGATGGCAGCCACTTTCCGCTGTCGTTCCAACAGAACGTGTCTCCCACACAGCCCTGGAACCGTGTCGGCCGCTCCGAGGAGTCGGTGCGCCGGGCGTACAACTACACGAAGGTCGAGCAGGCCGGCGAGCTCCTCCGGAGGAGCGAACCGTCCGGCTTCCGCGGTTACATCATTGCGTCGTCACTACTAAGCTATCCAAAGAGAGGCGCCGGCACTGCCGATTACATGACGAGCCTCTCCCGCCTCTCCAATGATCTTAGCTTCCCCTTCCGATACGTGCCAAAATTGCAGTTTATGCCAGATCAATGGATCGAGGATTCGTATTTTCAACTCCAGATACTCTCTATTGGGTCGCTCGTCGGAAGTTACGAGCCCTCGTTCCAGGATGGGTCTAGAATGCCGGTCGCGCAAAATGGTATAGGCCAAGGCGTGGAGCGGCAGCAGCTACTGAACGTGTCCGCCGCGTTCACGGTATCAAGGAAGAAGATCTTCAGCTGGAGTACGGTGATGTCGTTGGAGGGTGTGTACAACCCGGTGGACGGGCGCATGTACCTGATCGGCTGCCGGAATGTCCATGCCCCGTGGCGAGTCTTATCAAAGATCAGAGACCTTGAAGACGGAATGGACTGTTCCATCGAGATGAAAGTGGAGTACCCGCCGACGACAGCACGGTGGCTGTTCGGCTCGACGGCGAAGGTTTGCATCGCCAGCACGAGGGAGGCCGACGACCCGCTGCATTTTAACCGGATCGAGCTCCACACGCCCCCCGTCTCTTATCGCGGCCAGGGGTCAGACATGCTCACAGAGAAGACCGTCGAGGGGCTCCTCTGCATCACCATGCTGTCGGCCAACGTCGCCGCTTCCATCAACCAGCTGCGCTACATGAAGTCCCACCCCAACGTCGTGCCGTACATCTCCCTCGTCATGCTCGGCGTCCAGGCTCTCTTCTACGGCGTGACGCTGGTCACGGAAGCCCAGATGTTGCCCGCGTGGCCGAACTACAACCCCAGGATCTACATGGGCCACCTGCACTGGGGCATGGACTGCTCCGTGAAAGCCCTCACCCTCGCGGCTCTCCTCCTCACGCTGCGCCTCGCGCAGAAGGTGTGGCGGTCAAGGATCCGGGCGCGGACGCGATCACCGCTCGAGCCGGGACGCGTCCCGAGCGACGGGGCGATTCTCCTGTACACCTTCGGTGTGCACCTGGGCGGCCTCTTGTTTGTCCTCGTCGTGCACTGGCTGAGCACTGTTAGAATGATCTCGGGCATTTGGCCCAACGGCTAAATGCCCAACCCCACTGATCGCGCCCTGATCAGGGGCGTCCAGCCCATTAGGCTGGTGGGCCCCTGTCGCCAGCGCCACATATAAAAGAGGAGGGAGCCGGGGCGGCACAGGTTACAAGGTTATTTGTCGCCCGCCTAAACCCCATCCGACAAACCCTAGTCTGATCCTAAGGGGGCGCTGAAGCGACGGGAAGATCCACCGCCGCCTCCACCGACGCGATCGACTACCGCCGGCCTCGCCTCCGCTCGGGACACGCCACCTCCGCGGAGCCGCGCTCTTCTCCTCTACCGACGGGGTCGACCACCGCCACTGCAGATCGACCACCGTCACCGACGAATCGGCCATGGCCAACTCTGCCTCCTCTACCATGGACGGTAACCCTACTCTCTCTCTCTTACTCTCGATTACTCTAGGACCCGACCCAAAACTCGGATCCAATAAAGAAAGATCAAAAGCAAAGATCTAACATCGTATCGAGCCAATCGCGCCGATCCGGATGGCAAAAGAAAAGCAAAACCGAAACCCTAGAACCCTAGAACTCGGATCTAAAACATTACGGAGTAAGGGAGGGTAGGGCGGCCGAACTTCGTCGTCATCGTCGCGGTTCCGTCGCTCCAAAGCTTGGCTCCCGAGAAAGCGTCCCCAGCAGCGTGAAAGGGCGCCGCAAAGAGCCTCGACGGCGACGCGCCCCCTCGAGGCCGCGCACACCGGCGAGAGGGCCTGGCAGGCGGCCGGCGCGAGAGACCCGGCGCGAGAGAGACTCGGGAGCGAGAGAGACGAGCGGAGGAGGCGAATGGGTTAGGGTTTGTTCGGGGGCGCCGCGCGGTCGCGTCTTTTATACCGCCGAGAATGTCGCTCAGCCGTCGATTGATATCAACGGCTGAGATCGCATCTACGCGGTGCGAGCCGGCGGTGGATTCGGTGCGCTGGAATCCAGCCGTCGGATGTGAATCCGACGGCTGCCAATCAACCCTAACGGCGGCATTGTGGCGAGCCGCCGATAGTGGGCGGAATCGATGAGGTGGGCCGAATGGCCGGTTTTGAACAGTAAAATGACCGGTTTTGCACAGTAAATCGGCCGGTTATGAACAGTACAATCCAGAAAATTGAATTTAATTTATTTTCAGAAGTATTTTGAATGAATTTCAATAGAAAAATTGTATAAAATCTCTGTAAATTTTGCACCAACGTGTTATTATTTCCAGAGATTAAAATGTGTATAGTTATAATGCTTCTGAGAATGAATTATTTTTTAGAATAATTACAGTTTCCGCTGCAAAAGTTAATGTTGATTAATTCTTTTAATTAAATTCGAACCAACGAGAGAATTTAATTTTTTAAGAATTTATTGTGAATTATGATATTGTTATTTTCTGACCAAAGTTGATAATAACAGTATTATAATTTTAATTGATATTTTTTATACATTGTTTCTATTTCTGCCCAACGGTGATATAGTTTTAATGTATAGATATAATTGTTTTAATTGTATGTCGTATTTTTGACCAACGTTGGAAATAAGGCATATAATTTTCATGTTTTCGTTCTCACTTTATTTGAACTAAATTTTCAGGAGGATACAACTTGATGGGTTGTATCAGAGAGATCCCTACTCTCAAAGGAGATAATTATGGAGAGTGGAAGAAAAAGATAGACTTAGCGTTTATCTTAGCTGAGGTGGACTGGGTCCTCACTACAGCACGACCCACTGAGCCTATGGCACCAGTGAGGGGTCAAAATGAGGATGATACTGCTTGGCAGAAAAGACAGAGAGATCATGCTCCCTTGCAGATGTCTTATGACCTAGAGCATAAGAAATGGACCACAGCCAACAAGAAATGTATGGCTGTGATAAAGAACACGATTGAACCTGCAATTGTGGGCTCAATCGCAGACTGTGACACTGTCACAGAATACCTTGATAAAATAAAGAGTCAGTTTACTGGCTCTTCAAAGACATATGCTACACAGCTGATTAAGCAGCTTGTGACAGAGAGGTATTCTGGTGGTGGCAGTGGAATAAGAGAACACATATTAAGGATGAGCAACTTGGCATCCAAGCTTAAACCAATGGATTTGGCACTCAAAGATGAGTTCCTTATTCACTTGATTTTTGCTTCATTGCGTAAAAGTTTGACACTTTTGTTGTCAATTACAATATGCGACCAGATAAATGGGACTTGGAAAAGTGCATAGCTATGTGTGTTCAAGAGGAGGAAAGAATTAAATCCTCACATGGTGGATCTATCAACTATGTGAAGGATAACAAGAAAAAGCACTTCAACAAGACCTCCTTCTCAAGGAACAAGGAAAAGCCTCGTCCATCGGCCTCAAGAATAAATTTCTCAGTAGACAAAGATCGGTGTCTTCATCAAGAAGAAGACCTGGACACTACAAGAAGAACTCACGATTACTTAAAGATGATAATGGCAAAGAAAGGTGAGAACATTATTACCTTCATAAATGAATGCTTGTATGTGCAATATTCAAATTCACTTGGTGGATTGACTCAGAGCAACTGCTTCATGTTGCTAATTCCTTCTGAGGATTCCGTTCGACGAGGACTACGCAAAGAAACGAAAGATGCATTAAAGTCGCAAATGGAGTCCAAGCGAAGTTGAAGTCATGGCGATCTTTCATTAGAGTTAGCTAATGGCTCCAATCTTTTACTTAGAGATGTTCTTTTTGTTCCCTCTTTACAGAGGAATTTGATTAGTGTTTCCAATTTGGACAAAGATGGTTATGATTGTAATTTTGGAAATGGCAAGTGCGAAATAATATTTAATAAAGAATGTGTTGGTCTTGCCATATTACAAAATGAGCTTTATTTGTTATCATTGTGTGATGATGTGAATGTCGTATGCGATAATGGGAACGTCGCGTGCGAGAAAGTGATTGAATCCTCGTCTACGAATGTAAACAGAAAACGAAAGAGAACTCATAATGAATCGTCGAAATTATGGCAATTGTCGTTTAGGCCATATTTCGAAGGGGAGAATAGAAAGACTAGTTAAGAATGAAATTCTTCCTCTATTAGAGTTCTCAGACTTAGAACAATGCAGAGAATGCATTAAAGGAAAATATGTAAAGAAAATTAAGAAAGACGCAAAAGAAGCACACAGAGTTCTACAAATTGTTCACACGGACATTTGTGGTCCTTTTCTGTGAAAAGTGTGGATGGTTATGACTCGTTCATAACATTCACAGATGACTACTCCGTTATGGATATATTTATCCAATCAAAGAAAGAAATGAAGCCTTGGATAAATTCAAAATATTTAAAATTTGAAGTTGAAAACCAACACGATTTAAAGATTAAGATAGTTCGATCGATCGTGGGGAGTACTACGGATCGACATACCCCATATGGACAAGTTCTGGACCTTTGCGAGGTTCTTACGGAAAATGGCATAGTAGCCCATATTCTACACCGGCGAACCTCGGCAAAATGGAGTAGTGAAAGACGCAACCGTACTCGATGGATATGGTGCGAAGCATGATGAGCTACTCCACACTCCCATTGAGTTTATGGATGGAGGTTAAAAACCGCCATTCATATTCTCAATAGAGTGCCTAGTAAGTCGGTGCCCAAAACACCGCATTTGAGTTGTGGACGGGAAGAGTTCCTCACTAAACCACTTACGTGTGTGGGGAGTCTGCTGAGGCCAAAGTATTTAACCCAAACCTTGGGAAGCTAGATCCCAAAGCGATGAAGTTGCCATTTCATTGGCTACCACGAAAAGTCAAAAGGTTTTCGTTTCTCTTGTCCGCACGGATATACAAAGTTTGTAGAAACGAGACACGCTGTCTTCTTAGAAGATGAAATGATGAGGGGAGCATGGTAGCTCGAGAGATTGATCTTGAAGAGAAGCGGGTATATGTGCCCACTCAGATGATTCAAGAGCCACTCTTCTCACTACTGCTTTGTCATTTGCCGACGGTACAAGATCTTGTGGTGCCAAGACTGTTATTGTTCCTCCCGTGGTAACAATGAATGAAAATGAGGAACCTGTTCTTGAGATCCTATAGAACCCATTGCCACAAATGAGGGGAGCAATGACCTCAAGCAGAAGATGTACCAAATGTGGAGGCCCCGAGGAGGTCTCAAAGAGTAAGAAGATCGGCTATTTCGATGATTATCAGTTTATCATACAGAGGAATTTCAAATGGAGGATGACCCCACCTCATTTGAAGAAGCCATGAAGCGAAAATTCTTCAAAATGGCTTGAGGCCATGGAAGAGGAAATGAGGTCCATGAAGACTAATAAAGTCAGGACTTGAAAATTATTCCTAAAGGAGCCAAAACAAGAGGTCATAAATGGGTCTACAAAACAAAGCTCGACTCCCAAGGGAATGTAGAAAGATACAAAGCGCGACTTGTGACAAAAGGCTTTACGCAAAGAGAAGGGATTGATTACAATGAGACTTTTCTCCGTCTCATGTAAAGATTCCTTCGTAATCATAATGGCATTAGTAGCACATTATGATTTAGAGTTACATCAGATGGATGTAAAGACGGCATTTCTTAATGGGGATTTGGAGGAAAATGTTTACATGGCACAACCAAAAGGTTTTGTTATGGAAGAAAATGAAAGAATGGGATGCCGCCTAAAGAAATCAATTTATGGGTTAAAGCAAGCTTCAAGACAGTGGTACTTGAAGTTTGACAGTACAATAAGAAAATTTGGGTTTAAAGAGAATGTAGAGGACAACTGTGTCTATACAAAGTTTAAAGATGGGAAGTTTATCTTCCTAATCCTGTATGTGGATGATATCCTACTGGCTAGTAGTGATGTCAGTCTGCTACTAGAGACGAAGAGATTTTTATCCTCAAACTTTGATATGAAAGATCTTGGTGAAGCTTCGTTCGTTCTAGGGATCGAAATTCACCGGGATAGAAACAAAGGGATATTGGGACTATCACAAAAGACATATATAGAGAAAGTCTTAAAGAAATTTGGAATGCATAAATGTAGTCCTTCACCTGCACCTATAGTCAAGGGCGACAGATATGGGGATTTTCAATGCCCTAGGAACCAGTATGAGATCGATCAAATGAAAGCGGTTCCATATGGTTCAAATTGTCGGAAGCTTACAAGATGCTCAAGTGTGCACACATACGACTTAGCTTTTGTTCTGGGTTACTTGGCGATTCGAGCAATCTCGAATAGAACATTGAAATTGATAAAGAAAGTCTTGCGTTATTTGCAAGGAACAAAAGGCCTCATGATGACATACGTAAGATCGATTTACTCCATATAGTGGGGTATCTGATTCGATTTTATGGAGATGATAGAAAGTCGACATCCGGATATGTCTTCACTCTCATTGGAGGAGCTATATCGTGGAAAAGCTCAAAGCAAACCGTCACTACATCGTCCACAATGTATGCCGAGTTTGTAGCATGTTATGAGGCTACGGGCGGTGAACGGCTAAAGAAGTTCATACCCGTTTAAAAGTGGTTGACGACATCAATAGACCACTTAAGTTGTATCGCGATAATGAACCCATGATAATGTATGCCCACAACAATAAGTCAAGTGGTCTTTGCCAAACACATTGACATAAAGTACTATGTTGTGAAAGATAAAGTTCGGGATCAAATTATAAGTCTTGAGCATATAAGTACCGCAAAATGTTAGCGGATCCGCTTACTAAAGGCTTACCACCCAACGTGTTCGAGAGAACATATAGCGGCATGGGTTTAAGGAAAGCCTATGAATCTGGACTAAAAGATGGCCCAAAAAGATTAAAGTAATCGCTTGTTTGAACAATGAGGTGTATTGTAGCTGTTGAATCTATCGGCAATTGACCGTAACGATGAGACACGTTCTATGCACCAATTTGTGATGGAATGAGTAAAGTCAAAAGTAATTAAAGATAAAGCACAGATTGAGATCAAGGGGGAGAATGTTAGAATGATCTCGGGCATTTGGCCCAACGCCAAATGCCCAACCCATCGATCGCATACGATCAGGCGCCCGACCCGTTAGGTCAGTGGGCCCCTGTCGCCAGCGCCACATATAAAAGAGGAGGGAGCCGGGGCGGAGGTGTTCTACGAAGCGCAGGGGGCGGTGCGTGCGCCGACGTCGTGCATGCGCACGCGGGGCCCCGTCGTCGAGCGGTACGTCGGCCTCGTGAAGGAATGGTTCCTGCTCCCGCAGGTCATCGGCAATGCCGCGTGGTGCGTCAACTGCAAGCCCCTCAGGAAGAGGTACTACGCCGGAGTCACCGCCGTGTGGCTGCTGCCACATGTTTATGGCTACCTCCGGCCGCCTGTGGTTACCATGTACCCTGAGCTTCAGGACGATGTCATGGACTTCTACGCAAATGTCGTAAACGTGGTGGTACCGTTCATCGCAGTGGTGCTCGCGCTCTCAATTTGCGTGCAGCAGCGCTGGAACTACAAGATTGTCGGCTGGGCGAAGTCGAGGGAGCAGAACAAGCTGCAGCACGTCTACTAAGATCTGCTACCACACCACGCGGCTTGAAACAAGAAGAGTAACGAAGAACAGAAGTCTAGTCTTTTGGTCCAAGTTTTCTGTGGGTAATAATGTGAAGAAGTGCTTGTTTGGAACACAGGATTTTCACATGAATTTTATAATTCCAGCAGAAATCCTATGAAATTCGGCGGTTTGCAACGTAGGATTTTCAGAGGAATTTTGCATGAATATCACAAGAAATAATTCAATTTTATAGGAATCAAGAAAAATTCATTTCATGTATTTGGAATAAAGGAAAAACATTGGAATTTTGAAGAATTTTTTCCTACAAGGCCGTTTGGAACAAAGGAATACTACCCAAAATATCATTTGAATTTCCTATAGAACTAGCTGGATGTCTCGCGCACCTGCGCGGCTAGTTTTGTTTCAAAATTTGTAGTATTAAATGATATAATTTGGACACTTTAGAGTATATTTACATATTTTATAGGTTATTTAGATTTTTAAGGCATCATAAACATTATAAATGACAATTGAAGATTGAAGAAAAATACAACTTGAGAAACGTAATTGAAGTATTGAGTTTTGATGGGGGGAAATCATTAAGCATAATAAATTTTGTAATTCTCATAAACGTAATCACTCTCCATCATACGTAGATCATATAACTATATATCGTTACTGAAGCATCCCTCATTTACTTCAAACTTGGATAATCATTTATCATATGACATTCCTCGTCACATAGATAGCATACACGTGTGTCATTACTCTTGCCCTTCTTTTTTTCTGTGACTTTTACTTTTGCCTGCAACACCTATGTCAGTCAATACTTGGTCACCCAAGGATGAAGAATTCGATGTCTTCTTCAAGGACTACACCTCCAATAGATATGGCACTGACTTATTAAAGTTGAGAGTGCTTTTCCCGATGAAAATATCCATCAGCAATTACTCCCGTGATGGTGGTAAAGATGACGTCAATATGACGATTTTGTCGTTTTCCTCAATTTTCTCATCCACACTAGTCGTTTGTATGATAAACTTGCTGAATACATTGAGATGATTAACTAACCGTGTGCTTTTCTCCATAGGCAACCTGAACAGTTGTCGCTTTAGCACCCACTGGTTTGTTAGCGACTTTGTCATATACAATTCTTTTAAGTTACTCCATACTTTCTTCGGCGAATTCTCCGTAATCACTAAGTACTTTATCTCATCGCAGAGATAGATGGATTGTGTTGACAATATTTCGCTATATCACCTTTTAGTCTTCATCGGACGTTTTTTCCAGTTTGTTCCATTCAAAAGCATCGATTAACCCTTACTGGATAAGGACATCCTTTACTACACATTGTCACACTCTGAATTTTCCTTCACCGTTAAATTTATCCACTTGATTCCACATCGCTGACATCGATCTTGATTTTGTACCAACTAACGCTTTGCTAATCTTCTCGCAAATTGGATTAATCTGGCATTGACTCTGATACCACTTGTTATACTCTGATACCACTTCTTATGTGTAGCAACCCCCAGATCGGATAAGAGCTGTAAAATACGACACGATCGTGCACGATATCAAGAACGAAATAGATGGACCTCGTAGAAAGAACCTAATAACAGCGATGAAACAATCACGACGAGAGAGAAAGATTTAACAAAATCGATTACAAATTTTGTAATCACAACCACAAAAGAGTACAAGGCTCACAACGCTCTCGAACATTTTAGGACCATCAGATATTTGCCCTATAAAAGAATTTAGTGCTAAAGAATAACTTACCTTCTAATTTTTCTTGTATACATCTTGTTATGAATGAGTTGTTCTGTGACTTGTTTTCTCCATAACCACCCATCAAGGTTTTACATAGTATCCCCTAGTTCTCTTGTAGAAAAAAGTAGGAAACATAGTCCTATTAAGATTCGTGTAAGAATCATTGTATCATATTTCTTCAAGTCCTGTATGAATACGAGTCATCTTACTCAAGAGATGATGTGGTGATACCACTCGGCGCCATCGCGCTCGCGTTGGCGGTGTACACCTAGCAGCAGTGGAATTATGCGATTGTCTGTAGGATAATTTTTTATATTAATTAACGCTTTTTAATTTTATTTTAAAGTTAACCCCTTGAACTTTATTTCCAATTCCAACCCGTTTGGTTACGCCACCACCCGTGGCGTGACAAAATAATACTGTCACGTCAGCTCGTATATGGGTAAACTCTTGTCACGCCACGGGTGGTGGTGTGACAGTGTTGTTTGGTCACGTCACCACCCGTGGCGTGACAAAAAGTGCTATTTTAGCAGATTTATTCTATAGCTTGATAATGTTGTTTTATCACACCACGGGTGATGGCGTGACTAAAGGGGGTTAGAATTGAAAATAAAGTTCGCAGGGGTTAACTTTGAGATAAAACTTTAAAAAAAGTTAATTAATAAAAAAGGTTCTCAGTAGGATGGGCAAATCGGAGCAGAAGAAGCTGCAACACGTCTTTCTAATGTTCTGTTTGGTGGCAAGCTGCAAGCATAATTTTTTTTCCCAGTACTTGTTTCTTATGTTCTCTTGCGTTGCAATTCTGAGACGTGCACTATAAATGGTTAAGATCATAAGATGGCCATCTGCTATGCAAGTGTTGGTTGCACAGGACGGAGCGGGTCTCAGAAATATGCGTCAACCTTATCAGTTCACGCCTACTGGTGTTCTGGCTGATTGTGGTTTTTTTTTTCCTCAACTCACTAGCTTAGACGCGGAAAAGTTGACCTGACGCTGATGCAATTCATGTGTTGTCCCTGATACCCAAGTAAAAGCGTTACCTGTGCCGCATCGTATAGACCGCGTGGGACACATGGGCCGTGCAAAGATGGGCCGCGAGCGCATGGGCCTAATTATCCCACCATCTCGCACGCTGACCGGACGCACGGTTTTCTCACCGCCGCGGGCCGCGTGGCATAAATAAGTGGGGGCGCAGCGCAGCGTGCGCAAATCATGAGTTTTAGCATCGCCGAGTCAAAGCAACAGAGCTTTGAATTGAGGACACTGTCGCTGGCTTCGCACTGCCAGCTTTGTCTCTAATCTAGTGGAGTACTGGTACTAGTATAATCGGGAGGAGGCTCAGGCCTTCGTCCCGTGACTAGTTAGTCGTTAATCACACACACTGCCGTCCAGAGTTGAGGAGCTCCAAGCGGACCGGGCGAGATCACCCCGGTGTGCTACTACTACTACCAACGAACTAGAACCATTTGTATGTTCCAGCTAGGATTCTACGATTGAAAAATGATGAATCACATTGGACCCAACCTGCGTTGGAGTCCACCTGACCTGAGGAAGGTGTGCCCGGTGCCCATGTAAGGTGAGGTCCGTGTCAATGTACCACAAGTCCCCAAGTGTTCAGGAGTCACTGCGTGTTTGTGTCAGTGTGTCACGACGTCTACTCCCACCCATCGATCACCCCGACTCGACTCCCTCAACGCCCGAAGCCCCGAAGTGTCCTTGGTGAGACAGACAGCCATTTGCGCCTCGGCTTTCAACCAGGTGCTTCCGATTTTTCCCGATAATTCCGATTTACCTCAAGTCCAAGCACTAAGTTTGTGTTTCGGGGTTCAATTTGTTGATTGTTGGTTAATTTTTCTCAAATTATAGGGTCAGAACTTTCAATTGTAATGTACTAATGACAAATTGGAGGCGAAATTACAACTTGCGAGTGATCCATGTCACCAACATAATATTTAAGAACAATGACAAGTAAGCCTTGCATTTTGAAATTGTTGATGAACATAATGAGGTATTTATCATGTGTGCATCTATTATTTAGTAGTACAAACATCTAATGAAATATTGAATAATTGGCAAATGGCAGGCAAATTTATGAAAATATGTCTTAAAAGAAAAGCACCACCGCAGGAGGATAATAATGCACATCACATGAACAAAATGATGTCACTAATGCAGAAAATTCACCCCCAGAAGCGATCAATTGGGAAGAGGTGATTCAATTTGATATGGGCAAAAGAAGAAAAAAAATAAATAGAGGAGTACCTTCCTAATCAAAAGGATGTGGTAAGAAGAAAGTACTTGGATAATGGACCTTGCCAATCTCGCTCTTTTGATTTCCCATATACATCGATTGACGGTAAAAATAGAAGGTTTAATCCTGAATGGTTTGATGAGTTTGGGAGTTGGCTTGAGTATAGTGAGTCCAAAGATAAAGCGTATTGTTTTCATTGTTTCTTGTTTAGATGCCACAACAAGGAGGAAGCTGGGTATGATGCATTTGTGTCAACTGGTTGGTCTAGTTGAAACAAAAAAATTAGACTAAATGAGCATGTAGGACATGCCAATAGTGTTCACAACAAGGAAAGAGAGATTGTGCTGCTTTGTTGACATAAGACCAAAACATTTATGTTGCCTTGAATAACCAAAGTAATGCTACTAAGACTGCTTATTATAGTCAACTAAATGCCTCAATTGATGTTACTAGAGTATTATTGAAGCAAGGATTGCCTTTCTGGGGGGCACAATGAGTCTGAGGAGCCCTCCAATAAAGGAAATGTTAAGGAATTTCATGCTTATACAATAGAACATAATCCATCTGTAGGCAAGGTTATGGACAACAATGCTCTTGGTAATAATTTGATGGTGTCTCCAAACATTCAAAAGGACATAGTACATTATTTTGCAAAGGAAATATTGCATTCTATTTTTGAAGAAATTGGACCTAATGTGTTTTGTTTGCTAGTTGATGAGTCTAGGGATGTGGCTTGCAAAGAACAAATGGTGGTGGTCTTGAGATATATTGATAAATATGGAATTATTAAAGACATATTTGTTGGCCTTGTTCATGTGAAAAAGACGACTTCTTTGTACCTTAAATCATCTATCGATTCTTTATTAGTAAAATATAAGCTAAGTTTGAAACAAGTTAGAGGACAATGATACGATGGTGCGAGCAATATGCGATGTGAGTTCACTGGCTTGCAATAATTGATTATGAGAGAAAATAGCTCAGCATATTATATTCATTATTTTGCTCACCAACTTTAGTTAGTTGCTGTAACTGTTGTAAGAAAGCATAAAGATATTGGTAAATTTTTTATATGATTTTTGTGTTGTTGAATATGGTGGGTGGATCTTTCAAGAGAAGGGACATGATTAGATACATCAACCGAGAACGAGTGCATGATGCCTTAGACTGTGGGCTACTTAAAACTGAGACAGAGTTAAATCAAGAGTTGTGTCTTCAAAGACCCGGAGACACTCGTTGGAGTTCTCACTACAAGACTCTTAAGAGTTTGGTTGATTTGTTCCCAACAGTTGTCAAAGTGCTAGAATATGTGGAAGAAGAAGACAAGGATGACAAAAATAGAATGCAGGCATGGGATTTTCTAGTTTATTTTCAGTTATTTGATTTTGTGTTTTATTTGCAGCTTATGTTGACTATCTTAATAATCATAAACACCTTCTCATTAACTCTACAACAGAATGATCAAGACATTGTGAGTGCCATTAAATGTGTGAAATCAACCGAAAGCCATTTGGATGAGCTTAGGAGGCATGAATGAGAATCTGTCCTAGGTGAAGTGTATGTCTTCTGTGAGAAGCATGACATTTCCAAATTGGAAATGAGAGAAGTATATGTGAATCCAAAGAAGCCACGCCAAAAAACTAGAATTACTTACAACATCATTATGAAGTGGATTGTTTTAATGATGTTCTTGATTGGCTACTTCAAGAGCTCCATAGTCACTTCAATGAGAAAACGTCTGAATTACTCATTTGTTCGACTGCTTTGAGTCCAAGACAATCATTTTGCGATTTCAATTTAGAGCATTTTACGAGTCTAGCTAAACTTTATCCCAATGATTTTGATGATGGAGAATTGGGAGACCTTAGCCATCATCTTCGCCTCTACATTGCTGATGTACAAGTGGATGATAAATTCTCTAATACAGAGACTGCTAGTGAGCTTTCTCAAAAAATGGTGGAGACAGGGAAACATATTTGCTATCATTTGGTTTATCGCCTTTTGAAGTTAACACTAGTTTTACCTGTTGCCACTTCTACTGTTGAGAGATGTTTTTTAGCCACGAAATTTGTGAAAACATATTTGTGCAATCGCATTGGCGATGACTTCTTGCATGATAGCCTTATTTGCCATGTGGAGAAACACAGAATAAGGAGAATTACCAACGATGTTGTAATTCGTCACTTCCAAAACTTGAGAGAGCGTCGAAACAAAGTATAAAATGTAATGTACTTATCTTTGATTGATCATTACATAATTCTTTTACATAAAATTTTACTAAATATCCATTACTTTTTTTTTGTAGGCCATCAAGGTTGGATGTTGTGTTTTACCGATGACATGCGTCTTTTGTCTACGATTTGGACATTTATCTATCATTTATCAACTTTGCTACAATTAACTAATAATCCAACACTACTTGTAAGGTTCTTCATTTTGGTAAGCACTTTGATCACTACTATTTTATATAGTCATATTAAATTAGTTTTTTTAAGGTCAGGGTTTCCCGCATCAAAAAGGAGCACAAGCCAGTGCTCGAACACGAGCGGGCAGGCGGGAGCCTTGAAGCATCATTTGAGTTAGGCTCAGTTATATTGAATTGTTGAATATATTACTGTTAAATACAATATTATTTGATGTATAAAAAATGAAGACAAAATCATTTTAGCTCGGGATCCACCGCTCGTCCCTGCCCAGACCTCTCAAGTGTGAACTCACGAATTCTTCATCAAACACGTTACTACAGTACTGGAGAAAGTTTCCACGCACCTCGTAAGAAAGACAGTACTCCTACCTCACCCCAGATACTCTACCGTACCACAGTGGCACAGCCGTAAAATTCGTCGGGCTAATCCCAACGCAGCAGCACATGGCACACACCACTAGCCCTCACCGCCTCACGCACAGGCTGCACATCGCACTCAACTCACCGCCCTCAAAAGCGGAGCCTGGCAGAGAGCGAGAGGAAAACGTGGGCCCCGACCCTAGCCACACCACCACCAGTAGAATCTAGCCAATCCAGTTGCAATAAAGTAGAGTTACCGTACCCTGCCCGTGAGCTAACCCAGGCTTCCTCGGTGGGCCCACAAACAGCCGGCCAGCCCCACGAGAGAGAGAGCTCAAAGCAGCACACCTCCTTCTCCTCTCTCTCTCCTCTTCCAGAGTTAGTACTGTAGCACCCACCTCACCATTAAAGAAACAGGAAAGAGAAGAGGGGAGGGGGAGAGCAGAGAGGAGAGGAGTCGAGAGGAGCTAGTATGACGTCCGGGGCGGCGGCGGCGGCGGCGGCGGCGGGTGGAGTGGGGCGGATGCCAACGTGGAAGGAGCGGGAGAACAACAAGCGGCGCGAGCGGCGGCGGAGGGCCATTGCCGCCAAGATCTTCACCGGCCTCCGCGCGTTCGGCAGCTACAAGCTCCCCAAGCACTGCGACAACAACGAGGTGCTCAAGGCGCTCTGCCGCGAGGCCGGATGGGTCGTCGAGGACGACGGCACCACCTACCGCAAGGTGAGAGCTTTCGATCTGGCCTCCCGATCGATCTCCTGTTCTCTCCATTTCCTGGATCTTGGGCGTGTAGATCTGGACTGAACTGAGCCTGAGCTCCGGTTCTTGTTTGCTGGCTGCAGGGATGCAAGCCGCCGCCGTCGGGGCCGGTCGGTGGGGCCGCATCGGCGGGAATGAGTCCCTGCTTGTCCTCACAGCTCCTCAGCGCGCCGTCGTCGTCGTTCCCAAGTCCGGTGCCGTCCTACCACGTGAGCCCGGCGTCGTCGAGCTTCCCCAGCCCCACGCGCCTGGACAACCCTAGCCCGTCCTGCCTCCTCCCGTTCCTCCGGGGACTCCCCAACCTCCCGCCGCTCCGCGTCTCCAGCAGCGCGCCGGTGACGCCGCCGCTCTCGTCGCCGACAGCGTCCCGGCCGCCCAAGGTCCGGAAGCCGGACTGGGACGTCGACCCCTTCCGGCACCCGTTCTTCGCCGTGTCCGCGCCAGCGAGCCCCACCCGCGGCCGCCGTCTCGAACACCCGGACACGATACCGGAGTGCGACGAGTCGGACGTCTCGACCGTGGACTCCGGCCGGTGGATCAGCTTCCAGATGGCCACGACGGCGCCGGCGTCGCCCACATACAATCTCGTCAACGCTGGCGCCTCCAACTCAAACTCCATGGAGATCGAGGGAATGGCGGGGGAGAGGGGCCGAGGCGGCCCGGAGTTCGAGTTCGACAAGGTGAGGGTGACGCCATGGGAAGGGGAGAGGATCCATGAGGTCGCCGCCGAGGAGCTCGAGCTAACGCTCGGCGTCGGCGCGAAATGACTGTCATCGCCGAGCATTGTACTGGCCCAGATCTTGCCCACCAGTACGACCATGAGCAAAAGATGTTTCCTTTCATGGACCTCGAGTACCAGCTGATCATGGTGGTTGTGAGATCAGTGGTAAATGTGTATGACTATGCCTTGATGCTGCGATTTGGGCCTTTCATTCTAGGTTTAGAGGATGTTGTTTGATTCCTGGACATGGGAAAAGGGAGCTGGAACAATTGTTCATCTGTGCTGATCATTAATTGTTTCCTTATTCATGGATGTAGTAGCTGGTTCTTTGTGTTATTGTCGTGTGTATCTCCGCAAAGTGTGTGACCTAGCTTGTGAGTTCCAAGTGAAGAAAAGTAGAGTGAAGAGTAAAATGGTTGAAGGAGCTGAACTTTTTGACGTGATCGTATCTCTCTTCGACCTGATAAACCAGTACAATACTACGATGAGCTAGCAGTTTATCACTTTTCACTTTTGCTTTCTTTACAGTTTACAATTGTAGCATCGACACTGTAAACACGATTGAGATTCTCCGCCAGCACCATCGTGAAGCGATGGCATGTCTGTCTCAAGCACAAGGATTTGTCCGATTGGAGACCACTGTTTATGGTGGAAAACCGAAAATTGTCGAGAAATTTACATTGTTTTTTGCGATGTTGCCGTGCCGTAATTTCTAATTTGCTCTCATCTGGGATTTTTCTAGCTTTGAGCTGGAACTTTGGTAGATTGCGTCTCAGGATGGTATTGAAACAGCCCTGAATTTTGAATATTTGAAAATATTTGAATCTTTTTGTTCAAATTTCGAATTCTTTCTGTTTTCGAAAATATTCGTCGAAAACCCGCTTTCCTCTTTCGGAAATCCGCTTCTCCTCAGCCGGAGGCGCCTTCTCCTCCCGACGCTTCCTTCTTCTTCCTCCTCCCCACTTTCTTCTCTCCCGCGTCAAGACAACCGACGCGTTCGCCGCTTCACATCGCTGGTCACCGCCACCTCCCGCCACCTCTCCTTTCGAGCCTTCCCGCCTTCCCGCCTCCACTGCCCCGCCGCCACCTCTTCCCTCTCGGCGCCGCACGAAGGTTTTCCCCGCCGCCACCTCGCCGCAACTGCTCCTGCCGCCCTACTACTCCCACCGCCTCCCTAGCTTATAAAAAGCCACCCCGGGACGGCCTACCTCCTCACCTCCACCTCCCGCACCTCCCCCAGCCCCCTCCTTCCCCGCCGCCGGCGCAATTGAAGAATCCGCCGCCGCCTCCTCTCTCCGCCCGAAGCGAAGCTTCGGTAAAATTCGCCGCCTCCTTACCTCCCCTTCCCTCCCACCTCCAATGATAGCATCCTCGCCGCCAACCGCTCCCCACTCGCCCCACCTTCCTCGCCGGAGCTCGCCGGCACCGTGCTCCTCCGCCGCCACCTCTCGATCACCGTCGCCACCCCATTTCCGCACCCCCTCCGCCACCACAAAACCCCAAAACGAGTTCATCACACTTTCGTGATGCTCCCAGTGCCCTCCTCCGCCGTCGCCGGCCATCGTCGCCGCCGCTTTTGCCACGCCGCAGCCTCGCGCGGCGGCCTTGCCTTCGGCCATGCTCGAGCTCGAAGGCGGGTGGCCAGCCTTAAAAGGCTCAGCTAAGCGGGCGTTGGCTCGACCAACAGCCGGTTCGCCCAAATTAACCAGCCTCAGGGTGCACGGTAAAAGGCCGAGCCTTTTACTGTTGATTCCATTTCGGCCTAGCAATGTTCATAGCACAGGAAATTAAGTTACTATTTATACCAAAAATGACTATTCATCCAAAAATTCTTATTCCCTCTTCACTGTCATGAACAGTAGTATTAGTTACTGTTCATCACCCCTTTCTCATCCATAAATAGTAAAATATTACTATTTATCATCTGACACTATTCATCCGCAAAACCCTAATTCAGCATTTATATCCATTTTGTCTGTTTTGAGCCCAGAAACCCATTTCTCCACTCCATTCAGTCCAATTAAACCCCAGATAAATTCCCACCCTCCCGCACCACCTTATTTATATTTTTTTTCATTTGTTTTTACTTGCATGTTGTTCCCAGCTCCTTTCTTGTCGAGCCGAATTTTACTTGGTTGTTTTATTGTTTTGCTTCTCGTTAGGTCACGATATTGAAAACCAGACTGCAGAAGACGTCAGACAAGACCAGGATCTACATGACTTAGTGCCAGAAGGCAAGCCACATTCTTTGATCATTTTTGAACATACAGTTCTTATATTTAATATTACTTTCATTATTATTTGTACCAATTATTTCAATTATTGAAATAATACTTTGACATGCCATGATGTTTAGATAATTCTAATTACCCCACATAACACTTGTAGGCCATATTCACCTTGACAAGGTTAAGATTTCTTGTAAGCCATATTCACCTTGACAAGTTCACATAAAATATTATCTATGCAAATAGCTTTGTCACCAAAATTGAGGTTATCAATCAAAAGAGAGTGTTGGCGGTTCGCCAATGGTTTTGGTTTAAAGTCGAGGGTTGTGTCCAGGAAGTTGGGCAACCCAATAGACTTGTGTTGGAAAAAGCGAGTCACAGGTGAGGCTTGGAGGATAGACAACCACATGTTGGTGTTGGTCTATCGCTTCACTGTGAGACTAGTAAGGACAAAAACCTTGTGCCAAAGTAACAGACACAGAAAACCGCTTAACAACAGGTGTGGTCATTACTCCCTAGCCTAGTACACTGCTCTTCCAATTGAATATCTACAACATCTAGAGTGAGACAGGAGTGGGTCTGTAGGGACACTCGCTGGTCTTCATAACGGTATGGTCTCATCAGCATCGGGGTAAAAAGATCCATAACAATGCGGTGGAGTCTCCCGAGGGCTGTATGAAGTAAGGACCTACCGGGTAGAGACTAGAAAGGTTGAGCAGTGAAAAAGATTTGTTATCTCAGCTCAGTCGCACGCTAACTTGTTGCGTTTCTATGATCTGACAGTACGAGCATGAGGTATCTTGTGGGTAAAGCTGAGCAACTTTGCAGAGTATATCAAATGGTATTCGAATACGTCGTGCTTCCGGTTAATGAAGCTGTGTTCATGGGTGATTCCAATACATGAGGCATAAGTAGAGTTTTTGAGATGTGAATCTGGTTTGTGCGTTTGTGGAGAAACCCATGTTGTTATTATTTATTATTGTTTTACTGTTTTAAAGTTAAACTGTTTTAAACTGAAAAATGCATCCACAGATGCCTGTTAAGGTAAACCCTAACCATCCATTGAATTTCTTGCATGTAATTATTTAGCTTTTCCATGTGGCTTGTTGAGTACGGTAGTAGTACTCATTCTTGTAAAATCTGCAACCCCTCCACAGAAGAATATTGGGAAAGTGCTGAGAACCCCAATGAGCAGGATTTTGGTGGCCCCCCAGAAGGCAGTGACTACTATTTTTAGGTCTCGATCGTGCTCAAGCGTGCCTGTGGTGTGTTTTTCTTTTGTCTTGTATTATTCTAGCTTTGGGCTTGGAAGCCCGTGTCGGCGGGAAAATTGGTTGTTAAACCTTAATCTTATGTAATAAAAGCTTGGTTTTGTTGTAATCAAAAGTTTGCTTGAGACACTGCTTACTTCGCAACTGCACATCCTGGGCGGTTGTGAAGAGTTTTAACGGCCTCGGATTTCAGGGCTGTTACAGGTATGTTCGCACCTTCTTTTCTGAGGACAAATTATGGATAAACTCGTCCATCAGCTGCTATTAACCTTGCTGGTATTTTTTGTAGATGTTTTTGTAGATGATTTTGCTCCACAACAAACCAAGCATCGGTTACATATTATATGGTGGTAAATGCAGCTAAGATCGATACATCACACTGGTTCTGAATTACATATTATATGGTGGTAAATGCAGCTAAGATCGATACATCACACTGGTTCTACTTGTCATTTCAGCTACAAAATCATAGGAAAAACGATGCAATATGTCCTCTGGAGTTCTCTCAATAATCTTTCCTTGCTAGGAGGACGGTCCATCTTTAGCTCTGGCCTGGCCTCATTGGTGCCAACTGCCAAGCGTTAGAAAGCATCCAATCGTCTTCGTATGTGCACTTGCATACTTGATGTGCCTTGGCGGGGCCGAGGTATCTCCAACAGTGCCATTATACAGTCACACAATGGGCACGTATGTCTGCTTTCTAGGGTTAAAGCATGTCGAAGACACCTCAAATCGGATCCCATTTATTGCGTTATGGTTGCCCGGTTCGTATCCTACATTGCCTTGCCTGTCGCAGGCGTAGTGTGCTCCGAATCGGATCTATTGCAATCGTGTTACCACTCCATGTACGTGTACACTACAGATTAGTGATCAACGTTCGCGACATACAGTCAAGGATAAATAGATGGGTTTAGCTCCTTTCTTTTTCAAGAGAAGGCTTAATTTGAGTCATTCATCGCGTTATCGAACGGTCCAAAACACGCGCAATCCTGATTGCAGTGGCACCGACCTCAAACCGCAGCCGATCCATCCTCCTCGGCCCCTCCACATCATGCGGCGCGCGCGCGCTCGGGAAGTGATAGCTAGCTGCAGCCTGCAGGCGCGTCCAGACCTAGCGGGTTGTGTTGTGTTGTGTTGTGTGTGACGGGGCACCCACCCAGTCGCTGCGTGCATGCATGCTCCGGCTGGCCGCCGATTGGGTGCGGACGAATTCGATGCATATACCCCCCAACTACGCATGTGGGCTTGTCCAGAGAGGCCACGCCGCTATCGCACATAGAGCTCGGACTGGCCGTGCTTTTTTTTGGGCGGTTCAAAGCACGATCGGTGTAGTACAATTTAAACACGGTATAATACAACATGTAGTGGGCTAGATTGACACGGTATAAACGGTGGATTGGGTCTGAGAATACGGTCTATTTGGCGGCATAGCACGGACAGTTGGGTCGTGCTTGGGCCGGCACAGCACGAAATAGACCCAACTTTCCTGTTATAGCCTAATCCCTTCCTCAGCCTGGCTTAATCACTCTCCTACATCGGTCTGACCCAACCAATCACCCCCTTATATCACCCGATCTGACCTAACATCCCTCCCGGCCTCCCCCAACCCCCATCATCAACCCTTCCCCCCGAGCCCTGGTTCCCAAATTCCCAATCATTAATCACATCCGCTGATTTCCCTCCCTCTAACTCCAACCGTCTCCCTCTCCACATGCCGCCGATCGTCGCCCTTCCTCCCCACGCACCGCTGGCCGCCCCTCCCTCCCTTTCCCTCTCCATCCCCACGCGTCGCCGCCCTCCACCCTCCACCCTCCCTCCAGCCACCTCCTCCTCGTCGTCCTTCTCACCCCCTTCGTAAATGCGTGACGCGGTCGAAGTGGGTGGAGTTCTTCATCGGCGTCCAAGAGGAGGAGGAGGCTATAACGAGGGGGAGCAGGTGTAGATAGCGCACTGGTGTTTTTGTTTTTCTGGATGACGGCTGTCGTCGTCTTCGCAGACGTCTATAGTTACTTAGGGCTGAACTTGAACCGATACAGTGGGCTTTGTGTTGGACCTAGCTAGAGACAAAGTAGGCCGACACAGCACGGCACGACGGGGTGACCGTGCCGAGCCAGCACATCACGATAGGCCCAAAGTACGACGGTCCATGCTGTGCTGGCACAGTCCGCCCAATACCCACTACTAATCGCACAGCTGCGCGCTGAACGACGATCGATGCATGCATTTTCTGGTAGAATTTGGCAGCACTGGCCGACGGATGATGGGGTTTTTCTAATCCCACTCGTGCACGGAAAATGCTTCACCCGCTAACATTTTTTCAATACATACTGCGACAAAATAATTTCAATCTTTGATGGCTACCCACACACAATTCTATCCTTGCTCTACTATATCACTTGATCTACACTATCCAACCCGTATATACAACAAAAAAGTTTTATGTATGTAGCATGTGCACCGCAATCCACCCGTGGTTGGAGTGGTTATTGGTGACAAAAATCCGGCTGTAACGCAGCATAGCTTTGCGCAACGGCCCGCGACTGATCTGGGAGTTGGATCATGCCCTTTCCGGCCGGTCCAAGTTCGGTCGGTACAGTACAATTTAAACACGTGTGACACGTGATTAGTCGGGTTGATACAATACCACACGAATATCCGGCCCAAACCGGGCCGGGTCTGAGGACCGAACACGTCGAGCGGCACGGCACGAACGTGAAATGGCAGGTCGGACAACACGGCAGCGGCGCGCGGCTGGGAGGCGGGCGTTGGTAGGTGGTTTTATCCGCAGGATCATCACATCTGACTACGCAAATCAACCAAACAACGATCAAAACCCAACAAAATAATAATAATCAAGAAAGCACCACTCTTGGAGAGCGAATCAAACAATTAGAGCCCAAGAACTCCCGGTACGTACCGCGCCGCGACCTGTGCTGCTGTCGCCGGTGTCGCTGGCTATCACTTCCCGAGCGTGCTACGCCAACGTCACGAGTCGCGCGCGCTGTCGCGCTCCGCGCTCCTATACGCCGACCGGGGCGCGTGTCGCGTGTGGTGAGCGTGCCGTAGCGCCGCGGTTTGTGCGGGCGCGCTCGGTGGAACGGGCAGATTGCCGAACTACTCCGTTGCAATCGGCGGCCGTATCACACGAACGGGCGCGAACGGCCTGTATGTAAGCTGTCATCGTGCCATCACCTGGGCTCTTCCAATGTACTGTGGCTAACGAACTAAATGGCCTGATTCTTTCAGACTTCATAGGGGTAGGATTCGGCCTGTCCTCAAATGCCCAGTTGTACGGGCCGCAGCAAGGCTTCAACATATCTAGATCGGCCGATATATGGGCCGTTTGCCTTGTCGGACGAGATGGGAAACGCATTGCCTACGGACTCTTCTCGTAAGGCTGCAACCTCCGAGTCCGAGTCCGAGTCCGAGTCCGAGTCGGAAGCGGAAGAGAACCGCCGCACGTCCATATAACCGTAGGCCGACCTCCCACTCCAACTCTTGTTCCAGTCCCATCTCCCAAACCGAATAGTACGAAAGCCAGGCAGGCGCGTGCATTCGAGTCCCAACCTTTCAATTCAAACCCTAGCGAACGCAAGGCAAGCTCGACATGAGCATGGCCGCCGCGGTGGCTTCCCACCGCTCCGTCGTCGCGCGCTCTCTCAGCCCGATCCGTCCACCGTCGTGCGCCTCTCGCGTACGCATCAACCCTGTCTGCGTCGCGAGGCCGGAGGACGCGAAGCGGCAGCACCGCCGAGACGAGGAGCCTCTAAGTTCGCCCCCCGCCAAGCGCCGCCGGCGTGACCACCCGCGCGACGCGTCCCCGTACAGGAGAAGGAAGAGGGAGAGCTTCTCTAGCGCTGACGATGGCAAGAGGGTTTCCTCCTCGGGCAGTTCTTTCAGCAGGATCAGGGCAGCACTGTCGGTGACGGGTGCGGACGTTCACGCCCGCCGCGCGGCCAAGAAGCACGAGGGCGAGCGCGCGCACGAGGCCACGAGAAGGAGCGGCTCGGGGAGCTCGCAGTCTGAGTCCAGAGCGCGGTCGGATCCCTCGGCCGCGCAATGGCAGGTCCCCGCGGCCATTGAGAGATCTCGTGCCGCTCTCGACAGGCGGTCGCCGCTTGAGAAAACGGAGGTGGCCGCAGACGCCGAAGGCAAGCGCAAACGGGACATTCAGCGCAAGAGGGAGGAGGCTCGCCGGGAGATGGACAAGGTAGTGAGGACCGTCGAGTTCAACGACCAATTCATCTCTCCCCTGGACGTGCTCAAGCGATGATACTGTGCTGGCCTGGTGAGTACTGATTGGTGAGCGAACAGAGGAATCGGAGGACTGGAGCCTGGAGGAGAGATCTCCTGGGATATTGGGGTTTTGTAGTAGGAGCAAGTGTTAGTGGATTTGGTACTGCCAGTATTTTTTAGTTTTTTTTTTTGTTGTTAAACTGTGTTATTGCTCTACTGTCAGTAGTATGGATGACTGAACTCAAATGTGCGTTGTCTACTATGAAATAATGTAGCACATTTCTGAAATAAAAATTTATCTCAAGTTGGAAAATTGTATCATTCATTGCTGTTACAATCGCTGAGTGAACGTTCTAACTTGCAGTACGAGAATCTAAATATCATACTGCATTTTGCTTTTTCACGTGCTCTTGTTCCGTTCAACTACTTTATATACGTCACAAGTGCAAATGTAACGTTCCCCACTATCCATAAAGTTTTGTTGAAGTACAAGCTAGAACGACCGCCATAAATCAGTTGAATCCCACAAGGTAAGCATTATCCAGTTGCGAATCCAGTATCAAAATAGAGGTTAAGACTATAACACAATATAAACATACCAAAACTACATCTACTAGTCTTTTTTTGCCATTGGAATGTTAAATTCATATATAAATAGAAAGAGAACAAACTGTAAATGTACAATACAATAAATTTAATACCTCGCTAATGGATAATGTGCCCCCAAATGTTTATAAATATGTGAGTACCGTCTGTAGATAAGAAATATCAAATTTAGTGATACAATATTAAATTATGAATATTCATAAATTTTAAAAATGAAATAAAAACATACCACTAAGGCACTAAATCTGATTACGACATAATTTCACTCTAAGAGTTTTCATGTGATGAAATTAGCTAATCGGCTAATGGCTACTGTCAATTAAACAACAATTTGCATCAATTCATCAATCATAAATTTAACAACAATCACCAATTAAACATTTGCTGGTCTGTCTGCGACTAAATATATGTATGCGGCTTACTGAATTATTTGCTCTAACACTTACGTAGCATCGGCCCTTATTAATATTAGCACTTAAATTTACTGCTAAACATACCATCATTGATACTCACAAGAAATTTCCTTTTTACTTGATTTCTAAATCTCTTTCCCCTTTTTAATCTAATCTCTTTCCCTAATCCACTTTTTAATCTAATCTCTTTCCCTAATTACCTTCTTTTTAGTTCCCTCCTAACCACCTTTTTCCTTTTTCTCTCTATCCTTTTCTACCCATTGGGCTGAATGTATTCCTGGTCACCCATTCTTCCTTCCCCTTTTCTTTAATCCTCTCTCTCTCCTCTCGTATCTCTTCCTTGCTTTTTTGCTTCACTCGACCAACAACACTTGGTTCTTCCTTCTTGGTATTTCTTTTCCCGGTTGCTCTCTCTCTCTCCACTGCGCTTCTTGCACCTGGTATTTTCTCTGACCGAATGCTCCCATGGAGCCACCTCCTGGTCGTAGCCGTGCGCCTCTAGCTCTGGTGCCAGCGCCTCCTCCGCTCAGCAGTGGCGCCCCTGCACTCGTGCCTCTCCTCTGGTCTGCGCTCACGACCCATCCATGCACGTGTCCCCGCCTCCAACCGCGCCTGCTCGCACCCAGCCCGCGCCGGTGCTCAGGTTTGAATGGGTACTAGGGGTACTGGGGTGGGAGGAGACGTGGATTCGCCCTGGATGTGAGTTGGGCTGGGCTTCGGCAAAGGCAAGCCCATTTTCACTTCCCGTTCTCTGTTTAGTGTTTCTTCTTCTTTGGCATAGCCATCAACCATGGCAGCGAGGATCCGATCAACCGAAAGTTGGACTTGGGGTCGGGTGGGGTGGTTTTTGGGCGCAGGAGGGTGGGCTTCAGCCTGATGAAGCCCCCCCGGTGGATTCGCCCCTGATCATGGGCATCTACGGTCGTCGCGGTGCATGGCCACATACCACATGGGGCATTGGTGTTCCCGTGTTACCCAACAGCTCCTCTTGCCGTAAGCGGTGAGCCGCGGCCAGTGGGTTCCCCCATGATGCCATGCCACCTCTCAACCTCGCGCACGGTCCAAAGTAACCACGTTTGTCGCTCAAGTGTGCACTGCCTTGGCGGTTGGCCCCGACATTGCTTAACTTCACGCCTCGGCCTCGCCGAATTCGCCGTGCACTACCAAAAACTGTAGAGCGCGTGGATGTGATGCGCGCACTGCCGATTTCACATCTGTTTTTTTTTTGGACAAAGGAATTTTTTTAGTTTTTATAGAAAGCTAATATCCAAAAGATACAGACACAAAATGAAACAAAGTAAGCTGGGGAAACCAGCTAACACTTAGGCCTAGCAGCAAGCACAAAGAACCGGGCTGCAACAACCGAACCAAAACTATTAAGACAAAAAACAGGTTTCAACTGAGAATTACAAGTTCTCTAGCGAACAGAAAAGCTTCAACCAACTCTCAACTGAGTTAACCAAACTATCCAGCTTCATCTGCTCCTCCTCTTTGATAAGCACCTGCCACCTCTGCAAACACGACATAAATTTGAAAATCACTTCATAAAGATGCTTAGGAAAAGTTCCCTCAATCGTCAGCTTGTTCCTGATTTTCCATAATGTCCATATAAGAGCCGCAAAAGCAAAACTGAATAGAGCAATATGATAGTTAATAGCACCCCATGAATCCAACCAGCAAAGGTGAAAATCGTCTAAAGAGATTGGACATCTCTTCCACCCTAGAATCTCTCTGATGCAAGTCCAAGAAAATTTGGCTAAGACGCAATTAAAGAACACATTAGTTGCAGCTTCCACAACCCCACACAGAATACAGTTAACACTCCCTTTCCAATTTCCAGCTCTAAGTTGATCTGCCGTTTGCAATCTGTTTTGGTATGTTAGCCATAAGAAAATTTTAACTTTTAGCGGGATCTTACTAGACCACCACCTTTTCAACTTCATGTTGGCAACACCCCCAAAAGCCAAATGTTTATGCAAATATTTTACAGGGAAATGCCCATTCTTTTCCAGGCACCACCCCACCTGATCCTTATCCCCATTGAGCTAAACACCATCTAAATCTTCTTTAAGAACTTTCGAGAAACATTCTTCCTCCCTACCAAAATTTATGTCGAAATTAATATGCCATACCCCATTCAACAAACACCCTGATACTTTGATGTTAGGGTCAAAACAGATTCAATACAACCAGGCATACTTAATTTTTAAAGGACATTTGCCTAACCTAACCAAACATCATGCCAAAAATAAACATTCCTCATATTTCCTAACTTGTAAGAAGCCCCTAAGATTAAAAATGTGTGCCACCTTGTGGATAGATTTTTAGAACCGAGAGACACTGATAGGCATTGAGTCTCTAAAATCACCCATGTGAAAAATATTTAGCTTTTAAAATCTTATAGCAGGCCTCCTTCTCATGCTCTGCTTATCCTCCAAATTCATTTGCTTAACAAGCAATCATTAATCGATCCGGTATTCATCACCGTGGACCCCCCAAAATCTTTGGGATCGATTTCCCATCTGTTACCAGTTACCAACAGTAGTAGCTTGCTCCACGTCGAACGGACGCGCTGATCTCAGGGGAAAAGCAATCCAACGGACATACTGCATTAGTTTCCAATCGAATGGGCGAGAAAAACACACAAACATGGGCAAACCGTGGCGCGCACGGACTCCTCCGTAGGTGTTCTCCAACTCCGAGTCGGACAGGAATCAGAACCGACTTGCAGCGCCGAGCTCCTTTTAAGCAATGGCAACATGGCATCCATTCCCGTGCAATCTCCCGAGCCCTTGATCCTTGATCCATCTCCCATCTCCCATCTCCCATCTCCCTGAAGCCCTAGAGGTATCAAGCAAGGTGAGAGAGCAGACGAGCATGGCTGCCGTGGCGGCTTCCCATCCTCCCTTGCGCCCGCATATCTCTTGCGCTTCGGCGTTCTCTCGCGCTCCGGTGCCGTCGTTCGTTGCTCGCGTTCGCGTCCGCCTCAACCCCGCCTGCGTCGCGAGGCCAGAGGACGCCGCCAAGGCAGGCAAGCGGAGGCCCTGCCACCACGAGCGGCTGCCAGTGTCGCTCCACACCAAGCGCCGCCGCGAAGGTGACGACGGTCTCGACGACGCCTCCCGCGCGAGCAAGAAGCACGCGAGCGAGCCGCGTGTCGTTCCAGCGGCCGCGCACGTTTCTTGCAGCAGGATCAGGCCGGCGGTGTCGCGCCCGAGGGAAGAGACCCAGGTCCGCACCCGCGGCCTCCGCGACGACGCGCACGGCGTGATCAAGAAGCAGCAGGCCAGCGAGCGAGTGCAAGAGAGTGCAACGAGGAGCGGTCCGCAGATCCCGCAACGGGTGCCCACGGCGCGGCCGGATCCCTCCGCCGCGCATGATGCGCTGCGCGCGGCTCTTGCCAGAGCTCGCCCTGCTCTGCACATGCGGAAGGACATCGACCTGCTGAGGAAGGAGGCTAGGCGGGAGCTGGACAAGGTGGTCAGGACCGTCGAGTTCAACGACCCCTTCATCTCTCCCCAGGACGTGCTCGAGCCGTGATTATGTACTCCAGATATTCATGTAGCTCTTCCTAGGGTTCGAGAATCGAGATCTGCAGTTGCTAAGTATGCGTTAGTGATTATGTAATTGACAGTTTTTTGTGAACCAGTGGCTTAATTAATTCTTCTGTTGCTTTTGTTGAACTGAGCAATTGCTCTGTTTGTGAATGTGAATAAATTCAGATGTACATTGCCTATTCTGAACAGAAGTAATCTAATTCCAAAAGAAGTGTCACCTTTTGCTTGGTCAGAAGTCATTGAGAAGTGAAAGGTTCGTAGGTACAAATATTCATTGAATTCAAATATCATACCGGATTTTTTTTTTCTCAACTGCACCTCAAACCCTAAACCCTACAGTCAGCAGAACAGTTATTAGGTTAGAGGCAAATTTTGCCACTACTGAATTCAGTGCAAAATCATGAGCAGACTTAGAAAATGGAAACTGCAACTGCAATGCACCATGTGGCCTGAAGTTGAGGTAGCCCGAGTGCACGCAGGCCTAATCCGCGGTAGATTGTTTTAGAGCAATGAGATCTCAGGCAGAGTCTGTTTGAATACACACATCCATGGGACGGGATTGCAAATTTGCAATCATCACAAGTCAAATCACATTAACTGTTAATGCAAGCAATATCTGACTCCCCTAGTTCAGGGTGCTTTTTAGACAGGCTATTTCTGAAGATGTAAGATGTCAATATATCTTAACTGACAACACAATTACAAGATCCACATCATGTCTCTGAATATTAGTTATTAGATTGAACTTATTGATTGTTCAATCAAAGGCGTCGTTAATTCACTCGATTAAAAAAAGAAACGATACAGCATAAATTCACAAGAAACGGGGCATAAATTGCTACTTTGGTGAAGTATCAGTCGTGCAAGCAGAGTTCAGGAAAGAGCCGTATGCTGTCAAAGCATAGAGAAAACCAATGAGCTTCATTACATCCTCTCAAATGCTGCAGGACTGATTGGGATAACGCCAGAGGATGTGACCAGAGCATCAATGGGAACATCTGTTGAGCTGACTGGGATGACGCTTTCCTCCATAATTTGAACAGAGTATGAAAGTGCAACTTCAAAATAGGAAAACAAACAATCAGTGTAAATCAATTAGCAAAGAGAGTGGCAGATAGATCTCGTCATTAAATATAATTATGAAATGCAGAACAGAAGTGTTTTCATTGTGTCGCACATTTCATGGGCATGTAGAAGTAAATGAAAATTGCAATAAAAGCTTTTGTCCAATTAGAATCAGAATGCAACTTCCACTCAACTTGTTGGTTCACCATTTGCTACGTGGCCAAAATTGTGGTTCAAAATATGGACGAAGGCGTACTGTCATTCTCTTTGCTGCAACCAATTTTCTTGGCCTGGAACAGCAAGACGCAACAAATCTTTGCTCCAAATTGTGATCCAATCTGCATACTTGGCTTGACAGTTGTGACAGGTATAGGTACACACAATCCTGAAGGGAGTGCATTGTAGGCAGGGTGGCATCCACCAATGTAGGAGTCATCAATCCAAACTAAATTGGTGGTGACTGGATCTCTCGTGAGATCTGATCTAAGTAGGAGTGTAGGAGTAGGCGTCATTGACTATAGCGAGTCACATAATCCAGAAAGTTGGTACACAGTTGTCCACTAAGCAATGATTACATCAAGGGTAGATCAAACAAAGGGTAAAGAGAAGTGGGAAACCTTTTTATTTGACACCAGCAAGGCTGTAACAAATACAAAGAACCTACCAAGAAACAAAATCAATAGACATCTTCCCTGAGAAAGGACCCTTTGGTATCTAATTGTCCCTACCTTCATCACTCCCTCCCTCGTACATGTCCAATAAGGCTCCCATTTGCATACATAATCTTGCAACCAGAAGTTGGACCAAGAATATTGATGCCTTCTACAAAGCATGTTGTGGAGTTGGACCAAGAATCTCAGACCCTTATTAATGATAGGAACTGAAATACCTCCGAAAAGTGAAATGAAGTTGCATCATGACAGATTGTATTGCAGTTCTTAACAGGAGAACATAACTAATCCCATATGCAAGCCCACTCTACCTTCCTACATCTCATTAGATGCCACACAACACTTCTGTTAGTAAGCTCGCGTAACGATCACTCGCATTGCAGATACACTGATATCTCATTGATTTCTGCTGCCTCAGTGCCTCTTATGTTTTTTTTTGTTGAAGACTCAATGGTGGGAAATCCCACCTGAATTCATATATTACTTTAAGAAAGGAGTTTACACAAAGCTAGGAATGACTACAAATTAGCAAATGTTCTACAGAGAGGCAACCTTGGAGGGCAAAGAGAGGGTAAGAGAGGAAGTAAAGCTAAGGTGGGCTAATTACATCAAAAAGTTGAATACAGTTTTTCACCCCAAACCCATTTCTGTGGGCATTTTGAATTTTGGATAAAAGAGGCAGAAGTCCATTCTAGACCAGAAACATGAGTACTAAATTCAACATTTCTACAGTAGAACTAGAGTTTGATCTAAGAGGTTTCATAGTTCAAGCAGAGAACTTTGCTTGTAAACCCTGCGCAAATGAGCTCCAACAGACCAACAAAATGATTTTCCACTCCACAATACCAATTGAACCATGAAAAGCCATTCAGATTAAGTAATTGAACCATGAAAAGCCATTCAGATTAAGTACATGAGAAAAATCCATTGTAAAACAATAGGGTTTGGTAGATGATTAAAAGTCACTGCTGGGATCTAAATTAGCTTACAGTATATGATATTGGGATCTAATTTCGAAATTTGGCTGTGGGCCAAACAAAATAATCATGACTGTAATGTAGAAAAATACGAATGGCATGTTACCAAGAGGAACTAACAAAACATAATGGGCAGACAACAGTTTTGGTAATGGTACCTCTATCCATGGGCTCATTTTGGTCCATCTACTTCAAAACAGTCTACTCTGAAACAGTTCACTTTGGTCCTGTTTTTGAAGTAGAGGGGCCAAAGCGAGGCCAAGGGCAAAGTAGAGGGACCAAAAGTTTACTTTACGCAAGTATAATAAACTAAAATGCCATAACTTTCTGTAACATGTGACAAGAAATTACGGACACAAACATAAACAACTAAACTTCTGAAAATATGCACATCATACCTAGCAGAGGCTGACTCCACCCTTTCTCTTTAGCAAGTTCTTGATATTTCATCAAGAATGTGTCGTAGTACCTTTTAAATTGAACAAGCATGCAAAAGTATAGTTTAGATCAAGGGAAAATAATCATTCAATTAAATAAAACTAAGTGACCCTAGTATAAATAAACTACTCATAATAGTGTGACATTGCAGTATTGTACATAGTTGAGGTTCATGTGCTTCTTGGCAATTTATGCATATTCAAAGTACTTGAGCATTCACAGAATTGTGGACTATTTAGCAGATAGTGTCAAACCAAAGGAGGTATAAACAAAGCACACAACTATTATGTAGAGATATTATCTCCCCAACACAGAAAACAAATACACATCACAGAGTTGTACAGCGCTAGAGAATCTAGAAAGAAAGAAAAGTGCTTAGCCGCATGAATAACCTGCAATTGTTTTTTAACTAACAGCAATAGATGCTAAGTGAGGTTTGCACAGACCTTTACTTTCAAATAAAAGGGGGAAAGTAAGGTAATATATCCAATCCAGCTCAGTCCAGATTCTACAAGACTCATGTTGATGCGCCATGGTTCTAAATCTACAGGCTGGGTTACAAGCTTTTAGATTTCTTAGATGGTCTGCAGATGTTACGATAAGCATTTGATTTCTTTGCTAGACCAAGAGTTGTTATGCTTGTGGATCGTCCTATCCAGGAGTTTCTGCATCTAAAAGATAAATTTACTTTCCTATGTGGTAACTGTTGTTCTAACAACTGGTTCCTCTGACAACACAAATCAAAAGGCACTAAATTTCAACATCATTGAACTGCATTTTGGAAGTCGTGTCTGTGGAATAAAATGCAGTTATTGACACTCAGTTAGTAAATCAATATGTTATTGGGTTGATAGAGGAGTACATGAAACAGTTTTTAACTAGCACTGGAAGTTAGCAATTGAACCACTTCATAGTTGACCATTTGGATAAAAATTGCAGAAGAATACATTGGCAACTTCAATACAGGCCATTATTGAATTGATTAAAATGATAGAATAATGTGTAGCCCTACCCTCCACCACGCCCTAGTCTTCGACCAGTTCTATCAAAAGCTTGTCCTGCATGAATAACAGATATTATTCAGTTGAGTGTTTAATGATGGAGCATGAATGTAGCGAAGGATTAAAGGACTTACCAGGCAACAGAAAAAGATCAACTGGGGAAGAGGCTGACAACACTAAGGATCAAAAGAGGATCAGTACTGCCCCATTGACGCAATAGATTAAATATATAAAATGGGGAAAAGTTTCGTGGTAATATGGAAATAAACTTCATACCATCTTCACGAGCATTCCCACTAGCATCCAATGGTGATGGTTCCAGAATGTTCATTGAATTTTTAACTAAATCATCCATGGCAGTGATTTTGAGCATCTTCATATTGCGATTCTTATCTTCCACTCGAGGAACATAAAGACCCTTTGCTTGTCCATCATGTTCTTAAAAATAACCAGATTGTTAGCGAAAGGAAACACCAAGGAGTGTATCTGTATATACGACTCACCAGAATTGGGAGATAGAACTTCTGCTAATACTTTTGATGTATCAACTTCTCGCAATTGCGCACAACTTATATAAGCACATAATCGCTTGCTTGCTTTGAACCAAGAAGAGTTCAAAATAGTGCCTTGAATAGCCAGGTCTGGAAAAATAAGAAACTACAACTAAATACTTCAACAAATCAACACAAAGAAAACCAACTTTGTTCCAACAATGGAAGCATAAGTGCTACACTCATCCTCATTTCAGTTTAAGGTCTCTAAAGACTAGGTAACTAGAACAAGTTAACAACACGAAAATCCACTTTGTTCCGGTAACAGAAACGAAACGAAAATTACACTGATCCTTGTTTTTTCTTAGCATCTTTCTCTGATTCTCTCATGCTAAGCACTTCAATGCAAACTAGAACCTTTTATTTGCTTATCTTAACACTTCTCATCAGGTTGGGATACCCCCAAGGTACGCGCTCTAATGCTAACTAGTCTCGAGAAACCGAAATGTTATGGAGAATCTATCGCAAAGTTATCTTACACAGAATTCCATCACTCTTTTCTATTACGCGCTACCAATACACACTCATTCTGCCCGTGATAGAGCTAGCCAAGAGCAGCACAAGCAAAGAGCAGTTCTAATCGGCAAATCGACGAGCAGCTGGTGGCCAACGTCTCAACGATTAAATCAGGGGCCGCAATCAAATGTTCGAGTCAGGCGGGGGAATCACCTTCGCTGGCGCGCTGGTCGGGAGAGAGTGCCTTGAGCGCCCTGCGCAAGTCGGAGCGCAGCGCGCGCTTCTGGTCCGCGACCGACTGCGCCGTCGTCGACATAGCGGGGCGGCCGGCGCCGGCGAGGGGGCCCGAGGCCGATGCGGACGCTCGCGGCCGCGGGAGATGGAGAGGGGCGAGAGCGCGGTAGGTGAGAGCGGGCGCAGCGTGGGGCAGGTGGAGGCGCACCATTAGCGAGGACACGGCATTTTTAATCATCCCCACCTCGTGCCGCCGAGTCTCCGGTCTCAACTGTCAACGCACCGCGCGGTCATCTCTGCCGCTGCCGCCGCCGCCGCCGCCGCGCTGTAGATTCCACGGCCACGGGAGCGCGGGCCGAGCAGGCCGTGCCAGTTGGCCCCAGCCGAGGCCCATTTCTGTTTTGTTACGAGATTCGCCGCGCCGGCCTGTCCCACGCATCTGCTCATCTACAGGAAGTTTCGGGCCAGCCTCTTGCCGGAGATCGGGCCCATTAATTCTATAATGTCCTAATGAATTATCCTTTTGAGCTCAAAGCTGAAGCCAAGACAGGACAACCAATGCCAAATATCACTCAAGATTTGATTCGGTTGAGAAATTAGCCCAACTCAATCCACAACCATTTCCATGTGGCAATTCGAGACTCCGGTCAGTCCACGGTCACCTCACTACCTCAGATTGAAACGGACCAGTAGTAGACCTGCAGAAGCTTCCAATTTGCGCCAGTTAGGCACAAGGTGAAAAGGGTTAAAGATAAGGGGAAAGGGCCATGGATAGGCCCATGCGATTGACCTGAGCACGAATTGATCTAGAAGAGATCCCAGCAAAGGGTGAAAGGAAAGGATTGGATTGGTGCCACTTGTCCGGTGTAGTTGGAGCATATGACCACTCTGAAGTTTGAACTCCTGGAACTTTCACCATCCATGCAAATGTTTTCTAAGTGCCATGTACCACATCTTGGTCTTCTGATGTGTTCCTACTACTGTCAGTTAATGGCCAGCAAACAAGTCTTGGTCAAACTTTCGACTGACTATGTGGTTCACATTGCTATAAGAAATTCAGAATGATACTTCAAGTGCATGTGTATGTACGTACACTTGAAACTAGTTCCACTTCTTTAAGAAATCAGAAGGAATACACCGCAAAAATAAATCTAGAAATTCTGTCATAGGCTGACAGCCACTGATAGCTCGTGGCACAGCATATGAAACTGAACATACAGACATAATATTTTTCATGATGTTAAATGAGAGTTCAGCCGAAAGATGCATGATACAAGAATGAAAGGGACGCCGAAGTGCCCGACCTCTGCAAGCAACACACAAATTAAAGAATATCCAACCGAGCCTATTCTGTCTTGTGCTACATGAACCATCATGATAGGAGTGCACTGTGCACTGATCAGTTCGCTATTGATGCAGATTTGGCGAATCCACACCAGGATTTGTTACACCTGTACTAGATTCTTTCCTAATTAAATGATCTTTGGAAGGATTTGTTCAGATCGTGATAAGATCTCCAAGTGCCAGTCTTCTTGTCCCTTGATCTGTTCTGTAAGTTATAAGTCCATTTCAGACTAGCTATTTTGCATCTAGAGGACATAATTTATGTCTGTATATCTGGCCGGTCTAAAAGCACTACATAGTAGTGGAAAAATTTTCATGTTCGTATTTTATTGTAGTGACAGGGATATCTAAGCAACAAGATTTACAACTGCCTCAAAAAAGAAGACAATTCAAAGTCTGAACCCCAGTCAAAAGAAACAAAGGAGCCACAAGAAAAGATTGTGCAATAATGTTCATCCTAGTCCTAGTCAAAAGAGTGGAAACTTGAGGAATTCTTCACAAAAGCATGCCAATTGATACACCTATCAATGAACAACTCCAAAAACTGCTCTCCGAACTGTGTGCAGCATGCATGGTGTGGAAGGACTAGAGAAAGGAGCAAGCTGATCATCTGTCTACTGCTATTCCGAAAACCAAGTCTATTTTGCACGTTTTCTCACAGAGTGAAAAGGACCAAAAGATCAGGATGCATGCATACATTAGTCTTTCACTCTTATGATAGCAACATGGACGGAAGGTAAATTGCCTGAGGTGCATGAACTTCCTGATACTGTCACACCTCTAGATCATTTAGTGCATGCATATGCAAATGATGCAAGGATCCCATCTTGGATAACTTTACAATCCTTTTACCATCTTCTTCTAAACTTTTGTTTTTGATCGATATGTCGTCATGCGCAGTTCCAATTATGTGGATACCCGGCGTTTTACAGCATGTTGACATACAGAATATGACAGCAGCGTAATTCATATTTTTGTTAGGTTACCTGCATATATATATATATATATATATAATATTTGTACTTGTATATATATTGGTTCATTGGTCTCATGATGAATACAAGCGTTATTCATAATATGATATCCGAGTAAACCTATGGTTTGTTTTCGTCAAGCCGCCCCTGGTTCCTCTTCCAACAGCCGCCTTGCTTTGCCATCCTCCACTCGTCGCTTGCCCAAGGCCGCCGTGGGTCCTACCTCGCCGCCTACCGGCGTCGCTGTCTCCCGACGCCCTGCTTCGCCACCTGCCATTCGACGCCGCTCGCCTGTGCTCCGGCCGTCCGATCTTTGAACGCCGCCGAGCCCGTCATTGCGCCTCTGCCGCTCGTCGCCCCATCGCCCGAGCCCGAGCCGCCGTAGCCCCAAACCTTGAGCCCAAGCCGCCGCCCTGGACCTCGAGCCCGATACACCGCCGGATCCGCCGTGCTGTCAATCGGATCTGCCGCGCTGCTGTTGGAGCCTCTCGCACCTTTGATCGAGCCAGGCTGCCACGCCCTCAAATCGTTCGGGTCGAAGAAGGAAACAGTTGGTGGTTTCCTTATAAATATTTAGTTTCCAAAAAAAATTTGTCGTCCCCTTCGGTCACTGTTTATGTTCCTCATTACCCGGTGATCTTCGATGGTCTTAATTATCGGGACTGGTTTCAGCACATGCGTGCTCAGCATCTTTGGGATTTTCTCACTGGCGAGCTGCCTTGTCTACTTAGACCTGTTCCACCTGTTGAGCTCGAGCTCCTAAAGGATTCTCCCAAAGACACTCGTAAAGAGGCATCTGATGTTTTTGAGGATGTCATGAAGACTTTTCAGACGAAATATGCTGCCTACAAGACATGGATTGATAAAGATATCCGTGCCTTTGCTATTCTGGTTGCTAGCATGGAAGTGCATATCACTGGGGATGTGGTTGGCTTGGCTTCAACATAGTTGATGTGAGCGCATCTGCGCACCGCTACGATCCATCTGGTGATTCCTTGTATCTTACTGTCGTGCGTCTGGGACAATCGTTGCAACAGGGAGATGCCACCGTGGACGAATTCTATGCCTAGTTGTCTACGGCATGGTGTCAGATTGACTCTTTGGGACTGGATGTTTGCCACACTTGTCAGTGCTGTCAGCGTTAGCAGTCTCACCTGGAGCTTCGTTGCATCTACAACTTCTTGACATGTCTCCAGGCTGAGTATGAGCAGACTCATGCTCAGTTGCTGGCGCGTCACCCTCGTGTGACTCTATTGGATGTCCTTGTGTAAGATCGAGGAGGCCGACTAGAGGGGGTGAATAGACAGTTTTTAAATCTTTTGGCTAAAACCGAGTTTTATACAGAATTATAAATCAATTCGGTTTTGCTCAATTAAGGCTTAAATCAATTAGTCTTGATTAAGTGCACCAACAATATAAGACTATTGATAATGATAGCAAACAAACAAAGACTATAAGCAATTTAATTATATGAATGTAAATAGTACAAAGTAAAACACAAGAGAAATAAACCACAATGACACAATGATGTTTTACCGTGGTGTTTGGAGACTTGTCAGTCTCCCCTAATCCACGTTGAGGTAAGCTCAAACTAATTGGGCCGGCTCCACGAATTAAGCCAAACACCTCAATTCCACTAGTGGTAGCTCTTTCCTGCTCTGGGTAGGTGAGCTCCAACCTTCACAACACATCGGGCCATCTCACAAGCTTCTTGAGAAGATCACCGGTCCACAACGCCTTCACGCCGTTTAGGTGTTGGCAAACACCAAGAGTAATAAGCCAAACCCCTTGCTTGACTCTCACCATGTGCAACGAATGCACAAACTCAAGTGGATACAAAATTCACCTCTAGATGCAACACATGCAACAAGAGACCTCTCTCCTTGCTCACAAGGTGCAACACATGCACAATTGAGAGGAGAACCTCACACTAGCTCAAGTGAGTGAAATGGGATGAAGATTAGCTCAACCGGCCAAGGTCGGTACTTATATCCCACACACAAAAACTAGCCGTTGGGAGCAGAAATCTCTAAAAATCATGATTCGCAGTAGTACCGACGTACAAACTACGATACTATCGTTTTTACTGTTCATTGGTCACACTGGTACATTAACAGCTCAAAAACTAGCTGTTAAAGACTTTAGTGCGGTAGTACCGCAATACAAAGGCCGGTACCACCGTTCTGTGGTAGTACTTCTTTTCTCGGGCGGTATTACCGCAATCCAATTTCAGCACAGACGACACTCGGTAAAAAAAGTCATAACTTTTGACTCCGATGTCAGAATTGAGTGATCTTGGACTCTATGGAAAGCTTATTTAGAGGGATACACAACCCACCTATTTGATTGATCTCAAACACATTTAATCAAATCAAAAACCATAACTCCAAAGAGCCACTACCATGGTCTAAGTCCAAAGAAATAGCAACAAGCAATATTAGACCGTGCCAAGGGAAAATGCATGAACCCCAACAATTTGTAAAACACATTTGCAAACTTAGATCATGCCACAAGGAGTAGGTACATGGACTTCAACCATTTGCAAAATATAGTCACATGCTATAAGGATTAAATGCACGAGGCTTGGCTATTTGCAAAACACATTCGCAAATAATAGCTTCATGCTACAGAGAGCTAGAGCAAGCAAGATTGAGCTATCAACACATGATGAGACTCAAACTATTAGACAAAACCCCTCTTAATAGTACATCAAACCTATACTAGCAATCTGGTTTTCCAAACAAACACACTGGTAAAAGACTAGGAACACATGCTTAGCCCTAACTAGTCATACCTTTACCTTGAGCATCTTCTTGCAGCTTGATGACACACATCTTCACTTCAAGTCCGGGTCATCGTATTGACATGCATCAACCCATGATGCATCCTTTACTTGACCTTCATCAACACATGATGGGTCTTCTCTTAACTTGATGATCAACTCATGATCATCTCCTCTTTGAGATCTTGATATGCATCAACACATGATGCATCCTCTTCTCGAACCTTGACTTAATGACGATCAACTCATGATGCAATCCAAAGTCTTCCCCTGGAATATAACCTATTCATCCAACTCATAGAAAATGTTAGTCCCACAATGATTAACATTAATTACCAAGATATATCTGCAATAAATGCTTCTTAACAAATCGTTGCAGAAAGGTGCGGTACTACCGCCGTTGATCATGCAGTAGTTTTGCTCTCCGGTAGTTCCGTTCACATAGGGCGGTACTACCGCTTCCCTTAGAGGTCCAAAATTGGCCCTCTCTGGAGATAATGTACCGCCAACTAAAATTCGAAACTTTCAATGTGTGGTAGTTCCACTCAGAATATGCGGTCGTACTGCGATACGATAGTTCCAAAAAAACTCTGGTACTACCGCTTTCCAGGGGAGCACTCAAGCTCCAAAAAGGTTTCACTCTGAAAAACACGTACCGCCAACTAATCTTCGGTCCGACCGGGTTGCGGTAGTACTGCACCACTTTCCCGGTCATACTGTTGTGCGGTAGTACCGCCAAGACAACGTCGGTACTACCGACTTTCACTGAAGACTTTTCTAGAAGCAAAACAAATGCAACGCATAACAAAAATAACACAAAATAAACTTCAAGCCACTAGCCATGATCCCTCTATTGTATTTGCATTGCTATTTTCATGTTGTCTTCCATAATCCGAGACTAAGCCTTTAAAATAACTTGACATACACATTAGTCCCATAAACATAATTACAAATAATTGAATATAAAGCGATATGAGTATATATGAACTACACAAGTTTTATATACTCAAAGGATATATTTCAAAATAGAGATCACCAATATATGTGGATAAAGAAATATGGACAATACTAATGAAACCACAAAACATAGAGTGAACTCACCCTAAATATGTGCATACACAACTGTGTAATAAAAAATATGCACATATTCAAGTTAGACTTTTAGTTGAGTTCAAGTTATATTTTGGATCCGAGGAATGCACCAAGATATAAGAATATGACGTCGAGTGCATACCTTCATGATTTTTATCTTTTTATCCAAATAAGACTACACAATAGATATATCAATAAAAGTGTTAGTCTCACATATAGACTTGTTATTAATCACTAAAATACTCTATTAACTCATAATTGCAGGTCTAGATTCTTCACCTTGCACCTGGTCGTGCTGAGGAGATTCGCTTTCGTGCTGCAGGTCTGCTGCCATCACCGTCGTTTCCTTTGATTCTGGCAGCTCCTCCAGCTTCTACACCTGCTACGTCTCCAGCTGCTTCTTCACCCGTGGTGCCTTCACTAGTGACAACTGGTGTTGGTAGGGGGACTCTGTTGCACCTATTGCAACAAGGATGGATATGTGGAGCAGTTCTGCTATAGGAAGAAGAAGGATTTACGTCGTGGTAGCCGTCCACGACGTAAATAGTACATAAATAAAAGATCATATGTATTCGTGGTCGTAAAACCTAAGACTAACGATCCCTGTGGTCGTAAGAGTCGTAACCTCTGAAGATAATGACCTCTGTAGTCGTTAGGGTTCCAAGGGTTACTTATAAGTACACTGGTTGGATGAGGTCCTGTACCTAGCCCCCGACCAGATGATTGATCGTACAAGCAATGAACTGGCATCTGATTCGGATCTAAGCGCATCCCTTACCGTGTGATGAATAGAGCACATGTTGTATTGGCTCCATACCACGCGATGTTTTATGATCCTGAGATTCACGATAAACTACCATACGGTTTAGTGTCTCACAGACATTAAATCGCTAAACAGTTGATACTTCGTCAACTGTCATCTTACTTCGACCAGCGCGGCACTTTCAACACGCGTCTTCTTCAGGAGTAACTGCCGCCACTTCAATGGTTATTTAAGGATGAAGCACGGAGGAAGAAGGCATCAGATTGGAGCACAACAATTAGCACTAGATTCATGTTTCAAGTCTGATTCAACAGTATAACAAGCATTACGCTCAGTGTAATTAGGATTAGTCCACTGTTTTGTCAAGGGCACCCTTTGTAAAGGATCCAGTTCATAGTAATAAATAGTAATCCCATTATATTCCAATAACTCGTTGTTATTTTTTTTTTTTTTTTATTTCGGGAGACCGACGACTCGTCGACAATAACATTTATTATCACCAATGATGTGCGTGCATCTAGCTGTCTTTTCCTCCACCGGTCCATACAGATATGCATTGTTGAATTAGTCAGGAAACACCATTGAACATGAGGCAGGCTTAATAAAACAAAGCCACATATAATACTGCCCGAAGATAACACACACATGCATGTGAAATCCTGAACTTCCAACAGCCACGTCGTACATTTCTGTCCTTGAAAACAATCCAGCGACTATGTTATATGTACAAATGACCTGCAGCAGATCATAGTATGCACGAAAGCAATAGATGTGATTTTCTTCGATATTTTTCAGTACAATACTTAGTCTTTGTGGTTGGTCAAGTTCGTTGAACATGAGCAACAGGTAGTATTATTGACGCCCTATAAAAATAGTCCAGACTTAAAAGCTAGTAAGAAAGGAGAAAGAAAAGTTAGAAAAGAAGAAAGCAAAAGGAAAGCTTTAAAAGCCAGTCGAGTGATCGAGTCATGGTGCACGAGGAACAAGTAAAAAACATTATTCTCTTTTTTTATGATAAGAACAGCATTATTCTCCGTTCTTCATTAATCCTAACGGAGAATGATCCAATCACAAAGACCAAGGCGTAGAACACTAGAATTGTGCTGCACTGAGTGTCTGAACCATTTGACCTTGTGAAGGACGAGGCCGATCAAACTTAAGATGTTTATTAAAGAAGACTAACTTTGGTGTCGTTTTACTTTTACCTGTTCACCCATGCTTCAGTAGAACTTCGATGCCATCATGTCAGGCTTTGTTGGGGGAAAACAAAGATTACGAGATGAAACAAAAGCATTTTCATCCGATTGAGAGGCACAGCATCGTTGACCATGGACCTCTACTTTGTCATCACTAGAAGGATCTTGCTCTATGCAATGAACTGCACACACAGCTATCGCAATTCACAACAAAGTCAATCTAAGAAGTAACCAAAGAGGAATCTAAAATGGGCCATCGGACAGCTTCTGCTGTGCTGTTGGTGCGCACACAAACATGGAACACCACTGTCTGTAAAACATTATTGAACTCGCAATCTGGTCTTCTTTTCTTTTTTACTAGATGACATCAGCGTGTCCCTACGCGTTAAGGATGTACAAGAAAGAGCAGATAAAAGAAAGAAAGAAAGAAAGAAAGATAATTAAATTAAGCTAAAACTAAACCAAGGAGCTGAGAGACAGAAAAAACAGAGAACAGGAGGCCAAGAAGAAGTAAAAGAAGAAAGAAGAGAGGCAAGACTAATGGTGAGTTTGAAGGAGACGCCGGCGCGACCAAACGGCCAGCTCATTTTTGACCACGACGACTCTTTGCACTGATTGTCCCGAACCACGGAAGATCCTGTCATTCCAGATCGTGCAAAATAACAGGATCACGAAGGGGTTCCATGAGAAGTGAGAAATCGGAGGGATACCCTGGAGAGCGGACTGCCACCAGCCTAAGACGGTCAGAAAAGGCTCCCTTGCGTTGCAGTGTTGAGACCAGGGACGGAGGTTGAGCTCGGTCAACCTGGCCATGGCTGCAACATTTTAGAAATTTTTTTAACAGTATGTATGTAGCCCACATCCAATGAATTTGGTTAGGTCAGATCCATCTAGAAGCATCAATATTGTTACTTGCTACTAGTTACGATACTACTAAACAAGACATCGACTTCAATCGTGCAGCGGCAGACGCGGCGAAGTACAGAGCAACAGACAAGGCGTTGGTTGTTGATGCATCGTAGGCTTGCCGCGACCGGGCCCAACAGCAACAACAGATGCACAACCGGCGGCCGAAGAGCTAAGTCTATGCGCCGCGTAGGGCGTGTAGCCAGTAGTGAGTAGTGCACTTTTGAATCTTATTGATTCTGTCTTATCTTGGTTGATTGAATTGATTCTTCCTACAATCTTGAGTTCTTTGGTGGTAATTTGCTTTAATATTTACTCCTTCTGAGGTTTTGCTCAAACTCCGTCACTTGGTCGAGACACACTACTACTATGGCGCCATGTTCTCGCTTAACGACGCCGTTGACCTATAGCGGTAACATCCTCAGTTGTCAAAAATTTGTAAAATTTTAAAAAAATTCAAAAATCTTCGAAGTTCTTCGTTCTTACCTGGGTTGGGCCCGACCCGGCCCGGCCCAGTTCTTCTCGCCCGTGCGTACGCCACCGCCCTCTTTCGCCAACCGCCTCCTCCTCCTGCCACTTCCCCTTCTCGCCGCACACCAGCACCTCCCCGCCTTGATCCGCCACCGCCTCCTCTCTAACCCTCCCTCTCGCCGCCACCACCAGCAAGACCTCCTCCCGCCTCGTCCCCTCACTGCCATCCTCGCCAATCCTCCTCCCCCCGGGCGACTATAAAAGCCGGCACCTCCCCTCGCCTTCCCCACCTTGCTCCTTCTCCTCCCCACCGAATCGTCGCCGAGCCCGAGCCCACCGACGCCTCCTGCTCTCCGGCCGCTTCGGCTTCGCCACCGCCGCCACTCCTCGAGATGCCCCCAGGAGCCGAGGAGGCACCCCTCTTCTTCCCCACCCCCGGTGCCTCTTCCTCCTCCACCTCCGTCACCACTGCCTGCCGATTCGCCCACTCCCGAGTGCCTCGGCTTTGCCTCCGGTCCCCCCACCTCTGGTCGCCAACTCGCGCTCGCTCCTTTCCTCCCCCACCTCCGGCCGCCGCCCGCCGCCACCCTCGCCCGAGCTCCCCCTCTCCCTCCGCTTCCCCCCTTTTTCTTCTCCGCAGCGGCGCAGAGGAAAACAAGGAGACGCGCCGTGCGCGTCGCCGTTTTAGCCCTCGCGCCGCGCTGGCCGACAGGTGGGCCTCACCCGCAATAGCCGCTAACGGGTGGGTCCGGCAACAGCGCTTGTGGACCGAGCACAGTGCACGCCACATGTCGGCACGAGGAAATCCGGGTTTTCTGATTTTTCTTTTCAATTGAAAATTTCATTTAAAAGCTTCAAAAATCTATATCTTTTTCATTATAACTCCAAAATTTATGAAACATGTTTCTAAAATTTTCTAAAATGAAGATCTTCCTAATGGAACTGGTCTTGTTCATTTTGGAGTCCATTTATTATGAGCTTGGTATTTATTTGCTCTCTCTGCTATTGTGTTTTTTTTCGGTACTTTCGTCCGATTAGGGTTTAAAGACGCAGGAGACCTCAACTTCGATCAAGCTCAAGAATACCAAGACCCCGCTGCCTTTAACCTAGGCGAGTCAATACTTTAATCATTTTGAGCCTATATTTTATGCAAACTATGTTTATTTAAAATATCAAAGTTGCATACTTTAATTTTGTAATCAAATATATGTTAAAGCTTAAGGTAGTTAAATACTTATTTGATGATTAATTAATTATTAAGACATCTTTTGATAATTGAATCCAGTATTCTTTGTCACCCTAGTAATTATGTGGTAAATACTAGTTATAGGTTGTACTTAAGCGACATGCTAGTCTTACTTAAGTACTGGGACAATAAATGTCCCGATCATCATTTTTTAAACATGAAAGTGGTTTTGGGCAGTCATTAGATGTAAATGGCTGACGTGTTGTGTTAAATTGGTTTTCCTCCCCTAAAACCCTAAACAACTTGCTAGTACCACATCTGGGCGGATGGAAAGAGTGGTGGGTGCGGATGTAGCACGAGAATGTGTGGAGTGTGGTATGAACCGTCCAGATGAATTTAGAACTTAATCTTGTCATGACCTCTTGTGTAAAACATGTACAACCACAAGTCTGCAAAGTGCAACTTGACGTAGTAGAATTGCTGAACCCTGAATGTCATTCCACAACTAGTGTTTAGAAGTGTGTAAGCGGTAGGACGTACGCTGGCTTGAAAGGGGCATCGGGGAGGGTGAAGTTGCCAGCTGCGCTAGTCGTTGTGGCCGGGGTCAGCTGTGCTAGTCGTTATGGTAAACATTCCGCACAACTTATGGAATTGGCCATAAGGGTGAGATGACGGAAGGGCCGAGGTAGTTTGAAACGTTACCGTGACGATCGCTCAACTACATGACTAAGGAATCATGTGGGGTAACGAGTATGATTATCTCTTGTGGGTACAGTGTACAACTTCTGCAGAGTCTAAACTGTTTAAATAGCCGCGCCTACGGTCATAGGTGGACATGGGAACTTAACCTGAGTTGGTTCTATTTCAAAAACCTTTGTGGGTGGATTGAAAATATGGTGGGCTCATCTAGCCCTTGTTTTGGATTTTTCTTGGGCAGCCTTACCCAGTGTTGATAATCGGTAGATGTAGCCGTTATCAAAATTAAGTATGAGGTGGAGGTAACCTCTACTGTTATTTAATATTGCACTTACCCTCTTTAATAAAAATACAATTTGTTTAAAATGCTATGTCATGGGGATTTGTATTTATGATAATTGAAAATGTTGCTTTAGCAAATAAAAGAACCTGAGTCATCACTGTTAATTCTTGCATGTATACTATTGCATACTGTGTGTTGGCTCGCGAGCACGGTGGTTGTGCTCATTCTCGCTCTTTCCTCAAACCCTCAGAAGCAGAAAATCTTAGAGATTACGACTACTACGAGGAACCAGACGCCTGAAGGTCTAGGAGTTATTGAAGCATAGTTTAGTTCTTAGATGTTCGAGTCTCGCCCCAGTCTAGCTGGTACCTAGGTGCATCCTATATTATCTGAGTTTCGGGTATTATCGGGTGTACATTGGTTTCCCCAGTCGCTTGCCTGTGGAGAGATGTGCCCTCACCCCTTTTTGCTTCCGTTGTTGCTTCCACTACTTTTGTAATGTAATCATTTGGCTTGTTCGACCTTTGTTTTAAAACTTGACTCGATGCGGTCTTTGTAAACTCTGATGTATTAAATTAATGAATGGTATGGTTATACGCTATGTATGAAATAACTTAGTGATACATCTGTGAGTGATATCTACTGATCCAGTGAATATTACGGTGATTTCACATAGAATTCAAAATTAAAAAAATCCAGATCCGACAATAGAATTCCTATGTGGAAGCGAGGGTGTCCAAAATTCCAAGCGAATGCACGAGTTTGCGCCGGTCAAAGCTTGTCAGATCATTGCATGCCTCGTCACGGCTGGAGACGTCACTCGTACCCGGTGTGGATGCATCATCCATTGCTGTGGAGTGGAGATGGCTGTCACTCCCCGGCCTATATATAGGCACACAGTGTGTGTGCATTGTCCAGGGACACACAGAAATACCTTATGTAGCGTATGTGCAGAGAGCAAGAAGCACATAGTAGCAGAGATATCCAGTTCATAGCAGCTAGGGGCGTGCTGTTCTTGTGGGTTTGGGACCTGTGCTCAGGAGAGATGACACCGACATCAAATGGATTGGTTTGGACTATGTCCATCCGTTTGAAGTGGGTGTCATCTCGCCTGAACATAGGACTAACTATCCCTGAATAATGAATACATACCTGATACCCGGACGAGTCTTCTTCTAGTTCTACACACTTGTTCTTGATTCGCTTTGGCGACTGCTTTACAAGAATACACAAGGTAATGCAACTGCCTCTTCAGACCTCACTTGTCCTTTCGTTCTCCTCTAGGTTGATCTTGCAGGTGAGGAGATGTGTTGTTCTGACATGACATGTGAGACAGACAGATGTCGGAGCAATCATTCATAGACAAGGTTGGTTAGCCATATTCATCCATGCCAGAGTGAGTCGTCCTTCTGGTTTAGTGGCTGTAAACGCTGAAACATCTCCAATTGTTCTTAAAAGAAATGAAATATATATTCCAACAGCTGTGTACTTGAAGCTTGGGTTTAATTTACACTCCACTACAGGATGTATTTTTTGTTTGTTCGATCATTCTCTTTCTGTTACTGTCGCATACCTGCATATATATATGGTTTAGCTCGCTCTTATGGTACTTTGCATCTCTCAAGAACATGCATATATACGAGATTTGCATCTCTCAAGAGTCAAGAACATGCATATATACGACCTTGCTTTAGTGAAAGTGTCAGTTTAACGTTGCTTTCGTTTTCTACTGCAGGAAAAAGCACTCGTGCAATTCTCAGCTATGCAACAACGCCAATCTGGCTATTGTTCTCATTACTTTCTATCTAGAGCATTCTCCTGCAGAGAGAACTTTCTGAATATGATCACCTTGTTGCTGATTGCAAGAAAGTTTTTGGTTTGTTGAGTGGAATCGGGTACCTACCCTGTCTTAAAATAGATCTCTAGCTTGAACCAACCGAGAACTGGTTAGTTCCAGCTTGTTTGTGACGAAACTACTTGTTCTTGATCCTTTATTGTAACATCCTCAGATTTCAAAACTCAAATCAAAATTTGGAATCCAATTTCAAATCTGAGTTTTTGCAAAAAAATCAATTGTGCGAAACCCTAACCAGGGTTTGGCCCGACCCGGTCCGGTTCCTCCCGGCCCGGTCTCTTTCCTCGCCTCGCCCGTGCGCACGCCACCGCCCTCTCCCACCAACCGCTGGCCTTCTCTCTCCCCCTCTGCCACTCCCCGCTTCCGCCGCCGACAGCCGCAGCGCCTCCCGCTCCCGTCACCTCCTCTGCTCGACTGCAGCGCCGTCCCTCGCCTTGTCTCCATCACCGCCCTCCTGCACCAATCGCCGCTGCCGCACCCCATGCCTCGCCCGGTTGCCTCCGAGCGCAGGCACTCATGGCCTAGATCGGGACGCGCGAGCGCTCCTCCCCTCTCCCTGCTCCCGCCGGCTATAAAGGCCGAGCCTTCTCCTTTGCTTCCTCCCCCTCCACCCCTTCACCTCCTCCGCTTGTTTCCGTCGCCGCCGCTTCGCCTCCCTAGCCGTCGCCTCCTCGCCCCGCCTTCGCCTCCGGCTGCGGCCCCCGCTCCGGCGCAACCTCTCTCCCTCCCACCTTCCCGCGCCGCCACCGCCGTGCGCCCCCTCGCCTCCCTCTCTCTCCCTCGCCCGTTCCCACTCCCCCCTCGTTTTCTCTGCGCAACAGGGAGAAGACGAGGCGACACGCCGAGCGCGTTGCCATTTTAACGCCGTCGCCGCGCCTGACAAGTGGCCCCGCACCACGTTGTGCCGCTGATGGGTGGGCCGCGACACTGTGCCGTGGACTCATGGACCCGTAGGCCCGCGCATTTCATTTCGGCCTCCGGTCCACGCAATAGTGTCATGGACCGTGCACCGTGCACGTGGACCCAGTCCACGAGCACTGTGCTGTGGACCAAGCCCCGCGTGTGCGCCACATGTCAGCATGAGAAAAACCACCTTTTATGATTTTGTTTTCAATTAAAATTTCATTGAAAAACTTCAAAAATTTATATCTTTTTCATTCTAAAATTTTCTAAAATCAAGATCTTGCTTATGGCACTGGTCTTGTTCATTTTGGAGTCTATTTATTATGAGTTTGGTATTTATTTTCTCTCTGTGTTGTTGTGCCTTTTTTCGTTACTTTCGTCCGATTAGGGTTCGAAGACGCAGGAGACCTCAACTTCGATCAAGCTCAAAAATATCAAGACCCCGCTGCCTTTAACCAAGGTGAGTCAATACTTTGATAATTTTGAGTCTATATTTTATGAAAATTATATTTATTTAAAAATATCAAAGTTGCATGCTTTAATTCTGTAATCAATTATATGTTAAAACTTAAGGTAGTTAAACACCCATTTGATAATTAATTAATTATTACCCATCCTTTGATAAGTTGAATCCCTCATTCCATGTCACCCTAATAAATATGTGGTAAATACTAGTATAGGTTGTACTTAAGCGACATATTAGTCTTGCATAAGTACCAGGACAATAAATATCCTGATCATCATCTTTTAATCATGAAAGTGGTTTTGGGCAGTCATTGGATGTAAATGACTGGCGTGTTGTGTTAAATTTGTTTTTCCTCCCCAAAACCCTAAATAACTTGCTAGTACCACATCTGAGCGGATGAAAAGAGTGGTGGGTGCGGATGTAGCATGAGAATGTGTGGAATGTGGTATGAACCGTCCAGATGGATTAAGAACTTAATCTTGTCATGACCTCCTATGCAAAACAAGTACAACCGCAAGTCTGCAAAGTGTAACTTGGCTTAGTAAAATTATTGAACCCTGAATATCATCCCACAACTGATGTTTGGAAGTGTGCAAGCAGTAGGATGTACACTGGCTTGAAAGGGGCACCGGGAAGGGTGAAGTTGCCAACTGCTCTAATCGTTGTGGCCGGGGCCAGCTGCGCTAGCCGTTGTGGTAAACATCCCGCATAACTTATGGAATTAGCCATAGGGGTGAGATGACGGAAGGGGCAAGGTAGTTTCAAACGTTACTGTGATGATCGCTCAACTGCATGACTAAGGAATCATGTGGGGGTAACGAGTATGATTATCTCTTGTGGGCACATCTTACCGAAGGCAAGTGACTGGGGAACCCGTGTACACCCGATATTATCCGAAAACCTCGAACAATATAGGAGGCACACAAGAACCGACGGAGTCAGCTAGACTGGGGTGAGACTAGAACAGCTAAGGACTAATCTACGCTTCAACGATTCCTGGTTCTTCAGACTTCTGGATCCTTGTTGTAGTCGAAAGCTCCAGGGTTCTTGTTTACCGTGCTCGCGAGCCAACACAACAGATGTAATAATATATATGCACGGTTCAACACGGATGGCTCGGGTTCTTTTATTTGTGTAAAGCAACATTTATAAATACCGATATTAGAAAATCCTATCACTTAGCATTTTAACCTAATTGCATTTTTAAAGAGATTAATTGTGCAATAATTAATAAAAGCAGAGGCTACCTCCACCTTCATGCTTATATTTTTGCTGGTGGTCATACCCACCTATTACCAACGCTGGGTAAGAATACCCAGGGAAAATCCAAATCAAGGGCTAGGTGAGCCCCGCACATTTTACAACCCATCCGCAAAAGTTTTTGAAATAGAACTAACTCTCGTAAGCTCCGCATGCCCGCCCGTGACTGTGGGCACGGCTGTTCAAACAGTTTTTATTCTCTGCAGAGATTGTACATCTTTACCTACAAGAGATAACCAGCTTGATATGTACACACGTTTCCGTAGACATGTGAATCAAGAGGAGATTATCACAAAGCCTTTACAAGGCATTCCTCGATATTTGCCACACCCGCTAAGGTTTCACCTGAGTAGGGTTTCATTCCCGTGGGACCCGACAACCACTGTACCCAGACCCCCTCTTGCGCCATGCAACTTACGCCTAGGGTCCCGCAAGTCACATACTCCAACCCGTAGCCTCGTGGACTCACGGTGAAGGGGAGTCCCCCAATGGTGCGGCTCGTACCGGTGGACACCAATTAGTTAGCCAGGTCGACACCATTATAGACTTGTGGCTGTACTGTTTTACAATTGGAGGACATTACAGGATTAAGTCCTTAAGATTATCTGTGCGGTTCTTACAAAATACCAACCATTCTCGTGCTCGACGGCACCCACCATCCTTCCATCCGCCCAGATGGGATATTAGCAAGTTTTAGGGTTTTGAAGAAGTATAAAATAAATTATCCAACCAGTTCAGTCATTCTCCCCAATGACTGTCCAAAACAATTGTCATGATTAAAGAATGATGATTTGGGGTAGGAATAACCTAGTACTTAAACAAGTCTAGCATGACGTTTAAGTACTACCTATAACTAGTAGGTTACCAGATATTTACTAGGGTGACAAGGGTATTGAGAGTTCAATTTTCAAAGAAATGGTATAATAATTATTTAGTCATCAAATAGGCATTTAACTACCTTATAGTGTTTGACATACATTTGCATAGAAAATTAAAGCATGCAATTTGATATTTTAAAAGAATATAATTTGCATAAAATGTAGGATCAATATGAACAAAGTGTTGACTCGCCTAGGCTATTTTACCGTGGCCTTGATCTTACTCAAAGCCTGATTAGACCAAGGTTGGAATTCCTGGTCGGCGTCCTTGCTTGGATCTTGATCCAGCTCGAGTCGTCAATTCCTCTGGATCTCGATTTCTAATTACGCAACAACGACCGAAAAACAAAATAAATCCAAAGAACTCAAAAGACCAATAAAACACAAGAGCCCCAGAAAGATTGCGGAGGACGAGTTTGAGAGAAGGGATTGGGTGATACTGGAATATTTGACAGAGTCAAACGTCCAGTTGAGCGAAAGGAGGAATGGCAGAGAAATTCTGCCGGGAGGGAGGATACAAGGAGGGTAAGGTCGAAGGAGTTTTTACCGGAATGCTCTACTGCAGATTTGGAAGATAGCAAGACTATACCACTACAGGCGACAAAGCAACTCTACTACAGGTTCTATATCAAATCTAGATACCAGATCAAAACACAATCCAATGACAATTCAATACCAATCTCAGCTGCCCGATAATACTCAACGATTCAATTGCTAGCTACTCAACCTACTACTACTACAACCTACTGCCATAACATATCACAGATTCTACTACCAACTATATAACTGCCAGATTACCAACCGAGATTTAATTGCCAGACCACAATTCATTGCCAAACAATACGGATTGATAAAGCAATCAAATCAATACTTCCAGCTTACACTAAATACATTTACTTCCAACAATCTTGGACCTACTTATGAAACACTAACCAAAAACTAACAATCAATTAACAAAACCTATAGAGCATACTGCTACTGAAGATCAAAGCTATCCCTGTCAATTAGGATCACAATCAATAATTCAATTTACTGCTAAAACACTTATACTGATAATCAGTAACCACAGACAATTTAATCAATAATCAATTTACTACAAGCAAAACATCCTACTATCCTATTGCAACATTTCTCAATTGCCGGATAGATTGCAACCTCATTGCTACTGCTATGATATGGGAAATAACTACGAATCAAACACTGACAATTGAAATAGATGGAAAACAAATGATTGTTAGTTCTACAACACAAAAACTCAAATATCAGACCAAGGTGAATTTTTTCATTGCCAGCCAAACAAACCATTAACCTAATGCACCAATGCACAAATGCCAAATCACTCAATCTTGTCGAAATGTCAGAATATTACACAAATGATCAATTGCCGGTTTACACACATATTTCAAAATCTAGATACAAAACACACATTACTTGACAATGATACCGATATTCAAATTACTGTCAAACATTGCCATTAACACATAGATTCAACCGTTTGTCAGATCATACAGAAATTGCAAGGTCCCACATTGATTCAGTTTGCCAGATCATTAACAGGGAACTCAAATGCTAGATCACTTCAATTGCCGGCTGAACCAAATATTGTCAATCCAACCATTGATACTGATGAGCAATCAACACACAATTCTCTAACAATATGGATCTGGGAAGTAGTAATCACAACAATCAATAATCACTGATACTGAAGCTCAATGCTAGTGATCGACACTCACTGCCACTATGCATGGGGGCCTTCGGCCACAGGGAGAGAGCAAATGGCAGGGAGGAAAAGCAGGGAAGGAGGGGCTTTGGGCCGGTCTGACTGGGCGAGTCGGCCGATCCGACCGGGGAGGGTAGGGGCGCTCGGGTGATGGCTGCCGGCGACGGGTGGAGGCCGGAGGGGTGCCGGAGGTGGCCACAATGGAGCGCTGGAGGGGAGGGGTTGCCAAGGGAGGCGGAGTTGGGGCCGGGGCGGCGACGAGGAGGAATTGGCGGCGGATAGAGTTGAGGGGCTCGGCGGCCACGACATTTGGAGGGAGGGGAGCACTAGACCAGCATAGGTATTAGAGTGGGGAGGGAGAGCTTACCGAGCCGCTGGAGGGAAGGGGATGCCGAGGGAGGTCGGTGACGGAGCCGAGGGCGGCGCGGGGGAAGGCGCAGTGGCAGCGGTTCTCCGGAGGTGGGGTGCTGCGGCCAGCTGCTGGGTAGGCTCGGGGTGTCGCCGCGGCGCTCCAAGTGCTGGCGACTTGGCCGAGGCGGTGGAGCTCCCAGTCGGCCGGAGGGGAGAAGGAAGGATGGGGGGGGCTTTGGAGCACTTACCTGGGGAGAGGGAGGAGCAAGGCAGGGAGGAGGAGCAACGGCTCTGTGTTACTTATAGCTGGGTAGAGAGAGGGAGCCGAGGGAGGTTGACGTTAGTGGCGGCATGGTGACGGCGGTATGGGCAGCCATGGAGCCGATGGGACCGGGCAAAGCAGGCGGAGCAGGCGAGGTAGTTGGAGCTGGCGACGGACCGGGTGGAGGTGACGCACGTGCTGACCCGGGGCGAGGCACGGCTTGGTCCGGTCTGAGTCGTGCCGCAAGGACAGAGCCGATGTCATGGAGATATGGGTGGCGACGTGCTGGGGGCCGATGGAGGCGACGTGCGGGTGGGGGCGAGCGCAGGGCATGGCGCAGAGGAGCATGTGGTGAGGTGATGCTTGGTGGGGGCGGAGTGGCAGAGGTGGGGGCCGCGCTTGGGGAGCAAGCGGGGGAGATGGAGTCGGGCCGGAGGCAGGCCGAGCGGAGGCGACTAATGGGAGAAGGGGGTGGGGTGGCGGAGAGGGGAAGCCGGGCGGAGGCGACGAAAGCGGTGCACACGGGGAAGGCGTGTGGGGGAGACGAAGGGCGGTGGGAGCGAGAGGGGAGCGGGGGAAGGCGATGCGGGCGGAGGCGAGTCGGCCGAAGCGGTTGGGGAGGAATGGATAAGGGAGAGGGAGAGAGGCGAGCGATGCGAGAGAGACGGGAGAGAGAAAGAGAGGAGTTGGGCCGGGCTGGAAAAACGGGATACCACATAATGACAATCTTGACCGTTGGATCTGGATTGAACAGCCAAGATTAATAGGGCTCTTACATCCAAACCATTTAATCACCATGCATACTCTTACCTCCAATGCGCCTTCATTAATACGTCTGCATTAAACACACTGCTTGCTTCCACCACCAATGCTCAGCATTAAACACGCTGCATGATCCAACGGTCAAGATTGTTATTAACACACTAGATACGTTCCCTATATATATATATATATATATAGGATAAATACTTTCTACTCCCGGGTGTAGTTACTTCCACCTCTGATATACCACTTAAAAGAACTTGACATACTCCTTTATCACTTTGGGTATACTCATATACTAATTATAAGATATTCCAATGCGAACCACATGAAAAATTTGTAAGAAAGTCCTTAGTTTTTAGTATATTTTGTAAATACCTTCATATTTGCACTAAAAAGGAGTATGTCTAAAAATTTGTACATACCACCCCTGAAAATGTGTGAATACCACCTAGGTGGTCTTATATACTCGTATACTACACATACATACTCTCGGTTGCATGAAGATACTCTCTACGTTGTGAGATACGGAATAGGAGTAACTACTCCGGGAGTAGGAAAAGGCTTCCTATATATATATATATATATATATATATATATATATATATATATATAGAGAGAGAGAGAGAGAGAGCATGCATGGCCATGGCATCTTAATCTTTTATTCCGAGCACGCTAGAGCATATCTACTCTTCGATCATCACATATACTAGGTTGGTAATGCACGTTTCGCTGTGCCATTGATCATAAGTTGTTTGAACAGTAGACTTAGTTTTTGAAGCGTACACAATAAACTTGTTTGCCATAGAAAAACTGGGTTTTGCTAAACATGTTTAGTTGGGATACAATGAGTGACTCATCATTATCGGCGTAGATCATGTTCGATAACAAAGTCTCGAAAATAAATATTAAGAATGGTGTTTAAAAAACTGTAATCAACACCGACATGTATCAGCTCTCGTTTAAATAAGAAAAAAAAATTATATACCGGGATGTTGTATTCAACTTTATGTCTATGGCGGACACATGTAGAGAGTTTTCAGTAAGTTGGTATGCGCAGCCTAGCACTTTGTCTGAGTATATCATCTGATTTGTCTGAGTATATTATCTGAGTAGGCTTAACTGGCCCAAAATGTTATTGGACATCCTCTCTATTTTGTGTGTTTGTTCTCTTTTAACCAACAAAAGCAAATAAGAAATTCAGGAAACAAGACATGTTTGTTTTCGTAGCTTTCATGATGCCGATACAAGTTTAGGCTATGGAATGCACCTGATCACGCATATCCAGACTGGGCCATCCGCTTCCATATCTGCATACAAGAACTGAACATGCACACTTGTCATATACTGACTAATGAGAAAACCGACTGACCATTTCATCTAACCGAAGAATCAGCTTTGTTAATTGGAAAGCAGGCATCCAACTGCTGCTCTAAATTACATCCTGGCCATATGTAGCCAACAACAACAGGAGGCATAACTACAAGACAGCTAGGTCAACGTATTGTGAACAAACGGATAATTGGACGCCTATTTTGACTACATTCTCTCAGACATCAACAACAACAACCAGGTATCATTATTGTATTTTAGAATGATATTGTCATATTTGGAAGAGAAAAAAAGATGGCATGGTGGGTAAGTTTACAGAGGACAAAGGTTATTTATTAGCAATTTAGCAAAATTAATATATAGGGGACAAATCGATGCAAGAATGTATGCATATGCACATTTGGACTTGATAGTTCTGAGAGAGAAAAAAATCTTAGATGTGCAGCTCAATTTTTTGGGCAATGTAGATAGGTATGGAGTCATTTGGACACCAATATGACAAATCATGCACAGCAAGCTAAAGTGAAAGAAAGCAATATTTTGGATATATTCAAACTAATTACTTCTCAATATATGATATTTGGCAGCTATTTTGTAACATCCCAAAAATTCCTAAATGCAAAAATACGGGATTTCAAAAACTTTTTATGTTATCTATTGCCATCATAATTGTTTGCATTTTTGGAAGTAATTTTAGCTGTGTTTTCTCCTCTAGCCAGCGGTGTAAAATAGAAAACCCTAATTACATAAACCCTAGATACATAAATTGTAAAAGAATCAAATACAATTAAATCATTGTAACAAATTTAACAAAAAATGTTGCCCTGTTAGATATTACCTTAAATGTAAACCCGAAAGATCGAAAGCATAAAAATCCAAACCAAATTCTCCGAACATACAACAACCTAATCAAAAATTCTCTAGAACATATCAATCTATATCTGTCATCGCATGAAAATTTTCAAAAGAAAATACCAAAATTTTAACCAACCCTAAAATTCTGACTCATTCATTTTTTCCAATTTTTCTAGTCCTTTTTATGTTTTCTTCCTTGTCTACTATTCCTAAGGCCAACCTACAACCATAGCATTCTACCTTCTATGCTTCTCTGCTCAGGTAGCCCCGACAACACTGCAGTGTTCCATACCGCTGCCCATGACCGGCCAGCTGCTGCCACCCAAGCCGCCACGTTGCCGCCATGCAACCCCTACGTGGTCACTCGCTGTTGCTCACAATGTCGCTCAAGCGCACTGTGCCGCCACACCTTGTCAACTCCCCGCCCATGTCACCCCGCGACCTACGCTGCCGCTCGTGCCGAGCGCATCGACGCACTTGGGCAATCTCCGCCCTAGTGGCTATAAATAGCCCCATGTCTCCCCGGTGATCTCCCTTCGCCACACCCAACCACAATACACCTTCTCCCATTGCCAATTGAGTCCGAAGCACATGGTAAGACCAACCTCTGATTTTCAGCCGTGGCATCACCCCGTCGTCGCCGGCGCTCCAGAGATCCCCATGGTCCTCCACCCCTATCACACTATATTCCAATCTAACATAAGTAAAACCCCTAAACTAATTCGATGTTTTATTCACAGGAGTAGCCGCCGACCTCGTTCTTCCTCCCCTTCGGCCAGAAGAACCAAAACAGTCGAATCAACCTTTCCGGTGAAGTATACTCCAATTCATTTCTTCTAAGCCATCTACTTACTCCCTTGAAGCTATCCCGAGGGTTGAAAGCTACTCATTTTCCTCAGGCCATCACCGCCGCTTGGAGCTTCTCTCGCTGTCGTTGTCCACCATCGCCAGACCATCTCTGGCTAGCTCGTCCCTTCCGCGTCATACCGGTACATTCCTAGTGGCCACTAGATGCTCATGCTCACTCTAGTTGCGCGGAAGCATTGCCGGATCAACGACTGTGTCGTAGACCCGAACTGTAGTCGAGCCTCCTTCGATTACATGTAGTCGAACCTCCTTCCGACCAGGTAGTCGAAACCCCTTCCGACCAGGTAGTCGAAACTCAAAACGATGAACAGTACTCGAATCCAAAATTGCCTCCCCCTTACTGACCATCCGGGCCCACTAGCAGGCATTCTTGTGAACACAGGAGGCGCCGCCGACCCCATCTCCCCCATTCCGGCCGCTGCCGCCGCCTACATCGCCATGCATGCGCTCGGCGAGCCCCACTGCAATTCCTCGTGGTGGGAGTATCTCCTGGACTCCCCCAAGCTTTTCCCCCACCCACCGGAGCTTCCCCCTCACCGCAGCGCAGCACCCACGGTGAGGCGCTCGTGCCGCCATCGGCTCTCGCCGCTGGACCCGCTCGGCACTCCTCCACCACCATCGACCACCCAGGTAGCTTCGCCGTGCTCCACTAATGCTCATGCTCTCCTCCGTTTTCCTCCCCTCCCACTCCGATGCCGCCACACCGCTTCCCCTCCATGGCAGGTCGCCGCATGTAGTCGCCCAGCCACTCCCGGCCATTTCCGGTCGTGCCTCCACCGCCCATGAGCTCATCTTGGCCGCCCTGTTCCGATTTGACCGACCCCTAGTTAATACCTTTAACAAAAGTTAACTAGTATTAGGACACGTCACCGACATCTAAAACATATACACCCAGACCTATACGTTAAGGAGTAATATTAGTACCGTTAGGTAATTATAGAGAGGAGCAATTACATGTTGATTAGTTTAGCTAGTAAATAACTTGATGGAAAGCCAAACCAACAAGAGTATTAATGATATGTAAATATCACTGACTTGTGATCCCTAGGCCACTATTATGCCATTAACCAAAAATGCCTGGTGAAGTGGACACCATTTTCTACTTTTCTTGTAATTGCTAGTCAGAGTCTTAGCCTTGTTCCGATCAGTGAAGTCTCCCTTGCCCTTGGTAACCTTTTCGGGAATCGCAAGGACTTCCTTCTTATTAGGCTTGCTATTCTTCTTATTCTTAAGAGACTTCTTGATTTTCTTCTCTTGCTTCTCCAGGCTTGACTGGAGATTTTTATCTTTTCAATCAATAGCATCGCACTATTCGACCGCTTTACTAGTAGTTGCATACTTGTATGCCATGTCGAAAAGTTCGACGGTCATCCGTGGAGGATTTATTGTAATATCCTTCGTAAAACGATGATTTCTCAGCCCTGCTTTAAAAGTCTAAATGGTAGAAGATTCTGCGATCTCTTGGATAGAGTTTCGAACCAGACTGAATCTCTTGATATATTTTCGAAGAGTTTCGTTGGTTTTCTGCTTCATACGATGAAGACCATCCACCTTCCCGGGACGGTCATACGTCCCTTGAAATTTGGTGATCAGAGTATCGCAGAGCTGCTCCCAAGTATAGAAAGATTCGGCTGGTAAGTTACGCAACCATGAGAGGGTAGACCCTTCGAGGACCGTGGGCAAGTAATTTTCCATCACGTTGTCATTACCACCTGGAACTTTGATGGCGGTAGTATAAATTTGAAAAAATTCTAAGGGGTTATGGGTCTCATTGAACTTTTCTATGTTGGCTAGTCGAAACCTGTCCGGCCAACGAACAGCTTGAAGACCTGTCGAAAATGCCCGACAGCCTGTAATGGAATCGTGGTGCCTTCTCTGAAAAGGAGCTAGATTATAATCAGTTGGGGATCGGTTCCTCATATTTGCATACCTAGGATCCTCTGTCCCAATTCGGTCGTGAACGTTATGATAACGTCTTTGACCACCTGCTTGGTTCAGATGATGCCTGAGATCGCCTGAATCAAGTGGTCGTTCCTCTTGATGAGGAGTAGGAGTGGTTGCTGTGAAGTGCCATCTTCCCTCGTGATTTCCTGGTCGGAACCTATGAGGGGGTCTTGGTGTTGATCAGTCCTCCGCTCGACCATGTTGTCCCCTATTGAGAGAGGAGCACTGGGATGAAGTCATCGTGTGACTTTACGAATTCCTTTGCTCCCGGTACATTTCCGTACGCCGCATGGTTTGTTGGAGGATCTCCGACACCTAACCTGCAAGCTGAGCATAACTTGGAGTTTCTGCTAAAGCAGGATCTAAATTATTCAAAATATCCTAGACTCGTTGTAGGTTTTGTATTGTTACCAAAGGTCGTGGAAGATTCCCCCTTGCAGTATACGTTCGATGAGGTGAGTTTTCCCTTGACCTTTCGGTTAGCCCTGTCTGACCCCTTACTAGCGGTGTTGTAGGAACATGTGAATTAACTGATGCACGTCCATCAACTCAGTTGCCTTTTGTAGTTGGTGCTTGAGCGCCTTTACCATTTCCACCAGTAAGTGGTGGTGAGTTAACCCATGGAGAATCATGCATGGCATTCAGATTGGTATTTTCCAATTGTGTTAACTTCGTGGCGCCAGCAGTGATCTTCCGATGAACTCCCGTCGTAGCTAAGGGGGAGCTTTCTAGTGATTTCACAAGGAGCCTCCATGATGGGGAGCGGTCGGAGATTACCGCCTCTGGTGGGCTTTGTGGTGGTCTCAGTCTGATCCGGTGGATTGCCAATCATATGCTGAGTTTCACCATGCCCACTTGGCCTACGATTGGTGATAACTTCATCGATACCCTTACTAGATATCGGTTGGCCCCCGAAATACGTAGGAGCTGTTGGCGAATACGAATTGCACATGACAATATCGAGAGTACATGGACTCTCTGATTGCAGCGCTGGCCTTCCGTTGCCGTTTTTGTCGGTCTGGTCGACCGGGCTTGTAGAGGCGTTTGAACGTTCCGAACTGGTCGGAACGAGCAATTCCTCTGAGACCGCCATTGATGACGGCGGTGTATCCTCATCCATCCAGTCGATTTCGCTAATCTCTGCGACTGGCGAGCCGGTGGAGGAGGATGATGGCATCTCATTTTCTTCTATGGCACGGATGCATGTGTCCATGTTGAGGTCGGAGTAGTCCGCCAGTTCAAACTAGTTTTTCTCACCCCAAGTCTCTGCCATGTTCGCATGAGCGATGATGAGGCAAATGAAGTGGATGAGGAATGCTTGAGCGAAGTAAACTTCAAGAACTCAACGCCTTCTTCCCCACGGTCGGCGCTAGCTGTCGACAATCAAGTCACCGATCTTATGAAATAAAACAGAGAAAAATATCAAAGAGTTCTTGGGAGAGGATGCGACTGTTCTTTATTGCTATGAACTGGATCGTTTACAGGGGGTGCCCTTGACATGGCAATGGACTAATCCTAATTATACTAAGTGTAGTGCTTGCTATGCTAATGCTTCAGATGAAATCCAATCGTCTCTTGATCTTTCGAATTGGATTGCCTTCTGTCGTTCGCGTTCTTCCTTAAGTAGTTGATGAAGTTGTGGCAGTTAATCCTGGAGGAGGCGCCTGTTGGAAGTGTCACGACTGGTTGGAGCGAGGCAACAGTTGATGAACTATTAACCGTCTGGCGGTTGATGTCTGTGAAATACTAAACCACATGGTAGTTTGTTGTTAGTGTCATAGGATCATGAAACGTCGCGTGGTATGGAGCCAATATGACACAGGCTTCATTCATCACACGGTAAAGAATATGTTTGGAGCAAAATCCAGATACCAGTTCATTGCTTGTACGAGCAGTCATCTGGTCGGGGGCTAGGTACAAGACCTTGTCTGACCAGGGTACCTATAAGTAACCTCTAGAATCCTTACAACCATAGAGGTTGTTAGCCTTAGGAGTTACGATTCTTACGCCCATGGGGGTCGTTAGCCTTAGCGGTTACGACCATAAAGACATATGTTCTTTTAATTATGTATTAAAGTAATACATAGATATTTTAATCCTCGTCAGAAAGTTTGATGCAAAGGTAGAGATGAGAACGAGGAGATCAAAATGCAGATGGAAATGGATTTCTGGGAGATGGAGTTGGACTGTTACGAAGAGGAATTTGAAGCAGATCCATGATTGAGTTGGGCGCGTTTAAGAGTATAGGCTATATAAACTCTATACCACTGGTTGACAAGAAGAAAATATCTAATCAACCAAACACTTTTAACTTTACCTTTACCTTTGCCTTTACTTTTATCATGTACCTTAGGAGTAGTTTGTAGCTAGCAGATCAATTCTTTTGTAATTCGATCTATGTTTATCAGTTGAATCGATCTCAAGTTAATACCATCGGCTTCGTCTTGTTGCCGCGCCTGGAACACTTTTCCGGTGGCATCATCCGTTATCGAAGCTTTGCCGCTTTGCTGGAAAAATCGGCTGACACATCGCTCCCCCTAGGGACACGGTGTTTGCCATATTTGGAACACTTTTCCGGTGGCAACAGCGACACCAAATCTTGTATTTTGATGGAGCCAACTTAGTTTTGTTATATATAAAAGAACATGACCGCGACCAGGACTAAATGGAACAGTTTGACACACCCCCAACACCAAACAAGGACAACCAAGTGTTCCTCGAAAAACAAAATGAGAGGTACATTTGATTGGGTAACGAGTACCCCAAACAGCCCCGTGCAGCTGCACAGCCCACAAAAGTCCAGCCTGCCGCGCGCGTGCGGCCGAGGCCCATTGCAAGCAAGCTGAAGTGAGGTGGCATTGGAAAACCTAATTGGGCCGTTGCATATGCTTCGAGGCTCCAGGATCCGTTGTAAGTTGTAACGGGTCTAACGCAATATACCATTTTCATACACACACACACACAACACCCCTTTAAGCAAATCACGTCTTGTCCGTGTTGCACATTTGTACTACTGTAGCACACTACTAGAATGCAACTTAGCACCACGATTCACAGCTTACTGCATGATCATTTTTCAATTCTAAAACATGGCCTCTGATGAGGTGCTGAACTCTGAAAGTACTGCCTTAACTTTACCATCAACTTGGGCAAGTGACTGAATACTAAGTACAAGTGTATGTCCTTGACAGGACACAAGATGTAAAGAACATCAACGAACGATTCTTTGTTCTGTGACAAGTCATCTTTATTCAGACCTAGCGTATCTGGCATCACCAGTTCTTCCAGATGAACACAACGGGGCTCCTGACTCGATGCACCTTGCTCTCCCACACGATGTGCCCGAACTCCACTAGTTCCGTGCCATGTCCACCGTCCGATTTGCTTCGGAACACGACCTTGTAACTCTTCTTCTCCTTCTGCTTGCTGAACTCCAGGCTCGCCGGCGTGACGGTCACCTCCACGCTGTTCGGAGCCACGACCTTCACCTTGTACGCCTCGGGTTCCTCCGACACCTTCGTCACCGTCCGCGTAAGCACGCCGACGTCCGCGTTGTGGTTGAAGATCACCGCGAACGACGGGTAGTTGAGGTCGCCAGGGCCGCCGGGGAGCGTCCTCGTGCAGCTGACAAAACCGGGCTGGAACATTCGAATCTGTTCAGCAGTGTAGTTCAGGGTGCATAGGAAGTCGACGTAATCCTGCTCGACGGCGTCGTAGACCAAGCCCGGGTCAAGCGCCAGCTGCGGCCGGATGTGCCCGGCCCCGGCTGCCAGCGGCGTCGCGCTCGTGCCCTTGGCGCCATCGTCCATGATGGCCTGACCGCTGTTGTCGAGCGTCGCCGCGGTCGTCATGAGCGCCGAGCGTATCATAGCTGGCGTCCAGTCGCGGTGCTTGTGCATGAGCAGAGCAGCTAGGCCGGCGACGTGCGGGCACGACATGGAGGTGCCCGAAATGATGTTGAAGCTTGATCTCCTCGGGTCTTCGTCGGCGTCTGTCAGAGCCGACACGTTGGGCCAGGCAGCAAGAATGTTCAAGCCCGGCGCGATGACGTCTGGCTTGAGGATCTCAGGGACGACGTTGCTGGGGCCCCGCGAGGAGAAAAATACCACCATCGGCGCGCGGTTCTTGCCGATGACCGTGTCGCAGGTGAAGCGGAACGACGCCACCGGGTACGGCACCGAGTGGATGTACGCCGTGAGCTTCTCTGCTTCTATTGGGCTGAGGCTGACAGCAGGAAGGGTGAAGGCGTAGACTATGAGTCCGTCCAGACTCCAACCCTCATCAAGGCTGAGAGAAACTAGGCCGGAACCACCACCCCTCTGTACAGCCATGCCGTCGCCAACTACTGCGGAAGTGCACACGACGACCTTGCCCATGATCTTGTCCGGCACTAGGTCGGTGCAGTCGCTGGGCAATAGCCGGATCAAGCCGGTTTGGTTGGCCCTCATGGCGTAGAGGGACTGCCCGGTGAGGACCTCCCCACTACCCAGCGTGACGCTCACCGGGAACAGCCGGTCCACGGTGGAAGCACCGACCGTCGTGATCCACGGCGCGACGTTGTTCAGAGTGGATTCTCTAGGTCCCTCGTTGCCTGCCGAGCAGGCGATGAAGACGCCATTGCGCATGGCACCAAACAAGGCGATTGCGACAGGGTTGGCGTAGAAGTCGGGCTCGTAACCTCCGAGGGACATGGATATGATGTCGACGCCGTCTTTCACCGCGGCATCAACCGCCGCGACGACGTCCACGGTACGGCAGCCGTTCGAGATGCACGCCTTGTACATGGCGATCTTCGCCTTGGGCGCCACGCCCCTGGAGGTCCCCCGCGCGAACAAGAAGAGGCTGGCGTCGGGGACCGCCGAGCCGGCGGCCGTCGACGCCACGTGCGTGCCGTGCCCATCGTTGTCCCTCGGAGAGCGGAAACCGATGTCCTGTTGCCGCGCTTCCGCGCCGAGGTTGAAGACCTTGCCGCCAACTAACTTGTTGTTGCACAAACTGGCGTTGAACCGCTCGCCGTCGACGCACCTGCCCTTCCAGATCGGCCTGACAGGGCCGAGCCCGCTGTCGTTGAAGCTCGCGCTCTCTGGCCATATGCCGCTGTCGATGATGCCGACGATGACGCCGTCGCCGTGATCCGTGTCCGGCCAGATGCCGGAGTCAGGGTTGAGGCCGAGGAAGCCCGGTGACCTCGTGGTGTGCAGATGCAGCACCCTGTCTTCGTACACGCCGGCTACGCCCGGAGTGTTCGACAAGCGCCGGGCCTCGTCGTCGGTGAGCTCGGCGGCGAAGCCGTGCATCACGGTGTCGTAGGTATAGAAGATGCGGCTGGGCTTGGTATCCCGCGGTGAGAGGGAGGCCACCATGGAGTCGTACCAGTGCTCGAGAGCGGTGAAGTGGGGTGGCTTGGAGAGGTGGTCGGCTTGGACGATGTATGAGTTCGAAGGCTGAGGCTTGTGCTCAAGGTCTTCGTTGGGTTTTGGGGCAGTGAACGAGTGGGCGAGCTGTGCAAGCACAAGAACCAAAGCTAAGCAATGCCATGGACTCGAGATCATGGACGCCATTGTATTTGTACTTCATGTAGTAGAGGTTTCGCTTGGGACGAAATGCATGTAAGGGGTATGCATGGGTATTTATACAGCTTACGCTCGTATTTGGCCAACTCGATCAGGTGATGAACGGGGGCTGGCCTCTACCGCTCCAGTGCTGCAGTTGTAATACCACTAGTCCACTACTATAATGGTTAAACACGTTTATGGCCGTCCGATCATTAAATCAATGGCTGTATCAATTAATAAAAACTCCTTTCGGTTTTCACAGCAATTGATTGGACACATCCATTCGATCCACTAGCCTGCATGTGCAGTCAGCCGGACCCAGAATTACATTTTAGGTACGGTGGAGTTACTTTCTCGCCGAACATCGTCTTACCACGCACCGCTAGCGTCGCTCAATGAACTAATAATAGGTTCAAGTTATCTCATTTTAATTGCTTTTTTCCAACTAAACTCATTTTCGAAATATATAAACATTCCTAGAGACCTAGAACATCTCTATGAAGCCCAAGACAACAAATTATTTGCCTAATTTATTGGGTTCTACCGGTGATTTATTTATTTTAAAAAGTCTCAGATTGCTATCTTACACCTTTTCTTATTTTTATTTTAGACCGGTCTATCTAATGTTATTTTCCTGTATGGGGTTTAAAATTCTACTTTTCTGGTGATTCGCCCAAAACTCACAGGTAATGCGTTAAATTATTTAACTCACGCAATGGAGATTTTATTAGATTTATTTTACCTTATTTTCCCTACTTTTTTTTATACCAGTCGGTCTGCTGTTAAACCTTAAGACAAGGTTTTAAGAATTCATACCTTTTGCAATTTGTTCGAAAATCACATGTATGGTGCGTATGCATTCTCTCTACCTATATTTATTTTTCTAAAATTTTTATTTTAAAATTTCCTTTGATTTTCTCTTCCTTTCCTCACTTTTTCTCTTTTTACACTCACTTTCTCCAACATCATACGGCTGAAAATTCCTTAACCACTCATTTACAACCCAATCTCTCTCTCCTCACTACCGCTCACGGATACACCTAGGCCTTTCTTTCCTGCCCCAATCTTATTCTTCCTCTCACGGCTCCCTCTCTACTTCTTGTCTTCTTCTTCTCTGGTTCACCACGGCGCCATGCTCCTTTGGCTTGGCTCCCTCCTAGCGCCGCCGCCTCCAGCTGCTGGTCTGCCGCCGCCGCCTCTGGCCGCTTCTCCTTCCGACGTCGCCTCTCTTTCTCACTAGGCCGGCTCTCCAGAATGCTGGGTACGCCCCTATCTCTCTCTATCTCTCCCCCCTCTCTCCATGGCTCCTCCTAGGGGTGGTTCCCGGCCGCTGGCCAGCGGTAGCTCTGGCGAACCGCCAGAATGCTGAGTCCGCCCTATGTGCAGCTGTGCACACTCGCTACATATGACTAAGTTCTAAGTCATGTACGTTTTTGCTAGGTCGTGCTGGTTGGCTTGTGTGCGAAAACAAATCCCTGCAACACACGATGTTTTGTACATCTGTTTACTACTAAACCTAGATTGTCATTGGAGAGAAGCAAGCCATGTAAGATGGGGAAAGTACGTAGATGCCAAATTAATGTGGCTTCCTACAAACTTTTGATCAGGTGGATGCGCATTCTTGTGATAAGAGACAAAGTTATTCTCAGCTGATGGATTAATGGTGGAAGCACTGTGAACATTCTTGGCTAACAGTTCTCGCTTCAGTTGGGCGGCAAAGTCAGGCACATGGTGACACACTGACACGTAGATGGCTCCAAGAAAGTGTAGACATTCTGTTTTGATCTCTCCACCAAGGACCAATATGGACAGTGTGCTCCATCAATTTGATACTCTCCAATCAAGATTTTCTAAATTTCACAAGCATAATTGGAAAGAGATGCCATGGGGTTCAAGTTATTGTTCAGTGTAAAATGTGCTAGACCGATTATATTGTGGCCGTTTGAGCTGCAGAGCAAATTGTTTTTACCTAGACGCACAATGTTCAGGCACCTGATGGTCTACCGCAAACCAGACAAGTGCAGATGCAGCACCCTGTCTTCGTACACGCCAGCCACGCCCGGAGTGTTCGACAAGCGCCGGGCTACGTCGTCGGTGAGCTCGGCGGTGAAGCCGTGCATCACGGTGTCGTAGGTATAGAAGATGCGGCTGAACTTGGTATCCCGCGGTGAGAGGGAGCCCGCCGTGGAGTTGTACCGAGAGTTAAAATACCCGGCCGGTAACGGTACCGTCGGAGTCGACAAAAAAAAATATCAACCGAAATTTTTTTCCTCTCCTCTCTATTGGATTCGCCTCCCCTTGCTACTGCAGCTGGATGTGCTGCTCCCCCCATTGTCTCCCTCATCTCCATTATGAGTAGGCCCACTTGGCTCCCTCCCTTCCTCTTTTTTGCCTAATTACTCAGCCTGAGTGCCTCCCCCTCTCCGTCCATTTGCAGCAGCACAAGCAGCCTTCTTTCCCTCCATTTGCAGTAGCACAAGCAACCCTCTTTTCCTCCATTTGCAGCAGCACAAGCCTCCATCTCTCCCTCCCTCCATTTGCAGCAGCACAAGCCTCCCTCTCTTCCTCCATTTGCAGTAGCACAAGCATCCCTCTCTCCCTCCATTTGCAGCAGCACAAGCCTCCCTCTCTCACTCCCTCTCTCTCCCTCCATTTGCAATAGCACAAGCAGCCATCTCTCCCTCCATTTGCAGCAGCACAAGTAGCAGCACAAGCACAAGCAGCAGCAGCAGATATGAAACCTTCATTCTCTGATTTTTTTTCCTTGTCATTTGTCTTCTTTCTATCTCCTATTTGGCTGGTTGCATACTCACTAGGAACCACATTCACCAATTTGAAGTTCTAAATCAGGTTTAGATGAGAGTTTCTTCAACTAAACCCTTTAGGGAACATTTTTAGTATAGATAACCCAGTACCTCTCAAGTACTGTAACGTAAAATGTCTCAAATTTTTGAATGTTAGCACACAGGCTACAAAGGAAGGTATATATCAAGGGTATGAACCAAGGGTGCTGGAAATGACAGGAGAAAAAATAGTATTATTTGAAGTAGTTTCGATGCACTGGAAATGACAGGAGAAACACAAGAGATCTGTTACCCTACTTTAGTGACATCTAAGAAACTTCCTTCTCTATTGACAAACCAAGAGTGCACCAGTTTGCTCTCTGGTAATCATTTACTCCACAATCTAACATTTTTCATCATGTCTGGATTATTGTAGGTGATGGCTTCTAAATCCATCAATGTTTGGGAACATGGAGAGAGACTAGGAGGTGCTGGTTGGAAATGCAGATATTGTAATCTAACAAAATCAGGCGGAGGTGTCACCCGCCTAAAACAACATCTTGCTGGGAAATACGGAGAAGTTGTTGCTTGCAATGGGGTTCTAGCGGAAGTCCGAAGGCTCATGCTGGCAAATCTTGAAGAAGCGAAGGCAAGAAAGCAATATCTTAAAGATGAACGACTGCTGATGAACCCGAAGGTCCTTGTTTGTTGGCCCGATCTTTCGATAAGAACGATAAGTTCGGTAGTCGTCGCTCAACTTTCACGATCCTGGCTACGAACATGCAAGGCTCGAAATCACGCAATCGCTGAACTGATTGACAAGTCGTTATCAATCGTGCACGAATACCCAGATGACCTGACCACGAAGGTCGAATTCCTGCATACACCGAAGAAGCACGCAAGAAGAAGATAAAGCAATCTGAAATTACAAATAGGAATTGAAATATTGAATTGAATTATGATTTTGAATAAGGATCTTAATTGGGTGGTTTAGTCGACACATCAAAAGAACAAAGTTGCAACGAAGGCAGACTAAACATAAACAAAATCCAAGGAAACTAGAGGATGTGCGTCCTCCTTAAATAGGGGATGAGGAGCCACAAATCTAAATTCGTGGGTTACTGTTCATGTAAACAGTAATTGGGCCCCAGGTGGGGCACCGGCATATGGCCCAAGTTGAGTATGATTACAAAGCCCAATTTAGCCCAAAAAGGAGATATAACATTTTCTTTTGATGATTACGGCCAGTACAGAAAGAATTTGGAGGTGGGGATAGATCCGTTGGAACGATGACGAAATAAGCTTTCCATCAAGTACTCGTGGACCTCCAACGGACTCCGTATGTGAAAGTTATGTATGTTTTAAGTTGGTGCTGTCAGACTGATTTCGGAGGCCGAACTGGATTCCAAAACGGGTCCAGCTCGAACTGCTTGCTTGTCTTAGACAAAAAGTAACATGGTGCTGCACATATATATATTTCATCATTAGGTAGCATCATATAGTTCATATAATATAAAGACACTCCTAAAAACAAGCTCACCTGATAATTTAAGTGAAGTATACAAGCTCTTGTACTTGGAACAACAAGCATATCAAATATGGTTGTATCCATAGGGGTAATGTCCTCATCATCCTCCCTTTCTTGAAAACAAAGCCGTCCTCGACTTTTGATAAGCTGAAAATAGAGTAACAAAGAAGCTAAGGTGTATGCATGGTATATGTATATATCATCTGTTTTAACGGTTCTTCGTTGTTGCACAATTAATGTTAGAAGACAACAGCGATCATAAAAGATCATTGTATTATTAATCCAAGAGTAATCATATATATGAATGATCAAAACAAAATTTCTCACACAACAATTATTGCAACTAGTTTTGCAAATGTAAGTGAAGCATTTATGCAATTCAAATCTCTGAAGTTGTAAACTTGCATTGGTAGCACATATGGGCAAATCTATAACTTTTGGAATCAAACAACATTCATCCATATAATCAGATTTCAATCGAGCAATAGCAAATTCATCTAGCAACGGTGAAAAGAATTGTAAGTTCTTCCATACTTCAGCATCAATATTCGGATTGTCAATACGAGATGGTGCAATAAGGGATGAACACATATGCATTGGATGGGGCAATAAATTTTATTTTCCTCTCATATTGAACAAGATTCAGCACACAATAATTGTTATCCAAAACAACAAGCTTTAATTCATCCATATGATGACAAGTTATGCATATTCGATATACCAAAAATTGATTGTCTACACCATAATCTTCAATCAAATTAAACTTATATCCAGGGGTGTAGGCACTAAATAAGAATTTCGAACATGTAATTATAGAAATTTTCTCCATAGCATGTGACAATTTCATAGGTGGATCCAACATAATATAACATAAAGAGTCAGCAGGAGAAATTTTAGTCTAAACTTCTTTATGTCTAACAAATTCTACATGATCATTGTATGTGATTAACTCATCACATGAAGTACTCACAACAGCAGGTAATTCAATTATTTCACCACATTGTGTACTCAAATCAACAGGTAAATCAATAATATTATCACATGGTGCACTCAAGTCAGCAAGCAAATCAATCAAATTATCACATGATTCATGCAGATTATTAATAATATCAGATTCTGTAGCTAGGGAATTAATATATGTCTTCTCAACACTAGGTTCCTTCACCTCATGCGATTCAATGATTTCTACTACAATCTGATTTTTCCCTTTGTTCAATGATACTAGGAATAAAATAATGGATATTAATCTCAGATTGAGTGTTCAAATCAGTACCTTTGGTATTACCTTGTAGGCTCGACTCAGATGATGTTGGTACTAGAGGCGGTGAATTGTCACAAGCTTTCCCTTCTTCTTCTTGCTCTAGTTCAATTACCAATGAGCGAGCTTCAATTGCCAATGAGTGAGCCAATGATGTAAGGCTATGAGATAGAGTGACGCTCACAGCAGCAGGGGCGGCAATAATAGTAGGAGCAGCAGTAGAAGGAGCAACCGAAGGTGATCTTAAAGCCGAGGTGTGTATCATGCGCTTGTTTGTGTCATGTACACGTGAAGGTGTAGTGAAAGTCGATGAAAGTGCATGACTAGTCTTAGATTGTCGTCCCTATACTTCCTTTTCAACAGTGCAAGCAAGACGAAACAAGCTAGTGACAGTTGGAGATTTATAAACAAGTTTATCCTGAATGTGACGGTTTAATCCTCCTAAAAAGCTAGTCATTTTAGCATTTTCAGTTTCTTCTAAGACACAACGAGACCAATCATTGAGCGACTAATACAAGCCGCTCAACCGATAGGCAACTTGTACATTTGTCACTCAATCATTGGGCAACGGATCCAAGTCGCCCAACGGTGGAGCGACAGATATTATTTATGTAAAAAATGAGGTATATTACCATTTTTTAGAATAAAAATAATTATTTAAAAAATCGCTCTCCATTTCTGTTGGGTTTTGGGAGAACAAGGCAGAGTTGCGCGCTACGCTACGCTGGGTGAATTCTGATAGAGAGCTCGGTAGGCAAAATATATTTAACAATTTTAAAGCATTTTGATATATCTTGGTCAACTTCACATCAGAGCGGTAATGAAACAAATAAGAAGTGTCCGGCCACAGTTGTAGATTTCACATATCATTGAGGGTATGTATACACTGGGGAAATAACATAGATGCAAGAACGATTAGCAATATTGTGTTGTTGTTAATTCATGAGCACGCTCAGAGACATAGAAAACACCGCATTGCCATCATGCATGTGTCATTGTTGGAGAACATCACGTCACCATTGTTGTCCCGAAGCTCCATCGTGACCCACCTTGTCGATCTCCCTATCTAGCGAGTCCCTCTGAAATTCACTCGTGTCAAAACGTGTTCCACCACCTCCTCCTTCAATTCCCCGAGGAATCGGCCTATAGTGCTTACAGTGTGCCTAACTAGCCCTTTTTCTTCCCCGCCTCTTTTGAGCTCTAATACAGTTGTTCATCATCGGCAAACCTCCTCCACCTGATTACATCTCATACGAACTTCAACTCAACGTTGCCTATGTTGTGACACACTTGGTTTGAGTTCCCATCCATTGTGTCTCTATCGCCACCTCCTCCCAAATGACCACCGTCGCCCAACATGTCACCAGCCTAGATCCAGTGAGTCTCGCCGCACACTGCCACCACCAACCTGTTCGCCATGCCATTTACAATCCATTTTTTTCATTCCCAAGCCTCGCCACCATCCTCTATCTCCGGCTTGAGGAAGAAGACGACCTTCATGGTCATGGAACGAATATTTGAGGTTTAATTTGGGTTGGTGTGAGTGCGATTTCTATCTTGTGTTTATTGGTTGATTTGGGCCCTCCTTCTGAGTTTGTTGCAGCAAGGGCCATGAGCCCTCTCTGCATGGCAGGAATGTGCATAAGAGGAAGAGGGAGGAGGAAAAAGAGGGACAAAAATGACATTTCACGGCCCACTTAACAGGACACTCACAGGATGTAGCCGATGGAAGAGTTTTACTCTGGGGGCACCGGAGGAAAGAACAATTTTTTTAGTGGCAGATAAGGAAATAATAATAACATTTGATGGTGAATAAATAGTTTTCTCTATATTAAAAAGTACACAAAATAAACTTGGGGACAAATATAGTCCAAATTGACACCAGTGAGGTGCAACAATGCAAAACATTTTGGTATTCACACCAGATCAAAATGACAATGCCAAAAACAAATTGTGAAGGTAGCTCTTTAATTTAGTATACCTCATTTTAAAATTTCAATTTGAAATCCATTTTTTGTTAGAAGAAACAAAGAAGGGAGATCTTTGAAAAAAAATATAATGTAAAGGTAAATCTTTGACAAAATAAAAATAAATGCTATATTTACAACAAATTTATCCTTTTTGTTTGCAACAAGTCTGGTACACCTCAGATGCCGCAACAGCTACACAATATGTGGTGCGTGTGTGTGTGTGTTAGTTCCATGAACTGTGTTTTGTTTGGTGTACTCAAATATGTTTTCCCAATTAGCATTTTGTGTCAGAAATAATGTGTGGATACTCTAATTACATATCTATATTGGTTTCTTGTCATTCTTAAGATACTTCAAGACTTATTCAATTTGTTGCTCTTGTCGTCCTTTCTCAGTGGTCCCTCTTGAGTTCATCGGTAAAGTATTGGTCAGAATGTTAATTAGGAGAGCATGTTACATTGAAACAATTGGGTATGGTAAACATGTAGGCTTGGCCAGAGGATGCTAAGTTGAAGAAGCCAAAATAGAGGTTTGTGTCTATGGCTTATGTTAAGCCCAAGGTTTCATTACTTTGTGTAGATGTCATGAGGATATGCTTTTAATCTCAATGTGTTGAACAATTGTCAATAGCGTCGAGACGTTTGACGAAACACTTGTTTTCGAAAAATGTCAACTTGTCTTCAGACCTCAGGAGGTCAGACCGGCCCAGGTGGTGGTCTGACTGTCCAAAATGAAAAGATGATTTTGGAGCCAGGCTAAAAATAGAAGGTGTAGGCAAGTAAGATGATGTGTTTGCACTTAGTCTCATAATTTTTTAGAGCTTCGAGTCAAAAGTTCTATTCAATTTATGTTTCTAGATAGGGTGCAAATTTTGACCCTCGGAATTTTGGCTAAGACCCAGAGCAGTCTGACTGGCCACCAGTTGGCGGTCTGACCGGTGGGCAGTCTAACCGGCTAGGATGTGTGTTCATGTGCCGAGGGCAGTGAACTTCGTGGGTTAGGTCGAAGTTTTGGTTTTCAGTGCATATGTGTCGCATGTTGTATGTTTTGACTAATGTGGGTCAAGTTACAAAAAAAACTTTTGTCCAGAATTGATTTTTTAGCCTATTGTTGTATAGGAGGCTTGAAGTCAACGACGATGATGATCGGGGCTAAGCTAGGAGAGATGAGGTCTATAACGATCGAGGATGTCAGGTGAAGCCATTCGACTCAAGCATGGGACAAGGACGATCGAATGGAAAGTTCAGTGCGACGGGTTGTATCAAGCTGCGCGGGGGTTGGTGCAAGTGTCATAGTGGTTCTGGTGGGAACCGGATGGGAGATACTTGTCGACATGAATAGAGTCGTTGATCAACGTACACGTGGCGAAGCATAGGATTGCTTCACCACGATTGGACTCGGTCTTTGGAGAAGGGTCGAAAAGTAGTATTTTGGCATGTTCACCAAAATACCGGGTTGGTGACCTTTGGTGAAACCGCAACATAAGACGGTTGAAGGAGAGACGGTTTAGGTCGAGTGAAGATGAAGATCATGAAGAGACAGATTCGGGAAGCTCGGTTCGTCATCCGCTTTGAAAATCGTGCATGAGTGTATACCTATTTGTGTGTGAGCTTAACGGGTGCCCGATAAGGTCTTCTCTCTTGACCTTCTCTCTTGACATAGCCTCACTATAAAAGAGAGAGGTGTAGGATTTGTATATCTTGAGCCTTCCTAAGGAGAAACCCTAATTTATTATTTGGGAAAAGTAGAATAGAGGAGGTTGTGGTTTGTGGGAGATAGATTGATTGAGTACTCAAGTGTTGGGCTTTTGTTCTCCATGATGGAGTGATTGTAAACCAACAATCTCTTGAATCAATCCAAGCAAGATTATCTCCAAGATAAGTTCTATCTTGTTATTGCTCTTTCTTTGATGTCTTTTGCGATTTCATGTGTTTCTTTGGTTTTCTTGGTGTTTATGTTGTGATATAGCTTGCTAGGATATGTAGAATCTATCTAAGGTCATCTTAATCATCATTCATCCACGAGTAAGTTTTTGTATCAAAGTTTGAATTTCCTCATTCTTGTGTCTTTTTGGCATCATCTAAGAAATTCGTAGAACCTTGACTTCGATCTTCCCAGTCATCAATTGGAATAAGTTCCTGACCTTCTTGATAAGCTATGGCTGAAGTTTTAGAGGATTTGGACCACATAGTAGAAAGTTAGATCGATTTGTGATCTTCTTGGACTACTAACTAGGCTCCAGACACTACTACAAAACAGGTCATAGAAGACGTCTCATCACAGACGGTTCTTTGAAACCGTCTGTGATAAAATAATCACAGACGGTTCCAAGACGAACCGTCTGTGATATGGAACTATCACAGGCGGTTCTTTAGAACCGTCTATGATATCTACATAGACGGTTCTAACCACGAACCGTCTGTGATACCGAGAGAGTATCACAGACGGTTAGCGGTTAGAATCGTCTGTGATACTTCACAGACGGTTCTAACCATGAACCGTTTGTGATACCGAGAATATCACAGACCGTTCGTGGTTAGAACCGTCTGTGATTTTAGATTTTACCATGGCTTGGATTTTTACCATGATAAAAATCTAAGCCATAGTAAGAAAAATTTCAAGTCATGGTAAAATCTAAAATCACTGATGGTTTTATACAAAAGCCATTTGTGATGAGTATCTCATCACGGACGGTTCGTATTAAGAACCGTCTGTGATGAGACGCTTATCACAGATGGTTCATTATACGAACCGTTTGTTATATGTCATCACAGACGGTTTTTGTATAAAACCCTCTATGATACTTTTGTTTTGTTGGGCAGGAAAACAAAAAATTTCACTTAATGGGTGGGCTGCCAAAAATCTCTTTATATTAACAGAGTCATCCATCTCCTCCTTTGCCATCTCCATCTCCTCCTCTGTCATTTCTCCTCTACCATCTCCATCTCACCTTGCATTTCGGCCTCCCCCGAGCTCGTCGCCTGCGGCCTCCTCCACCTCGCCCCAGCCTCGTCATCGCCGGCCTCCCACGACATCGTCGCCCCCGACCTCCTCTACTTCGTCGCCCTGTCCTCCCCTGAGCTCGTCGCCCGCGGCCTCCTCCACCTCACCCCGGCCTCATCGTCTCCGGCCTCCCACGACCTCGTCACCCCAGCCTCCAACGACCTCACTCTCTCTACTCCCCCCTTTTGTTCTGTGATGTGGATTACTACTGTGATGTGTTAGTGCTCTGTGAATGTATTTAGTTGATGCTACTGCGATGTGGGTGATGCTGTGTTCTTTTTAGTGCTCTGTGAATGGATTGAGTTGATGCTACTGTGATGCTGTGGCTATTGCGGGAAAGCTAACGAAAAATTCAATCCGGAAATCCATATCAGATTCATTCGCGAGGCTCGGGAGGCTCCAGACGAAGTGAAAATCCGTTTTTATTCTTTTTTTGCAATAGAACCGTCTGTGATAGCCTTTTTCACAAACGGTTCAAAAACCGTCTGTGACGATCTCATGTCATCACAGACGCATAAATTCAGACGGTTTAAAAACCGTCTGTGATGATGGTTTAGAACCGTCTGTGATGAGGTTCTGTGTAGTAGTGAGAGGTCAGACTGGCCATCAATGGCAGTCAGATCGGCCAGACCGGCCTCAGTGAGGTGTTGGTGTTTTGTGTTCTTGTCCCGAGGTTCGTCGGTTTCAATACAAGACTTCCACTGTGCTTGTATTTCTGATTTTCGTAGCTTATATAGCTTCTGAGGAGAAGAAGAAGTTGAAATCGGTCGGGATCAAAAAAGAATAGTTCTGCTATTCACCACCCCTGGTCGCCGTTCTAGTCCAACACTTTGCTTAGCATTAGATGCTTGCAATTGGTGTCATGTTCTTGGCACACAAGTGCAAGGCTTAGGTCCGGCCAAGTAGGCTCATCGTCCTCACTGTGCTGTGTTTTGTGCAACGGGGGCAACTCTGTCACTGCGTCTTTTTGGCGACATGCGAAGTAGTACATGTAGACATGTAGTTCAGTAGCTCTCGTAAATCCTAAGCCTTCTGCAACATCAGTGCCATTTGCACCCAAGAATGCTTAGAAGTGTTCAAGAAAAAGGTTCGCATCTGCATGTAAACAGAATCTAATTGTCAACATTTATAACTCTCACAACAAAGTATGCTTATTCTTCCATGACAGACCAACACATCAACATGGCATCAGTTCACTAGTTCAGATCCTATCTTATTCTACTACACGTACGGCATCAGTTCTTCCACATGAAGGCCACAGGGCTCCTGACTCGATGCTTCCTATTCTCCCAAATGATGTGCCCGAAGTCCCACCCCGCCTTCGCGCTTCCTCCCGCTTGGCTCCTGAACTCGACCGTGTAGCTCCTCTTCTCGTTCGGCTCCTTGAACTCCAGGATCGTCGGCGTGACGGTCACCTTCACCCCGTCCGGCGCCACGACAGTCACGTTGTACGTCTCGGGCTTCACCGAAACCCAAGTCACCGTCCGCGTCAATGTGCGGACGTCGGTGCTGTTGTCGAAAACCACGACGAACGACGGGTAGTTGAGCCCGGCAGGGCCGCCGGGGAGAGTCCTCGCGCATTTGACCAGATCGGGCACGAACTTGCGCAGCTGCTCCACGGTGTAGTTGAGGGTGCACAGGAAGTCGACGTAGTCCTGCGCGCCGGCGTCGTACACCAGGCCTGGTTCCATCGCGAGCTGCGGACGGACGAGCCCGGCCCCGGCCACCAGCGGCGTCGCGCTTCTGACGTTGCGGCCGCCAATGGCCCCATTGTCGAGGATGTCACGGTCGCTGTTATCGAGAGTCCCGGCGGTCGTCATCAGCGCCGACCGTATCATGGCCGACGTCCAGTTACCATGCTTCTTCTTGATCAGCGCCGCGATGCCGGCGACGTGCGGGCACGCCATGGATGTCCCCGAGATGATGTTGTAGTCGGCTCTCCTCGCGTCGAGCTCGGGGTACGACAGAGAGGCATCGCCGGACCAGGCCGCAAGAATGTTCACTCCCGGCGCGACAACGTCGGGCTTGAGGATCTCAGGGACGACCGGGTTGGGCCCCCGCGACGAGAAGCCCGACACCATCGGCGCCCGGTTCTCGCCGATGATCGTCTCACAGGCGAAGCTGAACGATGCCACCGGGTACGGCACCGAGGCCATGTAGGCCTTGAGCTTCTCGCCGGCGGTGGAGCTGAGGGTGAGAGCTGGAAGGGTGAAGGCTTGGGCCGAGACTCCGTCCGAGAACTGTTCAGGAGTGTCCACGGCGACTAGCCCGGCTCCACCAGCATCCTGCACCAGAATGCCATGCGCGGCTCCTGCTCGGTCCATGCACACGACGATCTTGCCCATGATATTGTCGGGCGTCAGGTCATCCATGGTGCAGGAGCTGGACAGAAGCCGGATCATGCTGGTGCCGTTGGCCATCATGTTATAGAGAGACTGCCCGTTGAGTACTAGCCCGTTCCCGAGCGTGAGGTTCGCCGGGAACAACCGGTCCACGGTGGCGGCGCCGACGGTGGTCATCCAAGGCGCCACGTTGCCCACGGTGGATGCTTGCGGGCCGTCGTTGCCGCCCGCGAGGACGACGAAGATGCCTTTGCTCTCGGCACCAAACGTAGCGGTCGCTATGATGTCGTCGTGTAAGGGCCGCGTGTCGCCTCCGATGGACATGGAAATGATGTCCACGCCGTCTTTCACCGCGGCGTCGACCGCTGCGACAATGTCCACCCCAGTGCAGCCGAGCTCACCGCACGCCTTGTACATGGCGATCCTCGCCTTGGGGGCCAAGCCCCTCGCCGTCCCCCGCGAGAACGTGAATAGGTCGGTTTCGGGGACCTCCGAGCCGGCGGCCGTCGACGCCACGTGCGTGCCGTGCCCTATGGTGTCCCTGGGAGAGCGGAGACCATAGCCCCCGGTCTCAGCGTCCATGCCAGCGGAGAAGAACTTGGCGCCAACCAGCTTGTTGTTGCACAAGCTGGCGTTGAACCCCTCGCTGTCGACGCATTCGCCCCTCCAGCTCGGTCGGACGGGGCCGAGCCCACTGTCCTTGAAGCTCGCGCTCTCCGGCCAGATGCCGGAGTCGACGAAGCCGATGATAATGCCATCACCGAAGTCCGAGTTCCGCCAGGCCCCGAACTCCGGGTTGAGGCCGATGAACCCCGGCGACCTCGTGGTCTGGGGATGGAACAGCCGGTCTTCGTACACGCCGACCACGCCGGGGGCGCTCGACATGCGCCGGGCCTCGTCGCCGGTGAGACGGACGGCGAAGCCGTGCATGACGGTGTCGTAGGTGTACAAGATGCGGCTGGGGGTGGTGGCACCGGCACGAGGGGAGTGCGTGGCCACCATGGAAGCATACCAGTGCTCGAGGGTGGCGAAGTGGGATGGCTTGGATAGGTGGTTGACATGGACGATGTAGGTGTTCGAAGGCTGTGGCTTGTGCTCAATGCGGTTCTTGGGCTTTGGAATGATGGCTGAGTGCGTGAACTGCGCAAGGAGGAGAAACAGTATTAAGTAGTGCAAGGGGCTGGAGATGGTGGACGCCATCGTTGATGTATGTGTGAGCTTTGTGGTGAAGGAATGCAGGTGTTGTAATGGCTTTTATAGAGGTTGAGCTCGGTTTTGGCCAACCTGTCACACTACAGTAGTGTTGACAAATTGATGTTTCGTAGCTGAACAGTATATATATATTCTCTCCTTAGTGCAATGACACACGCATCAGAAGAAAAAACTAAACGGTGTGTTGTTAGCTAATGGTACATTGATAAATTATAGACACAATCCAGCTAATATACATGTTGAAGTATAAGTGAATTGTACGCCTTTCCTTATCAGTTTAAGTTTTTGGGTGAATTGGTTAGTGCATGCAACTTAACATGGTATCAGAGTCAAGAGATTTTGAGTTCAAGACCCGGTTGGTGCAATTAAAAATAATAATTGCAACCCATTTCTATTCCACGTCTTAGATCTAAAGGAGCCTACAAGTGAGGGGGAGTGTTGAAGTATAAGTGAATTGTACGCCTTTCCTCATCAGCTTAAGCTTTTGTGTGAATTGATTAGTGCATGCAACTTAACAATACACACCATCAACACTTCTCACGTCCGGTTAGCCAGGCCAGAAGATTTACGTTAAGTGCAGGGATAATTGGAACTGGTTTTCTTGCGCAAAGTGCAATTGGTTAGCATAGCAATCAAGAAGTAACGTGATCAAATCCCGAAAAATCCGTAAATAAGCCCATCAAACATTTGGTTCATGGAACTCAAACAGTAGCCTTTTAGCCGAACGACACAGGTGCCACACCGGTTGGCCTAGCCAATAAAGGGGGTTGTTGGATTTGTGGTGGAAATTTTGGCTATATTACAATAATCCAATAATCCTACGTGAGAACTTGTATGATTAAGGCCTGATAGAAAGATTATTTAACTTTGTCGACCTAAGTGAGAAATTGAGACAACTTTAGGGACATATTGTTCAATTATTAATGCCTACGATTAAATTGCAGGTAAGAACTGAACAAGATGTGCATTTGCATATACCAAAAGCTGAAATGCATTGCAACAGTCACCTGGTATTGTACACATAAGAGTACTACATTATGAAAACCTGCCACCCGTGTTGAGTTGTAACTTGTAAGTACATTAGTACCTATGAATCACCGATCCTTGATTTTTTTTTTGTCATATTGGCGCCTTTTCACCTCATATTTATAGGAATAATTATGCCCGGTTTTTTTTTTTTTACAAAAATAGCCCCCTACCACACGACCACCGTGCAACAGGCCCTCCCAGCCCGCCATGCCGCCTCCTACCGCACGACCACTGTGCGGTGGCGTTGCCACACGGCCGACGTGCAGTGGCCCTCCTGCGCCCGCCACGTGTTTAGGGATTAGGGTTTAGGCCAAATTATGGTTTAAGCCGATTAGGGTTTCGGTGTTGTTTGCAGGAATTTTAAAATATAGCAAATGAGTTCAAAAAATTATGAACTTTTATGTGGAGCCTCCTGACACAGTGTACTTACTTGTGTAAATTTGCCAAAATTTTATTCATTCAGAATTTTTCTCGTAATTTCATATAATTGTATTATTTGTACGAATTTGTAAATGTAGAAAATAAGCTCTAAAAATTATAAATTTTATTTTGAAGGATTCTCACGTAATAGACTTGATTGTGTAATATTTCAATAATTTTATATGTGTTCTGAAATTATCTCAAAAATTTAGGATATAGGTTGCGAAAATTTGGATTTTAGGTTTCAAAATTTAGGGTTTCATGATTTCATGTGACTTATAATGTATGAAAAAATATCATTGTAACTCCATTGGAGATGTTGATATACAATATAGCGTAGGAGTACATATATAACAATCAAAATACGCGTACAAATATAGCAAAATAAAATATGAATACAAATATACCAAACTATAATCGCATAACACGGGATACAATATGGCTCACTCGTATGAGCCACTACTATCTACTTATTGCGGCAGCCTCCATGTGCGCCTGGATGTTTTGCGTCGAGCATGTCCCGTGGGATACGTGAGCTAGTCTGGAGAGCGTGTGTCGGATTGGAGGGGGTACAGATACCGTTGAGTATATTAAGTAGGCGGAGGTGCACCAGTAGGCTGAGTCTGACCCAGCAGAGTCTAGTAAGTGTACATGTCGTCCTGATGAGGCATGCCGAGCTGGGGGCCACCTCCAAAGAATTCATGAACGACGAACTCTATAAATTCACTCTCGAGTTGTCTGGCCCCAATGTATGATGCATGCAACTCCGGTTGTGTGGATGAGCTTTGACCTTGGACGTACGGTGTGCCAGCCAACCCAGAGAGCTTTGGCCTTGGACCTACGGTGTGCCAGCCCACCCGAAGGAGCTCTGCCCTGCGTACGCTCCAAACCTCTGCCATGGTCCAAACCCTGACGGCATGTACTGCTCCCTGGTAGGAGCTAGAAGGCCCGTATCGTCATCATCAGTCGACGTGAACTGGTTGTGACCCCTACAGTCAACTGAAAGCTACAAAGACAAAATGATGTTAGTACAGATAAACACTCAGGACGTAAACTGAGAATCTCGTACCTCCCAGATGGGTAGTGCAGATGACCGAGGGGGGTGCTAGTCTGTGTACTGAACACGGACGGTAGAAGTGATTCATCTCAACGGACCTAAGGCGGGAGAATGAAGCGAAACGTAAGACGTAACCAAAAAATAGAACGTAGATTTATACATAACTTACTTCCCTGCCGATTTGGCCCGCGGATGACCGATGGGGAATGCTACAATGCCGACCGGACTCGCTAGGTCATTGTGGCCTAGCGGGTGAGCACGCCCCCCCACTTGGTGCCCGATACGCAGGACGTCGTCCGTCAAACGACCGCGTCTCAAGTTCTTTATCATTTTCTTCGACTCCGCGAAGATGTACTTCAAAGTTTTTACCATCCTCACCGGTGTTGTGACTGACCTGCGGATGGCGGACTCCGATGCGTTTGCACTACGCTATGCCAGCTCCAACTATACGTAGTGACATACATAACAGGTTCATTAACGAAGGGTACAAATATCATCAATGAAACGACCAGAGGCTGTAAGTGTCTTACGGTGTCGTCACGCCGCGAAGCGCTGTGATGATCGAACGAGCAGCCTAGGCTCTGCTGGTGCGTGACCTACCCCGGGTGCTCCGGTAGAGGAAGGGTGAGTTTTGCGCGCGTCCGTGGCACGTACTACTCCATGTAATCACCGTACGTCCGAACGTCGTACGGACGCTGCTCATGCAAGATATCCTAGTGTGCCCTCTACATCCATGTCGTAGTCCACTCATGCTGGACTAGTCGCCAATCCTAAATATGCCCACCCGCCCTCGATCGCCTGCATTTTCAAAAGGATTGATGTTATAAAAGAAAACGTAAGAAGTGTAAACATTGCTCGGGTGAAGTTTGACTCACAGGTGTACGGCTCACGGTAGGAGCCTGCCATCCAGGGGGCACGACCTGGTGCACACCAAACTGTCGTATTAGGGACTGCGACGTGTAAGACTCCACCATATGTGCAAACACCAAGTGGCAGGTCGTCGTTGCAGTCATGCATCCTGGATGCATTGCACAGACAGTCCGTGCGGCGCTATCATATACATCAACTCTGGATACCATGGAATCCATATGATGTCGCTTTCGAGCAACGACTCGAACTCGATGTGGAACAACGAGTAGCACCTGGCCGGTCTATCCTTGGCCCGGCGTAGACAGGAAGCAGTCCACTGTAAGCCCATGGTGGACCCGTCTATCTGGTCATCCAGAACAGGGTACTGGTGCACCGCTCTCTCGATGGACGGTCGCCCAACAGGGAAGTGCTCCCAACTCCACAACTACAGGAGCACGTAGAAGACAGCCAGGTTGGGGGTACCACCGGTGCTGCGCCGTGAAGCGTTACACAACCCTCGGTATGTAACACAAAGGTCGCCTGATCCCCAGCTATATTGAGACATCGGCCCAGCCTGCGTCAACCAAAGACTCGGTGATGTGGACGAAGCTAGGGTAGCACCAATCACCCTGTGTGGTTTAAAACAGGACCCAACCAAAAAGCTGAAGAAGGTAAGCAACGAGGTGCGTTCTAACGATCTCGTCGGGTGCACTCTGCCTCAGCTAAGTCCGGGGGACACCACGTACACGCTCCGGGACAGTTACACTGAACCGCTGCTCCAGCATGGCCTTCCAGTCCGCCGGCGGAGGGCCCAGAACAAGTGGCTCACCCCGGATCGAGAGACCGGTCAAGAACGAGATGTCCTGCAGAGTGACCATCATCTCACCTCACCGAAAGTGGAAGTCGTGTGTCTCGGGCCTCTACCTGTCGACAAGTGCAGACAGCAGGCTGCCGTCTAAAGTGAACCGACGTCCGACGGACACCAGCCTCGCAAGGGGCAACAAGCCCGTGTCCTAGAGGATCGGAACATAGCGGTCGTCTAGCTCCCAATAATCCCTCCCCGACCGAAGCAGTAGGGGCACAGGGCCATCCGCATCACTGGCGATCCACAGCTTACTCCGGTGGTCCTCATTGTAGAATTGTTCCAGAAGCACCGGTAGAGACATAGCTTGCAACAGATGGAATAGAGGGAATATTAGTAAGAATGTTGATAATGACCATAAAATACTGCAAATTAAAATTTAGGACAAAATGAGCACTACAAATTAATGTACATTAATTTACTAGTAAAAAAATTAAATTCAGTTATTTAAACATGTCTAAATTAATTAGGGCTAACTGATTACCGCAAATGAATCTGTACTACGTACTGACAATTAAAAAAGCATACACATATTGTTCCATAAATCCTATATGGACATACACATACAATGGATGATATATTTAATGAACACATGTAACATCTTCACTAAACCAAAACAGTGCATGCATGGACAACTACTTACTTGCATGTTGTATGCATACATGCATAACTAGCCATAATAGCAAGGCATGCATACATGCCTAGCAGTGCATGCATGAATAATTAAGTGCATGGATAACTAGCAACTTCATTCACATATTGTGGGTAATGACCATAAAATACTACAAATTAAATATTACGACGAAACTAACACTACGAATTAATGTACACTAATTTGTGGGTACAAAATTAAATACGGCTATTTAAACATGACTAAATTAATTATGGCTAACTTATTACCGCGAATGAACCTATGCTACGTGCTACGTACTAACAATTTAAAAGGTATGCACATATTGTTCCATCATGTGCAGTGGGGGATTGCAGTGTCGTTAGCTTAACATAGCAATGAAGTATTGAGTTACTCGTGTAATATCTCGTTTAACACACACAGAGAGAGATATCCTAAGAGTTCTCTAATTAGAGAACAAAGCCAACGACTAATAAAGTTTAAATGAGGCTAATTAAATACGACTAATAAAGTCAAACAGATTTTCGTACAAAAATTTCAGAACGCATATAGCAGGCGCGCCTAGAAAAATACAACTACTTAAGTACGCAATTAATAAAGAATTTATGAACGATGAAAAATCGACAGAGATAAAAAAAATACCTGCTAAATTTGCTTCTAGTGATAGCGGTTAATAACGCTAAAATATCCCCAAAAATATAAGCAACACGACAAGGGAGCAAATGAAAGAGGGAGCGAGCGACTGCGAAATAAAATCGTGCTCGCTCACTCTCCAATTTATAGCCGCTGCGGGAGAGAATCCCGCGCGAGCTAATTGAAATTCACAAGCAGCGATGCAATGGAATTGACAGGAGGAGAGGACGAGCGGTAGAATTAGTGGAGGGGCCTAGGACTTCGAAGCTTCTCCGAACGACAGGTGGAATGCACCACGGTTTTTTTTTGGTTTTTTATTTCTCCTGAGAACTGGACCGGACACGTGGCAGGAGGGGGAGGGAGGGCCGTGCGGAGGGGGGACGGCACACGCCGACCGTGGGAGGGGCGGGAGGGAGGGCCAGGACACGTGGCGAGCGCAGGAGGGCCACCGCATGGCGGTCGTGTGGTAGGAGGTGACATGGTGGGCGAAAAGGGCCTATAGCACAGTGAGGGGCTATTTTTGCAAAAAAAAAAAAACGGGCACAGTTATTCCTTTAAATATGAGGCAAAAAGGCACTAATACGGCCAAAAATTCACCAAACCTTCGCTAAACTAGCGTACCGGTACACGATACTTACCTGATATGGTAAACCTTCGCAATACGGTATCGGGAAGGATCGGTGAATTTTGACTTTTAAAATTGATAAAAATAATCCCGATACTCCAGGCTCAAAACATCTCATATTGAAGCCCAACAACAGCCCAGTCCAACTCCCAACCCTAATGCCTTCCCAACCAAATCCCTGCTCCCCGAGCCCTCACTCGCGCACACACACACTGCCACCACCCATCGTTCATTCTCCCTTGCTCTGGCCGCCACCCCCGCCCTTCACCTTGCTCTCACCGCCGCCCTTCACCGTGCTCTCACCGCCCCTGCCCTTGCCGCCGACGCCTCCCCTCCCTTCTCCGCCTTCCCCCTCTAACTTAGAAAATGATAATCTCATTATCTCAATCTCTTCTAGCCTCTTTACAATTTCTAATTTTAAAATACATATATATTTGCCGTATCGCCATATCAAATTGTGTGTCGTTGTATTGTCGTACCGGTATCATCGTACCGATATTCTGTATCGGCAATACATATATTAGTACTATGTTTAGATTGTTAACAGAGATAGAAGCCTTAACATGGAGCCAAGCGAGTGGAAGCTAATGTATATTTCGTGAAGGACTTTGGATACCCAATCTTCTGAATAGTACAAAAATAATTCTCAGTTGAATGAATTGTTGAAAGAAGCAACAATGAAGTGCATGAACAATCTGGGCTGTGAAACAAAATTAGATTTTGGAACTATCTCACTTTGGTAGGGAGGCTTAGGATTGGCAGATTATAACGAGTTGGTAGCTCAAAAAAGTGGAGTTTTGATTTTTCTTTCAAGCCAACAAGGCCCCAAAAGGCAACATGGATGTACTCCTAAGCAATAGGGTGATCCTAGAAAGGTTAAACAGTGTTTCTTTCGGCCTCTTCCTAGAATTTATATTCCCCCATTTGAAGTCTGGAATGACAACGATAAACACCTTGTTGGAAGAATATTTCTGCCACTTTCCATTTCAACTTCGTGTCATTCACACTTTCACAGCTCCATTATTCAGAAATCAGAGTGAAACGGGCCAAACGGCTTCCACTAGCCTTTATCTTTCCTTAAATCTCGACCTTCCTTGATTGTATCGAGTCCACCAGCACAAGTCTTCAAGACGTCACACATTTAAACGCACAGTTTTCAGTCACCCTTCAACCTTCGTATCACTAGATGAAACCAATGGTCTAAATCTAGATATGTCTACTCAATATCAGCAATAGTACATGATGGTACACAAATCTGTTTCAGCAGTAATACCAGTACTAAATGTTCTATTAGAATCATGATCATATCTATGCAGCCCACAAGCATTTACGATGTAATTACAAAGTTCCAAAACAAAGCCCTTGGTAAACATTTCATGCCAAGAAGTGCATATGCCAAAGTGCTGTTCAATTGCATTTAGATTCTAGAATGAATAAACATACAAGCTATGTATTGGTCTGAACAATGTAGGATGAATAAACAGACAAGTTGTGTATTCTTCTGAACAATGTGGCTAGGCTACATTTACAATTACAATTTACAAGATATCGGAGATTAATTACACAGTTCAGTATGACCAATAGCAGGATTCTACTCCTATGCTACATTTGATGCGTACTCAACGAATCGCTGAGTACCTTCTATGTATGACATCTATTCATCTATTACTTATTCAGACCATATAGAGTCAAAATGAATTGACCAGGTCTCTTGAGTTCCTTTCCTCCTGTGGTCTATAACGTTGTTAGCTCCAGCAGTGGATTCATTGGCCACAAAACATGTGTACAACTGATGATCAAAGGTTTACAGTGGAAGTGCTACCAAAAGAGTTATGCAAGAAGAGGCTCCACTAAAGGTCTTCGCCGAGCGTCAGGAAGGTCCATAGTATAAGCTACTATCGCTGAAAGCAATGAACAGGCAACTGGAACAAACCCCAAACCAAGTCTTGCAACTGAATAACCAAATACAAATCCTTGATTCGCTCTGATCTTGGTACTTCCTGCCATGCAAAATGTCAAACACTCAATTTTTGTACTAGGAGAGTACTACCTCAAATTTTCTTATTATGATGCATCAGTGCCAAGTTATTAGTAACAGGCATTACCTTGATAGGACTCAAGAATATACAAAACTAGTCCACATGACACTTTGTCAACAAAACTTAATGAGCCATACACAAAAGCAGAACCATTGAGATCTTCTCCTACTAAAATTCCTTCCATGCTGACACTTGTTACCTGTGACAAGGGAAACACCAAAAAGATAAGAATGGTGAAAAGTGAACTCCTAGGCCAAAACATCATTATGCATGACATATGCAAATGTAGACTAATACGATCACAAGTCTATAAGATAACACTGTATTTAAATCAAAAGAGCTGAGAAATACTCGCAGTAAGGCATCTACCAAATGCAAATATGTCATACAGCTGTACAAGGTTAACAGCTACATAGTAACAAATACTTCTAAGCCAAATGCATAGGACAAATTTTGTCCTAAAGTTGTGCATAGAAGTATTATACTAAATCAAATCTTTAAAATACGAGTGAATCAAAGTTAAGAACTTACTGTCATAAGTGCATTGGCGGCTCCTATTGTGATTGACAGGGCATACATGAAGTTGTGCATTCCGCTTGGTAGAACAACAATTCCAACACCAGACAATATCCAAAGCATTGCTCCAGCCGAAAAGTAAATTTTTAGACGCCAACTCGACCATCTAATCTCCTATAAACAATTTAGAATTACAATGAGTTGAGTAAGAAAATAGACAAATTTAACATTAAGAACATAGTCTGACCTGTAATATGACAGATACTATCAAGCTGCAGACATAGATAATGGCAGGTACCTGAAAAATAGAATGAGCAATAATTAGTTCATGGAAAATCCATATTTTGAAATGGAGCACGAAATTCTCTAAACTGATTAAAAGTATGAAATGGACCACGGGTCTTAATGCAAGAAGAAAATGTCACTAGCTAGCATCACTTTCAGCATTCAGATTATACTCTGAACCATTGGGGTTCCTAGTTTGACCACCAAGTGTACTGGAGTTCATGCAAAGCTAGCTTAGTTCCGGCAAAGGCAGCGATCTTCAGCTACTTTAGGTTATTCAAACTTTTGGCACCTCCTACATCATTCATGATCAGTTTTATTCGATTTTTTTATTTATTCTGGCATTTAAATTTCGTACAATAGCATATGCATCACATGAGTTCAACTTCCCCAAGAAAATTAATCAACATCAGGACAAACTAAATACAAGAGACAAAAATAAAACTCAAAAAATGTGATTTCAAAAACAAAGAGGGGAAAGAAAACCTTACCAATGCTTTGGAGGATTGGTGCATTTCCAAATCATTTATCACATAGAAAGCCAGAAGTGCCTGACCAAATGTAGAAACATTATAGCTGCTCTGTCCTTGGGTTGAAGTTCAAAGCAAAAGGGGAAAGGCCTATAGCCAAAATCTAGTGAAAATAAAAGTGATGCAAGTTAATATACACAAACACTGCACACAGGATCAAACAAAATTTGTCATTTGTCCAGTAAACATATTTGAGATTCAATTATACATGGCTGTAATATATGGATATACTAATATGTAATGAGAATGTGTTATCTTTAGTATCTCCTGAAATTGGTACATTTTATCGTTATCTTACATAAGTTGAAACAAATGTTATCATAAAATATTTACAGCACAACAGAAAACTAGTCAAAAAAATTTATTTGAGATATATGTAATATCTAACACCAGATGTAAGAATGAACTGATCGATATTTCATCCTAAATCATCTAAAATATTATGTTGTTTAATAATCAATGTGTCAGACTGGAATTAGATAAAAGAAATTTTGCAAAGCTTCGCCATGCCATGGCATACAATTAACAGCACAATTTACTCTAGAGTACAATTATTTGTAATCAGTAACAGATGTCTTTTGCCATACATGGCATTCAACACAGAATAATCATGGGCTTGAAAAAAAGAACAAGTAAAATACAAGGAGACAACGTAAATTGAATAAATAAATAGAAACGCCTTTAGAATTTCTCAAAGAAAAGGTGATTTCAGTCTCATAATCACATAGTGAAAGATTACTCTATACCTGTGAAACATTGGTCACCAGTCTAGTGAGCATGTAGACCAGAGCAACTTGGTAGTACAATACTTTCTTGAACCAGTGGGCCCATGAAATTCTGGAAAGACTCTTATTCTGACAGTGTTGATTTAACCTAAAGAATCAAAAATTATTCAAAAAGTGCCAAAAAATGAGAGGAAATACCTAGTGAAAGTTAAGAACTTTTTCAGAAGAGCATGACATTAGAACTATAAAACCCAGAAGTGCTAAGAAGGTTTTCATCTTACCCTGGCTCTTTTGTTCCAATCAAGAACACAGCAACAAAACAAGATCCAAGGGAAATGGACACATAAGCAATCCACCGATACTGACCAAAGGGTTTGAAAAATGTAAGAGAAACCCAAAAGGTCAGGTAAATAGTTATATATTACTTAACACAAGAGAGTACCTGAACTATCACGCTCAATGACTGCAGTAGAGTAAATATCAGCAAAGCAATGCCATACAGGCTAAGATTTGCGACCTAGCATAAGCATGAAAATTGAGTACGTCAGCTGCCGTTATTTTGGTATCTGGACAGAGTATAATGAAGATGTTATGGCCGTATGGGCCCATACGGCCATGACAGAAGGTCAGAGTAAGGTGTTCTAACCATTGTGAAGGCATTGCGACAGCTTACTAGTGCAACCCGACTTGTTGGGTTTGATGTCATGCAGTTCACCATTGACCTTGGAAAATATGTAAAAGATGTATACAAGTGAAATGCCGAAATCACAAGAAAAGGCATGAAGATAAGTAACGAAAGAAAGGAGCATTACATGTGAGCGACTTGAGTAACTGCCCAACCAACATTAAAAATAGCAGCAAATGTGCTGTATCCAACAGTCTCCAGAGTAGATGAAATAGTCCCTGTAAGTTTGCAAGGCAAACAGCTACCAAAAACAGATGAGAAGGAAATTGCTACTAATATAGATCCTCCTGCGTGCCACAATTTGAAATGTCCAAAACGATCGATCTGGAACAAAAACGATACATTTAAGTATCTACATCGGAATCACACAAGGAAAATGCGGAGAAAGCTAGCAGTAGGTGCCTAAAGAGAAGAGAAGCAATTAAATGATATGATATCACAATTTTATAGCACTTCTATAATAATTAATCCTGTTCTATCTTGGCTCGTACCAATTCTCCAACAAAGATTGTTGTGAAACCATCCGCCAATTGACCAGAAAGCATGACAACGGCAGCGTCACTGCAAAGGTGAATAAAAAAGTGAAATGTCTAAAAGAATCCTGAAGCAACAAGTAATCATTTCAAGCTTTCAACATCACTTGCAGAATATTTCTCAAAATATGAATTAAAAAACGATATTATGATCAAACAATTCCATACTTTAGGCAGACTATAGTACTATATGGCATTCCTTTGAACAGAAAATTAATAACACTTTCCTAATAGGATACAAAGTTACTAACATTTTTTCTTTTATTGCCTCGTTAGTCTCTTGGACCTTGGTGATGCTGTCTGTGGTCATTTTTCAAACAGCACAATAGAACCAATAACGAAAAAGATCAATGGAACCTGGAAGATCATTTGTACAGTATATACTTCCGTTCAAAAAAATAAATGTGCAGTATATTACAGTATATTACAGTGAAATACTTATTGTGTCACATCTAAGACATCTTAAAGTTACATATGTAGTTATTTCCAATGCATTTGTAAAATTCCTAATTGGGTAGAGTGGATAAAGAGCTAGACTACAGGTAAAAAGAGTGCAGGAATGCCTTCATTGAATATGATTTAGCAATATGTGAAAGAGCAGAACATAATAGTGCAGTACAAATGGAATAAAAGAAATCTAACACCCAAAGCACATACCTTGGACTAAGCCCTATATCCGTCAAGAATACCAGCAAATAGGTAAACCAACAAGATGATGTAATGTCATTTAATATATGCCCAGAACCATAGGAAAGTATTGGCACTCGCCCTAAAGGCTCATCCAGTTGTGCTTCATTTGATGACTCATTATCCGTCATATTTACCATTATTTGATGTTAGCAAGACTATAAAAGTATCACCTACACCACAAAGGCAAACATGTTAAATTCAGTATGTAAATAACACAGTATCACTCCTGATTTCCAAGAAACATAATTGTACTGCAAATTTGCTACTCGTAAATTTCAAGAAAAGCGAAGATGCTTGCATGCTATTCTTAAGACTCAGGAAATAACTTGCTCAGCTTACAACCGAAATTTCTGTCTTATCAGAAATATATTTGGACCAATCAAGTGACAAAGATGTAGTTATACTTATATGACCAGATAATTGTGAAGTTTGTACATGATGCCTAAAATGACTGAACAGGCAACATAATGGATGATGGTACTTAGTGCAAGACTTCAAACTTTATCAAATGATTATGGGATTCAAGTTTCATTTCTGACAGCACAAATGGGGTGGTGGCCTGACTTGGTTGCTCTCTGGTTGGCTTGGGAATAAGGAATGCTTATGACGGGAGATGCTCTCTGGTTTTAGTGCTTTGCTTGGTTGTGCTCTCGGCTGGATATCTCCCTGTTGGTGGCTTGGTCTTATCGCCCCCACCATCTTATCCCTTACCCCTTCTCTCTCCCTCCTGTGGGTTTGGTCAAAAGAAATAAGGTTTTACCTCATTGCCAAAAAAACTCATAGGTAAAAATGACATTTCTACTGTGGAAGGTAAGATGGTCAAAATTGTAGACGTTGGATTTTATTGCCGAATGATAATGCCTACATACGTGAGAGGCGCCGACCAGGCACGGACGGTCTGGGAACCTCAGTGAGCGATAATTTATTCGGCACTTCTAAAGCCGAAGGGTTCTGACGGCAAAACCATTTTTATCCCCTATTATTCTCCCTTGGATTGTTCTGCATTTTCGTTTTCCTTTCTACTGGCATTACAAAATACAAGACATGAACCATCTTACTAATGGCAATTGGGATGTCTTCCATATTTGCTAGACTCCAGAAAGTAGTTCACGTTTGATTAGTCTCAACATAGATGAGATGCATCAAATTTCCTGCTAATGCAATGACACAAGAGACTGTCTCACAACACAAATTGAAGGTTCCTTTTCTGATTTGTTTGTTGTGGAGTAACTGCATCAAGTAAATCTTTCCATAAAAATTGATAATTCATCAGAATCTTTGAAAGGACGGACAGAATTATGGTATAAGTCACTAAATCCCCAAAGCCACTACAGCCTACCATTTGTTTGCAAGTATGGCATCACCTGACAGTGAGCTTTCGTGTATTGTTTCAGTAGTTCTGTGCAAAGGTTTCAGGCAACCAACCGATGCATAAAGCTCAACTCGTGTCCCAAAACAACCACCCAAATTGAACACACTGCCGGGCCCCTACGGGCATCATCAACTACGTAAGTGCTCCAATTCTAAAGATGAAATGGAATGACCCATGAAAAGAAATATTCGCATTTCCACTAACCAGGCCCTCCCCTCCAATCCACAACTTTATGAGCCATCATCTTATCTCCCTTTCCCACTTTCCTTTCCTCTCTACCTTTTCTTCCAAACAACTAATCCTAACCCAAACGAGGATTCCCACATGTTCACCTTCACACAGAGAGAAACACACACACGCCGTCAAAACTTTTGCAACTAACATTCAAACAATAACTAAACCGCATTAGAATTTTAGCAAACGATCCAATTTTGTGGAGCCCCAGGTCCACTGAAACTGCATAGAGACTACTGCGCACCAAAAATATTACTATATGTCAAGACTTGTCCATCACGGATCACATGGATTACTCCCGTCAATGATAGACAACCCCAACCGATCAACCAAAGGTTGCGGCAACCACCACCCACCTGAATTCCTATTCAACAGGCAACAATCTTGGAACAAATCAAACAGAGACTGCACAAACTCACCTCCAGCGGCGAGGATCGCCGCCCGTGCGGCCTGGGATCAGAATTCTCTCGAGAAAGGAATCGCCGCGGTAACTATCTTGGGAAGGAGAGGATAGGGGAGGCGAAGGCGAAGGCGAAGGCGACGGGGACGTCGCGTGGACGGCAGGGGGGGGCGGAGAGGTGGGCAGAGAGGAGGAGACGCAACACAGAGGTAAGGAGAAGAAATGGAGACCGGCGAATAGTACGAGGGATAGACGCGAGCGGGTGGGGAAACCGCGTGGCTCGCTTTGACTGCGATATTTGTTTCGAAATTGGTGGCGCCGCACGTCAGCTCGCTCGTGGCGTGCAGCATGCGCGCTGGTGGACGCCTGGACGGTGAATACCGGAGGCAAGGGCGACGGCATGAATCGCAGGAGCGGACCCAATGGTGGGTCAGCCAGTCTGGTGCCTACCCTACTGCTGACGAACAGTGGATACCTCTTGAGCACATACATCTAAAGGTGAAAAGGATACTAATAATCTGAATATGAATTTTTTGGGATATAGGCATAGAACGAATATGAATCGGATTCATGGGCACAGGATGAATACGGATCGGATTCGAATCGGTTACAGGTAACTCGACGGGCAGTATACACATAAAAGAAAAGATATAACTTTACTAACAAAAATGTCAAATTATACTTACTATTAGAGAATTATTTGTCCTACGTTAACAACATAAACATAATAAGATAAAAATTCACATTATGTATTAGTCAATGATTAGAAAACTATAGAGGATATCTATTAACTTATTAAAGTAAAGTCAAGATAAGTCATCGCTCGCTCTAAAGGGCTATAAATTCCAACATTAATCAGTGAAAAATAAAAAGATTCACACCTTCGATCGTGGTGGGTCTAGATTATAACAGTCTAGATTAAAAGAAAGAGTCTATATCAAGTAAAATAAAAATTAAATTCGGAATTAAAAATGAAATAAAATTAGCAATTTAATTTACATATGAATTCCTAAGTAAAAGAGTTCACATCATGTACAGTAAAATTGAAATACGAAATAAAATAAAATTAGCAATTTGATTTACATACGAATTTCTAAGTAAAATCCATAAATAATTATAATTTGGAATAAAATACAGAAATTAGATTTGTATACGAAATACAACCAAAAAATAACTAAAATTTATAATAAAATAATAAATTAGCAATTTGATTTTGATACGAATTCCAGTAATTATAATTCAGAGTAAAAATTAAACAATAATTGGCAATTAGATTTGAATACGAGATACAACAACAACAAAATGAAATTTTGAATAAAAATAATAAAAAAAATTAGCAATTTGATTTTAGTATGAAATCCAAAGTAAAATACCTAAATAAGTGTAATTCATAATAAAAATTAGCAACTAGATTCATATACGAATTACAAGAAAAAAGAAGTAAAATTCAGGAATTTTTTTTGCAATTTGATTCCCATACGTATTCCAAAATAAAATCCCAAAATAACTAAAATTATAAATAAATTTAGCAATTTGATTTGTATACGAACTCCATTAAAAATAACTAAAATATTGAATAAAAATAAAAGTTCTAACGATGATGACACAAATAGTGTCCTAGGAGACACAAAAGAAGCTGTCATGTTCGCTCTAAAGGTCATATGTTTCTATTGCTGCTTCCTAAGGAATAAAAAAATTAGAATTTTAATTAAAAACTACAAGTTATAACGAGGATAACACGAATGGTGTCGGAGGAGACCACTAAAGAGTGCAATGACATTGATCTGTCCTGCACGAAGACGTAGATTCACGAGGAAGCGAAGGGCCGAGGCAGTAACGACGAACATGAGGACGATATCGTGTTTCTCGCTGGAGCCATTGAAGAGAAAAACCAGTGTTGAATGAGCCAAGGGCTGCGATGACAACTGGTGAGTGTCAGCGTTGTTGAAGAAATTACTAACTAAAGAAGCTCGGTGATGGAGAAGCCCTAGCAGAGAGAAGATGGAGCTTTGCATTAAAGACAAGCTATAGACGATATGGGGTCATCGAGTAGCCAGGAGCGTGCCACACTCATGAGGGGCACGCTGTCGCTGGTGATGGTGAAAAGGTTCTCCATATAGTTAGACAATGACTAAAGTAGATATACCGACATTAGTGAAGATGGGAGGTCGTCACGGTTAGTGAGGAAGCCACAATGTTGAATTGTCAACTGAAGAATCTAGACCCGCCATTATGAGTTAATGGAATATTTTGGTAATTAATGACAATCATATTATGGGACTAATATTTTCTATGAGTTGGGTAAATAGGTTATGTTCCATAGTGATGGAGTCTTTGGATGGCATCATGAGTTGATCGTCATCAAATCAAAGTTCAAGAAGAAGATGCATATCAAGATCTCAAATAAGAGATGATCATGGGTTGATCATCAAGTCAATAGAAGACTGTTGAACCCGGGAGCGAAGGATCCCGGATTCTCTGTGTATTCCACACTAGTCCCATGATCAGTAGCTAGTGTACACAGTCAAACAAAAGGTGATAGCATAACCATAATATGTGATTCATTTATAATACTTAAATTCATTACAAAAAGATATAATACAGAAGGCAAAATACAGCATAAGCAAAAGTAAAAAAGGTGGACCACACGATACGCCACAGGTAATCGTCTGAGGGCGTAGCCTAGTCGTCCAAGTTCTTGTCCTCCTCATAATACTCTTCTCCTGATCAACAATTTATTAAGCGAGGTGAGTACAAATGAATGTACTCCACAAGTTACACCCAATAACAGATATGATGCATGCGGGATAATGTCAAAGGAAGGCTTATATGACTGTTTTGCACAAAGCTACATTTTCAAATTGAAATACACTTACTAAGTTCCAAGGCATTTTTATCTTGTACTAAATGTTAAATTTTTATTTTGATTCATCAATTCTCAAGTGTAGGATAAATATCCATACACAAATAATGAAGGATTGCCCCCTTACACCAGACTTTCTGCCTAACTTTTCCAATTGGATAAACTATCCAAAAACATTTGCCAACCTTAGCGGGCATAATTACGTTGGAATATTATAAATTGTTTAGCCTAGTCCCGCCCACACAGGATATGTGGTAGTATGATGAGGCTTTGCAAGATGCGGCTCGAAGACCAGTCTTTAACAGATTTGGACGACTTTCCATAAAAACCCTGGTCTCGATCATAGAATTGAATCGATCACGTACATAAACCTACACCATCCAAACATCCATTTCACCCAAGTCTAAACCAACTTTTATTTATTTTTCATAGTTAAATCATTTGCTAAAATTTCTATGGTAAACACAATACCATAGTCTCGTTTTAAATCATGACTGCATAATTTGGCTAAATTCCCCAATTAAGATTTTTTTTTTACTAAGCTTTGACTAAACATAATTTTTCAACATGTTCTAGTCATACTAGTGTACCAACCAGATTTTCCACTAAGGTGACAAGGGAATGACAACTTCAAATTCAATATTGGTTGTACAACGATAAAGGAATTAACTAGTAATTTAAAACAGAAATTTAAATTACTGGAATATAAATAAGCATACAATAATAGTTTAAAACATATTTTTAAATAATTTTAACTACCAGGCTCAAATATGATCAAAGGATATAACTTGCATTGCTTGTATGCTTGAGGATCTAACTCTTCAAATAAATTAGTTTTCCCCAAGTCGTCGAAATCTACACGCGAAAATAAGCCAAATCCAAATACATTCAAATAAAGGAAATACTTTGAACGAAAGTAAACATATCTAACAACATCTTGAAGGACAGAAGTATTCCAGGTGAAACTAATCATACCCAGTGGAGTTGATGAAAGAAATACTTCATACGAATTATATCCAAAGGAGTTGTTATTTCCTATTTACCGAGGAAGTTCCATGAAAGTCAGGTGAGACCTATGTGTAGGTGCGGGGTTCGTTCTGGGTAGGCATAAGTCTCACCGACACATGTGACCTAACACATTTAATAGTTTATCTTATCAATTTATATTTATCAAGGAAATTCCATAAGCCTTAACTGGAACTTCAAGCACGGCTAGGCATTATCCTTGTGAGCTAACCAGTTATATTGTTGGCTACTAATTCTTGTTTAGTGAGTAATTAACCTAGTTCATTTTATTAACATTTATCCACTGAGAGGTCTCGCATGGCTTGGACTCGCAATTTAGTTTCTATTTGCTATTAAGATCTAATTATAGGTGAAGCGTACTTATCATATTATTGCTTTAGTTAATATTGACTTTTGTTGGGCAACTAACATTTACTAGACAACAGCTAATGGCCTAGTGTTAAATAGTCACCTCGACACCTTCTTTTATGATCATCTCTTATCAAGGTGTATTACTGTTACATGTTAATCAAACTTAACTAGCGCAATGACTTAGTATATGTCTAATCATGACTATATCATCATAGTCTCTAACTACCTAATGCTGACCATCTACTCATGGTCTACTGTTACTAAACCTTATAACAAACTTGTATGGAGTCTTTATTTTGTATTATCATTCCATGACACCGCAACAATATATTGAACTAGCCTCATCTTAAAATCCTTAATTAATATTTTAATTATTTAGAGCCCTATTATCATGTAGGCACTTTTAAGTATAAGATTATTTCGACAATGCCTAATTGCTTGGGATAAATCTTGAATTGATTAACTAATTTTGGTTAGAAAAGGTAATGACTAATTGAATGTTCACCTATCTGATTATACTATACGATTCCAACCGAGCCTGAGGAAAAGTAAGACAAAAAGAAAAGAATCGGGGAAGGATTTGGAAAAGGGGGAATTGGTGATTGCTAAAATCTGATATTTTGCTAGGAAAATCACATGTGGTATTTGAATACTTTGAGGACTAGACTTCGAATTTTTATGTTATGTTTTATGCTTCACATAATATTTCAAAGGTAATACTTTAAATAAATCCTAATTTTATCTGATTATTTTGCTTTTACAATTCAGGCTTTTAGGATTTTCGTTTCTAGGGTTTCTGCATTTAGGGTTTTTGTCTTTCATCACTTGTGTTAGCAAAAAGAAAATGCAATTCAAATAACTCTAAAAAATGCAGGCAGGTAGAACAACAATAGATAACATACAAAAAGTTTTAAAAATATCATATTGTTGTATTTAAGCATTTTTTTAGATGTTACAAAGACTCATCAAGTGTTGATGGAAAGCACGTGAAGAATGCATCATGAGTTAATGCATATTCAAGACAAGATCCCGAAGTAAAGAACATCATCATGTGTTGATAATATTCAAGTTAAAAGCTTGGAGTAAAGGATGCATCATGGGTTGATGCATATCAAGTCAAGAACCTGGATTTAAAGTAAAAATGTACGTCATCAAGCTTCAAAAGGATGCTCAAGGCAAAGGTATGACTAGCTAGGGCTAAAGATATGTTCCTAGTCTTTTACCGGTCTCGGTGTTTGGTGTGGAGACTGAATTGTTAGTATAAGTTGTCGTACTATTTAGAAGTGTCTTGACTAGTAGCTTGAGTTTGTCATGTGTTGATAGCTCGCTTTGCTTGCTCTAGCTCTCACTTGAATGTTGTCGATATTTGTGAATGTGTTTTGCAAATAGTCGAGGCTTATGCATAATCCTTGTAGCATGTGACTTTAGTTTTTAAATATGTTTTGCAAATGGTATAAGTCCATGTACCTTTCTCCTTGTGGTGTGATTTTAAAAGTTGACAAATATTTTTTGCAACTTGTTGAGGATCTCACCTTTGACTGTTGTTTGCATCGCACATCAGTTGGCAAATGTGTATTGCAAAATTGAGTTCAAGCGTTTTGCAAAAATCAGCTTTTGTTTCCTGAACCAGACTGGTCGCAGTAGGTTGGCCGGACTGACCAAAAGCCCGGACGTTTTAAGCGATCAGGTTTTTTCTAGAGAGGGGTGCTTTTCCCTCAGCTTGTCTTCCTTGTGAACTAGCGGTTTGACCGTCAATAGTGACCGGACCCACGGTCAGCATCCTCGGTCAGCTTTTTCAAGAGAATGTGTTTATCTGGTTTTGGCATATACTTCAATTACGTTCATCAAGTTGTAATTTCTTTCAAGTTTCTATTATTGTTTCTAATGTTTAGGATATCATAAAAGTCCAAATAGCCTACAAGATACGTAAATATATTATCAAGTATTTATACAAACTTTGAAACAAATCTAGTCACGCAAATGCGCAGGACAGACTGCTAGTTAAAAGGATATATATATATATATATATATATATATATATATATATATATATATATATATATATATATATATATATATAGTTAATTTATCGGATTTCCTATAAAATACGGATGCATATCAAATATTGTTATTCCTATATTCTAACACATATTCCATAAGATTTCCCAGATGCAAAACGGGACTTAAAAAATAGTACCCTAAGCGGATCTTTTTCGGATACAGTGTTGAATCGGGCAGGAATTAGCTACCCCGTTTTTACTCCTATTTACATCTATCCATTCAGGAAGTGAGCCATTAAAGTCCGAAGGAGACTGAAGAAGACTAGTCACGCCCCATGAGCATCCCTCTATTTTAGTCTTAGGTCGCTAAGTGTGGCCGCGTGACAGCATACTCGGTGCTAAGTGCGTGCAAGTTTCTATCCATACAGCTACCGATGAGTGGGTCATGTTTTAATCGAAATAAAAAATGAGTAGACCAAGTGAACAGGTAGTGTACAATTTCACTAAGGCTTGCTTGTCGATGACTCGTTAGTGTAGTATTGTCGTCGTCCATGAAAATGGCTTCACATGGATATTTCTCTAGCTCAAAGGCAGCCAGCCATAGGAGATAAAGACCCCTACTTGACGGAAATTTCAAGTGCTTTCAACTTCATTTGTTAAATTTATTTTGTACTCAAAATCTAAAGCCCCTCTCCACTGGCTTCTTAAAAAGGACTACTTCCGGAGGAAACTATTGTAAAAGGATGGATGATACATGCGTAGTGTAACCTGCGTCTATTTTTCAGAGAAGTCAATGGTGTATGATGTATTTGATGTTTTCCCCTAAAGAGTTGAAGTGGATAGGTCCCAAATAGGCGTCAAAATTCTCTATTGGCTATTTTCAATCCAACGTCTCAAATGTGTGCAAAAACTATACAAGATTGCAAAATGCATTATGTAAGTTAAAATATTTATAAACCCTAGTGTTATGTGCAACTCATGTCAATTTAGGTGGCGCCAATTGCAATTTACTGATTTTTAAAATTGTGACAAAACAAATGTCAAGTGTGATGATTAGAAATAAATGTTGATCGCATACAAAATTCACAAAAAATAAAGGGTTAGATACATCAATATAAACATTCGAGAGATTATACGTGATACTCGTGTTTCCACACTGTGAGCCTCATGTTTCTAACTAAAGATAACACAAGAGTGTTAAATCCACAAAATCCTCATGTCTCCACGTTGACACCTTCTACGAAAGTTAATAGGAAAGCACAACCGTCACTTGCAAGATCCTCTGCCGTAGCGGTAGCATGTTGCTACGGCGGATATGCACAATATATAGACATTATGTTTCATCTAGATCGTCCGATCCTCAGTGAACAGTCTAGATCAACAGATTTAGAATACTGTAGCTGCAGTGCTTCCCGTCCTCCGTCTCTTCTCCTCTCCCCTTCCCCCGCGACGTCACCCTTCCCACCCTCCTCTCCGGTCTCCACCCGCCGTTGCCGTCGAGCTGCGTCGCGGCGTGCACCACCCCCTCCACGCCTCCCCGTGCGCCGCCGCCCCAAGACCTCTCGTCAATTCAAACAAAGTCCGACTCGAGCCGCTCGCGAACGAGCCGAGGGCCATCTGCCCTCGGACGCGTGATGGCGAACCCGATGTACGGCTCCGGCCCGCTTCGATCCAGGTAAACCCCATCCGTGCCCCGAGTTATTTGGTCCAATTCTTGGTCGCTGCCGTCCGAATCCGTCGGTTTGTCCCGCAACATTGGATCGGAGTCCGTGATAAATTTGGGGTTCTTTCGGGATTGCAGGAACGCGACGAGCTCGGACGAGATCCAGCTTCGGATCGATCCGGTGCATGGAGATCTTGAGGAGGAGATCGATGGGCTGCACTCAAGGGTTCGCCTATTGAAAGGCGTAAGATTTCCATTTCCCTCCCTCCTTTTATGTCTAGTTTTGGATTTCTGTTACGTATGCTCAATTGAGGTCTTCTTGCCGCAGTTTGCAAGTTAGAAGCTTATGGATTGTGTGTACATTCAAACATGCGTTGTAGATGTTATTTTAAAAAATTACAAGGGCGTTGTAGATGTTATATGTGGCGTTGAAAGATATATTTCGTGGTTCTCAATTTGTTTTTGGCTAATAATTTGATCGGGGATTTAGTTATTGGTGGTGGTGCAGCTTGTTAGTTTGTTTAAGTTTGTATTGTCTTTAGACCAAGAAGAATTGGGAGTAGATGTAACTTAGATCAGAACCATCTCAGGTGAATAAGAGATTACTTGTTTGTTTTGGCTTGCCAACATCAACACCACATGTAGCTAGTGTTTTCAATCTCATGGCAATACTCTCAAAACTAATGTGATGTCAATGGACTTGGGGTGTATGGAAATACAATGCATAACCTGGTCTTAATTGAGGTCATATGATCCACTCTGGACCTTTTTTCCTCAATAGTCACTTGCTCAGGTCCTCAAGACATTTCCTAAGTATGTGCCATAGCTTTCATTGCAGCATTCCATTTGTCTTATCAGATTTCTTTGCTTGCTCGTCGCCCCCTGACCCATTATTACCTTTTATGATTAACTTCTTGACAGTACTCATTGATTTATACTTCCTCAGATATGCTGCTACAAGCATGCAGTGATTCCATCGAACCTTTATGTGGAATTGAGAATTGGCCCCATTGACTTTTCTGGTTTTAGGCCTCTGTGCAATCTTATAAATTAGTTGATGGCTGGTGGACAGCATTATTGTTATTTTGTCTTCTCGTAAAATAAATCTTACGAATATTCCAATGATACTGTGTCTAGGTTTTACTGTTTTATATCAGATGTTTCAAATTTCAACAAGTAATGGATTTGGCCATTTGATGAGAAAAGACTTCAAGTTGTGATTATTCATTTTTGCTATTTATTGTCTATAAACTTTTGATGCTGGTTTTTGTTCACGTTTTCAGAAGCTTATTCGTTTTATTTGATCCCAAATTCTCAAATGCTTTTCCAGGTTGCCGAGGAGATAAACGTTGAAGCCAAGTTCCAGAATGATTTCCTCAGCCAACTGGTATTGTTGCCTTCTTATTTCCCTTGGTCGTGTCATGTTTTACTCTGGCAATTGCCCCAATTTTTTTTTGTTAACCTCTTGGTTATGTCATGGTTGTCCTTGATAGTTGTAAACATTTATCCCTTTTTCATATGCACTTGTTCAGTCCTACCATCTTCTTTTCAAATAGTCCTCAGCATATGATGCATTTCTCTCTACCATTGTCCAGATGCTTTCTATATGTGCAAGGAAATAGACATGCATTTCCGGAGTTTCATATGTTCTATGAAATCATTATTGTGTATGACCTCGTAGGTCCCTTTGATCAACAGTAGTAAACTATTAATTATTGAATTTTTTGTTTTGCAGTGAATTCTTCAAATTTTGATTTGTTGTTTGAACTCTCTAGATATTGTGTACCTGAATTACTCTTTAAGGTCCGCTGTATTTTTTTTCAGTTGAGTAAACCTTTGCAACAAATAATTCTAATGTTTTTGTTACTTTGCAACAAATAATTCTCATGTTTTTTAACAATAATTATCCTAGTTATGCTCTGATTTTGTTATCTTCTGTGCATGGACAGCAAATGACCCTTATAAAAGCTCAAGCTGGAGTGAAGAATAACATGCGACGGATGAGCAAGAGCATCATCCAGCAGGGTTCCAATCATGTTGTCCATGTTGTCCTTTTCGCTCTATTTTGCTTTTTTGTTGTCTATCTCTTGTCAAAGTTCTCTAGAAAATAGTTTTGTTATTAGAGGGAATCAAATCAACTTAAATAGTCAAATGGAACTATGAGTTGTATGTAGTATCAAGAGATACCATTTGTTGTACAACATCTACTTAAATAGTCAAATGGAACTATGAGTTGTATGTAGTATCAAGAGATACCATTTGTTGTACAACATCTGGGCTGGTAGTATCTAAGTATATTGTTACTAAGGAAACAAAAAGAAAAAGAAAAAAAAAGACCCATTGATCACATGGTATTGAGTATTGACTGGACAAAGTCTTGCAAAGCACATTCTGCGGTATCCAGTATTGTATTCTGATGCAATTCATTTTGTTAACGTGAGACCCAATTACTGTATGAACTTATTTTTATGCGGGGTTCAAAACTTTTTATGCCTTTGGTCATCATGTATTCTTTCATAACAAAAACCGCTGATCTAAGCTTTCCCTGCACAGGAGAATCTTTACGAATGAATAGATGAACTGGGCGCATTGCCACGGTCAGGAGGGAATCACGGTGCATGAGCGACTTCTTTCTACCACACCCCAAAATGCGCACATGCACACTTTACACTGACTTGACAAGGAAAACAATAGTGTATAGTGGAGACATGCAAACAGTTACAGCCAAGATTGATAATTTTGCCATCAAGAACAAGAAAACTTGAAATATCTTAGACCCGAGGATTTGTCTTATTGAAACGAGCACATGGAAAAGTGAGTATCAAGAAGGCCATCTTCACACTCAAGGCAGGGCAGAGAAAGGAAGAAAAAGAAGCTTTAGTTTAGTTTTTCGCGGCCAGCAACACGGCTCTACCAAGGAATTGCTCGCTATTAACCCACGAGCACCAAAAATAAGTTTCCCGATGTTTTTTCTACTGTACCATATCTTCTCTCTAATCTGACATTCCACGCTGCTTGAAAATTTCGAACATAGTCGACCCAATCTTCGCTGGCGACTCAACAACAGTAACCCCAGCCTCTCTGAGTGCCTTGATTTTGTCTTGGGCGGTGCCCTTCCCCCCGGACACAATTGCTGCGTTACAAGAGGAAAATGAAAGAAGATTAGTGCATGTAACAGTTGAACATGATTCAAAATAATCAAATAAATGTATCAAAGTACACTTTTGCTGGAAGATTTGAGATTCATATGCTCTGCCATTATAAAGTAATGGTGTGGTGCTACAGCTGTGCTGATAGTTATATATTGAGAATTGCTGCAAGAAATTTAAGAAAGCAAACCATGTGGTCACCATGAATTTGATGAAATGTAATTCAGTGGCACATAAGAATTTTCTCTATTTTGTATACATGTCTGCGACGCTTGCAGAACGCAAAAATCCACACACAAATACCGTATTATAGTAAAGGAACAGAGTCTATCATTGCTCAGCTACCATAATACTTGACACATGAGGCCATGATAGAATAGATGGCGAAGGTGCCAATAGGATCCAATGCAACTATAAATCAGGTCCAAATTACTGCTTTGCAACTTTACCCAATTAAATTGTACAAATGTTCATACAGACATGAAGAACGAAGCACAAATGCCACAGCTATTAGTGATTGTGAATCAATACCACATTCACCCCAGTGGAACTTTCATACTAAAATCTGCGTGGTGTTAATCTTTTGTTATCTATTGATATTTGCGAATTTAATTACATCTCTATGAAACATTTTTCCTGAACTACCATTGTCATGCAGAGTAATAGGAAATCACCCAGAACTCATGAAAAATAGTCTGGCAACACAAAGACTGTCAGGAACATCGTTTCAACTTCGTGATTCCAAATATTATTTTCATATTTCCAAATACTACAATTGAGTGGAGAGAAAATATGTAGTATGTAGTAAAGCATGAATTACAAAGAAAAACAAATAATAGACTTCTTATTAAGTTGATACCTCCAGCATGACCCATGCGACGGCCCGGGGGTGCAGTGAGTCCAGCTATGAATGCAACAACAGGCTTTTGTGTTTTGCTCTCCTGAATTATTTGCATGTCAACTTAAATTAGTTGATACGAATCATTACTTTTCAGCACAAATCTAATTGAAAGAAAAGACAGAAAGATGAAAGTTCCAGCAACCATGCAACTGGACATATGCAATAATATAAAATGGAATGTCAGCAGTGACCAACGATCATTTTTCACTTCACAACATCAATAAAACATCAACATATAATTTTTAACTTCTAAACCTGACCAGATACAGCCTCAAGACATTCCATGTCACATGAAAAACTAACCGAGTTCACTGCAGCTACTTAAGACCATGACAATACTGAGGTTGCCTACTTGTACTCTTATTGAAACTGAATTCTTGTACATAATATTTTGATAGTGCCGATGAGTCATGGTCACATGACCTATCTAGCCAAAATGGGTATCAAAAACAGCTTTGTTTGGGGACTGTGTGGAATATTTAAAGCTTAGGCTTGTGGGCCATATAAGTTTAAGCTAGGCCCAGACAGAGCTTATTTCTGGGCTTCCCTTGAAGAACCTAAGCCCCCTTTCCACTCAAAAGCTGAAGACAGGGGAGGGTGGCTTATGGGGCTTGTAAGTTTGCCAGTGTTTACAAGCTGCTTTTACTCAACCAATATTTATAGCTTATCTAATAAGCTAACTTATATTTAATCAAGAACATGGTCTATCTAACACCTAGGCCGAAGGGGCATTTAGGCAATATATCTAGAACATGTATTGGCTCCATAGTGTCTTCAAAACAATTTTTAAAAAAGGTATTTTTTAGTAACAAAACAGAAATAGTTTTGTGGATTTAACAACAATTCAAACCTATTTTGCATTTTTTTGTGAAATCATGGTGAACTACATCACAACCATGGATACTATACCTATTGTAGAAAAAAAAAAAAGAGAAGGGAATCACAACATTCTGCAGCTTACTATGTAAAACAGAGTATGCATGGACAATTGACATATCATTCTTTTGGGAAAGATACATGGTCATATACTCATATTATTGAATACTGAGGGTCCTATAAAGTATAAATACTTCGAAGTAAAAAAAGAGTGCAGCTTTTTAATTGCCATCACGCTTGAACTGCGATAAGGAACATAAGAAATCATTAACCCTATTAGAGAAATATGTAGGTCATGATTTTGACTGTGTTGTGTTCATGAGTGAAATTGAAGGATACTTCACTGGTTCATGAGACAGGCGGTGTTGCAACATTTAAGTCAATACAGAAATTGGACATAAAATACAGAAAAAGGTTATACAAACTAATGTCAATCCCAACAAACCCTCACCTGGATGAAGGCTGCAGCATCCTCTTCAGCGGTACCTCCAATTTCTCCAATGAGAACAATACCTTAAAGGCACAGAACAGTATTTATTAATGAGAACAATACTTAAAAGGGATAGTGCAGTACTGACCAATGGGAATAATAACTAAAATACATACAGCAGTACTGAAGAATCTAGCAAACGTATTTGAGTTCCTTAACTAACCAATATGAGGGGTTAACAGAATGCAGAAGTGTATAAAGTAAAAAGAGAGAGAGAGAGAGGGATAAATGTGGAAAGTAGTGAGCTCCATTCTTACTGCATGATTAATTTGCTTCTCTTGCTAGATTCAACTGAGTCAGAGCAAACAATTCGTGAGAAATCCTCAGGTTGGCATATACAGGGGTGGATAACTTAAGCTAAGTTAAGATCAAGGTTTACTTATTTGTCCTACAAATTCATGGCAACCTAAAAGCGATTAGAAAAAAAATTGTAAAGGCAATCATGCCGATCTAACTGAGACCAGTGGTAGTGCAGAACATACCAAATTAAGGGGCATGCGGGTATCTCAGAAGTAAATAAAACAAAATAGGCTTTTGCTTAAGATTGTGGAGCAGAGCCTCAGTCACAAACAGTGTACCTTCTGTCTGAGGATCATCAACAAACTTTTCAAGGCAATCGACAAAATTAGTGCCGTTGAAGGGGTCACCACCAATGCCTACACAAGTTGACTGCCCCAAGCCTACAGCTGTTGTTTGAAACACCTGCCAACGAAGAAAGAAATACACCTTAGGCAAACATATTCCCAGATTAAAAGCATCCCTACAATAATGGGCATACCGCTTCGTATGTCAAGGTACCAGAACGAGATACTATCCCAACACGACCTGGCTTGTGGATATAACCTGGCATGATTCCAACTTTACATTCACCAGGCTTAATGATACCAGGGCAGTTAGGTCCAATCAATCGAGTTTTTGATTGCCTGTTCAGAGCAGCCTTCACTTTCACCTGAAATTTGCAAAGGAAACCTTATGATGATCGCCTCATTAAGTTCCCTTACAAAGCAAAAATAAAAAATAAAAATAAATCTGAAAGAAAATATCTAAAATGTGGGAAAGGCATACACCTAATTATGGTGCCACTAATTATTAACACTATGCACAGAAAATAGATAGTCAAAGGAATATCAGCAAGTGAACTGCTAAGTGGGTCATGCTAAAATTCATGCATTTTGGAACTTCTACTTGTTATTTACCAAAATTACAGATGGAAGGAGAAGTAAACATCATGCTGCTCCATGTATGGCTATCAGCCTATGGCTATATATCCATCTGAATAATATGGCATTGATCACACATTGTATTTTCTAATGTTTTTGCTAAAATCTTCTAGCTTATGTCTACAGTTATTGATGAAGTGAAAACATATGATAACGTTATCAAGCTCAGAAAGACAGAGCAATAGAACTGACTAATGGGGTACTGAAATTGCTAAAAACTACCATGTCATGCTGAGGTATCCCTTCAGTAATGCAGACAACAAGGTCAAGCTCGGCCTCCATTGCCTCCATTATTGCAGCAGCGGCAAATGGTGGTGGAACATATATAACAGATGCATTCGCTTTTGTCTCCGCCTTAGCTTCTGCTACGGAGTTGAACACTGGAAGGCCTAGGTGCTCAGTTCCACCTTTCTTAGGAGTAACTCCACCTACCTGTTACAATGATAAGTGTTTCAATTAAAAAGTGTAAAAAACAGCATACCACGAACAAGCTAATCAGTCAAAATTACTTTTCTTCTAGAAATCAAAACTATAATATCTTACTGAAGCATTGCTGAAACAGCACTTAAAAAAACATGCCAATTTTTTTTACGAAACAGTCTGTGCAGCAGGTACCTCTTTCAAGTTGCATTCATATCCCAACTAGTATTTTACGATGTGAAAAATAATCAAATTTGGGCCAGTTTCACTAGTCAAGAACATAGCAGTGAAATTATAACATGCAACCTGCCAACCACCACACCAGGTCCATGGAGGCTCCGAGGCTGTCAGGATGCTTTAGGTAATTCCAGGCTTCTAAGTAATGAGTTCCCTCTTCAAACACACCGGCACTCCTCTTGTGCGGAGAACACTGCCTGATTTACACACCAAACAGACCACAAGCAAAACTTGTCTTGGCACCTCCATCCAACTTATTGAAGAATGATGACATCTTAATACAATATATTTATTTTGGTTGGATTTTCCAAGAGCAGCTTAAGAAGTCCGAAAGCGTGTATGATGGAGATGGTTTCTCACACTTTTAGATCAACCAGTGCCTAGATTTACAAAACATCAAGGAATCCATAAAAACTGGTTTACTTCAAGGATTTCTTTTCCACGTGAGTCATGAACTCATGATACATACTGACGTGCTGGGTCACTAGATTGCACATTGAAGAACATCACTAGCACCACAATTTACTAGACAATATAAAACACAGCATCACAACGAAAGCACCATCACCACTCAGATTTACGTCGGAAAATGATAACGAATCCTAGTTTTTAGCCATTTCACCTAAAATTTCAGGACTTCTACTACATAAGTAGGGAATTGTAATAGCACATTTTGCCTCCAACACCCCCAGTTACGCATATGCCGCTCACACCGTTCAACTCTTCCGTTTCAAATACAACCATAACCATAGTGCCGCGCTGGAAAACGAAACCCTAGGACCCGAGAAAATGGAGACCAGGAACCACACATCCACGAGATCGCACCGCATCGGCTCTCTCAAACCCTAGAACTGCGCGCTACAGAGAAAGGAACGCACGGATCGAAGAAGACATCACATCAGAGAGGGAGGCGGCGGGGTTGGGCCACGGGGGCGTACCATGTTGGTGCCGTACTCGATGGCCTGCTCGGTGTGGAAGGTGCCGTTCTTGCCGGTGATGCCCTGGCAGATCACGCGGGTGCTCTTGTCGACGAACACCGCCGGCGACGGCGCGGCGGCGGCGAAGCCCCGCGCGTGGAGGAGGCGGGAGGCGGCGGACCCCATCAGCTGCGACGCGCGGCGGGTGGAGGCGGCCATGGTGCGGTGGTGGAGGCGGCGCGTGCTCCTCTTTTTTTCTCTCGATTCGATTTCGTTTGGGTTCCGGTTTTGGATGCCTGCCTCCTTCCTTTGTTTTTGGTCTACTTTTCTGGGGTCTCGTGGTCCATTCTTGCAGGGGAAGTTGGGTACTTGGGTGGTCAAACTTCGAGCAAATGGGGTGGTGCGTCACGGGCTCTAAACTGGTCGTGTCATGGGCTCAATTTCAGACACGGTACATCGAGCTCACAGTTAACACGGTCCGAGTACAATTAGTCTAATGAGTCCCCCTTCTCGGTTGTCGCCGACGTCGTCACCCTCCCCTACCTCTCTCCGCGCCTTATCAGACTCGGCGAAGTCTCATCGGATTGTATCGTATTTGAATCGGACTAACAGTACTGTGTTGTGAACCAACACAACCTATTTAGACACATCTACCTATATTTATCATTTTTTTCCGAATTATAAAGGCATTGCATAGGTACCCATGTTGATGAATTTGCTTTGGAGCTATGGAAGTGAATTGTAACAAGGTTTCATCCATTTTTCCATTCTATATATATACACAGAGAGATGAATTGTGAAGCTTGAGGTATGTGCGATCTCAAAGAGTTATGTATTGTACATAAGCGATCGGTAAATAAGCAATTGTTTCAACTTGAGAGGTCAATCGCACTCTCACAACGAGAAGATAGAGATGAGTGGTGTTAGAGGATCATGGCCAAAACAACCTAATTAAGCTAGATCTTACCGTCTCCCTGTGCATAGAGAGAATTGTGTCTAATTGAAAACTAGGCTTTTCTTGGGCCTTTTTGTTTTCCTAAAGGCAAGGCCATTGACATTGGTATTTAACTTCTTCTGTTTTTCGTTTTCTTTTTCTTTTTCTTTTTGCGAGGTGGTATTTTAGCTTGTTTCGATGGTATTACGCAAACTGCGAAGGTTAGGTAACTCAATGATTGAGACAGAAAATATGCGAAAGCTGGGTCTGCCTATACATTTAACCAGTTTGGAACATAAGATTTTTGCAAGATTCCTATATAAAATATGTGCAAAATTATAAATGAACTTGTAAAATTTATGTGTTCCAAACAAGCCCGGTCGGTCAATCGATGTCATAAGGTGCTTGAATTGATTGTGTGAGACAAGTTTTTTTATTATTAAAAACGGTATCAACCCATCCGGATTCTAGTAGAATTAGCCTAGCCATGCGAAGTTTTGAAGTGGGGTGGTATTCCAGCTTATATATGCATGTTATGCAAGAAGCAAGAACCACAGCGCTCAAGCTGCCGCGAACAATGTCTGTCTGTATCCGTGCTAGATATCATCAACATTTACGAGCATTACACAGATCAAGACTTCGATTCAGCGAAAGGGACATAACTTCTAAGAGAGTATGAACTTTTTTTTACATGGATCGGTTACACCATTGCACAAGTACACGATCAACAGGCATGCATTGCTCCACAATTACATATCATCATTCACAATAATCTACTCCCCCAAGAAAGTAAGCTGCATCAACCAACAATCTTTCTTCCCCAGGGTCGCCAGCACTCCTCGAACTGCGAACTCCAACGTACACCTCATTTGGGGGTGAAGGCCTAAAATACAAACACACGAACAAAAATTCACCGATTAGTAACCAAATCATATCAATGTACATTATTAGTTGAAATGCTTCTGTATGATTTGTATATACCTGGAAGATGTTGGCGTGGCCGGGGTCGGCGAGGTGGGCGAAGAGGTTGTCGATGGGGCCGGTGCCGGTGTACTCCGCCTGGAACCACGCGCCCATGACGGCCAGCATGGCGAGGCGGCCGTTCTTGATCTCCTTGGTGCGCAGCTCCTTGAGCTTCTCCGGCGAGCCGCTGCCCCAGCCGAGCGGGTCAAACCACAGCCCACCGGGGTACCTAATTACATTTTTCAACACACAGGTACATCAATTAGCCTATTAATTACTTCGAACAAGCTTTCTCGATGGATGCATGGAGATGGAGCCATGTTGTGTGTATGTATGTATGTACCCGACGTCGGTGCCGGTGAGCTTGTTGTTGGGGAAGATGGGGTCGGTGTTGACGCAGCCGGGCTTGATGATGTCGGCCCACCGGCGGCCCTCGGCCCAGCCGATGAGGATAAGCTCGATGATGAAGAGGGTGGTGGTGTCGGTGAAGTACTGCTGCTCGCCTGCGGTGTACCACGACGGCGTGCTGAGGATGCCGATCTTCGTCAGGAACTCCGGGATGAAGATGCCCGCCGCGCCCAGCATCGCCCACCGGCAGTGCACCAGCTCCGCCTGCACGTTCCACCGCAAGCTCTCCGGGTCCGATCCTACAAACAACAAAATAGACAAATTAAATTGGGCATATTATTTATTACTCGTATAGTCGTATACGAACGACGGAAAAAAAAATACTGCAGGTACAAGCCATGAGATCGACTGATCGGAGCTTACGACTTACCAAGACCGAAGGGATCAAAGCCGAAGTCGCCGGGAAGGCTGCATCAAGATCGATCAATGCCATGCACACTGTCAGTGTCACATGAATGATACAAACTTACTAGCTTTAGCTTACATGTTTTGACACGGCGATGCATGCATCCGACAAGTACTAATACTGACCTGCCGTCGAGCCACGGCGGAGGGACGCTCCCGGGGAACCAGATGGGCCTCTCGGGGGCCGCGGCGCGCACGGCGAACGACGGCCGCGCCGCCGCCTCCCTCAGCTTCGTCCTGCCGGCGCCGAGGAAGGACGTCCGGGCGCCGGCGGCGGCCAGCCCGTTCCTGGGCAGGGCCGCGACGGCGGTGGAGGAGGAGGAGGCGGACACCAGCGCCATTGCTTGTACGTACGTACGCGCGCGCACGTTGCGGTCGTGGAGTTGTTGTTGTGTGGTGAGAGACGGGACGGCGCGTGTGGTGCGCGGCAGTTTAAGGAATCTAAGCGCGCGAGGCTGGGGGGGCTTATCCGGTAGGAGATTGCGAGCGCGGCCGCGTCGTGCCACGTGGCGTTGGGAATCCAATCCTTTGGCTCCGCCATCCCTGGGTCATGCTTACGTGGAGGGCGCTCTGCTGCGACCTGATAAAAATCAGGGCAAGGCACGCTATTGGACGACGCACCAAGCAGGTAGGGCTGGAAAGAGCCGAGCCGAGCCGGCTCGAGCCAAGTTCAGTCTGAACTGTGGTTCAGCTCGGCTCGGCTTGGCTTGGCTTGGCTTGATTGAAAAGCGATATTAAAACTAGGCTCGGCTTGGCTCAATTGGAAACTTAAGCCGTCTCACGAGCCAAGAACCACTTACAACCTGTTCGAGTCTCAACCAGAAAGGTGGAAACGGAGGGGGAAACTAAGCCAACAACGAAGGTAGAAAAATGCTTTCGAGCCATTTTTTAATGAATTTCAAGATAAAAACATAAGTTTACACACAATTGATTCAATTGCATTTAGGCATTTAGCATAATCCATTTAACAGTTCATGTCAACGTAACAGAGATCCTGTTTGCATCCAATATTCAACCTGCCGCACTCTATTTAGCAACAACTGTTCACATTCCTTGTATCCATTTCTTGATTCCTGCAACACAGAGGACAAGATGTTGGAACTCATTGCGAAGCAAGATTTCGCATTAGCAAAAGCAGGTGATTCTTTTGTGGGGAGTTACAAGAACAAGAAGTAAAGTACTACAACAATGCAGAACAGTAGTTGAACCAAAAACGAATATCTTGTATAGATTATTAGTTTCCACTCACTGAAAAATCGATTAACATTTACCCAAATTCATCTTTTCCCAGTTCCTAGTTCCAAATTTAAAGAATAAAATACGGAATCGGTCTCTGCTAGCGAAGTAGAAACTCTATCCCCACCAAAATCCCCCAACATCAAAAAACGAACACATGACCATGATCGAGAACTGTCCTTTGCAATAACCAGTCTCTAGAATCCAACCAAAGCCCACTGCAATCTACTACTCCTATCGTGCCAACTAGACCATTAGCCTCAGCAAGAACACATCAAAATAAACCAACACATCCACGACCAAGAACAATTCTAACCAAGAATTCGTCTCTAGAATTCAAACAAAACCCTCCTATTGTACCAGATACTCCACAAACCACCGCAAGAATCTCACTAGGAAAAGAAAAGATAGAGTGAAAAAACATTTTTTTCTGGTCCTAAACTCCTAATGTACAAACCTCATCTTCCTCCGGGAAGCACACCACCATGCGAGTACGGCGGGGGGCACTGAGCGAGGCGCCAGGGGAGAATGATGGGAGCACATGGCCGGGGAGGACGGGGCACGACGGTAGGGTGGACAGGTCGGGAGAGGAAGGGCAATTAGGGACCGGGACAGGAGAGAGGAAGGGGAATTTCGGAATTGGGGTGGGGACTGGGAAATTAAGGATCGGGATGGGAGAGACTTAGAGAGTAGGGTTAGGCTGGCTGGACTTGGTGTGAATGCGCATGAGCCAACCTAGGCTCGCGAGCTGTTCAGGCTTGGCTCGTTGTTTTTGCGAGCTAAAAATTGGGCTTGATTCGGCTCGGCTCGAAAAATCACAAGATCGAGCTGAGCCGGCTCGCAAATCTCGAACTATTTTTCCAGCCCTACTTGCAGGTAGACTTGTATTCAACTGAAAAATGAAGTAGTTTCAACAATATGTTATATCCACGAAGAAATAGTGGTCAATAACAGTAAATTACATGCGTGGGTATATAAAGTCATCGGGTTTTTTATATACTCCTATTCGGTCATTTCCACCCTTCGCAACCTATGGACAAAACATTACCCTAGAGTTGTTCGGGGAAAAATGAACATTTTGATTGTGTATGCCGCCAAAAAAGGGTTGGCATATAGATTCATCTTTAGGAGGGGGCTATAATAACAACACGAGTATTTAACTCTTAAATATAAATATCTCCCTGACAAACTATGACACATGTGTCGATGCTGCAGTGGCATTAGAACACTAAAAAAATTGGTGGGCAGATTTTAGAGGTATAAAATTGTAAATAAAAGGCACTAATGAAAATGTGCGTAAAACATTGCAACTCGTTAATGAATTGTGTAGATCAATCTTCCCCATTTTCATATCTACACGTATCAAAAGGGGGTGGAAATCCAAATTCCTTTTCAAAGCCACTCTGTCCTTTTAACAAAGTGCATTTTCAACTCGTTAATAAATTTATGGTCAATGGACTGTAGATCAAATTCTCCACATTTTCAGATTTATAGAGACACATCATTATTTTTCTCCGAGTTATTTTTTAAAGCCACTATGTCCTTTTGACAGGATGACTATGTACACCATTTCTTTTCACAATTTCATAACACTACCAAACTGACGGATTCTCTAGATTCCGTGCATTTTGGTCCTACATGTCAGTCGGTGTTACAAAATTCCATATCAAACAAAAGCTCACCCTCCAGTGCAGTAGGCCTCTTCTTTTTGAAAAGAACACCTGCTCTAGCAAAATCAGCAAAAGTTGGTGACATAAAAAATTGTGATAGATCATGTAAAGAGCAGAACTATGTGATGTACACATATGTTGCATCCTCGATCAAGAGCACCTCACAAGCTTGAACCCGTTCACCCTTTTTTCTCACCAACTTGCACTGTTAACATTCAGCATATACCAAATGAAAGGGGATGTGACTCTCAAAAGCAGAGAAAGGGAGTGTGCACCAAACACTTGCTGACCGGGGAGAGCGCGTCGGTAGAACTGAGCTATTCCTTTGTGTTCATACTTCTGTACAGTAACTTTGCAGAAGATACATCCAGAGCCTGATCTAGATAGACTCTTTGGTGTTTCGTCCAGTACATCACTGAGTAAATACATCACTAATCAATGCCATAAAACAACATCTCAGATAGTAAACTGATGATCTCCAACTAATTTCGACAGCTTACTGTTCTAGGCAGACGATACGCCTTGCTGTAGAGTTTCTTAGCTGATTTTGCACATCTTTTATTATCCCCAAAACTTGGTTTTTGCACAACCGTGCATTATTCTGAGATGTGCAGAACCTAGTAAGAAACTCAGGACCTGGCATACTCCATATGCTTCCTTATAAAGGTGCCTTCTTCTTGGACCCATGCTTGGCCTTGATCATCTGGTTCAAGGCCTTCACGCACCGGCGTATCACTCCCATCGACTTCTTCCCTCCATCAGGTCGCTTTATCACCATAGCCAACGTCGCGCCGCCACCGGTTGCCGCTGCTCCTGAGACTTTATGATCAGCAAGGACACTCTCCCCGTGGCCGAACTTGCTGGTAGCTTTTGCTTCTCCGATGAGGAGCTGCTTCTCTTGTATCAGCTCCTGAAGGGAAAACCGGGGCACGTCGTCGACCGACGACAGCGTGATCAGCTTCTTTAAGCTTTGACATTGCTCCATGGTCTTCTGCTCGGTGTCTTGCCATTCCTGCTGTGTCTTCTGCTCTTCATCCTGATACTGCTCTGATGTCTTCTCATCTTCTTCTTGGCATTGTTTAGCCGTCTTCTGCTCCTCATCTTGGTATAGCTGTGGCGTCTTCTCCTCCTCATCTTGGTATTGCTCTTCTGTCTTCTCCTCCTCTTCTTGGTATTGCTCTGGTGTCTTCTGTTCCTCATCTTGGTACTGCGCCCGTGTTTTCTCCTCATCTTGGTATTGCTGTGCTGTCTTCTTCTCCTCATCTTGATATTGCTTTAGTGTCTTCTGCCCTTCGTCTTGATACTGCTGTGGTTTCTTCTCCTGCTCTTCATCTTGATATCGCTGTTGCTTCTTCTCCTGCTCATCTTGATATTGCTTTAGTGTCTTCTGCCCTTCGTCTTGATACTGCTGTGGTTTCTTCTCCTGCTCTTCATCTTGATATCGCTGTTGTTTCTTCTCCTGCTCATCTTGATATTGCTTTGGTTCTTTTTGCTCAACACCTTCGTACTGTTGTGGCGCCTGTGGAATCTTCAGGTCCAGATCTTCATATAGATATGGTGCCTGCTGCTCTGCATCCTCACGTTGCTGGAGTGCCTGCAGCTCTGTATCTTGACACTGGAACAATGTCTTCAGCTGGGCATCTTGGCGTAGCTGTTGCGTCAGGGGCGGCACATACTGATCTCGATAACAAGCGATGAGGCTTGTCGATCTTCGCGTTCGCCTTGACATGCCAAGATCGAAGCGGCGAGATTTGTTCACATCACACTCGGTGGCCATTGTCTGTGGTCTGAGGAGAAAGATCACCTGAAAGTGTTGCTTGCTCCTTCTCTGGGATGGAGGAATTATAGGTCGCCTGATGTGTTTAGATGTGTAGTCCGTACTGGGAATCGGTGAACTGGTGAAATGTCCATTTCAAAGGAGAAGTCTGGTTTGGTCATTTGGAAGATCAGTACCTGCCCTACTAGCTTTTAATTCCTACATGAAGTGAGATTGAAGTAAGCATTAGAAGGGAAGTGGCCAATATTCCGCCTCAAAACATCTGAAATCTTTGTTCTGCAACCAACTTTTAGTACACCACGATCGTATTTTGTTGGATGACAATATATAACATGAATCGTACTGTATAAGGAATGCTAAGCAGGCAGAAATTTTAGAAATAAAGACAATTCCTGTATGATTGAAGCTATTCCCAACAACCTAAGGGCAAGATTTGGTTTCAAGTGAAAGATTTGACTGGCATGCCTTAACGTGGTTCGACTAGATAAAATTAATGAATAATACACACAATTGCAATGTAAAAACAATGTTTGGTCATTGAACCTTTCATAGTAACCTAAAATTTTCCCTGTCACATTGGCACTTCAAGTACGAGCTGATGCCCAGATTCAATAACAGCATTTCAGAAACTAGCTCAAAAGTTGGGAGAATTGATTCTGAAGAATTAATAGGGGCAACTTTTGTTTTTTGAAACCTAGGGCACGAGCTCTGCCATTCATTAAAGAAGAGGAGAAATACAAACACCGACCCGGGGGCACCAACACCGACTCCAAAAGGGGAGATAACACCAGGGGCAACATTGACAAGTACAAAACCATTAAAGCCAATTTTGCACGTCTACGAGCTAACATCAAAGTAATGCTCGAACATAAAGTACATCTTTATGTCACAAATCAGATTAAACAAAGTACTGGTTCTTTGCCAACATTCTACATCTCAGGCCACATCAAAGATTATTCATTTACAGAGTCAGTCATCTTGCTTAGTTGCAGACGGAACTCCCTATCTTGCAAACCTCATTGTCCATTCAGCAGCTATTTCATCGTGCTTAGTTCTATCAGTCAAGTATAAACGTGCAATGCTCTGCACAAGTGGGTTGTCTGCACAGACAAAATATCATAATGTAAGGCTTTCGAGCAGAAATGAAGCAACAGTTGTGTGGACAGTAGAATTAGTTTGAGCCAGATTCCATGATTTTTTTTTACAGACGGTAGTTCAGAAAATGATTCTGGTAATGTTGGAACATACATGGATCCGGATTTGTGATGATGCCTTTGATGGCCAGTAGCACCTTTGAAATAGTTAAAGCTGGACTCCAGCCATCCTTCAAAATGTCCAAACTCACTTTCCCAGTGGAGTCAACATTGCAGTGGTAAATCCTTGTTTTGAAAGTCACCTAGGAGAGTGACAGCATAGTTGTCACCGCAAGTTAAGGTCCCCTAGTGCTAAAATACTGAATAAAATTACAGTAGTGAAACTAAATTGTTCCATCCAAACATAATTTATTGAAAATTTAACACATTCGACTAGAAGAGTGAAATAACTTAAGAATACTTTTAACTATTGAAATGTCAAATATAAAGTCATGATAACCATTGCTCGTAACATCACAATGACAGAGCCGTATAGTGTATATGCTGCAGTATAATTGTGTGATCATCTCTCCAGAAAACCTTGAGAAAATTCACATACTATTGCTATATTATTTGGAATCACATTAGTGGCTTTAGTATGATTGTTATGGTGGCCTGCATTTGGTGTGTGCATAGTTCCATGTGCTGATCATGGTAAAGGTAGGCCACTGTAGGGCTGTGGTAGGTGAAAGTAGTGTCAGCATTGTTCTAGTGCTGAGATCTGGGAATGAGGTTGGCTGTTTCTGATCCCTCATATCCCAATCTACCATCAAGATTCAAGGCATCATCAGTCAAAAGGTAATAGCTGGACAAAGACAATGGCAGTGTTGGCAACCTCCACAACGTGTCAGTGGAGGCTACGACCAGCGGGTGGATATTGATAAATCAATAGCACCGCTAAATGGACGAAAAATCTGCATTTAGAAGGATATCCTTATTTACCAGATTCTCTTATAGACTTGTACTCTAAGCCAAGATTCACAAAATACAAACAACATGTCAACACAAGGTAAAGTTGATGTCCAAGCACATAGTAGTAAGTCTAGTAAGGCTTCCAATGGACAAAACCCTTCTTTCTAAATCCTTTTCCGACCAAGCATCAACTAAAATCATGCAGGAACATAGGTCAGGAGAACACCTAGGAAAACAACATCTTAGCAACTCTGCACAGATATTTTTCCTGAATAACAAAAGTGGAACAGAAACTTCAGATAAGATTTCTTAATACATAATCAAGATCACATTGAAAAGACGTAAAATGTCATATTACACTTAAGAGACACGCACATCACTTCAGAAACAAAGATAACTTTGATTAGCAACAAAGTAAACTCACTTTTACATAATCCTTTTTTTTCATCTAGGTTGGTCTACAATCTACACGTTCCACTCTTTGCTGAATTGCCCTCAAACACATGCCTCCCTGTTTCCCCAAAATTGCCCATTGAGGTGTGGTGTTTCTGGATGAATCTTGATTCTCGACAGACAGCTCAATGTAGTTTTCTCTTTCTAGGCTAAAGAAATTTTACTAAATTAAGGTAGCGGATTGTAGAAAGTTTGGGAATAGCAGACTTTTGACAAATTTCCCTGTTCATTTACTGAAGCATGCCAATGTTCATCACTTTCATAATACTCTGTTTATATGGTTTTCACTCCATTACCTAGGAAGAGTGATCTTAATGAACAAATTTAGGATTCCGACTGCACATCAGCCAGAACTAGAAATAAACACTGCAATCCCAAGTCCCAACCAAGTTGACGTCCTACTTGATTTTCTGTGTCAGTAGTTGTGTATTCATAGTTACCACAACTGAATGTCACATTCCTTCTATAGAACTTAAGCTTGCAGGATCTAGGAAACTTTCTATACGCTGCACACCTCAACTCAACTAACCAACATCACACGGAAGCAAATGCTGGCAAAATTAAGAAGTAAATTCTTAGTTCTTACCGTGGGAGGTTTGAACGGATAATCAAGTGGAAAAACAATATCAAGGAAAAATATCCCTCCTTCATACGGCGACCCTACAAGACAATCACTGCGTTAAACCAAACTGCAGGTGCTTATATACTAGTTTATTCAGCAGCCCATGGTTCGCAGCTACAGGAAAAATAGCAGCAAATTGAACAAGTAAAATTGCAATGGGGAGCAGTAAAATTCTTCTCCTGTGTTGAATCGGCTACTGGCGAGGAGGAAGCGGAGAGAGTAAATCTCATACCCTGGGGTCCGATTATGGTGGAAAGCCAGTGGTAGAGGTTGTCGCCCTTGGGCCCAGCGGAGCAGTCGGAGGCGTTGAGGTCCAGCAACTCCTTCTGTATCCGCTTCCCCGACGACGAGACCGAAGTCCCGCCGCTGGACCCCCACGGACGAACGCTGCTCCCGCTTCCTCGTCCTCCGCCGGGGCCGCCGGCTCCGGCGCCACCGGCGGCGAAGGGGAAGCGAGAGGTGGGGAAGGAGGACGACGACGACATGCCTGCGCCGTGCGACGGTGACGGAGTCACGGAGGGAGGAAACTGGGAACAATCGGTCCGGGCCGTATTGCTGTATTAGTGAGGTATTAAATCTATTTCAGGCCCATTTTGGGTGGACCGTTTGGGCCCATCTACGTGTTCGACTTACACGTGAATGGCCCGATATCCCGCCAAATCCGAGCCCACCGAAAAAGCATGGCCTTAGCAAGCCCGGTGTGGTAATCAATAATGGGCTACGCTGAAGGTTAGTCGCCCATGGGGCGTCAAGTTGCTCAAGTCATCGAGATCGTTGGCCTACAGGTCGTTCCGGGGGTTCCGGGTCGCCGACGATCTCGACCTGGACGCGGCGGTGCGCAAGAAGAGAAGGTGGCGGGGATCTCCCTGATGATCTGGGTTAGGAGGGATGCATCCAGAACCTCAAGGTCTCGACTGTCGGCGACGGCGTCGGCGCCATGGGCTACATTGGCAACAAGGTTGGTGGTTGCTCGTCGTGTTTCTTAGGGGTTTCTGCTCTGCAATGCTGCAAGCTTTGCCGTTTCAGGAACAGTACTTGAGTGAATTTGTTTTTTGTGTGCAATATTTGATTTTTTTTTTGAATCTTTTGACTTATTTTGAATTCATTCCGTTTTTGGAAACTGCAGCTGATCCCCGCTTTCCATTTTCGGAAATCCGCTTCTCTCAGCCGAAAGCGCATTTCTCCCGGGCGCTTCCGCCTCCGCCTCCGCCTTCTTCCTCCTTCCGCCTTCTCTTTTCTTCCCCGCTCTTCTCTCCGCGTCAGCGCCGAACGTCACCGTCGCTCCCGCGCTGCCGTCAGCCGCCACCTCTTCCCTCCGGAGCCTTCTACCGCCTTCGCCGCCTCCACCTGGCCCCGCCCCGCCGCCACCTCCCCTTCTTAGCGTCGCCCCGAAGCATCCCTCGCCGCCACCTCGCATCTGCTCCCGCCGCCCTCATCGCCGCCACCGCTCTCGGGCTATAAAGCGCCCCAGGGACGGCTTACCTCCTCACCTCCACTCCCAGCTCTATCCCACCCCCTCCTTCCCGTGGCAAACAAAACCAAAGAAATCGCCGCCGCCTCCTCCTCCGCCCGAAGAGAAGCTTCGGTAAAATCCGCCGCCCTCCTTCCTCCCCTTCCCTCCCACCTCCGGCCTCAGCTGCCTCTTGCCCCGGCGATCCTCTCCCCCACCTCGCCCCACCTTCCCCATCGCCAGAGCTCGCCGTCACCGTGTTCCTCCGCCGCCACCTCTCGGTCGTCATCGCCACCCTATCTCCGCCCCCACAAAACCCCAAAACGGGTTCAGCTCGCTTCGGTGATGCTCCCGGTGCTGGCCATCGCCGGCCACCACCACCGCCGTAGTTCTGCCGCCGCCGCTTGGCTCGGCGAAGCGAGCCTTCGGCGCGACTGACTCGAGCCCGAGCGCTTGAGCCTTTTCGGCCATGCGACTCGAGCCCGCCTGGTCGGCCAGCCTTAAAGGCTCAGCCAAGCAGCCGTTGGCTCAGCAAACGGGCCGGTTCGGCCCAACCGAATCAGGCCACGGGCCACACAGTAAAAGGCCAGGGGCACATTACTGTTCATCCTATTTTCAGCCAAACACTGTTCATAGCACATTAAATTAGTTACTGTTCATCACCCGAAAAATCACTGTTTATCCAAAAATTGATGATTACTGTTCATTACTATGAACAGTAATCATAGTACTATTCACCACCTTTTCATCCATGAATAGTAAAATAGTACTATTCATCATCCGACCCTATTCATCCGCAAAACCCTAATTCAGCATTATATATCAATTTTGTCCGTTTCGAGCCCAGAAACCCATTTCTCCACTCCATTCAGTCCAATTAAATCCTAGATAAATTTTCACCCTCCCACACCACCTTCTTTGTGTTTCTTTTTTATTTGTTTTTACTTGCATGTTGTTCCCAGCTCATTCCTTGTCGAGCCGGATTTTACTTGGTTGTTTTATTATTTTACTTTCCGTTAGGTCACGATCTTGAAAACCAGACTGCAGAAGACGTCATACAAGACCAGGATCTACAGGACGTTGTGCCAGAAGGCAAGCCGCATTCTTTGATCATTTTGAACCTACAGTTCTTATATTTAATATTACTTTCATTATTATTTGTGTCAATTACTTCAAATATTGAAATAATACTTTGGAATGCCATGATGTTTAGATAATCCCAATTACCCCACATACAAACCCACCTAACACTTGTAGGCCATATTCACCTTGACAAGGTTAAGATTTCTTGTAAACCATATTCATCTTGACAAGTCCACATAAAATGTTATCTATGCTAATAGCTTTGTCACCAAAATTGTGGATATCAATCAAAAGAGAGTGTTGGCGGTTCGCCAATGGTTTTGGTTTGAAGTTGAGGGTTGTGTCCAGGAAGTTGGGCAACCCAATAGACTTGTGTTGGAAAAAGTGAGTCGCAAGTGAGGATCGGAGGATAGACAGTCACGTGTTGGTGTTGGTCTATCGCTTCACTGTGAGACTAGTAAGGACAAAAACCTTATGCCAAAGTAACAGACACAGAAAACCGCTCAACTACTGGTGTGGCCATTACTCCCTAGCCTAGTACACTGCTCTTCCAATTGAATATCTACAACATCTAGAGTGGGACAGGAGTGGGCCTACAGGGACACTCGCTGGTCTTCATAACGGTATGGACCCGTCAGCATCGGGGTGAGAGATCCATAGCTACGGCCGGTGGAGTCTCCCGAGGGCTGTATGGAGTAAGGACCTACCGGGTAGAGGCTAGAAAGATTGAGTAGTGAAAAAGCTTTGTTATCTCAGCTCAGTCGCACGCTAACACGTTGCATGTCTATGATATGACAGTATGAGTATGAGGTATCTTGTGGGTAAAGCTGGGCAACTCTGCAGAGTATATCAAATGGTATTCGAATACGCCGTGCTTCCGGTTAATGAAGCTGTGTTCATGGGTGATTCTAATACATGAGGTATAAGTAGAGTTTTTGATATGTGAATCTGGTTTGTGTGTTTGTTGAGAAACCCCGTGTTGTTATTATTTATTATTGTTTTACTGTTTTAAAGCTAAACTGCTTTAAACTGAAAAATGCATCCACAGATGCTTGTTAAGGTAAACCCTAACCATCCATTGAACTTCTTGCATGTAATTATTTAGCTTTTCCATGTGGCTTGCTGAGTATGGTAGTAGTACTCATTCTTGCAAAATCTGCAACCCCTCCACAGAAGAAGATTGGGAAAGTGCTGAGAACCCCAATGAGCAGGATTTTGGTGGGCCCCAGAAGGCAGTGACTACTATTTTTAGGTCTTGATCGTGCTCACGCGTGTATGTGGTGTGTTTTTCTTTTGTCTTGTATTATATTAACTTTGGGCTTTGAAGCCCGTGTCTGCGTTAAAACTGGTTGTTAAATCTTAATCTTATGTAATAAAAGCTTGGTTTTATTGTTACTGAAAGCTTGCTTGAGACATTGATTACTTCGTAACTGCATATCCTAAGCGGTTGTGAAGAGTTTTAATATTACAATTTTAGGGTCATATAACGGTGTACCCACCTAGCGGTACGTGAGAAGTCCAAGAACTCAAGTAGCGCGAACGCCGACGCAAGGGAGATTAACCGGCTGACGCATTTCACCTCCCCCAGTGACCTTGAACTGCCTAGAGGCATCTATGACCATGAATAAGTGTACATTCTATCCTGGTTAGCTCTCTGAAATCAAGAGACTGATTGCAGTACATATACATTGCATCGAAACTGCAGGAGAATTTTCTGGCTCGGTGATCTGAACTACCGTATCGCTGTGCCTTACGAAAGAGCACACGACCTGATCTCATCAATGGACTGATCTCAGTTAGCCGAGAAAGTGTCAGAATTGGATCTATAAGTGTTAGGCCGTTCATTCCTGTAAATTGCATGCTATTATTTAGTCTCAGGTCGCTTGAGCAAGTGGGAGAAGAGTATTATAAAAAGTTATGCAAGCAGGTCGCTCAGTCCGATCGGTGGTTGATGTCCGATCAGAGAGAGACTGACCGATCATAAGGACTGGTCGTGAGCTAGTCGTATATGAGTGATTGGTGTTCGACCAGAGACTGACGGGTCGTAAGGGTTTACGAAATGGTTGTGAGCTGGCAATACATGACCACGAACTGGCCTAAATGTGTCACGAATGGTTACTACTTGGTCGTGATCAAATACGGTCGTAAAAAGTTATAAGATGGTTGTGGGTGATTATGACCTGATCGCATATCATATTGCATAACCATGTTGGAGCTCAACTACTGGTGCATTAAATTAACATTTTATTTTACTAAATCATACCATCATCTCTCTCATAATTATGTTTGAATGTGAATTCAAATATCTGGATTAACTCGGTTTAATTGTGTTAATTATGTAAGTTACTAGTGAGTAATTGACGAGTCAGGACATGGAGAGTCTACATTCAACAGAATTTTCCTCCATTCCTCTCACATATTTTCTTTCTCCTCTGGTGAACTGTATTGTGGTATTGAGTCATCGAATCTCGTTGACCTTTCTTCTCGAAGGAAAACGACTATCTCCGAGCCGTTGCCACAGATAGTACATGTATAGGGAGGTAATAAGGTTTCTAGGCAATACGATCGCTCATCTTCTTCCTCGATGGCATGTCTCTATGTTGCTTCCATTTTGTTTGTCAACCCCACTATAAGCATGCTTATGCTAATTATATGTTGCTGGAATTATACTTTTACGATCATAATTATTGATGAAATTATTTGTGAATATTTACTAAAACCGCAAAACTTACAACCAAATCATTAGCCGGCTTAATGCAAGGTTTGTCCATTTGATTGCAGTAGAGGTGTTTCCCTCATATCAGACCTATAAATGCTGTTTTATGCATGCTGCATTGGCGTTTTTTCCTCAGTGGCATAGCATAAAACACTAGTACACAACAAATGATGCTCTAAATGAACACACAGAACAGGCCGTAATTTTTTTTAAAAAAAAGTCTGCACCAGCCGGGAATCGAACCCGGGTCTGTACCGTGGCAGGGTACTATTCTACCACTAGACCACTGGTGCCTTTGATACAGCTACCTTAAATTAACTATTGGATTATCAATTCGCGTTCCTGAATCGAGTTTACGCGCGACGCATGCGTTTGCCGAACATCTCAGCCTCCAGATTCAGGATAGGAAGTGATAGCTATGGTTCACGGTGCTGATACGGAGGCGGCGGCGAGGAGGAGGGAGGACGGAGCCACCGGCGGGCCTGCCGTGCCCAAGGGCCGAGGTGCGCGTCCACCAACCCCAGCTTTCTTCTACTCTGTCTATCTGCAGCAGCTAGAGCACAGCGCAACCGCCACACTTGTGCCCGAGGGTCCGGCGCGCTCCGCAACGTCCTTGGCCGTACGTCGGCGGCGGCACGCGGAAGGCCTCTCCCGCATGCGCGCCTCCAAGCCAGCCGAGCCGACGCAAGAGAGGATTCTGGCTTCTGGCCTCGTCCACGTGCCGGACGCTCGCGGGTATTACGTCCGGAAGCCTCAGCAGACACGTGGCTGCAGCGGACGAGATGGGCCGTATTGGACGGGCCAAAACTGGCCCGGCCCGGATACACCTGCTCTATGCGGCCCGTGTTGAAACGCGCAGAAAAAGTGCGATCCGAGCGCCGTCGTCCGTCAGCCCTCCGATCAGGATTCCGCGGCCCAGATCGAGTCGGAGCGAGCAGCCGGGGACGTTTTACGAGAAAGACCCGGCATTAGCGTGGTTTATCGTATGCCTCCGATTTTGATCACGAAGTTGCAGCGCGATCGCAACTTGGATCTCCTTGGACTGTCCGATCAATGCCTCCGCGGCTCCGATCGACTCGGAACGACTTGCGGTCGCGGAGGGTGTTTTAAGGAAATAACCCTGCATTAACACATATTATATTATTGTTCTCACCCGTTTGGGTCTTTTCTATTGGAAACCGTCCGATCGAACTTACAGCCTAACAGGGGCCAGAACGACAGGCGTGGCGGCGCCGGCTGGCCAATCTCGACGACGTGGACTCTCCATGGCCACCACCGCCGACCGGTGTCGCGTATCCCCGACAACGTGCTCCAGAGCCAAGGATAGCGGCGGCGGCGTCCACCCATCCCCACCGGTGGCGCCCCCCCGAGGGCGAACAGCTACGACAGGGCCGCGAGGTTCTTGGGAAGATCTTAGTTACCGGAATGATGGCTGCAACTGCAAGATCGACGTCGTGCTGACCAACCACAGAGTTTGGCCAGTATCTTGGAAGCAATCAGCGGCAAGTGAAGAAGAAAGAAAAGAGATGCCAACAGTGAAGGATGCCATTTATGATTTATGTATGCATTTCGATATGCAAGTGCCAATATTTTTCTTGAAGAATTCAGGTGCCAAATGCATGCAACATAACAATCACATATCTGGATCACATTACATGAGGGAGTCAGTAAAAAAAGAGGTAGAATAGCTTCGGCTGAACTACTGTCCACTGCAAAACAGTTCAACCTCAGTACCTCTCAGTGATCAATCTCGGTTCCAGAACCTCAGGTGAAACAATCTGCCTGGTGATGCGAAAATAGATTATAGGAGACATGTATCAGGTGATACGAAAAGAAACCATGTAAAAGTGGTTGTCGCGTAGGAATAATTACAAATCACATTCAAGAATATGCTCGCAACCAGCTGGAAGATTTGCAGTCAAAATGGGCAGCTACTAGCTGCTACTGACAAACAAAATTCACAAGACTAGCCACAGCTGTCCAAGGAGGCCAGTGAGCATGATCAATTCTTTGGGTCCTAGTATTCTAGGCTCTGACTGAAGCATTGCCTTGTCCAGACAAAGAAGATTAGACAGTAAGGGATGGACCCCAGTATCTTCAAAGTGATCAGAGAATCCTTAAAGAGGGGATCAGTTGCCAGAAAAAGTATGCATATTAATTGCCCCGAAAACTGGGTTTGAGTTATTACACAGGGGAATGTGACTATTTATAGCCTCCCAACAGGGTACTTGAGATTACTAGTCTACTCCTAAAAAAGTCCTACGCGTGTAGGGGTTGCAGTGGCTTTTCCTTCCCATATGCATAGCCTTCGGCCCATGATGGACCTTCCTGGGCCCACCTGGTTGGTGCACCTGGTCCACCGGCGTCCGAGGCCCTTCGTGGCGTGTAGGGCACCCCAGGGCCGAGGAGCCCCCGGGCACCCTTCGCCCCTAGCCGAGGAGGGCACGGACACCCTTCGGTTCCCCAAGGTGGCCCCGAAGGACCCGTGGCTTCTGGGCTTGCGGTGCTCCAGTGACCCTCCGGTAGCCTTCGAGCTTCCCTCGGAGCATCCCAAAGCGATGATTGGGACCCCTGAGGTGAGGGGGCCACAGGCACCCTTCGGCTCCCCCGAGATAGCCTCAGAGGACCCGTGGCTTCTGGCCTTACGGTGCTTCGGCGACCCTCCGGCAGCCTCAAGGGTTCCCCCAGAGCCTCCACGAAGCGACGCCTGGTACCCTTGGGGGGTGGCTTTGTGCTCGTGGTCGCGGGGTCTGCCTCGCAATCTTCGCCGGGTTGTTGGGCTTGATGGGGCCACCCTTACGACAAGCCTCTCGCGGTCGAGGTCCTGCTTCGTCATGGCTGAAACCGCATCTTTCTCCCTAAGGGTCTAGGCACACCGTACCCTTCGCCCTGGCGAAGCATACTTGTCCTGTTTCCCCCGGCGAGCGTCTCCTTCCGGGATGTTGATGCGCGTTGTTTGGGATGGTCCCTTTTTGCTGCAGGGTTAGGTTGCCTGGTGGCCTTCATGGTGCCCCATTGGGTAATGTGCGCCGCAGTTGGGTGTTGCGCGCTTTAACGCCGTTTGTTGGTTCCTGTGCGACATAATGATGTGTACTGGGTGCCCCGTTTTAGGTACACGTGTCAACCGATGGTTGGCGTGTGGCTCTTTGGCTTCCACGCCCTGTCATTTCGTGGGTCTGATACGTGTATAAATAGGGGGGACCCCCATTTCTGCCACTTCATTCGCCTTTGAAAGCCATGGCTTCTGCTTCTCCTTAACCTTGCTCGCTACTTCTTCGAGGGGGTCGAGCTCTGGTATTCTCATCTTTTCTCCTGTGTGTCCTCATGACGAAGTGAACTAGGGACGGTGGTGGTGTGGTTGTATACACCGATGAGCTTGGTCGCTCCACGATGACCCAATAGGTGCTGCGGGCGCTGAAGGACGAAGGGAAGCTGGCATATCTGTCGGAGGTGCGGGCCCCAGGAGCGGAGACAGTACCGGAGCCCTGAGATCGTTGCCTTTTTCGATGCCAGCCTTCGCTTCCCCTGTGTAGAGTTGGTGGTCCGGGTGCTTCAGTTGTACCGGGTGGAGTTGGCGCAATTGACGCCCAACTCCATCATCAAGCTTGGCATATTTAAGTGGGTGATGTGGTCCGCGGGGGCGAGCGGGGAGGGGCGGCTCTTAACGTACCTCCACGACGGGCGATTCCAACCGAAAAAGAAGACACCGGCGAGACGGTCAACTTTGGAAGTGTCAACTTTCAACCGAAGGCGCGCTATCTTCGGTACGCGCCGGCTCCAGCGTCCAGGAATCAGTGGGAGACCGACTGGACCAGAAGGTGGTTCTACCATAGGTCTCTGGTGGACGATGGTTTGCACTCCGGTGGAGGGTCCATCCAACTCACCCCCCTAGAGATCGATTTAACGTCGAGGGAGTAGGCGCTACTCCGCCTGTTGCTCAACGTGGCGCGTAGGATTTCCACGACGAATCTTGCGGAAGACTTCTGCGCGCTTCGAGTGTGGCCCCTTATGCAAGGATGGAGCGTGAAGCTTGGGGAGCCGAGGGGTGCCCTCCCCTCCTTTGAGCTGTCGGACCGCGAGGGAGGTAATTTTTTGGACTGCTTTTCTTTGCCGCTCTTTCATTTGTTTTGGTTGGCTCCGGTATACTGATGGTCATGCAGTGCTGCCTATCGACGAGGCTACACGCGTTACGGAGTAGCTTCTGGGCCCCTACACCAGGGAGGACTGAGGAGCATGCGAAGCGGGGGCTGGTGGTAGGGGTGAAAACGGATCGGATACGGACGGATAATGACTCTGTCATATTTGTTTTCATATATTTTTTTCGGATCCGGATACGAATACAGATACTCTGGATACGAATATGGATACGAATAATATCAAGTACGAATACGAGGTGAATACGAATTGAAACGAATACGGTCGCGGATTATTTTCGGAACATGAAAACCCCTTAAATTGTATGCTAGAAATTAACGAAAACATATAACTAGTTCATTTGATGCAAACATTCATGAATTGTTCATATTTTTAGCAACCACACATAACATTGGAACTAGTAAGTTGCATTAACTAGTTCATCATAAACATACCACTTAGTTTACCATATTTAGCTTATAAGTATGAACTCACAAAGTCACAAATCATCACATATTCACACTTAGTTCATCACATACATAAAACTTAGTTCACACTAACATTGATCAGGCTAGATGGTTAATCTATACATAAATGATTGTAACATCCCAAAGTATGTTAACAAAAATAAAATTAATAAAGTTATTAGTTTATTGGATTTTTTGATATTTAAAAGAGTTTTCTTGGTTAAAAAGAAAAAATAAATAAAATAAAGTCAATTATTTAATTTTCTAGTATTCAATGTCAAAAAAAATTATTGATATTTCTGGGATTTTATTGTATTTAAAGTGAAAATGAAAAAATAATAATTAATTTCTTGAATTTTCTGGATTTAAAAAAGGTTGTTCATATTTTTTAGAAATTAAAAATAATTTATGTGCAAAAATAAAAACCAACTTTAACTTGGAATTAATTTTATTAAGTTCAAAATAATTTAAGGATTTTTTGTGAATTTTTCTAGAATTTTTTTTAAACTCTATTTGCTATTTTCTAAAAGGCTATTTGATTTGTTGCATTTTCTGAAATTCAAAAATTAATTAAAATCTCATTTTACCTTTTGGGCTGAAATCCTCTTCTATTGGGTCAAAATTCGGATATCCGGACTTGTCTTATCCGGATAATCCGTATCCGTATCCGTATCCGTCGGATAGCATGCCTACCGTATTCGTTTCCGTTTCCGATAAAAAAATCTGAATCCGTTTCCAATCCGAAAATTATCCGATCCGTTTTCATCCCTAGCTGGTGGTGCGCGAGCCAAGTCTGAACCCGGAAACTTGGATCCAACAATTTGCTTGGCGGAGCGCCTAGATCTCGGCATAGGGAAGAAGAAGCGGGCCCGCGTGCCTGAGGAGCTGAAGGCCCCACGACCGATCAACGCGGTGCCCCTGCGATTTGTTGGGGCTGGTGGCACGGGCGGTCCTAGCTGCGCGAGGGTGGACGTGGCGGAACGTCCACCGAAGGCTGCGCGGGGTTCCGCAGGGCAGGCTGAGCGTACGAGCTCCCCTGGCACCCTCCTATCTGTCGCCTTTCCACGTGGATCTGGACCAGTGGGGTCAAATCCGGCCTGACGGTGATGGCACTTGGTACATCGACATCAAATCCTGCTCGGCGATGCGCATGAGAAGCTCGAGCGATGCAACATTCTTGGTGCCACTAAGAGAGAGGAAGGGAGAAAGAGAGGGGGGAGGAGGAAGAGAGGAGGAAGAAGATGAAGATGAAGGGGGAAGAAGAGGGGTGATGTGGCAGATACGTGGCATACACATCAATAAAAATTTGGACACATAGGTACCATATGTCGGGACCCCGAGTATGCAACCCCGGGACCCTCTGTGTATTCTGAACTAGTCCCATGATAAGTAGCTAGTCCACACAGTTGCAACATAGATGAAATCGTATCCATACAACAAAACAACTAAAGGAGCAGACAAGACAATAATACTTAACAGCAAAAGGACCTTATGGTCAAGGTTTTACAGAGCTTACCACGCAGGGCTAGACATATGACCAGGTCCACGACTAGGTCTACCACTAGAAAACTTGGAGCGGAACAACACAAACTTGTGGAAGCCATTCAACTTGCCCGCAAGCAATCGAGTAGAGGACGCGATCTAATTCGTGTGGTCTTCGTAGTAATCCTCTTCGTAGAACTCGGCGCTCCCCGGGTCTTCTTCGACAACTGATCAACAAAGGGCGCAAAGTTGTGAGTACATAAAGTACTCAGCAAGTCGTATGGAATAATATGCTGATAGTATTCATGCAAGGCTTGACAATGATAGCTTTATATTTAGTTTGCAGAAAGCAGTATTGACTGTAAATACAGTAAGTAGATTGAAATCACGATTTAAAAAATTAATACATAAGTAAACAAGTTTCTTTGAAATAACTCATGAACACTCTGTTTACTTCCCAAACAACTCGTGAACACCCTACCATGTTCACTTCCCAAACCACTCGAACCATCCACGACAACATTTTTGAGAAAATCTACTCCTCGTGTGAAATCATCAGGCATTGTCTATAACTGGAGACACGACTATTCGAATAGTTTTACACTCTGCAGAGGTTGTACAGTTTAACCCACCAAAGATAATCATCTTTACTGCCCGCCCACACAATTCCAATGTGTGCGACTAAGAGATTATCACAAAGCCTTTTCAAAATTCCGTTTTGACTTGGTTCTGCCCGCTAAGGTTTCGCCTTTCTGGACCCCCTCTTGCGTCATGTGAATCCATCCGTAAACTCGGAGATCAACCACCACGACAGTACCAAACAAAAACATTACTAATTATTCAGTCAGATCCACCCTATCCTGGACATGTGGTTGCACGATATGACCCAGATCAATGGCACACAAAGTCTTTAGTGGCTACTCAGACGAAATATCCTCATCCCAGTGTGCTTCCAGCAACCTCTTTACTGCACGATCATTCACTTGAGTAAGAAATTATTTTTTGTTCAACCTGACCAAATGACAACCCTTGACATAACAAAACAAAATTTACCAACAGTAGCCGCGCCACAATTCCATATATCATTAATTCAAATTTATCATAATTGAATCATGTGATCGTGAGACCATCGCATAATCAAAGCATGACTAAGCATAATACGCACCCAAGTTAGTATTACAATGATGTCCAACTAAAATTACCCAACCTATGGTGTCCAAGGATACATGTCAACATATCGATCACAATTATTCAAGGAGTCATATTGTCGAGTACGTATTTAACTACTCCTAAAACTATTTTTTATACAACTAGCCATGCATGTTTATAATAAACAATATAATTTGCTAAATTGGGTACAATATGATCAAAGGTCTACGACTTGCCTTCGTTGAAGAGTTGGGATGCTTTGGTCGTGCTCGTCGAGTCCAAGAACTCTTCGGAAACACTGAAATCTATATATGCGAAAAGAGTCAAATAAATAAAACAACTCCAAATAAAATCCAAAAAGAACTAAGTTAGAACCAAAAGAAAGGTACTGAATTTAGAAATTGAATCACTCAAATCAGAACTCGAACGAAGGAGAACGAGCTCTCGGAAGGATGTTCAACTAGTCGGAAGACTTGGACTACGTGATCGAAGGAGGTTCGACTACAGGACGTGGTCGAAAGAAGGGATTCGACTAGTCAACGAAGTCGAAGAAAGGACTCGACTGCTCGACGTGGTCGAAAGAACACGAGAGAGGGAACAGGGCATAGGGAGGGGCTCACCAACACCGCGAGAGAGGCTGGAGGAGGTCGGTGGACGGCGAACGGCAGTCGAAGACGGCACGGGCACTCCGGTGAACTCTTTAGCGGTGAGGAGGTTGAAGACGGCACGAGCTCCAGTCGGCGGCGGTGAAACTCGAAGTACAGTGAAATGAGGGCGAGAGAGGGGTGGTAGATAGTCGAGGGGAAAGCAAGAGGAGGGTAAGGGCTCCCTGGTGCTCTCTTTACAGAGGAAGGAGGATGACTGGACGACAAGATGAAGTGGCGGGATTCGCAGCGGTGCAGCAGAGACGACAACAATATATGCGCACATCGCTGAGTAAACAACGACATTCAATGCACACGTTGGTGAGGAAACAACGACATTCAATGCGCACATCGATGAGAAAACAACGACATTTAATGCGCACGTTGCTGGGAAAAAAAGGGAGGAAAAAGAAGGTGAGCAGGGGGCTGACAAGCAGGGCTGGTCAAAATAAAGAGGCTGGTCGAAACTAAGAGGGTGGTCGAAACCAAGAGAATGATTAAAACCAAGAGGATGGTCAAAACCAAAAGACTGGTCAAGACCACAAGGGTAGTCGACACCGAGAGGGTGATCAACACCAAGAGGGTAGGGATAGGAATAGGCCGACGGGAATTAGGAACCACAGAGAAAGGGGATTTTAAAATACCAGAGAACTCGAACAAACTCAAAACAAACCAGATTTTGAATTAGTTGAATTTTAATTTAGTCATTTAAATCACTTTCAATTTCTAAAATTGCAAGTTAAACTTTAGTGATTCACCAAAACCAAATGTATATTTTTATTTTGAAAATGTTTAAAAACTCCTGAAAATTAGAATGTTACACTATCAAACAAAACCACCGTGGTTTAGACTGAGGGGGTATTTTTGCATCAAATTTGAGAGTTCGAGACTGTAAAGTGAATAGTTTTGAAGTTTCGTGTTGAAATTCGAACTAGGGCAACAATTAAGGGTTGTAAAATGGTATTTTTCAAAATAATAATAATAATCACCTTCCCCAAAAAAATTAATCGGTACACATCTGATAACACAGGATCTTGAACAAACAGATGATACCAGCAGCAAATTTTCAGACTGAAATTGTGAAGGATTACAATTTAATAGTGAAGCCGTATGCCGGGATACTCAGCATTTGGAACTTCCAACATCTCCAAAAGCATCTTCAAAATTGGTGCATCTTGCTCATTCGTTTCTAGGACAACAAATTTTGAGATACATGTCATCTACCTGAATACAGCAACACAAATATGGCTCCCTACGCTATCTAATGACAAGATCCACAATAAATTTCGGGCATCTCATCCAAAATGCAACATGGTTACAATGCTTTACAGGAGAACTAGAATGGGCAGCAATGCGGCGACTAGGTGAGTCAGCCAGCAAGATTGAGATTGTGTAGCAGAGCTGTCTGGGCTTACAGGCCCAGAAGCCGCACCATCGAGGCTGCCATTGGAACCAGTGCTGCAAATAAAACCAAACCTCATTGTCAGTACAGAGCAACAAAAAGGTTAGAACCACTAGCACAAAACCATCAATGAAAAAGGACTCACCTTCCTGCAAAGATGCATGAACCATGGCCTGCAAGTTTTAATCCGGGGGAAATTTTTGTGTTAGGCTCATGTAACAGAACAAAGTGGCAATAGCACGATCAGATATAGCAGCAAATACTCTTGATCTCTTTAAATGAAATTAAAAAGACGGCCCCTTATATTAGAAAAATGTAACTACAAGACGATGATAATAATTATTTATCCAACTAATGGTATGTGGTTTATTTTACATTAGCATGACCAGATACAGCTATTATGAATATTGTGTGTATATTTAAAAAGATCCAATTGACAATATATATAGAGAGAGTTCAAGAGAGTTGCCATATACATATAAGTAAAACAAAAGAGAGTCATATTCTAACACCCTCCCCTCAAACTCATAGTGAATCACGCACACTGAGTTTGGAGAGAATACAAATGTTGTGCCCTAGTCTGTGGCTTCGTGAAGAAGTCAGCAACATGTAACTCTGATGGCACAAACTGTAAAGTAAGTACTCCCTCCTGCACCTGTGAGCGAGTGTATGAAGCATCCACACGAATGTGCTTAGTGAGCTCATGCTTCACTGGGTCCCGGGCAATACTGATAGCACCTATACTGTCAGACAAAAGAGTCGTACGTCCCACCACAGATACTCCAAAATCTGCAATAGGCCACCTCAACCAAGTAACCCCTGTTATCACTGCTGCCATAACTCTCAACTTAGCATCTGCACTCGAACGAGAAACTGCACTCTGCTTCTTAGTCTTCCAGGCAATCAGAGAGGAGCCAAGAAAAATACAGTAAGCAGAAAGAGAACGACGATCAGAAGGATCACTAGCCCAGGTCGCATCGTAGTACGCCTAAACTGTAGTGAGGTAGAGCCAGGGAAAAACAAACGATGAGAGATAGTTCCACGCAAGTAGCGAAGAACACGAATAAGGTGATTGTAGTGAAGATGGGTAGGACGAGACCAGGCCGATCAAGGAGAACCTGGACATATTTCTGCTGAGAGAGGTAGTAGCCCTCGGGCATGGAAGAGACCTCAATCCCAATGAAGTATGTACGAGAACCAAGATCAATCATAAAAAACTGCTCACTGAGATGCTTCTTCACATACGTGATGAATAAGGAATCATCACCAGTGATGAGCATATCATGAACATACAGAAGAAGCAATGTCCTACCCCAAGATGAGACATGGATAAAAGGAGCAGGATCATGCAAACTGACAGTGAAACTGACAACAATAATCACTGAGGTAAAACGTGCAAACCAGACACGAGGAGCCTGTTTGAGGCTATAAAGAGCACGATGAAGACGACAGATATACCCATCGGGAACAAAATACCCATGTGGTGGTTGTATGTAGACATCATGCAGAACACCATTAAGAAAAGCATTCTTAACATCCAGCTGAGAGATAGATAACCGTCGAATAGAAACAACCACAACAAGAGTGCGAACAGTGGTCATATGGGCAACAGGGGCAAAAATCTCATCGTAGTCACGACCGTACTCCTGCTGAAAGCTACGAGCCACAAGACGAACCTTGTAGCGCTCGATAGTATCATCAGACCGGGTCTTAATCTTGTCACCTATTTGCACGTGGTCGGACAAGCATGCACAGGAGTCGGTACAATATCCCAAGTCTTCGTACGTTGAAGAGCATCAAGCTCCTCTGCCATATCGAGCTGCCACTCAGAATAAGGAACAGCTTCACGATGAGAACTAGAGTCAGTGACAGAGAGAGCATGAGCTATTGGAGCAAATCCAAGACGATTAGGAGGTCGAAGGGATGTCTGATCACGAAGGACGTAACGAGGAGCATCATCAAAAGGATTAGATGTGGGTGTCGGCAAGATACCAGGAGAGGAAACTGGTGAATGACGATGACGTTTGGAGTAGTGAATACCAGAGAAATGAGACGGTGGTGATGTAGAAACAAGAGGCGGTGCTGTAGGAGACAACACCGGAGGTGGAGGTACAGAATGAACCACTGGAGACAGATTAGGGGAAGAATGTGATAGTGGAGAAATGAGTGAAGAGTCAGAAAGAGACAACCATGAATCTCGATAGAAAAAAAAGTCGAGATTCGTCAAAGACATCTCGTGAAACACGTCCAAGAACACCCTGACGAACTAATGGAGAAAGACAGGACCCACACAAGTGACCTAAACGGTGATGCCACTGCGCAAAAACTCCAGAGGTGATGGCAGTAGTGGCGGTGGAACTAGACGTAGAGGTGACAGGAGCAACAGAAATGGACAGAAGGTGGAGGCGATCAAGGATGTAGAGACCCTGAAGATCCCTACGGCGCCGACCAATCTCAAGTACCGTCCTTGTCTGTCGATCCTGGATGAAACAGGTGTGAGGGTCAAAACCAACCCTACAGCCAAGATCGATGAGCTGTCCCACCGAGAGAAGTTGCATGGTAAACTGGAGAACATGGGAAACTACTGGAACAGAAAAGTCAGTGGACAAAAGAGTGCCCTGACAGCTGACAGACAGAGGAGTGCCGTCAGCTATTTGAACAGAGATAGGAAAAATAGCAGGTCCTACTGAAGTGAGAGATGTGGAGTCTGGTGTCATGCGTAAAGAGGCACCAGAATCCAGAACCCAAGAAGTACCTGGAGGAGATGTTTGAGCTAGATGGCAGAACTTGCTGAGCTGTGAGAGAGCTGCTGAAGTAGAGTCTGGCAGAACTGCTGAATAGAGTCACCTCGCTGAGAATGTCATGACGTGCTGGTCTGTCCTCCTGTCGAGGAAGGGCCTCCCTACCCCCTCTTGGATCGTCTACATACCTTGTTCTGCTTTTTTCGCACCGCACAATGCTGATAGTCGTGCCCGAAGTTCTTGCAATAATTGCACTGAACCCCAGTTGGTGCAAAACAGACACCTGAGGAGGGACTGTAGTCGAAGAAAAAACCGTCGGTGTAGTCGAAGAAGAAGGGCTAGCAAGCACAGCTGGAACAAACTGTGCTACTAACCCGCGGCGAATCTCCTCAGCACGAAGCGTCGAAGAGCCTCGATGGCTTGGTCGTGGTGGCGGCTCGGCGCTTGAGCCACGACGAGCTCAAACTCGGGCGTGACGGCAGACGAAGTCATAAAGGCGAAGACGATCACGATCTGCCTTCTGCACCTTATGAGACTCCTGGCAAAGCGGAGAAGCCAGCTCGTCCATCTGACACCAGAGACTGGCCAGGGCTCGGAAGAAGTCGTCGACGGAGGAGTCCTCCTAGCGAAGCGTCTCCAACTCACGCTGAAGCGAAAAGAACTGAATATCGCTACTCTGCTGGTATCGCTCGCCCAAGTATTCCCAGATCTGACGAGTGGCACGCAGACCAACACATTCTGGCTGGATGGAGTCATCTACGCTGACCACCAGGATGGCCCGAACTCGAGCCTCATCAGCACACCAACGCTCAAAAGCGTCTATAGCATATTGAAAGGCTTCATCAGCGGCAGCAACGACCTCTGCCTCTTTCTTGGCGGCCTCATCTTCTGCAAAAGAAAGCTGTCTGGGAGGAGGCTGAACCGACGACGGCGGACAAGGTCGGGCACCAGTAACATGTCCCCGGAGGCGGAGACCATCGAGCGTGATCTCCATTAGTGACGACCACAACCTGTAGTTCATCACATTAAGCTTTGTTCCTGAGAATGGGGTCGCAGCAGATGGAACGGAAGCCATCAGTAGGCGGCGCTGGACAACGCGGTGACTAAGGCAACGAAGTTTAACAGGCGGCGCTAGACGACGTGATGGTTAAATCAACGTTTTTTTACTACAACTTGCGGGCCGGGCTGCTAGCAAACGACTGATCAAAAAGGACGTGGCCTCGCCCTGCTAGCACATGCGAGGGGGAACCGAACTAGGGTTCCCCCTTGCTGGTGGCAGAAGAGGCGATAGCGGTGGCGGCGGGTGGCGCTCCGGCGAACACGAAGGTGATAAAGACAAGCAAGCTGATGGCGATGGCCTCGGAGACGCCGACATAGAGCACGGGCAGCAACGGGGTGACAAGCAGAAGGACGAGCGCGGCGGCTCGACGTCTGGGGCGGCGGCGGCGCGACGTCCGGCATCGGCGCGGCTCGAGCTCGAGGTCTGGCGGTGGCGGCTCGAGCTCGAGCTCAAGGTTTGGTGCGTCAGCGAGACGGAGGCCGGGAGAGCGACGTCGTCAGGCGACGGCGCAGTCGGCGAAGTCACCGACGGAGACCCGAAGGGGAAGTCCCGCCGGCGGCGACACAAGGCGACGGCGTAGTGGTTGAGATCGGTGTGTGGGTCGGGATGGCAGCGGAAGGAGAACTAGGTTAGAGCCCTAACTCTGATACCATATTATGAATATTGTGTGTATATTCAAGAGGACCCAATGGGCAATACATATAGAGAGTACAAGGGGACATACATAAAAACAACCATGTCCTTAGTATTCTAATCATAGTGTGCTCTCCTTGTATTTACAGCTCCAAGGTGTCCATTGATGTCCGAGTCAAACAAAGAATAGGCTGGCGTCATGAGGAATGGGCAAACCAATTCTTTTGCAATAAATTGCTGCTTTCAGTTCTATTTGGACCAAAGCAACCTTTTATAGCTGTACATGCCGCTTGGCAAGAAGCCCTCAGCCCACATAGAAATCATGTAGATTCTGACATGTGAGAGAGTAGGCACGCGTATGTTAAGCATATCTTAAGCAAATTGTCCAAATTATTCTCATGTTCTAGACAGAAGTTTCTATGTCTGTGCATTGCTGGGAGAAACTTAACCACAAATCAGCAAGAGATTGAGCTGGTTACCTACCAGACTAACCAACATGTCTTCAGGGGAAATTTGTGTTATGATCGAAATATATTATGCTCACAGATTAAAAAGGGCATAGATAATAATAAAATAGAAGTATAGTGTTGCTTTTGTGCAATGAAAAACACAGATCAAAGCAGCTATAGTGGCTAATGGTTAATCTCAAACCTGCACCAAAATTGCCTTAGGATATAAGCATCTTTCTTTTTCCCAAGTACTAGAGGATGTGTGAAGATTGCTAAATGTTGCACAAAGTGAAACATGCTAGTACTAAATTTGATATTGCGAAAGTCACTTTTAGTGCTGAGACCAAGGATAAATAAAAATCATGCCAGTGCCAACCATACGGGAGCAATGAAACCTACATCAGGTAATTAACGATTGTGCAAAAGTTATATTTCCACTAATTTTAGGGAAATCGACAATCAAGAGAAGAATGCAGCTTACTTGGATCAGTGGATGTTATCATTGCGGTGCTATTAAAGTTGCATGTACCACCACTTGCTTGTGTTCTATGGTAATAATCGTTGAAAGCATATGAAGCAACAGCTACAATGTCATCTGATTTATAGCATGGGTGCCCAGGTTGAATTGCACTGCAGTTTGCGGCGCCAGGGCCACATGCCCAATCCAAGCTTTGCTTCAATGCACTATGGGGTGCACTTGAATTTGCCAAACAAAACATCCCACGCAAAGCTGCTGAATCTGTATTAGTTGTGGCCACGTCTTCAAATGTCAGGGAGTACACCGTGGTTGCATTGGGAAACATAATTCCCCAATTCTTCTCTGAAACAGGTCCTGACCGAAGATCCTCATTGAACAACTCGAAGATGTATGTGCTTACTTGATTATTTGGCTGGCTAGGAGTACCGGAATTATTTAGTACATGGCGTATGAGATTTGTATTGTAAGCCAAAGCATTATCAACATTAGCAGCCTGCTCGTTTGGCCCACCATGCCATGGCCAGCCAGAAGCTGTGACCATAACAGGAATCCCAGTGAAATTCATTGCTTGTATTGAGTTGTAAATAGCATCAACCATAGCATCAAACATATTGGTATAGAACAAATTAGTGCTGGGATCTGCAATTTGACTGTTGGGATTGAGTGATCGGAACAGGGCATACTCCAAGGGGAATACACCTTGCCCTTTGACATAGCCATAATAAGGTTGAGCGTTCAACATGAAGGAAGATCCTGTATTCTTCAGAAATTGAAGATACTGAAACATTATTGAGCTCCATGTTGAATTGAAAGTGGCAGCAGAGGGAGGAAATGCCTTGGAGATCATGTCTGTTGAATGAGGACTTGAAATTTTCACCTGGGTATTGAGGTTTGCAGCCAACAGTGCTGACTGGAGGAATTGCAACGCAGGTACAAGAACAAGAGCTGCATTTGGAATGGTAGTAAGAACCTCATTACCCACAGCAATATATGTGATGTTAGTCGCCGGAATGTAGGCAGCAACATTTTTGTTAATCCAATTGGCAGCTGTAGAACGTGACTGCCCCACACGAAGTAGCTGATCATTTGGAACCCCAACCATCACTTCTATTCCAGTATTAGCAAGGGCAGTTAGCATCTGATGGTCTGAATCAAGCAAGCGAACATGTTGAACCTTTTTTGCTTTAAGGATAGAGACTATGTCTGATGTTGATGGCAGGTTTGACATGTCGGTGCCAACATTGATACCAACAAATGCTCCTACATCATAGTGCAGCAACAATTGTTATGTAAAGCAAATTTAGATACAAGAAACAGATGTATGGTTACATATATTTAGCTCCTATTTTTTCAGTTCAAAATAGCAAATCTTCAGTGTCGTTGGACTAGTCTCTGGCACCCTTTGGGAAATCAAAATGGAGGATGCATTAATACGATTAAGTACTACTAAGGTTGCTTAAAACCATTACCATGTACTAGAAAAATATGATGAGCTAGAGTACCTGAAACATTGAAAACCATGAGCGTTAATAACATCACCACGCCCTTTAGTCTCTTGAACGACATATTGTTGCGCCCAAGCATCTGATTAGTTATGATCCAGGGACACTTGTCAGAAGCTCTTGATCAAAGCTGAAATGTTAACACCAGAGAAATCACTTCCATCATTGAAGAGGAACAGGCGCCACTACTTTTACCCCATAAAACAGCTGAAATTTAAAATGAATCTTGGGGAGAGATTTGAACTGAGAAAGACATTAATGATGTGAAGTGAAAGCAATGCATTCACATTTGTAGAGTACACACAAAATATATGGTATTAAATGATCAATTTTTCTGATTTTAACTGAATCTCCAACATAAAGAAACAAATTAGGGACATTAATGTTGTTCAGGGTATCCTGTAGTAGCAAAAAAGCTAGACAGTGGGTACGGGATACCCTTTTGTCTTGGGAGACCATAAGATGGAGGAGCCAAAAGGAAGAGGTGTGAGCCATGTGTTATGAATGAATGAGAGAGAGCCCCCTCTTACATGCCCTTGGCGCTCTATATATAGGGGCCAAGAAGGGACATTTCCCTTCTTGCCCTTGTATTGCATTAAGAGAGAGGGACATTTAAGTACATTTGTCTAAATACAGCATATGTATTTGGTCTATACACATGTATGATAAGCACCGCGGTACACCAGTATTCCTAACGACCCTAGGGGACAGGGCACCCTTTGGTGCCCTACTACGACAACTCCCTCGTCTGCAAGAACCGAAGTCGCGAGGATAGGTCCCGCAGTCCCTAGAGGCGAGCTGACGCAATTATTTTGCCCCCGGCCCCTCAGGTGTCGGGATACCCTGGGAAAAATCAGCACGGGGCCACCCCGCCGAGGCACGGCCTTCGAAATGGGCAGCGCGTCGAGACGGAGTCCGCGTGGGCGAAGTCAACGCAGGGCCGACCTGCTACGGCATGGTCCTTGAGGCGAGCGGCGCGTCGAGATGGAGCCCGTGCTAACGAAGTTAACACGGTGCCACCACGTCGAGGCATGGCGTACGAGGTGGGTAGCGCGTCAAGACGGAGTACACGCGGGGCCGCCACGCAGAGGCATGACCTACGAGGCGGGCGATGCGTCGTGGCCTAGTCGTCGAGGCACGACCTTCAGAGCGACTAGGGTTTTGCGCGAATGGAGCACGATGTGCGACATCTCTCCGCCGAGGCGAGGCCTCCGAGGCGGGAGACTCCCTAGTCGTTGAGGCACGGCCTCGGAGCGACTAGGATTTTGCGTGATGGAGCACGATGTGCCATGTCTCTCCGCCGAGGCAAGGCCTCCGAGGCGGGACTCCTTAGTCGCCGAGGCACGACCTTCAGAGCGACTAGAGTTTTGCACGATGGAGCGCGATGTGCAATGTCTCTCCGCCGAGGCAAGGCCTCCGAGACAGGAGGCTCTCTAGTCGCTGAGGCACGGTCTTCAGAACGACTAGGGTTTTGCGCGACAGAGCGCGATATGCAATGTCTCTCCGCTGAGGCGAGGCCTCCGAGGTGGGAGACTCCCTAGTCGCCGAGGCACGACCTTCGGAGCGACTAGGGTTTGCATGATAGAGTGCGATGTGCGGTGTCTCTCAATCGAGGTGAGGTCTCTGAGGCGGGAGACTCCCTAGTCACTGAGGCACGACCTTCGAAGCAACTAGGATTTTACGCGATGGAGCGCTTTGTGCGATGTCTCTCCGCCGAGACGGGACTCCCTAGTCGCCGAGGCACGGCCTTCGGAGCAACTAGGGTTTTTGGTTTGCATCTAAATACAGCATATGGATTTGGTCTATACACATGTATGATATGCACCGCGGCACACCAGTATTCCTAACGACCCTAGGGGACAGGGCACCCTTTGGTGCCCTACTACGACAACTCCCTCGTCTGCAAGAACCGAAGTCGCGAGGATAGGTCCCGATCCTGAGAGGCGGCCGACGCAATTATTTTGCCCCGGCCCCTCGAGTCGGGATACCACAAAAATCAAGACGGGCCACCCGCCGAGGCACGGCCTTCGAAATGGGCAGCGCGTCGAGACGGAGTCCGCGTGGGCGAAGTCAACGCAGGGCCGACCTGCTACGGCATGGTCCTTGAGGCGGGCGGCGCGTCGAGATGGAGCCCGTGCTAACGAAGTTAACACGGTGCCACCACGCCGAGGCATGGCGTACGAGGTGGGTAGCGTGTCAAGACGGAGTACACGCGGGGCCGCCACGCAGAGGCATGGCCTACGAGGCGGGCGATGCGTCGTGGCCTAGTCGTCGAGGCACGACCTTCAGAGCGACTAGGGTTTTGCGCGAATGGAGCACGATGTGCGACATCTCTCCACCGAGGCGAGGCCTCCGAGGCGGGAGACTCTCTAGTCGCTGAGGCACGGCCTCGGAGCGACTAGGATTTTGCGTGATGGAGCACGATGTGCCATGTCTCTCCGCCGAGGCAAGGCCTCCGAGGCGGGACTCCTTAGTCGCCGAGGCACGACCTTCAGAGCGACTAGAGTTTTGCACGATGGAGCGCGATGTGCAATGTCTCTCCGCCGAGGCAAGGCCTCCGAGACGGGAGGCTCTCTAGTCGCTGAGGCACGGTCTTCAGAACGACTAGGGTTTTGCGCGACAGAGCGCGATATGCAATGTCTCTCCGCCGAGGCGAGGCCTCCGAGGTGGGAGACTCCCTAGTCGTCGAGGCACGACCTTCGGAGCGACTAGGGTTTGCATGATAGAGTGCGATGTGCGGTGTCTCTCAATCGAGGTGAGGTCTCTGAGGCGGGAGACTCCCTAGTCACTGAGGCACGACCTTCGGAGCAACTAGGATTTTACGCGATGGAGCGCTTTGTGCGATGTCTCTCCGCCGAGACGGCACTCCCTAGTCGCCGAGGCACGGCCTTTGGAGCAACTAGGGTTTTTGGTTTGCATCAGGACCTTTGGGCCATGCACGGTGTCTTATTTATACACTAGCGCCCTCGTGTTTGTTAGTGTGCACCGGGCCTGGGGGCCATGCGTGGTGTCTTGTTTATACACTCGAGCCCTCGAGGGCATCGGTGTGCACCAGCGCATTTGAGCCATGCGCGGTGTCTTATTTATACACTTCACTCGCGTGAGTGAGTTAGTGTGCACCGGGGCTCAAGGCCATACGCAGTGTCTTTGTTACCACGGTGGTGGGCTTATGCATGCCACCCTTGTGGGCCTATATGACGAGACCGTAGTCTTTGGGGTGTCGTTTTCCTTGGTTCGAATACTAGCATGCATAGGACTAGCTGCCCGCGCTCTCAAGTTCCTTTACGCAAGCAAGATGTGGAATAATGCACATCATACTAGACAGCTAAAAACAGCCCTCTTCTATACATACCTATTGTACTGAGTGGACTAGTGTGGACCATGCGAGTGCTGCCGAAGAACTAGAATGCTCTAGATTTATAACCTTCAGGTGCTATCATTGACTTGTGCTCCTAACTGTCCACAAGAAGGTAGGATAACAGACCTTTCTAGCGACAAAACTAAGAGCGATTATTGTATGCCGGCTCATTTTCATTATTGTGACCCTGAAAAGATTGTAATGTGTATTGTCGGCTCGTCACCTCACGTGAGGAAAGACAAATCACATGGGCGAAGCTTTTCAGCTCCTACGCCGCATTAATAGATGAGTTTATCGTTTACATGTCAGGACAACTTGAATTTGTTCCCTCTGACCAAATCATACAAAAAAATCCATACTTGCATTGATTATTGTCGTAGGAGCAACCCACCGGCCCCCACGACCCGGCGAACAAGGCCCCTCCCCCAAAGGGAGGCCCGAAGGCCACACGAGAAGGCCATCGAAGGGGGCCCGAAAGCCACACAAGGGGGGCCGAAGGCCTCTAGAGGGCCACCAAAGGGGGGCCCAAAGGCTGATGAAGCCCCCAAATGCCCGAGGGGCCACCGAAAATGCCTTGGGAAGCCACCTCGGGCGCAGCGGAGGGTGCTCGGGGCCTCCCAAGCCCGGAGCCGCCCCGCGAGGTGCGAGGGGAACAAGAGGTAGATGGACCAGGTGTACCGGCCGGATGAACCAAGCCCAAGGAGGTCCACCGTGAGCCAAAAGCTATGCGTAGGGGTAGGAAAAACCCCTGCAACCCCTATGGATGTAGTATCTTTTTAGAGGTAGATTTGTAATCTCGTGTACCCTGTCGGAAGGTTATAAATAGCCACCTCCTCCCGTGTAATAACTCAAACTTGGTTTTTTGGAGTAATTAATACATACACTTCCCGATAACCGATCCCCTTTTTTGAGGACCCTTGGGTCACACTGGGTACCCCTTTTCTACTTTCTAGTCTTGTTTGCTACAACAATTATGTAAGTCGCTTTGGGTTATTGGGTGATACAGCCCGTGATAACTAGCCACTCGCCAACTAATGCCATAGCGAAGCCAATGCAGTGAAATTGGTCAGCAGTGCTCAATCGTCTAGATGTGATGCACACAGTCTGTGATGTTTCTTAGACCTTCTAGATTGTAAATGTTAATTAACCTGGTGCCCATGCTATTCATTTCTAAGAACAGATTACAAGGAACTGACCAGGTGGCTCGAACGGCGGCGAGCTCGGCGCATGGGCGAGGCCGGAGGCGTCTGGCGCGCGGGCGCTGCCGAAGGGGGCCCGAGGTGAAGGTGCCGCGCGGAGGTGCGCCGAGGGGGCCGGAGCCAGAAGCGAAGCCGGCGAAGGGAGCCCGAGGTGGCTGCACCGCGTCGGAGGGACCTCGCGAACGGGGGTCTTGACGAGGGGGCCCCGAGGGGCGAGCGGAGCGGCCGGCGAGGTGGAGGCCGAAGGGGCCGGAGCAGGAGGCGAAGCCGGCGAAGGGGTGGCTGCGCCGCGCCGGAGGGACCTCGCGAACGGGGGTCTTGACGAAGGGGCCCCGAGGGGCGAGCGGAACGAGTGGAGCGGCCGGCGAGGCGGAGGCCGAAGGGGCCAGCTCCCGAGGGTCCCGAAGCGGAGGGATGCCACGCCGAGGGTGCCCTGAATTGAGGGGCGAGGTGTAGGCCGGAGTAGGAGAAGTTTTCAGGACATCAGCGAACAAGGTTTCAAAACACTTCATCTCCCGTTCGTAGTTAAAATGGCATCCTTTGCAAGAAATCTCAGTTGGTCAAAAGTCACGAGCAGAAAAGATCGCAAGGCTCCAAAAAAAAGCAACAAATGGCAACATCACAATCGCAACAACAGTACAAGGAAAAGGAAACAAACCAATAAGAAAAGAGAAGATGTAAGCCACCTGATATTGTCCCCAGAGAAGAGCCGATCTTGTCCCCAGAGAAGAGCCCTTTCTTCTTCCTCCCTTTCCACACACACGCACAAAATAAGTCTGGCACCAAGAAAGACTTCTTGTCCTTTGGAGAGTAAGCAAGAACTGGAGCACTCCTGAGTCTTGAGTCCAGCGGTAGTGGGGAATTGGGAAGCTTTCTTTCACACAGGACACGAAGGATCCGAGGAGGTCTTGGAGCTGTGTGTATCTGAGTGTGCAGTCTCGGTTCTTGGTTTCAGAGGCTCTCCAGCTTCTGTTTCTTGGAGGTTTAACTCCACACTTTATAATTAAGCATTCTTAATTATTGGTTAAAATGCAGAGGAGATGGCATTAAGGAAATGCGGGGGATTGACTGGGGGGAGCTCAGCTGCGCGTGCAGATCCAATTAAGTTTCTCGGAGACAACGGAGGAAGAAAGAGGTGGGAAAGGTGGAGAAGAGGAATAAAAAGAAGGACCTTTTCTTTTCGGCGTCGTAGGGAGCGTGTGTGTGTGTGTGTGTGTGTTGGCTGGGGTGAGGAGTGTGCGGAGTGTGCGGTGTGCAGGTCCCAGAGGATCGGAGAAGGCCCAGCGTTTCTGTTGTAGCTACGGCGAAGACCACTAGGCCTCGTCCGGTCCTGTTCAATCTTCAGTTAACAGTTTAAACTAACAGTGTACAGTATTATGCTACAGTAATAAACGATATAACTGATAAAACATTCTTTCTGCACAGTAGAATCGTCAATGTTTGTACAGTGTTTTGTACAGTGTGTAATCGGGAAAAAGCAGAACACATGTCGTCTTCGTTTATTATTTTTTTGAATTTTACTGTAGTAAATAATGATAGTATACATTGAATCTGAATATTGATTTGTTAATAGCGTAATAGATTTTTTATTTTTATTAAAAAATTTGTAAGTGTATATTGAGGTTGGTAACCACCGTCACGCATTGATGCATTGTAACTACAATGAAATTTGCGTGCCACTGCCACTAGAGGCAAATGGGAAATATTCCAAACTTTGAGCAGTTCGTTGCAGTGTTCACGCCCCTGTGGTGCACTGGTGCATGTGAATTCAAACATTTTCGCCCATGTTTTACTTTTACCTTTCTCCCCCTTTTAAGATGAGAAAGCGCCGGAGGCCCGGGACAGCAAGGCAAAACAGAAAAAAAAAAAAAAAAGGCACCGTATAGTATTCGCAGTACCAATCACAGAGGCACGGAGCTATCGTCGTTACACAGCTTTATTAGGGGAACATCAGAAATCTGAACACGGTTAGCCTTTTAGCCCACATTAATTCCTAAACTAGCTTTTTTACCACTTAAATTTTATTTTTGACCCCCCGAACCTACTATCGACGATTAAATTGTCGATCTTATGAATATATAAATAATAATAATAAAATTATATGTATCTTCTGGAAAGTAGTGAGACTGCTCTTTATTGCTTTGAACTGGCTATTACAAAGGGTGTATAAAACTTAGACTAAAGACTAATTCGGGAGTACAAGGCTCTTGAGGGGTGTCTCCCAAGTGATCTTCACTGTTCCGGCCTCCCATCTTCAGCCCGCATTCCTCCTTATATAGTTGATGAAGGGTTGGCAGTTGTCTCTGGAGGAGACGCCTGTTCGGGAAGCAACGCGTCTGGTCATAGAGAGGTGTCTGTTGATAATGTATCAACTGTCGTGCGGTTATATGTCAATGAGTCATGTAACCGTACTCCAGTATCGTAGCGTCGCGTAGTATGGAATATATAGCACATGTTCTATTCGTCACACGGTAAAACATATGTCTGGTCGTAGATCCAGACATCAGTTCAAAACCTTGTGACAATTTGACTGATCAAAGAATAGCTTTGGAACCATGTCCGACCAGATCGGGTACTATGTAACCTCTGGGATACTTACGACCAGTGAGGTCGTTAGCCTTAGGGTTTGCGACTATGAAGACGTATGGTCTTTATATACTAAATAATAAATAGATGTTTTAATCCTTGTCACCTACTTGCTGCGCTCGACACATGAAGAAGCCACCGTCTTCTTATCGCAACGCAGCAGCCTTGCCGATCACGCTTCTTCCTCCCTCAAGAAGAAGAAGTCACGCCTCTATCACGACAAAGATGGCGCACACTCTGACGCCAAATTTCCTCGAAAATCTATTTAAATATTTTTTTAGGAATTTCTAAATATGTAAAATTAGCTCAAAAAAATTATAAAATTTTTGGTGGAACGTCCCGACACAGTGTAGTTGATTGTGAAATTTTTTAAAATTTTATCCGGTCTGATTTTTTCTCAAATAAATTATTTAAGTATACTATTTGTATGAATTTTTTAATATAGGAAACGAGGTCCAAACATTATGAAATTTTTTTCCATACTCCTTACGCAATGGACTTGATTGTGTAATTTTTACAGAATTTTATAAGCTTTGAAACGAGCTATCGTTGTTTCACAGCTTTATTAGGGGAACTTTAGAAATCTGAACACGGTTAGCCATTTAGACCGCCGTAATTCCTAAACTAGCTTTTTTACCACTGAAATTCTATTTTTGACCCTCTGAACCTGCCTGTTGCGTTCCGACACCGTAACAAGCCACCTGATGCGCCACCGCAACGCAGCCGCCGCCTGCTGCCCTGCCGCACAGCAGTAGCGCGCACTATAGCGCCAAATTTCCTCGAAAATCTATTTAAATATTTTTTTGAGGAATTTCTAAATATATAAAATTAGCTCAAAAAAAATAATGAAATTTTTGGTGAAACGTCTCGACATAGTGTACTTGATTGTGAAATTTTTTGAAATTTTATCCGGACTGATTTTAAAAAAAAATCATTTAAGTATACTTTTTGTATGAATTTTCTAGTATAGAAAACGAGATCCAAAAATTAAGGACATATATCCTTAATTGTTGAGATAATTTCAGAGCTTATAAAATTTCGTAAAAATTACACAATCAAGTCTATTGCGTAAGGAGCCTAGAAAAAAAACTTCATAATGTTTGGACCTCGTTTTCTATATTAGAAAATTCCTACAAATAATATACTTAAATGAATTTTTGAGAAAAAAACAGACAGGATAAAATTTTGAAAAAAAATCACAATCAAGTACATTGTGTCGGGGCACTCCATCAAAAATTTCATAGTTTTTTGAGCTAATTTTATATATTTAGAAATTCCTCAAAAAAAAATTAAATAAATTTTCAAGGAAATTGATGCTACAGTGCATACTACTGCTGTGCGGCAGGGGAGCAGGCGGCTGCTGCGTTGCGGTGGCACAGCAGGTGGCTTGCTGCGATGCCGGAGCGCAGCAGGCAGGTTTAGGGAGCCAAAAACGGAATTTCAGTGGTAAGAGAGCTAAATTAGAAATTACGATGGTCTAAAAGGTCAATAGTATTCAGATTTCGAAACTGTACGCTACACTCCAGATGGTTCATTTCATGCTAGAAAATTTCCCTCGGCAAACAACCAGTTTGCAACCCCTCTTTGCTTCATCTGTTCATGCCAAGGACGAAATATTCCGGGCTCCGGCTCCTGCCTATAGTCACTCACACGAGTGCAAACCAATCAGATGAAGCTTTATCCGCACTGTATGTTTTTAGATGCCATGTTTGTGTGTACTTTGGAGATTTCTAGAAAATAAGAATAACCGCACATGGCAGAAATCATTGAAGTACTATAGGACAGTAATTATAGGGTCCCAACTCCCAACCTCTCTTGTTTTCTTTCAGAGAATCGAGCCTAATTTAAGTTGTCCTACATTATCGGTAATCACGATCTGAGTTACTGCCGAGACTGTTACGTTGATTCTCGCAGTACGAGAATCACTGCTACCGAGACGGTTACGTTGACTCGCATCCACGCGACGAAAATCGTGGTCTATCCATCGTGCGCGTACATGTACAGGATTTGGGATTCGGCACAGGCGTGCGTTTTGCTAGCGTGGCCAAACGGCCGGCCGGAGCCCGCACGGGTCATACCGTGGCGGCGCTAGGATAGGGCAGCAGCCAGCCACGTCACGCACGTCCGAAAGCCATACTTGACTTTCTCGGCGTCGCCGTCGCCATTGTCTACTCCTCTTCCGTTCCAGTCGTGCCCCACTATCTCCTTGTCTGGCCGCGTTGGGCCTATCTCCTTCTTCCCGTGCCATCCTCCTTCGTGCTGGCCATGTCCTACTGCCTCCACGTCGACTTCCTCCTCCCCGACTCATTGTGCCGGGGTGTGGAACAGTCACATCTCAGACTTCCGTGCTATACCGGTCCGGCCTGGCCCATAAACAATACGAGTCGGGCCAACGGCACCGTGCTTCGGAACGGGCCAGCTGGCATGAACCATCTGGCCATGTTTGCGTTTTGCAGCCTCCCCTTCTAACCAGACGCATAGAAAAAGAGAGAAAATGAATAAAATGATCAAAAATTGGTGAAAGACATCTTAGCCTACGGCAAAAAACATGGCTAAAAAACAAAGGAGAAGCTCGTGTTCCTAGCAAACATGGATGGTTTGGTTCGACTATGCGAGTGACACCCAATACAGCAGGTATGAAGTAGCACCAATTCAGAGAAATTAAAAAGGTTGTGCGTCCAGGTCCAGGTCCAGCCTACTAACGTTTAAATTCTAGACTTATACCGGTGTTTATCAATTCTTTTAGAAGTACACATATGCGCGTTCAGAGTAAAAGCACAGACACATCCTTTGCGTGGCCTTAAGTGCGTCTGATAAGCCTTAAGTACGTCTGATAAATTCGTATTCTCCCGCCCGGGCCGTGCTGTCGTGAGATCTGCCGTACGCCGACGTGGACGTGGGGAAGGAAGGTAGGTGGGCGGCAATAGCTGCGGCCGGTTTTGTTTGGTGTGGACGGTGAGGACTCCCGGAACGGGGGCAGTGAAGCCCGGAGCCTACCTCCCGCGCTGGCAGCAGGCGGCCCGGTTGGCACGTCGCACCATTAAGCCGGTCGCTGTCGCCGAATTCAATCCGGTTTCCCGCGCCATTATACGCGAGCCGGGACCGAACCGGCACCCGGCAGGCAGGTCGACAACTCTGCCCTCCGCGCGGCCTGATGGCCAAATGTGCCCCCGCCCGCGCGGGTGGCTTCGTCGGCATGGCCAACGAAGAGACGTTTCACGCGTTACCGCGGACTGCGGTGCCGTTGTTGAACGCGAACGGTGGCGGGCGTCAGAGGCCATTGGGGGGCGATGACCGCCCGTGTACCGTGGTAGCAATGAGGCTCTCTAGCTACCACCTTTTGCTACCGTGCGACGCTAGTTCTGACGATGCAGATATATATCTTGTTGAAAACACCTGGAAATTGTTATGACTAAAAAGTATGAACCGCTTATCAGCGGTACCACTAGCAGGTAGCCAGTTCGTCTTCGGCTAGATTGAAGTGGTTGGTCCATGCAATTGAAAGAAAAAGTAGTTAACAGGTTGCACACCCTAGTAGCGAAGCCAAGACTAAAATGAAGAAGGTGCTAGTAGAATATGGTTAATATGTGCTTCCAAAGCCCCCCCCCGTCCCCTGGCATGTGGCCTGCACGCATACGCCCACACTACCAAAATTCAATGAAAATTAATATATCACCATCCTAAATTTTAGGTTGGGCGGAGCGGAATAATAGTTTTATCAAATAGCAAAGCAAGCCACACAAATAATATTGCAATCACACCACTAAGAGTATACGCCAGTAAATAAAACCAAGAAGTACAATCCGCATATGAACATATAAAGATGAATGTAGGACATAGAAGATGGACGAATGAAGAGTACACAACAATTCGCTACCAAGTTATTGAACATACAACAAGAGATGAAGCAACAATTTGTCAAAAGTAGATGGATCAGTGAGTGTTGTGATTAAATGACCATATATCATAAAAGGTTGCTAAACATTGACAAGCCAATCACAATCCATTCCAATTTCAACCAATTCAATTAATTACCCGTTTATCTTTGATTTTGGACTAGGAGTTTTGTCTGTTTTGGCGCCGTCTCCGAATGTGCCGACGCCCCTGGCTCTGCTGCTCACCAACTCGCCGCTTACTACGCCCAGTTCCCCTCGCAGGCTCGTTGTAGCTGGGCCCTCCTCACCTCACACATCACACAAGACGGCCCAACTGCCCAGGCACCAAATGACCCATGCCGCTGTGTTTGGCTTCGTCTCCTACCTCCGGTGGTGGTGGCTGGCCTGGGGTGCACGGGGATCCAGGGATCCGGCGGGGAGAACCCGTGCTCGAGCACCCATTAGCCCACTGCCACCGCCGCTGGCACACCCCTTTTTTTCAACGATTTTATCAAGTTGAAAGCTTTGTAGTAGTAGTGTGTGCAAGAGAAGTAACAATTTACAAGGCTACGAGTTTCTGAGAGAGGGAACGCACTGAGGAGAACACATATGCTGAAGCTCTTAAAATTTGCAGCAAGCCAAGCAGAATGGTACTATAGTCCCTTAGTGTGTTTTCAGAGGGCATGCCTTCGGAAAGTCTCATAAAGTAGCTTAACTTCCTAGTATGAAAGAAGCTTCCATCAACTTCGGACCTAAGCTCAAGCCCTCCCAAACGAGACCTAAGAGGATAAGACCATGAAAACTTGCTCTATTGGATAACAGTAACTATTCAACACCAAATTCTACCAACGATGACTCCGATGTTCTTCAACATCCTCCTAGCATCATTGCTTTATTGTCTTCCGTTCAAAATATGCACAACAATGCTTACGCTTTATAGGCACAAAAAGGATATCTACCTACTAGTTATCTTCCCTTCGCTGGCATGCTTGTTTCCCTATTGTTACCAACTTCTTATTTTGGTATGCTCCCATCATGCAGCCCATGTTAGACTCCCAGGTCTGAAAATTTTATCCAAACGAATATAGGAAGCTTCCCAACCAGGCTTCACAAAACAGGGCAGAATGCTGATCAGAAAAGTTACCTCTCTATATTAACGGGAAGAAGATATATTCAGCATAGAACAGATTCCAAATGAACCGGTAGTACTGTGAAATAGCATCCTGCCATACAAATAAACAGCGAAAATTATATATCAGAAGCAGGTAACACAAGTGAGCTCGGAACTCAAAAACGTATCTGCTCCCTAAGCTTCTATAAGATATGCAGAATTACTATTGTGAATAGCTTCCGATAAAAAAAAAGTTATCCAAATCCATAATGAAAGTACAATGAATGATCTTAAGATCAGCACATGCCATGACATCCAAAACAAGAATGTGGCTAATTCATATACGCTACATGGCAACTTGAGAGCTCTTTATTTATGTTAGTTAACTTTCCATGTCTAGGACACTGCAAGGTGATGTTTCCTCTCAAGAAGAACAAAAGAACTTGCACGTATGAGACTGCTTATACAACAAATAGCACGAGAACTAGTTACTCTAGTAAAATAACCAAAACACATGCAAGCTCACAGACAAAATACTTCTCCTAGCAATTTCAATCATTAAAATCTTTGTTGTTTCAACAGTTTTATGTACAAACAGGAGCTGTGAAGGACATGAGTTGAAATATTCACCTTACTGTACTTTGCTTGCTCCAGAACCCATGTCTGAAATCGTGGAACAGAACAAGGAAGTTAAAAAATCATACATGTGCTATAAAAGCAAACCAAGAAACTAGCTGTGAATGAAATTGTTGTTTGTTATCCTATCCCATATAAGTCACAGTTTCTATTGAGGTTTGGGTACAACCTTTCTTAAGCAACATTATTATATTAGTAATGTTTTGATCACTGCACTTTAAACTACAAAAGCCGATGAACAAACATCTGCGCAATTCTATACAGTACATACGAAAATAAACAGCTAATTACTACAGGGCATCATGGTTAACACAGTAAACTAACAATACACTAATCACGCAGGATCACACCGAACAGATGGAGGCTTAGAAACTGCCGGACTGATCATCCAGTAATCTATGTGTTTACCTGGAAAATTAAACCAACTGCAAGAGCAGCATGAACAGGCACCATTACAGTGCGCCTGAAAGCCTGCAATTTGGAACAACATCATCAGTGCAATAGGGACCTGGTATCACTGCTTAGTGTGGAACTATGCATCAAAATAATGCCTTGTTCTGGAACATCAAGTGATAAGAAAAGACATCCTTGGGATAAAGAATTTATATGCTGTTACAGTTTGGAAATATAAATGTTTCTATATGGCGTATGCTGTTACAATAACCAATGCCGGTTAAAATGCATAGCATGCATATTACGTATGGTGCTAGTTGCGTCTCTCTAGCTGGGATGGGGGAAAACGGTCAAAAGCAGTATTAAGCTAACCTGAGGCATGAGAAAAGCTACAGAAATAGCAGCAATATAATTTGCTAGCAATAAACCAGAGCCAAGGAAGGCAATGTTTCTGACACCAAGCTTTGTTGCCAATGTTGATATTTGGAACCTACAGGGTGAAAACATTACAAGTAGAACATCAATAATTCAATTAACGATATTTCTTAGACAAATAAACAGTACAATAGAACTGGCTCAGGCTGCTGGCTGCTAATATTCAATCCAATAATTAATTATCAAAATTTCTTAGACAAATGAACAGTTCAATAGAACTGGCTCAGACTGCTGGCTGCTAACATTCAATCTCAAGGGAGACAGTCAAAAACTGGCTAGGTTTGACCTTTGAACACACAATTCGCCCAGTGTGCAAAACCTGCAAATTTCAGTCCTTTTTCTTATGTTTTGGAGATCTACTGTGCTTTAGATAAATTCTCCAAAATATGGGTTGAAATCCCTCGAACCAGCTTCAAATCGTTCTGGCCCAGGACACTTGGCAAGACTCAGAGAAATATAACACAAAGGCCAAAACGCACTATCTTAATTGTCTTATTTAAACTTTCCAGTTGCTAGTAGCTTATGGTCCAGTTGCTACTTGCTAGTATCTTGGTTGACCAATTACTGTTGTTTTTTGGACCCCAAGTCTGAAAATTGTTTTTAGTGACCCCAAAAAACAACAATAAGAATAGCAACACAAAGACATGAACGTGCACCATAAAGACACGCACCTACACAAAGAGATTTATTGAGTTATTTATTTGAAAATTGACATGACTTTTATCGGAAAACCTGAGCTGCCATAACTACAGAACCATGTATAGACTAGAAACTCACTTGCGGTCTCCTTCAACATCCGGAAGATCTTTGGTTATAGCAATGACCAAAGCAAATAATGTCACAAAGCATGTAATAAAAGCAACAGGTGAGCTGCAGATAGAAACATATCATATGGTGTTAGACATCACGATCATCTCTGAATGTTCGTCTGCAATGAGATGCAACAGAATTTTTACCGCTTTGATTAGATAAGGGGATATTGAATCTCTAAATACAATGCTAAATTCAGCAACAAGTCCAAACAAACTTCCAGTGACTATTTTACCTCCATTGGAATGTAAGACCTAATGCAGCTCTAGTAGCGTAGTACACCCCAAAGTTGAGTAGGAAACCACGAACCTAATCAAATTTTTCAAAGGCAGGTTATTCAAAAAAAGGTTTGCATAATATATTAGTTACTTGAATGAAACATGAAGAATAGAAAACATGATCACGCAGCATAACCCAGAGAAATGAGGTTTTCGGAATTGTACATTTGTACAGTGGATCATTTGCGAGTTGCTAGGAAATTATCAACTACCTAGATAAATGAAGTAAAATTTCTTGCAAACAAACGAGTCAAAAGCATAATCATGCTTGCCGTATTCAAATGATTTTTCAAAAGGTTTCACAGGCCAATTTCTCTAAAGTCTAAACTGGTATATCTAGACCATAACGCGTAAACACTGCCAAGAGGATGGCCGGGCAGCGACAGCGTCCTTGGAGAAGAGAAGGGAATAGAGATAAGAATGAACTTGTTATTTTTTCTTTCTTGCTTTTCCATTGATACGCCTCCTCTTCTTATATAGAGGTAAGACTCTAACAAAAGGTAACTAATTATCGCAATCCCTTAACCATAGGGGATATCAATCGCAATCCCTAATCTCTAGGAAATAACTTACTAGCAAAGGAAACAACTAATATAATCTGTTCAGTGCACTGTTCAAGCGCATAATTAGTGCCACCTCTGTATAAAAATGGCGCGCCGCTTGAAAGGCTACGTCACCCGTGTTAGATATGTATATAGCCTAGGGTGTTATTTGCATATTGACAACCTTGTACATGTTATATATTTGCCTTTTAGCCCATTGGAATAGATCAAGCCTCATTCCAACATGGTATCCGAGCAAGGTTAAGGTTAGGGTTTTTGCTGCCGCCACCGCTGACCGCCGCTGCTGCCACCCTCCCCGTGTCTTCCTCTATTTTTCTACCACCGCTGCCCACCCTCCCGCTGCTCCCGCCGCCGGACCCTTCCCCACTGTCGGATTCGAGCCGCCTGTCGCCGCACCTGAGCTTCTTCTTCACAGCCCGAGCTCCCTGCCGCCGCGCCTACTGAGAGCTACGCCGCCCGAGAGCTTCCCCATCGCCCGGGCCAGCTCCCCTCCTCGAAGCCGCCACCGGCCGCCACCCCTAACGCCGCCGGCTGAAACCGAAGCAAGCAGAGCATCTACTTTGTGATTCGGTGGAGCCGCTAGCTTCAACTTCACATCGGCTCCACCGATCTATGTGGAGCCGGCGGCTTCGGCTTCGGCTTCACTCCGGCTCCCTGCTCTACGTGGAGCCAGTGGATTCGGCTTCACTCCGACATCCCAATCTACGTGGAGCCGGCGGTTTCAACTTCGTCTTCACCTCGGCTCCGGCTTCTCTGCCCTCTCTCCGGCTCCCGATCCAGCTAGAGCCCCTGCCTATGGCTTCCGCTCCTGAGCACACCGACTCCAAACTCTGAATCTAATCAAGTCATCACTGATGGCTTCTGCCGGAGGCTCCTTCGCCATCCCGCTCCCCCAGTTCGGTTCGACAGGACGAACTTCCGGGAGTGGGCTGTTCACCTAAGGATTCACCTCAACAGCCAGCGTCTCTAGGGTCATCTCACCGGCGAGCACCCCTGCCCACCTCGCCCTACACCGCTAATTCTACCAGCTCTTCCGGTTGATGCGGATCAGGCGGCTTAGGAGGCCGCCAATGCTGCACTGGAGGAGGCCCTGGAGCTCTACCAGTCTGAGCTGCACGCCTACGAGCGATGGCAAGATGCCGAGGCTCGTGCTACCGCCATCCTGGTGGGTAGCATGCTCGTAGCCATCTCTATGGATGTGGCGGAACTCCCGACGACACAGCTTATGTGGGAGCGTCTCCGAGCTCACTACTAGCTGACGAGTGATGCTATGTACCTCTCAGTTGTGCACCAGGCGCATTCTCTTCAGCAGCTCAATGCCACCGTGGATGACTTCTACCAGCAGATGTCTGAGGTGTGGCATCAACTTGACTCTCTGGGGCCAGACCTGTCCCTGCTGTTTGCGGCTCCACGCTCACCAGGAGACTCATTGTCTCTATGACTTCCTAACGCGTCTCCAGCCTGAGTTCGAGACTATGCGTGCTCAGCTCCTGACTCACCACCCACGCCTGAGCTTGGTGGAGGCCCTCACGGGTGTGCGTGCTGAGGAGACTCGTCACGGTGACGTGGCTCAGATGTAGGTTGTCTTGTCTGCTTTAGCACCTGCTACTTCGACTATTTCTTCAGTACCGACCATGATCTCTCCCCTAGCTCGTAGTGCACCAGTGGTCACTACCTCTACTATGGGTCTCCACTGCACCTACTGACAGCGTGACGACCACAGGTATCAGGACTGCTACAAGCGGAGGAGGGACCAGGGTCGCCGGGGTGGACGTCCCCGAAGGGCTCTAGAGGTTCCTCCCACTCTGGAGCTGGCGCCTCCCGCCAGGGCTTCTCCGGTGATGCCACACAGCAGCTCCTCTCACTGCTCTAGCGCCTCGGTGTCGGCTCGTCCTCAGACTCCTCGGGCTATGCTCGTCTGGCTCTTGCTTCACATCAGCCTTCCACGCCTCCGCCTCCTCCTTCGTCAGGTATCCTGTCTTCGTAGATCTTGGACTCTGGTGCTTCTTTTCACATGACACCAGATTCTACCCACCTCACTTCCGTGCGTCCCACAGTTTTTCCTTCCACTGTTCAGACTGCAGATGGTACCTATCTTCCTGTTGCAGGCCGAGGCACCCTTTCCACTTCTTCTTTTCATGTTCCTGCAGTCTCTCATGTTCCTCAGCTTACTTGCAGCTTATGTCGGCTGGTCAGATCACTGGTCACGACTGTCGTGCCATTCTTGAGTTTGACTCTTGTTGTGTTCGGGACTGCCGCACGGGGACTCTGCTCGGTACTGGCCCTCAGCACTGTGATTCGCAGCGTCTTTGGGAGCTCGACTGGCCCCATCTTCCTTCCGCTGTCTCCACCAGCTAGTCAGCCACTACCACTACCACTACCCCTGGTTTTGCCACGTCCTCCACTACCTCCTTCGCTCAGTGGCATCATTGTCTCAGTGAGCAGTTCTTGATGTCTGATTTGGGTCCTCTTCGTTACTTCATTGGGATTGAGATCACTTCTACACCCGAGGACTACTATCTCTCCCAGGAGCATTACATTCAGGATATCCTTGCTCGCGCTTGTCTCACTGATCAGCGTGTGGTGGATACTCCTATGGAGCTTGGTGCTCACCATCTTGTCGGGAGCCTTGTCTATCTTGGGATGATTTGCCCTGACATCTCTCATCCAGTTCACATCCTGAGTCAGATCGTCTTTGCTCTCACTCAGCTCCATTACAGTCACCTTCTTCGTGTTCTGCGATATCTTCACGGGACCATCACTCGTCGTCTTTTCTTTCCTCGCTCCAGTTTTTTGCAGCTTCGGATGTACTCTGGTGTGACCTGAGCTAGCAATCATTCTGATCGTCAGTCTCTTTTTGCCTATGGTGTTTTCCTTGGTTCCTCCTTGATTGCCTGGAAGACCACAAAGCAAACTGTCGTTTCTCGTTCGAGCGCTAAGGCTGAGTTGAGAGCCATGGCGTTGTTGACAACTGAGATCACCTGGCTTCGGTGACTACTTGACGATTTCAGTGTTTCCGCTTCTGCACCGACCCCTCTTATCAGATAGTACTGGTGCGATCAGCATTGCTCGAGATCTTGTGAAGTATAAGCTCACCAAACACATTGGAGTGGATGCTTCGTACATGCGATCGTAGGTGCAAGACCAAGTTATTGATGTTCAGTATGTGCCTTAGTTTCAGTTAGCAGATTTCTTTACCAAAGCATAGACTAGAGTTTAGCATAGCTTCTACCTCTCCAAACTCGGTGTTGTTGATCCACCATGAGTTTGCCCGGGGGGGTGTTAGATATGTATATAGCCTAGGGTGTTCTTTGCATATTGATAACCATGTACATGTTATATATTTGCCTTTTGGTCCATTGGAATAGATCAAGCCTCATTCCAACAACCTGTATTGGAAGAAGGCGTAAGGCGTGCATGGTTGTGCCTCCACCATTGCAACCTCTAGCAACGCCGCAAGCCGCCTTGCCTTCTTCATCTCCTCTGTCGCCGTCTTCTTCCTCAACATGCATTCGATCTTACCAAAGGAGGCATTGATCTTGGCAGTGTTGGCCTCCTCCTTCGCCGTTAAAGAGTAGGCAGCAAAAGCCATGGTGTTGGTTCTGATACCAATTATAATGTATTTAGTGCATTACAAGGGATAATGTAATGTACTTTGTGCATTACAAGGGATAAACACCGTGGAACGGAGACCAACACCGACGGTTAGAGTTAGAACGACACTTAGAGGAGAGGGCGCCTTGCTGGAGTAGAAAAGACCTAGATTAGAGAGAGGGACTTGAGAGTTCATATTATTGTTTTAGAATAATTATTACAATAGGTCTCCTTATAAGTAATCCTTATTTTAGGAAACTAATCAAATTATTAAGGAAATAGATAACTTGGTAGAGAACAATCCATCCTCCATGTGGGCCTGTTGCTACAGTACCCACAAGTACTGTTTATGTGCAGTAATTTCTGCACATGACAGATGATGAAGGTGATTTGCTAGTCCTGGTATTGTTTATCCCAAGAAATATGTGTATGATCTTTTCATGTGCACGAAAATAAAAGGCGAGCACAACCACGTAACACAGGCAAACCTGTGTATGATCTTAACACTGTTAGTGTTCACTCATGCTAAATTGACAAAGAGGTTTGTGGCCAGTAGAATTTCGTTTTTATAGCTACGGCCTACAGCCTATCTCTTCATCTTCTTATAACTGTTGCATAAAAAGCACCATTCAACTACTAGATATATGGACAATACCTCATGAATTTATCAGTCCATCCACTTTGAATAAAATGAATTAGGTGTTCTTTTGTAAGTAATTACATACTAATTTTAACGATATGCATTAGTGTCAATTGTGTTCAGAATCATTCTAAATTTCTAAAACAAAAAACGAACAAAAAAAATCAGTGGTACTACACTAAAGTGAATACAAAGAAGAGAGGAGCAAAGTACCGTCGCAATGATAAGAAAAGCAGCAACTGGATATCTCTTCAGTCTGAATGGAGGAACAGAATATATAGTGCCAAGAAATAGACCAAGGCAGTAAAGAGAAGTAATGAAAGGTCCAAAATTTGATACAACGATTGAAAAGCCCGCCGCTGCGAAGAAAACTACCAATAACCATGCTGACTGAACTGAGAGATCACCGGCAGCAATAGGTAAATATGGTTTGTTTACCCTGTTCAGTGGCATAAACTTAGAAATGGCAGAGACAGCAGAAACAGTGGCTGGCACTTGGGAATATTTTACTTTAAATGATATTCATAACAGCACTTGAATTTCAGTTTATGAAGGTAGTAAATGTAAGTCAAGACACAAAGGCATTATACATACTTGTCGATTCCAATGTCATAGATTTGATTAATCCCAACTATGTAACCGTTGCCGCAGATCAACGCTACAAGCCCGTAGAATGCTTTGAATATCAACCACCAATTTATCAGTTGGGGATTCTCGATCAAGGCTCTAGCAACCAAAGCTCTGCATCAACAAAACAATTTCAGTACTATAAAATTACATCTTGGTTCAACCATTATAAATCTAAGACTAGAAACTCACATGGATCCCAAAGCAGTTCCTCGAATTGTATGTGGCCTCAAAAATCTCCAGCAGGAATCCTTGATGTCTGACAATGTCTTTGACAATGGAGCTGGTCCAGCAGCACCGGCTTGAGTGCATGCCTGTACCAGGACCAGATCAAATCAGTGTGATCATATTATACGACAAGACATATAGTTTACTTGAATAAATACAGTGATGCGGTGAATATCAACAACAGTGGGCTCATTCATTCCTAATTCTCTTGAATAATATCTTTAAGCAGGAAAATACAGCGCACAGGTAATCATATCCATTATAATCGTGAATTGTGATACTACCCAGTCACCAATTTACCCAGAGCCCCAACCACCTAATGCACAATCCCTATTTCGATGAGGTATTTACTAACGCTTTTTGGGTTCTACCTGTAGTAACTCTAAATTTGACAAGACTGCTTGGGGATTATCAGGGAAATAGGTGAGCAGATTAGGACATTCAGAAATAGCAGCGTTGCATGCTCCAAGCCCAAATGCAGTCAAATCAACTTGCTGGAATTATATGTAGCTGCCATTTACGCTTGTAACAGGCATCGCAGTTTTTAGTCATAACCTTGAGGAAATAGCAGCACGATTTGCGAGACACTGAATCAATAGGCCAGTAGGCCACCATAAACTTGGCGCGAGGGTTACAAATTCAGTGCAATCACTTGGCCTCCCATGTTTAGTTCGTGTCCTAAGGATTTCTTGCTCTATATGCACGAATAGCGCAATCGCAAAAACATAAATTGGTAGCTCCGCAGCCTGCAGCAAGAACCGAACTACCGCAACTCGGCAAGTAACCACAACTCCACAAGACCTCACATTGAGTTAGAGAAGGGAAATTGGCATGCTTACCCGTACGGTGTCGCGCCGGCGGTGGGCAGGGGGGAAGCGGGCGGATGCGGAGGAGAGGAGAGGGGAAGAGGACGGTGACGGGCTGAGGAGGCGAGGGGGGCGCCTGCTGCGGCTGGCCGGGGTGGGGAGGAAGCGAGGGGCGGTGGTGGGGGCGCGGGAGGGAAGAGGAGGGGAGGCGAGGGAAGCCATGAGGAGGGAGGGGGAGGGGAGATTTGGTGGGGTTCAGTCTGTAATTTTTTTGAGCCACCCATCCGTCGCCATTGGCGATCGATGGGAGATGAGAGCCGTGAATGTGTTATCCTATGGCTGCGGTGGGTGCTACGGCGGAGGGGAAAATCTCTTTTGATTTGATTTTTTAAATGCAGCGGCAAATATTTTTGAGAAAAACTATATTTGATTTTTCATAAAAACTGATAAGATAAATTTTAACGGCTTCTTTTATTCTGGTCAAGGTAAAGTTAAACTACGTTTGATTACTTTAATATGACTTCAACGTATGGTTCATTACTTTAGCGTGTACCTTTTATTTTAGAAAATCTTTGTTCAGATGACTAAATCAAAATTCTCAACGTTTTGTATGTAAACAACATTTTTTTATTGGATACAAAACACCTACTTAGTGAGTCACGAGATGTTCCGTCTTTTTGCAAAAGTACATAGGTTAACTTTAGCGTACAACTACAAATTAGGGGCTATTGGTATACTATACAGGTTGTGCACCAACAAATATTGCTTCTCTCTCATAAAAAAAAGTTACTCCACTATCATTTAAAAAAAAGTTGACTCTACTATCATCTAAATACATCATCATTTCTCGCATATGTCGAGTGTAGGCTTGTTCCCAATTCGATCGTCAATCTTAGCATCTTTATCTACAGGGTTACAAACTGGTCGAGACGAAATATGAGCTGGTCGTTAGTGATAAGGACTTGGTCATAGATCACATTGCATTAAGGTTCGTCCGATATAATTCGTGTGTATTCGGGAATCGTTATGCCCTACTGGGAGCCGCTGACGACTCGTGATCAAAAAAGGTTTTCGAGTCACAACCGACTACGCATAAATCTAATGGGTCACACACTTAACGGGTTAGAACAAACGTGTTCGGATAGGATCCGTCATGAGCTCTATATAAGGAGATGCATAAGGCTGTTGGAAAAGAGACACGATACAAGTTGGCGTGAGTTGCTCCAAACCCTAGCCGCCATCTTCTCGAAAGAGCCTTCTCGTGCGACTTGGTGCTAGCACACCGGCATACGGTGTTCCTTCCTCGGACGTGTGGATATCATGGAGGCGCTACTACTGTTACTGTTGCGCTTGAGGACGATCCACGACCTTGGCGAGGAACTCGATTGGTTGCTGCAGGAGATGAACGCCACTGAGGACGATCGATTACATTGGACGATCGATTACGACCACTACATCGACGCGCTCTTCATTGGACCAGGTTGTTCCAACTCTTCTTCCGCTACATTGCTCGTCTGATGGTAACGATCTGTGATATCTTGCTTGCATGGCATCCTGATTTACGTGGTAAAATTTTTGAATTGCCAGCTAGCGTAGCCTACCCATATCCCTTCACTTGGCACATAGTGACATATTTCTCAATATGCAAAATAAGTCCTATGAAGTCCCGGGAACGTGCCATGCTCGGGTACATTGGTTAGGACAATTCGACTAGGGATTCTTCAGAACGTAAGTCCTGAAAAATTCTGACCAGTCAGGTTTACTCTAATTTGATTATTTTGTAATCTTAGAGTCTCTTCTTCTCTTTTCTCCTTATTTTTTTATAGCCCTTTCCCCTGAAGATATTAGGGATCAAATCAAGATGATCTGTGCCGGGGAACCTAGTGAAAAAACTGATGTCCCCTGCATCTTGGCAGGTACCTCTCCAAAAGAGAGGATAGAGAGACTCAATGTGAAAAATAAAAACATCTTTTTCATCGTTTAAGTATTTTTTCGATCTGTATGCCATAACGCACCTTTTTCTTTAATATGCATCGGTCGGGTCAGAGAGCGGCGAGTTCACCAAGAGCTCGAATCATGCCGCTGCCCCCCGACCACTTCTGCTCAAACGACCACTCAGGATGGTGGCTTCTCGGTGGTAGGCTTTTATTATAACCTTGAAAGTTTTCATTTTAAACCAACTCCTTCTCTTACAAGAAGGACAGAAAAAGAGCAACGAAGGGAGTATACATCCTAGATGAAAATTTTCATCGCCTAACTAACCTTAATTAATCAGGTGAGAGAAAGAGATAATCCGCTGGTCGGAGCCACGATGGCCGTAGATTCCGAAGCAGTCTTGATCGACCAGACAATTGCTCCTGAAGCAGCTGTTACAGTGGTCGATGAAGCCTTGACTTTCGAATAGGTGGTCGGGGGAGATTACTCCTGACCTCCGGTCAGAGGGCACGAAGGGTCTGACCAGCTCTACCGGAACGGGACTGGTGAAGTCAGTCGAGAAAAAGAAGAGGAAGACGAGCGCTCTGGACTTCGCTCCAGGGCGTTTCAACTTCAAAGCCAAGAAGACAAGGTATGTACAATGAAAAAAATTATGTAAATTCATACCTTTAGATTTTCTTTTAGTCCGAAGTCATCACCTTCCTTTCTTCTATTTTCATAGTGTCTCTGGTACTCTGATCATTTCTGATCAGGGTACTCCTCATAAGGAAACTCCTAAGGAAGGGATGGCCAAGCCAGCCCCCGAGCAGCTGGAAGCGCCAGTGCTTGCCCTTACTGCTCAGGAATCCTTGACAGCTCCAACCCTCGTCTAAGGAGGCAGAGGCTGAAGAAGAGTCCCAGCAAGTTCTGCACACCGCTGGGACCGAAGTGGTCGAAGAGGAGGGAGCAAGTATGCTTCCTTCTTTCTTCAGTGATCGCGTGTAGAGGAATTCTTACTTAGTTAGGAGGTCTCCTAATCCCAATGACATCCCCAACCGATCTAGAGTTTTTGATAATAAAAGTCTTGAGGAGGCTTGGTGGAGGAAGATCTCAAACTGTCAATCAAAGATAGATTCTCGGATTATTTTGTCCAACTATGCAAACAAGGCGGTCCACGCAAATACCTACGACTACTCTTATGGAATTTTTGTGGAGTTTATATGAAACTTAAAGAAGTTTACTATTTTTTTGCTTTTTGTAGTATATAGTGGAGAACATTGATGTGGTCGGAGAGCTGACCCAACGAATAACTTCTTTGGAAAGGAAAAAATTCCAATTGTTAATACTTCTTCTTGACTTCTTCTTCCCTTTTTGTTATTTTGCTCCTTGTTGATTCTTAACTCTCCCCTTATCATAATTGATAAAATTAGAGAATTTTGAAAAAGAGGCTAAGGCTAAGGGAGCCGTCATAGCCACGCTTGAGGAGATGTGCAAAGCAAAAGATTGATCGATTGAAGACTGGTCGACCAAATTCAATGAGACCTCCCTCAAGCATAAGGAAGCCATTGAAACTTTCGAGGAGAAGACTCAAGGTAACTGGTCGTAAACTCGACCAATTTACTACATGTTTTTAGTTCATTTCTTTTTAACTTTGATCTACTCGTGCTGATCAAGCTCAAAATCTAGAAAGAACAGAGAAAAAACTCTTCAGTTTGAGCAAAATAAAGAGAAGGAGCTCAAGATGAATCTTCAAGAGAAGATCCTTGCCTTCAACAAGATGCTTTCCGATATGGAGGCGGAAGCATTTTTGTCGTATTCAAGAGAAACTAGTGAGAAGGCGAACTGTCTTAGTCAACAGCTCAGGACTCTCCAAGGCCTGCTAGCAACCTCTCAGAAAAACCACACGAAGACCATGAGAGATGCTGTTGCAGATGGAGTTAGCTTTGCTTTGGCAAAGCTTAAGGCCTCCAACCCCTCCCTCAATCTCCAAGCACTTGAAGCGGACTTTAATTGCTCAAAGAAAGAAGCATCCAAGATCTCTGAGGGGATGAAACCCTTCGAAAATAAGGTTGCAGAGGAGATGAAGGACGGATCTCCGTCTCACAGCGACTAGTCAAGTGGCTTCGAGGAGTAAATAAATGTAGTATAAAAAATTGCAATGTAAAAAACTTATCTTTTATTATCAATAAAGCTTATGTCTATCTCTCAACTTGTTAAGTACCCGTATATTTTCTAGCCCCTGACTGCTTGTGTAGTAGAAAAACTTACTAAGGAAGCAGTGGACCAAGAAAAAGAGCATAAATTGCGACCAACGTACAAAGTATGCGCTAATTATGTTGTAAAAAGGATCTAGTTAGCACTATGAAACCAGTTTAGTCGGAACCAGTGCATGATTTCGACTAGTTTTTTATATATTTACATAATCGAAATAACATATAGTACATTGTATGGTTGAAAGATGTCATAAGACTCGTGTTGATGATATAAATGATAAGAAATTATGAAAAAATGTATGCAAAAAATAAAATGATAAGTGTTTTTATTTATACACATTATCCAAGCTAGTCGTAAAAAATGCTAAGAACCAAAGACATGGTTAATATTTCGCGAAACATACTCGTTCTTAAGCTTTGATTGGTAGCAAAGATCGTAGGAAAAGGGTCATCGCTAGGAAACGCGTTCCATAGGGCAGTACCACATGCAGAGATGAGAGATTTTGACTAGTAGATTTTCTGTGTCTCGACCAGTTTCAAAACAAGAGAAAAGTAGAATGTTGAAATGAAGAAAGAAAGTCTTTAAATCCTTAAGCATGTAAGTAATTATATCTAGTTATTTGTGTTATGTTCCTTTTACTTGTTTTTTTCTATGAGAAAAGAGTATGCGGTTGTTTGTGAGAACCATCTCTGTGACTGTCACGATAAGAACTCTCATAGCGTTTGACAAATATGTCAAAGCCGAAAAGTAAAAGATATAATTTAGAAGGATGTCGGAGGGTATTGGATCTTCTCCAATGATCTTAGACAACAATAGTGTGTGGCCATGCAATGGATAATCAAAATGTAAACAACATCGCTTATCGGAAAGGAAAAAATAATGCAACTTTATTGAAATTGTAAATGAAAACAACATTTATACAAAGAACTTACGTAATTGATCAATATTCTAAGAATTAGACAGAACACGACCATCTGACATGGCAAGTCGTATCAAACCTGGTCTGGTCACTTCGACTGTAGTGTATGGACCTTCCCATTTAAGGGAAAGCTTGTTGCAATTTGCCTGGTTCTGAATTTTCCCGAGAACCAGATCACCTACGACTAGACTACGAGATTGCACCTTATGACTGCGGTACCTTTTCATGGCTTGTTGGTAAACTGTTGATCGTATCAAGGTTTTATTTCGTCTTTCTTCAAGGAAGTTGATATCGTCGATCCATCGTTCTGCTTGATTGTTTTCGCTATAAGCAGTGGTTCGAGCAGAACCAATTTTTTGTTTCGGAGGAAGCATAGCTTCAGCATCGTAAACCAGAAAAAAAATATGTTTCACCGGTCGCACGACTGGTCGTGGTCCGAACAACCCATAATACAGAGGGAAGTTCTTGAACCCAAGTTCCTAACTGTTTTATTAACTGATCGAATACTCGACGTTTTACTCCTTGTATTAAAATGTCATTAGCTCGCTCGACTGCCCCGTTACTCTGTGGGTGAGCCACGAAAGCGTAATGTATCTTGATATCTAGATCCTCATAGAATTCCTGAAAAATTTCACTCGAGAACTGGGTACCGTTATCTGTGATTATACGATTGGGTATACCAAATCGTGTGATCACATTTTTTGTGATGAGCTTCTTGGCAGCTTCAGTTGTTATTTTAACAACTGGCTCAACTTCTATCCATTTTTGTGAATATATCAATCATATGAAAAAAGGAATTCAAAGCCTCTAGTGCCTTTGGGAAAGGTCCCCAAAATATCTAGCCCCTAGGTTGCAAAAGACCAAGAAAGCGGTATTGTTTGCAAAGCTTGTGCCGGTTGATGTACTTGTCAACTATAAATTTGACATTGTACACACTTTATCACAAGTTTTTTTTTGCATCATAGAGGGCAGTTGGCCAATAGTATCTTTGCCTAAAGGCTTTACCAACCAGAGCTCTGTAAGAGTGATACGCTCCACAGACTCCTCCATGTATGTCGAATGGTAATTTCATACCATCCGTTTGAGATATGCATCTCATCAACACTCCGTGATATCTCTGTTTGTAAAGGGTACATTCGATCAGAGTGTATTATTTGACTTTTCGAGTTGTACGATCAGCCTCCACGTTATCTTCAGGAAGTGAGTCACGCTGAAGATAATCGTAGATTGATGTCATCCAATCACTAGTGGGATCGATCTGTACGATCTTCAGTGGAGCATATTTGTCTTTGGAATGCTCGACCACCGAGAGTGTATCGAGTTGCACGAGAAAAACTCCGGACAGGACAGATGATCTTGAGAAAGCCATCTGTATCAACTGGTCTGCCAGAAAGTTGTCCTTTCTACGAATATGTTGGACCTAAAAACCGAAGGAGTGCCTTTCGAGTTTCCGTACTTCCATTAGATAAGATGATATCGTGGGACTTGAGCATTGGTACTCTTTCCCAACTTGATTCGCTACTAGTTGAGAATCTCCATTTAGTAGTAATATGTGAATCCCTAAGCGCTTTGAATGTTCAGAGTCCTGCCAGTAAACCCTCATATTCTGCTACATTATTTGTAACAGGAAAGTTTAACTGAATGTCATACTTATGTGTTCTCTAGTAGAGGATACAAGGACAACTCTAGCCCCTGAGCCTTTCATCATTAAGGAACCATCAAAGTACATGGTCCACTCTTCGTGGTGTTCATACTCGGGCCCTCGGGAGGGTTCAGGTTCCGTCCATTCAGCAATGAATTCTACTAAAGCCTGTGACTTAATTATAGTTCGTAAAATTAAATGGAGATCGAACTCCCCAAGTTTGACCGCCCATTTTGCTATTCGTCCTGATGATTCCATATTTTGGATAACTTGATCAAGAGGATATCTAGTAGGTACGATCACTTTGTGAGCCTGAAAATAATGCATTAGTTTCCTTGAAGCATAAGGAGATTGTATAGCAACTTTTGTATCTCTCGATATCGTTCATTTGGTTCATGTAAGATTTCACTTGTATATTGTCACGTTCAACGACCAACACAACACTAACTGCATGTGGCGTTGCAGCCAGGTATATTAGCAATATTTCTCCTGATCTTGGAGATACTAAGATTGGGGTATTTGTAAGGTACCTTTTGAGATCTTCAAATGCATCATTTGCATCTTTAGTCCATTCGAAATTTTTGTAAATACGAATAAGTTTAAAGAAACGTAATCCTTTTTTCTTCCAAATGTGCTATGAAACGACTTAGCGCTGCCATATAGCCGGTTAATTTTTGAACTTCTTTCTTTGTGGTCGGAGGGCGCATCTGTTCAATGGCCGCTATTTTTGCTGGTTCACTTCAATTCCTCTAGTCGAAACTAGGAATCCAAGAAGCTTTCCAGAAGAAATTCCAAACACGCACTTCTCAGGATTTAACTTAAGGTTCTGTCTTCTTAAGTTATTGAAAGTTTCTTACAGGTCAGAGATATGATCTTCAACATTGATGCTCTTTACGATCAGGTCATCAACATATGCTTCTAAGTTTTGACCTATCTGCAGACTAAAGGTTTTTTTTGCATTAGCCTATGAAAAGTAGCACCAGTATTTTTGAGACCAAATAGCATCTTGACATAACAATTAGTTCTATATGGTGTGATGAAGGAAGTTTTCTCTTCGCCATCTTTACTCATATTAATCTGGTGGTACCCTGAATACGCATCTAAAAAGCTTAATAACTCATACCCATAAGTAGACTCTACAACTTGATTGATACGTGGAAGGGGGAAGTCATCCTTCGGATAAGCTTTATTAAGATATGTGAAATCGATACATATTCGTCATTTCCTGTTACTTTTTCTAACCATTATAGGATTGGCAAGCCACTCTGGGTGGTCGACCTCACGAAAAAATCCAGCCTTGAGAATCCTGTCGATCTCTGACTGGATTGCCTCCTTCTGATCTGGTGCAAAACGCTTAAACTTTTGATTGATTAGTTTTTTATCAGGCCGGAGAGCTAGCCTGTGCTTGATTACCTCCCTGGCGACTCCGGGCATATTGGATGCCTACCAAATGAATACAACTAAATTGACTTGGAGGAAGGAGATGAGTAACTCTTCCTATTTAGGATCAAGCCATGCCTCAACCGGTATCTTTTGAAAGGTTACGCTAGCATTTTTGAGTCCAAACGACGCTTTGGCGCTTTCCGCAGAAGCGTTCTTGTCGAGTGGAACTTACTTGATTTGGTAGGAAGGCTTTGGGGCCACCTTTGGTCTTGAGTGCTTGACCTGAATGGAAGATAGGTTAGTATTTCTAGTCGAAAGTTCATCAACCAGTTCTAGAGATTTATGATCGCATGCATATGCCATCTTTCTATCCATTTGAACCGTAATGACCTCTTTTGGTTCTGACATTTTTAAACTTTGATAGTCGTAATGCATAGCTATTAGGAACTTTGCTAATATCAGACGGCTAAGAATCCCATTGTATGAAGTTTTAAAATCTACCACATCAAATTAAATCACTTCTGTTCGAAGTTATTTAGTCTTCCGAATGTAGCTGGTAAGAAAAGTTGTCATATCGATTTAGCAGTAGATCCTGGAACTGTACCATGGAAGGCATACTTCACAGGCTTTACCTTAGACTTGGGAATTTGCATTTCTTCTAAAGCTCCTGTAAACGAAATATTGACAGAATTACCATCATCTACTAAAATTTTGATAAACTTTTCAATTATTTATAGTAGGTTCTACGATAATAGGAAACCTACCTGATTGAGTTGAGGGGATGTGGCAGTCTTCCTGGCTAAAGGAGACAACTGTCTCCGACCATCAAGATGGCTTAACGATGATCGAAGTTTTGTCGAGGTTCACTTCCCACTCCACGTCCTTCAGATGGCGCCTGGACTCATTTGAGGAGGACTTGCCAAAGATCATGTCGACGGTTTGATGTGGCTCCTGATACCCCATCTCTTCATCGTCATTCTTGTCTTTCTTGGAGCTTGGCTCTCTAGGCTCCTGTATGGAAGGAAAATGACCTTTACATGAATAGTAATTTTCTAACTTCTTCTGCCAGACTCGGCAAGTGCACAAATCATGCCCTACCGTCTGATGAAGTAAACACCACCTGTTGTTCTTTTTATACTCATCGGTCGGAGTTTTCGCCTTATTGCGACAAATAGGGTACTTAACTTAAAATTAGGGAACGCTCCTTCCAGTGGGCAGGACCACATGCAGAGAATATGTTACATACAATATGAAACAAATAGGGTACTTAAATTAAACGATTACGTCACAACTGTATAATACACGGCCGACTGACCAAATAAAACGATGAGTATCGGTAGACTGTTCACAGCGACCCGACTCTTGCCCGCCGAGTGTCCAAGCTGTGCTTGGACCGAATTCGCACAAAAGAAGCTCGACCTGGCCTGAAATTCGGAATAAACACAAAAAATGAAAATCTAGTTTTTAATCCTAGAAATGAATTAAATAATACATTTTTATTCTGAAAAATTATTAAAATAATATATTTAAATAAAAAAAATGAATTTTCGGGCTGGGTCGGGCTCAGGCTTGCACGTTTACGACTGGGCTTTTCAAGCCTGGCCCAACCCGGCATTTGAACAGGTCTAATTAGAAGTAGCAAGTTAAACAGTGAAAACAAAAGAATTTAACACAAAAGTCCAACGGTATGCCCATCCAACCCTTAGACAACCAACAAAAACAAGTTCTAGCAAGACCTGTCACTGAACCATCTGGTACAGGATGCAAAGAATGTGTCGTTTGGTATAGGCTCACCATCAAACTCTGATTAACAATTTAAGCAAAATTGAGTATATTTTATACTCAGCAAGACTTGTAGTGTATCACAATATAATTATAAATACAAGGCTAACAAAGGATGAGACTCTATTCTATAAGTTATTTTCAGCGCTAAGCAAGTTTTACTTGCAATAACGATAAGTAGTACTTTGCAACGAAAATTTTAAAGAGTTATTTATTGATAACGAAATAATCAAGTAAGTAACATAACCAAAGTAAACTCGCAATCCTCCTCAGTTGTGATCAACACTTCATTCTCAGCCATATACACGACACTCATGTTATCAACAACAAAAACCATCGCTACATTTCCCAACAAGAACCGTTTTTGCTAATATCCATACTATACCCGGCAATACTACACTTAGCACACTCATCACTGCAAGCATGTCTATTTAAATAGATTTACACTCTGCAAAGGGGTACAACTTTACCCACACGATGCAAGCTCTCTAGTTTGTTTGGCATCCGTCGACACCACCGTCCACGATCTTTTAGTAAGCAGTCTAGAGTTCGTAATGAAGCCTTTACACCACCTAGACCTAACCTTGCACTAGGCCAATGAATAATGACCCTCACTTCGATCCCGGGTACCTCCTGTCAAAGTGAGACATTCATCGTTGTATCGGTAAGCTTTGTTCCCAACGCCTCAGCGAAGGGAGTCCCTTCGAACAAGCGTACCCGGTCATACTCGTACTATCACGACCTTCCAGCATGCAAGGCTAGACCTAGAGAACTTAATTAGCTAAGATCGCCCCAGTTCAATCTTATGGTTGTATGCTTACGCTTAGGTCGGACAGTACCGGGTCCCGTCCTTGTTACCCTGTGGGGGAAGGACGCCCCGCCCTTGGTGGGGATTTCCCTCGCGGGCCCCAACCCCAGCGGGGGGATTGTCATCCCTACCCTAATATTAATATCATAAGTTCAACATTAAAACATCGGTAAGTAGCATCTTTAACGTTATACATACATGGAATTACTAAATGTGTGCATAAACATTACTGCTAGAAGTCCTCTTCACCTTGTCCTCGCTAGTGCTATCCACCCTCACGACTTTATCTTTGCCAACGGAGGTGGACACCTTGGCTGTTACCTTGGCGGGCAAAACCTCTTCCGGGACATCCTTCACACCCTCGGTTACTAGCTGCTACACAAAAAGAAAGTCAAATTACTGTCAAAACATAAGCAAATTTATTTTATCCCTTTTGTGGATAATACTGAACCCGATATCTCTGTTTGCTCTGGAATGGTTGGCAGGGGGCCAGGTCTCACCGTAGCTTATGGCTTGGTGTTTACCTGGGGGGCAGCGATGTTGGGGTACAACTCCGGGATCACGTCGACTATCCGATTATGTTGTCTGTGCTCGGGAGGGAGGCCGCGGGTAGGGGGCTGGGAGAGGCCACGCTCGCCATCCAGTTGCGGTCATCCCTACCCTAATATTAATATCATAAGTTCAACATTAAAACATCGGTAAGTAGCATCTTTAACGTTATACATACATGGAATTACTAAATGTGTGCATAAACATTACTGCTAGAAGTCCTCTTCACCTTGTCCTCGCTAGTGCTATCCACCCTCACGACTTTATCTTTGCCAACGGAGGTGGACACCTTGGCTGTTACCTTGGCGGGCAAAACCTCTTCCGGGACATCCTTCACACCCTCGGTTACTAGCTGCTACACAAAAAGAAAGTCAAATTACTGTCAAAACATAAGCAAATTTATTTTATCCCTTTTGTGGATAATACTGAACCCGATATCTCTGTTTGCTCTGGAATGGTTGGCAGGGGGCCAGGTCTCACCGCAGCTTATGGCTTGGTGTTTACCTGGGGGGCAGCGATGTTGGGGTACAACTCCGGGATCACGTCGACTATCCGATTATGTTGTCTGTGCTCGGGAGGGAGGCCGCGGGTAGGGGGCTGGGAGAGGCCACGCTCGCCATCCAGTTGCGTGCGTGGTGGTGGGCACCTGAGACTCCGGAAGTGAGGAGGAGAGGAAACGGAGTGAGGAGGAGAAGTGACGCTTGTCTGCGGGGCGTTTTGCCGCGTGGAGGAAACGGGACGGGAGGAGCGTGCTTGGGTGCATGCGGACCAGGCGGTTTCCTGTGATGCAGCTTGGTCGGTGGGCTCTTGCTCGTGGCCGCGGACCCGAGATGCCGAGGGTCGTTGGGTGGAGGCAGACTATGGGCCACGCAAAATGGGCCTGCGGCAACAGACGTCTCTCGGCCGCGATACGTGCTTCCGTGCCTTGCTAATCCGCGCCCGAGAGCCCTCGCTTGAGCGGGACGAGGCAGACTATGTCGTTGTGACTGGGCAAGTGGGCATAAAGTGTAGATTTCGTTTCAACTGAGCTTCATAGAATCTTGCGTGCTGTTTGTTATGGTCTAATGGAAGATTAGTCACAAGTTGCGGACAGAAGGTCTAACACTCCGAATCAGTCAAAGTGGAGTTCAAGAAACTGTCTTAAGTGTCAGCAGTAATCCAATTAAAGGCGGTCGGTCCGTCGTGTCTCACTGCCGGAACTACTCCAGCATCCAACGAGGCAACGATCGAGCAAGGACAGGAAAAGCTCAACGTGTCCACGGATTCCTCCAATCCTAACGTAGGTAGAAGATGAGCTCGTGCATCAAATATTCAAATATCGTGTAGCTGCCCGGTTTAGTTTGACCACTTGGTTCGACCTCTTCCCGTCTCGGTCGAGTGCGGAAACAGGCACCGACTTTGAAGTTCGAACAACACCTGGGCCCTGGCTAATTTCAATTTCTGTTCAGTAGAAAACGTAGGCGTGCAAAGTCGCACCACTGAATGAACGGTCAATATTTTCGCAAAATGCCATCTAGCTAGTTCCTTCTTCTCATGCACAGGATAAGTAACAGGCTGACAGATAGAAGTTTTTTGTGCAGGAGAACCGTTGGATCTCGCATCAACGGACACGTGGCGATGGCATGAGTGGCTCAATGACCTGTGATTGAAATCCTCCCTAGCTATGTACGCAGCCAACCCTAAGTTTATACGATGGGAAGTTGTAAGTTTATAGGCGTAACTTTCCATCGTATGTTCCGATGTAGCATCGATGAACAATTTGTGTAATAATTGTAATCAATGTATGCAACAAAATGCAAAATAACAGCAAAAAAAATACTTGAAAAAATTAGGGAAAAAAATCTTCCCACCGAGAAATGAATGAAAATCATAAATATATGGTTTAGCTAAGTGTTAAAATGAGATCAGAAATCCTTCCGAACTCCGAAGCACCCCTGCCAGCTAACGACGGCCGGTTCGTCCTCGAGGGCTTCGACTCCGTGAACCTCACCATTGACGGGCGATGCGTCGGGTCGCGACTGGTTTGGGGTTTAGGCCAAGGGCATCTTGTGAAAGTTGGGCTCGATATATAATAAATGGGAAAAGGTGTGTAGCGGCACAAGTCACTGTGTTGTATTCACGCGTGCTGGCGTGCATGGCAAATTCAGAAATTTATATGGACTAAGGTGTGTTTGGTTTGGATGAACTCCCGTGGACGGAATCGCTCTGGTTCGTTCATCTGTTTGATTGGAGGGTTAGAACGAAATGAGATGATCCCACTTATATATTGTACCAACTCATTCCTCGAGGGCTGGAACGAAATGGGATGATCCCACTCATATATTGTACCAACTCATTCCTCGAAATCGGGCGAACCATGCCGTCTCGGACGGGATTGCTCGCTCACATAGGGCTTCGACACTGCATTTGGTCACTGAGTCGAGTGATGTGAGGCGGCGTTGGGGCGCTGGGAAGCAGTGGCCGGCGAGGCGAGGGGAGGCGGTGAGCGGTCAGATCTAGTAAAGAAGAGAAGTAATGGTTGTCAATGGAAGTTGGAAGAAGCGGTAAGGGAAAAAGAGGAAACAAGAGAAATAATAATGTAAAGAAAACAAAAACATTTTGTAGGTAATCTCACCCCAACGTTGGAAGAATGTTACGAACCATCCTTATCCTCAGCAGTTTGCATTCCATTCAGCAAATAGATGAGCAGAAATAAACAAACCTGCTAAAATTAAGTCCGACCCGGCGCACATTGTCAGAGAGCACCGTGCTGTTCGTCTTATTGTTCTCTAGTCCCTGATCCGAATAAACATTCACGGGGTTTCAACTCCCAGATTACCATTGCGATCCCACCAATGACGGCATGGTACTGCACTGCATGCTTAGTCAAGAACGACGACTTCATCACTCGAGACTTGGCCGGCCGGTCGACCTTTCGGTCTCGGAAGGACATCCTATTGCATTCAGACGCATGTGGCGTAAATATCGCTGGCACCTAATGAGAGGAACGAACCCAACTGCTTGACCCCATCAATGCATCGGCAGCCATGGGCCATGGCAGACTTCACTTCAGTCGGTTGGTAAGTGACGTTCGCAACCTCGCCACAAGGACCCCGGAATTTTCCTCACCGCAAACACTGACAAGAACTTCTCTATACCGCGTAGGCGCGTACTACTCCAGACAAAACCGAGGAATTCGCTGTTTACGATTCAGAAATCCAAATCAGAGAGACCAGTAGTTAAGCTAGACGTGTGTTTCTTGCGCCACGGCAAAGTGATGCAAGAGCCATGCATCTCCGGTCTTTCCGCTTGGCCAGTCTGCTCCTGCTCCTCCTGGCTGCCGGCCGCTGCTGCCTCGCGGCCACCGGCGGCGGCGATGACGTTAGGCAGTTCGCCTACAACGGCTTCGCGGGCGCGAACCTCACGCTCGACGGCGCGGCCACGGTCACGCCGAACGGCCTCCTCATGCTGACCAACGGCACCATCCAGATGAAGGGCCACGCCTTCCACCCGTCGCCGCTCACGTTCCGCGACGCCGCGCCGAACGCCACCGGCGCCGCGCGGTCCTTCTCGACCACCTTCGTGTTCGCCATCTTCGGGCAGTACGCGGACCTGAGCAGCCACGGCCTGGCCTTCTTCGTCGCCGCGAGCAGGGAGGTGCTCTCCACCGCGCTGCCGGGCCAGTTCTTGGGCCTCCTCAACGACACCAACAACGGCAACCGGAGCGCCCGCATCCTCGCCGTGGAGTTCGACACGCTCTTCAACGCCGATTTCCGCGACATGAACAGCAACCACGTCGGCGTCGACGTCGACGGCCTGGTGTCGGTAAAGGCCGCTGACGCCGGGTACTACGACGACGACAACGGGAGGTTCCAGAACCTGAGCCTGATCAGCCGGAAGGCCATGCAAGTGTGGGTGGACTACGACGGCGCGACCACGGAGATCACCGTGACCATGGCTCCCCTGGGCATGGCTAGGCCCAAGATGCCCCTGCTGCAGACCACCGTCGACCTCTCGGGCGTGGTGCAGAGCACGGCGTACGTCGGGTTCTCGTCAGCGACAGGCATCCTCTTCTCGCGCCACTTCGTCGTCGGCTGGAGCTTCGCGCTGGACGGGCCGGCCCCGGCGCTGAACATCTCAGGGCTACCGGCCTTGCCGCCTGCCGGGCCCAAGCCACGGTCGAAGGTGCTGGAGATCGTGCTGCCCATAGCGTCGGCGACGCTGGTTTTCGCCGCGGGCATCGCGATTTACACCTTGATACGACGGCGGCTCATGTACGCCGAGGTGCGCGAGGACTGGGAGGTCGCGTTCGGGCCGCACCGATTCTCTTACAAGGACCTGTTTCATGCGACCAAGGGGTTCAGCGACAAGAATCTGCTCGGGGCGGGAGGGTTTGGAAGCGTGTACAAGGGCGTTCTCCGCAAATCCAACATGGAGGTCGCGGTGAAGAGGGTGTCGCATGAATCGAGGCAAGGGATGAAGGAGTTCGTGGCAGAGGTTGCGAGTATCGGACGTCTGCGGCACCGCAACGTCGTGCAGCTGCTCGGTTATTGCCGGCGCAAAGGTGAACTTCTCTTGGTCTACGATTACATGCCAAATGGTAGCCTGGATAAATACTTATATGAACAAAGCAAGGGTGCATTGGATTGGCTTCAAAGGTTTCACATTATCAGAGGAGTGGCTTCCGGGCTACTGCATCTCCACGAGGGCTGGGAGCAAGTTGTCATCCACCGAGACGTGAAAGCAAGCAACGTGCTGCTGGACAGCGAAATGAATGGGCGGTTGGGGGATTTCGGCCTTGCAAGGCTGTATGGCCACGGAGCCGATGCGCAAACAACACACGTCGTCGGCACTATGGGCTACCTGGCTCCTGAACTAGGACACACCGGCAAGGCAACTCCGTCAACCGATGTGTTCGCCTTCGGGGCATTCCTTCTAGAGGTCACCTGTGGCCGAAGGCCAATCATGCAAGATGAGCACAGCAACCGCGTCGTGCTCGTGGATTGGGTGATCGAGCATTGGCGCAAGGCCTCCATCACGAACGCGGCGGACACGAGGATTCCGACTGGGTTTAATCCTGACGAGGTCTCTCTGGTACTAAAGCTTGGGTTGTTGTGCTCGCATCCTTTCCCCAATGCGAGGCCAACGATGAGGCAAGTCATGCAGTACCTCGACGGCGACATGCTCCTCCCGGACTTGTCGCCGACGTACCTCAGCTTCACCATGCTGGAGCAGATGTACGGCAGGGAGTTCAACCAGAATGTGATGTCATACGTGTCATCGACCAGCTTGGGTACCGTTTCTGATCTCTCAGGAGGAAGGTGACAAGATGCTTGCAATTAGCGAGTGTAGTTGTGTGAGTAGAGGTCGGTGCCGTTTCTGATCTCTCAGGAGGAAGGTGATAAGATGCTTGCAATTAGCGAGTGTAATTGTGTAAGTAGAGGTTGTTATCTATGCTCTAAGTGTACTAAGAAAATGAGGTTCTTTGTTTTTTAGTACTAACTACTGAATGTCTGAATTCTATCTGTGCTATGCTGTTCGGGCAGCACCAAGATGCCTTTTTTCGGATTGTTGGCACAACACAAACATCAGTGATTCAGTAACAACAAAGAACTAAATCACCAGTTCTTTAAGCAAACAACAAAACAGAAGATTTCTTAAGACTAATATTAGCATATAACCACGCTAATGCTGCCAATCATTTTTTTGTTGAAAAATATAGACAGGAGTGGTGCCCAAGAGTAACAGTTTTAGAGTAGAGCCTTAATTACAAATTGAGAATCGTTCCAAACATTTCTCCCAGTGAGGGACCACGTTCTTTCTTCCTCTTTTATCTTAGCCAGAAGGTCCACCGGGGTGGATGATATGTTGTGGAAGATTCTGACGTTTCGTTACTTCCAGAGCTCCTATGAATCTAGAATGAGGACCGTGACCGTCGCCCTTCAAGGGAGTCCTTCCATCTCGTTAATCTTCGTCCACCAGTCTGCGATGGATTGACAACCCACCTAATGGGGCGGCTTGAACTGAGCAGTTCCTAGCCACCCACCATGGCAATTCATATCTGTGTAGACAATCTAAAGTGGGCGAAGAGATGTAGTGCTGATTCCGAAAATTGTCTGTAGAGAGGGTAGGTGCGCTGGTTTGACCAACCCCTCGATGCCAGTATGTTAGAAATCCAAAGTCGGTTTTGGATTGCTATCTAGGCAAAGAATTTGCACTTGGGCCGTATGATTTCCATATTACTTGTTGGTAATTCATTGTTGTAGAGCCAAGGAAAGTTAGAGCGTATGTGGATTTTGAAGAATAGACTCCCCCTGGGTCAACTTCCAGGTTATCTCGTTCGGGGTATTTGGATCCAACTGGTTTTTGCTTATTTTTGTCCATAGCTCTAGAAATTGTTGCATGTGTTGGGTCGTCAATCCCCCGAGAATATTAATGTCCTGCACCCACCGCCCGTTCTGAAGAGTGGCACTGACAGTTGTGTTCTTTCGTTTGGAAACTTAGAAAATCTGTAACATCCATTATCTGTAAATAAAGAAAAGAAAAATTGTTTCAATTTCAAACCTCCCAAAGATTTGAATCTCATTTTCAAAATAAAAAAAATCGAAGTTGATTTGGGTTCTTACCTGGGTTTTGGGCCGTCAGCCGTTCTTCCCGGCCGACCAAACCTGCTCATCGCCCGCCTAGCCCGCTCGCCCTCGGCCTCCTGGCCTCTCCGCCTCGGATCTGGCGTAGCGCCGCCATGCCGCCTCGCCGGGTCCTCGCGACCGGACCGGCATCGCCTCGTCGACCAGGTGTCCGCTCTTGCTCGTGGTGGACGCCAATGCCGCCTTTTTCCGTTCTTTGCGCCGCCGCGCTCGCACCTCGTTCCGCTTCCCGGCTCGCGCCCTTTGCCGAGCCGTCTTGTCGCCGCCTACGCCCGCGCCACCCGGTCCTCCTCCCCGATGCAGCCTCCGCCACTCCTCTCTTCCCGCGGCTATTTAAGCCGGCCTCGCCTCCATTTCTTCTTCCTCACCCTCGCCTCCTTCTATCTTACTCTCCCCGAGCCGTAGCCTCACCCCCTTAGCCGCTTCTTCTTCCCCAGAGCCGACGCCGACGCCGACAACCCTTCGTCTCCGCCCTCGCCTCCGGCCCGTCCCGGCGCTGCCACTCCCCTCCTCTCCCTCCTCTCGCACCGCCGCCGTCGTGCACCTTCTCCCCCTACCCTCTCTCTCCCCCGCTTCCCCCACCCCCCGTCCCCTCATCTCCTCCGCGCGACGGAGAAGACCAGGCGACGCGTTCAACCGATCACGTCTCCCGCTCTTATCCCCGCACGCGTGGACGCTGACGGGTGGGCCCCACAAACCACAGTGCAGTGGCTCGCGCGTCCGTGCGTGGACTCGGTCCACGCACCGTAGCGTGCACCGGGGCCACGTGTCGGCTCGGTGATTTTATGGGTTTTTTGATTTTCTGTTTAATTGAAAATTCGTTATAAAGTTTCAGAAATCCATATCTTTTACATTATAACTCCAAAAATTATGAAACTTGTGCCAAAAAAATTGTAATTTCAAAACCTATATTTTGGTATTGTTTGATTATATTTTTGAGTTTATTTATTGTGGATTTTTTATTTATTTATCTTATTTGTTTATCTTTTTATTTTCGGTGCGATCGTCCGCGTAGAGTTCAAAGAAGCCGGAGGTTCCCACTTCGACCAAGCTCAAGACTTCCAAACCCCCTAGCCTTTGACCCAGGCGAGTCAGCACTTTGACCATGTTGAACCTACATTTTATGCAAATTATGTCCTTTTAAAATAGCAAACTGCATGTTTTAATTTTTATGCCAATGTATGTTAAATGGTCCTAAGGTAGCTAAATGCCAACTTGATTATTAAGCAATTATTACACCTTGTCCTTGATAATTGGATTCCCTGATCCTTGTCGCCCTAGTAATTATATGGTAACCTATTAGTTATAGTCTGTGCTCAAGTGTCATGCTAGCCTTGCTTGAGTACCGGGGTATTAACCACCTCAATCATCATCATTTAAACCTAGAGATTGTTTTGGACAGTCATTGGGGTAAATGACTGAAATGGTTGAGTTAATTTATTTTACTCTTCCCAAAACCCTAAAAACTTGTTAACACCTCATCTGGGCGGATGGTATGTTGGAGAGTATGTGGTTGGATACTAATGTAGCCCAGGATATGTTGGAATGTGTTGGTATGTGGTATGAACTGCCCAGATAACTTTAAGGACTTAATCCTGTGATGACATCCTATTGTAAAATAGTACAACAACAAGTCTATAATGGTGTCGACCTGGCCGAATAATTGGTATCCGTCAATACGAGTTGCACCAGGTAGATGACTCGCGATGACATAAGCCTTCGTGGCGAAGGGTCGGAGTGCATGACAAAGGCCGTTTGATGGCGCAAGGGGGGTCTGGGGGGTTGACGTGGGTGTGAGAGCGTAACCCACCTCAGGTGAAATCTCAGCGGGTGTAACGAGTACCGAGGGATGCATTATAAAGGTCTTGTGGTAATCTCCCCTTGATTCACAAGTCCAATGAAACATGTGATTATATCAAGTCGATTATCTCTTGTAGGTAAAGTGTACAATCTCTGCAGAGAATCAAACTGTTCGAACAGCCGTGCCAACGGTCACGGACGGATATGGGAACTTACAAGAGTTAGTTCTATTTCAAAAACCTTTGTGGGTGGGTTAAAAGATATGGCGAGCTCATCTAGCCCGTGTGTTGAATTTTTCCTGGGTAGTCTTACTCAGTGCGGATAGTAGGTGGATGTGACCATCGATAAAAATAAGCATGAGGAGGAGGTAACCTCCCCTGATAGTAATAATGCACAATTATTTTCTCCTAAGAAATCATGATTTAGTCAAAATGCTAAGTGATAGGACTTTCAATTACGTGTATTTACAAGTGTTGCTTTGCGCAAATAAAATAACCTGAGCTATCCTTGTTTAGCCTTGCATGTATATTATTGCATCTGTTGTGTTGGCTCGGGAGCACATTAGTTGTGTCCACTCTCGCTCTTTGCCCCCAAACCCCCAGAATCCGCTGAGCAGGACGACTACGCCTACTACGAGGACTAAGGATTCAACGGTCAAGACCAAGGCGAGGAGTAGTTAGTTCGTAGGCTAAGGCTCGTCATAGTCCAGCTGGCTTCGCAGGTGCCGGCGTACAACCAATGTTCACCAACCCTTTGGTTAATATCGGTTGTACGTAAGTCATCGCAGTCGCTTGCCTGAGAGGTGTTGCACACTGCCCCTTTTTTCTTCCGCGCTTGCCTTTGAATTTTATGTAATGAATTTATTTGGCCTGATCGGCTCGCTTTTGTAACTCGACCCGACGTGGTCTATTTAACTGTGTGGTTATAATATTATGATTGGTACGTCCCGCGATGTATGAAATTGTTGGACCGAAAAGGCGACTAGAGGGGGTGAATAGGAGCACGCTCACTTTTTCACAAATAATGGATTCAACACAAATTTCACTCCAGTAGCTATGGAAGCTATGATGATCAGTATATCAGTACAACAGAAGACTATATTGAATCCAATATAAACCCCTAAGCAATACGACAAAAACAAAGAAGGATTACAATGGATCAATACATCACGGTCGGATCACGACTAATCAAGGCGGTCGGACCGATTTTCCGCCACCGATCGGCCATGATCTTGGCCGGTCGACACGGACTCGAGCAGATCAAACAGCCCGATGACAAAGTTGCAAATAGATGAAACTTTTGATCTACAACTCCAAACTTTATGAAAGTTGGAACACACCTTCTCTATGATATCAGGAAGCTATTCCAATCAAAGATTATGATAATTCTTGGAAGAATAAAGATCATTTTCCGTTTGATCAAAGAATGGTTCAAAAACGAGTCAAAATGAAAACTTGATCCAAGATCTTGCTCGTGGGTGATTGATGATCAAGATGATCCTAGATAGGTTCCCACACATCACAGCAAGCTAAATCACATGGAGAATTCAATCAAAAACTCACGGATCAAAGAAAGACTCAAAATCATCAAATATAGAGAAAGAACGCAATGAGACAAAACATTGATCAAACTTTCCTTTGATTGATTGATATGATATGAGCTTACAGTATCTCCATTAATGGAGGACAATGCTCAATCCAAGAGCACGAAAATCACATCAAACTATCAAGAACCCTAGCCTCCACAAAAGCTCTCCCTAAGAAAATTAGGGTTTACAAAAATAGCAAAAGAGACGAAACGGAGGTGCACCCACCTCCCTCTCCTATTTATAGTAGAGGCTTAGACCTTCTAGAAATTTGACTTTATTGGGCCCCCGTTAAGGCCCAAAACAAACTGGACACTTACGCACGTATTTTAATGCGCCGTCTTTAACACCCCTTGACCTAACTAGCTACACCTTGCGCCTCGGATTAGCTAATAGGTCACCCTTGTCCATCTTGCACCACACTTGAGTACATTGACCTCACCGGGCATCGTCAATTGTTCTGGACCTCAGCTCTCCAAGCCTAGTCCCGATCATCCTCGTCGTTGACTGTCGTTGACCACCAAGCAACCTGCACAACAATAGACAAGTAAACCGAATCTGGGAATAAGTTTGTCGGTGTATTAGAACCGATCTTACGTAAAGATTGTTTGATTCGGGGGGTCTCCTAGAGATGAGATCACGCAGAGTGGATTGACACGGGATGTTTAGACATGTTCAGGCCTTCTCCGGAGAGAATAATAACCCTAATCCTGTGTGTATGGTATTCTTGATGATCAAGTAAAAGACTAAGACTATTACAGAGAATAGCACTTGTGTTCCTACTTGACTAGCTCTTGTTCGCTGTCTTTCGCTCCTTTTATCCCTCTGATTGATGCCCTTATATAGTCGTGAAGAAGTAGCCGTTTTGCCCTGCGGGAGATGCGCCTAATTAATCCAGTAACGGGCGCATGATGGCAGTAATTACCGGCGCTTCGGCTTCTTCACGCCGTCTGGCAATTATCTTCCAGAGATAATGGGGTAATTACACACCATTAATAAGCGGAATAATAGTGCGTGCAGACCGTTCGGATTCCTTAATCAATTGGACCCACTCGCCTGTAGGTTTGATTATAAGGTGGTCGTAGTTTACCTGGTCGTAGAAGAACTTACGACCAGGTAGCAGTCGTAGAAGAACTCACGACCAGGTAGCAGTCGTAGAAGAACTCACGACCAGGTAGCAGTCGTAGAAGGACTTACGACTATGTAGTAGTCGTAGAAGGACTTACGACTATGTAGTGGTCGTAGAAGAACTTACAACCACTTATTGGGCTTCTCCCTTATAGATAAGGGGTACCTCTGGGGACTATGTGACATCATTTTTACCCATAATAAGAATTATAGATAAAAGATAAAATGAGGATTATTAGATCCTCGTCATCTAGCCCCCAAGCTTCAAGTGAAAATAACTTACTTGGTAAAGGTTTCAGAATGGACTTACGACCTTGAGAATGTCGTAGAAAGATAGTCGAAGGAAAACTCTTCGACATTTGAGTCCGCTTGACCGTAAATTTGCTTGGTCGGAAGGTTGCTTACGACTATCAAAAGTCATAAAAACCCCTACGACCGTCTGGTAGTCGTAGTAGGGGAATCGGAGAAAAACTCTTCCGATTGATACTTCCTTCGACTAGAAAAACTTGGTCAAGAAAGTAATTTTGCTTGGAGGTGACAATACGTACCTATTTTTCTCGAACGGACCATCTGGGAATTGCAACCGCTCTCATAGACTTGTCCGATGAAGCGGTTCCGGCGGTACAACCATCTCTCATAGACCTATAGCCGAGACGGTTTCCGGCGGCGGAGATCGTCTTGATTATAAAACTTACCAGAGGTAGACTTGGGTTTTACCTTTCCCTAAATCACTCTGCTTGTTCGAGCTCTTGCTTTCTCCGTCTTCGACTAGGTTTCATCTTCTCCGCCAACCCAATCAAAAACTTCTTGCTTCGAGCGAAATGGCCAAGAGAGTTTCGAATGGGAAGAATCGGAGATGGATGCGCTAAGATCAAGATCTTGGTCGATGCTTGGAAGATTCCGAGAAGGCTCGTGAAGTGGATTCCGCTATCGGCAAGATCGCCATCGGGGAAAATGGGCAAATCCCGCCTTCCAAGCGTATTGTGAGTGCGGCCTTCGATTGCTCGCCCACCCTTTTCTTCTGATGAGTACTCGAACACTTTGGGGTGGAACCGTGAACTTAGGTCCCAATTCCATTACCATGTTGAGTGTGTTCGTGTATCTGTGCGAGGCGTACTTGGGGATTCCGGCGGATCTCGAGCTGTTCCAATATTATTATGGGATGGCTCGACAAACCGAATCGCCGGAAGTCGTGGTCTCAAGCTCCACGACTCAAGTCGAAGGAGTACATTCAGAGTTTCACCCGGTCTTCGTGGCCGAGCTGGAGGAAGAGGTGGTTCTACTGGAAGGTCACCTCTGAAGACAGCCTTTCTTTCGTGGGGAAGGCTGCTGAAAAGAAATCTTCATGGGATTCGACCCTGAAGATATCAAATAGGATTAGCCCTTATATTCAAGCCATTAAGGACTTGAAGGAAGAAGGGCTGACCGGATGGCATGTGGTGAAGGATTTCATCACACGCCGAATTAGTCCTCTGAAGAAACGAGCATCTCCTATGTGGAGGTACTCGGGGAGAGGAGACCCCACCAGAGACTACGAGGAGGGTAAGCAATTGTCGACTTAGCTCTCCGCTTGGTCTTTCTCAACCTTGTCTAATATTTTTATCTGCTTATTACGGATCTTTCACAGCCGAGGTTGACTCAGTCGACTCATCTGTGAGAAGTCCCCGCCACTCCGAGGGGCGGTTCCTCAAGTCATTGCGGCTTTGTCCGCAGATGAAAGGATAGAGCGCCTAAAGGTAATCGTAATCGATTCTTTCTTTAGGACTTTATAGTCGTAGAAGATACTTACGACTAATGGTGATCGTAGAATATCTTACAATAAAGAAAAGTCGAGAAAAACTTACGACTTGGTACTAGTCGTAGAAAAACTTACGACTAATTAGTGATTCTTCTTTTCTCGCTTTGCTTTACGTAAAGTAGGCATGGAAAATCGTCGGACGACGAAGAAGTCGCTTCGATGATTATTGGCGCCGGGTTGTCGAAGACAAAGGCTCGGCTCCTCCTCAAGAGACGTCGACTTGTAAAATCATCCGATAAGGGAAGCAAGCTCGAGCTCGGTCTTTCGACCGCACCTTCTACAAAGCTGCGCGGTCGTAGTTGTATCTGCCGAGGCCGCACTCGCCGGCCGAGGAGGTTGAAGCAATGAACCTCTTAAGCGCAAACCTCGCAAGGCTAAGGTACCCTTCTATTATGACACTAATCTTTCGCGATCGGTGCCACTTCTAGTTTTATTAAGCAACCGGAAAGGAGAACTGGAAAGATTTTATGTCTTTATGAAGGACGATCTTGCATCGGCACAACTCGCAATCGAGGGCGATCGCTTCGAATGGTCGAGGCGATCTCGTCCATCCGAGGATCAGAAACCGAGCCCCGATCCTGCTCAAACTCTACGACTAGACGTGGTCGTAGCTGGACCAATTATTGAACCTCGACCAGACGTGGTCGTGGAGAAGAAGAGGTCCTCCGTAGGGAGGATTGCTCCAAAATTCCTGGTTAAGACCCGGGTGCAGAGGTATGTGAAATGTACTAAAGTGTAAGAACGACATTTACCTTTTTTTTCACAACCTAATTTGCTTTTCTTTATTTCAGTCCGACTCCTTCAGCCCCCGGGAATGCTTCTGCTGAGAAGTCCATTGCTATCCCCTCAGCTACTGGAGAGGTAGCAATGGAGGTGGTCGAAGCATCACCCTTGGCCCAGGTGGCCGATGAAGTCGAGACTCCCAGAGTGACTCCCACATCTGCTGAAGTCGAGACTCCCAGAGATGCGCCTAATTAATCCAGTAACGGGCGCATGATGACAGTAATTACCGGCGCTTCGGCTTCTTCACGCCGTCTGGCAATTATCTTCCAGAGATAATGGGGTAATTACACACCATTAATAAGCGGAATAATAGTGCGTGCGACTGCTCGATTCCTTAATCAATTGGACCCACTCGCCTGTAGGTTTGATTATAAGGTGGTCGTAGTTTACCTGGTCGTAGAAGAACTCACGACCAGGTAGCAGTCGTAGAAGAACTCACGACCAGGTAGCAGTCGTAGAAGGACTTACGACTATGTAGTAGTCGTAGAAGGACTTACGACTATGTAGTGGTCGTAGAAGAACTTACAACCACTTATTGGACTTCTCCCTTATAGATAAGGGGTACCTCTGGGGACTATGTGACATCATTTTTACCCATAATAAGAATTATAGATAAAAGATAAAATGAGGATTATTAGATCCTCGTCAAAGTTCTTCACATCTTGACCTATGTTAGTCAAAATATGCATCATGCAACATATATGCCCTGAAACTCATGACTTTGACCTAACAACCGAGAATCGCCGCCACGACGGGCGACAAACCAAGTGAAAACCGGTCTGACCACCCCTAGGGCCAGTCTTACCGCCCACCCTGGCCGGTCTTACCGCCAGCTATTGACTTAGCCGATTTTCAACCTCTGAAAACCGAAACCTACTGGAAATTTTAAACCAATAGAACTTTTGACTGGAGACTCCAAGAATTATGAGACCAAGTGCAATAGAATCCCCTCTGTTGCCTACATACTCTATTTTTGGTCCAGCTCAATTCAACACTTTCTGACATTGACCGGTCCGACCGCCGCTTATGGCCGGTCAGACCGATTTGGGACCGGTCTGACCGTCAGCTATTGGCCGGTCAGACCGGTTGAGACCTGACAGAACTGTACCTTTGCCGAAAACACGTGAAACGACAAACCGTAAACGTCATTACTAATTGTCCCATCATCCTAAGATCTGGAGCATATCTCCATGATATCCACATAAATGATTCAGTGATGTGTACTGTGAGCGCTACATACTGATCCAGGAAGTAGCACAATGACTCCACATAGGATTCTGGATTTAAAAAATCCAGATCCGACAAAATCATTGGGAGCTACACCGTGTAGCTAGGAGGAGTGGCAGAACTTTGCTTCCTTTCCATCGCCAAGAGTGACCACTGTGGCCACTGCAAAAAGGGGTGCGGTCCGCTTCGTCGCACGGTATTTTCATACCTATACGAGTTTTGTGCCTGGCTTTCCATTCCTGCCAGAGTTCTGAGGGCCGAGGAGGGCTGTTGGAGGTTGAGGATGCCGAGGACGCATGCTGCCAATCATGGCTTCACATTATCGAAAGATTAGCATGATGTACCTTCAAAGTTTCTTGCCAACTGCCAAGAGAAAGCAATGTAGTACGTACGTTGTTCATGGATCTAGCTAGCTCATTAGTATATGCCAGAATCGGTAGTCTTGTGCAACAGCTCGTGTTTCTTTTTAAATGAGATCGATTGCGCATATGATGACAATTACTCGTTGAACACAGCCAAACACAAAATATCAAACTGTGGACTGCAATGCCAAACCGCTAAAATATTGTTCCAAGTCAAAATCAATCGCAACCAAAAATTGACACACGATACAACCAATCCTTGTAAAACGACAGCGTGAAGTAGAAATATTTCACTATCAGAACTCGGAACCTAGCTTTATCTTCAGGAAGAGTAGTAGTAAAAGAAGTACACAAAATATCAAACTGTGGACGGCAATGCCAAACCGCTAAAATATTGTTACAAGTCAAAATCAATCGCAACCAAGAATTGAACCAATCCTTGTAAAACGGCAGCGTGAAGTAGAAATATTTCACTATCAGAACTCGGAACCTAGCTTTATCTTTAGGAAGAGTAGTAGTAAAAGGACTGCTTCAAGCATGACGGGCAGCTAGAAGAGCCCAGAAGTCCATTGATTCGTGAGAAAACTACAAAGAAGAGTAGGTGCATCGAGTAAGACAGTCTCTGGATAGTCTCTTAGTTCCTCTCGGGTATCTCTGTTTGACGATTTGAATTGATCTACTCTTTCCGGGGAAAACAATTACGCCGAAATTTCGGTGATTTTGCCCACAAATTACACCTTAAATTTGATTTTGGTTAAATTTTGTTCAGTTTGAATTTCGGTAATTTCATCCGTTTTGTTACCCTCTATTTTTTTTTTCCAAAACGAAATTGTTTTCCCTGCAGTGCCTCTCAGGCTCTTATTCAACTGCTTGAAGAAACTGTAATTCTTTTCAGCAGTCTAGAAGAGTTATCGCCGAATGTTCAGAATAGAATTGATTTAGATGAGTTCTCACATAATTCAGTGTGTTGATACAGAAGAAAGGTGAATCGTCTCATTCAGCCATCCTTTTTTTTTTTACCATGAGCAATGATCCACCCTGCAGGGCACGGTGCCTAATAGCATGCGCAGAACTAGTAGATCAATTCAAGCAGCTTGAGATGCTGACGAACAGGACGGTTAATTAGTGCATGTGAACAGTCAACAAGTAGTAAACATTTACGAGAAGATCTCTCGCAGAATTGTCGGATCTACATAGGCGCCCTATTAATTGAGATATACTGCGTTTGCTACCGCCATACACGTCCTTCTCTCTGTATCTTTCAGCCCTCCGGTGCGCCTCTGTCCCGCGCTCTCACCCACCACCCACCACCCACCACCCAACCACCCATGCATCTCCGCACCGTCAAAAACTGTACTGCGAGATCATAAACCGAACAAATTATCCAGCTTCTCTAACTCGAAGGCATCAAGGCGCAGTGTCCCCCAAAATGATGCTTGCCAAGTTTGTATATTTCCTTCTGCTCGTCTTAATCAGCCTGAACGCCGAAACGGCCTCGTCCGCCGACGATGACCAGTTCGCCTACCAAGGCTTCGCCGCGGCGAACCTCACCCTGGACGGCCTCGCCGCCGTCACGTCCAATGGCCTTCTCGCGCTCACCAACGCGACGTACCAGACAAAGGCCCACGCCTTCCACCCCGCCCCACTCGGCTTCCTCGACAGGTCCGCGGCGACGTCGAACGCCACCGTGGCGCGGTCCTTCTCCACGTCCTTCGTGTTCGCCATCGTGTCCGGCTACGATGACCTGAGCGACCACGGGCTCGCGTTCGTGGTCGCCCCGACCGCGGACCTCTCCTCGGCGAACGCCGGGCAGTACCTGGGCCTCCTCAACGCGACGAACGGCACGGCGAGCGACCGCATCTTGGCCGTCGAGCTCGACACCATCATGAACCCCGAGTTCCGCGACATCAACAGCAACCACGTTGGCATCGACGTGAACAGCCTCATGTCGCAGCAGGCCCGGCCGGCCGGCTACTACGGCGACGACGACGGCGCCTTCCGAGACCTGAGGCTAAACAGCCGCATGCCGATGCAGGTGTGGGTGGACTACGACGGCCAGGCCAGGCAGCTCAACGTGACATTAGCTCCCGTGCAAGTGCCGAAGCCCAGGAAGCCTCTGCTCTCCGAAGCCATTGATCTCTCCACGGTCATGGTGGACACGATGTACGTCGGCTTCTCGTCGGCGACGGGCGTCGTGTTCACGCACCACTACGTGCTCGGATGGAGCTTCAGCTTGGACGGACCTGCCCCGCCGCTTGATTTCTCGAAGCTTCCCGTCCTGCCACGCGTGGGTCCGAAGCCTCGGTCCAAGGTCTTGGACGTCGTGCTACCGCTCGCCACCGCATTGCTCGTCGCTGTAGTGCTAGCTGCCGTCTTCTTGTTCCTGTGGCGTCGGCGCCGGTTCGCCGAGGTGCGCGAAGATTGGGAGGACGAGTTCGGCCCGCACCGGTTCGCATACAAGGATTTGTTTCGTGCCACCGACGGGTTCAAGGACAAGAATTTACTGGGCGTTGGAGGGTTTGGGCGAGTGTACAGAGGGGTGCTTCCGCTTCCGGCGTCAAATTTGGAGATTGCGGTGAAGAGGATTTCACATGATTCGAGGCAAGGAGTAAAGGAGTTCGTCGCTGAGGTAGTTAGCATCGGCCGACTTCGACACCGGAATCTCGTGCAGTTACTAGGCTACTGCCGGCGCAAGGGTGAACTTCTGTTAGTTTATGACCTCATGGCAAACGGTAGCCTCGACAAGTACTTATACGATAAAAATAGGCCAGCTCTGTACTGGGCCGAGAGGTACTGGATAATCAAAGGTGTCGCGTCGGGCCTGCTGTACCTACACGAGGATTGGGAGCAAGTCGTCATCCATCGAGATATAAAGCCAAGCAATGTGCTGTTAGACAGCGAGATGAATGGGCGGTTGGGCGATTTCGGCCTGGCGATGTTATACGACCACGGCACCGATCCTCAGACAACGCATGTGGTTGGCACCATGGGATACCTCGCGCCGGAATTCGTCCGCGCCGGTAAGGCTACACCCTTAACCGACGTGTTCGCGTTCGGCGTGTTTCTCCTAGAGGTCGCCTGCGGGCGGCGGCCGATCGAGCACGACGGGCACAGCAACCGGGTGGTGCTGGTCGACTGGGTGCTCGAGCGCCACCGCAGCGGCTCGATCCTCGACGCGGTGGATCCACGGCTCACGGGGAAGTTCAACGCGGAGGAGGTGGCCCTCGTGCTGAAGCTGGGCTTGCTGTGCTCGCACCCGCTGCCCAACGCGAGGCCCAGCATGCGGAAGGCCGTCCAGTACCTGGACTGCGGCCAGTCGGCTCCTGACCTGTCGCCGACCTACATGAGCTACAGCATGATGGCGCTGATGCAGAACGAAGGGTTCGATTCGTACGTCGTGTCGTGCCCTCCGCCGGTGACGAGCATGGGCACGGTGTCTGGGGCGACTTCCGTGACTGTTCTCTCCGAGGGGAGATGAATATCTAGTGCTTGTATGACTCTTCTTTCCTTGAGGGGCTGGGACTTGTCAGTTCTGATCAACTTTTGATTAACTACTATAATTCTTAGTTTACTCCGTTTATCCCCTCCCCTGTTCACTCACGTGCCCGTCTCCCACCCCACCCCCACTCGCGCACGTCGCCCCCACTCGCGCACGTCGCCCGCTCGCTCCCTTCCTTCCTTCCTCCCCTCCCTCTCCCTCTCCCTCTCCCCACCCGCGGCCCCGACCCGCCACCTTCCTTCCTTCCTCCCCCCTCCCCCTCCCTCTCCCCACCCACCACCCACCCAGTCGTCGCTCCGTCCCTTCCCCCAATCCGCGCCGCTCCCCACTCGTCGCCACCACACCGCCACAACACCCTCGCCCGTTTCCTGATTTCCTCAGTCCTCAGAGCCAAACCTCAAACCCTAAATCCCAAATCAACTAATCTCTCGTCTCTTGATCTCACAGGGCACAGGCGGCGGCTTGCTCTGCTCCGACGCTCTGTGCCTCCGTTGCTCACCTGACGCCTACTCCTGTGCTCTAGCTCCGAGCATCTGACCTCTGACTACGAGCCCAGTGGCCGTGAGCGGCCGAGGGCGAGGCGCGCCAGCCGCCACGCGCTGCTCGAGGACGGAGACATCCGCATCTGGGCAGGGTGACCGAGCCCACGAGCCGGGCTTAGGCTCAGGCTGGGCGGCTGGTAGCCGGCGAGTGGCGAGGCTCCGAGCGACTGGGCAACTCCGTGACTGGCCGACTGGGCAAGGGCAAGGCCGCCGCGTAGCTACCGAATCCTCGTGCGGTGGCCGAGCGGCAAAGGGTTCATTTGGAAGGACAACGTGCAGATTAGCAGGCAGGAGTTCTCGTCGGGGAGCCTGTTCAAGAGGTGTGTGAACAAATTCTTCTTTTGGAAATTTTGAGGTGGTGGATTGGTTGTGAATTTGGTGGTTTCCGAATTCTGATTGTTGTAGGATGATGGTGCAGGAGGACCAGCTCCCATTTCCGTCGGATGCACATATGGCCGACAGTGTGGAGGATTATGCACATCAGGCTGCGGAGATGATTGGGCTGCGGAATGAGTTCAATTTCAATGAGGCTGGGGTAAGTTGTTGCCAAATTTCTATGTTTTAACTTGTGCTTTTAATGAGTTTATAGTTTCATAGCCAGTATAAGCATGACCTCAGGATTGCTTGCCTTACTCACACAAGCCTCGAGTGATTGCTTACCATTGCACCTTTGTCTTGCTCTTATTTGATGTCTGAAGAAAAGATTCAATTTTGATGTCGATTAGACGTGGTTTTGTCCAACTTCTAGGGAGGGATTTCGAATCCTGGACTAATTTAGCCCCATTGCGCAACAAAAATTCCAAAAATAGCCCTGATAATTTCAAATTTCCAAAAATAGCCCCACGATTAGGTTCTTTGTCAGTCGGGGCAGATTACAGCAAAGACCTTGGTGGTGCTACCCCAGGTGGCATTTTTTTTTTGTTTTTTTTCAAAAAATTAATTAATAATATTTGTTGGATGATTTTTTTAATATGAAAAATGAGCTCAAATAATTATGAAATTTTTTGTGGAGCCTCCTGGCATAGTTTTTATGGTTGTGTAATTTTTTTGAAATTTTATGCATTCTTTTTTTTCTGCAAAATTCTTTAAAGTGTAATGTTTGTAGGAATTTTATAATATAGCAAATGAGGTCCAAACATTATGATTTTTTTCCATACTCCCTACACGGTGGACTTGATTGTGTAAATTTTACAAAATTTTATATGCTCTGAAATTATCTCGACAAATTCAGGGTTTAGGTTTCAAAAATTAGGACGAGACGTTTCAGAAATTAGGGTTTTATGATTTCATGTGACTTGAAATGTGTGTAGTTTGGTACGACATGACTAGTCTTGGTCGATATGGTTCTCGATCACATTTCTTCTGTGAAAGTAGAGTACGGAAAAGCAGAGTACGGAAATTAACTTAACTGAAGGGGCTGAGAACGTTGCGATTACGGAGAAACCCTAAAACATAGCAGAATCGATACCGATGTGAATGGCTATCCTCGAATTCCACGTAAAAGGCATACTTTGATGGCTCAATGAGGCACAAAGACTGAACTACATTGCAGCCCGCGTGCGGACAAAAGCACGTTACATGTGGTCACATGGCATGATGGTTCGGCTAATTACTTTACCATGGATGCTACTACTACGGTAACTTACGACACGAGCTTCCGGACCATGTAAGTACGCATGCCTTTAGGGTATAGCTAAAACATGGCGAATAGGAGGGGGTCTACTACGGACTAGCCCGACCTACTGCGTGGACCGGGGCCATTTGCCCTTTCTTGCGAGCTCGGCATTGTAGTCCTCGCCTGCCGCCCTGGCCTCGGCCGCCATTTCCCGCTTTTTCTCGCGCTCCCTCTCGCGTGCCTCGCGCTCCCTGCGCCTGCACGCCTCGAGATGGGCCCGAGTCTCCCGGCGGATACGCTCGTTGTGCTCTTCAGTCCGACGATCCTCCTCCCGGATCTCGCGTCCCCTTTCTGCATTCCACTCCTCGAAGTCGAGCTGCCACTGGTCGTGTGGGTAGATCTCTAGGTCGATCCATTTGCGGAAGCCACATAGCGGCTCCGGGGACTGCGGGTAGACGGGAGAGATTGTTAGTGCATACTCTGAAAGAGAATTGGTACGATATATTACTGTTAATACTCCTTACCGGCTGTCGATAGCTGCTCGTATCCCAACGACGGTCGGTATAGTCAGAGGAGTAGTTAGGACATCCCCAGTGACGCATGCCGAGGCTGAGCTGGTGCTTGGATTTGAAGAACTTGCATGTGTCCCTGCACCAACAGAGGGGCGCGTCTCCTCTCTGGCGGGTGTTGCGCGAAGGCTCGTTTGGAACGCTCGACGGGGGTTCTTTGATGCACGGGGCTTCATTGCGAGAGTCGCCATCCCGCAAGCCGCTCTTGCCGGACCGGGCATCGCACCCTAGCTTGTTCGGCCCGTGCAGTTGAAGCCCTTGCTAGATCACGGATCTCGTCCCATTGCTTCTTGAGGTTGTCCATCCCCGCGTGGTGAAGCAAGCTCTGGTGTAGTGTTTGGTTTGGTTGTGTGGTTTTCTCTCGTAGATGACTTGCACCTCTTTTTATAAGCCAGAGGGTTGCATGACGTGGTTGGCAGAGTGCTGTCTAATCTTTCTGCAGAGAGTAGTCATGCCCCTTTTTTTTAAGTGATGTATTTTAGGTAGGAAAAGCTTTGGAGGCAGAGTGTTGTCACGCTTTTGCGCTGCGAGTCCTCTCTCGTCCCGGTTTTTGCGGTGTGTTGTCACGCCTTACTCTGCAGAGTCTTGTCATTTGATCCGAAAGTCGGGCGAGGCGGTGTGTTGTCACGCCTTACTCTGCAGAGTCTTTGTCATTTGATCCGGAAAGTCGGCGGGCGGTGAGTTGTCACGTCTTACTCTGCAGAGTGTTGTCATTTCGGCCTGAAAAGCTGGCGAGGCAGTGTGTTGTCACGTCTTACTCTGCAGAGTGCTGTCATTTCGGTTTGAAAAGCTGGCGAGGCAGTGAGTTGTCACGTCTTACTCTGCAGAGTGTTGTCATTTGATCCGAAAAGTCAAGCGAGGAAGTGTGTTGTCACGCCCTACTCTGCAGAGTCTTTGTCATTTCGGTCCAAAAGTCAAGCGAGGCAAAGTGTGTTGTCACTTAAGTTAGTAAATTTATTTTGCAATTGAAGTTGTTTTGAAAGCCATCTACTGCTTTGTTAGGATGATCGGTAGTTCCGACGATATAAGTGCGGAACTACCTCTCGGCAGAACTTCAAAAAATCCCGCGGAACGTTTTTTTTCTCCAAAGAGCACTCTTTTGGGGCTTAGCCGATTTTCTACAAGCGTGGTTCTTACCGCCATGTTCGGAGCGGAACTCCTGCACCGCGGAAGTTCAGATTTTCGCAGTAACGTTTGTTTGAAGATGGTCTTTTGCGCTTCATTTAAGAGCGGTAGTGCATAAGAAATTTGCGTATTTCCGATAATCGAATCTTGCAAATTAGATAGCGGTAGTTCCGCGCTGATTTAGAAATTACTGTTCGATTAATTCACACGCAAAGTGTTCACAACGGAATTAGATAGATGCATACATGATACAAGCTAGTACCACAACGCCGCAAAGGCATGCATCACGTAGTGCAGGGATGCATAGATAAAGAGTCGATATTACAATCTTATTAAAACTGAACTTCTACTTAGCAAGAACAAGAAATAATAGAAGAAAAATTATCAAACTGGCCATGTTAACTAATTTCTGTAGCGATTTCTCAACCCTTTCCATCCTTTCATCCAGTCCTTTAAGAGCATTATCTTTATTTTCCGTCAGTTCATCTGATGGTCGAGGCACTTGACGAAATACAGCCACACGACGTGTGTCCTCTTGCAAGGCTGCAATTTGCATTGCAATGCCTCGAACCTCTAGCACAGCTTCATCAGCCCACAGCCAGAACCGACATGTTGTGTTCTATAAAAATAATTGGGAATACAAGTGAAAAATATGATGTTTGGAAAGAAATTCAATGGGGATGATCAGACATAAGTTACCGTAAGATTCGAACACTTCATGAACACTCGGGATGGATTCGTTGGCGTATGGGAGGTGAACACATTCACCAGATCCACGCAACGAGGGCAATCCAAGTCTTTGTCTTAGTGCTTCTAATTGCTGCGCCACTCGAAAGTTTGATGAGGCCGTAGACATCCCGTTTAAGACTGGAAGGAAGGAGAAGAGGAACTGAAGAGTGAGTGGAATGGAAGCCAAAATATGCATATATATAGCCTGCGGGTAAATTGTAATTTGGTTGAAGAAAATTCGCGTCAGCGAGTAGCAGGCCGAGGAGGTATCGTGGGCGACATGCGTTATGTCTTTAAGGTTTAGTAAGTTAAAATCGGAGGTATGCTTGTTGTTAGTACTAAATATTTGGAGAACATTTTGTGTACATAAATCTCACAGTCGTAACGCACAGGGACATTACATAAATCAGAAAGGCGGGATGCACAATTGCATTACATAACAAGTTTTACACGGCCATGAAATTAGTTAGGGCGCATCGTCGTGTCGCTTGCCGGGACGACGTAGTTGATCCTCAGGGAATGTGAACCTGTCCGGAGAGTGGCGTACGTCTCGAAGGCCGTAGTATGGGCCCTGTTTGAGAGGCGAATCTGGGGTGATCTCATCGTGGCGGTCCGGCTGAGGCCTGAGCATGTCGTCAACCCACTGGTGCTCTTCCTGCGGGAAGTGTACAGGGTGAGTTAGTCATTGGTTTTGAGCGACGGGAAAATCAGTGTAAGTACATTCACGTGTACCTGAGTAGGCTGTTGTGTTGACGAGGATCCTCCCGCCGCCGAGCTATAGTCTTTGCGGTGTACCCTCCGTACGTGTCGCCGAACCACTGGTCGCGCTCCCGTAGGTGTGATTGAACGCCGTGCGAGGAAGTCCAGTCCTGCGCCTCCCTCTGTGATGACGATGGTTGCAGCAGAGTGATGTCCCTTCGCAACTGCTGTAAGAACAAAGGGTAATGTCAGATACGTCCGAAATGAGTGCATGGAAAGGTACTCACGACAAGAACCGGTTGACAGATGACATACCTGTGGCCCGAGGCGGGTCGAGGCCGAGCGACCGTAGCTCCGACGACTCCCAGAGTGCGACGGAGGTGCGGAGGGCGGAGGTGGTGGAAGGTGCCCGGCACGTACGCGATGCTGTGCGTGAACGTTGTTGTGGCGACCACAAGTTACGGATCTAATCGCAGAAATTACGTACTCGCGTATCGTGCGCACCGCGCCTATGAGACGATCCAATGTGTTGTTGTTTCCACGGTCTATAGCTTCAGTCATCTGCTGGCGGATACGCTCCAAGCGGTAGTACTGCACGAAAACCGATAGTAAGTGCGAAAAGTGTTGCTGAACGAGAATTATGCGAAGAATATTTTACCGTCTCGTCGAGGCGGGCCGCCCGGTGACGGTCCGGACCAGCTAGTACGACGTCGTCCTGCATGGCGCCCATCGACGCCGCGCGCCGCCCGAAAGGTGCACCTAGTGCGCGAACGCACCACCGCAAGTACGCCGCGACGTCTCGATGGCGAGCCGCGAAACTCCAAAGACAACGCCCATCGTAACCTGTCAATCCACGCGTCGTCCGTGGCTGCGTATGCGCCTCGATCGTCGCTCCTCCGCCTCTCTCTCGCCTCGCACGCAATTGAATTTACATGTCAGAAAATCTTACTCGAACATACCCTCAAAACGACACCAAAGAATGACATACCGGTGAGCCTTTGCTGTGAGAGGTCGTCCCGCGGGCGGTGGTACCTCCTGGTAAAGGTCGAATTGCCTCATGACCCGCTGCGGATTGTACTGCTCGACCATATGCGAGAAGACCAGGTGGCAGGTCGTCATCTAGAGTGCATCGTCCAGATTGCACAGGGACGATAATCCGAAGGGGGCCGTGTCGTGAAGGAACTGTGCTGTCCATGGCCACCAGATGACCTCGTCCTCGTGGAGAGTCTCGAAAAGGTTATGGAACTCTGGGTATACGCGCCTCGGTCTCTCCCTAGCCCACCCTAGGGTAGCACGTGTCCAACGTGTTCCCATCGTAGGCCCGTCGACGGGGTTGTCCCCTGCAGCGTTCCCGTAAAGCTCGGTGGTCACCTGGTAAGGGTGCACGCTGGTGCGGAAGTACGGTCGGCCGACTGGAAAGTGCTCCCACGACCATAACTGTAGCAGGGCGTAGCATATCGCGAGGATCGCTCCTCGCCGTCTTCTGTTGACAAGCGTCACACAACCCTCGGTACGTGGCGCAAAGCACTGCAGAGCCCCAACTGTACTGTGGAATCTCGTCGGGGATGTAACGCTCCGAGGCTTGCCGCCACGCCGCGCATGCCGCGTACACATGGGAGCATAGTTTGTGCAGAAGCTGCGGCTTGTTGCAGGTGCATGACGCTTCTTCACCAATAGTGCAGACCTGCTTACGATCCCCTCTAGCATGGCCCATCACGTACTTCTCCCTGAGCCTGATCTCGAACTTCTGCCTGACGCCATCCATGGTACGAGCGGCGTGCGATCGAGCCTTGCTGATCTTATTCTCCATGTAGGCATGCATTACTTCGGAGAATTGCTTCTCGTCCTCCAAATGCTTCTTGGCCATCATGGCTCTGTTAACAAAGTATCCGATGGTACGGTTCCAGCTATCCTCCACGATCGCAGTGATCGGCAGAGAGCGGACACCCTTGAGCACACCGTTGTACACCTCCGACATGTTGGTCGTCATGATGTCGTACCTTGCACCGTCCGTGTCGTGCAGCAGGGACCATTTCTCCAGGTCAGGTGCGTGCGAGTTAACCCACTGTGTGAACTCCCCAACTCTCGCGGACCCTCTAGCCGCTACCCCTGCCTCGGCATGCGCTGAGTCTCTTACATGCTTCCTGGTCTCCTCATCGAGCCGCTCTCGCACCGCTCAACTTCCTCCTTTGGTTCGCATGCGAGCTTCTTGAACATCTTCATGAGGTCCTTGTTCAAACCTTGTGTGGAAGTTGGCGCGAGATACCTCATGCACCAACGGCTCCTAACATCGCTCCACCGCACGGCGGTGCATCCCATTTTGCATCATGCACAACGCAGATAACAACCCAAAGATTGCGATCCGAGATGACACACACATCTGGCCGATCTTGGACCACCGCCTGCTTCACATTGCACAGGAACCACAACCAGCTCTCCGTGTTCTCGCTCTCAACAATTGCGAACGCCACGGGGACTAACTGGTCATTCGCATCGGCCGCAATAGCAGCGGTGAGGATGGTACCTGTACATTCCCACATAGGAAGGTGCCATCCATCGTGAGCACGGACGACAATGTTTGAACCCTTCGATCGCTCGACTAAGGCCCGTAAGACCCTTTCAAGAACAAAACAATTGGGCCCCTCAGTCGGATGCACCCACTCAAGCTTGTTTACGTACGTCCCGGGATTAGATTCCGCGATTTGATGCAGTAATCTTGGTACTAGATTGTAAGACTCTTCGAATGTGCCGAACTATAACATCCCAAATACGGATTTGTGTTTCAAGTGTAAGAAAATGCAAAGAAATTAAAACTTTTCTTGCATCTTGAAACCCCTGGTCATTTTTGTAATTCTTTTAAAAGAATTATGGAAGATCAAATTCAAATCCTCATTCGACTCTAATCAAAAACCTCCTTGTCATAGATCTTGTGCCAAACCTTTGGAGATATTTCTCCTGAGTTTTAGGGAGGCTTGGCAACACCTCTGAATTATCTCATGATTTTTAGAAATTTTTTGATAATTCTTGGAGGCGAGTCAAAGCTTGGTCAAACCATAGCTCTCAACTTCTGGAATTTATGGAGGAAAAATTCAGTACAGTAAAATCCCGGAAAATTTTATGAGAGGTTCCTCCTGCAGGCAGCAAGCTCCAGTTAAAATTTCGTAGATTTTGGAGTTCGTTTGCTACCTCAAATAATTCCTCAAAAATCAGATGTTAGGATTCAAACCCTAACTGGTTTGCACTATTCCGTAGGTTCGAATCGGACTCGGGCTCGGGCCACTTGACTCGGTCCAGTCCACTAGCTGTGCCAACTCGCTCGTTCGGGCGCTAGGGTCGTGAGCCGTTGGATCGGTATCGAACGGTCTTCGACCAGCCGAACGATGGAGTCGTTGTAAACCACCCGACCGACTCACCGCTGGATCGGCATCGAACGGTCTTCGACCAGCCAAACGCTGGGATCGTTTCAATCCGCTCGATCTAGCCCAGCCATTCGATTCCAATCCGACGACCAACGAGTCGTCTCCTTCCTCTGTCCGCGCGCGCGTGAGCTCTGTCATGGCGTGCGCAGAGGAGAAAAGCAGTGGCGTGCAGTCCACTCTATGTCCACCTTTAAACGGCTAGCTCAGCGCGCATTAAATGCTTGTCGCGCCATCCTCGAGGGTCATGACTCAACTGCTCCCATCGCTCTCAAGTGCTCTCATGGCAGTGTTGACCCGACTGGAAAAACCCGGCCGCCATCGCTCTATTTAAACTCTTGTGCTTCACCCTTAGCTTCTTTTAGCACTTCCGCAACTCCAGTTAGCACTCACCAGCTTGCTCGAGCTGCAGTTCCTCGCAATCTCCTCGACCGCCATTGTTGAGTGTGGAGCTTATCAGGAGGCGGTGCAATGGGTTTTCTTCTTCAAGTCTTTGACCCACGCTCCCCTTTTACTCTCTGAGCTTAACTCACTCGGTTTGGTTCTCTCTCGCCTGTGTCGCTGTGGCCTAGTGAGAACCTTACCGCCGCTGCTCGGACACTCGTCACGGAGCACTCAGTGGGTCTCGGTCGCTTCTTCACTCGTAATTTCACCTTACCCTATAGGAGCTTAGGTGTGTTTTCGCCGCTCTTTTGGTATTGTCCGTTCGGGAGTTCTCCCGATCCATACCTACTCGGCCGCACTCTGTGGTCGCACTGCCGCAGCGACCATACTCCGACCGGTATTGACCGCGGTAGGACCATTGAACTTTAGACACTCATCCTCGCCCTTGGTGGGGCGCCACAGTGGTCGAATGCCGAGCCACCGGCAAGCGTGCGGGAGGCGCTGCCTCGGGGTCGGGATTCTGACCAGTCACCGTAGCTTAGTCGTGAGTTCTACTACGACTTGTAACTGGTCGTAAGTCTTACTACGACTAAGTCGGAGTCATAAGTTTTTCTACGACTTATACCTAGTCGTAAGTCTTCTACGACTGGTAGCCAGTCGTAAGTCCTTCTGCGACTATGTCATAGCCGTAGGTTCGGCTACGACCACTACCTGGTCGTAAGACCTTCTCTCGGTCGTATATTTGGCATTAAGAATCCAAATCAATTGGTTCTTGTTGCTAAATTCTTTATAAATCAGTACCTTGCTACTGTAAAATTTTCAGAATTTTTGGAGAAGGTTTGCTGTTGAGTCTTTGCATTTTATTCGTTCTTATTGGTTGATTTTCGCCTTCTCGTTAGGATCCGAAGAGCACATCGACAATATTGTTGATCCCCAGCAACATCTTGACCCACAGCAAGCAGGCAAGCAGTTTGATCATGTTAATCCCATTATTTTTTAAGTCTACTATATTGATTTCAACTCGTATGTATGCATTGCTATTTTGTTGTTAAAATATGGTTAGTATCCTATAGTTGCATAGTCTGTAGGACTCGTTTATCCTCTACTAACATGAGCTTAGGTTATTGGCTGTGGTCGGAGTTCGATGGATGGACTCTGGTCGCTTAGTAGCTCTCGATTTGAAAATGCTTAGAAATGCTTAGTTTCGGTAGTACTGGGCGATCGTCGATTGTAGTCGATGATCTTGATCACACACTTAAGTATTATGTCATTACGACCAGCACTTGTGCTTTGTTATTTTGTAAAGTCAAAATCTGAAAATGGAAAACTGATTTGGACTTGGGCAAGTGGTCGGATGGTGGGTTATTGGGTTTGTGGTTGTCTTGCCTAAGTCAACAAGGACCGAACATCTTGTGTCACACTCTCCAAGCATTTTTGCGTGCTAACCACGCGAGAGGGATATAGGACCTCTCTTGACTTAGTACTTTGGCGTGGGTTATCTCCGAGTCGCAGGAGGGGGTTGTGTGTGTTGTGTGAAACATGATATGTGGTCGTGTTCTTGTGTTGGGTGTGCGGTGGTGGAGATTCCGGGTAGGCTCTCCACCTCGAGGAGCGTCGTAGTTGTCCAAGGCTTTACCCGAAGGGTAGTTGACCGAGGCTTTACGATGACTCGACACAACGTATGGGTTTCTATCCATACGGGCGGCTCGTGAATAATTCACAATATTGGAAATGTCTCGTAGGACTTAGCCGTCTTGCATACCTTCTAAGTGTGCTTAATAGCTTGGCAAAAGGCGGTGCAGGCGTGTGGGTACAGTGGTACACCCCTGCAGGGATAAAACTATTCGAATAGTCTCGTCCTAGGTTATGGACACGCTTGGTTAGGTTTTGCAAGAGTTAGACTTCAACCTTTTCAATTAAAACTTGACATGGGTGGTATGAATGGGTAATTTATGCTATTGTTGTGGTGACTAAGGGTTTAGTCACTTCCAGGACTGTTGTTCTCTATCTACTGTTATATTGTTGTCATTTGCGGTTATTTGAACACTAAAAATTGATTTGTTAACTTGCTTTTAAATGTACTACATTATTGCAAATAAAGATTGTTTTGTGTTGAAAATGAAACATACAGCCTCCACTCAAAAAGCTTGCATATAGCATATGTACAGGTCTGTTACTCTACACGTAAGTCTTGCGAGTACATTCAAAGTACTCACCCGGCTTTGTTGGGCTCTTTGTTGCAGGGGAGGAAGGTGAGCCCCAAGGGCCTCACTTTTGTGAAATGTGCTGTGGATTCGACGACTAGCTTGGCGGTCCGGTCGGTTGCCTTGTGGGTTAAGGGCACACTGGTCGGCTCTTTTGTTTATAGCCATCTTATGGCACTTTTGCTTCCGCTGTTAAATTTCCTTATGTATATGTCTTTTGGCCGGTCGGCCTCTCTTTTGTAATAACTATCTTCTACTTATGTTATCTTCTGGATTGTTTTTTTTTTGCTTCGGTTCTATGTGAATGAATGGAATTGATGCACGAACTTTGTAAAGAGGTGTGTGTACTGCATTTATGGGAAGTATACATGTCTCGAGTCTCGGATTATCTGATTTGTGATGCTAGGGCCGAATGGATGGCTAAGCATTACAAGCCCGATAAACCGGGGTCTCACAAACATTCGCTCTAAAACCCTGCGTTTCGCACGCCATGCCGTCTTGTAGCTGACAGGGAACCCCACCATATTGGCAACATCCGCCAGCAGGAGCTTTGGCGAAATGGACACATCTGCAGCGACGAGGTGGCTTATCAAGCCGCAACATACGAGGACGCCATGTTGCGGTGCTCGTAGCGGCTCGGCTAAGTCGCATGTGTGGTCCTTCAAAGACCGTTATCCGAAGCCCATGGCGTGATCGTGAACCTCTGCGCACGGACCTTGCCAGCACAGGATTCATCAACACACCTGACGATGTACGTGTCGGGGTTGGACCTCTGCACCCGATACGTCCGACCGATGTTAACGGCGTATCTTGCAATAGCATGTTGTGCGGCGATCTTGTTAGGAAAGCTACCGCTCACGAGCGGTGTCCTCATTGAACCCCACTCAAGACTCTCCGGACGTGGCGTAACCGGCGATGTCGCCGCAACGCCGCCCAATCGAGAGGGACGTAAGCAATGTCGCGGGTCACAAAACCACCAAGTGCACCTCCCCGCAGCAGCTTCTCCGCCTTCGCCGCCCTCCGAACTAGTTGTTTCCACGCCCTCCTCGCTTCCACCTCATCCACCGGTCGGTCGGTACTCGTGACAATCAATACGGCCGACCACCATCTCTCCGCCTTCGTTGGGCTCAAAATTGACCGCACGCCTCCTCGTGTTTCCATCGCACACGTCTCCTCTAACATCGCAGACCAACGCAGCTCCTCCTCACCAAAGAGCTTTCACCTTCACCGAACCACCCGCATCGGATGTCCCCGCCCTCTCCAAGAACTCGAACGTAAACCATCGGCCGCGATATATCGCGGCAGCGGGGTTGCAAACAACCCCATGTAGTTGGCCCATGAAGCGCCACATGTGACCTTCATCGCTTGCCAAATGGTCTCGCTGAACCACCCACCACCGAGGCATACAACGCCTCGATGTGCGCCTTCTTCCTTCCATGGCGCGATCGAACGCGAACGCACGCACCGCCTTAGCTCGAGAGGCTCATGTCCTTAGAGCCGGCGCCCGGATCACGGTGCGGTGACAATTTGACAGGTCCGCACCGTACGGTCCGTCGCGTACGAGAGCGTCCCCGTGGAACACGAACAGATCTTGAATTTCCGCCATAAAGTACCTAGCACATGTCCATATGAAACCATCGAATTATTTACGGGATTTTTTGTCCGAATGAACGCTTCTACAAATTTGGTTATGCCCACTGTATACGATCGTTTTGTCCTACATGTTTTCAATCCCGATTGGAGTTCGTATGATTTTTCTATCAATGAAATGTCCAAGCTAATATTATTTCTAGTATAAATAATCCATAGCCTATTCTATGTTATACTTCAGAAATTCCTGTGGTACTATATAGTTACGAATTTTTTAACTAGTTCGATATTACAGTGCAAAAATAATTCAATTCAGAAATTCTTATTGCATTTCTACGTTTCCATACCCGAGTTAGACCTAGCTTACACCAAAGATATGTGGGATCTACGACAAGGTATTCTTTTTCATTAAATTTTAGATTTAAAAACTTACTGAGAGGTGCGTCAAGTTTCTCATTCTAGCGGTGTAATGCGTAGTGCATGCACCGAACGCGATATGCCCGATCAAGAGTACATATACAAAGCGTTCAGTGGGGCTATTTCTATTTTGCTTAACGACCTCCAAATATTTTGCTATTTTATGACCAAGTTCATGAAACTATACAAATAGTCAAAAGGAAATTTACAACACTATTAGCAACAGGTCTGTTAAGTCAACTAATTACGGCATAATGACATTGTTAACTACTAAGTCTTCAAAACAAACTAACTACACAACTAAAACTAATCTGTTGCTACAATTCATCTAATTGCATCCTAATCACATGGCTAAAACTACCGATAATACTAATCGAATGCGAATGACACTTACCTTTTCTAGGTGCTCGCAGCAGGCTTCAAAGCTTATTTTCTAGGTGCTCGTGATTTTTCCTTCGCTTTCGCGCCTGATTTTTTTTCCCACTCGTAGATTTTTTTGCACAAAATTTTTTTTCGCTCTAACCGCGTCGCGAGAGCGGTGAGGAGCAAACCTCACCGGCTCCTCCTCTTATCTTATAGGCGCGCAAGGCGTTGGCGCCTTGCGCTGCGCATTGCAGCATGCAGCGCCGGGCTGACTGGCGCTATGCGCGCCGTCAGCACGCTGCGGCCTCGGGCTCGCCCGGCGCGCGCGCGCTTGCCGCCGCGCGCGCGTGGGGCGGCGACAAGGTCTTGCCGCCACGCGGCAGGCAGACCCAGCGACCGGGTGGGGCACAGGCGGTGTGTTGCCGTCTGACGGCAAAGATCACGCGGCCCCTCGGGACGGCGACAACTGTTGTTGCCGTCCCCAACGGTAGCAACCTAGTCATGGGGTTATTTTTGGAAATTTGAAATTATCAGAGCTATTTTTGAAATTTTTGTTGCGCAATGGGGCTAAATTAATCCAGAATTTAGGGATTTCTCATAGAATCTACTTCTTGTTTCTCCAGTACGTGGTGTGACCGCTCTGGGAAAGCAGAAGGTCGTCGTGACCGGCAGGCCCGATGCGAAGAACCGACGAGCCCTGGACGAGAACATCCCCTTCTCTCTTCTCTGAACCCTAAGACAAATCTCTCTGTGTGGTTGGCCGCAGCATATGCAGGACAAGGACACCGGCCAGCTGTACAGGAAGTTCCTGTGATGTGGATGTCGAGCCGTCGGGCTGCGATCGGGGAGATGGAATCTCCGTTCGGTTTGTGCCCGTACTATTTTAATTAGACAGGAATGCTCACCTGTTGTGTGGGATCTCTTGAATAAGCTGTAATGACTTGTTGTATTTTCAATTGCTGAAACTTGAGAAGTTTGATTTGGTTAATTTGAGTTCAATACTTGTGTTGTGCGATGTTATTGCTTTGGATCCTTCAGGGATTAATTTGAGGGGAAATTGCATCTTTTCTTCTTTCTGAAATGCGCTACACTGTATGATTTAGCATGCAGCTGTAGTGTGTGGCCTGCTGACTGGTGGGTTAGCTGAAGAAATATGGGAAAACAATAGCAATCGTGTTTGTGAGATTAGGTATTGGTCAAGCACACACATTTAAGATTGATTCTGGGTTTGAGTGCATTGATGTTTTATAGGTTATGTCTGCGTAGCAACCTGAAATAAATAGACTTTGAGGTCTGAATAGAGCTGAGTGGATTGGAAGCTCTACTGAGAATGATAGTATTTGCTAGGCTGTTTAGGCGAGATTTGATTTTTAGTTTCAAAATTATGCACTTGAGGTTTTAAAATCTTTGTTCATTACCCGTATTGTCCTGTCTATTTCTTACAGAAGAATTTGACTCTTGCTATTACCATTCTTTTTCCTCTGAAGGCATTTGGCTACTTCTCTGTGTGTTGAATATACTGACATTAGTGATATATTTCATGAATGCTTGTTAGATATGGTACCTTGATTTGTGATCAGCCTAAGTAGTTTTTAGTATCCCACTAATGTGTTCTGCATATGTTCTTTATTTTAGGTTCGCAGTTTGTACCCATAAATTTACTAGCATATTAGCATATGTAGCAAAGTCAGAATTTTCTTTTGTACTAGCATATTAGCATATGTAGCATTCCTATCCTCGCCTGAGCATTCAATTTTATATGCTTAACCAATTTCGCAACATTCAGTACAGATGAAGCTATTCATTACTGTTAGAGATATGATTTGATTTGGTTTCCTTATCTGTAACATGTATTGTGTATATATACTGGCCAATTGGCCACTGATAATACAAGTTGCATATTCCAACATGGTATCAGAGCATTAGGGTTACCTCCTCGTGCAACTCTGCTGCCGCTCCGTCGGCCTTCGGCTTCCTCGCCGCTCCGTCGGCCTTCGGCTTCCTCTGCCTCGACTTGAATCGGCCACCACCACCGCCTCCAGGAGATCGTGTCCTCAGTCCACGAGAGCTCCAAGAAGGAGGGGGCACCGTCGTCGACCCGGTCTTCCTCTTCCTCGCCGACCGCCTCGGTCGGCGCCCGCCGCCGCGTCCTAGCTGCCCCCCACCGCACCACCGGCTACGACGCCGCCGCCGCCGCTCGTCTCGAGATCCCGCCGCCCGCTTGTCTTGAGATCTCGCCGCCGCTCGGATCTCCGCTCGGGTTGCTCGCCAAGCAATCTCCGGCCGCGCCGGGAAGCCGCCGCCGCCGCCGCCGCAGGAAAAGCCGCCGTCGCCGCCACACCGGGAGACGCTGCCGCCGCCGGGAAACTAGGTTTCGCGGCGGCGCGTCGCGGCGTCTTGGCGTCTCTCTTTGGCCGTGGCCGCCCAAAGTAAAAAGACGGCGCCGAGCCCCGCCTCCGTGAGCTTGTCGACGACCCCGCCGCCGCCACCGCCACCACTCGCCGCCACCTCCGTCGACACGCCGCCGCCAACGGCGGCGCGAGCGGGGAACCCTAATCCCCTGCCCGTGCGTGTGCGCGTAGATCCAATGGGCCGACCTGTTTAAACAGGCCGGTTGAGGACTGCGCCAGCAAGAAAAAAAAACATCGATCTAACCGCCGTGCCGTCGGTATTGCTGTTTAGACTTCGTTGCCTTGGTCGCCGCGCCATCCAAATACCGCCTACCAATAGCTTCGTCACCGCTTTGTGCTACTCCACGCTTGACAAAGACACTATCTCCTCCAACCGATCGCCACGGTGGTGGTGGTCGCCCTCAATCTGGCGGTGGCCGTCCTCACTGCTCCTACTGCGACAAGGTCGGCCACATTGAGTTACAGTGCTATAAGAAGCAGCGGCATCTTTCACGCCGTTCTTCTACTAGCACCGCAGATCGGTGCTTCTACATCGACGTCTCAGATCGACTTCTTCAGTTTCTCTCACCGGCGGTGAGATAGCCGACTTCGACGCCGCTGCTACTTTAGGTTCTCCTTCGACAGTTACATCGGTTACGCTCATCGACTCTTCTGCATCGCGAAACCACCACCTCCACATCCAAAGACCTCCCGTGGATTCTTGATTCGAGCATCCTTTCACATGACTCCCGATTCTTCTACTCGCCCTTCATTACACCTCTTGAATCTCCCGCGGTGTTCTTCACTGGCGATGGTACCTCTCTTTCTCTCTGCAGTCGAGGACCTCTAAGCAACTCATCTTTCCATGTTCCTTCAGTTGTTCATATTCCTCGCCTTACCATGCAGCTTCTTTCTGCTGGACGGATGACATCGATCTTGGTTATCGAGTCATTCTCGACTCGACTCTTGTTGTGTTCGGACCGCCACACGGAGCTCGGTTGGTTCGGCCCTCGCGTCTTGACTCACAAAGCGCCTTTGGGAGCTTGACTGGCTTCACCTTCCTTCCGCTGCCACCGTCGCTGCCAGTCTCTCCGCTTCTGCCACTCCGTCTACAGGCTCTTTCCAGCAGTGGCATCACCGTCTTGGCCATCTGTGTGGATCTCGTCTGTCGTCCTTAGTTCGTCGTGGTCTTCTGGAATCTGTCTCAGGAGACGTATCTTTAGATTGTCAGGGCTGTAAGTTAGGCAAACAGATACATCTTCCTTATCCTCATAGTGAGTCAGTGTCTCAGCGTCCTTTTGATCTTGTTCATTCTGATGTTTGGGGTCCGGCTCCCTTCGTTTTGAAAGGGGGTCATCGATACTATATCATATTTATAGATGATTTCTCTCGCCACACTTGGATATATTTCATGTCTTCTCGTAGTGAGGCCTTGTCTATCTATAAACAGTTTGCCGCTATGGTTCGCACACAGTTCTCCACTCCTATTCGTGTCTTTCGTGTTGACTCTGCTGGCGAGTACTGAAAAAGTTGGTAGAGCCACGGAGCCACGGAGGTGGCTGTAGTGGACCTGAGTGGGAGCAGAAACAAACTGACTCAGAATGTGAACTGGATAAGTGAAGGGCCACGCGTACTGAAAAAGTTGGTAGAGCCACGGAGGTATTTGAAAAATTGTCGGATAGAGTAATTGTACCTCCGTGGCTCCGTGGCTCCCAATCATGTAGCTTTTGCAAGAAAAATTGAATGGTGTGCTCTGTTGCATTTTGGCGTGATTTGGATGATACTATACTACGATTATTATGGTTTTGAAAGAAAATATGTTATTGTGCTTTCCATATGAATACGAGGATTCTTTCTCAATGAAATGACTTGAAAATTCGATGAATGCACGTTCGAGAGAATAGTATGCTTCAGACACAATTAGTATGCATTGCATACCAAAATTTGGTACACGTATGTCAGTTAATTTATGTATTGAAGTAAATTATGGGGAAGTATTGTTTCTACCGTTCATTTCTAGAATTGTCGTACAAAGTTCTTGTTCTCTCATGTTGCACTATTGTGATGCTCGTATATAAAATCGTCTTTTCATTACTTGGTTTGTTTTATGTGTTAAAGGAAAAAAAATATTTCTGTAAGGTTTGGGGTTCCGTTGCAACGCACGAGCATCCTACTAGTTGATAATAAAAAGAAACTGGTTATTTTCTTTGCTGGTTCATTTAGGGCGCTAAATTCCAGATGCTAATTTGGTCATTCAAGTACTGTGCTGGTCATTTCTATGGTGCATTCTACCGGAAGTATACGATGGTAATATAAATCAAATTTAACCAGTGATTTTAACTAGTATTAAAATATCTATGTATTACTTTAATACATAATAAAAAAAATTATATATCTTCGTAGTCGTAACCCCTAAACCTACGACCCCCGTAGTCGTAAGAATCATAAAACCCTAAGCCTACGACCCTTGTGGTCGTAAGAGTTGTAACCCCTAAGGCTAACGATCTCTGTTGTCGTAAGTATTTCAGATGTTGCTTATAACTACCCTGGTTGGAAGAGGTCCTGTACCTAATCCCCGATCAGATAACTACTCGTAGAAGTAATGAACTGGCATCTGGATTTTGCTCCAAGTATACTCCTTATCGTGTGATGAATGAAGCACATGTCATATTAACTCCATACCATGTGACGCTTCATAGTCCTAAGACACTAGCAACAAACTACCGTACGGTTTAGTGCCTCTAGATATCAACCGACGAACGGTTGATATTTTATCAATCGTTGCCTTGCTCCGACCAGTCGTGACACTTTCAACAGGCACCTCTTTCAGGATTAACTGCCGCCACTCCATCAACTATTTAAGGAAGAACGCGAACGACAGAAGAGGAGAAAGGTGAAGCGGAATCCAATTCGTGAGATCAAGAGACAACTGGATTTCATCTGAAGCATTAGCGTAGCAATCACTACACTTAGTGTAATTAGGATTAGTTCATTGTCTTGTCAAGGGTATTCCCTGTAAAAGATCCAGTTCATAAAAATAAAGAGCAGTCACATCATCTCTCAAGAACTCTTTTTTATTTTTTTATCTTTTATTTCGTAAGATCGGCGACTCGATCGTCGACAGATTTGTTAGGGGTATAATAGATTTTTATTTGTATTTATAATTTTTTTAGTCAAGGTATTATGGACTTTTTCAATTGGGATTGAAAATATTACTCTCGTGATATGTGATCCCTATATAGTAAATTATAATTCCACCCTTTGGGACTCCACTGCTAATACAATCATATTAAATTAGTATGGACGGCCAATTTAGTGTACAGTAAAATTGCTATATAATTAACTTCTAAATATAAGAATTGTCGAGTACACAAATTTTGTTTTACGTTTGCAATCTGCCGAGCAGGACTGTAACAAGTGTAAAAAAGAACCAGAATTAAAGAAGGAAATGACGTTGCAGGGAAGGTGCCGGTACGGAGAGGTGGACGTGGGCTGGGCTGTGTACCATGCTGAGCCCACGGGGGCAGTTATTTACTTTATTTTTTTGTGTTACCAGGATCAACCTCTTTTTCTCTAGTCTAACACGTGAACTGCATTGCGATGTTTGCTTCCATCAGATGACAGCGACTCCTCTTTTAAAAAACTCATGTAACACGAGTACACTGTATGCATCGTACACCCAATTCAATGCATAACTCTCTCTCTCTCTCTCTCTTCATTAGGCTTCAGGCAGAGACATGACAAGGCTAGCGTGAGTTTCGCAGTTGACTGACCTGCCCATTAGTATTATGGATCAATAACATCGGTTGCAAGTCCTGTCGTCCGATCGACGACCTGGCGCGTTGCAGGTAGCCTAGCTCGGAATTAAGCTGTACAGTGGTATAGACAGATGAAACCATATCAAGACTTCCCCAACTCCCAACTGCGTTTTTACTTAGGAGAAGACTACCATACCAGAATTTACTTATATACTTCGTCTTCTCAACCAAATAGAGGACCTGATCGTATGTTTTCTGCTTCGCTGGTTCTAGCATTCGGCCGCAACTGCTCGCCGAAGTGTCCAAAAGCCAACGGCAAGAAACCATGTTTGCGAAGCCACCGTTGCTCGTTGCACTCTTACTCATCAGCCTCAACGTGGTAGCCTCGTCCACCGGCGACGTCGACAATGGCCACTTCGCCTCCGAGGGCTTCACTGGCTCAAGCCTCGACCTGGACGGCGTCGCCGCGATCACGCAGAACGGCCTCCTAGAGCTCACCGACGGTGGGTTCCAGGTGAAGGGCCACGCGTTCCACCCGGCGCCCCTCCGCCTCGCCAACGCCTCCTTCTCGACGGCCTTCGTGTTCGCCATCGTCTCCAGCTACGACCTGGTCAGCGACAACGGTCTCGCCTTCGTCGTCTCCCCGACCAAGAACCTCTCGAGCTCCAACGCCGGGCAGTACCTCGGCCTGCTCAACATCAGCGACAACGGCGACGCGAGCAACCACATCTTCGCCGTCGAGGTCGACACCATCCTGAACCCGGAGTTCGACGACATCGACAGCAACCACATCGGCATCGACGTGGACAGCCTCAGGTCCGTGCTGTCTTACACGGCCGGCTACTACGACGACGGCACCGGCGAGTTCCGCGCCTTGGCCCTGAACAGCCGCAAGCCCATGCAGATATGGGTGGACTACGACGGCCAGGCCAAGGAGCTCAACGTAACGCTGGCACCGGCGCGAGTGACGAAGCCCAAGAAGCCCCTGCTGTCTACAACCATCGACCTCTCGACGGTCATGAAGGAGACGATGTACGTCGGTCTCTCGTCGGCGACGGCCGTGATGTACACACGGCACTACGTGCTCGGCTGGAGCTTCGGCCTGAACGGAGCCGCTCCGGCTCTCGACTTCTCAAAGCTTCCGGCTTTGCCTCGCTTCGGCCCGAAGGCTCGGTCCATGGTCATGGACATCGTGCTACCCATGACCACAGCAGCTACGGTTGCTGCGTTGCTCGGTGCCATCTGCTTGTACGTGAGAAGGCGGCGTCGGTTCGCAGAGGTGCGCGAAGATTGGGAGGACGAGTTTGGGCCGCAGCGGTTCGCGTACAAGGACTTGTTTAGCGCCACCGAAGGGTTCAGCGACGAGAACCTACTCGGGGTCGGAGGGTTTGGGAGAGTGTACAGGGGAGTGCTTCGAGCACCTAGCGTGGAGATTGCGGTGAAGAGGGTGTCACATAACTCCAAGCAGGGATTGAAAGAGTTCATCGCCGAGGTGGTTAGCATCGGCCGCCTTCGGCATCGAAACCTTGTGCAACTCCTGGGCTACTGCCGACGCAAAGGAGAACTTCTCTTGGTGTACAACTACATGGCCAATGGCAGTCTTGACAAGCACTTGTACGGCAAGAGCAGGCTAGCCCTCGATTGGCCTCGAAGGTACAAGATCATCAAGGACATTGCCTCCGCGCTACTTTACCTTCACGAGGAGTGGGAGCAGGTTGTCATCCACAGAGATATCAAGTCTTGCAATGTGCTCCTCGATGGTGAAATGAACGGGCGATTGGGCGATTTCGGGCTCGCACGGTTGTACGACCATGGCACTAACCCGCAAACCACACACGTGGTCGGCACAATGGGGTACCTAGCGCCTGAACTTATTCATACAGGAAAAGCAACACCACTGACTGACGTATTTGCCTTCGGTGTCTTCCTCTTGGAGTTCACCTGTGGACGAAGGCCAATCGAGCAAGGAACGAACAGCGAGCAACCAATACTAGTCGATCTGGTGCTTGAGCATTACCACACCGGCTCGGTTGCAGATACAGTGGATCCCCAACTTATGGACGTGTTTGCTGCTGATGAGGTGGAGCTCGTGTTGAAGTTGGGGTTGCTATGCTCGCAGCCGTTTCCTAGTGCAAGGCCAAGCATGCGACAGGTACTGCAGTTCTTGAAGCGCGAAGTGCCAGCGCCGGAGCTGCCATCTACCTACAGAAGCTATAGCATGACAACACTGATGCAGAATGAGGGATTTGACTCGTACGCCGTATCATTTCCTTCGTCAGTGACCATCCTGACTCCGTCTGAGACCTCATCTGCTTCCATTCCATGATCTACTTAATTGTAGGCATGTTTGGAATAGTGGATTTCTACGAAGAACTGATCTCTCATTTCCTCCAAAACTCTTGTTTTAATTAGGACATGTTAGTTGCAGAACTTAAACATATATAGCAGGTGCTAGGCAGGAGGAGAGAGTTAGATGCTCTTTGAACTGAGGGAAAATATATATATATATATTGTCATGTTTCAATGTGTAAAATGAGTTATCAATGTTTCAATGTGTAAAATGAGTTATCAAAATTAACAGTGTCATATTTCATCCATCTAGGTCCACTGCCACATTTCCAACTTTTCGCGACAGTTATTAGTATTGCTGATGATTTCCATTTCTGATCTTTTTTTCCCAAGTGCCCATCAGTTTTTTTCAAGTGTCCATCATCTTGTCGGTTACCAGCGTATCCTCGACCACAGACGGTTCAAAATCTTCATCAAATACGGTTTTATGAATCGTCTCACTTTATGTATCTGTGATGAACCGTCTGTCTGTGAAAAAGGCTATCACAGACGGTTCTATCGTCTGTGATAGTAATTAGCACAGACGGTTCTTATTTAGAATCGTTTGTGATAACTTTTTCTATTGCAAAAAAAACGGGTTTTCACTTCGTTTGGAGCCTCGCAAATGAATCTGATATGGATTTTCAGATTGAACTTTTCGTTAGCTTTCCCACAATAGCCACAGCATCACAGCAGTATCAACTCAATCCATTCACAGAGCACTAAAAATAACACAGCATCACCCACATCACAGTAGCATCAACTCAATCCATTCACAGAGTACTAACACATCACAATAGTAATCCACATCACAGCAAAAGGGAGGAGTACATAGAGTGAGATTGTGGGATGCTGGGGCGACGAGGTAGTGGGAGACCGCCGCCGACGAGGCCGGGGCGAGGTGGAGGAGGCCGCGGACGACGAGCTCAAGGGAGGACAGGGCGACGAAGTGGAGGAGGCCGGGGCCGACGAGGTCGTGGGAGGCCAGCGACAACGAGGCTGGGGGCGAGGTAAAGGAGGCCACGGGCGACGAGGTCGTGGGAGGCCGGCGACGACGAGGCTGGGGTGAGGTGGAGGAGGCCGCGGGCGACGAGCTCGGGGGAGGTCGGAGCGCAAGGTCAGGGCAAGACGGAGATGACAGAAGATAAATGGTAGAGGGGGAGATGGAGATGGCAAAGGAGGAGATGGAGGGTTCTGTTAATATAAAGAGATTTTCGGCAGCTCGCCCATTAAGTGCAAATTTTTATTTTCCTGCCCAACAAAACAAAAGTATCATAGACGGTTTTATGCAAAAAAAAACGTCTGTGATGACATATCACAGATGGTTCGTATCATGAACCGTCTGTGATAAGCATCTCATCACAGACGGTTCTTAATACAAACCGTCTGTGATGAGTATGGTTTGTATTAAGAACCTTATGTGATTTTAAATTTTACCATAGCTTGAAATTTTCCTCCAAGCTATGGTAAATCTAAAAACACAAACGGTAATACAAATCCTACCGCGGCACCCAATCCTCTGCCGCGGCACACAATTCTCTACCGTGGTAGCCAATCCTGTGCGCATCAATCCTCTGCCGCGGCAGAGGATTGGCTACCACGGCAGAGGATTGTGTGCCATGGCCGAGGATTGTGTGCCGCGGTAGAGGATTGGCTGGCCAAATCCTACCACGACAGAAGATTGGCTGCCATGGTAAAATCAGAGAGTGATAAATCTAAAATCACAGACGATTCTTAACACAATCCGTCTGTGATGAGATACTTAACACAGACGGTTTGTATTAAGAACCGTATGTGAAGAACTTCATGATACGAACCGTCTGTCATACTTCACATACGGTTTGTATCATGAAGTTCTTCACGGACGGTTCGTATCATGAACCGTCTGTGATAGGTCCATATCACAGACGGTTCCAAGATAACCGTTTGTGATGAGGCGTCTTCTATAACCTATTTTGTAGTAGTGACATCACTGTCTTGTTTCTGTGCTGTCTTATTTTTCTTCTTGTTCTTTCGCTCGAGCTTCCGACAAAACCTTCTAATGTGTCCCTTCTCATGGCAGTGATAGCACTCAACATTTAAATTTTTTTTCTCTTGACTTGCTTCTACTTTCAACTTCATTCTTCAGACCTCGGCTCTTGCTTCTCCCCGTGACTCAGTGAACAACACCTCGGGTTGTGAGGAGGAATTCTACTTTCAGCAAGTCTTCCTGACTCTTCATTTATCACCTTGGTCTTCACAAGGATCTAATAGACAACATCATTTTGAGCTAAATTACACAAAATGACGTTGAGAGTTTCCCAAGTATCCGGCAAATATCAAATTAGTAGCAAATCCCTGACCTCAAGTAACATACCAAAGTTATGTTGCCAAAATTAAAATTAAAAATATATTATTGTACTTATTTTCTAAAATTTAAAAGAGTTTTATTACTTTTCTTGAATTTTCTGGTGTTTAAAAAGAGTTTTTCCTATCTTCCAAAATTAAGAATAATTTGTGTGCAAAAATAAAAACCAACTTTAAATTGGGATAATCTTATTAGGTTTCATAAAATAAAATACCAATTTTTGATGCTTTTTTGAAGCTTTAAAAAATAAAAAGGAACCATTTGATTTATCTTCATTTGTTAAAAGTTTAATGTGAGATTCTCAAAGATTGAAACTACTTAATATGAATAAATCAAACTTTAATTAAAATAAAAAATGGTTTATTAGATTTTCTAGACTTTATTGCATTTGTCCAAATTCTTTTACTATTTTCTTGGAGTTCAATTTAAATTATTTCCTTTTATGTTTTTCACAAAAATTCCCTTTCTCGCTTGAAAATTTTAATTTTAATTATTTATTTTAAAAGCGAGGGATTTTTTTGTATTTTATTGAATTTATTAAAGCGTTCATTGAATTTCAAGTGAAAAACATTTTAAATAATTAAAATAAACTTCAATTAAATCCAAAACTATTGTATTTGATATTTTCTGGTTCTAAAGTATTTTGTAAAATTTTCTTAAATTTTTTGGATTTAATTTTGTTTGGATTTCCTTTATTCCCTTTCTTTTTCTTTTCCTTTTCTCTCCTCCTCTTTCTTCTTTCTTTTCTCTCGTGCATTTCTTCTTCCCTGTGTGCGCTGTTAGATAATCTTTGGTTTTTCCATTTTTGTTTCCTACTGTGTGTCCGAGTCGGTTTCCTACGTGAAATCGAGTTGGATTAAAGAATCAAAGTGTGCAGCCTTTATAAGGGCACGTATAGTCTTGTAATCATGATACAGCGGATAGAAGCAATAGAAAGAAAAAGAATTTGCTGCGCAGTGCAAGACCAAAAACTATGTTCTTTTCACTTGAGTTCGAGAGTTTTGTATTGCTTCCAGCCTTGGATCGGCCGAGAATGATTTCTTTCGAAGCTCTTCCGAGTCGGTCTGTTCGAACAATTGGTATCAGAGCCATGGCGAAGGACGGGGAACCACGCGGTTCGAATGAGAGTTCTATTTCGCTGCAATATCCGATGCTCACTAAGAGCAATTATGCAGTATGGGCTATCAAGATGAAGGTGTACATACGTGCTCAGGGAGTGTGGGATGCGGTCGAGGACGACAACATCGATGTGCCCAAGGTTCATATGGCCTTGGCAGCGATCTATGGAGGCATCTCGGAGGAAACACTCTTCCTACTGGTCGAAAAGGAGACGGCCAAAGCTGCGTGGAAAACGTTGAAGATGATGCATCTTGGTGCTGATCGTGTCAAGGAAGTACGAGTACAGACTCTCAAGAGCGAGTTCGAGGGAATACACATGAAAGAGACGGAGTCAATCGAAGACTTCGCCATGAGGTTGACGACGATTGTCATCCAGATCCGAGTCTTGGGGGACAAGATGGAAGAAAGCTATATTGTGAGAAAGTTCCTTCGTGTAGTTTCTGGAAAGTTTTTGCAAATCATCTCTGCTATTGAGCAGTTTGGCGACCTCAAGGTGATGACGGTTGAGGAGGTGATTGGTCGCTTGAAGGCGCACGAGGAACGGATCCGAGCATCTGGCAGCATCGAAGATGAGCACTTGCTGTTAACTCGCGCCGAGTGGGAGGCCCGATCATCGAAAGGCAAATGCGATGGTTTTTTCGGTGGCTCTAACGGTGGTGGTAGCCGACGCCGCAAGAATTAGAAATTTGACAAGAAAAAGGTAAGATGTTATAATTGCCAGGATTTTGGACACTTTGCTTTAGAATGCCGCAAGCCGAATAAGAAAAAAGCGCTTCTTGCTGAAGTTCTCAGCGATGACATGGTTCAACACATTGTCAATATGGACCGTTTGTGATATTACCTCTTCACATACTGTTTTTAGCGCAGCTAGTAACATAGACAATCACAAAACCAAAACCGTCTGTGATTGTATTTAATACAAACGGTTTTGGTCAACCGTACGTGATGAGGCGTCCAATATTAACCTTTTTGTAGTTGTGAATTCATCAATTGCTTGATCAAGAACATCTTATTGGTACCTTCCTTCCTGGCATACAATTCTTCCAATTTCGGCCATAAGGAGCGTGCTTGTGTCTCATCACTGATATGGTTCAACACATTGTCATTGACCCACTGTCGAACGAACCCACAAGCTTGGCAGTGAAGTACCTTCCACTAATCATCAGTTTTGTCATTCGGCTTCTCGGTGGCAAATACCGACTAGTAGTACTCTTTCACATGGAGCAAATCCTCCATCTTACCCTTTTAGGATTGGTAATTTGTACCATTCAGAGATATCATCCTGTTGTATTCACCTCCATCTTTTACTACAAGACAACCACCAAAGCAAACACGATCTCTGGTACCACTTGTTTGGGCTAAACAATGCAATTACCAAATTTTCAGAACCTCTACCTGTAGTGAACCAATGAGGATAGCTTCAACCAATAAATAAGCAGTGTAATTAACAACAAGAACATGCACTAAGTGACACAACGATTTATGTGAAAAAACTCGTCGATGTGAGGAGTAAAAAGCACAGGGCTTGCACAGCCCACTCCCAAATCTTATACTATAATCGACAATGGGTACGGAGTCTTCTCTAGTACATCTAGAGGTACATCACAGAAGCAACAACATCATCAAGATATAATCTTGATATCATCATCAACAACCATATACAATTAACAAGAGGTACACGAACAACGAAGCAGATATCTCATTTCGGAACCAACAAAGTACAGGAGCATTGCTGGCACACTTCAATATCTCACTTTAACTCGACCAGATATCTCATTTGCCGTTCAATAGATTTGTTTGTTCATACATGACCCATGAGAGCCGCACTTCAATTTGATCAAGATAGTTCTTCGCTATCTTAAATGTACTACTGATCTTGGTCTTCACTTATATACTGCTTCCTCCCACAAGCTTGTGGCTTATTTTGATGCGGATTGGGGTGGTTGTCCCGATACGCGACGTTCTATTTCCGGGTATTGTCTGTTTCTTGGTGATAATCTTATTTCATGGCCCTCTAAGTGCCAACTCACAGTATCTCGTTCAAGTGCTGAAGCCGAATATCGAGCGGTTGCGAATGTAGTGGCAAAATCTTGTTGGATCCGACAGCTTTTTCAAGAACTACAATGACTGATTCATCATGATACTATTGTCTATTGTGACAATGTGAGTGCAGTTTTTCTCTCGGCGAATCCAGTTCAACATCGGTGTACAAAACATATTGAAATCGATGTTCGTTTTGTACGAGAGAAAGTTGCTCTTGGCAGCTTGCGGGTTCTTCATGTGCCTTCTTCATCTCAATATGTCTATATCTTTACCAAGGGTTTGCCATCTCTGCTGTTTAGTGAATTTCGCTCTAGTCTAAATGTCATTACTATTTCCAACAGTTCGTGTCACGGTTCAGACTGCGGGGGAGTGTTAGAGAAAATACAACTTCAATACCGAATCCAACACAAGCACATCAAGCGCTATCTCAGTATTCCGTTTCGTATACAAGTCCACTGCCGTGCCGGATGGACTACAGTCCAACATCTCCTTCGAGTCTGTCGTGTATACGAGTACGATGAATTAACTCTGTTAGTTTCCTTGTATTATACGCTATACATGTACTATATATTCTGAGCAAATACACAGAACAAGGTATTGCGGATTCGTTGCCTTGCTTTCATTTACTAAAGGTGCAAAATAACCGCCGGCCATTCGCAAATAACTGTTTGAAAAATTCTAAATCTTGTAGTTACACAGCGACACGCTTCTCCATTCACTAGCACAGTAAGTGAAAGCCTATATCACTTTCTTGAGGCGACCTCAGTTCAGTCGGCAGTGGGTCGTAACTCGTAACTGACTAACTGCACATCAGGGGGGGAAAACTGTACCAATCCATTGCCTTCCGTCGTTGTCGAAGAACAGCACGTTAGAACCAGCTTTAGCTGGGCTTGGCTACGCAACTGATTCAGTGATGATGTACTCCGTATGGAATAACATCCGTTTACTAGTAGTTATGGCTGTATCAGTTGACTGACTTTTCGGAATTTTTGACACTTTTGGCCGTATGACGCACGAAAATTCCCCATTTAGCCCCCTTCTGCAAAAAATTTCAAAAATAGCCCCCTCGGACCACCTACCGACGGCAGCAGGTGGCCCCTCCTTTTTAAAAAAAATTAAAAAATATAATATTTGTTCGACAAATTTTTAAATATAATAAATAAGCTCAAAAAATTATGAAACTTTGTATGGAGCCTCCTGGCATAGTGTGCTTGGTTGTGTAATTTTTTTCGAATTTTTCTTAATTTTTTTTTCTCTGCATGATTCTTTGAAGTCAAATTTTTGTATGAATTTTCTAATATAGAAACTGAGGTCCGAACATTATGAAATTTTTTTGTCAGACTCCCTACACAGAGGACTTGATTGTGTAAATTTTATGTTATTTTATATGCTCCGAGATTATCTCGAGAAATTCAGGGTCTAGGTGTGGAAATTATGACGAGACGTTTCGGAAATTAGGGTTTCTTGATTTCATGTGACTCGAAATGTGTGAAGTTTATTACCACATGAGTACTCTTAGCCGCTATGATTCTTGATCATATTTTTAAAGATGCCAAGAACTGACATAAAGGGGTTGAGAACGTTGTGATTACGAAGATACCTTAAAACATAGAAGAATCAATGTCGATGTCAATAATTATTTATGGAATTCCAGGAGAAGAGGCAAATTTGCAATATAGTATTATTGTGATGGCTCAGCGGAGGCCCAAAATCAGAATTGTATTGCACTCATGAATGTAAGCACGCTTCATGTGGTCACATGGCATGTTGGTTCGGCTAATTGGTTTAGTTACATACGCTACTAGTACGGTACATTGCGACACAAGTCTCCGGGCCATGTAAGTACGCATGCCTTTAGGAGATAGTAAAAAACATGCCTAGTAGAAGAGGGCTACTACAGAATGGCCCGACCTACTGTGTGGACCGGGGCCATTTGCCCTTCCTCCCGAGCTCGGCGTTGTACTCCTCGCCGCCCGCCTCGCCTCGGCCGCCATTTCCCTCTTTTTCACGATCCGCCGCGTGCCTCGCGCTCCTGCGCTGCACGCCTCGAGATGGGCTGCGTCTCCGGCGGATACGCTCGTTGCGCTCTTCATCCGACGATCCTCCTCCGGATGTCGCGTCCCTTTCGGCATTCCACTCCTCGAGCCGCCATCGGTCGTGTGGATGGATTTCTAGGTCGATCCATCGCGGAAGCCACACGAGGCTCCCGTGACTACGGTAGACGGAGAGACCGTAAGCGCGATTATGAAAAGAGAGTTGGTACGTGAACTTGCCGTAAGTACTCCTTCGCCGCCGATAGGTTCTCGTATCCCAACGACGGTCGGGATAGTCGGAGGAGTAATTGGGACAACCCCAGTAGCGCATGCCGAGGCTGAGTCGGTGCTTGGATTTGAAGAACTTGCATGTGTCCCTGCACCGACAGAGGGGCGGCGTCTCCCCCTCTGGCGGGTGTTGCGGCGAATGCTCGGTTGGGACGCTCGGCGGGGTTCTTTGCTACGGGGCTTCATTGCGAAGAGCTTCCATCCTGCACGCCGCTTCTTGCCGGTCCCGAGCCGCAGCATCCCTAGCTTGTTCAGCCCGTGCCGTAGAAGCCCGAGCTAACTCGCGGATCTCGTCCCATTGCTTCTGCCTCTTGTCCATCCTAGCGTGGCGAAGCAAGCTCTTGTTTGGCAGCGTGGTTGGCTTTGGTTGTGTAGTTCATGTCTTTCACCTCGTTTTATAGGCCACATGGTTGGCTTGGTGTGGTTAAATTGACGTGAGTGGCCGGCGTGGCAGGGTGTTGTCGCGTCCTGCTTTGCAGAGTGCGGTCATTTCGGCCTGAAAAGCTGGCAAGGCAGGGTGATGTCGCGTCCTGCTTTGCAGAGTGCGGTCATTTCGGCCTGAAAAGCTGGCGTGCTTTGCAGAGCGCGGTCATTTCGGCCTGAAAAGCTGGCGAGGCAGGGTGTTGTCGCGTCCGCTGCGAGTGCGGTCATTTCACCAAAAGTCGGCGAGGCAGTCGTTGTCGCGTCTGCTGCGAGTGTGGTCATTTCGGTCTGAAAAGCTGGCGAGGTAGGGTCTTGTCGCGTCATGTTTGGCATAGTGCGGTCATTTCGATCGAAAAGTCGGCGGCGGTGTGTTGTCGCGTCCTGCTTTGCATAGTGCAGTCATTTCGCTCAAAAGTCGGCGAGAGAGAGTGTTGTCGCGTCCTGCTTTGTAGAGTGTCCGATTAATCGCACACAAAGTATTCATACTGCATTAGACGTATGTATACATCATCACGTAGTACAACAACATCCCAAAGGCATGCATCATGTAGTGCGAGGATGCATAGATAAAGAGTAGATATTACAATCTACTTGGCAAGAACAAGAAATAATAGAAGCAAAACAAAGAAACCCGCTATATGAACTAATTTCAAGAGATTTCTCAATCTGCCCATCTTTTCATCCATTTTTTAAGAACATTATCTCGTATTTTCCATCGGTTCATCCGATGATCGAGACACTTGACTAAATGCGACCACACGACGGTGTCCTCTTGCAAGGTCGCAATTTGCATTGCAATGTCTCGAACCTCTCGCCATCGCTTCATCATTACACAAACGAACCGACATGTTGTGTTCTGCAGAAAGAATTAGAACCGCAAATGAGAAAAAGTCGCCTAGAAAGAAATTCATTGGGGATGATCGAGCGTGGTTACCGTAAGATTTGAACACTTCATGAACACTCGGGATGGATTGGTTGCCGTTTGGGAGGTGAAGACATTCACCGGATCCGTGCAACGAGGGCAAATCAAGTGCTGTCGTAGTGTTTCTATTTGCCTATTCAGTCGGAAGTTTGACGAGGCCGTAGACATCCCTGTGTATAGGCAAACGATGGCAAACCAAGACTGCAAGAAAGGAGGAGAGGAACTGAAGAGTGAGTGGAATCGTAGCCAAAACATCAATATGTATAGCCTACGCGTAAATTGCAATTGGGTTGAATAAAATTCGCGTCCGTGTACGGTTCAGTAAATTAAAGTCGGGAGGTACAATTGTCGTTTGTACTGAATATTTCGGAGAAAATTTTATGTACAAAAAATGACAGTAACGTCATGCACATGGATATTACATAAATACACAATGACATTACATAACACGTTTTTCACGGCCATGACATCAGCTAGGGTGCATCGTCGTGTCGCCTGCCCGGACGGCGTAGTTGATCCTCAGGGAAGGTGAATCTGTCCGGGAGTGGCGACGCCTCGCAGCCGTAGTACGGTGCCGCACGGGAGGCGGCGCGGTCATGTCAGCGTGTGGGTCCGGCTCAGGCCTCAGCATCTAGTCTAGCCACTGGTGCTCCTCCTGCAGGGAATGGTACTCGGTGAGTTAGTCCTTGGTTTTTGCGCGAGAAAATAGTTTTAACTACGTTCACGCGTACCTGAGTAGGTTGTTGTGCTGAGGAGGATCCTCCTGGCCACTCCGAGCTGTAGTGCTGCACGGTGTACCCTCCATACGTATCGGCGAACCACGGGTCGCGCTCCCGCAATTGGGACTGAAGGCCGTGCGTCAACGAGCCCAACCACTCGCCCCCGCTACCGGGGAGTCCGGCCGATGTCTGCAGTGGGAAACCGTTGCCCCGGCGAGGAAGTCGTGTGCTGCGCCTCCCTCCGTGATGATGATGGTTGCATCAGACTGCTGTCCCCTCGTACTTGCTGCTAGAAGAAAGGGTGATGTCGATCGCTCGAAAATGAGTGCATGGAAAGGTATTGACGACAAGAGAGATGACATACCTGTGGCCCGAGGCGGGTCGGGACCGACCGACCGTAGCTCGGAAGACTCCCGGAGTGAGATGGGCGTGCGGAGGGTGGTGCAGAGGGAGGTGCCGAGGGCGGAGGGGGTGGAGGGTGCCTGCGGCGTCCGCGATCTCAGGCGTGCGTGCGCGCGGATTTACCACAAGTCATGGCTCTAATCGCAGCCCTCGCGTCGTCGGTCATGCCGCGCACCGCGGCTAGGAGACGATCGAAGGTGTTGCTGTTCCCACGCCGTAGAATTTCAGCACCCTCGCGCTGTATACGATCCATGCGGTAGTACTGCAAGAAAACACGTAGTAAGTGCGAAGCGTGTTGCCTGCCGGAAATTGCACGAAGAATGGTTTACCGCCTCGTCGTGCCGGGCCGCCCGGTGAGGGTCCGGGCCAGCTAGTACGATCTCCTCCTCGCATGCCGACCATCGCACGCTCGTGGCCGCCCGATAAGTGCGCACTGTGCGTGGAATGTACCACTGCAAGTACAAAGCGTCCGTCTGGATGGAGTAGACGCGTGCCTCGTGCACCACGTCCATCGCCACCCTCTCGCTCCACAGCTCCGTCCACGGCTGCTGTGTCTGCCTCCAGTCGTCGCTCTTGCGCCCTTTCCTCGTTTGCCTGCAAGTGAATCTTAATGTCAGAAAATGTAAGGCAGATATACAGCTAAAATGATATCCAAAAAAGGACATACCGGTGGGCCTTGCGTGATAGGTCGTCCGCCGGCGGTGGCACCTCGCCGTACAGCCGAATCGTCTCATGACCATTGTGGATTGTACGGCTCGACCATGTGCGAAGACCGGTGGCGGTCGTCGTCGAGTGGATCGCCCTCGCATCGCGTCGATAATCCATAAGGGGCCGTGGTTCGCAAGGAACTGTCCCGCCCATGGCCGCCGATGATCTCGGTCGTGCGAGTCTCAAGAGGTTATGGAACTCGCGACGCACACCTCGGTCTCTCCTCGCCCACCCTAGGTACCACGTGTCCAACGTGTTCCCATTGTAGGCCCGTCGTGGGGTGGTCGCCGAGAGCATTGCCGTAGTGCCGACGGTCAATCGGTATCGAAAGTGCTCCCATGACCACAATCGCATTGAGGTGTAGCAAACCGCCAGATCGCTCTCGCCTGCATTACGCTGAGTGGCATCGCATAACCCTCGGTAAGTGGCGCAGAGCACCGCGGAAGCCCAACTGTACTGTGGAACCTCGTCGGGCCAGGCGTCCGCCAGGGACTCTGCCAGATGGATATAGCTAGGATACACGCAGTCTCCCTGTGTCGTAGGGAACAAGATCCATCCGAACAGAAACAGAAGGTACGCGACGAGGTGTGTCCTGACTGCCTCCGCTGTCGCATCCATGGGGCAGATCATGAACTGCCGTAGCCAGGAATGTGGGACACCGGACACGTTTGCAGGAATCACGAGGCCGAATCTGTCGGCCAAACGCACCTTCCAGTCTACTGCCCTCGGAGGTGGCACTACTGGAAGGCCATGCACCGGCAGACCTGTAAGCATTGCTACATCCTCGAGAGTAATGGTCATCTCCCCCCACCGGAAGTGGAATGTATGTGAAGGACCGAAATGGCAACAGAGGGGGGGTGAATGGTGCAATAAAAATTAAGAACTCCCCTTTAGTGTATTTAAAGCAAATCTACAAAGCACTCGGATCTCTTAAGAAGAGTGAAGCAAAAGCAGAGAATCAAAATAAACTTCAGATCGTTTCGCCGAAATCGGAAGGTCCGATTCTACCTCGCGTAGTTCCGCACTCCGTGAGTTCCGGATGCATGCGGAAGTTCCGCTGCGATAGTTCGCCGTGGACAATCGGAAGTTCGATTGTCCCGACCAAGAACAAAGCGCTCGGGTTTTTCCTAAAATTCAAAGTGCTAAATCTTGAATGCTCTTCTCTGGTCAAGTTTCACAGACATCATCCTAAGCAACATCTTGACCTCATGGAGAAGAATCGCAAACAAAGATTTAACAAACAAGCCAAAATCGGATTTCTTGAAGAAGGGGCAAGAAAGACCAAAACCCGAAATAGACACGATTCTCTGATTCCTAGTTCATGAAACTTTGAGGATACATTAGCAATATCAAAACGAATCTAGATATCAAGTTTCATGCTATTTCATAAGACGATTCAAAAGATATGCCAAAACCCTAAACATTCAATATGAACGAGAAAGAGAATAGAGAAAGGCATAAGCAAGTAATCAAAACCTCAGAGATTCATTAATAGAAATCAAAAGATTACAAAGGAAATACAGAGGAATGATTACAAGATTTTCAGTTCATTCTCTCTCAACTCAACAAACTCTCAAAAAGGTAACACACACCCTTTTCTAGAGCTAACCCTAATTTTCTATCAAAAGGTCTAACCCTAACTCCAGGGTTCTCCCCTATTTATAGCCTTGGCTAATGGGCCTCCAACCCATTAAGCCCGCTACACCCGAACGGAACCGCCTCCACTTTTGCCGCTTTGCGAAAATACCCTTTCGCCCCTTGCGCATCTTCTGGAAGCCTCCCGTACACCTTGTTGTGCACGACTACAACCGCTTCAAGATTCACGCCGTCTTGACACATCCCGACCGCTCGACCTCAACGCCTCCTGCGCCTAGTCCGGTCCACGTGTCTCGCCACGACTCCATCTTGATGCCCTGCAGTCAACACAGACAAAAACACATCACATAGCATTGCACAATATCATAGCATCAATATTTGTATAAGACTCAAACTCATACAAGATCAAAATCCACAAAATAATCTTCTCTGGCACGGTTCGGACACAATCGGAAGTTCGCATTACCACAATGAAGTTCCGATTTCGAACATCCGCATTTCAGAATATCGGAAGTTCGCGCTCAACATCAAGCGGTACTTCCGATATCCGGAACAACCGACTTTCCAGATTTTTAATTCCGATTTAATATCTCAGAGAACACTCAATGTCAGTATTATCGGACACTCCGCTACCCCTTGAGCGGAAGTTCCGATTTCCTTCTGCCGAGAGCAAAACCCAGATAAATCGGAAGTTCCTATTTCCAACACCGGTAGTTCCGACACCGGAAGTTCCGCTCCATACACAGCGGTAGTTCCGATTTCCCTGACTCAGCCCAGAAACAGTTCAAACCAAAAACCTCAACTCTCAATCTAATCAACACACTTGTCAAATACTCATCACTCAGAGTGGAGGACCTCTCACATGGTCTCTCAATCTCCCCCTTGATGAGTATATTGACAATTACCGAAAAAGCATAAGATGAGTTTGAGATTACAGTCAACCAAGGTCTAAACAAGAGAATTAAGCTCAAGACCAAGTTGACAAAAAGAGAAAGACTTGAGATGAGATGAAGGCGCAATTTTCGCACAAAACTCAAGGCTTTTCTTCAGAACGCTTTTTCTCACACACATTCTCCCCCTTTGGCAATAAAATCATCAATATGTAGAAAAGGGAGGAAAAGACTATATGATGTTCATTTGAAGCAGTAGGAGCCATGTAGATTATCCAAAATGACTATTAGAGTATTACACCAAGCCATAACACAGAAGAATGCTATCAAGATCATGACAATCGATGTATAGAAGAGCTAAGACAGAAAGTCCAAAATCTGATTAATGATCCAATTCTTTAGCAGGTCAAATAAGTCAAGATTGAAGTCTAGCTAAAGATATCCAAAGATGATACAAGCCATGTCAAATAACCTAAGTTGAACCAAGAAGACTCATACTAAATAGTTTAGAGTGCTACCATTGAAGAAGGACTTATTTTATCCGAACTTGGTTTCTTTGAAGATAAGCAATTTTAGCACATTTTTCTTTTTCTCAAGACTTTTATGGTTTTATCTCGATAAAAGCAAGCTCTGGACTAGGTGCCATCCACAACCGCCTCCTAAGCTTCAACCAATTTTTTTCAAATCTTAGCCATGTGCTAGATCCCAAGCCTTATGCGACCACTCCAAGCAATGAGACTTAAGGAGGTGATCTTAGGTCATCCAAGGCTCCCCCTGAGTTCATGCCTAGTGCAATGGCAAGCCGTCTCATGAGAAAGATTTGGTGAGATCAGTTTTTTCGCACAAAAGAGATCATTTTTGCTTTTGAAGTTTTTAGACCAGTGATTAGAGATAAGTCATGTTTCTTAACAAACTGACATAGCTTACTCAAAAGTTCAAAAGAGATTCAAGACTCAACTCAGCCTACTTGACATGGCGAAAATCATAAAAGGATAGCTTCAACCAGACTAGTCTCAAGAGCTATCATGACAAGATTTTAATTTAAGTTTAGTATTTTTAAAACACCTTAGCATGGCAAAGACTAAACTACACATAAAAAGTCATGATAGATCTAGCAGTTTAGCATAAATCATGGCAAGATGTAAAACAGTGATAACATATCATAAGGGATAATAAACAAGGCTCCATTTGATTATCATGCAATGCTTGATGAAATACACAAAAATCCAGATTCCCTTGAAATGAGATGCATCTTTTAGTTCAAAGTTGAGTTATGACACAATTAAGAATATGGAATAATCAAGAATAACTCCCCACGAACCAAGGGAACAAAAATGAGAATCGATAAGTAAACCGTAAAAGGCAATCCTTTAGAGCATAGAAAGATATAGAGAAAACTATCGCCGACATGACTCTTATCTACCCCATATGATTCTAGGACTATTAGTGATCTACACAAACACTAAGGAGCAAACACTGCCCTGTCTACCCAAGGGTGGCCCGACCCTGCTAGAACCTATAAGAAGTGAGTAAGCTCTACTTAGAGAGGAAGAGACACTAATAAGCAAGATCCTAGAAGCACAAGACAAGAAGTAGCGATCGAGCAATGTGGCAAGAGAAACACTCTAACCTATGCCGGAAGGACTTGACCGAAATATCAAAAGAAATGAAACGAGAAAGGAGTAAGCGTATAATATAATATAATATAATATAATACAAGAGTAGCACAACGCTCCCCTCACAAAGAATCCGTAAGGACAAACCACCCCAAGCTCTCCCGCAGAGGCAAAACCGAGAGTCGCCCGGAGGCTTAGTGAAGATATCCGCTAACCGGTGCTCACTCTCCACAAACCGAGCACAATGTCGCCCTTCTCTACATGGTCTCAAGAAAGTGATATCTAATATCAATATGCTTGGTCCGAGAATGTTGCACCGGGTTCTTGGCAATGCAAATCGCAGACGTGTTATCACGTAAGAGTGGAACGCAATGATAGATAGCCCGAAATCCTGCAGGTCGAGACCATCCAAGCACTTGGCTACAAAGAATCGGCGACAGCGAACGCGGCCTCTGCGGCGGATCGCGCTACACGGATTGCTTCCTCGACGACCGAGAGACGAGAAGTGCCAATGAATTGGCAAGTGCCGAAGTGCTCTTCCTATCTATCCTACTGACCAATAAATCAGACGGAGAAGGCTCTAAGAGATAGACAAGAAGAGGAAGAGTACCGGATACCATAGTCAATAGTAGCTCAAGGTACCGAAGATGCGCTTCACCGCCGACGGTGAGATACGCGAGGAGAAGCTCAAACCGAGCACAAAGACACACTGAGAAGTGTATGTCCGGTCTCGAGGTCGTGAGGTACAAGAGAGAGCCAATCATGCTCTGAACTCCTTTTGGTCAACAGTTCGCCGTCTTCATCCGGATCCAGGCGGTGTAGATGCCATCGGAGTTGATATCGGCTTTCCATCATTCATGTCGAAACGCTCAGAGGTCTCGAGTGTATTTGCCTTGATGAAGAAAGGTACCTCCCGAGTCTGCTTGATTTGGAAGCCAAGGAAGAAACTCAACTCGCCCATCATGCTCATTTCAAACTCCGAGCTCATGACATCGGAAAACGGGAAAGCGAGCACGCGAGGAGCCGCCAAAGATAATGTCATCCACGAGATCCGACGAGCGTAAGATCGGTGCCAAGACGGCGATGAACAAGGTTTTGTCAATTTTACCCATCTCAAAACCATGGCTCGTGAGATAGGACTTAAGCCTTTCATACCAAGCTCGGGAGCTCGCTTGAGTCCATACAAAGCTTTGGAAAGCTCAGTAGACATGGTTAGGGTATTTGGGGTTCTCAAACCAGAGGTCGCTTGACATAGACTTCTTCCTCAATAAGGCCATTGAGGAAGGCACTCTTGACATCCATCTGTAAAGCTTGAAACCCTTAGAAGCCGCAAAGGCAAGCGAGATTCTAATGGCTTCAAGTCTAGCTACAGGGCAAAAGTCTCTTCAAATCTAGACCCTCAACTTGAGAGTACCCCGAGCTACCAAATTTAGCCTTGTTTCAATGACTAACCCATCTTCACTTTGCTTGTTCTTGAACACCCATTTGGTCCCAATGATATTGTGACCTTGAGGGGCTCAACAAGGGACCGGACCTTGTTCCTTTCAAAGTTTTCCAATTCCTCGTGCATGGCGTTAGTCCATGACTCATCGAAAGAGCATGACAAACATCTTTAGGCTCAAATGAGGCGACGAAGCGCGTAATGGAGACAGAAAAGAGATAAGCCGACTTTTGAACGTGTGACACGCTCAAGAGGTCTCCAATGATCCGCTCAAGGATGATCCTTTGAATGTGTCTTGGAGGTCCAGATGAGATGAAGAAGTGGCCTCTACCTCATGATCGATGAGATAGGAACAGAGCCACTAGCTTCGAAGAAGCGTAAGGTAGGGTCGATCTCCTCGAGGTGCGGTGGAAGAAGGCACCTCAAGAGGAGGAGGAAGAACTGGATCGGTATACAACCATCATCTCCGTCTTCCTCTTCGTCCACAAAGATGGACTCGGCATCGCTCTAAAGAACTCGAGATATCGTGCCTAGTCCCCTGACCGCCTCATCGAAGGTCACCTCACGTGTCTCTAACAACTTACTAGACTCGCAGCCTGCACTCTATAGGCACGAGAAGAAGTCGAGTAACCCGTAAAGATCCCATCACAAGATCGTGACTCGAACTTATCTAGGTTCCCGCACTTGAGAATAAAACACTTGCAACCAAACACACGAAAATGCGAGACGGGGGTTTTCGCCCATATCTCAACTCATAAGAAGTGCGATGCAAGAGTGCCCAAGAAAACTCATAGAAACATGACAAGCGGTAGCAATTGCCTCACCCAAAACTTCCTAGGTGTAGAGTACTCATCAAGCATCGTCCCGCCATCTCGACTAAGGTACGGTTCTTCCTCTCCACAACGCCATTTTGTTGGGGGCGATGGAGACGAGAACGGTGCTCTACACTGCCTCACCACAAAAACTCTCAAAGTAGGAATTCTTGAACTCGGTGCCATTATCGGTCTGAATTGCTCGTAATGCACCGGGAGCTCAACAGAAAGTCTACTAAAAGACCACGAAAAGAGTAAACGTCTCATCCTTCGAGGCTAAGAAGAACACCCAAGAATACCTCGAGAAGTCATCGACCACGACAAGTACGCACCACTTCCCTCCTCATCGATCGCACTCTAGCCGGTCCTCTGTGTCCATATGGAGCGCTTGACACAGTGCATCTGTCATAGTCATCAGAATCGAGGATGTGAAGCGGCAACCATTTTGCCGTGTTTAAGCAAGGAGCACAAACAAGATCCTTGACCATTTTGAGTTTCGCAAACCACGAATGAGATCGTGGCCGCTAACTCGTCGATGATCAAAACCTATATGACCAAGTCTCCTATGCCGAAAGGTCAAATCACGGGATTGAAGCAATTAAACATCGGAGAGGATCACCGAAGATCCGAAAAATCAGCACGAAAGATCCTCCCATATCGAGAAATCCATAAACTAGACTACCCAAGAATCAAGAATTTTGCAATTGTTTTTCTTAAAACTCACCTCGAAACCGCTATCGGTGGTCGAGAAACCAAAGCGATTATACTGCAGCTTACTTACTAAGGCAACATCTTTTAAAATAAAAGAATCATTAATGCTCACAGTACCTTTAGCGATGACGCGCCCAAATGAAGCATCTCCAAGGTGATCGCCTCATCACCGGAGCGCGGCTAGGAAGAAAACCAACGAGACTCACCACCATATGACGTGAACAACCGAGTCTACAATCCGCACCTTTCCTTCCCAAATGGGCGACCACGAGTCAAACAGAGTAAAGTATCGATCTCGGGTGAATCAACGGTGATTTTGGCACCCAATCTTGAGTAACACGGCGAATGATGAAGTAGTCAAGCAAGACCGACCTCTATCTACCCTACGCTCTCGTCACTCAACAAGTCAAAGATCTCACTGTTCTTTGGATCCGATCGCTACGGAGAGCGAGTCGAAGTGCGATGAATACGCGATCTCGCCGCGTAGCTATCTCGAAAGGAAAACGAGATCTACCCTCGGGACGGCGGAGATTACGACCAAAGGGAGCATGAGGACGAAACTCGAAAACTCGGAAAAACCAAGTCCTCGATCTTGCCCAAAATCATCGATGGAACAAACCTAGACCTCGTGTTGGTCTTAGGTACACTCAAGATCCGGGTGACCACGAATGTGCCTAAGAGACTCAACACGGTCTCTACGCGCAATCTTGGCGCTGAAGCAATGATCAACTAAATGTCCATCTTTCGGCGGAAGGTGCAATGATACTTAGCCTTACGAGGGGAAAGCTGCAGTGGAATCACCTTGTCGTCGAAATCCTTTGAACAAAACCCACGACTTAAAATTGACTTTCTCGATCCCGGGCTTAGTTTTGATCACACAGGTGCTATGGTTTTGAGCACGACGGTGGATGCTTCCTCATATCCTCTTGGATATCATATCCTAGACCACGATTAAATCTGCAAATTTTAGATTTGTCTAGAATGAGATTGAGCTTCTTCTTGCCTCCTACAAACCTCTCGAGAGTGTTCATAAGATACCGACACTCCAAAAGAGAGAGGTGCAAGAAGAGCAGGGGAAGAAGGAACAGAGAAGGTAAGGGAGCGTAAGAAGAACCAACAAATAGAGGAAAGATTTGCTTGTGCACGCACACGGTAGACTTTGGGGAACAGTCCTCATCGCTAATGATTGGTTCACGTTGCTAGGCGTCTCTACCAAACCCTTAGGCTTCTTCCCAAAGACACACAATACAAGCGAGATGATTGTGTCTCTAGAAGGTCCTTAGTTAGTTTCACACATTTTTCATCCAATGCAACCAAATCATATTTTAGTTTATTACAATGATTGCAAGGTGAGCTAACAAGGTCCTTAGAAGCATCTTGAGCCAATTTATTCTTGTGATCAATCATTTCTTGAAACCGCTTGATATCTGATTCTAATTCAAAGTGATTAACTTGGGACAGCTTTAAACAAGAAACAATAGGCTCTAGTAGCGCGACTTGGAATTGACAATTTTGTGTTCGCCTGCTTTAGGTTCATCTTGAGATTATTACAATTTTCACAAGTTTCAGTGCAGATCAAGCAACATGGTATAAAGACCTCTAAACGAATTGTCCTTAACCTCACATGAGGTGCAAGCAAGAGCCTCAATAGTAGTGGATGCAGGAGGTGCTACCCTACTCATCTCTAATTCAAAGAAGAAGGCCAATGTTCTCTACCTTAATCATGTCAAGTTCGGAGGACACACTATCATGCAAGGTCCTTAGTTTTTCCATGTCATCAAGCAAAGCACGGCAAGTGTCACAATCATCACGGGAGGGAGCGGATGTAAGTAAAGTAAGCTCCGTGATAGTCTAGCTACTTCCTTCTCCAACACGTAACACTTAGCCCTAGACTTAGCATGAAATCTACCTAGCTTAAGAAAAGCATCATTAAGCTGGTCATAAGTGGGACTAACCTCATCTGAGTCGAGTACACTCATTGTCGCTCGATTCGCCCGAGGGCCATGAAGCACATGCCGAGAAGTTGCCGTCGTCCTTGGGATCATGATCGTCCTTCCCATCATCGCCGCTCCACCCCTCCACCTCGCCGGTGTCCGGTTCGTCGAGGCGGTGAGGACGCGATGGAATGCCTTCTTTGCCTTCCCAAAGTTGCGGAACTTCTTCTTGCCTTGATCAGTCTTTGAGGGCTTCGTGTTGCGGTTCTTGTCGATGTAGTCGTTCTTGCTTGGTCCGCCATAGTCACCTTTGCCCTTCCCAAGCTTGGGACGGTTTGCTCGGATGTGGTTGGGGCCACCACACTCAAACAAATCACAGACCTCCTCTTTACCATCCCTCCTCCTCTTGTAAGCATGAGAAAACTTCCGAGCTAGGAGTGCTAGTTGTTCATCCTCAAGTCGCTCTAACGATCATCGCTATGTCACGAGAGCGCACTAGGAGAACCCACGACGACTCGAAGAAGATCCAGAAGTGGGATCAGTGACTAAAGCCATCGACTGTGACTTCGACCTTCGAGAGACAATGTCAATCTCGTGAGTCTTGAGACGCGAGTAAAGCGCATCAAGAGTCAGGGTCGAGAGGTCCGTGCTATCTTTGATGGTAGTCACTTTCATCTCCCAAACACGAAGATCGAGTCGCAAAGCATCTGTCGGCGTTATCCGAGTCGGGGTATGTAAGACCGACACGGCTCGGAGGTTGCTCAAAATCTTATAAAACGCGAAAAGCACTCGTCAAGAGATTCACCAAAGAAGCATCTCAAATTTATCAGATTCTCGCTTGAACTGGTCTTGTCGAACCGTCTTAATCGAGTGGTGCCCTCATGGTATGCATCGAGGGTCACCCAGATGTCGTAAGCAGAAATCAAATGAGAAATACGATCAAACTCACTTCTGCTTAAACCCTGAATGATTATGTTCCTTGCCTTAGCATTTGCCTCAACATCGGCCATGTTTCCGATTGATGTTCTCATCGGCAGAACAAAGAAATCTAACCTTCACCTTTCTCCGGATGGCATACCCACGAGCACGGATGTAAGTTTCCATTCGGCTCTTCCGAAGGGTAATCCGGACCATCAAAAGCTGGAGGCTTGGTGGAATACTTGTCATTGCCATGGCTCAAACGACCGGTTAAGATCTATCAAGAAGAGCTAACCGCTCGATACCAATTGAAGGACCGAAATGGCAACAGAGGGGGTGAATGGTGCAATAAAATTAAGAACTCCCTTTCTCAGTATTTAAAGCAAATCTACAAAGCACTCGGATCTCTTAAGAAGAGTGAAGCAAAAACAGAGAATCAAAATAAACTTCGATCGTTACGCCGAAATCGGAAGGTCCGATTCTACCGTGTAGTTCCGCACTCCGTAGTTCCGGATCTGTGCGGAAGTTCCGCTGCAGATAGTTCGCTGTGGACAATCGGAAGTTCGATTGTCTGACCAAGAACAAGGCGCTCGGGTTTTCCCAAAAATTCAAAGTGCTAAATCTTGAATGCTCTTCTCGGTCAAGTTTCACAGACATCATCCTAAGCAACATCTTGACCTCATGGAGAAGAATCGCAAACAAAGATTTAACAAACAAGCCAAAATCGGATTTCTTGAAGAAGGGGCAAGAAAGACCAAAACCCGAAATAGACACGATTCTCTGATTCCTAGTTCATGAAACTTTGAGGATACATTAGCAATATCAAAACGAATCTAGATATCAAGTTTCATGCTATTTCATAAGACGATTCAAAAGATATGCCAAAACCCTAAACATTCAATATGAACGAGAAGAGAATAGAGAAAGGCATAAGCAAGTAATCAAAACCTCGAGATTCATTAATAGAAATCAAAAGATTACAAAGGAAATACAGAGGAATGATTACAAGATTTTCGCCATTCTCTCTCAACTCAACAAACTCTCAAAAAGGTAACACACACCCTTTTCTAGAGCTAACCCTAATTTTCTATCAAAAGGTCTAACCCTAACTCCAGGGTTCTCCCCTATTTATAGCCTTGGCTAATGGGCCTCCAACCCATTAAGCCCGCTACACCCGAACGGAACCGCCTCCACTTTTGCCGCTTTGCGAAAATACCCTTCGCCTTTGCGCATCTTCCGAAGCCTCCGACACCTTGTTGTGCACGACTCGCAACCGCTTCAAGATTCACGCCGCCTTCGACACATCCCGACCGCTTCGACCTCAACGCCTCCTGCGCCTAGTCCGGTCCACGTGTCTCGCCACGACTCCATCTTGATGCCCTGCAGTCAACACAGACAAAAACACATCACATAGCATTGCACAATATCATAGCATCAATATTTGTATAAGACTCAAACTCATACAAGATCAAAATCCACAAAATAATCTTCTCTGCACAGTTCTGGACACAATCGGAAGTTCCGCAATTACCACAGCGGAAGTTCCGATTTCCGGAACATCCGCACTTGTCAGGAATATCGGAAGTTCCGCGCTCAACATCTGCGGTACTTCGATATCCTAACAACCGACTTTCCGATTTTTAATTCCGATTTAATATCTCGAGAACACTCAATGTCGGTATTATCGGACACTCGCTACCCTTGAGCGGAAGTTCCGATTTCTTCTGAGAGAGCAAAACCGGATAAATCGGAAGTTCCTATTTCCAACACCGTAGTTCCGATTAATCGGAAGTTCCGCTCCATACACATGATAGTTCCGATTTCCGACTCACCCGAAAACAGTTCAAACCAAAAACCTCAACTCTCAATCTAATCAACACACTTGTCAAATACTCATCACTCAGAGTGGAGGACCTCTCACATGGTCTCTCAGTATGAGTCTCCGGTCTCCACCGGTCCACAAGCGTAGAGAGTAGTGCCGCGTCAAACTGCAACGCGTGCGGGATGTCCAACATCCGGGCAAGGGGCAGGAGGCCGGTGTCCCGCAGCCGCAGGACGTACCGCTCGTCAAGGGGCCACCTCTCCCTGGGGGCGCTCAGGACCAGGCTCGGAGGGCCGCCGCCGGCGGACCACGCCCGACAACGGTGCCCCCCATCCCAGCGTGGGTCGAGCAGCTCGTACGCGTCGTCAACGGGAGCCTGCGCCATCTCCTGCAGATACGCAAAGATATGTTAGTACATATTTAAAACATATTGTGTGCCACAATAAAACAAGGCAAAACATAGGACAAAAAAGAAAACAACCACACATGAGCATAACGAGATAACAAAAGACCAAGAAGACATAACATTTCGTCCGTAAATAAAGGCACATATTAACAGCAACACTACAGTGCACTGCGACATAACATTCCGTCCCATCGAAGGTATTAAAATAAGCAAGCGACATCACGACTTAGTAATTATATCTTGCTCGTTACGGTGCACTGCTTGCGCCGGGTTTGTTTGGACGATGGTCGATGGTGTGCCCTCTTCGTCTTGCATGAGTCTACAACGGGCCGCGAACCGCTGTGCCTACGGGCCGTCGCCCATGTCGTTCCGGATGCGTCGTGACTGGCGTCTTCCACGGCCGGGGTGTTTCAGTGCGTCGTTCGGCACCCACTTCACCTGCCCCGGCCAGAGGTCTCTGTAGTGCGTGTCCAGTCCGTACGTGTGAAACTCGGCACCCCAAGTGGCAAAGAGGTGGTGGATATCGTAGTACTCGGAGATGTAACGCTCCGAAGATTGCCGCCACGCCGCGCACGCCGCGTACACATGGGAGCATGGTTTGTGCAAAAGCTGCGGTTTGTTGCAGGTGCACGACGCTTCTTCACCGATCGTGCAGACCTGCTTACGATCCCCTCTAGCGTGGCCCATAACGTACTTCTCCCTTAGCCGGATCTCGAACTTCTGCCTGACGCCATCCATGGTGCGAGTCGTGTGCGATCGCGACTTGCTGATCTTTTTCTCCATGTAGGCATGCATTACCTCCGAGAATTGTTTACCATCCTCCAGATGCTTCTTGGCCATCATGGCTCTGTTAACGAAGTATCCGATGGTACGGTTCCAGCTCTCCTCCACGATCGCCGTGATCGGCAGGGAGCGCACACCCTTCAGGACACCGTTGTACACCTCCGACATGTTGGTCGTCATGATCCCGTACCTCGCACCATCGGTGTCGTGCAGTAGGGACCATTTCTCCAGGTCAGGCGCGTGCGAATTAACCCACTGTGTGAACTCCCCAACTCTCGCGGACCCTCCAGCCGATGCCCCTGCCTCGGCATTCGCCGAGTCCCTTACATGCTTCGAGGTGTCCTCATCGAGCTGTCTCCACACCGCTTCGAACTTTCTCCTTTGGTTCTGCATGCAGAGCTTCTTGAACATTTTCATGAGGTCCTTGCTCCGAAACCTTGTGTGGAAGTTGGCCGCGAGATGCCTCATGCACCAACGGCTCCTTACATCGCTCCACCGAACGGCGATCGCGTCCGCTTTGGATCGTGCTCAACGCGGACATCAAGCCAGCGTTGCGGTCCGAGATGACACACACACCTGGTCGATCTTGTACCACCGCCTGCTTCACATTGCACAGGAACCACAACCAGATGTCCGTGTTCTCACTCTCAACAATTGCGAAGGCCACAGGGACTAGCTGGTCGTTCGCATCAGCTGCAACGGCGGTGAGGATGGTACCCTTGTACTTCCCACATAGGAAGGTGCCATCCATCGTCAGCACGGGACGACAATGCTTGAAAGTTTCGATCGCCTGACGGAAGGCCCAGAAGACCCTATCAAGAATAAGGCAATTGGGCCCTTCCGTCGGATGCACCCGCTCTAGCTTGTTTATGTATGTCCCGGGATTACATTCCGCGATTTGATGCAGCAATCTTGGTACTAGGTTGTAGGCCTCTTCGAATGTGCCGAACATTCGCTCCACGACCTTGCGTTTGGCCCGCCATGCCGTCTTGTAGCTCACCGAGAACCCCACAATATTGGCAACCTCTGCCATGAGGATGTTTGGGGAAATGGACACATCTGCAGTGACGAGGTGGCTTATCAGGCTGGCAACATAAGAGGAGGTCATGTTGCGGTGCCTGTGAAGCGGCTGAGCTAACTCGCATGTGTGATCCTTCAGCACCGTTATCCGAAAACCCGTGCGGCCAGACCATGAACCGCGCAAGACGGACCTTGCCAGCAGATTCATCAACACACCGACGATGTACGTGTCGGGTTGGATCTCTCGCACCGATACATCCGACCGATGTTAACGGCGATTTAGCAATAGCATGTTTGGCGGCGCTCTTGTCGTGGAAGCGCCGCCTAGGAGCAGGGTGTCATCATTGAACCCCCACTCAGCACCCTCCCGATGTGGCAGAACCAGCGACGTCGTCCAATCGTGAGGGGACGTAAGCAATGTCGATGGTCACAAGCCCACCAACCGCATCTCCTCGATGCAGTTTCTCCTTCTTCGTCGCCTTAGAACTAGTTGTTTCCACGCCCTCCATGCTTTCCACCTCGCCCACCGGGTCGGCGGTACTCGTGACAATCAATACGGCCGCCCACCATCTCTCCGCACCTTCATTGGGCTCAAATTGACGGCACGCCTCCTCGTGTCTCCATCTCCCACGTCTTTGCCGCGTCTCCTCCAACATCGAGACCAACGCAGCTCCTCCCCACCAACAACTTCCCAAAACCACCCACGCCGGATGTACCCGCCCTTCCACGAATCGAACGTGAGACCATCGGCCACGATATATCGCAGCGGGGGTTGCAAACAACCCCATATAATTGGCCCATGAAGCGTCACATGTGACCTTCATAAGTTGCCAAATGGTCTCGCCGCACGATCGCAATCGAGGATACACCGCCGATGCACGCCTTCTTCCTTCCATGGCGCGATCGAACGCGAACACACGCACCGCCTTAGCTCCAAGAGGCCCATGTCCTTCGAGACGGCGCCGGATCACGGTGCGGTCGCAACAACAGTCCGCACCGTATGGTCCGTCACGTACTAGACCGTCCCGTGGAACACGAATGATCTTGTATCTCCGCCATGAAGTACCTAACACAAGAGCAACTTCCCGACACTTCGTAATCGAAAACAAAATTACATGGTTGCGTGTTCAATCGAATTTGTGTTCAAATATTTCGAAAAAATTGCACAATACTACTGGATTCAAATATTTCGTGGTTTACATGAGCAATTGGAATAAAATATTGAGATCAACGTAAATTTATTAATTCCAAATGGAGTTCATATGATTTTTCTATCCATGAAAGGTTGAAGTAAATTTTATTTCTCTTGTAAATAAAAATTCACAATTTTACTGGGTACTACAAAGTGTCAAACAAATTCTAAGTTAAAGTAAAAAAATCACTTGATTTCCCAAAGCATTTTTAAGTTTCCATACCCGAGTTAGACCTAGCCTATAGCAATGACATGCGGGTCTACTACATAGAATATTTTGCCATCTATTTTTGAAATAAAACTTACTAACAGTCGGCCCTGCTCATCACGTAGTGCATGGACCAAGGTCAATATACCCTGTTAAGAGTACATAGATAGCGCGCTCCGTGGGTCCGGACTGTCGGCGACTCTATTTCAATTGTACTTCTACTTCACGAATGACCTCTAAATATTTTAATATTTTATGATGAGGTCCGTGATAATCGACATTTTGTTACCGATAAAAAATCACACCGCTTTACTAATTAGAAGTTTCTTTGAGTAGAATCGGCGAAGAAAATTTTTACTCAAGAATTACTCGACTAATATAAATCATTACGCCCTAACAACACTAATATTCAACTAATATAAATCATAATGCTAAGTCAACTAATATTCTACTCGGTGAAAATCGGCGTAATTCTACTCAAGAAATACTCACCTTATAAATCACTTAATAAAAATTGACAACACTAACAACAATAAGTCTCCTAAGTCAACTAATTACGCCTAATCGTAATGCTAACTCATCGAGTATTCTAATTACTTGCTAATCACACCGCTTTCCAATTTTGCACCCACCGCGAATTATAACTACTCGGTTGCTATCATTAATCTTACTACATCATAATCACATTGCTAAAACTTACTACAACTACACCGCATGTGAATGCCACATACCTTTGTACCGCCGCTTCTCCCTCCTCTTACGGGATTGCTTGCTTCTCTCGCTCGCTTCGCTACCGCTAATCTTCTTACGCTCACGCCGGAGGCAACGACGTCGAATGTCTGGCGGCGACCTGTGCGCTCTGCTTATCTGCGCGAGCAAAGAACTCGGTTCTTTGCTCGCATGCAGACCCTACGCCACGCCACGGAGCGCGGCCGCGCTGGCTTGCCAGCACAGCGCAGCAGCGCGCAGCGTGGCGTGTTTGCCAACCGGCTGCCCACACTCCAGTTTTTTTTTTAAAAAAAAAAAAATATGTTAGTGAAACGTGGGTTGGATTTAAGTTGATTTGGGCTAAAAAAAACATCTTCATCCAGTCGTGCCGGAGCTAGGCTCAATCTGGCTTGACAGGAAGTACCCACTTCGGCCTTTTACATCTTCCAGGACTTAGCAGTGATTAGGCCTGTTCGGCCGTATATCAGGAAGAGCTAGACAGGCTTGGGCCAAGAATACGTTGCTCTTTGGAGTATGGAGCAGCTATTGCCTTTTTCTCTCGTCTGTCCTCTCTTTTTTTTATTAAAAAAAAGGAGTATTGTTTGACTGTTTGCCGTCTGGTCGATTAAAATTTTGAAACAAAGAATGAAGAAGGTTAACCTCTTTTTAAAAATTGAAAAGTAAAGTATGTTCAGTAGCTATGTGAACAGTTGCATCCCGTGGCGAGGGCCGGCGAGAAGTGCTTGCTTAGCTAGCTTCGTCTACCGCCAAATGGATCACAAAACACTCTGCCCCAGTACTTCACCTGCAATCGCATCAAGAAAAGAAGACGCGTGTCAGAATGTTCACATTTGATTTGAGTCTGTAATATAATCGGCAGGCTTTCCACTGGTTGATTGTGCTTAAATTACTCTAGCCGTTGCAGCTGCGCCACTGCATCTGTAGCTGAACTACAAAAGAACTGTCGTTAACTTAAGGTAAACACATCAAAACAAAAGGAAAACACGCTCACAATCTCTGCTTGGATAAACGGAGCGTAAAGCGTGCATAAACATAATGTAACAAAATCTCTTGGATGGATTATGCCACAAAACTCCGTCGCGTAAGCTAAAACGGCGTACATAAACTCCAAGGGCAGCACCGTATGAAACGCAAAGGAAGCCGGAGATAAGAGACAGATTCTACAAAGACAAAAGTACTAGCTAGAAAAAGACGAACGGTAGTGGCAAGGCGCCCTGAAAGAGCCACTTGGAGTCTTGTAGTAAGCAGTAGCCCATCCAATACATTGCTACATGGCAACACAGAGAACAATGCTATACACAGCCAAATATATATACACCAAAGAACATTCCCATCCAATGGCACATAGATACATCTATCTAGTACCTGCCAATCGAATGCTGCAACGCAGAGAAGCTCAAACCAAAGCTCTCATGGCTGCCAAGAAGGGCTTTATTGCCTTGCTGCTCCTGTCCTTGCTGAGCTCGCCGCTGCACTCGCGAGCCGAGGCGTCGTCGTCGTTCCCCGTCAATGTCTGGCCCAAGCCGACGTCCATGTCGTGGGCGGAGCCTCACACGGCCATGCCGGTCTCGCCGTCGTTCCACATCGTCGGGCCGTCCAGGAACCCGTACCTCCTCTCGGCCGCGCAGCGCTACGCCGCGCTGCTCTTCGCCGAGCGGTACCGGCCCATCGTCCGGCCGGCGGTCAACGTCACCGCCGCGGGGGGAGCCGCGCTCCAGAACCTGACCCTGCACGTGTCCGACCTCTCCGCCCCGCTCCAGTATGGCGCGGACGAGTCCTACACGCTGGAGATCCTCCCCGCGGGCGCGGCCGCCGTCTCGGCAGCCACGGCGTGGGGCGCCATGCGCGGGCTCGAGACGTTCTCGCAGCTGGCGTGGAGGGGCGGCGCCGCGGGGCGGGAGCCGCAGCTGCTGGTGGCCGCCGGCGTGCGCGTGGAGGACCGGCCGCTGTACCCGCACCGCGGGCTGATGCTCGACACCGGGAGGACCTACTTCCCCGTCGCTGACATCCTGCGCACGATCGACGCCATGGCGGCCAACAAGATGAACGTGTTCCACTGGCACATCACGGACTCGCAGTCGTTCCCCATCGAGCTGCCGTCCGAGCCAGCGCTTGCGGAGAAGGGCGCGTACGGCGAGGACATGAGGTACACCGTCGAGGACGTCAAGCGCATCGTCCAGTTCGCCATGAGCCGCGGCGTCCGCGTCGTGCCGGAGATAGACTCGCCAGGTAAGCTCAGCACTACTGCACTGCTCCTTTTCAGTTTCCTCTGCTTCGATTATGTATACTTCTCCCTCTGTTTCCAAAATGTCTAAGGCGGCCCAGTTTCTCGTACTTGATTCCGATAATCTACGTCACACAGCCCAAATTCATTAGTTTTCTCGCTATTTCAGGCCACACGGCGTCGTGGGCCGGAGCGTACCCGGAGACGGTGTCCTGCGCGGGCAAGTTCTGGCTCCCCGACCCGTCCAACTGGCCCAGCCGGCTCGCGGCCGAGCCAGGCGCCGGCCAGCTCAACCCGCTGGAGCCCAAGACGTACCAGGTGGTGGCCAACGTCGTCAACGACCTCACCTCCCTCTTCCCGGACGGCTTCTACCACGCCGGCGCCGACGAGGTGATCCCTGGTTGCTGGCAGACAGACCCCTCGATCCAGGCCGACCTCGCCAACGGCGGCACCCTGAGCCAGCTCCTGGAGCGGTACGTCAGCTCGGTCCACCCGCTCATCGTGTCCAAGAACCGCACCGCCGTGTACTGGGAGGACGTGCTGCTGGACCAGGCGGTGAACGTGAGCGCGTCGGCGATCCCGCCGGCCACGACCATCCTGCAGACGTGGAACAACGGGCCCAACAACACCAAGCTGATCGTGCAGGCCGGGTACCGCGCGATCGTCTCGTCGGCGTCCTTCTACTACCTCGACTGCGGCCACGGCGACTTCGTAGGGAACAACAGCATCTACGACGACCCCAACAGCGACTACAACACCAGCGGCGGGTCGTGGTGCGGGCCCTTCAAGACGTGGCAGCGGGTGTACGACTACGACATCGCGTACGGGCTCACCGCCGACGAGGCCAGGCTGGTCATCGGCGGCGAGGTGGCGCTGTGGACGGAGCAGACCGACGCGACGGTGCTGGACGGCAGGGTCTGGCCGCGGGCGTCTGCCATGGCAGAGGCGCTGTGGTCCGGCAACCGCGACGCGGCCGGCAGGAAGCGGTACGCGGAGGCGACCGACCGGCTCAACGACTGGCGGCACCGCATGGTGGGGAGAGGGGTCCGGGCGGAGCCCATCCAGCCGCTCTGGTGCCGGACGCGCCCGGGAATGTGCAACGCGGTTCGGTAAGGACCCGGCAAGAAACCGTACGTGCCAACCCTTAAGCGACTCATCATTCATACGTGTTGATTAAATTAAACAAACTAAAGTGTGAGTGTCATATAGATGTGTTGTTTTCTTTTTGTTGTATCATTGTGCCAGAGAATACGTGCTACTTCAAGTACCATTTTATTTGTTCTTCTGTTTTTTATATATATATTTAAAAGAAAAAGTGAAGTGGAGGGCATGTTATGTTATCTAATGTGGAGTTGTACGTTGAAAGCCGGCTTTATGATGGGGCCATTGCCAATGTCTTGGTGTAATGTTGAATCGTTTGTGCTTCAAGGACATGTTCATTTGTGTCAATGATCGCTTTTTCCCTGTCGAAAATTGTGCATTTCAATCGATTGCTTAATTTGATTTTGTTGTTTCAATAATGGAGCTTTCTTGGTGTAACATGAGAATGCTTTCCACACTCGAGTACAAGACAGCCAGTAAGCGGACGAGTGGGATCCAAGGGAAAACTATCTCGCAGCAGAACTGGCCCTTTTTTGCCGACTAACCACGAACTCACCACCGCATTGCCCATCAGATTATCTTATCTTGACAGTGATTGAAGATTCTCTATCTAGTAGACCTATTGTTGTGTTTGGATTCTGCGGTGCTTAACCACAAGAACATCTTCTGGGTAATCTAATTAAACTGCCAGTCCTAACTCGATGATCAAGCTATCAGCATTTTTTTTTCGACATTAGGATTTTCAGCATCTGCTGTTTTTTTACAGCACATTTGTTGGAGTTGAAATGTTCGATCACAAACTTCCAGAGGCATAGCTTAGCTTGGGTCTCAGGTCTCAACCAGAGATACATTTAACTAAGTGGGAATACCGAAATAACCTTCACACCATAAAGGAAATTAAAAAATAACGTATGCATGAACATTTAGACATCGAAATATGAAAGTTAACCTCTGAAGTTTTGATGGTAGTAAATTTGAATTCAACGTCTTAAAATTAATTGAAAATTCAATTCTGATATTCGTATCCTGGAATCAAGCATTTTTCAAGTCAAATCGTGGAAATCCACAACACGAAGAACTACAGACAAGACGAGGGTGGTGGCTCGTATAGGGGATCTTGAGGTGGCAACAACAGGAGAGTAGGAGTGAGCTAAGACATGCCACTAGTGATTAAGGGGAGTGTGCGATGATTGTAATGGTAGGAACACGCAATTCAAACAACGCTAGCTCTCACGTTGGAAACGAACAAAAATATTTACAGGTAAAAGGAGGCTCATAGGCGCTCCAGCCAGGGTGGCCACATCGACATGATTTTTTGGTCGTTTGATTTCCGCACCACGCGTCCGCGCCGTCCGATCGGATCTGGCCTTTGCTCGACGCACGCTCACTCGCTCACCCAGCACACCTCTTTTGTTCTTCTTTCCCTCTCATTGCGCCCACGACATCTCCATTCCCCTCCCACGATCCTCCCCGCTCTCCGCTCTGCCCTCCTCCTCCTCCTCCGCCTCTGCCTCGCCTCCCCATCCCTCAGCCTCCCCTGTCGCCCCTCTCCACTAGCGACGCCGCTCCCTCCCCACCTCCCACCCCACCGCTGCCTCCTCCTCGCTCTGCCCTCCTCTGCCCCCTCCCCATCCCTCAGCCTCCCCTGGCGCCCCTCTACACTGGCGCAATCACTCCCTACCCACCTCCCACTCCGTCACTACCTCCTCACCGCTCTGCCCTTCTCTTCCCACTTCTCTGCCTCCCCTCCCCTCCCCTCCCCACTCCTCTGTCTCTCCTGCCGCCTCTCTCCACTGGCGTTGTCGCTCCATCGCTGCCTCCTTCCCGTTTGTCGAAATGTTTGGAATCCCACGAACAATCACCAAGGTACACCTCCGATCTGATCGTTCAAGCATAGATCTCTTGCCGCCTCCTGTCCGATTCACTTTTTTCGCTGGTTTTTTTGGGGTTTCATGTGGTTGGATCTGTGCAGGAGACGCAGTGACTCCTCAGCGAGGCAGGTATGGGTGCCTTTCTATCTAGAAGTTTTTGTGGATTTAGGCAAGGTATTTTGTTTCTGGGTTTGGTTTCTTTTGTTTGAATGGTTTGGTTCGGTTCGTGCAGCGCCGGGGATCAGCACGTTGCCCTCGAAGGAGAACATGCGCTACTTCAACGTCATGGTCCTTGCGCCGGCGCAGTTGCCCTATGATGGTATGTTTTTTCCCATAAATTTTTTCTTTGATACGATACGGTAATAACACTAAAATATCCCCAAAAATATAATTGACAAAGCAAGAGAGCTATTGAAAGAGAGAGCGAGCGAGCGACGGCGAAACAAAATCTCGCCCGCTTGCTCGCTCGCTAATTTATAGCCGATGCGGGAGGGAATCCTTCCCCGCGCGAGCTAACTGAAATTCGCATGCATGCACGCACTAGACAACGATGTGACAACGATGCGATTGAAGTGACCGGAGGGAAGGCTAGGCGGTGGAATGCAGGGGAGGGGCCAAGCTTCGAAGGGCTTGTTTGAATGACACTTGGAATCCATCGGCGGTTTTTTGTTTCTCCAGAGAACCAGATAGGATCGGTTTCCACGTGGCGGGAGGGAGGGTCGTGCAGGAGGGGAGGGCGAGTGGCAGGTGCGGGAGGGGCCACCGCATGGTGTCCGTGTGATACAATGCCATTTTTTGTGCAAAAAATGAATGTCAACAACCATTTTTGCTAATATGCCGCGGAAAAATGTCAATACAGCTAAAAACTCAACACTACACACCATGCATATACACCATTCCATACGGAACAATAAATTGCATTTTTATACCCGAAGAAGATAAAAAAAGATAAGAAAATCCCAACACCTAGGACGACCTTGCTCTGTTCCCTGCCAGCCACCGTGCGATTAATCACGACGTGGGTGAGATGGCACCCGGCCGCCTGCCTGTACCCATCAATGCCCAATCATTACCTTCCATGGTCGTCACCACCCCGTCTTGCCCATCCATTCCTAACTGTTCCGTCTATCTCCAGTGATGAGAACATTACCCCTATGGATACAACCATATTTGTTATGCTTGTTGTTTCAGTTACAAGAGCTCGTACGCTTCACTTAGATTATCAGGTGAGCTCGTTTTTAAGAGTACATTTATATTACATGAACTATATGATATTTTCTAATAAATGTGATGTTATTTTCAGGAATAAAAGACAGAGAGTGGTTGATTTGCAAGAGTTCGAGCTGCACCTATTTTGGAATCCAAATCGGCCTCCGGAGACAGCACCAACTTCAAACATGCATAACTTTCACGTACGGAGTCCGTTGGAGGTCCACCAGTACTTGATGGAAATAATATCTCGTCATCTTTCCAACGGATCCAGCCCCACCTTCAAATTCCTTTTGTGCAAGTCGGAATCACCGAAACAATCCAGCACTGTGACAGCCCAGCAGGCCTATAGTAAAAAGGTCATAACTTTTGCAAACGGAGTCCGATTCGGGTGTTCTTGGGCTTGTTGGAAAGCTTATTCCGAGATCTTTCCAATGGATCCAGCCTCACCTTCAAATTCTTTCTGTAAACTTTAGAATCGTCAAAATAAGACACTATATCACCTATTTAGGCCAAATTGGGCTTTGTAATCATACTCAACTTGACCCATAAGCTAGCGCCCCACCTAGGGGTGTGGTTAATGTTCATGTGAACAGTAATCCATGGGTTTTAGTCCCACCCCGCTATTTCTTATAGATTTGTGGCTTCCCCTTCCCTATATAAGGAGGTCGCACTCCTCTAGTTTTCTCGGATTTCGTTGAGTTAAGGTTTAGCCCTTGTTCAAACTATTGTTCTTCAGTTGTGTCGAGCGACCACCTGTTAAGACATCCTTTGGAATCACACCTTATCAAATTTTATAAATATTTGTAATACATCAGATTGTGTTTTATCTTGTTCTTGCGTGTTCTTCGATTACATGCAAGAATAGACCTTCGTGGTCAGGTTGATCGTGCTTCCAGCAGGTCAATAACATCTCGGAGTTGGTTCAACGATTGCTAAGGCGCAAGCATCGTCGTACGGTTGTAGTCGGATCGCAATAGTCGCCTCCACCAAAATCGATATTTATCAATCTCGTCGAAAGATCGGGCACCCCGTCTTCATCAGGTGGTATCAGAGCTACAGTTCATCGGTGAGAGTTTCCAGTTTTCTAGTAGTAGATTCATTTTTCATACCCAGAGTCTAAAAAATTGCCCAAAAAAATCGTATCTATCATCCATACCGAGCCCTTTGAGCATTTGCATTTTTTTCTTTTCAGTTTGCTTGTTAAATCTTTTGTTGCATTGTCGTGTCTAGTTGCTGATCTTTAGTTTTAGTTATTGTCTAGTTGTTCGTTGTCTAGATTGCTTCTCGTGTCTTCCTTCACGTCGCTTAATCGTTCTTTTAGGGTTCTTAGTTTTTGCATCTAAAACAGAAAATTCGTGGGTTAAAACTCCTCTAATCTGCACCAAAAAAAGAGAGAGAACACTTTGCTGTTATTTATGACTTGTGAAAAACCCTAGAGCCGGCAAATAGTAGAAGGAGAAAGAGGCAACCGCAAGAACAAAAGCCGTGGTAGAGAAAAAAATACAGAAAAAATAAACAGAGAAGAGAAAACGAAGAGTGTCCACCTTTGCAAAAATAGGAAAGCATTCAAACTTTCGCAAAAACCAGTGAAAATTGGTGGAATCCTTCTACATATAGCCACAAGCTTGCACAAAATATTTCAGCAGGTTTGGCCCACGGAATCAAAAGATATAGTATTTTCAAGATTGAATCCGACTCGGTTTCCGGTCCGAGTACGATTCCATTTCCAAGACACGTTCATTAAAACGGGCATAACTTTTGCATACTGTGTTCGTTTTGAACGTTCTTATACTCGTTGGAAAGATAATGACGAGGCACATCTTTTTAACCTAAGACACTAGTCACCCTCCAGGGACCCCAAAATCGGCCATCTTTAGCCCCGAATTTGCGTCGCAAATTTCCGGTTTCGATTTTTGCTGTTTCTTTTGGTCTTTCTTTTAGAATTTGGGGTTTGCCTCAACTGCAAAGTTGTAGATCTCATCGAAACCTTTCAAACGAGTATATATAAGTCATATAAAACTTTGCTCTTTCATCTTTTGAGACAAGCTTTTTGTTTACTGCTTCAACTAGAGGGTTGTTTACATTGCACGTTATTCTGATTTTGTACTTTACATCGTGTGAACAATCTTGTGCTCCTACAAATAAGTTTGAGTAGTTGGCTAGCGTCTCTCCTAGCACTTTATGTGAGAATTTTCTTTGCTTACATCAAGTTACATTGATCTTTGCGTGTGCGTTCATTCACTTCTCTAGATAGGCTTTGATTAGCTAGTTCTTTCTAGGCTAGGATCGGCAATATTAACTAGTACTTTGAGCAAATTTTCAACTTGTATTTACTGAATTGATTGTTGCTAATCCTTGCTACCATATTTGAGTCTTCCAAGCTACACATCTTCTACACCGTATAGTCTGACCTTCACCTGGCAATCGTTCCATCCAATCTTCGGAGATACGTTGACACCGCTGATTACCGATCACCCCTGTTGCTTGGTAAGAATTGGTAAGAATTCGATAGAAGGCTTGAGTGTGAGCGAATTTTGAACCACCACATCCTAGTAGTTGCTAGGGACATATGCTTGGTTTCTACTAACCATGACAAGTTCAGGATCGCATAGTCGGATGTTTCGTGAGATCAACAACACCATCGACTCATCTCCTGTGCCTGAACGAGGTAAATTTAAGTATGCATTTCCATCCTTTGCTGATAATTTTGACCCTAATGCTTATGTTGACTGGGAAATAGCATTAGACAAAGAATTCGAATATCATGATTGGTCTGATAGGCAAAAGATTAGAGTTGCCACTAGCGCTTTTGTTGAGTACGCAATACTTTGGTGGAAGTATTTAAATAGACATGAAAAAGTGCCTCAAACTTGGAATGCATTAAAGAAACTTTTGAGAGATGAATTCGTTCCTAAATATCATGCTGATTATTTACTAGCTAAATTACAACGTTTAAATCAAGGTAGTAGAACTGTAATGGAATACTATCATGAATTAAAAACTCGTTTGTTGCGTTGTGGTTTAGAGGAACATGCTGAAGCTACAAAAAATAGATTCTTAAGTGGGCTTAATCAAGAAATTCATGACCTTCTTGTTCATAAAGAATATAATTCTCTCTCTCATTTTTTTAATCTTGCTTGTAACGTTGAAATTCAGATTGAGTAGAAATTAAGAATACTTGACGATAGAAATCATGAGAACAAGCTTGTGTTTGTGTCTTTTTCTATGACTAAGAGCTTGCAGGAAGTTGAGAACCATGCCGAAGAGGAGAATGAGCTGATTGAACCATTGAATCCATTGGTTGAGAAGGAAGATGAGGAGATGGATGCACCTACATCATCTGAGGAGAACCAAAAAGGTAAAGATCATGGTACTATCATCACTCATGGTGAGTATGCTTGTGAAGAGCTACAACTGTCCACTGTTAATGCTATTTTAGAATAAAAATTAGTAAAAAATAATTCTGATATGCACATGTTTCACGTAGATAATTCAGACTGCATTGATTTTAATGCACCATGTGATAAACTTGTTGATTTACCAGTTGACTTGAGTGTACCATGTGATAACATAATTGAATCGCCTACTGTTTTGAGCGATTCATGTGATGAATCAATCACATATAATGGTACTGTGGAATTGGACAGACATAAAGAAGTTTTGACTAGAATCTGTCCTACTGATTCTTTATGTTACATTATGTTGGATCCACCTATGAAATTGTCACATGCTGTGGAGAAAGTTTATGAAATCGCATATACAATCTCCTTGTCTAGTGCGTACACCCCTGGCTATAAGTTTAATTTGATTGGAGATTATGGTGTACACAATCAATTTCTTGTATATCGAATATGCATAACTTGTGATCACATAGATGAATTGAAGCTTACTTTTTTGAACAACAATTCTTGTGTGCCGAATCTTGTTCATTATGAGAGAAAAATAAACTTTAGTGATCATTCAATGCCTATGTGTTCATCTCTTATTGCACCATCTAGTATTGACAATCTGCATCATGATGTTGAAGTATGGAAGAACTTTCAAATCTTTTCACACTTACTAGATGAATTTGCTAACACCCAATTGAAATCTGATTATATGGATGAACTTTGTATGATTCTAAAGGTTGTAGATTTGCTCATAAGTGCTACCACTGCAAGTTTACAACTTCAGATATTTGAATTGCATAAATGTTTCACTTACATTTGCAAATCTAGTTGCAATAATTGTTGTGTGATAAATTTTATTTTGCTCATTAACATATATAATTATTCTTGGGCTAATAATACAATAAGCTTTTATGAACGCTGCTGTTTCAAAACATTAATTGTGCAACAACGAAGAGCCGTTAAAACGAATGACATATACATATACCATGCATACACCTTGGCTTCTTTGTTACCCTATTTTCAGCTTATCAAAAGCCGAGGACGACTTTGTTTTCAAGAACGGGGTGATGATTAGAACATGACCCCTATGGATACAACCATATTTGCTATGCTTGTTGTTTCGGTTACAAGAGCTCGTACGCTTCACTTAGATTATCAGGTGAGCTCGTTTTTAAGAGTACCTTTATATTACATGAACTATATGATATTGCCTAATAAATGTGATGTTATTTTCAGGAATAAAAGACAGAGAGTGGTTGATTTGAAAGAGTTCGAGCTGCACCTATTTTGGAATCCAATTCGGTCTCCGGAGATAGCACCGACTTCAAACATGCATAACTTTCACATACGGAGTCCGTTGGAGGTCCACCAGTACTTGATGGAAATATTATCTCGTCATCTTTCCAACGGGTCTAGCCCCATTTTCAAATTCCTTTTGTACAGGTCGGAATCGCCGAAACAATCCAGCACTGTGACAGCCCAACAGGCCTATAGTAAAAAAGTCATAACTTTTGCAAACGGAATCCGATTCGGGTGTTCTTGGGCTTGTTGGAAAGCTTATTGTAAGATCTTTCCAATGGATCTGGCCTCACCTTCAAATTCTTTCTGTAGACTTCAGAATTATCATAAAAGACACTACATCACCTATTTAGGTCAAATTGAGCTTTGTAATCATACTCAACTTGGCCCATAAGCTACCGGCCCACCTAGGGGTGTGGGCACCCCGTCTTCATCACACAGCTCACACACATCACCCAGACAACAGAACCAAGCTAGCTGTAACTAGTAAAACCCAAAACCCTCGCACTCAGTGGCGGATTCAGGGTTGAAATTTAGGTGGGGCGGAATAAACTAATACTATTATCCGATAACAAAGTAAGACATATATAATATACGTTACAATCACTTTCAACAGAGCATATGACACTAAATGAATGTCGAAACTACAATCCGCATCATGTGAACATACAAAGACATGACAAAATATAGAAAATGTACCTCATCAATGAAGTTTACAGAACAATTTGCCACCAAAATACCAAATTATTGAATTACTAGTAACAACCTGTCAAAAGTAGATGTATGGTGAGTATTCAGATTAATATATCATAAATCATAAAAAATTATCAAAAATAACAAACAGAAAGACATACCATTAAAGTACTAATTACGTCTAGGAGGCCGAGGCAATTTCATTCTCCGAGATTTCATTGATTGAAATTGTTTCTTAATTTTATCATGATCAAGTCCTTTAAATATCTCACACTCGATGTAGCATACCATCAAGTCATTGAGCCACTCATCGGATAGTCTATTGCGCAAATCGGTTTTAATAATATTCATAGCCGAAAAGGTTGAGTCGGACCCTTCAACAAATAAGCCCTTCTCACTTGATCTCTAATATCCTGATGGAATTCCTCAATTGGTATACGAAGTGCTGGATCGGCAACAATATGAACATCCTGGTTAAAATCCTTAATACCTTCAGTTTCTTCCTGTGGTTCTGGTTGTTGTGCTACTTGTACATCTTCAATATTGACAGCTTAAACCGGTAGTACTTGCTCTTATGTAGCTACCAAAGCATTCCTGCTTGCACCGGTTCTTGGTGTCGACCCACTCGACGACGACGCAATGGTAAAATAGCTCTTCAAATCTAGCAAATCAAGTAATCAACCAATTACAATCTAATTCACCATCAATTATACACCAGTGTTCACCACTCACCATTTAGGCATTCACAATCCAGTTCTTACCTTTTCCTTTCGACTTAGGAGGAGCCATCTTGAATCTTGATTTCTATTTTCTACTTATCCGGCATTCACAAATCACAAATATCAAATCTTGGTCTGATCAGTGCCCGGCTGGGCTACAAGGCAGCCACTACCCACGCCCACACCACACGGCCACACCGCCAGCGGCCACGCGCGCCCTAGTCCCCCCGACCCCTTTACTCCCAAGTCAGCCAGCCCCCCCGTCCCCCACTAAGTCCTCCACTCCTCCTCGTCTCCTTTCTCGGTTTCTCCTCCTCTCCTCACGGCTCAGACCTCACGGACCACGCCGGTGACCCCGCCACCGGCCTCCCTCGGACCCTCACGGATCCTCCTCCCTTCTGCTCTGCGGTTCCCCGGCGCGGCCTGGTGAAGATCTTCCGCGCCGCCCTCCCCAGCCCGAGGGACGACGCTTTGGCTCCGGCCGAGGCCTGGGCTCCTCCAGTCTGCGCGCTCTTGGCTCCGGCTGAGCTCCTCCCGGTTCCCACCACCACCCGCTTGTCTCCGGCCTCGGCTCTGGCCGAGCTCCTCTTGGCGCCGCCCGGCCGGCCAAGGCCTGCTCTGGTGGTGGCTCGCCCCTGCCGCCGCCCGCCAGAGCGCGGGCGAGTCGGGTGCTCGGCTGCTGGCGGCTTGCTTCTGCCGCCTCCTGCCGCCTCCTGGGGTTCGCGGTTTGGATCTTTGCAAATTGGATTGGGGATTCGGGGAACCGGCCAACAGGGAAGAATTGAACAGGGAGATGTAATGAGATGCAGATGGGCTTAGCTGGGCTGGGCATGGGCCGTAGGCCTTCTTCTAAGAGTGGCCTCCCGCCTCCTCTTTGGACTCTCACTTCAGATCGGAGGGCCGTTTGCCAAGAATCAAGAAGCAAAGCGACTGCCGACTGGCCATCTGAGTCACTGAGGTCTGAGAGAGAGAGGAGGGGGTTCGCCGGCCACACAGGCGGCCTTGACCTTGCTCGATTCTTTGGAGCCGCCTCGCTCGTACTAACTAGACAAAAGGCAAGGCGAGCCGAGGAAGCATGGAGGAAGTTAATAATAATAATAATAAGGGTTTGTTCGGGACTACTTTAACTTCATTTTTTTTCGCTCAGAAGAGTTAGAAGTCATTCTAAATGGCCAGCTTTCTCTAGCCGTTTCTGCGGAAGCTGAAAGCTGTTTACAACGTGCGAAAGCCGAAAGCCACTCGAGGGTAGCTTCCCACAGTTTCGGCGAGATGGACTTTTGAGTTTGGCTCTAGAGTTCGGGTTATTTAACCACCACTTGCCACCGAACAAAACCCCAAATCCACTGCCCGTCCAAAACCCTAACCCTAGCCCGCCTCCCTCCCCCCGCCACCACCCTCCTCCACCCCTCGCCACCGCCGCCCTCCCCCTCCCTCCTCCATCTTTCGGCGTCGCCACCCTCCTCCTCTCGACTCCCTCCTCTTCCCGTGCGGCGGCCTCCGCTCGCTCACGCCGCCGCCGCCGCCGCCTATTTCTTTTTCTTTTCTTCTTCTTCTTTTTTAATTGTTCAATTTCATTTTTTCTAATATATCTGAATTATTTATGTAACCATTGAATTGATTAATTGTCTAATCATGGAATTAGATCAATTATCGTTAATTGCCGTCAATTGCGCTAATTGTCATTAAGATATACTTTGAGCAAATTGTGGTTAATTGCCATCAATTGTCGTTAAATTTACTTGTGTGCAAATTGTCATTAAGTGTCGTGAAGCTTTGCCAATTATTGTTAATTGCAGTTAATTATCGTTAAACAGAATCAAACAAGTCAACGTTTGCCTCAGGAGCATTTAAATATTTTTAACTCAAAAATTCCAGCTAAACTACATAAAAATTAGACTGTTATAAAACTATTACTATGCCAAACCCCAGGAAGGGAAGCGCCCGAACAATCAAAAGCGCAGTCAGGGACAAGAAACCCCACGAAACCATGCGAACCCAAACCTCCCGGACCCAACGCAAGCCGACCAAAACCTGAACCAAACCAAAGCCCGTCCCGTCTTCTCCTCCCTTCTCTCCTCCTCGTGGCGCCGCCCCCTCCCCTCCGACCCGAGCCGCATCTCCCAAACCCTACCCATATAATACTAAACCCACCCCGGGTCTCTCTTTCTCTCTCCACCCTCCTCTCCCCATTCCCGCCGCCGCCCCCAAAGCCCTAGCCGCCCCGCCGCCGCCGCCTAGGCTCGCACCGATCCGATGGCGTCCACCGATGACCAGGCCGCGGCCGCCGCGCTGCTGGGCGGCGACCCGGCGGCGTTCGACGCGCTGCTCTCCACGCTCATGTCGTCCTCCAACGCCGACCGCGCCGCCGCTGAGGCCGCCTTCCACCGCCTCCGCTCCTCCCACCCGGAGCACCTCGCGCTGCGCCTCGCGTCGTCGCTCTCCGTGCCATCCACCCCCGCCGACCTCCGCCCCATGGCCGCCGTCCTCCTCCGCAAGCTCCTGTCCCCGACCCCATCTTCCGACTCGTCCAGCGCCGCGGCGGCCCCGCTCTGGCCGCACCTCTCCCCCGCCGGTCAGGCCGCGCTCAAGTCCCACCTCCTCTCCGCGCTCCAGTCCGATCCCCCCAAGCCCATCGCGAAGAAGGTCTGCGACGCCATATCCGAGCTCGCCGCGCTGCTCCTCCCGGAGAACGCGTGGGCCGAGCTGCTCCCGTTCCTCTTCCGTGCGGCCTCGGGCCCCGAGGCGCCCAACCTGCAGGAGTCGGCGCTGCTCATCTTCGCGCGCCTTGCGGATTACATCGCGGAATCGCTTCTCGACCATTTGATGACCATCCACAACCTGCTTGCCTCCGCCCTGGCGCATCCGACGTCTCCTGATGTGCGCATCGCCGCGCTGGGTGCCGCTGTTAACCTCGTTCAGTGCCTGCCCACCAACGCTGACCGAGACAAGATGCAGGATTTGTTGCCTGCGATGATGAGGGCGCTCACGGATTGCCTAAACTCTGGTCATGAGGCCTCTGCACAGGAGGCGCTGGAGCTGCTCGTGGAGCTGGCTGGTGCAGAGCCAAGGTTCCTGCGGCGGCAGATTGCGGATGTGGTAGGAGCAATGCTGCAAATAGCTGAGGCAGCACAGCTGGAGGATGGGACGAGGCACCTGGCCGTGGAGTTTGTTATTACTCTTGCTGAGGCGAGGGAGCGGGCGCCAGGAATGATGCGGCGGCTACCACAGTTCGTTGGTAGGCTGTTTGCAGTGCTCATGCAGATGTTGCTTGATGTAGAGGATGACCCTGCCTGGCACTCTGCAGAAACTGACGATGAAGATGCAGGTGAAGGGAACAACTATGGAGTGGCACAGGAGTGCCTTGACCGCCTTGCCATTGCAATTGGTGGAAATGCAATTGTGCCAATTGCATCTGAGCTGCTTCCACAATACCTTTCTGCTCCTGAGTGGCAGAAGCACCATGCTGCACTCATCACACTTGCACAGATTGCAGAAGGATGTGCAAAGGTTAGCCCGATAACTTGATAATTATACTGGCATTCCGACTATGTATGCAATAAATTTACTACCAAAACTTGTTGAAAATCTGGAGGTATATTTAATGTTGCCGTGTTGAATAAGTAAAAGAAAAATATCCATGGACTAACATGTTGAATTAGGCAATAGTAAATGGGACAACGTCATAATGAATGACATACTTTTCCGTTGATTCCTCATGCACAAGGAATTACAAATACTTAATTGCCATGTGACAAGAGCTTTCGGCTAGCATTAAACCAGAAAAATGCTATCTGTTCCTTCATTTCATATGGAGGAAGAAAACCAAAATACTTCATATTCTAATTAGTTGCCGGATATTGCTGGCAGGTTATGCTTAAAAATTTGGAGCAGGTGGTTTCGATGATATTGAATGGATTCCAACATCCCCATCCTCACGTGCGGTGGGCTGCAATTAATGCCATTGGTCAGCTGTCTACGGATTTGGGTCCAGACTTGCAAGTTCATTACCACCAGAAGGTGCTGCCTGCATTGGCGAATGCCATGGATGATTTTCAGAATCCACGGGTGCAGGTAAGTGCTGAAATATCAGCATTAACTTGATCTCACACCCTTTTTACTTACAATTCCTTATTTTTATTTATAATGAATATTTATGGCTTTTACTGCTTATTTGAAATTACGTCAGCAGACAACTAGGCAATTTTCTGATGCTAAACATGGATTTAGAGATTTTAGTGTGTTAAGTAAATACTGGACCAAAATATTATAAGTAGTTATGGCACACCCAAGTGTAACAGACGTCCTATTCCATTTGAGCTTCCGGCGTTTAACAAGGTTCGTCAATAGATAGAAGTAATTTAATTCTCTTTATGTGCTAGTTGGACTAAATTCACTATTTCTTTATTTTAAGGGTACATGTGGTATTCCATTTATAGTTTAGGGTTTACTCTTGTGTGCGTCCTTGTACTATATATTGCCTCTTGGGCTATTGAAATACAACTAACCATTCACATTTGCTGTCATGGGCCGGCGCACTGCCCACGCACACTTTCCATGTGCTATTGTTCATGCATGAACAGTACCACTTGCGCTTATTAGGAAAGGTTTACTATTTAGGAATCTATCTCTTATGTGTTTGATATTGTCTATTAATTAGGCAAGTTATTATTGGATTGGATTGTTAGAGATATGTTTCCTTAGAGATTAATTGTCAGGGGTTAAGTCGGGTCGTCTCTATAAAAGGGCTAGTATTTATCCATTATCAATCAAGCAAGAAAGATGAATTAATCTAGTCTATCTCCCAAGGTTATATCATCCTAATCTATAGTCTAATCTCATCCCACTAAACCAACGCTGCCTGGCCTTCTTCCTGGCGGCGTTTACCCTGTAATGATATAAGATCATTACATTTGCACTCCCCTTCTCCATCTAACATGGTATCAGAGCTTTAGGTTCTTTCCTAGCCTCCACTTGTCTTCCGCTACTACTGCCCCGGGAGGAGCAATCTCCACTCCCAGGGGTGACCCTCTTTTAGTTGGTCTTCATCTAACATAGACAAGCAGCAACCGCCTGGCCCTTGAATCCGGCGGCCAGAGATCCGGTCGCCCACGCTCGGATCCGCGCCTCCTCAGCCCCAGATCCGGCGGCTAGAGGCGGGGTGTGTTGGCCTCCAGCTTCGCCCCATCTCTGGCACTGCCACCGCCTGGATTTGATCGCCCCTGCTCAGATTCGCGCCTCCTCAACCCCGATTCGACACCGCCGCACGCCGCGCCGCCGAGTAGATCCTCTCCTCAGCCTCTAGCACCCTCAACTTCACGCTCGGGCTCCTCGGCCTCGTCTCCCCACTCGCCGCGCCGCTGAGCAAAGCCTTTGCTCCGGATCCGGCGCCGCCTTCAGCTCCTCTGACTCCCTCTCTGTACCGCCCTCTCCTGCTTCAGATCCGGCTCGGATTGAGGCGCCGCCCGGCTGCTCCGCCCGCGTTCGCCCTTGGCCCGAGCCCCCTACTCTGCACGCGCTAGTCCCCTTGGCCAGGCGCCGCCTGGCTGCTCGTCCCTCCATCTTTGCTCTGACGATGACATCACCCTTGCTCGGCCGCAGCCCTTCGGGGCTTCACAGCCGTCGCCTTACCCTGTCGGCGCCATCGAGGGCCAGTGCCGCCTTGGCCCCCATGCGAGACCCGGAGCTCAGGCGGAGGCCGGGATTTGGAGAGAGAGTAGGGGAAGAGGGAGGGGAGGGGGGAGGCGGAGGCGAGGGAGGAGAAAGATAGTGTTGTAGAGGCTGTTGCTGCTGCTAGTTATGCTTGAGTGTTTTTTTTTTGTGACGTTTCTTCCGTTTTAACTTCATCTAAGCCATGCGAGTCCACAAATTCCTTTTCAGTCAGCTGATTGCTTCTTGGCCCACTCCTTCCCTTTTGCATGGTAGCAGTTTGTCACTCTTCTATCTAAGCTGCTGCAGATCGTAGAAGTCGTTATGATATTGGTGCTTTTCTCTGAGCCACCTCCTCGAGCTTTTAGGGCCGCCGTGTTTCTTCCATACTGCGCCCCCGCTGCGCTTCTTGTGCACTGCGCCGCCACTGTGTTGGGCTTTGATCTGCGCCGCCATGCTTCAATTTATTCCTCTGCAGCTTGATTTGACAGCTCTCTCTATTCCGTTGCCGTTGTCGTTTCATCATCATCTTCGTCGTGTTGCTGTTGTCGACTTTGCTCTCGCATGCCTCTACTTTCTCAGCCCTTGCACCTTGTGTTTTATGGGCTGTTGCACGACCCCGGATGGGAGATCTTTTGATTCTCGACATATTTTACAAGAGCTGCACGTTACGACGACATTATCAAGACTCGGACTTTGGATTTTCCATATTTTAGTGATTTTCCATATTTTAGTGTTAACCCTTTCAAATATAATGCTATTGCATATGCCTTGCATTTGAGAGGAGGGGGGTGGGGGGTGTTAAAGGTACTTGTGGTATTCCACTCGTAGTATAGGGTTTACTCCTGTGTGTGTCCTTGTACTGTGTATTGTCCCTTAGGCTATTTCAATATAACTAATCCCTTAGGCTATTTCAATATAACTAACCATTCACATTTGCACTCCCCCTCTTCATTTAACACTTTGCCAGTATGGAAATTGTGAACAGTACTAATTTTGTATTCTTCAGGTATTGCTGCTAGTCTGCTATTCTTGATTAAGTTGATATTCATTTCTTGAATATCTATTTGTTTTGAATAATTTTCCATGTATAACCCGACTGGATTTTGACTGCACATATATCATTTCATTTTGACTGTGCAAGACCTACCTGTTCATAATGGTGAATCAATAGGATATAACCTATTATGCTTTAGATTTGCATGGTACATATTTTAAGTTTGTGCAGTGTTTGAAAACTGGGCTTTTGAATCAGAAGCTGTTTTGTTGTTTTGAATGCATTGTGATACTATGTTTCTGCAATTCTTGATACCTGTGTCATGATCCAGAAGTTTTGTACACCTATTTAATATTATGCATCTTTTGAATTAGTAATCTTATATTGACTTCTTGTGTCACAATCCTTCTTGATAGGCACATGCCGCATCAGCTATCTTGAATTTCAGTGAGAATTGCACACCCGAAATTTTGACACCATACCTGGATGGAATTGTTAGCAAATTACTTGTTCTTCTTCAGGTATGTATTTACCTCCATTAAATATATTTCAGTTGCTTTAACCTTATTTATTTGTATCGGTAGAAAATATGTTAACTTCTCATGTTTATGTTTCAGAACGGTAAGCAAATGGTGCAAGAGGGAGCATTGACAGCTTTGGCATCAGTAGCCGATTCATCACAGGTAAATGTTCACGTGGAAGTTAATATCTAAATTCATTTTTGTAACAATTTTTTTTTATGTTTTGTAGTTGATCATAATGATTTTATTATGGTAAACTTGGATTTACTTTTCTTGCAGGAGCACTTCAAGAAATACTATGATGCTGTTATGCCGTACCTGAAAGCCATTTTAATGAATGCAACCGACAAGTCTAATAGGATGCTCCGTGCCAAGTCCATGGAGTGTATAAGTCTGGTTGGAATGGCCGTGGGCAAGGAGAAGTTTAGGGATGATGCAAAGCAGGTTAGCATTTCCTTCCATTTATAGTTTGTTGCGAATAATTCATGTCTATTCTGTACATTGTTTAGGTGCAATACTTGGCAAGTTTTTTTTGGAACGCACATTTCTGCCATGCTTGAATTTGCATCAGACATCACTGCTTGTGTTCCTGAATGAATTTTACTGTTAACCTGTTTTTTCTCTTTGATGTATAAAAACGGATAACGTGGTTTTATTTTGGTAGAGCAGTAGTTATTGGGTTATCAATCTGCTCACTTTTTGCATGTGCATTCCTTACATTACCTTCTCTGTAGTGATCTTGGTGTATATTCAATCCTGCTGTAGCCGTGACTTTCACTTTTCATCCTGATCGGCTGCAATTTTTTTTGTTGATAAATAATTTTTTAATCTACCTGTTTATTGCTAGGTCATGGAAGTACTTATGGCCTTGCAAGGAACTCCAATGGAAACCGATGATCCAATAACCAGCTACATGTTGCAGGTGTGCTTCAAAGTTAGATAAATTAAGCGTAATAAACTATTAACTTTTCATATTTGTATAACAATCGTCCTGCATGTGATAGGCTTGGGCCAGGCTATGCAAATGTCTTGGACAGGATTTCCTTCCTTACATGAGTGTTGTTATGCCACCGCTGCTTCAGTCTGCTCAGCTGAAGCCTGATGTCACAATTACTTCAGCCGAATCAGATGATGAAATAGATTCAGATGATGATAGGTCTGTGTTTTCTATTCAATTGCAATGTTTATACACTCAGTTAAAACTTTAAAGTTGTGTCCTTAATCCTGGAAACCATGACAGAGACCATTCCATTACAATTTATCTATGCTATGTTACTTTTAGAAAATAGTATCAATTTTGTTTCCACCTCATGTTGAATACTACTTACAAATTGGGGTGGTCCTTTTTACGTAGTCTATGATCAAGATTTTTTTTGGCACAACTTGTGTATACCTGGTTTAATCCCCAGTATTCAGAGTCTATGATAAGCTGCTTCATGGTCATAAACTCATAATATGTATGTTAAGTGTTAATTGAATGCTTTTCGTTCTTTTGTTTGTTTATAAATATATCATCATGATATCTTGTTAATCATCCTTTTTCCCAATGAGTAAGGTGCGGGCATTGTTTACTTTAGCTGTGTATCAATTTTGTAATACAACCCTTAAATTTTTATGTTTTTATGCAGCATTGAAACAATCACCCTTGGTGACAAAAGAATAGGAATCCGAACCAGTGTGCTGGAAGAGAAAGCAACAGCTTGCAACATGCTGTGCTGCTATGCTGATGAGCTCAAGGAGGGGTTCTTCCCATGGATTGATCAGGTTTATTATCGCATTCAGTCATTCACCATATCTCTAATTCCCTCAACTGTTGCTTACTAGCATGTCATTGGTTACAAAATTCCATGTAGGTTGCTCCGACATTGGTTCCTCTACTTAAATTTTACTTCCATGAAGAAGTTAGGAGAGCTGCTGTTGCAGGTGCTTTGATGTTCTACTGGATACTTGTCTTGAAGACTTGTGTTTTATTAACTATTTTCCAACAACTATACAGCTATGCCGGAATTACTACGTTCGGCAAAATTGGCTGTTGATAAGGGGCAGGCTCAAGGACGTGATGAGTCTTATGTTAAACAATTGTCCGACTACATAATTCCAGCTCTCGTTGAAGCGCTTCACAAGGTATATACAAAATATTCTGTCTAGATTGATAATATTGATGGATTTTTTTTCACTCCATGCTAACAGCTGGAATTTCTTGCATCCACTGTACAGGAGCCAGAAACAGAAATGTGCTCATCCATGTTGGATTCATTAAATGAGTGCATGCAGGTTTGTTCCTTTTTGTTGTCACAATATGTACTTCATAATTTTAGAATGCTGGCCTTTATTGAGATTAGTTTAGAAAGTCTCAATCTCAAATTTCAATGGTACATTTATGTCCTCAAAATTTGTGTACCCTATACCGATGTTGTCAAATAAATATTTGAATGTATTTTTATCCACCAGATTTTTGGTTGTGCGTAAATGAAATAGAATAAATTATTTGGGACAAGTTCTTGTAGCCAGAAATTTATACAGTGTAGACGCCAATGAAATGGCATGGGCTGCATGACATGATAATGCCTTTTGAGCATAGTAAGGCAGTGTCATGCTGTATACCATTACTTGGTGATCAGGTGGCTTGTGGCACTCATGCATTGTTGATAAAGCATCTGATTGTAGGAGCATATATCTGTTGCCTTTTCTAGCAGAAAATTTAGCAGTTCATTGGTTGGACGAACTATATATGGCCTAGATTGTTCGTCTGTGTTTTTGTCCAGAATATTGTTAGGTCCTAAATTCTAATGAACAGATAGTTAAGTTGCAATCAGCCAATCATTAGGGACATCCACCATATGTTAGGGTCTGTTTGGACCCGCTCAGTCAGGCAAAAGTTTTGCAATCTTGCTAAGTGGTTAGTTGTTTATTATGATCTTATGGTCTAAATGCTAACTTTTGGATGCTAAGGAGTAAGGAGACTAGATGAGCGAGGAAATCTTTGCAATGTTTGGGAACCAAAATTTCAATCCTGTCTTGGTAATGTTGAGGAACAGTGGGAAAGACACACTGCCTCCATGTTATTGACATGCAGAAAATTCACACCACCTCAGTCTTCATTATTTCACAAATTACTTCTCAATATATTATGGCGGAATTTGTTGCTATAAATGTTGGTAACACCATCTATTTTTTTCTCCATAATAAACAAACACCTTACTACAAGATATAGTATAAAGCAAGGATCAAAAAACCATTACCGGGACAAATCCCGCTCGACGGCCGGTATCGGTAACCGGCCGGTTACCAGAAATCCCAGAAAAAACCCGTCCGTTTTCCAGAAACTGAATTTTCAACTGGGGTTTTTGAAAACTTGTAACCGGAGCGGTTACCGCCCGACCGGAATTTTGAATTAGAAAGTGTTTAATGAAGTGCATATTTAGCTCATACAATATGTAATCTAGCATATTTAGCTCATACAATACGTAATCTAGCATATTTAGCTCATACAATACGTAATCTAGCATATTTAGCTCATACAATACGTAATCTAGCATATTTAGCTCACATGAAGTGCAAACCGGCCAAAAACAATAATTCAAGTATATTTAGCTCATACAATACGTAATCTAGCACAAAATAGGCTTAAAGCACAAAATAGGCTTAAAGCAACCTAGGAAGTGCATTATGCAGTTAAAAATTCAAATTTGAAATTCAAGTTTTTCAGCCGGTTACTGTTTACCTGGTCACCACCGGGAAATCTGGTTACCGCCGGTCGGGATTTTTTTTCTCTGGTATAAAGTATGCAGGAGTCATTGCTGCATGGAAAGCTAGATTACTTATATTCCTTTTTTATTAAGCTGGCAGTAGGCGTTTTGTTGAGGCCAGATTGATTTGGCCTGTTACTCCTTACACTTTGATTGTATTTTTTATTCACACAAAGAAATTTGTTTAATAGATTAATCAATTAAGCAAACACTAGAGTGATGGTCTATAATGTATTATTCAACCATCTACTCTCCATGACATACTTCTTAACTGTTCTTAATTTCAAAAGTGTTTGCCTTTTATTGGATTGCTCACTAATGTTACTTTCATTGAGCAGCTCTCTGGCCGTCTCCTTGATGAAAACCAAGTAAGAGCTATTTCGGATGAGATTAAGAATGTTATTATAGCCAGCGCAACCAGGAAAAGAGAAAGGTCAGAGAGAACAAAAGCAGAAGATTTTGATGCTGATGAAGGAGAACTACTCAAAGAAGAGAATGAACAGGAGGAGGAAGTGTTTGATCAGGTCGGTGTGTCTTGACATGATGATGATACCCATTGGGCCTTATCTGTCTTCTGTAAGTTTATTTTGATTTAATAACATTCTCTGCTTTTTAATTTTCAGGTTGGCGAGTGCCTTGGAACTTTGATTAAAACCTTCAAAGCTTCTTTCTTGCTGTTCTTTGATGAGCTATCTGTGTACATTACACCGATGTTGGTAAGTCAACCGAATCCTGCCTTTTTTGTCTGTGTTCGGAGTTGATTTGCTGTTATATTTATGCAGATTCCTTGTTAGTTCTCCCTTTATCTTGCATTGCTCAGAGAATGCACATGGTCAAAAGGCTGTGTTTCAATTATCCATACTTTTCTTCTATCCCAGAAATCACTAACCTGTTTTATTATATTAAAACAACATATATCGATGCAACCTTGACTGGCTCCCATTGTTATTCTATTTTTCATGGTTTTCGTAAAAGAATTGTTGAAGATAATCGCTTGGCAGTCTTCAATTTGACTTCTTTATGTATGAAGATAATTTGACTTCAATGTGAAATATTGCTAGCTTGGATAAAAATGATTACTTGTAAGCAAACTTGCAGTTAGTGCCTGGCTCTGCATAGACATTTCGTTATTTACATATTACCATTAGTGTGTTGCACTAGGCCTGCTTCTGTTGAGCTGTGCCCATTATTTCTTTGTTTCCAATTTAATACATTCATCTTTGTACCACATCTTTACTTTGCAGGGAAAAGATAAGACAGCTGAGGAGAGAAGGATAGCTATTTGTGTTTTTGACGATATTGCAGAGCAGTGTCGTGAATCAGCTCTGAAGTATGTTCCTTCAAACCAGTTGTTTGGAAGCTGGGCTTGTAATTATAACTGGAATACTGAATCCCGTCTTCTCCCCTGTGCAGGTATTATGATACATACCTTCCTTTTCTGTTAGAGGCATCCAATGATGAGAATTCAGATGTTCGGCAGGTCTGCATTTATGTTCTCATGTTCCCATAATTGGTCATCCTATTGTGATATTAGTCAAATAGGACACTGATGTATTGGCAAATCCTTTCTCGTTTTAGGCTGCTGTCTATGGTGTGGGTGTATGTGCTGAGTTTGGCGGTCATGTTTTTCGCCCTCTAGTTGGAGGTTAGTTCTCAATCTCATGAGGATACAGCACATTTTAATACTTCTCCATGTATCTTCAAAGCCGACCCAATAATCTAACACTTTCAAATTCAGAGGCCTTGTCAAAGCTGAACAATGTTATCAGACATCCTGAAGCACAGCATCCAGACAACGTTATGGCATATGACAATGCTGTTTCAGCACTTGGAAAAATATGTCAATTCCATCGTGATAGTATTGATGCAGCTCAGGTATACGCTTAAAATCTCACTTCCAGTTTCTCATAATACAACCAACATTACGAGGTTGCCATCTTTTTTGTGATATCTAATTTCATGCACTTTATGCACATTAACATATTGGCTGTCAAGTGTCAAGTGAATGCAAGAGAAAATTACTGCTTGCTTCATTGTTGACCTGAGGGAAAGAAGGAATCCTGATAGGAAAACATCTTTTGTGCAAAATGAGTAGGATAATTTGAACTGGAGTATGATATGTCTTGCAAGTATTTCAGCTTAGCATCACAATCACAAAACTGACTGTTCCTGCTGAAAATATGCTTGCCCAAAACCATTAAGAAACTAGCCATACTGTGTTCGACAATATTTACAATTTGGATTTTAAAAAAGAAACTGTTCTGTTTGCCGACTTGTTACCATCCTATGTTTTGTTTCCAAAAGAAAAAAAAAGAATCTAGTTGTAGAGTAATAAGGTCAAAACCCAGCTTGTAACCAGCAGTAGCTGTGCATGTATACTAGATTGAATCTGAACCTTGGTTGCAGCCTCCCTAACATTGCCTGTAGATATTAACTAAATATATTCATGCATCTCAGGTCATTCCAGCCTGGCTTGGTTGCTTGCCTATAAAAGATGACAAAATGGAAGCAAAAGTTGTACATGATCAACTTTGTTCAATGGTGGAGAGGTACGTGCTCACTACTGGCAACATGTCAACAATACTGGTGCTTTTTGGCAGTTTACAATAACCAGTTTTTGTGTGTAGGTCGGATGCAGAAATTCTTGGATCTCAATATCTTCCTAAAATTGTTTCAGTTTTTGCCGAGGTAATTTCTGACTTGCATAAATGCTCGGTTATGGGAGATATAATTTTGCTGAAAGGAAACAGTAACAGCAAAACTGGTTTCTGTACACCTAGTTTGGTGTGAACTATTTTTGTTTGTTTGATTTGTCTTTGGACCAAGTCCTTGAGCTAGTCAGGTGTTAGTGGCAGACTGGTAGTTCTAGCAGTAGCAGCAGATCTTGATCTCTGATCTTTAAGATTAAATTAATTTTTACTTCCCCATAATGTCATTCGTTTGATTTGACTCAGGTGTTTTGGATAAACTTGTAAATTATTCTTGTCTTTAATTTGGATTTTTTATGTAGGTGCTGTGCAATGGAACTGAACTTGCTACAGATGAAACAACCAGCCGGATAATAAAACTTTTAAGGCGTTTCCAGCAGACTCTGCCACCTGATTTTCTTGCCTCGACATTTTCCAATTTGCAACCACAGCAGCAGCTTCTGCTACAGTCCATCTTATCCACATAGTTTTTTTTGGGGTGTTGCTGCAAGGTCCAGGCCTGCTTTTCTTTTTGATATATTCCATCATTGTTACTGTCAAGTGTCAACCGATTCTTTGTGTTGAATCATTTGTGGGTGAGTTCATTTGTGAATGCATTGCTCGCTTCAAGGAATTGGAAGGTTGCCATTTTCACATGGTTTTGATGTAGAGTGTGTATATTATCTTGTATTCAAATATGATTTTGGGACGTGCTGCATCAGAGGTGTAAGGAAAATGGTGGAATTTGTTGTCGGTTGAGTTGAACAGATGCTGCCTCAGTTTTGGTAATGAGATTATTATATTTTTTTGTGTGATGTTTGCCATCTGTTTTGCCTTTTTCTCGTTGTCTACATGATGCTCTGGTCGGTTGATGATTGATAATACTCTTCATGCTATTTGAACGTGCTATTTGATTAATTGTACTGTTAATGCTTCGGCGATTGAGAAAAATCCAGGTTCCCCAGGCGATACTATTATGTAACTACGCACGTATGCAATCAGCTACACGGTTGGTGCACTATCCGCATCTTCACTGATGTCCTGTAGAAATCAATGGCAGGTCACGTCACATATTCACATATGCCGTTACTAGCTTCTACAAGCTCTACAGTTCCGCTTCCTTGAGTTGATATACACAGGATTGCATGTTGCTCCACGGTGTCTTCATTTTTCACCTTGTCCGCGTACAACTGGCATCACGAATTCTGTGGTCGAACTAAAGATTCGCGATATCTGGAAGCTAAACTTGTCCCAAAGTCCCAACAAAATAAAGTTGTTGTAGCGACCTGTCATCTGTTGAGATGCTAATCCAGTCCTTTCTTGCTTACTTGAGGCGGCATTTCCGCGCTGTTTTGTTTGTGTATGTCCGAGACGGTCCTTGTTTCGAGTTTTTCCTCAGCAAACCAGTCAAACTACAAGCAAATTGTAGATGCATGCGTTGACAGACAGGGATCAACCAAAACAAATATTCAAGGTACCTTTGCATCAAGATTTGACATCAGAATTTGAATTTGAATTGGTCATAAGAGGATTAGCTCCTACTGGAATATTTCCATCTTCTCCAAGTTCTTGGCGGCTCCCAGTACAGGACAAATCTGAAACGAACTTAAAACAAGAGATGCGAAGATGCCCCCTCTCGACTTCCCTGCTGCCCAAAAAAGTGGTCTTTTGTCTTGTTTGGGGCAGAGAGTCTACCAAGCTCGACAAGAAACTGCACTTTGACAGGACAGAAGGCATCTACTCTGATATAAAACAAATGTTCATTAGGAAGAGCCTCTTAGTCATCTATGAGCATAAAACAATTGCACGATACGGCATGTTGTCCGATCAACAAGCGAACATAAAAAATGGGAGCATGACAAGTGACAATTTGACAAAACTCTCCTTTTTTTGCTTGGTGAGGTTGCCGCACCTTTAAAATTGAGGGGATCCATCATGTTGGTTCATCACGATTGCGCGCCTTTTCTCAAATGATGAAGAAAGCGCCTAGTGTCGACCAACAAATGCAAGTTTATGGTCGTACAAAATAAAAAAAAAACCTCTTCCATTAAACTAGTACTGCCATCTCTTTTGTTGCAGAGATTAGAGAAAGCTTTTGCCACCCACGGTTCCTTAGCTTTTACCAGGTAAAAAACCATTCCAAACAAGCAATGTTGTCAGATCGTGATCTTAGAATCGAATTGGACATGTTCAAATAGGATCGCATTGTAAGATCGAATTGTAGAATATAAGATCCTACCCGATTCTACCAAATATACCATGTATTTTAATGGTGATATCCTTTTGGAATTGTACTCTAAAGAACTTTATTTAATAAACTATAGTTTAAGTGAAAGATATTTTTTTTTATTTTACAAATAACAATATATATGCATGTATCGAAGGTGAAATTTTACAATTGGAAGGACATGTACTAGTTATTATTTATATTTAATTACTAGGATTGGTAGAATCGTATGTAAATTTTGATTGTGTTCCTACAATTTTTTTTTCTGTAGAATCGTAAAAGTATTAAGATTCTACCAAATTAAGATCCTACATAGTATCAAATCGGCCTGCTAAATCTAAGATCATAAAATCTTCAGATTCTAAGATTCGAATCGAGATTCTGACAAACTTGCTCTATAAAATTTAAGGGTACCCAAAATTGAACTAGCAAAGGACGATTACCTCATCCAATGAAGGATAATTTTTTTTGAGTGAAATGAAAGAGAAAGACTTGGTTGATGGCGAAACTGTCCAGTGACCTGGTAAATAATGGGGATTTTTTATATATGCAATGCAATGCTCCCGATTGTCACATCTGTCACTGCAAATTGCTCTCTTTACATGTCATCGTAATTCACAGACGTTACCCATTTTTACCACAGCCGTCAACTCCATTGGATTTCCCCCATCAGTTTTTTCTGAAATACCCAAATTACCCTTATCTTGTTCCTCATCAACCCCTTTGCTACCGTCTCTTCTTCCCCAAGCCATCCACTCCACCGCCTCCCACCTCCATCCTATCCTCCTCCCGCTCAACTCCCACCTCCTCCCGCAACCTGCGTTCTAGCCACCCCCTCGAACCCATCCGCCGCCGCCCATCCTCCTCACCATCGAGGTCGGATCCGTTGATCCTAGAAGTTGCCGGCCTCGTGAGCTTCGATCTGGCGGTCTCTCCATTGACGTCTTCAGGCCCGAGTCTTCTTCCCCGTCTCCGATCAATCCAACACCGCCGTCAAATTTTTTGCCCTCGGTGAGAACCTCCATGATTCTTCTCGCCGAGAGCATCACCTCCACTCCATTGCCTTCCCGAGTTCGCACCGACCCATTTTGGCCACACCCACGCCTCCCGATCCTCCATTCGCCGGCGCCGCCGCTATCCAAAGCCGCGTGCCATGCCTCTTCTTCCTCAGTTCTTTCTCTCGCTGCTGTGTGGACCATGTAGAGCATTGTCTGTTCGAGTGCAAGGGCAAAATCGCCTTTTCATAGCCACTTAATAGCTTACTAGTGAACAATGGTAAAACGGGTAACGTTTGTGAAATACAGTGACATACAAAAGAGATACCATTTTGTAGTGACAGAACAGAGACTTAAGAAATTTGCAGTGGTATATAAAAAATTCCCCCGTAAGTGTGCCGGTTTGATGAAAAATTGATGTTTAGCCGCTTGTAGCGTAATTGCTTGTCATCATTCTCTCAAACTCTGCCATGTGGCAGGCTGTCATGCAGCAACGACTAGGTCTCTTTTAGTGGTTTAGACTAGATGATTAATCAGAAATTATGGAAGACCCGGTCCAATCAGTGGCCTAAAAAGTTTTCAGTTAAGCTACTGCATGTTGGTGAAGACCTAGTAAATCATTAGGAGAGGTAGACCCCTTGCCTGTATTGCTCCAAGTTTAGCCTCTTGATGGTATTCAGGTGGGAGCATGTTCTTGCTAAACTTTCTATGGCTTCCTATCTACATGGACGTACAGTTTAGGAGAAATTGACAAGACAATTCCATCCTATTAATTCAAAGTAAAATGAATATCTCTCATATGATATAGTAATGCTAAATTTATTACAGATAATTGTGCAGACATGTTGGATAAGTTTATGTAATCAATGAAGAATAACTATTTCATGCTTTTGTTATTAGTAAGAACCAAAATCACGGAAAATACAAAAGGCCAAATATAGTGGTGAGGCACTAAAAGTACGAACATCTCAATTTGTTGATTCCACAACAACATAAATCAATTAAATACATGAAACAGAACAAATTGAAAAGACAAAAACATTACCTTTGCCTGATTAATTGCTCACTGACAATACATGAAACAGATCAAATTGAAAAGACAATATTAAAGATCATAACTGATAAGTAGACCATGATTGACCAACCCTGAAAGTAACCCCACAGGCACCACCAATGCATTTCTCCTGACTGAAAACCAGGTCATGCACTGCATGCCCTCAAATCCTCTATAAATCCTCCCCTTGTGCCAAATGCACACCACCAAGCAAGCAGAGCAAACACTTGACAGACACCTGTCTCCTCCTACCTCCCCAACCATCAAAAGCCAAGCACAAGTTAGCAGAGCAAGCTCATATGGAGCTCCACTTCCAAGTGCAACCCCCAGTGCTCCAGTTCCAGGACTACTGCTACTACTACCAGCAAGAAGCCGCCGCCCAGGCCAAGCCCACCAAGCCGCGGGGCAGGAAGAAGGGCAGCAGCAGCCACAGCAAGTTCGTCGGCGTGCGGCAGCGGCCGTCGGGCCGGTGGGTGGCCGAGATCAAGGACACCACACAGAAGATCCGCATGTGGCTCGGCACCTTCGAGACCGCCGAGGCCGCCGCGCGCGCCTACGACGAGGCCGCTCGCCTTCTCCGCGGCTCCGAAGCCCGCACCAACTTCGCGCCACGCATCTCCCCGGACTGCCCACTCGCCGTCCGCATCCGCGGGCTCCTCCACCACAAGAAGCTCAAGAAGGCCAAGTCGGCCGCCGCGTCCACAACGATCTCGACGCCGGCCACTCCCGCCACAACCACCACAAGTAATAGCAATAGTAACAGCACGAGTGGCACTTGTGGTGGTTCTAGCAGCTGCAGCAGCTGCACGGTCAGCTGCGACGACGCCATGAAGCAAGGCGGCGGTGGACTTGACGTCGGCGAGGTGTACAGGCCAGACTTTACCCCTGTGGGCGCCGAGGAGTTCGATTCTTGGATGTTCGACTCGGCGTTCGGCCAATTCCCGGCGCTGGACGGCTTCGCCGCTATCGACCGCTGCACGCTACCAGCGGCATCGACAGAGGAGACCAGCTCCTCGGCCCCGGCCGAGATGGCGGAATTCGAGAGGATAAAGGTGGAGCGGCGGATCTCAGCGTCGCTGTACGCCATGAACGGCCTGCAGGAGTACTTCGACAGGGTGTTCGACGCGTCCGCCTGCGACCCTCTCTGGGATCTCTCGCCGCTGTGCCACTAGTTTCGCTTCGCTCCGGCCGCCGTCGATCGGTCCGTGTACGTACTAAGTCCTCGTCGTTCTTGCTCTTTTGCCTTCTGGGTGTTGGCCATTGTCGGGGAAGAAGCATCAGGCGTATGTGTGTGTGTTGGTTTTTCCAGGCAGTGCAAAGAGGAAGAGGGTTTTCTACTCGTTGCAGTCGATGCATTTTTTGTGAAAAATTCTCCGAATTTGCTGTGCGCAACTCACTGTGCATTTCAAGATAAGATTAGCGCTTCTATGCTTTCCCGAAAAAACTAAAATTAATGCACAAATCTGATCCGGTACGTTCATGTTACCTTATGTAAAACCAAGTTCAGCTGTAGTGTAGTTCAAATGTTCAATTCTTCATATTTAACTCGGATCGGAAAATAGCTAGTTCTTCTGTTTCCATGAGTATCAGTGTTGATTGTTGATTAAAATTGTTGAATTGCTCAAAACCCTGTGCAATCCTCTTATGCCATGGCTCATGGCTGTAAGATCGTCATGGATTGGTGTATGATCAAAGGAGCACAATTGAAATATGGTGCTGCCAAAACAAAAATTTGAGCCCATTTGAAAGCCTTTTCCTATCGAAATTTTGCTGGAGTTTTTCGTTCCAAACTTTCCAAAGCTGGCAAGATTATTTAGGCAGTCGCTGAACTTCTCATCACTTTTCACTTCCAATAGGGGATGGAAGAACTGATAAAATTATCAGGTCCGTCCAAAAGTCCTATTTAGCAGAGTTAATTGGTTCGGTTGCAACTCGCAAGTTGCAACTTCAGATGGTTGAGCTCGACGACACGAGAGCGGAAAAAGATTGCTACTGCTTACGACACTTGCACAAACAAACGCGCATGTCAGGACAAGAAGAGAGGAGAGCTTTTAAAAGTGCAGTAGGCACTCCACAATAAGCCACAGAACTCGGGGACAAGTTCAGTGTATTCAGGAATCGGGATTGAAGGCAACGGTAGCAGGCGAGTGTGCTCAGCTACTTGTCGATTCTGTTCGTACTCCGTAGGAGTTGGATGCAATGGCATTGGGAGTTTGAGATGCGCAGGGTGATTGCTTGCCTTGATAGGTCGGAACTCGGAAGGCAACGTGACAAAAGGAACAGTTGCTGCAACCACAAGAAGTTGGTGCGCCGTGTCAGCTAATATTGGGTGTCGCACTTAAAAAGCTTGCGCGGGAAGCTGTTTTTTTGCAGCCTGACGGAGCCGAGGTGCGGTTTGTGTTTGTGGGTTAGGCCGGCCCAGAGTACACACTTGCAGATTGCGTTGCGTAGGGGCGGCCCAAGTGATCTAGTGTGCATACGGTTACTTGGACTGGGTGGGCGTTCGGCACGCATGGGCTCATCATTTATTCATTTACTGTGTAACTCCAATAATTTTGTGCCAGCTGCTAGATCTACTTGCCCAGAAGGTGGCTGCTGGCATAGTTCCATGCCTGCCTCACAAAACGTTAAGGGACAACCATTGTGGGTGCCCTCACATTTAACGATGCCTGCCGAATTCATGGTAGGTCAGGCAGGATTCAGGACGTCCGTGCGAGCACTGAATTATCCGAGTAGGGGCAGGTGATGAGATGACTCGATCTTTCATCATAACACACTGTTAACTGTTTCATCGATCACCTTAATTATCAGGAAAACAAAATCACAGCCCACTACCAAAAATAAGAAGGCAGTCACTTCTGACGCGCGGGGTTTCGTCTTTGTGCTTGAGGCGAGACCTTTATCAGCCTAAAACGGATCAAAACCCATTGGAAATTTGTATCAGCAATTCTGGGAACCGGGACCAACCTTTGTTCCGGAAAGCCTCAAGCCCCGAACAAGACAAACGGTTTCAACTTTTCATTGAAAGCTTTCAAGCATCATTGGGCTACCTACCAACCAACGCACATACAGATCAAAATCTTTTGTACAAGATAGAACCGAAGGACAAGCAATGATGCTTGAAAGCCTCATTGAAAGCATCATTGCTTGAAAGCTTTTCATTGAAATGCGCCAGGTCCTTCGGTTCTATCTTGTGTACAGATCAAAACACTTCCAAGTTGTCATCTTAGCCCTCGAACATGTAAAATGGCAACGCCACATTTGGACAAGCAATGAGAATATCTCCAGGCATCTCTTGACGTATGTGCCAAATGAAGGCCATGAACGCCACATGCATGCATCCTGTCCTGTGCGCATAGATCCGAATTCCAAGTTGCTAATGCAGGATGCAGCTCAGAATGTGATAGCACTTCAACCAGCCAAAACACAGCTGTAAGATGCAGCAGGTTAATGATCTTAGCATCACACCTAGAAGCAACAACATGGCCGTGAGACGCAAACCTTTTCAGTGTTACCACGTTTCATCGTTTCAGATACAGAAAGAGAGTAAACATGTATACTATGTCACTATGCATGAGAAAACAAAAGAAAAAAATAATAATAGGTCCATGGCACTATGCATTAGAGCATAAAATATTTGCAATTCAGCTCAGAATGGCATATACACCAAACTTGGGACGAGTAGCATTGCAAACCAAAATGAGAAGATATGAACAATCATGGCCGACCGGGGCTAACAAAAATTTAGCACAGTACAAAAAGGAAACACACATAACAGCAATATGCACTGCAATAGAACCATACAGAGTATACTGAACAAGCCAATCATTAACCAGCGAACTACTTATTAACAAGCTACTCAATAGTCTTCTCCCTCATCACCCTCATCGTCTGCGCCCTCCGCACCAACTTCCTCGTAGTCCTTCTCAAGAGCAGCCAAGTCCTCACGGGCTTCTGAGAATTCACCTTCTTCCATACCCTCACCAACATACCAGTGCACGAATGCACGCTTCGCGTACATCAAGTCGAACTTGTGGTCGATGCGAGAGAATACCTCAGCAACAGCAGTGTTGTTGCTGATCATGCACACGGCACGCTGAACCTTTGCCAGGTCGCCTCCAGGGACAACAGAGGGTGGCTGGTAATTGATGCCACACTTGAATCCAGTAGGACACCTTTGTAGCGTCAACATAAATGGTTAGTTAGCCAATCAAGTATCAACAATTAAATGGACAGGTGCTCGTGGTAACATAAAATAAGTGCAACTGATATCGTGATAAAGACAGCTTACCAGTCAACAAACTGGACAGTTCTCTTGGTCTTGATGGTTGCAACTGCGGCATTGACATCCTTGGGAACAACATCACCACGGTACATCAAGCAGCAAGCCATGTATTTCCCGTGTCTTGGGTCACACTTAGCCATCATGCTTGAGGGCTCAAAGACAGCATTGGTGATTTCAGGCACTGATAGTTGCTCATGGTAAGCCTTCTCAGCAGAGATAACAGGGGCATAGGATGAAAGCATGAAATGGATACGTGGGTAGGGGACAAGGTTGGTCTGGAACTCGGTGACATCCACATTGATAGCACCATCAAACCTCAGGGAGGTGGTAAGTGAAGATATGGTCTGTGAGATCAGCCTGTTCAAGTTGGTGTAGGTTGGCCTCTCGATGTCAAGGGACCTCCGGCAGATGTCATAGATAGCCTCGTTATCTAGGAGGACTGAAACGTCGGTGTGCTCAAGCAAGGAGTGGGTGGAGAGGACACTGTTGTATGGCTCTACAACTGCTGTTGAGACCTGCAATCCAGAGTGGCATAAGATGAATAGATAATGATAGGTTGAAGGAACTGAAAATAATTGAACAACATCTCTACCCACATTGTCCGCACAAAAGCTAAGATGCAGATAACCTATTCACATGAACAAGCTGAATGGCCCACATCACATGGACAGGTGGGTGCAGTACTATAGGATAATGTTGGCTCATGTGCAGTTTATGATTCACAGACTTCATAAAGAAGACCGGTAGTCCGTGAAAGTTTACTAAAGAAGATGCATAACATAAGAAAACTTTGTGCTGTTTTCGTAATCTTAAGCAAATATAGGTGGATCCCCACCAGCCAGACCAGCAATTCATTTAGTCCATGTAAGAATAGAAGAATGCTAGGCTGATCCAAAAATAAACATCTGCATTGCCCAACTAACAAGAGCAACAGCAATAGTGCCTAATTAATGATCCATCATCCATATATAATCAAATCTCTAAATAAATTAATTCTACACCAGCCTTAGCATTTCAATTATTTACATATTCTATATAAATTATCCAAAAAGGATTGAATACCTAGCTTCATGCATTTTCAATTTATTTCTCAGATTGACAGGCATCCATCATCCATATCTAATCAAAGCTCTAAATAAATTAATTCTACACCAGCCTTAGCATTTCAATTATTTACGTATTCTATATAAATTATCCTAAAAGGGTTGAAGACCTAGCTTCATGCATTTTCAATTTATTTCTAAGATAGTCAATCCAAAATCCTCTCAGAAAGAACACAAACCTAGATCAGATTAGATTATACAGAGATTTTTCTGAAATCAAAGATACCATGTCAGTAAGACAAAGATTCGTGAGTAAGTTATACCTGTGGGGAAGGATAAATGGTGAAACCAAGCTTAGACTTCTTCCCGTAATCAACCGAGAGACGCTCCAACAGCAGAGAACCAAGTCCTGACCCAGTTCCACCACCAACAGCACTGAACACCAAGAATCCCTGCAGCCCAGTGCAGTTGTCTGCCAACTTGCGCACACGGTCCAGGCATTGATCCACAATCTCCTTTCCAACTGCATTCCACAAATATAATCAGAACCGGACACATTCGCAGTTGCAATAGCGTAAGACTCCTATAACATTCATGGAAATCTACGTCAAAAAAACATTCATGGAAATCTAAGCTGAATTACCAGTGTAGTGGCCACGGGCAAAGTTGTTAGCGGCATCCTCCTTCCCGGAGATGAGCTGCTCCGGGTGGAAGAGCTGGCGGTAGGAGCCGGTGCGTACCTCATCGATGACAGTGGGCTCCAGGTCGACGAAGATGGCCCTTGGCACGTGCTTGCCAGCACCGGTCTCACTGAAGAATGTGTTGAAAGCATCGTGTGCTACGCCAACCGAGGTATCACTGCACCAAGATCAAACAATACAATGTTCAGAATTGGAATGGAAGAAATCTAATCATTGGTCTATGCACTAACTTATTTACAGCCTGCCTCCTAAGGGCTCAAATCAAGAATTTCTATTCACAGACAGTAGAGTCAGGGTATTGTTTGCAGAATTGTTTATGGTTCTAGTATAAGCATAAGGCCAATTTAACAAAAAAAAACAAATCCTTTGGATGTCTCTTTTAATAATGGGCCAGATTGAACTCTTCAATCTAGGACGATCTTTGCTCAGTCTGACACTCAAGAGTTCCCGTCACATTATTTATTAAGCATCCTCCAGAGTTGATTCTTCAGATCTTGCATCTTAAAGAGTTGGAAACTGCCAATTGTCTCGTCTATACAAATGTAGTACTACAATAAGCATAAGAAACCAAATGCATTAACAGAAAAAGAGCAAATGCACCAACTACAAGGCCTAATAGTACATAAGACTACGGCAAACTCTTAACTAGAAACGTCGCGCATCTTGTCCTGTTCTTGCCATCTCTTAGCAACCGGCAAAGAGATGTGCCAACCAAAAAAAACACAACACTTCCCCCAAAACCCCATCGCAAATCCCAAACGAAAAGTACAAGAGAAAGTTCCATCAAATCTACACCGTTCCCCCATCGTTCGCCCCGCCGTAGAAAAAAATTCGCGAGAAAGCGAGAGAACAAGAAAGATAACACCCGAAAAACCACAAAGAAACCAGAATTTGGAGGCAGTTCAACCGGAGTTCGTAGATCAAGAACCGGGGCGCGATACAAGTGCCTTGCGAAATTAAGAACAGGAATGCATCTACGGATCAAGAAGGATCACCTGGGCATGGTGCCATCGGGGTCGATGCCGTGCTCGAGGCAGTAGAGCTCCCAGCAGGCGTTGCCGACCTGGATCCCGGCCTGGCCGATGTGGATGCTTATGATCTCTCTCATCTTCCTCTCCCGGTTCTCTTCTTTTCTTTGGTCTAAAGAATGGCCTCTCTCTCTCTCTCTCTCTCTCTCTCTTCTTCTTCTTTTCAAAATGCGAGAGATCGGGAGATAAAAAGGGGCTGGGAGAGAGAAAGGTACAAGGAGAGGAGAGGAGGGAGTTTCCGGGTGCAGTAGCGGGGAGCGGTTGCTTTTGTTAGTAAACCTAGGTCTGGATCCTGTAGGTTTAATTTACAGTGGGTTCTTTATTTATCGGTAGACTATATATAGAAAGATATATTTAATTATTATACGTATTTTTGGAGAAGATGAATAAAAAATAGAGAAGTCTTCTATATCTCTGTATTCAATATACTATTCTTGTATTATTATGTGTGATTCTCATACGAGTTCTCGACCGGAATAGACTCGTCAGCGACGGTTTCTCAACACGTTATCAGCACGACTACGCTCTACAGATTGAAGAGGTAATCGACGAAGCGTCACTTGTAGATTGAATCGTTTTTCTAGATTGCTTTCAATTACGTAAATTTGGCTTTTCTAAATAATTTTCTACGGTACAAATTCGTTCTGATCTACCATGAGCTGACTTGAAGTCGTCGGCCAAGCCGATCGGTAGGTTGCATGAAGCAGTAGATGTCGATTGCACTGTAGATTGTAAATTGTATGAACACAGAAAAAGAGAAAAAATATGGCATCGCACACACGCGGCCGACTATAGCACAACGCCCACCGCCCGCACGCGGTACCTTCCGCCGCCCGCTTACACACGGCCAGCACCTCGCACGAAGCGCGCTGGCCGCCGCGTCGTCGTCTGCGCTCTCATTGGCCGCATGCCACCCAGTAAGCTGCGCCCGGTCTGCGCCGCCTAAAGCCATCGTCTTGTGTGTTGTCGCGTTGGTCGGCCGCCGACGTCGCCGATGCCGACGCTGCGTCGCGGCACTTGAAGCCGCCGCTGCGTTCGGCCGGCCGTGCTCGCCCGGCTGAACGCGCTCGTGACGCTAGCTCCGCGACGGCACACCACGCCGCCGGCCGCCTCGCACGGCCACGCACCACTCGGCCGCTCGGCCCAAAGACAAGCACATCGCGCCGCCACGCACTCGCCCCGCGACGGCCATGCCGCCGCCGCCGCTCGGCCGCGACGCGTGCACATTGCGCCGCCATCGTTTAGCACGATCGTCGCTAAGCACTCGGGCCTCGCGACGAGTACGCCGTGCCGCCGCTAGCCTCGCACGTCCGCACTACTCTCCTCGCAAGGCCGCCGTGCCGCACTGCCACCTCGTGTCGCGATGACCACCGCCGCCGCACGGCACCGCCCTCGCTTGCGGCCGCCTGGCAAACGCACCGCCACACCATGGTTGCGCTCACACCGTGACACGACTGCAACTTGCCCGGCCTGGAGTCACCGCCAACATTGGGGAACAGGGAGGGGAAACCCTACCCCCTCCACGCGTCATTTTTGAACAGGCCGGTTAGACCGGATTAGGCCGAATGGGCCCGACCTAAGTAAAAAATGGGGAAACCGAAATAAAAAAATGGAAATGAAAATCTTGAAATTTTACAAGAAGGCCCTCAGGTTTTTTGAAATTATGCAAAAAAAATTCTCAGAACTGAAAATGAGCACTTTAGCCCTTGACAATTGCAGAATTCCTCAAAAATACATATTCCAGCAGAAAAGGGCCTTATGAATTCAAATTTTGAATCCTTTTCAGCATTTGAAGCTTATTTAACTCTGTTATTATTAACTTTATGCAATTTATATATTATATTTACTGTTTTGATTATCTGTGTTTGTTTATATTACTTTCAATAATTGAAAATAGTAGTAAATCATGAAAAATACATAGAAAAATACGGGAATATTATAAGAATTTTGTACGATTATTTGTAGCTATTTTATGTAAATTATCAGCAGTAATCTTATGAACTCTTTGCATAAATATGTAGATGACTAGCATCACGAACCGGGAGTTCGAAGAGCTGGCCCGGCATAGCCAGAATTACTTGACTTGGGCCTCCGACGTCGAGATTGTACTTAGGGCCAAGAAGTTTCATGCTGATATTGGGTTTGGCATCTCAAAGGATGCCAATCCCACTGCTGAGGAAAATGATCATGCACTTCACTTGCTCAAACATCATCTCTACCTAACGCTCAAGAATGAGTATATAGCGGGGAAGAACGCACTAGCTTTGTGGACTTCACTGGAGAAGTGGTTCGAGAAGCTGAAGTGCACCATTTTTCCTCAAGCAGAGCAGGAATGGACCCAATTGCATTTTGCAGACTTCAAGATTGTGGGAGAATAAAATTCTGCCTTACACAGATTTATACCAGTCTTCAACTCTGTGGTAAAGTAATCATGGATGAACAGAAGATTGAGAAGACTCTTTCTACCTTTCACCCAAATGCGATGCAATCCACACACAACTATCGTCAAGACGGCTACAAGAAGTATGCCGAATTAATTGACATCATGGAATTTGCGAAAGCTCAAGATGATGTTCTAAGGAAGAACTACATCTCACAACCGCCTAGTAGCAATGTTGACCATAAAGCCAATGCTAGCAGCTACAAGGTGAGGAAGCCTCTCACAGAGGAGAGGGTCAAGAAGGGTAAGATTGTGGGCAAAGGACAGAATGAAGCACACATCGCCATTGCAAGCACAGAAGATCTACAACCATTAGTTGCACTCATGGATGGCCCAGTAGCAGCCCCCATCACCCCTTCTTTGGACATCGTAGCGGCCGCAGCCGCAGTTGCCCAAGAAAAGAATATCGTTATGGAGCAGATTCAGGCATAAGTTTTCAAGTACTTCGCTGATATAATCTAGTGCACGCATTGCACTTAGAATTTTTTATAGTCATTTGCAGTTTGTGGTTGTGATGAACATTGATTTTTTTTTTCTTTTAATAATGATTGTAAGTTCTATGAGAGTAAAATTTTAAATTCTTGTGATAAGTCCCGCAAGGCTTATATTTTCTTCATGTATTTATAATAGCAAGTTATGTTATGATATTTGAAGTATTTTATTTATGTGTTTGTCGTAGCAGGCACCCAGGGGTGCCCCACACCGTAGGGTCGTCAGGGATATCGACGTACCGTCGGGGATACTGTGCATATGTAGACTAGGTCTATGCAGTGTTTTCATAGTAGTGTACCTAAATACCTCCTCTCTCTCAGTACATTGTGAGGACAAGAATGTAAATGTCCCTTCTTGCCCCTATAAATAAAGCCCCAAGAGCATGTAAAATGGGGACTCCTCATTTTTCACACAAGCAATACATCTACACATCTTGTGGTCTTTGGCTCTTTCCCCCTCCGGTCTCCCCAAGACAAAGGGTAATCCGTACCCACTATCTAGCCTTTTTCTAGCTACGACAGTTGGCGTCGTCCGTAGGGTCCGAACAAAAGGCTACGCATGAAGAAAGAGCCGAAGCCCATCTTCAGTCAAGCCGAAGCACCCCTTCGGCCCACCTTCGCTTAGTGCCTGTAGGCCTGCTACACCTTCGGAACACCTTCGCTCAACACCCGAAGGCCTGCTACACCTTCGGAACACCTTCGCTCAGCACCCGAAGGCCTGCTACACCTTCAGCACATCTTCGCTCAAAAACCTGTCGCCTTAGCTCGGAGAGCCCATTCGTGCTCCGGAGCCGCCTCACACTAACTCACTCTCTGGAGTATGAAATGTGTAAACAAGACACCGCGCATGGCTCCGAGCCCCGGTGCACACTAATTCTCTCTGGAGTGTGAAGTGTACCAACAAGACGCCGCAAATTGCTTCGAGCCCCGGTGCACATTAACTCACTCTGTGGAGTGTGAAGTGCATCAACAAAACACCGCGCATGGCTCCTAGCCCCAGTGCACACTAACTCACTCTCTGGAGTGTGAGGTGTATAAACAAGATGCTGCGCATGACTCCGAACCCCGGTGCACACTAACTCTCTCCGGAATGTGAAGTGTATAAACAAGACGTCGCGCATGGCTCCGAGCCCCAGTGCACACTAACTCTCTCCGGAGTGTGAAGTGTATAAACAAGACGTCGTGCATGACTATGAGCCCCAGTGCACACTAACTCACTCTCCGGAGTGTGAGGTGTATAAACAAGACGCCACACATGACTCTGAGCCAAGGTGCACACTAACTCTCTCCAGAGTGTGAAGTGTATAAACTAGACACCGCGCATGGGTTCGAGCCCCGGTGTACACTAACCCACTCTCTGGAGTGTAAGGTGTATAAACAAGACACCGTGTATGGCTCCAAGCTTCGGTGCACACTAACTCACTCTCTGGAGTGTGAAGTGTATAAACAAAGCGCCGCGTATGGCTCCGAGCCCTGGTGCGCACTAACTCACTCTCCGGAGTGTGAGGTGTATAAAGAAGACACCCCGCATGGCACAGAGCCCCGGTGCACACTAAATCACTCTCTGAAGTGTGAAGTGTATAAACAAGACGCCGTACATGGCTCCAAGCCCTAGTGCACACTAACTCACTGTTAATCTCATTTTTTATTATCCATATTTTAGTTACTGCTAATCACCAATTAACGATGCTTAATCTAGGTTTAGGTTTCGGGTTCTCACAATGTCCTTGTGAATTGTTAATTATATTTCTCATCATCCCAAAACTTGGGTGGTCTAATCTATCATGCCAGATATATAAAAGTTTAGAGCTTCTAAATATAGTTTTCAGGGCAGTATAGGTTGCAAGTGCCTTAATATGAGTGTAGCATAGCCCAGTCTCAAATGAAGCAAGTCATTCTAATACAATTTTTTCACTTTTTCACGCTTTGTAATGAGCAAGTATTCCTTACCATACTCTTCTTCACTCTCTACGTGAAAATCGTTAGCGCGAATATCCTTGAAACTAAGGAGAGTTTTAGTCGATTTTGGGTACAACAAGGCTTTCTTAATGATCAAAGTTATACCCATCGGGAGTATAATTGTGGCTCTTCCTGAGCCTATTATACAAGCAATGCTGCCCGCGATTGTCGCAAGACTATCAGCATTCTTGCTGATCGACTCGAAGAATTTCGCCTCTCTTAAGATGGTATTCGCTATGCCGCTATTAGCTAAACACACTTCCTACATAGGGCGCCACACGCGTTCTAATATAAAGTACTTTATTAATATGTATCAAAAAGCAATCAATACATAAATAAAATACTTCAGATATCAGAACATATCATGCTATTCTTAACTGAATAAATAAATGAATTAAATATCATCCAACCATCTCGAGAAATAAATTATTTAAGGCTCCACACGAGCGTAAAACCATCATCCATGCAAAAGTATAACTTATTTCATTCACACACAAAATAATGGCATTTAAAGTCTAAGTGCATTCTGTGCACTGGACTGAGTCCACCGAGAAGTTAGAGGCTTCAGCTGATATCTTCTCAGGGGTGACATGCTCTTCTTGGGAAATCATGACAGCAGTTGCTACAATACCAAGGGGGTGCGACTGCAGGATTGGATTCCACCTCCATCGGTACAGGCAGCTGCTGCGAGTCTTCCCCCTCAACAAAGAACTTCATCCTGAGCCTCCGCAACCTACATATTATCAATCAATTCGGCATACTCCTTGTAGACGTCTTGTCGATAGTTGCGCGCAGACTGCACTTCACTAGGGTAGAAGGTGGAGGGGGTCTTCTCAATCTTCTGCTCATCTGTGATTTCTCTACTACAGAGTTGGAGATTGGTACATACCCTGTGCAAGGCAGTCCCACGGTTTTGAAGTCAGCAAACCTTAATCGGCTTCATTCCTGCATTGCTTGAGGAAGAATGATGTACTTTAGCTTTTCGAACCGCTTCTTCAGTGCAGTCCACAAAGCTAGTGTGCTCTTCTCTGCCATGTACTTTCTTGAGTGTGAGGCAGAAATGGTGTGTGAGAAAATGAAGTGCTTGATCATTTTTCTCAGGGGTGGGTATGACATCCTTCGATGCACCAAACCCAATACACTACTACAGAACACGTCATCACAGACGGTTCGGAACCGTCATCACAGACGGTTTCCGAACCGTCTATATTTATACGTCTGTGATAACAAGCAGTTACCACAGACGGTTCAAAACCGTCTGTGATAACACTTATCACAGACGGTTTTTAACGTAAACCGTCTCGTGATAAGTGATGATCACGACGGTTTACGTTAAAACCGTCGTGATAATCACTTATCATAGACGGTTTACTTTAAAACCCGTCGTGATAGTGGTTATCACGCACGGTTTTAAAGAAACCGTCTGTGATATGTCTAGTATCACGCGGTTTCTTTAAAAACCGCTCGTGATAGTGGTTATCACGCACGGTTTTTAAAGAAACCGTCTCGTGATATGTCTAGTATCACGACGGTTTCTTTAAAATCGTCGTGAAGGCTATTACCACGCACGGTTTTATGTTGAAACCGTCGTGGTAATAGCCTTCACGCACGCTTTCAACATAAAACCGCTCGTGGTAATCGAGCGACCCTAGCTACATTGTTTGTCGCTTTTTGGCCACCTCGGGAATTGCTAGCCATGCCCTCTGAAAACAAGCATGTACAAAAAGATACATCGCAGAGAATCAATTGTTGACAACTCAAATTTACCATTACTCAAAATAAATTAATAAAGATCGAATTTGTTGAAGTATTTTTGCTATAGTTGTACAATTGGATTACAATTAAATCAATTGTTTGCGTGAATCTGGGTCGGCGATGGAGTGAAACTCTCCTTTGTTAACTATTTCGTCATGATAAAGGTGCATAGTCGCCTCGAACTTCCACGAGCTCTTGCGCAACGAGTCCATATAAATCTATTATCAAACCCCGCCGCTAGGTCAAGAAAAATGGTAAGGATATATATTTGAATTTACAATTACAAAAAATTATTTCGAGATTGACAAACCTCCTGATTCTTCATCTTAGCACTAATGATTTGTTTGCATATGATGGCAAGCGTAGAATGCACATAGCTCATCATTTTTTGCTAGCGCAGACCGCAAAAATAGAATTACATATGTACGTATAGTCATTGAAGACAAATTTTTATGAAGTATGATATATATAGGATTATTGTGTTGTAGCGCGCACTCGGAAATTTCGTCTGTGTGTTAGTTGGTATTGGATCCATCAGATCTTCCTTGTTGGCTAACATAGGAGATGAACGAACTACATAATTGAAAAAGTTATCCTCGGGCATTTCAAACGAAGGAAGACTACAATAGAGTTATGTATAGAGGAAATGATCATACTTGTTGAGTATTCCTTGCAGAATGCTGAAGTCGTGATCGTTTCTGACTAGGGAATCAAGATATATCACGTTGTTCCTCTTGGGTATAATGACTAAAAGGATCCATGGTACCTACTCATGTATGTCGCTATAACTATTAAACCTAAGTACAAATGAAATTTGAATAGCAAATAGTGAAGCACTTACCCTGGTTGTAGGGCACCGATATGTAGTCCTTGCGATTCAAGAAGCAATGACGTCGTTATATAGTTCTCGGCGAAGGTCGCGTCGCTGGATGGTTTGCATAGATACCACGTGTGGGTCGAGGAAACCCACGGTTCTCGCCCTTCCCGCATTTTTCATCATGTATCTATACATAAGCAATGAGTTGCGATATTTATCGGTATTACATGAATGTAGAACTTGATTGTACACACTTACGATGTCCAACATCGTAGAAGCGGGCGTCGAGGGCTTCGAGATTGAATAGGTTGAATAAGTCGTTGAACCCCACCACGGTTGCGGCCCGTTGAAGAAATGCTCATCCTTGTATGCGACGGTGATTCCAAGATCGCACCCCTTCTTTGCGGTATTCGCAAGTACCGTGCATGCAAAGCCCGACAAGCAAATCCAACGTGGGCTAATTGTGCGTTAGAGCACAACGGTTTTCCGATGGAGTACTTCCGTGCTTCGGGACTTGGGAGGCGGCTTAATGTTCGCCGATTTCGATTTGGCCTTAACGATTGGCGGCGTCTTCTGCGAGACGACTCGGGAACCGATCTGGTAGCACGCTTTTGTTGTTCCTTCGCGTCTTCTCCACGGAACCGATGAGGTGGCCTTCGAGGCGAAATATGAGGTGGAGTCATGGAGGGTCCCGTTGGAGAGGAATGGTCCAGGACGATGTCCGTCTTGGGCCACTGGATAAAACCGCGTACGGCATCCCCTAGTGTTGTGATCTCTTCGTTCGGGCGAATGTCCAATGGACGGCCATGAAATGTTGATGTACCATGTCCACCTCCACCCTTGCGTAACCATGCGCCACCGACACCGTCTTTGCATCGCTCCTTCCCGGTATGGATGCACCATCCCCGACCTCAATAGGAATGGACCCAACTAACCTCGCTTGGAGCTTGCGGTAGTCGGCTCCTACAAAACGATACGCAATTAGCTAAGGCGTCCTATAGGTCTATCTTTGGTGCATTCCATAGATGTACATTACCTTGATGCGGTCTATCGGTAATTGGTCGTCGTCATGTTCAAAATTATGCGTGGACGCGACACTACTCCGATGTCGAGGACTTGTTCCCGCAATAACGAGGCGGCTTGCGGTCGGTTGCGAGTACTTGATTCAATTGATCCCGCAAACTTGCTATCTCGTCGTCCTGAAATTACGCCTTAAGCGGTTCAAGCGATTGTCGTACTCGGCCTTGGATCTCTTCCTACTTCTATACATGAAGTAGTCGTCATGAATCCATGTACCCAAGGTACGTTAACCCCTTGCCTCGCGTGCGACCCGGTGCTCCTTGTTTCCTAGGGCCGTAGATAGTATATCCTTCTCCTGTGTTCTTGGAAGGAGCCTTCGAAGTTTGGGCAATCAATTCACGCTGCAAGAGGTCATCATGTTATTATAGTCACTATGAAGTTATGGACTTATAAACAAGTAGGTAGTTCGACATATTTACCACACGTTGGGACACTTCCTGGTCCGCCGGGTTTGGGAAAGTGACGCCATCGAGCGAGACTTTGCCCTCGCTTTTAACCGTGCACGGAACGCGAGTGTGTGATATCGAAAATAGATTCTCCTCCTCCGCCTCCCATTGCGCGGTTTAGCCGCGTACCAGTGATGCCGAGTCCGTGGGGTGAGTGTTTCGTGCTGGATTGCTTTGTGCGCCGCACTTTGCTCCTTAAATTCATCCGTCGTCTTCATAGCCACAAAGGCGTTCCATGTTTCCAGCGTCAAGAATGGAAACTTCGTGAAGGCGTCTCACTCTTGTTCACGTCTTTGCGTGACAAGAACGCTCTTGAAGGTCCTCCACGCGTGACACATGGAGAGCAAGGCATGCCGCTCGACGCGTTTCATGTCTGCTTACGGGATAGTGAACTCGCTTGAAAGGTCTTCCCACAAAGACGCGTCTCGATCTTTTGTCGAGACTTCCACTTTGGTATGGTGATAGGGACCTTTTCCTTGCAAGTATCCCGCAGATGGTCCGAATCTCGCCACGATGCCGGGGACTCATAGGGACTAACGTCACCGACCTCCGTGATGGTCGATCGGCCAACAGCAATTTCGATATTCCTCTACCATCTCTCTTATGTATCTGCGGCGTCGGTGACGGCGCGCGAAGACGGCGCCTCTGCCATGTCCGTGTCGGTGACGGCGACGAAGACGGTGCCTCTGCCATCTCGCTTACTTCCTATCTATATAAGTTACGTACACAATTATTACATAGTATATAATATATGGGAAATTGCACAAAAAATATAAACAAATATAATCAACTGTCATTTGTATAAGGTGTATTAAGCTATAATGTGTGAAATCGTGTCCACCGGTTCACCCAATAACAATGAATGTGATGTTCCTAAAGTTTAGGAGGATCTGCTTATAGAGAACAACATCCTCGCTTTTTTTCTTTAGGTGCATATTGCCTAACCAAATATCAAATGGTCGCTAAACTAGCATAGCTTTAGCTTTACGTAGAATTAAATTTCGAACAAGTATGCTCTCCAAAACCAAAGACTTTAACAACCGATATGCTACAATTCTACTTATAGGTTCAAAAGACAAGACACCAAGACGAACCAGTAAATTGAGGAAATGCATGTCATGCTTTACACTACAAATCTTCTCCATGGTTGGAGCAGAGAGTGCAATAGCAAACTAAGAAGCTACATAACCACAAATGCATCCAACATTTTGTAAAGCAAAGCAGAATACAAATGTGTCATCATTCTTGAACCAATTGACATCAAGTCAGTGTCCACAGTTCACCCAATAACAATGAATGTGATGTTCCTAAAGTTTACGAGGATACTGCTTATAGAAAGAACAACATCCTGCTTTTTTCTTTAGGTGCCTATTGCTCTAACCAAACAATATGTGTTATTACACTAAAAATTTGCAGACAATTAAAAGTTGAACATAAATTGGACCTTCCAAATATCAAATGGATGTTAAACTAGCATAGCTTTAGCTTTTAAGTAGAATTAAATTTCCGAACAAGTATGCTCTCCAAAACCATAGACCTTAACAACTGATATGCTACAATTCTACTTATAGGTTCAAAAGACAGCACACCAAGTCATACTTTACACTACAAATCTTCCTCCGTGGTTGGAACACAGCGTGCAATAGCAAATTAAGAAGCTACATAACTGCAAATGCATCCAACATTTTGTAAAGCAAAACAGAAGACAAATGTGTCATCATTTACTGATCCTTTAGAGATTCAAACTGATTATCTGAAAAAAGCACAAAACATAAATGCCAGAGTTCATAGAAAAGACACAACACGGTAGCGAAGCACAAGTCCAATGGGCATGCACATAGACAGAGTGCAAGAATGAAGATTTGAAGCACAAAAGCATACGGATAGTAGCATGTGCGATATTGTTTGATTTGCGATGGATGAATGAAAGCCAATCATGGAATTTGATCTAATCCATCGATCGAAATATATGTCTTGGAGCATACCATTTTATGGTTAACAAGTGATAACATATGACCTAGGCAAAGGTTGCACTTGTGCGGTAGTAAGTAGTAACTACCCTATGAGCGAAAATATCAATAGGAAGCAGTGTAGAGATCAACTTAGGAACTAAACTTAACTAGATACAATATGGAGAAAAGTGATATACAACTCTACAAGATTTCATGATATCTTTGGTCGAAAAAAAAAACATGCACTGTAGCGCTTTGGACTTTTGGTATTCCTGCACATAGAAAACTTCCAAGTAGATTACCCGGCGGTGGCGGTGGCGAGGTGGCCGGCTCGGGAGGCGCGGGTCGGGGAGGAGGGGCGCGGGGTCGGGAGGCGCGGGTCGGGAGGCGTTCGAGACGAGGCGGCCGGGCTCGGGAGGCGCGGTCGGGGAGGAGGCGCGCCGGGTCGGGGAGGCGTTCGAGACGAGGCGGCCGGAGGCGCCGGGTCGGGGAGGAGGGGCGCGGGTCGGGGAGGGGCGCCGGGTCGGGAGGCGGCGCAGAGGACGCTCGAAACCCTATCGTCTCGAACCTTATATATCAACACGCATCACGAGCGGTTCTAGAGGGAACTGTCGTGATGTGAACATCACGAGCGGTTTCCCAGAATCGTGCGTGATGCGTAAACATCACGCGGTTCTTGGGAAACCGTCAGCGATATTCGCATCACGCATTCCCTCTAGAACCGCTCGTGATGTTTACTCATCACGAGCGGTTCTAGAGGGAACCGTCAGTGATGTTCCACATCGAGCGGTTCCCTCTAGAACCGCTCGTGATGTTTAATTTATTTGTTGATGCTTGCACATCATGCAAGCTATTCTTGTTATGAATCGTGCAAAGCATTGTAAAATGTCGTTCTTACCTCAATCGACATTTGTTCCATTATATGACTCGTATGGCATTTCAACTGTTGAAAACTCAAATGGATATGTCTTTCTTTCATAGATTTCGCCAGAACATCTAATTCACGCACTACATAGACAAAAAGACCTTGGGCACTTCACTAATGCTTTAGATTTCAATCGTTGAAAACTCAAATGGATATGTCTTTCTTTCATAGATTTCAACTGTTGAAAACTCAAATGAAATAGTGCTAAGTTATATGTCATCATTTTTAGTTAAGGGTCACATGAATAAACCTTGGGCACTTCACTAATGCTTTAGTGAGCATATTATACCCAAAAATATGGATATTTCAAATACATGATGATCACAAGTCCATAACACAACACATGACAATGGAATAAATAAATTAATTACAATGGAGTAATTAAATTCTTAATTAAAATACTGACCCTTCATGATGATCGACGCGATATAGCTAGCTTCCTCACTGGGTTCTTCCTCGAGCACGATGCCGTCTCCGAAAGGTGGCAACTCGTCAAATTGATTGTATTCTTCCTCGTCCACTACATTCTCAACTCCGACAATCCTCCTTTTCCATGAAGAACTACGTGGCGCTTCTTATTTGCCGGGTCGGTTACATAGAAGACTTGAACAACTTGGTTAGCCAAGACGAATGGTTCGTCTTTGTATCCGACACGCTCGAGGTCCACGGTAGTGACGCCGCATTTGTCGACCTTCACTGTGGGAGATGGACCCAACGGCACCAAATAGGGGATCTTGAAAAGCACGTGGTCGATCTCCCATATCTCCTCTATTTGCCCATAGTACGAGCTCCTCGACCCATCCAGATCTTGAATGCATCTATGCGGACACCGCTGCTACGCCTTTGTGCTCTTCCTATCCTGAGCTGCCGTATAAAATGTGTACCCATTTATGTCGTATCCTTGCCATGTGACAATTGTAAAATGTGGCCCTCTTGCCAACCATAGCGTATCATCACTTGATGACCTCCGAGTGATTCGCACCTTTAACCATTCGTTGAGCCGAGCGGTTGTGCTCTCTCGTGATCCAAACCTCCGACCGGTCTGGATTCTGTTGGCGTACCATGTCTTTGTGCTCGTCGATGTATGGGGACACTTGGGTCATGTGTTGCAAGACCGTGAAATGGGCTTGAGCGTACGTATCCAAATCGGGAGTGATTGATTTCCTTCCGATGGTCCCGATACCATCCAGTCTCCCCTCATGACGAGATAGAGGCACACCAATCGGATCCACCTGAGCCATGTAGTCGACGCAGAACTCAATGACCTCTTCCGTTGCATAACCTTCGATGATGCTGCCCTCCGGTCGAGATCGATTCCGTACGTAGGACTTGAGAATTCCCATGTACCTCTCGAACGGGTACATATGACGTAGAAACACAGGGCCGCATATCTTTATCTCTTTCACAAGGTGAACAATGAGATGGACCATGATATCGAAAAATGACGGAGGAAATACATCTCAAGATGACACGAGTCGTCACTACCTCGGCTGCAGAGCATCTAGTCCTTGGGGATCGATGACCTTCGAGCAATTGAGTTGAAGAAATAACACGACCTCAAGATTGCCACTCGGACCTTGTTCGCAAGATACTCCTAATTGCAACAGAAGCATTTGTGTCATCGAGACACGACAATCATGCGACTTCATACCAATTAATTTCAAATCTTGCATAGAAACAAGTTTCTTAATGTTAGCGGAGTAACCAGACGGACTTTCACACCGTGCAAGCTCGCACGATTCATTTCTCGGCCTTGGGCCAGTGTAGCAAGTCGGGGAAGGTACGTTCGTCTGTATCGGTCTCTTTCGGTGCTAACTCGGTCCTTATGTTCATATCGACCAAGTCACGCCGCATGCGTTAACACCATCCTTTGTTTTGCCACTAATGTTCAAAGAAGAGACCAATCAAGCTATCACATACATTCTTCTCTCGTGCATAACGTCGATGCAAAGGTCGAACTTCTAAGTACTCCCAATAAGGCAAGTCCCAAAAATTGACCGCTTCTTCGGATGTTCTTCTCACGGGTTCTTAATTTACGTCCCTTCCCAAGCACAACATCGATATCCTTAACCATATCATAGACCTCTTTCCCACTAAAAGCCCTTGAAGTCGAACCGTCTTCCTTATTTCCGTCGAATTGTTTCTTCATCTTGCGGTATGGGTGACTCCTCGAAAGGAACCTACGGTGGCGCATATACACGCTTTCTGCGAGTTGTTCAACCATACACTCTCCGTAGCATCTAAGCGGTGCAGACGAGCTTTGGCTCCTTTTGTATCAAGCTTGAACAGTTACCAAGGGCGGGAAAATCATTGATGGTGCGAGAACAACATGGCGCGTAAAGTGAAGTTCTCTCGTTTGTACGCATCCCATACCTGCACCCTTCGTTCCACAAGATCACAAGATCTTCCAAAAATGGTGCTAGGTACACATCAATATCATTCCCGTGTTGCTTCGCCCTTGGATAAGTAGTGACATCAAAATGTACTTCCGCTTCATCTGAGCCAAGGAGGAAGGTTGTACATACATAGATTCACGGGCGAGTGCTATGTCGGTGCTCATGTTACCGAAAGGATTCATTCCATCCGTACTCAACCCTAACCTTATGTTCCTCGGTTCAAGACCGAACTCTTGAAGCTCCGATCGAAGTTTCTCCACCGCGTAATCGTGAGGTGTCTTAGCTTTCCATCTCTCTTACGCTCCTCGAGTGCCAACGCAGCAATCTTGCCTCCTTTGGGTTCGCAAATAAACGCTTCAAACGTGGGATTATAGGTAGATACCACAACATCTTAGCAGGAGGTCCTTGCTTCACCTTAGCAGTATTTTGACGCTTGTATCGGGATGCTTTGCACACGGGACAATAATGCATGTCTGCATACTCTTTACTGGTAGAGGATACAATCGTTCGGACATGCATGTATTCTTTCTACTTCCATTCCCAATGGGCAAATAACCTTCTTTGCTTGATAGGTGGTGCTGGGCAACACGTTTCCCTCCGGAAGGATGTCCGCTAGGAGACCTAACAACGCCGTGAAACTCTTATCGGACCAACTATTGCTTGCCTTCAATTTCAGCAGTTCAAGCACGGTTGACAACCTTGTGTATTCCGCTTGCGGCCGGGAACAAAGGTCTCACCGAGTCCTCCCTTAAGCCCTCGAATTTACAAAACACTCTCTCACTGTAGTTCTCTTACGCATCGCGTAGCATCCGATCCAGTTGTCATCGTGCCCCTATCCTCATCAAAAGCACATCCACATCCCAAATCGTTGACTTCCTCGGCGATGTCGTCATTATTAACTTCGTATAATCTGCTCTTCACCGTGGTCGTCCAACATGTATACCCTTTTTGAAACCCTTCAATCAAGTGCGCTTGATCTGCGCGCGTTGTTAAACATCTTGATTACGCAATCAATGCACTGACGAGACATAAAATTTATCCCTTCTTCAACATATCACGCTTTCGTGGCTCTTCTAAAAGCAACCACGCCATTAATGTAATCTTGACTCACACGGTTCACACCGTACATCCGATTCGATCCATCTACAATACGCATGTAACAAATTAGTGTCAAATTGATTAGCGATTAATTTATAGCAAACGAAAATGTGCAATATAAACTCATTCTCCAACATTTGTATCTAAGGTTATTGAAAGAAAACTCTTCACTAGTTATGTACCACACGCGGTGGCATAGCGTAGCCATGCCTCGCGCCACAACCATGATCCCTACCTCTCGACACGATATCTATCTCAATTGAACAATCATGCAACCCAAATATAGGCATCACCTCATACAACACTTATTAACCTAAAATACCGGCACCGTAAATGCAATATTGCTTGACCCAAACCCCACCGTACTGTGAACCGGTGTGTAAATTTTATTTTTTTAAGCCAATTAATTATCCTAACTCAAATTTTAGTGATTATTAGACCTAATTCAATTTTATAAAGTTACCACTCCTAAGTCAAATTTTAGTTCATTAGTTATAAGGTTTCAAAACTAAGATTTGCGGGGCTAATATTATTTATTCCAACATTGACGGTGCAAGATCATGTGCTCATACCAAGATAGAGGAGGAGCCGCAGGTGGAGGAGCTAGGCGCGGGGAAGTGGCGCCTACTTAGACACATCTGGATATGTCTTTCTAAGTGGCTCTCTTGGAGCGGTAGACACCTGTTGATGAGGAGCTAGGGCGAGGAAGTGGCGCAGTTGGAGGAGCTAGGGCGGGAAGTGGCGCTGGGCGGTAGACACAGTGCAGATGAGGAGCTAGGCGAGGAAGTGGCGCAGTTGGAGGAGCTAGGGCGAGAAGTGGCGCTGGAGCGAGATACACAGCACAAGAGGAGCTAGGGCGAGGAAGGAAGTGGTAGACACAGCAAGCGATGCGGCGAGAGGAATGTCTCGGCTCAATTTATATGAAGACAGAAATCACGACGGTTCTATTTGAACAAATGCGTGATGGGCATTATCACGAGCGGTTACGAAATATAACCGTCAGGATGTTCTGACGGTTATATTTGAACCGTGCAGGATATCCTGACAGTTACGAAAATAGAACCGCTCAGGTAACATCCTGACGGTTCTATTTGAGAACCGTCGTGATAATGCCCATCATCGCATGCACGGTTCTATTTCGCAAACTGCTCGTGATGGGCCCACTACGCCAAAAGATAGCCCAGACAGACCCAACACAGACGGTTCCAAAGGAACCGTCTGTGATGGGCCGTCTGCTATAGCCTCTTTTGTAGTAGTGAATAGCAGCGAGGAGCTTCCTGGCTCCAAGTACAATCTCGACATCAGAAGCCCAAGTCAAGTAGTTTTGGCCGTGCTGGGCTAGCTCCTCGAACTCCTGGTTCGTGATGCCCGCCATCTACATGTGCATGCAAGAAATACATAAATTTATTGCTAGTAAATGCATGAAATAAATTGGATAATGGTACAAAATATTATTGTAATGTTCTAGAATTTTATACACATTTTACATAATTTTAGTGTAAATTGCAGTGATAAAAAGAAATTTAGGTAACTACAATTAATCAAAACTGTAAATAAATATAGAAAAGTACATATTTTCCATAATTTTAGTGCTACTTGAAGTGATCAAAATCAATTTAAGTAATTAAAATTAATCAAAACTGTAAATAAATACATAAAAGCGCAGAAGTAATAATAAGAGTGCTAAATATGCTTCAAATGCTGAAAATGATTCAAAATTTGAATTCCCAATGCCCTTTTCTGCTGCAATATGAATTTGTGGAGAATTTTACAATTCTAACGATTTAAGCGCTAATTTTTATTGTTGAGAAAAAAATTCATGCAATTTTCAGAAGAGCTGAGAGCCCATTTGCAAAAACTCCTTTTCTTTATGTTTTTTCTTTTTTCCCCAAATTTCTTGGGCCATGCCCATTTTTCTTGGCCCACTCTGGCCCAAACAGGCGGATACATATACGGGCGCTAGGGCTCCCCTAGCGCCAAGTTATGCGGTGGCGGCGGCACGCATTGCGGCCCGTGGAGCTAGGTGCGGCGGCACGGCCGTCGAGAGCCCAAATGATCACGGCAATCTGCGCGGGGTTCGTGGCGGCTCGGTCGCGTCGCGGCGGCGACAATCGTCTAGCGTCGGAAGCCGAGCGAAATGCGACGATCGGGCCGCCGCACACGACCAAAAGGGCGGGTGGCGGCGGTCGGCCGAGCGGCATAGTGCACCGTGTGGGGCGGCGGCGATGATCGTCTGACAGCGTCTTTGAGGCAACGACCGACGGTGTGGGCAGCATTTGGCGGCGGCCTCGGGTGCTTGCGGCGGCGTGGCCGCGAGCGCGCGTCCGTCCGACTAGGCAAGATTTCGTGTGAGCGGCGTGGCCGCATGCGATCGCCGGCGCTATTTTTCTTTTTCTGTGTTCATCCAGTCTGCAATGCAATCAATATCTACTCTTTCACACAATCTACCGATTAGTTTGGCTGACGACTTCAAGTCGGCCAGCGGTAGATTATATCAAATTTGCACCTTAGAAAAAATTTGGAAAGCCAAATTTGTGAAATTGAAAGCAAGATAGAAAAACGATCCAATCTACGAGTGATGTTTCAATTCGTAGAGCGCAGTCGTGTTGATAACGTGTTAAGAAATCGTCGGTGACGAGTCCAGTCCGATTGGCAACTCGTAGGAGAATCACACACAATAATGCAAGTACAAAAAGTAGATTGAACACAGAGATATAGGGAGACTTCTTTCACTTTATTTCTCTTCTCCAAAAAGTACGTACAATGATTGTGGGAACTCTCCTATATACAAACCACTGATGGATGAGGAGTCCACCATAAGCTAGACCTGCAAAGTCCAGACTAGGGATAGCAATCGGGCGCAGCAGGTATGGGTAGTGCTCGCCCATACCCATCCCCGCGACCCTGAATTCCCCCCACGGGTATACCCACGAAGGACGACAGGCGAAAAACCTCGCCCATACTCGTCGCTCGCGGGCATGCCTGTTTACGCGCGAATAATGCATCACCGCCCGTGGGTACCCATCGCCCGCGGACAAGCTCGTTACCCTCAAGCAATGCATACATCAAGTTCATCATAATTCACACATCAATGGTGCATCACACATTCAACAACTAATAAAGTTCATCACAATTCACATATCATGTTCGACAAGATAACTAATCAAGTTCAATAAATAAAATACAAATACAAATTGACATAGATTCTTACACATGTGGGTAGATTACGGGTAATCGGGCGAAGCGGGTACGGGTAGAGCTTACCTATGCCCATACCCGTTTACCCGATGGGTAAGGAATTATGCTCGTTTTCATACCCGTGAGCAAAGAAAGACGCACATACCAGTCTCTATTAGGGTATTCGCCCGCGAGTAATCGGGCACAATTACCATCCCTATTCCAGACGCAGGTTTCCTAACAATTGCTACGACCACATTTTGGTGACTTCGCAACTGCAAATGGAATTCACTCCAAAATTGCCAGTTTCTTTTTTTAAGTACACGCAGGACGCACATATCACATGCACACCCACGCATGTGAGTACGTCCTTAACACATATCTAATTTAAAATAGAGACCTAAGCCTCACCGAGTATAGACATATTCAGGCTAGATAGCGACGAGAACGACTAGTTCTTCTTTAGTGCAGGTCTACGTGATAGGATGGACAGCAAGCAAGAAAGGGGAAGAGTAGATATGCAATGATTGTAGAATTAAGTTTGTATTATAATAGTTTACAGACTCATTTATACACATTAATTTTGTATTACAATAGTTTACAGACTCATTTATACACATGTATAAAAGACCAGCTAAATTTATGGTTCCTATAAAAATAACTAAATCTATGGTTGCCTCGATGCATGCATGTGGAGCTCTTCTGGTAGCTTTAGCAAAATAAGTTTAGCAGCGTAGTAGCGTTTCGAGCTTACTCTAGTGAACAGATACCGTGAATGGTACGACTATTATGTTAAGTATCTCATGCACAAAGCATACTTAGATTGATAGCGCCTATACGACTGAGAGTAAATGTTTTATCCCATATACAACTCTTGTTTCTTTTATTAGGACTAGCATAGTAGCATACTATTAATGCTATTGAAAGAGAACAGTGCCCACATGAATGTTCCCATCCTTATCGAATTAGAATTATAGTTTTCCTTTGTAGCTTAATGATACATGGCATGATTGATTGTTCTGACCGAGGCTATATGGGGGATTAGAAGCTGGATGCCTGTACTAAAAATATAAAATCTCATGCATCTAACTAGAGTTTATCATGTTTGATCATTGCTATTCCGTTCTTTTTTAATTCAAAACGACAATAAAAAACGGAGATAGTACTTCGTACAGTTCCTTATGAAAAAGAACCAACATGTTAGTCCGATAGGGAGTTTTAACTTCGTAAAAGAGCCAATGTTCTATGACAACCTGCTTGTACTAATCGTTACTTAGAAATGTGGAATTAACGCATGAGATCTTGATTTCACGATTTGTACAGATATTGACAGTTTGACATTAGGCCTACGAGTTTTTGGCTAGAATGTCACTGTTGACACACGCAATAACAAAACTAGTTTTCCGCATTAAAAGTAACAAATACACTTGTTTGTACTTCAGAGGACCAGATTTACAATGCGGACGACACATGACCTCGTCCGGCCTATAGGGACGCGGAAATACCTTCTCCAGAAAAAATTGAGAGTTGTAGGAATATTTAAATATAGCAAATGAACTTAAAAAATTATGAAATTTTTGTGAAGGCTCCTGACACAGTGTACTTGCTTGTGAAATTTTTCCATAACTTTATTATTCTGAATTTTTTCTCAAAAATCATTTAAGGCTTCTATTTGTATGCAAATGAAATAAGTGATCCGAGAATTTTTTTTTAAAATATGCTCAAAATATTTTCCACATTTATTCTCAGTATAATTGTCCCAAAATTATATTTCTTTTGAAATTTTCTAACCTCTGTGGCCGAATTTTCCTTATCCTAACTCCTAGCCAGGGGTGTGGTAGCCCGCCCCACCCTTTGTTTGTTTTCTAAACTAAAATAATACTTTCGGAGTCACTGGATTTTCGCTAAAATCTAAAAAAATATTATTTGATATGATTTCATCACATGTGATAATACCCCTCCCCCGACAACGAAAGTTTGATCTGATCAGTAGGGACTGGCCACGCGGCTGACCATGTGAAAAAAAATGTGGAGTGAAAATTTTAGTACATGTGATAATATTTACTTCTTCTATTTTTACATCCGTAAAGAAGATAAAAACTGTAGCATAATATTGTCGTGAAGTCGGAGTACGATTTCCTCTACGTCCCGGTCAACTTTGGCTATCAATACTATTTTCTTTCGTGCTCCGAGTATTACTAATCATACTATTACTTTTACTATCAACTTTTTTTGGTTTTGTATGATCTGATCACTCGATTTGTAACATACAAAAATTGTAATCTTAGGATAATTATGCCGATAATAAATGTGGAAAGTATTTGGAGTATGTTTTAATTTTTTTTCTCAAATCGATTATTTCATTTGTATATAAACAATAGCCTTAACGAAATTTTTGAGAAAAAATTAGAATAGATATAATTCTGAAAAAAATACACAAGCCGGGCGGGAGATGGGCCGGCGGAGTGGAGGCGAGCCATGAGGTAGGTAGGCTGGGGGAGAAACGATGATGGGTCAAAGGATTCGCCCACGACGATGAAATAAATTTTTAAGGATTTTTGAATTCCAGAAATTCAAACAAATCAAAAGGCAAATAGAAAATAACAAATAGAGTCTCAAAAATTCTAGAAAGATTCACAGAAATTCCTTGAATTATTCTGGACTTAATAAAAATACTTTTAACTTTAATTTTTCTTTTTCTTTTGCAAATAAAATAATTTCTAATTTCGGGTAAAAGAAAACCATTTTTAAAATCCAAGAAAATTCTTAAAATAATAATTTTGATTTTAAATACAAGAAATCTCAATTAAACCAACTTTAATTTAATTGAAGTCTGATTAATTCATATTAACTGCAATTGACTCTGAAATTTCCAATTAAGTTTTAGGCAAATGAAAGCAAGTGGTTCTCTTTTAAAATTTTGAAAATCTCTGAAAAAGCGGGATGCTACACTATGTCTTATCACGTATGTTGATATGTGATTCAAATTCTAAAGAGACCAAGGTCTCAAGACGCAGAGCGTCGCGTCGACAGACTTAGCCCATAAGAAGGTCCGCGATCTATCCCCGTGGTGCGGGGGGAGGGGGAGCCCCCACGGTACGTATTCTTATACTTTTTTGGATTTGTTTCTTCGACTCAAGTCAGTTTTATGCAACCATATATACCCCTTTTAAGTCGAACGCGAAGAGTTGACAACTCATTAAAATCCATGCGTTTTGTAAAACACTTTTTCTGATATAGTCAAGATCGTCGTCATGCGCCCGTGGTTTTTTCACGCATTGGTTTTCCACGTAAAAATTAGTGTCTCCCTGTTTTTTATGTACTTTGTTATTTGTCTGTCAATTTCTAACAAGTGGTATCAGAACCACGTTCGTTGTCTGTTTCAATCTAGGGTTTATTCAACATGACGTCATTGATGTATGATCTTCCGCTGCTGGATCGGTGACACACAATTCTCTCCGTGGCAAGTCAAGATGCGGGGTTATTACCGCAATCCGATCTGGATGAGACGCTGGATGGCTTCGGGAAGAAGGCAATCAATACTTGGTCCGATGAAGAGAAGAGAAAGGACTGTAAAGCAATGTCCTAACTTCAACTTTACCTGCATAATAAAATTCTGCAAGAGGTGCTGAAAATCACATCGGCCGACGCTCTATGACTGAAGCTAGAAGAGATATGCATGACAAAGGATCTCACAACAAGATGCATCTCAAGCAGAAATTGTTCTTACACAAGTTGCAAGATGGAGGTAATGTGTTAATCATCTTTTGGAATTTAAAGAGACCGTCTCTGACCTACAGTCAATGGAGGTAAAATATGACTAGGAAGATTTGGGTTTAATTCTTTTTTGTTCTTTGCCTAATTCATACTCAAATTTTAAAGATACTGTATTTTATAGTCGTGATACACTGACCCTCAATGAGGTTTATGAAGCCTTGCATGCCTAGGAAAAGATGAAACAGATAGCGTCTTCTGAAGTTTCATGTTCACAAGCAGAAGGTTTGTTTGTTCGTGACAGGCAAAAGGAGAAGAACTCAAACAATGGATCTCGATGTAAAAGTTCAACCGACTACAAAGACCGGTCGAAATCCAGACGCAAGTACAGTCCGTGCAAATATTACAAGAAAAGTGAGCACGACATATCTGAATGCTACAAGTTGCAGAACAAAGAAAAGATGAATGACATATACAAACCGAAAGGTAAAACAAAAGATAAATGTATTGCAAATATAGCTCGTGATAGTAGTTCTGAAGGTGAGATGCTTATTGTTTTTATTTTTGCTAGATGTGCTGAAACTAATGATGCATAGATTCTTGATATTGCCTACACTTTTCATATGTGGTCGAACAGAGATTGGTTTACCTCTTATGAGCCAATCAATAAGGGTGCGGAGCCCCCCACGGTACGGATTCTTCTACTTTTTTGAATTATTTACCGTCTTCGACTTGAGTCATTTTTATACCACCATATATACCCCTTGTAAGGCGTACGAGAAGAGTTGATGACTCATTAAAATATCTGCATTTTTTAAACAATTTTTCTGATATAGTAAAGATCGCCGTTGTACAGCCGTGATTTTTTTTTCTATAAGAGTTTTTCATGTAAAAATTTATATCTTTCTGTTTTTAATCTAATTTGTTATTTAACTGTCGATTTCTAACAATGTACCTGAGTTTTTTTTTAAAAAAAAAACAAGCGACCGATCCGGTCGGCTGTGCTCAGGCAGATCATCCGCTTCGGAATGAACGTACGCACATTGCACCCCGACGCTAGATGACACTGCCTCGCTAGCTAAGCACGAAATCAAGGTAATTGACTTTGCAAAGCACGGCGCGAGCTGTCACGTACAAAGAGCCTAACACGAAGTAGGTACCCAAGCAAAGCAGGAAGAGGAATTCAACTATCACTGCATGCAGAATCGAATCTAACCACCATTCAAGCCAGTAGCCACCATGCGTGCACGAACAAGTTCAGCTGTCACTGTGCAATTTGTAGTTGACTGTGGCCGGCTCCGGTTCGAGATCAAGCTGATATCTTGTCTGGTGGAGAGCGGCTGAGAGTTTCACACGGACCCGGTGCGTACGGATGGCGAGGCACCACCCACCGGCGCTGGTTAACGTATCCTCCGAGCTTACTTCTTACCGGCCACCATCAATCATCGCACCCCTGAACTAATCATGGCTGCCGGTGGACAGTCGCCAGCACGTACAGCTGCCATACAGCCGAGATCGATCGAAACGAAGCTTATCAACTGAAACTTCACCAATCTCAACGGAAAAGATCTGAAGTTGCACTGCTGGCAGCAGGAGTATTTAATTCCTTGATCGCTACTTGAGGCTGAAGCTCGAGCAGCTCAGTGCAGTACCGCCCTCTTTAGTACGGCTTTCGCTTTTTGTCCAGAACAAAAAAACAAAAACCGTCACAAACGAGAGGTTTTTTTTAGCCGCTTCAAGGTACAACGTTTGAAAGTTGAAAGCTTTCCGCTCCCACGGGGAGTTTTCATGGCTTCCCGATACTATCGTTCCAAAATTATTCTCAAAGTTCTGGATTAATTACCCGCTGAATGTCATTCCATAAAGACGACGTCAGCAAACCCCCAGCTCCCTCCTCCCCCAGCCTCCCCCTCCCCCGGCGCACACCTCCTCCCCGGCTCCCTCCTCCCCAAGCCACCCATCTCCCGCCGGCGGCTAAGGCCCAAACCCGAGCCGCCGGCGGCTGCTCTGTTTTTCTTTCTTTTTTTGATAGTAAAATTAGTGTTACGAAATAATTAATTATTGTACTAATTATTCACGGTAATAATTGTATGTAATAATTACTTATTGTAATAATTATTTATGTAATGCTTGTTTATCTTAATAATTATTTATGCAATATTTATTCATTGTAATAATTATTTGTTGTAATAAATGTTTATTATAATAATTATCGTTAAATACACTAATTGTGGTTTATTACATTGTTTGCGGTACATTATCGTTAATCGTGGTATATTACATTGTTTGCGGTATGTTTTCGTTAGTCGTCGTTGTATGCGATCAATTGCGTTAGCCGTCGTTAATAGTTGTCATTAAATGTTATTGATTGTGTTAAACGATATAAAACAAACTATTACTGTCCTCAGGGGTATTTCAAACACTTTTTATCTCAGAAGCTACAACCAGTCTACCTAAAAACAAAACAGTCAAATATTAAATCTTTTTAACCCTGCAGCAAATCGCTTTTAAAAAAAGTCACGGCCTTCCAAACAGCCCGACTGACAGTTTCACTGTCACCAGTGACAGATTCAGAGGCTTCAGCTCCAAGCCTGCTGCTAGCTCGATTATTCCTCCAGACCGGCCGCCGGCCGGTCTAAGGGGCGGATTATTGCAATGCTAATAGCAGATATAGCTAACAAAGGGATGGCTTGGTTTGGTGGCCATAACTGTAGACGCATGATCAGGGCCTGACCGGCCAATCAACGAGAGAGAAGGGATGACAGATTCCTGGCTCTTGTTTGAGCGGAAGGAACAGTGCAGGCCACGCCGTCTCTCCGCTCCGCTCACAGTTGGCAGTGCGTACATGCAGGAGCGCGCGCGCGCTCCTGTAGGCTGTAGCTCTGCGACTGCGCTCCGCTGCTTTCACGTGTGCACGGTCGAACGATCGAGTTACCGAGAGAAGGCACCCCTAGAAGGTAGCATCTTGCATTATGGGCAGCCATGGCCCATGCGTGCGTACTGCAGTCCAGACTCTAGAGTAAATGGCTACGTGTTCGCTGCTCAGCATTGTCTGCAGTTCTGCACTGGCCCTAGCCCTAGCCATGGCCAACCTTGCTTTTACCTGTAGAACGGAGGGGAAACAAGTAATAAGTTTATATTACCCACGAACTTGCTCTAGCCACTTAACCCTCTAAAAAAAAGAAAAAGAAAGATATTCTACCCTAAAGCGCTAAAATCAGAGAAAAAAAAACTCACTAGCCTTGTTTTAGAGATCGTTTTGCCTATGCGGATATGACGTGGACCAATTTTGATGCTGACATGTATAACTTTATCGATGACTTAGCAAATAAATAATGAGAATATTTTTTAGAAAAAAGGCACTCCTTCTCTCTCTCTCTCTCTCTCCATCCAGATGATCGATCTCAGAGAGGTGGAGCTCACTCACCGGTGATGGCAGTGGCGACAGAAGCGGAGATGGAGGAGGCAGTAACGGAGGCTGATGCAGTGGCCGTGGAGAGGTGGATTGGCACCGGCGACGAGGCTGATGCCTTCGAATTTAGTTAGGCCTGAATGAAACCAGGCTTTTCTCAGCCTGGACCAGCCCATCGTTTGACCACGTCTATTTGGTAATCCCAATTCCGAGGCCTAGGTTCTTTGAAGCTTTCAACCGCGTGATGAAATTATTTAGCTCGGCCCAAGCCTCGGTTTTGGTTAAAGCCCAGGCCCGGCAATACATTAGAATTTGTTTTTTTTTTTTTGAAACAAAGGGAATAAGAATAAGACATTAAGATGTACTACGAAATCATGTTTGTTTGGGAAGTTCTTTCTGAGATCCATATGTAGCAGTAGGTATTGGGTCGTCGTGCGGTGCCGACAAAATCTTGCCTATCGTGTTTGGACAGCGTCGTGTCGTCTTGACTCGACCGACCACCCCATTGTCTTGTCCGATCCGTCTCGCCTCCGTCGGCCAGAGCACGATCCAAAACTCATTGTGCACGGACTTGTCGTGTCGGCCCAAGCCCAACCCTAAGTAACTATAGACGTTCAAGAAGACGACAGACGCCGCCGTCCGGGAAGACAAAGACACTCATGTGCCATCCACGCCCGTTCCCCCTCGCCATAGGCTCCTCCTCCTCCTGGACGCCGATGAAGAACTCCGCCCACCTCGGCCGGACCGCGCGCTTGCGAAGGGGGTGAGAAGGATGGCGACGAGGAGCTGGCTGGAGGGAGGGCGGCGCGTGGGGAGGGAGAGGGAGGGAGGTGGATGGAGGAGTGGATGGAGGGGGCGGCCGGTGGCGTGTGGGAAGGGAGGGGGGAGGGCGGCGATCAACAGCGCGTGGGGAGGGAAGTGACTGGAGCTGGAGGGAGAGGAATCAGTGAATGTGATTAGGGATTGAGAATAGGGATTGGGGGAGGCCGAACGGGATGTTGGGCCAGTTCGGGTGGCAGAGAGGGTGATTGGGCTAGAGCGGGAAGATTGTGCCTATTTTATGCTGGACCGTTCCAAACACGGCCCAACTGGCCGTGTCATACTGCCCAACGGGCTGCATTCTCAGTCTCAGCCCCGCCAGCCGTTCTTACTGTGTCAGCTCGGCCCACCACGTGTTGTGCCGGGTTTAGACCGTGTCGTGCCGACCGGGCCTTGGACCGATCTGAAGAAATATGGCCCAAGTTCCAGTTCTATTCATGTGGATGGGCCAACAATTAAAACTAAAATCCCAGTCCATTTATATTGATTAACATGAATTTGGTGCCAATCAAAGAAGGCCGAGTCATACCACCCTTCCCTACCCAACGGCCAACGTGACGGACGTGCCCAAACTCCAAACGGATCCATCCGTCCGTGCGGACCGCATCTGTATCTCCACATTCCCCGCGACGGCATACAGCCTATATATACTTTCCCTTGCACAAAAAGAAAAGCTTCGTCAGATCATCGCGTCGTCGACATCTGTCTGCACAGCCGAGATAGATTCGCCCGTCCGAAAGATGGAGACGGACGAGTCCGTGCTCGTCCCGACGCCGCGGACCTCCGATCGAACCACGGCTTTCTCGACGAGGACGACGACGTGCACGAATCGCGTGCCCTGGTCGTGCTATAACGAAAAGATGATCGACGTGAACTACTTCGCCTGCCCCACGGCCAACGCCGCAGGGGAGCGCGACACGACGGCGATGGTGCTGTCCGGCGTGAAGACTGAGGAGGCTTGATGGCGACGTGGAACGGTGGAAGTAGTCGACTTTGCCGAGGGATCGGGTTCAGAGGAGGATGTGGGAGTCGCAGAGGATCAAGTGGAAGAAGAGGAGCGCAACGATGGGGAAGGTGATCACGGGTGGCAGCAGCACGCCGTCCGTGTGCTCTGCTCAAGTGCTCAGTGGGGCTCGCGGCGGCTGCCGCTAGCCTGGCCTTGCAGCTGGGGGGCAGCAGCCACCATCAGAATGTCCACTTCGAAGCCCCCCGGAGAATGGAAGGTTTACATTCTTGCCAAGTGCTATCCACATACAGACCATAATTGCGTCTCTTTTACGAAAGAAAACTGCATATAACGTGATGATTCAGAAGTTGTACCACAATCTCATTGTTCACCTTCGTTTTCGTGCAGGCGGCCAAGGTTTCGTCAAGGAGAGATGCGAGGCTAGACCAGGGGATATCGGTGCCGCGGGCTGAATATGCTCCGGCCGTTATCTCGTTGGGGGTTTACTTATACGGGCAGCGGTTCTGATTGGATTTCACCGTGCCGGCGTGCTGTGACCGCGCAGAAGCACAACTCTGCTCCGGATACGTTAAGGGAGTGTCTATACTTTAGGCGTTTGAGATTTTTTTTATTCAATAATTATCTTTTCTCACTGTGAATTAACATTCTATGAGTTAGATTGTCTCTTTCTAAAATATACAAAGTAAGTGTAGATAAACCCTATAAATACAAAAAAAAAACTCTAAAATAGGCAAAAGTAAATCCATATGAACCATACAAATACAAAAAAAAATACAAACACAAATAATCCTGTATACAAAAATGGAATTTTCCTTAAAAGAAAATGCTTGTTTGGTCGTCTAAAAAATTAACCTTCTCTCGCACGTGTAACCATTCATTATGAAGTTCGAGCAATTCAAAGCAACGAGGTAAATAGCAAGCAAATTCACAGTTGAATTCAAATGACCACAAGAGGAAAAGATATATTACACTATCATGCATATGAACACTTCATTTGCCATCCTGCTAATTAAACTATTAAACGAAGTGCCAACTATCCTACCGGCTAAAGGGCCGCATGTTTCCGCGCAGCCTGTGGTGGCCACATTGCCCCGATTCTTTTCCCCAGTCGGATCCCGCGCATTGCCCGTTCCCGGCTGCACGATTTATTTTTGCTTTGTGTGCCTGTATGTTTCTCTTGTCGCTGCGCATTTATTGCTTTGGCTCCTCCTTAGCCCACTGGCGTGGCCCACCTCCTCGCCTGGTGCGATGTCATAGGCGCCTCTTCCCTGGCCCACCGATGTAGTCGAACATCTTTCCGACCAGGTAGTCGGAACCAATCGTGTAGTCGAACCTCCTTTTGACCAAGTAGTCGAAACCATTCGTATAGTCGAACCTCCTTCCGATCAAGTAGTCGAAACCACCTTACGACCAGGTATTCGAAACTCCTTCCGATCAAGTAGTCGAACCTCCTTCCGATCAGGTAGTCAAAAGTAGTCGTGTAGTCGAATCTTCTTCCGACTAGGTAGTCGAATCACCAGATAGTCGAACCTACTTCCGACCAGGTAGTCGAAACCTACTCTCGAATGGAAGTGAGAAGAGATTGGTATGGATTTCATCACCGGATTTCCTAGGACCCAAGTTGTATGAGGAATTGAAGCATTTGAACTTGGAGATTTTCGGTCAGGGTTGTGTAAATACTTTGGAAGTCCAACCAACTATTCAGAATCAAATCAGGGAAAAGCAAAAAGAAGATGAATATATTAAAGAAATCATGAAGAACATGAGGAGAGCCAAAGCCCCAGGATTTTCTAAGGATGAGCGAGGTACCGTTTGGTTTGAAAACTGCATCTGTGTACCCGATCATTAGGAAACAAAACAGTTGATTCTGAAGGAAGCCCATGAATCATCTTACCCTATTCATCACGGAAGTACCAAGATGTATCAGGATCTGAAAAAATATATTAGTGGGTCAGCATGAGGCGAGAGAAAGCTGAATTTGTTGCACGCTGTGATGTTTGCCAAAGAGTCAAGACAGAACATCAAAGACCTGCTGATTTGTTACAACCTTTGCCAATTCCCGAATGGAAGTGTAAAGAGATTTGTATGGACTTCATCACCGAACTTTCTATGACTCAATCAGGATATGACTATATCTGGGTGGTAATAGACTGATTGACTAAAGTAGCACATTTCATTCCGGTCAAGACCAAGTATTGAGGCAACAAGCTAGCAGAGTTGTACATGACCAGTATTGTTTACTTGCATGGAGTACCGAAAAAGATAGTGCCCAACAGAGGTTCACAGTTTACGTCAAGATTTTGGAAGAGCCTACATAAAGCATTGGGGACCAGACTTAATTTTAGTACAGCATACCATTCCCCAAACAGATGACCAGACAGAACGTGTAAATCAGATACTAGAAGACATGCTTTGATTCTGTGCTATAAGTTATGAAAAAGTTGGGATCAAAACCTGCCCTACGCAGAATTCTCTTACAACAACAACTAGCAAGTCAGTTTGCAGATGTCTCTATTTAAAGCATTGTACAGTAGGAAGTGTAGAACTCCTCTCCTTTGGGATCAAGTAGGAGAACGTTAGTTCTTTGGGCCTGAGCTAATAAAAGAAGCTGAAAGTAAAGTGAGAACAATAAAAGAACGCTTGAAAGTGGCTCAATCCCAACAGAAGAGTTATGCTGATAATCGACGGAGAGAATTGTCTTTTGAGATATGAGACTTTGTTTATCTCAGAGTAACTCCACTCAGAGGAGTTAGATGATTTCGGACTAAAGGAAAACATGCACCCAGATTTGGTGGACCATATAAGATTTTAGCAAGAAGAGGTGAAGTTGCTTACAAGTTAGAACTACCTGCATTCTTGTCTACAGTTCACGGTGTCTTCCATGTTTCCCAGTTGAAGAAATGTCTTCGAGTTCCAACAGAGCAAACACCGCTTGAGAGCATTTATTTTCAGATGGATCTCACCTATGTTGAGCAGCCAATCAAGATTCTCGACGTTGCAGAACGTATCACCCAGAGCAAAGTTATTCATTCATGTAAAGTCCAGTGGAGTAATCATTCAGAAGAATAAACCACGTGGGAGCGAGAAGAAGATCTGAAAGCCGAGTATCCCCACCTCTTTGCTAGCCAAGTCTGAATATCGGGATCGAGATTTCCTTTAAAGGGGTAGGTTTGTAACAACTCAAATTTCTTTTTCCAGTTGAAAATAAAATTTAATTATTTTCTAGAATATTCTGAAAATTTAAAAGCTTTCCCCTAATTATTTTAAAGCCAAAATTATTTATTTACAAAAATTATTTATCAATTATGAGTTGGAAATATCTTATTTAAGTCCAATTCGACTCAGGGAATTTCTGTGAATTTTTTCCTGTTTGTTGGACTTATTTGCTATTTTCTAAAGGTTAAATGGATTATTTGAATTATTTAAATTAGTAAATATCTCAAAAATCTGGAACACAATGGTCAGGCCGAATCTTTCCCCAACCCACGACCTTTTTTCCTTCCGCGCCGACCTGATCCTATTACACATAAAGCAGGAAATGAAGCATTATACACATAAACAAGAAATTGTTTTTACGAAGGAAATCCTAATACAAACTACTCTCATGGAGGAGATTCAATTTGCCTCACCTCTGCGACCTTCTTGCCACTTCTTCAATCAGTTGTGCTATCTTTGCTTCAGGGCAGTCGAAGTAAGCTTCAACTGGTTAAAAGCCAAGACCCCGGTCATGAGCCTTAAGTTTTGCAAAATCAAAACTTGTTGCGCCTTCGACCACTTATCTTATCAAATCGGTTTGATTGGTCTTCAAAGTAGTTATGAACTCCTGTAGTGTTCCAACCTGTTGTCCAATGATGCTCATATGTCCGACCACAGTCTCTTCAAGAGGAGTGATCTCCTCAGTACCAAGTCCACCGAGTATATTGTTTAAGAGAGAAATGTTGCCTTGAAGATTGACCTTTGCAGCCTTCATTTCCTCCTGACTGCGGGTCGAAGTTTACTAAAATCATTTTATTTCGACTGCTTGCGCTGAAAATAGAGTACGACAAATTCTAAAAACACTTCTTAAAGACCAGTAAATAAAACTGGTTGTAGGTAAAGAATTATTACCTGTCAAGCAATTGTCAAGCTTCTTGACTTCTTCATTATATGAGACAGCATCTTTCGAACGCTTCTCTTTCAACTTTTAACCTTTGCGACACGGCATTTTCGTGATCGAGCAAATCGGTTATGGTCTTTCTATCACTTTTGAACCAATGAGGAAAAAAGTGATACAAGTGCTAAACAAGTACTCGAAAGCTATTCTTTTTCTTGTGTTTTTTCATACATTTTGATCCTCCTTACACTAGTTGAAAAACGGGAATGTCACCTAGTCGAGGTATTTTCCTCTCTGCACGTGGTCTTGCCCCCTAGAAGGAACTTCCTAGATAAGGAATTAATTTCAAATGGTGTGATCAAAACCAAGAAAATAAAGTTTTATTTCATAAAGTCTTACAAAAGTGAAAAAAAATAATAGTTACATTTCTTTTACGACCTTTTTTCTATCTGGTTAGTCTTTTCGACCAGTTTTTCGGATTTCTTCTTCAAAGTGGTTGAAGTTTATATCCATTAAAATAAAGTAGAAGATGTGTAAATTGGTAAGTATTTGTCCAGTATGTTGCTTCCCTCCGATATGAACATCAGTCTTGATCAGAAATTACACATCATAGACAATGAAGTGCTCACCTGCTCATCGGGATTTTTTTCACCAAATTCCTGAGGACTTCAATCCATGAAACAATTTGACCTTTTGACCACCTGAAAGTCATGTTCCATGGATTTTCTTTTTCGACGATGTTACTCACGCTGGAAGGATACCAATGCGATCTGAGTTCACGCTCATAAAAAGCTTTGAAGATATAAATCTCATATTTCTCTTTTATAGACCATTGTTTATCATCTACCATTTTCCACTTCAACAAAAGTTTCGAACAAGTCCTTCTAACAACATCAAAGATGGTCATTTTCTTCATATCTATCCTTGATTCTTTCCATTCAAACTTAGATCCGACTATTTCTTCTAAGAAACCTACCTGGACTTGAGGAGTTTTGAAAAAGAATTTTAAGAAATGGTAGAAGTGGGAAAGATAGAATGATTGCAAGTGAGTTTTCTTAATTCTGCCATTTTGATGGTTATTTATAGCCATCAATTTGCGATAGAATTCAATGGATAAGGATGGAAGTCCAATAGTTAAAATTCTATTGAAAACTGTCCCCGAAGAATCGTGGGAAACCAAAGCATCGCCATCTCTTCGAGAACTGTTCTCAGTAAATAGAATCACGAGAAACAGCTGGCATTCTTTATTATATCTGTTTGGTAAAAGGAGTTTTTATTTTTACAACTTAAGTAAAAATACCTTTCTTGACCAAGTCAATTCCCGATCAAAAGAAAAACCAATCGAAGACACTTAATATTTGACCTTGATCCTACGACCTCTTTTCCAAGTAAGTCATTTTCACTTGAAGTTGGGGGACTAAATGACGAGGCGATAATAATCCTTAATTAATTAGATTATTTATCAGTAATATTCATTATAGATGATAATATCTTTTATACAACCTTCAAGATTACTCCTCAGTATCAACAATAAGTGAGATTATAAACACCTGGTGGTCGTAAGCTATTATGCGATCACCATATATGGTCGTAAGTCATACTACTACTACTTCATGGTTGTAAGTTCTTCTACGACCATCTATTGATTGTAAGCCCTATTATGATCACGTCGTGGTCTTAAGCTTTACTACGATCAGGTCATTTACGACCACTTTATAGTCGATAAGAACCACAGACATATGGGCACAATAGACTAGGGACATTTGTACGCTGTGTTTAATACACACAGTAGTTGATATTTATCGTTATTCTAGAGACACATATTAAACATATGTATCTGACATAACTGAAAGACGATGTGTGGGGATATGTCTCTGATAATGGCCGCAATTAAACATGCGCATTGCATCAAACATTAAGACACCTTTTGACATTGATAATTTTTACCCCTTCATACGCTATATAAGTTGTAAAGTTGGCAGACAAATGGGAATGAGATTCCTGTAAAGTTGGCAGACAAATAGGAATGAGATTCCAGAAAGACAATGAGAGACAGAAGTCATCAAGTTTTGGTTTTAGTGACTTCCTCCCTGTTGTAAACACAATTAATACAACAACACAATAGTAGATTTGTTATTCTCTCATGAGAATATCTGAACCTGTATAAAATTTTTATATTTTTTTCTGTATGGTTCCGCTCTATGAGAGCTTTAACATTTATTCATAAGGTCAATACTAAACCATCAATACCGTCCTGCATCTCGAGAGCTCCGACGGCGGCTGCTGGCCGCGCAGCCGGCCGCTGTCGTACAGGAACCGGCCGGTGCCGTACGCGACACCTGAGGCCAGAGTCGTGATTGATGACGAGAGGGAATCTCGAGTCTCGACTGCTATCGAGGCACAGGAAGCGAATTCTCTCTTGGTTTTCTCAACAACCTGTTATACACTTGAACCAGAAATCCATGCACCATGAAACCAAAATCCTCTTTCTTTTGGCCATTTCCAAAATGCACTTTAATACCAGTTTTCGTGGAGACGGCTAAGTTTTCAGCAAGTAGAGATGTATGGATCAGGCAATAGCTAGCGGCGCCACGAACTGAGCTGCGATTCTGATGGAACTTTAAGGTGTCGTGGACCTGCAAAACCATGGTAAAGATGTGTTGATCGGAAGTTTGCAGGTCGGTTCTGGATTAAGATTAGAGGTACAATTCATAGACTTCATGGAAACATATATATTTTGAAGATTGTTTATATGATTTCAGTCCTCTGGATTTTTGGTGTTCGTTTGGAATTTCTAGTAATGGCAACCATGTGAAGGATTACTAAGCTGGATTAAACTCTTCCTTTTGTTCTTTACATTTTGTTTACTACTCGTTGCCCGAATACAATTGATTGTGTGGTACTTTTTTCTTGGAAAAATGCGTCATTAGTATAGAACAGACCGATCAACTTTGTGTTTGGCATGTTTACCCTGTTCAATTAGTTCTAGTTTGAAACACAGATATCGATTGGGCTGGTTCATTTCAAACCAACGATATTAACTGCAAGTAACTTGACAGTTGAATTCATATGATAAACTGCGCAGATACATTAGAATCGAAGTATCACAAGCACATCCTGGTCTTGCATACATATCGGTCGTTCATACAATGCATGGCAGCTAGCAAACGACATGCAAATGTGTCACTCCTTGCAGTTGCATATGCCTTCCTGCCAGCCTACCTCAATCAAGCATGTGGCATTGGCATGCAAGTATATGCATGGTCGTGTACTCATCTGGAATCCATGTACTGGCCATGATGCATGACACCAATGGACAATGGCAAGGTGCCAATGTTGCGAGGTGGGCTCTGGTGCTGGTACAGGTACACGACGCAGAGCGGCATTGGGCCGGTGAGGAAAGGGAGTCTTAGCTGAACCTTTAAAATCTTTGTTGGGCTGGGTCAGATCCTGTCACAGAGCATCCGAAAACATGGCCAGGCCTGGCTAAGCTGCATGATCAGGCACAGGTTCGCTGAATGAAATCTGTTCGCCGTGAAGTGAAAGCCAGAACTACCTGAAGCCAATTCTCTCTCGGTATCCTCGACAATAACCAGCGAAACTTTGAACCAAGAGACCTATCCCTTACTTTTACTCGCCTTTACTACTATAAAATAACTTGTTATCAGTGTTACCGAGTCTGTTATCTATTTTCTCTTAGAATATCTCTAATAATGTATTTATTACACTTCTTAGTTACGCCACGTCAACAAATTCTACAGAGAGGAAAGAGGGGAGTAGAGAGAACACATATCGTCGTGCACGCGAAACAAGACAGATACATTAATCTACTTTACTAAACACATGTGCTCGTTTCAAAGAAAAATTATAAAATATAAATGTTGGAGGGTGTGCTAAATATTATATATTTGAGATGTTATCTCTAAAGATGATATAGTATATATTAGAAGCAATGTTATCTCTACTTATTGGAGATACCCTTAAGTTGTTCGTATCTTTTATGAATAAATATGTACACACATATATAAGAAACTTGAATGATCTTCTGATAATTAAATTATCTGTGTTTGTGGTTTATAATAACGTTCTATGTGACTTGTTTATTGGATGCAAATTATGTAAGAAATTTATATTTGTATAAATATTGGTTTTACAAATCTATAATTAATATTTTATTTTATTTAAAATCCATTGCAGGCATCCATAAAGTAGAACGTACAGTATCTCTCGTGTCTCGGCGACCATCATGGTTCACGGATAGATACAGTCACGCACGCATTGGCCTCTCCAAATAAGTCCAAATTCCTTCTGCCCAAGGGAGAAAAGCCTCCCTGTCTGCTTCCTCTTCGCCTCATCTGCTTGTACCCCTCCTCCTGTCCTCCATGCCTCCCACTTTTCACCCTCCTCAACACACACACGCGCTGCTCTACTCGCTAGCGTTCCTTTCTGGATCCCTCTGCTTGTCGCCGTTCTACGCTTCTACTCGTGTGCCTTTCAAAATTTTCTACATTCCCCGCGCAATGTTCTTCTCTCTTCTGCTATAAAACTCATCCAGTCTCGCAGTCAAAACACGCCGAAAACAGCTACCAAAATGGTTCATTTCCACCGTTGCTGGTTCCTGCTCCTGCTCCTCTTCTTCTATCTTCCTACACGGTTTGTGCACGGAGAAGTTGCCAATGGTGGCCATCAAGACCTCCCTTCCCTTCTCTCCTTCAAGGCCTACAACCCAAATGCCACTGCACTGGAGACCTGGGTTGGCCCCAACCCATGCTCCGGCTCATGGATTGGGGTCAGGTGCTACACGGGCAGGGTGGTCGGGGTCTTCTTGGACAATGCCTCACTCGTAGGCAGCGTGGCTCCTCTCCTTGGGCTCACCCAGATCAGGGTGCTCACCATTAGGAGGAACTCCCTGTCTGGCCTGTTTAAAATAACCTTAGAGTAATCACTTAACCTAAAACATGCATAAGCCTAGATCATAAAGGAACACCGTAATATATGAGTGAGGAAGCGCAAATGCGTACCCGATCCCGGTGAAGCCATCGGTTCTTAGAGTTGGTTGCTGACAGTCGAGGTCGGCGCGGATCTAAGCGCCGAGGCTTCGGCTTGAATCAGCGGGATGTAGTAGCGCCGGGGCTTCGGCTTGAGTCACCGGGATGTAGTAGTGATGCCGGCGGTTCTACGGCCTTCGGTCTTCGCACACCTGAGAGCCCGTGATGGATCGGGTATGTTAGGGTTTGTAGTCTTGACTTGCACATTCGCTAGCCAGCCTGCCGATACCCTCTTTGCTTTTTATATGGCGCTCGGTGAACGGGACCTAGACCAATTCTGTTGGAAGAGCCCCCGATCAGGGCGCGTGTGGGCGTTGCCCCCGTGATTCTCGGAAGTAGTTGCCGAGATCAACCCAACATTCTCCCCTTTGATCGAAAAGCTAACAACATAAGCCCATTCTCAATAAAATAGCATACCAAGGTAATGTGTCGCATGACCAATAAAATGTCATACGACCTCAGTACCTATAATGTACTATCTAATCTTTGAAATGGATATTCTTTATACTTAATGGGAGTTGGTTTATTTTAAGGTCCTTTATCCGAATCGAGGCTTTCCAATAAACCCATGCAAGCAACATGATCACGAAATATATTGGGTGGTAAGCCTTTAGTAAGCGGATCCGCAAGCATTGACTTAGTACTAATATGCTTGATACTAATGGTTTGATCACGGATTCTATCTTTCACAACATGATACTTAATGTCAATGTGTTCGTGACACCACTTGACTTGTTGTTACTCGCATAAAAGACTGCGGGTTCGTTATCGCGATATAAGGTGAGTGGTTTAGAAATCTTTATCAACCACTCTAAGGCCGGAATAAAATTCTTAAGCCATACTGACACCTTGATAGCCTCATAACATGCCACAAACTCGGCTTGCATCGTTGAAGATGCCGTAAGGGTTTGTTTGGAGCTTTCACGAGATAGCTCCTCCGTGAGTGTGAAGATATAACTGACGTGGATTTCTTAGTATCAACACATCCCGCAAAATCTGAATCTGAATAACCAACAACTTCAAGGTTATCAGTATACTTATATGTGAGCATGAGATGCTTAGTAGCTTGCATATAACGCAAGACTTTCTTAACGGCTTTCGAGTTGGTCCGGTCCTGGATTTGACCGATATCGCCAAGCATTAGGTTACAAAAGCTAAGTCGTATGTGTGCTTACTTGAGCATACATAATGCTTCCGACAATTTGAAGCGTAAGAGCAGTCTTCATCGATCGATTTCATATTGGTTCCTTGGACATTGAAATGTCCCAAACTTATCGCCCTTAACGATAGGAGCAGGTGAGCCAGAGCATTTATGCATATTGTATCTCTTTAGTACTCTGTCAATGTATGCCTTTTGAGATAAACTTAATACTCCTTTGGACCTGTCCCGGTGAATTTCAATGCCAAGAACGTAAGAGGCATCACGAGATCCTTCATATCAAAATTGGATGAGAGAAATCTTTTGGTTTCAAACAAGCATATCCTTATCATTGCTAGCCAATAAGATATCATCCACATAAAGCACTAAGATGGTGAATTTACTCTCCTTGAACTTAACATATATGCAGTTATCAACTTCATTTTCCTTAAATCCAAAATTCCTTATAACTTTATCAAATTTGAGGTACCACTTTGCCTCGATGCTTGTTTTAAGCCATAAATAGATTTCTTAAGTCGACATCCCATGTGCTCCTTGCCTTCCACGACAAAACCTTAGGTTGAGTCATGTAAACATTTTCTTGCAAATCGCCATTAAGGAATGCCGTCTTAACATCCATCGATGTAGCTCTAAATCATAATGAGCTACAAGCGCCATAACGATTCTCGAGCGAATCCTTAGTTGAGACAGGAGAAAAGTGTCATTATAATCAATCCCCTCTCTTTGTGAGAAGCCTTTTGCTCTGAGTCTTGCTTTGAACCTTCGATATTTCCCTTAGAGTCATGCTTAGTTTTGTAGACCCATTTACTGACCCTCTTCGTTTTGACTCAGTCAGAATTTCTACTAAGTCCCATACATCATTAGTGCTCATAGACTTTAGTTCATCCTTCATGGCATCAAACCATTTAGGAGAATATTCACTCATTATTGCTTCCTTATAAGAGGTGGGATCATCTACCTTCCCTATATCATTAATATCCTCATTCATGTAAACAACATAATCATTTGGGATGGCGATCTTCTCTCCATTGTGATCTTCTAATAGGTTCAAGAACTATTGAAGGAGGTCTGGAGGCGCAGGAGACTGCCGAGGCTCATCATTAGGTATGACATTAGTAATTTGAGAGACCCAACGGTGGGTGCATCAACAATATTTGGTATGGAGGTGCAACCACGAAGTGCGAGAATAAAATCTACGGGATAAGCGGTGAAGGAACGTAAACCCGCTTCTCTTCAAGATCAATTTTCCTAGGCTCCGTGTCCTCATTATTTTCTAAGAACACAAGATGTCTTGTTTCTACAAACTTAGTTGTTCTATCGGGACAATAAAACCGATACCCTTTAGATCTTTCAGGTACCCTATAAAATGGCAACTTCTTGTCTTAGGGTCTAATTTTCCAATATGTGGATTAAATATCTTAGCTTGACACAACAACCCCATACTCTTAAATATTTCAAACTCGGTTTTCTCGATCCATAATTCATAAGGTGTCTTAGGTCTTGATTTATTGGGAACCCTATTAAGAATATGTCTTCTTGTCTTTAGTGCCTCCATCCATAAACCGGTGATAAACTAGAGTAGCTAAGCATGCTCAGTACCATATCCATAAGTGTACGGTTGCGTCTCTCACCTACCCCATTTCTTTGAGGTTCACAGTGTAGAATATTGGGCAACAATGCCATTTTCTGAAGGAACTTAGCGAAAGGGCGGGAATTTGGCCATAAGGGCATGTCTCCCATAATATTCTCCCCACGGTCCGATCTTACCACTTTGATTCTTAGGTTGTCTGATTTTCAACTTGACCTTAAATATCTTAAATTTATCAAGTGACTCGGATCGGTCCTTAATGGGAAAAATATAACCATAACGGAGAAATCATCGATGAATGTAATGAAAGAATCAAAACCATCCATCGATGTCACGGAAAAGGACCACAAATATCGGTATGAATTAACTCTAATAGTCACGAGTGCGAGTTGCTCCTTCTTTATTTTCTTTACGTATTTTCCTTTAATGCAATCAATGCGTTAGTGCGAGTCGGAGAAATCTAATGGTTGAAGAATCTCTTCCTTAATGAGGCGCTCCATTCTCCCCTTGAAATGTGGCCTAAGCAGCGATGCCACGATTTGAAGAAGTCTCGATATACTTTTTACGCATAGTATCACTCACATTCAAAGAAATCGGTGATTCATTAAGGAAAGCATATAAAGCTTGTCTTGTCTAACAAAAAGACCAACATTATTTGAATCAATTGTGATAACACACTTATTGTTACCAAAATTACATTTGAATCCATCATCGTCCAATAAAGATCTCAAATTAAATTCCTCTAATGGAAGGAACAAAAACTACATTATTAAGGCGAAGTGTGAAGCCGCTATCTAAAACTAAGGAGACAGAACCAATTGATTCCACTTGGCTTCTTTTCCATCCGCGACTCTAAGACTTCGCTCCCCTTTCTTAGTGTTCTCGCGGTATGGAATCCTAAGAAGAGTTGGTAACGTGCAGATTGCACTGAGTCAATCCACCAAGATTTAAGGGAAAATTAGTATAAAGGGTTTCATCAACAAACGTTATAGAATCATTACCCTTCTTGGCGAGCCACTTTAGGAAACCAACACAATCCTTCTGGAAATGTCCTGGCTCTTTGCAGAAGTGACATGCATTCCCACTTGGTGCTTTAGCAGAAGCAACATTGGGCTTAGGTGTATTTTGCACCTTAGGCCCTGATTTATCTGAATTAGGAGAGTAGTGCAGCCTTTTCTTGGATTTGAAGTCCCCTGAGAACTTCCTTTTGCTAGGACCGCCAACTTGATTCACTAAATCTTTCTTTTCGGCCCTAATCCTTTCTTCCTCCACGGACACACATGGCGATAAGATCGCTCATGCTCCATTTATCTTTCTGAGTATTATAGTTTATCTTAAAAGCAGTGTATTCAGAAGGAAGAGAAGTCATTATGAAGTGAACTAGGAAACCATCAGATATTTCCATGTCCATGCCCTTGAGTTTTCCAGCCATATCAGTCATCATCATGATGTGCTCTCACGATCTTCTTTGGACCGTCATACTTAGTGGATAGAAGCCTGCGGATTAATGTCTTGGCATAAACCTTAGTGGAGCCTTTGAATTTCTCCTCTCTGAAGCGGATACTCCTTAGCATTTTCAGAATCGGGATTGCTCCCGATTAGGTGAGATAGAAGTCTTCATAATCATTAGTGATAGACGGTTAGACCGCTCCCATTTTTCAGCATTATTATCATATATTTTCTTTTTCTCATCGTAATCGTCCTCACCAATGGTGGGAGAAACGGGAGCAGTCACCCTTAATGCATAATCAAGGTCTAATACTCCAAGGACAACTGAAACTCTTTCTTTCCAAGCGGGGAAGTTGCTCCCCGTAAGCTGCTCAATGTTGTCAATTGTAGCGGCAACATTTGAAGCATTCATGGCTGAACATTAAAATACAGGGAAAAATTAGAAATAGCATAAAAGTATTGCATGCAATTAACCCTACGTTGGTCTGATTAATAACATCCAAAATTACAGTTCTAGTTTATATCACCGTTGGGCAGAAATAAAAGAACTATAACAATTAATGTGGCGACACGTGACTACAAACAACGTTGGTCAGTATGTAATCAAGTGTATACATAATGCCAAAATAAATCATAAAATTCTCTAATTAAAATATCTCGTTGGTTCAATTTTAATCAGAGACTAATTCATACTGAGCCATGAGGAATTATCATTAATTAAAACAGTGCTTAATCATAAAAGCATTTTACAAAATGGAAAAGCTACTGTGCAACCCGATAACAGTATCCGGCCCAGTCGTGAATTTGGCCCGGCTTAACCCCCGCGCTCGGCCCACTTCTTTTGGGCCTTCTGCGCTTGGCCTGTGCTCGCGCGTCCGCCGCCCATCGTGTTGCGATAACATCCGGCGTCGGCCGTCGGATCTCGAGACGAACAGCCGAGATCAGTCGCGGCGCCTCGCTTCTACGAATGAGCGATCTGAGCCGTCGGATTAATCGGATGGCGAGAGCAAAAACGCATGACATAAAACCGGCGTCGGACGAAAAACCCTAACCTAATCCATTTTCCCGCCCCCGAAAATTCAGCGCGGTCTTGCGAAGCAAAAACGCCGCGGCGGCGGTTCCGTCGGCGACGGCTTCTTTGGAGAAGGAGGCGGGCGGCGGTGAAGGTGGACTCGGTAGCGGCATGAGGTGGCGGCGCCCGCGCTCTCTTCGGCCGTAGCGTCTGGCGGTGGTGCGTAGCGGCCGTCGAATAGAGCTTCGGTGGCGCCGAATCAAGAAGTCTTCAAATCCCGCCGTAAGTATCCCGCTGCCTCTAATTAGTTTTGGATCTGAGATCTTAAGGGCCGAATCTTAGGGTTCCTATTCTGAGATTTGATTTGGTGTTTCTGATTTTGGGGATTTCATTAGGGTTTCTTAAAAAACGTACATCCCCTCCTTCTAAATGCTATAACCGAGCGCCGGATCTGAGATCCGAACGAGTATCCGGGTATAAGTTAGATCTAATCGGGTTCACTATGTGATCTAGGAGAAGCTCTGATACCATTGTTTAAAATAACCTTAGAGTAATCACTTAACCTAAAACATGCATAAGCCTAGATCATAAAGGAACACCGTAATATATGAGTGAGGAAGCGCAAATGCGTACCCGATCCCGGTGAAGCCATCGGTTCTTAGAGTTGGTTGCTGACAGTCGAGGTCGGCGCGGATCTAAGCGCCGAGGCTTCGGCTTGAATCAGCGGGATGTAGTAGCGCCGGGGCTTCGGCTTGAGTCACCGGGATGTAGTAGTGATGCCGGCGGTTCTACGGCCTTCGGTCTTCGCACACCTGAGAGCCCGTGATGGATCGGGTATGTTAGGGTTTGTAGTCTTGACTTGCACATTCGCTAGCCAGCCTGCCGATACCCTCTTTGCTTTTTATATGGCGCTCGGTGAACGGGACCTAGACCAATTCTGTTGGAAGAGCCCCCGATCAGGGCGCGTGTGGGCGTTGCCCCCGTGATTCTCGGAAGTAGTTGCCGAGATCAACCCAACATGGCCCTCTCTCTCTCTTGGACAACTCCACGACCCCAAGCTTGAGGCACCTGCTCGTCTCCCACAACAACCTCAGTGGAAGCCTCGGTCTTTCACTGCCTTCTTTGGTCACGCTGAGGGCAGAGCACAACAACTTTCATGGTGGCTTGCAGGCGTTGCGCGTTCCGATGCTTAGGAGCTTCAATGTGTCGAGAAACAAGCTGGATGGAGAAATCTCCAGCTCTCTGTCCAGGTTCCCGAGCTCGTCTTTCGGCGGCAATCTTGCTCTCTGTGGCCAGCCTCTTCCAAGATGTGTTCATACTTATAATGCATTAGAAGACAGTGCATCGAATAGTACCACTAGTATCACGCAATCTCCTAGTGCGACGATAAACACTAGCAGTAGTCTGATTTCTTCTAGTAATGGAAGCTTCAGTAAGCTTAGCCTGACTGCACTCATGGCCACTGGCATTGGCAATGCAGTGCTCATTACAGTCTCATTAGCTATCTCTGTGGCTATGTTCATCTACATGAGAAGAAAGCTACGGTCCCCAAAGGATGCTTCCAATGCAGCTCTTTGTTTAAAGGAGGAAGACAAGACCAGGAATGGGGAGGAGAAGTGCCAGAGGAGCGGTGTGCTCGTCTGCTTCGAAGGTGGCGAGGAGCTGAAGCTGGAGAGCCTCCTCAAGGCCTCGGCCGAGGTGCTCGGCAAGGGCGTGTCCGGCAGCACGTACAAGGCGGTCCTCGAGGACGGCATCGTGGTGACCGTGAAGCGGCTGAGCGCGCTGCAGTTCCCCGGTCGGAGCAAGGCCTTCGACCGCCACATGCGGCTCGTCGGCAGGTTCCGGCACCGGCACGTCGTCAGCCTCAGGGGATACTGCAACTCCAACGGGGAGCGGCTGCTCGTCTACGACTACCTCCCCAACGGGAGCCTCCAGTCCCTTCTGCAAAGCAATGGTGTGTTGCGTGCGCAAATCCATCGTTAACTACAGCAATTTGTTCGTTCCAAATGGATTGGCCATTGATGCAAGAAGTGTTCTTGGTTCGTTGTTGCAGCAGGTGGAGGAGGCATGAGAAGCTTGGACTGGGCGACGAGGAAGAACATCTTGTTTGGCGCGGCGCAGGGCCTCAACTACATCCACACGTTCCCGGCGCGGCCGGCACTGGTGCACGCGAACGTGAAGCCGTCGAACATCCTCCTGGACGAGCACGGCGGCGCGTGCGTCTCCGAGTGCGGGCTCATGCGCTACGCCATCAACATCCAGCAGTCGATCCCGCAGCCCCGGTGCCCGCCCGAGTTGTTTCTGGACCGGGCGGCTGCGGCGGCGTCGAGCCGCGGTGCCGCGGCAACGCCGGCGTCGAGCGGCGGCTGGCGTGGGTACGCGGCGCCGGAGCTGGCGTCGGGCGCTGGCGCCAGGGCGACGCAGGAGTCGGACGTGTACAGCTTCGGGATGGTGCTCCTGGAGATGGTGACCGACAAGGCCGCGGACGGCGGCGAGGAAGAGCGCGAGGGGGAGGAGACGATGGGGCTGGTCAAGATCGGCATGCTGTGCACCGCCGAGGCGCCCGAGGAGAGGCCCATGATGGCGCAGGTGCTCACCATGATGAGCGAGTTCATGTGAAGCAGCTGTGCTCAGTTATCTTGTCAGTCTGTCTAGTTTGGTAGGAGTATCGCAGGTGTAGAAGTGCCATGAAAAATCTTCGTATGCGTGGAAGACGTGTTGTGAAAATCGTGGCACAAATTGCTTGACCAAACAAACCACGAGGGCTGAGGCGACTCGACGAGACGAAGACCCCGCGGAAACGCCGATGAATAATGATAGGTATGGTTCGAGGAACCATCCACGCCCGCTCGTAAAATTTGATCATCTTTCAAACGCGGCGAAGACCATAGTTCGAGCCCATAGTGGTAACTACAGGCTCTTTTTTTTTTTTACTGTAACGCACGGTGCGATGAGCTAAAGACCGGTTAAATTCTTTGTTTACCATGCCATGATACATTCGGTACAGCTGCCCTACCACGACAACTCATACGTGGACCAATGCTCAACGAGCAGCACATGGGAACATGCTTCAATAATTTCAACCTTTGGATCCCTCACCAAATTAACAACTCGGCATCTCCAAACAACCCATACAAGTACTTCGATTTTTTTTTCCCCAGGCTTATCCAGGAAAAGTAAGAGCCCAGTGTAAGTTACCACCAGTTGCAGCGCTTAATTGAGTGACACAGAAACTAGCAATTCGATGTTCCATCTAGTTCACTTGAGTCCCTAGGTGACGGTGGTTATTCTTCAGATGAAAATTTGGGCGTTCCACATGCGACACTGATGGCTTAAAGCGTTCAATTGCATGATTGTATCTTTCGATCTTTGCCATTAGATTTCCTGAGCGTGTGCCAAGGCCAAAAGCGACGAGAATGCATCTCAAATTCAGTGCTAGCAACTACTAGTAGTGACATATTGATAACATTTTCTGCAGTTGATCAACCTTCGCATGCTGGAAAGAATCAAATAAATCGTCTCATTCATAACAAGAAAAAGGTTACGTACCGCGCCTCCTCCCACACCACCGCGACTCGTACATACAGATACACACGCCCACACCACTCGACGACACGAACAAACACCGAACGAATAAATCGAAGCCAAGACGAACGGACAAAACCACGGGTCACATCCCACGCGCTCAGATCTAGCAGAAGAGGTATCCGAAGGCCGCGGCGGCGAGCGAGGCCGCAGCGAGGGGCAGCGCGGCCGCAGCGTCGGAGGTGGGCGCCGGCGCCGGGGCCTCGGCGGCCGCCGCCGAGGCAACGAGCGCTGCGGCCATGGCGGCGACGGCGAGAGCCTTCATCCTGAGACCGGCCATCTGCGACTTAGTTCTTGGAGGCTGAAACGCCGTGGGATTGGTTGGTTTATTTGGCCGTGAGATCTCTCTTGGAGAGCAGAGAGATGCTACACACGAACACGAGCGAGTGGGAGGCGGCGTGGGAGGTGGAGGAGATGTTCAGGGCGGGGGGCGCCTTTTATATAGCGGGAAGGGGAGGCCAGGTAGGTTGCGTAGGGTGGGGGAGGGGAGAGGAGCACGGCTGGCCATTTGTTGGGTTCCGGGCGGGGCGGGTTTGGTGACGCGCGCGGCCGGTTAGGCTGGCACTGCGGTTGGGCGGGCGGTTGGGATCCTCTCTGACCACGCGCGTTTGAGCGCGTCTCCGGCCGCGATCCGTGCGTGGATGGGCGTTCGGTCATTCGTCAACGTGCAGTGCACCATGCTACGTCGTTCGGCTCGATTCGGTTAGACTCGTTATCAATAAAAATTAATATAGTCCATCTCTGTTAATCAATGATCATACTTCCATCACCATACACCATCTCTGTTATGCAATTAACCCGCTTATAGCATGTGAAAGTGGAGACAGAGGCTGAACCTGGACCGGAGCCGAGGCGGGAGGTGGCGGAAGCGGGAGGCCGGGACCGGAGCAGGAGGTGGCGGAAGGCGGAAGCAGGAGCCCAGGGGTGGAGTAGGGCCTGGAGCCAACGGGAGTGGGCGGGCGGCCGTGCGGCGGTCGCATGGGGTATTGGGGTTGCGGAAGCGGGAGGCCAGGGCCTGGAGCCAGCGACTGTGCGGCGGCCGCGTGGGGTACTGGGGTGGCGGAGTGAACGAGCTAAATGAGTTAACGAGCAACTTGCGAGCCAGCTCGGCTCGGCTCGTTAAGAAAACGAGCTAAATTGTTGGCTCAGCTCGGCTCGTTAAGGGACCGAGTTCGAACTGAGCCCTTAGCGAGCCGAGCTGACTCGCGAGTTTTAAGTTTTTTTTCCACCCCTAGCTACGCGGGTCCGGATACCCCGGAGTTGCAAAGTTAACCTCACATGGTGAAGTTCTCAATCTCAGCCGTTCTTTTCCTTCTATGGCTCAGATTATGCCACGTAGCTCTCACTCCTATGGCCACGCATCCCTTCTTGAGAAGCACATATGGATAAGCACGCTATGGACTTGTTGCTGCAGTAGTCGAAGCTTTAGTGGAGATGCTTCTTTACCGACGAGGGCGTCAAGCTTGAGTGCACCTGCCACTGCCCTCACCCATCGAACCTACCTTTGTATCCCCACCGCCAAATACCATCACAACCGTGTTGTGTTTCCACCAACTGGCACACCACCGCGGCTCTTGCCACCTGCGACCACCACTCCCAAATCGCCCTCGCAATTTCGGAGCCACTGTCTATGCCGCCAACCCGCCTCGATCCACTGCAAATCCTCTTTTGCCTTCGTGTCGTCGTCGTTCCCCTTTGCTACTCTACGCCAGGTACCTCTTCACCACACAGATGGAGGTGTTGGACTGCTTACACGGAGATTGACATATCAGGGCTTGCCGAGATTGTGAAGCGGCATCCTCTAGTGATCCACCTCCTCTATGAAATGCTAGTACTGAGGAATGAATATACGGTTGGCTAGTTTATTTTCATGATGTAAGTGAAACTGACTTTGGTAATAATCATGGTTATATGAGAAAAAAATTATATATAATTGTGGGGCTCACAAAATCTAACATGAATATAGAGTAGTATTGAAAACTATATTTAGCATTGGGTGATCTTCAGAATCACTTTTATTCTATACGAACTCTCAAGATTCTACAGCGCGGACATGAAATTCTCAAAGTAATTTGTTTTTACTAGTCAGGTTGAATGTAGTTTGTTTACAACATCATTTTGTATGGAAAACATGAGCTTCACCAGGGATTACACGCAGACAGGGTTCAGAGGATCATGGGAGCAGGGTCAGGGACGCATGGGGGAAGACCAGCCTAGCGGGAACAGCTGGCGTGACAGTTGCTGATGGCCCCCACGAATTAGCTGTCAAAGTTAAATTAGTAATACGGCCAGGGCACCGATGCTAAGCTTCGTTCTCCTTTGTCCATGTTAAAAAATGGCCCAGGACTGGAGAGTCACGGCGTCTGGCGGGGCGGAGAGTCTGGCGGGTTAACTCCTCATCCGTAGTCTATAAATGAGGTCACACCTCTCATTATATACCCCGATTGATCCGAAGCAATAAGCGGACCACGAAGTCCGCATATCTACGTGTTCATTCTCTTTGTTGTGTTCTTGTGTTCTTCATCGTTCTTACGATTCGATCATTGTATACGAGTACAGTTGGATTTGGACTCGCCAATGACGGTTACTCAACACGTTATCGACCGCGATCGACTCTCCTCGCGCGAAAGGTAACCGTCGAAGAACGACACTCGTAGATTGAATCGTATTTTCTAGATTGCTTTCAATTACGCAAATTTGCTTTCTAGATTGCTTTTCTCGATGCAAATCTGTTCTAATCTACCGCGGTGACTTGAAGTCGCGACACAATGTCGATCGGAGATTGCATGAAAGATCGGATGTCGATTATGCAGTAGATTGAAATTGTAAATTCGTTCCAATGTACCACGAGTCGACTCGAAGTCACCAATCGGTAATTGTACGAACAAAAATATACTCTGTGATGAGCGGTAATCACGTGTGCACATAAGCGATAAACAAAAAAAGGGGGACCGCCGCCGTGCTTGTGCATGAAACCACCCACCGGCCAGCGACCACCGCCCTTACAGCGGATCGGATCGGTACGTGATGGCCGTGCCAACCGGCAAAGCCACAGGCGCCCATGCCGCACCACCCCTCTCGCTGCACGCAGCACGCCCGGCCCGCGCGGTGCCGCTCCTAACGCCAACGCGCGCCGCCCTGACGGCCGACGCCCGCCGGCTACCGGCGATGGCGCATCTCCACCTCCGGCTAGCATCCGCGCCACATCACGAAATGAAGGAAGGGAGAGAAAGCCGCCGCCGCCGCCCCTCGGCCGGCTTGAAGCCGTCGCCTCGCCACAGCTTCGGCGGCCGCCCGCGCGCCGCTCGGTCGCCGCCGCACGGCGTCATCCTCGCGTCCGTCGCCTTGGTGGCCGTCGCCGCCGCCGCCGCCGCCCGAACGAGCCGCGCTGCGGTCGCCGGCTAACCGGGCGCATCTCGGCCGGCCGGCGGCCGCGCCGCCTCTACGCCGGTCTCCGCCTGACGCCGCCTCCACCGCCGGACATCCGCGCGGTTTTCCTCGCCGCGCCTCCGTGGGTCACCCGGCAATGGCCGCGCCGCCCGCCTGCGGCGACCGCCTCCGCCTCCGGCGCCCGGCGCGCACCGCCTCCGGCGCCAAACGCCATCCGCCGCCGGTTTTCCAAGCCGGTAGTCCACCTGTGGCTCCCATGGAGGAGCCGCCCGCGCCAGAGATCGGGGTAGGGTTTACCCCACCCCATTTTAACACCGCCTGAAGCGGTAGAACAATGCCCCGTGAAGAAGTACCGAATACTTCGGTCGAAAAAAAAAAGGAAAGAAAAAAATGGCTATTTTGTAAAAGGCCCTCGGTATTTCAGTAAATTACGAAAAATTTCTCGAATAGAAATTTTCACGTTTTAGCCCTAAAATTGCGAATTCATGAAAATTCGTATTCCAGTGAAAAAGGCCTCAGAATTCAATTTTGAATCGGTTTTGCATTTGAAGCATATTTTACCTTGTTATTATTATTTCTATGCAATTTATTTCTTGTATTCTTGTTTTGGTTATTTGTGATTATTATTTTTGCTTTTAATCACTTTGAAAATAGCGATAAATCATGAAAATGCATAGAAAAATACGGAATCACGAACTAGGAGTTCAAGAGCATTATAAAATTTTGCAACCATTTTATGGAAATTACGTGATAATCTTATGAACTTTTTGCATGAATATGAAAAATGGTAGCATCACGAACGGGAGTTGAAGAAGCGATCCGGCATGGTCGTAATTTATACAATCTCCAATTATGTGATAATATAATCACAAATGAGCGAAGATTGAAAAGACCATCTCTACCTTTACGAATGCGGTGCAATCCGCACGCAGATTATTGTCAAAATGGCTACAAGTAGTATCCGCATGATAATTGACATCATGAAAATTGTGGAAGCTCAAGATGATGTTCTAAGGAAGAACTACATCTCACAGCCACCTAGTAGCAATATTGGCCATGAAGCCAATACTAGCAGCTACAAGGTGATTAAGCCTCTCACGAATGAGAAGGGCAAGAAGGGTAAGGTCATGAGTCGCACGTAATTGGTGTTTCTGATCTAAGAAAGGGGCAAAGGATAGCATGAGGCACACCTCACCATTGCGAGCACGGAAGATCCACACCCATTAGTTGCACTTATGGATATGGACGACCTAGTAGCGACCCCATCATCCCTCCTTTGGACATAGCGACCCACGGTGTAATTGCCCAAGAGGAGAAGATCGCCATGTAGCAGATTGAGGCAGAAGTTTCTGAATACTTCGCTGATTCGATCTAGTGCACGCATTGCACTTAGATCCTTTTACAGTCACTTGCATTTTGTGATTGTGATGAATTTTGAATAATGGTTGTAGGCTCTAGAAGAGCAAAGCATTAAAATTCTTATGATGAGTCCTGCAATACTTATATTTCCCGTATTTATGATAGCAAGTTATGTTCTAATATCTGAAGTATTTTTATTTTATGTGTTGCCGGATTTCAGCTACATATTAATAAAGTACATTATATTAGAATGCATGTAGCGCCCTATGGAGGAAGTGTGCTTGGCAGGTAGCGGCACAATGAATACCACCTTGAGAGAGATGGAATTTTCCAGTCGATCAGTAAGAATGCTCGTAGCCTTACGACAATCGCAGGCAGCGATACATGTATAATAGGCTCAGGAAGGGCCACAATTATACTCCCGACGGACACAACTTTGGTCATTAAAGAAGCCTTGTTGTGCCCATAATCGACTAGAACTCTCAAGGATATTAGCGCTAACGGTTTCCACGTAGAGACTGAAGAAGAGCATGGTAAGAAATAATCGCTCATTACAAAGCGTGTGAAAATAGTAGAATAATGGTATTAGAACGACTTTCTTCATTTGAAAATGGGCTATACTACACTAATATTAAGGCATCTGCAGCCTACACTGCCCTGAAAACTATATTTAGAAGCTCTAAACCTCTTCTATCTCTAGCATGATAGATTATGCCACTTAGGTCTTAGGATGATGAGAAATATAATTAACAATTCACGAGGACATAGTGTCAATGTAAAGAACTTCCGAATCAGGAAGATTTTGTGTGCCTGCATGTACCATCGGAAGCGATTACTAGACCCTCTACTCGAAAGTAAAGGACGAAATCCCTGCATTCCTGGACCGTATCCAGGGAGACATTTGCGGTCCTAAACAGCCCCTGTAAGGGTCATTTATGTATTTTATGGTGCTTATCGATGCTTCCTCGAAACGGTCGCACGTTTGTTTAATGTCTACGAGAAACCCGCTTCGCAAAGCTAATCTAGTAGATAATTAACATTAAGAATATTTTCCCTTATCATCATGTGAAGTCCACGGAATGGACAACGCAGAGAATTTACTTCAAGGGCATATGATGATTATTGTGTGAAAATGAGAATTAAAATTGAGCATCCGTCACGCATGTCCACACCGAATGGACTAGCAAAATTGTTATTTACCAACTACATGTTGAGGACACGCATCTGCATGCGAAAGAACTCTCATCAATTTTAGACCACCGGCATATAACATCCATTCACCTATGCAACTAGCGCAAGGGTCAACATCGAAAATTTCTCATCTTTGAATGTTTGGTTGTAAGGTTTATGTACATATACCACCACCACAAAGAAAGCTGAAATGGGCACTCTCAAAAGTCCAGGATATCGTTGGTTATGAGGCGACATCCATAATCGGTATTTGGACCCCACGATGGAGATTTGCATCTGACAACCATTGTTAGCATATTAGATGAGAATTATTTCTCGTCATTAGGGGAGAAATCAACCCTTGATGTAAAATGTCGAGAATAGAAGTCGGAAGATAATTGAAGTCTAGAAGATAATTGAAATCCATGTATATGACCCGCGCACTAGTGAAGCAAATAGAGAAGTCCAGAAGATAATCAAAGTCTAGAAGACAATTGAAGTCTAGAAAATAATTGCAGTCGAGAAGATAATTGATTTGCAAGCATTAGCGAATCAACTGCCTAACCACTTTAGTGATTTGAAGAGCGTGACCAAGTCGCATATGCACATGCGTAATGCAGGAAAGGGTTGAAATCTGGATGAAGGTATCCCTAATCCCGTCCTAAGGCCTCTGAAAGGACGAGAACTCCGGCCCCTCGAATCCGAAGTAACCGGGGACGCCTGGTGAAAAAGGATGAGAAGGACTTGACACAGCCGATCACCAAAGTACCCCAGAATCAGAAGGGAGCAGTTGAGACACAGCACCGTATGGAACCTTCGAAAAGGCATACTAGAATTGAACATCCCCATGAAGGAGACATCGGCATGGATGTGTGCGCACACATCGGATTTGAAAAACTAAAGGACTTGCCCATGAATTGAAAGTAGCGGTAAGCAAATAGAAGCATTAGAAATATCGCCTTTGAAGACATAGCTATAAACTTTATGATCTTGGGAGAATCTATGAATAAGCCAACGACCAATGTTGCAAAGAAAATTGTCACAATCATCAATCTTGATCGAGCACTCGCATCGCTCGTTGAATATGAGAAAAGTCGATTAAGAAGATTGGAAGAAGGCAATAGAAACCGAATCGTTCTCTTTGAATAAAGAGAGGTGTTTGGGCACAAGGTGCACACCTCCCCATGTGCACCCTGTAGGGCATAAGTGGGTATTTGTTCGAAGAGAAATGAAAGAAGCAAGGCTCGTTGCACAAGGTTTCACTCAACGTCAGAGATTGTTATGAAGAAACCTATTCCCGGTCATGGGCGGAATTACCTTTAGATATTTATCTCAATGGCGACAAACTTGGAAGTTAGAAGTGAAATTGATGGATGTGGTAGCGCATACCTTTATGGAAATTTGAATTCGGACATTTATATGAAGATACAGAATGTATCCTGTCCGAACCAAGATAGAGCGAATAGAAATCTATCGATTATGCAACTCGAGAAAGTCCTTTGTATGGATTTGAAGCAATCAGGCGAGAATGTGGTATAATCGCTCGAGCGACTTTCTATGCAAGAAAGGCTACGAACAATGAGAATTATCCTGTGTATTTATCGGACGATCCGGGATGGATTTTGTATAAATCTCGGTGTATAAAGATGATCTGAATATCATTGGAACCTTAGAAGGTATTAAGAAAGCAAGCTCTTACAGGTCGAGTTGAAATAAAAGATTTGGATCAAACCAAATCGCCTAGGCTTGCGGCTTGAGCATATCCGGAAGAGATTCTAGTACATCGACCAACCTACGCTCGAGAAAGTGTTGAAAAGGTTCGGCTTTGAAAAGGCATATCCTTCAAAAGTGCCGATGGTCGGAGATCCTTGCAGACAAGACAAGGACCGTCTGATCTAAAGAAGAGGGGAGGAAGTCACGGGACCAAAATTCCCATACACGAGTGCAATAGGAGCACTTATGTTTTAGCAAATCTGTACTAGATCGGGCATTGCATTTGCAGTAAACCTATTAGTAAGGTATAGTCTGAGAACCTACCAAAGGCATTGGCGAAATAATGGACATCTTCCGTTACCTCCAAGAAAGCAAAGAACTTAGTCTATTCTCTGAAGAACTAAGACTTGTGTATGAATGACTATGCGAGATGTTGGTTTCTGTCGGACCCACATACAACCAAGTCATAAGCAGGCTATGTATTCCTATGTGGTGGAACTGTAATTAGTGAAAATCGTCTAAGCAAAGTCTTCTATCGACTTGACGAACCACTCAAAAATCATAGCGTTGCATTTGAGGCCTCACAAGAATGTGCTTGGCTTTATGGATGATTCACCACATCCAGCGATCATGTGGATTGAATCTGTGTAAAACCCCACTATTATCTCTGAAGATAATGCGACTTGCGTCGCACAAGAGTAAATGGGTTATGTGAAGAGTCCCCTTACAAAGCATATCAATCCCAAGTTCTTCTATGCTCACGAAATGCAAAAGATGGACGAAATTAAAGTATTGCATACTAAGTCATGTGAAAATCTTGCAGATTTATTCACTAAGTCACTTCAGTCTAGTTTTGAAAGGTGCATCGTGGAATTGGAATGATAAGACTTAGACAAGTGCGAGAATTTAGGGAGAATCTTCACGAACTCATTATTGAATCTTGATCACGAAGATCAAGTACCCAAAGAATAAATCACGGAGATTAAATAAGCGGGGTGGATTGTACTCTTTTTCCCTTGACGAGTTTTCATGAAGTTTCTCGGCTAAGGTTTTTAATGAGGCAATTCGTGCAACACAGCAGAACGCATGACATGTACTCTTTCTCCAAATTTTTCCCACTGGGTTTTTATGGAGTTTTAACGAGACATGAACATGTTGGATGAGTGTTCAAGGGGAGTGTTAAGCCGGGCCGGGACTCGAGAGTCTGGCCCGATCTGAGCCAGGACCGGAGAGTCTGGCCCATTGAACTCCTCATCCGTAGTCTATAAATAGAGGTCACCCCTCTCATTGTAACCTGATTGATCCGAAGCAATAAGCGGACCACGAAGTCCGCATATCTCTCGTGTTCATTCTCTTTGTTGTGTTCTTGTGTTCTTCATCGTTCTTACGATTCGATCATTATATCACGAGTACCGTTGATTTGGACTCGCTTGAAATGACGGTTACTCAACAGTCCACTCCATGCCCTCCTGTCCACTTCTCTTTCTTCTGTTTTTTTTTTTGGGACAAACCGAATTCAGAATTAAATACAGGTATGGTGGTATCTTTTTTTTTTTGTCGGATATTGTCTCTTGCGTATATAGTTAGGGTTTGGTCGCTCACTACTCGCTCGATGGCTCGTATTGCATTGATCTTTTTTGTTCAACTAAACTCCTTCTTAGAGAACAAATGCTCAATGAACTAATAAAATAAACCATTTTGGAATATGTGAACATCCTACACGGATTAGGCACTCATATTACTCCATGTACATGTTTTCAAGGTTCTAATGAAATTTGTGATCATGATTTTGGATGAATGGTTAGTATAAATTCTAAAAAGAACAATCGAGGAGATGAGACATGTTCTCACAAGACAAGAGCAAGAAGTAAATTATGAACATATGTATCTCACCAGACAATTGAGGAGCCTAGTTAGCCGGTCTGGCCCTCCTCATGACCTCGACTGTTGCCTCCTGGTAGTAGCACCGCCAAGCCACTTCGCCTACGTGTCGCCACGCCACTTCGTCCACGTGTCGCTCTGGGTAGAAAGAGAAACATGGATTCCCAACGGACTCCGAAGCGTATCGGAGTAGGAAGAGAGCCAAAGCCGAGCGCGATGCACGGCTACAAGAGGAGATTCGTGAATCCCTCAGAGATAAGATCACCGAATCCATCAGAGATGAGATCAATGATCGCGTTAGAGATGAGACGCAACGGAAGATGGAGAGCCTTGAGGAAAGGCTCAGGGAAAATCAGTAGCAAGACCCTGCCCCTATTGTGCTTGCTAGCCCCTCAAACTTCTGAGTAGCTGCGCGTTCAACCCTAACCCTACCCCGAAAGGCGATGATAGATTTCCTGTCAATAACATCCTGGTAATAATTATTATCTCTAGAATGCTCGATCCATTGATAGGCCTGTTGGAGTAGCTAATTTTGTATTGTTATGTAGATGGCTATGAAGTGCAAGCTCCAAGTGAGATATGCATCAGTTGCCCTAAATGCTACTTGGGGCCAGGCGTATCCATCTGGTGCTGGGGTTTTGGTGCACGGTGTAAATCTAACGTGGGGCTTCGCAAAAGTGAATGTGGACGGTGTAAATATCAACTTTACGGTCGTCCCGCTGCAGATTCCCTCAAACGACTAGGTCATGACTCTAGGGAAAGCCATTGGAACATTCATCCAGTGACCTAAGAGTGACATCTGTCTGGAGCTACCTGCTCTGGTGTCAACTTCACAGGAATATCCTGCAACGGTGTCAAGTCCACGGGAGCTACCTACACTGAAGCGGCAAGGGCCCGGTGCATCAGATGCATCTACACCTCATGCTCGGCCGACCCTCATGAAGTCAAACTATAGAAAGCCAAGCAGCATGGGCAAATTGAACTACTGTTCTGATATCCTCTTCCTGTCGTTGGGCCAGAAATTTGTGCTAAGCGAGCCGTTGGTCGAGACGGTAGAGCATGATCATACCCTAGGATTCGCTTGCACAAGATTGCATATATGGTACATGGAACATGCCAACAAGACGGATGGACAGCGATGCTCAGGTGTCAACGTCAAGTTCAAGAAGGATCATCCTAACCACGTGGTTTAAGACTGTATCTTCACGGTGACCTTCGAGGATTTGTTCTTTCTCTTCAACCTCGACGCTCTCGACGCCTCACTCATGCGATGTTGCACACTGTAAGTGTGTACAATCACGATCAATGTTTGTGTAATACCGATAAATGTTATATTTAACTCCTAGCTTATACACACACACATGATTTCTGAAGTGGAATTAAGGAATTCACCAGTAGGTTTCCTCAACCCACACTTGGTCTCTTTCCAAACCATCAAGGAGAATGCAAAATTCATTGAGAATTACATGATAGAGTCATTGCTGGCTCACCGCGACAAAGAATTCATATTTTTGCCCTACAACCAGGAGTAAGTGCTGCACTAGTGGCTATACTTGTTGATTTGTACTTTATAAGCAACACAAACTTAGATTTAATCACCATGATGACATACCTGTGTAGGTTCCATTGGATTCTAATTGTAATTATACCAAAACGGAATAGGGTAATATACCTAGATTCTCTAAAGAGGGCCGCACATAACTTCATAATTGTCCGACAATTAATCGACGAGTAAATACATTTGCTCCATAGATAACGCTATTGTAGTCTTTCATTCCTTTGCAATGGCTAAGACTAACTTCTTGGAATCACGTAGGTCGTTCATCGTGTACTATGCTAAAGGAGGGAACAACAAGGGAAGTATTCTGCGACACGATCTAAATTTTCCGTTATTCGCTAGTACACATTAATCCTATACAACACTTTGTATACATGCCTCTCGAAATAACCAATTCTATTTTTGCAGTGCCACCAGCAGCCGCTGGCCTGCAACATCTGTGGATACTATGTTTGCCACAATATGGAACTACTCGTCGGTTCCGCGATAACCAATGATCCTCAGGTTTGTCAATCTTGCAATAATTATTTCATACTTATCAATTTATATATGCACGAAATTAATCTTCCTAGTGACACGTTGCGAGCATGGATACAACTGCATTAGAACAGGACCAGCTCATAAACATTCAAGGATAGTTTGCGTCATTCTTGAACTGTGGGATCATAAATCCAAATGGGAAGTTCCACAATGTAAATTGAACTTAATGGTATATGTGTGTAAATATACGTGAATGCTTAATTTTATTTAATTGATTTGTGAATTGGATGTGCTTGTTTCTGAAATGAATGTAAATTGGATGTGTTTGTTTCTGAAATGATTGTGAATTGGATGTTTACATGTACTTGTTGTGTTATTTCAGCTTGTTTCAGAGGGCATGACTAGCATTTCCTGAGGCTAGCTAATAAACATAAATATATTTAGCAATACAAAAGAATATCACAGACGATTCCTTAGGACAAGCCGTTTGTGATACACCAACACTCACAGATGGTTTCGTCTACAAACTGTCTGTGATAGTCAACTATTACAGATGATTTTGAGTTAATAACCGTCTGTGGTAGTCTACATCACAGACGGTTCAGAAACAGTATGTGATGACCTCATCATTATTGACCCATAAATTCAGACGGCTCACGAAACCGTCTGTGATGACCTTTTCTGTAGTAGTGAGTGGTTATGGAAGATTGAGCTGGCTAGAGATGAATTGTGGTTTAGAATATTAAAGGCTAAGTACTTTTCGAAAAAGGATTTCTAGGTGACCAAATTTATTAAAGGTTCTTAGTTCTAGAATAGTCTTCATAAAATGAAACATTTGTTCAGTTGTGGGGTGAATCATGTTTTGGGAGATGGCAAATCTATTTCTTTTTGGAGAGATGTGTGGATTGATCAATGCACCTTGAAAGTTAGGTTTGATAAGCTCTTCAGGATCTGTGAGCATTCTGAGATTTGTGTGGCTAAATGCTGGGAGGAAAGGACTTAGAACATTCATTTTGTCAGAAATTTTGGGAGTGGGGAGAATCTTCAATGGGATGGCTTGAAACATTTGTTGAACAGGGTGGTTTTAGCATATAAGAGAGATAAAATGAAGTGGTGTTTGAATAATTCTGGGCACTCTTTAGTCAAGTCTTTATATAGACATGCTGCTTATGGTGGAGTGACTAGTTAAAAACTACAGAGGTTGTGGAGCAGCAAAATTCCTCTGAAGATGAAAATCTTCTTGTGGCAAACCTACCAGGATAGGATTCAGACAGCATAGCAAATGAGTTTTAGAGGCTGGAAGGGAGAAGTCAATTGTGTTCTCTGTGGGGTCATTGAGGATACTAATAATGTGTTTTTTTTTGTTGCGTTTTGGTAAAATTTGATTGGTGTTGTATCAAAGAAGTTTTACTTTGAAAAAGAGTACCAGAGTCTCTTGATGATCTTCATTTAGGGTGTCTTGATAAAAGGGGTGCTAATGATTATAACTTTGGTCTTCTCAGTTTTGCAACTCTTGTTCGGACACTTTGGAATATTAGGAATAAAAGGGCTATTGAGTTTGAACATGACTTCAGTTGGCACTGCTCAATCTTCAATCTCTAGCCAGCTGCAATTCATCTGCAATTCCTCAATCCCATGTGGTTGTTGGCTGGTGGATTGTGTGATCAGCCGGTGTGTGGCGGCAAGTGACCGTGGGGCATCTTTGTCTCGCGCGAGCGGCAAGGGCCTAGGAGGCGGCGTGCAGCGTGCGGGGCGATACTTGAAGGCGGCGGGCGTGTGATGGCAAGGGACATCGGGCACGGCCGCGCGGGGCTAGGCAGAGGCGCAAGTGGGCAGCGCCGCAGCGGGCAGCCTGCGAGGTATTTAAAAGAAAAAACAAATTCAGTTTTCAATTTATGCAATTTAGTTTTTTAGTTTCATCTATTGTCATTTGTCAAGTCATAGATTTGCAAGAAGTAGAGAAACAACGTTGCATAATTTTTTTTCAAGTTATACAAGTAGTACTCTCATACTAGTGAGCGTGAATCAACCACAGCTAGTCTTGATGGTTCGATCTATGTTTTGTATGCTTGTCTCAGCCCCCCTAAATTTTTGTGATGTGTCTGTTACTGGGTTAGAGGATATTTCGCTAAGCCATTGCGATGCTCCCATATTCACCATAGATAGTTTTGGTACAAATGAAATCTGGGTTCAATTCAACCAGAGTGCAAATTGCTTAGAGTACTCCCAACGCATCTATATCAGCAATGTCTGTAGCATACCAACTAGTGTTGATGTTGAGGTGGAGGGGAAATTAAAGAAAAGAGATGGAAACAATGTCTCATGCAAGATTGAGCTTTTTTATTTTTAATTATTTCTAAAAAATATTTTAAAGATAACATCTTCCTAACTTTATTTTTAATTCTGACTCCTTTGGTCACGCCATGACCCGTGGCGTGACCAAACTATGCTATCACATCACTGACCGCGGCATGGCCAAACCTGCCACGATAGTACTCTAAGCCAATGCGCACCCGTTTTTGGGCTAAGACCTGTCACGCTAAGAGGAGTGGCGTGCCAGCACTCGTTTGTTACGCTGAGGTCCGTGACGTGACAACGCGTTTTTGCAAAAGGGTCATAATTGAAAATAAAATTATGGAGATATTATCTTTATTTTTTTTAAAAAAATAGGTTAAATAATTTAAAAAAGTTTTGCAAGACATAGCTTAGACATACAAACCAACACACAAAACCCAACAAAAACTTGCATTGGGAAAGAGAATTGTGTCTACCTACATTATTTGTGGGACTCGTGGCGTTAAATATTCTCTTTTCTCCACGTGGCCCCCTCCGTGCCGCTCCACACAACGCCTACCGTCGTCGCCGACAACCATCGCATGCCCGTCGTTACATCCTGTGCTGCGCGAGTTCACAACGCCTGTTGAGCCGCCCACACGTCGGCCGTCGCGAACGCTCACCTTGTCGCCCACCGCCATCATGTTAGATCCGATCGGACGAGGGAGAAAGCGTGTGTGTGTGTGGGGGGGGGGAGAGCTTAACATTTATTACGTGGGTCTATGGGTAAAAACTATGCACCCAAAACAGTATATCTTTTGTTATTTCCGAGTGACGTGGAGGGTAATGAATGCTCCCCAACTCAACCCGTTAGTAGACAAAAGAGCGTCAGCTCATGTTCTCGAGCAGAATAGCCGACCAGTCTGCCTGGTACGAATAATCCGAACCGGTAGTTGAAGAAATCCTGGAAGGTCGTACATTGAATAAATCTTTGGAATCAAATTTCGTAGTGGCTGTGAACACGCGTTAGGTACTAGTACTACTGCTAGCTTGGACTGACCAACTTGGCTACGGTCGTCATTGCTTTTGCGGCGTGGGCGAGGCTGTACGCGTGGTTAACCGCCTTTCCTCACGCGTGACGACACCAGGACGCACGCCGAGGCCGTGACCAGCCCAGCGTCGCCAGCGTCATCGTTAAGCTCGTGGGAGCAGGTAAGGAGGCCACTCAGTATCTCCAATGTATTGAGTTAAGGTAGGTTCAAAATTATACCATATAAATCGATTCAAAGCAACTATATTTTGCTCCGGCGTGTTGAATCGAACCCACACTTTAGATGGACCCACTGTAAAAATAAAATAATAATTCGCACAAACTTTCCCTATTTTTTGTCCTTTCTTTGGCGCGACGAGAGGATTCTCCAACTCACTTCCTTTGTTTCTCCGTCCATGGCAGAACGCCCGCACCTCTCGATCCTCTTCGCCGCCACTACTTTCACTCCCACCATAGCTGATCTCGAGTTTTTGTGGAGCGCAACCCAAGCCCTACCACTACAACCCCCACCATGGCCAACCCGGAGCATCTCGAGGAGGAGGCCGCCGTGGGTGAGGACAAGGTAACTGGCACCCAGGTCGCCCGCATCATGAAGCTGGAGGAGGTCTCTATCATCATCTATGAGAAGGACGAGGAAGACCTCGTCGACCCCCAGAGGCTGCTGTAGCGCCCGCTTTTCTTTTCTTTCTATGTTCTTTTTTCGCTAGATATGATCTTAACTCCTTTGCTTTGATCTAATTCGTGGGATCTGATCTGAACTCGTTTACATTGCGGCGCTTGTGGAGAGGGAGGAGGAGCACATGCCCATGGAAGGGTACCCCCAGAGGCTGCTGCAGTGCCCTAGGGGCCTAGATTTGGCCGCCGTCATGAGGGATGCCATAGATTGGATTTGGAAGGTGAGGCTTTCTTGATTCATGGAATCATTTCTTTGTGTCAATAGTGAGATACTGAGATGTGACATGCAGAATTCGTGTAAAGGTGCCTCCTCTATTGATTCTTTGGCTATTTTTTGGTTTGATTGTTGCTCGTTGATATCGTCCTTGATGTATAATACCGTGATAGTTGATTAAATCTGCAATTTCTGCTGGATAGGCCATTAAGCATTACAGTTTTGCGCCGTTGACTGCAGTCTTGTCTATGAACTACCTGTAAGTCTAGCATTTTAGTAGCATTGCAAGCAATCCTGCTCAAATTCCATACTGTTGTTGACAAGGAGTTGGAAATCATGGATCAATTGATTTCTCATGGCAGGAAGGCAAAGTTTGGATGACACAGCTCTTGGCAATGGCTTGCTTGTCTTTGGCTGCAAAAATGGAGGAGGCTTTTGTGCCACTCCCCTTGGACCTGCAGGTGAGTGTGTAATGCATCTCATAACTGATCTGCACATGCATACATTGTGAAAGTTTTGTCTTTTCCTTCAAGTACCTAATGATTTTTGCTTGGCAGGTGGCTGCGGCAAAGTTTGTCTTTGAGGCACAAACTGAACACCTTCCAGATGGCTAGGTGACTCTGCGTACATACATTAGTAGAGTATGCATCTTCACTAGTGAAACAAAAGATACCAACACTTGGATTTGCTCTATATAATGTTATAGTTGTGGCTTGCTTGTCTTTGGCTGCAAAAATGGAGGAGGCTTTTGTGCCACTCCCCTCAAGTACCTGATGATTTTTGCTTGGCAAGTGGCTGATGCAAAGTTTGTCTTTGAGGCACAAACTGAACACCATTCAGATGGCTAGGTGACTCTGCGTATATACATTAGTAGAGTATGCATCTTCACTAGTGAAACAAAAGGTACCAACACTTGGATTTGCTCTACTATTTACCAACACTTGCATCTGCTCTATATAATGTTACAACTGCGGGGTACCAACACTGATGAAACTAAAGCATAACACTGAACACATGGTATAAAGTACATAAATAAAATTATATAGAGCTAGTACCTAGTACCTAATAATAAAGTCTAAGCTTGGCCGCCACCGAATCTTTGCCATATATGCTCTAACAAGTCTGCCTTGAGACGACGATGTGTTGCTCGATCACGAATAACACTGTTGATCTCTAGGACCCTAGAAAATTCATGAATTGGCCCGTGACTAAATTCTGTGATTGGTGTGGAAGTGATGCCCACCTCATCATATGTGTAGTCATAGCGTACCTCATAAGAATCTCGCTCATCCTCGACTATCATGTTGTGCAATATAATACACGCATACATGATATCAGCAAGTGTTTCCCTCTCCCAAAGACGTGCTGGCGCACGTAGAATGACAAAACGAGCTTGCAAAACTCGAAAAGCATGTTCAACATCTTTTCTTGGTCCTTCCTGGAATTGTGCAAATAATTTAGCCTTATCACTTTGAGGAAGATGGATTGTTTTGACAAATGTTGCCCACTCTGGATAATTACCATCAGCTAGATAGTACCCCGTATTATACTCGTTGCCATTTACTATAAATTGAACAGCATGAGCGAATTCTGGACTGTTTTAGCCGTATATCACCACAAAATTCCAAAAATAGCCTTCATATCTCCGAAATTCCCATTTTAGCCCCCTCTACCCACTGGCATCGTGCGGGACCAAGAGAGCACTTCTTCCGTCCCGTCATCAAGAGTCACTTCTCTGCCGTCGGGGATGGCGGCGGTGGAATCTGTATTCAAATTTTTTTTCTGAAAATTGTATTTAATAATATTTTTTTGATGAATTTTTAAATATAGTAAATGAGCTCAAAACATTATGAAATTTTTTGTGGAGCGTCCTGACATTGTGTTCTTGCTTGTGTAATTTTTTCAAAATTTTATCTATTTTTGTTTTCTCTGCAGAATTCTTTTAAGTATAATGTTTCTAGGAATTTTCTAATATAGCAAATAAGGTCCAAACATTATAATTTTTTTTTTTCAGATTCCCTACACAGAGTAATTCATTGTGTAAATTTTACGTAATTTTATATGCTTCGAAATTATGTCGACAAATTCAGTGTTTAGGTGTGGAAAATTAGGATAAGACGTTTCGGAAATTAGGGTTTCATGATTTCATGTGACTTGAATTGTGTGAAGTTTAGTACCACATGACTACTTTTGACCGCCAACTAATGGCCGATCGGACCGCCCATACCTCAACGGCTATAAAACTAACCGTTGGCCCCTCGGCTAGTCGGACCGCCACCTAATGGCGGTCCCGATTGCCGCTTCATCGATCGAGACACCAAAGTGGGACGGTCCGACCGTCTGAGAAAATCACCCGCACCAAAATGGTGCTTCTCGAAAAAAATGTTCGCTAGATTTTGAACTTAGATCTTCGGTAGTTCCTTTTTCTCAACAGCGGAACTACCGCACGTAAAATCAATCAAAGAAATCGGTCGACCAGCCCAACACATGGCGATCAGACCGATTTGCCACCGATCCGATCGGTGACCCACAGCGGTCGACCGCCATCCACGAAGACCAAACCCTTTGCTTCACTTCAAATGGAAAACACATTTGTCCATTTGAGTGCAATTCAACAGGGTTCACAGATGATATTCGACAAGTTGCAAAACACATTTGCCAACCTTTAGAATACTCGGCACATGATGATTTCTTCACTTTGGGATCTTGAGAACTTAATTGAAGAAATGAGAACGTTGTGATTACGAAGATGCCCTAAAACATAGAAGAATCGTTGTCAATATAAATGATTATTTCGAATTCCACGGAAGAGGCATACTTGCAATATAGTATTGTTTTGATGGCTCGGTGAGGCACGTAATCGAACTACATTGCGGTCCGCGAACGAAGCACGTTACATGTGGTCACATGGCATGTTGGTTCGTGTCGACGATCAAATCGCCGATCTTATGAATATATAAAGGAAAAGAGGAAAAATATCGTATCTCACAGGAGTGGATCCGCTTGCTCTTTATTGCTATGAACTCACTATTACAAACACCGAGAGTACCTAAAAACACAACACTTTGCTATATCTTGCTCGATGTGCTACGTGTCTCATTGCTCATGTCATCTTGACCTCTCCTTTCCGCCTATACGTGGTCCTCCTTAAGTACTTGATGAAGCGGTGGCGATTATCTCACGAGGAGACACCGTTGGGGAGCGACGCGTCTGTCGGAAAAGAGGCGGCGGTTTGACCATTCCACCAACTGCAAGAGCGGTTGGTGAAGGTGTCAACCGCTATGCGGTTAATGATTTAGGAGACGTTAAACCATCAGCCGTGATAGTGTTGTATTATGCGGAATATGAAACACGTGTTTCATTCATCACACAGTGAGTGGCGTAGTCGATACTTGACCCAGACGCATGTTCATAGCTTTACGAGCACTTACCTGATCGTGGACTAGGTTTAGGACTTTGTCCGACCAGGGTATTTATTATATAACTTCTGTAGCACCTACGACCAGTTAGGTCGGTGGTCTTAGAAGTTACGACCACGAAGATGTATGGTCTTTTTCATATATTAAGATAATATATGAATATTTTAATCCTCATCAGTTCGGCTAATTGGTTTATTCACACAAGCTATTACTACGGTACATTGCGACACAAGCCTCCGGACCATGTAAATGCGCATGTCTTTAGGGGATAGTAAAAAACATGGCGAGTAGGAGGGGGACTACTACAGAATGACCCGACCTACTGCGTGGACCGGGGCCATTGCCCTTCCTTCGAGCTCGACGTTGTACTCCTCGCCGCCGCCCTATCCTCGGCGCCATTTCCGCTTTTTCCCACTCCTCTCGTGTGCCTCGCGCTCCTGCGCTGCGCCTCGGGATGGGCTGCGTCTCCGGCGGATCGCTCGTTGTGCTCTTGATCAGCGCTCCTCCTCCGGATCTCGCGTCCCTTTCGGCATTCCGCTCCTCGAAGTCGAGTTGACACTGGTCGTGTGGGTGGATCTCTAGGTCGAATCCACTTGCGGAAGCCACACAGAGGCTCCGGGGACTACGGGTAGATGGGAGAGATTGTAAGTGCGTATTCGGAAAAGAGAGTTAGTACGGAACTTACTATAAGTACTCCTTCTTGGTGTCGATAGGTTCTCGTATCCCAACGACGGTCGGGATAGTCGGAGGAGTAGTTGGGACAACCCGATGCGCATGCCGAGGCCGAGCGGTGCTTGGATTTGAAGAACTTGCATGTATACTAATTGTAGATACCGTGAGGATATGTGCACGATCTCAGGATGATGAGTCAATTGGCAATGGCTTTGTTGGTTTACAAAATCTCACGTTTTCGGGGTTTACTTGATCTGTCGGACCACAAAGGTCCGACCGCGATGTTGGGCGGTCGGACATCTCGTGGAGAGGTCCGACCGTGCCGGTGGCCGGTCCGACCGGTATGCCTAACGGTGGCTTTTGGGCCGATCCAAAATAGGATGTGTAGGTGAGTGAGGAGTCTTACGGATGTGGTCGCATCATTTTGGAGCTCCCAACAAAGTTCTATTGAGTTGAAAATTCCGAAGGTTTGATTTTCACGATGGATTTTTGGCTAAGTCTTTTGAGCGGTCCGACCGCCCGAATCGGTCGGACCGGTGATGTGGGGCGGTCGGACATGCGATCACTGAAGGTGAGCCTTCTTGGCATTGATGTGTTTTGATTGTGGTTATTGTATGAATGTCAATGCTTTATTGTTGCATATTGCATTGTGGAACTAACGTGGGTCAAGTTGTGAAGAACGTGTTCCTGAGTCGGTTTGTTTGTCTATTGCTGTGCAGGTGGCTTGCAGGTCAACGACGTCAACGGTGAGGTGGATCGGGACTAAGCTTGGAGAGCTGAGGTCCAGAACGATCATGGATACCGGGTGAGGTCGTGTGACTCAAGCATGGTGCAGAATGGGCAAGATGGATCGAACGGGCAGTTCGGTGCAGCTGGTTGGATCAGGCGGTGCGGAAGTTGGTGCAAGTCCCTGGGTGGAACTTGACGACATGGAGAGCCGCTGATCAACCTACACGTGGTGAAGTAGGCGATTGCTTCAACAGATTGAGTTGTATGTATGTGTGGGTCCCATAAGTGAAAACCCTAGACCTCTCCTATAAATAGAAAGGGGGGAGATGTAAAACCCCTTGAAGCATTTGGAGCCCTCTTCCTTTTTCTAGGGTTAGGAGAGGAGAGGAGAGGTTAGGGTTTGGAGAAATTGTATGTGCTCCTTGTTGAACTCTTGTCCTCCTTGTTGGAGTGGCTTTGTAAGCATCTTGTGAGATCAATCAATCTTGTGATGCTTGCTTGAGAAATCATTTGTCTCCCTTTATGTTCTTCTCTCTTTTGGATGATTTTGGTGCTTCCTTGATTCAAGGATTTATGCTTGGTCTCTTGACCTTTTTGTCTTGCTTTGATGTGTGGGAATACTCCTAGAATCATCTAGATCACCAACCCCCACAAGCAAGTCTTGAATCAAAGATTTTCGTATTTCTAGGGTTTGTGCACTTCTTTGGTAAAACCTTGAGAGATCAATTCTACGAAGTGGATCTGAAGGATCGTCGCTAGAAATAGGTCTCTAATATCCTTAGAGAGGTGTGCTCGAAATTTGGTCAAGTTTCATTGGTTGAATCAAAAGTTGGATCAAATTTCGTTTTGGATTTGGGCTTGGCTTTTCGGTTCTGGACTAAATCGGTCTGACCAGTTTTGTAACGGCGGTCCGACCGCGCTTTCTTCGATCGCCCGATGGCGGCGGGTCGAACCGATATCAAACGGTCCGACCGCCAGTTAGTAGCCGGTCCGACCGCTCGTTAACCGTCGGTCCGACCGTCAGTCTACAGCCGGTCTGACCGCCAGTGCCCAGACCATACTAGTGAGATCAATTCTCCACATTTGTGTCGTGTGGTTAACGGGGTTATCGAATTCAAAGACAAGGCTTCCATCGTAAACTATCGATCTTCTTAGCTTTCATAGCTAAAGGAGTAAAGTTCATGTTGAATTTGATTAAGACGAGAAAGTTGAGAAAGCGCATATTCACCCCCCTAGTCGCCTTTACGGTCCTACACTAATGTTTCGAATATATATACAACTTGTGTAGTTTTTGTATATTCATGTTTTGAGTATATAGAACTTATGTAGTTCTCGTATACTCAAGTTTTGAGTATGTAGAACTTATGTAGTTTTCGCATACTCATGATGTGAATATATATATGACTTGTGTAGTTTTTATATATACTCATATCGTGTTACTTTATCAATTCAATTTATGTGTGATTGAAATGGTTATCATCAATTACCAAAGAGGGAAAGATTAAGTTATCTTGTCCCACCATTATGTGTTAATGGTATGATGTGGTAATTAATGATAATCATTATGTGTTGATGCGTATGAAGAGCTTGAAGAAAAAGGAAGTCATCGTGTGTCGATGATATTCAAGAAGAGGAGATGATTATAAGTTGATCATCTAGTCAAGAGAAGGCCCATCATATGTTGATGGAGGTCTAATGAAGGATACATCATGTGTTGATGCACATCAAGTTAAGAGAAGACCCATCATATGTTGATGTAGGTCAAGTGAGGAATGCATCATGTGTTGATGCATGTCAAGACTCGGGATGAAGAAATCATCATGTGTTGATGATGTTCAAGACAAGATCCCAAAGTGAAGAAATCATCATGTCTTTGAGTATTCTAAAGGTTGGCAAATGTGTTTTGCAACTTGTCGAATATCATCTGTGAACCTGTTGGAATTGCACTCAAATGGACAAATGTGTTTTCCATTTGAAGTGAAGCAAAAGGTTTGGTCTCTGTGGATCGGCAATCGACCGCCGAGTCACCGGTCGAGCCGGTGGCAAATCGGTCTGATCGCCATGTGTTGGGCGGTCTGACCGATTTCCCTTTGGATTGATTTTCTGTGCGGTAGTTCCGCCGTTGAGAAAAAGGAACTACCGAAGATCGGAAGTTCAAAATCTAGCGGAACATTTTTTCGAGAAGCACCATTTTGGTGCGGGGTGATTTTCCTCGACGGTCGGACCGTCCCGCCTTGTGATCGGTCGATTTAGCGCGATCGGGCCGCCATTAGGTGGCGGTCCGACTAGCCGAGGGGCCAACTTTAGTTTTATAGCCGTTGAGGTATGGGCGGTCCGATCGGCCATTAGTTGGCGGTCAAAAGTAGTCATGTGGTACTAAACTTCACACAATTCAAGTCACATGAAATCATGAAACCCTAATTTCAAACGTCTTATCCTAATTTTCCACACCTAAACACCGAATTTGTCGACATAATTTGAAGCATATAAAATTACGTAAAATTTACACAATGAATTCCTCTATGTAGGGAATCTGAAAAAAAAATTTATAATGTTTGGACCTTATTTGCTATATTAGAAAATTCCTAGAAACATTATACTTAAAAGAATTCTGCAGAGAAAACAAAAATAGATAAAATTTTGAACAAATTACACAAGCAAGAACACAATGTCAGGACGCTCCACAAAAAATTTCATAATTTTTTGAGCTCATTTACTATATTTAAAAATTCATCAAACAAATATTATTAAATACAATTTTCAGAATTTTTTTTTTTGAACAGTGCACTCCACCTGCTGCCGTCCCGACGGCGGGTGTTTCCTTGATGCGGGATGGCGGCGAGTGCTGCTGCTGATCCCGCACTGGCGAAGTGGGTAGAGGGGGCTAAAATGGGAATTTCGGAGATATGAGGGCTATTTTTGGAATTTTGTGGTGATATACGGCTAAAACAGTCTAGAATTCCTCTTCCTTGTAGTATATCCATGAATAATGTTGACTGGTTCAACACATTAATATCGTTGTTTGAACCAGCAACTCCAGAAAATGCATGCCATATCCATAGGTCGTGTGAGGCTATAGCTTCAAGCATGATGGTCGATTTTCCTTGATCACCACGTGTAAATTGGCCCTTCCATGCGACCAGGAAATTTTTCCACTCTAGTGCATGCAATCAACAATTCCCAACATCCTAGGGAAGCCACGGGCCTCCCCTATATGAAGTAACCTTCGGATGTCTTCTTCATTTGGCCTTCTAAGATATTGTTCTCTAAAATTCTCCCTCGCACCTTAAATGAATTTGGTCAAGCACTCGATGGTTGTGCTTTCACCCATCCGCAAATTTTCATCAACAAGATCAGCAGGGGTACCATTGGCTAGCATTCGCATAGCAACTGTACATTTCTGCAGAGGAGAAAAATCGATCTGACCGAAGGCATCGCTCCTTTGGCGAAAATATGGAGACCAATCACTAAGGACTTGTGTAATGCGCTCAAATAGGTGCCTTCTCATGTGATATCTTCGACGGAATTGATAATCAGTGTACACTGGATTGTCGGAGAAGTAATCAGCATACAACCGCTCGTGCGCAGCTTGACGCCCTCGATCAATGTACCTTCGAGACCTACTTCGGTGCTGAGTAGAGCTTCCAAACAGTTGTGCTTCAAGTTGAGCTTCTATTTGGGCTTCAATCTTTCCTTCTAAAGGATCAATAAAGTTTGAAATGAACCCGCTAAAGTTTTCATCACTGTCTGAAAAATCAGAGTGGGAATCTAATTGTACAGACATTTCAAGTGGTCTAGTATGCTAGGCAGAAAAGAGTTGTGTAGCCTGCGATCTAAATGTTTGGTTTGAAGTGGTGATAGGAAACTCTATCCTCCTCATTTTATAGGTGCTAATCCATAACAGCTAGTTCACACTTAACAAGAATGTAACAACTAGTTTACAACGGCTAGTTCACAATTACAGTGCATGCATTTTATAGGATTGATGCGATGACATTGAATCAATAATAACTACTTTATTGTGCATGCATTTCCTTTAGAAACTCATTTTCTGAAAAATTGTTTATTGGGTCCACAAAATTTGAACAAACATTATTTGTTCAGTTACCAAAGTGCCCAAACAAATTTGTTTGAGTGACCAGTAAAGTCAATTGGTAGAAAATCTGCTGGTAACATTAACAATTACATGCATTGTTTAAAGCAAGGATGCAGATTGTACTAATGAAAAACATGATTCTTTGGGGAAAGCTACAGGCATTTGCATTTGCACTCCAGCTTCTCTTATAATATCTAGGACCCATATATCAGTAAAATAACATTGCTATATACCATACTAGCTGGTTGTTAATTAACTATCGTTGGTTTGAGCCCTTCATTTACAAATTTCATTTGATAGAGACGATGACATTGAATCAATAACGGCTAGTTCACACTTAACAAGAATGTAACAACGAGTTTACAACGGCTTCTTGTACTTCATATTTAATTTGAGAGAAGACAAAATTGGAAATGGGTGCCCAATACTGATATATTACTTTGGCAGACCATTACAAAATACTAAGAAAGCAACAATTGACAATACATTAAGTAGGGTGATACAAATTATTTGTAAACGGCAAGACATGCGTACTAATTGTTTGCCCCGAACAGATCCTTTCATAAATGATCTATCACTTGTTCATGTCGCTTCCTTTTTGCATCACTCATTTCTAAAGTATCAATCTTCATCAATTCAACATACTTATCATACTTCAACACCTTTACCTTCTCCTTGGTAGCTTCTGCTATTTTTTTCCATCGCTGCAGATTTCTTCATATCAGCTTCTGCCATTTTTTCACTAGCAGCAGACTTCTTCGCTTGAAGGTCATGGTACAGTTTCATATTTTCATCTGGGCTGGAAGTAGACTGCGCCTTTCCTTTCCCTTTCCCTTTTCGATCACGTTTGGCCGCCTTCTGCCCTTGGGGCCGAGTAGGATCATTGCGATCAGCACCTTCGGATTCAAGGTTGGAAGATGACGTGTGAGTTCCTGTAGCAGAAACCTTAGCACCCTTGTTCATTTCTTCATCATTGAATGCCCTTCTCCATTTCGGCTGGTCCTTCACTTCTCTCCACCAATACATCAAAGTGAAGTTCTTCCCTTTGGTATCATGCCTGTACTTTTCACAAGCTTTTTCCAAAAGCTGATCATCAGATTGGCTGTTGGTATATAGGTTTTTGTTGAACCACCAACAAGCATTGAACAGATTAACCCTGGTGTTAGTCCTGTTCCAATGGTTTTTGCATTGCATGGCTAATCTTCTTCGATCTGCAGGACTGTTGCTGTTGTAATCATAGGCTACTTTGTTCCAATATTGATCATTCTTCTTTGAGTTGCCGTCAATAGGATCGTTGGAATTGTTCAACCAAGAACTAATTAGTCGTAGGTTATCTTGTTGTGTCCACTTCATGCGCGTACCTTTCTTTCCTTCATCTGGACTGCTATCACTTGAATCTTCCTTCTTCAACTGTTCTTCACTTCTTTTTTGTGCAGCTGGCATCGAAGAGGTTGATTCTGAACCATGTGAAGTTGTGGATCCTACAACTCCAAACAAGTTGGTTGCTTGAATTGGGGACAACTGGCTGGCCGTAGCTCCTCCAAGCATTCCATGGCTCAGGTTTTCAACATTATGAAAAGTTGTGGAGGTAGGTGGAACTTGTTGCTGGTAGCTTTTAGGAACACCAAAAGGAAGGAAATTATGGGGATATTGATGGGGAAATTGTTGGACATATTGGGAGGATTGGAAAGGATATTGACGTGGAAATTTTTGTGAGCTGCTATTTTGTTGATCTTGTCTTGAAAAGTTGAGCAAGTTTGTAAAGCTTGAAGCTGATGAGTTATCCATGTTTGTATGATGCAATGAAATGCTTGTGTTGTGAACTAGAGTTGTGTTCATATGTGTTCATATAGACGTCTGATGGCTGGGAAGGCAACGGCTAAAAAAGGTAGAGTTAATGCAAACGGCTAATTCACTTAATGTATCGGCTAACTAACTACCCAGCAAAAACATTATTTTATTGAGTCATATCCGGATACAAAGTTTGCATCGGCTCTCTACAGTTTCGTTTTGAATCGACAGATTCCAACGTATTGAATCGGTTCCCAGCATTACTCCAGTCTATTGAACCGGCTAAGCACATACATTGCAGATGGTCTCACTGGACGGTTCTGTTTGTCGTCAGATAAAGACATCGAATGTCCTTCACCCATGTGATTTTTTTTCATATTTTTTTACTTTCTCCTCCGTCTACTGTCTTCTTCCATACAAGAATAAAGTTTTCTCTCTCTCCTCCATGCTTCTCATTCTTCTTCTGTCCCTCTCTCCACATGGCCAAGGCCGGCCATAGCTCATGTGTCCCTCTTGCTCCTCTACCAGTCTCCCTCGGTCTCCCCCTCTCTCACCTCGCATAATCTCATCTAGGTTCAGCCCCTGCGAGCTCCTCTGTCGTCGGGGTTAGTCGAGCTAAGCCGCCGCCGAACGTGGCCTACGCGAGCTCCAAAAGGGTCAGACGAGTTCTACGCCCACCTCCACAAGCTCCTCCATCGTCGAGCCAAACCTAGCTTAGCTGCTGACGGACGTGTCCTACATGAGCTCTCTCGAGGCCAGACGAGTGCCACCACCGCTGGCTGTAGCCTCCACAAGTGTTGCTCGTTTGGTTCATGGAGAAGAAACGACAAGTCCTCGGCATGTTGCATTAGATCATCCACGTTGTTGCAATAGACATTTCAGGGTGTTGCAATAGTTTGTTTAGACAGCTTTTCTCAATTGTTGCATGCAATGTTCATTTTGTTGCAATATGTCTTCTTAAATGTTGCATGAGCTTTTTCAAATAGTGTTGCACCTGGTCATCTTTTTTTGTTGTGAACATTTAGTTATACTGTTGCACGAGCATTTTTTAAATATTGCAACTATTGTTTTCAAATGTTGCAGTGTCATAAAGTTGTAAACTTTTTGTTTGAGATTTCTAATCTTGTTTTAACACTTAGCTAAGTCATATACTTATGGTTTACATTCTTCTTTTGTTGGGAAGGTTTTTTTTATAAAAAAAATCAACATTTTTTCATTGTTATTTTGCGTTTTGTTGCATGCGTTGATTATAATTGTTGCACAAATTATTTACCATATTGCATCGAAGCATACGATGAGAAGTTCATACCCTAGTTAGAAACATTTGGCGATCGATCAAAGTGGAGTAGATCGAGAGTGCGTTTTGACGAGAAAAGCTTGGCTAACGTTTTTTTATTAACCCCAGGCCGGTTTCCTCAACTTCCCGAGGAAGTATCAGGTTATCAGGTGAAAATGACAATCTTTCTTAAAATATTAAAATTTTGGATCTGGACCATCGGGTCATGTACCAACGTTGGCTGAGCTGTCCCTCCCACCATTTAAACTCCACTTTCTTTTTAAAAAACGCAACGGCGCAACCTCCGGCACATTTTGCAAATAACTCCCCACGAACTATCTCTTCTCATTTGAATTTTGAATTGAAGCATTTACATCTCAGCCTCTCGGATATTGCACTGTATGAGTATCAACATAACCATCCGAGGTATTGTACTGTAAATAAATGCATTATACATTGTAATTTGCAATAATACCAAAACATTATACTTTGATCGAGCATGTACATTGCACTTGATGCATATTAATACTAGTGGCCAGCACGCCTTGACGCACAGGGGAGAAATGCAAGAGTTGACAATCACGATGTACATCTATGTATGTTAATGTTAACGAGGTAAGGATTATTATGCACGCCTTGACGCACAGGGGGGATTATTATAAAGCTGTGATTGTACATAAAAATAACAATAACAAACATGAACAGCGGTACAAAAAATTATTGTAATGCTAACCTAAATGCCAACCACACACAAGAAGGGAGGCATGCCTCCTCCCTAGAAAAGAAGAAACCGCATAGACCCCGAATGAAATCAAAATGATCAGGGCAAAAAAGTATAGGCAAGCTTGACAAGTAGCTCAATAACATGAAAGAGAAAATTCTACCTTCTCAGGAGGTAGAATTGGATCAAAGGCTCCATCAGGGTAATAACCAAATCATTCCCGTGGTATGAGGACGACATCATCTTGAAATTGCACAGGAAATTAGGGATGTTAAAGTACAGTAGGATATAAAATAGAGTTAGTATGGGATTAATATTGCCTTTTGCTTTTAACTATGGTGTAGTTGTGTGTTCTACTGCACAAATGGGGAAGTGGGCGCACAACCTGCTTAATTTTATAATCCAGTAGTGAGTCCAAACATGTATATCCTGATGATAAACTTAGAAATTCTACAATTCGCAGGCGAAAGTTTTAAGGAGCAAAACATGCATATTACTATACTAATACCATTTAGATACACAAAAGTACATATATGTAGTACCACACACAACATATGGGAAAAAGGATCAAGCTAAAACAACCGAACATAAATAACACAAAAGCTTAGTTATTTCAGGGCCTTTTAATTTCGGCTTCGGCTTCAGTTTTTCACTCGGAAAAGCTGGAAGCCGAACCAAACGACCGGCTTCCTCATACAACGTGCAGAAGTCGGAAGCAGGAAGCCGTCCGCGGGGAGCTTCGGCGGTTTCCCGCAGCCCCCATTCCCAATTTACCCCCGAAGTTCGGGGGAAATTACTCGCTAAATGCCATCGAATAAAACACCACGCCTCCTCTCTCTAGTGCTCCTCTCCCTCGAGCGGCGCCGCCCCTATCCCCCGAGCGGCGCCGCCCCCGACCTCCTCCTCCCCCCTGACCGGCGCCGCCCTGCTCCCCTTCTCCTCCTCCTCCTCCCCTGAGCGACGCCCCATTCTTCTCCTCCTCCCTTGAGCGGCGCCACCCCACTCACCTCCTCCCCCAGCCTCATCCTCCCCGACGCCCTCCTCCTCGATGTCCCTCCTCCTCCCAGATCCAGATCTCCACCTCCCTCCTCCGCGCCGCCCTCCTCCACCTCCCTCCTCCCCGACGCACCTCCTCCCTGGCTCCTTTCTCCCCGGCTCCCTCCTTCCCTGAGCCACCCACCACAAACTACTAGTGTCTTCCCAAATTCCTTGCCCATAGAGCTTCTCTTCCCAAATTGATCGCTAATTCTCCTTCAGCACGTCATGATGATCCCATTTCGCCCTCTTCGGCTCTAGATTTGTGTGGAATTATGTGCCTTCTTCTAATAGCATTAAATATTTTGAGTGGAATTTTGTATCCTAGTGGTCTGATGGTGTGCGTCAAAATTTTAGGCAAGGGAACAAGCATGTCATCCTCTCCACATTGGTAGAACTAGCATGGCATAAGAACTGGTACATACACAACAACAATTGCTACAACTGAGATATGTTCTATGTGTTCATTGTGTTGTCTGGATAACACACTAGTATTAGATAGGAGTAGAATCAGCCAAACATGTTTCTTTCATCTTTTGTTGTGCACATTGATGTTGGTGATTTAATCCTGCATAAGACATGATATTGCAGGCTTGAACATTCTATTACTTTCTAGTGGTGGGATAGCAAGGCTTAGGGAATTTTGCATGTCAATTATTTCATTTGCGGGATCATGCCATCAGAACCTGATAGCACATAAGATATTTAGATATTCATATCATTCATCTTTACGGTGTTTGTACATTTATATTAATAAGACAATTTAGGGTTGGACCCTAGCTAATGTTTGATTGTTGGATAGTCAACAAAATGGAAAATGAATTTTTATTTTGTATCTGATGGAGCCATGATGAGATCCTTACATAAGTTTTGTTTATGTTTCCAACTAGTACAATCATGCACTCGAGCTGTGATGAAATCCTTGCTACTGCTTCTTCACAGCCCTTGCTCCAGTACCCTTGGCATCTTATTTTGTAACCACTACCGCTACATGGAATATATATGTAGCATTTTGTATGTAGTGCATGTTGAATTGCTGATTCAAATATGCAATTGTCGATTTGTGTCATCTGCCATATATTTCTCTTGCATGTATTTGTATGCGCAAAATGACTATCAAGAAGAGTCATGCTATAATCATCTTTTCATTTAAGGATTGCATGAACACTTGGGGGGTACGTGTGAGGGTTGGGGTGCATAACACTGCCGATGCCGGTTCCAAGCCTGGAAAAAAGTGGAGGGGCATTAATTATTCAAAGATTGTTGCGATCGCTTATGTCTGTTTCCGATCGAGTTTTGTTTAGGTTCTTGATCCATTTTTTTAAAAAATCTTTACGAGTACGAGATTTCATACCTGTGGTGGAGATTTCATACCAGTGCAAGCCAAGCCACTGTCAAACCTTGCTCACCATAGCCACATCCCACTATTTCCACTCCAAAAGAACCAACCCACAGAGAACAACTGGAGGAAGGGAGCATAAGGTGAAGAGGAAGACTGACGGAGCTAGGATGACAAGCGGCGCTGGAACCAGCGTCGACCACCAAGAACCAAGCCGAGCCGACAAGCATAAGGAGCAACAGAAGGGAACAAGGACCAAAGGAACCAAGGGGAGCACCAGCACCAACATCACCACTGCGACCTTTACCACTACCATGCTCAACCCAAAAACTGACCAAACCCACGATGGTAACCCACATTTTTCACCCATGTCTGTTCTTGCCCCCAAGCCACCCCACCATACTAGCAGTAGCCCTTAGTATCCATCACAGAGCACTAGTCATTTTCATCACAGAGCAATGGGAGGGAAAGGGATAGAGAGGAAAGAGAGATTAGTATACCTCAGTGTGATGCGGCAACCTTGATAGCAACCCATCGCACAACTTTCTACATTCATGAGCAAGTATTAACCACCTCCAGTATATTCCACCACACATGAACTCAAGCCAGCACCACATCTCGTCACCTCCCATCCCAGTATATGTATTTATTTATTTCTTATTCACGTCGTCGTATAATTGCAGTAGATGAACCAACGCCAGTAGGAGTAGTTGATACCAATTTTGTCGACACTGATCTTTTCTACAATTCCGAAGGCAGGCTTACCTCTTGAACATAAATATAGTTATATTAAATGTAAAATTTATATTGCTATATCATATATGTATCGCATCAAAACTATATCTCAAAATCTAATCAGAATAAAAGAGACAAAGATGAAAGAAAGGAGAAAGGAGAAAAGAGAAAAGAGGTGAGAAAGGAGAATTATTAGGGTGGTAAAGGGGGCCCAGTGGCAGGAAATGAAGAGGGAAGGAGAATAGAAGAGGGAAGAGGTGGGACCCCTTTACATATGGATAATATATAAGGACAAACAAAACTCTTACTCGGATAAGAGGTCGTATTTAAGTGCCAACCATTTTCCCGTTTCAGCGAGCAGAAAATGCTACCTTGTTACGTAATTATGTTCTCCACAACGGGAAAGAAGTCACGCATGGTGGAGTGTTGGGATCAGGGAGAGAGAAGACCCCAACCAACATTACGGGAACTCAGTGGACGTCTGAGTGAGCGCCCCAGGACACCAACGGAAAGTAATGGGTGGAGACTTAATTACGTAACCTGAAAAACGTCTGTATTCTGATCTCAAAACCGCATATAAGGAAATGCGGGAGACCTAGTTCAAAGAGAACTCAGAGTAGCTATGGGTAAAGTGGTACAAAGCCTGTGCAGTGCAAAACAAAATCATGAATTCATGCCTGCCTCCTGGACTGGAGGCTACCGTGATCACTAGGGATCCATCTTCTCTCCGAGTGACTAGTAGTCTTTTCAGTATTAAAGTTCACTTAAGTTTTGATGAATTATTTTCCAAAATCAGAGATGATCTAGAAACTATAATAATGAACAGAGACGAGTCATACAGTGCATCTTTTGCTATTAATGCTTGCTAAGTATACTAGTACTCAACCTTGCTATTATTCTTCTTTGTTAGATCCTAGTCCGGTCGGGAACTATCCCGAGTGGGATGAAGGACATGCAGGTACTGCAGAGGTTGCAGAAGGCGAGGGCGCTGACTACAAGGACCAGGGCAAGGTGAACGCCCAATTCGGCGCGTGTGACGAATAGATGACCAGAGAAGCAGGGCAGGCAAGCACGGGGACTTAGTCCCATTTGGCAGTTGTAAATTACTACTTGTAAGACCATAGCCTTTAGTGGCTAACTGTTATAATAAAGAAAAATTTCTATCTTATTGTTCTGCTGTGTTAACTCTGGTAATAACTTACTATTCATCAAAGCGGTGTCCACCGGGCAGACAAATAGTAATCTGTATACTTAAGTGTGATTACCCTCTAGGGTAATGGCACGGAGCGCCGCACGGGGTAGGAGGACGGAAGCACCGAGAATGGGGAGAAAGCAGTGGCGTTCCCCACTCGCGAGAGCTGACGCTGTTTTGTCTGTTTTGTGTGGTGCCTCTGTCCGCGCAGGGGGCTGGCCCATTGAGGGGTAACCACACGGCGGATAAGTAGAGGAGGACGGAGGGGGCTTTGCGCGACAGCGCATGAGGCAGCACAGGACCGATTGGAGGCAGAGGCAACTACGATGGTCTGTGGCAGGTGACTGACTGGAGGCAGAGGCAACTACGACGGTCTGTGGCTGGTGATTTGGGGGGAGTCGAGCAGGTGTAGGCGGCGGCGGCGATTTGTGACAGGGGATTTGGTGGGAGTCGAGCGGGAGTAGGTCAAGGGGAGTAGAGCGAAGGCGCAGGAGGCAACATAGGGGCGAGCGGAGGTGGAAGTGGTGATTTGTGGCAGGGGATTTGGGGGGAGTTAAGCGGGGTCTCTCTCTCAGCACAAGATGGAGGTCCTTTGGACAGCGGCGATGCGAGCAAGGACGATCGGACGAGAGGCACGGGCACATTTTTGTTTGCATGTTCGGGCGAGGCTCTGTGTGGGGGGAGTAGCCGAACGAACGGGCTGGATTGGAAGCGGAGGGGATTAGATGGACACGAAGCTACCTGCGGTATGAACAATATTACAGTAAAGGGGGTCGTGGTGGAATCCTGATTTTTTTTTAAAAAAAATAATATTTTTTTAATTTTTTTACAAAATAATATTTTTTAATTTTTTTACAAAACTAGGTAATCACCTCAAAAAATTACAAAAATATGTCTCTATCCCCAGTTCATCTAGCACAGCTCTCAGTGTCATGCATGACAGACAGAGACCAACAATGAAATTTAGAGTCTCTGTCGTCGATCAATTCAGTATAGAGAACTTAGGAATTTTTAAATATAAAAAATTATAATTTTTCTACTTGAAGTTTTTGGCTTTTTATGCTCTTCCAATGTTACTTTGAAGATTACTTTTTATAACTTTACAATAAGGTGTGCTAATAAAAAAAATATAATATCATAAAAAAATTAACGATAAATCTAATTTACATAGTTAATGTAGATAGTTTAAAATTTATAAACGGACAAATTTTATAGCGACAGGTTAAAAAAAAAGAACAAGAGTGTAGAAGGGTTGAGATATGCAAAGAAAGTAGCACGCGAGACCCACTCGTCAGAACTCAGAAGCTAAAAAAATCCGTCCGTTCTCTTTTCTGTTACCTTTTCTTTCTTTTTAGGGGATTTCTGTTACCTTTTCTTTCTTTTTAGGGGATTTCTGTTTCCTTTTCCTTTCTCCCTTCTCCCCACCGGCTCACCGCCGTGCTTCTTTCCGTCCCTCTCCCTCCTCACCTCAGTCCCCACCCCGGCCGCTCCGCTTGCTCTTTACTGATCACACGGGAGGGACCACCGGTCAGTCTCGGCTGCCAGCGCTTCTCCTGTCGAGCTCCGCACCTATCCCTTCCTCTGCCGTGGAAGCAACCGCAGCAGGAGCGGCGCCGGCGAGAAGGCGAGGGGAAGAGATGGAGTACAGAAGAGTGAAGGATCAGGTAAGCACAGCCCCGCAACCCTAAAGAAAAATGTCGTCACTTGTGCTAACGTGCCGCCGTCCGCGCCTTTACGTTAGATCGCTGCTGCGGTGGATTTTTTTGTTCAATTTTCGTTTGTTCTGTTTCTCATCATAGTTCCAAAACCTCCAGTCGACTGCGGTTCTTGATGTCACTGGGAATGTGACATTTATCTTTCATCAATTCGATTGAGGATCTTTGTAGAGCGTCGGTCACCATTTAGTCGTGGTTAGTGCCTGTTACGCAACGAACGTATTTGCAATAAGACGGCTATGTGACTAAATCAAAGCCTGCGTGCAACTGAAATGGTTGCCTTTACACATCGATCTGGGGAATTCCGGAGCACACGCCGTGCGAGATGGAGGATGGTTAATGTTCCAATGTTTTCGTGGTTAATTACTTAATTGGCTGTAGAGTTCGATATTTCATGGGGAACTGATTTTTGAATTTTTGGTGACTGGTCTCAGGAATGTTGTGTCCAGTGGGTTATCTGAACCTGAATGACATATACATGATGTGATGAATTAAACTTTTCGTGATACTCGGTGTGGATTGCTGTGAAATGCAGATGCACACAACCACACACTCCAGAGCAATACTGTAGAATACATTTATGAGCATGCATTGGTTCTTTTTGTATGATTGGAAGGTTCAACCTTGTGTTTCTCGTCGAGGTACAGTGACCTGTTCCCTGCCCTGTAACTGTAACTGTTGATTCTGGGATCTTATATCTTGCCATTAACAGTCCAGTGACCACCGACCATTCAACCAATGTATTTTGCTCTTTGCCAGTTTGTCTTATAATTTGCCAGTAAGTCAGTGACCAATGTTTAATTCTTGTAATTTACAAATTTGATTGGTAAACTCACATTTGGATATTCAAAGAGTCGGTATGTGAATGCAGCATTTTTTACGACTTTTAGCTATTGATGAACTTATTGGTTTGTACTTTGTTCTTCTGTGATACTGGAGCTGCCTGCTGGAAGTAACTTTAACTCAACTCTAACTAGTTAGATATAAAACAGAAATTATAGCTCACTGTAAGTTTGTTGGGCATGATTTGGGAAACTGGTTGTGCCTATTATCACCTGTTAGAGGTCAAACCAGTATGGCTTGAACCTGCAAATCGATTAAATTTGTCTGGTCATTTTATCCTGTTGATGTTTGCCATTGTTAGCCAGGTGCTGAGCAAAAAGTCAAATTCTTGCAATATGTCCTTACCATATATGTTTGATGTAAGCTAGTACTTCAACAATGGTGCTGTCACTGCTGTGTGCTAACAAGTTGTTTTATCTTGTACTATCTAAAGGAGAGTTATGATGACGTATCTCAGAAGGACATAGAAAGCCCTGATGGAAGGTCTCTTTCTAGCAGTAAGCTCTTGGTTCATCATGGAAATGCTCTCTTTGGATGTTCTATAACCGGGAACTTCACATCTTTAATGATTCTACCATTTACAGCTGCAGCAACTTCCAGCCTTAGCACTGCTGGAGGTTCAAAGGGCAAGAATAGTTGGAAGCTAAAGTAAGAGTTGATTGTTGCAATCTTTGTGTTATATCGCATACTTTTTTCAAAAATCAATTGATTTACTGGCAATTGTTGTGGCAGGTCCATTGTTACACTTGCATTGACATTACTAACAAGTTCTCAGGCAATACTGATTGTGTGGTCGAAAAGAGCTGGAAAATATGAATATAGTGTCACAACAGCTAATTTTTCGGTGAGCAAGATTCATAAGTTCTTTCTTGGTGTCCGGTTTTCCCTGTTGTTCTGTTGATACCATGATTTAGTTATGTACTTCTTCCTGAATGTCTAGGTGGAAGCTTTAAAATGTCTATTATCACTTGTAGCTCTGTACCGAACATGGAACAGTCAAGGTGTTACAGAAGATAATAGGTGACCATTCTACCATAATCTACCATATAATTGCATTATAAGTGTTTATTGTCTTTTTCCGACTCTCTAGTCATTTCATTTTATTATTTTCAGGTTAAGTACATCGTTTGATGAAGTTAGTGTGTACCCTATTCCTGCCATACTTTACATGGTAAAAAATTTATTGCAGGTATGCCCACTTGTCCCTTTCTTCCGTGATAAAATAATTTTGTTTTCGCAACAACGAAAGCTTGACACATTCTTCCACTTCCTGTCAGTATTACATCTTTGCTTATGTGGATGCGCCAGCTTACCAGATCCTGAAGAACCTTAATATTATTAGCACTGGTGTGTTATACCGTATCATTCTAAAGAAAAAGTAAGCTCTACTCACATAATGTAGCCTTGGAAGTTGGGAATGGAGGAAGATGATTATGTGTGTGTTCTTTTTACTACTTTGCTGATATGTTTGTGGCATCCTGTTAGTTTTTCTTTTTCTTTCCCCTTTATCATTTGAAGCCTTTGAATATAATGTTGGAAAATATACCTTGCAGAAAGGCATTATATTTCTGTGACAAAACAGATGTACTAGAGTTCAGTTACACACCGCATATTCATCCTTATGCACGACCGCGCGAACATGTGACCTAAAGACCTTTTCAAATGGTAGATTTTTTCAGGCTGTTTTGCATTTAGCGTACATAGTTGAATATTAATATCTTTACATTTTTACAAACATATGAATACGACGTGCTAAATGTTTCAATACTTTATTAGCCTTCTTTAGCTGGCCATCATAATCTTAATGGTGTTCTTTAAATGTCAAAACCATTCTTCTCTTTCCTCTTCATTCTTTCCGAGACTGTTCACAGCATTTTCTTCACCAACACAGCAGCACCTGTTTTCCATTCTTAATCTAGCATGGTGAACGTACGTTTCATCACGGTGTGCTTTGTGTTGTTTCAAGGTTAAGTGAAATTCAGTGGGCTGCATTTATTCTTCTATGTGCTGGCTGCACTACGGCTCAGCTTAACCCCTCGTAAGAAAAATATGTTTGGATTTTTTTTCTTTTCCATTCTTAATTAATTCATTTCTCATTTCTCCAATCATCATGGTCAACTAACAGAAAAATAATATGCCCCTTTCCAGGTCAGACCATGTTCTTCAAACCCCTATTCAAGGCTGGATGATGGCAATTGTGAGTCACGAAGGAGAAAAAACATTCAATCCAGTCATTTAGACATGCTACAGTAAGTTTTTTTAAACTCAACTGGCTGAATGCTCTTTGTTTTTCAGGTGATGGCTCTTCTAAGTGGTTTTGCTGGGGTATACACAGAAGTATGTGACTTTGTGCTATTGCTCCTCTATCTGACTTTAGAAAGATTCATTTGATATGAACTGTCAAGGGATTTCCTGAAGAGTTTAAGACATCTGTTCATCTTTGAACAATGCAGGCTATCATCAAGAAGCGCCCTTCAAGAAACATCAATGTGCAGAATTTTTGGCTGTACATTTTTGGAATGCTCTTCAATTTAGTTGCAATTTGTGTTCAGGACTTTGACGCTGTCATGAATAAGTTAGTTGTGATGAAAATTAATTCATTTAATGTTACATATTTTTGTTAAAATACATGAAATTGACTATTTAACTTGATTGCGCCATCTAATGCAGAGGCTTTTTTCATGGCTACTCATTAATTACCGTTTTGATGATTCTTAACCATGCACTCAGGTAGTAACAGCTGAATCTGTTAACTAATTTTCAATATTGGCCTTTGGGGGCTAACTTACCTTATGGTGTTTTTGTTTGATTTGCAGTGGAATTGCTGTATCAATGGTGATGAAGTATGCTGACAATATTGTCAAGGTACAAATTCTGATCTTCAACAACTAGTTTCAAGGTTTAAGTAAATGTGCCATAAGTCATAACCTTCTTTGCTGCAGAATTGCACATCCTAATAACTGTAGCCATTCTGTTACCTTAGGCTGTCCTTACTGAGCCAACTCTTACACGTTTAAGTGGCAGTCTGTGATTACAACCTTTGATTTTCTCATCAAATCTTTGACCTCTCCTGTTGTTTTTTATTTAGAGAAAAATGTGGTTTATTTTACTCGTTACGTGGCATTAGAACTCTTTCAGAATGCATCATATAGTTCAAGTTTAGATTGTTATCTCAAGGGAATTATGCCAAATGGAGAACTTTTGGATCTTTCTATTATCAATGTCTGGTGGACTGCAAAAGTTAGCAAGTATGGAAATTGAAATGCAATTTGCAGTTCTTTTTTAAACAACACGGCTGTTTTGCCTTACCCGCATGGCCTACATTTAGTTAACTCCTTAGAGCATGCCTTATTTTATGCATGTCTGTATTTTCTTAACAGAAGCAACATTCTTTATGCTTACATTTTCTTTACTTTTCCAAAAACACGCAGGAGAACTGCGTATGTTTGCATTATCATGCTTACATTTTCCACATTTTGTTATCTGAGAAACCATGGCATTCCACATTCTGTTATCTGAGAAACCATGGCATTCCACATTCTGTTATCTGAGAAAGTATGTTAATAAACATACCATCTAGATCTCTTCACAAAACATTGGACTGTTTCCATGCATCCTTTCTAGAAGCAATACAGCTATAATGCATCAGCCTGATATATCTAGAACAACCCTTCTGATATTTGAGGCGCCTGTAGAACTAAAGTTTTCAAAATGTGCGACCTTGGATTTTGTGAATTACTAAATTCTTTATATTATTATTGAGGCAGACCAAAGGCATCTTGATATCACTTTGCTCTTTACGCAGCCACACGAATGTATTTGTTTGCCTGACTATGTGTCCTTGCATACATACAGGTGTACTCAACTTCAGTTGCAATGCTTCTGACAGCAATTGTATCTGTCTTTTTGTTTGGCTTCCATCTATCTCTTGCGTTCTTCCTCGGATCTATGTAAGTGCCGATAAAAATGCATCACAAGTTCTCTTGATTGAAGCCTTGTATACCATGGTAGTCTAATGAATACTATATAATTTCAGGGTTGTTTCTGTCTCCGTATATCTGCATTCTGTTGGGAAACCGCAACAGCAGAAATGAGTTTCACTTCGTCTTTCCAAGAATTGGCATGGACACATCTACGCTGCATTGTAGAATGATTGTTGGGTAGCGATAAGATTGCCAACATCATTGCGCAATGACGGAGATGGAATTCACCCTTGATCATCTCAATGTTCTGAAGCCAAGTTCTGAATGACTTGAATTTGATCCCCCATCCAAGTGCCAACTAATAGTACTTGCCTTGCAAACTGAATAGGTGCTACTAGCCTTGATATATGCAGCTTCCCTACTGTTTTAACTGCCTGAGTGGTGGCACTCTCCCTTTGTTTTGCCTTGTTACGAAGATGAGGCAGCTCCTTTCTTAGTCAGCAAGATGCTGGTTATTTTCTTGCCCTTTTCCTAACCTTTTTAGCCATACTCAGATTACTTGCTGTAGCGAAAATGTATGCGTTAGCAAAACATGCTGTAACGAACACCTTACTGTTTCATCCTTAATATAAAACTATAGTTCCTTTGTTGTGCTGTAGAAAAAGATGAACCTTAGTCGCAGCAGCATCTCTTATCAATGTTGTTCACATATTTATTCGGAAGCAAGGGCAGTAAAATTGCTTTTACTGTAGCTTGGCTGTCTGGAATTGTAGTTTACGAGTCGACCTACAAAGTTCCCCGAGCGTGCCGCACCACCGCGCGGCCACAGCAACGTGCAACGGCAGACGCGGGCGCCGGCGCCGGCGCGCGGCGGGGATCGAGCTCTGTACGCTCGGCGACACGGGTTCTCGCGGTAGGAGTCTCTATCTCGAGGGATCCAACGTGATGCTGTTCTCACTCGGTTACAGGATTACTGTTGCCTTATCACTGATTGTTTGTCAATGGGGTGATGAAAATGGGTATCTGCGTACGCCCACATTCGATGGTCACCGAGAGACAGCGAGACTCGTGAGTCCTCTCCGTCGCACTGTGGATGATCAAGCTCGACAATGCCAGCAATACCGGCCAGATATGCTAAAAAAAGTACTACTCACTTCAAACGATGTTTCCCAGTGCGTGATGTACAGTATGCTAACCCTCCCCCAATTATCGAAGCCATTTTGTCGCCTTCAGAAAAATCAAGCGAGACTGGGAAACCCTGTCATATGCTTCATATACACGGAGTAACACACACAGTGTCATCGCAAATACATAGACATTTGAATTATCCATCGATCCAACGTTACATTTCACGATCCCTTCTCATTGCAAATTTCCATGTCTGCTCTGCTCCCCCTTGATGAAAGGCCGTGGGCCTGGGTTAGGTGGACACTGGACAATTAGACCGATTTTGATCCAAATCAGGGAGATGCGTCAATCAATGCAGGTTCAGTTCATCTATACCAGCAGGCAAAACAATCAGGAAGCTGACCATTTGGCAAAACAAGCTCTCAAAATCCATTACAGCACAAAGGAGAGAAATTGCTGCAACTCTTGTCCTCAACATAGCTGTCCTATATTGACAGCTCTTTGTAACTGAAGGCGCGTATAATTTTTGGGGCAGAATCGTGCTTACCGTTTGCGTTAATCACTTGAGAATATACAGTACAATGTATAAGCGATAATGCATAACGGGAAGTTAAGATCAGGGTTTTAGTAACCGGTTCTTCTTTTTTTTGACTGGGGTACCGATAGATACAACATTTTGAAATTTAAACAAATTCGGCTGAAAATCTGCCGAAAATGGTAGAAAATATCGTACAGATATCGGGAAACCACTTTCTGTGCTTCCCCTTAACTGAACCAAAATCAACATACCACCGTCCCAATATGTCAGTTAAGTGGAAAGAGAGAGAGATAGAACCTCCATGCGCAAACCTGGGGAGGAGCCGAAGAAGCAGCCTGGATGGGTCGCCGACTCGCCCATGCGCCGCTAGCCAGGGAAGAAGACTGGAGAGGAGGAGAGGAGGAGAGGATTCGAGCCGCCGCCAGTGGGAAGAAAACCGAAGAAGCCTGGATGGGTCGCCGACTCGCCGCAAACCTCCATGCGCGCGCCGCTAGCCAGGGAAGAAAACTGGAGAGGAGAAGAGAATTCGAGCCGCTGCCAGTGGGGAAGAAAACCGAAGAAGGGGATGGAACTTTGCGCAAAACCGAAGAATTTGTGCTGCCTGTGACCGTGACGGCGTGACCTAGGCTAGGGCAAAGATTACGTGCCAAAGATAACTTAATCTAGTTGTAATCGGTTGGAGTTGAATCCGGCCGTAGCTGCCTGGATCTCCCGAGGCCGGGCGCAATACGTGCATGTGCCATGCATGTATAGACGTATAGTCTAACAGTAACCATGACTTCATCATGAACATGTGTAACATCTCTTGTTTGCAATGAAACCAGGCCCCATTGGGCCTTTTTACCTTCCAAAAACAAGAAGAAAAAAACTTGTTAGATTAATGAAGGGCAAAAACAAACGAACACATCAATGCGTATTGGTGAGATGAGATGAGGTTGTCAGGGGGGGAGACCGGGAAAGGCACAAACCCTTTGGAAGAATCTCACACATGTGGATGTAAGAAAAGGGCTTGCAGACCAAGGGAGACATTGATGAAAATCACAGGGGCCTCGGGGCAAACACATCAACCATGAAAGCTGTCAAACCCATCCCTCCCTCCCTCCCTCCCTCCTAGTTGTCTAGCTAGCGCCTAGCAAGTAAGCAGCAGCACTCGGCAGAGGTGGGCAGTGAGTGAGAGCCTCGCTGCAGCCTGCCTGCATGCATGGCATGTCCTGTATTTTGTTGGTGTAATTATTTCCGAGCGAATCCAACCAAAAGAGGCAGACTCTTCTTGCCATGTGAAGGTAACTTGTTCTTTCTAGCCATTTTGGTTAGTTTGGTGCGTGCTCGTGAGCCGCGACTAGGGATGGTAATTGTGTCCGATTACCTGTGTGTCCGTGGACGAATTCCCTAATAGAGGTGGGTACGTATGAGTATCTTTCTTTGACTATGGGCATGAAAACAGACACATTTCCTTCCCCATCGAGTAAACAGGCATGGGCATAAGTAAACTCCACCCGTACCCGTTTCGCCCGATTACCTGTAACCTACCCGCATGTGTAAGGAACTATGTCAATTTTTATTTTTATTTTATTTGTTGAATTTGATATGTTGTCCTGTTGAACATGATATGTGAATTGTGATGAACTTTATTAGTTGTTGAATGTGTGATGCACCATTGATGTGTGAATTATGATGAACTTGATGTATGCATTACTCGCGGGTAATAGGCATGTCCACGTGCGGCGATGCATTATTCGTTGGTAAACAGGCATACCTGCGGGCGACGGGTATGGACGAGGTTTTTCGCCCATCCTCCATCGCGAGTATTCCCGTTGGGGAAATTCGGGATCGCGGGTATGGATATAGGCGAGTACTACCTGTACCTGGCACGCCCGATTGCCATCCCTAACCACGACCATGTATGTACGTGCGAACTGACGAGATGACTGGATCCATAGTAAAAGAAACACTCGTGTTGCTTGGTTACTTAATTACTTTCAGTAATTTCCTTAACACAATCATTCAGCTCACATGAATTAGTATTCTGCAGCTTTAAGAGCTTGCCATTTGATATTCTCTCACTTTCTGGGTTTGGTTTTTATGATCCAAACAGGTCAATTCCTTGGTATAAAGCAAATCAAACGAGGTGACAGTAAGCCAATTGTCCAGAGAATGAATTATAGCTGGACAATCAGCCAACTTTCCAATACGGATTTTGCCCACCCTGAATGTTTCATCGAGAAGGATGGTTGACTTGGGAGGGTTTGAACTGGATGCCACAACCAGAGCACTAAAACCTTCCAATAGAGCAGGGGTCAGAATCCAACCGGAGACCACTGAAATGTCAATCAAGTTAGGCACCGCACAATACTACTACTACTCACCAATCAGCTGCAACCAACAGGCCGGCAGGCGCCCAGAGAATGTTGAAGCAAATGGTGCTTGGTTATGTTGCTTGCAATGTGAACTCCACCTGACTTCACAAAATTATAGTCACCCTTCTACACTTTTCCAGATGACCAGTAACCACCAAACTTAGCACACAAAAAGTTGGCATCTTTGCACATCTTCCAATAGCTAAAAACTTGAGTACCGCTTTTCAGAATAGAAAACACGTACTGATACTTGTATTAACCAGGCTCACACTGTCACACGTACCAACAACTTAATTAATCCAGTTCAACCTGACAAGCAGCTCCAACCAACAAGTTTAAGACATGGGAGAAACAAAATTATTTGTCAAACATGAGGCATAAACCAAACAGACCTTTTTCTCTTCAGAAACTTGAATACACTCCTCCCTAGAACCAGACCAACATCTCTGAGGGAGACAATAAATTCACCGGGAAAAAATATTTTCGTCCTTCATTTACAAAACCGGTCGAACACGTCTTCCAAATATCAAAACCATCCTAATAACGTCACTTACGAGGTATCATGGACGATTTTTTTGCCACGTTGGCTGCCACATCACCGCTTGACCCAACATGTTAGCCACGAGGGTGACGCCGAGCACTCGAGCGTGCCGGTCTGGGTTACGGTTGAGCAAGCTTCGACCGCATTGCCGAGCATGCTCATCGCACCCATGGTCGTTGCCCCAATCCAAGCACATCCGCATCCATGGCCACCGCCGGGGATGAAGCCACACATTGCTCTACCGCCTTCTTCCCTAAGTCTGGTCGCGCTCTATCGTGCCCGAAACATTGTAGTCACGTTCCACACAGTACCGGTGAGGTTCTCGCAATCCGTTCACGTCGCGTTCCATGTCCCGATCTACCTTTTTTTTTTGGTAATTTCGAGTTTTCCCCACCATGCACAGAGATCGGGGCTCGTCTTCCTCAACTCCGATCGCCCACCTTTTCCACCTGAATTTGCCGCTGCCAATGAGCTTCCTCCGCCGTCGACCCCTTATCACCTTTCTTATCACCGGGCGCACCCGATGCGCACCTTCGTGCCACCGGGGAACCCCCGCCCTTCGCCACCACCGCTCGATTCGCGCCACCACCCGCCGTCGGTGAACTCTGGCTACCCTAAGCGCGCCACCGCAACCGCCGCACATATCCCTTGCACGCCCCTTTTTCGGCAACAGACCACCACCATTCGCCGGGACCGTGCGGTGCCCGAGCCGGGAGGGCGGGGAGGGGGAAAGCGGGATGACGACAACGTTGGATGAAGTGGTAGAGGCCCAGAGCAGGGAGAGGAAGCGAAGGAGCAGGAAGGGTTGTTGACGGCCATGGCAAGCAGGCAAGAGAGAAGATAAAGGAGAGAGGAGAGGAAGAGTCTTAGGTGGATGGCTAGTGGGTCCCACCATTTTGCTGATTGGTTTGCCATGTTGGTAGAAATTTGACTATTTGATGCCACATAGGACAAAACCCACCCATAATATATGCCCACGGACGTTATTTGCATGGTTTTTACAGTTAATGGACATGTTCTACGTGGTTGAGTGACGAAAATTAAACTAGGACAAGAATTGAGAGACTAAAAATATACTTTTTTCCTAAATTCACATGTTAAACACTTACCTAGAAGTTAATAAACTTTTGGGGGAGGTAAAACAAAATAAAAAACCAAGAAAAAGAAAAGAGTGGTGCGAACTAATTTACTGGATAAGACAGAGGTGTCAAGGGGTTGTTAGGGGCTTAGGGCTTGGGGCTTGGATAGCAATTCTTTTCTTTTCCTATGGACAATTAAGGTTTTTCCCAGGCCCCCCATAGTAGAAGTAAGTGCCCCAATCACCATTGTTGCCATTCTGAACATCATAGCAGTTGGATTGCTCAGTGAATGACCCAACACCCGTTGGTGCCTTAAGATTGTTGGATGAGTCCACCACTTGGATGTTTCTGAAGTAGCTGCACTTGCCAAACCCTTCCTCAGGGAAGTGACCACTGCCCATTTGTGTGGAAGTGTGGCTGCCGTCAGGCTCAGAGTTCACGACCTCACCACCCCACTCTATCATGGAGGCACTGTCTGCCAAGTAGGAGAAGAGGAAGGATGGCCAGTATCCCAGAACATAGTCTTTACCAAACTGCAACCACCAATTGCCCTCCTTTGGGTCCTGCAAAACCGCGATTTACGGGCATATTTAGCAGATAGGATAATGATCAGGGAATATAGTAGGTGCCTTTTAGTGCTATCATGCATGCACAAAAGAAAGTAAGTGTTCATTATACGCACTATGAAAAGGCACTGCCCTTTGATAAAAATGAGTTGTAAACTATTTAACGTTTAAAGCTAACTATTTGAAATACTCAGGTAACAAGATGATGTTGGTTACGGTGGTGAAATGACAGCATAATGGCACATGGCAATGCCAATGGGCAAGAGTTTTGCTTACCAGAAAAGACAAATTTCCAAATTTTCCTTACAGAAATGATAAGATTTTCTAACAGGAGGAACATGAACACAAGAGGAATATTCTTGATTTGTTCAAAGGGCAAATTATCAGTGTGTGTATTAGCAGGCATAAATCCAGTACGCGTGTGGGGACAACTGTGAGAGTGTGCACTGCCCACAACCAGGCCAGAGCCACAGTTGTAGCCTTGACTTAAGCCTGAAGGTTCCTTATGAAATAACAAGAAACGGGTGGGCATAGATTCTTTGGCCCCATTCATGAATATGATTATGTATGCTCGGCATGTGAAGGGTTCTTGTATTTTACTTCTTGTATTTTACCTTCCAGACCAAAATATTGATATCATATTGGGAACCACCGTAGTTGGAGATAGGGAAGATGCTGGCGCCCATGGCTATCTGATTGTTTATCTGGATAAATCCTGAGCAAAGTAGGTTGTAGCATCCCGTTGCTTGATATGCATCACTCTACAGTATCCCACAGCAATACAAAACCAGTACCATTAGGTCATGCCCCAGTTTATAACCTAGAGATAGGGGAATGTAGATCTAAACAAGAGACAAAAAGAAGCTAAAAACAATTATCATGAAGATTGAAAGGAATGGAATGTTTATCTTACAGTCCAGTAGGTGAAGAGTCTAGTGTTGTTGTCCCCGTACAGGTCTGGGCTAACCTGAAATTTTGTGGAGAGCACAAAGGAATAAGCCACAATGAAAGAAACTGCATAACTATAGTCCAGCATTACAGAATTCTTAGTAGAGTGATACTAGTACAGCTCAAGAAAGAAAAAGGTCGGTGCAAATGGAGAATCTAGTCTAGCTCCTATAAAAATGCAAGGGTTCTTTCAGTAGTGTACATATCATTATTGCAACACAGAAGAAATTATTGGCGCATGCAAGGAGGAATGCCCCTCATAATTAACAGCATGGAAGAAGAAGAATAAAACTGGAAGCTGCAACACGGCATTCAATAGAAATTTTGACCAAGGGGATTTCCCCTTCTCATGTCTCACTCTCACCTGCCATCCTGCTTCAATGCTGTTGAGGTCCTGCCCAAAGGAACCCCCTAAGATCCAGAGCTGGGACAGGCTGAACTCATTGGCCTGCTCAATCCTCGGCTGCCACACATTGATGGTGGCCTTGGCTCCATAGTACTTATCCCCCTCCACGTATGCTATTGCATGCTGCTCCATGGAAGGGTAAACAAGATTAGGTGAACACTTCAAACAATCCAAGAACGAGCTAGTACTACTATGAAGATGATTCTTGAATGAAGCATTCTATTCTACCTGGTGGCCACTCTCGTTGAGCATTTCAGGGTCAACAGACATGGGGTTTGGGGTGCTCCTGTGCCTCTTCTTGCCATACCTCCTGACGGAGCTGGCCCTCAGGACATCCTCCTCCTTGGTCCTCCTGACTGGTATGGTGTTCTCCGGGCACTTGCCATTCTGATGCCACATTTGGGTGATTGGCTGGGTGTTCTGCTGGGATGCAACCTTGGTCTCATCATACATGCCTTCTGGGTGGTAAGCAGGCCTCATCTGCAAGGTGATGATGGTGCACCATTGAGTGTTACTCATCATAATATGTGGGGGGAAGCTCTACCCCAACTGTAAAAAGGGCAGTGGTGCTGGAGAGAGAGGAACCTGGATGGTGTGGTTCTTGAGGAAAGGGTGATCAAACGCAGGCTGGTTGGAGATGTGCACGCAGTCTATGATGTCTCCATCTGGGCTCTGTTGATTTCTCAGAATCAGTCGTTGCAACAAAGCAAAAAGAGAGAAAACATTGTGCTAAACTTAGGACAGGAATGGCCTTAGAGAAACAGTAAAATTTTATCATTTGCTAAAAAAAACGAACAAACTTGTAGATACAGCATTGGTTTCAGAGCAGAGACAAGAGCCGAAGAAAAATAAGGAGGAGTGGGGAATTTCACATCTAAGCAATGCGACTTGAGATGATTCAAAGCACACATGGTAACATACTAACCCCTATACTTGTACACATCAAAGCAAGTGGGAGAAAACAAACTAAGGTTACTTTGAACAAGCAAAAGCAAAACATAATGGTTTAGAAAAAGACTCCAGTTCTCCTCCAACGAAAGGAAAGCAACCAAAAGCAAGCACATTTCCCTTCAAGTCCAATGAACCAAAGAAGCACGGGCACCCATAAAATTTCCCCCCAAAAGAGAGTCTTTTCCTCCGCAACGAAAGAAATCCAATGCATGGTCCATGGGAGGAACAGTCAACCAACTCTTCCAAAGCGAAACGGACCAGGCAAAGCAAGCAAGCTCATCGCAGGCACGCCCAGAGCCCCTCAAAAGAGCGTCTTTCTTCGGCCTCCATACCAAATGCATCACCTTTCTCCGTGGATTCACTTCCAATACCAACAGAAAACGAAATCTTTGACGAGGATAACAAAAACGCAAAAACGCAACAAACTGAATGCGCGGACCGTGTTGGGGAGGAGGGAGGGAGACGAGAGGGGCAGACGGATGGATGAGTACCTCAATGCTGGCGAGAGGCGCCTTGTTGAGCCGCTTGAGATGGTTGTGCACCTGGCGCTGTCGCAGCAGCTGCCGCCGCCGCGACCCCTTGGCATTCCCCGCCGACGCCACTCCCTCGGCGAAGCCCAAGAAAATAACCGCCGCTGCCACTAGCACAGCTAAGCACCGGCGGGAGCAGCACGCTCGCCCCGCAGCCATGGCCACCGAACAGAGTAGGGAAGGCGCTCTGCTTTGCTGCGGTCGACGACGGGTGAGGCTAAAGGACACGGGCGGATGGAATGGCGCACTTAAACATCCGTCCGTTGGTGTCGTTTTGCACTTTTGCTTCGGCCGCCGTGCCCGCTGCTCTCCCTCCCTCTCTCCTCTCGCTGCGCGCTGCGTACGACGGGGAGGGTAGAGGAGGGGAAGGCAGGGCGTCGTGGCGTTTTTAAAGCTGGGAGACGAGACGGCCGGTCTGGCTCCTGTATCGTGCGCATGTTGGGTTCGCGCGTGCGTGTGTGCTGCGTACAGAAGACGTTCGCGGGACGGTGCGTGCGGCGGTGGCGGTCATCATGGACGTGCCCGGCGCACGGCCCACTCTCACCTTCGCAGGGGCGCGACCGCGCGAGTGCGGACTGGACGGCACCCGCGCGCACGTACGCCAGCGACGTTTCGGTAAATTGCTTGGTTCCAATAAACGTTTGGCCGGTGTACAACATGTATCGGTTGATTGGTGGGTGCTGGTTGTACTGCGTTGTACCATGTATAGTAACAGGGCGCAACTACGACTCGTACGATCTCATTGTAACACAACAGAAGAACAGTTGCAATATTTGTTTACGGTTGTTGCAGTATATCAAAAATTTATATTCAACATTTTAAAAAGTGCTAGTACCAAAAATGAGTTTTAGCCATTCAGAAGACTACCCTGACTCAATTGCGTCTCAGAGATCTCGTAATCAAAACAAACATTCAAAAAAAAGACGCGTCAAAAAAAACTCATCTTGTAATATAATGGTTAACAAAAATGAAGAACGTGATTCAACATATTAAAAAACAAAATGTAATATATATTTTTGACGATCGCATCATTTTTTTCAACATATCGTAATTTTTTTTTCAACGGACCGCATCGTATCAAAAAACAGGATGCAACATTTTTTCAACAAATCGCAACAAAAAAAAAATAGAGGATGCAACATATCAAAACAAAAAAAAACTGGAGAACGTGGGTTTCAACTGTAGGATGGCAAAAGGGGGGAGAGATAGGGGAACATCTTCGCTTGCTGCTTGGAGGTTTGGGTTTGATCAGAGAAACAATGGGGAAAAAAAATCAAAGAACACCTCAGCATGGTTGAGCTCCAGCGGCTACTAGCCGGCACGGCCATGCTGTTGATCGTTGTGTCCCCTACGGCCCTGGCCCCCATTGTGGATGTTGGTGTGTACTGGGGCTCGCAGCTATGGGTACCCTCTACTAGCGGAGTCGGTTGTGAAGATGCTGAAGGAGAATGGGGTCTTCAAGGTGAAGATGATGTGTGTGTGTGGGGGGGGGATGAGAACAAAATGCTCGGAGGTTTGGGTTTGAGCAGGTGGAGATTAAGCCAAGCGGTGGGGAAAGTGTGGAAAGTGAAAGTTGGAGAAGTTGGGGAAAAAGCGAGCTGGGCTGCTTGGGAAGAATGAGTGGCTAGGAGCGTCGATTTTTTATTTGCCTCGTACATCTGCGTAGTACTATTACCCATAGTAATATCAACTGCAATATGTCATTGTCGGCTTTCCTTTATACCTTTTTTACGTTCCTCTATTGCTTTGTTCTTGTTTGGGTAATGCTACATGTCCTACGTCTGATGTATCAGACGCCTCACTCTACCAAACCAACTTAATTGATTACCACGTGTTTTAACCTCCACCACATAATAACCTTATCTTATTACTCCCACCCACCTGCATCACAGTTCATCCCCTTCGTCTCTCTGCCCGCAACTCCCTCTCCAACCATACCTGCTACCTTATATTTTCTCAGCCTACCCCCTCCTATAAGCCAATTGATAGAGTATCATACCCTATCACCTCACGGTCTCACACCTGAGCACCAATAATGCCTAGCATCCACTCCACTATCCTCCTACTCGTCGGGAGTTGGCTCTTGCTGCTCACCTGAAAGCATCTAGACCCCTAAAAATTGTATTTTGGTAATTAATGACATTATGTGAATATGGGACTAACATGTTTGTTGAAGTGATTACAAGGCATAGTCCCAAATGACAAAGTGAAACCAAGGAGCTGCATGTCAAAAATTGTTGAGAAGATGGAGTTGATCTCAAAGACAAGGTACAAATAGACTAGGACCCCTTTGAATTTTACCGGTCTTTGGAGTATGGAGGAAGGCCGGATTATAGGATAAATATCGTACTATTAAGGGGGAGCTTGTCTAGTAGCTTGAAAGCATCTCATTATGCCTTTGGATCAACTTAGGATCATGCATGTTCTTTTGGTTTGGTTTAAAAAGAAAATTCTTTTTCTCAGAACACAATCGGAAGTTCCGGCATGTGAACTGCGGAACTTCCGCTGTGCAGTTGCTCCGAAATATGTGCGGTTTGATTTTTCCAGAGAGCATCCATTTTCGGGACTTAGCCGATTTCTCAAGCGCGGAAGTTCCGCAATGAAACGAGCGGAAGTTCCGATTAATCGGTTGCTCCGAAATATGTGCGGCTTGATTTTTCCAGAGAGCATCCGTTTTAGGGACTTAGCCGATTTCTCAAGCGCGGAAGTTCCGCAATGATATGAGCGGAAGTTCCGATTAATCGGTTGCTCCGAAAAATGTGCGGTTGATTTTTTCCAGAGAGCACCCTTTTTACGGACTTAGCCGTTTTCGCGAGTGCGGTAGTTCCGCTGTGTAAAAAGCGGATCTTCCGATTAATCGGAAGATCCAAAATCTTGTTGGCGGAAGTTCCGCACATAAATCCAACGGCTAGTTCAGAGCATTTAATGCTCACTGTAATGACCGTTACAGTGCACTCGAGTGAAGGGCGGAAGTTCCGCACTTTGTACTGCGGAAGTTCCGATTTCCCTGAGTTTTGCCTGATTTTCTGCATAACGGTCATATTTGGTGGTTGGGGGTATAAATACACCCCCACCAGCTCAAGGACGTGTTGTTGAGCATTCATTCCATTCTTTTGAGCCTTGAGCACTCCTCTCACTCCTCATTTACTCTCTTTGCACACTTTTGTGAGGTAGTGAGTAAGAACAAGAGCATTGCATTATTAGTTGATCCTTTGGCTCTTGTTTGCCGTCAAGTGAAGGTCTAGTTCTATTCTCTTGGTGCTTGTCGGCACCTAGACGACTTGGCGGAGGTTGCTCGGTGATCTCTTCAAAGAAGCTTGTGAAGAGACCCGTTGCCGTTTGTGATTGATCGGTGTTCACCAACTCCGGAGAGGAGGAAGAACAACCAAGTGATCGAGGGTAGGCTTAATTTGTGGAGTCGGCTTGAGTGGATCAAGCTTCCTCAACGTAGACTAGTGAAGATCGACAAATCTTCGGCACCACGGGAAAAACCCACTTGTCCTTGTGTGGTTAATTCTTGTCTTTACTTATTGCACTTATTTTTGTAGCTCATAGATTGTGATAAAAATGTTTGATTAGAGTATCTTGCTAATTTGGGTAATTTGATTAAGAAAATTTAGAAACCTCCTATTCACCCCCCTCTAGTCGGTTATCATTGATCCTACATCACCGCAACGTCACCGACATTGTCGAACTCGGCATCACTCGAGCCTTCGCTGCTCTTCCCTTTGGCCGGTACCTCCTTGGCACAGCCTCCCGCTGTGTCCACCATCTTGGCCTTCTCGGAGCTGTCCGAGGCTGCCGTTGTATCCTCCATCTGCCAGCTCACCCTATACCCACCGCTCCCCCCCGCTGTCCTCGCCTCCTGCAACGCCGCCAGCGGCGACAACGACTCTTTCCCTCCGCGGCTGTGGTGCTGCCCTGCGAGGCTGTGTTAGCGGAGGTGGGGCGAGCAGGAGCCATGGAGGGAGCCTGAGGCTGAGCTTTTTGTCGAGTCTCAGAGTTAGTGAGTTAGGTGTTTGTTGCAGCCATTTTTTTTTGTTGCAAGAGGTCATTTGAGATGTTGGGTCTACAATTTTTTAATGTCGCAATAATAAACTCTCGCAATGCTATTTTTAAAAAGAATTTCTCAATGTTGCATCTGGTGTTGTTCATTGTTGCGTGTGTGAAATCGTAATATTTCATAAGTTAGGCTCAAATGTTGCAGCACCTGATCGTACACTTTTTTTTTGTTGCAAACTGGTGTTTTTTTTTTTGCTCCATTGAATTTGAATATGTTTTTGCTCTTGGGAGTCGATATTTTTTTGTTGCGTGAATTGTTTCCTGATGTGGCTTGAGATGTCTGATGTGTTGCATATGTGTTTTCAAAATGTTGCAAGTGCCCCCTGTTGCATATGTGTTTTCAAAATATTACAAAGGTTATAACATCATCGATTAATATTTTTCGAAACTTCTGTGCTAATTTTCCAAGTATATATATATGTATGCTAACAAAATCTTTTAATTTTTAAGTGAATTTTGACAAGATTAAGGACCTCCCTCTATTTTCGAGATCCAAGTATTTTGTTGCATATGTTGAATTTTTTTTATTGCATGTGTGTGTCGAACATATTGCGGGGAAGAGTCGAGAGCGTACGATGGGAAGCTTTTTATCATACGTTCGAGCGCTAGTTGCTCCTTTCTTGTTTTGTTATATGTGGTCTCGTTGATCAACAATACGAATGTTAATTGATGTAACGCGGGGAATCCGACAGCATTGCCAAACTGATGTGTAGTACCGCTATGTATATCTGCAGTGATGGGGAAGAATATCGTATGCTGTTGTTAGTCAAACGCATGAGCATGCCATCTGCACTGAAGATCCTCTGTATTGTAGCTCTCAGTGCAGATGATTTAAAGTGTTATGTATTAGAAAACAATATGTATTGTTAGATTAAAAAAATAAAAATTTAGATAAACCGTAAGTATTTCAGTGTTGCTACGCTTACCATTCAAAAATCAATGCTTGCATAGTGATCCCGGATCTGTTGCGAAGTCCATCCAAGCCGTTCCTCCGCTTCCGAGAGGGTTACTATCTTCCAGGGCCATATGAGCACTGATATGCCTACCATTTTCCAAAGCCCACGTCAGCTGATACTGCTTGAAACTGAAGCATTCCCTAACGCCTCATGATGCACAAAGAACTTTGCAATCGACGCGTTTGTGACACCTTTGTGTTGAGACTCGGTGCTCTAAATTCTCGTGATGCACCAATGCACAATCTTGCCCCCAAGTTCACGATCACGGAGGCAAGTAAATTGCGTTCACCTTAGGCTATCTAGAGAAGATGCAATGCAGCTGACTTGCTGCGGTTCCTGGAGATTGACCGAAGAAAACGACGACAATGCTCGAGCCTCGATGGAAGCCTAACTTCGCGGCGACACACAATGCCATTGTAGCGACTAGCGACTGCTTGAGCCACAGTGGTGGTGGTGCAACGCGACGGACCACGATATTACACGTGCATACGCACACAAAACACCCACTCACACTATTACACGCGCTTATATACATGTGCATGTCTTCTACACATCGTTTGATTTTTTTTTACGGAGCCAATCGTGGAGGGTGGGCAAATGCTTTTCGCACTTAATTTTTGTTTTTATTCGATGAGGCATGTGAGGTTCCAGTTCCTGGAGTTGAACCTGCGGTCATGGGCGGCGCCAGGGCACCCCAAAAATAAATACCAAAAAAAATATTTTTTTTAATTAGGTATAAGCACTTAGCAGTTGACACTTGGGCTGACTGTTTCAACAATTCAGTTCACCAGGCCACCAACTAGAGCAAGTCGCCGGGCACTGAGGCACCCGCACCCACACATTCCTAAGTCATTGTACAATCGATTACAGAGAGTACTATCACAAAAGACTAGTTGTAGAAGCTAGTGAAGGCTTTTAGCATCTGTTCCGACGAAACATTTCGGTTCTCGGCGCAGCCTTTTGTTCCTGTCGTGGTGTCATCTCGGCTAGCTACAATCGCATGTGCGTATGGAGCAACTTCTATTTTTCTCACATTCATATTATTATGCAAGTTATTTCCCAAATTGATAACTATAGTAATAACATACAAAAAAATACTGGTAGATAATTTCCTCTGTTCTTTTTTTCTTGAAGTTTTTTTACTTCTAAAGGGCAAATTTCTAACTTCATTGGGCGATGTGTAGTTTGAACCAGGGAAAACTTTTTCGATGAAATTTCAGAAATTACCGGCGAAAATCGGATTTACCGAATCCATCTGGTAAAATTTCCAACTTGCCAAAAAAATTCAGATTTGCTAGTTTTTTTTTGACAAATATAAAGAAATTTTGTAACCATATGCAAACACAATAGTGCAAACACCCTTAGTCTTGAAGAGGTTGGTTTTGGGTTCGAACCTTAGCTATGCATTTTTTTTTCTGTATTTTATGTTTGAAGTTCACAAAAAAAAAAAAAATTGATTCGAAAATTTCGGCCGAAATAAATCCAAAAATTCTGGCAACCACTGGTAACCGGGTTCGCTAGGCTCTGAATTTTTCCCCCTCAACCGGTAGCTTTTTCCCTAGTTTGAACTAATCGTGCCCGGTATTGCTTTGTGTGTGCACCCCCAACAACAAATTCTTGGCTCCGCCACTGCCTGCGGTAGCCATTAGGCCATCTCTAATAGTACTATATCAGCTGTCGGTTAGCCTTTTGATATCAGTAAAATTCTAAGTGGAAGAGAGATAAGCGTGAAAGAGAAGGGAAATCGTCTCTTTCTCAAACAACCATCCCTACACATGAACTAATACAAAACAACTAGTGCATGTGAGAGAGGGGTGAAGGAGTAAGAATATTATAAATTTGACATAAATGTTAACACATCAATGGATGGTATGCGACGCAATGTAGAGCAACTTTGGTTCCTGCGTTCTTACCTTCCTACTTGAGAGGATTTTGCATTTCTCTTTAGTTTGTATTGTTCCTAATTTACGTATTTTTTTAATGATTTACTATATGACAAACAGTCTTATCCCGTGCAGTGGGGGATGCATCTGGGACGAGTTTATTCCAGATGAGAATATGAGATCGCACACGCTACATAATGAGCTAGCATTCCATTTGATTGGATGCATAGGGTGATCACATATGCACTTTAAATGAAATTTGCTTACTGGTACAAGTTCTTCTCTAAAATAAATTGAGAATAGAGGACAGCCCACGTATCTGCCCGTAAAAACCGACTTAGCAGCTAGAATTTTGAAGAAGGCTGGCCTACATAGCCCGTCAGGCACCACATAGCCTACACGTCGCAAAAAACTGCCCACATATCTTTCATTCTCGTGTCCTCAGCTCCACTGTTCACTTTGAAACCTAGCCACCGGAAGAATCTTGTCCAAAAATCCCCTCTTTTGATTCATCTGTTTTTTCTTTTCTTGTGGTGTTTGATTTGGGTGGGATTTGTGTGGTAGTTTGTTTGCAGGTGGAGAGGACGGAGGAGAAGAGACTAACATACCGTCGCTGCCGTGCTCAGTCCATGGACGCTGCCTTCGATCTAAGAGGTGCGACCCCTCCTAATCGAAACTTGATCAACTTCTTGCGGATTCATATGTAGCTAAAGGAATGGTTGCCTGTTTAGACATTTTGGTGGTTCGATTTGTTTTTGTTTTTTTTTTTTGTGTGGAATCGGAGCTGTATTTTGGTTGGTTTCAGTATTGATGCAACCAAGGAACGAGGGCGAGTAACGATTCCAGGTTTTTGGCGATTTTGGAGGAAACAAGGAGGGATGGTGGCCCAATCCCTAACCAAAAGAAATGGAAACAATTTAAATAACATTATTATTATTATTATTAATCATGTTCGGCTAACTTTGACAATGTCATAGCTTGTTTGCACTGTACAGTCCCATATTGCAATCGCCAGTTCCAATCTAAATGGTTTTGAAGGGCAGAAGTGTTATTTTGCCCCTAAGAATACTCTGTTGATGGGTTATGACTTATGATTAGGAATTTTATAGAAAGAGTAAGTTAAAATCATTCGTCAGTAGGGAGCATCTAAGTGGGACATGATTTTACTGAAAGCAACACCCTTTTTTTTTGAAAAAAAAAATCTTTTTTTCTTAGGAACGAGAAGTAAGAGTGCAAGATTTACTGAATTGACTAGGCATTTTTTGTCTGTTTGGCCCTACATGCTTTGCTATTAGTAGGTCCAACGTGAGTCATGAACATCGAAGGCATTTGGTTCTTTCTGACGCCTGAAAAATTCAAAGTCTGATGCCTGAAAATTCAAACTAAACCGAGCCAAATGCTGAAGAAAAAAGGTCATAGTTTCCATTCAGTTTCGAAAATCAGCACTTCTCACTTCGCCTATGTTCTCCTTAGTAGTAAAGTAATACCCCAATGGTACTAGTACATTAAAAGAGCGCGATTTTTTTTTATCAGCTTGGTAGCAAAAAGATGATCATCTTGAAGTAATTTTTTTTCTTGCAAAAAGCTTAGCGCCGCAGCCTGGTAGTGGTAGGCGTTGCACATTCAGTTATTCACGCACAGATTCACCGCGTGCCGACAGAGTGACATGGCTTTTAATTTTTTTTTCAGCACGTGTGGACGTTGCTGCTTCCGTGCAACTTTGGCTCAAAATTTTACACACGCACACGCTCCTCTGCACTGGAGCTGACCTGTTACTGCATGAGCCATCCCAGTATCCAACGTATTCGAGATTAATCGAGGTGTAGCAAACAACTCGATAGAAATGCCCAGTGAAATTTGCTGGAAATCTTGCAAAACCGACCGGTTTTTGGCCCATTGCTGGAGCAATTTATAGGAGAACAAAGCCACACGGCGCTGTCAAACCTAGTTCAACTTTACGACGCACGATGCTTCTTGTTTACAAGACCGTCATCTCGATGATCTCGTTTGCACTTTTGCCTCATCTCACCTACCACGACACGAGCATAGGATTTCATGGCCGCCGATGCTGATGCCTGATATAGCCGAAGCCTGACGGAGGCAGAGGCAACAGGGCTAGCTATGCAGCCTAGAGAGCAGGAATGCAGGACATCGATGCAGCTTAGCACAGACCGATGCTATCTGTTTCCTCTCAAAAAAAATTCATACATCAGCGCTTCTCTGAATTCGCGAGCGCTTAGATGCATGTTCTGCCTTGTGTTTAGTGTAGCATACTACTACAAAAACAATGCCGCTTAGGTAGGCCTTAGCCGCAATTTGTAGGTCAGACAACTGGTCCTCAAATTTATGAATTGGTCGAATGCAGAGTTGTTCAAGTAGTAGAAAGTTCACGAGAAAGGACTCCAATCTGTACAAAACAAAACAATCTTTTGTGTTCTTCCATTTGAGTAGTACAAGAGACCATCTCAATTCTTAACAACCATGCATAGCCAAGAATCCAAGGTAACTTAGCCACTGATCAGCCGCAATCATCGGTTGGCCAGTACTGTTTCTCACGTCCCTATCGCAATAACCTGTATGCATTATCTATGCAGTCCAATCGAAGTCCATACCCAGTCTGATTATCCACTGTATCGTAGCATCCTGCGGCTGGTGGTTGTCTACAAGCATGCTAAGCCTGATGGGTGGGTCTGAGCTAACTGTCGGAACAGAAACCTGAAGCCACCCTCCTACGCTGAAGCTTTCCTCTGCGCCAAACTCTGATTCTATCAAAGAAAAAACACTCGAGATTTATTTTACACCGTATCTGATGATACTCCTTTTTATTGACATTAAACGAGTTACAATCAAGTTTCAAATCGGTTTCTCTAAACCGAGTCCGAAGTTGAAACCCGAAACTTTCCCAACAACGAAATGAACTGCTATAGTTCTGAAAAGAGAGAACTCGGATGCTATGCAATCTGAATTTGTTTCGGTAATGCCGGCTACAACAGCAAATCAGTACAAACCTAAAACAGGAAAACTAATGTGAACTACAAGATTAAAACTAACAAATCACCCCCTAACCTTCTTGTTCTAACTTCACATTCTTGATACCCAATTTCCGTCTCATCTCAACAAATTTGATGCGACCGAGAGCTTTGGTAAATATATCAGCAAGCTAACCATCTGTGCTGATATGAGCTACATCAATTTTCCACTCTCGACACATTCACAAAGAAAATGATACCTCGTGTCACTATGTTTACTTCGATCATGATAAACTGGATTCTTGCAAAGTGCAATGGCCGATTTGTTGTCCACCATCAACTTAATCTTCTCTGGTGCTTGCTTCTTGAGATCTCCAATCAGACAACTCAACCAAACACATTGGCATGCAGCCGTTGCTGCTGCAATGTACTCGGCTTCACAACAAGAGAGCTACAATCTTCTGCTTCTGAGATGCCCAAGTAATCAAACTCTGTCCATTGAAGAACGTTGTTTCAGTGGTACTCTTGTGATCATCAATATGGCCTGCCAAATCACTATCACAATATCCCACTAGCTTTGGTTCCTGTCCATCACACTTCTCATAGGAGCAACTATAACCCTTTGTGCCACTTACATACCTCAAAATATGTTTGACCGCTGTCATATGCTCAGTAGTTGGCGCTTCCATAAACTGACTCACTAATCCAACTGAATATGCAATATCCGGCCTTGTATTCACTAAGTATCGCAAGCTTCCAACAATGCTTCGATACTCAGTCTCATTCACAGCAGAACCGCCACTCTTCTTGCTCAACTTCAGGTGATTTTCCGTGGGAGTTTGCCATGACCGACAATGCTAGCAATTTTTCAGCATACCCAGCTTGACACAAAGAAATTGTTCCTCCTGTTTGCTCCACCTCAATGCCTAAGTAATAACTCAAAAGTCCAAGATCACTCATACTGAACATCCTTTTCATCTGTCTCTTAAACTCAATTATATTGCTAATGTTTGATTCAATGATGATCAAATCATCAGCATATACCCCAACCAAAAGAAATGTGTCACCTTTCTCTCTCTTCTATACACAACATGTTTAACCGGGCTTCTCTCAAAGCCTAATGACACAAGAGACTAGTTCAATTTGAAATTCCAAGCTCGGGGTGCTTGTCGAAGTCCATATAATGCCTTCTTGAGCCGCAACACCATATGCTCTTTTCCTTCCTCGATGTATCCAGGGGTTTGATGCACATAGACTTCTTCGGCGAGTTCCCCATTGAGAAACACCGATTTGACATCCATATGATGAATTTCCCATCCACCATTTGTCGTCATAGCAATGAGCAATCTTACAGTTTCCAACCTGGCTATCAGTGCAAAAAAAAAAAATCTTTGAAATCCACCCCCTAACGTTGAGCATATCCTTTTGCCACTAACCGAGCTTTGTGCTTGACAATGTTGCCTTTGCTACCCTTTTTCACTTTGAATACCCACTTCAAACCGATTGGCTTTCGATCAGTAGGTAAATTCTCGGGTTCTCATGTTGCATTTTCACAAATGTACTTCATCTCCTCCTGCATAGCAACTCTCCAACACTTCTCTTTCGCTGCGACTTCAAAACTTGTGGGTTCCTCCAGAGCCATCGTATACATGCCTGAATATTCCATCTCCACCGGCTCGGTAGCTTCATAGATATCTCTCAAGGCTTCCGACGGTGAAACCTCCGGTGCCCTGTAAACCTGTGGAAAAAGGAGTGTGCGGGTTGTCGGTTTGAGAACCTGTGAAAAAAGGAGTGTGACTTTCTGGAGCTTCTCCGGGTGATTCACGTATGCCATGGTTCAAACCTCCACCCGCAATGTTCTCAGCTTCAAAGAATATCTTGAATGTATCTTCATTACTTATTGATACATTCACTTGTACTGGACTGTCGTTCCAATCCCAGCACTTATCTTCCTCAAAAAACTATGTCCCAGCTAACATGTAGATTTATTGTCCTAGGATTATAACATCTGTATGCCTTGGTCCCCTGTTCATATCCAATGACAACCATAATGCTGCTTCGATCATCCAATTTCATCACGTGAGGATGCACTGTCTTGGCGTGAGCGAGACACCCAAATGCACGCAAATGTCGCACACTCGGTCTCTTGTTGTGCCAAGTTTCATACGGTGTTTTGCCAGCCAGACTCTTTGTCGGAGAATGATTCAGTAGATACACCGCCGTCATGACCGCCTCTCCTTAGAACATTGCTGGGACTTTCATGCTTTTGAGCAAACTTTGAGCCATCGCCGCGATCATTTGATTTCGTCTCTCTACCACACCATTTGCTGAGGTGAATGTGCGGTGAGAAATCTTTTCAAGCCAAGTTTGTCACGATATTCCCTAAATTTATGTGAAGTGAACTCACCTCCACGATCTGAACAAAATGCTCTTAGCTTTAGGTTAGCTTCCATCTCAGCTTCTACCTTGATTTTCTTGAAAGCACTAGAAGCTTGATCCTTCGTTTTTAACAACCGTACCCACATATATCTTGAGAAATCGTCAACCACCAACAGAAAATAGCGATTTCCCACCGGCATCGCCGGTGTAATTGGGCCACATAGATCACTGTACACTAATTCTAGCAATTCCTCCGCACGATACACTAATTCTAGCAATTCCTCCGCACGATACACTGAAGTCTATGGAAATGGTCTTCTGTGCTATTTTCCGATTAGGCATCCTTCACAAATTTACTCAACTTGCTGGATTTTCGACAATCCTTCTACCACCTTTAATCGAGAAATTTTTTGCAGTGAGCAAAAGTTTAGATGTCCGTACCTTGCATGCTAGCGTCAAGCTTCGCTTATTCCTTTTGCCAACAGACATGCTAGTTTTGTGAGGTGTAGAGTTAGAAGATAGAGTATATTCCTAGAGCGTTGCACTTTTGCCAGTACCTTTCGATCACGATCGAGGATGGACAAATTCCCACCCTCTATGATGATCTTGCATCCAATCTCATCGAGTTGCCCAAGACTTACAATATTACTTCAGAGCTAAGGTATATAATTGACGAGGATCTAATAATCCTCGTTTTATTCATTTATCTATAATTCTCATTATAAATAGTAATATCTTTACACTTCTTGTAAGTATACCCCTTATCCATAAGGGAGAAGGTCGTAAGCTTTTCTACGACCATCTCCTGGTCGTAAGTTCCTTTACAACCAGTCCCTAGTTGTAAGTTTTTCTACAACTTTCCCCTGGTCTTAAGTCCTTCTACGACCAGTCTATGGTCATAAGCTTTACTACGACCACCACCTGGTCATAAATTCTTCTACGACCAGTCTCTAGTCGATGGAGCCTACAGACATGTAGGCCTAGTCGATTAGGGAGAGTTCTACACCATATTTAAAGATATGGGGTAGTTAATTATGCTGTTATTCCGTGGAAAAACTGCATGATTAATCTCTCTATTTCGATGATAACCACCTGGCGACGTGGGGACGTTACTACTCCAGCAATAATCTCCAGTAACCGCTTCTTTAGTTGAAGCGCTGAGGCACCCTTTGGACTGGAGAAACCGTCAACCTCTTCGAGCACTATATAAAGGGTGGAATCAGTAGACGACACGCAAGGGGGGGGGGGTGGAGCGCGATCAGGAGTAGAGGACTTAGACTTCAGTTTTCCTCTTAATTGTTAATTGTACACTCATATTTAATACAATACACACAGGAGTAGGGTTGTTATTCTCACAGTAGAAGACCCGAACCTGTATAAAATCCATGTGTCTTATCTCTGCGTGGTCAATCTTAGGAAACCCCCCAAATCAAACAATTATACGTAAGATTGGTTCTAGATCACCGACATTTGGCGCCAACCGTAGGGATCTTTGGGTGATTCCTTGTCAATAAATTCTCTTTTTTCCTAATGCTTCCATGGCAGGAGAGTGGAATGAGTAGAATTGGTTCGACTTTGCCGACTACGCAGACATCGACATGGATGCCGGCTTCGACTATGAGCCGAGTATCATTTTCATCCGATGGTAATTCCACCTCAAGAGATCATTCGCCAAATCCAGGAGACCATGCCACCGATGGAGTTGAGGAGGGATCATTTTCCCTCACAATAGTACGTCTAATTGAGGGACCAGTTTCCTCAGAGGGCAAGGGTCTATCCGACCACAATCAGGACTGCAACCAGGTAGGCTCACAACATGACGAGGGTTCCCCCTCCGAATGTTCAAGTCCGCCTAAGGCAGTCCGACCTAATGAGGCGAGTCCACCCTCAAATTGTGTTATGCTTCTGTTGCATACCCTCAAAGCAATGGGGCAGTCGAAAGAGCGAATGACTAAACAATGCAGGGAATCAAAACTCGAGTCTTCGATCAACTTATCAAGCACTCGGAGGCTTGGGTACAAGAATTACCCTCGGTATTATGGGCAGTTCGTACGAATGCTAGTCGGGCTACAGGTGAAACACTTTTTTTTTCTAGTTTTCAGTGCCGAAGCCATGCTTCCACTAGAACTAAAGATAATGTTGACAAGAGTCGAAACTTTCAACGACTCTATCCAAGAGAAGGTCGTAAGCTTTTCTACGACCATCCCCCGGTCGTAAGTCCCTCTACGACTAGTCTCTAGTCGTAAGCTTTTCTATGATAATCCCCTGGTCCTAAGTCCTCCTACGACCAGTCTATGGTCGTACGTTTTACTACGACCTCAACTTCGAGCAGATGACATCAACCTACTCGAAGAGAAGAGAAATCAAGACTTAATCTGTTCAGTAGTCTACCAACAAGCCCTGCACAAATACTACGATCGTAAGGTACAACCTCGTAGAAGTGTTGTTGATGACTTGGTATTGAAGACGATTCAATCCCAGTTTAATCGGAACAAACTTTCCCCCAAGTGGGAAGGTCCTTACACTGTGGTCGAAGTTACGCGACTAGGTTAGTACGATTGGCAATGAAAGATGGTCGGGTACTCTTTAATTCTTGGAATATCGACCAGTTACACAAATTTTATGTGTAATTAACCATCCACACAATAAAGTATCAGGTTCTTTCTACCTTTATTGTCTTACTTTGAGTAGCGTTTTGATAAATTTTTGATCATTTAAAAAAAACACCCAGTCCTTCTTTACACTGGCGTCGTCCTGTTTCTAACTCTTGCTACCAGGGCAAACCTACCGAGTCCACTGGAAAAGGTCGAACGAATTTTTAAGGTACTCCAGACGTCTGTCTAACTCAAGTTGCCACTCTTGATTTGATTAATCTGGTCGGAGAGGGTAACATCATCTAGTCGAAGTCTTTACTTTCTGCACATGGTTCTGCCCACTAGAAGTAACTTCCTAGTGTCGACTCGTTCCTACTCTTACGACCCGTACATGATAATTGTGATCGAAAACTATAAGTTAGCCAAATGTTTTTTTTAAAGAAAACTCTTTTCACACAATTTACTTAGTTCATCTAAATAAACTAAGCAAATAGTCAGGGTCTGGGATAAAGTTATTAATGTGACTTCAATTCTTAGTCTTAATTTCTTTTTCCATTCATTATCTTATGAGTTACTAACTACTCGACAAGATGATTTGCAGGAAAAAACGGATATATATATATATATATATTCATACTAAAAAAACTTATCTTTACAAGTTTCCTACCGCAAACTACTCTGAGGAAGGAGATCCAATCTGCATCTCCTCCGTGACTTTCTGGCTAACTGGCTTGACTTCTGCAATTAGCTGAGTGGCCTCTGCTGCAGATCAGTCGAAATCGGCCTCGATTGCTTGAAGATCGAAATTATGGTCATGAGCTTTGAGCTTTGCTAAGGCATAGCTCAGGTTTCCCTATAGTTGTTTTATTTCGACTACCTGCCCTGTAAAGAGTAAGACTAGTCAGGACAATACCTTCTAAAGGTTAGTTAGTAAAATTGGTCGTAGGTAAGGATTTTCTTACCTGCTAGTCGAATGCCAAGCTTCTTGACTTTGTCATCGTGGGAGGCAGCACTCTTTGCGCACTGCTCTTCCCACGACTTGATACTCTTTCCTTTTTCTTTGCCAATACGGGTAAGCTCGTTGACGATCTGGGTCTTAGGGGCTTTATGTTTGAGAGCTTCGGTTGCTTCGACCGCCTCTGCTTTCTCTACATTAGCCATATCTGCAGCGAATTTCTCAAAGGGTCTGGCCGAAGCAGCAGAGCTTGAGCCTGCGCCTCCCTTGTCGGCGACCCTCACAAGGCAATGTCTTTTGGCCGGAGGAACCTAGCTTTCCTCCACCCTTTTTTCGACGACCATCAATTCGACCTCTTCGTCATCTTGACGGTCTTCACGCCTACTTTCTGCAGGAGTCAGATAAAGAAATGTTACTAAGTGGTTGTTTTCTACGACCATCCTCTGGTCGTAAGTCCCTTTAGGCGTTCTATCTTATCCTCTGTGGACAAGACCGTCGGGATTTGAGGAGCCACCACATTGGGTGGTAGGAATTTTTCACAAACAAGCTTGACTCGAGCGTTAATTTTCGCTTGTGGGAGATCTATATGGGTAAATAAACTTTCAATAGCCAAGCTCGAAATCAACAGTTGCCACCTTTTCGGGAACCACCCCAACGAACAAGACCGTGAGAGTCCATTGGAATTCTTAAATCTGCCTATTCAAGAAATCCGAGTATGTCTTTACACCTCAAGTGAAACTACCTTCTTGCCCAAGTCTTTTTCTAGTCAAATAAAATATCAGTCAGAAAGGTTTTACTTTCTATCACCGTACTACGACCACCGTGTAGTCATAAGATTTTCTGCGACCACCTTGTAGTCGTAAGATTTTATAGAGGCTATAGACATGTAGGTCTGGTCGATTAGGGAGTCTTCTACACCATGTTTAAAGATATAGGGTAGTTAATTAGAATAACTGCATGATTAGTATCTTTGTCCTGATGATAACCACATGGCGACGTGGGGACGTTACTACTCCAACAATAATCTCCCGTAACCGCTTCATCAGCTGAAGCGCCGAGGCGCCTTTTGGACTGGAGAAATCGCCGCCCTCTTCGAGCACTATATAAAGGGTGGAATCAGCAGACGACCGGGGGGACACGATCAGGAGTAGAGGACTTAGATTTTAGTTTTTCTCTTGATTGTTACTTGTACACTCATATTCAATACAATACACATAGGAGTATGGTTGTTATTCTCGCAGTAGAAGGCCCGAACCTGTATAAAATCCCTGCGTCTTCTCTCTGCGTGGTCAATCTTAGGAGGCCCCCCGAATCAAACAATCATACGTAAGATCGGTTCTAGATCACCAATAATAATACACTTGAGTCAGCAATTTGTGTTCTTGGGTTTTGCACTGGAACAACACGGTTCCTCGACCTCATATCTCCACAATAGTCATCATCGAATTAGATAGTGCAACTATCTTCTCGGCTAGTTCTGTGAACATCTTCCTGCCCCCAGTCATGTGATTGCTAGCCCCTGTATCTAGGTACCAATCACAACCACTTTCCTTTATGTTGGACTTCATATCAGGCCATGCCTTCTCCTCGTTTAGCATCACCCTCTTTGTCGTATCTTCGGTCATCTATACGAGTTCACAGGTCTTGACCATGAGCAATGCTGGCTCTTCATCGCATTGCTTCTGAACAAAGTTCGCACGATCTTTTCTTGGCTGCCGACATTTTGAGGCATAGTGGTCATATTCATCACAATTGAAACACTTGATCTTTGACTTGTCAGTCTTTTGTATGACTTCTTTTTAGCATCATCACCACATCCACCCCCTTGTTCACAGCCACGACCATGACCGTGCCAGCCGCCTCTTTTCATGCTTCTGCTAGGTCCATCGACGATCTTCTTTTCTTTAGCAGCCAACGACTCCCACTGAGCCTGAGTAAGCATCAGCTGCTCTTTTTCTTTTTCTCCCCTCTCAGTGTGTCTTCCTTTTAGGTTTTCCTCGAAAGCCCTGAGCTGTCCTATCGCTTCAGATAAGGACATTGTCGACATATCACCCCACTGTTCGATAGTGCCGACAATCTGGAGAAACTTATCAGGAACTGCACTGAACAGTTTTTCAACAACGACGCTTTCTTTTACTTTAGTACCGAGTGAGCAAATTTCACCCACCACGCTAATGAGTTTCTGTGAGAATTCGTTAATACTCTCAGAATCTTCCATGATCATACGATCAAAACGTCTTTTCAACATGTGAACCCTTGCCTTTTTTACACGATCTTCACCAACGCATATATCCCTGATAGCTTCCCATGCCTCTTTTGCCGCTTGTTTTTCCGTGATGGCCATCACAACATCCAGCACTACCTGGGAAATCATGGCCAGAGTGCCCTGATCTTTCTCATCTTTGGCCAGTGCATCGCCCTCGATCGCTGCCTATACTCCAAGAGAACGCAAGATGATTCTCATCTTCACGGCCCACATGCCGTTGTTGGTGTCGTTCAGTATCGAATACTGAATTGGCACTCTGATTCCTCTCGTCAGTGTTTTCCCGCTAATGATGTCTCGACGTCAATCTTCATCGCTTGTGGTTGTGTCTCCTTCTTTGGTGATTTATCCCGAGACATCACCTTTGAAGGACCTTAGCTTTGATATCAATTGTCAGAACAGAAACCTGAAGGCATGCTCCAAAGCTATCACTTTCCTTTGCGCTAAACTCTAATTTTGTCGAAGAACAGCGGCAGCGATACAGAGAAACAAAAAAACACTCGAGATTTATTTCGCGTCGTATCTGATGATACGACTTTTCTGTTTTTCTCCTTTTATTGACATCAAACGAGTTACAATCAAGTTTCATATTAGTTTCTCTAAACCGAGTCCAAAGTTGAAACCTGAAACTTTTCCGACAACGAAATGATCTGCTACAGTTTCTGAAAACCGAAAACAGAGAACTATGACGCTTTTCAACCTTAATTTGCTTCGGCAATGCCGACTACAACAGCAAATCAGCGCAAACCTAAAACAGAAAAACTAATGTGAACTACAAGATTAAAACTAACACTAACTGGGTGTGGTGGTGGTGGTGAGTGAGTGAGCAATGCCATGGATATCCATACAATGAAACAAATAAAGGACATGGCTGGGGAGAGCACAAAACATGGCACTTGATTAAACGGGTGCATAATGGACAAAGATAGGGCCAAAGTCCAAACGCCTAGCTGAAGAGCATGGACTGTTTGTTACAAGCATAGGGCCGGCTTTTTTTAGCCTATATGGAGTTGGAAAGAGACACAGTTTATCGCTTCGAGTGTAATCAAATGAGATTCCAATTGAAAGATGGGATCTGAAGTACTAATTGACCAATTTGGGTTATTTATATGGATTAATTCCTTATTTGCCACTCCCTTCATTGCCATCAGATCTTAATTTTCATCCCATTTTTGCCACTCCCGTCGGTCAATCATGAGTTAACTGTCAAACTGTGTGCGAAAATACTTATTTACCCTTCTTGCTCATGGGGTCGGTCGGGTTTGGTGCTGCGGCTTGGCTTGACCGTGTGCAAACAGAAGTGAACCCGAGGCACAATGCCTCGTCTTCCTTGATGCACAACGGAGCAGGGGAGGTTAGGCCGCAAGCGGCGGCGATGCTCCGGCGAAGAGCATGGGAGCACATCATGTTCTCAGGGACAGGGAAACCATTTGTGGCACCGCGCGTGGACGGGGAGGACTACAGAGGCTGAAACGATTGGGGCAAGGACGACGTTCGCGGAAAAGAGAAGCTCACGGGCGGTGACTTTACGACTCAGGTGCTAGCGCGCAGGCACGATGTGGTCGCGGGAAACCTTTTGGTGGTGGCAGCGAACGAGGCCGGCATTGGCGACGACCATGGAGGGGCAATGGGAGCTCGGTGGTGCAGGGAGGCTGGTTCGGCGTGCGGAGGGGTAGCGGGAGTGGAAACAGCGTGAGCAGGAGCGGCTGCGGTGGTGGTGGCGGGGAGGCCAGGTCCGATGCCGTGGGTGTCAACGACGACCATGGCGGGGCAGAGGGCTTGGTAGTGCGGGGGGGGGTCGGCTCGCGGAGGGAGCGGCAGTGGTGAGGAGGTCGGGTTGTGTCATGGGTGTCGGTGACAGAGGAGCGGCGTGGTCGGGAGGTCGAGTGGGCGTCGTGAGCAAGGGAAGGTTGGGGCATGAAGAAGAAGAGGAAGAGTTAAGAGAAAGAAGAATGGTAAGATGAGTATTTTGACAATTTTTAGTGGTTAACGGTGGCTGGACCTAACAAGGCTAAAGGTAGTGGCAAAAATGAGATGAAAGTTAAGATCCAATAGAAACGAAGGGAGGAGCAGTTTCGCGGTGATATTTTAGAGGCATAACTAACTTTCAGTGGTAAATAATGAATTAATCCTATTTATATTGAGGAGTTTTTGTGGTTAATGATATATTAGTAGCATGTGTCGATCCAACAAACTGATAGTTTGGTCCTGTATTTGATGGTTACAGTACTAAAAGAGTTTATAAGAATGTATTGGTGCTCTTCACTTTCTTCTATCTTTCAATTATTGGCAGCACGTACAGAATATTCTCAAGGGGAAAAGAAGTAGAGAATATATGGAGTGGAGCAATCTATCAGGTATTCAGGTTTGATAAACAGAAACGGATAATCTTTCTAAAAGGTGTGAATGAAATATGTTTTTCCTTGCAATGTAGTATCCAAATATGCAAGAACAGAACACCTAGCTAGCCAATAGCAACCACGAGTTGCCTACGGATAATTCAAGCGTTTGGTTGTTCTACCATTGGTGGATCAAATGCTTTTGCAAGATTCCAGAGAGTAAGTGGGCACATACACATCTACTGGTAGAAACACATGAACACAAATCTATTGACTTTTCTCATCTACAATCTACAAAAAAAAAAAAAATCATTGAGACGAGCACATTCGAACACGAACTACCAGAGCGTCAGGTGCCGAGTAATCATACCGTACGACCTCTCGTCAAAGCGCCGGTCAAAAGGCAGCAGCATGAATCAGCCCGATTAGGAACAGAGACCTGGCATGCAGGCTGCAGGCTTGATTAATTAGCCTGCGCAGAAGAAAAGCCTCGTCGAGTTTGCACTGGATACTACACCCAAAAGTTGGAACATTTAGCCCCCCCCGGCTGCTCTGATTGCAGCCGCAGAAACTTAAGCACCTCTGCTTCTGTGTCTCTGCGATACACACACACACACCGCCCGAGGCTAACACAGTGCCATGTCAGAAGAACATATGGCTGTAGCTTGTACCCATCAGATCACGTCGGTGCCATTCCAAGAACATGCTTTCAGAGACTACATAGGCTTTTTGTTTCTTTACCATGCAATGGTCATTTGCCGTCGATTCTTTCTACCAGTGTTTGCGCTAACTTTTTCCATGCTTCCAGGAACAGAATGATGGTGTTTGCGCTTAAACGACGCGGGAGAGGATAGGATAGACGCTGCTTTCGAGAAGAGATCAATCATGCCGAGAACAAACGATGCCATGGCCTACGAGGTCGTACCTATGCGTTCCCGGCAAATGTATGTATCTGTGCTTCTCCTAAAGGCTAATAAAGCAGTGCCTTTTTTCTTATGTTTCTCAGGCAGAGGATGCAGCTTCTTTGCGGTTTTGCAGTCCGTGCTGCGTGGGCCCGTTGCTGTCACATGGATGCTCCATTGCTGCCATCCTGCGTGCCATGCCCTTGCCTGGATGGAGCGTGTGCAGATACAGCTGCTTGGGTTGGGCCATGGGGGTTGTTCGATCACTTGATGGCCACAAGTTCGTCAGGAATGTTGCCACGAGACATGATGGAGCGGTTGAACAAGGTGAAATTGTTTCTGGCTCTTGCGACCGCGACATGCAAGCTTCAACTTGGCTCGGTTTATCTTATTATTCCATGTTCATTTTCTGTCCAGTAACAAGTGTTTTAGGCAATCAGGTGCACTTGCCTCGCAAGATGTATCTGTCGCAAACGAGAATCAGAACTTTACACCTTATGCTAGGTGCTTTTCAACACAAGTTATGAAACGAAGCAGGCACAGATATTTCAGGGCATTGGCCTAGTGAAATACGTCTGGACAAAAGCGTTGTTTTGTTCGTAACCATTTGTCTCCACCAGGAGCAAACTTGGGAGTTAAGATGAGGTACATACATCCCGCTAATTAAACAGATCATAGTAAGAAATTAAGGCTCAAGCCTGGTTGCTTTCAAACCAGATGGATTTGCGACAGGAAGTGAACCAACCAGATCAGTGCTTCTACGCTCTTCTAAAAGGGAAACAAAAATGCACACATCTTAATTCTTAAACCATCTATGGGTTTTTTCGTTGAGACGGTGAACCATCTATAGTTAAATAGATGCAATTCTGCACCTTAAATTTGCTTTTAAAGCCATTCCCTTTTGTTTCTGAAAGAGCATATAATCAGTTTAAAAAGAAACATGTGTATAACTTCAGTTAATATAGATAAGCGTGACGCATCAGCCTTCGCCAACTAGTATTCTCTTGGTATTCTTCACAAACACCCAGCATTTTCAGCAACAATACTCCCGCGTTTAGAATTCATTCATGCACAAGAAAAATAAATAAATCCTATCGTGATCACCAACACAAACATCTACAAGTAGAGCACACGCTTACTCTGTATAGAGCAGAAAAAAAAAGAGTTATCAACAGAATAATTTGCTATAGCATGCTCTGTCTCCCTGCGTATCAATTCGCGCTGACAAGGAAAGCATGCTGGCACACTCCACACTCCACTGTTTCAGAGCCAGAGGTTGGAACCTGAACCTGCAATTCCAAATCCATTAATATGTTAGGGGCCAAATGAACCATCATTATAAGAGCATTTACATTTAAGCTACTACACTGCCTAAAATCTGTGACAGACCTGGAGATGGACCGTGCAGGTAGGACATGCAACTTCACTCATTCTGGCTCCAGATCCACCACCAGATGCCGAACCTTTTACAACAGAAATTTTAGAATTTTGGCATACTATTATCCACGTAAATTGAACTCTACAGATTAAAAACAAGTGAAAGTACCTGAAGACTTGCGATTTCTCTCCATTTCCTCCTGTTGATCAAATGATAAATTTGTTAAAATAATGAATATCGTAAAACAACTTATATCATATCATATTTGAGCTTCACGCTTAATACAATTTCCCCTTGGCCTTGTGCACAACTATCAGATATTGCAAAAAAAAAAAGAAGATAGATCTTATGTTCCTGAAGGAACTTCATGGAATAATGCCCCTTTTCTAACTTCACAACTCTCATTTAGTTCAGTTGATGAATCGAAATGAGCCAAATTTTGCAACCTACAGCTAGCAGGTAGGTTAGTCCACCATCTGGTAAATGTTATGTTAGCTTTTGATCCAATGGACAGAGTTACATCAGATATATGACCAGTTATCATTGGTAAACAAAAATGCTGCTCTTACTGGTCTGTTTGGTTAGTGCCACTTTTGCCCTATCAATGTGTGGCAAATTTTGGGACTGCCAAAATATGGTTATAAAATTGGTCACCGACGATTTAGCCAAGTTTTGGCAAGAAAAACGATCTGGGTCAATGTGACTAAATTTTCGCAGCAAACGAAACACATGCCAAATCTGTGCCAACGTGACCAAATTTTGGCCATTCTAACGTTCAAACCAAATGGGATTCTTCAAGTTTGCATGCCACTTAAATGAATGTATCACATAGAGGAAGAGTCATCTAGAATATTACCTTAAGTTTTCTTGCAAGATCTTCATGACTTTGCACTGTGGCAGATCTGCTGGCAGCTTCCTGTGAAATGCTAAGCCTTTGAGAGACCTCTGCCTGTGAGAGATAGGAATTATTATGAACATATGACACAAAAATTCCACACACTGCTAAGCATAGTTTCCACACATCACTATTCAAAACTCGAATAGCATTTGGTGCAGTGAAATGCTGCACAGAGTATAGTACTACAGTAATTAGTAATAAATAAACCACGTGCAGATAACGCTACAAGCAAAAATACATGAGTCAGCCAATAGTTTGAGCCACTCAGTTTGCCAAACACCACTAACAAAATAAATGCAACCAAGATGTATTAGATTAGGTTGGTATCAAAGCAATCCTGGAGTACATGTTTAAAGCATAATTAAACAGTAGCAATTAATTACACAGCTATAATAACCAAATAACGTTAGCTATCGGATAAGCCAACTAGTACGTGAAAGGAAATGTACTAAGCAAAGCAGCAAAGGCTAAAGAGCTTTAACAGATATAACAATGCAATCCTTTTTCCAAATGGCTAGTGAGTAGTGACAAAAAGCGACAACTACAAAACTGAACACCCTTCTTTTAAATAAGGCTGGTATTGTTCACTTTAACTAACATTAAAGTAAGTTTGTTTGGTATAAAAAGAAAGAATCAGCAACTAAGTAGCAGAATGTACCATGCATCTATCACAAACTCGGACAAGTGGAGCATTATCCTCAGCTGTCAGCGCAATTCTTCCTTGACTGCATTTGTCACAGAAGATTTCACCACAGTTCCTACAATGATGCTGAGGGGGAAAAAAACTCATCTCAATACATTAAAACTTCATCATTATAGCAATAAACATGTATAGATGGCCAACGATTATGTATAAATTACCCTCCGATTGAAAGGGCTGAAATCAACACCACATGAGTGGCACTTCTTGGCAGCCTCATCTGGAACCTAGAGGAGACAAAAGGTAAATTAAGCATATTGGCCCATTTGATGAATGGACGAGAGAATAACACAATGATAAGATTAATGGATTCTAATACAAGATGGTAAAAACTGTCAAGAGGTTAGAACAACATTCCTAAATACTAACGTACAGCTAATAGAATTGAAGGGATGAATGTGATCTGATGAAATGCTTAATGAAATGGTTAGAACGTGTACTGTCATGTAAAGGATGAATCAAGAAACCAAGTATATGCATGCAGCAGGGTAGAGCAGACATTCCAAAATTATATCAAAATAACAAGTGGAACAACATAAGCAAACAAATAATTAAACTAAAATGGTTCCAGGCTTCCAGCAAACTTGTAACTACTATGTAGTAAGTGAGTATTGCAGCAGCTCAACTTACCCAATGGTCTTTCACTTCATCAACAGGTTTCGCAAACATCCAATCAAAACCTTTCTTCTCATTTGACTGTACCGAGGGTTTGCCAGCATCCACAGTCCCTCTGCTTCTTGCATCTTCACCAATCTCCTTAAACTAATTTTATAGAACCACAAAGTTATTTTTTTTTTAATGTTTTGTCTGAAAAACAAAGCGCTTCATTCATACATGTATGGGTGACCCACTGAACCAAATATTCTGTCAAGCAGGATATTCTAATCTTTCAGCATTTAAGCCAAATTGGCCAATACCAATATTAAACACAAACTATATTTCTTGCTAAATTTATATTTTTTTTACTTTTCTACAAACATTCAGGAAAAATAATAATAACCATTCAGATATAAAAGACATAGGAGCAATACAAACACAGCAAGTGTTGGAATATACTCTCTTTTTTTGAATTTTTTTTACATGAAACTGAAGAATACCTGCCATTTTATTCATTACTATTACTATTACTAGTTTACTACCTACCTCCTGTCCAAAATATATGTTGTTTCAGCTAGCTTTGGTTTGCAAATACTTATTGGTTTGGTTTGGTTTTTCTAAGCAACATTTTCCACCAAATGCCCCTCATTCTATGTGCAAACCATGTCAAGCAATGTCAAAATGAGTATACAAGGGCAAAATCATGTCAAAAACTAAGACAATAACTACTTATACTTGTTCTATGGTTATTAAGGCGTCGCCTAAGCGGTAAGGCGCTGCCGTGGGTCAAGGCGTCGCCCCCGTCTTGCCGTGCATGCCTATGGCGTCCGCCTTAGGACTAAGGTGTCGCTAAGGCAGAGTATGGCGTTAGGAAGGCTTGAGGCGACGCCTTAGACAGAGGAGGAGCGCGAAGTGTTGGCCTTGCCCGCAAAATGAAAATTTTAGGGTTTGGGATTTTGGCTAAACCAAGCCTGAGCGACCCGAGCCAGCATAACCAGAGAGAGAAGGGGTAAGAGGAGAGGGCGAAGACTCACCCTGAAACCCTAGGCGGCGGCGCCTCCATCTCGTCGCTCCCGTTCCTTGCGGCTTCGGCTACGGCGGATCTGCGCGGCCGTCCTCCCATCTGCCTCACAGCCAGTATCCTCCCTGTCTCGGCGTCGCCCTCTCCAGCCCATCCCCATCGCCCGTCGCCCAACAAGGTACACCCCTCCTCTCTACTCTGTTACTGCGACTTGTTCTGATGCGCTGTTATCTGCTACTTGCTCTATTGTGACGAAGCTCCCAATGCTACCGAAGATGGTGGATAAAACATGGATTCTACTAGCAATCCCAATGAGTTCGACGATGGATATTGAGAGATGAGAGAGTTAGACTATGCTACTTTTGTGTTGTAGACTACTATTATGCCATTAGACTACTCTAAGTTTGTGAACTTATCATCTATGTTATTTGTGTGGACTTATGTCGGTTATGTCGTGCTTGTTAATTTGTTATGTTGCTCATATTTAATTCTCGGATTCACTTAATTGTTATTGTGGACTTATGTTGCTCATTATTCATGTAGCTTGATGCTTGGGAGGAGAAGAGAGGAGAGATTGTCAACAAGGTATGTCACTCAATCCATATTTACTCAATTAATTTGAATACATTTTGTATATATTACATTTATAACAATCTATATGTTGAAACTTGCAAGGGGGGTGGATGCTACATGGGAGAAGAGCAATTAGAAAGGGGGATGGATGCTACATGGGCTCAAGAATTGGCAACAACAAGATACATATATGCTGCTAAAATGCTTATTTTATTTCCTACCTTAGTGCCTTAAGATGTGTGTAAGGCGTCGCCTCACCTCGCCTCGCGCCTTAGCGTTTAAAAGGTGTGAGGGGGTGGGTCGCCTCGCCTCGCCTTACCGCATTAATAACCATGACTTGTTCTGTGTGCATGAAGCTAAAAACGACAGGTAAAATGGACCAAAAGAAGTACCATCGCAGCACGGCAGCATGGCTAACTGACTAGATTAAATCATTCGGTTTCTTATTACAGATATAGTCCAAATATTAAACAACTCAGACAAATGAAACAAAAAGCACAAATATAATGAAATTAAGGCACTAAACAGACATACTTTTATAATGAAATTAAGGCATTAAACAGACAGATTTTTTTTATTGATTTCAATAGAAACATGAGGCTAAACATTGATAGTAAAAAGAGAAAATGGTGTTGTTGCAATACCTGCACTGTTGCTGCTGTCACAGTGTCAAGCAAAGTATTGGATGTATAGCTGTTTGACTTTAGCCTTATTCGCTTTGGTTCAATATCCACTGACGTCTTCGCCCAAAATGCAAATACAGTAGAATCTAAAACCTAAATAAGCACAGCAGTCAAGCATTAGAGTAACCTCACCATTGTGTATTTGTGTTAAGAAAATATATGCATAATCTTCTGCTATCCCAATTACCTCCCATCTCGTCAGTGTATCGAGGGAATAAATCCTTAGGGTCCTGCTTGTGCTGGGATCAAGCATGCGAATTCCATCCAGACCAATCTGCAACAGCACAATAAATACACATTTCATGTATCATAACGATCATCCTTATCATTGATTTGGAACAACTACCTAACATGGTGAATTAGAACTCCCAAAGGTAAATAGTGGGCAATCTAGTTAGTCCCAAAAGGTTCAAATACAATGCCTCTAAAAGTTAGACCTATGATGCAGAATTTGATCAATCTTATATATCGTTACTAAAGTTGTACCTGGCAAAGCACGTCAGTAGGGCTCCCGGCGCCCTCCGGCAGCAGCTTAACCCGAAACTTCTGCGCACCACCACTCGCATCCTCATGGGTCTCCGCTTTTGGAACAGCCCTCGCAATCTTCCCAAAGCTACCACCCCCACTGCCGCCACCGCCGCTCCGCGGCTGTTCAGCTCCTCCTGATGAGAGTCCAATCGACCGCCCGTAGTCATCAAACATCGCTGCTCCTGACCGCGTCGGCGCCATGCCGTGCACCCCGTACGGCTCGGCGCCGCCGGCGTCGCTATACGCGTACGCGCCCTCATTCAGGTAATCATCGTCGCCGAACCCCGCGGCCGGCAGCTGGTAGCCTCCTCCGTAGTACGGGGTGTCGTAGGGCAGCGGCGGGGGGTTGGGCTCCGCTGCGGGAGCCGGCTGGGTGGGCGGCGGGTAGGTGTAGTACGGCGCCGGTGAGGGCTCCGCGGGGTAGAGCGCGGAGTTGTAGGGCGGGTACCCGGCGTACTGTGGCGGTTGCGAGTAGGACGGGGCGGAGGGCGGCTGGTCGGGGAAGCCACCGACGGAGTAGGGCGGCGCGGAGGCGTAGCGCCCCGGGATCGGAGCGTCGGTGGCGGCGGAGTGGGGATTCGTGCCCGGGGGCGCGTACTGATGGGAGTAGTAGTGGCCCCCGGGGGCCGAGGAGGCGTAATCGCCGCTGCCGTGCTGCATCTCGCCGGTGGATCGGACGGAGCTAGGGCTCGAGGGTGACGACGCCGACGACGAGGAGGTGGAAGACGAAGGCGACGGCGATTATGTCGCCTTTTTTTTTCGAGTTTTGATCCGATTCGTTGCTTCGCGATTGCGTTTGCTGCACCGGAAGGAAAGGGTAAAAAAGCTAGGGGTTCCTTCGGGAGGGTGACGTGTCGATTAGGATTTTGAGTTTGGATTAATTTTGGAGCGCGTCCTTGTGCAGTGGTCGTTTGATCTGGTCGGCGGGTGGGAGTGGACGGCTGCGATGGATCCTGTGGTGGGTTTGGGTTCGCTTTTCGCGGGAGTTGGTTCGTCGACCGCTATGACTGCGCGTCCGACACGGCGGGTTAGTGCGTGTGGAGCTAAATCGGCTGTATATGTTTCTGGGCCGTCCGCCTGAAAAGCCCATACGAATAAGATCCTGCAAGTATTGGCCCTGGTAATTAAGCCCTGCATTTATTAATTTAAACCTTTTAGCGTGCAGGAATTGGCCCAGATATTACTTGGTTAGGCCCCATTGGGCCTTGGAACAAGTGATTTTTTTAGGAACTTAGTCGGATTGGAGTACTATAGAAAACTTTCCAATGATTCCTATGGGAACTTTCATTTCTTCTACTTTTTCTTCACATGAGCTCAAACCTCACAATTAAATTTCTTTGAGCAGTTCAGGGCAATTTCAATCTTTCTCTCTCCTCTTCTCTCTCTGCAAAAGAAACATTTCCCTTCAAATCTCATTAGCATTAAAACACCTCTGTTGCATTATTCCTACGGTTTAGTTCTCGTAGGATTCCAATGCACATGTTCCTTTTTCGAGAGGGTGGAGACAAATGGGTAGCCCCATCATCTTAAGGCTCGTAAGATCCATAAGTCGCAGGTTCAAATCCCGGATAACTAAAGTAGAAAATTCACATAAATTACTCACCCAACCTATGGTTGCTCAGAGTCAAACTCTGGAAAGATACGGTACCATGCTGCTAGACTATGCTGCGATTAGCCCCAATGCACGTGTTCCTATGTTTTGCATATCCCAACATTCTGAACCCTCGACGTTGGACATTCGTAGGAATCTATCTTCAAAGCTCGAAGTTCAATAACTGCATGCCACGTACGAGCACGTAGATTATATTGAAAATGTTTCTCGGAGTGGAAACCACATCTTGGTGGTATAGACTTCACCCACTCGGTTCAAATCTTGATATCAATATTTGCGTACAAACGAGTGCATCTTAGTACGAATTTTGTGAGTTCATGAATTTATCATATACCTCTATCATTCTAGGTGTGTACTAACGTGTGCACTCACGTGTAGTGGCAGAACCAGAAATTTTGAAGACCCGAGGCGAAGTTAGACCTGTTGTGCTGGCTCGGTGGCTCACCACGCCGCGCTGAGTCTCAGCCCCTGCTCGCGCCTCAGTCTCCGCCCTCGTTGTGCCTCAACGCTCTCCTGCGCCGCAGCCCCTCTGCCGAGCCTCGGTAGTCGACTAGTCAGCGCCTCGCCGGCCCCACGCCGCGCCTCAGTGCTCGTCCGCACTCGCGCTACAGGCTGTAGCTCGCCTTCCCTTGTCGCCAACCACTACAGCAAGCCTGGCCACTGGAATCCATATTGCACGCGGTAATCCAAGATGTGCAAGCAGCTCCTCCCCACCACGGCATTGTAGATGGTCTTGATGGAGAAGGCGAAGTTCACCTTCCTGAAGCAGCAGGTTGCCATGAACAGTTGTAGATCTTGAGGATCTCCACAACCGAGGTGCGTTTCGCCATAAGCGATTGGTAGACCTGACTCCCCATGCCTGCAAGCCGCGCCTCCTCAACGAAACAATGCGCCAGCCTATGCGTGGCGTCCCTCCTCAGCATGGAGTGCCGCTTGACCTACCTCAATAGCTCGTTTGCGCTCCGGCAATCGCCCGTGGCCACTGCCTGCACGCAGTGGATGAGCAGGGTGCGTAGGTCGACCACCTCCATTGCGCTCCGACTACCTTGCGCCGCCTTTCCGGTATCTTCATGCTGTTCTTCTCAGCCTTGCCGCCCATGGCGATGCGCAGGTTCGCTATCCCTTCATGATTATGTTGTGGAGCATTATTCCGTCGAACATCTCGCGAGTGCTAGTTTCCTCCTACTCCGGCATCATCAGTTTGTTGTTCCTGCTGGTCTCGGCCTCCGGGTCGTCCCCGTCGTGCATGTTCTTACGCCCTTGCCATTACCGCCCAGGGGCGGCAGACCCGGCTTGCCCCGGGGGTGGTTGCACCACTGCATGCGTGTACGTGCGGTGTGTGTCTCGTAACCACAAAAAAAATACCTAATTTGTTAAAATTTATTGAAAGGGGGAACTAGTGTAAAGCCGCGCTTAATAAAGTAGCGGATGCTCTTGTTGCAACGAACATTGCACCAGTTCCACTAAAAAAAGGGGCGCGACTGTTCTCCTCCAAATGCATACTTTAGCATTAGGTGGCCCCCAGTTATGCCACGATCGTTACACTCATGTCAAGGAAAAGAAGAAAGCTATTCTGCATATCGATCAGTGAAGTTCTGGGAAAAAAGCATCAATCGTCTAAAATTTCAGGAGCAAAACAATCTTAACTAACCGAATTAAGGGGAAAAAAAATCATCTTGATTTCTCGGTAACACCAATATATACAGCGTTACAAAGAATTGAACCGACAAATTAAGCCCACACCTTATACAAAAACAAAACGATCATTGCATTCTGTACAGCTTTCTTAGTCGTCCGAGTAATAGTACCCCTCCTCTGACGAGGACGAGGACGATGACGATGACGAGGAGAGCGAGAGGGACCTCCGGTAGTTGTACAGCACGGCCCCGGGCGGGCGCGCCAACCACCCGCCGCGGCCGGACCCCGGCACGTAGTACTCCGGCAGGGGCAGGCAGAAGAAGAGGAAGAGGCAGTCGGCCAGGCGCTCGAGCTCCTGCACGGGCGGCAGGAACAGCGCGCGCAGGACCTCGTCGGCCCGCAGCCGTCGCCTCCCCGGCCGCGGCGGCCGCTGGCACAGCTCCGCCGGGACGCGCGCCGCAGCCGCCAGCCACGCGCTGCTGAACACCATCCCTCTTCTTGCGCGCGAATGCGATGCCTCCTCGTCGTGTTTTTTGAGTTTGAGGAGGTGTTGGTTGGTTGGTTGGTTGGTTGGTCGGATGTTTGCTTGGTTTGGGTTGTGACTCTGTCGTTTGCGTGCGGTTCTGCGCAGGTTTTGTTTGCGTGGAGTGTGCGTGCGGGGGGAAGTCGAAGTGGTGTTTCGGGGAAGGGAGCGCGCGCGGGAGTTCCGCGTCATTACGTGGGTTAGGGTGGCGTGCGGCAGGGGAAGACGGGGGCGGGAGCCGTGCATAAAAACAAACATGCCGGTCGTCGCTTCCGCCTGCAGGTTAGTGGTTTCGTTCGTATTCTCGTGTGCCGCGGCCGTGTTTTGACTGGTGCCGCACGGGTACATACAAGAGCGCGTGGCCGGATCCGGCCGGTGTTTGGTCGTCTACCCGTAGAGTAGTCGCCGCAAGGTGCCGTATCCCTCTTTGAATCATTTCTGTACTGACAGGGATGGATTTGACCCTCTTGAATCATTTCTGTACTGACAGGGATGGACTGACCCAGTAAGAAACCGCACGTTGCAGTCCGCTCTACCGTTGCCCTGTTGATTTGTGATCCAAATTCTATACATCAATTAGGCCCGTAGCGGTATGGATCCTAATCGAATTAGGGTTTTCCTGAGATATATATATTTCCTGTAAGCCGCCGCCGTTTGGGATAAGACATGAGAGTTGTAAATCCCCGGTGTTGTAACCTCACCCCGATATAGTGAAGATTGTTACTGGCTGGCGCCCGTGGTTTTTCCCTCTCGCATTGGGAGGGTTTTCTACGTTAAATCTCGTGTCTCTCTGCAATTGATCTTGTTTTACTTCGTCGTTCCTCCGCCGTCTTTTGTAACATGCCCGACTCATTGGCACGAGTGCACTGTGGATCGTTTTACCATTCTCGCATACCGGGTCTAGCCGGCGCACAGAGCCAACCGCCTGAGATATATACGATCTTATTCTCACGCTTGTTGATGCTGACAAGCAAACTAAACCGAGCAAGGGAGGCAAGGCGGCAATCTTATGACCGATCCAACATGAAGCTCAAGTTGACCAAACAAACCTTTAAAGAGATGTGCATTAGACACTCATCACATATCAAAAGTCAGCATTAGTTTCAGATAATGCAAGTATACATAATAGTTTTGTAATCTGCAGCATGCAACAAGCAGATGTTTCCATGTGCGAATACTTAGATTGGTATACAAGTCAACACTGCAAAAATAGAAGAATAGGATTACTTCGATCTCGGAAGTTGTTGTACCTTCTCCGATATGATCGTCATATCATGTTACGTATCTTGACAGGTGAGCTCAAGACCACACCAAATACTTGCCAAACACCGGATACATAGGTCTCGAATCCACTCCAGATATAAGTGCTTGGGGATACTAATTAGGAAAGAATAGAAGTAGGGATTGAGAACAAGCAAATAGATTAGGGATGGAGAAGAGTGGGGACTGGGAAGTAGCAGCAGGGAGGAAGAGGAGCCGAGGCATAAGCCTTCGGCTCTGTGTTTTCACCGATAGCCTCTCCGTTGCTTCTTCTTGCCCCTTTGAACTCGACAACCAGTAAATCCCCTGCTTTCCTTGGCCCAAGGCCCACGTAACAATGGCCAGGTTATTCATGACATTCCTCCCCGTTGAAATTCGGCTTGTCCTAAGCTGTTGCAAAGATCCCATGGTAGGAGATTTTACTATGTTTGCTCACCTCAAAAGCCTCCCTTGCAGTTGGTTCAGTTCCTGTAGAACCAAGTGTCCGTCGTCTCCCCAGAAACCTGGGATCTTCTTGTTCCTCTTGTTCCCGAGTAGTGGATGTCTGCCTACTTAGCATCCATGATGAAACATTGCCCAGGAAATTCCCATTAATCAGAGCACTGGTAGTGGTGGACGTGGAGTACGTAGGAAGCTGGCCATATGTAGTCCCTCCAGTACAAAGAATAAAGCCAGGACGCCTCACACAAACAGATAGCACTGACAAGCCCTCAATAGAAGAATAAAATGATGGTCCAGGCAGCAACTAGTTGAACAGCCCATAAGTGTATGCAAACCCCGACAAGATGCCACACAGGTGCCCCAGTAGTGAAACATTGCTTGCGAGAAACTGAAACAGTAGCAGCAAAATCCATGTATACCATTTTGCAGGAACATTGAAGAGACCGAAGACACTTCAAGATTGCGCTCCACTCAAACTTGTCTCAATAACAATCATTGAGAATATAACTCTAGAAAAGCCAATAGAGCATTCATCCACAAGAAATGGAACAGGGTATAGAGGATTGTAAGCCCCCAAGAAAGCAATATGATGAGATGAAGAATTGCATTTGTCTTTGCAAGAAGAAACATCAAGAATAAGAGCCGGACTGATCCCATAATTCTCTCCCAACTCAGTGCCCAAGGGTACCAAGGCCAGCATGTTGAATAGCACATGAAGCAAAGAACCATGAAATAAAACAGCTGTATAGAATCCGTACGCTTGAAAATGTGATGCAACTGTAGAAGGCAAGAAGCATATCTCGCTGAAGGAGTTATAGCCAATCAACAAGCACGCCAAATAAATCGCTCCACATATTAAGATAACACCGGAAGTAATGAATGGAATGCTGCTCCACCACTGATTTAACCTAGTTGAAATTCCAGCCTCAAAAGCATGTTGCTCCTCAGTTGTGGCATTGCTTGAATTCTTAGGCGCATAGGAAAAAGAATACTGCCATCAAGATGATCCGAATATTGTGAATAGGTGCCAACAATGTGAGCAAGAGAATTAGGGTCAGTGTATTGAACTCCAAGCTTCTGCTGTGCCAGGCTTAATCTCAATCGAGCTCATAAACAATAATTTTCGTAGCTGCACAAGGGACTCACCATGATAAAGAATTCTCACTAGATCACAAGCCGCTGCCCCGCCACCAGGATCCCATAGAAATTGCTGATCCTCCATGCCAACTGTTGCTCTGTCATTGTCCTGGTTGCCGCTTGAAAAATTCAGCTCACAAGAATCCTTGACAATGTATTGCTCCACCCACTGCAGCAACTCATTTAGTGCTTGTGGCAAGTTCTGAAGTAACTTCCTGTATGAACAGTCCACATCATCATTTTGATCAGCAATAACTCCTTCAAATTTTGAGCTGCCTTTGCCTCCTCTGCTCACCCCTGGAACCGCCAAGTCCAACAAAAACCCAAACTTGACTAGTTCAAACAACAATCCTCTAGATATCTCTTCTGTAAAAAATATTGCATATTCAATTCTCTCTGTATTGCTCAGTGATCCATTATACTTGAGCAAGAATAGCCTCGAGTTCTCCCTTTCCCAACGGAATATCCCTGCTGATTTAACAAGCATGCTTCTTCCTGTACGCACAGTGGTTACAGAATCAAGCTGTATGTTCTTGCATTCGTCCTTTGAAGCAGCCTTCGATATTTTTTGAACACCAATAATGTTATATATCTCATTTAATTTTGCTCGAGACAAGAAAGCTGTGCTAGCTGAAGGATACCAGACAAACAAAGGCTGCTGAGACTGCTTCTCGAATAAATCCTCCAGCAGAAGATCGTCAGGTATGAAGACATCTTGTTTCTCAAGTAGCACAATCTTATTTCTGGAACGAACAGGAACATTTGAGACACACCCAGAGAGAAGCTTCTGCTCCTCAACATGGAAGGGTGGTGGTGGCCACGGCTGCGAGTCACCTTGATAGCCGATGAACGCCAGCCATGGTGTCAATCGTAACTCAGCACCTTCTCCTACGACCTCCACTTGCACAGGTGGCGTACATGGTTGCCACTCGGTCATCTTCATTGTTGGCGGCCAGAGTACCACCGTACTCTCGTCTAGTATTTGCTCGAACACCTTGTGATCAAAGGAGTGCTCCGAGCGGTCACGCACCGAATCAGCGGTGACCGGTGGCACGGGGCGGGAGACGATGATGTCGCTCAACTTGACGGTGGCAGGCGACGTCGGCAAGGAGACCACATTGTGGCTAGTAGGCTCAACGACATTGGAGGTGATGTCAAGGTTGCGTCACGGCCACCCTCGATCATGCGGTTCAGCGTGGCGAGTGTCTGCTCGCACAACTCCTGGGCCGTCTTCTTCAGCTCCTTCGATGTTGCCTTGGGAGCCAATTCCTTGAACTCGTCACCCAGGGCTTCCCGAGCTCCGATGGCAAGGGAAGTCGTTGTCGCGGCTGCCGAGGTGTCGAGGTTGTGAGTGCCGCCACCGCTGGGGTAGTCGCGGCCATCGGCACGTCAGTATCGTGGCTCGGTCCCATTGTCGAACACGTGGCAGGTGTCGCCACGACGCTGTCACTGGGGGTCGGTTGCATGCACTGGACGTCCAACCAGCAGCCGCCATAGTAGATGCAGCGCCCATGAGTGACATTTCGAGCTCGTTCCGCGTCGCGACCAATGAGCGCCTCGACACGGTCTGCCCTCTCGAGCACCACTACCCGCACTGCCCCATAAGCATCGAAGACCTGGTGTAACACCTCTTCATTCACAGGGTGCAACACATGGCTCACTGTGACGTGAAGAACACCTCCTGGGGTGGCCTCCCGGTGGCTCGGCATTTCGTCGAATAGGTGGCGGGCACCTCCTCCATGGACACCGCCACCGTATTGATCTGGACACCGACCACAGCTACTACCACCATGAGTCGCCCACACCATCTTCTTGCTCGAAATCCCACGAATCGATGGCTCTGATACCATTTGTTACGTACCTTGACAGATGAGCTCAAGACCACACCAAATACTTGCCAAACACCGAATACATAGGTCTCGAATCCACTCTAGATACAAGTGCTTGGGGATACTAATTAGGGAAGAATAGAGAGTAGGGATTGAGAAGAAGCAAATAGATTGGGGATGGAGAAGAGTGGGAACTGGGAAGTAGCAGCAAGGAGGAAGAGGAGCTGAGGCATAAGCCTTTGGTTCTGTGTTTTCATCGATAGCGTCTCCGTTGCTTCTTCTTGCGCCTTCGTACTCGGCATCCAGTAAGTCCCCTGTGTTTTCATCGATAGCGTCTCCGTTGCTGCTTCTTGCCCCTTCGTACTCGGCATCCAGTAAGTCCCCTGCTTTCCTTGGCCCACGGCCCACGTAAATTCATGACATATCAGCACCACCACAAGTGACTATCAGGATTGCATTACAAGTAAATTATAAGTCAAATAAATTAAGAACATACTACACTATTCTGAATGTCATTGCACAGCACATTTACTTGTGCAACAAAGAGAGACAAAAACTGAAAATATGGGTAGCCAGATCAATGCATGCAATCAATCTAAACAAGTACAGAAAAAAAAACCTGCCAGCGCTTGACTTACTCTGCACTAGTCTTGTGGAAACTCTCCAACGATGGCCTGATGCCCTGATGGATTCCGTCTACTCGTGCAGAAAGCCTTTCTCCTCAAGATAAGTAACCACTTGTCCTGCCATGTAAGAAGATGAAGGGCATACACCATCCACTTCCTTGATCTCAATCTGCAACGAAAGCAAAGCGTTCATGCTTCTGGTGAAGGGCAAACAGTGACAACTGGCAACTTCATGCGAATATTGCTCTAGTTCTTACAGACTTAGCCGTACTAATAAAAACTACTGAGAATGATCAATGTAGGTCTCTTCCACAGCTGTAAATTTGACACTAAGCATGAAGTATTTACAGTAAAGATCATCTTATGCATTCAACTAGTGGTGTAGTGTGGCAATAATCGTAATCTAACATTTGCTACCCTGTACTGTCCCTCTCAACAACCGAGCATATTTTATCATTTTTTTCTTTCACATGCCAAGCACGCTTTTGATCCTATATGATCGATTATGTTACAATAAAAGACTGTATCCTAATCCAATCATCAATGTTAATAACATTTCAATCTCTAGAATTTTAGTGAGGCCACTGTTTTAATATGGACCAGAAGGAACAATCACATTAACACCTTAAAAATGCACACTTTGACCATGTGAAGATGATATCAAATCTCATATGATGATGTACCTCGCAATTTAATGGTGGTTCATAAGGGTCATCAATTCCAGTAAAACCTGCAACAACACATAATTAGAGTTTGAAGCATGAGTGAACTATACATCATTTAGCAGGACAGGCCGAGTGAAGATTATCGGGAAAAGGGTCAGTTAGAGCCGACAAAGTGAGGATAAGTCTGCCCAAGGGGGTGCCCAGGTTTTTTCTTTTATCCCTTTTGTTTTCATTCTCAACTACAGAACTCCTTAGCCTAACTTACAAATGCACATACAGACACCCAAAAAAAGGTTTTAAGGTCTGGGGCAACATGCATACACCACTTATCTCCACGGTCCATAGTATGGAAGAAAAACCCCGCCGGTTACCGGCGGTAACCGGTCTTACCGGTGGGGACCGGGATCCTAAATCCTATCCGGAATCCTTCAAATTCAAATTCAAAATCCCGGCGGTTTCATCCCGAATTCAAATTCTATTTGACGAAATCCAGCCGAATCCAACCAGTTTTTTTCCCGGGATTTCCGGTTATTGGCTAGTAACCGGATGAGGGCCTCCTAGCGGGAAATTGCCTGGTTCCGGTTTTTTTATCCCTGGGCCAGAGTGCAGACTCAAAATAGACCAGTTCAACTGTTTTTGTTTTTAGCATTAGAAATAAGCAATGTGACAATGATGCAGCTCCTAGAAACTCACAAGACAAAAAAAAAAAATCAAAGATACTATGATAAAATCAGATAGAATTTGAGCCAACTCTAATGTTGTAATGGCTAACTGTGCAGTAAAAGCATAGCGAAAAACCCTAACCTACAAAGGATGCTCACAGACTTCATAGATGTAACACCATTACACAGTGGAACAACCTGGCTACCGCAGATGGTCAACATCATAGTCATCTACACTATGTGCACCACGGCTGCAAGCCCTGCAATTGCAAGTCATGGTCCTTATGGACTTGACAATTTTAAGACGTGGAGAATGACCATGTATGGCTTTTTCCTACGAGGGTGTTGCTTTCCCAAAACATGCATAATGTAATTCAACTTTGTAGTAATTATTCAAGTCAGCCTGCAATTCCAGCCTTATAAACAAGTCAGCAAAGGCAATCTACATTTTAAAACAATTCACTTTTGTACCTATATTCCCTGCAACACAAGCTAAATTGAAGCATTAAGCACTCTTAATTATTTTTAGTTTGGACAGCAAGCATTATATGAGAATCTCACCCTTTATTTTTCCTGCACGAGCAAGTTTATAAAGACCCTTTGGATCCCTTGCTTCACACAATTCCAAGGGCATGTTCAAGAAAACCTGCAAAACAAAAAAGGTTCATGGCTGTTATGTGAACAGTCAGAACTAAAATTCATGAGGAAGCTAAGTTCACTAGAGACAAAACTCAACTAAGAAGAATCTCTTACTTCAATAAAGTTACCATCTGACAATAATGCACGACAAGATTCACGATCTCTCCTATAAGGAGATATGAAACTTGCAACACACACTAGACCTGCATCTGCAAATAGCTTTGCTACCTCACCTGCTCAAAATAGTTGAAACTAAATGTCAAGTACAAATGAATAGAAAATAGAAAATAACAGCACAAGCATGGCTATGTTGTTTATCATTTTTTGCCTTCCTAAGAACTTCGTTAAATTTACAAATAAGATTCCTGTGTTCAGGGGATACTTACCAACTCTGCGAATATTTTCAGCACGGTCTTCAGCTTTAAAGCCAAGATCCTTGTTTAGACCATGTCTTAAGTTATCACCATCAAGAACATATGCAAGCTTCCCTCTTGTGTGGAGCTCTCGACCTATAGTACAAGCCAATGTACTTTTACCTTCACAGGGTGAAGTAAAATAATATGAAATTAGAGAAAAACACCCAATAAAGCATCATTAAAGAAATAAGGAGTTTACATTCAGAAGAAATGTTAAATTATTTTGGCAAATTGATCTTTCAAACACAGAAAATAGATTGTGATTTCTTGCAATGTTAAACATAGGGTGAAGAGAGAATAAAACAATAGTAAGCATAATGAACATCTATTAGATGTGTATTGTATAAGCAGTTATTTGCATATATACCACACCTGTACTTATATATATATTGGCCCATTGGCCTCATAATGAATACAAGCGCTATTCATAGCATGGTATCAGAGCAAATCTAGGGTTTGTTTTCGTCGAGCAGCCGTTGGTTTTCCTTCCCGCCGCCGCCGGACTTCGCCGCTTCGCTTGCCGTCCGGATTCGTCGCGCCTTGAGTTTGCGTCGCCTCCACCGCCGCCGCCTCGTCGCCTGGCGTCGTCTTCCTCGGCGTCGCCTCGTCTTCGCAGGTCTTCCTCGGTGTCGCCCGGCGTCGCCTCGACGGTGTCACCTCATCTTCATTGGTGTCGGCGTCGCCTCGCTTCTTTCGCTGGTTCTTCTTCCTGATCCGAAGCGTCGCCTCGTCTTCGCCGGTCTTCCTCCCCCACTGACGTCGCCTTGCTTCTTCCGATCTGGAGTCGTCTTCCGCCTCCGCCGGCAAAGACGAGCGCCTCGCTCGGGCGCGCCGCCTCGCTCGAAGTTCGCCATCGCCTCATTGCCGAGTCGTGTCGGGAGCCACCATATACCAAGGCGAAACCTAGCGCGTGCGATTTTTTGTTTGGGCCAGGGAGCCGCCACTGGTTAACAGGCCAGAGGCCTTTTAGCCGAACGGTCGGAAAAGAAAAGAAAAAGCCAAAAAAACAGTATGTCGTTCTAACCGCCGCGTCGTCCAGCGCCGCCTGTTAGACTTCGTTATCTTGGTCGCCGCAGCGTCCAGCGCCGCCTGCCAATGGGCACTGTTTCCGTTCCTCGCTGTTCGGTGATCTTCGATGGTCTCAATTATCCGTACTGGTTTCAGCACATGCGTCTCGTACAACAGACCTGCTACAAGAAGAAGAATTTACGTTGTGGTGGTCGTCCTCCACACGGAACTAGTGGTTCCTCCTCTCAGAGGAGCTCTGGTGCTTCTGATTCTTAGGAGTTTCTCACACTGTTGCGTCGTATGGCTGCTCTTGCACCGTCCGGTTCTGTTGGTTCTGTTGCACAGTCTTCTAGTGAGAGACCATCGTCTACTTCTTCCTCAGGTATATCACCTTGGATTCTTGACTCTGGTGCTTCCTTTCATATGACATCTGATTCCACCAGTCTTACTTCTATTCGTCCTTTAGATGTTCCTATCACTGTTCAAATAGCAGATGACACATCTTTTTCTGTCGCAGAATGAGGCGCTCTTTCGAATTCCTCTTTTCATATTCCTGTTGTTTCTCATGTTCCTAAACTAACCATGCAGCTCATATCTACCGGTCAGCTCATTGATCATGGTTGTCATGTTATTCTTGATTCTGATTATTGTTGTGTTCAGGATTCACGTACGGGGACTCTGGTTGGTACTGGCCCTCGCCGCGTGACTCACAACATCTCTGGGAGCTTGACTAGCTTTAACTTCCTTCCGCTGCCCCTACCAGTCTTGTCGCCTCCACCGTCGCCGTCACTTCTGCTACATCCTCCACTGCGTCTTTTGCTCAGTGGCATCATCGTTTGGAGTATCTTTGCGGGTCGCGTCTATCTTCTTTACTTCGTCGCAGTCTTTTAGGGTCTATGTCTGGTGATATTTCTCTAAATTGTCAGGGTTGTAAGCTTAGTAAACAGCTTCAACTTCCCTATCCTTTCAGTGAGTCAGTGTCACAGCGTTCTTTTGATCTTGTTCATTCTGATGTATAGGGTCCGGTTTCGAAAGGTCATCGATATTATATAATTTTTATTGATGACTTTTCTTACCACACATGGATATACTTTATGTCATCTCGTAGTGAGGTTTTATTCATCTACAAGACTTTTGCCATCATGATTCGTACTCAGTTTGATTCTCCTATTCGTGTCTTTCGTGTTGACTCTACTAGGGAAAACTTGTCAGGAGTCCTTTGTGGTTTTCTTGCTGAGCAGAGTACTCTCTTTCAGTTTTCTTGCCCTAGTGCTCATGCCCAGAACGGTGTGGCTGAACGGAAGTATCGTCATCTTCTTGAGACAACCCGTGCTCTTATGCTTGCTTCTTCTGTCCCACCACACTTCTGGGCTGAGGCTGTTTCTACTGCCACTTTCCTGATTAACATTCAGCCTTCTTCTGCTCTTTAGGGTGGGATCCCAGTTGAGCGTCTATGTGGCAAGCCTCCTGACTATTATAGTCTTCACATTTTTGGGTATGTGCTATGTTCTTCTTGCCCCTCGTGAGCGCACCAAGCTGACCGCTCAGTCAGTGGAGTGCGTTTTTCTGGGCTATAGCGCTGAGCATAAGGTATATCGTTGTTGGGATCCTATTGACCAACAGATGCGGGTTTCTCGGGGCGTCACTTTTGATGAGTCTTGTCCTTTCTACCCTTGTCCTTCTCCTTCCACCACTCCAGCATCTCTTGTCGAGCCTCTTTCTTTTCTGACTTTTCTTGCAACTCCTATAGTCACCACACCTCCATCACAGCATTTGGCCTCTCCAGTGCCTCCTCCACCGTCTCCATCGCCACTGTCACCCTCTCCAGAGGCTCCTACTGGTCTTGTTCCTTCTTATCCTTTCTACTACACTCGTTATCCGCGAGTTGAGGATTCTCCTGATGCGTCATTTTCCTCTGATGAGTCATCTTCTTCGGCCTCTCCTCGATATGCTCTTCGTGATCGTCAGTCTATTCGGTCTTCTGCGCACTTTTGTTTAGCGGCTCTTGTCGAACCGACTTCTTATCGTGATACTGTTGTTCATCAGGAGTGGCAGCATGCGATGGCAGAGGAGATTGCTGTCCTTGAGTGTACTGACACGTGGGATCTTATCCCTCCTCCCGCGCATGTTACTCCTATCACGTGCAAATGAGTCTACAAGGTTAAGACCCACTCTGATGGTTCTCTTGAGCGCTACAAAACTCGTCTCGTGACACGTGGTTTTTAGCAGGAGCATAGTCGCGATTATGATGAGACATTCGCTCTTGTGGCTCATATGACCACCGTATGCAACACTTCTTGCTGTGGCATCTGTTCGGGCATGGTCCATCTCTCAGCTTATGCAGCCACCACTAGGGTATTATATTCCTGAGGGTATGATTTGTCGCCTTCGCCGATCTCTTTACGGCCTCAAGCAAGTTCCTCGTACTTGGTTTGATCGTTTCTCTTCTGTTGTCACTATAGCTGGTTTCTCAGTCAGTGCTCATGATCCTGCTCTTTTTATTCACACTTCGCCTCGTGGTCGGACGCTTCTCCTTTTATATGTTGATGATATGATCATTACTGGAGATGATTCTCAGTACATTTGTCAAGGAGCGCTTTCATGAGCAGTTTCTCGTGTCTGATCTGGGTCCTCTTCGCTACTTTCTTAGGATTAAGGTTATTTCTACGCTTGAGCGCTTCTGTCTCAAGAAAAGTATATCCATGATCTTCTTGATCATGCTTCTCTTACAGATCAGCACACCGCCGAGACTCCCATGGAGCTTAATGTTTATCTTCGGCCCACTGATGGTGAGGCTCTTACTGATCCTACTCGCTATCGTCACCTTGTTGGGTGTTTTGTTTATCTAGGTGTCACTCGTCCTAACATTTCGTACCTTGTGCATATCTTGAGTCAGTTTGTTTCTGCTCCCACTCAGCTCTACAATAGTCATCTTCTTCGTGTTCTACGATATCTACGTTGAACCATTACTCGTCGTCTGTTTTTCCCTTGTTCTAGCTCTTTACAGGTTCAGGCATATTTTGATGCTACCTGGGCTAGTGATTACTCTGATCATCGGTCTCTTTCTACCTATTGTGTTTTTCTTGGTGGTTCCCTCGTTGCTTGGAAGACTAAGAAGCAGACAACAGTTTCTCGTTCGAGTGCTGAGGAAGAGTTGTGAGCTATGGCTTTGTTGACTGCGGAGGTTACTTGGCTACGGTGGTTACTTGAGGATTTTGGTGTTTCTGTTTCAGCACCCACTTCTCTTTCGTTTGACAGTACAGAGGCTATTAGCATTGCTACAAATTCGGTATAGCATGAGCTTACAAAGCATATTGGTGTTGACGCTTCCTACATGCGGACACAGGTGCAGGACCAGATTGTTGCTCTTCAGTATGTGCGAACAAAACTTCAGTTGGCAGACTTCTTCACAAAGGCACAGACCAGAGCTCAGCACAGTTTCTATCTCTCCAAACTTAATGTTGTTGATCCACTATAAGTTTGAGAGGGGGGTGTTAGATGTGTATTGTATAAAGAGTTATTTGCATATATGTCACACCTGTACTTGTATATATATTGGTCCATTGGCCTCATAATGAATACAAGCGCTATACATAACCACATCAACCACATAGATAGCAAAATATTAGCTTACAGTGCTCTTTGAAATTATACATATTTGCCCTTTCATAACCAGAAAGTTATTTTTCTGAATTCTTGGGAAGTGAAAATAAGTTGTTCAAAACAGTTTGTCCAAGCCAAAATATCATACGTCATATATTGACATGACCCTCTAAACTAAGCTGACCATTTCGAACAAAGCACCACCGCTTGAACAGAGTTGAACTAATTGTCTCATTTTCAGCAAAACTAACAATGTTACAATGATGAATGGAATATTTAGATCACCATTCCTAGAACATAGTTGAACTCATTTTCAGCAAAACAAACAATGTTACAATGATGGATTGAATATTATATCACCACCGCTTGAACAGAGTTGAACTCATTTTCAGTAAAACTAACAATGTTACAATGATGAATTGAATATTTAGATCATCGCCGCTTCAACAGAGTTGAACTCATTTACAGTAAAACTAATTATGATGAATTGAATATTTGAATACGATGTAATCTATGAAGATGAAGTAAACAATACTTCAGTAATTACTAACAAACAATAACAATATGAACCATTCAACAACTAAATTATGAAGGCAGTAAAATTTTTGCACTCTGTAGTCTGTAATATGATTCTCCCAAAAGTGAACCCTTTGGCCTTAAGTAATTGTACAGAACTAAAACGATTTATCAAAAATTAAAGAAATACTAGTCCGTTTAGACAAAAATTGTAGTTGAAATGATCCATACTTGAACTGAACAATTCAACAGCTGTGCCAGCATCCAAGAAGCACATAACACAACAGTTTCAGAGAAATTAAGCTCTATTTACCTGATCCACTAAGGCCTGTAATCCAAACAACGCAACCTTTCTGCTTCAGTAGCTTCTGCCGATCAGTCTTGCCAACTGGGCAATCGTGCCAGAAGATGTTCGATGACTTCAGCGCAGTGGACGACATTTCCAAAATGCTGTCCTCGCCAACTGTATATTATTACAATCATTCACACCACAATACAAAAAAGCACCATAAAAATATAAATTTCCTTACAAGCAAAAGAAAACTATAATGAAAGGCTAATGAAAAAACATTTTCTTTCTTAAGAAGTAGCTGTTCTTTCTTAAGTTCTATGAACTATAACGAAATTGGCTACCTGTCAGCAATGTAAACAAATGAGGAACGTGGACTCAATTAGCCCCATTGCGCAGTAAAAAATCCAAAAATAGCCCCATAAATCTAAAAATTCCAAAAATGGCCCCCCCATAATAGGTGCTTTGCCGTCTGCCTAAGAAGAACCAAGTTGTCGCTGTCGGGGCAGCAGCACCAAGGTGCCGCTGTCCCGAGTGGCAGCAGCACTTGGTGCTGCCCCAGTGGGGCCAGGCAGACTCCGTCAAGATTTTTATTTTTTGATTTTTTTTTAAAAAAGTTATTAATAATATTTGTTGAAAGATTTTTAAAATATACAAAATGAGCTCAAACAATTATGAAATTTTTTGTGAAGCCTCCTGGCATAGTTTTTATGCTTGTGTAATTTTTTTGAAATTTTATGTATTCTTTTTTTTCTGCAAAATTCTTTAAAGTTTAATGTTTGTAGGAATTTTATAATATAGCAAATGAGGTCCAAACATTATGAATTTTTTTTTCCATACTCCCTACACAGTGGACTTGATTGTGTAAAATTTTACAAAATTTTATATGCTCTGAAATTATCTCGACAAATTGAGGGTTTTAGGTCTCGAAAATTAGGACGAGACGTTTCGGAAATTAGGGTTTCATGAATTCATGTGACTTGAAATGTGCGAAGTATGGTTCTCCATCACATTTCTTCTGTGATAGTAGAGTACGGAAAAGCAGAGTACGGAAATTAATTTAACTGAAAGGGCTTAGAACGTTGCGATTACGGAGAAACCCTAAAACATAGCAGAATCGAGACCGATGTGAATGGCTATACTTTGATGGCTCAGCGGAGGCACATCACCAGAACTACATTGCAGCCCCCGTGCGGGCAGAAGCACGTTACATTTGGTCACATCGCATGATGGTTCGGCTAATTACTTTACCATGGACGCTACTACTACGGTAACTCGCGACACGAGCTTCCGAACCATGTAAGTACGCATGCCTTTAGGGGATAGTTAAAACATGGCGAATAGGAGGTGGAGTACTACGGACTAGCCCGACCTCATCGCGTGGACCGGGCCATTTGCCCTTTCTTGCGGTGATGGAGTGCCCAACGGTCTTGCGCGATCTGCAGCTGGGTCGGCGAACTTCGTTCGCTACCGGTCGTCGTCCATGTCGTTCGGATGCGTCGGGATCGCGTCTTCCACTACCGGGTGCTTTAGTGCGTCGTTGGGCACCCACTTCACCGTCCCACCAAAGGTCCTCAGAGTGCGTGTCGGCCGTATGAATGGAACTCAGCACTCCAAGTTGCATACAGGTGGTGGATGTCATAGTACTCGGAGATGTAACGCTCCGAGGCTTGCCGCCACGCCGCGCATGCCGCGTACACATGGGAGCATGGTTTGTGCGAAGCCGCGGCTTGTTGCGTGCACGACGCTTCTTCACCAATCGTGCGGACACCACGATCCCTCTAACATGGCCCATCACGCATTTCTCCCGAGCCCGATCTCGAACTTCGCCGACGCCATCCATGGTACGAGCGGCGTGCGATCGAGCCTTGTCGATCTTATTCGCCATGTAGGCATGCATTACTTCGGAGAATTGCTTCCCGTCCTCCAAATGCTTCTTGGCCATCATGGCTCTGTTGACAAAGTATCCGATGGTACGGTTCCAGCTCTCCTCCACGATCGCAGTGATCGGCAGAGATCGGACACCCTTGAGCACACCGTTGTACACCTCCGACATGTTGGTCGTCATGATCCGCACCTTGCACCGTCCGGTGTCGTGCGGCGGGGACCATTTCTCCGTGTCAAAGCGTGCGAGTTAACCCATCAGTGAACTCCCAACTCGCGGACCCTCTAGTCGCCGCCCTCGCCTCGGCATGCGCTGAGTCCCTTACATGCTTCCCGGTCTCCTCATCGAGCTGTCTCCACACCGCTTCGAACTTCCTCCTTTGATTCTGCATGCAGAGCTTCTTGAACATCTTCATGAGGTCCTTGCTCCGAAACCTTGTGTGGAAGTTGGCCGCGAGATGCCTCATGCACCAACGGCTCCTAACATCGCTCCACCGCACGGCGGCAAGCGTCCCATTTTGCATCATGCACAACGCAGACAACAACCCAAAGATTGCGATCCGAGATTACACATACATCCGCCGATCTTGCACGATCACCGCTTCACATTGCACAGAACCACAACCGACTCTCCGTGTTCTCGCTCTCAACAATTGCGAACGCCACGGGACTAATCGGTCATTCGCGATCGGCCGCAACGGCAGGTGAGGATGGTACCCTGCATTTCCCACATAGGAAGGTACCATCCATCGTGAGCACGGACGACAATGTTTGAACCCTTCGATCGCCTGACGGAAGGCCCAGAAGACCCTTTCAAGAACAAAACAATTGGGCCCCTCCGTCGGATGCACCCGCTCAAGCTTGTTTACGTACGTCCCGGGATTAGATTCCGCGATTTGATGCAGTAATCTTGGTACTAGGTTGTAAGCCTCTTCGAATGTGCCGAACATTCGCCGAACTCTCGCTTCGCACGCCATGCCGCCTTGTAGCCGATGGGAATCCCACCATATTGGCAACATCCGCCGCCAGGAGCTTTGGTGAAATGGACACATCTGCAGCGACGAGGTGGCTTATCAAGCTGGCAACATACGAGGACGTCATGTTGCGGTGCCTGTGTAGCGGCTCAGCTAACTCGCATGTGTGGTCCTTCAGCACCGTTATCCGGAAGCCCATGGCAGCGGTCGTGAACCTCTGCGCACGGACTTTGCCAAAGACAGATTCATCAACACACCTGACGATGTACGTGTCGGGTTGGACCTCTGCACCGATACGTCCGTCCGATGTTAACGGCGTATCTTGCAATAGCATGTTTGTGCGGCGCTCTTGTTAGAAAGCGGTCTAGGAGCAGGTGTCCTCATTGAACCCCACTCAAGACCCTCCGGACGTGGCGTAACCGGCGATGTCGCCGCAACGTCGTCCCAATCGTGAGGGGCGTAAGCAATGTCGATGGTCACAAAACCACCAAGTGCACCTCCCCGCAGCAGCTTCTCCGCCTTCGCGCCTTCCGAACTAGTTGTTTCCACGTCCTCCTCGCTTTCCACCTCATCCACCTGGTCGGTCAGGTACTCGTGACAATCAATACGAGCTGACCACCATCTCTCCGCCCCTTCGTTGGGCTCAAAATTGACCGCACGCCTCGGTCTCCATCGCCCACGCCTCCTCCGAATCGCACCAACGCAAGCTCCTCCTCACCAGCAGCCTTCACCTTCACGGAACCACCCGCACCGGATGTCCCGTGCTCTCCAAGAATCGAACGTAGACCATCGGCCGCGCATATATCGCAGGCGGCGGGTTGCAAACAACCCCCATGTAGTTGGCCCATGAAGCGTCACATGTGACCTTCATAAGTTGCCAAACGGTCTCGCCTGCACCACCCACCACCGAGGCATACAACGCCTCGATGCGCAGCTTCTTCCTTCCAGTGGCGCGATCGAACGCGGAACGCACGCACCGCCTTAGCTCCGAGAGGCTCATGTCCTTCAGAGCCGGCGCCCGGATCACGGTGCGGTGACAATTTGACAGGTCCGCACCGTACGGTCCGTCGCGTACGAGACCGTCCCCGTGGAACACGAACAGATCTTGAATTTCCGCCATAAAGTACCTAACACATGTGCATATGAAACCATCGAATTATTTGCGGGATTTTTTTGTCGTAATGAACGCTTCTACAAATTTGGTTATGCCCACTGTACACGAACGTTTTGTCGTACATGTTTTCAATCCCGATTGGAGTTCGTATGATTTTTCTATCAATGAAATGTCCAAGCTAATATTATTTCTAGTATAAATAATCCATAGCATATTCTATGTTACACTTCAGAAACTTCCTGTGGTACTACATAGTTACGAATTTTTTAACTAGTTCGATATTACAGTGCAAAAATAATTCACTTCAGAAATTCTTATTGCATTTCTACGTTTCCATACCCGAGTTAGACCTAACTTACACCAAAGACATGTGTGGTCCACGATAAGGTATTCTTTTTCATTAAAATGCGTAGTGCATGCACCGAACGCGATATGCCCGATCAAGAGTACATATACAAAGCGTTCAGTGGGGCTATTTCTATTTTGCTTAACGACCTCCAAAAATTTTACTATTTTATGACCAAGTTCATGAAACTATAAAAATACCCGAAAGGAAATTTACAACACTACTAGCAACATGTCTGTTAAGTCAACTAATTACGGCATAATGACATTATTAACTACTAGGTCTTCAAAATAAACTAACTACACAACTAAAACTACTCTGTTGCTACAATTTATCTAATTGCATCCTAATCACATTGCTAAAAATACCGATAATACTAATCGAATGCGAATGACACTTACCTTTGTAGGTGCTCGCAGCAGTTTCAAAGCTTATTTTCTACGTGCTCGTGATTTTTCTGACTCGTAGATTTTTTTCACAAATTTTTTTTTTCACTCTAACCGTGTCGCACGAGCCGGTGAGGAGGCTCCTCACCGCTCCTCCTTTTATTGGTCGCCTTGCGCGCCTCTGCAGCGCGCATAGCGCGCCGGGCTCGCCTCGGCCGACGCTGTGGCGTGTGCATGGCCATGGCCACATGCCGGGGTCACATGCGCCATGCCTGCCCCGCCACGCCACGTGGTCAACCGGGGTCACAAGGCGTCCGCGCCGCCACGTGGCGAGAAGACCGCCGGCCCATCGGGCCATGGCAGTGCTTTGCTGTCGGGACAACGAAGATCTGCCGCGGCCCCACTGGCGACATCTGTCGCCGTCCTCGACGCAAGAAGACTTGGTTGTTCTTGACCCGGACGGCAGCACCTATTATGGGGGGGCTATTTTTGGAATTTTTAGATTTATGAGGCTATTTTTGAAATTTTTACTGCGCAATGGGGCTAATTGAGTCCACGTTTCAACAAATGAAGCGGACTATGTATTCTAATCCCTCGGTCAATTTTTTTTTACAGAATACGATCATACCACGTATTCTATTCCAGTCACAAACCACCCCCAACACAAGAGCCAAACCGATTAAAAAAACATGATTAGTAAAACATACATAGTGCAAATTGCAGGAACCACCCCAGAACTAGAGTTATAAACCTATTTTAAAAAACATATCTGGTAGAAATTATTCAAGTAATTAGAAATTGCGGGAAGGAGAGGAGACAGACACGATTCTACGATTCTGCAAGGACCTGTCCAGATGCAATTGAAATTCCGGCCCAATTTCACGCAGCCACGCTCCCCCGATCAACAAGCAGCAGCCGCATTGGATCAAAACAACCAATTAGAGAAGGAAGGAGGAATAGGAGAGAGGGATGCGTGCCTAGGCTGGTGCCGACGTGCTTCGAGTGCTTCTCACTTTGTTGGCCGCCGGTGCAGTGCATTCGACGAGGGGGAGTCGGCGCGGCCGTCCCTCAGCTGTTACCCTCCCCGCGGGGGAAGGCGAGGGGCGGAGGCGGAGCGGGGGCAACCCTATATTTGCCGGGCTCCGGTTGCGGGCGACCGCAGGATTCGCCCAACGGGCAGAGGCGGAGCTATCCCCACCGCTCGAAGCGGCACGCGGTTCGCGAGGAGGAGGCCACCACAACCGCGCGTGTTGCGGTGCGGCGGAGGCGGCGGGGAGGCAGCAAGGGGCACGCGAGCGCGGACGCGACGCGAGGCATGCCGGATGCCGCTTCCATCGGTGATGGGTAGGTTCCCGCGGCTTCTTTTTCACCGAAAGTGCCTCCACTCACTGCTGTTCTGATGTCATGTTGTAGCAGAGATTAATGCTACCTTTGAAACGCGATATTTCTCTCTCCAGGAATGGAATTGATCCCTGTAAAATCATACAGAATTTCTGCACTCCAAACCGGTCCTAAAGCTTAGATCGGTGAAGGATTGATTGTTAAATCTAAGGAATAGTTGTGTTCTCGGTCGTAATAGTGTAACACTGCTTTGTTCAAAGCTTTGCATTCTTAGTAACGCCTGTTTCATGTATCATCCGATCGATAGAACAAACGAGCCAGCCGAGTGGTGGACAGATTTGACCGGTCAATAGATGTTCTGAAGTGCTGCACATGATGACCATGCCATGTTTTCTCGATGTACCTGCGCTTCTCTGCAGATTATTATTATTAACTTGTTCACTAACTAAACAGCTACACTAACTTGGTCTACGCTCCGAAGTGGCGCCCATACAAAAGAATTACCACCACGGCACCACCTATCACGCAATGATCACGCGATGTATACTTTGAAAAAACAGATCTTATTACACCACATGAAGATGTCAGGATGCATTACCCCAACCATGAACGCACCTTCTCATTGGTATCAAGAAAGAAAGAAAGAAAAGAGAAAACATCTCATCAAAAAAGCAACCAAAGAACACAAAACTAGAACAAGAACCGGCCTTAAAGCTTGATCTCTACGCACTGCCCCCGCCGCCGCGTCACGAGGAGCCACGGGCGCTCCGTTCCCTCGCCGGCCGGCCGAGCGACCTCGACGCTCGGTAGCCGCGGCGCGCTCGCCACGCACGCACGCTGTTCAGGCTCTGCAGCTCGCTCGCCAGCGATCTCGCTACTCGGCGCCTTGGTCGAAGTTGAGCGCGTAGCTCTTGGAGTCGTAGCTGAACGCCGGCTTCCTCCTCCGTCCTCCGCCTACGCCGCCGCCCTCCTCGCCAATATCTCCTGCGCCACGGCCTTCCACCGCAGCTTCGCCCTCGCCGACCGCTCCCGGGCAGTGCGCCTTTCCTCGCCCTCGTTCAGAGCCCTGTACTCCAGCCGCCCCGACGACGCCCTCGACAGAGACCGGCCGAAGCAGGTGAAGCTCTGTGGGACGAACTCGTCGTCGCACACCATCGCTGAAGCCGCCGCCGAGGGCAACGACGCCGTCTGGTGCACGAGGCTGGCCATGGAAATGGAAGGAGAGATCAGAGGAGAGAAGTCAAGACCTAAGAGATGCAAGACTGCTGCTGTGTGGATGCCGGGGCACAGTGCGTAGCCAACTGTCCGGACGATCATATGGCTCGTAGCTTGTTAGATCCAGAGATATAATACTGCGCGATGAACTGTCCGATCAAATGGCGCCATGGGAACATGTCTGAAGATATCTTCTTTATTATGTGCATTTCTTAAAGAATGTCAATGAGTTGTTTTCAATTCGACGGCCAGTGTACCAGAACGTCGTTGTTTATCCTGATTCCTGCATTTGGCTGCATCAGGGAATTCTTGCCTGGCTTTGACCAGAACGTGAAGGTACGATCAGTTATTTTTTCTAAGAGATCCCATCTGTTGCTAATTGAATATGCTAGGGTAAATACTGAAATAAATATTAATGATAGGTACGGGTGAACTAGAAATTTCACTCTCTAACAATCAGAAACTAACAACTAGAAACAGCTAACAATTTCTACTTGTTCGTTAGTCTAAAATAATATAAACACATAACCACAGGTAGATGCCTTAATCCCAAAGTATAGCAAAGGTGTCTACTCAATGAGCATAGCTTTTGCTAAGAGCCAGCTTTTATTGGTATATATGTTGGACAGCATCAGTAAGCTCGCTGTCAAGTGGTCCAACACCTATAATAATAACGTTGAGCAGCATCTCCCATAAACAAATCTGCACACCGGGCACGATATCAGCAATATAGCCGAACCAACTGTCCGACTTGATTAAATCACTCGCCATAACAATGCATCTTGGCATCATCCACGTTACTAATTCCAATAAGCTTTTTCTTCACCTGAAAACTTTAGCTTCTCAAACTCAATTAAGGTTGAATGAAATCTTCAGGTAAGCTAAAACCGCTCTTTTCTCCGAAACAAACTTAGAGAAGCAGCTAGGCTCAGGTCAAGTTACCTAAACACAACACTTATGCATGCAAGTTGAGCATCATTGCCCATAAATCATGGTTACTAAGGCGTCGACACTTAGGCAGTCAAGAGCTCACCGCCACGCCGTCGCCTTGCCAAGAAAGTCTGGCATCCGCCTCACAGACATGGTGTCCCTATAGTGTCGCTTAGGCGGCGTGTGACATCGGGAACAACTGAGGCGGACACCATATGCACAAAGCACCGTCATATGCATGAAGCACTAAAGAGTGAAGAGATAAAGAGATGGAATGAGAGGGGGGCCGGCAGGAAAAACCTGTCGCATGCGTGAAGCACTGAAGCTGAACCCTAGCGCGGTAGCGCCGCCTCCATCCCGGTGGCACCACCATCCACGAAGCGGTGCGCCAGCAACCATCTGCCCCCCCACCCTCTCGTTCTCGGCCTCCCCCTCCCTTCCTTCTCCTGCATCTCAGAGGGAGGCGTGGAGAAGGGAGGGAGGCGGGGTCGCGTCGGCATGTGCTGAGAAGAGAACAGATGAGCGAAACCATTGCTTTATGCTCTGCTACTAACCCACTGTACTGATTGGTGAACTGCTACAGTACTGATTGGCTAAATGCTAAACTAGTAATTACTACTCTCTAATGCAAAAGCAAAAAAAAAAGTTATGTTATTATTGTGGGTTTATGTTATACTATTAGACTCTAAGCTTGCGAACTTATTTTATTGTTACAGACTTATGTTGGTTATGTTTCACTTGTTATATTGCTCATTATTTATGTAATCGTATATTTAATTCTCAATTTTCTACTTCATTGTTCTCTCACTTCCACGTGGCTTGTTGCTTGGGAGTAGAGAAGAGATGAGATATTATCAACGAGGTCGCTCAATCTATATTTACTCAATTAATTGAAATATTAATTATTATAATGTACTGTAACAAGCTACATGTTGAAACTTGCAAAGAAGATGGGTGCTACATAGGAGAAAAGCAATTAGAAAAAGGATGGGTGTTACATTGACTCAAGAACCGGCAACATCAAGGTATTCATGTGCTACTAAATTGCTGATTTAATTTGTTGTCATACTAGGTTAGGATATGTGTATGACGTTGCCTCACCGCACGCCTTAAGCGCTTCGACGGTAAAAAAGGTGGTGAGTAGCAGCGCCTCGCCTTGTGGCTTTAATAACCTTGCCATAAATATAACAAACAAATCTAAGCAGTACGTACGATATCTGCAATCCATTCAAATCAAGCATCCAACTTGACTGAAATCATACCATTATTCAGATCAGTGGCGCACATACGACAACTATTCCCAGCGCCGCAAGCACAAGCCAACAAGGCGTCCATATGATATATAAGGTGCAGCTACTTTATTTGATCAATCATTATAAAGCATGGATGAGGTTAGCCTTGCTGCCAATTAGTCATTAGTTCTTTTTATGCTAGCATTACTATATGTACGAACACCTTGTGACAAGATGTCTGATTGTTTCATGTGAGGCACCATCTACATGTTGGACTATGTGGAAATGATATCGGATTATCAGATCTTTGGAATATAGTCCCAAACAAATACTCAGTCTAACTAGGTGCTTGCTTACGGCTCTCGGCTCTCAAATCATTATGGGTCAAAATTCTCAAAAGAAAACTATTTCCCCAAGAAATCCTTTTGGACTGTCAGTCAGAAGGGTTGTCCATATATTCGAAGCTCTACTTGCCAACCATGATACAGTAGCCAAGAATGTTCACTGGATCATTTGCCAAGTAAACACCCCAATCAAGAACAAGACCTGCTCTGAACAATCGATTTATCACCAACACAAAAAAATGACCCCACGAATTCAATAGGTAAAGAACTTTGGATACAGGGATATGGTTACCAGAACAAAGAATTGTCGACTAAAAGTTAAAACCTTCCCACCCAATATTGTTAGTTCTACAATGGAAACATGTATGCTTATTTCACATCGCATGATCACCAGAAATAGAAAATATCATCATTCAAGTTTAGTGCTAAATTAGCTTACTGAGCTCTTAGACCTAAGATTCACGGCGTAGACAACCAAACAGATACTGCCAGTTATATTGGTATAGCACTGCAAAGTTGTCCTGGCCCATGCAGATATTGGATCGGCCTAATGAAGCCCATAAATCGTGATCGTGGATAATATCTGCAATCCATTTTGGTGCATCTTAAATCAACGGCTAGATCTCTTTTCAAGCTAGGGCTAGCCCATTTAACTACTGCCCACCCCAATAAGAGCCCAACAAACGCTGATTGATGCAACTTCTTGTCAATTTTTTTTGTTAAATTTGTTTTCACATGTATGTTGAAAAAAAATCAACATTGAACATGGTATATAAAATTCAGGCCAAGTGATAGTGTTAAATAAATAATAAATAAGTCCTAATTTGCATCCACGTGAAACTGAACCATGATAGTAGTAGCTCACTAGGTGACGCAGTCACGTCGAAATTTTCTTTTTTTCTCGCAAAAACAATCTTGTTAAACTTTTGCCTTATTTTTTATAACCGAGGAGGCCGCCCGGCGCTTCCTTGTTCCATCCGAAGGTACAACCTCCAATAAACTACCTCCTAATTTTTCCGTCTTTTTGGCTGGATGGACTGTGTCATGTTTTGTATTGGTAGCTTTCACAGTTGTATGTTCTGGAGTAGTATATCTTGGTCCTTGATGGAATATCAGGAGAAGCTACCTCCTAACATCTGTAAGAATTGCAGTTTCTTTCTTGAATGGAAAGGGAATATTCTTACAGTTTCTTTCTTGAATGGAAAGGGAACTGTGGCCCAACTAGTATGGGCATATTTATGTACACGAGAAAGATACTAACTGATGTTAGCAACTAGATAATTTCTTTCTACTGATTTCACTGTCTATATCAGTATGGGCATATTTATCTAATATCGGAATGTCTTGCTGGAGTTTGATGTGATGTTACATACAGTTTTGGAATGTGTGTACCGTCTTGGTATTGACAACATAAAACTCAAAAAATCCAGATTTCTCAACGGTACATCCACGACTTAGAGAGGCTAGGTTTTCCCCTCACTTTCATAATTGCATATCGGTGCTATAGATGAGACACATGTACCTATGGCGGTGCTATGCGAGAAACGATCTGTGCATTTCAACCGGCACGGATACACTAGTCAGAATGTTATGTCCGCTTGTGATTTTGACATAAGATTCACTTTTGTTTGGCACTGGTTGCCCTGGGTCTGCACACGGCACACACATATTCATTGATACCTTGGTAACGTATAAGGACTGCTTTCCACACCCTCCAGGAGGTACTTTCTTTGTTTTCATTTTTCGAAAAGGTACCTTCTTATATGGGTAAATAGTATATTCCTTTTGAATTGTAGAAAAGTACTATCTAGTGGATTCCAGATACCCGAATCGCAAAGGTTATCTAGCTCTCTACAAAAACCAAAGGTATCATGTACCTGAATTCCAAAACGGTGGTACACTAGTTGGACCGAAAGATGTGTTCAATTATCACCACTCTTCCATTCAAAATGTGATTGAGCGTACGTTCGGCATTTGGAAGATGAAGTGGCGTATTCTACTAAAGATTCCAAGTTATGACGAAGACAAACAAAAGAAAATTATAGTTGCAATAATGGCTTTGCATAATTTTATTCGCGACTATGCTTTGGTTGATAATGATTTTGCTTGTGCACACAGGAATGAAGATTATATGGATGGGGATATGTCTACTAACCTCAACGCAGAAGATATTACAGCTGCTACAGATGATGTTGACATGATGGACCTCCGCGACGCTATTGCAACGGGTTTGGTAGCATAACGCTAGGATAGATGAAAGATATATGTAGCATTTTGTATGTAGTACTTGCCAATTAGCAGGTTTGGTAGCATAACGCTGGGATAGATGGAAGATATATATAGCATTTTGTATGTAGTACTTGTTAATTAACGACTTTGGTAGCATGATGCTAGGATAGATGGAAGATATATTTGCCGAGGAGTACCTTGATGTGTGGTTGTTTGTTCAAATTCAAAACACAAGCTTTATGTTAAACTGTGTTGCTGCTGCTGCACTATATTACCTAAAGACTTCTATGTACTCAGTAGATGTATGGTCCTTATCACTTCATCTTTTTTAACTAATTTAATTTGGCAAACTTTTACTTGCAGTTGTTAACTTGACACTTATTGATCTTCCTGGACTGACGAAGGGTGCTGTAGGTAATGGTACAATAGTTACCTTAGCTGCTTCTGTTTTGTTAACATACTCATTTTTATTTGACTGTTGGTACTTGGTACCCGCAACTTCTTACTACAGAGGGGCAAGCAGAGTCTATTGTCCAAGATTTCGAAAATATGGTTCGGTCTTATGTTGACAAGGTAAAAAAATTGTTGATGTTGCTTGCTACTGATTATAGCCCCATGATTATATTATATGTTATGCTATGCCAATTCTCAGCATTATTCATGTTTTAGCCTGATGGTGTCGTGTAGGCAGTTTCCCCCCCTCCTGTGGTGGGTTCAGTGAAGTTACAAATAGTCTTATTTTGTTTTTCGCTCTTGTTATATAACCATGTTACAATATGGTGAGTTCTATTTTATACAGGGCAAAAGATGCTTGGTCATCTTCTTGATTAAAACCTATCATTTTTTGTGACCTCTGTTCTTTTGTCTGCAAACTTCAGCCAAGTTGTATCATACTGGTCATCCCTCCATGGAATCCTAGGTACTCGAAGGGAGGCAGTATCACCTACAGCACCCCTGGGTGGGAATTGTCAACCGCTCACAAGCTGATATCAACAAAAATGTTGACATGCTCGCAGCACGACGCAAAGAAAAGGAGTACTTTGAAAGTAGTCCAGATGCTGAAAATTTCTTCTGTTTTTGAGCATGCAAGCTTTGTGTCTCATTTGATGCATTGTCATTCTTTCTCTCTCTCTTTGCGATCAGGTCCGTTTGGACAAGCCTTGGCTGCTCTAGAATGCTTCAAAGCAAAAAAAATCTTCAAGAACGTTATTCATGTGTATATTTGCACACGTGACCTATGCATTATGGATTATAATGCATTGTTGTTCGTTCAACTTTGTGGTTCTGTCTCCTGAAATTTGCAATAATAATGATTCTTCTCTGGGATTGTAAAGCTAGTATTTTGTTACATCATGCTACTAATGAATGGGGCATAAATGATGTTATGAATTCTCCTTAATAATCGACAATTGTCGTTTGTTGTTGTTAAATGTTGTTTATTGTGTTAAACGGTATCAAATAAGCTATTACAGTCTTCAGGGGTATTTCAAATATTTTTTTATATCAGAAGCTACAGTTAGCTTACCTAAAAGTCAGATAATTAAATACCAAATCTCTTCAGTCCAACCGTTCAACCCTGCAGCATAGTCGGAAACCTTTTTTCAGAAAAGTCACAACTATTCCAAACAGGTCTATGCATATGCATGGATTGCGTGTCCCTCGAGACTTTGTTTGGATAGTAAGGGATTAGAACTAATCTATTTGGAATTGAAAGAAATTTTAGTTCAAATTCCGATTCAATTCGAAGAGATTGAATTGAATCACAGTGTATCCAAACAATCCAAACAAGCTATGAAGATTAAATTTTAGATACCAAAATGCACCTTGAAATCGATATAGGTGCTCATGCTAAACGTCACGGCTAGAGGCTCGCTAACTGCACGTTAGGTAGGTTGATTCGTGAATTTTCTAGAATTTTGACTGCGAAGGGGTTGAACCGGCTGGTATAACTGTACGAGGAGTTGCATCTAGGGTTCGTACCTTCATATCCTCTTATCTTGTTTCTTATCCGTTTGTGAAATGCAAATCTCCTTTCCATTCCAAAAAGAAAGACTAGGTGATATTGGGAACGACGCAAGTGTAGGCATAGACAATAGCTTAGTCTCTCTAGCAAGTAGTGAACCAGTTCCCAGTTCTTCCCAAAAAAAAGTATCCTCCTTATCTACATTTTTGGATAAGGTGACAGCCTTTTCATGGTCTACTCCTATACATGCTTTTGCCACCACGAAGCTAATTGCTCATGCTACAAAAAGAAGTTAGGTTAACCCATTAGGCTCATGTTTATAATGGGTTCAGTGCATTTCTCAAATCAAACAGCCCTGGTCTGCCATAGTTCTACTTAGCCTGTCTTTTTTGAAACAGGGTTCTACTTAGCCTGTCAAATGTATTTCCGGTACTGAACCATGACAAAGACATCTTGAGTGATATTGTCTACTTAGCACGTAGTAGACCTGTCACACTTACTATGTACTTAGCATGGAGTATTATAGTGTTTGGTACTTTCTTTTGTTCTTTGGATTGGATCTGGAGTTTTGGTTCGGGTCCGAGAGAAACCGAGAGAGAGAGAGATTAGGGTTTCGGGCGGCACGGTGAACCTCGTATCATGTGCCGCCGGCCCCTACCCTTCCTTTATATGGCGCTGGCGACAGGGGCCCACCACCATCTTAATGGGCGCCCGATCGTATGCGATCGATGGGGTGGGCATTTGGCCGTTGGGCCAAATGCCCGAGATCATTCTAACATTCTCCCCCTTGATCTCAATCTATGCTTTATCTTTAATTACTTTTGACTTTACTCATTCCATCACAGATTTGTGCATAGAACGTGTCTCATCGTCACGGTCAATCGCCGATAGATTCAACAGCTACAATACACCTCCTTGTTCTGAAATAGTTACTTTAATCTTTTGGGTCATCTTTTAGTCCAGGAATCATAGGCTTTCCCTTAAACCCATGCCGGCTATATGTTCTCTGAACACGTTGGGTGGTAAGCCTTTAGTAAGCGGATCCGCTAACATCTTTGCGGTACTTATATGCTCAAGATTTATAATTTGATCCCGAACTTTATCTTTCACAACATAGTATTTTATGTCAATGTGTTTGGCAAAGACCACTTGACTTATTGTTGTGGGCATACATTATCATGGGTTCATTATCGCAGACAACTTAAGTGGTCTATTGATATCGTCAACCACTTTTAAACCGGTATGAACTTCTTTAGCCGCCACCGCCTGTAGCCTCATAACATGCTACAAACTCGGCATACATTGTGGACGATGTAGTGACGGTTTGCTTTGAGCTTTTCCACGATATAGCTCCTCCAATGAGAGTGAACACATATCCGGATGTCGACTTTCTATCATCTCCCGCAAAATCGAATCAGATACCCCACTATATGGAGTAAATCGATCTTCAGTATGTCATCATGAGGCCTTTTGTTCCTTGCAAATAACACAAGACTTTCTTTATCAATTTCAATGTTCTATTCGTGATTGCTCGAATCGCCAAGTAACCCAGTAACAAAAGCTAAGTCGTATGCGTGTGCACACTTGAGCATACTTGTAAGCTTAGGCAATTTGAAGCATATGGAACCGCTTTCATTTGATCGATCTCATCTCGGTCCTGGGGCATTGAAAATCCCCATATCTGTCGCCTTGACTATAGGTGCGGTGAAGGACTACATTTATGCATCCCAAATTTCTTTAAGACTTTATCTATGTATGTCTTTTGTGATAGTCCCAATATCCCTTTGTTTCTATCCGGTGAATTTCGATCCCTAGAACGAACGAAGCTTCACCAAGATCTTTCATATCAAAGTTTGAGGACAAAACTTCTTTGTCTCCAAGAGTGCATCGACATCACTACTAGCCAAGAGGATATCATCCACATACTGAGATTAGGAAGATAAACTTCCCATCTTTAAACTTTGTATAGACACGCTTGTCCTCTACATTCTCTTTAAACCTAAATTTTCTTATTGTCTCACAAACTTCAAGTACCACTGCCTTGAAGCTTGCTTTAACCCATAAATCGATTTCTTTAGGCGGCATCCCATTCTTTCATTTCCTTCCACAACAAAACCTTTCGGTTGTGCCATGTAAACATTTTCCTCCAGATCCCCATTAAGAAATGCCGTCTTTACATCCATCTGATGTAACTCTAAATCATAATGTGCTACTAATGCCATTATGATTCTGAAGGAATCTTTACAGGAGACTGGAGAAAAGGTCTCATTGTAATCAATCCCTTCTCTTTGCGTAAAGCCTTTTGCCACAAGTCGCGCTTTGTATCTTTCTACATTCCCTTGGGAGTCAAGCTTTGTTTTGTAGACCCATTTACAGCCTACTGTTTTGGCTCCTTTAGGAATAATTTCCAAGTCCCAGACTTTATTAGCCTTCATGGACCTCATTTCCTCTTCCATGGCCTCAAGCCATTTTGAAGAATTTTCGCTTCTCATGGCTTCTTCAAATGAGGTGGGATCATCCTCCATTTGAAATTCCTCTGTATGATAAATCTGATAATCATCAGAAATAGCTGATCTTCTTACTCTTTGAGACCTCCTCGGGGCCTCCTCATTTGGTACATCTTCTGTTTGAGGCTGCTGTTGCTCCCCCTCATTTGTGGCAATGGGTTCTATAGGATCCTGAAGAACGGGTTCCTCATTCTCATTCATTGTTGCCACAGGAGGAACAATAACAGGTGCTGGCACCACAGTGTCTTGTACCGTCGGTGCAGCGACAGCAGGTAGTGTAAAGAGTGGCTCTTGAATCATCGGAGTGGGCACATATACCCGCTTCTCTTCAAGATCAATCTCTCGAGCTACCATGCCCCCCCTCATCATTTCATCCTCTAAGAAGACAGCGTGTCTCGTTTCTACAAACTTTGTATATCTGTCTGGACAGTAGAAACGAAAACCTTTTGACTTTTCAGGGTAGCCAATGAAATGGCAACTTACTGTTTTGGGATCAAACTTCCCAAGGTTTGGGTTAAATACTTTAGCCTCAGCAGGACTCCCCCACACACGCAAGTGATTTAGTGAGGGAACTCTTCCTGTCCACAACTCGTACGGTGTTTTGGGCACCGACTTACTAGGCACTCTATTGATAATATGAATGGCGGTTTTCAACGCCTCCATCCATAAACTCAATGGGAGTGTGGAGTAGCTCATCATGCTTCGCACCATATCCATCAGGGTACGGTTGCGTCTTTCAGCTACTCCATTTTGCTGAGGTTCGCCCGGTGTAGAATACTGGGCCACTATGCCATTTTCCTGTAAAAACCTTGCAAAAGGCCCAGGAACTTGTCCATATGGGGTATGTCGACCGTAGTACTCCCCCCACGATCAGATCGAACTATCTTAATCTTTAAATCGTGTTAGTTTTCAACTTCAGCCTTAAATATCTTAAATTTATCCAAGGCTTCATTTCTTTCTTTGATTGAATAAATATATCCATAACGGGAGTAATCATCCGTGAATGTTATGAACGAGTCATATCCATCCACACTTTTCACAGGAAAATGACCACAAATGTCTGTGTGAACAATTTGTAGAACTCCTGTGCTTCTTTTGGCGTCTTTCTTAATTTTCTTTACATATTTTCCTTTAATGCATTCTCTGCATTGTTCTAAGTCTGAGAACTCTAATAGAGGAAGAATTTCATTCTTAACTAGTCTTTCTATTCTCCCCTCAAATATGGCCTAAACGACAAGGCCATAATTTCGACGATTCATTATGAGTTCTCTTTCGTTTTCGCTTACATTCGTGACGAGGATTCAATCACTTTCGCACGCGACGCTCCCATTATCGCATACGACATTCACATCATCACATAATGATAACAAATAAAGCTCATTTTGTAATATGGCAAGACCAACACATTCTTTATTAAATATTATTTCACACTTGCCATTTCCAAAATTACAATCATAACCATCTTTGTCCAAATTTGAAACACTAATCAAATTCCTCTGTAAAGAGGAACAAAAGGACATCTCTAAGTAAAGATTGGAGCCATTAGCTAACTCTAATGAAAGATCGCCAACGGCTTCAACTTCACTTGGACTCCATTTGCAACTTTAATGCATCTTTCGTTTCTTTGCGTAGTCCTCGTCGAACGGAATCCCTGTAAGGAATTAGCAACATGAACAGTTGCTCCTGAGTCAATCCACTAAGTGGATTTCGAATATTGCACATACATGCATTCATTTATGAAGGTAATAATGTTCTCACCTTTCTTTGCCATTATCATCTTTAAGTAATCGTGATGCTTCTTCTTGTAGTGTCCAGTCTTCTTCAATGAAGACACCGATCTTTGTCTACAACAAATTTATTCTGTTGAGGTGATGGATGAGGCTTTTCCTTGTTCTTTGAGAAGGAGGTATGTTGAAGTTCTTTTCTTGTTATCCTTCACATAGTTGATAGATCCACCATGTGAGGATTTAATTCTTTCCTCCTCTTGTACACACATAGCTATGCACTTTTCTAAGTCCCATTTATCGGGCTGCATGTTGTAGTTGACAACAAAGGTGTCAAACTTTTCCAAAAAGAAGCAAAAATCAAGTGAATAAGGAACTCATCCTTGAGAGCCAAATCCATTGGTTTAAGCTTGGATGCCAAGTTGCTCATCCTTAGTATGTGTTCTCTTATGCCACTGCCACCACCAGAGTACCTTTCTGTCACAAGCTGCTTAATCAGCTGTGTAGCATATGTCTTTGAAGAGCCAGTAAACTGACTCTTTATTTTCTCAAGGTATTCTGTGACAGTGTCACATTCTGCGATTGAGCCCACAATTGCAGGTTCAATCGTGTTCTTTATCACAGCCATACATTTCTTGTTGGCTGTGGTCCATTTCTTATGCTCAAGGTCATAAGACATCTGTAAGGGAGCTTGATCCCTCTGTCTTTTCTGCCAAGCAGTATCATCCTCATTTTGATTCCTCACTAGTGCCATAGGCTCAGTGGGTCGTGCTTTGTAGTGAGGACCCACCCACCTCACCAAGATAAACGCTAAGTCTATCTTTTTCTTCCACTCTCCATAATTATCTCCTTTGAGAGTGGGGATTTCTCTGATACAACCCATCAAGTTGTATCCGCCTGAAAATTTAGTTCAAATAAAGTGAGAACGTAACAGGAAAATTATATGCCTTATTTCCAACGTTGGTCAAAAATACGACATACAATTAAATCAATGTTATCTATACATTAAATCTATATCACCGTTGGGCAGAAATAGAAACAATGCATAAAAAATCATCAATTAAAATTATAATACTGTTATTATCAACGTTGGTCAGAAAATAACAATATCATAATTCACAACAATTCTTAAAAATTAAATTCTCCCGTTGGTTCGAATTTAATTAAAAGAATTAATCAACATTTAACTTTTTGCAGCGGAAACATTAAATTATTCAAAAAATAATTCATTCTCAGAAGCATTATTACTGTATACATTTAATCTCTGGAAAATAACACGTTGGTGCAAAAATTTACAGAGATTTTATTCAATTTTCTGATTTTACTGTTCAAAACCGGTCGATTTACTGTGCAAAACCGGCCATGTTACTGTTCAAACCGGCCATTCGGCCCATTACTGTGATTTTGGCCCATTACTGTGCAGCCTCGGCCCACAGCGGCCGTTAGTGTTTTTATGACGCGTTTTTCAGCCGTCGGATTTACATCCGACGGCTGAATTTCCAGTGCAGCCGCGCCCTTCTCCGATCCGATTGATCTCAGCCGTTGCTTTGAATCGGACGGTGGAGCGACGTTTCCGGCGGAACAAAACCGCGAGCGCGCGGCGCCCTGCGAAACCCTAACCCATTCGCTCCTCTCCTCTCTCTCACCTCGCTCCCGAGCGGCGGAAAGCGCGGAGAAGAAGCCGGAGAAGCCGGCGCCGCCGCGGGCCCTCTCGCCGGCGTGCGCGCTCCTCGAGAGGAGCGCGTCGCCGTCAGCGGCTCCGTGTCGACGCTTTTTCACGCTGCCCGACGCGCTTCAGTGAGGCAACGGGCCGGCTTTGGGCGCCGGCGAGCCCACGGCTCGGCGGTCTCTCAGCGCCAACAGGGACTCGGCGAGCGCACGGCTCGCCCGACCCTCCCTCACAACCGGGTAAGTCCCGATCTATTAGATCTAGGATTAGGGTTTCTTTTGGATCTTCGCCGTTCTTTTCTTTTGCCGTCTAGGCTCTGATACCAATGTTTGGTACTTTCTTTTGTTCTTTGGATTGGATCTGGAGTTTTGGTTCGGGTCCGAGAGAAACCGAGAGAGAGAGAGATTAGGGTTTCGGTTACCATCCGATGTAGAGGAAGTCGGGTTGGCCATCGCGGATCGTCCGTGAGATCTGCGCTAGGGCAGCGACGGTCGGTGGAGAAGGAGAGGGATCTCCCGGCGGCGGCGTCTCCCGGGTGACGGCGGTTTCACTGGTGTAGAGGCGGCGGTGGTCGATCCCGTCGCTGGAGCGCCTCCCTCTAGACCGGTCTAGGGTTCTTGTGGGTTAGGGTTTCGGGCGGTACGGTGAACCTCGTATCATGTGCCGCCGGCCCCCACCCTTCCTTTATATGGCGCTAGCGACAGGGGCCCACCAGCCATCTTGGACTGGGCGTCCCTGATCAGGGCGCGATCAATGGGGTGGGCATTTGGCTGAAATGCCAACGACCAAATGCCCGAAATCATTCTAACATATAGTACTATACTTGGTCTTATAATTAGGCAGCACAGCGATACGTGATGAACCCATGAGGCCAGGCAAGACAAGAGAGGTGTCCCCTGTTTTCCTTCTAATAAATGAACTTTGGGACAGGAGTACGGGACCAATGAGCTCAATTATTTCAATGAGAAATTAAAAGCCATTGTACCTTTCATCTCCTAACACCATCCCCTTTCCTAACTAGGTGCTTGTTGCTTATCTGAATTTTCTTTTCTAAAGAAATGCTTATCTGAATATATAAGCATCCAACCTTTACAAAGTTGTTAGGCTATACTTATTAGTCCCTTTTATCAGGATCGTGGAGTTCCTTAACTGTCACTTTTGACTCATCTTCAGACGCGCATTTTGATCACCGCTTTCCATGACCATAAAGTTGTCTACCTCAGACGGAGCCCACTGAGAATTATGGGTAACTAGTTGCAGTTCATTTGATAAAATTATAGCAAATCACCGTCACTAGTCTTCTCCATAAGTTATCCATTGATGGAGATGGACCCCATTGTCCTGCTCCGGGAAGCCGAGCTGGCAGGCCTGCAAGTCTCAAGGTGTGGACCAATGGGCAATGGCGGCATCACCCTTTAGCCATCTAGCAAGTGAATTATCAGCAGCATGTGGTGATCAAATATCTGTCTATACTCTTATCATTTCCTTTGTTTTTTCACCTCAAAAAACAACACATTAAACAAGAAGAAAGGAGGAGAGAGAAAGAGAAAGAGAACATATCTCTTGTGTGTAGTGTGGGGCTGCCAAATGCCAACCGAGTAGGATGCAGTGTTGTGATAGGAGGATCAATTGATTATAGCGCGGCATCCATGAAATAGTTGGGTAATACATAAGCTGGAATGTCGATGTCGGTACCTTCGATACAACTTTGGTAAATTCTACTGCAACTAGGAGAGATGGATGTCCATTTCATACGTGTCATTTACTAGGCTGTCTAGGATAGAGTTCCAGCTCCTAATTTTTGGTCATGTGATTCACAGCTTAGGCACTTTGCCCTTTTGCGATTCTGCTTTCTCCCTAATTAACTAACAAGGACATTCCCGTCTCTGAAGATATGAAGAATCCATCCTGCTTTATATTGCTGGACCATAACCATAGCTCTCTTGCCTTAAAAAAACATAGCCCTCAGTACAGCAACAGATCATAACTCAACAGACAGCTATTTCATCGATTGGAGTTTCGTGAGAAGATACCAATGAGATCAAAGTAGTACAATCAAACTAGACATACCCAGTTAAGCAAATGAAGCAGAATGCACTTACCAGCGTAAAATGAACCCCTCTAGATTCACAAGGTAGAAAGTTACATACGCATATTGCATACAAAAAGGAACGAAAACAATGTACACTCCTCTAGAGAAATTTACACGGCAAGAAAGCATTTCAGGCATCAACAGCATTTAGGGGTACAGATTTTGTTCTTGGGAGATTTGTCGGCAACTGAGCTCCGGTATAGTAGCTTCTGGCTGTAAACAAGCAATCCGGACTGCTCTCGATGTCGACCTCACAATGCTGGGCCCTCTGGGCTCCCGGATCGGGGTGTCTGCTCCGACACACTCGATTATTCATGTCAGGGTGCTGATTGGTGCTTCCTGTGTCTGGGCTTCGCTCGCAGGTCGGTATGCGGAAACTGTGCTTCTTACCAATATGAAAAGACTCTAACTTGCTCAGTGAAGGTTTCATCCTACTTGCTCCATTTATGTTGTCAAAGTCCAGAGATGGATGAATTGCTCTCCTCAACTGGGCCATTTTTCTTGCTTTGTACTTGGCAATCTTTACTTCATGCTTCATGTCAAACCCTTTTGTGTGATGGTTAGTGTCGTTCTCATAATGATTAGATGAGCAGGACTGCTCTTGGAATGAACTAAAGCGAAGCTGACCAGAAGGACCTCTTCTACCCATCTGTACAAACCCATTCATGTGTATGGTTTCCTTGTCTTTGACATACTGCTCTGTTTGAGCTCCTCCGTCATCAGAGCCGCCTCCACAGCCCTGCAAATCAGACTGCTCTCCATCAGCTTGGAACGTAATCTCCTCAAACCGCCCATGTAGCTCTGCACATTGGCAACCTCGAGCAGCTGACGACATGTAGGCATATAGCGAGCCACATGACGACACATTGGATCTGCAGTTATGACAATATGTAGTGTCTGGAGCTTCCTCTATGCCTGGACCGGGCCTCCAATCTGGCACCAATGCACTAACCTCACCATCGATCATCTCAGCGATTCGTGTAACCTCATGGTTAGTTATATCCAGCTCGGCTACCATCTCAGTTGCAACACTTAATGCAGTATCAGCCTCAATGTCAAATGGAAAATAGATGTTTCGTACCCGCCCTGCAATATGACAAATTAGTTTTAACATAATATCTGAATTGACATTTTCATACACTGAATTCAACCAAAGAGTTCAAGGCATTAGACATTGAGTGTACCATCATTATCTGCAATTCGTAGTCTGAGGAAGATGCCTCCATCCTCACTTTTTCTCCCTTTGATTGTGATATCCACATTGCCAAGAGGCTCATCTTCATGCCCGTTGAACAAGTCAATGCCATCGGCTTTAGTGTCATCATCCTCGCAATCCCATTTATCTTCCGTTGGTGTATCTTCGTCAATGCTTTCCGAAAACCCATTACTCATCATGGATCCATTAATATAAGCATGCCCTAAACAAGGCTGCCGCAAATAATTGTTCATCAAGCTGTAATCTCCATCCCCTGAACAAAAAACCACATCATCGGTCTGCAGGAAGGGATCCTTGAGCAGCTCTCTGGCCGGGAGCCTCCGGGACGCAGTGGCAAGGCACTTCTCGACAAATTGCCTCACCATCAGATCTTTCACCTTGTATAGAGCTTCCGGCTTAGTACCCTACCAGCCAAACCACTAGCTGAAATCAGAACTAGCCACACACCATAATCACAAAAGCTGTGAATGGCGAAAAGGATCCAAGAGGCACTTACAGAGACCACATTCTTGTAGATCTGCGCCGGGTGCGTGCACTCGCTGTACGGGTACTCGAAGGTGACCATCTCGAGCACGCACATCCCGAACGAGTATATGTCCACCAGCTCGTTGTACTCCTCCTCGTACACCTCCGGCGCCATGAACTCCGGCGTGCCTGGCCAAACAATCCGACACCTCCACCCCCATCAAATTTCCACAAAACTATCGCCAGTTGGGATCGGAGAACATACTTCAGGACTAGTTTGCCAATCAGACGGCTTACCTACGCAGTGGACGGCGTGGGACTTGCGGAGGATGGCGGCGAGGCCGAGGTCGCCGATCTTGACCTCGCCCTGGTTACCGTTCACGAAGATGTTGTCACACTTGAGGTCCCGGTGGATGATAGGTGGATCGTGGCTGTGCAGGTACAGCAGGCCGCTCAGGATTTGCCGGCACCAGTGCTTCACCGCCCATATGTTCACCCTCCTGTGCCTCTGCCTGTATCTAATCATCACCACCACACCAGCAAATTACAACCAAATAATCCAAGAACCAACTAATCAAGCATACAGAACAAAAGATACTTCTTTTTATTGCAATTGGACAGAAAAGAAGAGACTTTTTTAAAAAAGATTGGACAGAAAAGGAAGCAACTTTGAGGCGTTAGAGGGATATGACATTGGTTGCTTACTGCCGGAGGGTGCCGGAGGTGAACATTTCAGTGATGAAGTTGATGTTGCGGCGGGAGATGTCGACCCAGGAGGTGTAGAACTTCATGATGTTGCGGTGCTTGAGCGTCTTGAGGAGGTGGATCTCGCAGTAGAGACGCTCCAGGTCCTCGGGGCTCTGCAGGAAGTCGTGCAGCTTCACCTGGTTCCACGCCACCTCCATCCCCTGGTACTCGTCGAACGCCCTGTACCTGCAGCCACCACGCACGCTCAAGTCAGGCGCAAGCAAAAAGAAGCATCCAGCTTTGGCAACGAGAGTGCCCGGATCTTACACGGTCTTGGACGCGCCCCTGCCAAGAACGTCGTTGCACTGCAATAACATCAAGCAGAGGAGGAGCAGGCAAACGGATCAGCAATCTGGTAAGCAAACGAATCAAGAAACGGCGATACGAGCTGCGGCGGTGGCGGTGGCGGTACCGTACCCGTCCGTACCGGCCGGTGGGGTCGACCTCCGCGTACTCCGGGCAGTCGGCGGCGTTGGCCTTGGCGCCCATCATTCTAGCTCGCTTCCCCTGCTGCCGCTTCTACTCTACTACACCGGGGAAAGCTTGGTTCTTGCCGCGCTTGTGTTGCTAGGAAGAGTGGATAGGGACTGAGGAGAGGATTGATGTAGGAGAGAGAGACCTATAGGAAGGAAAAATGTGGGCACACATGACATGGTGTGTCATCTGGGGGGAGCGTGGAGAACTGGAGATGATGAAGGGCGTGAGGTTAAGCAAGGCTGATTAGATCGATGTGCACAATAATTAAAATTTACTTGGTTTTTTACCTGAGATTTGCCTGGCTATCTTTTTTAATCCTGATTGTTATAGCTGATAGGAACTTGGGATTCTAGATATGGTCGTCGGTTAGTTGGGCGATTATTCAATTATGACAGTCAAATTAGTTTCAGTTCCTATTAATAAGTACCAAATAATCAGTCTAGGATGGTCGGTCCCAAAAAAAAATTAATCCGGTTATTTCATGTGTATCATTAAAACATGTTATTTATACCGGAATAAACAGTTTCTTAGATATTCTAGCTGAAATTTAGTATGATAAGAATTTTTGTTGTGAATTAAACTAGCAAATTAGAATCCTCGCACAAGAAATTAGCACATTAGAAAAAAGCATGGCCAATTTTTCAAAGAAAATCTGTTTGATTTCGACCAAATCTTGTTCAATCCATGGTTGAAAACGATTGCTCACTCAAAAGTACTAGTTTCAATTGGGGAAGAAACTATGTCAGCAATGTTGCAACGTTTTTATCTTCCCTTTCCAACCCAATAAGAAAAAAAAAACGAAAATTTTGCTGCAAAATTGAACAATAGAATTGGAAATTACTGCGGGTCCTTTCTTGTTGTTCTCTTGTCCTTTACGTAGCAAATATGCTCCTAACTTATAAAAACAACCCTTCCTTGTGCTGCTGAGTTGGAGGCCCTTTCTCTTGTCTGCCCGGCTGCCCCTGCCCTGGATGAGTTGATGGTGAAACCCTACTAAATGCTATGCTCCCCCAGTAGACACACTCGAGCCATGTGGGTACATGGTGGTCCATTCATATCAATAGAAAATACTTGCAATATAGTACAGTACAGTACTGATCGTATGGGTAGACAAGGGTACAAGACCCATGTTCTACAATTTGCCCTTTTCATTTTGTTTGTTTGTTTAATATCTTCAAGCTATTAATAATGCAAATGAAAGGACCCAATCAAAAATTTAGGTACAAAGCAAAGGAATAGTATGCAACCAGTACTTTTGAGAGTGACATTTTGCATCAATTATCAACACGAAGAAACAAAATGTTCTTGTTCCCTTGTGGAAGTACTATTCAATATCTAATTAACGACTTAATGAAACATTTTGCATTTGCTAAACGACGCAAAGCGACTGTCCAAGCATTAGGTAGGTAGGTACGTAGATCCTAGTAAAACTTGTATTCTGTGTGCAAATTGGAAGTAAATCTTCTGACAAACCAAATGTAAGGCACAAATTGTTACTAGTCATTTAGGGCCCTAGCTCACCTCAATCTATCCAAGCAGTCTGAAGCCTAATCCAATAGTTTATAGAATGCCAAACAGCTCTACACTATGTATACCCCTCTGCCTTTCTTCTAACTTTTGGGGTGGCAAATTATCTGAATCGATCCATGGAGAGCGTATCTCCAAAATCAGTATTTTCTTTTGTGTTGACAGATCACTTCTGACCCAACTTGCCATCTTGGCCGTTCGTTCTCTTCATATGACATGCTTCAGTTCTAGGAGTTTTTTTCCCCCTCCGCTTAACATAAAAACGTGCATATATAAAGGCATAAATCCACTATCAATAGATTATTATGTAAGATATGTTTGAAGCTGTTTGCCTGCATGAATACTACTTCAATGTAAGGTACAAGTGCAAGCTTTAAGCGCTCCTTGTCGACACGCTTGTTGTAATTTGCTACTCCTCGCGTTTAACATCATCGAAAGTTCTGGATGATGTGGTTCCAGTGGTCAATGTGGGCGGTATATATCAAACGGATTAATTAGTATCCCTTGACCGGTGAAAGCTACCGGTGGTGGTAACTGGACAGTAATGGTTCGACGTGACTTCGCTCCGGTATATATACGACACCGCTATAAAATAAACTATCCTGAACGCTTTACTATAGATTGTTTATGATACATAATTAACACAGACGATCTGTAAATAGAATTATCTGTAATAATTCATAGACGGTTTTTAAGAAGAATCGTATGTGATAATCACATACGTCATAGACGGTTATAAAAATAACCGTATGCGATAGTGCTTACTCGGCTACTTAACAAATATGTCATAAATTACAACAATGATACAAGCACGCACACACACACACACAATCTTCTCCAGCCACTTGATATGGTTCAGAATGTGCTTCATCTTCAACTCTAGTATGCTTCGAACACTTATAAAATTAGCAGTTTTTTAGTGATACTTCTTGTGTTAGTATGAGAAAAACAGAATGTTTTTAGCTATGGAAGGAACTATCACAGTCAGTTTAGTGGGATAAACCGTCTGTGATATGTATCACAGACGGTTATAAACTACAATAGTTTGTGATATATAATTATCACAGACGGATATTAACAAGAACCGTCTGCGATGTTTATTATCATAGACGGTTTGTAATTGGAACCGTTTATGATGTATATCATAGACGATTATTAACGAGAACGTCTTTGATAAGTGTTTTTTTCGGCGGTCATCCACACAGCATAAGGAGGATGAGACAACAACCACAAGCAACCTCATTGAGCCTGCAAGTTCAAGAAGCACGGCTGTCACGAGAGCGCATGAAGTGGCTATTTCGTTGGCATTCCTCCATATACAACTACAGGCCTCGGATGTGCCCAAGCAGCATCAGGAGGAGGATTCTACATACTGCTTGGCACATCCGTGGTCTGCAGTTGTGTTTGAAGGAATGACAACGAAATAGTATCTTCATGCGCTCTCCTGGCAGCCATGCTTCTTGAACTTGTAGGCTCGATGAAGTTGGACGTGACTGCTGTCCCATTCTCCTCATGCTACGTGGATGACCCCCGAAAAAAAGATCATACTTCGTGGTGGGCTTGGTTTCTTTATTAGGCGTACTCGTTGTCTTCTTCAAAGCAACCACATTAGAGACAAAGGAATACTAACCTTAGATCACCAAGAACAAATAGCAGATTTACAAGCACACTTGAAAATCTACGGTATTTCTTTCAACAAACGCGCCTCAGAGCCGGCCGCCTCCTTCAAAGCAACTGCATATATATCACATGCATTTCTCACTACAGATAGATCTAGATTTGAGAGGACGACTAGATATTTAATAGCACATATCACATACGGTTATTGTTAAGAATCGTCTATGATACGTATACAGTTTACCGTCTGTGAGGCCTATGATTATCACAGACGGTGGTTATTTAAAACCGTCTGTGATACGTATCACAGACAGTTCTTTTTAAGAACGGTCTATGATATGCGCAATTAAATATCTGATCGTCCCGACTCCAGACAAATCTGTCTATAGTGAGATCTGTCTCTGTTATGCGGCTGCTTTGAAGGTGGCGGCCAACTCTGGAGCGTTTGGTGAAAGAATTAAATATCATAAATTTACAAGTGTGCTTGTAGATCTATTTATTCTTGGTGATCTAAGGTTAGTATTTACTTCTAATTATATGCATTATAATATAGAGAGATTGATGATAGCGCGGATGGAAGAGTACGCATTTGCATGCATTAATCTAATTTGTTACGTATGTGGCGTAGATGGACCAAAGCTGGATGTGTGTTGAGAACCGTGTGAGTGAAGAGTACATCGATGGTGTTTTTGCTTTTAGAAGAGCTGCCGGCAGGATATGTTGAAGAAGGGGGTAAAATTTATGTACTGTCTATGTATTGATTGCGATAATCTGAAGATATTTACCAACCCGACGCAGATCAAAGGGCACTTTATTCGAAGGGGTTTCAAAAAGGAGTATACATGTTGGACCAGTCACGGTGAAGAGCATATTATACCGGAAGGTAGTAACATCATTAAGGGAGATAACGATATGCCGTCAGATGTGGACTATGCTTTCGATGAGGGTTAGTCGCACAATGAAAATCTAGATCAGATGCTACGCGATGCAGAAAGGGACTATAGTGAGAGAGAGTTTAGTAAATTTGAGGGTTTAATGAAGGACTCGGTGAAACCTTTGTTCACGAGCTGCAAGTCGAAATACACAAGGTTATCATCCGTGCTTGAACTGCTGAAATTGAAGACAAGCAATTGTTGGTCCAACAAGAGTTTCATGACGTTACTTGGCCTCCTAGCGGACATCCTTCCAGAGGGAAACTTGTTGCCCAGAACCACCTACCAAGCCAAGAAGGTTCTTTGTTCATTGGGAATGGAAGTAGAAAGAATACATGCATGGACGAACGATTGTATCCTCTACCGTAAAGATTATACAGATATGCATCTATGTCCGGTGTGCAAAGTATACCGATACAAGTGCAAGAATCACTCCGATGACAGCGAGGGCATCGAGGTAAAGCAAGGACCTCCTGCTAAGATGTTGTGGTATCTGCCTATAATTCCCCTTTTGAAAGCGTTTATTTACGAATCTAAAGAAGGCAAGATTGCTGCGTTGGCACTCGGAGAAGCGTAAGAAAGATGGAAAGATAAGACACCCTGCTGATTCTGCCCAGTGGAGAAACTTTGATAGGAGCTTCGAAGACTTCGGTGCGGAATCGAGGAATATAAGGTTTGAATTGAGTACAGATAGAATGAATCCGTTCGGTGACATGAGCAGCTGACATAACACCTGGCCCGTGAATCTATGGATGTACAACCTTCCTCCTTGGCTGTGTATGAAGCGAAAGTACATTTTGATATAATTACTTATCCAAGAGCCGAAGCAACCTGGAAACGATATTGATGTGTATCTAGCACCATTGCTGGAAGGTCTTGTGATACTGTGGAACGAAGGGGTACATGTGTGAGATGCAAACAAACGAGATAACTTTATTTTACGCGTTATGTTATTCTACACCATCAATGATTTCCCTGTCCTTGGTAACCTGTCGGGGTTCATTACAAAAGGAGTCAAAGCATGCCCGCACTGCTTATATGGTACCGAGAGTGTGTGGCTGAACAACTCGCGTAAAACAGTGTACATACGTCACCGTAGGTTCCTTCCCATGTATCACCCATACCGCAAGACGAAGAAACAAGTCGACAAAAATAAGGAGGACGGTTTACCTTCAATTGCTTTTAAAGGGCAAGAGATCTATGATATGGTTAAGAATATCAATATTGTGCTTGAAAAGGGACGTAAATTGAGGACCCGTCAGAAGAACATCTGGAAAAAGCATCAATTTTTTGGGACTTACCTTATTGGGAGCACTTAGAAGTTCGCCACTGCATCGACGTCATGCACGTGGAGAAGAATGTATGTGATAGCTTGATTGGTATCTTACTGAACATTCGTAACAAAATAAAGAATGGTGTCAACGCATGATATGACTTTGTTGATATGAACATAAGGATCGAGTTAGCACCGAAAGAGTTCGATAAAGGACAAACGTATCTTCCCCCAACCTGCTACACTATGTCCAAGGCCGAGAGAAAGAAACTGCATTTTTTCAGAGCTTACATTATGTAAAAGTTCCGTCTGGTTACTCTGTCAGTATGAAGAAACTTGTTTCTATAGAAGATTTAAAATTAATTGGAATGAAGTCTCATTATTGTCATGTTCTGATGACACAAATGCTTCATGTTGCAATTAGAAGTATTTTGCCGAAGAAGGTATGAGTGGCAATCATGAAGCTGTGGTATTTCTTTAACTCAATTGCTCAAAAAGTCATCGATCCTGAAGTAATAGATGTTGTGTAGGCCGAGGTGGTGACGACTCTATGTCATCTTGAGATGTATTTCCCTCTGTTATTTTTTGATATCATGGTCCATCTCATTGTTCACCTTGTGAAACAGATAAAGATATGCAGCTCTGTGTTCTTACGTCATATGTACCCGTTCGAGATGTACATGAGAATTCTCAAATCCTATTACGGAATCAATCTCGGCCCGAGGGCAGCATCATCGAAGGTTATGCAACCGAAGAGGTTATTGAGTTCTGCGTCGACTATATGGCTCAGGTGGAACCAATAGGTGTGCCTCTATCTCACCATGAGGGGAGGCTGTAGGGTATCGATACCACCGGAAGGAAAGCAATCACTCCCGATTTCAACGCGTATGCTTAAGCTCATTTCACGGTCTTGCAATACATGACCCAAGTGTTCTCGTACATCAACGAGCACAAATATATGGTACACCAACAGAATCCAGGCCGGTCGGAGGTTCAATGAATGGTTAAAGGTGCGATTCACTGGGAGGTCGTCATAAAGTGATGATATGCTGCCATGGTTGGCCACAGATCCAATATTTACAATTTTGATATGGCAAGCATACACATTTTATACGACAAATCAGGATAGGAAGAGCACAGTAAAAAGCAACGGTATCCGCATAGATGCGTTTCACTAGTAGGTCAATGCTAGGTTAAGCTCCTACTATGGGTTTGTAGAGGAGATTTGGGAGCCCGACTACGTACTTTTCATGATCCTACTGTTTCAGTGCCATTGGGTCATATTTCTACAGTGTGTGAAGATTGACAAGTACGACGTTACTACTGTGGACCTCGAATGTGTTGAATATAAGAACGAACCATTCGTACTCGCTAAGCTAGGTGTTCAAGTTTTTTTAATGTAAAGGACCCAACAAATAAGAACTGCCACGTAGTTCTTCACGGGAAAGAATGATTGTTGGAGTTAAGAATGTCGTGGATGATGGAGAGTACAATCAATTTGACGAGCTACCTCGTTTCAGAGATGGCATCAGGCTCGAGGAAGAACCCATTGAGGAAGCTAGCTATATGCACTTTGATCGTCGTGAAAGACTGCTTTTTAAAATGAAATAGCCAAGTGGAATGATCCCACACACAATGAACACCTATTTGGAAAATTATTCCATTGTAATTAAGAAACTCGACATGTAATTAAGAAATTATTCTATTGTAATTGATTCTATTGTAATTAAGAAACTCGGCATGTAACACCTAGGCAAGCTCAGAGCTCACAAGTGTGGTCGATCACCGTCGTGGCCGTGAAGACTGTGACCTAGCCCTTCGCCTTGTGAGCTCTGAGCTTGCCTAGGCAACCTTCCACTATACACTTTACTGTATAATGGGTTGGGTTGGACTAGTGCACTCGGTACACACGGTTAATAACACATCTTGCTTGGGAAGTGTTGTCCAACTAAAAGAGTGTCAGCATCAAACCCCTACTGGACCCGTCTTCCTATGGCATTATGAGCGACTACACTGCGAGATCATCCAGTTTGGATGACACGTAAGGCACTTCCATTGATACAATTCCAGTGACCAGACCACCACTCCCCTGCACCCTGAGGTGTGTCCTCCTTCCTCACTACCATCCGAGCCTGGATCGGCGTCCTTATCGGACTCCAACCTAGCTGGCTAGTTCAGCAGAAACTGATGGCAGTCAATGCGGACTGACCACCATTGTCTCACCCCCTCATTTTGCATAAAATTATCCTCAAGTCTTCCTTCATAGTCTTCCTCTAAAACAACACATTATGTGCTCTCGTCTTCATACACCGCCCGCGCTTCCCCACTCCCACTAGCGCCAGCATCTTCAAGGTTTGCACACACCTTGTGCACGAAATTCACGTAAACCATCGGTCTCCCGTATATCACCACCTCGGCTTCGTAACAATCTGCATGTATGGGCCCATGCAATACTACTATTCACCTCGTGTAACTTGCATACGCACTGCCCGTCCCTATTCACGCAGGTGATCAGCTCGATGATAAGCTTCTTAGTTGTTGTCTCCATATCGAACTCCCTCCAGATGCAACCCTTCAGTTTGTGAATATTCATCGCATACAGGCCCTCCTCCGTCCGGATCACCTTGAACTGGTATCTTGACATGTCCAACTCAACCGGTCCGCCCTGTACGAGACTGTCGCCCAAAAACACAAGCAAATCTTGCATGTTAGACATTACCTAAAGCCACAACAACCCAATATAGTTCATATGCATGTTACGACTAATTAGCTATGACTAATTAATTACAACTAGCAAACTATGATTAATTAATTATGACTAATTAATTGATTAACTACGATTATTAAATTATTTAATTAGTACTAATTAACTATGACTAATTAATTACGTCTAATTAATTTCGATCAATTAACTACAACTAATTAATTATGACTAGTAATCTATGAATTATTAACTACAATTTATTAATTACAACTTATTAGCCACGACTTATTAACCCCCAACTAATTAATTACTACGAATTAACTACATCTACTTAATTATGACTAATTAACTGTGACTAATTTACTATGATTTATTAATTACGACTAGTTAATCACGACCGATTACTTACGACTAAATTAATTATGACTACTTGGTTACGACTAAATTAGTTATGATTACTTAGTTATGACTAATTAATTACGACTAAATTAATTATTCATAATTAATTTAACACTAATTATATGGTTAATAAACATAATACACGTGATTTTTTTTGCCTCTTCTAGGTGATTTTCACTTAATGTGGAACTTTATCTACTAATACGACCGCTAAACATTGTTTTAAACACTGTCAAATCTGTAGCAAAATCGGAACTAATTTTAGACGATTGCTATACCTCTCGCTCGGTCGATCCTCTCTTTCTCTCTACACAGAGTGAAATGGTTGGATGGAGGATGAGAGCGACGTGCTATGGTTTTTATAACTACAGGAGAGCACTCGGCTGACCGTGAAGCAACGCGAGGGCGACGGGGACACAACGTACGATGGGACAGCGTGGGGCGTGTGGCGCGCAAGAATCCAATGGGAATTGATTTGGATGATTCCAGCTTGGGGGGACCGGGTGAGGGTATGGCTCGACAGAGGGGGGTCCGGCCGCCTAGTGTGCGGCAGAGGGGATTAGGGTGCCTATGGAGCGGCGGACCAGTGTCGGGTGACGAGTGAGCAGTAGGTGCCATGTGTCACCTGCCAGCGTGTCCACGGTTCTATTTTTACCATTTTGCGTGAAAAAAGGCTAGTTTTGTTACTATGAGACCAAACAATATCAAATAAACCAAAAACTCAACTTTACCACCAGCAAACTGTCCAAAAACTTGTTTACGGTGCATCTTGTCTTTATGTATGTTGATATACTAATAATCACCAAATTGCACTAGACGGGTAAAAGTGGAAAAAAAGTCAAAGGAAGGAAGTGAAACCAAGGTATGAGTTTTCGTCTCATTTAGTTTCTTTCCTAAATGAAATACCAAAATTAACCTCCGCCGAATGAATGGATAAAAATAATATCTTTACCTTGTAAAATCACCGCGGAAGGCGATGTGCCGCGAATAGGGACCACGAAAGCCGACGTGCAGCGAACCCAGACCATGGCAGATGGTCTGCCCTGCGCTATCGTGGTACCGGTTAGCAGCACGTCGCCTTCTGCTGCGATTTTGCATGGTAGAGGTGTTATTTTTATCATTTCATTCTCGGGGGTCACTTTTTCTATTTTATTCAAGAAAGAGATCTTTTCGGCCAAAGACTCAGGAAAGGTAGTCTTCCTATCTTCTTTACAACAGCATTATATGTTAGGACTATGCACACTTTTGTGATTATTTAATTAATTCTTAAAACAATAATCAATTTAAGATCATATATATACTAAGCATATTTGCAACTATGAACAATACCATGATCATCAACTCAAGTACACATTTCTCGTATATATGTGCTAATAAGTCAAAGTCTAGAACAAGAACGCTACTAACAGAATTAGAAGTCATCATCATCACATGACTAATTTCTAGAAAATAAGGCCTAACCTGACCATGCCAAGAGATATCACCGCGACTTACAGAGAATCGCTCCAGCGAAGATTGCAGTAGAGCCTGATGCGAAGAAGACAACGCGAAGCAAATCATGAAGGAAGCCATGAGCAGTCGCGCAATCTGTGCAAGATCACAAGGGACGCCGGCTTCGGAGATACTACCCTCCCCGCGGCGGTGCACGCCGAAGAAGGGATGCAGTAGTCGAGGCAATGCAGCACTTAGGAACAAGGTGAAAAACCAGAGGCTAATCTCTTCTTTCTAGTATGAGTGGAGACGTCTCTCCCTCATGTGGAATCCCGTGGCTAGAGAAAGAAACTACCGTAATCACTTCACGAAATGTTTTGAAAACCGTATTAAACGCAGTTAATGCGTGCCATAAAAGCCCTGTTTAATCAGTGTAATTCAAACATTCGGTTTCCAATTTGTACACCCAACCAAACACAAAATCGCCGAACTATTCACGCGCACGTCGTGCGATGGCGTGGCTAGGCAAGCGAGTATATGTGTTCTTCTTTTGTTTGCTTCAACCAGATAAGATTAACTCCGCTTCGTAAGTTAGTCTCCTCCCACTTAGACTAGCAATATGGTATTAAACTTCTCGCCTTCTATCATATATGAGTAGATCTTCGGGATTTTCTAGAAGTTATAAAGAATATTATCTAGACCAAGCCTATAAACTCCAACATTGTATATGACCTAAACCTATCAGGAAGCACTGCTATTCTATAATTTGTGAAGCTGATTTCTGTCCGTATTATACTATTGAAAAGAACAGCAAAGTTGACTACGTACATATAGCTGTACACCTAACCCGCACTACTTACTTTGTAATGGTGTCTCATTCTCGCAAATATTTTCCGTGTCGTGTTTAACATAACACCCGAGCATATCTTTTTATCAGCAGTGTGTCCCGCACGTAATACGCACTGCCTAGCTATAGCCAAGTGCGTGTAACAACACTATTAACATGTCAAGGACATGATTAGCACCAACATTTGTCTCACACACATAGATTTTGCTCTCTTTTCGCCTGCGTTTCTGTGATTTAGGTGTGCGCTTGTGTGTGGTGTTTGGGGCTGACACGGGGGATGGACGTGTGTGGTGGTCGCCCTGCTGTCAATAAGTGCGGCTTGGGGTTCGGGCGGCGGAAGCAGACGAGAAACCGCTCGCGCCACAACCATCTCCTTCGTGCTATGCCGGCCAGAAAAAAAAAACATGTTGATACGTATCGTTCCATGTGACATTTTTCTGCGGCTATTTTATTGGGGAAAATAGTGATTGAACACGACATATTTGTTATTTGTAATATGTTATTTGCCGAGGAATAGTCGCTGACGAGTTTAATCCGAGTTAAAAGTTTAATCCGAACGATTAACTCGTAGATAAATGTAGAATCGTACGAACAATACAAAAACGTAAATATAAAATAGTAGATTGAACACAGAGATATGATAAAACTTTTTGCTTCTTTTTATTTCACTTGCACCAAAAGCTCGTATAATAGTTGGGAGTCCCTCCTTTATATAGTCTACTGGATGGATAAGGAGCCCAACTTGACATGTTATGAGCCTGGTTTTTTAACATACCCCCTTAGGTACTCATCTGGCGTGTTTATATCTCATCAAAACTCCATAAAAACACAGTGAGAATTTTTTTAAGAAAGAGTACATGAAACATGTTCTGCTGTACTGCACGAATTAGCTCATTAAAAACCTTAACCGAGAAACTTCAGGAAAACTCGTCAAGAGAAAAAGAGTATAATCCACTCAATTCCATTTAATCTTCAGGATTTATTCTTTGGGTACTCAATCTTTATGATCAAGATTCAATAATGACTTTGTGAAGATTCTCCTCTCAAATTCTGCACTTCTCTAAGTCTCTTTATTCCAATTCAACGTATGCATCTTTCAAAACTAAACGTTGAAAGTAACTTAGTGAATAAATCTACAAAATTTTTATATGACTTAGTATGCAGTACTTTGATTTCGTCCATCTTTTACAATTTACGATCATAGAAGAACTTGTGGTTGATATGCTTTGTGAGTTGACACTTCACATAACCCACCTGCACTTATGCAATACAAGCTGTATTTTCTTCATATATATAATAGTAGAAGCTTGTGCGGTATTCAATCCACGTGACTGCTGGATGTGGTGAATCATTTACCGAAACTAAGCACATTCTCGTGGAGCCTCGTATAATGCTATGATTTCCGAGTTGTTCGTCGAAGTTGATACAAGACTTTGCTTGGACGATTTCTATGAAATTGCTGTTCCACCACATAGAAATACATAACATATTTGCGATTTGGTTGTATACGAGTCCAACAGGTACCCGACATCTGCATAGTCATTCATAGACAGGTCTTGGTTTTTTCTGTAGAATAGACCAATGTCTTTGCTGCTTTGGAGATATAAGAAGATGTTCTTTATTCCATGCCAACGCATTTGGTAGGTTCTATACTATACCTTGCTAATAGGTTCACGGCAAATATAATGTCTAATCCAGTACGATTTGCTAAGTACATGAGTTCTTCTATTGCACTTAAGTATGGGAATTCCGGTCCCAGAACTTCCTCCCCCTCTTCTCTAGGTTTGTACAGATCCTTGTCTTACTACAAAGATCTCCCGACCATTGGCACTTTCGAAGGGTATGCATTTTCAAAGCCGAACCTTTATAACACCTTCTGAGTGTAGGTTGACTGATGCACTAAAATCCCTTCAGGTGTATGCTCAAGCTGCAAGCTTATGCAATATTTGGTTTTACCCAAATATTTCATTTCGAACTCCGACTTCAGATAAGAGATTGCTTTCTTAATACCTTCTGGGGTTCCAATGATTTCAGATCATCTTCATACACCACGATTATAGAAAATCCATCCTGAGATCGTCGTATAAATACACAGGGACAATTCTCATTGTTCTTGTAGCATTTCTTGCATAGAAAGTCGCTTCAAACGATTATACCACATCCCGCCTGATTGCTTAAGTTCGTACAATGACTTTCTGAAATTCACATTGTACATATTTCTATTTGCTCTACCATGGTTCGGGACGTTGATACATTCAGGTACCTTCATATAAATATCCGAATCTAATATTCCATAAAGGTGTGCAGTTACCACATTCATCAATTTCATTTCTGAATTCAAGTTTACTGAAATTGAGATTAAATATCTAAATGTAATTTCGCCCATGACAGGAAAATAGATTTCTTCATAATGAACTCCTGGACATTGAGTGAAACTTTGTGTAACGACCCTAGCTTATTTTTATTTTTTTTCGAACAAATACCCACTTATGCCCTATGTGGTGCACATAGGGAGGTGTGCGGCTTACAGGCCAAAACATATCTCTTTTATTCAGAGATAATAATTCAGTTTCTATTGCATCCTTCCAATCTTCTCAATATGATTTTTTATTACATTCAGCGAGCGATGCAGGCTCTGGATCAAGATCGATGATTGTGGTAAATTTCTTCTCTATTTGTTTCACTAGTGCGTGGGTCATGTGCATGGATTTCTATAGCTTGCCATGTTATTTCTCGATATTTTCTATCAAGGGGTTGATTTCCTCCCCCTAATGACAGGAAACTATACCCATGATTTCCTCCCCTAGTGACAGGAAACTATCACTATCAAATATGCTATCAGCGAAGCAGATTGTATGCAAATCTCCAGTCATAGGGTCCAGATACCTAATTATGGATGTTGTCTCATAACCAACATATATCCTAGACTTTCGGAGAGGTCTCATTGCAATTCGCTGCGATGGTGGTATAGGTATATAAACCTTGCAACCAAACCTGCGAATATGAGAAATTTTCGGTGCTGACCCTTGCTCTAGTTGCATAGGTGAATAGATGTTATTTGCCGATAGTCTAAAATTGATGAGAGCTGCTGTGTGCAGGACTGCGTGTTCCCAATATGTAGTTGGTAAATTACAATTCTGATAATCTATTCTGGGTGTGGACATACGGTACAGAATACTCAACTTTAATTCCTATTGCCATGCAATAATCATCAAATACCTTCAAGCTAAATTCTCTAGTGTTGTCCATTCTGATAGACTTCACATGATGATCAGGGAAAATATTTTAATTATCTGTGAGATTAGCATTGGAAAAGAGTGATTTCTCGTAGACAATAAACATACGTGCGACCATTTCGAGGAACATCGATGTGCACCATAAAATAGTTAAATGACCCTGACAGGGGCTGCATAGGGCCGCAAATGTCTCCTTAGATACGGTTCAGGAATGCAGCGATTTCATCATTCACTTTCAGAGCAGAAGGTCTAGTAATTAATTTCCCGGTGGCATATGCGGGGCACACAAAATCTTTCTGATTCGGGAATTTCTTTACATCGATACCATGTCCCTGTGAATTGTTAATTATATATCTCATCATCCTAAAACCTGGGTGGTCTAATATATTATGCCAAAGACAGAAAAATTCAGAGCTTTTAAATACAGTTTTCAGGGCAGTATAGGCTGCGGTTGCCTTAATATTACTGTAGTATAGCCCAATTTCATATGAAGAAAATCAATCTAATACCATTTTCTGCTTTCTTCACACTTTGTAATGAGCATGTATTTCTTACCATACTTTTCTTTGGTCTCTACATGGAAACCGTTAGCGCGAATATCGTTGAGAGTTCTAGTCGATTATGGGTACAACAAGACTTCTTTAATGACCAGAATTGTACCCCATCGGGAGTATAATTGTAGCCCTTTCTGAGCCTATTATACAAGTATCACTGTCTGTGATTGTCGTAAGACTACCAGCATTCTTACTAATCGACTGGAAGAATTTCGTCACTCTCAAGGTTGTATTCGTTGTGTCGCTATCCGCTAAGAACTCTTCCTCCACATGACATCGCACGTGTTCTGATACTTCAAATATCAGAACATAACTTGCTATTATAAATACAGAAAAATTAAGGCTTGCAAGACCCATCATAAGAATTTAATGTTTTGCTCTCTCCTAGAGTTTACAACCATTATTCAAGGTTCCATCACAATTAGAAACAACAAGTGACTGCAAAAAGTTCTAAGTGCAATGCGTGCACTAGATCGAATCAGCGAAATATATAGAAACTTCTGCTTGAATTCGCTCTATAGTGATCTTCTCCTCTTGGGCAACTTCAGCTGCGGCCGCTGCGATGTCCAAATGAGGGGTGATGGGGGTTGCTACTGGGCTATCCACATTCATGAGTTCGACTAATGGCTGTGGATCCTCTGTGCCTCATGTTGTCCTTTTCCTTTCTTGTTAGACTGGAAAGCATCAATAACGTGCGACCCACGACCTTACCCTTCTTGCCTCTCTCTTTCGTGAGAGGATTCCTCACCTTATAGATGCTAGCATTGGCTTCATGGCCAACATTGCTACTAGGCGGCTATGAGATATAGTTCTTCCCTAGAACATCTTAAGCTTACGTAGCTTACATGATGTCAATCAATTCGACATACTCCTTGTAGCCGTCTTGACGATAGTTATGTGCGAATTACACCGCATTCGAGTGAAATATAGATAGTCTTCTTAATCTTCTGCTCATCCGTGATTACCTTACCACAGAATTGAAGAATGATACAAATTCTGGCTATACTGGGCCAGCTCATCGAACTCCCGGTTCGAGATGCCAGTCATCTATATTTTTATGCAAAGAGTTCATAAGATTACTACCGATAATTTGCACAAAACAGTTGTAAAATTATCATAATGCTCTTCGTACTTTCGGTTCGTGATCCCGTATTTTTTATACATTTTCATGATTACTGCTATTTTTAGTGATTAAAAGCAATATAAACAATCACGGATAATCAAAACAGTAAATACAATACATAAATTGCATAGAAATAATAATAACAAAGTTAAACATGCTTCAAAAGTTCAAAATTATTCAAAATTTGAATTCTCGATGCTCTTTTCTGCTGAAATATGAATTTTCAGTGAATTCTGCTTTTTTTTTAGGGCTAAAACCGCTAAATTTCAATTCTGAAAAAAATTTCATGTAATTTTAGATAATATAGGGGCCTTTTTTTTTGCAAAGTTTTAGAATTTTTTTTTTCTCATGATTTTTCTTTTCCCAAAAAAACTCTTTGGGCTCGGCCTTCTTTCCTTTTTCTGGCCTGCTATCGCCCAAACCATACAGTTAGTGTTAAAAACTTACTGCAGCAGCGGCGGTGCAAGCGCGCGAGGCGGTCGGCATGGGGTTCGGGCAAGGCGGCTGCAGACCGATGGAGCCACGACCGCGGTGGGCCACGCAATACAATGGCGGCTTCCGGTCGTGGCTTGCGCGGCGGCTTTGGCTTTGGGACGGCGGGTGCGACGGCGGGATGCAACCGCAGCCGCAAGAGTGGTGCGGCTTGGGCCCGGCAAGGAGTAGCCGTGTGGTGGCGCTGGGAGCCAGCTGGCGGCCGGGGGCAGTGGGAGTGGGCCGAGGCGCGGCAACGGCCGCGTGGGCCAAGGCGCAACGCGATGCCCGGAGCGTGGCGGTGCTTAAAGTCGCGAAAGCGGCGACAGCAGAGAGGCACTCGTGCGCGGCGCGGCGGCGCGCCGCCCATATGGAGGCGACGTGGATGTGGCCAGCGCACGGGCACAGAGGCGCGGTGGCGGCGCATGCGGAGCGGGCGGCCGGTAGGCGCGCATCTCTAGGTCGGCGTCGGCGCTTCTCCGGCTAGGCGCACACTCAAGGCGGCCGCGGGTGGTCGGTGTGGTGGCGGCCGCAGTCGGCCGACATCGCGGTGGGACGGTCGTGCGGGGCCGATGGCGGCGCGCGCGCGCGCGGCGGTGTCGGCGCCACTCCCTGTTGTCTTTTGCCGTTCTTTCTTCTCTCAGACAAAGATGCCCTTGCAAGGGTTGTGATCATCGGCGGCGCAGCTCCAGCCGCGGAGGGCCCGTGACGTGGCGGCGCCGCTCGATGGCGCGCCATGTGCGGTGGCCATCGCGGCGGTATCGGCAGGTCGACGAGGAGGGTGCAACGCGCTCTGGACGATGGCGGAGCAGCCGTACGGGCTTGCACAATCGTTTTCTTCTTCTTCTTACTGTTCATCTATTCATGCGTCGATCTACAACGCAATCAACATTCTCTCTTTCATGTAATTTACCGATCAGTTTGACTGACGACTTTAAATTGGCTGGCGGTAGATTAAAGTAGATTTGTACCGTAGAAAACAATATAGAAAGTAACAATTGGGGAATCGAAAGCGATCTAGAAAATTCGATTCGATCTACGAGCGTCGTGTTACGGTAGTTACCTTTCCATTCAAGTAGAATAGATCTAGAGGTAGTTTGGAGTCGATCGTGATGATAACGTGTTAAGGAACCGTCGTTGGCGAGTTCGATCCGAACGATTACCTCGTAGACAAGCGTAGAATTGTAATAACAATGCAAGAATAAAAATATAGAATAGTAGATTGAACATAGAGATATAAGGAGATTTCTTGTTTATCTTTATTTCACTTGCATCAAAAGCTTATATAATAGTTAGTAATCTCTTTTATATAGTCTACTGAATAAAGGTGAAGTTCATCTTAGATCAGACCCGCCTCACCTGGAGACGATTTCTTAACGATACAGAGCTGAGCTAACCAATCCGATGAGTCCCCGGAATGTTATGCTATCTAAAAATAACCAATCCGATGAGTCCCCGGAATGTTATGCTATCTAAAAAAACAAAGTTACGTTAGGACTCGACTCGAGACGGCAGTCCTTGCTTACCCTGATGTGACAAGCAGTCGTAACCCTTGTTTAATTATGTCACTGCATACACGTTTCACGCTTGGCCGCGACCTTCCCTAATTTCGATGTGGCAGCCTGCTTTTGGCACTTGGCAACTCCCTCTCTCCACTCCACGGGAGCTTGGCTGCTCTGGGCGCTAGAGAGCGGCCAACGACGCGTCGTCCGCCGTGCCGAGCTCTAGGGTAGTTGGGAACATGGGATGATGAGCGAGCCGCGGCCGCGGGCGTGCGACGTGGGGCGCATCGCACAGGCCGTGAGCCTACCACTTTCAAAACCTAGGCACGTCACGAGCATCTACGTGTCATGGGGATTCTAGGGGTACAGACGCTGTGGGAGATGGTGCACAGAGGAGTTCTAGCGACGACGGCTTGCGTCGTCACGGGAACGACCGTAAGACTGTACAACTACGGTCCATCCCAAGGAAATATGGCTAGCCTACCAAGTCCACATGAACTATAACACGATATGACGCAAAGAGACGAGGAGAAAACTCACTGGAGGTGAATCTGGGCGGGGCGTTGTCTGGCGGTGGTGCGACGAAACGCGGGGAGAGAAGAAGCTTCGATTCGGTGGCCCCAAAGGCTATGGACCGAAATTGATTGGGGAAAGGAAGCATAAGGTTGTGGAATGTATTGTGACGTGAAAGATTTGTGTAGAGGCTCGCCTGATATGGCGGAGTACAGTGGCACACGGTCCACGCAAGGACTACACAGTCTATGCGCGCCCAATCAGCATTGTCCGGCTGGAAGACGTCAGTGAGGACGTGGTCGGAGAGAGCATATTTGCCGAGCGTGACGAGGAAGAGGCCACGCCACTTGGTGTAGTTCGACGCGGCGAGATCCAGTGTGACCGGCACGAGGGACTTGATGTTGAGGACGCTGGTCGCCTGCGAGTGGAGAGCGGCGAGGTCAGCAGGCGTCGTAGGCGCGCCAGGTGGAGCCGTGGACGGGGGAGCGGCGGCAGAGAGAGCCGCGCGAACAGCAGTGGCCACCGTCTGGGCCAGAGACTCAGCGAGAGTCACGGCGGCGGCGGCGGCGTCGCCGGAGGCCGACGAGTCGGGCTAGAGGGCGCTGCGAATGGCAGAGGCAGCGGCATCGGCGACGGCGTCAGGAGAGAGCGCGCCGAGGGAGGAGGAGATCGCCGCAGCGGAGGTCGACATGGGCGCCGCCGCGAGGAGAGCGGGCGTCGAGGGGAGCGGCGTGGGTTATGCGGAAGCGATTAGATCGAGAAAAATCTGATACCAAGATAGCGGATATGGCTCACGCTACAGTTCTATTGACAGAGACCGTGAGTACATATAGGCACCAGACTTTCCATATCTCTCTCAACCGATTCATAGCATCAATATCGGGAGAGGATTAGGAGTCCGGCCAGGATTACAGGAGGAATAATAGGAGATGGTTAACACTGTTATCGCACCTGAGTTGACGAAGACGGGGGCCTTGTGGCTTGGCTGCGAGAGTACAGGAGGAGTCATCATGCAAAAAAAGATAGAAGTATGGCAGAACATAAGGTGACACAATCGATTCTTGAAGTGACTCACCGGATGAACGGGAATGACATGGAGGCGATCGACGGCTCACTGCCGTGCTTGGAGAGGACGACACGGTCCAACTGCGTTCATAGCGACTGAGTGGAGGAGAATGTAGGGAACACGAGGGGAAAATGATGACGAGAGAGGCGGGGAAGATGGTGCTCACAGCTAAGCTTAAAAGACAACAGAGACCCGATGTTTTCTCGTGAGGTTGCGACAGATACGCACGAGCTTCCGCGGGCTACATTGGCTCCCGCGCGACGCGTGCTCTGGAATTGATGGGACTTCCTCGCGGCACTCAGAGAGAGGGAGCAAGGCTCGAGGCTGCAAGGCCTATTGTCTCCTGCAGAGAGAGAGAGAGAGATGAATGCATGAGTGAGAGAGAGCCACCTACACAACAAGAGAAGAACAGGCTAGGCTGGCTCGGGCCAAGGGAAGAAGACATGAAGAGAGAGGACGTTGTGCCGGCGTCTGGGTTTTGGCCCAGGAGAGATTGGGGGAAGGAAAGTTTGGGTTTGAATTTGAATTTTTTTAATGGTTTTCAATAACTAGGTTTTAATTATTTTTTGTTTGCACATCAGTATTTTTTTAGGATTTTGAAATTTCAATTTTTGAGGCAAGGAAATTGTTTTAGAAAATTAAATTGCAAGGCAAAGCTTTTGGAGATTTCAAATGCAACCAAAGTTTTTCAAAATCACGTATTTTTAAATTGGAACCAAATTTGGAATATTACAAAACCTAACCCCCTAAAAGAATCTCGTCCTACAGGGAGGGGAGGGGTACCATGAGCTATGGTTGTACTGAGGGGACACAGACAGGCTACACTAGCTTGCCTAAAAAAATATACCACATAAACTAGGAAGCCATGCAAGTAAGAGATTATAGATCGTTACCACTAGACGTGCAGTGCAGCCGAAGAAGAGTTAGAGCAACCTGATCCAACGTCGATGTAGTGGTCGTGGTCGATCATCCAACGTCCTCGGTATTTATCATCTCCTTCAGCAACCTTTCACGTTCCTTGTGTAGGTTGTGGATCGTCCTTGATCAGCGCAGCAACGCCTCTATGGTATCCGCACGTCTAGGGGTGGAACGCCAACGCCGATGTGCTAGCACCAATGGGCACAATAGGACCTTCGGAAAGATGACGACTAGGATTTCAGTGGAGCAACTCTTACGTACCAACAGCCCCATGCATCCCCTTATAAAGAGCCCATAACGGATCCTATCTGAACTCATTTGTTCCAATATGTTAAGTGTGTGACCCTGTAGGTTCATGCGTAATCAGTTGTGACTCGGAAACTCCTTTTGGACCATGAGTCGTTAGCGGTTCCTAGCAGGACATAACGATTCTCGAACACACATAAATATTATATCGAATGAACCTTATGCAATATGATATGTGATAATTTCCTTATCACTTACGACTAGCTCGTATCTCCATACGATCAGTTCGTAACTCCTTACAATCAGTTTGCTGACTAGTTAGTGATCATATTCGACCAGTTTACGACCAGTCCATCAGTCTATACGACTGGTTTGTATCTGGTTGGACTGAACGACCTGCTTGTCATCCATGTACGGTTCAATACTTTCTCGATCAAGTGACAGATAAATTTGTGTGGTTGACTCTTCGACCACTAGTGGCACAACCATGCACTGTCTTTATTCAACCACGTCGAGGGGCCCAGAGATATCTCCGTCATGTTAGGAGGGGCAAATCCCATATCCCAGTCACATCCCTCCGTATGTTTCATAGCATACCCGAAAGCTACTTTTATAACTACCCAGTTACGAAGCAGCGTTTGACAATCCCTAAGTATACTATTACATATATAGGAAATCATGTTGATCTCTGGTCTAAAGATTATACATCATCATTGCTTGAGACCAACTGATGATATATAAAATCATAACAATCTCAATAGTATCTCAAGGTGGGTCAATCCAACACCATGTTCTCTAACATGTGTTCACATTATTAATTCGATATCCCTATATCCATGATCGGTGAAACATGGTCATCAATCAGTACATGTGTTGGTCGATAAGTGACTAGTGTTCCGATCAGTGACATCCGACCAGGGATACATTTAGAATAACATCATATAACTTAAAGAGCTTCACTAATAAGTCACATACCTGTTAATCTTTATAAATGATAATTCATCCAAGGAACAAAATAATAATTATTCTATAACTCATAAATATAGACGTGATATAATCATCTCTATGATTGTCTCTAGGCCATATCACTAACAACTGCTTGCAATTGCTTTTCCAGCTTCTGTCATTGCAAGTCTCACGGCAACACGGAGACTTGTTCGTTACAGTTCGGCTACCTTGGTCAATAGTAGTCTTATGGAGCAGTCTTTGGGGTAGTGGTCTTGGCCTTCATAGAGAAAACAAGTGACCTTGATCAACGGGCATTCTCCAGGTTGGTGGTTTTCATCGTAGTTGGGGCAGTTCACATAACAGTGACTTGCACAATGTCCCTTTTCCACAATGTCTACATGCTATCTGATTCATAGGACAATTGTTTTGTTTCATGGTGCTCTTCATATCTGATACAATATGGAACTAGTCACGTGTAGCAGTAATGTCCTTTTTCTCCACACGTAAAGCATGTCCCACCTCTGGGTTGTCGTTTTGGGGATATAATTGGACGACGTGTCCTACCTCACTACACTAGAAGCAAGTAGCACTTGGCTGAGTCTCTAAGATTGGTAGTAGTGGCCCCGCTGACGAAGCTTGCACCTTCCTGGGGTACTTGTGAGTGATGCACTTCCTTGGCAAAGCTGCAGCTAGTGATGGTGGTGTCCCTAGCTTGCTTTCCTAGATCCCTTTGAGGACATTCGATCGCATAGTGTCCCTAATTGCCGCAACGATAACAAATGGTTTCCTGATTTCGCCGCTTCAGAGAGCACTTACTGGCAAAGTGTCCGATATATTTGCAATTGAAACAAGAGACACTTTGTCAGGGTTTTCCTAACGTAGCACAATTGTTGCCCCCATTGTGGCAGTTTCCTTCCGGCAATCCTTACGAGACAGATTGGGCGAAAACTTGTACTGATAGTTAGGGCATCGGAGGCTGACATCTGGGTACATTCTTTGATTACCTGTGTCTTTCCGTGGCTTGCCATTATTATGTGGAATGAAGATCTCGGTCAATTGTTTTGTTGGGAGGGTGTAAGATCGAGGAGACCAACTAGATGGTGGTGAATAGACGGTTTTAAAATATATTTTAGCCAAAATTGAGTTTTATGTGCGAAAGCGTAATTCAAATCAGTTTTGCACAATTAAAGCATACATGAACCAGCCTCGACTAAGTGCACCAACAACCTAAGTCTAGATCCAGGTTTGCAATCATAGGGTGACAAGCAATCAATTCAATTCTAGGAATATAAATTACAAGAATGAAAATGAGCACGAGGAGGTAAACCACAAAGATGACACGATGATATTTTTACCGTGGTGTTCGGAGGCTTGACGGTCTCCCCTAGTCCACATTGAGGTAAGCTCAACCGAATTGGCCCGGCTCCCTGAATTAAGCCAAATACCTCAAATCCACTAGTGGTAGCACTTTCTCCCTCTGGGTAGGTGAGCTCCAACCTTGTGGATATCGTGAGGATATGTGCACGATCTCAGGATGATGAGTCAATTGGCAATGGCGTTGTTGGTTTGCAAAATCTCGCGTTTTCGGGTTTGCTCAAGGTCGCTCGGACCACGTGCGTCCGACCGGTTGTGTCGGACGGTCAGACCGCCCGTGGAGAGGTTCGACCGGCCATGGTGGCCGGTCCGACCGCCAAAATGAAAAGTGGATTTTGGGGCTGAGCCAAAAATAGGTTTTGTAGGCAAGTGAGGGGAGTCTCCTGGATGTGGTCACATCATTTTTGGAGCTCCCAGTCAAAAGTTCTATTAAGTTGAAAATTCCAGAAGGTTTCGGATTTTCACGCTGAAAATTTGGCTAAGTCTTTTCGGGCGGTCCGACCGCCGTTGTGGGATCGGTCCGACCGGCCTGAAATCGGTTGGACCGGCCTTGTGGGGCAGTCAGACCGCCGATGACTTGGAGGTTAGCCAAGTTTGCATTGATGTGTGTTGATTGTGGTTTATGTATGGAGTTCAATACTTTATTATTGCATATTGCATTGTGGAACTAACGTGGGTCAAGTTGTGAAGAACTTATTCCCGGAAACGATTTGTTTTGTCTATTGCTGTGCTGGTGGCTTACAGGTCAATGATGTCAACGGTGAGGTGGATCGGGACTACGCTTGGAGAGCTGAGGTCCAGAACGATCATGAATACCGGGTGAGGTCGTGTGACTCAAGCATGGTGCAGAATGGGCAAGATGGGTCGAACGGGTAGTTCGGTACAGCTGGTTGGATCAGGTGGTGCGGATATCGGTGCGAGTCTCTGGGAGGTTCCGATGGGATTCGGACAGGAGAGGCTTGGCGACGTGATGAGAACCGCTGATCAACCTACACGTGGTGAAGCAGGCGATTGCTTCAATAGTTATGTGTGTGTTGGTCCCATGTATTTTTGGGTCCCAAAAGTGAAACCCTAGGTCTCTAGTATAAATAGAAAGGGGGGAGATGGAAAACCCTCTCAAGCATTCATTTTAGCCCCCTTCTTCATTTTCTAGGGTTTGGAGGAGAGGAGAGGAGAAGCTAGGGTTTGGAGTGTGCTCCTTGTGTGAGCTCTTGCCCTCCTTGTTAGAGAGGCTTTGTAAGCATCTAGTGTGATCAAACAATCTTGTGATGCTTAATTGAAAGGTCATTTGTTCCCTTTGTGTTCTTCTCCCTTTTGGATGAGTTTGGTGCTTCCTTGATTCAAAGGTTTATGCTTGGTCCCTTAGCCTATTTTATCTTGCTTTGATGTGTGGGAATACTCCGAGAGTCATCTAGATCATCAACCCCCACAAGCAAGTCTTGAATCAAGATTTTCATATTTCTAGGGTTTGTGCACCTCTTTTGTAAAACCCCGAGAGATCGATTCTGCGAAGTGGATCTGAAGGATCGTCGCTAGAAATATGTCTCTAATATCTTTAGGGAGGTGTGCTCGAAATTTAGTCAAGTTTCATTGGTTGAATCAAAAGTTGGATCAAATTTCGTTTTGGACTTGGGCTTGATTTTCTGGTACTGGACTGAACCGGTCTGACCGATCTTATAACGGCGGTCCGACCGCCTGCTGTTCGCTAGCTATCTGCGGTCGAACCGATTTCCACAGTCCGACCGCCGATTAGTAGCCGGTCCGATCATTGCTTAGCCGTCGGTCAGACCGCCCTTGGTAATCGGTCAGACCGCCTGTGCCCAGATCTGCCCTTTGAGTTTAAGTCTCCATTTTTGTGTCGTGTGGTTGTCGGGGCATCGAATTCAGCACAAGGCTTCCACTGTGCGCTTACTGATCTTCTTAGCTTTCATAGCTAAAGGAGTAAAGTTCGTGTTGAATTTGATTTAGACGAGAAAGTTGTGAAAGCGCCTATTCACCCCCCTAGTCGCCTTTCCGGTCCTACAAACCTTCACAATACTCATGCCTTCTCGCAAGCTTTTTGAGAAGATCACCGGACCACAACGCCTAGGTGTTCACAAACACGAAGAGTAATAAGGTAAACCTCTTGCTTGACTCTCACCAAGTGCTAACAAGTGCAAACGAATACTCAATCCATCTCTAGATGCAACACATGCGACTAGAGACATCTCTCCTTACTCACAATGTGTAACACATGCATAATTAAGAGGAGAAACTCACACTAGCTCAAGAGGGTGAAATGAGGTGTCTTCAACCTGGATAGAGAACCCCAAACCAGGCTTATATAACCCTAAGCAAGAAACTAGTCGTTACTCATAAAATCAGCACAAACACATATACTCCAAGCATGTATGGGGGTAACAACACATAATGGCTAGTTCATTTACATGTGGCAAATAGTCATTGAGCCGAGACGCTGATACCCTAGACATATCTTGGGTACCCCCAGACATGTCTAGGTCCCCTTGGGAGCTCTCTGTAAACCCCAAAAATGTCTAGGGTACCCCAAACATGCCTACCCTATGCTGAAAACTTGAGTTCAGTTAAGTTTTTATTTCCAAAGCAAAAATGCATGAACTTCAACCATTTACAAAATTAATTTGTGAATTATAGTCACATACCACAAAGATTAGATACATGAACATCAATTGTTTGCAAAACATATTCACAAACTTTAGTATCATACCACAAGAAGAAGGTGCATAGACTTCAACTATTTGCAAAACACATTTGTAAATTATAGTCATATGCTACAAAGAGTAAATGCACGAGTTTCAACTACTTGCAAAGCACATTCACAAACAATATCATCATGCCGCAAGGAGTAGATGCATGGACTTCAACTATTTGCAAAACATATTTAAAAATTATAGTATCATGTTACAAAGAGTAAATGCATGATCTTCAATAATTTGTAAAACACATTCGCAAACAATAGCATCATGCCTAGAAGAGCTAAAATAAGCGGGATTGAGCTATGGTACTCAAGCTCCCAAGTAATCACGGGAATTGACAATCCTACTCACAAATCAAATCCAATTGCAGTTTCCATGGATTGTCACCAAATCTCTCCAAAACTGAAATCGTGAAATCCTCATCGATTCAAGTCCTTCATAGCTTTGCAGGATCCTTTACTCCACCCAACATTTCCCCCAAAAATTTGGACTCCCGGGCACGGACGGATGCTGTATGGTATACGGAACGGGCAAAGGATCCTCGTTTTTTTTTTTCAAGGAAAGGAGCACTAGCTGATATGTCCTGGTTAAGCAAAGCTGCAGTAGATCCTGGCGCCGGGCCGGCCTGGTGCTGCTAACGAAGGCATCAAGCAGAGATAATATGTCATTCATAAAAAAAAAGACTCAAATCTGTTAGTAATCTTTGTGCACATGTTATATCTAGATTTTACATAAAGTTTGTTTATGTAGTCCTACAATATTTAGGTAGTATTCATTATGGATACTAGAGTTTGTTTCGTACCTATCCAGGATACGTAGAATCCTTTTCGAATATGAATAATCGTTGCTCTCAATAAAAGAGTATCCCTGTAATCAGATTTTGTGAACAAGAGCAACAGAGAAGAAGAGAAAATCAGAAAAATTATTGTTTCGGTGGTAAAAAAAAAAAACCTTTTTTGCGCTCGCTTGCTAGTGTTCCATTATGTTCGTGTGTTCATCCTCGATTTGGGCAAACAAAATCGTCCACCCGAAGAGATATTCTTAAGAGTCGCAGCAACACTTTTTACTGATGGAACCAAGGGTAAGTCGAAAAGTGGTAGAATGTACAGTTTGCAGTCTTACTGTGGCTCGCCCATGTCCTTGCTAGACCAACTCACTTTGCCGGCATATGACATCCACTGGCGACCCGCATCATCGCCAAGGCTACTTTTCACCCTGGCACCGGACGAGATTGCGCTGTTTCTCTCGACTCGTGGCAGGCTGGCTGCAGCGGACACGAGTCGACGCACCCATCACGCGGACCGGCGAAGTCGCGGCAACCAACACCCCCAACTACCCCGAAGGTGACAAACAAACCATGCGGATGGCGCGGCCGAAAACCCCCCACCGCCCCGCCACCGAATCGCGGCATTAACCATGCCGGCCGTGCGCGCCCTCCCCGGCTCACTCACTCACCACCCACACGTGCGGTGCGGTGGTCAACCGCCCTACTAGCTCCATTGCACGCGAACCACACGACCTGCACGAAGCTATTAGCCATCTTTAACACTACCTCACGCATTCTTCTCTTCTCATCATCACTAATCAGCGATCACCATGTCACCATTCATATATACGTAGCTTTCTTTCGTTGCTCTTCTTGCTCTTGTATTTACAAGAAACAGGCACGCGTGGCTCATTGAGCCTGATCACCAACCGAGCGCTACATGTGCCGTTCCTTTTTCAAAAAAGGAAAAGGGGAGAGGAGGAGAAGAAGAAGAAGAAGAAGAAGAAAAATGCTTGCTTCGCAGTGTCGGTGGGGGATTACACGCATGCGAGAGGACGGGAAGGAGGAGGAGGAGGAGCTCATCGGCTATGCACACCATCTCCGTGGCCTCAGAAGGGATCCTATCACGGCGAAGTGAACGTAACTACCACTCATCCTTATGTACACGGACAGTTCGTCGTGTCGGTCGGATCAGTCGCTTGCTCTCGCCGCCGCCGTCGGTACGTCGGTGCGCCGTGCTCGACGGACGTCGGCCGGAGCCCGATAGTTCACTGCTTCAGCCGCAGCGGCGGCGGGTGGGACTCGACGAGGATGGACCATAGTATCTGCACGTCCTCGCACGGGCACGACTTGACGTCCTCGTACAGGATATAGATCCCCATTTCTGTCATCACACAGCGGAAACGCAATCCATACGATGTCAGTGCTCATCTTGGCAAGCAAAAGCAAATTGACAAATGAGAGTAACAACAATAGAACAACAGCAACCAGAACATGAAACATGAATCGCGAGAACAAGAACAGCAGGAACAGAATAACATGAACAAGAACAGTGGAGTGCGGCGCATACCCTTCTTCTGCGCTGAATGCATGCGAATCCAGAGCTTCTTCAGCGGCGTGAGGAGCGACTGGAGACAACCCATGATCCCAGCTCGCCTGCTACTTTGTTACCACCTCTCCATACACCAATCAACTAAGCTGAAATAGGGAAAGCAAAGAGCAATGCCTAGCTTGCAAAGGGGTGAGAGGGAGAGGAGAGTTGCTTTGAGGCTGGGTGAAGTTTCTGCTTTACTATTCCTACCATCACGTTGCGCTCCCTTGCATCTTAATAACAGGCTTTAAAAATCTTAGTGACGAAAAATCTTGGTGCCGCGTCACTGTCCATCCATATCTCTCAACGAATAAACAACAACGCAGAAGCATTTCGCATTGCGCTCGTTCGCTCGCAAAAGATTCTTATAATCATAGAGAAACGATAGGGAGAGAAATACCGGCTCTGTTAGGTCTTATTTAAGCTTTATGAACAGGCCATGACCCACCGTGTCAACAAAACAAGCCACGAGTTTATTCGTCGATGGCTTTTTTTTTTTATTATTCGGAGAGAAGATCACTGGTGATAACTATTTGTTAACCCATTACTGTCGGCATGCGACGTAGGACAATCCGTACTGATCAGCACGCTCAAATATGATCCTGCGGTCGATATCAGTTCCAGTTAACTACTACATAATGACATTTTCCGTCGGTGAACAGTATGTGGCACTGGTCAGCCATGAATATGTGCCTACATGGTCTGGTGCAGGTCCATCCAAATGTCGTGAAATTAACAGGGTGTCAGTTAGGGCATCGCCGTTGTACAACGAGCCGATTGAACAGAAAAAAAGAAGAAATGATGTGTACCGTGAATGGGATGGTTTATCTTAGGAGATCATGAGAAGGAAATTGGGCAGAGACTGACCTGTTCCAGTGGTTGCATCTTCACTTTCTCTTGTGGAGAAGCTTTTGCCGTATCAGCAATTTGCAGATCTCATGGACCACCATGGAGAGAATCAGTGGAATGCCAAGTCAATGTTTTTGTCCAGACTTTGCTCTCCTCAGATGGGATATTCTTTGCTTGAGCAAATGAGCTCCTCCATGCTAACAACCAACGAGTGCTTCTACAAAATGAGTTAGTGCAAACGTCTTATGTGTGACAGCATTAAAGCTAGTGCTCTTTAAAAAAAACAGGGCATACTAGCTTTTGATTGAAAGCTGATAAAGCAAGTGTTCTTGGGTTTGCACCTATCATCTATTAGGCTTTACAATTTACATACCACATATAGGGAAGATCGGATATATTTTTGTGTGACATTTGCTAACAAAACTAAAATCAATATTGTATTGGCAGATCAAATGCGGTACTCATGACAATGTTGAGTACTGTATTTTCTGCATCTATTTTGTAGTCAGGATAAATAAAGTTTAACATTATCTATGTTGCAGTCGTAGGTGTACAATGCAACTTTGCACTTTTTCAGTGCATGATATTCCGGTAAAGAAACCGGCAGCAGGTATCAAAATCAACTAAATTAAGGAATTTGGACCAATATTGTCAGGATCCCGAGTTGATGTAGATGTGTTCGAGCGTAGATTGTAACCATGCGTCGGAGCTGTGATGCTTCCTGAGCCTCGGAAACGCGGTCGGGGCGCCGTGGTAGAAGAACTGCGCAGCCGGGTCTTGGAGCAGAGTCGAACCAACAGAACGTAGATAGAAGCAGAATTGAGACGAGACAGATTTGGGAATTTTCCGATATTTTTCTTACTCAAACCAACATGTATCTCTCCTTTAAACAGAGAGTATCCTAACAAACGATACTAGGAATCGAAGTTGAATACTAAACTATTAAATGATGCCGAAACTAACTCTGAAACGGAAAAGGAAACTGACAGTAAAGGAAAACTATTCCAATTCCGACAACGTCTCCCGCCTGTCTGAAGCAACCTTGTGCCGGCACTGATAGACTATGACAAATATACCCAAAGTGGTGGATCTCAAGGGGGACATCAACAAAAGGAAAATTTTCATCAATCAAACTCAATATCCTGGCAACATTTGGGGACCAATCCTGTAAATTTTAGTTGTTTAGAAAATCATAGGACATTGAAAAAAATGCAGGTTCAAATTTTTTATTTTAACAAGGACTGAACTTTCTACCAGTAATCTAATTTCTTGGTTTTGGACATTTTAACTTCCATCCTCAATTTTTGCCAATTCTCTAGTTATTGAGGATCGTCAACATATTTATTAATGTAGCACACTGGGAGGGAAAGTGCAGCATGTTCAGAGTTGTGCGCTTGTGAAATGGAACTTTCTGATTATCACCATTATCTTTGCTAAGGCTGTTAACTTGGCACTACATATGGCAGCAGATTTGCCCAAATTCAATACTTTATCTAACTAGCCTCACTGTAAATATACATAGCACAAGAATTGCGAAGATTGCAGAATCGCAAACATCATTTTTGTAATTCTTTCTTGGATTTCTGATCAAAATGTATAAGTTGAAGACATGAAAAGACATAATTGGAGCACTAGAATCCGCCAACCTATCTAAATAACTCTCTTGATATACCAAAAATTATATGGACACTCAAAACCTCAACTTGCTAACCACACCACTAGAACAAGATAATTGTGAAACATGAAATCCTTGCACAAGGTTTTTTTTAGACTTGCTAGATCCTACATTCCTACTGTTAGGATTCATGCATTCAATGTAGAGTAGTTGATAAAACCTGTCATCATGTTTCTCCCTACTCAATCTCCCATGCATGGAGCATCGAAGTGAAACCAAAATGATGCGCTTGAGGCTCCTTCATTGTGTGAGCATGACCTCAACAGCAAGTTTTCCATGGATTGGCCTGACTGAAACAGGAACACGGCACATCCATTTGACGAACCAAATAGCTAGTCATGCACATCCTAGAGCACCTCTACAGGAAGTCCATGAACATAGATCGTCTGGTTTCCTCTGAACTTCCATGCAAGTCTCTTCACCTGCAGAACTCTCTTCTTGCCAATCCTGATTTCTAGGCTTGGATTCTTCAACCCTGATGTGTCGCACTCTATGGTGATATGATGAAGCTGAACAATGTCTAAAAACCGAGCCTTTGCTGAATACATCTTCTTCCCGTAATGTGCTCCTTCCTGGCTATCATGACTGCATTAGTAGGTAAAGAATCCGAAGAAACCCTGTGACCCCACTCCTTGTGCATGTCGCCAAGCACAAGGACAGCTTCAAGATCGAAGACCAGAGCAACGTAGAAACTAGAAACCTTCGAGGGGTTCTGGCCCAGCTGCAAACTTCGCGGAGGACAGGTCCCACACGATTTCCAGAGAGCCCCTGTCCACCTCCTCGGCCTTGGAGCCTTTCCTCTTGGAGAATAGCCATGGCTTTATCTCTGTCTTGCAAAGGCAACGGTTCGAGGAATCATGGATTGCAATGGCCAGGGCCTGCCCCAAAGTCATTTTGTTCCAGGTGGGCTAAGTACGCACACTGCACCATGTTCTGGCCACCTGAGGACGAGGAATGGGCAACTTGGACGCCACTTTGACTGAGGTAAGATGCAAAATCCCTCATTGTGATGATGGCGATGGTTGCAAGTTGCAACCCCTCCGTTGCGGCTTTTTGACGAACACTACGTGCGCAACTACACTATTTATCAGTTATCACTCACGCAACGCCGCGCAGGCAGGATACTACTTTCCGCATTTGGATTCAGAACATTTGCTTAGTCCGAAGACTGAAGGTGGAAGTGATCAATCAAAATCGCATCTTTGCGCTCAATAGCCTAAGATTTCCCCCACCAAATGCAGGCTGGTTCGACCTGAAATCTGAAACAACTACAAATCAAGAACTCGGATCAAAAAGGATCTTCAAAGATCAACCAAAGGAAGAAAAATATACACTATTACGGAATCAAGAACCACCAGCTCAACCCCGATGGAGAATGGAGTCGATGGAGATACCAAAGAACACCACCAAGAAAAGGAAAGCCTGGAGCCTAAACACCGGACAGAGCAATCCGTGAGCGGCCGTTTTCACCCGACCGGGACCAAGAATTCGACCGCTCCACAACTACGTGTTCCCTCGAGCAGTAAAATATTAGCACGCCATGTCTTTCTTTCCCTTTCCCCTTTGTTTAATCGGTAGTACGTATCGGAGTGACAAAGATTTTTGGCCGTTTTGGGGGAAATAACCGTCTCCTAAGTGAATTTATAAAAATTTGTGCGGTAACCTCTTACTGCCCGCTATGTCGTCCGTTGCCGCACGACCACCGTGTAGAACCACTTCTGTCGTCGCTACGTGGCCTCCCCAAGCCAATCTCGCCGCTATGACGGTTTTTTTAATATATATTTATGCCTAAATTTTGTAAAAATTAAATATAGCAAATGGGATAAAAAAATTATAATTTTTTTGTGGAGTCTCTTGACCTGGTGTACTTGTTTGTGTAATTTTTTCAAAATTTAATTCCGAAAAATTTAATATGTTAAGAATTTTTCTCAAAAAAGAAAAAAAAATTGCTACAGTGATCGTGCGGCAACCATGTGCTACAATGTGATTGCTCATCGTGCAGTAATCACACTGTAGCATTTTTTTCTTTTTATTATTTTTTTACAAAATTATTTACACATAATTTTTGTATGAATTAAAAAAAAACTAAATGGGCTTCAAAAATTATAATTATTTTGTGGAGCCTCCTCACAAAGTATACTTGTGCAATTTTTTTTTCCAAAATTTTACACATTTTGAATTTTTCTCAAAAAATTATTTAAATATATTGCCTATAGAAATATTATAATATATAAAATGGGGTTCAAACATTATGAATTTTTTTAAAAGGCTTCTTACACAATGGACTTTATTGTGTAATATTTTTTAGAATTTCATATGTTTTGAAAACATCTAAAAAATTAGGGGTTTAAGTCTCAAACATTAGGGTTTTAGGTTTCAAAAATTAGGGTTTCATGATTTCATGTGACTTAGAATGTGTGAAGTTTAGTATCACATGGACCACTCTAGTTGCAGTGGGATAGCTATAGCAGTAGTGACAGAATTCGAACTCCCATAGTAGTACTAATCATACTATCATTATTTAGATTTTCGGTACCATACTGTTTTCTTTCGCTTCGAGTAGTACAAATCATACTACTATTATTTGCAGTATGATTAGTACTACTATGGGAGTTCAAATTCTACTTGGAGCAAAAAAAAAAGTATAGTATCGAAAATCTAAATAATAATAGTATGCCAACATGGCTGCACCTTCATGGCAAACTTGTTACTTTTATCAGATGTGTGCAAAATAAAAGTATGACACCGACAATATTTGAATTGTGGCTTTTATCAGGTGTATACAAAATTACACTAAAAAAATCAGGTGTGTCCTATTGTGGCTTTTATTATCAGTTGCATTGTGGCATACTATTATTATTTAGATTTTCGGTACTATACTATTTTTTTTTTGCTCCAAGTAGAATTCGAACTCCCATAGTAACAAGTTTGCCATGAAGGTGCAGCTATGTTGGCATACTATTATTATTTAGATTTTCGGTACTATACTATTTGTTTTGCTCCAAGTAGAATTCGAACTCCCATAGTAGTACTAATCATACTATCATTATTTAGATTTTCGGTACCATACTGTTTTCTTTCGCTTCGAGTAGTACAAATCATACTACTATTATTTGCAGTATGATTAGTACTACTATGGGAGTTCAAATTCTACTTGGAGCAAAAAAAAATAGTATAGTATCGAAAATCTAAATAATAATAGTATGCCAACATGGCTGCACCTTCATGGCAAACTTGTTACTTTTATCAGATGTGTGCAAAATAAAAGTATGACACCGACAATATTTGAATTGTGGCTTTTATCAGGTGTATACAAAATTACACTAAAAAAATCAGGTGTGTCCTATTGTGGCTTTTATTATCAGTTGCATTGTGGTATACTATTATTATTTAGATTTTTGGTACTATACTTTTTTTTTTTGCTCCAAGTAGAATTCGAACTCCCATAGTAACAAGTTTGCCATGAAGGTGCAGCCATGTTGGCATACTATTATTATTTAGATTTTCGGTACTATACTATTTGTTTTGCTCCAAGTAGAATTCGAACTCTCATAGTAGTACTAATCATACTATCATATTTAGATTTTCGGTACCATACTGTTTTCTTTCGCTCTGAGTAGTACAAATTATACTACTATTATTTGAAGTATGATTAGTACTACTATGGGAGTTCAAATTCTACTTGGAGCAAAAAAAATAGTATAGTACTGAAAATCTAAATAATAATAGTATGCCAACATGGCTGCACCTTCATAGCAAACTTGTTACTTTTATCAGATGTGTGCAAAATAAAAGTATGACACCGACAATATTTGAATTGTGGCTTTTATCAGGTGTATACAAAATTACACTAAAAAATCAGGTGTGTCCTATTGTGGCTTTTATTATCAGTTGCATTGTGGCATACTATTATTATTTAGATTTTCGGTACTATACTATTTTTTTGCTCCAAGTAGAATTCGAACTCCCATAGTAAGAAGTTTGCCATGAAGGTGCAGCCATGTTGGCATATTATTATTATTTAGATTTTCGGTACTATACTATTTTTTTTTGCTCCAAGTAGAATTCGAACACCCATAGTAGTACTAATCATACTATCATTATTTAGATTTTCGGTACTATACTGTTTTCTTTCGCTCCGAGTAGTACAAATCATACTACTATTATTTGCAGTATGATTAGTACTACTATGGGAGTTCAAATTCTACTTGGAGGAGAAAAATAGTATAGTACCGAAAATCTAAATAATAATAGTATGCCAACATGGCTGCACCTTCATGGCAAACTTGTTACTTTTATCAGATGTGTGCAAAATAAAAGTATGACACCGACAATATTTGAATTGTGGCTTTTATCAGGTGTATACAAAATTACACTAAAAAACCAGGTGTGTCCTATTGTGGCTTTTATTATCAGTTGCATTGTGGCTTTTCAACTACATTATCAGAAAATGAATTCACAACGATGCTTCAGATTACACTCAAATATAGTTTGTCATCAAGGTGCAACCTAATTTTTGAAACTTAAAACCGTAATTTTTTAGACCTAAATCCTTAATTTTTGAGACCGAAACTCTAACAGGGTTAGGAGACTATATATAAGGGGGGACCCCTAACCATTATAACACGATTACAGAAGAGCAATAAAGCGAAGCCTAAAGTCCCCTCATATATCTGTGTTCAATCTACTGTTGTGTTCTTGCTTTTTTTTTCTTACGATTCTGAGCATTGTTTACGAGGTAATCGCTCGGACTGGACTCGCCAGCGATGGTTCCTCAACACGTTATCAGCATGATCGACTCTCCTCGGATCGAAAGGTAACCGTCGAAGAACGACACTCGTAAATTGAATCGTATTTTCTAGGCCGCTTTCAATTCTGCAAATTTGCTTTCTAGATTGGTTTTCTACGGCGCAAATCTGTTCTAATCTACCACGAGCTGACTTGAAGTCATCGGCACAATGTCGATCGACAGATTGCATGAAAGATTGGATGTCGATTATACCGTAGATTGAAAATTATAAATTCGTTCTAATCCATCGCGAGCCGACTTGAAGTCGCCGACTAACCCGATCGGTAACTGCATGAGTGATAATTGCATCGGATGAAAAATGATTACGTATGAACAGTAATTACGCACGCACAGTGATTACGCATGAACAGTACATAGAGAGAAAAAAACCCCCACGGTCGGCCTGGAGCCGCCGCTACCGCATATGGAGCCGCCGAGCATCGGGCACTGCCCGAAGCCACCGCCCACGCTGGTCGCCACCCACCCAAATCAAGGAGAAGGGGAGGGAGAGGGAGAAGAGCCGCCGCTGGGCGCCACGGCCCGCGCTTGGAGACGCGCCGCTTGGAGCCTCGGCCTGTAGCCGAATCGGTCACCGCTTGAAGCGCCACACGCGCGCGACGACACCGCCTCTGGCCGCCCGCATAGCGCCGACTTGAAGCGCCGCCGCGACGCCAAGACGGCGCCGACTTGAAGCACCGCCGCCCACGCATGACCCTCACCGCCAACCAACTCCTCGCACCGTCGCCGCCAAGACATGGCCCCGGCATGACGCGACCGCCTCACCAGACGCTGCACCACCGCACCCACGTTGGCATCGCTCGCATGCGGCTTCTCCTCACAATACGGCATGCCATTGCTCCAAAGACCCGGCCACCACTCGAGCGCGGCTCCCAAGAAAAGGCCAGCCTCCGATTTCTTGCCCCCCTTTTAGCGGCGGCAAACGGGCCGAGAAGGTCGACCTCCAATTTATCGGCCGAAAAAAAGAAAAAAAAACAGGAAAAAGGGAAAAAAAATCCTATTTTATGAAGAAAAAAAAAACCCCTTAGAGTTCTGAAAATTACGAGAATTTTCCCGGAATAAGAAAAATTATAAAAAAACTCTTGGGAAATCTGAAAATTACGCGAAGATTTTCTCAGAACTAAAATTTTATGTTTTAACCCTTAAAATAGCAAAATTCACCGAAAAATCACTTTTCCAGCAGAAAAGGGTATCGGGAATTCAAATTTTGAATCGGTTTTTGCATTTAAAGTATGTTCAACTTTGTTATTATTATTTCTATGTAATTTATGTATTGTATTTACTGTTTTGGACTATTTATAATTATCTATATTACTTTTAATCACTGAAAATATCAGTAAATCATAAATAAAAATACATAAAAAATACAAAATATTATAAAAAAAATTTACAACTATTTTACACAGATCATGTTCTTTCCCTCGACGGGCTTGCCGTCCTGCCCGGCGTAGTAGCCGTCCAAGTACGCCGCGTTGGCCGGACAGTCGCCGCCGGGCTGGAGCGGGAACGGCCAGAGGCCCAGGCCGTACTCGCCGGCGTCCAGGAACGTGCGGTAGTACCACTCCTCCACCGGGTCCATGTACGGCACGAAGGCCTCCTACACGAAGTCGCGGTAGAGCACCGGTCGCCGCGCGCCGGCCTCGGCGTCGTGGATCGAGGCCAGCGAGATGACCGTGCCGGCGCGTACGTCGAAGCCCACGTGGAAGTCCAAGTTGGCCCACCTGCAGTTGCAGCAAATTGCACGGCACGATGCGTGTCAGCTCAACTCGGCAAGTATCTATTAAATTTGATTCAATTCGAGCGCATGCGTTTCGTTTGGATCGTGGATAGCTTCACTCTGCCACGTCGAATAATTTTGCAAGCAACTTAATCTGGCCATCATCTGCTTCCTGTCAAACAACTTTTTTTGTTGCCGATTTTAACTTTGTGTTGCCCCTAAATTTGTAGTTGTAGCTAAAGGTTTCTAATATTCTGCACTTCATCAGGTATTTGACAGCTAAACTATCTCCCTGTCTGACAAGCCGGCAACGACCTTGCATTATTTCAAGGAGGAACTGTCCAACGAAGTACAAAATCTGAGAGGTCATAAAATACTGTAGTGTTGGTGGCTTGGAGTGATAGAGCATTCACGAAGACTGAAGCTCTCGAGCTAACGATTTATTGATTGGTGGAAGCCGTTTTCTTTCTTTCGCATTTGAATATTTTATCTCTTGGACAATGTGCAATCCAAACACAACGGATCATTTTCCGGGCATCAGACGCAAAAATAATTACACTTGGACAAGTTGCTCTTCATATCGCATAATTATTGTTGGTTTTTTTAGGGTATTTTAGTAATTTCTCAATTCGAGAAAAGAAGAAAATGGAAAGAAAAAAAAGAGATAAAGAGTGGGGCCACTTGTCGGTGGGAGATTAAGAAGAGATAAGACTCGAGACCCTATTAGATCTTCACTCGGTTAGCTCTGGCATGTGATGGAGTGTGGCGGCGATTTCAGGAGGGAGCGACGCTGGAGGCGCTAGTGGCCCGGGTGCTTCGGTGCCGGCCATTAGTGGCCACCGCATGGTGCTCCTCCTCCTCCTTCTTAAGATAGACCACTTCTCCCTTTTTTTTTGGTGTACCCGAAAAAATTCAGTGAGTTTTTCCCTATATCTTGGTTCTTCTTCTTCTTCTCGATTCGGCTTCAATTTTGGGTTCCTAGAGTTGCTGCTCCGTCGTGTTGGATCGTTGTCGTCGGTGGTGAGGTCGGAGCTTCCTCCTTACGCATTCGGTTGGTTCCTTCTTGCCCCCCATCTCGTTTGGGTGTGCAGTGGTGGACTTGCGCTTGTGGTTATCTTCGGCTGGGTCTGGTTGATCCTGATCTGGAAGAAGTTAGTGCTCGGTGGTGAGGTGCACTAGGCCAGTGCATTCTTGTTGGTCTTGTGCGGCATACTCCTGTACCTCGGCATCGTTCTTCGGTGTGTCCCGAATTGTGAAGAACGACATTGTATCTCCAACGACCTCATCTATTTTGTGCGGCACAGCGTGGTGATTGGTTTTATGAGACAGCACCACTCAACGTGCCTTGCCCGGTTCTACTCATCGGCTTCGATTGCCATCCATTTCGTGAGTTGTTTCTGTTTTTCATTGTTGCTTTACTTTACAACGTGTGATGTGCTAGTTGTTTTACAATCTGCGTACTTGACTAGTACTGGGATACTTGGTTTAGTACTGTGACGGGCTTGGGTTAATTGCTTGATGAGGATAATTTTCATATTATAAAATTAAAGTGATAACAATATCAGACTTGAGTTATTTGGATTACTTCTTATTGTTAATTTGTATCAAACAGCTAGTTTCTGACACTTTCTGTTTTCGGTTGAATCTGAATAGAACTTGTGTTTTGTGCTTCTGGTGATTCACTGTTAACCGATTGGCTATTTTGCTAAAGTTAGTGATTCTGTTCGATATTCAATTCTCTGGTTGCTAAATGGCTAATCTGTTGATATAGTGATTTCGTTGCACTGTTAATATCACGATCTTCTATTGACTGAAAGTATAAAATTGTTGTTAGCGAGATAATTCTTAACATTCAAGTGAAGCATTATTTGAGCTCAAAAGTTTGATTTATTGTTATCACATTTAATTAGTGAAGAATATTGACAAGTAGCGAGAAGACCAAGATTACCTTTTGTGCAACTCTACATCTGAGAGCAAATATAAAACATTCTAAATCTTAGCAATATACTGATTTTGTATGTCTCTTGTCCTATCTTTTGAGCATATTATAATGTTTTATTGACATGCAGAAATTACATGTTTATAAGTTATTTTTTCAATTATATGCTACTGAAATTATGCTTTAATTATGCTGGAATTAATTCCGAATATTTGCTAAAACTACCCTTTTATAATAATTCATAAAAACCAATATTTCAAGACATGGCTTCCTCGTCTGATGTCGTTAATTTATACGTTGGTAGGCTAAAATTAAGTTATGGCTTATTGACCTTAGATTTTTATGGGTCATTTCAAATACTCCATTGTTCCCATTGGAAACCACTAAAATGACGCGGTGGGAGAATGCGAACAATTCGATCTTAGCTCGTTTGTTAGCCATCTTATCCGACCGGCTGTTCGACGTATATGTAAACTTCAATAATGCTAAACAACTCTAGAATGAACTTGATGAGAAATATTCCGAAGGGGATAATGGGAATGGGTCTTTTATTGCTGCTATCTACTTGAACTTTAAGATAGTAGAGGGGCGGTCTGTGGTGGAGCAGCTCCATAAGCTACAACTCCATGTATGTGACCTAAATCGGTACGACTGCCTCCTACTATAGAATTTTCAAGTAAATATCATTTTGGCTAAGTTACCGCCCTCGTGGCTGTGACCGCTCGTAGACATATAAAGGAGCACTTGACACTCAATGAGCTGTTAGCTGCTATTAATATCGAAAAGCGTGCAAGAGCCGATGATGGTACAGGAAAGGCTCAAGTTCAGGCTCATTATGTGGAGGTCAAGAGTGCTGGAGGCTTTGTGAAATAAAAGGTCAAAAAATCAGCCCTAGAATAAGCTCCAAGGAAAGAAAATGAAGAAGAAGAAGGAGGACATTGTCTACTTTGTGTGCGGAGTGGTTGATTACAAAACCAACCATTGCCACAATCGTAAAGGAAAGAGTCCTTGTCCTTGTCAACATAAAGGCCGAAAGGCCGAATGTCGCAATGGCTAGCTCCAGTTCAGAAGGGTATGTACCTTAGGACTTTATAGCAAGTCCATCAATTGATTGGTGAATTGATACAGGTGCTACTAGACATATATGTACTGATCAATCGTATTTCTCTTCATTTCAGGGTGAAGGTGGTGGATCCGTCCTGATGGGGAACGGAGCCGCTACTACAGTACGTGGGATTGGACAGGTTTGCTTGAAGCTCACTTCAGGCAAAACACTCATTCTGAAAGGTGTGTTGTATGTGCCTGCCATGACTCGCAATCTGATGAGTGGGTCTATGCTGTGTAGGCAACGAATAAAGATTGTATTTGAGTCTAATAAGGTCGCGTTGATCAAATTTGGTAATTTTGAGGGCAAAGGCCATGATAGCGGAGGCATGTTTCGCTTTATCCATTCTTGATTTTAATTATGTAAATATTTTTAATATTTCTCATTGCAATAAAATTCATGATGTTTGGCATTCTCGTTTATGTCATGTTAACTTTGAAGCCATTGTGAGGTTAAGCAAAATAAGTTTAATTCCAAGCTATAATTATGAGAATAATTCTAAATGTGAAGTGTGTGCGCAAGCTAAGCAACCCCGAAAACCTTTTCATAGCGTTGAAGGGCGAAACACCTCTCCACTTGAGCTAATCCATTTATGATCTTTGTGAAATGAATGAAATATTAACTAAAAGTGACAAACGATATTTTCTAACTCTCATAGATGATGAGACTAAATATTAACTAAAGGTGAGCGTAGGTGAGGACGTCGGGTTTATCGAGCTCGTCGAGGCCTCATAGATGATGCGACTAAATATTAACTAAAGATAAGCGTAGGAGAGGACGTCAGGTTTATCGAGCTCGTCGAGGCCAACGTAGTGGAAGGTGAGTGGGCGGGCGGGGACGAGCGAGGAAGCGAGCACAGCAGCGCGGACGACGATGAGCTCCGCGGCGTAGAGCGGGTCGAGCAGGTGGGGCTGGGAGGAGGAGGCTATGGCGGTGACAGAGAGGAGAGCGAGGAGGAGAAGGGGCAATGCGAGGGGTGGTATTTGGACGATCAGTAATTCAGTCGTCGCGAGGGGTAGGGTCCTATCCTGGAAAAAATGTGTCGACTCCTTCTACCCCTCTCGTGCGCGTCTCATACCCTCCGGCTTTCGAAAAATCCACTAAGAAATTAACTAATCTTAACTAATAAAGAAAAAGAGTCTACTCTCGTGCAGCGGAACGATCGTCCCATCTTGAAAAAAATTCATACGGACTCCTTTCAACCCTCCCGTGCACGCCTCACACCCTCCCGACCTCCAAAAAACCGCTAAGGAATTAACTAATTAAAAAATAAGTTTTCTCCAGTGCAGCGGGACGATCGTCCTACCCTTTTTTGCGTCGACTCCTCCCACCCCTTCCGTACGTGCCCCACGCCCTCCTGCCTCAAAAAACTGCTAAAGAAAGACAGAAGAAAACTGTTGAACAAAACTCCACAACGTCTGCAACGCCGCCCGCGACGGCGTCGACCAGGTGTGCCGCTGGGAGCGCCTTGCCAGCATCGCGGCATCCGTGCTGCTTGCGCCTAGGGAGAACCATGAGGGCCAACTCCGCCGTGCGTAGAAGGCGCACTCAGATCTCTTGGTCCTCCTCATCGACGACAGCTCGGCTGCCAAGGAAGGAGTTGCCTCCTTACTCACCTCCCACCGTAACAGTTCCTCCTCCCACTTTTGTTTGCTCTCGTGGAGTGTGTCCCATGTCATGTATAATTATTTTTGTCCGTTGCAACCACGAGTATCTAACTAGGATACAATGATACGGAGAATCATGGATATCTTATGGTTGGTTTACCTAAAAATATCATTACTTCCGAGTTCTAGCTGCAAATGTGTGTATGACTTAAACTATTAGAATTGTTTGGTCTAACTTCGAATGCGTGCCGACAATTTTTCAATATAAATATATGCTTTTTGCTTGCTTTGAACAAAAGTTTTGTTCAAACAAATTGAGCCATAGAATGTAATGCAAAATTATTTTGCATTCTTGACTACTGGAAAACTACAGTAGAGGTTATGTACTGGGGCTGAGAATTAGTCACCACTATTCACTAATCAGCCGTAGAAGATGCTCCCTCTCGACATCAACATAATTTCCAGTGACCTTTATACTATGACTTATTGGATACGGTCACATCTAGCTATTTCCTTCCTACTTCTTTCACCCTTTCCACTGGCATTTGGTACGGTCTCAGATCGGATCTCCGGAGCATAGAACAATTCAGCATCTGTCTGTCGCATTATTCGCCTGTTTGCCGCGCCCCACAAAAACGTGCAAGGCTGCAGCGTAAACAATTCTCAGGGCCCTGGCTAGCTAACCGGAAACGACAACGACAACGAGAGGCCCGTCCAACAAAGTGCCGCGTGCATCGATTAACCCGCCCAACATGGCGCTGAAAACGGTATTGCATCGACCCACCGTTTCCCAGCACGGCGCACACGAGCTGGTAAGTTTCCGATCGACCTCCGGTTGCGCTCTCGGCCCGTGAAAATAAGCTTCTCTAGCTTCTTCGTCTGTATCTGACTCGACGCCATCCGTTGCGGCGCTGCAGGAGGGACTGGGCGAGCCTGCGTGCGGGCCAGCGGGGCTGGTCGCCGAGCGCGAGCTCTCCAACGACGTCGCCGACTACATCCGCTTCCGCGCGGCGTGCAGCGCGTGACACCGATGCTCCGAGGACCCGCGCGCGCACGGTGGCCTTGACCGCCAGTTCCACCCTCGGCAGTAGATCATGCTCCGGGACAAACGTGATGCCGCCCGGCCGCGCCGCCGCCGCTTCTTCAACGTCCCCACCGGCGACTGTTTCCGGATGGTGCTCTCGGAGCTGGATGGCCACACCGTCCTCGCGGTTATGCCCGAGGGCTTTCTTGTCCTGCTCGACGAGCGCGAGCCCGCCGTCCTCCTGCTGAACCCGCTCACCGGCCTCCGCACCGACCTCTCGCCGGCGACAGCACCGCTGTCCGCCTACAAGTCAGAGCATTCTTCCCCCCATACAACGCAGAGAGATTATTAAGGTGGACGGTGCCGGGCTCACCGATGACTCGACGGTCGTGCTCGATTTCAGCGAGCTCCGGATCCTGGCCATTGCCAAGCCAGGCGACGAGCATTGGACGAAGATTACCTACGACGGCTATCTCGGCCGGACCTTGTCGTTCGCAGGCCGCGTCTGTTGTGCCACCACTGATTTTGTCATAGTGAAGGAGACCTCGACAGACCAGCCGCCACGGCTGGCGGAGGCCGTCGAGATAACGGGCCGGTTTCTCGGATACGTACACTACTGGATTCCGGCTCTCAGGCACTTGGTAAAGGCTCCTTTGCACTCGGCAAAAGCTTTGCCGAGTGCGACACTCGGCAAAGAGCACTCGGAAAAAAAATTATCGGCGAAGCAACCTTTGCCGAGTGCCTTTTGTCGGGCACTCGGTAAAGACTTTGCCAAGTGCCGAGTCAAGACTCAAAGAAAAGGTCTGATCCACGCGCGCCCGTTGATGACCTCTTTGCCGAGTGCCAACCCGGCGCACTTCGGCAAAGATTTTTTAATTTTTTTTTTGAAAATTTCTTTGCCGAGAGTCGGATCTCTGGCACTCGGCAAATCTGGAAGCTTTGCCGAGTGCCTTGACCATGGCACTCGGCAAACCTGGCCCAAAACTGTATTTTTTATATATTTTTTACATTCCATCGCGACAAACAAATCCATCCAAACATATATCACATCCATCACATATATATCTCATCCATCACATATATCACATATATAACAATAAGTGCTCAAGTCCATCCAAACAAATCCACAAGTTCATCACAGTCGACAAGTGCATCACAAGTATATCACAAGTCCATCACCAAGTGAACAACAAATGAAAATACAACTACCATTCATCTCAAGGTGGCCATCGCGATCGTGGTGAAGGAAAAGCTCCATCATTCGGAGGCGCATGAGGTGGATTATTTGAACCCGCCGATTGAGGCTGCACAAAGAAGAAGAGATTGCATGTGAGACAAGATTACATTAGATACCTAATCTAGGAAGGTAGAGGTCATACAAGCAAAGCACAAGCGAAAGCAAAAAACTTTCATACTCACAGGAGTAGCTGCAACTGCAGGACGCGGAGGCGGAGGTGGAGCCAACAACCACCGCACAAAGAAAGCCCGTATGTTGCCCAAGACCTTGTAGGAACTCCGTAATGTCCGCCACCTCTGCGTCTGGGCTGCCGCTCGGCTGCTCGACCTCCACTGGCCGACATCCTCTCTTTGCTCGGCCTCCGGCTCCGACGTTGCCTCATTTCTTGTTCCAGTAAGACCCGCAATATTTCACTCCAATGTTTCATAGAATGCAAAGCTAATTAAGGTGTGTAAAGATCAATGTACGACGAGTAAAACAGAATAACCTCGAGTCGTCGACCGGTCTTTGTCTGTGGTCTCACGTGGCGATGGTCGGGCTCTCGCTCGTGCTCGTGCTCGGATCTGGAGAGAGATGGAGTAGAGGCGTGTCGATGAGGCCGCCGCCAAGCCGTAACCGCCCATGCTTCTTGCCTTGTCCCACCCTCATGACGATCTCTCCATCAAAGTCCCGGTGCTCGGATCATGGTCCGCCCATGGACCGACCTTGCCGCCGACGTGTACTCACCGATGCGGGTGTGGGCGCCGGGTTCGTGTACGCTGGGCGGGTCCTCGAGTTGAAGGAGACGTCGGACGTCGCCTTGCCCTTGTGGGCCATACACCATGCCCGAAGTCCGAGCAAGGTCGGCCACTATGTGACGCCGATCGCGAAAGACAAAGAAGATAATTAGAAATCGTGCGAATTGAGCGTCACAATAGATAAATGAATTCGTGTACCCATGCTTGTTTGTATGCGGAGAGGTCGCGGTCGCCTTGATGGTGTCTTGGACCTTGCATCATCAAGCGACGGGCCGGGCATCACTGCATCTAGAGATACTCCTCCGTGAACCACTTGTCCACGATCATCGCCCAGCACTCGGGATACGATTGGCACCACCAGGGAATCATCTACACGTCATCAAGTATTTAACATATAAGAAGATCAAATTAAACGTACTTAATCTCAAAACGAATCAATATTAATGTTCTTCATCTACCTCAAGGTACCGGTCCCGGTCGTCATGTTTCTTGCGTCTTTCTTGGTGACCTTCTCTCCAAGCTTCGACCGTGGTAGGTTACGATGGCTCGGATGCGCACCTCGTGATGCATGTCGGTGATGAGTTTTTTACAGGCTTTGGTAGCCACCTGGTCCGCCCTGGCCTCAAATCCCTCATCGCATCTGAAATAAGTCTGCATACAAACGCGATGTATCCATTCATTATTTCAAGAAAAGTCCAATGAATGCGATGTATTGAGCAATGTTGTGCGAGGAGACTTACCCAAAACTCCGCCTTCACCCGCCGCCTTGTTGGGGTACTCGCGACGGGGCCAACGGCGTAGTGGTCAAACGAGTAGGCGGCTCCGTCTTCCGCGTGACGTGACAATGCCGGGTAGTGTTGCTCGCACTGAAGACCCGATGCCATTGGCGGAGCGTGCGCTACCACCGACACAACCACCCGGCCTCTGCACAAGTGATTAAGAAAATTATTAGTTTCTCTTTTTTCAACATATCATATGAAGTAGTGGTGACAACATCTAAAGTTACTTACTTTTGCCCTTGAGGCGAATCACCGGGCGTCGGTGAGGATGCGAGACCACGAGGAGGCTCGCGGGACCTCGCAAGTAGACACTCAAGAGGAAGAGGAGGAAGCGGAACCCGTGCCTACCGCCTCGTCGCCGTCCTCGTGGCGCCTCCTCCTCGCCGTCTGCCGAACCAGCTCCTCGTCCAACTCGTCCCACGGGCGCCACCTCCTCCTCGCCTGTCTGCCGAACCGGCTCCTCGTCCAACTCGCCCACGGCGCCACCTCCTCCTCCAAACCTCCTCACGCGGCGTGGGAGGAGACGGCCCCTCTGCGGCCGGCGGTCCTCTTCCTCCTCCTCTGTCCGACCCTCCGCCTCCTCCTCCGCAGTCGTGGTCTCAGTAAAGCGAGGACACGGCCCTCGACGGCCGCCCGCCATCTTTGTTCACTCACCGCAATTAAAAAGAATAAGCAAGACGTAATTAGAAATAGATGCAAAATGAACAAAACATAATTACAAAAAACATAGTAATACATGTATTAGAAATAGATGCAAAATGAACAAAACATAATTACAAAAAACATAGTAATACATGTATTAGAAATAGATGCAAAATGAACAAAACATAATTACAAAAACATAGTATTACATGTATTAGAAATAATCTTCATGATTGGGATTAGCTGGATCATAGGTCTCGTCATCACTATCAACATTGTCCAAATCATCAACACTATCCGAAGGAGGAATGTTGTCTTCATTGTCATTGCCTAAACGTAATCGCTCAAGCATTTGTAAGTCCTTCACATTTCGCACCTCGTCTCCAGCGTCCTCGTCATCAACCCTTTCATTGTCTACTTCCATTCCTATCGCTTCGGTTAAGTCTATCTCAAACCTCCCTTGTAGCCCCTCTTCTTGAAAGAACTCTCCATCATATGTGTTTGGGTTGAAGTTGTAATCTTCATCGTTTGGGACAGGTAGTTTACCGTGTGGCGATACCTTGTGCACAATAGCCCAACCCTTAAGATGCTCTTTGTCTTGGCACGCGTATGGCGTATAATAAACCTGGACGGCCTGTTGAGCCACAATGTAGACATCTTTTCCTGGATAGACGGAATCCTGTCGAATCTCGACTAGCCCAAGCTTAGGGGTTCGTCTCGTTACTCCAGGATGAAACCAGTGGCATTTGAATATGACAGGATTAAGAGGTTTGGAACCATAAAATGCAAGTTCGTAGATTTCTTCAATTCTTCCATAATAGTCGAGGCCATCAGTGCCGGGCGTAAAAACTCCGCTGTTTGTGGTTTTTCGATTGGGCCGACTCTGCTCGTAGCTTGCTGTGTGAAAACGATATCCATTCACGTCATAACCGGTAAATGACTTGACCCTAACGACACAGCCGTTTGCAACATGTCTCAACTCGTCACTTATAGACGCATCGGTTTGGGCCTGCAAGCACAAGCAGGATAGATCGTTATATTATTCGAACGTACGATCAACTTGGAATGTCGAACTAAGTACGAGCTAAATTGGACAGTACCTTCTGTTTGAACCAAGAAATGAAATCGGGGCTCCCTGGTCCCGCACCCTGTGAAAGAAGGGTATCAGTTTCCTGCGGGGTAGGATCCCTTGATTCATGCCAGGATTGACGAAGAAATTCCTGCACTAACGAGAAACAAGGGGTTGGACGAAGAAACAAGGAGTGACGGCGTATTGAAACAAGTTCGTTGAAAACTTACCCAATGAACGGCTGCACCTCGACAAGGTTGGTCAACACATATAGCATGATACTGCGCCACTCTTCATTTTTCAATTGCTTAGTGGTCGATGCACTTGCGCTTCCGAGTTGCCCTTGGAAAAGGCTGAGGTTCGATTCATTTTCGCCAGCATTGTAACGAGGGGGTGGATTATAAACGCTAGGAAGGTTCTCAGTGTAGTATTTCTCTGTGAAGTTTGACACCTCCTCCGAATGTATGCCTCGCAATGGAAGCCTCAATTTTGGCTTTATTTCTACATTTTTGCGAAGAGTCTTGAGACATCTCTCGATTGGATAGCACCAACGGCCTCGACGGGCCCCCATACGTGCCTCATACGGAGGTGCACAATCAAATCTTGATCGCCAAGAAAAAGCCGGGTGGAAAGATCTTCTCCAACTTACGAGCAACACGGTGCCACTTTTTCCAAGTCATCAATGACGGTCCGAGATAGCTCCTTGGCACAAAGTCATGGAAAAAATAGCTCAACTCGCCAAAGACTTGCCGACATGCTCGAGGACATAGCCTCGAACCATCGCCGGAAGAAGCCGCTCAATCCATATGTGGTAGTCATGACTCTTCATCCCGTTGATTCGCAGAGTGCCTAAGTTCACTCCCTCTTGATTCATTGCATACCCATCCGGAACATTAGCGTCTGGATCCATTCAAGTACTTCCCTCCTTTGGTCCTTTTTCAAGACGAAATCGGCCTTAGGCCTTCTCCATGTCTTACCGCGACTAGGAGGTCGCATCTCTTGATTTGGTATATCGCATAACGCTGCTGTGTCCACTCTAGCCTTAGGGTTGTCCTTAGACTTTTCGGTGTCCATGAGTGTTGCCCAAAGTGCCTCGGCGACATTCTTTTCAAGTGCATTACATCAATGTTATGTGGCGTAAGAAGGTCATCGAAATAGGGAGCCTAGTCAAGCCCGACTTATGAGTCCACATATGTTGCTCACCATATCCCACAAAACCACCTTCTTGATTGGGCACGAGAGCATCTATGTGAGCATGAACCTCGGCACTATCATCATCCGCGGTGCGGTCCATCACTCGACACCTTTCGTAAAGTTCTTGATGTCTTGTCTGAATGGATGGTCAAGAGGGAGGAATTGACGATGTCTGTCGAACGACGAGTACTTGCCACCCTTGTGCAACCAAATGAACCTCACACCTTCCTTGCATATTGGGCATGAGAACTTCCCGTGAACACACCAGGCGCAGAATAACCCATACGCCAGAAGTCATGCAGGAGTAGTGGTACCAAGCGTGCATTTTGAAGCTTGTCTTTGTAGCTCGGTCGTATGTCCATACCCCTTCGTCCCAAGCACGGACCAATTCATCAAACACGGGCTCCATGAACACACCCATATTACTCCCCGGGTGTCCAGGAATTATCAACGACAAGAATACGTTATGTCGTTGAAAGGAGACGCCGGGGAGATTGAGGGGATAACGAACACGGGCCAACATGTGTATGGGGCGACCATCACCCATAAGGATTGAACCCATCATTGCCGGTAGCGACACGCACATTGCGAGCCTCATCCGCTTTCTCACGATGTTTGTCATCAAAGCGGGACCATGCTTCACCATCGGATGGATGTACCATCTTGTCGATTGTACCGCTTGCCATTTCGTGCCATGTCATCTGCTTCGCGGATTCCTCGGTCATGTATAGCCGTTGGATCCTCGGTAGGAACGGAAGGTACCGTAGGATTTTCACGGGATCGTAGTCGCCTCTTCGGCCATCACGAGTCTACCTCCGTACCGGAGGATTTACACTTTGACAAGATTTGCATCCTTGTGTTCTTTCCTAAATAGGACGCACCCTTCGAACAAGCATGTATCCGCTCATACGGCATCTTAAGTGCACGAAGGAGTTTCGTGACTCGTACATGCTCTTTGGCGAATGTGGCCCTCCGAGGTGGTGCCAATCACGGCCAACATCTTATCGAAGCCTTCTCGACTCAGTTTAACTCGGACTTCAACCCCATTAAGCGTCCAATGGCATCCGGTTGAGACACCGTTGACCGATCGTGAAGGGGTTTCGTGCCGAGTCCATCATGTCGTAGAACGCTGTGTGCGGTGCCTCCATCTCCTCCTTCTCACGTCCCTCATCGAATCGTCTTGGTGAAAGTCATCTAACATGTCCGCTACCCGGCATCGATCATAAGCCTCGACGCGTGGTCTCACCACCTCCTCTCTCATACGATGGGCTTCACCATGGTGGACCCACCGGTGTAGTCCGGTGTAAATCCATTCTTCAAAAGATGTTTACCCATGTCCACCTTGTTTACCCTTCTCCTGTTTCCACATTTGCTTTGCGAGGACACAAAACTAGACAATGTCCTTTAGCAAAGATTGCCAAATGCAGTTCAAGAAAGCATCGGTCTTGTTCATCCATTCCGTGGTGTAATCACTCGACTTCTCCTACCGTGTACATCCAATGACGGTCATCCATCCTCTAACATATCGGGAGTAATATAAGAATCAAATGCATCTACACGATCTTTCTCCTATCTAATAGGTGAAGATAGGTCCTAATCCCATTTGGGGATGCGTAGATGAGGTTAGTTTCATGCTCTACTCCTATCCGAGACAATTTGGAAGACACCTCCCATTGTTCTCCAAATACACGTCCTGGCAGGGAGATTATGTATCCGGAGAACAACAGGGAGATGCTGCCGAAACTCTGTCACGGATCGGAGTAGACCACGGAAACTAACCCCATCTACGCATCCTCGGGCTATCCAAAAAACGTGGACAATTCGAAACAGATACGGTTATAGATATGCAAAGATCTGCATATTTCCAACCGTATCTCTTTCGAACGGGAGACGCCTAACAAGGTTACGCCTAACCAGAGAATAAACTGGGCATAGAGTAGCTGGCATAGAGTAGTTGACAGTACATACGTTACTAATTCTTAATGACACTTAATTTGGTCATCCTTTAATGGTCAAACTACTGGCAATATGTTCATCAATCCCAGTGGTTACTCCAGTTCATCCATGGAAGCAAGCTTGTTCTCACATACCAAGATGGGAGGTTAGCTAGATTAGAAATGAAGTCTTAATTAACTAGTCTTATATTTCCCATCATGCCTTAGTTTCTAATCATCATTTGCTAACTAATAGTGGGAGACATACATCATTAGATCATGAATGGTTAATGGTTTCTTTCTTAAATTTTAATAAGGAGCTTGACAAAAATATACCCTAGCAAACAACATTCTTAAGTAAAGCCAGCTACTGCTGGAGAATAGTTTAGTGTTTATTCTTAAGTAAAGCTTTGCCTTCTGTACCAGTGCTACACAATGAATTTGATTGATACCCTCAAAGCATCCAACCAGAGGACAATTACAAACTAAGTATGCAAAACAAAAATGACAAAAAAAAATGTCAATGATCACACCCTGTTAAAAATGATAATTTTTAAGCACTAAGATGACTATTAGTTTTCCTTAATAGAAATATCATCTACCAGCTGTGAACATTATACCGTATAGTAGCAACTTGTGTGTGTCTACTGAAAGCATTTTGTTTTCCTGTTTTATAGGAAGGCTTTGCTTATTCTCTACTAGAGAGCTTTTCAACTTTGGGTGTCAATGCCATCCAAATATTCCCAATATTGTCGCATAATTAATTGTTAGGGCAAACATATATTCTATGTCGTCGAAAACGAAAAGTGTTGTGCTCATTTGATAATAGAAATTCTGAGGATGACTCTGAAAACAGTAATATCTACCCATTTGCCAATGCAACAAAAACTAATTCGTAAAGACACCACAGTTGTTCAATGGTCACGAGAGTGGTCTTCTCATATCAATCATCAATGATTGGTGTTCGAATGGAGATGGAATCTTGTGCGAAAAACTACGTGTCTCCCTTACCCGACATGATACAAAATACACCTATCGACGATGCAGCCGAAAAGATACGAAAGCTTGATGATTTGCTCGATCTCGACCACTAAATGTAATGAGAACTTCTTCACACAATCACACATATATAATGAGCTAATGCATGTAAAAGTTTTCCAAGTCCAGTACATGTCAATGCTTGTGGTTGATGCTTCAATTCGGAGGCACAAAAGCAGTTAAATTTTCTGCAGAAATTCATACGTAGTTTTCGAGTACGTGTTAAATTTTCATAGGAAGGTTATACTTCCTCTCTCAGTATATCTCAGAGAACTATTTTGATGAATCGACATATCAAAACTATGCATCGGTTGTTACCTACGGACGGCCGGAGAGGAGGACAACAAGCGGGGCCAATCGGCGGGGGAGGACGACCGGTGGCGGCGGCTGGCGCTGGCGCGTGGCTGGCGCGGCGCTGGCGCTGGCGAGCGGGCGGCGGCGGCATGTGGCCGGCGCGGTGTGTGTGTGTGCGCGGTATGGGCGGCCGTGGGGTTAAAACCCTATTTGCCGAGTGCCCCGATCCGCACTCTAAGAAGAGGCCTTTGCCGAGTGCCCCGATCCGCACTCGGCAAATAGGGTTTTTTTAAAACCCTATAAAATTATTTGCCGGGTGTCTTTTTTTGACACTCGGCAAAGATGCTCCTTCTTACGAGTGTCAATTTTTGACACTCGGTAAACCATATTTTTTTCACTTTTGACCTCCAAACTTTTTCTGCGGTCCCATACAATACAGTACTCCATGTTCCAATGTGGCACATTTCTGGACTTGTTCTATATTTCTTTAATTTATTTCAATTAATTGAATTTTCTTGGATAATTCAAATTATAAGCGCTAGTCATTCAATAATGAAAAAATGAATGGAAAAATGATATTCATGTTATTTAGTATAATGTGAGGTCGTAACGAGAAAGACCACCAATTTCGAGCATCTTGTTCACGAAACATGACCACGAACTTGCGGTCGAGTTGTTTTAAATTGTATAAAAGCAAGCGAAGTCAAAAATCATGAAACTTGGGAAGATGTCATGATATCATATGTGGAGGTCGTGATAAAATTTGAGAAGGTTTCATAAGTTGTCACGTAGGATGCTTGCAAACCAAGAATCTCAGAAGAAGTTGTCACGTATTCTTCTGCTTTTCTAAGGTTTGCAAGCATCGTGCGTGACGGCGTCTTCGAAAATTTTTCAAATTTTTCCACGGCATACGATACGATACGGTGACAACTCGACAAGTTTCATGATTTTCGAATTCGCTCGCATTTTATACAATTAAAAACCACTCCCACGCAAGTTGGCGGCGTTGCCGCGAGCACGTTGATCGAAATTTTGAGACAGCCTCTGGATTTAGCCTAAATTTACACTAAGAAACAACGATAACATTTTTGAACGAATGTAATCCATCATTCGATGCACTGCAGCTCAAACTTACATTTTCTGGAAAAATTCAACAAAACAAAATAAACTATAGAAATATGCCAAAAGGCAATAAAATATCCCAAATTTAAACATGTTGTTTGTGGTAGTGTACTAAAGCTTCAAAAAAATTGGTGGCAAAAACCAAAAAAATTAGTTTACCGAGTGCCAAGTTTTGGCACTCTAAAAAAATACATTCTTTGCCGAGTGCCAAACGGGGGGCACTCGGCAAAGAGGACGCCGCTGGATGCCGTTATGCCTCTACCAATCTTTGCCGAGTGTCTACCTTTGCCGAGTGCCTGGCACTTGGCAAAGACAATCTTTGCCGAGTGCAGGAATTTGCCGAGTGCCATATTTTGCCGAAGTCGCGCGCTCGGCAGCGGTCTCTTTGCCGAGTGCCCGCAATTTGGCACTCGGCAAAGATTTTTGCACTCGGCAAATCACGTGTTTCCCGTAGTGGTACGGACACAACGGCGGGGAGCTGACGTGGGTGGAACACCGCCGCTGGCGTCTGTCTACCCGGTCTCATGTCGCCTGTCGCTTAACTGTTTGCTACGCTTACCCGGCCGTCGTCTGCCGCCCGTGATCTGCACACATATTTGTGCTACACAAGATCTTGTCTGTTTTCGCCACACTTCATGCATGCGCGAACTGACCAACACAACCAAGCCGGGGGATTGGGGGAATTGGTTAGGATTGGAGCGATACTCGATGCCTGGTTTGAAGAGAGAGCGGTGTTAGAGTGAGAGATGAGTTTAGTGGGTTTGCAGGGCCGTTCCTGAAGAAGTGTCGGCCGGGGCGACCGCCCAGGGCCCACCAGAGCCAAGAGCCTCCAATTCTAATACATCATACTACATATACGTATATGTATAATTGTATATCCAGTATATGCTTTATTGCTTTGTATGGCTGTATAAGTACTAACTAGATTGACGTATTAAGCTAGCCTGGATCCCAAGACATAGGCCTAAATTATTTAATCGGCAACTAAGGCCCATCCAATTAGTATCAATGACTTTGCATCGAGAAATGTTAGAAGAAATTACTTTCTATGAGTAGTTTGTATCTTATCGATGTATTGAATAACTTTACAGTTGATATAAAAAGCAGCATTATATTTAACATAAAAGGTATCACATTTTGTCTCACCCCAGGGCCTCCAAAATACCAGGAACGGCCTAATGAGTTTGGCCAGTTAACCTAGAACATCAATAATCAACATTTAGTTTAACGCAGCTCATACAAGAGAATTTCGATCCATATCATTTTTCTATCCTTCTTATACCCATAAAGCAATTAAGCTTCAAACTACAGCACCCGATGAATAAGATGCTAAAGGAGTACTCATAATCTAACCGATCTAGGGGGTGCAACTTTGCACCCTTTAGCCGCCATGTTTTAGTCCGCCACCGGTGGTGTACCATATTTTCCTCCCGAGCCGTGACGACTATAACGTCTCCGTGATGAGAGGTACAAGGTGTACCGGGTGGATTTGGACGTAGCGACGACGATACGTGTCGGCAGCCTCGGTGGGTCTTCCCGTCGATCAGTGGTGACGTACTCCGTCAACTTTGGATTCGACTGCGAGGAGAAGAATAATGGCCAGGAGGTAATTGACGCCTACCATCTCCTGGATGGCAGCAAGGAACCCAACCTCCATCCGGGCAGGCAGCAGGTGCACCCGACCCGTGTAGTACCGTTGATTGCCTGTCCAGGTATATATGTATCGGCGGCACCAGCGGCGGCGACTGAACTGATTGACCGCATCGATCTTCGGTTATTTCCAGCAACTGGGACACCACTCACCCAGCCATCACAAGTGCTGCACGAGGTACAAGTTGAGTCCGCCGTGCAAGGGCGTGTTGCATGTTGCATTTCAACTTTGTGGCCACGCCGCAGAGCGTAAACATCTTCTTTTTTTTTTTTTTTGGTCATGCAGAGCTATAGCACTCCTAAGTCCAAACTCCTATGTTTGTACAACGAGTATAAAATCACTGGAAGGTTATCTGCTGAATTCTTACGAATTAGTATTGTAATTGTGATGAGTAAATTCTTTGCCGCTTTTGTTAGCTCTCGGTCTTTTGATTTTTTTTATTTAAAAAATCAACCATCTATAATTGCATATTATTAAATCTAAAATTGTATTATCAAGTGGTATGTAATTATAGTACAATTTTATTGTAAATTTTAGTTTTATTTGTAGGATTCACATAGATTTACTTTTGTCTAGTTAAAAAAATTATTTTATTTTTGTATCTACAGGACAGGGTTCACTTAGATTTACTTTTATCTAGTTTATAAATTGTTTTGTTTTATTTTTGTATTTGTAGGTGTCATCTAGATTTATTTTTGTCTAATTTAGAATCTTTCATCATAAAAAGCATAAATCATTAGATAGTGATCCAATGTACCCAAGAAAGTGACTGGATTTTAAAAAAAATTACATAGGGATGTCAATTTGTAAGGTCATTTGCGCTTTTTTATGTGTAAATCACATTTTCGAACCATTAGATCAAAATTAGAATCAGGCACACATCTCAAAGCTAATCCAAAGGTCTTGGAGTTAAAAAAATCTCACATTTCTTAAGACTCAATCTGACAATTTACGAAATAGCAAAACCGTAAAATTATTGGATACAAAGTTCAGGATTCGATAGCGGGATCCATTATCGCTCGAGGGCATCCACAGACCACAGGAAATGCATGCGGCGAGCGTCCACAAATTAGTGACTAACAATATATTTAGGGATTACTTTAAATTCAATAACCTAATTTGGTATTAGCACTCAAGCTTGACGGCGCCCCTTGGCGCAATTTTCTCAAAATATTAGAAACTCGGAATAAGTGTTTACTACTGTTTCATCTCTAAATTGTTTAGTGCTAGGAATAGGAGATCAACCCTCCTTGTGATTTGTGAACCACACACTTGCGAGCAGATTCCACACACTAGAGTTTAAATTTTGGTATCTATCTTTACGCACACGTGAGTGCGTTTCAATAGAAAATTTATGAGATCGCGGATTTATCCCCAGCCTTCATCTATCTAGGTGTATGCTAAAGGGGCGCACTTGCGTGTGTGTGTGTGTGATGTGTGTGCGTAATGGTGTGCATCTTCCTTGTAATCGAAAAAACCTCCTTGGTGTCCGTCGTTTTACATCATCAAATCGAAAAAACCTCCTTGGTGTCCGTCGTTTTACATCATCAGATCATTATTGAATTTGGATCAGACACCTGTTCATGGGCGGCTTGGCTCGAGCCCAATCCGAATTTTTCGGGCACAGGCCTTGATTTTTGGCCTGAAAACCCAAAAAAGGCAATAACAATAAGTTTTTATTCTTAAAATGAATTAAATATTAATTTTTATTTCAAAAAATGATAATAATAATTTTTTTTTTTTTTGGAAAAGCCAATTTTGGGCCGGTTCAGGCCTGCCCATTCAAGGCTATGCTTTTCGCTCATCCCGGATTTTGAATAGATCTATTCAAGACCTTATAACAAATTCACCATCTTACATCTAATGCATTGTTCATCACAACCCGCCTAGATTTTTTTTTTGGAATAATATTTTTTAAAAAATAAATAGTCAATTTTTTTTTAACAAAACTAGGTTACTATCGCCATTTGAAATGACAAAATTATCCTATCACTATTTCAAATGATGACAGTGGCCTAGAAAATAACGGCAGAACCTAGAATAGTGCAGAGGGATCCCTGTCGCTAGTTGAAATAGCGACAGAGCCTTATCGCCACTCCAATTGGTGACAGTACTCTATCGTCATTTCAACTAACGTGAGGGATCCCGCAAGTCTCTAAATTTTTAATATTAAAATATAGGAAAACTGCTATTTCAAATGATGATAGAGATCCCGCAAGTCCATGTCGCCATTCTAAATGGCAGCACAATCTATCATATAAAAGACATCGAAATCCTGGCATAAATCACTTTTATTCAGAAAAAAGAGAAAGAGGGGATGGAAGAGAGGAGTAGAGGGGAGGAGAGAAGCTAGCGAAGCACTGTCCGTCCGGTAGTCCACCTTTCGAGTAATTTTTTTAACCGAATGGATTGCATAGTTTTAGATATACAGTTATGTGGTGCAGTATGTTGTACCTAATCCTTTTCAGTGGGTACTTTAGTTTTAGATATGTGGTTAGTCGTGGAAATCTTGTTTACGATGCAGTACGTCAAATATGTCAGACGCTACCAATTTTGAAATTTACTACGATCAGGGGACTATTCTTGAGGGTACCGATGGGATTGATTTACGTTATTTCCAATCGAGAAATGTGACCCTAACAAGACCAGAGCAGCGTACACAGGGCGTTGTGATTTGGTGGTTATTTCACACATTCGATTTGTACCATGTTGTGTACAATCTGAGATTGAGTTGCCTTGCCAACTGAGCACCACAGGGCACATATTGGGAGTTAGTGCAGCTCAAGAGGACAAGGTTATGACAATCATATGTACGCAGGACGAGGCAGGAACAGTGTGATTTGGTCCTTTTGACCAGACATATGTCCAACCCACTCCTGCATCAGGGGCTGAACAAGAAGGGAGTGATGATGTCGAAGAAGAACTGCACCGCACACAATGATCGAAGGTCCAGGAGTTGCTGATGTTGTCGATGAAGATCATGTGGAAGGAACTCCTTCAATCAGGCAAGCTAGTAGGCTTGCTGATGACAGTAGGGAGCTGGAAGCCCTAGTCCAAAGGATGGATCTCGAATACCAGGACTACATGGCATTGTCAGAATATGAAGGATTCCACGACAAGGATACTATAGAACAGTAGACGGTTCCATCTGAGTGGAACACATACCAGTTCGACAACCTCGTTATTAACGAAGGCTTTCGTGTGCCGTGGGAGTACGACCAGAGTGAGGTCAGACAAGGAGCTATGTACAAATGCAAAGAGGTCGTGCAGGAGGCAGTGCGGCGTACATTCATAGCCGTCAAGTCTAACCTAAGATGCTACGACGTGAAGTGTGACATATAGGGATGCCCTTGTCAAGTACACGCATTTCAGCCTAAGTGGAACACCTACTGAAAATATTCTATAGTGGTTCCTTACACATGTGTTGTCACTAAGTCAGTACAGTCCCACAAAAACCTGTCATTAGACTTCATCACAAACATCATGTACGGTGAGATCGTTGATAATCTAGATTTTGAGCCACGATTCATCATTCAGGCGATTGAGGTAAGATTCCAGTACAAAATTATTTATGCCAAGGTGTGGAGAGCAAAACAGAAGACATTGAAATTAATGTTCGGTACGTTCGAGAACTCCTACCACAACCTCCCCGACCAACTCCGAGCCATACAAGACAGGAATCCCGATACTCGTGTCGACATTCAAGATTCCACGCATCCGAAGTGGAGCAATAAGAGGGTACTAAATTGAGCATTCTTCGCTTTTGGTCCATGTATCAATACATTCCGGCACTGTCGTCTAATCTTGTGCGTGGATGGCACATTCCTGATTGGAAAGTGCAAGGGTCAGATACTGACTGCAATAGCGACGGACGAAAACAATCAAGTTCTTCTCGTGGCATTCGCATTCGTTGAAAGCGAGAACACGGACAACTTGTTGTGGTTCTTGGTGAATTTTGAGAATTTTTGTTGTACAAGACAGTCATAACGTATGCGTCATACATGATCGGTATGCGGGCTTGTTGAGTGCAATAACTCATCTACAACAAGAAGATAACAAGCCACTTTATCCCCCCGCCTGGCCGAGCGCCCGCGCCACCTCCTCAGTACCGCCTCAACGTCCCTTCGCCCACGCCACCTCGTCCGTCCTCCCCAGCGCCCCTTCGCCGCTGCCTCGTCCGTCCTCCCCAGCGCCCCTTCGTCCGTCACGCCTCCTCGGCGTCGGGTCGCGCCGCCTCCTTCGTCCTCTCCTCGGTAGCGGCCACGGCTGTCGCGCCGCCCTCCCTCTTTCTCTATGGCTCTCCTCTCCTCTGTGCCCCGCCGCTGCCGCCTTCCTCCTCCTCGACCGGGAGGAGGTCTTTGAGGAGCTACGCGACGGCGACGGCGACAGGGTGCCGGGAGGAGGAGCCGCGCGACGAGGAACCGCGGGGAGGAGGCGGCAAGGCAGGGGGGCGCAAGGCGGGGCGACGCCTTACGACATCGGCAGCGCCTTACCGCCTAAGCGTCGCTTAAGCGACGCCTTAATAAGCATGTGCACAATCTGCAATAACAACATGATGCTTCATTCTTTCTCCTTCACTCAACCAATATAAAACTTAGTGGCCCAAGAATCTTTTCCCTCCGAAGGATTTTTTTTGGGTGCATTAGGGTGACTCAGATTGTATCAATGTAACATGTATGGCACATGGACCTACCATACTGACAACAAAGACTGGATCTAAGACAAGATTATAGTCACATTATTGTATATTATTTTTTCATACACATTTTAACAGTTTCATATAATGTGTTCTGTTATGATGTTTGTGATGCAACATATGGAATATGTCTGGATGTAATATGTAGCACTCTAAAGCATACAATATGTTCCTAAAATTATCTTCTAGCAGTCTTTACCCTTTAAAGAAGAAATGTAAAGTAATAGTTTTGAGAAGCTAGATGCAACAATGCTGAATAGTAAGTAATGGTGCATCTTGAGACTTAAAATACATAGCCATAGAAAATTGGTTGTAAAATGTAATAGCCAGTGTGATGACAAGCATCAATATAAGAATATTAATGTAACATTCTGGAGCATCAGATGTGCCAGTGGGACTCTGGGAGTTACAAGATGTGCTAAAATCACCTCCGGTAATAGTAGATTAGATGAGTAGCACTTGGATGAACAGTCTGCTTATACAATGAGCACTGTTGTTTCATTTGAATTCCAGAAATCAGAACTGAGATGGATTTTAAGAATAGAGAATACACATAAGAAATTGTGTATCTTTGTTTTTAAGGAGAATAGGACATCAAACTCACAACCTCAAAAACCATAATCTTGTGCTCTACTATTATGCCATGTAGGCTTTGAATGTTAGAAATCAGAACTAAGAAGGGTTTTCATTTTGCTGTCAAGTGGAATTCAAATGCAACAGAAAATTGGGTCAGAAACTAGCTAACGTCTGCAATCATTTTACCCAGATCAAAATACATCGAAATGTACTTGATATCCAAGAGCATCGAAAAGGTTTCACTTAGTGCTCCATGATTAGGTATAGCCTTAAGAGGAAAATGTTGCTTCAAAATTGTGGTCTGCATATCATACAAAAAAGAGCAGGGGTTTTCTCATCCTCAATGACTAAGCGTGGTTTGTACTTCACAATACCTAAGGGGCCTATCTATGAGCTTCGTTTGCACTTCAATTAGAACAAGACAATAGTTATATAGATAATCTAATCGCATAGACTCGAGTGTTTTGAAGAATCGATCACTAAATGGTATGAAATAGCAGTCAATTGGTCATACCAGTGAGTCATCGAGTGTGGCGACGAGGATGAACTTTCCATTGGGCGAGAACATGGAGAAGGACACCGCGGGCTTCTTGTCGTCGATGACCGTCTTGAGACAGGACCCAGTCCCAGCATCCCAAATCTTGCAGCTCCCATCATGGCTCCCCGACACAATGATCGATCCGTCCCGGATGAAGTGCACGGAGGTGACGGGCTCGGAGTGCGCGTCGATGGAGCGGACGCAGCGGCCGCTCTTGACGTCCCAGATGCGCACGGTGCAGTCGAGCCCCCCGGAGGCAACCTGGTAGCTGGTCTGAGGGTTGAAGTTGGCGCTGAAGACAAAATTAGCGTGCCCCTTGAGCACGCGGATGCAGCGGTCGGCGTTGGGGTCGGCGGGCTGGCCCCCCGGGTTGGGGCCGGAGAGGATGGGGCGGAAGTCCCAGATGCGGAGGGTGCAGTCGTCGGAGGCGGAGCAGAGGTAGAACGAGTCCGTGGACCAGGAGAGGTCGGAGACACCATCAGTGTGACCGCGCAGGGTGGCGATGACGGCGAGCGAGGACGGGGAGAGCAGCGCAACCGTGCCGTCGAGGGAGGCCGTCGCGAGGAGGCGGCCGCAGGGGGAGAACCGCACGCATGAGACGGCGCGGGTGTGCGGGGCCGCCGTGCGCATCTGCCGGTACGGCGGCGGCGGCGGCCCCGACGACATGGTCGGCGCCGCACAACGACGCGCTCTCGCGAGATGGGAAAATAAAGCTTTGTGGCTCTCTTATTTTTTAAAGACTAATTCAATGACTGTACTTTACTATAGATTAAAAAAATTATATCTCGTTAATCGTTGTTATGCTCAGTTTACAATGCAAATGATCCATCGACAACCTATTCTTGAAAAAATCTATAAAATCTTTGGGCTTCTTGCGTACCAATTTGGGTAGTTAGGGTGTGGAGGGAGTGGAAATGAGATTATAGGTGGCCAACCGTACGCACGGGAGGAACCGAGAAAGAACGAGATCTAACGACTCATATTTCACGAAGAAAAATAGATCTAACGACTCACATCGCATGAGAGAGGACGAACCACCACCAATTTCTTCTTTTAAGTAATAGAGATAACTGATGATAAAATATATCATGATGCATACATCCCAAGGTTTATTATAAAATACCGTAAAAACAAATAAACATCCTTATAAAAATAAACATCTTGATGAAAAAAAACAATGATTGAAAGTTCGTCAAGCATATCGAAATCTATTACATAGCTTCTACCAATTCTTGTTGAAAATCTTCCTTACAAATGATCACTAATACTTTGTTCCCAACTACCAAAGCGTCCCTCTGTCCTTGGTATTGCAAAGTTGACTACGAATGATTCCAATGGATACATCTGAATATAACATGTATAGGATGATTAATAATTGTCTTATCGAAAACGACATCATTACGACATAACCAGATATACCAGCATAGCGCACCCGCTCCCACCCAAATAGTGGCTTTTAAATCCGAATTAAGACCTAATAATCAGTTCCTAAAGATATTCTGAATATTATTAGGTTTTGTTAAGATTAAAAGCAATCTGAACTATGCACCAAGTAAAACAGGCAAAACGATAATAAAAAACAAATATTGAATATTCTCCTGCTGACCACAAAAGCAGCAATTTCTGTCACCCCTCAAGTTATATTTTAATAAAGTATCCTTAGTCAGAATAACTTCTCTATAAAAGTACTATAAGAAAAAAATTATCTTAAGAAGTACTTTAACTTTCCATAACTTTTTACATCAAAAACGATAATTAGTGTCGCAAAAAAAACATACATAGATTTGACTGAAAATGTCCATTTCTATGCAAGTTCCACCGAACCGTAGCCTTATCTATGGTAAGATGAGTATTAGCTATTCTCACCATAAAATTACTGAAAGCAAGCAACTTAGGGCCAATAATTACTCTCCAAAAACTCAAATTTAAATGAGTAGTTCCTAAGACATCTGCAACCAAAGTATGTTTCTTCCGGACTACCTCAAACAAAGTTGAATAAAGTTTATAAAGAGGCTTATTTCCAACCCAAATGTCCTTCTAAAATCTGATTTGTTTCCCATCCCCAAAATTAAAAGAACAACATTGAAGAAAAGCATGCTTTATCTTCATTGATCCCCTCCAAATTTGAGAATCCTTAGGTTTACTTTTATCTTGATAAACAGATTTATCATGCAAATACTTATTTTTAAATAATTATTGCCAAACCCCATCCTCGTTCAAAAATTTGAACAACTATTTAGTCAAAAGATACTTTTTTTTTTATTGCATATCATACAAAAAAAAAAAGAGGATGGGCTTTCTCATCCTCAATGACCAAGTGTGGTATGTACTTCACAATACCTAAGGCTCCCTTATTACACAACTCGACACATGTGTGGGTTCTCCTAACCTATTGACGGCGTCAGATAGGCGGGCACGGACTCGAAGCCGTATCAGAAAGCCGCACCGGCACCGCCTCTCCGGGAAGCGGCGAGAAGGCTCGCGTCGCATTGCGTCGCCGGCGCGATGGATCTCCTGAAGCGGGAGCTGGACAAGAAGCGGAAGGCGGCGACGGCCGACTTCGGTGGGAAGAGCTTCGTGCGGCGGTCGGAGCTGGAGCAGAAGCAGCTCCAGAAGCGCCGCCGCGACGAGCACCGCCAGCACCTCCCCAAGGCCCCGCCCGCGCCCTCCCCCAACTCCTCCGACCCCAATGCCGCCCCCGCCCAGGCCGCGGATGCGAACCCTAACCCTAGCTCCGCCGCCGCCGCCGCCTCCGTCCCGCCCGCGCTGGCGGCGAAGAAGCCAACGCCGGAGGAGACGCTCCTGTCCGAGGAACGCCGCATCGACGAGCTCGACCTCCCGCGGCAGGAGGTGATGCGGCGCCTCCGCGTGCTGCGCGAGCCGGTCACGCTGTTCGGGGAGGACGATGCCGCCCGCCTCGCGCGCTTCAAGCTCGTGCTCAAGTCCGGCGTGATCGACGACATCGACGACCTCGACATGACCGAGGGGCAGACCAACGACTTCCTCCGCGACATGGTCGAGCTCCGCAAGCGGCAGAAGGCCGGCCGGGACACCTATGTCAAGGGCAAGGGCAAGGGCAAGCGTGTTGGCGGCGGTGATGGTGGCGAGGGTGGCGCCGCTGGAGACAGCGCAGATGACGGGGGTGGGGACGCCCGGAGGAGTGGGGATGATGTCGATGACAAGGACTCGAAGCGGATGAAGACCAAATTTGAGGAGCTTTGCGATGAAGACAAGATCTTGGTGTTCTTCAAGAGGTTGCTTAACGAGTGGAACCAGGAGCTAGACGAGATGACGGAGCTGGAGAAGCGGACGGCAAAGGGGAAGTCGATGGTTGCAACATTCAAACAGTGCGCGCGGTATCTCAGCCCCTTGTTCGAGTTCTGCAGGAAGAAGGTAAGAACACTTCTGTTTTTTTAAATCAGTGGGTTGCTTAAATCGTGTGTTGTTAGTTTGATTGTGTATCAAATTAAAGTAATTGTGCAAAAAAAAAACTACTAACTAATAAAGAGATTGGGTGAATTATGATTTGAAATGAAGCTTGTGGCAGCATGATTTACCTGCGAAATTCAGGATCATATGTAACTAGTTGCTGAAATGAGTGCAGTTTTAGGACTTTGAGTTGGATTAGAAAGAAGCAGCAGCAAATATTTACATCCAAAGATGTGTGAAAACTCTCTCGCTCAAATTTTTTTTGGTTCTATCTTGGAAGGTAGTTGGGAGCTTAAAAAACAAGCTAGTAGCAAGAAATTTAGTGGAGAAAGATAATGACCCTAGAAACATTGTCATAATTTTGTTGAGCAAAATGACCTACCTCTGGTCACTTGTTGAATGCAATGAAACAATTTTTACGATAGAGATATAAGTGGTCAACTAATGTCTGTGTAGTAACATGGACTCCACCGTTCTGTAACTGCAGTTTGTGATATGTAAGTGGTCAACTAATGTCTGTGCAGTAACACGGGCTTCACATTCTGTAACTGCAGTTTGTGACATAAGTGGTCAGCAATGTTTGTGCAGTCACACGGGCTACATGTTGTAACTGCTGTTTATGACAAGATGATGTCAAATATAACATGTTTGTATTTGCATAATTTTCAACTAGCATTTGAGTTCAATCTATTTCAATAGGATTTTGTGATCACTTAAAGGGTATTTGCATGAGATCCAATGAAGATTATAGATTCATTGCCAGGTACTGATAGATTGGTAGGCTGGTAGCGCAAGATGATAATGCCATCTTTCTGTGATTCTTAGGCCAGCATCTAATGATCTAACTTGTCGAGAGAGACAAATATTAATGAAATGTTTGGTGTTCTTGTATAAATGAAAAGAAGTTCTTCGAAAATTTTGGGAGGCAGCGGTGACCGTATGTTATCGTGTGAAAATTCAGTCCCGGACTCAATAGAAACAATTATTTCTTACACATTTAAAGCTTTGGTTGTCTATTGTCATTAGCTCTTGTACTGTACTAGTGTAGATTTTGATTCTGTCCCCCAAATTCATTGTCATATAACTACTTACCTGGGCTAGATATAGTACTGCAATTCAGCTGAACTTTCTACAAAATTCTGGTTCCTGGTCGTGGATTCAGCTTCAATATAACTATTTATTGCCTCCCAGGGTTTAAGTTTCTCATCATACCACCCTGCTTGAGCTGAATTCTGATGCTCAAATCAGAATATTGTTTTATGTATTTAAACTTTTAAGTTCAATGTTTACTGCTTATGTTATGTCAGCCTTTCCTGACTGCAGATTGCTTGGCAATTCTGACACCAATTATTGTTTTGATCTTTGTTTAGGTTCTTCCCGACGACATCCGTCAAGCATTGCTCGTTATTGTCGAATGCTGCATGAAGCGTGATTATTTAGCAGCAATGGACCTATACATCAAGCTGGCCATTGGCAATGCACCGTGGCCTATTGGAGTCACTATGGTTGGTATCCACGAGCGTTCTGCCCGAGAAAAGATCTACACGAATAGTGTGGCCCACATTATGAACGATGAGACCACTCGCAAATACCTTCAGTCGATCAAGAGGCTTATGACCCTTTGCCAGCGGCGTTATCCTGCGCTGCCCTCCAAATCAGTGGAGTTCAACAGCCTGGCAAATGGGAGTGACCTGCAGGCCCTGTTATCGGAGGAGAAGGATCCAGTCAAAGCCCCTTATGACGAAAGGCTTCGGCTCATGCCAGCATCAAAAGAGTGACGCTTCAACGCACAAGCTTGGATCACAAATAGAACGTTTGACATCTATGTGTAATATGAACGCTAAGTTTTCCTGCTTTTCTTTCATTTTTGTACTGATGCAGAACAGCAGAAGAATCAAATTGCTAAAGAAGCTATATTATCTGTTCTGGCTGAGGTTTCATGAAATCAGATTAACTGTGTAAAATCATTTTAACCGTTCTGTGCTGTGCAACAGCGGTGTCGACAAACTCTATTGGATTCTGAAGTCCTAGTTCTGCCACACAATGCTGCAACCGATCTGAGAGTTTTGAGTTATTTGTGGAACAAAGGCATGCCATACTGCATTTATCACCTGAAAGAGAATTCAGGTACCACGTGCTTGAGATGTGCGGCACCAAAATCCATGGATACAAATGATCTGTGAAGCTACAACTTGTATGCTTCCTGAACCTGGCTACCTCACTGTTTCAGTTGTGTAGCCATTAAATTTGTTTCCCCTCCTTGGCAGCTTGCATGTGTAGGTTTTACAGCAGCAGATCCCTCAGTCTCCCTTCTGCTGGATTCTGGGTAAGTGAGCCCACTGCATTATAACAACCAATGATAATTCGCTAATCATCCGAAGGAAGTTTTGGATAAGGATGCAAATGGATAGTAATGATTTAGAGAACCAGAAACTAGGACAAAAACAAGCTTGGGTTTTAGTCAGATGGATGCTTACGTTTTTAGCAGCTGTGCTGAATGCTTCTTTGTGGGTGATGTTAGGCTCCATGGATTTGATCCTCTTTATCTCTTCCCTGAGAACAAAAGGAAGAATGTTAAAACTTGCATTGCCTCTCACCTGAATAGCGTACTAGATATCAGTTTTCAGTTGAACATGTGAAAATCTCGACATATCCAGTTCTTGATTTACAAGAAACGCCCCTGTACATATCGCAGTTCAGTGTATGATTCAGAGAATATATAATGTGCCAGGCGTTGTTGTGCAATTAATGGCAAATTCTATCACTGTATACTTATTTCTGATCATTAATTACTTGATGAAACAGTTGTAGGCTGATGGCGTCCGCTGCCTCCTCACCGGAGCTGCAAAAACGTTCCAAAGCATGCCTAATTAGCGCATCATCAATCTAAAAATGCACTGGGCGAAGGCACGAAAAGACAGCAAAAAAACGCGTGTCATCTACGTTTGTTAACAGCAGGGGCGTTGTTCTCCGCAACTTCTCTCCCCCCATCGTCTCCACTGCTCTCATCCGAGCACTCCCTCGGCGGCGGATCAACGCCCAGCTCCTGTTCCATTCATCAGATTGATGGATACGTCGGAAGTTATCAGATAAAAACTGAAGATGAAAGAACCATGCCTATGTCCTACATAATGCCCATGCTAAGGGAGGAAAGGAAGCCGAGGACGACCTGCAGAGGCAGCTCGACGGACACCGCCGCCGGCTGCTGCTGCGAAGGCAGGCTGACGGAGAGGAGACCGGCGCAGTGGCCGCACTGCACGGCCACCACCTTGAGCAGGCTGCTGCACGGCACGCCCACCTGCACGCGTGCAATGCGGCATCCATGTGATTGTGCAGATGCAGGCCGGCACATTGCCATGGGAGCCAAGTGGTATATATGGTTTCGTTCTTACCAGCAAGATGGTGGTGCAGAAGTTGCACTGCACGTAGCCGAGCCGCTCCGGGAGGCCGAAGCAAGGGTGGCGCACCGATGCCATGGCGACGGAGACGAACAGTGTAATTTGCATGTATGGTGCTGGAGTGACTAACGGCTCAGAGTTTATATATAGGCACGAGCAGTGTTTTTCTTACCGGTGGCAAAAAAAAAAAAATTCGGAGGGGACCGGTAAGGCCGGTTACCGGCGAAAACCGGAAATTTCGGCCAATTTCGGCCTAAATTTGCAATATTTTTTTGAAATTTTTGAAATTTAAATTTACAAAATAATCAAATTTGAACATAATTCATGCAAATTCGATTTTTTTTTTAAATAAATTTTATAAAACCCGAAATTTCGCTACCGGTTTTAATTTCTACCGGCTACCACCGGTAAACCGGCGAAATTTCGCCGGTAGCGTTTTCACTGGGCACGAGCAAGAATCAACTTAATGGGTAATTGATCCAACATTATCTTTGCAAAACCAAGGGAAATGCCCATCAAGCAAAACATGAACTGATGAACATGTGCTTAGGGCAGGTGCATGGCAGTGTTGCAATCAATGAAGTGAACCGGCTCCCTTTTCTCATGAAAGAAACCCAAACCGGCAAGCATGCCAACCTATTGGGACAGGGCCTTGTTCCTAGATGCAACGAAAGAGTCTCGGAAAAATCTTATCAGGCCAACACCATGAAGGCGAAGCAGAACCAGAAGCAAGCATGTGAAAATGAGTGCTTCTTGCAGTCTGGAGATGAGCTTTAAGAAGGTCGACTATGTAGGCAAGTTTCTGATCAGAAATACATGCAGCTCCAAGCCTCCAATTGGTAATGTCGTAATATCATAGCAAAAATGGCATAGTTTAATTGGCACTGCATACACGCAGTGACAACGATGTATAGTTGTGTACACTGTCTGCTAGCCGAGTGTCCGTGCCGGCAACAAGTTTTAAATAAAATATAATGTAAATTATAAACTTATAAAATCAATATACATAAATTAATTATTTCTACAAATAAAATTTTTATACATAATTTATATCCAATCAACAAGCTGCATAGAATATTATCATAAACCACAAATATAAACAATCTAATTATCTATAGAAATCATTCAAGTATTTTATACATATGTGGACATATTTATCCATAAAAAATCTCATCAACTTAAAAAAGGATAGATAAACAGATCTACTACCACTACCAAATCATTCTTTTATAATAGTAAAATAAAGATACTGATCGGCAAAGACAAACCATCTGTTTGCATGTTTGGTAAACAGTTACATACTGCAAATCAGCGGATGCTAACTCGGATCGCAGATTGCCCATCAGGGGCTCCGCGATTACGTGGTTTCAGCATCTTGTTACTCTGAAGATTCCTCCGCTTCGGGGCAAGTCTATTGAATGGTAGATTCCACGACAAAAGGGTTCGTTACTACTTCCAATGCATACACCAATGAATGTCTGGAAGAAGACGTACTCTAATGATGGGTATTCTGTTACGAGTTTTGAGCTAATATAGCACTATTGTCGTGCTTAATAGTAATTCTAATCTTCTCATCCAATCAAAATTGAAAATAGCAACGTGGAGCAGCGCGGTTGCGCCACATGTCTTAGTGTGTACTTAGGGTCCGGAATCCGTCGTCTGACCAGCCAAGTCTGGCCTCAGGAACACGGTACTGGTCAAGTCTGGCCCCCAAAGGCACTGGAAGCCAGTCCAGCCCCCGAGGGCATGGTGCTCCCTCGGATGAATTAGCCGAATTTTCTAAAATAGCTAAACAGTGTTTAAAACACTATTAAACACTATTTAAGTACTTTTTAAAATACTATTTGAAATACTATTTAACATTTAAAAAATTCCGCTAACATTCAAAAAATTCTACCAAAAATATATTTTATTTTTATTTCGGATATTGCACGAAAACAAAAACCATATATGTCGCACATATAAACATCAATCAACAATATTGCATGTCACAAATGTAACTACATTAGCAATTCAGCAAATAAATTTAACTACATCACACTATCACGGTGGCTAATTAAAGTAGTAGCAAGTAGCAAGTCATAGTGATAGCAGTACAAAAGATGTCTAAAATGTAACTAGCCAACTACGTAATAGGATAGATACAACATATACAAAGCCTACAGACCAGTAGCAATAACTAGCTAGGGATACATAGAACGTTGATTGGTAGTTAGTCTGTAGCATCCCAATTTTCAAGGTTTTCTAAATCTTTTATTTAAAATAAGGTTTTATAAAAAATTTATGATTTTCTAGAATTTAAAAAAGCTTAGATAGAATTTTTAGAAATAAAAATGATTTAATATGAATAATTAAAATATCCATTAATCCTGGATATCCAGTTTCACGCTCCGAATAAGATCCGAATTTATACAGACGGTCAGGAACTACCTGCTCCGTTTACAACCCTAGATGTGACAATTAAATGGTCAGATGGGGTATTTTTTTTATTTCTAATCAGAATAAGTCCATAATACAACCCTGAACTTTGACGGGAGTCCAAAATACCCCTTGAACTCCAAAATTGTTTGGTTTGCACCCTCGAACTGTCATTACCATCTCACCCGCCCCCTTGAGCCAAAACCACCCGATTTCTCCCCGACGTGTCATCCACGCTGGCCACGCTATTGTGGTTTTGCCTCATCAGGTTTCATGTCTCTCTCACTTAAAGGACCACATTCCTCCAGGACCTCCGACTTAGGCTCTCTGTGAAACTTTCCCCTCTCTGAAACCCCTAGGCGGCAGTGCAACCGATTGTGGTAGCGGGGATGAGTGGCTCCCGAAGCAGTGGTCAATTGGAGTCATCGTTGTTTGTAGACTGGGTTGGCGGCGAGGAGGGGTCATCGTTGTCACCCATACCATACCACGAGCGCCCATTGGAGTATTCACTCGCAGTGATGTGCCACTACGGATCGAAGGTCGTGCGATGTATTTCGTGGAGTGATTCAAACCCAGGAAGGAGGTACATGACATGTATGAGGGCGCAGGTGAGTAATTTTATGTAGGAAATTGTTGTTTGATTCGTTGAATTGGATTTCTTCACTGCAATTATTTTTACTATGGTCAATTTGGTAGGCTGGAGGTTGCAATTTTTAGGTTTGGGTGGACAAAGAGACAACTCCCTTTATGAAGGAGGTTCTGTTGGATCTGCGAGACACTGTGAGGTCTCTAAGGAGGGAGAACAATGCCCTCAGAACTTCTGAAGTTGAATCAAGGGCAAAACTGGAGGGTAGAATGGATGTGCATAGATCAGAAATGGTTGCTCTGAGAGGAATTTTGATTGCAAAGGATGCAGCACTGGACGGAAAGAAAGCTAGAGTTGTGAAGTATGAGAAAGAAAGAACACTGTGTTTTGTTGTGGTGGTGCCATCTGCTTTGCTTGTAGTTGCTTTCTTGTGTAACTTATAACTCTCTCCATCGCTTGTGTATTCCTTGGTTACTCTTCTCGTCACAAGGGGTATCGTTGCATTGATCTTTCTTGTTAGCGGATCATTATATCACAACATATGATTTTCGACAAATCCACCTTTCCGATGGCAAAATCTAATCCACCACCTACAAACACATGCGATTTTTTGGAGGACCCCGAACCATCTCCATTCCTTCCCTTACACCATTTGCCTCACCGCCAATGATTGCATCGACAACACCACCTACAAATGCTCCTGTCCTCCTCGCCGATCCTGTGGCCACCGAACCACAGGACGTGCCTCCCGTCGCTCATCGCACCCCTGTACACACTATGCTCACTCGCCGGGGCACAGGCAAACACATCCCGCCTCCTAACCGACTCAATCTAAATGCCATTGCACTTGGTATGTACTCTCCCATTCCCAGGACGGTTCACAGCGCCCTCAAAGATGCAAACTGGCATGCTGCCATGGTTGCCAAATACCAGGCCCTTTTGAGCAATCAAACCTGGGATCTCGTGCCTCCACCCTCCAATGCCAATATCTCTGGGAAATGGATCTTTCGGCACAAACTAAAACCAAATGGCACTCTTGAGTGGTACAATGCTCGTTGGGTCCTACAAGGTTTCTCTCAAGAACAAGGGGTGGACTTTGATGAAACTTTCAGCTCGGTCGTTAAACTGGCTACCATTCGTATTGTCCTTTCCATCGCTCTCTATCACAACTGGCCAATAACCAACTCGACGTTAAAAATGCATTTATGAATGGTACTCTTGCTGAGGTAGTGTTCTGTTGTCAGCCTACAGGCTTTGTTGATCTTTCTCGTCCAAAACATGGTTGTCGGTTGAACCGTTCCCTCTACGGCCTCAAATAGGCTTCGCGCGCATGGTGCCAACGCTTTGCAACCTACATTGAGACAGTCAGATTCATTTGCTGAAAATCTGACCCTTCTCTCTTTGTTCTCCATAGCACATCAGGTATAGTTTTTCTCCTCCTTTATGTCGACGACATTGTCTTAACAGCTTCCTCGTAGCGGATCATCACCGCTCTAAGCTCCGAGTTTGCCATGACAGACATGGGGGACCTCCACTACTTCCTCGGTGTCTCCGTCACACGTACTTCTTCCGGACTATTCCTCTCCCAGTCCAAGCACGCAACGAAAATCATTGAGCGGGCCAGTATGGCTACTTAATTGTAGGTCCTCACCCACACCAGTGGACACGTCGCCTAAGCTGGCGGTCGACACTGGACCTCCAGTTGAAGATCCTATAGTGTATCGTAGCCTTGTCGAAGTGCTATAGTACCTGACCTTTACCAGACCCGACATCGCCTATGTCGTGCAACAAATATGTATTCATATGCACGACCCACGCGAACAACATCTTCTACTGGTCAAGTGTGTGCTCTGGTACATTCAGGGAACACTTCAACATGGTCTACAGCTCACGCCTTCATCAACCGACACCTTGATCGCCTACACCGACGCCGACTGGATTGGCTATCCAGACACATGACGCTCCACGTCTGGGTACTGCATTTTCCTCAGCGAGAACCTTGTGTCTTGATTATCAAAACGCCAACAGACGGTATCTCGTTCCAGTGTATAGGTAGAGTATCGAGCCGTGGCCAACGCCGTTGCTGAGGCCAACTGGGTTCACCAATTGCTCCATGAGCTTCGGTGCCCTCTAACCAAAGCCACGGTCATCTTCTGCGACAATGTCAGTGCAGTCTACATGTCAACGAACCCCGTTCAGCGTCAATACACCAAGCACATTGAGATTGATTAGCACTTTGTTCGTGATCATGTTGCCATAGGACAAGTGTGTGTTCTTCATGTGCTGTCATTGAGCCAGTTCACTGACATCTTCACAAAAGGCCTGCCGTCCTCACTATTCTTGGACTTCCGAGACATGCTCAACGTCCGTATCTCTCTCGCTGTGACTGCAAGGGAATGTTAGGCAATAGGATTGCCGGATTACTTGACAGGAATAGCTCCTGTAATTTAAGTGACAACACACAACTGCAAAAGCAGCAACGGTCCAGATATATCAGATCTCCCTTCTCGACACTGATGCTCAATTGTCTACTAGACAACATGGCAAGTTCACCTGCTCCCAAATTGTACTCTGTTGGCTGTGCTGAATTATCCATAAACTGGAGATTGCATCAGTAAAAACCATTGTGCCAATAGTCTCTGGAACAAGTGTTCGAGTACGTCAGTTAATCTCCCGTTGCGTTGAGTTCTGTCATCACACGGAAGCGGTCACGCAACTTGATCAAACTGATAAAAGAGTACTGGGAGTAACTCACCACAGTCCACAATCATACCATCCTCTCTTTTTTTTTTTTCCTTTTGCTTCATGTGTTGTTGTTCTATAGGAATCTCGAGCAATCAGGAACAGAGCCCAAAAAAACTATAGCGAGGGGACCAATTAATAACATATCTACAATGAAAGAGTTCAAATGAAACTTATCTACTATTTTTATCTAGCAAATACATGTGTACCAAGTTTCCCACTAGCGCCCCTGTCTCTGTCACCGCGAGCAACCTCTCGATCCAATCAACTCATGGCCTCTAGACACCAATGCTCCACCAATGGTGATATCAAATATTTGTCAACATTGGTTTTTCTTCGTATGTGCAATCTGATATAGTCCAAGATTCTCTAGAGTTGACCGGCACAATGGATGGCAAGGAATGACAACACAATGATGGTAAGGAATGACAACACAATGATGTTGTTTGTTCATAAAATACTCTGTTGACAAAATTGACAAAATATGTGAACATATGTGACAAATTAGTCCAAAGTAAAACACTTAGTCTAACTGAACGTATGTGATAAATTGACAAAATAAATCAAGTTGCAAAAATCGCTCACATTTTCCCAACTTTTGGATACTCTGTGTTGGCTGTGAGGAATCCATAACCAATCAATGAAAAACTCGTATCTAGACATTTCAAGATCCTGCAAAAATATTCAATACCAAGTTTCACCTGAGGTGGGACTGCCCCCCACCAGGCCTTCCTTCTATCCTCCCCGTTCGTGAGCCGTTGGATCTACCAAGAGCCGTTGGGGTTACCAAAGAAGGTCTCCTTTCTTTACTGTATGGTTCTATAACCACAACAGTTGGCGTCGTCTGTGGAGAGTGGTGTGAAGGTCAGAGGCTTGAAGGAAAACTCGGAGCGAGCCAATGGTGTCCGAGAGGAAGGCCGCCTCGGTCTCAAAGAAGACCAAGAGCACCCGTTTCACTCGTTCCCCAATCTCTTAAGGCTTCGGTGAACCATGGGACTCGGAAGCCCCCTTTCTCTATTGTTTGGTTCTGTAGCCACAACATCACCGGCGATGCAAGGATGGTGTGTGAGCAATTCAATAGGTAACTGTAAGAACCTTTGACGTATTTCTCACAGATTTGATAGTTGCAACAAAAATGTTTGTTGTACACAAAAACTCTCTAAATTCATCCTTAGATCTTGAATTTGCATATGAATTTCACCCCTTCGTCTGAGTTCAACAACACAACTTGTACTTGTATGCACAAAAAATTACAAATTAATCCTTAGTTCGTCACGTTTGGATCAATGAGCATCATTCTCTTCAAGTACAATAACAGAGATGTTATTCAATTGTACTGGAATCGACACACATGATGGTTGTAAGCACTAGGGGAAAAAAACATCCTCAGCACTAATAGGTCTGTATGCGTAGTAGAAAGGATGATCGGCACACCACGCGTGCGGAGAACGGTAGTGACCTTGCGGTGAATGTCGGAGGGCGCCAGGGGGTAGTGACGACCGGCGGTCACAGAGAGCAACGGAACAATTGCTTCTCTAGTCGTTTTCTATGTTTGGGTTCTCTACTTGGCTAGGCCAAACCAACAAAAGGGTTCTTTTGGGCTTCATGCGTGACCACGTGGTCAACAAGGTTCTGGATAGTGCCCCCGCCTCCTCTTTCTCATGCTTGGCTCATAGCTAGGCGACACCCACACTTCTCGTCTGGTATGCTTGTTAGAAGCATTTTTTGATTTATTACAGTAACTTTTTGAATTGTTGTATGAAGTGTTTCTTTTGGTTGCCATATGTCTTCTCAAATGTTGTAACAAGAGGAATATTACTGCGACTGGATTGTGGATTTGTTGTACAAGGAGTCACTCAGGATGACGAGGATGTGGTGCTGGTGCCGCTAGATTCGGCCAGCGACGAGGTGGCGGTGTGGGCTGACCGACTCCTCCACCAACTCCGAGCCTATCTAAAATGTTGGCACCGATAAGTCGAGTTAGTGCAGTTGTTATTTACGAATATTGCAACACTCTTTCAAAAATGTTGATGCTGATTTAGTGGCTTTTTTTGTTGTTGTTGCAACAGATTCTTGTATTTGTTTCCACAGTTCTCATTTGCTGCACGATTTTTTAGTTTGTGTTTGTTGCATCGGAGTGGGAATTTTATTGTGACTATAGAACTGATTGTTGCGGTTCACGAATTTTTGTTCTGCCAAATTAAGAATTTAAGTTGTGGTCTATTTAAATGAGATATGACGGCTGAGGGGGATCTAACGGTTGGAGGAGTGTTGTTGTGGTCCCATCGTACGTCCGGGTACTAGTCACTCCCTTAATTTACTGCCCATATTTCCCTCTTTTTAAATTAGGTAATTAATAATTATTAGTAATAAAAAAATTCGGCCCAATTGCATTGTTGTTGTCCTGTTGATCCAGGCTGCACGGCAAACGCTGCCGCCCCAATTGCATCACTTGCACAAAGCAACCAGAAGCAAATATTAGCATTCGACATGCCACCCGCCTCTTCCCCCGCACACTCACCAGTCACCACGCACCCTGCACTTGCCCACGGTCGGTGCTCGCTTCGCTTACTCCGGCCGGCATGGCAGGCGGGAGCGGAACCGAGACGTACACGACGGACGAAGCGCTGTCGCGCCTCGGCTTCGGCAGGTTCCAGGCCCTCCTCTTCGCTTTCTTGGGCACTGGCTGGATCGCGGCGGCCATGCAGATCATGCTGCTGTCGTTCGTGGGACCGTACGTGAAGGCGGAGTGGGGCGTCTCCGGCGGGGAAGAGGGCCTCATCACCAGCGTCGTATTCGCCGGGATGCTCATGGGCACGTGCTTGGGAGGCCTCGCTTCAGACAGATACGGCAGAAGGTGTACATGTCGAGTAGAGCAGATTCTTTGGCTTCATTTCCCCAATGGCCTCCTTGTGATTTTCCAATTGATATCTCTGAATTCTGATGTCTTTCCCTTTTCTTGTTTCATATCTTCAGGGTTGGTTTTCTTTTCACTGCACTTGTCCCCGGCATATTTGGTTCCCTCAGCGCCTTGTCGCCAAACTACGCATCCTTGCTCGCCCTCCGCTTCGTTGTTGGCCTTGGGCTGGGTGCTAACCATGTGCTCGCAACTTGGTTCCTGGAGTTTGTTCCTGCTGCAAACAGAGGTTCCTGGATGGCTGCTTTCCATTGCTGTTGGACTCTTGGGACAATCTTGGAGGCTCTACTTGCCTGGGTATTTTCTGCTTTGCCTTTCATCCACTATTAGACTTCAGTTATCAAATTGTACTCCATCTGCAACAAGTTGACCAGCCTGCATGATTCCTATTCTTACTCTATCTTCCAATGCAAACCTCAGTTTCTGTTTTGCCTTAATTTCATCCACCATTACACTTCAGTTATCGAATTGCACTCCATGCGCAACAAGTTGACCAGCCTGCATGATTCCTATTCTACTCTATTTTGCTATACAACCTCAGAAAAAAAATAGTATAGAACTTTTGCATGCAAGCTAGCAACCCGGCATAGATGTCAAATTTTTATTTCATCGTGTATGCTTAATGCAGGTTGTAATGCCAATACTTGGATGGAGGTGGTTGCTTGCGTTGACCTCCTCGCCATGCTTTGTCTTGTTTATTTTCTTTGGTTTAATACCTGAATCACCAAGGTACCTTTGCTCGAGAGGTAAAACAATGGATGCTGCACTCATCTTAGAGAGAGTAGCAAGAATGAACAACAGGGTTCTCCCTCCTGGCATTCTAACTTCTGACCCAAAAAGGGGAGTTGACAGTAGCCTTGATGCTTTTGAGAAAACACTTCTAGTTATGCCAGAAGGTTATGATGGAATTGATGAGGACACAAGCTCCAACAATTTCAGTGACATGATCGATGCATTTCGAGCTCTTTGGTCGCGTGACCTGATCAGATCAACTTTTCTTCTTTGCTTTGTCTATCTTACAATTCATATTGGTTATTATGGAATAGTATTGCTAACATCTAAACTAAGCAATGGAGAGAGGAGGTGTGCATCAGTAGGAGCACATTTGATGCAACCAAAGGATTTCAATATTTACATAGATGTGCTGGTTGTTGGAATAAGCAACTTGTATTATCAGGGGCCAACCGGCCAGAATATATAATACAATACATGTTACAGATAAGGAAACCAAATCAATCAAATCATATCTCTAACAAATCATATCTCTAACTATATCTCTAACACCCCCCCTCAAACTCATGGTGGATCAACAACACTGAGTTTGGAGAGGTAGAAGCCGTGCTGTGCTCGAGTCTGGGCCTTCGTGAAGAAATCTGCAATCTGAAGCTCTGAAGGCACATACTGAAGAGCAATCACCTGATCATGCACACAAGACCTCATGAAGGAAGCATCAACACCAATATGCTTGGTGAGCTCATGCTTCACAGGGTCACGGGCAATACTGATAGCACCTGTACTGTCTGACAATAGAGGAGTCGGTGTAGTAACAGAAACACCAAAATCCTCAAGTAACCACCGTAGCCAAGTAATCTCTGCTGTCAAGAGAGCCATGGCTCGCAACTCAGCCTCTGCACTCGAACGGGACACTGCGATCTGCTTTCTTCGCCTTCCGTGCAATAAGCGAACCACCAAGAAAAACACAAGATGCGAGAGATAGACCGCGATCGGAGGATCGCCGCCCAAGTAGCATCCGAATAAGCTGAAGTCAGAACGAGCCGGAGCGTGGAAAGAAGAGCCGGCGAGAGATAGTCCCACGAAGGTATCGCAGAACTCAAGAAGGTGGTCAGTGGACTGAGTGGGCGTAAACAAACCGACTCGAAATGTGAACTGGATAAGTGATATCCGGACGAGTAACAGCAAGATAGACAAGACTCCCAACAAGATGGCGATAACGAGTCGGATCAGAAAGAGGCTCGCCATCAGAGGGTCGGAGGTGAACATTGAGCTCCATAGGAGTCTCAACAGGACGCTGATCAGTGAGAGAGGCACGATCAAGAAGATCTGAATATACTTCTCTTGGGACATAAAGAAACCATCCGAGTGGAAGTAACCTCAATCCCAAGGAAGTAACGAAGAGGACCAAGATCCGACATAAGGAATCGCTCACTAAGACGAGCCTTGACAAAGGCAATGTACTCGAGTCATCTCCGTGAATGATCATATCATCAACATACGTAAGGAGAAGAGTCCACCACGAGACGAAGTGTGGACAAAGAGCGCAGGATCATGATCACTTGCGGAAAAACCAGCAGCAGTGACCACAGAGGAGAAGCGCTCAAACCAGGCACGAGGGGCTTGCTTAAGACCATAGAGAGAGCGACGAAGCGGCGGACCATACCCTCGAGAATGAATACCCGGTGGCGGATGCATGTAGACCTCCTCACGCAACTCGCCATTAAGAAAGGCATTCTTGACATCAAGTTGAGAATGCACCGATGGCGAGCAGACGCCACCGAAAGAAGAGTGCGCGCACATGGTCATGTGGGCCACAGAGCAAAAGTCTCGTCGTAGTCACGACCATGCTCCTGCTAGAAGCCACGAGCAACAAGACGCGCCTTATAGCGCTCAAGAGAGCCATCGAGCGAGTCTTAATCTTATAGACCCACTTACATGTGATGGGACGAGTGAGATGGAAAAGGAACAAGATCCCAAGTACCATGCGCTCGAGGGCAATCTCTCTCGGCCATGGCATGCCGCCACTCGGGATGAGTAACAACATCCGATAGGAGGCGAGCTCACTAGTAGTCGCGCCAAAGAAAGGCAAACGGCAGGGGGCCGAATCGACTGGCGATCGCGGAGAGCGTAGCGAGGAGAAGATGGCCCATCAGGGGAAGATGAAGCATCAGAAGAAGATGAAACATCAGGAAAAGTGGGCTCATCTGGAAGATCCTCAATACGAGGTCGACGAGTGTATACGAGTGTAGTGGGGAGCCCGAGGAGCCGCAGGAGACGAAACAAAGGCGATAATGGCGGAGAGGCCACAGGAGGAATATGTGGAGACGAGATAGGTGTATCTGGAAAGGTCAAAAAGGACAGAGACTCCACAGAGGAAGTCGAAGGAGAGACAGGACGTGGGTAGAAGGGACGAGACTCGTCGAAAGTCACATCCCGAGAAATCCGCATCCGTCGACCAACGGGATCCCAGCACCGATAGCCCTTGTGCTCGGCACTGTATCCCAGAAAAACACACTCAACAGACTGAGCAGTCAGTTTGGTGCGTTCGCGAGGGGCGAGGAGAACGTAGCAAACGCAAACCAAATGAGCGAAGGGCGAGTAGTCGGAGGAGACCACGAGACGCTCAATAGGGATTGCGCCAAGAGCGTAAGAAGGTGGATGTTGACGAGATAGGTGGCGGTGGAAACGACCTCGCCCAAAAGTGAGGTGGGATAGAGCGGCAATCATCGAGGCACGAGCCGACTCAAGAAGGTGACGATGCTTGCGCCAAGAACACCATTCGAGCATGAGCACCAGACAAGAGAATCGAGCGAGAGTGCCTGCTCGACAAGAAGGAAATGCGTAGGTGATGAGAGAGGTACTCGCCACAGAGTCGACGAAAAACACGAATAGGAGTGGAGAACGTATGCGAACCATGGTGGCAAACTGTTTATAGATGGACAAGACCTCACTACGAGAAGACATGAAATATATCCAAGTGTGGCGAGAGAAATCATCTATAAATATGATATAGTATCGATGACCCCCTTTCGAAACGAAAGGAGCCGGACCCCAAACATCAGAATGAACAAGATCAAAAGGACGCCGAGACACCGACTCACTATGATGATAAGGAAGTCAATCTGCTTGCCTAACTTACGTACGACAATCTAAAGAGACGTCTCCTGAGACAGATCCCAGAAGACCACGACGAACTAAGGACGACAGACGAGATCCACACAGATGGCCAAGACGGTGATGCCACTGCTGGAAAGAGCACAGAGACGGAGTGGCGTAAGCGAGAGATCGCGGCAATGACGGTGTCGTGGAAGGAAGGTGTAGCCATCAAGCTCCCAAAGACGCTTGTGAGTCAAGACGCCGAGGCCGAACCAACGAGCTCCGTGTGACGGTCCTGAACACAACAAGAGTCAGAGTCGAGAATGACTCGATAACCAAGATCAGTAATCTGCCCAGCAGAAAGAAGCTGCATGGTAAGGCGAGGAACATGAGCAACAGAAGGAACATGGAAAGATGAGTTGCTTAGGGGTCCTCGACCAGAGACAGAAAGAGAGGTACCATCAGCAGTAAGAACACTGACAGGAGATTCAAGAGGTGTAATGAAGGACAGAGTAGAAGAATCAGGAGTCATGTGAAAAGATGCTCCAGAATCAAGAATCCATGGGGAGGTGCTGGACTGTGGAGGTGGTGGTTTCGCAGTGCCCGAAGAGTCGGTAGCAGAACTGACAGAACCTGTCAAAGGAGAATCTGAAGTAGCAAGCAGGCGTCGAAGTCTGGTTATCTCCTGCTCAGTGAGAGAAACTGCTGAAGTAGTCGATGCAGACGTCGATGTAGAAGTGCCGGTGCTAGTAGAAGAACGACGTGAAAGATGCCGCTGCTTCTTATAGCATTGGAACTCAATGTGGCCGACCTTGTCGCAGTAGGAGCAGTGAGGACGGCCACCGTCGGATGGAGGGCGACCACCACCACCTGTGGCAGCCGCTGGATGAGGCAGTGTGCTGAAACGTGAAGTAGCACCACGTAGGCGAACGAAAGCCATCGGTAGGCGGCGCTGGACGGCGCGGCGACCAAGGCAACGAAGTCTAACAGGCGGCGCTGGACGGCGCGGCGGTTAGATCAACGTTTTTTTTTCTCTCTCTCTTTTTTTCTCTCTCTTTTTTTTTTTTTTTACGGGCTGCTCATGGGTTTAATTGACCGATTCGGCCCAGCCAATTTCAAACGTCGTGTGACGCGACGGGAAGGGGGAACTAGGTTCCCCCTTGTGTCAGCAGCGGCGGCTGCTGGCGGCGGCGGCGGCTGCGGTGGCGGCGGCGAGGCGGCGACGCGCAATGACGCCGGTGGCGCGCGGCGTTGGCTGCTTGGCGGCCAGCGCGTGGCGATTTTGGGCGGCGCCTCGGCGAAGTCGTGGGCGGCAAAAGAAGCTCGGCGTCGAGGTCGTCGAGGTCGCGCAAGGTGGCGGCGGTTGCGGCGGTTGGAGCACCTGAGCCCAACGAGGTAGGCCTCGGCGGGAAGATGGAGCTCTGGAAGCGGAGGTCTTCGGCTGCGGCTCACCTTCTCCACGCAGCTGCTGCCGCCGGAGCTCCAAGGGAACCCGATCGGCGATGATGGAGGTGCTGCGGCTTACCTTCTCCACGCAGCTGCTGCCGCCGGAGCTCCAAGGGAACCCGATCGGCGATGATGGGGGTGCAGCACCCGACCGGTGATGATGGAGGTGCAGCACCCGACCGGCGATGATGAAGGTGAGGAGGTGCAAAGACAACTGTGGAGACGCGTCGGCGGGTGAGACGACGACCGGCGGACGACTAGATCTGAGGGAGGCCGACTGAAGCGGCAAGCCAGCGACGGTGGCGGCTAGGTCAGGAAAGAGGTAACCCTAGTGCTCTGATACCATGTTGGAATAAGCAACTTGTATTATCAGGGGCCAACCGGCCAGAATATATAATACAATACATGTTACAGATAAGGAAATCAAATCAATCAAATCATATCTCTAACAAATCATATCTCTAACTATATCTCTAACACTGGTGACCAATTTTGCAGGTAGTGTTGCGCTCCGAATAAATTGTTTCTTCGGATTTTCAATTTCCTCTGATCATTCACCAAGTTTGAGTAAACAACATGATCACTAGTCTAGATGAAACTACTGAGTTAATTGAAGGATGCTTTGTTCTACCACTTCTGAAAGAAAAATAAATTGTGGGACTACTGATTATATGTAATATTCTTCTGTTCGAAACCACTGAAATGCTAGTTTCCAAAAAAAAAAAAAAACTACTGAAATGCTTCAATAGCTAAAAACTTGGTTTATTTTATGACAGAGTTTCCCGGTCTGCTTTTGGCGGCTCTATTGGTCGATAGGGTTGGTCGGAGAGTGACAATAGGGGGCATGATTTTGCTGTGCTTCGCTTTCGTCGCACCACTTGCTATACATCTGGGAGAAGGTCTGGCAACTACCCTTCTGTTCTGTGCCCGGGCTTGTACCATGGGGAGTTTACCTGTTCTACATGTTTATTCCCTTGAGGTCAGTACCTGGATATCTGTAACATCATTGCATATGCTGCTAGTTCATTTTCTCCCTATTGTAAGAGTATAGTTCACATTTGGTAAGCTCGTATGTTCCCTAGATTACATAATACAAAGGTGATCTTATATGCTGCGGTAAGCTGATTGGAGAATAACACTCTTCATTCATCAGTGAAAAAAGATCTAAACATACATAGGAAAATTCGCTTGTGTCCATGGGAACCGGCGTCCCTGTTAGGGATTTCAGCATAATGTAATGTTTGAAAAATACTAAAAAAATCATGGATGTAGTTCATATAGTTATATTGACCTGAAAATTTCCAATTTCAAATTTGCTTGTCTTTTTTGGTTCTTGATACCAGAGATGAATTTGATATTAAAATTTTGTAGGTCTACATAACTCTATGTGAACTACATCCATGATTTTTTGTTGGATTTTTTAAACATTACATCACGCTGAAATCGCTAATGAGAACGTCGGTTCCCCTAGACACCAAAACTACATTTGAACATGTTGATTTGTGATCCAAATTCTATACATCAATTAGGCCAGCTTCTGGACGAAGCGTAGCGGAGGCCCGTCGCCGGAGGCTTAGGCCCGTCCTAGTCGACTTAGGGTTTCCCTGCTCTATATATTCCCTGTAAGCCGCCGCCGTTTGGGATAAGAAATTAGAGTTGTAAATCCCCGGCGTTGTAACCTCCTCACCCCGATATAGTGAAGATTGTTGCTGGCTGGCGCCCGTGGTTTTTCCCTCTCGCATTGTGAGGGTTTTCCACGTTAAATCTCGTGTCTCTCTGCGATTGATTCTTGTTTACTTCGTCGTTCCTCCGCCGTCTCGTATAACAGAACATACATGTATGAATAATGAAACAGATGCAATTACAAATCATGTTTATAAGATTACTCTAATGAGCATAATAGAGTATATGGAGTTTCTGTTTCTCATCCCATTTAGTATCACTTTTGTGCAGATCTACCCTACATCATGTCGAAACACCGGAGTCGGAGTGGCGAATTCCCTTGGCCGGTTTGGGGGCATGGTTGCACCTCTCGTGATCCTTACATTGGTAGAGAACTGCCGTCAGAAAGAAGCGGTGATTGTGATAGACCTGGCGCTCTTTCTTGCAGGAGTGGCATGTACGCTCTTCCCTCTGGTGACCAAGGGCCACGAAATCCAGTGAGATTTTTTAGACTCCACAGATATGTATATACCATGCCATTGAGAACATTACAGTTGGCATACCATTACATTTATCACGGAGCTTATTTAGCCCCTAGTTTGGATATGTGGGATGATTCCTGTACAGATACTTGTTAATGTAATAACTTTTGCATGCAAGCTAGCAACCCGGCATAGATGTCAAATTTTTATTTCATCGTGTATGCTTAATGCAGGTTGTAATGCCAATACTTGGATGGAGGTTGTTGCTTGCGTTGACCTCCTCGCCATGCTTTGTCTTGTTTATTTTCTTTGGTTTAATACCTGAATCACCAAGCTACCTTTGCTCGAGAGGTAAAACAATGGATGCTGCTAGGGGTGGATAACGAGCTGGCTCGGCTCGGCTCGTTAAGAAAATGAGCTCGGCTTGGCTCGTTAAGCTAACAAGAAAAATACCAGGCTCGGCTCGGCTCGGCTCGTTAAAAAACTCGAATTCGACTCGTTAAGCTCGTTATCAATAAAAATCCATGCAGTCCATCTCTGTTAATCAACGATGATGCTACCATCATCATGCACCATCTCTGTTAGCAATTAACCCGCTTATAGCATGTAAAAATGCTTTATTCATTCTAAAGCCTCTAACAGTATGCCTGATTCATTCTGAAGCCATTAAACATATGCCACTCTGTATTACAGGCAAAGCTACCATTCATTCTGAAGCCACTAACAGGACGGACGGGCGATGGTCTGCGAGGGTGGGTGAAACAGGGAAGGAACTGGAAGGCCAAGCGCACGAGCCCCGAGCTACCGAGCATTAGGGATGAGGGACTTAGAGAGTTAGGGTTGCGCTGAGCCCAGTGGACTGGGCTAGGAACTGGCAAGTGGACTACCTGGTGGTCAACCGAGATGGTCTGGAACTCTGGACGTCTGGTGAGTGAACGAGCTAAACGAGTTAACGGGCAACTCGCGAGCCAGCTCAGCTCAGCTCGTTAAGAAAACGAGCTAAATTGCTAGCTCGGCTCGGCTCGGCTCGTTAAGGACCGAGTTCGAGCCGAGTTAAGCTGAACCCTTAACGAGCTGAGCTGACTCGCGAGTTTAGAGCTTTTTCCACCCCTAGATGTTGCACTCATCTTAGAGAGAGTAGCAAGAATGAACAGCAGGGTTCTCCCTCCTGGCATTCTAACTTCTAACCCAAAAAGGGGAGTTGACATTAGCCTTGATGTTAAATATATGAGTATTTTTTGAATTACTTTAATCCAGAAATATACTAGATGAATTACTTTAACCCAAGAAAGAACTTTTGCCTTTTTTATAAAGCAGGTAATCAAGAACACTATAGTTATATGAAATTCTAGAAGAACAGAAACAAGCATTCCTATCTCAGTGTTCAAGGCAACAACAGATAATAAAGCTAACCAAATAACAAGTGTGAGATAGGCATACCCAGATCTAGTGAAAGAAGCAGCAGCAGCAGAAGTATTGGTGAGGTCGTCATTCGTCATGGCGTAGTAGACGTCGTGGTTGTAGTTGTGCAATTGATGTAGACGTAGCATAGAATCGAATGAAGAGGAAGCAGTGAGCAGTCGCGCGAACGCTCTCCAAAAACCTTATTCGTCCTCGCTCGTGCACGGTCGCCATTGATTTGCCATCAATCAGTGTTAACCGCAGCCATTACTCACTAGTAACTGAACCGTTACTATCAGCCGTTTGTTAATGTCATTTACTACGAATCGGAGCGTTTCGATTTTCGAATAGATGAAGAAAAACACGCCCGCACCCGACATGCCATTCAGAAGGAAAAGAAGAAGATATGAAAGCTAAGTTTCCTAGCCTTTTCTCTAGCTAACCTGAATCTCGGAGTCGAGATTGTTTTAAGGGGGAGGTTTGTAACATCCCAATTTTCTGAGCCTTAAAAATCTTTCGGATAGTTAGTATTTGGAAAATGCACCGTTTGAGATTTTATTGGAATTTTAATAAAGCTTAACATGGACTTTCAGTATCAAAATAATTTAATATAATTAATGCCAACATCAATCATTGTCAAAACTATTTTATTTGGGTTCTATGTGCTTGGATATATTTTTTAGTTTTTTTTAAATTCATTTGCTATTTTCTATTTACCATTTGCATTTTACGTATTTTTCTAAAAAGAAAAATCTATTTAAAATCTCATAAACAGTTTCGGGCCGAAACCCATCACTATTATCCACCGTCCCATTTCTATTCCTTCCTGGCCCAGCCTGCTCGGCCTTTTCCCGTCCGCACAGCCGCTCGCGCCCGCCTTTCCTCCTATGACCGGCCGGTGGGCCCCACCAGTCGTCGTCCTTGTTGCATCGTCTTCACCACATACGAGTCGCCTCAATCGCCATGGCTACCTTCTCAAAGCTCCGTTCGACATGACTTCCCTTATCTCTCTGCATCCAAATGAAACAAAATCAAATCTTGTATCCTTTTCAATCTCCGAGTTTAACTCGTGACCATCTCGGACTCTTTATGGGGATTTCTAAATCCGGTACACCCTCACCCTATAAATAGGACTCCTGGGTTCGACTCATCGCCGTGATCTTGAAACCTGAAGCCACCACACCCCTCAAGCTCTAGCGCCGCCGCATTGGAAGTTTTAGGGTTTCGCCGCTCGTTTTCTTACGATTGCGTCGTCGCCTCATCGTCGTCGACCACGCCGTCATCTTCATCGTCACCAAAGCGACCTCCAGCACACACGACCACGAGACACCATTGGTGTTCGTCGTCGACAACAGCTGCACCTACTCCGCCGCTTCATCGCCATTTCCGGCCAACCCCGAGGACCTTCCGTGTCAATACCAATACCAGTATGTGCGCAATAACATATTCTACCCAGTGCATGCATCCGCCGCTGGCGAAGCACCACCGTTCGCCGTTGCCGGACGAACCCGAGCCTCACCATCGTATTGTCGACGTGTCGTGTCACCTCATTGGCCACATCTACTCGTGAGAACACGTGTCCTACCATGTATACTCACGAGCACATGTGTCGTGCCACATCAACTCATAAGCACACATGTCCTACCACGTATACTCGTGGGCACATGTGCCTACCACCTCACCTGCCACATATACTCATAGGCGCACGTGTCCGCTGCATCACTTGCCACGTATACTCGTGGGTGTATGTGTCTGCCCGGTCACGACCGCGTCAGCACCTCGCAATCCTAAACCCCAGATCTGATCTGGTGTGAACCCAATCCACCGTTCACCTTATCTATGCCATGTGGGTCCCTCAGTCAGACCACTGTTCTGTGGACCCGTGAACCCGTAGACCATGAGTAAATTACGTGGATTCGGTTCATAGACCGAGGGTCCCACTGTCAGTCACGGTAGCTTTTTTCCTAGATTTATTTTAATTCAAAAAATCCTTGTTGACATCATGCTGATGTCATAATCCAATTTTTTAGTAGAAAAGTAATTATAAAAATTCCAGAACATCCAATTTTAGGTATTTTCTTAGGTTTAGATCTTCTAGAAGCCATATCTTCTTCATCCGAACTCCGATTGAGCCAATTCAAATTTCTAATTTCATCTAAATTCGAGCTCTATTTTTCTAAAATTTTTATTTAATTTTTAGAGTTTGTTTTACTCTCTGTTTTTATTTTATTTTTATTTCATTTACGAGTAGAAATTGATACTTCGAGGAATTTTGAGGAAGAAGGAGTTCACCAAAACCAAGACCAATGCCAATATCTATTCCAAGAAAAGTTATACTTTTGGTCATATTGTGTAACACCCCAACCCACATGAGCCTGAAATGCTACTAAAGAAAAAATAACATAATAATAAACAAAGATTTTTCTCTTCAATTCGGTAGAGTCTCCTTTGTAACTTTTAACAATTAAGGAGATTAATAAACATATAATAGAAATCCAAGTACGAGAATATTGTAACAACCTTAAAGATAACAATCATAAGGATAGGATTCTCCAATTAAACTTAAGTTGTTGATTTATTAAGTCTGGTGTTTATTGAAGTGAAGAGTGCATCAGATGATTCTAGCCCTTCCCATACATGGCATCCTCACAAAGGCTACCTAAAATGAAATAAACAAGCAACAAGTGTGAGTCCAAAACTCAGCAAAGTACAATTAAGACAATAGACCAAATCTCAAAAATAAACTTTACTTCTAACATAATCAATCATCCACAATAAGATCATAACAATTCAACTCTCATTGCCATGCAATGCAAATGTCACAAATGCACATAACTTTTCTCTTTGCATTTACCGGTAATACGGAGTATGCATCTGTCGATGCATACTCATGAATACTAAACATATGCATGTAACAACAGCGGTAAGACTAGGAATAACCATTCACATTCACAAAGCATTAACATTCCATGAATACAAAACTATAAGTACATTTAACAACAACTATAAGTCTATGGATAAAAAATTCACATTCACAAAACATTAACATCCCATGAATACTAATTAACATATTCTACCCACTATGGTACTTGCCTCAACCATGTGAAGTTTGACAATGGGAAAATGGCACTTCCCCCGGATTCACACCACCACCTGGGCATTTGATAAACATTCTAAGGAGACAACTCCAAGGAAAACAACTATACAAATTAAATACATATATAGCATCGCTCCTAATAGCAACCCAAACGTCGTTCTCCCTGAACAACGTTCTATCCCAAACAAGACAGTCACCTTACAAAAATCATATCTACCTCTCTGATTATCCAAAAAATTTCCTCTTGGACTTTATGGAAATCTTAAAGAATTATCTACAACAATAAAGTTGGTCTTATTCCCTAATTTGGTTATTAACTATTTTAAATATTCAGATTACTACTATTGTGAAATTCTGACCGACATTCTGGATAGCAAGATTAAAACAATCATAACTTTTGTTCAGTTCATTCAAAAAATACGTTCTTGGGCTTATTGGAAATCTTAAAGAACTATCTACAAAAGTCATGTTGGTCAAATTCTCTAATTAGGAATTTAACTATTTTTAATAAACCAATCACTCTAGTCTGCCAGATTCCTGATAGAACCTCTGGATAGCAGCAATGAAAAATTCATATCTGAAGATCTATGCATCCAAATAATATGATCAAAGACTCTATGGAGAGCTACAGATATTACCCACAAATATCTAGTTTGTGGCCAAACAAAATTTTGCCATTAGAAACTCCATATCTACAGTGCACTACAATCTGTCTACACCCGATCTGTTACCCCAAATCAAATGTATAGACAAGAATTACTCTAAATCATGGAAAAACAAAAACACCCATGAATACCTCGCTGAAACCCACTAAACTCCCTGCGAGAACCTCCTCTTCTTCCTTTCTTCCCTTTCCTTCTTTCTTCCTCTCCCTTCCCCTTCTTCTCTTGAATCTGGGCAGGGCGAGGTAGCAAGGCGCACACGGGGGAGAGGTACTGTAGTAGCAGCAATACTGTAGTAGGGGGCAGTGGTACTGTAGCAACTAGGGTTTTGGTGACTTGATCCCCCTCCGCTTTCAAGTGGGCTGCCGGCCTCCCATGGGCCTTGGGCCTTTAAGGCCAGCTCTTTTCCCCCAACGACTATGGATTGGTAGCCCAAAACTCTCTCAAATACTGAATTTTAACTACTACATTCAAATTTTTTAATTTCAAATTATTGATATTTAAGCGGGATATTACATGTTGAACCCAGTTTTCAAAACCACTTTAATTCAAAGTACTGCATTCTACTTTAAGTATTTATTTCAATGCTTTTGGGTGTAGTTATTAATCCTAATTATTTATATCCATCTTGCTTATTGTAATGACATGATCTTTTGTCGCTCTATCTTGGTTAATTATTAGTTTATTATCATAGCACCAATGTGGGTTGGTTAGACGAATAGTATTGCTTAGCCATGTTACGAGTCACACATATCATCTGAGTTGCAAATATGAACTTGGCTAAGTAACTATGAAACTTTGTGTAAAACTGTGCTATGTGTTATTACTTTGTGATAGCATGTGTTGCACTTAACCAACAGGTAGGAAAGGATTTGGACTGAGGCAAGTGGTGGATACTAAGAGACATGTGGAGCTTTATGAATGGGAATGAAATCTCTGTGGCATAGTTAGACATTGGAAGTTTTGCCTTGGTCAATTAAGGACTTAAGTTTGTGCGTCATTGAACTAGACCTTTCGTATAACCACATGTCTGATGGGACGGGCCTAACTTAGTAAGTTATAGAGTCTTGACATTGACTACTCAGGCAGTAGGTTGGGCTTTCTGTTAGGGTGGAGGTATGTTTCAGTCTCAGTGGCGACTCACATCGCGGGATGGTTCACCTCTTCCCTATCCAACGGTGTGTGACGGACTAATTTCCTCAGTGGGCGTTAGTACTGTCAATAAAACACATCAGGAGTGTCAATGCTCAAGATCAAGTTTCTGAAAGGTTTTGTTATGATTAGAGCTAGCTACACTGATTGTATCGTGTGGGTAAAGTGTACAACCTCTGCAGAGTATTAAACAATCTATTCGAATAGCCGTGTCCGCGGTCATGTACATGCTCAAGGATTTCACACGAGGGTTAGATTTTTAGAAAAATATTTTGGATGGGATAGATGTGTGATATAAGTCATATGGCCATGTGAAATAATTTGATTAGGCTTTGTGTCTTTGTGAAAATAACTGTTAAATTATTACTGTTTATTTGTTTTAAACATATTTTTAATCTATTATTTGTATTCAATTGCAAATGTTGCTTTATGCAAAATAACCACAGAAGTCATTCCTTTGGAATAAGTCATTATCTATAAATTGTATTCTGTGGTATAACTTACAAGTACGGTTATGTACTCATACTTACTATAATCAATTAACAGAAGTGGAGGAGTCTTAGCTTACCTTCGAGGAGGAGTTCTACGAAGGTACTGATCGTTAGGTCTTGATGGTATTCTGCTTGAGTTTATTTTGTTCCGCTGCTTATTTATTTATTACCAACCCTGCGAGGTTTAATAAGTGTAAACTTGACCTTAAGGTCAAAACCCTTATTTGCTATTCAAATTAATCATTTATACTATTATTCGTCTTGTGTGGATCGATATCCATCTATATTGATATTGTGTGCACTAGTGTGATCCTGAACTAGTGCAGAATACACAGAGGGTCCAGAATTGTATTTTTGGGTCCCGACAGACAACAACATCTTGGGGGAGATGGACACATGCTCTGTAACTAGGTGGCTGATGAGGCTTGCAACTTATGCGAAAGTCACGTTCCGATGTTGCCGCAGCGACTCACTCAGCTCGCAAGTATGGTCAATCACCGCCTTGACCATGAAGACCGAGCCAAAGAACTTCGCCCGATGAGCACTGACCTTCCTATGGCAGCCTTTCACTAGGCACTTTACTTTGTAATGTCCTACGTTGGACCGGTGCACCCAGTACACACGACTGATGAATAAGACGTATCGTGCTATAGCTTATTGTATGGCTACCTTGTTAGTGAAGTGATGCCCAACTAACAGGGTGTTAGCATCAAACCGCCATTGGGACCCTTCTTCTTGTGGCAGTACGAGTGACCGCATTGCGATATCATCAAGTCTGGATGCCACGTAAGGCACCTCCAGTGACACAATTCCGTCGATGGGACCACCACCTTGGGGTGCATCCCCCTCACTACTATCCGAGCTTGGGTCAGGGTCCTCGTCGGACTCCAACTTGACCGGCTGTTTCGGTAGAAACTCGTGGTAGTCAATGCGGGTTGACCACTATTGTCCCGCCCCCTCATTTTGAATAAAATTATGCGCAAGTCTTCTCTTATAGTCTTCCTCCAAAATAGCATATTTCGTGCTACTGTCTTCATGCACCATTTGTGGTTGCCCGCTTCTTGGGGCATCAGCATCATCAAGGTTTGTTGGCACCCTGTGCACGAAATTCATGTGCACCATCGGCTTCCCGCATATCGTCATCTCGGGTTGGGAAGCAATCTGCATATAATGCCCATGCAACGCCGCCATTCACCTTGAGTAGCTCCTATACGCCCTGTCCTCCCCTATTCGTACAGGTGATCCTCTTGATGACAAACTTCTTCGTCGCTGCACCGTGTCAAACTCCCTTCGGATGCAGCTCCTAGGCTCGTGAATATTCATCACGTCGAGCCCCTCCACCTGGGCCACCTTGTACTGGCATCTCGACAGGTACAACCCATCGGGTTCAGCCCGTACAAGATTATCGTCATAAAACACTAACAAGTCTTGCATGTTCGATATTACCTAAAGCCACAACAAGCCTAATTAATTAGGATTATTTCATTACCATAATTTAATTATGTCTATTTTAATTACATCTAACTAACGACAACTAATTAATTATGGTTAATTAATTGTGCTAAATAAATTGTAAGTAATTAGTAATGACTAATTCATTGCCACTACATAATTAGTAGCAATTAATTAGTAATTAATTATGATTAATTAGTTAGGGTTTATTAATTATAATTGTTTTAATTAAGACAACTAACTACGATTTCTTAATTAAGCCTAATTAATCACAGTTAAAACTTTTGGACAAATAAATTGTAACTAATTTATTATAACCAATTTACTACCAGTTCATTATTAGGACTGATTTAATAACAACAAATTTAATTAACCCTAATTAATTAGTTCTAATTAATTACAGTTGATTAATTATGACTATTTTAGTTGATACTAACTACGGCATTCTAATTAAGCCGTCTAATTAATTAATACTATTTAATGAAACCAAATTAATTACAACTAAACTATTATGTTAATTAAATATGACTATTTTAGTTACAAATTTTAATTACGACTAACAAACAACAAGTAATTAATTATGACTAACTAACTATGAGTGAAAAATTATGATTAACTAACTACACATAATAAACTAGGACTTCATTAAATACAACTAACTAATTCGCAAAGTAAAATACGACTAATTAAATCAAACTTATTAATTACGACTATTTCAATTACGATTAACTAACTATAGCTAATTAATTACGACAGGATACTTAAACACTAATTACAAAGTTCAAAAAAATAGTGCATACGGGAGAAATTACTTCCTCCAGAAGATCTTCAATTGATGTCAAACTACCTCTACTAAAACGTCTGCTAAATACTTCTTTAAACACCCTCAAATCGACAGCGAACTTGGAACTAATTTCGGCCGATGGCACAGCCTCTCGCTCGCTCAAACCCCCCCCCCCCCTCTCTACCCAAAGCAGAATGGTTCTGGCGTGGGGGAATGAGAGTTCGTCAATGCGTGGGGGCCAGACGAGGGGAATTTGTGCCCCTAGGGGCCCGATGAGGGGAATTTGTATCTGTGGGAGCCGGGCGAGGCTTTGACGCGCCCTTGGGGGTCGGATGAGGCAAAACCGCGACCCTAGGGGCTGGACGAGGCTATGTATCACGTCCGCGAGGCTCTGCGGTTCAATTTTTTTCCTTTGATGCATCGGGGTGGCTAGATTTGTTATTTTACACACTAACAATGCTATTATAGCAACAAAAGAAAGATGAGGAAGTACAAGCAAGGCAAATTGCCCCTTTTGCATTCTATATTTCTATTTAACATATGGTTGACAGCGGTGCTTATAAGGACACAAAATTTCTTATCGGCCGTAGGAGATCAGGAAAGTTGGTGTCTTTGCATGTCAAGTTTGGTTCGTGGTGCAACGGCACGTAGAGAAAAGCAACGAGAATACATTGTCTTCACTTTTTCACTGCACGAAAACTGCAGTATTCCAAGCCCAGGAAACTAACAGCAAAGAATATAATTTTCTGAGTCACGGGCAAACACAATGTCCTTTTTGAATTGCCAAAAGAGTAGCATGTGTGTTTCGGATCCGAGCCATGTATCATAAAACGGAGGATGTATGAATAATATTCGGTAATGGTACTGTAGTAAATACAATAGTAACTGTGAAATAATTATTATATCAGAAAAAATATTGTAGTTATTGATATAGACCGTTGCTCTTTGATAAGACGGTAGATATCGCTTCTAATGTATGGTACTGTGCATCCTCTATATTTGACACCTCCAGTGTAGATGATTTATTTTCATGTGTTTCAAACTTTTAGTAGATTCTAATTTACGGGTTTCTAACAAGGAGCAGCTCACCTGGAGTCCTGAACTACAGGAATACGAATTATAGGAATAGCTATAAGCAGTTTTAACTTTTAATTGAGGAGCAGGAACTCCTATTGCAGGAATATGGATTTTCTACAGAAAATGTAGGAGGATTATGCTAGGATAACAGTTGTTTTGGATATAAGAAACAAGCACATTATCCTTGGTTTCAAGCGCAAAAAATATTGTTAGCGTGCTATTTCGCACTTACTACAGATTTTGATATTTCTCGATACAAAGACTTTAACTTGAGAACTTTATATGTAATTTTTTTTTTCTTATTAAATAACCCTTCTTGATCTTGTTTTTAGAAATAATTGTCTCTAAACATACTTTAAAAAAATGAGCTTTGTTTGCAACAACGTTATGGTCCATGGTGTTATAAGCTCTACTACGTCAGGTGCCACCGATCTCCAAGGCGTTGCAAGTAGAGTTTTTTTTCCCCAAAAATATGTTCAAAACCACCGATGATGTTGCAAGGCTCATTTGTAACATTACAGCCTCGTGAAGTTTATTTGCAATGCCACGGTCATGGCGTTGCAAGGAAGATTCATTTCAAAAATTACGTTCAAGTCAAGGAATAGTGTTGTAATGTCCATTTGCAACTCCTAAGTATACGACCATTCAAAAAAAAAAGTAGACCTAAGTTTGTGGCATTGCAAATAGTGCTTGTTATATATTGAAAAGTAATTTTAGAAGGATTTATTTTTAGAAATAAGATAGCAAAAGTATTATCTAATATAAAAAAAACTTCTATGTATTCGTATCGTAACTTACATTTTCTTCCTCGAGAAAAATGAAAAGTTGCCTTGAGAAATCAAATTCCCAATATCCACTACAAAACTACCAACTCTCTATATTACACACATCTTAATCTCCAAAACATAACTCACCTTTCTACGCAAAATTACTTTACTCAGTTCAAGCACCGGATAAGTTTTTTCTTTCTTTCCCCGACTTAATGCAGGCTCATCGCACCGGTTAGTCGTTCCCAAAATAAAAGGAACACGTTTGTACCTGACGGGTAAAACCTGAAAGCCCGAGCACGTAACAGAAAAATAAAACGAAGCTTTTGTTTTCCTCTTCCTTTTCCCCAAAAGTACCCATCTTTCCGTTGGGAAAGGAGCGATTCCATTGTAACCCGCGACTCGGCGAGCTCGTGATCCTCCCACTCCCCACTCCCCACTCCCCACTCCGGGGACGAGGCGTTTCTGCGTCAAACGAGAAGCAAAGCTCGCGCCTTTTCTTCGCTTCCTTCGTTTATATAGCGGCAGCGGGAGCTGCAGCCACCCACGGGAGCTGCGCCTCAGATCTACGCGACAGAGGGAGAGGCCGGGGGTTCGAGATGGGGCACAACGCCGCCGGCGAGGACCAGGCCATGTCCGGTGAGTCGATGCTGACCTTGGGTATCGCGTTGTTAGTTTGGTTGGTTCGTTCTGTTCTTGGAGATGGCTTATCTGGCAATCTGGTTTGGTTCTTGGGTGCTCAAGCTTTAAAATGAATTCGTGGTTGTTTTTCAAGATTCTTATGGTGCAGTATCTCGATCATTATCGAAGGTGTTAGCTTCTATGGAGCTGCGAATGCCTGTCATTGAGGCTTCCCGAAAAGTTGGAATATTTTTATTTCGTTTACGTAACTTAGTGGTGAACTCCTGTTTTCCTTTTAGGAGAATATAATGATCCATTGCGGAGCTCCTTTTCTGCTTCATGAATTAAAGCACCGGCCGAGCCGTTCTTTTGTATAGCTAAATTGCATGGTTAGTTTTGGTTTCTTCCATCTATTTTGTTGGAGGTAGAACGAGGATCCTGTTCTTGATAGTTGATCGGCATTGTCAGGGTCTATGATTCAAGTGTTGAGTTATTTACAACACTTTTTAAGGCTAAAGCCGAGGTTTTGAGTCGATATTTAAGTTAGATTTCATTTCATTTTAGCGCGGATGGCGTTTGAAAGAACTAAGTTTTACTTCATGCTATCTTCCAAATTCCAGTCGTTTTCTACCCATAAATATTGGCTAGGGATGATAATTATCGAATTGTTCTTTCAAGTTTGTTTGTCTCTTGTGGTGTGCTTTGTAATTCCCAAACGCAAACTCAATTTTCTAGAATGAAAATTTTTGGACGGAATAGAAATGCTACTGACCGCGAAGCGTCATTTCCAAAAACTATGTTATGGAAGGTAGCTGCGATTTTTGTTTCCATACGCTGCACAACTTGGGTAATTACGATAGGTCAAAGTGTCATATGAAGGCAACAAATTTGGAGCATGCGTTGGATCCTCCGCACCGCCTTCACTATAACATTTGATGAAATCAGGATTGTCTGACAGCTTTGTTGTCCTAATGAGATAAAACTACTCTGTGTGTCTATGATCTAACAGATTTACCATATATTTCAGAGCTTCGTGAAAAGCATCGTGTGGACCTGGAGAGGTTAACACTGACATCACGGCCATTCAAAACAATGGCATTATTTGTGTTAGCCATTGGACAGAGTATAAGAAGCGCATGCTCCTGTGTTCTGAAAGAAGGTGCTCAGTTCAAGTTCCTGGGTCTTTTGTTTGTTGCTACCTGGGTTCTGCTCTTGGTCACTGATGGTCCGCATGAAAAGGTATCATTTTTTTTAATTATTAGCACACTTTGTATTTCAAGTTCAGACTAATTAAGCGGACAAATGCTAATTGCACTATAAGTGTACAACTTAACACCAAACTATACTTTTTTACATTATCTAAATATGCATAAAATAATTTGTTGCTTTTGAATTATTAAAAAAATTATGTTATTGTCTACTCTAATGCTTAGCTGGTGTCTTAGGTGCTGGTCTGAGGCCCTGACCTGCCATTTTGGCTTGCACATGCACCTACGTTAAGAAAGATTCATTTCTATGGCTATAGATGATAAGTTGCTGTAGTTTTCCAATAGCTCCATTTGTATGTGTGAATGTGTGTGCTTTCTTCCTTTTCTTTCCCTGGTGGGGGTGTGGTGCGTGCACTCTTGCAGCATGGATATAACAGGATCTTGTCTTCAATGCAGCATATGCAGGAGCTGATTTGGTATGTCAGATTTGGATTATGGTGGGTCATACTAGGGGTGGCTTCATCCATTGGATTAGGTAAGCCCGTAAGTGCAAATTGCATTTCAGCTTAATGAAATTGTGTGAGCAAGAATTAATCAGTTGAGAAGTGTTAACATAGCAGCTAAGTATTTATTATTAAAACTATACAAGAAATTCGATTCTCAGTGCATTGTATTATATATATTTTTTGCAGGCTCTGGTTTGCACACGTTTGTATTGTATTTAGGGCCTCATATTGCCCTTTTTACAATCAAAGCTGTTCGGTGCGGCCGGCTAGATTTAAAGAGTGCTCCTTATGACACTATTCTCCTTAAAAGGAGGCCTTCATGGTTGGAGAAAGATTGTCTAGAGTTTGGACCTCCAATATATCAGGAAACAATTCCATTTAGCAAAATACTGCACGAAGTTCATCTTGAAGCTGTACTCTGGGGCATTGGAACTGCACTTGGAGAGCTTCCTCCATATTTTCTCTCTAGAGCAGGTTACATTCATACTGCTTTGCTCTTGGCAACTAGAACATATTTATGTAGTTCAATGTGTGCTCATTTCTTTGTATGCATCTCACACTGTATTTTTTATTCAAGATTTTTTACTGGAGTAGAACATTACAGTTGTGAATCACCGAAAATTCTGTATAAATGTTTCACCCTGTCCAAACTTACATGAACACGTCACAGAATTACTTTGATAGTTTGCTGTAGAATGATGCATCAGAAATATCTATGTAATCTTGTGAGCTAGAAGCTTCTTGACCAATTACGAATTAGTAGAACATTTATAGCATACCTTGATGAGTGATGACCAATGAAATTTTAATTTGGGAGTTGCTTATTTGTGTACCTTTTCCCAATATTGCTTTTGTGAGTGCCATTAACCTATGTGCAAAGCAGAGTAATTATAAAAAGTTTGGCTTTTTTTTTTTTTGCCCTGCTGGATGTTATGTCTGGAATGCCCTCAATATCCATTCATTCTCCCACTACGTCTTTTTGTAGTCTTGTTTTGTTTTTTTTTTTTAGTATGGGTATTTGCAGTTTTACAAGTATCATCCAAAGGGCTACTTAAAACTAAAATTCTGTCATTTACCTTTTTTCAGTGATTGCACCTTTAACTGAAAAATAAATTTTGCTGAACATCAATTTTCTTGGCATGGTAACACATTGAAGTGATCAATTGTTCTTAATAGTTCATACTTCGCTGAGAGTTCTGTAACTAAAGATTCCAATGTGAGGTTCTAATGCACAAGAGGATGCGGTATTTTTCTTGTTAAAATACCTGAGTTTGTTTCTTGCTAATGTAGTTTTGTGGTGATAGGTAATGATGCATTCCAATGATGATAGATGAATAAGATGCTGTTTGGTCTTGCTTAACCTTAGCCTTATAGGGGTAGAGTCAGGGTCAAATGGCCACCATATTGTAGGGGTTGTATGATAGGTATGTATATACAAAATTGAAGCCAGTGGAGATCGGCTAATGGGACCTATAGGTATGTATGTAAGGGCTTATAGGCTGGCTTCCTAAACTGTTGTGAACGTTGGTTCACAACGGTATAACTACTTGTACAGAGGAAGGCCAGGCGTCGTGGCTTGAAGAGGATTAGGGTATTAGAAGGGGGAGATAGACATAGATTGGGATGAGAGAATATTTGAGAGAGAACAGATTGTTTATTTCTTCCTTCAGTAGATTACATGACCCCCCCCCCTCTCCTCTTAACTAAAACTGAACATGGCCGACTTGGCTGATAAAAATATGAGCATTTTTCGAATTACTTTAATCCAGAAATATCCTAGATGAATCATGGAAAAAACTTTTGCATTTTTCATAAAGCAGGTAATCAAGAATACTATAGTTATACGAATTTCTAGAAGGACAAACTAGCACTCAGAGTTCAAGGCAACAACAGATAATAAAACTAACCAGACAACAAGCGTAAGATAGGCATGTTAGGAATAGCAACTTGTATTCTCAGGAGACCAAAGGGCCAGTATATATAGACAAGTACAGGAGGTGAATATACAAATAACCCCTCATAACAATGGGGAATAACACAATTACACATATATTTCTAACACCCCCCTCAAACTCATGGTAGATCAACAACACTGAGTTTGGAGAGGTAGAAGCCGTGTTGTGCTCGAGTCTGGGTCTTCGTGAAGAAATCCGCTATCTAATGCTCGGAAGGCACATACTGAAGAGCAATCACCTGATCATGCACACAAGACCTCATGAAAAAGCATCAAAACCAATATGCTTGGTGAGCTCATGCTTCACAGGGTCACGAGCAATACTGATAGCACCTGTACTGTCTGACAAGAGAGGAGTTGGTGTAGTGACAGAAACACCAAAATCCTCAAGTAACCACCGTAGCCAAGTAATCTCTGCTGTCAAGAGAGCCATAGCTCGTAACTCAGCCTCTGCACTCGAACGGGATACCGCAGTCTATTTCTTCGTCTTCCAGGTAATGAGAGAACCACCAAGAAAAACACAGTAAGCAGAGATAGACCGGCGATCAGAGTGATCGCTGGCCCAAGTAGCATCCGAATAAGCCTGAAGCTGTAACGAGCTGGAGTGTGGGAAGAAGAGACGGCGAGAGATAGTCCCACGAAGGTATCGCAGAACTCGAAGAAGGTGGTCAGAGTGGACTCGAGTGGGAGCAGACGAATCGACTCGAATGTGGACTGGATAAGTGATATCCGGACGAGTAACAGCAAGGTAAACAAGACTCCCAACAAGATGACGATAGCGAGTCGGATCAAAAAGAGGCTCGCCATCAAAGGGCCGGAGATGAACGTTGCGCTCCATGGGAGTCTCAACAATACGCTGATCAGTAAGAGAAGCGCGATCAAGAAGATCCTGAATATACTTCTCTTGAGACATAAAGAAACCATCTGGAGTGGAAGTAATCTCAATCCCAAGGAAGTAACGAAGAGGACCAAGATCCGACATAAGGAACTGCTCACTCAGACGAGCCTTGACAAAGGCAATGTACTCAGAATCATCTCCGGTGATGATCATATCATCAACATACAGAAGAAGAAGAGTCCGACCACGAGACGAAGTGTTGACAGAAAGGGCAGGATCATGATCACTAGCTAAGAAGCCAGCAACAGTGACCACAGAGGAGAAGCGCTCAAACCAAGCATGAGGGACTTGCTTAAGGCCATAGAGAGAGCGACGAAGGCGACAGACCATGCCCTCAGGAACAGAATACCCAGGTGACGGATGCATGTAGACCTCCTCACGCAACTCGCTATTAAGAAAGGCATTCTTGACATCAAGCTGAGAAACATACCAATAGTGAATAGACGCCACCGAAAGAAGAGTGGATAGTGGTCATGTGGGCCACAGGAGCAAAATTCTCGTCGTAGTCACGACTATGCTCCTGCTGGAAGCCACGAGCAACAAGACGCGCCTTATAGCGCTCAAGAGAGCCATCAGGGCGAGTCTTAATCTTATAGACCCACTTACACGTGATGGGACGAGAGTGAGGTGGAAAAGGAACAAGATCCCAAGTACCAGTACGCTCGAGGACAGCAATCTCCTCGGCCATGGCATGCTGCCACTCAGGGTGAGTAATAGCATCCCGGTAGGAGACAGGCTCATGAGTAGCTGCACCAGCAAATCCAAAACGGGCAGGAGGCCGAATCGACTGACGATCGTGGAAACCGTAGCGAGGAGATGATGACCCATCAGGGGAAGATGGAGCATCAAGAGAAGATGAAACATCAGGGGAAGATGGCTCATCTGGAAGATCCTCAATACGAGGTCGACGAGCGTAGAAGAGAGTGGGAGGAGCCTGAGGAGCCACAGGAGACGAAGCAGGCGGCGATAACGGCGGAGAGGCTGCAAGAGGTATATGTGGAGACTCAGTGGGACGGGTGGACGAGGGCAAGACAGAGATGGGTGTATCTGGAAAAGTCAAAAAAGACAGGGACTCCACAAAGGAAACCGAAGGAGAGGCAGGACGTGGATAGAATGGACAAGACTCGTCGAAAGGTACATCTCGAGAAATCCGCATACGTCGACCAACAGGATCCCAGCACCGATAACCCTTGTGCTCAGCACTGTATCCCAGAAAAACACACTCAACAGACTGAGCAGTCAATTTGGTGCGTTCTCGAGGTGCGAGGAGAACGTAGCAAACGCAGCCAAACAGATGAAGGGTAGAGTAGTCTGGAGGAATACCACAGAGACGCTCAACAGGGATCTCACCCTGAAGAGCAGAAGAGGGCTGAATGTTGACGAGATAGGTGGCAGTGGAAACAGCCTCAACCCAAAAGTGAGGTGGAATAGAGGCAGCAATCATCAGTGTACGAAGTTGTCTCAAGGAGGTGACGATGCTTGCGCTCAGCGACACCATTCTGAGCATGAGCACCAGGACAAGAGAACTGAGCGAGAGTGCCCTGCTCAGCAAGGAAGCTGTGTAGGTAACGAGAGAGGTACTCACCAGCAGAGTCCGCACGAAAGACACGAATAGGAGTGGAGAACTGTGTGCGAACCATAGTGGCAAATTGTTTATAGATAGACAAGGCCTCACTACGAGAAGACATAATATATATCCAAGTGTGGCGAGAGAAATCATCTATAAATATGATATAATATCGATGACCCCCTTTCGAAATGAAGGGAGCCGGACCCCAAACATCGGAATGAACAAGATCAAAAGGACGCTGAGACACTAACTCACTATGAGAATAGGGAGCTGAATCTGTTTCCCATCAAAAGGATGCTGAGACACTGACTCACTATGAGAATAGGGAGCTGAATCTGTTTCCCTAACTTACAGCCCTGACAATCTAAATACACGTCTCCTGAGACAGACCCCAGAAGACCACGACGAACTAAAGACGACAGACGAGATCCACACAGATGACCAAGGCGGTGATGCCACTGCTGGAAAGAGCTGGTAGACAGAGTGGCAGAAGCGGAGAGACTAGCGGCAACGGTGGCAGCAGAAGGAACGTGAAGACAGTCAAACTCCCAGAGACGCTGTGAGTCAAGGCGCCGAGGGCCAGAACCAACCAAAGCCCTCGTGTGGCGGTCCTGAACACAACAAGAGTCAGAGTCAAGAATGACCCGACAACCAAGGTCAATAATCTGCCCAGCAGAAAGAAGTTGCATAGTTAGGCGAGGAACATGAGCAACAGAAGGAACATGAAAAGATGAGTTGCTAAGAGGTCCTCGACCAGAGACAGGAAGAGAGGTACCATCAGCAGTAAAAACACTAATAGGAGAATCAAGAGGTGTAATGAAAGACAGAGTGGAAGAATCAGAAGTCATGTGAAAAGATGCTCCGGAATCAAGAATCCACGGGGAGGTACCTGCCTGTGTAGGATGTGGTTTCTCATTGCCTGAAGAGTCCGTAGCGTAACCTCGCAGAACTCCGCCGAGGAGAACCCGGCGTGTAGCGAGCATCGAAGTCCGCTATCTCCCGCCAGATGAGAGAAACTACTGAAGGAGTCGATGCAGACGTCGATGTAGAAGCACCAGTGCCAGTGCTAGTAGAAGAACGGCGTGAAAGATGTCGCTGCTTCTTATAGCACTGGGACTCAATGTGGCCGACCTTGTCGCAGTAGAAGCAGCGAGAACGGCCACCTCCAGATGGAGGGCGGCCACCACCACCGTGGCACCACGGAGGAGGCGGTGTCTTTGAGTGAGCAGAGCAATATAGCGGTGGACGAGCAGCGAGTACGGAGGGAAGTGGCATCAGACCAGCACCACTCAGGCGAGTCTCCTCTGCACGTATCTCGGCAAGAGCCTCCAGAAGAGTGACACGAGGGTAACGTGCAAGAAGCTGGACACGCCTCTGCTCGAACTCAGGACGAAGGCGAGCAAGGAACTCGTAGACACGCTGAAACTCCAGGTCAGCATGTACAGCCAGACAGCACGAACAGGAGCGACAGCCAGCAGTGCGAAGAGAGTCCAGCTAATGCCAGACAACAGAACTCTGAGCGTAGAAAGCGTCAATAGTAGCATCACCCTGCTGAAGAGAGTGCTCCTGGCGGACCACGGACAGGTAGAAGGCATCACCAGAGGGCTCGTAGCGCTGACGAAGGTGAGTCCACATCTAGAAAGCCGTAGGGAGTCCCACAACCTCATAAGAAAACTGAGGCCGGACACTGGCGATGAAAACAGCAGCAGCCCGAGCGTCGTCGTCGTACCACTGAGTGTAGGCGGTCAGTCGATCCGTGTAGGAATCCAGAGCCTCTTGGTAGGTAGAGGCAGCCGCATCATTAGCAAGGCGAGCGGCCTCAGCAGCATCCTTGTTGGCTGTCGGGGGCAGCGCGACAGGCGTAGGCTCCGTCGGAGGAGTAGGGCAAGGCGGGCAGGTGACATCGCCAGAAAGGATGCCCCAGAGACGAAGACCACGCATGTGGATGCGCATGTGAGACACGAAGTCGGTGTAATTAACACCATCGAAGATCACTGGGCAGTGAGGGAGGGAAACAGTGTCCATTGGTAGGAGGCACTGGACGGCGCGGCGACCAAGGCAAACGTAGTCTAACAGGCGACGCTGGACGGCGCGGCGGTTAGACTGACGTTTTTTTTACCGAACTTTTAACCGAAAACAGGCCAGCCCGCTTTAACAGGCAGACTCACGGCCCTGATGAGAGGTCGATCGGGAGGGGGGGACTAGGGTTCCCCTCTTCCCCTCGTGGCGACGGGCGGCGGCGAGATCGGCGGCCGGCCTGACGACGCGAGGCGACAGCAGCATCGCCACGGCGACAAAGGCGATGTGGGAGGCGGCCCAGCGGAGGACGCCGGGCGGCGCGTGGCGTCGTCGAGCGAAAGCAATGAAGCGGCGCGCACCACGACCGTGGTTTCGCGGCCGGATTCGCGGATCGACGCGTGGGAGCCCGGATCCGAGGTCGGGAGACGCGGCGGCGACTGGCGACGGCAGCGGCCACTGGCACCGCAGAACCAAAGAGCGCGATGGCGTCGAGGGATGGAGGCATGGGAGGCTGAGCTCTGGTAGTGCTCGTGGAGGAGCAACTGGAGGGAAGCCGGCGGTGGCTAGGGCAGGGGAGGGAAGCCGGCGGCGGCGGCGGCTAGGACAGGATGAGTTGCGCGTCCGGGAGAGGTAACCCTAATGGGCTATAATACCATGTTAGGAACAGCAACTTGTATTCTCAGGAGGCTAAAGAGCCAGTATATATAGACAAGTACAGGAGGTGAATATGCAAATAACCCCTCATAACAATGGGGAATAACACAATTACACAGGTATCTCTAACAAGGCATACCCAGATCCAGTGGAAAGAAGCAGCAGCAGCAGGAGTCTTGGTGAGGTCGTCGTTTGTCATGGCGTAGTAGACGTCGTGGTAGTAGCCGTGCAATTGATGTAGATGTAGCAGAGAATCGAATGAAGAGGAAGCAGCGAGCAGTCGCGCGAACGCTCCCCAAAAACCTTATTCATCCTCGCTCGTGCAAGCCTTCAAGGACGAGAGTTCCGGAGGCCTGCTCTCCCGGTTCGACCGTACACGCGCCTCGCCAGAATGGAGATCGCCAGTTCTAGCAACAAACTCTTGGGTTCCGTCTTAGAAAGGCCAGAGAGTTTTGATTTGCCAAGGAAACGGTTGCCATTGATTTACCATCAATCAGTGTTAACCGCAGTCATTACTCACTAGTAACTGAACCGTTACTACCAACCATTTGTTAATGCCATTTACTACGAGTCGGTGCGTTTCGATTTTCGAATAGATAAAGAAAAACGCGCCCGCATCCGACATGCACGCGCACGCGCGCGCGCACGCACACACACGGCACCGCACCGCACCGCACCGCACCGCATGGCTCGGTGAGGCGAGCGAGCGAGGGCGCGCATGTTGGCTCTCTCCAATTCCACAAGGGGGCTACCACGTTCCACCTTATAAAATGATGTACTCCCCTTCAACTCTCCATGTGAGACTAAACAGTTTTAGCACGTGCACATGGGCCTTTGAGATTTTTAGGAATTAATTAGAATTAAAAATTGGATCCAGCCTGTATTAATTCCAACATTGGCCTTTACTCAAAGGACTCCAACTAAAACTGTATCTGAACTCTTAACCTGATCGATTACTCTCCTGACTAATCACAACTCTTCATTTAATTGTAGACAGCACCCCTATCTATGACTGGATTCAATCTTTAACTTGCTATACTAACCGACTATAACTCCATCTCCTAATTCTCATGGACCTCTTGTTGTTTGGTCGGCCGGTATCTATGTCCACAACATTGATGTGCACACCTGCACGTCTGTTCTGCAGCTGCTGCACACACATGCTGCTAGGGCCTTCGTACACAATATAAACAGTTTTTTGCAAACTATCTGATAAGCTGGGTTATCTTGCTTATAAGTTGACCACAATAAGCCATCATATAAGATTAGCCTAATTTAAGGCTAAACAAGCCCTAAGTTTTGTTACAAATCATGTGTGTATATTGAAGAGGCCCGAAGGGCGATATATATAGGAGTAAAAGAGATATATTCCATATATAGATAAGGCATATAAGAGTCCCTATTTTAACTCCTATTCTAACATATCTCTATCACCCCCCTCAAATGTAAGGCGTATGCAATAGCATTGCATTTGGAAAGGGTTGATACTAAAATATGGAAAATCCAAAGTCTGAGTCTTGATAATGTCGTCGTAGCATGCAGCTCTTGGAAAATATATCGAGTATCAAAAGATCTTCTCCCATCCGGTGTCATGCGACAGCTCATAAGGCACAAGGTGCGGGAGCAAAGTCGACCGCGGCAACACGACGAAGAAGATGATGAAACCAACAAATATAGAGAGAGCTGTCAAATCAAATCGAATAGGAATAGGTGGAAGCATGGCGGCGCAGATCGTAGCCCAAGACGGCGGCGGCGCATTGCACAAGAAGCGCAACGAATGCACAGTGCAAAAGAAGTGTAACGCAATGCACAAGAAGTGCAACAGAGGCGCAGTGCAGAAGAAGAGCGACGCAATGCACAAGAAGTACAACGAAGACGTAGTGTGGAAGAAGCACGGCGGCCTTGAAAGCTTGGAGCGGCGGATCTGCAGCGGCTCGAAGAAATAGCAACGGGAGCGGTGGCTGCTGCTATGCATAAGGCAATTCCTATGCTTCTATGACTGACAATAAATTTGTGGACTTGCACGGCTTAGACGGACTCAAAAATTGAGTGGTACGGACTAGGATGGACGCAACGGAAGCAATGACACAAAGCAAGAAAAACCTAAAATAACTAGCACAAAGAATAGCTAGCAGCAGCAACTACCACCATACGCACCAGCCCATAATGACGTTTCCACCGACATGAGCAACACCATCACCATAAGCACCGGTGATGCTACTGCTGAGTGTGCTGCGGTGGAACCAGACCAAAGCCCTCTAGCACAATCTGGCAGAGCAGATGCCTCGCCAAGCAGAAACCGCAGATGTATCCCCAGCATGTGAACCTTCCCCTACGCAAGCCAAACCGGTCCATCTTCTCTTCTATTTCTTCTTCATCTCATCGTACTCCAACTCACCTCCAGACCCTCCGCTCGGCCCCGCGCCCGATTCCCTCGACGCCGACCTCGCCCGCCGCTTCAAGCTGAGAAGAAGCCGGCTAGCCTCGCCTGCTTCCTCGGCCTTGGCGACCGGATCCGGGTGGTGGCGGCTTGGGGTAGAAGAGGATAGTCAGGAGAGGCGGCGGCGGGCGAGCGGGGGAGACACCCTCTGTTCGGAGTCGGCAGCGGCGCGATAGGCATCGCGCGGCGCGGTGCGGGAGATCGCCGCGTAGAGGAGGCGGCTGGAGCTGTGGATGGCGGCGACGGGAGGCTGAGGCGGAGTAGGCGCAGAGCAGAGGAGTCCATCGGCCAGTCGATTTGGGTGGAGTCGACGTGGAGGAAAGGCGCACGGGCGAGCGAGCTCGAGGAGAGGCGTCGGAGACTGGGATGCCCGGGGCGCCGGACACCAGTGATGATGAAGACGACGAGCGGCGAGCGGCTCCGCGGCAGTAGGACAGCGGCGAAGACACACCAGGCGGCGCGGATCCGTGGTGCGGTGACGACGAAGAGACACGCAGCCGCCTCGGATCCAAGCGGCGACAACGAAGAGCCGATGCCGATGCGGATGGAGAGCTGCGGTCGATGCCGACGGAGAAGGACGCGACGATCTCGAGGGACGGGAGGACGTCGATGAGAGCGGTGTCGGCTTCGGTGAGAGCAGCTGCATCGGGGAGGACCGGGCAGTACTGAAGCAGAGGATGCTGGATCCGTCGAAGGAGAAGATCCACACGAGAGCAGACGAGGCAGCGACGAGTAGCCAAAGGAGGGCACCCCCGGGAGTGGAGATTGCTCCTCCTGGGGGTGGCCGCAGCGGAAGCTAGGCAGCGGAATGCTCTGATATCATGTTACAAATCATGTGTGTGTATTGAAGAGGCCCAAAGGGCGATATATATAGGAGTACAAGAGATATATACCATATATAGATAAGGCATATAAGAGTCCCTATTCTAATTCCTATTCTAACATATCTCTAACAAGTTTATGCGATTTCTAAGCAAGAATTACTCGGTGCAGTCAATTCATGTTTCTTACAAATCATCGTGAAACATTAGCTTAATTTAGGCTAAACTAGCTCTAAATTTGTGTAGTTAATTAGAAAAATTACTTGATGTAACTGACTCATTACTATAAATGAACCACAGCTTGCATGTCAGGTCGCAAATTAGAAGAGTTAGAAGAATTGGATGCTTCCATTTCAGAAGAAGGTTTCCTATCATCAACTCTTCATCGGGCCAAACGCTGGCTTATGTCTCACTCGCAACATCTTAACTTCCCTGCTATCTTGCTGCTTGCTTCGGTTAGTATCTTTCTTATGGACGTCTATTTGATTCCAGTCATGTTTGATTATGTTACCGTACTTACAGTTACCCTGTAGCTCCTTAACAGTTTAAGCTGTTCAGTGAACTCCATTTAAAATGCTTGAGAAACTCATTTTCTCCGCACTTAAATGAGAGTTCCTATAGAAAGACTACATGTAAAATATAGCCATGACTTGCTTTGTTGTTAAGTATGATCACTGGAGCAAATGTGGAGCGGTTATCTTTGGCATATTATTCCTTCATTGTTAAATATGACATCTGGAGAAACTAACTTTTCCTTCCATTAGGTGCCGAACCCTCTCTTTGATCTTGCTGGTATTTTGTGTGGACAATTTAACATCCCATTCTGGAAGTTCTTTCTAGCAACTTTAATTGGGAAGGCCATTATTAAAGTTTATATCCAGGTTTGCAACTTTCGAACTTCTTGGTACTTTTCCTCCAATGTAGCATTTAGTTTTGAATTGCAACTTCTATGTAGCATTTTGTTTTGAATTGCAACTCCTATGTAGCATTTAGTTTTGAATTGCAATCTTTGCATATTTCATATTTCATATCATCTTTGTTAAGTCATTTCTTTCGATAGACCTAACCATTTTTACAAATTACTTTTGTAGACAACATTGGTAATTACACTCTGCAATAACCAACTTCTTGAATTGGTGGAGAAAAGGCTTATATGGGTATTTGGCAATGTTCCTGGAGTATCATCCATCCTTCCCTCTTTAGTTGCCAAGTTGAAGACTGCCAAGAATAAGTTTTTATCAGCCCGTGTTGCTGCATCAGCTTCTAGTGCTGCGAAGGTACAGATGTTTCTCACGTTTGGGGAAAATTTTGAACATTTAAAATTTATTGCACATCAGCTGCATATGTTTCAATTTTTTAAAACAATATCACTATCATCATTTGGTTATGCTTTTTTTTCAAGTTTCTTGAATTCATTGATGACATATTGTGTCATGGATGGATATGCTGTAAGTGATAAAGACAGCTGATTATCCGTCAGCGATACTTTATATTCTCCTAGAATTTGCAACAAACAAATGTAGTGTTTTACCAAGTTCTTAGTATGGTTTGCAAAATTGATTAGCTCGTTTGAGCTAGATGGAGTCTGACAGAGGCATTGGATACATGATTATGACTGACGATAATTGTAACATAACTTCACAGTAATGAAATGACAAATTATTTAATGATAAAATTTACCCTTTGTGGTTTGCTCTGCAGTCTTTGCTTAACCTGTTATAATCTGTTTTCTCATTCTTTACCTTTTTTCCTAAATGTCTGAATCATCCATGTGTATGTGTAGGGAAAGAAATGGAATCTGTCATTCTCTTTGGTCTGGAATACCGTAGTGTGGCTAATGATCGTGAACTTCATCATTCAGATAATTACTTCCACAGCACAGAGTTATCTCAAGAGACAACAAGAGTTAGAGATCAGTAAGAAGTCATCAGCAACGATAGATTCTGTTTCTGAACCTTCTGCTGGGGTATCAAATTAATTCAGCCAGGGCATTTCATCGTATTTCTTAATATAGATTCGGATCATAGAGAAATATATAAAATTTATATTCATGCCATCAATTTCTGCATATGATTGATTTAGAATTCAAAATCTGGTCATTTACAATGCACTGGACTGCTGGTATTCTTCAAAAAGTTACATTGATAGACTGTACATAACCCATCCCATCATGCCATCACTGGTAGATTAAGACTCCTGTATTATTGTGGAACTGGTTATTGCTCTACTTAGTAGAAAGCCACCAAAAAAAAAAAGTTTGACTAGTGCTCAAATGTAATTCGGCCCCAGCTACAAGTGTGGGCTTTGTGACTAAATAGCAACGAAGATATCATCAACTATACAAGAAGGAAGCTATGCCTCACTATCTTTCCTAGCTGATTTTGTCTCTGCATCGGCAATGATTTCTTGTCCAGATACCTGTCCTCTGTACCTGATGGCTACGTGATGATATTTCTGTTCCTGTCAATGAACAACACATGCCAGATGATTAGTCGGGTAAAGTTGCATCCTTGTCAACTCCTATACTTATCCGTGCAGTTGTAATTGTCATCGCATGTAGTAGTGTACTACCGGAGTCCATCTTCTGACGTAACTTGGCTAGAGAAATTATTGGTTCTTCTTCCATGTGGAATTCTGCTTTGGCAGATATGGTCGCCGATATTAGTTTGTGAGGGGGAAAAGGATGGGCAGGACTTCTAGATGAACTTGGCAATCTTGTTCCGCTAATTTGGAACGCGCTTTTAACTCTTTCAGGTTGACGGAAAGCGCTTGCTTGCAGATGAGCAAATGCGCTCATGAGTCAGTAGTAGGATACTGTAGCATGATATTAAAAGTGGTCTTTATAAATAAAAATAAATATTAAAAATATTCCATATCAACTGTACAGTGCCCACTACAGTAAAATTATTCCGTGTAGAGTATCAACTGGTTTTTAAGTAACAAGCAGGTCTCTAATAGCTATTTTGTGTAGAGTATCAACTGGTTTTTAAGTAACAAGCAGGTCTCTAATAGCTATTTTGTTGTTTCTTATGTATTTATCAACAACTCTTGTTTCTTCGTTTAGAAACAAATTTACCTTCTCTCTTTGTATTTTCTCCTATATATCACCAAGCATCTTGATGTGTTAACCCCTTAGTAACAAAATGATATAGACTATTGTAGATACTTTTAGAGTTGTAGTGTTACGAGCAGGGATTGAAAAATCGGAACCGGCCAGAATCCCGGCCGGCGGCCGGTAACGGTTACCGGCCGGTTACCGGTTTTCTCGGAGTTCGAATTTCGTTTAAATTTGCTTAAAAATCAACCAAAATTCAAAATTCAAAATTTGAATTTGTAAACTCGGGAAAACCCGGCCGGGATTTCAAATCCCGGCCGCCACCGGTAAACCGGTTACCGGCCGCCGGTTATCGGCCGGGATTTCTATCCTTGGTTACGAGCCTATAAACAGATTATTTCTTTCTAGGATATATGTAGCTGGACAACTATGGGTGAAACACCTAGTAAATTGAACCACTCCAAGCCCTACACTCTAAAATTAATCCTACTAAGAGCTGAACTTTTAACCCTTTGTGTAGGGGTGAGGCCTTTGAGGTTGCACTTTGATTTGCATTGTTTAGGGTGTAAGTACATTCGATACAATAACGTGCATCTTATAGGTTTTGGAGCTGTGTTTTTTTTTTTTTTTTGCCTTAAGAAATGTTCTAAATCTTTTGCTATTTCAAAACAGAATTGTTCATTTTAAGAAACAGTAAACATACCGCCCAATAAATAGATGTTCTATTGAATCCTTAACGTAAATAACGTAAATGTATTAAATAAGCTCTATAAAAATGCGACACTTATTAAGACACGATGTATTGAATCAGGCATTCATCTTTAGTGACTTAACTACATATAAGCTTGCTGCGGAGTACTACTGTATACTCCTTCTGTCCCATAGTATAAGTCCAAAGCTCACCATTCGTACAGATAAGGAGGCATTAAATCTAAGAAAAAAAGTTAATGTTATTGAATCAAGCATACGACATACTACAACTACTCATCTACTTTGTCAATATTGAAGGAGGGTATATGATAAAAATATTACAATAACTACACATTTGATCTCCACAATAGATTTATATTGTGGGAAGACCTATATTATGGGACGGATGGAGCATACAAATGAAAATTTATATTTGGCCATATTGGTTGTTTTCCGCCACGTATGTGCAATGTGGTCGTTGTCGTTCGTTTTTTTTTTTGTGCAAAAATGGCATTGTGTTGTACTGTGACCATGTGGATGAGTTGCGCCGACCATAGGGGGTCGAACGGTGGTCATCACCGAAGGAGAAACCGCACGGCCACCATGCGATGGAGGAGAAACTGCACGGTGGCCGTGCGTTGGAAGAGCCCGTCGCACGGTGGCCATGCGGTGGAGGACATAGTGGCAGCTGCCACACAGTGGTTGTGCGGTGGCCACCTTTCCTATCACCCAGCCTCCCTCCTCCGCACAATTGTCACCCGGTCACTGTTGTCCCCCCTTGCCCGCAGTGCTGCGCTTAGACAACACATTCAGATTTTCCAGTGCCAATGCAGCGGCTCCTCCTTCGCTCGGCTATAAATACGGAACTCTCGCGGTCGCTCATCGCTCATCTCAATTGTGTTTCGCTTCTCGTTCTTACGCCTGTTGCTGATAACTCAGAGAACGTAACATAATTAAAAAAAATTGGAGAGTAATTATTTGATTGCTTTTCATCGCTTGGCTTTTTTATTGCTTCCCCCGAAGGGCAAGTAATTTATCGGATGCTTTTATCGTTATTATCATAGTTGTAGTTAATAAGTCTTAGTCAGCTAGTCGTAATTAACGCAGCTTGTTTTGTAACATTTATAATATAGTTATAGTTACGATATCCGTAATTTATCCATGAAGGATTGAGATGTACCGAGCATCGAGCTCCCAGTAAAGCTTCTCGGACCGAAGCACGATGGGTGGTGGGCCATCGGCGTCCTCAGTGATCCACATCTCGCACCGGTGATGCTCGTCATAGAAGGGTTCCAACAGCTTCGGTAGAGCCTTGCAAGAGATCAAAGACACATATTATTAATGAATAAATTAATAATAACAATGAATTACTATAAATTAAGAACTACAACTAAATACAGACAACAAAATAATATGCACTAATTAACTATGACCGAATTAATTACGGCTAATTATGTACGGCTAAATAACTAGGACTAAATTAGTTGTGACTATATTAATACGAGTATTTAAATACCTCTAAATTAAATAGGACTAATTAATTACCCCAAATGAATTACAAAAGAGCATTACGGCTTCATAATGAATTAGATACCACTAAATTATTTTTGAGTAATTAATTACCATAGATTAATTACAAATAAATAGTTACAACTTAATAAAGTCACTAAATTAACTACAACTTAATAATTCCTGATAATTATGTACTGATTAATTGCAACTAATTAATGAATGAATGCTAACTAATTACAACTAATTAACTATGACTAATTAATCATGATCAAATTTATTACAACTAATTAAATAACACAAATTTAATTACACCTAAATGACAACAATGGAAGTAAATTATGCCTAAATAACTATAACTAATTAATTATGATAAATTAACTACCACTAATAAACTAACCACGCAGTTAATAAAGACAATACAAACGAGATAAAAGTTACATGTTAATATGACCGTTAATAACGGCTCTAAACAATCTTTAATTGTCCGCGAAAATGAAATCGACCGAGACTGCTAGAGAGCGAATGAGCAATCGAGGAAAAGAATGAGCGAAGAAACTCGCTCGCTACTCGGAATTTATAGCGAGAATGAGAGAACGAGCAACGGGTGGGAATCGGGCTCCTTCCCACGCTCAGCATGCATGCAATGGACGGGGAGGGGGGCATGACTGATGGATGGGACAGACAATAAAGGAGCAGCACGTCCAAGCCAGGGAAGCACGGTGCTGGCGCGTTCGGGCATGGGCGACCCAGAGACGACGCTGTCCGCGCGCCAGCTGGACAGGGGAGCGCAGCGTCCAGGCGAGGGGAGGGGGCCTAAGGAGTGCCAAGTGGACGAACGACGCTTGTCCGGGCCAAGGAGCTACGTCCTAGCGTGTCCGGATCAAGGTGCTAAGGACAAGACAACATCCGGGCTACGATGGCACGTAAACAGAGACGTGACAACATGAGAGCCATCTGGACCATCCAACAACGATGGAGATTGCCTCCGCGAGACTGAGGTATGGACACAGACACATGCCTGCAACTGCATATCTGTTACGCCAAATTTAACAATACGCCAAGAACAAAGCCATTTTTTGCTAATAATATACGCAGCAGTGCTGTATAGGTAAAAACTCATACCCCTACTACGACCCTATCAATCTATCGTCTTATCCTACCGGCAGCTACCAAGCAAGAGAATATGATAGTACTAGAGCACAAACCAACCCATCGGCCATCAGATCTGTAAAATAGTAGTTGTTGTACTAACACCGTTTTTTTCAGTGTTTAAGGGGATTCGTGCCAGAAAAAATAATACGCTTTGATGATCTGTTTAGTATTTATCCCCCATTCTCAAGAAAACCACTGCACTCTAGCTCTGCACGTATCGTGTAGGGTGTTAATAGAAACATAGAATAGTATTAAATAAAACGAGTAATTGATACCCCCCCGGACGATATGATCTCTTCCTCATCCTGTGTATTCTTGTCACTTTGAAATGTTGGTATTCAGGAGGTAACATGCCAAGAATATTTAGTACTGTGCTGTTTTTTTTGGGGGTATTTAATACTATATGGTTATGGGCTGCATGCACACCAGCCTCTTTCTGGAAGTAGACTGGTATTAAATTTAATGTTGTTGTTAGGCGCTAATGACAAGCCATTCTAGAGCACTCTTCCCTCCTTCCTGCCACGCTACTCCTGTTAATTATACCCTAAATTAGGTCCCTTTCAAGCCATTATATCCATGAGAATACATCTACGATAGTCATTAACACGTACTTGTAAAGTACTCGCCATGATGCGGATATAATAACAAATTGGCAACAAGAGCAATTGTTTAATGCTGAGGACAATCTTGGCATATAAAAAAGTGCTAGGACTTAAAAAAATGTTTGTATGTGGAACTAGCCATTAGCCCATTATATACAACATATACAGTGGTATAGATGTGTGTTCATAGGCATAGCTATAATTGTACTAGTCAAACAAAGCTTCCTAGGCCATGCACTTGCCCTAAATAAATAATCGGCCCTACCACCAATATTGTACCTAGTGGTAAACATAATAATATCATGCATGATGCAAGTAAAATATTGCAAATTGTTATGTGCCACCAAGCTTGTGTGATCAATTTCTAGTGGATGTGGCAGCATGGGGTTGCTTGTCCGTGACAAATGTGAGGTTTAAGAAATTTTAACCTAGAAACATGATCCCATATATAATATAACTCTTTGGCCCAATAAAGTAAGCACAAAGAACACCAAAAGATTAAAACCAACTTACATCGAGTGGCTTCCCACATCATTAGTTTAGTCAAGTAGTACAAAGAAACTGGACAAGAAAGAACCTTTCAAGTATTGGGCATCTCTTTTGTTAGACCTCATTATCATGTTTTCACCAGGCTTTTTATAATCCCTTCTCTCCCTCACTTGCCCTGTAGGATGCAGTAGTAGTACATCTCCAAATAATACAACTTGCAATATTGTAACAAAAAATGCATTAACCAAAAAAAATTGGTCATCTATATATTAAATGTGTTTAGAGGTGGCCAAATGCACGGTCGGGCACGACACGGGCCCATCTAAGCACTACCCATTTGGGCTCGGGCCCGTTACTTAGTCGGGTTTTGTCGTGTCGGCCCATAGGTTGAGACACCAACCCAAGCACGACTTGATACCCTCACAAGCCGTGCCGGGGCGGCTCGGGCATGGCTAGCTCGTCGGATCGATGTCAACCCATTTAGCCCCATCTGGCCTAAAATTTTGAATAAAATGTAAACAAAATCCTAGAAAAACATGTAAAATTCAAAAGTTACAAAAAAAATTATACAAACTTATAAAATGAACTATATAGAATTCAAAAGCTACAAAAAAATCACATAAATTTAAAAAATCAACAAGAAATCTAAAAACACAAAATGAACATCATACAAATATTCAAAAATAAACGGGTCGTGTCGAGCTCAGCAATGTCATGCTAAGCATGGTACTGTGCGTACCAGGCTGGGTTAGGCCGCTCGGCCAAGGTCGTGACCCAAGCACGGTACGATGCGTCGGACCAGGCCAACACAACCCGTTTAGGTGGTGGGTTGTGTCGTGTCATACCTTGGCTGGGTCAACGGTATCATGTTTCCGGCCGGCACGGCCCGTTGACCACTCTAAATGTGTTTACTAAATGTCTTATAACTTTTTTTTATTAGGATGCCTAGTGTGGGCTGGACTGACAGCTCAACCAGGTAGATCCTAAAAACGAACTCTTCCTATTCATAAAAAATCAATAAACTAAGTGAGTTCTTTTTACAAAGGTAAATATATTAAGTTAGAGTACTGATATTTCACAAGAGATAATATTTGCTTGTATTTGGAATTTGACATTGCATTGTAATGCTAGTTGGAATATTTTTTGCAATTGTAGGCACTAGTACAAACACAGGCTATTCTGGACACTTCATCACATACGGTTCCTTTAGAATCGTCTGTGTTGTACTCATCACAGACGGATACTTACGTATCACAGACGGTATGTGATAATTCACAGACAGTTCTTAATCATACCCGTCTGTGAAAATTGCATACGTCACAGACTGTTATTAAATAAAACTGTATGTGAATTATTACGGACGGTTCTCAACAATAACCGTCTGTGATAGTGGAAACTTCACAGACGAGTTTTAACAATAACCATCTGTGATAGTGAAAACTTCATATACGGTTCTTAATAAGAACCGTCTGTGATATACTTTCCCGGCTACTTAACAAATATGACATAAATTATAACAATGATGCATGCACACACACACAATCTTCTTAGCTACTTGATATGGTCCAGAATGCGCTCCATCTTCAACTCTAGCATGCTCCAGATATATAATTATCACAGACAGCTTATAAATGGAACCATCTGTGATGTTTATCACAGACGGCTATTAACAAGAACCGTATTTGATAATCGTTTTTTTCGGCTGTCGTCCACGCAATATGAAGAGTATGAGACAGCAGCCATGCCAACTTCATCAAGCCTGCAAGTTCAAAAAGTACGGTTGCCAGGAGATCGCATGAAGAGATTATTTCGCTAGCATTCCTCCAAACACAACTGCAGGCCTCGGAGGTGCCCAAGCAGCATGAGGAGAAGTATTCTACATACTGTGTGGCACATTAGAGGTCTGCAATTGTGTACGGAGGAATGCTAGCGAAGTAGCCTAGCCTCTTCATGCACTCTCCTGGCAGCCATGCTTCTTGAACTTGCAGGCTTGATTGATGAAGTTGGTGTGGCTGCTGTCTCATCCTCCTCATGCTGTGTGGACGACCGCCGAAAAAAAGCAGCTGCATCAGAGACCAAAGAATACTAACCTTAGACCACCAAGAACAAATAACATATATAGCATACTTGAAAATCTAAGGTATTTTTTCACCAACGGGCCCCAGAGCCGGCCGTCTCCTTCAAAGCAGCCGCATATATATATCATATTTCCCACTACAGATAGATCTAGTTCTGAGGGGACGACCAGATATTTAATGGTGCATATCACAGACGGTTCTTGTTAAGAACCGTCTGTGATATGTACTACAAATAACAAGTTTGAACCGATCGACGGTCTTGAAATGTCACAAACGGTTCTTGTTAAGAACCGTTTGTAATACATATACAGTTTCACTAAGAAAGTCATATCACAGATAGTTGGACTTCACAAACAGCCTCAACAAATAACCGTCTGTGATATCCCACATATCATAGACGGTTTTTGGTAGAAATCGTATGTGATAGTAGGCCTCACAGACGGTTTCTACAAAAAAAATCGTCTGTGCTATTTGGGATATCACAGACGGTTTTTTGTTAAAACTACATGTGAAGTCCAACTATTACAGACGATTTCCATCAAAAACTGTATGTGATATGACTTTTCACGTATGGCTCACAAACCGTCTGCTATCACAGACATATAAATTCAGACGGTTCAAAAATCGTCTGTGATGATAGTTTGGAACCGTCTGTGATGGCCCTCTCTATAGTTGTGATGGTTCTTACTGTAAATTTGAAATCTCCTACGATCCTCTTAAAAAATTAGTTGGCAATAGCAATTCCTTTACCAAAAAAACAAACCTGATGGCCTGAACACATGGCGACCTTTGGATAAATTTAGTTAGTTCTACTTAAGAAATACAGTGTTTACTTGACTGATGCATTGAACGAGTTATATTTTGGATGCAGAACATCATGAGTTGAAATTTGCATCCAGAAACAGGTATTCTAAATAAAGTGGAAGGTGAGAGACAGTTAGGCTGGTCCAACTTTAAAAAAGTAAGATTCTGTGAGATAATCATGAAGCCTAATTCTCCAACCTCATTTCCCAGGTTTGAAGTAATGAGCATCATCGTCATCATTAGTCTATTAGCCATCTCGTGGACGTCCATTTTTTTCATCATCTTTACTTCTTTTTTATGGTGTCCTACTTGTTTTACAGTATGTTCATATATTTCTAGTTACAGAAAAGTCACGTGCTAGCTCGAGTAGTTGAGCAAAACTCTACTGCTTGCTTTAATTTTGTTTTTTTTTTGTAAGTACTCTATCAGTTGAGAAATATAATATCTATAGTTTAAAAGGTGTCGTTGATAAATATAAAGTTTGCATATAGTTTTAATAAGGCTTTTCCTCGTATGTCCCTATTTATTTTCTCTCTCTATCGTATACATTTATTCATTACCACCCGGTACCCACACAAAATATTCTCACTCATCTCTCCAAGATAATTGTGAAGGGCGCGTAAGTCATTTTCTCATGTACCTTTTCTCAATAGCCTTATTATATTCCTCTACGGAGCTAGGGAGTAATGCTCTAGGTGCATCTATTAATCAAAACATAATTGAAAGGCAACAATGCCTCTATTAAATTTGTCTTCTACCGCATTTGTTTTATTAATCAACAAATTCACCCACCTTTAGTGCGTCTTTGGGATCTATGAACAAAGTGATAGCAATTTAGGGAAGAAAAAACAATTATATTTACATATTTGGCATCGAAAAACATCACTTATCAAGGAAAAGGAGCCTCTCCCCCATCACTTATAACAAAAACATGGAGAGTAAATTGAGACTGCAAAGCATTAAATAAATCAAAGCAAAATAACCCTTGAATTCGAATTCTTCAGCTGGAATAATACCATCAGCTGGTTTAAGTACTATGGATCAGTTGCAATGCCAGTGCTAGCTTGTGAAGTTTAAATTAATTTTGAAAAATACACGTTTATCTTTAAATTACTAATTTGCTCATATACGTGTCTTGAAAATAGTGCATTTCATGCAATATTATCCCACAAGAAATAGTACAGTTTTTATAACTAAAATACAATTATCTAAACCTTTTTTTATATTTACATTTTCGTTTTGTGCAAAACGAAGGTAGCACTTCGCGCCGAACAAAAGTCTAAAAGGTAACTAGCTAATTAAGCTTCACGAGTTCATTTGCTTAAGAGAAAGTAAAAGTTTGCTGAGATCCTAGCCGTCGATTTGGAGTAAACTATGCACCTAGCCAGAAAACAAATATCAAAACGGAAGGAATCAATCCATGCCTAGGTCAACATTATCTAATCTGCCTGATAAATTTACAACTCAGAGCCATAAAATAATGTTCTAAAAAAATACCACTGCGACGCTGATCTGGATTTGTATCCTCCTCCTGCATTGCAGTTTGAAATGGGACAACTATTTAATTGGTAGAGTTCGAGCGCCACTGCAGGATCTAAACTTCAAATTTTGAAAATAATACGCTGATAACGAAATTCAAATAGGAAATTTAATTTGAAACACTAGATCTTCTATACGTTGATTTTTTTTATCCGACGAACACCGCTTAAATTAAGTAGCATATATAAAATCCTAGCTATATATTTGGGCAGGACAATATATTGGGAAGATTCCGGTATTTCTCGGGTGCGGATCCAAGAAATGGAAATTAGAGGCTAGCTAGTGCAATTGGTAACCATATTTTAAGGGGAATCATTGTACCATCAGGTTCTAACTAAACAAATGACAAGGCAGTAGAACTAGAATATGATTCAGATAGAGAAGCAGACGCGTACGTGACCTTTAGCTAGTCTAGTGATACAATAAATTATTAAGTATTACATCCCCATCGATCCAATTATTAAATAATCACCACCCTGATATCTTATTGACTAATTACCGTCCTTGAAACGGACAGAGACGGTTCTAGATTTCAAGATAGTTTATGGAGAGATATTGTTGTGTTGTGCAGGCACCCGGTAATTATTTTCATTTAATTGTTTTGGAGGAGATCAGTAAAGTCAATTGTTTTAGCATGTAAGCAAATGTTTTTTAAGACTAATTAAGGAACTCATGTAAGCAAATCTGATAGTTAAGCAAATTCAAGCTCATACATCTATTTCTTATGGACAAATTACCACAGCTGCAAATTTGCCATAAAATTAATTGAAGGGTCGCAAAAGTGTAAACTTTTTGTGGTCTCTGAGCTCATAGAGATCGAGCAGTTGCATTTGTGTGTGAGAGAAAGACCGTCAAGATAGCGTTCAGATATTCTTGAAAAGTTTGCGATTTTTTCTTGTGTCAAGTTACAACTTGCGCATTTGTTTCTTTCGCCGAGACATAGTAATTGTGAAATTGAGATTAACAGCTGGGTTGGCAAATAAACGATTAACGAATTAAAGGGGTTCTTACACATGAGGTAAACAATAAAAAAATGCGCAACAAGTCAAAAGAGTGACTTTGATGAGCAAAGGAAAAGAAAACACAAACAAACACGGGCTGAGCTACTGAAGAAAAGAACTGAAAAGAAGAAAAGGATGACCTATCTATGAAAAAAGGTTCAAAAGAGTGAGGAGGACAAAAGAATGTTCTCTTTTTCAGCAAGAAGATAGAGAGACCATCCTTTGTCCCAAAGTTACATTTTTAATCAAACAAACAAAACGAATTTGTGAATAGCAAAAAAAAAATCTCCCAAAACTAATCCACTTCTTTGCCATGCGAGCCTAATTGCAAACCGCAAGGAGGTATATTTTCTTTGACAGCCATCCATAATTTGCCAATTGTACACACTAAGTTAAGCATACTAAGATCTATCTTGAGCCTCTAGAGAAAAAGGAAAAAAGGAAAGTGGGCCCATCAAAAGACAATCACAAGAAAAAGGGCAAGCTAGTGACTGATTTGAGAAAGGGACAAACTGCAGAGCACACAAATACAAGCCATAGTCATCTTTGTTCATTGCTTAGACCATGTGGTCAGATAATCAAGGTAGTTTGCAATAGACTAATGTATCATGCATGGCTTGGCTTGCCAATCTTTTGTTGATGTTAGGGCATCTACCTGGTTGGACCAACTGGTGAAGGCGTTTGTGAATGGACTGCAATGTGTAGACAAGATAAGAGTTTTTTTTTAGACATGGAGTATATGTCCTTGTCATGTACAATAGACTAATGATCAACGTAACACGAGCGTGGACCACAAAATTCTGTAGATCTAGTCATGTGGATGGCAATATAGATAGCAGTCCATGTGTGCACACTTTCTTTTTTGAGAACCATGTGTGCATATTTTTTATTAGGAAGCTTTTTTTTTAATCTCGGAGTAGTTACTCTCTATTTCATATGTCACAATGTAGCGAGTATTTTGCACAACTGAGAATATGTATGTGTAGTACACGAGTATGTAAGACCACTTATGTGGTATTTACACATTTTTAGGATTGGTATGTATAATTTTTTAGACATACTCCTTTTTATGTTTGAATATGAAGGTATTTATAAAATATGTTAAAAACTATGGGCTCTCTTTCAAATTTTCCGTGTGGTTCGCATTGAAGTATATTATAATTAGTATATGAGTATAGTATACCCAAAATGGTAAAGGAGTATGTCAAATTCTTTTAGGTGGTATATTAGAGGTGGGAGTAACTACACTCGAGAGTAGAAGGTATTAATCCTTTTTATTAATTGAATTTTCCATACTTGATTTGACATGTTGATAGGTAATTCTAATATCAATGGAGGTGTAATGCTACATATGAATAATTGTCGGTGATATTATAGAGTACAATTTTTTTATCGTAATGGATACAACTTTAACTATATAGGTACGAGTATTTTGACAAAAGATTACAGGTTTTTTTTTGCGAGGATAAGTTTGGTACTTAACCATGGTGCATTTTGGAAATTTATAATTACTTACATCGTGCGGAGGTTTTTTTCCTCGATATTTCTCTACGCTACAATTAGATAGAGTGGCTAGTTTTTTTTGAGAAATTTTATGGTACATTTGAGCGGTAGTATATATTAGTAATATTAATTAAATCTAATCATTGATTTGTTATAGCGCTCTCCAGCGGGCACACTGTTAGGAGGCGCACTGCGCCTTCTTCTTGAATAGGTTCATGCGACAGGACGACACCTTCTCGAGGAAAACAAGGAATGGGCTAGGCCATTTTTGGGTCGGCTGGCGCCCCAATCTGAGCATGAATAGAACTTAAAGCCCACTAGAACTGTAAAAATTATTCTTGTGTTATGTCTTCCTTTACAATATTACCCACTCCGGATTATACTGCACATACCACCAAGGAAATTATAACTAAATCACAACTAATTTGATCCATATGATCAAGAAGAATGGATGACCCATATTGATTTAAGTATACAGTAAAAGAGCTCTTAATTTAGGCCATGCACAATGTACCGGTGCTAACTAACTGTTTCTCTCTAGCACCGGTGCTAGCACATTGTAGGAAGGGAGAGTGAGGGGCGCCACGAAAAAGATTGTTGGCACCGGTGCATGTAGGTGCACCAGGTGCCAACCCCAAAAAAATATTATTGGTCACTTGTAAGTAAAATGAGAGAGAGAAAGTTTGTCGTGGGAGAAAAAAGTGATATTTTATTTAGTTATGAGTCCTGTCTTGAAAAAAAAAATATGATACTAAATATTATAAAAGAAAAATAAATCTAACACTAGTGTAATATAACAGTGTGATAACAAATCTAACGCCAATAACATTATGTACGGCCATACGGGAGAGTGACCAGCTATCTGCAATTCTGCCAATAGAGTTTTCACTGAAACGACCGGTAAGACCAGATTTTCCAAAATCACCCTCCCTAACTAACAGTTTTGCGCATCCAATCCCTTCAAATACAGTACACTTACCATGCTTAGTTAATTACTAGCATAATTTATCTTGTAAAGACAATCAATTTCAAAGGTCCATTCACCTTTGGTGGCGTTCAAAGATCATCACTGGAGAAAGTCAAGCAGGAGATGCGCCTACACGACTTCAAAGCCAGATTAAAATACTCGACCACAATATACAACTGGCCAGGGTGAGCACATCAACGATGCTTTCCCTTTAAATAAGCTCACACACAAATAAAAAAGATGGAGGTAGATGGAGTAGATAGCAACGGGAAAGGATGGTGAAGCAGAGAGAGAGAGAGAGAGAGGAGCTCCTTTTGTTGATCACTCCTCCCTCTCAGCATCATAAAAGCCACGCGTGCCTCGTACTCCATGGTGCGCTCACGAAGCTCCTGTGAACCCGCGGCCGTCGGCGGATTGGAAGGCTGCTGTTGGTGTGAATTAAGGCGGAGATGAGACTTCACCGGCGAGCTGGTCGGAGGTAATACATCGAAGTGCGACGTGCGCGCGCCGCAGCGGCAGGAAGAGGGGGGCAGCGCCGTGACGATGTGCTTGCTGTTCAAGCGTAAGGTACGTGAGGCATCGCTTGCGCTTCATCTCCTGGCGCTCGATCTTTGCGTTGCGTCTTTTGCTTGAGGTGAAACCTTTCGGCGATGGAAGGGTGCTGGCGGGTCCAGTTGGGGCCGGGGTGGAGCGATGCGGCGCGGCGGCCATTTGGATTTTGGCGGTGACTCTGCTTCATCGATCTCTGCACCCCTGACGAGTGAAGAAGATTTCGATGGCCTGAGGGGGTGTGAAATCGGCGTCGGCCGGGCCGGCCGCCGGCACAAGGTTGGTCGTTGCGGACTTCGGTGTCAGAAAAGAGGACGATACACGCGCTTGGAGGTCGTCAGGCCGCTCTGCAGTGGTAGGATCATAAGCTTTCACGAGGTTGTGTTTGTTGTGTGCTTTTGTGTCATGCCCGGAATCTTGTGGCTTCCAACATGGGCAGAAAAGAAAACCTCTTCCGTGCAATGTTGCAGACTTGTGAACCTACTCTGCTTGAGTTTATCTTGTTTTCTTGAGCTGATTGGCCTGAAAATGGACTCGGGGTAATTTTCTCTTCTAAGTTGTGGTTTTGTGTCATGCTGTGGATCTTGTGACTTTCCAAGAAAAAAGATTCTTCCAAGTTGATGCTGGGAGGCTTGTACTGTAGTTCCGGTGAGGTCATCTTGCGTTTTGGGAGCTGCTTACGGGAAAATGGCCTTGGAATAACACACTCCCCCGGCCCCCACACATATGACTTTCTATCTTTATGAAGCGGTAGAGATATTCTTCGTATATAAACTGTCGAATTACTGAAAGTGTCTCTACAAGTACATTGGGATGAAATCAAAGTTTTTTTATGACAACTGTCTCGAAGTAGTGTTATTTTCTCAATAATTGTGAAGTGACAGATTACCTGCCGATAGAAAACAAAAATGAGACCAATGCAGTATGCTTACCCAAGTACTGACACACAAATGTAAGACTTCTCTATATAGGCCATTTCAAGTGGATTTGCGTAAACCAGCCGAAAAATGTACTGTCACCGAATTTAGCTGGTAAACAACTATCTCGAAAAGCAAGGGAAATATAGCTGTATAAACTCCCCAACACAATTTTGAAGACTAAAGAATCTAGGTTTCATGAGCATGCGCTTCCAGCAGCGAGTTGATATGTACAGTTATCGAATGGACGTATTTCTGGATCCACTATTCAGCGACAATCATCTCTATTCTTTACTCCATATAACAAGTTTCCAATAAATATCTTCTCAGCAACTCCCACGTTTTACAAGGAGATGAAAAGAAGGTAATTATACGCTCCAAATTGAAATATATTTTTATTAATTAATCAACTTTTAATTTTTATTTTAAAGTTAATCCTCCGCGAACTTTACTTACAATTCTGACATCTTTGATCACGCCACCATCCGTGGCGTGACAAAATAGCATTGTACGTCATAGAATAAGACCGCTAAAATAGCATTGTTTGTCACGCCGCTGATGGTGACGTGACCAAACAACGCTGTCACGCCACGGGTGATGGCGTGACAAGAGTTTGATCAGATACAGACTAACGTGACAGTGTTGTTTTATCACGCCACCGATGGTACCATGACCAAAAAGATCAAAATTGAAAATAAAGTTCGCGGTGGTTAACTTTAAAATAAAATTTAAAAAGTGTTAATTAATATAAAAAAATTCTCCAAATTGAATATCTCACGCCCTAGGACACCCGCCACTACTGACCAATCACCCTCCGATTTTTACGGAGCAGTAGTAACCAAACTTATCCATACAGTTTCAGACTGACCAATATATACCATTTCATCATCTAAAATGATACATAACAGTTTTAATACCAGACAATACTAGTCATATCGGATGAATTGATAATGTCATCTATTGAATTATATCTTATATATGATCATACTATTATGTATTTTGAGCAATATTAAAGTGAAATTTGATATGCATATAATAAAAAAATATTTATAAATAGATATTATTACATTAAACTCTAAAATAGTATACTGATACTAAAATGTACTATTTCAAGAATCAAACCTATATGATCTTGGGAATGGTATCCACGGGTACGGTAGTAACTAGTGCCCAGCAGACGGCGGCGGCAGCAGCGTCCTCACCCTACCCGACGGTGCGCAGACAATCCCATGCGAGGGGCCGTAGCGAGGCCTACAGCCACGTGCCCCTTGTCCAGATCCGGGGCTCACGTGAGTGGCGTGTGGTCCCCGCACCCCCACACGCTTTTCCCACCCCCAACCAACTCAAAAACCAAAAAAAGAAAGAAAATTGCCACGTGGGCCCCACGCGACACTATTCGGGGCCCGCGTGTCACTGGCTAGCGAACAGGGAAAAGTACACGCGGGCCTCCGCCTCTTCTCTCTCTCTCTTTTCGTGCCTGCGCGAGAAAAAAAAATCGGCTTATCCTCCGCGCGGGCCCCACCACATCCTCTCCCTTTTCTCTCCGATCCCCCCCCCCTCTCTCTCTTCCCGGTGGTGCACGACAGCCCATGGCGGACGGCGACCACGTGGGTTCCGTTCCGCGTAGCCTCTCCGTGTTAATCGCGCGATTAGGCCACCTAATCTGCCAGGTTAACTCCTCCCAGTGAAACAAATACCTGCCGTTTGTGCTCTACTGCTACTACAACTGTCTGACTTTATAACCCGATCCGGTCCACTGTTCGTATCTGGTTGCTGTTAATTTTGACCCGTCCAGACAAAAGCGTCTCTATTTTGCTTTATTAGTGGCCCGGGGAAATTGTATCCACACATATTCATATTAAGCGAAAAGAAACATCTGTAGGGGCCTTTTGTGATAGGAAGACTGATAAGAGGAAAGCATTTGCAGTTAGAGATCAAAGTATCAAAAAGATTGTTAGATTAATTAGTACGCACAAATGACAGCACATCTTGAAATTTACCACCACGATATGGGTGGGAAATCTCAAGGCGCGCTGCGCTGCACTGCACGCGATTCATTAAAAAAAAACTTTTTATTTAAAGCGAGTAGTAGCACTACGTCACTTGTAAAAACTGGTGCCGTTCAGATTCCAAATACCGCACATCCAAATTAACTTTACTCCATCTTTAGGATTCTATAATTAATTAGCAATTAATTGGTTATTTATTAATTATTAATGTCATCTTCCCCCTCTCCTATCTGCTAGACAGAGTAATACTAAATTGACTACTAATATTTTCTCGAAGGAAATGTGTTTTTATTCGGAGTAGGCGAGTAGTGCAGTGAAGGTTGGTGGCTAGTGGGCTCTCGTGTGACGTCAGCCCGCTGCCACGTCGGCGCCCACGAGCAGAACTTAAAGAAAAGCGGGGGCAGATGTCCGGGCCCGCCGGGCGCGTGGGTCCCGCCGCCACTGCCTGTCTGGAGACTTTCCTTGGCTTTTAACCCACCGCAGCAACCGGTGCGAGCCCGTGCCACGTCAGCCAGGTAAAACCCCTCTCCGCACTGTCCAGATCAGATCCATCCACGTGGCACCACCCCGCGCGGGCCCCACCAAAAGCGACAGACCATGCATATAAAAAAGCCATTCTTTTTCTTATTAGTTAATTAATTTTAATATTGGCCTAATGCCCCTGCCCCATCCTCCCACCCACCTCCTATTGCCGGTGGACGCTTAGATTTTTCCCACCCGCGCGCAACCGCCACGTGTCGGTTCGTGGTCCATGCTTGTGGCGTAAGGAAGCGGCCCCGAGATTTTATTGCGGGTTCGGTGGTGTGCGCCCTCCCCGGTGGGCCCGCGTGTCCCGATCCGAGGGCGGCGGTGGGTGCCACGGTGGCGCCGCGAGCGCGGGGCCGTCGGATGCGGGGTTCCGGGCTCGGCGGATCCGGGCCGTCGGATGCGGGGATGGGCAGCGACAAAAAGAGGATGAGGCGAGGGAGGTGCCTAGAAAGCGGACCAGACGGAAGAGAAGAGGCCAGACGCGATACAGGAGAAGCAGAGAGGGAGAGAGGGGCGAAAAGAGGGAGAGGGAGAGGGAGAGGAGCAGGAGTAGCATATACAGAGGAGTGTAGAGAGAGGAGTGGTAGAGCCGAGAGAGAGAGAGAGAGGGAGAGCGAGCTCTGAGCTCTGAGCTCTCCTCCAATCCTAGCGGAGGAGTTGATAGATTTGTGGTGCTTTGTGAAGTGGTGGTGCTTGGATCTGCGTGGTGTTGGTGTTGCGGGGAGTTTTTGGCGGAATCCGGCGAGCGGGGGAGGAGAGGAGGCAGTGATTTGCTGGGGATCGGAGCCTTATGTCTCAGATCTGAGATGGACCGGATCCGGGAAGCAAGGAGGGCCGGCGTGTCCGTGGGCGGTGGGCCGCCGCCGACGCGGCGTCGGCTCAGGAGCAACGGGGGCGGGGCCCCGAGGGACTCGCCTCGGTCCGAGAGGAGGCGGGGCGAGCGGCTGATGCTCAACGGCGGCGGCGCCCGTGACGACGGCGACGATACCTCCGACGAGAGCCTCGGCGACGACGACGCCGACGCCGACGAGGAGCTCGCGGCGTCTGCGCCGAGGTACAACCCGGTGCAGCGGCGGTCGCCGAGCACGGCGCCGCCGCCGTCGCCACCGCAGCCCGGTGGCGGGCACCACCATAGCAGTAGCAGCAGCGGCGGCGGCGGCGGTGGGGTTTACAACAACCACCACCACCACGGCGGCCAGCAGCAGATGCAGCGGAAGGGCGGCGCCAATCCGAAGAGCCCCATCGTATGGAAGGCCGCCGCAGACGAAATGATTGGCGTGCCGGTCCCGAGGAAGGCACGGTCTGGTATGCGCCGTAAAGCACGAATTTTTCGGCCTTGCCGGCGTTCTCCTCCATATAGCTAACGCTAATCTTGCCTCTGTTTGTCGTGTTCTTCGCAGCGTCTACGAAGAGGTCTTCGCACGAGTGGTCGGCCCCCGGTGGTGGAAGCGGCGGCGGCGGCGGTGACAGCTCGCAGATCCAGCGGCCTTCGTCGCGGCCGATCTCGCCGGCGTCCGCCTCGACCGTCGCCCCTGCTCGGAAAAAGCTGGTGCGTTTTTGTGACCGACGGCGTCCATCTCCTATCCTCACCTCTTGCTCTTTGCTGATTTTTTTTCCTCCTCTGGTGTCTCTTGTGCCTCTCAGAAACCAGTTGGTGGCGGTGGGAGCAGCGGCGGTTCCGGGCCAACACCGAAGCAGCGGCTGTCGCCGTCCTCAGCGCCTTCGGCAGCCCCGCCGCAGCCGCCGCCAGCGAAGATTTCAAAGTCCCCATCTTTCATTCAGGAGGAGATCGAGGTCGCCGAGGTGCTATTCGGCCTTACTCGGCAGTTCCCCTGCCCTCCCAAGCAGGAGAGCAACCAGAAGCTGGAGCTCAGGGACGCGCCGGAGGCCAAGTCCGGGAACTCCTCGCCAGCTCCATCGTCTTCTGCCGTCCGGCCGTCAGATTCGACATCCCTTGCCACTATAGGTGCGATATTTTTTACTTTATGTTATCATGATTTTTCCTTTGCCAATTTTGGTTTTGTGGGTCTAATAAACTCTTTTGCTGCTTATTGCAGCGCCAAAGAGGAAGCGGCCGCGGTTCATCAAGTACGACGACGACAATCGTCCGGCGAGCCCAGCAAAGCCGGACTTGGCAGAGCTGTCCTCACGGCCGGAAGCGACCAGATCAGAGGCAAAGGCGTCGGTGTCGGCCGCGGCCGAAAGTGGCACCAGCAACGCCACCGCTGGTGCTTCCCGAGAGACAGAGAAGAGAGAAGACCGCAGAAGCAGAGATTCAGAGCTCCGGGCCGGGGAATCAGATCGCCAGGATCTCAGGCCGGAGAGCCGCGCCGAGCCGCCGGCACCAGCGCCGCCAGGCAAGCCGGACGGTGAAGCGGCGGTCGGCTCCGAGGCCACCTCTGCGACAAAGATGTGCGCCTTTTCAATATTTTTATTTATCGGTGCTGCGATAACCATTATTGTCTTTGGATTGTGCCGATCTGATTAGTATATTCACAATTTGTGTGAACAATTTTTTTTTCCAGTGAGCTGGCATCTGATGGAGCTCGGCAAGAAAAGTTTTGCATTGATCTCATGGTGGGTATATGCTTCCTTGTGTGTATGGTTGAATTGGTCTTGCGGAATTTGTTGGGCATTGATTGAAAGGGACAATTTTTTACGCAATTGTTGCTTGGTTTTTTCTTTTCTTTTTGGCTCTCTTTTTGACTTTTTTTGGTTCCAGGCTCCCCCTCCTGGGAAGCTATCTCCTGATAGGGATGGTGCTTCCGACCCTGATGCGGATAAGAAGGGATTGGATTCTGAGATGGACATGGTGCGCACTTCAGTTTCACCAATTCTTTTGATTGGCCTCATCAGCTGGAGCATTGGATCTTTGATACTAATTGATCTTTTTTATACATCTTTTGGTTCAATTTTAGGAGGGGAGAGGAAATTGTGAAAAGAAAGATGGCGAGAGGACTCGGAGAGGGCTGGAGATCAATCTGGAGGACGAGAAGGTGCAGAGGAATCCGGTGGATGAGCTCGCTCCAAAGAAGCTCACGCTGCAGTTGGATTTGGAGAAGCCCAGCCTTGGTGACGAAAAATCGCCACCAGAACGACGGCCGCCGCCATTGCAGCAGCAGCAGCATAAGTCCGCAAAGACTGAGATAAAGCATGAGAAATCTCGTAAGAATTTTGCTGTATTCTTTGCATTTGGTCCTTGGTTTTGTAAAGGTGATTCTTTTTTTGATCTATCATTTTTCTCGTCTTGCAGCTCTGCCTGCTGTTACACCACCTATGCCAATGGCTGTTGGAGGCTGGCTGGGGAGTTTCCCATCTTTTGGGTGAGTTTTATTTGATGCTGGATGTGTTTTGCTCACTCTTGCTTCCTAGGGGATTTCTGGTCTAAAGCTTGCTCTTATCTTGGCAGTTACCTTGGTCCAGTGCCGGCATTATCAGCTGCTGGTCTTCATCATCCTATGGACGTCAAGCCAGGGATTTCTGCCGGATTACAGGTGTGCCCTCCCACTTCAGTAGGGTGCGGTTCTAAAATATCTGGAGTGGCATTTTTCTCAAGTCTTATGGTCTTCTATACTGTAGCATGCTGCATTGCTTCCTCCACCGCCGGTACGCCCGAAGCGCTGTGCCACACATTGTTACATTGCACAGCAGATCCAGTACCATCAGCGACTTTCAAAGATGAACTCTTTCTGGCCCCCAGCAGCAGCAGCTGCCGCCGCTGCCGCGACTAGATCGGCGCCATTCTTTGGTCCAAGACCATTCAACATGGGTGCTGTGCCGCCTGCAGAGGCTGCGTCCCTTCTTGTGAACCCAATGCAGGGGAGCTACCCTGTCAGGGCCCACTCCCCATTGCAAGAAGCCAAGGCTTCTTCAATGGCTGCCTCTCCTTTCCCCGGGAGCCTCTCAAAGGATAAGGCGGCATTGAGCAATGCTGCTGTTGCTGAATCAAGCCAAAGGAAGCAACCTCCAGCTCATGAAACACAGCAGGCCACCCCCGTGCCAAATATGCTGGTATGTATATGCTTACGTTTACACTATTTTGTACGAGTATTTTTTTTCTTATAAAATTCCCCCCCCCCCCCTCCTTTTTTCAGCAAGGGCCAGCATTCATCTTTCCATTCAACCAACAACATGCTGCAGCAGTAGCAGCTGCAACTGCTGCCAATCGAGTGGGGGATACAAAATCTTCCGGAGTCAGTAATGCGATGCCACCATCTGTCACTGCCCACTCTTCAGCAGCGAACGCTGGTGCCCCGGCCATGAACTTGAGCTTTGCCAACTTATCACCGGCTGATGCCCAGTTCTTGGCTATCGTACAGAATGGCGCCTACCCCTTCCAGGTTGCTGCTCATGCTGGAGGACCTCCTTATCGAGGCATGGCACCACCAGGCCCTGCTGTTCCATTTTTCAATGGGCACGTGTACTCTTCTCACATGTTGCACCCATCACAGCAGCAAGGTGCACAGCAACAAAATCATCAAAAGAACCCCACGCCAAGCTTGTCCACTTCATCTCAGAAGCATCAGCCACAACAATCACAAGGGTTACTGGGATATCCACCGAACGCTAATGCCGCGGCAGCCGCCGCCGCCGCCGCCGCCAACAATTCCCAGAACTATTCGAGTGGCAACCAGCGCCCTATTCTACTGCCTGGCCTCGCTCACCGTCAGGATACTGAAAAGGCCGTGCAAGACAGCCCATCAAGTGATGACAAGTCATCACACCCGCAGAAGGGTGTGTATGATCATAATTTTGCTGTTCCAGTTCATCTTCCGAATTTTCCATTGATGCCAGCTGCTGGCAATCAGAGTGAGAAGAGGTTGAGTGATCACCATCACCACCACCAGCCACCAACTTGTCGAGGCCAGGGTGTGCGAATTGATCTTGCTTCATCTCAGCCTTTTGTGATGCCCTTTGGTTCTATTGGCGCTCCTGGATCTGCACCACCCGGTCTTGACTTTTCTTCATTGGCGCAGAACCATGCGCTGTTCCAAAGCCATCAAGAAGCAGGCCGGCATGGTTACCCTCAGCTCAACTTTGCCGCAGCTCAATTTGCTCAAGGTGCATATCACAAGCCCCAGCACCAAATCACTGCAGAAGCTAAATCTGCAGCTGTGGATTCATCTTCGACACCAAGTGCTGGAGACAATGAGAGAAAGAAATCAGCATCTGCGAAGTACCCAGGTGATTCACAGCAGCATTCACTTTCCTTCTCCAGGCCAGAAAACAAGTCTTATATGCCTCCTTTCCTTAGTGGCAGCACAAAAGAGAGCTCATCCCGAACCTTGAGCCTTATTGGGTCAGAATCTCCAAATGCCTTCAGTATAGGTAGCAAATCTTCAAATGCCTCTGCTCCAGCAGCAACGTCAGCTGCAGCCCCATCCACACCCACCAGCATTCCTCAGCAGCAGCAGCACCATTTGCTTCAGCTTAAGAAGCATCAGCAGCAGCAGCAGCAGCAGCAATTGATTCAGCATCACCATCTGAGCTCTCGCCCTAGGTCTGCTGCGCCGAGTAATGCAGGTGGATACTCGGACCGTCTCCATTTGGCGAACTTTCAGAGTACAATGTATCCAACAAGTGCTCCTGGTCAATCACCTCAACTGAAGGCATCATCAGTGAGAGTGACAGCTCCATCTGCTGCTGCGTCTGTCCCTGCTGCATCGCCACCCTCTAATTTGATTATGATGAAGAACAGTGGTGTCCATCAGCAACAAGCAAAAGCTCCTCTGCAGGCCATCTCCACCCCTAATCACCAAACGCAAAGTTCGTTAAGCATGAGTTCATCAAAGATGGGGCCTTCTGTTACTAATCTTTCTACTGGAGGAGCGGGGGATCTATCTCGATCTTCAAATGCTCCTGTTGCTTCCGGTTCACCATCCAATTCAGTCTCCAAAAGTACTGGTGGCAGTCCACCTGCTTCTGGAAGTGCCAAGGGTGTTCAGCCGGCTGTCCAATTGTCATCACCTCAACAACAGTCAGCCAAAAACTCTGCTTCGACTTCCGGATCCAAGTCAACGCCCACAAATCACTACAGCAGTATTCCTCTGCCATCAATCCTTGGTCAGCAGCCGAATGTGGCTCCTGCTGCTAATTCGAGCAGCAAGCAGCAGTCACATATACCGTCATTGAAACAGCCACCGTTCACACAAAGTCACTTCTTCATGTCCAATGTATACACACCACAAGCTCCTCCACATGTAAATGCTGGAGCTGCTGCCGGCCTCTACCAAAAGCGTTCGGCTGAGAAGACGCAGCAACAGCTGCCCCACCAACAGAGTGCCGTATCAGGTTCGTCTGCTATGCTCTCCCTCTGCTCTGGTTCCATGCCAATTTCCACAGCTGTGATGCCAGCTGAAGCAGGGAAGGGTCCTGCCGCAGCTGCTGCCAGCAATAACATGAAGGCTCCTCATCCCTCGTCTGGTGGTTTTATGCACCTTGCAACAGCACCTCAATCTGCGAGTGGTGTGCCTCACTCTCACATGTCAGCAGCACAATTGACCTTTGGGGCAATGCCGATGCCCGTAAAACCTTCAAGTGATCAGAAGCCTGCTGCCGGTAATGGACTTAAATCTTTTGTTTTCTGTACTTTTATCCTTCATTATAGAAGCAGAAGAGTTTGTTTCCATGTAGCATATAACTCAATTCTTTTACCTAACATAAACTGTTGTTTTTCAGGTAAGTAAACGATCTGGTTGCCTGATCGTCGGAATGCTAATCTGAATCGGCGAGCTAACTCTAATGCTGGAGAAGCGTGAAAGGCAGCTACAGCTACACCTCTTGGGCGCGGAAGACGCAATTGCAACGACAGCCGCGGCTAGGAAGGGCCGGCCTGTAGTCGAAGAGGATGATGCGCCCATTCCATCCATGCAGGAGCGTTGCTAACTTAGTATTTGGAATGGCTGATGGCAGTGATACTTTTGTGTAGTAGGTTATCCTCATGGTGGAAAGCTGGAGGTGCATAGAATCTCGTTTTAGCAGTTTTTATGCATGGATGTCAAAAGGCTGGTCTCTTTCTGCCCCGCCCTGCCCTGCCCTGCCCTGCCCCCAACCGCTCTTTTTGTTCTCTTAACTGAAGGGAAATTTAATTAGAACGCAGGATAAGGTAACTTTGTGATGCAGTGGTGTTCCTTCATCTTTGCATTATATTTGTCAATATTCTGCTTGGATTGTTTTAGCAACAACTAGAGGGTAAAAATATCCCAAGTAGAGTGATCCATGATTGGGAGGTGGCATAACATGGCACGACCTGCCATTTGGGCGTGTTATGGTAACTAGGATGATAAGCTTGCAGGGATCTTGACGTCATTTCGAAAATAAAAGGGGTTTTTTTTGGCAAAAACATAGCGGGACTCTACAGGGGGGTTTCGAGCAAACTAGACGTGGATGATTCGTTATTTCGGAAGCAACATGGCCAATCTGAAAAAAAAAAACTGGTATAAAGGACTTCAAAATGATTGCGAAAACAACAGAGTTTTTTTTTTTTAAAAAAAAAAATCTGATACGGAGAACCTGAGCTTGATTTCGGAAATCCCAAAGGCCTCTTCGCAAAAAAAAAAAAAAAAAGCGGCGTGGAGCACCTCTGGCCCGCCTGTTAGAAAAAAAAGGTATATTAGCTTTGGAGAAAGAAATGAACGAACGAATGAAGTGATAATTTAAGAATGCAACAATTCTGGTCTGTGTGATGAGACTGCAACCATCCGAAAGTGCGGTGTGGAGTCTAGAACCATTTGTTAGCTTCCGTGGATGGACGCGTGCTACCTTCTTCTATATACCATGGATGGATACTCCTCCATTCAAGCTCTTGGTGAACACACGTGTCTGGACTGATCACCATTCAACGTGCAGGTTGGAAAAGTATCTGGGAGAAGAAATTCTTGTGGACGAGATTGGTGTTGACGCTCCTTGTTCCAAGTGAGCACAGCGATGTTGGGAGTGTACTCTCAATCTGATCCTGAAGCTTTGGTCTAGATCCACTGATCCAGTCGGTGACATGTGACTAATTGCGTGCTGAATTTTTGAACGCCCATTGCTTTTGCTCCATGAGCTTTCCAGCACTCATCAACAGCAGGTTGGGTCATGACATATCTTCTTCTCCACAGTCCTGTAGATGCACACACACCCCCGTGGCCCATGTCATTATGCAGACTGTCTGATTTGAGAGAGAGGCCAAAGTTTGTTGCATCTCCATCCTTTAGTACGAGTAAATTCTGTTAACGTTTTCAAAAGGAACTGTTTCTTGATGCTAAGCGTTTTCAATTTGCGAATTGCTAAGAAACACCTGGGCGATCTTTTTCACTTGGAACTAGCACTGGATTTTTGTCCATTCCCTTTGCAGTTCCGGCTCCAGTAATCAATGGCGGTGAGCTATGGGTGGAATGGCGAGGACGAGGCGGTCGAGTTAGGTTTTAGGGGTGGTAGTAGATGGCCGTAGCACCGTCGGAGCGCAGGGAGTGTTGGGCAGCGACAGCCCATAATTTGTGGGAAATGAGGTGGAAAACGGCTGGGTAGTGGTTACGGTTCAGGGGTGAGAGAGAGAGAGAGAGAGTGTGTGTGTTTTTGGTTAAAATAGTATTGTTGGTTGGGATGTATACGGAATGGATACCGCTCATTCTGTATTATTCTTTTATATTTTTCTCGAATTTAGAGTAGGACACGGACAGTGCTGGATACGAATACGAATGCGGACAGTCTCGGTCATGAATGCGGAGCAAATACATGCCGAACCGAATACAGATTGTCTCGGACACGAAAACTTATTCGAATATTGCGCGAAAACAGAAACCACATATATCGCACATATAAAGATCAATCAACTATACTATATGTCCAAAATACAACTACATTAGTAGTTTAACAAGCAAATTTAAATACATCACACGATAGCATAGGTTAGTTAAGCAAGTAGTATCTAGCAAGTACATGACATAAGCTAGTCAAGCAATTAATGAAATATGTTTCTCTCTTCTGATATTGGCAGGCACACTAAACAAACAAGAAACAACACAAGATTTAGCTGGTCTTACGGAATGCGGAAAAAACATGACTAGTGATGATCCAATAATATGAAGTCATGAAAACAGATTATCCCGTTGGGACCTCACAAGAGGATGTTACCCAGAACATATAGCTATATTTGATAACTGATAGGTCACACCTTAGTACCGCACTGAAAACCCTTATGGTGCTAATATATCAAAACTCAAGTGCAACTTTCACAAAAATCAATCAAGTTCATACCATTAGGAGTGGTTATGATAAATTCAGTACTTTGTTTCACAAGCGTAGATTCGGGTCAAGAACTTGAAAGAATGAACTGAAGTCACAGAAAATATATAACTACGGGTAAAGAACAACACAACATGCCGTTGCACTCCCGTATCTAACATTGCTTAAAGCATCACACGGCAATAATTATATGACTAATTGTAGGGCTGCATTGAAAAGCAACATAAAATCGGTTAAGCAACAGATAAAGAAGAAGGATACATGCCAGCAAAAGCCCAGGTCTGATCCCTCTATAAAGTGCAAGCCATCCCTCCTCTTCAGAATAGTTCTCAAAGCATCTGGCCTTGCGGAGACCAAATAAGCAAAATCACAGAAAATTTAAATTAAATATAGACGAAAAGAAATCTGAACACTGAGTAAGCACGGGAACAATTCATAGCAAGATGCATCAATTATACTTCACATAATGGATTTGAAATAAATTTTTATTTGGTAAACGCATGTAAATATGCATAATTTCAGCAGCTTCTGCCAGAACCAAGAATGGGCATAGGGACTTCATTTGATGCAACAGAAAAAAAAATGTCACACCTCTAGAACAATCTGATTTGCTATATGATACTTAGAAAAGTAGAGATATGGGTACCTTTTTAACACAAAAATATGAGTGCGCAAGAAAGCATATATTATCAGAAAATCCAGAATATGGTGGAGTATGATGCCTAGGTGTTTGTAGTTGCAGTCTTGTTTTCACCAGCCATATGGGATTTGTAAACAAGCAAACCTGTATAAATACAAGAAAGTCACTTGTGTCATGAATAAATTATATTTTTTGGGTAATAAAAGGTAATACAGGTGAACAAATAACACTAACACATGTTAGCAGTCAGAACAGAATGCCTCGGGTTAGGCATGCTACGAAAGGGCCAATTACATTTCGTCAATTCAACAGTGAAAATCTTATGCAAGATCTATTAAACTCATTTCCATTATGACAAAATGATAGCAAAGCACCTGCAGAATGCAGCTGCAACGGTGAGGGAGGAGGAACCAAGGGAGGCGGCTGCAGCGGCGAGGAAGGAGGGAGGCTGCGGGGGAGGCAGAGATGAGGAGGGAGGCGGCGGCGGCGAGGAAGGAGGGAGACGGCAGGGGAGGGCGTGGGTGGGGGAAGGTAGAGATGAGGATTGAGGCGGGAGAGGAGGGGAGGCGACGGCGGCGGCGGCGAGGAAGGAGGGAGACGACAGCGGAGGGCGCGGGTGGGGGAGGCAGAGATGAGGATTGAGGCGGGAGAGGAGGGGAGGCAGTGGCGGCGAGGAAGGAGGGAGACGAGGATTGTTGACTAGTCAATTATCTGGGTATATCTTTATTTCTTATTTATAGATAAGCCAGGATTTTACCGGGCCTAAGTTAGTTTTCTAGGCCCAATATCAATTAAGCAACCAGAAGGTAGGCCTAAACGTCTTTTCTTTGACTGTTCCCGAAACCCCTTCTGGAGGCCCAGTTGGACCTCTTCTATGGGCTCCTCCAGGACCTCTCTCCGCAGAGGTCATAGAAAGCGGTTACCCACGTGTGGTTAATAACAGCTACACGTGGAGATATCGACGATAACGGTCATCACGAAGAGATGCGACTATTGGTTTGAAGAGACGCAACCATTGACGCGAAGAGGCACCACTGCAACCAACTGTCGATGCTTGTAAAACTATAAATAGTCCAGCCTATATGCCTTTGTAATATAGATTTACATCCAAACCCTAATCCACATGTATTCATAGCCACTTTTTCTGTAATCAGAGCGTACTCCTTGCAATACACATTCACCATTTTGAGTCCTTTGGCGAACAGATAGTAATCTTTATTTTCCTTTTATATTATTGTTTGTCCATTCTGTGACGAGAGTCCCAAACGTCGACAGCTGGCGTCGTCCGTAGGGATCGCTGTCATAATCTTCGCCTACTCAATTATGGTAATGTGTCTCGTATTTTTTTTTTGATGAATCACAATTTGCTTGCTTGGAGAGAAGAAAGTATACTCGCCATTTTCGACTACGATGACAACATGGAGGAAAATTTTGTCCTCTTATCTGGCAACACCCATGGATCCTCCGGAGCCATTGCTAAGGCACCGTCGCCCACCGAGCCCACATCCGCTGGCTCCACGTCGGTCGTGCCATCATCCACAAGTACCGCTGTGGACGAGTACTATCCCAAGACTATCTCCCTTGGAGCAGGAGATTCGGAAGGTTCCTGGAGCCCAGCGAACCATGATCTCAATAGCGGCCTCCACACTGAAGGCCTGGAGAGAACATTTGGGTAGAATTTTCTGTTCACCCTACAATACAACTCGTCCTCTTCCTCAGAGGATGATGGCATGTTCATCCCTTCCGCCTATTTCGGCGGTCGTCAGGTCGCCACCATCGATGACAATCAACTCAATCCCGGCGATAATCCCGAAGCATCAGGGCGACGGCAGGAGCGGGAAGAACGGGAACGCCTCCAACGAGAGATCGAGATACATGCCGCCACACAAGCGCACATCTCATAGGTTCGCGACCACTACTACCGAGATGCCCCTGGATCCTCAACGAGGGCACCGCCACCGGCGAAGCACACGCCACCGCCGCGGGCAACGATGGTAAGAGATCCAAATACCTTGCCAACCCCCATACATGAGGATTCCCTTGCAGATCGCATCCGTACCTAGCAAGCGCCATCGCTCGTCCTCCGGAAGGATTAACTCCGGAGCAAGGAGTGCAAGTAATGCGTGCAATTATACAAGAGCTACAGGATGTGGCGGAGAACATTTCTACCCGATCGCTTACTGTGCTTTGCCAAATGGACTCACACCTAGAAGGGTTCTCGATTGGACGTCGAAGGCAAAGTTGAAATTATGGTGCTCCTGGCCATCACGTTCAAGGCTGAGGTGAGCACGGCATCCATTTTTCGGGACGCGGTAGACATCCCATATCTCCTACTAGTCATGATAATCGTCGTAATACACGACAATGTGTTGGACCTTACGCAGGTTGCAAAGCTTTTTCTCTCGGACTAAGAAATGTTACCGGTCGGAGAAGTTCAAGCCAGGGAGTATGGAGACTTTTGATGGGATGCAAAATCCATCAGAATTTCTCCAAGTCTACACTACCGCCATTCATGCTGCTGGAGACGATGATAAGGTAATGGCTAATTATATGCCCATAGTTTTAAAGGATTCCGCCAGGACCTGGCTATTCAACCAACCTAAGGAATCCATATATAACTGGGAGATTCTTTGTAATGCACTACAAAATAACTTTAAAAGTTGCTATGCAAAGCTGGGGAAGAGGGTGATTTGCATCGACTCCGCCAAACCCTCGAGGAAAATTTACATCAATTTGTAAAACGTTTCATAGAAGTCCGTAACACTATCCCAAATGTTTCTGATGACTCTGTGATTCGAGCTTTTTAACAGGCGGTGAGATATCAAAAGTTCACAGAAGACCTCAACATCAATCCGCCCAGGTCCATGTCAAAACTCTTCGACATGGTCGATCGCTACTTTGATGCCCATGAGGCAGTAGAGTGGAATCGAATGGTGGATAAGGGAACCACCCCTCCTTAGCCGGGCCTTGAGGATTTCAAAGAAAAGAAATCCAAGAGCTCCGAAGGCTCCACGAGCATCAAAGGAAAACCTAAGAAGAAGAAGAAGGGGAGGTCCAAACAGTCCACCAGGGAGGTCGCAGCAGTTGACCAGCGACCACCTAACGACAAGAAAAAAGGTCCTTGGACCAAAAGGAGGCTAGGAGGTCATTCAAACGACCAAACTGCTCCACGATTTGCGAGTATGTCCAGGGGCAATGAGCACTGGTGCTCATTGCATAAAGTTCCTGGTCATGACCTCCACAACTGACGTACTTAGTAGAAGCAAATGAAGGATTATTACGATGGGAAAGGTCCAATGCATGTCCCACCAAAAGATAATGGACCACCGGTGGTCCTAAGTAATGACAAAGACACAAGAATTCTGTTTCAAAGGACAGACCACCATGCCATTGTCATTTATGGGGGTTCAGCCGCCTACACCTCTAAGTGGCAGTACAAGGGGCATTGAGGGACGTCAATAGTGTTGAAATCCCACCTGGTCGTCCGGAATACCCTAAGTGGTCAGAGACCTCCCTGGCCTTCACTAAGGATGACGTCCCTAAAGGTATGCCAACTTCCCGTAAGTTACCATTAGTAGTTTCCCCTACCATAAGTAATTACAGAGTAGGGAGAATGTTAATAGATAGCGGTAGTTCTTTAGACCTGTTATTTATTAATACTTTAGATGAGATGCAAATTTCTCATTCTAAGATTAAACCAATGATAAGTCCCTTATATGGGATAGTGCCAGGTATGTCAGTTACAACAATAGGGTAAGTTGTTTTACCAGTAACCTTTGGTATGGCTACAAATTTTTGAACTAAGTTAATCACTTTCGAAGTGTTTGATTTTGAGTCTGCCTATAATGCTATTTTGGGAAGGCCATCTCTAACAAAGTTTATGGCAGCTACACACCACGCCTACCAGAAGATCAAGATTTATGGGCCAAAAGGCGTGATTGTGGTGCAAGGTGATCAGGTCATCGCTCTTTCATGTGATCGTAAGTCGCTGAAACTTGTCAATCAGTTACCTGTGAAAGTTCTTACTTGGGAAGATAAAACAGGGAAGGCCGTGAAAATCAAGGCTACTCCTCAGCCCAATGAGGAGGTAAAGATAATACCACTTAGCCCTGATGACCAATCCAAGACGGTCCGAATTGGCGCGGGATTAAGTGAGAAATAGGAAAACGAGCTCCTCACCTTCCTCCGAGCCAACTCGGATGTCTTTGCGTGGAAGCCATCTGATATGCCCGGAGTCCCAAGGGAGCTGATTGAGCACAGGCTAGCCATTCAGCCTGAGAAAAAACCAGTCAAACAAAGACTAAGACTTTCGCCTTAGATCGTCAAGAAGTCATTCGAGCAAAGCTCAATAAGCTCCTTGAAGTCGACTTCATTCAGGAGGTTGATCACTCCGAATGGCTTGCGAATTCGGTCCTGGTCAAGAAATCTAACGGTAAGTGGCGCATGTGTGTGGTTTTTACTAGTTTAAATATTGCCTGCCCAAAGGATGACTTCCATTTGCCTCGCATTGATCAATTAGTTGATTCTACTGCGGGTTGCGAACTGATGAGTTTTCTTGATGCTTATTCCGAATACCATCAGATTAGCACGGCGAAAGAAGATAAAGAAAAGACTACCTTCATCACACCCATCGGCGTCTATTGCTATGTCAAGATGTCGTTCGGGTTAAAAAACACTAGAGCCACGTACCAGCGTTTGATGCATAAAATCTTCAGCAGTCAGCTGGGGCGTAATTTAGAGGCCTATGTAGATGACCTCGTTGTGAAAAGCAGTACTAAATATGATCATTTAAAGGATCTCGTAGAGACCTTTGAAAATGTAAATAAACATGGAATAAATCTTAATCATGAAAAGTGTACTTTTGGGGTTAATTCTGGCACGTTGCCAAACTTATTCCGTCGGTCGGACGATCGGGAACTATTTGCTTTGTGTGCGGGGGCGAGTGAAACAGGGAAGAAACTGGAAGGCCATGCGCACAAGCCTCCGAGCTACCGAGCATTAGGGATGAGGGATTTAGGGAGTTAGGGTTGCACTGAGCCCAGTAGCCAGTGGACTGTGCTAGGAACTGACCAGTGGACTGCCTGGTGGTCAACCGAGATGGCTTAGAACTCTGGACGTCTGGTGAGTGAACGAGCTAAACGAGTTAACGGGCAACTCGCGAGCCAGCTCGGCTTGACTCGTTAAGAAAACGAGCTAAATTGTTAGCTTGACTCGTTAAGGGGCCGAGTTTGAGTCGAGTCGAGCTGAGCCCTTAACGAGCCGAGCTGGCTCGCGAATTTCGAGCTTTTTTTTCACCCCTAGCCGCTCGCAGCTGCCTACGCGCCGCACAGCCCAAACGCCGCTGCGCCACCCCGGCCCGCAGCCTCTCACACCACGTGTGGCCTCTGCCGTCGGCCCGACCCCAAGCGCCTCCTTCGCGTCGTGCTCTTGCTGAGCCGCTGCGCCTTCGCATCGCGCTCCTGCTCGAGCACAGCCGCACACCGCACCTCTGCACCAGGCGCGCACCACCGGGAGCTGCTACGCGCGCCCGCGGCGCACGCTCGACCGCCGTACCCCGTGCCCGTCGCTCCGCCCGCGTGCGCTCGCAACGCCCGTGCACGCCGCCAAGCTGCCGCATCCGAAGTCGCCGCACCCGTCGTGGCCGAGCCATTGTCTGCCGCGCTGACCGCCGCCGCGAGGCCGCCTGCACCACCGCAGCTTGCCCTCCCGCTCCACCTCGGTTGCCGGCCCATAGCCACCTCCGCGAGCCGTTGTCCCGCGGCTCGCGCGCCACGGGCAGGCCGGTGAAATCTCGCGGCACGCCGGCCATTACCAGCTGCCCACGCCCGGACGCCACCATTCACCACGGAAACGGCCGCGCGATCCCGCAAATCTCCCGCACCCGCCCGGCCGGTTCCTCCCTCCCGTTTGCCTCCCACGCACCGGCACCGGCACCGCAGGCACTGCCCTCTCCCGCGTCCTCCGCGCATTGTCACGACGCTGCTTGATTTGCTAAACGGGAAATCTGGGTAACCACGAACCCATCATTAGTTCGATCTTCACGGCCATGGGATCGATCAAACATCAAGTACGTTACAACCACGACATTGCATTGGTGTGCTAGTACTCCAGTCATTGATCCTCCAGCTCCAATTTTTTTGGTCAGATGGTCACCAGAAGAAGAAACGCAAGGTTGCTGCACTACTCTCATCATTTCATTTCCACAGTTCCACCATTAAGGCAGAAGATCCCGATCACAATCATTTCCTCTTTCAGTTGCAGGACTCGACGGATTCAGACGGGACCCACTGAACAATGGCCCCACATCCCATCACTTCCGATTGCGCCAAGGAGAGCTGACCCGAGCCCACTGCCCCCCAAATGCATCACGGACGACCCCTGGCATATCGTACGCATTGGATTCTCCAATGATGGGTCCGACATGCCGGGCCCACCCGGTTAGATTTCCAGCGATCACCACCGTTCTCCACGAGCTCGCAGCAAGGAGCCAAGGAAGAAAGGAAGGAGGTAAGGAAGGTGGGGAGGCTGGCCCAAAGAGGCAACCCTTTCTTCTGCTCTGGCCACGCTGCTCACTGTTGCCTTGGCCTTTTGGCACCAGGCAGGAGTAACTTGCAGTACTAGCTAGTCTGGTACTCCTGGTGTTATTACTGCCGCTTGCCTTCAGCTCACACACAGAATATTCACAACAGTGCAAGCGTACGGGCCCGTGATGGGCTTCAATGCCTGCCTGCCTGCCTCCCAAAATAAAAAGGGTGGAGAGGAAGGGAAAGGGAGAATCTGCCGTAGCTACTCAATGAGTTGGTGGAGTAGCTGCTAGTAATAGTAAGCTAATGACCTGAAAGGCTGGGAGAGTGAGTGTGTCAGCTAGGTAGGTGTGACGGTAAAAGAGGGTTTTGGTGTCTTCTTCTTGATTGTGGCAGAAGAATGGTCCGTCCGGGTGAGTGAATTGAGTTGTTTGTGAGAATGTGGATGGGTACAAGAGAAAGAACCAATTGCAAAAACATTGAAGGACCCCTGGTGTTAAGAGACACCGGCGAACAAAACCAGGACCAAACATGGTAGAAAGAAAGAGAAGAAGAAAAAAAGACCCCAACGAAATGGTCACACGGGCATTGAAAAGCGGCGAAGGAGAGGAGCGTATATAGCTAGCCAAACAACACAAGTGGTGCAAACTTCCTGCAGAAGAAACCGCCGGCGGAACCGACCGATCGAGCCAGCAAGGCGAGCAAGGGTGGATCACCTCCGGTGTTCCTCCATCCTTCACACCCAAGCAAGCGATACTATTTGATTTCTCTAGCTCCCGAATCTACCATTATATAGAACCCCCTCTCCCCTGTCGGCATCTGTCCTTCTCTCTCTCTCTCAATCAGAGGGGCCCACTCATGGCACAATCACTCGGGTCATTTTCCCTCGGTAAATGGCGGTGGCGCGTCAACGTCAGGCTGTTGATGATGTACGTGCATGCATCTCCTCTCCCTCCCCTTTTCCACTCTGGTTGTCACGCAGAGCGAACCTACCTACTTAGAGTTAGACATCTGCACAAGGCTACTCTGTGGCTACAACCCTATTCTTGGCCACTTCTATCTCGTTGGTTGGTTGGTTGGTCGCTAGCAGAGCAAGAGTCCGGAAGTGAATTTTTTTTTTAAATGGAAACAATGGTGTGCCCAGCCCTGTGGCTTGGGAGTTTGCGGCCACAGGGACCCCGGCGCAGAAGATCCTGTAGGTGGGCGCCCAGAGCTGAGGCTGGGCCCACGCACAGCAAGATGGTGAAACCAGAGGCCGGCTGGGCCCACCGCAGGCGTGGCCGGGACGGATACGTAGGCCCGATCTAGAGTGCTGCTAACTTGCTGACCTGCGCGCTAGAGGAGGAGGTGGGCCCAGGGCCCGTCTGTCGCGATAAGGTTCGGGTGTTTTTTTTCCCGTTTAAATGGCATCGGTACAGTGAAATAGCAAAGAATAGTATCTTTAGAAATAAATTGCAAGATATCACGTATAGTAGGTCATACGGCAACCACACGAAGGCGGCAGACAACCTGTCGCAAATTAAGCGTAAGGCAGGTCACCTATCGCGAATTAGACGTACGATTGGTTGTCATCTGCTGTGTATCCCAATTTACAATACCCCTGTCGTAGATTTCGAAAGTAGCACAGGTGTTATTTTTCTAATTTATTTACGGATAGTCTATTTTTGTTATTTAGCCGTTGTCACATAAAAAGTATCATTTTAGCTCTAAAGTCAGTCTGGTGCCGAGAGCCGTGGGGCCACGTACACGCAGCGGTGCGGTGCAGTAGGACTAGGATTTGAGTAGTGATGTAGATGTAGATGTAGCCGTGTTGCGTACCCTCGGTTCGGTGGGGCTGCGGTGGGGGATAACGTCGTAGGGTAGCGCCACCACTCCTGCTCAATCCGTCCGGACAGACCAAAGTGTGCGGCTGTCGACGCTCCACTCCATCTAGAATGGAGATTGCTCACAAGGCACTTGGATTTCTCTGTGGAAAAGGAAAATCAAAGACGATGTGGGCCATCTCATTATCTAATTTTTGGATAGAAATCCTACTGATTCTGCGTATGAATGAATGGCCGAATCTGAGAGGGGGAGGTGTTACTAGATAGATATTAGTAGAAGTCACTCGATCCCATGTATCCCATCTAGATGACCATATATCCATGTGGACGAAAACACCGACGTCACCGCTGAGCAAACGAGAGCATACGAGCCACATTGCGTTTGAGCACGCGGCCGGCCGGGGGACACGACGATTGATATCCGCGCGCGCAAGTCCCCAGATCAGATGCATGCACCGACGACAGTGTTTTCCCGGCGTCATCACGTTTCAATTAATGCTCCCTGCTTGGGTCACGTCGACCCGGTCTGCACATGATTACAGTGGAGTCGTGTCTGTTTTGATTTTGCCTCCGCGCACTTTTCGACACGTAGAGATCAACGAGCGGTGGTCACGGTTGCAATTTCACTGCCACTCACCCAGTCCATGGTTACGTAGTAGCTAGTAGTAGATACAGCAGTACCTAGCGTGGCTGTGATACGGGCATTCCTATGCCAGAGGACATACCACATGTGATCCACAAGTTGATCGTAGTGTATCTGAGTTGAGAACAGTGCAGTCTACAGGGTTTAGATCAGGATAAGGGAAAATAAAATAAAATAATCACTCAGTCACCTTTACCGACACTACTGGCTCAAAAGCCGTGCAGCTCCTGTTCCCGAGCTATTCATTCCTGTCCCGCGCTTTCTCACAGCGGGCCAGCGAGCGAGCACGTGCGTTTTTGACTAGTCTATTCGTTAACAATCCGGATTTGGCACAGCGGCTGCGCGGCGCCGGCAGAAGATATTTTAAATATCTCGACCCGTTAATCCCAGGCCACACAGGCGCCATCGTCAGGCCGCCCAGCAGTGTCCCAACCATCATTTAATCCGCGCCGTCCAACGGTACGCGCGCGTACGTGGAGGAGGCGTGCGCGGCCCCTACCTCGCCTCGTCTCACCGGATCTTATCGCGACGGTACACAGACGCGCGGGCGGGCCCAACCGCGCGCCATTATTGAGACCCGCTAGGTCCAATCTTGCGGGCCCATCGCGTAGGTGGGGGCGCGGCCGCGGGCGCAGGTGGCGTGTTCGTGCGGCCCTGCTGCTCCTGCCCCGTCGGCCCCGCGTGCCGGTCGTGGCGGGTGGGCCTACCCTGTAGACCTGTGCTGGCGGGCTATTGGACGGATGTCGCGGCGCCGGGGCAGGCCGGGATCTTCTGCGCCGAGCTCCGTGGTGGTCACCTCAGCCATTTCCCGGTATGGAGTATGCACCAATGTATGGTCCACGTTGAATTTTTTTTTATGGTTAATAAAGCCTCTTTTGAATCTGTATTTGTAGAAATAATCACATGTGAGTTCTATTTATACATATATCACTCTTGCCACATGGCAACACCGCCCGCTCGCCACGTGCCCTCTCGGTAGCTCCCGGGCAGCCACCTCAGCTAGCTGACTCTAGCTCGTCGCGTACTGTTCTTCGAACCTCCTTCGAGTATTGTTCTTCACGTATTGTTTATTGAACTTCCTTCGACCGGGTAGTCGAAATCTTCCGACCAGGTAGTCATGTAGTCGAACCTCCTCAGACAGTCCAAACAATGAACAGTACTCGACGAACAAAACTTGAAGAACATTACTCGTTACTCGATAAACAGTACTCAAATAACATTACTCGATGAACAAAACTCGAATAACATTACTCAATGAATAGTATTCGAATAACCGTACTCGGTGAACAGGCGAGCTGACTGGGGAGGCGACGTGGCGGCGGCAGAGGCGTTCTTGCGACGGCCGTCGCGACAGAACTGACGACGTGGCGCGGGGGAGTGTTGACGACGATGGTCATCGCGGCAACGGTGCTATATCTGTAAATATAGCTCGTGCATGATCATTCCTGCAAATACGAATTCAAAAGGTGTTGTATTAGCCAAAAACTCGTCTATATTTTGCATTGACATTATCACTTGGCTTTTCTTGTATTTTTTTTTAAAAATATATTGGTATTTAATGTGAGTGTGATGTATTTACTCGGTCACAAGTGCATGTTGTTTGGGGCAATAAAGTGCAAGTGCCCGTTTTTGTTGCCATGTAAACATAAATTATTGAATTATTTCAAATTCATTTTAATAACACAAACAAAGGAAAAATATAACTAAATAAGATTGACTTGGAGTCATTTACACCCTACTAAAAATTCAGCAAACATTCCATCGCCGAATGTAGTCCAAACCATGCATAATAACATGTTGTGTTCCTGACTTCAGTCCTTAAAATAACCATCGTTACAATAAACTTAAAAGATACTTTGCTTCATCGCGATATTGAAAGAGAACCAAATGAAATCAAATATCATTGAAAGTACTAAAAAATTATAATTTAAACTGACATTGCCAAAGGACAATATAAATAAGCCCAACTCTCGATATCATTTCCCCCTTTGCCTTCCTACTCATTCAACCATTGATAATGAGGATTAGCACTAGCGTTGATCCTCATATAGATGATGGAATTGACATAGTCGCGTACAACCGTAGGAGCATTCAATAAGGATGCACAAAGGCCTATAGATAAACAAAAAAAAAGTAATACAATGTTTAGAGGCTTACCATATAGAGGTAACTATTATAGAGATGTAATATAATTAGTACATAGATGTCGTAGAGACTTATACCTTCCAACTCATCTGCATAGATTGAGTTTGGGAAGAATATGAGTTAACTCTCTACCGTGGTCGACAACCTGCCAAAAGATGAATCATAGTTGAAATTTAAAACAATTTATAGATCAGCATGTTGTGAAAGCAAATGTATATTCTTCTTACCGGTGGGCATATTCAGCTTCAAGAGAGTAGCAGCTAAACAATGGAAGTCGGCCTTTGCCGGACACCATCGCTTGATGTGACGCGTCACATGGAAGTCCCAGTCTCGTATGAATATCAACTCTCGTTTGTGCGTTTAGGAAGTGATAAGGATCCAAAAATACCAATCGTATTTAATCATCAATAGTTGAAATAGTTTTACATTGCTCGTACCGAACATTTGTTGGGGCTATCTCCCTGGTTGTCGTCCGACTGGGCCATGATTCATGGTACTCAATGTCGCCCATGTGCATGACCATGCCAATGACATCTACAAGAGATCTAATTATGATCATACATGGAATTAATTAATGGCACAGTATTGTATAACCTAAGACATGATTATGCATAAACCTATATGTAATGTAAATCCCAAAAAAAGGAAGGTGGAAGTGATTCTTAGCAATGGTTGTCATCTCATCTCTACAAACAATGGTCATCCGAGGTCCGAGCTGTTCTTGCAAGGAATCATAATTTTACAATCCTGATGCCTGATGGCATCTATTTGCAGTACAGACTCAAAAGCAACTATATCTCGGGGATTGCATCTATATGCATGGATGAATTCACCTTATGAATTGAAAAGGAGAAGAGGACTGCCTGTTGAGATGGGTCATGCAAGGCGACCACAAGCACACGGACAATCTTTTCTAAGGACACGAAAATTCTATTGAAACTAAGAAAGAAAACTTGTTATTATTTAATCAAATCGATGGATCCATAGCATAATATCATAAAAACCAGTAAAGAGACAAAGCGAGTGAAACATGAGAAGGAACAAAGGCTACCCATGTATAGCTACACTTCGATAGAGTCTAAAAAGAAAATGGACGGAACAATGGCGCACGGGACAAGAGGCGCGAAGACAGCGCAGATTTGGCCTTCGCCGCCACCCTAACGCCTCCCTCGCATCGTGATGCGGCCGGCCGGGTTGCGAGTGGGGAGGACATGGACGGCGGCCACAGGGGCAACCGCGACCGAGATGCTGATGTGCCGCCTTCACGCCGACGATGGACTGGACAACAGCGCACGAGACCAGGAGGCGAAGACAGCGCAAACCTGGCCTTTGTTGAAGAGAACGTATGCGAAGAAGTCGCGCAGGGTAAACAGAAGAGGAACTAAAAATTGATATTTGGGTGCGGACCTACCTGGCGGCACAGGTATTTTCAAGAGGACGAGTGGAAGTGGAAGAAGAACACATAACTCGTCACCTTTAGAGTTTTTTTAAGTAGTAAAGATTGATACGGCTTCGAAACATAATTTTGATAACTAATTTCTATTGTAATATAACTATAAAATTACGATATAATATATATATATATATATACATGTAATTTCCTTATATCCAATTTAAATAGTTAAAAGACATCGATAGTCTAAGTTTTTAAAGTTAGACTACATGTATCCTAAAACGATATGTATATGTGATGAATATTTGGCTAAAATGGCACGTTTTCTATTTGCAATAGTGAAATTAGCACCCCCAAGTCCAAAATGAAGAAAAAAAATGCATTCCTTACTGATTTGCGACAGAAAGCACTTGTCGTGCTCTCAGATCGAGATAGACGATACGTCGCGCTTCCAGATCACAGCGGACGACCTACCACGCTCTCAGTTTGTGATAGGTTACCTACCGTACTCCCAGTTATAGTAGAACGGCATGCTAACTCGACAGGTGACTTGTACACTCTTCTACTACGAATTGAAAGCTTTGCATATCGGATCTGGGAGCCCGACATATCGTCTACTGGTCCGAGTGCGAGCCACTGCCTGTGATCTTGGAGTTATTTTGGTCGTCTGTTTTGGAAGCTGAGGGCAACTTTTGTTATATTGATTCAATAAGACGCTAAATTAGCCCAAAAACTCTCTGTACGTGACTACATGGTGACTTCATGGTGGGCCCTGCTCTGAAATGACAGCGTATCTTGCGCCATACAATGTGTGGGCCCCGGCCTGTCACTGTGTCTCCAAAGGTCCAGCACTCCAAACAGTACTACACGATAAGGTGATGTGTCCAGGAGCCAAATGGGGCGGGTCAAACCGGACGGACAATATAAAGGCGCCGCCTGCGCTCTCTGAAACTGAAAAGAACTGATCATCGAGGGAATAGGACTACTACCACGGCGACTCGGGTGGTTTCTTTCTCTCGTCTTCGAGCGTCAGGTGGGTGGGTGTGCCTACCCTTGCCTTGGAAGCTGCAGGCTGCGAGAATGGAGATGGAAGCAAAGCTGATGGTGGGGAGAGGCCAGCCGATCTTCGCTTACTCTTGGGAAGAATGGAGATGATCCGGTCGATCCGCCTCCTCCTATCTTTATTTGAGTTCTTGTTGGCATCCAACGTTTGATTGTTTGTTTAGGTTGGTTACTTCTACTTGCCCTGCATTTTCTGCCAAGTGATCCAACTTAGGATCGAGTGACTTCTTTCTTGATCTCACGCCTGATTTCATCGAATGGTGTGGTGTTGTCACCATTCCCCAGCATCGTTTTTCACTTCTTTCTTGAGGCCTCTCCGTGATCTTGCTATGTTACTTGCGCGGTTGTGCCCAATGCATTGACCTGATTTTATCCAGTCAAGGTGTAGGTACGTACATGACGGAATACTCGTATTCTGTTCGATTCGATTGCTAGTAGAGGATGTTACTGGTAAGCATGGTCTAATGAGCGATCATTATCCTAACCTTACCCAAAAAAAAAAAGACACATGGAAGAAAAGACTTGCATAATTGCTAGTCCTACTATTGTCGTGATGATAAGCCCAGGCACACGTACTCGGTACTCGTAACAACAGAATAGAAAGCGCACCGGTCTATGCTAGGAATTGATATGCCTAGTAATTATCGGAGTCAACACTCAACATCACTCAATACTAGTGGAGAATACAAGCCGGGACACATGCCGGGACCACCCTGCCACGCTGGCCGGGGAATCCAGCCCGTGGGTCCGCCGCTGGAGCGGCATCAGCGTCCGTAATTATCGCAGGCTGGTCGCTGTCGGCGTAGACGTGTCGATCAACCATCGATGCTGCGTCAGTGTGCGGAGATTGCAACGTGGGGGACCTCGATCGACTGGCTATAGCCGGTGCCCAGTGAAACATCTTTTCCGCCTCTGTAATCAGACACAATTTACTGGTTTACCATACAGTGATTATTTCATGAAATTACGAGCTGAACAGATTGACAAATCTGGGTCAACATGTGACAGAACGTGTCTGAGATACAATACTAGTGGGGTCAACATGCCGTGGACTGTTCTCGAATTTGTTGAATCGAATTTCACTGGACCTCAGAGTAAGGATTAGCACCAGTAATTGAGACCTTCATAGATTACATCACAAGAACATTTCGATCCATGTGCCGAGGAAAAATATTGACAATGTAGCAATTGGGCAAGAAGGTGGTGAAGACCTATTTACTCCTACTACAAAAAGGAAATAAGGGGCACAACAATATTGTCTAAGTTTGCATCCGTCAGCTTCTCAGCGAGAATCCAGCCCAAAAAATGCATCCCAGCGCAGTGCCAACCATCAAAAGACGAAAATGCTTCAGAAAACTTGTAGCCCCAAAATTCACCATGTTAGCTGCCAATACGTTAATTTCTTCAACACAGACAAGTGCTTATACTTCACAGGAAGGAATGCAACTTACCAGCTTTACAGTCAGCCTGAGATCTAAATTTTCATCAGTTCCTGAAGAAAAAATCAAACAAGTCCGATTCAGTTTTCCGTGGTCCTCAAGCGACAAACGAATAACTTCATACTAGTTATTGTTTCTGCATCAAGGGAATGCATTTACTCTAGATGTGCAATTAGCCAATTATGTTACTTAGGACAGGAGTAACATTGAACAAATAAGCAGGAGGATCTTGGTTGAAGAAAGGTCAACGAAAGGACCGGAGTACCTGTTCCTTCTGCTTTTGGATGGCTTCAATCTTTTTCATGTACTCGTCTGTAACTTTCTGCATAATTTGTACAGGATGTTAATCCCACTGCATCTAATGGATGAGCTTTCGAAGGGACATAATTGGAATCTCAGTACAACTATAGGAGGAAAAGGCAAAGTATCCTCACTTGTAAATCAGCTGATAAATCCTTCACATTATCTTCAGAAAGTTTCTTTTCCTATGAAGCAAGTGAAAGAGGTAAATTTTATTGGCAAGGTACAATAGCCCCCGCAAAGTAGTACCAACTGAGAGAACGAACCTTCTCAAGCTTATCATAAGCTTTGATTGCATCTCTTCTTATGTTTCTTATAGCAACCTGTAAGAGAACAGTCATTAATATCACATTCATGGTTTTTATTAGAATCCATGAAGGAGAAGAATACGTGATCTTTCATGCAAAATTCATGTGTAGCTCAACAATCTGCTGTATCCACCTCTTGTAAACACTAAATAATCTTCAGAAAGCTGTCAAAATTTTCCTAGCCTAAGAACAGAAGACAGAACACTCACCAAATATTTTTTACTTAGTTTGATAAGGGACACTTCGTAATAGACCAATCAACATGTGTAATAGAAGTTTATGTGTAGCACGCACAGTAAGGGTGTGTGCCAAACTGATTTCGTGAAAGCATCTTCGGCTACAGTCCATACTGTGTTCCTACCTAACTAATGTATATCACAACCACAACAGAAATGGACTTATAAAAGCAATTATTAAATATCTGGCCACTAAGTGTATTAAAAAAATCAGAAATAAAATTCATCCAGTCCTATTGAATTAATACTGCAGACTAGGATGGTCAATATGACCACAAATACTAATTCCTAGTATAGCTGTATGAGCAAAAGAAAATAGAAGGCAGGAAGATTGAAGTAGAGAAAAAAATCCCAAAAGAAAATGTAAAACGAATATTTCTGCTGAAAACAACGAAGATGTGAAACTTTAGACTATACCTTGCCTTCTTCAGCTAATTTAGCTACGGTTTTTGTTAATTCCTGCCAGAAGAAAAAACAGAATTTCAGATGGTAACTAGGTGATAAGAACTTCATTATCAATGCAAAAACCTTTAGACATCACATAATATTGGACACGTTTGCAAAGCTATAACAGACTCCCATATTTCAACCAACTACACTTAAGTATCATCATAAAAATTATCGGATAATCCATCTGAAGGGTCCTCTTTGAAACATCTTTGTATGTAGCATGTTCAAAGCAATTTCTACTCTTTTTGTTTGAGGTAAGACAAAATGTTCACCGCAATATGGTACTATGCTACTAGCCAGCAATAAAGGTGCTGCTTGGTGGTCTAACAACAATAAGTTTCAGAAACCATGTTTTACAAAGAAAACTGGCTTTATTTTCGTTAAACTTTTATTAAACACTAATTTGGTGTCTAGGTGGTTTTGGATGCAAATTATTAAACTATTCTTACTATATTGAACTTAAGGCATTTGTTTTTGTTATCAAAGCAAAATAACTCTGCTTTGCAGTTAATGCTAAATGTTTTGGATGTCAGGAAATCTCACTGTACAGATCTTATAGAGGAATTTCACACCTAGCAAATCAATATGAGCACAATCAAGAAAACTACAGCTTCAAGAAACGATCCAGAATTTACTAAGTGCCACCTTAAGATTCTTACAAGGCAGCATCAAAGGTTGCAAATGCAATACACAAATGAACCTCCGAAAACAGACCTTTCTGCGATCAGATGTCAATGGTGGGACAGTGACTCGTATCACTTCTCCATCATTGCTTGGTGTTACCCCAAGATTTGCGGCAACTATTGCTTTCTCAATGAGCTTGAGGCTGCACAGCATATGGGTGTCAACACAATAGAATGAAAAATTCAATACCAACTCTGAACTGGGAATGATAGACAGCTTACCAAGATTTGTCAAATGGCTGAATAAGAAGAGAAGTTGCATCCGAGTGTTTATCTGTGCAATACTCTTCAAGTTCACTGGAGTTCCATAGTACTCAACCTGTAGAAATTGTTAGTCGTATCTGCAGCTTCACCAGTAGCCAACAGTAAAACTAATAGCTCGGACATAGTTTCAGTTAAGAAGAAAACCAGACAAAATTGTTACACATGAAAAGAGAATCCCCAGGCGTGTTCAATACAGAATAACAGATGTAATCATGTAAAAGTTCCTTACAAAACTGAAAAGAAGGAACAATGCTAGGTCCTCAAACCTCAATCCTGTCAAGCATAGATGGGTTTGCGCGCCTGTCCTCACAGTATTGAAGTTATTCTGGACTGTTTCAATTGCCTTCTCCATCCTTTCTTTCTGAAGGCACATATCTGAAGCTAGTTAATACCCAAGCCACAAAAACTTAACCAGGTTTAACACAAACTGCATTGTACTTACAGCTTGGTCTTCAATGACTGATTTTTCTGCCTCAATTTCTTCCATAGTGGCATGCATCAAAACTGCTCTGATAACAAATTGATCACCAGTTAATTAAGATTAATTGGAAGGTCAATAAGTGGAAGAAATATTTAAATCTACAGCCACTCGCCTCTTGTCTGAGTGTCGAAGAATCAGAGGCATGCTAAAGAAGCCCACTGTTCCAGCATGAAGTTTCATGATTGTTGAGGAGCTCAACAGGGTTGGGCGCTTTGAGAGACAACCACAACCTGTGAAATACAACATTCCCTGATGAACCCTTACCACATTATTCATTTGCAATTAAAATATGTAAATACCAGAGTGTACTATCCTTTCTAGACTAATTTATAAATTATAACCACATTAGCTAGATCTGTCTCACTGGGTTCCCATGACAAACAACAAACTGCAAGTAATTAATTTCCTGCACCACAGCAACTGAATCATGGCCTTGATCACTTGTAAACTCAACAGCCTGGAAAACACATTAGCTATCTAGATCCTAAAATTTGGACTTTGGAGCGTTTATAAGATGTTGACGAACTTGCCTCCGTTATAACGTCTACTTGAAAACACAGGTAAAACAATCAATGGGGTATGCCACAAGTATCGTAATGTACAAGCTGATCTGCCTCTCAATCAAAATATCCAAGTGCATAACACGAAATTGCTCAATTACGATGTTTTAACCTAGCATAGCCAATACAGCCCTACAATTACAAATACAATCACGCGATGTGCACAACAACGTAACAACCCTACTTGTACAGGTCGCAGCTTGACAGGACAAGCGATGGAAGCATCGGCATTAACACGCGGAGAAAGAGCAAGCCAATTTCAGAACCACGACCGCAATCACGCATTCCGTACCAGTGATCCGTGCTAGCTCCCCAGTACTCAGTACGCCGCAACACAATGGATAAAGGCAACCCGTACGCTAGTATGACTCGCGGGTTCCAAACGCTTCGATATCGCGCAGGCGGGAAGGGAGGCACGGAGAAGGAGGATCCGACCTGGGTGCTGCAGGGGGGGCCGGGAGGAGGAGAGGGCGCGCGGTGGGGAGGCCGCCGCCGCGGGGGAGACGAGGTGGAGCGCCATGGCGCAGCAGCAATCCGCAGCGTGATGGGGAGTGGAGCGGAGGGGACGAGTGGGGTGGTGTGGATAAGGAAAGGCGGAGATGGAGAGGGCCAGAGGGGTTTATGATCTGGGCTCGCTGGTTTGTAATTTGTATCCGAACGGGTTTAATTATGGGCCGGGTCGAAAGAGCGAGTGGTTATTTTTTTTAGGGTGTGTCTATACAACATTTCATTGTTTTTTAATTTTAAAAAAAATTAAATTTTAGTTCATTTACAACTTTATTATACATAAATTATAAGAATTTATGTATATAATTTTTATTCTTGATCACTATAATTATTGTCGAAAGTCTTAATAACTCATATTTCCATCACATGATTCAAAATCTAATATATATTTTGAGATATTTAGCAAAAACAAAGATGAAAATAAAGACAAAAAATAAAATTATATACCAACAAAATAGGGCAACGTGGTGAGCCCGTTATGTTCGAAAAAAAACATAATAAATTCTGACCTAATTCATCGTATAAGAAAAAACGCAAATCTCAAAGCATATCGGATGGATGAAAATTTGAATATTTTTACAAAAGAAAATAGTTGAATGTTATTTAGCAAATCTCCGGAGAAGACGATGTTGCCGGCCGAAGCACGAATCTCCAAGCAAAATTGTAAGATCAGAAAATCGATTGTTTTCTCTCAAAAAAAATATGCGACAATTTTTTAGCAATTTCGTATTTTTTATGGATCAGGAATGTTATGAGATAACTTGGGCCTCAACCAGCTGAATGTCACATACATATCCTATACAGTTCCTAGATGAACCTTGCGCTTGGTCGTTATGGACCATGGGCCAGATGAGTGCTTGGGCTGGCCTGAGCCGTGGAGTACAGAAGGAAGCCAGGGCAGCACAGAAGAGGATCGAACAGAACAAACCAGGTGTTTGCCCTTCTTCCTCCTCCCGACTGCTCTCTCTGTTCCCTAGTCCTCTGTTGTTCTTCCCCAATCCCTCTAGCTCCTCAATGCTTCCTGGCCTAATTCCTCCATTCCTCTAGCCAATTTGTAATCCAATTCAAGTAGAGTAGTGCAGGAACATTACACTGAAGATCTTGTTTGGATACATTGTGATCCGACTCAATCCTTTCGGATTGATTCGGAATTTGAAATAAAACTCATTCTAATCCCTCCCTATCCAAACAAACCCGAAGGAGGGAGTCTGACTTTTTCAGTCCGAGACGAGCTCATCCTTGGCCCAATTTGATTCCCACGGTTTGGTTGTGTGCCGAATACTCATAGCGGTAACCGTGCGCTCATGATGGCGTTATGCAGATGTCGTCACAAGCTCACAAGCGGTGCCAGTTCACGTAGACGGTAGAAAACGTTGTCGAACGAGTCATCGGACAGGTACTATTTTGCGTGAGACTGATGAGATTTCGGTAGTCGTCACGTTGCTGACTCATAGATCGATCCATATAAAAGCAATCACATAAACACAATAGGAGCGAGATGAACACAAGTGTATAGAGATCCAATATCTTTTTATTCATTTGTGTCTCTGTTGTATATGGTACATGGGTCCTCATAATACAACTCTAGGGACGAAAGCCCTTCATGAGTGGTTTATTTGTTCATAACTAGGTTTTGTAACACTCCCCTTTGGACAATAGACAATTATATGCAAATACCACATCAAAAAAATCCTTTCAAAAACCCATGGAAAAAATGAATGGATAAAAGAGTACATTACATTCGTAAGATGTATTACACTTGTTGTCCCACTAAAAACCTTCGTGCGAGAAAACTTCAGAAAACTTACTAAGGAAAAGAGTACAACATTTAATCTCCAAGATCAAATCATCAAGATTTGATAAGGGTTATGATATAGGGATTTACTCCCCCCTTAACTCTTCAACTCTTTAAACTGTCTCATTCCAATAGTATGAATGCATCTTTTGAAAGTGGATGTAGGTAGAGACTTAGTTAATAAATCAACTGGATTTTCACAAGTCTTTGTTTGCAGGATCTTTACATCACTATTCTTTTGAATTTTATGAGGATATAAAATTTAGGAGCAATGTGCTTCGAGATGGTGCCCTTGACATAACCTGTTTTGCATTTGTAATACAAGCAGCATTATCTTTATAGATAATTGAGGGGGTATTGACAGTGTTAATGCCACAATACTTCTGGATGTGGTTAATCACACGTCTGAGCCAAACGCATTCAAGTAAGGCTTCATATAGTGCTATAATCTTTGAGTGGTTGGTAGAAATAGGTACCAAAGTCTGCTTAGCTAACCGCCAAGCATATCTTTAGGATTTCGTAATGATCGTCAAGATCTATGCGTGATCTTCATTATCTTTACATTGTCGACCAACTGGATCTAAATTGTTAAGTGGTAAACCTTCAAGGTGAATTTAAACAATAATCATCGTATCAACACCTTCTATGCCTGACTAAGGTTTTTTTTTTTAAAAAAAAAATTAAGTCTTGTTGCTCCAATGTCTTTCATACATTTATCGAAAATGAATATATGTAAGAATATTGTGATCAAATATACTGGATTATCACGATGTGGATTCTTACATACAAATATCATATTACTCATCTGGTGATTTTAGACTTTAGTATAATCACTATTCGGGAGTACATGCTTAACTTGTCAAATACCACTGTAAATTGTGCAACACAAGTAGGCTATCCTTGCAGAGTGTATGGGGGTAATACTGGTTGCAAAGTCGTATGCCTTTCGGATATGATTTATCAAAACCTTTCAGGGTCTTAATATTTTGTAATTATCCCTGGGTGATTAAAGTTACAACAAATAGTTTGTTCTGCAGAAGTATAAGTATGGTTGTACCACTCTAGAGTAAAATATAACCAGTCTTTGTTTTGGTATTTAGGGGATTAATTGCCAATATCACCAATATATGTTGTATCTTCATGGTACTAGAGGAAATCACTATTCCACTAACTTCTGGTGGAAGATATGCTTTATAAGAGCTTGTGTGGCGCACATTTGGTCTTTAGCTTCTTCATTTCATTTTTTTTTGGATTTTAATGGGTCCTTGCCTACTTATAGGGATCATATAATTATTGGTGTGATTAAGAAATCGATTGGTAAGATAATTTTTCCTTCAGTGAGATGCTATCTCTTCCGGGGTATGCCCTTACAACAGGTAGGAGACTATTGGGTATGAGTTTTATACATATTGCAAGTTTGTTTCCTTTATTAATGGGAATTTTGAGTCCTTCAATGATCTCATCAAGTATTTTCAGAACCCATTGACAATATATTTTATTTATTTGTTCATGCCATTGGCTTGAATTATTATGTAATGGAATATTATATCATTCATAATAGGAGAGTAACGGTCTCTACTAGGACCTTTGAACCATAGCTTTCATCACGTCATTATCTCCATAATGACCCATCAGTTCTTAACTACTGGCTTCCAAGACTTTTATTTAGCAATTTTGGTTCACCTCATATGCTTTCGTTATGTGGCCCGATATAAACGCTTCAAGCGCTCGACCATGGATTTTGGTTCTGGATTCGTGTTCTCATAAGAGAAACTATAACAATTGTAGAGGCAAAGTGATTGTCGATAATTTTTCTCCTATATCCTCTAAATTGAGGGTATCTCAGTGTTAACCAGATCTTTGTCATTTCGCAAACAAAATATTCTTAGTCGTTCTGCATTCCCAGCATTGTAACATGTGCACATCAAGTTGTTAGGGCTTTCATCTTCATAATAAACCTCTTCATGAGGTATTTCACTTTCAGGCGAGTTCTCTTCAGGAGAGTTAAATGAGTGATAAATAATTATTTTGACCTGTGTAGTTAGATCTCAAACCCGCAGGCGTCTCCATGGATTTTAGATCAAGAACTAGTAGGTTAATTTTTGTGGATATCATGGGGATATGCTCCAGATCTTAGGATGATGTGACAATTGGCAATAGCGTTAACGGTTTGTCGTTTCACGGGTTTTCGACAAAGTTTCAAAGACTGCTCGGACTTTACGGGCGGTGGCTGGTCCGACCGCCATAGCACGGCGGTCCGACCGGTCCCAAATCGGTCGGACCGGCCATGTGCGCCGGTCGGACCGGCCGTGACCAAAGGTGGTCAAAACAGGCTGGGCCAAAAATAGAGGGTGTAGGCAAGTGAGGGGATCCCATTGTTCTTGCTCCCATAATTTTTGGAGTCTCCAAGAAAAGTTCTATTGGTTTAAAGTTTCCAGAGGTTTCGGATTTTGGGGTTGAAAATTGGCTAAGTCCTTCGGGCGGTCGGACCGCCTTTGGCGGCGGTCCGACCGGCAGAGCCGCCAGCGATCGACCGCCCCGAGAAGCGATCGACCGATCGTCATCGAATGTCGCCTTCGTGGCGGCGTTGCTCATTGGTTAGGTCAAAGTCATGTGTTTCATGCATATGTGTTGCATGATGCATGTTTTGACTAACGTGGGTCAAGTTGCGAAGAACTTGTTCCGGTTCGATTTGCTTGTCTATTGTTGTGCGAGTTGCTTGGTGGTCAACGACGGTCAACGGCGAGGATGATCGGACGAGGCTTGGAGAGCTTAGGTCCGTAACGATCGACGATCTTGGGTGAGGTCAATGAAATCAAGTATGGCATGAATGGACAATGATGACCGAACAGGCGATTCGGTCGATCGGTTTGATCAAGCGGCGCGAGTCGGTGCAAGTGCCATGGTGGTTTCGGTGGGAGCCGATGGGAGAGACTTGCCGACATGGAGAGAGCCGTTGATCAACCTACACGTGGCGAGCATGCGAAGTGCTTGCGAAGATGGACTCGGTCTTGGAGAAGGACCGAGAAGGGTATTTTGGTAATCTTACCAAATATCACCTTGGTGACCTTTTGCCTACCCACGGCGCAAGACGCGCAAGAGAAGCGGTTTAGGTTAAGAGGTGTTGTAGACGGCGCTTTAAAATGCGTGCGTGTGTGACCCGCTTGTGTTGGGCCTTAACGGAGCCCATTTGAGTTAATCTTCTAGAAGGTCTAAGTCTCCACTATAAATAGAGGAGGAGGTGGTGCACCCTCTTCAACTCTTTTATCATTATTGAAACCCTAGTTTTGGCTTAGGGAGAGGATTAGTGGAGGTTAGGGTTCTAGAGAGTTTTGATTTAATCTTGTGCTCTCGGATTGAGCTTTGTCCTCCATTGATGGAGTGGTCAGAAAACCCAAACCCTATCAATCAATCCAAAGAAAGCTTTGATCAAAGATGTGTCTCTTTGCCCTTCTTCTCTCTATTTGGTGATTTTGAGTCTTTCTTTGATTCGCATGTTTTTGATTGATTTCTTTACATGATATAGCTTGTCGTGACATGTGGGAACACATCTAAGATCATCTTGATCATCAATCACCCACGAGCAAGTTTTTGGGTCACGTTTTCGTTTTGACTCGGTTTCGAACCATCCATCTCTCAAACTGAAAAATGTCGTAACTTTTCCATGGATCTCCATGATCTTCGATTGGAATAGGTTCCTGACATCCTAGAGAAGGTGTGTTCCAAGTTTCATGAAGTTTGGAGTTGTAGATCAAAAGTTAGACCTATTTGCAACTTCGTTTTTCGGGCTGATTTCACTGTTCATCGGCTGGAGGTCAGACCGCCCTAGCTAGAGGTCGGACCGCCCCTTGGAGAGGTCAGACCGCCCCTGAGTAGAGGTCGACCGCCTTCTCTTAGGAAATTAAGTTTCGGTTGTTTTTGGTTGTTTTGCTTCGGGGTTTTGATTGGATTCAATCCTAGTCTTCCGCTGTACTGGTATATCGATCTTCATAGCTTCTATAGCTATTGGAGTGAAATTTGTGTTGAATCTAATCGTGGTTGAAAAAGTGAGCGTGCTCCTATTCACCCCCTCTAGTCGCCTTTTCGGTCCAACAAGTGGTATCAGAGCCCGGTTAGTTCAATCTTGATCTTAACCGGTCACTGAACTTGGCGATGGATAAGTACTCCACCAAGCCGCATATCTTCGATGGGCACGACTATGCCTATTGGAAGAATCGCATGCGAGTCTTCCTTGAGAGCGAAGGACAAGCTATATGGGAGGTTGTTCGAGCCCGCTCGTTCTTCCTGAAGTTGTTACGCCGGCTTCAACAGCCCTCTTGGCTAACAACAATAAGGCAAAGAACCTCTTGTATGGTGGGCTTGGTAGACAGGAGTATGATCGAATTTGCAATCTTGAGATTGCGCATGACGAGATTTGGAACACCCTCGAAACCTACCATGAGGGTTCGTCCCAAATCAAGAAAGTACGCCAGACAGTCTATAAGCGTGAATATAACAAATTCGAGATGCGTCCTGGAGAGAGCATCGATGACATTTTCAGTCGCTTCAACAAAGTGATTAATCAGATGAAGGCTGTTGGAATTGAATATTCTCGATCCGAAAATGCCACCCACCTCTTGGCCGCAATCAACACCAAGGAGTGGGAGATAAAGGCTACCGCCATTGAGGAGAACGTCAACCTCTCGATCGACTTTGGAGCTGCTCTATAGCAAGCTTAAGACTCATGAGATCAAGAGGATTGATCATCCCAAGAAGGAAAATATGGCCTTGGTAGCGTACCCGCCAAGAGAGCTTCGATGGGTCATCCGAGTCTTCTTCGGATTTTCGCTGTCGGTTTATCTCGCAATCCATGAAGAGGAGTTTGAGAGTCTTCCCGAGGCCGAGTTAGCCCTCATAGTCGGAAAAGCCACACGGGCCTATAACAATATGAGAAACAAAAGAGAGGAGGTCCGTGACTTGCTATGAGTGTGGTGAGCTTAATCACATCCGCAACCGCCCCAAGTTGAAAGGAAAGAGCAACCACAAGGAAGGAAAGCCACTTGGAAGAAGCCTCAATGGAACAAATCAAGATTTGATGTCGCCAAGCTCACAAAGGCGACTCACCGGGTTCTTGCCGCTTTTGGGGAACAATCCTTGCGATGTGGACTCGGGAGCGAGGATGACAAGGAGGAGGAGATCCTCAAGACAAGAAGAAGGGAAGGCCAAGGACTTCACGGCGTTTGCTTCATGGCCGACTCGACGACGCCGACGACGATGAGGTACCTCTCTCCTATGATGTCCTTTCGATAGATGCGAAACTATCTTTGAGCAACTCATGAGCCAGATAAGGCGTTAGAGTATATCATGGCTAGGAACAAGGACTTAGAGTCTCAAGTAGATAATTTGACTTTAGAACTTGCAAATACTAAGACTCTTGAATCGATGAATGTTCTTCCCGCCATGCTCTACACTCGTAATTTGCTAAACCGCAATCGCTCATGATATTGCTATGCAACAACTTGAAAATGCTAGGACCGAGTTAGTTGAGGTTAAATCGCTCCTTGTGAAAAATGCTTAGATTCCAGCAAGTTGGTTGCTCCAGGTGTCATTGATCCTAGACTTTGCTCTTTTGCATTGAACGCGAACATGAAGTTAAAGATATCTTAGAAGCGATTAGAGCTAAATATGCCAAGCTTAAGAACAAGATTGAGTCCTCTACATGTGCTTCATGTCCCGCTTTAAACTTGAAATTGCTTTATATAAGGAAAAATATGCTAGAGCTATTAAAGGCAAAACTTGTGAGTCATGTGTTAATCTTGAAAAAGAAAATGATTATCTTAAGGATACCTTAGAAAAATTTTCTAAAGGTAAGAAACAATTAAACATGATTACGACAAATCTAAGACTCCTTATAAGAAGCAAGGATTAGGATACAACTCTGTCCAAGATAATTCTAAGCCCCAAGTAACTCAAGTCTTGGAAAATGGGTTAGTTGAATTTAAAACCCAACTGCAAAAACTACTTTTAAATCATGGGGTTTTGCCCAAACTTCATTAAGTCAAAGGGTGCTTCTCCCAAAGGTATCAAGTACCATTGCACCTATTGCAAGAAGAATGGACATTTGGTTGAGTTCTCATTGGCGTAGGTTAAAAAATGATAAGAAAAATTTTGCTAGAATTTCACTCAATCAACCTAGAGCTTTTATGAGACATGGTAATGTAGAAAGAGGAAACTTGGTTTAGGATTTGTGTCACATGCTCATCATCATGTTCCTAGACAGGATAACTCTTATGTTAAAGTAACCATTGCTCATAATAGAACTTCAAACTTAATCAAGGATAGCACTTCTGCTTTGCATACTACTCGCAGACATGTGTCTCAGTACTGGGTTCCCAAGTCTTGTTTAACTAACCCCAGTATTGAGACACATTGTTCTTCTGTGCCTTGATTTTCAGGATTACCGCGGAAAGAGGAAGGACACGTGGTTCGTCGACTCACTGCTCACGCCACATGACCGGAGACTCAAGATGGTTCACCTCCTTCACGCGGTCGACGGGTGATGAATTCATCACCTTTGGAGATGATAGGCAAGGGCGGATTGAAGGAACGGGATCGATCAGGGTGAACGACAAGTTCATCCTCAAGGACGTCGCCCTTGTGGACAAGCTAAGGTTTAATTTGCTTTCTGTCTCTCAACTTCTTGATGATGGCTATGAGACTAGATTTAAGAAAATGCTTGTCGGGTGCTTGATTCACCGGTGAGCTTGTTTTGGGATTACTAGAGTTGCTAGGATCTTTGGAGCTGATTTTTCTGAATCTCTTGCTGGTTCTCTCAAGTGCTTAATTTCATCGTCTTCTTCTGAGTTTTGGCTTTGGCACCGTCGTTTGGGACACATTGGTTTTGATCATCTGACGCGAGTTAGCAACCTTGAGCTCATGAGAGGTTTGCCCAAACTCAAAGCCGTCAAGGATGCTGTATGTGCGCCCTGTAGGCATGGCAAGCAAGTTGCCGCCACACCCATCGCTGACTATGGTCATGACCGACGGACCGACGCTTGCTTCATATGGATACTGTTGGTCCCGCTAGGGTTCGGTCAGTTGGTGGAAAATGGTACATTCTTGTCATAGTCGATGATTTTTCTAGATACACTTGGGTGTTCTTTCTCTCTTCGAAGGATGAAGCTTTTGATCATTATCATGATCTTGTTCTTCGTTTGGCTTCTGAACTTCCGAGTGCCTTGAGAGCGATCCGCAGTGACAATGGCACGGAGTTCAAGAATGCATCATTTGCTTCCTTTTGTGCTGAGCGTGGAATTGAGCATCAGTTCTCCTCCCCACACGTCCCTCAACAAAATGGCATTGTGGAAAGGAAGAACAGGACTCTAGTTGAGATGGCTAGGACGATGCTAGATGAGTATAGCACTCCGAGGAGGTTTTGGGCCGAAGCTATTTCTACTGCTTGCCATATTGCAAATCGTGTCTTTTTGAGACCGTCTTTGGGCAAGACTCCTTATGAGCTTCGTTTACAGAGAAAACCCTCTGTCTCGCACTTTCGAGTCTTTGGATCTAAGTGTTTTATTCTCAAGATAGGAAACCTAGATAAATTTGAGTCAAGAACTTTTGATGGTTTATTTCTGGGTTATCCTGCTCATTCAAGGGGTTTTCGAGTTTTTAATGCTGAAACTAACCTGGTTCAGGAGACATGCAATGTCACTTTTGATGAGACTAGCCCGAGCTAGATCGGATATTTCGTGTGATACAGTGTGAGAGTATATTTGTAGAGGAAGATGATGATGGACTCGATGATACTCTTCCACCGCCTGCTGACATTCCTATTCTCGCACAAGAACCCGCCGTGACTACTTCGCCTTCAGTTGAGGCACCTGCTGCATCTTCATCATCAGCAGTACCTGCGGAGGTCGAAGAGGTACTTTCTTCTCCGGGTGCGCCACTTCACATTCAAAAGCGAAGATCCGCGGATCGATGATAGGTAATATCCATGAACGAGTCACTCGCTCCGGTATCATGATCCAAACCTCTATTCTCATTCTCGCTTGTAGCTTCTTTTGAACCCCGCGATATATCACATGCTTTATCTGATTCGAGTTGGGTCAATGCCATGCATGAGGAGTTAGAGAATTTTGAGAGGAATAAGGTTTGGAACCTAGTAGAACCTCCTAGTGGTCATAATGTTATAGGAACCCGCTGGGTCTTCAAAAACAAACAAAATGAGGATGGTTCTGTGGTTAGAAACAAGGCTAGGTTAGTAGCTCAGGGTTTTAGCCAGGTTGAGGGGTTAGATTTTGATGAGACCTTTGCTCCTGTTGCTAGACTAGAAGCTATTCGCATTCTTCTTGCATTTGTCGCCTCTAAGGGCTTTAGATTATATCGATGGATGTTAAGAGTGCCTTTCAATGGTTTTATAGAGGAGGAGGTTTATGTTAGGCAACCCCGTGCTTTGAGAATCCCAAGAACCCACATCATGTCTTCAAGCTATCCAAAGCCTTGTATGGTCTTAAACAAGCCCCTAGAGCACAGTATGATAGACTTAAGACCTTCTTGCTTAAGAATGATTTTGAGATGGGTAAGGTAGATAAGACCTTGTTCATTCTTAGGCCAGGCAATGATTTCTTACTTGCTCAGATTTACGTTGATGATATTATCTTTGGTGGTTCTTCTCATGCTCTTGTTTCTAGCTTTTCTGAGACTATGTCCAGGGAATTTGAGATGAGCATGATGGGAGAGCTCAATTACTTTCTGGGGCTTCAAATCAAGCAATGTAAGGAAGGGATCTTCATCCATCAGACGAAGTATACTAAGGATCTGCTCAAACGCTTCGACATGGGTGATCGCAAGCCGATCGCCACTCCCATGGCGACTTCGATCGCTGGATCCAGATGAGGAAGGAGAAGCCGTGGATCAACGCGAGTACCGCAAAGATGATCGGCTCCCTCCCGCACTGACGGCATCAAGACCGGACATCCACTTCACAGTCTGCCTCTGCGCGAGGTTTCAGGCGTCTCCGAGAACTTCCCATCGCCAAGCAGTTAAGCGCATATTCAGGTATTTACACTCTACCCTCCAGTATGGCATTTGGTACTCCTGTTCTTCTTCTTTATCCATTCGGGGTTTTCGATTCGATTTTGCGGTCGTCGGCTTGATAGGAAGAGTACCTCGCACTTGTCACTTCCTAGGCACTTCTCTTGTTTCTTGGTCTTCTAGGAAGCACCTCTGTTGCACAATCTCACGAGGTCGAGTATATAGTCACGCTAGTTGTCAGAGTCGATTTTGTGGATGGTATCCACTCTTAAGGACTACGGGTTAAATTTTGCTAGTGTTCCTCTTTTACGTGATAACACTTCGCTATTAACATTGCTAAGAACCTGTGCAACACTCTAGGACCAAGCACATAGACATTCGCTATCACTTCCTTAGAGACCATGTCGAGAAGGGTGATATTGTGCTACACTTCGTGGAGTCCGAGGCTCAACTGGCTGATATCCTCACCAAACCTTTAGACCCAACTAGGTTTGCCACCTTAAGAAGCGAGTTAGGGTAATTTATCCCTATGGGTTGGTTTGAGGGGAGTTCGATCTTTTCGATCTTACCTTGTTCTTTTGATCTTTTATTGTTCTTTTCTGAACTTGTTGATCTTTTTGAACTTTTTAGGTTTTTAGGCTTTTTATTGCATCTCATTGTATCATATTGCATTCATATGAAAAATACATCAAGTGGTATGAAAAATCCAAAAAGATGCATTGTAATTTAAATTTTCTTGCTTATCTTTTAAAATTGATGAAGCTTTGCCTATTACCCTTTGGAGCTTTAGTATTTCAATTCTTGCTCAATGCCATGTCTAGTTCTTTGACTTGCTAGAATTATCATGCTTTTACATGTGTAGCTAAGTCTTTGCTATATGAGCTAGAACTTTAAAAACAAACTCGAACTAAGAAATTGCAATTTGTGGATGTTTTAGCGAGTTGCGCAATTAGTGCTCCTTTTGTGACATTGGCCCTGTCAGAATTGCTTTGTGAGCTCTTTGATCTAAAATTGACCATTACTTGAGCTCTTGTGTTCTTTAGATTCTAAAACTGCTCATGTGAAAAATGAAAATCAAGATTGTCTTATACTTAAAATGTGCCAAACTATTCTTACGAGACTGCTTGTCAAATGACATGAACTTGGAGATAGTTTGATGATCCAGACGATCTCATGGGGATTGCTTGTCAGAAATGACATGAACCTCAAGATTTGTCGCCCCGGTAGAAGCTTAGAAAGAGTTTGTGGATGGCTCCTAGTCCGGATCTTCTTTACTAAGATATACCTTTAATCAACTTCAGTCGAAGCTTAGGATGAGTTTGTGGATGGCTCCTAGTCCAGGATCTTGTCACTAAGTTAGATCATTAGTCAACTTCAAATATTCAATGCATATGTGAAAACTGTTGACAAATGGGCTTTTAAGAAATATTGAGCAAAATGATTCAATACAGGACCTGATTGACTCTTAATGTGGTCTTTGTTAGATTTTTGATCTCACTTTGACATTTTGACATGGCCAATTTCATTTTAGGATCCTGTTGATGAACTTGTTTGAATTTGAAGCTTTGCTTAAATTGATCAAATCCATTGCTTTACTTTTGAGCCTTTATGCTTAGCTTTGTTATATATGTCTTACCATGATCTTGCTAGCACTATCAGGCTTGAATGTTGTTTGTGCAATATTAGAAATGCTGACTTGCTCTTTTGGGTAATCTTCAAAGCTTCTTGTAATCAAAAATTGAAAAATACAAAAATGAAGCCACTCCATTGCACTTCATGCATACTTCTTCTTTTTGCTTCCTTCTTCATTCTGCAAATTGCTATCTCGGATGAGAGGAAGGCGTGATTCCTTGATGACTCCATTGTCAAAGGGGAGAAGATATTTCGATGTTGGGGAGAAGTTTATACAAAGGGAGAAAGTTGGAGAATTTGAAATTTTAAAATCAGAGGATCATAGTGAGGGGAGTTTTGAATTGCATTCTTATTGTCTTATTGACTCTTCCGAACTTGAATTGCATTTATTACTCCTCACAATGATCAAAGGTCAATTGAACAATTGTTCTTTCATATGGACCTTAAGTGATATTTTTGACTTTTAAAAATCAAAGTTTTATGCTTTCTTTTGCCTTATCTCACTTGTCTATGCTATTCGATGCCGACTTGGTCATTTCCATTGCTTTCTCTTGCTTATGGACCAAGTTGTGCCTTTGTGCGAAAAACGAAAGTTTTTTACTTTTCAAACCTTCAAATTACATTTTACGGATTATTGCCAATGTGTTCATCAAGGGGAGATTGTGGATATCATGGGGATATGCTCCGATCTTAGGATGATGTGACAATTGGCAATAGCGTTAACGGTTTGTCGTTTCACGGGTTTTCGACAAAGTTTCAAAGACTGCTCGGACTTTACGGGCGAGGCGGTCCGACCGCCATAACGGCGGTCCGACCGGTCCCAAATCGGTCGGACCGCCATGTGCGCGGGTCGGACGGCCGTGACAAAGGTGGTCAAACAGTGGGCCAAAAATAGAGGTGTAGGCAAGTGAGGGATCCCATTGTTCTTGCTCCCATAATTTTGGAGTCTCCAAGAAAAGTTCTATTGGTTTAAAGTTTCCAGAGGTTTGGATTTTCGGGGTTGAAAATTGGCTAAGTCCTTCGGGCGGTCGGACCGCCTTTGGCCGCGGTCCGACCGGTAAGCCGCGATCGACCGACCGAGGGGCTGGCCCGACCGATCATCATCGAATGTCGCCCTTCGTGGCGGCGTTGCTCATTGGTTAGGTCAAAGTCATGTGTTTCAAAGATGCATATGTGTTGCATGATGCATGTTTTGACTAACGTGGGTCAAGTTGCGAAGAACTTGTTCCCGCTTCGATTTGCTTGTCTATTGTTGTGCGAGTTGCTTGGTGGTCAACGACGGTCAACGGCGAGGATGATCGGACGAGGCTTGGAGAGCTTAGGTCCGAACGATCGACGATCTTCAGGTGAGGTCAATGAAATCAAGTATGGCATGAATGGACAATGATGACCGAACAGGCGATTCGGTCGATCGGGTTTGATCAAGCGGCGCGGAGTCGGTGCAAGTGCCATGGTGGTTTCGGTGGGGCCGGATGGGAGAGACTTGCCGACATGGAGAGAGCCGTTGATCAACCTACACGTGGCGAGCATGCGAAGTGCATGAAGATGGACTCGGTCTTGGAGAAGGACCGAGAAGGGTATTTTGGTAATCTTACCAAATATCACCTTGGTGACCTTTTGCCTACCCACGGCGCAAGACGGCGCAAGAGAAGCGGTTTAGGTTAAGAGGTGTTGTAGACGGCGCTTTAAAATGCGTGCGTGTGTGACCCGCTTGTGTTGGGCCTTAACGGAGCCCATTTGAGTTAATCTTCTAGAAGGTCTAAGTCTCCACTATAAATAGAGGAGGAGGTGGTGCACCTCTTCAACTCTTTTATCATTATTGAAACCCTAGTTTTGGCTTAGGGAGAGGATTAGTGGAGGTTAGGGTTCTAGAGAGTTTTGATTTAATCTTGTGCTCTCGGATTGAGCTTTGTCCTCCATTGATGGAGTGGTCAGAACCCAAACCCTATCAATCAATCCAAAGAAAGCTTTGATCAAAGATGTGTCTCTTTGCCCTTCTTCTCTCTATTTGGTGATTTTGAGTCTTTCTTTGATTCGCATGTTTTTGATTGATTTCTTTACATGATATAGCTTGTTGTGACATGTGGGAACACATCTAAGATCATCTTGATCATCAATCACCCACGAGCAAGTTTTTGGGTCACGTTTTCGTTTTGACTCGGTTTTGAACCATCCATCTCTCAAACTGAAAAATATCGTAACTTTTCCATGGATCTCCATGATCTTCGATTGGAATAGGTTCCTGACATCCTAGAGAAGGTGTGTTCCAAGTTTCATGAAGTTTGGAGTTGTAGATCAAAAGTTAGACCTATTTGCAACTTCGTTTTTCGGGCTGATTTCACTGTTCATCGGCTGGAGGTCAGACCGCCCTAGCTAGAGGTCGGACCGCCCCTTGGAGAGGTCGACCACCGAGTAGAGGTCGACCGCCTTCTCTTAGGAAATTAAGTTTCGTTGTTTTTGGTTGTTTTGCTTGGGTTTTGATTGGATTCAATCCTAGTCTTCCATTGATCTTGGTATATCGATCTTCATAGCTTCTATAGCTATTGGAGTGAAATTTGTGTTGAATCTAATCGTGGTTGAAAAAGTGAGCGTGCTCCTATTCACCCCCCCCTCTAGTCGCCTTTTCGGTCCAACAATTTTGTAGAGGCGGATATACTATTCAACCCGGGGTATTCCACTCTTAGCGACATATTTACTGCAAGTAAACACTATAGTAACTCCTCCATAATTAGAAAGTATCTAGCAGGCTCACCGTTTCTGGCGTACAGGAGTATAAACTAGACTTTAAGATTTAGCTTTACTAGTGCATGTATCTTAGTACTAAAGATATTTTCCTTCTGAAAAATATGACGAGTTTCGAACTTTTAGGCATTTCTCTCCCCCTAATGCTAAGATTCGATCTTTATTAATAGCATATTACAAAATTCGCCTGTCATAGGCAGACAACTGATTAAATTTCAGATCAAACATGATCTCCAACAACTGGTGGTGGCCCAAAGGTGTATGCTACAGTGTGATAACATATGATAAATGTTTGATTCCTCCAACACGCACTTATTTTCATTAAGGGGTTTGATAATTATATGTAGTGAGCTAGACTTTTATCGATACAATGACAAGAAAACGGCACGATCATAGTATTCTGTAGGATATTCCAACTCCGGGTTGGTTATTAATATGTGGCGAAGGTCCTATATGGGGATCCGAGAGTTGACAGACTTATTTTATTGACTAGCTTCTTTATTATTTGCTCAAGTTTTGATCCAATTACTCATACCTTATTTTAAATAATCTAGATCATTAAAATTTAAGTCTATAATTAGGCAACATATTTTTTGATGGTCATAAGTAGTGTGTTCTAACAGCATATAACTACAAGACGCTCCTCACGAACATAAATAAAATGCTGGAACATAAATATTTGACCATAGTTAATCTTCACAGAAATACTATATTTTATTCTGGACTTTAAATCTAGTTGAATCACCCAAATAGTGTTCAGCAACGAATTTAGGCTCATTAGATATCAAGAGTACATGTTCAATATTTGTTTAGCAAGACATGACAAAGTATTTTCAATTTTCAGGCATACGGTTTAAAAATTTATTCCATGCAAGATTAGTTTACTACATGTAAAGCATGCTATTCGTAATATGTTCTATTAATCAAATTTAATAAACTATTCAGTAAGAGATAAGACTTTAATAGAACAGCTTAGATCATTATTTTATTTATGTCATCAAGGAAAAAAATAATCTAATGCATATGACGAGGATTAAAACCTCGATTTATTATTTAGTATATAGAAGACCATATGTCTTCATGGTCGTAACCCCTAAGACTAACAATCTCACTGGTCGTAAGTATTCTAGAGGTTACATAATACATAACCTGGTCGAACAAGGTTCTTAACATAGTCTCCGACCAGTCAAATACTCACAAGGCTTTGAACTGGTATCTGGATCTGAGTCCAGGTACATCCTTTACCGTGTGACGAATGAAACATGTGCTGAATATTCCATACCACACGACGCTACATAGCTCTAAGACACCGGAATATGATTAATTGACTCACTGACATATAACCGCACAACGGTTGATATACTGTCAACTGACGCCTCTCTCCGTTCAAACACGTTACTTCTCAACAGGCGTCTCTCCAAGGGAAAACTACCAACGCTTCATCAACTACATAAGGAGGACCGCGGAAGGTGGAGGGAGGGACCGAAGAGAAGATCGATTGGAATCACTCTCAAAAGACAACCAGTCGATTAGATTGCAAAGTCATAGCAGGCATTACGCTCCAGTGTTAGGAGAATTAGCTTTTTGGTCTAGATTACACACACACCTTGTAATAGCCAGTTTATAGTAATAAAGAGCAGCCTCATTCCTTACCAGGAGATACGTGCCATTTTTTCTCTATCTTTTATATATTTGCCAGGAGATCATTATTTTATTTATGGCATCTAGGAAAAAAATAATCTAATACATAAGATTCCAGCCTAAAGCACGAGATAAGAGGTGCTCAGCAGGAGTGGGACTAAGCTCGACAGGAGCTGAATCTATACTATTAATGCAACTCATACAAGAAAATGACATCTTTACAAAGATAATGGATAACTAGGAGATTTCTACAAGTCTCCATGTAACATACCATAGGCTTATCGTTGCCATTGATTGCATAATCTTAGTCGATAGATAACACAGTGCAGGGCATAGTTATACACATTTACAGACTTCTAGTCCTAGGTACGTGTGTTTGCAGGAGCGCAATTAGACTTTACAGACGTTCTTGTAAAGAAAACCATAGAGCCAACTGATCTTACTTAGTCCTCACATCGTCATTCTTAATGGCAGAGTAGACGCGGTACCTCATAAACTACAAAGCCTTGGCCTTTTCAGCGACAGCAAGTTCAGGTGTGCAAGTGGTAGGCTCGACAATGGCATCGAGATAAACGAAGGTGATATAGTTGCTGCCATTCAGGGCAAGCAAATTTTCATTTAGTGATGTCTAACATATCCCATATAATATATGTAATTTTCTATATGTTTACAGCTGGTAAAATATTTTAACTACATGAAATGAGTGCAAAATAGTTAAAAAAAATTACCTGCTCGATAGAATTTCCCAGAATTTTCCTGTTATTTTTGGGATTTTATGATAATTTTTAAGGTATAGGAGAAATTTTCAGAAGTAATAAACCCATTAATTAATTTCCCAAACACACAATATGAGGGAAAAAATAAACCATAAAAATATGATTCTTCCAATGTGTACTAGGACTAAGTTTTCACAAATTAATGGAAGCTCACATACCTCAAAAATTCAGTTTCTAGGATTATTCAAGGTTATTGCATAATAAATAAATATTATCAAAGTAAATAACCATAAGCCGAGAGGTTAGGTTGTAAAATAACCAAGAAGCATACTAATCTGTCACAAAAATCAAATTCCTGAATGGTTATTATGCAAGAATAGATAAAAATATGAAATCCGCCCTAATTTCCAAAAACTCTGGTGGGTTTTCCACAAAATTTCCTTATCTGTGAAAGTTTTCTTGTATTTTTCATAACTTTGAGGGCCTTTTTGCAAATTTATTGGTATTTCATTTTTTCCTCTCTCGGTTTTTTTAAATTTTTTTCTCAGTTGGTGGGCCAGGCTAGCCCACAAGGCCAATCGGCCTAGTTGGCACGGACAAAATTGGGGTTTCAGGATTTCCCCTACCCAGCCACATGGGGCGGTGACGTGTGGTGCGATTGCGCGCACATAGGTGATGGTGCATGTGCGGCGGGCGCGACGTTAGTCCAGCGGCGGCGCGGGCATGTGGTAGAGGCGGTGGCTGGCTCTGGGCCGGCGATAGACCACGAAAAAACTTTCTTTTTTTCCTCACATGAATAGTAAAGGTGAATAATGATTTGCAGACCTAATCTCATGTTCACAAAACAATCTACTAGATTAATCTAATAGCAAACTAGGGATTGAAAAGAGGGAATCCCGAATGACATATTGATTCGGTCGTGTAGAGCGATTCTTGCTAATAACTCGTTGAGATTTCGGTAGTTGTTACGTTGCTGACTCATAGATCAATTCATACAACAGCGATCACATGAACACAATAGGAACAGGATGAACACAAATGTATAGAGGAGATCCAATATCTTTTTATTCATCCGTGTCTCGGTTGTACATGGGGATCCTCTTATATATAGCACATAGCAGTGAAAGCCCACCAGAGGCGGTTTTGTCGTATGCCTATAATTAGGTTTGGTAACAAAGACTAGATTATAGCCATTGACCACGTTAGTCACAAGTGTCATCCCTGGCACGTATCACGTATGCCTTAATATTATATTGAATTCGACACGAACACGTTGGCGGCAACAGCTCAGAATTCCTGAAATTTGTACACCGTCCACGGACCACGCCTCAACACAACTAGTGGTGGCCAGATGTGCCGTGCCGATCGGGCTGGCCCGAGGCACGATATTGTTGGCCCGGCCTAGGCCTGACACGGTCCACACTGTTCATGGGTCGGGTCGTGCTTGGGCCGCGCCCTCGGCACGACGGGTCGGCTCGGCACGTCATGGGCCATGTGGCCCGGCCGGCTGCGGAGAGTGGAGGGGGAGGGGGAGGAAAGGGTAGAGGTGAATAATCTAGACCCACCATTATGAGTTAATGAAGTATTTTAGTGATTAATGATAAATCTATTTGTGAGACTAACACTTCTATTAATATACCGACCGTGTAGTCTTTTTTGGACGAAAAGATGAACATCATACATGTATGCATTTAACATAATATTATTATATCTTGTTGCATTCCTTTTATTCAAAATATAGGTTAAACTCCACTAAAAATTTAACTTGAATATATGCATATGTTCTTATTACACATTCGTGTATGCACACATTTAGGAGTTCACTCTATGTTTTGTAGTTTCATAAGTATTGATCCATATTTCTTTTGTCCACATATGTTTGGGATTTCTACTTTGAAATACACCCTTGAGTGTATAAAACTTGTGTAGTTCATATATACCCATATTGCTTAATATTCAATTATTTGTAATTGTGATGTTGTCATCAATTACCAAAGAGGAAAAGATTGAAGTATCTTGATCCACCATTATGAGTTAATGGTATCTTATGGTAATTAATAACAATCACATTGTGGAACTAACATTTTCCATGAGTTAGTGAAATAGGTTGAGTTCCATGATGATGATGACCTGAGATGATATCATGAGTTGATTATCATCAAGTCAAGTGAAGGATGCATCATATGTTGATGCATATCAAGATCTCGAAGAGAAGATGATCATGAGCTGATCATCAAGTCAATAAAAGACCCATCATGTGTTGATGGAGGGGACGTGAAGAAGATCATCATGTGTTGATAATGTTCAAGTCAAGATTCGGGATGAAGGATGTCATCATGTGTTGATGAGCATCAAGACAAGATCCTGAAGTGGAGAAGATCATCACGTGTTGATGATATTCAAGTCAAGAACCCGAACTTGAAGTGAAGATGTGCGTCATTAAGCTTCAAGATGATGCTCAAGGCAAAGGTATGACTAGCTAGGGCTAACGATGTGTTCCTTGTCTTTTACCGTTCTTAGTATTTGGTTGGAGACCGGATTGCTAGTATAGGTTATCATACTATTAAGAGGGGTCTTGACTAGTAGCTTGAGTCCTATCATGTGTTGATAGCTCAATCTCGCTTGCTCTAGCTCACTGTGGAATCATGCTATTATTTGCGAATGTGTTTTGCAAATAGTCGAGGCTCATGCGTCTAATTCTTGTAGCATGTGATTATACTTTGCATATGTGTTTTGCAAATGGTTGAAGTCCATGTACTTACTCCTTGTGGCATGATCTAAGTTTGCAATTGTGTTTTGTAAATTATTAGGGTTCATGCATTGTCTTGTTTTGAGTTTCTGAAAAACTTTTTTGAAAATTGGTATAACCGTTGTTGATAAGCGGTACTACCGTAAGTTGGTAGTACAGATATTTATACGACAGTATGTATTTTTCAGAGAGCGTATTTTCGAGTGGTTTGATACTCTCTGATAATCAGAACGACCGCATTTGAACAGCGGTACTATCGCAGGTCGGTAGTGCCGAAAAATATATAGCAGCACATAAAATACAGAGAGCGTGTTTTTGGGAGTTTTTTTATCTCTCCTGAGAATCGGCATGACCGCATGATCTGAGCGGTACTACCGGTGTGCAGTAGTACTAATATTTCTTTGGTGGTACAACTTTTCCAGAGAGGGTGTGTTTTCTTGTGTTTTTTATCCTTTGGAAATCAGTAATACCGATATAGCCGAGCGTGTTACCGCAGTGCAGTAATACCAATTTGTAGTTGGCGGTAGTACTACAAATTTTTCGTAATGGCTATATCAGTTGTATTAAATGCACAGCAGTCGACCATTGTTCTCGAGTGCGGTAGTATCGGTCCTGAACAACGGTATTACTGGAAATCCTGGGTTTTTCAAGATGTTTGTTCTAACGGCTAGTTTTTGTGTGTAGACTATAAGTACCCACCTTGGCCAGCTGTGAACAAGGTTGTTGGTGTCATATTCATTCCTTCGAGAAAAGAGCAAGCCCTCTACACTCTTTTGTGCATGTGGTGCACTTAGTGAGCTTAGAGCGCAAACCTTAAGTGCATGTGTTACATTAGGTAATGGATTGTGTATCCATTTGAGCTTATACATTTGATTCGTTCAAGTGAGAGTCTTCAACTTATTACTCTTGGAGTTTGGCGACTCCTAGATAGCGTTGGAGGCGTCGTGCTCGGTGATCTCTTCAAAGAGGATTGTGAAGAGGCCCAGTATGGTGTGAATATTGGAGCTCACCTACCCGGAGCAGGAAAGAGCTACCACTAGTGGATTTGAGGTGTTTGGCTTAATTCGTGGAGCCGATCTAATTAATTTAGGCTTACCCCAATGTGGATTACGGGAGACCGACAAGTTTCCGAACACCACGGTAAAAAGTTATTGTGTCATTGTGGTTTGTTCTCTAGTGATTTACTTTGTGCAATTTACATTACTATAATTAATTTGCGTACATGTCTTCGTATATTTGCTATTATTGACATAGTCTTATATTGTTGGTGCACTTAGTGAGACTAGTTGTTTTAGACCTTATTTGTGCAAAACCAATTTGACACACTCTTCCGCATTAGAAAGCGATTTTAGCCAAACGATATTTAAAACCACCTGTTCACCCCCCTCTAGCCGACCTCTTCGATCTTACAAGAGAGCGGATCATTAGAACATTAATAAAACTCTTTATTACAATTTCAATATGCTTGTATCGTTTTTTATAATTTTTATAATTATTTTTGAATTCTACATATTTTTATGTTTGTTTATTTTCGGGCATAATGGGCTAAGTGGGCTTGCATTGGCCTGCTGGGCCAAACGGACTCAGGCCGACATGGCACAACACGATAAGCCGGTAGTCCATGCCTCGTTTGCACGTGGCACGATCCATTTAGCTCGCGGGCCAAGATGACCCATGCCTAAACGGGTCGTGTCGTGCCGGGTGGCTCGTTTGGCCACCACTATGCACAACCCCCAGGGCGAGATCTTGGCATTTACAGCGTCTCTTCACTTCCGCGACCCATGTGCAGACGTGCTTGGATGAAGCAATCATCAGTGGTTGCGACATGCGAGCCGTGAGCAGTGACTAGGGTCGCGCTATCTTGGCATTTACAACGTCTCTTCACTTTTGCGACCCATGTGCAGACGTGCTTGGATGAAGCGAGCAATAGTGGTTGTGACATGCGAGCCGTGAGTAGTGACACTAGAAATTAGAGTTGTGCTAAAATGACATGTTTTAAAAACAAAATAACAAAACTAGCTTCCCGTAAACGAAATGACATAAATGACATCTCTGCCATGCGAAATCACTGCGGCAGGCCATGTGTCGCTCACCCTGTCTGTGACATGACACGTGTCGAGCTCCTAGATTACTGTAGACGGCCTGCCGCAGGCCTAGTCTACGGCAGGTGGCTTGTGCACGTTCCTATCGCAATTGCCTGTCGACTTGTCGTGGATTGGATGCGTGGCAGGTGGCCTGATATTATCTGGGTGTGCAGCAAGCCACCTACCATGGGCTAGGAGCTCGACACGTATCCTACTGCGGACGGGGTGAGCGGCACATGGCCTGTCGCGATTTTTTGCAAGGTAAATATACCATTTTTATCCTTTTAGATGCACATTTTTTGTTTCTGACCCCAGATAGCCATACCAATTTTTTGGTAATGCAAAAAAACTAGGCAAAAATTGTGTTTGGATCGTAGCTATACCAATTCACGGACAATGCCGAAATTGATGTGTTTGAATTGTAACCATGCCAAAATTTGCTAAAATTGTGAGTATAGCACGTGGGTCCCGCGTGATATCTATTTTTTCATTAAAAATATGCCAATATAGGTCTTATTTTGTTGATTATATGATAAAGAACACAACAGTTCAAATAGATCACAAATCGGACACTCAGTCTAGAAAATATTATCTTTTGAAACGTTCTAATAAAAAAGTACCTCCTTTAAATGCACCAACCAACCTTTAGATTGTTGGTAATTAGCTTCATCCACTCCAGGGCCACGTGGCAACAATCAGCTGCATGCACTCCGCCACACCAAAATTTTGGTGAAGGATTTGGTGGCCCCGAGATGTTAGCTAATTGGCAAGAAATTAGCTGGTGTTACCAAAATTTTGAGGGCAACATCAAATATTGGAATTGAACCAAACATTAGCCAAATTTTCAGAGCAATACCAAAATTTTGATAAGGTAAGCCGCCCAGACAAGCCCCACATCACTACGCGCGCAATTCCGGCCACCGCCCGGACGCCCCTCATCCGCACGACCACTGCCCGAATTCCCCTCGTTCGCACGACCACCACCCGGATTCCCCCCTCCGCACGACCACCACCCGGACTTGCACCTCCACCTCGCCCGGACATGCATGCACCCACGTGCGCCGTCACCTATATCAAATCCAAGTGCGGGCGTTGGCCGTGCGGACGAGGGAGGGGCGTGCGGGCGGTGGCTGTGCAGATGAAACACGTTCGAGTGGTGGCTGTGCGAACACAACTACGTGTTAACATAGGGTGCGTCTGGGTTATGAATATACAGATAAAATATTATTTTTATAATTACAGTATAAAAAAAGTCATTTCCGTCAACACGCCGAAAGAGCCATTGAGGGCGAAAACTTAAAAAATGAAAAAACCCTCACCAAACGCGCGCCGCAGGGGCATTTCGGGGAACATGCGGGGCCAGAAAGCTGTCAACATGTGTAAGAGAACAGTCATTAATATCACATTCATGGTTTTTATTAGAATCCATGAAGGAGAAGAATACGTGATCTTTCATGCAAAATTCATGTGTAGCTCAACAATCTGCTGTATCCACCTCTTGTAAACACTAAATAATCTTCAGAAAGCTGTCAAAATTTTCCTAGCCTAAGAACAGAAGACAGAACACTCACCAAATATTTTTTACTTAGTTTGATAAGGGACACTTCGTAATAGACCAATCAACATGTGTAATAGAAGTTTATGTGTAGCACGCACAGTAAGGGTGTGTGCCAAACTGATTTCGTGAAAGCATCTTCGGCTACAGTTCATACTGTGTTCCTACCTAACTAATGTATATCACAACCACAACAGAAATGGACTTATAAAAGCAATTATTAAATATCTGGCCACTAAGTGTATTAAAAAAATCAGAAATAGAATTCATCCAGTCCTATTGAATTAATACTGCAGACTAGGATGGTCAATATGACCACAAATACTAATTCCTAGTATAGCTGTATGAGCAAAAGAAAATAGAAGGCAGGAAGATTGAAGTAGAGAAAAAAATCCCAAAAGAAAATGTAAAACGAATATTTCTGCTGAAAACAACGAAGATGTGAAACTTTAGACTATACCTTGCCTTCTTCAGCTAATTTAGCTACGGTTTTTGTTAATTCCTGCCAGAAGAAAAAACAGAATTTCAGATGGTAACTAGGTGATAAGAACTTCATTATCAATGCAAAAACCTTTAGACATCACATAATATTGGACACGTTTGCAAAGCTATAACAGACTCCCATATTTCAACCAACTACACTTAAGTATCATCACAAAAATTATCGGATAATCCATCTGAAGGGTCCTCTTTGAAACATCTTTGTATGTAGCATGTTCAAAGCAATTTCTACTCTTTTTGTTTGAGGTAAGACAAAATGTTCACCGCAATATGGTACTATGCTACTAGCCAGCAATAAAGGTGCTGCTTGGTGGTCTAACAACAATAAGTTTCAGAAACCATGTTTTACAAAGAAAACTGGCTTTATTTTCGTTAAACTTTTATTAAACACTAATTTGGTGTCTAGGTGGTTTTGGATGCAAATTATTAAACTATTCTTACTATATTGAACTTAAGGCATTTGTTTTTGTTATCAAAGCAAAATAACTCTGCTTTGCAGTTAATGCTAAATGTTTTGGATGTCAGGAAATCTCACTGTACAGATCTTATAGAGGAATTTCACACCTAGCAAATCAATATGAGCACAATCAAGAAAACTACAGCTTCAAGAAACGATCCAGAATTTACTAAGTGCCACCTTAAGATTCTTACAAGGCAGCATCAAAGGTTGCAAATGCAATACACAAATGAACCTCCGAAAACAGACCTTTCTGCGATCAGATGTCAATGGTGGGACAGTGACTCGTATCACTTCTCCATCATTGCTTGGTGTTACCCCAAGATTTGCGGCAACTATTGCTTTCTCAATGAGCTTGAGGCTGCACAGCATATGGGTGTCAACACAATAGAATGAAAAATTCAATACCAACTCTGAACTGGGAATGATAGACAGCTTACCAAGATTTGTCAAATGGCTGAATAAGAAGAGAAGTTGCATCCGGAGTGTTTATCTGTGCAATACTCTTCAAGTTCACTGGAGTTCCATAGTACTCAACCTGTAGAAATTGTTAGTTGTATCTGCAGCTTCACCAGTAGCCAACAGTAAAAACTAATAGCTCGGACATAGTTTCAGTTAAGAAGAAAACCAGACAAAATTGTTACACATGAAAAGAGAATCCCCCAGGGCGTGTTCAATACAGAATAACAGATGTAATCATGTAAAAGTTCCTTACAAAACTGAAAAAGAAGGAACAATGCTAGGTCCTCAAACCTCAATCCTGTCAAGCATAGATGGGTTTGCGCGCCCTGTCCTCACAGTATTGAAGTTATTCTGGACTGTTTCAATTGCCTTCTCCATCCTTTCTTTCTGAAGGCACATATCTGAAGCTAGTTAATACCCAAGCCACAAAAACTTAACCAGGTTTAACACAAACTGCATTGTACTTACAGCTTGGTCTTCAATGACTGATTTTTCTGCCTCAATTTCTTCCATAGTGGCATGCATCAAAACTGCTCTGATAACAAATTGATCACCAGTTAATTAAGATTAATTGGAAGGTCAATAAGTGGAAGAAATATTTAAATCTACAGCCACTCGCCTCTTGTCTGAGTGTCGAAGAATCAGAGGCATGCTAAAGAAGCCCACTGTTCCAGCATGAAGTTTCATGATTGTTGAGGAGCTCAACAGGGTTGGGCGCTTTGAGAGACAACCACAACCTGTGAAATACAACATTCCCTGATGAACCCTTACCACATTATTCATTTGCAATTAAAATATGTAAATACCAGAGTGTACTATCCTTTCTAGACTCATTTATAAATTATAACCACATTAGCTAGATCTGTCTCACTGGGTTCCCATGACAAACAACAAACTGCAAGTAATTAATTTCCTGCACCACAGCAACTGAATCATGGCCTTGATCACTTGTAAACTCAACAGCCTGGAAAACACATTAGCTATCTAGATCCTAAAATTTGGACTTTGAAAGAGCCATTGAGGGCGAAAACTTAAAAAATGAAAAAACCCTCACCAAACGCGCGCCGCAGGGGCATTTCGGGGAACATGCGGGGCCAGAAAGCTGTGGAGCTTTATTTAACCGGCCGGTACAGCCAGTCTCCTGCACAGCTACACTCTACCCAGTCTACTCAGGGCGAGCAGGAGCAGAGTAGAGAGGAAGTGGCAGCCGTAGTCGATCACCCTCTTTCTGTGGCTCTTGCTTCGTTCTCGGTGCCGGCCATGGGTGCGGTGAGGAGGGGGTCGACCGTGACCGTGGCGGCGCTGGCGGCGTCGGTGATGTGGGCGGGGATGGCGGCGGCAGCTGTGTACGAGGTGGGCGATAAGGCCGGGTGGACCATCATGGGCAACCCCAACTACGGCGCCTGGGCCAGCTCCAAGAGGTTCCATTTCGGCGACACCGTTGGTACGTCTTAAGTCTCTCTCTCACACGCACACACTCGAGCCTGTGACCTTTCGTTCTCCTTCTAGTAACCACGGAGCAAAACTTCTTCGAATTCGTGGAGATCTTTACCTGCCCTCAGATTGAACTTAGCCTTCATCAGATGAATCAACCGCAGATTCCGAGAAACTGAAGCCATAATAAAATCCGGAGTGTTAGTATAGTAACTTTGCAAAAGCTCACACGAGTGGCAGACAGAGAGAGCATTTCACTCTCCTGTCCAGTGGCTACTAGTACTACTACACTTGTTAAGAAATTAGAAGCGGGCCCGATCTCCCACTTCTAGTTTCTAGCTTTGCAAAATTTGCTCGCAACGAGACACGGTCACGCGCACACTTGTCGCAGTGGGCAATTAGCAACGCTCGCTCCTTGTGCGGTACGGGAGGCACCGGATCCGGGTCGTCGTTGTTCCTAACCTTGGCTTTTACTGTATGTAACCTTTTGCCACGTGAGAGCACCGAGACATGGTTGACGTTTGCGACCTTAGGTCTTTGTACAGTTGGTTTCACATTTTTCGCGGTGGTGCTGGCCAGGCCAGCGTGTAGCCGTGCTATGTCTTGTGCACGCGTGGCACGCGCGGCACGGCCGTCGCGATCGGCTATCCCCGTGCAGTGCTCGGTGTGATGTGATACTAGGCGACTCGCGTCAATGCCTCGTTCATTGCCCGGCGGCGATAAACACTAGGCGTGTAGGCCAACTTTATCGAGAAGGTGGTGCCTAGTCAAAATCCTTCCGTGGGCCAGTGAGCCGTTTACTTAGTTAATGGGGGAATCGATGGTACAGCAAATGAAGAGACGGAACAAACACACCAACGCACACACAAAGTGCGGTGGGGTGCAGCGTGTAGAAGTTAGAACCGCGTACTAGCTAGTGCTTTTACAGTGGGCGTGGGACAGTGTATGATTGTAGCGGGAGAACCTCACAAGTCACGATGCTAGATTAGCAAGCAGCGAGCAAAGCTTCTGGAAGACCGAGATATTTCCGGGGCGCGCCAGTGGTGTCAAGCAGGGTGGCCGTTTCGGCGCTTTTGCAACGTGAAGCGGGTGCCGGTTGCAGCACCGCGCAGCGCACGGCACAAGCTGGGCCTCACACCGGTTGCCGACGAGGCGGGCGCGCGCGCTGTGACACTGGCAACCACCAGTCCACCGCCCCTGCTTGTCTGCTCGCGTCTGATCCATCCATCCCGTGGGTCTGGTTGTGGCGGCCACCGGCTTTTCCATCCGCCTTTTTTTTCTGTACCCGTCCGGCCGGACGCTCGCTGGCCAGCTTTCCTGCGCTGCCTCGCCTTGTCCTGCTATGTTTTTCTGACTCTTGTTCTGTTCGGTACTGCTCCGTCCGATTAGGACGAAGAGCGTTTCGGTTCGGTTCACGGCGCTATTGCCTTAAGCTGGTTTGACACGCACGTCTCACCGGGGTTTACGGGCTGCTTCTGGTGCGTGCGTGCGTCTGTGCTGCAGATCTGCCGTGTCGTGTTTGGTAGCAGCTAGTAAGTAGCTTAGAACCGTGCGGTCACGTGTCCTAAAGCTTGTTTCTAGCGAGCTGTAAAACTAGTTTGCCGGATCAAACTCCTGCTGCCATTTGTTTGTTTTCAGAAACCGGTTTGCTAATTTTCAGTTGCTTAAAATTTTCTTAATCATTAGTTACCTACAGTTGCACATTAATAAGCATAAATTTTTTCAATCATCTAGAACTCCCTTTCAGAAAAGACTTGACGGGGTGATTAGTTACCTGATGTCAGCGACACTCAGCATATAGTCACTTTAGACTGTTTTCTCCCCCAAAAAAGAGGCAGTTCTGATTTCTGGAAGAACATATAATATACTCCGTCTTCTTCCTGGGTCTGGGAAAGTATGTAAGATCAGTATGTGAAAGTGTACAACCACTGGCGAAAATTGGCCAGGCTCAGGAATGCTTATTAGGCAACCCATAATGTTGTTTTTTTAGCTCTAAAACCTCTGTTTGTTTTGTTGCTTAGGCATGTAAAGATGACTTTTTTTCGCTGTTAGGAAAAGTGTTTTGCGCAATTAGACATGTCTGGTGATTATCTGTAGGTTACACCGTAGGCACTTTTGCAGTTGCAGGCCCCAACTGAAGAAAGTTGAGGTCTAGAGGAATACTACTGCATCTTAAAAGTTGGGGCAATTTGTTATATACCGATGAATAACTTTAAATATTCGTAATATATCACTGGTATCTTACTGACATATAGATTTTGGACTAACATATCAATCTCATAATGAGTGATATATTGTGAATCATGTAGTTATTTAGTGACATATTGTGAATTTTATTTTGAAAGTTTGTGTGTTTTTTTTACATTGAATGATCCCCATCAATCCATCATGAGCTATGGAACAAAATAAAGTACTACACGTGATGCACATAAAAACTACTATTTCATCAAACATGCGATTCATTCTAAAGCAATTTTGCAAAGCAGTGGAGTACTATTCTTCTTCTTTCCTACATCAATTCTCCCGTAGCAGCATTTTTGCGGTGTTTGAATAGGAGTTAGAATAGGGACTTTTTTTATATTTCCTTATCTGTCTTTTGTATTGCCTTATCTGTATATGGAATACACCTCTTATACTCCTATATATATTGCCCATTGGGGCTCTTCAATATACACACAATATTCATAACATGGTATCAGAGCCAAGGTTAGGGTTTACCGTAGCAGCCGCCGCCTCCTAGGCTCTACCCCTTCTCTGCTGCCGCTGCCCCCGGGAGGACCGATCTTTGCTCCCGGGGGCGGCCTCTCGTCGGCACTCTGCTTCAGATCCTGCCAGGCCTCCTCTCCGTGCGTCGTCACCTTCAACTGACACCTCCACTCGGATCCGCGCATTGAAGCCTTCGGGTCTTGGCCATGGCCTCCATGGTGGCGAGATCTGGGTCGGTCGTGGACGTCCTACCTCGCTGCACTCATCGGCAGTGACACCGACGCGCTCCGGATCCACGTCCTGGCACTCGCTGAGAGGTTCAACCTGCTAGATCCCATCGCTGTCGTCATCCTGTGCACTGGACCTTCGCCGACACCCCCCTTCCCTCCCCATAAGTGCCGACCGCATCCTCCACCTCCGCGCGCCGGCCCCCTCTCCGGCCACCGCATCGGCAGCTCGCCGGTACCCTCCCCGGACGTAGTGCCGCCTCCCGCCGGACGCCGCGGGGATTCGGCGCGGGGCCTTGGCCTGCTCCAGCTCCAGCGGGGAGGGAGGCATGACTTACAAGGGCGCCGACATGGACATCGACGCCGGCACCGAGCTCGTGCGCCGCATCGCCAGGATGGCCCCCGGGATAGACTCAGGAGGGTAAGATAAAAATGAGAGGCTTTGATTAACCGTGCCTTCACATAAATTTTGAAACAGCGCCCCATGTTAGAATTGCCACAAAATGAAACATGCACCTTTAAATCTTGGAAGTTCTTTTCCTGCTTAAATAAGCTCACCATGTCTGTAACAAGTATTGGTCCAGCTTCTTCTTTCTGGTGCGACTGCCTCGCAGGGCAAGGCCACTACTGATGCTGGCTCATTGGTTGCTTGCTGCAAAGACCTCCTGCTGGATTGCACTGTGGAAAGTCTAATAGTTTCTATTTATCCGCCCGTTAAATTAAAGTAAAGAATATTCTAGTCTGGCACAGTCTCTCCACTGGGAAACTTTTTCCACACATCAAGATCCCAATATGGTGCACATCAATACATACCATGCTTCGATTGTTCCTGGTTCCACTGTCCATCAGAATTCACCAATGGGGGTACTTTTTTAGGGGACCATAGTCTCCGTCCTTTCTTGAACCCAAACTAGCCAGGGGGTCAGGGACGGACCATGCTGTTCCTCTCATCTGCCTGAAATCCTTTTTTGCAACTTGTGAAATAGGAGTAATGTCTGGGCCCTGTTGCCAACTCACCGACGCATGCGCTCTCATTATATGGCTCATGTCGTGCTCTTTTCCGCGGGGAATCTCTTGGTTGGTTGTTAGCCCCTCGGTGGCCCGAAAAGAGTCGTCTTTAGCCAGCATAGAGTAATTAAAGAACCACAGATGTGTATAGCTATAGCCCATCCAGAAAGAGGGACTACGATTATCAGTGTGTATGAATAAGATAGAGTTGCCAAAGTATCGATGTGGATACCAGCACCAGGTTGAGGTAGGCCCATGAGCTGTAAAGTTGACATGGTGATCATATTATTTGTTCCACTGGAGATTCCACTCAAGTTAAACTAGTTCTGGGTTTTTACGTGTTTAGCTCTTTGGTGGTTCTAGATGGAATATCTTTATGATAGCTACCTGTCAGCTGATCTGTATTTTTTTAACTAAACAAAGAATTTTTTTAATGAAATGTTTGAGGAGAGTTCAGACATTGTCAATCACATCTAAACAATTGGACAGGCCATTGCTGAGGAGAGTGGAAAGTTAAACTGTAGCCTGTTGGTATGGATGCAGATAGGTGGATAGTGTGGAGCTTTTAATAACTGATTCTGCAATTTTATCTGTTTTACCTCTTAAGTGGTTCTAGATTGAATTTCTTTCATAGCTACACGTCAGCTGCTCTCTCTTTTAAAATAAAATAAAATATAAAAAAAGAGCTTAATTTTATTGAAATGTATATCGAGAGTTAAGACGTATTGTCAATCACAGGTAGATAATTAGTCGAGTCATAGTTGGAGGGAGAGTGAAATTGTAGCCTGTTGTCGTAGATGCAGATAGCTGGATAGTGTGTAGCTTTTACTAGCAATTTTTGAAGGCGTACCAGATCTGCCGATTGCAATTGAGTGGGTTGGCTGTGTTTGAAATATGAACAATGTATTAATTCCAGATTTTATTACGAGGTAAAGATCACGTAAAACTAGAGATACATAAAACAATACTAACAATAGACAATTCATTGCACTTCTAAAGATACACAATAATAGGGTTATAACATAACTGCTCATGCAGGAAATCTTCCTACGTACTGCTGATTTTATCGATCAACTGTTGGATTCTTACCGACCAAGCTCACAATACTTACGCTTGATGATTTCCTTGTCTGAAAATGCTGCAGTGTTCACATACAACAAGCAGTTCCACGACGTGCTGGCGGTGAGCAAGGCGGACTACAAGAACTGCGACGTCACGAAGCCGATCGCCACCTGGTCCACGGGCAAGGACTCCGTCGTCCTCAACGCCACCGGTCACCACTACTTCATCTGCGGCTTCCCGGGCCACTGCGGTATCGGGCAGAAGGTCGACATCCGCGTGGCCACGATCAGCCCCTCTACTGCCCCTTCCATGGCGCCCGCCCCGGCCTCCGGCTCCGAGCCCGCCGGCGGTGGCTCGTCCGGTCGCGCCGCTGCCGCCGCGCCGTCACCTCACGGCAACGCTGCATCCACCGTCGGCTGCTCCGTGGCCGTGACACTTGCCGTGTCCGTGCTCTCCGTTGCCGCTGCCGGCCTGGACTTCATGTAGTCCGGACGCGCGTTGTCGGTTAGGATGCATGGCGCCTTGTGAATTGTGAGCTTGTTTGTTGCCGTATGAGCAGGAGCATCTGGACCTGTGTTTATTTCTGTTTTGCCCTTTTTGTTTCATACACTAGTCTTGAGTATGTGGATGTTTGGTTTGATTCGGGATTTGTGCCGGTTGTCACCTCACGGCAACGCTGCATCCACCGTCGGCTGCTCCGTGGCCGTGACAGTCGCCGTGTCCGTGCTCTCCGTTGCCGCCGCCGGCCTGGACTTCCTGTAGTCCGGACGCGCGTTGTCGGTTAGGATGCATGGCACCTTGTGAATTGTGGGGCTTGCGTTTGTTGCCCGTATGAGCCGGAGCATCTGGACCTGTGTTTATTTCTGTTTTGCCCTTTTTGTTTTCATACACTAGTCTTGAGTCTGTGAATCTTGGTTTCATTCGGGGATTTGTGCCAGTTGTCACTTCAGACGTTTGGCTGTTCATTCTGTTAAGAAATCGGCCCCAAGTCAGAAGTTATGGTTCAGGTGGGTTCCTCATCCATTCTATAACATATATAAAGGAGGGGATACCCCTAACATTGTATAAAGTTTTATAACGAAGAACAATAAAATTTTATAACGAAGAACAATAAAGAGAAGTCAGATATACCTTCATATCTCTATTTTTAATCTACTATTGTGTTCTTGTGTTGTTCTTACAATTCTGAGCTTGTCTACGAGGTAATCGCTCGGACTGAACTCGTCAGCGATGGTTCCTCAACACGATCGACTCTCCTCGGATCGAAAGGTAACCGTCGATGAACGACACTCGTAGATTGAATCGTTTTTTTTCTATATTGCCTTCAATTTTGCAAATTTGGCTTTCTAGATTGTATACTACAGTGCAAATCCGGTCTAATCTACCGCGAGCCGACTTGAAGTCGTCGACACAATGTCGATTGTATCGTAGATTGAAAATCACAAATTCGTTCTAAATCTACCTCGAGCCGACTTGAAGTCGCTGGCTAAGCCGATTGGTAATTGCATGAACGAAATCACGTGAACAGTAATATAGATGAATAGTACTATCCATCTTATCAACAGTAGCAGAAAAATTGGTCGGCGCGGCGCTGACCCTTCCCACGCTTGCAAAAGATCGCCGGCTTCCCGCCGCGTGCACCGCCATGAAGCGATCTTTGGAGCCGCCGCCGCCACCTCCCGAAGAGGCGTCGCCGCCCCGTAGCCGCGACAACCGACCTGCAGCCACCCTCCGGCTCCCGCATCACCCAAATCAAGCAAAAGAAAGAAAAAAGGTGGGAAGCGCGGTCGGTCGCCCGAAGCGCCGCCTCCTTCACGCATAGAGCCGCTAGCCGCTCGAAGTGCCGCCTCCTTCACGCATGGAGCCGCCGGCCACCCAAAGCGCCGCCTCCTTCACGAATGGAGCTGTCGGCCGCCCAAAGCGCCGCCTCCTGCACGTATGGCGCCGCCGACCATAGAGCGGCCGACCGCCTCGCGTTGTCGTCGCGGCCAACGCGCCGACGCTGAACGCCGCTATGGCTCGGCCTCGCATGGCCATTGCCACCGCCCCATCGCTGCTCCAGAAGGGCGCGCGGCGCTGGCGCCGCGTCGACCGCGCTTGATCGCCGCGCCTCCAGCCTTGAAGCCACAAATACGCCATGAATGGGGTAGGAAACCCTACCCCCGCCTACTCTTATATGGTCAAATGGGCCAGGGCGCGTGTGGTGGGTCGAACTGGGCCGGAAAGGTCAATCTGGCCGTGCAAATCGGCTCGGCCAGCCTAGCCGAAAAAAGAAAACAAAAAAACCAAATTTTGCAAAAAGGGTCCACATAATTCTAAAAATTACGAGATTTTTTTTGTGGAAAACCCCTTGACGTTTCTAAAAATTATGCAAAAATTCTTCTCAGAACTAAAATATCACGTTTTAACCTCTGAAAATTGCATAATTGGATGAAAATTCATGTTCCAGCAGAAAAGGACATTGGGAATTCAATTTTTGAATTGGTTTTTGCACTTGAAGCTTATTTAACTTTATTATTGTTATTTCTATGCAAATTATTTATTATATTTATTGTTTTTGATTATCTGTGATTGTTCATATTGCTTTTAATCACTGAAAATAACAGTAAATCATGATAAATGTATAGAAAAATACGGGAACATTATGAGAATCTTTGCAACTATTTTTTTTGTAAATTACCAGCAGTAATCTTATGGAACCTTTGCATGAATATGCAGATAACTGGCATTACGAATCAGGAGTTCGAAGAGCTGGCCCAGTATGGCCACAATTAACTGACTGGGGCATTAGATGTCAAAATCGTACTTAGAGCCAAGAAGCTCCGTGCTGCTATTAGACTTGGAACCTTGAAGGACGTCACTCCAACTACCGAGGAGAATGATCAAGCACTTCATTTCCTTGGACACCATCTCTGCCTAACGCTCAAGAATGAGTATATGGCAGAAAAGAACGCACTAGTTTTATGGACCGCATTGAAGAAGTGGTTCGAGAAGCTGAAGTGCACCATTTTTTCTCAAGCAGAGCAAGAATGGAACCGACTACGGTTTGCTGACCACAAGACAGTGGGGAAGTACAATTCTACATTGCACATAATTTATACAAGTCTTCAACTCTGTGGTAAGGTAACCACGGATGAGTAGAAGATCGAGAAAACTCTCTCTACTTTTCACCCAAACGCGGTGCAATCCGCACGCAACTATTGTCAGGATGGATACAAGGAGTATGCCGAACTAATTGACATCATGCAAGTTGCGAAAGCTCAAGATGACGTTCTCAGAAAGAACTATATCTCACAGCCGCCTAGCAGCAAAGTTGGCCATGAAGTCAATGCAAGCAGCTACAAGGTGACGAAGCCTCACTCAAAAGAAAGATGCAAGAAGGGTAAGGTCATGGGTCACAAAACCAAGGAGAATGCTCAAGCCAAGAAGGGCGAACAAAAAAAATACGATAAGAAGCTCTATGGTCAGCAGGACCAAAGTTACTACAAGTGTAGCATTTGGGGACATTGGTCACGTGTTTGCCGTGAGCTGCAACACGTGATTGATGCTTTTAAGTCTAAGAAGAAGGGCAAAAGACTGCACGAGGCACACCTCGCCATTGCAGGCACAGAGAATCCACAATCATGGGTTGCACCCATGGATGTGGACAACTCAGTAGCAGCCCCCATCATACCTTCTTTGGACATCACAGCAGCAGTAGCTGTTGTTGCCGAAGAAGAGAAGTTGGACATGGAGCAGATTCAGGCAGAAGTTTCTTCATACTTCGCTGATTCAATCTAGTGCACGCATTATACTAAGATTTTGTAGTCGTTTGCAGTTTATGGTTGTGATAAAATATTAAATTTTGAATAATAGTTGGAAGCTCTAAGAGAGCAAAGCAATATAATTCTTATGATGAGTCCTACAAGATTTTTTTTCATATTAATAATAGCAAGTTGTGTTCTATTTTGAAATATTTTACTTATATGTGTGGATTGCTTTCTACCCATATTAATAAATACTTTATATATCATAATGCGTGCGGCGCCCTATGGAGGAAGTGTGCTTAGCAGATAGCGGCACAACGAACACCATATTGAGATAGACAAAAAATTTCCAGTCGATCAACAAGAATGCTGGTAATCTTACGACAATCGCAGGCAGCGATACTTGTATAATAGGCTCAGAAAGAGCCACAATTATACTCCCGATGAGCACAACATTGGCCATTGAAGAAGTCATGTTGTACCTAGAATCGACTAGAACTCTCTTAAACAGACAGAATGTGGTATAATCACTTAAGCGACTTTCTCTGCAAGAAAGGCTATACGAACAATGAGGATTGTCCCTGTATTTTTATACGGCGATCCCATGATGGATTTTGTATAATCTCAGTATATGTAGATGATCTGAATATCATCGGGATCCTGGAAGATATTAAGAAAGCAATCTCGTACCTGGAGTCGGAGTTTAAAATGAAAGACTTGGGTAAAACCAAATATTGCCTAGGCTTGCAGCTTGAGCATACCCTTGAAGGGATTTTAGTACATCAGTTAGCCTACAATCAGAAAGTGTTAGAACGGTCCAGCTTTCAAAATGCATATCCTTCGAAAGTACCGATGGTCGGGAGATCCTTGCAGTAGGACAAGGACCCATATAGACCTAAAGAAGAGGGGGAAGAAGTCCTGGGACCGGAATTCCCGTACTTGAGTGCAATAGGAGCACTCATGTATTTAGCAAACTATATTAGACCGAACATTGCATTTACTGTGAACCTACTAGCAAGGTATAGTGCAAAACCTACCAAAAGGCATTAACAGGGAATAAATGACATCTTCTGATACCTCTAAGGAAGCAAAGATCTTAGCCTGTTCTATAGAAAGAGCTCAGACCTAACTATGACTAGCTATGCAGATGCTGAGTACCTATCAGGCCCGCATACCGCTAAGTCGCAAACAGACTATGTATTCATATGTGGTGGAACTACAATTTAATAGAAATCGTCTAAGTAAAGTCTTGTATCTACTTCGACGAACCACTCGGAAATCATAACACTGTTTGAGGCCTCACGGGAATGTTCTTAATTTCGACGGATGATTCACCACATCCAGCAGTCATGTGGATTGAATACCGCCCAAACTTCCACTATTATCTATAAAGATAATGCAGCTTGTATTGCACAAGTGCAGATGGGTTATGTGAAGAGTCCTCTCACTAAGCATATCAACCCCAAGTTCTTCTATGCTCATGAATTGCAAAAGATGGACGGAATTAAAGTATTACATACAAAGTCATGTGAAAATCTTGCAGGTTTATTCACTAAGTCACTTCCAGTGTCTAGTTTTAAAAGATGCATACATAGAATTGAAATAATGAGACTTAGAGAAGTGCAGAATTCAGGAGGAGAATCTTCACAAATTCTTTATTAAAGTTTGATCACGAAGATCAAGTACCCAAAGAATAAATCCTAGAGATTAAATAAAATTGAGTGCATTGTACTCTTTTTCCCTTGACGAGTTTTCATGAAGTTTCTCGGCTAAGGTTTTTAATGAGGCAATTCGTGCAGCACAACAGAATGTGTATCATGTACTTTTTCTCTAAAATTTTTTCCACTGAGTTTTTATAGAGTTTCGATGAGACATGAACATAACGGATGAGTGCCCAAGGGGAGTGTTAATAAACCGGGCTAGACCAGGAGTCCTGGCCTAGATGGGCTCCTCATCCATTCAATAGCCTATATAAAGGAGGGGAGACCCCAACATTGTATACATTTTTACAACGAAGAGCAATAAAGAGAAATCAGAAGTTCTATCATATTTCTGTGTTCAATCTAATATTGTGTTTTTGTATTGTTCTTATGATTTTGAATTTGTCTACGAGGTAATCGTTCGAATTGAATTCGTCAGCGACAGTTGTTCAATACATTCACCTAAGCTTAGTTTTATTAATTGAGCACTCGAAGTTTGCTGTTGCATTGGTCTGATGCGCTATGTCGTCTGCCGGTTAGCATCTTTCACAGAACTGTCAAGCATTATTGCTTGACCACCACGGTACACTGTCTTCGCACAAGTTTATCACCATTGCTTCATTGGCAAGGTGGCATCTTTATCACCGTGTTCTGCTATGAAGAATGGAAATGTAATTGCATTGCTTGTTGTGTTTGGTAGCCGTGGTGTTCAACTTCCACTCTGAAAGTCTGAATATTAATCCCTTGGGAAAAACGACATGTACTACACAACAGCCCGTACATTTCCGAAAATGTAAAATAATCGTCCGGGACACAATTATTGAGCGCATCAGTATGATTAACAATGTTCAGAAAAAATACTGCCGGGAAGATGGGATGGCACTTGGTCCACAAGACAAAGACTGCAATGTCACTAGCCATCAACTTACTTGACCTGACAGGTGTGGCACTACTTATTTGGGATAGTCCTGTACAACACACATTTGTTTGTGTCCTGGCTGCAGCTTCAGTATCCTGATCTGGTTATGTTTGTCCTCTATGCTCAGCAAGCCAGCAACAGCTAAATAGTGGAATATATGTGATGTCCTCGAATTTCTTGGACTAATTCTTCTGACGTTGTTCGATGACTACTTAAAGTACCAATGCAAACTGGATGACTACCAAACAAGTACCTGTTGCTTATGCTGCTGCTGCAGCACATCTGAAACATGTCACAACACTAAGTCTCCTTGCCACCTCTAAGCAAAAAACCCTAGAAATTTTACTGGACATAGGCAAGGCTGTCGGACCGGATTTCAATAATCTAATTTTTCTGTGTAAATACTATGCTATTTTTTGAATTAGTAGATAACACTCACAAATACATCACTGAATTATTTCATACACGATGTAAACTGAACCAAACATTATATTACAAACATCATAATCACATAGACCGCGTTTTGTCGAGTTTTACAAAAAGGGTTGAACAACCCAAATGATTACATTACAAAAGTAGCGGAAGCGATTGTGGAAGCAAAAAGGGGTAGAGCACATCTCTCCATAGGCAAACAACTGGGGAAACCCGTGTACGTCCGATATTAACCAAAGACTTAGATAATATTGGATGCACACAAACACCAACGGAGTCAGCCAGACTGACAAGAGACCTAGACTAAATGAGCACAATCTCTCTGATTTCCCACTTCTGAGAGTTTAAGAGAAAGAGCGAGTATGAGCACAACTTTCGTGCTCGCAAGCCAACACACAGCATGCAGTAATAATACATGCAAGGTTTAACACGGATGGCTCGGGTTATTTATTTGCTAAAAGCAACATTTTCAATTACAATATTTAGACATTCCTATGACTTAGTATTTTAACTAAAATATATTTTATTAAAGAGATATTTTACAATATTAATAACAGCAGATGTTACCTCCACCTTATGCTTATTTTCATTGTGGTTACCTCCACCTATTGACATCACTGGGTACGATGACACAGGAAAATCCAAACCACGGGCTAGGACGCTTGGTGAGTCCGACACATTATTCATCCCACCTACAAAGTTTTATAAATAGAACTAACTATAATAAGTTCTTATGTCCGCCTTTGGCCGTAGACGCAACTGTTTAAACAGTTTAGACTCTACAGAGGTTGTACACTGTACCCACAAAAAACAATCAACTCGTTGCCCTACATGATTCCTTGGTCATGTAGTTGAAAGATCATCACAATAACGTTTCAAATCGCCTCACCCCTTCCACCATCTCACCCATATGGGTTCCCATTTGCGGTGGGCCCCATAAGTTGTGCGGGATGTTCACCACAATGCTAACGCAGATGGACTACGACATTCCACAACGACTAGCATAGCTGGCAACTTCACCATCGGTGTCCCATTCAAGCCTACACTTGCACTACTTTACTCCTCCACTAGTGAGATGACTTTCATGGCCCAATGAGTTTATTAAGCCAAGTTGTACTTGTTTTACAATGGGAGGTCATGACAAGATTAAGTCCTTAATCCATCCGGACTGTTCATACCACATACCAACCACTCTCGTGCTCCGACGGCACCCACCACCATACCATCCGCCCAAATGAGGTAACAGTAATTTAATAGGATTTTTGGGGAACAAAATATATTACCACAATATTCCAGTCATTTACCCACAATGACTGCCCAAATCCACTTTCATTGTTTAGAAGATGATGATTAGGGCATTTAATGCTCCGGTACTTAAGCAAGACTAGCACGTCGCTTAAGTACAACCTATAACTAGTAATTACCACATAGTTACTAGGGTGACATGAAATAATGGATTCAATTGCCAAAGGAAGGTATAATAATTAATTAATCATCAAATGAGTATTTAACTACCTTAAAGTTTAATATGCATTTGCTTAAAGAATTAAAGCATGCAATTTTTGGTAATTTAAAGGAATATAATTAGTATAAAATGTAGGCTCATAATGATCAAAGTATTGACTCGTCTAGAGTGAAGGGGGGAGAGTCTTGAAAGTCTTGTCCCTGATCAAGCTGGAGATCTCCCGATTCTCCGAACTCTACTTGGACGAACGTACCGAAAAAAGAATAAACAAGTAAATAGAATGAATAAATACAAAAAAAAATAGCAAATGAACTCCAAATTAAATAAGAGTAGTGCCATTAGTAAGATCTTGAATTTATACAAATTTAGAGACAAAAATAACTAGAATCAGAGTTATAACAGAGGAGAACGGAGCTCTCGAAATCTTGGTTCGAGTGCTGCTGGTTTCGAGTATTGTTGGCTTCAAGTACTGCTCACTTCAAGTACTGTTCGTTTCGAGTACTTGGTCGAAAAGGGGTTTCGACTATGTGGTCGAAATGGTTTCGAATACGTGGTCGAAAGGGGTTTCAACTACGCGACTACCTGGATGTAGCCATGGTCGTAGACCTGGTCGAAAGGAGGTTCGACCGCACGACGTGGTCAAAAGGGGGTTCAACATTGCGTGGTCGAAAGGAGGTTCGACAACACGTGGTCGGAGAGAGTTTCGACAACACATGGTCGGACGAGTTTTGACAATGCAGGGTCGGAAGGTATTTCGACTACAAGTGGTCAGAAGGGGTTTCAACTACCTGTGGTCAGAAGGGGTTTTGACTACACGTGGTCAGAATGATTTTCGACTACAAGTGGTCAGAAGGAGTTTCAACTACATGTGGTCGGAAGGAGTTTCGACAACGCGGTGTTGTTGAAAAGTCATGAGGGAGAACAGGGCACGAGGAAGGGGCCTTACCAAGACCGAGAGAGAGAGAGGACGGAGGAGGTCAGTGGACGGCGAACGACGGTAGGGAAGCTTGCGGTCGGAGGCGAAGGAAGACAGTGGTGAAGGGGTCGGCCGTGACTGAAGGAGAACAGGAAATGCGGCGACTCCTATAACACAAGACTGAAATTGAGTGACAGGATTGCTTCAAGGATCTCTGGGGCATGAATCTACGCAGGTAGAAGAGGGGCTACATTTGTGCGGTGAGAATCGAAAGCAGGCGCGAGGCGGCTTGAACTCGGGGCTCAGGGCTTCGGGAAAACCACAGCAACACGAGCGAGAGAGGGAGAGTTGAGTGGGGGGAGGAGACGAAGGGGGCTGCTCAGGCTCTTCTCTGGTGGCACTTACCAAAAGTGAAGGGGAGACGAGGGGAGGAACGAGAGGGAGCTTAGGTCTTCTTATAGTTGAAGGGAGGGAAGGAAGAGTCGTTGGAGAGGCTCAGAGGTGCGTGGCCCTGAGGCGGCACGGCATGGGCGCTATGCACGGCGACGACTCGGGCGGGCCGAAGCAGGTGGTGGAGGCAACAAGGTGACACGGCAGGTGGTGCGGTCGAGGACGCAGATGCTCATGCGCGGGCGAAGGTAGGATCAAGCGGCTTCGGGCGGCGCGCTGGCGTCCCGAGCGAAAAGACTGATCGAGGGGGAGGGCGTTGGAGTCCTCGGGCAGGTGGGAGCGGCGCTAGCAATGGGACAGGGCGAAGGAGGGCACTGGAGTAAAGGGTAGGTGGAGGGGAGCAGGTGCGGCGCACAGGGCGGCGTGCACGACGTAGGGAGTTAACGGGAGCAGCGTGGGGAGGTGAGCGCGGCGACGACTTGGGTGGCGTAGCAGGTGGATGCGGTAGAGCGACGGGACTGGACGGCGAGCAGGTGCGGGCTCGCAGGCGCACGTGGGCGCGACGGAGTGCGCAACTAGGGTGCTGATGCGGGCGCAACGCTGTTGGATCATGGATAACCGACTAGAGGGGGTGAATAGGAGGTTTTTAATATCTTTTCGCTAAAACCGAGTTTTGTGTGGAATTGTAAATCAATTCGTTTTTTTCAATTAAAATCTAAATCAACTAGTCTTGACTAAGTACACAAATAATATAAGACTATTAATAATGATAGCAAACATACAAATACTATAAGTAATTTAATTCAAGGAATGTAAATAGCACAAAGTAAAACATAAGAGAAATAAACCACAATAACACAATGACGTTTTACCGTGGTGTTCAGAGACTTATCGATCTCCCCTAATCCACGTTGAGGTAAGCCCAAACTAATTGGACCGGCTCCATGAATTAAGCCAAACACCTCAATTCCACTAGTGGTAGCTTTTTCCCGCTCTGGGTAGGTGAGCTACAACCTTCACAACACGACAGGCCTTCTCACATGCTTCTTGTGAAGATCACCGGTCCACGACGCCTCCACACTGTCTAGGTGTCGGCAAACACTAAGAATAATAAGCCAAGCCCCTTGCTTGACTCTCATCACGTGCAACGAATGCCAAAACTCAAGTGATACAAAATCCACCTCTAGATGCAACACATGCAACTAGAGACCTCTCTCCTTGCTCACAAGATGCAACACACACTAGCACAAGTGAGTGAAATAAGATGCGAAAGAATGTCTCTCAACCGGCCAAGGTGAGTATTTATAGTGCACACACAAAAACTAGCCGTTAGGAGCAGAAATCCTCAAAAATCAGGATTTGCGGTAGTACCGCCGTACGAACTTCGGTAATATCATTTTCTACTATTCATCGGTCGTACAGTTGCATTAACAACAAAACAAACCAGCCGTTAAAGTTTTTTGTGTGGTAGTACCGCAGTACAACAGGGCGGTATTACTGTTCTGCGGTAGTACCTCTCTTCTCGGGCAGTACTATCGCAGTCCAATTTCAGCACAGACGATACTCGGTAAAAAGGTTATAACTTTTGACTCTGATGTCGGAATTAAGTGATCTTAGGCTCTTTGGAAAGCATATTCAGAGGGCTACAAAACCCACCTATTTCATTAATCTCAAACGCATTTGATCAAATCAAAAGCACAACTCCAAAGAGCCACTACCATAGTCTAAGTTCAAATAAATAGCAATAAACAATCTTAGACCATGCCAAAGAAAAATGCATGAATCCCAACAATTTGCAAAATACATTTAAAAACTTAGATTAAGCCATAAGGAGTATGTACATATACTTCAACCATTTGCAAAATATATTTACAAAGTATAGTCACATGCTACAAGGATTAAATGCATGAGCCTTGACTATTTGCAAAACACCTTGCAAATAATAACATCATGCTGTAGTGAGCTAGAGCAAGCGAGATTGAGCTATCAACATATGATGAGACTCAAGCTACTAGACAAGACCTCTCTTAATAGTACGATAAACCTATACTAGCAATCCGTTCTTCCAAAAAACACCAATACCGGTAAAAGATTAGGAACACATCCTTAGCCCTAGCTAGTCAAACCTTTGCTTTGAGCATCTTCTTGGAGCTTGATGACACACATCTCCACTTCAAGTTCGGATTATCGTCCTGATATGCATCAACCCATGATGCATCCTTTACTTGATCTCCATCAACACATGATGGGTCTTCTCTTGACTTGATGATCAACTCATGATCATCTCCTTTTCGAGATCTTGGTATGCATCAACACATGATTTATCCTCTTCTTGAACCTTGACTTGAAGACGATCAACTCATGATGCAATCCAAAGTCTTCATCACCCTGGAACATATCCTACTCATCCAACTCATAGAAAATTTAGTCCCACAATGATTAACATTAATTACCAAGATATACCTGTAACAAATGTTTCTAAATAAGCCATTACTGACAGGTGCGTACTACAGCCATTGATCATGCGGTAGTTCCGCTCTCCGGTAGTTCCATTCACATTGGGCAATACTACCGCTTCCCTTAGAGGTCCAAAACTGACCCTCTCTGGAGATAATGTACCGTTGTCTATATTTCTAAATATTCGGACTGCGGTAGTCATACCGCGATGCGGTAGTTCCGCCAAGAAAACTCTGGAACTACTGTTCACCAGGTGAGCCGCGATAAAAAAGGTGTTGTTTTATAAAAAAAACAGACCGCCAACAAGATTTATGTACGACCGGGTTGCGGTAGTACCGCACCACTATCCCGGTCATACCGCAATGCGGTAGTACCGCCAACAAAACGTCGGTACTACCGATTTTTCTGAGAAAAAACATAGTTGGCTTTCAAAAACAAACTCTAAATGCATGCATAATCCTATATTGATCCAGATTGCACAAGAACATGTTATCAAGCTACTAGGTATGATCCCTCTATTGTCTTTGTTTTGCCATTTCCATGTTGTCTTCCATAATCTCGGACTAAGCCTTTAAAACAACTTGGCACACACATTAGTCCCATAAACGCAATTGCAAATAATTGAATATAAAGCGATATGAGTATATATGAACTACACAAGTTTTATATACTCAAAGGATATGTTTCAAAGTAGAGATCCCCAATATATGCGGATAAAGAAATATGGATCAATACTAATGAAACCACAAAACACAGAGTGAGCTCCCCCAAAATGTGTGCATACACGAATGTGTAATAAAAACATATGCACATATTCAAGTTAGACTTTTAGTGGTGTTCAACCTTTATTTTGGATCCGAGGAACGCAACACGATATAAGAATATGATGTCGAGTGCATACCTCCTTGATTTTCACGTTTTCTTCCAAATAAGACTACATAATAGGTATATCAATAGAAGTGTTAGTCTCACATATAGATTTATCATTAATCACCAAAATACTCCATTAACTCATAATGACAGGTCTAGATTTTTCGGGCGCTGGCAACGCGACCAGGCAGGGGAAGGCATCAGAATCAAGGGTAGGTGGCCAGGGTGATGTGGCGCGCACGGACGCAGAGGTGCGGACAGGTGGGCGCACAGGGGCTAGAGGAAAGGGGAAAGGCCGAGGAAGGCCAGAGGATGGGCCGGGAGGGGAAAAGAGAGGGGAAGGGGAGATGGGCTGGTTGGGCCAAAGGGAAGGGGAGGCTGGGCTGGAGGAGAAAGGCCAAGAAGGAGTGGGCTACGCCTAGGATGAAAGATGGGCCGGCCCAAGGGGGAGAGAAAGTGGGTTGAGCCCAAAGCGAAGGGTTTTGAATTTGAGGTAGAAGCTTGAGATTTTAAAAATACAACTTAAGTTGAAATAAGTTTTTGAAACCAACTAACAAAAGCAATTACTATTTAAGAATAAAAAAATGGGTCGTTACAAACCCTACCCCCTTAAACGGAATCTTGACCCTGAGATTCGGGCTACTCCGGGAACAGGGACGGGAAATCCAACTTTAGCTGATCTTTCTTCTCCTAGGTGGCTCTCGGTTTTCGAGTGATTGCTCCATTGAACCTTGCAAAAGTGGATGATCGGCGTCTGGTTTGCTTCCCCACGATATCGAGAATCTTGGCCGGGTGCTCTAGATAAGTCAGATCTTTCGAAAGTGCGAGGGCTTCGATTCGAGTCTACTCTTTAAGTACCCAGAGATATTTCTTGAGTTGAGAGATGTGAAACACATTGTGAACGTCTGACAAACTTCATAGTAATTCCAGCTGATAGGCGACTTCTCCACGCTTGGCGGTAATTGAGAACGAGCCTATGTATCTTGGCGCTAGCTTGCCTTTCACTTTGAATCTTCGAGTTCCACAACGATTGTCAACATAACTCTTTTGTCGGGATTGAGCTGCTTAAAAGCGATCTCTAATCAGCTGAACTTTCTCTTCCGCTTGTTTGAAGGTATCTGGTCGGAAGACATAACCCTCTCCTGACTCTGACCAATGTAGATGAGTTCTGCATTTTCTTCCATAGAGTGCCTCAAATGGTGACATCTTCATACTCGGCTGAAACTATTGTTGTAGGCGAATTCTGCATACGGTAGACACTTCTCCCAGTCTACGGTAAATTCCAAAGCATACGCTCGAAGCATGTCTTCCAGAATCTGATTTACTCTTTCTGTCTATCCATCAGTCTAAGGATGATGCACTGTGCTGAAAGCAAGGTGTGTTCCAAGCGTGTCATGTAGACTAGCCCAGAAATGCGATGTGAATTGAGAACCTTGATCTGAGACTATCCGCTTGGGTACTCCATGTAGAAACACGACACAAGCCAAATACAACTCTGCTAACATGTCTACCTTGTAAGTTATCTTACTGAATGAAATGGACGACCTTGTTAATCTATCAACTATGACCCATATTAAATCATATCCGGACTTAGTTCGCGTAGCCCAGTACGAAATCCATTCCAATTTCTTCCTATTTCCATTGAGGGATTCACAGTGGTTGAAGCAATCCTACAGGTCTTTGATGTTCTGCTTTGATCCGCTGGCACACGTCGCAACAAGCTACAAACTCACCGATGTCTCTTTTCATCCGCGGCCACCAAATACAAAATATTCATGTCTTGATACATCTTGGTGCTGCTTGGGTGCAGTGTGTAAGCCGAGCTATGTGCTTCTTTCAGTATCAAATGCTTGAGTTCCTTCTGGTGGGGAAAAAAGATGTTTCCCAATCCATAAGATTCCTTACGGATCTTCAATCATCTTGGGGGCTATTCCTTTGACCATGAGATGCTTAAATCTCCGGACCCCAGGGTGTCCTTCTTGAGCGGTCTTGATTTGATCTTCTAGAGTTGGATGCACTTCCACAACGGCTATGGTGCCTTGCTCTATTATTCCAACGTTGAGTGCCTCAAATTTCTTATAGAGCTCAGGTTGGTGTTCTTGAATCATGAAATTACAACAGTAGGACTTATGGCTCAATGCATTGGCTACTACATTGGCCTTTCCAGGATGATAGTGAACATCCAAATTGTAGTCTTTAACCATCTTCTTTGTCAGAGGTTAAGATCGGTCTGGGTGAAGATATACTTGAGACTCTTATAGTCTGTATAGATGTTACCGTGATTTCCAATCAGGTAATATCGCCAAATTTTAAGGGTATGCACTATTATAGCTAACTCCAAATCATGAGTTGGATAGTTGTCTTCGTGGGGACGGAGTTGTCTAGATGCGTATGCCACGACTTTTCCTCCTTGCATAAGTACACAGCCAAGACCTTGGCGCGAAGCATCATAATAAACTTCAAAGTCCTAATGTATGTCCGATAGGATTAATACTGGCGCAGAGGTTAATTTATTCTTCAATTCTTAGAAACTCTTTTCACAAGCTTTTGTCAATTCATACTTCTTTTCCTTTTTAAGCAGATGGGTTATTGGTTTGGAAAGCTTAGAGAATCCTTATATGAAGCGTCTGTAGTACCCGGCCAAGCCGAGGAAACTACACACTTCAGTTACTGAGGTAGGCTGCTTCCAATCCAATACAGCTTCTACTTTGGATGTGTCAACTGTGACTCCTCCAGCAGATACAATGTGTCGGAGGAAACTGATCCCATGAAGCCAAAATTCACATTTAATGTACTTGGCATAAAGCTGGTGCCCTTTAAGCTTTTCCAGAATCAAATGCAGATGCTCAACATGTTCTTCAATGGTCTTAGAGTAGATTAAGATGTTGTCTATGAACATGACAACAAACTTGTCCAAGTATTCCATGAATACTTTGTTCATGACGTTCATGATGTAGGCTGGCGCATTGGTCAAGCCAAATGACATAACTGTGAACCCATATAAGCCATACCGGGTGGTAAAAGTCGTCTTGGCGATATCCTTATTCCTGATCTTAAGCTGATGGTATCCTGACCCCTAGTCTATCTAGGAGAAAATTACTGCTTCACATAGTTGGTCGAACGGATCATCGATGCGGGGCAAGGGATACTTGTTCTTGATGGTCACCTCATTGAGAGCTTTGCAATCTACACACAATCTGGCAGTGCCATCCTTCTTCCTTACAAAAAGTACTAGCGAACCCAAGGGGATGAACTAGGTCTAATAAATTATTTTCCTTGGAGGTCCCAAGCTATCTTAAGCTCTCCAAGCTCATCGACGACCATCCTATATGGTCTCTTGGCAATTGAGGCTGTCACCGGTTTCAAGTTGATTACAAACTCAATGTCTCTGTCTGGTGGCATGCTAGGCAGTTTTTCAGGGCAAATTTTTAGGTAAGCTTTGACTACAAGCGTTGTCTCTAAGGACAACCCTTCAAGGTGATGGATTACTCGATCTAGCGATGAGGAACGATCCATACTAACCCTGATTGGCGTTCCTGGGTTTTTGGTGAGTATCACTTTCTATTGGCACAATCTATTAGTCATTGGTATCCAGCCAACCAATCCATCCCTAAGACGACATCCAGAGTTTGGGATTCTAGCACTAAGAGGTTTGCTAGGAATCCAGAATTTTTCAAAGTAATATCTACTCCGGGAGACCGGGACATACTAAGGTAGCAAATAACGATCTCCCGGGTGAACTAAGCACCACCGGTTTCTTTTACTTATAGGTTGTCAATTTAAGCCTTTCAACAAACTTTCTTGAAACAAAAGAATACAAAGCTCCAGAATAGAACACAACTTGTGCGGGTACTAAATTAACAGAGAATGTATCCACTAGCACTCCTATGGCTTCCTGAGATTTTTCGGTTGTGACATGGTTCACATGACCGTGGTTCAGTGTCGGGGTAGACGTTGATGCTTGGTAAGTCTGATGACTTTTTCTTTGATTTGAGGCCTACCCTTAGGTTGGTGTGGCTCTTGAATTGAACTTTGCGGCGGTGTTCTGACGCTGAGGGCATCAGTTGGCGAAGTGTCCCTTTTCTCCGCAGTGAAAGCAGTGGAGGTTAGCTGCTGGGTTAACTGCTGCAGGCTGTCCGGCGGGGCGAAGAGTGCGAAAACCATTCCCATCGGACGCGGGGCTGGGGTTGGAACTCTTGGTGGCTGGACTGCTGGCTGCCGGAATGACAAGCTGCCATGGAATGTTGACTTCTGGGTTAAGCTACTTTGTGGCTTCTGAAATGACATCTTCCTTTTGCGACTGGCTTTGGCTGTTCGCTTCTCGTTCTCCAAGATAAGTGCTTTGTTGACCAGATGGCGAAAGCTTGGGAAATCTTGAACGATCAGTTGACCTCTCATGTCCTCATGCATACCTTCGAGGGAGCGGTCAATCTTTTCCTCTTCATTGGCCACATCACTAGGAGCATAGCGAGCAAGCTGGTTGAACTTAGTGAGGTACTCATTAACTGACATGTGGCCCTGCTTTAAAGCTCTGAATTTATTCTTTTTCGACCTTATGATACCAACGGGCACAAAGTAAGTTCTGAAGGCGGGCTTGAACTCACTCTAGGGAATTACCTGACTTGTGGGTTCAGCTTCCACTCCCATCTGTACTTCAACCAACTCTTCTGCGACTGGGTCTTGGGGTTCATCGGCTCCTGGTGCTACTGCTTCCTCTTCCACTTCTTCTTCTTCTTCTTCAGCTACTGGACTGTCACCACATCGGGCGGCGAGGTAATTCTCCCACCAAGCGGCGGCAGCTCCTTTTAACTGATGGGTGGCAAAGTCCACCTTATCTTCCTCTGGGCAGCGAGTGAGATGAAGCTTCTTTTCAGTGTCTTTGAGCCAATCTTCAGCTTCCAGTGGCTCATTTGCTGCAGTGAAGGTAAGGGGTCTTGTCCTGAGGAAGTCTGCCAACTTCGAGTGGTGGCCAGCTGGTGCTGATTGCTAACTGGCCAGTAAGGCTTGGAGAATTTGCGTCTGCTAGAACATGACTCGCGCCATTGATGGGTTTGCGGACGGCAGGGAGGTAGATCTTGAAAATGACCACGGCCACAACCTCTTCCTCGGCCTGCTGCAAAGGCACCACGTCTTGGGGCGACTGCTCTCTTTGGTGCCATCTGGAGGAACACCGAAGCTTAGACTAGAGGAGATATATGAGGGTGTACTAGCCGTCTAGAGCACACACAAGAACTTAAACCAATGAGGAAGGTGAAACAAATACAATACAAAGCGGGGAGTAGCAGAAGGGTGGTTCTAGCAAACAGGGTGCATCTGGCTCAGGCGGGTGCAGGTGAAGCATGCTGCATCTTGGACTACTTCATCACAGTTGCTCTTAGGATGCCTGGGCCTGAAGGTGTGAGTGACAAACTCGCCTTCCCTGGTATAGAGGAAGACCTCCATGGCCCACGACTCTTGGTCCAGAATCTGGGTCTTTCGACCTCTGAAGATAGGCTTGCGGCGGTAGTCCAGGTGTTGCATGAGTTGGTGGAGGATGCCCACGAACTTATCGTCGTTTTCTCTGTGAGAGAGAAAGTCACATGGTCCATCAGACGACGGGGTAGCCATCTACAATTTTGAAACAAGAGAAGGTCAGTAAACTCAATTAAAGTAGAGATAAGTTTAGAACTAAGAGTGACGAGGAGGAGCAATAATTACACTATATTTGAATAAAAAACTTTTTCTTAGTTTGCGAAAATAAGACTCAAGTCCTTAGGCACACCCAGTCTAACTAAGACTCCTACAGTCATATGCTCTGATACCAGCTCTGTTGGACCTGGATTTCACAAATCTAAATCCTCTGTAAAATACTGTGCTATTCCTTGGATCAGTAGATAGCACTAACAGATACATCACTGAATCATTTCATACATGACTTAAACTGAACCAAACATTATATTACAAACATCAGAGTCACATAGACCGCGTTGGGTCGAATTTTACAATAAGGGCCGAACTGGCCAAAGATTACTTTACAAAAGTAGGGAAAGCGACCACACAAACAAAAAAGGGGTAGAGCATATCTCTCCACAAGCAAGCGACTTGGAAACCCGTGTGTGTCCGATATTAACCAAAGACTTGAATAATATTGGATGCACGCAAGCACCAACGGAGTCAGCTAGACTATAACATCCTAATTTTATGGGCTTTTTGAAAATTTTCACAAAATAAAAATAATCATTTGATTCTTCTTGAAGTAGCTAAAGCTTAACTTGGAATTTTAGACAATAAAAGCAAATTAATATGAATTTATCAAACTTTAATTAATTCAAATTTGATTTATTTTTAGTTTATCGGAGTTCTCTGGTATTTAAAGTCTCATCTCTCTGGCTGTTTCAAATTCCCATCGACCCGTTGCTATCACCGCACCACCCCTTCGGTTTCGACCACGCCTTTTAGTTTCGAACACCCATTCGGTTTCGACCACCCTTTCGGTTTCAACCACCCCTTTGGTTTTGACCCCCCTTTTTGTTTCGACCACCCCTTCGGTTTCGACCACCCTCCCCTCGACACGTTCTTTCTCCCTCCTTTTCCTCAGCGCCGTGCACATTAAATGTCGTCGCCCCTCAGCAACATACACATTAAATGACGTCGTCTCCGCCGCGCCGTGCGCATTACATGTCGTTGCCTCGTCCGCAGCATGTGCATTAAATGTCGTCGTCCCCTCAGCGACATGCGTATTAAATGCCGTCGTCTCTGCTGCGCCGCCGCGAATCCCGCCGCTCCACCATGTCGTCCAGTTTTATCCCTTCCTTACTCTTTAAATGGGGGCCCAGGGAGCCCTTTTTCCCTACTCCTGTTTTTCCCTCAACTCTCTCTCTCGCCCCTGTTTCTCTGCGCTTCGAGTTTCGCCACCGTCATTAAGCTTCTTCACTGACATGGTCTTGTCGTTGGCTTCGCATGATCGCGCCCTACCTGGTCTTCGACCTCTCCGCTGAGCCTCAGTGATGGCCACCTCGCATCCGCTCTCTTCCTCACCGCTAGTCAAACCTCTTTCGACCAGATAGCTGAAACCTTTCGACCAGTAGAAACTCCTTTCGACCAGTCGAAACCTCCTTCCGACCACGTGATTTCAAAACTTCTGAGAGTCCGTTCTCCTTTGTTCGAACTCCGATTTGAGTGATTCAAATCTCTAAATTCATCTAAATTTAGTACCTTTTCTTTTGGTTCGAGTTTGGTAATTTTTGAATTTTATTTAGAATTATTTTATTTATTTGGCTCTGTTCGCACGTGTAGATTCCGGCGTCTTCAAAAAATTCTTGGACCCGACGACCGAAGCAACTGAAACCTTCAACGAAGGCAAGTCGTAGACCTTTGATCATGTCGTACTCAGTTTATAAAATTATATTGATTTATATGCATTGCTAGTTTTATAATAACTGGTTTCGGGAATAGTTAAATGCCTGATTGCCATAAAGCCTCCTTGGATGATTGTGAATGACATGTTAACATGTACCCTTGGACACCATAGGTTGGATAATCTTTGTTGGACATTATTGAAATACCAACATGGGTGCGTATTATGCTTAGTCATGCTTGAGTTCTACGATGGTATCTCGATCACACGATTCAATGATGATAAATTTTACTAAATGAACTATGAAATTGTAGCGCGGCCACTATTTTTTAAAAGTTGTTGTGCCATGGCAAGAGTTGTCATTTGGTCGGGTTGAACCAAAAATGATATTATACTCGGGCGAGTGATATTATACTCGTGCAGTAAATAGGGAGAATTTTGGGTTGTGATTGCCTCGCCTGAGTAGTCACTATGCACCATTGATCTGGGTCATACCGTACAACCACATGTTCATGATGGGATAGATCTGGCCGACTAATTAGCAATATTTTAGTTCGGTTCTGTTAAGGGTTGATAAGCGACATAAGAGGGGGTCCAGAATGGCGAAACCTTAGTGAGCAGAACCGAGTCAAAATAGAGCTTTGTAAAGTCTTGTGATAATCTCTTAGTCGCACACTTCAGAAGTGTTGAGCGGACAGTATAAGATGATTATCTCTTGTGGGTTAAGTTGTACAATCTCTGTAGAGTGTAAAACTATTTGAATAGTCGTGTCACTAGTTATGGACAATGCCTGGTGATTTCACACGAGGGGTGGATTTATAAAAAATGTTGGAATGGATTGGTTGAGAAGTGAACGGGTTGTTCACTAGTCGTTGGTTGGGAAGTGAACAGGGTATTCACGAGTTGTTTCAAAGAACTTGATTAATTACATATTAATCTTTTGAATTGTGCTTTACAATCTACTTATTGTATTTACTGTCAATATTGCTTTCTGTAAAATAGCCATAAAGCTATCCTTGTCAAGACTTACATGAATACTACTTGCATACATTTCCCTACGACTTGCTGAGTACTTTAAGTACTCACGGCTTTATGCCACTTGTTGATCACTCGCCGAAGAAGAACCAGGCAGCACCGAGTTCTATGAGGAAAACTACTCCGAAGACTATGTGAACTAGGTCGCGTCCTCTACTCGATTGTCTGTGGGCATGTCGGATGGCTACCTCAAGATATTTTGGTTTCCGCTGCAATGTGTGTCTTTTGTAGTTGAGCCCTACGTGGCAACCTCTGTAAGATTTGACCATAAGATCGTTTTGCTGCTAAGTAATATTATTTTGTATGCTTCATTAGCTGTTTTTTGTATTGATATGATTACATCAATGTTGCAACCATGTGAGATAGCTACTGATCTGGAACTAGTTTAGAATACACAGAGGGTCCCGGAGTTGCATATTCGGGGTCCCGACAGAGGTGGTATCCAAGGTAGTCAGAGTCGAGATCCCGAGTCAGATCGATTTGCATCCGGTAGGATTGAATCGTAGATCGACGATTCTACAGAACTGTAAAATACACATATTTAACATCTATATTATAAGTTTGTATGATTCTTATAAGGTTTACCACGTATTACCAAAAATGGGGCAAAACACTTCTTATCACATAACAGAAAAAAACATAATGGTTTAACATGATGGGAGATATAGTTCTGAATGACAGGAGAACAACATTACCACACTGATATAATATTTTGTATGCTCCTTGTTTATTTATAGTTTCATTCTTAAAAATTAATATCAACAAATTTTGCTCTAAAACAAAATATCAGCAAAGCCCAGCTTCTTAAAAAATTGCATTTTTTTTGCCCTAAGTCTCTACGAGTAGAATCGACAGTGCAATTTGGATTAACAGGCTATTGTGGGTTTGTAGAATCGTAAGACTCTAAGAGTAGGATCGCGATTCTAACTACCTTAGTCGTATCAGAGCCATATCGACTGTAGGACGTAACCTTAGTTAGCATGGTCGTTTTATTTGAAAGTTTCAAACTTTGCTTTATAAATCAAACCAACCGATTAACATGAATAGATATTATTTTCTCATCTTATTCTATTATTTTCTCATCTTATTCTAATCTTTCCTCATATCATCCATAAGTTTTCGCATCTTATCTCTTCTGAAACTTTGTGTTTTGAATTTAAATTGATATTTCTCACCCCAGTAATCTCTATATGTTCGAGTTTCCATGATCGAAGATCTGGATGCCCTGGAAGTTTCAAGCGATGCTGAGTGTTTCGTATCGACCGCTCCTATAAGACAGATTAGTAGTGTTGTACCTAAGTGTCCTTCCTAGTTTTAGTATTGTTTGTTCTGTAATAGGATCTTTTTTGAGTAAGTGTCGCCTTTTTTATTGCTTCTTGATATCTTTTCGGTTATTTTTTCGTGGGCTAAACTGACTTGCCCCAGTTAGATTGCTCTGTCTTTCTCCCTTATTCTCTCTCGTCTTTTGTGCTTTTCCCTCTCTCCGCTCGTGCTTTCTTCTTCTCATCTATTAAACCCGGGAAGATTTGGTTTAGATGGTTCAAACCCGCAACTCTGCAAATCAAGAGTAACCCCTATCGCCACCACCCCCGGGTCAACCCCAATCAAACCTAGAGCAAATGATGGTCATGCAACTACAACTACTTCAGGCTCTTGCTCAGAATCAAGTCAATCAGCCAGCTCCGGCTCCAGCCTTTCCACCTCAGTCCAGACTGGGAGAATTCATAAGGACCAGTCCACCAATCTTTGCTGGCTCAATTGATCCCTTGGAAGCTAATGACTGGCTTAAGAGTGTTGAGAAGAAACTGATCTTGACTTAGTGCAATGACAAAAAAAAAGTACTCTATGTGGCTCACCAACTTAATGGAACCGCAGGAACTTGGTGGGAAAACTTATGCGCAGCTCACCAGAACGTCCAGGCCATTACTTGGTAGCAGTTTTCTGCCGCTTTCTGGATGACACACATTCCAATGGGAATAATGGAAATGGAGAACATGGAATTCCACAAGCTGCAGCAGGGCAATCTCAACGTGTCAGAGTATCTCAACAGATTCACCCAACTATCAAGGTATGCACCAGAGTACGTCGCAAATGAGGAAGCGAAGATTTAGCGCTTCATGGGAGGACTTGACCCTATCCTTAAAGTGCAGTTGGTGTCAGTTGACTACCCCCAGTTTTCAGCAGATGGTCAACAAGGCCCTCGTGCTGGAGGATGCTCAACGTCAGTTGTATGAGTCTCGTAAGAGGAAGATGATGCAGTATAATGCTCATCAAATTCACTCGCGGAGAGCCAGGATGAATATGTAGCACCCTAGCCGTTTCGCTTCTCCTGTTGCGTTGAAGATCCCTGCACCAGTACCTCGCCTAGCTACTCCAGGATTTCGTAGCTTCGACAACAACAGTAATACCAACAATATGCAACCCAAAAGCATCAATCATGCTGGGGGAATAACCTGTTTCAACTGTCAGCAATTGGGACACTATGACAGCAATTGCACGTAGAAGCAAGATCCAACGCCTATCAAATTCAATTTGGGACATACTCCAACCAGAACCCCCATGCCAGGAGCCAGTCGTGGAGCACCTCAGGCTCCAGTTGCAGCAGGCAAGACCCCACAGCCTGTTGGGAGAGGCCGTGTGAACCATGTCACAGTGGGGGAAGCCTAGATAGCCTCGGACGTTGTGCCGGGTAAGTTTCTAGCTAACTCAGCACCCGCTACTGTCTTGTTTGATTCTGGAGCTTGCATTCGTTTGTTTATTGGAATTTTGTTGCAAAGCACCAGCTAAAGGCTTTGCCTCTTAAAAATGCTTTATTGGTTTGATCCCTTGGTTTGGAGTTAAGTACGAACCTAGGTTGCCCAAAAGTTAGAGTAACCATAAAAGGGGTAGAATTTCTAACAAACCTCATAATCATCGATGCCAAGTCCTTACATGTAATTTTGGTTATGGATTGGCTTGTTTATCACCAAGCAGTCTTGGATTGTGGTGGTAGAAGCATCTCTTTGGTCAGTCCAGTGGGAACCAAAGTAAAATTTGAAGCCTCCGCGGAAAAGCAGGAGGGAGCATGAGTCTGCAGCGTCAATTTTGTATCTTTGGAAGATGTGCCAGTGGTCAGGGAGTTTCTGGATGTCTTTCCCGATGATTTGCCCGGGATGCCACCAGTCAGGGACCTAGAGTTTGTCATCAACCTAGTTCCTAGAACTTCACCTATTTCCAAGAGACCTTATCGTTTGTCGGTTGACAACTTAGTCGAGTTGAAGAAGCAGATCAAGGAGATGCAAGATAAATGTTTTATCCGACCAAGTTCTTCACTTTGGGGAGCCCCAGTGATCTTTGTTGAAAACAAGGATGGTACCTAGCAGATGTGTGTGGATTATCACTCACTCAATGAAGTCACCATCAAGAATAAGTACCATATGCCCAGGATTGATGATCTGTTCGACTAGTTGAAGGGAGCCGGAGTGTTCTCCAAGATAGATTTAAGGTCAGCATACCGTCAGTTGAGGATTTGCCAAGAGGGTATTCCTAAGTCAGCTTTCTCAACCCGATATGGATTGTATGAGTTCACTGTGATGTTTTTTGGTTTGACCAATGCTGCCACTTACTTTATGAACTTGATGAATATAATATTAATAGAGTATTTGGATAAGTTCGTCGTTGTCTTTATTGACGATATTCTAGTTTACTCTAAGAGTGAGGAAGAACATGAAGAGCGCATCCACTTGATATAGAATAAGTTTAGAGATCATCAACTCTATGCCAAATTCAACAAGTATGAGTTTTGGATGAAGGAAGTCACTTTCTTTGGGGCACATCATGTCTGCAAAAGGAGTCGCCGTCAACCCTAGCAAAGTCAAGAATGTACTCAACTAGGAGTCACCCAAATTAGTACCTCGGATCAGAAGTTTCCTTGGAATGACAAGATACTACCGTCGGTTTATCGAAGGATTCTCCATAATAGCAAAACCCGTCACTCAATTGTTGAAGAAGGAAAAGAAATTTTCTTAGACGCCAGAATGTGAATAGAGTTTTCAAGAATTGAAGAAGCGTTTGACTACTGTACCAGTGATGATTTTACCCGATGTCCGAAAGAATTTTGAGATTTTCTGCGATGCATCGCGACAAGGTCTCGGTTGTGTCCTGATACAAGAAAGGAAGGTGGTAGCGTATGCTTCCCGTCAGTTGAGACCTTATGAAGCAGATTACCCCATTCGTGACTTAGAATTGGCTGCCGTAGTGCATTCTTTAAAGATATGGCATTATTACCTCATTGGTAATCGCTGTGAAGTTTACACTGGCCATAAAAGTTTGAAGTACATTTTCACTCAAGTTGATATTAATATGAGGCAAAGAAGATGGTTGGAGTTAATCAAAGATTACAACTTGGGAATCCATTATCATCCCGGCAAAGCTAATATAGTAGCGGATGCCTTAAGTAGAAAGGTCTACTGCAGTACTCTGATGATCAAGGAAAGTTAGCCAGCCCTGCATGAAGAATTTCAAAAGCTCAAACTAGAGTTGGTCGAAGAAGGTTTTTAGCCGCTTTGGAAGTACAATCCACTATGCAAAGTCATATCAGGAAAGCTCAGACTGAAGATGTAGATATCAAAGAGATAAAAGAGTAACATGAAGAAGGGTAAATCCCTAAGATTTTCAGAGGATGAGCAAGGAACTCGGCCGGGACTGAAAGAGAAGAGGAAATGCGGCAGCTCCTGTAACACAAGACTAAAATTAAGTGAGAGGATTGCTTCAAGGAGCTTTGGGGCACGAATCGATGCAAGTTGAAGAGGGGGCTGTACTGGTGCGGTGAGAACCGAAAGGAGGCGCGCGACGGCTTGAACTCGGGGCTCGGGGCTTCGGGCAAGCCATAGCAACACGAGTGAGAGAGGGAGAGCTGGGTGGGGGAAGGAGACGAAGGGGGGCTGCTCAGGCTCTTCTATAGTGTCACTTACCAAAAGCGAAGGGGAGACGAGGGGAGGAATGAGAGTAGGCTTAGGGGTTCTTATAGTCGAAGGGGAGGAAAGGAAGAACCGTTGGAGAGGCTCGGAGGTGCGTGGTCCTGAGGCGGCGCGACATGGGTGCTTTGCACGACGACGACTCGAGCGGGCCGAAGCAGGTGGCGGAGGCAATGTGGCAGGTGGCGCAGTCGAGGGCACACGCGCTCGTGCACGGGCGAAGATGGGACCGGGCGGCTCCGGGCGTCGCACTGGCATCCCGAGCGACAAGACCGGTCGAGGGGGAGGGCGCTGGAGTCCTTGGGCAGGTGGGAGTGGCGCTGGCGATGGGATGAGGCGAAGGAGGGCGACGGAGTCAAGGGCAGGTGGAGGGGAGCAGGTGCATCGCACGGGGCATCGTGCGCGGCGCACGACGCTGACTGGAGCAGCGTGGGGAGGTGAGCGTGGTGACAACTTGGCGGCGAGCAGTGGATGCGCAGAGCGACGGATCGGGCGACGAGCAGTGCGGGCTTGCGGCGTCTTGGCAACAAGCGTGGCGAGAACATCGATGCGGGTGTGGCGCCGCAACGCCACGCAGGGAAGGCGTCGGAGTTAAGAGTAGGTGGCCAGTGTGACGCGACGCGCACAGATGCAGTGGTGCGAGCAGGTGGGCGCATGAGGGCCAGAGGAAAGGGGAAAGACCATAGAAGTTTAGAGGCTGGGCCGGGACGGGAAAAGAGAGGGGCAGGGGAGATGGGTCGGCTGGGCTGAAGGGAAGGGGAGGTTTGAGTCGGAGGAGAAAGGACAAGGAGTGGGCTATGCCCAAGAGGAAAGACGGGCCGGCCCATGGGGAGAAAATAGGCCGAGCCCAAAGAGAGGAGTTTTGAATTTAAGGTAGAAGTTTGAGATTTTAAAAATACAACTTTTATTGAAATAAGTTTTTGAAACCAACTAACAAAAGCAATTACTATTTAATAACAAAAAAATAGGCTGTTACAAAGGTCGAAATAGATATGGATCAATCATCAAACTGGAGTTACGCTAATCGAAGGTAGCAAAACAGCTAACAGAGTCAACGGCGAGCCCTCAACAGTAACAGTGTAGAATCTGCAACCGAATGTAGACAATTTCAAGCTACTGTGGTCATAGGTGGTAAGGTTCAATACAAGCTCTGTCCAGCCTATTGGCTACTGACTGCTCTTTCCGACGAATTGGCTCACCAAATGCACGAATCCATGATGCAGAAGCAAATCATAGAGTCCACTTGATGGACAGAAATGGCATCAACTGAAATTACAGAAACAAATGTCAGCAAGTACACAAATAATCTACCTGAAACCTTAAGTAGAATCAAAGTCAAACGCATTAGCACAACAAAAGATTCTACGGCACCTGCCTATGGAGCTCCGGCTGCTATTCCGATAGAGCTTCGTGAAACCGCCATTGCCTATGCCTTCTTGGCGCGCGGGGCTCGCCGCGAACCAGGAGATGAGTTGGCACACTGACATGGGAGGTTCAACCATGTCGGGGATGCATGTATTCGAGCTTTCTAGCAAGATCAACTCTTGCTCTCGAGCTATTGTCGCCGCCGCTCTAAAGCGCTCCGCCTCGGCGGGGCCTCTAGTCGAGGGGCAAGAAGCCAAGAAGGGTTGCGGGAGGGAGGTGAAAAGAGGCATAACATAAAATAATCCAAGGGTCTCTTTTGCAAATATATCCCCTCCGTTGCCTTCTTAGACTCGATATCCGCCGCACATACTCGATCGAAGGGTGCAATGGGACCCAAGATTGGATCGCGCCGCGATCCACTCAGGAGCAACACAATTCATAATACAAATTAGTAAGGGGATTTATACCTAAAATGGACTTCTCTTCCTCAATCTTAATCGCACAAATCCTGCGACCCAAGATTGGATCGCGAATGTTCTGCGCGATTTGTGCGATTAAGATTGAGGAAGAGAAGTCCAACATGTGGAGGGGTCTTGCATGAGTTCTTACCAACCCGACAAATCCTGCACCGAAGACACACGGAACAGGTTCCTACTTGCGCAGAATGTGGGGCGGATTCAGAGTCCATTTATCATGTTTTGCTGGACTGCTTTGTTGCTAAACAATTCTGGTTTTCTTTGAAGGAACTGGTGGGTATAAAATTACCACGACTGCATCCTGATACTTGGGCTTTTGATCTCTTCCAGGATCAGTGCTGCAATCAGGAATATGCGGCGATCATTCTTTGTGGCATATGGACGCTTTGGAATGCACGCAATGAACGACGGTATGGAGAACAAGGTATGCAAACACGTCAAGCTGTTGATGCTAGCAATAACCAAGAAGCCTCTGGCATGGTGCTTCAGGATGATCAAGGAAGTTTTGTTGCGGTCAAGGCGATCTGGTACTCTCATGCGCTGCATGCTCTACATTCAGAAGCACTAGCATGTAGACATGGCCGGGAGCTGGCACACCATGTTGGTGTGCAAAAGATTATTATGGAAACAGATAGCAAGCAGCTTGTCGATCTTTTGAATGAATGTGTTCGGACACGTCCTGAAGTTACACCGGTTATTGCTGAAATTAGGGAGCTTAGCAAGAGTTTTCAGGAGTTTGTTTTGTTAATCGACGGTGTAATTCCGTCACTCATTTATGCGCAAAACAAATCTCTAGTAATTCTAGTTGGTGCGTGTGGCATGAGATACCCAACTTTATGAACGCGGTCTTGTAATCTTGCTCAATCTTAATAAAGGAGCTCCCTTCGTCTAAAAAAAGAAAGAAGGTGAGATGCGTTACCTCACAGAAAGCCAGAACCCAATCGGGTGTAATTGTGAAGGTAAGTCATCAAACGATGTCCTCTCTAACGCCTGCGTCTTTCACTTGCGCAGGGTGTATGATCTCTTGGTAAAGATGATCTACTACATCCTAACTTGCTTAAATTTGGAAGCAGTGATGCGACGTGAGTTTCAGTCGATGAGCAATGGTCAGGAAGACAGGAACCCACTTTCAGATTGCTCTGCACATTTCTGTCTAGAATGCCGAAATACCTTCTGAAATCTAAAGAACGTGTTGAATATATAAGCATTTTTCGAATCACTTTAATCCATAAATATACTAGATGAATTATGAACAATACTTTAGTCTTTTTCATAAAGAAAATAAGCATGAACACCATAGTCATACAAATTTTCATAAGAACATAAACTAGCATTCCTATCTCAGTGTTCAGATTAGCAGTAGATAGTAAAACTAACTAAGCAATAAGTATGAGATAGACATACCCAGATCCAGTGGAAGAAGTAGCAGTAGCAGAAGCCCTGGTGAGGTCGTCGTTTGCCATGACATAGTGGTAGTAGTCGTATAGTTGATGCAGAGGATCGGATGGTGAAGAAGCAACGATTGGATGAAGACGAAGCAGCGAGCAGTCGCGCGAACGCTCCCCAAAAACCTTATTCGTTCTCGCTCGTGCAAGCCTTCAAGGACGGGGTTCCGGAGGCCTGCTCTCCCGGTTCGACCTTGCACGTACCTTGCGGGATGGAGATCACCAGAGACAACAGCAACATACTCGAGGATCAAGGATCTCACTTAGTCTCTTGTGGAAGTGAATTTGAAGAGACAGAGACCAGAGGAAACGGTTGCCATTAACCAGTGTAAACCGCAGCCATAACTCACTGGTAACTGAACCTTCGTTAATGCCATTACTCCGAGTTGGTGCGTTTTGATTTTCGGATAGATAAAGAAAAACGCGCCCGCACCCGACGTGCCTGCGTGCACGCACACGGACCGCACCGCACGGCACGACACGGCTCGGCGAGGCAAGCGAGCGTGCGCGTGTGTTGACCTCCTCCAATTCCACAAGGGGCTACCACGTTCCACCTTATAAAGTGGTGTAACTCCCCTTCAACTCTCCATGTAAGACTAATCAGTTTTAGCACATGCATATGAGCCTTTGAGATTCTCTAGGAATTAAATAAAATTAAAAACTGGGCCCAGCCCGTATTAATTCCTACAATCCCCCACCAGATCTCGAAGACACATGTCAAAAGCCTTGATCCACAGTATTGTTTTAATATACTAGTGTTTCGATGGAGACCGAATAAGGTTGAACATCCATCTAGAACAGAAGCTACACTAATCCACAATTGCACAATGGACTAAACCTTGAATTGGTAGTTTTATGTGAATAAGTTTCACTTAAGTCCTTAACTGATACTAGGCTGTTAGGCATCCCCGCGGGTTGGAGCAAATAAGTCATACTCCTGGCTTATTCATGAGCTTCCTAGAGATTACCCTATCTCATAGACTGTGACTAGCAGTCGGGCCCATATAGGTGTGTTCTTTCAAGACTGCTCTGTAGGACAGCATCTTTACTTAAAAAAGCCACAGAACACATTAAGATAAAAATCAACCTGCCATACAAATTTAGGAGAGAGTTGCATCTCCAATGGAGTGGGTCTGTAAAAGTACTCTCCTCCTAGTTAACCAATAACTTGTTTCGCCAATCCTACTTCACGGGATTTTCGATCACATAGGATGGGTTGCCACTATGGTATAACTCACGTGGGTCTCAAATCCATCTCCCTCGATGCATTGTCTATCACATTCCGTGATAAACCCTTTGTGAAGGGATCTGCCAGATTCTTAGCTGTTTGGATATAATCCAAAGCTATTACTCCGGAGTTTCTTATTTTTCTGACAGACTTCAGTCTCCTCTTCACATGTCTTGATGCTTTCATATTATCCTTAGAACTGTTCACCGTGACAATCACAGTTTGATTGTCACAGTTCATCAGAATAGCCGGTACTGGTTTTTCAACAACCGGCAAATCCATCAAGAGCTCACGAAGCCATTCGGCTTCAACAGTGGCAATATCTAATGCTGTGAGTTCTGCTTCCATTGTTGACCTCGTTAAGATGGTCTGCTTGCAATACTTCCATGAAACAACGCCACCTCCAAGTGTGAAGACATATCCACTTGTGGTCTTAATCTCATCAGCATCAGATATCCAGTTTGAATCGCTATAACCCTCCAGTACCCTGGGATACCCGGTATAGTGAATGTCATAGCTCATAGTACCCTTTAGATAGCGCATTACCCTCTCAAGAGCATGCCAATGATCATCTCCCGGATTGGAAACAAAACGGCTTAGTTTACTCATAGCAAACGAGATGTCAGGCCTGGTACCGCTAGCTAAATACATGAGTGAACCAATTATCTGAGAATATCTCAATTGGTCTCTGGCTATTCTCCGATTCTTCCTAAGCAATACACTAGGATCATAAGGTGTTGAAGAAGATTTACAGTCGTTATAACCAAAACGACTTAGAACCTTTTCCACATAATGGGTTTGCAACAATGTGATCCACCATCATCACCTCTCAACAGCTTGATGTTTAAGATAACATCAGCTACTCCCGAATCTTTCATCTCAAAGTTCTGAGACAATAAATCCTTGACCTCCTTAATCACATTAAGGTTGGTTACAAAGATCAGTATGTCATCAACATACAGACATAGAATGATTCCCTCGCCCCCACCATGGCGATAATACACACATCTGTCAGCTTCATTCACAATAAAACCTGCATATGTTAAAATTCTGTTGAATTTTCCATGCTATTGCTTACGTGCTTGTTTAAGACCATACAAAGATTTCAACAACTTACACACCTTTCCTTCTTAACCATTTACTACAAATCCATCTGGCTGTTCCATTTAAATTTCCTCGTCCAACTCTCTATTTAGGAAAGCCGTCTTAACGTCCATCTGATGAACGAGAAGACCGTGTGAGGCAGCCAAAGATAGTAGTACTCGGATAGTGGTCAATCTAGCCACAGGTGGATAAGTATCAAAGAAAAATTCACCTTCCTTTTGGGTATAACCCTTAGCCACAAGTTGTGCCTTGTACTTCTCGATAGTACCATCAGGCTTAAGCTTCTGTTTGAACACCCACTTACATCCTTCAGGTTTACAACCATAAGGACGCTCAGTGATCTCCCAAGTTCCATTAGAGATAATGGAATCCATTTCACTACGTACTGCTTCCTTCCAGTATTCCGCATCTGGAGAAGCATATGCTTCAGAAGGTACACAATGAAATCAGTACCAAAAGACTTTGCAGTCATTTGTCTTTTACTCTTCCTCAGAGTTTCATTGTCTTCCTCCTCAGGAATTTGTTCGGGGATTTGCTCAAAATATTCCATTGGAATGGCAGGTTCAGGAGTTGTATCAGGTTCCTGACTCGACGAGCTAGGCATATCTTTCATCGGAAAAATATCCTCAAAGAATGTAGCATCTCTGGACTCCATAATTGTACTGACATGCACGTCAGGTACTCCAGATTTCACCACTAGAAATCTATATCCAACGCTATGATGAGCATAGCCTAGAAAGACGCAATCCACGGTTTTTGGTCCAAGCTTACGCTTTTTGGGAATTGGCACATTGACTTTCGCCAAACAACCCCAAGTGCGCAAGTATGAAAGTGATAGTCTTTTCTTCTCCCATTGTTCATACGGGGTTATCTCTTTATTCTTTGTGGGAACCCTGTTTAGGACATGACATGAAGTCAATATAACCCCCCCCCACCATGCTTTGGAAAGACCCGCTGTGTCTAACATGGCGTTAACCAAATCAGTTAGAGTGCGGTTCTTTCTTTCAAAAACCCGTTTGGTCGGGTGAATAGGGAGGCGTCCTCTCATGGATTATACCATATTCCTCACAGAATAAATTGAACTCGTTAGAAAAGTACTCGCCACCACGATCAGACCTAACCCTTTTGATTTTCCTTTCAAGTTGGTTCTCAGCTTCTGCCTTATAGATTTTAAAGTAGTGAAGAGCTTCATCTTTAGTTTTCAAAAGATACACATAGCAGAACCTAGTGGAGTCATCAATCAAAGTCATGAAATATCTATTACCACCTTTTGTCAACACACCATTCATCTTACACATATCTGAATGTATGAGTTCTAATGGTGCCAAGTTTCTTACCTCCGCAGTTTTATGAGGCTTACGAGGCTGCTTTGATTGCACACAAACTTGACACTTAGAACCTTTGGCAAGGGTGAATTTCGGGATTAACTCTAAACTGGCTAACCGCGTCATGCAACCAAAATTTATGTGACAAAGTCGTGAATGTCAAATAGTAGTCTCATTACCACTACAAACATGGTTCACAACATTATTACACAAATCTGAAAGAGATAGGCGGAACAAGCCTCCGCACACATAGCTTTTACCAACAAATTATCCACACTTGGACACTATAAATTTATTGAACTCAAATACCAGTCTAAAGCCATCCCTACACAAAAGAGATCCACTGACGAGATTCTTATTGATAGATGGCACATGATGCACATTCTTCAGTTGCACAATCTTTCCCGAAGTAAACTTCAGATCGATCGTACCAACACCATGAACAGTAGCATATGACCCGTTCCCCATTAGAATGACTGAATCCCGAGTGACCTGGTAAGAAGAGAACCATGAAACATCAGCATACACATGTATATTAGCACCAGTGTCTATCCACCAATCGGTAGAATGACATACGAAAATAACAGTAGGTAAATTACCATACCCTGAAGTTCCCGTCTCAGTGGTACCAACAACAACATTAGTAGACTTTGAATTCAGCCCTTGCTGATTCTTTCCACCTTTGCGTTGGCTACAATCCTTGGCCCAATGACCAGATTCGCCACACACAAAGTAAATGTCATCCTTTGTGTTTTTCTTCTTCTTCTTGAAGCTAGTTGTTTGTGCAGTCTTGTTCTTGTCTTTGAAGTTTTGAGCTTGGCCATTCTTCTTCTACACCACATTGGCACTAGAATGTCCCTCATTACCTCTAGTGTGTGTATATTTTGCTCTAGCCTTCTCTTCAACATCAAGAGACCCGATGAGATTTTCAATAGAAAACTCTTGTCTCTTATGTTTCAGAGAAGTAGCAAAATTCCTCCAAGAAGGAGGAAGCTTGGCAATAATGCCTCCCGCGACAAACTTGTCCGGTAATACACACTTGAAGTGCTCAAGTTCTGTGGCCATGGATTGTATCTCATGAGCCTGCTCAACTACAGAACGGCCATCGACCATTCTATAGTCATGATATTGCTCCATGAGATACAGTTCACTGCCTGCATCCGAAACTCCAAACTCGGCCTCGAGTGCATCCCACATCTCTTTTCCAGTTTTAATCACTATGTATGCATCGATTAACTTCTCACCAAGAACGCTAACCACGGCACCTTTAAAAAGATTATCAGCAGCCTCGAACGCTCGCTCCTGTTCGGGAGTAAGTGTTCCTTCAGGTTTACCGTTTGCCACATGGAAAACGTTCATAGCAGTTAGCCAAAGTACCATCTTGGTGCGCCACCTCTTGTAGTTCGCACCATCGAACTCAGAGGGTTTGAGTGCAGCAACAAAGCCAATTGACGAAAAATACCTAAAATAAAGTTTTTGGATTATTGAATATATAAGTATTTTTCGAATCACTTTAATCCAGAAATATATTAGATGAATCATGAACAACACTCTAGTCTTTTTCATAAAGCAAATAAGCATGAACACCATAGTCATACAAATTTCCAGAAGAACAGAAACTAGCATTCCTATATCAGTGTTCAGATTAGCAGTAGATAGTAAAACTAACAAAGTAATAAGTGTAAGATAGACATACCCAGATCCAGTGGAAGAAGTAGCAGTAGCAGAAGCCCCGGTGAGGTTGTCGTTCGCCATGGCGTAGTGGTAGTAGTCGTGTAGCAACAAAGCCAAAGATGAAGAAGCAGCGATCGGATGAAGACGAAGCAGCGAGCAGTCGCGCGAACGCTCCCTAAAAACCTTATTCATCCTCGCTCGTACAAGCCTTCAAGGACGGGGTTCCGGAGGCCTGCTCTCCCGGTTCGACCTTGCACGTGCCTTGCGGGATGGAGATCGCCAGAGACAACAACAACAGTCTCGAGAATTAAGGATCTCACTTAGTCTCTCGTGGAAGTGAATTGGAAGAAGCAAAAGAATACGAACAGACCTCTGTTCCTGTAATAGCCAAAAAGCCAAAAACGAGGAGACAGAGACCAGAGGAAACGGTTGTCATCAACCAGTGCAAACCGCAGCCATAACTCACTGGTAACTAAATTTTCGTTAATGCAATTACTCCGAGTCGGTGCGTTTCGATTTTTGAATAGATAAAGAAAACGCGCCTGCACCCGACGTGCACACGGCACAGCGAGGCGAGCGAGCGTGCGGCGTGTGTTGGCCTCCTCCAATTTCACAAAGATGCTACCACGTTCTAACTTATAAAGTGATGTAACTCCCATTGAACTCTCCATATGGGATTAATCAGTTTTAGCACATGTACATAAGTCTTTGAGATTCTTTAGGAATTAAATAGAATTAAAAACTAAACCAGAAAGAGCGTAAATTCCAGAAAAAAGCCGTCCGAAATCACGTGAGATGGGACTCTAATAGGGAGCCCGTGCCCGCCTGACAAAGACTGTACTGTCGGCAGCTCCTGAATTTATTCCATCTGGTTGGTGTAAATTGGGACATTAGCATGCCAGGAACATGCGTACTTAGCCCGCCTGCAGTTTCAGTATCAAATGTATCATGATGTGTTCACACTTCGTCCTCAGTATTCGGTAAAAAGCAAGTAATGAAATATCAAGTCAAGCAATGGAATTTCTCGGCTCTTCTTATGTTCTGAGTGGAGGTTCGAATTGACTACTTTGGACTTAATGAATGCAGCTAAGCGTTAGATTAGATGTCTAACCATCGGATTCTTGATGCGTCACTTCATGCCGGAATGTTCATCGCTCCTGATCGAAATGCAGGGTAATTTCATGGGAACAAACCAAGCTGCTTAAACCAAAATCGTTTACTTGACTAGCCGCAAAAAAAAAAAAAAACGTTTACTTGACTTGAAGTCGAGAACTTTGAACAGAAAGCTGTTCTGAGACGGCACACGTGGACCGTGCCACCTCCCCAGTGGCTCATCCGGCCCAGCCCATTCCCCCCCAAGTGGCCAGCCAATACCGAGCAAATCCACCGCCCCCACCGGCCACCGCTCTCCTCCAAATCCAAGAGCGGCGAGGCGAACCCATCATCGCTGCCAACTTCCTCGCGAAGCCACGCAGAGCACGAAGCCGCGCGGACTCTCCCTCGACGACGACGCCGACGCGACGCGATGGATTCGAGGCTGCGCGAGGTCGACGCCCCCGCCGGGCCGGCCGACGGCGCCGCTCCCCCGCCGGCGGCGGCGAAGGGTGAGGTGGAGATCACCAGGCCCCGCAACGACAAGCGCGGGTACCGCCGCGTGGTGCTCCCCAACTCCCTCGAGTGCCTCCTCATCAGCGACCCCGACACCGACAAGGTCCCGTTCACTCGCTCCTTCGATCGGGATGGGTAGGGAGGTTCTGTGATAGCTGCCGGGTTTCGTTTCGATTTGAATTTGTGATTTGTTTGCAGGCGGCGGCGTCCATGAACGTCTCCGTGGGGTACTTCTGCGACCCTGATGGCCTGGAGGGGCTCGCGCACTTCCTCGGTGAGCGTTCTGCTCCGACTTGTTGCGTTATAGTTAGAACTGGGGGACATGGTAGATACTGCGATTGCCGTTGTAGTTAGTCGCTTTCCTTAGTTGGCAATCGGTTTACATGACGCTAGTGATGAGAATCTTAGTGCAGTCCGAGCCCAATAACCTGATTTTTCTGTTACCGTGATGCTCCCTTATTGTAATTTCAGACCCGTTTGGCCTATCACTACATTTTTCCTGCTTGTTACAAAAGTTTGTTTTTCTTTTAGGTTGTGGAGCCTGTTATAATACGTTCTGCTAGCTTGAGGTGTATGTGCTTCTAGTTGTTTAGTAGTAACCACTGATGTTGAATTGATCATGTAACGAAAGAAAGAAGATCAAAATTTTGATGTGCATATCCTCCTCACAGCCCAGACTAAATAAAAAAAGCAAGGAGAAAGTCAGAAAGATACTGCGGTCTGTCATAGCAGCATGCTACTCATCTCTTTCTTCTGGTAGCTGGGCCTCAGGCTTTTTGGAATTTTCCATATTCCTCTGGTCTCGAGCACCCAGGTCTACCAATAACTGCAAAAAACATCTCAGAATAAAGTTCTGGCCTCATGCCAAGCATCTTTTAACTCGAAGAGCAAAACCAATATAGCATGGCCATGAGAGAACTTGATTCACACGTGCAACTTAATGTTCAACTTCAAAATTGATATCTCCTGATAGAATACGGATCAGAACATCTCGCTAATAAGTAATAATGACCCAGAGTCCCAGACCCTCAAAGATTATGGGTTGAGGAATGACTTGGTGCAGCTAACGTTTACCCAGTAAATCTGCAAAGGAGTCAAAGTCCAGTTGTGAAAGGGCATCAGCAGTAAAAATTGGATGAACCTCAAAATAACTTACTTATCAGAAACTCATGAGATTCATCAAATATAAAGAGATAACATTTGTGATTGAAGAATTTGTGATTGAAGAATTTTATGCCAATAAATGTTAGTTCGGTTCAATAGATTCCCTATTATAAAGCTCATTTGGACACCATAGTGCTCCAATCATCTTATATGGACACACTTAAAGGCGATTTCCAAAATCTAGTATGCCAGGATTATCCAACTGGAAAATAAATTTACTTAGCTGTAAATATTTGCTTGGATAGTTAAAATAAGCAATAATATTCCCGTGTATCACTGAGCTTAGTATATGTAATTTGGTCTGTTATATTTTGGCTTGTTAGCCTTGCTTTGCATATTCCTCATAGTTTCTAAAAGTTTTAGACCAACCGGCAACGGCCACCGTATAAACCTCATTGCATTATTTTATCTTGGGTCGGATTGTACTATCACATTTGAAAAGTTTAAGGACATGTATATTTGTTGTGGATGCCTTTTGTGGGGAAGACATATCAAAGACGGCGACGGACTGCAGCGGCAACGGCTTCGGCCGGGGCACTGTTCACAAGCCGGATTAGGTTACAGTAACAGAATCGGCTACTGTTCCTGATTTGGCAGCAGATTCGGCTACAGTAACCGAATCGGTTACTGCACCTAATTTGGCAGCATAAGGTGCTGTTGGCAGGGATAGTTAGAGCTAGAGATTAATCTCCTTAAGAGATAGGATAGAGTTAGTTTCTCCTTAAGAGATAGGATAGAGTTAGTTTCTCCTTAAGAGATTGAGTTAGAGAGAATATGTTAGTTTCGTATTCGATTCGGTTTGTGCTTTCCACTTCTGAAAATTCTGCATGCTAAAGTCTATAAAAGCAGCATATGTAAAAGAGGGATACTCAATTCAGAATTAAACAAAGTCTTTGCCTCACCAAGTTCGACAACGATCAGAGCCTCGGCCGGCCGGAGCAAGTCCAGCCGACCCGAGGGTGATCCTCGCCTTCGCCAATTTATCTTCCTCACAATCTTCATCCTCCTCGATCCCACACCATATCAATTTGGTATCAGAGCCATCACCACCACCATTCGCCATGGAAACCAAGACTCTCAACGACGTGTTCTAACAACTCGCAATCATGATGACGGAGATCGACGACATCAAGGCGCAACAGGCCGCACATGATCAAGTGATCGCTGGGTGGAAGACAGGAGGCGGCGCGGCAGCTCTTCCGGTGGCGGCAGCGGTGGCTTCCACGCCCGAGGCCGGCCTCCCGAACCCGGGTTTCGCAACGATGAAGATCGGCGCGCGGTTCCTCGCTTCCACAAGCTCTCCTTCCCAACGTACGATGGGAGGAAGATCCTCTCCCTTGGCTCAATCGATGTGAGCAAGCTTTTCGGGGGCAACAAACCATGGATGAAGAACGAGTTTGGTTGGACAGAACGGGTTCCCTTGGCCCAACAGTGGTACTACCAACTTGAACGCGATGAAGGCATTATTTCACGGGTTCGCTTCTCAGAGTTCATCAACATGCGGTTTGGGCCTCCCATCCGCAACAACCCCCTTGGTGAATTGGCTCAACTCTGACGAACGACGATGGTCGACTCGTACCAAAAGAAAATTTTGGCACTCTTATGCCGTGTCGAGCCACTCTCACCGCTACAAGTACAACTTTTGACCGCTTGGTTGGGCAAGCCGTTGCAAACAGACGTGGAGCTTCAGCATCCAACGCATCTTCAAACGGCCATGAGCTTGGCTAGGGTGTACGAGCAACGTCTCGAGGAGATATCAGCGGATTCGAAGCCCCCACTAAAACCCCCCACCAGGTCACGCTTCACGTCCGGGGCTTTGGCGACAAGGACCAGCATGCCGACCTCGACAGTTACGGCGGCGGCCACTCCAGCGCCATCCGTACCGTCGGCGACCACCGGCACCGCGACCGACCCCGCCTCCCGCTTTTGACGTCTTCCCGTGGAGATGTCTGATCGCCGCGCCAAGGGATTGTGCTACAATTGCCCAGAAAAATTCTCTAGGAACCATTGTTGTTCCATGAAAGGAATTTTCCTCCTCGAGCTTGACGATGACGACGAGCCGACCGAAGATAATGACCATGTCGACATCTCTCTCCATGCCCTCACTGGTATCCGCACAGGCCGTACGATGCAATTGAAGATGGCAATTAACGGGCACGAACTGCTCGCTTTCGTGGACTCCGGCTCCAGCCACACTTTCTTAGCCGAAGCAGTGGCGCATCACCTGGGTTTGTCTCCGCGACCTGACATGGGAGTTACCGTGGCGAACGGTGATCGTGTGACGAGCTCCAGCGTCTGCACAAACACATACTTCACTATTGATCACGAATAATTTTTTGCAGATTGCTACGTAATTCCTCTCGACGGTTTTGACGTAGTCCTTGGTGTCCAATGGCTCCGTACTTTGGTCCCTATTCTGTGGGAATTAACAAAGTTGACTATGTCGTTCTGCGGGACGATCATCGGGTGACATGGGCTAGACTTGATGCTGCCTCAACCGAAGGACACGTTTGTGCCATTGCTGGACACGACTTGATGGGAGATCTTTTGGATGAATTCTCTGTTCTTTTTGAAGAACCGCATAGCTTGTTGCCGCCCCGACGTCATGATCACCACATTCACCTCCTTCCAGGCATGGTTCCAGTGGCCGTTTGGCCATACCGCTATCCACAATTATTGAAGGATGAGATTGAGAAGCAATGTGATGACATGTTGGCACAATGTATTATTCGCGAAAGTACATTTTCTTCACTAGTATTATTGGTTCAAAAGCAGGATGCATCGTGACATTTTTGTGTGGATTATTGTGCCCTCAACGACAAGACAATCAAGGATAAGTTTCCAATTCCGGTCATCGATGAGCTTTTGGGTGAACTCAATGGTGCCCGTTTCTTCACCAAGCTTGATTTACGCAGTGGCTATCATCAAGTTTTGATGCACAGTTCCGATATCAAGAAGACAACGTTTCGTACACTTTGTGGGCACTTTGAATTCTTGGTCATGCCCTTTGGTCTGACGAACACTCCAGTGACATTTCAGGCGTTCATTAATGACATCCTCAAGTCGTTTATTCGCCGTTTTGTCCTTGTTTTATTCGACGATATTTTGGTCTATAGCTTGTTGTGGGCCGAACGTATCCAGCAAGTGCGCACTGTGCTTCAACTTATGTGGCATCATCAGCTCTTTCTGAAGAAATCCAAGTGTCTATTTGGCGCTGAGTCCGTGGCTTACCTCGGTCATATTATCTCCAGTCAAGGTGTGGCTATGGATTCAGACAAGATAGACGCGGTTTAGGCATGGCCGAAACCATGTACCATCAGGGCACTTTGTGGGTACCTCGGTCTCACCGGTTATTACCGAAAGTTCATCAAGGAATATGGCTAGGTGGCAGCTCCCCTCACAAAACTACTCAAGAAGGAAGCCTAAAGCCTTCTCATATCAGATGCTGATTTGGCCTTTGCAGCTTTGAAGATGACTCTTGTGACGGCGCCAGTCCCCCATCTTCCTGACTTCACACCAAGCGTTTCACGGTGGATTGTGATGTGTCCGGTGCAGGGTTTGGGGCTGTATTGCATCAAGGTGGATGCCCAATTGCTTTTTTTCAGTCGGGTGGTAGCTCCTCACCATGCTAAATTGGCCGCTTATGAATGTGAATTGATTGGCTTGGTTAAAGCCGTATGGCATTGGTGGCCGTATCTTTGGGCACACGTTTTTCTTGTTCGGATAGATCATTATAGCTTGAAGTTTTTGCTCGATCAGTGGCTTTCTTCTATTCCTCAACATACTTGGGTGAGCAAACTTTTTTGCTATGATTTTTCTGTGGAGTTTCATCCTGGTCAACAGAACGCCGCGATAGATGCACTATCTCGGCGCAATGAGGACATGGCCCTTTGGGCATTATCTAGGCCACACTTCACCCTTTTCACCGCACTTAAGCAGGAGGTTTCATCTATTGCTGAACTCATCATCTTACGTGATAACATATTAGCCAGTAACGCTGAATTCGGTTGGACCTTTGTGGATGGATTGATTTTATATAACGGGTGTATTTTTGTGTTGATTCATCACTTCTTTGGACCGAATTGCTTGCCGATGTGCATAGTACTGGTCATGAAGGCATTCAAAAAACGTTACATCACTTTGGAGTGACCTTCTTCAACTCTGGTACTAATAAAAAGGTTTGCGAATATATCAAAGGTGGTGTGTCTGCCAACAAAATAAAACTGACCATTTACATCCAGCCGGACTTTTCCAAACTTTGAGTGTGCCATCGGCAGTTTGGAAGGATATTTCCATGGACTTTATTGAAGGTTTTCCAAAGGTGGGCGGCAAAACGGTTATTTTAACGGTTGTTGATCGTTTTTGGAAATACGACCATTTTATTCCGCTTGGTCATCCTTATACGGCAAATTCTGTTGCTCGCGCCTTCTTTGATGATATTGTTCGTCTCCATGGTATTCCCTGTTCTATTGTGAGTGATCGTGGTCCCGTCTTCACCTGTAATTTTTGGACGAACTTTTTCATCTTGCGGGATCTAAACTTCACATGAGTTCTGCTTTTCACCCACAATCGGATGGTCAGTCTGAAGTAGTCAACCGCACCATCGCTATGTACTTACGGTATCTATCTGGTGATCGTCCTAAGCAATGGCTTCCTTGGGCAGAGTTTTGCTACAACACTTCCTATCATTATGCCTTGCGTACCACACCTTTTCCGGTAGTCTATGGGCACGACCCTCCTACTCTGTTGACATACCAGCTAGGTGCAGCACGAGTGGTGGCTGTTGATCGGCAGTGGTGTGACCGTGATGAATTTCTCGTTGAAATTCGCGAACGCCTCCTTCAAGCTCAAGATTACATGAAGCAGAATTATGATAAACATCACCGTGAGGTCAACTTTGAGGTGGGTGAATGGGCCTGGCTTCGCCTACACCACTGAACCGTCGTTTCCATCACATACCAACAACGTTCTAAATTGGCTCCTCGTTTTTACGGTCCTTTATTGGTTGAAGAACGCATTGGCACACTTGCGTATCGTCTTCAGCTTTCTCCCAAAGGTTGTATTCGTACTGTTTTCCATGTCGCTTTACTCAAAAAGTATCTCGGACCAACTCCACCAGTTCCTGGCCGACTATCGGACATTGTGCATGGTCGTATGGTTCCTTCACCGTTATCTATTCTCCGGGCTCGTTTGAACCGTGGCACTTGGGAACTACTTGTTCAATTGTTGGGGTGTTCTTCGGCCGATGCGACCTGGGAGCGATCGAATGATTTTCAATAACGTTATCCCTTGTTCCTGCTCGAGGACGAGCTGTTTTCTGGAGAGAGAGGTAATGTTGCGGACGCCTTTGTGGGGAAGACGTATCAAAGACGGTGACGGACCGCAGCGGCAACGGCTTCGGCCGGGCCACTGTTCACACACCAGATTCGGCTACAATAACAGAATCAGCTACAATAACAGAATCAGTTACTGTCCCCGATTCGGTAGCAAATTTGGCTACAGTAACCGAATCGGTTACTGCGCCTGATTTGACAGCATAAGGTGCTGTTGCTAGGGATAGTTAGAACTAGAGATTAATCTCCTTAAGAGAGAGAATAGAGTTAGTTTCTCCTTAAGAGATTGAGTTAGAGAGAATATGTTAGTTTCGTATTCGATTCGGTTTGTGCTTTCCACTTCCGAAAATTATGCATGCTTAAGTCTATAAAAGCAACATATGTAAAAGAGGGAGACTCAATTCAAAAATAAACAAAGTCTTTGCCTCACCAAGTTCGGCAGCGATCTGATCCTCGGCTGGCCGAAGCAAGTCCAGCCGACCCGAGGGCGATCCTCGCCTTCACCAATTTATATTCCTCGCAATCTTCATCCTCCTAGATCCTCCTCGATCCCACGCCACATCAATATTGCAGTAATAAACTAATAATGTGTGAGTCGTTTTGTATTGTTTGGTTCCTTAACGCAGTAATGCCTGCTTCTTCTTTTACAGAGCATATGCTTTTCTACGCCAGCGAGAAATATCCTATAGAAGATACCTACTCAAAGTACATTGCAGAGGTATATATTCTGCCAGGGTCAAATTTTTTCTTTTTTTCCTGCTTCTATTAATTTAAAATGGGATCTCTGTAACTGATCTTGATATTGTTGTGGTAGTAATTTGTTGGATTTAGCTGACATTGATTTGGAAACATAGTGACAATGATTAAAACAACTGGGAGGCCCAGAAGGGTAGCTTCTGAGCTCGAAAATAGTGCACTTATACCGCATTTGGGGGTACTTGGATGCTTCCTGTTTTGGCAATTAATTTTCACTTGTTTAATTCTACATTTGTCGTCCTTCAGAAGCAGAGTGCTTGAGAATAGTTCAATATATGGACAACTAATCTAGTTTATGTCTGAACGTTGGCCACTGCCTTCGATTTTTTTCCTGGAGTGCTAGTTGGTTACAATATATTTCTTTTTTTTCTCCCCGGGGATATGTGGCCACCGTGTCCTGTTTATCAGTAAACTGAGAAAATTTGCTGTTGCGGTAGTGCCTGAATCATGGTTTCCCTACCACATGGTATGCTGCACTGGAATTTTGCCAGGCAGAGCTTGAGCCCTTTAAATCATCAACAATTCTAGTAGGAAAAGCCTTCTTCCTGGACTCCCATATGGTTGTTGAGAGGCATAATTGTTTAGAGATAATATTACGATATTAAGTGTCTCCTCTATTATCAATAATTAGTTGGGTAATATGGGTGTTTTTTTTGTAGCATGGTGGTTCAACCAATGCCTTCACATCTTCTGAACTCACAAACTTTTATTTTGATGTGAACAATGAGTGCCTGGATGATGCTTTGGATAGGTACCTTCTATTGTTTTCTTTCTTTTTACCTTCTTTGTCCTTGTTTTGCAAAATCTGATTCGTTTTGCTTCTTGTCTCGTATTTTTAGGTTTGCACAATTTTTTATAAAGCCATTGATGTCTCCTGATGCAACTCTTAGGGAAATAAAAGCAGTTGACTCTGGTATATATGACTTTTCCTCTTACGTGGAGTTGCTGATTCTACTGAGAGATCACCTTCTAATCTCCCCATTTTTCTTCGTTCGCAGAAAATCAGAAAAATCTATTGTCAGATCCTTGGCGAATGAGTCAGGTACTTTCACTTTCCACGCTTATGTTGAATCAGCTAATAGCTTTGTCTGTCATGGAAATCTTATTCTGTTACAGTTGTATGGTGTCATCTGACATTTTGATTTATGACGATAATTTCTGTTAAATTCAGACAGCATCTTTATTTATTTATTTTGGCATGCTGTTTCATGCTAAATGTTTTAGTAGTAAATCAATTGTAAATTCAGTAGTTCTATTCTCCTTGTTTCATATGCCATGCTATGATGCGTGGACACGGTCACGCGTGTTGAATACGGACATGTGTCGGACGCAGGATTTGTCATTTTCTAAAAAATGGCGACACGGGAACACAACTATATATATATATATATATACAGGGATCCAAAACCCGATCCCGGGGCATTTCCCGCCGGTCGGACGGGAACGGTAACCGGCCGGTTACTGTTCAAACCGGAAAAAACCCGGATAAAAATCGTTTGAATTTGATTAAAAACCAGCCGAATTTCGAAATTTGAAATTTGATTTTACAAAACTCGAGAAAACCGGCCAGGATTTCTAATCCCGGTCCCCGGCCGGTAACCGGCGGTTACCGGCCGGGATTTTATTCCCTGTGTGTGTGTGTATATAGTATGATGCACAGTCTAGAAAAAATGCCAGATATCTAGATCGTACGCCCCCCAAAATTAGATTAGGGCCATTAGGCCAACATACCGACCTATTTGCTCAACCCCAAAGGATGTCAGAAAAAGATCTAAAATAGAAGCCAGAAGGTGATTCCTAAGGTCGTATCAAATCTAAAAATGCCAGAAAAGAGAGGAAAATTTCAGATCTAGGAAGGAGCATGGGACGATTGACTCAGTGGGCTCACGGCCGGTCGCCCGGGGATGCAGTCGCTGCCGGAAGTGCGAGAGGAGTCGTCCTCGTCGAGCAGAAGGAAGGAAGGGGGTGGTGTCGAGCAGAATATAGGAGGGAGGGGATAAGTTTGGTGGCTACTGCTGCTAGAGTGCTAGGGTTAAGAGTTAAGGCAAATGGGTTGGGCCTTCTAAGTTTGAGCTAAATGGGTTCAGCCGAAATGTCCTCGTACGTGTCGAATACGTATCCAAATTTCAATTACATTTTTTCACACGCCTAATTTCGGACACGCCGCAAATACGTATCTGAGCTGTGTCTGGGTCCGACACGGTGTTCGACAAGGACTATAAGGTTTCCTGCCGTATTCGTGCATCAGAGATGCCATGAAACAAGGATATCCTGGTAGTTATATTTCATATCATTTTCAAGATTGTTTACCAGAAAATGTGAAAAAAAGAATTATCAGCTTGGTGAATATGCAAGATTTGTTAACTGACTAGAGAGTTGTGACTTGTGATTCTAAGAAAGGTCTGTCAACAAAGTTATAATTAGATAACTAGAGATAAGCTTAAAAAATATCTTTGATTCTTTCTCACTTGTTAGTGACGTGCTTTGTAACGTCCCGGCCCAACACTGAGCCCAGAATGTCACCAAAATCATTCTTAGAACAAAACCCCACAACAGGTCACAAATCAATTTAAACCATAATCACTAATAATTCCAGCAAGGTATGTATGGAATAAAACCTCACAACGGGTCACAGAACAACAAACTTAACGATATAAGTGCATAAATGATTAACTTTCACAAGTTGGTCACACACGCCCGAGAGACGTTGGAACCATGCTCCCGATACATAGGATGATAACAAGTAATAATAATCAAACTATTATTAAATAAACCAAAGTTCCAATCATTAAACTAATAATAACCAAGTCTAATAATAATTTCTAAATGGAAGCATCATGTCTCTAGATTTGAGTGAAAGTAAGCTAAATAAGAATGTTTGCGTAATAATTGCATGTGATCCACATGTACTACTCCATCCCATGCATGTCGCCTTGAATGGTCACCTAAAAACAACAAAGCAATGGTGAGTCAAAGACCCATCAAACACATCATAGAACAATAAACAAACATCTTATCATTCAATTCAATCATTATCATTGTCGTGCTCATACTCAATTAATTATATCGTCTCTCACGTAGTTAATTAACACAATTAACTTGTCACGCATGTAATGCTCAAGTATGCTTCATACTCGTATGCAACTCAATCAGCTGATACCGGTATAGTGGAGTGATCACTCGTCAGTGAACCACTCTATCCTTCACTCCCATGAAGGCTCTACCGAAGTAGGTTTTTATCTAGAATTTTCCGGACTAGTCATGTAACAGTATTCACCGATTTCACCGGAATAGTTACAAGACTTTATCACCGACCTGACTCGTGCAACTCCTGTCATGATGCATGCAAATGATGCAACAACTTTTCTATTATCCATTATCATCATTACCATGTCATATCATGTTATATTATCATCATCATTATATCATGGCATTTAGATAAGCATAAATAAATCATAAATAAATGTCATGGCAAGTTAATTGTAAAGACAAGGGCAAATAAACCGATGTCTACCGCTCTATTATGCACTTGTCTTTTAGCCACGAGAGTCGGAACGATGCAAAGGTAGCAACAAACTCGAAGCAACACTCCTTGGACAAAAAATCAATAATACATTTGAAAAACATGCCACAACAACACACAAACATCAAACAACTCAATATCGCTCATACGCGCAAACCCGACTCAATTAACCCAATTTCACCGGACAACCTACCTGCTGTCCCGGTGATCAAACGTCTATAACTTTTACTTATGGAATCCAAATATAGCAAACCCTATGTTTTCTAAAATCTAAACAAAATTTTCTACCATTTCCTAGTTATGCAAATTCTCTGATTACGCCATCTAGTTCCCCGTTTTCAACTCTGAAGGTCAATTTGGAACTTCACAGAACAGCAGACTTCACAATTTTATAACTATTTTTCCACCACATGAACAATAGTAGACCATACCATTTCTGGAAAACTACAGAAATTATCTAGCTAAACCTAGTTGTAACCATAATTTAGTTCTAACATCTACGGCACGTAATAAATCAACCTACATGATTGTTGTTAACGGCGACAAAGTTCTAGACAACAGTATTCCAGAGGTCATAACTTTTCAACTGCTTAACCAAATTTAATGATTTTGAACTCTCAGGAAAGCTTAGGAAATCATCTGCAACTTTCCTTACATGTCAAAGTTATGGATCTAGACGTAGATATCCCAAAACACCCCCCCGCAAGGTTCTGCAGTACAACTAATCGAAACAGGGCATCACCAAATTAATAATTTCCATGTTCAATCTACTCTGACCTTCAATCTGCCATCAAAACAAAATTGTCCAGATCGTTACCCCTCGAAATCGGATGATGAATGAGATCGGATCGCGAAACCCTAATTCTTTCCTTCTCCTTCCTCTCCTTGCCCCTTCTCTGTCGTGGCAGCACAACAGCCCAGCATTGCCATCCTTTCCTTCTCTCTCTCTCTCTCGGTTGCTAGTCTTATGCAAAGCAATGCAGCAGCATGCAAGGCTGCAAGCAGTTATCTAGCAGCGGCATGCAGGTGCTGAAGCTAGTGTAGCATGCAGGGGCTAGCAGCGCAAGGTCGGCAGTGCTGGAGCAGCAGGGCGCTGGGGCTGAGGGCAGATGGCACAAGGGGCTGAGGGCAGAGGGCTGGGGCGCTAGGGCAGGGCAGGGCAGGGGCGGCAGCAAGGCTGCCAGGGGTTTGGGGCGGTAGGGTTTGGGCAGCCGGGCCCCCTCTCCCCTACTTATGTGGCAGCCGGCCCCTCCCTTGCCGAGTCCACCTTGGACTCGGCTTGGGTCTAGGGCCTTGGCTGGCCCACTCTCCTTCCCCTACACTTAAATCTTAAATCCCTTAATCCTTTCTCTATTATCTCTTAATTAAAGCGGGACATTACATGCTTAATGCTTTTATCCTAAGGAGTGTTGCATCTTTGGACAATTTAGTTGTTACCTGTAATACCTATGGTTGGCATATGATATTACATGTTATGTTTGGCTCATGACTTACCTTGCTAGGAGCATGGAGTTAAGTTTAGCCCAGAATATTAAATATTAAATCCTTTATTACCTTCATGGAAGTTGTCCTATTTTGAGGTCATCAAGGGTTTGATCCAATCCCAAGTGTCTTTGTTCTTTAGGTATTTGGCTAACTAGAAAAGAATAATATCATCATTCTAAAGGTCCTTCCATGCTAGGGCTGCCTGGCCGGAGCTGGTCATTGTTAGTGCTTAATGAGTTAACGTTCAAGATCTGAAACTCTAAATTGCCTTCCCGCAAGAAATAGAACAGTGTGTAGTTTTTTATTTGTTTTTGCTATGCAATGGGAGATGATATAAGCTAGCAAATTGCTATACCTCCTCTACTACTTGTGCATGTTTCATTGTTATGACTAAGAAGTAAGAATGCAAGTATGATGTTATATGCTGAAGTCGAATAACTAACTGGCCTAATTCCTCTGAGAATCCTTAAGAGCATAGTGTAAAAACATCTTTTCAAGTTCATTAAGGCTAAGCTGTGATGACAATGACTTCAGTCCGGTCTGAGATAGCTACGACCTACGAGGATAAAGATCTGAATTCCATCTTCTCATTCGAATATCTTGGCCAGATAATAATACATAGATGGTTTATAATAACTTATCCGAAAGTACTTAAATGACCTGTCTGAACTACCTTATGCACAATATCAACCGTTTAATAGCTTGACCTGCCTATTCCTGGTACAGCCAAAGGCCACCCTCATGTTGATGTGATTGTGTTCTCTTGTTTCCATGATTGTGGCCAATCCTCCCTAAAATGATACATATAGTTGTCTTTCATGTCATTCACTGTTATGTTTTTTCTATTCTTTGTCTATATTGTTTTGGTTTCAGCTCCAGAAGCATCTTTGCTCGAAGAACCACCCATATCACAAGTTCAGTACTGGTGGGTATTTTAGTCCTCATATCAATGTCTTGTAATGTCGGATTTTATATGCCATCAGTGAGACATTGCAACTATACTGCTTGCTTGCTACCTAGTTTATATTTCTCTCTTCATTTTATATTCATAAATATTACACGGCAAAGTTATTTCAAGAACACTTTTAATGCTACCTTTTGCTTAATTGTTTCAGTGTCTCAGTGATAAAATCTCGTAATAGTGCAGAAAAAATCTACATGTTCAACTTTTGCTTTTGATATTATGATTTCCTTGTTGGAATGAGGCTTGTATTTATTCCAGTGGGCTAAGAGACCAATATATAACATGTACATGGTTTACAATTGTGCAAAAAACACCCTACACTATCTACATATCTAACACCATCCCTTAAACTCATGGTGAATCAACAACACTGAGTTTGAAAAGGTAGAATCTATGCTGAACTCTAGTCTGTGCCTTGGTGAAGAAATTTGCTAACTGAAGCTCCGAAGGCACATACTGAATAGCTTGGTGAGCTCATGCTTCACAGGATCTCAAGCAATGCTGATTGCACCAGTACTATCTGATAAGAACAGAGTCTGTGCAGAAGTGGAAACACCGAAATCTTCAAGTAGCCACCGAAGCCAGGTGATCTCAGCTGTCAACGACGCTATGGCTCTCAACTTAGCCTCAGCGCTCGAACGGGAAACTGCAGTATGCTTCTTGGTCTTCCATGCAATCAAGGAGGAACCAAGAAAAACATAATAGGCAAAAAGAGATCAACGATTAGAATGATCGCTAGCCTAGGTCGCATCAGAGTACGCCTGAAGCTGCAAAGAACTTGAGCGAGGAAAGAAAAGGCGACAAGTGATGGTCGCGAAGATATCACAGAACACGAAGAAGATGGGTGTAATGAAGCTGATTGGGACCAGAGACAAACTGACTCAGGATGTGAACTGGGTGAGAGATGCCAGGGCGAGTGATCGTAAGGTAGATGAGGCTCCCGACAAGATGGCGGTAGCGAGCGGGATCCTCAAGAGGTTCACCATCAGTAGGCTGGTGGTGAACACCAAGCTTCATCGCAGTATCCACACACGCTGATCAGTGAGACAAGCGCGAGTAAGGATGTCCTGAATGCACTTCTCCTGGAAGAGATAGTAGCCCTCAGGCGTAGAAGTGGTCTCTATCCCAAGGATCGTGTTTTTTCGAGTCGAGCCGAGCCCTGTCCCTAGCTCGTAAAAAAAAACGAGCTGAGCTTGAGCCGCTTGGAGACTCTTTTGGCTTGTGCGGCCCAGTCCAGCGCGGCACCGCCCCTTGCCCTAGCCAGGAGACTAGGAGGCCGCCACTCTTCCTCCCACGAGTGAGTCCCAAATTCCCGATCCCCGATCCCCAATCCGCTAGATCCCCTTCCTCCAGTCCCGATCCCCTTCCTCTCATTGTCCAAAGCGCCGCCACCCTCCACCCCGCCCCTGAATTCCCTAATGGCTTCGGCTTCTCATCTCCAACTCCAACTGGTTATTCACCATTCGATTGTTGGAGCTGCTCCCTTGTTTAGGAGAGGAGGATCAGTGACGAGACTGAGGAAGGAGATGGTCCAGACTAGGCAAGGGACCCACCGCCACCGTGCCTTGCGGCGGGTCAGCTCCCTTTCTCCCGCTCGTAAAAGGAAAAAAGATTTCTTTCAAGCTCGATTTGAGGAATTTAAGTTGGAATCGAAGGAAATTTAGTTGCTTTTGTTTCACTGGAGTTCTTGATTTGGCAAATTTTGCTATTGGTTTGGATTTTGGCCCAACTGATGAGCAATTTGTTCACCAAATTGCAGGGAGATGCGACAGGTAATTTCTTGGCCGCTCTCTCCCTTACTTTGAGTTACCGTGTTCTACATCATTCATCAGTAGTGGTTTTCTTCACAGGAGATACAAGGACTAGTACCATATCGATTGACAACTATGTAGTAACTTAAGCTTGTTACTATGTGATTGTGTGTTGCTTAATTTGGTGTTCCTATGTGAGTTCAGAACTTGAGAGAATGCATGCTAATAACTACTACCAAGAATAAGATCAGGGATAGCGTGGTGGTCCTTTCTTCTTACATGGGGCTCTTCGAGTTGTTGCGAGCTCAGTTGTGCATGTTAGCTGTTGTCTTTTAGAACATATGATTGATCTAGGTGGTGGATCATGCAACGTCTTTCGCCGGGCAATGGCTCTCTGGCGGTGGCACGCGGCCAATAGCGAGGTGGGGAGAAGAGGCGACTGGGAGCCGCTCAAATACCGCCTGGTCCTGGTCGCGAGCCGCCTTTCGAGCCGAGCCAAGCCAACTGTTGAAACGAGCTTGGGCAAGCCTGGCTCGAGCCGGCTCGTTTCCAGCCCTATGCGCGGTGGAGTGAAGTAGAAGCCGGCGTAGGAGGCTGGGATCCGTCGTAGGCGGCGCAGGGAGGACGGGATCTGGCATGTGAGAGCAGGATCCGGCACGGGGGAGCAAGATCCGGCGGTGGCGGCCGGTGGCGCGAAGGTAGAGCTCTTGCTTCGGGCGGAAATAGTGCAGAGGAAGCGGAGCTTCCTCTGTTTTGCGTGGGGAAGTCAGAGGACACGGGGAGGGTGGCGGCGGCAGCAACAAAACCCTATCCTTGCTCTGATACAATGTTGGAATGAGGCTTGTATTCATTCCAATAGGCCAAGAGACTAATATATAACATGTGCAGGGTTTACAATTATGCAAAGAACACCCTACACTATCTACATATCTAACATTCCTAAGTTCATAACATATAGTACCTCACTACTTATACCTTGAGAATAACTTAACTAAGTTCATAACATGTAGTACTTACTGCTTTTCAGCCGTTTTTTAATCATTTTTAGTTGACAGCGTGGTACTGCCTCTGTCCCTAAACTAATTGTTGTATGATAATAGTGCAGTCAAACTTTTAAAATTTTGACCCAAAAGTATTACTTATATTGGCTATATGAAAATAATTTCTGTAGAATTTTTGTTGAAACTTGAAATTACTTCAATAATAATATTTTTTTAAAAAACTTGTAGCTACATACTACTACGAAAATTAATGGTACTGGAGACCATGTCAAAGTCGAAAACAACACTTATCTAGGGACTGAGGTAGTATTTACATCCTAAAATATATTTTAGATGTTTTTCTCTTTGTTATCAATAGTCATGGAAGTTTTAATGTAAGCCGTACAAGATACTATTTGTTACTTGCTAGAAAGGTTGAAAAATTATTTTTTGAGAGTGACTATGGTACATGTATGTAATTTATGCACTTTACATACACTTTTCCACCATCCACTAATCATCCTACAAGTGGGAGGGGTGGGTAGTGGGAAAATTGTTAGGGGAGGAAAAGTTTTAAAAACTTTTTTCTAACTAAAAGTTGTATCTACCACAGCCATCCCCTCCTTTTTCTTTACTATTTTAATGATCATGTATTGTTTTAGGAAATTGGGACACTTTGGAGGTTAAACCGAAGGAGAATGGATTGGACACAAGGCTTGAGCTTATTAAATTCTATGATTCACACTACTCAGCCAACTTGATGCAGCTTGTTGTTTATGGAAAAGGTTTTTCATCAAACCATTTTACATCTTTTTTTCCCATAACCTTACAAATTCTTCATATTTGACCTTTCTTTTTCTTATATCTGTTGTATTTGCAGATAGTCTCGACAACATTCAAACCCTTGTCGAAAATAAGTTCTGTGATATCAGGAACGTTGGAAGGAAGCGATTTTCTTTTCCTGGTCATCCATGTTCAAGTGAACATCTCCAGGTTTACCATTTGCTAAAAATGCGTTGATAATTCAAATGCATCACTGGATCAGGTGCCTTTTCTGAAATGTTAAGGATACTTGCACACATGTTTATATGATAGTTGACGACTTGCAGATCCTTGTTAAAGCGGTTCCCATAAAACAAGGTCACACTTTGAGAATATTATGGCCAATCACTCCAAATGTTCGGCATTACTTGGAAGGTCCTTGCAAGTATGTGAGCCATCTGATCGGCCATGAAGGAGAAGGATCTCTATTTTACATACTAAAAAAGTTAGGTAAGTTCCGTATCAGAAGTTTAGAACTTCTTTTCGGGGATTGGGGGCCTTCTTTGGCCAGTCTCTTGGATATTTGGAGTAACGAGATGCTCTTCCCAACTTTTATGCTTCTTAGTTCTTGCTTTCAGAAATGCTGTTATAATAAGAATACCAGGCCTTATCGTTAACCTGCTGCAGGATTTTAGTGAGAGTCCAACTTTTGTCTTATTTTTTTTAATTGCTAATGTTAATACCTTAATGGAATATTTAGACATGATAATGCATTCTAATTTCAAGAAAGCCATTAAACTTTCAGTTGTGTGATGAACTGATATCTAATTAAGCTTGACCTCAAATCTAATCAGAGCCATAGTTTTGCTTTCCCATTGACATGCCAGTTTCCAATTGGCTTATGTCTTTATAGTGCCACATGGATGGCTAGCCATCCTGGTTTCACCTTTCGTGTTTCTTTTCCTTTTGTATATGCTGTTGTACAATGTTCTTTTCATTTAATTTATCTCAGTGGATTCTTCCCTACTGTTGTTTATATATATATATATATATATATATACAAAATCTGAACTTGAAATTTTGTCATTTTTCTTTTCAGATAGTGTTACATACAAAGCTATTTACATCATGCTTATTATGGCGTCGCCTAAGCGGCGGTAAGGCGCTGTCGGGTGCTATGGCATCCCCCTGCCTTGCGTCGGCCCCGCCTTGCCGCCTCCTCCCCGCGGTTTCTCATCGCACGGCTCCTCCCCCCGGCCAAATCCACCTCCCCGCCGCCAGATCTGCTTTCCCCACCGCTAGATCCTCCTCGTCACCATCCATTGGGCCACACCGCGGCCGGATTTCGCCTCCCCCATCCAAGGCGGCGGAGAGGACGGTAGAGGGAGAGGGCAGGGAAGAGAGAAGAGGAGAGGAGAAATTACCTCACCCCCACCGATTCCGGCTCGCCACCGGATCTGCCATCCCCGCCGCGGGAGGACGGGAAGGGGAAGAGGATGGCGTCCATGTGCTACGGGAAGAGGGGATGCGGCCATGCAGCGTCGGCGCATCCCAGAGAGAGCGAAGAGGGCATGGGAAGAGCAAAGGCCGAAGAGGAGGGCAGGGGAAGCGTCGGCCGGACGTCTGGAAGACTCCCGAGTCGGAGGGTAGGGGAATATGGGAAGAGCGTCGGCCGAGAGAGGGATAGAGACATAGAGTTATGGGCCGGCCCGACGTGCATCAACAGTAGTGGGCCGGTCGGATCATGAATTCGCGCAGCAGCAGTATTTTCTTTTAATTTTTTCTTTCTTTTTATCCTTTTCATCATCTCCACTTCCTTGCTCCCTTAGCCCCGCCTTAGGATGTGTAAGGCGTCACCTCACCTCACGCTTTAGCGCTTAAAAGGTGTGGGGGGTGGGTCGCCTCGCCTTACCGCCTTCATAACTATGATTTACATATAGGAATAATTTGCTCTTTAGGTGGTATATTACCTTTGCACTATTTTTAAAAATCCTTTATTGGTGCTATGCCGCTATTTGCTCTTTATTATGTGCTCCTATCAAGTCTATTAGGTCATTAGTTCCTTTCAGTTTGGATTGGAAGGGAGGGAGCTATTGTGTTGTTTTAGTGTAAGAATTGAAAGTCAAACTAGATTTTCTTTGGAACAACATGCAATAAAGAAAAGAGCAAAAACACTTTACAGGCACAACACATGAAAAGGAAAACCATAGATTTGGTGTTACCACTATATAAATCCCTCTGTTCATGTTATTTTCACCTTAGTGTTCTGGTGACTGTTATGGTTTACTTGCTCGGATTAATTTTGTATTCTGCTAAATTCGTCAGGATGGGCTATGAGTTTGGGAGCAGGGGAAGGGGATTGGAGTTATGATTTTTCTTTCTTCGGCGTTGTTATACAGCTCACAGATGTAGGTCATGGTGAGTTCTCATTCAAGAAGGACCATTTGAATATTAAAGTTTTGAAATGCGAGTGATAATTACCTGTTTGATACCATTGATGATAGAGCACGTGGAGGATATTGTTGGATTGTTGTTCAGATACATAACATTGCTTCAGACCTCTGGAACTCCGAAATGGATTTTTGATGAGGTAAATCTGATTTGGGATTTATGTTTCTTTTGAAGATATAATTTGTTATACATGACCAAAATCAGTTACCATCTGTATGTGACATCAGATGAAGCTTTGCCCTGGATAGTGCCTTCTTTTGAAAGTTAGACAATCAGGTCATTTATCAATGATACTTGATACAATGACTTCACTACCATTAGATTGGGTTAATATTCTAATCAGAAAAACTTGTATGTAAGATCTTCAAATTTTGTTAAGATATTAGTAAGTACAACTTTGTTATAATTTGGCCAGTACTTTTCTTATACTCGCTTTGTTCTTGTATAAATGGCATTTTAGGGAGTGAATTTTGTTCTTTTGTAAATGGCGTTCTACATTTTTCAGATGAAGCATAACCATACCTTCCTAAATTGCCCGTACCTTATTTAACGTACACTCATGTATGATGTTCAATCTCCTTGTAATTGGTAATTAGGACTGAACGTAGATGGTTTAGGAACAAATTTAATAAGGTAGTAGGGGACATAACTTTAGTAGGAGCATGATGGTAATCTTGTACCATTTCTTAGTATGTGTGCACAAGTCTAAAACACCATTTATAAAAGAACGGAGGGATTAGTTTTTATTCCATAATTGTCTGGTTTGGCATTCTATTACAGCTGTTGACCCTACTAGATTTGTATTCTGACTTGAGGATATACTCACACCCAGAGATAAAAAAACGGCCGGGTCTTACCGGTCGGGTCTGGTAACGGAAAAACCGGCCGGTTTAGCAAATTCAAATTCTAGTTTTCGAATTTAGGCTGGTTTTTAAGCAAATTCAAACGAATTCTATTCGGTTTTTTCCGGTAAATCCGGTAACCGGCCGGTTACCGTTTCCGGCCAGTCACCGGGAAACTGGCCGGTTCCGGGTTTTTTAACCCTGCTTGCACCTATTCCTTTATTACTCAAACGAAACATGTGTGCTGCCTTGAAGGGGTTTATTTTGTATCACTGGTACTTTTTTTTTAATGAAACTAGAAAAAGGAAACAGTTTATTTACTGGTAAACATTAATGATTTAGTCAGTTAAATCGATTTCCAAACATTACAAAGATGCACACAATTCCATTTTGACTGACGCACAACTACCTTTTTTTGGACTGTCAAGCTTCTAGCTATCTGTGAGACAGGATTCCACTATCGAGACAAGAGCCCTCCTATCCATTATGTTGTCAATATTTCCTCAAACATGCAGGTATATTCCAGTTATTGATTTGGGCATCTATATTGCATGGTTCTCATAAATTTATCTCCATAATTAATGACAATCTTGTATCATGATTTTGTTTGCATGTGCCTGTATGAAGTTAGGAATTAACAGCATCTAATTTAATTGCATTTTGACTATTTCAAATTTCTTGTTTCTTGTTGCATGCATATGAGTAATAGACTCTCCTAGTCTCCTTGTTGCTTGTTTTCCAGTAAACTATTCTACATTAAAAGTTTGGATTGAGGGCAGACAATTCTTTGCTTAGAAGAAAAACGACTTGTTCAAAATTTTAGTATTTAGCTATTTTCTAATCGGACGGATATGGATTTTGCTAATTCCATACGAGTGCTAATTCATAGAATGGTACCATGTTCATTCATCCTGACATCTTGCCGTCCGCACGTTTGATGAAGCTTAAACGAAGGAAATGAATGGATTTTTCCACACCGTGGGCCCCACTTTTGCTCTTATCCTTAACTTGCCAACCCACAGAGCTTTCCCAGCCACTTGTTAGTCATTACTAGTCACTGGCTTTTCTCTCTTTCTCCATCTCTCCCGTCTCCTTCATCTAGAAACCAAGAAAGCTAACACCTAATTCCAACACTTATACGCAACATAACAGTCCACATTGGAGACGGCAAGGATGGAAGGCAAGGAAGGAGGACCTGGCGCGGCTGTCGTCGACATCCAAGCGTACCTGTCGGTAGCGAATGCCCACGTCGGAGACGGCGTGGAGCATGGACGTGGCATCGGGCGCGCTAGCTGCTTGCGGCGCGGGTGCGTCGCATGTATTCCTAAGCATCGCCGGCTCGTTGCCCAGTGCTCCACCATAATTCACCTCCATTGACTGGTACGAAATCGACAGAAGGCTCGATTCCGTCCGGGATGGCCGGGATGACCGAAATCGGTCGGAATTGTGGCCGGTATGGAACAAAGCCTCTTCTATCCTGCTTTGCATGCCGAAATGGTACGTTTCGGCCATTCCGGACGGTACCGAAACGGTATTGACAACTTTGGGTGGGATCCCTCATGAATGATTTATTGATACGTGTTGGTGTTGTTAGCAAAATATCCCTTCGTGTGACCATCATCTAGCGATTCACGCGAGGAGTTAGCAAGTTAGCACCCAAAGATGGGTTGCACTAGATACTTCCCCTATTTGTGTCATGTAGGTTCCAACGGCATTTCCAATGTAGGCACATAATTACATAAACATGGGAGCTCTTTCTTGACTTATGCATGTAGGCACACTTGCACTGTTGAACATGACAGAATTGCGCAGAATGCTGGACATTATGATATAATATAGAACATTGGAATGATCAATTTCGTCACTATAAGTTCTGCCAAAATGTTCACTAATAAATGGTTTATGAATTCTGCTGAACATTCCCATTTCTCTTTTCCCCCCCTTCATCTTTCCTCTTTTGCAGATTTTTCCACCAGAATATTGGCTGATGGCATCGTCTGTGCCATCAAAGTTTTCGCCAGATGTTATTCAGAAGATATTAAATGAATTGACTCCAGACAATGTTAGGTAGGTTCTGAGTGCATTCGTGCCATAGCAGGTTTTCCTATTCTGTTTAAGATGCAAATTTCCAGTTATTGAATTTTTCATACTCGTTGTATATTTTTACGCTCAACACATGCCAGTTGAACACTGATGTTTTCAGTATTTAAGTCAGTTATACTCTAGTGCATTTCTTTTATGGAAAATAATGTTACTCTGTTGTTAAATTTGTTTATCTTAGGAAGCCCATCGGTCTCATAATTCATTGTGTCACAATATCACATATCTTTGATTACTTAAAGGGTTCCTGCATCACATTGCTAAATCTGAAGATGCTTTCTTGCTGAACACAAAGGATAACCATGTTTCCTAGGGTGTATTGAGAGCACATGCCAGTGCATCTTGTAGCCCACAATTTCTTTATTTGTTCCTTTGTATTCTTTTGTCAAATTCCAAAAACCAGCTAGAGGTTCTCCACTCTTCTTTGATCTGTCTGAGGGCCATCCGCTTTCTTCTTCTTTTTTGCACCCTGAATCTATTCCTTTCTTTAATTCTACTTTTCTATTTTCCCTGTCCAAATGGATATATTTACTTACAGGAATTATTTAATACTGATTATCTTCCATATCTTCTTTCAGAATATTCTGGGAATCAAAAAATTTTGAAGGGCAAACAAACCTAACAGAACCATGGTATGGTACATCATATTCTGTTGAAGAAGTCCCTCCTTCCACTATACAGGTGCACAATTGGATGTTACTGTTCTTATTTTATTCTCCAATTCCTAGATTTAGGAAACATACATTTGTCTTATGTTATTGATTTGTATTACAGAAATGGGTAGAGAAAGCTCCCAATGAAGATTTACACCTGCCAAAACCTAATATCTTCATTCCAAGTGATCTTTCATTGAAAAATGTTGAGGAAAAGGTAATATTGTTTGAAAAAAAAACTATGTACTTAATTTTATTCTGGTAAACTCGTGATTGATTTTTTTCGGTTTGTCCAGGCAACCTTTCCTTCTATGCTGAGGAAAACACTGTTTTCTAGATTGTGGTACAAGCCCGATACAATGTTCTTCACACCCAAGGTCTACATCAAGATGGATTTCCACTGTCCACTGTCCAATAGCTCTCCTGAATCAACAGTTCTTACTGATGTATTCACAAGGTTGCTAATGGATTATTTGAATGATTATGGTATGCAGCAATACCTGAGATTTCTTAATGTTTTTTATGATTCTTATGGCATAAGTTGATTAATTTGTTCCAGTGTATTCTTAATTTCTTTTTATATGATGGTCTGACATGGATATAGACATATAGTTCATTCTAGATAGGGCATATACATGAGGTTAGGATCAATGAAAAATTAGGAAAAAGTTCTTTTTTGTTTGAGAGACTTATACTTCCTATTTGGCCAAAACAATAACTCAATACTTACGTTGAGAAACTTTTTTGTAGCTAAAAGTTGTTTGAACCATAGCCATCCCCATTATTTACATATGCTAAGGCAGGTTCTTAGAAAGTGAAATGTTGATGGATGAAACACATTGTCATCTGGAGACTGGATGCTCCACATTGTGCTATGTCCTGATTAGTTTGCCTTTGGTTCATTTTCCTGTTGCAATAATCCACCAACTTTTGTTTTGGTTTCAGCTTATGACGCTCAAGTTGCTGGTCTTTATTACGCAGTTAGGCCAAATGACACTGGTTTTCAGGTTAGTTATGCAATTCGGCGATTCACTTTGAATAAGCTTTTTTTTGCCTTCATTGCTAATCCAAATGATGCATTGTTGGAAACATCACACTAATTCTTACTACGGAAAAGGTTGAGTGACTTCACTAGTAGTGAGTCTAGTGAGTAGTGAGTAGTGACTATTAATTATACTCATTATTAAAAGTATTAGTCCTGTTGTATGCATGCAAATACCTGTAATTCTTAAGTATTGATACTGACTACTGAGCTACAAACCAATCACGACTTATTTTCTGCATCTTTGCAATGTCCTGTAGAAAAATGGAACTTGTACTACTATCGTGTGACATAAGCCCAGAGGTCAAAATGTTGGCAATTTGGAAGTTGGTGGTGATGACAAACATTTGACGGACTTTTTATTTTCAAAATATGCAAAAAGAATCTCAAAGGTCATCCTAGCCAATCTAATTTGGAAAAAGAAAACGGACACAATCTTTTGTGTTGTACAGTCTTGTACTAGCCCCATGAAGCTAACACATGGCCTTTACTTACCTAGTTCAGTGCCACACCAGGTAGTGTTATATTTTGAATTAACTTTTCATTTCGAAATTCATGACCAAACCGATGTGGGTACTAGTATCGATGCGCTATCCACCAACCCCTGGCACATGCCTTTCTGAAGCAAAGTTTTAGTAGTGGTTTTGAAGCTAAAGCAGTGCCCCCTGTCGATATGTCAGTAACCCAATTTATCTTTTTCGATGTCCTTCCACCACTAGTACATACCACGTCTCCTGGCAGTAGTTTCTTTTATTTCTGGAATTCAGTTCTATTTTGCCTGAAACTGGCCAGATCTGGATGAATTCTATTGGTACCACTACCAACTACCAAGGATGAACTGCTATTGCAGTGTATCTGTACGAGTCAATAGTGATGTCATTTTAGTCACGATTGTTTTATCCCTGTTTAGATACAAAGTTTCATGGCGTTTAATTGAGGTTATTTTGGCATGCGCGGTTCTGGATGGTAGAATTAATGTTGAGTTACCAATATTTTTTAGATATGATGTTAGCATCAAGTGAAAGGGTTTAAAGTCTTAGTATAGTTTGTGTTGTGTGGCAACATGCTTCACATGCCTGCAACAAAAATACAATTTTACACCACCTACTTGATTCCATCATGTTTGTTTTCTTTTGCATATTTTCACTAAACCAGTATACGCTCGTGTATTCTTGTGTGCTGGTACTAGTTATGGACTGGTGGTATGATTGGTGAGGAACACTCAGGTGCAGGGCTCCCTGCATCATATCTAGTGTAGGTCCAATCCGAACGTGACTCATGATGCATGCCGACCTCTGTATTCGAGGTGTTTAGGATTTGCAGCACTACTATGCCTAAACTTAAATTTTCTCCTAAAGCATGTGCTGTATTGGCATAGATTGGGACAAGATGATACAATGTTACGCATAAGAAGATGCTCGCCGTATGATTCTTATTAAATCAATTTAAAGTTAAATTCCTGCTTCACATTGCGTACCAAAGCTTGAAATAGACATTGTAGCCTGTCTCTGGTCTAAAAAACACTTGGAATATTTTCCTTCTTGCTGCCACATATCAGCTCAGATATGCATTTTTGTTAACTGTATGCAGGAGTTTGAGTACTACAACCGGTTTATAAAGACCTTATTAGTATTGGATCTTAATTTACAAGATGTACATGATAGAATCTTTTCATCAGTTACAACATGCTTTTTCTTCTGTTTTTTTGCTGTCTTCATAAGTTAAAATGGCACTATATTGCCTAATAGGTTGATATTTTCTGGCCCAGGATTTTTTTTTCACTCATAGTTTGTGGTACAAGCCTGACACTGTTGCATGTGTGTAAACCTTGATCATGGATGTTTTGTGATTTATTATCCAAATGTTTATCTTGTGGACCGGAGTTAGAACTCATGACATGATATGAGATGTGTGGCTTACTGGAACTCTTCTTGTTTTCTAATCCAATATTTTGTGATTGCCTTATAGGTAACTATGGTTGGCTATAATGACAAAATGAGAACCCTTTTGGAGACTGTTATTGGCAAAATTGCAGAGTTTGAAGTTAAGGTTGACCGTTTTTCTGTGATAAAGGTAATGACCAATACTACACTACAAGTTGTTTGGTGATTCTTTGTTATTAAATGTCCTCTGGAGGTCTGCTAGGATGTCCTGTTTTGGTTGTTATTTGGACTGGTAAGGAAATTGGAAAACAGTTAGGCGATTCTTGCCAGAGCTACTTTTGCTGTGGAAAAAGCAGTAGTTTTCATCCATGAGTGGACAACGGGACATAATATTTGCATGCTATAGATAATACCGTGCCTTATTATTTAGACTTTGACAAAGTGCATTTGGAAAAACGTCATGTATTGCCTTGGAACTTGGAGGGAATGTAATTGCTGAGTGCAAATGGCTAAATGCAGTATCCCTCAACCAAGGATCAAAATCTCGGAACCGGAGGAAAAACCGCCCGACGTCCGGTAACTGGAAAACCGGTCAAAATTTGAAAACTGAAATTTGAATTGGCAAAGTTTTAAAACTTGTAACCGGACCGGTTACCACCCAAAACCGGAAAAACCACTTCAAAAAACTCGAAAACCCGCTACCAAAACCGGAAAAAATGTCTTAAAAAATGTTGGGACTTGGGAGCAGGGATGGAAATCCCGGCTGGTTACCGCCGGCGGTAACCGTCCTTACCGGTGGGGGCCGGGATTTGAAATCCCGGCCGGTTTTTTCCGGAGTTTGCAAATTCAAATTTCAAATTTCGAATTTCAATTGATTTTTAAGCAAAATTTAACGAAATTCGACCGGGAAAAACCGGTAACTTACCAGCCGGTTACCGGTATCGGCCGCTGGCCGGGAATTGCGCCGGGACCGGTTTTTGAATCCTTGCTTGGGAGCAAGGATCCAAAAACCACTACCGGTTGAAATTCGATCGTGGCCGATATCTGTGAATCGAAATCCTTAAAAAAAAGCGGGACGAATTTCAAAAACTGAAATGTGAATTGCCGATTTTGAAAACCAGTTACCGGAAAAACCGGCTGGAATTTTGAATTAGAAAGTGTTTAATGAAGTGCATATTTAGCTCATACAATACGTAATCTATCATATTTAGCTCATACAATACATAATCTAATATATTTAGCTCATATGAAGTGCAAAACGGCTAGAAACAATAATTCAAGCATATTTAGCTCATACAATACGTAATCTAGCACAAAATAGGCCTAAACCAACATAGGAAGTGCATTATGTATTCAAAAATTCAAATTTGAAATTTAAATTTCTCGGCTGGTTACTGTTCACCCGGTCCCCACCAGTAAATCCGGTTACTGGCGGTAACTGATCGGGATTTTTTTTCCCAGCTTAGGAGTACAATAATTCAAAAATATTTAGTTCATACAATAGGTTATCTATCACAAAAAGGCCTAAACTAACCTAGTAAGTGCATCATGCAGTCATAAATTTAAATTTGAAAAAATCAGGGCGGTTTTTTTCTCCCGGTTTTTCTGGTAACCGTCGATTTTTGTTTCCTTGCCCTCAACCATTGATGAATACCAATAGCATGTTAATATTGCGCATACAATAATTTGTTGACCAGAAATCAAAATACACATGAGTAGTCTATGCAGGATATTTACTGTTCCTGCTATCTCTGGTGTACTATTTGTTATTTCTCACTGTCTTGCTCTGATTTCCAAGATGTTTTTCGGAAAGAAAAATATTCCCTACTTGTACAAAGGGTAATTTGGTGGCCGAGCCTGAGCACATCTGCAGTACATTTAGTGGCATATATATGGGCATAAGCATTTTTGTGTTTACTATCTTTCCATGCAAAGAAAATGGTATTGAATAGATAAGAAGGAAAATTGTTGCCATATATGCACATCTGTCCTTCTGCAGAATTCTAACTGTATTATGCACACATAGTTCTTATTAGCCTAGGATGTTCTAGTAGAGCATTCAGGCATTTTGTTATTTCTCTTGCAATCTCTTGTGGCTTGCTTTCCTGATGATGCAAGCAAGCTAGAATTCTATGCATTTTATATGAACTGAAGGAATGTCTTTTGTTGCTGTCATCAGGAAACTATAACAAAGGAGTTTGAGAATTTCAAATTTCTGCAACCATATCAGCAAGCCTTGTACTATTGTACATTGATAATGGAGGAACAAACATGGCCATGGGATGAACAACTTGCTGCCCTTTCTAATCTTGAAGCTAGCGATCTAGAATTTTTTTTGCCTCATCTGCTGGCAAAGACATTTATTGAGTGCTATTTTGCAGGTTTGTTCAATAATTGACTTGAATGTTTTTGTACTTGCTCATTAAGTTATTTCATAATGCTGCTGATGGCGTTTTTATTCTCTCGGTTTCTTTACCGAGTAAACAGTTTGTGTTGTTTTTATTCCTAATTGCGTATGTAATTTATTTTAGGGAATATTGAACGAAGCGAAGCAAAAAGTGTTGTCCAGCATGTTGAAGACACCTTATTTAATGCACCCGTTAGTGTTTGCAAATCATTACCCCCATCACAGCATCTTACAAAGCGAATTGTGAAGCTTGAAAAGGGTTTGAGGTATTATTATCCAGTAATGTGCTTAAATCACCAGGACGAAAATTCTTCCCTTCTGCATTATATTCAGGTATAGCTTTTGCGCTTGTTTCTTCTTGGATGTTATTTCTGTTGATCTCTTGCACATTTACGATTGATAGTAGTTTAAAGTACTGTCGAATCTGCATGGAATAGCAAATTCGGGAGGTTGGTTTCTTTAAAGATGTTGTGAGTTGTGACTGTCTGACTGAGCAGAGGCTCATCCAAAATCAGATGCAATATTTGAAAGTTGAAACATAGCATGAGTGCATACAATAACAACAAAGCAAGACAAATACAGTATAAAACCTAAAATTGGAGTGAAGCACAATAACAATTAACAAGACTGAAAAATACTGGCAAAGAAGGCTGCAAAATGTTCATCTTTTCTGAAAAATTTATTGAGTTCTGAAGACTGAGTAAATTCAATTTATGTGTTTTATTTATTAAGAATGGCTTGGTACAAATAAAATAGTTCTCAAAACTTGAAAGGTGGGTTTTTTTTTACAAAGGGCTAAACTGCGGTTGATTCCGCAATACAGGGACGAATACAATTCTAGCAATTAAATTTTAGATGAAATGGGAAATGGAAATCATTTGTTTTCCAAAGCAGTTTGCTGCCCAGCCTGAAAAATACATGTAACACAAGATACAATGCTATAACAATGTTTCCATCACTTCAGATTCATCAGGATGATCTCAAACAAAATGTTCTACTTCAGTTGCTTGCTCTTGTTGCTAAGCAACCAGCTTTTCACCAATTACGCTCAGTTGAGCAACTTGGCTACATAGCACTGCTTAGACAAAGGTATGCTGGTGCCTGTATTTTGATTGTTTTCTTCATTGTATAAGAATGTTGTTTTCTTCATTGTATAAGAATGCACTATGTTCTTTGGTTTGGTTTTGGAGATAAATGTTGTATCCTAGTTGACCACACAATCTTGTTTACCCAGAAATGATTCAGGAGTCCGTGGGTTGCAATTTATAATCCAGTCAACCGTGAAGGTATATATATATTTTCTTTACAATTCCAGCTGTTGTAATTATTCTCCTGTTCTAATACTTCTGGTTTAACAGGATCCATCCAATCTAGATGGCAGGGTCGAAGCTTTCCTTAACATGTTTGAAGGCACCCTAAACCAAATGCCTGATGCAGAATTCAAGGTTAGATGCTAGAACGCTGGCATTAATATTCATTAGCTTCTGTTACAGCGTGCTGTAGCTTTAATGCCTGGTTCTATACTTCTATTTTAAACATTGTATTGTGTAACCTGCAGAGTAATGTCAATGCTCTCATTGACATGAAACTGGAGAAATACAAGAATATAAGGGAGGAATCAGCTTTCTTCTGGGGGGAGATTTCTGAAGGAACTCTGAAATTTCATAGAAAAGAAGCAGAGGCATGTCCTATTTACTTTAATTTGTCCTTCTGGTGTATCATTTTTGAACTCCTTGAGTTCTACAATTGCAGGTTGCTGCACTGAGGGAGCTCAAGAAGGAAGAGTTGATAGAGTTCTTCAATAGCCATGTCAAGGTGCACGCCCCACAAAAGAAGATTCTTAGCATACAAGTCTACGGCAGTCTCCATTCCTCCGAGTACGGAAAGATAGCTCATGATGTGCCACCACCGCATTCGTATGAAATAACCGATATGTTCAGCTTCAGGAGGTCGAGACCTTTATATGGTTCATTCAAGGGAGGTGTTGGTCAGATGAAGCTGTAGGACAACCTTTTTTTTACTTTTGCAAAAACTGAGAGAATCATCTTTACATGTAACTTCTATTGTTCCTAAATAAATGTTTCGTGGGACAAATATTTTAGTTTTGCATTTTCGCTAGTGGGAATTTCACATCTTTTGTTTGTTAATGGTTATCATCATCCTTTATAAAAGACACCAGTCTTGGGGCTGGGCTTCTCAACTTCTGCGCAATGCTAGCCCTATTCTTGGTAAGCTGCCAACGATGTCAATGGGGAGCTGGGGATCCACTGTTCTCATTTGTTTATACCTTTCTGCTTCCGAACCGTTCCTTTTTTAGTACTATTTACAGAGCAGTTCTTGTTTGAGGAGAACTCGCAATGCTGCACCTCCTGGCTGAGGTAGGCATTATTTCTTGTTGATTTTAAGATGTTTTTTTTTTCTACCTGCCTCTTTTTGACGAATTTTTCTCTGCTAGGCTGTCTTCGAGTTGGCTTGACTCTTGAGCATATCACAAATTTGGGTAGTTGATCGAAGTTGGATGAAGACTCAAAGGTAGTTCATTCCTTGCTCGACTATAGCTTAGACGACACATTCAAAATTAATTCGCAATCTACATTGTATCATGCCAAATTTTTTGTGCAGAACTCAAACCATCTTCCACTACAAGCTAAGAATTGGTTCTCTAAAACCAACTGGCGCACACGTGTTTTCTTATGTAGCTGGGTGGTTACATGGAGATTTGCATCATGTTGAGCAAATCTACATCACGAAAAGTAGGGAAACCAGATATTTCCCCTCTAGTTACAACTTACAACAATGGATCATGGAGGAGAGCTCAGTCTCCATTCTCCAACACCGTGGTCGTTACATGTCAGCCCTTGTTGCTTAAGTAGCCGCGAGGACTCGGGAGAACAGCTGGATGGTCCAGTTGTTGCGAAGGAACTCGTCCGGCGTTCGCCACTGAAGAACAAACTCCGGCGCTGGCGGAAGAGGTTCCGGTCGACGAACCAGCAGCAGGGTTGCCATACCCTGCAACGCTCCGCGAGTACGTCGGCACGAGCATCTTTGGAGGAAGACGAGGCAGTGGAGCCTCGAACTGAATCACACTGAGCGCTTGCAGCAAGCTTAATGGATGGCCGCACCGCGCACGTTTGACGTTCCATCTCCATTCCGTCGAAGCCGCCGTTCAGCCGCGCGCTCGTCGGCCGCCAAGCGAATTGCGCCCCGGCCGTAGAGTTGCCAGACTGGTTACTCCATTAGGCGAGAGGCGGGACCGAGCTTGGCACCCAAGGAAGAGTCCAGCGATACACCGCTCGAGCTCGCTGAATTCATATGTGCATGGCGCAGGTCTTCGCAGTTTGTCACTGCTTTGGTCAGTGACAGCCGGGCAGCTAATCCGATTCGCAGTTGCATGAGTGTAGACGAGGAAATCATGGTCCCACCAGCTGCACGAAAAGCTGTTTGCGACGGCTTCTCTTGTTAAGAAGGACAAAATTCTTCTACGTGGGCTATCCATAAGTTACTGCGTTTTTTTTTACAGAGTCATGGAGTGCCTACATTTTTCTCTAGATCAGATTCTCGCCTATGCCAGCTTCGTCGCAGTTGACTTCTCACCCGTGATGTATTTCCTTCGTGCTGCATCAGCATAGGTTTGATATTAAATTTGTTATTGTTGCTTTTAAATAATACAAAATAAGAAAACATGCCCATCGCAAATAGAAATATGATATATATTATGGTTACATAAGCAACAGAAAAACATAAGACGGGTGCATACTATGGAAATTTTTTAGCTATAGCTAGTAAGATCGTTGTTCGTGATTAAAAAATAGGCATGTTCCCCTAGTGAAATTCATGGAACTCCATTTGTTTTTCCTAGATGTGAAGCCCATTTACTAGTAATTGTTTCAAGCAACTTAAGTTTATTTTGAAAAAAAACATACATAAATTCAGTAGTAAAACTTGAAAGGAAATGTCAATGGGTCAATCGGATGAAATTTTCTTGCAAAGCCTTTAAAAGAAGGGGCTAGTTTAGTATTTGCCTAACACTAAAACTGTAACATAAGTACTTGCTTAAGAAATCTTCCAGAGAAGGGGTCATGGCCCCCTTGGCCCTCAAGAAGCTCCGTCCCTATATAAATTTAATTTATTTTTTTCCTTCTAAAAGCATAAATCTGCCACCTCTCCTTCCTTTTTGTATTGGGTCAGCAGGAATGAGGCAGGGTATTTACGAGGAAATCTTCACATGTAAGGTGGGAGACTTACCTTTGAAATACCTGGGAATTCCTGTGGATAGAAAGAAAATTAGAAATATGGATTGGAGAAGGATTGAGGGTAAATTTGAAGACAAACTGAGCTGCTAGCAGGGGAAACTTTTATCGACAGGGGGGGTTGGTGTTAGTAAATTCTTCTCTTATCAGTTTACCTCTGTATATGATGTCGCTGTACAAGCTGCCAGTGGGGGTTAGAAAAAGAATGTACTTCTTTAGATCCATATTTTTATGGAATTCAGCTGGAGATAGAAAGAAATATCATCTAGTTCGTTGGCCAATGGTATGTCTACCTAAAGATCAGGGTGGTTTGGGTATTTTAGACCTGGGAGTCATGAACTCAGCCTTGCTAGGTAAATGGCTTTGGAGGTTGGAGAATAAGGGTGGCCAATGGCAGGAGATTCTCAGGAGGAAATATCTCAGCAAAAACACCTTGGCTTAGGTGGTGCCTAAGGTGGGGGACTCGTTTTGGAAAGGTGTGCTAGGGATAAGATAGATTTTCTTATCTTGTTGCAAAAGGAAACTGGGAGATGGGGCTAGAATCAAATTCTGGGAGGATCTGTGGTTAGGAGATGTACCGTTCTCAGTAAAGTATGCAAGACTATATAATGTTACCACTTCCAAATATATTACTGTGGCTAAGGCTTTTGAGCACGAGTTTAGAAACATCAGATTTAGAAGGATGCTGTGTGGAAGACTTATTTTGTGGAATAAGCTCCTAGCAGATTGCAAGGGAGTGGCCTTGAAGAAGGAATGTGATGCGCTGTTGTGGTTGTGATCATCTTCGGGGACCTTTTCTGTTAAATCATTTTATAATGTTCTGAGGATGCAGAGCATTGCTTTCCCACATAAATTCATTTGGGATGTTAAACTACCCCTAAAGCTTAAAGTCTTTCTCTGGCTAGTACTGAAACAAAGCATCCTGACCAAAGATAACCTTATCTATCGGGGTTGGGTAAGTAGTAAAGGATGTATGTTTTGCGGGGCAGATGAAAGCATTGACCATTTGTTCTTGTTGTGCCCTCTGTCGAGATACATTTTGAATATCATTAGTTGTATTTTTGGCTTGCCTAATCCTCCAGCAGATACTGCCCGGCTATTCACTACCTGGGTAGGGAAGTTTGCCAGGAGGCCTAGGAAGTTGGTGCTGGTAGGTGTAACTGCCATTTTGTGGAGTATCTGGAAAGTGCGCAATATGACGTGTTTCCAAAATAAGTGGCCTGCGGAACCTATTTCAGTGATACATTCCATCTGTCATTGGATTGAATTTTGGTCTAATTTGCAGAAATTGGAAGAGCGGGAGTTGCTTTTCAAGGGCGCTAGAGCAATTGGGAAGGTTGCCTTCGAAGTTTTTGGAGCAAGAAGCAGATAGGCACCATGGACTAGCAGATTAGCTGATGGAAGATGCTGAATGGATTGCGGGTCAAAGGCCCTCTGAACTAACATCAAACCATGCTAGTTTGCTCTTAGTTTTGTTTTTGCTTGACTACAGTCCTTTTATGTAATCATGCTGTCAGTTAAACTGTGTAATTTGTTTCCTTTAATGGAAATGAGTGCAAGCCTTTTATTAAAAAAAAACTAGGAAAAAATGCTGAACATCTCCACATTACCTCCCAACATCCCCTCTCACGAGCGGGTACGATGGCGGGCGGGTCTTCCGCTGCTTCGTCTGCGGCAAAGGCACCAGAAGTTAGAGCAGCTGAACTGACCGCCCACCGCAAGGAGCGGCTACCGCCGCCGCACCGCCCGACATCAAAGGATGGTGGCGCGGTGCCTTCCACTGCACTGCTCGCCACTTGGCCGGAGGAGCTCGATCTCAAGCTCCGCCTTGGCCGTCAATGAGCAGGCATGGGCCGCGATGAACTCTTCGGCGGTGATAAATAAAGAGGAGAGTTCAATACTTATTGTATCCACGCGTAAATTGCTCTATGATTATATATAATAATATTAACATAGTTCAATAATGATAATAACAGTTTTGCTAACCATCTGTCGACTAAATTTTTATTCATCTGATTTCCTTGCTAAGTTTTGAAAGAAAGGGGCATTTTAGCATTTACTTAGCACCAAAGTGGTAACCCTCGGTTCTTGCTTACGAAATTTTATAGAGAAAGGAGCCATGACCCCTTTTGGCCCTCAAGAAGCTCCGTAGGCTTGTATAAGTTGAATTTTTCCTTCTAAAAGCATAAATTTTGAAATTTTATGATCATTCTTAATTTTGTTAGGAGTCGATGCAAAAGCAATGTGAGTATGTGACGCACGTAAGACTTCCAACTAAAACTGAGCATATTGGGGCTGAGCTAAAGCGAGTCCAGACTTCAACGGGCTTGAGCGGCGCCTATGTTCGAGTTCAGACAAATGTGTGGATAGCTTGATCTAAATGAATTGAGCTCGACGGTTTGACCCAGTCAGCCCAACTTAATGCAATTTGCCGGACCAAAGAATTCGACATAACACATCCCAATTTTCACCTTGCTCTCCCATTTGGCAAATACCATCTATGCATGGGACGTATTTGGTGAAAATACTTAAACTCAGAAGAAAGAGTCGTAAACCATAAAAACAACTTTCATTAATATATATACTCCATTTTTTCCCAAATAGATGTATGTTGTTTAGGACATCAACACAGCCTCCAATATAACCATTTGATCATTGATTTTTTTAATTATACACTCATGGAATTATTAAAAAAATAAGGAATAAGTCCATTCTTCGTCCCTCAACTATACCCGATGATTAATTTTGGTCCCTGAACTTAAATACCGGATATAACGCACCTCAAACTTTCCATACCGGGCAAATCGTGTCCCTCCGTGCGTGCGACGGCGGTTTGGGCCGACGTGGCATCCACGCTGGCGCTGAGTCGGCCTCGCACGACTCGACTGGGTCATATGCCCTGATGCGGTCGCCCTCGCACTCGGTCGCTCTCTCTCCCTCTCGCTCACTCTCGCTCTCGCTCTCCCTCTCGGCGGCGGCTAGGGTTTGTTGGCCGGCGGCGACTAGGGTTCGTAGTTTGGATGCGGCGGTGAACAAGGACAGGGCTAAAGGTGAGTTCTTCAATCCTAGATCTGGCGCAATTACTCCGGTTGTTTGTGGAGCTACTTCGATTAGTGTTGTTCTTAGAGTAATGGTTGGTGTTATTTTGCATGTAGGTATATCACAGTGGTGATTTCTTGCGGTTACTCTGATTTAGCAATGGATAATTTGGACAAGCTAGCTGTTAGGTTCCATTTCAGTGGGGATTTCTTTGATGATGGGAAGAGATTGCATTATTGCGGAGGAAGAGACGGCATGTCTTACATAGATCGGGATAAGTTGTCGCTACCGGAGGTCCAAGGCCATTTGAAGGACCATTGTGAGGATGTGGAGTTGGTACTCATGCACTGGCAGTTTCCTGGGAAAGCATTGAAGACTGGATTGAGGGCGCTAACAAATGATGAGGACTGCCAGACCATGGCTGACTGTATCACTGATGGGGGTGTTGTGGATATTGTGGATTTCATGGGGATATGCTCCAGATCTTAGGATGATGTGACAATTGGCAATGGCGTTTACGGTTTGTCGTTTCACGCGTTTTCGACAAAGTTCTGAGCTTCTTGCTCGAGGCGGTCCGACCGGTCCTTGCAATGGTCCGACCGGTCCCATATCGGTCGGACCGGCCATCTGGGCGATCGGACCGACGATGACCAAAAGTGTTCAAATCGAGTGGGCCAAAAATAGGTGTTGTAGACAAGTAAGGGATCCCAATGCACTTGGTCTCATGATTTTGGAGCCTCGGTGAAAAGTTCTATTGGTTTAAAGTTTCGAAGGTTTGGATTTTGGGAGCTTGAATTTCGGCTAAGTCTAAGGCGGTCCGACCGCTCACGAGGAGCGGTCCGACCGCCATGGAAGGATCTGACCGGCTCACTGGAGCGGTCGGGCCGTGTTACTTGAACGTCGACCAACCGTAGCAATGTTGTTTTGTTAGGTCAAAGTCATTGGTTTCATGGCATATGATTTGCATGATGCATGTTTTGACTAACATGGGTCAAGTTGTGAAGAACTTGTTCCCGAATCGTGTTTTCTTGTGCGTGGTTGTGCGGTAGCTTGGTGGTCAACGACGGTCAGCGGCGAGGAGAATCGGGACTAGACTTGAAGAGTTGAGGTCGAGCGATCGGCGATGCCGAGTGAGGTCAACGACTCAAGCGTGACACAAGATGGACAAGGGTGACCTATTGGCGAATCCATGGCGCATGGTGAAGCGGTTTAGGTCAAAAGTTAAAGACGGCGCCTCGCGAAGCGTGCGTGTGTGACCCGTTTGTTAGTGGGCCTTAACGGGAGCCCAAATTAAGTCAAACCCTAAGAGTTTTAGGCCTCCACTATAAATAGGAGGAGATGGTGGCTGCACCTCTCTCTCCTCGCCTGTTTATGTTTCAAAACCCTAATTGTCTTTAGGGGAGTTGAGGTGGAGGCTAGGGCTTTTCATGGTTTGAAGAGAATTTCGTGATCCTTGATTATCTACTGATCCATGATGGTGTGGATGTAATCCAGCATCAACCACGAAATCAATCTATGCAAGGTTTGCTTGAGATAAGTCTCTTTTCGTTCTTGCTTTCAATTTCGTGTTTTTAGGGCTTTCTTTGATCCATGAGTTTGTGATTGATTCTTTCATATGAATTAGCTTGCTGTGATATGTGTGAATCTATCTAGCATCATCTTGATCATCAATCACTCACGAACAAGCAATAGGATCAAGTTTTCGTTCTTGCCCGCTTTAGACCTTCATTAATCAATTGACAATTGCTCAAGATCGTTCCAAGAATTATCATAATATTCGATTGGAATAGGTCCTCAATAGCATAGAGAAGGTGTGTGCAAAGTTTCGTGAAGTTTGGAGTTGAGAATCAAAAGTTAGACCTAATTGCAACTTCGTCATCGGGCTGATTTTACTGTTTCAGATCGGTTCTGTAGACTGCCGGTCCGACCGCCCATCACCACCGGTCCGACCGATTTCGGAGCGGTCCGACCGCCATATAACAATGATCCGACCGCTGAAATCGGTCCAACCGGTTCTCTGAGAGGTCGACCGCCAATATTTATGTTGCTTTGATTCTTGCGATTATTGTCGCATTGCTTAGGGGTTTTATTGGATTCAATACTAGTCTTCCATTTGTCTTGGTATATTGATCTTCATAGCTTTCTAATAGCTACTTGGAGTGAAATTGTATTGAGTTCATAATTTGTGAAAAAGTGAGCGTGCTCCTATTCACCCCCTCTAGTCGCCTTTACGGTCCAACAAGTGGTATCAGAGCCCGGTTAGTTCAATCTTGATCTTAACCGGTCACTGAACTTTGGCGATGGATAAGTTTTCTACTAAACCGCATATCTTCGATGGGCACGACTATGCCTATTGGAAGAATCGTATGCGCGTCTTTCTTGAGAGCGAGGACAAGCTATTTGGGATGTTGTTAGAGCCCATTGGTTATTCCCGAAATTGCTACACACGCTTCGCAATTCTTTTGGCTAACAACAATAAGGCTAAGAATCTTTTATATGGTGCACTTGGTAGACAAGAATATGATAGAATTTGCAATCTTTCAATCACGCATGAAATTTGGAACACTCTCGAAACATATCATGAGGTTCGTCCCAAATCAAAAGGTGCGTAAATGTTTACAAGCGTGAGTACAATAAATTCGAGATGCGTCTGGAGAGAGCATCGATGACATTTTCAATCGCTTTAATAAAGTAATTAATCAAATGAAAGTCGTTGATATTGAATATTCTCAATCTGAAAATGCCACCCATCTCTTGGCCGCAATCAACACCAAGGAGTGGGAGATGAAAGCTCTTGCTATAGAAGAAAATGTTGATCTTTCAAGTCTTACTTTAGAATTGCTTTATAGTAAACTCAAGACTCATGAAATTAAAAGAGTTGATCATCCTAAGAAAGATAATTTAGCTTTGGTAGCAGATCCTCTCAAAAGGTTTTGATGACTCTTGTGAATCTTCCTCTGGATTTTCATTTGCTTGTTTATCTGCTATTCATGAAGAGGAGCTTGAAAGTATTCTGAAAGCAGAGTTAGCTCTTCTAGCTAAGAAATTCACACGGCCTACAATAATGTGAGAAACAAAAGAGAGGTGGTCCGTAACATGCTATGAATGTGGTGAGCTCAATCATATCCGCAAATTGCCCCAAGTGAAAGGTAAGAGCAATCATAAGGAAGGAAAGCCGACTTGGAAGAAGCCTCCTTTCAATAAATCAAGGTATGAGGCAAATAAGCTTGTGAAGGTGCTCACCGGGTCCTTGCCGCTTTGAGGATCAATCCTTGAGCGATGTGGATACCGGGAGTGAGGAGGACAAGGAGGAGGAGATCCTCAAGGTAAAAAGAAAGGAAGGCCAAAGACTTCACCGGCATGTGCTTCATGGTCGACACGGAGGACATTGATGATAATGAGGTATCTTTTACTTATGATGAGCTTTACGCTAAATATGATTCTATAGTTGAGCAATTGCTTAGTCAAGATGAAGCGCTTGAATTTGTTATGACAAAAATAAGAAATTAGAGTCAAAGATTAGCAAACCGAAAGTAGAGCTTAAAGCGCTAAGACTCTTGAACTCGATGAATGTTTATCTTGTCATGCTATGCATTCAAATTACCAAGTTACAATCTGCTCATAATATTTGTGTACAACAACTTGAGAATGCTAAATCTGAACTAAATGAAATTAAAAGTGCTCCTTGTGAAAAATGTTTAGAATCTAGTAAATTGATTGCTTTTGATGTATTTGATTCTAGCCCTTGCACTTCATGCTTAGAAAAGAGCGTGAAATCAAAGATATCTTAGAAGTCGCTAGAGTCAAATATGCTAAGCTTAAGGACAATATTGAAAATACTACTTGTGCTTCATGTTCCACTCTTAAGCTTGAAATTGCTTTATATAAGGAGAAATCTATGGATAAAACTTGTGATGCTTGTGTTAACTTGAGAAAAGAAAATGCTTACCTTCATGATACATTAGAGAAATTTTCTAAAGGTAAGAAACAATTAAACATGATTCTTGACAAATCTAAAACTCCTTATAAGAAGCAAGGTTTAGGATTCAATTCTTTTCAAGAAAATTCAAACCCAAAAGTCATTCAAGTCTTGGAAAAGGTTTAATTGAATTCAAAACTCAACTTTGCAAAAACATCTTTTAAATCTGCAGGCTTTGCCCAACCTTGTATTAATTCAAATGGTGCCTCCTCTAGTGGTACCAAGTACCATTGCACTTACTGCAAAAAAGGTGGACATTTGATTGAATACTGTTGGCGTAGGTTGAAAAATGATAGGAAAAATTTTGATAGATTTTCATTCATGCAACCTAGAGCTTCTATGAGACATGGTAACACTGAAAAGAATAAACCTGGATTAGGATTTTTCTCTCATGCAAATCATTATGTTTCTAGACATCCTAACTCTAATGTGTATCAGACTGGCGGTCTGACCGCTGGTGGTCACCGGTCTGACCGTTTTGGTCACCGGTCTGACCGCCAGCACAAAGCCGGTCAGACCGCCCATGGACAGTCTAAGTCTCATGTTAAGTTAAACATTGCTCATGTCGAATGTTAAATGAAATCAAGGATAGTACTTCTGGTTTGTATACTCCTTGCAGACGTGTGTCTCAGTACTGGATTCCTAAATCTTGTTTATCTAATCCCAGTATTGAGACACATCGTTCTTTTGCTCCTTGATTTTCAGGATTATCGCGGAAAGGGGAAGAACACGTGGTTCGTTGACTCCGGATGTTCACGCCACATGACCGGAAACTCAAAATGGTTCACCTCTTTCACGCGAGCAACAGGTGATGACTTCATCACCTTTGGAGATGATACACAAGGACGAATTGAAGGAACAGGATCAATTAGGGTAAACAACAAATTCATTCTAAAGGATGTCGCTCTTGTGGACAAGCTTAGGTATAATCTCCTTTCGTTTCTCGACTTCTTGATGATGGTTATGAGGCTGCTTTTAAGAAAAATGCTTGTCGTGTGCTTGATTCTCTTGGTGAGCTTGTGTTTGGAATCTCTAGAGTTGGTAGAATTTTTGGGTGACTTTTCGTAATCTCTTCTTTGGATCTCTTAAATGTTTGCTTACATCTTCTTCGATTTTTGGCTTTGGCATCGACGTTTGGGGCACATTGGTTTTGATCATTTGACGCGAGTTAGCAACCTTGATCTCATGAGAGGTTTGCCTAAGCTCAAAGTCATCAAAGATCTTGTATGTGCGCCTTGTAGGCATGGCAAACAAGTTCTTTGCCTCACACCCTTCTCGTGACTATGGTTATGGTAGACGGACGGGGCGGTTGCTTCATATGGATCTTGTTGGTCTGCTAGAGTCCGATCGATTGGTGGAAAATGGTATATTCTAGTCATAGTCGATGATCTTTCAAGATATACTTGGGTGTTCTTTCTTACTTCAAAGGATGAAGCTTTTGGTTATTTTCATGATCTTGTTCTTCGTTTGGCTTCGAGCTTCTGGTGCTTTGAGAGCGATTCGCGATGATAATGGCACGGAGTTCAAAAATGCTTCTTTTGCTTCTTTTTGTCTTTGGCGTGGTATTGAGCATCGCTTCTCCTCTCCACACGTCCCTCAACAAAATGGCGTGGTGGAAAGGAAGAATAGGACCTTAGTCGAAATGGCTAGGACGATGCTAGATGAGTATAGCACACCCGGAGATTTTGGGCGAAGCTATTGCTCTTGCTTGCCATATTGCCAATCGTGTCTTTTGAGACCTTCTTTAGGCAAGACTCCTTATGAGCTTCGTTTTGGTAGAAAACCCTCTGTTTCGCATTTTGAGTTTTGGATCAAAATGTTTTATTCTTAAGACAGCAATTTAGATAAATTTGAATCAAGAACTTTTGATGGGGTATTTTTGGGTTATCCTGCTCATTCGAGGGTTTTGAGTTTTTAATCTTGAGACTAACATTATTCAGAGACTTGTAATGTCACTTTTGATGAGACTAGCCACAGAGCTAGATCAATTGCTCTGAGATGATTTACTGGTGTGAGAGTATTTTTGTGGAGGAAGATGAGGACGAAGCTAATGTCATTCCCTCATCTGCTGCTGCCAGCGCCCATATTGATACAAGAACACCTACGTCTACTTCACCTTGATTGAGGCTCTGTTGCATCGTCATCATCGCTAGCGATGCGGAGGTCGAAGAAACGACATCTCACCCGGCGCTCCACTTCATTCAGAGACATCCTCCTCCGCAGATAATAGGTAATCTACATGAGCGAGTCACTCGCTCGGTATAATGATCCAAATCTCTACTCTCATTCGGCTTTTGTTGCTTCTTTTGAACCCGCGATATATCACATGCTTTATCGATTCTAGTTGGGTAAATGCCATGCATGAGGAGTTAGAGAATTTTGAAAGAAACAAAGTTTGGAACCTAGTAGAACCTCCTAGTGGTCATAATGTTATAGGAACCCGTTGGGTGTTTAAGAATAAACAAGGTGAGGATGGTTACGTGGTTAGAAATAAGGCAGATTGGTAGCTCGGGGTTTGACCAAGTTGAGGGTTAGATTTTGATGAGACATTTGCTCCTGTTGCTAGACTAGAAGCCATTCGCATTACGCTTGCATTTGCTTTGCATCAAAAGGTTTTAAATTATATCGGATGGATGTTAAAAGTGCCTTTTAAATGGTTTCATAGATGAGGAAGTGTATGTTAAGCAACCCCGGTTTTGAGGATCCTAAATATCCAAATCGTGTTTTCAAGCTATCTAAAGCATTGTATGGTCTTAAACAAGCCCCTAGAGCACAGTATGATAGACTTAAGACCTTCTTGCTTAAAAATAATTTTGAGATGGGTAAAGTGGATAAAACCCTATTCATTCTTAGGCGTGACAATGACTTCTGCTTGCTCAAATTTATGTGGATGATATTATCTTTGGTGGTTCCTCTAATGCTCTTGTTTCGACTTTTACGACACTATGTCTAGGGAATTTGAGATGAGTATGATGGGAGAGCTTAATTACTTTTGGGACTTCAAATCAAGCAATGCAAGGAAGGAACTTTCATCCATCGACGAAGTACACTAAAGATCTTCTCAAACGCTTCAACATGGGTGATTGCAAGCCAATTTCCACTCCCATGGCAACTTCAACTGTTTTGGATCCGGATGAGGAAGGAGAAGTCGTGGATCAGCGCGAGTACTGCAGCATGATCGGCTCCCTTCATATTTGACGGCCTCGAGACCGGACATTCACTTCACGGTATGCCTTTGTGCAAGATTTGAGCGTCTCGAGAACTTCCCATCGCCAAGCCGTTAAGCGCATATTCGGTATTTACACTCTACCCTCTTATATGGCATTTGGTATTCCTGCTCTTGACTTTGTCCATTAGAGGTTTTGATTCGATTTTGCGGTCATCGGTTAGATAGGAAGAGTACCTCGAGCACTGTCACTTTCTAGGCACGTCTCTTGTATCTTGGTCTTCTAGAAAGCGGTCTTACATTGCACAATCCACTCTTTGGCGGAGTATGTTCTTCTTTGCTAGTTCTTTGTGCTGATTTTGTGGATGACGTCCACTTTGAAAGATTATGGGTTAAACTTTGCTAGTGTTCCTCTTTTACGTGATAACACTTCGCTATTAATATTGCTAAAACCCGATTGCAACATTCTAGGACTAAGCACATAGACATTCGCTTTCACTTCCTTAAAGATCATGTTGAAAAAGGTGATATTGTGATGCACTTTGTAGAGTCCGAAGCTCAATTGGCAGATATTCTTACCAAGCCTTTAGATCAAACCAGATTTTCCTCCTTAAGAAGTGAGTTAGGGTAATTTATCCTTATGGGTTGGTTTGAGGGGGAGTTTGATCTTTTCTTATCTTTCCTTGTTCTTTTGATCTTTTATTGTTCTTTTTACGAACTTAGTGATCTTTTGAACTTTTTAGATTCTTAGGCTTTTAATTGCATCTCATTGTGTCATATTGCATTCATATGAAAAATACATCAAGTGGTATGAAAAATTCAAAAAAAAAATGCATTGTAATATAAGATTTTCTGCTTATCTTTTAAAATTGATGAAGCTTTGCCTATTACCCTTTAGAGCTTTTGTATTTCAATTCTTGCTCAATGTCATGTCTAGTTCTTTGACTTGCTAGAATTATCATGCTTTTACATGTGTAGCTAAGTCTTTGCTATATGAGCTAGAGCCTTTTAAACAACTCAAACTAAGAAATTGCAATTTGTGGATGTTTTAGCGAGTTGCGTAATTAGTGCTCCTCTTGTGACATTGGCCTGTCGAATTGCTTTGTTAGCTCTTTGATCTAAAATTGACCATTACTTGAGCTTTTGTGTTCTTGAGATTCTAAAAGCGCTCTTGTGAAAAATGAAAATCAAGATTGTCTTATGCTTAAATTGTGCCAAACTATTCTTACGAGGCCGCTTGTCAAATGACATGAACTTGGAGATAGTTTGATGAACGAGACGATCTCATGGGGACCGCTTGTCGAAATGACATGAACCTCAAGATTTGTCGCCCGGTAGAAGCTTAGAAAGAGTTTGTGGATGGCTCCTAGTCCGGATCTTCTTTACTAAGATATACCTTTAATCAACTTTTGGTGAAGCTTAGGATGAGTTTGTGGATGGCTCCTAGTCCAGGATCTTGTCACTAAGTTAGATCATTAGTCAACTTCAATATTCAATGCAAATGAGAAAAATGTTGACAAATGGGCGTTTACAAAATATTGAGCAAAATGATTCAATACGGGACTTGATTGACTCTTCTTGTGGTCTTTGTTAGATTTTGATCTCACTTTGTGATTTGACATGGCCAATTTCACTTTAGGATCCTGTTGATGAACTTCTTTGAATTTGAGCGTTGCTTAAATTGATCAAATCTCTCGCTTTACTTTTGAGCCTTTGTGCTTAGCTTTGATATATATGTCTTACCATGATCTTGCTAGCGTACATCGGGCTTGATATCTTTGTTTGTGCATTATTCGAGATACTAGCTTGTTCTTTTGGGTAATTTCCAAAGCTTCTTGTAATCAAAAAATTGAAAAATACAAAAATTGAAGCCACTCGATTGCACTTCATGCATATTCCTCTTTATGCTTCTTTTGTTTCTGCTTCTTTCTTTATTCTCTATTTGTTATTCCTGGATGAGAGGAAGGCGTGATTCCTTGATGAATCCATTGTCAAAGGGGAGAAGATGTGTTAAATGAAAAGATATTTCTTTGGGAGAAGATGTGTAATATTTCTTTGCTACTCTTATTTGGAGAAGATTGGGGAGAAGTTTATACAAAGGAGAAACGAAAATTTGAAATTTGATGATCATAGTGAGGGGAGTTCTTGAGTTGCATTCTTATTGTCTTATTGAATATTACGAACTTGAATTGCATTCTTTAATACTCAAAATGATCATAGGTCAATTGAACAATTGTTCTTTCATATGGACCTCATGTGAGAATTTTGACCCTTTTCGAAATCAAAGTTTTTATGCTTTCTTTTGCCTTGTCTCACATGCCTATACTATTCGATGCCGGCTTGGTCATGTTCATTGCTTTTTCTTGCTTATGGACCAAGTTGTGCCTTTGTCTAAAACTGCGAGTAAACTCGTTTTCAAACCTCTTACTTACATTTTACGGATATTTGCCAATGTGTTCATCAAGGGGAGATTGTGGATTTCATGGGGATATGCTCCGGATCTTAGGATGATGTGACAATTGGCAATGGCGTTTACGGTTTGTCGTTTCACGCGTTTTCGACAAAGTTCTGAGCTTCTTGCTCGGGCGGTCCGACCGGTCCTTGCACGGCGGTCCGACCGGTCCCATATCGGTCGGACCGCCATCTGAAGCGATCGGACCGGCGATGACCAAAAGTGTTCAAATCGAGTGGGCCAAAAATAGGTGTTGTAGACAAGTAAGGGATCCCAATGCACTTGGTCTCATGATTTTGGAGCCTCGGTGAAAAGTTCTATTGGTTTAAAGTTTCGAAGGTTTGGATTTTGGGAGCTTGAATTTGGCTAAGTCTAAGGCGGTCCGGCCAAGCTCACGAGGAGCGGTCCGACCGCCATGAAGCGATCGACCGCTCACTGGAGCGGTCGGACCGTAACTACTGAACGTCGACCAACCGTAGCAATGTTGTTTTGTTAGGTCAAAGTCATTGGTTTCATGGCATATGATTTGCATGATGCATGTTTTGACTAACATGGGTCAAGTTGTGAAGAACTTGTTCCCGAATTCGTGTTTTCTTATGCGTGGTTGTGCGGGTAGCTTGGTGGTCAACGACGGTCAGCGGCGAGGAGAATCGGGACTAGACTTGAAGAGTTGAGGTCGAGCGATCGGCGATGCGAGTGAGGTCAACGACTCAAGCGTGACACAAGATGGACAAGGGTGACCTATTGGCGAATCCATGGCGCATGGTGAAGCGGTTTAGGTCAAAAGTTAAAGACGGCGCCTCGCGAAGCGTGCGTGTGTGACCCGTTTGTTAGTGGGCCTTAACGGAGCCCAAATTAAGTCAAACCCTAAGAGTTTTAGGCCTCCACTATAAATAGGAGGAGATGGTGGTGCACCTCTCTCTCCTCGCTTTGTTTATGTTTCAAAACCCTAATTGTCTTTAGGGAGTTGAGGTGGAGGCTAGGGCTTTTCATGGTTTGAAGAGAATTTCGTGATCCTTGATTATCTCTTGATCCATGATGGTGTGGATGTAATCCGGCATCAACCACGAAATCAATCTATGCAAGGTTTGCTTGAGATAAGTCTCTTTTCGTTCTTGCTTTCAATTTCGTGTTTTTAGGGCTTTCTTTGATCCATGAGTTTGTGATTGATTCTTTCATATGAATTAGCTTGCTGTGATATGTGTGAATCTATCTAGCATCATCTTGATCATCAATCACTCACGAACAAGCAATAGGATCAAGTTTTCGTTCTTGCGGTTTTAGACCTTACATTAATCAATTGACAATTGCTCAAGATCGTTCCAAGAATTATCATAATATTCGATTGGAATAGGTCCTCAATAGCATAGAGAAGGTGTGTGCAAAGTTTCGTGAAGTTTGGAGTTGAGAATCAAAAGTTAGACCTAATTGCAACCGTCATCGGGCTGATTTTCTTGTTTGGATCGGTTACGTAGATCGCCGTCCGACCGCCCATCACCACCGGTCCGACCGATTTGAGCGGTCCGACCGCCAAGATATAACAATGATCCGACCGCTGAAATCGGTCCAACCGGTTCTCTGAAGGTCGACCGCCAATGACTTATGTTGCTTTGATTCTTCGATTATTGTCGCATTGCTTAGGGTTTTTATTGGATTCAATACTAGTCTTCCATTTGTCTTGGTATATTGATCTTCATAGCTTTCTAATAGCTACTGGAGTGAAATTGTATTGAGTTCATAATTTGTGAAAAAGTGAGCGTGCTCCTATTCACCCCCCCCCTCTAGTCGCCTTTACGGTCCAACAGATATATTTGTTGAGACAGTGGGAGTTGATGATGATGTTGGCTCAGATGGTGATGGTGTTGGTGACAAAGGAGATGAAGACAGTGATTGGGAAGATGAGAGTGAAGCTTGGATGCACACAGATGATGATGAGGAATTAGATGCTTCTAAGGAGGTGGAGGTGATTGAGGTGTCACCAGCCGATATTGCAAAGGATATTGCGTGCAAGCGGAAGTTCTACAATACATTGCCTGATATGAAGGGGAAGGCAAAGGCTGACTACAAGACTTGCAGTGACTACAGAAAGAGGTACAAGGCTGGGCATTTGGTGGCCATTGATGAGTCAAGGGGACAAGGAGGAGACGATGACAGTGACACTTCTTACTTTTCTGAGAGTGAGGAAGAGGACAGCTATGAGGAAGGTGGCAGTGATGGTGAGCTTCTGAGGAGGAAACCCAAGTACCCTAGGTATGACCCCAAAGCAAGTCTCCCTACTTTTAGCTTGGGCATGGGTTTTAGCTGCAAGGGGGACTTCATTCAAGCTATTAGGCAGTATGGAGTAGAGAGGAGACATGTTATTAATTTTTGCAAGAATGACAACAAAAGGGTTAGGGCTCAATGTGAGTGGGCCAAATGTCCTTGGTTTATCTTGTTGTCAAATAACAGTAGGACAGAAGGATGGATAGTGAGTAGTTTCAAGGATGAGCACACATGCCCCCCAAGAAGGGACAACAAACTTGTCACTTCGGAGAATAGTGAAAAGTTTGAGAGTGCCATAATGGGAAACCCAACACGGAAGCTTGAGCACTTGAAGCAAGCAATCAGAACAAATGCATGCAGATGTGAGCATAGCTAAGTGCAAAAGAGCTAAGTCCATTGTAATGCAGAAGGTATTAGACTCCAAGAAGGGAGAGTATGGTAGGATCTTTGACTACCAAATGGAGCTTCTTAGGAGCAATCCAGGTAGCACAGTAGTGGTTAAGCTGCATCCAGATGCCCCAGAAGCTGTTTTTCACAGAATGTATATTTGTTTGGATGCTTGCAAAAGAGGTTTCTTAGCTGGGTGTAGGAAAGTGATAGGTTTAGATGGTTGTTTATTCATCTCAGATCAACAGAAAGTAAGTCACATTAGTGTTTATTCATCCAATTTGTCATATGCAGTACTTAACTTCTGTTTGTTTGTTGCAGGGCCTACTAAATGATGTTCGATGATTGGGTACCCAAGGTGAGCATAGGATGTGCAAGACACATCTATGCCAACTTCGGAAGACTTACAAGAACAAGGCTTGGCGAAAGAAGTTACGGTTGTGTGCCAAATCTCCATGTGTCAATCTTTTCAACTACCATTGGGCAAGGCTTGCAAAGGATACCCCAAAGGTGCTAATGCAATCATGAGGACAGATCCACAACATTGGAGCGAGGGCATGGTTCAAGTTGGGATCATCTTTGTGAATCTGTGGACAACAACATGTGTGAATCATTCAATCATGCCATAGTTGAGTCAAGGTACCTCCTATCATCGGCATGTTTGAGTGGATAAGGAGGAAAGTGATGGTTAGAATCCATACCAACAAAAGCAAGGCGAGAGAGTGGGCAGTGTGACATGCCCCAATATTCAAAGAAAATGAAGGTCTACATCAATGAGTCGGTTTTACGTCATCTTTGTGTACAATGGTCGAATGGTTTTGAGGTCACACATAGAGATCATAGGTTCTCGGTGAACTTGGATAGTAGAACTTGTTCATGCAGATATTGGCAATCGCTGGTTTGCCTTGCCCACATGCCATTGCATGCATCAATTGGAGGAGCAGTTCCTTGATGACTACATAGCACCATGTTACTCCATTGCAGTACAACAAGACTTATGAGCACCGCTTGCAACTTTGTTGAGGGCATGACTTGTTGGCCCACATCGGAGAGACCAAGACCAAGGCAACCAAATATGGAGAAAATGCATGGGAGGCCAAAGAAAGATAGGAAGAGAGAGCAAGATGAGAAGCCTAAAGGAATAAGACTGTCCAAGATTGGCACAATCATTAGGTGCAGGCTTTGCAAAGGAATTAGCCATAACAGTCTAGGCGTGAGAGGAGACATGGCCAATCGAGCAAACATCGAGCCAGCCCGGGATCAACAAGGTCATTGTGCAAGTGTTGGCAATTCTACACCAACTGGTCCTGTTCCCCTGGTACAAAATTCATTCCTTCATTTCATGCATTTCCTAAGTTGGTACAAAATTACATAGTTTAAGCACCTTTCACATTGCAGGTTGTGATTCCTCCACCACAACAGAGCTGTTCTAGCATGACCAAGAGAAAGACCAGGTCTAATTCAGTGAACACACCACCTCCATCCAAAAAGAGTTGCCTCTGGGGTAGGAGTATTGTACTCAAGAGAGGACAGACACAACTATTCGAATGTAGGTGCATTCCAAAATTTCCATATCTTCATTTATATTCTTTGCACTTGCAAACTACAAACCTCTAACTCAACATGGTGGTTCTGCTACAGCCTGGTATGCCAGATCAGAGGATCATCAAAACCTCTGCTACTGCTAAAGTCACTACACAACATGGTGGTTCTGGCACTATGAACTTGGAGGCAATTGTGGCGTCTGCGAGTGCAAAATCAAGTGTGAACATCCGGTAACCGGGTTACGCCTCGGTCAAGCTGCGGCCCAAGAACCACCTTTCAAAATAGGAAGAAGTGAATCCAACCAAGAAGAAGCAAAGTTATAGTTCAAAGCTTGCAAAGCTTTTGGGTATCCCAACTAATGAGTGATGTTCTAATGGATTTGCAGACAGTTATCTTTATTAGTGTTATGTAATCTTTTGAACTTGTGCCTTGTGGGTGGCGATTATCTTTATTAGTGTTATGTAATCTTTTCAACTTGTGCCTTGTGGTCCAGCGATTCTGGCGACAGTCACTTAGTGTTATGTAATCTTTTCAACTTGTGCCTTGTGGGTCGATAAGCGTGTTTATTTACGAGAACCAATCGATATCTTTGTTTATTTATGAGAACCAATCTCGATTGTTTATTTATGAGCACCAATCTCAGCTTGCTTATAATTGAACACATGATCCTTGGTTCTGTTAGTGTTGATGTTTACATGGATTGAACATCTTACAATGCATTCCAGATTCTGTTGGGACAATGCATTCTGGTTACATTAGGACAATGCAGGACAATGATTCCGAGTTCTATTGATGTTTACATGGATTGAACAATGCATTCGAGTTACATTGATGTTTACATGGATTGAACATCTTACAATGCATTCACAGTTACATTAGGACAATGCAGGACGGTTAAAGAGCATCGAACTTGTTTCAATCACCTGTCCCCCTAGTATCATTTCATCCAGGTTTACATTTCATCTAGTATTAGAGAGCATCGATTCCAGACAGTTATGCTGTTAGGTTCAATCATGGTACCTTGTTGACAAGCATCGATATTCTGAGCATCAATGGCTGGACAATTTCAGAGCAACACAGGTTCCATTACATAATAGATTGCGGCACAGGTTCAATTACATTCCCTAATCAGAACTCTAACTACCATCATTGCAAAAACAACAAGCAAGACAAAAAAAAGTCTCCTCTCTTTCTCCAGCTGTGCTACCCTACCAGCGAGTCCAACAACTGCTACATCACGTTCTCCATGCCTGGACTCGGCAACACTCAAATCTTGTTCATATTTCTGGTTCCTTAACGCCCTAAGCTCATGGTTCTCCTTCCTCAACGCCCTAACAGTGTCGCGCAAGTCCAGTACTACCTGCCTCAAGAAGGGGGTTGGTTCATCATCGTACCATGCCCAAAACTTGCAGCCTCCAGCCTTCAATTAAGATTCACAAATAAGCAGAGCCTCCACAAACCAAAATAACAGCAAATTGGTGAAGATTACTTACCCGAGCTCGCATGCATGTCATGTACCTCTGTGCCGGGTTAGAGTCGCTCCACGAGATCCACCGACCACCTTCTCCCGCAATGGCAATGGACCGTTGGGCGTACTCGATGGTCGCTCTCTGTATGGAATCGGCGAGTGGAAGCCCCATAAACTGTGGCTTGACGGAGGGTGCGTTACATCTTTGCCGACCTTGAGCTTCCTCCAGTGGACAACGAACTCGAGCTCCCTAAGTCGGCCATGGCGCAGCCTCGGCGAGGGGGAATCTGCGGGAGCTCGGGAGGGCTCTGCAGATTGCTCGTCGGGAGGGCGGTCGGCGTGGCGCGAGACGGCCGCCAACAAACCCTAGCCGCCGAGAGGGAGAGCGAGGCGAGTGGCGAGAGGGAGAGAGAGCGGCCGAGTCGAGGCGACCGCATCGGGACATATGACCCGGTCCGAGTCGTGCGAGGCCGACTCGGCCCAGCGTGGATGCCACGTCGGCCCAAACCGCCGTCGCGCGCGGAGGACACGATTTGCCGGTATGTAAAGTTTGAGGTGCGTTATATCCGGTATTTAAGTTCAGGGACCAAAATTAATCATCGGGTATAGTTGGGGGACGAAGTATGGACTTATTCCAAAAAATAATAATCGTACTCCCTCCAATCACAAAAGAGTGACGTTTTGGACTTTTCAAAATCAACCAGATGCTTCTTTGACCACTAAATTCTCTCATTATATTTTTGAAAAAATAATAAAGGTGCAATATTATGAAAGTATTTTTATGACAAATTCACTCATATCATTTTCATACATCCAAACCATGTCTTAAATAATATGTTTGATCAAAATTAATAGGGTTTGATTGCACATATTCTAGGGTGTCATTCTTTTGTGACTAGAGGGAGTAAGAAAGTAGTATTGATGAAAAATCTATTAAAATCATTTTCATGTGAAGGGTGTAGTTACTCCCACCTTTGATATACCACCGAAAAGAACTTAACATACTCCTTTATCACTTTGAGTATACTCATATACTAATTATAAGATACTCTAATGCGAACCACACGAAAAAATTGTAAAAGAGTCCATAGTTTTTAGCATATTTTGTAAATACCTTCATATTCGCACTAAAAATGAGTATATCTAAAGAATTATACATACAACCCCTGAAAAAGGTGTTAATACCACCTAGGTGGTCTTATATACTCGTATACTACACATACATACTCTCAATTGCGCAAGATACTCCCTACATTGTGAGGTACAGAATAGGGAGTAACTACACCCGGGAGTTGGAAAAAGGCTAGGAAACGTATCTAGTGCTAATGGGTAATTCAGTGCTAAGGTACTAATACCAATCTTAACCGTTGGATCTGAATTGAACAACCAAGATTAATGTGGACTCCCACCTCTAAACTATTTAATCACTTTGCATGCTCCACCTTCAATGCACCTTCATTAATGCGTCTTCATTAAACATCATATATGCTCCCAACTCTAACGGTCAAGATTGGTATTAGCGATTTAGCACTGAATTACCCATTAGCACTAGATACGTTCTCTCATATATATATATATATATATATATATATATATATATATATATATATATATATATATATATATAGTTTCCAAAGTTTTTAAAATTTGATTGCACGTATTCTAAAACTACCTCTATTTGGAAACAAAGTACTCTGTCACATATAGAGTTGTCAAAAAATAGAAGTCCATGCAATTGCGAGCAGTTGGACTAATTTCAATTTATCGAGGCAAGTAGTTGCACAATGTGTCCCTAATTTGTCTCAGCTTATCACTAAGGTCCACATACTTTATTTTGTCCGATCCTTAATTCTTCAAAAAGTTCTCAGACAGTAACACAAGTTCCTAATTATCGCAGAAGCTTCCCCCACAAATTCAACTATCCCCTGAATTAACGAAGAGCTCTTTTACTTACTTGGCACGGGATGGAGAAGTGTGGATGGCGCGTAATATTGGTTGGATTGTCCATTAGTTTACCAATCTTCCATTCTATAACAACGCCAATTACTGTAGTGTGACAGGTTGGCCAAAACTGAGCTCAACCTCTGTATAAAAGCCCTCACCACACGTGCATAATGCATAGCTTCACGCATCAACAATGGCGTCCATGATCTCCATTCCCTTGCACTACTTACCATTGTTTCTCTTTCGTTCGCAGCTCACCAAATCAGCCATCATTCCAAAGCCCAAGAACCAAGCCTCAGCATTCAAACACCTACATCGTCCATTCAAACCACCTCTCCAAGCCGTCCCACTTCGCCACCCTCGAGCACTGGTACACTTCCATGGTGGCCACCCACCCACCTCGTGACACCAACTCCAGCCGCATCTTATACACCTACGACACCGTCATGCACGGATTCGCCGTTCAGCTCACCGGCGACGAGGCCCGGCGTACGTATGTCGAACGCCCCCGGTGTGGCTGGCGTGTACGAAGATAGGCTGCTCCGTCCCCTGACCACGAGGTCGCCGGGCTTCATCGGCCTAGACCCGGGATTCGGCACCTGCCCAGCTGCGGAGTTTATTGCTGGGATATAGGTAGACTATACTATTATACAATTCAAAATTTTATCATGTAAACCAGAAAAAGACCATAGATCGTTATTACTAAACGTGTAGTATAGCAGAAGAAGAGTTAAAGTCGACGTGACGGTTGTAGTCAATCGTCCAACGTCCTTAGCCGTCTCCTCCAGCAGCCTCTCGCGTTCCTTACGTACGTTGTGGATCATCCTCGATCAACGCTGCCTACGATATCCACAAGTCCCGGGGTGAAACGTCGTACCTAGATGTGCTAGCAATAGCACACACTGTAGGGCCTTCGAGGAGATGACGACTAGAGTTTCGGTGAGTGATCTAACTCTTTTTAAAATAACCACACCTCCCCCTATAAAGAGGTATAATGGATTTAATCCGAACTATTTTGTTCTAACTCGTTACGTGTGACCCTATAGGGTCATACGTAATCTGTTGTGATCTGAAAACTCCTTTTCGATCATAGAGTCGATAACAGTTCCTAACAAGACATAGCGACTACCGAATACACATAAAGATTATATCGGACGACCTTATGCAATATGATCTGCGATCATATCCTTATCACTCACGATCAGTTCGTAACACCTTACATCCAGTGGGCCGGCCAGTTTGTGATCTTGTACAGCCAGCTCACGACCAATCAGTATCCTCGTACGGCCAGTTTGTATCTGGTTGGACTAAACGATCCGCTTGTGTATTCTCCTTTTGTCTCATAATATCTTGTCAAACTTTAGGTGAGGTATTCTCGATCTAATGACGGATAATTTCATATAGTCGACTCTTCGACTACTTGTGGCACAACCTTACACTTCCTATATCCGAACACATCAAAGGGCAAGAGATATCTCTCATGTTATGCTAGGATGGACAAATCTCATATCCGACCAATCACATCCCTTTGCATACTCGTGTTGTATCTTATAATTCTGATCCAATCTGAAGGCGACTACGAATAAGAAGCGGTATCAAAGTAAAATAAGTGATATCATAACTAAGGCCAGATTAATCTAATTTGTGAGAAGATGGGTAAAGTGTCAGGTGACACAAAATAAAAATCGATGTTGAAGATGTGGAATCAAGTGGGAAAATTTGACGGCGGAAGAAATTTCAACGTGTGGCAATGTGTGGTGAAGGATGTCCTTGTACTGTAAGGGTTAATCGATGCTCTTGAAGGTGACAAACAGGAAAAAATGTCTGTTGAAGAATGGAATGTGATAGAGCGGAAGGCTGTCAGTATAATCTGTCTATGTCTCTCCGATTGAGGTAAAGTACTAGGTGATTAAGAAAAATTCATCGAATAAATTATGGAGTAACTTAGAAGAATTGTATATGGATACTGAAGCGGCAACTGTACATGTTGCGTATAGAGAAAGACACACGGTTTGTTGGTCATCTTAATGTTTTCAACAAACTTATCACACAGCTGACTAGTATGGATGAAAAAAAAAGGAGAACGACAACGTCATCATATTGATGACATATCTACTACCATCATGAAAGCAATTGGTAATGAATATTCTTGTTAGGAAAAACACTCTCAACTTTAATAAGGCAGTGACATATCTATTAGAGAAGGAGTACTTGAAGAAGCCATTGGATTCTTCATCCTCGGATGATTAAACATTAATTGTTATAGGTGTTGCAATCAAAAGCGAAAGTCATAGGAAGAAGGACAAGAACAAAGACACACGTGTATGTTATCTATGTGATGAAGAAGGTCATAGGATAAAGTTTTGTCTAAGTTTGAAGCAAATAAGGGGTGCATGCTCAGTAGCGGCAGCTAAAGATTAGTTATTCGGGGTGTAGTAGTCGTGAGTCAAGCATGCATTTCTCATCAATGGATATTAGATTCGAGTTGTTGCTTTTATATATGTTCAGTGAGATAGATATTTGACGATCCAAATGCACTAAACTGTTTACTTAAGCAGATAACAGGGAATTATTTGGCTTCTTCAATATAGGATGCTCCGGCCAAGCCTCCATGTTGACCACCAAGATCCCCGATTATTTCAACCTCACATGCTCACCCAACATTTAACCGCTCGGATGTGTGCCGAGCGTCCTTCACAAGCTAGCCTTGCGTCGCTCGGCCTCGACAAAGCAGGCGCGCGTGTGCGACGGAGGCCCACACCCTCCAGGCATGGTTTGCAGCATGTGGCGCGCACACCCGACGAGTAAGTCCGTTCGTCACCGATCAAGCGGAACCACTACTAGCAACGGTTGCCGCCATGGCCACGCGCTTGCTGGAGTTTTCGTGTGCAGTGGCCGCTGCGGTGCGGCCGCTTCACTCGGCACGAGCACGCGTGGACATGAGAGGTCACTGGCGACGCCGCACTGCTACTGGCCGCATGGTTGCTGCAGGCGGCAGCAGCCAATAGTATGCCAGTAACCACGGTGGATTCATTGGTTGGCGCGCACGCGAGCTACCGACGCGTACGACACTGTGTGTGTGCAGAGTGCTGACCTCTGAAGCCCCGTTGCCTAGGCTTGCCGCCTAAGCAAGCACAGTGAGGTTGTACCCAAGGATCGAACAACCGTTTCCAGGGGAGATTCCGCCGAGGAGTGGGAAAAAAACAGGTCGGTTACCGATTTTCCTGGGAAAAACCCGGTTGAATTTCACATAAATTTGTTTAAAAATCATCCAAAAATCAAAATTTAAAATTTGAATTTGCAAACTTCGGAAAAACCGACCGGTATTTAGATTCCCGCTACCCACCGGTAAGTCCGGTTACGACAACCGACTGGGATTTCTATCCCTAGCTGTACCTGTCATTTCATCGTTAACAAGCAATAGTTGCAACATCTACCATCACTGGTAGATTCTTTTAACCAATCATACTTTTAATTTCTAGCATCTAGTACGAGGTTCCATGTACACTGGCTTGCCTTCAAAATTCAAACAGCAAACAAACTATACTTTCTTTCATGGGCACACTTCGAGCCCAGAGCTCAGCCGAGTATAGTCCAATCGATTAAGGAGTAAATTACAAAGTACATAGGCATACAATACTCGCGAGCAGCTTTACGCTCTCGACGTTCCTCCATGGTCCCTCTCAACATGCTCCACAAGCAACACTGGATCTTGGAATCCCTTGCTACATTTGGGGCAAACATCAATTGTCACTCCGGTACGACTTGATTGCGAGTTGTTCTGATGGGATTTCTCAGCATGCTCGATTAAGGCCCCCACTGTGGAAAATCTTGCTGGGCAACGAACACATTGCTCCACGAGGTCACTGCTGTTGCTACTGCTGTTCGGGGAGATCCCATCCTTAGCCTTCTGGAAGGCCTGGCTAGTTGCAGTGCTCAGTTTTTGCATTCCAGCTTCAGCCGATGATCTGAAATTTGATGCAGCATTCAAAAGGCTGGAGCTCCACCACGAAGAACTGTTGTTACTGCTGTTTGAACGTGTCTCTACTTTCTGACTTCTCCTTAACATATTTGCAAAGGGGAAGGTAGATTCCAGTTTTCTTGGCCCCGGGCACTTGTGATCAGGCCCAAATCTATGCTTCAGGCAGTGTTCCTTGCTGCAATCTTTGCATCTGATTGTGTTTGAAAATGTCAGTGTTTCTCTGCACCCAGCAACTGGGCATTTCTTTTTCTTCGTTACTTTCTGGTAATTTGATGGATCACAATCAGTATTAACGTGAGACTCCCAGGTGATGTTTGGGTCTTCATTTGGATTCAGGCGGACCCCTTTAGCACAGAGTGGGCAGATGAGGACAGTGGCATCCTTCTGATTTGCATTTGGACATTTGTGTGAAGTGTAACTTCGGTGCTGAAGGCAAAAGACCTAAACAACGATCCAATAACCAAATTAGCACTCTGGCTAACAGTATTTAGTGATGAATATAAACAAGAAATACGAGAAGTAAGCTTTGAGGCAATACAAAAGTTGTCCATGAACTTCAAAGGGCAAAATAAGCTCGGTTTCCACAAATATAAAATACTACACATTCTATGGAAACATGCAGATATAATTACCTCGACACAAATGTTAATTCTTCATTACGCATGCAAACCATCTTTAGTACAATATTGTTTTACATTTAGAAAGCCAGTAAGGGCGAAAGAACAAAATAAATTACAAAAAAGAAAAAGTTAAAACCCATTCTATCCGTTACATTTAGAAACTGCAATTAAAAAGGTTATGGTATTTGTAATTCCAACGCCAGGTAATATAGGAACTGCATGTTGATATATCAATCACAGCAAGTAGAAACAGGGGGCAGTAACTTTGACTCACCCTAATCAATCGCTGCATGCACGCAACATGCAGGTGCAAATACGAGTGCCACTATTGGTTTTCCCCCTCGTCATCCTCAATAATCATCAACGACATTCATAGGTAACAACACAGCATTCCTCGCCAATTAAAACTTTTTCCTTTTCCCTTGTTTCCAATTTTGTTAGTGCCCACCGTCTCATTACTTACTGAAGAAAAAAATGTGTCCAATCCAAAAGACACTTTATGTAATTGCAGTGGGCCTCAACAACTATATGCCTTCGCTGAATACTGATATGACCAATCTTTGACATACAATTCCGTAGCAAACTCTATTCCCCGTCAGTTGCTTGTTATTATGTAATGTATTAAGAGGTGTGCTTCAGGCCATTATACACATGAAGAAGCTGATATTTCTTTCAGGTTAGAAAAGGCTAGCATTTTTCACGAAGACACGTCTGGTTTGATGTTTCATCCATAATATGCTTTGCTGAAAGTTTTATTTACTTTTGTGCGAGATCAGGGGAACTAACCAGCTTTATATTTTGGATTTTAAAAAGGAAAAATTCCATTTTTTAATCCTCAACTGCTACCCGAGTCCGATTTTGAACCTCAAGTCCAAAACCATTTAAAATACAACCTCCAAATCTCAAAACCGTTCTTTTTTCACCCTTCGGCCCTACCCAACCCCAGTTTTCACTAACATGGCACCGATGTGTCCATTTTCCGTTGACATGGCATCCAGGTAGAGCTAGTGTGGCACTCTTCTTCACTTAATTAACTTAATTGTAATATTATTTAAGCGCGCCCACCTGTCATACACACAGAAGAGAAATAGGGAAAGAAGGTGGAGGTAGAACAGAGCCGAGACAGGGGAGGTGTGTGGCGGCTATTCTAATGCCTCGCCCGAGGCGCGCGGGGTGAAAACGAGGTGACGGCGACCTCTAAAATGGGTTGCTGGGAGGGAACCGAAGATAGGGGAGGTGGTGGCACAGTCGGAGGCACATTGGTGCATGCTCATGGGGGCGTGCGAGCGGTCATGTGTGGCGGCCGGAGTCGGGGGGAGAGGCATCGGCCGGGGTTATAAAGGGGCAAAACGAAGAGGCCAACAACAATCTACAGATAGAGAGCTCACCAGTGTGGATGCTGAGGTCGGGAATGCTCTGGGGCTACTAGGTGACGGTGACCCACGGCAGGGACTGGAACTCGTCATGGCAGCAGCGCCCTGGAAGGGGAGCCAAACTCAGAGGATGGGAGAGGAATAGGAAAGCTAGGTGGAGGTTGAGGAGAAAACAACTGGCTTGGAGTTCACCTGAGGAGGAACGACGGCGGTGGTGGCGGGCTCCGCCGAAATTGGGGAAGAAGGCGGTGGCTGTGAGCTCTTGTGGAGGAAAGGCGAAATTGATCTAGGGGAATGAGGAGGATCGCCTAGAACACTATGTGACGCGAATGGGTTTGGGAAATCTTACTGATTTCAACGGAACAGAGAGATTGAGTTGCGGCGGAAGAGCCAAAATGCCTTGTTACAATGGGAATTAATGAGTTTTTGCTCTTGAGCTTTTCGCGCGATGCAAAGTGCCCTGAGTTTGTGGTTTGCTGCAACTTCTTGGTTCTAATGGGGATTAGGAATTTTTGCTCATGAGCAGCATGTCGACACATCCAGCAGAGGCAACACATGGGTGGCCAGGGGAGGAGGCTGACCGGTAGTTGGCGGCGAGCTAAGCCCAACAAGGTTCGGGCTTGAGGTGGTCATCCCTCGAGGACGACGACTGCAATGGAGATGGGCACGGTCGCAGCCTCCATGCCGACGTTCACATCAGCGCCGCCGATTGCAGCTGCCCCTAACGCCGCTGAGATGCAGCCAGGCCCGAGCATGAGAGGCAGCACATCATGGATTTGTGCTTGGCGGCACCGTCGTGAGCCACATGAGAACGCCTCCATGGGTCGACATCACGCGTGCACAGGCGTCGAAGGTGGATGCGGTTGCGGGCACTGGCACCGAGGCGGACGAGTGCGGCGACATCTGGAGCCGGTGCATGGGTGCGGTCGCTCTTCCCGTTCCGCACCCACTGGATATCCCTTCCCCCCCGTCTTCCTGACTGCTCCTCTTCGGCTGCATCGGGGCCAGCTCCTCGGCTACGACGCTGTCCACGGTCTAGTTTATGAGGGCTCAACGTCACTGCCACTATCTCCTCTAGGTCTTGATTTGAAGCCGTTGCATCCATGGTGGCCTCGTCAACGCAAAACCGGGCTGGTTTGGGCCAAGGGGTCATTTGACCTGGTATTGACAGTTGATGGTTGTATTTCAGATGGTTTTGGAGTTGCGGATTGTTTTTCGGGTTCGGGAAGTAGTTGGGGTTGTTCCTTTTAAAAAGAATGAAGGTATCGAAGAACCAAGCACAATGAGCCAATGAACTTTCGTCAAAAACCCATTTGATCCAATAAATTAACTTATTTCTTGAACATCTTGGTTCTTCAGAATATGGTTTCACATTCAAGGGAGACAAAGGCCAAGCATGTCACTAGTAGATGAACCCCAAGCAGTGACACAAGAACTATATTTCACTAATAAAGGGAGCAAAAACACCACATAAAGATCATAAAGGGTCATACTCTTGGTCAACGTTAGATACATCAACTATATTCCACCGAACGGTAAAAAAAAACTTTCCATTCATGTTGCCCAGGTATTAACACGAACAATTAATCAAGTTTCCCTTTTTCGGCTCCTGATGTTAATAGTGCATAGGAGTTTGCCACCTAAAGCCCAGTCAATGTGAAACCCAAAATACTGACCCCAATATCTATTCCAAGATACCGCATCTATTATATTTTCATAGAAAGATCGATTCTTGAGTTCCACAATCCACAGAAGAATACTTAGATTGCGCAAGCTCTACGCACCAATCTGCTCACACCAATAATCCAATCCGGGCAACGAATCATGAACACACCAAATGGGCAGGGGGACAGGAGAGGCGGAAACGTACGTGGTCGCAGCGGTCGCAGGTGAAGGGTAGGAAGTCGATCTGGTTGCAGTCGCCGACGCTGCAGTGCCGCCCCAGGTCCGGGAACTCCGGCGTGCCCATCTCTCCGGGACCGCACGCTCTTCGGACGGATCCGAACCGCTCCTCGCCGCTGAGCCTCCTCCGCTACGGCGGCTGCCTCTAGTCGTTGCCACCGGCAGGAAGGAAGGAGAAGGGGAAGGGGAAGGGGAAGGCTCGTCGATCGTCCAGGGAAAGGGGGCAAGAAAACGAACAAACGTTTTGACTTGTGTTTTTGCGGAAAGAACACCGGATTTATTGCGCGCTTTATTTGAGGTACACATATAATTGTGGGTTCGTGTTAGTTGGTACGAAACTTTTTGTTTTTAGAGCAGGTGGAGTCGGTGACAGCATGTACTAGAGTCTAGAGTCTAGATTCCTGAGACCTTGGCCAGTTTGGATTGATACGAAAATCTGCTGATGTTTGTTTTACTGAATTTTTTATAACGTTGATCGGCATTTTTAAGTATTTAGTTTGCTATCAAATTTGACAAGATTATTTTTTTTTCACCTTGGCACCAGTTTATTTTCTCGCCAAAATAATGGTCACACAAACAATCCTTAGAACGCGGATGACAATATTTGAATGTGGGTTTTCTCTATTATACGAACTAGGCTAACAATTATACGACCGAGCCAGCCGCTCCCAACACCAACACGGCGCCGTGCCGGTGCCAGTGGGAATCCACCGGAGGGGCGGGTGACCGCGATCTGCCCCACGAGATCGGCTAGTCTAACTAGGAACTGGGAAGTCATCGACCTCATGGGCCGGCAAATTCGCGACTTTTGCCGGGTCTCGGCGTCGCGTCTGGTTTGGCCGGCGTGGTTGACGCGGCCGCGACTTCGTTTGGTCGGCTCGTGTCCTTGCTTTTTGCTTGTGGTTTGCTTACCCAGGTTTCGTGGATACTTAAGCATGACCGCTCCGCACGTACGGTGCGTGTGGGACGGAGCAGGGTAAAGTTCGCTGGTTTTCCGTACGAGGGGAAGCCGCCGTGAGGACTGACGACCGAGTCGGCCAGAGCGGCGGAACCACGGCAGGGGACAAAGCCCCCGGCCCAGTAGTGTAAATATTATATTGCAAAATCTCAACTGGTGTAAATTTGGTTATTTGGGCCAAGTTGGAAGCCATGGGCCTCCAGCCTGTTGCAACTTGCGAATTCATAGTCGTTGATTTTGCTGCTGTTGCGGCGGAAACGAACCCTTTTTTATTAGATCATTGAGCACTTGTTCTCCTAGAAAAAAAAAAGGTTAGTTGAGCAATAAAGCAAATAAAACATGAGACAACGGCAGGCCAGCAAGGACACGGACGTTAAACCTATTATTAGTCTATTGAGCGACGCATTGTATCGAGCCATGGAGGGAGGGCCGAGCAATCGAACCCTAGTGGCGCGTAATGAAGCAGTTGTTGATTTGTGATCCAAATTCTATACATCAATTAGGCCAGCTTCTGGACGAAGCGTAGCGGAGGTCCGTCGCCGGAGGCTTAGGGCCGGAGCGGAGCGGAGTCCTGAAGCAGCCCATAGTGTAAGGCCCGTGCACCAGGGACGCCTGGGGGTGCGGGGGGGGGGCGAAGCCCCCCCGCGGTATGGATCCTAGTCGAATTAGGGTTTCCCTGGTCTATATATTTCCTGTAAGCCGCCGCCGTTTGGGATAAGAAATCAGAGTTGTAAATCTCCGGCGTTGTAACCTCACCCCGATATAGTGAAGATTGTTGCTGGCTGGCGGCCGTGGTTTTTCCCTCTCGCATTAGGAGGATTTTCCACGTTAAATCTCGTGTCTCTCTACAATAGATCTTGTTTTACTTCGTGTTCCTCCGCCGTCTCGTGTAACAGCAGTGGCACACCAGCAAGAGAGCGGACGGCGCGCGGCAAGACTGCGACATGCCCAACAAGGAAGCGGACAGCACGCGCACATCATCGTTCCTAAAATTTAGTCATAAATCCACCACTAAAATTCGAGTACGTAATTAGACACCACTCGGAAGTACCTCCACTGCCACACGAGTATCCTTGTTTGCTACACACTAACGCACACTCACTAGCTCACAAGTCAAAAGATATTACGAATCTGCTATACATCTGTCGAACGTTATTTTTCGGGATATCAGTCGTTTTTTCGACCGTGTGATTGATTTTGAGATCCATGTGCAGGTCCCCTCATTTATACCGGGTTTTATTTTCTTTTCACGTCCTCTCTCCGTCCGGCCTGGCGTTCGTGCTCGCGTCCGGTTTCACATCCTCGCTTGCGTCCGCTTTCACGTCCGCTTTCCCGTCCGCGCTGTCCGGTTCAACATTTTTTAAAATATTTTTGGAGAAGCGCGCTAGGGCGTCTGCCTCTTGTCCCTGGCCTTGGCCTCGCTTCATTGATGCCTGAGACCAAGTCACGGGCAGAGAGACGGAGCACTCGTTACTTTTCGGTATGAGTGGAGAACTCGGAGACGAGGTGAAGGCAATTTTTTGGGAAAGACTGGCGGAGGCGATTCCGCATCGGCGTTTGAGTCAATTTTTTCGTCGTCTTCTTCATCTGCGTGGGCGTGGGCGTCAGGCTCGCCAACAGAATGGTGGAAGTGCGTGTAATTTTTATTCGTTTATTTTGTATTCCATATTTGTTTGTTTTTGGCCGGTTGTTTTGTTAATTTTTCATGGTTTATGTTGCTTTGTGTGTGATATTTTTTGCAGGTGCTACCGAGAAGTTCGTTGTTGCTTCTTCTTATTGTGATTTTTAGGGCGAGACGAGGTTGTGATTTTTTTGCCTTTATGTTTTTTTACTGTGTGTATATATGGATTATTGTTTTGTTTGGTCTGACTTTGGGATACATATATATATATAGATTTTGTTAGGCTCTGGTAGTGTATTGATTTTCTGAGTGTGGGTCTGAGTTATGTTTTTGTGTGTATCATATTTTTGTTAGAGAGGATGACTAGTGCTTGTTTGGTTCGAGCAGGTAGTTTTTGGATACATGGTTCTAAAATCTGCATGTATTATTTTGTTGTAATAAAGTATTTATCATTATATAATTACAGTTTCCAAGAAATATACCTCAACACCCAACCTTGAAATTTGTGTATACTCTTCCCTTGTTCTGCTTGTTGCCAATATCATTAGGTTCTAGTAAATTGTTGATCCAATGCGGTTGGACCTATAACAATATATCACCTCTTTCTTTTACCTCAAAACTAGCTGAAGCATTCAAAAGACTATTGTAGTTTGTGATTCCATGTTGTGAACCAAAATTTAAAGTTAGTCATATACCATTATGTTCTTGCAATGTTTTAGTTTTGAGGTTTAGAACATACGCACCTGGTATTCTTTGAGGGTTGCATCATTGCAGTTAATGAATTGGTGAAATAGATTTGTGCAGCTGCTGTCCCCTGCCTACGAGAAAAGACTATCTTGTTGTTTCTATATTTCTTTGTTGTTTCTATTAATTCTAATATTTTCATACACTTAACAAACACTTACACTGCCTACCAGTAAAGGTTTCTCTTTGTCATCTGAACTCCATTCACCTTGATTTTGAACTTGATTCTGCAAATAATAGCTCATGCTTACCTATCAAAAAATTAAGAAAATCAATTATATGCACTTTTTTAAATGCTTTTCTTGTGAATCAACAGAGAAATGCTCAATGTCATTAAATTGAGAAACTTACTGTTCTTGGATCATCATTAATCATTCTGAACTCATCAAATGTTATTGTTATGCATCCTGTAAATTAGGAGTATCAGTACATGATCATGACTGCCTTTTTTTATTTCAATCTGTAATGTATGGCTAACATCCCATTATAGTGGTTTTGATTCATCATTATGATTCTGTATTTACACCTAAAATTGACTATTTTTACATAATTATTATTGATATAATTTATAAATTTGTGTATGTATTTTTTTCAATTCTTAATTTTGTAATGTCATATTCATGTTCCAAGTACAAACTCATGTGCATAGATGGTCATTTTGAACTCATCAAACGTGATTGTTCTGCACCATGAGATTTGCTAGTATTACTACATGATCATGATTGCCATTTTTACTCATTGATGTAATGTATGGCAAATATCGCATTAGAGTGGGTTTGGGTCAATCATTATGATTTTGTATTTACGTGTAAATTTACATGTTTTTACACAATTATTATTTATGTAATTTACAATTATTGGGAATGTAATTCTTACCTATGTAATGTCATATTCATGTTTTGAGCGCAAACTCATGTATATTCATGATCATTGTGAACTCATCAAATGTGATTGTTCTGTATCCATAGAATTGGTAGTATTAGTATATGATCATGATTGCCTTTTTTTCAATCTGGTTAACAGGTCATTACAGTATGTTTGGTTCATCATTATGAATCTGTATTTACATGTTGATTTATATTTTTTTTGCACAATTATTATTTTTGTAATTTATAATTATTGGGAATGTAATTTTTTATTTTTGTAATGTCGTATCCATGTTCTGAGTACAAACTCATGTATACAGAGCCTTAAGATGTTCTTTATTGCTCAACTTGGCTAACTCGGAATACTTTTGAATCTCAGTAAAGAAAACCACACAAGTTATAAAGTAGAATCATCTCATTAGGAGAACATGTTTAGGCTAGATCCTTTTCAGTTTGTCAGTAGATTCTCTGCAGCTTAAGTAATCTATGCATCTTCTTTGTCTAAAAAACATAACTAATACTCAGCCTACGTATACATATATTTTTTCTAAAATCTTAAAGAACTAAGTACTAGGGAAAAAGTTGTGAGTTGTTTGGAGACCAAAGATGATTTTGCAGAAAGAACATATTCTGGTGAAAGAAGAATATTGCAGCAACTTCCAGGTTTTTAAATCATATCTTTTCTCTCCTCGATGTTTTTCTTGCAATTTCTCTCTTCTTTTTTGTTCTCTTCTCCCATGTTCTTTCGGTTCCTTTTTTTTATTTTCTTCATTGATCCATCGGAGGTTGTTTCCATCTGATTTGTTTGTTACTTGACTTGACGGCCAAGTTGTAGTTTTACTCCAAACAGTATACTGGGCTGCCAAGTTTTAGTTCTTAACAGGCTTTTTTCCGCCCTTACCTCCTTAATTTCTTCTTCTAGGTCTTTTTTTCCTTTATTACTCCAAACAGTATACTGGGATGCCAAAATCAAGAGAAGGGTAGAAAGCGAAATCAGTAATTCATGGGCTTTGCAAGTGACGAAAATAAAAACAAAATAAAGGCCCATAAATGAAAACGAAAATAAAGGCCATAAATTTTAACAAAATAAAGGCCCATAAATTGTAGCCCGCAGCCCATTAAAAATTCTTGACCTATTTTACGAGCTGTATTTTTTTTTGCTACGTGAAAGCATCTTAGCGTTTTTGCTTTTGATCGTATGGCTAAAAATCTGACTGATATCAAAAAAAAAACATTCAAAAGATGTATAGACACTCCCAAGATATTATCAGGCCGGTCAAAAATTCACACCATACACTCGCAAGATATTCTCAGACAGGTTAAAAAGAGAGATTCCCAAAGGAAAACGAAGGGAACAGAAATGGACTCCCCAGAGCCAAAAAAAAAAAAAAAAAAAGGAACCAAATCCCCCGCAGCAGAGCTGCCCCACAAAAATCTCATCCCCATTTCCCCCCCAACCAGTAGGCAGTCCAGACGAAATATCGCCAGGGCAGGTGGGCTTCGCCGTTGCACTCACCAGCCTGGGAAATTTGCGTTTTCGCGGGTAAAACCGGCCACCTCCACAAAAATCCGCACGGCCACTGTGTCCCGCCCTGAACCGTCCAACGGCACGGCGAATCCAACCCCTTCCACCGCCATCACACGGTGGCACCACCTATCCAAATCCCGCAACTCCCTTTCTACAAACGACCCACAAGTACTGCAGCCGAGGTCAGCTCACGAAAATATCTTGCCATCGGTCCGTCGGTGTGCGCGATGGCCGTCGCCCAGGCCGCTGCGGTCGTGGCGCCGGTGATGGTGGCTTCGGCTGCGGCTGCGGCTGCGCCATCAGTTTGCCTTCCCTCCCCGTGCCAGAGCTCGGGGCGGGCATTGCTGTCGCGGGCTCCGATTGGGGCGTGCAGGCTGAGGTGGCGCCGGCGGCGCACGCTCGCGCGGTCGGCGCGGCGGAGGGGGAGGACGAGCCGCGGCCTCGTGATCGTCGACGAGTTCGGCGGGTCGTACGAGGAGGGGTTCGAAGACGTGCGCGCGGTACGTACAACACTGCGCCTTAACTGACGGCTCGTTTCATGTATACACAGTTTCTTTCTTTTTTTTTACTACTACTCACTTACCTCACATCAGTAACTTAGGACTGGCAACATAAGTTTCAGCAACCCTCTTATTTACGTACACGATTAAGTTGGATTGCAGATGCTTTATATATATATATATATATATATATATATATATATATATATATATATATATATAAAAAGTAGAATTACATATGTTGTGTGGCAATTTAGAATACTAGTACAGTTAGGTTGTTTTCTCTCCCAATTTCATGATGTTTACTCGTATCAACCCGTAGCTAGTCGTCTGAATTGATTTCTGTCCTCATCATGTCTTGATTTGCAGCAAATCGTCAATTACTTCACTTACAAGGCCACAAACACGGTTCTCCATCAACTGTATGAAATGAATCCGCCAGCATATACTTGGCTTTATAAGTAAGCCAACCTCTTGCATACAAATTACTCACCCTCGTTGGAGTTGGACAGTTAGAATAGTTTAAGAATTCCTGTTCGTGTATGGTTCATGTGCTATCTAAAATTATAGTTTCCTTTTGTCAGTTACGTTGTCGTCAACGATCCAAAAGAGGGTAAACATTTCCTTCGAGCACTCGCAAAGGTATCTTCTTTCTCTTCTTGCTTTGAAGCTACGGCGAAAAATAGCAGTGTTCAGCGTTGTGTTTCGGTTGTTGGACGAAACAACGAACAAAGGGGTGAATAGGAGCAACCTATTTTTCAATTGGTATTCAACTTTTTTTTCTCTCCCACTAGAATAGTTATGAAAACTATCAAGATCAAAGGCACAAAATCACAGCGAAAGTCTTGCGTTGAAACCGAAAACCCCTAAGCCACTTGATGCAACCCATTGCACCGAACTTCTTGTTTGGTCGTTCTTGTCCATCTTACGCCGTACTTGAGTCCAACCACTTCACCCGGCATCCTCGATTATTCTGGACCTTAGCTCTCCTAGCCTAATCCCAATCATCTTCGCCGCTGACCGTAGTTGACTCCAACCGTTCGTGCACAACAATAGACCAAGAAATCGATTTCGGACATAAGTTCCTCGTAACTTGAACCACGTTAACCAAAACACGCATCATCAACACCTATACACTGAATCTCATAACTTTGAACTAATTCGACAAAGTTCAGCACCCACTGTGCCTGAACTCACCCTAGTCGGTTTGACCGCCCACTGGTTTGACTACCAACCAATAGTTGGTCAGACCGCTTCTTAAATCCTGAAAACACTCTCTGGACTTTTCAGCAAAACTCTATCTAATTTCACGTCCAGTCTCTATTTTGAATGGCAACTGGTGCAAACACACCCTCATGAGTGTTTGGTGTGCAATCCTCAAAAGCTCACATCGCCCGCCACGGCCGGTCTGACCACCACCCCTGGCCGGTCAGACCATCTGCATTTTGACAGCAAATCCAACAATTTGCTAAACCGATGGCTTGATCTCCAAACATCTCGACACCGATGTCAATTGTTCAACTCTAAAATTAGGACCATACCACATGGTCTCCACATCAGTTCATTTCTTTAACTTGTTTCATATACACCAGGAGAGGCAAGATCTGGCAGAGAGAGTGATGATCACACGCCTTCACCTGTACAGCAAATGGATTAAGGTAAGTGGAGAGAACCATTTCACCGAGCCTAAGACAAGCTTTTGATGCAGATTTCAGAAATTATAACCTTGTGATCTCTGCATCTGACCAGAAATGCGACCATACAAATATGTATGAAAGGATTTCCAATGAGAACGTGGAGATAATGCGTGAAAGGCTAATGGAAACTGTAGCGTGGCCAACTGATGACACGAACACTAGCGACAAGAAAGATTGACGAGAACACGATTGGAAACTCATGTTGAGTTGAGTATGATTGCTTCGCTCAACAATGTTCTTAGAAAAATCCTTGCAGGTTTTGAATTTTGACTTGAGTTACTCATTTGTATATATAACCCTGCCTGAATAGAACAGTTAATGTATATTCTCTTCTAAGGGTTTGTGATTTAGTGCCACTTGATCCTTTTTGTCCTCAACTCAAGAAAGTATCAGAGATGAACAAACTTCACTTAGAGTAGTCCCAGAGATGCATTAGCTAAAGGTTCTGTTCCTAAACTTAATACAGTATTGAGAGTTGGCAGTAACTGTAACTGCTTTGATTTTATTTGGCCGCATATTGATCCGTACCAACTGGAGAATACTGTAAGAAATATTTTCTGCTTGTCATTGAGCTGATCCCTAAGGACAAGTAAATCATATACAGATAGTACCCAACTCTTCCTGTATTGCATGAAATTGTTACGCCACATTCAATTATACAAAAAAAAAACAAATTTACATCATGGTCCAATTTGGGAAGCATAGATGCCAGATCGAAAAGAAACTTCCTTTCGGCGGACTATGTTTGAACTCAGTCCAGGCAGACCAGGAGTATCACACGAGAGCACTGCCACAGATAGTGCCTGTTCCGTTTGCTGAACGAAGCAAACATAATCCTTTTCCGCCGGCAACCAACAAAACTACACTTCGGTGGAATATCCTTGACCTCGTTTCATGTTGCTATCTGTTCTTGTCTGTAATCTAGGCCGCCAATGGCGATGCAAACCAAGCCTTGTCTCGCCTACTGAAAAGCTCAATTCATAGTTCAACACCGTACCATTATTTTACAGCTTCAGATAGCTCCACCAACTTAAGCTCAGAATTTGAGCTGCTTCTCCTGTGGCTGACATCTGTCTTTTCAGCAACTATTGACAGGCCGGCAGTATGATCAAAATAACCGCAAGTGTGTGTGAGGCAATTAAGGGTTGACAAAGCTGAGGACTTCTTAGTTATTTACAGCAATATGCATATGTAACAACTTCTCAGCTCTACAAAAGTTATTTCCGTTCCTCTCCTTCCTTCCTTCCCTCCCTCCCTCATACTCCCTCTCCAGTCATGAGGTCAAGAGCCACAAGAAATTGCTTCTTGCCTCTCCACTTCTTCCTATCCTTCAATTTCAATATTGCCGGTGTCAGTCCTCTGTCCTTCAAGCTGAACTTCACCGAATCGAACCACAATGCATCGGCTGCAATCCAGTTCCAGGAGGGTGCCTTCTACAACAAGGTGATCAAGCTCGCCAGGGACGAGCTGAATGGCCAGATCACTAACAGTGTAGGCCGAGCAGTCTGCACCGATCCAGTGCCTCTCTGGGTTAACCGACTTCACAACCCGCTTCACATTCAAGATATCCGCCGCCATAAGAAACAGCTCGTACGGTGAGGGCCAAGCCTTCTTCCTCTCCATCGTACCCTTCTGTGATCCCCAATAACTCCAGTGACGGTTATCCTGGCCTCTTCAGCAATAGTAATGATCAGAATGACCCATCCAACCAGATCGTGGCCATTGAGTTTGACACCCACAACAACACATGGGATCCAGACGGCAACCATGTGGGGATCAACATCCAATCGATTGTATCCGCAGCCAACGTGACGTGGAGAAGTAGCATATATAAATGATGGTTGGATAGCCAATGCGTGGGTAACTTACCAGGCCAATTCCATGAACTTAAGTGTCTTCTTGACGTACCTGGATAACCCACAATTAAGTGCCAACTCCAGCCTATCTTATTCAGTTAATCTCAGAAAATATCTTCCAGACAAAGTGGCCATCGGTTTCTCGGCTTCCACGGGTAGATTTGTTGAGCTTCATCAGATACTTTACTGGGAGTTCAATTCTACCGATGTGCAGCTGACGAAGACGGAGAAGATGAAAAGTGTATTGGCCATAAGCTTGTCTACTAGCGTAAGTGTTGTGGTCTGTTCTATGTGCTTGGTTTGGTGCTTCCTATGTTTTAGGTGTTAGAATTGAGCTTATATGTATAAAAGTTCATTTATTCCTGAAATTCCAAAGCATGCATGGCTAATTCCATATTGTATAGACCAGTATGATTGAAACCATAGACTAATATGGTCGAAGTCATAAGATTAGTATGGTCAAAATAATGTAGTCAAAGCCATAAGACCAACATGGTCGAAACAATGTGGTCGAAGTTTTAGACTAGTGTGATCGAAGACAAAGATCAGTTGGTCGAAGGCATGAACCAGTGTGGTCAAAGGTATTGACTAGTATAGTCGAAATAATGTGGTCGAAGGCATAGACCAATATGGTTGAAAAATAATGGCCGGATCCTTAGACCAGTGTGGTCGTAATACACTGGTCGAACCTGTAGATCAGTGTACAATCAGGATCAATAAATACTTCTTAATGACCATTAATTGGTTTTGAATTAGCAGTTACTAGTGGTTTAAGTATGCAGTTAATAGAGAGTAATTGTCTCGACTTTAAAATGATCTGGAGACGTCCAAACCAAAGGATTGATCAATTCCATTTTTCTATCTTCCTCTCTGATCAACTGTGCTCAGGAATTGAGCTATCGAACCAAGCTGTCTCTTCTCCTCGACGTACACTGGGAAGGAGAGCGAGCGAATATCTCCAAACTATTGTTACAGAGTTCACTGCATGGGACGGCAATAAGGTTTCTGGGCAGCGCGACTGCTCACTACACTACGACATCTACGATAAGGCCTGCTTCGAGTCTGCACTGCATTCTACGACTACTCGCTTCACTGCGGCATCTACAATCTGCTCTGCATTGAGTCTGCACTGTTTCGTGTTCTTCATCAAGACTGATTGTAAGTTAGTCGTACTATCAGTTTTTTCTGCTATAATCATATTGTTGAGTATGTTTATAAGTGCAATGAGTTGTCTGCTATTGATATCGCTTTATGCATCTCTAGTTATTTGTGATCTTTGCCTCATAATCAAATATATAATTAAAATATTGCCCACATTTATAACAATCCAGAAACCTCATTGTATACATTTTTTTGATTCAGCAATGGCTGGTGCTTCTGAAGTTATGAAACCTGAGAGGTTTTCTGGTCATAACTTTCATAAATGGCAGACAAGGATCAATTTTTGGCTCATGTCTTTGGGGTTGTGGTAGGTGATCAGACCACATTATCCATTTATGATTGAACAGACTATGCGATTTGACACAGATAACAACACAACCCTTGGATGCATACTGACAATACTGGCCAAGCAACTCTATGATGTGTACATGGACTTCAAGTCCGTCACAAAGTTGTGGGATACACTAGAGCACAAATATGTCGAAGCTGAGGCTGGTCATTGGCTCTACATGTGCGAGCAATTCTTCGACTACAGTATGGACGATGCTAAGTCGATAGTTGCACAGGCTCATGAGCTTCAACTACTGGACGGAGAGATTGCACGTTTGGATTGTGTTTTGCTTCCTAGGTTTGTGGCTACGGGCATTGTTGCCAAACTTCCTATTTCATGGCGGAATTTTTCCACTTGCTTAAAGCACAAGAGTGGAGAGATATCTATTGAAGATCTCATTGCTGCTCTTGATGTGGAAGAAAAGACAAGAGTAAAAGATGCACCCAGCACGACTAGTCAGAACTGTCAGATCAATACAAATATCATAGAGAAAAGATATGGTAAGAATAACAAAGGATTTAAACCAAACAAGACAACTAGCTTTAAGAAGAAAACTGAGAAGGATATGAAGAATATCACCTGCTTTGTGTGTGGGAAAAACGGTCATATGACAAAGGACTGTCGTTTCCGCAAGAGTAAGAATGTTGAACAGCCAAAGAAAAAAGTTGTCAACGTGATCATAGGCGGGACCTCAACAGGAGGGTATGGTAATTCACCTGTTGTCTTTTCACCATGTCAATCCACTGATTGGTGGGTTGATATTGGAGCTAATGTTCACTTATATTCTAATATTTTCTTGTTTTCTTCTTATCAGGCAGCCAGGGCTTCCTCCGTCCTAATGGGAAACGAGTCGCGTGCTTCGGTTCTTGGTGTTAGCACGGTGGATCTAAGGCTTACTTCAGAGAAGATTGTCCACTTGAAGAACATGCAACATACGCCAACAATAAACAAGAACCTCGTTAGTGGTTCTCTCCTATGCAGGGATGATTATAAGCTAGTATTTGAGTCAAATAAAGTTCTAATGTCTAAGTTTGGTAACTTTGTTGGTAAAAGCTATGAGAGTGGAGGTTTGTTCCATATAAGCATTTTAGAGTATTGTTATAATATGAATGTTGCAACTGGTTTAAATAAATGTGAGGCCAATATATGGCATTCTCGTTTTTATCATATTGGTTTTGATAGTATTGCTCGAATGTCCATATTAGATTTAATTCCAAAATATGAATTTGTCAAAGGATGAAAGTGTCAAACTTGTGTGCAAGCAAAACAACCTCGAAAACCTCAATTGTGGAGGAGAGTATATCTCTGATGAATTCTCTTAATTCTGTTTTGAACATGGAATAGTCCATGAAGTTATACCACCATACTCATCCCAATCAAACAGGATGACTGAGAGGAAATATCGGACACTAACAGACTTGGTGAATGCCATGTTGGAGAGTGTCAGTATGCTTAAGATATAGTGGGAGGAAGCTATATTAACAACAACTTTTATCTTAAACAGAGTAATCACTAAAAGCTGTGAGATTACTCCGTACGAGGGATGGAAGGGGAGAAACCCCAATGTTAATTTTCTGTGAACTTGAGGGTGTTTGACAAAAGTCAATATACTATTGCAGAAAAAGAGAAAACTTGAACCTAAAACAGTCGATCGTGTCTTACTGGGATGTGTTAATAGCAGCACACCTTATAGATTTTTAGTGGTAAAATCAGAAACTCCTGAGATTATTGTTAACACAATAATGGATTTCAGATACGCAGTGAAAGAACATTTGGTGTGATGTAAAATAAGGTCTTAAATATCCTAACATGTAGTGGCATCATGTCATTGAGCTCCACTTGAGGTCCATCATCATTTGAAATACTAGTACGAAGCCACACTAGCATTGAGCAACATGAACTTTGTCATGCCCAAACTCCAATTATTGAAAGGTCCCATGCCAAACGTATGTGTCAACTACTACATAGTTCATGTCATGTATTATTATAGATAAGCTTCTTCTAAATTCATGAAATTCTAAATTGCAACCTGACACTTAAATTGTGCTTCATGAATCAACCATATATTAAACCAACAGAACAGCACCCAGACAAATCCAAGCCGGTATACAACCGAATTTCGGTCCTCAGTTGCACGATGTTGCATTGTTCGCAGGAATCATTTTTTGTTTAATTCTACCAGTAGAATCTAGCACTCAACAAACAACAGCAGCAGCAGCAACAGAGCAGACAGGCAGCCATTACCTTCAGGCAGCTTCTTCATTCCTTGCCATGCTGCTTCTTCGCGGTGAATCGGTAGACCACCGGCCCGTGGCGCCACCCTTCAAGCGGCCGATCCTCGTACACCACCTCGACGTCGAACACCTTCCTCGCCTTCCCGAAAAATTTCTTGTCCGTTCGCTTCCACCTCCTCATGTGCGCCATCAAGAACACCACCTCCCCCTTCACGAAAAACCGCAGCGTCTGCATCAAGGGGTCAACCAATGCCTCGTAGTAGACCACGTCTGACGCCACGACGAGATCGAACCGAGACGCCGGCACCGGGGCAGCAGCGGCGGATACGGCGACGGCCTCCATCGCGGCGGCGGCGCCCCAGGGGAGCGGGACCACGGAGACGGAGCCGCCGTGGGAGTTGAGGATATTAGGTAATCTTTGTTTAATTTACCGTATTCCAGTTAGTTTCATATGACCCGTATACGAGTGGGACATTGAGTCTGTATAGTCTATGAACTCTGCCTTTACGAGGCACGGTTGTGTGAGTTTTGTAAAAAAAAACGAGAGCAAGCAATAGACAAAAGAAAAGCTGCAGTGCAGCACCAAGATCTTTCTTCTTGCTTCCAGCGTACGTGGAGTTTTCATAGCTTTCTTGCGTTACGTGTGTCTTTCTTTCAGTATGTGTTTGTGTCTTCATTTTCGTTCCAGTGTGTGCATCAGTTGAGCGTAGCATGTGCTTCTACAAGGATCGGCTTCCAGCAGCATGTACGTGTGTATTCACGCGTATACATCTTTGACACATACTGCTGAGCTTGAGTTTTGTCTTCGGATCGGCTGAGTCATCTTCAGTTTGGGCCAATAATTAGTATCAGAGCCTGTGTTCTTGACCCATGCATGTCCAAGATCATGCCGCGTTTTCTGGGAAGTTGTGTCACCGGTGACGAGGCGATGTCGGGTGTGATGGCGAAGGAGAGTTCTGCCGTCTCGCTGCATTATCTGATGCTCACGAAGAGCAATTATGCAGTATGGGTAATTAAGATGAAGGTGTACATGCGCGCTCAGGGAGTGTGGGACGCGGTCGAGGACGGCAACATCGATGTACGCAAGGATCAGATGGCGTTGGCGGCGATCTATGGAGGCATATCAGAGGAAACGCTCTTCCTACTGGCCGAAAAGGAGACGGCCAAAGCTGCGTGGAAGACGTTGAAGACGATGTATCCTGGTGACAATCGTGTCAAGGAAGCACGAGTACAGACTCTCAAGAGCGAATTCGAGGGAATGCATATGAAAGAGACGGAGTCGATCGACGACTTCACCATGAGGTTGACGACGATTGTCAATCGGATTCGAATCTTGGGGGACAAGATGTAAGAGAACTATATTGTGAGAAAGTTCCTTCGGGCTGTTTCTAGAAAGTTTTTATAAATCATCTCCGCCATTGAGCAGTTTGGCGATCTCAAGGTGATGACGGTTGATGAGGTGATAGGCCGCTTGAAGGCGCATGAAGAACGGATCCGAGGATGTGGCAGCGGCGAAGATGAGCATCTGTTGTTAACTCGCACCGAGTGGGAGACCCGATCATCGAAAGGCAAAAGCGAGGGTTTTTCCGGCGGTTCTAACGGTGGTGGTAGCCGAGGCAGCAATAATTGGAAATTTGACAAGATAAAGGTGAGATGTTATAATTGTCAGAATTTTGAACACTTTGCTTCAGAATGCCGCAATCCGAAGAAGGAGAGAGCGCTTCGTGCTGAAGCTCACAGCGATGATGAGCCAGTGCTACACATGGTCGACTTCTGTGAGTTGTAATCCCGTGTCGAGTTAGATTTGAGTCCGGGACGTTGAGGAGATGTGTTCGTCGTCTTGAGTCTGGTCCGTTTGTTACTCAAGTTGAAGTTGTGACCAACTTGAAGTACCGAGTACGAGTTGGGCAAGTCGTAGTTGAGACCGACTGCCCTGAGTTGAGTACGAGTTGGAGCGCAAGTCGTAGTTGAGACCGACTGCCTCAATGAGTAATAGTCCAAGACGTGTTCGAGTTGTGCCACTGTCTTTGGCCGAGTGTGTGGGAGCCATGTTGAAATTGAGTCTAACTGGCAACATACAAAATATAAGTACGTATACAAAGATTAGAGAGTGATTATTAGGTAATCTTTGTTTAGTTTACCGTATCCGAGTTAGTTTCATATGACTGTATACGAGTGGGACATTGAGTCCGTATACGAGTCTATGAACTCTGCCTTTATAAGGCACGGTTGTGTGAGTCTTGTAAAAAAACGAGAGCAAGCAATAGACAAAAGAAAAGCTGCAGTGCAGCACCAAGATCTTTCTTCTTGCTTCCTGCATACGTGGAGTTTCCATAGCGTTCTTGCGTTACGTGTGTCTTTCTTCCAGCATGTGCTTGTGCTTCATCTTCGTTCCAGCGTGTTCATCAGCTGAGCGTAGCATGTGCTTCTGCAGGGATCGGCTTCCAGCAACATGTACGTGTGTGTTCACGCGTATACATCTTTGACATATACTGTTGAGCTTGAGTTTTATCTTCAGATCGGCTGAGTCATCTTCGGTTTGGGCCAACAGAGGAGGGGCGCGTTGCGGGAGGCGTTGTGCCGGAGGTTGGGGAGCGTGGTGGGGAGGTCGGAGAGGACGATGCGCGCGGTGCGAGACCGACGACGCCGGTGCCGGAGCCGAGCTCGAGGATGCTGAGTGGGCTCTGTGGGGTGGAGGTGCGCGGGAGGAGGTTCGGGGAGGCGGGGAGGACGCGAAGGAGGGTGGATGCGGAGGGCCAGAGCTGGAAGGTCAAGCCGTGGGAAGGGAGGGCGCGGACGGTGATGGAGGAGGGGAGGTGGAACTGGTGGAACTACTCGTCTGATGAGGAGGTGGCGGCGATAGAGGTGGGAAGGAGGAGATGGAGATCGTTGGAGTCGGATGAGATAGCGGCGACAGTGGATGGGAATGCCTCCTTGTCGGCGGCGGCGGCGGCGGCGACCATTGGGCGAGCGAAGCGAAATGGTGGGTAGTCCGCTAGCTCGGGGTTTTTAGATTGCGTGATTTGAGCATTTACCGCTACTACATAATAGACTGCATCTCTCTATTACTAGGCTACCATCCGCTCCCGAGCCGTCCAAATCCGATGGCGTCCGGTCCAAACACTAGAGAGTAGAGAAGATCAGAAGAGGCTGCGACCCGTCGCGCTCGCGCAGGCGTAAAAATACGGGAAGCGCTCGTTGCGCAGCCCACCCCGCGCGCGGCGCAGTATTTTCTGAGGCCGAGCGCTCTTCGCTCCTCCGGTCTAGTCGTGCGGCCCATCGTCTTGCCGCGGCAGAGTTTTTGCCCAAAAGCGCACCTGGCGCGCCCGTGCGGCTCCCTCCGCGGATCCAGCTTTCCTGTAGCCCAGAAGAAAGGGAGGCGGCGGCCCGAATGTATGGGCTGGTAATCTTATGTGAAGTACTGTACTTGTATTGCTTACATTCTTGAATGATCACATGACTATATCAAACTTTGTGCGCTTCACTAAAGATAAATTCATAAACCTCATAAAATTAATATTGAAGCGCACTTGCGAGGTATATATAGAGGTGCTCACTGGGATTTAAATCTTGGTGAATGGACCACAGCTCCAACACCATACCAAAGAAGTGATCCCTTGTGCTCTTTTTCTTTAAACAGTTACCGAACAGAGAGGCATATGCATATTCAAATGAAACTTGACGTATCGTTTATTCATTGCTACCTGACAGACTAGGGCCTGTTTTGTTTGTTATCAAATTTGAACTAAATCAAAATTTGATAACACCAATGAAAACTAGCAATCATTTTGTTTGCTACTATTGTTTGGTTATGCCAACAAAAATTTGGTAACATCCATGAAATCTAATGTCACATGTGGACAATCTTATAGTGAGGAAATCTCTCACAAAAATTCTGGTAACATCAAATTTTGGCTTAACCGCAATCAAAGCAAGATTTATTTTGTTAAATTTTGGCTTTGCCTAAGTTTTGATAATACCAATTTTCTATTTGGTTCTGAACCAAACTGCCCCTAGATCACCTTCAGCTTTCTAAATCATCCGGTCCAATCGGTCCAGGTAGATCCAGATGGGCGGTTAGCTTGACTAAATACTCTTCCAAAATGCTAAATACTAGTATCTAGCTAGCCTAGTTACGTCTGTAAACATCTTTTCACCGGAGGTCTACGGCTAAATTGCTCTCGTACGTGGCGCCCCAAAAGCACGACAGCTCCTTCCTTGGATTAAACAAAAAAAAATCTAGCTCGACTTTCACCTACGTCACGGACGGGAACGTCTTGTTCCGGCTCGAAGCCTAAAGTAAGCATATATTAATCAACCAATCAAGACAACGAACCAAGACATCACAAGATACATTTGTCGATATCTGCCAATTAACTTACTGTGCCATAACGTGAACGTGTTGTCTTCTCGCCCCCCGATTTCTATAACCACCTGACGTCTCAACACCATAGTAATTTTTTAAAGAATTGACGTAACATAGGTTGCCATCCATCAGCCCACGGCCAGGGTAACCGGCTAACCTTATCCCCTCACTCCGAGATAGTGGTGGGTACTGATCGAGACATACCAACACGATAGATCTATCGTGTTTCGGATTATGTCGTGTCGGATTGGCTCGGCTCGGTCACCTCGCCGTGTTGTGTCAGCCCGCCTCGTCTTCGGTCAAACCCAGGCATGGTCCAAAACTCGCTGTGCTAGAGTCATACTGTGTCGGTCCAAGTTCAGCCCTAAGTAACTATAGACGTTCGGAAAGACGACAGTCGTCGCTGCTCAGGAAGAAAAAGACACATGTGCGCTATCCACACTCGTTCCCCCTCGCCATAGCCTTCTTCTCCTCCTCCTGGACGCCGATGAAGAACTCCGTCCACCTCGGCTGCACCACACGCTTGCGAAGGGGTGAGAAGGACGGTGACAAAGAGGTAGCTGGAGGGAGGACGGCGGCCGGCGACGTGTGGGGAGGGAGGGCACCGATCGGCGGCGCGTGGGAAGGGAGGCGGCTGGAGTTGGAGGGATGGGAATCAGGGAATGTGATTAGAGATTGAAAATTTGGGAGTTGGGGCTTAGAGAAAGGGTTGGGGATGGGGGTTGGGGAGGCCGAGAGGGATGTTGTGCCAGACGGGGTGGCAGAGGGGGTGTGCCATACCGGGGTGGGGGAGTGATTGGGTCAGACAAAGGGGAGAGAGATTGCGGTAGAACGGGAAAGTTGTGTCTATTTCGTATCGTACCGATTCAAATACGGTCTAACTGGTCGTACTGTGTTGTACCGTTCAACAAGTCGCATTCTCATACTCAGTCTAACCCACTGTTTGTATCATTTCATATCGTGTTTAGACTACTGTATCAATCGGGCCTCAGATCAGCCAGAGAAAAGAACAGCTCGAGTCTCAGCTCTACCCAAACGCGCGTTGATGCGAGCGTCCCTACGTCCGTGACACAGTATTTAACAGATGGCCCGAAAACGACCACGCGCGACGCGACAGCGGCCGGTTAGCGACCGACTAGACTCCACGAGGCAACGACTCGGTCACTCCGGCCAGCCCCGTCCCGCGCGTCCGTCCGTCCCTCGCGCGCACTGACGCGACGGAATCCATCCATCCACCCCGCCAGCTTCGATAATTTTACGGCCGGTGCATGCACCGAGGAACGGAGCTTCGTGCCGGAAAGGCACGCGTTTGGCGCCGTTCGGAATTTCGGACGCCCGGTTGCCGGGCAGCCGCTTTCGCGGTTGCTTTCCCTGCCACCCCCGACCCCCGTTTCGGCTCTTCTGCTGATCCGTTGCTGGCTTCTCTTTATCCTCTCGATCGATACGTGTTTGTTTATGGGATTGGGGTGTAGATGTGTAGAGCCTACCACATCATAACATGTAGTAGGTGCTTACAATGCTGGTTCTATCGGCCGGGAACTTTAGTTTGGGTACTTGTGCTCTGGTTTTTCTTTTCGTTCGTTCGTTTGTTGCTTTATTCCGCCGGGCAGCCGGTCCCTCTCCGTCTTTGCTGTGGTAGAGAATTGAGGTTGAAGGCATTTGCCGACAGGCTGGGGCCGGGGTATTTTGCACAATGTGATGTTCGCTTACTAGACATTTGCCGATCAGCGTTTGGTATGTATGGTGTATATCTAAGCGTGCCAGTCCAAGAATTATTATATGGAACGAAAAGAACATGTTAGTATGCTCTGAACTTGCAAAGGAATGGATTCCATGATAACAACATAAGAGGTAATTAATCAACTAGAGGTACAGTGGTCCATGCATAAAGTCGTAGACATAGATTTTTCTATCATTCGGCTTGACTTACGAAGGAGTAGCTGTAGCGGTATGTTTCGTTTTCCTCGGATAAAGACCTCGTACATATCCCAATAGAATGCCCGCATATGACGACAGGGCACGCATCACAGCGCGTACATTACATGCTCCGCATCCAAATATTCCACTAGCGCCCATAGTTCCGTCAGGAATTTCTTTATTAATTTTTTTAAAGTTATTTTCTCGCTAACTTTATTTTTAATTCTGAACCATAAAATTAATTTCTCGCTAACTTTATTTTCAATTCTGACTCATTTCATCACACCATAACTCGCGGCGTGGTCAAATCATTCTGTCACGTCACTTTCCTCGGTGTAGCCAAACCTGCCACACAAGCCCGCGTGTGCACGTCGTCGTGGTCAAACCATTCTATCATGCCACTTTTCTCGGTGTGGCTAAACCTGTTACGCAACCCGCCGTGGGCATGTCGTGGCAGCGTGGATGGCATGCATTATAATCACATCTCAAGTTCACTGTTTTCTGTGCCCGTATATATCGTATTTAGGATTTGATTTTACATAGACAATTGGTCAAAAATTGTAAACCTGATTTGAGCTAGCAAGAAGTGAACGGTGCTAATTTAATGCCCAACCCTAGGCGGTAGATCTTTTTTCAAACATGTGATGTTTCTAGTTTGAATCAAGAGATGGATGAATAGCTAGCCACATCCTATTGTAATCATTGGTGGTGCTCATCATCGCTTAGGGGTCGAAGACCATTTAATGTTTTTTTTTTCTAGAACACGTCTTTAGGGTCACTAGTTCGACACAACTCTATCGTTTAAGACAGGTGGTAATTGCTTCCATCGTAGTCGCCCCGAAAGCGTACCCGAGCAATCGCAAGATGTGCTTAGTAAATTTAGTCGGCATGTTCACAAATGTTTTGCCCGCTTTGACTACCTTAGATGCAGAGCAAGGCTAGCCTTGACAAGACTGCCCGACCTCCGAGGAAAGCAAACTTCTACAACGCACTATCGGAACCCAGGATGGCTCGCTAAATGCTCAAGTATAGTACTATACATTTTCGCAGCAAAATTGTACATGGCACGTATCTAAAATAACAAATAACACACCTAATCAGTTTTAGTGGCTCCACAGCACTGACCACCCTAGCAAAAAAAAAAAAAGTAATGTAAACAAAGAGAGTGAGTCACGTTATCGCAAACAACGTCTAAAGAGTAATTTATTATCAGCCGTACGGCCCAACCGAGCTGCGGCAAGTGGCAGGTAGCAACAGCCGCGGCGAAAGTGATCTGCGCACAAATCCTTCTTTTTTTTTCTATTTCTTTCTTGTCCGAAAAAGAAGATTAAATGAACTAAACAAGGGTCCAATAAGATGTTTTTCCCCTACGCTGGGTACGTACGTGGGAGAGTATGCGCAGAAAGCGATGCACGGAGATGGTGGGGCCGGTACGCCTCGACGGGTGAGGCCCGGCCGCCGTCACGTCGCACCATGAATGGCAATACGGCCGGCATGGCGTTGGCGTTGGCCGCGACGCTGCGTGCGTGTGTGGGTGCAGCGGCGGACCCAAGGAAGGCCAACGAGGGCCACTTAAATTTCAGTTTCTGGTTCTAATGAAATAGTCTAATATCTGGTTAGACGTGCCTCCTCGGTCGAGAAGAGATATCCCGGCATATCACTTACTGTTTTTTTACCTGGTTCCGCCCGCTGCATGGGTGGGTCCGCGGCAGATGGTCCGTCGCTTCGCTAGTTCGCTCGCTCGATCGAGCGCGCCGCCGGGCCCCGCGGGTCACGGCCGCTGTCGGTAACGCCCCACGTGTCCGCCCGCCGGTCCCGGCCGACAACCGCGTCTGACCAGTGTGCCTCCTGCCATGACTCCCCATGACGTGGTGGGGGCCGCCTTGCCTTTTTCCCCTCGCGTGGGCCCGGATAATCATTAGGGTACGTTTAACGGTTTGAAGCTGACCTTGACCTCTCCTGCCGGCGGCATCAACTACGTATCCGCCTTATGCCATAGTCCATAGAGCACTACCTCTCCAGAAGAAACTATTCTTTTTTGCACTATTATGATTTTCGTACTAGTATTTCAAAAAAAGAAATGCTTTCAGCGCAACAAAAACAATACGCGTAGGATAAAAAGCGTCATACGAGCATTCGATGAAACAACCGTCTGCTCGTCCCCTGCCCTGACGCCCCCTTCTCCTCAAACACCGCCAGCGCCTTCTTCGAGTGTCTGGCACATGCATCGTGCACGTATGACGTTTAAAAAGGTTGTAGGTATAGCATTGCTCTTTCATAAATGAAATTACAACATTGACACGCGGTAAACAAACATATTAGGTTTGTTGAACTACATGTGTAGGGCTTGTTGCATTATACTAAGTATGAAGTGCAACATGACCAATTATGATTTATGCATACATGCTTTTGATAATTTACTATTGTAATATGACTTTTATATACCACCCTCGTTCATTTCCTATTAGGACAATCTACATGATGCAATTTCAACAAGGGAGCAACTAGCGCCCCCACACTCGTCGGATCTCACTTAAGACATCGATCCCAACCGTTCAATTTGGTGAAATAAAAACTTATAAGTGCAACAATTAGTTCATATGTTTGCAACAAATTTTGATACGAATGCAACCAACATGGAATAAACGTTTGATCTGCCAACAAAAAGCCGCAACAAAAAAATGATAGCGAGCGCAACGATGATTGTTAAGCGTGCAACAAAAATCTCATTTGGTGGGAACAAACCATAGCAGCAAAGCGCTGCAACAATCGCAACCCCAATTGCAACAAAAAAAAGACCATTAGTGCAGCAAATCAACAAAACAATTGCAACAAAAATACTTGCTGCAAGATTTAGGAAAGATACGTTGTAACAAAAAAACCACTTATTGCAACAATAAAGAAAAGGAGTTATAACAATTCAAGAAAAACGCTTGCAACATGCTTACGTAATAAGTGGAGGAGGAGTTTGATGATGGCGAGGCACAAATCTTCTCGGGGTAGGTCGCGGCGATACTGACAAGGAGCCCACAACGACGGAACATGGTTGACGCTTATAGACGAGGGAGTAGTGCTTAAGGTCGGCCCAGAATCGAGGAGGCTGAATAAAACGTCCAGGAGCTTACCAAGGGACGTCAGCATTATGGTCCTCAGTTGCCACCACCATAGTTGTTGTGTCCTCCGTGGCGCAACAACTCGTACTCTCACTGGATTAGTGTCCGGAGGTGGAGATGAAATAACAGACCGTGGGGCTGCAGCGATGACTCAATGGGGTAGTTGCTCGACATCGGAGTCTCGGCACTGGAGCTCGCCGAAGTGGATGCCCGGGGAAAATGCAAGGTTCGGTGATGCAACGTGTGCCAGATTTGGGGAAAGGTTTGGAGATGGAAGAGGATGAGTGAATTTGGAGAGAGGGCCTGGAGATGGGAGAGAGAGGATGGGGGGATTTGGGGGAGGAAGGATTGAGGAACGAGTGGTGAGGGAAGGCTCCAGAGATAGGATAGGTGGAAGCTTTTGATTGGTACTTTTTGCATTGGATTAATTAGTGTGGAGGGCACATACGACGTTCGATTTTCTTTTCCAATCAATCGGACGTCTGGGCTATAACATCACCCTTTCAACAAACATGATCTTATCCGAACAACTAACAAACTTAATAATCTTTTGATAAACTACCCCCCCCCTTCCTAATCGACACAAAATATAAAAGATTTCTCACCACCTTGTAGCTTTCAGATTTATTATATTGGTGTGTGTTATGTCTTTCTTTTGTTGGCATTAAACTTTGTTCCCGATTTTCACCTTATGTTTTACAAGTAGAGAAGATCAGCGTAGATATGGTTTTTTACAACGGATCCTCGCTAGCTCGTGCGATCTTCTCGTTTGTTTGTTTCCTCTGTTGTATCCAGCGCTGGCCTAAGCAGCGCGAGTGAGGCGGATTTTACATTTGGCATTTCCACAAGCGATCGATCTTGTCCCGTCCTCTCTTGATCCTTCCCCATCTTGTGACGTCTCCCCCACGATATGTTCCTTCCTTGTGACCAAAGTTTCCTGACTTAATTGTACGTTCGTGCCTTGCTCGCGTAAAAAACAAACACTTTTCAAACATTCTTAACAGGCTGTAAAGTAAAGTAAAATTGATCATGGCTTTTGTTGGTTTGACTGTTACGTGCATGTCATGGCAAGATCGTTTTCGTTTTAGGTGAGGTGAGCCATGCCATTGCCATGCATGATGCATGCACCGTGTTGTGTACTCAGGTCCTGGAGTTGCTTTCCCACGTCCGACATTGCACAGCCACAAAGATGCCGCGTGGAAAGGGTAAAATAGAAACAAACACGGGGGCACGTATGTTACCCTTGGTCACTTGCATAGTTGCATGTTCCATTTTTCTAAGTACAATAGCACTTCCTGTCACCGCTGCTTACTAGAGTGATTCTCTGCACGATCGTTTTTAATAAACATATCATTTTTTTTCTTTTCTTTTCGAGGAAGGCAAGCATTGCACACGTTTGGTTGTAGACATTACATAGAATTGTAGAAAACAAATGGCTGACGAGTGTAAAAAAATCACGCAAGTTTGGGCATTATAACCAGTCTATCTGATGTCACATTTTCAAGCAGATGAGAGTTCAAGGGAGATATGGAGAGTGGCGGCTATTGTCAGTTAGCGGTGAACCAAAATTCCAAAAGCATGGGGCGAAAACATCTTGAGAGCAAGCGGGGGTGGAAGTCCCCTTCCCGGCATCCTCTTCCAAAGAGTTAAGAATGTTTGTGAATGGACGCTTGGTAACAACCCCACTTCCCAATTGTGAATGTACATGCATGTATTCATTTAGCATTATATATCCAAAAATACATGGGAGTGTTATATGTTATTCAATGATTCATTCGGTATCACACAATTACATCTGAAAATTACGAGAGTCTCTTCTTGCCAATTGTCATCCCTTGCGAGTAGCGACATTCTACCAGGATTTTCGTTGCACTCAAGTGAACTTTTTACTAGAATTAGGGGTCTAGGGTTGGTTGATTGCTTATCCTATGAGGCTATGAGCGACACTATCAAATGCTAGACATTGTTACTCTCAAAGCATTATCGCAAAGCTAGTGCTCTATTATTTCTCCTTTAACTTTTTTTAAAAACGTGGAAAGAGATCAAGCTTTTATAGAAAGCTAATAACCATTCTTACAGAGCACAATTCAACAATCAACAAACTAGGGATGCCAGCTAGCCAAGTAGCCACAACCGAGAACACATAAAAGCCCGGCAAACACACAACAACAATCTGAAAAATAGATAATCCAAATAGGCAAGATAGAACCGCAAAACCCTAAAGAGAAACTAGAGTTCTTCCAGCACACAAAAAATTTTCATCCAGTCTTCCACCGAAATCAGCAAACCTTCAAGTTTCATATGATCATCATTTTTATTAGTTTGAAAACCCGGGTGATTTAACTTGTAATGCTTAACCCTCCAATAGGTCATAGCTTCAAAAATTAAAATTTTCGTTCTCGGTGTATTATGTACCTCCTAGGAGCGGTACATATACACCATCATAAATATCAATAGCAATCCATACACAAGATATTACAATATCGAAACTTCATAATTTACAACATATTGAACCTACAAGGTTCGGCTTCATACAAAAGAGGCGGTCAACTACATAAGAAGATGAAATAACAAGTACGCAGCAGGAAACGGTGAATAAACTGAAATAAAAATATGAATTAATCATAAATAAAGTCACAATGGCTTGCCATAACTCGCAAGGCAACCGACTGGGTTCAGACCATAGCGCAATCTTTCTTACCCGATTCAATCTCGATACCTGCTGTCCAAATTAGTAAATGAAAGCAAATAGTGAGTACATGAATGTACTCCAGAAGACTTTACCAAGTCTATACATAGCTACATGTAAGCTCTGCTCAAAGGAGAAGGCTATAGGGTTTATTTTCAGCACAAAGCGATATTTCAATTGAATAAAAATAATAGATTCAAATTACGAGTTAGCAAACATTTTTAATACTTCAAATAATAGCGAGTAATTAACATTAGACATCAACAGAACATCTACAGGTGGTTGCCCCTGCAGCACACAAACATAGCATGAGAAACCATTTTCAATATCACCTAACAAGTTTTAAGTTTAAATTCTAAAATGTTGAGTCTAATTCTTGCGAGTCTAAAATGTTACGCTGAAAATAAACCCTATGGCCATCACCATTGAATTAAACTTGCATGTAGCTATGTATAGATTTGTTAATCGTAAGTCTTGCGAGTACATTTTTGTACTCAACTACATTGTCTATTGGCTGCAGAGGAGGTTGACCACCAAGGGGTTAACGAGTGTGAGGCTGACTACACTCTCGACGGCTAGCTTGGGCGTTTCCGGTCAGTTGCCTTGTGGATAAGGGCAGTCGTTTGGCTTTTGTTTTCAGTCATCTTATGGCAGGTGTTACCACTGCAGACTTAACTCTTTTGTATAGAATCTTGTTGTATGTTGGATAAGTTGTAAATTATGAAACATCGGTATTGTATAACCTATGTATGGAGTTGGTGCTTAATTTCTGTATGGTGTATGTGTACTGTTGTTTTGGGAAGTGCATATGCACCGAGAGCGAAAAAATTTGATTTGTAATGCTAGGACCAACGGAAAGGTTAATCATTATAAATTAAATCGTCCGGCGGCTCTCACGAAACCCTTATGCTTAGTAACATGACGTGACGCGGGTGGCGAGAGGAGCTTCACTGATACGGCCAGACACTGTGGGCGCCTCGGCCGAAAGTTCGAAGCTTGAGCTTCTATGCGCTCGGCTTGGTGGAAGAAGGAAACAAGAGGAGAGGAGTGGCTCGGGGAAGCAAATGGTGAGGAATGGAGCTCTAGGAGGCTTTATAAAAGTTGGGATCCTTGTGTAATTTTTTTAGGATTTTTCATGCATTATATTTTTTTCTATAATTAATCGAATTTCCCACTTTTGAGATTTGACTTTTATTTTACTACTCTGACTGGTTGTTTAGGATTAGTAATTAAATTCCAAAAATTATGAAATTTTGAAAGTGAGTTTCTAAGTTACTCCAAAACCTAGGAAAAAAATTTAGGCACTGTTCACATGATTATTATATATTTTAAATTCAAATTCAAATTTGAGCATGCAAATCAAATGGAAACTAAATAACCTCCAAAAATCCCAATTTTTTTTCCAAATAAGCAATAGGGCATATAAAATCCAAATACAATATTCCCAGCTACGGGTATTTCTATATTTTCAAAATAAAAGACAGCTTATATTTCTGAGATAAAGAAAGTATATTTGCAAATTAAATTTTAAGAATTCTTTTGAAAGTACTCAAGCATTCTAGGAGCATATGAGGTTTTACTGTTGATAATTTGAATCCCAAAATAAATATTCACATATATGAAACCTTTTTAGTTTTACCCCAAGTTCAATTTGAGCTTTTGAATTGAAGAAACAGTATTGGATTACTAGGTTTCGCTTCTAATCTTCAAAATCAAAGGATTTTCAACATAGGGTTTTTGTTCCCCACTATGAACTAAGTTTTCCAATTATTGACAAACTTTTATTTTGTTTCACAAATTTCATTTCTAGGTTTTGGAAAACCAGGTTGTAACATATTTGTTTTGTAACAAAAAGTTTTAAAAATGTTCAAAATTTTATAAATGCATAGTAGATGCTTAGCTAATCCAACTTTGGGATTTTGGGCTATTACAATTAAAACTCACCATCGCTACAAACATGACACAAATTTGAACATAACTTCAGTTGATTGCTTAGGAAAAGTATTCTAGTTCGTCACTTTATACCTGATTTTCCAGGGCGTCCAAGCCAAAACTGCAAAATTGAATAAACCAATATGATAATCGTTAACATCTCAATCATCCAACCAACATAGATGGAAATAATATGGAGACTCCGGGCTTCTCTTCCGCGTTAGGATCTCCCTTATACATGCCCAGGCGAAATTTGACCGAACACATCAAAAAAAACATGATTTGCGTCCTCAGCAATCCCACAAATAAGGTAATTCACCCTTTTTTTTCACTACCTCACTCTAAACTGATCAGCCGTCCAGATCCAATTTTGATAAATTTGCCAAAAGAAGATCTTCGTTTCCTTTAACCGGCAATGCCACGTGCTATGTCTCGCTCGCCCTCGTAAACACCCGCCCATATTTGCAGCACGAACCGGGACATCACGAGACAAGGATAGAAGTCGACCATACCACACCTTATCTGCTGTCTCGACGGCTAATAGCGTCTCACCTGACGGGTTTGTTCGTTCTGACAGGCAACGCACGATGAACCTCTCTCAATAAAATATGCTTCCCTCGAACTAATGGCTTTACTAAGCATATCTCGGCCGGGTACAGAGCCAATCTTCTGCGTGGGCCCACTTGGAGGGAAAAGGCGTGGGCCCACCGTGTCTGCGCCAAACCGGTAAAATAACGCTGAGAGGTTTTTAAATTTTTAATGGAGCTATCGGGGCTAGTGGGCCCACGCGACGCTGCCGCTAATTTGCTACGCCTCTGCTATGACTACGGTGTTATTTAATGCACGAGACTATATATCTTTACTAAATAGTTTCGAAAAGACGCCCAAACGAGCCAAATACTCCGTGCTCATGCGCTCAATCCACACCGCTTTTAACTCCGTGACGGCGGTATGTGTTACCACGGCCGACCACGTCTTATCCCCATGATAAAACGCTAACGAAGTATCTCCATCTCTACGTCTAGTTCATGTTTTTTTATATAAAAAAACGTTGCTGTCTAGTTCTAAGCACCGCGTAATCTCGTCCACTGGCGGTAAACAAGTCCTTATAGTGGTTAATTATTGAACCCTACTAATCGTGGCCGAAATTAACGTGACCTGACAATCTGACATCATTCATCGTGTATGAGTTGCTCTCGTACTGATTGCACAGAGAGAGAGAGAGACGGCCCTCCTGCGTGCACTCGAAAATTACAGCGACCGCACAACACACCTCTTCTCTTGCTGTGCTAACAGCATCGCTCGAAGGTTCGCCAATTATACCTACTGCTTCCTTTGATAAGAATAGTAATTGTATCAGAGAGAAGGGGAAGATAATCATCTGGTGCTAGTATGTATGGAACTATGATAGTGTGAGTCAGCGCACTATCTCCGGAATAAGAAAGTGCGACGAAGGCGCCCAAAGGCCACACGAAACGGAGACGGAGACGGAAACGGAAAAGGGAATATCCCGAGTGATGTGCTCTCATCTCATCCACTGCCACAGCTTAAGCTATCTCCTCTATTTATGAGGGCTCCTTGCGCCACCATCCTACTCACTTCTCACCACACCACACCGCGCAGCTCGCCGCACCAACCGAATCCCGAATGGTTTCGCGAGTGCTGATGGTTTAGCATTAGCAAGAGCCTTGCTGTGAGTAGGAGGAGGTGCCACATGTTGAATGAACAAACGGCGGCTAGTGGTAGTAGCAGCAGCAGAAGCCGCGGCGCCGAGCAGGGGAGTGGGAGCGGTGAGGAGAGGGAGAGGGAGAGGCAGCGGGGGGAGGAGGAGGAGGAGCCGGAGTTCAGGGACATCCACGCGCTGAGCCCGCCGCGCGCGCCGAGCCAGCCGCCGTCGTACCGCCGGAGCAGGGAGTCCTGGGAGTCGGCGGCGGGGAGCAGGCACACGTCGATCCGCTCCGTCGGGAGCGACACCGCCCCCAGCGAGCCCTTCCAGACTATGAGCAGGGAGTTCTCGGCCATGGTCGCCGCAGCCGCCAGCGCTAACGCCGCAGCCGCAGCAGCAGCAGCCGCGAACGGGAGCGACCACGTGGCGAACGGCGCGGGGGACGACGCGCTGGGGAGGATCGGGGAGGAGGAGCTGGAGGAGACGAACCCGCTGGCCATCGTGCCGGACAGCAACCCCATCCCGTCGCCGCGCAGGGCGGGGCCGATGCACACGGCGGCCGGCGACGTGGCGGTGGTGGGCGCCGGCCACGGCGACGAGGTGTCCGTTGGGCAGGTCAAGAAGGAGGAGGTGGAGTCCAAGATCGCCGCGTGGCAGATCGCCGAGGTCGCCAAGGTCAACAACCGCTTCAAGCGCGAGGACGTCGTCATCAACGGCTGGGAGGGCGACCAGGTCGAGAAGGCCAACGCCTGGCTCAAGAAGTACGAGGTAACAGATGCTCCTTTCATTCCAATCTTCTCAATTCCACGCCATTAGGTTCTGATGGTGTTTCTTGGACATGTGCAGAGGAAGCTGGAGGAGAAGCGTGCCAAGGCGTTGGAGAAGGCGCAGAACGAGGTGGCGAAGGCGCGGCGGAAGGCGGAGGAGAAGCGCGCGTCGGCGGAGGCCAAGAGGGGCACCAAGGTGGCGCGCGTGTTGGAGCTCGCCAACTTCATGAGGGCCGTGGGGAGGGCGCCGTCCAAACGCTCCTTCTTCTGAACTCTCTCCCTCTCTCTCTCTCAGCTCTTCCTCCTCAGCTCGCCGTCGCCGTCGCCTGATCGTTCACCGCTTCGCTTCACAGGGATCAGTGCTGTGATAGTTGCTGTGTGGAACTCTTGTTTTAGTGTTGTGTCCACATTTATGATGTATTATCATCATCATCCTCTTTTTTGAGGTATTTGTTTTTTCTTTCTTGTGCTTGATATGGTATGGCAAAGTTGAAGAGGCAGACAGAGAACAAAAGTACATAGCATAAGATGGATGGGTGCTCCGAGTCTTGAGAACAAGCAAGAGCTGCCTGTATTTTATTTTGTCACGAAGGATTGTGTATGTCAATATGAACAAGATATGCAGTACCGTTTTGTGTAAATTGGCATGCAGACTAGTTTCTGAAGTGACTTCCATTATTTCCATTTCCATTTGCTTCCTTTACTTTACCCCAAAGCAAGTATGAAGTTTCCCTGCTCCCAGCAACTTGTCCTGCTTCTTTTATGGCTTCCTAAATGCTTAACCAACCACATTTTGATATAGATCTGGGAAGTCTTACGTGCTGAAGAGTACATGAGCAAAGAGTAAAATTTGGGACTGAAGTACTGAACCCTATGAACTTTCTGCCTTGATTTCGGCATGTGATCTACCGGCTTCAGTTTGAGCATCAGAACGTGTGCAGTTTGATGAGATTATTTTCCTGGTCGGTTCTGCTACAGAACCAGAATTACAGCCGTGAGGTGAAGCAGCTACTGCTCGGTTAAATGTCGCATCAACCAACACTCACGTTAACTAGGTGAGTGTTATGATCTGATACCATTCTTATGCGTAGTAGCTCTTAGATTAGATACATGTTACGAGATATAACACAAGCATGCACGGTACTAAGAACGAATTAGATGAATCTTGTAGAAAAAAATCAAATAACAACAACGAAATATGCACAACAAGAGATAAAAATTCAGCGGGGTCGACCACAAATTCCTTAAACACAACCTCAAAATAGTACAATGGATTGTGATGCTCTCACAACCCCTCAAACATTTTAGTTCCATTGGATCCTTATCATATACAATAATCTAGTGCTAAAGAATAACCTAATATCTAATCCTCTCGTGCACCTCTTGCTTTGGATGTGCCGGTTTATGGTTTGTTCTTCATGAACACCCCTCGTGGTTTTATATAGTGACACCTAATTCTCCTCTAAAAGTAAGAACCCTTATAGCACACTTCTTCAAGTACTGGTTGATTAGGATATGGGTCACTCATACTTAACAGTGAGGTGAGACTTTGAGAGGAACAGCAATAGCTAAACACATATACTATATCTGAAAGTGCCCTTCGTTACCCATACTTCAGATTAGCAGAATCATAGTTTTAACAAAGGACTTGTGTATCCTAGCTTTGATAAACAATATCCCTACGTAGGAAAGTGACTTGTGTACTGTGCTCTTGATTTAGATGCGGAACGTTTCTTGTGAATACAACAGATTGTTCCGCAGTATCTGGGTTTGGCAACTTTGGATTTGGAGTATGGACTATGCACTAATAAACACGGAACACCCAAAAGATTTTCCTTTTTTTTTTTTTGCTTGAATTGGTTAAACTCAAGCTGGATTTAGATTCCTGTGCGGCAAGATTAAGATTTTTCTTTTCAGATTGAACATAGTGACAGTGTGCCTATCATGCGAATGTAATGCATATATGCATTTCTTGTAGAACAAAAAATGTGCATAACATCATCAATAAGAAAACGACCAAGCCTTAATTTTGGATCCGGCAATACCTGGAAATTGTGTCAATTATGCTTTTTGAACGGATACGAATCAAAAGCTTGCCTTGAACTTGGACATTATGGCGCTACGGAGAGGATGGCCACAGACCCACAGTGGGCGTGGGCCTCGTCTTGTATTTAATGCTTACATCCTGTGGCACGACTTCGTCGCCTGGCCCATGGTCAAGATTAGCCCATGTGCATGCCTACGCGGACCGCTGGAGCATCAAACAAGCTCACATGTGTACAGAATGTGGCCTGTTCTTGTGTTTGCTCACGTAACATGGCGTGTTCCGAATTTCACCTGTTATTCCCTGAAAAAAAGCAATATGTGGTTACCGTTGACAAACCAGGGCAAGGACTGAAGAGTCATGACTCAAGTGGGCTTCTTATCTGTCCGGTTGTCTATATAAAGTAGGAAGCAACACTTAACATTGTACACGATTACAGAAGAACAATAAAAAGAAGTCTGAAGCTCTCTCATATCTCTATTTCAATCTACTATTATGTTCTTACGTTCTTGCATTATTTTTATGATTCTGAGTTTGTCTGCGAGGCAATCGCTCGGACTAGACTTGCCAGCGACAGTTCCTCAATACGTTATCAGCACTATCGACTCTTCTCGTATTGAAAGGTAACCGTCGTAGCACGACACTCATAGATTGAATTGTTTTTCTATATTGCTTTCAATTATACAAATTTGACTTTCTAGATTAGTTTTTTGTATAGTGCAAATCTGCTCTAATCTATCGCGAGTCGACTTGAAATCGCCGGCACAATGCCGATCAGTAGATTGCATAAAAAAGTGGATGTCGATTGTACCGTAGATTAAAATTTGTAAATTCGTTTTAATCTACCGCGAGCCGACTTGAAGTCGCCGACCAAGCCGATCCGTAATTACATGAACGACAATTGCATCGCATGAACAGTAATCGCGTATGCACAGTAATTACACATGAATAGTAATTAAAAACGGTCGACGGACGGCCTGAAGCCGTGTGTCGCCGCCGACCTCCACCGGCCGACGCCCCACCCCCCCGGCTAGCATCCGCCAGAATCGCCGGCCGTCGTCGCCGCACGGGCAAAGCATCACGAAAAAAGGGACAGACGGCGGCCGTGTGAGCGGCCGCACCACCGCCGACTTGCGGCCACCAAGTCGTCCTCCCCACACAACGCCGCCACTGAGCCGCACCGGCCGCCTCGAGCTTGAGGTCGCTGCCGCCGGCGGCCGCCCGTCGCTCGAACGCACGCCGCCGCCATGGCCCTAAGCCACTGGAGGCGGTGCCACGCCGCCATGAGCTCGCTCCACACCGCCTCTCGCAGAGGCGCCGACCACTCGCGCGGTGGCGCTCGCCCACCATGGAGCCCGCCACCCACGCGAGCTAGTCGCGCCACCGTCGCCCAACTCCCGCACGCGCCTCCAGCGCCAAGCGTCGCCGCCTATGCGACCCGATGCTAGGGAAACCTTAGAACCGGCTTTGAAGCGGTCGCTTCAGCTGAATGGGCCGAAGCGACGGCCCATTAATTGGGCCAAATACGGGAAAAAAAAATCAAAAACCCAGATTTTTGCAAAAAGAACCCTCAGAATTCCGCAAATTACGAGATTCTTTCGCGAATAAGGAAATTTTGCAAAAAAAAATCCCTCAAAAAAATCTGAAAATTGCGCAAAAAAATTCTCATAACTGATATTTTGCATTTTAACCCCTATATAATTACATAATTCAGCGAAAAATTATTTTTTCAGTAGAAAAGGGCCTCGAGAATTCAAATTTTGAATCAGATTTTGCCATTGAAGCTTATTTAAATTTGTTATTGTTATTTCTATGCAATTTATGTATTGTATTTACTATTTTTAGTTATTTATGATTGTTTATATTACTTTTAATCACTAAAAATAGCAGTAAATCATGAAAAATACATAGAAAAATACTGGAACATTATGATAATTTTTACAACCATTTTATGCAAGTTACCAGCAATAATCTTATGCACATTTTGCATGAATATGCAGATGACTGGCATTACGAAACCGGAAGTTCGAAGAGCTGGCCCAGCATGACCACAATTACCTGACTTGGGCATTAGATGTCGAATTCGTACTTAGAGCCAAGAAGTTTTATGCTGCTATTGGATTGGCACCTTGAAGGATGTCACTCTAATTGCTGAGGAGAATAATCAAGCACTTCATTTCCTCATACATCATCTCTGTCTAACGCTCAAGAATGAGTATATGGCAGAAAAGAACACACTAGCTTTATGGACCGCACTGAAGAAGCAGTTCGAAAAGCTGAAGTACACAATTTTCGCTCGGGCAGAGTAAGAATGGAACCGACTACGTTTTGCTAACTATAAGGCCGTGGGGGAGTACAATTATGCATTACATAGAATTTGTATGAGTCTTCAACTCTGTGGTAAGGTAACCACAGATGAGTAGAAGATCGAAAAAACTCTCTCTACCTTTCACCCAAACGCAGTGCAATTCACACGCAACTATCGTCAGGACGGCTACAAGGAGTATGAAAAACTGATTGACATCATACAAGTTGCGGAAGCTCAAGATGACGTTCTCAAAAAGAACTACACCTCACAGACGCCTAGTAGCAAAGTTAGTCATGAAGTCAATGCAAGCAGCTACAAGATGAGGAAGACTGACTCAAAAGAAAGAAACAAGAAGGGTAAGGTCATGGGTCACAAAACTAAACAGAATGCTCAAACCAAGAAGGACGAACAAAACAAGCACGATGAGAAGTCTTATGGTCAGTAGGACCAAAGTTGCTACAAATATGGCACTTGGATACATTGGTCACGTGTTTGTCGTGAGTCACAGCACGTAATTGATGCTTTCAAGTCTAAGAAGAAGGGCAAAGGACAGCACGAGGCACACCTCGCCATTGTAGGCACTGAGGATCCACAAGCATGGGTTGCACCCATGTATGTGGACAGCTCAGTAGTAGCCCCTATCATACCTCCTTTGGACATCACGGTGGCAACAGCTATTGTTGCCGAAGAAGAGAAGTTGGACATGGAGCAGATTCAGGTAGAAGTTTCTTCATACTTCACTCATTCAATCTAGTGCACGCATTGCACTTAGATTTTATAGTCATTTGCAATTTATGCTTGTGATAGAACATTAAATTTTGAATAATGGTTGTAAAACCTCGGAGAGCAAAGCAATAAATTCTTATGATGAATCCTGCACGATTTTTTCCCGTATTAATAATAGCAAGTTGTATTCTGTTTTGAAGAAATTTACTTATGTGTGGATTGCTTCCTACCCCATATTAATAAATACTTTATATATCAGAACGCGTGTGACGCCCTATGGAAGAAGTGTGCTTAGCAGATAGCGGCACAACGAATACCAAATTGAGACATACAAAAAATTTCCAGTCAATCAGCAAGAATGCTGGTAGTCTTACGACAATCACTGGCAGCGATACTTGTATAATAGACTCAGGAAGAGCCACAATTATACTCCCGATGGACACAACATTGGTCATTGAAGAAGCCTTGTTGTACTCAGAATCGACTAGGACTCTCTTAAACTTTAAAGATATTCGCGTTAACGGTCTCCACGAAGAGACTGAAGAAGAGTATGGTAAGGAATACCTACTCATTACAAAGCGCGAAGAAAATAGAAAAAAGGGTAATAAAACGACTTCCTTCATATGAATATGGGCTATACTACACTCACATTAAGGCACCTGCAGCCTATATTGTCCTGAAAATCACTTTTAGAAGCTCTGAACTTTTCTATCTCTGACATAATAGATTAGACCACCCCGGTCTTAGAATGATGAGAAATATAATTACTAATTCTCAGGGACACAATGTCAATGTAAAAAAATATTTGAATCGAAAAGATTTCGTGTGCCCCGCATGTGCCACCGGAAAACTGATTACTAAATCCTCTACTTTGGAAGTAAATGATGAAATCTCTGCATTCTTAAACCGTCTTCAGGGAGACATTTGTGGACCTATACAGCCCCTGTCAGGGTCATTTAGGTACTTTATGGTGCCCATCGATGCTTCCTTGAAATGGTCGCATATATGTTTATTATCTATGAGAAACCATACTTTTGCAAAGCTGATCTCGCAGATAATTAAAATTAAGAATAATTTCCCTGATCATCATGTGAAATCCATTAGAATGGACAATGCCGGATAATTTACTTCAAAGATATTTGATAATTATTGTATGGCAATGGGAATTACCGTTGAGCATTCCATACCATATGTCCACACCCAGAATGGACTAGCAGATGTATTAATTAAAAGAATTAAATTTATTGCCCGGCCACTCTTGCAGAATTGTAATTTACCAACCACATGTTGGGAACACGCAGTCCTACACGCAGCAACTCTCATCAATTTTAGACCGTCAGCATATAACATCCATTCACCTATGCAACTAGCGCAAGGGTCAATACCGAAAATCTCTCATCTACGAATGTTTGGTTGCAAGGTTTATGTACCTATATCACCACCGCATCGAACTGCAATGGGCCCCCTCCTAAAGTTTGATATATACGTTTGTTTTAAGACAACATCCATAATCAGGTATCTGGGCCACATGACTGGAGATTTGCATACAGCGCGCTTTGCTGACAGCATATTTGATGAGAATAGTTTCCCGTCATTAGGGGGCGAAATCAACCCTTTGATGAAAAATATCAGGAAATGTCATGGCAAGCCACGGGAATTCATGCATATGACCCACGCACTAGTGAAACAAACAGAGAAGTCCAGAAGATAATTGATTTACAAACATTAGCCAATCAACTTCTTGACCACTTTAGTGATTTGAAGAGCGTGATCAAGTCGCATGTGCCTGCACGCAATGAGCTAGAGAGGGTTGAAATACAAAAGAAAATTGAAAGTATCGCTAATCCAGTCCAGAGACCTCAGAATAAAAGGACGAGAACCCAGGCCCCTCAAATCCCAAGTAACCGGGGACGCGTGGCGAAAAAGGATAAAAAAAGACTTGACACAGCCGATCATTGAAGTTCCTCACAACCAAAAGGGGAGCTAGTTGAGATCTGACAACAGTATAGAACCTTCGGTAAAAGGCATACCGGATTTGAATATTCCCACGGAGGGAGACATCAGCATGGATGTGTGCGCACACGTCGGAGTTGAAATACTAAAGGGACTTGCCCCCGCAATTGGAAGCAGCGGTGGGCAAGTAAAAGTATTAGCAGAATCACCCATGAAGAAATAGCTATAAATTATGTAACCACGAGAGAATTTATGAATAGAACAACAGCCAATATCGATATTTATTTTGCAAAGAAAATTACCACAATCATTGATCTCGATCCAGAGCCTGCATCGCTCGCTGAATGTAAAAAAAAGATCAGATTCGAAAGATTGGAAGAAAGCAATAGAAGCAGAATTATTATCCCTGGATAAAAGAGAGGTATTTGGGGCTATAAGTCGTACGCCTCTCCATGTGCACCTGTAGGGCATAAGTGGGTATTTGTTCGAAAGAGAAATGAAAATAATGAAGTTGTAAGATATAAAGCAAGACTTGTTGCACAAGATTTCACTTAGTGATCAGGAGTCGATTGTGAAGAAACTTATTCTCCAGTCATGGACGGAACTACCTTTAGATATTTAATCTCAATGGCAGTAAACTTAAATTTAGAAATGAAATTGATGGATGTGGTAACTGCATACCTTTATGCGAACTTGGATTCGGACATTTATATGAAGGTACCTGAAGGTATCCCTGTCCCGAACCAAGACAGAGCAAATAGAAATCTACAGTGTACAACTCAGAAAGTCATGGTATGAATCAGGTAGAATGTGGTATAAACGCTTGAGCGACTTTCTCTGCAAGAAAGGCTACACGAACAATGAGGATTGTCCCTGTGTTTTTATACGGCAATCCCAGGATGGATTCTGTATAATCTCGATATATGTAGATGATTTGAATATCATCGGGACCCTGAAAGATATTAAGAAAACAAGCTCTTACCTTGAGTCGGAGTTCGAAATGAAAGACTTGGGTAAAACCAAATATTGCCTAGGCTTGCAACTTGAGAATACCCCTGAAGAGATTTTAGTACATCAGTCAACCTACACTCAGAAAGTGTTAGAACAGTTCGGCTTTGAAAAGGCATATCCTTCGAAAGTACCGATGGTTGGGAAATCCTTGCAGTAGAACAAGGATCCGTATAGACCTAAAGAAGAGGGAGGAAGTCCTAGGACCGGAATTCTCATACATGTGTGCAATAGGAGCACTCATGTATTTCACAAACTGTATTAGACTAGACATTACATTTGCTGTGAACCTACTAGCAAGATATAGTGCATAACCTACCAAAAGACATTGGTATGGAATAAATGATATCTTCCGATACCTCCAAGGAAGTAAAGACATTGGTCTATTCTACAGAAAGAACCAAGACCTAACTATGACTGGCTATGCAGATGCTGGGCACCTGTTAGACCTGCATACAGCTAAGTCACAAACATGCTATGTATTCCTATGGGGTGGAACTGCAATTTTATAAAAATCATCTAAGCAAAATCTTGTACCTACTTCGACGAGCCACTCGGAAATCATAGCACTGTACAAGACCTCACGAGAATGTTCTTGGCTTCGGCGGATGATTCACCACATCCAGCAGTCCTGTGGATTGAATACCACGCAAACCCTTAATATTATCTATGAAGATAATGCAGCTTGTGTTGCACAAGTGCAGATAGGTCGTGTGAAGAGTCCCCTCACAAAGCATATCAACCCCAAGTTCTTCTATGCTCATGAATTGCAAAAGATGGACGAAATTAAGGTACTGCATACTAAGTCATGTGAAAATCTTACAAATTTATTCATTGAGTTACTTCCAGCGTCTAGCTTTGAAATATGCATACATGCAATTGGAATAATGAGGCTTAGAGAAGTACAAAATTCAGGTGGAGAATCTTCACGAACTCATTATTAAAGCTTGATGACGAAGATCGAGTACCCAAAGAATAAATCCTAAAGATTAAATGAAATTGGGTGGATTGTACTCTTTTCTCTTGACGAGTTTTTCTAAAGTTTCTCGGCTAAGTTTTTTAACAAGGCAATTCGTGTAACGCAGCAGAACGCATGGCATGTACTCTTTCTCTAAATTTTTTCCATTGGGTTTTTATGGAGTTTTGATAAGATATGAACATGTTGGATGAGCACCCAAGGGGGAGTGTTAATAAACCGAGCCCAGGACCGGAGAGTCCTGACCCAGGTGGGCTCCCCATCTATCTAGTTGCCTATATAAAGGAGGGAGGTACCCTCAACATTGTACACGATTACAGAAGAGTAATAAAGAGAAGCCTAAAGTTCCCTCGTATCTCTGTTTTAATCTACTATTTTGTTCCAACGTTCTTGCATTGTTCTTATAATTCCGGGTTTGTCTACGATGTAATCGTTTGGACTGAACTTACCAGCGACGATTCCTCAATAGTTACAAACAATTACTGTATGGGGGACTATGTAATGGTACAGTTGACGTGTTGCTCAAGAACCAGAAAAAGTTGTGAGACTACGCAGTAAATCAGGCAATTCTGCTTTACAATGGTCAACCATAATTTACCTATCCCATACCTAGTCTGGATGCGTCATTGTCCGTGGTAATTCAGGTGACGTGTCTACGTCGTATAAATTCACAAGAAAATATTACCAATATAAACTGGAAATCTGGTAACTATGCTTTTCCTGTAATGATCAGTGCTGAAGGGTGATTGGCGAACAGTAATAATACATGGGCAAGCGTTGGGTGGTAAATGTATTGCACAAGCAGCACAACACCAAACAGAGCCAAATGCACCTTGTGTACTCAATAATCATAATATTGTTTCAGACACCAAGACATATATGTACAAAAAAAACTGCATGAGCGTGGAAGAAAACGTTGGTAACTGTACAGGACACACCAGGTAAAAAGTAGCGCAACTGAGAATATGTTTCTCTTATTTCTGACGAGTAGAACAGTATGCCTTGACCCTATATAAGGCTGTCAGGATGTTCTCCACTGCTACCCCCAGCAAATGCCTCAGAAGGTTTTGGCAGATCATCTACGCTGACCAAAGGCTCGTTCACAGCAGAAGCGTGTGTCTCTGAAGGGTCTGGCAGATCAACCACATCAGCCAAGGGCTCATTCACCGCAGGAGCATATGTCCCTGAAGGGTTTGTTAGATCACCCACATCAACCAAAGGCTCGTTCGTGGCAGAATCATATGCCTCTGATGGCATCGGCAGACCAACAAGATCAGGTATCGGCAGACCAACTAGATCAGCTAAAGGCTCATCCGTCGCAGAAGCATCATCATCTGAAGATGAGAATGTACTGAACAATAGAGCTGAACCAAAGCTAGCATTATTGTCAGTGTCCACCAGATCAGAAATTTGTGCTTCAGAATCAGATGATTCGGCAAGCAAGGCTTCAAGAGAGGGGCTGCTCTTGCTTGTTCTCTTTGTTACGAAGGTCGTGCCCATAATGTCATCCTTGCACTCATAAAGCATGTCATAAACCTTTTGCAGCTCTTCCCCTGCAAGTGGGGTTACAGTAGAACTAACTCCAATTCCTGCAAAAAGATCTTCCACGGAATTTCCAGTAGTGGTGTTCCATGAACTGACAGCTTCTCTGGCAGGTGCTTCACCAAATGACTCCATACTACTAAAATCTGACCAGGAGTGTTCCATCTTTGGTTTCGTAAAGCTGTCATTGAGGTTTGAGTCGAGGTTGCTGTTCTCAATCCATCTTTTTTTGGAATCATGAACGCTAAGCTGACAAAATAGAGAGTCCATCCCAACAGAAAACCTAATGCTGTTCTCTGTATTCTCCAGACCTCTCTCCTCATTTGACACGGTTTCCATTGCATTGGTACCATGCCCGTTATCACCATTTGCAGGAGCCGCATATTTTGATGCTTCAAAGGGTGTGTCAGTGGACATATTATAAAAAACTTTACTGTCATCCTCATCAACCTCAAAAGCTTTCTTCAGTAGCAAAAGTTGACTGATATCGTTCTTCTGGCTCGCCTTGCTGTCACCACCTTCCAAGTTCTTACCAGCTCCTGCCGATGTTCTCTCAAAGGACAGTAGTCCAGCAACATCATTACCATGGCATACCTCAGAAGTACCATTCCTACAAGAGCTAACACTCCTTGCTGCAAGAAATTCAGCCAAGGATAAGGTAGGTCTGTTTTCATTCACCTGAGCTGTGTCACCAACAGATTCCAAAACTGGAAGAGCCTTTTCTTTCACCTGAGCTCCGTCACCAACAAATTCCAAAACTGTAGGAGGCTGAGAAGGAGCATACAAAGGTTCAGTGCTTTTGACAAATGGCATCGTGTCCGGAATAAGACCAATATTCTGTCCATTTACCTGAGTACCATCATCAATAGATCCTGTACGAGGCTGTGAAGGAACACCCAATGGTTCAGTGCTTGCAACAAATGCCATCTTGTCCGAATTGAGAACAATATTCTGTTCATCTACCTCAACCTTGCCAACCAAGTTCACCTTAGAGACAGAAGTATGTGGAGATTCATCGACTTCCTCATAAGATATGGAGGTCCCAACCTTATCTGCATCGCCACATGTACCATGAAATTGGCCAACCGAGCCTTCTTTAGTGGATATCTCATCAACTTGTTCAGGAGAAACAGAGCACCTAGAGGAATCATTAGTATTTCCAGAACTAGAATTGCTGGCAGTGCAAGCAACAGATCTCGGAGGTGATGTTCCTTTGGTGGAAGTGAGAAATGCCTCCAAGGCAGATGCTAATGCACCGTCGATAGATACAGGAGTTTTGCCTTTGGAGCTATCGATAGTGCTTTTGCTCAGAGTATCATCAGATTTTGTATGAGTATGACCATCATCGTGATCACCAGCTTCTGTGTCTTTGTCTTCCTCCACTTCATCGTCTTCGTCATTTGGGAATTCAGGAACCTTGACAGCCAGACCTGGGGAAGTCTTGCGTTCTTTATCAGAAGATAGAGCAAAATCAACTGGTGAAAAAGGTCCATCATGAAGCTTTTCACAAGTTAACTCGGGTTCACAAATAAAATCGGGGGCCTTAACGAGGAGCCTTGGCACCATGTTAGGTCCACGTGAGGTAACTGGATTTTCATCAGCCACATCATAGCCACAGGAATCTTCTAAAGAAAATTCTGGTGCCCTGACAACCAAACCTGGCTGCCTGCTGGTTATAAAAGCAGAAGTCCCAGCATTGCCATCATTAGGTGCTTTGTCCTGTGAGTTAGCCGTATCAGACAAACCATCTGGCGCTGACATTCTTGCAGAAGAATCTCGTAAAGACTGAATCTCCACAGAGAATGAATCAAACTGTTGCTCTAGTCGCTGAAGCCTTGCCTCAATGCTACCAAGGGGCCTCATCATATTGTCCTCAAATCTAGAACAGTATAATTCCATCTTCTCCACCTTAGAGAGCAGAGTATCCAGCATTCTCTCAATACGATTGCAAGGAGTCAAATTTTCATTCATGAGAGGATTAGGAAGCTGATCTGTGTTTGATACTCTCTGGTCCGTTGCCGATGGCACTTGTGTATTTTCTGTTGTTTGTACAGGCAATGGAAGAGACTTGGGATCCTTTAACGGGAACTCATCTTGGTTGCTTTTTTCATTCGATACTGTACCACTATCTGTAGGTGGTAGTCTGCTTTCCACCCCTACTGACTTGAATTTTGAATCATTTGTACCATATGACCCTGCTTTGTGTGCAATCTTTTCACATGGGCTGCTCTCTTTCATTGCACAACCTTCGGGGAGTTGGGTCCTCGAGCCATCAGAAAAATATCTGTCATCTATTTTCCAGTTCCTAGATTTGGACATTTGCATAAGGCCAGGGACAAGCATAGCCAACAAAGAACTATCTCCCATGTTTCCAGGTCCCGCTACTGAATCACCATTGGTGGACTCAGCAGGATCAGCAAATATGTAGATTTCTTCAATGTGCACTGATGTCTTTGACTGAAGTGAAAGAAGACGGATAGTAAGAGATACACATGGGCTTGCATCAGTTATCTCAGCAGTTGCTTCATAGTGTGCCTGGATTACACATAATAAAACAAAAGTATAGAAAGATGTAAGGAGCTACGATTGCAGTGGAAGCCACTCCCAGCAGAACTTTCTGGTAATAGTGAGTATTAAACAATGTTTGTTGACAAGAAAAATAAAAGGAATTACCAGAGTATTTTTCTGGCAGGTTCCAATCGCATTCCTTTCTTGAGATTTGGATGTGTTATTTTCCACAGGAGACTCTGGAATTTTGACTTCAACCCAACTATCTTCATCACTACTGCTGGTTACACTTTTGGTCTCATGTTCATGCTTTTCACAAGTTGCAGCATTGCTACTCCATTGAGCCATACTTTCTACACCTGAGTGCAGCGGTTCTTTAACAGCAAGTCCACAACGCACAGTGCATAGATAGTCCTTACTGCTATCCTTCGGGTCAGTTGAATAATATATTTCATAAATCCGAGCTGTGCTTCGCACATACACCCTATGAATCTCGTACTTTCCCGTGAAATTAACTGAACAACAGCCATGAATTAGATATGTGCATCATGATATGGAAACTGACTTGAAATTCGACAATGACATGTACTATAGTATTTATAGAACGAAATGGAAACTGGCTGGAAATTTGGCCATGACAGGCACCATAGTGTATATAGAATGAGAGAGAAACTGACTTGAAATTTGGAATGCTAAAAGGTTTCAATGGAAATACAATAGAAGATGACTAAATAAAAGTATACCAATTTCGTTCCTAATATTAGGTAGCCCTCCAAATTCTGCAAATTGACATTATTAAAGAAAATGCATATATCATGCAAATTTCACAACGATAAATGTTGGGTGGGCTATTCATAGTGAAACAGCTTTACTTTGGCACGGGTTTCTATAAAAAGTTGAAGCTAAAGCTGTAAAAAAATTGGCCAGATATTTCCCTAACTAGTACCCAAAACTACCCATTACTGTTGCTACGATCATGGGAAGAATAAGGCAATAAGCACTGGAGTATTATACAACCGATCTCAAGTAGCAAATGAAATCCACTATATCACATACAACGATCAGACATCCAGTTCTAGTATGAGCACGAACAGGAATTGGGAATCTACAAGACTAGAACATCCACTCTTAAATATTAGTCCAAACAATCCCGTTAGCCACCAAAGGGGCTCTAAAACAGTCATATGATACTCCAATTCCAATGGACTCTACACAATAACTCGAACAGCGATGAATTCCAATGGACTCTACACAAGAACTCGAACAGCGATGGCCATTTCGGCTGGCACCTACTAGCCTACTAGGGTTTATCCGCTCGGATGATGAAACGCTACACAGTAATTCCCAACAGCGCGTGCATCTGCATCCGATCAGCGACGCGGGTCAACGCGCAAAACATAATTCGACTAGTCTAGAACTATCCGAGGCAAAACGAGGACTCACCAGTAACCTCGCAGGGAGGGGGGTCGCCGACTCCGTCGGATGGCGGGCGAACTAGAACAACGGCCGAGGGGGCGGCCTCCGCGTCGTAGTCGGAAGTCTCGAACGAGACGGCGTCCTCGACGGCGGCGCCGCCGGGCGGGGCCCAGGTGCTAGCCGCCGTCCAGGGACGCTCACCAGGCTCGCCTCCCGATCCCGACGCCGCCATCGTTCGCTTCCGCCGCGGGGTGGGTGGAAATCGGCGGTGGCGTGCTCGTGTTCGCCGTTCGCCTCACCCGCTTCCGGATTCCGTCGAGTGCTCGCTCGGTACACGAATCTGGTGGGGGTGGGGATCACATCTTATGGGCCCTCACGTCCTAATGGACTTGGGCTGTACGTCGGCTTGGTCCCAAAGCCCAACTATAAGAACATGGGCCGAGCCGCCTCATTAGGCCTATTTATCTCGTTAAAATAGTTATCCATTATCCACGCTGCGAATGGCTTATCTTTATCTGCTAAAAATCCACCGCAGCCGGATGATTCCCGAGCGCGGGCGGCCAGAATGCAGCTCCGCTTCCTCTCATTCGCCGCGAGCGCCGTCGGGGGAAGAAGCTTCCTCGCCGCTATCCCTCGGACCGTGCGCGGGAGCAGGAGAAGGCTATGCTACAACGAAGCCAACTTCTCGTCGTCGGAGAAGGAGGCGGAGGCGAAGCGCGATGAGCCTGGCCCACAGGAAGAGGCGCTGCGGCGGCTGGCGGAGCTCGACGCGCAGCTGGAGGGGCTGTCCGATCTCAAGAAGCGTCCGCCGGCGCCCGATCCTCCCCCGGGTAATCCTTGCCTTTGCCTACCACGTTCTCCTCAAGTCAAGTTGAATTTCCAGTTTCCATGTGCCCATTCTCCTCTGTGAGTAGTCAAGAATTCGAGATCTTCATCACGTCCAATAAGTGATGTCCAATTTAGAAGTGCACGTAATCTAGTGCATGTTTGCGTGTTCTCTGAAACCTAAACAAGATTAACACTGAGGTCGTGTTACATGCGATGCAAGGATGTTTCGGTGATACTGAAACTGTAGTTGAGCTGCCTAGTCTATGCAGAAGAGATGGATCAGTAGTTCAGTACTCTAGAACCTTGATGAATGCTTCAGTAAACAGTACAACCAGTCAATTCTGAAGTACCTAAGAATAAGATTAGTACTAATTCAGGTGCAGAATGCAGATGACCTTGTCATTTCCCCATGTGTTATAATAATATAATGTACAATGTTAAGGTTTAATGGAAATAGAAAAAAATTAGTTTGTAACGTAGGAAAATGGTTCTCTAATCTTCCAAAAAGAAAACCACATTGATCCTTAAACGTCTGCAATTGCTAATGGCTGCATAGTGCATACCGACCCTCAATTGTTTCGAACTCTATTTAATTGTCTTATGAGACCTAGCACACGAGCACAGAAGCATGTACTTTCCATCATAGTTCTTGCTTAGCTACTTCTTTTTGACATCAGCTTTATATGTATCTTACCATGTTTTTCTTGGAACAGACCCTTACATGGACCGAGATATGATAACAGGGCGGGGATATACTAATGAACTTCCAGAATTGTCTCCGACATACGTAGCATTCTCGACACTTGCACTTGTTATCCTCACGATATTCACCAACATCATGTTCAATCTGTACATCAAACCTTCCGTGGATGGCGTCGACCAACCTGTAAGAATTCAGAGAGTGCCTCTGGTTGATCCAGCGGACCGGCAATTCAAGTAGCTTCTAGACATAATATAGTTTGTTCAGTCAGAAGAGATGCCCTTCTCTTTCGCTAGCTGGATCATGTATGCCTCAAATTTGCTTTACGTATTTAGTACCCACATGTTTTAAACGAACTATATTTGGCATTAAGGGTTTAATAATAGAGAGGTGTTCGTGTATGACTAAAAATTACTGGAGGATTTCTGTTGGGAAAAAGGTTGGTTTGCAGCTTTCTGAAAAGGAGAAAAAACATTCAGTGGCCAGGAACTTCAAAGAAACCTGTAGCTTCATGTTGATCCCCCACAGGCCGCAACACGTGAGAAATACATCGACATCCTTGATCAAACATATAAAATGAAACCGATGCGCCAGTTAGATTATGTGGCCATAGATACAAAACTTCGAGAACGCATGTCTCTTTTCTTAAAGAATGACAGGAAAAACTGTGAAACCAACTGTTACAGTAACATCCTGGGTACCAAAACGCCGACATGAATGAGCTCTCAACAATGGCCGCGCGAGAGAAGGGGAAGCAGAGCAGGGTACTCCGGTGGTAGCAGTCCCGAGCTCTATAATCTTCTACGGTGTCGCTACTGATTTTGCTTTTCAGCTGTTTATTTCTTCGGCTCTTCTGTTTTTCTTCTCTCTCTTGGCTTTGGCTTATCTCGTTTCAGATTATACTGACTTTGCTAGCTTGTCGGCGTTTTTTGTTTTGTTTTTGAGTTCTTGTAAAGATCATCGAGCTTTCTCATTCGCTTTCGCTTTCATTAATCAGGATTCTGAATTACTTTCCTTTCGTAGATACAGCACGTCTTGGTTGATAAACAATACACTCTGATAGTTTGATTTCAATGTGGCTACAGGACAGATCGGACTTTGACCGCACTTTAAATCTCACATGATTTTTCTTCTTAAATTGGTCCTTTATGCTAGCTACATCGTGATTTCCCGTTGTTTATTCTTTTGGTCTGTCCTCGGGTCTCTTATTTAGTTCTTCTCTCAAAATGGAATTTTTTAGAGGAATCTCGTAACATGGAGATTAATCTAAAGCTGAGAGAAGAACATGCTTCAGCGTTCTCCCTCGAGGCGAGTGATTTCCAGTCCAAGTGCCAGCATCTCGCAACATCTCATGTGCCGTGAGCTCAGAGTCGCAGACTAATAGTGCTCCTAGCAAGCTAAATAAAATCTATAGCAGCATTTAGCTAGTGAAAAGCTGCAATACTGAGAAATCAATTAACTGTTCCAAAGTCGAAACATCACTTCCCTCGCTTTAGCAGATCTTGAGCAAAGTCCACATAAGTCCACATCTGCATCCTACTCCAAGCACCGCATCACATTTCGTGTCCGCGTCATGTGCATGCTATCCCCAGATCTGAGGGGCGACCGGACAAGTGTCTCAGCCTCATTCGGACAGCGGGCACGTCGCCCCGCGGGCGCGCGCGCGCTCGTCGGCAGTCGGCGCCCCACGCGCCGATCGTCAAACCCGGCCAGCCGCTCCATACGCACGCATAATTGGTGCCGCGACGCAACGCGAAGATCAGCGCGGTTTCGATGGACGAACGGTCCAGCGAACGAGTCGTCCACCGAGATCGCGACCGCCGGCCGTTGTTGTCATGTGCCCAGGATAAGGGTTCTCCGGTGGGGGAGCAGGCAAGCCCTTCACACGAAACGAAACGAAACGATGATAATATTTTAATTTTAGATTTTAATAGTAAATAAATATTGTAAAAGACTAATGATGTATAAATTTGTACTAACAGCAAGTAACTCAGTGTACTTCACAACATAAGTAAAAACAGCAACTCATTGTACTTCATAATATAAGCAAAAACAGATCAGTCACACGAAAGACTTACAAATGAGTTCGATGAAGAACGAAGCGCGCAAGAACGCAGACTCGATCACGTCGCGAAAATGTAGATGAATCAATAACGCAGCGGTCAGCGCAGATGTCTTGCCTAGAAACCTTATTACCGCCCCCTGTGCAGGTCTTGACGACAACAACGGTTCGGAGATACTGTTCCCTTTCTTTAAGGTGCATGCTGAGAAAAAAAGTTGACGAAGTAATTTAACAACACAGGTTTACAGAAAGAAAAAAAAGAAGGAATGTAGGCTGTTATTCTACGTGTTATATATATATATATATATATGTGTGTGTGTGTATATATATATACACACATCCATTGGTAAATGACACGTTTAACCAGTTATTTACTCACTGGTAACTGTTTGTTATCATCACCTAATAAAACCTCAAATTCAAACAAAGAGAGAAATGCATGGTTCAGTAAAAATAAGGTGGACTTTGTCTGCCAAGTGACGTGTCACGTCACGGCATGATCGTCAATCACAAGTCACGCGTTTTTTTATGTAAAAATACACGAATGCGTCCGCGTGTGTGTTTAGCCAAAGCCATCATCGTGTCACCCTTATCCATATATCACATGTTTCAAAGAGTGATAAAAACTTCACCTTATATATTAGTCATATTTACTTTATCTTAACACTAAAACATATATTTTTTAAAATTATAGGAAATACAACTCACTCACCCGTATGCGCCAATTTCCAACAGTCGTGATTCACGAATCGATCGAACACGCATAGCTCTCTAATCAATCGGTAATAATCACGCGGGACGAATCGGCCTGCGTGGCTTGGCTGGCATCTGATCAGCCATGGCCTACCCTCTAGGCCCTGCAAAATGCAGAGGGCTGTGAACGTTAGCTATTACCTATCCCTGCGTCCATCGACGACTCTTGCTTGTTAAGTGTTGGCAGCTACTGCGTGATAGTAATTTTCCTTTCTACAGGCACGTGATGTTGTGCCAGCCAGTTGGTAGTTGTCTACACGTGTTTGAATACTACAGTCCGAATCTTACTGCTGAAATGCGAAATGTTACGTGGACATGCTACTTGATTAGTGCTGCAATCTCTATGTTGTCTATACCTTGTGCCTTGTGGTTTGGAAATTTTGCGTTGTAGCCCTTTATATTATGAGGAATTTTATTCCAATTGGTACTGTTGAAATCTCTCATCAAATATTATTACACTATATAGCTTATTTAGTCCCCTCGGCTTTTATCCCTAAGTCCTGGCTCCCCTGGCCTGAGACATAATAAAAATAACTTTCATGCTACGTTCAGTTCAAGGTTAAGCTGGGTTAGAGGTTTAATCCGCCAACACTGTGGGTCAGGGAGAGTTAACTTGGACAAACCCTGAACCCCACTAACTCAGGATCAAACCAACCCTCCAAAGGGGTGCAATGAACTAACCACGCTACTAAATTCCAATGACCGTAGGGCAACGAAAATGATCAGCTCTGAAAGACAATGAGGATTCCAAATTGATAAACATGAGAAAATTAGCAAATCACCTGAACATGAGAAAATACAGTAAAAGATGTGATATAATCAGCGCATAGATCCCTTACAAATAGGGATAAAGACGGGTTAGATACGGGCAACATTGCTCTTTTTGTATCCTAACCCGTATTTTTACGCTGGGTACGCTATATTTGGAGCTGGATACAATTCTTTCGGGATGCGGGCATGGAACGGATGCGGATCGGATTCAAATTGATCATGGATAACTTGGCGAATATTGTACATATAAATAAAATATATAACTTTTTCAACGAAAGTGTTAAATTATACTACTTATTAGATAATTATTTATCCTACTTAACAAAAAAAAAATAGTCAAATGTAAGTTCATATTATATATTAGTCAATGACTAGAAAATCACAGAGGATATTAAAGGATATTGATGTTTTATCATATATTTATTTTTTATTAGAAATCTTTCGAATATCTTATAAAATATGGATAAACTAGCAATGTGGCCCGCGTATTTGCGCGGCTAGGTTTGTTTTAAAGTTTATAATGTCAAATGATATAAATTAGAGGCTTGAGAATATATTTACGTATCTCGTAACTATTTAGATTTTTAAGATGTCATAAACATTAGAAATGATAATAGAAACTTGAAAGAAAACATAACTTAAGGAACGCAATTGATGTATGAGCTTTGATGGAAGAAAACCTCTACCATAATAAATTAACAACTCTCCATCATGCATACATCATGTAGCTTCATGCTCTCATGTTTTCTCCACTGGTTACTCTTTTTCAAAATATTTACATGCACACGTACCTCTATTAATCTCAAGCAATATGTTTACTATATATATAACAAATTACATTATTAGTTTATATGGTATTAGAATATCTTACCCACGTATACACCGATGCATCATATGTGATCTACCTTGAACTTATCTTCCTCACGTCGGTTGCCCTACCGAACCGTGTGTCTTCTATCTCTTCTCCTCGCCACAGTTTTTCTGCTTCAATCTCCAACAACAAGTCTAATTCTTGATCGATAACTCTCAGCTGCTACCCCTTCCAATGCAATACTCTACTATATAGTTATCTTTTATTTCTCTCTAATTATTGCTTAATACTAGCCATTGTGACATCAACACGCATACTTGCAAATGTTGCCGATCCTTGCCGGGGACACCCTCTGCACTCTCTCTGGTGGCCTCGAGCTTATTCCTTACTGTTACGCCATCTTAACTCTGAGCTCTTTGCTCCTTTGTTTATGTATGCCCGTATTTTTATTCGTATGTATGCATGTATGCATATATACATGCACAATATTATACTTGCTCGATGCCTTCTTCTACCATGTTGGTCGCTCCTCTTCGACGTGGTCCAACTCAACGATGTGGCTTCCTTACTAACTGTGATGACCTCACATCTTCACTAATACTGGTATATCTGCTTTAGCCGTTGTCTAACGATATGGAGAATCTCCCTACCATCGTCGGTGATGCCGTGTCACCAACAACGACAGCTCCTAGCTACGCGATAACCCCATATCGTCGATAGCTCGTCTTCAATGCAAAGCTTCATCTCCTCTTCGCTAGAGCTTGCCCATCATCAAGCTTCTTTGGCCACTACTTCTTCAACAACATTGATGCTCACCACTTGTCGTCACAATACTTGGCTCCTTCGACTCCGGCCTTTCTCGTCTGCGGCACCAGTGAGTAGCACGATATTGTCCTCGTGGAACGGCTAAGGTGAGCAGCATGGAATTATTCTTATCTTCGTCGCCAATTGCAATTTTTGTTTAATTTGTATTACTGGTTATATTTATTTAGGATTTTACTTTGGAATTCGTATGTAAATCAAATTGATAATGTTATTTTATTTTTTTGTTCATGATTTTTATTTATTTACATATTTTACTTTGGAATTCATATGGAAATCAAATGGTAAATTTTATTTTTATCTTTATCCCCAATTTTAATTATTTTTTGTTGGAATTTGTATACTAATCCAATTGCTAATTTTTAAATAAAAATATTTTGAATTACAATTATTAGGGGTTTTTACTTTGGAATTCATATTGAAATAAAAATTTCTTATTTTATTTTTAATTCTGAAATCTAGGTATTTTTGTTGGAATTCGCATGCTAATCAAAAAAAATTATTTTGAATTATATATATATTTGGAATTTTACTTAGGAATTCATATCGAAATCAATTTGATACTTTATTTTATTTTAATATGAATTTTAGTTATTTAGTGATTTACATTGGACTTTATATCGAAATCAAATTGCCATTTTTTTAAAATCCATTTTTTTTTATTTTGTATACTAATCCAATTTCTATTTTTAGTTTACTTTTTGTTCCAAATTATATTTATTTATCAAATTGATAACTTTTTGTTTCAATTTTTAGTTATTTATGTATTTTATGTTGAAATTTGTATGGAAATCAAATTGCAAAATTTATTTAGTTTTTTTATCTCGAATTCGTATAATAATCCAATTGCTATTTTTAAAAAACATTTGTTTAGAATTGCAATTATTGGTGATTTTACTTTAGAATTTATATCGAAATCAATTTGCTTATTTTATTTTATATTCCGAATTCTAGTTATTGTTTGTTGGAATTCGTGTGCTAATCCAGTTACTATTTTTTATTCTGAATTATGTTCATCTAGTGATTTTACTTAGAAATTCGTATCAAAATTAAATTGTTGGTTTTATTTTTTTTTATTCTGGATTTTAGTTATTTTTACATTGTACTTGAAATTGACTCTTATTTCTATATTTTACTTGACTCTTTTCTTTAATCTAGATCATTATATTCTGGACCTGCCATAATCAATGATATGAATGTTTCTCTTTTTTCACCGATTGATGTGGAAATTTCTAACTTTTTAGTGGTTTTTTTTAAAATATCGTTGTAATAATATGATAGATAGGAGATTGAGCTCCTGTTTGGAAAAGACATATGCGTTACCGGTGGCACTCCGGACACTGTAGAATCACGTGCGAAATTACCCGAGGCTCGGCCCCTGTAACCAGCCCCACGTCCGTGTTAAAGAAAGCGTACACGCGACGGCATTATTTAGCGCAGTGGCGCAGTGCAACGTGCACGCTCGCCGAACTGGTGCGCACAGAATGGGCAGCGCCTACCGCGAAAGAGCATCGCCAGGCCATGTGATGCGCAGCTGGATCAGGCCGGCTGGAGAGCAAAGCACAGAGGCAAAGCAAAGCTGCGCCCCGGACAGGCGGACAGCCAGCCCGGAGAGCCGAAAGAATCCTTCTGCGCTTTCTCTTCTCCTCGCCATCCAGCGGCTCTCTTTCCTGCACATGCGCTCTCGCGTGCGGCCTGAACCCTGTCGGACACGTCCATGCCGCATTATTTAGCTCCCACATGGGGGCCGCCCTGTGCGTGACTGCGTGCTGAAGATCAGGAAGAGCTCGAGACGTGATACCGAGGCGAGCAAATTAAACAGGGACGACTACTAGCTTGCACGAGTATGTTTCGGCGTTTCACGGATCAGGTGGTGACCATCGCATGCATGGGCACCTCTGCAATCTGCGTTTGTTGGACGCGACGTAACGTTGCCTGACTACGTGGCATAGTAGAAGTGTTGGATCCGAACGGTGATCGAAGTGGGTGAATACGGGCGTACTCTTTTTCAACTACGACGGTGTTTAACTTCTTATTTACTTTAATAGTTATGGAAGTTACGAAGATTAGAGAACAAGCACAGGAGAAGGGGCTTCGGTCTGACCGCCATTAAAGATCGCTGGCCATAGGACTTACATCCCGAAAATTGCCATAAATTGCAATTCTGTTATCCAAATTCTATAAGATTACAAATATAGCTCATCAAAAAGGTAAGGAACCTAGTCCAATAGACGATTGAGACTATCGAAGTTAAGGTTTCACAAAACTCTTGGATGAGATCAAGAAGGCACCAGAACCGAGAAAAATCAAACTTTGATATAAAAACTTGCTAGTGGGTGGATGATGGTCAAGATAACTTTAGATGGATTTCTGCACATCCTAGCAAGCTATGTCACACCAAAAGATCCAAAGAAAAAAAACACAAATACATCAAAAGAGAGAGGAAGAACAAGATATAACTCATCTTAAGTCAAACCTTGCTTGAATTGATTCAAGAGATTGCTGGTTTACAACAACTTCACCATGAAGGACAAAAATTCAACACTCGATCAATCCATCTCCAAACTCTAGCTTCCTCTATTTCCACTTTTCCCAAATCGCAAATGAGGGTTTCTTCTTGGAAGGGTCTTTGGTACAAATTCTGCACCTCTTCCTTTTATAGTGAAGGCTAGGTTAATGGAAAAAAAAACCTTATCAAGCACTCGTTAGGTCCGTACATAAACAGGTCTACACGCACACACGTTTCTCAAAGTGTACGACGAATCGAGCCCCCTGAATCTGTCTCTTCGTGATCTTCATCCACTCTTGACCTAAACAATTTTTTTGCGATGTCTTGCGCCGTGGTTTCTCCAAACGTCACCAACCTGATATTTTGGCGAAAATACTAAAATATCTCTTCTCGATCCTTCTCTGAAGACGGAGTCCAAACATGGTGAAGTAATTTCATGCTTCGCCACGTGTAAGTTGATTAATGGATCTCTTCATGTCACCAAGTCCCTCGCATCTGTCTCCCACAGAAACCACCATGACACTTACACCGACCATCGCGCCACTTGATGCAACATATCGCATCGGACCCCCTGTTCGGTCGTTCTTGTTCATCTTGCGCCATGCTTTGAGTCCAATGACTTCATTCAACATCCTTAATCGTTCTGTACTTTAACTCTCCTAGCCTAGTTCTGATCATCCTCATCGTTGACTACAAGCTATCTGCACAACAATTGACTAAGAAATCGATTTCGAACCTATGTTCTTCACAACTTGATACAAATTAGCAAAAACATGCAGACTGCAATACTTATGTACCGAAAACCATGACTTTATCCTAACCAACGATTTTCACTGCCTTCTCGTCGCATGAACAGTTTGTGACCGGTGAGACCGCCGGGCCACCGGTCAGATCGCTTGGGACTTAGGATTTTTTTTTGAAGTCCCCAGCTTGCACTTTCTCTGAAATTTTCAAACACTATCTAGTTTTCCCTCAAAACTCTATTTTTAGTGAGGCCAAGTGCAAACACATCTTCTCACCTTCTTAGAGATGTGATTGTTGGTCGATTAAAAAAACACACACATATTTTCAAACTGGTCGGGAGATACCAATAATCACTCACGCGACTGATCGGAAAGCGGCTTTTAGCACGTTTGTAGGGGTGGATAACGAGCTGGCTCGGCTCGACTCGGCTCGTTAAGAAAACAAGCTCGGCTCGGCTCGGCTCGTTAAGCTAACGAGCAAAAAATTAGGCTCGGCTCGGCTCGTTAAAACTCGAACTCGACTCGTTAGACTCGTTAGGCTCGTTATCAATAAAAATACATGCAGTCCATCTTTGTTAATCAACGATCATGCTACCATCACCATGCACCATCTTTGTTATGCAATTAACCCGCTAATAACATGTGAAAATACTTGATTCATTCTGAAGCCTCTAACAGAATGCTTGATTCATTCTGAAGTCATTAAACATATGTCACTATGTATTACAGGCAAAGCTATCATTCATTCTGAAGCCACTAACAGGACGGACGGACGGTGGTCTGCGGGGTTGGGTGAAATAGGGAAGGAACTGGAAGGCCAAGCGCACGAGCCCCGAGCTACTAAGCATTAGGGATGAGGGACTTATGGAGTTTGGGTTGCGTTGAGCCCAGTGGACAGTGGACTGGGTTAGGAACTGGCCAGTGGGCTGCCTGGTGGTCAACCGAGATGGCTTGGAACTCTGAACGTCTGTTGAGTGAACGAGCTAAACGAGTTAACGAGCAACTCGCGAGTCAGTTTGGCTCGGCTCGTTAAGAAAATGAGCTAAATTGTCGGCTCGTCTCGGCTCGTTAAGGGACCGAGTTCGAGCCGAGCCCTTAACGAGCCGAGTTGGCTCGCGAGTTTCGAGCTTTTTTTCCACCCCTACGCGTTTGGCAACTTACAACAGTTAATCAACGGACCCGACGATTCAAGGCTCTCCTGTTGAATGTGCATTATGATTAGAGGTGACTTTAGCGGCATTAATTGCCACCCCCTTCAAACACTATTAGAAGGTAGCCCACATTCTCTGTAACATAGGTTGATAACAATACTCATTCATTTAGTCATGTTATTACGATTATTCTGCAACATCCTCTGTATTCGTATAGAAACACTCAATGTGTTTATAGGAATACATTGTCTTTATTTGATAGTGTTTTCATATTACTTTATGAGTAAGTTCGATAGAGAGCTCTGTATTCGGATCACCGACAACCTCCTTCGCCTGTGTGGCAACCATGGGTGGGATTGTGTTGTGGGCTGCCATTTATGCATGTCAGATCCGTTTGGAGTTGAGACCCGGTGGGAAGTGCAGAAGATTAAAAGATTAAACGGTGTTATGCGTAAAAGAAAGAAGATTAGATGGTGTTTTTGTGCAAGGGAGATCTAATTAGGTGGTGAAAAGTGCACTTTACACAATAAATAAAGCTCTAATTGTTCTCTTGCTCACTAAACAAACAAACAGTGGCACCCTTTGTATCACTGTGCCCATTTGCTTCCTGTTGCGCATAACCAAGAGTCCAAGACAGGCAAATCCAGGATAGGTACTACTAGGCGACGCCCACCTGAGTTCTGGGAGATCGGCACCCACATGTACGCGAATTAGTACGTGCCGTGCCGAGCCGAGCCGAGAAGGCCAATAATGTGGACGCCCAAAAAAAACCGGACGAGCGAAAGCCTCAATTCCTCATGCTAATCGTGCACGCACCAATCGCGCGATGCATGAGATGCGACGCGGCAGAAGCCGAACCCACTCGCACGCTTCAGCAGAATCGTTTCGTTTTCCTGACATGCCACGGTGGTGCTCGTACCGCACACCGCTGGCCATCTCGGTGTCCGAGCACGTCCCGATTCGATGGTGGTCTAAAACAAAAACAAAAAAATTGAAACGTTTATCCCGTCACGCTTCACCGTTCCACGCCCTTTTAGTACCACCTCGAGTGCTCATCACCTCCGCACTAAACACTTCAGCCAGCTCCAGCCACGAGCTAGCTAGCCAGCCAGCCAGTAGCCACGATGGCGTCGACCACCTCCTTCCTCCCGCCCCTCGTTGTCTTGCTCGTGGCCCTCGCGGCGCCGGCGCGGTCCTCGCCGCCGTCCCGGTGCCCGCAGAGCGACCTGCAGGCGCTGCTCCGGGTGAAGCAAGCGCTGGGCAACCCGAAGACGCTGTCGACGTGGTCCCCGGCGTCGGCGGACTGCTGCACCTGGGACCACGTCCGGTGCGACGAGGCCGGGCGCGTGAACAACGTCTTCATTGACGGCGCGGACGACGTGCACGGCCAGATCCCGTCCGCGCTGGCGGGGCTCTCGGCGCTTATGTCGCTGTCGCTCTTCCGCCTGCCCGGCCTCGCCGGCGCCATCCCGGTCTGCCTCACCTCCCTCTCCAACCTCCAGTTCCTCACCATCTCCCACACCAACGTCTCCGGCCCCATCCCGGAGTCCCTGGCGCGGCTCCGCAGCCTCGACTCCGTCGACCTCTCCAACAACCGCCTCACCGGTCCCATCCCGAGCTCCTTCGCCGACCTGCCCAACCTCCGGTCGCTGGACCTCCGCCGGAACCAGCTCACGGGGCCCATCCCGGCCGGGCTCGTGCAGGGGCAGTTCCGCTCGCTGATCCTCTCCTACAACGAGCTCACCGGCCCGATCCCGCGCGACGACGCGCAGGACGAGATCAACACCGTCGACCTGTCCCACAACCGGCTCACCGGCGACGCGTCCTTCCTGTTCGCCGCTGGGCGGCCCATCGGGAAGGTGGACCTCTCGTGGAACGACCTCGACTTCGACCTGAGCAAGCTGGTGTTCCCGTCGGAGCTCACGTACCTCGACCTCAGCCACAACCGCATCAGTGGCACCGTGCCGAGGTCGCTCGCCGCGCTCTCCACGCTGCAGACGCTGGACCTCAGCTACAACCGGCTGTGCGGGCCGCTCCCTCGGCTGCACGGCGTGCTGCGGCACGGCTGCAAGCCGTACGAGCACAACCAGTGCCTCCGCGGGGCGCCGCTCGAGGGGTGCCACCAGTTGTGAGTGTGAGGAGGCGAGGCGTGTGCTCGATCGATCCGTCGGCCGGCTCGGCTGCGGCGGCGTACGTATACGTGTTGGTGTTTTTCGCGTACGTGGTTGTGTACGACGGTGCCTGGGGTTTAACTAGTAGACTACAGCGTGGTGGTAATGAATGCCTCATGAGCGCGGTTCTTTAATTAAGCTTGTACAATGAGAGAGCTGTGTGTATCCTCTGGGGATGATGTGTGTTTTGTGTCTGGTATGGACCCGACCTAATGTATCAGATGATGTTAAATGGTATTTATATTTGCCCCCTTTTTTTTAACAAGCTTTGGTTTGTTGTGACTTGTGGAATGGATCCACGGGCGTTTTGAGAGCTAGCATGTACGCTGGTACTACTCCAGCACTCCTTGGTACGCTCTGTCACTTTTCGTTAGGATGGTCGAAGCAGAGGGTTGGTGACAACTGAAAAGTTCAGAGCATACACAAAAGAGAAATTCCAAGGGTTCCAGATACTTCCAATCTCATGTTCACCACCGGCCTTCGTCCCTCGGTTCCAAGCGAACGGGTTTATACTACGAGCTAGTTCCGGTGGGAAACCTTAAAATAGGCTTACTACGGGCTTGAGTAACGGAAGGCTTGATGCTTGTTAAGAAAAGGATACGCGTGAAGTTGTGTAAAATGCTAACGCCAAACGCGTAATGCCACCCAGAAATCCGTGCTCGTCTCCTTCCGCTTCCAGCAACAAATCCACGTGTGCGCTACAAGGATTCGTTACGTGTACACATGAATAAGACCGTTGGAGGAAGTACAAGACAGCAGCAACGGCACTCGTTTTCAAATTTTTGCCTTCACTTTTCGAAAATTTAAATTTTACACTTCACAGTCCGCGAGCCACCAACACACGGGGTGGATGTATCTTCAGAAAAGGTGGTCCATGAAGTGGGTGGTGAAGCAACCGAGAAAGGGGAACCTGCAGGGATGTCACGCATGCATGGCCCTATCCAGCAGCACGGCGACGGGCAGTGTACGGGCCGCACGAGTTCTTTCTCGTGCTTTCCTTGGGCCTCCTATGGGCTTTCATCCACTGTTGGGCGCTGGTTGTCCAGATTGGAAAGGGATTCTACTGTGCACAATATTAACAGACATCTTCATCGTTTCGTAGTAAATATTTTACTGCTTCTATGTTACTGCTACGTTGTTTACTACGGTTACCACGGCGTAGCACTGTTTGCGCCAGGATACCGGATCCATCCAGGTTAGCTGTCGATTATGAGAACTCGGGCTACTTGTGTCAATGGGCTTTCAGTAAACAGGCCGGACCTAGACTGTCTAAACCTATTTGAATATGGGCTGGGCTAATAAGTTATGGGTTTATGGCAATCGCCCTAAGCCGAACGAGCCAGACTTCGTTTCGACATGGATAGGATTCGGGACACCTGTCGTCAAAACGGTGGCGTCCTCGGCCTCCCGTGATTGGATCCGGGCCTTAGTCCAATTTACGTTGCTCCAGGACCATGCCTGCACTGCACTACCTCGTTTATTTGCTTGCCTCACTTGGCTGCATTATGCAGTACAGCAGTAGCATGCTGAAGCGGCAGATCTCTGGTTTTATCATATTTTGGACTAAATTCTAATAGATTAATATCTTAGAACTAACATCAAATCATTAACATGAAATTTTAGATAAATACTTCGACATAAAACATTAAGAAAAATATGACAAAACGCTAGAGATAGAATTTGAGTACCTAAATAACGAATATTTTTCAACAGTTGTCCATGTGAAGGAAACTACCATGACCCCGAACATTTTTAAACATGTACAAAGGTCCAGAAGTTGTTGAGAGAGAGTGTAAGTAATATGAACTATATACTAGAGTATAGAGATATATTTTGAGTTTTAATTTGATTTACTTTGAAGGTCCACGGCTATCGATGAAGAAAACAGTAGCTTTTCAAACAAACAGAAGAACATAGCAGTATTATAATTATGAGATATCAGAGCATAAGCATCGGCAAGGCAGCAGAAATCTGTATAGCAATAATCAGCTAGACATAACAACATATTTTTCACAACATATGGCGGTTTTCTCAAATGAAATCTTAAGATATTGAGAGGTTGGGTTCAGTAGATTAGATTGATTAAGGACGAAACCAATCTGTACACGAAAAAAAACAATACTGTATCCATGAAAGTGAGTAGCATCTTTATAAAAGGGAATACCAGATATAAAGAATGTTGTCTAAGACTACCTTCATAGCCACCCAACACTGGATCTTCAGACGGTAAAATAGGTGTGTCCAGGTCAACAAAACTGCATCCAAAAGGGGGGGGGGGACAATTTTAATGTATGTTTTGACATATATAAGGTCTAGAACATCGTCATATTGTTTTCAGTTTGAGCATCTGAATCCTAATAGCATTCTCTGGTTGATAAAATGATGTTTTTTCGTACTTTTGACAAGAAACCAAGAGGAGCGACCGAGCAGGCGTGGAGGCGTGGGCACGACGGCAGGCGAGGAGGGAGGGTGCGGCGATGTCGACGATGGAAGAGGAGCGGCCGAGTAGGCGTGGAGGTGCGGTCACGGAGGTGTGGATTAGGTTTCCTAGGGGCTGGGGGATTTGGGGCCTGAGGGAGAGGCCTCAGGCGGAAGAGTGTGGGAGGTTGCACCTTGGGTTAGGTCACTTTGTAGCTTTTTGTTAGGTCTATATAGCCAAAAAAAAATTACACTAATATTTTTTTCTAAGTCTTGGACTATAGTGATCCAGATCCGCCGCAGCGTTTCATTTGAATGTTTGATCGCGCCTCGGCAAGCAGCGTGGACTACATACCAGGTATACTTTTCTTTGCATTGAAAGAAGTATACTTTTCTTTTCGTTTAATGGTCTTTTGAATCGCGTAATTTGACGATCCCTCCGGATGCTAAGATGGACCTAAGACTTCTTCCGCGTGGTTTTTTTATTGCGCACTACACTGGAATGCATGTAAGCATCACCGGTGTTTGATTAGTGCAACAACTGCGGCATCAATCATCGACCGGCCGTCGGAATCGCCACCCTCACTGCTGACCACGTCCACACTATCCTTGTCCGCTTCAAGCATGGCATAGACTTGTTTTTCAGTGGGCACGCAGGCATTGGGGTAAAGGCCTGCAGCAACAGCCACTCGATGCATATCAGTTGTCACATTACCCAATCGGTTTTGTCGCCATTAGCATGCTTTCGCAGGAAAAGCAGCAGTTTTCTAACGGAGCTTGCCTTACTGCCTTTCTAAAGTTGTTGATGGAAGTGATATGGAAGGGTATGGTTTCGAAAGTGAAGTGGTATGTAAAATAGATATCACTTTGTAATGACAGATCAGATATCTGAAATATTTTACAACAGCATATACAAAATTCCCTTTGTTTGAAACATAATTATCGAGCTACAGGGGAAGTGCGTATCTTTGTTTTCGAGAACCAGAATGGGCTTCGAACTTACAGCCTAAACCATTGTAACCTTGAGTTCTATAGCCAAGGCTACGTGGTGGACGGTTCAAGACCAAGGATGCCCATTCATCACCTTGCCAAGAACTCATGAAGTATTCGGATAGATCACATAATTTGGTAGTGTAGTATTGCTTATAATTGGTAATTGTTGTGTCAGTGATTCAGCTTGTAATCAACATAAGAGAGTGTCAACACCCTGTTGGCGAGTCACTTTCCCCTTTCTGTTCCTTTGGCACGCTCTTGGTCTTAGGGCGCTTTACACCAATCCCACCACTCGCACGATCCGCACAAGGCAACACGGATAATATGATTATTTTGGAAAATGTTCAAAATTGTAGTGACATGTAAAAAATATGCCACTTTGTAATGACAGATCAGAGATCTAAAACATTTTGCAGTAGCAAATAAAAAATACCCCTTGTTTGAAACAAAATTACCGAGCTACAGGAGAAGTGCTTATCTTTGTCTTCGAGAATCAGAATGGGCTTCGAACTTACAGCTTAAACCATTGTAAGCTTGAGCTCTATAGCTAAGACTACGTGGTGTACAGTTCGAGACCAAGGATGATCATTCATCACCTTGCCATGAACTCATGAAATATTCGAATAGATCACATAATTCGGTAATGTAATATTGCTTATAATTGGTAATTGTTTGTGTCAATGATTCAGCTTGTGATCAACTTAAGAGAGTGTCAACACCCTATTGGTGAGTCACTTTCCCCTTTCTGTTCCTTTGGCACGCTCTTGTCTTAAGGGCGCTTTACACCAATCCCACCACTTGCACGATCCGCGCAAGGCAACACGGAGACTTAAATTTGTAGACAACGACCCATAATCTGTGCATCTCCACGAGCACTAAAGAAAAAACCAAAACCAAAGGAACTGTACCACTCAGGAACACGGACAAAAAGTCACAAAACTACTGAGGAATTTGAGAAAAGGGGGGAAATCGTCCCAATCTTCGGCACGGTGTGAGCATTCGATTCACATCATGGCCACATGAATGTGCGCTCAACAGGGTACAATGAAATTGCATTTGCACTCAAAAGTGAAATGTACCATATTTATGGCAGGTAGCGCGCCGATGAGCGTATGTCATGAAGGAAACGTACGAGTTTTTCGACAAGTATCGCGCCGATGAGCATGCCATGGAGGAGAACTGCGGACTTTGGAAGGGAAACTGAATTGTTTGGCATGTAAGCTGCCTGACTTTTCCCCGACAATTTTTTTTTTTGCCCAATTGGAGTTGTTCATCTGCGACAAATGACTATAGTATGGAACCAAGTAAACATATTTGCCATAGCACATTTGACATGTAGGAGTAGACACAACAGAGTTGTCAACTCGATCATGAATGCATAATAGAAGCCGAAAACCGAAGATCAATAGCACAATTATATAAGACATAATTTTGCTACGCCTATATCATTCACACCACTTAGAAACAACGGTAGATACAACTCATCCAATGCATAATGTCTACCGGTACACGGGTCAATAAATATACTTCTTCTCTCGTGTTTCCATCTCTCTCCATATGGGTGCATTAATGTTGTGGCACCACAAACAATGTGTTGAGTAACCGTCATTGGCGAGTTCAGTCCGTACGGGTACCTCGTATACAATTTTCATAATCGTAAGAACGGATGAAGAACACAACAGTAAATTGAAGACAGAGATATGAGAGGACTTCAGGCTTCGCTTTATTGCTTCAGAATAATCGGAGTTACAATGAGAGGGGTCCCATCTATTTATAGACTTTAGGGAATGATGAGTTCAACTGGACCAGGACTCTCCGGAGTGTTGCGCCTGGTTTCTTAACACCCCCCTTGGACACTCATCCAACATGTTCATGTCTCGTCAAAACTCTATAAAAATCCAGTAGTAAAAATTTAGAAAAAGAGTACATGTCATGTGTTCTGCTGTGTTGCACGAATTGCCTCATTAAAAATCTTAACCGAAAAACTTCAGGAAAACTCGTCAAAGGAAAAGAGTACAATCCACCCAGTTTCATTTAATCTCCATGATTTATTCTTTGGGTATTTGATCTCCGTGATCAAGATTCAATAATGAGTTCGTGAAGATTCTCCCCCTGAATTATGCACTTGTCTAAGTCTCATCATTCCAATTCCACGTATGCATCTTTCAAAACTAGACGCTGGAAGTGACTTAGTAAATAAATCTGTAAGATTTTCACATGACTTAGTATGCAGTATCTTAATTTCATCCATCTTTTGCATTTCGTGAGCATAGAAGAACTTGGGATTGATATGCTTTGTGAAGGGACTCTTCACATAACCCATCTGTACTTGTGCGACATAAGCTGCATTATCTTTATAGATAATGGTGGGGGTTTACGTGGTATCCAATCCACATGACTGCTGGATGTGGTGAATCATCCGTCGAAGCCAAGAACATTCCCGCGAGGCTTCGTATAATGCTATAATTTCTGAGTGGTTCGTCGAAGTAGACACAAAATTTTGCTTAGACGATTTTCATGAAACTGCAGTTCCACCACACAGGAATACATAGCCTGTTTACGACTTAGCTGTGTGCGGGTCTGACAGGTACCCACCATCTACATAGCCAATCATGGTTAGGTCTTGATTCTTCCTGTAGAATAGACCAAGATCTTTGCTTCCTTGTGGTATCGAAAGATATCATTTATTCCCTACCAATGCCTTATGGTAGGTTCTGCACTGTACCTTACTAATATGTTCACTGCAAATGCAATGTTCGGTCTAGTACAGTTTGCTAGATACATGAGTGCTCCCACTGCACTCAGATATGGAAATTCCGGTCCCAGGACTTCCTCCCCCTCTTCTTTAGGTCTGTATGGGTCCTTGTCTTGCTGTAAGGATCTCCCGACCATCGACACTTTCGAAGGATATGTCTTTTCAAAGCCGAACCTTTCAAACATTTTCCGAGTGTAGGTTGACTGATGTAGTAGAATCCCTTCAGGGGTATGCTCAAGCTGCAGGCCTAGGGAGTATTTGGTTTTACCCAAGTCTTTCATTTCGAATTATGACTCCAGGTAAGAGGTTGCTTTCTTAATATCTTCCATGGTCCCGATGATATTCAGATCATCTGCATATACTGAGATTATACAGAATCCATCCTGGGATCGTCGTATAAAAACACACGGACAATCCTCATTGTTCATGTAGCCTTTCTTGCAGAGAAAGTCGCTTAAACGATTATACCACATTCTGCCTGATTGCTTCAGCCCATACAACGACTTTCTGAGTTGCACACTGTACATATTTCTATTTGCTCTGTCTTGGTTCGGGACAGGGATACCTTCCGGTATCTTCATGTAAATGTTCGAATCCAAGTTCCCATAATGGTCTGCAGTTACCACATCCATCAATTTTATTTTCAAATTCAAGTTTACCGCCATTGAGATTAAATATCTAAAGGTAGTTCCGCACATGACCGGGGAATAAGTTTCTTCGTAATCGACTCCTAGTCATTGGGTGAAACCTTGTGCAACAAGCTTTGCTTTATGTCTTACAACTTCATTATTTTCATTTCTATTTTGAACAAATACTCACTTATGCCCTACTGGTGCACATGGGGAGGCGTGTGACTTACAGACCCAAACACCTCTATTTTATTCAGAGATATTAATTCTGCTTCTATTGCCTTCTTCCAATCTTTCTAATCTGATCTTTTATTACATTCAGCGAGCGATGCAGGCTCTGGATCAAGATCGATGATTGTGGCAATTTTCTTTACAAAATAAATATCGACATTGGTTGTTATTCTATTCATAGATTCTCCCGTGGTCACATAATTTATAGCTATTTCTTCATGAGGCGATACTTCTAATGCTTCTACTTGCTTACCGCTGCTTTCAATTGTGGGGGCAAGTCCATTTAGTTTTTCAGCTCCGATGTGTGTGCACACATCCATGCTGATGTCTCCCTCCGTGGGAATATTCAAATCTAGTATGTCTTTTGCTGAAGGTTCCATACCGGTGCCAGGTCTCAATTGGCTCCCTTTCTGGTTGCGGGGAACTTCATCTTATCCTGTTTCGCCAGGCGTCCCCGGTTACTTGGGGTTTGAGGGGCCGAAGTTCTCGTCCTTTTATTCTGAGGCCTCTGGACGGGATTAGGGATACCTTCAATTTTCTTTGGTATTTCAACCCTCTCCGGCGCATTGCGTGCAGGCACATGCGACTTGGTCGCACTTTTCAAATCACTAAAGTGGTCAGGCAGTTGATTCGCTAATGCTTGCAAATCAATTATCTTCTAGACTTCTCTATTTGTTTCACTAGTGCGCGGGTCATGTGCATGGATTCCCGTGGCTTGCCACGTCAATTCCCGATATTTTTCATCAAGGGGTTGATTTCCGCCCCTAATGACGGAAAACTATTATCATCAAATATGCTGTTAGCTAAGCGGGCTGTATGCAAATATCCAGTCATGGGGTCTAGATACTTGGTTATGGATGTTGTCTCATAACCAACGTATATCCCAGACTTTCGAAAAGAGCTCATTGCAGTTCGTTGCGGTGGTGGTATAGGTACATAAACCATGCAACTAAACCTTCGAAGATTCGAGATTTTCGGTGTTGACCCTTGCGCTAGTTGCATAGGTGAATGGATATTATATGCTGATGGTCGAAAATTGATGAGAGTTACTTCGTGTGGGACTGCGTGTCCCCAACATGTAGTTGGTAAATTACAATTCTGCAAGAGCGGTCGGGCAATAAATTTAATTCTTTTAATTAATACTTCTGTTAGTCCATTCTGTGTGTGGACATGTGGTATAGAGTGCTCAACGGTAATTCCCATTGCCATACAATAATCATCAAATGCCTTTGAAATAAATTGTCCAGTGTTGTCCATCCTGATGGACTTCACATGATGATCAGGGAAATTATTCTTAATCTTAATTATCTACGAGATTAGATTTGTAAAAGTGTGGTTTCTCGTAGACAATAAGCACACATGCGATCATTTCGAGAAAGCATCGATGAGCACCATAAATTACCTAAATGGCCCTGACAGGGGGGGTTGTATAGGACTGTAAATGTCTCCCTGGATACAGTCCAGAAATGCAGGGATTTCATCCTTTACTTTCAGAGTAGAGGGTCTAGTAATCATTTTCCCGGTGGCACATGCAGGGCACACGAAATCTTCTGGGTTTGGGAAATTCTTTACATTGATATTATATTCCTGAGAATTAGTAATTATATTTCTCATCATTCTAAGACCGGGGTGGCCTAATCTATCATGCCAGAGAAAAAAAGTTCAAAGATTCTAAAAGTCATCTTCAGGATAGTATATGCTGGAGATGCCTTAATATGAGTGCAGTATAGCCCAGATTCATATGGAGGAAGTCTTTCTAATACCCTTTTTTATTTTCCTCACGCTTTGTAATGAGTAGGTATTCCTTACCATACTCTTCTTCAGTCTCTACGTGGAGACCGTTAGCACGAATATCTTTAAAGCTTAAGAGGGTCCTAGTCGATTTTGGGTACAACAAGGCTTCTTCAATTAGCAATGTTGTGCCCATCGGGAGTATAATTGTGGCTTTTCCTGAGCCTATTATACAAGTATCGCTACCTGCGATTGTCGTAAGACTACCAACATTCTTGCTGATTGATTGGAAAATTTTTATCTCTCTTAATATGGTATTTGTTGTGCCACTGTCTGCTAAGCATACTTCCTCCATAGGGCGCCACACGCGTTCTGATATACATATAAAATATTTATTAATATAGGGTAGCAAGCAACCATACATATAACATACTTCAAAACATAACATAATTTGCCTTGATTAATATGAGAAAAAGTCGTGCAGGACTCATAATAAGAATTTCTTTCTTTGCTCTCCTAGAGCTTACAACCATTATGCAAAATTATTATTCTATTACAACCAAAAAACTGCAAATGACTATAAAACTAAGTGCAATGCGTGCACTAGATCGAATCAGCGAAGTATGAAGATACTTCTGCCTCGATCTACGCTGCGTTCATCTGCTCCTCGTCGGCAACTACAGCTGCTGCCGCTGCGATGTCCAAAGAAGGTGTGATGGGGCTGCCATCGAGCTGTCCACATCCATAGGTGCATCCCATGATTGTGGATCCTCTGTGCCTGCAATTGCGAGGTGTGCCTCATGCTGTCATTTGCCCTTCTTCTTGGCCTTGAAGGCATCAATCACGTCCTACGACTCATGGCAAACACGTGACCAATGACCCCAAGTGCCAAATTTGTAGCAAGTTTGGTCCTGCTGACCATATGGCTTCTCGTCGCGCTTCTTTTGTCCGCCCTTCTTGGCTTGAGCAGTCTGCTTGGTTTTGCGACTCATGACCTTACCGTTCCTGCCTCTTTCTGCTGAGTGAGGCTTTCTCACCATGTAGCTGCTTGCGTTGACTTCATGACCAACTTTGCTACTAGGTGGCTGTGAGATGTAGTTCTTTTGGAGAACATCATCTTGAACTTCCGCAACTTGCATGATATCAATCAGTTCAAGATACTCCTTATAGCCATCCTGACAATAGTTGCGTGCGGATTGCACCGCATTGGGGTGGAAGGCAGAGAGTTTTTTCTATTTTCTGCTCGTCTGTGGTTACTTTACCACATAGTTGAAGACTTGTACAAATTCTGTGCAATGCAGAATTGTACTCTCCCACGGTCTTGTAGTCGGCAAAACGCAGTCGGTTCCAATCCTGCTCTGCACGAGGAAGGATGGTGTACTTTAGCTTCTCAAACCGCTTCTTCAGTGCGGTCCATAAGGCTAGTGCATTCTTTTCTACCTTGTACTCATTCTTGAGCGTTAGGCAGAGATGGTGTCTGAGGAAATGAAGTGCTTGATCATTCTCCTCAGCAGTTGAAGTGGCGTCCTTCAGGGTGCCAAGTCCAATAGCAGCACGGAGCTTCTTTGCCTCAAGTATAATCTCGACATCTGATGCCCAAGTCAGATAATTGTGGCCATGCTGGGCCTGCTCTTTGAACTCCCAGTTCGTAATACCAGTCATCTGCATATTTATGCAAAAAGTGTATAAGATTACTGCTGGTAACTTGCATAAAATGATTACAAAAATTCTTATAATGTTCTCGTATTTTTCTATGCATTTTTCATAATTTACTGCTATTTTTAGTGATTAAAAGTAATGTAAATAATAAAAAATAATCAAAAACAGTAAATGCAGTAAATAAATTGCATATAGATACTAATAACAAGGTAAAATATGATTCAAATGCAAAAACCGATTCAAAATTTGAATTCCCAAGGCCCTTTCTGCTGGAATATGATTTTTTGGGTGAATTCTACTGTTTTCAGGGGTTAAAACGCGAAAATTTCAATTCTGAGAAATTTTTGTGCAATTTACGAAATGCCCGAGGCCCTTTTTGCAAAACGGTCCCTTTTTTCGTTTTCTTTCTTCTTTTTTCTTGGCGCCCAGATATACGGGCCGGCCCGTTCCGCCGGTATAAAACCCATCGTGTGGGGGGGACTCGGCGGTAGGGTTTCCCTACCCCCGAGTCTCCTCTTGGGTGGCGGCGGCTCCCATGAAGGGAACCGCCGCAACCGGGCGATGGAGCCCCAGCGCGGGGCTCTGGCCGGTGGCGTTTTGAGCGCCCGGCCGTTGCTTCGAGCGCAGCGGCTCCAAGGGCGGTGGCTCCCCTTCTCGTGTAAAAACACTACTCATATGTAATTAATGTGCATATGCGATTACTATGCATATGTAATCACTGTTTATACGATGCAATAATCTGCGATGCAATCAACATCCGGTCTTTCGTACAATCCACCGATCGGCATTGTGCCGGCGACTTCAAGTCTGCTTGTGGTAGATTAGAACGGATTTGCACCGCAGAAAACCAATCTAGAAAGCCAAATTTGCATAATTGAAAAGCAATCTAGAAAAACGATTCAATCTGCGAGTGTCGTTCTTCGACGGTTACCTTTCGATGCGAGGAGAGTCGATCGTGCTGATAACATGTTGAGTAACCGTCACTTGCGAGTCTAGTCCGTACGGGTACCTCTTATACAATATTCAGAATCGTAAGAATGGATGAAGAACACAAGAACACAACAGTAGATTGAGGACAGAGATATGAGAGGACTTCAGGCTTCGCTTTATTGCTTCAGAACCTATAGATGGAAATGCCCAGTAGTGCGTATCGGAGAGATGTATTTCCTGGCTATGCATGTATAACCACCAAAAGGGTAAAATATATAGAGGGAGCAAAATAGTCCACAAGACCTAGGGTCAGGGTCCACTATCGAACTTACGAGAATTATTAACAGGAACGCTAATCACTCATAGATTTTATTGACATGGACAAACAATTATATGAGCGCGTTAAAGAGTCGAATGATTTCACTGTGTTTTCATTATGTTCTTGATTATAGTGCCTCTTGTCCTCACACATGTGTCTTGATACGTTGCAATTGGGGCGTTATAGGGCGACTAGTGTAATCTTATCTTATCAAAACGTCGAGCTAGCCTCTTCAAGAAGCTAAGCTGTTGGTTGCTACCTGTTTCAATAATTGTTCAGTGCAGTGTGTTGCACGTTCTAACCAGGTGGCTCACGCTCTGGCGGAACTCGGAGCCCAGCGACGGTTGGTGAATGGAACACAGAGTTGGGACTACGTTGTTCTTGATTTCGGGAATTATTGTTGTGTGTCTTCCGTAGGATCTCACACCTTTTATTTATAGTCTCAAAGTAGAGTCTATCTCTAATACAATAGTAGAGTCCAACTCTAATACAATATGCTATCTAGTTCTAATATGAACTCTCCAACACTCCCCCTCAAGATGGGTCGAAGATATCGATCATACCCATCTTGTTACATATTGTAGCACCATCACTAGGATCTAACCCTTTAGTAAAACAGCCAGCCAACTGTTCACCAGACTTGACATACTCCGACTCTAATATTATTCCATCGAGCTTTTCCTTGATAAAAAACCTATCAATCTCAATGTGCTTGGTACGATCATGCTGAATTGGATTGTTAGCAATATTGATTGCAGATTTATTATCGCAATGCAATACCAAAGGATTATTCCTCCATATTCGAAATTCAGATAATAAACCCTTCATCCATATCATTTCGCTCACACTCAACGCCATTGCTCTGTACTCTGCCTCTGCAGTAGATCGAGCCACAACCTCTTGCTTTTTACTGCTCCATGACACAAGGTTACCTCCCATAAAGATGCAATATCCAGAGGTAGACCTTCTGTCATCCACACTGCTCGCCCAATCAGCATCATAGTACCCTTCTACATTCAGATGTTGATTCTTTCTGAACCAAAGGCCTTTTCCAGGGCTATTCTTTAAATACCGCAAGATTCGATAGACAACATCCATATGTCATGTTCTAAGATCATGCATATATCGACTGACCACACTCACTGCATATGAAATATCAGGTCTTGTATAACACAAATAGATGAGACGCCCAACAAGAATCTGATAAGCTTCCTTGTCAACTGAATCTCCTGACTCAGCACATAGCTTGTGATTATATCAATAGGTGAAGCAGTAGGGCGACACCCAAGCATACCTATTTCTGCCAGCAGATCAAGAACATACTTTCGTTGGGAGAGAACTATACCATTCGAAGAACGAGCAATTTCAATCCCAAAAAAGTATCGAAGAGGTCCAAGATCTTTCACCTCAAATGCTTCTCCTAATTTTTCCTTTAAGGACTTGATTTCCTCGACATCATCTCCAGTAATCACAATATCATCATCATAGACTGCTAATATAGTGATATGCGATCCTCTATGCCTATAAAACACAGTATGATCTCCATTGCACTGAGAATAGCCCATACTACAGACTGCACGCCTGAACCTATCAAACCACGCCCTTGGAGACTGCTTCAGACCGTATAAAGACTTCTTGAGTTTACATACCTTACTCTCAGTCTGTCTATTTTCAAAGCCTGGAGGAATCTCCATGTATACCTCATCTTGTAAATCATCATGTAGAAAAGCATTCTTCACATCCAACTGATGTAGAGGCCATCCGAAGTTAGTCGCACAGGAGATCAACGTTCTTACCGTACTCATTTTCGCCACCGGTGCAAAATTCCCATCATAGTCTATCCCATATATTTGACTATAAACTTTTGCAACCAACCGTGCCTTGTATTTCTCTATCTTACCTTCAGAAGTTTGCTTAATTGTAAACACCCATTTGTATCCTACTGCCCTTTTTCCTACTGGAAGTGTAACAACATCCCATGTCTTGTTCTTCTCAAGTGCACTAAGTTCCTCTTTCATAACATTCTTCCACTTAGGATCCTGCTTAGCAGTTTGACAATCCTTCGAAACATGCACAGTCTAAAGAGATGTAATGAATGTTTTGTATGCAGGTGAAATATGGAAATATGATATGAAATTTGTAATATCATGCTCAAAGCCATACCGGACTGCAGGCTTTCCTGCATTAGCTCTAGTTTTCCTACGTTGTGCAAGTGGTAACTCTAGATGGGAGTGGTTAGAATCAACATTACCACTCGCCCCAAGGGGAGGAAAGAGACTTGATGGAGAGAGACCCGAGGAGGGATTCGGGATTGGATCAACTAGCACGGCTGGCTGTTCAGAAGCCTGCTCTGGCTGTGGCAATACCAGCTATTCAGAAAGCTCCACCGTTGTTGGCTCGGGTGCTAACTGTTTCTCCCCTGTTTCCCGAAGCGTCTTCGCTGATAAACCTTCAAGTCTTTTTGGGTTATCACATCTCTCGCATATTCCGTTAGATTTGGGCAGGAATTGTCCCCACAATAACTCCTTCTCGTTGATTATCACTCTCCTTGTTCTCCCCCTCTCGACTTTCATCCTCACTGATAGGAGAGAACTCCAAGAACTGATCAAGATTACCTCCACTCGTGTAGTAAGGCTCTAACTCCCGGAATGTCACATCTATACTCACAAATATTTTTCGTTCAACTGGGTTCCAGCATCTATAGCCCTTCTGACTTGATGAATAGCCTATGAAGATACATTTCAATGCCTGTGGATCCAGCTTGCCAACCGTTGGTCGATGATCTCGCACAAAACACTCACAACCAAACACCTTGGGAGGCACCTTGAACTCTCGCTGACCCAAAAGAAGTTTAGCTGTAGACTTCATCCCAAGTATTCGAGACGGCATGCGATTGATGAGATACACTGCCGCTATTACTGCCTTACTCCATAATCCATTTGGCACATTCATCTGAAACATGAGTGAACATGCTACCACCAACAAATGTCGATTCTTCCTTTCAGCTACTCCATTCTGAGATGGAGTTCCTGGACAAGTAGCCTGATGAAGTATCTCTTCTTCTGAGAGATATGCTGCAAACTTTTGATTAACGTACTCAGTTCCATTATCTGATCGAAGAATCCGAACTTTTGAATCAAACTGAGTAGCGGTCATCCTATGGAAGTCCTGAAAACATCGAAGGACCTCGCTTTTGTGTTTCATCATATAAATCCATACGGGTATAGAATCGATGAATGTGACAAACCACTTAAAACCACTCACATAAGTAACTGAACACGGTCCCCAAACATCCGAATGTATTAATATAAAAGGTTCATAACTCCGAAGACCAATGCTACTATATGTAGAACGTGTATGTTTTCCAAACTCACAAGCATCACACACAAGTTTACTCTTGTCTACCATTTTGAACAAATCAGGGTATACATGTCTTAAATTCTCAAATGATAGATGTCCTAAGCGACGATGACGTAATAAGACTTCTTCCTCAATTCCTTCGATAGCCACGACCAATGCCGCATCAACCTGATCAATGTACCACAACCCATCACGCCTTATTCCAGTCCCAATCATCTTCCCAGTTCTCTTCTCCTGTTACAAACACGAATCCTCATCAAATGTGATAGTGCATTTGAAATGGTCCATGACAGAACTGACTGAAAGAAGGTTGACTGGAAAGGAGGGAACATGCAAAACGGTGGATAGAACAATGGATGGTGTACATTCTACAGATCCAACACCCTGAATAAGCTAGGAGGTTCCATCTGCTGTTCGGACAGTTTCAGAATGAGTATATGGGGTGTAAGATGCGAAAGCACTACGTGAACTTGTGACATGTTTGGATGCCCCTGAATCTATGATCCAATCAATATGAGAGTGCTTATGTGTGGATGCAAGTGCATGTACCTGAGTACCTTCGCCCACGTGGGCGTAGTTTGCAAAGTTACCAAACGAGGTGGAATCATGAGGAGTCTCTAATGCCTTTCCCTGCTGCCACTTTTCCCACTGCATAGCTTGCTCGCCTGTCAGCGTAACAGCCGTGTTCTCCTCAGTCTGGGCCACATTAGCTCTGGGGTCAACTCGGCCCCTTCCTCGGCCTCCACGACCACCACGACCTCCACATCGACCTCCATATTGTGGAGAGGGACAAGCACGGATCAGATGTCCTCTCATCCCACAGTTGTAGCATCTCTCTATCATCAGGTATGGCGTATGCGGATCTGACCGGGTTGTTGTCCCCCATTACTCGTAGTCGAACTTCCTCCTGCACTATAGCCGAAATAGTCTCCTCCATTGTAGGCAAATTTGCCAAGTGAAACATGGCAGCCCTTCTACTCTCAAACTTTGGATTTAGTCATTTTAGAAAGTGTGTAACCCGTTTGCGCTGCAGCCACACCCTACTAGCTTCAATATTTACAGCACATGTCAACTGCAGTGGATCATAATGATCTAAATCTGTCCACAATTGCTGTAGTTCACTAGCATACTCCTGGACAGTCTTCTCCTCCTGTTTCAGGGCCTCCACCTTACCCTGGACTTCCACCATCATCATCACATTTTCTGCCCCGGAGTACATGTTGCTTAGTGTCTTCCACATTGCCGGTGTACTCTGTATCATCTCCACCATCCAAGAGATAGATGGAGACATCGAAGTTAGCAACCAAGCTACCACCACAGAATTGGTAGTGTTCCACATCCTCCAATCAATGCTCGCTTTGTCTGCAGACTCAACACAAGTCTCCTGCAGGTAGTGTTTCACCCCCTTCGTCCTTATAATTAGCTGAGCCCTTCTAGACCAACTCAGGTAATTCTTATTTCCTTCCAATATTACATCATTTGACATCAGCTCCAGCTTTAAGTCAAATGACCCTGCACCAGCCCTTAGACCTATCATACCTGTTGTAAAGAGATCCTGTAACATGCTTCTCATGTCACCTTGAGTTACTAGCGGGGAAGTAGTCTCAACAACTGCCTTCCTCGCAGTCTCAATTTCCTGAGGGGTCATCTTCTCAAACAACCGTAGCAGTGACAATCAATATCAAGATGTGCCGCGCGTATTTCCCACGATCACGGCAACCCTTCACGCATCAATATTATGTCGAATCTCAATGTTTTCTTTTACCCAATTATACATAACTGTAACCTTCTCTCCTTTTTTCAACTAAGAGCTCCGGCCGAATTTTTTCCTTCTCGGTCGACTTTTTCCTTCACGGTCGACCGTTTTTTCTCGGCCGACTTCCTTCCAGCCGAAACTGAGCCGAACACTTCCTCCTTCCTTCGGTTCTTCTCCCGAGCCACACGCCTCCTTCCTTCGGCCTCTCCTCCTTTCTCAAGGCGATCGAAGCGGCAATGATGGCCGTCTTGCGCCCAAAGCGGCGGCGAGGCCACAGAACCCGAGCGGCGCGGCGGCGGCGACTACCGCATGCGACCGAGCGGCGCGGAGGCCCACGCAACCCGAGTGCGGCGGAGGCCCACACGCCCGCGAGACTCCACGGAGAGGAACCGGCAGCGGACGCGGTCGCCGGATCCGGTGCGAGAGCTAGACGATCCGAGCGGGGACGGCGGAGGTCCAATCCAGATCGGACCTGGATGGCTGCTGCGGCAGTCCAACAATGTAACGTCCTGTTTTTCAATTTATTGAATAGTAATTACCTCGATTTTGATTTTTATTCGAATATTAAAATGTTGGGTTGAATTTCAAAAACTCCTAGCTTCAATTAAGCTCGGGTTTGTGTTTCAAATATTCATTCGAATTTCAGGTTTTCAAATTTGCTTTGAATCTATTTTTTTAAATTCAAAACCCATTTTATTTATTTTTATTTACTTCTTTCTTTTCCTTCTTCTTGGGCCGGTTTTCTCCCGGCCCAATATTTCTTCTCCCCTCCCGGTTTCTTTTCCCCCGTCGGCCCGGCCCAACCGGTCGTTTCCTTTTTCCCCCAGCGGCCCGTCGCCCTGGCCTTTCTCTCCCCCTCCCCTTTTCTTCTTCGTCCGGCCCCCTCACCCCACCGACAGCGCGCCGCCTCCCCTCTCGCCTCTCTCTCGCTTCGCTCCACCTGCCCCCTCCTCCCGCGCGCCGCGCCGCCGCTGCTCTCGTCCCCGCCTCCTCGGATCCGGTCTTCCCGCACCGCGTGGCTTTCTCCCCAGCTGTCACCGCGTCGCCGGTCTTCCCACACACACGGCTTTCTTCCTCCCCATCCGCCACACGCCGCCTTTCCACTTCCACCCCTCTCTCTCCCGGCTATAAATGCCGGGCTACCCCTTCCTCCCCTTCCCTCCGCGCCTCCTTCGGCCGCGCCTCCCTCCGCTCCGCGGGCCGCCTCCACCACTCCCTCGCCCGCCGACCTCCGGTGAGCCGCCCCGAGCGCCTCTCCGACGCCGGCCGTCTCCTCCGCTTCTCGCCTCGGCCAACCCGGTGAGCCTCCCGCATGCGCCCCTCCCGCCGTCTCTTCCTCTCCCCGGTTCTTCTCCTCCCCCTCCGGTGCCGTCTCGGCGACGCCACCGCCTCCCCGCAGCTTCCCTCCGGCCACCTCCCGCTGCCGGCACCAGCAACCGCCGCCGCCCCTGCTTCCCTTCTCTTCTTCCCCACCCCGATCCGACCGCCCCTCCCCCTCCGGTCCAACCGGCCTCCAGCCCGGCTTCCTCTGCTCTCTGCTCTCTCTATGTCTCTGTCTCTCTCTCTCTCTCTCTTCGGCAATGGAGCAGCAGTGGAGTGGCAGCAGCATTTGTGTTTTGTGTTTTGCATTTGGATTGTATGCAATGTATATTGTGTATGATATTTGTGTATGCAGGGAATAATTGCGTATTGAGATTTGTATGTCGTTTTTGTGAGTATTTTGTTAGGTTGTGCAGGGTAGTCGTGGAGCGATATTTGTGATTTGTGTATTGAGAATTGTATGTATTGCGGATATTTTATTTATGCTGTGCAGGTAGTCGTGGAGCAGTAGTTGAGTTTTTGGATAGAAGGTTTTGTGTATTGATTTTGTGTATTGGAAGATGTTGAATAGCGATTGTGTTTTGTATGGCATTTGTGTGTTGTATCGTTTTGTATTACTCGATCGACTAGTAGTTTATCCATTTTGGCGAAAACGTTTCCAAAACATTTACTCTCGATGATTGTACTACGACTTGCATTTAATCGATTAACCGTTGTTAGTGGTTAACTCGTCGATTGACAAGTACTAGTAGAACTATCATTTCCAATTTTAGTTGAGAGCTATCGATTAAGAGCGAAATTTGCACAATCTCGGGAAATAGAAGTTATGCAAATGACCTTCGTAATCGTCTCCGCAATCGTGTCTATTTTAGTTCAAACATATTTATTCAAATTTTCCGCGTTGAGTAAAACGCTTTAAAATAAACTGGCATTTTCTCAAAAATATTTTGGAAGGCTATTCGGGATTAACATGTTAATCTCGATAGCTTACTTTGAAAACCTAAATATTAATCTTGTAGTCCTTTCCAGTATTCGTTGGTCTAAATATTGTTTATCTCCTTTTTATCCCTGTTCAAAAGTCGTCTTTGTTAAAATGTGTTGCTGTCGTTTTAAAAGCCCGGCCACTTTATCGTGTATCCTAATCTTGCCGTCCAGCGGTATCCAAAGTGAAGTATCCCTGCGATAGTTCATTCGACTTTGTTTCCCCTTGTTTTCCCTCGGCAGAGTATCACCGCCTTTGTCTCGTGTACTCAACCAATCGTTTAACCTTGTCAAACATTCCCGCCTCGCTGAATCTCGTCTCTTCAGCTCGTTCATCGTAAAACTTATTTAAAGTGCTTTGTTTATATTTGGTCTTCTGGAAGTTCTTTGGATTTATTTGTTGTTCTTGCTTGTATCGTGTAATTAGGAGTCGGAGTCCAGAAGAAGCAGCGACTCAAGCAGGATCAAGATTTGGATAAAGACGCCGATCCGGCATTCCAAAACCCTCGCGAGAAGGCCCCGAGTAAGATCAAGGCGCGATAATCGACCCAAAGTAGTCAATACTTTGATCATTCCGAACCTACATTTTATGCAAACTATGTTTATTTAAAATAGCAAAGTTGCATGCTTTAATTTTGTAAACAATGTTATGTTAAAGCTTAAGGTAGTTAAATACCCATTTGTTGTTTAATTACTTATTAAGCCATCCTTTGATAAATTGAATCCAGTATTCTTTGTCACCCTAGTAAATATATGGTAATACTAGTATAGGTTGTACTTAAGCGACATGCTAGTCTTGCTTAAGTACCGGGACAATAACTGTCCCGATCATCATCCTTTAAACATGAAAAATGGTTTTGGGCAGTCATTGGATGTAGATGACTGGTGTGTTGTGTTAATTGGTTTTCCTTCCCAAAACCCTAAACAACTTGCTAGTACCACATCTGGACGGATGGAGAGAATGGTGGGTGCGGACGTAGCACGAGAATGGTTGGTATGTGGTATGAACCGTCCAGATGAATTAAGGACTTAATCTTGTCATGACCTCCTGTGTAAAACAAGTACAACCGCAAGTCTGCAAAGTGCAACTTGGCCTAGTAAAACTATTGAACCCTGAATGTCATCCCATAACCGGTGTTAGAAGTGTGCAAGCGGCGGGACGTATCTTTGGCTTGAATGGGACAGAAAAGGTGAAGTTATCACCGCGCTAGTCATCGTGGGTCGGGCCGGCTTTGCTAGTCGTTGTGGTAAGCATCCCGCACAACTTATGGAATTGGCCATAGGGGTGAGATGACGGAAGGGCAAGGTAGTTTGAAGCGTTCTTGTGACGATCGCTCAACTACATGACTAAGGAATCATGTGGAGAAACGAGTATGATTATCTCTTGTGGAGTACAGTGTACAACCTCTGCGAGTCTAAATGTTTAAGCAGTACCGCGCCTTCGGTCAAAAGCGCGACATGGGAACTTAATGAAAGTTAGTTCTATTTCAAAAATCTTTGTGGGTGGAATGGTAATGTGTTGGGCTCATCCAAATTTGTTTTGAATTTTCCCGGTAGCCTTATCCAAAGTGTTGATAATCGGTGGACGAATCAGTTATCAAAATTAAGCATAAGGTGGAGGTAACCTTCGCTGTTATTTAATATTGCACTTATTCTCTTTAATGAAAAATGCAATCTGTTTAAAATGCTATGTCATAGGACTTTGTAATTATGATAATTGAAAATGTTGCTTTAGCAAATAAAAGAACCTGAGCCATCCTTGTTAAGCCTTGCATCTATACTATTGCATTCTGTGTGTTGGCTCGCGAGCACGGTAGTTGTGCTCATTCTCGCTCTTTCCCCCAAACCCTCAGAAGCAGGAAATGATGGAGAGATTAACTACTACGAGGACCTAGATGTCTGAAGACCCCGAAGTTCTTGAAGCGTAGTTTAGTTCTTAGTTGTTCTAGTCTCGCCCCAGTCTAGCTAACTCCGCTGGTACCTAGGTGCATCCTATATTATCTGAGTTTTCGGGTAATATCGAATGTACACAGGTTTCCCCAGTCACTTGCCTGTGGAGAGATATGCCCTCACCCTTTTTGCTTCCGTTGTCGCTTCCGCTACTTTTGTGATGTAATTGTTTGGCCTGTTCGGCCTTTATTGTAAAACTTGACCCGATGCGGTCTATGTAAACTCTGATGTGTTAAGTTAATGAATGATATGGTTTTTACGCTATGTATGAAATGATTCAGTGATGTATCTGTGAGTGCTATCTACTGATCCAGGGAATAGCACAGTGTTTTCACAGAGGATCCGGGATTAGAAAATCCGGGTCCGACAAACAAGCTCAGAGCGGCGACAGCTCCGAAGACTGGGCGGCGGCGCTGCACGTTGAGGTATGTGAGGGCTAGGGTTATGGTTTGGTGGTGGATGGGCACGGGGCTCTGATACCATCTTGATTTCGGGAATTATTGTTGTGTGTCTTCCGTAGTATCTCACATATTTTATTTATAGTCTCAAAATAGAGTCTATCTCTAATACAATAGTAGAGTTCAACTCTAATACAATATGTTATCTAGTTCTAATATGAACTCTCCGACCGTTGTTCCGGTCTCAGTTGCAAATCTTGTAAAAGGTGAGTTGACTGCCCGTGTTGAGTAATAACATCCAACTATTACTCTAAAAAACGTCGAGCTGGCCGCTATGATTAGGCTGCAGAAAACTGCACCAATCCTTCTTAATGCCAATTTAAATCCCCCACCAAACCTCTTTCTTTCAGTCCCCTTCATCACTCACCTAAGAACTTTCTCCAAAGTCTTATTCCTCATTAAAGAAAGCCACACAAGAAAAGAAAAGAAACAACAAAAATAAATTCAAAATCAAAACGAAGAAAAACAGCAGCAGCAAACAAGATGAGAAGAAAATGAGAGGAGAAGGCAGCACAGACAACATCGAGCGCAAGCAAGGAGAAGAGGAGGAAAGAAAAGGAGAGGAAAATAAAGAGAGAAGAGAGGAGGGAAAAGAAAAGGCGAGAGATCTTTGACCAGCTCCCCCTCCCTCTCCTTCCTTCCTCTTCTCCTCCTCCTCGGCCCCGTCGTTGGCTTTTCCACTGGCGGATTCCCACACGGCCCAGACGCCGCCACCGCTGACTCCGTCTACACCAAATCCCCGCACAATTTAACCCCTCCAACTCGCGGTCTCCCTCTCCTCCACACAGCAAACGCTCACGCCGTCCACCATTTCTTGACCTTTACTCTCACCCTCTTCGCAGATCTCCAAGGGTGGTGTGGGGTCGGATTGTTTCTTGATTTGGGGTTCTTGGGCTCGGATCTTGGCGGGGGATGGGGAACTGCTGCGTGACGGCGGGGGGAGGCGTCGACGGCGGCGGCAAGAAGCAGAAGCAGCCCAAACAGAAGAAGGGCAAGAAGCCCAATCCCTTCTCGATCGAGTACAACCGGTCGGCGCCGCCGGGGCCGAAGCTGGTGGTGCTGCGGGAGCCGGCGGGGAGGGACATCGCCGCGCGGTACGAGCTGGGCAGGGAGCTCGGGCGGGGTGAGTTCGGGGTGACCTACCTCTGCACGGAGCTCGCCACGGGGGAGACCTTCGCCTGCAAGTCCATCTCCAAGAAGAAGCTCCGCACCGCGGTGGACATCGAGGATGTGCGCCGCGAGGTGGAGATCATGCGCCACCTCCCCAAGCAGCCGAACATCGTCAGCCTCCGGGACACGTACGAGGACGACAATGCCGTGCACCTCGTCATGGAGCTTTGCGAGGGCGGGGAGCTGTTCGACCGGATCGTCGCCCGGGGTCACTACACGGAGCGTGCCGCCGCAGTGGTCACCCGCACCATAGTCCAGGTCGTGCAGGTGAGACTGGCACAGTGATTTCTTTATGCCTTCTTTGTTTTATGCCTGAAATGATCATGCTTGATTTCTTTTTGATAAGGTTGTTTTGAGAGTATGTTGGGAGATGTTAAGTTCATTGGGGGATTCATGGTAGAATCGTTACTAAATGATTTACATCAATTATAAATAGACCTTTTTATATGCTTTTGTTCCTCCGACAATTTGGGGATAATTTTTTCCCTATCTGTCAGATAATTCCGTTGTCTATTAATTCGATTGAATTGGTTATAATCAATATTGAGGAGCAATTAATTACTGTAGTTGCTGTTGTTGATCATGCGCGCCTTTCTTTTCGTCTGTATGGTGAATAACGTGTACATTTGTTCTGTACTGTACGACATCAGATGTGCCATAAGCATGGAGTGATACACCGTGACCTCAAACCAGAGAATTTCTTGTTTGCAAACAAGAAAGAAACTGCAGAGCTTAAAGCAATTGATTTTGGCCTGTCCGTATTTTTCACTCCAGGTACAGTCATGATATCACTATTTCCAATATATGAAGTTTGCCGTTTTAATTCATCTGTCGCTAGTCATTTGTTGACGATATGATCACAGGACAGTGCCTTAGAAAGGCTTGCTTATGCTGTCTGTTTACTTTGTATAGTGTTTCTCTAGTGTGCTCATTGTTGATTATGTGTAGGTGAGCGGTTCACTGAAATTGTTGGAAGTCCTTATTACATGGCTCCAGAGGTGCTAAAGAGAAATTATGGCCCAGAGGTTGATGTTTGGAGTGCAGGAGTGATTCTTTACATTCTTCTTTGTGGTGTCCCTCCATTCTGGGCAGGTTAGTTTTGTACCTGAAAATGATCAATTGTGACACTGGCATATCTAAACTAATTTAAATATTTAGGATTATAAAAGTGGACTGTGTTCTGATCTCTTGTCAGTGCAAATGCACTACGTGTCATGTTCTAGACTGACACTCTTTATTTTATTTTTCTTCATTTTGGTTGTGGGGTGATAGGGGGATTGGCCTGTGATAGAGAAAAAGATCTTTATCTTGTGCTATTGATTGCTCTTTCTGAATATTTTGTTGTTTCCATGTTATAATGCAGAAACTGAACAGGGTGTTGCTCAAGCAATTATTCGTTCTGCGATTGACTTCAAAAGAGATCCATGGCCAAGAGTCTCAGATAATGCAAAAGATCTTGTTAGGGAAATGCTTAATCCAGATCCTAAGCGGCGATTAAATGCTCAGCAAGTGCTTGGTAATAATCAAATTCTCACACTAGCTGATTGTATTGTGTTTGATTCCTTCTATTTTATCTTAAAACAATATGAAAACTTTCCAAAATCCATACTCAAAATGTGATAATTCTGAGTTGCAAAGATCTACAACTTCTAATCCAAGATTGGAAAACCTTGCATTAGAAATGCGTAAAGATAATTCTTTGTGATTTCTGAATATCCCCCCCCCCCCCCAATATCATTTAATTAGGTTGCTTTTATTTCATAACTATAACTTTTATTTCCTCCAGATCATCCTTGGTTGCAGAATATCAAGAAGGCTCCAAATGTCAATTTGGGTGAAACTGTTAAGGCCAGACTTCAACAATTCTCTGTGCTGAACAAGTTCAAGAAGCATGCACTTAGGGTATACCTCAGTCTGACTTGAACATCAAATAATTCCCTTTCAATATTAGACTTGCTTTCTCTGAACTTTCTCGCATGTTGTCTGACTACAGGTCATAGCTGAGCATCTTTCGGTAGAAGAGGTGGCTGGCATAAAGGATATGTTTGAAAAGATGGATCTAAACAAAGATAATATGATTAATTTTGATGAGCTCAAGCTTGGTCTGCATAAGCTTGGGCACCAAATGCCTGATGCAGATGTCCAAATACTAATGGAAGCCGTGAGTAATCATTCATTTCCTTCATTCCAAGAAACATAATTTGTGATTCTTTGTTATTAGACTGGAGTCTTGTTTTTATGTAGAAACACCCTTTCCATGTATTTACCAACTTGGTTTCATACGTATCAATGTATCATCTCAGATATCAGAATTGAGACATCTTCCTTTTTGACTTGGATGATGTTACCATTACCATGTTAGCATTCTTTAGAGATTTTAGAAACACCCCTCCAAAAATTGAAAAGAGAGACTTATAAGATAGGAAATCAAATGACCTTTATACAATTTCTACGAATTACTATGTGATGAAGGTGATAAGTGGGGTTCTTATATTTACTATTTGTGCATGTTATGTCAGGCGGATGCTGATGGAAATGGATATTTAGACTATGGAGAATTTGTTACTTTATCTGTTCACCTGAGAAAGATCGGCAATGACGAGCATCTGCACAAGGCATTTGCGTACTTTGATCGGAACCAGAGTGGATATATAGAAATTGACGAGCTCCGCGAATCATTAGCTGGTGACCTGGGGCCTAATCATGAAGAGGTTATCAATGCCATCATCCGTGATGTAGACATTGATAAGGTTTGTGGTTCCTCACCAACTAGTTGCAAAAGCATGATAGTTTTGCTTCCCGTCTTTTCGACGGTTTAAATCATCTGGTTGTATGACCGATATGATGAGCGTTGCAATTCATAAAGTGTAGGATACTGAAAATATTAATTTCGTTATTTTGTTCTTCAGGATGGCAAGATAAGCTTTGATGAGTTCGCAGCAATGATGAAGGCTGGAACAGACTGGAGGAAAGCCTCAAGACAGTATTCAAGAGAACGGTTCACTAGCCTCAGCTTAAAGCTGCAGAAGGATGGATCGTTGCAGATAACAAGTACCCAGTAGATGATAACGCAGTAGGCAAGTTGTGAATTCCAGATGAAAACCTTGTGTAGCTTCCCTGGTTCTTTGTTAACAACTATTTCTTCTTTTCATCTCGAGATTCTATTGCTCTCTATTTTTTCGCTTGGTATCCGTATGAAGCATTAGGTGATTGTGGAAGGTTTGTTTGTACTTAGATTGTATGATCCACGCCTCACGGATGGCTACGCCTTTGGCGAATTGCCAAAATGTACTGTACAAGAGAAAGAGAAAAAAGTTGGTGGTTGTGCATTTCTTCTGTTTTATTCGTCTGTTTGGTTAGTATGTCTCAAACTGAAAGGCTAAAACTAAACTGGGACGGTTCATTTCCAAATAATCTTATTCATATATGTGGTGCACGGTTGGCATTTTGAATGTAAAAGCAGAAATTCGATTTTCAAGTTGCAGCATATGTAATGTGAAGGGAACTGATGAAGTACATACTACATAGTCCCAAATCTGCTGGTTGATAATGACTCCTTCCAGTATCCCTGGTGTGTGTGTAGCTTACATCTGCATTCTGTATAGCATGTAGAGGATTTATGCAAAGATTCAACGCAACAAGTTCTTGAATCTTGTTATGACAGTTGAGCATACATAATTTAATTTCGGAGTGTACGATACCTCTGCTTCCTGTCGGTACACGTTGCTGTCTTGTTAGCTGGCACAGATATTTGCTACCTAGAGCCTAGAGGGGGTCGCCGTCCTCTGGCGGACTCCAGAAGCAGATTAGGCCCCGGGAGCATTGGGTGAGCCTCCGCTGCGCTGCAGCTGGACTCGAAGCTGTCTCTTCTGTAAGTTCATTTCACTTGTGTTCCCGATTGACGTCGCACAATGAACCATGCCTTTTGCCTGGGCATTGTCTACGTTGAGTTCTGTGATTTCTATCTAATCCACTGCTGGTACGTGTGAACGCAGCATGGACCCAGTGACACTTCTGTCAAGAAAAATATGAAAGGTGATTTGAAGTGATAAGTCGACAACGACAGCGTCCGTGATGCAGCGGCAGCCATTGGTCTCGCAAGCACTCTTGCTTCTTGATGAGATGTGCGGATGGCTCACCTTCCAAGCCAAGTTGCATGAGAAATCACTAGAGGAGGGAAGGCACTATTCACTGGTGTATTGGCCAAGTACCAAAGACAGCTTACCTCAGATGCTGTCCCATATGATCACACCGCCGGGCAAGCACCTGCAGGCTGCAGAAGATTCATCCAGGATTCCATTGGTCCTTAATGTTGAAATTTCATTGAAGATTTCTACACAAGCTACCTCCCGAGAGATGTTGCATGATACATGCAACCCAACAGCAAGTAAAACCTCTCCTTAGAAGATGTTTCATGACGCAACCAAGCCAAAAAAAGACGCAGGGAGAAAAATTGTTGGAGTTCTTCCTTTTTTTTTTCCACATTAAAATGTGTGTACCGTAGTGTACGGTGTACTAGTCAACAAATCACATCGTCACACTTTTGGCATGAAAGATTGGAGCAACCAATCAAAACGTTGCTTGCGGCAACGCCAAGACTAACGAGTAAGCGATGGTCTAGGATCTTGGTATACGAGGGCAGTTTTTTTTTTGCTGGACAGATTTTTTTAGAGTACACATGGCGGACGTACACACGATACATCCACACCCACACGCTATCACACATGTATATACGAGTATGTTCTTAATACACGCTAAATCTAGAGTGAGGATTAGACTTTACGGAACGTAGGCACATGTATCCAGCTGAGAGCGTGAGTTCGCAAGGATCGAAGGCTGCTCGCGCAACAGCCGAGCCGAGCCGAGCGAGCCAACCCGCAAACGCTCGGTTCTCTTTTGGACAGAGAATGGAGGGTACAGCTCAAGTTCAGTCACAATGTAGGCCAAGTGGGCCTTGCAGGCCCATGCTAGGCCTAAACAGAGGCCTTTATATAAGGAGTCTTTCTCGATCCATTAGTGGGCTGGAAAAAAAAAGATATCCACGTAGCCAGCCGAAGGGCGCTTGCGTTCACGGCTCGGGTTGGGCTGGGTTTCATACTAGGCCTGAAAAGGGCCGAGCCCGACTAAAAGCACGAAAAGGTCTAAAAAATTCAATTTACTCGTTTTCCGAATAAAATATTGTTTTTTAAAAAAATCTTAATAACGTTTCATTTTATTGATTTTTATTGTGCCTTACTAGGCTTTGGGGCGGGCCTACGGGCTAAATTTTTGGGCTGAGCCTGGAAAAAGGCGGGCCGTGCTGCCCACGAATCGCTAAAAAGAAGAAAAGATCATTAGATCCTTAAATCCTTAAATCCAAATCTCTCGAAGCACATTCAGCTAAACCGAACCAACTTGGTAGCTGGGATCATCCTCCCGAATATGTTGGTTCGTGAGGACCGTGTAATAGCATCGGGAGAAAAGCAATGGTTGCACAACATTAGAGTTGAGTGTTTGCGATTGACACGCTAGGGTGGCGCCATAGTTCTACACTAAGTGTGCGTTTGGTTGGTGGAATGAGGTTGAATGGGATAGGATGGTACAGGTAGGATGTGATCGTCCTGGATGAGATGATACAAGTATGGTGTTTGGTTGGTGGGATATGATGATACATGATTTTATTTAGTTGGTGGAATATGATGGTCCTGGATGGTTCAAGATGGTGTTTAGTTGATGGGATATGATAGTCCGTATGATTTTTTTTTGCACTAAAATATACCAAGAGTGGTCTTGTTTTGTTGATTAAATAACAAGAAACGCAACAGTTAAATCGGATCGCAAATCGGATACTCGGTTTAGGAAATATGATCATTTAAAGCTCGCAAATCAAGCTGCCACGTCACCAAGCGCCTTGGAATTCGAGTGAACGGTGTGGTTCAGAATTTTTTCTCGAACGTGGTAATATAGCATAAACATAGAGTATTCTTTTTTTGAACCATCTCATCCCGAATGGTTTGGTTCTATTCAACCAACTAAACACCTGAACGAGCTCATTTTCCGTACCGAATGGTTCAGGATCACTCCATTCAACGAACCAAACACACCATAACACAAGCACGTTGGAGGGGACGACGACTCGACGAGGTGGCATCAGGAGGGTCACCTAGCAACATCAATGTTGCGACCGTGCAAGGACTCATGTGATGGTAAACAGGGGCACAGCTGGGCCAGGTCTCACGCCGCCTAGCTACTTTTTGGTTCAAAATCAAATTTTTTTTTTACAAAAATTCATATAGTATTTTGAATTTAGATCTCGGTCTATTGCCTCAAAGGTTCGAGATCTGGCTTCGCTCCTGCTGATAAGAGTAACTTGCGTAGTGTCATGCAATAATGACCACATCGGCACCGCAATAGCAATCGTGGCCCCGATAGTTATGATCGGTGAACATGGCAATTAGCATGAAAAAACAATTAAACAAACCCCAGTGGCGAAAATGTAGAAAGGACCTCACAAGTACCCCCACCCCCACCTTCTAGCTCTTGCTTTGTTGCTGTGTGCGAAAGTAAAAGTGAAAAAAAGAGTAAATTTTACTCTGGACCATATAATTTTAACATGATTTCATTTTGTATCACCTTTAGCAAATTTCTTCGTTTTACATCACTTTTTCTTACCATATGTTACAATTTTCACCAGGGTAAGGATTTGCCCGCCTTCTTTGGTGTACGCCAACAGCAAATGGCGGCGTGGGAGGTGTCGATGAGGTATGAGATGGAGAGATGGGAGGTAGATTGAGCCAAGAAATGAGTTGGAAGCAGAGAATAATAGTCGCAGCATCGCCGGCGGTGGCCATAGCAACGGCGACGATGTCAAAAATGACTCACTCTCTCAATTTTTTGGGTTGTCGCAACCTCGTCGGTCGTGCCTCGCTGCCGACAAGCTCCCTACATGTTTCTCATGTTCCCCTCTCACTGACGAGATATTCCCTTGGTAAAAATGAAACAAAAGGCAAAAAAAATGCACAAAGTGAATTTTTTTACTAATTACTAATTGCATAATTCAAAATAAAATTCTGCCCGTACCACGGCGGTGGTGACGAAGCCACCAATTGACGTCTCTTACCTACATCTTGGTTTTCCTGTTTGGCAAAATTCATCTCTTTTTTTGAAAGATCTGGCTTCTATTATAAGTCGAAAATTTTATCCCCGAATCACAACCGTTCGAATGATCTCACAAATCACCATGCAATGCGAGGACCGTCTCGTGGAAGTTATTTGCGCAATATTGCTAATTTGCTAGGATTTCATTTGAAAGAATCAGAACTCGCATAGAAAGCTTAGAACAGGGACCAAATCGGAAAAAGGCCAATGCGCTAAATCGGCTCCTACCTTTGCTCCTCCCCGCTTTCGCGTTGCAGCCGGCGTCGCGTCTCCTCTCCGCCCGCCTCCCTCCCGCGCAGAGCTCAAATCGCCGCAGATTCCTTGGCCTCCAAGCAGCAACCGCTCCCTGGTTTGCGCATCGCCTCGGGATGCCGGCACCTCCTCCGCGGCAGACCGATGCCTCTTCTGGCACCTGCCAGCTCCGGCGAGGTACGCGCCTTCACCCCTGTCTCGGACGAAAACCTAGATCGCATGAGCCGTGTGAGAAATCTCGTTCCAGTTCGTTCGTCGGAGGTTGTGGGACAGTGGGGTGTTTCTATCGGCGCGCTTGTACTCTTGTTTGTGTTTGATTTTTCCCTGGTGGGTTCGGTTGGGGAGACGATTGGGGTAGGGCACGCCTCAAATCATCGTTTTGATTTTGCACTTGGTGGGTGTGGTAGATGGTGAATTAACGCAGTTTTTCTTTTGTTCGGTGAGTGTTGCGTTCCGATGCCATTAAATTGCCGTAGGCTATGTTAAATATGGAATAGGGGCGAACTAGGTGTGTTGGGTGCTGTATACTTCCTTATATCTCCACCAGTTGAACATTGTTATAGGTTAGGTGGGAAGTGCTTCATGTTTTGCAGACATTGGTTCTTTAACTGCCTGGTCTTTCAATGGATTTTTGTCAATTAGTTGGTGCATTGGTGAAAATGGTTAGCACACTGGGAGGGAATTACCTCTTCTGAATAATGCGTATGTAATCCACCCATAATGCGGAATATCAGAGTCACGAGCTCGCTTGGTCCTCTTACGCTCATTACAGAAGGCAGGATGGGACCTTGGTGTTTTCAGTGCGTTCAAATTTTATATGGATTTGGTGGATTTTCTAGATTCATAGTATGGCTGGATTCAGCTTAAAATTACCCTTCTGTTGCAACGCGTAGTCACTCTTGATCAAATTAGAGTATTTGGAACTCCAGGGTTCAATCTTGTCTGCTGTGCTCTTCTTTGATACGGTGGTTCGTCTCTGATGATCCAAGTGGTTGAACTTGAAACTTGAATAGTATTTGCTGTGGCTCTAAACGTGGCACTTAGATTTTCAAGTTTGAGAGAATTAGGTTGGCACATCTGGTTCCTTGCTGAGCCATCGATTGCATTTATATGTTGGATTACTATCTTATAACTTGTCTCTTGTCTATAGCTTATAAGTATTCTGAATGGATTCTCATCAAGTTTTTGACCTTCAGTGTGTTTGTGACTCCCAACTGGAAGTTATTCTTTGTGCTGAAAACCTGAAACTGCATTTGATGTCACAGGTGGGTTTACGGCTCTTACTGGCCCCATTAAGCTCTAATGTTGTCATCCGCACAGCCAGGTATATTTCAAATGTAGTAAGTTAATCAGCATGTTGTTATCTGGTTGTTTATTTTCATATTGTGCTTCTTGGAAGTTGGAAGTTGATTGTTTTTCTTCGGTTAGCCTGTTTTTCTTACTTGGTACCTTGTTGTGCTTTTTTAGGCAATTGCATAGATTATGTCAATGAACTGATTGTACTGCTGGTTGGACTTCATCAGTGTTTTTAGTTTATAAATTACTACAAACTGTCAAACTGTTGTTATTGTCAATAATTACTTATTTCATATTAGCATCAGCGTAAGTATTTGTCTATGATGAAAGCAAGTGTCATAGCTCACAGGCATATGCTCATTCTGTACAACAATCTTATTGGCTATTAGGCGACAAGATGTTAATGTGAAGTTACAATGTTACATGCTGGTCTAGCTGGATGCAATAAACCAAAAGCTTGTAATTTGTTCTAACAATCCTTTTAAAAAACGAGCTACTATTACCGCTGTGGATAAGAAATCCGTCATGTTTATGATCCTCACTTCATGCTTGTGCAGTTGTGCAGTGGGGATTGGTCTGCCTGTATACTCCACTTACAGGGCTATAGAGAAGAAAGATCAAAATGAGAAAGAACGGTGGCTCCTGTATTGGGCAGGTCTGTAATAAAATGGATTCATAGTAAAATTTTCATTATTACCTTTGAAGCAACTTCTTTCAATATATAGATGGGCATTCCGTGCGATGTTCTGCAGTATTTATTTATGTTGCTAAAATAAAAGCCAAATTACAACACAGGTCATAGTACCTTTTGAAATTATTCATCTGGGTATCTACACTCTTAAAAAACATTTCTTCTAGTTCTAGATGCAGTTGGCATGGCTCAATTAGTTTTAGTAGTTTTGTCAATTAAGGAGCAACTGCACAATGACATACTCTATGCTACGAATAGTTAAAACCAACACTGCATGTACATTAACTTGTCCTGTCATCTCGACATGACTGCATAGTTGATTACATACCAGTATGACTTGATGGATTTTAGTATAAGACTTCAACAGTTCAATGATGCAGTTATTAGTATAACAAGCTATGTGAACATTTTTCAAAAATAGGAAAAGAATGATAAAGTTTAGTGTATGGACTCAAATGAACAATTTCAAAAGGCACACTTTTCTTTACTGTATTTTGGTCTAAAATATATGGCCAAAATCTGTTTAATTGGTTGTTGCTTGTAACATTTATATCCCAATGTGTTGCAGCGTATGGATCTTTTAGCATTATGTAAGTCTTCGCAGATAAGCTTCTTTCAAGGTATGGACATTTGATGTTATCAATAACCTTTAGAGATGTCTATGATTGAAGAGTTATTTCTTCTTATTTGTAGCATGATCATGAATAGGAATGACACTGTAGTGTGGCATCCTTTGTAACCTTTTGGCGCTGCTCCTTGCTCCTTGGTGTTTGATTCCATGCAGCCATGCTTCATGCAAATATGAACGCTGAACCTTTGTCTTATATATGTTCCTAAGAAGTAGTGCATCCTTGTAGGATGCAATTTATATGCAATGGAATGTTTTCCAATTGTGCAAACTATTTTAGTACCAGTGCATGGAATGTTTTGGTTGCCTACACAGTACTTGAGTAGCACCAATGATGAGGAGTTATCATGTATTTGCACCTATCTCTGGCTCTCAGCCAGTTATTACTGGTGAAAAGCTGCACTAAAAACGTAAATAGTGGTCTCATGATATGATGTTGCTTACTGATTTATTAAATTTATGTATGCCATCCTTCAAGTAAAACCTTCTGGTTAGAGCCCTGATGCAGACTGCATTGCAGCCCTTGCTGATTGCTCTTTGAAAGTTAGAATACTTGCATGTGATTGCTCTTTGAAAGTTAGAATGCTTGCATGTAATTGCTCTTTGAAAGTTAGAATGCTTGCATGGAGTGTAACGACAAGAGCCTAAACAATAATTTTGCTGTTGCTGCATTAGTTTAGTGGGTAACACGGTTCCAAAAACCGGAGGGAACGGCCGGGTTCTGGTTTTTGGTTTCCCTGGCTGGTTCACCGCTCTACGCTCTAGTTGAGCCTAAACAATAATGTCTTGTATGATATATACTCATTGTTATTATAACCATTGCAAGTGACTTGTTTTCATTTCTACTAGTCTTAGAAACTATTTCAACATTTTGTACCCTGGTGCTGTTCTGCAGTGTTCCTCTCTATTACCATGTGAAGTTTGCTACCTTGTGTGGCTCCAGTTTCCTTCAAACGGTGTAAGTCATAAACTCTCTCCCTCCCTCTGCGTCCAAAAATGTTAATTAGAAACCAAAAGCTGTATTCTGTAATATTTTTTTGTTAAAATTGTTAAGGGTATTTGTGGTATTGCTCCTAGTCTAGGGTTTACTTTTGTGTGTGTCCTTGTACTATATATATTGCCCCTTGGGCTATTGCAATACAACAATTCACATTTGCACTCCTCTCTATCTAACAAAAATGAAGACACATGCTAAGGAAATAAATTAAATAAAGCATATGCCTTGTTGTTAATTTAAAGAAGTAAAAAACTAGTTTTGAGAAGAATATTAGATGGCATTATATGAACATCTGTGTGGGGCTGGGTATGTGAAACTTTGTCCACCACTAACTTTATCAAAATCGAAAAAGGAAAAAGACCACCACAACTGGGTCAGTTCAGACTTCAGATGGCTACTCTGTTGGACTGACATGTATGATTGTGACAGAAAAGAGTGCAGCTATGGAGGCTGGTAACTGATGAGGTTCATATTTCTGATAGGTTGATGTACCCAGCAGCATTTGCTTCTTGGTTATACAACCTTTAGCTATCATGATGTTCATGGCATCTGTTCTGTATCATTGCTTGGCCCAATCTTTTTTTCTTTCTCCTTTCAAGCACAATGTTGCTGTGATTATCTAGCTGAAAGCCTATGATTCCATACTGCGTATAGTGTTTAAACACCATTTTCATGCTTGTGTGGTGAGGTTTGTGCTTCCTTTCAGTGGCCATTTTTTGTACTAACAGCTGTGTTCTTTTTCCTTTCAGGGATCAAAGCATGTGTATAAAAGATACTTGCGCCCGTTTTTCCTGAAGCATCAAGCAAAAATTGAAAGATTTCTGAATATTTTGTCCAAGGAACTTGTAAGTGTGTAGTATGCATATCTGTCGACATATTTTTTCATGAATATATTATTATATTACTAATGGAAAATCATATCGCCACTAACAAACCAGATGAAGTTTGTGAGCAGCCATGAAGATGAAATTTGCTTCGTAGAGAATATGGCCATCAGGGGTGTGCTACAACAGGTACAGAATTGGAAGCAGATCCTCTATGACTGACAAAAAAACAAGCAAGCTGTTCCATTTCTTGGGGGAAAAACAATGCTTAAGATTGGGTGCGGATAATAAATTAAATATCTGGTCATAAATTGGGATCCTAACTTAAGCGTTGATTTGGATCATGTGCTTGCATGGTGTTATGGCCGTGGAGGGGCAGCAGCATGGAATAACTAGCATGTATGCATATCTTCATATTTGGAGTAGTTAGATGCATATCTTCATAGTTTGTTTCATTAGATGCATATCTTTATATTTGGATAGTTTAGATATGATATTATCTTTAGTTGATTGGTTGCATTAGATATCCTTGTTTGGTGGCCGCCTGGCCGGCTATATAAGCATGACATTGTCATCTCCTTTCATAAGCAAGAGATAAACAAAAAAAGTTCATCCCAGTCTTAACCTCCTCTCTCCCAACCACACCACCGCCGCTCGGCTATCCTCTCGGCGGTGTTTACCCTCCATGAAAGCAAGACCATAACACATGGACTCTTAGATTGATCTCTACCGGACCATCTGCCTCAGCCCTCTAGCCCTCAACATAATTTCCCATGTGCATGTATTGTTACACAGCTTATCCCTTATGTTCTATGGTTTTCGACAGGGTTGTCATGGCATCGACGCCTTGTCTTCCAGTCGGCCGAAGGGCGACGCCGAGGCCCATCGTCCAGGGCACGTCGAGTTGGGCGAGCGCCTGGAGACGATAGGAGATGCCACGATCGCCTGGGCGTCGTCGAGTTCGCTCTGGTGAGCGCCTGGAGCAACCCCAACCTTAGAAGTCCGCCGCCGCCCCTTTCGGTCTCCTTCCACTCTCCGCCGCCGCCCCTCTCGGTCGCCTTCCACTTCCACCGCCGGCGCCGTCCCTCAGGTAAGCTTTGATTTGCGCTGCTTCTTCTTCCTCTCCGCCGCCGCCCCTCTCGGTCGCCTTCCTCTGCTTTGCCGCCACCTCTCCCCCTTGCACTCTCTGGTCTCCACCGCCGCCTTCGCTTTGCCGCCGCCTCTCCCCCCTTGCACTCTCCGGTCTCCACTGCAGCCTCCGCTTTGCCGCCGCCTCTCCCCCTTCCACTCTCCGGTCTCCACTGCCGCCTCCGCTTTGCCGCTGCCTCTCCCTCTGTCACTTCTCTGCTTTGCCGCTCACTCTTGCTGCCCCCGCGATGCTTCGCTTCTTGCTGCCCGCTGCTCTGCCACCTGTGTTTGTTACCACCGTCTAACTCTCGCCATGGCAGGTGTCCTGGCGCTTCGGGCTCGCCGCGACTTGCCGGAGCACCGTGACAACCTTGATTTTCGAGTTTTTGTCTCATCAAAGGCGTCAATCATCTTCACTCAGTCTCTTAATATTTTGAACTACGGACATTCTTTTCATCAGCTTAAAACTGTATGATGTAATGCCTTTTCTTATGGTATAATCTATGCAATGTTGCTACGTTGATTGTCTTGAGCTACTTTCACAAGTGTAACGTCCCTCCCTCGTAGCGACAATTCTTTCATGCTGCTTCGTTGCTTCGTATTTCACAAGAACTCCCAACTTCAAGGTAAATGTGCTGCTTGTGTTTGCAACAGCAAATTATATAGTAAATGGTCTTGACCAACTTGGACAATCAGAAGTAGTTAACACAATTGAAGGCCCGAATTCAACTGCGACGGAAGAGGCCAACACGCCCGCAGCTGAAACTTGAGCTTGACTTACAGTCTCTCTGCGCAATGTGTCTGGCGCAGCAAATAACATCTTGCTGGATAGGCTTCCGGGTCAATCCGTAGGTTCGGATTCCTTTAGGTTATCCAGCATGTTAGTGGAGTGTGAATATGGTGGTTCATGACAATCGAAGTCTAGAAAGTATGTTGCAAACTTTAGGAGTAGATACTATCAAGCCATGTGTATACTGCTGCTAGAAAATTTTGCAGTGCACGTTTGTGAGTTACTGTTTAGAATTGACTGGGATACGAGATGTCTTTTTTTACACGTTATTGGTTTGTCTTTTCATTTCTAGGTTTTGATTCGCCTGTAAGTGACTAGTCGCTTGAACTTGGATACATGCATTGAATAATCTTCAGCCGAGCCATTTCATATAATTTCTTTCGCACTAAGCTATTTTAAGGTAAATCGAAAGGATAATTGTATACACTAACTCACCGGTTCGCCATCGGTAATAAGATTGATTGATAGATATTCACTTTAGAGCTTATTTAGGACTGTATGCTCTATATCACTCTCCGATCATTCATGTCTGAACATACAATGCCTGCCGCTGACCAGTCACCCCGGATACTAGCCAAGGTTGTACCTACGAGATGCATACAAAGTCTTGAAGGAAAATTTGCTGAAACGGTGCCATGTCATGGTTGTTGAGGAAAATTTGCTGAAACGGTGCCATGTCATGGTAGTTGAACTTGTAATCTTGTTCTGGACCAAAAAAATCGCCCTCACCTTTTCTTGATGGAAGGAGGTTGCTTCGATCGTCATCTAATATTCTAACCAATACGGAATGCACTTCAAACTATTTCCATTAGAATTATCTAGCAATTGAAAAAAAAAACTATTGGTGTAACTCGGCTTGTATTGTAATAGTCTTGCACGCATTTTTTAAAAAACCACGAATACTCCCCTAAGGCCGCATTTCGAACACGGAATTTTTCTCGATTTCAGCAGAAACTGAGAAATTTCCGTGTTGCAAACGGGGAAAAACATGTGAGAAGTGGTAAACATGTAGCTCGAAATTTTTATAGCTAAGAGTTGGTTCGTACTATAGCCGTTCCAAAAAACATTTCATACAGAATAGACAATCATGACACATAATATACCGGGTAACCTGTAAGAACATAAACATTTCAATTTCCAGAATGACATTTATGTAATGCAATTTTCTTATGAACAATCATAACGACAGAATCATACATAACATAAAAAGATACACATTTTTAGAATAGAGAATGGTATTACTTGAACAGTTACAATACTTCATACACATTTGTGTCGGCGGCAGTTAGGCCAAGATCCGATTAAGCTTGGAACTCCGATAAGAGTATGGACAGGAATGCAAAGTTTCTTGTAGAGAACCCTTACGCGATTATAGTAGTCAAACACAACAGGATCCAACATAGGACAAGTCCCAGAAAAAGATGGCATTCAACAGAGGCACAATAGACTGGAACTAACAATGCTTCCACAAAATCATTCATTGATAAATGAAAAATGGAGATCATGAACACAATAACCCATGGTGGAGCATATGAATTTTCACCATGGGAATAAAATAAAGACCCGTCTGAACTAATGAAAAGAATACTAGTTAGGACCCTCAAGTAAAGAGGTTGCTTACCGATTCTCCAGAACTGCTTTCAGCTACCAATCTGTGACTGAATGTTTTGATGAACACCACCATCTCTGACTTTGCCACCAAAAAATTCAAGAATAAAAAAAGAATAATTATTATTTACTAGGACCAACAACTATTCTTTGGTAAATAACCTCGCAAAATGATGGTTTCATAAACTTTGGGACTTCACGGCCTCCTTTGCAGTCACTTCTGGTCCAAGTGCATCTGCTCAAGCCAAGCATCAATTACCCTCTGATCCAATAAATCAGCCTGATTGCTCCGGTCAGGCCTGTTCGTCAATCCAGAAGCCATGCCTGCCATTTCGCCCCTCTTGCCATTCAGCTCGGCATAGCTCACCAGTGACTGCACCCATGAAACATCCGGCTCCTCTTCTGCAAGCCCTGATTGGTCAGGGCGTCTCAAACGAACCAGCTCCTCACCGTTAACACCCCAGTCAACCTGACCCATTGGGGAACCCATATTGCCCCATGGTGAATTCCCAGGTGAGCCCACGGATGGTAGCTGGTGCTTGTGCAGGGAAGAGAACTGCTCAAACATCTCACGCTGTGTGACAGTGGCTCCGACACGGGCACTAAGGGGCGATGCTGGTTCCATGGTCCGAGGGGACCGAGGAGACATGCCACCAAATGGAGAATGGGTAAGTGCTGATGGATCAAGAGCCCTTGGTGAGTACATTCTGTTGGTGTTAACAGGCGAGAGGAGGCCCTTCTGTTGATGAAGCTTGTTGAGGATGGCTGATTTGTGGACTGGTGGGTAGACTGAGTGGCCTTGGTCATTAGAGAACCTTGGCAACATTGCCATGTCTGACGCATACATGTCTTCAAGATTGGGTGGGGCAATTGCTGTTGGTCTGATGCTCAGACCAGTAGAAAGGCGGGGTTGGGCACGGCTGCTGGGTGGGAGGCAGAGTGCCCCAAGGTACTGCGATTCCCAGTCAAGGAGCATACCAAGGTCATCAACCGGCACATCCCTTGCGTTGAAAGAAGAACGCAGCCTGCTACCTTGAAGCCAATGCGCAGCAGCACCGCCACCATTGCTCCCAGCAGATGGTGACACAGGCGGTGGCACAAAGTGCCTAGTAGGAGATCCAGGTAGAAGACCAAGCGCAGCAGCCGCAGTCATATCAATAGATGAAGTTGCACGGGGAGACAGCAGACCAGCGCCACTATTGTGAGGCACGTGGCGGAGCTCATCTTCATCATGGGCGAAGAAGCAGATGCGGCGGGCGCAAGCTGCTCCCTCCTTGCAGAGCCTGGTGCGGTACTGTGACGGGTGGAGCCAACTCTCGAACACGCCATGGGAGAACTCGCAGCTGTCGCCACAAGGGCACCCACCAGGCCGGCGGAAGTTGGGACAAGGCACCGCAGTGTACGGGTGCTTGCGGGGGTCGCGGCGGCGGGCGTTTTCGCCGGGGTGCACGAACGGGCACTCGGTCCAATCATGCGAGTAGGCACGGGAGCACGGCCGCACCTTGAACGCGAACATGCGGAAGTCGTCCGTGGCGTACACGCTGCTCTTGATGTCCGGCAGCGTCGGATCCACGGGGTACTCCTTCTTGCCACGGTCCACAGTGATAGGAGACAACGACGACGAGAGTGACGACGGTGACCTGTTGCCCTCATCTGGCGAGGACGAGAGTGGCGGGGACGACGCACACGAAGCCATCGAGGACGCGACGGCGAGTGCTCGGCGGCGGCCAAGGAGCATCTCAAGATCGCCCAGGACGTCCGGCGAAGCCGGAGGAGCCAGGATGACGTCGGCCGGGAAACGGTCGGCGGAGTCGGGGGTGGTCGGGTCGGCGCCGGCGGCCAAAAGCAGCTTGACGACGGCGACGGCGTTGCGCGACCCGCCGAAGGCGGCGCAGTGGAGCGCGGTGGCGCCGTCCACGCCAGGGCGACGGTTGACGTCGACGCAGCCGTCCAGGCCGAGCAGCAGCGAGACCACCGCCGCGCTGCCATACGTGGCTGCCACCATCAGCGGCGTGCGCGGCTCGTACGCCTTGCTACGGCCATACCACAGCCCCACCCCATCAGCCAGCTCCGCCGCCTCCTCGCCTGCCCCCGCGAGCGCCTCCCTCAACCCATCAATATCATCCGCCGCCGCGAGCTCCAGCAGCGCTGCCAGCCTGTCCCGCCGCCCGCCGCCGGCGACCTGCGCACGCGCCGAGACCACGACATCAGGAAGGTCGCCCATTACAACTATTCAACGGATAACCTCAACACATCTGCAGGAGCGGCGAGAAGAAGAGGGGTCATATAGATTCAGCAACAGGAGGAGATAACAACGAATCCAGATCAAGAAATCGTCGAATAAGGAAGGCAACAAAAAGGAAAGAGGGGAGAAGAGACCGACTCCACGAATCGGAGCTCTGCTTCTTTTGGAAGGAAATCAATCCAGCCAATCCAATCCGGATTGCACCGGGAGCAATCGCCTATTCGATTACTGGATCGACGGGAGAAAGGAAAGCGGTAAATGAGCAGTATTCATTTACCTCCCCCAACGGGATGATCCAATCCAGTCCAGTCGAACCCAACGGGGTCTTTCCTTCCGCGCAACGTTCGCCGCCGGCTCCCGCCGCCGGAGAAGAGAAACACAAACTGCTATGGGGAACGGGGTGGGGAGAGAGAGAGAGAGAGAGAGGCAGCGAGGAGGACTCGTCGTTTACTGGTGGTGTTGACGACCGGCGGGGAGTTAAATTGTCATTCCTCGGGGCTCGGGCATCACGACTCCCCCTATGTGTAGCCCATTCTATATACTGTCACTGACAGGTGTGCTAAAATATCGTGGGGCCACGATGTCATGCAGATTGTTAAAATGTAAGGGGCAGAGTGGTTCGGGATTTATATGCGGGAATTACTGCGTGGTGGAGCCCATGAGGGATTCAAACAGGCGGGTGCCGGTGCACGATGCTGTCCTCTCACGTCGCCGTGGGGTCGGGGTGGCTGCTGCCGCTGCCCGCTCCCTTCTCCGCCACGCGGGGCCGCATCTGGCCGCCGATCCGCAGGACGGACGTCCCAGATCGCCCGAGGCAGGTGTTGGACGGGAGATTCGGCGCCGAAAGCCTCGGTTGTATCTCCGTCGCCGTACGGAACGTCGGCGCAGGAAAAGGTCGTCGGTGGTCGTGGTGAGCCCGGTCCATGGGCCGGCCTGTCCTGCTCCCGAATGTGACAAACGTGCACAAGTACTCTGGCTCGGTGGGCTCTGTCCAGAGAAGCTCGCGGCGGGCGGACGCGGCTAGGGGCCGCACAGGTGGATTGGAAGGTGGGTTGGTGGATTCCGCAAAGGGGACCCGGGGCCCGGACGCAGTCAAACTTCTCGGTCTCCGAAGCCTTCCTGTCAGTGGGGGTATGAACAAAAGTGTTTATATTGCCTTTGTTCTGGTCTAGGACTCATTTCTTGCGATTTTCTTCTAGAACAAAATGTGCTGGCTTATCTGATAGTGCTGGCCCAAAAATTCATACGAGGTATGAAGTTAGACCCTAAAAACAATGGCTAACGCTATGCGTCAGGTGTCCGACGCGCGTCCGAAGCTTCCGCGTCGGACACCACCTTCCTGTTGCACCGCATGCATGAACCAGTTCAATATATTTTCATGTGTTTTAATCTCTACTATTTAATAACTTTACCTAACTAGCTCTCGTTCAATTGCATCACAATTCATTCCCTTCTTCCCTCTCCCTATTGTACCATGCATGCATGCTACCTTATTTCTCTACCTTACAGCACCCTCTATGCTAGCTCCCCTCTCTACCACCCTCCTTTATCTCATTACACGTGGTTATGATTGGAGCTCGCGACAATTGGAAAGCCACAGTCACTTTGTGCCCGCGAGGAAAGGAAGCCGCGACGGAGCTTTGGACGGTGACTAGAGGAGGAGGAGCGGGGGCGACACGCAGAGAGCCTACGACGACATCCGGGAGCTGAGAGCCAGCATGCCGCCACCGAGGCCGAGGCTGAGGCAAGTGAATCTATTGTTTATTGCGGGGATAATGCTTTGATTCATACGTCCGATATGTGATTCGTCGTTGAACGCCCACACCCTACCCTGCTTCCTCTCCACTTCTCTCCCCATCTAAATCTCAATGCACATGGTTGTGGTTGATTGCAGGCGGTCCTCCATGCTTCACTCGCCCAAGCTCCACTACCTGCTATCGGTCCGAGGTCGCCACCGCGTGTGCTCGATGGAGGTCATCCACTGCGGCCGGAGTTCGCCAGATCTATTACAGCCGAGTTTGGTGCTCGCCGGATTTGGTGGGGTTGAGGCTGGAGAAGGTGGGGCTGCGGTTGGTCGGGAGCTATTCATGCCTCCATCGCTCAAGCGATCCATTGCCAACCGCCGGTCCCATTTCCCCTTCCCTTTCTTCTGGTGAATTATTATGATGTCCTCTGTTGTTTCTGCTGATGTTGCGGCCTATTGAAAACAATGTTGCATATTGTTCTTTCGAGTGTTGCATCTGTAGAAAAAAATATTACGTATTGTTCACGGCGATGTTGTAATTTTTTCCAATGCGTTTTTTTAGATGCTTTGTTTCTTGATTTGTGATATTACAACCATTGTCCTAGGATGTTGCAACCGTTGTCCCGGGATGTTGCAATCGTGTTCGGAGGAGGCATTCCGATTGGGAACCCGAGCGTCCGATCCTAGCCCCCAAATCGGACGTTTGGGTGATAGTATCACCCTTATTGCGGTGGTGAGTTTTTTGTTACATCAGGTGTGTTTAAGATGTTGGGATTATGTTTATCTAATGTTTGCAGTACTAATTCTTGAGATGTTACATGTCGCTATTTAAAATGTTACGTCCTTCTCATCTGAGGGGAGCTTGAGGTTGAGTTTGCCGTCGAGTCTCGGAGCCAGTGAGTTTGGTGTTTGTTGTAGCCATATGTTCTTTTTGTTGTAAAAAGGTGATTTGAGATGTTGGGATTATAATTTTTTTAATATTGCAATAATAAACTCTTGCAATGCTATTTTTTAAAAAAGAATTTCTCAATGTTGCATCACTCAATCGTCCAATTTTTTTGTTGCAAACCGGCAAATTGTTTGAGACGTCTCATGTGTTGCAAAATGGTGGATTGTTTACTGATGTGTTGCATATGCGTTTTTCAAAATGTTGTGCGTGCCCCCTCCCCGAATTGTTGCTTATGTGTTTTAAAAATGTTGCAAACGTTATAGTATTATCGATTAATGTTTTTCCAAACTTCTGTGCTAATTTTTCAAGTATATCTATGCATGCTAACGAGATCTTTTAATTTCTAAGTTAATTTTGATAAGGTTATGGATCCTCCTCTCTATTTTTGAGATCCAAGTATTTTGTTGTATGTATGTGTTGTACATGTTGCGGAAAGGAATCGGGAGTGTACAATGAAAAGTTTTCCATCGTACATTTGAGTGCTAGTTGTTTAAAAAAATATCATGTTTATTATACATATTTTCTCACTAATTGTGATTATTGCCCTCTAAACCCCTAATAGTCACACTCTCTTATTGACTCATTGTCACTCCTCCCTTCCCGTCTCCCTTCCACCTTGCCTAACTCCGTCCTCATGTCACTCACATCCCGACCCGCGAATTGACAATGATATGTCCGATCATGATGCGTGACGCCTCACCTGAGCCGCCACCATCCTCACCAACCATCGCGCAGATCTAGCGTCGCGGACAACCTTTGTCCTCCCTTATCGTCGATCTGTCACACGCAGGAACACGACTCAAGGGTGGGGCTTCGGTGTCCGGCCACCCATGCTCAACGGTCGGATCCTGATATTCTAATAACTTATGTAATATGAAAATATTAGTGATGCCTTATCATTGTATAGCCACACTTAACCATTCTAATATATTTATTCCAAGAAAAGGGACATGAATTTACATTAAATCTAAAAAAACTTGTCGAACTAATTAGATACACTGCAATAAAGTATTTATATTGCTCAATCGAATCCGAATAATTCAGATAAAATAACTATCCGGGTGGGAAAATTCCATATCATATTTGCATTTTTTTTTTGCAAATCCGAATATATACAAATACAAATGTGAGATAAATCATTAAGCGAATGGAAAAATCTATACCATATTTATACCTTATCGTATACGTTAATCGAATAATACAGTTGATTCGTATCTATTTTTCATCTCTACTTGTTGACGCTGGACGTGGTCGCCTACATACTCGTCTTCAGTAGATCTCGTGTAGGGACTGCGTAGATAGGAGGGGAACTGAAATTTAAGGTAAGCTTTGCACCTTCATCGGGTAGGATGACACCGACGGCCGCACCAAAGAAGGTAGGAGGAGATGGCCCAACCTATGAACCGAAAGACTCATCCGGGATCCTGTAACATCCCAAAAATTTGGCATGTTTTAAAGTTTTAAAAGAAAATTAACCATTTGAATTTTTCTACTAAAGTTAAAGCTTAATTAGAAATTTCAGAGATCAAAACAATTTAACATGATTAATTCCAACATCAACTATTATCAAAATTATTTTATTTGGATTATATGGGCTTAGATATATTTTCTAGAATTTTCTAGGATTTTTCTGAGTGCATTTGCTATTTTCTAATTGCCATTTGCATTTCCAGATTTTATAAAAGAAAACATATTAATTTCCTCGGACGATGTGGTGTCAAGCCCATTACTATTCCGAGTCCGGCCCAACTCCTTCGGCCTTTCTCCCGCGCCTTGGCCCACCAAGGTCACGTTCGCTGCATTGCTCGCCTTCTCCCTCGCCGTCGATCTTCCATCGCCGTGGCGCCTCGCTCCACTCCGGTCGTTGATCTTGATCGCTACTGTCGCCTTCGCCCGCGCTTGCCTTCTTCTTTTCTCTCGGTGGTGGACCTCGACGCCAGCTCGGATCGTCTTCCTCCTGGTTTCTCCCCTTTCCGAGTTCGTCTCCCGTACGACGCCGCCACTCGAATCTCCCCCGGACTCCTCCGCTATATAAGCACCCGAGACCCCTATTCTCTTCGCCCCATACCCCTCCACCGAAGCCCTAAACTCGCCTCGATCGTCTTCGTTCGCGCAATCGCCGAAGACCAACCTCGGCGAAGCTCGTCGTCGTCGTAATCCGCCGCCTCTAGTCCTTCCCGCCGCACAACCGTCATCATCGTGATCGCAATAACACCGGCTACCCGGTCTTTGCCGTCGTCTTCGCCGCTCGCCGCCGCCATCGTCGTTTTGTCATTTGTCCGACAACGGGCTTTTGTCACCGCCGCCACCATCTTCATTGCCGTCGGTGAGCTCTTGCCTCCCAAGCGCCGCCCACCTCCATCGCCTTCGCCACTTCCCCGGCCTCCGCTTTGCTATTCCGCCACCGCTGCTCGCCGCCGCTGCCGCGCCGCCGGGCAAGGTCCTCACCGAGCCATCTTCGCCGGGAGAGTCAGTCTTGAGTCACCGCCACCTCCTCACCTCGTCGGCTTTTTGCTAGCGTGGCGCTGCGTGTCATTGCCATGTGGCACGACCGCTTTCCACCCGGCCAAACTTTCTTGAACTCACCCATGGTACACCCAATCACCTCCATGTGGGACCCACTTGTCGGTTGATTTTAATATCGGCCGAAATTCCTGCTGACGTCATCCTCGACGTCATATTCATCTTTTCGGTTGAAAATAATTCAGAAATTAAATTAAAATCCAAATTAGGGTTTTGATTTATTTTCAATCTTCCAAAGCCCATATCTTTTGCATCCGAACTCTGATTGAGCCCATTCAAATTTGTAAATTCATCTAAATTCGAGCTCTATTTATTTATGATTTTTATTTAATTTTTAGAATTGATCTTATCTCTGGTTGGTATTTATTTGTTCTATTTGCTTATTTTACGAGTAGACGTTGCTACTTCGGGAAGTTTGGAACAAGGAGAAGTACACCAAGATCAAGATCAATCCCAGGATTTATTCCAAGGCAAGCCGTAGTCCTTTGATCATATTGATCCTATGATTTCAAAAGTATATTGTTTTATACAATTGCATGCTATCTTTATATCAACTGTTTTGGGTTTAGTTATTACCTGTTGTCATTATGCTTCCATTGAACATTTTAATGCCATGAATCCTTTGTCACCCTAGCTTGGATAATTTTAGTTGGACATATTTGTATCACCAACATGGGTATCGTATTAGTGCTTAGTCAAGCCTAGTCTCGATGGGTTCATCATCACATGTGTTTTAATGATTTAATCTTGACTTAATGATATATGGAATTGTGGTGGTTAGCCACTGTTGTTAAAACTTGTGTACCATGACAGGGGATGTCATTGGTTTCTTGTAAACAAAATGGTTTTCACTCGGGCGAATGAATGGTGGATTGAGGGTGTGGATTTAACACGTTGTGGGTTTGTGGAAAGATCGCCTGAGTAACTTGTCAAGGACTTAATCTTGTGCGCCATTGAACGAGCCTTAACTGCACAACCACATGTCCCGTATGGGCGGGACTGGTGATTAATTAGCAATGTCTTAATTTTGGTTCTGTCTTGGAAGAGTGAGTTACGGGGTACGTGCTCACTATGGCGCAAGAGGGGGGCCCTGTCTGGTCGGATGGAGACATTCAGTGTTGAAACCTCACGTAGTAATCGGGTTAAGAAGGAGCTTTGTAAAAGCTTTGTCACGTGCTCTAGCCTGCTTACCCAAGGTAGTGAGCAAGGTGGTATCGACGGATGCCAAACCAACCGGAGAAGTCGTGTCTTGTGGGTCAAGCCGCATAACCTCTGCGAGTGTGTAAAACTATTCGAATAGCCGTGTCCGCGGTTATGGACGTGCTCGGAATTTCACACGGAGATAGAGTTTCTTCCAAAATGAGTCGGAGTGTGAATGGGAAGTTCACTTGATGAATATAATGTTTGTTCGGTGAATGGGTAATTCACTTGGTGGTTTGTTGATTGGTGAACGGGGAGTTCACTGGTCATTTGTTGGTTGGTCAGTGAATGGTTAGTTCACTGGTTGTTTCAAAGAACTTGTTTACTTATTTAGTATTCTTTTCAAGTCTCGCATTTCAATCTATTTACTGTATTTGTTAAATGTCGTTTTACAAAAAGAACCATACAACTAACCTTTGGTAAGCCTTGCATGAATACTATTTGCATACATTTCCCTACTACTCTTGAGTGCTTTATGTACTCACGGCTCATGCCTTTGTTGATCAGTTGAAGAATATCAAGCTGCACAGGAGTTCTTCCAGAATCAAGACTTTGAAGGTTTTGCGGATTAGGGTGCGTTCTCCACTCGATTGCCTGTGGGCATGTTGAATGGCCTCTCCAAGTTTCTCGTTCCGCTGCAAGAGTTTATTTGTTTCTTTAGCCCTGCGTGGCAAGTTAAGTAAACTTTGACCATAAGGTCCAGTTATTATGATCTGTTATTTTGAGATCTTTCTAGTTAAATCGAATAAATGGATGATGTTTCATCACTGTTTCCTGTGTGAGCTAGCTACTGATCTGGGACTAGTTCAGAATACACAGAGGGTTCCTGAGATGTATTTTCGGGTCCCGACAGAGGTGGTATCAGAGCCATATCGACTGTAGAACGCAACCTTAGTTAGCATGGTCGTTTTAGTCAAAGTTTCAAAACTTATTTTCTAAATCAAATCAACTGAATTTGACTTAAGTTGTTCCTTTCTGATCTATTCTATTCTGATCTCATCTCAATCTATTCTATTCTTACCACATTCTATTTCTCCTCATCTTGTGCTAGAGATCTTGTCTCTTATCTTATCTGAATTGTATTTTATGATCTTAATTTGACAGTCTTATCCTGTTAATTTCTCTAGATGGTGCAAGTGTATCGCGATCAAAGAGGCGATTGGCCTGGAGTTCTTCATTGCTTGTTACAAAGTTTGGGAACAACTAAAGGTGCAACTTACTTCACCAAGGAAAGGAAAGTGAAGGGACACATAACTGGATATGAGACAAGAGTGTACTTCATTGTGAGGATTGGAAGCCACCTCCGCCATCACAGCATGAAGTGCTACGACAAGCTTGAGGACATGTCAGCAGTCATAGTTGCTCACAAAGCCGTCCGAAGGATTTGCAGATTGCATCGGATCAGTTTGTCCAAATTGGTTCGAAAGTATGTGATGCAAATAGCGTCGATACCAATTGCCTCCTAAACCGGAAGAAGAATTTGAAGAAGTCCCTGCTCCACCACCGGCCCCATTGCCGACACCTACTCCACCCAGCCCTGAAGACAGACGTCGAATCACCGGCAATCGTCAGGAGTATCTCCACCACTTCGTGCGCTTGTTCGTCCGAGTCTACTACGCGATTCGCAACTCGTGGGTGTTCTACAGCGATTCAGAACTAGAAATGGAAGAGTCTGCGCTCTCTAGTCCAGAGTGGGAGCCGTCCTATTAGTGTTTTAGTAGCGCTTTTAGATCGTTGTTGCAATAGGTCTTTATTTTGGTTGTGTGCAAGTGAGAGCTGCAGTTTGTTTGTCAAGCATTATGTTGCAGTCGCACTAAGCTTTTGATTTGAAAAGTTTATTTGTTCTTTCATAGCCCTTCAGCTATGCTTTCTTGTCTCTTGTCTTGGGTTTAACCTGTTTCCCCTACTTAAGCTGTTCCATCTACCCTATCTCGTCTATCTCATCTATCGTGCTATTCCTCTCGTCTACATTGCTTTTCTATCTTATCTAACAAACTGTGGAGAGGCATCGCAGATGGTTGACACTGCAACACATCGAGCCGTACTCGGTCGATGGTGCCCATACCAACGTTAACACTAGCGGCCATCACCACCCTTGGAACTACGTAACCCAAAGATGGCACAACTACTAGCACTCAAACTCAATTCATGAGCGCAATGATGCAAAATATGAACAATATGATGACTCAAAGAAAGTCGACAAACCACCGCAATAGTCACCTATTGAATCGTAATAATCGAACAATCAAGCGACCTCTGCTCCACCGTCACTCATCATCACTCCAAGTTAGCGAATTTATGAGGACTCGTCCGCCTACATTTTCTCATTCGCCGTAACCTTTGGGCGCAGAAAGATTGGCTTCGCTCCGCTGAGAAAAAGCTCGCCATTGCCCAATGCAATAACCATGAAAAAGTTCTTTATGCCTCACATCAATTGGAAGGTACAATACAGAATGGTGGGAAAACTACACCGCACTCATGATAATTCACAAGCCATTACTTGGGAGAATTTTCAATGGCGTTTAAATCAGCGCATGTTCCGGATGGTATAGTGGAAATGAAGAAGAATGAATTTCGGGAACTACAAAGAAGGAAATATGTCTTTGGGTGAATATCTCAACAAGTTCACTCAACTTTCTCGCTATGCTCCGTAAGATGTTGCGACGATAATGCACGCCGAAGCGATATCAAGCGTGGACTCAACCCCAGTTTGAAGGTACAAGTTATCGGGAATGACTATGTTGATTTTCAGCACATGGTGGATAAAGCCGTACTTATAGAAGATTCTCGTCGTGAGTTGGACGAATCTCGCAAAAGAAAAATGATTCAACATGGAGCTCATCAGAGTCAGCTACAAAGAGTCAGGACCAGTTCCCAGCAGCCCTTTCGTGCTAACAATTCATCTGCCGAATTCAGAACCCCTGCCCCAGTATCGCATGCAGGAAACTCAGGAATTTCCAATTTCAATAACAGTAACAATCATCAGCCTCAGAGGACCAACAATCCTGCAGCAGGAGTTATATGTTTCAATTGCAATGAGACAGGTCATTATGTCAACAAGTGCCCACAGAAGCAAGGACTCACACCAATTCCTTTCAATCTGGGACCTACACCAGCCAGAACTTCTGTGCCAGGAATGGGAAGAGGAGTGTTTCAGACTCCAAATCAAGCTACCAGGACCCCACCAACTGTAGCAAGAGGAAGCCTGAATCATGTCACCGCAGAAGAAGTGCAGCCAGTTCAGAACGTCGTTTCTGGTAAGTCTTTAAGCTAGACCTGCGTCGGAACCTATTCTCTAGTCAGCCCAAATCTCGGGGACGAGATTCCTTTAAGGGGGGGGGAGGTTTGTAACATCCCAAAAATTTGGCATGTTTTAAAGTTTTAAAAGAAAATTAACCATTTGAATTTTTCTACTAAAGTTAAAGCTTAATTAGAAATTTCAGAGATCAAAACAATTTAACATGATTAATTCCAACATCAACTATTATCAAAATTATTTTATTTGGATTATATGGGCTTAGATATATTTTCTAGAATTTTCTAGGATTTTTCTGAGTGCATTTGCTATTTTCTAATTGCCATTTGCATTTTCAGTATTTTATAAAAAGAAAAACATATTAATTTCCTCGAATAATGAATGAGTCGAAGCCCATTACTATTCCGAGTCCGCCCAACTCCTTCGGCCTTTCTCCGCGCTTGGCCCACCAAGCGTTCGCCAAGACGCTCGCCGCCGCTTCTTCTCCTGCTGTCGATCTTCCATCGCCGTGGCGCCTCGACTCCACTCCGGTCGTTGATCTTGATCGCACTGTCGGCCTTCGCCCGCGCTTGCCTTCTTCTTTTCTCTCTCGGTGGTGGACCTCGACGCCACTCGGATCGCCTTCCTCCCGGTTTCTCCCTTCCGAAGTTCGTCTCCGTGCGACGCCGCCACTCGAATCTCCCGGACTCCTCCGCTATATAAGCACCCGAGACCCCTATTCTCTTCGCCCCATACCCTCCACCGAAGCCCTAAACTCGCCCCACGATCGTCTTCGTTCGCGCAATCGCCGAAGACCAACCTCGGCCGAAGCTCGTCGTCGTCGTAATCCGCCGCTCTAGTCCTTCCCCGCCGCACAACCGCCATCATCGTGATCGCAATAACACCGGCTACCGGTCTTTGCCGTCGTCTTCGCCCCTCGCCGCCGCCATCGTCGTTTTCGTCATTTGTCCGACAACGGGCTTTTGTCACCGCCGCCACCATCTTCATTGCCGTCGGTGAGCTCTTGCCTCCCAAGCGCCGCCGCCACCTCCATCGCCTTCGCCACTTCCCGGCCTCCGTTTTGCTATTCGCCACCGCCGCTGCCTCGCCGCCGCCGCCGCCCACCGGCAAGGTCCTCACCGAGCCATCTTCGCCGGGAGAGTCAGGCTTCGAGTCACCGCCACCTCCTCGCCTCGCCGGCTTTTGCTAGCGTGGCGCTGCGTGTCATTGCCATGTGGCACGACCGCTTCCACCCGGCCAAACTTTCTTGAACTCACCATGGTACACCCAATCACCTCCATGTGGGACCCACTTGTCGGTTGATTTTAATATCGGCCGAATTTCCCTGACGTCATCCTCGACGTCATATTCATCTTTTCATTGAAAATAATTCAGAAATTAAATTAAAATCCAAATTAGGGTTTTGATTTATTTTCAATCTTCCAAAGCCCATATCTTTTGCATCCGAACTCTGATTGAGCCCATTCAAATTTGTAAATTCATCTAAATTCGAGCTCTATTTATTTATGATTTTTATTTAATTTTTAGAATTGATCTTATCTCTGGTTGGTATTTATTTGTTCTATTTGCTTATTTTGCGAGTAGACATTGCTACTTGGAAGTTTGGAACAAGGAGAAGTACACCAAGATCAAGATCAATCCTGTGATTTATTCCAAGGCAAGCCGTAGTCCTTTGATCATATTGATCCTATGATTTCAAAAGTATATTGTTTTATACAATTGCATGCTATCTTTATATCAACTGTTTTGGGTTTAGTTATTACCTGTTGTCATTATGCTTCCATTGAACATTTTAATGCCATGAATCCTTTGTCACCCTAGCTTGGATAATTTTAGTTGGACATATTTGTATCACCAACATGGGTATCGATTAGTGCTTAGTCAAGCCTAGTCTCGATGGGTTCATCATCACATGTGTTTTAATGATTTAATCTTGACTTAATGATATATGGAATTGTGGTGGTTAGCCATCGTTGTTAAAACTTGTGTACCATGACAGGGATGTCATTGGTTTCTTGTAAACAAAATGGTTTTCACTCAGGCGAATGAATGGTGGATTGAGGGTGTGGATTTAACACGCTGTGGGTTTGTGGAAAGATCGCTGAGTAACTTGTCAAGGACTTAATCTTGTGCGCCATTGAATCGAGCCTTAACTGCACAACCACATGTCCCGTATGGGCGGGACTCGGTGATTAATTAGCAATGTCTTAATTTTGGTTCTGTCTTGGAAGAGTGAGTTACGGGTGCGTGCTCACTATGGCGCAAGAGGGGGCCCTGTCAGCCGGATGGAGACATTCAATGTTGAAACCTCAGTGCGTAATCGGGTTAAGAAGGAGCTTTGTAAAGCTTTGTCACGTTTCTAGCCTCGCTTACCCAAGGTAGTGAGCAGGTGGTATCGACGGATGCCAAACCAACTGGAGAAGTCGTGTCTTGTGGGTCAAGCCGCATAACCTCTGCAGAGTGTGTAAAACTATTCAATAGCCGTGTCGCGGTTATGGACGTGCTCGGAATTTCACACGGAGATAGAGTTTCTTCCAAAATGAGTCGGAGTGTGAATGGGAAGTTCACTTGATGAATATAATGTTTGTTCGGTGAATGGGTAATTCACTTGGTGGTTTGTTGATTGGTGAACGGGAGTTCATCGGTCATTTGTTGGTTGGTCGCTGAATGGTTAGTTCACCGGTTGTTTCAAAGAACTTGTTTACTTATTTAGTATTCTTTTCAAGTCTCGCATTTCAATCTATTTACGGTATTTGTTAAATGTCGTTTTCGCAAAAGAACCATACAAACTAACCTTTGGTAAGCCTTGCATGAATACTATTTGCATACATTTCCCTACTGACTCTTTGAGTGCTTTATGTACTCACGGCTCATGCCTTTGTTGATCGGTTGAAGAATATCAAGTCGCACAGAGTTCTTCCGAATCAAGACTTTGAAGGTTTTATGGATTAGGTGCGTTCTCCACTGATTGCTGTGGGCATGTTGAATGGCCTCTCCAAGTTTCTCGTTCACCGCAAGAGTTTATTTGTTTCTTTAGCCCTCGTGGCAAGTTAAGTAAACTTTGACCATAAGGTCCAGTTATTATGATCTGTTATTTTGAGATCTTTCTAGTTAAATCGAATAAATGGATGATGTTTCATCACTGTTTCCTGTGTGAGCTAGCTACTGATCTGGGACTAGTTCGTAATACACGAGGGTTCCCGAGATGTATTTTCGGTCCGACAGAGGTGGTATCGAGCCATATCGATCGTAGAACGCAACCTTAGTTAGCATGGTCGCTTTAGTCAAAGTTTCAAAACTTATTTTCTAAATCAAATCAACTGAATTTGACTTAAGTTGTTCCTTTCTGGATCTATTCTATTCGATCTCATCTCAATCTATTCTATTCTTACCACATTCTATTTCTCCTCATCTTGTGCTAGAGATCTTGTCTCTTATCTTATCTGAATTGTATTTTATGATCTTAATTTGACAGTCTTATCCTGTTAATTTCTCTAGATGGTGCAAGTGTATCGCGATCAAAGAGGCGATTGGCCTGGAGTTCTTCATTGCTTGTTACAAAGTTTGGGAACAACTAAATGTGCAACTTACTTCACCAAGGAAAGGAAAGTGAAGGGACACATAACTGGATATGAGACAAGAGTGTACTTCATTGTGAGGATTGGAAGCCACCTCGCCATCACAAAGATGAAGTGCTACGACAAGCTTGAGGACATGTCGTGATCATAGTTGCTCACAAAGCCGTCAGAAGGATTTGCGATTGCATCGGATCAGTTTGTCCAAATTGGTTCGAAAGTATGTGATGCAAATAGCGCCGAGACCACTGCCTCCTAAACCGGAAGAAGAATTTGAAGAAGTCCCTGCTCCACCACCGGCCCCATTGCCGACACCTACTCCACCCAGCCCTGAAGACAGACGTCGAATCACCGGCAATCGTCAGGAGTATCTCCACCACTTCGTGCCAGTTGTTCGTCCAGAGTCTACTACAGCAGTTCGCAACTCGTGGGTGTTCTACAGCGATTCAGAACCAGAAATGGAAGAGTCTGCGCTCTCTAGTCCAGAGTGGGAGCCGTCCTATTAGTGTTTTAGTAGCGCTTTTAGATCGTTGTTGCAATAGGTCTTTATTTTGGTTGTGTGCAAGTGAGAGCTGCAGTTTTGCTGTCAAGCATTATGTTGCAGTCGCACTAAGCTTTTGATTTGAAAAGTTTATTTGTTCTTTCATAGCCCTTCAGCTATGCTTTCTTGTCTCTTGTCTTGGGTTTAACCTGTTTCCCCTACTTAAGCTGTTCCATCTACCCTATCTCGTCTATCTCATCTACTGTGCTATTCCCTCTCGTCTACATTGCTTTTCTATCTTATCTAACAAACCTGTGGAGAGGCATCGCAGATGGTTGACACTCGCAACACATCGAGCCGTACTCAGTCAGATGGTGCCCATACCAACGTTAACACTAGCGGCCAGTCACCAGTCCTTGGAACTACGAACCCAAAGATGGCACAACTACTAGCACTCAAACTCAATTCATGAGCGCAATGATGCAAAATATGAACAAGATGATGACTCAAAGAAAGTCGACACGGCCGCCGCAATAGTCACCTATTGAATCGTAATAATCGTAACAATCAAGCGACCTCTGCTCCACCGACTCATCATCACTCCAAGTTAGCGAAATTTATGAGGACTCGTCCGCCTACATTTTCTCATTCGCCGTAACCTTTGGACGCAGAAGATTGGCTTCGCTCCGTTGAGAAAAAGCTCGCCATTGCCCAATGCAATAACCATGAAAAAGTTCTTTATGCCTCACATCAATTGGAAGGTACAGCCGCAGAATGGTGGGAAAACTACACCGCAGCTCATGATAATTCACAAGCCATTACTTGGGGAGAATTTTCAATGGCGTTTCGTCAAGCGCATGTTCCAGATGGTATAGTGGAAATGAAGAAGAATGAATTTCGGAACTACAAAGAAGGAAATATGTCTTTGGGTGAATATCTCAACAAGTTCACTCAACTTTCTCGCTATGCTCCGTAAGATGTTGCGACGATAATGCACGCCGGTTTATTCAGCGTGGACTCAACCCCGCTTGAAGGTACAAGTTATCGGGAATGACTATGTTGATTTTCAAAGACATGGTGGATAAAGCCGTACTTATAGAAGATTCTCGTCGTGAGTTGGACGAATCTCGCAAAAGAAAAATGATTCAACATGGAGCTCATCAGAGTCAGCTACAAAGAGTCAGGACCAGTTCCCAGCAGCCCTTTCGTGCTAACAATTCATCTGCCGAATTCAGAACCCCTGCCCCAGTATCGCATGCAGGAAACTCAGGAATTTCCAATTTCAATAACAGTAACAATCATCAGCCTCAGAGGACCAACAATCCTGCAGCAGGAGTTATATGTTTCAATTGCAATGAGACAGGTCATTATGTCAACAAGTGCCCACAGAAGCAAGGACTCACACCAATTCCTTTCAATCTGGGACCTACACCAGCCAGAACTTCTGTGCCAGGAATGGGAAGAGGAGTGTTTCAGACTCCAAATCAAGCTACCAGGACCCCACCAACTGTAGCAAGAGGAAGCCTGAATCATGTCACCGCAGAAGAAGTGCAACCGATTGTAACGCTGCTTCGTAAGTCTTTAAGCTAGACCTGCGTCGGAACCTATTCTCTAGTCAGCCCAAATCTCGGGGACGAGATTCCTTTAAGGGGGGGGGAGGTTTGTAACATCCCAAAAATTTGGCATGTTTTAAAGTTTTAAAAGAAAATTAACCATTTGAATTTTTCTACTAAAGTTAAAGCTTAATTAGAAATTTCAGAGATCAAAACAATTTAACATGATTAATTCCAACATCAACTATTATCAAAATTATTTTATTTGGATTATATGGGCTTAGATATATTTTCTAGAATTTTCTAGGATTTTTCTCGAGTGCATTTGCTATTTTCTAATTGCCATTTGCATTTTCAGATTTTATAAAAGAAAAACATATTAATTTCCTCGAATAATGAATGTGTCAAGCCCATTACTATTCCGAGTCCGCCTAACTCCTTCGGCCTTTCTCCGCGCTTTGCCCACCGTTCGCGCTCAAGACGCGCTCATTGCCGCTTCTTCTCCTGCTGTCGATCTTCCATCGCCGGCCGCGCCTCGACTCCACTCCGGTCGTTGATCTTGATCGCTACTGTCGCCTTCGCCCGCGCTTGCCTTCTTCTTTTCTCTCTGGTGGTGGACCTCGACGCCACTCGGATCGCCTTCCTCCCGGTTTCTCCCTTTCCGAGTTCGTCTCCGTCGACGCCGCCACTCGAATCTCCCGGACTCCTCCGCTATATAAGCACCCGAGACCCTATTCTCTTCGCCCCATACCCTCCACCGAAGCCCTAAACTCGCCTCGATCGTCTTCGTTGCGCCGCAATCGCCGAAAGACCAACCTCGGCCGGCTCGTCGTCGTCGTAATCCGCCGCCTCTAGTCCTTCCCTACCGCACAACCGCTATCATCGTGATCGCAATAACACCGGCTACCGGTCTTTGCCGTCGTTTCGCCCCGCCGCCGCCATCGTCGTTTTAAATCATTGTCCAAACAACGGGCTTTTGTCACCGCCGCCACCATCTTCATTGCCGTCGGTGAGCTCTTGCCTCCCAAGCGCCGCCGCCACTTCCATCGCCTTCGCCACTTCCCGGCTCTCGCTTTGCTATTCCGCCATCGCTGCCTCGCCGCCGCTCGCCGCCGCCGCCGGGCAAGGTCCTCACCGAGCCATCTTCGCCGGGAGAGGCATCTTGAGTCGGTAGCCACCTCCTCGCCACGTCGGCTTTTTGCTAGCGTGGCGCTGCGTGTCGCCGCCATGTGGCACGACCGATTTCCACCCGGCCAAACTTTCTTGAACTCACCCATGGTACACCCAAATCACCTCCATGTGGGACCCACTTGTCGGTTGATTTTAATATCGGCCGAATTCCCTGCGACGTCATCCTCGACGTCATATTCATCTTTTCATTGAAAATAATTCAGAAATTAAATTAAAATCCAAATTAGGGTTTTGATTTATTTTCAATCTTCCAAAGCCCATATCTTTTGCATCCGAACTCTGATTGAGCCCATTCAAATTTGTAAATTCATCTAAATTCGAGCTCTATTTATTTATGATTTTTATTTAATTTTTAGAATTGATCTTATCTCTGGTTGGTATTTATTTGTTCTATTTGCTTATTTTGCGAGTAGACATTGCTACTTCGGGAAGTTTGGAACAAGGAGAAGTACACCAAGATCAAGATCAATCCCAGGATTTATTCCAAGGCAAGCCGTAGTCCTTTGATCATATTGATCCTATGATTTCAAAAGTATATTGTTTTATACAATTGCATGCTATCTTTATATCAACTGTTTTGGGTTTAGTTATTACCTGTTGTCATTATGCTTCCATTGAACATTTTAATGCCATGAATCCTTTGTCACCCTAGCTTGGATAATTTTAGTTGGACATATTTGTATCACCAACATGGGTATCGTATTAGTGCTTAGTCAAGCCTAGTCTCGATGGGTTCATCATCACATGTGTTTTAATGATTTAATCTTGACTTAATGATATATGGAATTGTGGTGGTTAGCCACTGTTGTTAAAACTTGTGTACCATGACAGGGGATGTCATTGGTTTCTTGTAAACAAAATGGTTTTCACTCGGGCGAATGAATGGTGGATTGAGGGTGTGGATTTAACACGCTGTGGGTTTGTGGAAAGATCGCTGAGTAACTTGTCAAGGACTTAATCTTGTGCGCCATTGAATCGAGCCTTAACTGCACAACCACATGTCCTGTATGGGCGGGACTCGCCGATTAATTAGCAATGTCTTAATTTTGGTTCTGTCTTGGAAGAGTGAGTTACGGGTGCGTGCTCACTATGGCGCAAGAGGGGGCCTGTCTGCCTGGATGGAGACATTCGGTGTTGAAACCTCGGTAGCGTAATCGGGTTAAGAAGGAGCTTTGTAAAGCTTTGTCACGTGCTCTAGCCTCGCTACCCAAGGTAGTGAGCAAGGGTATCGACGGATGCCAAACCAACTGGAGAAGTCGTGTCTTGTGGGTCAAGCTGTACAACCTCTGCAGAGTGTGTAAAACTATTCGAATAGCCGTGTCCGCGGTTATGGACGTGCTCGGGAATTTCACACGGGAGATAGAGTTTCTTCCAAAAATGAGTCGGAGTGTGAATGGGAAGTTCACTTGATGAATATAATGTTTGTTCGGTGAATGGGTAATTCACTTGGTGGTTTGTTGATTGGTGAACGGGAGTTCATCGGTCATTTGTTGGTTGGTCAGTGAATGGTTAGTTCACTGGTTGTTTCAAAGAACTTGTTTACTTATTTAGTATTCTTTTCAAGTCTCGCATTTCAATCTATTTACGGTATTTGTTAAATAATGTTTTCTGCAAAAGAACCATACAGCTAACCTTTGGTAAGCCTTGCATGAATACTATTTGCATACATTTCCCTACGGCCTGCTGAGTGCTTTATGTACTCACGGCCATGCCTTTGTTGATCGGTTGAAGAATATCAAGTCGCATGTGAGTTCTTCCAGAATCAAGACTTTGAAGGTTTTGCGGATTAGGGTGCGTTCTCCACTCGATTGCCTGTGGGCATGTTGAATGGCCTCTCCAAGTTTCTCGTTCCGCTGCAAGAGTTTATTTGTTTCTTTAGCCCTGCGTGGCAAGTTAAGTAAACTTTGACCATAAGGTCCAGTTATTATGATCTGTTATTTTGAGATCTTTCTAGTTAAATCGAATAAATGGATGATGTTTCATCACTGCTTTCTCTGTGAGCTAGCTACTTGATCCGGGACTAGTTCGTAATACACGAGGGTTCCCGAGATGTATTTTCGTCCCGACAGAGGTGGTATCGAGCCATATCGATCGTAGAACGCAACCTTAGTTAGCATGGTCGTTTTAGTCAAAGTTTCAAAACTTATTTTCTAAATCAAATCAACTGAATTTGACTTAAGTTGTTCCTTTCGATCTATTCTATTCGATCTCATCTCAATCTATTCTATTCTTACCACATTCTATTTCTCCTCATCTTGTGCTAGAGATCTTGTCTCTTATCTTATCCGAATTGTATTTTATGATCTTAATTTGACATCTTATCCTGTTAATTTCTCTAGATGGTGCAAGTGTATCGCGATCAAAGAGGCGATTGGCACCGAGTTCTTCATTGCTTGTTACAAAGTTTGGGAACAACTAAATGTGCAACTTACTTCACCAAGGAAAGGAAAGTGAAGGGACACATAATCGGATATGAGACAAGAGTGTACTTCATTGTGAGGATTGGAAGCCACCTCCGCCATCACAAAGATGAAGTGCTACGACAAGCTTGAGGACATGTCGTGAATATAGTTGCTCACAAAGCCGTCAAGGATTTGCAGATTGCATCGGATCGCTTTGTCCAAATTGGTTCGAAAGTATGTGATGCAAATAGCGTCGATGACCAGTAGTTCCCTAAACCGGAAGAAGAATTTGAAGAAGTCCCTGCTCCACCACCGGCCCCATTGCCGACACCTACTCCACCCAGCCCTGAAGACAGACGTCGAATCACCGGCAATCGTCAGGAGTATCTCCACCACTTCGTGCCAGTTGTTCGTCCGAGTCTACTACAAGCAGATTCGCAACTCGTGGGTGTTCTACAATGATTCGTAACTGTAAATGGAAGAGTCTGCGCTCTCTAGTCCAGAGTGGGAGCCGTCCTATTAGTGTTTTAGTAGCGCTTTTAGATCGTTGTTGCAATAGGTCTTTATTTTGGTTGTGTGCAAGTGAGAGTCATAGCTTTTTGTCAAGCATTATGTTGCAATCGCACTAAGCTTTTGATTTGAAAAGTTTATTTGTTCTTTCATAGCCCTTCACTATGCTTTCTTGTCTCTTGTCTTGGGTTTAACTCGTTTCCCTACTTAAGTCGCTCCATCTACCCTATCTCGTCTATCTCATCTATTGTGCTATTCCTCTCGTCTACATTGCTTTTCTATCTTATCTAACAAACCTGTGGAGAGGCATCGCAGATGGTTGACACTCGCAACACATCGAGCCGTACTCAGTCAGATGGTGCCCATACCAACGTTAACACTAGCGGCCATCACCACCCTTGGAACTACGTAACCCAAAGATGGCACAACTACTAGCACTCAAACTCAATTCATGAGCGCAATGATGCAAAATATGAACAAGATGATGACTCAAAGAAAGTCGACGGTACCACGCAATAGTCGACCTATTGAATCAGAATAATCAGAACAATCAAGCAGCCTCTGCTCCACCGTCAGCTCATCATCACTCCAAGTTAGCAGAATTTATGAGGACTCGTCCGCCTACATTTTCTCATTCGTCAGAACCTTTGGACGCAGAAGATTGGCTTCGCTCCGTTGAGAAAAAGCTCGCCATTGCCCAATGCAATAACCATGAAAAAGTTCTTTATGCCTCACATCAATTGGAAGGTACAAATAGCAGAATGGTGGGAAAACTACACCGCACTCATGATAATTCACAAGCCATTACTTGGGAGAATTTTCAATGGCGTTTAAATCAGCGCATGTTCCAGATGGTATAGTGGAAATGAAGAAGAATGAATTTCGGGAACTACAGCAAGGAAATATGTCTTTGGGTGAATATCTCAACAAGTTCACTCAACTTTCTCGCTATGCTCCAGAAGATGTTGCGACAGATAATGCACGCCGGCGATTCAAGCGTGGACTCAACCCCAGTTTGAAGGTACAAGTTATCGGGAATGACTATGTTGATTTTCAGCACATGGTGGATAAAGCCGTACTTATAGAAGATTCTCGTCGTGAGTTGGACGAATCTCGCAAAAGAAAAATGATTCAACATGGAGCTCATCAGAGTCAGCTACAAAGAGTCGTGACCAGCTTCAAAAGACCCTTCGTGCTAACAATTCATCTGCCAATTCGTAACCCCGCCCAAGATCGCATGCAGAAACTCAGAATTTCCAATTTCAATAACAAGAACAATCATCAGCCTCAGAGGACCAACAATCCTGCAGCAGGAGTTATATGTTTCAATTGCAATGAGACAGGTCATTATGTCAACAAGTGCCCACAGAAGCAAGGACTCACACCAATTCCTTTCAATCTGGGACCTACACCAGCCAGAACTTCTGTGCCAGGAATGGGAAGAGGAGTGTTTCAGACTCCAAATCAAGCTACCAGACCCCACCAATCGTAGCAAGAGGAAGCTCAATCATGTCACCGCAGAAGAAGTGCGGCCGATTCCTGTAACGTCGCTTCGTAAGTCTTTAAGCTAGACCTGCGTCGGAACCTATTCTCTAGTCAGCCCAAATCTCGGGGACGAGATTCCTTTAAGGGGGGGGGAGGTTTGTAACATCCCAAAAATTTGGCATGTTTTAAAGTTTTAAAAGAAAATTAACCATTTGAATTTTTCTACTAAAGTTAAAGCTTAATTAGAAATTTCAGAGATCAAAACAATTTAACATGATTAATTCCAACATCAACTATTATCAAAATTATTTTATTTGGATTATATGGGCTTAGATATATTTTCTAGAATTTTCTAGGATTTTTCTGGAGTGCATTTGCTATTTTCTAATTGCCATTTGCATTTTCAGTATTTTATAAAAGAAAAACATATTAAATTTCCTCGGAATGAAGAATGAGTCAAGCCCATTACTATTCCGAGTCCGGCCCAACTCCTTCGGCCTTTCTCCGCGCTTGGCCCACCAAGTTCGCTCAAGACGCTCATTGCCGCCGCTCTCTCTCTCTGCTGTCGATCTTCCATCGCCGTGGCGCCTCGACTCCACTCCAGTCGTTGGATCTTGATCGCGCTGTCAGCTTCGCCCCGCTTGCCTTCTTCTTTTCTCTCTGGCTGGTGGACCCCTCGACGCCAGCTCGGATCGTCTTCCTCCTGGTTTCTCCCCTTTCCGAGTTCGTCTCCCGTACGACGCCGCCACTCGAATCTCCCCCGGACTCCTCCGCTATATAAGCACCCGAGACCCTATTCTCTTCGCCCATACCCTCCACCAAGCCCTAAACTCGCCCACGATCGTCTTCGTTCGCCGCAATCGCCGAAGACCAACCTCGGTACGAAGCTCCTCGTCGTCGTCGTAATCCGCCTCTAGTCCTTCCCTACCGCACAACCGCATCATCGTGATCGCAATAACACCGGCTACCCGGTCTTTGCCGTCGTCTTCGCCCCTCATTGCGCCATCGTCGTTTTAAATCATTTGTCCGACAACGGGCTTTTGTCACCGCCGCCACCATCTTCATTGCCGTCGGTGAGCTCTTGCCTCCCAAGCGCCGCCGCCACCTCCATCAGCTTCGCCACTTCCCCGGCTCTCCGTTTTGCTATTCCGCCACCGCCGTCTCGCCGCCGCTGCCGCCGCCCACCGGCAAGGTCCTCAGCCGAGCCATCTTCGCTCGGGAGAGCTGTGCTGAGTCAGCCGCCACCTCCTCAGCTACGTCGGCTTTTTGCTAGCGTGGCGCCTGCGTGTCGCTGCCATGTGGCACGACCAGTTTCCACCCGAAGCCAAACTTTCTTGAACTCAGTCCATGGTACACCCAAATCACCTCCATGTGGGACCCACTTGTCGGTTGATTTTAATATCGGCCGAATTCCTCACGACGTCATCCCGACGTCATATTCATCTTTTCGCTGAAAAATAATTCAGGAAATTAAATTAAAATCCAAATTAGGGTTTTGATTTATTTTCAATCTTCCAAAGCCCATATCTTTTGCATCCGAACTCTGATTGAGCCCATTCAAATTTGTAAATTCATCTAAATTCGAGCTCTATTTATTTATGATTTTTATTTAATTTTTAGAATTGATCTTATCTCTAGTTGGTATTTATTTGTTCTATTTGCTTATTTTACGAGTAGACGTTGCTACTTCGGGAAGTTTGGAACAAGGAGAAGTACACCAAGATCAAGATCAATCCCAGGATTTATTCCAAGGCAAGCCGTAGTCCTTTGATCATATTGATCCTATGATTTCAAAAGTATATTGTTTTATACAATTGCATGCTATCTTTATATCAACTGCTTTGGGTTTAGTTATTACTGTTGTCATTATGCTTCCATTGAACATTTTAATGCCATGAATCCTTTGTCACCCTAGCTTGGATAATTTTAGTTGGACATATTTGTATCACCAACATGGGTATCGTATTAGTGCTTAGTCAAGCCTAGTCTCGATGGGTTCATCATCACATGTGTTTTAATGATTTAATCTTGACTTAATGATATATGGAATTGTGGTGGTTAGCCACTTGTTGTTAAAACTTGTGTACCATGACAGGGATGTCATTGGTTTCTTGTAAACAAAATGGTTTTCACTCAGGCGAATGAATGGTGGATTGAGGGTGTGGATTTAACACGTTGTGGGTTTGTGGAAAGATCGCTGAGTAACTTGTCAAGGACTTAATCTTGTGCGCCATTGAATCGAGCCTTAACTGCATACAACCACATGTCCCGTATGGGCGGGACTGGTGATTAATTAGCAATGTCTTAATTTTGGTTCTGTCTTGGAAGAGTGAGTTACGAGTGCGTGCTCACTATGGCGCAAGAGGGGCCCCGTCTGTCCTGATGGAGACATTCGGTGTTGAAACCTCACGCGCGAATCGGGTTAAGAAGGAGCTTTGTAAAAGCTTTGTCACGTGTTTCAGCTCGCTTACCCAAGGTAGTGAGCGGTGGTATCGACGGATGCCAAACCAACTGGAGAAGTCGTGTCTTGTGGGTCAAGCCGCACAACCTCTGCAGTGTGTAAAACTATTCGAATAGCCGTGTCCGCGGTTATGGACGTGCTCGGAATTTCACACGGAGATAGAGTTTCTTCCAAAATGAGTCTGAGTGTGAATGGGAAGTTCACTTGATGAATATAATGTTTGTTCGGTGAATGGGTAATTCACTTGGTGGTTTGTTGATTGGTGAACGGGGAGTTCACTGGTCATTTGTTGGTTGGTCAGTGAATGGTTAGTTCACTGGTTGTTTCAAAGAACTTGTTTACTTATTTAGTATTCTTTTCAAGTCTCGCATTTCAATCTATTTACGGTATTTGTTAAATGCTGTTTTCTGCAAAAGAACCATACAGCTAACCTTTGGTAAGCTTTGCATGAATACTATTTGCATACATTTCCTACTACTCTTGAGTGCTTTATGTACTCACGGCTCATGCCTTTGTTGATCAGTTGAAGAATATCAAGCTGCACAGGAGTTCTTCCAGAATCAAGACTTTGAAGGTTTTGCGGATTAGGGTGCGTTCTCCACTCGATTGCATGTGGGCATGTTGAATGGCCTCTCCAAGTTTCTCGTTCCGCTGCAAGAGTTTATTTGTTTCTTTAGCCCTGCGTGGCAAGTTAAGTAAACTTTGACCATAAGGTCCAGTTATTATGATCTGTTATTTTGAGATCTTTCTAGTTAAATCGAATAAATGGATGATGTTTCATCACTGTTTCCTGTGTGAGCTAGCTACTGATCTGGGACTAGTTCAGAATACACAGAGGGTTCCTGAGATGTATTTTCGGGTCCCGACAGATCCACGGCCGAAGAGAGGGAAGATCCTGCACACAAGGAAAAAAAGAGAGGGGGTTTGCTCGGTGATTCGTCGTGACGTTTGTGCTTATTTTTAGGAAGCGGTGAGGGGAGATGTTTATATCTACATAGTTCTAAGAAATATTGGGCAAAGAAGAGCAAGGGATACAGCTGAAGGACCAGGTGTTACTCTTATTATATATAAAAGCTTTAGTAGAGAAGCATGGAAGTGTGAATCTATGATATGCTTATTCATCCCTGAGTATCAAGAGAGCTGTTGTTTATTGTACAACTGAATATACTTGAGTAGGCGAAGGGGAGAAATTAGGAATTTAGCCAGCTATTTAAAACCTCCAAGTGTCTAACTTTGCCTTCAGGCACCACGGTCGACGGGCAAGCATCGGCTCGGCCCGGCCCAGCCCGGCTCTGGCCACCTGCACCCCTGGTTGCTATCGGCTCCCCCGTTGCTCTCAACGCATCTCTCACACCGTCGTCATCTTCGCCAGCGCCGCCGTCGTCTTCGTAGCCCGCGCCCGCGCGTGCAGCCTCCTTCCATAGAAGCGCGCCATCCACCTCGTAGGAACTCTTCCCTCGTAGTTGTCCTCCTCCTCGTTCTACCCTCTACTGGACTGGCGTGGAGTGGAGATCCATCCATACTTGGGATTGATTTCTTTTGCTGGTAAGTATGCCTTACTTTCTTGGATGGATTGTTGTAATAGTTTTGTTCCGGGAGATCCTTTCTTTACTGCGAGCAATCAAATCCAAATGCTCCTTTCTCTCCATCAGTTAGTAGCGGATTTGTTTGGTGCGTGGTACCATACTGATCCGATCCATCCATCCATTGTTCGATTAGGTTCATTTTTGTTTCACCGCGCAAGATCGATCCCAGTTGACCCCATAGGACTTGGTACTGAAGGTGCCGGTGTTGTAATATTGATAAGGGCACTTTATTTTCCTTTTCTGGTGCTGATCAGTTGATCAAGCCTAGCCTGCAATTGCTGTTAAGTGTTAATGCAAATGGATGGTTTGTTGCGGGGATGACTGCAAAATGCAGCCATTGTTGACAGATCGTTATGCTTTTGTACACTGCGTAGATTTAGAGTAAGAAATGATTGAATGCAGAAAAAGTTATGCTTTTGTTCACGTTGTTTGTTGGATGTTAAAACTCTTGTGCGTAGTGCTCATTTTGAGGAAGCTTATATCCGTCACCTAGCAAATGTTTAATTCAAAACTACATGTTTCACAAAGTAACCATTTGACATTCGAAAATTCGTGTGATAAGTTCAAACAACTGCCAGGAGTAATATCTGCAATTAATCTGAGAAACAATTCTAATAGTCCCTAGAAAGAGTCCACCACTTGATATTAACCCAGTATTCTATGTACTTGTACGATCTGTCGATGCCCTAATTGTTGCGGACTCAATCTCCAGGATTTTTTAGAACCGTGAGACATAAATGTAAATAACTTCTCTGTTCTTTGCAGGTGTTTCTTTCCCTTAGTTGTTAGAAACTCACAATTATGATTTGATTAGACATTTTACGTAATGTCTCTGACATAATACCCACTACCAGCTTGCCTATGTAATGACTTTATCTATCATGACCTCTATTCCTTGAATTGTGGGCTTCTATTCTCTATATGTTTCGTACTTTCGTGTGCGAGTGTTTGAGCTATGCTGTTATCAGCTCCTAAGCTTTAAGTAAGATCTTGGGGGTGGTCCAAACTCATGCCTAAATGCTCTTTCCTGGGCCACAGTTCTTTATCAGAAAACCAAGTGAATCGATTGATTCTTGTATCAAAGTAGTTTTCCTTCTAGGTTTCTAGCTAGGTACAAAGTTGTAACTGCTGACTTTAGTTGACTGAACAGCTACTTCGAATTTTCTCCCGCATATTTTGTGCAATTTGTAAATAAGTTTATCGACAAATCTAGAATTACTTGAAGCAGTTAGTTCTAGAAACTTTTGCCAGTTTTCAATGCTGCAACAAACTCTTGAATTGCTATATGCTTTCCATATGACATAAATCAATCTAACAAATTTAGAACAGGTTGATTTTAGGTGCTGCAAGTTATTCTACACTTTTCTTGTTCAGTATATCTGAGCATATCGAGGCACAAGTTGTCCAGTGGAATTTTGTTCTGGTTAAAGCAAATTCTATATTCTCACCAACTCTCACGGTATGACTACTTTCCCTCTTATCTTCACGCTAAGTGTATTGCAGACTTGTACTAGGTTTACATTCTGCTGTTCAGACGATATGCACGGTGAATTGACAAACAATGAAGTAATTGTCTTATACGCTCCACATCCTTTACTTTTTTTTATACAGATGGATTATCTTGAAATCAAGAACGAAGAAGAGTATCAGGTAGATATGCTTGTTCATATATTTATGTTCTATTGCTCAGCTATGCATTCGCCCATCACGGATTCCAATCTTGTACCTCCTTTATTTGTGCAGATAGATCCTATTCAAATCAAGGATAATGAAGAGCAACTGGTAGAGATGCTTGTTGACCAGCCGCATTTTCTAGAACCCTTATGTCCAGAGGAGATCAATGAAGATACACGAGTATACCCTCGTGTAGGGGAGGAGTATCAGGTGGAAGTTCCAAATCTAGCAACAGAAGAGGAACGCATGAAACTAAGGTCATTGCCAGTTGATGACAGCAGAATGTTTGGTTTTGAGTATCCTGTGGGAGTAGGATTGGCTATTCCAGTTACATGGACCCAAAATACAAGCAATCATATAAAAGAAGAGCAGAGGGGATTTTCAGGGTACAGTTCGTGTCCTTCACAAGATGAACGTAACAGACACAGTGGAAATATTTCAAGAAATTTATCTCAGAACAATATTTGTCCAGAGTGTCTGGGCTGTAAAGTTGAATACGATGAGCAAGGTGAGAAATTCTCAAAATTTGCTGGACAAGATATGCACTGCCTACAGAAAAGGGAAATTTTAGTCTGTTCTTGTGTTAAGAGGAAAGTCAATGATTATATCCCATTGCCTGGAATGCCAAGATACTCCTGGACTAATGAAGAGGCACAAACTTTTCTTCTTGGTCTCTACATTTTTGGCAAAAATCTTGTTCAGGTGATGAAATTTATGGAGATTAAGACAATGGGAGAAGTTCTATCCTATTATTATGGAGAATTCTTCAGGTCTGATGCATATAGACGATGGGCTGCATGTAGAAAAGTAAGAAGCAGGAGATGCATGCTTGGGTTGCGTATATTTTCTGGCCCTAGACAGCAGGAACTGTTGTCACGTTTGCTTGCTGGTGTAGCAAGGGAAGTTCAAGATTCTTTGCTGGAGGTGCGCTCAACTTTCTTTTCCTCTTCGTTTCTTTTCTGAATTAGATCCTTTTGAACTAGTGAACATTGACACATGGAAAGCTGATGTTTACAATGAGTTCTATAACGACATTCCTACATTTTTCTAATATCCTAAATCCTAATAATACTTTGGGCAAGGCCCTTTATTAGCATTGGTAGTTTGGTACAATGTTATTCCATGGTACGACCATTGAAACCATGCTTTTCTGCTTTTGGAAAAGGCCCAGCATCGAGTATACTGGTTCACCTTTATTTAAATCAATAGGTCTTACTGTTTTTTTTGTGAACACTAAGTCTTACCATAATGTCATTGTATTTTTAACTTGCTATAGGATGCTCTTGCATTTTCGCCGAGCATGTTGTTGCATTGATGTTGACTGATTCTAGTTTATGCTCCTGTCAGATTACTCAAGAGGATGAAAATTGTTGTCTTCTGCAGGTCTTTACGACATTCAATGAGGGAACATCTACTTTCGAGCAGTTTATCTTATCCTTAAGGTCCACAGTTGGTGCACAAGTAATAGTAGAAGCAGTTGGAATTGGCAAGGGGAAATATGACTTGACAGGATTTGCATTAGATCCTAGTAGAAACCATGGTATCTTGACCCGCCCAGAAATCCCTATTGGCAAGGCTTGCTCATCGCTTTCATCTGTAGATATCATAAAGTTTTTGACTGGTGATTTCAGACTAAGCAAGGCAAAATCTAATGATCTATTCTGGGAGGCTGTGTGGCCTCGCTTGCTTGCAAGAGGGTGGCACTCAGAGCAGCCTAAGGATTCTTCACCAGTTGGCAAACATGCTTTAGTCTTCCTCATTCCAGGTGTAAAGAAATTTTCCCGAAAGAAGCTTGTCAAAGGAAATCACTATTTTGATTCTGTTAGCGATGTCTTGAGCAAAGTTGCATCTGAACCGAGGCTACTCGAGTTTGGAGTTGAAGGTGGGATTAAGCTTGAAAATGGATGGATCCATGCTGCTGAACCTGACAAAAGCACACTTCCTGACAAGAAACCTCCTTGCTATATCCGGCCCAGTGAACCTGGGTGTTCCCCAGAGCTAATGAAATTTACTGTGGTGGATACTAGTCTTGTTCAAGGGGAAGAACCATGTAAGGTGAGGTCACTAAGAAACCTACCTACAGATGCCAGTCATGGTTACATGTCTTCACCACGTTCAGGAGATTCTCGGAGTGACAGCTCAGAACACTCAGATTCGGAGGACTGCTCTCAGCCTTTTGAACATATAAATACAAATCAAAACACAACTAATGCTAAGTATTTTAACGAGGAGAAAAAATGTAAGCCCCTAACTGGTGATAAAATGGATTCTGATGTACTTCAGAAGATTTCTGCTTTTTCAGGTGTAGCGATGCCAATCAATGGTCATGTTTCAATTGATCAAGGTTTCGGCACAATGAATAATGTCTGCTCTTCAACTGCAAGTATTCTTCCTGTTGGTAATCAAAGGGTCCATGCTACTAATTCTTTAACTGAAATAAACTTTCAGTTCGATCAAAGGATAAATCCTGAGCCTCAAGTTTTCTTAGCACCTGTGTCAAAGAGAAGAAGGTTAGTTTCTTGCAAGAATGAGAGAACTGGTCGCAAAAATACTACCGTGAATAAAAGGCATGTCTGGAAGCAAGTTGACACCCCACTGCAACATGATATGTCTGGAGCAAATGAAGCAAGTGCCGGGGCTAAACCTTTCGTATGGGGTGCAATTCCGAGCTCATCAACTAACATAACCTTCAACGTGAATAACAATCAAGCATATTGCAGACAGCTTCACAATGTGCCCCCTAATGTTGAAACAATGGTTTACAAGGAGAATGCCCAAGATAAGCATGTTATTGATCTGAATATCCCACAAATGCCTTCTGATTATGAGTCAACTGCAAGCTACATCGTGTCTCTACCTCCATATGACAAGAATACACCAACTATGGAGAGATCTATACATTCCTCTGAAACCAAGGAGATGGATGGCTGTCTTCCGGACATCAATGCCTCTAGTAATGCACTCTTGAGTAAGCAGCTTTGTTTCAACTCAAGGAGGCAGAGCACCAGAAGCCGCCCGCCAACAGCCCGAGCTCTAGAAGCTCTTGCCTGTGGCTTTATGGGAAAACAGAAGGGCGGGGAGGCAAACTTCCCATCTTCAAGTAGGAGCAGCAGACCTGTCCGACGGCCACGAAGATCGACTGATGTTGTGGTGCCATTTCCTTCTGATGGTGAGGGCAGTAGTTCTCATTTTACTGATCCAGCCATTATTGTCAATGAATGGCCCATGAGTAACCCTCAGTATCAAATACTTCACAGCACCTCCTCAGACAAGTCTACTGATAAAGGGTCTCATGAATTGTTTGGGCAAGACAAGTCTACTGATAAAGGGTCCCATGAATTGTTTGGCATACCTTAGATCACATGAAAATGAGTAATGCGTTCCATGCCCAGCGATTTCCTTCGATTATTCAACCTTTATAGAATGGATTAGCTGCTGGTTAAGAGAATGACGTGTTCTTATTGGTCAGAATGCAACCTGCTGTCAGTGACGAATGGAGGAAGCATATACAGCTCATTTCAGCTATAGTTTGGTCGGTGCTTGTCAATCGCCTAATGTACGGGCTTAATACTTGCGAAGAACAGATGAGCCCGATGAACTACAAAGATGTGATGGATATTTTCCCTCAGGTCAACCTTCAGTGGCTTGCCAAATCTTTTCTGATAGCATTAAGCGAGAAAAAAGGAGGGCAAGAATCAAGCTCTCCTTGTTAGAAAGTCATCTCTTGAAGCTGTTACCTTTTCTTTTTTAAGGTTTTATGATGAAACTTTACCTGGAGTCATACTCTTGGCGTTTTTACATGTACTATGTGGAGTAGCTGGATAAGTGTGTAGTACACATAAGAATCATAGTTGACTAAACTTGGAACGCAAATCTTGTCCAACAATCCCAAAATTCAGATAGGCGAACCCAAAATATGTATGTTCTATGCATACTTGTTAAATTCTTTATGCCTCTGTTCGGTTCCAAAAGTGCAAAATCGTGTAGCTTTTGCCTGTGGTTCGAGTAGAAGGTAGTGATTGTATGGGACTAGACTTGCTTTGCTGATGTTTTTGCTTTTGTAACTTTTAATATGCTTATCTTCATACACCATATCGCTAATCCTAGTTCGAGAGAAAAGCAATCAAACATCCCAATATTTATCAGACTCTTTTGATTACGCCAGAAAAAGAGCAAAAAACAGTACTCTTTTCATTGTTTTTTTAATAAGACGTGGTTTGACTTGGCACGGTCTACAAAATTGAACTTTAATAGTTAATTTCTTTTACAATATATTGTTAAAAACTATCAAATCATTGATCATATGAAATGACTTTCAGATACGAGTATAGTGATATGACTTTTGTATCATTAAGCCTATCTATTGTTGGACTAATTACGAATTTTAAATCTCGAAACGTGTGGACACCTTATAAAAATCAAAGTAATAATCGAAATTGAATTACAACAATAGTGCTACACTTTGTGAGGCAGGAATAGTCCAAATAATGAACTGGTTCTACCGCAACATCTCTTATCTTCGAAGGCCCAAGCCAAGTCCAAAGAACAGTTGCATTGCACGCACACATGACACATTCACCAGCGTATAGGTAATTGAATCAATAACAATTGTACCGGCAAAACTGCCTCTGTTTGTCTTTGGCAAGCTTTCCAAACTGCAACTGCGTGTATCTTCTGTGTGGTCACTGCATGGCCCCTGTAGTCTGTACAGATGGGTAGTGTAACCTCCTCTCCATACCCTTCTCAGTCATTTCATGGCTTGATGTCAAAACTGTAACTCAGATGTGTCTTTAACAAGCATCACATCCATGAGACCATGAGGAATGAGGAGATACCTTCAAGATCACCATTGCAGAGTTCGTTACCCCGGAAGCGAAGGCATCGTTTGCAAATGTCCTTTTGTTGCATCTATCCAAGCTGAACCTGATGCAAACATCTTCCTCTGCGCCTTAAACCTCCAGTTTCACACACATACAATCTACGATCTGGAACAGGGTGTGACATCTTGGTATCATAGCATATGGCTGACGATCAGATAGCGATGGAGGCTATGATGCAATAGATTGCAAATTTGACAGCTTCTGTAACAGCTCGTCTTGATCGTGGGGAAGAACAATTCGCAATTACAGTCAAGTGAATCACTAGTTTGGAGAAAAAGTCAAACGATGGCATCTTGCCCGCACCCATCGGTGTAGCCTTCAACAATTCACAGCATCTGCAGAACGGGAGACAAGATGGCAACAATCCTCCCCGTTATCACAGATTGGATTTTCCAACTTATGAAGGGAAGGAAGATCCATTAGGATGGTTACAGTGATGTGAACAGTTTTTTCGAGGTCAGAAGACGGCATAATCTGACAAAGTGTGGTTAGCATAATACCATCTAGACGGAGCGGCACAACAGTGGTATTATCAACTTGAGTGTGATGAAGGAGAACCCAATTGGCACCACTTCAAAGCATTTGTCAATCTTCGCTTCGGCCCATCAATGCGCCATAATCCATACGACAAATTCAAGTATTTGGTGCAAACGGGAACGGTTGAGGAATATCAAGAAAAATTTCTCGCCATCCTCTGCCGTGCTGATCACCTCTGTCCATGACAATAGGTTCGATTTTTCACACCAGGGTTAGCATAACCAATTCGCACGGATGTCGACCTGCAAAACCCTGCAAATCTTCAGATGGCGATGGCGATGGCGCTAGCTCGTGCTTATGAACAACGTGCACAAGTGTCATCGGAAGGGGTTGTACGTCCCACCCAACCCATCACTAACGCACACTATGTGACCACAGCCAAGTCAATAGTGTCTGGTCCTTCCATCGTCGCGAAAGCCCCACTAGCAGCGATCATTCCTACGGCTAAGGCTCTGTCACATACACTTGGATCGGCTCCACCAATAGCTCCCGCCAATCATATTTTGCAACGTTGTTACCTTACTCCGGAGGAGATGGTGGCACTCCACTAAGTAGGATTGCGCTACAATTGCGAGGAAAAATTTACTCCAGGTCACCGATGCAAGATATTGTTTCTTCTTCTTTCGCCTCGTGAAGATATTGTCAGTGATGGTGAGGAAGATGGCACTCCTCAATCGCCGAGCATATCCTTATATGATTTGACGGGTCTCAAGCCCCGTATTGTTGGAATTAAATGGGCTAAGCCCATATTATAATATTCAACTTAATTCCTGGTAAATCTCAAAAGCTCATATGCTTGTGCTAAATTGTTTAGTCCCATATGGACAATTGAAGGGGAGTTTCACCTGTTTATAAGGTGGAACGTGAGACCTCTTCTTGTGGAATTGGAGAGAGCCAAGAGACAACACACGCCAGCTGCTCGCTCGCCGCCGAGCCGTCGCGTGCGTGCGGCGTGCGCCTGCACACAAAGCGCGTCAGTGCGGCGCGATTTTCTTTATCTATTCGAAAACGAAACGCTCTGACATTGATGGCGACTGTTGATCTCTAGTCTCTTTATTTTTTGCCATTAAAGAACAACGCTCGCTCCACGATCTCTTTGTTGTTGTCTCGGCACTCTCCATCCCGCGAGACGCTGCGTGTACGGTCGCACCGGAGAAGCGAGCCTCGGAACCCTCATCCTCGAAGGCTTGCACGAGCGAGGACGAATAAGGTTTTGGGGAGCGTTCGCGCGATCGCCGCCGCTCGTCTACATCATCAACGCTCTGCTACATTCTACATCCACCACTACCACTACGCCATGATTTAACGACGCAATCACCAAGAACACTCCGCACCTTCCTCCGAACTGGGTATGCCTATATCTTTCTTGTTAATTGTTTTGTTTTAATGTTAATTGTTGTCTTGAACATCGAGATAGAATTGCTAGCTTCGCTCTTTTAGAATCAAATCGCATTCCTATAGTGTTCTTTGTGATCTGCTTTATGCATATATTTCATCTATTATATTTCTGGATTAAAATAATTCGAAAAATGTTTATATACTCAACACGTATTGCCCAGATAATGCAACTTCACGCATGGTTGATACCATCCTATTGGTATTGCTTGATTCGGGATCAACACACAACTTTATTACACCAACAGTAGCTCATCGGGCCAGAGTCCAGCTGCAAAAATGTGAAGGACTGAAAGTGTTAGTGGCTAATGGAGATCACGTTTCTAGCGCAGGAGTGTGCCCTGATCTTCCACTGACCATCGACAAAGAACAATTCATTGTGAATTGCTATGCACTACCGTTGGATGGATTTGATCTCGTTTTGGGAGTTCAATGCTGCAGACACTTGGACCAATATTGTGGGATTTCAATGCTTTATCAATGTCCTTTTGGTGACACGATCACAAGGTGACTTGGTTTGGATAGGGTGCTTCTACTTTAACAGATCCTTAGGCTTTGTCTTGCTAGACATAATTTAATGGACACTCTTTTGGAGGACTTCAACAGTTTGTTTGCCGAACCAACTCAGTTACTGCTGGCATGACAACATAATCACCATATTAGATTGCTGCCTGACAGCACCAGTGTCGGTTTGGCCATACCGATATCCACAAATTCTTAAAGATGAACTCGAACGACAGTGTGAGGCAATGTTACATCAAGGTATCATTCGTCCTAGTATGTCGGCGTTTTCTTCACCCGTTCTTCTTGTGAAGAAAAAGGATGGCACTTGGTGTTTCTGTGTTGACTACCTCGCCCTCAATAATAAGACCGTCAAGGATAAATTTCCCAGTCCTGTTGTCGAGTAATAATTGGATGAATTGAAGGGCGCCAAATATTTCACCAAGTTAGATTTGCGCTCCGGTTATCATCAAGTGCTTATGCATCCTACGAATATTTAAAAAAAAACAACATTTTGCACTCATGAAGGGCTCTTCAAATTTCTTGTTATGCCGTTTGGATTGACAAATGCGCCAACTACTTTTCAAGCTCTAATGAACAATATTCTTCGACCTTATTTACGACGCTTCGTTCTTGTATTGTTTGATGATATACTTATTTACAGTAAGCCATGGTTAGAGCATCTTCGACATGTTCGAGCCGTGTTATGTATACTTCGGCAACATCAACTCTTTTTGAAAAGATCAAAGTGCCTTTTCAGAGAAACGTCAGTATCATAACTTGGTCATGTGATTTTCTGAAACTGGAGTCGCCATGGACGATTCTAAGGTCGAAGTTGTTCGCCAATCACCAGAACCACGATCAGTCCGCGCATTGAGAGGATTTCTGGGTCTTGCGAGTTATTACTGCAAGTTTATCAGGGATTTTGGTTTTATCACAGCGACTCTAACAAAAATCCTTAAGAAAGCGGCATTTACATGGTCTGATGAGGCTACTACTGCTTTTTGAGCTTTACAAGAAGCATTATCAACAACACCTGTTCTTCAATTGCCAGACTTCACTCAATCATTCATAGTAGCTTTCTTCGGTCGGGGCAATGGCTGTGAGGCATGTTCATCTCATAGCTTATGAGTGTGAACTCATTGGGTTGGTACAAAAAATTTGCCATTGGCGACCATATTTGTGGGGTCGGCAATTTATCGTGCACACAAACCATTATAGCTTTGAATTTTTACTTGATCAACATTTGTCCACTATACCGCAGCATATATGGGCTAGCAAACTCTTTGGCTATGACTTCACCATTGTGTTTAAACCGGGATGCACTAATGCCGTAGCCAATGAGCTATCAAGATAGCACAACCAAGAGGTATTAGCCTTTGCACTGTCCACTCCGCAATTTACTATTTTTGATGATCTCCGTCGTGAAATCAGCACAAAATCCTACTTTGGCCGAGTTACATTCTAAGGTGGTGCCGAGACAACTTGGGACACCCTAGAGATTGTGGATGGGCTGGTCCTTCACAAGGGTCGCGTTCATATTCCTTCGTCTTCTTCTTCTTTGCAAGTTGCATTAGCTGTTGCACATGCCACTAGTCACAAAGGTATTCATAAAACTCTCCATCGCCTTTTGTGCTTACTTTCATGTACCAAAAGCTCGCACGGTGGTGCAAGAATTTGTGAGATCCTGTTCTACGTGTCAAAGAAATAAATCGGAACAACTTCATTCAGCGGGTTTGCTTCAAAATTGGAGGTTCCATCTCGTATTGGGAAGATATTGTTATGGATTTCATTGAAGGCTTACCTCGTGTACATGGTAAGACAATTATTTTGAATGTGGTAGATCGTTTCTCCAAATACACCCATTTTATTCCTTTGGCTCATCTGTATACAAAAAATCCAGTGGCTCAGGCATTCTTTGATGAGGTCGTGCGCCTCCATGGAATTCCTTCTTCGATAGTCAGTGATCATAACCCTGATTTCACAAGTAACTTTTGGTCTGAATTATTTCACCCTTCTAGAACTTACTTGCACATGAGTTCAACGTTCCATCCTCAGTCTGACGGCCAATCAGAGGCTGCTAATAAGATTATTGCCATGTATTTACGTTGTTTGTGTGATAATGTGCAGCTCTGATTTCACCATTTGCCATTCATTTTGGCTCATTTACCATGTAAAAGAGTGCTTAGGCATGTTGTAGGCTGAAATAGGAGCTGTTCGTGATATTTAGCAACCTTAGGGGCTTTTCTGCAAATCTGCCATTATATGCCCCTCCCCAACTCGAGCCTGGACAGAGAGTTCATTTTCTTGGCTTCAAAGAGAGCTAGGGTTAGGGAGAAAAGAGGAGAGGCTTTGTTGCCACCAAATCCACAAATTAGAGTGAGGAGATTGGGGATTTGGAGCCTCCCCATCTTGTAGGTTCCAATTCTTGTACTCATTTCATCTCTATATTGAAGAATCATCTCACCGTCGCCCGTGGTTTTTCCCCGTGAGGGGTTTCCACGTAAATCTCAGTGTCTCCCCTTGATTTGGTATTCTCTTTGTCATATGTGTTGATTTGAGTCATCATCTTGCTTGCTATTGATTACTTTGCTCAAGTTGATGTTGTATGGTTTGAGATGACATTTGGGATGTCATATGTGTGTTCTTTGATATATGGATGATGATGTTGGGATATTGACATTCTAGTGAGTTAATCTTGCAAGTATAATCTGTAGAGAAGATTTAATGACTTGGTGCTTGTAGATTTCAAGTAAAGGGGCTGTTTTGTTGTATGCACGTAATGTGTTCGGTGAAATGCTTGTGAGAAATTAGCTACCATTGTCCTTTTGCATCACAAGTGGTATCAGAGTGTTTTATATCAAAGGCACTTGTTTGTTTGTTTGTCTTTTGTGGAGATGTCAACTTTGGAAGTGAGCAAGTTTGATGGCAATGGTGACTTTCAATTATGGCAAGTGAAAATACATTCTATTTTGGTTGACAAGGGTTTAGACAATGTGTTGGAAGCTGGTGATCCAGATTTGACAAATGTGTCAAGTGATGAGATGAAGAAGTTAGATAAGAAAGCATTGGCGGTGCTCCGTTTGGCTCTTGCCGATAATGTATTGCGGCAAGTTTGTGGGGAGAAGACCGCTTTGGCTCTTTGGAAGAAATTGGAAACGCTCTATCTGGACAAGTCACTCTCAAGTCGTTTCTACCTCATGATGCGCTTGTTTAGGATGCGTATGCAAGAAAGCACTCCTATCAAGCAATATATTGATGAATTCAACAAGGCGGTGCTTGACTATCAAAATTCAGGTAGCTCTATGGACAAGGAACATTTGGCAATCTTGTTCTTGTGTTCACTCCCAGATTCATATGATGCCATTAGAGACCAAATCCTTTATGGTACAGACTCTATCTCCATGGATGATGCTGTCTCTATCCTCTTGTCAAAGGATTTGTTAAAGAAAACTCGCATGGAGTGTAAAGGTGAAGGTGAAGGTCTTGTTGTGACACGTGGGAGGTCTGTAGGGCATGGTCACGGTGGTGGTAATGCTGCTAGCAGCGGTAGTAGGAGATCAAAGGGACGTTCAAAATCCCGTTCGGGCAAGAAAGATGTCCGTTGCAACTATTGCAAGGAGTTGGGCCATATCAAATGGTATTGTCCTAAGTTGAAGAAAAAGAAGGACAAGCAAAGTGATGGCAACAAGAGTGAGACTTCATCAGCTAATGTGGTATTTACAGATGACAGTTCTAGTGAGTTGCTTGTGGTCAGTGCAGATTGTTCTTCAGTTGGACAGTGTGCCTCTAGTGCATCAGTTGATTGTGACATGAGTTTAAGCACTGGTTGGGTTCTTGATTCTGCTTGCTCTTACCATATGTGTCCGCATAGAGAGTGGTTTGCTACTTATAAACCATTGAATGGTGGTTCAGTCTCTATGGGTAACGACACGAAGTGCAGAGTTGTTGGTATTGGCACAGTCAGATTCAGGATGTTCGATGGCATGGTTCGTACACTCACAGATGTTCGTCATGTGGCTGGGCTGAAGAGGAATTTGATCTCATTCAAGGCACTTGATCGGAAGAACTACAAGTTCGTGACCCATAGCTATCAGATCAAGGTGTTCAGGGGCTCCTTGTGTGTGATGAAGGCTCTTACTACTCCAGATACAGATGATCTGTATTTCTTGCAGGGTAGCTTGCTTACTGGGTCAGCCGCAGTGGTTTCTAGTTCCCAGATGGATGATGACACCATGGCAACCTTATGGCACATGAGATTGGGGCACATGTCAGAGCGTGGTTTGTCAGAGCTTAGTCGTCGTGGTCTGTTGGGCAGTCAGAGGACAGGTAGTTTGCAGTTCTGTGAGCATTGCATTTTTGGGAAGCAAACTCGTTTGAGATTTAGCAGGTCTGTTCACACAACGAGGGCCATTCTTGACTATGTGCACACTGATTTGTGGGGTGAGGCACCGGTTACTTCCAGAGGAGGTGGAAAGTACTTGCTTACCTTCGTTGATGACTTCAGCAGGAGGGTTTGGGTCTACATCCTAAAATCCAAGGATGAGACTTTTGGTCGTTTCTGTCAGTGGAAGGCTATGGTGGAAACACGCATGTAAAGGAAGATCAAATACTTGAGATCAGACAATGGCGGAGAGTTCTGCTCGAGAGAGTTTGAGGCATATTGCCGGGACGCCGGCATTACTCGACACTACACCACAATTGGTACTCCACAGCAGAATGGAGTAGCGGAACGTATGAATAGGACACTGTTGGAAAGGACCCGTTGCATGCTCTCTCATGCCGAGTTACCACGAGTCTTTGGGCGAGGCGCTATTACCAAAGATGCTATTTAGTCAACCGCTCGCCATCGACAGCTATTGAGTGCAAGACACCAGAGGAGGTGTGGTCTGGCAAGCCACCTCAATATGATCACTTGAGGGTATTTGGTTGTCCGGCGTATGCTCACATTCGTCAGAACAAGTTAGAACCTCGAGCATTGAAGTGTGTCTTCCTTGGTTACGGTGATGGAGTTAAGGGGTATCGTTTGTGGTGTAAAGATTCCAGACCCCCTAAGGTGATCGTCAGCAGAGATGTGACCTTCAATGAGATGGCGATCGTTACTCCAGCTTGTCGGCAGTTGGCAGAGACTTCTACTTCAGGTGGAGCTTCTACAGGTGGTGGTTCTGAGGTAGTGCAGGTAGCACAGAGGGTAACATTTGAGGTGGAGACTCCAGTGACTGAGTCTACTACAGTTGATAGTCAGCAGCAGCAGCCATTGTTGTCAGAGTCTACAGGTGATGTTCAGGATGACACAGATAATGCAGAGCATGAGTCAGATGCAGCTGATAATCAAACAGAGGATATATTTTCAGGTGGAGTTTCAGAGGCTTCAGATTCTCCTATAGCACATCATCTGCGCAGGCAGAGAAGGCCACCACAACACTATGGAGATTGGGTCACACCAGTTGCAAGAGGCAGAGGTACAGCTGCTTTTGCTTTGACAGTTGCTGAGGATATTGTCCATGATGAGCCTAGCAGTTTCCATGAGGCAGTTAGTAATTCTCAGGCAGCTAGTTGGGTCCAGGCTATGACAGAGGAGATGGAATCACTGCAGAAGAATCATACTTGGGACTTGGTGTTGCCGCCCAAAGGGCGCAAAATTGTTGGTTGCAAATGGGTGTTTAAGCTCAAAGAGGCTTCTCCAGGAGTTGATACTCCAAGGTTCAAAGCTAGATTGGTGGCGAAGGGCTTCAGTCAGAAAGAAGGGATAGACTACCATGAGGTATTCTCTCCGGTTGTGAAGCACACTTCGATTAGGGCTTTGCTAGCTTTGGTTGCTCTATTTGACTTGGAATTAGAGCAAATGGATGTGAAGACAGCATTTCTTCACGGGGACCTTGAGGAGGAGATCTTTATGGCACAACCAGAAGGTTTTGTGGCTAAAGGCAAAGAAGGCCATGTTTGTTTGCTTAAGAAGTCATTATATGGCTTGAAGCAGTCTCAAGGCAAGTGGTACCACAGTGTTTGATACTTATGTTAGTAGCCATGGATTTGAGAGAAGTTCATATGATGCTTGTGTGTTTAAGCGCATACTTGCAGATGGCTCTATGGTGTATATGTTGCTTTATGTCGATGACATCCTTATTGCGAGCAAGAGTCATTTTGCTATTGATGAAGTGAAGGCCATGCTCAAGAGTGAGTTTGAGATGAAGGATTTGGGTGCAATAAAATGTTATTGGGTATGGATATTCGCGTGACAGTCCTGTATGCACTTTGGCTCTCAGAGTCGAAGATATTGAGAAGGTTACGCTCGATTTCACATGTCACAGCGGCCGCTTTCTACTCCTTTAGCAAAGACATTTTAGGTTGTTTTCTTCATCGGGGCGTTGGATACGAAGAGATAAAGTACATGTCTAAAGTTCCTTACGCCTGTGCAGTTGGCAGTTTGATGTATGCTATGGTTTGCACGCGCCCTGATATTGCTCATGCAATTAGCGTGGTGAGCCGCTTCATGTCAAGGCCAGGTAAAGAACATTGGAAGGCAGTACAGTGGATCCTTCGGTATCTCCGTGGCACAAGCAAATATGGTTTGATGTTTGATCAAAGGGTAGCAAATCCGGGACAAGTTGTTGGTTATTCAGATTCTGACTTTGCTGGGGATCTTGATGAGAGGCGTTCTCTCACTGGCTATATATTTCAGCTTTGTGGGTCTTGTGTTAGCTGGAGGGCAACCTTACAGTCTACAGTTGCATTGTCAACCACAGAAGCTGAATTTATGTCTTTGACTGAGGCGGTGAAGGAAGCTATTTGGTTGCATGGTTTTCTTGCTGATTTGGGCATTGAGCAAGTTGATCGTGTTGTTTTTTGTGATAGTCAAAGTGCGATTCACCTTGCAAAAGATGAGAAATTTCATGAAAGAACCAAGCATATTGATGTGCGCAACTTCTTCATTAGGCTTCATGTGAAAGAGAAGACATTGTATGTTGAGAAGATTGGCACAAAAGACAACCCAGCGGATATGTTAACCAAGGTGGTCCCGAAGGCCAAGTTTGAGCATTGCTTGGACTTGGTTGGTGTTCGTGCTTACCCGAGCTAGCTCCATTTGGGGCATTGGAGACGGTGAGTTTATTACTTGTTGATTTATTTATTTGGAGATGAAGCATTTGAAGATTGGACTTTTGACATCAAGAATCTTGATGTGTTTGTTCTATGGTTCAATTGTCGCTGAGGTGGAGAATTGTGATAATGTGCAGCTCTGATTTCACCATTTGCCATTCATTTTGGCTCATTTACCATGTAAAAGAGTGCTTAGGCTGTTCGTGATATTTAGCAACCTTAGGGGCTTTTCTGCAAATCTGCCATTATATGCCCCTCCCCAACTCGAGCCTGGACAGAGAGTTCATTTTCTTGGCTTCAAAGAGAGCTAGGGTTAGGGAGAAAAGAGGAGAGGCTTTGTTGCCACCAAATCCACAAATTAGAGTGAGGAGATTGGGGATTTGGAGCCTCCCCATCTTGTAGGTTCCAATTCTTGTACTCATTTCATCTCTATATTGAAGAATCATCTCACCGTCGCCCGTGGTTTTTCCCCATGAGGGGTTTCCACGTAAATCTCAGTGTCTCCCCTTGATTTGGTATTCTCTTTGTCATATGTGTTGATTTGAGTCATCATCTTGCTTGCTATTGATTACTTTGCTCAAGTTGATGTTGTATGGTTTGAGATGACATTTGGGATGTCATATGTGTGTTCTTTGATATATGGATGATGATGTTGGGATATTGACATTCTAGTGAGTTAATCTTGCAAGTATAATCTGGTAGAGAAGATTTAACAGCTTGGTGCTTGTAGATTTCAAGTAAAGGGGCTGTTTTGTTGTATGCACAGAATGTGTTCGGTGAAATGCTTGTGAGAAATTAGCTACCGCTGTCCCTTTTGCATCACAGTTTGATAGGAGACCGACCAAAGCAATGGATTCGTTGGTTGTCGTGGTCAGAGTATTGCTATAATACTTCATATCAATCTTCTCTCCGAGAAACACCTTTCAAGATTGTCTACGACTGGGAACCTCCAACTCTCCGACGTTCTTGTGATCAGATGACAAGCTTACCGACAGTGGATCAGCTCCTGCATGAACACGATCAATTTTTACTTGATATTCGAGAGCGCCTGCTTCATTCTTAGCAATACCATAAGCGGCACTATGATGCCAAACATCGCGAGCTGCATTTTAATGTTGGCCAGTGGGCATGGCTTCAGTTACATCATAGACACGCGGCTTCTACCATTGATCGTGTTAATCGCAAGTTAGCACCACGTTATTATGACCCATAAAAGGCTACGGAGAAAATAGGAGATGTGGCATACAAACTGGAACTACCTCCATGGGCTCGGATTCATAATGTTTTTCATGTGAGTTTGCTCAAACCGTATTATGAAGACCCTCCTGTTTCATCACCAGCCTTACCAGAATTGCAATACGACTGAGTAACTCCAACGCCGCGCCATGTTGTACGTTCTCATCTAAATCGTGGTGTCCATGAGCTACTAGTACAATGGATAGGATTGCCTGATTCAGACATGTCATGGGAGTCCTTGGAAGATTTTCGACGCAAATTTCCGTCCTTCCAGCTCGAGGATGAGCTGGTCCCGAGGGAGGGAGAGATGCCATGGTTGGAATTAAAGACGACGTCGGATGCCATCGTCAATTAGCTCACAGAGTGGCGACTAGTTATTTGGAAAGCACACACAGAGTTTGAATAGTAGTTGAGTTAGTATGAGTTTATATATAGAGTCTAAATACATGTTTGTTTATGAGTATGAGCCTTTCCTTAGTCTATCATGTTAGGCAAACCTCTATTTAAGGAGGTTCCTTTTGATTCAATAAAGCAGTCTGAAGTTATTAGTCTATCCTCCTCTTCGGTTCTACTATTCTCTATCCGGCACAATTTCTCAGCTCTGCTTCCATCTCTATCTTCAACTCTGCTTCAAGTCGACACAATGGTATCCGGCACAATTTCTCAGCTCTGCTTCCATCTCTATCTTCAACTCTGCTTCAAGTTCACACAATGGCACCTGGTAAACCTCTACACCTTAAACCTCCAGTTTCACACACATACAATCTATGATCTGGAACAGGGCGTGACAGCATCAGATGCATCTTTTTATGTCCAAGCGAAGAAGAAGCTGTAGCATATTTGCTCAAATTTCAAAACATAATCTGCAGAACCCAAATTTAGATAGGTGTAGTATTGTATTTGCATAGAAGCTTGAAAATCAGAGTAAAAAAAATGAAAAGTTCGAGGGGGTGGTGTGGTGTTGTTTTTGTTTTGTTTAGAACGCTAAAGAGCAATACAAAAAATGGTCATGAAAATTTTGGAAGGTATGAACGATTAGATTGTGGCCAAGATGCAGAGCCAAATATTTGGTAAAACAACTCAAGCTAGAGTTTTTTTTAGGTTACAAAGTAGATGAATATGCGTGTGAGTGCGCCCCTATAAGCCAAATTTTAGAAAAGTTAGCCATTATTTGTTCTCGTTGCCACACTAGAATCGCTTTATGATCTTGGCATCAGAGCATTTTCTCATGCAAAAATGATAAAAGAAAAAAATAGTAGGATAACGCATTGACCGGCTAGAGTTGTCGTGCCAAATTTTGGCGAAGCTTTTCCGCGCCCATGTTTTGCCCGTGATTTGGCAAAGAATCGGCTGATGTTTTACCAGAGGGCAGAACTAGCGTCTCATCTTCATCATTAAATCTAACTTAAAATGATCGATTTCAGTCACCGGATCTAGCGCAATAAAAATCGGCAAGACACCATAATTATTTAGTAAGTCTGGAACAAATTCTTATCCGATGCAATAAAATATTGTGTTACAACACTACAACAATCACTCTCAAGACACAACAAAAATCATAGCAATCGCAACAACAACGACACACCATCTAGCAAACCCACTACAACAGAAAAAAATTGTGCAACAAATCTGCAACTCAACCCAACTGCAATGAAATTCCTTTTGCTACAACATTTGAGAAGACACGGTATAACAAAATAAAACACTTCATGCAACAATTTGAAAAAGTTATTGCAATAAATCCATAAAATACTTGTTACAAAGATACTGAAGGAGGAGGACACGACTAGTGTTTGCACGAGGTGGAGCACCATGGCGTCGCGATGACAGTAGCGCCTCCAAATCCATTGCAGTAGAGGCCTGAGGGGCAGTAGCAGAGTCGACGACGCCCTTGAGGACATGCGGGATGGTTGCCCTCGACACCGACCTCTTTGGGGAGAGGGGGAGATATCTATGGTGTGACTGTCTAGAGAGGGATTATAAATATGGAGGAGATGGAGATGGAAGGGGAGAGCGTGTGAGATTCCCTCCCTCCCTCTAGATTTTTCTCCGAAGGTACTTGATCCACTTTGATTTTGTTGTACCTGTAGAATGAGGAGAGCAAATGAGTTCGAGGGAAAGAAATCGAAGTAAGGTTGCAAGAGTGCGAATCGAGAAAACGAAGCATCGAGTAAGAAAGCACATTACGGTTCACTGGACTGAGAAGACGAAAACATTTAGTAAAAAAAACCCATATGTACACTGAACTTAGAAAACAAAGCGTAGCAATCGTCAGGTGAATTAAGTTTGCGTTGGATCGTACACTACGTGCTATCATTATCCTTTACCAAAGCTGCTAGCCGCTATTACCAAAGTTCGATACTACTACCCGAGAGGGCACTCAAAATACATAGGTTTAGTCGTAATTTTGGTGAGGCAAACACAAAGACATGCTCAATGCGTCTTTCACGCCGACGGCCTTCCTTTTCCCACCTACTCTACATCGCAAGACACGCCAGACAGAAAACCCCTTGACGGTAGCCATCCGGTCGCTGCCGGTGGGTGACTGCTCTGCTCATAACGGCACTCCACTCAGCCACCGGTCAGTCTATCAGTCCATCAGACCATCACCCCTCCTCTCTCCTGCCGCCCGGTCGCTCACCACACGCCCGCCGCACGCGAAGAAACTCTCGAGCGCTGGCTCGATCCTCGGGAGAGATTTGGAGATTCTGGAGAGGTCGGCAATGGAGAGCAGCAGCGAGGAGGAGCTGGAGGAGGACTTCCCGGGCCACGAGTGGATCACCCCACAGTCCTCCATCCGCGCCGCCTACCAGTCCCAGACCGAGAAGGTGGTGGTCTCCTCCCCCAAACCGCTCCAGTTCTTCCCCTTACACCCACACGCTTATCGCTGGGATTTTACCTGCCGCTCTTTCTCATTTAGTTCTCGCGTCTTCCTGTTGTTTCCCTGTTTTGTTTGTGCTTAAAGTTAGATTGCGATTTTGGATCTAGAGTGGGTGCGATGGTGTTGGGAGGGGCAATCGCTCAGGGAAATGAATCTATGCATCATTTGGTCACTGAGCTCTTTGGTGAATTCCGATTTGTGAATCTTGAATATGGTGCTGTTCTGTAGCACAATCTGTTCTAAGTTCTAGCCTGACCGTACTGAAACAAAATTGGAAGTACAACCTAACCTTAGCACGACCATATTGCAATGGAATTAAATGGGGATTTTGGTCCGCCTGCATCTTTGTCAGTTGGGGCCGGTGGGGACTCCGGTGGTTGCTCAAACCTTCTCATTAGTGTGGTGATGATACTCAATGATAATAGCTATCGTGTTGAACAGGGTATCAGGAAAATTTGCTCTGAGCTACTGGAGTTGAAGGATGCTATTGAAAATCTGTGTGGGAATATGCAGTCGAAATACCATGCTTTCCTCAGGTAATTACTAATTACTGATTGGTTCGTTCTGTTCTGAAAGTAATGTGAACATTATCTCTATGGATGATGCACTTTATGTTGTTGTTAATAGTTTCTTCTATTCTGAATTTTATCGTCTTGTTTGTCATTCGCTCTACATGGTTTAGTGATTTAGTGGTATCTGCCTTATTAATCTTGCAAAAGACTGTTTTGTCACCTCATGGAAGCATTTACGTTGCTGTGGTGTGCCAAAAGACCAAAATCTTACAGGTGTTTGTTACACATTTTCACTGATGTCATACTGAATTACCAAGTGTTAAGCAATTTCCATAGCTGCCAAGAAAACCTGAATTCCTTATAACTATTGACACATGTTTAATTACAGTTACTTGGATATTATTAAAAGACCAGCCATGAGGAATACATAATAATGAAACTTTCTTTTCAGTGCAAATTTTGAATTTTTGGTAACTTGAAAGCTGAAACAAATACACTGTAAATCTACGATATTATCCTTGCAAAGCGTGTCTCCTGAGATTGTGCTATTTCTGCTGATTAGCTGAAACCTGAAAGTCAACCTTTTTTCTTAAGTGCGTCAACACTTCGGCTAATGCATGATTCAGCTTTTCCTTCTTTTTTTAATTAGTAGACATTGTGATTGTAATCTATAATGTCTTGTGTTTCTATTCCTCATACTTCCATGCATTCATTGTCTTGTCACACAATGTTTTCTCCCTTCCCGTTGTTCACACAGAATATCTGAAGAGGTTGTTGAAGCAGAACAAGAGTTAATTGAGTTACAGAAGCATGTGTCTGCCCAGGGGATTCTTGTGCAAGATCTGATGAGTGGTGTGTGCCGTGAACTCGAAATGTGGCAAAAATATAGCAAGGACGAACATGTGGAAGAAAAGGATTTTCAAACTGAACTGAATGAAATATTGTCTGATGTCACCCAAGATCCCAAAGTTACTTTTCTGGATAAAATAGACACTTTGCTTGCAGAGCACAAAATAGAGGAGGCATTGCTTGTTCTGGAAGCTGAAGAGAAGAAATATATGGCTACAGATGCTTCAGGCAAAGAATCAGATGCAAAGATTTCTGCCTTTAAGACAGCACTGTTCAAAAGGAAATCAATTCTTGAGGATCAGCTTGTTAGGTATTCGGAACAGCCATCTTTATCTATTAATGAACTAAGGAGATGTTTGTCTGGTTTAATTAAGATAGGCAAAGGTTCTGTAGCCCATCAAGTACTTCTAAAAGCTTATGGCTCACGTCTTCAGAAAAATATTGAGGCATTTCTACCCAATTGTTCAATCTACACTGAAACTTACTCTGCAACCTTGTCACAGCTTGTTTTCTCAGCCATCTCGAAGGCGTTAAAAGAATCTAGTACACTATTTGGAGATAGCCCCATGAATATGAACCGGATTATCCAATGGGCTGAATATGAAATAGAAGCTTTTGTGCGTTTGGTTAAAGAAAATTCTCCCTTGCCTGAGAGTGTTTCTGCCCTTCGTTCTGCCTGCATATGCATCCAAACTAGTCTCACTCACTGCTCTTATCTAGAATCACATGGGCTGAAATTCTCGAAGTTACTTATGGTACTATTGCGCCCTTATATTGAAGATGTGCTTGACCTGAATTTTAAAAGGGTGAGAAGAAAGATTGTAGATTCAGCGAGGAATGGTGATATTCTGCTTCGCACTCCTCAAGAAGGACCACCGCTCTCTGGTGCAGTTGCACCGAACGTAATGCTTACAAGCAGTGGAAAGAAGTTCGTGTCCACTGTCAATGTGAGTTCCCCTTTTATTGATTCTTATCTGTTGAGATTTGTTTTTACTGTATTTGCCTTGTTCTCACCTTACGTGTTACTATGTATGAGAATTCAGTTTCCTTTTGTGTTGGGTTGAACAATTTGTGTTGCAAATAATGCATCGAAAAATAGGAATGGAAGACACCAATATTACGTGGAAAAACCCTGCGAGAAAAAAACATGGACACACGAAGACAATATCACTATATGAAGAGATGTTTACAATTAAGCTCTTGTTCTATCCTATGGACTACAAGACTGAATTTATAGTGGTACATGAAAGAATCCGTGTAGGAGTAGACTTATGAGTTGGAGTAGGAAACTCAATTCGTATCACACTCAAACTCAACAATTTGATTTCGAGTATTGGACTAGTCCTGTCTGCAACGTTTACATCTATTACATCCAACGAATTCTCTGTGAGGTGAACAATTTACACCTCAAAGAACATATGGGCATGCTGTGGGTCGCTAACGGCCCTTGAAACCCACATTGAACCTTGTTGAATGTAACTGACCTCACTTGTGGCCACATCTATTTGATGCTAGTACTCAGCACGTTCTCAAGAGATGCTAATACTCGGCACAATAACTCCCTGCGTGTTAGCGTGTGCTATACTAGGCAGGGCCCTTGCTATGTTAGGCAGGACCCTTGGGTTTAGGGTGGTGCGGCTGCACAGGCATGTTGCCTTGTGCGCCTCCCCCTGGTTTGGTTAGTTGGTTATAATAGGCAAGGATCTTCTCAGATAGGGCTATTTCCTATTCCCGTGAACATCCCTGCCTATATGTACTCGAGCCTTTGCTCCCATTAATTCATTCACAATTTCCCCAAAACCATTGTCTTTCATGGTATCACGAGTCCGGATTCTCCTCGATTTCCTCGCTCGCTCACCTACCTAGGCCCCTCGCCGCTGCAGTCGCTGCACCGGCTTCCTCGCCGAAGCGGCGTCTCTCCTCCCTCAGCGACATGGCTCCCGAGTCGCCCAAGGCGAGTGACCTCGGAAGAACGGCGACGCGCTCACCGATCCGTCCGTCCCTCGCCTCCTCCGTCCAACAGACGAGCTTGCCCGGCGGCGCCGAGAAGGCTAACGCCGCCACGCAAAGACCGGGAGATGCACGATTCGCCCTTGCTCGTGCGATCGAGGTCGACGAGGAAGCGACGGCCGCCGCAGCCGCGACGCCGCTTATCGCCCGCTTCAACGCCGCCCATGAACGCAGCGGCCAAGGAGCGCGACGGCCGCCGCCGCAATCGCCACTCCCAACCTTCCCGGCCGCGGCCGCACTCCGCAGCAGACCGGCCGATCGCGACACCGCGATGCTCCTCCAGAGGCCGCGGCCTCCCGAACCTTCACGCCAAAGGTCGCCGTCTCCAACATCCGCAACCTCATCTCCATCGTTCTCGACGTCGACTCGGGTAACTTCAATCGCTGGCGTGACCAATTCCTGCTGACTCTCGGCAAGTTCTCCCTCCAGGATCACGTACGCCTCAACAACCCGGTCCCCTCGCCGGACTGGGAGCGGATGGACTGCGTGGTCCAATCCTGGATCCTCGGCACCCTCTCCGACGATCTCACCGAGATCATCTCCTCCCAGGGCTCCACCGCCAGGGACGCTTGGCTCGCCGTTGAGTCTCAATTCCTCGGCAACCGGGAGATACGCGCCATCCAGCTTGAGACACGGTTCCGCAACTTCGTCCAGGGCGACCTCTCCGTCGCCGAGTACTGCCGCCGCCTCAAGAAGATGGCCGACGATCTCACCGCCCTCGGGGAAGTCGTCACCGACCGCACCCTCGTCCTCAACGTGATCCGAGGCCTCAACGAGCGCTTCACCCACGTCGGCGCCCTGCTTCGTCGCGCCCGGCCCTTCCCCTCCTTCCTCGACGCGCGTGACGACCTCACCCTGGAGGAGCTCACCCTGGAGTATCGGCAGCCTTCCCCGGCTGCTGCCCTCGCTGCCACCACCAAGTCCTCACAGCCGTCCCCACAGCAGTCCGGTTCCAACTCCGGGGGGGCCGGCCACGGGAACGGCTACAAGAACAACAGCCGCCGCAGCAAGCGTGGCGGCGGCGGCGGCGGAGGGTCGCCCAACGGCCGCCGCCACCGACGGCGGCCAAGAAGAAGAAACCGGCGCTTCTACCGGCAGTAGCTCGGCGCTAAGATCGCAGCGCCACCGGCCGCCTCGCCGTCCGTCTACAACCCGTGGACGGGCACCATCCACATGTGGCCCGGCGCTCGTCCCCCACTGGCGCCGATTCCTCAGCCTCGTTCCCAGCAGCACGCCTTCGTCGCGCAGCAGCAGCCACCTGCGGTCCCTGCGCCGACCGAGGGGGCCGGCCACTGGGCGCCGCCAGGGTACTACAACCCCATGGCGGTGCGCGCCTCCCGGGACACTCGATCCATCGCCTCCGCCGGCCGACGGCAACGTTGAATCAGCCCCCGTCCGCCGAGTGGACCTTTGACTCAGGTGCTACTTCTCACATGACATCCTCTTCCAGCAATCTTTCACATATTTTTTCTCAGCGGTATCCTACTCATTCATCCATTGTTGTCGGTAACGGTTCCATGCTTCCCGTAGTTGGCACTGGCTCTACTGAATTACCTCATTCTCTATTTCTTAATAATGTCCTTGTGTCTCCACAAATTATTAAGAATCTCATCTCAGTTCGCCAGTTTACTATCGATAACAATTGCTCTGTCGAGTTTGACCCTGCTGGTTGTTCTGTGAAGGATCTGCAAACTCGGAACGTGATCGTCAGGTGCAATAGCTCCGGGGCCCTGTACCCTTTGCGCCTCCTCCAAAGACAGATCTCTTGTCGCCAAGGTCGCCTCCCTTGTGGCATCGCTGTCTCTGGCCACCGCCATGAAGCTCACGAAGCTTGCGTCTAGTGTTTCCTTTCATATAGAGGATTGCTCCGATTTATGTCATGCTTGTCAGTTAGGGCGCCACGTTCGCTTGCCCTTCCATGCGTCCGCATCTCATGCGTCTAATAAGTTTGATCTTATGCATTGTGATCTCTGGACATCCCCGGTCGTCAGTGTGTCCGGTTATAAATATTATTTGGTCATTCTTGATGATTGCACGCACTATCTGTGGACTTTTCCTCTACGTGTTAAATCTGACACTTTCAGCACGCTCGCCAACTTCATTGCCTACGCCTCCACCCAGTTCGGCGCCACCGTGAAGGCTGTTCAGTGCGACAACGGGGGCGAGTTTGACAACTCCAGCGCCCGTACTTTCTTCCTCACCCGGGGCATACATCTTCGCATGTCCTGCCCTTACACCTCGGACGAGCCAGTAAGTCGAACGCATCATTCGATCGATCAATAATGTTGTTCGCCTCCTCTTTGCTCCAAGCCTCCATGCCCCTCTTCTTCGGATTGAGGCGCTCCACCGCGACGGCTCTGCTTAACATCTTGCCCACCAAGACCCTCGCTTTCTCTACGCCGCATCTTGCTCTATATGGCACACCACCGGCGTATGATCATCTACGGGTTTTTGGCTGCAAGTGTTATCCGAACCAGTCTGCCACAGCTCCTCACAAACTCGCCCCTAGGTCTGTCCTATGTGTCTTCCTTGGCTATTCTCACCATCATAAAGGATACCGCTGTCTTGACCTCTCCTCCAATCGCATCATCATCTCAAGGCATGTTATCTTCGATGAAACTACCTTTCCGTTTGCTGATCGCGATGGACCCCACCCTCCTGCCGCCTTCGAGTTTCTTGATACTCCTGACGCTGTGCCTGTTCCTATTGGTCCATCGCACAAGTTTTTGCCTGCAGGAACACATCCCGCCGACCCTGGTGTCTTGGCGCCCACGCAGTGCCCTCACCATCGTGGTGCGCGCCAGAGGACCTCGCGCTTACGTTTCCCGGACGACGCTCCTGGGACCCCGCACCATCCTCGCGCCACGCGCGCCCCGACTCGCTTTCACTTCGCGCCACGCACGCGCGGCTAACGTCGTCGTCACCGCGCCACGCGCGGCCTCCTCCCCTACACCAGCGTCACCCGCGCCACGCGCGGCACATACGCTCCTTTTCCCCGTGCCACGTGCGGCCACGCCGTCATCGCCTGCTGCGTCCCCCGTTCGTGGGCCGCCACCTGGCTTCCCGCCTCTTCCCGAGCGTGTCATCACTAACGCGTCTACGCCGCGCCGAATGCCCGCCATTGCGGCTCGCACCACCTTCGCCATCAAGACACCGCTCCGCTAAGGTGCTTCCCAAGAGTGCTGTTGCCGTTCCACCGGTGACCAACCAGCACTCTATGGCGACGCGCGCTAAGAGCGGGTTCCGCGTTCCGGCGCTCTTCCATGCTGAGCTCCTGTCTCCAGTGCCGAAGACCTATCGCAGCGCCCTCGCCGACCCGAGCTGGCGTGCTGCAATGGAAGACGAGCACGCCGCCCTTCTGCAGAACCACACTTGGGATCTTGTGCCCCGTCCGCCACATGCCAATGTCGTGACGGGCAAATGGATCTTCAAGCATAAGTTCCATGCTGACGGGACCTTGGAGCGGTACAAGGCGCTACTGGTTCTTGAGGTTTCACCAGGCGCCGGGCGTGGATTTTTCGAGACGTTGATCCAGCCGTGAAGCGTTACCATCCGCGACAAGATTCTCTCGCTCTCTCGCCATCGCCCGTGCACCAACTTGATGTGAAGAATGCGTTCCTACATGGCACCCTCTCAGAGACAGTGTACTGCGCACAGCCGTCCGGCTTCGAGGATCCTGCTCACCCAGATTTTATTTGTCGTCTGAACAAATCTCTCTACGGGTTGAAGCAGGCCCCTCGCGCGTGGTTCACCAGGATCGCCACGCATCTGACTTCCCTTGGTTTCGTTGAGGCCAAGTCAGACACGTCGCTCTTCGTCTACCGTCGCGGATCCGACCTCGCATATCTGCTACTTTATGTCGATGACATCGTCCTTACGGCCTCTTCATCAACACTCCTCCGCTGGATCATTTCGGCCCTGCAACAGGAGTTCTCCATGAAGGACCTCGGTAAGCTGCACCACTTCCTCGGTATGCATGTTCAGCGCTCTGGCGATGGTCTTCTTCTTTCTCAGAAGCAGTACATGATGGAGCTCCTTGATCGCGCCGGCATGTCCGAGTGCAAACCGTGCTTGACGCCAGTGGACACCAGCCCCAAGGTTGCGGCTGCAGATGGTGCCCCAGTCTCCGATGTCTCTGACTTCCGCAGCCTCGCCGGTGCCTTGCAGTGGCTGACCTTCACTCGGCGGACATCGCCTCTGCCAGCAAAGCAAGTATGCCTTCACATGCATGATCCCAGGGAGCCGCACCTTTCTGCACTGAAGCGGATTCTTCGGTACATTCGTGGCACTCTTGACATGGGTCTTATGCTGCGACCATCCTCAGCGACGGATCTTGTGGTCTACACTGATGCTGATTGGGCTGGTTGTCCCGATACGCGCAAGTCCACCTCGGGCTATGCTGTGTTCCTCGGCGACAGTCTCGTCTCCTGGTCATCCAAACGTCAGAACACTGTCTCTCGGTCCGATCTTTGAAGGCCGAGTATCGCGCAGTGGCTAATGGAGTTGCCGAGGCTACCTGGCTGCGCCAGCTCCTCCTGGAGCTTCACGCCCCCCTCCGGCGAGCTACGCTGGTGTATTGCGACAACATCAGCGCCGTCTACATGTCTTCCAACCCCATCCAGCATCAACGCACCAAGCACATCGAGATTGACCTCCATTTTGTCCGAGAACGAGTTGTCATTGGTGTCTTTGTTCGCGTCCTACATGTGCCTACTACATCACAGTATGCGGACATCTTCACCAAGGGCCTACCTTCCACCATTTTTACAGAATTCAGGACCAGTCTCAACGTGTGCAGTGGCTGACGATTCGACTGCGGGGGGGTGTTAGCGTGTGCTATACTAGGCAGGGCCCTTGCTATGTTAGGCAGGACCCTTGGGTTTAGGGTGGTGCGGCTGCACAGGCATGTTGCCTTGTGCGCCTCCCCCTGGTTTGGTTAGTTGGTTATAATAGGCAAGGATCTTCTCAGATAGGGCTATTTCCTATTCCCGTGAACATCCCTGCCTATATGTACTCGAGCCTTTGCTCCCATTAATTCATTCACAATTTCCCCAAAACCATTGTCTTTCACTGCGTACACATATCTAGGATAAATAGGCGTAATGTACTTGCATGATTTAGTGTAGGGATGAGTTGGTGCAAACACCAAACTACTGTGGTCATTTTCCTGGTTAAGTGATCATTTTCCTGGTTAAGTGCATATTTTCAAAAAATAATAATTATAGAACATTCTTTTACTGGAACAAATGGAAAGTGCAATATCGTGGAATTTATTTACTTGTTTCACAATTTTCTGTAATTTACCTTATATCTGATCATTTGAAGCAGCTGTTATCTGCATGTGCTTCTTACAGGACGTTTTGGATCAAGTTACCGCAATGACAATAGTTCACTTTGGTGGAACAATTTTGAATAAATTTCTCCATCTATTCGATAGATATGTAGAAACACTTATCAAAGTCTTGCCAGGACCTTCTGAAGATGATAATGTAGTGGAGTCAAAAGAGCCTGTAGAATTTAAAGCTGAAAGTGATAAGCAGCAGCTTGAACTCATTGGAACAGCATATACTATAGCAGATGAATTATTGCCAGCGGCTGTATCCAAGTTTTTTGATATGCAAACTGAGAAGAAAGGAACTAGTGGATCAAGTGAAGGCCTTGGTCCTGGGTCCTTATACTCCATAGAATACAAAGAGTGGAAACGTCATCTGCAACATTCATTGGACAAACTGAGGGATCACTTCTGTCGACAGTATGTCTTATCATTTATTTATTTGGAAGGGAAATCACGATTGGATGCTCGAATGTACTTGGAGGGGAAAAGCGATGATCTTTTTTGGGATTCTGATCCCTTGCCTTCACTACCTTTCCAGGTAATTCCACTTCAATGATGTGGTATCTAATGTTTACATATGATCTTGATAAAAGTGCAAAATTTTCCATGTTTCTCTCGAAAACTCTAGCTTCACAGGTCTATATTAGAAAGATACGCCTGTGTTATATGGGTTGGATCCAATGGAAAAAATAAAGTATATTTAAACTCGATGCTATAACATCTGTTACTACTTCTGCCACCACCATGCTCCAATCAAGTATTACTTAGGACCACAATTGTGCATGCTTTCTAGATAATGCAGCTGTGGTGGAAACTTTTGTGTTTATTATACCTCTGTAGATGGTTATGTTGAGACTTAAGCACTGGAGGATAGTTTGGGACCATAACCTTTCTTTCCATAATAAGTTCTTCCTTGTTTTGCTTAAATTGTGAAAGCAAAAGGATACATAGAATTCTTGAACCTTAATGTGCTTATGCTTTCTACGCTGGTTATCACCATAGTTCATCTTTGAACGCATTGATGGGGGTGGTTTCCACTTGAATCCTTATTCCACACCGTAAAAATTCTTCATAATATGTTTATGTTGTAAGTGCATATTGTTAATGTGTAAAGGAACTCTATCTCTATCTATGGATATTGCCGGATACAGTTACCATACCCAAACCGACAATATCTCTTGTAATCTTTGTATAGATAGAAACTAGTGATTTGAATCTTTTGTATAGAAATAAACCAATGTCATGTTTGTAATCTACATATATGAGGATCAATACAAAGAGCCGGTTGAGGCTTCTTCCTAAACTTTCATGGTATCAGACGCGGTCACGTTCCCCTAACTTGTTTCTCTTCCGCTACTCCCGTGTGCGTTTCCTCCCGGCCAGTAGCCACACATACGCTGCCACCTCTCCCCGCCACTTACACCATCTCTTGGTAGCAAGCGCCACCATGGGTGCTGTTGTGCAACTTTGGGCGCAGGCTGTCAGCGCCAACATCAAAACCCTAGTCCCGATCACCCTCGAGCTCTCCGCCTCCAACTATGCGAAGTGGCACATCCTCTTCGAGGTCGCGGTCACCAAATTCGCCCTCGAGGATCATCTCAACGTCCCCGGCTCCTCTAGCACCCCTGATGCTGATTGGAAGCGCTGAGACTCCACGTGTTGTCTTGGCTTTACGGGTCTATTCCCCCCAATCCTCGACACCGTCATGGCGGGTCTACCCCCCCCCCAAATCCTTGACACCGTTATGGCACCATCCACCACCGCCTCTACCGTCTGGACGACGATCAAGAATCTTTTTCGGGACAACAAAACCACCCGGGCCATCTACCTCCAAGCCGAGTTCAGTAACTTGGCTCAGTGCGATTTGTCCACCACGGACTGTTGCCTCAAGTTGAAGACACTCTGACACTCTCCGCGATGTCGGGCAGGCCGTGAGCGACCAAAGCATGGTGCTCACCATGATCAAGGGCATGAATTCAAAGTTTCGGACCTTGTTGTCCCTTCTTCCGATGACGCAACTGTTCCCAACCTTCATACCGCATCTCTTCTCCTCGAGGAACTAAAGGACGCACACGGTTATCAGCTTGCCCAGGTCACGTCTCTTCTCGTCGACTTGTCTGCAGGCTGTGGCACCAACTCGGGGGGGGCTCTTACAACGTTCCTCAATGGCGCACACCCAATACCGGCACCAACAGCGACCGCCCAATTGGCGGCAACGACATGGGCCATGGCTGTGGCAAACGCGGCAAAGGCAAGGGCTACAAGAGCGGGCCTCCAATGCCGACCTTCTACAACCCGTGGACCGGCGCCATCCACCTCTGGCATCCTTGGCCCACGCCCTGGTGCTCCTGCCCAGCATGCGTCGCAGGGCCTCCTCACCGTGATGCACCCCCTCCCTGGCGCACCGCACGGTTATGCGACGACACAACCCGACTTCCTCCCTAACGTTCCATGTGGTTTCCCGACCGCACCGCACGGCTTGTCTACCGCACCGTACGGGTACCATCCTGGCAACATCTCGGTCCACGCCAACCCTTCGTCCTCGTCAACGCCTTCAACACTATGACCTTGTAGCCATCGACCATTGATTGGTACATGGACACCGACGCCACTGTTCACATGTCCCCCGACTCTGGTAACCTCACATCCGTTTCTCCTCTCCTTCTCCCACATTATGGTCGGCAATGGTCACACTCTTCCCGTCACTAGCGTTGGCCAATGCATCTTTCCCAAACACTCGTCCTCTTTACCTTCAAAATGTCCTTGTCACCCCTCGTTTAATCAAAAATCTTGTATCCGTTTGCAAGTTTACTATTGACAATCGTTGTGCTGTCGAATTTGACCCTCATGGTTTTTCTGTAAAGGATCTTCGGACCAAGAGTGAAATTCTCAGGTGCAATAGTTCGGACGAGCTCTGCCCTCTTCGACCTACACCTCAAGCTCTTGCCGCTTCTACCGACAATACTGTTCTTTGGCATCGTCGTCTTGGATATTGCCGGATACGATTACTATAGCCAAACCGACAATACTGTTCTTTGGCATTGTCGTCTTGGATATTGCTGGATATGATTACTATAGCCAAACCGACAATATCTCTTGTAATCTTTGTATAGATAGAAACTAGTGATTTGAATCTTTTGTATAGATAGAAACCAGTGTCATGTTTGTAATCTATATACATGAGGATCAATACAAAGAGCCGGTTGAGGCTTCTTCCTAAACTTTCACATATGTTTATAGGGCACAACTAGCGCTCGGACGTACGGTCTGAGCGCTAGCGCCGTACGCATCGGTTGCAACATCTCGACAAATCACGCAACAAAAAATGTTGCCGCAACAACAAAAACTATGATCGGAGCGCTACATTAAAACACATTCACCCCTAAGGGTCCCAAACATCTCAAATCATCTGATGCAACGAAAAAAAATCCTATAACAACATGCAACATTTTTGAGGGCACATGCAAAAACACCTGCAACATTTTTTTCAACGGGTCGCAACATCCCCGTGAACAGTACGCAACATTTGTTTCAACATGCGACAATATTTTTTTCAACGGGTCGCAACATCTCAAAGAACAGTATGCAATATTTTTTTCAACGGGCTGCAACATTAGACAATTGACTAGTTTGCAACGGCAGGGAGCTCACTTGTTGATCTGGGCGATGGCGCCGTCCAAGAAGATGACCGGTGGAGGATGTCTCACACCATGCATGCTTCATCACCCCATCTCCTTGGCAGTCCACCCATGGATGTCTCACACATCGCGGAGCCGAGGTTGCAGGCGATGGTCGGTTCGGCAACGCAGACGCAAGCTGTGTGGTGTGCGGCGACAACGACATGCCAGCAGCGGCATCTAGGCGCTGCTGGCAGCCTGAGGGCGCAACGACGTGCCAGCTCGGTGAAGGAGTTGTTAGAGATATATGTATAGTTGTGTTATTCCCCATTGTTATGAGGGGTTATTTGCATATTCATCTCATGTATTTGTCTATATATACTGGCCCTTTGGCCCCCTGAGAATACAAGTTGCTATTCCTAACATGGTATCAGAGCCCATTAGGGTTACCTCTCCCGGACGCGCAACTCGTCCTCTCCTCATCTGACCTAGTCGCCGCCGTCGCTGGCTTGCCGCTGTCGCCGGCCTCCCTCCGAGTCCAAGCCGCTGCCACCGGCTTTTCTCTCGCCGCTACCGTCAGCTTTCCTCTTGCCGCGCCATCAGCGCCGTCTCGTGCACGCGACGGGAGGCGTGAGTCGCCGGCTTCATCTTGATCGGGCGCGCCGCCTCGGCTTCCTTGCGACGGCCGCCGACATCCCCGTGTGGCGCCGCCGCTTTCACCACCACGATCCGCGCCGCCAAGGCTCGGTCGCCGTTCCCGCCTCGGCGCGCGCCGCCGCCGCTTGAATAGGCCGCCGCCCGCACGCTGCCCATCGCCCGGCCGCCGCCGCTGAACGGCCGCCATCGCTCGGCCCCACCTAGACCCGCCGCCAAGAAGGTGCGCTCGCTCGGGAGCAGGCGCAAGCTCGGGAAGAAGCGCGAGGGAGGCAGGCTTGGCTCCTACCGACGCCGCCGCCGCCCATCGTTGGCCGAGGGGAGCCCTAGTTCGTTCCCCCCTCCTCCCGTGTGCGACCGCACGTTATTTGGGCCGAGGAAGCCGGCCTAGCCGGCATTAATCTGAGCGTCGGAAGAAAAAAAAGAAAAAATAACGTTGGTCTAACCGCCGCGCCGTCCAGCGGCGCTTGTTAGACTACGTTACCTTGGTCGGCGCGCCGTCCAGCGCCGTCTACCAATGAGCACCGTTTCCCTCCCTCGCTGCCCGGTGATCTCCGGTGGTGTTAATTACACCGACTTCGTGTCTCACATGCGTATCCACATGCGTGGTCTTCGTCTCTGGGGCGTCCTCTCTGGCGATGTCACATGCCCGCCTTGCCCTACTCCCTCCTCCGATGGAGCCTCGCTGTTCTTGCGCCGCTTCGACAAACACAAGGTCAGCCGCCTTGCGATGATAAGGTCGCCTCGCCTACCAAGAGGCTTTGGATTCCTACACGGATCGATTGACAGCCTACACTCAGTGGTGTGACGACGACGCCGGTGCTTCTTGCCTTCATCGCCAGATGTCCACCTCGCCTCTCTTATGAGGTTGTGGGACTCCCTTCGGCTGTCCAGATGTGGACTCACCTTCGTCAGCGCTACGAACCCTCTGGAGATGCCCTCTATCTGTCCGTGGTTCGCCAAGAGCACTCTCTTCAGCAGGGTGATGCTATTGTTGACGCTTTCTACGCTTAGAGTTCTCGCATTCGCGTCACCGGACTCTCTTCGCCGCTTGGTTGCCGCTCCTGCTCATCTTTGCTGGTATGCGTCTTGACTTGGAGTTTCAGCGTGTCTACGAGTTCCTTACTTGCCTTCGTCCTGAGTTCGAGCAGAGGCGTGCCCAGCTTCTTGCACGCCACCTCGTGCCACTCTTCCGAGGCTCTTACCGAGATACGTCGCGAGAGGAGACTCGCCGAGTGGTCTTGATGCGATGCCACCCCTCCGTGCTCGCCGCTCGTCCACTGCTACACCGATCGCTCCACGCTTGAAGACATCGCCTCATCCAACGGTACCCACGGTGGTGGTGGCCGCCCTCCATCTGGCGGTGGCCGTCCTCGCTGCTCCTCGCAACAAGGTCGGCCACATTGAGTCCAGCTATAAGAAGCGGCGGCATCTTTCACGCCGTTCTTCTCCTAGCACCGCACCGGTCTTCTACATCGACGTCTCGCGCCGACTCCTTCAGCAGCTCTCATTGAGCGGAGATAGCGGACTTGACGCTTTGCTGCGCTTTGAGTTCTCTCGGCGAGTTCTGCGAGTTACGCTCTCGACTCTTGAACAATGAGAAACCACCTCCTACACAGTCAGGTACCTCCCCATGGATTCTTGATTTCAGAGCATCCTTTCACATGAATTCTGATTCTTTCACTCTGTCTTTCATTACACCTCTTGATTCCCCTGTCAGTGTTCTTACTGCTGATGGTACCCTCTTTCTGTCTCTAGTCGAGGACCTATTAGCAACTCATCCTTTCATGTTCCTTCTGTTGCTCATGTTCCTCGTCCAACCACGCAGCTTCTTTCTGCCGGGAAGATTACTGACCTTGGTTGTCGGGTCATTCTTGACTCTGACTCTTGTTGTGTTCAGGACCGTCATACGGGGTCTCTGGTTGGTTCTGGCCCTCGGCGCCTTGACTCACATCGTCTCTGCGAGCTTGACTGGCTTCACCTTCCTTCCGCTGCCACCGTCGCCGCCAGCCTCTCCGCTTCTACCACTCCGTCTATTAGCTCTTCTTCTTTTGTATGTTGATGATATGATCATCACTGGAGATGATTCTGAGTACGTTGCCTTTGTCAAGGCTCGTCTGAGTGAACAGTTCCTTATGTCGATCTTGGTCCTCTTCGTTACTTCCTTGGGATTGAGGTTACTTCCACTCCATATAGTTTCTTTATGTCCCAAGAGAAGTATATTCAGGATCTTCTTGATCGCGCCTCTCTCACTGATCAGCGTACTATTGAGACTCTCATGGAGCTCAACGTTCATCTCCGGCCCTCTGATGGCGAGCCTCTTTCTGATCCGATTCGCTATTGTCATCTTGTTGGGAGTCTTGTTTAACTTGCAGTTACTCGTCCGGATATCACTTATCCAGTCCACATTCTGAGTCAGTTCGTCTCTGCTCCCACTCAGGTCCACTATAGCCACCTTCTTCGAGTTCTGCGATACCTTCGTGGGACTATCTCTCGCCGTCTCTTCTTCCGACACTCCGGCTCGTTACAGCTTCAGGCTTATTCGGATGCTACTTGGGTCAGCGATCCCTTTGATCGCCGGTCTATCTCTACTTACTGTGTTTTTCTTGGTGGTTCTCTCATTGCCTGGAAGACGAAGAAACAGACTGCAGTATTCCGTTCGAGTGCAGAGGCTGAGTTACGAGCTATGGCTCTCTTGACAGCAGAGATTACCTGGCTACGGTGGTTACTTGAGGATTTTGGTGTTTCTATCACTACACCAACTCCTCTCTTGTCAGACAGTACAAGTGCTATCAGTATTGCCCGTGACCCTGTGAAGCATGAGCTCACCAAGCATATTGGTGTTGATGCTTCTTTCATGAGGTCTTGTGTGCATGATCAAGTGATTGCTCTACAGTATGTGCCTTCCGAGCTTCATACAGCGGATTTCTTCACGAAGGCCCAGACTCGAGCACAACACGGCTTCTACCTCTCCAAACTCAGTGTTGTTGATCCACCATGAGTTTAAGGGGGGTGTTAGAGATATATATATATAGTTGTGTTATTCCCCATTGTTATGAGGGGTTATTTGCATATTCACCTCCTGTATTTGTCTATATATACTGGCCCTTTGGCCCCTGGAGAATACAAGTTGCTATTCCTAATAGGAACATGCAAAACATCTGCAACATTTTTTCAACGGGTTGCAACGTCCTCGTGAACAGTATGAAACATTTGTTTCAACGGGCCTCAACATATGAAAGAATAGTATGCAATATTTTTTTATATGGGTCACAACATATCAAAAACACATAATTGAGTACTCACCCGGCGGTCTCGGAGGAGCAGCCGCTCCACCAGCTCGCCGCCGCTGGGACAACGGCAGGCCCGCGGGGTGGAGAGCCGGAGTAGAGCCCCCACCGATTGGTCGCAATGGTGCTGGCGGCCGTGGCGTTGGGCGCGGAGCGGTGGCCATACTGCTCGAGTGGTGTCGTCACTATGGCCTAGCTACCTTAGCTTTTTGCCTTATCCCTGGCTAAGCATGGAGGAATTAATCATCGGCTCAATATGCAGTGGCATAGTGGCAGTGCTGAGTATCGTGGGGAAGAGAGGAATGACTTTGTGGTCTGTAGAGAGAAGATAAGACCGAGCTTCTGAAATGAGTGGCGGAGAATGCATATACGATGGTAAGTGCATGACAGCGAGAGCAGTGCGTCTGATTTTTTTTTATTTGTGTCGTACGTCCGTGTTGTATGGTTATCCATGTTTATACCATCCATCGTAAACACAGCACTTTATTTTTGTGTTCATTTGTTGGCAAGTAACTCTTCTATTAACTGGCATGCATGGAAGTCCCCAGCCCCCATTTCATAATGACTACCTGTAAGGTTGAAGGTGGGGAAGGGCAAGGTGCACGTTGACTTTCAGGAATAAGGATAGAGAGATGCACGGGTTAACAATGACAAATTATGGCAGTTAAATGTATCACACAACATCTTTATTCAGTGGATTGCATTTAGCCCCAGGGCTGTAATTTAAGAGGGTAAAGGGCAATGTGTTACATAATTACTGGGCTCATTCTAATGAATGCTTGCACAGAACATATCCGTCTCACCTATTTATTTTCTTTCAGGCACTGTTTGGGAGATTGCAACAGCTAGCTAGTGTCGCTGGTGATGTTCTACTAGGCAAAGAGAAGATACAAAAGGTCTTGCTCTCAAGGCTAACTGAAACGGTTGTCATGTGGCTATCGAATGAACAAGAATTCTGGGATGTCTTTGAGGACGAGTCCATCCAGCTCCAGCCTTCGGGACTTCAGCAGGTACATTATATCAAATGTTCGTGTTACTTTGATGCAATTATTAAAACTTAAAAGTATCAATCTTTTGCTCCTTTCAGCTTATTCTTGATATGCACTTCATTGTTGAGATTGCTGTCTGTGGACGGTACCCACACAGACCCGTTCAGCAGCTTGTGTCGGCAATCATAACTAGAGCAATTGCAGCTTTCTCATCGAGGGATGTTGACCCACAAAGGTCTGTAATAAAAAAATCTTTTTGCTGCTTTTCTTTTACTATTATGATAATCTTTCTGTTGTCTGTTTGTCTATTGCTCAACATAATCTTGTTCCTTTCATTAAAATTATTTCAGCGCTCTTCCTGAAGATGAATGGTTTCTTGACACGGCCAAGGCTGCAATTCACAAGCTCATGTTAGGGACTTCTGGATCTGAGTCCGAGCTTGAAGAACATATTGCTCCACAGGATGAAATCTCGGATTCTGAAGAGAGTACTTCAACTCCATCGACGATAGGATCTGAAGATTCATTTGCTTCGGCAAACAATGATGATCTAGAAAGCCCTGTTTACTTCACTGATCCCGAGGCATAAGAGTTGCCCCCATCTTGTAGTTTCGAGTATAAATGTTTGAAATTCTATTATCCTTTTTACTTGTCAGTGTCTCAGGAATACCATCAGTAATTATTATTAAGGTCGTTACCGGAGTTTATGTTTTTTCCTCAATTTGTTTCTTTTCCTGAGCAATCAATAACTCAAAAGTGGAAATGGTAAATCTTTATTATCCTCATATCCGGTGCAGAGATACAGAGACCTTATGCCAACATAACAGAATAGAAGGTATAACTGGTATTGCACTAACAGTTTTCGAGCTACAAACGGACTCTTACAAATTCAGACTAAAACATATGGATGTATAAGCAACACTAACATAAATTGTAACTGATAGTTTCATACATTTTTGCTTTCTCTAGCCTTAGAAGCACATGTCGAGGAGGCAACAGCAGCAAAGGGCTGCACAGCTGCAAAACAACAGAGGGTGAATATTTCAGTAGATAACTATGTCCCTAGCTTTGCAGATTTTATAGAAACATATTATAGTGGAGATGAATGAATGGCTTATAGCAAAAACAGAGCAACAGCCATCGTCAGATCAACGATGTCATTGTATCCTAATTAATTAGCAAACAACTTTATTTATTTCCTCCAAGCTACGGCACCATTGTTCATTAGTTCATTCTCAACGCACCAGGCCGTCTGCAGGCAAAACAAATTTTTTCGATTAAAAGTAGATTTATATTGTCTGTTGGTTAGGATGTTTTTTGAGATGTGTTGGTTAGGATGTTTTTTGAGATGTGTTAGGATTGTGTCATTGTTTGTTAATGGTCTAACTGGAGAGGAGTTTGTAGACTGTAGTAATGAAATGGTAGGTGCATAAAGAAGAAAAGGCGGCAGAAAAGATTGTTCGGTGAATTTTAATAGCTCATGGTAGACTGGTATCCGTCACTAAAATATAACAACTCTTCAACCATCAGCGAACACAAACAAACAGAGGAATCACCGATCAAAGTTATGTTAGTCTTTGCTGGTGAGCTAGCTTGCACAAATCCACAGTGCACCGCATATAATGACATATGCGAGTGTGAGACGTCAAGCTTACCATCCTTCCAAGAAGGCCTTGTCACCGCGGCTCTGTACCTGGGCAGGCTGCGGAGGATTCATGGCCACGTCGAAGTTGGCAGGGTAGCCCGGTGGCGCGGTCGGCGCGTAGTTGTCCTGGGGCGGCATGTACGCCGCCTGCCCCGCCGGCAGCGGAGGTGCAATCGCCGAGTAGTTGGCCTGCGGCGGCGGGTACGCTGCTCGATCGTTACGCCGGCAAAAAAAAAACACCAAACCACGCAATCAGTCCACGCAAAGGCAGCAGCAAATTCGATGGGAGGAAGCAAGCAGCGTCCTGGCCACACTGAACATAAGAAGTTTACCGGCCACAGGAGCCTGCTGCTGATTGTAGTAGCTCATACTTGCGTGACAGCGTGAGTGGATGCAGCAACGTGTGTAACAGCAGACGGAAGAACTAGAGGGACGGGTGGTATGATCCGGGCGATGGGCTCGGCAATGCTCAGTGTCGTGTGTACAGTATATATAGCCAGGATACGCAGAGCAGATCAAAGTTGAAACAGACAACGGCTTCGGGTGCGTTCGAAGTTGCATGAGCTAGGCCGGCCGGCCGGATGCCGGCCGGTCACATCTATAAGCGGTTGCCAATTGGGTTGTGAACAAAATCTGGCGGAGTCCCACACGCAGCACGGAGAAGTAGTCACTCACTAGTCAGGTTCAGGTAGACAAAATTTACGGGGTCCACGTGTGACGTGTCACGGCTAGTGCGCGTTGATTTATCCACGTGTAAGGACGACAGGGCGCGAAGTGACACGGAGTAGAGAGCTAGGCCCGGCCCATTGGCATTAGTACAACTGGCCGGGCCAAATCCATGTGTGTTGAACGGTCAAGCCCGATCTTTATTTTTGAGGTATCCGGCACCGTTGATGTCTGATGGGCTGGACCAATGTAGTGGGCCAAAACGAACTTTTTTGCGCAGATTTAACTCGCATAATGGTCGAGGTGTGACGAAGCAGTACAATTCGTGCTATTTATATCCAGAAAATTTACTTGTATAACTTTTGTTGTGCATGTAACACTGGGAACGTGTCCAAAGAATTTTCCTTTCTATCCTAGTCGGTCGTGATCTCTGCAGTACAATCAATGCCTCTTACGGAGTTAGAACGCCTGCATTTTACCGCAAGCTGTACGAAGTTTTTTTCAGCTAAAATCCCTTGGCGTGCCCATACGCGAACCTATCGCATCAAATCAAAGCCACAAACAACGTTGCGCGTACGTGCAAGCAGTCACTCTCGTATCGGTAACTACTAACTCCTCAAAGTCGTTACATAACGAGACAACCGAGTGACTGACATGTAGTCTGTACTCTGTAGAGTGTATGTATACCTTGTAAGTTCTCGCAAAGCGAGGGAGCGGACGGGTAAGCCGTCTCTGTTGTGCTATTACTTCTGGACACGTGGAAGGTGGTGTTTGCTCAGCTATTATTAACTTAGCAGAGCAAGGCCGTGCGACCAAAGCAACTTCGTCTGTCACCTCACCTCCCTATCGCTAATTCACCACCTCCAGAATCCAAATCTCCTATTAAACTGCAGGTAGAATCATGCACTGCGCATATCTCATTCTTAGGACAGAAGCGTACCAAAATCGAATGTTTATCTGAACCTGAAGAAAGAACGAATGATCGAACAAGCCTATACGATTATATCACAAACTTAATTACGAGCCAAAATACTACTCACAAGGAGAAGATCGAACGCGGCAGGGCCTTAGCAAGTAGAAAGGATGACCAAGAAGAAGCTGCAAGAATAGCAGCAGTTGGATTTGAGCTCCCGATCTTGTAATCAAGAGTCGCCTTCGTGGCGGGCAGCGGCCATGGCGACGCCGTCGTCGTCCGTCGTCGGCTCCCACGACGACGCGGTGAGCAGGGAGAGGTCCTTCCACCCGAGCTTGAGGCACCCGTCCTCCTCCACCAGCGTGTAGCCCTTCCACGGGTACATGCCAAGAAGCAGCCTGGCCTGCGCGGCGGGGCTCCCGGCCAAGGACACCGGCCGGAACCCGGCGTGCCGCAGCTCGTCGCCCCACCGCTCCACCCGCACCTCGCCCGTCCGCTTGGGCCCCCCGACGGCCACGATGTTGCGTATCTCCGCGCCCAGGAGCTGCCGCTCCACCGCGTGCCGCTCGGCCGCCTCCCCCTCCGCGGCGCCGGCGCCGTCGCCCAGCGCGTCGAACAGCGCCGAGTAGTAGTGCAGCGCCTCCACGAACCGGCCCAGGAAGTCGCCGCTGTGCCCCAGGTCCTGCTCCACGATGGTGATCAGCTTTGGCCGCAGGCTCTTGAGCAGCCGCACCGTGCCGACGTCCGAGCCCGTCACGTCGTAGAGGCAGTGATGCATCCAGTGCACGACGGTGGCCTCCCGGTGGTGACGCGGGCCGAGGAGAGCCGCGGTGTCGGCGACGTGCCCGATCTTCCCCTCGATGGGCTGGAACTCGAAGGGCAGCCCGAGCGACGCCGCGAAGTCGGCGAGGCGGCGGCCGGTGGCCTCCAGGACGTCGAGCGACGCGCCGAGCCCGGTGATCCGGAGCGAGCGCAGTTTGCAGGGGCGGGATGCGAGGATGTGGAACAGCCCCGGCCACTGCAGCCCCTGCATGATGTCGAGGTCGATCACGTGGACGCGGTCCTCGCCGTCGAGCGCCTGGAAGATGGCCTGGTTGGCCGTGAAGTGCGAGAACTTGACGAGCGGCGAGAGCGCGTTGTACGCCTGGAACGCCCCGGAGATGCGGCGGCTCTGCGCGTCCGCGAGCGGCCGGAGCGCCAGCGGCGAGTAGGCCCCCAGGTAGGAGCTCAGCACGCGCGCGCACAGCGCGTCCCCGAAGTAGGCCGCGACGCGCTCGGGCGACGACCCGAACGGGGACGCCAGCTCGGCGATCTCCGGCAGCAGGTCCCGCGCCTCCGGCAGCTGGTCCATGGCCACCGCCTCCGCGCACCTGAGCAGCAGGTTGAGCAGCCGCAGCCCCCGCGTCTCCGCCGCCTCCACCTCCTCCCCCGCGGTCACCACCAACCCCTGCTGGATCCCCGTGGCTGCGGGGGAGCCATGCCGCTGCAGCCGCTTCCCCCGCGCGCGCTCCTCGCCCTCGGGGGACGTGGACGCGGACACCCCCCTCTTGGCCTTCATCGCTGCCGCCGCGTCGGTGCCGGGCGCGCGCGACAGTACGCCCTGGAGCATCACGCCAGCCGCGCGGGTCGAGGCCAATAATTTCGGGCGAGGAGGTCGAGCGAGGCGGTCAGTGACTCGGTGGCAAGCGAGGGGATAACTGATTACGCTGATGACTCGGGAGGCAGAGAGAGGGGTCGCCGTTAGCGTTGGACGCTGGCGTGGGAGCGGGCGGGCGTGCGTGCGTGCGATGCGAGCCAGGCGTCCGTCTGCGTTTGTCGCGTTTTTGGTAGTTGCGGGCGTCCCGTAGCGGGCGGCGCCCAGGCAGAGGGAATCAAAGGACGGGGCCGCGATAGGGTGACCGGTTGTCTCCACTCCGAGGCGGAAAAAGTACGGTGGTTTTTTTTTTCCAATGAAACCGCGGGGTGGCGAGCGTGAGACAGTGGTGACTGGTGAGTGAGACCAGACCGGCGCCGCGCTTGCGGGGGGGCCTCGTTCCGCAGGGGGGATGGATGGATTGGCCTGCTGTCAGCATGTGATCATTTGATGTGGGGCGAGACGGTACCGCGAACAGGGCGGGGGGTGGAGGACGGACAAAAACTTCCATCGGATGCCAGTGATCCGGTGGGACGTTTCTGGTTGGGCAGGGCAGCTTTGACTGCCGCGGTGCCGCCCGTGGACGCGACGGCGACGGCGACGGCGACGCCGCGGGGGGTGCATATCAGTTACCATTCATGCATTGTGCAAAGACCTGGTGTACAGTAGAAAGTAAGCTTTATCTGGGTTTTTAACCAAGTGTGAACGTGTGATGTTGCTGGTTTCCCCGTGAGCCGCACGTTTTCTCTGATGGCTGACACTCTAATCCGTGTGGTGCCGTGCCACTAGCCAGCCTCTAGCCTCGGGCGTCGGACGTCGGAGCCGGCAGCCAAAGCGGGGAGGGGCAACGAGTATACAGGGCCAGAGGAAGGATTTTTTTTTTTTGTTTAGCTGACACTGCTGCACAATAAAATAGCAAAACTAATACTCTTCGAGTGACTTGATAAAAATGGTATCCTTGGATGTGCCGGTAGAGAACACGTATCTCCTGCAGCGCCCCCACTGGTCCAGGTGATCCGGGCGGTGAGAGTGCGGTACGGGGCACATGTCGCAGTACGTCTGCGGTGTTATTTTTATTAATTTGCTCACGAGGTGAGGACTATTTTTACGATTTCACTATGTAACAGTATCATTTTAGCTAATAACCTTGGAAAACGAGATTTGGAGGAGAGAGCTATGAATCTCGAAGCACATTTCGTAGACAGTATCTCCAGAACAAAACCGTGAAAATAAAGTAGAAGTTACCTTCATAATCCAGAACGGATTGGTTTAGGACAACGTATTAACAGGTAGTTTTAAGACGATGTCACGGTCATGAGATGAGAGTATGAGACGAAGTATCTACTATAAAAAGGCGTACACGAAAAAGTTGTGCAAGAGAGAAAAAAAGAGATGGAGTTCACCATGAGCTTTATTTGACCAGAACTCATAAGCTAATCCTTCTAAGAAAACTCATAAGATAATTTATCTAAATATAGAGGCCAATAACATACACTAATCTAAAATAATCGTCAATCACTTTGTTGTCTGCCCTCTCGAAAAAGCACTTAGCGGATGGTTTCTAATACTGCTGTCTTTAGGAACTTGGAAGCCTATTGAACTAGCCCAAATGAACTTTTGGACTAACTCATGGCCCGGCCCATCCACTAATCAGGCCGCATCCATTAATCAGGCCGATGAGAAACTCTGGTGATTAGCGAAGATTTGCGAAGCCTCGAGAGAACGGGAGGTCACGGTTAGGGTTGAAAACGGATTGGATATGGACGGATAATGGCTCTACCATATTTGTTTTCGGATTCGGATACAAATATGAATACTCCGGATACGAATACGGATATGAATAATATCGAATACGAATACAGACCGAATACGAATTGAAACGAATATGGCCGCGGATATTTTTCAGAACATGAAAACCCCTTAAATTGTATGCCAGAAATTAACAAAAATATATAACTAGTTTATTTGATGTAAACATTCATGAATTGTTCATATTTTCAGCAACCACACATAACATTGGCACTAGCAAGTTGCATTAACTAGTTCATCATAAACATAACACTTAGTTTACCATATTTAGCTTATAAGTCATAACTCACAAAGTCACAAGTCATCACACATTCACACTTAGTTCATCACATACATAAAACTTAATTCACACTAACATTGATCAGGCTAGATGGTTAATCTATATACAAATGACTGTAACATCCCAAAGTATGTTACCAAAAATAAAATTAATAAAGTTATTATTTTATTGGATTTTCTGATATTTAAAATAGTTTTCTTGGTTAAAAATAAAATAATAATAAAATAAAGTCAATTATTTAATTTCCTAATTTTCAATGTCAAAAAAATTATTGAGATTTCTGGAATTTTATTGTATTTAAAGTGAAAATGAAAAAATAATAATAAATTTCTTGAATTTTTTGGATTTTAAAAAGGTTGTTCCTATTTTTCAGAAATTAAAAATAATTTATGTGCAAAAATAAAAACGAATTTTAACTTGAATTAATTTTATTAAGTTTAAAATAATTTAATAATTTTTTTTTGTATTTTTTCTAGAATTTTTTTTATCTCTATTTGTTATTTTCTAAAAGGCTATTTGATTTGTTGTATTTTTTGAAATTCGAAAATCAATTAAAATCTCATTTTCTCTTTTGGGCTGAAATCCTCTTCTATTGGGCCGAAATCCGGATATCCGTACTTGGTCTTATCCGGATAATCCGTATCCGCCGGATAGCATGCCTACCGTATTCGTTTCCGTTTCCGACAAAAAAATCCGAATCCGTTTTTGATCCAAAAATTATCCGAGAAAAATCCGATCCGAGACAATCCGAATCCGTTTCCGTCCGGATCGGTTGGAAACTATCCGATCCGTTTTCATCCCTAGTCACGGCGGGATGCCGGGACCTGGCAATCGGGTGCAGCGGGTACAGGTAGTGCTCGTTCATATTTATGTCTGTGACCCCGAATTCCCCCTCACGGATATACCCGCGAAGGTGACCCCGAATTTCCCCCACGGGCATACCCGCGAAGGACGATGGGCGAAAAACCTCGTCCATACCCTCCGCCCGCAGGTACCCGTCGCCCGCGGGCATGCCCGTTTACCCACGAATAATGCATAGCCACCCGCGGATATGCTCGTTACCCGTGAGCAATGCATACATCAAGTTCATCATAATTCACACATCAATGGCGCATCACACATTCAACAACTAATAAAGTTCATCACAATTCACATATCATGTTCAACAAGATAACTAATCAAGTTCAACAAATAAAATAAAAATACAAATTGACATAGTTCCTTACACAAGCGAGTAGATTACGGGTAATCAGGCGAAGCGGGTACGGGTGGAGCTTACCCATGCCCACGCCCGTTTACCCGATGGGCAAGGAATTGTACCCGTTTTCATACCCGTGGCAAAGAAAGATACTCAGACCCGCCTCCATTAGGGTATTCGCCTGCGGACACGCGGGTAATCGGGCACAATTGCCATCCATAGCCGGGACGGAAGCGCCGATCTCTCATCGATTCCCATTAGCAGGAGCTAGGGGTGAAAATGGATCCAATTCGGATGGAAACAAATCCAAATTGTGTCGGTTCGGATAATTCTTGGATCGAAAATGAATATATATTTTTTATTCGAAACGAATACAAATACAGTAGCTCTAGTACCCATCGAATACGAATACGAATACGAATACGGATTATACAGAATAAAAGAAGGCTAGATATTCGTCTTTTCGGCCTAATGCCCCAACCCAGCTGGTCCATCATCATCATTCGCCCGTCCCGCTGGCACCACACACCTACTCCGCTCGTCGGCTGTCGACCCCGCCGGCGTCGCACTACGCCCACCCTGCTTGTCGATGCCGACGCCCATTCTGAGAGCCTGCCCTAGAAGAAGCGGACGTTGGCGCCGAGGAGCTAGTCAGACCAGGGGGAGGAAGCACGGAGATTGAGGGACCGGACCTCCCTTGTGCCGCGACGGAGCAGCTCCACACGGAGGGTTGCCCGTATGGCAAGCAGGCTACGTGAACTACCTGGGCTCTGACGGGAGAGAGGGAACTAATGGGGAAAAGTGATTAGTGAAGAAAAATAAAGAGGTTGATGGATGTGCTTGCTGGTGAGGCGTCATCCATCTTGTTGGTGAGGCATGGAGACTGGAGAAAGGGAACTAATGGGAAAAAAGTGATAGAGAGAGGATGGTTCCCAGAAGAGACACGAATGGGGAAGTGAGAGAAATAATGGTTCACGAGGAAGTGTGTGTGTGACAGAGATTAGTTAGATTGGATGGTTTGCACATGATGTATGAATTGATTTAATGGTCTAATGCTATCTCCTCCGAGAACAGGAATGGAAGATTTTTTACATTTTTTTCCATCAAAAAACACTTTATGATAATCTCAACCAATACCAGTGAAAATTCATTTTATTTTTTGTGATTCAAACATAGTATTCTATAAACCCACCCTAATAGAATAAAACTGTCAACGGGGCAAAGAAAACAAGGTGGAGTAGAACTATCAACAGAAATCAACAGCAAACGTGGTAAACTAAGTATTATGTTTGTGATTAGCTAATTAATGTATCTTGCAAGTGTCAATGTTATGTGTGGTTCCTAAAAATATGAACAATTCATGAATGTTTGGATCAAATAAACTAGTTATATGTTTATTTTTAATTTATGTCATACGATTTAAGGGGGGCTTTCATGTCCCGAAAAATATCTGTGGCTGTATTCATTTTGATTCATATTCGCTCTGTATTTTTATTCAATATTATTCGTATTTATATTTGTATCCGGAGTATTCATATTCGTAGTGGTATCTGCATCCGGGAAAAAATGGAAACAAATATGACAGTCATTATCTATTCGTATTCGATTCGTTTTCACCCCTAGCAGGAGCGGCGGCGGAGGTGGACAGCAAGAGCCCGAGGGCGACTTGGACGACACCTCTGTGGCCTTGCCCGTCCTAGGGCTCTGCGCCTCAACCTAGCGGGCATTCACCGATTGCCACCGCCACGCCACTTGCGGCCCCCTGCAGCCGGAGGAGCTGTGCCAGTACCTCAACCAAGCCCTAACCGAGTGTGTTGTGTCCACGTGCTTCCCCAGCGAGACCGAGGCCGCCGCACCCTCTACGGCAGGGCCGACACAACGCCCAAGAGCTTCAAAATGCTGAACATCAAGGCATACGAGGGGAGCACGGACCCCTCGAAATTCCTCTGGTCATACAAAATCACCATCGAGGCGGCTGGGGGTGACGATACACATGGTATTTGGGAGTGTTAATCCCGGATCCTGACACCCTTTAATCCCGGATCCTGACACCCTGCAAGGGGGCCATAGTCAGATACACGAAGCTAGAGAAGTTGGTATACACCTTGCTCATGGCCTCATGCAAGTTGCGACACTACTTCCTAGCACATGCAATCACCGTCCCGACATCCTATCCCCTCACGTTGATGCTGCACAACAAGGACACCTTGGGCTGAATCGGCAAGTGGGCCATGGAACTGGCCCCCTTCGACCTAACCTTCGCCGCTCGCACAGCTATCAAATCACATGCTCTCGTTGACTTTGTCGCAGAATGGACCCCACAATTCAAGGAAAGCCCGCTGCCCCAGGTCGAGGCCACGTAGACAATATACACCGATAGCTCTTGGTGTGCCACTATGGCGGGCGCAACGGCCATCCTGGTCTCCCCGGATGGGCGAAGCATGTCGCTTGCCGCTCGCCCCCATTAACGAAGTAGACCACCGGCATCATGGCACACAACACCCGACGCGCCACCATAATAACAGTAGTGGCTCACACGTCGCTTGAGGTCCCACATAGCACATGCTTTGCCAAGCCGAAGGGGACGTTGTGCCTGGCAGTGTTCCCCTAGGTTGCCGCCTAGGCATTGGGTGCAGGCCTCCCACCACGACTTGGTGTCAGTCGGCCATCTAGGCACTTGGCCTACCAAGGTGGTCAACGTCGGTCCAAGGCGGACCGAGGTGATCAAGGCTCAGTGGCGCTTGGGCGGTCTGGGGAGGCGCAAGGCAGTCCGAGGCGGCGCTGGGCGGGGTCAGGCGGAGCTAGGAGGGGTCAGGCGGAGCTAGGCGTGCACTGGGAATAAAAAAGGTAAGTGAAAGGACTCACCCGTGGTCCCAACTCCTGAACGTTGAACCCTAGCTTGACGACTTACTCTCCTCTGCCTCCTCGCCAGATCCCCTTCGTGTCGCCTTCTCCCTAGCTCCTCGTCTCGTTGACTCCTCCTCGGCTCCCCGTCGTGCACCGCCTCCTCCCCTAGTACCCGTCGCTCGCTGCCTCCTCCCCTGGTACCCTTCATGCGCCGCTTTCTCCACATCACGCGTCTCCTCGTCCCTGGGTCCCCTTCGCGCGTCACCTCCTCCCTAGCTCCCCGCCGCCGTCGTTCCTCGAATCCTCCTCGTTGTCGCGCCTCGTCGTCCCCAAGGTCGGCGCACCTCCTCTGCTCTTGCTCTGTCTCCTCTCTCTCTCGATTTCGGTTGTGGCTCACCTTTGCTCTACTGCTTGTGACTACTGGCGTGTGCTCCTCTGTTGCTTGTGGCTTGTGCTCCGCTGCTGCGCATTGCAATCGGTTCGACTATGTCAATGAGTAGCAGCGGCAGTCGCACTCCATCAGCCAATGTGCCAACAACACAGTAGGTAGTGGCGCTAGTACAAAGTGCAACACATGAGCACATTAGTTAGTAGCACTACTTAGCAATTAAGCCATTAATAGCAATTAACATTTATATTATGATTATTGATTTATGAATTATGATTATATTGTGTTGTTTAATAGCCAATTAGGCAATTAACAAGTAGCAATTATGATTTTAAGTTTGTAATAATTGTTCATTAATGCTCATGAATTGTAGGATATCATTCTTTGCGTCGGCTACGGTAGAGGTGACTATGGGTAGCCTTAAGAGGAAATTTGAGGATATAAGGTGGGAGTATGGAGTGTTGATTGACCCAAACAATATGGATAAAGTAGAATGCAAGTTGTGCAATAAAATTATTTCCAGAGGAGTGTATAGGATAAAGCAACATATTACTCACATTAGGGGCAATGTTGCTAAATGTCACAAAGGAACACTAAGAAAAGTGCATGAAATCAACCGAGGAGGCACAACTTAAGAGGAAGGCTAGGAAAGATAAAGAACAAGATGTTAGAAATGAAGTGACGATTGATGAGGATGTTACCAGTGATGGTGATGAAGATCTTGAAGATGTTGGATGCTCAGCACCTCGGAAGTTGGGGCCATGGATAAGTTTGCAATGCCTATTGCTCCTAGTACACTGAGAGCCAAAGCGCCATGACAACAAGTAATTAGTGCCACCATTTGGAAAGAAATACTCCATAATGTTGCTAGGTGGATTTACGAATCAAGTAATAACTTGCAACTCTTGTAATGACAAGTTGGAAACTAATATGTGAATGACATCCTTGCATTGTGCCGTTGTTTACTAACATAAGTAACATTGTATATTGCATGTTTTAGGTGTACCTTTCAACTCCATCAACAATGATGCTTTTGCGCAAATGTGTGCGGCCATTGGCCACTTTGGCCCTGGCTTTATTCGCCATTCTCAACACGATGTGCCGGAGAAGTTGTTGTATGAGGAAGTGGATAGAACCAAGGGGTTGTTGAAGGACCACGAAGAAGAGAGGGCCAAGACCAGGTGCTCTATTATGACTAATGCATGGACTGATTAGAAAAGGAGGAGCATCATGAACATATGTATGCATTGTAGCCTGTGGTCATGTTTCCTAGAATCAAAGGAGGCATCTGAGGAGTCATACACTGGAGAGTTCATCTTTCAATATATGGATTCTTGCATTGAAAAAATAGGTGTGGCCCATGTTGTCCAAGTTGTCACCAATAATGCTTCAAACAACATGGCGCGAAGGCATTATTGAAGGACAAAAGGCATGGCATATTTTGGAGCTCATGTGCAACCCACACTATCAACTTGATGCTACAAGGAATTGGGAGCATTGCAAGGTTCAAGAAGACATTTGATCAAGCCAAGTCACTAACCATTTTTATCTACTCGCACCATAAGACACTGGCCTTAATGAGAAAATTTACAAAGAAGAGGGATATAATAAGGCCTGAGGTGACTAAGTTTGCTTCCTATTTTCTTACTTTGCAAAGCTTGATCGAGAAGAAACTCCAACTAAGGTCGATGTCGCTTAGCCAAGAATGGAAAAATTGCATCCATTGTAAAAAAAAAAGGCAAAGGCAAGGCATCCATGACTATATTTGGTGAGTAGAGCCTTTTTGAATGGTATTTCTCTTTGCTTGAGGGTATTTGAGCCATTGGTAAAGGTTCTTCGAATGGTTGATGGGGATGTCAAGCCTTCTATGACATTTCTTTATGGAAAATTCAAAAGGCAAAGAAAGAAATCATGGAAGCCATGAACAATATGGAGAACAACTACAACCCCGTCATAGATATTATTGACAAGAAGATGAAGGATAGGCTTGATTCTCCATTGCACTTGATAGCATACTTCTTGAATCCATATTATAGTTATTGTGATGGCTCCATGTTTTGGATGATATTGTCATGGATGGGGTATTCACTTGTGTGGAGACTTTTTTTACTATGATGATGATGACAAGCAAAGTCAATTGCTAAATGTGGAGTTGGGTATATTCAAAGATCAAGAAGGCCACTTTGGGAAAGTGACAGCAAAGGCCAGATGCAAAGACTTTAAATTTAATCCATGTTTAATAATTAATAGTTAATTTAAATATATGCATGATTATAAATTTGTTATATACTAATTATTTTCTTATTCCTAATATGCAACTAAATGGTGGTCTACTTATGGATGTAAAGTTCCTGTGTTAGAAAAAATGGCCATGACGATCCTCTCCTTGAGATATAGTTCATCCGGTTGTGAAAGAAATTGGAGCATTTTTAAGGTGTTAGTCTCAACATTAGTACATTACATTTAACTAACTATACTTGACTTTACAATTCATGGATACATACAAAGAAAAGAAATAAACTAGATGTCGACCGCCCTAACCATCTAGTCTATGTTCAATACAATGCCAAATTGAGGAACAAAAAGAGAAGAGAGAGAAGAAGAACATAGATCCCATTATAGGTTCCAAAGCTAATGAAGCTCAATGGTGGTTAATTTAAGGCGGAGATGATGATCATGATGTTGAGCTTGCTACGGGGCTTACATGGAAGGTAATTGAAGAAGTATGTGGGGCTAATGAGGTCTTAGAACTTTGTAAGAGCGCAAGAGTGAGATAACTTCACGAAGAAGATTTCAAGTCTGATACCAAGGAAGAGAAGGAAATTGAGTATGAGTCCGACCAAGAAGAAGTGCTTCTAACAAAAAAAATTATGAGTAAGAAGATGACTAATCAATTACTCATTTGATCATCAAGTTATCATATCATCGTGCTTACTTAAGTGTCCTTCCTTATGAACTATTTATATTTGACTTGCTTGTTTTATTTATGAGACCTTATGAACTATTTATATTTGGCTTGCTTGTTTTATTTGTGAGAACTGAAAACTATGAGTCTAAGACAATTTGATGTTACTTGTTTGAATTATATTTTTATTACATCAAGTCATCAACTCATGATTCATGAAGTATATTTAATTTTTACATCAACTCATCAAGGTCATTACATCAAGTCATCAAATATACTTGCATCACACTAAGGTAACATCTCTTCTTACATAATTACACATATATATACATGTAACATATACATAAGCTTAAACTGATGCTTCCTATTATGTGTTCATCCTGCTTGCTTTGACTGATGCTGGATGCGATGATGCTTGCTATTCTTTTCGGCAGCCTAGGCGCCCTAGGTGTTAGGCGGCAACCCATCGCCCGCCTAGCGCCTAGCATCTAGGTTAACACTAGTGACTGTACCATTTGGGGAAAAGGCACGGTTTCAACTATGACGAAGCAGGACCTTGATCGCAAAGGACTTGTTGTAGGGGCGGTCCACTGGCCCCAACGACCAAGTAAAGACAACAAGAAGGTCCTCAAGGGCCAAGGACCGGAGGCGTGACTAGGGGGCCCCGAGCGGTACCAAAGGTACCTTTAGGGTGGCCCTGAAGGATGCGCGAAGGCCACCAGAAAGCTATAAATAGCCGCTTCCCTGTGTAATCAATAGTGACTTTTTTCAAGACAATTAATACACACTAACTTCTCTCTTGACACCGGTCCCCTCTCTCGAGGATCCATTTGTTCCTCCATGGCGACCGGAGTCCTCATTTCTTTTACTGTCTGATTCTATTGCTACGACATCTATAATAGACTAGGGATTAGTTTTGAAGGCACATAGTAGATATCAAGCTAAGAGAGCAGGCAGGAGCTCTGAAAATCATTTGTATTTTGGCTTCTGAATAAGTTCGTTACGAAACACATGTTTATGAGCATGAATTGCGAACTAACAGATTACCTTGAATACCAGATTGGTGTCAATTTGTCTATTTTGTGCCTTTTCTTTCGTTAATTCTTTCTTGTTTTCTCCAAAATTAGCATGTCTGTGAAACTAAATTAATGGGACATGCTAGCACTAATCACTCAACCCATTGTGGCTACTTTGTTCCAAGCAATGCTATTACAATATTATGCCATTTTGAAGTTGGAAGCAAAATATCTGGAAAAGTGGAAAGCATTCCCTTCATAAAAATAGTGGAAAGCATTCTAGTCTTATATGGTCTGTTCCACCCTCTACTTAAATTTGTTGTTATGAAACCTTGTAAAGTCAAGCCATGTTTCACTGTGGGCTACATGTTCTAAACGCAAAACTTCACATTGAAATATTTCTTTGTTGGTTCAATGCTTGTACAATTTTACCTAACTATTCAAGAAGGGCTCTAATGATATGATCTGATACGCGTTTTTGAATTTGAGAACCCCCTCAAAAGAAAATGTTTCAAATAAGTAGTGATGGTGAGATCAACAATGAAAAAAGTGCATATATCAGTTTACACCGGGCTAAACTATTAGCAAAAACTGCTCATGATCATGTTTAGATTAGGAAGACTGATGAAACGACCCTATGTTGTATTTCTACCAAGTACATGTTGCCAGTTTTCAATAATCCGTACTTTATAAATGATTTCTTTTGACCTTGATGTAACTCTGAGACAACTGAAGGGGATATCGCATTTGGGACAACTGGAAGAACAGCCTGATGTAAGCAAGCGTGAGTGTGTGAACAAGACATGTTTGCTGTTTTTAACTGCTAATGTACCTAATCAGCTTCTATCACGCGCGCAACTTGGATTAAGAAGTTAAAGAGTTTTATAAAAGCATTAGCGAAGCCCAAAGTCACTACCTCACATGGTGGCGACATACCAACTGAATTTGTTTCTTTGATGTTAAGCAGGGTTTGTTTCTTTTATGTAATCTAATTCTATATGAAGACTTCTATGTATTTCTTGTGTGTTCTAGTTATGTTCTACTGCTTGCCTTCTTGGTCTGGTTGTTGTTGATGCATTTGAACCAACTGTGGCGTTTTGTTAAATGTACATTGGTTTGTTTAATCCAAGCTCCCCATTTGCTGTATCTTCGTCTATGCGTAGTCCGTGTACTTCCTTGGACTGCTCCCATTCAGAAATATATGATATTTTAGATAGTGTGCAACTAAATTTCATTAACTTTGATCACTAATATATATATAACTATTTATATTGGTCATGTAAAAATTGTATCATTAGATTAGTCATGAATATTTTTCATAATATAATCATTTTAGATTAGCCCGACAACAGGAGCCATGATGTTTGAGACCTTCGATTGTGTTAAGCGTTTGAATCGACATGTGAGTTTGGCTTTTGTTCATGTACTGTGGCAGTGTGGCTACTTTTTTCTTTTAAGGAAATGTTAAGTTTCCATTAAACCATAGGTGCCGTCAAATCGCTAGGCATCACAGAGTTTACAAAAGTAGGAACCATGTCATGCCATAACACCACGGCATCCTGGTCCATACTATGCCCTTGCTTTGCCAAAGCATGTGCAACTTGATTACAAAAACGAGAACACGACACCACTCTGAACTCCAGGAAATTGCGTAAGAGCAGAAATTTTGCTTCCCTGAACAGAACTCCAGCTCGGGACATATTTTGCTCAGTGCCCTGCAGCACACGCTTCAAGTTCAGCGCATCGGTTTCAAGCACAATTCTGCCCAATATACTACAACAAAACCTTCTAGTGATTCCAACTCAACAACATGGTTAGTGATTCCAAGTGTGCTAATTCGGCTGTATACTTGTATGCAATGAGAAACCAGAAGCGGCCGTGAGGGAGGAGAGGGTGGCAGGCCATGTAGGTGGAGGAGTACAGAAGGCCGCGAGAGCTAGTATGCCGTGGGTGACAGCACACCAAAAGAATGCCCTAGGGGAGGACGCCGGGCTTGGGGGAGGCACGGGAGGGGATGGCGGCGGCGTAGCCGCGGGGGGTGTGGGTGTGGGTGGGGGGGGGGGGCAAGGCGGCGGTGGAGCTCCGGTGGGCCTCGCTGGCGCTGGCGAGGCACCGTGCAGGCGGCGGCGCGAGCAAGAAATGGAAGTGGGCAGTGGCAGCCGTGGATTTGGTTGAATGGGGGAGGAGGGTTGGAGGAGTTTTCGGCTAAGTTAGCGCCGTTGGCCGCGATAGGAAATCTAATCATCTTTGATATTAAATACAAAAATAGTACTGTAAAGTTGTTGATAGTTGACACGTCGTTGAGTCCGTACACTCATGGCACAGAGCCATTTCCTCCACACGCCCGCTCCCTCCTCCACACGCACATGGCCCCGTTCGCGCGCCCACGCCCGAGTCCGTGCCCTTGGGGCACAACGTAGGCACGTCCGCACGTTCGCACGCCTAGGACCCGGCACTGCTGTGTCTGTGCTCCCGAGGCCCGGTGCTGCCGTGTCGCCCCGCGGCCCCCCTCTGTGCGCACGTTGGCGTGTCCGTGCGCTCACTACTGAGTCTGTGTCTCAGCGCACGGTGCTCCCGAGTTCAGAGCACGGACTCGACGATGTGTCGGCCACCGACGATTTTGCGATGTTATTTTTGTATTTGATGTCTGGAGGGGTTAGATTTACTACTGTGGACGTCAATAACACTAATTTAGCCAAAAACTCGGATTGAAGTGTAGAGAGATGATTGGGATCCCAGATCTGGATGAGTGACTGTGAGATCGTCATCTGACGGCTCAAAAATCGAATAAATTTTGTGACGAAAATAATTGAATGATGTATAGACACTCCCAGAGTCTACACCATAGTTTTTGTCGTTGAACCGTTGAAACGGCGAGGACAGCAATTCACCAGTGAGACGCTGGAAATACTTGCACAGTCGAAACGGCACAAAATACAGGTTTAGATCACCGTTTGTTCTCAATTTGCTGCTTGATCATGTCCAGGGAGCCACTCTCTTCATGAAGGATATTGAGAGGTATATATGGCCGTGTAACAGGGGTCGCTTTTCAAAGACAATGGTATGTACTTTTACTGCTTATTGTTAGACTGAGGCGAAGAAGCAAAATTGCTACAGAAATGGAGTTGCCGCAGGACGAACTACGGGAAGAGAAGGATGCCGGTGAGTAATTCATAGTTGTTATTGTTACCATGACATTTGACATACCATTACGTTGTTCAAGTAGCAGATATTAGAGTTAGGAGCAGTTTGCTTCATCACTGTGTATTTGCGTGCAGGGTTTTGCAGAGAAATCAGAAATGCACCCCGAGAGGGCAGTAGTGCACCTTTGGGCCTCGGTTGGCCGAAGATGATATCAAACTGTTAGCTGCGTTTGTCAAGTCACAAGCCGAAAATGGGTGGCCAAAGATCGATGGTGATGGAGATTTATCCGACGACAAAGCAAGAGAAGGCAAACCTTTTTTAGGGCAACAGCGCACTGTTGTTATTTTTCGGACACCGTTATTTTCGGCTTGCTAGATGTACATTATGTTAGGGGTGGATCCTGTCAATTCCAATGGGATATGCACAAATAACTAGACCAATTGAGTTACTTCACGACTTGTCAAAGAAGAGGGTGATTGATTACCCGCCTCCACCCTAGTGTAGCTTACAAGATCTTGTACGCATCCACTCTGTTTTGTACAAAATTTCCGTGTTTCAAGCACGACCTTAAAAATGCGATTGCTAATTCACAGTTAGTTCACATCAATATGACTCAAATGGAACATGCTCTTTTGTTGCATCAATATGACTCAATGGAACATGCTCTTTTGTTGCGACTTGCGACTTGCAAGTTTGTGATAGACCGAGGCAATGCAAGTAACACTCATCTTGCATCTTTCAATCCGTCGGGTTCAATTTCTCAGGCTCGTGTAACCCAGCCAACCAAACGTGCAACTCCACCAAAGATGTTTCCGCAAAATTCCCTTTGAATGTAGTAGACGCGCATCCATCCAGGATCCAGATCATTTGTTGTGTCTGGTAGTAGTACTGTAGCAAAATACTATAGAAAAAAAATATGAAATATCTACCTCATCGAAACATACTGTAGCAATTACTGTGTTCTTAAATACTATATCACAACGTGCTCCTCTAGATATATCAACACTAGATCAAATGATCTAGAAGGCTATTACAATATCACTGTACATGGTTGCACTCCACAAAAATGCAAAGAGGTAGTTGTAACCCCGGTTTGTTCGAAAAGGATTTGAATATCTGTCTTAAATTGTAGGTCCAAACTAGTATCCAAATTAAAATGATGCAATCCAAGCTCAATGCTTGCATTCACTGCTAATTGCACTTCACTGACCTACCTGATGAGCCTAGTGAAAGACACATGTATTAGCTCACAAAATGGTGATCAAAAGAAGTTCTGAGGATCGCTAAAGGACCACTAAATATGCATCCATATATGCTAATTTGCAAGTCACTGAAGCTCAGGTACTAGTGAATAAAGTATGCACCACTATTTCATAACATCCTCCAAGACATTGGCTATTATATGCACTGCTAGTTCTTAACAAATAAAATATAATTGCAGCAATATGAAAAGCTACACACTGATCAGGAAATCCAATTAATGTTTATTTGCAAACATGCAGGTGCCACATAATAAATGATGTTTATTTGGATAATTACTCTTCAAATCCCATGTTCTTCATTGTACAGCTTAATTGTATGCTACTCAGCTACAAGTATGGGATATTGATGAACTGACAAATAGGGATATATATTAGACAACAGAACCCTTAAAATCCCATGTTCTTCAATTACCCAATATGCTTTGGATCACCATAAGAGGAATTGAGCTAGGGTCAGTCCATGATACAACCAATAGCTAAACCAACCAGCAATCCAAGCTCAATGGTTGCATTCACTGCTAATCGCCAGACAGTGAACACTTTTCTTGTCAATATTCATTTCCATGAAAAAATTGATATGCCATTGCACAACAGGTTTCATCAATTCTTCAGAACAAGCACTAATTTGTGAAGCATACGTACTCATCTGTCAAACATGAGGGAACCGGCCCGACAAGAAGGGGTGGGGCACCGCGCGGGTCCGGAGCTCGCCAGGGCTGACCGCCGCGGCAACCATGAGCTCGACAGTGGGGGCAGCGTTGCGAGGGTCGCGTCGACCGCGGCATCGCCAGGGACCGCGACACCGCGCGGGCCGGGAGCTCGGCAGGGCCGACCGCCGCGGGGACCATGAGCTTAGCAGTGGGGGATGGCGCCGCTAGGGTGGCTCGCCGCGGGGACGAGCTCGGCAGGGTGGTCCGCCGCAGGGACCGCGACTTCGCCAGCGAAGGGTGGCGCCGCGAGGACAGCGACCGCTTCTTGGGCCGTTGCGGGGAGCGCCTAGGGGGTCTTCATCTCTCCCGCCTCTCGATCTGGGGATCTCCTGGTTTTATTCGCTCGCATTCGACGGGTTACCCTTAAATCTCGGGAGTAAACTGGAAACAAAGGCTGCCAGAAGCTGCGGAATCTCACTGTAAACGATTTTTCGCTTCTGACTTCTACAGTTGTATAAAGAAACCTTCCACGTGTTGTATAAGGAAATGATTTGGGGGAAAAAGCGGCTACAGAGATCAAAACCGAAACAAACCTATATATGCTTGTGTCGTGTGAGTGGGTTGTGCTTGTGCCTATGGTACTCTTGAGTCGATTGTACTTTTGGTACTCTCTGGAAAATAGAGCAAGCCCTTCACAGCTACAGGTAGACCTGGTATCACAGGCCACAAGTCAGCTTCCCTGACAGTAGTTGGTGAGGTTGGTGAGACCGCAAGTCTGCGACTGGCCGTCACCGGGCATGGTTTAAACACGAAGAAAACCGAGCTTCAGACGCGCGGCTGGTGCGTTGCGGGGGAAGGGGAGAGAGGAAAGCTGCGTCGCAACGCACGCACTCCCCCTCCGAAACCGCAAGCATGTTGCCGCGCTTCCACTCCCACCCCGCACGGCGGCGCTCCGGCCTGGGCTCGCAGCTCTGCGCCGTCGTCGCGGCGCTCCTCCTGCTCCTTTCCCTCGCCGTCCTCCACTCTCGCCTCTCCTCCAACTCCTCCTCCCCCTTCCCCCTCTCCTCCTCCTCCCGCTCCACCTCCACCTCCACCACCGCCGCCTCCAACTCCTCCGCCCTCCTCGCCGACGACGACGACGAAGTCGTGGCCGCCGCGCTCGACCCCGACCTCATCCTCACCACCACCGCTGCCACCACCGAGGGCGTGGCTGTTTCCAACCCCGACGACGACCGCATCGACGAGCTCGATGTGCTCGACGAGGACTCCTCCGCCGCCGATGCGGCCGACGACGTCTCCGCCTCCGCGACCGCCGCGTCCCTTGTCTGGGACCACGCCGCCGGCGTCGCCCGCCTGCCCTTCCGCCTCCCCGACGCTGGCGACCCCCTGCCCGCGGGGTTACCCCACCTCGACTCCCCGCATCGGATCGCCGCCGCTGCCTTCGGATCCGACGACGAGCCGGTGGATCTGGACATGCGGGTGGAGATCTCGTCCATCGGCGGGGTTGAGGACGCGCTACTCCTCAAGCGCGCCTCCGGCGGCGCCGAGACACGACTCCGCGCTGGGTGGGTGCGGTGGCTGGAGGGGAAGGCCGACTACCTCCGGCGCGATCGGATGCTGCGGTCAAACCTGGAATTCCTCAATCCGCGCAACCACCCGCTGCTTCAGGACCCGGACAGCCCCGGCCTCACTTCTCTAACCCGCGGCGACCGCATGGTGCAGCGGATGCTCCTTGCCGAGATCGAGAAGGCCGCGCCTAAGAATTTTGAGCGGCGGAGTCTCCAATCATCTGATAGTAAGCAGGGACTGGGAGCTATTGCGAAGGAGGAGCAGAGGGAGGGAAGGAGGTGGGGATACTTCCCGGGGATTGATCCACATTTGCGGTTCTCAGAGTTCGTGGAGAGGTTCTTTGAGCATGGGAAGTGCTCTGTGAGGGTGTTCATGGTGTGGAACAGCCCGCAGTGGGCGTACAGTGTTCGGCACCAGCGCGGGCTGGAGAGCCTGCTCCAGCAACACCCTGACGCCTGCGTGGTCATGCTATCGGAGACACTGGAGCTGGAGTTCTTCCAGGAATTTGTGAAGGAAGGGTATGTTTTATGCTTTGCTTTTTCTCTGGCGCTTCTTTAGGGCAAGGCTCACTTGGTTTTGCGTATGCTATGGAGACACAATTCTAGTGTCCGTATTTCTAGTATTTGATTAATCAGAAGAGCTAATTCTAGTAGGTAGCACCAAATGGCAAACTAAAGAAAATTAATGCTTCCAACTTAAAATTTTAAAAGATGAAATAATTTGATTACTATCGTATAATATTTCTTATATAATGTTTAAGGTATCAGATATAATTTATCTATACTATAACATTGGCTGCATTAGTTGCACAACCAGAAAAAAAAAGATGCCTTCACTTCACCTCTTAGGTCATGCGTGTTATGGAGCAAGGCGAGCAAACGGGCACTGTATCGGCGTGCAAACAGTACTGCTTACTGTAGCTGTACATAAATAGTACTCGTCGGTACTTTATCATCGTTATTTTCCATACATGGTTGATGGGTTTCCTATGATAAAGAATAGCTAGTTGGGTATGTTATTTTGGGATTTGTTATCTATTAAGTTATTATCAGGGATATGCTCTTATCTATTACGAAGGTTATTTTTAATAGTTAGAAAGATTATATTGGATTGATAGATTTCATTATAGATTATTTATTAGACACTAAGTCAGGTTATCCATGTAAAAGGGATAGCATATATCCATTATCAATCAAGCAATAAATAAACAAAGTTTTTAGTCTCCCCCTTCATCTTCAACTAAGCCTCAGAGCCTTGGCGGTGGTATGAGCAATCATTCAAGGGCGAGTGCTCTACCCGTACCCAACCAACCCGCTCCACAACATTTGGTATCAGAGCCACTCAACATGGCTTTCAGTGCTGAACTATCTCCCTTCGCCATGTTGAAGGTTGGTAACGAAAAGATAATAGCCTCAATTGACAACACGATGACCATCCTCCAAGAAACGTGGTCATTGATGGTCAAGTTGAAGGAGCAGAAGGAGGCGTCGCGTGCCATTGTAATGGAGGCACAACCATTACCTTCCTCAATGGCGCCACCAACACCACCCCAGTGGGCATCGTTGCCCTTTGTTGCATCCCCGGTGCGGCGCCATTGGAGAAAGGACGCCGCTGTCTAGCAGCGATCTTTTCCACACGACCGGCCGATGCGCGTCGTAGGCAATGCAGATCGCAGTGACTGAGGTTCCTATGTCGTCGTCGTGTCCTTCCCGCAATCATCACGCTCCACGGCAGTAAGGGCGTAACTGCTCCCCCATGTTGGTCGCCCATGCCGCCGACGTCTTCCTCAACGCCACGATATGCTAAGACGCTTCTTCCTTTGAGTGCCATACGTCAGAGTGTAGCTGATCTGCTCTCAAGCAAACCGACGTCAGTATCGGGTGCTCTTGTCAACATGGGACCACCAAGAACTTCAACCGTGTCCATCGTCGTAGCTCGAGGACGAGCTGCCTCGCCACGAGGGGTACATGTTATGGAGCAAGGCGCGATGCGCTGTAGCAGGCGTGCGAACAGTACCACGTGTACTATATCGGTATGTGAACAGTACCATGTGTTGTAGCAGCACGTGAATATTAGATGTTGGTACTTTATTACCGTTATTTTCCATACATGATTGATGGATTTCCTATGATAAAGAATAGCTGGTTAGGTGTTATTTTAGGATTCCTTATCTATTAAGTTATTATTAGGGATATGATCTTATCTATAATGAAGGTTATTTTTAATAGTTGAAAATATTATATTGGATTAATAGAAAATATTATATTGGATTGATAGACTTCCTTATAAATTATTTATTAGACGCTAAGTCAGGTTGCCCCTATAAAAAGAATAGCATGTGTCTATTATCAATCAAGCAATGAATAAACAAAGTTCTTAGTCTTTCCCGTTCTCTTCAACTAAGCCTCAGAGCCTTGGCGATTGCATGACCAACTGATCAAGGGCGAGTGTCCTACCATCGGTCCTCTGACCCATACCCAACCAACCCGCGCCACAATATGCGTCTCAACTGTTTTATCAATTATCATTGACATATGAAGTGACATCTGAGCGAGTTCTGGGTGGATGATACACATCTGACCTAGATTAAGTTAATTAACATTTCTCAAATATCACAAATGATGCACTTAGCTATTTGCTTAATCTTTGCTTTTTACTATCCAACTTTAATCTTTCCTGCCACTTGGACTCATTTTTTCTGGATTCATCTCCATCAAAAGGCAATTTGATGGCTGTAGTCCATAAAATTGGTTCAGCATTAGTCTGTTTAGAAAATACATATTTGATGGTCTGAAATCACAATATACTTTATTCTGAAAAGAGCAACACTTAAGCTATGCATGTTTTTTGTGGATTATGTGCTGCAATATTTGTTTAAAGCATGCTGCATACAAATGAATTTTACATGCTAAAAGATTGAAAGCTCTTCGGATGAGTCATATACCAGGAAAAAGCTGTTTTTGACTGATGGAGTGTTTACATAGCAATAAGCAGACGTCATCAAGTTTTGAATCATCTTAAAATATCTACTATCCGAATTTTCCCACCTTTTTGTTTCAATGGCCGTTGGTGTTTGATGGCCTTATGCTTTGCTTGATTACCAAATTGACAGTCGAGCTCTTCCTGATAGTCATTGCATCTTTAATTCTTTATTGACATTTGGAACTCAATTCAATAGTTTTTCCTGACTGTCGTAGATTTAGTTAATTTTTGCCGAACTGCCATCCTTCTAAGTTAGCATCTGTACTTGTTTACAGTTAAGCCCCACACCAAGTGATTTCCTTTCGTTTTCCCTCCTCCCTGAGGTTTTCCTCCATGTTAGTGCGTCCACAGCATCCTCTTGCATTGTGAGAATGTCAACGTGTTTCATCTTGCTCTGTACCCCTCAGCATCCTCTTTATATGGTAACCTACAGTCCAGCAACAGAAACACTGACAGCTCTGCAACCACATGTTAATCTATTATGGCCTTTGTGCACAGTTAAACATCATGATTACCACCTTGCTCCTACTACAACATAAACTGCCCTACTTGTTTATAGTCCTCCAACTTTTGTAATTTGAAGTAGGAACATAATTAGGTTTGTGTTGTTAGTTACTTAGTACCTACTAGTTGCAGGAGCCAAACCATGTGTTGTCAGTGGACCCCAACTAAATCATCGAACTAAGCTAATTTTTCTTGCAACTATTCCATATGAACTCTAAAATTTTAGGTGTTGGACACTGTAACTTGTATTTAGTTTAGTTTGTATGTGACCACTAGTACCATGAACCTTGCATGCTATCGATCCTATCCAGAATTGTTCTAGCTACATTTGTGTTGACATGTGCATGCTTAGTCATAAAGTTGATTTCTTCCCCTTGCAGATACAAAGTTGCAGTTGCAGTGCCAAATCTTGATGAACTTTTGGAGGGTACTCCAACCCACATTTTTGCATCAGTGTGGTATGCATGGCGGAAGACAATATACTACCCCTTGCATTACAGTGAGCTAGTACGCCTTGCTGCTCTATACAGGTAAAAAAATAAAAGAACTACAGACTAGTACCAAAACTTGTTGAGTTATATGCAAAGTTTACTTTACAGTCTGTTAACATAATCTAGAGAGATAACATACTCTTCCTTTTCCAAAAGAAAATCAAATTATCTGAAAACAAACTTTAGCTGAAAACACTCAATTCTCCGTTCTCCTAAGCCAAATCAGTACTATACGCTGCCATGAAAACAGTTTAGTTGACATATCATCAAAATGGGGTGTCTTTATTTTCACAGATGAACAGATGATACAGAATACATATTAAAACCATGCATTTTACATATCGGTATCAATCTTCCCCTCAACAACATAATTAATCAGCAAATTTTATTTGAGACTATTTTTCAATAAATTGCCTTTTATTTTGCTTTTTAATTACTGGAGCAAAAGTTTGGTAAATCTGTATACTTGAATGTTGATGAGTGAGATACTTATATTTCATCTGATCATGAGTACAGTTTTAATTCCTTTTTCTATGTGAAGAAGAATATGCCTGATTTATGTCTATGTTCTATATGCAGATATGGTGGAATATACCTTGACTCTGATGTTATTGTACTTAAACCTTTGAAATCACTCCGGAATTCTATTGGTGCAGTAAAACAAGTTTCTGGAAATTCCAGTTTTAGTGGTGCTGTATTAGCATTTGAAAAACAGAGGTAATAGTATTGTATTGTCTTTGCACTGTTTTTTTTTTCTTCTAATTCCATTTTGTTGGACACCTCAAATAATGTGCAATGTTATTTTGCATTACAATTTACGCATTGATTTTCTGTCAGTTACCCATCAAGGTCCTAGTTCTAGTTGGCTGGGTATGTAATCCAATTGATGATGTGCCACGAAGCTTGTAGATGTTCAAAAGATATGAATTTTCATGGCTAAATATTCATTTTAATTATGAAGTACACTCAAAGGATATGAAGCTTCACACACCTAAATAATCATGTCCTAGCAGACCATTACCTGAGTAATCGGTCTTTGAATTATGGTTGGATAAACAGATATCATTTAATTAAAATCACAATTCAATACTATCATGTACTCCCTCCGTTTCGCTATATTTGTCTATGCTTCCGGGAGTATCTGTTTCAATATATTTGTCCATTTAGCGATTCTAGAGTGAACTTATTACAATTTTTCTATTCTCTACCCTTATTTAAATGCTTTGGAAGTGGTTAAATGGTCGAGGTCTGCTATTTAATAGATGTATGTATGGTCATTTCTCATTAAGTGCTCTTAGACTTGATGCTTCCTTGGTCTGTACATATGGTGGGCTGTGAACAAATCTAGCGAAACGGAGAGAGTAATAGGCAACATACAGATAAAGTTCATATCTATTAATGCTCTATTGATTCACTGAAAATGAAAATTTGTTGTTCCTGTTATTTTGGTCTTTTTTTGTCACAGTTTAAGTGCTAAGAATTATTATGTGAATTACGGATGAGAAGCCCAAATCCTGAAAGTACCATTTTGAGTGTTTTGTGAACTGTTTGAAAAGGCAAGGAATTAACTGTAACACAAATTGTGACGGATATATGTGTCAGATGCACACGTTTTACATATCCTTCGTTTGATTAACTACTGCTTGCGCACCTGTAGTTTCACACCTTATTATGACAATTGCAGCCCATTCTTGGTGGAGTGCCTGAAGGAATTTTATTCAACATATGATGATACTCTCTTGCAGTGGAATGGCGATGAATTTATGACACGAGTAATAAGAAATCTTTCCAACAAAGCTGATCAAAACAGGGGGCATCTTGACATAAAATTGGAGCCCTCAGTTACATTTTACCCTATAGGTTCTACAGATATTACGAGGTATGTAATTTCTTTGAACTTTTTTTATGATTTAATCCATTTTTAAAAAATATTTTAAAGATAATCTCTTCTTAACTTTATTTTCAATTCTGACCCCTTTGGTTACACCACAATGCGCGGCGTGACAAAATCACTCTATCACGCCATGTACCACGACGTGACCAAAGCTGTCACGATAGCCCTCCGAACCAGCGCGTCTGGTTTTGGGGCTAAGTCCTGTCACATCAAGAGGGGTGGTATGACAACACTCGTTTGCCACGCTGAGGTCCGTGACGTGATAACGTGCTTTTGCCATGCAACGCGTTGTGGCGTGGCCAAATGAGTCAAAATTGGAAATAAAGTTAGGGAGATGTTATTTTTAAAATATTTTTTAAAAATGTATTAAATCATAAAAAAAGTTCATTTGTGCTTTCAAGGCTGCTCAATTTGTTCAGATTTACTATTTGGAAGTAATATTCCACAGTAAGTTTTACACTTGTTAGTCTATACTGTTATGAATATTGTGTAATATTCAAGAGGGTCCAATGAATAATATATATAGGGAGTACAAAAGGGGTTGCCATATACAGATAAAGAAATACATAAGGAGAGTCCTATTCGAACACCCCCTCTCAAACTCATGGTGGATCACACGCACTGAGTTTGGAGAGAAAATACAAATATTGTGTCCTAGTCTATGGCTTCGTGAAGAAGTCAGCAACCTGTAATTCCGATGGCACAAACTGTAAAGCAAGTACTCCTTCCTGCACCTGTGAACGAGTGTATAAAGCATCCACACCAATGTGTTTGGTGAGCTCATGCTTCACTGGGTCCCGGGCCGGGCAATACTGATAGCACCTGTACTATCAGACAAAAGAGTCGTAGGTCCCATCATAGTCACACTAAAATCTGCAGGTAGCCACCTCAACCAAGTAACCTCTGTTGTCACTGCTGCCATAGCTCTCAACTCAGTCTCTGCACTCGAACGGGAAATTGCAGTCTGCTTCTTAGTCTTCTAGGCAATCAGGGAGGAGCCAAGAAAAACACAATAAATAGAAAGAGAACGACGATCAGAAAGATTACTAGCCCAAGTCGCATCGGAGTGCGCCTGAGGTTGTAGTGAGGTGGAGTTAGGGAAAAACAAACGACGAGAGATAGTCCCACGCAAGTAGCGAAGAACACAAAGAAGGTGACTGTAGTGAAGATAGGTAGAACGAGCCATGAACTGACTCAAGATGTGAACAACATAAGCAATATCAGGACGAGTGCTCACAAAGTACACCAAACTACCAACAAGATGATATCGAGTGGGCTCCTCAAGAAGATCACCATTAGTGGTACGAAGTTGGAGGGATAGCTCCATGAGAGTCTCAGCAGTGCGAGTGTCAGTCAGACCAAACCGGTCAAGAAGATCCTGGACATACTTCTGCTGGGAGAGGTAGTAGCCCTCAGGCATAGAAAAGACCCCAATCCCAATGAAGTATGTAAGAGAGCCAAGATCAGTCATAAAAAATGCTCACTGAGATGCTTCACATATGTGATGAAGGAGGAATCATCACCAGTGATGAGCATGTCATCAACATACAGAAGAAGCAGTGTCCTACTCTGAGATGAGACATGGACAGAAAGAGCAGGATCGTGGGAACTGACAGTAGTAATCACTGAGGTAAAACGCGCAAACCAGGCACGAGGAGCCTTTTTGAGGCCAAAAAGAGCACGACGAAGACGACAAACATGAATACCCAGGTGGTGGCTACATGTAAACCTCCTAATGCAAAACACCATTAAGAAAAGCATTCTTAACATCTAGCTGAGAGATAGGATACCGGCGAACAGAAGCAACTGCAACAAGAATGTGAACAGTGGTCATATGGGCAACATGGGCAAAAGTCTCATCGTAGTCACGACCGTACTCCTATTGAAAGCCACGTGCCACAAGGCAAGCCTTGTAGCGTTCGATAGTACCATCAGACTGGGTCTTAATCTTGTACACCCACTTACACGTGATCGGACGAGCGTGCACAAGTGTCGATACAATATCCTAAGTCTCCGTACGTCGAAGAGCATTAAGCTCCTCTACCATAGCGAGCTGCCACTCAGAATGAGGAGCAGCCTCACGACAAGAACTAGGCTCAGTGACAGAGAGAGCATGAGCTATCGGAGCAAATCCAAGACGATCAGGAGGTCGAAGGGATGTCCGGTCACGAAGGGCGTAACGAGGAGCATTAGCAGGAGGATCAAATGTGGGTATCGACAAGATACCAGGAGAGGAGGCTGGGGAAGAATAAGGACGCCTGCAGTAATGAATACTAGAGAAACGAGATGGTGGTGCTGCAGGAATAAGAGGCGGTGCTGCAGGAGGCAGCACTGGAGGCGGTGCTATAGAAGGAACCACTGGAGACAGACCAGGAGAAGACTGTGATAGTGGAGAAATTGGTGAAGAGTCAGAAAGAGACAACCATGAAATCGACTCAAACGATGGAAACAGGATGGGTCGAATCTCGATAGAAGAAAGGTCGAGATTCGTCAAAGACGTCTCGTGGAATCCTGATCCGTCGAGCAGAAAGATCCCAGCAACGATAACCCTTATGCTCAGAACTATAACCAAGAAACACACACACATCTGACTGGGCCGATAGTTTAGTGCGTTCACGAGGCTGCAGCAGAACAAAACGAGTACAACAAAAAACACGAAGGTGAGTACTGGGGGGCTCGAGAGTAGAGCCGCTCTATAGGACTGACACCCTTAAGAGCAGTGAAAGACTGCATATTGATGAGGTATACAGCTGTAGAAACAACCTCAGCCCAGAATTGTTGTGGAACATGAGAGGCATGGAGAAGAGTGCGGGCAGTCTTATTTAGATGACGATGTTTGCGCTCAGCAACCCCATTCTGAGCATGTGTACCAGGACAAGAAGACTGGTAAAGAGTGCTATGCTCAGAAAGACTGTCTAAAAGCGTCTGAACAGTACTTGCCAGCAGAATCACAACGAAAAGTACGGATGAGAGAATCAAACTGAGTACGAACCATCGTTGCAAAGCTACAATAGATCGCAAGAAACTGACCACGATTAGACATAGGGAAAATCCAGGTAAAACGGGAATAATCATCAATGAAGATCACATAAAGTTTATGCTCGCCTTTAGAGATAATAAGCGTAGGTCCCCATACATCTGAATGAACTAAGTCAAAAGGACGAGAAGACAAGGACTCACTAAAATGATAAGGAAGCTGTAGCTGCTTGCCCAGTTTACAACCCTGACAAAACATGACCGTGTCAACAATAACACGTCCAAGAACACCCTGACGAACTAATGAAGAAAGATGGGACCCACACAAGTGACCTAAACGGTGATGCCACTGCGCAAAGACGCCAGAAGTGGTGGCAGCAGTGGCGGTGGAATTAGACGTAGAGGTGACAGGAGTAATTGAAGTGGACGGAAGGTGGAGGCGATCAAGGATGTAGAGACCCTGACGATCCGTACAGCGCCGGCTAGTCCCAAGTACCGTCCCTGTCTGTCGATCTTGGATGAAACAGGTGTGAGAGTTAAAACCAACCCTACAACCAAGATCGGTGAGCTGACCCACCGAGAGAAGCTGCATGGTAAGCTTGGGAACATAGGAAACAACAGGAACAAAAAAATCAGTGGACAACAGAGTGCCTTGACAGTTGACAGACAGAGGAGTACCGCCAGTTATCTGAACAGAGATGGGAAAAACAGGAGGTCCTACTGAAGTGAGAGATGTGGAGTCCGGTGTCATGTCGAAAGGGGCACCAGAATCCAGAACCCAAAAGGTACCTGGAGGAGACGTCTGAGCTAAACTGGCAGAACCAGCTGAGCTGTGAGAGCTGCTAAAGTATAGCCTGGCAGAATTGCTGAACAAAGTCACCTCGCTGAGAAGATCCTGACGTGCTGGTCTGTCCTCCAGTCGAGGAAGGGTCTCCCTGCCCTCCCTTGGAGCGTGGATCTCCACGCGCCTTGGTGACTGTCGGTCGTGATGAGTGGCTCAGCAGTTGAGCCCTGACAGGCTTAAAACTCTGGGTGAAGAGTACAGACGAAGTCATAAAGGCGAAGGCGATGACGATCTGCGTTTTGCACTTTATGACACTCCTGGTAGAGTGGAGAAGCCAGCTCATCCAGCTAGCGCCAGAGACTAGTCAAGGTTCGGAAGAAATCGTCGATAGAGTCCTCCTGGCGAAGTGTCTCCAACTCACGCTGAGGCGAGAAGAACTGAGCATCAGTACTCTGCTGGTATCGCTCGCGCAATTACTCCCGGATCTGACGAGTGGCACGTAGACCAACAATATCTGGCTGGATAGAGTCGTCGACGTTGACCACCAGGATGGCTCGAACATGGGCCTCATCAGCACACCAGCGCTCAAAAGCGTCTATGGCATACTGAAAGGCCTCATCAGCAGCGTCAGAAGCAGCAATAGCGGCCTCTGCCGCCTTCTTGGCGACCTCATCTTCTGCAGGAGGTACAGAGGTAGGCCGGTTGGAAGAAGGCTGAACCGGCGATGATGGACAAGGTCGAGGACCAGTAACATGTCCCCAGAGACGAAGACCATCGAGTGTGATCTCCATGAGGGAAGACCACAACCTGTAGTTCGTCTCATTAAGTTTCGTTCCCGAGAATGAGATCGCAGCTGATGGAACAGAAGCCAATGGTAGGCGACGCTGGACGGCGCGGCGACCAATACAACGAAGTCTAATAGGCGGCGCTGGACGGCGCAGCGGTTAGATCGACGTACTTTTTTTTCGGGCGCCTTTTTGTTATCTCTTTAGCTGGGCTGGCTCAAAATGGCCCATGCAACCAACACGCGTCTTGCTGAAGGGCCCTAGCTCCCTCGCGGGCGCGACGACCAAGCGACGCCGATCGCGCGATGGCGGCCGGCCGAGCAGCGGGCGTTCGACGTCGGGTAAGGCGGCCGGGCGTCATAATCGAGCGCTACGGCGGCGGAGGGCGGCGGTTGGCGAGCATCTCAAGCGGCGGCGGGTCGAGGTGTCGTCCGGCGTGCTATGGTCGGCGTCGGCGATTGCGTCGTTCGGCGTCGGTTCGTTTTCGGCGGCGTCCTCGGGTGATAATGGTGACTCATGGCGATCCTCGCCGCGGGCTCCCGATCGGTGGAAGCGTCGGGCGGCTGGCGCGCTCTTTAGGAGCGGCGACTTCGCGACGGCGAGCGGCTTTTCAGAGCGGTAACTTCGCGGCGTAGCGCGCTCTTCAGAGTTGCGATTCGCGACGGCGCTCGGCCGGACGGCGACCGGGTGGGCGACGGCGTCGGAAGGAACGGCGGCCGGGGATGGCAGCAGAAGGGAACGAGCTATGTTAGTACCTTATGCTCTGATACTATGTTATGAATATTGTGTAATATTCAAAAGAGCCCAATGAGCAATATATATAGGGAGTACAAAGGAGGTTGCCATATACAGATAAGGAAATACATAAGGAGAATCCTATTTTAACATATACATCAAAGTTTCATCTCAACCAGCAGCATAAACTTTTGAAACTAGAATATTAACACTTAATTTGCCCCAGTTAGGCTTTCAAAAATTGCTTTGTTAAAATTCACTCATCTTAGTTGTCTACCACTACAAAATGTGACCTTTTTTTCACAACTTACACGCGTGAGGAACAGTGTGTCTATATTTGTCCTGAACTGTTTAGTGTTTACTCATTTGCCAAACTCAACACAGTTACCAAATGCATGTCAGCCCTCCTAAAAGTTTATTATTTACATGTATCATTGTTAAAAATACATGTTTCGAAAAAACTATCATTAAAGTAATTGTCGACTCTTCAGATATTTGGCTGGAAGTTGAGAACTAGTTAATTTGCGATATGCGTGCTCACTGCGGTATTGATTTACTGCAGGTACTTTTCAGAACCAGGTAACAAGGTTGAAAGAGCACAACATGATGTTCTGTTTTCTAGGATTGTGAATGACTCTACCACTTTCCACCTCTGGAACAGCATTACATCTTCGCTGGTTCCTGAATCCAACAGTCTTGTTGAGAGAATCCTTAAACATTACTGTCTCCATTGCCTTGATGTTTTATAGTTGGTAGCAACCTGAAGTTCTCGTGAAGAGCTTCATTTTGGTTTAGAATACATATACAGAAGAAATTCACCGGTTTAATGGGTGCTCAACATGGCCAGTGGTATATTGTTGAATTCTGCCTAAAAATTGTAGAGGAAAAAAATGTGGTGGCATTGTAGATATATATTCTTTTCAGAAGGGCTTCGGTGCTGGTGCTACAGGCAAGTGCAATTGTGTTGACTTAACTAGCTATTTTGCCAGTTGTTGATAGCAAATCTGCTTACTGGTCTGGAAATACTGGGTGCAACAACTAGATGCATTTGAAATGAGAGGTTTGATCGGTTAATTTCACCTTCTGTCGTTGTACTGATACTTACTATTTTCAATTTGGGCAAATTATTAGCGAGCAAGCAATTTTGTCAATCTTTGGGACGATAAAGTATGATTATCCCGGTATGGCTGGCTACTCAAAATAGCTTCTGTGGTGAGCTCAACAAATCTGTTTAAATCTTTTGTAAGCTCTTTTTCTTCAAACGACTATGGTATAATCTTTTAATATGATCAAGCTAAATTATTCTATCCTCAAAACTCACTTCTAAGTCAACTATCACCTTAGAAAGTTGTGAAGTTTATATGTACATTGTAAGCTAAAAACATTAAACTGTTGAGAATCTATGGCAGGAGACAGGGAGGATGTACCAAACAGCAGAATGGAAAAAGCACATTATTGATAACTAATAATACAGTTTAACATACTACGTCGAGTATAATAGAACTACAGACGATCGATACAATGTCTAAGTCTAACACCTAGTATAATAATACTATGTTAATACATGGGCTTCTTGGTGAAGGCGATGGGTTCGGTCCTTACAATCTTAAATGATGTGCCCAAGGCATCGTTTATGAAAGCTTCGTCAGGAAACTCACTGCATATCTCACAAAAATAAGAGAAACACCAGGCAACAAATACTAGAGTCTGGCGATATGCCGGCTCTTAATTTAGGCGGTCGCGGACAGCCTCCGTCTCCTGTAGCTGACCATCGCCTTTCCCTTTGGCCCTGGCATGACCACGTTCCAGTCCGTCCTGGGGAAAGGTGACACCAGCTCCAACTCAAAGTTCCTTAGCAAATGGCTCCATATCACCTTGATCTGGACGTAAGCAAACGACTCGCCGATGCAGGCATGCATGCCGCCCACCGCCAAACGCCGTGTATGAGAACGCGCCGCCGGCCCGGTCCTCCCCTCTCCCAGGACCTTGATCCTGGCTGATCTCTGAGTCCAAGCCTTGGTAGAAGTGGCTTGATACATTTGGTCCGACCAGGAAGGTCACCTTTAGGTGAAACAAGCACACCGTGAACACACTTCCCATTTTTGCGTAGTTATCACGGATCACTTCTAGTGGGCCCTTGTTGAGCATTGCCGGTAGAATCCCTAGAAGGGGAGCCCCCGTAGCCACGGGTGGAGGCGGCCTTTTGATCGTAGGAAATAGGAGCGAAGGCCGATATTCTTCTTACGATCTTACTCACCATTATTATTGTGACAAAAAGAGGAGCAAAGGCTAGCCATACGACTGTTGTTAATTCCATGTTGGTAATCCATCTGGGATGAGAGGAATAGTAATGCTGTAAGAACATGGTAAAGTTACTGAAGTTATATATATATATATATATATATATATATATATATATATATATATATATATATATATAGAACATATCTAGTGCTAATGAGTAATTGAGTACTAAGGTGATAATGCCATCTTGATCGTTGGATCTGGAATGAACAACCAAGATTAATGCGGGCTCCCACCCCAAATCATTTAATCACCTTGTATGCTCCCACCTCCAATACGCTTTCATTAATAAGCCTGCATGCTCCCACCTCCATTGTCATGTATTAAACACCCTTCGTGTTGATATTAGCACCTTATCACTCAATTACCCATTAGCACTATATATATAGTGCTAATGGGTAATTGAGTGCTAAGGTGCTAATATCAATCTTGATGGTTGGATCTAGATTGAACAACCAAGATTAACAGAGCTCTCACCTCTAACCCATTTAATCACCCTGCATATTCCCACCTCCAATGCGCCTACATTAACGCGTCTGCATTAAACACCCTACACGCTCCCACCACCAATGCTCTGCATTAAACACACTGCATGGGATTGATGGCATGAAAATTATTGTCGTTATAATTAGAAGAAAAATCCATAAACACCTCCTTGAGCCACTTGCCTTTTTAATTTGCCCCACATCTCATTTTCTTTAGTTTGGCCCCCTCATAAGTTAAGTTGGCTTACAAATGCCCTCTAAGTCGTATGTTCGAACTATTTTCTCTTCGTTTTGATTATCTTCGGCACTTGTTTCAATGATTTTAGTACTTATTTAAGTGATATCAATGTTTGTTTCAACTATTTGTGTGATTTTGGTATTTGTAATACACGGTTTCATCATTGAAACATTGGTAATGTAATGGTGTATTACAAGTACTGAAATCATTGGAAAAACTGAAATAAGTATTAACAACATTGAAATAATTATTGACACCACTAAAACAAGTGCTAAAGATAATGAAAACCATAAGAAATAGTACTAACATGCGGTCCGGAGTTATTTACAAGCCAACTTTTGGCTAAAGGACACTAAACTTTTGTGTCCTTAGCTGCTGGACACAAAAAATGGAGACTTTACCAAAAGACACTAAATTGTGTTGTTCTTTGTTGTAGGACACTTAGGCTAGTATAATAATAATATTCGTTGTTTTAGAGAGAGAAACAATTCAAAAGGACATTCATTCCCTTATCCTCTTCTTCATCCCTATTCCTTCTCTGGTGAACCCCTCATGGTCAGCGGTGAAAGCTGACACAAATCGACAGAAGTAATGTATGTATGGCATGTTCTTGGATTTGGGCATTCCATTTTGGTGGTCTAAGTGGTCTAAGTTGGCGGAGGAGGTGCTGGGAAAGCTGGTGTCGGCGGCGGCCATGGCAAGGCGGTGGTGCTCGGTGATGGCGGGTGCCCCTAGACAGGAAGAGAGAGAGGCGGCGACCGGCAGTGCGGTCATCGGCCATGGGACACGCTAAGGGTTGTTTGGAGTGCAGAAATTTCACTGCAATTTCGTAGGAACACCTCAAGTGCATTAGGAAAACTGCAGCTGCGTGGGCTTTAATTTCTTTTGTTTGCATGCGCTTGGTTTCGCGGTTTTCTGCCGGTGCCCGTGCGCTGCAACTACAAGACATTCATGTTAAGAAACCGGGCCCAGGACTCCGGAGAGTCCTGGCCTAGTTGAACTCCTCATCCCGTAGTCTATAAATAGAGGCCCCCCCTCTCATTGTAACCCCGATTATTCCGAAGCAATAAAGTGAAGCATGAAGTTCTCTCATATCTCTGTGTTCATTCTACTATTGTGTTCTTTATCCGTTCTTACGATTCTGAATATTGTATACGAGGTACCCGTACGGACTGGACTAGCCAGCGACGGTTACTCAACACGTTATCAGCACGAACGACTCTCCTCGCATCGAAAGGTAACCGTCGAAGAACGACACTCGTAGATTGAATCGTATTTTCTAGATTGCTTTCAATTATGCAAATTTGCTTTCTAGATTATTTTTCTACGGTGCAAATCTGTTCTAATCTACTGCGAGCTGACTTGAAGTCGACGACACAATGTCGATCGGGAAATTGCATGAAAGATCAGATGTCGATTGTACCGTAGATTGAAATTGCCAATTCACCGCAAGCCAACTCGAAGTCGCCGATCGGTAATTGCATGAATGAAAATTACATCGCATGAACAATACTGATTGCATGAACCGGACAGCCGCCGCCGCCCCTGAATCGGCAGATCGGCCGGCAAGAACGGCCACACACCACCGCCGGCTTGACGCCGCTTCACGACACCCCGCGCTAGAAGGAGACACGCCAAAGACGGCCGCCTCAAGACGCAAGACGCACCTCCGGTTAGCGTACCGTCCCCTACGGTCGGCACCACCCAAGACATCACGAGAAAGAAAAAAGGGAGGTGGGGAGGAGGAGGGAGCCACCCACTGCCGGGTCCGCCACGCGCCGACCGCCGATCGCCCTCTGCGCTAGCAACACCGACCGGCCGCCGGCCCTCTGAGCCGCCGCCTCCTAGCGCCGGAGCCGGGAAGGAAGAGCGCCGCCGCCGGCTTGAATCCACCACCGCACGGTGTCGCATGAGCTCGCCGCCGCCACAAAATAACGGGGAAGGGAGGGGAACGATGCCGCCAGATGGCGCCCACTCGCGCCGCCTCGGCGCTGGCCCCCACGCTGCCCCGCTGGGAGCGATCCATGCCGCCAAGACGGGCGCCGCCCCGGCCGCCCAGAGCACCGCCGACCCCGCCACCTCCGGCCGCCTTGCAAGATCTCGTAACCCAGCCGCCGCCGAGTGCGAGCTCCCGCTCGGGAGCCGGCCCAAGCCGCGGTAGGGCTCCGGCCGCCGCCCGAGAGGAACTCAGGGGTAGGGTTCAAGTCCCCCCGCCGAGTTCTTATGCCGAAAAAAAGTCGTTTGGCAAAAAGGGTCTCGGTTTTTTTCCGTAAATTACGCGAAAAATTTCTCAGAACTGAATTTTTCACGTTTTAGCCCTAGAAATTGCAGAATTCGCCGAAAATTCATATTCCAACAGAAAAGGGCCTCGGGAATTCAAATTTTGAATCAGTTTTTGCATTTGAATCATATTTTACCTTGTTATTATTATCTCTATGTAATTTATTTACTGTATTTACTATTTTTGATTATTTGTGATTATTTACATTACTTTTAATCACTGAAAATAGCAGTAAATTATGAAAAATGCATAGAAAAATACAGAAACAGTACAAGAATTTTTGCAACCATTTTATGCAAATTACCAGCAGTAATCTTATACACTCTTTGTATGAATATGCAGATGACTGGCATTACGAACCGAGAGTTCGAAGAGCTGGCCTAGCATGGCCATAATTATCTGACTTGGGCATCAGATATCGAGATTGTACTTGGAGCAAAGAAGCTCCGTGCTGCTATTGGACTTGGCACCCTGAAGGACGCCGCTCCAACTGCTGAGGAGAATGATCAAGCACTTCATTTCCTCAGACACTATCTCTGCCTAACGCTCAAGAATGAGTACATGGTAGAAAAGGACGCACTAGCCTTATGGACCGCACTGAAGAAACGGTTTGAGAAGCTAAAGTACACCATCCTTCCTCGTGCAGAGCAGGATTGGAACCGACTGCGTTTTGCTGACTACAAGACTGTGGGAGAGTACAATTCTGCATTGCACAGAATTTGTACAAGTCTTCAACTATGTGGTAAAGTAACCACAAACGAGCAGAAGATAGAAAAAACTCTCTCTACCTTCCACCCCAACGCGGTGCAATCCGCACGCAACTATCGGCAGGATGGCTACAAGGAGTATGCCGAACTGATCGATATCATGCAAGTTGCGGAAGCTCAAGATGACGTTCTCCGAAAGAACTACATCTCACAGCCACCTAGTAGCAAAGTTGGTCATGAAGTCAACGCAAGCAGCTACAAGGTGAGAGCCTCATTCAGCAGAAAGAGGTAGGAAGGGTAAAGTCATGGGTCGTAAAACCAAGCAGATTGCCCAAGCCAAGAAGGGCGGACAAAAGAAGCACGACGAGAAGCCATATGGTCAGCAGGACCAAACTTGCTACAAATGTGGCACTTGGGGTCATTTGTCACGTGTTTGCCATGAGTCACATCACGTGATCGATGCCTTCAAGGCCAAGAAGAAGGGCAAAGGACAACATGAGGCACACATCGCCATTGCAGGCACAGAGGATCCACAATCATGGGATGCACCCATGGATGTGGACAGCCCGATGGCAGCCCCCATTACACCTTCTTTGGACATCGCAGCAGCAGCAACTGTAGTTGCCGACGAGGAGCAGATGAACGTAGTGCAGATCCAGGCAGAAGTATCTTCATACTTCGCTGATTCGATCTAGTGCACACATTGCACTTAGTTTTATAGTCATTTGCAGTTTTTGGTTGTAATAGAATAATAATTTTGCATAATGGTTGTAAGCTCTAGGAGAGCAAAGAAATAAATTCTTATTATTAGTCCCGCACGACTTTTTCTCGTATTAATAAAGGCAAATTGTGTTCTGTTTTGAAGTATTTTATATGTATGGTTGCTTGCTACCCTATATCAATAAATATTTTATATGTATATCAGAACGCGTGTGGCGCCCTATGGAGGAAGTATGCTTAGCAGACAGCGGCACAACGAATACCATATTAAGAGAGACAAAAAAATTTCAGTCAATCAGCAAGAATGCTGGTAGTCTTACGACAATCGCAGGCAGCGATACTTGTGTAATAGGCTCAGGAAGAGCTACAATTATACTGTCGATGGGCACAACATTGGTCATTGAAGAAGCCTTGTTGTACCCAGAATCAACTAGGACTCTCTTAAGCTTTAAAGATATTCGCGCTAACGGTCTCCACGTAGAGACTGAAGAAGAGTATGGTAAGGAATACCTACTCATTACAAAGCGCGAGGAAAATGGAAAAAGGGTATTAGAAAGACTTCCTTCATATGAATCTGAGCTATACTACACTCATATTAAGGCATCTGCAGCCTATACTGTCCTGAAAACGACTTTTAGAAGCTCTGAACTTTTCTGTCTCTAGCATGATAGATTAGGCCACCCCGGTCTTAGAATGATGAGAAATACAATTACTAATTCTCAGGGACATAATATTAATGTAAAGAATTTTTTGAATCCAGAAGATTTCGTGTGCCCTGCATGTGCCACTGAGAAAATGATTACTAGACCCTCTACTCTGAAAGTAAAGGATGAAATCCCTGCATTCCTGGACCGTATCCAGGGAGACATTTGCGATCCTATACAGCCCCTGTCAGGGCCATTTAGGTGCTTTATGGTGCTCATCGATGCTTCCTCGAAATGGTCACATGTATGCTTATTGTCTACGAGAAACCACGCTTTTGCAAAGCTGATCTCGCAGATAATTAAGATTAAGAATAATTTCCCTGATCATCATGTGAAGTCCATCAGGATGGACAACACCGGAGAATTTACTTCAAAGGCATTTGATGATTATTGTATAGCAATGGGAATTACCGTTGAGCACTCTGTTACACATGTCCACACCCAGAATGGACTAGCAGAAGCATTAATTAAAAGAATTAAAATTATTGCCCGACCGCTTTTGCAGAATTGTAATTTACCAACTACATGTTAGGGACACGCAGTCCTACACGCAGTAACTCTCATCAATTTTCGACCATCAGCATATAACATCAATTCACCTATGCAACTAGCGCAAGGGTCAACACCGAAAATCTCCCATCTTCAAAGGTTTGGTTGCAAGGTTTATGTACCTACACCACCACCGCAGCGAACTGCAATGGGCCCTCTCCGAAAGCCTGGGATATACGTTGGTTCTGAGACAACATCCATAATCAAGTATCTGGACCCCATGATCGATTTGCATCTGACCGCCCACGACAAAGATATTTGATGATGATAGTTTCCCGTCATTAGGGGGAGGAAATCAACCCCTTGATGAAAAATGTCGGGAACTGACATGGCAAGCCACGGGAATCCATGCACATGACTCGCGCACTAGTGAAACAAATAGAGAAGTCCAGAAGATAATTGATTTGCAAGACCTGACCACTTTAGTGATTTGAAAAGCGTGACCAAGTCGCATGTGCCTGCACGCAATGCGCCAGAGAGGGTTGAAATACCAAAGAAAATTGAAGGTATCCTTAATCCCGTCCAGAGGCCTCAGAATAAAAGGACGAGAACTTCGGCCCCTCGAATCCCAAGTAACCGGGGACGCCTGGCGAAAAAGGATAAGAAGGACTTGACACAGCCGATCACTGAAGTTCCCCACAACCAGAAAGGGAGCCAATTGAGGCCTGGTACCGGTATGGAACCTTCAACAAAAGGCATACCAGATTTGAATATTCCCACGGAGGGAGACATCAGTATGGATGTGTGCGCACACATCAGAGCTGAAAAACTAAAGGGACTTGCCCCCGCAATTGAAAGCAGCGGTAAGCAAGTAGAAGCATTAGAAGTATCGCCCCATGAAGAAATAGCTATAAATTATGTGACCACAGGAGAATCTATGAATAGAACAACGACCAATGTCGATATTTATTTTGTAAAGAAAATTGCCACAATCATCGATCTTGATCCAGAGCCTGCATCGCTCGCTGAATGTAAGAAAAGACCAGATTGAAAAGATTGGAAGAAGGCAATAGAAGCAGAATTAATATCTATGAATAAAAGAGAGGTGTTTGGGCATGTAAGCCGCACGCCTCCCCATGTGCACCCAGTAGGGTATAAGTGGGTATTTGTTCGAGAGAGAAATGAAAATAATGAAGTTGTAAGACATAAAGCAAGGCTTGTTGCACAAGGTTTCACCCAACGACCAGGAGTCGATTATGAAGAAACTTATTCCCCGGTCATTGGCGGAACTACCTTTAGATATTTAATCTTAATGGCAGTAAACTTGAATTTGGAAATAAAATTGATAGATGTGGTAACTGCATACCTTTATGGGAACTTGGATTCGGACATTTACATGAAGGTACCGGAAGGTATCCCTGTCCCGAACCAAGACAGAGCAAATAGAAATCATGCAAGATGTGCAACTCGTAAAGTCATTGTATGGGCTGAAGCAATTAGACAGAATGTGGTATAATCGTTTAAGCGACTTTCTCTGCAAGAAAGGCTACACGAACAATGAGGATTGTCCCTGTGTTTTTATACAGTGATCCCAGGATGGATTCTGTATAATCTCAGTATATGTAGATGATCTGAATATCATTGGGACTATGGAAGATATTAAGAAAGCAAGCTCTTAACTGGAGTCAGAATTCGAAATGAAAGACTTGGGTAAAACCAAATACTGCCTAGGCCTGCATCTTGAGCACACCCCTGAAGGGATTCTAGTACATCAGTCAACCTACACTCAGAAAGTGTTGGAAAGGTTCGGCTTTGGAAAGGCACATCCTTCGAAAGTGCCGATGGTTGGGAGATCCTTACAGCAAGACAAGGACCCATACAGACCTAAAGAAGAGGTGGAGGAAGTTCTGGGACCGGAATACCCATACCTGAGTGTAGTAGGAGCACTCATGTATCTAGCAAACTGTACTAGACCGGACATTGCATTTGCAATAAACCTATTAGCAAGGTACAGTGCAGAACCTACCAAAAGGCATTGGCAGGGAATAAAAGACGTCTTCCGATACCTCCAAGGAAGCAAAGATCTTGATCTATTCTACAGAAAGAACCAAGACCTTACCATGATTGGCTACGCAGATGCTGGATACCTGTCAGACCCGCACACAACTAAGTCGCAAACATGCTATGTATTCCTATGTGGTGGAACTGCAGTTTCATAAAAATCGTCTAAGCAAAGTCTTGTATCTACTTCGACGAACCACTCAGAAATCATAGCACTATATGAAGCCTCACGGGAATGTTCTTGGCTTCGACGGATGATTCACCACATCCAGCAGTCATATGGATTGGATACCGCGCAAACCCCCACAATTATCTACAAAGATAATGCAGCTTGTGTCGTACAAGTGCAGATGGGTTATGTGAAGAGTCCCCTTACAAAGAATATCAATCCCAAGTTCTTCTATGCTCACAAAATACAAAAGATGGATGAAATTAAGGTACTGCATACTAAGTCATGTGAAAATCTTGCAGATTTATTCACTAAGTCACTTCCAGCGTCTAGTTTTGAAAGATGCACACGTGGAATTGGAATGATAAGACTTAGACAAGTGCATAATTCAGGGGAAGAATCTTCACGAACTCATTATTGAATCTTGATCACGAAGATCAAGTACCCAAAGAATAAATCCTGGAGATTAAATGAAGCAGGGTGGATTGTACTCTTTTTCCCTTGACGAGTTTTTCTGAAGTTTCTCAGCTAAGGTTTTTATTGAGGCAATTCGTGCAACACAGCAGAACGCATAACATGTACTCTTTCTCTAAATTTTTCCCACTGGGTTTTTATGGAGTTTTGACGAGACATGAACATGTTGGATGAGTGTCCAAGGGGGAGTGTTAAGAAACCGGGCCCAGGACTCTGGAGAGTCCTGGCCCAGGACTCCCAGTTGAACTCCTCATCCCGTAGTCTATAAATAGAGGCCCCCCTTTCATTGTAACCCCGATTATTCTGAAGCAATAAAGCGAAGCCTGGAGTCCTCTCATATCTCTGTGTTCAATCTACTGTTGTGTTCTTGTGTTCTTACGATTCTGAATATTGTATACGAGGTACCCATACGGACTGGACTCGCCAGCGATGGTTACTCAACAATTCATACCTCCCCGCTTTCTTTCACGCCTCTAGTGAAAGGTTACGGGTATGCACCACGATAGCACAAAACAAAAATTACCGCACAACCAAGGAACCTCCACAAGTAATAGATCACGAGATTACCGCTAGACGCGCCGACTCGAAGCGGAAGTAGAGTCGATGTAGCGAATAGATGCGGTCGTAGTCGTACTCACCGCGCGACTGCTCCTCTGAGTAGTCGTACTCGCTTCGCGTCTGCTCCTCTGAGTAGTCGAACTCGCCTCGCAACTTATCCTCCTGCTCCTGGTGATCGTCACGAGTTGCAGATCGTCCTAGTGCTGATACTTTGCAACAGCACCTCCGAGGTATCCACACATACAGGGTAGGAACACCGCGCGCTGGTGTGCTAGCACCGGCAACGAGGTTGAGGATGGCGTGGCTATTAGGGTTTCGGGAGTTCTTCCAAAACCGTACTTCACCCTATGCCACCGCCTCTCTTTATATAGGCATCCATGATGGGTCTCTTACTCGAGGTCCATTAGGAACTTATATCCTATACGAATTCGGATCACCATCCAAATCAAATCCCCAGCCCCTTAAGTGTGCGACCCTACAGGTTCTTGTGCGATTGGTTGTGACTCGAAAACTCTTTTCCGACCACTAGTCGTCAGCGGCACCTAGCAGCACGTAACGATTCCCAAGTACATAAAGAATATATCGGACGAACCTTAACGTAATATGATCTATGATCAGGTCCTCATCACTTACGATCAGTTCATATCTCTATACGACCAGTCTGTGATTACGTTCGACCAGTCTACGACCAGATCGCATCTCCATATGACCAGTCCGTAACTGATGGAACTAAGTGACCTACTCATGTATTCTCCCTTTGCCTCACGATGTCTAGTTGAACTCCAGGTGAGATATGGTGTCATCCATGGACTGTTCAATACTTTCTCGATCGAGTGTCGGATAACTTCATGTGGTCGACACTTCGACCACTAGTGGCATGGCCATGCACTTTCTTTATCCGATCACCACGAGGGGCCAGAGACATCTCTCCTGTTATGTAATGAGGGGCAAATCCCATCTCGACCAGTCACATCCCCCCGCATGTTTCATAGCATACCCGAAAGCTACCTTTATAACTACCCAGTTACGGAGTAGCGTTTGGTAACCCCTAAGAGTGCTATTACACATGTAGGGAACCATGATGTTCTCAGGTCTAAGGATTATACATCATCATTACTTGAGACCAACTAATGACACATAGATTTATAATAATATCAATAGTGTCTCAATGATGGGTCTATCCAGCTCCATGTTTCTAACATGAGCTCACATTACTGATTCGATATCTCTATATCTATGACCGGTGAAACATGACCATCAATCAATACATGTGTTGGTCGTAGAGTCACAGTTGTTCCGACCAGTGACATTCGATCAGGGATACATTTAGAATGATATCATATAAGTTAATGAGTTTCACCAACAAGTTAATGATATTATATACGTTGATCTATAACTGATGATTCATTCAAGGAACAAGATAACATATTATCCAATATCATGAACATAAGGAAATACAATCATCTTTATGATTGCCTCTAGGGCATATTTCCAACATCTAGCTAGTGAGAATATTGAACAACGTCATGTTTGCATGCCCCTTCATTTATGTATTTGGGACAATGTATCTTTATGTTGTTTTATGTTGTTTCAATGCTCCACGGTAGGAGCTAGCGTGCTTGCCCCATGCGGTAGCATGCCATGTGGTGTATAGCGGGGAGCGATTCGGTTCCGGTGCGCGATAGGGGGCGATGCGTATGGAGAGCGTGATAGGAGGGCTCCTGCGAACGGGGAGCGCGGTATGGGGTGTTGCACATAGAGAGCGTAATACATATGTCATTTATATCATTTCAGACGAACACGATAAGACTAGATTTGCTATTCCGCTTAAAAAATAGACTAAGGAGCCCATAACTTGTATTTACAAGGGGAGCTAACTAGTTGATATTGTACCCGTGGGAAGCATGCCACATAGATGAGCATTCGTATCCAAATGAAGCCACGCGTCCTAAGCAATTGTTTAATATTTTTAATGTGACATTCTAATAATTCTTAATTAATTAAGTTATTTATTTGTAGTATTATAGATAATAACGTCGCTTATACAACCTTCAAAGGTATCCCTTAATATTAACAATGAGAAAGATTATACATGCATAGTAGTCATAAGCTATTCTACGACCACCCTATACGGTTGTAAGCAGGGAAAAAACCAGCTGGTTACCGACGGTAATCGGTATTACTGGTGGGGAGCGGGAATCACAAAACCGGATGGTTTTTCCCCAGTTTAGTAAATTCAAATTTTAGTTTTTGACTTTCGGTTGGTTTTTAAGCAAATTCAAATTTCAGTTTGCGAACTTCATTAGATTTTTTTTAGGATTAGTTACCGTTTTCGGCTGGCCACCGGGATTTCGATCCCTGGTCGTAAGTCATACTACGATCATCTCATGATCATAAATTCCTCTATGACCAAACTATTGATCGGAAGTCCTACTACGGTCACCTAATGATCGTATGCCTTGCTATGACCAGGTCAACTACGACCAACCTATGATCGATAAAGCCTACAAACAAGTGCGTCCAATCAACTAGGGGCATGTGTGTGTTGTGTTTAATACATGTATTAGTTAATATGTGTCGTTATTCTTGAGATAACTGCACGTATTGTGAATGAAGCTGACAGATGTGTGTATTATCGCCATGGTGGGGGCGAGGGAGTAATTCTATGTCTGTATGTTGATGACATACTGATCTTTGGAACCAGCCTTAATGTGATTAAGGAGGTCAAGGACTTCTTGTCTCAGAATTTTGAGATGAAAGATCTGGGAGTAGCTGATGTTATCTTAAACATCAAGCTATTGAGAGGTGATGATGGTGGGATTACATTGTTGCAAACCCATTATGTGAAAAAGGTTCTAAGTCATTTTGGTTATAACGACTGTAAATCCTCTCCAACACCTTATGATCCTAGCATATTGCTTAGGAAGAATCGGAGAATAACCAGAGACCAATTGAGATATTCTCAGACAATTGGTTCACTCATGTATTTAGCTAGCGGTACCAGGCCTGACATCTCGTTTGCTGTGAGCAAACTAAGCCGTTTTGTTTTCAATTCGGGAGATGATCATTGGCATGCTCTTGAGAGGGTAATGCGCTATCTAAAGGGTACTATGAGCTATGGCATTCACTATACCGGGTATCCCAGGGTACTGGAGGGTTATAGCGATTCAAACTGGATATCTGATGCTGATGAGATTAAGGCCACAAGTGGATATATCTTCACACTTGGAGGTGGAGCTGTTTCATGGAAGTCTTGCAAGTAGACCATCTTAACGAGATCAACAATGGAAGCAGAACTCACAGCATTAGATACTGCCATTGTTGAAGCCGAATGGCTTCGTGAGCTCTTGATGGATTTGCCAGTGGTTGAAAAACCGGTACTGGCTATTCTGATGAACTGTGACAATCAAACCGTGATTGTCAAGGTGAACAGTTCTAAGGATAATATGAAAGCATCAAGACATGTGAAGAGGAGACTGAAGTCTGTCAGGAAAATGAGAAACTCCGGAGTAATAACTTTGGATTATATCCAAACAGCTAAGAATCTGACAGATCCCTTCACAAAGGGTTTATCACGGAATGTGATAGACAATGCATCGAGAGAGATGGGTTTGAGACCCATGTGAGTTATACCATAGTGGCAACCCATCCTATGTGATTGGAGATCCCGTGAAGTAGGATTGGCGAAACAAGCTATTGGTTAACTGGGTGGAGAGTACTTTTACACACCCACTCCATTGGAGATGCAATTCTCTCCTAAATCTGTATGGCAGGTTGATTTTTATCTTAATGTGTTCTGTGGCTGGTTTAAACAAAGATGTTGTCCTATAGAGCAGTCTTGAAAGAACACACCTATATGAGCCCGACTGCTAGTCACAGTCTATGAGATAGGGTAATCTCTAGGAAGCTCATGAATAGGCTATGAGTATGACTTATATGCTCCAACCCGCAGGGATGCCTGACAGCCTAGTATCAGTTAAGGACTTAAGTGAAATTTATTCACACAAAACTGCCAATTCAAGGTTTAGTCCATTGTGCAGTTGTGGATAAGTGTAGCTTCTGTTCTAGATGGATGTTCAACCTTATTCGGTCTCTATCGAAACACTGGTATATTAAAACAATACTGTGGATCAAGGCATTTGACATGTGTCTTTGAGATCTGGTGGGGATTGTAGGAATTAATACGGGCTGACCCAGTTTTTATTTCTAATTAATTCCTAGAGAATCTCAAAGGCCCATGTGCACGTGCTAAAAGTACTTAGTCCCACATGGAGAGTTGAAGGGGAGTTACACCACTTTATAAGGTGGAAAGTGGTAGCCCCCTTGTGGAATTAGAGAAAGCCAATACACGCGCGCGCTCGCTCGCCGAGCCTCGCCTCGCCGAGCCGAGCCGAGCCGAGCCGAGCCATGCCGCGCCGTGTCGCGCCGCTGCCGCGTGCGTCTGCGTCGAGAAAGCGAAAAGCGAAAAGCGCAGCGCGTGTTTTTTTATCTATTCGAAAATTGAAACGCACCGACTCGAAGTAATGGTGGTAACGGTTCAGTTACCAGTGAGTTATGTCTATGGTTTGCACTGGTTGATGGCAACCGTTTCCTCTGGTCTTTGTCTCTTCGTTTTTGGTTCAATTCACTTCCACGAGAGACCAAGAAAGAATCCTCGAGTCTGCTGTTGTGTCTGGCGATCTCCATCCCGCAAGGCGCGTGTACAGTTGAACCAGGAGAGCAGGCCTCCGGAAACCCCGTCCGCCCCACACCCCCCCTTCTCGCCCACCGCCTCCTCCTCCCCCGCCGACCCCATCACCCCCACCACCGACCCAGCCAAGGCATCGTGGGTGGCCAAAGCGAAGGCGCGGTCTTGGCGTGATGCCGCCGTGCTGCTATCATGCCGGACAAGCCCGAGCACGGCCGTGCTGTGCCGTACAGTGCTTCCCATCGTGCCTTGTCCGCCGGCCCAATCCGATTCTCTCATTCATATCGTGCTGTGTTTGAACCGTACTGTGCCTCAGACCGGAATGGCACAGCAAACTCTCCCAAGCCTATTCTGGCCCCAACTCCGGCGTCACGAGCTCCTACCGCCACTCATGCCTCCGCCAGCCTTTGCGGTCCTGCTACTCGTACCACCACCAGCCTCTACTGCCCCCTCCAAAAGAAACCAAGAACGTGAAACCCAAAGCATTTCCCCCAAAAGAAACCAAGAACCTTTCCCCGAGGTTCTGGCTTGAAGCAATTGAACCACCCTCCCACCCTGTTTCTCTCCAAAAAGGATTCGAGAGGGGGAAAAAAAACACCAAATCGAGACGGAAACAGCTTGTGCATGGCGAATCGAAGCTTCCGCACCTGCCAGGCCCAAGGAATTGGTTTATTGTCGGGAAGGGGATGCAGGAGAGTGCGGTGCTTCGATTTGGTCGAGACTCAAGATGAGGGGTCGGTGCTCCAGAATGCATGCTCTGCGTACTAGCTCTTCGTCTCTTCCTTGTATGAACCAGCGCATAACTGTAGCTACTAGTACTATCATCTTATTTGAAGCCCTAGTTCAATGCGGCAAGCGGATATTACCACAGGAACAAATAAACCGAAGGTGCGTGGAATAATCAATCTGCAGCCTCAACACCTCGAGGATTCAGGCACAATTCGGTAGAATGCATTCCACGTGTAGTCGTGCTTTATCATTACATCTTGCTCCTTTTCAAGAGATCAATCAATACAAGTTGCTTGCCTATTCAGATGCATGAATGAAAAACAGGAGCATAACAACCTGACAAAAAGGAAACTAGACAAACACATACAAAAATTATACCGCGCCTTCTATCGAGGACGGGCATCAAACCGGCGTTCTTTACTGCTGACTCCACTCTAATATCTACTGAAAATTGAAGGGCATTAGCAGGCAATTAGTATTGAAAATAATCGATAGGATCCTTGCTGTACATATATATAGCTCTGCAACCTCCAAAAATCAGGCGATTTAATCACTCAGAAGGTGCCACAAAGTTTGGTTTCCTATATATAGCTCTGCAACCTCCAAAAATCAGGCGATTTAATCACTCAGAAGGTGCCGCAAAGTTTGGTTTCCTATATATAGCTCTGCAACCTCCAAAAATCAGGCGATTTAATCACTCAGAAGGTGCCACAAAGTTTGGTTTCCTTCAGGCGATGAGAACCATCTTATTTACCTAGCAGTGGCTACTTCACTTGGGGTTGAACAGATGCACGAGCAATCAGTTCCGTTGGTGCCTCTTTCAACTAGGCGTTTGTTGCGGTTAATCAACAGCTTGATCAACGGTGCCTTCATGGAAACTTGGCGCCATATCTCATTCACTGGTCCATTCGGATCTTCATACTCAAAGTAATGTTTTACCTGAAACAAATATTCAAGTTTCAGCAAATAAACTAATAGTTAACAGCCAAATATGTGAAATTATTGATATGCATTGCATGCCTCTAAATTGAAAGTCAGTGCAATTCCTTCAGTTTCTTGCAAATAAAATTGACACTCCACATGCTAGTGCATACAAACCAGGTTCTACATTGAACTAAGACATGTTCTTGTCAGACATCTTAACCACATACATTAACAAGATCACCGACAAACCCTAGACGCTGCCATCCATGGTCTTTGCTATAACATAACAAAGAACATAAAATAAATCATATACGTAAAGTGACTTAGTTTGCCAAACAATCCCAAACCACTAGTCATCCATGCTCTTATTCATATTAAAGGACAACAAAGAAAGAACTGGTGATCTTTTCTAGCAAAATGCACCGAGCAGCTAATTCCAGTGTCGGGTGCTAGTATAACCAGCATTTCTGCACTAAAATCGCTTAATCAAACAAGTGGAGTTTCGTTTTTCAGCTGCTAGTACAATTAGATACGGTAATTATAGGACGTCATAATGATATTTGGTTAAGTTTGCTGGTCCAAATTAAGAACTAACTATTCCAACTGGCCTGCTATCAAGTCCTGAAAAGGCTTATTGATGAGTGGGGTTATACTTTGGCTCATTGAATCTCTTTTCCCAGTCATCTGAAATTCACCAATCTTACATGTCGTTATGCACTCACTCACCGTACTACTCAGGAATTCACATATACTTCCAGCTAGTTCTGTTGCTCTCTTTACACACACACACACACACACACACACACACACACACACACACACACACATATATATATAATCTACATGTTGTTCTCTACAATTTTTTATATAAAAAAGGGAACACCATAAAACTGCACAGAGGATACTGCAGCTATAAGTCACATCAACATGCTATTTCAGATTTGAATTGTTCTTAAGAGTTAAAAAGATGTATTTATAAAGTAGAAGAAGATGTATGTACGATGCATTGCAACATTAACCAAGTAAGATGGTACTGACCCTTTTTATTTCTCTCTGATACTCAAGTATCCTCTCAGAACTGACTCTTCGAAGCAACGAAGTTAAAAATCCAGGCTGTACAGCCTTGCTTGTCTCAACAAAAATTGATATATTACTGTAGTCTATAACATCTTCAAATGGTAACTCAATGTTATCACTGACTATAACAGGAACACATAAACTGACAAGTGCATCAAACAATCTGCACGCCGAGGGAGTGTCTCCAGCAGGATGCAGGCAAAATTTCGATGAGTGCATTCCTCGTGTAGCCATACGCCGGCTCTCCCTTGATTGAGTTCCATGTTTTATAATTACATCTTCTTCATTTTCAAGAACTTGAAAAAGTGTATCACGGACCTTCCCACCCTAAATTATTCAGAATAATCAACTGTAGCATAAGTACATATTATTGCATAAACAGAGCACAAAACAGAAGCAAGACGTTGGCTAAACAAACATGCTGATAATTTGACGAATTTGAATAATAAGGCTTCTAGAGAAGTTCTGTAAAGCAGCAGGCTCTATCTTGTTCATTTATCGCATACCGTTTCTTCAAGGATGGTTTTGAGTTTCCTATCTCCATTGACCATTATTCCCTATGCTCGGATGGTACATTTATTATCTTCTGTCTTATTCCTAATCAAGTTATGCATCATGTATAATTAAGTAATTAACTATATAAGATGCAATGAATGGAACAGGAAACATGGAAAACTGATCACTAGCTCAACCTAATAATTGACAGTGTGATTCACGGCTTGAAATTTGATGTCATATTGAACAGACCGAATACGAAAGAAAGAGAAGGGAATAAGGTAACGGAAAAGAGGAACAAAAGAGTTCACGGTGGGAGAGCTGTTCCCACCAAAATGGAGTATTACAAAACAAAATTATCAATTAGGTAGGCTTTTTAAGGAAGTGAAAAAAGCCCTGAGTTTTTTTAAAGATTGTGGTCTGCAGAATTGTAAAAGTATATTGTTGAATCGTAATAATTTCTCATAGAAATATTTCTGGCCAATTTGTGTATACAACAAGCCCTTTACACACAGCACAACAAATATGCCAAGATCAAAATTCACTGAGATTGCATATGTTGCCACTTGAAAACCAAATGATGTCCTAGACTCCTAGTTGAATTCTCTTGTGATATCAGTTCCTGGACTTGCAGTAAAATATAAAAAAATTGTCTTTCCCTTTTTACACTATATCCAAGGTAAGCACATCCTAACTTTCTTTTCATCTAATGACACAATAAGCATCAACCAAAAAGTTAGCATCATATGAGAGTGCTCTGGAAATGATGTAATCAGTAATCACAAATTAAATCTAATGCTAATGTCATCTCTGTATCACATAGAGCCCCTTTTAAAACGCAACACTGTTCAAATGAAGCAATGCCCCCAATTTGATCAAGTAATCATATATCTTTGAAGATTCAAGAGTTCACCTCCTTCCGGTACCGGTTTCCCATGAAGAACAGCAGCGAGGGCCGGCCGTCCACCCCGACATCACCTTGGAAGGAGTTGATGCGATGGGAGTACGGCAGGATGACATCCTTGACGAGAGAGGCTTGATCACCACGCAACCGGCCGAAGTCAGAGACCAGGAGTACGGCATTGCTGATCCGGTCCACCACCCTGTAGAGCGCGTTGGGATCTTGGCAGATGAACACGTGGTCCTTCCCCCGGTGCCGCCGCCAGTACGGCCGCCGCTCCAGCCACTCCACCAGCTCCTCCTGCATGGACTCGTCGTTGTACGAGGGCCCCGCCGCGGTCGCCGCCCCGGAGGCATTGGCGGCAGCCGGGGGCCGGATGGGGTTGACAACGAGGCTGAGGGAGGAGAAGAACGGCACGTAGAAGAGGTCGGCCTCGGCCGGGTCGTCCACGCGGGCTACAGGGCGGTCGCGCGGCCCGCGGCGGCGGAGGTCCTTGAAGAGCCACCACTCCGCCGAGTGTTGGTGCCCCGGGTAGCGCAGCTCCTCGTCGGGCAGCGCCGCGGCAGCGTCCGCCGACCCCGAGGGAGCCCGCGCGCCCATGTAGCAGCGGACGACGCCGTAGGTGAACTTGACGGGCAGGTCGTACATGTAGATCTTGACGGGGGCGGGAGGGGAGGAGGTGGGAGAGGAAGCGGAGGTGGAGGCGAGGGAGTGGGAGAGTCGGGAGGCGGAGGGGGAGGAGGGGGAGAGGAGGAGGAATAGGAGGGCGAGCGCGAGCGCGAGGAGGAGGAGGAGGAGAGGGGAGGGGCGGCGCGGTGGCATGGCGCGGGCGGCGAGGGCGAGGAGAGATCTGGGGTGGAGGAGGAGGAGGAGGCGGCGAGGGGACGAAGCCGACGCTGGCGCAGGCGAGAGGAGAGGGGATGGTCGCGGCTTGCGGAGCGGCCTACCGCGCTCCCACATGTGGCCGGCCGCGGGCGGCGGACGGGGAGGACAGCGGGCGGCGGAGGATGGGAGGGAGCGAGACGGGGACGACGGCGATTGGGGGAGTAGTGTAGTGGCCTCCCACTTACTGGGCTACTGGACTGTGGGTCCCACAGGTCGGTGACTCGGCGTGTGTTGTATCAATAGCATCAATGCATATTATTTCTCGACTCCTTTGTTGTGGAAAGGAAATCGTGAAAAATCGTACTCGTAGCTATGAAAGGTAGGGGTATAAGTGGGTGCGGGCTGCTGTGCCCGAGTTCACTAAATTCGCCTTATAATAAACAGTAAGTAGATTCCTATATATTTTCTATTTTAAGTGGACTAAAGTGACAGCCCATGTAGCTCACAATTTAGCCCACGTAGATGTGGTGGAAACCCCCCTTCTCCTCAGAAGAACACTCCACGACGGCCCTCCGAGTTGCGCAGAATTGGAAACCAAATCAAAGAAAGGTCTAGCACCAGGTTAATCGTATAAAAATGCAGGGCATGAATCGATCGTGTAACCGTCGCAGGCTGATGATCTTACTGCAACGACAGAGTCATGGGCGGGGGCGGCGACGGCGAGGATGTCCGCACAAGAGACAGTCTGCTTGCATACTGCCTCGACCTGCGTCTTGATGTTGTCGATGACATTGAAACCCCTCAGGGATCCCACGTTCGGACCAGCGTTCTGCTCATTGCCCGACAACAGGACAGATGCGTCACAGCCCTGGATTGAAATTTAGTAGAACCTGCGGGTTATTTTCATGTCGATCCGGCCATGTGCTAACTGCAAATGCCTTAACACAAAAGGAAGACAAGTGCTAGTTATGCGAAACCTGCTTGGACAAAGCAGTCGTGGAAGTGCAGCCTGACAAGCGACACCCCCATGCGGCGCTCGCTGTTCACGACGGCCATCACCGCGCTCTTGATGGTGGACAACGCATTGGGGCACGAAGTTGCGGACAGGTGGATGCCGCATATCCAGCATAAACTCTTTGCGGGATGTCACCATTGCCAGCTTGATGCTTGGCGGACAGCCGTTGGCAAAAGCGGACTAGCCGCAACACGCATGTCCCGCTTTCATCCTGAATGAAAGGTAGTTTGATGGAGCTGAGACAACATAGGCATGATTTCAATGTAAGAAATCGATAGTTATTCGAGTGAGAGAATAATGGTGTAGCATGTTGTTTGGCATAGACATATATACGTTAGGATGGTTTTGCGCGGTTTGTGATATGAGTGCTGCTGGCTCGCGTTGAGCAGTTTCATGGGGCTTCATAACGTTCATTGGGTTTCAAGTTTCACTCATAGGGAGTTGCTAGCTCTATATCGTTGGAATTCATTTCAACCGTATAGCAGTTTCCTTAAGTTTCACGAGGTTTAGTTGAAACTCTATGAAACTTCGATGAAACTTCAATGAAACCTTAAGTTTTAAAAACTTAAAGTTCAATGAAATTTTAGGTTCAAACTGAAACTTTGATGAAACCTCAATTTTCAAAACAGAAACTTCGAACTTTCAATCATCAAATCATAAACTTAAAGCTTTAGAGGTGGGTTTCAAGAATTTTCAGAAAAGTCTTTGAGTAAGTTTCAAGTTTTATGGATGTTTAAGCGGGTTTCAAGGATTTTCAAACATAAACTTGGAATTTTTCAAGCAATGGAGCAAATTGAGCCACCGCCCGCCGCCTCCGTCGTGCACTCCTTGACCTCCGCCTTAAACCTACGTCGCAGTCCTGGCCGTCACCCACACACGCGTCTATCGTAGCCTCCACCGATCGATTCAATCATCGGCATCCACTGCCTCTGCGCCCACTCCTCAATCATCAACGGCAGGCATGCATGCGTCGCAGCCGCGTCCACTGCAAGGCACTGGCCACTCGTTTGTTTCACCACATATGAGTCGGTCATGCTCACCACTGCACACTGGTCGTTGCCGCTTGCGCCTGCTCACCACCGCACACCGGCTGTTGCCGCTTGCTCCTGCTAGCCACCAGTCCCGCACACGACACTCACTCGCTCTCACCACATACCGGCTGTTGCTGTCGCGCCTGCTCGTAGCTCTTGCATGGTAGCCACCGCTGCTAGCGAATCGAGGGAGAGAGTAGTTGGAATCTCAATGCAGATGCGTGAGAGGTATGCAAGAAAGGAAACTTGTGGTGGATGTGCGTAAAGCAAACATGGAATCAGACGGCTCTGGTACATCGCATAGGGGCAAAGCAACGATGGATTGTTATCTTGTTGGATGAGATTAAAACACCGTATCATTTTCTAGCTTTTTCGTTGTGATATATGCTCAAAACATAAGAACAAAGAACATCTGAGCTTCAAGCATCAATTTCCCATTGCTTCGCAATGTCGCAATGTTGCTATCTGCATTTAATCAAAATGGTCGTATTTCAATTGCAACAATATATATCAAGTGATTATTTCAGGCTACGTATAAATTCATGTCTTATGGTGTATAAGTATTTTAACGAATGTGTATATCTCAAAATGGTCATATTTCAATTGCAACAATATATCAAGTGATTATTGCATGCCACATATAAATTCATGCCTTATGGTGTATAAGTATTTTAACGAATGTGTGTATCTCAAAATGATACATAGCGGTTTCTACAAACATTCGATTTAAAATTGACACATGAAGTTTTTTAAAAATTTGATGTGCTTCAACTTTTTTCGTTGTGTGAATCTTAGTCATTCAATGGTGATTCGGATGGTTCAGATTTTCAAGTGTGTCCAGGTACATGCTCGGCAATAGTAGTTCATACTCTCTTTCACTAATAATAGAGTTTCTTCATCATACCCAAACACGAACAGAGATGTGTATGGAAACTCCATGTTTTTCTTTGGTTATACAATTAAATATTTATTTCCTATCCACTTTGCAATATCATATTAAATTACTAATTGTTTCTACATTTAGTCAAAATTGTCATTTTCAATTGCAGCAATTGTCAAGTGACTACCACATGTAATTTAATTTTTCATGACATCTAGTGTATTAGTATTTGAATATAATTAGTATATATCATCATAGACAAAATTTCTTGCACAATTTGATTAAAATTTGACACCCAGAGTTCTTTAAGAACTTAATGTGCTTTGAATTTGTCATTGTCTCAATCTAAGTTTTCCTGGTGTGATCTAAATGTTTCGCGCTTTAGAGAGTGCCAAATAACATGTTCGTGCAAAACTAGAAATATACACAATATATATTTCATACCCTAGTCCATTAACAATTAATGGACTTTCTTGTTCATCTTATACAAACTTAAGGTGCACAGTTTAAAATTTCTTTCCCATCCACTACACAACACTATATTGTCATCTTCTAAGTTTAGTAAAAAAAATAGTTATATTTCAATTGTAATAACTAATAAGTGTCAAGTGACTATTAATTGCTGGTAACGTAACTTTTCATGTCCTCTTACATTTAAGTATTCAAATTTAATATAGAAATCTCATCATGATGCAAGCTAGATAGCTTGTAAAACTATTTCATCAAAAATTGATGCTACAAGTTCTTTGATAATTTAATGCGCTTTGAATTTATCATCACTCTTAGTCATTTTCATGTGATCCGAATGGTTAGACTGCAAAGAGTGTCAAATAACTTGCTCATGTAGAAATATCAAAGGTACAAGATCGTCTATTCCACACCCTGTTTCGGCAACGATGAAGTTTCTTGTACATTCTTATACAAACACGACTAGAGATCTACACGTGCGCTCTTCTTGTTTCCCCCCTTATGGTGCATTATAAGATTTATTTCTCATCCACTACACAACGTCTAAGACTTTCATCTTCTACGTTTAGTCCATATGCTTATATTTCAAATGCAATAGTTGTCGAGCGCGGCTATCACCAGTAACATAATTCTTCATATCCTCATACGTATAAGAATACTAATTTGATCTGAATATATCATCTTGATGCAAGCTAAATGGCTTGTGAAACTAATTGATTGAAAATTGATGCCCAAAGTTCTTTTAGAATTTAATGCACTTTGGATATATCATCGTTGCAATCTTAGGTAATTAATTTGTTGTGATTCAGATAGTTTAGACTTCATACATTCATAGTGTCAAATAGCATTCTTCTTAGAAGTAACAAAAGCATGAGATCTATTTGATATGCTATTTTGCTAACAGTTGAGTTTCTTCTGCATCTTATAGAAGCACGAATAGAGATCTACATGTGGACTCTCTTTTTTTCCTCGAGGTCCACAAGTTAAGATTTACTTCTCATCCAATACGAACTGTCTCAAACTAATATCATCTAAGTTTAATCTAAATACTCATATTTCGATTACAATAGTTGTCAAGCAGTTTGCCGCTAGTTACATATGACTTTACATGTCCCCTTACGTTTAAGTATTAGAATTTAATCTAGAAATTTCATCATTACGCAAGCTAGATAGCTTGTAACACTATTTGATCAAAAATTGACACTTGAAGTTCTTTGAGAATTTAATGTGCATTGAATTTATAATCGTCTCAAACTTAGCCATCTTGATGTGATCAGGATGGTTAGACTTAAAAGAGTGCCAAATAACGCGCTCATGCAAAAGTAGCAAAGGCATGTGATCTATTTCATGCCCTATTTTGCTAACAATGGAGTTTCTTCTACATTCGTGTATATGCACAACTAGAGATCTACATGTCATAATATTATCTTCTTTGTTTAGTCTATATACTCCTATTTCAATTGCAATAGTTGTCGAGTGGCTATCACCAGTAATTTTTCATATCATCTTACATACGAATAAGTATTTGAATTTACTCTAAAAATCTCATCATCACGCAAGCTAGATAGCTTGTAAAATCGCTTTATAAAAATTGTAGCTCAATGTTCTTTAAGAATTTAACGCATTTGAAATTATCAAGATGGTTCATACTTCATAGAGTGTCAAATAGTATGGTCATACAAAAGTAACAAAAGCATAAGATATATTTGATACCCTATTTTGCTAACAATGGAGTTTCCTCTACATCTTACAAAAGCATGACTATAGATCTACATGTGGACCCTTCTTTTCTTTCGTCAAGGTGCACAATTCAAGATCTACTTCTCATCCAATACGCAATGTCTCAAACTATTATACCATCCAAGTTTAGTCTAAATACTCATATTTCAATTGCAATAGTTGTCAAGCGGTTGTCGCCAATTGCATAACTTTTCACGTCCACTTATGTTTAAGTATTTATATTTAATCTAGAAATTTCATCATGATGTAAGCTAGATAGCTTGTAACACTGTTTGGTTGAAAATTGATGCTTTGAATTTATCGTTGTCTCAATCTTAGCCATCTTGATGTGATCCAAATGGTTAGACTGCAGAGAGTGTCAAATAATGTTCTCATGCAAAAGTAGCAAAGGCATGACATCTATTCCATACTTTGTCTTGCTAACAATGGAGTTTCTTCTACATTCATGTATACACATAGCTAGAGATCTACATGTCTGTCCTTCTTGTGTTTCTTAAGGTGCATTGTTCAAGATTTATTTCTCATGCATTGTGCGGTGTCATAATATTATATATTCGTTTTGTCTGCATACTCATATTTCAATATCAATAGTTGTCAAATGGCGAAATTGGCTACAGACATGTCAATTTGGTGCCATTGGTAGGACACACAAATTTTTTTGTCTTCGTCAGAACACACTACTAAACTACGACGCTTTGCTGTAGAACACTCTACTCATTAAAATAATATATCCGGCTTGGAGATGAGAGAGAGGGTGGATGAAAAGGCTATTTTGCCTCTCTTAGTTGGTGGAGCCCACCGTCGCCACCAATACCATCGAGCCTCAAACTCGCATGAGCTTGGCGGACGCGGTGGACCACAGGTCGATGGTGAAGAAACTGTGCTGCTGCCCCTCAAACTCCCTCACCTCCACCGGCTTCCCCATCGCCCTAAGCCACACCACGTAGTTCACCTCACGGTCGCGGAGGATGTCACGGTCGTCGACCACCACGAACATTGGTGCAAGCTCTACCGCCTCTAGCGTCAGGCTGCCCGGCCCGAATGGGTTGGGAACCGGGTGGTCTATCATCGCGCCTGCCAGCATCAACAACTGCCAGTACCGATCGTTCAGTGGCCGGTTCAGGCACCAACTCAGTGTGGCCGACCGACAAAGCTAAACCTCACGGTAAGGTGGTGTGACATGGTGCCGCCCACCAAGTCGCTGGAGATGAAGATAAAACCCGGCCGAAGTCGGCGGCCTCGGTGAGCGAGGCGATGTTTTCGCTACGGTTAAAAAAATTCGGATCTTCTTGGTAGGATCGTTACCGCAGAATCGGGTTTTTGAATTTTTCACTAAAATTCAAAACAGATTTGAATTTTTTCGCTTTATGCGTAAAATTCTACCGAAATTTTTCAAAATTTTGCCGAAATTTCGGCCGAAATTTCGCATCAGCAGTGCAAATAGCCATATTATCAGAAATAAAAGAAATATAATCTCAAGTGCTCTACTTTCATGATCTCAAACAGGCCAGCTATTACAGTCAATAAACAAAATAACTAACAACCTCCAGCTCCCATCAGTCAAGTTATTAGTTTATTACATGGTAAGCAAAGACACATGAAGTTATTATCTCAAAATAACCGTCCATCAACGCACTCCTCCAAGCCAGCACCTCAGCTGATCTATAATGGCCCTTCATAGAGCAAGAGGTTGAAGCAGCAAGCACCTCAGCTGACACGGTTTCAACTATCGTCACAGGCACTAGAGAAGAAAGTATCAATGCACAGATATGTCAATCAAAAATGTTAAGATGACTACTAGGTAATGACAACAGGTAAGTAATAGGAGTCCCTTAAGAAAATCAAACCTTGAGTGGTCAAGGCATGCTTGACTTCACATGCTGTGCTTAACATTCCATTACAGTGATACACCCAAAAATGATTAGAAATAACAACATTCCTTAAAAAATAACGGGGCAGTATTACCATAAATGCTACTACTTAATAAGAGAGAAATACCCATCGCAAAGTGTCATCTAGGTTAACTGACGAGTAGCAAAATATAATGATATGAAACAGCATGACACACTAACCTTAACTTGCTCAGCTGGATCAGTATGACAACAGCACTACTATTAGAAGCCTCAGAAGGGCAGCCTGACCTTGCCTAACCATGCATGGAACCTTGGAGCGCTGACAGCATTCGAGACAGGATTAGTACTATTTGAAACGACTCATGAATTCAAGCTGCCACTGGTATAAGGGTGGTAAGCTAAAATACACAGGGTGGTAAGCTAATCCATGAAGATTAGGTACAGGATTAGTACTATTTGAAACGACTCATGAATTCGAGACAGGATTAGTACTAATCCATGAAGATTAGGTACAGTTACTCAAATACACAGGGTGGTAAGCTAAAACAAACTCCTCGTGTACACACAGAATGACCCGCATTGGAGCAACTAGCCCACATAATGCTCAAATCTTTCTGATGCCATAACCTGATTATACTATGTATAATGTTCACCACAGTCCACACCATCCTATATACATACAAACCTACTTCTTCTTTTTCCCAAAGAAACAGAGAATCCCCCACCACCCACCCCCCCAAAAAAAAATGAAGAGTACCATTGCATTTACACGCTTCAAATCCACCCCAGTACAACAACCTTAGCACGATCTGAAAAAATCCCAGCCCAACAAGAAACCAATCAGTGGTTCCAATTCCATCAGTAGAGATATAAGTTAGCTGACTATACAAACTCAAATGCCAAACACAAAGGAACAGAGGAGAGGAACATCAATCTATTATATTATAAAAATGAGAGAAAAAGAAGCTATCAAGCTATTATAGCATACCTAATGGCTAGTACAGGCTACTGAGGTCCTTCTTCTTAGCAACCCTCGATGGACGAGAACCATGATCTGCTCCCTGTGTTGCATGTGTGAAGTGATCCTCTTCGGTAAATCGAAGTGGCAGGTTAACAGCTGCAAATGTGAAACAGGAGTGCATTAGCATTTTGTTGAACTCAGTTGGAAAGACTCACAACAGTAACACAAGTACCTTGAGACTCAGTTGCTTGGACATATTGTTGTCCTCTTTCTCCTCCCTTGCCATCTGGCCCGTTGTCGTTGTCATCATTACCATCATCATCATCAGGAGAACTGCTGTCTTGAGACTGAGCATAATCAAGGCTATTGGGAGGAGTATCTGTGTCATCACTACTTCCCACACTATCCTCTTCGTCCAGCATCGCCTTCTTTCCTTTCTTCGTCTTTTCCTTCCTTGAACAATTTGGATGTTTCCTCTTTGAAGCCCACAGGTTGATGGGCTTGTCAAGAACGCCATCACTTGATTTGTCATTCACCACCTTAGAGTGTTTTGGGGGAAGAACTCCTTCATCCACTGTAGGCTCGTGCTCACTAATGGATTTATTCAACCAATCCATAATTGGGTTTTCGCTATCAAAGAGTGCGGCCTCCATCAATATTCCACAAGCATCTAGCTCTGTCTCTTCCCGCTCCTCCTCCATTTGTTGTAGGCGAAGCTTCAAATTGTAGTGGACATAGACTAATTTGTGTAGCTTGGCATAACTAAGACGGTTTCTCACTTTCGTATGAATCAACGCAAACGTGCTCCAATTACGTTCGCACCCACTTGAAGACACACATTGCGACACAATCCGCAATGCATATTTCTGCAAAACTTTCACGTCTCCTCCATAGGTCCTCCACCACGTAGCTGCAACAAATAGCATGTTTGTAGTTCAAAATCATTGAAGCACACTAGAAGTAAGGCGAATTAGTGCTCACTTACTTGGAGTCATGCGTGTTGCTGCAATTCGAGCCGTACCACCCTCAAACATCCCTCTATGGGCACGAAACATCTCAAATTCAGCAAGTGCCTCAACTGCTTCTTCCGGGGAGTCGGCAATCCTCTCTACTGTCAACGTGAGTTCCTTCATATATGTTGGGTAGTCACTTAATCCATATTTGTAGTTGCTCTCGGGATCGAGAAGGCAGGCTGCATCAATCAATGAAATCAACAAGCATGGTTTGTAAAAATAAAACTTCATGACAAAGGAGTGTATGTTATGTTACCTGCATAAATGAGTGTGTCTTTGCAAAGATATTGGACCCTCCTCTTGACCACACCCGTGAACCTCATCAAAACTCCTGGACTCTCCTCAAAATGAGCTTCCAACTCTTTCATACTGTTGATAATGGTTGGCATAAAACCAGAGATTGTTCCTTTCTTTTGTTGATCGGCGAATCGCAACGCACGGTAGAGAGGCTTCACCGAATCTATCACCCACTTGAGCTCATTCCACCATGTCCTGCTTGTTAGACAGTCGCCCGCATAGTCATAGTCTGGATCGTCCACCCATTCACTGTTCTTCCAGTCCTCCCACACAACCCATTGTCGGAACTTGTCTTTTCTGTCCCAGAAACTCTCCAAGAAGATGAATACAGTCCCAAACCTCGGGGCATTGGGTCGGACCAACTCTCCACCAATCTTCACTTTCATCTCCGCATGCAACCTGCCATGATTGTAGAAGAATCTACAAATCCTCTTGGCGCTAACGACCACGTTGTTAATTTCATCGAAACAACAAATCTCCTTGAGCATAAGGTTCACGGTGTGGGCAGCACATGGCTGCCACACAATGTGGGGGTACTCCTTTGTGATACGCAAGCATGCTTTTTTGTAGTTTGAACCATTGTATGTGATTACCTGGACAACAGACTTATGGCCAATCTCGTCTACAATCACCTCTTTGATCCCATCATACAAAAAATCAGCATTCTGAGTTTGACCGGTTGCATTGATAGACTTGTGGAAGAACATGCCCATTGCAAGAAATCATAAAGTTGATGATGCTCATTGAGGTAGGTCCTGTCCAAGAATCACACATGACAGTAACACCATATGTGACCCACTCTTTTTTGAATTGCTCTACATACTTTTCTAGCTCATCAAAGTTGTCTTGCAGGTAGCGTCCATCAATTTCGGACCCTTTAGGGATGTGAGCACCTTTACCGAGCTGCTGAGTTAACTTCATTGCACCTCTGAAGTACGGACAGTTGGCTTTCTTTCCAGGAATGTCATTGGCATGAAACCACTTTGCCCAAGCTTTGCCAATGTCCTCGTGAGCTGTCTTGTTGAACATTGTGTCTACACGAGCCTGCACGGATGCTCTACTACGTGACACATCTGCATCAAAGACTCTACCGGTAGCACTAGCATTGCGAAACATCAAACCAATTCCACTATTACCAGCACAACTAGCAGCACCACTGCCACTACCACTACCGCTACCACTTCCACTGCCTTGCCCAACTATGCCACTCCTCCCCTGGCGAAAGTGTAGCTCCCTCATTGAAGCAGCCAATGCCATTTGCATTTCCTCATCATCGTCATCGTCAACTCGTTCGCGCCGATCCACCCCTTGCGTAAGCTCATCCTCGATTCTGAGTTTACGCTCCTTTGCATCTCTTCTCTTTTGTTTACCTATCCTTATGGCTCTCCTCATTGCATCTCGAACATCAGGCGGTACGACATTGCATGACATGACATTCCCTGATATGCCACCTAGGTGCTCCCTCAGCCGAGTCGCACCTCCACCTTTCTTCATCCAATAGCAATATCGACATTTGAACCCAGCACCAACTCTTAGCCCATGATTCCAGACATTCTCAATATTTCCATCATCTACAATTCCTGCAATAAAAAACTATCAGTGAGTAATCCACCGGGCGGCAATCAACAACAATCAAAAGCCAAATCAAAAGCGAAAATTTCAGATCGATTTCTTGTATCACATTGAAACAATTATCTCATTCAATTTCAGAATAATTTGAGGGTGAAGAGCTGATACATGAAACAATACCGATTTGTAAACAATACTGGAAGCCTACGTGTGGGAAGTACTGGAAATAAAGATGTGAAGGATAATTTCCAGTACCGATTAAACAATACCGATGCATGTATCAAAATCCTTCACATTGAAACAATACCGATTTGTAAAATTTCCAGTACTACATTCAGAAATCAGAACTGATACATGATTTCAGAATAATTTGAGGGTGATCAAATTCTGTTGATGGTCTAGAGTTCAGATCACAAACTGAACTAGGATCACAAACCTAGTTATCTTCTATTAGACTGAATATACATTCTGTTGATGGTCTAGAGTTCAGTTTGAAAGTAATTGCTGGGTTTAATCTTGTTTATTTGCTAAAACTGCTACTGAATACTGATCTCTTGGTAATATATTACATGGCATCTGTATCCAGTGACTGGATTCCAGTCTCATAGCACATAGCCCAAATCTCTTGGTAATATATTATGCTACTGAATACTAATCAATGTCCTGATCAATGTTTTGATCAATTGAAGGAAGTTTCACATATAACCATAACAGAATTTGCAGCCCCAATTTGAGTAATCCACCGGGTGACAGTGATCAACAATCAAATGCCAAATCCACTCGACTTACCGAGGTCCTCTCATGCGGCGGTGCTTGCTGCGGCAACCCTCGTGCCCGACCCTGCTGCTTCCGCCTCCACCGTCTGGGATGCTGCCACGGCCAACTGTGCCCCGACCCCTTCCGGTTCCTCTGCCGCTTGCACCACCAGCGTCTGCGATGCTGCCGCGACCATCTTTGCCCGACTGCATGCCGCAGACCGGGAGGTTGGGAGTCCGGACTCAGAGCCCGTCCATGCCCGATGCCCCTAGCGGTGGAGAACCGGAGAAGGGATCAAGAAGATGAGAGATAGGGAGAGCGGAGGGAGTGGAGGAGGCGGGACACAGGATTCGGGAACTCACGAGTAGGGACGCACCGACGCAGACGGCGGAGCGGCGAGTGACCTCACGGATCGTCGGCGCCGCCACTGAGCCGAGCCAGCCCAGCCGCCGAGCCGAGCTTTGCCGCCGCCGCCGAAAGAGCTCGACACGCCCGGGGACCTCACGGACGGGGCAAACGCGCGGGTGAGGAGAGCCGATGGCACCACAGAGGGGCCTCACGACCTCGTCGGCTCGTCCTCGCGTCGCGCCGTCGCCTCAGCTCAGATTTGGGAATCGGCCGCCGAAATCGCTTCGTCGCGCGAGGGAGATGGAGTTAGGGCTGGCGACCGAAGGGCAACGCACTGTGATGGCTGCGGTTGGATGGGCTGGGCTCTGAATTCAAAACGGGCCGAATATTTTTGGTCGGTACTGTTTTCTACCGGCAGCGACCGGTAAGGCCGATTTTCGCCGGTTACCGCCGATATTTCGCCGAAATCGTTTTCCCTGGCCAGGGGTGGCCACCATTTGGACCAGCACCCGCCTACAACGCCAGCAACAGGAGCATCACGATGCTGTACTCGATGACCACGGGAAGGGGATGCTCCGGTGCGAGGCGGTAGTTTGGGCGACGACGGCGGCACCAAGATCGGCGGTGATGCGGAGGCAGTAGTTCTAGCAGTTGGGCCAGGTGCGAGATCCGATGTACAAGCTGAAGCTGCCACTGTGGTAGTAGAACACCAGCAGCCTCTCCCGCCCACTGCTTCCCTTGGCCTGTACGGCCAGACACCGAGCGCGTGCTCTGCATCGAACACCGCGTCCTTCCATTCCATGGATCCATCGCTGTACACGAACAACACATCGCGGCACTCGACGAGGACGTTCGACGGAGTAGCCAGGTCGGAAGCCATGGAGAGTGCCCAAAGCTATCAATTAGCTAGTGGTAGTGGACGCTAGCTAGGGCGCTAGGACAATAGCACGCACTGAAGCAGATGGCCTAGTCGGACATGTAGGAAGAAGAAGATGTAAGGGTGTAACAACCCGATCTGCTCGTAGTACAACCCATGTGGACCACGTGGAGTTGTGTCGTGGGATTAGTCCTATATTACTTGTCTAAAATGAATTGTAGTAGTATATAATACATGTTGGGTCCAAATATAGCACCTCCGTGTTAACCCTTTTTACACGAAGTGGGGACGAAAGTATAAGTGGGGTGCTATGTGTGCTCGGGTCCATCCCACGATGGGCTTGGAATTGAGCCAATTTTGGGCCAAGGTGTTACAGATGGTATCAGACAGTCAACCTTCGATGCACAAGTGTGTGTGGAACAGGGGCGCAAGAATATGAAGCATGGATCGTGTGGGCCAGAAGTAGACACACGACATAGCATATGTGCTGGCACTGAACGCACAGATGTGTATCGAGGGGTGTTTTTTAACATTTACCGCGTATGTGGTATGCTGTCGAGGGCGTCAGCCCTTAAGGGGGTGACTATAATACCTCAGTCTGCTTGTAGTGCGGCCCATGTGCGTCATGTGGAGTTGTGTGGTGGGATTAGTCCCACATTGCTTATCTAAACTGAGTTATAGTAGAATATAATACCTGTTGGGTCCAAACGTAGCACCTCCGGGTTAACCCTCTTATATGAAGCGAGAATGAAAGTGTAAGTGGGGTGATATGTGTGAGCGAATCCGCCCCACGATGGTTGGGCATTGAGCGGATTTTGGACCAAGGTGTTACAAAGGGTATGAAGGTCATTTTGAAATGTTTCTCTCTCCAAAATAGCAAATAATATTATTATAATGGTCTCAGTGTCCTACAACAAAGAGCCATATTTTAGTAGTGTGTTCTGGAAAGACACAAAATTTGGGTATCCTGCAGCCAATGACACCAAATTGCGATGTCTTGTAGCTAATGTTTCATATCATCTTACGCGCATATAAGTATTCGAATTTAACGTAAAAATATCATCCCGACTCAAGCTAGATAGCTTGTAAAATTGCTTGATAGAAAATTGATGCTCAAATTTCTTTGAAAATTCAATGCACTTTGAATTTACTGTCGTCCCAAAATCTTAGTCATCTTGATATGATCAAGATGGTCCATGGTGCATACTTCATAGACTTTAAAATAGTATGGTCATGCAAAAGTAGCAAAGGCACAATGTCTATTTAATACCCTAATTTGGCTAACAATGGAGTTTATTTTGCACCTTATGTAAACACAACTAGAGATCTAATTGTGGGCTCTTCTTGTTTTCCCTTAAGGACTACAATTGAAGATTTATTTCTCATCCCCTACGCAATGTCATACTATTTTCTTGTACATTTCGTCTAAATACTCACTTTTTAATTGATACAACCATGAAGTAACTATTGTTGGTGACATAATTTTTCATGCCATCTTGTGCATACTTGCTCAATTTTAATCTAAACATATCATCATGACATAAGACCCAACTTATAAAATTGTTCGAGATCACTTGTAAAATTGTTGATTGAAAATTGACACGCAAAGTGTCGGAGTTCTCTTAGAATTTGATGAACTGCAAAGTTATCACGATCTAAATAGAGGTGACGCGGGTAGTTTTGATAGTGTCAAATAGCATGCTCGTACAAGAGTAGAAAAGACACAAATCTAGTTTATACCCTGATTCTCTAATGATATAGTTTCTTCTGCATCTTAGTTTTCCAAACATGGGAAGTTTGGACATATGTAACACTGTGTAAACCCGAAATTCCAAATTTGACCCTTGTACGATAAAAATTCCGTTTCTAGCCCCCCGTTCGAACGCGGGACTGCGCCAGGCCGACACGTGTCTGATCGTGCGGTGTGGCACCGCACGATCGCGATCGTTCATCCGGTCGTCGCGGTGCCACACCGCGACGACTACTGCTGCGCGGCCGTAGCGCGAGACACGGTCGTCGCGATGCAGCGCCGCCGCGACCCGTGAACAGTGCGGTCGTGCGGTGCCAGACCGCACGACTCGCCACGTGTCGCCGCCGGGTAATCTCGCGGTCGGGAAGGGGGCCAGTTTTGGAATTTTTTTGCACCGAGAGCCAAATTTGGAATTTTAGATTGCTACGGTGTCAGATGTGTCCAAAATTCCAAACATGGCGCCGGAGATCTATAAATTTAAACTCTTCCTATTTTCCCTTAAAGTGCACATGTAGTTGGAGTTTTTTTTTTCACCGTCCACTTTTTAATGTCATGCTATTATCTTATACGTTCAATCAACATAGCCATTTTTTAATTGAGTAAATTACATCGTGGGTCATTAAACTTGCGCGGTATATTCATGTTGGTCATAATACTTTAGAACGGCATATTTGGGTCACTAAAACGAAATAAGTAGTGACTCGTTTGCCGCCCATGCTGGACAGATCGTGCCCACGTGGCATGCCACCTCACCTCTCGCGAGCCGTTCAATCCCCACCTCTTGCAAGCACGTTGTGCGATGCCGTCGCCGCCATACAAAAGCCACAGTGCCGTGAGCTTTCTTCCTTTCTCGCGTTCGCAACGAAGTAGACGCGCTACCCATCCATTCTTGTTCGGCATCGCCCGCAAGTTCTTCTCTGGCACCGGTCAAGTCCACTGTGAGCTCGTGCCGCCCAAAATCCCCTTCCTCCACTGCCACTCCAAATTCTCCCCAACCACTACCTTCTTCTCCGAATTGATTGTGCCATAAGCGTCGCCTTGCTTACCAGGTCTTACCCAACCACTCGCCCCAGAACTAGCAGACTGTAACATCCGTTTTCGGTAAATAAGCAGTAATTTCAAAAGATTTTTAAAAATTATTTTATTTGATGTAAAATTTAATTTTAATTGGTGGTCTATTTTGAAGTTTTTTTTAAAAAATAAAAATAATCGTTTGGATTTTCTCGGTTTAATTTAAAGCTTAAAATAAATTTCTGAATGAAAATATTTTAATTGGATAAAATAAACTTCAAAAAAATGCAAAACTATTTTATTTGATCTATTCAAGTTCCAAAGCATTTTCTAATTTTTTTTTGAATTTTCGGATTTTCCCAGATTTTCTTTCCCCTCCTTTTCTTTCTCTCTCCTCCTCTCACTGTGCTTCTTCCCGAACGGTTTCCTTCCGTGCGTTGCTGCAGCACCATGCTCCCTTCCTCCTCCAGCTCCTTCCATCCCTCCCTCTCCCTCTCTTATTCCTCCCTCCCCTCCCCTCTCCTTTCTTTCTTCCAAACCAGAGCAGCAGCAGCTCCACCTTCCTCTTTCTCTAGCTCCTTGCTGCCCTTGCCATGGCGCCTCCTCCTCCGGGTTTTGACCCAACTTCTTGGCGCCGCCTTCCCCTTGGCCGGCCCAGTCCCTAGAGCCGCCCCCGGTCCGGCCGGCGCTGCACCCGGCGACCCGCACTGCCAGCGCCGTCGCCATTGCTGCTGACCATGCTGCACCAGCACTGCCGAGCTCACTTCTTCCCAACCGAAGCTTCACCGGCAGCAAGCATAGCAGCTCCTTCCATCTTTCTCTCCCTTCTTCTCCCTCCTCTCTCTCTTCTTCTTTCCCTTCCAGCCAAGGCACCAGTAGCTCCAGCACTGCCGAGTGCCGAAGCTCCAGTGCTGCTCCCAGAGCTCCCCTCCTCAAGCTCCATCCATTTCTTTTCTCTCCAGTCAGCCGAGTGCCTTCCATTTCTTTTGAACCGGCAGCATTTTCCCTTCATGCATGTGCGTGGGAATAAGCTATGGGAAGTTCTGTAGCTCATGCATGCATTCCCCTCCAAACTCTTGTGCAACATGCACATATACTTACATATACGTGAAAACAGCAAAAACATCTCCACCTTCGTTCTCTCTCTTCGATCGTCCATTCTCCGCACCAATTGCGTCGCCGCGTGCCCCTCGGCCTCCCCTTCCAATCGCTAGGTTTCGCCGCTCTCTTTTCGCCGCAACCCGAAATTTTCCGCCGGCAGCCGAACCGTCTTCCATCGTCGTTTCCGGCACCGTCTTTGATTCCCCGACGATGTCGTTGCTGCCGTTAGCTTCGCCTCACGATGCTCTACGTTATGCTACCTTCATTTTCTCTGAAACATCGTCGGTTCACTGGCGCCACTATTCCCCTGCACTGTTTTGCGCGCCGCCATCGCACCGGACCTTCGCCGGCGACGTGACCACCACCATTGTGTCCGTCTCGCTCTCGGGATTCCATTTTGCTAGTTCGCCGGCCGTCTATCTCTTTCTCTGGCAGGAACTATCATTTTTACCCGAGCTAACACTATTTATATCTGAATTTTCTATATTTTTCGCAAAGTCAACTTCCTGATATTCGTTCTCCTTCATACGAAATCTGATTCCGTCGATTCTTGGTTCTAAATTCATCTAAATTCAGCCCCTTTCTTTCGCTACTAATTTCATATATTTTTTATTTTATTGGATTTGTTGTATTTATTTGGCTCTTTTCGTGCGTGTAGATTTCGGCTACTACGGAGAATTATTTGAACCGTCTGCCGAAGCGCTTCAAACCTTCAACGAAGGCGAGTCAACATTCTGATCATGTTGAACCTACATTTTACGCAAATTATGTTCTTTTAAAATAGCAAATTGCATGCTTTAATTTTTACGCAAATGTATGTTAAATGGTCCTAAGGTAGCTAAATGCCAGCTTGATTGTTAAGTAATTATTGTACCTTGCCCTTGATAATTGAATTATCTGATCCTTGTCACCCTAGTAATTATATGGTAACTTACTAGTTATAGTCTGTACGCAGTGCCATGCTAGCCTTACTTGAGTACCGGGGTGCTAATCACCCCAATCATCATCCTTTAAGCATAAAGATTGTTTTGGGCAGTCATTGGGGTAGATGACTGAAGTGGTTAAGTTAATTTGTTTTACACTTCTCTAAAACCCGGAAACTTGCTAATACCACATCTGAGCGGATGGTAAGAGTGGTGGGTGCTGTCGTGCACGAGAGTGGTTGGTATGTGGTATGAATCGCCCGGATGGATTAAGGACTTAATCTTGTCATGACCTCCCGTGTAAAACAAGTACAACCATAAGTCTGCAAAGTGCAACTTGGCTTAGTAAAATTATCAAACTTTGAATGTCGTCTCGCATGGTGGGAGAGAGGGAATGTGCAAGTGGCAGGATGCGTTCCGGCTAGAAAGGGACATCGAGGAAAGGTGAAGTTTGCCAGTCGCTGAGGGGTAGGTTGACTCCGCATTCAACTACTCCAGTCGCTGAGGTGAACATCCCGCACAACGTATGGGCGTAACCCCATATGGGTGAGATGACGGAAGGGGCAAGATAGTTCAAAAAGTTATTGTGACGATCGCTCAACTACATGACTACGAAATCATGTGGGGGTAACGAGTATGATTGTCTCTTGTGGGTACTGTGTACAAACTCTGCAGAGTCAAAAACTGTTTAAACAGCCGCGCCTACGGTCAAAGGCAGACATGGGAACTTAACTTGAGGTAGTTCTATTTCAAAAATCTTGGTGGGTGGAATGAAAAACCAGGTCGGCTCATCCAGCCTGAGGTTTGGTATTTTTCCTGGAGTGTCGTATCCAGTGTGGTTAATGTTTGGAGGTAGCCCCAATTAAAGTAAGCATTTGTAGAGTCTCCGATGGAGGGAATTTCTACTGTTATTTAATATTATAATTATCTTTCCTAATAAAATATAATTTGTTTAACATGCTAAGTCATAGGAATTTGTAATTATGATATTTACAAATACCGCTGTGCGCAAATAAAAGAACCTGAGCCATCCTTGTTTAGCCTTGCATGTATATTATTGCATCTGTTGTGTTGGCTCGCGAGCACGGTTGTTGTGCTCACTCTCGCTCTTTCCCCAAACCCCAGAAGCCTCTGAGCAGGACGATTATGCCTACTACGAGGAGCAAGGACTCGATGGTCAAGACCAGGGCGAGGAGTAGTTATTTGCGTAGGCTAAGGCTTGCCACAGTCTAGATGGCTCCGCTGGCACATGTGTATAGCCAATATTCCCCAGGTCCTTGGATAATATCGGTGGTACACAAGGTGCCGCAGTCGCTTGCCTGCGGGGAGTCGTGTTGCCTATTTTGCTTCCGCGCTTGTTTCTCTATGTTATGTAATGAACTGATTTGGCCTGATAGACCCTCTTTTGTAAACTCGACCCGACGTGGTCTATTTAACTCTGAGGTTGTAATATTAAGACTGGTTTGATCTGCGATGTATGAAATGAATCAGCAATGTGTACTGTGAGCGCTACCTACTGATTCAGGGAGTAGCACAATAATTTCACAGAGGATTTTGAATTAAAAAATCCGAGTCCAACACGGCCGTTGTCCTACCGCCGGTGGGTGCCCAAACCTCCTCTGTTTTCGCTCTTGCTGCACCGCCAGTCCATCGCCGCATTGGATGAGACCAGTGTTTTACTTTTCGGTGGCAAAAAAATTTCGGAGGAGACCGGTAGCGCCGGTTACCGGCGAAAACCGAAAATTTCGGCCAAAATTTTCAGAAATTTTTTGAAATTTTTGAATTTTAAATTTACAAAAATAATCAAATTTAAACATAATTCATGCAAATTCGAATTTTTTTGAATAAATTTCATCAAAACCGAAATTTCGCTACCGGTTTTAATTTTTACCGGCTCACTTGATAACACCGATTCGGCGTGATCGGCGAATTTCAGCCGTGGCGAAATCATCGGATGAGACACCGCCATTTGCACAAGAGAGGAGACAAGGAGAGAGAGAGAGAGAGAGATCCCGGGATAGACGAAGCAGATGGTGGAGGTTGGTGGTGCGGAGATGGGCTGAGGCAGCCGGAACAGGGAGAAAACCGAAGCGACAGCCGAAATGGGGCTGCTCTGCGGCGGCGAGCTACATCGACGAGGGCAGCCGGGGACGATGTTGGTGAGGTTCAGCTCAACGAGGCGCACCTCGTGACCCAAACGGCTTGGGAAAAATTGGTCCAGGGCGTCGGGTCAGCGTGCGGGGTGGATGGTTCGGCTGCGCGGCTCAGCGCCGGTGACACTCCGGCGATGAAAACCTCCGCGGCTTGGTTCGGGTGGATCGCAAGGTCCTGGATGAAACCCTGCTAGTGTCTATTGCTGGTATTTTTTTTTTCACGTTGATCGTCTTGTGCAAGTATTCGAATTTAATCCGAATGTCGTACCCAAGATGGAGCTAACCCATATTTAATTAGTCCTAGCCAAGTCAAAAGCAAGGCGTAGGGTCAAAGCTTGCTCTATGTCTAATTATGGCATTCAATCTAAGGAAATGTGGACTCAATTAGCCCTATTGCGCAGTAAAAATTCCAAAAATAGCCCCATAAATCTAAAAATTTCAAAAATGGCCCCCTCATATTAGGTCTTTGCCGTCGGACGGCGAAGAATCGTCCCGACGGCGACAACCAAGTTCTTTGCCCCGACGACAAAGACCTAGGTCTTCTGTCCGTCCCGGCAAGACTTTGTCTTTGCCCACAGTGGGCCCGGCAACACCAAGGTGCTTGCCGGGCGACTAAGGTGCTGCCCGGCGGCAAGCCTGCGCGACGGGCGGCACAAGTCTTGCCCCACGTGCAATATTTTTATTTTTTTGAATTTTTTTTTAAAAAAGTTATTAATAATTTTTGTTCAAAGATTTTTAAAATATACAAAATGAGCTCAAACAATTATGAAATTTTTTGTGAAGCCTCCTGGCATAGTTTTTATGCTTGTGTAATTTTTTGAAATTTTATGTATTCTTTTTTTCGCAAAATTCTTTATAGTTTAATGTTTGTAGGAATTTTATAATATAGCAAATGAGGTCCAAACATTATGAATTTTTTTCCATACTCCTACAGTGGACTTGATTGTGTAAATTTTACAAAATTTTATATGCTCTGAAATTATCTCGACAAATTCAGGGTTTAGGTCTCAAAAATTAGGACGAGACGTTTCGGAAATTAGGGTTTCATGAATTCATGTGACTTGAAATGTGGGAAGTATGGTTCTCCATCACATTTCTTGTGTGAAAGTAGAGTACGGAAAAGCAGAGTACAGAAATTAATTTAACTGAAAGGGCTTAGAACGTTGCGATTACGGAGAAACCCTAAAACATAGCAGAATCGAGACCGATGTGGATGGCTATACTTTGATGGCCCAGCGGAGGCACAGCACCAGAACTACAAAGCAGCCCCCGTGCGGACAGAAGCACGTTACATGTGGTCACATGGCATGATGGTTCGGCTAATTACTTTACCATGGACGCTACTACTACGGTAACTCGCGACACGAGCTTCCGGACCATGTAAGTACGCATGCCTTTAGGGGATAGTTAAAACATTGCGAATAGGAGGTGTAGTACTACGGACTAGTCCGACCTACTGCGTGGACCGGGGCCATTTGCCCTTTCTTGCGAGCTCGGCATTGTAGTCCTCGCCTGCCGCTCTGGCCTCGGCCGCCATTTCCCGCTTTTTCTCGCGCTCCCTCTCGCGTGCCTCGCGCTCCCTGCGCCTGCACGCCTCGAGATGGGCCCGAGTCTCCCGGCGGATACGCTCGTTGTGCTCTTCAGTCCGACGATCCTCCTCCCGGATCTCGCGTCCCCTTTCTGCATTCCACTCCTCGAAGTCGAGCTGCCACTGGTCGTGTGGGTGGATCTCTAGGTCGATCCACTTGCGGAAGCCACATAGCGGCTCCGGGGACTGCGGGTAGACGGGAGAGATTGTTAGTGCATACTCTGAAATAGAATTGGTACGATATATTACTGTTAGTACTCCTTACCGGCTGTCGATAGCTGCTCGTATCCCAACGGCGGTCGGGATAGTCAGAGGAGTAGTTAGGACATCCCCAGTAACGCATACCGAGGCTGAGCTGGTGCTTGGATTTGAAGAACTTGCATGTGTCCCTGCACCAACAGATGGGCGGCGTCTCCCCCTCTGGCGGGTGTTGCGGCGAAGGCTCGTTTGGAACGTTCTGACAAGGGTTCTTTGATGCGCTGGGTTTCATTGCGGAGAGCTGCCATCCTGGCAAGCTGCTCTTGCCGGACCCGGGCCTCAGCAGCCCTAGCTTGTTCGGCTCGTGCCGTTGAAACCCTTGCTAGATCACGGATCTCGTCCCATTGCTTCTTGAGGTTGTCCATCCCAGCGTGGTGAAGCAAGCTCTGGTGTAGTGTTTGGTTTGGTTGTGTGGTTTTCTCGTAGATGACTTGCACCTCCTTTTATAAGCGGAGGGTTGGCATGACGTAGTTGGCAGAGTGTTGTCTAATCTTTCTGCAGAGAGTAGTCATGGCCCTTTTTTAAGTGCTGTATTTTTGGTAGAAAAAGCTCTCGAGGCAGAGTGTTGTCCTGGTTGTTGCAGTGAGTTGTCACGTCTTGCTCTGCAGAGTGCTGTCATTTCGGTCTAAAAAGCTGGCGAGGCAGTGAGTTGTCACGTCTTACTCTCCGCAGTCTTTGTCATTTGATCCAAAAGTCGGCGAGGCATTGAGTTGTCACGTCTTACTCTGCAGAGTGCTGTCATTTCGGTCCGAAAAGCTGGCGAGGCAGTGAGTTGTCATGTCTTCCTCTGCAGAGTGATGTCATTTCGTCGGAAAAATTTGGCGAGGCGATGAGTTATCACGTCTTGCTCTGCAGAGTCTTTGTCATTCGGTCTAAAAAGTCGGGCGAGCGGTGAGTTGTCACGTCTTACTCTCCAGTCTTTGTCATTTGATCCGAAAAGTCGGCGAGGCAGTGAGTTGTCACGTCTTACTCTGCAGAGTCTTTGTCATTTCGGTCGAAAAATTGGCGAGGCGATGAGTTGTCATGTCTTCCTCTGCAGAGTCTTTGTCATTTCGTCGGAAAAATTGGCGAGGCGGTGAGTTATCACGTCTTACTCTCCGAGTCTTTGTCATTTCGGTCGAAAAGTCAAGCGAGGCGATGAGTTGTCACGTCTTACTCTGCAGAGTCTTTGTCATTTGGTCCGGAAAGTCGGCTTACAATTGAAGTTGTTTTGAAAGCCATCTGCTGCTTTGTTAGGATGATCGGTAGTTCCGACGATATAAGTGCGGAACTACCTCTCGACAGAACTTCCGAAAATCCTGCGGAACATTTTTTTTTTGCAAAGAGCACTCTTTTGGGACTTAGCTGATTTTCTACAAGCGTGGTTCTTACCGCCTTGTTGGGAGCGGTACTCCTGCACCGCGATAATCGGAAGTTTCGCAAATTAGATAGCGGTACTTCCGCGCTGATTTAGAAATTACTGTTTGATTAATTCACACGCAAAGTGTTCTAGCGGAATTAGATAGACGCATACATGATACAAAATACTACCACAACGCCGCAAAGGCATACATCACGTAGTGCAGGGATGCATAGATAAAGACTGGATATTACAATCTTATTAAAACTGAACTTCTACTTAGCAAGAACAAGAAATAATAGAAGAAAAATTACCAAAGTGGCCATGTTAACTAATTTACAGAGCGATTTCTCAACCCTTCCCATCCTTTCATCCAAATCCTTTAAGAACACTATCTTTATTTTCCGTCGGTTCATCCGATGGTCGAGGCACTTGATTTAAATGCACCACACGACGTGTGTCCTCTTGCAAGGTCGCAATTTGCATTGCAATGCCTCGAATCTCTGCATACTTCATCACCACACACCCGAACCGACATGTTGTGTTCTATAAAAATAATTGGGAATACAAGTGAAAAATATTATGTTTGGAAAGAAGTTCAATGGGGATGATCGGATATAAGTTACCGTAAGATTCGAACACTTCATGAACACTCGGGATGGATTCGTTGGCGTATGGGAGGTGAACACATTCACGGATCCACGCAACGAGGGCAATCCAAGTCTTTGTCTTAGTGCTTCTAATTGCTGCTTCACTCGAAAGTTTGATGAGGCCGTAGACATCCGTTTAAGACCGGAAGGAAGGAGAAGAGGAATCGAAGAGTGAGTGGAATGGAAGCCAAATGATGCATATATATAGCCTGTTGGTAAATTGTAATTTGGTTGAAGAAAATCGCGTCCATGCGAGTAGCGATCTTAGGAGGTATCGTGAGGCGACATTGAGTTATGTCTTTAAGGTTTAGTAAGTTTAAATCGGAGTTCTGATTGTTGTTAGTACTAAATATTTGAGATAACATGTTGTGTACATAAATCGAGAAAGGCGTAACGCACATGGACATTACATAAATCGTAAAGGCGAGATGCATGATGGCATTATGTAACAAGTTTTACACGTCCATGAAATTAGTTAGGCGCATGGTCGTGTAAACTGTCGGACGGCGTAGATGATCCTCGTGGAATGTGAACTGTCAGGGAGTGGCGTGCGCCTCGAAGGCCGTAGTAGGGGCCCCGTGCGGGAGGCGAATGCGGGGTGATCTCATCGTGGCGGTCGGTGAGGCCCGAGCATGTCGTCCACCCATCGGTGCTCGTCTGCGGAAGCGTCAGGTGAGTTAGTCATTGCTTTTGTACGACGGAAAATTGGTGTTAGTGCGTTCACGTACCGAGTAGGTGTTGTGTTGACGAGGACCCTCCCGCCGGTCGAGCCGTAGTCTTTGCACGTGTACCCTCCGTGCGTGTCGCCAACCACCGGTCGCGCTCCGGAGGTGTGATTGAGCGCCGTGCGAAGAAGTCGATCCTGCGCCTCCTCCGTGATGACGATGGTTGCGGCAGAGTCTTGTCCCTCGCAATCTTTGCAAGAACAAAGGGTAATGTCAGATACGTCCGAAATGAGTGTATGGAAAGGTACTCACGATAAGAACCGATTGACAGATGACATACCTGTGGCTCGAGGCGGGTCGGGGCGGCGGCCGTAGCTCGGCGACTCCGGTCACGACGGGCGTCGCGGGGCGGTCTTGTGGAGGTGCGGAGGCGGAGGTGGTGGAAGGTACCCGCCACGTCTGCGAAGATGTACGTGAGCGTCGTATGGCGACCACAAGTTATGGATCTAATCGCAGAAATTACATCCTCGCGCATCGTGCGCATCGCGCCTATGATACGATCCATTGTGTTGTTGTTTCCACGGTCTATAGCTTCAGTGAGCTGGTTGCGGACACGCTCCAAGCGGTAGTGCTGCACGAAAACCGATAGTAAGTGCGAAAAGTGTTGCTGAACGAGAATTATGCGAAGAATGTTTTACCGTCTCGTCGAGGCGGGCCGCCCGGTGACGGTCCGGACCAGCTAGTACGACGTCGTCCTGCATGGCGTCCCATCGACGCCGCGCGCCGCCCCGATGCTCGCACCTAGTCGCGAACGTACCACCGCAAGTACGTCGCGTACGTCTGGATGGCGTAGCCGCGAAACTCCAGCACCACGTCCGTCGTAACCCTGTCAATCCACAGCGTCGTCCAGGGCTGCTGTATCTGCCTCCAGTCGTCGCTCCTCCGCCCTCTCCTCGTCTGCCTGCAATTGAATTTACATGTCAGAAAATCTTACTCAAAAATGCCCTCAAAATAACACCAAATAATGACATACCGGTGAGCCTTTCTTTGTGAGAGGTCGTCCGTGGCGGTGGAACCTCTGGTAAAGGCCGAATTGCCTCATGACCGGCTGCGGGTTGTCTTTGCTTTCGACCATGTGCGAAGACCAAGTGGAAGGTCGTCATCCGAGTGCCTCGTCCGTAATGCCTTTGGGGCGATAATCCGAACGAGGCCGTGTCGTGAAGGAACCGTCTTGCCCATGGCCACCGGATGACCTCGTCCTCGTGGAGAGTCTCAAAAGGTTATGGAACTCGGGTATACGCGCCTCGGTCTCTCCTAGCCCACCCTAGGGTAGCACGTGTCCAACGTGTTCCCATCGTGAGGCCCGTCGGCGGGTCGTCCCTGCGGCGTCCCGTAAAGCTCGGTGGTCACTGGTAAGGGTGCACGGTGGTGCGAAGTACGGCCGGCCGACCGGAAAGTGCTCCCACGACCATAATCGTAGGAGGCGTAGCACACCGCGAGGATCGCTCCTCACCCGTCTTTGCGCCGACAAGCATCACACAACCCTCGGTAGGTGGCGCAGCACCTGCGAGCCCCAATCATCTTGTGGAACCTCGTCGGGCGGCGTCGCCGAGATGCGCGATGGATGTAGCTCGGGTACGCAGCTCCTGCGTGGTAGGAAACAGATCCATCCGAACAAGAACAACAGTGCAGCGACTAAATGTGTCCTCACTTCCTCTGAGTCGCATGCTCGGGCAGATCATGTACCGCCGCACCGAGAATGTGGCACACCGACGCGTTCGCGACAACCGGTCACCAAATTGCGACCAAACGGACCTTCCAGGTCATCGCCTCGGAGGGGGCACTACCGAAGACCACGCAGAGGTAGACACATGGCGAGACACGTCCTCCGAGTAATGGTCATCTCCCCATCGGAAGTGGAAGGTGTGAGTCTCCTGTCTCCAACGGTCCACGAAGCGCAGCAGAGTGCGCGTCAAAGCTGCAGCCAGCGTGCGGGAGGTCCAACATCCGGCGGCGAGGGAGCCCGGTCTCCGGCTCGGGACGTCTGCGCGTCAAGGGCCATCTCTCTGGGGCGCCAGACCCGAGCTCGGAGGGCCGACGCGCGGACCACGCCCGACAGCGGTGTCCCACATCCCGGCGTGGGTCGGCGGCTCGTCTGCGTCGTCAATCTGGAGCTGCGCCATCTCACCAACAGCGAAACAACATGTCGATTGCACGATGTAAAACATATTATGTGACACAGAAAATAAGGCGAGACATACGATAAAAATTTCAACAATGCAATATGATCATAATGAGTTAACAACAAACCGGATAACTTAACAAGTACTACATAAAGGCATGGATAAACAACAACGAGTCCATCAAAGACATTGAAATAAGCAAGCGACATCACGGCGTAGTAATTATATCTTCCTCACTACGATTGCCTTTGCTTGTGCCGGATGCATTTAGGCGTGGTGATGGAGTGCCCAATCTTACCTGCATGCCGCAACGGGTCGGCGAACTCGTTGCCGCTACCGGTCGTCGTCCATGTCGTTCGGATCGTCGGGATCTGCTGTCTTCCACGACCGGGTGCTTTAGTGCGTCGTTGGGCACCCACTTCACCTGTCCCAGCCAAAGGTCCCTGTAGTGCGTGTCCAGCCCGTATGAATGGAACTCAGCACTCCAAGTTGCATACAGGTGGTGGATGTCATAGTACTCGGAGATGTAACGCTCCGAGGCTTGCCGCCACGCCGCGCATGCCGCGTACACATGGGAGCATGGTTTGTGCAGAAGCTGCGGCTTGTTGCAGGTGCACGACGCTTCTTCACCAATCGTGCAGACCTGCTTACGATCCCCTCTAACATGGCCCATCACGTACTTCTCCCTGAGCCTGATCTCGAACTTCTGCCTGACGCCATCCATGGTACGAGCGGTGTGCGATCGAGCCTTGCTGATCTTATTCTCCATGTAGGCATGCATTACTTCGGAGAATTGCTTCCCGTCCTCCAAATGCTTCTTGGCCATCATGGCTCTGTTGACAAAGTATCCGATGGTACGGTTCGGCTCTCCTCCACGATCGCGTTGATCGGCAGAGATCGGACACCCTTCAAAGACACCGTTGTACACCTCCGACATGTTGGTCGTCATGATCCGTACCTTGCACCGTCCGTGTCGTGCGGCGAGCACCATTTCTCCGGTCAGGTGCGTGCGAGTTAACCCACTGTGTGAACTCCCCAACTCTCGCGGACCCTCTAGCCGCTGCCCCTGCCTCGGCATGCGCTGAGTCCCTTACATGCTTCCCGGTCTCCTCATCGAGCTGTCTCCACACCGCTTCGAACTTCCTCCTTTGGTTCTGCATGCAGAGCTTCTTGAACATCTTCATGAGGTCCTTGCTCCGAAACCTTGTGTGGAAGTTGGCCGCGAGATGCCTCATGCACCAACGGCTCCTAACATCGTTCCACTGGTACGGCGGCTGCGTCCCATTTTGCATCATGCACAACGCAGACAACAAGCCAGCATTGCGATCCGAGATGACACATACATCTGGCCGATCTTGCACGACCGCCTGCTTCACATTGCACAGAACCACGGCCCGACTCTCGTGTTCTCGCTCTCAACAATTGCGAGCGCCACGGGGACTAGCGGTCATTCGCGCCGGCCGCAACGGCAGTGAGGATGGTACCCCTGTACTTCCCACATAGGAAGGTACCATCCATCGTGAGCACGGGACGACAATGTTTGAACCCTTCGATCGCCTGACGGAAGGCCCAGAAGACCCTTTCAAGAACAAAACAATTGGGCCCTCCGTCGGATGCACCCTCAAGCTTGTTTACGTCGTCCGGGATTAGATTCCGCGATTTGATGCACGATAATCTTGGTACTAGGTTGTAAGCCTCTTGAATGTGCCGAACATTCGCTCCGAACCTCTGCGTTTACGCACGCCATGCCGTCTTGTAGCCGACGGAATCCCACCATATTGGCAACATCCGCCAGCCAGGAGCTTTGGCGAAATGGACACATCTGCGGCGACGAGGTGGCTTATCAAGCCGCAACATACGAGGGCGTCATGTTGCGGTGCACGTAGCGGCTCACTAACTCGCATGTGTGGTCCTTCAAAGACCGTTATCCGGAAGCCCATGGCGTGATCGTGAACCTCGTGCCGGACCTTGCCAAAGACAGATTCATCAACACACCGACGATGTGCGTGTCGTGGTTGGACCTCTGCACCGTCGTCCGTCCGATGTTAACGGCGTATCTTGCAATAGCTTGTTGTGCGGCGATCTTGTCGAAAGCGGTTTACGAGCGGGTGTCCTCATGGAACCCCACTCAAAGCACCCTCCGGACGTGGCGTAACCGGCGATGTCATCGCAACATCGTCCAATCGTGAGGGCGTAAGCAATGTCGATGGTTACAAAACCACCAACCGCACCTCCCCGCAGCGGCTTCTCCGCCTTCGCCGTCTTAGAACTAGTTGTTTCGACGTCCTCCTCGCTTTCCACCTCATCCACAGGTCGGTCGGTACTCGTGACAATCAATACGAGTGACCACCATCTCTCCGCCTTCGTTGGGCTCAAAATTGACCGCCGCGCCTCGGTCTCCATCGCCCACGCCTCCTCGAATCGCAGACCAACGCAAGCTCCTCCTCACCGGCCTTCACCTTCACGGAACCACCCGCGCCGGATGTCCCGTGCTCTCCAAGAACTGAACGTAGACCATCGGCCGCGCATATATCGCAGCAGCGGGGTTGCAAACAACCCCCATGTAGTTGGCCCATGAAGCGTCACATGTGACCTTCATAAGTTGCCAAACGGTCTACCTGCACCACCCACCACCGAGGCATACAACGCCTCGATCGCGCCTTCCTTCGATGGGCGCGATCGAACGCGGATCGCACGCACCGCCTTAGCTCCGAGAGGCTCATGTCCTTCAGAGCCGGCGCCCGGATCACGGTGCGGTGACAATTTGACAGGTCCGCACCGTACGGTCCGTCGCGTACGAGACCGTCCCCGTGGAACACGAACAGATCTTGAATTTCCGCCATAAAGTACCTAACACATGTGCATATGAAACCATCGAATTATTTGCGGGATTTTTTGTCGTAATGAACGCTTCTACAAATTTAGTTATGCCCACTGTAGACGAACGTTTTGTCGTACATGTTTTCAAGCCCGATTGGAGTTCGTATGATTTTTCTATCAATGAAATGTCCAAGCTAATATTATTTGTAGTATAAATAATTCATAGCCTATTCTATGTTACACTTCAGAAACTTCTGTGGTACTACATAGTTACGAATTTTTTAACTAGTTCGATATTACAGTGCAAAAATAATTCACTTCAGAAATTCTTATTGCATTTCTACGTTTCCATACCCGAGTTAGACCTAACTTACACCAAAGACATGTGTGGTCCACGATAAGGTATTCTTTTTCATTAAAATCGTAGTGCATGCACCGAACGCGATATGCTAGATCAAGAGTACATATACAAAGCGTTCAAAGGGGCTATTTCTATTTTGCTTAACGACCTCCAAAATTTTACTATTTTATGACCAAGTTCATGAAACTATAAAAATACCCAAAGGAAATTTACAACACTACTAGCAACATGTCCATTAAGTCAACTAATTACGGCATAATGACATTATTAACTACTAGGTCTTCAAAATAAACTAACTACACAACTAAAACTACTCTGTTGCTACAATTTATCTAATTGCATCCTAATCACATTGCTAAAAATACCGATAATACTAATCGAATGCGAATGACACTTACCTTTTGTAGGTGCTCGCAGCAGCTTCAAGCTTATTTTCTACGTGCTCGTGATTTTTCTGACTCGTAGATTTTTTTCACAATTTTTTTTTCAAGATAGCCGTGTCGCACGAGCCGGTGAGGAGACTCCTCACCGCTCCTCCCTTTATAGGCGCGCATAGCGCCGGTCTAGCCTGGCGCTATGCTGGCACTGCTATAGCGCCGGCCGAGCCCGGCTCACAGCTGGCGCGCGCTCCACATGGGCCGCGGTGGCCGCATAGCGCCGGGGCGAGCCGGCGCCGCTGCGGCGCCGCATGGCCGCGTGGCGCGTCTTGCCCGCGCCCCCAGCCGCCACGTGGCCGCGCGCCGCCGCGCGCCGCCACGCGACCCCTCGCGCCGCCACGCGGCGGCAACCGCCGGCCATCGGGCCAGCGGCGAGTCTTTGCGCGTCTGCACGGCAAAGACTGGCCGCCGGGCCCCACTGTGGCAAGACCAAGTCTTTGCCCACAGGGACAACAACAACAGTTCTTCTTAGTCAGGACAGCGACACCTAATATGAGGGGGCTATTTTTAGAATTTTTAGATTTATGAGGCTATTTTTGGAATTTTTACTGCGCAATGGGGCTAATTGAGTCCACAATTCTCAATCTAAGTCATTCTGAACTAATAAAGCAGGTTTGTGTGCATGGGTTTAATTCCCAAGGTATATCTGCGAGTTCTGCATTTTAGAGGGACAAACATGCATGAACGCATGTAATTGCTCCTTTCTTAATCTCTGCAGGTGCTAGCCACCAAGATCATGTCAAATCAATCCCCAAATAATCTACATGGACTTCATCCATGTCGTCAAGCCCGATTGGTTATGGTTTTTCCCTCTTGACGTACGGTAAAAATTCCTTTTTTCACAACGAAGGGTTGGACGAGTACGAGGCGCGCGTTGAACATATCAAAACAGCAGACAGTGACTTGCGTGACGTCAGCAGTTGTATCCGCTACAGTGTGACGTCGTGCGCTCCTGGCTCTCGCGCGTGCCCCCGGGCGCGATCCTGGAACCACCCTCGTTCGTCCCGTCGTCTTTGAAGGGGTCCTCTTCCTCTCCTCTCTCAAACATTTGAAAGAGTAGTATTCTCTCAAACATTTGAAAGAGTAGTATTCATTGGAACGGCTGATCGATCACGCTTGCAAGGGCGGACAAATCAACAACTTGGAATTCAGTGCGGAAAGGCCATGCAGCTAGCTTTCTTGGGAGAGGGGGTATTGATATGATGGAACCCGTCTGCATTGATGCACAAGTAGCATATGTAATCCATGCAAAATTATAAACAAGAGTGGCCAATTTACGACGTACGTCGACCTAGCTATCCCCGTAGTTTTTAGCATTTGCCTGCTCTCTACTACTTCAATTCCTGTCCCATTTCGCGGGGACCTTTGAACCGGGACTAGAACACCCTAACGCTCGGCACGTAGCTCGCTACGATATTGTGCGTGTAAGTCTTCTTTCAAAGCTCTGATCTCGACTGGTGGTGGTGGAATGGATAGCCATCCCCCATTTGAATTTAGACGAGACTGGATTTTCCCGGGCCGCGCACACGCTTGCACATTTGTCCCCTTAGCGTTGCCTGTGTATAAAACCGAACCAAGCTCCCAGGAGTCCCAGCCATCACCATATTCAGCAAAGCAATATCCATTGATCCATTGGACCAATTCAGCTGCTGCTGCTACGATCCTGAGCCATCTCAATCAGTTGCTAGCTAGACAGCCTAGACCTTGTACGTACGGTAGTAGCACCACCACATTGCTTGATCCACGCGGGCGTGCATCTGAACTAGCTGTAGCAAGGTATTCGTGCGCACATATGGCGTCCGGGCTTTCGCGCAGGGGCATCGCGTCGCGGCTGAACGCGTCGGCGGAGGCAGCGGCGGTCGAGGGGATGGGGAAGGGGAAGAAGGCCGTGGTGGCGCCGGTGGTGGAGTACGACGAGGATGCGCAGGAGCACCCCGGGTACGACGTGTTCATCAACCACCGCGGGGTGGACACCAAGCGGACGGTGGCGCGGCTGCTCTACGACCGGCTGGTGCAGTGCCGCGGAGAAGGCGCACAGCGCGTGTTCCTGGACAACATGTCCATGCGCCCCGGCGACCGGCTGGTGGAGCGGATCGACTCCGCCATCCGCGATTGCATCGTCGCCGTGACCATCTTCTCGCCCCGTTACTGCGACTCGGAGTTCTGCCTCCGCGAGCTCGCCATGCTCGTCGAGGCCCGCAAGACCATCATCCCCATCTTCTACGACATCAAGCCCTCGGAGCTCGTGCTCCCGCAGGCCGTCATCGACTCCAACGACCACCTCCCCCGAGACATCGAGCGCTTCAGGTTCGCCCTCCGCGAGGCCAAGCAGACGGTCGGCCTCACCTACGACTCCACCACCGGGTACGTACGCGCGCCATTCTCTCCCTCTGCGCGTCGTGTTCGTCATCACGCACAAATGTCCATGCACACATGCATATGCATGCATGCCTGCGTGCAACTAGTGATGAGTACTAACTGTGTCTGCAATGGCGATCTATCTCTGCAGGGACTTGGCCGAGCTGGTGACGACAGCAGCCAAAGCTGTGCTGGAGAACATTGACAAAACGGAGAGCGTGCATAGAAAACAGATGATTGTCTCCAGGCTGTAACTTTGAATGGAAACCACTACTATTCAGAGCGGCGAATTGGCGCGTCATCTCATAAAGGAAAAAAGATAGTACGATTGATGGGGGGGCAAATTAGCAAGTATACATAATATTAGGGTCTGTCTAAACAAAAGGTGACAGTTTTCTCTTTACAAAACTGTCAAATTCCAAACTGTTAGATCAAAACAGCAACGTACAAGATCATACAACTCAAAAAAACAAAACAAAAAACAAAAAACATATACTACACATCTTATTGGATTCTGATCTGGCCCGTTATGGTTTGTTTGTGGCCCATTGTTTTAGTCTCTCGCTGGCCTCTTCTGGGCCAGATTTTCAACCCACTAAAAAAACAAATATTACACAAACTTGGTAACCAAGCCAAATCAATTGCAGGATCGATCAAACAAAGAAAAAACTAGAACATAAGAAAGGGGGAAATATATGGCAGAGAAGAAACAAATACAGAAGAATGTCGCGAGGACAAGAAAGGAGCAGACATGAAACAACAAAGACCAGATCAGAAAGAAGATGAAGAAAGCAATAGAACAAGAAAGCAGATGGAGATAGAAGGTAAATCAAATAAAACGAAGAAATGGTAATATGGACATATGGATGCTAGGATGCAGATAGCAATATAATGGCATGTCTCTTCCTTCGCAACAGGAAAACGACGCCTAGTAGTAACATAGGGTGAAGAAGAAATTTTAGAAGGCATTATAACTATCCTCGGCCCATGAATTGGTTCCTTGCCACCAGAACAACTACCACTAGCATCTCGTACAGCAGCCAAGAATTTCTCCTCGGGAATAGGGTCATCAGATTTTCCAAATGACCCAACATTGGTTTCAGCAATAAGTTTTTTGTTATAGATACGATCAGTCATGTCACAAAGCTCATTGCACTTTTCAGAGAAATTCATTTCACCCAAAATTTGAACTTCTCGTGAATCCTAATAAATAGAAAGTAGCAGATACTTAATAAGCATAAAAATAATAATTGAAATTGGTTCGAATAAAAATAGAACTCACAGACATTATAGTACTAATTAATGAATTTTACATAACATCATCAACTGTAAAACAAATGAAATGAATCAGAAAAACAAAATTATTACAAACATTATAATACTATAGTTATAGAGTTGGTTCATTACTTGCTCATATTTTTCAAAGTTGAACCTCACTTCCCTAGTGCTAACGACTCACAGACAAATAATGCACTCAATGTATATTCCAACAGCTACCATACCCCTATATCATTTAATAAGTAAACTAGCCAAGCTACTAATTCCCTTTACACAGTTATTAAAAGAAAATAATAATAATAATAATAATACATTCCAATAAAAATGAACTCAAAAAAATGATAGTACAACACAGAGAATAAAATAACCAACTTAAAAGACCTGCCTATAAAGTATCAACTATACCTACTCATAAAGATATTTTAACATTCAAATAAACTATTGTCAAGATCAATAATCCTTGTATCCATATTGTATTATCATAGAAATTTAATAGCTCCTCCCAAGTTCAACAAACAGAACATTTCGAACAAAGTATCTGAACAAACATTAACCATTATGAATAGAAAAAACCGAAGCAAACAAAAAAAAACTAGTTCAGTTAGAACTAGGACATGGTAGTGTAAAACCATGCAACCATACGAATATCATTGATCATTCAAAGAACAACCTGACCACCAATCTAAATAAAAATGAGATTACTAAAGTTCTGTAAGAAATAGATTAATAACAAGAGAAAGGAATTGAAAGATAACACTACTAAAATTACAAGACAAATTAATTAATTTTACATAACATCATCAATCTGTAAAAAGCGTAGAAATGAGCTGTAAAAAAATAATAAAACAAAGATTGAAAAAGGTACATACAGTTTCAACAATGACGGGCCTATCCTTAGACTCCATAACGCCTTTTTCACTAGAACGCATTCAACGACTTTATGCAAGTTGGTTTCTTTTTATTATGTTTAGAAATCACTTGAACATCATCCTCCGAATAATCCAATGTGACCATACATATAGCAGTCTGAAAAAATAACATAAAGATGCAACATAATTAACATTAACACTTCAATAAATCGGGAACATGTATATAATTTACTTAGATTTTGATTCATGTGTTGGAAATATGAGTTATTAAGACTTTGAAGAATAATTACAGTGAACAAGAATAAAATTTACATAAATAAATTACTGTAATTTATATGTAATGAGATTGTAAGTGAACTAAAATACCCCTTTAGGAGAAGTAAATTTGAGTCTGTAAAATTCGCTCCATTGATTCATGTAATTGTTTGTCATATACCTTGAAAATAACAAGAAATCAAAAAGAAATTAATACAAAACTAATGCTAAAACTTTTAGAAATAATATTCATAACATAAAAACAAACAAAATAAAAAAAATATAACACTACCTTGTTACAAAAAGACTTTGAGAATATGAAACAAAAGGACTAGGAGACACTGAATCAGGGACAATTTCATTCTCCTTATTGGCAAATGTATCATATGACTCAGGATTTAATTTGTCATCATCAAAATCAAGCAGTTTAAATCTTAGTCTACTTTCATCCCACATGTGAAGTGTTCCATCACGATTGTTAAATCCAGGGAGCCTTGGTCTCACTTTCTTATTAGCACAAACAAGTGCAACTAAAATTATATATAAAAATAATTAAACAAAATTATAAACTTACTTGGATACAACTAACTATAAGGCAGCAAAAATTACCTTTTGGCAATGAAATATTACAACCATCGGCAATGTTGGGGTTAGAGCATTGGGGTGTGCAAAAAGATTGATCTATAAAAAATAAATAAATCACCAATTACAAATAACACAAACTATTATACACACACACACACACTCACACACACACACACACACACAAAGCAAACTGAACACAAACGTTACCTTGTTTACGAAGCTTGTTCATAACCAAATCAACATCACAGTTATTCATCTACAATAAAGGAAAATAAAATAAAATAAAATTCGAAACTGCAGTACATGCCCAGAAATACTGGAAGAAATGGTTGAGAATTTCAAAATCAACAAATTTATAACATACCTTGGGTAACAACTCTTTCAAAGAATCATCCAAGAAAAATATGATTCAAGACTTTCAATACATTTACTACAGAATTTCAAGACATTTACATAGGTCAATGCTACCTACGCCATGCATTTAGTCATGGACTAAACTCTTGCTGAACATGGTTCTGAAATAGGCACCGTTGGTGAACCACACCGACCAATCAACACTAGAATTGAAATGAACATAAATTCCATATGTTTTTCTGTAAGATGCAACATACTAGCAAATGAATCACATAACCTCGGTGCCCCAAACAAATCAAAACTAATTCAAATCATAGCAAAGTTCTGACCCATATAATGCTATTAAAGTTACAAAGGTTACAATTCACTAAAACTGGCCAAATGTATCAACTGTATTATATGCATATCAGTCCCAAGTATAAAATTACTATAAAATTGATGACCTTGAAGTTATTTCAAACCTAGCATCACAACTAAATACAATATTAAAATTCCAAAACTGGCATGGGAACTAGTCGTAGAATTCAAGTGATTAAGGATCAATAAGAATCAGCTCAAAATTTCAGTCAGCTTGATTAATTGGTATCAATTTTACGAATCAACTGGATTTTAAATTCAGTAAGTTTAGCATCTCAAATCATCGACTTCGTAATTGAAGGAAATCACTCCAAAGTAACAACTAGGCAAAACCTCGTATACATGCCAAGGAAACCCATAATTCTTGCACAACCAATCTAGACCATAATGTAAATAAAAGGAGTCGCACTTCATGCACAAACACATAATGTATTGTGTGCACAATTGTATAGATACACATATCCCATATGAACACAAATATACATATATCAATAGATGACAAGATAGTGCAATGAAAGATGCAACTATGTACAACCAAGAGAGCACAAAAAATAATAGTTCGTTAACATAAAAAAACATAACAGAGGAAAATATAATCGTCATATACCAAAGAAAGTAAAGTCTAGTGACAACTATTGTAAAAAACAAAAAATAGCGTAACCCTTCAAGAAAAATACAAGCAATGAATCTCTTGTTAGTGGATACACACAACTTGCTAGATATGCATTGCTGGAGAAAATTTAATTCTAATTCGAGAAAACTTTAAGTTGCAACATTACGTTTTGTCACGCTTTCATTTCATCATACAAACACAGAGTGGCCAAGCACCAAAATAAACAGTATAATTTCTATATTTTGATAGCTCAAAAACTAATCATCATTCAGTAAAAAGCAGCTATAATAGATCATGTTATGTTAGCAATACTAAGAATATCGATTTTTGCTTGATTATATAGCAATAAGAGGCACCAAACAACATAAAGGTCAACCTCAAGCAGAAACTAGGCATTATTATTATCCAAACAAGGGCTTTCAAGTTATCAATCAGAAAGCAATAGTACAGTATATACTTCAGCTGGTGAGCATCAACCAAACCCCTCTCTCCTACCGATTCTCACTCTTCTCTAGTTTCAAAATCGTAGTAGCAAAAACAGATCTGAAACATACTAGGGTCCACTACATCACACATCAGTCGCTCACCACAAACTATCAAATCACTAAATCACAGTAATTAGTAACTAACAACAAACTAAACCTCACAAAAAAATAGGCGAAAGCCAAGCTGTCGACCAGATCTACGCTCGCCAAGCACCTAGCCGGTAAAAACATCACAACACCATAAATCGACCAAACAAACTGCAACAAAACACACAAAATCACAGAAACAAAACCACGACGCGCAAAATGGAACCGCTACAACCGGCGAGGATGTAGCCACAATGAAATCTTCAAATTCCAATCGGCGAGCATAAGAAAAAAAAAAAGGACATAACAACATCAAGGAGAAATGGAGCCACCAAAATCGGCAAAGACCTAGCTGTTAACGAGATCTACGCTCGCCAAGCAGCTAGTCGGTCAAAACATCAAAAACCCGAAGATCGACCGAACAAACTACAAAAAAAAAGAACAAAATCACGGGAAAATACCACGGCGTGCAAATTGGAACCGCTACAACCGACGAAGATGTAGCCAGCAATGGACGAAGAACTTCAACGAGTAGAGAAAAATTCCCCGCAGCTTCACGCGGAGAACATCAACAACTCTCTGGAGATCTTCCATCTCGACGCGGAGAAGCCACAGCTCTCCAGAGAGATTCGTCCGTGAGTGGCGCTCTCGACTGGACGACAACCCTCCGATGGACAAAGAAAACTCCAGAAGCTCCGCCCAGCAAGTGACTGGACGAAGAGGGCAAGAGGCCCGTGACCAGTGCCCTCTCGATGGATTGATGAGGAATTCTCCAGAGAGCTCCGCCGGTCAAGCCACATAGTACAAGGGCGCATGGATCGAAGAATAATAATTCAAAAACAGTACCGGGTTCCGGGTTTAACAAGGAATCCAAAGCTGAGCGATCTTGGGTTCGGGTTTAACAAGGAATCCAAAGCTGAGCTATCGCACGAATCTTAAAGGTAATCCAACGCTACAAAAAATGACAGTTTTTGCTATCAAAAAACAGTCGGGAGATAGATAGCAATTCTCATAATATTAACACGCAGGAGATTAGTTCGTTTTTTTTTTCTTTAGTTCATTTTAAAATTAAATTGAGGATCTATATATCTGTCAGTGTAAATAAGCTATACGACTGACCATGCAGCAGTCCATGCATGAATTTGATTTTGCAAATAATGACACAGGCATATGTACATGTACTACAAAATAAAATTACGTACAATGGATTGTTTTAACAGGCTGCTACTGCAATGTGTGTGTGACTCATTGCATGGCCGTGTTCATTTCAAACGTCTCTGTCCCCCGCATTTTCCGCGCTATTCTCTTCATGACTCATTTCATGGATCGTTTGAAGTAGCAGTAGGTTTCACATTTTAATTTCTTCTGTTTATTTTTCTTGTGCGTAACAATACTTATACCAGCTACCATCTCTGCTACCCTGCCTACATCGTGCTGCCATAGTACTTTCTTTTTTGGTTTTGCTAGGATAGTGATTTGATTTTTTTTTTGTGCCGAGATGTAATTGTATTTACGTGGGTAAACATGCAAATCTCTTGCATTTGTTGGCAATGAGAATGTGTTAGTCCTGACAAGTCCAGTTCAGTGGCATATATATGTTTCTGATGATCCTTCCTATATCATATGTATCCAATTTTTACTTTATTTTTTTGTATATTGTTCTTGGCCGGGTAACACAACGACGGTACTTGGATATACTTTTCTCGGCCTTTGGCTAAGATCAATCCTAGTATCTATAGCCGCATATATTATGAAAAATTAGTACTTAATTACAAGATACAACTAGCTACGCTTGGACAAAGCTCGTGGGTAGCTAATTAATTAGCTTGTAATGTTTTATGGTTAAACTATCACTGTTCTTGCCTTGGCCATAAGAAATGTGAGTCCACTCAACGCATGCATGCTTGTGTTTCTGATCTTTCTTATACAGTGCTCTGACCGCCTGAATAATAATGAGTAAATTAGTGGATGCTCTTTAATTGGAACAAAACTGCTGAATGATGAGTCTACTCGGTAATTGATTTTTATTATTTGATTGTCGATCTGACAACATTTACCTTAGAATCGCTTGTGCAACTAACACAGATGAACGTGGATAAGTCTTCAGTTTGGAAGATGGCACATTTACTTAGACAATTAATGTATTTCCGGATTAATGTTGCTCTCTCGCGCTCCATTGAATTTACCTTTTCCATGGATGAAATCTAATGTGTTCTTTCACTTGACATAGATTGAATTCACATTAATTGGGAGTAGAATGTGAAGGGTTAGGAATTTCAATTGATGGTAAAATGTACCGTCGGAGTAGACCTTTCTTGCTCACATTTAATAGTTCAAGTTATTCAAACAGTCTAGATTTATATGTACTTCAGATATTCAGATAAAGTACGGCGTTAACTTCTACTTCTTGGATGCCAAGTTTTACCGTCGGAGTAGACCTTTCTTGTTCACATTTAATAGTTCAAGTTATGTTCATATTCAAACAGTCTAGATCTATATGTACTTCAGATATTCAGATAAAGTACGACGTATATTCAGTTTAATGTTGCAAACATTACTTTATTATTATTATTTCTGGTGGGTGGGTGTGGGGAGGGGGCGCTTACTCGCCATCTAGATCCTAACATCAATGGTAAACCAAGCGTTACAAGTTTAAAATTGACCCAAAGATATTCGGGCAGTCTAGATTTGTATGTACATTTCAAATATCACGATAATTAAAGTACAACAGACTCCTTCCAAGAAGTTAGCCTTAGCCATTGCAAAGAAAAGAAAGATTACAATAGAGTTATCTATAGAGGAAATGTGTTTACCCATTGATTAATTGTCAGACAATTGTGAAGTCGTGTGCGGCCCTCTTTAGGGAATCTAGGTATATTATCATGTTCTATTTTGGTATAATTACAATTAGAATCCAGTGGAACCTACACAAGTATGTCGCCATGGTCATTAAATCTAAGTTTGTGTTGCTTATAAAGTACAAATCAACAAGTGTAGCACTTACTCCTAGTTGTAGGATAAAAGTATGAATTCCTTGTCGCAGTGAGCCAGCAATGACTCTGTCATGTAATCCTCGATGAATTTTGTATTCTCCTTGATGGTTTGCAAGGAGACCAAGTGTGGGTCGAGGAAACCTACAGATGAATTCCTTAATTCTGCTTCAGAAATCATGTGTGTATATATATATACACACACAAAAGCAATAAGTTAAATATAAGATACATTTATTGGTATTACACGAACGTTGACCGTGATTGTACACACTTACAGTGTCCAGCATTGCATGAGTAAGGCGTCGAGGGCATCGAGATTGAAGACAAAGAACAAGTCCTCGAAGGTCATCGTGAAGACACAGTCTTGAACACCGTGGTTAAGATGATCCTTCTTGAACTTGACGTTGACACCCGAGCATCATTGTCCATTCATCTTGTTGGTCTGTTTCATGTACCATAGATGCAATCTCGTGCAAGCGAATCCTAGGGTAAGATCGTGCTCTACCGTCTCGACCAACGGCCCGCCTAGCACGAATTTCTGGGCCAACGGCAAGAAGGAGATATCAAAATAGGAGTCGACCATATTCGATTTGCCCTTGTTGTAACATCCCGTTTTCATTTGATGAATAGTAATTTTATTGATTTCGGATTTTTTACTCGAATTTTTAAAATTTTGGTTTAAATTCCAAAATCTCCTAGCTTTCGTAAGCTCGGGTTTGTGTTTCAAATATTAATTCAAATTCTGGTTTTCAAATTTTTCTTTGAATTTACTGTTTTCAAAAATATCAAAAATCCAATTTCTTTTTCTTCTTCTTGGGCCGGCTTTCCCCGGCCCATTCTTTTTCTCCCCCGCCGGCCCACCCCGGCTCTTTTCTCTCTCTCCCTTCTCTCTCTCTCCCCTACCCCTTTCCCTTCCCGCACGCGCCGCCGCCTCTTCTTCTCTTTCTCTCCCCCTCTCTCGCTCGCTCCGTCCCGGGCCCCTCCTCCGCGCCTTGCCGCGCCTCCCTCGCCCGACCGCCCCCCCTCCTCGGAACCGGCGCCGACCTCTGCCGCCAAGGCCTGGCTTTTTCCTCCTCCGCGCCGTCCGCGACACCGCCGCCCCGCTGTCGCCATCACCTCGTGCGCCGGTCTCCACGCCCCTCCGCCGCCGCCGCCGGCTTTCTCCCCTCTCTCTCTCCCGGCTATAAAGCCGAGAGCTCCCGCCTCTCTTCTTCCCTCTTCGCCCCCTTATCGGTGTCGCCGCCGCCCGAGCGCCTCCCTCGCTCGGCCTCCTTTCCCCTCGCTCCTCCGTCAGTGGCGACGCCCAGCGCTCCTCCTCGGCGCCGCCTCCGCCCCGCGCCGACCGCCTCTTCGGCGCTTCCGCCCGCGGCTCCCCTCCGGCCGCCTCCCGTTGCCGGCAACAAGCAGCGCCCCTCCACTCCGCGCCGGTCGTCTCTCTGCTTCCCGCCTCGGCCGACCCGGTGAGCTCCCGTGCCGTGCGCTCCTCCTCTCCCCTCTTCTCCCTCCGGCCGTTGTCGTCGCCACTCGGGCTCTGCTCCCGTGCACTCTGCCCGTCGCCGTCGCCTCCCCGGCCGCCTCCTGCTGCCGGCAGCAACCGCCGCCGCCCCCAGTCTCCCCCTTCTCTCTTTCCCCCGGTCCGACCGCCCCCTCCCTCCGGTCGAACCGGCCAGCCAACCGGCTCCCTCTCTCTCTGTCTCTCTCTCTCTGCTCTCTCTGGTTCTCTCTGCCTCCCTCTCTCTCTGTCTCTCTCTCTCTCCGACAGTGAGCCAAAACCTAGGCAGGGCAGTAGAGTGGCAGCAGTGGTTTGTGTTTGGTGTTTTGCAAATTGGAATATGATATTTGTGTATGCAGTGAACATTTGTGTATGCAGTGTAATATTTGTATATGCAGTTGAATCGCCGCGAAGATTGGTATTTAAAAATCAGTGTATTGAAAAATGTGTGTATTGCTTTTGTATTGCGCATATTTTGTGTATGGAGATTTGTATGTCGATTTTGCGAAGATGTTGTGTATGTTGTGCAGGGTAGTTGTGAAGTGATAGTTTAGTTTTTGGAAAGATAGATTTGTGTATTGTGATTTGGATTTCTATTGTGAGTATTTTGTTAGGCTGTGCAGGTTAGTAGTGAAGCGATAAATGTTTTGTATTGAAAAGTTGTGTAAAGAGAATTTGTATGGCGAATTTGTGTATGTATTGTTTTGTGTTACGCGGTCGATTAGTAGTTTATCCATTTCGGCGAAAACGATTCCAAAACAATTGTTCTCGATGATTTTGCTACGACTTGCGAGGAATCGATTAACCGTTGTTAGTGGTTAACTCGTCGATCGACAAGTATTAGTAGAATTATCCATTTCGATTTTAGTTGAGAGCTATCGATTAAGAGCGAAATTTGCACAATCTTGGGAAATCGAGGTTATGCAAATGACCTTCGTAATCGTCTCTGCAATTGTGTCTATTTTAGTTAAAACTTATTTATTCAAATTTTCCGCGTTGTGTAAAATGCTTTAAAATAAACTTGCATTTTCTCAAAATATTTTGGAAGGCTATTCGAGATTAACCTGTTAATCTCGACAGCTTACTTTGAAAACCTAATTAATAATCTTGTAATCCTATCCAGTATTCGTCGGTCTAAATATTGTTTATCTCTTTTTATCCCTGTTCAAAAGTCGTCTCTATTAAAAATGTGTTACCGTCATTTTGAAGTTCGTCCAATTTATCGTGTACCCTAATCTTGCCCATTCAGCGGTATCCGAAGTGAAGTATCCCTGCGATAGTTCATTCGACTTTGTTTCCCCTTGTTTTCCTCGGCTGAGTATCTCCACCCTTGTCTCGTGTACTCGGCTGATCGTTTGACCTTGTCAAACATCCCCCGCCTCGCTGAATCTTGTCTCTTTAGCTCGTTCCTCGTAAAACTTATTCAAAGTGCTTTGTTTATATTTGGTCTTCTGGAAGTTCTTTGGATTTATTTATTGTTCTTGCTTGTATCGCGTAATTAGGAATCGAAGTCCAGAAGAAGCAGCGACTCAAGCAGGATCAAGATTCGGATAAAGGCGCCACCTGTAATTCAAAACCCTGCGAGAAGGCCCTGAGTAAGGTCAAGGCCGCGATAATCTGACCCAGGCGAGTCAATGCTTTGATCATTTTGAACCTACATTTTATGCAAACTATGTTTATTTAAAATAGCAAAGTTGCATGCTTTAATTTTGTAAACAATGATATGTTAAAGCTTAAGGTAGTTAAATACCCATTTGTTGATTAATTACTTATTAAGCCATCCTTTGATAATTGAATCCAGTATTCCTTGTCACCCTAGTAATTATATGGTAATACTAGTATAGGTTGTACTTAAGCGACATGCTAGTCTTGCTTAAGTACCGGGACAATAAATGTCCCGATCATCATCCTTTAAACATGAAAAATGGTTTTGGGCAGTCATTGGATGTAGATGACTGATGTGTTGCGTTAATTGGTTTTTCTTCCCAAAACCCTAAACAACTTGCTAGTACCCCATCTGGACGGATGGAAAGAATGGTGGGTGCGGACGTAGCACGAGAATGGTTGGTATGTGGTATGAACCGTCCAGATGAATTAAGGACTTAATCTTGTCATGACCTCCTGTGTAAAACAAGTACAACCGCAAGTCTGCAAAGTGCAACTTGGCCTAGTAAAACTATTGAACCCTGAATGTCATCCCACAACCGGTGTTAGAAGTGTGCAAGCGGCAGGGCGTATCTTTGGCTTGAATGGGACACCAACACGGTGAAGTTATCAGCTGCGCTAGTCACTGTGGCCGGGGCCAGCTTTGCTAGTCGTTGTGGTAAGCATCCCGCACAACTTATGGAATTGGCCATAGGGTGAGATGACGGAAGGGCAAGGTAGTTTGAAGCGTTCTTGTGACGATCGCTCAACTACATGACTAAGGAATCATGTGGAGTAACGAGTATGATTATCTCTTGTGGGTACAGTGTACAACCTCTGCAGAGTCTAAACTGTTTAAACAGTCGCGCCTTCGGTCAAAGGCAGACATGGGAACTTAACCTGAGTTAGTTCTATTTCAAAAATCTTTGTGGGTGGAAATGGAAATGTGTTGGGCTCATCTAGCCCTTGTTTTGAATTTTCCTGGGTAGCCTTACTCAGTGTTGATAATCGGTGGACGTAACCGTTATCAAAATTAAGCATAAGGTGGAGGTAACCTTCGCTGTTATTTAATATTGCACTTAATCTCTTTAAATAAAAATGCAATCTGTTTAAAATGCTATGTCATAGGACTTTGTATTTATTGATAATTGAAAATGTTGCTTTAGCAAATAAAAGAACCTGAGCCATCCTTGTTAAGCCTTGCATGTATACTATTGCATTCTGTGTGTTGGCTCGCGAGCACGGTAGTTGTGCTCATTCTCGCTCTTTCCCCCAAACCCTCAGAAGCAGAAAATCTTGGAGATTACGACTACTACGAGGAACCAGATGTCTGAAGACCCAGGAGTCCTTGAAGCTTAGTTTAGTCTATAGTTGTTCTAGTCTCGCCCCAGTCTAGCTGACTCCGCTGGTACCTAGGTGCATCCCATATTATCTGAGTTTTGGGTAATATCGGATGTACACAGGTTTCCCCAGTCACTTGCCTGTGGAGAGATGTGCTCTCACCCTTTGTGCTTCCGTTGTCGCTTCCGCTACTTTGTGATGTAATCATTTGGCCTGTTCGGCCCTTATTGTAAAACTTGACCCGATGCGGTCTATGTAAACTCTGATGTGTCAAATTAATGAAATGGTATGGTTTTACGCCATTGTATGAAATGATTCAGTGATGTATCTGTGAGTGCTATCTACTGATCCAGGGAATAGCACAGTTATTCGCAGAGGATTCGGATTAGAAAATCCGGGTCTGACACTTGTTGCCTCGCTTTTTAGAGGCCGACTTCACGAGAGTCGACCGAGCATGAGGTGTAGATTCATCTGATGCACCGAGCCCTTGCCGCTTCGGTGCAGGTAGCTCCAGTGCATGTAGCTTTCGTGGACTTGACACCGTTGCAGGACATTCCTGTGAAGTTGACACCGAAGCAGGTAGCTCCAGGCATATGTCAATCTTGGGTCACTGGATGAATGTTGTAATGGTTTGCACTAGAGTCATGACCTCGCCGTTTGGGGGAATCTGCAGCGGGACGACTGCGAAATTGGCATGAACACCATCCATATTTATTTTTGTGAAACTCGGCGCTAGATTTACACTGTGCACAAAAGCCCCGGCATCGGATGGATACGCCTGGCCCAAGCAGCATCTAGGGCAACGGAGGCATATCTCACTTGGAGCTTGCACTTCGTAGCCATCTACATAATGATACAAAATTAGCTACTCCAACAGACCTATCAATGGATCAAGCATTCTAGAGATAATAATTTTTACCAGAACAGGAAATATGTCGTCGCCTTTTGGAGTAGGGTTAGGGTTGGACGCGCAGCTACTCGGAAGTTTGTGGGACTGGCTACACTACTACACAAAACCTCATCACAGACGGTTCTAAACTATCATCACAGACAGTTTTTGAACCGTCTGAATTTATGCATCTCTGATGACATGAGATCATCACAGATAGTTTTTGAACCGTCTGTGAAAAAGGATATCACAGACGGTTCTATTCATGAACCGTGTGTGATAGTGACTATCACCGATGGTTCGTGAATAGAATCGTCTATGATAGTCTATTTTCACAGACGGTTCTGAACAAGAACCGTCTGTGATAGTAATTATCACAGACGGTTCTTGTTTAGAACCGTCTGTGATAGCTTTTTCTATTGCAAAAAAAATGAAAATGGATTTTCACTTCGTCTGGAGCCTCCCGAACCTCGCGAATGAATCTGATAAGGATTTTAGTATTGAACTTTTCGTTAGCTTTCCCACAATAGCCACAGCATCACAGTAGAATCAACTCAATCCATTCACAGAGCACTAACACATCACAGTAGTAATCCACATCACAGAGCAAAAGGGGGAGTAGAGAGAGTGAGATTGTGGGAGGCTGGGGTGAGGAGGTCGTGGGAAGCCAGCGACGATGAGGCCGGGGCGAGGCGGAGGAGGCCGCGGGCGACGAGCTTAGGGGAGGACGGGGCGACGAAGTTGAGGAGGCCGGGGGCGACAAGGTCGTGGGAGGCCGGCGATGACGAGGCTGGGGCCAGGTGGAGGAGGCCGCGGGCAACGAGCTCAGGGGAGGCCGGAGCGCAAGGTCAGGGAGAGGCGGAGATGGCAGAGGAGGAGATGGAGATGGCAAAGGAGGAGATGGAGGACTCTGTTAATATAAAGAGATTTTCGGCAGCCCGCCCATTAAGTGCAAATTTTTGTTTTCCCGCTCAACAAAACAAAAGTATCATAGAGAGTCTATGAGGATCATGACAACATAACAGATTATTGATAGAAAGAGTGAGGGAAAGGGGCGTTGGGGTCGCCAAATCAACATCAGTTACCTTTGGGCGTCGAGGAGAAGGATGAGCAGGGAGCAGTACCGGAGCAGCAGGGCGGCGTCGAAGGGGAGACGCACCAGGCTCGGGGGAGGAGGAGGCGACGTGTGGTTGTGCTCGGGGAGGAGGCGGCGGGCTCGGGGGAGGAGGTGTAGGATGAGCAGGGAGCAGTACCAGAGCAGCAGGGCGGCGTCGAAGGGGAGACGCACCGGGCTCGGGGGAGGAGGAGGCGACGTGTGCTAGTGCTCGGGGAGGAGGCGACGGGCTCAGGGGAGGAGGTGTGCGGGCTCGGGGAGGAGGCGGCGTTGAGGATGACGGCGATAGGCACGGGGAGGAGTTGTGCCGGGCTCGAGGAGGAGGCGACTTCGAGGACGGTGGTGACGGGCTCGGGGGAGGAGGGTGAGTTGAGAAACTTAATCGTTTGAGTGGAGGAGGGCGAGCAAACCCTAGAGTCAAAATATAAATAGGGTTGGACATCACATACGGTTCTAAAGTAGAAAAGTCTGTGATAAATAATATCACAGTTAGTTCCAATAAATAACCATCTACGATAGATTGCGTATGACATACGGTTTGTAGATGAAATCGTCTGTGATATCTGATGTATCACAGACACCTTATCCTAAGGAACCGTCTATGATAGATTATGTATCATATACGGTTTTTAGAAGAAACCGTTTATAATAGATTATCACAAACGATTTGTAGATGAAACCGTCTGTGATATTCTTTTGTATTGGTAAATCTAGTTTTGTTTATTGGCTAACCTCAAGAAATAGTAGTCATGCCCTCTGAAACAAGCAGAAACACAATAAGTTCATGTATATATCCTATTCACATTCATTTCAGAAACAAGCACATCCATTTCACAGTACAAATCAATTAACTCAAATGAACTAAAATTAACCATTCAGAACATATACACACATTGTTCAATCTTTAAAAATTAGCCCTTCATGATGATCAACGCGTATGTAGCTAGTTTCATCACGTTGTTCTTCCTCGACCCTTATGCCATTTCCGAAAGGAGCCAACTCATCAAATTAATTGTATTCTTCCTCGTCCACTACATTCTTAACTCCAACAATCATCCTTTTTCCATGAAGTGCTACGTGGCTCTTCTTATTTGCTTGGTCGGTTACATAAAAGACTTGAATAATTAGTTTGCGAGTACAAATGGTTCGACTTTGTATCGAACACGTTCGAGGTCCACGGTAGTGACGCCATACTTGTCGACCTTCACCTGTGGGAGATGGACCCAGCGACACCGAAACAGGAGGGTCTTGAAAAGCACGTAGTCGAGCTCCCAAATCTCCTCTATGAGCCCATAGTCGAAGCTCCTCAGCCCATCGGTACTGAACGCATCTATGCAGACACCACTATTTTGGTTAGTGCTAATTATATCCTGAGCCTGCGTACAGAATATGTACCCATTTATGTTGTATCCTTGCCATGTCACAACTGTAAATGTTGGCCCATTTGCCAACGATGTCAGCATATCACTTGACGAGCTCCTAGTGAGTCGCTCTTTCAACCATTGGTTGAACCGACTGTTGTGTTGTCTCGTGATCCAAACATCTAGCCACTCCGGATTCTGTTGTCGAAGCACGTCCTTGTGCTGGTCGATATATGGGGACACTTCAGTCATGTGTTGCAAGACCGTGAAATGGGTTAAAGCATATGCATACATATCTAGAGTGATTGCTTTCCTTTTGATAGTCTCGATACCCTCGAGCCTCCCCTCATGGCAAAATCGAAGCACACCTATCGATTCGACCTGAGCCATGTAATCGATGCTGAACTCAATGATGCATAACCTTCGATGATGTTGCCTTCCGGCCGAGATCGATTCCGTACATAGGACTTGAGAATTCCCATAAACCTCTCGAATGAGTACATGCTATGTAGGAACACGGACCCGCACATCTTTATCTCCCTCACAATGTGAACAATGAGATGGACCATGATATCAAAAAACGACGGAGGGAAATACATCTCAAGATCACATACAGTCGTCATCACCTCATCCTGTAGAGCATCTAGTCCTTCGGGATCAATAACCTTCTGAGCAATTATGTTGAAGAAATAACACAACCTCATGATTGTCTCTCGAATCTTGATCAGTAAAATACTTCTAATTACAAGAGGGAGCATCTGTGTCATCGGCATAAGACAATCATGAGACTTCATGCCAATTAACTTCAAATCTTCCATCGAAACAAGTTTCTTCCTGTTGGCGGAGTAACCGGACGGAACTTTCACACCATGCAAGCACTGACATAGTTCAATTCTCTCGGCCTTGGACAGAGTGTAACAAGCAAGGGAAGGTACGCTCATCCTTTATCGGTCTTTGTCAGTGCTAACTCAGGACTGATGTCCATATCAACCAAGTCAAGTCGTGCGTTGACACCATCCTTCTAACCACAGTTCTAACCACGAACCGTCTATGATACAGAGAATATCACAGACGGTTCATGGTTAGAACCGTCTGTGAAGTATCACAGACGATATCTACATATCACATACGGGTCTCTAGAACCATCTGTAATAGTTCTATATCACACATGGTTCGTCTTCGAACCGTTTGTGAATATTTTATTACAGACTGTGATGAGGCGTCTTCTATAGCCTGTTTTGTAGTAGTGCCAGCAGCAGCAGCGAAAGAACAGAGCTGTAATTTAAGATAGATCAATCTGTGAGGGTCGGTTATGCAATAAATGAGATTATCACAGACGGTTTGCATAACCGTCTGTGATGCGGATGGGAAGCTATAGACGGTTCATGTTGAAAACCGTTTGTGATAGTAATATCATAGACACCGTCTGTGATACTTCACAAACGGTTTTCAACACGAACCGTCTGTGATATTACCTCTTCTCAGACGGTTTTTACCGCAGAAAGTAACACAGACGGTCGCTAAACCAAAACGTTTGTGATTGTATTTAATACAGACGGTTTTGGTCAACCGTTTGTGATGAGGCGTCCAGTATTAGCCTTTTGTAGTAGTGGTAGTTAATATATGATGTTATTCTCCGGGATAACTGCATGCATTAAGCCTCTATCTCTGACATAACTGCTAGGCGACGTGGGAGGATTAGTCTCTGACAACAACCATCACAGAACGTGTGTATTTCATCAAATGGTGGGACTCCTCATGATACGAGACAACTATTACCCCTTCACGCGCTATATATGGAGTAAAACGGTGGACAGAGGGCGAATCAAGCAGAGGAACAACAACAACAAAGACACGATCAATAGACATAAGTCATTAAGTCGTAATTCTAGTGATTTCTTCCCTATTGTAAAGTATAGTCAATATAGAAACACAAGATTAGGGTTTTTATACTCTCAGGAGAAGGCTCGAACCTGTATAAAATCTATGTGTCTTTTTCTGTGTGGTCTAACTCAAGGAAAGTGTTAAGTATTCATTCGTAAGATCGATACTAAACCATCGACAGTTGGCATTGTCCGTGGGGTTCTTTTGGTTTTTCCTTTTTACAAATTATCTTCATTTTTAAACTATGATGCTTTCATGGCAGGAGAGTGGAATGAGGATAATTAGTTCGATTTGGCAGACTACGTAGAACTGGATATGGATGCCTGCTACGAGTATGAGCAGAGCATCATTTCATCCAATGGAAATGTCATTTCCAGAGATCTTTCACCTGACCCAGGAGACCATGTCGCAGACAAGGTTGATGAGAGATCTTCTCCGCCACAACATTACACCCAGATGAGGAACCAGACTCCTTAAAGGGCAAGGGTCTATCCGGCTAGGGTCAAGATTGTGTCACGGTGAGTACAGAGCACGTCGAGGGTCCCCCCTCCAAATGTTCAAGACCGTCTGAGGCCGTCCAATCTAGCATAGCAAGTCCTGTAATCCCTGATTCCAGGACTCAACCAACACCTAATAACCGTCATCCTTCAGTTATCCCCACAAGGTGCATTGTCGAGCCCTCTTCACCTGCGAATTCGACCACACCCCCGCAGGGTTCACCTTCCGTGGGAGACAGTTATAACCCAAAATTCCCCTTCTTAGTGGGGATTGCTCCAAATTGCGAGGTGTTGTCTTTCGATTACTCCTCGAGTTAGGAGGACTCAGATGCAAGTGGAGATAATAGCACCCAAGAGGTCTTTGTCCTCCCCTTAGATTCTAATCTCTCTCCAGGAGGAAGAGCTGGGGATGCTTTCCATCGCACACTCACTTCGGCATCTCACAGTGATGGCGAGAACGACTTCGGTGATTAATAAGATCTCCACCTTCATGAGCGTGGCCAAAATTCTAGAAATGATCACTCTCCACTGAGGCATGCTCTTACTGACTCAAATGTTGATGGTCATAAAACCATTCGGAGAAGAAGAATTGCTACCCAGAGAACTTTACCTGTGTGCATGCAATACCGGTCAGAGGAATCTCAAGAACTTGAACTGTAATACCCTGAAAATATTATAAATATTATTAATCGCGTCGGAGCGTAATTAATTAAATGGTATCAATAAGTAAACTGATTAGTTAAAGAATTAAGGGCTTGAGCGTAATTCAATAAAAAGAATTTTGGAAAATAGGATTTTCGGAATTTTTGGGACTATATAAATAAATTGTGGGAACCTAGAAACCCTAGTTTTCTTTTGTTTCCACGAGCCGCCGCCGCCGTCAGCCTTTTTGCTGCGCCCCTGTTTCTTTGCTGCGGCTGCTCCTGCGCCTGGCCGAGCCCCTGCTGGATTGCCGCGTGAGTGCTGGCCGCAGGAAACCTGCGCCTGGGGGGAACCGAGCCAACGGCCAGCTGTTGGTGCTGCTTTTCTTCTTTTCCTGCGCTGGGTTTCTGCCGTGACTGCTGCTGTTCCTGGTTGCTGTGCGCTGTGCGCCGCATTTTCCATCCGCCGAGCCGGGTCCCTGGTAGCAACTGTGCCGCCTGCTGCCCCGCGTGGAAATCACGGCCGGAGTTATGCTGCTGTTTTTTTTGGTCTGCGCACTGCTTCAGCCGAAGGACGGCGCTGCTACGGTTTTTCTTCACGGCTGCCGCTAGGCGCCGCCAGTTGGAAGCCGAGCCGCTTCCCTGCGCTGGAGTCGCTGTGCTGCAGTGCTGCTGTGCTGCGCACCGAGCGTCACTTGCTGCGCTGCCCAGCCGAAGCCGCGTAGCCGAGCGCCAGTAGGTAACATTGTAGTTATGTTTGAATGCAATTAATTAGTAGTTAATTAGTTCTGTTAATTAGAGTTTTTAATCAGAGATTGTTAGAGAGGTTTTATAATGTTCTAATAGAAAAGCCGATTAATAGATCCGTTAGTCCGCTGTTCCGTTGTACATTTTATTCGGGTATCCTAATGGCAAATTTTGAAAATATCGTCTACTAGTTAATTGTAGATAATTTCGATATCTTTCTATAGAATTTTTATCATGTCAATCGGACAAGTAGATTTCTAGATATGATGTTCGAAAGGCCGCTGTTTTTAGGGTTACCGTCGTTCGGCGCTGTTTCGGTAGACTGTAAACTAAAAATAGTAAATGGCTTAATTAGAGTTTTTGATCTACATGAAAGTTGTAGATAACTGTCCAATGGTTCTGTAGGATCTGAGAACGCGCATTTTGGTTGAGTAAAACTAAAGTTATGAATTTTGGAAGATTGCTGTTCCGAAGCGGACAGATCGACTTTCTGGGTTAAATACGGAGGGTTAGATGATTTAATTAGAAGTCTTCGTAATCTAAGAAAAGGTGGATAATTTTATAAAGAATCCAGAATGGGGTGGTTTGTGGTGATCGGACTTTCGAGTCAAAAGTTACGCTCATTTTAGTAACCGGACAGCAATGGGTAGCTTTTCGGTACCGGTGTAACGTGGTATATTTGGGGACGTGTAGGAGCGATGTATACTGATTGTTATGCGTATGTTGCTGTAGCTTGTATTGAGATGTGTGTATTTAATGTAGGAGAGTCGTGCTTGTTGCGTCTTCTAATCAAATCGTGCGTCATTGCTAGTAAAGGCAAGTGCATGGTAGACGGCGATCAATGATCGATCATTTATTTTCTTTATCTTCTATTACCATTATTGTTGTGCTTTTATTTGGTGTAATTGCAAGCAATGGAATGGAATTGATTTATCTTTGTTGATGAGCATGATGAAAAGTTGGATATGATGTTTATGATGGAGTTTGCATGTTTGCATTTATAAGCATCTTTGCATATGAGAAGGTGATCATGATTGATCACAACTCCACGGGAGTGGAGGAGGTCCCGATCCTTTTGGAGGAGCGGGCTTGAGAGTGAATGTTGTCGCGAGCATTCACTCATGCTATCTGCATATCTGCTGAAAAGAAGTGCATGTGGACATATAGATTAGAGTTGCATTGATATTTGAGATTGATAAATGAGAATGTGAATGGAAGTGCATGTGATGATAATGAAGCTATTGATTACTGTTGATATATTATTGTTCGTTGTATATGATGTGTTTCTTTGAGTCGTGGACTCACCCTTGCTCTATTGTTGTATTTAGGTGATCTTCGAGGATGCCGTAATTGAGAGCGATTAGAGCACATGGACATCACATGATCATTCGCCATGATAATCTTTCATTCAATATCGGTTTACACTTGGACATGATAGTTATTGAATAATGTTTAGGATATCATTTGGACTAGACTATTTGCTTTGTTAATTTGGATTCATGGGTTGATGCTATATTGGACTGTTTATCTGGTTTTGTTCCATTTGATTATTTACTATCGTTTGAACCATGATTATGCATGTTCTTTTGTGATCCATTGATATGATTATTGATGATTTATTGATGAAATTTTATAGAGTGTCATTAATTATTAGTTTAAAGTGTAGTGAGGTGACATTCTAGGCTCAGTGTTGGGCTGGGGTGTTACAGTTGGTATCAGAGCGGGCTTTAGGTCCGTGGTGAATAGATTAACAACTTAGGCAAACTAAAATTGTTAAAATTTGTTTAGTATTAGTAAATCAACTAAAATTTGCTAATGGTTAACTAACCTAAAACTTGACACACTAGTGCACAGTAGGTTAGAGAGAGGTACGAATATAGTTTTACGCTTCCGTTATGTTGTTTATTGATGAAGGAGTTTATTTTGAGCTTTGAACTCATTATGTATTGTTGATTGTGGTTGATAGCTATGCCGAGGGGCGAGGGCGTGGTCGTGGTGGCGCGTCGTGGAGGTCGTGGCAGCGGGAGAGGTTCCGTGGAGCCACCTCCTGTGCGATCAGTCGATGGCCGAGGGGTTCTTTGTTGACCCGCCTCGGTTGTGGTCGAGATGAGACCCCGCTTTCTTGAGAGAGTTGGTGGGAGAGATCCGTGCTCTTCGTCAGCGGTAGCGCGACCTATTCTTCTTGTCGCGGCATCTGTTGTTGCTCTGTCGCACATCCTCCGGTTCTGAGGCGCGATGACACTTCGAGTGGATGGGGTTGAGGTTTGATTCTTTTGACGGTCGGGCACACCGGTCGAGCGTGGATGGTTGCGTTACATGGAGAGGCGGTTTGGAGCTTTAGAGATGTCTTCACATCGAGGGTCCGTTTGTAGCCTTTCAATTTGAAAGGGCAGGCGATATTTGGTGGGAGGCGTGTTGTCTTGAGGACCGCCACTCAAGGTCCATCACTTGGGAGGATTTTGTTGATCGTTCAAGGAAGTTCTACCCTATTCTTTTGTTGAGAAGATGGAGGTTGCCTTGACGACCTTTGCTCGGGGAAGAGGTCTATTCTTGAGTATGAGGCCGAGTTCAACAACTTGGTTCGCTTTGTCCCTTGATGAGCGAGCGATGATCTTCGAAGGCCAAGAGGTTCCGTCGGGGTCTCAATTACGAGTACCGACATGTGTTGGGAGCTACTCCACTCTGTGACTCTGACTCTGTTGTGGAGCAAGCTAGGGGCATGGAGTTGGAGATGCAACTCACAAAGGCGACAAGCCTCTGGTGGGTCGGTTGTTTAGTGGTGACCGGAAGAGGAGCTCGTGAGGAAGTGGGTGCAGTCGACACCTTTCAAGAAATTCAAGGAGGACCGCGATCTTTCGAGTCTAAGCGATCGAGGCCGTTCTCTTCTTGGCGCCTCGTCCTTTGCAGTACTCGGCTCTTCGTCTGTCCCTGTATGGGCATGCTTTGCTTTAAGTGCGGTGATGGACACTGCGCTGCTGCTGAGTGCACTTGGCGGGTGATTGCCGTCGGTGTGGCGTCAGTCACAAGGAGCGGGTGTGTCGCGTAACCCGCTAAGCGTGATCAAGTGGGAGCTGTGCCATCTTCTTCTTGATGGGTCCTGCTCGAGGATCTTTCCAGATGATGACTGCTCCTCCAGCGATGCCGTTTCCTTCAGCTTGGGCGCCTCGAGTAGGGTACTACTGGCCGCCGCCACCTTCGGCACCGCTTCACCGCGTCGGCTTTACCGCACCGCCACAATGATTGTTGGGGCTCGCCGCCCGGCATCGTCTTCTTCGCCATGGCGCCACGAAGTGTCGCCATGCCTACTGCAGAGTCCGCAGGTCGTCCTGACGTGGTGATAGGTACTTTGCTTGTGGATTCATTTGATGCTTTAGTCCTTTTTGATTCCGGGGCTACCTTTTCGTTTGTTTCATCGGCGTTTGCTAGAAGAGCGAACTTGAGTATCTGATGGATTTCTCGATCGGTGTTGGTTAGTTCTCACGGGGTATTATTGCTAGCTCTCTTGCTTGTCCCGGGTGTTCTATTGTTATTGATGGAGAGAAGTTCACGGCGAATTTGATAGTTATTCAAATGGAGCCGTTCGATGTTATCTTGGGTATGGATTGGTTGCACTTTTATCGAGCCGTGATATCTTGTTTACGTAGAAACGGTCTGCGTGCGCACCTCGTGCAGGGAGACTTTGACTTTTCAGGAGTGCGCCTCGCGCTCTCTTTCGATGTTGGTTGGATGTTCCGGTCCGCGTGCGATGGCGGGCTTCTTTAGCTCTTCTTTGAGAAACCGAGCGTGGCTTCGCAGATTGAGGAGATTCGGTGGTTAGTGATTACCCGGATGTGTTCCCGGTGAGCTTAGGGTTTGCCACATGCGAGGCGTGGAGTTTCGTATTGATCTTGTTCCGGTACTCGTCCCATCTCGATGTCTCCATATCGATTAGCACGTCCGTTTGGGACGAGTTGAAGAAGCAATTGGATGATTTGTTGGCTAAAGGTTTGATCGGCGTAGTGTATCGCCATGGGAGCTCTGCTCGCATTCACGAGAGAAGAAGGATGGGAGTTGGCGCATGTGTATTGATTATCGTGCGCTTAATGCGGTCACAATCAAGAATAAATATCCATTGCCCGCATTGAGGACTTGTTTGATCGGTTGAATGGAGCTCAAGTATTCTCCAAGATTGATCTCGATCGGTATAATCAAATCAGTGCGTGGCGAGATGTTGAGAAGATCGCTTTCTCCACGGTATGGGCATTATGAGTATAAAGTTATGTCTTTTGGATTGACTAATGCACTGCTATTTTATGGAGACCATGAACAACATGTTACACGTATCTAGATGATTTCGTGGTGGTGTTCATTGATGATATTCTTATCTATTCCAAGACTAATGAGGATCATGAGCGTCATTTGAGGTCGGTTTTAGATACTTTGAGAGACCACAAATTCTATGCTAAGTTGAAGAAGTGTGAGTTACGGATTTGAAGTGGGTTTTACGGGTCATGTGATTAACCCTCGGGGCATTCTTTGTTGATCCTAGTAAGGTCTCGGCGGTGGTGGATTGGAAGAGGCCGACTAATGTGAAGGAGGTGAGGAGTTTCACAGGTTTGGTGGTTATTATCGGCGTTTTGTGCGGATTTCTCTATCATCGCCAAACCGATGTCTCGGCTTACTCGAAAGGGGTGAGATTTGGTGGGTGATGAGTGTGGCGCGAGTTACGCATTTTGAAGAAACGAGTTGGTGACCTCTCCTATTCTCACTCTTCCCGAGCCGGAAAGCGGTTCACGCTTTTCAGATCGTCACGAGTGGGTCTTGGCGTGTTCTCATGCAAGGCGGTAAGGTGATTGCTTATGCGTCGAGGCGATTAAAGAAGCACGAGCGAAATTATCCCACTCATGATTTGGAGTTAGTCTGCGGTTGTCTTTGCTCTCAAGATTTGGAGGCATTATCTATACGGTGAGCCTTGTGATATTTTCACAGATCACAAGAGTCTCAAGTATATCTTCACTCAGAAGGATCTGAATTTGAGGCAAAGGAGGTGGTTGGAGTTGATCAAAGACTACGATCTTACTATTCAAGATCATCCGTGCAAGGCCAATGTTGTTGCGGATGCTCTTAGTCGCAAGGCGACTCCGCTACTCTAGATTGCCTCATTGCGATTTTGATCGCATGGGAATATCTTTTTGTTATGCGGGCACATCACATGTTGAGACTCGATTGATTACGAGTCGGCTATTCCGCATCGCAGTCTGGAAGCACAACAGTGACCGGTTATTACGGGAGGTTAGGAAGCGTCGGATGAAGGTAAAGAGGGTGATTTTAGCATGGATGATTACGGTACTTTGAGGTTTAAAGGCCGCCTTTGCGTGCCACAAAAGGCGGAGGTCAAGGATGATATTTTGAGGAGGCACATCGCACTCCATACAGCTTCATCTGGTGAGACTAAGATGTATCGAGATTTGAAATGCAATTTTGGTGGAAAAGAATGAAGGTGGACATTGCTAATTATGTGGCTTCTTGTGGTGTTTGTCGGCAAGTGAAAGCCGAGCACAAGCGTCCCCGCAGGTTGTTGCAACCTTTGGAGGTACCCAGTGGCCTTGGGATGATATCTCTATGGACTTTGTGGTGGCGTTACCTCGTTCGCGCGAGGAAGGATGCGATTTGGGTAGTGGTGGATCGATTCAAAGAAGTCTGCGACTTTATTCCTATCCGCACGACAAATTCAATGAGTGATCTAGCTCCTATTTATGTGCGTGAGATAGTAAGACTGCATGGTGTGCCAAAGACCATCGTTTCTGACAGGGATGCGAAGTTTGTCTCCAAGTTACGGGAGAGTCTGCGAGTGCATTGGGCACACAGCTCACTTTGAGTCTGACGTTTCACCCACAGATGATGGGCGATCGAGGCGTACTATTCAGACTTTGGAGGACATGTTGCGATCCTGTGTTCTATCTTGGAAGGGTAGTTGGGAGGACCAATTGCCACTTGCAGAGTTTGCTTATAATAATAGTTACCATTCCAGTATTAGAGCCGCGCCATTTGAGGTTCTCTATGGGCGGAAGTGCGGATCGCCGCTTTGTTGGGATGCGATTGGAGAGAAGGCGTGTTGGGTCGGATCGATTGAAGACCGTTGGCGTGTGGCCATGGTGAGGCGAATCATTAGCGGCTCGAGTAAACGAGAAAAGTTATGCGGATTTGAGGAGGCGTGACTTGGAGTTTGCGGTGGGTGACCAGGTGCTCTTGAGAGTGTCTCCCACTAAAGGCATTGTTCGGTTTGGTACTAAAGGAAAGCTTAGCCCGAGGTACGTTGGACCGTTCTCGATTATTGCAAGAATTGGAAAGTTAGCCTATCGTTTGGACCTGCCTGAGTCCATGCGTGGAGTTCACAATGTGTTTCACGTCTCGATCTTTGAAAGTTTTGAGAGATCGAGCATAAGATTTCATTAGAGCCGTTGACTATTGAGCAAGACCTCACGGTTGAGTCGCGTCCGTGCGCGATACGGAGAGGTCGGAGCGAGTCTTTGAGGCACAAGACGTTGGTATACGTTAAGGTCTTTGTGGGCGATCGATCGAGAGAGGCGACTTGGGAGTTGGAGTCTCGCATGCGCGAGCTATACCCGGAGTTGTTCACGTCGGGTACGTGTTGTTTTGTTGTTTAATTTCAGTTGTGCAGTTTTTATTTGAGTAGAACGACGATTAGAATTCGGGGTCGAATTCCGTTAAGGGGGGTAGAATGTAATACCCTGAAAATATTATAAATATTATTAATCGCGTCGGAGCGTAATTAATTAAATGGTATCAATAAGTAAACTGATTAGTTAAAGAATTAAGGGCTTGAGCGTAATTCAATAAAAAGAATTTTGGAAAATAGGATTTTCGGAATTTTTGGGACTATATAAATAAATTGTGGGAACCTAGAAACCCTAGTTTTCTTTTGTTTCCACGAGCCGCCGCCGCCGTCAGCCTTTTTGCTGCGCCCCTGTTTCTTTGCTGCGGCTGCTCCTGCGCCTGGCCGAGCCCCTGCTGGATTGCCGCGTGAGTGCTGGCCGCAGGAAACCTGCGCCTGGGGGGAACCGAGCCAACGGCCAGCTGTTGGTGCTGCTTTTCTTCTTTTCCTGCGCTGGGTTTCTGCCGTGACTGCTGCTGTTCCTGGTTGCTGTGCGCTGTGCGCCGCATTTTCCATCCGCCGAGCCGGGTCCCTGGTAGCAACTGTGCCGCCTGCTGCCCCGCGTGGAAATCACGGCCGGAGTTATGCTGCTGTTTTTTTTGGTCTGCGCACTGCTTCAGCCGAAGGACGGCGCTGCTACGGTTTTTCTTCACGGCTGCCGCTAGGCGCCGCCAGTTGGAAGCCGAGCCGCTTCCCTGCGCTGGAGTCGCTGTGCTGCAGTGCTGCTGTGCTGCGCACCGAGCGTCACTTGCTGCGCTGCCCAGCCGAAGCCGCGTAGCCGAGCGCCAGTAGGTAACATTGTAGTTATGTTTGAATGCAATTAATTAGTAGTTAATTAGTTCTGTTAATTAGAGTTTTTAATCAGAGATTGTTAGAGAGGTTTTATAATGTTCTAATAGAAAAGCCGATTAATAGATCCGTTAGTCCGCTGTTCCGTTGTACATTTTATTCGGGTATCCTAATGGCAAATTTTGAAAATATCGTCTACTAGTTAATTGTAGATAATTTCGATATCTTTCTATAGAATTTTTATCATGTCAATCGGACAAGTAGATTTCTAGATATGATGTTCGAAAGGCCGCTGTTTTTAGGGTTACCGTCGTTCGGCGCTGTTTCGGTAGACTGTAAACTAAAAATAGTAAATGGCTTAATTAGAGTTTTTGATCTACATGAAAGTTGTAGATAACTGTCCAATGGTTCTGTAGGATCTGAGAACGCGCATTTTGGTTGAGTAAAACTAAAGTTATGAATTTTGGAAGATTGCTGTTCCGAAGCGGACAGATCGACTTTCTGGGTTAAATACGGAGGGTTAGATGATTTAATTAGAAGTCTTCGTAATCTAAGAAAAGGTGGATAATTTTATAAAGAATCCAGAATGGGGTGGTTTGTGGTGATCGGACTTTCGAGTCAAAAGTTACGCTCATTTTAGTAACCGGACAGCAATGGGTAGCTTTTCGGTACCGGTGTAACGTGGTATATTTGGGGACGTGTAGGAGCGATGTATACTGATTGTTATGCGTATGTTGCTGTAGCTTGTATTGAGATGTGTGTATTTAATGTAGGAGAGGCGTCGTGCTTGTTGCCGTCTTCTAATCAAATCGTGCGTCGCTGCTAGTAAAGGCAAGTGCATGGTAGACAGCGATCAATGATCGATCACTGTTTTCTTTATCTTCTATTACCATTATTGTTGTGCTTTTATTTGGTGTAATTGCAAGCAATGGAATGGAATTGATTTATCTTTGTTGATGAGCATGATGAAAAGTTGGATATGATGTTTATGATGGAGTTTGCATGTTTGCATTTATAAGCATCTTTGCATATGAGAAGGTGATCATGATTGATCACAACTCCACGGGAGTGGAGGAGGTCCCCGATCCTTTTGGAGGAACGGGCTTGAGAGTGAATGTTGTCGCGAGCATTCACTCATGCTATACCGGTATACGCGAAAAGAAGTGCATGTGGACATATAGATTAGAGTTGCATTGATATTTGAGATTGATAAATGAGAATGTGAATGGAAGTGCATGTGATGATAATGAAGCTATTGATTACTGTTGATATATTATTGTTCGTTGTATATGATGTGTTTGCTGAGTCGTGGACTCACCCTTGCTCTATTGTTGTATTTAGGTGATCTTCGAGGATGCCGTAATTGAGAGCGATTAGAGCACATGGACATCACATGATCATTCGCCATGATAATCTTTCATTCAATATCGGTTTACACTTGGACATGATAGTTATTGAATAATGTTTAGGATATCATTTGGACTAGACTATTTGCTTTGTTAATTTGGATTCATGGGTTGATGCTATATTGGACTGTTTATCTGGTTTTGTTCCATTTGATTATTTACTATCGTTTGAACCATGATTATGCATGTTCTTTTGTGATCCATTGATATGATTATTGATGATTTATTGATGAAATTTTATAGAGTGTCATTAATTATTAGTTTAAAGTGTAGTGAGGTGACATTCTAGGCTCAGTGTTGGGCTGGGGTGTTACATGAACGAATCAATGACCTGATAAAAAACCTAAATCAAAAGCTTGGACAAATGCCAGGCTATGATCTCTTCGCTTAAGAGATCGCACGAAGACTTCGGGATATAATGGTCAGGCTTGAGCGGACTAGGAGACACCGTTCTGGTAGTCGTACCGAGACAACTCTATCGAACGTCAGTCATTCAGATGACTCTCCTCGCGGAGAACAACAAGACAACAAGTCTGGTTGGTCTCCTAACCACGACTCTAGTTGGAGAAGAGTTACTTGAACAACTAGTGATCGACAAACTCCTAGGGGAAGTGGTCGTTCACCACTTCTTCTGAGAAATCGACAATAGCAGATGGAGTACGAGGAGTATTACCCTCATATGGCAGAGATCTATGCTAGATCTGGTCCACTTACCACTGGGTATCGTCAAATACGATCGCCTGGTGGCGTCAACCCTTATTTCCCGCAAAGAATGTGTTATGATATTATTACCAGAGACCTTCGAGCAGTTCGCTGGCCGCCACGGTTCCGACCAGTGAACATGGAGAAGTTTGATGGGTCACAAAATCCCATCAAGTTTCTTTAAATCTATACCACCGCTGTACGAGCAGTAGGAGGAGGAGAGCATGTCATGGCAAACTACCTTCTTACTGTACTCAAAAGATCTGCTCAATCGTGGCTGTTAAATCAGCCACAAGAGTCGATCTATTCGTAGCGTCATCTCTGTGACCTGCAACTAGCCAACTTCTAGGGAATTTACAACCTCCTAGGAAAGGAGGATGACCTGCATAGGATGCGACAAAATTCTCACAACACCTTGCACCAATTTATCAGGCATTTTAGTCAGGTTTGCATTTCTGGTCCTCGAGTTACGGTCAAAGTCGAGTTGGTTGAGTCCTAGAATCATGGATTCCAAGACTTGCTGTGCTAGATCGGACGACCTCAAACGGGCTTGAACATTTGGAGGGGGAACCCTAGCCGTGCTCTGTACTCGCTGTGGCGCAATCCTGACCCTAGTCAGATAGACCCTTGCCCTTTGAGGAGTCTGGTTCCTCATCTGGGCATAATGTTGTGGGGGAAGAGAAAGATCCCTCATCAACCTTGTCTGTGGCATGGTCTCCTGGGTATGGTCTCCTGGGTCTGGTTAAAGATCCCTGGAAACGGCGTTTGGATGAAATGATGCTCTGCTCGTACTCGTAGAAGGCATCCATGTGTAGTTCTGCATAGTCTGCAAAATCGAACCAATTTGCCTCATTCCACCCTCCTACCATGAAAGCATTAGAGTTGAAAAATGAAGATAATTTGTCGAAAAGGAAAAACCGGAAGAACCCTACAGACGATGCCAACTGTCGATGGTTTATTATCAATCTTACAAATGAATATTGGGCACTTTCCTGGAGTTAGACCACACAGAAAAAGACAAATGGCTTTTATACAGGTTCGGGCCTTTTCCTGAGAGAATAATAATTATACTCCTGTGTTGTTGTATTGACTATACTTTACAATAGGGAAGAAATCACTAGAACTAGGATTTAATTACTTATGTCTGTTGATCGTGTCTCTATTGTTGTTGTTGTTCCTTTACTTGATTCCCCCTTTGTCCACCGGCTTTACTCCTTATATAGCGCTTGAGGGGATAGTAGTTGTCCCGTATCAAGAGGCGGCTCACCATTTGATGAAATGCCCATGTTCTGGAATAGTTATTGCCACAGACTAACCTTCCCACGTCGCTTTGCAGTTATGTCAGAGGCAGATGCTTAATACGTGCAGTTATCCTAGATAATAACAGCACATATTAACTACATTTTGTATTAAACACGGTGCATAAATGTTCCTAGTCAATTGAGCCCACATGTCTGTAGGCTTTGTTGATTATAGGGTGGTCATAATTAACCCGATCGTAGTAAAGCTTACGGCCATGAAGTGATCATAGTAAGGCTTGCGACCATGAGGTGGTCGTAGAAAATCTTACAACCACTAAGTAGTCGTAGAAGCACTGATGACCATATAGGGTGGTCGTAAAAATGGTTTACGACCACTTAACTAAGCTTCTCCCTTATTAATGATAATGAGTATCTTCACGAATAACATGAAGATGTTGCTATCTATAATAATAATTACAGATAAATAATTTTATTAATTGATGATTATTAAATACTCGTCATCTAGCCCACCAACTTGAAGTGAAAATAACTTGGAAAAGAGGTCATAGAATAGTGGTTAGAAGCAGAGTTTTTTCGACTGGTATTTGACTGTGACCAGAAATTGGATTGGTCAAGAAGGTAATTTTACTTGAGTTAAAAAGACAGAATTGCTTTTTTCTGAACGGATAGATTAAAGAATGCAAACCGACTCTCACATATCTATCCATCGGGAGAGGTTCTCAAAGGGGTAGAAACTGTTGAGTTCTCATGATCTTCAACTCAGACCCGTAGTTATAAATATCTACCAAGGGTGGGACTTAGAGTTTTTACTTTTCCCATTGGCTTCAACTACTCTCGAGCTCTCATTCTCTCCGTCGCCAACCAAGTCTGCAATTTTCCCCCAAATTATGCCAAATCCAAATCAAACTCACTCAGAAGAAATGGTCGAGACCGTTTCCAAGTAAGAGAAATCTGAGATGGTTGTTGAGAAGTTGACTGATCTGGTCGTAGTAGAGAAGATCCCGAGGCACACTTTGGTGAAGTGGGCCAACACTGAGGGTCAGCATTGGCTCTCGGGTGAGACGGACACTATTCCAGTATTCCAAGCGTGCTGCGAATGCGATTTTGGACTACCTGCTCACCCTTTTCTGATTGTCGTACTCCAGCATTTTGAGGTGGAATTGGTGAACTTGGTTCTTAATCCCATAACATTGCCGAGTATATTTGTTTATCTGTGCGAAGTCTATCTGGGAATTCTTACAAATTTGGATCTCTTTCTGTATTACTACAGGATGGGCAAGCACAACAGAATCGTAGGCAGCTGCGGACTGAAGTTCCATGACGGAAAGTCGATAGAGTACATTCAGATGTTCACTGAGTCATCGTGGCCAGGATGGAAGAAGAAGTGGTTCTATTGGACCATGTCCAAGGAGGATAGTCTTTTATTCACGGGGAAGCCCGCAAAAAAAGAGTTCATCTTGGTACTCAACTTTGACGGCAACCTTTTACCACACCCCTTTTTCAGTGCTCTTTGCTTCTTTTCTACCATTCGGATAATTAAATTACAACAGACTCCCTTCATTCTTTTTTACTTGATGTTTTTTACTTTTCACGGTCTCCAAGATGCGACTTTGATCGTAACCTTTTACAACTTTCCTTTAAGATGTACTAAATATTATAATATTATAAAAGTATTTTTAACAACAACTATAATGATATAATTTTCATATAACTAATTTAGATAGTTTTAAATCTATTAATGGTCAAACTTTTCAAAGTTTGACGACACAGATTCTAACAGATTCTAGAACATCAAATTAAAAATAACAGAGGGAGTATATACCCAAAGATATCCCGATAGCATATGAATCCATACACTTCTTCTTGGGGAAACCTCACCATCTAGATCCCTCACATCAATGGTGAACCCAACATTAAAAGTTTTGTTATGGCTACAAACCAAAGAGTAGAAAATGGAGGGCCTCAAGGCCACTACCTGCTGCGAGGGGGTAGGGGTCTCAAGGTCTCTGAAGTGTGGGAAACGATATAAAGAGATGAATGGTATCTTTATTTGTGTTAAATTCACCAAAAGCCCACATACTTGATACGCAAGAGGGCCTATTTATAGCATTACAAGTCAGGGGGTAGGAGATCACAACAGTGCCCTATAAAGGCCATACACTACCACCAATTCTCCTTCGCTAGTAGCTTCGGTGCAGGGTGGATTGCCGTGGGCGGTCACCACCACATCACCTTCCTTGATCCGTTGAGGGGCCTCGACCTCCCCCTTCATCCTTCGCTCGAAGACCCCCTTCGGGCCGAGGTGGTGGATCGATTGGCCGAGGCATCAAGGTGACGTCCTTCCCCATTCGTGTATGTCGAAAGGGCTAATTCCTTTGGCTCTTCGTCGGGCTGTTGGGGACGCTGGGCTATCCCTAGAACAAGTTTAAAACTAACAGAAAGATTTCTAGTAGACTAGGCATGTATGCGTTCGAGATCCAGATAAAGTACAATGTTGTCGATGGTTTAGTATCGATCTTGCGAATGAATGCTGAGGACTTTCCTTGAGTTAGATCCATACAGAAAAAGTCACATGGAATTTAGACAGGTTCGATCCTTCTCTTGAGAGAATAATAACCATACTCATGTGTTGATGTATTGACTATGCTTTACAACATTGAAGAAATCACTACAACTAGGACTTAATTACTCCTGTCTGTTGATTGTGTCTCTGATCGATTTGCTTATCATCTTCCCATCTGTCTGCCAACTTTACCCCTTATATAGCGCATGAAAGGGTAGCAGTTATTCACACCAAGAGACACCCTGTCGTTTGATGTAATGCACATGTTTAAGGGTAGTTATTGTCATATACTAACCGTCTCGCGTCGCCTTGCAGTTATGTCAGAGACAGGGTTTAATACGTGTAGTTATCCCAGAGAATAACAACACATATTAACTACTGTGTGTATTAAACACAGCGTATGAGTACCCCTAGTCGATTGAGCCCGTATGTCTGTAGGCTTTGTTGACTATAAGGTGACCATAGTTGAGGTGGTCGTAGTAAGGCTTACGACCATGAGGTAATCGTAAGAAATCTTACGACCACTAGATAGTCGTAGAAGTGCTTATAACCATATAGGGTCAGCTAAGCTTCTCATTATTTTACGATAAGAAATATCTTTATGAATAACATGAATATATTGCTATCTATAATAATAATTACCGATAAATAATTTAATTAATTGAGAATTATTAGATCCTCGTCAAATGTACTATATTATAGTGGATGTAACGTTCAGTACATAACTCGTGTTAAATTTTCTTTTCTAAATCTCATCAAATAATTCAGTATATATTGAATGCGTAACTCATATGGGCTTATCTGACTATTGAGTAGATCCTTTAATAGTCGTTTACCAGACAGAGCACAAAAGATCAGTTGGATACCTACTCCATGTTAATCAATGTGGTTTTACACAAGCCTAAAATGTTTTTTTTTCCTAGGCTGCAAACAGTGGCGAGCCCAGCGAGAAATTGAGTAGGGGTGCGGCCCCCTGGCTGCAAGGTTAATCAATGTTAATAATATGGTTTTACACAATCTACAAGGTTTAACCTTTAAAATACAAAGGACCAATACGTAATTTTAAAAATTGAGCGGAGGCTTGCCCCCCTGGCTGCATAAATACATTGACTTATGGGGAAAAATACCCAAGTTTGAAACAGCGATACTCTCATGGTTTCATAATACCTCTGCAACTTCAAAAGAACAAATGTTAAATCTTTGTAGATCATCCTTACTTTCTTTAGACTTGAAGGTGTTAAGACCCAGACTTTGAATCTCACGAGGAATCCTTGCCCACTTGGTTGTGAGATAGGTACATAACCGAGTCATCCTATAGGTGTTTTAAATGTTAGAACGAAAGACTGTTGAATTTCTGACCCTGGATTGCAATTTGGGATAGTCCATGTATGCCAGTATTCCCGTCTTTCTACTGGTGGGTCGTGGATATTGGTGATCTACCATGTGAACGTCATCCAGTCCAACTAGAACATGCATTGAAAGGATAATTAGTTTGGTAAACAAAGAAAGTGGTTGTGAGTTGTAATATCTGATCTACTCGTAGTGCGCCTTATGTGGTTTATAAAGAGTTGTGTAGTGATATTAGTCTCACATTACTTGTCTAAAGTGAGTTGTAGTAGTATATAATGCATCTTAGATCCAAACGTAGTACCTCCTGGTTAACTATTTTACACGAAGTGAGGACGAAAGTGTAAGTGAGGTGCTATGTGTGCACAGGTTTGCCCTACGGTGGGCTGGACATTGAACGGATTTTGGGCCAGAGTGTTATAGATGGTATCAGAGCATCAACCTTTGCTACATAGGCACGGATGCGTGCGACATAGGGGCGTGTGCATGTAGCGCATGGAGCGTGTGGGACAAGAGTGGACACACAGCGTGGCATATGTGTGGACACTAGACGCGCAGATATGTACCGAGGGATTGTTCTGGGCATTTGCCGCGTATGTGGTACGTGCCGAGGGTGTCAGCCCTTAAGGGCGACCCATGTTGGAAATTTATGGAGAAAGAGACTTGAATCACGCCATAAGCGCTTTCCTAAAGTGATTATTTGCACCCTGTCTAAATGCTTGAGAGTCTACTGCAGATAAGCTAGTAGGGTAAGACAATTTTGGACGAAGTTTGCACTAAAGCAAAGTGATAACTCGTCGTGAACAGAACAAGAGAATGGTATTGCGAGGTGTATCTCAAAAACCGAATATCATATCTTTATATAGAGTTTGAAAAGATGCAAAATGAAGAGACACGACTCTTCGAATGCTCCCTCTCGTAAAAGGATGTGAAATGAAGATACACGACTTTTCGAATGCACCCTCCCGTGAAGAGACACGACTTCTTGTTTGAAAACAACTTCCAACAATCCCCCACTTGTTTTAAAATAAACAAGTTCATACATAGTAATAAAATAATATTAATATAGTTATGCATCTTTTGATTTGAACCTAACATTAGTATATACACAACAAAGTTTTGATGAAATTAAAGGTAGCATAAAAGCTTTGAACCAATTATTCCTTATATCAAAACCGGTCACGCATTACACACATTCTTTAGAACATTCTGTCCACAAAAACACGCTTGGCACTATTAATGGCCATGTGCTCATCCTATATTAATGAAAAAATTATGAGAAAAACTCTACTCCAATCTAAAGACGACACAATCTCATTTTTCATATAGGTGAAATTCTTCTAATATCTATGTTACTTATAGATACTTGTCCTCAATGACTGAATATCATTAAAAGTAAAATACTCAACCCTCAAACAGTAATAGCCAATATTTCACAATTAGATAAATGTTGAACCATCCACGTCACAACTTGTTGTTACCCTTTGAACCATAAAACTAGTTAATTACTAGTGTTAGGTTGGGTTGCTATTGTTAATGGATTTATTATTGAGTTTAAGTCCTATTCCCAAGGAAGTCTTCTTTACCAAGTCTTTTGTTAGAGGTTTAGTAAAGGGATCAGTAAGGTTAACATTTGTTCTCACAAATAATACAGAAATTATTCCATTCTTGATTAATTTCCTCACATAATCATGTCTTAGACTCATATGTCTAGACTTACCATTGTACATTTCACTGTACGCTCTAGCTAAAGTAGCATGGATATCACAATGTATTGACAGTGTCGATACATTTTCACGTGCCAATGGAATTTCTAAAAGAAGATCCCTTAACCATTCAACTTCTTGTCCTGACAAAGCAAGAGCCACAAATTCAGATTCCATAGTGGAGTGAGTAATTGTGGATATCGTGGGGATATATGCATGATCTTAGAGTGATGAGTCAATTGGCAATGGCGTTGTTGGTTTGTCAAAACTCGCGTTTTCGGCAAACTTCTGTGCTGTCAGGTCATTGGCGGTCCGACCGGCTATGTCGCCGGTCCGACCGGCCGTGTGGCAGTCCGACCGGCGATGCTTGCCGGTCCGACCGGCGATGCTTGCCGGTCCGACCGGCCATAGTTTATGATGGAGTTTGGGGCTAGGCCAAAAATAGGTAGTGTAGGCATGAGAGGGGAGTCTTCTGGATGTGGTCACATAATTTCTGGAGCTCCCAGTCAAAAGTTCTATCAGTTTGAAAATTCCAGAGAGCTTGCGGATTTCTGAGTTGAAATTTGGCTAAGTCTTTTTGGGGGTCAGACCGCCGTTCTGGAATCGGTCCGACCTCTGGGAAATCGGTCCGACCGGCTTGGTGGGGCGGTCAGACCGGCTTCCACTTGGACTTCGGCCATTTTGGCATTGATGTGTTTTCGTTGTGTTTAATGCATGAGTTTCAATGCTTTATTGTTGCATATTGCATTGTTGAGCTAACGTGGGTCAAGTTGTGAAGAACTTGTTCCCAGAGATGATTTGTTTGACTATTGCTGTGCAGGTGGCTTGCAGGTCAACGCCGTCAACGGTGAGGTGGATCGGGACTACGCTTGGAGAGCTGAGGTCCTGAACGATCATGGATGCCGGGTGAGGTCGTGTGACTCAAGCAGTGTGCAGAATGGATAAGATGGATCGAACGGGCAGTTCGTTGCAGCTGGTTGGATCTAGTGGCGCGGGGGTCGGTGCAAGTGCCTTGGAGGTTCCGATGGGATTCGGTGGGAGAGACTTGCCGACATGATGAGGGCCGCTGATCAACCTACACGTGGTGAAGCAGGCGATTGCTTCAACAGATTGATGTGTGTGTGTGGGTCCCATTTGTGTTGGGCCTTAATGGGAGCCCATGTGAGAAACCCTAGCCTCTCCTATAAATAGAAAGGGGGGAGATGGAAAAACTCCCCAAGCACTTAAACCCTCATTTGCAAAAAAACCATTTCTAGGGTTAGGGTTAGGAGAGAAGAGGAGAGGAGAGGAGATTTGAGTGTGCTCTTGGATTGAACTCTTGTCCTCCTTGAGGGAGTGTCTTTGTAAGCAACTTATTGAATCAATCAATCTATTGATGTTTGCTTAAGGGTGAAGTCTCTTTTGTGTTCCTCTCTCTTTTGATGATTTTGGTGCTTTCTTGATCCAAGTGTTTATGCTTGGTCTCTTGACCGATTTTATCTTGCTTTGATGTGTGGGAATACTCCTAGAATCATCTAGATCATCAATCCCCCACAAGCAAGTCTTGGATCAAGATTTTCATATTTCTAGGTTTTGCAACACTTCTTTGGTAAAAATTTGAGAGATCGTTTCTTCGAAGTGGATCTGGACGATCATCGCTAGAAATAGGTCTTAGATATCCTTAGGGAGGTGTGCTCCAAATTTGGTCAAGTTTCATTGGTTGAATCAAAAGTTGGACCAATTTTCGTTTTGGATTTGGGCATTGTGTGTTGCCTCTGGACTAAATCGGTCTGACCGATTTTACACCGCCGGTCCGACCGCCCTACATTCAGACCGCCAATTGAGGCCGGTCCGACCGCCAGGCAGTCAGACCGCCAGCAGGACACCGGTCCGACCGCTCAGTGAGATCATTTCTCCATATTTGTGTATTGTGGTTAAGGGGGTAATTGAATTCAGCACAAGGCTTCCTCTGTGCGTTTACTGATCTTCTTAGCTTTCATAGCTAAAGGAGAAAAGTGCGTGTTGAATTTGATTAAGGCGAAAAATCAAGAAAGCGCCTATTCACCCCCCTCTAGTCGCATTCACGGTCCTACAGTAATACAAGTTTGTTTCTTGGATTTCCAAGAAATAGCCCCACTGGCCAATGTAAATACCCATCCTGTTGTGGATTTGCTATCTCCAACACTTGATATTCAACTTGCATCAAAATATACTTTTAAAAAAGCAGAAAATCTTGTATAATTTAGACTTAGATCTTTGGTTTTCCTAAGATATCCAAAGATTCTCCCAATTGCTTTCTCATGCTAACCACGGGGGTTGCTAGTAAATCTGGTTAATTTACTAACCGCGTATGATATATCTGGTCTTGTACATTGCATCAAGTACATAAGACAACCAATAGCACTCGCATATTCAAGTTGAGCCACTGCTCTTCCTCCATTCTTTTCAAGTTTTACACTTGAATCAAAAGGGGTGTTAACTTCTTTAAGGTTTAGATGTTTGAACTTATCAATAATTTTATCCACATAATGAGATTGACTAAGTTAAAAACCCCTGCTATTTTGTTTCACTTTGATGTCCAAAATAGTGTCCACTTTAACGATATCTTTCATTTTGAAACAAGAAATTAGAAATATCTTTATTTCTGTGATGCCTTTGGCATCATTGATAATGATCAATATATCATCAACATAAAGGCACACAAAACTCACAATGTTTTTTACAACTTTACAGTATAAACATTTATCAGAAATGTTGTGAACAAATCTGTTTGAAAGTATGGCTGAATCAAAATTTTCATGCCACTTCTTAGGCGCTCGTTTTAGTCCATATAAAGACTTAACAAGTCCGCATACTTTTTGTTCATTTTCAGGTAAAACAAAACCTTCTGGTTGTTCCATGTAAATCTCCTCATTGAGATCTCCATTTAGAAATGTTGTTTTGATATCCATATGATGAACATGTAAATTATGCAACGAAGCAAGAGCGAATAATATTCTTATTGTAGTTGTTCTTGCTACCAGTGCATAAGTGTCAAAATAGTCAATTCCTTCTCTTTGCCGAAATCCTTTGGCTACTAATCTAGTCTTATAAGTATTTAGTGTACCATCTGTATGATACTTTCTCCTAACTACCCACTTGGATCCAATTGTTTTGGATCCCTGTGGTAAATCGACAAGCCTCCAAGTTTGGTTAGATATTATAGAATCCATTTCATCTTGAATGACTTCTTTCTAGAAAACTGAGTCTCTAGAATTCCCTACTTCATTATAAGTACTTAGATCATTCTCTCTATTTCCTTCAACCAGAAATAAGGAAATACGTTGATAATCTATTTCGACTGGTCCTAAAACCTTAGTCTTACGAGCACGTTTACTCTTCCGAACCTCAAGTTATTGTTCAACAATTTCAGAAGAATTCTCCTCGTGAGAGTTGTTTAAATTTTGCTATTGTTCAACACCCTTTGAGATATTCTCCTCTTGAGAATCTTTAAGGTTTTGAGAAATTTTACCTGTAGTGGTTAAATTCTAAAAAAACTACACATATATGGATTCAATAATTACATTGAAATCTAGGTTTAAAAGTCTATAAGCTTTGCTGTTTGCGGCATAGTCAACAAAATAACTCTTTAATCCTGTAGGATCCAACTTGGTCCTTGTAGGATCAAGGTTCTTGTAGTAAGCAAGACACCCCTACACTTTAAAATACCCAATTACAGGCTTTCTTTTCGTTAGAGGGATTCTATTTAGAATATGAGAAGCAGTAAGTAATGCTTCACCTCCAAAGACTACAAGATAACTTTGAATGCATCAACATGGCATTTATCATCTCAACAAAAGTTCTAATTTGACGCTCTGCCAAGCCATTTTTGTTGTAGTGTTTTTGGAGCAGAACTTTGGTGGATAATATCATTCCCTTCACAGAATACATCAAATATATTTTCAAAATATTTTTCACCTCTGTCACTTCTTAGAATTTTAATTTTTTTGACCTAATTGATTTTCCATTTCTATTTTGTAAACTTTGAATACACCAAAAGCATCATCTTTATATTTCATCAAATAAACAAAAGAATATCTAGAGCAATCATCAATAAAGGTAATGAAATACCTATTTCCACCTCTGGTTAATATGCCATTAAGTTTACATATATCTGAATGTACAAGATCTACAAGTTACTTCTTTCTACACTATAAAAATGATTTTTAACCATCTTTAATTTAACATAAATTTCACGTTTATTAAACTCATCAATTTTGCAAGAAATCAGACAATGTTTAATCAATCTTTTCATAGTGCTTATAACAATATGAGCTAATCTATCGTACCATAATGAAACAGAGTCAAGCATACAAGCAGAATGAGAAGATTTATTTTTTACTACAACATCAACATTGTCAACAGTACATAGTTTTATCATCCCATTATATGAATACCCCTTTCCTACAAATACATCACCACGGGTCAAGATTAACTTGCCCGATTCATACACAGTTTTGATACCCAGCTTCCCAAGAAGATCACCACATACAAGGTTCATGTTTTATATCTGGCACAAGAAGAACGTTCGCGAACGTAATCTTCTTTCTAGAAGTGAAGCTCAGTTCAATGCTTCCTTTCCCATGCACTTTGGATTGATTTTCATTTTCCATCTGTATTTCTTTTCCATCGATTGCATCAACATAAGTCTTGAATAAAGAATTATCATAGGAAACATGAACCGTGGCACATGTATTATACCACCATCCAGGAACTTTACCTTGCACCACCACGACTTCACTCACAGCGGTGATGATCTCATCATCATCCATTTTAGTTGCACATGCTGTATTTTTGTTATTTGCACCCTTGCGGTGCCTACAATCACGAGCAAGATGCCCATTTTTGCCACAAACATAGTAACTTTTTCCTTCTGCACTTTTCTTCTTAAAAGCACCTTTGTTTTTCTTGTGTCCGATATGAAAACTTCACTCACAGCGGTGATGATCTCATCATCATCCATTTTAGTTGCACATGCTGCATTTTTGTTATTTGCACCCTTGCGGTGCCTACAATCACGAGCAAAATGCCTGTTTTTGCCACAAACATAGTAACTTTTTCCTTCTGCACTTTTCTTCTTAAAAGCACCTTTGTTTTTCTTGGGTCCGATATGAAAACCTTTATTTCTGTCTTTCTTGTTAGGCTTACTGTCACTTACAACATTTGCCTTGGTGGAACCGGTGTTAAGATTGACATTTGCTTTTTTTTCTCTCACCCTTGATTCCTCTTCGATTTGAATGTGCTTCTGAATGTGTTCCAAGGAAAGATCATCATAATTATCCAGAAGTATTTTCCTTTAGTTACTCCAAGTTGGTGGTAATTTCGTAGCAATGGCACCAACCTGAAAAACTTTGAGAATATCAATCTTTACTTCCTTCAGTTTATTCACTATCACTTGTAACTCATGTACTTGAGAAAGAAGGGATTTATCATCATTCATTTTAGAGTCGAAGTACTTAGAGATAAGGAACTTCTTTGTACCTTCCTCCTCTGCTTTGTATTTGCTCTCCAGAGCATTCCAGATGTCTCTTGCCGACGGCATGTCAGTGTAGAGATCATACAGTCAGTCAAAGAGGGTGTTGAGTATGTGTCCACAGCACATCAGATCATCCTCGTTCCACTTTGTTCTCTCTGCCTTGTATTTGTCGGTGTCGTTCTCCTCGGGCGCTGGTACTGGAAGAAGCACTGGATCAAGAATGTAGAAGATCTTCATGGTCGTGAGGAAGAACTTCAACTTGTCCTGCCAGTGGGTGAAGTTCGTGTCGTCAAAACGATCAAGCCGCACCATGTCTTGATTCATGAACTTGATGGCGGAAGCAGAAGCATCGGACTTCATAATAATCACTTTAGATTGTTGAAAATTTATGGAGAAATAGATTTGAATCACGCTAGAAGCACTTTTCTAAAGCGATTATTTGCACTATATCTAAATGCTTTGAGGGTTTACTGCAAATAAGCTAGTAGGTTAAGACAAACCTAGATGAAGTTTGCACTAAAGCAAAGTGAAAACCCATCATAAACAGAATAAGATAATGTGATTGCGAAGAGAATGGGATTGCGAAGTGCATCTCAAAAACTGAATGACATCTCTTTATATAGAGTTTGAAAAGATACGAAATGAAGAGACGACTCTTCGAGTGCACCATCCGTGAAAGGATGCGAAATGAAGAGACATGACTCTTCAAATGCACCCTCCCGTGAAGAAACACGACTTGCTATTTGAAAACAACTTCCAAAAACCCATGTGGCCCATTAGGAGTTGTGTGGTGGGATTAGTCCCATATTGTTTATCTAAAGTGAGTTATAGTAGTATATAATGTATGTTAGATCTAAACGTAGTACCTTCGGGTTAACCCTTTTACACAAAATGTGGACGAAAGTGTAAGCGATGTGTTATATATGTGCGAATGTGTTCTATAATAGACTAGGTATTAAGCGAATTTTAAACTAAAGTGTTACATAAGTATCTCTACGAAGCACAGAATGGAGCCGGCCATAGATGAAGCGCCGGCACAAGATGGTATGCCGAAGGCTCGCGCGACACTCCAAGGCAGGATCGCGAAGCGACAAAGACAACACACGGCACCACATCAGTTTGCCACCTTTGTCACGGTCCACATACGTACATCTCCATGGACCATGGACAACACAATCGGCTGGCGAGCCGCATTAGGGCATGCGCTGCGGGTGGTGCAGAAATTGGTGGTGGCCAGGAAACCAGTGCTTGAATCCAAAGCACATAGCCGCGAGAAACTAAGAACATACACTCGATTGATCAATCACGATGCTTACGTAGTTGAACATTATTAGTCCTATGTCCGTGCATGTCCAAAATATGATTTTTATTGATTTTTTACTAGTAATTATATTTATTTTTCACTAGTATTTTATGTGATTTGAACCTATAACATGTTGCTTGTGAGCCTTACGATGATCGCACAAGCCAGATATTTCCACCTCCTAAACAAAGTATGTAACAACTAACAACGGCGCTTAGTCTCAGTATTCTAACCGTTGACCATCGAATGAGGATGCAAACAATATTACACTGCTTAACATGTTTTTCCTCTGCAATGACACAAGTGAAAAAAAAAACTATGCGATGACATCCTCACGTAAATGTGGCATTAATCTATCTACTGTATTATTAAACCGGAGTTAAAAGAAACCATCACGTTCGCTCTCAATGGTTAAAAATTCTCATATTAATCGGTAGAAAAAGAGAAAGATTGTCAGATCTCGAGTATTGAATACCCGAAGCCCCCGTGTATGTACCGTACTAGTCCAATGATTAGTGGCTAGTACACACATCTATAATATTAATAATCACATACATACATTTATGCATACGAAATAAAACAAATATAGTATATAACTTAGACGATTACAGATTTTAGATCACAAGGGCCGACCGGTCAAACAAAAACTCAAGTATCAGAAGTAACTGCTGAAACAGCGGAAGCATAATATGTAAAAGGTCCAAAAGTCCAGCAGTACGCCCATCCGAACCCTCAGGCAACCGACAGGAGATAAGTCCTAAAAAAACGGTCACTAAACCCACCGGCTCCAGGTGCAAAGAAGACGTTGTACGGCGTAGGATTATCCACTAACTCCAAACAACAATTTAAGCAAAATTGAGTACATTACGTACTCAGCAAGACTTGTAGTGTATCGTAAAATTTATATAAATACAAGACTAACAAGGGATGAGGCTCTATGCTACAAGTTATTTTCAGCATTAAACAAATTTTATTTGCAATATCAATATGTAGTATTTTGCAATAAAATTTTTAAAGAGCAGTTAAATAGATACAGGACAACATGTAAGTAATTGAATAAATAACAACTCGCAACCCTCCTCGGCTGTGAGCAACATCTTATTTTCAGCCATAGACATGGCACTCAACTCAAATATAAACCAACAAACTATTTCTCATATTTTCCAACAAAACTGTTTTTATAAAAACCAAGACTATACCTATTAAGACTGCACTAAGCATGCTCATGACCATGAGCACGACCATTTAAATAGATTTACACTCTGCAGAGGTGCACAACTTTACTCACAGCAAACGAATTCTTTAGTTTGTTCGACATCCGTCGATACCACCGCTCACTACTTTGATAAGCAGTCTAGAGCATGTATCGAAGTCTTTATATCACCTAGTCCTAACCTTGCACTAGCCCGGCGAATGAACACCCTCACTTCACCCAAGTACACCCCGTCTCAGTGAGGCATTCACCGTTATGTCGGCAAGGTTTGTGCCCAACACCGTGGTGAAGGGAGACCCTTTGAACATGACTACACCGGTCATGCTCGCACTACTACGGCCTACCAACATGCAAGGCTAGTTTTCAATGACTTAATTAGCTAATATCGTCCCATACCGGAACATGTTGTTGTACAGTTAGGCTTATATAGGACTTGCTGACGTTCGGTCCTTAATTGATCCGGGCGAGGATCTCCCACTATCTACATGTGAGATACACTTCTTACACTTCTTAGAATATAATATAATTCGCCCACGTCGCAAACTAAGTTTTTTATTTTTTATACAAAATAACAAAGGTAATGATGAGGACATCCCTCCTTCGGATACACGCACGACACAAGTCCCTCCAGATCTGGGTGCTGAACTACCCGGTCCTATGACAAGAGCTAGAGCACGTCACTTAATCGATCAGGTAAAGTCGTTTCTAGGGCTGACTGTATTATTTGATAACTCTATGATGCTGCCTAATGGAGATGATTTACTTGTACTCAGGAATCTAGGACTACGACCAGTTCAAGAAGGTCTACGACCACTGCAAGAAGATCTGCGACCACTACAAGAAGACCTACGACTAGTTGATTTGATTGGAGAATCTACGACCAGAAAAGCGAGCACAGTACTCGTTGGACACAATCTACGACCAAAGATAGCATGGACTCCTCAAGACCATCCTAGGACCAGTCCTACGACCAGATCTTCGACGTAAATCGCAACACAAGGTCTTTGCGTCACCGTTTTGAAAACTAATAAGACTTTGTAAACGTAACGAGGTCGGAGTCCAGGTTGTGTACGCTTCATCCCACGGACAGTAGCCGCCATAGTTTAGAGGCGAATTTTTCTTAGATTATTCTGCCAATTACAGTTTCGTCGATTATCGGTTTGAGGAACCCCACTTGTAAACTTCATCTATATCCACAATACAATTCAGATTGCATCTACCTTGTTCTTGTGAGTTGCTTCGATTGCTTGCAGGAACAATAACCTTCGTGGTAAGGTCGATCGCGTGCAAGCGTGGTCGATAACGACAGGCGTGCGGGTGTAGCGAATTGCAAGGTGACGATCTGTTGGTCGGAAGCCTCAAAGCGTCAACGTCCTCACGACGAACCAAATCGAACCTATCGGAAGATCGGGCCGTCGGGATTTATCAAGTGGTATCAGAGCAAAGGTTGCCCGTTAGGTAATTTCGTTTATCCCCTTTTGTTAGCTGTGTTCCCTCACCTAGAGTCCAGAAAAACGGCTCTACAAAAAGTTTTAGATCGTAATTATTCCGCTGTCCAAACCACTTTGTGCCTTTCGCAATTTTGTTTTCGTATTGTTGAGTTCGAGTCCATCGTCGGTGTCTTTGTTCTTTGGTTTAGAGTAGCATTCTTGGTCTCTAGTCGGCCTGCAAATCGCCGCCGTGCCACCATCCATCCCGGACGACGACCTCCTTTTTGGCGACACCCATTCGACCACCCGCTCGGGATTTACCATCCGGTCGAATCGAACATCTACTCGGATCCGACCACCTCTTGAGCAACACCCATTCTACCATCCACTCGGAACTACCACAGGTCGGATTCGATCCTGAGTCGGATTCCGTAGCCGCAACAGAACTAGCCCAAGTTCAGAGAGAGAGAGAGAGACCCCTGCTCTCTGGAAAAAGTTTGTGACCCAATCACCTCATCGGATCCAGAAAAGGTAACAGAAAAATTTTGGGCTTGGGTCACGTTTGCAAAAAAAAAAAGAGGAAGCAAAAAGTGCAAAAGAAAATAAAAGAAGCAAAAAAAAGTGCAAAAGAAAAGAAAAGAAACAAAAAAGTGCAAAAGAAAAGAAGAAGAAGCAATTCGACCACCCCTAGTTGGTCTACGACCAGTTTCAGCCTTGCATCCTTTGGACTCCTTTGTATCGAGTCCTTGTTTCGATCGATGTTGTGCTAGGGCTAGGGCACTTTTAGACCAAAGCTCGTGATTTAGCTTGTGGGCTTTGGTTCAGCTTTGCTAAATCTGATTTTATTATTGCTATTTCTTGCTACTAAACATTGCCTGTTCGAGCTCCACATACTTTCGACCCTCAGATTGGATCCTCGCATTCGCCTCCGCCGTGATCGTACATCCCACCTTCGCCGATTAGACCACCTGCTGCAATTTAGTAAGAAACTCATAAGAGCTTGGTAAGACGCTTGAGAGTGTGTGATTCCACCCTCCGACCACCTAATAGTGATAGGGATAATACCTTTGTGTTGTCTTTTGTCTCCTACTAACCATGTCAGGTGAAGGATTGGATGCGCAAGAGTGTGTTTTGAGGGAAGAGCTCATGACGCTATTGGATGAACAACACACTACCGTTAATGAGGACATCGACAGGAAGCTTCAAGCTACCACGATCACATTACAACGCTCAATCAACGATAGTATTGCGGCGCTCACTACACGCCTCGAAAGAATGGTGAACCGACCACCAAACGTTGGTCGTGTGGAACCTCATGGTGCAACCCATGACCATAAGTTTGATAATGATAATGAGATGCACGACCACGACGCCTTTGATGCACGACAACGGAACCGACCGAACTTCAACCGTCAAGGTATGAGAGGTAATAATGTTCAGCAACATAATGCACGTGTTAATGATGATCCATATGCTAAAGTTAAGTTCTCTATACCATCTTTTGCGGGTGCTTATGATGCTGAAATATATCTAGATTGGGAGATGACGGTAGAAACGAAATTGAATGCTCACTTAGTTCCCGGTGCATAGAGTTAGGCAAGCCACAAGTGAATTTAAAAACTTTGCCATCATTTGGTGGAATAGGGTATGCACCAGAAGGATTAGCGCCTACTACGTGGGATAGTTTAAAGGTTGCTATGCGTAATGATTTGTCCCACCTTCTTTTAAGCGAGATTTGCGTAATAAATTGCAGCGCTTAAACCAAGGTAATAGATCCGTAGAAGAATATTATCGGGAGCTACAAATTAGCATGTTGCGTTGTGATATTATTGAGGATGAAGAAGGCTGCAATGGCACGCTTTTATGGAGGATTAAGGCGTGAAATTCGGGACATAGTGGATTACAAAGAATACGATAGCGTCCTAGATTGTTCCAACTTGCATGTTTGGCGAAAAAGGAATTGCGGGGCGACAACGAGAGGCCAAGGAATAACTTTGGGAGCATGTCTACACCACGACCGGTCTTGGGGCAAGCCAAAACAGCCCCACCTTCACTACGATCTGCTGCCCCTCCACGAGTAGGGCGCGGTCAGCGACACCTCAGACCACATCACATGCACCGAGGTAAATAAAGTTACTAGTGTGCGAGCACCACCAAGAGTTCTTCGTCGTTTGCTTCCACCGGTCGTACCACGGGATTGTGTGCCACCGTTGCAAGGGAATAGGGCACGTCATGAGGGATCGCCTGATCGGTGAAGCATACCTTGCCACCAAAGGCGGTGGTTATGTAAGTACTAGTGATATTGAGGACGAATATGTACTTGCGGCTAACATTGCGGTGGAGGAGATGAGATGACGGTGATCTTGATGATGTAGAGGAACAAGTAGTCGCTTTGTTGACACCGAGTATCATGTGAGCCTTGTTACGCAACGAGTCTTTGGCGCACAAGTGGAGAGAGCGGAGCAAAATCAATGACACAACTTGTTTGGACAGATTTCGTGAAGGACAGAGCTCAGAGAGTCATCATTGATGGAGGGAGCTGCAACAACCTTGCAAGCTCCGAGATGGTCGAGAAGCTTGGCTTGACCACACAACCACACCCACGTCCCTACTACATCCAATGGTTCAATTCATGTGGTAAATTAAAGGTACACAAAGTTGTGAAAGTGCAATTTTTAGCAGGTAATTACAAAGATAGTTTTGACTTTGATATCGTGCCTATGCAAGCATGCTCTTTGTTGCTCGGTAGACCTTGGATATATGACAATGCTGTTTTGCACCATGGTAGAGCTAATACCTACTCATTTTCACATAAGGGTAAGAAGATTAAGTTGTTGCCTTTGACACCACCGAGATTACGAAAGATGAAGAAGAGCGCTAAAAATGAAAGAAACACCGATAAGCATGATTCTGAAAATCAGCAAGTAGCAAAACGTGTTTTCCCACCCAAAAGGGAGAAAGTGGCGTCTAGTCCTAAGTCCGAGGGAATTAAATTGAAGGGATGTGTTATGATTGCCACTAAATCTGAACTTGCTGAAATCTGTAATAATGAGCTGCCATGCTATGCTTTGATATGCAAAAATGCCTTATATTCGCTTGAGGACATAGCTAGCTCTTTGCCTCCTGCTGTTGCTAACCTTTTGCAGGAGTATGTGGATGTATTTCCAACTGAGGTACCCCCGGGATTACCACCTATTCGAGGAATTGAGCATCAAATTGATTTGATCTCAGGAGCAACTTTGCCAAACTGTGCTGCGTATAGGACCAATCCAGAGGAGACTAAGGAAATTCAGCGACAAGTCCAAGATCTTTTGGACCGTGGAGTGCGTAAGAGAGCCTTAGCCCTTGTCTTTGTTCGAGTTCTTTTGGTTCCTAAGAAAGGCGGTAGTTGGCGTATGTGTGTTGATTGCGAGCCATTAATAACATTACTATAAGGTATCGTCATCCTATCCCAAGGCTAGACGACATGCTAGATGAATTGAGTGGTTCTATTATTTTCGTAAAGATTGACTTGCGAGTGGTTACCACAGTTAGAATGAAATTAGGAGATGAATGGAAAACGCTTTTAAAACTAAGTTCGGATTATATGAGTGGTTAGTGATGCCTTCGGTCTAACTAATGCACCTAGTACTTTTATGCGTTTGATGAGCGAGATTTTACGTCCTTTCATTGGAAAATTTGTGGTGGTTTACTTGATGATATCTTGATTTATAGCAAGTCACATGAGCAACACTTAAATCATATCGTGTTGTTTTGATGCTTTGAGAGACGCATGTTTGTTTGGTAACCTCGAGAAGTGCACCTTTTGCACCGATCGAGTTGCATTTCTTGGTTATGTTGTGACACCACGGGGCATTGAGGTGGATGAGACAAAGATTGTAGCCATCCAAAGTGGTCGACGCCTACTCTTGTGTCACAAGTGCGGAGCTTCCATGGCCTTCTTTGGATTCTATCGGCGCTTTGTGCGGATTTCAGCACCATTGCCGCACCATTGAATGAATTGACAAAGAAAGGAGTGCCTTTCCAATGGGGACCTGCACAAGAGAAGGTATTCAACTTATTGAAAGAGAAGCTCACCCAAGCACCCCTACTCCAACTCCCTGATTTTCGTAAGACTTTTGAAATTGAATGTGATGCCAGTGGGATTGGGATAGGTGGTGTATTGATTCAAGAAGGTAAACCAGTTGCATATTTCAAATAAAAACTAAATGGGCCTAGTTTGAATTATTCCACCTATGATAAGGAATTGTATGCTTTAGTTCGAGTGCTTCAAACTTGGCAGCATTATCTATGGCCCAAAGAATTTGTTATACATTCGGATCATGAATCGCTAAAACATATTAGAAGTCAAGCTAAACTGAATAAACGACATGCTAATTGGGTAGAATTTATTGAGTCCTTCCCATATGTTATAAAGCATAAGAAAGGTAAGGATAATGTGATTGCTGATGCGCTCTCTAGACGTTATACCATGTTATCTCAACTTGACCATAAGATTTTTGGTTTGTAGGCCATCAAGAGTTTATATGTCACTGATTTGGACTTTAAGGAAGTGCTTGAACATTGTAAAGGAGGGAAGACATGGAATAACTATGTGCTAAATGATGGTTTGGTCTATCGTGCTAACAAGCTATGCGTTCAAATAGCTCTGTTCGTCTTTTGTTATTCAGGAGGCACATGGAGGAGGTTTGATGGCGCATTTTGGAGCAATGAAGACAGAAGATGTGCTGACCACCCACTTCTTTTGGCCAAAGATGAGGCGTGATGTCGAGCGCTACGTAGCTCGCTGCACTACATGCAACAAAGCTAAGTCCCGTCTCCTTCCACATGGACTTTATATGCCTCTTCCTATTCCTATTCCTAGCGCCCCTTGGGAGGATATTTCTATGGATTTTGTTTTAGGATTGCCTAGGACAAAGAGGGGGAGAGACAGTATATTTGTAGTAGTGGATCGATTTTCTAAAATGGCACATTTTATATCTTGTCACAAAAGCGATGATGCTACAAACATAGCTGATTTGTTTTTCAGGGAAATCATTCGCTTACATGGAGTGCCCAATACTATTATCTCGGATCGTGATGCGAAGTTTTTGAGCCACTTTTGGAGGTCACTTTGGAATAAATTGGGGGCAAAGCTGCTGTTCTCTACTACATGCCATCCCCAAACTGATGGACAAACGGAGGTTGTCAACCGCACGTTATCCACCATGTTGCGGGCTGTTTTAAAGAAAAACTTGAAGATGTGGGAAGAGTGTTTACCGCATGTTGAGTTTGCTTACAATAGGTCAGTACACTCCACCACCAAGGTAAGTCCATTTCAGGTAGTGTATGGTTTTAACCCCCGTGCTCCTATTGATTTACTACATTTACCGACCTCTGAAAAAATTAATCTAGATGCTAAGAAGCGTGCTGCATTTATTCTCAAGTTGCATGAAACCACTAAAGAGAATATAGAGCATACGACTGAAAGGTATAAGGTTGCTGGAAGTAAAGGTAGGAAAGTTGTAAAATTTGAACCAGGTGATTTAGTTTGGGTTCATTTGAGAAAGGATAGATTTCCGGAATTAAGAAAATCAAAGTTGATGCCTAGAGCTGAAGGACCGTTTAAGATAATTAAGAAGATAAATGATAGTGCATATCAATTAGAATTACCTGCAGATTTTGGGGTTAGCCCCATATTTAACATTTCAGATTTGAAACCATACGTGGGAGAAGAAGATGAGCTTGAGTCGAGGACGACTCCAATTCAAGAGGGGGAGTATGATGAGGACATCCCTCCTTCGGATACACGCATACGACACAAGACCCTCCAGATCTGGGTCTTTGAACTACGGTCCTATGACAAGAGCTAGAGCACGTCACTTAATCGATCGTAAAGTCGTTTCTAGAAATTTGAGTGTATTATTTGAGAACTCTATGATGCTTCCTAATGGAGATGATTTACTTGTACTCAGGAATCTAGGACTACGACCGGTTCAAGAAGGTCTCGACCACGCAAGAAGATCTCGACCACTACAAGAAGACCTACGACTAGTTGATTCGATTGGAGCAATCTCGACCGTAAAAGCGAGCACGAGACTCGTTGGACACAATCTACGACCAAAGATAGCATGGACTCCTCAAGACCACCCTAGGACCAGTCCTCGACCGGATCTTCGACGAAATACGCAACACAAGGTGTTGTGTCACCATTTTGGAAACTAATAAGACTTTGTAAACGTAACGAGGTCGGAGTCCAGGTTGTGTACGCTTCATCCCACGGCCGCACAACCCTAGGTCGACCTCCTCACGTTCCCTATATATATACAATGGCGCCATAGTTTAGAGGCGGGTTTTTCTTATATTATTCTGCCAATTGCAGTTTCGCCGATTATCGGTTTGAGGAACCCCACTTGTAAACTTCATCTATATTCGCAATACAATTCAGATTGCATCTACCTTGTTCTTGTGAGTTGCTTCGATTTCTTGCAGGAATAATAACCTTCATGGTAAGGTCGATCGCGTGCAAGCGTGGTCGATAACGACAGGCGTGCGGGTGTAGCGAATTGCGAGGTGACGATCTGTTGGTCGGAAGCCTCAAAGCGTCAACGTCCTCACGACGAACCAAATCGAACCTATCGGAAGATCGAGCCGTCGGGATTTATCAGGTAAACCCCTCTGGACCATTATTTCAAAACTCTCAATTTCATATTGATCACGCCATCCTTTTAGCAAATTTTAGTAAAGACTATAGCCTCACTAAGCAATTGTGTGATACTCGCATGCAAATTCAAAACTGACACCATCTATTGTCTACACCATAACCTAATGGCTACAATAGTAAGGATATCAATATTTCAAGGAGATTCATGCATCGAATAAGATTACGACTACCGTTATCACCGAATATATCAATTTTAATCAAACAAATATGTATGCATAATAGATTTTGCAAAAATAAGTACAATAATTAAAATAGTAGAATCAACATGGTCAAAGGAGATACTTGCCTTGCTCTGGTTGCTCTAAATAAGAGGATGGAGGATCGTTGTAAAATTCGCTTGAACAATCGACATCTATTCAAAAGAGCCGGAAGCAAATTAAATATAGTGTCAAACCCGGGAGCGAAGGATCTCAGATTCTCTGTGTATTCCACACTAGTCCCATGATCAAAAGTTAGTGTACACAGTCAAACAAAACGTGATAGCATAACCATAATATGTGACTCATTTATAATACTTAAGTGTGTTACAAAAAGACATAATATAGAAAGCTAGATACAACGGAAGCAAAAATAATATGGTAGACCACACAATTCGCAACAGGTAATCGTCTGGGGGCGTAGCCTAGTCGTCCAAGTTCTCGTCCTTCTCGTAATGCTCTTCTCCTGGTCAACAATTTATTAAGCAAGGTGAGTACTAATGAATATACTCCGCAAGTTACACCCAACAACAGATATAATGCATGCAGGATAATGTAAAAAGAAGGCTTATATGGCTGTTTTGCACAAAGCTACATTTTCCTGTTGAAATACACTTACTAAGTTCCAAGACATTTTTATCTTGTACTAAAAGTCAAAATTTTATTTTGATTCATCAATTCTCAAGTGTAGGATAAACCTCCATACACAAATGGTGAAGGATTACCCCCTTACACCAGGCTTTCTGCCTGACTTTCCCAATTGGATAAATTAGCCTAAAACATGTGCCAAATTCATTTTTAAAACAAAACCAGAGTCTAACTTTGAGTGGCTTTGCTCAGCATGTCCATGACCGTGGACACGGCTATTCAAATAGTTTTTAACACTATGCAGAGGTTGTACAGCTTTACCCACAAGAGATAATTGACTTATAATGCCCGTCTAACACACTACCAAAGGTGTGCAACTAATTCATTATCACAAGGCTTTTACAATGCGTCATCCCACCGTAGTCCCGTCTCGCTAAGATATCACATTCATTGTATAAAAACCCGCTGGATTTAAGTCCCCTCTTGTGCCATGTGGCAATACATAAAAGTAGGTCATACAGACACCCACGCAGCCGGATAGCACAACCACAGTGAAATATTGTAAATTAGTTAGCCAAGTCCCGCCCACACAGGACATGTGGTAGTACGATAGGGATTAGCAAGATACGACTCAAAGTCTGGTCCTTAACTGACTTGGGTGACTTTCTAAAATAACCCCTCGGCCTCGATCATAGAAATGACACGATCCCGTGCATAAACCTACACCATCTAAACATCCATTTCGCCCAGGTCTAAACCAATTTTTATTCATTTTCCAAGTTAAATCATTTGCTAAAGATTCTATGGTAAATACAATACTAGTGTAAGCTTTTTGGTCTAAGCTTTGACTAAGCATAATTTTCCAACATGTTCCCGTCATACTAGTGTATCAACTAGATTTTCCACTATGGTGACAGGGGAATGACAATTTCAAATTCAACATTGGTTGTACAACAGTAACGGAATTAACTAGTAATTTAAAACAGTAATTTAAATTATTGGAATATAAATAAGCATCCAATAAGTGTTTAAAATAGAATTTAAATAATTTTAAATACTGGGCTCAAATATTATCAAAGGATGTAACTTACTTTGCTCGTATGCTTGATGATCTAACTCTTCAAAAAGATCAGTTTCCTCACAATCGTCGAAATCTATACACGAAAAATGAGCCAAATTCAAACGCACTCCAAATTGAATAATTCCAATGTAGATAGCAAGATCTTGATTTTATATTAATTTAGAAATTTGAATCACTTGAATCGGAGCTCGAACAAAGAAGAATGGGCTCTCGGAAGTTTTGAAATCACATGAAATGATGAAATGAAAATTTCTGGAATTTAGGAATTATTTTTCCAAAGGAAATTGAATTAATGCATCATGTTGACGCCAGCACACGAATTTCATTTCGGTCGGATTTATTTTTCAACAGAAAAATGCTAGAGCCACTAACATGTGGACCCACGGTCCATGGACCGGGTCCACCACTCGGTCAAAGGGTCCACCGTAAACCCGGTTCACAAAATAGTGGCGGCTAATGCGTGTGCTCGCTTGGCTCCACACGGTGGGGACGTGGTAGGAGATTGGTGATGTGGCGCTCATGCATGCACCATGTGGCGCCACCTGGGCAGCCACGTCGGCAACCAGCGCGACAGCGAACAGTTGCGACCTAGGTGCCGGTGATGGTACCGGGGGGAAGAGGGGAACACACAGAACCTAGTGCTCACCTCGGTTGCTCATGAGCGCGATGGAGTGGCCAGCGGTGATGGTGGTTGAAGGCGACAGCGATGGTCCAGTGGCTTGTGGAGGAAGATGGTGCGAGCACCGTGCGATGCGCCCTTGACGGCGATGAATTTGGTGGCGAGACGAGCTTCGGTTGGCGCTACTATTCCGAGTCGGCCCGTTTCCCTCGGCCCACTTCCACGCGCGCCTCGGTCCAGCTCGCCCGCGCGCCGCACTCGCTTCCCCGCTGACTGGTGGGCCCGCCGCTTCGCCACGTCACCTTTGTCTTCGAGAAGGACTCGGGAGTCCGAGCTCCGCACGTTCCGCGCCCGCCGCCATTGTTTTCTCCGCGGATTCGCCCTCTTCCCCGGCTATAAAAGGCCCCGACCCCCTACAATCTATTCGTCCCATCTCCCTCCACCAAAACCCTAAGGCGCCGCCCCCTGCTTCATTTTCCCAGCACCGCCATTGCCGAATCTTCACCGTCGGCCAAAGTTGCTCCGCCGCCACAATTCGCCATCGACGTTCCACCTCCGGCCGAGACTCCGCTGCCGATGAGTGTGCAATAGCCAGGGCTACGTCGTGACGCCATCGCCATCGCCTTCGCCCACGAACCTCTCGTTCGTCGTTGCCGGGTCGTCTGACAAAGGTCCACTGCCACCGCCGCCGCCATTATCGTCGCCGCTGGTGAGCCATCGCCTCCCAAGACCAGCCACCACCCCCAGCAGCTTCGCCCTTCTCTCGGGGTCTCATTTTTGTATCTTGCCACCGCTGCCTCACCGCCGTCAACTCCGCTGCCGGACACCGCTGCTCGGCTCTTTGGTCCTGTGCCAGCGTGGCAGCCCTGTTGGAGTCCAGCTCAGCGCCACCTCTTCGATTTTGCTGGCATGGCGCCCAGGTCAGCAGCCGAGTGGCACGCCCATTAGTTTCTCCTGAGCCATCTCTCGGTGAACCGAGTCTACGGTACACCATTACACTGACAGTGGGTCCCACCTGTTAGGGCATTTTCTTTTCCGGTTCTTTTATTTTTCGGCGGAAAATCCTTGCTTGCGTCATCTGACGTAATTAATCCATTTTATTTTAGGAAAATAATTCGGGAAATTCGTTTAAATCCAAATTAGGTTTTAATTGATTTTCAAACTTCCAAAGCCCATATCTTTTGCATCCGACCTCCAATTGAGCCCATTCAAATTTGTAAATTCATATAAAATCAAGATATATTTAATGATGAATTTTATTTGATTTTTGGAGTTTGTTTTGCCTCTGTTATTTATTTATTTTTGTTTCTTTTGTCTCGTCTGCGAGTAGACGTCGATACTTGGGGAAATTTTGGAGAAGAAGGAGCACCTCAAGATCAAGACCAGTACCTAGACCTATTCCAAAGCAAGTTATACCTTTGATCATCTTGCACCCAGTTTTCAAAATACTTTGTTTCAATGTATTGCATTCTATTTCAAGTATTTATTTAAATGCTTTTGGGATAGTTATTAATCCAATTTGTTATATCCACCTTGTCTATTGTATGCCATGATCTTTTGTCACCCTAGGTTGATTCATTACTAGTTGGTATTATCGTAGTACCAACGTGGGTTGGTTAGATACGAGTAGATTACTTAGCCATGCCATGAGTCATCATTTCATGTGAGTCGCAATCATGAACTCGATTAATGGAATATGGGACTGTGTGATAAAAATGTGTGATGTGTGCTATTACTCGTTGATGGTATGTGTTGCACTTAATCAACAGGGTGGGAAAAGATTTAGACTGAGGTAAGTGGTGGATCTGTGTGAATGGTGGAGCTGTGTGTTATAAACTTTGTGATTTGGGAAAAACTGGAAGTCTTGCCTTGGTCAATTAAGGACTTAACTTTGTGCGCCATTGAACTGGGCCTTACTGTACGACCACATGCCTAGTATGAGCTGGGCTTAACTTAGTAAGTTATGGAGTCTTGACATTGACAACTCAGGTTGTATTTAAACTGTGTGATGGGCTGGAGGTGTGATATGTCACATCGCGGGACGTATCGCTGCATCTCTGTCCAACGATGTGTGTCGTAACCAAACGCTGTGTGTATCGGTTGACCAGCAGGAAAGCACATCGGGAGTGTCATTGTTTGAGATAAAGTTTCTGAAAGGTTTTGTTGTGATCAGCTCTGATCCGGTTGATTTCATCGTGTGGGTAAAGTGTACAATCTCTGCAGAGTGTTAAATCAATCTATTCGAATAGTCGCGTCATCGGTTATGGACATACTCGGGAATTTCACAAGAGGGGTAGTTTTTCATAAAACAATTGGGAAGTGTCAGCTGTGTGAGGTAATTTGTGCAGCTGTGTGAATAACTTGATTAGACTGTGTGTCCTTTGTGAAATCAAATGTTAAATTAATAATCTTTATTTGTTTTCAATTACGTTTCAATCTATTATTTGTATTCCATTGCAAATGTTATTTTTCTGCAAAATAACCACAGAAGCTATTCCTTTGGAATAAGCCATCATGTATAACTGCATTCTGTGGTATGACTTGCGAGTACGGTGTGTACTCACTCTTGCTAAACAAATCAACAGAAGTGGAGGAGTCATCACCAGCTTTTGAAGAGGAATTTTACGAAGGTTGATCGTTAAGGTCTTGATCCCAGTCAGTTGCCTGTGATAAATTGATGGGAGCCCGCTGGAGTTTACTTTGTTTCCGCTGCAGTTTATTTCATTATTGTCAGCCTTGCATGGCTTAATAATTGTAAAAATCGACATTAAGGTCATAACAGCTATTTGTTATTCAAATTACTCGTTTATTTAATATTTCGTTGTATGGGGTTGATATTTTATCAATGTTAACACTGTGTACACTAGCGTGATCTTGGACTAGCGCAGAATACACATAGGGTCCAGATTTGCATATTTAGGTCCCGACAAAAGCCACCTAGTCCTTCAAAAGCTCGCGGATGTGCTCTCATTCCTTCTCTTTGTCCAAGTTATCTAGGCAGTGTTGTTGGTTTGGAGTTCTTGGCCGAGTAGCGTTGTGTTTATAGCGGGAGGGGACACAGTTGTAGCGGTTCTATAGCGATAGTCGAGTGGTCTCTTCGTGCTTTGCAGAGCGAGGTCACGTCCTACTTTGCATAGAGTGGTCACGTCTTGCTTTGCAGAGAGAAGTCACATCCTGCTTTACTGAGGGTGGTCACATCCTGCTTTGCAGAGTAAGGTCACATCCTACTTAGCAGAACGAGGTCATGCCCTGCTTTGCAGAGATAGGTAACGACAATAGATTAACACTGACAATGAAGTAACAGTTTTCAATTACGATACAATTAGCTCCACACTGCGTACAACAAGCAAACTACCAACTGAAGTACAAATTACAACATGCTAGCATTTCTAATCTTAGTACCACTACACACATATCAAGAAGTGGTGCTGCACTTCACACCGGTGTTCCTACTTGTCAGCAGAAGCTTTGCAACTTCTCATAGTGTGGTTTTCCTGGCCGCAGTGGCCGCAACGTCTACCCACTGCTCTAGCTTCCCCTTCATCCATATTGCTCCTAATGCGACAACTCTGCCGACAGCCCTTCCCACCCTTCAACAGGTCAAGATCCGGAATCCAACTCCTCTGTGTCATATCCAATGTGGTGAAGTTGTCCACAACCCTGAAGCATCTTAGCTTGCCGCACCACGCCTGCAGCACCCTCTCCTTCATGAAGTACTCTGACATGAAGTTCGGTAGGTCCATGTTGATGGTCCCGCATGCGGTAAGGACATGAGAGCATGGCTTGTGAAGGAGCTTTGGCTTGTTGCATGTGCGGATAGGTTCATTCACATGATCTCCAAGGTACACCTCGTGAGTAACAAGAGAACGAGCCGTCCCAAATCCGGCTCTGTCATGAAGGAGCACGTCAAAACGATGCTCTATATTGCCCATCACGAAGACCGTGTGCGACTGACCCTTCTCGATCTTGGCCTGTATGTACGCTGTAATCTTCTAGCAATACAGTATATGTGGGTTGGCCGCATAAAGTGTCGCATTTGCATGCATTTCCTTGAAATATCTGGTTGTACTGTGCAGAACGCCTTCCATGATGGCGATGAGGGGCTGAGGTCGGAGGCCCCTAAGAACCCAGTTGTACACCTCTGCAAGGTTCTGTACCGCAGAATGGCGATGGCCGGTGTGCGCGTGTGGGATATAAGCCCTTAGTCGTCTAACGGTTAAGCGACTAGGGGATAAGTCGCTCAACCGTTGAGCGATTACTCCACTTGTCGTTTCACCGTTGGGCGACTTAGATCTAGTCGCCCAAGTCGTCTGGTGGAGCGATTGAGGATTATATTTGTAAAATAAAAAACTGAGGTATATTGCTGTATTTCTGAATAAAAAATAGATTATTTAAAAAGAAAATCCATCCATACCAACGTAGCTTCCTGGAGTAAAAAAAAAAATACTCGCAATTGAAGTCTGCATAATAGTAATAGCTTAGTGTGGCCTAATTTTCAATTGAACAAGATTTAACTAGCTAAGATAAATATGACATTAAGATGTGTGAACGCACGCACGAATCCAAAAGCAATAACTAAAAATAAAAGACCGACAAAAGGGAGGGAAGAGAAACCACGAAAATAAGAGAGAAGAACATCCATTTCCGACCACGTTGTCTGACAACGACAAACTGCTACGATATCAGCTGATCTGCCTCCGACAAAGCCTCCATTTTTCGAACGATCTTGTTTTCTGTCTGCTCGTGGCTGAATCGAGCAGATCCAACGAAAGAGAAAGGCAACAGAAAACTGAAATCTTTATTATACTATCTGATACTTGCTCGGGTGCTCCAGTTCCCCGTTGAATGGGTAACTGAAGAAGCCTGAACTTTCTCTGCTGCTTCCGCCCTGTGTTGTTTCTATTTTTCCATGCCGCCGCAGAAATCGCAGGGAGCCTGGGACTGGCTGCGTTGTCTGACCTGACTAATCAAATAATTTATAATCCAGATTAGCACTACACTGCTCCGTACTACCCATGGCTGCGTGTCTTTGGGAGACAATTCGTTTAACAGGACAGCCAGAGCCATCTCCGTTCGTGGGTCAGACTTGGCTAGTGCGTCCGTTTGACCTGCAAAGCGCAACACGCATGCAGCCACAGCATTAAGGGGGCCATTTGACTAGCCTTGAGACATCATATCACTAAACAAGTCAGGATTGATCGTCCGGTCAGAGGCTCAAATTTTCAGAATTGACAGAATCAAGGTCAACCAAAGGGACTGGACTGACGCAGCAGTAGCAGTCCCAAACGGAACGCCTGCTGCAGCAAGCGACGCGTCAGCTCACTCGTTTAATTGTGTACGGCAGGGTGAGAATGGAAACTATTCAACCAGGGTTTTTTTTTCATCTATAGCTCTACTCTAACTGAGCAACCGATGATTCTAGCGGTTCATGTAGTTGCGAGTTGCGACTGATACATTAAAAATTGGTGTGTCAAGTCAACTAGCGGTCGGCGATCCTTAGAGTTTAATGAAGCTCTAGATGATGACGGTTCTTGCATCTAGAATTGGTCCGATCCAGCAACAAGTGACTCAAAACAGTTGGGCTGCTATAACAATAAAAGAATAGCCCAACTGGCTCGTTTCTTTGAAGGACCAAGCGAAAATGGACGCAAGTAATTCAATTGGAATATCCGTCAAACTAATCATATGATGTAGTGCTATATGAACTTACTCTGAAGCCTGCTTGAGAAAAAGGGAGGAGCTAGGAGCCCAGAACGGAGTTTTGAACATACGTCTAGAAGTGTACGTTAAACAAGTTGTATATTGGTGGTTTCGCTTCGCACCGTTTGAACCGGACTTCAGTTCGTGTTCTTTCCTTCGTTTCTTATCTTGAATCCAGTAACAGCTCCCCACACCATTTGGAGGAAAATTAAGTATGAGAAACTTATAGCATTTTTGGGTACACAACTGCTACAAACATTCTATGCGTTTGATTATATCGTCAACCTTTTTTCATCGACTTAAAAAAATTTAGGTAAACTGGTTAAGGCATGAGACTCAATATTACAGATACGAAATTCCACAGTTGGCAAGCCTGCAGAAAAGACTTTTTAAAGTTAGGGCGCCGTACCCTCTCAAAAAACACATTGGAATGTCCCAAGGTAAACAGAGATGCCCTCTTGAAACATACCAAATTACCTCAGAAATTTTTCATGTTAATCAAGGTTCCAAGAACTAGTACCGAGAAAGAACCTGACACTAAAATTATCCTGCGGCCCACTGAAAGGCCCATTAAATTAACTGCTTCGTCACGTCAAATAGCATTATCCTAAGGCCCATTAAATTAACTGCTTCGTCTTGTCAAATACCGAGTTAAGAGTAACAAACGGGCTAATTAACACGAAAGGATGTGCAAACTCGGCCCCGAATGATGGGAAGGGGAGCTTTGCTGGTTCGGCCGAGCGTGGAAGAGGCAGCCGGCCGGCCCGCGCCCGCGCACGCGCGCATAGGGGTGGAGGTCTAGAGGGAACGGAACGGGTTAAGGTGGTGGGCTCACGGCCTCACGGGGCGCGCGGCCGCGGCCAGTGGCGAGCTGACACGCGGTACGAGCGGCGGGCGGCATACGTGTCCAGCGGCGACGGGCCCGTGGCCCTGGGTTCGGTACAACGGAGCCGTATTTCTCGGGACAATGCCTTCGGCGCCTCTCCCACACCGCCCGCCTGCCTGCGTCTCCCGGCTCTCCCCCCGCCACGGCTCCACGGCCCCGAAACCACCGAAAATTCCAGCGCAGATCACTCGCCTGCCCGCTCTGCTCCTCCTAACCGCCACCGTAACAAACCCCAGCTTAGCTAGCTAGCCCTCCTTATCCCAGCCCGTTCCACCACACCAGAAGCTTCCATCCGTCGGTGAGCGCTGCTCGGCAGTTAGGTATAGGTAGCACAAGGGCAGCGCGCCCTGGGTGTATATATATACTCTTGTGGATCGATCTGGTGTGTTTGTTGGTAGGACGTGATGAGGTCCATAGAGAGCCCGGACTCGTCGCCCGGCTCGGTGCCACCGCCGAAGCAGCAGCTGCTGCGGCCGGGCTCGGCGCCGGAGCTCCCGCCGGGGTTCCGGTTCCACCCGACGGACGAGGAGCTGATCGTCCACTACCTCAAGAAGAAGACCGCCTCCGTGCCCCTCCCCGTCACCATCATCGCCGAAGTCGACCTCTACAAGTACGACCCATGGGAGCTCCCCGGTACGTAGGGTGCCAGTACCCTAATTAAACACCATAAATCCGTACCAGTTAATAATCTAATTAAACATGGGTTATACTATGCAGAATATTATTATATTTTTTAAGCACACATGTAGTAATATAGCTTCATGCGTGTATATATGTGCTTCTTCTTGTTTGTTTGTTTTTTAAAAAAAAACGAAGTATATATGTGATTCTCTCATGCTTGTGCAATTCATGGGCTCGATTGGATCAGAGAAGGCGACCTTCGGGGAGCACGAGTGGTACTTCTTCAGCCCGAGGGACCGCAAGTACCCGAACGGCGCGCGGCCGAACCGGGCGGCGACGTCGGGGTACTGGAAGGCCACCGGCACCGATAAGCCCATCATGGCGTCGGGGGGCAACCGCGAGAAGGTCGGGGTGAAGAAGGCCCTCGTGTTCTACCGCGGGAAGCCGCCCAAGGGCCTCAAGACCAACTGGATCATGCACGAGTACCGCCTCAACCACACGTCTAGCTCCACCACCACCGCCATCCGACCGCCGCCCGGCACCGGCGGAAGCAAGGCAGCCTCTCTCAGGGTACGTGTGTAACAGTCTAGGACTTATTATTCCGATTTACTCGAGTCTTTAATTGCGTATATCCATCGTCGTGCATGCATCGTAATGATCCATCCATGCATATAGACAGTACGGTGTGGTTGATCAACATAATTAGTGTCTCAGCTGGACGACTGGGTGCTGTGCCGCATATACAAGAAGATCAACAAGGCCGCAGCGGGGGGTCAGCAGAGGAGCATGGAGTACGAGGACTCCGTGGAGGACGCCGTCACAGCATACCCGCCGCATGCCACGGCGGGCATGGCCAGCTCAGGCGCCGGAGGGGCACATGGCGGCAGAAACTACACTTCACTGCTCCATCACGACAGCCACGAGGACAACTTCCTGGACTGCCTGCTCACAACAGAGGACGCCGGCCTCTCGGCGGGCGCCAGCTCTCTGAGCCAGCTAGCCACAGCGGCGAGGGCGACCCCAGCTGCCACCAAGCAGCTTCTCGCTCCGTCTTCAACCCCATTCAACTGGCTCGACGCATCAACGATTGAGATCCTTCCACAGGCGAAGAATTTTTCTGGATTTAATGGAAGCAGAAACGTCGGCAATATGTCGCTGTCGTCGACGACGGAGAGGAGCATGGCTGGCGCTGCAGGCACCAGTGCAGTCGACAACGGCACAGCCGTCAATGGCGCAGACGCCATGCCTGCATTTATCAATCCGCTTTCCGTGCAGGGTGCACCCTACCATCAACACCATGCCATCCTCGGCGCCTCGCTGCCGCCGGAAGCCACAGCGGCCGCCGCCTGTGCTTTCCAGCATCCCTTCCAAATCTCCGGCGTGAACTGGCCAATCCCCGAATAAGTGATATCGACATTACATATGCGCATGCATACATGCATAACTTTACAAGTAGTAGAACATTACTATAGCTAGTAGTAGTTGTTAGTGGTAGTCTCCTTCAGTGAGCACTTAGCATGCACAGCACAAAATTGCATGCTTATATATGGCAGCATTGCTCCATGGGCACGTACTGGTACGAACCTAGCTATACCTAGCTAGGAATATTTGGGGGACTAGCCAATGCATTGATAGCTATGATATTAACCTCATGCATTTATAGTAGTATAGCGCATATAATAACTACGCGGTTAGTCCTCAAAAATAATATGCAGTTCATGACGATCCTAGTCAGATACTTTGGCTGCGTTTACTCGTCACATGTAGGCACGTATAAGTAAACAGGGCATGGTAATGTGAGTGTCTATGCTTCAGCTGACTAAATTTCTTTATCCACCAGTCAAATTTTCTCACCGTTCGATCAATATTTTATGGGTCAGATTGTTTCTTTCTAAAATAAACAAAAGTAAATGCATATGGACTCTACAAATACAAAAAAAAAAATCAAAAATATGCTAAAAAATAAATCTAGGTGACCCTACAAATACAAAACAAATAGAATTAAAAGTTATAGTAAAATTGTGCTAAAATTGCACATCATTTGGTACTGTAATTTTAGGTTTAATACTGTAAAATTGTAGATGACTGATGGATAAAAAAATACAAACAACTAAAAATTAGCAAATCTGATTTCCTAATTGCACCAAAGCTGTTTAAACTATCTCGACAGTGGATTAATTACTAGCTAGCCTGGCTGCCACAGCATCGTCGACCATTACTATTATATCATACACATGCATGAGCTAGCTAGCTAGTATATATATATATATATATATATATATATATATATATATATATATATATATATATATATTTTTAAATAGCTAGACCAGCTACCCAATCCTGTGGTGCCATGTCAATTACACCCACAAATACGCGTGAGAACATGATATGGTTCGCCCGGTCGTAACAGAATCTCAACGAGCTCCATCTGCTCGATCGCTGTCCACGAATTAATCAACCAGACTACCTTTTTCGAGGGGCTAATCAACCAGCTAGCTAGCTGCTGTTTCACTCAACTCACGGTACGGGCAACAACCGCCAGTCAGTTTCCCGGACAGCTGCCGCGCTCGCCCCGCTGAAAAGGAGGGAAAAAAAAGCATGCGCGCGCGCGCGCGGTGGCATATGCTGCCACTGCGATACGATACGATACGACCCAGCCGGCGTGGCCCGCTCGTCGCTCTGCAGAGAGGAGAGGAGAGGAGAGGAGTGAAGGAAAGTTGGGCGGCTTAACCGAAAAGGTGTAAGCTGAGGGCGGCACAGCCTTTTCCGTGTGCCGAGCGAGCGAGAGGCCCCCGAACGCGTACGGGCGATCGGGGTGGCTGTGTGCCTCGACGCCCTTCGGCCTTGCCGCCTCCCGGGTTCCCCGATTTGGGTAGTTTGCTGATGGCACACCGACGTGGACGTGGACGTGGACGTGGGCGGGGGTGGTGGTGATGGTGATGGTGATGGGGCTAGCTAGCGATCGAGCAAGCTAATCGACGGATCACCAATCGTCTTTTGACTCGTAATTAGCCCGCTGCGTCGATCCTAATCTTATCTCCAGGGCTGTAGAATTGACCGCGCCTTTTGTTCCTAGCTTGTTTCTACTTCTACATGCCCCGGATGGCTCGGTCGATCGTCCACGCGTCGCCCAGCGATTCGCGGTGGGACTATATAATGCGCGGTTTTTAACTCGCCCTCGTGCCTTTTGATGGGCTCCGCGCGGGCGCGTGCTACGTGTTGCGCTGTGATTGCAGTAAATGTGCACCGGCTGCGCTTGATTGGCCGATTAATTGGCGATGGTTAGTGAAAGGTAGATCAGTACATGCATGCGCGCATACGTATTACGCTGTCGCTTTCCGGCGATAATGTGCGTATAGCTAGCTTAGGCTAGCGACCTATCAACGTCGATGGCAGCAAGAGAGTAGAATCTAGACAAGCAGATCAAGGGAATTGATGCCGATATTTTTATTGCAGGATACGCCGGGACTAAGAGATAAGGACAAACAATTTTTACTTTGTACCTCCGGTCTAAAGCCCGTTGTTTAGCTAAAAATACAGCCGGAAATACTTGTCGTTTGTTGCCTAGCTGAAAGTACAGCCTAAAATACATTATATCTGTATAGTCTTTGTTGATACTTGTCTAACTCCCTATTAAATACTCCCATGCGCTACCTTCTGCGCCATTTAAAATCAATTTTTTGGAGGGTGCGTTTTTTGTTAAAACAAAAACTACTTGTGTTGGTATATGCAATCTATATATGTCGCAAAACAATAACGAGATTTGTCATTTCTAAGTCACTTAAAATTTACTTATGCATAAATCACTTTTCTAAGATTCGTGCTCGAATACAGCGTCCTCACCAGCAGCGGCACGGGGAGTGTGGCAAAGCGGTTTGTGGCGTTGCTGTGTATAATCGAGGGATGGTGATGGCAAGCAGCATGTCCGAGGAGTTGATTTAGGGTATTGGCTGGCAGGAGCGATGGGTGGAGGTGGAACCAGGAAGAAGGCCAAACGATGGAGGAGGAAGCGCCTGGTGGAGGCACTGCCTTTGATGCTAGCAGCTACTGTGGGAGCGCGGTAGCGACGCGGGTAGGGGCTTGCCAACAGGCCTCGTAGGCTGCGGGAGGCGGCGCGTGAGAGGAGGTAAGGATTGGGTTTTGGGGATGGGCTGTGAAATATACGAAGTGAGGGGTGACGACGATGGTTACGCCCCGGCGACCGATGGACACTTGTGGGACAAGATGGTGAGAAGCATATGGGCTTTGGTGGCTTTGTCCATCAGTGGAACTATGGAAGGCCAAGAGTCCAAGTCCAACAGGGCGAGAGTGAAGCGGTGAAGCACTAACCCTAGGATGGTGACGGCAAGGTCCTCTCGAGCGAGCGCACGGTGGTTCAGGCAGGGGAGCTGAGGAGGTGATTGGGGACGAAAGACGGGCCGATGCCGGTAGGGGCGCAGGCGTAGACGACGCAATGGCGGAGGGGGGAGATGATTGGGGGCAGGGTGCGGCCAGCAGCAGTGCAGGCGTGCGACACCGAGCCATGACGTCGGCAGGCAATGTCTACCTCTAAGACATCTAAGGCAAACTCTAATGGTAAGTTGATCCAATGATTTGCTGATTTATTTTCGACGAATTATTTTAAATTAAACAATTGCTGGTTGTGATTTTTGAATGGTTGATTATTTGATTCGCTACAAATGGATTTGAAGACATATTCTAGCACTACGTCGATTTTGAGCCAAGAACAGGTGCAAGCAGGATCATTGCCATACAAGCACGAGTTTTAATATTGGAGAGTAGTAGTGGTACATGGCTACATGCTGTTATAACTAATATTTAGTTATACGCCTGTCACCTGTAAGAGAACCGGGGGTTCCTATCTCTAATGTCTAGTTTAGTTTATAGCTACAACAACAACCCCCCCCCCCACATGGCTAGATCTCAAGCCTCAGCATCCACGGCACAGGCAACCCATGGGCGGCGAGGAGGAGGCTATCGAAGCACCGAGTGTCAAGCGGAGGTTGAAGAGGAGGGTGCTTCATGGTCGTAGCCTCGTGGGCTTTGTTCAATTGGATCTGGCCTGGCCAGCGGGCCCATTAGAAGGCACTGCTCACAGCCCACGGCTGCACTGCATTTTCCTCACACGCTTATGGCCTCCTCTGCTTCTCACTAATTCACGCCTTCTCAACCCTCTCCTCCACTAACCCTAACCAAGCAGCCAGTGGCGGTAGATGAGGCAAGGCACGGCGAGGGCTTGGGCGCGCGACTAGGCTAGGGGACGGGGCGGTCTTCGAAGGAGCGCGGCGGCGGCCGGCAAGGGCTCGGGCCGTCAGGCGCGCGGTGAGCTGACGAGACAAGACAACCAAGGGTCTTTGGTCTGCGTCTGTAATTTTGCTTTATCTAAAATTTAGTTCTAGATTTGCCCCCTGTTAACATCCGGATCTAATAGTGAGCAAATATAACTTGTATATTTGTGGGACAGGCCCTAACAAACACTAGTCCAGACCGGACAAAATATATTAAGCGAAAGAATTGTGAACTTTGTTAAAGCGACAAAAAAAAGAATCTACTCCATACTCCACTGCAGATTCTATCTCGCTTCCATGCACTGACATGACGGGTTGGCCTAATTGTAAGTTTCGTGTTCTATATGCCAACTCGTGAGCCAGCCTTGAAGGCTTGAACCAATGGCCCGTACAAAAAAAATCACGGTGGTGTCCTCTCAAAAGAAAAGAAAAAAGAAAGAAGGAAAAACGGCGGTGCGGTAAGAAACGTCGCTTTTCGATCGCAGCTAGCAGGGACTAACAGTAGACTGCTCCTAATCGGGACGGCCCTGAGGTTTACTTCACGATATAATCTGTCCCGTGCATGGCGCGAATTGAAGGCAGATATATAGAAGGCTAATTATAGCGGCTCGTCGTAGCATGGCCAAAAAGCCTTCCTTAATTTACAGGCGCTTCCACTCTAGCTTGATACCTGCCTTCTTTGTTCTGGTTTCTGAACGCGGTGATATCTCCCTCTCTCTCTCTCCTCTCTCTCTCCTCTCCTCTCCTCGTCAGTTGACCCCGTTCCTCACCGCACAAACGCGCCAAAAGACAGAGGGATCGATCAGGGAGGGATGTGTGAGTGGCAGGCCGCGCCGCGCGCGCGCGCGCTTTAATGGATCTGGCGCCGGATCGACAGGACGAAATAACCGGATGGCCGGGTGCGCGCGCGTGCGGTTGTGGTGAAATGCGTCGCGCCGGGGACGGATGTGACCGTACCTCTGTCGAGATCGTACAGTGTGGAGATGGAACCCGGCCGTGGGGCAGGTGAGAGCGAAAGCTGCCGCAGTTGTTAGCGATCGTGGGTGGGTTAATTATGACGGTGGGTTAATTATGACGGGTGGGAAGCGTTGCGATTCACCATTAACGTACGATACGTGTCGGTTACAACTCACAACCAGCGGTTACAGCTTGTGCGAGGGGGAAATAAAGATGGAAATGAATGGTGGGAGGGAGAGCTAATTTAGCCCATTTCGGGCCTTACTCTGAACTACTGATTGGGCCCAATTGTTCCTCCCAAGAAATGAATGGGCGTAATTATAGGATAGAATTAAGGGTTTATTTGGAGAGAGAGGATCATAATTAATTAATCACTTTGGATTGGAAAGTATTTTAGTTTAAATTTTCAGTCAATCCGAAGAAATTGAGTTAGATCACAATGTATCTAAATAAATTCTAAATTAGTCCATTGAAGAGTTGGGTCCGGTACCAAGATATAGACACCATAGGAGGCTCAGATCTGGCCCATTATTTTCAGCTTGTTATAAGCCCGTTGTGGGAATAGATGAGTTGTTGTTGTGGAAATAGATGAGTTGTGACTGTGATCTACAGAATGCCACACTCCACCGCAGAACAGAGACATCCTTCGAAGTGTTTCCTCGTGTTTACAAGATATCATCACACCGTGACAGAGATAGGTGTATACTCTTTCTCAAAGGTGGAGGATTCTCCACGTCGGTTTTTTTGCGAAAAGGTCCATGAGGTTTCCAAATATACTCTTTTTTCAAAGACTAAGGATTCCTAGCCCCTCCATGCTAGTTTTTTGCGAAAAGACCCCTGAGGTTTTCGAAATCACGTTTAGATCCTCTGTGTTAGATTTTTTACGAAAAGCCCTGTTCTGAAATCTCGAGTCCTCCACGTCATTTTTTGGAAAGCCCCATGTTGTTTTCGAAATCACGTTGAGGTCCACCATCACGTTTTTTTGCGAAAAACCTCCTGTGGTTTCCGAAATAACGTTGAGGTCTTGCTTAGTTTTTGCGAAAAGCCCCATGTGATTTCTGAAATCGCATCGAGGTCCCTCGATCCACTCTACGGGCGCAACATAGCGCACTTATCATCCTAGTAGATATAAACAATCAAAGCAACGATTAATACAGGTAAGCACAGTCAGGGATCAAAGATGCATCCACATGTTTAACTCGCTACTCACCATAATTCACACACAAACACATAACCTACACGTTATATAGGTTAGTATTGGTAGTAATTGTTGACACGGCTAGTTTCCATGAAGCTTGTTAGTCAGGACCCGAATTTACATCCAGACCCTCTACTTACACCGAACTAGTTCTATGATCAGTAGCTAGCTCACACAGTACAACATCAATAAATATCACATCCATACATACGCGTAAATAAACCTTACAACTAAGTTCTTACATAACATACCGATAGATCGACGAGTCCAAAAGAGAAAACAACAACAGAAGGTAAATAAACCAAAAGGGCATCCATGATCTGCCACAGGCAATCGACTAATACTACGATCTAGTTATCGATGTCGTCTTCATTCCTAAAGTCGGACGCATATAAATATCCATACACTGGGTCTTCAGTCTCACAATCTGAATCCACATATTTGAGCAACAATGAGTACAAAGGTAATCAGCAAGTCCTTACACCAAATGCAATTATATAGATGCTTGACTTGCCAATGGAGGGATCTTATGGTTATTTTAGCACAAAGTCAGTTTTAGCTCAAATACCGTAATTATTTTCCAAGCCTATGACCTAAACATTTCAACTTAAAATGTCATTTATATAAACAAATTTTATCATGTAATAAACTTACATCCACCTATTGCCTCATTAGTCTTTATCCACCTATCTCCAGATATCAGGTTCCATCTACCCGACTCCAGACCATAAGGTTTCATCCACCAAACTCTAGATATCAGGTTTGACAAGGATCTAGAAAACCTTATTTAATTATTTATCTGTAACCCTTATTATGGATAATGACGCCATTATATGGTTCTTGAGTATACCCCTTAATATTCATAAGGGAGAAGCTGGAATCGTAAGATCTTCTACGACTACCTCATGATCGTAAGTTCTTCTACGATCACCTCATGGTCATAAGTCTTTCTACTACCAGGTCAGTTACAACCACCCCATAGTCGTAATTTCTTCTACGACTAGCACATGATTGTAAGTTCTTTTGCGATCACCTCATGGTCATAAGTCATTCTACGACCAGGTCAGTTACGACCACCCTATATTCGATCAAGATTACAAACAAGTAGACCTAATTGATTAGGGTATCTAAACAGTCAGTATACGCTATTATTCTCTGGAATAACTGCATGATTAATCTCTCTGTTCTGGTGATAACTGTCTGACGACGTGGGAATGTTACTTCTCCAACAGTAATCTCTAGTAACTGTGTCACCATCTGAAGCATTGATATGCCCTTTGGGCTAGAGAAATTGTCGCCCACTTCGAGCACGCTACAAAAGGAGGAATCACCAGATGACAGAGAGGGAGAGGAAGAAAAGACACAATCAGGAGCACAAGACATTGCATTTCAGTCTTTCTCTTAATCTGTAACCAGCATACTCAATATAGCCACACATGAGTGGTGTTGTTATTTTATCCGGAGAAGGCCTGAACCTGTATAAAAATCCATGGGTTATTCTCTCTGCGTGATTTGAGTCTTGGAGACCCCCCGAATCAAATAATTATTACGTAAGTTCAGTTATAAAACACCAACAATTGGCGCCATCCGTGGGGATCTTCTAGTCATCAGGTTTCCTTCATTTTCTCCCAACTCTAATGCTTCCATGGCAGGAGAGTGGAACGAGAAGAACTAGTTCGACTTGGCTGATTGCGCAGATATCGACATTGATTACGACTTCGACTACGAGCTGAGTATTATATCATCCGATGGTGATGTCACCTCCGGAGATCATTCTCCAGGAGACTATACCACCGGTGGAGTTGAGGAGGGATCCTTATCTCCCACAACGTTACGTCTAAATGAGGAACCAACTTCTTCAAAGGGCAAGGGTCAATCTAACCACAATCAGGACTGCTCCGAGGCAGGCCCAGGACATGGCGAGGCCTCCCCCTCCAAATGTTCAAGTCCGCCTAAGGCAATTCGACCTGACACAACAAGTCCTGGAAGCCATCATTCTGGAGTTTCATCAGCACCTGGTGGTACTGTCTCTCTGGTTAGCCCCACATAGGATAGGGTCAAACATGTTTTTTCTGCGAGTTCGACCATCCCATCGCAGGGCTCTTTTGCAGACAGAGACGGTTATAACCTGGAATTTCCCTTCCTAGAGGAGTTTGCTCCAAGTCGTCAGACGATGTCTTTCGATTACTCCTCAAGCGAGGATGCCTCGAGTTCAAGTGGAGGTCATCAACAAGAGGTCTTCGTTCATCCCTCAAGTAATGATCACTCTCCAAGAGACAGGACTAAGGACACTGCCCTACAATCACACATTGTGATCCCTCGTGGTAATGGTAAGGACACCTCCGGTGATGAACATGATCAGCACGCTGATGAGCGTGCGAGAAATCCTCGAGATAATCGCACTTCATTGAGGCAAACTCAAGGATCAGACATGGATGATCCTGAGACAACTCGACAGACAAGAATAGAAACTTAGAGAAATCTACCTGAGGGCTTTAAGTATCAGTCACAAGAAGCTCAGGAACTCCAACATATCAGCGATCTACTCGAGAACCAAACTCAAGAGCTTGCCCGAGCGCCCGACAACAATCTCTTCACGCAAGAGATCGCACAAAGGCTTCGAAGCACAATGATAAGACTCGAACACCCTCACCATCATCATTTCGGAAGTTGTAGCCGTACGACTCCTTCAGCTTCCAGTCGTTCGAATAACTCACCGCACGGAGATCTGTGCGATAATATTGTAAGTCGTTCTCCTAATTGGAGAAAGGTTCTTCGAACGCCTGAAGATAAACAAGCTCTCAGGAGAGGTGATCATTCACCACTCCGACACAGAGGTCTGCAGCAGCAGACGGGATACGAGGACTATTACCTTTGTAGAATCAAGACCTATCATAAGTCTGGTTCACCCACTGCCGGGTATCGTCGTGTACGATCACCTGATGACAACAACCCTTCTTTTCTGCAAAGGAGGCGTTACAAAGTAATTACTGGATGTAGGGCATTCTCGTCTGACCTCCGAGCAGTTCGCTGGCCACCGCGGTTTTGACCAGTGATTATGGGGAAATTCGATGGGTCTCAGAATACTATCGAGTTCCTCTAAATCCACAAGACCGATGTCCGAGCAGTAGGAGGAGGAGAGCGTGTCATGGCAAATTACCTTATGACTGTGCTCTAAGGATCCACTCGATCATGATTGCTAAACCAACCAATCGAGTCGATCTACTCGTGGCAACACCGTTGTGACCTTTTGCTTGCTAACTTCCAAGGTACCTACAATCACCCTAGAGAGGAGGACAACCTGCACAGGATAAGACAAAACCACCACGAGACCTTACGTCAATTCATCAGGCACTTCACTCAGGTTCAGAATTCAATTTCTGAGGTTTCTGACTCATCTGTTATCAGAGCCTTCAAGCAGGGAGTCTGTATCAGAAGAATTACAAAGGACATCGCTTTAAATCCTCCGGCTACCGTCGTTGAACTCTTCGAGATGGCCGATCGATATGCGACTGCTGTAGAAGCAGTCGAGTGGAACAAAACTATCGATCGAGACGACAAGAATCCTCAAGAAGCAGACGAAAGTAGCAAGAAGGACAAAAAGACCAAGAAATCCAAAAACAAGGTGAAGGGCCAAAAACCTCAAGCCAATAGTTCTAAGGAGGTCTTGGCCGTAAGCGATAAGGAACCACAAAGTTTCAAGCAATATCCCGATCGAGGCAAAGGTAAGCGCCCCGAGCAGAAGAACGACAAGCCTAGGTGATGCGCTTTCCATAAAAAAGGAAGGACATGACCTTCGCAACTGTCAGGTTTTTCAATGAAAACTCGAAGACTACTACAACGGCAAAGGACCACTTCCTAACCTCAAAGCGGTAGGGCAAGCGAGTGGCCGAACGTAGTCGGACGACAACGAGGAGATGTCATTCCAAAATCCTGAGCATACCATCGAGCATATCTAGGGGGGTCATCGGCACACGAGTCAAAACGATAGCTTAAGGCTATCGAACGTGAGGTAAACTCCATTGACCCTCCTCTTGTCAAGAAGTTACCGAAGTAGTCGAAAGTCACCATCTCATTCGAGAAGAGTGACTGCCCGATCCCTTTCACTTGACCAAGTTGTTTTTCGATCGTGGTCAAGCATACCATCAACAACTGTCCAGTAAATCGAGTGTTAGTTGATGGTGGAAGCTCGTTAAACATCTTATTTATGAGTACCATGGACAAGATGCAAGTACACAGGACCAAGGTAAGACTGGTACGATACTCTTTTCATGGTATTGTACCGGTATCTTCGGCCAAACCTATTAGCCAAGTTTCTCTTCCTTTAACATTTTGTTCACCATGTAATTTCAGGACAGAGAAGACCTCCTTTAATGTGGCTGATTTCGATACGGCATATAACGTCATACTCGGACGACTAACTTTGAAAAAAATTCTTAATGGCTACTCATTATGGGTATCAATTTCTTAAGAAGTCAGGTCCCAAAGGAGTACTCACAATCCATTGTGATAAGAAGATGGTGCATATGTGCGACCGTTGATCCCTCGAGATGGTTGGCCAGATACCAACTCGGGAAGAAAACAAGGAGCAGTTTTCGACCAAGCAGTCGAAGTTGAAAGCTGCACCGAAGTCGAACGACCAGGTCAAAGAGGTTCCTCTGGATCCAGAGGAGCCCTCGAAGACTGTTCGCATCGGGGATGCTTACGACCCCAAATAGGAAGATGCCCTTGTCACTTTCCTTCGAGCAAACGTAGATGTCTTCGCGTGGCAAGCATCCGACATGCCCGGAGTCCCTAGAGAAGTGATCGAGCAAAGGCTAGCTTTATGACCTGACAAAGTACTTGTAAAACAAAAATTACGAAGATTTGTCCCTAATCGACGAGATGCGCTATCAAATCAGAATTGGATAAACTACTTAAAGCAAGTTTTATAAGCGAAGTCGACCACCCAAAGTGGTTGGCCAGCCCTGTAATGATTAGGAAGTATAACGGCAAGTGGCGGATGTGTGTAGACTTCACGGATCTCAATAAAAGTTTGTCCAAAAGATGATTTTCCTCTACCTCGTATCGATCAGTTGGTTGATTCTACTGCCAGTTGCGAAATATTAAGTTTTCTAGATGCATATTTTGGCTACCATCATATTAATATTACTACATTTGGAATATTTTGCTATGTCAAAATATCATTCGGTCTAAAAAATGCTGACACTTCTTTTCAACGCTGGATGCAATCGACTTTTTCACCTCAACTAGACCGAATTTTGGAAGCCTATGTTAACGATCTAGTCATAAAAAGCATCAAGCAGTTTAATCATGTTTTCGACTCGCAATAAACATTCGACAACCTAAGAAAACACCGCCTGAAACTCAATCCTAAGAAGTGTGCGTTCAGAGTCTCTTCAGAAAAGTTGCTTGGATTACTTGTCTCTATACGAGAAATCGAAGCAAATCCCAAAAAGATAAAGGCTATCGTGCAAATGCGCCCTCCGACCACGAAGAAAGAAGTTCAGAAACTCACAAGATGCATGACGGGTTTAAGTCGTTTCATCGCACGACTGGGAGAAAAAGGACTACCTTTCATCTAACTTCAGGGGAAGTACGGGGGTTTCAAGTGGTTAAAAGAGGCAAACGCTGCCTTTGAGGATGTCAAGAGCTATCTTACAAGTACTCCTGTTTTAGTTTCTCTGAAACCAGAAGAGACGCTCTTAATTTATCTAGCTACCACGCCACATGCCGTGAGCGCAATACTGATCGTAGAGTGTGAAAACGTCCAACGACCAGTTTACTACATAAGTCAAGTTTTACACGGGCCTAAGGAGCGCTACTCTCAGGCCCAAAAACTTCTTTATGCCCTCCTCATGTCTTCGAGGAAACCACAACATTATTTTTTGGCGCACAAGATAATTATGCCATTTGAGTTTCTTTTAGGAGTGGTCCTCTAGAACAGGAAAGCAGCGGGATGCATGGCAAAATGGTCAGTGGAGCTTGAGGAGTTCAACCTCCATTTCGTGCCCCGGATGACCATTAATTCTCAGATCTTGGAAGACTTTGTCGCCGAATGGACAAATCCTGAACCTCTTCAGGATCCCCCAATACGATACCCGTGACCAGTAGACGATGTACTGTGACGGGTCACTTACTTTAAGTGGCTCAGGGGCTAGGGTGGTCCTGGAATCTCCCACCGGAGAGATCTTAAAGTATGTCATTCAATTAAACTTTCAGGCCACTAATAACGTGGCAGAGTAGGAAGGTTTGATGGCTGGCATACGAGCTGCGAAAACACTCGCGATTCAACGACTACTCGTGAAAGGAGACTCTCAACTAGTCGTGAATCAGGATGGAAAAGAGTACCAGTGCTCTAATCCAACCATGTCTCGGTACTTATCGGAGGTCCGACAGCTAGAAAAACATTTTTTTTTCAATTTTGAGGTACAATTTATCCCTCGAAATGATAATTCCCTCGCAGACCAGCTTGCTTGTATGACTTCTTCCCGATCGCAAGTGCCAAAAGGAGTTTTCTTGGAGCAACTCAAAAATCTGTCTCTGGTCGAAACACCAGAGACAACTCCTATTGAGACAACCTCTCTAGAATACGAGGAAACTTGGATGAATCCTATCTACGAGTATCTTCAGAAGGGTACAATACCCAAAGACGATCTCGAGGCATATCGCTTATCCCGAAAAGCCAAAATGTATACTTTGGTCGAAGGAGTCCACTACAAACGAGACACTCATGCATATCACAGAGGGAAGGACTAAACCTCCTTCACGATATACACGGAGGCATATGTGGAACTCATGCTTCCTACAGAACGCTGGTCGGAAAGGCTTTTCAAGAATGTTTTTACTGGCCAACAGCCCTCTACGATGCCAAAGAGTTTGTTAAGAAATGTGGACAATGCCAGTTTCATAGCAGGCAGATACACCAACTGCCTCAGGTATTGCAAATAATTCCTCTATCTTGGTCTTTTGCGACCTGGGGTCTCGATATCCTAGGACCGTTCCCAATGACTCCAGCAGGTTTCGAGTCCCTTTTTGTGGCTATTGATACGTTCACAAAATGGATCGAAACCAAATCTGTGACTGGGATAACAACGGAAGCAGCAAAACGGTTCATGATGAGATACGTGATTACTTGGTTTGGGGTCCCAAGTCATATAATCACAGATAATGATAAGCAATTTTTAAGTGCAAAATTTTAAAATTTTTGCGACGAGTTGGGTACCAAAGTGTGTTACGCCTCTGTTGCCTATCCTCAAAGCAATGGGTCAGTCGAAAGAGCGAATGACCAAATAATGCAGGGAATCAAAGCTTGAGTCTTCGACCAGCTCGTCAAGTGCTCAGGCGCTTGGGTACAAGAATTACCCGCAGTATTATGGGCAATTCGTACTTGTGCTAGTCTGGCCACAGGTGAAAACCCTTTTTTCCTAATTTTCAGTGCCGAAGTCATGCTTCCACCAAAACTAAAGATTAGGTCGACACGAGTCGAAACTTTCAACGACTCTACCCAAGAACAACTTCGAGTAGATGAAATCAAACTACTTGAAGAGAAGAAAAATTAAGCCTTAATCCGTTCAGGAGTCTTCCAGTAAGATCTGCGCAAATACTATGATCGTAAGGTCCAACCTCGTAGACTTGCTGTAGGTGGCACGGTATTGAAGAAAATTCAATCCCAGTCTAATTGAAACAAGCTTTCCCCCAAGTGGAGGTCCATACACAGTGGTCGAAGTTATGCGACCAGACCCGGTACGACTATCAATGGAAGATGGTCGGATTCTCTCAAACTCTTAGAACATCGACCAGTTACACTAATTTTTTGTGTAACCAACCACCCCGACATTAAAGTATCATGTTCTTTCTATCTTTATTGTCTTACTTTGAGTAGTGCTTCGATAATTTTTCAACTATCCACTGGTCGTAAGTTTTTCTATGGCTAGTACCCAACACTTCTTTACACTGGTCGAAAGGATAGGAACATCATCTAGTGGAAGCATTTCTTTTCTGCACGTGGTCCTACGCACTAGAAGGAACTTTCTAGTATCGGCTCGTTCATCACTTTTGATGCAAACACAAATAGCTCGGGTTCAACAACCATGGTCAAAATATTTTTAAGCCAACTCTTAGTAGCTTAGTTTATTACCTCATTCGTTTTGAAAAATACACTAAGCAGAATACACATTGGTAATTTGTTCGACTACTCTTGGTAAACTCGGTTGGTCCTAACAAGACGGAGAAAGACACAACACCTAGTTGAAGTCTTTCCTCTCTGCACGTTGTCCTGCCTAGTAGAAGGAACTTCCTAATGTCGTCCTATTTCTAACTCTTGCTACCAAGGCAAACCTATTAAGTGCACTCGAAAAGGTCGAATGAATTCTAAAGGAATTCCAGACGTTTGTCTAACTTAAGTTGCTGCTCTTGATTTGATTAATCTAGTCGAAGATAGTAACATCACCTAGTCGAAGCCTTTCCTTTCTGCACGTGGTCCTGCCCACTAGAAGGAACTTCTTAGCATCGACTCGTTACTACTGTTACGACCATTGCATGATAATCAGGATCGCAGACTATAAGTTAGTCAAACCTCTCTTTTTTCAGAAAATAGTGGGGGCTAGGATAAAGTTATTAAAATGACTTCAATTCTTAGTCTTAATCTCTTATTTCATTCATTATCTTATGAGTTATTAATTACTCGACAAGATGATTTTTTCGGAAGAAGAAATGACACAAACTTGTCTTTGCAGGTTCCTATTACAAACTACTTTGACGGAAGAGATCCTATCTGCATCTCCTCTGTGACTTCCTTGCTAATCGACGACATATCTTCCATCAACCGCTCCGCTTCTGCTTCAGAGCAGTCGAAGTCGGCTTTGACTGCTCGCCGATTAAAGTTAAGGTCATGAGTCAGAACAAAACTTATTCCGCCTTAGACCGCCTCCTTTATTGAATCAGCTTGGTCGTTCTTCGGAGTGGTCACCAACTCTTGGAAAGTCCCAACTTCTTTTCCAATGGTACTCAAGTGAGCAATTATCCTGTCTTCACGATGAGTGACCTCCTCGGCATGTAGTAAACTGAGTACATTGATGAGGACATCACTTCTACTGACACGAACACTCCTCATGTGCAAGGTCCAATTACTCGAGCACGTGCTCGTCAACTTATTTATCAGGTAAATTCGTTTCTAGGGTTGAGTGTATTATTTGAGAACTCTATGATGCTGCCTAACAGAGATTGTTTACTTGTACTTAGGAATCTAGGACTACGACTAGTGCAAGAAGGTCTACGACCAGTTTCGCAGGGTCTACGACCACTCCAAGAAGGCTTACGATCAGAGATAACATGGACTCCTCAAGACCACCCCAGGACCAGTCCTACGACCAAATCTTTGACCAGGGATACGCGACCTGAATAGTGAATAAGGTGCTGCGTCACCGTTTTGGCCTAATATGGTCTTGTAAGCGTGTCGAGGTCGGAGTCCAGGTTGTGTACGCCTCTTCTCGCGGCCGCACAACCCTAGGTCGACCTCCTCACACCCCCCTACATATATACAGTAGCCGTCATAGTTTAACGTGGGTTTTCTTTGAGATTATTACCTTAGCGCCTCGCGACGTTCGGTTGAGGAACCCCACATTGTGTGCTTTATCTATATTCGCAATACAATATCAGATTTCATCTTCTACTTTCTTGCTTGTGTTCTTTTTTCGCATGCAGGAGATAGCCTTCTTGGCGAGGTCAACCGCGTTCGGCACGGTTGATAACCATCGGAGCAGTGGTGTAGTGATTGCAGGAGGTTTGATCATGCGGTGAGCCTTGGATCATCAACGTCGAGTTCTCCACAATCGACTTATCATTACCTTTCGGAAGATCGGGCCACCGTTACATCATACATTGTTAAGGAGAGAAATAGCCCTGAAGGTTGATTGATCCTCATCGACTTCATCTCCTCCTGATTACAAGTCGAGGCCTCACGGAGTTGTATTATTTCAACTTCTTGCTCTGAAAAGAATAAGGCTAGTCAGATGAAGTGACCCCTAAAGGAATACGAAACTAGTCGCAGAAAAAAACTTATTTTCCTGCCAATCGAGAATCTAACTTCTTAACTTCAACGTCATGAGAGGTTGTGCTTTTTGCATAGCGCTCCTCTTAAGACTTAACCTCTTGATCTTTTTCTTTGGTGATACGAGAAATTTCGTGAACAACCATGGTCTTATCTTTGACCTCAGTTTTGAGCTTCCCCATTTTGACCCCTTTTTTTTTGAAATGGAATGAAGGTCAGAAAAAGAAAAGAAGAGGTTGAGGCGGCCACGTTGCGCAAGGAAACAGATGCAAAGGCTCGCCTCAACGGTCGGAATCGAAGGTGAAGCCAGCGGTCGGAGTTGGAGAAGGTGACCAGCGCGTGTCAAGCTCCCCTCCACACGAGGCGGAGAGAAGTGGAGAAATTTCAGAGGAGGAGCGGATGAGAAAAGTGACGTGCTCGGCCGCGGCTAAAATAGAGAGGAGAAGAGGAGACGAACTTGGCAACATGGCTTGGCTCGTGCACAAGATCTCATCGGCGACGCGCGAGCTGACGCGTTACGGGGTGCACTAGAGGTGGCAGACGATGGTGGAACGGTGTCAGCGCTATGTCGCGTGGTGCATATGCGTACAGCGCAACAGGCGATCGAGAACAAGTGAGCTGGCGTGAGGGAGAAGAGAAACAATGCTTCTCTCTCCATGCTGATAGGTTGGCCGGGGGGCCCGCGCGCCAGCGAGCACACGAGAGAGGAGAGGGAGGTGGGTTGGCGGCCATGACCAATTTGGTGGGCTCAGCTTGGTGCGGGCAGCTGAGCTGCGGCGGGAGAGGAGGGAAGGAGGGAAGGGCGACGGCGCAACGGGACGACTGGCTGGGCCGCGGGGAGGAGATGGAGAAGGAAGATATGAGTGATTGTTGGGCCAGATCAGCGGGTTTCGGCCCCATGGGGAGAAAGGGAAAGGAAATGGTTTGAAAATTTAGTTGATTTGCAGACTTTGATTTGGATTTGGATGTTGAAAAGATTTTTCAACTACCAGGTTTAAATTATTTTGGGTTTCACACTAATAAACTTTAGGTTTTTGCGAATTCGATTTTTGAGACAAGGAAATTGTTTAAAAAAAAATTAAACTGCGAGGCAAAGTTTTTAGGAATTTAAATTGCAACCAAAGTTTTTAAAATTTATGGAAATCATGCCTTTTTAATTGGAGCCAAATTTTGGTCTGTTACCGTGTCCTGCCCAACGAGCCGCGGCCCTATCCAAAACCGGCGCCGCACGGTGTCGTCAGCCGTGCGTGACTGCGTGATGCGCCGTGCGAGTGGGTTGGGGGTTGGAGATGGAGCCCCATCACTCGTAACACTACTGAATACTGAAAAATCGTGTCCGAGCCGCCCCCGATCGCGTCAGAATCATCCGCCGCTGCGCTTAGTTGGTAATTAAGATACTAATCAATGACAGCCCGTGTGCGTCCCCCGCCCTAATGATCCGTTCCAGTCCATGCTAATGATCCATGCGTGTAGGTCGCAGGCATGGTGGTAATTGGCTATTAAACAACGGAGGAGGAGGTTGCTCATGTGGACGCGACCATGGGATCGTCGTAGCCGCTAGCCCCCCGAACTGAACTGAAAGGAACACACACACATTAGCTGGCTCGATCGGCCGGCAATATCGATCGAGCACTCGAGTAGTAGACTACTAGTAGACAGCTTTTGGATTCAGATACGTTTCCTTTAGTAAAAGTCACGGGTCATTGGCATAGCCAATTAGCCATGCCTTTCTTAGCTCTCGGCCGCTGGGTCGAAGCTTCGACATCCGGACCACTGATTTGCGATGGAACAGTTGACAGTTCTCACCGCGATTACTGTCAGAGAGAGTGAACAGAGGCTTGAGATTAGTATAGTCGTTGGTTCAGCCGTTCAACACTTGCCCGCTCTGACCGTTGCCGCCCCGGCGACCCGGTTGATGGTGGCCCCGGCTCGCCGCTTGTTTATTCTCGCAGTGTGCGACACGTCTGTTAGCAGTACGGCTACTTAAGTAAACAAATTACTCCTAGCTATGTACCGCTGCGTATAACTAATCCGGAAAGGTAGGATTGGAACCGTAAAGGGTATTTACGGTATTTTTTTTATACTAGGGTTTAGTTAACGAGGATTAAAATCTCTATATATTACTTTAAATGCATAAATAAAAGATTATATATCTTCGTGATCGTAAACCTTAAGACTAACGACCCCCGTAGTTGTAAGACTAACGATCCCCGTGGTCGTAAGAGTTGTAAACCCTAATGCTAACGACCCCTGTGGTCGTAAGAGTCGTAAATCATAAAGCTAACGACTCTCGTGGTTGTAAGAGTCGTAACCTCTGAAGCTAACGACCTCTATGGTTGTTAGGGTTCCAGTTGTTACTTATATGTACACCGGTCAGATGAGTTCCTGTACCTAGTCCCCGACCAGATGATTGCTCGTACAAGCAATGAAGTAGCATCTGATTCGGCTCTAAGCATATCCTTTACCGTGTGATGAATAGAGTACATATCGTATTGGCTCCACACCACACGACGTTTCATGATCCTAAGACGCTAGCGGTAAACTATCATACGGTTTAGTGTCTCACAGACATTAAACGGCCAAACAGTTGATATTTTATCAACCGTCGCCTCGCTTCGACCAGTCGCGATACTCTCAACAGACGTCTATACCAGGATTAACTGCTGTTACTTCATCAACTATTTAAGGAAGGGCGTGAACGGTGGAAACGGGGATCGAAGCCAATTCAGGAAATCAACAAACGATTTGATTTCATCTGAAGAATTAGCATAGCAAGTACTGCGCTGAGTGTAATTAGAATCAGTCCACTACTTTACCAAGATCACCCCTTCTAAAGGATCCAGTTCATAGCAATAAAGAACAGTCACATCATCTCTCAAGAACTCTTTGTCATTTTTCTTTGTTTCATTTCGTAAGATCGGCATTTCGATCATCGACAGCTGGGGACGTCCGTGGGTAGGAAGACGTTGAGCTTTTGAAGTTTACTTCGCTCAAGCATTTTTTATCCACTTTCTTTGCCTCATCATCGTTCATGCGAACATGACAGAGATTTGGAATAAGGAAAACTAGTTCGACCTGCCGGACTACTCGGACCTCAACATGGACGCATGCATCCACACCATGGAAGATAATGGGATGTCATCATCCTCCTCCTCCACCGGCTCTCCAATCACAGAGATTGGCAAAATCGACCGGATGGATGAGGATACACCGTCCACATGAATGGCGCTCTCACAGTAACCGCTCGTTTCGACCATTTCGGAATGTCTGAACGCCTCTACAAGCCCGGTCGACCCGACCGGCAAAAATAGCGACGGAAGCCTAGCGCTACAATAAGAGAGTCCATGTAATCTCGATATTGTCATGGGCAATCAGCATTCGCCAACGGCTCCTACGTATCAAACCAATAATATGGACGCATGTTAGAGAACATGGTGTTAGAAAAGACCCAGCTTGAGACACTGTTGATATTGTTATGATTCTATGTATCATTAGTTGGTCTCAAGCAATAATGATATATAATTTGTATAATTCTTAGACCTAAGATCAGCATGGTTTCCTACATGTGTAGTGGCACTCTTATGGGCTGCCAAACGCTACTCGCAACTAGGTAGTTATAAATGTATCTTTTGGGTATGTTATGAAATATGCAGAGGGATGTCACTGGTCGGATATGGGATTTACCCCTCCTAACATAACAGGAGAGATGTCTCTGGGCCCCTCGTTGTGGTCGGATAAAGAAAGTACATGACCATACCACTAGTGGTCGAAGTGTCGACCACATGAAGTTATTCGACACTTGATCGAGAAAGTATTGAACAATCCATGGATGATACAACATCTCACCTAGAGTTCAACCAGACATCGTGAGGCAAAGGGAGAATACACGAGAAGGTTTTTCAGTTCGATCAGATATGTACTAGTCTTATGGAGATACGAGCTGGTCGTAGGCTGGTCGAACATGATCACTAAGTAGTCGAAACCTGATCGTAAGGAGTTACGAATTGGTTGAGACCAAATATGGACTTGCGTATAGAGATACGAGCTGGTCGTTAGTGATATGGACTTGGTCGTAGATCATATTGCATTAAGATCCGTCTGATATATTTTATGTGTGTTTGGGAATCGTTATGTGCTGTTAGGTACTACAAAAGACTAGTGGTCGGAAAAGAGTTTTCGAGTCATAATCGACTACACATGAACCTATACGGTCGTGCACTTAAAGGCTAGGATTTAATTTGGATGGTGATCTGAATTCTTGTAAGCCACGAGTTCCTAATGGGCCTCAAGTACGAGACCCATCATGGATGCCTATATATAGAGGGGTGGTGGTAAGGGGTGATGATGATCTTTTTAAGAACTCCCGAAACCCTAACAGCCACGCCTTCCTTATACCACGCTGCCGACGCTAGCACTCCAACGCGTAGTATCCCTGCCCTGTACGTGTGGATACCTTGGTGGTGTTGTTTCTAAGCATCAGCACTAGAATGATCCGTAACTCGTGGCGATCACAAGACTCGGAGAAGAAGTTACGAAGTATTAGCACTAGGACGATCTATAACTCGTGACAATCACAAGACTCGGAGAAGAAGATGCGCGGCGAGTACAACTACGACTGTATCAGCTCGCTACATCGACTCTACTTCCGCTATGAGTCGACGCATCTAGTTGTAATCTCAAGATCTATTACTAGCGGATGTTCCTTGGTTGCACGGTAAATTTTTGTTTTATGCTATTGTAGCCTTCCCGCGGTCCTTCACTTAGAACTGGTCGATGAACTTCCGACCATAGAAACTAATTTGTCCATCATGCAGGTTAAGCACTCAAGGCTAAAGATAGCTCCGAAGCCTTCTGACCAGACCAAGGAGGAACCACTCGACAAAGGTGTTCCTCTGGAAGGCACCAATGCACCATCTAGCTCAAGAAATGCTGATACGTTCGCCCAAAAGGTACAGGTCGGCGTAGGACTCGACCCCAAATAGGAAGAGTTGCTAGTCTCCTTCCTCCGAGCAAACCAGAACGTATTCACCTGGCAGGTGTCTGACATGCCCGGAGTTCCAATGGAGGTGATCGAGCACAGGCTAGCTCTCCAGCCTGACAAAAAAACCGATCAAGCAGAAGCTAAGACGTTTCGCATCCATATGGCACTTACTGTTATGTTAAGATGTCATTTGGTCTCAAAAACGATGGTGCAAGTTTCCAAAGATTGGTGCAAAAAAACATTCAATCCTCATATTTGTCGAAATTTAGAAGCTTACATTGATGACTTGGTTGTGAAAAGCATCGACACTAGCGATCATATTTCTGATCTGCACGAGACTTTCAATAACTTAAGAAGGCATAACTTTAAGTTAAATCTAGAGAAGTGTGCATTTAGAGTTTTTTTTCGGGAAAGCTTCTTGGATTCCTAGTTTTGGCTGGAGGTATTGAAGTAAATACATTAAAAATATCTACCATTGACCAGATGCGTCCTCCAACCACAAAGAAAGAAATCAAAAAACTTATAAGATGTATGGCAGCATTAAGTCGTTTCATATCACGGATTGGTGAGAAAGGATTACCTTTCTTCAAACTTGTTCGGAAACATGGAAGTTTTGAGTGGACTGAGAAAACGGACGGTGCCTTTGAAAAACTGAAGAAGCACCTTACGAGTACTCCGATCTTAGTTTCTCCATGGTCGGGAGAAACATTACTGATTTACGTGGCTGCAACACCGCAAACAGTTAGTGGTGCACTGGTCGTAGAACGTGACAACGTCCAACGACCGGTGTATTACGTAAACGAAGTCTTACATGGACCAAAGGAAAGATACCCACAGGTACAAAAGTTGCTCTATGGTCTCCTTATGGCTTCAGGGAACAAAGATATTACTTTTAAGCCCACAAAGTGGTCGTACCAATCGGATATCCCCTTAGTCAAGTTCTCAGAAATAGGAAATCATCAGGACGAATAGCAAAATGGGCGGTCGAGCTAGGGGCTTTCGACCTCTATTTCATCACATGAACAACAATTAAGTCCCAAATAATAGCAAAATTCATTGCTGAATGTACAAACCCTGAACCCACTCATGGGTTCGAGTACGAACACCACGATGAGTGCACAATGTACTTTGATGGTTCCTTGATGCTCAAGGGCTTAGGGGCTGGAGTCGTCCTAACCTCCCTTACTGGAGAACATATCAAATACGCCATTCAGCTAAACTTTCCTATAACAAACAATGTTGCGGAGTATGAAGATTTACTGGCAGGACTCCGAACAGCCAGAGAGCTCTGGATTCGCAAATTACTACTGAAAGGCGTTTCTCAACTAGTAGCGAATCAAGTCGGGAAAGAGTATTAATGCTTAGGTACCAAGATGTCATCTTATCTAGTGGAAGTACGGAAACTCGAAAAGTACTTTTTTGATTTTCAGATCCAACATATTCCTAGAAATAAAAACTTTCTGGCTGACCAGTCGGCACAGATGGCCTCCACAAGGTCACCTATCTCACTCGGAGTTTTTATCGACCAACTTGATTCATCTTTGGTGGTCGAGCATTCCGAGGACATAGATGTTCCAACAGCGGTCATACAAATCGATCCTACGAATATGAATGCTCCACAGGAGGTCGTCACGTACGACCCCGGTAGAGATTGGATGACGTCGATCTACTATTATCTTCAGCATGGTATTATCCTTAAAGATGATGTACAGGCTGATCGTATTGCTCGAAAAGCCAAATCATACACTCTGATCGAACGTACCTTATATAAACAAGGATCCCACAGAGTGTTGATGAGATACATATCTCAAATGGATGGCATTACGTTGCTATCCGATATTCATGGAGGTGTCTGTGGCGCACATCATTCCTACAGAACACTGGTTAGTAAAGCCTTCAAGCAAGGATATTACTAACCAACTGTCCTTCATGATGCAAAAGAGCTCGTGACAAAGTGCGTATAATGTCAATTTCACAGTCGACAAGTACATCAGTCGGCACAAGCTTTGTAAACAATACCTCTTTCTTGGTCTTTTGCAACATGGGGACTAGACATTCTGGGATTTTTCCCAAGAGCACCCAGGGGCTTCAAATTCTTTTTCATCGTGGTTGACATATTTACAAAATGGATAAAAGCTGAGCCAATTGTTAAAATAAGAACTGAGGCTGCTAAGAGGTTTCTCACAAAAAATGTGATCACACGATTTGGTGTACCCAGTCGTATAATTACAGATAACGGTGCCTAGTTCTGTAGAATTTTTTTTAATGAATTTTGCAAGAATTTAGGTATCAAGATACATTTTGCTTCTATCGCTCAACCACAGAGCAACAAAGCAGTCGAAAGAGCCAATGTGATCATAATGCAAGGGGTGAAACGCCGAGTGTTCGACCAGTTAACACAACGGTCAGGAGCTTGAGTTCAGGAACTTCCTTCTGTATTATGGGCCGTTCGAACCACGACTAGGCATGTGACCGGTGAAACACCATTTTTTCTCATTTAAGGTGCTGAAGCCATGCTTCCTTTGGAACTGAAAATAGGCTCTCCTCGAACTGATTGTTACAACATTAATGATCAAGAAGAACGATAACTCGACGATATCAATGTTCTTGAAGAACGACGAAACCAAGCTCTAATGTGATCGGTAGTTTACTAACAAGCCATGCGAATGTATCACAGTCGTAAGGTGCAACCTCGCAGCCTAGCTGTAAGTGATCTGGTTCTCAGAAAAATTCAGATCCAGGCTAATCGCAACAAACTTTCTCCAAAATGGGAAGGTCCATACACTGTGGTCGAAGTTACCAGACCTGGTTCGGTACGACTAGCTATGTCAGACGGGAGTGTTTTGCCAAACTCCCAGAATATTGACCAATTGCGTAAGTTCTTTGTATAAATGTTTTTTCACATTTTGTCAAATTTCAATAAAGTTTATCATTTCTTTAGTTTCTTCGATAAGTGATATTATTTATATGTTTGTACACAAACTCTGGTTGCCTACTATTGTTGTTTACAATGGTCGGAGAAAACCAACTTCTCTCTGGTATCCTTTAAAAGGATTTCTGTTACTCTTTGGCTCCGACATCTAAGTCAAACGCCACAAGGGTCCTAGTCATGACCATTACGTCAATGTTTCTCACCGGCGACCACACTCTTTTCTTAAAGAAACATGCGAGTACAAAGAGCATAACACGAACAACTACATATAGTGATTTACATGCTTAAGATATTGGAGATTATATTTCTTTACTTCAACATTCTGTTCTACTCTTGTTTGGCTACTGGTCAAGACGCAGAAAGCCTCCTAGTCGAAGTCTCCCCTCTCCGCACGTGATCCTGCCCACTAAAAGAAGCTTCCTAGCGACAGTCCATTTCCTACAATCTTCACTGCTAGTCGGACTTGAATATGAGCACGTATCGCGGAGTGTTTCTCATGTCTTCAATTTTTAGCAATCATTACGATCAGTTTGGATACTATATATAAATAAGACCACTTATCGTTTATTGTATGCATCCTTGCAGATTTTCTTTTTCATCAAGATGAGTCTGGACGAGGATTAAAACCTCTATGTATTACTTTAATACATAAAAAGACCATACGTCTTTGTGGTCGTAATCCCTAAGGCTAACGACCTCACTGGTCATAAGGATTCCAGAGATTACATAATAAATAACCTGGTCGGACAAGGTCCCGTACCTAGTCCCCGACCAGTTAACTGTCCGTAAAGCTATGAACTGATATCTGGATCCAAATCCAGATATATCATTTACCGTGCGATGAATTGAACACGTGTTGCATACTACATACCACGCGACGTTACATAATCCTAAGACACTGACTAATGGCTGAATATATCCCGATATTTAACCGCACTGCAGTTGATACTTTAATCAACCGCCACCTCCCTCCGACCAGACGCAATGCTTCGCACAGGCGTCTTCTCCAGAAAACAACTGCCACATCTTCGGAAGCTATTTAAGGATGGAGCATGGGAAGAGGGAAAGAGAGGAGAAAGAAAAAAAAAAGAAAAAAGACAGACAACGGAGAAAGACAAGAGGCTACTGGCATTAGATTCATACTTTTGTTCTATCTTCAGTAGCATGGCCAACATTATATTTCAGTGCAACCGAGATTAGTCCTTTTGCCTGATCGTAGGCATTTCTTGTAAACAACTAGTTCATAGCAATAAAGAGCGACCACATAATTTTTCAGGAGATACGCATCATTTTTCTCTATTTTTATATATTTTCATACGATCGATGATTTGATCGTCGACAAGTCTTATCTTCCGACCATGTAATATATTATTTGGTATTTCGATTATGGAAAACAGATCTGCAACTAGCTGAAGTCACACACTAGTTCTGACCACAGATGATTTTCTAGTATTAATACGATCAGTTTTTATCATATAATCAACGCATACTATCAACAGTGGTTGTGACTTTTACTCTTATTCTTAGCTTACTGCTTTTTTAGTAAATATCTTCTACTATATAAGTAGTCGGTGGATAGAAAATATGTGAGTACTTCATAAGGCAAAGGGATAAGCAAAAGACCTTATTGATATAAGAAAGGTGAGTTTTTTACATTCATACTTCCTATATTACAAGAACCTACTCCTTTGGATCACCAGACTGATCGCGGTGTGTCGGAGATCCGACATCTATTTCTTCTGCAACCTTATTTCCGAGAAGTACCATTTCCTCGAAAAGTTTGGTTGAATCGTCTCACAAGCAGTTGAGGTCATCCTCAACAGCTTGGAGATTTATGGTGGGGTCGGAGGCCTTTAGCTTTGCCAAAACAAAATGACTCTATTTTTTAAAGCCTTTGGGTGCTCTTGGGAAAGGTCCCAGAATGTCTAGTCCCCAGGTTGTAAAAAGCCAAGAAAGAGGTATTATTTGCAAAGCTTGTGCCGGGTGATGTACTTGTCGACTGTGAAATTGACATTGTACGCACTTCGTCACGAGCTCTTTTGCATCATAAAGGGCAGTTGGCTAGTAGTATTCTTGCCTAAAGGCTTTACTGACCAATGTTATGTAGGAATGATGTGCTCCACAGACTCCTCCATGAATATTGGATAACAACTTAATGTCATCTGTTTGAGATATGCATCTCATCAACACTTCGTGAGATCCTCGTTTATACAAGGTTTGTTCGATCATAGTGTATGATTTGGATTTCTGAGCAATACGATCAGCCTCTACATCATCTTCAGGAATAATACCATGCTGAAGATAATTGTAGATCGACGTCATCCAATTTCTACCGGGGTAGTGCTTGATGACCTCATGTGGAGCATCCATGTTCGTAGGATCGATTTGTATGACCTCCATTGCAACATCTATGTCCTCGGAATGCTCGGCCACCGAGGGTGAATCGAATTACTCGAGAAAAACTCCGGGCAGGACAGTTGACCTTGTGGAGGCCATCCGTGCCAACTGGTATGCCAGAAAGTTTTCCTTTCTAGGAATGTGTTGGATTGGAAAACCAAAGAAGTGCTTTTCGAGTTTTCGTATTTCCGCTAGATAAGATGATATTGTTTGTTGCAGGAAAGTTTAGCTGAATGACGTATTTGATATGTTCTCTAGTAGTGGATATTAGGACGAATTGAGCGCCCGAGCCTTTGAGCATCAACGAACTGTCAAAGTACATTGTCCACTCATCGTGGTATTCGTAGTCGGGCCCTTGGGTGGGTTCAGGGTTTGTCCATTCGGCGTTGAATTCTGCTATTGCATGGTACTTAATTATTGTTCGTGAGATGAAATAGAGGTCGAACTCCCCAAGCTCGACCGCCTATTTAGTTATTCGTCCTAATGATTTCTATGTTTTCGAAGAAGTTTGAAGAAATGTAATCCTTTCTAACCTAACCGTGCTATGAAACGACTTAACGCTGCCATACACCCGGCTAGTTTTTGAACTTCTTTCTTTGTGGTCGAAGGGCCCATCTGATCGATGGTCGATATTTTTGCTGGGTTTGCTTCAATACCTCTAGCCGAAACTAGGCATCCAAGAAGCTTTTCCGAAAAATTCCAAACACACACTTGTCTGGATTTAACTTAAGGTTACTCCTTCTTAAGTTATTGAAAGTGTCGTGCAAGTCAAAAATATGGTCGCTAGCATCGATGTTTTTCACGTCGCTAGCATCGATGTTTTTCACAACTATGTCATCAATATAAGCTTCTATATTTCGACCGATATGAGGATTAAAGGTTTTTTTGCATCAATCTTTGAAAACTTGCACCAGCGTTTTTTAGATCAAATGGCATCTTAACATAGCAGTAAGTGTCATATGGAGTGATGAAGGAATTTTTCTCTTCATCATCTTTACTCATATTACTCTGGTGGTACCCTGAATACGCATCTGAAAAACTTAACAACTCACACCCGGAAGTGGAGTCTATAAGTTGATCAATGCGTGGAAGGAGAAAATCATCCTTCGGATAAACTTTATTAAGATCCGTGAAGTCAATACACATTCGTCATTTCTCATTACTTTTCCTAACCATTAGAGGGTTGGTGAGCCAATCTGGGTGGTCGTCTTCATGAATGAATTCATCCTTGAGGAGTTTGTCGATCTCCGACTGGATTGCCTCCTTCCGATCAGATGTGAAACGCCTTAGCTTCTGCTTGACCGGTTTTTGTGAGGCTGGAGAGCTAGGCTGTGCTCGATCACCTCCTTTCGATCAGATGTCGGACGCCTGCTAGGCGAATACGTCCTGGTTTGCTTGGAGGAAGGAGACGAGAGACTATTCCTATTTGGGGTTGAGTCCTGCCCCGACCAGTACCTTTTGGGAAGACGCATTAGCGTTTCTTGAGCCAAACGGTGCGTTGGTGCTTTCCAGAGGAGCGCCTTTGCCGAGTGGTACCTCCTTGTTATCGGGCTTTTGATTCTTCTTATTCTTGAGAGACTTTTTCTTTTCTTCTCTTGCATCTCTAGGCCTGACTGTGGATTTTTATATTTTCAATCAATAGCATCGCACCATTTGACCGCTTCACTAGTGGTTGCATACTTGTCTACCATGTCGAAAAGTTCGACGGTCATCTGTGGAGGATTTATTGCAATATCGTTCGTAAAATGGCGATTTCTCAGCCTTACGTTAAAAGCCTGAATGACAAAAGATTCTGCGATATCTGGGATAGAGTTTCGAACCTAGCTGAATCTCTTGATATATTGTCAAAGAGTTTCGTTGGCTTTTTGCTTCATCCAATGAAGATCATCCTCCTTCCCGGGACGTTTATACGGCCCTTGAAAGTTGGCGATCAGAATATCGCAGAGCTACTCCCAAGTGTAGATAAATCCGATCGGTAGGTTAAGCAACCACGAGCGGGCAGACCCTTCAAGGACTATGGGCAAGTAATTTGTCATCACGTTATCATTACCACCAGCAGCTTTGACGGTGCCTCTCCTTCCCTACGGTTGACGCTAGTTGTCGACGATTGAGTTGTCGATCTTATGAAATAAAATAGAGAAAAATGACAAGAGTTCTTGGGAGATAATGAGACTGCTCTTTATTGCTATGAACTGGATCCTTTCCAGGGGGTGCCCTTAACAAGGCAATGGACTAGTCCGAATAACACTAAGCGTAGTGTTTGCTATGCTAATGCTTCAGATGAAAACCAATTGTTTCTTGATCTTCCTAATTGGATTGGCTTCGATCCCTTCAGCCGTTCGTGTTCTTCCTTAAGTAGTTGATTAAGTGGTGGCAGTTAATGCTGGAAGAGACGTGTGTTGGAAGTATCGCGACTTGTCGGAGCGATGCAACAGTTGATGAAGCATCAACTGTTCGGCGGTTGATTTATGTGAGACACTAAACCACATGATAGTTGGGTGTTAGTGTCTTAGGACCATAAAACATCGCGTGGTATGGAGCCAACATGACATCTACTCTATTCATCACACGGTAAGGAATATGCTGACAGCAAAATCCAGATGCCAGCTCATTGCTTGTACAAGTAGTTCATTGCCAAGTCGAACCAATTTTTCTCATCCCAAGTCTCTGCCATGTTCGCATGAGTGATGACGGAGCGAAAGGAGTGAATGAAGAATGCTTGAGCAAAGTGATCTTCAAGAACCCAACGCATTCTTCCCCACGATCGGCGCTAGGTGTTAATGATCGAGTCCCTGATCTTACGAAATAAAATACAAGACAATGACAAAGTGTTCTTGGAAGAGAATGAGATTGCTCTATATTGCTATGAACTGGATCATGTGCCTTCGACAAAGCGGTGGACTAATCCTAATTACACTGAGCGTAGTGCTTGCTATGCTATTGAATCAGAGTTAAAACATGAATCTAGTGTTGATTGCGATGCTTCAATCCGATGCCCTTGTTCCTCCGTGCTCTGTTTTTAAATAACCATAGAAGAGGTGGCAGTTACTCCTAGAGAAGAAGCCGATTAGAAGTGACATGCCCGGTCGGATAGTCAGTTACAGTTAATGAAACAGTAGCTGGTCGTCGGTTAGCATATATGAGACATTCAACCGTATAGTAGTTATTGTCAGTGTCTTAGGACCATGAGCCGTCGCATGGTATGGAACATATATAGCATGCGTTCCATTCGTTATACGGTAAGAATATACTTGGAGTTAGATCTAGATGCCAGTTCAAGGCTTCTATGAGCAGCCATCTGGTCGGGGACTGGGTACAGGATCTCATCCGACCAGGGTACCCATAAGTAACATCTGGAATCCTTATGACCACGAGGGTCGTTAGCCCTTGGGGTTACGACCATAATGACATATGATCTTTTAACTATGTATTAAAGTAATACATAGAGATTTTAATCATCGTCAGTCGCCAAGCCGCCCTAGGCCCAGTCGTCACCTCGCCTCGCCTCAGCTCTGCTTGGGCCGCCGTTGCTCTCCCTCGGCATCGTCATTGGCTCCGCTTCCCTTGGCCTCCTCGGCACCAACTCCGCCCAATCCACCGGTCGCTGGACGCCCAGATCCCACGCGTTGGTCCACCGCGCCACTCTCACTGAGCTCCATCTCTACTCTGCGATGGACGACGCTTCTGCCGTTGATTGCTTCTGGGGTGCTCTGCTTTTTAGGTGGGGAGGAAGAGAGCGCGTGCGGTGTTGGATGGAAGAGAGCAGAGGAGTAAAGGGATAATAAGTAACATCTGGTTTATAACTACATCCCGCTTCGGATTCTCTGTCCCCTCTGCATCAGCTTCTCCAGCTCTAACTTCTTGCATAAGCTTCTTCCGTTGTTAAATCTTGTTGCTGCTAGTATCTGCTGCTAGTTATTATTTCATGTCGTTTCTTCCGCTGCGTCCATCCAAGTCCGTACCGCTATATCTTTGAGTTCGTCTAAGACATGCGAGTCCACAAATTTATTGTCAGTCATATAAGAATATGAATTACTTTTGCATGGCAGGAGCCACCGCTCTTCTCTTTGAGCCGCTGCAGATCGTAGAAGTCGTTATGATACCGCTGCTTTTCTTTGAGCTGCCGCCCCGAGCTTCTAAGGCTACCATGCTTCTTCCGCACTGCGCCTTCGTTGCCCTTCTTGTGCACTGTGCCGCCATCGTCTTGGGCTTCGATCTGCGCCGTCCTGTTTCTATATATTCCTCTTCGGCTTGACTTGATAGTTTTCTCTATTCCTGTCGGTTATATTATCTTTTTCGTCGTGTTATTGCGGTCGACTTTGTTCCCGCTTGCCTCTACTTTCTCAACCCCTGCACCTTGTGCTTTATGGGCTGTTGCACGACCTCGGATGAGAGATCTTTTGATACTCGATATATTTTCCAAGAGCTGCACGCCACAACGACATTATCAAGATTTGGACTTCGGATTTTCCCTATTGTAATGTTAATTTTTTAAAAATGCAATTCTATTTGCATACGCTTTGTATTTAAAGGGGATGTTAAAGATATTTATGGTATTTCTCTTGTAACGGAGTTTAGTTTTGTGCACTCTGGATCTTAATGTATCTATCTATTATATTATTGAAGCAATAGAAAAAGAAGTCACCACATTCGCTCTCAAAGGCTAGAAATTCTCACGTTAATCGGTGGAAAAAGAGAAATATCTACACCATTGATTATGGTGAGTCCAGATTATAACGATATAGATTAAACGAAAGAGTTAATGCCAAGTACAATATAGAAATAAGAGTCCATGTCAAGTACAATGCAAAAATAACTGAAATTCGAAATATAAAATAAAATAAAATTAGCAATTTAATTTTGACATGATTCCTAAGTAAAATCACTAGATAATCATAATTTAGAATAATATTTTTTTCAAAAATAGTAATTGGATTAGTATACGAATTCCAACAAAAAAAATAACTGGAATTCGGAATTAAAAATAAAATAAAATTATCAAATTGAATTCGATACGAATTACAAAGTAAAATCACCAATAATTGTAATTCTTTATATATATATATATATATATATATATATATATATATATATATATATATATATATATATATATAAATTCTAAATAATAATAATAATTTAATTTCCAACAAATAGCAATTGGATCAGTATAAGAATTCCAACAAAAAATAATTAAAAATTAGGTAATAAAATAAAAAAAAGTTTTGCAATTTAATTTCCATATGAATTCCAAAGTAAAATACTTAAATAAATAAATTTCGGAACAAAAAAACCATCATCAATTTGATTTCCATACGAATTTCTAAGTAAAATCCTAAATAAATATAACTCAAAATAAAAATTAAACAAAAAATAGCAATTGGATTAGTATACAAATTTAAATTAATTGATTTTGGAATAAAAGTAAAATAAAATTAGTATTTTGATTTCGATACGAATTCTGAAGTAAAATCTATAAATAACCATAATTCGGCATAAAAATTAAATAAAAAATAACAATTGCATTAGTTTACGAATTCCAACAAAAAATAATTGAAATTAGGAACAACAAATAAAAAGAAAATTTACAATTTGATTCCATACAAATAATTGAACAAATTAAATATAAGTTATTAGGAGGATATCGTGAATGGTGTCAGAGGAGACCACGAAAGAGTGCAATGGCGTCGATCTATCCTACAAGAAGGCATTGATCCACAAGGAAGCAAATAGCCAAAGCAGCGGTGAAGAAGAAGAGAACAATTTCATATTGCTCACCTTAGTTGTTCGACAAGAACAATATCGTGCTGCTCGCTGGAGCTGTTGAAGAGAAAGACCGAAGTCAAAGGAGCTAAGTGTTGTGACGACGAATGGTGAGCATCGACGTTGTTGAAGAAGTCACTGGCCAAAGAAATTCGATAATGGGGAAGACATAGTAGAGAGGAGATGAAGCTTTGGATTAAAGATGAGCTATCAACGATATGTGACCATCGGGTAGCTAGGAGTATGCCATCGTTGGTGAGTGACATGTCATTATCGGCGATGGCGAGCAGATTCTCCTTATCGTTAGACAACGACTAAGAAATACATACCGACATCAGTGAAGATGGGAGGCCATCGCAGTTAGTGAGGAAGCCACATCGTTGAGTTAGATAACGTCGAAGAAGAGGAGCGTCTGACACAGGAGAAGAAGACATTGAGCACGTATAACATCGTTCATGTGTATATACTTGCATGCATCCTACGAATAGAAGTATGGACGTACAGAAACAAAGGAGCAAAGAGCTCGGGGTTGAGATATCGCAACGGTAAGGAATAGGCTTGGGGGCCACTGGAGAGAGTGCGACGGGTGTCCCGGCAGGGATTGACAATATTTGCACGCATATATGTGTAGATATCATAGCGGTCATCATTAAGCGATAATTGGAGAGAAGTAGAAGATAACTATATGGTAGAGTATTGCATTGGAAATGGTAGAAGCTGAGAGATATCGATCAAGAATTATGCTTACTGTTGGAGGTTGAAGTAAAAAAAATTATGGCAGGAAGAAGAGATAGAAGACACACGGTTCGGTGGGGCAATTGATGTAAGGGAAGATAAGTTCAAGGTAGGTCGCTCACGGTGCATCATTGTATATGTGGGAAAGATACTTTAATACCATATAAACTAATAAGATAATTTTATTACACACACAATCAATGTATTGCTTGAGATTAGCAGAAGTACATGTGCATGCAAAATATTTTGAAAAAGTTAAGGACATGCAACTATATAATGTATACATAGTGAAGAGTGATTAACTTATTATACCCATAATTTTCTTTCATAAAATCTCATGCTTCAATTACGTTATTTAAGTTGTATTTTTCTTCAAGTTTCTATTGTCATTTTCTAATGTTTATGATATCTTAAAAATCTAAATAGCTATAAAATACATAAATGTATTATCAAGTATCTAAGTTATATCATTTGTCACTGTAAAGTTTAAAATAAATCTAACTATACAAATACGCGGACCACCGTGCTATTTATTTATAAAACTATTGCAATAGTTATACAGTATTCGTAACAGAAACAACCACAGCAGCAGCCGGAGTACGGCCGCGAGGCCGTGCAGCGGCAGCGCGTTGGGAGCTGAGCCACGCCCACACCCACACCCACACCCCTCCCACGCCATCGACCGAGAGCCTCTCCCCCTCCGTGACTCGGAACTGTCTGCCTCTGCGTGCGTGAGCGTGTGTGTGTCACTGCCCTTCGGCCTGGGCTGCGCTGCGCAATAAATAAGCCACCTCCGTTCCCACCTCTTTCCTCGCCTCATCCATGGGTACGGCTAGCGCCCGTTGAGTGCTGCATCAACCCCGCGAAGAGAATCGGAGAAAGAATCCTCTTTCTTGCACGGGGCGGCGGCAATCTTTGCTTTGCTTGCGGTGTTCTTGTTCTTTGGCGCGTGTGACATTGGTGGTGGTGGTTTCTTCGTGTTGACCGATGGGGAACTGCGTGGCGAGCGGCGGCACGACGGTGACGGCAGCCGGTGGAGGTGGGGGTGGGGGTGGAGGGGAGGATGGGAAAAGGCGGCGGAGGAGGTGGAAGGCGCCGCGGGAGGACCAGCTGGGGATGGTCCCAGGCCGGATCTTCTCCAACGACGGCCGCAGCCGCACCGCCTCCGTGTTCACGCAGCAGGGGCGCAAGGGGATCAACCAGGACGCCATGCTCATCTGGGATGTAAGCGAACTACTCCCTCTCCCTCCTCTCCTATCTTTCCCGGCGCGATTGGCTGACTCCTCGTTGATTGATTCGGCCGTGGTGGTAATGGTGATGCGGTTGTTGCTGTGGCAGGGGTTCGTCGGGGAGGAGGACGGCGTGCTGTGCGGGGTGTTCGACGGGCACGGGCCGCACGGGCACCTGGTGGCGCGCAGGGTGCGGGACGCTCTCCCGCTGAAGCTCATGTCCGCCGCGCGCGCGTCGTCCAAGAACGGCCTGGACATGCCGGGCGCCGCGTGGAGGAAGGCCTTCGCGCGCGCCTACAAGGCCATGGACAAGGACCTCCGCTCCCACCCCTCCCTCGGCTGCTTCTGCAGCGGCAGCACCGCCGTCACCGTCCTCAAGCTCGTACGTGGCACCGGACATGACATACATCTCTTTCCTGTCTCCCGTCCATCCATCCGTCCTCGCACAAATGTCAAATCACGTCCGCCTCCCTGTTGCTTGCGCGTGCGCGTCGACTCACGAGCGATTTATGCACGCAGGGCTCGGATCTTTACATGGCCAACATTGGGGATTCGCGCGCCGTGCTCGGCTCCAGGGACGGCGCCGGCGCCGGTATGGTCGCCGTTCAGCTCACCGTTGACCTCAAGCCCGATGTCCCCGGTATGCCACTCTGCTGCTACCCACCGTCAATTCAGCTTTCTTGGTGTGGATTGATTTTAGGAGCTCGTGTGTTGATGGCACTGGATGTGATTGCAGGCGAGGCGGAGCGGATCAAGAAGTGCAGGGGCAGGGTGTTCGCGCTGCAGGACGAACCGGAGGTGCCGAGGGTCTGGCTGCCGTTCGACAACGCGCCGGGCCTGGCAATGGCACGAGCGTTCGGTGACTTCTGCCTGAAGGATTACGGCGTCATCTCTGTGCCGGACTTCTTCCACTGGTCTCTCGCGGAGAAGGACCAGTTCGTCATCCTTGCATCGGACGGGGTAATTTGCTCTACCCAGCACTCCACAGTTCATTTCATTGCTCTTCCATTGCGTTGCTCTCTGTATGGTTGTTGGCTGTTTGCCCGTGCAAAGATATGAGTATCTCTGTCCCAGCAAAATCTTGCTTCTTTCTTTTCGTCGGGATTAAATTAGTTGCGATGTAGTGTCAATCTGTCACGCCTTCGCATTCGTGATGTAATTAGTTGCACATGGCGGGCCTTGAGCTTCCAGGACGTCTCGTGCACTTCATAGAAGCTAAAAGAGGCTTAATGATCGATACCTATGAATGATCCTACTCTTTTGACTCGGAAATGCCATAGCTTTCGGGGTTGGTTGCTAAACTGTCATGATGGCAGGTGCAATAATATTAATTTCCGACATCTGCACCTTTTGTGACTACTGCATAAATAATGATTAGCCAGCTTAACACCCTTCTTCGTTGCATTGTCACCCACCTGTTGTTATCTGCTGTACTTAAACTGTTAAATCTTATCCAAGTTCAACTTGACACGACTGATGTATTTCCGAAAGAAAAAAACTTGACACGACACTGATTGATTTAATCGTTGTGATGAAATCATGTGCACCTCCTAAAATTTTGTTGGCCAATTACTCCCTGTTTCAACGTTTCACTAGTAAACCTCTGCCTTTGCAATTGGCTGGCTTGACACATTTGTCAGTCACTGAAAGATGGATAATTTGCCTTTTGTAGTGTTAGGGGAGATTAGGTGTGTTCTTTTTTTTAGTGTTAGGGGGGTTTGGGATTTACTTGCCCTCATTTGGTTCAACAAAATTAAGGCCCATATGTCAAGCTGTACTAATTCTGTGAACTAGCATTACCTTAAATGATCTAGGCATCTAACACGAAGGCCAATTTATGTGTAATAAAGGTCACTGCTATAATGCGTGGGCGACCCATCAATATTAAAAGTGCAATATGGATTATTCCGTTGTGGTTCAACAAAGTAGCAGTACTCATCTCATCACATGGGGGTAAATTTTCCTTTTGATCCGTGCACCTTCTGTTAATCACGCTTCTCATTAATTTTCTTCAGGGTTTAGGGTGTTAACATCAAAATAAACAATGTACACTACCCAAAGCGAGATTTTGTCCTCTGTGTGAACTACCCTTTGTTGAAATGACTAATTAAAGAAGAGCAGTCCATTTTACCCATGCAATGGATCTGTTTATCGCTTGAAATGTTTTTTCTAATAGACAAATAGTTTGGTCGATTTTCAGTCATTGTCTGCCTAATTGTTTTTGCAGCTGTTGCTAATTGTAAAGCATGCTTCTTTAGTCCCCTTTTGGTATTGAATGTAGTTTGAAAAGTTGAACCACATTAGTTTGGAATCAGCAAAAGAAATGATGGTTACTTGGTCTGCTTATCGATGCCTTTTAGAAGCTTGCCATTTGTCCTTTCGTCTTTTCTTGTGTGGCACATCTGCTTGATTCCATATAGTTGTGATTCCATATAGTTGTACTAAACGAAACTATACAAGATATGCATATACTTGGTTGGCTTTATATTTCTGTACAGCTTGCACTAATGGAAATCATGCAGGTGTGGGATGTCCTTAGCAACCAAGAAGCTGTTGACATAGTGTCTTCGTCACCAAGCCGATCAAAGGCAGCGAAATCCCTTGTCGAGGCAGCTACTCGGGAATGGAAAACCAAGTATCCGACATCAAAAATTGATGACTGTGCAGTCGTTTGCTTATATTTGGATGGAAAAATGGACCATGAGCGGGACTCGACAACCTCTTTGGACAACATCAGCCTTGATGAGGGTTCAGTTGCTGATCCTAACGAAGCGCAGGAACAGGAGCCCACCTTAACTCGGAATTTCACAGTTAGGACAGTTGCGGGGAGCGCTCAAGAGAAGGCTTTGGCTGGGGCAGATGCCAGGATTGCCGGTGCAGCCGACGATCATAACTGGTCAGGCCTCGATGGAGTGACGCGGGTCAACTCGCTTGTTCAGCTTCCTAGGTTTTCCGAGGAGAAGGCAATTGGCTGAGGAGCAGTCCCGCCATTCTTATATTATTTTCCCCTTGTTTTCACCTGTTGTTCCGAGTTTAACTTAGTTGTCAGTTGTTTCAGAGAAAAAAGGTAGAAGTGAAACCATCTTTGTGATTTGGTGCGGTGCTTGGCAAGCGTTCCAGCCACTATGCTTAGAATTTGAGTTGTCCTTTTTTGCCCAACAAAGACTGTACATTTCGAAGGACAAAGGTTCACCTTTTGTTAATCTTCAGGTACACATACCTTGAAGATCCAACAACCTTTGTTCGAAATGTGTTCCAAATGTGCAATTTTGTTGGGTTAAAACGAACAACCTGTAATCCTAAGCACAGTGGTCACGATGCACGCTAGGCCCCCTCGTCAACTGGGATGATACGGTCGGGTGATTTGTAAATTTTCTTCCCACCGGCGCTTTGGCTTTGTAGAGAGATGTGATGTTCAGAACCTTTTTCGGTGTAGCTTTTTTTTTGACAAAGCGCAGTGCGCTGTGTCGGATTGCCATTTTGCCGTGACAACCAGACTTAACTTCGACTGCCGCTTTTGCCCTTCTACTCTCTTGCAGCTATCATCGTGCCTTTGAGGAATTGGTGACATCACCGTGGTCAGATGACTGATAGTACGTGACACGTTGCTGCATCTTGTCTGCGATCTAACTAGCCGGCCGGGTGTACTGTACAGGTATCCGACCGTGCTGGCCTCACGGGCCTTGTCGGTCCGACCTGATTTGTCGTTTCCTCAGTCCCATTTGTGGTCTTCTCAGTACGATGCGCGGACAATCCGGTTTTAGTGCAGATCGCAAAGATCAACAGATCAGAGATAGGTGAGCACGTGAGAAGGCAACATGACTAGTGCTTCTGAATCAAGCAAGACCTGACATGTTCTGTTGCAGTGCAGGGCTAGGCCCTGGCGTCCTGCAGGCTGTAGCGCTGCTCTGTAGGCGATGACACCCGCCGTGGTGCGACGCAATGATTGCCGGTGTCAGAAAAATAGACATCAGAAAAAGCCACGAACATTACGTGACGATGATCACAGTATAAGAAGGGTTATAAAAGAATTTTAACAAGATATTAACTCTCTCCGTATGATTTACCAGAGATATATAAAAGGCTAAAAGAATTTAAAGTCCAAGTAAGAAACTAATCTGCTAATATAGTATATTTGAATTCGTCTAAATTAGAAATTCAGATCACATACGAATCACAAATATCAACAATCTCTACCTTAAAATGAATTTCTTCTTGTAACAAAAAATAAAGAATCATCAATTACCAAATAACTTCACAATAAGATGAAAATCACTCTCCACCAAGTAGTCTCTAGGACTAAACTGTAATACCAATTAAGTTTGAGCAAAACTCAAACTTAGTAACAGGAACTAGCTTTGTCATCATGTTAACTGGATTATCGTGAGTACTTATCTTGCACACGTTGATATCATCTTGAGCAATAACACATCGAATAAAGTGATATCTCACATCAATGCGTTTTGTTCTCTCATGAAACATCTGATCCTTTGTAAGGCATATAGCATTCTGACTATCACAAAATATAGTAGTGCAAGAATTATCTCCACAAAACTCAGTGTACAAACCTCTCAACCAAATAGCTTCTTTACAAGCTTCAGAAATAGCCATATATTCTGCTTCAGTGGTAGATAAGGCAACAATAGCTTGCAAACTTGTCTTCCAACTAACAACACAACCACCAATTGTGAAAACATAACCTGTGAGAGACATTCTCATGTCCAAATCACCAGCATAATCAGAGTCAACATAACCAACAAATTCATCTCTAGAATTCTCAAACTGCAAACAAGCATTAGAAGTGCATGCAAATATCTGAAAATTCATTTAACTGCTTTCCAATACTCTTTTATAGGATTTGTCATGTATCTACTAACAACACTCAATGTATGAGATAAATCAGGATCAAAACAAACCATGACATACATAAGAGAATCAACTGAACTAGAATATGGAACTCTAGACATGTACTCAATATCATAATCTGACTCAGGACATAACGCTAAAGATAATCTGAAGTGCGAAGCTAATAGAGTACTCACTGATTTTGCATCATGCATATTCAAATGATAAAGGACCTTCTCAATATAACTTTGTTGACTAAGGTATAACTTGTCAGATTTCCTCTCTCTAACAATCTCTATGTTAAGAATTTTCTTTGCTATACCTAGGTCTTTCATCTCAAATTCATTGCTCAATTGTGCTTTCAGTTTTGCTATTTTCGATTTATCTTTTGCAGTAATTAACATATCATCAATAACCATTAACAGACTTTAAATAAACACAACTATCATAATCAGATCACTTAAAATCATAAGAGAGCATAAATGAGTCAAATCTATTGTACCATTGCCTAGGAGATTACTTCAAAGCATAAAGAGATTTCTTGAATCTACAAACAAGGTGTTCTTTTTCAGGAATAACAAAACCCTCAAGTTGGTCCATGTAAATGTCTTCTTCCAACTCCCCATGTAGGAATGCAGTTTTAACATCTAATTGCTCAAGGTCATACTCATGCATAGCAACAATACTGAGTAAAGTGCGAATAGAACTATACTTTACAACTGGGGAAAAGACATCATTAAAATCAATATATGGAATCTGACTATAACCTTTAGCAACCAACCTTGCTTTATATCTTGCTGGTTCAGTAGGAGAAATACATTCATTTCTTTTGAAAATCGACTGGCAACGAACAGGCTTCTTCTCTTTTGGCAATTTCACCAGTTTTCAAGTGTCATTCTGATCAAGTGACTTCATCTCATCATGCATAGCAATTATCCACTTATTACAATCAGTGGAGTTAATAGTCTCAGAGTATGATGAAGATTATGTATTACCTTCAATTTCTCCTGCAACACTCAATGCATAAGCAACAATATTAGATTGTTCAATCAACCTCTTGGGTGGATTAATCTCCCTCCTAGGCCTGTCAACTGCAATGAACCGTTGTAGTGCCTGCTCAGCAATAGGTGCATTATAAATAACAATATTTTTCTTATATGATGTATTACCTGAACCAACAAAATGATCCACCTAAACACTTGCATTCTGCTCACTCTCAACAGGAACAATACTAGGCAGTTTATCATGAAGCAAAGCAGATTCATTAAAGATAATGTTTCTGCTAATCACAACCTTAATTGTTTCAGGATTCCATAACTTGCATCCTTTAACACCAGATTTATAACTATGAAAAATGCACTAAACAGCTCTAGGCTTTAATTTTCTATTTATCATCATGAGCATAAGCAGTACAACTAAAAACTTTCAATTCTGAATAATTTGCTGGGGTACAAGACCATACCTCAATTGGAGTCTTCTTTTCAATTACAATAGAGGGTGACCGATTAATAAGATAGCAAGTACTGGAAGCAGCTTCAGCCCAAAAACGCATATGCCAACCTACATTAGACAACATGCAACGGCCCTTGGAAATGATGGTCCTATTTATACGCTCAGCTACACCATTTTGTTGAGGAGTATGGGGAACGATGTAATGCCTGACAATGCCTTCATTTTTGCAATATGATTCAAATTCATTACAACATAATTTTGTCCCATTATCAATGCGAAGTTTCTTTACCTTCTTTTCAGTCTGCCTTTCAACCATAGTCTCCCACTCTTTAAATATTTAAAATGCATGCGAGTCATGCTTCAAGAAATAAGGCCACACTCATCTAGAGTAATCATCAATAATTGTTAACATATAACGAGCACCTCCTAGCGATGTCTTGCGAGACGACCCCCATAAATCAGAATGCACATAATCCAAACTACCTTGTGTAGTATGAACTAAAGTATTGAACCTCACCCTCTTGTGTTTGCCAAACACACAATACTCACAAAATTTCAGCTTGTCGATGCTTTGTCCAACAAGAAGTATTTTCTTGCTCAATTCTGCCAAACCAATTTCACTCATATGCCCAATATGCATATGCCAAATATTAGTAGCATCAGAATCAGACAATGAATTTGAAATTACAGCAACATTACCTGATATGGTAGTACCTCGCAGATGGTATAGATTGACAGATTTAATTTCAGCTTTCAACACAATAAGAGAACCTTTTGATACCTTCAAAACTTCACCTTCACCAGAATACTTATACTCTTTAGTATCAAGAGTACTCAAAGAGATGAGTATCTTTAAAAATATGGAATGTGCCTCACATCTGTCAAAGTTATGGCAATACCATCAAACATCTTGATCTGAACTGAACCAATTCCTGCAACCTTACAAGATAATTTATCACCCATCAACATAGTACCACCTTCAACAGGTTCATAGGTGGCAAACCAATCCCTATTAGGACACATGTGAAAGGTATAGGCGGAATCAAAAATCCATTCATCATTGGTCTTAGCATATCCAACAAAGGCAACAAGAACTTCTTTATCAGAACTATCATCAGCTGCAAAGGAAGTTGTACATTCATCATCTGGTTTACCTTTTGGTTTATAATAGTCAGTTCTTTTTTCTTTATTATGCAATTTCCACCATTCAGAGATGTCATACCCACTTTTCTTGCAATATTTGCACAACATGTACTTGCCTCTTGATTTTGACCGGTGCTTGTAGCCGTTCGAACTTTTACATCGATATCGATTGTTTGAGTTCTTCTGCTTTTGCCTGCCACAAACAAACAAGGTTTCTCCTTGCGAACTTGAATTTTTAGAAGGTACCATTTGTTTTATCTTCTCCTTAGCATGCAAAGCTTCATAAACTTCATGAAGTGTGAGAGTATCTCTACTATATAATATGGTATCTCTGAAATTTCGAAAATAACTAGGCAGGGAGCATACAAGAATAAGATCCAAATCCTCACCATCATATTTTACCTCCATCGACTCTAGGTCGGCAACGATCTCCTTAAACATCGAAAGATGATCAAGCACGGATCCTCGTTCTTATAATTTATGAGAGTACAACTTCTGCTAGGGATGCATCTTGCTCGTGAGATCTTTGTCATGCAAATTTATTTTAGTTTCAGCCATAATGCAGCAGATGTCTCTGCTTCAAAACCTCCTGCAAAAATATGATTTGATAGATGAAGGTGAATCTGAGATAAAGCCTTACGGTTTTTACGCTTCTCATCTGCGGCCCATGTAATATGTTATTTCTCAAATCCTTCTAATGCACCATCTAAATCCATCTGTGCCAGCACAGCCCTCATCTTGACTTACCACGGCAAAAAATCTTGTGTTTCAAAGTCGCTATGAGAAATAAATCCTGAAATTACTGGTACTGATCTGTGTAAACCTAGCAAAAATCACAACATCTTTGGTACACCTTTTGTGTATGCGGATCAAAGATCTTCAAAACACCCGGTATACTTATTGGATGGACGAAGCAAAAAAAAACTCCAAAACTACCAAATCAGCAGGAGCACTGACCTTTCTTGGTGAGTAATTAAAAAATGATTTTTTCTTGGAACCTGAGCTGCACGTGTGAATTTGATCCTACACGTGAATCCACAGGAAACCTGCTGGAGAATGGCTGTTGTGCTGCCCACTTGTTTTTGCTTTTGATCTTGTGTCTTCAATCGCTCGCGCACTAGTTCAGCTGATGGCGACGTTCGACGAACGGACTGAGGAGCTGGCGACTTGGACTGAGGGGACGAAGAGCGATGTTGGCGTCGAAGGAACGAAGGAGTGATGCTGGCACCTCTTGGACTGAGGCGAGGAACAGACGGCGGCGGAAGACGAACGAGCTTCTTGTGCTGTACGCGTCCACGGGCGCGACGTACGACGGGAGCAGCGATCGAGGCGAAGGCTGGCACGATGCGCGTGACAGCGGCGCCAAATTGGATTTACTATATTTTTTTTGTATCTCTCTCAAAACCCTAATCTCTTGTGCTCTGATACCACTTGTTAGAAAAATAGAGACAAAAGGAGACACGAATTTTTACATAGAAAACTCTTACAGGAAAAAAAATCACGGGCGGCAATCGACGATGATCACTATATAAGGAGTGTTTACAAAATGCAGGAGAATTACAATCAGACGTTGACTTTCCCCATACTGGTTATAAGAGGTCTAGAAAGGAGTAAAAAGGTTTGGAGTCCAAGTAAGAAATTAATCTGTTAATATAATATATTTAAATTCATCTATATTGGCAGATGGGTGCACCGGCCGAGTGGTGCATGCATGGAGGACGGCGACCCTTCTATGATCGATGAGAGCAAGGAAGGACAGGCATCCGGCACCGTACCGCGACCGACGAGGCATCTGCACGCTTCTGTCGCTGACCAAATGGCACTGAAAGAATCCACGGTCCACACACACTGACATGCTGTTCACGCAGTTGGTTCAATTCGTCTCCTTGAGAAATTACTCTCAGCCCGGGGATGTGAACTCGGAACGGGTTACTTATATGTAGCTCATGCTCGATACCACTGTATTGTACGTGCAGAGTGGCAAGAATTTTTGACCGAAATGGCGTGCAATCGGCTCATATTAGTAAGAGTAGCTATTTGCGATTTTTTTTAAAACAAAAATGACCGTCTGCTGTATGACCACCGTGCGGCAGCCCCTACCACCGTGCCACGTACCCCAGCGATACCGCGCTGCTGTCGTGCGGTGACACCTTAGCCTGCCACGTGGGCCTCCTGGAGTGGCCACCGCACGCTGGCCTACTGTAGTGTCGGTTGCCGCATGGCGGTCGTACGATGGGACTGTAGCATTTTTTTTAAAAGAAGATTTATGTGTAATTTTTAAGAATTTTTAAATATAGCAAATGAGCTTAAAAATTATGAATGTTTTTGTGAAGCTTTCTGACATAGTGTACTTGTTTGTGTAATTTTGTTCAAAAATGTATATGTTCTAAATTTTTCTCAAAAATTCATTTAAGTATATGATTTGCATGAATTTTTTAATATAGAAAATGGTGTCCAAACATTATGATTTTTTAACGGCATCTTACATAGTGGACTTGATTGTGTAATATTTTTCAGAATTTTATATGTTCTAAAAATGTCACAAACATTAAGGGTTTAGGTCTCAAAAATTAGAGTTTTAGGTCTCGAAAATTAAGATTTCATGATTTCATGTGACTTTGAATGTGTAAAGTTTAGTACCATATGGATCACTTTAGGTAAGAGACACTCTGAAAAGACACTAATTAAGGGTTTAGGAGGCCTCTCTCCTCCGCATGTTTGTTGCCCTGTCGCCGATGTCCCCCTTGCCCGCAGTGCTACACCTCGACAACGCCTGCAGAATTCCCGACGCTGTGACTACTCTAGGAATTCCCGGATGGGATGCGAAGGGCCTAGTGAACCATTTTACTTAGTTCATGTGTTGATTTATGAGCAGTGTAAAAGGAGGCAACTTTGATCGTGCCTTTGAGCTAATGAGTAAGATGATGGATGAAAGCTTCCTGGGATAGCGGCATGATAGAGTATTTTTGCTTTGCCGCGAACCCTTAGTGAACCGTCTGTTTCCCTTCCTAACAAATGACGACACGATTTCATATCACTTGGATTGTGGGAAGTTTAGTACCATATGAAATGACAATATGATTTCATGTTCACCCTAGATAGTAATAGTAGTAGTATTACTCGGAGCAAATACAAAACTTCTTTTAACATCGTTGTAATAGTACACGACTAATATTGCTAACTGTTTCACAAGGCATGCCATGGGAGTTCAAATTCTGCCACTACTGCTGTAACAATCTTACTACTACAAGTAGTCCATATGATCCTAAACTTCAAACATTCCAAGTCACATGAAATCACGAAACCCTAATTTCCGAAACCTAAACCTAATTTTCGAGACCTAAACCCTTAATGTTCGAAATATTTTCAGAACATATAAAATTTTGAAAAACATTACACAATCAAGTCCACTGCGCAAGGAGATGTTAAAAAAATCATACTGTTTGAACCACATTTTCTGTATTAAAAAAATTCCTACAAGCAGTTTATTTAAATGAATTTTTAAGAACAATTAAGAACGGATAAATTTTGAAAAAAATTACACAAGCAAGTACACTGTCTTACGAGACTTCACAAAATTTTATAATTATTGGAGTTCATTTGCTATATTTAACAATTTTTACAAAAAATACATATAAATAAAAATTTTAAAAAAAAGAAAAAAAATACTAGTATCACCGTACGACCGTGTGGTGGCCACTCCGGGAGGTCCATGTGGCAGGCTAAGGTTGCCTACCGTATGATGATCGTGTGGCAGCATCGAGGTGCTATAGTGGTCATTTTTGAAGAAAAAATATGCAGACGGCTGTCATTTCAGCTAAAAATAAAAAAAAAATAAAAATCGAGCGGCAGATGGTTCCAAGCCGCGACGCGTACGGTACCAGGATGGAGATTGGAGACTGAGAAAGTTTCGAAAAGTTGCGCTGCGTGCTCACGGCGTTCAAGCACGCAGCAGGGGTCGGTAACTTCGTTTTCTTGCCTTTTTGTTTTTCCCATGTGAAGTCGAGCGCACTAGTTTGGAAACGATGCTTGGCATGGACTTGGGCGTGGGACAAAATATCTTGGTACGTTTCGCGTCACCAGTCACCACAGAATAAAAGTATTGCAGCACGCGAATAATATTATTGCAGCAGTACGTATTTTTAATTAGAAGCCTGATTGGATATTTCAGTGTTCCTGGATCAACGCATTAGAGTACTGCAGACTACGGTCGCGTTGTCAGCTTCCTTCACGGGGGTGGGCTCCGGGCAGCCGAGGGGGAGTGGACGGCTGCCACGAAGGGGGAGCCGGAGGTGGGAGGGGGCCTGCGGTGCGTGGGGGCCAAAGTGCGCCTGAGGTGGCATTAGGATTGGGAGGGGGTTGGGGGGTTTCGGCCGAGATGCGGGTGGCTTTCTTCACGTGAACAGCACTAACTGTCGTAGTAAAATGGCTAAACAGTGAGTACATAATACCTTTTTTTATCTTAAGAGAGGACCGAATGGGAGAGGTATGAGTGTTGTCTTTAGCATGTATGAGGATCTCCCTCTTTGTTCATGCTCATGGGCCTCTATATACAGGAGGGCAAGAAGGAACATTTACCTTCTTGCCCTCACAACACGTGGAGAGAGGGAGTATACAGCTACATTTGCATAAATGCGTCATACAAACTAGGCTACATATGTACAGTATCCCCGGCGGCACACCGGTACTCCTGACGACCCTGAGGTACGAGGCGCCCCTTGGTGCCCTCCTACGACAACTCCCTCGTCTGCGTGGTCCGAGATCGCGAGGACTGGTCCCGCGGTCTCGAGGGGCGAGCGGACGCAGTCCTGTCGCCCCGACCCCTCGGGAGTCGGGATACCTCGGGGAGACGTCACGCGGGGGGCCTCCCCGCCGAGGCTGAAGCTTCGAGACGGGCAGTGAGCCGCGGCGAGCCGTCTGCGCGAAGTAGATCGAATCGGCCCGTGAGGCATAGGCTTCGAGGCGGGTGGCGGCCGAGCCGCCCACCGAGGCAAAAGCCTCGAGGCGAGCGTGAAGAAGCGAGCGTGGCGGTGCCCATGCAGCGGCCGACGGAGCCACCCCGCCGAGGCATGGACCTCGAGGCGGCAATGAGCCTGAGGCACCCACCGAGGCAAAAGCCTCGAGGCGGCGTGAGCGTCGAACCCGAGGCTTCGGCGGTCTGAGCCTCCCACCGAGGCAAAAGCCTCGAGGCGGCGGCGAGCCTATGAGGCGAGCGCGACGGAGCCGCCTGCCGTGGCATGATCCTCGAGGCGAGCGCGAGCCGGAGCGCGACCCACCGAGGCAAAGCCTCGGGCGGCACCGCCGAGCCCATGCGGTGAAGTCGTGTGAGCCACCACGCCAAGGCATATGCCTCGAGGCGGCGGCGGCCGGACCTGAGAGGCAAAAGCCTCGAGGCGAACAACGAGTAGCGTTGGAGCCGTCTTGGTAGTCGAGGCGAGCCGCCCGCCGAGGCATGGGCCTCGAGGCGGTCGGCGAGCGGAGCCGCCCACCGAGGCAAAAGCCTCGAGGCGGCGATGGCGGTCGAGCCCATGCGGGCGAGTTGGCGTGAGTCGCCACGCCAAGGCAAGGGCCTCGAGGCGGGTGGCGGCCGGGCGGCCCCACCGAGGCAAAACCTCGAGGTGGGCGTGAGTAGCGTCGAGCACGCGTCTTGGTCGAGTCGAGCCGCCCGCCGAGGCATGGGCCTCGAGGCGAGGCGAAGCCGAGCCGCCCACCGAGGAAAAAGCCTCGAGGCGGCAATGAGCAACGGCGAGTCGGGATACCTCGGGAGGCGTAACGCGGGGCCGCCTGCCGAGGTGAAGCCTCGAGGCAGGCGATGAGCCACGACGAGCGCGTCTGGCGAAGTCGATCTTGAGCCGCCCGGCGAGGCATGGGCCTCGAGGCGGGCGGCGAGTCGGGCTGAGCCCACCGAGGCAAAGCCTCGAGGCGAGCAATGAGCCCGGCGGAGCCCATGCGCGGTTACGGAGTCGCCCGCCGAGGCATGGGCCTCGAGGCGACGGCGAGTCGGGCGACCCCACCGAGGCAAAAGCCTCGAGGCGGGCAATGAGCGGTGTCAAAACTCATGCGGCGGTCGGCGTGGTCGCCGTGCCAAGGCATGGGCCTCGAGGATTGCGCGAAGTCGGAGCCGCCCACCGAGGCAAAAGCCTCGAGGCGGCAATGAGCAGCAGCAAAGCCCATGTGGGCAAAGTCGGCGTGGAGCGGCCCCGCCGAGGCATGGGCCTCGGTGGCGGCGGCGGAGGAGCAGCCACGAGGCAAAAGCCTCGGGCGGTGTGAGTAGCGTCGAGCCCATCGCGGTGAAGTCGTGTGAGCCGCCGCCAAGGCCTCGACCTCGGCGGGCGGCGAGCGAGCCGCCACCGAGGCAAAAGCCTCGAGGCGGGCGACAAGCGATCGCGAAGCCCATGCGGCGGTCGGCGTGGAGCCGCCCGTGAGGAATGGGCCTCGAGGCGGGCGGCGAGCCGAGCGACCCCACCGAGGCAAAAGCCTTGAGGCGGCAATGGCGTCGAGCCCATCTGGCGTGGTCGGCGCGAGCCATCTGCCAAGGCATGGGCCTCGGTGCGGCGTGAGCGTCGAAGCCCATGCGGGTGAAGTCGAGGCGAGCCACCAGTAGAGGCAAGGGCCTCGAGACGGGCGGGAAAGCTGGAGGCAGCGGCGTCGAGCCCATGCAGCGTGGTCGGCGCGAGCCGCCTCGCCAAGGCATGGGCCTCGGGCGCACCGAGCGGCGTCGAGCCCATGCGGGTGAAGTCGGCGTGGAGCCGCCTCGCCAAGGAAAGGGCCTCGAGGCGCGGCGAGCCCGAGCCGACCCACCCAGGCAAAGCCTCGAGGTAGGCAACGAGCAATGAGAAGTGTCGAGCACGCGTCTTGCGTGGTCGAGGCAGAGCCGCCCGCCGAGGCATGGGCCTCGAGGCGGGCGGCGAGCTGGAGCCGCCCCACCGAGGCAAAAGCCTCGAGGCGGGCAGCGAGCAACGGTGGAGCCCATACGGGCGAAGTTGGCGCAGAGCCACCCCGCGAGGCATGGGCCTCGAGGCGGTCGGCGCATCGGGGCATAGTTGTTGCTGTCCCCGTATTTGATCACTTCTCTGGTGTAACCCTTTCTTTTGGAGTGGGCTTGTTGGAAAGCCCAAAGGTAGCGAGGGGGAGGCGAAGCTGATCACCGTACTTTACCCAAGGCGCTCCAGTTTCCCCAGAGGTTGCCAACGTCAAAGTTGCTCCAAAGGTGCCAAAGGTGCTTCGAAAGCTGCGGGTGCCAAAGGTGCTCCGGTGGTACCGAAGTCGACGCAGGGCCGCCATACCGAGGCATCGCCTACGAGGCAGGCGGTGTGTTGAGGTGAGGCCTTCACTGTACCTCATTGTGCTCAGTTTTCACTAGTATGACCGCTCGCGCCGGTCCTGTTGGGGGCCAGGTATCGTCCCCTCCTTTGCCCGCTCCTCGTCAAGTGTGCCCGTGACTTGGAGGGGTGCGAAGGTCTCTTTTTTTGTTTGGGCTCGTTTCAGAGTCCAAAGGTAGTGAGGGGGAACCGGAGCCAGCCGTCGTCCCCCATACTTTTTTGTTTGGCTCGTTTCAGATCCTAGAGCCTGTGAGGGGGAGGCGGAGCCGGCCACCGTCCCCCATACTTCTTTTGTTTGGGCTCCTTTCAGAGCCCAAAGGTAGTGAGGGGGAGCCGGGGCCGATCGCCGTCCCCCATACTTTTTTAGTTTGGGCTCGTTTCAGAGCCCAAAGGTAGTGAGGGGCAGGCGGAGCCGACCGCCGTCCCCCATACTTTTTTTGTTTGGGCTCGTTTCAGAGCCCAAAGGTAGTGAGAGGGAGGCGGAGTCGGCCGCCGTCCCCCATACTTTTTTGTTTGGGCTCGTTTCAGAGCCCAAAGGTAGTGAGGGGGAGGCGGAGCCGGCCGCCGTCCCCCGTACTTTTTTGTTTGGGCTCGTTTCAGAGCCCAGAGGTAGTGAGGGGGAGGCGGAGCCGGCCGCCGTTCCCCATACTTCTTTTATTTGGGCTCGTTTCCGAGCCCAAAGGTAGCGAGGGGGAGCCGGGGCCGACCGCCGTTCTCCATACTTCTTTTGTTTGGGATCGTTTCAGAGCCCAAAGGTAGTGAGGGGGAGGCGGAGCCGACCGCCGTCCCCCATACTTTTTTGTTTGGGCTCGTTTCAGAGCCCAAAGGTAGTGAGGGGGAGGCGGAGCCGACCGCCGTCACCCATACCTTTTTGTTTGGGCTCGTTTCAGAGCCCAAAGGTAGTGAGGGGGAGGCGATCGCGGCGGGAGACTCCCTAGTTTCCGAGGCAGGGACATCGAAGCGACTAGGGCTTTGCGCGTTGGAGCACGGTGTGAAGTGTCTCTCCGCCTGGGCGAGGCCCTCGCGGCGGGAGACTCCCTAGTTCCCGAGGCGGGGCCATCGGAGCGACTAGGGCTTTGCGCGTTGGAGCGCGGTGTGAAGTGTTTCTCCGCCGGGGCGAGGCCCTCGCGGCGGGAGACTCCCTAATTCCCGAGGCGGGGCCATCGGAGCGACTAGGGCTTTGCGTGTTGGAGCGCGGTGTGAAGTGTCTCTCCGCCGGGGCGAGGCCCTCGCGGCAGGAGACTCCCTAGTTCCCGAGGCGGGGCCATAGGAGCGACTAGGGCTGCGAGGGTGAGTTAGTGTGCTCCGGGGCTCGGGGCCATGCGCGGCATCTTTTTTTTATACACTGCACACCCGCAAGGGTGAGTTAGTGTGCACCAGGGTCTCTCACTCTTTTTTTATACACTACACACCCACGAGGGTGAGTTAGTGTGCACCGGGGCTCGGGGTCATGCGCGACGTCTCTCTCTCTCTTCTTTATACACTACACACTCTCGAGGGTGAGTTAGTGTGCACCGGGGTTTGGGGTCATGCGCGGCGTCTCTCTCTCTCTCTTTTATACACTGCACACCCGCGAGGGTGAGTTAGTATGCACCGGGGCTCGGGGCCATGCGCGGCGTCTTTTTTTTATACACTGCACACCCGCGAGGGTGAGTTAGTGTGCACCGGGGCTCGGGGCCATGCGCGGCGTCTTTTTATATATATACACCGTACACCCGCGAGGGTGAGTTAGTGTGCACCGGGGCTCGGGGCCATGCACGACGTCTTATTTATTTATTTGTTTATCACCATAATCTATTTTCTATTTGTTCACATAATTCAGTGTATACATTATAATGTCTTGTCAACCACCATTAGAAATAATTCCAAGGTTGATTAGCACATGCTTTACGCTTTTTATATTTGATATGCTTATGTGCATAGTGCATCTAAGAACTTCGTGCACTCTTCATGCAAACATTATGATCTGAAAGCTCATTTGCTGCTCTCACACTGTTTGAAGAGATGTATGGATATTAACTTGTGCATTGTATGCTGCAGGTACCCCAAGGCATTATCTTCCCGCCCCAGTAATAAAAAGCGTAATTGATTCAATGACCTACAGTAAGCTGGCAGGTCTGACCCTTCCACATGCGTACCAAGTTCCTTAATCCTAAGTGCCACTTCTTTCCTTTGCTGTATATTCCTTAAATTAGTTTTAGTTACATCATATGATATGTTTACTCTATCATCCCACAGAACGTTCTTCATTGGCATACCGCAAACGAGCGGTCATTTCCTATAGAAATACCTTCGTACCCAACATTATGGAACAGTGCATACTCTTATTCAGAGAGATATACAATGGATGATGCTATCGACATTGTACAGTGAATTTTGCTCTTGTGATCGTACTAGAACTATTTCCCTTCAGCTATTGTGCCGGTAAAACCATTCAAAATAACTTGAAATGAAGAATGCAAAGGAAACTCAATGAAAAATAAGCATGAAATCTCTAAATGTCAACCATCCTTTGTTGAGACTGACGCGCTCAATAGTATATATCAGCATATCACTTAGCTATGTTGCTCTATCTTCCCAGGTTAAGATGACTTATCAAGAATTTGCAGGTATGCTGAAAAACGAGGTGTGAACATTTTGGCTGAGATCGATGTCCCTGGCCGTGTGTAAAATCAAGGTGGCCGACTAGAGGGGGTTTGAATAGGTAGTTTTAAAAATTCTTTCGCGCTAAAATCAATATATAATGCGAAAGCTAATAACGAATTGGTTTTGTACAATTAAAACCTAAATCAACTAGGCTCAACTAAGTGCACCAACAATACAAGGAAGCAATCACACAATGATATATAAATAATTAAAGCATGTAGTGTTAATTTCTCAAAGTAAAGCACAAGATAAAACAAGATGCCACGATTATATTTTACCGTGGTTTTCGGAGACTTGCCGGTCTACCCTAATCCACGTTGAGGTAAGTCCAACTACGTTGGACCGGCTCCACTAATTAAGCCAACACCTCCGATGTAAGTCCAACCACTTAGACTGGTTCCAACACGAACCAACTCCTCGCACCACTAAGGTTGCTCTTCCTCCACTCCGGAGATGGCGAGCACCAAACCACTCACAACCATGCCGGGCCTGCTCACAAGCTTCTTGAGAAGATCACCGCGCACGACGCCTCCACGCCGTCTAGGTGTCGGCAAACACCAAGAGAAATAAATCTCAACTCTCACTTGAACTAATCAAATGTCAACGCTCAAATGGATACACAATCCACTACCTAAGGTAACACATGCACTTAGGATTTACTCTCCAAGCTCACCAAGTGCAACACATGCACATAAGAGAGGAGATGCTTGCTCTTAGTTCAAGAGGCTCAAAGGATTAAGTATAACACTCACAAAGAACACCAGCAACCTTTCCCAACCGGCCAAGGTGGCTATATATAGCCCACAAGGATTAAGTATAACACTCACAAAGAACACCAGCAACCTTTCCCAACCGGCCAAGGTGGCTATATATAGCCCACACACAAAAACTAGCCGTTGTGAGAATATTACCTCAAATCAGCACAGAGCCAGTCTGACCGCCAACTAAGGGCCGGTCGGACCGCCCGTGCCTCCAACGGCTATAAAACTAGCCGTTGGGCATTCGGCCGGTCGGACCGCCAACTGATGGCCAGTCTGACCGCCGCCAAATCGGTCAGACCGCCAATAATTCGGCTAAGTCCCACAAAGTGAGCTCTCTGGAATAAACGTTCCGCATGAACCGCGGAACTTCCTCACATCGGAAGTTCCGTTTTCACAACGGTGGAACTTCCGCACAGAGAATCCAAGTCAAAGGAAATCGGTCCGACCGCCAACAGATGGTCGGTTCGACCGATTGGCCACCGGTCAGACTGGTCCACACAGGCGGTCTGACCGCCAGACAACAGAAGCAAAACACATTTTCCCTTGCTCAAATGGCAAAACACATTCGCTGATTTGAGTGCAACTTCAACAAGGTTTCAAGATGATATTCTCAACAGGATGCAAAACACATTTGCCAACCTTTAGAATACTCATCACAAGGAATAAGGTACATGGACCTACACCATTTGCAAACCATATTTGCAAACTTAAGTCACATGGTACAAGAAATCAAACATGAGCTTCGACTATTTGCAAAACACATTCGCAAATAACAGCATCATGCCACAAGGCCAAGGTGCATGGACTTCAACCATTTGCAAACTATAGTCCCATGCTACAAAGATTAAATACATGAGCATCATTCATTTGCAAAACACATTAACAAATAATAGCTCCATGCATAGATGAGCTAGAGCAAACACAATGAGCTATCAACACATGACTAACTCATGCTACTAGTCAAGATCCCTCTTAATAGTACGACAATCCTATAATAGCAATCCGGTCTTCCAACCAAACACCAAGACCGGTAAAAGACTAGGAACACATCCTTAGCCCTAGCTAGTCATACATTTACCTTGCATCTTCTTGAAGCTTGATGACGCACATCAACGCTTCAACACCGGGTACTTGACTTTGACAATCATCAACACATGATGATTTCTTCACTTCGGGATCTTGTCTTGAACATCATCACCACATGATGATTTCTTCATCCCGAGTCTTGACATGCATCAACACACGATGCATTCTTCATTAGACCTCCATCAACACATGATGTGTCTTCTCTTGTCTTGATGATCAACTTATGATCATCTCCTCTTCTAGAACATCATCGACACACGATGATTTCCTTTTTCTTCAAGCTCTTCATATGCATCAACACATGATGCATCCTTTACTTGAATCTTGACTTGATCAACTCATGATCATCCTAAGTCTTCATCATCCTGGAACATATCCTCTACATCCAACTCATGAAAAATGTTAGTTCCACAATATGATTATTATTAATTACCACACCATACCATTAACTCATAATGGTGGGACAAGATACCTCTATCTTTCCCTCTTTGGTAATTGATGATAATTATTTCAATCACACAAATTTGATTTAGATAAAAGTAACACGTTATGAGTATATATAAACTACACAAGTCATATATATACTCACAACATGAGTATGCGAGAACTACACAAGTTCTACATACTCAAAGCTTGAGTATACGAGAACTACATAAGTTCTTTATACTCAAATCATGAATATACAAAACTACACAAGTTTTATATATTCGAAACATGAGTATATACGAACTACACAAGTTCTATATACTCAAAACATAAGTATACAAAGACTACACAAGTTTTGTATACTCACACGGATATGTTTCAAAGTAAGAATCCCAAATATATGTGAAACACGAAATATGGATCAATACAAATGAAACCACAAAATATAGAATGAGCTCCCCCTAAATGTGTGCATACACAAATGTGTAAATAGAAACATATGCACATATTCAAGATAAACTTATGGTGGAGTTCAACCTATATTTTGGATCCGAGAAATGCAACATTATATAAGAGTACAAGTTGAATACATACCTCGTTGAATTTCACATTTATATCAAAATGAGACTACACACTAGATATAGCAATAGAATTGTTAGTCTCACAATTAGATTTGTCATTAATCATCAAAACACTCCATTAACTCATAATGGCGGGTCTAGATCCTTCACCGTGCTCTCTTATGGTAAGACATTTAATTCTGTGCAATGCTGTTCTTCTCTAGAATATGCTTCATGAGCTTCAAGTTTTACTGATAAAATGTGAAATCTTTTGTTGTTGCTGTACTATGTACTCACAGTGTATTATTTGAAGGGGCTCCAGGTGGCTCCGAGTAATGAAGGCCGGAGGTGAAGCCAGCCGCGCGGGGCTGCTCCGATGATGGATGCTGGAGGTGGAGCTAGCGCGCGGGACATGCTGTTGAAGCTGGGTGTGCCCTGAAGCATCCCAAGGCCGGGGTGGTGCTGCCGAAGCTTTCTCTGCGGGGACTCCAGCAGTTGCATTCTTGCAAGTAAAGCTGAGGGGGTCTTCGTGCGCCATGGAGGGTTGGGGATGGTGCTTCGGCTGATGGTGCTGGATGGGGCTGGCCTTCGGCTGAAGGTGATCCTGAGGTGGCGGCCGAAGGTGCTACAGACGTGGTGAGGGGTCGTCGGAGGGCCGAAGGGATCGATAATGAACCCGAGGGGGTCTCCGGGAGTGGCAAAGCTGGACGGTTGGGAGGCCTCGAGGCGGCCAGCGGAGGCCGAGGGGGCTCAGGGGCCTCCGGAGTGTGCGGCGGAGGGTCGAGGGGCCTCCGAAGGTAGCGGCGACCAAAGCCGAGGGGACCTCTGGGAGTGGCGAGGCCGGCGGGGGCCTCCAGGAGTGGCGAGGCCGGCGGGGGCCTCCGGGAGTGGCGAAGCCGGAGGGTCGAGGGGGGCTCTCGAGGGGGCCTCCGGAGGTAGCGGCGGCGGAAGCCGAGGGGGGCTCCTGAGGGGCCCTCCGGGAGTGGCGAAGCCGGAGGGTCGAGGGGCCTCTGGAGGTAGCGGCGGCGGAAGCCGAGGGGGGCTCCCGAGGGGGCCTCCGGGAGTGACGAAGCCGGAGGGGGCCTCCGAGAGTGGCGAAGCCGGAGGGTCGAGGGGGGCACCCGAGGCGCGGGCGAAGCCGGCGAGGTAGCCTTCGGAGGGGACTCGTGGTGGGTGGGGGGTCTCCGGAGGCGCGGGTGAAGCCAGCAAGGTAGCCTTTGGAGGGGGTGGTGCTCCAATGGGGGGCTCACGGGGGTGGCTCTGGGCAACCGAGGGGGAGTGGACAGCTGCCTCGAAGGGGGAGCCAGAGGTGGGTGGGGGCATGCGGCGTGTGGAGCCAAAGTGCGCCCGAGGTGGCCTTAGGATGGGCTGCGAGTGGGTTGGGGGGCTTCGGCTAAGATGCGGGGTGGCCTCCTTCACGCGTAGCCTTTTGTTCGATCCGCACGGATGGCGCCAACTATCGTAGCAAAACGGCTAGACAGTGGGTACATGGTACCCTTTTTTATCTTGAGAGAGGACCGAATGGGAGAGGTATGAGTGTGTTGTCTTTAGCGTGAATGAGGATCTCCCTCTTTGTTCATGCTCATGGGCCTCTATACTTAGGAGGGCAAGAAGGGACATTTACCTTCTTGCCCTCACAACACGGAGGGCAAGAAGGGACATTTACCTTCTTGCCCTCACAACACGTGGAGAGAGAGAGAGAGAGAGAGAGAGTATACAACTACATTTGCCTAAATGCGTCATACAGACTAGGCTACATATGTACAGTATCCCCGGCGGCACACTGGTACTCCTGACGACCTTGGGGTGCGGGGCGCCCCTTGGTGCCCTCCTATGACAACAGTTGGTTACATGCATTAGAAATAACAGCATGCACAAATCAAAAAACAGAAAAACACCTACGATACAACCGCGACTTTTATGGAATAAAAAAAGAGGATCGGAATTAGTCTTGGAGGCACATCGGTCCCTTCCCCTTGTCTCCTGACTACTCGCGGCGCCGGTCAGTCTCGAAGGAAGCTCTATTCTACGAGGCGGGCTGGACGATTGAATGATGTTAGTAGAACGTAAGGCCAAATAAATAATCAGGATGCAAATTATAAATAACTCACCTCTTTGATGTATGAAGCCCCCTCTGCCCGAACCACCTTAAACTGGCACAATGACAGGTCAAACCCGTCGAGCCCGCTCTGTACAAGATCGTCGTCACAAAACACAACCATATCTTGCATGTTCGATATTTTATAAAGCCACAACAACTCAATTTACTGTACACCAAATAACCACACTACCCATAAAACACAAGTAAGTCTTACATGTTCGATATTTACTAAAGCCACAACAACCTAACTTACTATACAAAAAATAATCACATTACCCAACCAAAGCAAAATAATGACTTCAAGGTATTGAGTGCAACAAAACTATGCAAAGAAACTACATGACTCATTAATTACGACTAACTAACAACAACAATTGTGTAATTATGACTAATTAATTACAGTTAATTATTGATGACTAATTAACTTATATTGTTTACTTAAGCCTGGCTACTAACGGCTAATTATTGAAAACTAATTAATTAGTGATATTTACTTAGGCCTAACAAATTAGGACTAATTAATTATGGTTAATTATCGATAACTAATTAACAAATACTATGTACTTAACTAATTATGATTAAATAATTATAGTTAATTAGTGATTAATGTTTAATTACGAGTATTTAATTATGACTATTTAATTATGACTAAAAATTACCAATAACTAATTTAGAACTATTTAAATAATTAAATAGTGCAAACTAACAACTACTAATTTAATGAAGCCTAATTAATTATGACTAAATTATTATGTTAATTAAATACGACTATTTTAGTTATGAATGTTAATTACGACTAGTGAACTGCGACAAATTAATTACGATTAAGTAACCATAACTAATTAATTATGACCTCATTAAATACAACTAACTAATTTGCAAAATAAAATATGACAAATTAATTACAACTATTTTAATCACAATTAAATACTTCAATACTAACTGCACGGTTCATAACTCCGATAGAAATTGCCTCATTTATAAGATCTTCAATTGATATCGAACTAACTCTACTGAAATGATCGTTAAACACTTCTCTAAACATGAACTAATTTTGGGCGATCGCGCTGCCTCTCGCTCGATCAATCCTCTCTCTACGCAAAGTGAAATGGTTATGGTGTGAAAGAATGAGAGCACGTTGCTCAATTTCATAGGCGGGCATGAAGCGAAGGTATGGAATCGCCGAGTTTTACCCGCATGGGATCGGCCGGGTTTTTCACGTACGGGGGGTGCTGTGGCCTAGGGGCCGGCCGATGCTCAAACGATGCCACAGGGGCACAGCGAGCGGCTGAAGTGCCTCTGAGGGGTGGACGAGGTTGAATACGTGTGCCTCGGGCGAGACGAGGGTGCAACGTCCCTGGGAGACGGACAAGAGGGGTTTCGTGCCCCTAAAGTCGAAATTACGATGTAACAGTCCACACGATTTCGCGGTAACATTTATACATTTGATTCGAACGAACGGGTAATTTTGTTAATCCAGGTGCAACAGTATCAATTTGACCGAATCCTCCGTATAGAGTTACTACCACAGTAGACAGCTAGTGTCTGGTGCTACTCAGTACCAGTCTACCTTGCCGGCCGGTCAAATCATGAAACAATGACGATACCAAAGACACGACGGAATGGTCAAGTTTGAAAAGGGGCCACTACTAGCCTGGAATAGTATGACTGCTAGTTGCACCCAGCTGTCTGGAGCACTTCTCCACGAGGGAATCGGCGAATCCACACCTCGGAAACGGACAGGCAGGGCGCCAGGGCCAGCCGAGTCAGCAGGCACTGACACGTAACTTACGACCACGACACGATCGACCAACCAACCGAGCCCGTGAAAAGGTCAGGAAAACTCGGCACGGCTGACAGTCAACATGCACGCGCGAGCTGTAAAGCTCTCTGCTGCTTCGACTTCAGCTCTTGGCGTGTGTGACCCATGCATATAAGAGGCGCGGCGACGACGAGAGGGGAATGGAAGAAGCACCAGCAGCAGCAGTCAGCGGCAGCCAACTTGCGATGAGTTCTTGTTCGGTGGTGGTGGCAGTGGGGGAGCAGCGCGCCCGCACGGCGCATGGTGGGCTGCCGCGGCCGAGACGACCCAGCAGGCTGGCGCCGGGCTCGGCAGGGGCGCCACGGCCCGGCACGCCAAGGCCGGGAAGCGGCGGGAGCCCGTCGGGGCGAGCGGAGTTCAGCTGGTGGGGTGCCGGCGGGCAGGCCGCGGCGACGCTGAGGCGGCAGACGTGCGGCAGAGCGGTGTCGGCGCGGGTGCCGACGGGGAACAGGGAGCTGGTGCGGCGGGCGCTGTCGCCGCCCGCCACGCGCGGCCTCCGCGCTGGGGCGCTGAGGAGGTGGAGCTTCCGGCCGATGCCGAGCCGGCTGCGCAACGTGTCGTCCTTCACCTCCTCACCGTCCCCTGCCTCCCCACGGTCATCGTGATTTCCTCTGCATGCGGTGGTTCCGGCCGGATTCTTTTATTTGTGTAGGCGGTACATGTAGATGCTTGTGCTTGTTAAGTTTTTGGTTGTTTTTGCTACGTTGGGCAACAAAATTGGAGCTAATTAAGGAAGGTATAAAGAAACTGCACGCACAAGTACATATGTTTATGCATCTATTTCAAATTTTCAATTAGCACGGTAAATATGCATGGAGTACATTCTAAGCAGCGGCGGAACTCGAAAATTTTTAATGGGTGTGCACACTTGATACTCATAATTCTATAATTTGTGTAATGATTTCATAACATCATAAATCCAACACATTATAGATAGATTTCAAATTTATCAAAAAGCACAATGCAAATAGTTCAAATATGATCAATAAGTAAAGACTCAATTGCATCCTTAAGTGACAAAGAAGTGGTATCAGCTACATAAACTACTCCAAGGAACCGCTCACATACCCTTCCTAGTTTATCAACATAACGCAAGCAAGGAGCTACTTATTCTTTTTAGGATACATCACTTGACTTATCAGCTAGAATTGCAAAGTGGTCATCACCAATGTCTTGAATTATTTGTCTAGTAGTTTTCTTGGTACAACAGTTAATAATTTCCTTCTATATGGTATGTGAAGTCAAGATGCAATTTCCAGGAGCATTATTCAAAACAACCTTATTAACTTCTTCGTTACTTTCTGCAAGCCAATAACCAATATACCAGACAACCACCACTAGACAGCATACCAATTACAGAAAGTTCTAGATCCAAGTCCAAGGATGTATGGCATACCGATTCGGTGATTCCTTCAGGCTTCAGTCCTTCTTGCTGTTGACTGTTGTTCTGCTTCAGTGCTTCACCTCCACTCCTCCCGTCCAACTCCAAGGCTTCAAAATCCAAATCCAATCCAAGTCAAGCAAATCCAATCCAACTCCAAGGCTCCATCCTCCGGCCGCTTTGCTCCGCGTCATGCTTGCCGCCGATGCTTGGCGCTGGCTCCATATTCTTGCCACGACCGCTTAGCGCTTGCTCCGCCAAGCCGCCGCGCGAGCCGCCGCCCGTGAGCGACCTCGTCAGGCGTCTACTCCGCAGCCTCCGCTCAACCGTGTGTCGTGCCAACTGCCAAGCCAGCCAAGTCATCAGCCTGTCGCGCCTCGTAGACTCGTGGTCGCCGGGGGAGCAGCCGAGCAAGGGAGGAGAGATTAGGGTTGGAGGGGAGTAGGACTGAGCTGAGCCGCATATGAGAGGATTGGAGATTTGGAGTGGTGACTCGCGGTCGCCTGGGGAGCAGCCTACTGGGCTGGGCTTTCATCAGTGGCGTCGAACCGGCTGGGCTCAGTGGGCTGGGCTGAGGAACTTATCCTTGGCTGTTTTTCAAAAATTTAGCAGTATCGGTGCATACCTGGCGCCCCACCTTGTTCCGCCTCTCATTCTAAGAGGTTTTTATTTTTACCCACGTGTACCGCTTGGGCCCTAAGACAAACCCATTGACAGAAACAAAAAAAAATTCCCTACATTCTAAGATGGGACTCATTCTAGCATGGGACTCTAGGAAAGAGGAACAAACAAATTGGTTTAAATTTCTCAGCCTTCTTTACGAGAAATGGTCTGGCTTTTGCACCGGCTGTCATGAAACAAGCGCAGCAAACGGTTTACCTCTCTAGAGACCTCCGCTCACATCTCCTCTCGTTCCTTCCGCCTTCCCTATAGTCTAGAGATCTCCTAACTCCGGCCAACGGTGTCCTCACCGGTGGCAAGCGGCGAGCGGGGCCCAACCAATATAACCCCTGTACATGTTTCGCCACATATATGTACATTAGCAGGCGGTCGTTACCTTAAGTCGTGTTCACCTGAGATGGGCTAGCTTCTTCCCCGGATCCCGGTCACACTTTCTCCTTCGCGGGCTCCTTTGCCTCCGGTCACACTTGAGGTGGGGAATCGGTGATCTACCAACCATGTTAGTAGCTATCCCATCTCGGGCTCGAGATATGGTCTTCTTCCTACTTCTTCTTCTCTTGACCATCGATCCCTTCCTCAAACCAGGAGAAAGAGATCCCCATCTTGCCTGGTGTGATACCACCAACGAGGTTCACCACCGGCTATGGCTACCTTCAACCTCAAATAACATGGAGGCCCTAAAAGACTGATGATGCCCTTACGGCGAACCAGTCAGTCAACAAGTAGGAGATGACCGTTGGATTCGAGCCTAGGATCGACAGACCCAAGCAAATCACAGATTGTGTCTTCGTCGAATGATGAACAGTAAAGTTTAGAAAAGAATACGTGGGGCAATTTTCTCTGTATTTCTTCGACTGTAACTGAATGCGATAACAAAAACTTAAAACTATTTTGGCTAGAGCTAGTGAGTCAAGCTATGATCCGGTTTTGCCGGCCACAACTCCTTCGACTCTTGTGCACACCGCGTAGTAACAGAAATACACATACGTACTAATTGAAGACACGGTTTAGCTAACAAACCTGACCAAGTCAGGATTACATGCAACACTCACCCCCAATCCTGACTTAAACTGCGAGATCTCTAACACCCAGAAGCTCCCGCATCTCAGCAAATTTTACTCTTGAAAGTGCTATAGTCAGAACATCTGCACACTGCTTTTCATTGCTCACATGTTCCACCGAAACTAGTCCCTTTTCAACACACTCCCGGATGAAATGGAACCGAGTATCAATGTGTTTGCTTCTGCAGTGAAACATTGGATTCTTCCTGAGCGCTATTGCTGACTTGTTGTATAATCACAGCACTGCTCCTTTCGGTGTCCAGCCTGTCAAGTCACTAAGCAAGCTTCTTAACCACATGGCTTGGCATGCTGCTACCGTCGCGGCCATGAACTCTGCTTCGCATGATGACAAAGCCACCTTTTTTTGCTTCTGGGAGCACCATGCAACAGGACCTCCAGAGAAATAAAACACCATCCCAGTGGTGCCTTTTCTTTCATCTATATCACCGGCGAGATCGCTATCACTGTAGCCGATCACCTTCCCATCTCCTCCTCTGCAGTAAGCAAGGCCATAATGAATTCCCACTGCATAGCGCAAGTCCGGCCGAGTGTGGGTCAAGTACCGCAGACTACCAATCAGGCGTCGATACTCTGTCGCGTTCACTGGTGTTCCATCTTCATCTTTGGTTAACTACAGCTTTGGTTCCATTGGGTACTTTGATGGATTGCACTCCCCCGTTCCTACCTATTGCAGAATCTGCTTAGCGTACCCGATCTGCTTTAGACTGATGCCTTTGTAATTCTGCTGAGATAGTATGAAAGAATACCAAGGTCACTCATTTCAAACTCTCTCCTCATTTGCACCTTGAACACCTGGATATCTTCTTTACTTGATCCAGTCACAATCAAGTCATCTACATAAACACCAACAATAAGCAATCTGTTACCAGTACAGCACTTGTACACAGCTTGCTCTTGGGGACATCTCTGAAATCCAAGTTCTTTCAGAGTGCTGTCAAGTCGGGTGTTCCAAGCCCTTGGTGCCTGCCGTAAACCATATAAAGACTTGGATAACTTGGACACCAGGTGCTCTTTCCCAACTGGAATGAACCCTTTCGGTTCGGACACATAAAATTCCTCTTGTAACTTACCATTGAGAAATGCTGACTTAACATCAAGGTGATGAACTCCCCACCCCCTCTTGGGCAGATAATGCTAGCACCATTCTCACAGTTTCTAGCCTTGTAACAGGAGCAAACACTTCACCAAAGTCCACTACCTTGCCTTGTGCTTTACTACCTTGCCAGTAGCATCTTTCTTCAGTTTAAAGACCCACTTGAGGCCAATAAGTTTGTGTCCTGATGGCAATTCAGTCAGCTCCATTCCTTTCAATTGATTCAATCTCCTTTTGCATTGCCTCCTCCTAGTCCTTGTCACCGGCTGCTTCATGATAATTTGCCGGCTCATCAGTAGCCAGTAGCAACTGCTCAGGGTCAAGCCCAATCGTCTGTGGATCTGCATAGATCTCAGCGAGTGGTCTAAAACCCCTAACCGGTGTAGCATCATAAGTGGAAGAATCATGTGTACCACCACTCACCGGGCTGCTTCCTGCTACCTGCAGCGTACTGGACGGTGGTAAAGAAGGCAGAATTACCGGTGTCGTCAGAATACTACGTACTCGTACGAGTTGTTCCCCTCGTTGCAGTGGTCGAAAATATTATGATCGGTTCTGCCAGTCGATGCTATTGCCTACTACCAGGAGAATAGCACAATACGTAATTGAAGAAGATGAAGTCGACCTGGTTGAGAGAGTTACAACCACCCAGTCGAAAGAGTACGACTATCAGATTTCTACCACCCTCCAGCTTAGGAGATTCACGCACAGCAAAGCACAAAGCATATTGAAAACAATGAACGAGAACAGGTCGAAGATATCTCAGAACAGGAACTAGTCGAAGACTGATCCACACAAGAGCTGATCGAAGATAGAAAAAAAGATCGAAGACGAAAGAGAACAAGTTGAACACAAAGTCCGGAATCACACGCGGGCAGAGATGACAAATCTTTCTTGAAAGAGATATAATCTGTTATTACTCAAACATGTTCTGGTCTACAAAGTGATCTCACAGCACCCATCAAACTCTAGCAAGAAAACACTGAAAAAGCTCTCTCTCTCTCTCTCTCTCTCTCTGAAAGCCGCCGCCACCAAAAGCCCCCCAAAAGTCAGCCGCCAGCATATTACTCTTAACCTCTTCGGCCTTTTATATACTAAGGCCTTAAACCGTGTCCTTATCAACACATACACATAATTCTATTTCATCCGTGAAACAAGGTAACTGAAACCCCTAAAATCACGGTAATATCTCTAAACCTTTTATAACTCTTCACACGTCGAAGCCTCCAGGACGACACCTCTTGTAGCTTCGACCACACAACATGCATTCACCTTTGATCTCCATGTGCCCCCGTGTGAGCATGACCACCTCATGACATACACAACCACTTGAATCTTGGATTTCCCCCTCCAAGTTCTGGTCTTCCTAGTCATCGACCATGACCGTCTCCACGCTCAACCTGCGCATGCAAAGATCAAAGAACATTTTCCTAGCACAAGTTCTCGAAGTTAACCAATATCAGTTCAGACATGCATATCACACTCACATTCATCAATAAACACGAATCAGATCATCCACGACTATAAATTTTAGCTTCGGAAAAGCAATTCGAGATGACTCTATAAAACCAGTTGTACCGTTGTGTACATACCGATCATACCACTGGCCAACCAGACACGAGTACTCAAGGTACTCGAAGAAAACAAGTAATGAAGCACTCAAAGTCTACGACCAATTACCAGAGGTGAACGACCACTTACCAGAGGCATACGACCACTAAGCACGAAGCCCACGACTACCGATCACGAAGCCTACGACTACCGACTACGAAGCCCACGACTATCGATCACGAATCCTACGACTACTGACCACGAAGCCTACGACTATCTATCACGAAGCCTACGACTATCGACCAGGAAGTCCACGACTATCGATCACGAAGCCTACGACTACCGACCACGAAGCCCACGACTACCGACCAGTCATTGTAGCTTCGACCATCGACCAGTGACTATAGCTTCGACCAGCCATTGTAGCTTCGACCATCGACCAGTCACTGTAGCTTCAACCATCGACTATGCAACTCCGACTGCCCTTCGTACTCGATACACACCTCTACTTATGACCGAGTAAATTACTCAGAACTCTACCACTCGGTACTCGAAAAACTAATACTCAGTACTCGGAGCTATAGTACTCTGAACTGTATTACTCGGTAATTGAAGCTACTATACTCGGTAATCAATGGTGGCATGCTTGTAGCATACTTCTTGTCAATTTGGACATACTTGAAGCACACTTCTTGTCATTGGAGCACATTTGATACTCTTTTTTTTGTTGTATACATATATATGCATGGCATGCTTGAAGCATGCATCTTTTCAATTTTCTCTTTCTATTTGTTTATAACATACCAAAATGAGTGAACATTGCAAAGTAATAATTATAATCAATCTAGTCACATTATTTCACCATGTCAGTTTTAGTTCAAGTGTGGCAAAGTAATTATGACCAGTTATAATCAAACCTACACAACACATGAGTAAATATGATAAAGCGAGCTCTACACCTCAATTGATTTCAATGGTTTGGACTTGATGGATTGTTTGACAAGTATAATAAACAAAGCTTCTGATAATTTAGACGACAAGCTCCCCCTCAAAAACTATTTTGTGAGAATACCCAACTCACTTCGCAAAAGAGCAAATCGTGCAGAATCAACCAATTTTGTGAGAATATCAGCAACTTGAGAATCTGTATCAATAAAATGCAAAACAACATCTCCTTTTTCCACATGGTCTCTAAGCAAATGATACCGAATCTCAATGTGTTTGGTTCAAGAATGTTGCACAGGATTTTTAGCAATACAAATAGCACTAGTGTTATCACAGAAAAGTGGTACACTATCCAATTCTAAGCCAAAATCCTTAAGAGTAGCTGTCATCCAAAGCAATTGTGAGCAACAAGAAACAGCAGCTACATATTCAGCGTCAGTAGTAGAAAGAGCAAGAGACAACTGTTTCCTAGAAGCCCATGAAATAAAAAATGTGCCTAAAAAGTGATATATGCAAGAAGTACTATTCCTATCAATTCTACAACCCCCAAAATCCGCATCTTTCTTAATTTTAGTGGTTCATTCATGATAATCGCAAAGAGATTTCCATATTAAGTGGGTAGAATTAATATGAGCTACACAATCAAATTTTTTGCGAGAAATCCCTTGAAACAACAAGTTACAAGCTTGAGCATTTAAACCAACATTTATCTTATTGAGATTAGTAACTGGAACTGGAACCTCATATGGTCTAGAAATCTTATTCGAAGCATCACTACCTTGAGCCTCAATGTATGCTTGCATACAACACTTCCAAAAAGCAAAATCAGTACCATCTAGTATGGATGCGCTTCACATACCACTCTGATGTGATAGCAACTCGCTTTGATACCGCTTATAGTATCGGATACGACAATCCGAGGGGGTGAATGATTGTAGTGATTCTTTTTCAACTTAACGAGAAGACCCTGCCATGGATTCAATCGACAACTGAATACTACGTACTCGTGCTCCGGATTCAATCGACAACTGAATACTACATACTCGTATGAGTTGGTCTCCTCGTTGTAGTGGTCAAAAATGTTGTGATCGGTTCTGCAGTCGATACTATTGTCGACAACTGGGAGAACAACACAGTGTAATCGAAGAAGATGAAGTCGACCTGGTTGAGAGAGTTATGACCACCCAGTCGAAAGAGTGCGACTATTAGATTTCTTCCACCCTGTTATGACCACCCAGTCGAAAGAGTACGACTATTAGATTTCTTCCACCCTCCGACTCGGGAGATTCACGCACTACAAAGCACAAAAGCAGATCGAAAACAATGGACGAGAACAAGTCGAATATATCTCGGAACAAGAACTAGTCGAAGACTGATCCAGACGAGAGCTTGTCAAAGACAAAAAAAGATCAAAGACAGAGAACAAATAGTCGGCGATGAAAGAGAACAAGTCGAACACAAATTTCAGAATCACACGCTGGCAGAGATGACAAATCTTTCTTGAAAGAGATCTGATATGTTATTACTCAAACATGTTAAGGTCTACAAAGTGCTTTCGCAGCACCTCTCAAACCCTAGCAAGAAAGCACCAAAAAAGCTCTCTCTCTCTGAAAGCCGCTGCCGCCAAAACCCCCCAAAAGCCTCCCGCCAGCTTGTTATTCTTAACCTCTTCGGCCTTTTATATACTAGGACCCTAAACCGTGTCCTTATAAACACGAACACATAAACCTATCTCCCCCATTAAACCAAGGAACGACAACCCCTCAAATCATGGTAATATCTCTAAACCTTCCATAACTCTTCACGCGTCAAAGCCTGCAAGATGACACCTCTTGTAGCTTCGACCACACATCATGCATTCACCTTTGATCTCCATGTGGCCCAGTGTGAGCACGACCACCTCGTGACATCCACGACCACTTCAATCTTGGATTTCCCTTCTGTTGAGGATTAAAATATTCATATATTATCTTAATATATGATAAAGACCATACGTCTTCGTGGTCGTAACTTCTAAGACCACCGACCTAACTGGTCGTGGATATTACAGAAGTTATATAATAGATACCCTGGTCGGACAAAGTTCCATACCTAGTCCACGACCAGGTAAGTGCTCGTAAAGCTATGAACAGGCGTCTGGGTCGAGTCCCCGACCACGCCACTCACTATGTGATGAATGAACCTCGTGTTTCATATTCCGCATAAGATAACGCTATCACGGCTGATGATTTAACGTCTCCTAAATCATTAACCGCAGAACAGTTGACATCTTCACCAACCGCCTCTGCAGTTGGTGGAACCGTCAAACTGCCGCCTCTTTCCGACCAGACGCGTCGCTCCCCAACGGGTGTCTCCTCATGAGATAACTGCCACCGCTTCATCAAGTATTTAAGGAGGACCATAGAAGGCTGGAGGAGAGAGAGACAACAGTGGGAGAGGTACAGAACAACAACACAAGCAGAAGACATCACACAAGACATAGTCAAGTGTTGTGTTTTTAGATACTCTCAGTGTTTGTAATCGTGAGTTCATAGCAATAAAGAGCAAGTCAGATCCATTCCCAGGAGTCACGCATATTTTTCCTCTTTTCATTTATATATTCATAAGATCGGCGATTTGATCGTCGACACCTTCCAAGTTCCGGCCTTCCTCGTCATCGACCATGACTGTCTCCACGCTCAACCTGCATATGCAAAGATCAAAGAAAGTTTTTCTAGCAAAAGTTCTCCAACTCGACCAATATCAGTTCACACAACATATCACACTCACATCCATCAATAAACACAAATTAAAGCATCCATGACCATACATTTTAGCTTTCAGAAAAGCAATTCGAGACGACTCTGTAAAACCGGTCGTACCGCTGTGTACATGCCGGTCATACCGCTAGCTAACCAGACACGAGTACTCACGGTACTCGAAGAGAATAAGTAATGAAGCACTCGAAGCCTACAACCACTTACCATAGGCGTACGACCACTTGCCAGAGGCATACGACCACTAAGCACGATGCCCACAACTACTGACCACGAAACTGACAACTACCGACCACGAAGCCTACGACTATCAATCACGAAGCGTGCGACTACCGACCACGAATCCCACGACTATCGATCACGAAGCTTACGACTACCAACCACGAAGCCCACAACTATCGATCAGTCACTGTAGCTTCGACCATCGATCAGTCACTGTAGCTTCGACCATCGACCATGCAACTCCAATTGCCCTTCGTACCCGATACACACCTTAACTTACGACTGAGTACATTACTCGGAACTCTACCACTCAGTACTCAGAAAACTAATACTCATTACTCGAAGCAACAGTACTCTGAACTGTATTACTCGGTACTCGAAGCTACATTACTCGTAGCTACACCACTCTGATTCCAATCAAGAAGATCATCGAATATGACCAATTAGATCACCTGATACAAGGCACGATCCGACCATTTACGGTGAAAATCCAACAACCGAAACTTTGACAATCACAAATGTCAATACAACTCAAATATCAACTATTCATCATCACAAAGTCTATAATCAGTCCACGTGGTCTAACAGAGGATGTGACTGGTGCAGCTGTTGCCGCATCAATCTCCCCTTGTGCTTCAGTTCTGGCCTTGGTTGACTCAAACTGGTTAGTATCTGTTACAGTTTCTGCTATAGTAAATGCAGTCCACTCCAGATTGCCGATGTCGCTGCTGTTGTGAAGCCCATCCCAGTTCCACTTCTTTTCTTCATCAAACACCACATCACGGCTCACACACAGTCCCCCTTGTTGTGGATCGAAGAGACGATGTGCCTTGCTCCCAGGCTTTGTCCAAGATACACCATGACCTTGCTCTTGTCATTGAGTTTGGTTAAGCAAACTGAGGATACCTTGACGTGTGTAGTAGATCCAAAAATTATGAGGTGTTCCAGGTTCGGTTTCCTTCCTTTCCAGGATTCATAAGTAGTGGAGTTTGTCACCGCCTTGGTTGGTACTCGATTAAGTAGATATATTGAATGTCGGACTGCTTCGCCCCATATTCTTACAGGGATAGTCATAGCTTTCAGTAGGCTTCTTGTTGTCGCAAGCACAGAACGGTTGCGGTGTTCCACCACTCCATTCTGTTGTGGGGGTATAAGGTGCAGTAATATGCCACTGCACTCCTCTTTCACAAAAATCTGCAAAACATTGAGAAACAATTTCTCCACCCCGGTCAGTTCTCAGCATCTTCAGATTGAGTGAGCTCTCTTTCTAAGCCTGCACCTTGAATTTCTTGAAAGCAGCGAAGGCTTGATCTTTCGTCTTGATAACATATACCCACATGAATTGGCTGTTGTCATCAACTAACAGAAAGAAATAACGATTACCACCCACTGTCTGTGGAGTAATTGATAAATCTGCTTGAACAAGCTCTAGTGGATTGCTGGCACGATAATGTGCCTGTAATGGGAATGGCACCCTGCACTGCTTTGCTAAGAGACATCCCTCACAAAGTTGTGTTGGATGGTTAATCTCTGGTACTCCCCGCACCATCTCCTTAGCCACCATGTCCCTCATTGCTTGGAAATTCAGATTCCCCAAACAGGCATGCCATAGCCAGGTTGCCTCATCCAAGCTGACTGCAAGACATACCAGTGCAGTTGTGTGAAGACCAACCTTGTACAGTTGATTGTTGGACCACTGCACCTTCATAAGTAGCCTGCCATCCCTATCATACATCCATAGAATTCCAATAACTGCACCACCTTGCACCCATCTTCAGTCATTTGTGGGAGGCTCAAAATGTTATTGCACAAACTAGGGATGAAATATACCTTCGGCAATGGCCGCTACTCGCCATTCTTACAATAGAACAAGATCAAGCCTTTTCCTTTGATTTGCACCGTGGAACCATCACCAAAGTGCACCTGTCCGACAATACCTTCATCAAGGTCAGCGAAGAATGAACGCTACCCCGTCATATGGTTGTTGGCACCATTTTCAAGACACCACACACCAGATGTCAATCTCTTCTCCCCTGCACAATGATCTCTAGTATCAGTGCGATGGTCAGGCACGACGTGTTCTTCATTCAACAACACAAGATCATGCGACTCTTATGCATATTCGGCCAGCATTAGAGCCAGCTCGTCCTCCTAAGCGTTAGTCAAGTTAGCCACCTCATCCCTACACTTGCTGCGGCATTCTGAAGCATAGTGCTCCATTTTGTCACGATTGAAGCATTTAATGTGACGCTTGTCTCTGCCACTGCTGGCACCGCCGGAGTTGTCGCGGCCTCCCTTGCCACGACCATGCCCTCTGTCATGTCCATTGCCCTGGTCGCGTCCGTCTGACCCGTTGGTGCCACACCCTTTGTTGCTCGATGACTAATCACCGCCGTTGGCCTTCTGTCGCGCCTGCCACTCAGCGTGAGTGAGTAGGAGCTGGCCATTGGTGTTGTCGCGCGGATGAGTGTGCTCCTCATATGCTTTGAGGCGCCCAATCGCCTCCATGAACGACATTGCGTTATGGTCATATGACTGCTCGATCGAGGCAACCAACTAGAGGAACTTATCTGGAATGGAATCCAGGAGCTTCTTGACAAGTGTAGTGTCGGGGATATGGCCTAGAGGCAATCATAGAGATTATTGTATCACGTCTATGTTTATGAGTTATAGAATAAATGTTATTATGTTCCTTGACTGAATCATCATTGATAAATATTAACAAGTATGTGACTTTTTGGTGAAGATCATAAACTTATATGATGATATTCTAATTGTATCCCTAGTCGGAACACTAGTGACATATCGACTAGCACATGTACTGATTGATGACTATATTTTACCGATCATGGGTATAGAGATATCGAATCAATAATGTGAACACATGTTAGATAACATGGTGTTGGATTGACCCACCTTTATACATTGTTGAGATTGTTATGATTTATTGTGTCATCAGTTGTTCTCAAGTAATGATGATGTATAATCCTTAGACTTAAGATCAGCATGGTTTTCTACACGTGTAATAGTACACTTAGGGGCTGCCAAACTCTACTCCGTAACTGGGTAGTTATAAATGTATCTTTCGGATATGCTATAAAACATGCGGAGGGATGTGACTGGTCGGATATGGGATTTGTCCCTCCTAACATAACAGGAGAGATATATCTGGGCCCCTCGATGTGGTCGGATAAAGAAAGTACATGGCCATGGCACTAGTGGTCGAAGAGTCGACCACATGAAGTTATACGACCCTTGATCGAGAAAGTACTGAATAGTCCATGAATGATAAATTATCTCACATGGAGTTCAATCAGATATCATGAGGCAAAGGGAGAATACACGAGCAGGTCGCTCAGTTCGATCAGATCAGGGGTGGTTCTAAACAAGAACTGTTTGTGATATTACATCACATACGGTTTTTGTTTGAAACCGTCTGTGATTCGCAGCACGGGAGGGCGAAATTTTTTGAATGCGTGAGCGGCAGGCGAAATGTATTAGCGTTGTGATAGTTTATTTTCACAAACGGTTCTGAACAATTTTTGAACCCGTGTAATTGATTGGTTTAGCTCAAAATTCTTTTTTTTGTAATACAAAAGTATATTGCAGATGGTTTTTACTTAAAAAACCGTTTGTGATAGTCTATTTACATAGATGATTCAGAACAAGAACCGTCTGTGATAATTGACTATCATAGATGGTTATTGTTCAGAACCGTCTGTAATAGTTTTTTTCACAGATGGTTCAGAAACCGTCTGTAATGACTATATAGTATCACTGACTCATAAAGTTAGATCGTTCAAAAAACCATATGTGATGATGATTTTGAACTGTCTGTGATTACCTTCTCTGTAGTAGTGAGATACCGTAGATGCGCTATTGTGGTTGTTGTTGCGCTCGAGAACGATCTCGATCTTCATAAGGAACGTGACAGGTTGCTGTAGGAGATGATCGGCACCATGGATGCTGGACAATCGACTACGACCACTACACCAATGCGCTCAACGTTGGATCCGGCTACTCCAACTCTTCTTTCACTGCACTGCGCATCTAGTGGTAACAATCTATGATCTCTTGCTTGTATGGCATGCTGGTTTACGTTGTAGAAATTTTGAATTACCAGCTAGTGTAGCCTACCCGTATCTCTTCATGCAGTAGCATCAAGAGTGTCGCCAAGGCTTCTGCACTTGGTCGCCATTCCGCTCAGCTTGCCAGCTAAATCATCAATAGATTCTCCCTCCGTCATGTGCAGAGCCTCGAGTTCACTCTTCAAAGTCTGCAACCACGCCTTCTTTACTCAATCAGCGCTGAGATATCCCGTCTTCAGACTGTCCCAAGCTTCCTTCGCTGTTTCCTTCATTGCAATATGCAAAAGAAAATCTTCAGGGACAGCTTGAAAAATATATGCCTGCATCGTCTTGTCCTTCCGCGTCTCCACGATCACTCCTGCCGCCGGTTTTATGGCATCCCAGACTCCGTGGGCATGCATAATCGCCTCCATCTTGATCACACATGTCGTATAATTTGACAACGTCAGCATCGGGCAATTGAACGGCACGTCGCTAATGTCCTTCGCCGCCTGCTGAGTGGTGATCGCCAAGGTGTCGAATCTGGGATGGTTGGGTACGCCCTAGCTCTGATACCAAGTGTTGGATTCAAGCCTAGGATTGACACACCCAAACAATCATGGATTGTGTCTATGTCGAATGGTGAACAATCAAGTTCAAAGAAGAATGACAAAGTTCAGAGAAGATTACGTGGGGCAATTTTCTCTGTATTTCTCCGATTGTAACTGAATGCGATAACAAAAACTTAAACTGTTTCGGTTAGAGCTAGTGAGTCAAGCTACGATTCGATTTTGCCTGCCACAACTCCTTCGACTCTTGCGCACACTGCGCAGTAATAGAAATACACGCACGCACAAACTGAAGACACGGTTTAGCTAACAAACCTGACCAAGTGAGGATTACATGCTACACTACCCTCTTCTTAGGACTCTGGTGGACGTCTAGCAGGCATAAAGAGGTAACGCCGCCCACCAACTATAGTTTCATTCGACGTCAAGGCTGCCTGAGGACCACATTCATCTTCCTTGATGAGGCACCTCCAAGCAGAAGAATCCAAGGACTTAGTTGTAATATTTTTTTTAGGGTTATTTCTGTAAGATGTACTCAATTTTTGTATTCATTGCATAATGCCAGAGTTCTAGGTCATTCGGGGCTGAATTGCCATAAAAAGTAGTAGATCGATATCTAATTACATGTTGAATTATGATTTCGACATCCAACCACTTTAGTAATTTATAAACAATAGGAAGGTCAACAGAGGTCACCTTACATTCAACATCCTTAAGCTATCGTTTCGACTCATATGCCGATGAGCCCCGGTAGATGTGGTAGATCGTATGCTCGGGGTCTTGATACGACATCTCATCATCGTCCTCCAACTACTTTCTGCCACTTGTCTGTCCCACCTCTTCGATGGATGTAAGTAGACCCTTGCCAGAATAGAAGTCCTCGAGCTTTCGTTGGAAAACTTGGTAATTGCGGAGGTCGCGGCCTTCGTTTTTATGGAAAGGACACCACCTCAGCTTGTCTGATTTCCGTTCGGGGTGTTTTCCTTTACCCTGGTGGGAGAACTATTTGGAGCCATGAGGCTCGTTATCGCTAATGGCTGCACTTCCTTCGAGCTTTTCATTTCTAGCTTCATGCCTTTAGATTTGCAATTGAATTTTCTAGTCTCCGTTTGTTTCATTTTACCACTATCGCTTACCCCTCAAAAATATATGTGATCATGATCAATAGTCTGGTTCCATTCGACTTCCTCAGCAACAGTCGCATAGCTGTCAGCCATCTCAAAGAGTTCAGCAACAGTGGTCGAAGGGTTCATGGCAATATCCTTTGTGAACTTTTGGTTCTGGACTCCCTACTTAAAAGCTCAAACGACAGATGAGTCTGAGACTTCAGGAATAATGTTTCGAACAGGCTAAAGCGTCGTATGAATTGACATATAGTCTCTTGTGCATCCTGTCTCATGCGATGCAGGTCGTCCTCCTTTCCAGGGCTATTGTAGGTGCCTTGAAAATTTACTAGCAGTAAATGCAGAGATGCTACCACGAGTAGATTGAATCGGGTGACTGGTTGGGTAGCTAGGATCGAGTAGAACCTTTGAGCACCGTCGGAAGGTATTTGGCCACTACATGTTGACCTCCTCTCGTGGTTCAGACAGTAGATTTGGAGAAATTCAAGGGGGCTTTGATTCCCATCGAACTTCTCCATATTCGTTGGTCGAAATCTTTCTAGACAACAAACTGCTCAAAAGTCGGGTGAAAATGCTTAACAACCGGTAATAGGATCATGGCGCCTTCTTTGTGGAAAAGAAGGGTTAACATCATCAGGTGATCGTACTCGGCGACACCCAGTGGTAAAAGGACATGATCTATCATAGATGTCAGTCCTGCGAGGGTAATCCTCCTCGCATTCCATCTACTAATGCAGATTTCTCTGAGACTCGTGGATGTCCACGTCTCCGATGAACTTGTCGACCACCAGTCGTGGGGGGGGGTGTACGACCATTGTGGCGGTAGATCGACCAAGGGATGAATTAGGTCGAGTGATTTCCCTGCGCTGAGAGCTATCCAACTGGCTGGCGATCTTGGCACAGATTTTCTATGAGAACATTGATCCTTTGCAATTCCTGTGTAATTTTCGACTAGTAACGGACTCGACCAGGCAATGTGACCTGGGCCGCAACCCTTCTTCCCCCAGCAATCACATGACCATATGTATATGACTTTGCTGGGGTATCTCTCGGTGGAGTGCAATCCCCTCGAGGATATCGATTACGTTCATGAATGTTGAGATTTCCCTCCTTGTCAGAGGGGTTCTCGCCATTCGTACAAACGCCTGAAGGGCGTGCACGGTGGGCAGCATCCTCAATCCTGTTGCGTGCAGAGTGATCAAGATCTGTAGTGAGGACGAAGACCTCTTGGGTGTTGCTGTCGCCGCTAGTGGTCGAACCCTCCAAGCTTGACGTGTAGTCGAAATACAATGCCTCACAAGTCGGAGTAATCCCTACCAAGAAGGGGAATTCTGGGTTACAACCATCTTCGGTCGAAAGTGAATTCTTCGGGTGTGTAGTCGAATTTGCAAGTGCAAAGCGTTTGACCATGCCTCAGGCAGTGGTAACCGCACAATGACGGTTAGAAGATTGTGATTGTGCCCATAATCGTGTGTTCCATGACTTGCCAAAGGTTGGACGTCCTTGGACGGGCTCACGCACTTGAGGCTGGGGCCTCACCGCGTTCAGAACACGTCACTAGGCGGCGCTGGTTGTGGTCGATTGGACCCTTGCCCTATGAGGATTCTGACTCCCCATGTGGGCGTAATGGTGCTAGTGAGAGCATTAGAGACAGCGAGCCCTCCTGCAACGTCGGAGATAGTGCGTCCTCATGCAACATCTCCTTGGCACAGTCTTTTGGACCTGCTGAAGGATTCTTGGAGTAAGCATTGCCCTTGGACGAAAAGATGATCGGCTCGTAGTCGTAGAGACATCCATATCGATTCATGTGTAATCTGCGAGATCGAACCAATTCTCCTCGTTCCACTCATTTGTGATGGAGGCATCTTGGTAGAAACAATGAAGATCACTGTTCTCCCCATGGACGATGCCAATTGTCGATGAATTATTATCGACATTTGTGAGTTAAATGTTGGGGACACTGCTCTCTAGATCACATAAGAAGAGACAATGGTTTTTAGACAGGTTCATACTTTTTTCATAGAGAATAACAACCATACTCATGTGTTCATGTATTAAACGAGCATACAAAGCACAACAAGCCACAAAAACTAAGAAGTATTGCCAATGGCTTCTGTCTCTGTGTTCGTCTCTTGGTCTCCTTTCCCTCTGTCTGCCGGTACTACCCTTATAAAGCGTCGAAGGGGTGGCAGTTCTTGTGCTTCAGGAGCCGTCTTGACAATTGATGGAATCCGCACGTTGCTATCGGTTGTTGTCAGTGAGACATTCTGCTTGTACGTTCGCCAAGCGGTTATTGCTAAAGAGAGATGTGCATGCAGTTATGTCAAAAATTGATACAGAATGTGTTGTATTAACTACCACACATAGTCGAGCGTAGTGTACATAATCTCTACTCTATAAGATAGAACACATATGTCTGTAACAAACCGTTCAACCTTAGGATCATCGTAACCCGAATTGGTCGTAACTTTCCCTGGTCGTGGCAAATATCACTGACCAGGGATATATCCGACAGCTATCTAGAATACTATTATCTATAATAAATATTATAGAAAAATAACTTTATTAATTGAGAATTATTGGATCATCGTCACAAGTACGTTGCAGTAACAGTGATGATGCAAATTGCCAAATTCCCAATCCAATACGTACATGGTGCACATTAGGCAACTTAAGTACCCGCGGGGGCAGTAAATCACGCACCGCCGGGAAGGTACATGCATGCACCCGATACACCAGGATACACTGGTCCAAGAGCTCAAACTCTCAGGGCAGTTCGATCTCTCTCTAGCCAGCCATCTAACTTCACCTGAACACCGGCCGGGTTTAATCCCTCACCAATTTCCCCAAGCATGCAGATGTCGTAGGCAGCGTAAGTATCAGGTATTTGTCCTGCGATTTCGTGTGGCTGGCATGCGTTGGAGGCCTGGTTGGACGCGATCCACCCGTCGTTATTGCTGGCCCTCGCAGACAGGCGGTAACATAGACGAATCCATCATGATTGAGTTGTGCATCTCTCCCTGCTTTCCGTTTCAAATCGATGCATATAGAGCCGCATTTCTTGTTGAGCCCTGTACGTACCGTCAAGTCATAGAACGAGGCAACCAGCAGCTTGGCTAGTTCAGCCACTTCCTTCAGTTCCTTGTGTAGTTGGTAATTGCAGTTTGGACGTTTCTATGGACCGATCGTTCCGTCGATAACTATGGAACGAACAGCCACGTTTCACCCTATCCCTTCGCTTACTACTACAAAACAGGTAAAATTATCACAGACGGTTCTTCGTTAACTGTCTGTGATATGTACGTATGTGATACTTCACAGACGGTTGTCAGTAAGAACCGTCCGTGATAATGGTAGTCACGGTTGGAGACAAAAACCGTCTGTGATTCTATGTGTCATCATCGCCGGTTCTTTACAAGAACCGTCTGTGATAGTCATTTATCACAGACGGTTCTTTTTACAAGAGCCGTCTGTGATATACAAACACTACCCTCTGTCTATTCCATTGAGGCGTCGTCACCTGCTGCATTCTTGCCTCCTCCCACCGCCACCTCGTTGTTGCTACCTCCCCCCGTTGCGCCACCCTGCTGCTGCTTTCTTTCATACACATTGCTGCTTATTCCCTTTTGAGTTGTCACCCCTACTGCCTCCGCCCCCACTGCGGTACCTCTGCTGCCCCATCCCACATTGCGCCACCTTAGAGAGAAGGGTAACGATCTGTAACCCTTTATTTTTACTCTAAAGTAATCACTAATGTCTAACGATCTGTAACCATTTATATTTGTTCTAAACTAATCATTAATGTGTTTGGTCATTATGAAGGGTACTTGCGGTTTATTAATATAATTTAACACTAATTAACGTGTTACGTGCGTATACGTGTAGATGGACCGAAACTGGATGTACATTGAGAACCGTGTGAGTGAAGAGTACATTAATGACGTGTTTGCTTTTAGAAGAGTCGCCGAGCAGGATATGTTGAAGAAAGGGATAAAATTTATGTATTGTCCATGCATTAATTGCGGTAATATGAAAATGTTTAACAACCTGGCGCAGATCGAAGCTCACTTAATACGAAGGGGTTTCAAAAAAGGATATACATGTTGGACAAGTCACGGTGAAGAGTAGATTACACCGGAAGTCAGTAATGACGACATCGCCGAGGAAGTCAACGATATGCAGGGTGTGAAAAGGGCTTTTGATGAGGATAGATCACATAATAACAATCTGGATCAGATGCTACGCGATGCAGAAGAGAACTACGATGAGAGAGAGTTTTGTAAATTCGAGTGCTTAACGGAGGACTCGGGGAAACCTTTATTCCCTGGCTGCAAGCCGGAATACACAAGGTTGTCAACCGTGCTTGAACTGCTGCAATTGAGGGCAAGCAATGGTTGGTCCGACAAGAGTTTTACGGAGTTTTTAGGTCTCTTAGCTGACATCCTTTCGGAGGGAAACGTGTTTCCCAACACGACCTACCAATCTAAGAAGGTTCTTTATCCATTGGAAATGGAAGTGGAAAGAATACATACATGTCCGAACGATTGTATGCTCTACCGTAAAGAGTATGCAGACATGCATGTATGTCCCGTGTGCAAAGCAACCCGATACAAGCGTAATAATACTGTTAAGGTGAAGCAAGAACCTCCTGCTAAGATGTTGTGGTATCTGCCTGTGATCCCACGTTTGAAGCATTTATTTGCGAACCGAAAGGAGGCAAGATTGATGTGTTGGCACTCAGAGGAGCGTAAGAAAGATGGAAAGCTCAGACACCCTGCTGATTCTGCCCAGTGGAGAAACTTCGATCGGAGTTTCGAAGAGTTCGGTGCAGAACCGATGAACAAAAGGTTAGGGTTGAGTACGGACGGAATGAATCCTTTCGGTAACATGAGCAGCCGACATACCACCTGGCCCGTGAATCTATGTATGTACAACCTTCCCCCTTGGCTGTGTATGAAGCGGAAATACATTTTGATGTCACTACTTATCCAAGGGCCGAAGCAATCTGGGAACGATATTGATGTGTACCTAGCACCATTGCTTGAAGATCTTGTGACACTTTGGAACGAAGGGGTACAAGTATGGGATGTGTACAAACGAGACAACTTTACTTTACGCGCCATGTTATTCTGCACCATCAATGATTTTGTTGCCCTTAGTAACCTGTCGGGGTTCAGTACAAAAGGAGCCAAAGCCAGTCCGCACTGCTTAGATGGTACCGAGAGTGTATGGCTGAAAAACTCGCGCAAAAGTGTGTATATGCATCACTGTAGGTTCCTTCCCAGGATTCACCCATACCGCAAGATGAAGAAACAATTCGACGAAAATAAGGAGGACAGTTCAGCTCCAAGGGCTTTTAGAGGGAAAGAGGTTTATGATATGGTTAAGGATGTCGATGTTGTGCTTGGAAAGGGATGTAAATTAAGGTCCCCTCAGAAAAAACATCTGAAAGAAGTGGTCAATTTTTTAGGACTTGCCTTATTGGGAGCACTTAGAATTCGCCACTGCATCGACGTCCTGCACGTGGAGAAGAATGTATGTGGTAGCTTAATTGGTCTCTTACTTAACATTAGTGGTAAAACAAAAGACGGTGTTAACGCACGGCGTGACTTCGTTGATATGAACATAAGAACCGAGTTAGCACCGAAAGAGACCGATAAAGGACGAAAGTACCTTCCCCCAGCTTGCTACACTTTGTCTAAGACCGAGAGAAATGAACTGTGTCTAAGCTTGCATGGTGTAAAAGTTTCGTCCGGTTACTCCGCCAATATTAAGAAACTTGTTTCCATGAAAGATTTGAATTAATTGGTATGAAGTCTCATGATTGTCATGTGCTGATGACACAAATACTTCCTGTTGTAATTAGGAGTATCTTGCCGAACAAGATCCGAGTGGCAATCTTTAGACTGTGTTATTTCTTTAACTCAATTGCTCAGATGGTCATCGATCCCGAAGGACTCGACGCTCTGCAGGTCGAGGTAGTGACGACTCTATGTCATCTTGAAATGTATTTCTCTCCGTCATTTTTCGATATCATGGTCCATCTCATTGTTCACCTTGTGAAAGAGATAAAGATATGCAGCCCTGTATTACTACGTCATATGTACCCTTTCGAGATATACATGAGAATTCTGAAGTCCTACGTACGGAATCGATCTCGACCGGAGGGCAGTATCATCGAAGGTTATGCAACAGAAGAGGTCATTGAGTTCTACGTCGACTACATGGCTCTGGTGGAGCCGATAGGTGTGCCTCTATCTCGTCACGAGGGGAGACTGGACGATATCAGGACCATCGGAAGGAAAGCAATCACTCCCGATCTAGATACGTACGCGCGGGCCCATTTCATGGTCTTGCAACACATGACCCAAGTGTCCCCGTACATCGACGAGCACAAAGACATGGTACGCCAACAGAATCCAGACCGGTCGGAGGTTTTGATAACGAGAGAGCACAACCGTCGGTTCAACGAATGGTAAAAGGTGCGATTCACTGGGAGGTCATCAAGTGATAAAACGATGCTATGGTTGGCAAAAGGGCCAAAATTTACAATTGTGACATGAAAAGGATACGACATAAATGGTTACACATTTTATACGGCAGCTTAGGATAGGAATGGCACAGTCCAGAACAGAGGTGTCCGCATAGATGCATTTCACGAGGGGTGGAACGCGGGTTGAACTCGTACTATGGGTTCGTAGAGGAGATTTGGGAGCTCGACTATGTACTTTTCAAGATCCCCCTGTTTCGATATCATTGGGTTAAACTTCCGCAGGGCGTGAAGGTCGACAAGTACGGCATCACTACTGTGGACCTCAAACGTGTCGGATACAAGGACGAACCATTCATACTCGCTAAGCAAGTTGTTCAAGTTTTTTATGTAACGGATCAAGCAAATAAGAAATACCATGTGGTTCTTCATGGGAAAAGAAGAATTATCAGAGTTGAGAATGTCGTGGATGAGGAAGAGTACAATCAATTTGACGAGTTGCCTCCTTTCGGAGACAGCATCAGACTGGAGGAAGAACTCAATGGGGAAGCTAGCTATATGCGTGTCGATCATCATGAAGGACTATATTTCAGTTAAGCATGTATTCCATTGTAATTTGATGTTGACATGAAAACGCGTCACGTGTTATGGACTTGGTCTTCCATTGTAATGTGATGTCAACGTGGAATTGTCATGTGTTATGGACTTGTCATCTCTAATATTGATGTTAATGCGGACTTGTTAGAGTTATCAACTTGTTGGGAATATCATCTTTGAAACCTTGTTGGAAATGCACACAAATGGGTAAATGTGTTTTGTCATTTGAGCAACGTTAAAAGTGCATTGCTCATGTGGCCTGGCGGTCTGACCGCCAGGGGTCGCCGGTCTGACCGGTGCCAAATCGGTCAGACTGTCATGTGTTGGGCGGTCCGGCCGATTTCCCTTTGAAACGATTCTATGTGCGATAGTTCCGCCGTTGATAAACGGAACTACCGATGTACGGAAGTTTCGAAGTTCTCGCGGAACGTTTATTCCAGAGAAGCACATTTTTGGTGTGGGTCAATTTGTTGGAAATATGCCCTAGAGGCAATCATAAAGATGATGATATTTTATTATGTTCATGATTTTTATAATATGTTATCGTGTTCCTTGAATGAATCATTTGTTATAGATCAATAAGTATGTGACTTGTTGGTGGAACTCTTTAACTTATATGATGTCATTCTAAATGTATCCCTGGTCGACGGTCACTGGTCGGAACACCAGTGACTCTATGGCTGGCACATGTATTGATTGATGACCTTGTTTCATCGGTCATGGATATGGTGATATCGAATCAATAATGTGAGCACATGTTAGAGAATATGGGGTTGGATAGACCCATCATTGAGACACTATTGAGATTGTTATGAATATTTGTGTCATTAGTTGGTCTCAAGTAATGATGATATATAATCCATAGACCTGAGATCAGCATGGTTCCCTGCATGTGTAATAGCACTCTTAGGGGTTGCCAAATGCTACTCGTAAAGGTAGTTATAAAGGTAGCTTTCGGGTATGCTATGAAACATGCGGAGGGATGTGACTGGTCGAGATGGGATTTTCCCCTCCTTGCATAACAGGAGAGATGTCTCTGGGCCCCTCGTGGTGATCGGATAAAGAAAGTGCATGGCCATGCCACTAGTGGTCGAAGTGTCGACCACATGAAGCTATTCGACACTCGATCGAGAAAGTATTGAACAGTCCATGGATGAAACTTCATCTCACCTGGAGTTCAACCATGCATCGTGAGGCAAAGGGAAAATGCATAAGTGGGTATTCAAGAACAAGCAAAGCGAAGATGGGGTAGTCATTCGAAACAAGGCGAGACTGGTAGCTCAGGGTTACTCCCAAGTTGAGGGTCTCGATTTTGAGGAGACTTTTGCCCCTGTAGCCAGACTTGAAGCTATTAGAATCTTGCTTGCCTTTGCAGCTTCTAAGAGCTTCAAGCTTTACCAGATGGACGTCAAGAGTGCCTTTCTCAATGGACTAATTGAGGAAGAAGTCTATGTCAGACAGCCCCCAGGTTACGAAAACCCCAAGTACCCTAATCATATCTTCAAGCTTTCAAAAGCTCTTTATGGACTTAAGCAAGCTCCTCGAGCCTGGTATGAAAGGCTTAAGTCTTATCTTTTGAATCATGACTTTGAGATGGGTAAAATTGACAAGACCTTGTTCATCCGCCGTCTTGGCACCGATCTTCTGCTCGTCCAGATTTATGTGGATGACATTATCTTTGGCGGCTCCTCGCATGCTCTTGTTTCTCAGTTTTCGGATGTCATGAGCTCAGAATTTGAGATGAGCATGATGGGCGAGTTGAGTTTCTTCCTTGGCTTCCAAATCAAACAGACTCGGGAGGGTACTTTTCTGCACCAAGGCAAGTACACTCGTGATCTCCTGAGACGCTTTGATATGAGTGATGGCAAGCCAGTATCAACTCCAATGGCTTCCACAGCCTCACTTGACCCAGATGAAGACGGAGAGCCAGTTGATCAAAAGGAGTTCAGAAGCATGATAGGCTCTCTCTTGTACCTCACAGCCTCGAGACCACTGTAACATCCCAAAATTCAGAGCTTTAAAAATCTTTTAAATATTGGTAGCAAGAGAATTTACCTTTTGGATTATTTGAATATTAATTTAAAAAGCTTAAATTGGACTTTAAGGACAAATTGTTTTAATGTGCTTAATCCCAACATCAACAATTGTCAAAACTATTTTATTTAGATTCTATATGCTTGGATATATTTTATAGAATTTTCTGGAATTTTTCCAAAGTCATTTGCTATTTTCTAATTGCTATTTGTATTTTCTGATTTATTTAAAAGAAAAATCTATTTTAAATCCTTCGGAACAGTGCTGGGCCGAAGCCCAACACTATTCCAGCCCGCTCACTCCCATCCGTTGGATCAGCATCGCCCGGCTGCCGCTCGCCCGCGTTTTCGCCCGCCTTGCCCCGCTGGATCTCCGCCGCGTGTCCCCTTCGCGATCGCCGCGCGCTCAAGCGTCGCCCGCCGCTTGCTCTCACCGCAGGATCTCCATCGCTCATTGCCGCCGCTTCACCACGCTGCTCGCTTGCTCGCCGATCGGTGGCCCCGCTGGCTGGGCCGCGCCTGCTTGCTTCACGACCACGTGGCCCCGCCGCCACGCCACCGCTCGTCTCCTCGGGGACTCTCCGCGCCCGACTCCGCCCTCTACGCGCGCCGCCGCCTTCTCTCGGATATCTCTCCACACGGTGCTATAAAGGGCCGCCTCGTGCCAACCTCTTCGCCCGACCTCCTCCACCAAAACCCTAAGCGCGCCGCCGCCGTCTTCGTTTGGCGCATTGCGAAGGTTCGCCACGGCCGCAACCTCTTCGCCGCCGGATTCCGCCGCCTCGGACCTTCGTTGTCCGTGCCGCCATCCCTCGTGATCGCAACAACCGGAGCTACTCGGTGCGCGCCGCCGCCGCCCGAGGACGCCCATCGCCGTTGCCGTCTTTGTCCGACAACGGAGCTCGCCGCCCGCCACGTTCTTCGTCGCCGCCGGTGAGCCGTTGTCCGCTGAGCTCGCCGTCACCTCCAAGAGCTTCGCCGCCTTGGTAACCTGTTTTGGGCTTCGCGCCACGAAGTCGCCGAACGCCGGTGAGCCCTCGGTCCCGAGCCTTGCGCCGCTGGTGTCGCGGCGTCGGCGAGCCCACGCCGGCGCCACATCACCTCGTGCGCCGCGTGTCACTTGCGTGGCGACCACTTGGCGTCCGCGTGGCTCGATCCACCGGCCAAATCTTCGTGGCTCGGTGAACCCACCCACCGTGAGTCGAGAGGTCGACAAATGGGTCCCACTGTCGCTTTTCTTTTAAATATAATTTTTTTTCCGGAAATTCTCGGCTGACGCAAGCATTGCGCAATAATTCGATTTTCCTTTATAAAATTAATTCGGGAAATTCGAGAAAATCCAATTTAGGGTTTAATTGATTTTTCCAATCTTCCAAAGCCCATATCTTTTGCATCCGAACTCCGATTGAGCCCATTCAAATTTGTAAATTCATATAAAATTAAGATCTATTTAATGGTGAATTTTATTTAATTTTTGGAGTTGTTTTGCCTCTGTTATTTATTTGTTTTGTTTCTTTTGTCTCGTTTGCGAGTAGACGTCGATACTTGGGAATTTTGCGTAAGAAGGAGCACCTCAAGACCAAGACCAATATCTAGATCTATTCCAAGGCAAGTTATACCTTTGATCATATTGAACCCAGTTTTCAAAATACTTTGTTTCAATGTATTGCATTCTATTTCAAGTATTTATTTAAATGCTTTTGGGATAGTTATTAATCCAATTTGTTATATCCACCTTGTCTATTATATACCATGATCTTTTGTCACCCTAGGTTGGTTCATTATTAGTTGGTATTATCGTAGCACCAACGTGGGTTGGTTAGATACGATTAGACTGCTTAGTCATGCCACGAGTCATCATTTCATGTGAGAGTTGCAATTATAAATTTGACTAACGATTATGGAACCGTGATGAATCTGTGTGTCTTTGTGTCTTTGTTACTCGTTGATGGCATGTGTTGCACTTAACCAACAGGTGGGAAAAGATTTAGACCGAGGCAAGTGGTGGATTCTGTGTGAATGGTGGAGCTGTGCTTATTAAACTTTGTGATTTGGGTAAAGCGGAAGTCTTGCCTTAGTCAATTAAGGACTTAACTTTGTGCGCCATTGAACTGGGCCTTCTTGCACGACCACATGCCTAGTATGGGTGGGCCTGACTTAGTAAGTTATGGAGTCTTGACATTGACAACTCAGTTGTATTTAAGGCGTGTGATGGGTCGGAGGTGTGATATGTCACATCGCGGGACGGTTCGCATCCATCGTCCAATGGTGTGTGTCGTTCCAAGGGTGTGTGTACAAATTGACGGCAGAAAAGCACACCAGAGTGTCATTGTTTGAGATGAAGTCTCGAAAGGTTTTGTTGTGATCAACTCGATCCGGTTGGTTTCATCGTGTGGGTAAAGTGTACAACCTCTGCAGAGTGTTTAAACCAATCTATTCGAATAGCCGCGTCCTCGGTTATGGACATGCTCGAAATTTCACACGAGGGGTAGATTTTCATAAAAACAATTGGGAAGGGTCACCGTGTGAGATAACTTGTTCAAATTGTGAAAGAACTTGATTAGACTGTGTGTCCTTTGTGAAATCAAATTGTTAACTTATTATTGTCTATTTGTTTTGAATTATGCTTTCAATCTATTATTTGTATTCAATTGCAAATGTTGCATTTCTGCAAAACAACCACAGAAGCCATTCCTTTGGAATAAGCCATCATCTATAAATTGCATTCTGTGGTATGACTTGCGAGTACGGTGTGTACTCACTCTTGCTAAACAAATCAATAGAAGTGGAGGAGTCGTCACTTTGCTTTTGAAGAAGAGTTCTCGAAGGTTGAGCGTTAGGGTCTTGATCGATCGATTGCTTGTGGTAAATTGATAGGAGCCACCGGAGTTTATTTCGTTTCATTGCAGCTTTATTTCTTTATTGTCAGCCTTGCATGGCTTAATAAATGTAACACTCGACCATAAGGTCCCAACAGTTATTTGTTATTTAAATGTACTCGTTTATTCTTATATTCGTTGTATGGATGTGATATTTCATCAATGTTGACACTGTGTGCACTAGCGTGATCCTGGACTAGTGCAGAATACACAGAGGGTCCAGATTTACATATTTGGGTCCCGACAGAGGTGGTATCAGAGCCATATTGACTGTAGGTCTTGACCCTAGTTAGATTGGCCGTTCTTAGTGAGTCCAAACTATTTTCTAAAGCAAAATTAACTTGCAAGATTAATTGAACTCCTTAACTCATCTCATGTCTCTCTTGACTCAACTATTGCTGAAATTCTTTCTCTCCCATTGTTTTAAAGTTGTTTTCATATCCTTGTCCATCTTGACAGATGCCTCGTCTTGAGTTATGGAGAGCGCAAGGGAGGACTTGCCACGAGCTTTGGAAGTTGCTACAAGTACTTGGAGGGTTCGATCGTCCATTGTACCGTGGCGGTGCTTGGATTGTGAACGGCCGAGATCGTGGAGTGATCGCCATTTGACCGCTCACGCCAGTGTAACACCAAGGCAAGCAAACCACCGAACATCTCACTCGAAGGAGTATTTGGATTGAAGCAATCCAGAGTCTTCACGCCTTGCCATCCTGAGGATCTGCAACATCTACTCTCGAGAGCTTCGTGACATAGTTTTTTGTTATCATCCCCGCACTTCCGACGTGGATCTTGCCGCATGTTTTCCGCTCACGGAGGAGAAGACAACGCCACCGTCGTGCATCTCGCCCGATTCACATTGCTCGGGAAGAATCGTTGGAGTTAGCCGCTCTGAGTGGAGTGTACCTATGAGACTCTTCAGAGAGTCAAGAAAGGATCGCCATATTAGAAGAAACTCTTTATGGACGACACGATCACGAAGAAGACACTGAAGAGGAAGACCCAGAAGAAGCTGATGGACCGGCTGAACCAGAAGAGCCAGCAGAGGCGGCAGACCTGAAGCACCAAAGAAGACTGCACGAGGACACTGCTCCTATTGCACCATCCCCGGACATCGAGATCGATTCGCGAGGATGCCACTCACTTCGTGTCTACAAGAAAGGAGCACCGTCAAGGTGCGAGGCTATTTGATTGAGTAGTCTGTTCGCGTTGTTTCGAGCTTAGCCGCTTTATGTCTTGAGTCGCCCTTTAGGCGTAGTTTGGTGTGCTTAAGTTCGTCCTTATTTTTGTGTGCAAGTATGAGTGCAAAGGCCCTTAGGCATTTGTTGCAAGCCATACTATTATCTTAATCAATATAAGAGTTTGATTGAGCTTTCTTAAAATATGTTGGGTTTTACCTACCCCGCTTAGTTCTACACCTTATCTTGTGCTTGCTACCTTATCTAACCCCGGAGATTCACGGATGGTTCGGACTCGTCAAGTCTGCGCAAGTGGTTCCGATACTCGGTATCGTAAATGCGGGAGCGAATCCCCGGAGAAGCAGTTCCACCACAAGCACCGTCAGTTGATCTGCAGAATTTTGGAGCATTCATGACAGCTCAGACCCAGCTGATGTACACCATGATGAATCAGATGCAAGCTATGAATAACCAGAACAACAACAATCAAGATCACAATGGAACCCAGCTTGCTCATGGTCACAATGGATCATCCAAGTTGGCGGAGTTTATGAGGACCCGCCCACCAACCTTTTACGGACATGTCTCACCAAGAGAAGGCGATGATTGGCCGTGTTATTGAGAGGAAACTGCGATCACTCAATGTAGCGATCATGAAAAAGTTACAGACGCCTCTCACGGATGGAAGGCATTCTTTGCCGAATGGTGGGAAAACTTCGCTGCGCGCATGGAACGCCGCAAGATATTACTTGGGAAGAGTTCACAATCGCTTTTCGCCCGATATCATGTACCGAAGGAATCATGGATCCGAAGAGGATGAATTTCGTGCTCTCAAGCAAGGAGGAATGTCGGTGATCGACTACCTCAACAAATTCTCTCAACTTGCTCGATATCTCGCAGAAGATGTCGCCACTGACAAGGCTCGTCAGAGTCGTTTTCTGAAAGGATTGAACACTGGACTTCAAGTCAACTTGATCGCCCACACCTTTCCTGATTTTCAAGAGTTGATCAACAAGGCTTTGATTCTAGAGGATAAGCGCAAGGAATTGGAAGATCATCGTAGCGCAGAATGGCTCGACAAGGAAGTCACCAACCCGGTGAGGGCAAGAATGATTCCACCGCAGCTTTAGCCGTTTCCCACCACGCAATTTTGCGGACCACCGCACCAACTTCAACCTCGCCCGATTGCTCGTAACTTCCGCAACCTGCACTACCAACCCCAATCCAGTAAGCAACCCACAGAATACAACCAGAGTTTGCTTTACATGTCGTCAGCCAGGGCATTTCGCCAACCGATGTCCGCAGAATGGGACTATCACTCCAGTACGCTTCAACCTTGGGAATACACGAGCCAAGACGCCAGTACAAGGCAACCACCAAGGAACTTCTCAAGCTACCGGTCAATCCGGAGGAGCACCGCCATCAGTGGTCAGAGGCCGTGTCAACCACGTCACTCTGGAAGGAGCCCAAGAAGCACCTGACGTTGTACTGGGTAAGTTCCTAGTAAATTCATAAACTGCATCAGTTCTGTTTGATTCTGGAGCTTCGCATTCGTTTGTTTCTGGAATTTTTGCAACTAAGAACAAATTGGAAGTTATGCATCTTAAGCATACTCTGTTAGTCCGATCGCTGGAGCGAGCTAAGTTCTAAAGTTGGATGTTTAGGAGCTAGGCTACTCATAGTGGAGTTGAGTTTCTAGCCAACCTAATAGTTCTAGACACTCGGACCATAGATGTCATCCTTGGTATGGATTGGTTATCCAAACATAAGCGATGCTAGATTGTGGCGAAGAGCCGTGACAATTGAGGATACCACAGAAAGAAAGTAGAATTTCTAGCCACCTCGATGCGTGATGGACATTTGGTAGTCAACGATCGAAGACGCTTTGGAAAACGTACACTGTAGTCGAGATTATCCGGATGTATTTCGGAAGAGTTACCAGAATGCCACCGACCGTGACATTGAGTTTGTCATCGATCTAGTGCCGAAACGGCACCATTTTCCAAGAGACCCTATCGGATGCGGTCGATGAACTTATGGAAATGAAGAAGCGGATAGAAGAACTCTTGGAGAAAGGTTTTGTAAGACCTAGTTCGCCGCCATGGGGAGCACCGCTTTGTTCGTCAAGAAGAAAGATGGAAGTATGAGAATGTGTATTGATTATCGTTCTCTCAACGAAGTCACCATCAAGAACAAGTACCCATTGCCCGAATTGATGATTTGTTCGACCCGGATGAAAGGAGCCGAGTATTCTCCAAGATCGACCTACGATCAGGTTACCATCAGTTGAAGATTTGTCCTAAGGATGTACCAAAGACCGCTTTCTCAACCCGGTATGGACATTTTGAGTTTTTAGTCATGTCTTTTGGATTGACTAATGCCCCTGCCTATTTCATGAACATGATGAACAAAGTATTCATGGAATATTTGGATAAGTTCGTGATAGTATTCATTGATGATATTTTGGTATACTCAAAGTCGGAAGAAGAACATACAGACATTTGAGATTAATCCTAGAGAAGCTCAGAGGACATCGGTTGTATGCCAAGTTCAAGAAGTGTGACTTTTGGAAGAAGAAAGTTGATTTTCTCGGTCATGTAATGACAAATTAAGGAGTAGCATTGACCGGAAGGTTAAAGTCAGAATGAATTGGGAGCACCCAAGACGGTTACTCAAATTCGTAGTTTCTTGGGAATGGCGGGATACTATCGTCGTTTCATTGAAGGGTTCTCAACGATTGCTAAACCTCTTACGCAATTGTTGAAGAAAGAGAAGAAGTTTATTTGGACCCCAGCTTGTGAAGAAAGTTTTCAAGAATTGAAGAAACGTTTGACTTCAGCCCCAGTGCTAGTTTTGCCGGATATTAGTAAGGATTTTGATATCTACTGTGATGCTTCGCGTCAAGGATTAGGATGTGTCCTTATGCAAGAAGGAAGAGCTGTCGCTTATGCGTCAAGGCAATTAAGACCTCATGAAGAGAACTATCCTACCCATGATTTGGAATTAGCTGCCGTAGTGCATGCTTTGAAGATTTGGCGACATTATCTCATCGATGTCGTTGTGAAGTCTACACGATCATAAGAGCACAAGTACATATTCACTCAGTCTGATTTGAATATGAGACAGAGAAGATGGCTGGAATTAATAAAGGATTATAATCTTGGAATCCATTACCATCCTGGTAAGGCCAATGTAGTTGCAGATGCACTGAGTCGTAAGAGCTACTGCAATGCTCTGGAAGCAAAAGAGTTGTGTTCAGAACTTCAGGAGGAATTCATGTACCGGTCAGTAAACGTAGAGCAGCCTTCAACTACCGCGTCTTAATTCGCAGTTCGTACGTTGGAATTGCGTGGCATGGACGAAACCGAAAGGACCATTCTCCGTAGGGTACCCTTACGAAGCTTCCAATTTTAACTTGCGGGCGCGCAGATCTGATCTGCGGAGTATAATCACTATACGTCAGAGTGCCCCTCAATTGATCATTGGTAATTGTTCGGTGCATGTTGATGGTGTGCCGTGTGCATGTGTCTGTATAACTGTATATATGCAATGTAGCGACCAGCACGTACGCACGTAGCAGTAAAAGTTCCGGTTTGACTCGGCAGCAGCAACTAGCCATTAAAACTACTCACGTGCATGTGCGCGCGCATAGCGTAGCCGCCGTAGCTCCCTAGGTCACAACTAAACTAGTAGCATCCAATCCAACGGTAGCCACCTCTCTTATAAGTACATATAGATTTGTTAGCAGTACAGTACAGTCATTGTTTCGCAGTATACTTAAGTCTTGGAAAGTTTAATTTCACAGGGTAAGTCTAATGAGAAAATTCGATAATGTAATTATCGCAATTCGGGTAATTAAGCAGAGTCTAGATTACTCTACAGCTTGCTTGATCTCCAACCGGCCAAATGCCATAATTTGGAGCCAGCATATCCTAGTACTTCGGTTTTTTCAAGACGAATAATGGCCTAAATTAATTTATTAATGGACGTCGCTGTTGTGAGCAATTCAGGGAGAGACACTTCGCTTTCGGTGGAATCAATGATCACGTGCGATGTAGGTTTTCTTTATTTTTATTTTCTGCTATAAATATTTAGGTTTTGTTAGGATTACAACTAATCTTTTCGGATTGAAAGATATTTTAATTCAAATTTTGAGTTAATCCAAAGGGATTAAATCGGATCACAGTCTATCCAAACAAGCGCTTATGCATTACAGTTATTTTAATTCTCACAGCCCACAGTATGTTATGGGTCAAAACTTCAAGTTCTATGGTCAATTGTAGGGGTGGCAATCGGGGGTGGTGGGTACGGGTAGTACTCGTTTATACCCATACCCATACCCATACCCGCGACTCTAAATTCTCCCCACGGGCATACCTGAGAAAGACGACGGGCGAAAAACCTCGCACATACCCGTCGCCCGCGGGCATGCCCGTTTACCCGCGAATAATGCATCGCCACCTGTGGGTACCCATCGTCTGCGGACATGCTCGTTATCCACGAGCAATGCATACATCAAGTTCATCATAATTCACACATCAATGATGCAACACACATTCAACAACTAATAAAGTTCATCACAATTCACATACCATGTTCGACAAGACAACTAATCAAGTTCAATAAATAAAATACAAATATAAATTGACATAATTCCTTACACATATTATATGTGTAAGGAATTATGTCAATTTATATTTGTATTTTATTTATTGAACTATAATATGTAGATTACGAAACGTTCGAGCGCTGCTTGACAAATGCTCACTCACTCTTTAATGCAGCCAGAGATCAGGCCAAAGAACAAACTTTAAATCCTGAAAAGATATAGTAAAAAAAACGCACGAATAACTCACTTAACCAGCGAGCGAAACGTGCATGTTGAGGATTGAAATGGTGAAATATAGACAACCAAGTTAATTATCATCGACCTCCATCGCAAAAATAAAGTTAATTGTCATCGACCTTTCACCTCAAACATCCAGTCCCTAACAAGTTTAAGTGAGTAGCAACAGGAGCGTAGACAAGACATATGGAGAGATCAAGAGAGATAGATCGAGAGCGAATTTGCCACCCCCGTGATCGCAGCCGGTGCTATAAAGCACCGGTGCAATAAAGAGCAGGACGGAGTAGTTGGAACCTGGGCGTAATTAGCAGATCAATAACTTCGCCGGGTCCCCACGGCCCAACCCCATCGGACGGTAACTGCCCGACGACTTCGACAACCCACACCAACACGCGACGCACGGCACGGCACCCCGCCCAAGAATCCAACCTTTTTCACCTGCGCGCACGCGCGCCGCGGCGGTAACAAACGCGCGCAGGTCTAGCCCAGGAGGCGTGGCAGCAACGTGCCGTGCGATGCACGAATTAAACGCACCGCCTTTTCCCGCCCGACCCTGCTCCCTCCACCCCGCGGCGTCCTCGCGTCCGATCCTTACGTTACGTGCTATATATAAGCTCGCCGCGGCGTCACCAACCTCCACGCAGCACCAGCAACCGCGACAGGACGAGCCTTTCTTGCGATCGCCCAGAAGCTTAATTAGCTAGTAGCGATCGAGCCATTGACGACATGGCCAGGTCGACAGCTCTGCTGATCCTTGCGGTTCTGGTGGCCGCAGCGTGCTTCGCCCAGCTGGGCTCGGCGGCGCGGAACGTCCCTGCCGAGCAGTCGGCGGAGGCGGTGGAGCGGACGGAGACCGTGCAGGAGGGGACGGTGCTGATCCCGGGGATCGGGCGGTTCGAGCTCGGCAGCAACTACAAGCCGGACATCCCCGACGTCGACCACAGCATCCCCGCGGCCGCCAACGGGCAGTTCCTCCCCGGCGCCGACGACACCTGGATCCCCAACCCCGGCTTCGAGGTGCCCAATCCCTTCCAGCCCGGCTCGTCCACTCCCTAAGCCGCCCGCATCCACATCATCAGCCGCGGGTCATCACATCCACGTTACATCGGTCGGTAGCCTTCTATATATTTTAGCCAATTAACTAGCCGTGCATGCATGTGCCCGTGGCGTCACTATTTGATTCCAAGTGTGTGTATGGATGCGTAGGAAGCATCAGATATCTCGCTTGATTTGTTTCTGCAGCTTGCTTCGATCCAATAAATCAATGAATGATATAGTTTGCTCGATACATATAGCTATCGTGCACCAGTGTCATACTGTCATGTACTCACGTTGACTCGTTTCTGCCAAGAGATCGATGAATTATTACCGTGCATTGCGCATCCGTGCTACGTTTGAGCATGCAATGGCGCCCCGTGCATCACAGACAGTCCAGAGGAGCTCTGGAACAGAAAGTACATGCATATTTTTTTATATTAAAAAAAAAACACCAGAAAGGTGGATACTTGCCTTGTCCCTGTTGTACACATCATGCACAGTCTGTGAGGGGACCCCTTCTTCAGCTTTCTTGGTGTCAAAAGGGTGCGGATACAGAGAAAGGAGGGCCCGTGAGGCCATGACAGCGTACAGGGAATCTGATACGCTGGTTCAAAAGGGGTAGTCATGGTTTACGATCAACTGATCGTTCACCTGATTCTACTGGAGATCAAATAAGATCTCTGTGTGCGTGGCCATCCGACCACGAGTGGAATGATTCGCGAGTTTTGATATGCAATATTGTGCGAGAAAGAGAGACCAACCCGAGATATCTGGCATTCTGGCCTGAGCATGAGGTTGTAACCAATGTTAAGTGGGCCTTTGTGTATCACGTATCGGCGGTATTCTTTCCATTGCGTCCGATTGTTATGTCCATTGCGAGCTGTCATATGCGTCTTCGCTTTGCTGGGCCGTCTGATTTGTTTTTCTGGCGTTGTGTTCGCGCGCTACACATCCGGTTCTCCACGTGTTCCCGGTGGCTCCGTTGGTGTGCGCCTGCTGGGAGCTGGCGGATGCGGATGCGGATGCGCTTTCCTCACCCGTTCGATCGTTTCCGGACGTTGCGTTCGCACGCTGGGCCTCCGGTTTTCTTCCTGCCCCGATGCCTCGGTTGGTGTGTGCATGTTGTGTCTTTAATCCCCATCGTGCCCCTGGTTCTTCTTCCTCGTGTGTGCCGCTAGCGCCTCTTCCTGCTTGGTTTTGTCGCCCGTTTGCCTGCCCCGCGTCGGTTGCCGCCGCTTGTCGCTTGTTCGTCTGACCCACTCCGGTTTGTAAGTTTGAGGAGGTCCACTAAAGGGGTTGAATAGGTTATTTTAATTTTTGTTTGACTAAAATTAATTTATATTACAGAAGTTAATAATAATTTAATTTTACACAATTAAAATCTAAATCAATTAAGCTTGACTAAGTACACCACCAAAATAAATACAATTGAATATAAGCAATTAACCAAATACAAGTAAGCAATTGAATTCAAGTAATGTAAATTGGTCAAAGTAAAGCACAAGAACAAACCACAATATACACGACGATATTTTTATCGTGGTGTTTGGAGGTTTACTAGTCTCCCCTAATCCACGTTGAGGTAAGGCCAAACGAATTGGACTGGCTCCACAAATTAAGCCAACACCTCCGAAGTAAGTCCAACCACTTGGACCGGTTTCAACACGAACCAACACCTCGATCCACTTGGGGTTGCTCTTCCTCCACTCCGGAGATAGTGAGCACCAAACCACTCACAATCATGCTGGGCCTTCTCACAAGCTTCTTGAGAAGATCACCGATCCACGACGCCTCCACGCCGTCTAGGTGTCGGCAAACATCAAGAGTAACATGACTCAACTCTCACTTGAACTAATCAAATGTCTAAGCTCAATGAATACACAGTACACTACCTAAGGCAATACATGCACTTAGGGTTTGCTCTCCAAGCTCACTAAGTGCGACACATGCACATAAGAGATGAGAGGACTTGCACTTTGCTCAAGGAATGAATGATGGCACCAGCAACCTTGCTCAAGGCCGGCAAATGTGGGTATTTATAGTCCATACACAAAAACTAGCCGTTGGGAGAGATTCTGCTAAAAATTAGCGCAGGTCGGTCTGACCGCCGACATATGGCCGGTCAGACCGCGCCTCCTCCAACGGCTATAAAACTAGCTGTTGGACACATCCGGCTTGACCGCCAACCCATGACCGGTCAGTCCGGTCCAGCCGGTCAGATCACTCAACTCATGCCGGTTAGACCGGTACAACAAATCCAGAAAAACGCACTCTCTATAAAAAGCTGACCGGGTCGATGACCCGGGGGGTCCGATCAGTTTGGGCAACACATGCCGGTACAAGACCGGACTTTCAACGGCGGTCAGTCCGCCCTTATAACTGCGGTGAGACCGCTCCACTGAGAAATCAACAAATCCAGAAAAACACATCTTCTGGAAAAAGCTAACCGCGACCCTGGTCAGACCGGCCAACACATGGCGGTCAAACCGGCCAACACATTGCGGCCAGTCCACACTTTCAACGGTGGTCAGTCCGGGATTTAAACTGCGGTCAGTCCGGCACTGGATTTCAGCACAACCTACACTCGGAAAAATGATCATAACTTTTGATTCCGATGTCGGAATTGAGTGATCTTGGACTCTATAGAAAGCTTATTCATAGTGCTACACAACACATCTGTTTGATTGATCTCAAACACATTTTATCAAATCAAGAAGCACAACTTCAAAGAGCAACTACCATGGTCTAAGTCCAAAGAAATAACAAAAAGCAATCTTAGACCATACCAAGGGAAAATACATGAATCCCAACAATTTACAAAACACATTTACAAACTTAGATTATGCCACAAGGAGTAGGTACATGGACTTCAACCATTTGCAAAGTATAGTCACATGCTACAAGGATTTAATGCATGAGCATCGACTATTTACAAAACACATTCGTAAATAATAGTACTATGCATAGATGAGCTAGAGCAAGCACAATGAGCTATCAACACATGACTAACTCATGCTACTAGTTAAGACCCCTCTTAATAGTATGACAACTTATACTAGCAATCCGGTCTTCCAACCAAACACCAAGACCGGTAAAAGATTAGGAACACATCCTTAGCCCTAGCTAGTTATACCTTTGCCTTAAGCATCTTCTTGAAGCCTGATGACGCACATCTTCACTTCAAGTCCGGGTCCTTGACTTTGATAATCATTAACTCATGATGACCTCCTTCACTTCGGGATCTTGTCTTGAACATCATCAACACATGATGATTTTCTTCACTCCGAGTCTTGATATACATCAACACATGATGCATCCTTCACTAGACCTCCATCAACACATGATGGGTCTTCTCTTGACTTGATAATCAACTCATGATCATCTCCTCTTCTTGAACATCATCGACACACGATGATTTTCTTTTCTTCGAGCTCTTGATAGAAATCAACACACGATGCATCCTTTACTCCAAGTCTTGATCATCTTAGAACATAACATATTCATCCAACTCATGGAAAATGTTAGTGACATAATATGATTATCATTAATTACCACATCATCCCATTAACTCATAATGGTGGGACAAGATACTTCAATCTTTCCCTCTTTGGTAATTGATGATAACCACCTCAATTGTACATAAATTAAATGTAGATAAATGAACATAGAGCAACATGAGTATACAAGAACTACACAAGTTATATATACTCCAAAGATATTTTTCAAAGTAGAGATCCCAAATATATGTGGAGAACGGAATATGGATCAATACTAATGAAACCACAAAATATAGAGTGAACTTCCCCTAAATGTGTGCACACACAAATGTGTAATAAGAATATATGTACATATTCAAGTTAAACTTTTGGTGGAGTTCAACCTATATTTTGGATTCGATGAATGCAACAATATAAAAGAATATAAAGACGAATGCATACCTCCATGGTTTTCACCCTTTTATATCCAAACGAGACTACACAAAACCATACTAGATAAGAGAGTTAGTCTCGCAAGTAGATTTATCATTAAACAATGAAAAGTGTTAGTCTCATATTTAAATTTGCCATTAATCACCAAAATAATCTATTAACACATAATGACGGGTCTAGATTCTTCACGGATGCCGCCGCTCATCGTCCGCCTCTTCTCTCCTTACTCCCGGTGGCTCGGTTGTTGTGCGCATGTTTGTGCCTTTATTCCCCACCGTGCTTCCTCTGGTTTTTCTTCGTCGTCTAACTCGGATGTGTATTTTTCCACTTCCCTTTCACCGCCCGTACGTGTGGTTCGCTGCGGTTGCCAGCGCCTGTCATCTACCTTCTCTCTTGCTCTTGTTTTTCCCTAGTTTCGCGTGTTCTCGGGGGATGATCCATGCTTGTTTTGTGTGTTGTTTCTTATCTGTGTCCGAGGTTTCCTTGATGAGGACACTCCTACTACTAGCATATCTTCCTCATCATGTGGTACTGTTCGAGATGATTCTAGTGCTCTAAAACAACCATTTGGCCCGATTACACAAGTAAGGACTAAATTAATTAACCAATAGGTGAACTCGCTTTTGAATAATTTTAATCTTGATTCAAATGAAAGTATGTTACTACCTAATAGTTATGTATTATGTGTGTGTAGTTTTACACGTAAAGAGGCATGGGAGGCCATGAGCAATGGAGAAGCTGTTGTACAAGAATTATCTTTATGTGCGCATAGGCAGGATGCTGAGACCAAGAGTGAGACGAAGGAGGACAGAGGCAGCATCCAAGAGAGGGATCTCAGGCGTTGCATGCCGTGTGAATCGGTGCATGAAGAAATTAGGCAATAATATGCCCACTCGAGTGCCTGGGTACACGCAAGAAAAGTCCAACTGCTAGTAAAGAAATTAGGGAGCGTTGCTTTTCTCGGAAAGAAAGCAAGGAAAAGAAGAGGGTCCCACATATACTAGTTTTTCTTGTTTCTTTAAAGAACCAACCGGTTTAAGGAGGGACCACAGGAAAACCAATCTGATATGCTTCTACGTGAGAATCAAGGGCCGGCGTGCTCATGGTATGGTCGAACCAATAACGTCGGCATGTATGGTTTGATTTCTGGTTGAGTCCGAACTCAAGTAAGGGCATTAGGTCAAGTTCTATTCATAGTCCTGGGCAAGCAAAGGCTTGATGTATTGTTCATTCATCTTAATATTTCACAGTACATATATGCACGTATGGATCGATTGATGGATGGATCCAAAACAACAAGTTGTACAGGTACAACTGCCTTGACCGACGAGTATGAAGTGCAAAAGCGTTTTTGTAGCTCGTACGCCACCGAGGACGCCGAGGGAGACCTTGGCCACGTCCAAGTCTGGGTGGTCGGCACTGAGCTCCCTCACCACAGAACATAACGGGTTCATCACATTGTCGTATTTTGTTTATATATAATTTTACTTTTTATCTTTGTTTTTACCCAACCTCTCAAAGTACATTTGAAGAACATAACGGGTTCATCACATTACCGTATTTTGTTCATATTTTTTTTTATCTTTGTTTTTACTCAACCTCTCAAAGTACATGTGAGATTTTAAATCATGTGATGGAAACATGAGTTATTAAGATTTTCAAAAATAATTATAGTGACCAAGAATCAAAATTACATAAATAATTTACTGTAATTTATCTATAATGGAGTTGTAATTTTTTTTGTATGTGTAATTTTTTTTGTATGTGTTTTTGCACAACCTCTCAAAGTACATGTGAGGTTTTGAATCATGTGATAGAAATTTGAGTTATTAAGACTTTCAAGAATAATTACAGTGACTAAGAACTAAAATTATATAAATAATTTATTGTAATTTATGTATAATAGAGTTATAAATAAACTTTCAAAATGTGATATTTTTTACACACAAAAAAACTATATGCGAATTCTGTGTAGACATACCTTTAATTCCTGGTAAAAGCATGGAAAAGCCTTTGAAAGGGTAAAAAACAGAAAAGGTCAAAGGGGGAAAAAACTGGAAAGGAGAGAAAAAATACCAAACGCTGCACACATCACGTACAGTACACTAGCTGTATTTTCACCGGCGCATGGGCGGACCGGTGGACCGAACGCACGCACAGTTACTTCCACCCACCCCCGAAACGCCCCCAAACCAATAGAATCCCCGCACCCAAGCGACCTCCCCTGCCGCTACGCAACAGCCAGCGACCACTCGCAGGCCACCAGCGACCCCATCCAAAGTTCCAAACTCTGATCCCCACCATGGCGGAGGGCGCGCAGGCGGCGACCCTGAACTTCTGGGGCGAGCACCCGGCCACGGAGGCGGAGTACTACGCGGCCCACGGCGCGGAGGGCGAGTCGTCTTACTTCACCGTGCCGGCCGGCGCGGCTGTGCGGCGCCTCCTCTTCACGCGCGCGTGGCGCCCGGCGGGCGCCGCGCGGCCGAGGGCGCTCGTCTTCATGGTCCACGGCTACGGAAACGACATCAGCTGGACGTTCCAGTCCACCGCCGTCTTCCTGTCCCGCTCCGGCTTCGCCTGCTTCGCCGCCGACCTCCCCGGCCACGGCCGCTCCCACGGCCTCCGCGCCTTCGTCCCGGACCTCGAAGCCGCCGTCGCCGACCTCCTCGCCTTCTTCCGCTCCGTCAGGCGCCGGGAGGAGCACGCCGGGCTGCCGTGCTTCCTCTTCGGGGAGTCCATGGGCGGGGCCATCTGCCTGCTCATCCACCTCCGCACGCCGCCGGACGAGTGGGCGGGCGCCGTGCTGGTCGCGCCCATGTGCAGGATCTCCGACCGGATCCGCCCACCCTGGCCGCTGCCGGAGATCCTCACCTTCGCCGCGCGGTTCGCGCCCACGCTCCCCATCGTGCCCACCGCCGACCTCATCGAGAAGTCCGTCAAGGTGCCCGCCAAACGCCTCATCGCCGCGCGCAACCCCATGCGCTACAACGGCCGGCCCAGGCTCGGCACCGTCACGGAGCTGCTGCGCGCCACCGACGAGCTCGGCGCGCGCCTCGGCGAGGTCACCATCCCGTTCCTCGTCGTGCACGGCAGCACCGACGAGGTGACCGACCCCGCCGTCAGCCGCGCGCTGTACGAGGCCGCCGCCAGCAAGGACAAGACCATCAAGATATACGACGGGATGCTCCACTCCATGCTCTTTGGAGAGCCGGACGAGAACATCGAGCGCGTCCGCGCCGACATTCTCGCCTGGCTCAACGAGAGATGCACGCCGGCGGCAACCCTGACACCGTACGATAGCACTACCACAAGAAACATTCAAATCTATTCTGATTGTGAAGTGGCCAACAGTCCAGCACACGAAAAATGATTTCATGTGCAAATGTGCAATGATTCTATATATAATTGATAAGCTGCTTGGTCAACTTGACATGATCTCGATATACAAAATGTTTGTCTCCTGATCAATGAAAGAATGTTTCCGGTTTGCCGGTTTGCGACGCTTGCGGTTGATTGTATCAGCTCTCTGCCGGCGCTGCAGGTGGCAATACAAGGCGTTCCCTGCCTTGTACCAGCTTGGCAGAACGAATTATATCTCCAGTCTTAATCTGTGACAGGACTTCTCTCCCATCTGTGGTATACCTGCAGATGTTTGGTTCGACACGAAAGTTCTTGTTCATCCGCAAAAGTGATCAATTTTGCTATCTAGTGGTCAACAGAAATGTGTAATGGTGAATCACTACTTACCTGAAAACTGAAAATTGTCCTTCATCAAAAGATATTCCTCCCAAACCAGACTGCAGAAAAATAAAGGAAATCCCCACAAATCAAAATATTTACACAATTGATGCTTCTACAGAGTACCAGACGGCACGCTATGGGTTGGCAGATGATAGAGCAGGTTGGGCATTCGTACCTTTTGCATTACGTGCTGGTCAGTGCCTTATTTACATATACCTTTCTGACTAGTATTCAGAAATTGTATTATTTTTTCATGCATGGCACAAAATAACAGTTCAAAGATATTGGCAAATATGGTTCACAACAGGAGAGGAAAATTGGTACACTGTCGAGCCACATGCACTTATGCAATCTGATCTTAAAAAAAAGCAGAGTGCACATAAGTATTTGGGTGATTGGGTCCATCCTATTATTTATGTTGGTGTTTTCTAAAGATGCAGCCTTTTACTCACATTTCTCTTATCATAAAGATAGAAGAACTGGCTTGGTGACGAGTATTCATCGGAATCCACACTATGTTCCATGGCAACAGCACCATACACAGACAATGGAAGGACTGGCAATTCTCCATCCTAGATTAGATGAAGCAAAAGAAATAAGCAATGACAGAGAGGACATGAGCTCAAATTTCTTTCACCATTTTAACTAGTGTGACTGACTGACCTGAATACTTAGCGGCGTTCTGTATAACGGTTCAAACTGTCCAGCAGGCATGACCTCTAATGGAACAGTGTACCCTTTCTTCCCAGTCTCGCTATCTGCAATGATTGCCTGACTTGCACATTTCAGTGTTACCCCATCCAAGACCTGAAGAAAAAAATACTTCATTGAATTAGACATCAAATTAACTGCTTGTAAAGATAAATTTCGAACAATACAGCACAATGCAGTTAGATTGAAGTTCTGGCAAATGCCTCTTCAATAAAGACAATATGGTCGATACTATTTATTTTACATTTTATAAATTTCACCAGAACTATTGGCAGGGAATAATGAGATGGGGTCGGAGTTAAGCTACCTTACCAATTTTCCAAAGTTTCCAGCAGTCAGTGGGGCAGAATAGCCATCAATTACGACCTGTATATATAATATACAAATCAACAAAATAAATATGGCCATGATGACATTTTTTATGGGAACAGTAGGGGGAAGCATACTGTTGCACATCATGACAAGACAAAGGATAGTAACTAAGGCAATGGTTCTTATTTATAGTTGTCAAAAGAGTGCAGTTTATGATACCCAACTATGCCCATGGGGGCAGTTGGACAGTCGGGAGGCCGGAGGCTGAGATCTCGTCTCGTCGATCCCTTTCCTTCGCCCACCGCAGCAAAGTTGGACGCCTCGCTATGAGCCTGCGCAGCTGCGCTGCTAGTTGACTCCCCAAGCCATCCCGTCAGGCGTCAGCCCGTAACAATGAGTCGGTGACGGCCGTCAACTCCCACTCGGCCACACCGTCTCGGGCACTCGGCGAGACGGCGACTCCGCCAACTGCTCAACGTCGTCTTCAGGGACAGCCGACAGTTCGGCGCCTCAGCTTCGAGCTTTCATCTAGGTGTAAGCCTGTAAGGTACTTTCATATTCCGATTTCTCCTAATAATTCTAATTTATCTTAAGCCCACTCATTAATTTTATGTTTTGGGATTCAATTTGTTGATCATTCATTAATTTCTCTCTCTCTCCAAATTATAGGTTAGGGCTTTCAATTGTGGTAGTATTTGGAATACCCTCGTGACAAATTGGAGACGAAATTGCAACTTGCGAGTTATCCATGTGACCAACTGAATATTTAATAACAATGTCAAGTAAGCCTTGCAATTTGAAATTGTTGACGAACATAATGATGTATCTATCATGTGCATCTATTATTTAGTAGTACAAATATCTAATGGAATATTCCATAATTGGCAAATGGCAGACAAATTTATAGAAAGGTTTCTTAAAAGGAAAGAACCACCGCAGGAGGATAATAATGCCCCGTCACATGAACAGAATGATGTCACTAATGCGGGGAATTCACTCCCAAAAGAGATCAATTGGGAAGAGGAAATTCAATTCGATCCGGGCAAAAGAAAAAGAATAGAGGAGTACCTTCCCAATCAAAAGGATGCGGTAAGAAGAAAGTACTTGTATAATGGGCCTTGCCAACCTCGCACTTTTGATTTTCTATATACATCGATTGGCTGTAAAAATAGAAGGTTTAATCATGAATGGTTTGATGAGTTTGGTAGTTAGCTTGAGTATAGTGAGCCCAAGGATAAAACATATTGTTTTTGTTGTTTCTTGTTTAGAGACCACAACAAGAAGGAAGCTATGTATGATGCATTTGTGTCAACTGGTTGGTCTAGTTGGAACAAAAAAAATTAGACTAAAGAAGCATGTAGGAGATGTCAATAGTGTTCACAATAAAGCAAAAAGAGATTGTGATGCTTTGTTGACACAAGACCAACACATTTATGTTGCCTTGAATAACCAAAGTAATGCTGCTAAGGCTGCTTATTATACTCGACTAAAAGCCTCAATTGATATTGCTAGAGTATTATTGAAGTAAGGATTGCCTTTCCGAGGCCATGATGAGTCTAATGAGTCCTCCAATAAAGGAAATTTTAAGAAATTTCATGCTTATATAGCAGAACAGAATCCATCTGTAGGCAAGGTTGTGGGCAATAATGCTCCTGGTAATAATCTGATAGTGTCTCCAAACATTCAAAAGGACATAGTACATTATTTTGCAAATGAAATATTGCATTCTATTCTTGAAGAAATTGGACATGATGTGTTTTGCTTACTAGTTGAACACATCATGTCCAGTGGTCTTGAGATATGTTGATAAATGTGGAATTGTGGCTTACAAAGAACAAATGCCGGTGGTCTTGAGATATGTTGATAAATGTGGAATTGTTAAAGAGAGCTTTGTTGGCCTTGTTCATGTGAAAGAGACAACTTCTTCGTACCTCAAATCATCTATTGATTATTTATTCGCAGAATATAAGCTAAGCTTGAAACAAGTTAGAGGCTAAGAATATGATGGTGCGAGCAATATGCGAGGTGAGTTCAATGACTTGCAATCATTGATTATGAGAGAAAATAGCTCAGCATATTATGTTCATTGTTTTGCTCCCCATCTTCAGTTAGTTGTTGTGGCTGTTGTAAGAAAGCATAAAGGCATTGACTACTTCAAGAGCTCCATAGTCGCTTCAATGAGAAAACCTCTGAATTGCTCATTTGCTCGGCTGCTTTGAGTCCAAGAGAATCATTTTGCAATTTCAATTTAGAGCATTTGATGAGTCTAGCTAAACTTTATCCTAGTAATTTTGATGATGGAGAATTGAGGGGCCTTAGCCATCATCTTCACCTCTACATTGCTGATGTGCAAATGGATGACAGATTCTCTAACATAGAGACTATTAGTGAGCTTTCTCAAAAAATGGTGGAGACAAGGAAACATATTTGCTATCCTTTGGTTTATCGCCTTTTGAAGCTAGCACTAGTTTTACCTGTTGCCACTGCTACCATTGAGTGATTTTTTTCAGCTAAGAAACTTGTGAAAACGTATTTGCGCAATCGCATTGGCGATGACTTCTTGTGTGATAGCCTTATTTGCTATGTGGAGAAACACGAAATAGGGAGAATTACCAACGATATTGTAATTCGTCGCTTCAAAAACTTGAGAGTGTTGGAACAAAGTATAAAATGTAGTGTACTTATCTTTATTCGATCATTACATGATTCTTCTACATAAAATTTTACTAAATATTTGTTCTCTTTTTTTGTAGGCCATCAAGGTCGGATGTTGTGTTTTGCCGATGCCAGCCGCCTTTTGTTCATGAGTTGGACCTTTATCCATCATTTATCTACATTGCTACAATTAACCAATAGTTCAATACTACTTGTAAGACTCTTCATTTTGGTAAGCACTTTGGTCACTACTATTTTATCTAGTCATATTGAATTGTTAAACACATTACTAGTAAGTAGTAAGTACAACATTGCTTGATAATTAAACATGTATGATATGTATGGGGAGTGGGGAGTGGGGAGTGGGGCCCCCGGTTATTTTCGTTCTGGATCCACCACTATCGATAGCCACCTGAATTGTAGCAGCATTTCCGGGTTCACCGCCAGCAGTTGGAAAGAATGTTGAACCATCACCTTTCTCAACTGTGAATTCAACCACTCCTCTTCCTGTTAGCCTATTAATAGCAAGCTATTTAAATGAGATTTCATATAAATCTTTTGTTAGAGATTGGAGGAAGAACCATACGCTTAATGTAAGTGCCACCCCAAGGAACGGAAAGTTCAAACCACTTACAGAATCTGTTATTTCTATGCTGCACATATTGTGTAGCCTGTTCATTAACTAATCAAAAGCCAAGGATTTTTTACTCTTTCTCAGGAATCTCACAAGAACAATACCTATGTGATGTTGTTAGCACCTAGTACCAACCTGAACTTTAATCACTTTACAATGTTATACGACGGCAAGGTATTCTTTCTTTTTGCGATTGTAAAAAAAAGGTTGAATGGACATGTGTCAAAATTAACTAGTAAGTGCTTTGTATCTGACAGTTTCACTCGACAATGAAAAATACGTAAGGCAGCAGACCCGATAACCAATCAATGTGCAAATATTGATGAACTGATAATTTTTCTAGTAAATTCTTCGGCGCTACAATCTAAAAGTATATGCAGTTTCCCAAGCAACACGTGTGAATTTGAGATGAACCTACTAAAGGCAGACCTGAATCCCTGATTACTACCATTAAGCAGCTCAGGCAAAGAAGCGCCTAAATTGGTTCTCTAATGCTTAACTCTTACCCTAACGACATGCATGGTTTTCCTATGTCATGTAAGATCAAGCTCCATACCAGCGTCAATCTTCAGAACTATCTCTCTTTTACCCTCATATAAATGGTAGGATCTAGAACCGTGCCAATTGCCAAATGAAATAAGAACAGACATTTACAGAAAATAAAAAATTGACCTAAAGATCACAACCAAGGCATCTGGAGCTTAGAGAAATCAACAAAAACAGTCACCTTGGATATTGTAAATACTGTTCAGGTGAGAGAAAGGACAAGCCTGGAGCGTGTTGAAAGAAATTTTTTCCTTAATCCAACTATCACTGGAGCAGAATCAGCCTGCTCAAAGCATCTCGAAACTTCTGTCCAATGGATTGTAAGTTTACTAGAGCCATTGGACAGCAGCAGCTCCAATTCAGCAATGGTATCAAGAGACGAAGCAAGCGCTATGGAAAGTCTGTCAGGGTTATTATCCTATATATATTTCAAGAGAGTTTGCAAACCACCCTGCAAAAGATGCGAAAGTAGCTCAGCTATCATGTAACACAGTAACAGTAATAATCATCCCTGGCAAAGTACAGATGAAAAACTGAATTAGTTTTTGCTTCACGAACCGCATTTCACCCTCTTAGCATAGCTTACATACCTTCTCTTCAAGCAAGGAAGTGTACAGCTTGGAGCCCTTTTCCTTGAGTTCTGCAGGTATACTTACCAAGATTGCCTCCTTGTTGTCCATTGCTATCTGCATCCAGTGCACATGGGTTCTATATATCAGGATTCGGGACGACAAGCTCAACAAGTTCAATAAGAAGGTTACAACACACAGAAGAAGCATATGCTATCACCAATATTAATAGTTCCTCAAATCAGGTACTTATTAGAAAGGCGTAGGAAGATGGCAAGGAGTGAATTAACTTTCATGGCCTTCTTGACATCCCCCTCCATGGTGCCATATGGCTTCCTCTGCGGTATCCTCAGCAAGTACGAGATGTCCTCCAGCGATTCCTAGCAAATGCGCGCACAAAACCTGGGACGACGCCCGATCGTACTAAACTCCAAGCACGAACGCCGATTCTGTCGAGCGTTACCTGTATGGCCTCCGTGTTGTTGGGGTTCCCGGGGATGGCCCTCCTCAGCGCCAGCTCCCCCGTCCTCGGCACCTTCGTGTCCGGCGAGTAGAGGACCGCATTCGCCGGCAGCGACACGGAGACCTGGGCGATGACGGCGAGCGCCGCGACCGCGCCCTTGAGCCGCTCTAGAACCCCCTCCTGCACCAAACCAACCACACAAATAAGCGCTGCAACTTGGAGGAAGCTGTTCGGATAAGGACAGTGTCACGGCACCAGTACGCACGGGCGGTGGTGGGAGGCGCGGGCGATCCGGCCGCGAATGCCGCGGCAGTGGAGGCAACGCTGCTTCCTCCACGTGCAGCGCTTGGTGGTGGTAACCGCGGCCGTGCGAGGGTGGGGAGATATAGGGGCCACGCACGAGGCCACGGCGTGCGGGGATTGGGAAGGGAGTGGGTGGGGTCTTTTTGAATGGATTTCGGGTCGAAACGAGGAGGAATGGAATGGTGGCGCCGTTGCTGCCGTCGTCGTCATCGTCGCCGTCTATCCCCAGCCAATAAGCTGCGATCTGGTTCCGAATGGGCTCTGCTCTTGTTAGGCCGCAGGACGACCCAAATGTGTGATCTGGTTAGGGAATTGGAGCCTAAGGCCCGTCTTCTCAAGCCCAACAGCCTACGCGATATCAACACTTTTCCGAATTTTTTTAAATAATATTTTTAAAAAAATTACAAAAATAAATAAACAGCTCAAAAAATAGCAAAAATGGGTTGAACGGGCGACAAGTACCCTGCCCCCTTCTGTCGCTAGTTCGACTTCCTGTCGCCACTCCTTCCCTATAAAACCTCGATGAAACTTTAAAATTCGACACATGATTCATTTGTGTTCAGAAAAAATAGGAGGGAAGGAAGGGGAGTAGAGGGGATGAGAGAAGCTAGCGAAGTACTTCCCTGTCTGGTTGCTCACCGATGAGGTAATTTTTTGAACCAAATGGATTACATAGTTTTGGATGTACGATTGTGTAGTGCAGTATGTTATACATAATTCTTTTCAGTGGGTACTCTTGTTTTAAATACGTGGTTAATCGTGGGAATGTTCTTCATGACGCGGTACATCAATTATGTCGAGCGTCGCTAATTTTAAAATTTACTACGATTCGATGACTATTCTGGAGGATCCCGTGGGGATTGACCTACGTTATTTCCAATCGACGACCGTGCCCCTGCCAAGAGCAGAGGGGCGTACATGGGGCATTGTGATGCAGTGATTGTTTCGCACATTCCAAGTGGATCGTGATGTGTATCATATGAGATTGAGTTGTCTTGCCTCTCGAGCAACACATCCCACATATTTGGAGTTCGTGCAGCTGAAGGGAACAAAGTCACAACAATCATATCTACGCGTGGAAATGGTGAGATTTGGTCCTTCTGACCCAAGCATATGCCAAATCCATTCTTGCATCCGCGGCTGAAAAAGAAGGGGGTGGTGATGTCGAAGAAGAAGTCGATGACTCCAGCTACAACGCGACGCACACAGTGCTTGAAGCTCCCGGAGTTGCTAATGCTGTCGACGAAGACCCTGAAGAAGTAGCTTCTTCAGTCAAGCAGGCCAGTGAGCTTGCTGACGAGGGTGAGAAGCTGGAAACCATAGTGCAAAGAATGGACCAGGAATCCTGAGACTACAATGCATTATCAGAAGATACAGGATCCGACGACGAGGATGATGTGGCCCAACTGGTGGTTCCATCCGTGTGGAACACATACCAGTTCGACAACCTCGTCATCGACGAAGGCTCCCGTGTGCCGTGGGAGTACGACCAGAGCGAGGTCAGGCAAGGAGTTGTGTACAAATGCAAGGAGGTCGTGCAGGAGGCGGTCAAATTTTGGGCCTTGTCGATGCGGCACACATTCACAGTCGTCAAGTCTAACCCAAGATGTTATGACGTGAAGTGCGAAATAGAGAGATGCCCTTGACGAGTGCACGCATTTCAGCCTAAGTGGGACACCTACTAGAAGTGCTCTATAGTAGTCCTACACACATGCGTTGTCGCTGAGTCAGTGCAGTCCCACAGGAATCTGTCATCAGGCTTCATCGCCAACCTCATGTATGGTGAGATCGTGGATAATCTTGATTTTGAGCCACGATCCATCATTCGTGCGATTGAGGTAAGGTTTCAATACACAATCAGCTATACTAAGGCTTGGAGGGCAAAACAGAAGACAGTGGAATCAAGGTTCGGCACGTTCGAGGATTCCTATCACAACCCCCCCCTGAGCTACTCCGAGTCATACAAGACAGGAATCCGGACACTCATGTCGACATTCAAGATGCCACATATTCGAAGTGGGCCGATAAGAGGGTACTGCAGTAAGCATTCTTCTCCTTTGGTCCATGCATCAATGCATTCTGGCACTAGCGTCTAATCTTGTGCGTAGATGGCACATTCCTGACTGAAAAAGTACAAGGGTTAGATACTGACCACAATAGCGACGGACGGCAACAATCAAGTTCTTCCCGTGGCATTCGCTTTCGTTGAAAACGAGAACACAGATAGCTGGTTCTGATTCCTGAAGAATGTGAGGATTTATGTTGTACAGAGCCGTCCAAATGTATGTATCATTCATGATCGGCATGCCGGCCTCCTCAATGCAATAACCCAGCTACAACAAGGAGATAACGAACCATTTGCATATGCGTATCTGCAGAGTATGTGGTGCATGAGGCACTTGGGGGCAAACTTCTGCAAGCAGTTCCGCAAAAAAGACCCGATGAACCTGTTCAATTGGATGTGCAACCAGGATCAGCAGCGGAAGTTTGAAGCACTTTGGAATATTCTGGGTGAGCGGACCCGGACTCACAGAAGGGAGGTAGCGAAAAGGGCCACCCAAAGCGCTGACCAGGCCCCCGAAGCATTGTCACGGCTACCCACAAATGGTCCCAGTCTGACAAGGAGGACGGGGGCACAGGTGAAATGCTCCTCGGACTCAATTGAGCACGAGCCTAAGGAGAAGTGGTCGCTGCTGCATGACAGAGTTGGTGCTCGATATGGTGTCATGATAACCAATCTAGCCGAGGTTTACAACTGAGTCATGCACGGCGCAAGGTGTCACCCTTTGGTTGGTATTGTGGAGGCAATTCCCCGCGGCATGATAAACTACTTCGTTGACAAAAGCAACAACGCATCGCTCCCCATGGCAATTGACAGAGTACTCTAATCCGCCATGATCACCCAGTACATGGAGCAGAAGAGTAAGAAACGTGAGATGCATCATGCATTCAAGATGGATACAAGGGATCTTCGTTTTGAGGTAATGTGCAGGGATAAAGGACGCTGCGGGACGAACCGCGAGATGATTACCCACAAGTGCACGCTATGCCGCTCTAGCTGCATATGCACTTGCAACAAGCCCCTTCTTATGCATAGGCACTGCTCCTATGTCATGGCCGGATGTTCCATGGTGGCGCAACATCCTAGGTAGTACCTCTCTGATTACTTCAACAAGGAGGCAGCGATGCAAACATGGAGTGCGGAGATGTATGATTACGTCGTGGTTGGCCATTTCACTGGCCATCCGAGTTGGGAGCAACTAATCTGGGCCGCTAACATTGAAAGGCTGAAGGGAAATGTCGGCTGACGACAGATACGACGCATCAGGAACGACATGGACGAAGCAGAACTCGGACATCGTACAAAGAAGTGCTCCATTTGCAGAGAGTCTGGGCACACCTTCAAGAAATGCCCAACTTCGGACGTCGCCGCGGGGACCTCATCCGGTCGCCCGACTCGAGGCAGTCCACATGGGGGACGTTGAAGCCCCTGCCATGGGAAGCATGAAAAGTTGTAATGTGTGATTGCCAATGTTCTGGAATATCACTTTCATTTGTAAAAAGCTAAGTGTTATGACGTTTTGCTCAATGTTATGTAATATCAGTGTGACATGTCATAGTTTTGAGTAATGGCAAATTCGCATGATTTTATCTTCTTTATCACTAGTACTCGAAACCAGCAGTACACGATCTTGACTTCGGTCAATTTACTCCATGGACTGATGATGGTTCGGCTAATTGCTTTAACTTCACCATAAATACATTAGAGTTCGCAAATAGAAGGACATTACACGTGTTCAGATGGCATGATGGTTCGACTAATTGCTTTAGTCATCCTCGCTACTACTACGATACATTAGGATACAAGCATCTAGACTATGTAAGTACACATGCCTTTATGAGATAGTAAAAAACATGACAGGTAGGACAAGGGGCTACTACGGAATGGCCCAACCTACTGCGTAGACCAGGTCCATTTGTCATTCCTTGCGAGCTCGCCGTTGTACTCCTCGCCGACCTCCCTCGCCTTGGCCGCTATTTCCCTCTTTTTCTCGCGCTCCCTGCGATTACACACCTCGAGATGAGCCTCATCCGACTGCCGTACCACTCCATGTACTCCTCATACTCCCCGGGGTCGTATTGAGCATCCTCAAAGACGACGTCGGCATAGGCGCTGAGCCAGCCCTCAACCCAAGGAAACATCCTCTCCGTCTAGGTGGTAGTACCGCATACTCCCTTCCTAGTGTACCTGTAGACGGTAAGACGATCATTTGGTCCGTATGTAACGCAGATTGTACTAAATAATCAAAGCGCAAACTAACCCGTGGACGTGAAATTTGGCAATGGCCGCGCTAAAAGGGTGGGACTCGCCGTCATGAGATAAATCGGCGCATGACTCGCCCCACCTGATACTCCTCCACGAAGACTTCATGCACTAAGGCCCTCCTCGTGTACTAGTACATGTGGTCTCCCATGCATAGACTGGACAGTCCTCCGGACGCGCGCATGGATACCCTCTCCTCTATGTACGGTCTCCATATGACGCTGTCATCCGTAAGCTGGTCGAATATCATGACGTAGGACGGGTATGACCACTGCGTGGTGATCAGTGTGTAGGTTACCTATGGAATAGACCAAATGAACACTTAGCACATGAAATTGTTATTGCATTACGAGAAAATAATAAATATTCACCAAATTAACCCGTCGGCGGCACCACACCGTGCCCATAGTAGGCCGGTCCATGTCGTCGTCCTCGACGTACAGGCTGACCGTGTACGCTCCCAAGTCCAGCTGTGGACGTCCGATCTGAAAGTGCTTGAAGGACCAAAGCTGCAGAAGTAGTGGGCATCTAAAGATAATGGAGCTGTCCTGGGACCAACACACGCGTCGTCACGATTACAAGATCGTCGCGCCGACAAGACGATCGACCCGGCGTAGGGTCGATCTCCCACCGACCAGTCTGCGCCTGCGGATGTAGTGCTTATCGACACTGCCACCATGGAACCCCAAGAACATGACCCATCCAAACAGCCATAGCAGGTAGGCCTCGAAGTGCCTCCTCACCGTCTCGTTGGGTGCGTCCTCCGCCACACGCTCGGTCTACAAAAAGCCATATACACATCAGCAAAGTTCACAAATGAATTGATACGAGAGGACAATAGTTACGAAGACTTATGTAGAACTGGCAGATCCACCTCAGCGTTGGCTCGTGCGGGATGTTGAACTCGTGGCAATCACTGCCCAGCGGCAGCACATCCTGGAACCTCACTAGGAACTCTGTGCGTCACGTGGGCGAGATCTCATACACCGCAATGGGAAAGCCTGCGCAGGGCAACCCGGTCAGGAAGCACACATTCTGCAGCGTCGACGTCATCTCCCCGCACGGGAGGTGAAACGTGTGTGCATCCGACCTCTAGCGGTCAACCAACGCCGTCAGTAGGATCCGATTGTATGGAAACGTTTGTACGTACGACCAGGACCACGGTCCTGGTCGTCCTCCCACGTCGCCTGCACCATCCGTGCCAGCGGAAGGAGGTCTGCCGCTTTCAACCTTCGTTAGTCTACACGTAGTAGTCAGGCCACAAATGAGTACACGAAGATCACAATGGCACGTACCTTGGCACCCAGCTAGGGTGCAACCAACAGGCCCTGATGGGCGTGCGCAGCCGCAACGCGCCAAGTTCAATCGGCACCTCGCCCTCCTAGGGGAGGATGGTACTGAGGCGTCTACGGTGATGTTGGACAATCACTGGGTTAAGCAACTCGTACGACCACTCGACAGCATGGTCTGGGTCTGCCATACCTAAAAATTCAGTGCATACATTGTAAAGACCACATAATATGTAAAATGATAATACGAAGCGATATTAGCAAACTAATTACCAACCACAAATAGAAACCAAATTCATAGGACAAGTCATAAAGCTGCGATTACGCTCTACCTAACCTACAGAGCTAAATAAAGCTGGGGGTTTTTCGATTAGGCTCTATCTACCCTTATTAGCTGCTCTGGATTTTTATTGTAATTTTATAACTTGTCATGCTATTTTTCTGGTTATAAATTAATTCCTGATATTAACAATATAATTACCGCACAAAAATAGGGAGCTAAATAAAGCTGTGATTAATTCGATTAGGCTCTACCTACCCTAATTAGCTACTACAAATTTTTCCTTTCAATTTTCAAACGTGCCATGCTATTTTTCCTATTTAAAAAATAATTTTCGGTATTAACAATATAATTATCGTGCACAAATGGGAAGCTAAATAAAACTGGTATTATTTACATTACCCTCTATCTACATCGTACACAACTCAAAAGATGTACTACATAATTGGACTGCAACTATCTAATCTACTAAATTCTATGTCGCTATTTTGTTTTCTAACCGACAATGTTTTGACATAATGCACAAAGTTCAAAAAAATATACATTCAGAATGGGCGATTAGATCCGATGATCCGTCTATCTCTCCTCCTCGACGAACTGGCAGAGCTTCACTACATTTCTTATCTCCCTCTCCTCCTCTCTTTCTGTTTTTTTTTTCTAGAATTAAAATGAGTTTTGACTGATTTTTGGGGGGTTTTATAGCTGGATTGTTGTCGCTAGTTCAACTGACGACAGGTGACTATTGATTTACTGTCGCCAGTTCAACTGGCGACAAGAAGTCGAACTGGCGATAGCATGGGGCCAGGGTACCTGTCGCCGGTTGAACTGGCAATAGGAACCTGTTGCCAGTTCAACCCGCGACAAGAACCCATTTTTGTTATTTTTTGGGCTGACTATTTATTTTTATAATTTTCTTTTAAAAATATTATTAAAAAAATTCAACACTTCCCCCCAACACGTTGACCTATCTTTACCAGCAGAACCACTGCAGTTTATGATCACGGTCTGAACCGCACTACCAGCACGGACACAGAGTATTTGCCCCGTCCACGCGACCCATGTGCCTCGCACTCGCTCGAGTCGAAGTCTCACGGCAAAGCGGCCCACGCAGCCAACATACCACGCCGCATAGCCAACATATATAATAAATGCATGTTTAACAAAATTACAAAATGGGGTTTTGATGGCAATCCAAAGGGTAACAGACCTCTGTCGTCATTTGGAATAGCGACAGGAGCCCTGTCACCAGCAGCACAGTGGCAAAGGTCTCTATCGCCATTTCAAATGGCGATTCGGGATCTAGGCTATAAAAGGTCAAAAATTCAGCCTAAATTCACTTTTAATCTGAAAAAAGAAAAGACAGGGAGGAGGAAGAGGAGGAGAGGGGAGGAGGAGACGTATCGAAGCCCTGTTCGTCCATATCCGTGGAGGGGAGAGAGATGAGCAGATTCGGTCGCCCACATTGAAGGTAATTTTTTGTAACTTTATATTTAAATTTGAAACCCTCATAGGTTAGCAACCGAAACTAGCTGGTTCAAAATTTAATAGATTAGATAGCTTTAGATGTATGATTATGCGTAGTTCGGTGTAGTACATCTTTATTAGACGTGCGTAGTTTAGTTATAGAAATGTGGTTAGCCATAAATAATTTATTTATGGTGTAGGGTTTAGATAGTTTTATATGTATGGTTACGTAGCGTAGTTCTTTGTAGTAATTTTTTTTATGTGTATGTAGTTTAGTTTTAGATTTGTCGTTAATCATATAGATATTATTTATGGTGTAGTAATTGAATGGCTTAGATAGTTTGAAATGTATGGTTTTGTAGTCTGTTAAATCTTTTTAGGTGTGCGTAGTTTAGTTGTAGATATATCGGTAATGTTTTTATTTTAATTGTACTATTTTTAATAGAATTACCGAAATATATGCGCGTTTAATGAAATTAGAAAAATGGCCTTATGTCACCGCTTGAATCGGCGACATGGCCCTGTCGCTGGTCCTACTAGCTCACACAGAGTTGCTTTCGTGTACGTGAAGGTGTACACCGTCCACCGAGTGATGAGGCAGTTCAATCTATGGCAGGAGGTCCCGGTCCCTGGGGAGAGCCAGTACCGCCGAACGCCCACGTGTAAGTTCATCTTGAATATACTATCATAATCATTTTACCTGTGTACTAACATTTTTATCGTGTTGCTTTCTCCAGGCACACCAGGAAGGGTGTCCCAGCCTCCCAGGTACCACATCCTGGGTAATTCGCATGGAGCCGTGTGTGCAACAGTGGGTACATGCATTGGACGATGTGGTACAGGAGCCTACCACGTACGACCACCGAACGTACTACGACTACATCGAGTGGTACAACACTCGGATGAGAGTGCGTTGCGTCCAGGTCACGGACGACCCATGGCCACACGTTGTCGAGACGACAAACACCTACCCCCACGAAGCTAAACTCTGCATACCACCGCGTGGTACGTAGTAAACTCTCTATAGTATTTCTTTACTTGTCATGTTATTGTGTTCTAACTAGATCTTCATGCCTGATGAAGCGATCTCGGATGGGAGGTGCACGCCGAGGCAAGGTCTGTTCATAGCCGAATCGGGGACAACCTTGACATGACGCTGGATGAGCTGAGAGAGGCCATGGTCCTGCTCATACAGTACTACAGGAGGCGTGTCGGTGAGCTCACGTCCTGTCGAAGGGCGAGAGATGTGGTGGACACACCGTCACGCGCTGACACAGTACATGGACAGGGGTTGAGCCACAATGTATTGTGCCCGATACACACGACGACGACTCCACACCCGGACGTCCCGGGAAGGTCCTTGTGGCACCATGCCAGGAGTACACCTACCGAGTTCGCAGGTAGCAGGTACAACTCTACAACTCACATGAGCTTGTTCATTTCTAATTGATTTTTTAACTAACGCCAATTTGATGCAATAGGACCTTAGTTCCATGCGTATGTGGGGCCGCAGCATAGGGGACATCCCTTCTGATGCAATGACCAGGTTAGTTACTGCTCCCTCGTTGTGTTTTCATTTTGCATTTGCAATACATTTTAAAAATGTCTTACTGTTTCATAGGGGTCATCACGGTTGGGACTAGAGACACCTAGTAGCGCAGTTGGGGATATAGTACTCCGACTACGACATTGGCGAGATCCTGTATCCGCGAGACGCCGGTGCGCCTTCGTAGCCCGAGGGCGCTCCCAGCCTGGTCTTCGTTGGGGCTTCACAGCTTCATGGTGCGCCTCCACTATCCCAACCGCCGACACTGCCGGAGCTCGCCACACCCACGGAGGTTCCTCACCCTTTTAGGGTAGTTCAGCCGTTGGAGCGCTTGACGTACTCGCACCAGCCGCGGGACCGCCGGACGAGGACAGGGGCCACCCATGGAGTAGGCCAGAAGAGGGCTTGTAACTAGACGTACGACCCATATTATGTAAATATTAATTTTTGTATGACTAACATTATATCCGTGTTCATTTTCAATCTCATTTGTTGTTGTTGCACGTATGACAAACCTTATGCGGGACTCAGCATAGCAACACCCCACACATCATGTAGACCCAACAAATGAGTAGACCCAGTAGACCCCACCAAAATGGCACGTCCATTAGCGCCAATAGAATCCAAGGACAGCTCTGCATTCTCTAGAAAAAAAAAACAAAAAACCAACTCTTTGTTGCTATTTCAATTCGCAACCTGAACTTTTCGCCATTTTAAATGTCTACTTAAGTCTCTATCGCCATTTGGAATGGCGATAAAGAACGTTGACACTGTTTTGTTGGCGACAATAACTCATTTTTCTAATTTTACTAAATAAGTTTTTTTTTGTAATTCAGTTTTAAAATGTATTATTTATTAAAAATGGCGTTCGCTTACTGCACCTTACCGGGTTTTCGCGTTCGTTACACACGAACGGTGAATGGAAAACTGGACAAGAACAACCCCTTAACAGAGTGTATCATATGCCATACGGTTATGCGGAAGCGTAAATCGGTCGCGACTGAACATAATAATGCCGAACGGCAGATGCCAGCTCGGAAATCTAGAGTCCGGCCGGGCAGAAGGGAGACCTGTCGTGGTCGCGCGAGCGTAAACATACCACACGATGTTCCGGTCGGCACCCGAGCTGGCCACACCCACGAGATTAGTTTCCCGGGCCCCGTGGACCGGGAGGTACACGGCACGGCCACGTGCAACGCACGGCGGGCAGTTCAGCTGGCCGTAGGCAACGCGCCAAAAGCCCGCGCTGCCCATCGAACCGCCGGCACGGCGTTCCTCCTCGACACCTCGGGTCCTCTCCTCGGTGACTAGCTGTTAGCACGGGATAGCAGTCGGGGATGCGTGTATTAGGTGCGCGCGATTCATGGAGCCTGCCTGCCGCTGATCGGCACGAGGGGTGCTCCCCGTTCTGCACGCCGCCTCCCTTAAATTACTGCTCAGCGGCAGCGCGAACGATTTTCCTTTGGACGAGGACTTCTTCGCACTCGTAGCCATAGTTTCGATTAGCTCGGGGCCGGCGACTTTATTGGTCAGGTTAAAGAAAGGTGATACTCGATCGAGGGAATTAGCTTGTGCACAAAGTTTAAGCCTGTGATCGATGATCCGTAATACTCCAATAATCCTCTGCGATTCACGTTCGATGAACGAAGACAAATCATGCACGGGGCACTAACATTTGTCTTGACGAGGACTGGTGACTCGTCGCTTTGTTGACTTCAAAATGGTGGTAACTTGTGCACGCGTGGCGACGCTGCTGCGATCGAGAGGAACAAACAGAAACTGACAAAAGTTAATTAGATGATATATATGCTAACTTCCTCGAGCCCTCCTCCAGTTGTTTACTAGCGCTCCTGTTTCTACGTAAACAAAAGCATGTGTTAGGACTGAATTGGGAGTACAAGCACGCATGTTAACATCATAGACATGTACCAAAATCTTACGTGTGTCTTCAACTTGTAATCGTTAGAAGCAACAAGGTATGCTGGGTGGAAAGGGTCATTTTCCAACTGTACGTGACAGTTTAGGCATGTTTGGAATGTGAAATTCTCCTAGATTTATAAGGGGGAATTAAATCGTCGACTCACCTGAAATGCCGTGAAATTCCTACGGATTTTTTGCTTTTCAAATAGGCTCTTACTAGTGTTCTATAGAGCAATTGGCCGACGTACTACTAAGGCAATAAAATGACAAATTACAAACTTATACATTTGAATGGTTTTAGAACTGACCTGAAGGAAAGCAATGTTATAGAGTCGTCATCTCCTCATGATGATAGCAACGCATGGATGGCGTACTCCTGCTTAACAGCAAGGAGGCAAATCAAAGGACACTTAGAACATCTACAATAGTTTGTTTCCTAGCTTAATTACTAAGAGGAGAGAGAGAGAGTACTCAATCTAATAAAAAAAAATAAGTCTTTCAATAGATTATTTCTTAAGTTTGTATCTAAGACTTTCATTGCTACTTTAATTACTATCTATAAAACAAGTTTTTAGGTAACAAGCAAGTCTCCAATAGCTATTTTATTTTTTCTTGTGTTTTGGTATCAACAACTTACTTGTTTATTCATCAAGAAACAAAGCTCACATTCTTTCCTCACCATCTCTCCTCCACATCATCTAAATACCGATGTGTCCATCTCTTAGTAACAAGTGACATGGATTATTGTAGATGTTCTTGTACTCCCTCCTCCTCTCTACCCTAATTAGCTTAGGCTGTCGTCTAATCAGATCTGGTCCAACGGTCCTTATGCCCACACCTCTCTCTCCCCCGAGTCCCCACCTCTCCTCTCTCTCGCACAAGAAAGAGGGGCGTGCAAGCGCCACGAACAACGACGCTCGTGTCTCCCGACCCTGTGGACGGCGGCGACGACCTGGCCCTCCCTGTCCCCGAGCGCGGCACCCGACCGACGACCAAGGCGATCGAAGGAGGCAGCATGACCAGAGCCAACAAGATCCCACGGCGGCTCGGTCAGTTACTGTTGGATCCGGTGGCTACAGGCTGAAGGAGGCCAGATTAGGAAGAGCCGATGCCAGTGAAGAGGGAGATGGGAGAGAAAAGGGATAGAGAGGTTTGAAAATTGTTCCGATTTTGTGGTGGTGATGGTAGTTGGGGCCGGAGCCAGAAAAGAGAATGCATTGGCGGCAAACGTTGTCGAGCGGGTCCGTGGCAATGCAGTAGTGCCGTCATAGCCAAGTGTGTTGGCCGAAACTCATTGAAACTTTGATTGAAATTTGTTGAAACCTATTGAAAATTTTATTTTGAAACTCTGAAACTTTGAAATTTTTCTTGGAATCTTCTGAAAAATTCTAGAAACACGTGAAACTCGTCGAAATCTTATACTTTTAAAATATTTTTACAAAACTTCTTGAAACATCGTAAAACTTACTGCTATATCGTTGCAACGCTATAACGTTCCCTAATTGCTTCCTTAATGAAAAGGTGTTGTCAGGTAGTATGATCGAAACAACAATTACAGGCAACGAGTACCGCACTACTGGGTGTCATTGAACACAAATACATGGAATGGACTTGCGAGATCTAAAGGCAATAAAAAAAACAGTGCGCAATAGGAGATTTTATCCTTTCGCATATTCTGATCGAGCTGACCATGGGTCCTCTCTGGATATGCTGGGACCTCTACCCTTGTCACAAAAGTTTCCTACTTGGCCCATTGACGTAAGCGAAGATGCAAAATTTTTACGCCATGCATCGAGCCTGGAACCTGAGTGATCAGTCTAGGTGGACGCAAACCGTGCTCGCCAACGCTACAAGTGTCAGTAGGTCAGTAGGAGAAGCTTGTCGTCACTCCCAGAGCGCTCTCTGTTTGATGGTTTGTGCGGTGACTTGGAATCTAGTCTGTTATAAGAAGTTGTAAGTAAGATAGAGCAAGTTGGAACCGATCCTACACATGGTAGAAGATGTTGTCAGCGGTGTGACGAGGACTAAATAATCTATATTTAATATTATGCTATAAACAGTGCTTGTCCGAACCAGTGTTGTTCAATATCCTCCGAGTAGACACCCTACTCATGCACTCGACTTCGTCTATGAGGTTTACTATGGACAATAAGGTACGTACTCTAGTCGATGGTATATCTTGGATCAGCCTCGGTTTGGAAATTCCTTCGTTTGTTATGGACCCAATTTGTTTGTTCGAGTTGACACGTGGAGGATTTTTTTTTAAAAAAATATATATTTTTAATAAAATTACATAAATAAAATGTCTGCTTAATAAATTTTAAAAAATAAAATCCTGTCGACGTTTCGAATGACGGCATGCCTCTTTCACCAGTTAGATTTGCGACATGAGTTTTATCACCAATCAAACAATATTAAATGATTTGTAGTCATTTGAGATGACAACACATAGAAAATCATCATTTGGAATGGCAACAAGTTCCTGCTGCCAAACCAAATGGCGACAGGAGCTGAATTATTTTTGGCATAAATAATTGAAATAAATTTATATTTATATTTTGAGAGAATGCATGTTCAAATTTTACATGATTTTACTAAGCTATTTGGTAATATCTTGTAGTGCTTAAAGAGGCTGGAGTTTGTTAACTGCGCAGATGAACCCTCTTATATGTTAATCACACCCGTGTTGTTGTTACTGAGTGTATTGTTCGCACAACTGATTATTTTTAAAAAAGAGGATGAAATGTTAGATAGAGAATAACTGAGAATTAAATTTAAAAGATGACATTTCCTAGGTGCGAATTACATGATGTGGAGGGTTTGGTTACGTGCATATGTTTCATATGTTTCTCTCACTACTCTTACGGTCGAAATAATAACATGCACGAATCATCAACTCGTTGTACACATAGGATACATACGCGCCTTTTGGAATGGAAAAAATTGATGGATCAGAAAGAAGTTAGTCCGGAGGGCCCATCGGTGACTTGCCCGTGTCTAATGCAGACCTGCGGGCATGGCCAGACACGAAGGAAGCCTTGTACTGGGCTTCCATTAGCTCCTAGAGAGTAACCACCTGCTTAGTAGGAGCACCGGGAGCTCGGCTAGTCCCCGATGGGACCATGGATGCCTTCCCCTTGTTCGCCGCAGGCTCGGCCCAGTCGTCCTCGACGTGTTGTCCGGGGGTCTTCCACCACCACCTTAATTTCTTGGGCTCCTGTAACATCTCAAATTTTAAATTTTGGTTAAAAATAAAATTTTAATTATTTTCCTTGAGTTTCCTGAATTTTAAAAAGGTTTTTCTATTTATTTTAAAGCTAAAATAATTTATTTACAAAATTAATTACCACTGTTAAGTTGGACATATTTTATTTAAGATCAAATTATCTCAAGGAATTTATGTGAATTTTTCCTTAATTTTTGGACTATATTAGCTATTTTCTAAAATCCTAAAGTAATTATTTCAATTTCTGAAAATGTTAAATTAATTGAAAAATCCGAAAATCTCTTCGGGCCGAATCATTTCGGCCAATCTTCTATTTCCGCGCCTATGGCCCAGCTCCCGGCCCAGCTCTTCACGTGATTGGCCCTTGCCCCTTCCCTATCTCACTCTCTCTTGCAAGCGGGGCCCACGCGGCAGTCTCTCTCTCCTCCCCTTTCTTCGCTGACGTGCCCGAGCGCCATGCCCGCGCCTCGCATGCCACGTCACCTCCTCCCCGCTCGCCACCTCACCCCTGTGCGCGCCATGTGTCCACCGCACCGCCACGCCCCCGGCTCGCCCACGTCCCATCCCCATTGCTCGCGCCGCAGCCCGCGCCACCTTCTCTGCCCAGCACAACCGCTCACTGCCCCTCCCACCGCTTACCTCCTTTCTCCTTTCTATAAAAGGCGGCTAAACCTTCTTCTCCACCTTTCCTCCACCCATTCCCTTCTCTCCTCCATTTCCCCTTTCCCAGAGCTCGCCACCCACCTTCTCCCTTTCTTCTTCGGCGCCGGCGTTTTTGCCGCCACAGCCACGTCACCACGTGCGCCACCTCCTCCTCATCCTATCCCCTGCAACCATTTCATCTCCAGTGTCATAGATTCGCCGGAATCGAAGCTTGAATCTCTCCGCTGCCAACCTTAGCACCACCCAATTCACCGTCGACGTTGATGCTTCGTCGTCATTTTCTACACCAACGTTTTCGCCATCGCGTGTTATATCTTGTGCGCGCACCATCTTCATCAGAGAACTTCGGAGCGCAGTCATCACTGAACCCGTACTTCACCATTGCCTTACTTCTTCGCCGACGGTCAATTTATCTCGCTCTCTCGCCGCGAAGGTGCGCACCATGTTCACCAGGTCGCCCTCTCCATTTTGGTACCACTCACTCATGTCGCCGTGGCGGCGACCATGGGAACCCGAGCGTCACCGCTCACAGGGCCGACGACATGGCAAGCCACATAGGGCCACGTTAGTGCCACATGGCTGCCACATAGGCTCTTTTGGCCTAGTCAGTGTCTGTGTGAGTGAACACGTGGGCATAGCCCCAACACACGCACAAGCTACATTGTTCCCATGAACCGCATTCACCGTAGACTAAAATGTAATTATGGACCGAGTCCATAAACCCTAGGCCCACATGTCATAGGCTAAATAGGATTTTCAGTAGAAAATAATTCAATTAAAATATTAAATCGACCGCTGACATCATGCTTATGCCATAATTAGAATTTCCTTTAGAAAAATAAATAGCTAGTTCTGAAAATTGAATTTAGGTTAATTTCTTTAGACTTAAATCTTTCGAGGACTCGTTCTCCTTCATACGAGCTCCGATTCAAGTGATTCAAATTTCTAAATTCATATAAAATCAAGATCTAGCTATCTATACTAAAATTATTCAATTTGGAGTTCATTTGTATTTATTTGAATTTAGCTCATTTTCGCGTATAGGTTTCGACGACTCTAGGAAAATTGATCTTTTTGAAGAGATAGATCCTCAAGCATACAGGCAAGACAAGTTACATCCTTTGATCATATTTGAATCTCAGTATTTTTAATTATTTAAATTTTATTTTAAACTATTACTACATGCTTATTTATATTCTGTTATTTAAATTCATGTTTTAAATCATAATTATTCCAATACCTTTGTATGGACAAATCTTGCTATTGAATTAGTCATCCTTGATACCATAGTTGAAATCTGGTTGGTACATTAGTGTGACTAGATAAAAAATCTTGATATGGGGAATTTAGCCAAATTATTCAGTCATGATTTAAAATGAGACTATGATATTGTGTTTACCATAGAAATTTTAGCAAATGATATAACTTGAAAAATAAATGAAAAATGGTTTAGACTTGGGAGAAATGGATGTTTGGATGGTGTAAATTGATGCACAAGATCGATTCATTTCTATGATCGAGCCCATGGGTTTTATGGAAAGTCGCCCAAGTCAGTTAAGCACCAGTCTTCGAGCCGCATCTTGCAAAACCCCATTGTATTACCACATGTCCTATGTGAGCAGGACTAGGCTAAATAGTTTGCAATATTTCACCGTGGTTGTGCCATATGGTTGTGTGGATGTCTGAGTGACTTATTATTCTCACATGGCGCAAGAGGGGGCTTCTAGCGGTGAGTCCAAATGAAGCGAAACCTTAGCGGGCATAACTACGTTGGAATAGTGCATTGTAAAGTCCTTGTGATCTTTGCTTAGTCGCACGCCTTTGGAAGCGTGTCTTGGCCGACATATTAAGCAAACTATCTCTTATGGGTAAAGCTATACAGTATCTGCAGAGTATTAAAAACTATTCGAATAGTCGTGTCCACGGTCATGGACATGCTGAGCAAAGCCACTTAAAAGTTATACTTCGGTTTTGTTTTAAAAATGAATTTATCAAATGTTTTTTGATAGTTTATCCAATTGAGAAATTTGGGCAGAAAGCCTGGTGTAAGGGGGCAATCCTTCACCATTTCTGTATGGAAGTTTATCCTACACTTGATAATTGATGAATCAAAATAAAAATTTTGACTTAAGTACAAGATAAAAATTTCTTGGAACTTAGTAAGTGTATTTCAACAGGAAAATGTAGCTTTGTGCAAAACAACCATATAAGCTTTCATTTGACATTATCATGCATGCATTATATCTGTTATTGGGTGTAACTTATAGAGTACATTCATTTGTACTCGTCTTGCTTAATAAATTGTTGATTAGGAAACGAGTATTACAAGGAGGATGAGAACTTGGACAATTAGGCTACGCCCCCAGACAATTGTCTATGGCGAATCGTGTGGTCTACCTTATTACTTTTACTTGCGTTGTATCTTGCTTTCTGTATTATGTCCTTTTGTAATGAACTTAAGTATTATGAATGAATCTCGTATTATGGTTATACTATCACCTTTAGTTTGAATGTGTACACTAGCTACTGATCATGGGACTAGTGTGGAATAGACAGAGAATCTGGGATCCTTCGCTCCCTTGTTCGACAACTCCATTGGTGCATTTTCCTTGTCTTCCCCGCTCTCGGATACGTAAGGTTTCCTGCTGTGGAAGACCTCAGGTAGCAGCGCATAATTCAGGTGTACTTTTTGCTCAATGAATGCTCTATCGTACTTATCTGGGTCGTCGATCCATTGAAAGAAAAGACAACGCTCCTCCGACTACCATTATGCACAGAGAAGTTACCGATATGTGAAATGCAATGTACAATATGAAAAATTCATTTGTGTGTGAGTTTCTCTTACATTGATATCTGAGCACGTGTAGTACACCCGGACGACAGTCACCGGGTGTGTGGACTAAATGATATGCAACGGGTTATCGCAGACGCACTGGGGACGTGGAAACTTCGGTGGTGCAGGTGCATCCTTCATCGAATGGTCCGGGTAGTTTCCCGCCTTCTCAGCAAACAACTTTCGCTTCGCATTATCTTCACATAGCCTGACATCTCCAAACCCGACACACTAATCTCCTCCAGCTCTCTTCTCTCTCCTTTCTCTCTATTGTGTGAAACCAGTTGGAGTGGAGTGTTAATTACAGTGGTGGAGTGTACCCCACTTTTATAAGCAGCTAGGGTGTAGTGTTGAGGGGGTAAATAATGTTGAATGACACGGTGTGGTCATTTCGTTATGAAAAGGTGGTGTGGCAGGGTGTGATCATTTCTGTCTGAAAAAGTGGGATGGGTGATGAGTGATGTCAACTCACTGCGAAAAGCTAGTTTGGGTTATCCTTTCGGTATGAAAAGGTGGCATGGCAGGGTGTGGTTATTTCGGTATGAAAAAGGTGGCATGACAAGGTATGATTATTTCTATATAAAAAGGTGGGATGGGTGGTGAGTGATGTCTATTCACTAAGAAAAGCTGGCCCGGGTTGTCATTTCGATCTGAAAATATGGCATGACAGAGTGTGGTCATTTTGGTCTGAAATTGTGGTGTGGTAGGGTGTGGCAATTTATGTCTGAAAGGGTGGGATGACTGGTGAGCGATGTCTACTCACTGAGAAAAGTTGGTCTGAGTTGTCCTTTTGCTCTGAAAAGGTGGAATGTCACAATGTGGTTATTTTGGTCTGAAAAGATGGTGTGGTAGGGTGTGGTCAATTCGGTCTGAAAATGTGCTAAAGGCTAGAACGAAGGTGGGGTGTAATGTTATGGTATTTTAATATGAATTGAAGCCGGCTTGGTAGCTTAATTTTATTTTGGTACTGTAATGTGAATTGAACATGACTTCAAAAATTATTTTCATTTTGGTATTGTAATGTTATACAAAATATGGTACTTAGACTTTTGATGTTGCCTTACTATGGTATTGTAATGTTATGGATCTACGATAAATACTGTAATGCAATTGTTTCTGGTCATGTTATGTTAATACAAATCTAGTTACTGAAAGTTAAATACCTCTTGCAATTTATACAAATCTAGTACAACATAAGCAAACAACATCCTGAATACATGACTCCCCTTTTGCAAACGATGAAAACTACTTCATACTAAACTATGCACACCTACAAAGATGTACTACAACAGACAACACTATGTAACCATACATCTTAAACTATTTAATCCATTTAGTTGCATACCTCTAGTTTTATTTGCTAACCTACTAGAGTTTTGAAATTAAATACAAAGTTACAAAAAAAAGTTGCATGAAAGGTGGGCAACCGGATATTCTACTCCCTCTCTCCCCTCCTCCACTACAGACGGATAGCGCTTCGCTAGCCCCCCTTTCTTTCTTTCTTTTTGATAAAAAGTGAATCTTGGTCGAATTTTTTGGCTTTTTATAGGGGAGATTATGTCGTCATTCCAAATGACGACAGGAAGCTGTGGGGTTTCTGTCGTCAGTTGGAATGCTGATTTTATTCTATTTCGAAGCAAATTATCATTCCAAATGATGAGAGAGGCATTTAATACTGTTTGGTTGGCGATATGTCCCTTGTCGACAATCCAAATTGTGACAAGGGCATGTCGCCATTTGAAACGGCGACGGAAATCCATTTGTGTAATTTTATTAAACAAGTATTTGTTTATATAATTTTGTTAAAAATATACATTATTAAAAAAATCCTAAAATCTACTAGTGCTAAGGATCCAAGTTACATACTCCCTCTATTATTTTTACTTGATGTTTTTATTTTTTTACGGTCTCCGAGATACGACTTTTGCCATTACTTTTTATAAGTTCACATTAATATGCACTAATTAATAAAATTATAAAATTATTTTTAACGACAAATCTAATGCTACATTTTTCATATCATCAATCTAGGCAGTTTTAAATTTATTGGTGGGAAAGTTTGACGGCGCGGATTCTAAGACGGTAGTAAAAAAGAACAAATGGCGTATTACATTACATCACCGACAACAACCGATCAGTAACCGTGTCTGGAGAATGACTCACTGACAATAACCGCCGACAATATATGACGTATCCTGAACTGATGGTAACACATCCACGCTCATTGTTTTTCACGATCATTGAGCACCCTTGTAATAGATTCAAAGCAATAAAGACACTTTGTCCTTTTATGTGTAGTGTCGATTGTAGTCTTCACTCACTACTTCGTAACATCAACTATTAGCTTATCGACACGGTGATAAGCAAGAACTATTGCCAAGCTTTTATCCCATATCCTATGAACGAAGAAAAAGTAATATGGTTAGTGTTGTCCCTGTCGCTCAATGCCGACAGTCGAGTCCAGCCCACCGCTGTTGCTCGCAACTCGAGTTTGGAAGCCACCTTTCGCAACCAATGATGTTGGCTTTGTGGTAGCAGCCATTGCTGCCACCGTCGCAGCTACCGCCGTCGTCGCCTCTCAACGCTAAAAGCTTAGAATCATCATTACTCTATCGCTACAGCTTGCCTGCCTCGCCACCTCCACACGTGCCATTGCCATCCAGATTTTGTATGATCTCACCAAGGTCGACAAACTACCACTGTCAAGATCTAGAGGTCATCATCGATAGTAAGATCGGCCAACGGCGGCAACAGGACGCGAGCAGCAACTTGACAATATGGAGCGGGAGGGCAATAGTGTGGACAAGGGAAAGGAAACTACAACAATATTCTTCATTTGAGTGGGTTTCCATCTTTAGAGTAAAGTACTCAAGAACCATGGTGGTAAACATTGGTGAGAAATGGAACAAGCTTGGACTCACCAATCACTATGGTGGTGAGCTGCTGCTAAGCACGGGAGCTGCTCGGGCCGAGCCGAGGGCATTATAGGAACGCAGACAAAACGAATCGAGACGCATTCTGGGAGGAAAACGGCAAAACGCTCAGGCCGTCACGACGGAATGCCCGTCCTGCCCCTGCTCCGCCCTGTACTCTCTATCCTCAAACCCTCTCGGAGAAAAGGGCCCTTGTCTTGTCGCGCACCAGGAAAGGATCGCGTGGACCGTGACCCCCTTCCTCGGTTGCTCCTATCCTGCCTGCGCCCCCTCTCCTCCTCCTCCCTCTCGCTCACGGCTCACTCGCTCGCTCATCGCACGCGACGCAGCACAGCACGCGCTCAGGGGAGAAGGCGGCAATGGCGCCGCGTGTGCCGTGAGACTGGGGCTGTGGTGGTGGAGAGGGAGAGGGAGGGAAGGGGGGTTGGGTGGTGCCATGGTGGGCCGGCCGGCGATGGCTCCGGCGGCGGGTCCGGGGGCGGTGGCGGTGGCGGGGTCGGCGGCGGAGGAGATGCGGTGGCGGCAGCTGGACAGCGGCGTGAGCGCGGTGTCATTCGGGTTCGTGGCCACCGCCATCCTCGTCTCCATGTTCCTTGCCATGGCCATCCTCGAGCACTTCCTCCGCGCCCCGGCCCGCGTCCCCGGGATGGGAGGCATGGGGGAGCCGCCTGCGCCGCCGCGAGGAGGGATCCTTTCCCGCCTCCGCCTCCTCCTCCGTCGCGGCGGCGGCGGCGGCGGCGGCGGCGAGGTCGGCGGCCACGGCGCGGATCTCGAGGCGGCCAGGAAGTACGACGGCCGCGCGTCCCCCGAGGTACGGCACCGGTGCACTGCTCCCGCACGCTCCCCCTCCATCCCATCCATCCATCCGCGCGTCGCTTTAATGATTCCGTCGTCTCGCCCTTTTCGCAGCTTTCCTTTTTTCGCATCGCCTCGCTTTTTCGCAGTGTGTGTCTGTGCATTTGATGGACCCAATTGCCCATCTTGTCGCCCCCCTCCCCCTTTCCTTCCCCGTCTTCCACTCTACTCGACCATGATGCAGAGCGATGCCTAGGACTGCCAGCTGCCTAGGAGGCATCTGACGAGGAAGACGAAAATGGAAAGGAGAAGCAAAAGCTCTTATCTTTTGATTTTCTTGCCTCGGTTGTTTATAGGCGGTGAAAGAATTCGTACAATCTGTTTGGGTTAGGACGCTCTAGAAAGATTTGACGTGGATAGTAGATGTTGGGGTAGATGGGGATAAGCATCTTACCATACACATCAAAAGAAAAGGAGCACCTCTTAATCTGAAATGTTAACTTAGATCTTTCTAATGTTGTTCATGATAGCTCTCGCTCATAGATGCACAGGCATTCTAATGGAACTGATATAAGTAAAGTTGTTCCAAAACAACTCGTTTAATTAGTTTGGTCGGCATGTCCTGCTAGTTCAACCCCACAAGTCTATGGTAAGCTTAATACCGTATCCATATCTCCTGTAAGATGAGCCCCACCAGCTACCGCTGCCTCGACAGTAAATATCCGGCATTCGCCTGAATGTTACATTACCATTTTAAGTTTTCTGTTCTTCCTTTTTTGAGTTTTGGTATCTCCAAATTTTACATTGTTTTGTGGTAAGAGGGTGGGACATAGTGCTTGTTCAGGCAAGAGATTAGATTAGATGGTACGAGTGGATCTCATATTATAAGCATCGATTCCCGGAATGTAATTCCTTCTGTCTTTCCCAAATTCCATGTTTTGGATAAGTGCATTTAACATACATATGGTTTCTTGCAACAATCTTGTACAGTTTGTGTGAGGGATATGTAGTCGTGAAAGGTGGGGAGGGGGGGTTATTTTCCTTCAGAAAGAAGATAAAAGGGTTATGGAATCGAGAGGAGAATTTGGCAGACAGTGGCAAACCGACAAGGGCCCATCCCTGTCTGCAGCCACACCAAGGTCTGAATGACCTTCTGCCTTGCAATATTGGTTGTCCACAGCCGCCGGTCCAGGTGTGGTCATCATTGATTGCAGCTTGAGAATTATTAGCAATGTGGAACATCTTGTTATTAAGATGGATCAGCAGCAGAATTTAGTTCGAGTTGTAATGGGTCACATCGTAGGGATCAAAAGCGTTGAGTGAGATGTGAGAGCAGTATTGAAGTACAAGTATAAATGTTGTCCTTCTCCAAGAACTTTGTTGCTCCAACTGCTGGCGCATCATTATCAACTTACTGCAAGAAACTGGCCAGAAGATGGAGCAATTAACCTTATTTTAAAGTCCGTTGCTTGCTTATGCCAGGTACACACCATGCAATGATTATGAGTAGTGTCGAGTTTGCACTATGCAGTATGCTCAATAACACCAGTACGGTGTCTACTTTCAGTTGATCTTTTTCTTCATAATAGGAAAATTTCACGGTGATTCCGTGCTGGCACCAGTTTCTGTTTCTGGTAGTCTAATGGTGGAAAAGGCATTAAATGTAAGGAAATTAGTGCACTGAAAGTTGGCAATCTGTCCTCTAAAGTGGATGGCTCAACTACTTCTTGTCTTCTACGTATGATCATTGTTAGTTCCTGCTTATTAAGATGCACATGGTGCAAGTTTGAATTGTTGATTGGGAGGAGTATGGAGTAACTAAATGTCTTTAACTATGTTGGAAGAGATTGTAAAAGAGGATAAGGTTAACTATATAACTGAAAGAGCATCGCCAAAGTTAAAAATTCAGTATTGTTCTTAGTCTTTAGTAACCTTCCAAAAATCATCTTGGCCACTATACGGGAAAAAACATGTATCACTGTTACCCAGTCTGTGTAGCTGTGTAAACTGCTAGTTCAGGCCACCCCATACATGTAGGATCAATGTCTTTCTATGCCTGTAGCCTATAGATCCACTCAACCTGGCTTGCGTTACAGCGTCATAGGAAAGCTTCTTCTATAGTAGGCTACTAGGATTGAATTTTCAGAATGTGTTTGTAGAGAACAGCATTGCTATATGCTTATACAACACAAATATCATTATTGAACTTTTTTTGTCAACATTTGCGTGAAAGGTCATCATCCAGCTGTTATATAGTTCCCTTCTCAATGACAAGTCATTCGCGATTGTTCCTAAATTTTGACAACTGGTTTCAACTTCCACCCAAATCAGGATAATTTTCTGATTAGCTTTTGCATAGTAGGGGTTCCAAATTTCACTTGTTACTGTTGACATCAAACAATTTTAGATTGCTTGCTTGTGCTGAGATATTATCTAGGAATAAGGAAATTTATATGGTTATTCTGTTCTTTCGACAGTTTGTACTTTGGCAGTTAGGCTGCAGGCCTTATACTGTGCAAATGAAAACTCTCTGGACTTGGTTTTTTAGCTTCTATAGTGACTAACATCATTAAACGATAATAGTATGCTAGACAAGCCATCTGCTAGGCCTGACATTCATGGGAGTTCCTGCACTGATCATTTCAAAATTAAAAACTGTTGTATTGTGCCATTTGTGAAACTTGTTTACCTGAAAATTACCATTCCATACACCCGATGGTTTGTCATGATTTGTGTCAATTTTATAGTTGGATTGGGTTAATTCAATTCGATTGGTTCCTGCATATAATGTTTTTGTGTGTTTTTCCCCTTTTCCTTCGTACCACTATATAGAAATGGAAGGAAAAAAATGTTACTGTTCCATATTATGAAGTTAAGACATTACCGTTTGTGGTTTGTGCTTACATCGAGACATCTCACAATTTTTGGCATCGGATTGGCAGTGATGAGTTCAGTCGGTACATTCTTATTGACCAATTTGTTCATGGGATGGCTTGCAGATGCCTGTTTATGCCAAAGGTGTCTCAGTACTGATGCCAGGACATGATGTACCAACATTCATCGCGCATCCTGCCCCAGCACCCTGCCCCCCGGAGAGGATCCGATGGCCATCACATCAACCCACTCCTTTTGCTGGTTCCTCGTCAAATTCATGCTAGCGTGGCATTATAAACACCATCTCCATTTGGCATAAACTGCTGTCAGTAGAGGGAGCACTTCTGTTTTCTGTGGCTGTATCACTGGTTTTCAGACGGAAGTCTGGAGCATAACAGTTAAGACAGGTCCTCTCCACTTCTGTACAGGTTTAGATGTCTGTTCTGAAGCAAGTTTTGCTGCCCCTGCTGTATTGTGGCGGGAGAGCGGCGGCTAGTGGATCCATTGAGTTTTTGCCGATCCCACTTGCTCTGCTAATGTTAGATGCTGTTAGTTTCCCTTGATCACTTTCTTGTTAGATATGGATATACGCATCTTGTGTAAGGGTAAGCTCGGTCGGCGAATACGAAACTAGCTGTTAATTCACAAAGCCATTTCCTTGTTCTTCTGTCTGATTGGTTTCTGAGCACTTGCCACCTTTGATGCTGAAGGAATGACTGCACATTTGTTAAGTGCGGGCTTGATTGAATACACACTTGTTAAGTGACTTAATCAGGGCAGGCTTGATTGAATGATTTCTTAGCTGATCGAAGATGGGGAGGGCTTTTCTGGTCAGGAAACTGGCCACCTGGCCTCGTTTCCCTTTCGGTAACTGTAGCCGCTTTCCTTTCCTTAACGTCCTGAAACATGGTAAAAAATCATGGTGCAGAATGCCAGGATATTTGAGGCCGTTAAGCTTGCCTTGTCAGGTGATACCGACTGGATGCTGACAGCTTTGGTGGTGACCGGGGACCTCGCATGCAGACAGCGAAACGATGCTATCAAGAGACTAAATTGTTATGTAACCACCCGGCGAGTCAAGAAGAATAGCATACGCACAAATACAAAAATAACATAGACACATGTACGGGAGACTCCTCCCAGTCTTTCTTTGTTTTTCTTCTCTCAAAAGTAAGTACAATAGATTAAAATCACCTATAAATAGACTAGAGAAAAATGAGAAATCCATCATAGGCCTAGGCTCAAGTTTTCCAACACCCCCCTTGGGCATTCATCTGACATATTTATACCTCGTCAAAACTCCACAAAAACCCAATGAGAAAAATTTAGAGAAAGAGTACATGATACACATTCTGCTGCGTTGCACGAATTGCCTTATAAAAAGCCTTAGCCAAGAAATTTCAGGAAAACTCGTTAAGGGAAAAAGAGTACAATCCACCCAATTTTATTTATCTTCAGGATTTATTCTTTTGGGCACTCGATCTTTGTGATCAGGTTTCAATAAGAGTTCGTGAAGATTCCCCCACTGAGTTCTGCACTTCTCTAAGTCTTAACATTCCAATTCCACGCATGCACCTAGATGCTGGAAGCGACTTAGTGAATAAATCTGTAAGATTTTCACATGACTTAGTATGCAGTACTTTAATTTCGTCCATCTTTTGTAATTCATAAGTATAAAAGAACTTGTTGTTGATATGCTTTGTGAGATGACTCTTCACATAACTCATCTGCACTTATGCAACACAAGTTGTATTATTTTCATAGATAATAGTGGAAGTTTAAGCGGTATTCAATCCACACGTCTGCTGGATATGGTGAATCATCCGCCGAAGCTAAGCACATTCTCGTGAGGCCTCGTGCAGTGCTATGATTTTTGAGTGGTTTGTTGAAATCGATATAAGACTTTACTTAGACGATTTCCATGAAATTGCAGTTCCACCACACATGAATACATAGCTTGTTTGTGACTTGGCTGTATGCGGGCCCGAAAGGTACCTGGCATCTGCATAGCCAGTCATAGTCAGGTTTTGGTTTTTTTCTGTAGAACAGACAAAGGTCTTTGCTTCCTTGGAGATATCGGAAGATGTCATTTATCCCCTGTCAATACCTTTTAGTAAGTTCTGCACTATACCTTGCTAATAGGTTTACGACAATGCAATGTCTGGTCTAGTACAGTTTACTAAATACATGAGTTCCCCTATTGCACTTAAGTACGGGAATTCCGGTCTCAAGACTCCTTCCCCTTCTTCTCTAGGTTTGTACGGATCCTTGTCTTGCTGCAAAGATCTCCCGACCATTGGCACTTTCGAAGGGTATGTCTTTTCAAAGTCGAACATTTCTAACACCTTTTGAGTGTAGGCTGACTGATGCACTAATATCTCTTCAGGGATATGCTCAAGCTGCAAGCCTATACAATATTTGGTTTTGTCCAAATCTTTCATTTCAAACTCTGACTCTAGGTAAGAGATTGCTTCCTTAATATCTCCCAAGGTTCCGATGATATTAAGATCATCTACGTACACTGAGATTATACAAAATTCATTGTGGAATCGTTGTATAAATACACAGGTATAATTCTCATTGTTCATGTAGTCTCTCTAGCATAGAAATTCGCTCAAGCAATTGTACCACGTCCTGCCTGATTGCTTAAATCCGTACAGTGAATTTTTGAGTTTTACACTGTATAGATGTCTATTTGCTCTATCTTGGTTCGAGACAGGGATACCTTCATGTAGCTTTATTTAAATGTCTGAATCTAAGTTTCCATAAAGGTATGCAGTTACCACATGCATCAACTATATTTCTAAATTTAAGTTCACTTCCATTGAGATTAAATATCTAAAGTTAACTCCATCCATGATAGGGGAATAGATTTCTTCATAATCAACTCCTGGACGTTGAGTGAAACCTTGTGAAATGAGCCTTACTTTATATCTTACAACTTTATTATTTTTATTTCTCTTTATCCACTTATGCCCTATGGGGTGCACATGGGGAGGCGTGCGGCTTACAGGCCTAAACACTTATATTTTATTCAGGGATAATAATTAAATTTCTATTGCCTTCTTCCAATCTTCCCAACCTGATCTCTTTTTTTACACTCAGCGAGTGATGCAAGCTCTGGATCAAGAGAGCAAAATTTTTCTTATCATTTTTCAACATACGCCAACAGAACTCAACCAAATGCGCATCCTTCTTGCAATAGGTGCAATGGCACTTGATACCACTGGGAGAAGCACCCTTTGACTTAACAGATGGTTGGGCAAAACCCGCAGATTTAAAAATAGTTTTGCAGGTTGTGTTTTGAATTCAACTAACCCATATTCCAAGACTTGAGTAACTTTTGGCTTAGAATTATCTTGGACAGAGTTGTATCCTAATCATTGCTTCTTATAAGGAGTTAAGAGTGCCTTTTTGAATGGTTACATAGAGGAGAAAGTGTATGTTAGGCAACCCCCAGGCTTTGAGAATCCCAAGAACCCACATCATGTCTTCAAGCTGTCCAAAACCTTGTATGGTCTTAAACAAGCCCCTAGAGCCTGGTATGATAGGCTTAAGACCTTCTTACTTAAGAATGATTTTGAGATGGGTAAGGTAGACAAGACCTTGTCCATTCTTAGGAGTGGCAATGACTTCCTGCTTGCTCATATTTACGTTGATGATATTATCTTTGGTGGTTCTTCTCATGCTCTTGTTTCCAGCTTTTCTGAGACTATGTATAGGAAATTTGAGATGAGCATGATGGGAGAGCTCAATTACTTTCTGGGGCTTCAAATCAAGCAATGTAATGAAGAGATCTTCATCCATCAGACGAAGTATACTAAGGACATGCTCAAACGCTTCGACATGGGTGACTGCAAGCCGATAGCCACTCCCATGGCGACTTCGACTACTTTGGATCCAGATGAGGAAGGAGAAGCTGTGGATCAACGCGAGTACCGCAGCATGATCGGCTCCCTCCTGTACCTGACGGCTTCAAGACCGGACATCCACTTCACAGTCTACCTCTGTGCGAGGTTTCAGGCGTCTCCGAGAGTTTCCCATCGCCAAGCTGTTAAGCACATATTCATGTATTTACACTCTACCCTCCAGTATGGCATTTGGTACTCCTGTTCTTCGTCTTTGTCCATTCGAAGGTTTTTTTTATTTTGATTTTGCGGGCTGTCGACTTGATAGGAAGAGTACCTTGGGCACTTGTCACTTCCTAGGCACTTCTCTTATTTCTTGGTCTTCTAGGAAGCAGTTCTCTGTTGCACAATCTACTGCTGAAGCTGAATATGTAGCTGCTGCTAGTTGTTGTAGTCAGATTTTGTGGATGGTATTCACTCTTAAGGACTATGGGTTAAATTTTGCTAGTGTTCCTCTTTTCTGTGATAACACTTCTATTATTAACATTGCTAAAAACCCTGTGCAACACTCTAGGACCAAGCACATAAACATTCGCTATCACTTCCTTAGAGACCATGTCGAGAAGGGTGATATTGTGCTGCACTTCGTGGAGTCCGAGGCTCAACTGGCTGATATCCTCACCAAACCTTTAGACCCAACTAGGTTTTCCACCTTGAGAAGCGAGTTAGGGGTAATTTATCAATATGGGTTGGTTTGAGGGGGAGTTCGATCTTTTCTGATCTTACTTTGTTCTTTTGATCTTTTATTGTTCTATTTCTGAACTTATTGATCTTTTTGAACTTTTTAGGTTTTTAGGCTTTTTATTGCATCTCATTGTATCATATTGCATTCATATGAAAAATACAACAAGTGGTATGAAAAATCCAAAAAGATGCATTGTAATATAAGATTTTCTGCTTATCTTTTAAAATTGATGAAGCTTTGCATATTACCCTTTGGAGCTTTAGTATTTCAATTCTTGCTCAATGCCATGTCTAGTTCCTTGGCTTGCTAGAATTATCATGTTTTCACATATACAGATAAGTCTTTGCTGTATGAGCGAGAACTCTAAAACAACTCGAACTAAAAATTACAATTTGTGGATGTTTTAGCTAGTTGCGCAATTAGTGCTCCTTTTGTGACATTGGCCCTGTCAGAATTGCTTTGTTAGCTCTTGAATCTAAAATTGACCATTACTTGAGCTTTTTGTGTTCTTGAGATTCTAAAACTGCTCCTGTGAAAAATGAAAAATCAAGATTGTCGTATGCTTAAAATGTGCCAAACTACTCTTACGAGACTGCTTGTCAAAGACATGAACTTGGAGATAGTTTGATGATCCAGACGATCTCATGGGGACTGCTTGTCAGAAATGACATGAACCTCAAGATTTGTCGCCCTGTTGGAAGCTTAGAAAGAGTTTGTGGATGGCTCCTAGTCCAGTATCTTCTTTACCAAGATATACCTTTAATCAACTTCTGATCGAAGCTTAGGATGAGTTTGTGGATGGCTCCTAGTCCAGGATCTTGTCACTGAGTTAGATCATTAGTCAACTTCAATATTCAGTGCATATGAGAAAACTGTTGACAAATGAGCTTTTGAGAAATCTGAGCAAAATGATTCAATACAGGACTTGATTGACTCTTAATGTGGTCTTTGTTAGATTTTTTATCTCACTTTGACATTTTGACATGGCCAGTTTCACTTTAGGATCCCTGTTGATGAACTTGCTGAATTTGAAGCTTTGCTTAAATTGATCAAATCTATTGCTTTACTTTTGAGCCTTCGTGCTTAGCTTTTATATATGTTTTATCATGATCTTGCTAGCACTGTTAGGCCTGACATGTTGTTTGTGCAATATTAGAAATGCTAGCATGTTCTTTTGGGTAATCTCCAAAGCTTCTTGTAATCAAAAAATTGGTAAATATGAAGCCACTCCATTGCACTTCATGCATACTTCTTCTTTTTGCTTCTTTCTTCATTCTGCATTTGTTATCTCTGAAAGAGAGGAAGGCGTGATTCCTTGATGACTCCATTGTCAAAGGGGGAGAAGTTATTTAAATGTTGGGGAGAAGATTATACAAAGGGGGAGAAAGTTGGAGAATTTAAAATTTTTTAAAATCCGAGGATCATAGTGAGGGGGAGTTTTTAAATTGCACTCTTATTGTCTTATTGATTTTTCTGAACTTGAATTGCATTTATCACTCCTCACAATGATCAAAGGTCAATTGAACAATTGTTCTTTCATATGGACCTTAAGTGAGATTTTTGACCTTTTTCTGGAAATCAAAGTTTTTATGCTTTCTTTTGCCTTATCTCACATGTCTATGCTATTCTGCTGTCAGCTTGGTCATTTCCATTGCTTTCTCTTGCTTATGGACCAAGTTGTGCCTTTGTGCGAAAACGAAAGTATTTTACTTTTTAAACCTCAAAATTACATTTTCTGGATTATTGCCAATGTGTTCATCAAGGGGGAGATTGTGGATATCATGGGATATGCTCCAGATCTTAGGATGATGTGACAATTGGCAATAACGTTAATGGTTTGTCGTTTCACGTGTTTTCGACAAAGTTTCAGAACTATCAGGTGACAGGCGGTCTGACCGGCCATAGCATGGCGGTCCGACCGGTCCCAAATCGGTCGGACCGGCAGTGACCAAATGTGTCAAAATGAGCTGGGCCAAAAATAGAGGGTGTAGGCAAGAGAGGGGATTCTATTGCACTTGGTCCCATAATTTTTGGAGTCTTCAGTCAAAAGTTCTATTGGTTTAAAGTTTCCAGTAGGTTTCGGATTTTCAGGAGTTGAAAATCTGCTAAGTCCTTTTGGGTGGTCGGACCGGCCTATAGCTGGCGGTCCGACTGGCAAGGCTGGCGGTTCGACCGGCCCTGAGGGGCGGTCAGACCGATTGTCACTTGAACGTCGGTCTTCGTGGTGGCATTGTTCGTTGGTTAGGTCAAAGTCATGAGTTTCAGGGCATATGTATTGCATGATGCATATTTTGACTAACGTGGGTGAAGTTGTGAAGAACTTATTCCCGGATTCGATTTGCTTGTCTATTGTTATGCAGGTTGCTTGGTTGTCAACGACGGTCAACGGCGAGGATGATCGGGACTAGGCTTGGAGAGCTGAAGTCCAGAACGATCGACAATGCCGGGTGAGGTCAATGAACTCAAGTATGGTGCAGAATGGACAAAGAGGACCGAACGGACAGTTCGGTGCGACTAGTTTGATCAAGCGGCGCGGGAGTCGTGCTAGTGCCATGGTGGTCTCGGTGGGAGCCGGATGGGAGAGACTTGCCGACATGGAGAGAGCCGTTGATCAACCTACACGTGGCGGAGCAGGCGAAGTGCTTCGCGCAGATGGACTCGGTCTTCGGAGAAGGACCGAGAAGGGGTATTTTGGTAATCTTACCAAATACCACCTTGGTGACCTTTTGCCAACCCGCGGCGCAAGACGACGCAAAGAGAAGTGGTTTAGGTCAAGACGTGTTGAAGACGGCGCTTTAAAATGCGTGCGTGTGTGACCCGTTTGTGTTGTGCCTTAACAGGAGCCCATTTAAGTTAATCTTCTAGAAGGTCTAAGCCTCCACTATAAATAGAGGAAGGAGGTGGCTGCACCCCCTTCAACCCTTTCATTATTGTTGAAACCCTAGTTTTGCTTAGGGAGATGATTAGTGGAGGTTAGGGTTCTAGAGAGTTTTGATTTGATTTCGTGCTCTTGGATTGAGCTTTGTCCTCCATTGATGGAGTGGCTGTAAACTCAAACCCTATCAAATCAATCTAAGGAAAGTTTGCTCAAAGATGTGTCTCTTTGCCTTCTTTCTCTCTATTTGGTGATTTTGAGTCTTTCTTTGATTCGTGAGTCTTTGATTGATTTCTTCACGTGATCTAGCTTGCTGTGACATGTGGGAACACATCTAGGATCATCTTGATCATCAATCTCCCACAAACAAGTTTTTGGATCTAATTTTCATTTTGACTCGGTTTTGAACCATCCTCCTCTCAAACGGAAAAAAAGGTCGTAAATTTTTCAAGGATCTTCACGATCTTTGATTGGAATAGGTTCCTGACATCCTAGAGAAGGTGTGTTCCAAGTTTCATTAAGTTTGGAGTTGTAGATCAAAAGTTACATCTATTTGCAACTTTATTTTTCTAGTCGCTTTTCTTGTTCATCGATCGAGGTCGATCGTCCAAGGTGACCGGTCCGACCGCCCAAGGTGACTGGTCCGACCGCCGTTAACACAGAGGTCAGACCACCCAACACTTAGAATTTTAGCCCGTGTTGATTTTGGTTGTTTTGTTTCGGGGTTTAGATTGGATTCAATATTAGTCTTCCGCTGTACTGGTATATTGATCTTCATAGCTTCCATAGCTATTTGAGTGAAATTTGTATTGAATCTAATCTTGGTTGAAAAAGTGAGCGTGCTCCTATTCACCCCCCTCTAGTCGCCTTTTCGGTCCAACAAACGTGTACAGACCTCTTAGATCAAATAAATCAGGGAGAATTGCGCGAAGATGGTGTCAATTTGCTAGAAGAAATACGTGATCGAGCACTATCAAAATCGGTTGTCTATCTGCAAGGGCTGAGACACTACTATAATCGAAGAGTTCGTCCAAGAATACTTCATGTGGGTGACCTAGTCCTAAGATGAATCCGGAACCAAACCAACTTGAACAAGTTGTCCTCTAGATGGGAGGGTCCATACGTTGTAGTCTCTGTCACCGGGCCAGGGTCAGTTAGATTGGCCAAGGAGGATGGTCGTGTTCTATCTAACACATGGAACATTGAACATCTTCTAAAATTTTATGTATAAGTATATTTTATCTTATATTAAAATAAATACACAATTTAATTGTCAGTATCATACTAATTATTTTGGCATAAATTTTTTCGTATCATTTTGTATACATGATCACAATCTTTTCTGATTATTTATTTGAGTGCTTATGGATGAACAATTTCGCTACTAGGTCATAGAGTCTTAAATTATCAAATGGCCATCGGTATATATTTGGGAAATGACAACTGTCTAGGAACCTCTTTTATAAGTCAATTCTCATTGCATCATAACCCAACAGATTGACTTCATCTTCTTAAATACGCAATGTTCGGATCATTGATTTTGTAAAAGATATCCCGGTCCCAAAGCATTTAGTCGCCCAAAACACTCCTCCCATTGCCAAACAAAGTGTTCCAGGTGAGGGGCTATATATAGCAACATAAATAGGAAATTCAACTTACAAGAATATTTTAAATTGCAAAAGCGAGTCAATTTTCGACAGGCAATTACCATTATCATACACAAAATCCTTTCATTATATCATACAATTAAAAAAATATGTATAATTACAATGTCATTTTTGAACATTTGAGCTAGGAGCACTTGAAGAAGTGGCAGGAGCATTAGCTTCAATGTTTTTTATGATCTCCGCCACCACTGGTGTGATCTTGGCTTGAGCTGTCATACCTGTTTCTTTTGTTTTGAACCTAGGTGCAGGAACAAGCTTCTAGAGATCAACGGAGTCTCCGTAAAGAAGATCAATCTTTAATAATACTCGGTTTAAAGCTTGGCCCATTGCTCTTGTCAAAGAGTGATATATAGTAGTCTTCATAGAAATACATAAGTTTACTACATGTAAAATGCATGAAATAAATTGGATAATTGTACAAAATACTCTCGTAATGTTCGAGAATTTTTACGTATTTTCTATAATTTTACTGCTAATTTTAGTGATCAAAGGCAATTTAAGCAATTATGATTAATTAAAACAGTAAATAAATACAAAAAAGTATATAAAATAATAACAATAGTGCCAAACATGCTTCAAATGCTAAAAATGATTCAAAAATTGAATTTTTGAGGTCCTTTTATGCTGGATTATATTTTTTTGTGAATTATGCAAATTCCAAGGATATATCCGCTAATTTTTAGTTATGAGAAAATGTTCGCGTAATTTCAAAAAATCCAAGGGGCTATCTATAAAATTTAGAGCCCCCACCCGTAATTTTTAGAATTCTGAGGGCCAATTTTTTTTTCTTTGAATTTCCTTGTGCTGGGCTATTTTTTTTGGCCCAATTCGGCTCAAACCGGCCCGGCCCGGCAGGAGAGGGGATAGGATTTCCCTGCCCTGCTCCCCAAAAGTGGCAGCGGCTCTTATGCGCATGGAGCTAAGCACGACGGTGGCTGCAGGCCAGGGAAGAGAACACGGTGAGCGCGGCGCGGGGCAGCCGGTGCGACGTAAGGCGGTAGGCGCGGGCGTAGCTGGCGCAACACGAGGTGGGCACACATGGCCGGCGGTGGCGCGCCTCGTCTGGGAGGCGGCGAGGGCGGCATTGGCGCACAACACGCGGGAGGCGAGTACGCATGGCCGGCGGTGGCACGCCTCGTGTGGGAGGCGAGCAGGGGCCAATGGCGGCGCGCGACACGCGGGAGGCGAGCACGCATGGCTAGCGGCAGCGCACCTCGTGCGGGAGGCGAGCAGGGATGGCCAACAGCGACACATATCACGCTATGGGCGCGATACCGAGGCGATGCGGAACGGATCCAACAGCGCATAGGAGATTGGGGCGGTGTGGCTACGGGCCCGCGTTGGTGATTGCGCGTGGCGGTTTGGCGCCGGCGGCTGGTTACGCGTGCTAACGGGTCGCGCGTGGTGCTACATGGCCGGTGCGGTTCTGCGGCCGACGAGTCCATACATGTGTGCGGGAAACAATCTGCAGTGCTAGATTTTTTCTTACTCTTTCCACGATGCAATCTACAATCCCCTTTTCAATCAATCATCCGGTGACTACAAGTCGGTTCGCGGAGATTAGAGAAAATTTTCACAGTGAAAACATAAAAACCAATCTAGAATACTAAAATTGTACAAAATAAAGTAATCTAGAAAGTGATTTAATCTACAAAACGGTGTCATCGTTCATCGATGATTACCTTCTCAATACGTGTAAAGGAGGTATAGAAGTAGGCCAGAGAGCGTAGTCGTGCTGATAACGTGTTATGCAACCACCACCGGCAAATCTGGTTCGATGATCACTGACGTAGAAGAAGACAGCATACACACAAGTACATAAATAAAATATACACAGAGATGGGGGATCTCCTTCTCTTTCTTTATTTCTTTTCGTCAAAAGTACGTATAATAGATTGGAACCTCCTATAAATAGAATATAGAAGGATGAGAAGTCCACCATAAACCAAAATCGGCCGATCCAGACCCAAATTTCCCAACCTAAATAACATCTGCACGATAAAAACCCCGCGCAATGCAACCCAATGCGCCGCCTGGTTCACGAATAAACCTCGTGACTTCCTAGTATATGATAAAATCTACTTAGAGCACTTTCGGAACACATAAATTTTGTAGTATAAAAAACGCAGTTTACTTCTCTCAAGATTTAAGAAAAAATCATGTATTTTAAACAATAACCTAGGGCCCGTTTGACAGACTAGTTTTAGTCCTAAAACCGGTGTAAAATACAGGCCCCAATTTTTTTTCCCGGGTTGGGCTCTGAAAATCTGCTTGGATAGGTTGGTAACCCAGTAAAATTACAGCTGGTTTGGGCATTTGCAACCGAAATAAAAATCTAGTGAGGGGCAACTCTTTTTTTTTTAAGTTTTTGATTTAAATGATACTGTTTTGAAACGAACTAGTAAAAATAGTCATTTCTGTGAACGAATTGAAAAAAATTGGTAACCGTGCAATGCTCAAAATCTGCGGCACGTGACGACCCACGGAGCCGGTAGGCCACCTACCGTGGGCGCACAGCAGGTACCTACACCGGTGGCTAGTGCACGTCACCTGTCGCGCCCCAGTTCGCTGCAGGTGGCGTGTGGTAGGTCCTCTGTTGTAGGTTTTGAGCACAGTATCGGTGTAATTTTTGATAATTTATTCGCAGGGATGCTATTATTACTATTTTATCGCGCAGCAGTGTTATTTTAGCGGTAAACTCACATTTTTATATGAGAAAAGTCTAGCCGTTCTCGCTTAGTCGCCCGCGATCACAAGCGAGCTCATCGGTGGCAATGGCGATCACCGCGAGCGAGCTCATCATCCTTATCGGTGGCGACAGCGATTCTCATTGGCAACCGCAAGACCTTATCGGCAGCGTCGACGGCCAGAACACCTAAAAAAATTGGGCAAAAATTCAGTATATCTATATAGAGAGAGAAAAATTGGTTTCAATCAGCATGTAAAGTCCTCAAAACGACGTTCTATGATTCTATCGGCCGTCGGCACCAGGCCACCAGCACCACACCACGCTCGGCGCTCGAACGTTCGCAGTCTCGCAGCTCTCAGTCCACAGTGGCTCCACGCCTCGGCAGACGGCAGTTGCCCAATGCCCCAATCAAAATCCCACCCAACTCCCAAGGCATTTCGTGAAACCCTGAATCCCTATTCTCTCTCGGTCAGTCGATCTCACAATCTCTCTCTGTCTCTCAGAAGTCAGAAACACAGGCACACCTGGCGGAGTGGCGGGTGAGCGCCGCGGCGGCGGGTGTGGGTCGGCAGGGAGAAGCGGAGGACCGGAGGCGGAGGGGCGCTGCGCGGCGGCGGCTTGCTCGCCTGCTCCGAGGCATGGAGCGCGAGCTTCTCACCAAGCACGTACGTACGCCACCTCCCCCTCCCCCTCCCCTCCTGCTCTGTGGTGATACGATTTCTTGGAATGTTTCGTGGAGTGCTGGAAAGGTGCTTCTAGTTTTTAGTGCACCGTACGGTGAGGAGAATCCCAATTCAAACTGATTTGTAGCCGAAGACCGGTGCTTGATCCGTGGTAGAATGAGCAATCAACCCACCACAGCTGCTTTTCCTACAGGAATCATGCTTGCTGATGTTTCTCGAATCTAGAGTGGGAATCGCTTGTGCTACTTCTGGTTTCGGTGGTCACTAGGAGTCTAGGACGGTAACACTACTACACGGATCGACTTTACCGGAATTTAGGCGCTCAATTGCTGAGGAGGGGAATGATCTGCCAAACCTGTTTCAGTAATTTCTCGCGTGAGTCATTGTCGATTATTCGATTATCTTATGTACCCTGATATAGCCAAGTCTCTTCAGGTAGCGCGTGTTGTTACTCAGCATGTTCCTTCTACCTCCCTCTGAAGTGTAGGATGTTTCTTGTTTCGGTTGCTCTGGATCACTCGGAAGATGACCGGTACCAGCTTGAGAAGATGGAAGTGGCGAGTGCAAAGTAAGCAATGATCTCTACATATCCTTTTGTTGAGATTGATGATTATAGCTCTGCATCATGCTGTTTTATTTTCTAGAGATATGTATCTGCTGATGTTAATGTGCTATTCGCCTGTTCCTTTCGCATCTCCTTTATGCCACATATCCCTGAGCTAGCGAAGGAAAGATTTGGTGCCGCATTAAGTTGAAATTTTTGCTTGCCAGTGTTTTGCATATGTTCCTGAACTTGGCAAGAACAATAGGGACCTGACAGGTCTGAGTGATAGCTTTGTGTAAATCTCATATGCATTGCAAGAAATTTACATTGCAACAAATCTAGTGGAAACATAGTAATTTAGTAAACCAACATGCTAAAATACCTTGTCATGAGTCGATGATAAAAGAGAGCAGCTAGACATTGACATAATCAGTCATACTTGACTATGCCTCGTAACATTGGCATAATCAGTCATACTTGACTATGCCTCGTAATTCTCGATGGAGTGTGTGTTGTACTGTTGAAAAGTCAAGAATCTACATCGCTTCCACGTTGAAATATTTTTTTTGTAACTTCGAACATTTATCCTAAAAATCCTAGGTCCGCCGCTGTCGACGGCAAGCGTGGTGCTCGCAAGTCGCGACTTCTTCAGCGATGAGGCGAGAAGGTATTTTGGAGATCGGTCCCACCCTATCACGAGATGCTTCGCCGGAGCTCCGCCTCCACTACCACTTCAGTCGCTACTGAGAGATCTACAACCACCATGGCCGCCGCTGGCTTCAGCTTCCCCATCACGAGTTCATCCTCCATTGCTTCTTCGAATCGAAGCGTTACCTTGGCCGCTGCAATGCTGCATGGTCCACGTCAAACACAAGATCCAGCCTATCCAGGTAGTGTAGAGAAGATATTTGTGTAGTTCGAGATTACAAGAGATGGATGTAATTCTATTCTGATGATTTAGTCCGATTTTTCTTGTTAATTTCTTTGGTTCTGAAGCTCCATTTCGGTGAAGAAATGGGATTTCTTCAGTTCGAGAATGCAATGGTCGCACTTATTTGGATGGATTGATTAGGACTCCTAGTTGCCCAAATCTTGTGCTTGTTATCTTCTTCCAAATAGACTGGTTCACATGGATTATTTTGATTTCGCTGGGAATTTTAGGTAACCGAAAGATACCGGTGTTTTACCATTACAAGCCCCGGGGGGGGGGACTGGGTCAGTAGAATTTCATACGAACTCACGTGAGACAGTTCGATTTTGAACCAGGGAATTTCATGTGTTCCAAATGGGACTTAAGAAGTTGTGGTTCAATTTTTTGGGCTCGGCACAGCTGATGATTTTTGGGCACCTACAGTGTCATGTTATGTTTGGTATGACTGTAGTTTTTTTGAAAATCAGCTTCTAACTGGACTCTGAAGGGTTGAATGGCTGAACTAAAGACATTTGTATTTGGCACTCTGGCATTTAGGTAGGCTGCCCGAGGCTTTTAAATAGGGAAATATCTTAAATACCCATAAGACAAATGACATCAATTAACAACTAACGATAGGAGGAGGAGGGAAGTCGGGGCGACGACGGCATGGGAGGAGGAGGTCAGGGCGGCAGCTAGGAGGAGGACGGAGGCGACGTCGAGTGGAGACTGGAGAGGAGCTGGGTGGGAATGATTGGGAATAGGGTTGGGAGATGGAAAAAAGGAATTTATATATGTGGTATGAGGTGAGTAATTCTATCAAAGTTTTAAGGGCAAATTTGTAACCTGGTCCTGCAGAAGCCCTCAAAGCCGTGGAAAGCTATCCTAGATAGGCTTTCTACGTGTGATTTATGTTAAGAAATCGAGTCCAGGACCGGAGAGTCCTGGCCCAGGTGGGCTCTTCATCCATCTAGTTGTCTATATAAAGGAGGGGGATCATCAACATTGTACACTGTTTTCAGAAGAGCAATAAAGAGAAGTCTGAAGTTCTCTCATATTTCAGTGTTCAATCTACTATTCTATTTTTACGTTCTTGCATTGTTCTTACGATTCTGAGTTTGTCTATGGGGTAATTGCTCGAACTGGACTCGTCAGCGATGGTTCCTCAACACGTTATCAGCAGTTCGAAAAGGTGAAGTACATCATTCTTCCTCGGGTAGAGCAAGAATGGATCTGACTACGTTTTCTTAACTACAAGACCGTGGGGAGTACAATTCTGCATTGCACAGAATTTATACAAGTCTTCAACTATGTGGTAAGGTAACGACAAATGAGCAGAAGATCGAGAAATTTCTCTTTACCTTTCACCCAAACGCGGTGCAATCCGCACACAACTATCGTCAGGGCGGTTACAAGGAGTATACCGAACTGATTGATATCATGCGAGTTGCGGAAGCTCAAAATGACGTTCTAAAAAAGAACTACATCTCACAGCCGCTTAGTAGCAAAGTTGGTCATGAAGTCAATGCAAGCAGCTACAAGGTGATGAAGCCTCACTCAAAAGAAAGAGGCAAGAAGGGTAAGGTCATGGGTCACAAAACCAAGCAGAATACTCAAGCCAAGAAGGACGAACAAAAGAAGCGTGATGAGAAGCCCTATAGTCAGCAAGACCAAAGTTGCTACAAATATGGCACTTGGGGACATTGATCATGTGTTTGCCGTGAGCCGCAACACATGATTGATGCTTTCAAGGCTAAGAAGAAGGGCAAAGGACAGCATGAGGCACACCTCGCCATTGTAGCCACAGAGGATTCATAATCATGGGTTGCACCTATGGATATGGATATCTCAGTAGCAGCCCCCCATCACACCTTCTTTGGACATCACAGCGGTAGTAGCTGTTGTTGCCGAAGAAGAGAAGTTGGATATGGAGCAGATTCAGGTAGAAGTTTATTCATACTTCGCTAATTCAATCTAATGCACGTATTGCACTTAGATTTTATAGTCATTTGCAGTTCATGGTTATGATAAAACATTGAATTTTGAATAATGATTGTAACCTCTAGAAGAGCGAGGCAATAAATTCTTATGATGAGTCCTGCAAAAAATTTCTCGTATTAATAATGGCAAGTTGTGTTTTGTTTTAAAGTACTTTACTTATGTGTGTGGATTGCTTCCTACCCCATATTAATAAATACTTTATATATCAGAACGCGTATGGTGCCATATGGAGGAAGTTTGCTTAGCAGATAGCGGCACAACGGATACCATAATGATAGAGACAAAAAATTTCCAGTAGATCAGTAAGAATGTTGGTAGTCTTACGACAATCGCAGACAGCGATACTTGTATAATAGACTCAGGAAGAGCCACAATTATACTCCCGATAGGCACAACATTGGTCATTGAAGGAGCCTTGTTGTACCCAAAATCGACTAGAACCCTCTTAAGCTTTAAAGATATCCGCGCTAACGGTCTCCACGTAGAGACTGCAGAACGACTTCCTTCATATGAATCTGGGCTATACTACACTCACATTAAGGCATATGCAGTCTATACTGTCCTGAAAACCACTTTTAGAAGTTCTGAACTTTTTTTTGTCTCTAGCATGATAGATTAGGCCACCCCGGTCTTAGAATGATGAGAAATATAATTACTAATTCTCAGTGACACAATGTCAATATAAATAATTTTTCGGATAAGGAAGATTTTTGTGTGCCCCGCATGTGCCACCGGGAAATTGATTACTAAACCCTCTACTCTGAAAGTAAAGGATGAAATCCCTGTATTCCTGGACCGTATCCAGGGAAACATTTGCGGTCCTATACAGCCTCTGTGAACGCCATTTAGGTACTTTATAGTGCTCATTCATGTTTCCTCAAAATTGTTGCATGTATGCTTATTATCTACGAGAAACTATGCTTTTGCAAAGTTGATCTCGTAAATAATTAAAATTAAGAATAATTTCCATGATCATCATGTGAAGTCCATCATAATGGACAACACCGAAGAATTTACTTCAAAGACATTTGATGATTATTGTATGACAATGAGAATTAATGTTGAGCATTACGTACCACATGTCCACACCCAGAATGGACTAACAGATGCATTAATTAAAAGAATTAAATTTATTGTCCGACCGCTCTTGCAGAATTGTAATTTACCATCCATATATTGGGGACACGTAGTCCTACACGCAGCAACTCTCATCAATTTTAGACCGTCGGTATATAACATCCATTCACCTATACAACTTGCGCAAGGGTCAGCACCGAAAATCCCTTATCTACGAAGGTTTGGTTGCAAGGTTTATGCACCTATACCACCATCGCAGCGAACTACAATGGGCCCCTCCGAAAGTCTGGGATATATGTTGGTTATGAGACAACATCCATAATTAGGTATCTAGACCCCATGATTGGAGATTTGCATATTGTCCGCTTCATTGACAGCATATTTGATGAGGATAGTTTTCCATCAATAGGGGGAGTAAATCAACCCCTTGATGAAAAATATCGGGAAATAACGTGGCAAGCCACGAGAATCCATGCACAGGACCAATGCACTGGTGAAACAAATAGATAAGTCCAAAGGATAATTGATTTGCAAGTATTAGTGAATCAACTGCCCGACTATTTTAGTGATTTGAAGAGCGTAACCAAGTCGCATGTGCCTGCACGCAATGCACCGGAGAGGGTTGAAATACCAAAGAAAATTAAAGGTATCCCTAATCCCGTTCAGAGATATCAGAATAAAAGGACGAGAACTCCGTCCCCTCGAATCCCAAGTAACCGGGGATGTCTGGTGAAAAGGGATAAGAAGGACTTGACATAGCTGATCATTGAAGTTCCCCACAACCAGAAGGAGAGCCAGTTGAGACCTGGCACCAGTATGAAACCTTCAGTAAAAGACATACCGGATTTGAATATTCCCACTAAGGGAGACATTAGCATGAATATGTACGCACATGTCGGAGCTGAAAAACTAAAGAGACTTGCCCCCATAATTAGAAGCAGTGGTGGGCAAGAAAAAGCATTAGCGGAATCATCCTATGAAGAAATAACTATAAATTATGTGACCACGGGAGAATCTATGAATAGAACAATAGCCAATGTCGATATTTATTTTGTAAATAAAATTACCACAATCATTGATCTCGATTAAGAGACTGCATCGCTCGCTGAATGTAAGAAAAGATCATATTAGAAAGATTGGAATAATACAATAGAAGTAGAATTATTATCCCTGAATAAAAAAAAGTATTTGGGCCTATAAGCTGTACACCTCTCCATGTGCACCCCCGTAAGGCATAAGTGAGTATTTGTTCGAAAGAGAAATGAAAACCATGAAATTGTAAGACATAAAGTAAGGTTTGTTGCACAAGGTTTCACTCAGCGGCCAGAAGTCAATTATGAATAAACTTATTCCCCGATCATGGGCGGAACTATCTTTAGATATTTAATCTCAATGTCAGCAAACTTGAATTTAGAAATGAAATTGATGAATGTGGTAACTGCATACCTTTATAGGAACTTGGATTCAGACATCTATATGAAGGTACCTAAAGATATCCCTGTCTTGAACCAAGACAGAACAAATAGAAATATGTACATTGTGCAACTCCGGAAGTCACTGTATGGACTGAAGCAATCAGGCAGAATGTGGTATAATCGCTTAAGCAACTTTCTCTGCAAGAAAGGCTACACGGACAATGAGGATTGTCCCTGCGTTTTTATACGGCGATCACATGATGGATTTTGTATAATCTCAATATATGTAGATGATCTGAATATCATCGGGACCTTGAAAGATATTAAGAAAGCAATCTCTTACTTAGAGTCAGAGCTCGAAATGAAGACTTGAGTAAAACCAAATATTACCTAGGCTTGCAGCTTGAGCATACACCAGAAGGGATTTTAGTACATCATTAAACCTGCACTCAGAAAGTGTTAGAACGGTTCGACTTTGAAAATATATATCATTCGAAAGTACCGATGGTCAGAAGATCCTTGCAGCAGGACAAAGACCCATACAAACCTAAAGAAGAGGGGGAGGAAGTCCTGAGACCATAATTCCTGTACCTGAGTGCAATAGAAGCACTCATGTATTTAGCAAACTGTACTAGACCGGACATTGCATTTACCGTGAACCTACTAGCAAGGTACAGTGCAGAACCTATCAAAAAGCATTGACAGGGAATAAAGGACATCTTCCGATACCTCCAAGCAAGCAAAGATTTTGGTATGTTCTACAGAAAGAATCAAGACCTAACTATGACTAGCTATGCAGATGCTGAGTACCTGTCAGGCCCGCATATAGCAAAGTCGCAAACAGGCTATGTATTCCTATGTGGTGGAACTACAATTTCATAGAAATCATTTAAGCAAAGTCTTGCATCTACTTTGACGAACCACTTGGAAATCGTAGTACTGTACGAGGCCTCACGGGAATATTCTTGGCTTCGACGGATAATTCACCACATCTAGCAGCCATGTGGATTGAATACCGCGCAAACCCCACTATTATCTATGAAGATAATGCCGCTTATGTTGCACAAGTGCAGATGGGCTATGTGAAGAGTTCCATCACAAAGCATATCAACCCCAAGTTCTTCTATGCTCATGAATTGTGAAAGATGAACGAAATTAATGTACTGCATACTAAGTCATGTGAAAATCTTAGAGATTTATTTATTAAGTCACTTTCAACGTCTAGCTTTGAAAGATGCATACGTGGAATTGGAATGATGAGACTTAGATAAGTGCAGAATTCAGGGGGAGAATCTTCACGAACTTATTATTAAAGGTTGATAACGAAAATCGAGTGCCCAAAGAATAAATCCTGGAAATTAAATGAAATTAGGTGGATTGTACTCTTTTTTCCTTAACGAGTTTTTCTAAAGTTTATCGGCTAAGGTTTTTGTGGATATCATGGGGATATGCTCCAGATCTTAGGATGATGTGACAATTGGCAATGGCGTTAACGGTTTGTCGTTTCACGGGTTTTCGACAAAGTTTGGATCTGTTCGGGCATTACGGGCGGGGCGGTCCGACCGGCCATAGCATGGCGGTCCGACCGGTCCCAAATCGATCGGGCCGGCCATGTGCGGCGATCGGGCCGTGCGTGACAAAATGGTCGAATGGGTTTGGGCCAAAAATAGGTGTTGTAGACAAGTGAGGATCCTAATACACTTGGTCTCATAATTTTGGAGTTCCCAAGCAAAAGTTCTATTGGTTTAAAGTTTCCGATGGGTTTGGATTTTCGGGGTTGAAAATTGGCTAAGTCCCTGGTGATCTGGCCGACCTTGTGGTGGCGATCGACCGCCGTGCATTGGCGGCCGACCGAGCCGAGGGGCTGGTGATCGACCGGTTCGACTTGTTCATCGGCCAACCGTGGCGATGATGTTTTGTTAGGTCAAAGTCATGGGTTTGATGCATATGTGTTGCATGATGCATGTTTTGACTAACGTGGGTCAAGTTGTGAAGAACTTGTTCCCGGATTCGATTTGCTTGTTTATTATTGTGCAGGTTGCTTGGTGGTCAACGACGGTCAACGGCGAGGATGATCGGGACTTGGCTTGGAGAGCCGAGGTCGAGCGATCGGCGATGCGGGTGAGTCAATGAACTCAAGTGTGGTGCGAGAATAGACAAGGATGACCGAATCAGGCGATTCGGTCGGCCGGTTGGATCAAGCGGCGCGGGGTGGTGCAAGTGCCATGGTGGTTCTGGTGGGAGCCGGATGGGAGAGACTTGCCGACATGTTGAGAGCCGTTGATCAACCTACACGTGGCAAAGCATGGGAGGTGCTTCACAAAGATGAGACTCGGTCTTTGCAAAAAGATCGAGAAGGGTATTTTGGTAATTATACCAAATACCGCCTTAGTGACTTTTGACGACTCATGGCGCAAGATGGCGTGGAGAAGCGGAGTAGGTCAAGAGGAGATGAAGGCGGCGCCGAGAGGCGCGTGTGTGACCCGTTTGTTTTGGGCCTTAACGGAGCCCATTAGGGTGACTCTTCTAGAAGGTTTAAGTCTCCACTATAAATAGAGGAGGGAGGTGGTCGCACCCTTCAACCCTTTCATGCTTGAAACCCTAGTTTTGGCTTAGGTGCTTAGGGAAGGTTTAGTGGAGGTTAGGGTTCTAGAGAGAGAGATGTTTTGATCTTGTGTCCATGCGTATCTGTATGAGTGGTCTGTAATCAATACGGTATCAAATCAATCCAAAGAAGAGTTCTCTCTAAGATGAGTTCATTTGCCTTCTTTCTCTCTATTTGGTGATTTTGAGTCTTTCTTTGATTCGCATGTTTTTGGTTGATTTCTTTATATGATCTAGCTTGTTTGTGACATGTGGGAACACATCTAAGATCATCTTGATCATCAATCACCCACGAGCAAGTTTTTGGATCTAGTTTTCGTTTTGACTCGGTTTTGAACCATCTATCTCTCAAACTGAAAAAGGTCATAACTTTTTCATGGATCTTCATGATCTTCGATTGGAATAGGTTCCTGACATCCTAGAGAAGGTGTGTACCAAGTTTCATCAAGTTTGGAGTTGTAGATCAAAAGTTACATCTATTTGCAACCGTTTTTGGTGATTTCACTGTTCATCGGCTGGAGGTCGGACCGCCCCTCTACAGAGGTCGGACCGCCCATAGGACCGGTCGGACCGCCCTTGAATAGAGGTCAGACCGCCCCACACTTAGGAAATCAAGTTTTGGTTGATTTTGGTTGTTTTGCTTCGGGGTTTTGATTGGATTCAATCCTAGTCTTCCGCTGTACTGGTATATCAATCTTCATAGCTTCTATAGCTATTGGAGTCAAATTTGTATTGAATCTGATCTTGGTTGAAAAAGTGAGCGTGCTCCTATTCACCCCCCCCCCCTCTAGTCGCCTTTTCGGTCCAACAAGTGGTATCGAGCCGGTTAGTTCAATGTTGATCTTAGCAGGTCCACCGAACTGGCGATGGATAAGTACTCGACAAAGCGCATGTCTTCAATGGGCTTGACTATGCCTATTGGAAGAATCGCATGCGAGTCTTCCTTGAGCGAAGGACAAGCTATATGGGAGGTTGTTCGAGCTCATTCGTTTTACTGAGATTGCCACACAAGCTTGGCAATACTTTTGGCTAATAACAACAAGGCAAAGAATCTCTTATATCTTTGGGCTTGGTAGACAAGAGTATGACAGATTTGCAATCTTACGACCGCACATGAAATTTGGCACACCTCGAAACTTACCATGAGGATCGTCCCAGATTAAACAAGTGCGCGAGACGGTCTATAAGCGAGAGTACAATAAATTCGAGATGCGTCTGGAGAGAGCATCGATGGCGTTTTACTCGCTTCAACAAGGTTGTCAATCGGATGAAAGTCGTTGACATTGAGTACTCTCAATGAGAATGCCACTCACCTCTTGGCCGCAATCAACACCAAGGAGTGGGAGATGAAGGCTCTTGCCATAGAGGAGAACGTCGATCTCTACTCTCACCTTGGAGCCGCTTTATAGTAAGCTCAAGACTCATGAGATCAAGAGAGGTAGTCTTCCTAAGAAGGACAACATGGCTTTGGTAGTGATCCTCTTTCAAGAGCTTCGATGGTTTTTCCGAGTCCTCTTGGGTTTTCTCTTGCTGTTTATCCACAATTCGTGAAGAGGATTTTGAGAGTCTTCTGAGCCCGAGCTAGCCCTCATAGTCAAGAAAGTCACACGGGCTTACAACAATGTGAGAAACAAAAGAGAGGTGGCCTGTGACTTGCTACGAGTGTGGTGAGCTTTACCATATTCGCTAAGCGCCCCAAGTCAAGGGTAAGGGTAACCATAAGGAGGAAAGCCGACTTGGAAGAAGCCTCAAGGAACAAATCAAGGTTTGATCTTTGCCAAGTGATGAAGGTCGCTCACCGGGTCCTTGCCGCTTTGGAGATCAATCCTTGAGCGATGTGGACTCGGGAGCGAGGAGGACAAGGAGGAGGAGGAGCCACCTCAAGACAAGAAAGGGAAGGCCAAGGACTTCACCCATGTGCTTCATGGTGACTCGTCGGCGTCGATGATGATGATGAGGTATCCCTATCTTATGATGTCCTTTACGCTAGATGCGAGAACATGTATGAGCAATTGCTTAGTCGGGATAAGGCTTTAAAGTTCATCATGGTTAAGAACAAGGATCTAGAGTCACAAGTTGAAAATTTGACATTGGAACTTGTGAATGCTAAGAGTCTAGACGTTGATGAATGTTCATCTTGCCATGCTTTGCACTCAAGCTATCTAAGCGCAATCTGCTCTTAATCTTGCTTTGCATCAACTTGAAAATGCTAGAACCGAGCTAGTTGAGGTCAAATCGCTCCATGTCTTAAATGCTTAGAGTCTAGCAAGTTGGATGTTTCAACCAAGAGAGTCTCGCTCTTGCTCTCTCTGCTTAGAACGTGAACGTGAAATTAAAGATATTTTAAAAGCAGCTAGAGAGAAATATGCCAAGCTTAAGGACAGTATTAATTCTGCTAATTGTACTTTATGTCCTGCTCTTAAGCTTGAAATTGCTAATTATAAGGAGAGGCTTGCAAAGGTTAATAAACCTAAAATTTGTCAATCATGTGTTGATCTTAGGAAAGATAATGTTTATCTAGAGAACACACTGCAAAAATTCTCTAGTGGAGAAAACAATTAAACATGATTCTTGACAAGTCTAGAACTCCTTCTAAGAAGCAAGGCTTAGGATACAACTCGCCTGAGAACAAATCCAAGACTAAGGTCATTCAGGTCTTGGAAAATAGCTTAGTTGAATTCAAAACCCAACCTGCGAAAATTGCTTTCAAACCTGCAGGTTTTGTCCAACCTTCTTTTGAGTCAAAAGGTGCTTCTCCCAGTGGTACAAAATACCATTGCACCTATTGCGAGAAGAGTGGACATTTAGTTGAATTCTGTTGGCGTGAGGTTGAAAAATGCTAATCATGCTAGAACTTTATTTCATCAACCTAGAGCTTGTGTGAAACATGGTCATGAAAAGAAGAAGAGACCCGGTCTAGGATATACTACACATGCTTATCATCATCATGTTCCTAGACAGAATGCATCTCATGTGTTTGTAACCATTGCTCATGATAGGACTTCAACTAGGATCAAGGACACTCATTCATTTTGCATACTACTCGCGAGACATGTGTCTCGATCTTGGGTTCCCAAGTCTATTTTAACTAACCCCAAAGATGTTGAGACACATCGATCTTTGTGCCTTGATTTTCGGGATCGTCGCGGAAGGAGGAAGAACACGTGGCTCGTCGACTCACTGCTTCACGCCACATGACCGGAGACTCTAGGCGGTTCACTTCCTTCACGCGGCGACGGGTGATGAATTCATCACCTTCGGAGATGATTCACAAGGGCGGATCGAAGGCTGGATCGATCGGGGTGAGCAGCGGGTTCATTCTCAAGGATGTCGCTCTTGTGTCCAAGCTAAGGTACAATCTCCTTTACGTCTCACGACTTCTCGATGATGGCTATGAGACTAGATTTAAGAAGAACGCTTGTCGGGTGCTTGATTCTTTTGGTGAGCTCATTTTGGAATTTCTAGAGTTGGTAGAATATTTGGAGTGATTTTTACGAATCTCTTGCCGGATCTCTCAAATGTTTAGTTGCATCTTCTCGATATCGGCTTTGGCACCGACGCTTGGGGCACATTGGTTTTGATCATCGACACGAGTTAGCGGCCTTGATCTCATGAGAGGCTTGCCTAAACTCAAAGTCATCAAAGATCTTTGTATGTGCTCCTCAGTAGGCATGGCAAGCAAGTTGCCGCCTCACACCTTCATTGACTATGGTCATGGTAGACGGACCGACGGTTGCTTCATATGGATCTTGTTGGTCTGCTAGGGTTCGGTCGATCGGTGGCAATTGGTACATTCTTGTCATAGTCGATGATTTTTCGAGATATTCTTGGGTGTTCTTTCTTGCTTCGAAGGATGAGGTCTTTGATCATTATCATGATCTTGTTCTTCGTTTGGCTTCGAACTTCACGGTGCCTTGAGAGCAATCCGCAGTGACAATGGCACGGAGTTCAAGAATGCCTCGTTGCCTCTTTTGTCTTTGGCGCGATGTGAGCATCGATTCTCTTCTCCACACGTCCCTCAACAAAATGGCGTTGTGGAAAGGAAGAACAGGACCTTAGTCTCGATGGCTAGGGCGATGCTAGATGAGTATAGCACAGAGGAGGTTTTGGGCGAAGCTATTGCTCTGACTTGCCATATTTCAAATCGTGTCTTTACGAGACCGTCTTTGGGCAAGACTTCTTATGAGCTTCGTTTTGGCGAAAACCCTCGGTTTACACTTTCGAGTCTTTGGATCGAAGTGTTTTATTCTCAAGACAGGAACCTAGATAAATTTGAATCAAGAACTTGTGATGGTTTATTTCTAGGTTATCCTGCTCATTCGAGGGGTTTTCGGTTTTTAATGTTGAAACTAACATTGTCCAGGAGACATGCAATGTCACTTTTGATGAGACTAGCCCTGCAGCTAGATCCGATGTTTCAGGTGACTTACAGGTGACAGAGAGCATATTTGTTGAGGAAGATGAGGATGAAATTGATGATGCTCCTCCACTTGCTGCTAATGCTCCGATTCCACTCGAGAACACCTTTCGATCGCTTCACCTCCAATTGAGGCTCTGCGCATCTTCTTCATCGCAAGATACTGTGGAGGTTGAGGAGATACTATCTCCCCCAGGCGCTCCTTTGCACATCCAGAAGCAGCACCCTTCGGATCAGATGATTGGTAGTCTCCATGAGCGAGTCACTCGCTCCAGGTATCATGATCCGAGTCTTTTCTCTCACTCTGCATTTGTAGCGTTCTTTGAACCCAAAGATATATCACATGCTTTATCTGATGCTAGTTGGGTCAATGCCATGCATGAGGAGTTAGAAAACTTTGAAAGAAATAAAGTCTGGAACCTTGTAGAACCTCCTAGTGGTCATAATGTAATTGGTACCCGTTGGGTGTTTAAAATAAACAAAATGAGGATGGTTACGTGGTTAGAAACAAGGCTAGGTTGGTAGCTCAGGGTTTTAGCCAGGTTGAGGGGTTAGATTTTGATGAGACCTTCGCTCCTGTTGCTAGATTAGAAGCCATTCGCATCTTGCTTGCATTCGCTGCATCTAAAGGTTTTAGGTTGCATCAAATGGATGTTAAGAGTGCTTTTCTGAATGGTTTTATAGAGGAGGAAGTGTATGTTAGGCAACCCCGGCTTTGAGGATCCCAAGCACCACGATCGTGTCTTTAAGCTATCCAAAGCCTTGTATGGTCTTAAGCAAGCCCCTAGAGCACAGGTATGATAGACTTAAGACCTTTACGCTTAAGAATGATTTTAAAATGGGAAAAGTTGATAAGACTCTATTCATTCTTAGGCATGGCAATGACTTCTGCTTGTTGATTTACGTTGATGATATTATCTTTGGTGGTTCCTCTCATGCTCTTGTTTCAGCTTTTACGAGACCATGTCCAGGAATTTGAGATGAGTATGATGGGCGAGCTCAACTACTTTACAGGGCCGCAAATCAAGCAATGCAAGGAAGAGATCTTCATCCATCAAGCGAAGTACACCAAGGATCTTCTCAAGCGTTTTGATATGGGTGGCGCAAAGGCGATCGCCACTCCCATGGCGACTTCGATCGCTTTGGATCGAGATGAGGAAGAGGAAACCGTGGATCAACGCGAGTACCGCATGACATGATCGGCTCCCTCACATGCTGACGGCCTCAAGACCGGACATCCACTTGCGATGCGCCTCTGCGAGGTTTCGAGCATCACCGAGGACTTCACATCGCCAAGCCGTTAAGCGCATCTTGGTATTTACATTCTACTCTCCAGTATGGCATTTGGTATTCTTGCTCTTCTTCGCTGTCCACTCGGGGGTTTTCTGATTCTGATTTTGCGGGCTGTAGGCTAGATAGGAAGAGCACTTCTGGTACATGTCATTTCTTAGGCACGTCTCTTGTCTCTTGGTCTTCTAGGAAGCGGTCTTACATTGCACAATCCATCTTTGAAGCTAAATATGTAGCCGCTTTGCTAGTCTTTGTAGTCGATTTTGTGGATGGTGTCCACTCTTAAGGACTTTGGGTTAAATTTTGCTAGTGTTCCTCTTTTCTGTGATAACACTTCTGCTATTAACATTGCTAAGAACCATGTGCAACACTCTAGGACCAAGCACATAGACATTCGTTATCACTTCCTTAGAGACCATGTCGAGAAGGGTGATATTGTCTTTGCATTTTGTGGAGTCAGAGGTCAATTGGTGATATCTTCACCAAACCTTTAGACCCAACTAGGTTTGCCACCTTGAGAAGTGAGTTAGGGTAATTTATCCCTATGGGTTGGTTTGAGGGGAGTTCGATCTTTTACGATCTTACCTTGTTCTTTTGATCTTTTATTGTTCTTTTAAGAACTTATTGATCTTTTTGAACTTTTTAGGTTTTTAGGCTTTTTATTGCATCTCATTGTATCATATTGCATTTATATGAAAAATACATCAAGTGGTATGAAAAATCCAAAAAAATGCATTGTAATATAAGATCTTCTGCTTATCTTTTAAAATTGATGAAGCTTTGCTTATTACCCTTTGGAGCTTTAGTATTTCAATTCTTGCTCAATGCCATGTCTAGTTCTTTGACTTGCTAAAATTATCATGCTTTTACATGTGTAGCTAAGTCTTTGCTATATGAGCTAGAACTTTAAAACAACTCGAACTAAAAATTGCAATTTGTGGATGTTTTAGCGAGTTGCGCAATTAGTGCTCCTTTTGTGACATTGGCCCTGTCAGAATTGCTTTGTGAGCTCTTGAATCTAAAATTGACCATTACTTGAGCTTTTGTGTTCTTGAGATTCTAAAACTGCTCTTGTAAAAAAAATTAAAAAAATCAAGATTGTCTTATGCTTAAAATGTGCCAAACTATTCTTACGAGACTGCTTTTCAAATGACATGAACTTGGAGATAGTTTGATGATCCAGACGATCTCATGGGGATTGCTTGTCAGAAATAACATGAACCTCAAGATTTGTCGCCCCGGTAGAAGCTTAGAAAGAGTTTGTGGATGGCTCCTAGTCCAGGATCTTCTTTACTAAGATATACCTTTAATCAACTTCTGGTCGAAGCTTAGGATGAGTTTGTGGATGGCTCCTAGTCTAGGATCTTATCACTAAGTTAGATCATTAGTCAACTTCAATATTCATTGCATATGAGAAAAATGTTGACAAATGGGCTTTTAAGAAATACTGAGCAAAATGATTCAATACAGGACCTGATTGACTCTTAATGTGGTCTTTGTTAGATTTTTGATCTCATTTTGACATTTTGACATGGCCAATTTCATTTTAGGATCCCTGTTGATGAACTTGCTGAATTTGAAGCTTTGCTTAAATTGATCAAATCCATTGCTTTACTTTTGAGCCTTTGTGCTTAGCTTTGATATATATGTCTTATCATGATCTTGCTAGCACTGTCAGGCTTGATATGTTGTGTGTGCAATATTAGAAATGCTAGCTAGCTCTTTTGGGTAATCTCCAAAGCTTCTTGTAATCAAAATTTGAAAAATACAAAAATGAAGCCACTCCATTGCACTTCATGCATACTTCTTCTTTTTGCTTCTTTCTTCATTCTGCAAATTGCTATCTCTGGATGAGAGGAAGGCGTGATTCCTTGATGACTCCATTGTCAAAGGGGAGAAGATATTTTCAATGTTGGGAAGTTTATACAAAGGGAGAAAGTTGGAGAATTTGAAATTTTCAAATCCGAGGATCATAGTGAGGGGAGTTTTGAATTGCATTCTTATTGCCTTATTGACTCTTACGAACTTGAATTGCATTTATTACACCTCACAATGATCAAAGGTCAATTGAACAATTGTTCTTTCATATGGACCTTAAGTGAGATTTTTGATTTTTCTCGAAATCAAAGTTTTTATGCTTTCTTTTGCCTTATCTCACTTGTCTATGCTATTCTGATGCCAGCTTGGTCATTTCCATTGCTTTCTCTTGCTTATGGACCAAGTTGTGCCTTTGTGCGAAAACGAAAGTATTTTACTTTTCAAACCTTCAAATTATATTTTACGGATTATTGCCAATGTGTTCATCAAGGGGGAGATTGTGGATATCATGGGGATATGCTCCAGATCTTAGGATGATGTGACAATTGGCAATGGCGTTAACGGTTTGTCGTTTCACGTGTTTTCGACAAAGTTTCAGATCTGTTCAGGCATTCTGGACAGGGGCGGTCCGACCGGCCATAGCATGGCGGTCCGACCGGTCCCAAATCGGTCGGACCGGCCATGTCGGCGGTCGACCGTACGTGACAAAATGGTCGAATGGGTGGGCTAAAAATAGGTGTTGTAGACAAGTGAGGGATCCTAATACACTTGGTCTCATAATTTTGGAGTTCCCAAGCAAAAGTTCTATTGGTTTAAAGTTTCCAGAGGTTTGGATTTTCGGGGTTGAAAATTGGCTAAGTCCTGGTGATCGGTCCGACCGCCTTGTGGTGGCGGTCGGGCGCGTAAGCTGGTCGATCGAGCCGAGGGGCTGGCTCGACCGGTTCTGACTTGTTCATCGGCCAACTTCGTGGCGATGATGTTTTGTTAGGTCAAAGTCATGGGTTTCAGTGCATATGTGTTGCATGATGCATGTTTTGACTAACGTGGGTCAAGTTGTGTAACACCCCCGTTTTCAAACGGTGAATAGTGTCTACTTTCGTCTTCTGTTTTCGATTCGCAGTTTCAATCAGCGATATTTTCGAAAGGATTGTAAGTTGCTTTCAAACCCGAGTTGTGTTTCAAATGTTTTGGCATTTTAAAATTTTCATTTTCAAGCTGTAGCTCCTCTTTTCGGTTTTGGGGCCTAAACCCAACTTGGCTATCTCTCCCTCTCCCTTGGGCTCAGCCCATTCTCTCCCAAAATACCCGGCCCTCCCGGCTCTGCACTTCCCGCCGCCTGTTTTCTCCCTGGCTTCGGCCCGACTTCCTTCTCCCCTAGCCTTTGGCTCGGCCCAGCCTCTCCCCCGAGCCATTCTCTCCCTCTCTCTCCCAGCGCCGCCCCCGTTTCTCTCCCCATGCGGCGTCAACGCCAACTCCTGTCGCCTCCGACTGTCGCCATCAATTCCGCCCACACCGTCACCCTCCTCTGGCTGTCACAACCCCTGCGACGGCCATCCCACGCCCATGCCGCCGCTCCAACTGCTCCAGCATGCGCACCGAGGCCATACCGAGCTCCTCGGAACTCGGCGTTGCCAGGATTCTCTCCCTGCGGCCCCGCCCCTTTTTCGGTCGCCTACAAGAACCCCAAGCCCCCTTCTACCTCCCCGCTCCCCTCCCTTGCTTCCAGGTAAGCGCCAGTGCATTTGCCGAACTTTTCCCCCTTTTAGCCGAGCCGCTCCACCACCGGTCCCCCTCCTCCGGCGAGCTCCCGGCGCCGCCAACCCCGTCACCGTGCGCCACCACCACCCAGGAGTGCTTCCCTCCAAGCCCGAAGCCTCCGGACCACCGCAGCCTCGGATCGAGCTCGTCTCCCTCGCCTCGGCCGATCCCTTCCTCGCCGATCTCCCAAGACCGACCAGCTCGGCCGCCATTGTTGGCGGGTGAGCTGGGACCTCGCCGACGCCGTGCTCCCCATTCTCAAATCGCGCCCGATCAACTTCCCGCTCGTGAGCTCCGCCGCCGCCCCCCGAGTCAAGGCGCGCTCGGGTCATCCTCCGGCCGCCACCGCCACCACCGGACCGCCTCACCGAGGGGAACCCATTTTGTAACCCGGCGCGCCGCCCCTCCGCCGCGACGAAGCGCGCCACCCCCAGCTCCTCCTTGGCCGGCGCGTTGTCGGACGCCAACATCATGGCCGGTTATTGCCGGGTTATCAGGTCGCTTAAGGGTTAAACCGGTTTAATTTAACCCTAAGTATCTCTTGTATCGGCGTGTGGGCCCATCTGCGATTAAGCACTCGGTTTAACCACATTTTAAACCACATGGTGACAAGTGGGCCCGAGGCACTGTTTCATAAACCCGTGCACCCGTGGACTCGGCGCACGCGTGTTGGCCTTCGGCCCACGCCACGATCTTGCGCGTGCACGCCGCCCCATGTGCGCCCGACACGTGTCGCCTCAGATTAAACCAAAGAATTTCTTTTTCTATTCAATTGTAAATCCTGTTTAAAACTTCAAAAATCTATAACTCTCTCATTATAGCTCCAAAAATTATGAATCTTTTTCCTAAAATTTTCTAAAATCAAGATCTTGCTAATGGCACTGGTCTTGTTTAATTTGGAGTTCATTTGCTTGATGATATGTATTTATTTGCTCTCTTTTCTTTTTGTGTCTTTTCCGGTACATCGTTCGAGTAGGGTTCGAAGAAGCGGAAGACCCCCACCTCGGACCAGCTCAAGAAGACCTAGACTCCGGTACATCGTTCGAGTAGGGTTCGAAGAAGCGGAAGACCCCCACCTCGGACCAGCTCAAGAAGACCTAGACCCCTCTACCTATATCCAAGGCGAGTCAACACTTTGATCATATTGATCCCACACTTTATGCAAATTATATTCTGTTTAAGTATCAAATTGCATGCTTTAATTTTTATGCAAACATATGTCAAACACTCTAAGGTAGTTAATTACCTACTTGTTAATTTAATAAATTATTATTCCAATCCCTTGAAAGTTGAACTCCCAATACCCTTGTCACCCTAGTAAATATCTGGTAACTTACTAGTTATAGGTCGTACTTAAACGCCATGCTAGACTTGTTTAAGTACAGGGTATTATCTACCCCAAATCACCATCCTTTTATCATAACAATTGTTTTGGGCACATTGGGAGAATGACCGAATTGGTTGGATAATTTGTTTATACCTCTCCAAAACTCTAAAATTTGCTAATACCCATCCGGGCGGATGGTAAGTCAAGGGTAAATGGTTGGGTGCTAATGTAGCCCAGGATATTTTTGTGGACGATATGTGGTAAGAACCGCCCAGATGATCTTAAGGACCTAATCCTGTGATGACCTCCTATTGTAAAACAGTACAACCACAAGTCTATAATGGTGTCGACCTGGCCGACTAATTTGTATCCACCATTGTGAGTTGGACCATTTGGAGTGACCCACGAGTCGTGTCGGCTTAAGCCGTCGTGGACACGGGTCGTGACGCTGGCGCAAGCCGCCGTGTGGCGCAAGAGGGGGTTTGGGGGCATGGTTGACGCAGAGGGAGAGCGTAACCACTCTCAGATGAAACCTTAGCGGGTGCAATGAGCAATGAGGGATGCCTTGTAAAGGCCTTGTGATAATCTCCCCTTGATTCACATGTCTACTAAACGTGTGTACATATCAAGTCGATTATCTCTTGTGGGTAAAGATGTACAATCTCTGCAGAGAATAAAAACTGTTCGAACAGCCGTGCCCACGGTCAAGGGCGGGCAAAGGAACTTGCAAGATATAGTTCTATTTCAAAAACCGTTGTGGGTGGGATGAAAAATGTGCGGGGCTCACCTAGCCTTGGATTGGATTTTTCCCTGGGTATTCTTACCCGGTGCTGGTAATAGGTGGGTATGACCACCATAGAAAAAGAAGCATGAGGCAGAGTTCCGATGGAGGGAACCTCTGCTGTTATCACTTATTGCACAATTAATCTCTTTAAAATGCAAATTTGGTCAAAATGCTAAGTGACAGGATTTTCTAATATCTGTATTTATAAATATTGCTTTACGCAAATAAAAGAACCCGAGCCTTCCTTGTTACACTGTGCATGAATATTATTGCATCTGTTGTGTCCATGAAAGCACACAGTAGTTGTGCTCATCCTCGCTCTCCCCAAAACTCTTCAGATGATCTGGACCAGGGAGACTATGCATATTATGAGGATCCAGAAGCCGATGGACAAGCATGCGATGAAGAGTAGTCTAGTTCTGTAGTTAGATCTCGCCTCAGTCTAGTAGACTTGTTGGTACTTGTGTATAACTAATATTATCTGGGCTCTCGGATAATATTAGTCATACACAAAACACCCCGGTCGCTGCCTGTGGTGAGTTGTGCCCCATCCCCTTTTGCTTCCGCTGTAGACACGATCTTTTGTGATGTAACATATTTGGCCTAACGGCCCTTCTGTAAAAACTTGACCCGACGCGGTCTATGTTACCTTGACTATCTGTAATATATGTGTTGGTCTTATTTCACGCTTGTATGAGATGGTACAGTAATGCACCTGTGAGTACTACCTACTGATCCAGGGAGTAGTACAGGGTTTCACAGAGGATTCGGGTTACGAAATCCGGGTCCGACAAGTTGTGAAGAACTTGTTCCCGGATTCGATTTGCTTGTTTATTGTTGTGCAGGTTGCTTGGTGGTCAACGACGGTCAACGGCGAGGATGATCGGGACTAGGCTTGGAGAGCTGAGGTCGAGCGATCGGCGATGCCGGGTGAGGTCAATGAACTCAAGTGTGGTGCGAGAATAGACAAGGATGACCGAACAGGCGATTCGGTGCGGCCGTTGGATCAGCGGCGCGGGGTCGGTGCAAGTGCCATGGTGGTTCTGGTGGGAGCCGGATGGGAGAGACTTGCCGACATGTTGAGAGCCGTTGATCAACCTACACGTGGCGAAGCATGGGAGGTGCTTCACAAAGATGGGACTCGGTCTTTGCAAAAAGATCGAGAAGGGGTATTTTGGTAATTATACCAAATACCGCCTTGGTGACTTTTGACGACTCGCGGCGCAAGATGGCGTGGAGAAGCGGAGTAGGTCAAGAGGAGATGAAGACGGCGCTTCGAGAGGCGTGCGTGTATGACCCGTTTGTTTTGGGCCTTAATGGGAGCCCATTAGGGTGACTCTTCTAGAAGGTTTAAGTCTCCACTATAAATAGAGGAGGAGGTGGTCGCACCCTTCAACCCTTTCATGCTTGAAACCCTAGTTTTGGCTTAGGTGCTTAGGGAAGGTTTAGTGGAGGTTAGGGTTCTAGAGAGAGAGATGTTTTGATCTTGTGTCCATGCGTATCCGTATGAGTGATCAGTAATCAATACGGTATCAAATCAATCCAAAGAAGAGTTCTCTAAGATGAGTTCATTTGCCTTCTTTCTCTCTATTTGGTGATTTTGAGTCTTTCTTTGATTCGCATGTTTTTGGTTGATTTCTTTATATGATTTAGCTTGCTGTGACATGTGGGAACACATCTAAGATCATCTTGATCATCAACCACCCACGAGCAAGTTTTTGGATCTAGTTTTCGTTTTGACTCGGTTTTGAACCATCCATCTCTCAAACTGAAAAAGGTCATAACTTTTCCATGGATCTTCATGATCTTCGATTGAAATAGGTTCCTGACATCCTAGAGAAGGTGTGTACCAAGTTTCATCAAGTTTGGAGTTGTAGATCAAAAGTTACATCTATTTGCAACTTCGTTTTTCGGGCTGATTTCACTGTTCATCGGCTGGAGGTCGGGCCGCCCCTCTACAGAGGTCGGACCGCCCATAGGACCGGTCGGACCGCCCTTGAATAGAGGTCAGACCGCCCCACACTTAGGAAATCAAGTTTTGGTTGATTTTGGTTGTTTTGCTTCGGGGTTTTGATTGGATTCAATCCTAGTCTTCCGCTGTACTGGTATATCAATCTTCATAGCTTCTATAGCTATTGGAGTGAAATTTGTATTGAATCTGATCTTGGTTGAAAAAGTGAGTGTGCTCCTATTCACCCCCCTCTAGTCGCCTTTTCGGTCCAACAGTTTTTAACAAGGTAATTCGTGTAATGCAGCGAAACGCATGTCATATATTATTTCTCTAAATTTTTCTCACTGGGATTTTATGGAGTTTTGACGAGATATGAATATGTCGGATGAGTGCCCAAGGAGGGGTGTTAAGAAACCTGGCCCAGATGGGCTCCTTATCCATCCAGTTGTCTATATAAAGGAGTAGGATCTCAACTTTGTACACTGTTTTTAACAGAGCAATAAAAAGAAGCCTAAAAATTTCTCATATCTCTGTATTTAATCTACTATTATGTTCTTACATTTTTACATTATTCTTATGTTTTTAGATTTATCTATAAAATAATTGTTCGAATTAAACACGTCAACAACGGTTCCCAATAATTTTCTCACGTTGAAAGCGACTTCCGTTTTTTTCTTCCAAAAATGGTTACCGAGAGCCGCGCTTCCGACCTTCCCTAACAAAAAAAAGGTAAAATCGAAGCCGTCCGAACAGTCCCTCAACATCAAGCCATGCCATTAGCTGCCGGATTAACGGGGCGCATCGCTTGCCCCGTCGCCGTCGTTAATTAGTTAATTAGATTAGGCGTGTCGTGCTGCTTTCCGAGCACGAGCTCGAGGTAGATCGAGCCTGACACGGCAGCCGCTACAACGGCTACTTAGACCCTAGTAATTGTTTAGTTTCAAAAGGGCAGGTCGTTTAGTAGCCATTACCGCCAGCCATGGACGAATATGCCACCATCATCCCAAAACGATTAAGCTACTATCGATTACCCTACAGTCTACCGTATACGGCGTGTATGGACGGACCAAAAGCCAAAAGATTTTGCCTTTTTCTGATGGAAATGGACGGCATATGACATTCCTGATTCTTAGAAAATGTCCGGCACTGGTAACTGCACAAATAAAATAGTAAAAATGATATATTTATCCTGTAAAACAACAGTAGAAAACGTTGTGCTGCAGTAAGTCATCCGCCGCGAACTGGAATCGCGATAGGCGAACTGTCACGACGGTTTTGCACGGTACATATGTTATTTTTGTAATTTCGTTCGCACATAGATAGTTTTGCAATTTAGTTAAAGAGAACATTACACTGTAAATACTTCAATTTGTGAGGTTGTGTCATTTAATTTTTTAAATTTATATTTTACTTTATCATTTATAAAGTTGTGTTATTTAGCTCCCTAAACTTTGGTGTGCTCGTCCTTTTCCTGCCCCCGGCTGTTCCTCCTGCGCGCCCACAAACGCTGTCTTCTCTCGCCACTCGCGCTGCGCTTGTCCCCGTCCGGCCGTTCCCCCCGTTCCCAATCTCTCGTGATGGATTTGCAGTAGTAGTAGATCTTATATCGATCCCCCCCTTTTCTCCTCCCGCGGTCTAACCCCTTCTTCTCCCAAGTCCCACCGGACGAATCCTTCGCGGCCAAGGCTCCGCCCGAGCTCGGGAGAGTTTTAAACGCGAATCTGCAGGTATCGGGCACTTCTTTTTTGCTTTCGTTCTTCTCTCTTTTGTTCTTGTTCTCGTTCTGCGCTTGTGTCTGTATCTCTTCCCGGCTTTCCTTTCCCTTTCGTGCTCTGTTTCTTGGAAAAAGAAATTGGCTCTTGTATATACTTGGTATGTTGGGCGGATTTCTTTTGGGAAGTGTACAGGTTGCGAGAGGCGAAAGTGGGGAAAATTTCTTGGCGTCGTGGGTTTCTCGCCGAATTTTAGCCCGTTTTTCCGTCGCAAGAATCTTCCGGCATCAGCATTGCTTGGTTTTCTCGTGCAACTTTTTTTTTTCTTTATCTTTGTGTTCCATCTTTTTGACCAGGCTGTAATCCTAAGAGATCCATCGTTCATCTGAGCGCCCAGAGATTAAAGCTACGTTGGTGATTTCTTCCTTCGTTTCGTGGAATTGCTCGTTAGGTGATGCCCGCATTGGAGGATTCTTCATGGATGTGTATGTGGTGATGAGCAACTCCGTGCGCGTGTCGCCGCCGCCCCTAATTGCTTCCGCCGCCGTCTTGCTGCTGCTACACTCCGCGCTGCCGCTCACGCAGCCCTACACTTATGAGCAAGACGGTATATACTGTCCTTCTTGATAGTTGATACTGTTGCCTAAGATTCAGTATTCATGAGTACACATGATTGTGGGTTGATAAGATCAGTCAGGGCCACAGATTATTTATGTTTTGCTGACCGCGCTGTCTTGTACTATCCCATTTACTTAGATTATTGTGTGTGGGATACTGCAAAGATTTATCCATTGGTACATTATGCTGCGTGTTTTTTAAATGTTTAATAGTGTTTGCAATAAATGGCTTGTACACGGCACTTGGGTCGCCAATGGTGCCTGGATGGATTACAAACGGCGGCGATCCCTGCAATGAAGGCTGGCAGGGTGTTCAATGTGTGGCCTCGAATATTACCTCCATGTATGATCAGTGATTATGTATTGTTCCTTAATATGCATTATTTGATGACCTCTTTATTTTGTGATCTGAACAATGTACCATGTTTTTGGTAGAGTTCTCAATGGTGAAAATTTGGGTGGACAACTAGGTAACACTTTGGTGAATTTCACGTCGATGATCACCTTGTAAGCTGATCATGTTTGTTTGGTTCTAAATTGACATTTGCTATTGACTTGGTGCTTGACACTTCTTGATTTACCCCATGTAGAGATCTTAGTAACAACAATATTGGTGGAACCATACCGGATAATCTACCAGTCACAATGCAGCGTTTGTATGTTTATTTGAAAATTCTATTGCTTTTTCAATCCAACTGTTACAGCTATCATTTCACTAAGCCTTCTCTTGTCAATCGCAGTTTTCTTTCAGCTAACCAGCTAACTGGTAGCATTCCAAGTACATTGTCATCACTCACACTTTTGACAAGCATGTAAGTATATTTTTGCCGGTAAATCGTACACATTCACAGGCCTTCAGCAAGTTAGGACTTTCAATGATAGTTTCTCAAACTCTCACTATGTGTTCTTGCATATGCAGGTCCCTCAGTAACAATCAATTGGTTGGAGAGATACCGGATGCATTTTCAAGTCTAACAGGACTTGCAAATTTGTAAGAGTAATTTGACTTTACTTACAGTGTTATTCTATACTAGCATTACTTTATAATTTGAAATTTCTTAGCAATGATAATCAATCTTCTTGCTTAGAGATTTTTCTTCCAACAACTTGACCGGTCCGTTGCCACCTTCAATGGGAAACATGACAGCTTTGACTAGCCTGTGAGTATTGAAGGCTATTGCACTGTCTTCCGGCGTAGTTTTTCACTAGTGTCAATTACTTAATGTTCTACTATCATTGCAGGCATATTCAGAATAATCAAGTATCTGGGACCCTTAATGTGCTGCAAGATCTCCCTCTCCAAGATTTGTATGCCCACTCGACTATAGATTTTCTTCCCTTTTTCTTTGAAAAGAGCGAGCAATCTGCTATTTCAACAAAGGGAATTTCTGCCTTATTTTTTACATGCCTTGCGTTCTTTGTGGTAATTGCTTTAATTCAACAGGAACATAGAAAACAATCTTTTCTCTGGTCCCGTACCTGTGAAGTTATTGAACATACCAAACTTTAAGTAAGTAACTCCTTGACTGAGTTATTGATGTCGATCATTGCTCTACCTTTAATGTTTGAAGACAAATCCATCTTTCATAGTATACCCTTAAGAATTCAACTACTTCATGTGTGACTTTCTTCCCACAAAATGCTCATATAAATTAATGTACCACACAGGAAGGATGGGAATCCATTCAATACCAGCATAGCCCCATCAGCATCGCCTCCTGCTGCACCAACGCCATTACCACGAGTGTCACCTTCAACAGGGCATGTCCCCTCAAAAGAACCTGCAAATTCTTCTAATGCACCAGAAGGGAATACCCCATCATCAAGAAAAAACACTGTTTCTGCAGTCAAATTTGTCGGATACATTCTTATTGGGGTGGTATCTGCAGCAGTTATCGTGCTAATGGTAATGTTTTGTTTATCCAAGTACAAAGAAAGAAAGTCAAGGGGTGACATGTATACAAAAAGCCAGACAGGAAGGGTGCCTCAGAGGCTTGGAGAGCCTAAAATCAAGGAAGTGCCAGAAATCAAGGAGCCGTTGGGAAATCTTAAGAATAATGTTGGGAAAGGTATTAAATCTTTTCACTTGGCAAAGAAAGGAAGTCCTGTTTATTTCATTTTTTTACCCCCCCGACTTTGACAACTGACATTTTTTGTAACAGCTTCAGATGTGGTTTCTGATGCAAGGGAGGTGCAGAAGTTGAACATGTCAATAGCAGGTGAATGAATTTAAACCTAAAAAGAAATATACATATATGTTATGATTTACTGCCTTGCAAGTTTGAGTATAGGAAATCTTAACTGAAACACTGTCATAGCAGTTGTCTGTTTTTCCTTGATTTTTGACATTTGAATATTGTTTTGTTGCAGCTTCAAATGTGGTTTATAATTCAAGGGAGGAGCGGAAGTTAGATTCATCGATGATAGGTAAATGACTTGAAACTAAATAATATGCAGAAGTACCCGTATATGAAAGATAAGTAGCTAACACAAAAAATTACCTGGCAGCTGCTCCTGGGATGGTTACAATGAAACAAAAAGAGCATGTGATTGATATGGAAAAAACTGATAATTTTGTGGAGGAACCACTGCATCATCCACAGCCTGTGGCACTGCGTACTGAAAAAGTCATTGTCAATCGCAGTGTTCGTACTAAAAAGGGTAGAGTACCTTCGGTCGGAAAGATGGACCTAACAACTACTGTCAAGTCCTTCTCTATTGCATCCCTTCAGCAATATACCAACAATTTCAGTGAAGAAAATTTGATAAGAGACAGCAGGTTTGGTAAGATATATCTGGCAGAGCTTCCTGATGGAGAGGTACAAAATGGTTCAACAAAATTTCTAATTACTTTAGTAAGATTGCATTGCTGGTCAGTGAGTGGCAGAGCTAGGATTTTGATAACGCGGGTGCAAACTTAAGTGACACATCCATTCTAACGCAAAAGTTCAAATGACATAGTGCGGAAGTTCAAATGGAATAAATTACATGTTTGCACTACAACCGACATCAAAAAATATTTTTTAAAAATTACAATTTGATACGAAGTTCCTTCATGCTTTGAAAGCATTTGATCACACCATCGTCACTAGCTTGTAGAAAAAACTCAGGCTCAATGAATGTAACTAAGCTATGGGGTTTGGTGCGAGACGCCAGACAGCTAGGGCAAACGTACGATGCAATGGGGATCGGATTTGGGGATCGATCCTGAGCTAGGTTGCTAGGTAGGTGTTGACCTTGTGGCTTGGTGGGCTTTGGGCAGCAGGGCCATTACACTTGTTGGTTATTGGGGCTGTTGGGTTTGTGGGCTGTAGGCTGCCAAGACAAATTGAGGAACAGTGTGTATTAATTAGTGTATACCTTGTGTATTAGAGGTGTATCGTATATATACTAGGTATTTTGGCAATTTTTTTGGGGGTACACCCATGCGCCTTCATCAGCTCCGCCACTGTTGCTTGTGATATTAATTCTGGACTTGTGGTATTACTTGTGATATTACTTGCTTACTGGTACGATCATCAATTCTGAACTTGTGATATTACTTACTTAGCAGCTACTGGAAGTTTTGAAGATCGATGCTGTTAACTCAAGAATACCAGTAGATACCTTTCTAGAGATGGTTGCGAACATTTCTGAACTGAGGCATTCTAACATACTTGGGCTTGTTGGATACTGTGCGGAGTTTGAGCAACGACTACTTGTCTATGAGCATTGCAGTAAGTTGACTCTGCATGATGAACTCCATTACGTAGATGACTCAAGCAACGCATTATCATGGAATGCTCGCTTCCAAGTTGCTGTGGGGGCAGCAAAAGCATTACAGTAAGCATAAAGAATTTTGCTCTGTTTTTTCCCTTCTGAATTATGTGCAGTGATTCAAAATGATTTCTTAAAATGCTATGTATATCTTTGTTTGCAGATATCTTCATGATGGCTGCCAACCACCAATTGTACATCAGAATTTTGAACCATCTATTGTTCTTCTCAACAGCACTTTAGTCGTGCATATTTCCGAATGTGGCCTTGCAGCACTGTCATCGAAATCAGTATCTCAGGTACAATAATGTTAATGAAAATAATTTAGCATTAGATTTTCTGGAGCTCTTAAGAATGTTCAGAACTTCATATGTCGTCGTACACTGCTATCTATCTATCTATCCTGAGTTCTGACATAGAGGGGGTGGGGGTGATCATTGTCTTATATCAACTTTTCCCCTTTTCTTTGCAGGCCATGCACCTGCTGTATAAGTTTAGTTTCGACATCATCTTAAATTCTTAATTGGCATCCATGTATTTTGATATAGATTATTATTTGTAGCAAATGAAACACAGTAATGGCATCTTTTTAAAATTCACCATCAAACTATGAGTATCTCTACCAGCGTATTCTAGTCATTTGAAAGAAAATAGAAGCACTACTCAAATATATGATGTAAACACAACGACTGCGTATGTCAGTTGCCATCGCTAACTTGTGAAGATGTACATGTTTTCAGATACTTCAAAATAATAGTAGTGTTTCCTATCCACATAATGACATGTTTAGGTATTTTGACGTAAGTAATGTAAGGCTGCGTCACTCAATGAATTGGGATTTGGGTCATCAACTCATGATACATTGATTTCATAAAAGGTTTCTAATTTATTTTAAACTAGTGTATAATCAGCAATAGTTAATTACTTTTTCTTGAGAAGGGAATGACTGTTATTATTTCCTCATTCATAAATCTCGTGCTCTTTCGGATGTCAGTTGTCCGGACGTATGCACACCTTATTCCATTATGAAGCCCCTGAAGTGCATGAATCTGGATCATTGAGTGATCGAAGTGATGTCTACAGCTTTGGGGTTGTTATGTTGGAACTTCTTACAGGGCGTAAACCTTATGACAGGTAACATTCTAAAGTCTAAACAAAACAGCACTGCAGCTGTTTTTCCACACTCATCAGGCATGCTTATATTCCCCATGGAAATGGAATTGCAGTTCACGTCCACGTGCTGAGCAACATCTGGTGCGATGGGCCACTTCTCAGCTTTATGATATTGATGCCATATCAAAGATGGTAGATCCTTCTATTCAAGGGCAATGTTCTGAAAAAGAATTGTCACGTTTTGCTGACATTATTAGCCGCTGTATTCAGGTAAAATATTTGCCTTTCATATGAGATCATCATGACACCAATATGGATTGTGTGACTGACTTGAATCTTCTTGCGCAGCATGAGCCAGAATTTAGGCCACCGATGTCTGAAGTTGTCCAAGACCTGACTCGTATGGTCAGTGATGGAAGAAAGGCTTCCATGTAGGAGCTTTCTAGAGGAGGAAAAATGTGGAAGCCTTGATTAGCTAGATGCCGAAATTGGCTGAAGGTACTTCATCTTGGGATGTCGTGAGGGGTTTCTCACAAAAATGGCGTTGATCATCGATGCAGTAGTAGGATGAAGGATGATTCAGCCAGGGAACTTGTCGGATGGTGATGTGCAGATTCCTGCATCCTTTTCATTTTTCTCTAGAGGCTGTTTGCCCTTGATACTTGTGAAACAACCTGTCCCATTGTCTGTAATTCTGTGATCTGTGGTTCCAGATCACTTGATTAACCGGCGGTGGTCCGGGATCCAAAATCCCGGTCAGTTTTTCCGGGTTTTGCAATATCAAATTTTGAATTTTGAATTTCGGTTGGTTTTTAAGTAAATTCAAACGAAATTCAACCGGGTTTTTTCCCGGGAAAACCGGTAACCGTTCCCACCCCTACCGGGATTCGGTCCAGTAACGGTTTTTTTTTATATCCCTGCTCTAGACCATTTGTAAATTGGTAGTAGCGTTTATTGGATACTCCATCTATTCTATTATAAATGATGTTTTAGGCTTGTATAGACATATTAAGAAAAGTCATGAGATTACCGTCATAGCAATAATAATTATGTGTCTTACTGCCTCGTTAAATTTATTTAGTACGTGCACTGAAGCATTATCTTTTGATGCATTTCAGCAATTTAGTCAGGCCAGACAAATCTCTGAAATCATCTCTGCTTTGTTAGCCGTGGGTTTTGCTTGTCGTCACTTACAATCCAAAAGACCTCACATTTCGTATGGCAGACAAAGCAGGGCCAAGATCACACTGCTCAATGTACCCTTTTCTTTCGTAAATGTGAAATTCAAATTTAAACTTCAATGCAAAACTCTTATATTCCTCAACTAAAGCTGAAAAATAAAAATGTTTGGCTCAAAAAAGAGAGGTAATGCATTGCTAAAAAAAAGGGATTTTGAAAGTACAAACCCAAAATTCCAAATTCATACTATTTTCAAATTTTCAACCCTCATCCAGCTCCAATGCCCACTCTGCACTATTTTATCTTTTCCGTAAAAGGTGAACGTGCGAAACAAGAAAAAGCGTTGCGTGGCGCGGCGTGGGCCCGCACAACCGCACGTTCCCGTCCGAGATTAGCACGAACCCAGAATAGAATCCAAATACAAAACCACGCGAGCAAAAAAAGGAAAAAATAATAATCAATAGGCGAAACAAGAAACCGGCCTGAAACAACGACGACCCGACCACCACATCCCCCTCCCCCTCCCCCTCCCCTCCACCCTTTCCGTCTCCTTCCTATTGGTTACCCATCGACCTCGCGATTGCTCGCCAAAACCTAAACCAAAACGACCAAAAAAAAAGAGGCAAAAATACCAGACATATGGTGGTGGTGGTGGTGGGAACTGGAGGGAAGGAGGAAGGGGAGGAGGTGTGCTGCGGCGGCGTGAGGTGGGGGACGTGGGAGGAGCTGGTTCTGGGCAGCGCCGTCCTCCGCCACGGGGTCGCCGCCTGGGGCGCGGTCGCCGCCGAGCTTCGGTCCCGCTCCCCGTGCTCCTTCTCACCCGAGGTCCGCCCCCGTCAAACCCTAGCTTGGTGTTTACAGAGTCGTGCCTGTAATGTCGCTAGGATATGAATTAGGGCATGGGTTGTTTGGGGCCGGAATAATTATCCTTTGGAGAAATTGGTGCTAGCTAGGGTTTCTTGATCCTTGGTGAACATGATTTCGTGTTTGTAGGTATATGATTTGACCATGTCCATCTGGGATTATTAAGCTGTGATTTTAGAGGTGCCGAGCATGGATGGTTGGGTTGATTGGATGATCACGAGCATGACTACACGCGCTCTATATTCCAAAAATGAAGCAAATGATAAGGAGCATGCTGCAATTTTAACTTGAACCAAGGGAATTGAACAAACATGTAACCGTTGAGTCGTTGACCAATTGATTGCTCGTAATTTCTAACGGTCCTATAATAATTACAGTATAATAACACCTGTTGCAAGGTTTGTGCTTGTTTTGGTACCAATTTTGTGCAATGCCATGGGGCGATTTGTCCAGCCCATGTCAGACATTAACTTGTTAGCATGCTATTATTAGCTTACCTTTTTTCAACAGTTAGGATATGTGGGAAGTATTCTAGAGTCCTATTCTAACAGTGGGAACTTTAAGCCTGTTAGCTTAAACATTTTGGACCCTGGCACATTTGGTTTTACAGTTAAAGTTATTTCTAGTTTTAAATATGTGTGGGGAGCAGGGAGCTTGCATTTTAGCTGCCTGTCTTGTCTAATCTTTGGAAGAACCGAAGAAGTTATGGTAGACAGATTGGCTGCTTGATATTAGAGTTGCGTACTAATTCCGTACTTACTGTTGTTCTTGTTTTGCAGGAATGTGAAGCAAAATTTTCAGAGATACAAGCACGCTACTCTGCCTGCGAGTAAGTAACTAAGTATCACCCATCCGTGCGATGTTCGTGCTAGCTTGTCCACTTGAGTGATCTTGCCATTTAGTTTGAGTGGCTTAGATTGCATATACTTCATATCATTATGTATATCAAGAACTAACTTTGAATTCTTGGTAGATGAATTTTCAACCTTAATCTAGTCTGTTATGTTGCCTAGAGTTTGTGTAGGAGCCGGATAAAAACTTGCATAAAATTATGAGCATACAACATGTGTGTCTTCCTCATAGTACATTTCTCCATAGATAATATCTCAAAGACAAGATATGTACCTTACGTTATTTGCCATTTTTTTGTTAGTTCATTAATTGTAATAACGATAACTAGAATTCTGTCAGTGGACTTTTTCTTATTTGGGGGCAGAGTTGTTCTCCCATTGTGACAAGTTTGGGTAGTAAGTTGGTGTTTTGCCAATTCTAGCAGCAAACTGGTTTAGGCACTGTTGTATGTGAGTGTGAGCTCTGGGCGGGGCTGGGAAGGAGATAGATAGGAGATGGAGGATAAAGAAGAAAGATATCAAATTATAATTTATGTGGGACTGGTTGCAAAGTGCACATAGTCTTAAATCAACTTTGGAAAGGTGTGCCGAGGTTAAGGTTATTTTTCACATGTGCTGCTTCTAGTACCTAGAGCCAATATATGCTAGACATTTCAACTTGCTGCAGTCTAGTACAGATAGATTTTTGTTGTATATTAAAGTAAAATTCCCATTGATATATTATTTTTATGAACATTCATTTTGCTTCATTACAGTGCTTGGTTTGACGTGCTCCGCAAGCAGAGAGTTGCTGAATTGAAAAGGGAACTGCAAAAGTCAGAAAGTTTTATCGGGTTAGTGTTGATGTGGTTACCCTTCAATGTATGCAATGTTCTTGAACTTTTGTAGCGTTTCACCTGTAATTTGTTCATAATATATTTTGAATATAAGGCCTATCATTTTAGATATATGTTGGTATTATTGTATGCCATCTTGAAGCTAAGTGAAAGTTATCTTAACCAATGGTTATGCCATCTGGCTGGAATTTTCTCTACACTTCAATAATGTGCAATTTGGCTTTTCCCTGTTCCAGATCCCTGCAGTCCATGATCGAAAGCCTCTGCAATAGCAAACATGATGATGGCAACTCTCAATGTCGTACTAGTCATACTGAATCATGCTCACACACCGAAAACACAGATGATACTAATTCGTCAAGCAAAGAATTGTCCAAAGACAGATCGTCTGCTGCTAGTTTTACAGAGGAAGCAAGCAACAATCAGAAATCTCAACAAGTACAACACTGCGATTCTGATTCAATTCAGGTGAACAATACATCAGCAGAGGCATTGTTAAAGCCCCATGTTGAAAAGAAGGCATGTGCCGAAGATAGTTTGCTTTGGGGTTCTAGAAAGAAAAGGGGAGTGAGGGATAGAAGGATTCTTCTGATGGCTGATGATAGTAGCAGAGATGGCGATACTACATCTACATCATGCATACAGAGGGAGGGTTCCTCTGAAGGCTGCATGAAGGGCTTGAAAACACCAAATGTGGAATCTGGTGTCTCTGTGCATGAAAGAGCAAAACCAAACCTGACAGAGATTTTGAAAACTATATCCACTCAAGGTGACTGTCTGATGTTGCAGCGCCAACTTGATATCCAGGTACGATGGATCTGAATTCAGTCAGCTTTTGTATCACCAGTGTTTCAATAGGTGGTCTAAATTATTAGAATCTGATATTTTTTGAAAATTTGATTAGAGTTGCCAGACTTCCGTGTTTATACTCTTATCTTATTACTTAGCTTCTTTCCATCTACAGCGGAAGAGAGCTAGATACAAGAAGATGATTCGCCGGCATATGGACTTTCGAATCCTTCATTCAAAGATCAAGAGTGGTGCAATCTCTTCTACCAAGGAGCTCCTAAGAGACATGCTCGTATTTGTGAATAATGTCCTTGCCTTCTATCCAGAGGCTACACTGGAGCACATGGCCGCAATTGAACTTCGAGATCTTGTATGCAAAACTGTGCAACAGAGTTCAAGCATTCTCTCCAAGAGTTGTGGAGTGACAGGGACAGCTAGTGCTCCTTTAGTCAAGAAGAATGCTCGAACCTTGCAGTCTGGACGTCATGGGCCTCGTGATGCAAAGAGAAGCAAGGTTTCTTCAAGGGAGGCTGGAAGTACTGTCAAGAAGGGTGAGGTCAAGGACTCTCGTGGTGATGCACCACCGACTGCTAATGTAAAAACTATCCGGAAAAGTGCACCGGCCAAGAAGAGAGGTGTCGGGCGGCCTCCAAAGAGTGGGCAGAAGCGTGCTGGGGGGCCTCCAAAGAGTGGGCAGAAGCGTGCTGGGGCGCAGCAAGATAGTCGTAACAAAGGCATGAAGAAGAGCCGAGGGTGAAGCTAACATCGGCCTAACGCCTCGAATAGGCAAAACTGTGTACAGCCTATAAGCAGACCATAGACTAGCCCCTTTCAATGTTGTTTACCTGGCAAAGACTAGGTCAGAAATAAGTATGTTGTAACAGGAAGGGGTAGCTGTTTTTCCTGTTGTTTCATAAGAACAGCTAGAAAGGAACCCTCTTTCCCCTATAGAGTTTACTTCAAGTTAGGTTCTGTCTTCGGAAATGTGTGTAATGCTTATAATTTCTTGATCAAATATATCGCAGCGCAGAATTGCACCAACAGGTCGGGCTGTGTGCTTGTACTAGAAGTTAACCTGCGTCCTTTGGAAATGGCGCGGATGCTATTGTTTTATGTGGACGGCGAGGTCACCATGTAGACCAATTTTTTTTTTCGGTAGTCACCATATAGACCAATGTGGACCGATACGAGGCGTAATGCTGCAGATAAGTTTATATTTAGATATTCGTTTATCTCTATATGATTTTAATACTAATAATAGATAACATAGCAGTATATAAGTATTTAAATATGAATGTCCAACATGTATAAATCAGCAATAGATAAGTATAATGAATAGAAACATTAAATAAATTGAATGCTAAAGAAATTAGAGAAATGGGCACCTAAGCTGGTGCATCTATCACCATGCAATCTTGTATTCTTGTACAAAGACAAATTTCAACATATCCAATAAAAAAACATTCTACAATAAGAAAAACAGATAGTTAGGTAACATCCATCTTACAACGGGAGGAGGATTAGAGATGCTCATATTGAATTCTTCAGATATCTGAACTCCACAAAGCCGCACCTCCGGTCACAACCAACAAACCCACCATTTATCGTTCATTCAGCCCAATAAAAAGACCACCAACAGGATCTGTTTTATTCACATTTGTTGTTTGCAGTTTCAGTAAAACATCTAGCAATGAATGCCGTAAAGAAAAGAAAAAAAATGGTATATCTCTTCAACATCCCTTGTCAAACATCCTATTTGTTGCCTCGGTACGATCTATGAGAAGAGAGCACAAGCTGAGAGCACGAAGACCCATGATAGCATATTGAATCCAGTTCTTGTAAACAAAATTAGTACTACTACTGCTACATATTGAATCCCCAATCCTCACGTAGCATGAATGGATGCTAACATCATGGCTATATGTTGTGACTGTGAATGCTATGCTAATGGAAAATTGAAAATAGGAAAAACAAGAGAACCATACAGATTGTATAGAGGCAAAAAAAAAAAAACTGCAGTGTGCCTCTAGAAGCTTAGCCAGGTTGTATATAGGAACAAAAATAACAAAACATATTTGTGGGATAGGATCTACAAAACAAACCAACTAATGTGGTTATTTCACGAAAGAAACACATATTTTTCCTAATTAAAGTATCCTACTACGCCAGTATACTATGCAGCGAACAATTACTGACTGAAGAGGTAGGAGGTAAAGAGATTCGGAATGGAATAACAGAAACCGTACTTACCTAGGCTCTGCATACACCGGTGTCTATGCTGAACTGTTCTTCTTTGGGCCCTCATGTATGCACTCCACGTCAATTGGAACTATCTCAGCAAAAAAAACATTTGTAGGGATTAAAAAGTTTTATAAAAATAAGCGAAAGGAAATACGCAAGCTATGAGTTTACCATTATACACGAGAGCAAGCTATTCATAATTTTGTATGGATGGTTCATCTAGTTCCACAAAGGAAAAGATCATCATACGTGGTGAAAAGCTCTAATAAAGAAGATAGAAAATCAAGAAATTCTCATTAAAAAAAGCATCTGGCCCTTCATTAGGCGGTCCTTAATTATCATCTTTTTATGATTCCGAATACCACTGCCCCCCGAGTTCTGCATAATCTAAACATGTTATTAGAAAATTAGAGAAAGCTTGGTATATTAGATTAAAATACCAGTGACTCGTGGTGGTACAGCAACTAGATGGTATTAACCAAGGCAAATCACAAAATGACACAAACTTCTTTTCCAATCCTTTTTGCACCCCTTAACTATCAAAACCTATAGGATATGAGTAGGCGTTCAATACCTGGATAAAGTTACAGGCATAATAGGTTGTTTTCCTGCTGAAAGTGGTGTGGTCTAAGGATGGACATCATCTTACTGATCTGATAGAGAAGAGCAATGCAAATGAATTAAAATAGCAAAGGCAAAACCAAAATAGATGTACGAAATGTTGGTGAAGTAGTACATTGACTATAGCGATAGAAAACACAAGAGATAGTAATTTAAATACAAGCAACTCAATAGCTTTTGCCATCACTCCTCTTTATGTCCTCTTCTGCCAGACAACCAGGAGTGCTAAGAGAATAAGAAAAAGTCAACAGTAAGAAGGTACATAAACCGAAAGATACAATAACGGCGGCAATGGTAAGAGATAGCGGCGCTGAAAATACATAGCCATGATAGGAGCCTAGATGGTATATCATAAATCAAATAAACCAAGCTTTTATAAGATAAATAATTATGTAAAGTTTCATAGACCAAGGGAAAAAAGAGCAAACAGTCGAACACACTAAATAAAATATGCTTCTATAGTTTGCTTATATGAAGAATCTAGACCCACCATTATGAGTTAATAGAGTATTTTGGTGATTAATGGCAAATCTATTCGTGAGACTAACACTTTAATTGTTATACCAATTGTTTAGTCTACATTGGATGAAAAGGTAAAAATTATGGAGGTATGCATTTGACATTATATTATTATATCTTATCGCATTCCTCGGATCCAAAATATAGGTTAAACTCCACCAAAAGTCTAACTTGAATATGTGCATATATTTTTTATTACACATTCGTGTACACACACATTTAGAGTGAGTTTACTCTATATTTTTTGGTTTCATTGGTATTGATCCATATTCCTTTATCCACATATATTTGTGATCTCTACTTTGAAATATACCCTTGAGTATATAAAACTTGTGTAGTTCATATATATTCATAATGTTTTATATTCAATTATTTGCAATTGTGATGGTTATCATCAATTACCAAAGAGGGAAAGATCGAAGTATTTTGATCCGCCATTATGGGTTAATGGTATGTTGTGGTAATTAATAACAATCATATTGTGGAACTAACATTTTTCATGAGTGGGTGAAATAGGTTGAGTTCCATAATGATGATAACTTGGGATGACATCATGACTTGATCGACATCAAGTCAAAGTTCAAGAAGATGATGCATCATGTGTTGATGTATATCAAGATCTTGAAGAGGAGATGATCATGAGTTGATCATCAAGTCAGGAGTAAAGAAAACCATCATGTGTTGATGAAGGGTAAGTGAAGAAGATCATCATGTGTTGATGATATTCGAGTCAAGATTTGGGATGAAGGATGTCATCATGTGTTGATAAGCATCAAGATAAGATCCCGAAATGAAGGAATCCATCATGTGTTGATGGAAGACACGTTAAGAATGCACCATGATTTGATGTATATCCAAGTCAAGAACTTGGAATAAAGAAAACCATTATGTGTTGATGGAAGTCAAGTGAAGGATACATCATGGGTTAATGCATATCAAGTCAAGGACCCGGACTTGAAGTAAAGATGTGCGTCATCAAGCTTAAAGTGAGTGTACAAGGCAAAGGCATGACTAGTTAGGGCTAAAGATTTGTTCCTAGTCTTTTACTAGTCTTGGTGTTTGGTTGGAGACCGGATTGCTAGTATAGGTTGTCATACTATTAAGAGGGGTCTTGACTAGTAGCTTGAGTCTCATCATGTGTTGATAGCTCAATCTCGCTAGCTCTAGCTCACCGTAGCATGATGCTATTATTTGCGAATGTGTTTTGCAAATAATTGAGGCGCATACGTCTAATCCTTGTAGCATGTGACTATACTTTGCAAATATATTTTTGTAAATGGTTGAAGTCCATGTACCTTCTCCTTGTGGCATGATCTAAGTTTACGAATGTGTTTTTAAAATTGTTAGAGCTCATGCTTTGCTTTGTTCTTGCCTTTGGAAAAATATTCAGAAAATCCGGTATGACCGCAAGTATTGAGCGGTATTACCGCGGGTCGGTAATACCGAAGTTTACATGGCGGTATGAATTTTCTAGAGAGGAAGTTTTTGGAAGGTTTTCTTGAAATCCAAAATCCGATATGACTGCAAGTGATGTGCGGTATTACCGCAAGTCAGTAATACCGAAATCCAGATGGTGGTATGTTTTTTCCAAAGAGCGTGTCTTTTGAATGTTTTGAATCTCTCTGATAATCGGAACGACCGTATTTAATGGCGGTACTACCGCAAGTTGGTAGCACCAATATTTATATGGCGGTACGAATATTACAGAAAGCATGTTTTTGAGAGTTTTGATCTCCCCTGAAAATCGGTATGACCGCAGCTCTTGAGCGGTATTACCGCAGGCCGGTAATTCTAAAGTTTTTTGGTGGTACGAATTTTCTAGAGAGGGTGTTTTCTCGTGTTTTTTATCCTATGGAAATCAGTAATACCGATATAGCCGAGCGGTGTTACCGCAGTGCGGTAATACCGATTTGTAGTTGGCGGTAGTGCCGCAAGTTTTTTGTAACGGCTATATTAGACGCATTAAATGCACAATAGTCGACCGCTGTTCTCGACTGCGGTAGTACCGGCCCTAAACGACGGTATTACCAAAAATCCTAACTTTTTCAGGATGTTTGTTCCAATGGCTAGTTTTTGTGTGTGGGCTATAAATACCCACATTGGCTGGTTGTGAATAAGGTTGCTGGTGTCATATTCATTCGTTTGACCAAAGAGCAAGTCAGCTACACTCTTTTGTGCATGTGTTGCACTTAGTGAGCTTAGAGAGCAAACCCTAAGTGCTTGTGTTGAATTAGGTAGTGGATTGTGTATGCACTTGAGCTTGTGCATTCGTTGCACGTGGTGAGAGTCAAGCAAGGGGCTTGACTTATTACTCTTGGAGTTTGCCGACTCCTGGATGGCGTTGGAGGCGTCGTGTCCGGTGATCTCTTCAAAGAAGATTGTGAAGAGGCTCGACGTGTTTTGAAGGTTGGAGTTCACCTACACGGAGTGGGAAATAGCTACTACTAATAGAATTGAGGTGTTTGGCTTAATTCGCGGAGCCAGTCCAATTAGTTTGGGCTTACCTCGACGTGGATTAGGGGAGACTGGTAAGTCTCTGAACACCACGATAAAACATCATTGTGTCTTTGTGGTTTGTTATGTTGTGATTTACTTTATGTAGGGCCTGTTTGGTATGGCTCCAACTCCCAGCTTCTTAGTTGGAGTAGGTGGAGCCATGCCAAACGGTCCAGCTCCAACAAAAAATTGAATTTGGAGTTTGAGAATCTGGAGCAGGTTGTAGTATATTTTTTCAGAGCTGCGAGAAGGCTGCTCCCCGCATGGAGCAGTCATCCGGTTACGAAAATACCCCTAAAATTAAGATAAAATTACCCACCAAATGCCATCCAATAAAACCCCCCTCGCCCATCCAATAAAACAAGGGTAGTATAGTCTTTTAACAAAGATCTTTCTTATTCCTGGAGCTGGAGTTAACTTTCTAACCAAACACCTCCGTATACTACTCCAACTTCTCATAGGAGTGGATCCAAGAGTGAAGCTGGAGTTAGAGCTGTAAAAAATTAGAGCAGAGTCGTACCAAACAGGGCCGTAATTTACATTCTTAAAATTAAATAGCTTACAAGTCTTTGTATGTTTACCATCATTGTAATAGTATTAACTTGTTGGTGCACTTAGTGAGACTATTTGATTTAGGCCTTAATTGTGCAAAACCGATTTGACTTACTCTTCCGCATTAGAAATCGATTTTAGCCTAAAGATTTTTAAAACCGCCTATTCACCCCCTCTAGTCGGCCTCCTCGATCTTACATCATAGGGGAAACAAGCGAGAACGTAGCAACATGTGCAATTGAGACCCAAAAAAGTAGGAGACATGGTAATAAGTAAGGACATAAGAATCATGAAAAGATCTCAGGAGATATATAATTAGAGTAATCAATAACCTTAAGAGCCGTCAACCCAGAATAGGGCATGGAAGCAGTATCAGAACAGTCGAGGTTTGTTGGACCCATTTTTCTTCTATCGGTTCCATCTCGCGTAGAAGCAGTATCGCGATAACAAAATCAACATTTTAGCTATATCAGAATTCTATCGACGTTAGAAAAGGGGTGACAATAAAAGCAGATATGAGAATTAAATGTGCTTTGTAAGAAAGTACCTACTAGCATCTCCAAAAGGGGCAACATTTCCAAAAGGGACCTCCAGCTTCATAAATGGTCCAACGAACTGCTGAAATCCCTTCTTAGTTACTAATGATTCAGAAAAAAAAACAAATACCAATTGCTAGAAAAAAAAGTAGGAAAAAAATGTACCTCCATAGGATCACTTGATTGGACCATTGGATACACACACTTAATAGGTGTGCAATACAATCCCAACCCTGTGTCAGATCATTGTTTTTATAAACATGATCATTGTTTTTATAAACATGGAACACATTCCTATCTCACCTCAACTAAATTCCAGCAGGAAGATCCCAATCGACATGTCGAAGAGGGGGAAAGCGAACAATGATGCATGTGTGCGCCTGAGACCTGCTAGCAAAGCGAGGAGGAGGTTGCAACGCTTTCCCTACTATCGTAAGCCCTCGAAGTCCAAATCGACAAGTGCACCCCGTCGTCGTAAGCCCTCGCAGTCCAAATCGACAAGTGCGTCCGTTGGCCGCGGCGTGGTACGTAGCTCACGGCGTCACCAGTCTTGTGGGGCACCAAGACCGCCATGGATGCTGCTGCTTTAAGGGGGGAGGCGAAGGGCGAATGTGTGGGGACGAGAGCTCTGGAGAGGGAGAGGGAGGGGAACAGGGCCTCCGAGGACCAATACATTATAAGACCCAGGCGCAACTCGACCCTCAACTTGATCCTCTTCCTCCCTTTTGGTTCTTGAGGAGGAGGAGGAGACCGAGGACCGTAGGCAGAGAGTGGAGCGAGGGGGCCAGAGGCGCTTGGGAGAAGGAGGTAAGGCATAACGAGGTAGGCCGAGGGGGCGGAGGTGCGTGGGAGAGAGGAGGCGGCCGGTGGTACCGATGGCAGCAGCCTAGGTGAGCGCAAGGCGAGGGGATGGAAGAGGGAGACACCGAGGCGGTAGCGGCTAGGGAGGGAGACCAAGGGGTCCAGAGGGAGGAGGAGGGAGGGAGCAGTGGTGGCGGGGGAGGGAGGCCGAGGGGGTGGCGGGGGAGAAAGAGGGAAGCGCCGACGGCGCTGGCGGAGAGGGGCGGTGGAGGAGGGAGAGGGAAGGGCCATGAGGCATAGGGGAAAGTAGCGAGGGGACGGGCGCGAGAGAGAAAAAGGCAAGACGAAACTGTGGCGGCGCAAAAGGGGATCCGGAGGGGAGGAAGCCACACGCGCGAGCGGCCCTAGGGCTCGAGCAAGCGGAGCACGGGCGCGACCCCAATCGGACGGCTCAAAAATAGGCAGGCACGATCCGACGTCGAACCAACCCACACGCATGAGTGGACCTGATCGAACGGTCTAGAACTGATCAGGTGAACTGACGGGGTGACGTAGATGGCTCCCTTCAGTTCAGGCTTTAAGGTAAGTAATGTTTCATACGTGATTTGTCGGGGTAAATCCATTGCTGATGATCGCCACCGGGCCTGGTCCAAGGATCTGCACACGGTTTGTAATGACCCCATTACTGGGACCGTCAAAATCTTCACAATCGCCCAGGATGTGCAGTTGCAAAGCAAGAAATGGCTTCACAATCAAGCTCACGTTTACAACAAGAGGCAAACCTTTATTATATCAGTTAAGGCTTAGCAACCAGTTTGGATACATGTGCGGGCATCCAAGCCCAAATATAATATATTACAACATAAAGCACATTCGAACCACAGACACACTTGGGCATGATCGAGACCTAATACCAGTTGTCACCGTCCAGTGGCTCCTCTTGATCATAAAAGATCACCTACTTCCTCCCGAGGTTCTTCTGATGATGTTTAGCAAGTATGAGCACGACAATACTCAGCAAGTTGCATGAGAAATTCTAATTAACTACTTGCCAGGATTATCAAAGGAATGGAACAGTTTTACCATAATCGGTATATGTGGAATGCAATATTTGAGTTGAAAGTAGTAAAACAATAATAAATACAACAACAGGGTTTTCAACATCTACAGTTACCAACTTCACATCTGTAAAACTCTACTACTATGCCTCATCTATTGGAACCACCCATGAACACAGCTTCATTAGCCGAAGCACGACGTATTCGAATACCATTAATTGTACTCTGCAGAGTTGCCCAACTTTACCCACAAGATATCTCAAACTCATACTGTCAAGCTATATACACGCAACCTGCTAGCGTGTGACTAAGTTGAGATAACAAGGTCTTTTCCACTGCTCAACTTTTTTAGTCTCTACCCGGTAGGTTCAAGGTCAATACAGCCATCGGGAAACCACTAGTCAATGGCGGAGTGCGCAGTCCGATGCTAACTGGTCCATACTGTTGTGTAGTTCAGCGAGTACCCTAACCGGCCCACTCCTGACTCACCCCCATTCCGCTGCTCCTCTATCACACAATAGCAGTTGGCATCCTGTAGATATTCAATAGGAAAAGCAGTGTACTGAGCCAAGTTGGATAAACCACATCCGTGGTTGAGCGAGATCTGTGTCTATTATTTAGCGCAAGGTTCTTATCCTTACTTGTCATCTGGTGAGGCGATGGACAATTTACCTACTCGTGGCTGTCCACCTCTTGATCTCACATTTGACTCACTTTTATCAAGTATATTGGGTTGTCTATCCTTCTGGTCTCAACCCTCAACTCTCCACTAAAACCTATTGGCACTTAGCCAACCTTCCTTATCAGTATCTAGAAATACTTTGTGTGACATTGCCGAATATTTGCTATCATTTTATGTGACCTAAACTTGTCAAGGTGAATATAGCCTAAAAAGAATAGGAGGGTTTGTATGTGGGGTGATGGGATTTATCTACTCATCATGGCATTCGAAAGTATTATTTTATTACTGAAATAATTGGCTCAAATACAACAATAAAATTAATAATGTAAGTACATGAAAATATAGGCTTAAAATGATAAAATGAATGCGGCCTGCCTCCTTGCCCGAAGTCTTTGAAATTCCTTGTTTCTTCGGTGTCTTGTCCGGTGCTTTCCGAAGCTTGATCGTCGAGGTCGAAACCTAGCGCAAAAGGAAATAATCCAAATAAATTATCCAGGCTCAACAAGGAATGAGCTTGGAATAACATGCAAGTAAAATAAAATCCAAAAAAGAATTAAAAGAGAACAGTGGAGTGGTGAATAGGGTTTATTGGGTGTTTGATTAGGTTGAACAGGGTTAAAAATGAGATTTACGGGCTCAGAACGGTCGAGATGGACATATTATGTCGAAATTGGGGTCAGGTGAATAGTAATAGGCTCATTGAATAGTGTTAGGTTTGTACTATTCATACGGGTTAGGGTCATAAACAATACATGCTGGGTTGGAACAGTGTTGGGTTGGGCTGAAATAGTATGGGTCGACTAGAACAGTGTTGTGCTAAGCCCAACACCTAGGTGGCTACAGGCCCATTGGGCCAGGCCTTAAAGGCCCAGTGATTGCAGCGAGTTGTGCACGGCTTGAAGCTAGTGCACGCTCCTGTACACCCGAGCCGAGGGAGAAGGAGCCCGCGATGATTCTGGCGGCGGACGACGACGTCGGGTGGTGCAGTGAGCTTCTCCCGTGGCCCAAGCAACCCATTTTTGGTTTCACTTGGGCGAACGTGGCTCGGGAAAGGGGTGGTAGTGGTGGTGGTGTAAGGCCAGAGCAGAGGAAGATGGTGGCGGTGGTTCGGCAGTGCTTCAGCCAAATTGGTCGGCGTGTGAGTATCAGTGCGTGAAGGGGGTTTCGAACTTTCGGGGGTGGTGAAGGTAAGGTGGGGAAGGCTCTGTGGCGGCTTGGCGACGGTGGCCGTGCATGGCACGACAGTGAAGCTCGGTACCGGCGAGTTGGCGCCGGGGATACTGGCGGGAAGGTTGGGGGAAATGTTCGGGGTGGTGAGGCGATGCTAGTGACGAGATTGGGAGGGAAAGGGAGGGGCGGTAGTGGCGAATTTACCTTCGGGCTTGCCGGGAAGAAAGGAGGTGGCAGCAAAATTGAAGGAGTTGATCGGCGCTAGAGGGGAAAGGAGGTGATGGTGAGGTGCAGTGGTTGTGGATGAAGAGGGAGACATGCACTGGAGAGGCTTTTATAGCACGGGAAGGCGGTGACAGTAGTAGCCGAGCTTAGTACGTGCTGCGCGTGGCGGCAAGGTGGACGACCGGGCGTAAATGGCACCGGGAGAGGGCAAGGTGGCGAGACCGTCTCACTAGCGTGAGGGCATACGCTGGCGAGGCTAGGCTTGGCGAGCAAGCGCAAGGGGGCCGTGGAGCGTGGCGTGGTGATGGCACGCGGCGGTGGGAGTCTGCGCCCGCATTAATGGCGAGGCGAGGTGGCGTGGGAGGTGGCAGCCCTGGTGCTGCTTTGGCGCGAAGCGGAGCGGCGAGAGGTAGTTGGGGGCGACGGCCTCCGGCGTGACGCAAGGCAGAGGCACAATGACGGTTCTGGAGAAAGCCGTCTCTGGTAAAGGAAAATGGAAATGCCTAAAGAAGAAAACAGAAATGGTTGAAGAGTTTCTGAATTGGGAAAGATTTTAAAAACAAGCCAAAATTCCAAGAAAATTTGAAACTGAATTTTTTGGGTTGTTTCACGGTTCTTGGTTGATTTCTTGAGCAAAGTTAGCCTAGGATCTGCCAGTACCGCGAAGTGCTGTTCAACGAGGCTCAAGCTCGAAATATGTACGGGAACTCCAGAATCCAGAATCCATGTCCAGTGCCGCCACCGAGAGCAGAAGCAATGGTGTTGGGCTGAGGCCGAGGCCGGGGCCCGGGCCTGGGCCCGGGCCCGGGAGTGTCGGCTCGTCGCTTCACTTCTGGCATCAATCCATCCTGGGCCGCAGGCCATACGCACGCGCGGCGCGGGCCAGGGTCACGAGGGGGGTACGGGACCGATGTGGAGAAGGAACCAACAAACAAACCGAGCAGAAAAAGCCGAGCCGAAACGGCCGCTCCGCTCGCATTCGCATGCGCATCGGCACCGGCACCGGCACCGGCACCACGCCGCTCCGCTCCGCTTCTGCTTTTCGTCCTCGCCTCACCTCACCTCGGCCGAGCCGCGCGAGCGTGGCGCTGCGAGCGACGGGTGCCGTGGTGCGGGTGGAATCTGGGAGAGGCGCCACCAGTAACCCCTCCCTCTGACCGTCGCTATCTTGCTGCTCCACTCACTCGTCTCCGCAGCCGCGCCTGCCTCCACCCGTGCCCATACCATTTCCCAATCCCTCCGGCTCTTACAACATTTCTCCCATCTCCACAAATAGCAGCAGCGCCAGCGGCCTCGTTGTCAAAGACGCACGCGGTGTGACGCCCCGTCGCCTCCTCCACCGCTCGTTGCTCGCTCCCGCAATTTTCCTCTCCGCCTCCGCCGCCGCCTCAGCGGTAATTTTTCTGTTATCTTGCTGGGAATTTTTTTCCCCGGTGTTATCGGGATTGATTGGGATTTGGAGGTTCCTACTGTCCGATCACGCCTCAGTTGCAGCCTGCGTCTTTGCGATTGCTCCTAGCCGCCGTTTTCCAATCCCTACGAGCGCCCTCGTCGCCGCCATTGCAGACGCGCTCGCGGCGAGCTGGAGGTGGGTTGGCTGCACTGCACTAGCGAACCGTAGCATGATTTGATGGCCGATGCGTCCATGCTCCCTCCCACTCGGCATTTATGCGTGCAACACGCATCCCGTGCCGTCGATGTTTTTTTCTAGAATGTTTCACTGGGGGGACCGCCACGGCATGCAGCATGCTAATCATCACCTTTTTTAAAATAAAATAAAAAACTGATCTTTTTTGCTTTCTTTGATGATCTGCATACAGGATGTCATGAATCAATACAGCTTTGCTTATTGATGTCATCAGACGGTCCATCCGTTTCCAGATGTACAGAAGAAAGTAGTGCCTTGTGGGATAAGGTGAGTTCTTATCTGTTCTTTTAATGATTCATTTATAGTGAGCTCTCTAAGGCTGGCTCGTTGTGAGGTGACGATACTATCTGCTTGATTCCGCAGAATGGTAACGTCGCTGGTCTAAGATGAGGCTGCGGCTGCATCTGCTGGTCCTGTGCTTGGTCGTCCTATTTCTGGTTTACAACATGGCGAGCTACCAACATAGACAGACAACGGTAAAGCTCGTTTGTAAAATTTCCCATTATAGTTTGCTCGAGGGATAAAAGTAAAACTGATCTGATTATGCATTGTTGCAGTTGGAAGCAAAATCTCAACCGTTTGATACAATGGCGGTATGTGAACCCGTTATCTCCATCAAAAGGAAGAAAATTTGGTGTGTTATGTTAATCTAGAAGCAGGTTTTCATTTGTTACTGGGACACTGATTGCGTCTCAAATGTAAATATTAGGTGTCTGACAGAGCTGCTGTTAAGGTGTCTGAAAGTGCTGCTGCTAGGATTGGTTTTTTGCCTCATGGTATAGTGGAGCCTTACTCTGACATGGAATTGAAGCCATTATGGCTCACAAGAAGTGCGCAATCACAGGTCGGTTGAGCCTAACCTATTCTTGTCTTAACTGTGTTGGTTTCAGTTTTCAAACGTAACAACCTTTAGCTGCTTCCACCTTCCTGAGTACAAAGACCATATCTAGTTATTTAATGCTCTGAGTGTTTGGCCCCAGCAGGAGTCTAACCAGAATGATCGGTGCTTGATTGCCATCCCTGCTGGTATAAATCAGAAAAAAAAGTGTGGATGCTATTATGAAGAAGGTACTTCATTTACTACTTGACTAAGCGATAATTTGCACATAGAATTGTCATGTAACTCTTGAATGTTCAGTTTCTTCCAGAGAATTTTACAGCTATGTTGTTCCACTATGATGGGAATGTCAATGGGTGGAATGATCTACCGTGGAGCAAAAGTGTGATACATATATCTGCTTCTAACCAGACAAACTGGTATGACATCTTTCTCCCCTTGCACTGAAAGAAGAGCCTGACCTTGAGTGTCTTTCTCCATTGCAGTTAAAAACAGAACATTGTTTCACCTGCAATTTCTACTGATCGGTATCATTTTACTTTGAGTTTTTTAGGTGGTTTGCAAAAAGATTCCTCCATCCTGCTCTTGTCTCCATGTATGAGTATATCTTTCTTTGGGACGAAGATCTGGAAGTAGATAATTTTAACCCAAGAAGGTGCCTGTATTGCATAATAGTACCCTGATGTTGCCCTTGAACCTGTCATTACCTAGCTGTTATAAAAAAAATATGCTAAGGAAATATGTATGGAAGCATTTATTCAGAGTCCAATGTATTGAACTCTTTAATCCTGGTCCAGGCAGCTACAAGTATAAACTGATAGTGCAGCTTTGAAATTGAAGAATCAACTGCTGGCTGTTGCTGCCTGGTATGTACTAGGCAGCAAAAGTAATTGTCTTGAAAATAATGCAACTTAATTACTTATTCCATCCAGGAAAAACCTGTCAAGAAGGGGCATCTTATGTTATTGTTCTTCCCAAGTAGTTTGATCTGTTTATTCTCTGCACCAATTGTGCTAGTGCATTAATTTCATGCAGGTACTTGAATATAGTTAAATCAGAAGGGCTAGAGATATCTCAACCTGGTCTTGACCCTAAATTGTCTGAAATTCATTATCGGATAACTGTTCGTGAAAAGACTGGGAGTTTCCACAGGTAACTTTCATCTAATGCAACTTTTATTTTTCTCAATCTGTTGTTACAGCGTAACTAAATCAAACAACATGTGCATTTTGATAGAAGGGTTAGTCGGGCTAATAAAGCTTGTTCAAGAGAAGGACCGCCTTGTTCTGGGTACAATTTCTTTCCCCAACCCTTTCTCATGCTATTACAGCTAATTCGCTGATTAACTCTTTGAATTGGCTACTACTTTATCTATATCTACTAATATAAAAGGCACGAATTCAAATTTAAGCTATATATGGAAAGATATTGGCTGGTGGATCCAGAGCATCTTGACCATCCGTTCATTAGATAGGAGGACTGCAATTCAAAGTTGGTCCCTTCTGTTGGAATGGGGCTTGATATATTCCAATGGGCCAAAAGGCCAATATAACATGTACAGGGTTGGTCAACATGCAAAGAACACCTTAAGCTATATATATATATCTAACACCCCCTTTAAACTCATGATGAATCAACAGCACTGAGTTTGGAGAGGTAGAAATTATGCTGAACTCTGGTCTGTGCCTTGGTGAAAGAATCTGCTAACTGAAGCTCCAAATTCCACTCCAATGTGCTTGGTGATCTCATGCTTCACGGGATCTCGAGCAATGCCGATCGCACCAGTATTATCTGATAAGAGAGGAGTCGATGCAGAAGCTGAAACACAAAAATTCTCAAGTAGCCACCGAAGCCAGGTGATCTCAGCTGTCAACGGCGTCATGGCCCTCAACTCAGCCTCAATGCTCGAACCGGAAACGACAGACTGTTTCTTGGTCTTACAGGCAATCAAGGAGGAACCAAGGAAAACACAATAGGCAGAAAGAGATCGGCGATCTGAATGATCGCTAGCCCAGGTCACATCAAAGTACGCCTGAAGCTTCACAGAACTGGAGCGAGGAAAGAAAAGGCGACGAGTGATGGTCCCATGAAGATATCGCGGGACACGAAGAAGGTGACCGTAGTGGAGCTGAGTAGGAGCAGTGACGAACTGACTCAAGATGTGAACTGGGTGAGAAATGTCAGGTCGAGTGATCCCAAGATAGACGAGGCTCCCGACAAGATGGCGGTAGCGAGTTGGGTCCTCAAGAGACTCAACGTCAGTAGGCCGAAAGTGAACACCAAGCTCCATAGGAGTATCCGTCATGTGTTGATCAGTGAGACAAGCGCAAGCAAGGATATCCTGAATGTACTTCTCCTGGGAGAGGTAGTAGCCCTCGGACGTAGAAGTGATCTCAATCCCAAGGAAATAACGACGAGGACCCAAATCAGACATCAAGAACTGCTTACTCAGACGCTTCTTCACAAAGGCAATGTACTGAAAGTCATCTCCAATAATGATCATGCCATCCACATATAGAAGAAGGAGCGTCCGACCCCGAGGAGAGGTGTGTACAAAGAGGGTGGAGTCATGATTATTGGCAAAGAAGACAGCAGCAGTGACAACAGAGGAGAAGCGGTCAAACCAAGCACGATGGGCGTGTTTGAGCCCATAGAGAGAGCGACGAAAGCAACAAACCGTACCATCAGGAACAGAATACCCAGGGGGCGGCTGCATGTAGATCTCTTCACACAGCTCGCCATTGAGAAAGTCATTCTTGACGTCTAATTGAGAGATGGGCTACTATCGAACAGAGACCACAACAAGGGGAGTGCGAACAGTGGTCATGTGAGTGACAGGAGCGAAGGTCTCATCATAGTCACAATCATGCTCCTGCTGAAAACCACACGCTACAAGACGAGCCTTGTAGCGCTCAAGGGGGCCATTCGAGCGGGTCTTGATCTTGTACACCCACTTGCACGTGATGGGAGTGACACGTGCAGGTAAGGGCACAATATCCCAAGTGCGCCAAGATGCTCGGCAAGAATCTCCTCGGACATCGCGAGCCGCCACTCGGGGTGGCAAAGCACGCACTGTGAGGTCGTAGGCTCGAGAAGAGAAGCGGTGCAAAGCCATAGCGCTCAGGGGTCTTGACAGTGTGGCGATCACGAAGATCGTATCTGGGAGGAGAAGGCGGAGCAGGACCCAACAAGGACGGAGAAGAAGAGCTGGGAACAAGGCCCAACAAAGACAGAAGCTCAACTGGAGAAGGAGTAGGCCGATGACGGCGACAGTAGTGCAAGGGAAAGGGCGCAATCTCAAGTAAAGAACGGGAAGAACCTCCGACAGAGGAGGAACAGGTGGAGCCGGAGGAGAGGGAAGTGAAAAAGGTGGAGAATGAAGCGAAACAGTAGTGGAAAGCTGGGAGTCGGGAAAAGTCAGAAAGGAGATCGACTCATTTTGTTAACTGCATTTTGTCGTTGCATATTATACAGTGGGCTACAAACTTGATATATTTACACGGTTAATCAGTGTAATGTGAAGGCTTTTAGCACTGATTCATACTTAAGACCCCTCCTGGCTGGGGTAATTTTACGGACATGGTTGCCTTTGTTAGATATATATATTGTGTAGGGTGTTATTTGCATTTGTTCCATCCTTGTACATGTTATATATTGGCCTTTGGCCCATTGGAATACACAGGTTGCTATATTCAAACATGGTATCAGAGCTAGGGTTTTGAAACCCTACCTCTCAGCCGCCGCCGCTCCCGTAGCCGCCGCCGCCATTGCCCTCCCAGTAGCCGCCGCCGCCGCCCGCCCGCTTCGCTTCGGATCTGCTGGGTCGAAGGCGCTGGGATCCACGCCGGTCGAGCGACGCCGCTGCCGCCGAGCCGACGCTGACTCCGCTTCAAGACATGCCGCCGCCTCATGGCCGGATCGCCGGTCGAAGCGCCGCCGCAGAGCAGAAGCTCGCCCAGAGCTATTCTTTATTCTTCTTCTGAAGCCGCCGCCTCATGCCTGAAAGCACCGCCGCCGCCTCGCCCGAAGCCTGCCGCCCGCCGCCCGCTGAAGCTCAGCCGCCGCCTCTCCGCCCGAAGCGCTGCCGCCGCCGCTGAGGGCTCAGAGGAACCTTTAGGGTTCCCTACCCGTCGATTCTTTTCTTTGGCCGAGCGGCCCAAAGAAAAGAAATAGAAAAAGACAAAAAAAAGCAGCCGATGTCTTCTACCGGAGGCTCCTTCGCCATCCCGCTCCCCCCAGATTCGTTTTGATGGGACGAACTTCCGGGAGTGAGCCGTTCACCTCAAGATTCACCTCAACAACCAGGCGTCTCGGGTCATCTCATCGGTGAAGACCTGTCGCCTCGTCCTACACCGCCAAGATCGCGGCTCTCTCTGCTGGTGCGGACGGACGGCCGGAGGTCAACAATCTTTGACTGAGGAGGCGCTAGAGCTCTACTACCGAGGTACACGCCACGAAGCGCCGGGCAGAGGTCGAGGCTCGTGCTACGCCATCCTAGTGGGTAGCATGCCCGTGACCATCTCTATGGATGTGGCGGAGCTGCCAACGACACAGCTTATGTGGGAGCGCCTTCGAGCTCACTACCAGCCGACGAGCGATGCTATGTATCTCTCAGTTGTGCACCAGGCACATTCTCTTCAGCAGCTTGATGCCACTATTGATGACTTCTACCAGAAGTTGTCAGAGGTGTGGCGTCAGCTTGACTCTTTGGGGTCGGATGTCCACGGACTGTCCTGCTTGTGTCGCGGCCAGCGCACCAGAGACTCACCGCCTCTACGACTTCCTGACGCGTCTCCGCCCTAAGTTCGAGACTGTGCGCGCTCAGCTCCTGACTCGCCACCCGCGCCCAAGCTTGGTGGAGGCCCTCACGAGTGTGCGTGCTGAGGAGACTCGTCACCGTGGCATGACTCGGATGCGATCTGCTTTGCCTTGAAAGATCTGCTCCTTTGCGCCCTCTTCAAGACCGATCCGTGACCCTTCTCCAGCTCCTCCGGTGGTCATTGCTTTCTCTGCGGGTCTCCACTGCACCTCACCGTCGTCTTGGCCACAGTGTATCGAGATTGTTACAAGCGGAGGAGGACCCGAGTCGTCGGGCGGGCGTCCCCGAAGGGCTCTCGAGGTTCCTCTCCCTCGTGGATGGCCCTCTCGCCAGGGCTCCTCTGGTGACGCCACACAGCAGCTTCTCGCATCGCTTGGCGCCTCGGTGTCGGCTCATCCTCGGACTCCTCGGGTTACGCTTTCGTCTGCTCTTGCTTCTCGGCCAGCCTTTTTCGCCTCCGCCTCCTCCCTCGTCGTATCTTGTCTCCGTGGATCTTGGACTCGTGCTTCTTTTCACATGACACCGATTCTACCCACCTTATTTCATGCGGTCCACCGATTTTTCTTCCACTGTTCAGACTGCAGATGGTACGTCTCTTCCTGTTACAGGCCGAGGCATCCTTTCCACTTCTTTTCATGTTCCTGCAGTCTCTCATGTTCCTCACCACTACTATGCGGCTTATGTCTACCGGTCGATCACCGATCACAACCGCCGTGTTGTTCTTGAGTCCGACTCTTGTTGTGTTCAGACCGCCGCACAGGACTCGCTTGTATCGGCCCTCGGCGCCATGATTCGCAGCGTCTTTGGGAGCTCGACTGGCTTCATCTTCCTTCCGCTGACTCCACCAGCCAGTCGGCCACTACCACTACCTCTGCTCTTGCTGCGTCCTCCACTACATCTTTTGCTCAGTGGCACCATCGTCTCGGTCATCTCTGTGGCTCGCGTCTATCGTCTTTAGTTGGTCGTGGTGTTCTTGGGTGCATTTACGGGACATATCGTTACATTGTATGGGTTGCAAGCTTGCAAGCATTGCAGCTCCCTATCCCACTAGTGATTCTATTTCTACTTGTCCTTTTGATCTTGTTCACTCTGATGTTTGGGGTCCAGCTCCCTTCGTTTCGAAAGGGGGTCATCGCTATTATGTGATCTTTATTGATGATTATTCTCGTTATACTTGGATCTACTTCATGTCCGAGCGCAGCGTCAGGTTCTTTCTATTTATCAGATGTTCGCCACCATGGTTCGCACTCAGTTTGATTCAGTCATTCGTGTTTTTCGTGCCGACTCTGTGGTGAGTATCTCTCTCCGCTTATGTCGTTTTCTCGTGAGCACGGCACTCTTCCTCGAGACTTTTGTCCCGTGCTCACGCCGAATGGTGTCTCGAGCGTAAACATCGCCACTTGCTTGAGACCGCCGCGCTCTCATGCTTGCCTCCTCTGTTCCCTCACTGGCCGAGGTCGCTTTACTATCGCTTTTACGATCAACCTCACCTTTCTCATCGCTCTTCGTGGTTCTACTCTGTTGAGCGTCTCTTTGGTCGAGCTCCGAGTCAGATCATCTTCGCAGCTTTGGTCGTGGTCTGCTTTCGCTCTTCTTCCACCTCGTGAGCGCACTGTCGATCGCTCACCGATTGAGTGTGTTTTTCTTGGCTACTGATCTTGTGCATAAGGGTTATCGTTGTTATGACCTTGTTGCTCGTAGGATGAGGATTTCTGGGATGTCACTTTTGACGAGTCCCGCCCTTACTACCCTCATTCCCCACCGTCACCGGATTCTCTTCTTGAGTCGATCTCCTTTCGATTTTTCCGACTCTCGACTTTCCACCACTGTTTCGCCTCATCCTCCATCTACTCCCTCCGGCTCCATCTATTCCGCCTCCACCGGATTTTCCTTCTCGCTCCTTTGTTGAGGCTCCATCTTTACCCTTGCACTACTCTCGCCGTCCCGGCCTCCTCCTTCCTCTCCATCATTGCCGGGTCCACTCGTCTTCTCCTTCCAGATATGCTCTTCGTGATCGTCACACTATCGGGCGCGCCTGCTACTACGGCTTTCTTCTGCCACGCTCTTCGAGCCTCGACCTCATCAGGAGGTCTTGCCGCCACCCCGAGTGGCGACTTGCGATGTCTGAGGAGATTGCTGCTTTGGAGCGCACTAGCACTTGGGATCTTGTGCCCTTGCCTGCACATGTTACTCCTATCACGTGTAAATGGGTGTACAAGATAAAGACTCCCTCGGATGGTTCTCTTGAGCGCTACAAGGCTCGTCTTGTAGCGCGTGGTTTTCAGCAGGAGCATGGTCGCGACTACGATGAGACTTTCGCCCCTGTTGCTCACATGACCACTGTTCGTACTCTCCTTGCTGTGGCCTCTGTTCGCCAGTGGCCCATCTCTCAGTTGGATGTTAAGAATGCCTTTCTCAATGGCGAGTTGCGTGAGGAGGTCTACATGCAGCCGCCCCCTGGGTATTCTGTCCCTGATGGTCTGGTTTGTCGCCTTCGTCGTTCTCTCTATGGGCTAAAACAAGCCCCGCGTGCTTGGTTTGACTGCTTCTCCTCTGTTGTCACTGCTGTCGGCTTCTCTGCCAGTGCTCACGACCCTGCTCTCTTTGTTCACACCTCTCCACGGGGTCGGACGCTCCTCCTTCTATATGTGGATGGCATGATCATTCTCGGAGATGACTCTCGACATTGCCTTTGTGAAGGAGCGTCTCAGTAAGCAGTTCTTGATGTCTGATTTGGGCCCTCTTCGTTACTTCCTTGGGATTGAGATCACTTCTACGCCTGAGGGCTACTATCTCTCCCAGGAGAAGTACCTTCAGGATATCCTTACTCGTGCTTGTCTCACCGATCGGTACAGTAGTGGATACTCCTATGGAGTTAGGTGTTCACCTTCGCCTCATGATGGTGAGCCTCTTGAGGATCCCACTCGCTATCGCCATATTGTCGGGAGCCTCGTCTACCTTGGGATTACTCGACCTGACATTTCTCACCCAGTTCACATCCTGAGTCAGTTTGTCTCTGCTCCCACTCAGCTCCACTCTGACCACCTTCTTCGTGTTCTTCGATATCCGTGTGGAACCCTCACTGACGTCTTTTCTTTTCTCGTTCCAGTTCTTTACAGCTTCAGACGTACTCTGATGCGACCTGGGCTAGCGATCATTCTGATCGCCGGTCTCTTTCTGCCTATTGTGTTTTCCTTGGTTCCTCCTTGATTGCCTGGAAGACTAAGAAGCAAACTGCAGTTTCTCGTTCGAGCGCTGAGGCTGAGTTGAGAGCCATGGCACTGTTGACAGCTGAGATCACCTGGCTTCGGTGGCTCCTTGCAGATTTTGGCGTTTCTGTTTCAGCACCGACTCCGCTTCTATCAGATAGTACTGGTGCGATCAGCATTGCTCGTGATCCCGTGAAACATGAGCTTACCAAGCACATTGGAGTGGATGCTTCATACATGCGATCGCAGGTGCAAGACCAAGTTATTGCTCTTCAGTATGTGCCTTTGGAACTTCAATTAGCAGATTTCTTTACTAAGGCACAGACTCGAGCTCAGCATAACTTCTACCTCTCCAAACTCAGTGTTGTTGATCCACCATGAGTTTGAGGGGGGGTGTTAGATATATATATTGTGTAGGGTGTTATTTGCATTTGTTCCATCCTTGTACATGTTATATATTGGCCTTTGGCCCATTGGAATACACAGGTTGCTATATTCAAACAGCCTTGATCATAATCTGTAGCTCAGCTTTAATATGACAACTTGTTTTTTCAAGCAGAAAATTCTGATTAACTGTTGTAGAATGTCCTTGTTATTTAGACATCTTACAAAATTTGCTACTTTTCAGCTGCTGCCTTGCATCTGGTATAAAGCATTGCTGTGTTGACAAAGATCATTTCAGGTAATCATGGTGCACCCATGCAACTGTGTAGTGATTTCATTACTTCATTTCTCCTTTTCTGAATATACTTACTGACATTACTTATTGATTAGTGCCGCAGCCACAACAGTTTCCTATTGAATATTCCATGTAGCTTTCTATTGAGTAGAATTGCATGATTAGCTTTGGAATTTGAGCAGTAGTTGAGATTTCTGTATTTAGTGGTTGTAGAATGCAATTGGTATGGAGATCAGATTTCTTCTCAAGAAATACAATCATACAGTTGTGTTTGGCTTACTCCTTCCAGGCAGCGGACACTAATTTGAGCGCAGGCTTTTTCTAGTAAGATTAGTTTGTTGTTAGTTCTTGGTTACAGTTAATACAAACGTGCACCGTGAGTCATGCTCAATGCCTTGCTGCGCTCTGATGACAATACTTGTTTTTTGCAATAAAGAGATGGACACTACACATGTTGGGAAATATTCAGGCTTGCCCTTAAAACCATGATAGCAAAAATTATTCTTATATTTTGCATGTGTTATTCATAAACATGATTACATAAAGATCAAATTCATGTTTTGACCACCAATACCAATTCATCACTATGGTGCATCTTTGTAAATTAAGGTTGTGGCTCATATTTAATGGATGAGTTTGGTTAGTTATGATAGACATGTCGAGCCATTGATTTACACTATGTCATGTCATCATAAAGAAATAACCTGCGGCTCTCAATGATGCAGGTTTCTGTGCTAAAAGAGAGATTTCCAATGATGTTGTTTTACAAGCTAGAATGCATGATATTCTCATATACCAAAAAAAGGAGAACTCGGCAAAAGCGCTATTTCAGGAACAGAGGCCTCGTCTCCTTCTGAGTTTTGACTGTTCTATATGTTGCCTGTTTTAGGTATTTGATTATTGCAGTCGTTGCGGGCAAGGATGTTACCTCTCTCATATTCCCATCCATAGCCTACGGCCTAGGTCCTTTGCACGTATGTTCTTGACCCCTACCCTCTCTCTATTTGTGCAATCTGACATGCCCTCAATGTCTTCGCTGACATAATTGGGTGGCATCTGTGTACATATCAAGATTGTTTAATCTTCATTCTTTTAAAACATGCAGTGTGTAACAGCCTAAAGATAGAGACGAAAAGAATAGTTCGTTGTCTTATGTTTTTTTTTCATAAATTATATTGTCTATGCTCCTGTATTTTGTTGACAAACTGAGTTTCAGCATCGCGCTATTCTTGTTATTATATAGAAATTTCCTTTTTTATTGAATATACTAAGAACATTTTCTTTTACCATATATTTATTTGAATGTCAATAAGAATATGCTCTTTTAGTCATATTTGGGTCAAACAGTCGAAACAAGCTAGTGAATATATTTTTTATTGAATCCCTGATGAAGCTTTTAGAATTTTCTATCTTTTTGTCGAGATGCCGTTAAAGATGAATCATTGACAAGATGACAGTTTGTCTATTCTTTTACTACTGATTTGAGTACGTGCCTAGGTAGATAGAAGAAATAGAAATCGCTCATGGAATTACACCAGAAAGAATTTTTACAGATTAACTACCACTTTCTTTCATCTTTGCAAATGTTGCTACTTATATTTCTAACGCTCAGGGTGGACTTATATGCCACGTGAAGTCCTATCTTGGTCATGAAGAAATAGGTTTCAACAGGTATTTCTCATCTAGCATTTAGTTTGCGAATATTTATTTATCAAGGATGCACCAAATTTTCTCTTCTTTGTGGATTTTTATTTGTCTGCTTTACATATGATGCAAAAGGCCTACTTCAACCATGAAAGAATAAGCTTCGGTACCAATTCCTCATCCGACATATAGATTATGGATGTTTCCTTTTCTACAATACAACTGATTTTCTATTTTCCATATGTATGCACCTCCATCCTTTGGCATTTTTAGGAGAACTGAAGGTGCTACAGTTGTTGGTTTCTTTTCAAGGTAAGAGCTCACAGACACTTGGATCACAATTTCTTGCTTTCTCTCTGGTCTGGTTTATGTTACTCTGTTTTGCAGAACTCAACAAAAGAAGTTGCTGTTATATAAGTTGAATAGTAACGACCAAACCTCTATAATCTTTTTTTTGTTCCCCGTTGCTTTGACTCAGAGTAGCAGTGTTAAAAATAATAAATAGTAGCACATTCGTTTATATGTGTACAATGCACAGATTGATGTTGCTTCGTATACAAAGAAAGAATACAATGAATTATGTGTAAACTTCACGGAGTTTGTGATAGATATGGAGTTTTTGTATCATAGAAAAGAGTGCTTATATTCCAGCACAGTGAAGTGCGCACTTCATCCTATTTATATCTCGTATGCACTGCTTTTTTCGGTGCAATTAAATATTTATTTGCCTACTAATGTTCAATAGAAATCAGATCAAGATACACTAATATACTTTCGTGTTACGATGTTTTTGTCCTCTCTCTCAAATAGGTACAACACTCAAAAAAAAAAAAATGCCGTCGCGCGCAGCGTAGCCTACCTAATTTACACCAAAGTTGGCATTTTCTGGTAACATCTCGTCATCTATGCCCTATAGCAAAAGCCAACGCTAAACAAACGGGGTCCACTCATCTTGCACACACGCACGTAATCTGTACACAAATTAGTGGTGTACGACCGGGGTAGACAAGAAGCTAGCGAGGCCAAGCCAACTAACTACCAAGAGCCCAGGGCAAGTATTTTTTTCCCAGCTTCCCGTAGTTTTGTTCCAGATTTACCTCTCAAGTTCACATGTATTTACCTATTTTTACCATCGCATAAAATCCCCCTCACAGCAAACCCTAACACTAATCCCCCGCTCCCCACGCCCCCGAGCCCCTCCTCTTCTTCCTCTCACGCGCGACGCTACCTCTCTCTCTTCCTCCCGAGCGGCGTCGACACCCCTCCTCCTCCTCCTCCCACGCCGACCCCTCCTCCTCTTGCGTCGGCGCTGCCGCCTCTTCTTCTCCTCCTCCTTCCCACTCGCCGTCGCTGTCCTCCACCGACGCCTCCCTCCCCCTCTCCTCCTCCAAGCCGCCATCCTCCCCTCCTCCTTCGAGCCGACGTCGCCCATGACATCCTCCCCGAGCCATCGTAGCAGGCCCGACCTGGCCGGCACCCTACTGTGCTCGTCCCCATCGCCGCCGCTCCTCCCCCTCCCCTGAGCCGCCGTCGCCTTCCCACGCGTTCGGCTTACCGGATCTACGCTCCTCCCCGACCTTAAGTAGCCACCGACCTCCTCCCTCTCCACCGACACCCCGACGTCGGGCTCCTCCCCCTGCGCGACCCCTCCTCCACCGATGCCCCCGATGCCAACCTCCTCCCCATGCACGGCCCCTCCACCGACGCCGACCTCCCCCCCCATGCAACCTTGCGGGGCAAACCCTGGCTTTTTTTTATTAAAAAAAAGTTATTTTTTTCTTTCTTTTTCCCCTGGTTGTAAATTAATTATGTAGGTAATATTTTATTATTATTATTTGGTAATAATTACTTTATTATAATTATTACTATTAATTACGTTAATTGCGGTAGTCCGCGTTAATTGTTGTCAATTGTAGTAGTCATCGTTAAATTTTGTTAATTATCGTCAATTGCGTTAGTCCTCATTAAGTATCGTCATTTGTCGTTAATTATCATTAGTTGTCATTAAATATAGTCAAATTGCGTTAATTACCGTTAAACAGCGTCAAACTTAGCTATTACTTACTTCTGAGACGTTTCAGCTATTTACCAACTCAAAAACTATAACCAGTCTATCTAAAAATCTACTGTAGCCATCAAATCTAAAAGTCCACTAAATCTGTTTAGCTCGGCTGTGCCTAGCCGAAAACCGCTGCCAAACAGGCAACAAACAGCTCCAGTCAGACTCAGATCCAAACCCCTCGCTCTCCTCCAACCCCCGCTCCAGATCTCGCGTCCCTCCCATGACCGCTCCCCCTCCTCGGATCTAACCATTCCCCCTTGCTGTGACCGGAGGTGAGATCTGCGCGCGCGCCGGCCATGGCGGGCGCCGCGGGAGGCTTCGTCACGCGGGCCTTCGAGGCCATGCTCAAGGAGTGCTCCGCCAACCGCGGCAAGTTCGCCGCCCTCCAGCAATCCATCCAGTCCTACCTCGGTGAGTGCCCTCCTCCGTCGCATTGGATTCTCGCTGCAATCCATGGGTGTGCATGCGCCCGATCGGTGGCTAAGGAGGGAGCTGTGGTTTGTGGTGTGTGTTCGCAGATAGCATCAAGGGGGCGGCGGGCCAGGAGCCGCAGCAGCAGGAGGATGGGACGCAACCGACGGAGGGCGGCGCGGCGGTGCCCATCACGCAGGTGCTCGCGTCGGCCGGGCGCGTGCTCGAGGGGTCCCAGGCCGAGCTGGTGCTGCAACCGCTACGCCTGGCCTTCGATACCAAGCACGTCAAGCTCGCCGAGCCCGCGCTCGACTGCCTCCATGTAATCGGCATCTCCTTTTCCTGCTCCTTTCTACTTGTTTACCTGTCTGATGCTTGCAAAGCGAAAACTGTATAACATTGTCTCTGAGCACCGTTGACCTGACTAATGCGGTGCGGCTGGAGAGATCTTGCACTTCGGTAGCAAAGGCATTGGTCCTTAGCGTGATAGAAAACGTTGCCTTGTGTAGGATGAGGCTTTGCTCGTTTATGTGGCGATAGATGCTGGATTGGACTAGTGCTCATTTCATATGTGCAAAGCCATAGCACAACCCTTTACGTTTGGTTATTTCGACAATTGGGTTAGAGATGGATGCAGGTTGTGTATACCATTTGACTAGTGTACAAGTCCAACAAGGTCGGTATCTAACATAGACTACCGTCATCTGAAGAGGATATGGATATAGAATGGAATCTAGAGATAAAATCAAATGCGTGCGCACGAATAATTTACATCTGAGTAATAAATTGATTCATTACTATAAGATTTACATTAACAAACTTCACTAAAATGTTATGCATAATCCACAAATCACAAACATGATGTATAAACATGTCTACTTAAGCTCTATCATGTCCTTTTTGGATAGTTTGGTTCATGTGCCAATTTGTTTAGCTAGTATTCATATACATCTAATGTAAATCTGATTTGAGTCCTTATGCTGCTATCGCATATACAGATATGGCATATATCATATCTTCTCCATATAGTATCAATTTCCATCCTTACCTTGTGTTCACTAGCCCAGGCAGTGCTAAATTACAAGGGGATTGAGTCAAGTGTGCGCTTTTCACTCTGGATGTGCTGCAGTCCATATGAATATCCTAACTGTCACTCCTTTTTTCATTGTATCTAATTTTAGACCAAGAATAATTCCTCTGATATGTTTTTACCACCTTTACATTGTGAACACTTTGTTACCTTTCCTTTTCTGCATTGCAATATTGCATGACATTTATTGGACAATCTTTTCTGACTGGGCTGGTTCATTTCGATCACCAGAAACTTATTGCATATGATCATCTAGAAGGTGATCCTGGTTTAGAAGGTGGTAAAAATTCCCCACTATTTACTGACATCCTGAACATGGTCTGTGGTTGTGTTGATAACACCTCCTCTGACAGGTATGCATCAGATTAAGCTGATATTATGTTGGGTCACACTTTTGCACAGATACTTACTTGAGCAACATATCTGTGTTGCAGTACTGTTCTCCAAGTTTTGAAAGTGCTTCTCAATGCTGTTGCTTCAAATAGGTTTAGAGGTACCTTCTAACCTTGCTAAGCTTATTTTCTATATTTCTTGAACATTCCATTTATTAGGCAGGTTAGAAGCTATTGCGGTTGTTAATATGGCATCTCCAAGCTATTATGGCATGCTATAGGCAATGGCTAAGCTTATCATTTATGGGTTGGCCATACTTTTTCCCGAAGTTCTAGCCATTTAATAATGTTACGTTCTTAACTCTGTTGATCTGACATGATATGAGGTTACTTGTCGATAACTTTGTGTACATATCACCGCAAGATGCATACCTGGGTTTGCACGCTTGTTTCTTGTCATACATTTTCTTTGGTGAATTAAATAAGATATCTAGAAGTGTCTTTATAAAAAGGCTAAAAGCAAACAGGTAGAAGTTATTAATCAGTGTATTACCCAGGCAAAGTCACTGGGGAGGTGTAAATATTGCTGCTTGTAGCTAGCTTTCCATATGGAAGAACAATGTGAGATGCCATACATAATTTGAGTTTGATGCTGTTTGTTGGAAACTTGGAATGCAGTACACGGAGAACCATTGCTTGGAGTGATTAGAGTATGCTATAATATTGCTCTCAACAGGTACTTGTTATATTAATATTACCACCTTATAGTTTGCTATTATTTTGACTTTGAGACATGTCTGATAATTTACTTATATTTCCATAGCAAGAGCCCTGTGAACCAGGCTACCTCAAAGGCCATGTTAACCCAGATGATCAGCATTGTATTCAGGCGGATGGAATCCGAGCAGGTAAAAATTTCCCTAGAACTTCTATTAGCATTATGGAAAGGAAAAATGGTTTGTTGAAGTTTCTTGGACTTCATCTTGCTCTTTCTGTGTCTCAGGTCTCTGTACCACCTGCAAGCTCTTCAGTTAAAGACGCATCTTCATCTAGCACAAAAGACTCAGAAAATGGTGAGATATCCAATGATAACCAAGATGAGGAAAAAATTACTCTGGGAGATGCGTTGTCCATGAATCGGGCTTCAGAAGCATCTCCAACATCTGTTGAAGAGCTTCAGAATCTTGCAGGAGGCGCAGATATTAAGGTAGTGAAATTGGATTGCTTATTGTTTTAATGTTGCTATCCGGACATTCCAAATAACAAATATATTTCATTAGTTCTCTCTAATATAAGGATTCATTTTGCAGGGGTTGGAGGCTGTTCTTGACAAGGCTGTTGAACTTGAGGATGGAAAGAAAGTGTTGGGGTTCGTTAAACTGTAACTTTGTGTTTAGTACTCCTATCTATGATGCTACTTACCTTTATCATTCCTAGTGACATGCCAGAGATGGCAGTAACTGATTACCTTAACCCCCCTCCCCCTTCCTTTTTCTAGTGGAATTGACCTGGACACTGTGAACATAATACAGCGTGATGCACTATTGCTCTTTCGAACTCTTTGCAAGGTCGGTATTTTTATTGAATAGCTTACGTAATGTTACTTTGATCAGAGTTGACTAGAAGATCACCCTGGCATCTTTCTTCCTTTTTTGTCATCCTTGTAGATGAGCATGAAAGAAGAAAGTGATGAGGTTGCTACAAAGACAAGGCTGCTGTCACTTGAATTGTTGCAGGTTAGTTTATATCCTTGGAGGTTTGCTAATATTTGATTTTGTTTGTTTAAATGGTATCTGGTAACTCCTTTACCTGCAGGGATTGTTAGAAGGAGTCAGTGATTCGTTTACCAAAAATTTCCACTTCATTGATTCAGTTAAAGCATATCTTTCCTATGCTCTTCTACGGGCATCCGTGTCTTCATCCCCAGTGGTTTTTCAGGTCATTTTTTTGTATCATTTTTTTTCACCTTTCTGATGTATACCCCTTTGGCATGATAATATTGACAGATTCTTTAATAAATGACCTATTTTCTTGTCTTCTATCGTGTTAAACTGTTTTTTCTTCTTGGCAGTATGCTAGCGGAATATTTTCAGTTCTATTGCTTCGTTTTAGAGAGAGTCTGAAGGTAAATCGTCATTAATAAAAATCACATTATGGACATATTGTTTGCGGTATTTGGTTTCTTTTGGTATCGTGACATTTTTAAAAAAATATTTATGCAGGGGGAAATTGGTGTATTCTTTCCTTTGATAGTTTTAAGGTCTCTGGACAGCTCGGATAGCCCCCTCAGTCAAAGGGCCAGCGTTCTTAGGTGATTCTCCTTTTCTGTACAGAATCTCATCTTGATGCATAATGCATAAATATATGTGATGTTTGATCCAATTTTGTCATATTTGTTTGTTTTTATTTGTTTTGCTGGCTTAGATCATCTTGGTGCCTTTATATCTGATGTTATTTGATTGATTTGTTAATCAGGACGCTGGAGAAAGTTTGCAAAGATTCACAAATGCTTGCAGATATGTTTGTAAATTATGATTGTGACCTTGAGGGACCAAACCTTTTTGAACGCACAGTAAGCACAAGGAAGATTGTTTTACACTATATAGAATTAGCATATCTTGTTATTTATTGACTTGTGAGTTGTGACACATCTGATTGGTCATGTCTCCTATCAGGTTAGTGCACTCTCAAGAATTTCACAAGGATCTCAAAGTGCTGATACTAACACCGTTGCTTCATCTCAAACAGTTTCTGTAAAAGGCTCGTCTCTTCAGGTTACTATTATTCATATTACTTAAATTTCCTTAACCTTTCTTGTGTGATGTTAATATCACATAAAAACCCAAATTGCAGTGTTTGGTGAGTATTTTGAAGTCACTGGTTGATTGGGAGCAAGTTCGAAGAGATTCCTCGAAGCAGGGGAGCATTGTCAAATCTCGTGATGAGGATGCTTCTGCAAGGAGCTTGACAACTGATGAGACAAAGAGCCAAGAGGATGGTCGCACTCAGTTTGAGCGAGCAAAAGCCCATAAGTCAACAATGGAGGCTGCAATCTCAGAGGTGGGAGGCTTGCTGTTTTTCTTGTTTCATTTTGCAATTAAGTGGCCTCTTTACCTCATGATGTTTATCAAATGCATGTATGTAGTTGTAGCAACTGTTATCCTAGTTTTCTCTTGCTGCATTACTGATTGTAACTGAGCCCTTTCCCTCCTTTTCTTTTGCAGTTTAATCGCAAACCAGCAAAGGGGATTGAGTATTTATTATCAAATAAGTTGATTGAAAATAAGGCGTCATCTGTAGCTCAGTTTCTCAAGAGCAATTCTAGCTTGGATAAGGTGATTTCAAGATATTTAATGATCTGCTTGCAGTTTTTCTGAAATGCAAAGGGGGGATTATTTCACAGTTATTGGTCAGAAAGGTGTGGCTAACCACTAACTTTCCTGAGCTGTAACTTTGCAGGTTATGATTGGTGAATATTTGGGACAGCATGAGGAGTTTCCCCTTGCTGTGATGCATGCTTATGTTGATTCCATGAAGTTTTTGGGGTTGAAGTTTGATTCTGCGATTCGTGAGTTCCTGAAAGGATTTCGCCTTCCTGGGGAGGCACAGAAGATTGATCGCATAATGGAAAAATTTGCGGAGCGGTATGTATGTATAGAATCTTAATACTGTTTTTCTTCAACATTTCTACCAGTGGTGTCCTCAAATACTTATATGATGACTTGCAGGTACTGTGCTGATAACCCTGGACTTTTTAAAAATGCAGATACTGCTTATATTCTTGCTTATGCTGTTATAATGTTGAATACTGATGCACATAATCCAATGGTGTGGCCTAAGATGTCGAAATCAGATTTTGTACGTATGAACTCTGTGAGCGATGCAGAGGAATGTGCCCCAAAGGATCTCTTGGAGGAAATTTACGATTCTATTGTCAAGGAAGAGATAAAGATGAAAGATGATTTCCCTGATGCTGCAAAAACCAGTAAACTGAGATCTGAAACAGAAGAACAAGGCCGTCTTGTCAATATACTCAATTTAGCTCTTCCAAGACTGAAGTCAGCAAGTGATACAAAGTCAGAAAGCGAAAAAATCATCAAGCAGACTCAAGCACTTTTCAAAAACCAGGGACAGAAGAGAGGTGTTTTTCATGTTGCTCAGCAGGTTGAGCTTGTTAGACCAATGCTTGAAGCTGTAGGATGGCCTTTGCTTGCAACATTTTCTGTAACCATGGAGGAAGGTGACAGTAAGCCTAGGGTTGTATTATGCATGGAAGGGTTTAGGGCTGGTATCCATCTTACTCGTGTTCTTGGGATGGACACCATGCGCTATGCTTTCTTGACATCCTTAGTGAGGTAGGTAATTATCTTTTCTATTTATGGATTCATACTAAATGTTCTTCATCAAACTTCATTATGCAATTTTATTTCTTGTCATTTAGTTATATGAATGTAATGGTGTCCTTTCTTTGTTAACATTATGCAGGTTTACATTTTTGCATGCTCCTAAGGAAATGCGTAGTAAAAATGTTGAGGCATTGCGGACTCTCCTTGCTTTAGCTGACACAGATATGGATGCTTTGCGAGATACTTGGAATGCTGTTTTAGAATGTGTCTCAAGGCTTGAGTATATCACTTCAAATCCTTCAATTGCTGCAACTGTTATGCAGGGATCAAATCAAATATCGAGGGATTCTGTAGTTCAATCACTGAAAGAGTTGTCTGGAAAGCCTGCAGAACAAGTCTTTGTAAACAGTGTAAAACTACCAAGTGATTCCATTGTTGAATTCTTCACTGCCCTTTGTGGTGTTTCTGCAGAAGAACTGAAACAGACACCTGCTCGTGTCTTCAGCTTGCAAAAGCTTGTTGAGATAAGCTACTATAATATGGCTCGGATACGTTTGGTATGCTCTGGCTCTCGTTGTTTGCATTATGCTGCCTAATGGTTCTTTTAACAATCCTTCTATCATTTCATGCTGCCTTTTTGTAGTTTAACAAAGTGAAGAGATAAAAAAATAGGACCTGCTTCTTTTTTATTCTAAGATATACTAATAGAAAAAATCTCACATTGGGAACTTTATGGGGGCACGAGAATAGACTGTTCGATTCAGACATTCTTTTTTTAGCCATAAGATGTTGGTCATCGGCTATTCATTTCACCCACACGAAATTTAGACATGCCACTAAAATGAATTCAAGTGAGTGAATCCATGTATCAACGCTGGAGATTTTTAAAGTAGCACATATACGAACTTGGGGCATATGCATATCATAGGTGCTATGAAGCATTCAGTGAACTTTACTCAGTTGAAAGCATGATAGCCTAATATTATTCTCTAGTGCTCAAGAATTATTGCTATGCATTTAAGTTGCACAGCAATACAATGTCATGTGGCACTGGTACAATTACAATATGACATCAGCACAGCAATATGATATTCTTCTCAATTATCTGTACAGTGATGCGGATATACATGTTAGAATTGGGAGAGGAGGATTTTTCTATTCACAACTGTGCATCTTATATATATATATATATATATATATAGTTGGTCCTAGGGGAAAAAATCCTGGCCGGTTACCGCCAGTAACCGGATTTACCGGTGGGGACCATGGATGAAAATCCTGGCCGGTACTGGCCTTACCGGTCGGGTCCGGTAACGGAAAACCCGGCCGGTTTTTCCCGGTTTAGCAAATTCAAATTCTAGTCTTCAAATTTTGACTGGTTTTTAAGCAAATTCAAACGAATTTCATCCGGTTTTTTCCCGGTAAATCCGGTAACCGGCCGGTTACCGTTACCGGCCAGTCACCGGTAAACTGGCCAATAACGAGATTTTTATCCTTGGTGGGGACCGAGTGAACAGTAACTGGCTGGGAAATTTAAATTTCAAATTTGAATTTTTGAATGCATAATGCACTTCCTAGGTTGGTTTAGGCCTATTTTGTGCTAGATTACGTATTGTATGAGCTAAATACGCTTGAATTTTTGTTTATGGCCGGTTTGCACTTTATATGAGCTAAATATGCTAGATTACGTATTGTATGAGCTAAATATGCTAGATTACGTATTGTATGAGCTATGCATTTTATTAAACACTTTCTAATTCAAAATTCGTCAATTCAAAATTCTGGCCGGTTTTTCCTGTTTTTTTTACCGGGTTTGCCGGTAACTGGTCCGGTCAAGGATCGAAAAACCGTTTCCGAGGGAGATCCCGCCGGGGAGTCGGGAAAAAAAACCGACCGGTAACCGGCCAGTTACCGGTTTTCCCGGAAAAAACCCGGTTGAATTTCGCATGAATTCGCTTAAAAACCATCCGAAAATCGAAATTTAAAATTTGAATTTGCAAACTCCGAAAAAACCGGCCGGTATTTAGATTCCCGCTACCCACCGATAAGTCCGGTTACCGGCGGTAACCGGCCGGGATTTCTATCCCTGGATCCGGTAACCGATTTTCAAAATCGGTAATTCAAATTTTAGTTTTTGAAATTTGTTTGGTTTTTTTATGGGATTTCCGGTAACCGGTCGGTTACCGTTACCGGCCGCCGATCGGGATTTCAACCAGTAGCGGTTTTTGAATCCTTGGTTGTGCCTCATGGGCTACATGGACAACATGGGCCAAGAGAGAGAGACCAAGAGACAAGGCTCTTAACAATGCATATGAAAGAAAGGAACACAATTTTTTTCAATATAAATGAATGCTCATGTTTGAAACATAAAATTTTAAATCCAATTAGCAAGTGACAAAAAAAGGCAATTACTTCCAGATATGGTAGGCTAAACAAACTGGTGTTTCCTTGAGACATTGGGCTTTGATGCACCAAAGCTTTGTAAAAAGTGCAAAACTTTTTTTATGGTAAGTAAAAAGTGCAAAACTTGCTGGTGAAATGTATTTCAGTGTGTTTTTATTATTTTTGTAAAATCATTTAGTCCTATATTTCTGTACTTGCTGGAGGCCTGGAGCCATTTTGTTGACCTGCGTGTATCCAAACACCAGTCTGTCATCTGTTAGAAGTGTCAGTGCAATTCACAGCAACATCAGGGATCTTTTTACTGATAGGATGTACCCTAAAATGAATTTTTAGCTGTTATTTATCATGTCATGATTAAATATGTGGTATGCCATTGCGGCTAATAACTTACCATTTATATATGTACACATAGGTGTGGGCCAGAATTTGGTCTGTGTTGGCTCAGCATTTTATTGCTGCTGGGAGCCACCATGAGGAGAAAGTTGCCATGTATGCGATTGACTCACTGAGGCAGCTTGGTATGAAGTACTTGGAACGTGCAGAATTGAACAAATTCACATTTCAGAATGACATACTGAAGCCTTTTGTTATTTTAATGAGGAATAGTCGCAGCGAAAAAATCCGTGGTCTGATTGTTGATTGCATTGTTCAGGTATGTCTTTATGTATATTTTTTGACAAATAAATGAAATCTGATGATCTGGAGCTTTTATATCAAATTATGTTCTAAGTAAAAACTTTGCTGGATGAACATGCAGTTGATCAAGTCAAAAGTTGGTAGTATAAAGTCAGGTTGGCGTTGCGTATTCATGATATTCACTGCAGCGGCTGATGATGAGAACGAATATATTGTTGAAAGTGCTTTTGAAAATGTAGAACAAGGTAACTTGGGAAGTAACCTATATAGCTGGCATGAATAGTGTTTTCCCCAACTTATATTAATATATTCTAAAGATGCTAATTTTTTCTTTCTTGACTTATATTTTGAACTAAATGAATGTGTTTTGGCAGTTATCTTGGAACATTTTGATCAAGTTGTTGGTGATTGCTTCATGGATTGTGTCAACTGTCTTATTGGTTTCGCTAATAACAAATGCACTCCTCGAATTAGTTTGAAGGCTATTGCTCTCCTACGTATATGTGAAGATCGTTTGGCCGAGGTTGGGATGATGACTACCCCTTTATTTGCATATGAACTTATTTGCAACTTTGCATTCTCTTTATGTTAATATCTGTAGTTCTGTTGTTCTCTTATTCATTCATGGAAATGCCTTTTTTTGCGTCATTTATTTCTTTGTGCAGGGGTTCATTCCTGGTGGTGCTGTTAAACCCGTCGATGTTTTTCCAGAGGCCAATTTTGATGTGACTGAGCATTACTGGTTTCCTATGCTGGCTGGCCTGTCTGATTTGACTTTAGACTCCAGACCAGAAGTTAGACATTGTGCACTTGAAGTGTTGTTTGATCTGCTGAATGAGAGAGGACATAAATTCTCCTCTCCTTTTTGGGAGAGTATTTTCCATCGTGTACTCTTTCCTATATTTGATCATGTAAGGCATGCTGGAAGGGATGGCCTTTCTTCTGGGGATGATTGGCTTCGTGATACTAGCATTCATTCTCTGCAGTTAATCTGCAACCTTTTCAATACTTTCTATAAGGTAACAGATGCTGTTTTTTTCATCCTGATTTTAGTGGCTTCATGGAAATCCTTTGGATAAACTTTTGATTCTATAGTCGTTCTCTTCATTTTAGAAGACATAGTACATACTACATACTACATATCCAGTCATCCTGCACATAGGGCAAGAGATCCAATTGGAAAGTTGTTTGGTTGGTCATCATCTGATTGTGGTCTTTACAGGAGGTGTCATTTATGCTTCCACCTCTTCTGGGCTTGCTGCTCGAGTGTGCCAAGAAAACAGACCAAACTGTCGTTTCAATTGCTCTTGGAGCTTTAGTTCATCTAATAGAGGTTGGGGGTCACCAATTCAGTGATGGTGACTGGGAAACGCTACTAAAGAGTATTAGGTATTTTCTTGGATTCTATTCCTACTGAAATTAATTTTACCTTTCATTATTCATAATTTCATATATTAATGTTGGCATCACTTGTCAGGGATGCATCATACACAACCCAACCCCTCGAACTCCTCAATTCACTAGGATTTCAGAAGGCAAACAATCAACAATTGCTTTCAAGAGAAGTGGAGACCAACTCTCTTGGCAGTAGTTACCATGATATCAGGGGAGGACCTTCGATAAGTAATAATGGTGAACATGATGGTCATCAGGAAACAAATCTACATACTAGCCTGGACAATTCAGAAGGTACACTAATCTAAAGTGTTCCTCTAGTTGTTTTATACACCAAGCAATACTTTCAGATGAATTGAATGAAATACTGAAAAGTTGACTTCATTTATTGTGTATAACTATTCATCTAGGTTTGCCATCACCATCAGGGAGAACACAACCTGCAGTTTCCCCACGTGGTCAAACCTTTGGACAAAGAATTATGGGTAATATGATGGGTAATCTTTTGGTGAGAAGTCTTACATCCAAATCAAAAGGTCGAACGGATGATATTGCTCCACCCTCACCTGTGAAGGTACATGTTCTGTCCTCTTGCACATATTGATTAGATATCAAATTACTATGATTTGGCCATTAGCAGATTGCATGTACGTGTAGCTTGCTGTATCTGCACGTCAATAAATATTGAACCATACATTCTCACAAAAGATGCTAATTATAAGTTATAGCTTGTATTTAATATTTGGTGTTCCTGTGCATCTCACAAAAGATGGACTTGGTTATAACTTGATGGTAACATACAGACACCTGATCTCATTGGTGTGCGAACAAGGGTCCATGGAATGATACAAATGATACAGTAAATCTATGGATACTGTTAGAAACTTTTGGATTGCTACTGCTTTATTGATATGCTAGCCAATTATGTGTAGTGTGTGTTATGAAAAGTAATCAATATATCATTCAAATAATTTTCAGGTTTTCTTTCCTGAATTCCTCTGCCCTTTTTCTCTTTTGATATGTTGTCCATTGTTAATGCTCTTTGCTCAGCATGTATGACCATAAATTTAACCTGCTGTAAGTCATGTCTGTGCTAGCTCAGCTGGCATGCATGAAACAGCTATGCACCTATGAGCTAAAGTATATTAGCACTGATACCGTCAGTGAGCTTAGTACGGAAGTACTATCTGGCCTTTTTTCATTGTTGGCTATATATTTTTTGTATGTATTTAATTTGCCTGCTTGTTGATCTAGACACCTGATGCTGACGGGCCTGACAAGACTGAAGAAGAAGAAGAGAACCCTATGATGGAGACTGTTAGGAGTAAATGCATCACTCAGTTACTGCTGCTTGGGGCCATTGACAGCATACAGGTGCAGTTTCCACTTTGTATGATGGATACTAGATCTGAATCACTTAATGTATGCGCAAGCAGTGCTTTTGCAGATGTACTAACTGGTGACTATTGATGAACTTTGCAGAAGAAGTATTGGAGCAGGCTAAAAGCCACACAACAGAGAGCATTAATGGATATCTTGCTCTCACTCCTAGAATTTGCTTCTTCCTATAACTCACCTTCAAACCTCCGAACAAGGATGCACCATATACCCCTAGAAAGGTAATGGTTGAATACTAGACATAACTTTTCAAATTGAGGTTTCTAACATTTGAAACTTAATATTGTGTAGGCCTCCGCTGAATCTTCTTCGCCAGGAACTAGCTGGAGCAACTATCTATCTAGAGATTCTACATAAGTCAACAGTGGAGCATGATGCGAATGGATCAACTGAGGAAACAAATGGGTTTGGTGTAGAATCTGATGAACAGGAAAAGCTCAAGAACCTAGCAGAAGGGAAGCTCATTTCTTTCTGTGGGCAGATTTTGAAAGAGGCATCTGATCTCCAGCCTAGCACCGGGGAAGCTGCTAGTGCAGACATACATCGTGTACTGGATCTACGAGCGCCTGTCATTGTCAAGGTATAGTATATATGGATCCTTGAAGTTGTATGTAGGGCTTTTTTAGGGTTTCTCATCCATATTTGGAGAAATGTTCTTTTTCCCACATTTTGAACTGCCATTTGCATTTCAGGTTTTGAATGGAATGTGTATCATGGATGCTCAAATATTCAAGAAGCACCTCAGAGAGTTATATCCATTAATTACAAAACTTATCTGCTGCGATCAGGTATATATGTTTTATGTCTTGGATATATTGTTTGAGGCTTTTAACATATACTAGTGCTGTAATTCTAATTTCTAATTGGTGGTTATGTTGCAGATGGATGTTCGTGGAGCCCTTGGTGATCTTTTCAGCAAACAACTTACTCCACTCATGCCCTGAATCCGGATTGTACTTTGTTCTGTTGCATATATCTTTTCTTGTTGGAGTATATTCAGTACCGGCATTTTTGTGCAATCTTGGAGCACTGAAAGGAAGCTTCACGTCCTTGAGGGACATATCTGGTGCAATACCTACTTCCTACGAGGCACCGAGCTTTGTAGGCTGTAAATCGATAAGCTACAAGTTTTTGCAGTTGATGTGAGTACACATATCATGGAAAGTAACTTGATTATTGCATGCGCCATTTTTCCTGGTGACTTTGCTCTTTATGTGTTATTTGTCTGTGTCCGGATGGGACGATGCTTCTATACACAAGTAGAATTGAGACAACGGAATAGCATTGGCTATATGCATACATTGTACTTGAGGCCTGTTGTTATATGGCAATACTAGATTACTCGTGGTAGGGTTTCTAGCTTTGTGCATTTAATAAAGTCAAGGTCTGCCCGGTGTTGCCTTTATCTGATTCTGCGATTGTAGCAGAATTAGTGTTGGCTCATTGTTCTTTTTATTTTACTCCTTGTAATATTGGCGCGTTAGTGTATCAGTTGCATTCTGTGTCAGTGTTCTCTTGTTATTTCAACCAATTGGTATAACTAACCTGCAAAAACAAAACACTAGAGATCGTGTAGCTATGTTATGTTCAACCATATCTCCGTTCATCAGAATTTAGAAGGAAGCATCGAACATAGTGTGGACAGGCTTGAAGCCAGACCGATCCAATCTCACGGGACGGCTAATACTAATTGATAATAAAATATGGTGTCAATAATGAACTAATGATTGATGAATGAAGTAATCTGGGAGATCTGATGCAGTTGACGGCCACCCCCGACGGTAGTGTTGAGAAGCAAACTACGGTTTAGTCTTTAGTGAAAGGTGGTGACCTTCACCGGCAAGTCATCCTCTCAAAAGGAAAACTTGCTCCATAGCCAAAGCTCATTATGTTCAGTGGCGGAGCGGGGAATTACATTCTGCAAAGGGATCAAATAGCACGAATATAGATAAAATTTTATAGATCACAAAGGAATGTAGTGACAACATTTGGATCATAGGAGGGACCCTGGCAGCCCTCCTCCCTCCGCCTTTGACTGTTTGTTTTTTTCTGAGACCAAAGATCACTAGATTAATGACAACAAAAACCAAATCAAATTGTTTTTTCTTCACTTTAGTATTACTTATAAGCTACTTTTTCCCCTCCACTTTAGTACCACTTATAAGCTGTTTCTTTTATGTTTGAACCACTTCGAGACATTTTTACCTTTGTCTTCCTAACCGTAGCCAGCAACGCCTCCACCATCACCACCGCCGGACCCCCGATTTGACCCCGGTTTAAACGAATGACCCAATTACCTACCGTTTATGGCCGACTCATGCCTTTACTGTCAATTTTCCCACCACGTTGAGCCGGTTCTACACTGTTCACACCTCACCAATCATGACCATATATGTTTTGTCCACTGTTTAGCTTGTTTCAGTGCTGCCCTAGTTCGAACCCTAGTCCATCGACACCCCATTAGGGTTTCCAAGTTCATCTTGATATTATGTGGCTTCATTATTTATGTGATTCTGTTAGCATAACAACTAAGCCTAAACAGAGTCTAATAACATGAACCCTAGATCAATTAGAGAACACCTAATAAACTTTAGTGCGGAATCATTAACATACCATTAGATGGGGATACCATCGTGATTGTTTGAGAGTCGGTCTGGGTTGGTGTAGATCTGAGCGCCGGGATGACAATGGTGGCCGTCAGTCCAAATCTCGCGATGTCGTAGTTGTGGCCTTCGTTCTCCTCAGCGCTTCGTTATCGATCGGGCGTGTGTGTGGGACGTTCTTGAGTTTTGAATACTTAGCCCAAAATCCTGTCGTATCCCTCTGATTTATGTAGCGCTAGAGGAGACCGGGACCAAAACCAAAGCAGTTGGAGCCGCCCCCGATCAGGGCGCGTTGGTGGGCTTTGCCCCGTGAGACTCGGTCTCGGCAGTTAGCCGAGATCAATTAACATTCTCCCCTTTGATCGTAAGGCTAACAACATAAGTCCATCCTCAAATGAAAAACAGCATACCAAGGTAATGTGTGGCATGGCCAATGAAGTGCCATACAACCTCAGTACCTATAGTGTACTATTACATTTTAAAAATGGATATTCATAATACTTAATGGGAGTTGGTTCGTTTTAAGGTCCTTTATCCAGAATCAGAGGCTTTCCAATAAACCCATGCCGGCAACATGATCACGAAATATATTGGGTGGTAAGCCTTTGGTAAGCGGATCCGCAAGCATTGACTTAGTACTAATATGCTTGATACTAATGGTTTGATCCTGGATTCTATCTTTCACAACATGATACTTAATGTCAATGTGTTTGGCAGCACCACTTGACTTGTTGTTACTCGCATAAAAGACTGCGGGTTCGTTATCACAGTATAAGGTGAGTGGTTTAGAAATGTTGTCTACCACTCTAAGACCCGGAATAAAGTTCTTAAGCCATACAGCCTGCCCAGTAGCCTCATAACATGCCACAAACTCAGCTTGCATCGTTGAAGATGCCGTAAGGGTTTGTTTGGAGCTTTTCCACGAGATAGCTCCTCCAATGAGTGTGAAGATATAACTGACGTGGATTTCTTAGTATCAACACATCCCGCAAAATCAATCAATAACCTACAACTTCAAGGTTATCAGTATGCTTATATGTGAGCATGAGATGCTTAGTAGCTTGCATATAACGCAAGACTTTCTTAACGGCCTTCCAGTGGTCCGGTCCTGGATTTGACGGATATCTACCAAGCATTCCGGTTACAAAAGCTAAGTCAGGGCGTGTGCTTACTTGAGCATACATAATGCTTCCGACAGCTGAAGCGTAAGGAACTGTCTTCATCTGATCAGTTTCATATTGGTTCCTTGGATATTGAAATGTCCCAAACTTATCGCCCTTAACAATAGGAGCAGGTGAGCCAGAGCATTTATGCATATTGTATCTCTTTAGTACTCTGTCAACGTATGCTTTTTGAGATAAACTTAATACTCCTTTGGACCTGTCCCGGTGAATTTCAATGCCAAGAACGTAAGAGGCATCACCGAGATCATTCATATCAAAATTGGATGAGAGAAATCTCTTGGTTTCAAACAACATATCCTTATCGCTGCTAGCCAATAAGATATCATCCACATAAAGCACTAAGATGGTGAATTTACTCCCCTTGAACTTAACATATATGCAGTTATCAACTTCATTTTCCTTAAATCCAAAATTCCTTATAACTTTATCAAATTTGAGGTACCACTGCCTCGATGCTTGTTTTAAGCCATAAATAGATTTCTTAAGTCGACATCCCATATGCTCCTTGCCTTCCACGACAAAACCTTCCGGTTGAGTCATGTAAACATTTTCTTGCAAATTGCCATTAAGGAATGCCGTCTTAACATCCATCTGATGTAGCTCTAAATCATAATGAGCTACAAGTGCCATAACGATTCTGAACGAATCCTTAGTTGAGACAGGAGAAAAAGTGTCATTATAATCAATCCCCTCTCTTTGTGAGAAGCCTTTTGCTACGAGTCTTGCTTTGAACCTTTCGATATTTCCCTTAGAGTCATGCTTGGTTTTGTAGACCCATTTACAGCCTACTGTTTTGACTCCATCAGGAATTTCTGCTAAGTCCCATACATCATTAGTGCTCATAGACTTTAGTTCATCCTTCATGGCATCAAGCCATTTATGACAATGTTCACTCATCATTGCTTCCTTATAAGAGGTGGGATCATCTACCTTCCCTATATCATTAATATCCTCATTCATGTAAACAACATAATCATTTGGGATGGCGATCTTCTCTCCATTGTGATCTTCTAATAGGTTCAAAGAACTATTGCGAGAAGGTCTTGAGGCACAGGAGACCTGCGAGGCTCATCATTAGGTATGACATTAGGAATTTCAGAGACCTCAACAAAGGGTGCATCAACAATATTTGGTCTCGAGGTGCAACCACCAAGTGCGAGAATAAAAATCTCTGGGATAAGCGGTGAAGGAACGTAAACCCGCTTCTCTTCAAGATCAATTTTCCTAGGCTCCAGGTCCTTATTATTTTCTAAGAACACAGCATGTCTTGTTTCTACAAACTTAGTTGTTCTATCAGACAATAAAACCGATACCCTTTAGATCTTTCGGTACCCTATAAAATGGCAACTTCTTGTCTTAGGATCTAATTTTCCAATATGTGGATTAAATATCTTAGCTTCAAAGACAACAACCCCATACTCTTAAATATTTCAAACTTGGTTTTCTCCCATCCATAATTCATAAGGTGTCTTAGGTAATTGATTTCTCGGGAACCCTATTAAGAATATGTCTTCTTGTCTTTAGTGCCTCCATCCATAAATCGGTTGATAAACTAGAGTAGCTAAGCATGCTCAGTACCATATCCATAAGTGTACGGTTGCGTCTCTCACTACCCCATTTCTTGAGGTTCACCGGTGTAGAATATTGGGCAACAATGCCATTTTCTGAAGGAACTTAGCGAAAGGGCGAGAATTTGGCCATAAGGGCATGTCTCCCATAATATTCTCCCCACGGTCCGATCTTACCACTTTGATTCTTAGGTTGTGCTGATTTTCAACTTCACCTTAAATATCTTAAATTTATCAAGTGACTTGGATCGGTCCTTAATGGGAAAAATATAACCATAACGGAGAAATCATCGATGAATGTAATGAAAGAATCAAAACCATCCACCGATGTCACAGAAAAGGACCACAAATATCGGTATGAATTAACTCTAATAGTCCCGAGTGCGAGTTGCTCCTTCTTTATTTTCTTTACGTATTTTCCTTTAATGCAATCAATGCAATTGGTCCGAGTCGAGAAATCTAATGGTTGGAGAATCTCTTCCTTAATGAGACGCTCCATTCTCCCCTTCAAATGTGGCCTAAACGACGATGCCACGCTTTTGAAGAAGTCTCATTATTCTTTTTACGCATAGTATCACACACATTCAAAGATATCGGTGATTCATTAAGGGAAAGCATATAAAGCTTGTCTTGTCTAACAGCAAGACCAATATTATTTGAATTAAATGTGATAACACACTTATTGTTACCAAAATTACATTTAAATCCATCATCGTCCAATAAAGATATCAAATTAAATTCCTCCTAATGGAAGGAACAAAACTACATTATTAAGGCGAAGTGTGAAGCCGCTATCTAAAACTAAGGAAACAGAACCAACGATTCCACTTGGCTTCTTTTCCATCCGCGACTCTAAGACTTCGCTCCCCCTTTCTTAGTGTTCTCGCGGTATGGAATCCCTGTAAAGAGTTGGTAACGTGCACAGTTGCACCTGAGTCAATCCACCAAGATTTAAGGGAAAAATTAGTATAAAGGGTTTCATCAACAAACGTTATAGAATCATTACCCTTCTTGACGAGCCACTTTAGGAAACCAACACAATCCTTCTGGAAATGTCCTGGCTCCTTGCAGAAGTGACATGCATTCCCACTTGGTGCTTTAGCAGGAGCAACATTGGGCTTAGGTGTATTTTGCACCTTAGGCCCTGATTTATCTGAATTAGGAGAGTAGTGCAGTCTTTTCTTGGATTTGAAGTCCCCTGAGAACTTCCTTTTGCTAGGACCGCCAACTTGATTCACAAAATCTTTCTTTTCGGTCCTAATCCTTTCTTCCTCCTGGACACACATGGCGATAAGATCGCTCATGCTCCATTTATCTTTCTGAGTATTATAGTTTATCTTAAAAGCAGTGTACTCAGAAGGAAGAGAAGTCATAATGAAGTGGACTAGGAAACCATCAGATATTTCCATGTCCATGCCCTTGAGTTTTCCAGCCATATCAGTCATCATCATTATATGCTCTCTTATACTGCTGGACCCGTCATACTTAGTGGATAGAAGCCTCTGGATTAATGTACTGGCATAAACCTTAGTGGAGCCTTTGAATTTCTCCTCTACTGAAGCCAGATACTCCTTAGCATTTTCAGAATCTGGGATTGCTCCCCTGATTCCAACTGAGATAGAGGTCTTCATAATCATTAGTGATAGACGGTTAGACCGCTCCCATTTTTCAGCATTATTATCATATATTTTCTTTTTCTCATCGTGTAGTCCTCACCAATGGTGGGAGAAACGGAGCGAGCACCCTTAATGCATAATCAAGGTCTAATACTCCAAGGACAACTGAAATTCTTTCTTTCCAAGCGGGGAAGTTGCTCCCCGTAAGCTGCTCAATGTTGTCAATTGTAGCGGCAACATTTGAAGTATTCATTGCTGAACATTAAAATACAGGGGAAAAATTAGAAATAACATAAAAAGTATTGCATGCAATTAACCCTACGTTAGTCTGATTAATAACATGCAAAATTATAGTTCTAGTTTATATCACCGTTGGGCAGAAATAAAAAGAACTATAACAATTAATGTGGCGACACATGACTACAAACAACGTTGGTCAGTATGTAATCATGTGTATACATAATGCCATAATAAATCATAAAATTCTCCAATTAAAATATCTCGTTGGTTCAATTTTAATCAGAGACTAATTCATACTGAGCCATGAGAAAATATCAATAATTAAAACAGTGCACAAAATAAATAATAATAAAACTTAATCATAAAAGGACTTTAAAAAAAATTGGGAATGCTACTGTGTTGCCTTACAAAATTGAGTAATCAACATTAGATTAAACAATACACAAAATAAATAAATCAGAAAATCATTTTGCAAAAAAATGAGGAAAAACCATTATTCCTTGGGCTCGACCATGATCGTCTTGAGTCACCCGCCCAAAACAATGGCCGCAACCCAATTGCCGGCGCGTCCGTCGGATCTCGAGATCAACGGCCGAGATCACGCCCGTTTTAACACCGCCGGCCGAAAGATTCACGCGAGACGTCGGATTGAAATGGACGGCCAAGATCGACAGAAGCGTGATATAAAACCGATGAAATCGGAAACCCTAAACCTAATTCTCATTCCTCTCGTTCTCTCCCGAAATCTCCGCTCGGAGGCGACGGCGCGACGGCGCGAAGCTCACGAGTGGAGAGCATCAGCGGCTCCGAGCACCGATGCCGCTGGTCGAAGACCGGAGCGGCAGCTTGAGCGACGAACCCTAAGAGGCGGCGCCCTCGCAACTCTCCTAGCTGGCGAGCGCGTGCGACCGAGGTCGCGCGCGCAGCCGTCGAGTGGAGTTGCGGCGGCGCCCGAGACCGGAGTGACGACTCCAGATCTCCAAAAAACGTGAGTATTCCGCCGCTCCTTTTGCCTTTTGATCTGAGTTCTTGGGGTCGGGGTTCTGATATCTGAGTTGGTGTTTCTGACTTTGGGGATTTTCGTGATTGCTTTAGGGGTTTTTGCTTAAAGATCTTAAATCCCCTCCTTCTAAGAGCTAAGACGAGTCAATAGGACCAGATCCGGGCGAGGCCAGATCGGCTGAGGCTGATCTGGGACTAATCGGGTTCACTATGAGTCTAGGGCTAGCTCTGATACCATTGTTAGCATAACAACTAAGCCTAAACAGAGTCTAATAACATGAACCCTAGATCAATTAGAGAACACCTAATAAACTTTAGTGCGGAATCATTAACATACCATTAGATGAGGATGCCATCGTGATTGTTTGAGAGTCGGTCTGGGTTGGTGTAGATCTGAGCGCCGGGATGACAATGGTGGCCGTCAGTCCAAATCTCGCAATGTCGTAGTTGTGGCCTTCGTTCTCCTCAGCGCTTCGTTACCGATCGGGCGTGTGTGTGGGACGTTCTTGAGTTTTGAATACTTAGCCCAAAACCCTGCCGTATCCCTCTGATTTATGTAGCGCTAGAGGAGACCGGGACCAAAACCAAAGCAGTTGGAGCCGCCCCCGATCAGGGCGCGTTGGTGGGCTTTGCCCCGTGAGACTCGGTCTCGGCAGTTAGCCGAGATCAATCTAACAGATTCTTCTCGCATTAGATCATGTCACCACCGGACCCCGAGCAGGAGAAGGAGTTGGAACCGAAGCAGGAGGAGAAAGGACAAGTAGTTGAAGCGGAAGGGTGGTACTACGCCGAGCCGGGAGGCAAGCCATGTCCTTGCTCACATTGATCCTACCGTGATAGTATTTTCTAGTTATTAAGAATGCATGGTTTACTTTCAGTAAGGTACTTTGCAATGATATGATGAATAGTTATATCATGTTTAGTAATATTGCTAAAGCCTGCCTTGACATTGATGATACCCTGTTAATCCTTAGTCAACCTAGGATAGGAGGTATAGTATACACCAAACACCAAATATGTTATAACACTATGCATGCACTCACTTGGTTATTAAATGGCATATCATCAAATAGCAAATGGTTTATGCTATGGATTAAACTGGTTTTGTTGTCAGTAAGGTGGCTATGCCCCTCACCTGAAGTATGTAAGGATGAAATCCACTTGTGCCATGTAAATGACATAGTTAAACACTCAACCGCACGATCGATTAATCGGATCTGGTTGTATGCTGCTCTAGTTTATCGAACTTATGAAGATTTGGAACCTACCATCATTCCTGCTATAATCATTCCTGCCAAGTTAAATCAACTCTTGTAATACCTGTTTTACAAGTTATTATATGATATTGCTTGACAATTACGGTTAAGAAAGAGGTAACCATAAATCCCAACTCCTGTGGTATTACCCCGCATCTGTAGTTCATTTCCCACATGGCTTGCTAAGTACCGAAAGTACTCACTCTTGTTGCGTCAACTTCAGACTACGTGGAGGCCGAAGGAGATGAATACTATGAAGAGGATTACTACAATCCACTGCATGGAGTGGATGATTATGCGTTCTAGGTCTCGATCGCGCTTAGACTATTATGCTTGTGGGCGTCTTCCGCTGGATACTTTGCTTGTATAGTATTTGACATGTCGGCCTTCTTAAGTAGAACCTGGTTTGTATGACGTATTTTGAACTTATGTAATAAGTATACTGTTCAATCAAAGTTTATGTTTCTGTATCAGTGTACACAGTTGAAATCCTGGACAGTTGTGGGAATATGCGATTCCTAGTTAATTAGGGGAGTCCCTGCGGGAAGCGGCGATGGCATTGTTGAGATGGTTCCTTCCTTGGTTGCACACGCACTCCTTCCTTAGTTGCGCGTGTGCACACACACACTTCACCCACTCAAATTGTTGTAGTGCTACCGTAGTTTAGATGTGAGGGGAATATATAAGGGGAGATTTGAGAATTTACCATTATGAAATAGATGCATTTGAGTATTTACCTATCAATATCTCACTGACATGTGGCTCTCAAAACTCACGTGTCAGTGAGGTATCGAAAACTAAATCCTTAAATACACTTATTCATAATAGTAAATCCTCAGTAATTCCATATATAAGGGAATGAGTAATTTTAGAGTTTAAATACCATTTTGTTTCGAGTGTTGTTTTGGTACTAATAAAGGGTGCCTCATGTGTTTTCTAGTGGTATTAACTTAACTTTTCCATAAATAGAGGGGCCAATAAGATAAGCAAGAAAAAGAACATAAGTTTGGCCCGCGAGCAGTTACTACCCGGAGGGTCGTTCCGTGTGTGCGCGTCGCGTTAACCAGCTTCCTTCGCGAGAGTCGTCGTCGTCACTCATATCTGGCTGGGTGGGAGCGGTGGTTCGTGCGCTGCTGGATTTGGCAGGAATCATCGTCTCCCCCCGAGACCCCCTACTCCATCGCCATTGTCGGTGCAAGCAAGGAAGGGAGCCGAGGGCAAGGCGAGGGGTAGGGAGATGGCGGGGCGCTACGACGGCAACCCCTTCGAGGAGGAGGACGTGAACCCTTTCTCGGTAAGAAATCAACCTCCTATGTCATATCTCTTTTCTAGGAATTCCACCATTGCCGGACGCAGCGGATCTAGTTTCCTTCTCTTTTCGTGGGCGTTTGGCGATGTGTTCGTTCCTGTTAGGATCTGAGTGGGGGCGCAGATCTAACCACGTCTCCGCCATGGATGACCCCATATCTTTCTGTTTTTTCTTGCAATCTTTCCATCGCCGACGGTTCTTGGGGGGATTTTTCATGTCCTGATGATGCATTGGTACCTAAACCCTCTTGTGTGCGCTCACGGCTGAATTTTTGGTGTTTTCTCTGTAGGAACAAACGCGCGGCAAGGCTGGCGGGCAGTCCAACTACGGCGGCGGTGCGTTCTACATGACGGTAAGGTGTTCGGTGTTCTGTTCTTCTGGGGCGGACCAATTTGAAGTTGGGGTTGAATTTGCTTTTATGGTTTGCTGCTCACCTCTTTGTGATTTGTACTGTAATGTAGAATCCCAGAAACGTGCCTCCCGCGTCGAATTCACGGCTTTCGCCCCTTCCCCCGGAACCCGCAGATTTCAGTGCCACGGTGGATATCCCTCTTGACTCGTCAAAGGTTTGTATGAATGTGCAGTTTATTCATCTAATCATCTCAGCTGCAAAATGCCTATGTCAATGAGTAATACAGCTTGAAGGAAAATGCTGTCCACAGCTTGTACCGAGGGCGTGCATAGCTTATGTTGCTTCGCGTTAATGCGTGCTCTGTGAATGCTCCAGGACCTGAAGAAAAGGGAAAAGGAGCTTCAAGCGAGGGAAGCAGAATTGAACAAGAGGGAGAAGGTGCATTGCACATATATGCAGTTATATTACTCTTTAATTGTGGCCGTTACATGAGTCAAAAGTCAAAACAGAACTTGTTTGAAGCTCATGTTAGTTAATCTTGTTTTTTCATTCCAAACTTGAATAGCAGGCTTAAATGTGAACTAATTTCTTAAAAATTATTTTGGATCATAACGCACTGTTGATTTCCCTTTGAAGTTCAGCCTTGTAGCTGCACAATGTATTCCCCACGTTATGCTATGTAGTTGATAGGAGCTATGCAAGTTTTGTCAGTTTGTGATTCTTACATTGCTATATTCATTATATTGACTAGGAACTAAAAAGGAGAGAAGAGGCTGCAGCACGAGGTAAATGTTCATTAATTTTCTTTCATTGATGACACCGTAGAAGCAATTCTCCTTGATAATCCTTTTTCTGTTACTCCAAAGAAAATGAAAGAATAATAGTGATGCTCTAGTTAGAGTTCTGTAAAGCAAGTATATCTAATGAGCATCAGAAGCACTGTTGTATTAAGTTAACTTGGGATAATTCCCTTGAGTTATTGATCGCTCTATGCCAAGTTCAAGCTAAACTTGTATCTATTTTCTTTTGTTATTTTGAACTTTCTGTTTCTCTGTTTTCAGACCTTTGTATCTGACCATTTTGTTGTTATCATTCATTTTTTCAACAGAAATTTTATTTAATTGTTTGTTCATGGGTAGCTAAACATTTGTTCCTCTAATTGGTTTGATATTATTTTGTAGCTGGTATTGTTATCGAGGAGAAAAACTGGCCTCCTTTTCTGCCACTCATCCACCATGATATTGCCAATGAGATACCAAGTCACCTTCAAAGAATGCAATACTTTGCGTTCGCGTCATTTCTTGGTATGCTTCCTTTCCGATTCACAAAATTGCTCATTCTTAAACTTCGATGAAGAACCTTCTTATTTTTTTAAAAAAAAAGTCATTGTGGACAAGCATTCTGTCCATATCTTAGGAGATATTATTTTATTTCAGAAAGATCGCATTTTCAGTCGGTTAACTTTTTTTGTCTGTGGGATATGAACCAACTGTAAGATGGGCAAGGAATTTTGTTCAAACTTCAAGGCATGGCCGCTGAAATAATTTGTCACTTGTGTTTTACATTAAAAACATTTAATTTGATCATTTAGATGCATTTCTTCAGTTGTCAGCCATAGCATAATTAAATATGTTGGCAGAGGCGATTGTTAATGTCATTAAGGGTTATATTGCTGTATGCCTGTATTACCAAGATTACAATGCATGTTAATGAGATTTCTAAAACACAGGGAGAAGCTTTTGAGAAGATCTTAATGGTATTTGAATTCTGCATTTTAGTTTCAAATTTTATGAAGAGCTAAATGCCATTCCAAATCTCTTTTTTTCCAAAGGTTTAAATGGAAGGGCATATTGAGATTAAATCTTCCTCTTATATCACATATAAATATATTAGGTGTTATATTTCCTTATCAGCAAAACTAAGTGCTTTCTCTGGCATTGAATAGGGTTGGTTTGCTGTCTCTTCTGGAACATCATAGCAGTTACTTCAGCTTGGATCAAGGGAGAAGGTAATACTCAATCCCTTTTGTTGTTGCCTGTGGTCTGTGCATCTAAAAAAATTAATTAATGCTTATTTATGAATGGTCTATCCATTTTCAGGTGTGAAGATCTGGTTGCTAGCAATCATCTACTTCATCTCTGGGGTTCCTGGTGCATATGTGTTATGGTATCGTCCTCTTTATAATGCTATGAGGTATATATATATTTGAAAGCTTATTGTTGTATGTCTCTTTCCTCCTCCTGGTTTTTGCATATGGATAAATAACATTTGCTGGCAACTTGTTTTGTAGGACTGATAGTGCCTTGAAGTTTGGATTGTTCTTCTTGCTTTACTTGGTAGGTCTTATGAGTCGCTTACTTAAGAATGTGTTGGTTTCTGTGTTATGTTTAGTGTTCACTAATTTAAAACCTATTTGAATACAATGCTCTAACTTTCTGTCCTTACAGCTTCACATTCTTTTCTGCATATTTTCTGCTGTGGCTCCTCCTGCTGTCTTTGAGGGAAAGTCTTTGGCGTAAGTTTATTGCTTGTCTATATTCTATCAAGGGGCGTTATGGAGACTGAAACTAGTGACCTCCATAGTACTTGCATTTTATACCAATGGCTTTTGCTATGATAGTGTCAGTGAGACAGTGGGGTGACTTGTATGTTGTTGCACATTTTGATGCACCTGTAATAACATACTAAAATTTGCATCGTAGAACAAAGCTCCACTACACAGTTTCCACTTGATTGCGTAGACCCCATTTTTGGACTCACCTTAATGAGTTCCTGAATTCTGTCCCATCTTTCATTTCTTCCACACAAACATAAAATGTTTAACTCCCTAGGTATAGTATTTCATGTTCTCATGATTAGTACTTATAATAAGGCTGTGATTCAGAAGATTACTGACTATTCATGTGGCACTGTCTGGTGGCCCAAAATATCCTCTTCTTTTTTTCCTTGAACCTTTACATGGACTGACTTTTCTTATGCTCTTGTAGAGGAATTTTGCCAGCGATTGATCTTATCAGCGTGAATGCTTTGGTGGGGGTAAGTGCAGCACCTTATTGTTAGCCAACTACATTTATGATTTGTGTCTATATTAGATACACAGTTTTGAACTTTTGATGAAAATTGCCAGGGTAGCTTTCAGATTCATGATGCCATAGAGTTCTTTGGTTGGCCAAGTAATTCATATAATTCTTGTGCAGATCTTCTACTTTGTTGGATTTGGATTATTTTGCCTTGAATCGTTGCTCAGCATCTGGGTTATCCAGGTCAGTCTTGCGATGAGCATCCGATCTGATTTCTAGAGTTAACTTAAAGTGAATTATCTGAGACCTTTTGACATTATGGATGCAGCAAGTGTACATGTACTTCCGAGGAAGTGGGAAAGCTGCAGAGATGAAGCGTGATGCAACTAGGGGCGCTATGAGAGCAGCATTTTAATTGTCACATATCTCAGATGATAGGTTTCAAGCACAATTCCATGGATAGATCGTGCCATAAACAAAGTATATGTTTTCCTTTGTTCTGACTATAAATCTTAAATTGTTAGTGGGTTACTGTGATGTTACATGTGCCATTGTATGACTTCTTTTTTTTTCAATCAATGTAGAGAATGTGCAGTTGTTACAACTTATGAGATCTGGTCTGGTTGTGCAAATCATTTTCGCTTGTTTTTTTTTGAGACAGTAGATATGGTGTTGCTAATACAAAGTGAGTAATGCTCGTATGAAGAAAACAATCTACGGGGGGCAAAGTATAAAGAAATGGGTTTGCACTTCGGATTAGCTAGTTCTGCCAGTAAAATTGTGATACTTCTAGCTTAAAAAGTTTTCCTATCTATTCTCAACCGTGGTAGTCAATTGAATCGGAGCCAATACATGGATCAACACAAATAGAAAATAAAACAAAAATGATGGATGTCTAATCCCTCGTTCCGGTGTCTTATTCAGAGGAAGCACAGCCAAACCAGCCAGTCGCTGCACGTCGTCAACCAAACATGCTGTTGTCCCTGCCAAACACAAGCGTCGTCGCCCAGTTGAATGACACGTAGAACCTGTTCCTCCAGCTCACCACCCGCGTCAGGTACGCCGACCGCCACATCAGCCAGCTGACGAAGCCGGCCATCGACACCCCCTTTGCACCCTGCAAAGCGCAATTTCAGAAAGGAAAAGGAAGACTTTTTTTTTTTAAAAAAAAAACTGTCGGCAGGAGATGAACTTGCCTACAGTGGGGAGGTTTCTGTAACTAGCTACAGGGATTTAGAAATTTTTAAATATAGCAAATGAGCTCAAAAAAATTATGAATATTTTTTTGTGGAGTCTCCCGATACAGTTCACTTAATTGTGTAATTTTTTTATAATTTTATATGTTTCTACAAAATTCATTTAAGTATATTATTTATAGAAATTTTTAAATATATAAAATGAAATCCAAAAATTATGATTTTTTTTGGTAACGCTCTTTACATAGTGAAATTAATTTTTGTAATTTTTTAAGAATTTTATATGTTCTAAAATTGTCTCTATAATTCTGAATTTAGGTTTCTGACACAATGTACTTGATTGTGTAAACACTTAATTTTTTAGACAATTCCAGAACATATAAAATTCTGAAAAAATTACAAAATCAAGTCCACTATCCAAAGAGCATTCACAAAAACATTCATAATTTTTGGATCTCGTTTTATATATTTAGAAATTCGTACAAATAGTATACTTAAATAAATTTTGTAGAAATATGCAGAACGGATAAAATTATTTAAAAAGATTACACAAGTATGTGCACTATGTCGGAAGGCTCCACAAAAAAATTTATAATTTTTTGAGCTCATTTCTATATTTAAAAATTCCTAGATTGAACTCTGTTGCCCTTTACAGGAACCCCAACTGTTCCGAGTTTATGTTGCCAGTTCATCTGACGACACGCTGTCGCCAAATGAACTGACGACAGAAATCTAATTTTGTAATTTTTTGGAGCGACTCCCTAGTTTTGTGTGTGTGTGTGTGTGTGTGTGTGTGTGTATATATATAATCCGAAAAAGGAACAGCTTATGCTGCATATTATGCATTTCTCAAACAAATACATGTATAGAAGATAAGCAAACATAGTCTCATCCACCTATTTATTTATGCTCGTGCTAAGGACAGACTTTCTACTACCAAGCTCCAAAATAAGTCTATTGATTGCATTCTACTTTTCAAGTTCTTGTAAACATTGAAATTTAATTGACTAAGACTCTAAGGCTAAGAAGCTAAATCACTAACGTAATGTGATTAATTCGAGAGGAAAACCTGCTAACTTGAGTCAAACTAATTAAGTAGCCGTCTGCTAGAGGAGATGGATCAGGTCACCGCGCCTTGGCTGCACTGGCGCGCCACGCGCCCGGTGGCCTGAGCCGCGCCGTCGACCAGAAGCCCCTCGCCACAGTGTAGCGGCTTACCCACATGCCGTCGCGCCTCAGCCCGCACGAGCACGAGCACGAGCACGAAGGCGAGGTCGCCGCTGTGCTGCCGCTCGGTGGTCCCAGACTCCCGCTCACCCAACACTGTCTTTGATGGCAATAATTAGGAATTGGGAAGAAGGTTAGGGTATTCTCCGTAGGTGGGCTCTGGGTCATCACTTTATGTTTTAGTTGCTAAACATCCGGCCCATCTTGCTTGACAGTTCTCATACCAGGCCTACTCGTCAAGTCGTCTTTCTCCCAACGCTGCTTTCGGTTCCTCAGACCTTCTTCCAATGCTCCAATGGCGGCCAATGCCCATCCACGGTGGCCGTGAAGGGGGTGGTACCAGCACCGCCGGAGGGTGGGCTCAAGCCCACCTAAGCCCCCCTAGGTGGATTCGCCCTTGCACGTAGGTCGTCTATAGCATATACTAGCTAGGATTTGTGCATATCGACAATGCAGTAGTCGGCTTCAGCGCGCGAACCAACACACGTACAAATGGCTTCGACGCCGCTGTACGGAGCTCGTCTACTCCCCCACGTGGTTTTGTGGACCCGAGTGTTGGGAATCCGCCACTATGGCCCCAACAGCAATCGAGAAGTCGGCAGTGACCACCGCAGTTGGCAAAGAAAGCGTCGTTGAGCCCGGCTTCCCCATTCACTGACTATGACAGTGAGCTATGTATCTACAGGACGATGGCTCATATCCGAGTGGCTAGAGTCCAGATCCGATCGGATGTGGACGTCAGCCGCTCATATCTGAACGATGACGACTTGGTCATCAGAGATGGAGAGCGTGGTGGCAGCGGGGAGGATCGGTGAGGTGAGGGGAGGGGTGGCATGGGGAGGCGGCAACGGCGGTAGGGAAAAGAAGGTGGCGGCTGGTGGTGTTGAGAGAGCGGGGTGGAGAGGGAGTGATGGGAGGGAAGCAGAGGCAGGCGCTACGACCAAGAGGGGAAGCCGGCTCGTCGGCGAGTTAGGGAGGGGGATGCCGGCGGGAGGAGGAAGAGTGGACGGTGTTGGTGGTGACAGGTGAGAAAGGTAGGAGATAGAAGGCGTCGGTGTATGTGAAGCATGTGGGTGCCACAATCGGCTGCCAGTGGAGGTGGCATAGCGGAGAGGGAGAGGCCGGCTTGGCGAAGGGCGAGTCGCAGCGGAGGGGGAGAGAGAGGTCGAAGCAGCGGAGAGGGAGGTACCACGGCTTTTGTGTGAATGAAGCTGATAAATGTGTCTACTATCGGTTTAGTGGGGGCAAAGGTGTCATTCTATGTCTTTACGTAGATGACAAATTGCTTTTTAGGACCAACATAGATGCAATCAATAGTACAAAGTCTTTTCTCTCAAAGAATTTTGATATGAAAGATCTGGGTGAAGCGGATGTTATCCTAAACATCAAGTTTATAAAGGGTGAGAATGGAATTACTCTTTCACAATCTCATTATGTGGACAAGGTCCTATCCACATTTGGATTCATGGACTGTAAATCAGCAGCCACACCCTATGATCCAAATACTAAACTACATAAAAATATTGGACATGGACAAGATCAGCTTAAATATTCTCAAATTATAGGATCCTTAATGTATTTAACTAATGCAACGAGGCCTGACATCTCATATGTTGTAAGCAGATTGAGTTGCTATACGTCAAATCCAGGAGATGATCATTGGATAGCACTAGAGATGGTACTTAGGTACCTTAAGGGGACCTCTAATTTGGGAATACATTATTCTGGCCATCCGGCAGTCTTGGAATGATTCAGTAATTATAACTAGATTAGTGACTCAGATGATATGAAAGCTACAAGTGGTTATATCTTCACTCTAGCAGGTGGGGCTGTTTCGTGGAAGTCTTCTAAATAGACTATCCTTACACGGTCCACCATGGAGGTTGAGCTGGTAGCTCTAGACTCAGCGGTTGTAGAGGCAGAATGGATTAGAGAACTCCTTTCTAACCTACCTGTGCTGAAAAAACCAATTCCAGCCGTTTTGACCTACTGCGATAACCAAACCATACTGGTTAAGGCGAAAAGTAGGAAGGACAATATGAAGTCATCAAAATATATTAAAACGCGACTTAAGTCGGTAAGGCATGCCAAAGAGACGGGTGTTATTACTGTAGAACACATCCAGTCTGAAAGGAACTTGGCAGATCCTTTCATACCCGTGTAAAGGCTCACATTGGTGGTAACCTATCCTAAGAGATCGGAGATCCCGTGAACTAGGCTCTAGGACAACAAACTGTGCGGGATAATAGAGCACATCCAAAGGGTCCTATTAGCTGCATTGCTCTTGTCTGTATGGAAGGATGAGCAACAACTCTTAATGAATTCAAAAACCTAAATGGTATCGAGATTCATCCTACAGGATTCCCTGAAGAATTCACCTATTTAAGTATGCTCGTGAGGTCGCGATCAAAGGAAGATAAGGGTATACTTTCTTAAGTACTCATGACATAGATACGGGGACATGACCAAAACGTCCCAACCCGAGAGGGAAAAGGGCAAGCCGCCCAGTACAGACTGTAACCTGAATGAAAATTCTCACACCAAGACATTGGATCAAGGCGTAGTCCTCCTTTGTCTGTGCAGAGTCATAGTCCCTGTTGCTAGGCTTTGTGTTCAAACCCGCAATGTACCCATCGCCGAACAGCTGTATATTAAACAAGTTTTTGAGTATCTTTTATCAAATTGATAAATTGATGGGGACTGTTGGACCTTTTGAGGGCCTTTTGGGAATTTCCCAATTAGAGAAAAGAATTAGAAAAGGGTAAAGAATTAGGCCCACTTGTCTTTGAGGGGTGAAGAGGGATAAGGTTTCCATACCTTATCTCCATCCAGAGGATGGAGGGCTCAGTGATGGCCTTGATGCGAAAAGGGAGGAGCTCCCTGGTGGCTGGGGTGGATGGAGTCGTTGGCAGCCCTGTCTCTTCGGAGCCAGTTGTTGGCTGCAGCCGTAACCCTAAAGCCTTGAGGCTCCTCTTTATTTGAAGGTTCCTTCTTCTTTCTGGGGATTGAAGCTAATTCTTTTTCCCTTTTATTTTTCGGTTGTTTTCTTCCTTGTGCTTGAACTTCAAATTCGAGATGATCCTTGGAGTTCCTTCCAACTGTCATACCTTTATTTCGAAGGAATTTTGGTTGGTTGATATGAAGTTATTGAGGTCGACCTGATATTGACCTGAGAAGGAAGAGGCTTTCGAACTTGTTCCTTGTGGTGCTCTGTGAAGAGGAATTCTTCGGCAAGTGTCCCTGGTAACTTGTGTGGCTCCTCTTGTACCTCGACTTCTTTCTTTGGTGTAATCCAAAGGAAGCAGAGTGGCATTGTATCTCCGAATACTTTAGCAATAGATTTTCTGGGACAGTGTCTGTAAGACGTGCCTTGCCTTGTTCATCATGGTGATTTTGAATATCGTCGGCTCTGTGAGTATCTCTTTGATCTAATTGCGATTCACTTTATTATTATATATGTGAATGTTGTTCTGTTAAGTTTCATTCACTGTGAGATATAGCAAAGTGACTTTTGTGGGCTTAATTCTGCTCTGTGATGATTGTCAAGATCTGAAGTTGAATAGATAACTGTAAACAGACTTGAGCCAAGTTATTTAGCTTTCTTATGTTAGTTTTATTTAGTAGCTGGTATTCTATCTGTTGCTCAGTTTCGGCTGAAACAAGGCTGTTCATTTCTGATACGTGGACTTGTTGATCCTCTGTGGTATGTTAGCACTGTTATATTCAGTCTGACCGATAGGATTAAAGCTGAAATTAATGTGAGTTATCTTGTGAGCATTTGATCTGTTATTTCATATCAGTTTTTGTACTGCTTTGTGATTCTATACTCTCTGATGGTCAAATGATACTTAGTTATTGGTAGATTAATCTGTTGCTTTGAGATAAAATTGGTATATTAGAAAGCTTTAATTTGAGTTCAAGATCTATTTTGTAGTTGTCATATTTGACTGGTGAAGAGTTTTGACTGATGCACTGAGATTGCAAAGGTTAATTCTTTTGCATCTACCCTTCTGAGAGCATTCAATTTCATCCTATATCTGAGCTTTATGCTGACTCTTAATGTTCTCATGATGTTTTTGCTAAGCAATTTTTTATTATGTATAGATGACTTTGAAGATTTACATGAGTTCATGTTATTTTGGTCATTTATACTATGTTAGAATTATGCTTTAATGTTAATTATTTATGCTGGGATTATTTCTGAAATTTTGCTAAAACTGATTGTTTTTTTTCAACACGTGGTGTTCACGGTGTTGGTCGCCGCCGGGACGAGGTCCTTGAGCTGCACCGTCCTGCCCCCGCCGCCGCCGCCGCTACCGTCAGGCGCGCCAGCCGGCAACATGTTGTCATCAATTTCTAACTGCTGCTCGTTAGTCGCCGTAGAGTAAGAACAACATAGATTGGCTGCTAATGTTTGCATTGCGAAATCCGATCTTGGTAGGATTCGTGGTCAGTGCTCTTGGTGAAGTTTGGGTCCACGTGAATAAGCTGTAGTGGTTAGTTTCTACTAGGCATTTGATCGAACACCTTGTGGTCGATCGTCTGATAGCCAAGTTTGAATACCTACGTACGGGGTGCTTACCCCTTTGTGCGCCATGGGTGACGCTCGGACCGACGGGATCCTTCGGTGTTGGGGTTAGCTCAGGATCTGCATACAATAACACACACGCACGGTGGTTACATTCACACCGGGGTGCGACGCAAGTGTGCAACGGCGGCGGGGTGGTTTCGTGGGTGTGGTGCTCGGCCAAGCCGACTGGAAGCGTCGCCTGTTACAGATGAACATGGAGCCCAAATTCCTTCCTGCTTCTGCTGATGGCTGCCCGGGCCCGCGGTGACGCTCCTTTCCTTAACTCGTTCGGTGCGTCCTTCTCGATCGCTACCTACAAGTTACAAGGCTTCGGTGCAAATTGATGCCGCGAACATGGGCACTCCACACTTCAATCCTTTCTCACTGTTGAGCAGCCTGCCTTTCTACAGGAAAGTAACACAGCGTCCGAAGGAATCGCCACCAACCGGGCCGATCGGACGAGCGTGCAGGCAGCCCCTCACGCGCGTCGTGATCATCCATCGATTGATGAGTACGTACGCGTCCCCTCCTCATCCATTCGATCTCACTGTACGGTACTGCTGCACCACCCACTAGGTCGTGAGATGTTCTGGGATAGTTGTTGTTTGGACAGTACAGATGGATCGATCACGCTACTCTGAATTTGTACTTCCTCCTAAGTAACTCTGTGTGTACGTACGGAGGAGGTATGCAGCATGGCATGGCATGGCTGCAGGCTGGCGCTAGCTGGAGCTCGGCAAGTGTGATATGTCGCCGCGCGTGTTAAAACTGTACGGTCTACTGGCTTAACTAGGCCCTCTTCTACCAAAAAAAATCTCTCGGTAAGAAATGGAAAGAGATATGCTACTCTAAGATGCATGCTAGGATAACTACTCTAGTTAGCTTCTCAAGTGGAAGGACGAGCTGAGAAGCTTGTCGTTCGTGTGTTCATTTTCAATAGCGCTAGGCTAGTAGCATATACTCCTACATGGTGTGTGTCAACACTTGAAACAGAATCATAAAGATTGAAAATTATACTACTCCTGCCGTCTCAGACTCCCAGACAGTAATGACTCATCTACATATTCCTTGTAGTCGAAGGAAGGAGACATTAATCGATCGATCGATTAATGGCCTTGTCTGCTTATGGCCCGATTTAATCCGGAAGGTACATGGCAATCAATACCAACATAACAAATAATGCAGGCGAGTTATGGAAGCACCGACTTTCGGAGGCCCTCACGCGTTATGTTACCAGCATGGGCCATGCTATATTTCGTCCCCTCTCTTAATTTCGTTTAATACTGCGCATTATATCGGGGCATATTTTCTTGGGAAGAATATAGTTGGGGTCAATATCAACCGTTGTTTGGCTTAGCTTGCTACCAATGTTTTGTAACGCTAATGAAATATAACATCACACATGAGCAACCCAAACAATGTTCTTTTTGCCAAATTTTAGTTTTGTCCAGGTTTTGGCTACGCCGAAATAAATTTGGTTTGGTTAGTTGGGAGGCATAGAAATGATTAAAAAAAATACTGAACATCTATCATGGCACTCCTAACAAGTAAATTTGCTTGATACTTAGCCTATGCCATGTGGCGAGGATTCAATAATCCTTAATTAATAAAACAAAATATTTGTAATATTTCTTATGGACAATGGTATTCTTAATAGCCCTCGAAGATACCTCGGTCGTTAATATCTACAATGACCAGGGAAGATTACGACTACTTTATGATCGTAAGGTCTATCACGACCACCCTACGATCATGAGATCTATGGTCGTAATGTCCATTAAAACCAGGTTTACATGTGACCACCTTATGGTTGATAAAACTCAAAGACATATGGACCTTATCGACTAAGGACTCTATACACTACGTTTATTCACGTGTGGTAGTTAATACATGTGCAGCTTATCTTTCACATAACCACACGTTGTTCTCTCCATCTTTGGCATAATCGTATGACGAACGTGCAGTAGGATATCTCTCTGACAACAACCATAACCAATGTGCGCATTCAAGCAATCGTCAAGGCTTCTCATAACACACAAAAACTGATACCCCTTCAGAGGCTATATAAAGGGTGACGCCAGTAGACAGAAGGGGGGATCCGAGATATTCAACACACAGAGAAGTCATTAGGCTTAGTCCCGGTGGCTTGTTTTACTCTGTAAACTTATTCAATACAAGAACACAGGAGTAAGATTATTATTCTCTCCAGAGAAGGCCTAATATCGAGTATTGTGTTCCTAGCATTTATATCGTAAAATCGATAGTAAAACATCAACACTATGTCAAGTTTTTGGTGAAGTGGGAGTAGACCTATTCATGGGTGGCCTGGCCCGGGCCGAGCCTGGGCTGGGCTCGGAACTTGAATTCTGGCCCGAAAGCCCAACAAAATGCAATTAATATAATACAAAACAATTTATTATTCTCAACATGAATACAATATTAGTTTTTATTCCAAAAAATAATATTTTTTAAAAAATGGAAAATGTATTTTTTGTGCCGGGTTTGGGCCTGCCTCGTTTGAGACCGGATTTACAGGCCCAGCTCAAAGCCAGCCCGGCCTGGTATTTGAAGGGGTCTAAGTGGAAGTGAGGGAGGGAAGAGAGAGAGAGAGAGAAGCTTGATACTCATGCAAGTAAGCCATTTTAGGAAACCAAGAAATTAGTGGATCGTCTCTCTCTAAACTATTCATTATGTCTCATCTAAATACAAACTTTAGTATCAAGCTATTGGAATGGTTGCATCTAAAATATCATATAACTATTCTCCCTTCTCTAGTATTCACCTATTGGAAATGCCCTTAGTCGCAACAGCCTAGCAACAAAATGCCTTCTGTTTGAAACATGTCTCACTTGCCCTACATACTTGAATCTTCTATTATACTATTAAAGAGACAGAAAAAGAAGCCACCACGTTCGCTCTTAAGGGCTAAAACTTCACACCTTAATCAGTGAAAAGAGAGAAACATCCACACCGTTGATTATGGTCGGTCCAGATTATAACGATCTGGATTAAAGGAAAGAGTCTATGTCAAGTACAATAAAGAAATAAGAGTCCATCTCAAGTACCATGTTAAAATAACTGAAATTCGGGGGGGCGAAATAAATTTAGCAAATTAATTTGGATACAAATTCCTAAGTAAAATCACTAAATAAACATAATTCAGAATAAAAATAAAAAATTGGATTAGTATACGAATTTCAACAAAAAATAACTAGAATTCAAAACAAAAATAAAATAAAATAAGCAAATTGATTTCGATATGAAATCCAAAGTAAAATCACTAATATATAATTGTAATTCTCAACAATTGTTAAAAAAAATTAGCAATTGGATTATTATGAAAATTCGAGTTAAAAATAAAATAAAATTTGCAATTCGATCTCAATACGAATTCCAAAGTAAAATACATAAATAACTAAAAATTGGAAAAAAAATTATCAATTTGATAAATAAATATAATCCAGAATAAAAAGTAGACAAAAAATGGCAATTGGATTAATATAAAATTCCAACAAAAAAGAAAAAGGTTTTAAAAAATAGCAATTTGATTTTAATATAAATTCCAAATAAATACCTAAATAACTAAAATTCAGATTAAAATAAAATAAATTAGTAAATTGATTTCGATACGAATTCCTAAGTAAAATTCCTAAAAAAAAATATAATTCAAAATAAAAAAATTGGTTAGTACACCAATTCCAACAAAATACATAAATTTTGGATTTAAAAATAAAATAAGAAATTTGATTTCAATATAAATTCCAAAATAAAACCCCTAATAACTGTAATTCGGAATAATTTTTATAAAAAAGTAGAAATACAATTAGTATACGAATTCCAACAAAAAATTATTGAAATTTAGGATAAAAATAAAAAGAAAATTTGCAAGTTGATTTCCATATGAAATCCAAAGTAAAATATTTAAATAACTAAAATTAAAAACAAAAAATAACATTGTCAGTTTCACTTACACACGAATTCCTAAATAAATATAACCAGGAATTAAAAATTAAACAAAAATCGCAATTGGATTGTTATACGAATTTCAAGAAAATAACTTCTATTTGGAATAAAAATAACTTTAAATTAGCAATTTGATTTCGATATGAATTCCAAATTAAAATCCATAAATAAATGTAATTGGGCATAAAAATTAAAAATTGGATCAGTGTATGAATTGCAACAAAAAATAATTTAAATTAGGGACAAAAAAATAAAAGAAAATATGTAATTTTATTTTCATACAAATTCTAAAGTAAAATCCCTGAACAACTAAAATTTTAAATAAACTAAATATAAGTTATAATAAGGATACCACGAATGGTGTCGGATGAGACCATAAAAGAGTGAAATGATGTTGATATGTCTTACAAGAAGACATTGATACACAAGGAAATGAAGAGGTGAGGCAGCGGTGATGAAGATAAGAACAATTCCATGCTGCTCACCTTAGCCGTTCCACGAGGACAATGTCGTGCTACTCGCTGGAGCCGCTGAAGAGAAAGGTCGGAGTCGAAGGAGCTAGGTGTTGTGACGAAAAGTGGTGAGCATCAGCGTTGTTGAAGAAGTTAGTGGCCAAAGAGCTTGATGATTAGGAAGCGCTAGCAAAGAGGATATGAAGCTTTGCATTGAAGACGCGCTATCGACGATATAGGGTTATCGCATAGCTAGGAGCTGCCATCGTTGGTGACACAGTGTCACCGGCGATGGCGAGAAGATTCTCCATATCATTAGACAATGATTAAAGTAGACATACCAACATCAGTGGGGATGGGAAGTCATCGCAGTTAGTAAGGAAGCCACATCGTTGAGTTGGACAACGTCGAAGAGAAGTGATGTAACATTCCCGTTTTCTAATGGTAAATAGTATTTACTATTCAGTTTTCGATTTTCAAACCGTAATTCAAATTAGCTCATATTTTCAAATTCCTCTAGCTTCTTTCTAAGCTCAAGTTTGTGTTTCAAATATTTTTGCAAATTCCTGTATTCAAATTCAAGTTTGAATTCTCCTTTTCGGTTTTGGACCATTTCTCAATTTTGCCCTCCTCTTCTTTGGGCTCAGCCCACACCTTTCTTGGGCCGGCCCACCTCCCCATCTCCATTTTGGCCCAGCCCGTCCCCCCTAGCCGGCCTTTTCCCCGGTCCACTCCCCAGCTCTTCCCCTGTCCCAGTACCTCCCGGCCTACCTCCCCCACACCCAACCCTTCTTCTCCCCTGGACGAGCTGCTCCCGTGCGCTGCCTGCGCCACTCCTCTTCCTCCGCCTACGCACGCCAACCTCTGCGCTGCCACCCGCTCACGCCTGCTCCTCTGTAGCCCGAAGACCCCGGCACCCTCCTCTTCGCCTTGTCACCGCGACCGGGTCATGCCATGACGCCACACCGTCCTCAACGCCCGGTCCGCGCCCTGCCACCCGCGACTTCGGTGCCCCCTCCTAGTCGAGTCCCATCGCCAACTCGCCCTTGACTGCGAGCGCCAGAGCCGTTGCCGCGCACCTCGGTGCTGATGCGGCCGTGCGCTTCGCTTGCGCGCAGCCAAGCACGCACGCCGCTGCGTTGCCGTCGGCGCTCCGGCTCGCTGCCTCCCGCCTGTCCGTCGCCGCGTCACACGCCGCACCGTTAGCGACTCAGCCCGATCACCCACGGCTCCTTGAATGTCGGGGACGCCGCGCAAGTCGTTGCCGCCGTTAGCCCCCTCGCGCTGCGCCTGAACCTGCCCGTGCCAGTGTGCTCCCATGTCACTCCTGGGACCACCCTGCTAGTTGTTTATAAAGATCATGCCCAAACCAACTAGTACTGCTTATAGCTTTTTTTTTTCCAAAAAGAAATCAGGGGGTTTAAGTCAATGACATGTTTGGAATCCTAGAATTTCACAAAAAATTTATAGGAAATAGTTCATTTTTTATAAAAATATTAAAAAATTCATGTGTTTCAAATAAGTACTAATTGAGCCCCACCACGGGGAAGTCTGCCCTTGGCGCTTGGACCTTTTTTTTTTTTTTTTACTTTGGTGATTCTCTTAAGATCGAATGCAAACTTATCTACACTTAATTTCATCAAAAAGGTTAATCCAAGTTAGTATAATCAGTTATGATCGTTTCTTTGCTTTTTCAAAGCAAAGTGACGTAGGTGACAATGATCTGGTTCTATGCTTTATATATCATGCAATACTCAAATCAATCAAGAGAAAATTCACAATATATCACTGAATAATTGTATAATTTGTAATATATCACTTATTATGAGGTATATTGTGAATAGATATATGTCACTGAGTGAGATATTAATGATATAATGTAAATATACGTAGTTATTTGTGACATGTAATCCAATCAATTAACTAACTGAGTGAGATATTAATGATATAATGTAAATATACGTAGTTATTTGGTGACATGTAATCCAATGAATTAACTAGTTAGTTAGTTTGTGCACTAACATGTCAAAATCTTCGCTAGCTCGCTTTGCTTAGCAAGGAAGGCTCTGCCCATATTTGCGTGGCTCACGAAACGGTTACGCGAAAAAGACAAATGCGATTACGGAAGCCATCAATGTCTTGAGTGTCACCGGCCGGCTGCTAGCTCCCGCTGCCTATCGATCACCAACCTCCTGTCCCAGCACCCCAACTCTTACCTCTTACCTCTCCCTCCCCCACCTCCCTATGGCTGGTGTGGTGCCTGGTGGCGACGCCATGCATCGCAAACCGACATTTCAATGGCAGAGTTGCAGGGCGGTAGAAAGTCACTCCAACGTGCTCCTACTCTGTGATCCACTTGGCAAGATGGTGTCAAATCCCATCTGGGATTCCGAGGCATGAGATGAGGTTCACAGCGGCGAGTAATCAGTGAGCGCGCGTTGTGTTAATTTTTGCCTCTGTCTGCAAGACCGCCATCGCTGTGACCTCCAAACAAGAAGTCTTGAGAAGTATACGCGGCATGGCCAGCCGAGCCGGCAGGTCATTAAGGCCACCCCTACCTACCCTCTACCACCCCATCATCAATGCGATCCATGTGCCTCGCCTTAAATTCCTACCACCCCCTCCTCCTCCATCCCCACCACATTGCTTACAGGCTCTTCAGTCTTCTTCGCCATTGCTTACCACAACCCCCTCACATCTGCGTACTGCCAGTATATATACACGCACGCGCAACACACAGGCAGGTTAATTATATAGTGCTACTACCACGCACAAGCTCCGGCGATACTTACACGGTAGTGGTTGCCGGCGGCCGGCGAGGATGGTGTTCTTCTGCTTCCTGGTGGACCAGCGGCGGACGGTGCGGAGCAGCAAGCCGGCGGCGGGGATCTGCTCGCGGTGCGGCGGCTGCGCGAGCGTCGCCGACATGGAGACGGCCACGCGCTTCTGCTACCTGCTCACCGTGCACCGCACCACCTGGCGAGCCATCATCTGCACCTTCTGCGGCGCCATGCTCAAGTCGTACCGCCACTACAGGCTCTACTAACTAGTAAACAGGGTAACCAGAAGCTGTGCTATTACCATTGATAATCGCCTCCCGCGGCTTGCTAGGTGTAGTGTTATGTTTGTTGGTCGGTGATTTTGCGCGGAAAGCACGGGCATCATTTCATTCTTGATGGGAGTATTAGTCTTTGTTAATTTTCCATGTGCTTTTGGAGATTGTAATGGCATCTTGTCTCGATCTGTGCATATGTATATATGGGAGCCAAGAAGTTTTGTGCCGATCTGACTAGCCAGTGGTCTTTCCTTTCCTCCCAAATAAGCTTCTAGTTCCGTTGCCTTTTCTTCCTTTCATCTCTTAGTATCCTTCTCAAAGGATAGTAGGATTAGTGCATCTTCTAGATCCCATGCAAAAGAGAGGGATAAGTGTTATAAGATAGATCTTACTATTATTTACTGCTATTGTTTGTCAATTTCTCTTGGCTAGCATGACTGTTCATACATTCCTTGTCTCCCCTCCATAGCATGAGCGTGATTCCTCACACCTTTGAGAGGGCCTGTTGAGATGTTTCGAAATAAGTAAAGACAGGATTATATTTGTGCTATATTCCTTTTTTTCCTCGGCTCTTAAAGTTTGACGCCTCCATCAGGAGGAGAAAGCAAAAGCATTTAAAACCCATGCCAGACCGACCGCCAACTGATAAGCATATTAACTGTGTCATGCGGGATCATATGGATTGGACCTCCGTTAACAAACAACTTTTGTTTAATTTCGTTGGCCCACGAACATGCAGCAACTGCTCCAGCAGTCCAGCTGGTCTGTCGAAGGTCATTCTCAAGCTGTCAAAAGGCCGTTCTTATGGTGGTGGTAAGCAACATCCACACGGTACACGTGTGCAAGTAGATAAATGTACTGTTCTCAACATAAATGTCCACGAGTGGCTTAATTGTAATATTGCTTTATGAGTAGCGGTGATATCGTCAGAATTTCACTATAATAACTCCCTCCGTTTCGCTGGATTTAGCCCAGTCTTGTTCACTAGCGTGCAGTGGCAACCACCAAGCCCCAACCAATGACAAAGCGATACAGCATTTTATCGTTGGGGAATTTATGAACTGGATACTCCTAGGAATATATTCGTGGACCACACTCCCACGCTCGACTCGATCCGCGTCGACGCCCCGACGGCGCCGTGCTACCATACCACCGGAGATGAGCCGCGGCGTACGTGCGTAGACACCTTCTCTGGCTTAGCCGTCGGCCCCGCTCGGCGTGGGAGGGACGAGGCGGGTGCGACAGGCCGAGGGCCCGCGCGCGCGCGCGGGACGGCAGTTGAAACTCGGAACCGAGGCGGACGTGCGGCGCAGCGTGTTAGGCAAGAGGTCAGCATCGAGCTCGACTTTGGGAGTTGGGATGGGTCAGAAGATGATGACGATCCATGCGACTGATGGGCCGAAACGCGTCGTTTCTAGCGGTTTCGTTTCTGCTGTGTCGTCTGGTTCGTCGCCGATTCCCGCGGGACACGCTGCTACGCATGAGTCTGACTGGGCTCTCGGCCGGACGCCGAGTTGTACATTGATGGACCAGGATTCCAGATCAATGTGGCCACGCGGCCGCCGTTTTCTGGGCCACCGTGACCCGCTTCTACGGTGGTTGGTAGTTGGTGGTTGGTTGTATGAGTTGGACTAACGAATGTTCTGGGGCTGGACGTGTTGGAGAAAATGGAAAGCCCCTCTGGGCTCGATGACAGTTACGTCTTATTTGGTATGGCTATAGTTTTTTTTTTAAAAAAAACGATTTTCGGTTAAACTGTAGGGCTAAATGGCTGACCTGAAGAGGTTTGATATTTTGATATTTAATTTTTAGACATGTTGGCTACACATTCTGAGATGAAAATACCCGAAATACCTCCGAGACAAATGATAGCTTATTTAATATCGTTTAACGTCAATTAACACAATTGATAGCAGTTAACGACAACTAATAACAAGTAACGCAATTGACGGGTCTTGTAGGTATATTTATAGGCATGACCCAACGTCCCAACCTCGAAATAGCATTGCCCATTTGCCCTACGGGCAAATATGAACATAACATTGTGGCAGATGCCTCTGGTCGATGTTTTACTATCGATCTTACGAATGAATATTTGGGGGGGTCTCCTACAATTAAAACAACGCAGAGAATGACACATGGATTTTATATAGGTTCAGACCTTTTTTGAAGAGAATAACAACCCTACTCCTGTGTGGATGTATTGAATGTGTTGATTACAATCAAGATGAAAACTACATCCTAATGTCTTCTGCTCCAGATTGTGTTGCCCTTCTGTTTGCCGGCTTCATCCCTTATATAGTGCATGTAGGGGTGGTAATTTCTTCAATCAAATAGGTGTCTCAACGTTCCAAATGACGAGCCAGTTGATGGAGGCTATTGTCAAAGAGATAGCCCCCCCCCCCACGTCGTCGGGTAGTTGTTGTCAGAGATAAAAGTATAAAACATGTAGTTATTCCAGATAATAACATCGTATATTAACTACTACGTGTATTTAAACACGGTGCATAAGACTATGTAATCGACTGTGCCCATATATCTGCAGACTCCATCGACTATAGGGCGGTCGTGGATAAATCTATGACCACAAGGCGATCATAGAGAAGGTTTACAACCAGAAATGAGTTGTAGGATAGCTTACGACTAGAGACTGATTGTAGAAAGGCTTACAACCACTCGATTAAGCTTCTCCCTTATGGACAGTAAGGGGTATACTTACCCATCACTCCTTCTCGATACTCCTTCTTGATGGGGAGCAGTGTGGCATAGAAATGCTCATCACTCCCTTCTCCGGCCCCAGCCTCAATAACCAAATCAATCATCTTGTATATCCCTTGCCTAACATGATCAACCACTGGACTAGGTGCATTGTTCATAGAATTTTTGCTACCATGAGACCTCTCCACAATATCCACCGGTGTAGTGGTTTCCTCCTCACCCTAAAGCTCATCACCCTAACCCTCATCATCCTCAAGATTCACATGGGCGACACCCTCTGCTCCAGGTACAAGAGCGGATTCATTCGTACAACTTGCACCATCATAAATGATGTCAAGCTTGTCCTCATGCTGCAGGAGTGCTTTCTTGAACTTGCCACAATGTGGCATGGCCAGCAATTAAAGTAATGCAAGAATCCATTACAAAGTTGGAACAATTGAATTCTCATACACATGCAACAAATATTAAAAATTACATACCTTAATCTTTTCATCCCACCACTCATCACTTCCCTCGATGGATCTAGTCTTAGGATCGATGCCTAGCCCGGTTGCATGGAGCTACAATGTTTTCCAATTGGAATAGTCCCTTTTCAAGTTGTCCTAATAATTCTCTAATTGTTTACGGATGTGCTCTCTATTAGTGTGTTCTTTGAACTTTATCATAAGGTTGTGATACCCTTTGTTATTCAAACATTGCAGGGTCTACTTTTGCCACCACCTCTTCCACGCAGTTATCAACGAACACTTCATTTGTGAATGCATCCCATATTGCAGTTTTGAGGCTTGTGCTTTATCCATCTATAAATGTCATGCATATCAGCAAATATGTAACTATAACATGGAAATCATGCAACAATGCATCAACAATCCACGAGGTAAGATGTTAGTGTCACAACAAGACTGGTTTGTAACTAGGATAAAAATTGTAAGCCTGCAATATAGGTTACTTGATAAGGACACCAACCCTAAGGATGCAACCACTACTTCGATCTGCTGCACTGCATCCTTTACTTCAACCACATCTTCTCCGATAAGACTTTCGGCTACTGCACTACCATATTCCCCAATTGGACAGAGCTATTTCTACTCCTATGAGCCGAGTTACGACTACATGCCATAGTGTTGCGTCACTATTTGTTGGCCCATGTGCTTTGTAATGAATGAGCTTATTTGACCCATATGGCCAGCCACCTAGGGGTTTGATACTGTTTCACGTAGTATTGTTCACGCATGAACAGTACCCACAACCGCCCCTCCCTTCTCCTATACATAGTGACCACCACACCTCTAGTTTTCTTGGATTTTGTTGATTGAAGTTTAGCTTTACTACTTTATTCTTTGTCCTCTTGTTCGGCGAGATCAACAGTGACACTATCTTCGGAACCCTACTTATCAATACAATTTTAATTCATATTTACAATACATTATATTGTGTTTTACATTGTTCTTCCGTGCTCTTCAGTATATGCAGAAATTGATCTTCGTGATCAGGCCAACCGGGTATTTGTGCACGGTTGATAACGACTTGTCGAATAGTTCAACGATTACGTGGTTCCGAGCCTGGCGAGTTCGTAGTCAGAATCGTGAGAGTTGAGCGACTTCTACCGAATTTACCTTCTTATCGAAATATCAACGTCTCGTTGATTCTTCCTCCATTAACATAATCAACGTCCGACGAGGATAGAATCCCGTGCAAGACCCTCTCCAATCATTTTTCGCCCTTCAGCGTGCGTGCATGTATGCTTAAGGTTACAATAAGTGATGAAATGCGCCCAACATTTCCAAGAAACCGTACGTGCAAATCATATAGTTGGATCTCGCAAGAATCAGACAGAACGACGGAGGTGATTACAACAGATTCACAAGATACTGTCTTATTTTGCCCGGGCGGCAAGGTGCCTTTGAACAACTTTTCCTGTAAGATATCCAGATGCATGCAATGAAGTTGAGCGACTCATCGGCATGGCAAAAATTTGCACAAAACAAAAGCAAATGTACAAAAGAAAACGTCAACTTGGGAGCACTTTTGACTTAAAAGGCGAAGACGAAGGTACACGAATCTGTCGTGTTTACAACCAATCGGCCGGATTCATTTCTTTTACACTCGAAACATGACAAAATCCATTTCAGTCGGTACAAAATAAAACGAAGAAATCACACCAGACAGTGGCAATGTTTTATAGCCGTCACATCAAACAGCTTTTGATTATTACCATCATTAATTCAGGAAAAAAACACCAGGAGTATGAGATGAGAAAATCTGCACAATATTAAAATATCATAAGCCTCCAGGTTCCGAAACAGTTGTCCACTAAACAAAAACAAAACGAGGGGAGAAGAACCAGCAAATTAAGGACCAACTGTTACACGTCACCAATCACGCAGAAGCGACACACCAACATGCCCACCCCAACCAATCAAATTCACTTCAAAGTAAGATAACACACGAATTGGGTTGTTCCCAGTAAAATTCATGTGTTATCTGCCTTTCATAAAAAATGAAAACCCCGCGTTTCAAACAAGCTATAAAACCAAATCCTAGCAACTACAAATTAATCTCCTCTGCTTTGTCAAATATTATCATGATTTTATAACTTTTTTGTCCTAGCCTTGGCATATATAACTCAAAAGAATAAGGGAAAGGAAAAGGAAAAGGAAAAGGAAAGTGAATAGTTGACTAACAAAGGTGATTTCATGCGGCTGATAAAAAAAAAGTGGCAGCAGTGCCAGGCCATCTATTTATCGTGGCATCAGTGACCGAGGTTAATGATAGTGCGTGCTGGAGTGCCCACTTAAAGACTCTGCATGCCCCTGTCCTCTTCATAATTTACTTTTAACCAGTTTCACTCATGCTATGATGCTATCTGCCTTTCAGTTTTGCGAATGGTCACTACAAAATACTCTTATTAAGCAATCGATTTCGGGGAAATAGATGGCCAGTGCATAATCAATGTGAAAATTGTGAATACACTTGATATAGTTAGCGAATGCATGTTCCAACTAATCACTACTCCGGTCGGTGTAAGTGTGAATGTAACGAAGAAAAAAAATCCAGGCTTAATCGTGGTCTGCGGTGGTTAGGCCAGCACCACCGTCATTACCACACAACACAAATAAACAAATTGCTAGTTGCTACTACTAGTAAACAAAAGAAGATGAAAAATCCTTCCAAAAAGAAGATGAAAAAAATTGAAGAAAAGGAAATTTAGAGAGAGAAGAACGTGAGGGAGGTCAAGCCGAGAAGAGACGCACAGATCCCCCCCCCCCCTCTCTCCCCGACCCTTCCGACGCGGCAAAGCAAAAACAGGGAGGAGGAGAGAGAACCCGAATCCAACCCCAAGCCGAAATCCCGGTTTATTCTTGCAGTTAGCCCCGGATTTGGGAGCAGTTTCCGTTCGGGTTGGAGGATTCGCCGCTCTGCCATGAACGAGAAGGCCTCCGTCTCCAAGGAGCTCAACGCCAAGCACAAGAAGGTTCGTTTCCTTCGTGGACGAATTTTCGTTTTTGTTGTCTTAGATCGGAACTGTACGTTGCTGCCTTGATTGGAATGGAAACGAAGGAAAAGTCGATATGCTGATGCAATTTCTTTTTCTTGGGCTGGATATTTGGGATCTGCGATGCTGTGTGTTCTTGATTTCTCCGGCCCAAGATTTCATGCGCCGAAGCCCTGATCTGTGTGATCGCTTTGCAATTCTTTGGTGTGTTACTAAGAGCGCAGATCCGAAATTGCCCCGTTTTGGTGTATCTTATTATTGAGATTCATCTGGGAATCAAGAAACGGACGCTGCTGTTAGTTTAAGTCTAGGGGGCTCCATCATAGATTCATAGGGCTTTGGCGAATTTATTCGACTGATGGCAATCACTATTCGGTAATTTGATTATACATTTGTAATAAATATCTGTTAGTTTCAGACTTTCTCTTGTATGGAAATAAAGAGAAAAAACAATTCTCGGGGTTCTTTTATTGTAGTCCACAGTACAAGTAATCTCACTATCTATCTTCATTGCCACGGCAAAAAAATCGCCATTGAGATGACCTGCTCAACAATATCATGTTTTGTTTATGTTGCGATTGCATCTTCTGTTATGCACGTTTGTCTTATTTGACTTGTAGCTTTTATAATTAATTGTTCTTATCTTCTCCATTGATTTACAGATATTGGAAGGCCTTCTTCGGCTGCCCGAAAACAGAGAATGCGCAGACTGCAAGTCAAAGTGAGTGGTCCTGTGCAATTGGTTGTTTTAAAGATGGCTACTGATGTATTAGACAAATTTATATATTATGAATAGCTTTGCTACAAGTTTTATCTCTTGAGGGCATGTCCTATTTTGATAGGTAAATATTTGATTCATGAAAACCGACTTGTCAGTCGTCACTACCCATTTGCTGATTTGTGTGCTAGGATGCACGGACACGGACACGACACGGGATTCACCATTTTTTAGAAAATGGTGACACGGCTGTGTGTGTATGAAAAATACTATTTACTCCCAGGTGTAGTTACTCCCTCTCCATCCACCGTTTAATCCTTGATGAGATTCGTGCGTCTATCTGAGCCTAACGGGCCTGAAAATTATGGATAGGAAGGCAGCAAATCACCGTTTTACAGTCATTAGGGAACGGGCAACACGTGTACACGGATTGCATATTAATGGCAAGGGAATCGCTGGTTTAGAGGCATTAGCGGACATACCAAAAAATCTTTTACTAATCAACGGTGATGTACACTGGGATAGCATTTTAATGCACATTCCCAGAAAATATCCTTGCAAGTATCCGACCATTACGCCAACATCAAAGCACTGAAGGAAAATGTATAAATTACATGTATGTAGTATCCGCCTTGCAAGTATCCGACCATTACGCCAACATCAAAGCACTGAAGGAAAATGTATAAATTACATGTATGTAGTATCCGGGACTTGATTGATTTTCTGTTGCATGGCAATAAATTTTGTTAGCGGGTTGTAGCAAGGATAAAAAAACCGTTACCGGAGCAAATCCTTGCCGGCGTTTGCATCGTGAATCGCCGGTTATCGTTTTCCGGGAAAAACCCGGTCGAATTTTGTTTAGATTTGCTTAAAAATCAACCGAAATTCAAAATTTGAATTTGTAAAATCCGGAAAAACCGGCCGGGATTTCAAATCCCGCCCCACCGTAATAGGCTTTCACGGCGGCATAATCGTAGGGATTTCTATCCCTGGGTTGTAGTGACCGATATGGAGTGGTATCCGACCCAATAATTCAATCAGGTATGTAGTATCCGAGATAGATGGACGGTAGATACAATGAGAGTAACTACACCTAGGAGTAGCAAATAGGCTTCATATATATATATATATATATATATATATATATATATATATAGGATTAATACTTTCTACTCCCGGGTGTAGTTACTCCCACCTCTGATATACCACCTAAAAGAACTTGATATACTCCTTTATCATTTTGGGTATACTCATATACTAATTATAAGATATTCCAATGCGAACCACATGAAAAATTTGTAAGAAAGTCCTTAGTTTTTAGCATATTTTGTAAATACCTTCATATTTGCACTAAAAAGGAGTATGTCTAAAAAATTGTACATACCACCCCTGAAAAAGTGTGAATACCACCTAGGTGGTCTTATATACTCGTATACTACACATACATGCTCTCGGTTGCGCAAGATACTCTCTAAGTTGTGAGATACGGAATAGGGAGTAACTACTCCTGGGAGTAGGAAAAAGGCTTCCTATATAGGATTAATACTTTCTACTCCCGGGTGTAGTTACTCCCACCTCTGATACGAGTATATAAGACCACCTAGGTGGTATTCACACCTTTTCAGGGATGGTATGTATAATTTTTTAGACATACTCCTTTTTAGTGCGAATATGAATATATTTACAAAATATACTAAAAACTATGGACTCTCTTACAAATTTTTCGTGCGGTTCGCATTGGATTATCTTATAATTAGTATATGAGTATACCCAAAGTGATAAAGGAGTATGTAAGTTCTTTTAGGTGGTATATCAAAGTGGGAGTAACTACACCCGGGAGTAGAAAGTATCTTCCTATATATATATATATATATATATATATATATCGCATATGTATTATTTAATGTTTTTCTACGTGATTGTCAAACAGAAAGTGTAAAAATGTAAAGTGTAAAATAGGAATATGCACCTCAAAAATGATCCTCGGCTCCTGGCCTCTTCAGTCCTCTCTAGACACTTGACATGATTCCACAACGGAGTCTTCACAGTTTGCTACTCAGCGCTTGAACCAGCCGGTTCCATCTCCTAAGTCCTAATCATGTTCAAGCATTAAGCATAAGTGCAAAAATAGTTACCATGAGTGGCTAAATACTAATGCATGACATACTGATACTATGAACAACAGTACAAGCAGCGGCTTTACACAACAGCAGCAGGGCAACTGGGCAAGTAGCCAGATTTTCAGTATGCTCAACAGCACAAATTTTTAGCAGCACAAGCAGCACAAGTAACCAACAACAGCAGCACAAGCAGCGGCTTTACACAACAGCGGTATAGCACAAGTGCACAACAGCACAAATCTTTAGTTTGTTCAACTACAAAACTAAAATTGGAGAACAAACAAGTAGCAGCAGCCAGCGGGGCAAGTAGCCAATAAGCCAAATAACAAACTTCAACAATAGCGGAATGAGTTTACGGAGAATGGAGAACAAACAAGTAAACAATTCACCGAAGCTGGTGACGTAGCAGGGGGCGGCCAGAGCTGGCGACGTAGCAGCGGGCGGCCGGGCGTTATCAAGGACTCGGGGCTGGAAGCAGGGGCCGGGCGGCGTCGAAGGAGAGTCGCTCTCGGGGAGAGGTAGCGGCAATGGCGACGGGGAGAAGGGGAATCGGGGCTGGCGATGTAGCAGGGGGCGGTCGGAGCTGGTGACATAGCAGTGGGTGGCTGGACGTTATCGGGACTCGTGGTCGAAGCGAGGGGCGGCGTCGGAGGGGAGTCGCTCCCGAGGAGAAGTAGCGGCGATGGCGACGGGGAGAAGGGGAATCAGGGCTGGCGACGTAGCAGGTTGCGGTCGGAGTCGGCGACGGCGGTGGGCGCCAGGCGGCATCGGGCCGAAGCGAGGGGCTAGGGGCAGCGTCGAAGGGGATCTGGACTTCTGGAGAATGGAGAAGGGGCGCTAGGGTTAAGCTAGTTAGCTTGGGCTGGGCTACCAACTTAGCTTGGCCGAATGGAATGAGCCCAAGTGTCCGATACGTGTCCTATATTTCTCCGATACGTGTCCGATTTTAATTTTAATTTTTTTTCGCGGTTCTAATTTCCGACATGCCTGCAATACGTGTTGGAGCCATGTCCGACATTGACTCGCTGGCTTCCAGGCGTGTCCATGCTTCCGAGTTTGTGTGATGTTTATGTTTATATAGCTAATATTATAATAATTGTTTTACGCCCTATCTTATGTTTCAAGATCTACTATTTGATTTGGCATATATTATGCATGTGGGAACAGATGTGTAGTTAGAGGAAAGGGCCCGTAGTGAACTAGGAGCAGTCTTATAGGATTGATATGTTCCGTTGCCGCATCACTGGCTCATTGCATCCAAAAGGTGACGAAAAATGTATTTCAGTGGAAAAGAAGTGAAAATGAAATTGGTTTATTGTAGTTACTTTTGTATTGTTATAGGTGGCTAGTCCTCCCCTATCTCTGTTCGCTTGTGTGGATGCTTTAAATTCCATTTCCGTGCATGTAGTGTGGATAGACACTTGTGCTTGCAACTCTTGTTCTTGTCAACATTTGCTAACTGTTTGCTCATATCGCAGGGGTCCTCGATGGGCAAGCGTGAATCTTGGGATCTTTATATGCATGCAGTGTTCTGGAATTCATAGAAGCCTTGGGGTACACATATCTAAGGTCAGTGAATAATCATGTGCATGAGTTTCACTGTTTATTATTTCAACTCGGCATCGCCAGCAAACTTTTTGTCTTTCATAGATGTTTTGACAAATGGACTTGAAGCCACAACGTTGCTGTGTAGCTTGAGGTGAACAGCTTTTCAGGACAATTTGCATGCTGTTCTTTCAACGTCAAATGTTTTATAGTTGAAATTTATATTATATTGGCTACATTAATTTCAGTGCATGCTAACGAGCTAAAATAAGTTGATGCAAATATAACATAATAAAACCAAATAGAATGGCCATCATGTGCCACAACCCAATCCAGCATGTCAGCTTAGTTATCCTCATCATGCAACGACCTTACCATCTAGCTTCCGAGCTGGTAGGCTCTTCTCTTTTCCATGGATTTCGAGAATTCATTCACTTGTGTTTTTGTTGGTTATTGTTGCCTGTACTCTGATTTTGTTGCATTTCAGTTTGTTTTTTGTTGCGTGGAAACCATTTTTTTTTTTTTTTTTTGTGTGTGTCTGTTACCAAAAGAGGATAACCTGCTGTTTAATCATTCTAATAAAAGATTTCCTTCCTGATGCAGGTAAGATCTGCTACCTTGGATACATGGCTACCAGAGCAAGTTACATTTATTCAATGTATGGATTACTCTCTGTCCTGAAATTTCAAAATGATATTTGTCATCAAATAAAACTGTGATGGCATTTCTCATGATGACTCTGTTTACATTCTTGCAGCAATGGGAAATGAAAAGGCTAATAACTATTGGGAAGCAGAGCTGCCCCCTAACTATGATAGGGTTGGGATAGAAAATTTCATCCGTGCAAAGTATGATTCTTTCCAGCTCTTTTAGTACCTGAAAATCTAGTGTAATTTCTTCTACATGCTTTTCGGATGATACATTCGACTAATATTATGTCTGAATTGTAGATATGAGGACAAGAGATGGATGCCAAGGAATGGAACATCAAGACCGTCATCTGGTGTTCGAGATGAGAAGAGCTCGAGTCTCAGGCTAGTTATGCTAACAGTTGTGGACATGGTCAAAGATCTTCATTTGAGCAACACCGCGCTTCACCAGCTGCTACGAACAAAATTGCTCCAGTAGCTTCTAGGATGCCCACCCAGGTAACCCTCCTGCATTGCCACAAGCTTTCCCTAGGCAACAGTTAATTTGTTGATACTTGGACAAGTTAGTTAATGATTTACTCCGTAATCATGCATGATGAAAGAAAATATGAGCTTGTAACCAGCGAAGTATTCCACATCAGGTTGATTATCCATTTGGCTACCGCTTCAAGTGGTTTGGAGACGCTAATTTCTTCGTTTTGTTTTAGAGTTACTATATTTTTTCTTTAGTCGATAATCTTGAGTTTCAATCTGGCATAACTGCATGGAAAGCAGGCATCACCTCAGCCAAAAGCAGAACCATCAGTTCCCAAGGTTGTTTCACCTCCTCAGCCAGAGAAATCTCCTGCCAAAGTTGATGCAACACCCCCAAAAATTGAGAAGCCACTGGTTGCACCACCTCCTAAAGTTGACTATGCCACTGATCTCTTTAACATGTTGTCAATGGATGGAACACCTGAGAAAGAATCAGAGTCATCTTATAACGATGATAATGCTTGGGAAGGCTTCCAGTGTAAGCTCTTATGAGTAATCTTTCGATTTAGTAATTATTCTCTTTCTATGAGCACTTCACCGTATTTATTTCCTGCATTTGGTGGAGCTTCTACGTTGTTTTTGGATTGCCATGTCACATTTGTTTTGCTCTTTCTCATGGATATTCAAAATTTTCAGCTGCAGAACCAGTACCTAGCTCTGAGAAAAAGGATTCTGTTAAGCCAGTAGAAAGTAAACCTCAGTCTGCATCAGGAATAGAAGACTTATTTAAAGACTCGCCAGCTGTTTCTCAAGTAAATGCGAAGAATGATATCATGAGTCTGTTTGAGAAGGTCAGCACCAGCACTCCTTTCACTACTAATGTTTATGTGAAATGGCCTTGCCCCAAAAAGAAAGGGCACATCTATGGTCTATCTGAAGAAATACTTATGTTTTGCAGTCCAATATGGTATCACCATTCACTGTCCATCAGCAGCAACTTGCTTTTATGTCCCAGCAGCAAGCTCTTCTAATGGCTGCTCTTAAAGCTGGAAATGCGCCCCAAATGATCCCAGGAAATGCCAATCTGCTAAATGCTAACGGTTCTAATGCCCCCAATGGAAGCTTGCCTTCTCAAAGCTGGACAAATCTAGGCTATCAAAACCCTGGATTGACTCCAACAGCAGCACAGAATGGTGCCACCAAGGTAAAGACTCCTAGATGATCTATACGGATATGTGCACAAGAATATTACTTTTGCTGTTTGTTCATCTTTTTCTGTTCTACTATTTGGCAGGTTGGGAACAGCAATCAGGAAATCTCTTCTGGGAACTTTAGTTTTGGCACACATGGGTAAGCTATATTGCCTGAATTTTTTACTTACAGTTTGTGGTCGTTAGAATGCTATACTGCAGCTTATTAGATTTGTAAACAAAATTTGGGTGTTGTGTCTTTGAGCTCAGCAAATTGATCGCGGAGGCTAGCTTTTCTGATGCTTTCCTTTGATTGCAGAGTGTACAACATTAGTTCAGCTGTCCCAGCAAACGGGGCCACAACTGCAGGTGCTAACAGAAGCACAGCATCCCCTACCTCTTCTACCCTCCCCTCTCAATCAGGCAAAGAGTATGATTTTTCCTCATTAACTCAAGGAATGTTCTCCAAGCGATGAACACCTTGGCACCTTGCCATACTTATAATTTGAACAAACATGCCTGTATGTGATGATGAACACGGCAGATTTAGGGAGAACATTGGGCCCCGTACACTCTTTTATTGAGGCAGCTTTTCTTTTGGTTGTGGATACATAGTTACATCACCCTGTAGCTGCCCTGGACAAATAAGAGGGGGAATATAGCAGTAAATTGCTCACGTTGTTTCCTACAGTGGAAGAGTTTCGTTTTGTTCAGTGACCCCGACCGCTTTGAATAGAGGATGAAGCCCCTGTGGCCTTGTTGAACTTGTATTTTGTAAGGGCATAATGCAACTATTATATTCTCTTGTTCATGACGTTGCTGCGATACGAGATACCGATTATTTTGTTTGTACAACAATAATTGGATTTTGTTATTTTCACATATCTGGTTGTATTGTTGTGAGATTAAAGTACCTCTTTATTTCCTGACATCAGTTCACGTATCTTCGATTTTTGCGCGTGGTAGTGTGTTCTTCTATGTTGGCAGACCGCTCGATTGTTACCGGAAACGGTTTAAGTTTCAGGCCCTTTTCCTAGTTCCGTTCGATGAATCCTACAGTATACTACTGTCTGGTGGTCACTACTTTCACAAGGAAAAAAGAGTATACCATTAACCAGGTATTGAAATTCACATTTCAGAAATGCTCCATGACATGCTCTAGTTTGGCCAAAAAGTACAACTACAAAAATGCTGAAAAATACTCCAGTTGGACGTAATAATCCACCAAACTATAAAAAAAATACACAAATAACTAGGAACTAGCAACGGTAACGTAACAATTGGGTTACTCCACTATCATGAGTTTTTAGCTTAATTGGCATTGTTGCGTAACAAAATAGTAAAACTAACCCTCTACAAGCGAATTAGTAAAAATAACATCGCGAACGTGCGAACAGACGATACGTGCCCCCTACCACATGGTAGGCCGCCTGTTGCATGATGGGAACACAGTAAGGGATCCAAGCGAACGGGAGCACATCGCATGTGGATCCGGGCAGTAGAACACGGCAGGGAGCACTAGTTAGGCGGTGAGGGTGCGGCAGGGAGCGTGTCGTCTGCTGGCGCGTCTACTATGGTATTTTTGCTATAACTCAACTGCCACCACAAACGTTGCCGTGGGCACCAGCATTGAGACCTCCCATTCCATTCCATCCCAACAGCCACCACTGCTCACTACTCACCAGCGAGCCTGTGATCATATTTCACAAATCACAACACCGTTGTTAATTCATTCTACGAAGCGGGCTACTAGTACCAGTTCATTCTAAATGGAGTAGTAATCATTCACTCATGGACTGGAGTACACACCAGTCAGGGCGGTGGCTTATGAGCTCTTCGCATTTTTACGTAGTGCTCAAGCGTATGCGCGTTCTGGTATATCTTGCCGTTAGATACTGTATCCTCAAGCCAATTTCACAGCAGCCCTTCGAGATAACTCAAAATTCTCTCCATCCTGCTGCACCTGACGGGCGGTTTCTTCTTTCCCCAACTGTATTAGAACTACAAGCAGGCTCCTAAGCTCGTTTTGACCACCAGCGGTCAGAGACATCCCCTTGAGATGCACCACAAGTGCCATCTCCTCCCCAGGACTGCGCACACAAGGTTTGTGGTGAGTCGACAAAACAAACAAACAAACGGAAATCATACCAAATAGTAACATCTTCAACAGGCCACACCTTTCAGCTTTTGATTGAAATAATTTGTAGACACAAATATGAGTCACCTACCTTCCTGCTCGTATCTTACGACCTTTCTGTTGCCGCCTTGCCCCTCGTGACTTACTGGCGGTGATGGATATGACAGAAGCACCTGACCTGACTGCTTTGTTGACCTGTCCACACATCATTTAGAATTTTTCACACCGATTCAACAATTCATGAATAACTCGACTCACATTGAAATTTCTGATTTCTTTCTAAAACAACAAAATCTGGAATTAAATAGTGAAAAAGGGAATATGGGAATTGGAACAGAGAGATTGTGGGTTGTGCAGCTTAAAATGGTAGAATATCACACCTCGTGGTATATGCACTCATTTCGCTGAAGCTAGTGCTGACTTCTGAAATGTTATCATCTTCAACATCCATAAACCAGTCTTCCGATCGAGTTTAGTACAAAGTGACAATCTCCTCTCGCCGCACAAAGAACATAACGTGCTAGATATTTACCCACCTTTAACAATCCTTCCCGATACTCGGATATCGCGATGCAAAGACATTCCAAAGTCGCATCTCTAACAATATCGACCGATCCTCACTCACAGTGCGTATAAGCCACTCTAAGAGCTTCTTCCCATTCTTTTGCCATTATGTAGTAAGTTACACCTCTACCAACGTCTAAGCAGTACTCCAGTGCTATTCTAGCAGCATCGTCTGGCTTCCCAAGTGCTTGGAACTCATCACATAGCTCGTGTGCTAGTTGAAGAATTTCTTCCTTTTTTAACTTCAGAAGATCTGCAACTGCGAATACACCTCTCCAGTCCCCACAAGCACGATAAGCTTTCAAAGATTTCTGATATGAAGAACAACACTGGTAAATTATTGCAGCATCTCCAAAACATTTCTCTTCAGAAAGATGGTCACCCCATGCCTCAAGAATTTGATGCCTTTTATCTGGGTCAGTAAATAACGGGAGGTCCAGTGGGAACAGTTGAGGGTTAGCATCAAGGAGTTTCATACAGTCCTCATTGTTGGAATTAATACGGGCTAGGTCTAAATTTTAATTCTAATTAATTTCTAAAAATCTCAAAGGCCAATATGCACGAGCTAAAACTGTTTAGTCCCATATGGAGTTGAAGGGGAGTTACATCTTTTTATAAGGTGGAACGTGGTAGCCCCCTTGTAGAATTAGAGAGAGCCAACACACGCGCGCGCTCGCTCACTCACCTGCCACGCCGAGCTCGAGCCTCGCCTCGCCGTGCGTGCGCAAGCATGTCAGGTGCGGGCGCGTTTTTCTTTATCTAATCGAAACGCACCGACTCATAGTAAATGACATTAACAAACGGCTAGTAGTAACGGTTCAGTTAGTAGTGAGTAATGATTGCGGTTAACACTGATTGATGACAAATCAACGACGACCGTTTCCTTGGCAAATCAAAACTCTCTGACCTCTTTGTTTTTGGCTATTAAAAAGAACAGTGAATTGGTTCTTCTCTGATTCGCTCCACGAAAGACTAAGACAGAACCAAAAAGTTTGTTGCTGGATCTGGCGATCTCCATCTCGGCGAGGCGCGTGTACGGTTGAACCGAGAGAGCAGGCCTCCGGAACCCTTGTCCTTGCTCGGCCTCCGGAACCCTCGTCCTTGAAGGCATAGAACGGCAGTCATCCAAGGGCATGACGTTGGAAAACCATAGTCAGGACCAACTTCACCGATTTGTATCGGTGCAGACATTCTCAACAAATTTACATTTGAGCAGTATTCAACAATCCTTCCTCCACTTAATTGAATGAAGGCCGAACGCCTTTTTGCTGGGTTTCGATAGACTCCAATAACCGGACCCTCCAGAGGCATTTTCTTTGATACTCTAGCTTGGCAACCAGATGAACTCACTGAACTTGGCAAATAATCCTCAGAACATACAAGTTCGATCTCATTGACAAAAAATAGTGAATCACGTTTATCTGCCAGGTTACTAGCTTCACTGGACCTCATCGGTGTTGAAGAACAGAAAGCACTGTAGCAGCAGATACCAATCAAGGTACGTGTATCTATCCAAGTGAGGTGCATAAAGTTATTCAAAGTGAAGTCAGAATAACAAGGGTCAACACTTATCCCATTCCCGACGTTTTCTGGGCCACCGTGACCCGCTTCTATGGTGGTTGGTGGTTGGTGGTTGGTTGTATGAGTTGGGACTAACGAATGTTCTGGGGCTGGACGTGTTGGAGAAAATGGAAAGCCCAGAGAGTTTTTTTTGAAAAACGATTTTCGGTTAAACTGTAGGGCTAAATGGCTGACCTGAAGAGGTTTGATATTTTGATATTTGATTTTTAGGCAGGTTGGCTACACATTCTGAGATGAAAAATACCTAAAATACCTCCGAGACAAATGATAGCTTATTTAATATCGTTTAACATATTAACACAATTGATAGCAGTTAACGACAACTAATAACAAGTAACGCAATTGACGGGTCTTGTAGGTATATTTATAGGCATGACCCAACGTCCCAACCTCGAAATAGCATTGCCCATTTGCCCTACGGGCAAATATGAACATAACATTTTGGCAGATGCCTCTTGTCGATGTTTTACTATCGATCTTACGAATGAATATTTAGGGGGTCTCCTACAATTAAAACAACGCAGAGAATAACACATGGATTTTATATAGGTTCAGGCCTTTTCCGAAGAGAATAACAACCCTACTCCTGTGTGGATGTATTGAATGTGTTGATTACAATCAAGATGAAAACTACAGGCTAATGTCTTCTGCTCCAGATTGTGTTGCCCTTCTGTTTGCCGGCTTCATCCCTTATATAGTGCATGTAGGGGTGGTAATTTCTTCAATCAAATAGGTGTCTCAACGTTCCAAATAACGAACCAGTTGATGGAGGCTATTGTCAAAGAGATAACCCCCCCACGTCGTCGGGTAGTTGTCAGAGATATAAGTATAAAACATGTAGTTATTCTAGATAATAACATCGTATATTAACTACTACGTGTATTTAAACACGGTGCATAAGACTCTATAATCGATTGTGCCCATATATCTGCAGACTCCATCGACTATAGGGCGGTCGTGGATAAATCTATGACCACAAGGCGATTATAGAGAAGGTTTACAATCAGAAATGAGTCGTAGGATAGCTTACGACTAGAAACTGATTGTAGAAAGGCTTACGACCAGGGGGTGGGCGTAGTAAGACTTACGACCACTCGATTAAGCTTCTCCCTTATGGACAGTAAGGGGTATACTTACCCATCACTCCTTCTCGATACTCCTTCTTGATGGGGAGCTGTGTGGCATAGAAATGCTCATCACTCCCTTCTCCGGCCCCAGCTTCAATAATCAAATCAATCATCTCATATATCCCTTGCCTAACATGATCAACCACTGGACTAGGTGCATTGTTCATAGAATTTTTGCTACCATGAGACCTCTCCACAATATCCACCGGTGTAGTGGTTTCCTCCTCACCCTAAAGCTCATCACCCTAACCCTCATCATCCTCAAGATTCACATGGGCGATACCCTCTGCTCCAGGTACAAGAACGGATTCATTCGTACAACTTGCACCATCATAAATGATGTCAAGCTTGTCCTCATGTTGCAGGAGTGCTTTGTTGAACTTGCCACAATGTGGCATGGCCTGCAATTAAAGTAATGCAATAATCCATTACAAAGTTGGAACAATTGAATTCTCATACACATGCAACAAATATTAAAAATTACATACCTTAATCTTTTCAGCCCACCACTCATCACTTCCCTCGATGGATCTAGTCATAGAATCGATGCCTAGCCCGGTTGCATGGAGCTACAATGTTTTCCAATTGGAATAGTCCCTTTTCAAGTTGTCCTAATAATTCTCTAATTGTTTACGGCTGTGCTCTCTATTAGTGTGTTCTTTGAACTTTATCATAAGGTTGTGATACCCTTTGTTATTCAAACATTGCAGGGTCTACTTTTTGCCACCACCTCTTCCACGTAGTTATCAACGAACACTTCTTTTGTGAATGCATCCTATATTACAGTGTTTGAGGCTTGTGCTTTATCCATCTATAAATGTCATGCATATCAGCAAATATGTAACTATAACATGGAAATCATGCAACAATGCATCAACAATCCACGAGGTAAGATGTTAGTGTCACAACAAGACTGGTTTGTAACTAGGATAAAAATTGTAAGCCTGCAATATAGGTTACTTGATAAGGACATCAACCCTAAGGATGCAACCACTACTTCAACCTGCTGCACTGCATCCTTTACTTCAACCACATCTTCTCCGATAAGACTTTCGACTACTGCACTACCATATTCCCTAATTGGACAGAGCTATTTCTACTCCTACGAGCCGAGTTACGACTACATGCCATAGTGTTGCGTCACCATTTGTTGGCCCATGTGCTTTGTAATGAATGAGCTGATTTGACCCATATGGCCAGCCACCTAGGGGTTTGATACTATTTCACGTAGTACTGTTCATGCATAAACAGTACCCACAACCGCCCCTCCCTTCTCCTATACATAGTGACCACCACCCATCTAGTTTTCTTGGATTTTGTTGATTGAAGTTTAGCTTTACTACTTTATTCTTTGTCCTCTTGTTCGGCGAGATCAACAGTGACACTATCTTCAGAACCCTACTTATCAATACAATTTTAATTCATATTTGCAATACATTATATTGTGTTTTACCTTGTTCTTGCGTGCTCTTCAGTACATGCAGAAATTGATCTTCGTGATCAAGCCAACCGGGTATTTATGCACGGTTGATAACGACTTGTCGAATAGTTCACCGATTACGTGGTTCCGAGCCTGGCGAGTTCGTAGCCAGAATCGTGAGAGTTGAGCGTCTTCTATCGAATTTACCTTCTCATTGAAATATCGGACCAGATCAGAACCTCTGTGGTTCATCATTACTGCCCATGTCTAGCCTTACAACAACAAATTGATACAATTAAGCTCTACTATGTAGTTACGCACAAAAAAAGTTTTCACTCTCTTCCTTTACCATTCGCTTTTGCTTTACTCCACAAAAGAGTTTTCAACTCTGAGAACATCACCTGGAGATATAAAAATATTACAAATACCTAAGTGACAGAAATCAGCAAGTAGTTATATTCCATACGATTCACCGATCTAATCAAGCATGGCTGCTAGCTTCAACTCTGATCTAATGGAGCATGGTTGCTAGTTTCAATTCACTGACCCATCACCTTTATTTATTTGTAAAGCAATCATCACCATCTTTTCATTGATATATATATATATATATATATATATATATATATATATATATATATATATATATATATAAACACACACACATATACACACATATTTTTTGGAGTATGTACTCCCACTTCTAATATACCACTTAAACAAATATATTATACTTCTTTATTACTTTCAATATACTTAAATACCAATTATAAAATACTCCAATACGATTTGATTTAAAAAATTTCATTCGAGCCTTTTATTTTTTACTATATACCTTTTTCATATATAAAAAATTATATACACGGATTTCGCAATAAAAAATGGACTTTAGTAAAAAAATATTATGGAACTCGCTTTGCGGTATCTTAAAATCATTACCAGAATATGCTCAAATTGATAAAGAAGTATTATCAAACGATTTAAGTAGTATATAAGAAGTGGGAGTACGTGATCCTAAAAGTACCATACTATTTTCCATACACTGCAATTGATCTAGTCCATTTTCACTCAATCGAACGGAACTATTACTCTCTGCCGTTTCATTCGCAGTGCGAGAGGATCTGAATCCCTAGTAAAAGTGCCGAATTAGCATCTTTTCCTCAGGGAAAGCACAAGGATCAGGGAGAAAAAACGAGGACAAGCCGTTTATTCACGGGCTCACGGCTTTTGTGCGTCGGCGTGTGACACGGGTTGGAAGGACATGTTGCGAATTTGAGCAAGCGGGGTGGAGGAATCGGCGTCGGCAATAACTGGACGGAAAAGGAAAGAAAGGCCAGGCGCGTGGCTACGAGGTTACGTGGTTTTGATTTCCGAGGCGTGTGTGTGACGATGGAATTGGAGCTGCTGCCGTGGCCTCCTGCTCTCCGGTGAATTGCCTTGCCTGCGCCTCCGTCCTCTCTCTCTCTCTCTCTCTCTAAACTTGTAACCATTTGCACTCTGTTAACTAACGCTCGGCTCACTTTTCCCTGTTAACTAACGGAATAGTAGTATCACAAAAGCTAAGAAAGTCCACTTGCGTGCGTACTATCGCTTGCCCTGGAGGCATTTTGGCTTCATGCCCAGATGTGCAGCAAACAATTTGTCCGAGTATAAAGACAGATAGTCTCGTTGATTCTTCCTCCATTAACATAATCAACGTCTGACGAGGACAGAATCTCGTGCAAGACCCTCTCCAATCATTTTTCCCCTTTAGCGTGCGTGCATGTATGCTTAAGGTTACAATAAGTGATGAAATGCGGCCAACATTTCCAAGAAACCGTATGCGCAAATCATACAGTTGGATCTCGCAAGAATCAGACGGAACGACGGAGGTGATTACAACAGATTCACAAGATACTGTCTTATTTTGCCCGGCCGGCAAGGTGCATTTGAACAACTTTTCCTGTAAGATATCCAGATGCATGCAACAGAAGCTCAGAACGACTACTCGCATGGCAAAAATTTGCACAAAACAAAAGCAAATGTACAAAAGAAAACGCTGTCAACTTGGGAGCACTTTTGACTTAAAAGGCAGCACGAAGGTACACGAATCTGTCCAGGTTTACAACCAATCAGCCGGATTCATTTCTTTTACACTCGAAACATGACAAAATCCATTTCAGTCGGTACAAAATAAAACGAAGAAATCACACCAGACAGTGGCAATGTTTTATAACCGTCACATCAAACAACTTTTTATTATTACCATCATTAATTCAGCAAAAAAAACAAACACCAGGAGTATGAGATGAGAAAATCTGCACAATATTGAAATATCATAAGCCTCCAGGTTCCGAAACAGTTGTCCACTAAACAAAAACAAAACGACAGGAGAAGAACCAGCAAATTAAGGATCAACTGTTACACGTCACCAATCACGCAGAAGCGACACGCCAACATGCCCACCCCAACCAATCAAATTCACTCCAAAGTAAGATAACACACGAATTGGATTGTTCCCTGTAAAATTCATGTGTTATCTGCCTTTCATAAAAAAAAAAATGAAAACCCCGCGTTTCAAACAAGCTATAAAACCAAATACTAGCAACTACAAATTAATCTCCTCTGCTTTGTCAAATATTATCATGATTTTATAACTTTTTTGTACTAGCCTTGGCATATATAACTCAAAAGAATAAGGGAAAGGAAAAGGAAAAGGAAAAAGAAAGTGAATAGTTGACTAACAAAGGTGATTTCATGCGGCTGACAAAAAATAGGCCAGCACCACCGTCATTACCACACAACACAAATAAACAAATTGCTAGTTGCTACTACTCGTAAACAAAAGAAGATGAAAAATCCTTCCAAAAAAAAGAAGAAAAAAATTGAAGAAAAGGAAATTTAGAGAGAGAAGAACGTGAGGGAGGTCAAGCCGAGAAGAGACGCACAGATCCCCTCCCTCTCCCCCTCCCTCTCTCCCCGACCCTTCCGACGCGGCAAAGCAAAAACAGGGAGGAGGAGAGAGAACCCGAATCCAACCCCAAGCCGAAATCCCGGTTTATTCTTGCAGTTAGCCCCGGATTTGGGAGCAGTTTCCGTTCGGGTTGGAGGATTCGCCGCTCAGCCATGAACGAGAAGGCCTCCGTCTCCAAGGAGCTCAACGCCAAGCACAAGAAGGTTCGTTTCCTTCGTGGACGAATTTTCGTTTTTGTTGTCTTAGATCGGAACTGTACGTTGCTGCCTTGATTGGAATGGAAACGAAGGAAAAGTCGATATGATGATGCAATTTCTTTTTCTTGGGCTGGATATTAGGGATCTGCGATGCTGTGTGTTCTTGATTTCTCCGGCCCAAGATTTCATGCGCCGAAGCCCTGATCTGTGTGATCGCTTTGCAATTCTTTGGTGTGTTACTAAGAGCGCAGATCCGAAATTGCCCCGTTTTGGTGTATCTTATTATTGAGATTCATCTGGGAATCAAGAAACGGACGCTGTTGTTAGTTTAAGTCTAGGGGGCTCCATCATAGATTCATAGGGCTTTGGCGAATTTATTCGACTGATGGCAATCACTATTCGGTAATTTGATTATACATTTGTAATAAATATCTGTTAGTTTCAGACTTTCTCTTGTATGAAAATAAAGAGAAAAAGCAATTCTCGGGGTTCTTTTATTGTAGTCCACAGTACAAGTAATCTCACTATCTATCTTCATTGCCACGGCAAAAAAAGTCGCCATTGAGATGACCTGCTCAACAATATCATGTTTTGTTTATGTTGCGATTGCATCTTCTGTTATGCACGTTTGTCTTATTTGACTTGTAGCTTTTATAATTAATTGTTCTTATCTTCTCCATTGATTTACAGATATTGGAAGGCCTTCTTCGGCTGCCCGAAAACAGAGAATGCGCAGACTGCAAGTCAAAGTGAGTGGTCCTGTGCAATTGGTTGTTTTAAAGATGGCTACTGATGTATTAGACAAATTTATATATTATGAATAGCTTTGCTACAAGTTTTATCTCTTGAGGGCATGTCCTATTTTGATAGGTAAATATTTGATTCATGAAAACCGACTTGTCAGTCGTCACTACCCATTTGCTGATTTGTGTGCTAGGATGCACGGACACGGACACGACACGGGATTCACCATTTTTTAGAAAATGGTGACACGGCTGTGTGTGTGTATGAAAAATACTATTTACTCCCAGGTGTAGTTACTCCCTCTCCATCCACCGTTTAATCCTTGATGAGATTCGTGCGTCTATCCGAGCCTAACGGGCCTGAAAATTATGGATAGGAAGGTAGCAAATCACCGTTTTACAGTCATTAGGGAACGGGCAACACGTGTACACGGATTGCATATTAATGGCAAGGGAATCGCTGGTTTAGAGGCGTTAGCAGACAGACCAAAAAATATTTTACTAATCAACGGTGATGTACACTGGGATAGCATATTAATGCACATTCCCAGAAAATATCCTTGCAAGTATCCGACCATTACGCCAACATCAAAGGACTGAAGGAAAATGTATAAATTACATGTATGTAGTATCCGGGACTTGATTGATTTTCTGTTGCATGGCAATAAATTTTGTTAGCGGGTTGTAGTGACCGATATGGACTGGTATCCGACCCAATAATTCAATCAAATATGTAGTATCTGAGATAGATGGACGGTAGATACAATGAGAGTAACTACACCTAGGAGTAGCAAATAGGCTTCATATATATATATATATATATATATATATATATATATATATATATCGCATATGTATTATTTAATGTTTTTCTACGTGATTGTCAAACAGAAAGTGTAAAAATGTAAAGTGTAAAATAGGAATATGCACCTCAAAAATGATCCTCGGCTCCTGGCCTCTTCAGTCCTCTCTAGACACTTGACATGATTCCACAACGGAGTCTTCACAGTTTGCTACTCAGCGCTTGAACCAGCCGGTTCCATCTCCTAAGTCCTAATCATGTTCAAGCATTAAGCATAAGTGCAAAAATAGTTACCATGAGAGCATGAGTGGCTAAATACTAATGCATGACATACTGATACTATGAACAACAGTACAAGCAGCGGCTTTACACAACAGCAGCAGGGCAACTGGGCAAGTAGCCAGATTTTCAGTATGCTCAACAGCACAAATTTTTAGCAGCACAAGCAGCACAAATGTTCACAACAGCAGCACAAGTAACCAACAACAGCAGCACAAGCAGCGGCTTTACACAACAGCGGTATAGCACAAGTGCACAACAGCACAAATCTTTAGTTTGTTCAACTACAAAACTAAAATTGGAGAACAAACAAGTAGCAGCAGCCAGCGGGGCAAGTAGCCAATAAGCCAAATAACAAACTTCAACAATAGCGGAATGAGTTTACGGAGAATGGAGAACAAACAAGTAAACAATTCACCGAAGCTGGTGACGTAGCAGGGGGTGGCCAGAGCTGGCGACGTAGCAGCGGGCGGCCGGGCGTTATCAAGGACTCGGGGCTGGAAGCAGCGGCCGGGCGGCGTCGAAGGAGAGTCGCTCTCGGGGAGAGGTAGCGGCAATGGCGACGGGGAGAAGGGGAATCGGGGCTGGCGATGTAGCAGGGGGCGGTCGGAGCTGGTGACATAGCAGTGGGTGGCCGGACGTTATCGGGGACTCAGGGCTGGAAGCAGGGGCCGGGCGGCGTCGGAGGGGAGTCCTCCCGAGGAGAAGTAGCGGCGATGGCGACGGGGAGAAGGGGAATCAGGGCTGGCGACGTAGCAGGTTGCGGTCGGAGCTGGCGACGAAGCAGGGGTCGGCCAGGGGCGGCATCGGGGCTGGAAGCAGGGGGCTAGGGGCAGCGTCGAAGGGGATCTGGACTTCTGGAGAATGGAGAAGGGGCGCTAGGGTTAAGCTAGTTAGCTTGGGCTGGGCTACCAACTTAGCTTGGCCGAATGGAATGAGCCCAAGTGTCCGATACGTGTCCTATATTTCTCCGATACGTGTCCGATTTTAATTTTAATTTTTTTTCGCGGTTCTAATTTCCGACATGCCTGCAATACGTGTTGGAGCCATGTCCGACACTCGACTACCGGCTTCCAGCGTGTCCATGCTTCCGAGTTTGTGTGATGTTTATGTTTATATAGCTAATATTATAATAATTGTTTTACGCCCTATCTTATGTTTCAAGATCTACTATTTGATTTGGCATATATTATGCATGTGGGAACAGATGTGTAGTTAGAGGAAAGGGCCCGTAGTGAACTAGGAGCAGTCTTATAGGATTGATATGTTCCGTTGCCGCATCACTGGCTCATTGCATCCAAAAGGTGACGAAAAATGTATTTCAGTGGAAAAGAAGTGAAAATGAAATTGGTTTATTGTAGTTACTTTTGTATTGTTATAGGTGGCTAGTCCTCCTCCCCCTATCTCTGTTCGCTTGTGTGGATGCTTTAAATTCCATTTCCGTGCATGTAGTGTGGATAGACACTTGTGCTTGCAACTCTTGTTCTTGTCAACATTTGCTAACTGTTTGCTCATATCGCAGGGGTCCTCGATGGGCAAGCGTGAATCTTGGGATCTTTATATGCATGCAGTGTTCTGGAATTCATAGAAGCCTTGGGGTACACATATCTAAGGTCAGTGAATAATCATGTGCATGAGTTTCACTGTTTATTATTTCAACTCGGCATCGCCAGCAAACTTTTTGTCTTTCATAGATGTTTTGACAAATGGACTTGGAGCCACAACGTTGCTGTGTAGCTTGAGGTGAACAGCTTTTCAGGACAATTTGCATGCTGTTCTTTCAACGTCAAATGTTTTATAGTTGAAATTTATATTATATTGGCTACATTAATTTCAGTGCATGCTAACGAGCTAAAATAAGTTGATGCAAATATAACATAATAAAACCAAATAGAATGGCCATCATGTGCCACAACCCAATCCAGCATGTCAGCTTAGTTATCCTCATCATGCAACGACCTTACCATCTAGCTTCCGAGCTGGCAGGCTCTTCTCTTTTCCATGGATTTCGAGAATTCATTCACTTGTGTTTTTGTTGGTTATTGTTGCCTGTACTCTGATTTTGTTGCATTTCAGTTTGTTTTTTGTTGCGTGGAAACCATTTTTTTTTTGTGTCTGTTACCAAAAGAGGATAACCTGCTGTTTAATCATTCTAATAAAAGATTTCCTTCCTGATGCAGGTAAGATCTGCTACCTTGGATACATGGCTACCAGAGCAAGTTACATTTATTCAATGTATGGATTACTCTCTGTCCTGAAATTTCAAAATGATATTTGTCATCAAATAAAACTGTGATGGCATTTCTCATGATGACTCTGTTTACATTCTTGCAGCAATGGGAAATGAAAAGGCTAATAACTATTGGGAAGCAGAGCTGCCCCCTAACTATGATAGGGTTGGGATAGAAAATTTCATCCGTGCAAAGTATGATTCTTTCCAGCTCTTTTAGTACCTGAAAATCTAGTGTAATTTCTTCTACATGCTTTTCGGATGATACATTCGACTAATATTATGTCTGAATTGTAGATATGAGGACAAGAGATGGATGCCAAGGAATGGAACATCAAGACCGTCATCTGGTGTTCGAGATGAGAAGAGCTCGGAGTCTCAGGCTAGTTATGCTAACAGTTGTGGACATGGTCAAAGATCTTCATTTGAGCAACACCGCGCTTCACCAGCTGCTACGAACAAAATTGCTCCAGTAGCTTCTAGGATGCCCACCCAGGTAACCCTCCTGCATTGCCACAAGCTTTCCCTAGGCAACAGTTAATTTGTTGATACTTGGACAAGTTAGTTAATGATTTACTCCGTAATCATGCATGATGAAAGAAAATATGAGCTTGTAACCAGCGAAGTATTCCACATCAGGTTGATTATCCATTTGGCTACCGCTTCAAGTGGTTTGGAGACGCTAATTTCTTCGTTTTGTTTTAGAGTTACTATATTTTTTCTTTAGTCGATAATCTTGAGTTTCAATCTGGCATAACTGCATGGAAAGCAGGCATCACCTCAGCCAAAAGCAGAACCATCAGTTCCCAAGGTTGTTTCACCTCCTCAGCCAGAGAAATCTCCTGCCAAAGTTGATGCAACACCCCCAAAAATTGAGAAGCCACTGGTTGCACCACCTCCTAAAGTTGACTATGCCACTGATCTCTTTAACATGTTGTCAATGGATGGAACACCTGAGAAAGAATCAGAGTCATCTTATAACGATGATAATGCTTGGGAAGGCTTCCAGTGTAAGCTCTTATGAGTAATCTTTCGATTTAGTAATTATTCTCTTTCTATGAGCACTTCACCGTATTTATTTCCTGCATTTGGTGGAGCTTCTACGTTGTTTTTGGATTGCCATGTCACATTTGTTTTGCTCTTTCTCATGGATATTCAAAATTTTCAGCTGCAGAACCAGTACCTAGCTCTGAGAAAAAGGATTCTGTTAAGCCAGTAGAAAGTAAACCTCAGTCTGCATCAGGAATAGAAGACTTATTTAAAGACTCACCAGCTGTGGCAGTATCCTCAGCTCCAGCTGTTTCTCAAGTAAATGCGAAGAATGATATCATGAGTCTGTTTGAGAAGGTCAGCACCAGCACTCCTTTCACTACTAATGTTTATGTGAAATGGCCTTGCCCCAAAAAGAAAGGGCACATCTATGGTCTATCTGAAGAAATACTTATGTTTTGCAGTCCAATATGGTATCACCATTCACTGTCCATCAGCAGCAACTTGCTTTTATGTCCCAGCAGCAAGCTCTTCTAATGGCTGCTCTTAAAGCTGGAAATGCGCCCCAAATGATCCCAGGAAATGCCAATCTGCTAAATGCTAACGGTTCTAATGCCCCCAATGGAAGCTTGCCTTCTCAAAGCTGGACAAATCTAGGCTATCAAAACCCTGGATTGACTCCAACAGCAGCACAGAATGGTGCCACCAAGGTAAAGACCCCTAGATGATCTATATGGATATGTGCACAAGAATATTACTTTTGCTGTTTGTTCATCTTTTTCTGTTCTACTATTTGGCAGGTTGGGAACAGCAATCAGGAAATCTCTTCTGGGAACTTTAGTTTTGGCACACATGGGTAAGCTATATTGCCTGAATTTTTTACTTACAGTTTGTGGTCGTTAGAATGCTATACTGCAGCTTACTAGATTTGTAAACAAAATTTGGGTGTTGTGTCTTTGAGCTCAGCAAATTGATCGGAGGCTAGCTTTTCTGATGCTTTCCTTTGATTGCAGAGTGTACAACATTAGTTCAGCTGTCCCAGCAAACGGGGCCACAACTGCAGGTGCTAACAGAAGCACAGCATCCCCTACCTCTTCTACCCTCCCCTCTCAATCAGGCAAAGAGTATGATTTTTCCTCATTAACTCAAGGAATGTTCTCCAAGCGATGAACACCTTGGCACCTTGCCATACTTATAATTTGAACAAACATGCCTGTATGTGATGATGAACACGGCAGATTTAGGGAGAACATTGGGCCCCGTACACTCTTTTATTGAGGCAGCTTTTCTTTTGGTTGTGGATACATAGTTACATCACCCTGTAGCTGCCCTGGACAAATAAGAGGGGGAATATAGCAGTAAATTGCTCACGTTGTTTCCTACAGTGGAAGAGTTTCGTCTTGTTCAGTGACCCCGACCGCTTTGAATAGAGGATGAAGCCCCTGTGGCCTTGTTGAACTTGTATTTTGTAAGGGCATAATGCAACTATTATATTCTCTTGTTCATGACGTTGCTGCGATACGAGATACCGATTATTTTGTTTGTACAACAATAATTGGATTTTGTTATTTTCACATATCTGGTTGTATTGTTGTGAGATTAAAGTACCTCTTTATTTCCTGACATCAGTTCACGTATCTTCGATTTTTGCGCGTGGTAGTGTGTTCTTCTATGTTGGCAGACCGCTCGATTGTTACCGGAAACGGTTTAAGTTTCAGGCCCTTTTCCTAGTTCCGTTCGATGAATCCTACAGTATACTACTGTCTGGTGGTCACTACTTTCACAAGGAAAAAAGACTATACCATTAACCAGGTATTGAAATTCACATTTCAGAAATGCTCCATGACATGCTCTAGTTTGGCCAAAAAATACAACTACAAAAATGCAGAAAAATACTCGAGTTGGACGTAATAATCCACCAAACTATAAAAAAAAATATACACAAATAACTAGGAACTAGCAACGGAACGTAACAATTGGGTTACTCCACTGTCATCGTGAGTTTTTAACTTAATTGGCATTATTGCGTAACAAAATAGTAAAACTAACCCTCTACGAGCGGATTAGTAAAAATAACATTGGAGTAGTAATCATTAACTCATGGACTGGAGTACACACCAGTCAGGGCGGTGGCTTACGAGCTCTCCGCATTTCTACGTAGTGCTCAAGCGTATGCGCGTTCTGGTCTATCTTGCCGTTAGATACTGTATCCTCAAGCCAATTTCACAGCCGCCCTTCGAGATAACTCAAAATTCTCTCCATCCTGCTGCACCTGACGGGCGGTTTCTTCTGTCCCCAACTGTATTAGAACTACAAGCATGCTCCTAAGATCGTTTTGACCACCAGCGGTCAGAGACATCCCCTTGAGATGCACCACAAGTGCCATCTCCTCCCCAGGACTGCGCACACAAGGTTTGTGGTGAGTCGACAAAACAAACAAACAAACGGAAAGCATACCAAATAGTAACATCTTCAACAGGCCACACCTTTCAGCTTTTGATTGAAATAATTTGTAGACACAAATATGAGTCACCTACCTTCCTGCTCGTATCTTACGACCTTTCTGTTGCCGCCTTGCCCCTCGTGACTTACTGGCGGTGATGGATATGACAGAAGCACCTGACCTGACTGCTTTGTTGACCTGTCCACACATCATTTAGAATTTTTCACACCGATTCAACAATTCATGAATAACTCGACTCACATTGAAATTTCTGATTTCTTTCTAAAACAACAAAATCTGGAATTAAATAGTGAAAAAGGGAATATGGGAATTGGAACAGAGAGATTGTGGGTTGTGCAGCTTAAAATGGTAGAATATCACACCTCGTGGTATATGCACTCATTTCGCTGAAGCTAGTGCTGACTTCTGAAATGTTATCATCTTGAACATTCATAAACCAGTCTTCTGACTGGAGTTTAGCTGCAAGTGACAAATCTCCTCTGCCGCACAGCAACATAACGTGCTAGATATTTACCCACCTTTAACAATCCTTCCTGATACTCAGATATCGCTAGCAAAGACATTCCAAAGTCGCATCTCTAACAATGATCGATCGATCCTCGCTTTGTGCGTATAAGCCACTCTAAGAGCTTCTTCCCATTCTTTTGCCATGATGTAGTAAGTTACACCTCTACCAACATCTAAGCAGTACTCCAGTGCTATTCTAGCAGCATCGCCTGGCTTCCCAAGTGCTTGGAACTCATCACATAGCTCGTGTGCTAGTTGAAGAATTTCTTCCTTTTTTAACTTCAGAAGATCTGCAACTGCGAATACACCTCTCCAGTCCCCACAAGCACGATAAGCTTTCAAAGATTTCTGATATGAAGAACATCACTGGTAAATTATTGCAGCATCTCCAAAACATTTCTCTTCAGAAAGATGGTCACCCCATGCCCCAAGAATTTGATGCCTTTTATCTGGGTCAGTAAATAACGGGAGGCCCAGTGGGAACAGTTGAGGAGTTTCATACAGTCCTCATTGTTGGAATTAATACGGGTTAGATCTAAATTTTAATTCTAATTAATTCCTAAAAATCTCAAAGGTCTATGTGCACATGCTAAAACTGTTTAGTCCCATATAGAGTTGAAGGGGAGTTACACCTTTTTAAAAGGTGGAACGTGGTAGCCCCCTTATAGAATTGGAGAGAGCCAACACACGCGCGCGCTCGCTCGCTCGCCTGCCTCGCCGTGCGTGCGTAAGCATGTCGGATGCGGACTCGTTTTTCTTTATCTAATGAAACGCACCGACTCGTAGTAAATGACATTAACAAACGACTAGTAGTAACGGTTCAGTTAGTAGTGAGTAATGATTACGGTTAACACTGATTGATGACAAATCAACGACGACCGTTTCCTTGGCAAATCAAAACTCTCTGGCCTCTTTGTTTTTGGCTATTAAAAAGAACAGTGAACTGGTTTTTCTCTGATTCGCTCCACGAAAGACTAAGACAGAACCGGAAAGTTTGTTGCTGGATCTGGCGATCTCCATCCTGGCGAGGCGCGTGTACGGTCGAACCGAGAGAGCAGGCCTCCGGAACCCTCGTCCTTGCTCGGTCTCCGGAACCCTCGTCCTTGAAGGCATAGAACGGCAGTCATCCAAGGGCATGATGTTGGAAAACCATAGTCAGGACCAACTTCACCGATTTGTATCGGTGCAGACATTCTCAACAAATTTACATTTGAGCAGTATTCAACAATCCTTCCTCCACTTAATTGAATGAAGGACGAACGCCTTTTTGCTGGGTTTCGAGAGACTCCAATAACCGGAACCTCCAGAGGCATTTTCTTTGATACTCTAGCTTGCCAACCAGATGAACTCACTGAACTTGGCAAATTCGATCTCATTGACAAAAAATAGTGAATCACGTTTATCTGCCAGGTTACTAGCTTCGCTGGACCTCATCGGTGTTGAAGAACAGAAAGCACTGTAGCAGCAGATACCAATCAAGGTACGTGTATCTATCCAAGTGAGGTGCATAAAGTTATTCAAAGTGAAGTCAGAATAACAAGGGTCAACACTTATCCCATTCCCTTCAAACTCTTCCCAGGTATCTGCCACCGGAAGTTCCACAATACACAAGCTGCCATTTGAAAGATAAACAGCCAAATGGTTCTTCGAGTTATTGGATACAAAAGAAACCTCATTCACAGAACAATGAAATGCAAGATGGAACAGAGACATGGGGGGTGGCATGAGGCCCAAATTGAGAGGAGTTACAAGGACATGGGAACCATCCATAACTAGTGCAATCAAAGTCTCACTGACAGCGGTAGTCCAAGCAAACCTGTGCGTAATGACCTGGCCACCGAGTGTCTAACAAACAAGATGAAGTGGTTTTGTCGGATCCCAAGAGAACTTCACCACCTATTTCTTTGTGCAGCGCAGTTCTTGTTTCAAGTACCAACGATTGTTGCTGCAGGAACATATTTTAATAACATCATACTGCCCACAGGAAACCAGAGCTGCTAGGAGTTCAGAGTTGCAGTTCCATTTTAAAGTTTAGATGACAACCTCTGCTGGCTCATCAATAGAAAAGTAACTCCTTTCTAAGCCATTATTTTCCTAGAATACAATGAGAGGGCACTTCCCCTCTGTCTTCCGGTCATGGGCGGTGGCAACCTTGGCACCACTCGGCATCCATTCTAGTGATCGTCCCATAAAGGTCTTGGTATCTGAAGAAGAATGCACCTATCCCGATTTACATTCCCAAATGTTAAGTTTCTAAGGGCTACCATCAAACCCCCCAAGGGTAGCAAAAAAAATCCCATCACCACGCCCGGAAATAGAACTTTGGTTCTGACCACCGGGATTGTCGATCTCGCCTACAGCAGTGCTCTATGAACAAGCATGTTTAGAATGGAGAACACTTAAAATTATTATCTTTAGTCAGAGCTGATACAGAAAACTTACTTGAGGGTCAAGAGAAGTCTCAAACAGCAGTTCCCAATCATGTGTCATGACGAGCAGTTGCCCAAATCCGGTTGTTACAGAGAGAATGTCCCCATCGGGACTAGAGGCAATGGTCTTGACTCTTGACACCACCCTCCAATCTTCCTACAACTTCGATTGTTCTTTCCTCCACGTTATGCAATAAGAGACAACCAGCTGATGAACCAAGTAGAGACTCCTCCTCCATTAGATAATCCATGGCAACTATACAATCTCCAGGTTCAAGAGCAACCTCCTCCACATCTGAGACTAGAGTAGTTTGGCTCCATTGCAGTGCTTGCTGTGAGGGACAAAGCAGGGCAATCAACAAAACAGGAAATACTAGCAAAGCAGACGTACTCACCATACCGACATCTTTTCTAGATTGAAGACAAAATCCTATATATTTAATATTTATGGAAGCGGTGTAGTGGTGCCATTGTAAATCGAAGATGAAGAAGAGTTTTTTTGTTGTGTAATTTTCAGCTTGAACTAGTAGTATTTTGCCAGCATATAGTTCGCAGTTTAGCACAAGTGTATCTAGTCCACAAGAAATTAGAATATGATAATACATACAAGATATATTTTTTTTTTAAAAAAAGAGGAAATTTCCCAGCTTTTATAGAAAGCCCATATCCAAAAGTTACAGAAACAACGTACAAGATGTATCTTTAGACACAATCATACAACTAGTAAATAAACACCCAAATGCGTGTACCCCCCCCCCTTGTATTGAGTATGCTATTGCTAATTTGCTACTGCTACTGCTATTGCGAACCCGCAGTTGCCATCAAATGTAATGGAATTGGTGAGTAGAGAAGCTGTACCTGGGTGGTGTCCGGGAGGTTGACGGAGTAGAGGAAGTTGGCGGAGGAGGCGAAGAAGGCGCGGCGGAGCTCGGCGTCGACGGCGGAGACGACGAGGGTGTCGCCATCGAGCTGGAGCTGCTGCACGATCCTAGTCACCAGCCTCACGTTCTTTGTCTCGCCGCCGCCCCCTAGGTCACTGACGGCGCCGAGCAAGGACGATGAGGACGGGGGGCTTCCAACCGCAACGGAGGGCGTTGGGAAACGAGGGCGGCGATCTCGGGGAGACGGAACGGGACCACGCGCGGGAGGAGGTAGGTGTCACATTAAGAAGTGAACTCTGAATCGGCGGTGGCATTTCAATTCAGTTAAGGGATGGCTGAGATTGCTCGATACCCTTTCGAGTTATGGTGATCTAATGTCTGTAATTCGATCTAGTACGTACTTTATGTCGTTAGAAGTTTTGCCGTTATTGTTCCGCGTCCACCACCGTTGGTTGTCGCTAACTGGATTAGCTGGCCGCACCTGCCCCTTAAGTAGCCGACCATGTAATGGAATCTTATCTATCTATGAATTGAACTCCAATTAGCTATCCTACATTCCCCTTCCCTGTTCTTCTTTGTTCTTCCTTGTTCTTCCTCGTTTTTCTCATATTGTTCCTAAATACCATGCAATCTGTACTATGTTTATTGAGATTTTAGGATTAACGTTATTGGGTCCTGACATTTTGGTATCAGAGCCAGCCAATCCTTGGCATACTCCATTAGACCCGAGTGGTTCACGAGTGGAAAGGGCGAGGAATAAGTTTCCTCTGTAAAATTCCGGATTTGACTCGTGGAGGCTTAGATCGGTGGGAAAAAGATTTGATCTAGTAGCAAGGGTTGGAAAGAGTTTTCTGGCTTCTCTCTATAAAATTCCAGAGCTATTAAGAGAGGAGAAGAATTGGACAAGATTCCAAGAGAAGCTAAGCATGGGGTCGGAGAAGAAGAGACTGAATCACATCTGGCCGACGAAGTGGAGGACATCAAGGAAAGGTTAGTGGAGATGAGTACTCAGAACCAACAACTGCGAGATAATATATGACAAATGCGAGTACATATGCAAGAGAAGACTATCCATATGCAACAAATAGATGGATAACTTGATGAATTTGATGTTGGCCAACGAAGGTAAAGGGGTTCAAAGAGAAGGAGTACATCCTACAGTAACTAAAGGCACTGGCAGTCATCTTGGGCAGTAGCAGAATGGAGGAATCACTGCGGCCAATGTGCGAACAGTGGCAACCACTGGAAGTGGGTACTTGTTCGCACCACCAGCATGCACACGGATGAGAGGACCACCCGGAATGCCACAAATGGTACTACCACCCCATGGTGAGGATATTCCTATACAACCTGCTACTAGCGGAGTCCATTGGTACCAACCAGGAGCCTTACCACCATTGATTGCTAATCCTCCTATAGTGTTCACTTCACAATTTCCTGTGGGGAACACGTTTGGGTCACAATATGTTAATGCTAAACAACCAGGCTATCCATGGCAGTTATACTGTGGTGGACAACCTGCAAGAACATAACCAATTTATGGTCGGCCATTTGAGGCTCAACAATGGGGATTAATGTCTCCTAGACAATACCATCAGGGAAGGGAAAGAAACCATTATGGACATTCATTTAGCAAAGGGCCTAAGTTGTTGTTCCCTAAATTTGATGGCGATAATCCAGAAGTTTGGATCAGGAAAGCTGAAAAATATTTTGAGTTATCCAAAACCCCAATTGAGGAAATGGTTCAAGTGGCTGAAATCTACTTCACTGGAAGAGCTGATCAGTGGATGAGTAGCAATAATATTGACACTTACAATATGTCCTGGAACCATTTCTGTAACCTTATATGCAAAAGATTTGTTGTTGAGGGGAGAATTGGAATAGCTGATACCTTTAGAAGCTTGCAACAAACTAGCACTGACACTGATTACATTGATAAGTTTGAGGAGATTATGGCCATGGTGAAAAGAAATAACCCTAATCTGAGAGAAGAATATTTTCTGGATTTCTTTGTGTCTGGCCTAAAGAATTACATCAAGGTGCCTCTGAAATCTCTTGAACTACAAACCTTTGTTGATGCCTTATCACATGCCCGAAACTATGAGGATTTACCGGTGTATAGGAAACCGAACACATGGCCTAGTGCCATGAAGAGTAAGGGTAAGTATCAAGGAAGCAATGTGCCCAAGGAGAGTATATCACTAAACAAGAAGGAGTTTGGGGGAAATAGTGTTGTCTCAGCTGCATCTGGAACTGATAAGTGGAGAGGAGGTAAGTGCTTTAAGTGCCAAGAACCTTGGGTTCCAGGGCATAATACAGTTTGCAAGTTTAAGAAGCAAGTACACTTGATCACTATTGATGATGAGGAGGAAGATAAGGAGGAGCAAATAGGAGGTGAGTTTAGTACTCCACCTTCTAGTCCCGAGCACAAGAGGGAGGAAGATCTGGAGCTACAAATATCAATGCATGCAATATCTGTAACAAGCTCAACGACAAGCACCTTTACACTCAGATTGAACGTTGGAGGGAGTTATGCTACTGCCCTCGTGGACAGTGGAAGTACAACTACTTTTATGACTCCTGAAGTGGCACTGAAGGCTGGTAACAAGATTACCAATCATTCCCTTATAAAAGTTGTCATTGCTAATGGAGGAGAGCTAATCAACGAAGCTATGTGTAAAAATTGTTCATATACAATCCAAGGCGAAGAGTTCTTAATAGACTTCAGGTTGTTATGCCTTAAGGGCTATGATATTGTCTTAGGCAGTGATTGGATATACTCTCATAGTCCTATTAGTCTCAATTTGAAAACAAGGGAGTTTAAGGTTATAAAAAATGGCACAAAGGTGGTTACATTTGTTGATAAGACTTGCCCAAATTCCAATTGTGTGACAAACTCACGTAAGTTAATGAAGTTGTTGAACAAAAGGGTGGTAGGTGCAGTCATTTATGCTAAGGAATTGAGATCTCATCCAGATCAGAACCAGATCCACCCTGCAATTCAGGAAGTATTGGATCAATATACTGAAGTCTTTGAAGACCCAGTGGGGCTACCACTAAGAAGACAATGTGATCATGTTACTCCATTGAATCCTGGAACTAAACCAATCAACCTCAGACCTTACAGACTTCCACATCATAAAAAGGATGCTATGGAGGAATTAATTGAGCAGCCGCTGAAGGCTCAGACCATAAGACCATCTGTAAGTCCTTATTGTTCATCAGCCATACTAGTTAAGAAAAAAGATGGGAGTGGGAGGTTGTGCATTGACTATAGGCAATTGAATGTTAATACTGTCAAGAACAAATACACTATTCTAATAATAGAGGATTTGTTGGATGAGCTTCATGGAGCTAGTAAGTTCACCAAAATTGATCTTAGGTCTGAGTACCATCAGATTAGAATGCATCCCGCAAACATTTGCAAGACAACATTTAGCACTCATTCAGGTCATTATGAGTTCTTATTAATGCCATTTGGGATTACTAATGCCCCAGCCACCTTTGAAGCCCTAATGAATGAGATATTAACTCCTTACCTCATAAAATTTGTATTGGTTTCCTTTGATGACAAAATTTGGAGGAACACAAGGGGCACTTACAGATTATATTGTCAGTCCTAAAGGGAAACAAACTCTATGCTAGATTGAGCAAATGTTCCTTTGGTCAACCACAAGTTGAATATTTGGGGCATATTATCAGCATCAATGGTGTTGCTACTGATCCCAGTAAAATCCAGGCAGTAAAGGATTGGCCGGTTCCTAACAATATCATTCAATTGAGGGGATTCTTGAGATTGGCTGGGTACTACAGGAGATTTGTGAAGAATTTTGGTATCCTATGTAAACCAATGTTTAATGCACTAAAAAAGAATGCATTTCAGTGGGCGTTGGAGCAGCAGGAATCATTTGAGAAGGTAAAAGTAGCCTTGACCGAATCACCTATGTTGGCATTACCAAATTTTGAACAACCCTTTGTTCTAGAAACCGATGCTAGTGGTCAAGGACTAGGTGTTGTTTTGATGCAAGGAGGAAAACCAATTTCATTCATGAGCAAGGCTTTGGGACCTAAAGCCATAGCCATGTCCATCAATGACAAAGAGGCATATTGAAAACATTGAAGAAGTGGAAGCATTATTTGGTTGGCTCTTGTGTCATTATCAAGACTGATCAACAGAGTCTCAAATACATCCATGAGCAAAGGTTGATTGATGGTATACATCATAAACTTCGGATTGCAAAGGTTGATTGATGGTATACATCATAAACTTCGGATTAAGTTGCTGGGGTATAACTATAGAGTGGAGTATAGAAAAAGGGAAAGAGAATAGAGCCGCATATGCGTTGTCTAGAGTCTGTCACCTTGACAATGTAATGGCCATCACTTCTGCCATTCCTCAGTGGAACTCTGAAGTTTTGTTGAGTTACCAAGGACATGAAAGGTGCAAGGAATTGGAGGAGAAACTGAGGATTGATGCCAATGCAGTACCTTCTTATACACTGCATAGTGGGATTATCAGATACAAAGGAATGATTTATATTGGAGTTAACACAGATTTGAAGAATTAGTTGATGAGATCATTCCATGACTTGGCTCTAGGAGGACACTCTGGGGAAAGGGGCACACATCAAAGGATGAAGCGGCTGTTTTATTGGCTTGGCATGAAATCTATGGTTGCTGAATTTGTTAAATGTTGTGCAGTGTGTCAGAAAAATAAAGCTGAGAACATTGCATATCCAAGATTACTGCAACCTTTACCTCAACCCGAAATGGCTTGGGCACACATTACTATGGATTTCATAGAGGGACTCCCAAAATCTGAAAACAAGGATGTGATCATGGTAGTGGTGGAAAGATTTACAAAGTATGCTCATTTCTTATCCTTGAGTCATCCCTTTAAGGTACAAACTGTATTTGATTTATTTTTAGATCATGTGTACAAATTGCATGGGTTGCCTACTATAATTATTCCAGATAGAGACCGAATATTCACTAGCATGTTGTGGCAAGAGCTATTCAAAGCATTAGGTGTGAAGTTGATGCTTAGCAGTGCTTACCACCCCCAAGCCGATGGGCAAACCAAAAGAGTTAATCAATATTTGGAAATTTATTTGAGATGCATGACTTTCACTAACCCTAGAAGATGGCACTCTTGGTTATCACAAGCGGAATGGTGGTACAGCACAACCTTTCATACTGCACTCAAGATGACTCCTTTCGAAGCCCTTTTATGGTATGAAACCACCTCAAATCACTGAAACCATGCTACCAGATTCAGCTACAGAAGAGACACGAAATAGGTTACAGGAAAGAGCTGCGGCATTTGAAGCCATTAAGGTCCAACTAGAGAAAGCAACAGTAAGGATGAAACATTTTGCTGATCAACACAGAACTGAGAGAGAATTTGAAGTGGGAAACATGGTATATCTGAAGATGCAACCCTATCAGTGTAATACCCCAGAATTTAATCGGGTAATTAGGAATTCAGCCGGGAGAAGAAAAGGCAATAAAAGAAGAGAAAATACCTGAAAAGAAATGGGGATTTCTGCTTTTATTCGACAACTTGGGCCTGGGCCGCAGCCCAAGAGGGGCCCAAGTGTGGCTGGCCATAAAGGGGGGGTTCCCACCCCCCAAAACCCTAATCCCCTCCCCCTCTCCCCATTCCTCCCACTTGAGCCGCCGGCCTCCCCTACCATGTGCGCCGCCACCACCTCTCCCCTGCGCCTCCATCTCCACCACAGCACCCTCTCCCTCCTCGGCGAAGCCCGTTGCTGCGGTCCATTGGAAGGAAGGCGAGGAGGCGATTTTTGGAGGGCCGATCAAGGAGAGATAGCAGATCAGATTTGTTCGGCGCTGTTGCTCGTCAGTTTTGGATAAGAAGCGTACGTTTTATGATTTGTCCACCTCTTAGAAAGTTGTAGTTATCGGTTTTATCTTTCTTTTGGCACAAAGATCACTTGATTTGGACTTACGGTTTAGGATTTGTGGTAGTTTTACCGCGACTGTCCAGGAGATCTGACGAGAATTGACAGATTGTCTTGTCTGGAAATTTTGAATTTTTATGAGGCCGAATTAGAAAATCCACCCAAAATGAATATTGTAGACGATTCAGTAAGATTTCCAAGATGATAAAGAACACAATTTTTAGAGTTGGCAATCAAAAGTTATGGAATTTTTACCATCGCTATTTCGCTGACTGTCAGATTGCAGAGACAGAAAACTTAGAAAAACCTTTACCTGAATATAAGAATTAGTAGCAGGCCGAATCAGGAGACTTGTCCAACTAGACTATTGTATCTGGTTTTGCCGTGATTCTAGAGAGTCCAAGATCACCCCGTTCCGAGTTGCGTAGCAAAAGTTATGGTGGTTTTAGTGCTCTGTCCAGAGAACCCGACGTGAAGTTGATGTTTTATTAATTGGCCGGGTAGGGGTATTACTTGGCTGATTCAATAAGGCTCACCAACTAGACTTAGTTGGAGAATTTAATTACCTTTCCATAAAGTCTAAGAACATCTTATTTGGACCCCTGTACTAATAGATATGGATTTTTGAAGTTGACTGTCCACCGAGGGGACAGATCGACGTTTAGGAATTTGGGGACGGGATCGAGTTAGAAGTTTTGCAAGTCCATGATTGTTGTTATATAGTTTATTTTGGTCCACTGTTGTGTCTTAGCGTGTGTTATAATTATTATTCGTGGTGGATGATGCACCGAGCAAGACCTTCAGACATCCATTTTTCTCTCGTGGTTAAGGCAAGTATAATGATGAATATAATATGTATTATTGAATGGCAATATTTGATATATATATATTATGAGTACTTGTGTGTTCATGTTTGTGATGATGATGACATAATTGGTATTGTTCATGGTTGTTAGAGACATGAATCACGTGTTATTCATGGTTGATGGTCTATGGTTATGAGATTTTGGAGTAAGGATAGGTTATTCATATGCAATATTGTTGTGGATGCATATTTGTATTACTTTGAGAATTCATATATATGCATTATGTTGGGTTACCGAAGTCTTGGTCATGTGAGGACCAAGCAACTCTTGAGGTCCCCGTCATGTTAATGATGGGCTAAAGGTTCTCATGCTTGAAGAGCATGGGCTCAGGTCCCCATACACGTGGAGTATGGGCAAAGGTCCCTGTATCAGATGTTACAGGCATGGGTGTGCATTAACGGATGCGCACTTTGCATTACCGGTAAAACGCAAAAGGGAAAGAGAAAGAGAAAGACCATGTTGAGCATATTGCATAGCATACATGTGTAAAGTGATTAATAAGTGATTTTGTGAAGTATAGTTGATGAGTTACATGCTTGTATGTTGTTGATGCTATTTATTATATTTGCTGAGTTTTTGGACTCACCTCTTGCTTTTGTTGTGCTTTTAGGTACCACTTGCAAGAACGGCATGCATGGGAGGGAGTAGAATTGCTTTGGATGCACTCACTACCACATAATATTTTAAAGATGATTATCATTTAGGTCGTACCTTAATAATAAGCAAACTGGTTAAGGATTAATTTTGGTTATGCTTGAATGCATATGATTATTTGTAATAATGAGAACGGTAAATTGTAGTTATGCTTGCTTTTGCATTAGCTGGATAGGTTATTTAAGAATGCTTTGATGAACTTTGAATGTTGAGATATTGATAGCAGTTTATGCATCTGTTGGAACCTCCGGTACACTTAATTATACAAAGGAGGTTCTGCCGAAAGTTAGCGAAATGTCTTAGCTTAATTTATATTTATGTTAGTGTGGTAGCATTCCAGGCTCAGGTTGGGCTGGGGTGTTACAATCAGAACACTTCTTTGGGAATCCATAATTCGTTGAAGCTACATTCCAAGTTCTATGGACCTTTTCGAGTTCTAGAAGGGATTGGAAAGGTTGCTTATAAGCTGCTGTTATCGAAAAATTGCTAGATTCATCCCACTTTTCATGTGAGTCAATTGAAAAAGCGTGTGGGAGGGAAGGTAGTCCCCAGCACAGAATTGCCTCTAGTAAACAAGGAGGGAAATATTTTAACTGAACCTTTGCTGATTTTGGAGAGGGTGATTCCCAGAAACAATAAACCTGTTGTGCAGTGGTTAGTCCAGTGGGTTAATTTGCCACTAGCAGCTGCCACATGGGAAGATGCTGATTTCATTACTAAGGTATTTCCAAACTTTAATCCTTAGGGACAAGGATGTTAAGGAGGGGGTATTGTCAGATTTCTAAAGAACTGAACTCTGAATCGGCAGTAGCATTTCAATTCAGTTAAGGGACGATTGAGGTTGCTTGATACCCTTTCGAGTTATGATGATCTAATGTCTGTAATTTGATCTAGTACATACTGTACACCGTTAGAAGCTTTTGTCATTACTGTTGTGCGTCTATCACCGTTTGTTGTCGCTAACTGGATTAGCTGACCGCGCCTGCCCTTTAAGCAACCGACCATGTAATGTAATCTTATCTATCTATGAATTGAACTCCAATTAGCTATCCTACTTTCCCCTTCCCTGTTCTTCCTCATTTTCCTCATATTGTTCCCAAACACCATGCAATCTGTACTCTGTTTATTGAGATTTCAAGATTAACATTATTGGGTCCTCACAGTAGGGAGTGACGGGAAGCTCCACAGAGTAACAGGGTCCGAGTGAGAATTTGCCGTTATCAAGTACTGTAATGCACATGATAGTATTTCACCAACGCGATGACTTGCTCCATGTTGGCCAAAATTCTTTGAACAGTTAGTACACTAAACATGAATAACTAGAATCGACAATTTCAGATGTTAAAAGAGATGCTATGAAAAATTAATCCTCAATACATAATACAACTATAGGTGACCAAACTATTGAAGCGACATGTACATCACAAAAAATGCAACAACCCAGACGGCTTGGCTGCAATGCTGCATCGTCCATGTTAAATATCAGGCCGGCATTGAAACCACAATGAAGACATCAACACTGTAACTGTAAGGATCCATCACATTTGGCAAGCAATACTTCACCACATGGACATAATAGAGGGGGGCCAAATCTCCAACGATGCGAAGTGCCACCAGACAATCCACCACTGAGATTATCAAAATTTCTTAAGACAGGAATGGCCGCAGCAGAGACAATTTCGTGCCACAGATTTGCGGTACTGTGAGTAGACATTCCATGTGGTCAGTAGAAGTCCTAAGTTACGAAATGGCTCCTCAATTTTTTTAAAGGTTTACCCAATGGAAAGCTTCCAGAAGTTTAATAAATATATCTAAAAATGACATGTATAATGGATGGGTTAGTCATCATTATTACTAGCTCTGCAGATAATGTGTAATAACCACCAGATTGGTAAGGCAGCCAGATATACCATCAACACCTGTTTGAACAGAAGAGTCAGCAAAACTAAACACAATATCTTCTGATGGGAAATAAACGGACACTCTCAAAGGATCACTAACCAGATGATACATCACGGGTGCAGTGATAGATAAGAACCATAAGATCTTAGCATGGTACAACAGAATGAATAGAATGAATAGCTTTCTTGTACATACGGCAGGGGCACACTGCGCTATGTCTAATACTCGTAGTAAGAAATGATTACCTGTCCAGCGGTAATCCAACGCACCAGCACCCAATGTGAATGGAAAGGTTAGAGAACCTGAGTTGCAATTAGCACCATTAAGGCATTAATATGTATGTGGCAACGATAATTTTTTTAATAGGAACATAATCATATGTAAATAAGTACCATCAGTAGAGCCATTGGTAAAATTATTATGACTGTTTAGACCTTCTGTGACAATATTGTCAATTGGATTTTGAGTTCGGCGACAGTTAGCACCAATAATAGCAGCTATGTCAGGGGGGCTGGTTTGGACAACTTGTTCTACTTGATCCATAGGTATGCTTGATCAGCTTTCCATATATGCAAATGACTCTGCAGATGTTGCAGCCCTAGCTGCTGCTATACTGAATATCCGGCAAAATAAAGTGTAACACTTTGTCTGATCCGACTGATCACCATCAAATGGGAGTGCATAGCCACCATGTGATGATCCTGATTTAGCATCCTTCCTCCACCTCTTCAAGACGTACTAAGGAGGGAGGCCCTTGATATTCCTAGTGTCAAGTACCGTTAGCATATGGCGGCATGGAATGTCTATAAACTCAAACCCCTTACAACTACAATTTACCATGGAATTGAATAAATTAAACAAAATGATCTTTTGGACTGTCCTCAACAGTTATTCTGTACTCGGAAATAGTGCCCATCTCGCCACAGTGGTATAGCATGCAATCCATGTATAACTCAAACTCCCTTTCAAACATTTTAAAGGCAGCAGGTGTATATACATTGGCAGCTTGCCTTCATATTCGCATGGAGGGTGACTTCTTTGTATTTTGACCAGCATTCACATCAGCTTGCAGTTCTGCAGATCGACGATCACGTGATAATCTTTCAAACTGCTCGAAGAAGCTCAAAAGGTCACATTCCAGGGATAAATGTATCAATCAAATAGACATCTCTTGAAATTGTATTCTAAAGTTCTTGACCCGTGGAATGCTTGACTCAACTGCTGAAGAGCATTTTGGTAAATTTCCCGCTGGCCAACTTGATGCAACAGCTTCACTTATTGCAGCAGATCTATCAGTTAACAATGTCTTGGGCTGGGTTCCATTCATTGACATCTTAAAAGTATCAAATAACCAAATGAAAGCTTCTGTACTTTCGTCATAAAGCAATGCAGCACCAAAGATGACAGTTTGCTTGTTATGATTCAGACCTGTAAACAAAGCAAGTGGCCTACCATAGCCTTGCGATGCATATCCTGAATCAAGACATACTACATCACCAAAGTGGACAAAGTCCATGATAGATTTTGAATCCACCCATAAAAAATTCGTCAAGTTCCCATCCTCGTCAGATTTTACTACATAGAAGAACGAAGGGTTATCATGTTGCATCTTTTGCAGGCATAGAAAAAAACGGCCGGTAACCGTCGGCGGTTACCGGATTTCCCGGTGGGGTTCGGGATCCAAAATCCCGGCCGGTTTTCCTGAGTTTTGCAAGTTCAAATTTTAAATTTCGGCTGGTTTTTAAGCAAATTCAAGCAAAATTCAACCAGATTTTTCTTGAAAACCTAGAATCGGCGATTCATCACCGGTTTTTTACCGTCCGCCAATGGGATTTCCCGAACCGGTTTTGGAGGTCGGTTTGCGTACTGAGTAGCACCTACATCACCATAGTGAGGAACCTTTGTACACTTGTACCTTTTGCAACTTCTACCTTCTAGAGAATTTGGGATGACATTTTTGTGGATAAGATTTTGCCTATGGATAGAATCATCCGGCGATATATCAACCAGATCCATTCCATCATCTTGATCATTTTCTGTACTCTGTGATGTCATCACAAGATCAGAAGCGGCTGCAGAACCAAGCTGGTGATTGTGGAAGGTAACAAATTCTGTGACATGATATTTACCGTTAATGCAAGTCTGATGAGTGATGACCATACACGCTGGACAACCAGTTCGGGTCTCTGGACGAGGCTTCTTTATTCTTTTTGCTCCTCTTTTCTTCTCGCGAAACCCTTCTTTTGAACAAACAAACATCCTTCTGGTGATAACATTTTCAGCATTCATTGTCATGCTTGCCCTTCTCACGTTGAACCCAATTTTCCCCGCATACATGCTAAAAATTCGTATGCATCATCTTCATTCTCAAATTCTGGCGTTCCCACAGTATCGTCCACCAGATTTTCTCTCAAAGCCCGCGCTTTTAAGTCTAATTGTCTTTGCCTTCAGCATATGAATTGTAGATGTTGTTGCTAGCTGATGGTTATGGTTCGGTACAAATTCTGTCAAACGGTACTTGCCATTGGCAGTGAGCCTAATGGTCATGCTCGCTGGGCACCCAATTCTTGTTTCAGGCTGTGGGCACTTTGCTTCCTTGGCTTCTTGTCCCAGAAACCTTCTCTTGAGCAAACAAATGTCCTCCAAGTGATGATGTTCCTTGATGTTGTCTAGAGTGTTGATCTCCGGACAAAGAAGCCCACCTTCTCCGCATACGCATTGTATAACTCATATGCCTCATTTTCGTCGTCAAAAAGCATATTTACCTTTGGCAACATCTTCTCGTCACAACTATCAATCACAGGATTAACATCGGCTGCCGCCACATCCTGCCAATTAAGAATGGCAGCATCAAAGTCAGGTAACAAGGCATTGATCTTCCTTCAACACCTAGAGCAAAAGATACAATAGTATAGAGCGTACCCCGTTTTGTTTTGGATTTGCAAGATTCAGCGGTGGTGGATTTGCAGGATTCAGCGGCAGCGGGAAGGGCACACGAGGAGGCCAATGTGCGCATGGACGCAGGAGCACTACATGGCCGGGCCAAGACTGTTGTGCTAATCTCGGGTCAGCGGCGGGACTGCCCAAAGCATGAACAGGCCTAAAAGTCTAGACCAACCGAGGCACCACGAGCGCCGGAGCAATCTGGAGATCCTTCTCCTTTGCACTGTGACCGCTATTGCTAGACATTTCGCTCTATGTACATGTACATGTACATAAGGCATACAAAGTAGATGCCAATCTCCCCCTTCACTGCTGATTGACTGATTGGAGATAAAAGAAATGGAATCAACAAATGTACCATCAGTTGACTGATCTTTCTTCAAGAATTAAGTATCCAGGTGAATATACCCGGGCTACAACAAAATGAAACAAGCACAAACGAACAAGAGGAAATGTTTATTTCACAAAATTAGGGTAGAATAAATTGTATTCAGAGACAGCGCAAAACTAGAAGCTGTACACAGCATTACAGGGGAAGGTAAAAGCTGTCACCTTTATCAAGCAGCTAAGCGCAAAATCGGTAGAGAAACCACAAGAAATTCATGACATAGTAGAGCTCAAAACTGGGGAACCAAATTAGGAGAATTCAGAAAGAACCTACCTACCCGATCCCTGCATGAGCAGAACTTGGTCCAAGTCCGATAGGCGGCGCGGCCGCCTGGACTCAGTTATACACAAGATCACCAAATGAATTAGGAAAAATAGAAGAGGTACTGACGAGGAGCAAGGGATGCAGAACATATCTAGTGTTAATGGATAATTGAGTTTTAAGATGTTAATAACAATTTTGACTGTTGGATCATGCCGAGTGTTTAATGCAAAGCATTGGTAGTGGGAGCATGCAGGGTGTTTAATACAGATGCATTAATGAATGCGTATTGGAGGTGGAAGTATGCAGGGTGATTAAATGGTTTGGAGGTGGAAGCTCTATTAATCTTGGCTGTTCAATCCAGATCCAACGGTCAAGATTGTCATTAGCACCTTAGCACTCAATTACCCATTAGCAATATATATATATATATATATATATATATATATATATATATATATATATATATATGAAGTCTTTTTGCTACTCCTGAGTGTATTTACTTCTTATTCCGTATCTCACAATATAGTGAGTATTTTACATAACCGAGAGTATATATGTGTAGTATATGAGTATATAAGATCACTTATATAGTATTTATACCTTTTTAGAGGTGGTATGTATAATTTTTTAGATATACTCCTTTTTATATGTGAATATAAATGTATTTACAAAATATGCGTGTGGTTCGTATTGGAGTATCTTATTATTAGTATATGACTATACCCAAAGTGATAAAGGAGTATGTCAAATTCTTTTAGGTGGTATATCAGAGGTGTGAGTAACTACACCCGGAAGTAGAAAGTATTAATCATATATATAGACACACGTAAATGATCTCCGTTAACTTCATTTTTTTAACAGGAATCCGTTAACTTCAATTAATGCTAATAATATCATCTTCTATGTTGCAGCCACATAACTGCTAGATGCCATTGATCCTCTCTCTCTCTCTCTCTCTCTCTCTCTCTATATATATATATATATATATATATATATATATATATATAAAGAAAACATAGTGAAATTAACATGAGATAAGCATACCAAAAATGGTCTTTTGCCATCAAATTTCATGCATAAATATAAAGAAAACATAGTGAAATATTTGTGTTGCTGTCAACAATGCTCTAATTTTGTAAATCTACGACAAGTCAACAGCAATTAAAAACAAATTAGCTATTGTTTCAAATTCAATCCATTGACACACTGACAATTGACCCAAAAAAAACATAGTGAAATTAACATGAGATAAGCATACCAAAAATGGTCTTTTGCCATCAAATTTCATGCATAAATATAAAGAAAACATAGTGAAATATTTGTGTTGCTGTCAACAGTGCTCTAATTTTGTAAATCTACAAGTCAACAACAGTTAAAAACAAATTAGGTATTGTTTCAAATTCAATCCATTGACACACTGACAATTGACCCCAAAAAAAAGAGTCAGAAATCAGATGATCAGGTTCTTCGCAGTTCTGCTTGTATAACGCACAATGCACTGCCCTAGCCAGGACGCTTGCGGCTAGCTTACCTGTAGTGCTGGCTTGCTTGTTGCTTCACGCTGTCACGCCTCCCGCATGCCACGCCGACGTGTCGTGCTACCCGTCTTGCCGCGTCGTCGCTGCGCCGCCGCGCTCTTTAAGTCTCTGCGGCTATGCTCGTCTGCCATATGCGCTAGGGTTCGTGAGTGCAGTAGACCAAGTCTTCCACCAGCTGGGCCCCCAAGAAAGTGCAGCCAGTGCAGCAACTAACAGCCTACCAAAGTAATAGACAGCCCATGAAGCAGCCTACTGCCCACAAAGTTGTCTTCTTCCTCCAGGCGCCCAAGTTCTTCTTCCTCCACTGCCCTGCGCGGTCTAGACACCCAGATATCCAGCGTCGGTGCTAAGGAGGGGTCCCTAGGGTTCAGCGGCCGGAGGTGGTGCTCGAGCCCCAACAGTGGCTCCGCCCCTGCACGTGTAATATATCTACACAAATAATCTGCATTAACTGCATTTAGTGCTATTAATCTCATCTCTAGTGTATTCATTCACATGCGGTATGATATGTGTCTTCCGGATTATTTCATATGGCAAAGATTGAACAGAGCTTCTTGAGGGCCAAAGGGGGCATATGCCCCTCTCCCTTCTCTAGAAGATTTTTTAAGCAAGTACTTAGGGTTACAATTTTGTTGCTAAGTAAATGCTAAAGTAGCTCCTTATTTCAGAGCTTAGCAAGGAAATTTCATCAAATTGACCACCTTGACGTTTCCCTTCAAGCTTCGCCACTATTTCTTTTGGTAAAAAAAAAAAACCAACTTAAGTTGGTTGAAGCAAATGGGCTCACATCTAGGAAAATCAAATGAGTTCCATGAATTCCAGGCCTTCACATCTAATAAATGTGCGGTAACTACACCGATTATAAATTGTATATACCAAAATAAGTGGTGTAGATCTTCTCTATTTTATTTTGATTAACGAGAGAATTTGTAGACAATTTGCTTTATTTGTCCTGATTTAAATATTATCGTGGGATTCTCTGCACCACTAAAACGTAGAAGGTACCTGAGATATCACGTAGATGTATACATAGGTTTTCGCAGCAACGGCCACGGGTATCTTTCAGGACTATTTTTACATGTTCAGATTTGATTGTCCGAGGTGGTGTTTGCCACCGAATTAGCTTATCCAAATCCAGTCTCAGATATCTCTGTCCCCCTCAATCCTTGTCGCCGACGGCTACGTGGCTGCTCGCCACCATGTACAAACACACCCTGGATTAATTGCGCCGCGTACCTGCGAAACGTGCACATCGGTACACGTACGCTCCCCTGCATTCACGACGGCGTTGACATACACACATACACCGCCGAGTCGTGCGACGGGACACCGGTCCAAGCGACCTCGAGAGTTCGATCGCCTAGCAACTCGTACATATGGTCGGTACGTCTAAGCCTCACAAGGTTACATTTCACTGTCTGTCTCGTCGTACGTACGCAGGAGTGCCGTACAAGTTGCAGCGTTTCTGACCAACAATTGCAGAAAAGCAGAATGTAGTGTAGATGCACTCTGGCTAGTACTGACTTCTGACTAGCTACTGGCAGCTACTGCCTACTGCAGGGGACGAGTGGAAGAATCTTCGTTGCAACGCGCATAACTTGCGTTGGTTAATTGGTCGTTGGATATGTCCAGATGCCTCCGGCCGGCCGGCCGGACGTTGGGCGCATGGACGCCTACGCAGGTGTCGAGCGGCGTTTGGCTTGCCGGCGGCGTGAGGGCAGCCGGGAAGTTGGGAGGCAGTGCGAGCGTCGATACGATTAAGAATTCAAGATTGGATAAACACGCATGCTTTACTGATTTCCTGATTGTTACAGTATGTGGATAGCAGGATATGGTCGCCTTTTGTTTTGGCTTGCACAAGTTCATGGGTCGACATGGATCACCTCGGCCATTTGTAATCTGACTTAATCCTTTTGATTTGATTCAAAATTTAAACTAAAATTTCATTCAATTCGAATGGATTAATTCTAATCCATCCCTATTCAAATAAACCATTATCAGGATTCAAGGGAATTAGACATTCTATATATGGCGTCAGTTGCATGGACGTCCTGGCTCCAATCCTATGCGTTGCTATCCTCCTCTTCTTGTCTTGTCTCTGCGCATGGCTAGCTAATGGCCACAAGCTAGCTACGTGCAAGATCAAGTTCCGGTGCGTTTGGATACATCCATCGTACGTACACTTTCGTCGTATGCGTGTACACGTACGTGTGTGGTTCATCTCATATCGTATGTACCAGCTAGATCCATGCAGCCAGGAAGTATATATACGTATGTACATGGATGCATATATGCTATAAGCCCGTGAGTAAGCATGCCGCAATTGGTGCATGCGTCAGATGAATCAAGACGGTAGTGATATGGATCGATCGATATTAATTTCGATTCAGATCGAACAAGGGAGAGATGGCTATACTATGCAGGCTACGTCGACCTTGCTCTCCCTAGTTAGCTTTAGATCCACGTGGCCGTAAAAAGGGCAGGTGATTAGGAGTAATAATCACATAATTCACATGACTAGATCATGTGAAATTAGTTAGACGATCCGTCTCCATGCGCGTATTGAAGGGATCGCGGGAAGGTTATAATAGCATAAAACAAAAATTTACTGTGTAACCTAGGAACCTCCGCTAGTAATAGATCACGAAATTACACTACTACACAAAACCTCATCACATACGGTTCTATACCATCATCACAGACGGTTTTTGAACCGCCTGAATTTTTGTGTCTGTGATGACACGAGGTCATCACAGACGGTTTTTGAATCGTCTGTGAAAAAGGCTATCACAGACGGTTCTATTCACGAACCGTCTGTGATATCTTTTTCTATTGCAAAAAAAATGAAAACGGATTTTCACTTCGTCTGGAGCCTCCCGAGCCTCGCGAATGAATATGATATGTATTTTCGGATTGAACTTTTCGTTAGCTAACCATCTGTAGGACCGAAACGGCGACTAGAGGGGGGGGGGTGAATAGGCGTTTTCTCAAATTTTTTGCCTTAATCAAATTCAACATGAACTTTTCTCCTTTAGCTATGAAAGCTAAGAAGATCGAGAACGCACGAGGAAGCCTTGTCTTTGAATTCGATAACCCCCTTAACCACAAGACACAAATGTGGAGAATTGATCTCACTGGGCTGGTCTGGACACTGGCGGTCTGACCGGCTGCCAAAGGGCGGTCCGATCGATTGAAATCGGTTCGACCGGCCGTTAACGAGCGGTCCGAAAGCTGGCGGTCTGACCGCCGTTTCTAAATCGGTCCGACCGATTTAGTCCAGAACCGAAATACCAAGCTCAAATCCAAAATGAAAATTGGTCCAACTTTTGATTCAACCAATAAAACTTGACCAAATTTAGAGCACACCTCCCTAAGGATATCAGAGACCTATTTCTAGCGACGATCCTCCAGGTCCACTTCACATAATCGATCTCTGAAGATTTTACCAAAGAAGTGCACAAACCCTAGAAATATGAAAAACTTGATCCAACACTTGCTTGTGGGGGGTTGATGATCTAAAAGATTCTAGGAGCATTCCCACACATCAAAGCAAGGTAAATGAGGTCAAGAGACCAACCAAAATCAACCGGATCAAGGAAGCACCAAAATCAACAAAAGAGGGAAGAACACAAGAGAGACTTCACCCTTGAGCAAACATCAATGGATTGATTGATTCAAGATGTTGCTTACAAAGTCACTGCTTTAAGGAGGACAAGAGCTCAATCACAGAGTACACATACAATCTTCCTCTCCTCTCCTCTCCAAACCCTAACCCTAGAAAAAGACTTGGAGAGTCCAAATGAATGCTTGGGGCTTTTACATCTCACCCCCTTCTATTTATATAGAGAGTTAGGGTTTCACTTATGGGACCCACACACACACATCAATCTGTTGAAGCAATCGCGTGCTTCACCACGTGTAGGTTGATCAGCGGCTCTCATCATGTCGACAAGTTCCTCCCGTCCGAATCCCATCGGAACCTCCCAGGGACTTGCACCGACTTCCGCACCGCCTGATCCAACCAGCTGCAACGAACTACCCGTTCGATCCATCTTGCTCATTCTGCACCATGCTTGAGTCACACGACCTCACCTAGCATCCATGATCGTTCTGGACCTCAGCTCTCCAAGCGTAGTCCCGATCTACCTCACCGTTGACGTCGTTGATCTGCAAGCCACCTGCACAACAATAGACAAACAAATCATCTCCGGGAACAAGTTCTTCACAACTTGACCCACGTCAGTTCAACAATGCAATATGCAACAATAAAGCATTGACATCTATACATAAAACACATTCAAATCACATCAATGCCAAAAAGGCTAACCTCCAAGTGATCGGCGGTCTGACCGCCCCACACAGCCGGTCCGACAGATTCCATAACGGCGGTCGGACCGCCCGAAATGACTTAGCCAAATTTTCATCTTGAAAATCCGAAACCTTCTGGAATTTTCAAATGAATAGAACTTTCAACTGGGAGCTCCAAAAATAATGTGACCACATCCAGGAGACTCCCCTCACTTGCCTACACAACCTATTTTTGGCTCAGCTCCAAAATCCAATATGAACCAAGACCGGTCGGACCGGCAAGCACTGCCGGTCGGACTGCTCCACGGGCGGTCTGACCACCCCTACCACCGGTCAGACCGCCTGTGGTCTGACAGAACTGAAGCAACTCCGAAAACGCGAGATATTGCAAACCAACAATACCATTGCCAATTGACTCATCACCCTAAGATCATGCACATATCCTCACGATATCCACAACATCACAGTAGCATCAACTCAATCCATTCACAGAGCACTAAAAACAACACGGCATCACGCACATTACGGTAGCATCAACTCAATCCATTCACAGAGCACTAACACATCACAGTAGTAATCCACATCACAAAGCAAAAGGGGGGAATAGAGAGAGTGAGGTCATGGGAGGCTGGGGTGACAAGGTCGTGGGAGGGCGGCGACGACGAGGCCGAGGCGAGGTGGAGGAGGCCGCGAGCGACAAGCTCAGGGGATGACGGGGTGACAAAGTGGGGGAGGCCGGGGGCGACGAGATCGTGGGAGGCCGACGACGACGAGGCTGAGGCGAGGTGGAGGAGGTCGTGGGTGACGAGCTCGGGGGAGGCCGGAGCGCAAGGTAAGGACGAGACGAAGATGGCAGAGGAGAAATGGCAGAGGAGGAGATGGAGATGGCAAAGGAGAAGATGGAGGACTCTGTTAATATAAAGAGATTTTCGGCAGCCCGCCATTAAGTGCAAATTTTTATTTTCCTGCCCAACAAAACAAAAGTATCACAGACGATTTTATACCAAAACCGTCTGTGATGAGATACTCATCACAGACGGTATCTCATCACAGACGGTTCTTAATACGAACCGTCTGTGATGAGTATTTCATCACAGACGGTTTTGGTATAAAACTGTCTGTGATTTTAGGGTTTACTATGGCTTGGATTTTTACCATGGCAGCCAATACTCTGTTGTGGTAGGGTTTGGGCAGCCAATCTGATGCCGCGACACATAATCCTCTGCCGCGGCAGCTAATCCTCTGCCGCGGCACACAATGCTTTACCGCGACAGCTAATCCTCTGCCGCGGCACACAATTGATGAGCAGAGGATTGGTTACCGCGGCAGAGGATTATGTGCCGCAGCCGAGAATTATGTGCCACGGCAGAGAAGCCATGGTAAAATCAGAAAGGAACCATCTGTGATTATTTTATCACAGACGATTTCAAAGAACCGTCTGTGATGAGGCGTCTTCTATGGCCTGTTTTGTAGTAGTGTTACCACTTACCACTAGACACGCCGACTCGTAGCGGAAGTAGAGTCGATGTAGCGAGTTGATACGGTCGTAGTCGTACTTGTCACGCGTCTTCTCTTACGAGTAGTCGTACTCGACGCGCGTCTGCTCCTCCGAGTGGTCGTACTGAGTTGCGGATCGTCCTATTGCTGATGCTTCGCAACAACAGTTTCTATCTCATTATTCTACTGCGTTGACTTTGGTAAGGCTTGCTATTCGTCGAAGCGGTGTCCTACCGGGCAGACGAATAGTAATCCGTATGCCTAAGTGTGATTATCCTCCGGGTTAATGACACGGGGCACCACAATCGCCTCCTCCCCCGGCAGACGGGTTGTCGTCGACGAGGAAGACTAATAGGTCCGAGTGCGCCTTCCGCGCGGCGGAACTGGCCCTTGTGGATCTTCCCAGGCGCAAGCAGCACGAATACCGCGATGTCGGCGAGACGCTCTCAGCGACGCACCTTGCCGACGCTGTCTCGAGCGGCGTTGTAGACGTCGCGGAGTTTTATTCAGCAGTTTTCTCCTGCCTTTCCGTAGTGATTTTTTTAGGCCAGAGGGGTGGGGCACGCACAGGAGGGATAGAAGGAGTCGGTGTTAGTTTTTTTTTCAGGTATGGGACGATCATCCTGCTGCATGGAAGTAAACTACTTCTCTTATTAGTTAAGATAAAATAAGAAAAATATTTCAGTCGCCTTTTGAAACAGACAATCTCGTGGATTAATTAACCCATTTCTCAAAGCAAACACGAGGGTTAAGCCTGGGTCATTCACTTAGACATTAACTGTAGTATGATATGCACAACGTGCTACTTTAGCTTTCTTGATATGTAGCTGTGGTTGCTTCAGGTATCCACAAGATAGGTTGAGACGCATGGAAGAAGAAAAAAAAAAGTTCGGTTTGTAAGGTGCAGCGGGCGGTCGGTCGATATATGTATATATCGGGCCGGTTTGGTTTGTTACTGATGTCAATAAAATAATTTTAATAATGTTAATAAAAATAAGCTAACAATTGGTTTACTGTCAATAAAATTTTAGTATCGTTAACCAAATCTAATCTCATATACGGTCAATCAGAGAGAGAGCGAGGAAATCATATAATAAAATTTTGTTAACACCAAAATTTAATTTAACTGCAGTCCAAATTACCTTTTTTTCTCTCTAAATTTTAATTTTATCCAAATTTTATCAGAGTTTTGCTGGGGGCAACGAACCAAACCGTCCCTCGATCTCGAAGCTAGTCATGCGTGTACTGTATGGTACTGCTCCATACTTTTGGAGACACGACGAGTTTGTACGGGGAAGCAAGTGTCGCAGGGTGACTCCAGGTCGTCGATTCGATCGCCGTCTCCTGATCCTGAGGCCGCGACTTCTCGCCGAGTTCGGGAACAATCGCTGTCCCGTTACATCGATAGATAGATATATATATAACGTGCTCTATTATATTTGCACGGGCAGGCGGTAGCGCGTGTAAACCTATGACAGGGGCAAGCGGCGCACGGGACGCGCGCGACATATAACCATGGAGCACGTAGACGTACGTACGTACTTCGTGCATAGACGCGCGTACGGTGAATATCGAACAATTATACTACTACAGAAAACTTACCATGCATGCCGTTTACAACACGCCAAACTCTCACACCTCACCTGTACGTACTCGAAGTACACTGAACGCTAACCTGCAGCGGTGACGTGGCCTTACTTAATTAAGCTAGCTAGTTTACGTGCGTATGCACGTACGTACGTGCTAGCTAATTAACCAGCTGCACGTATTGGCACTTTGTTATTTTTTTTTTGTGACACTTGAAGCCTTCAATCAAACTATCAAACTCTCAGTAGCTATATAACTCTAATTATATATTCAGTAGCTATATAACTCTTAACCATATATCGTGAATCTAAGCCTAGTGACACTTAGCACTACACTGGTGCCATGAAATTTGTTTTCCCACCCAGCTAGCTAGCTAGCTTGCTAATTGAACCTAGCTTGAGAGTTTTTAGGGGAATTGAACCTTGAGAGTTAAGATAAGGTAATGTACTCCGTAGTCCGCACGCACGTTGCCACGCAAGCATGCGAGAGCGTGTGGCGCACACAATCAAGAGACGTGTTAATTACGAGCCACACACAGCCCAGAGGGGTGGTTGAGATCTACCGATCGATGGACGTGGTCAGTGGCGAACAGATGCAGGGAAGCCGATCGAATAAATACTACTCTTTTTAATTATGCTATACACAGGAAATTTAATACACATATTTAGAAGATATTGTATATGTACTTTAAATTTTAAACATGTATATTTTAAAAAGGGATCGCATACATATTTAAAGTTATTTTAATTTAAAAATTCATAAGAAATAAAACACACTTACGACAGAGGGAGAGCCATGGTACACGAGCACAGCATCTATATATCTTCTTCTCATGCGCTTGCACGCATCGTTGTATGTGTGGTTGCGGATGAACAGGCAGGTAAGATACAGCTGCAGGCTAATTACGTCACTGATATATAGCTAGAGACCAAAACCAGCCTAGCTATAGGTAGCCTCACATAAAATTGACCGGCCGCGTAGGAGATCAGGCTACAGGGGTACGTGTACGCATGCATACAGACATGGGCACACAGATCAACCAAACTGCTACTGTATACTGTTTTTTTGCCGTGTGCCACCCACCACGTACCGCATCTGTGCGTGTGAGGTCACCGGGAACCGCACCGCTCTGTACTGCTGTGTACATGTGCAGGCATGTCTCGCTAATTCTTTACTTTTCTGTTTCATCCATCCATCCAAACAGCATGAGCAGGTATACATAAAACATATACATGCGGGGCATGATCAAGAGAAGCAAGTACGTCGAATAGCATTTGTTGACGATGTTTTACTACTGAACTTATAAAATAAATGCTAAGTGGGTCTCATGTATTGATTATATTTACAATAAGACAAAAGTGACCGAAGGCTAGAACTAATAGCTTATGTATGTTCTGTCGCTTGTCTCGCTTGTCATCTATGTCCACCGACGTTATACCTTTTCCACATTCACCTCGCAGTTATGCCAGAGATACATATCAATACGTGCAGTTATTCTAGAGAATAACGTCATATATTTACTACTACGTGTAACTAAACAGAGTATATAAAGTCTCTAGTTGATTGGGTCCACATGTATTATGTCCTTATCGACTATAGAATGGTCGTGATTAACATAGTCGTAATAAAACTTACGACTATAAGGTGTTCGTAGAAGAACTTATGATCAGTAAGTGGTCGTAGAAGATCATAAGTTTTTCTACGATCACCTTATAGTCGTAAGTTTTATTACGACTAGGTTAATCGTACAAGATCTTACGATCACAAAATGGTAGTAGAATGACTTACGACCATACAACGTGGTCATAGAATATCTTACAACCACTAAGTAGTTATAATCTCCATCATTATTGATGATGAGGGGTACCTCTCACGGTTGTGTAAAGACATGATTATCTATAACAAATATTACAGATAAATAGTTCAATAAAATGAGGATTATTAGATCCCATCAATTGTACACGTTTGTACCCTAGTGCATTTGTATTCGTATACGTTTGTACTCTAGTGCATTTGTACTTTGCGTCTCATACGACAGAGTTTATGCTTAATTGTCACTATTGTGCGATGAAAGATCAAAACTGGCCATCTCGCGAGCAAATTGGAAAAAATAGAACCGCAAATGTGCCAGCAGATGACACGTGCCCCCTGCCACGCCCCCACCTGCCGCTCGGTGGACGCGCGGTAGGCCACCTTTCGCTTGGTGGGTGCGTGATAGGCACTTGCCGCATGGGTGGGGGCGTGGTAGGGGGGATTCGGGTGAACGAGAGCATATCACGTGTGAATCTAATCGATGGGGCGCGACAGGGGGCACATGTCACGTCGGCGCGTTCGCGGTGCCATTTTTGACAATTCACTCGCAGATGACTATTTTTGCTATTTCGTCGCGCAAGATTGCCATTTTAACCCATAACTCCATATGACTCGACCTCAATGGGATTTACCTATAAATTAACAAAGAATGTACCAAATTCATCACCAAGCATGTCTAATTTTCTATGTCTTATGCCTGATTTTCAAATTAACAAATAATGTACCAAATACAACACGTGCTTTCCTTTTATGCCTGATCTTCTATCTATTATCACATGTACCAAATCCAAGACCAAACATGGAAACTGGTGCCTGCGCAGTCGCACCAAGTATGAGTGCAAATACATTCCCGTCGTCGTCTCGTCAAACAGTGTTTCACATGTACCATCAATCAACTCACCGAGCCACCGAGGGCAGCGAAGGGTGGCGATGGCGACAGTTGACACTCATGTTTGAAGTTGCGTGTGTGGTGCTGCGCCATGATTTCACACGTGGCGCGGGGGAAATCCAGACCCTTGGGGGCACGATACAAGTTGAGTCCGGCTCTATGTGGATCGGACTTGGCTAAGTATCTATAGTGCCTTTTTAGCATTGACTTAAAGGAGTTCAAAATTGCTATTATGGCTATCAACCGTGCATGAGCCCAAAAAAAACTGCACGGATGAGAAGATAGACACGAGCACTTGCAAATCAATGGCGTCCGTGATGTCAGCTGAGCTGGACCATTAGCGTCGGGAAAGCGGCTACCCCGCCGGGTCAGACAAAGCGGAAGCCATGGTTAGATTAGGCTGTATAGGAGTATCCCGAGGCCATCGTGCCTGGCAGTGGCAGGCTGGCAGCGTCGCAGAGTCACGGAAAGCGGGTCGGTCTAGCGGGTGGGACCCGCGCTCCCGCTCCCGCTCGGTACCCGACCCCCGCACCGCATCCAACGGTTCTTTTTTTTTGGACCGTTCGAGGTTTGAGCCCCCATCATTTCCCCCTCCCTCTCTCATCACGCTAACGAGCTCACACGGCAGGTGCAAAATAGAAAACTTGGTCACGAAATCTTTAGTAACAGCAGCTATAGGGACCGAGCAATTAGGACGGGTCGACATCCAGTTTGTCGCCACCGGCCAAAGACCCTGGGCGCCCCCACTGTCACACGGGCCACACACACACTACTACTACTACCGATCTAGACCTTTCCATTGAAGAAAGCCGTGCACTGAAGCCTCCCGTGCATCTCCCACCGTCGGAAACCGCACCTGACGGATCACGTGTCATCATCTCCGCGCACGGGGGCCAACCCCCTAGGCTATAAATGACTCTCCCGCTGCGCCCACCTCCACTTGCTTTCTTCCCGTCTCGCTGCGCACACACACCGCGCGGCAGAGGGAAGGAAGCGGTCGAGGGATTCGGGGACTGCGCGCAAGCCTAAGACTGCAACTGCAAGGATCGCACGGCGAGGAAGGGGGATGGGGTGCGCGCGGACGGTGAAGGCGGCGACGGCAGCCGCGGCGGCGGTGCTGGTGGCGGCGGGGGTACGGCTCGTGGGGCCTGCGGCGGCGGGGTTCGTGGCGGAGGAGCTGCCTCGCGCGCAGGCGGCTGCCGCCACGTGGCTGACACCGCCGTATCTGCATCTTGTCATCAACGCCATCATCATCTCCATCGCGGCGTCCTCCTGCTTCCAGCATAACCGCCGGCCGACCTCCTACACCGCCGGTGCCGTCGCGGGAGCCGAGGAGCCAGAGCCGGCTCCGGTGCCGGTGCCTGTGCCTGTGCCTGCGCTGGCGGTGGCGATGGGGATGGAGGTGTCCGTCCCGGTCCCGGAGGTGCAGGCTCCGGAGGCCGTGGCCATGGACGAGGCGGTGGTGAAGACGGTGCCGGCGCCGGCTCAGTCGCGGGTGGTGGAGGAAGAGGATGAGGAGTTTTCGATTTCGAGGTCGGCGTGGACGCCGCGGTGGAGGGGCACGGAGGCGGGGGCAGATGTAGAGAACGAGGTGGCGCCGTTCGCGGACCTGACCAACTCGAGGGAGAAACCACTGGTGTCGACGAGGTTTAGCAAGAAGGCGGCCAAGCCTAGCCATGAAGGTAACAACACTACCCAATCGTTAACACAAAGCAACAATTCACCATTATTTTACTCCCCCCTGCTCTTGCCGAGAAAGATCCGACTTCTGCCAATTCTTGGCGTCTTCGCTGAATTCTAGCAAGAAATTCAGAAACGTTTTGTTTGGTACCAATGGGGAATTGGGCACGTCGTTGCAGGGAGCAGGGTGCTGCGTGTAGCGCGGCCACGGAGGGAGGAGACGCTGGAGAGCACGTGGAAGGCCATCACGGAGGGGCGGGCGCCGCCGCTGGCGCGGCACCTCAAGAAGTCCGACACCTGGGAGACCCACCCCGGCCGCAGCCCGTCCGGCGACGGCGAGGATGCCGCGCCCGCGGCGACGATGCGGAAGGTGGAGACGTTCAACGACGGCGCGGGAGTAGGGGGGAGGAAGGTGCGCCGCGAGCCGTCGCCGGGGCAGGACGAGCTGAACCGGCGGGTGGAGGCCTTCATCAGCAAGTTCAACATGGAGATGCGGCTGCAGCGACAGGAGTCGCTCAAGCACTACAACGACATGGTCGACAGGGGCAGCCATTACTGAATAGAGTCGCAAGAACTCAGATGGGAATAGCGCAAGAAAAGTACCTTCTTTTTTTGTTCGGTGTTCGTTTTCGGCTTGGTTTTTCAATTTCTTCTGTGTAAGAAATGGTTTTGTCAATCAAGAAGGTGATAGTGATAGTTTTCCACAAGAAACAAGACAAAGTTGATAGGAGTGAGATTGTAGATGATGATACAGATTAGTGAGGGCCTGGAGACCCCCAATTTGTTTTGGGGGTATGTGCATTAATCTCTGCTCACTAAGCTGTTCAGTGCATTTCCTTGGTTCTTTGCTCAATCTCTAGTTTTCAGTATTTGGGTACCTTCCCATGATGACATCAGTATTAAGTGTCCAACGATGACACAACACGAACTTGCTGCGAAGAAACATGCACCCATGCTCGTAAAAGGCGTACGTCATCTCCTGCCCGCCCTATGTGGTCTGTATCATAGGCATCTGCGAGAACCAAACCACAAGTTGACGCTAGACAATCGCAGTCGTCATTGAACTTGAAGGCGTGATTGGTGATTCCTCTATAAATCTGTACCACAAAGAGGACGAATCTGTACCACCAAGCGCCATCACAAACCGATCGTGGAGGAGTCTGGATAAACTATATAGCGATGACTATCACATCAAAACACACCATACATACAGAAACATGCGAGTTATACCAATGGGGGGAAGCCACCTCCGGAGACAACAGCATAGTCCTTTTCTAGCACTGGGGTAGATTCGATACATGAATAATTTCCCCGCTTACATGCTGCGGCAGAGCGCTGCTCTTACAAATATACATACAGGGTATGCAACACCTACGGGGGGGTGGGGTCCTACAACACCAACGCCTGAATCTATGGTATACACGACAACATTAACACTGGGAACCTGTCCCGCAACAGGAAACTGGATCTTTGGTATGGGAAGGTACCACCTACGCTACAACTCCGCATGACGCGTCTTTCTCCATCGGTATAGACATGTTTCATTGGTTATCTATAACCACTTTCGCCAGTATGATGAACACCACTGCTCGCGCAAGCCGCCCTAAGTTGGATTGTCTCGGAGGAGCCTCATCGCCCCGACTGCATCAGATTTCGGTGACTGCTCATCTTCCCGTTCAGGCTGGATGTTCAGGTCAATCTGGTTCTTTATTGGAGAGGATGTCATCCTGTGCTCAACAGCCATGTCTTCAGGACCATCGGCGTTAGTTTCTGCTTTCTGGGTAGAGCTAGTTGTACTAGTACTGGCCGGCGGTGGGCCAGATCCAGTCTGTGGAATCGACTCACTGGACTGCCCTGGATCTTTCCTGCGAGGTGCCTCAGAGTCTTTCACAGACTGGCGCTTCTCACGTCGAAGCATGAGTGTCCTGAAACGGCGGCGCACTGTCATACAGACATTGCAGGTGCACGTCTGCTTGTGCTTTGGGCCCTTCCCACTCGGAGGTTGAATGCAGACAATGCACGAGCACCCAGGGCGATGGCGAGGGTGCCTCGTTGTTGGCTGGGAAGGGAGAGATTCACCTTCACCAAGAATTGCAAGGTTTGCGAGCGTGTCCAGCCCATCCGAAACTTCAATACTGTCAATTTCTATCTTCGCTTTTGACTTTTTTGCAGCACCTGCAACATCAATTCAGCAAAATCCCTCATCTCCACCAAGAACTCCACAATCCAATAAACATGGATTTTAAATACTTGACTACAGTAACTAAAGAAGACCATTAAATGCAGTTATAGCTCATTTCACGGGTCAATTTACCTGAAGCATATAAAACGCTTTGACGAGAAATTCTAACACAGGATAATAATACGGTCATCATGTGAACAGGGACCACCTTGAGAATGCATTACCTAAACTTCTATAAAAGCATGGGTCTCGCATATCTTAATATTTATACCATCAAAAAGAGTAAAATGTAAACCCCATAACTGAAAAGGTGCTGTGTGAGCACCCCCACCCCCCCCCAGGGAAGGGGTGAATGGGCGGGTTTACTATAGCTTCAACGTCACATTTCTTAAAAACACTGGATGAGCGTGAGCCATGAGGTCTCTTTTAATGCTGCCAAGTAGCTCACTATTCCATGTACTAAGACTGATGTTTCTTTGCCACATCCAGTTACTGGTAATGATAGACACCAATCGGTCCTCCATACCTCATATTGTACTTTTGTAGGCTTTGCGGCATGTAGGTCATAGCTCTATGCAACTAGTTGTTCATAGTGGATCTCTCCACTTTTTTTCCTTCTGAAATTCATCTTCAGCATTTCTATTTGGAAAGAACTACTAATGAAAATCCAACTTCTGCTAAAGGATAGATAAACCTTAAGAAGGCATGTGTGTCATACCAGCTTTTATAGGAATCAATTCTGCAAGCTCCTCCACACTTATCTCTTGTGCAGACGCGCAAGAAGTCCTAAAGACAAAAGTAGCAACAATTAGCTGAAATAGAATAATGAGCAAACCATCCCCCCCCCAGTTGCAAAAAAATTACTATTGCCGAGCCTGATGAGATAAATATTCTTGAGTGCGCGCAGTTAGGCAACATTTTGGCCAGTTACTTGTGGCACGAAAGCAGATTATGTATTGTGTTGTAACTACGTATGCTTTATTTTGGTAAACACTACATATGTGGTGTTCTGCATAGCCATGCCCATACAGCATCTAGTACTTGCACAATCGGCTCATCTATACCCAGAAAGGATTGGTTTCAGGGATAGTTCATTTTCTTATTAAGCTAATCTTAAGTTACGCATCGGCCAGAACATCGGTGGCTGAGTCTTGAGCTTTCCTTCCATATTTCGATTATGTAGATGGGACAAATTTTAGTACGACCAAGAGAATTTATTTGAGAAAAAAAAATACTAGCCATCACTTTTGTGATGAGATTTAATGCAAAATTTTGTTCTAAACATAATTTGCTATCCTTGTAGGACTAGATGGTTGTAAAGATTCATCATTGTACCATTAGCTAATCACAAGTAAAACACCATTAGAAAAAACTAAATAAAAAGGTGTATTCACAAAGAAACAAGCAGCCAACATTAAATAGCAGGTTACCTTTCAGGATCCCATTTATTGTCAGAGCAGGTCCACTTAGAGGGCAAAAGGGCATCTACTGGCAGTTTCCGCCACTTGGAGCAATCCTCACACTGGGCCCATTGATGATTCTCACTGATAAAAAAGATGACATATTTAGACGCAAGTGGAAAAGAGGCTAATGTACTGTCAAAATATTAACATTGCTGGGAATTCTAAAGATGGAACTCAAGAGAACTTAAATTGTTATGGTAGCCTAAGGTATGCCAGTGTCATCCAGTGAAAAAAAATTCGCCGAAATTTCGGCGGTGACCGCCGGTAAAATCCAAAGCATCCCCGAAAATTTCGGTTTTCGTGAAATTTGGCCCAAAAAAATTGAATTTGCTTGAATTTTGTTCGAATTTGATTTATTTATTTAAAATCCGAAATTTTGAGTTTTTTTTTTTTTTGAATTTTGGCCGAAATTTCCTGTTACCGGCGGTAACCAGAAATATTGCTACCCTCCGAAAAAAAAATTCAACCGGTAGCCTCATCACTCATAAGATAGGAGCGTTGAGATAAATCATTGCACATTTACACAACTAAAAATTTAAGACACAGAAAGAAAAGGATAATCAGAGATAGGTAACTAGACAAGACAAGTATGTTGAGCAGAACTGTTGGGGTAAGCATTAGTTTCAACAAAAGAGGAAAGCTTTATTTGCGTCCTTTTCCACACACATAGCAAATGCACATGGCAAAAAATTCCGGTTCAAAAAAACATTACCCTGATTGGTCGGTCACAAAATATGTCCTCCTCCCAAGTATCGGTGGCTCCTGGAAAGCATGGGATGTCAATATAGAAAATCAAGTGTTTTCATCTTTTCTCTACTAAGAATAAATAAGTTGATAGCATGCTCAGAAGACAGAACCATGTGTTGAGGTACACTGGCAAGCTAGTATTGTGCCATAAAAATAGAATATCAGAATAAGCCTCAACTTTACAAAATATATAAAATGTGCGCGGACAGACACACAACAAAATGTATGATAGATATCACAAGGCCAAAAAGTGAAATGTTGAAAAGCATGACATACCTCATATTCCTCAAACTCATGGCCATCAACGATAACAATCAAAGGGGCCTTAAGAGGAGGGCGAAGCAATTCTTGAGCTTCCTCCCATGTTATCTTCAATTCCATGGATTCCTCATTATCCATTCGGAGTCGTTTAATCTTCGGACCAACAGAAGTTGCTTTTCTCTTGACAGGTCCTGGGGAAGAACGAGCAGTTCCTGGCCCTTCCTTCTGAGCTAATCCGCCTTTGTCCATTTTACAGGCAGCAGTTTGTTCCACAGGGCTAGGGCTTTTGCTCTCTATGTTGACTTTATTTGGTCGGGGTACTGCAGCATTTGGACTAGAATTCGGAGCAGGGGCTTTACCATTCACCTCTGAAGGTGTTGGGACACCATTCACAGGCTTTGTTGGTTGCTCCTTTCAAATGAGTCAGGATGATACTTTAGCAATATGATAACCTACTCAATAGTCAAACTAATGCAGTCAAGGTGTCAAACCTTGTAAGAAGTTTGCCATTATATGAACCAGCATAAGGAACACATTAAGAAAAATAAACACACTTAATTGTGCAGGAGTGTTAAGAAACAGAACACACTTCACCGTGCAGGAATATCCAATCAACATATGGTAAACTATTAATTTTGGTTAAAAAAACAATACACAACATTTTTGTGTTGGGTGCCCAACATATGTAGTTCAATAATTATCTCATTTCAGTTGATAAAAATTCCTAGAATCAAAAGCAGAGCTTGAAACTTGAGAGTACTACAGGATGCAGCAGAACATCTAAAACCAGGACACACGTGGGCATTACAATAAGACTTCATCAGACATTCAAACGGATAAACAAAGAACAGATTTGAATCTGCCCCCCCCCCCTCCAGTTCAAGTAGTACAGTATAGGCTGCATTAGCTGTACTAGATGTTAACTTTCATACCTGTTCTGCAGAAAGATTTGTTGCCTTTCTGAATCCCATGACCAGCTTCCCTTCTGGATCTATTCGACTGAAGGTCACTGAATAAATATAGCACCATGAGTTACAACAGCAAATAAAGGAACTGAGTTGTTATGGTAAGTTAAAGTGGTTCGAAATTATCACTGTAAGGAAAATTCAAAAAAATAAAAGAAAAGAAGGCGTATCACATATGGAGAAAGATGCATAAAATCAAGACATTAACAATATAAATATAGGCTCAGGTCAGGTAATATTTTTAAGAAATGCAGCATGACTGTAATAGAACAGCAAATACAAAAAAAATCAATGAATTACAATTGCTTGCCCCAATCACATAGATGTGAAACAATCATCAGAACACAATATATCCAAGATGTGTGTAGAGATGAAAAGAAAAAAAAAACTTAATGAGGTACTATTTTCTTATAGGCATGCCACATCCCTATGCATTATAAATAGGTCTGCAGTATACCAATAACTCATAGGTTGCATAGCCACAGCAAACTAATATTCGGAATCTATTATAGCCCATGTTTTTAGGATGGGATATCTACCTGTATCGCCTGCTTGTAACTGCATTGACTGAATGCAAGGTGTGACACCCTCCAATACATACATCCTGCTGTTATTATTAGGCCAGAAACGGAACTGAAACACCCATTCCTTGCCACTGGCATCCTGAACCTTTAAGGGAAGCCCTTCTGGCTGAGAGATTGGAGGGAAGTATGCCTATTCAAAATGATTTTTCCATTAGGCTGATTTATCAATAAGAAAAACACAAAAAAAACATACAAATAAGAACTAAACACCCAAGTATATAAAATCCCTGCACGTCCTATTAGAATATAACCTCAACAGATTTTCTTCAGCAAACCCTTTTTTTGGTTAAAACATCTCGAACAAATATTAGAGTTGCTAATAATTCTAATAACCTGCAATTCTAAAGAATTTAGTCATGTATCAGATTAATTTTAGCTCATGAGCTTATTGACAATTTTGGCATGGCTCAAGATAAGTGGCAGACCTAGTAAAGAGAATAAGGGCAGATCATATATCACCATACACACAGAATTAGTAAGCAATAATGAAGGCAATTTTCCATGGTCAGTAACCCTAGCATAATCTAATCCTGGAGAATATACAAATTAACAAAAGAAAATATAATTAAAAATGACAACTGAATCATCAGCTCACCTCAGCACATTTCTTTGGCAACACCAAACGACCAATCCGGCCAGCATCACTGGCACTTAGCATTTTTTCAAACAAAGGAGTAATAACAGAATTCGAACTGTAGGAGAGTTAAGGAAACACTTAAGAACAGACAATTAAAACAAAAATGTTTGATATAAATTGAAAATGCCATTATTTACTAGTATATGGAGTATATTGTCTAGAGGAAATTGCTCGTGAACATACATAGAATTTTTTGGATACTCTCCAGATAGGTGCTGTAGCTCCTGATCTGTTATTCTAGGCCAATAACGGGGAAGTAATTGAGATCTGGCCTTTGCATCCATTCTGGGCCTTCCATGGCGCATTTGTGCTTGCAATTCGTTATCAATCAAACTATGGGAATAGAACTGTTTCTGCAACGAGGAGGAAGCCAGTTGTGATTGCTGCTGTGCAGGTGCAATTCTGATATGGTCTTTTGGTCCATTTGCCGATGCAAAATTAGAGGGCAACCCAACTGGCAGGGTTGGCGGGTCATCCTTTAGAATGGATGGATGATGTGAATCAAGCTTGAAGCCAGGAGATACAGAGGAACAGGGATCTGGAATTACCCCTTTCCTTGAAGACAAAGGGTCATTTTCTCCTCCGTGGTGACTAGGATCATGAAGACTATTTAGATTTGATCCTTCTCTGTGATAGAGCGTATAAGAGTATGTTGGATCCAGGCTCGCGTGCTGACCGTGCCCATTGGCATATCTATCCCTTATAATCTGGTTCATGCCGGCGGGTGTTGTTGGTCTATCATGCATGTCATCAAATTTCTTTTCCTGGGCATGAATAAAAGTGCGCCCTGGAAGTAATTTTTCACTGCCACTAGGCCTATCAAACTCATAAGCTAGACGCTGCTGCAAGTCCGATTGTATACTGGACACACTCCATAGATTAGTCTGCCGCCACTGACTTGAAAATTGCCCGGCAGGAGGTCTCCAGCTCTTGACAAAACTGTCTTTTCTATCAGTTACATTTTGAGGCATATGCACAGAAGATGGCCATGTCTGACTTGGTGCCTAAAAAGAATGAGGGCCAATTATTGTCGAAGACGGGTCAAAATATGAACCAATTTCAAACAAAATCAGTAAAATGCAAAACTCCTGCAATTTAAGCTTATATAAAAAAAATGCATGCATCTTCAATACACAAGAGAAGTATCCTTCGCATAAATCAATTGACAGCTTCAGTTAATGACATGAGCAAGGTAGAAACAGGGCATCAGCTATACATAACATCCAGTGGCAGAACCACCCCCGGGGCAGCTGCCCCGGCTCTCTCGGGCCGGGCGGTAATGGCAGAGGCCTGCCCCGGCTCTCCCGGGCCAGGCGGTAATGACAGAGGCCGCAAGAACAGGCACGATGGGGACAATCTGGAGGCTGAGACCAGCAGGAACAAGCTGATGATGCCGGAGTAGGAGGAAACTGGTGCCCGCGAGATGTTCGACGAAATAATGCTCCACAGGTACGAGATAATCATGAGGGGATGGAGGACCTGCGCATCGCCATGGGCAGCAAGGCTGAGAAGAAAAGCAGGAAGGGCACCGGAAAGGCGGCGCGGGGTAGTCAAGGCGCAATCGAGGTAGTCGACCTGCGCACCCTGCTCATCCACTGCGCGCAGGCGGTGGCCACGGGCTAACACCGGAGCGCGAACGAGCTGTTGAAGCAGATCAAGCAGCACTCCACGCCGAGGGGGGCACCACGTAAAGGCTGGCGCATTGTTTCGCTGAGGGTATGGAGCCGTGGCTTGCAGGCACGGTGAGCCAGGTCTACCAATCGCTCATGGTGAAGCAAACCTTAGTCGTGGAGATCCTCAAGGCCTACAAACTGTTCATGGCAGCCTGCTGTTTCAGGAAGGTGAACTTCGTCTTCTCCATCAAGACAATCTACAATGTCGTGGCGTGGAGGAGCCACCTGCACATCGTGGATTACGGTGTGCAATATGGATTCCAGTGGCCAGGCTTGCTGCAGTGGCTGGCAGCAAGGGAAGGCGAGCTACAGCCTGCATCGCGGGGGCGGGCGAGCACTGAGGCGCGACGCAGGGGTTGCGGTGAGGCGCCGACTAGTCGACTGCCGAAGCTCGGCGCAGGTGCTACAACGCGGGCGAGGACAGGTGCTGCGCTGCGCGAGCGAGCAGTGAGGCGCGGCGCAGGGGCTGCGGTGCGGGGACGGTGAGGCGCCAACTAGTCAACTACCGAGGCTCGACACAAGGGCTGCGGCGCGGGAGAGCGCTGAGGCACGGCGCAGTGCAAGCAGGGGCTGAGACTCGGCACGGCGCGGCGAGCCAGCACAGCAGGTCAGCACTCGCCCCGGGTCTTCAAAATTCCTGGTTCCACCACTGATAACATCAGGCTTCCATCAAACCAACCAAATAGCATAACTAGACTGTAGTGAATGATGGGCGTTTTCAGTTTCTGTTTTTCAATGAAGAGTAGACAGTAATGCATGTAATTTGATCAAAGTACACCAACTTAAAGTGCTGACAAACATAAAAAAGGACACATATTTCATACACTTGGTATCCTCGATGCCATCAGTCCAAGGATAGTAAATCCTCAGGCAACAGAAAAAACTTTCACAACATACCATCGCAGCATGCGACTTGCGAGCGCACAGGATGCAGTCCACCCCACCAGCGTCGAGCAACACATACGCATGGACTGACACGATGCACCCGCAATGCAGCTTCTGCCCAATAAGAACACAAATACAGGACCGGATCAATCAGCAAGCACAAATCACAACCAGCACAAAGGGTAGGGAATCAGTATGCACGCGTACGTACCTTCCCGCACGCTTCACAGGTCCTCCACCCGGCCACCTCCGAATGGAAAGTCTCGCAGAAGCTCCCCTGCTCGAACGAACCACTGCTCACACAAAACAGAGAGCGCACATGCATGCATGCATCAGGAACCCGGAGTCGCACGCAAGTCAAACTAACCCCCAAAACCCACAACTTTACACAACCCCGGCGCATATTCCGCGGAAATTGCAACGACGTAGCGATCACTCCATGTAGATCCGGTGGGCGCCATAGGCGAATCCGCCCCCGAGGGAGCGAGCTCCCCACCGCACGAATCAAGCGCGCGGGAGCGCCCCGCCGACAGCGCGATTGTACGGACGAGGGAGGGGGAGGGGAGGCGATTAAGGGGTTACCGTACGTACTAGCATAGGTCGCAGAGCTCGGCGTAGTCGCCGGAGCGGAGGCGCCAGCCGCGGCGGCGCGGGCCTTCGGATTTGGGGTCCTTGCAGTGCGCGTTGAAGCAGATCCTGGGCCTCTGCTGCGGCGGGGCGGGGGGAGGGGGCGGCTGCTGCTGCGACTGCGGCGGCGGCGGGGAGGAAGCGGCCGGCGGGGGCGGCTTGGGCTGGGGAGGGGGCTGCTGCACCGAGATGGGGGTCGCGGGGAGGGCTGCGGAGAGGACTGCGGCCGCGGAGGGGGGAGGCGGCGCTGGCGAGGACATGGGCGGAACCCTAGGCCGGCGGTGCGTCGAGCTGGGAGGGGGGGGCGGTCTGGGGGGGTGTGGGAATCGTGGGAGCGGAAGGAATAAGACGAGAGGGGAGGGGAGAGGAGGCGAGGAGGGGAGGCTTTTAAAGCGAGGCCCGGAAAAGTAGTTGTTCTAGTAGTACCAGCGTTTGGATTACCCCTGCTACGTGTACACGAGAACACCTCTACTGCTACTCCAGTATTACTCTCTTTCGTTTTTATCCCCCTTTATTTATCGCTCCCGTCATACGTAATTGCCTACGTGACCATCGATTTATTTTTAAGCGAAGAAGAAATTTGGGACGCAGGTACAACTTACTACAAACGATGTGTTTTTTACATCGATCTAGTCTAATCTAACATATCGGTATAGCATCATTTTTAATCGCCATTGCCTTTTAAGTCAAACGGAGGAAAACGTGCTCCAGCCTCCATGCATGCACGTTCGTTCCTAAGCTCATTCCGTTCCATCTTTCCAACATATAAACACAGTAGAATAATAAACAACGAAAAGGACCACTGGTGTTCTATAATCCCCAGTAGGGTTTTTTTTAATCTATTCTTGATCGGTATCCATGTGAATGGGTTGAGAATTTGAATTAAAATTCCGACCTATTCATATGGATAAGTAGAAATTTTAGCTCAACCAAATAAGATTTTAATTAACTACATAATATCGGGCCCAAAAGTGGTGGATCCGTTTATAACCTGTGGTAGGGTGAACCTACAACTATGGCAAGCTCTGGCATCCGTCAGAACTTGCTCCGGTCCGAAAACGCCCCTACCCCGGTGTCGAAGAAGAGAGCTCCATCGCTCGAGCCTCCGTTCCTCGCTTCCTGCTCGGTTGCTATCTGCTCTGACTTGCCGCGCAACTGGGCTCCATTTCTCCAACTCCAAATACTTGCGTAAGTCTGTTGCTGTGTGGCTGGGCCGGCCCACCTAGCCAAACCGAGTTAACGAAAGGTGTCGCGTTGCTACGACTGTGCGACAGTGTGCATCTCTGTTCTCTCTCTCTCGCCCAACCCTAGCCGGCTATCCCTAGGTAAGGCGACGAGCATGGGGTGCAGGCGTGGGGCGGCGAACGAAGCGCGAGCGAGGCAGGGCCACGAGGCGCGAGTGATGGAGCATGGGCGTAGGCCCGCAGGCGCCAGGCGTATGGCACCGTGGCGAGTGAGCGGTGTGTGGGCTGGTAGACGGTTGGCGGCTGGGCGCGTCACAACCCAAGTGTTGTTGTGTGTTGGTGTAGTGGTGCCAGGCGGGGCGTCCAAGCGAGCGACATCCCACGGAGCAGGAGCGGTTGATGGCTCTTCTCCCGTACTGGCTGCTCCCTAGCGCTAGCGCGGCCGACGGCCGGCTGGGCTCTGCGCCTCTCGGCCTCTACTCCTGGGTCGGCAGCGAGCGGCGTCTGGGTAAATTTCATACATGTTTATATGTTAGTCTATGATTTTTTTTGTTTGTTAAATGACCCTATTTCAAATTATTCGGTTACAATTGACCTCGTATAGTATAAATGGTAGCTCCACCACATACACCAACGTACTGCTAACTCAGTCATGGTTACTAGTGTAACAAAGCATTCTACGTCCAACACATGTTTAACAAAACTGGTGCATGCGCGTTGGTACGCGTAGGAAAGGAAGGGCGCCTCAGGCGCGGCGTCAAAACGGGCTCGCTCGATCGGCGTCGCGAGAACGGCCGGCCGCAGGGAAGGAAGGGGAACCATGCGCAGAGAGCAGGAGCAGCGAGGCGCATGCGGAATGAGCCGGTGCGCGGTCAGCTCACCGGCCCCCTCGTGCCCCGCGCCCTCACCCGGACGGTACGTGCGGCGGTGGCGGTAACCCTACCCTAAACACGCGGTGAGCGCAGCCCATGCACGCCACCACAGCAACAGCAACACCAGCTCACGAGAAAAAAATTAATATACGTGCTGCTTATTAAAGTGATATTATTTACTACGTAAACGTACGTACGTACGTGCGTAAAGCGACGGACACGTCGTGCGGTGCGGGCTTCGTCGCGGCGCGGCCGTGGATGCTGCGGGGCGGGGCCCACCCGCCGTGCGTGAGTGCGGACGCCGCCCATAGCATCTCCTCACTGTGCTGCACAATTAGCTCACGGGAGAAATTTTCTTTTTTTTTTGGGCTGCAGCTCTACTCCAACCTGTACCAATATGTCATGCTTTGAGATTGGAGACCCCGATGTCATTTCACCGCGCACATGCAGCGAGGCCGAACGTGCTGTCTTTATGCCGATCAAACGGTGTACGTGCGTGCGTACGTGGTCGCGTCTTATCTGCGCCGTCTACAGCGTGCGAACAGTGTGATTAGACACCAAGACGACCAATAACCCACGTCGTTTTTCTTCCACATCTTTTTTTTTTCTTTTCTTTTCGAAGACTTTTCTTCTACATGCATGTTAGTTTCTTATATTGGTACCTATGCCTTTTTGTTGTTGTTGCTGCGCGAGCACATGGTTTCCGAGGTTAAATCGCGTGATTACACGAAGAAACGAAAAGTGTGTAATTATAGTCTTACAAGAAAAGGCAAAATTGTCTATAAGATATCATAATTTCGTGTTATTGGTTCTAAGATATCTAAAATTCGTGTTTTTATCGAAAGACACTACACAAATATGTCTCTTTGTTGTAGAACACTCTAATCATTAAAAATCATATATTCGGCTTAGAGATGAGAGAAACGGCATGCGGAATGTCCTATTTGCCCATCCATCCAGACGCCCGGGCGCACTCCTGATCTCCGAGAGCCGCACGTCGACCTCGTCAGCCATGTCGCACACTTGCTGGAGCAAGCTCGTGGACCTGCCTGACAAGCCACCATGGCGACTTCGGCATGGCGAGTGCGGCGCTTGGGAGCGTCTCGAGCCTGAGCATGGCGCGCTAGTCGTAAACCAGCGGCAGTTTGGCGATAACTGTAAAAATATGTGTATGATTCGGTAACTGAAGCTGTCACTCGCGTGAAAAACAAAGCCGTTCTAGAAGGTTTTCTTAATGCCAGTTGGCTTGTACATACCCGCTTTGTTTGTACATGAACACGACTGATTGTGTGACCTTATTTGCTCAGATCTCTATTCATATCTATTATTCTCGAAAGGAAAGGAAAGAAAAAAAATTATTCTCGAAAAGAAAAGATCAAATTCAATCGTATAAGTACATCTTCAAGGCTGCAATACACATAATGCATGCAGCGCCCGTTTAACAGACGCCGGCCGGGTTGCCAATCCTTTTGCATACGCCATTATTCTTTGCCGCAATCGGTTTAATTAGTTCATGCACGCATGTTCTTTGTACATGCTATGTTTTTATTTAGAAAATTTTGACAGTATATTATACTAAAAGTGTATAGTGGTATTATAAATTAAATTTTATCATTGATTTGTTAAGCGTATAATAGATTTTTCTTTGTATTTATATTTTTTTTAGGATGTTATGAACTTTTCTAACAAATATTACTCATATAGCATTTGATCCGCACATAATCAATTACGATTTCGCATTTTAAAATTGTAGTACTCGTACTACCAAATATAGTATAAATAAATCCAAACTAAACCAAACCATTAAAACAAAAAGTACAACAACCTATACTACGTCATAGCGAGACCTCGTGCTCGCGCGCGCGCGCGCAGTTTAATCTCAAGTGCGTGCCCCCTTTCTTAATTCGTCTGAATTAATTAATGCATGTTAGGCTTAGCTGGCTTACCATAATTATTTCCAGAAAATTAAGTGAACTAGAAAACTTACACACTAGTACAAAACTTAGCGTAAACTAATCTACATCTACTAGCTAGCTCACAACCAACGGTGAAAGAATAGCATTACCACATGCAATTAGTTAATCAAAATTTTAATGGAGTCCGTGTAACCAACCAATCTTGCTCTCGATCGCATCAGCTGATGTACGTTTCCAGATTTTTTTTAGTAGTTTTGGCCAGTTTTTTTGTTTACTTGTCCCCATCAGCCACGCCAAAAGGAATCATAGAACTAAAGAAATTAAATTTATTGAATTGCGAAATGAAATGGATAAATAAGAAGACGGGTGTGCGCCAAATAATATGCGCGTGCATGGCCCGCAGAGGGGGGAAAGGCATGCACGCGCGTGCGCGCCACAGCAGCGGATCCCCCCACACCCACAAGCGTTGGGAAATAATGCGGTAGAATCCGGGTCCCATGCCTACGAAATTGGACCGTATTCAAAGTATTTCCCTATGCGTTTGTGGCTTGCAATCTGTTAGAAATTCTTGGTTTCTTTTTGTATTTTTTTCCCAGTTGCTGTTTTGAAGGCGCGATGATTAATTCCAGATATTGTAGTAGTGGAAAAGCTATGGGTCTGAGCGGCGGAGTTAGGATTTTATAAAGCATTGGGTCCAAAACTAAAGGGTTATAAGTATATAACTAATGTTAAATACTATCAATATTGATGCATAACAAAATTACAACACAAATGCACAATCGAAATGAAATTTGATTTCCATGTTTAACAATACGACAAAATAGATAAAACATAGCAAAAAAAAATGTAACATACCACTAGCACGAGGTAATTTTTGTTTAATTAACAAAGATTTGGTTCATTTGAGCTTATCATATCTTTATAAACAATAGTACAAGAACCTGGACCTGCAAAGATGAAACTGCACACGTAAATTAGGGACACAAGACCACAACGTAATTTTTAATGCAAATTGCGAAATAAGAATGTAACATACCAGTAGCACGATAAAGTTTCTGCTTACACGGCCTCATACTTTGAAAACGTTGTAAAATCTTGTTATCATTAATGCTTGCAAAATACATCTCGCTCAATATGGCATATCATGCTATCATCCTTCCATTCATCACTCATCTTATTTCTCAACTCATTCTTGATAATATTCATAGTTGGGAAAGCTTTTTCTACTATTGCGGTTGCAATTGGCAAAATCGAGCTCAATTCAATGAGTCGATATAGCAATGGAAAAACTGTGTGTCTCACTACTACAAAAAAAGATTATCCTAGATGTCTCATCACAAACGGTTCCCCAGAATCTGTTAGTGTTGTAATTATCACGGACGGTTCTACAAGCACGACTGTCTATGTTACTAGCGATGCCTAGAACCGTCTGTGATACGCAATTATCACAGACTTTTTTTAAATAAGAACCGTCTATGATAATTCACAGATGGTTCTTAACAATAACCGCCTATGATAATTGCAGACGTCACAAACGGTTATTAATTAGCACCGTCTGTGATAATTTTGTATCACAGACGGTTTGTGGCTGGAAGTGTCTGTGATATGTATATCTAAAAACGCTGAATGTCGCTTCGGCTCCCCAATGTGTCTCTTCGCCTCGTCCTCGATGAGTCGTATCTTCGTTTCACGCGTCAAATTTATTCATTATTTTATAAAAAATGATTATTTGCCACCAAAGATGAATCCCCACATCGCTCTACTCTCAATCATAAATGAATAGCAATTACAAAAATAGCTCCCTACTCTTCTCCCCTGGCGCCAGCGTTGAAGGCCTTCCTAGCCATTTTGTACGAGCACCTTGCTGGCCATACGCAGGTGGATGCTGCAGAAGGACACCTCGCTGGCCATAACAGTGTCCTCCCACATCTGTTGGAGGTTATGCCGAGGCACGTGACGGTGACGTTCTGCTGTCTAGATGACCTCCTCTGTCGTGTCTTCCGGGTCATCTCCAGCTTCCGGCGAGCTAACCTCGCCATCGACATGGTCCTCCAAAACAACGTTGCATGTCTCCTAGAGGATTATCATCGCTTTGATGGCTTCATCGAGGTGGCGGGTGACCGAGTTTACCTTGCTTTGACTCCTCGAGCAAAAGAACAGAGCCTATGGAGACAACTCGACATGATTATTTAGTCGGAGCGTCTTTGGGCGACACTCGAACGAGTGCGTCAACGAGTGGACGTATTTCAGGCTTCCTACACTGATCCCAAACCATCTGATGCCGACGACATCATGTACGAAGTTTTGAAGACGGAAATAGCACGCTACCTCTGCCACTAGAAAACTTTGATTAGCTAGGTTTCTACTTTTAAATTTCAAACTTTGTAAGAAGCGACTGACCATGTTGTTTGGCCGTATATCGATACAAATTTTAAACTTTGAATTTGTATTTACTATCTATGTTGAAATAGTTTACTGAATGACAAGTTTTATATTACTGCATTCATGATTTACTGATCTACAAAACATCTGTTTACTTCGTTGGACCTACTCGGTAACCTAACACGCATACCTTACATATAACTAAGGTTTACTATCCTAACCTAACGCACATATAGCTAAGGAACTATCAATAACAGTTTAGTGTAACAAACCGTCTGTGACACTATAATAAAATAGCATCGTCTGTGATACAGTCGCATATCACAGATTATTTTTGTCGAGATCCAAAAATGCAATTTTAGACCATCTGTGTATTCTGCACTAGTCCAGGATCACGCTAGTGCACATAGTATCAACATATATGAATATCGATCCACACAAGATGAATAATTGCATAAACGAGTAATTTGAAAAACAAATAAGGGTTTTGGCCTTATGGTCGAGTTTACACTTCAGTGAAAACCCATCGATTCACCACAGGCAATCAACTGGGATCAAAACCTAACGATCAGCACCTTCGTAGAACTCCTCTTCGAAGGTAGGCGAATACTCCTCCACTTCTATTGATTGATTATAGCAAGCATGAGTGCACAATCGTACTCGCAAGTCATATCACATAATGCAATGTATACATGAAGGCTTATTCCAAATGAATGGCTTCTATGGTTATTTTGCAGGAAAGCAATGTTTTGCAATTGAATATGAATAATAGATTGAAAACATTACTTAAAACAAATAAACATTAATAATGTAATAGTTATTTTCACAAAGAACACAAAGTCTAATCAAATTATTCCACATAGTCATGTGACTTAGAACACACAGCTATCTCATCCCAAATGTTTTATGAAAATCTGCCCCTTGTGTGAAATCCCCGAGCATACCATGATCGCGGACAGGGCTATTCGAATAGATTGATTAACACTCTGCAGAGATTGTACACTTTACCCACACAATATAACCAGTGTTGCAAGCAATAATAATAACAAAACTTTTCACAAATTTCATCCCAAACAATTACACCTCCAATGTGTTTTACTGACGACACTAACGCCCACACAAGAAATTAGTCCATCGCACACCGTTGGACAGGGAAGCGGCGAACAGTCCTGCAATATGAGTCACCACAGAGACAGAAACACACATCCACCCTGGGACAGAGCCTAACCTACTACCTGAGTAGTCAATGTAGAGACTCCATAACTTACTAAGTTAGGCAAGTCCCATACCAGGCATGTTGTCATACATTTGTGGCTAAGTTCAGTAGCGCACAAAGTTAAGTATTTAATTGAACAAGGCAAGACTTTCAATTTCCAACTAAATAACCATTCTTAAAAATTCTCATGCACTGAGCTCCACCATGTCACACAGTATCCACCATTTGCCTCAGTCTAAATATTTTCTCACCCTGTTGATTAAGTGCAACACATGCCATCAACGAGTAGTAGCACACAACGCACACAGTTTTATCATAAAGTTCCATAGTCACATAGTCAAATCCATATTGGCTACTCACATGAAATGATGACTTGTTCCATGGTTAAGTAATCTACTCGTATCTAACTAAATAATGAACCAATTTAGGGTGACAAAAGATCATAGCATTACAATAAATAAGGTGGAGATAAACAAATGGGATTAATAAATAAACCCAAAAGCATTTAAATAAATATTTAAAGTAAATAAACTAATTAAATCAAAGTAACTTTAAAAATTGGGTTCAATATGATCAAAGGTACAACTTACATTGGAATAGATCTTAGTAGTGGTCTTGGCGTTGGTGAACCCCTACTTCTTCAAAATTCGTCGAAGTATCAACGTCTACTCGCAAACTAAGTAAATAAATAAAAACAAAAAAGAAGACAAACTCCAAAAATTAAATAAAAATCTCAGATAAATAGAGCGTGAATTTAGACATTTGAATGGGCTATATCGGAGCTCGGGTGAAGAAGATATGGCTTTTGGAACTTCTAAATCTAAAGAAATACTCAAAAAGGAATTTATGGGATTATTCCAAATTATTTTTTCTATAGAAAAATCAGATTATGACATCAGCCAACGTCAGCCTTGAATTTCCGAATTAAAACAAATCCAAGGAAAAAAGCATTAATCATTGACATGTGGGCCCTCGGTCTATAGACCGGGTCCACACAACGGGTTCACGGGTCTATGGGTGTATGGGCTCACGGAACAGTGAACCTGACAATGGGAGCCACTGTCATTAGCTCGGTATATGGTAGATTGGGTATACAGAGGTTTTTAATTTGGTTTGAGCTTTGATGTGGCACGCACGTGCGCACGTGGCACTGACGCAGCTACACGAGGATGACATGGAGGCGCTGGCGCTGACGTGGCTCGCTACGGGGCATGACGTGGACTATAACACAGCAGTGGCACTCGGGTCCCCATGGTCGTCGGCGATTGTTGGTGTCTCGCCGGCGGTGAGTGGTACCAATGTGTAGAGGAGGTTATTGCGACTTGTTGAGGTGCTCACGAGTGGACGAGGACAACGGAGGCGGCCGACAGCGAAGTTCAGGCAGAGAAGAGGCTTCGAGTTTTGTCAGGAACCAGTTTCGATGACGCTCTGGCGGTGTGAAGAGGCGCACAAGGTAGATCTCGCGACGGCGAAGACGACAGTGCAGTCAATGTCGACGGGCGACCACCACAGCGGCACAATTCATGATATATGAACTTCGACCGAAAATCCTAAAGCTCCAATTGCGACGGTGCTGGGGTTCTAAAGGTGGAGAGGGTTGAGGGTTCGGGATGAGCAAGCTGAGGCGATCCTCGGGGGGCCTTTTATAGCGTACGGGCGAGTCCAAGGAGGCGTATTGGCGGCGGAGTTCTTTTCGGACACGGGAGATGATAAGGAAGTTCAAACAGAAATCGGGGAAGATACGATACGAGATTTGTTATGAGGAGAGAGAGCTTCCAGATGGCAGCGTTAAATCAAAAAACCCAGGCCGATGGCGTTGTTGTCAGACAAAGCTTCAAGGTGCAACAATGGCGGACAAAAACCTCAGCGCGAGGAGGACGACGGCGCGAGGACGAAGACGTCCTGATAGGCGGGCCCCACAGGTCAACAAAACGGAGAGAGCAGAGGCGCAGACTGGGCTACGTGCAAAAATGGGCCAAAAGCACAGGGGCTGGATCCAAGGAGATTCGGCCCAAGACTATTTCTGAAATTTTAATTTAGTTTTTATTTTTATAAATTACAGGAAATACAAATAGTAAATGAACTTGAAAAAAATTCAAAAAAATATGAAAAACATACCCAAGCACGTGGAATCCAAATAAAATAGTTTTGATAATTATTGATGTTGAGATTAATCATATTAAACTATTTTGATAATGAAAGTCTATATTAAGCTTTTTTAATATTCAAATAAAATCTCTTGGGTGAATTTTCTTAAGGCTAAACTACCGAAAAGAATTTTAAAGCTCATAAAATTGGGATGTTACAGTTTTTTAAAATAGAGGTGTTTGTGATAATTCACAGGCGGTTCTTAACAAGAACCGTTTGTGATAATTGCAGACGTCACATACAGTTTTTCATCTGAATCGTTTGTGATAATTCGCATACATTTTTAACAAGAACAGTCTGTGATATTTTTTTAATCACAAATGGTCTGTGGTTGGAAGTGTCTGTGATATGTACTCTGTTATTAAATACTCGGCCCATCCCGACATATTTGTCTGTAGTGAGCCCTGAATGCGGCGGTCGGCTTTGGGGCGTTTGGTGAAAGCGTACATCATATTTTTCAAGTGTTCTTATAGATCTATTTGTTTTTGGTGATCTAAGGTTAGTATTTGCTTCTAATTATATGCATTATAATCTAGAGAGATAATAGCTAGGTTTAGATCTATCTTGGTAGTTTGCTGAAATTTAAAAATGGATCTCACTACTCCTTGTCTACTTCAACATATTCTTACGCTATATATATTGCTTCATGAATATTTCGCAGCTAGCTACTTTAGGAATATTAATCTAATTTAACACTAATTTGTTACGTGCGTAGCGTAGTTGGACCGAAGCTGGATATACATTGAGAATCATATGAGTAAAGAGTACATTGATGATGTGTCTGCTTTTAGAAGAGCTGTCGAGCATGATATGTTGAATAAGTAGATAAAATTTATGTACTGACCATGCATTGATTGCGAGAATATGGAGATGTTCACCAACCCAGCGCATATCGAAACGCACTTGGTTCGAAGGGATTTCAAAGAGGAGCATACATGTTGGACCAGCCACGATGAAGAGCAAATAATATTAGAAGATGGTAACATCGTCGAGGGAGACAACGATATGCCAGATGTGGATTGTGCTTTCGATGAGGATAGGTCACACAATGACAATCTGGATCAGATGCTATGCGATGCAGAAGGAAACTATAGTGATAGAGAGTTTGGTAAATTCGAGGGCTTAATGGAAGACTCAAGGAAACCTTTATTCCCATGCTGTAAGCCGGAATACACAAGGTTGTCATCCGGTTTTAAACCTCAACCTCCACTTCAGAAGGTCGTCGTATCGGCTCCCGCCGAAACGACGTCGAAGAAACAACAAAAGCGTGCTGAGTCGTCCCCCGGAAATATGTATTGGAGGCGAGGCGCTAAGAACAAATCAAAGAACATTAAGACGCCTCATAAGTCCTGGATGTTCTTCCTCGGAAGGCCGTTGGTCTCTGACACACTATTACCCCACCTTGGATTGAGTTGCGGGAGTTTGCATGCTTGATATATGCAGAGGACCAACGAGCGGAGGAAAAACCAACCTACTGGAATCACCGTCACATACATGGAGAGACATTTTCTCCCTGAGACGGGCTTCTTCGTCGTGGGCTTCGAAGACTTATTCGAACTATTCAACCTTGATACCCTCAACACCATACTTCTATGATGTTGGATATTGTGAGTGTGTATAATCAAGTTCTACATTTACGTAATACCGATAAATATCATAGCTCATTGCTTATGTATAGATACATGATGCAAGAAGCCTGGTGATCGCAAGAACCGATTGGTTTTCTCGACCCATAGTTGATCTCTAAGCAATGCATCACCCAAGACGCATCCTACATAGAGAACATAACAATAGGATTACTTGCTCATGACAACAAGGACTACATACCAGTGCCCTATAACCAGATGTAAGTGAGAATTACATGAGACATGATTGCTCGCTCATGGCAACAAGGACTACATACTGGTGTTCTACAACCAGATGTAAGTGCTTCACTACTTGTTATACAAATTCTATTTGTACTTTATACGCAACACGAACTTAGGTTTAATGACAATAGCGACATACATGAGTTGGTGGCACTGGATCCTTATAGTCAATGTACCAAAGTGGAACAAGGTAATATAACTTGACTACTCAACAATAATCACAACTTCACCCTTGTGCAATAAATACTTGACAGGTATGCTCATTTCCTCCATATATAACTCTATTGTAGTCTTTCTTCATTTGAAATGGCCGAGGATAACTTTTTGGAATCACGTAGGTCGCTCAACGCCTTTGTTGCTAGGGGAGGGAGCACAAGGAATCGAGCGCTGCACTGCAACACAGGACGCGATTTTTGGTACCCGCTACAACACAATAATCATATATCATACTTCGTAATAATACCTCTCGAACTGATTATACCTATATATGTAATTCTATTTTTGCAATACCACAAACAACTACAAGGCAACCTATGTTCATTTTATGTTTATCATCATATGCAGGAAATTATGAGTGCTAAGACGAATGATCCAGAGGTTTTGTCAATCTCGCAATAATTATTTTATAATTATCAATTTAAATATATGTGCTTACCACTTTACTCCTCCTTGCGACAGGACATGACAATCAAATCAAGTACATTCGATCTTAACGAACTCTCGGACGTTCGGTGATGGCTCTCCACCTTCATCATGACAGAGATCACTGACTCGAAAGGAGAGTTTCGCTCCAGCGACACCGCTTAATACATGTTCAAACAATTGATTCAATTGTAATTCATTTTGAGCTGTAATTAAATTGTAACTCAAGCGACAATACATGAACATTCTTTTGTAATTGATTTTGAGTTATAAATCACATTGAGTTGTAATTCACTTATCTGTGATTTATCTGTTTTCTACTAGCTTATTTTCAGAGGGCATGGCTAGCATTTCCTAAGGTTAGCCGACAAACAGAAAAAATATATTCAAGTATAGAACGAACTATCACAGACGGCTACCACTAACAACCGTCTGTGATACGTCGGTCATCACAGACGGTTATATGTACCAACCGTCTGTGGTCCAATCACAAACAGTTGGTACATACAACCTTTTGTGATGGCCGACATATCACAGGCGGTTTTTGCTGGAAGCCGTTTGTGATACTAGGCCTTCACAGACGACTTCGACAAAAAACGTCTATGTTGTGACTTATCACAGATAGCTCACATATTGTTTGTTATCATAGACACATAAATTCAAACGGATCAGAAACCATCTGTGATGACGGTTTAGAACCGTCTGAGAGGACTTTTTGTGTAGTAGAAGTATCGGTCTGAATCATCTTCACAGCAAGATTACCAAGGTCATTGCAGCTTAAGAAATCTGGATCAACTCTCACATCAGCAATGAATATCTTAAGTTGATCCTTAAGGAGTACACAATCATATTGGGAGAAATCGGCGTCATAAATCTTAGCAAGTTCAACTAGTTATCTTCATCAAAGTTGGAAAAATAATTATTTTGATCAAGACAAACAATATATCTCAATAACTGAGTAGATCTTTCAGCAAATCGATTGTTTAACTCGATAATAATTTGATCATATACCACATTAAATATTTCATGATTGAAATGATAGTAGTAAGTTACCAATTGGCTGCCACTACCTCTCGAACAACCCCTAACAATTATCATATCCAACATATTTGACACAATGATGCGATGTTGGAGACAAAATATCTTTACCACTTCAAAGAGCTTATCCCAACCATGCTGCCTTATGTCATTAATTTTAAGCAATAGGGCCCCAACCAATCCTACAACACTAACAATATTCTGATATTTTTTTTGCAAGCATTGTGATAAATCATTAGTTTTGCCCAATATTATGATCATAAGATGTAATATAAGCACAAATTCAAAGCTCTCTATTTTTTTATAACAAACCTGAAGTTGTGGTCTTTTGTGTTGCATTAGTGGTATCATCACAAACATTCTCTAATACCTATAGGATCGCATTCCACATGAGAAGAAAATGACACAAGGTTTTGTGATGTGAGCCCCTAGATCTTGCTAGATTAGTTTCTTGGTTTTTCTTTCTTCCTGTACATAATTCATCGGTCTCCAATTTGTTCACAAGATTGTCGTGGTGTTCTTGGGCCAATTGATCGTGTCTCTTGCAAGAAGCATTAATAGTGTTGACAATCAAAGTATTGTAGTTAAAGAATCCAAGCAGAAGAGCAACACTTGGCAATGAAAACAACCACTAATTGCAACTGATGAGCAAAGCAATGCATATAAAAAAGCATATGAATTTTCATCCAATACCCATCTCTGCAGCCCATGGAATTCTCCTCTCATGTTTGATTCTCCATCATATCCCTACCCTCGCAATCTATGGATAGATAAGTGTAACATCTCAATTTTTTGAGTTTTTAAAATATTTTGAATAGTTAGTAGTTGGAAAATTAACCCTTGAGATTTTATTTGAATTTTAATAAAACTTAACATGGACTTTTAGTATAAAAACATTTAATATGATTGATGACAACATCAACAATTGTAAAAACTATTTTATTTGAATTATATGTACTTGGATATATTTCTAGATTTTTTAAGAATTTTTCCAAGTTCATTTGCTATTTTCTATTTACCATTTGTATTTTTTGTATTTTCTAAAAAAGAAAATCTATGTAATAATCTCATAACAGTGTCCGAGCCAAATCTCTAGCTCCGGCCCATTTCCTATTCCTTCCTGGCCCATCTTCCCACGCCAGCTCGCCGCGTCGCGCCTTCATCCCTCTTCCAGGTGAGCCCCGCCCGTTAGGTGGTCATCGTGCTCCTCCAACCTTCTTCCTCGCGTAGCCTCGCTTCACTACCGCCATGGCTGCCTTCTCGATGCTCTATTCGACAACGAGATTTCCAAGAAGAAAATCTTGCACAAACCGTGTCGTTTGACTTCCCTTATCTCCCACGCCCAAATCGAAGCAAATCAGACTCCGTATCTCCTTCAAACTCGTAATCTATTTCGTGACCAAAACGAACTCAATTTGGGAATTTACAAATCCTACACGCCTGAGGCCTATAAATAGGACCTCTGGGTTCGCTTTTCTCACCCTGATCTCGAAACCCCAAGCTGTCGCATCCCTCAAGCTCTAGCACCGCTGCAATGGAAGTTTTAGTGTTCCGCTGCCACCGCTTGTTTTCTTCAAATTGCGTCGTCGTCTTTTGTTGCCTCGTCATCGTCGACCACGCTGTCGTCTTCGATGTGACCAAAGCTGCCTCCAGCACCCATTCACGACCACGAGACACCATTAGTGTTCATCGCCGACAACAGTCGCACCTACTCCGTCGATTCGTCGCCAATTCCAGCCAACTCCGATGACCTTCCGTGTCAATACCAATACCAGTATGTGCACAATAACCTGTTCTACCCAGTGCTCGTATCCGCTGCCGACGAAGCGCCGCCGTTCGCCGTTGCTGGACAACCCCGAGCCTCGCCGTCATCTTGTCGACGTGTCAAGCCACCTCACCTACCACATCAACTCGTGAGCACACGTGTGGTGCCACCTCACCTGCCACATCAACTCGTGGACGCACGTGTCTATCCAGTCACAACCACGTCGGCGCTTACGTGCCACCTCGCAACCCTAACCCAGATTCAGATCTTGTGAACCCAATCCACCGTAAGCCTAGTCTATGCCATGTGGGTCCCCTTGTCAATCCACTGTTCCATCAACCCATGAGCCCGTAGACCATGAGCCAATTCCGTGGACTCAGTCCATAGACATTGGGTCCCACATGTTAGTCTCATAGCCTTTTTCCCGTATTTATTTTAATTCAGAAAATCCTTGTTGATGTTAACTGACATCATAATCTAATTTTTTCGGTAGAAAAGTAATTCGGAAATTCCAAAAAAAAATCCAATCTTTGGTATTTTCTTAGGTTTAGATCTTCCAGAAGTCATATCTTCTTCATCCGAACTCTGATTAAGCCCATTCAAATATCTAAATTCATCTAAATTTGAGATCTATTTTTCTGAGATTGTTATTTAAATTTTGGAGTTTGTTTTCCTCTCTATTGTTATTTATTTACTTTGTTTGCAAGTAGACATTGATACTTCGGGGAATTTCGAGGAAGAATGAGTTCACCAAGACCAGAACTAGTACCAAGATCTATTCTAAGAAAAAATATACATTTGATCATATTGAATCCAGTTTTCAAAACTACGTTGATTCAAAGTACTGCATTCTACTTTAAGTAATTACTTTAATATTTTTGGGTTTAGTTATTAATCCTAATTGTTTATATCCGCCTTGCTTATTATAATGCCATGATCTTTTGTCATCCTATCTTGGTTAATTATTAGTTGGTATTATCATTGCACCAATATGGGTTGGTTAGACGAATAGTATTACTTAGTTATGCTATGAGTCAGACATATCATCTGAGTTGCAGATATGAACTTGACTAAGTAACTTTGGAACTTTGTATAAAACTATGTGATATGTGTTATTGCTTTGTGATAGCATGTGTTGCAGTTAACCAATAGGGTGGAAAAGGATTTGGACTGAGCCAAGTGGTGGATACTAAATGACATGGTGGAGCTTTGTGAATGTGAATGATAATTTTTGTGGCTTAGTTAAAAATTAGAAGTCTTACTTTGATCAATTAAGGACTTAACTTTGTGCGCCATTGAACATAGCCTTATTGTACGATCACATGCCTGGTATGGGACGGGCCTAACTTAGTAAGTTATAGATTCTCGATATTGACTGCTCAGGTTGTAGGTTAGGGGCTCAGTGATGGGTGACGGTGTGAACTCCCCGGTAGATCACATTTATGAGCGGTTCGCCGTCTTTAGGTCCTACAGTTGTGTCGTACCAAAGCACTGTGTATAAGTTGGATTGCGGCAAAGCACGTCAGGAGTGTCAATTGTTGAGATGAAGTTTTTGAAATGTTTTGTTATGATTAGTGCTTGCAACATTGGTTATATCGTGTGGGTAAAGTGTACAACCTCTGCATAGTGGTAAACAATCTATTTGAATAGCCGCGTCCGCGGTCATGGACATGTTCTGAGATTTCACACGAGGATTAGATTTTCATAAAAGATTTGGGATGAGAGCTATGTGATCTAAGTCATATGGCTATGTGAAATAATTTTATTAGGCTTTGTGTCTTTGTGAAGACAACTATTTAAATTATCATTGTTTATTTGTTTTAAGTTATCTTTTTAATCTATTATTTGTATTCAATTGAAAATATTACTTTATGCAAAATAACCACACAAGCCATTCCTTTGGAATAATTCATCATCTGTAAATTGCATTCTGCGGTATGACTTATGTGTACTCATGTTTAATATAATCAATTTACAGAAGTGGAGGAGTCTTCGCCTGCCTTCAAGGAGGAGTTTTACGAAGGTGCTGATCGTTAGGTCTTGATTATAGTCGGTTGCCTGTGGTGAATCGATGGGTTTCCACTGAATTTTATTTTGTTCCGCTGCTTATTTAATTATTGCTAGCCCCACGAGGTTTAATAAATGTAAACTCGACCATAAGGTCAAAAAACCCTTATTTATTATTCAAATTAATCATTTATGCTATTAATTGTCTTGTGTGTATCGATATTCATCTATGTTGATACTGTGTGTACTAGCGTGATCTTAGACAAGTGCAGAATACACAGATGGACCAGACTTGCATTTTTTGGTCCCAACAATAAGCCATGACTAGCAAACATATCATCTAGGGCTACCTTCAATAAAGATGATGTCGTGTTAGAAACATGTTGAATCCCAATAAATATCTCAATCACCTGCCCTTGATTATTGATATATCTACATGGGACAAGAAGCATAGTTAATATGGTTAGTTTTTTTTAATAAAAAGCAATTCAAAATTCCAAACAACACATACTAACATTAAAATCATTAGTGGTCTATTCTGCACAAGCTTTGTACAATTGCTTTTGTATTTTTGATGAAATCATTAAATGGTTCCCAGGAGCATCAACACAAAAGTTTTATGGTCTCCTTTGCTTGAAGAGATAACAATAAAAATAAAAGACAGCAACTTTTGCAACAATGTATTCCACCCAATCATACCCTTTGAACTATTATTCATGAAAGCTTCTTATTTTACCTTCTATCATTTTTCATGAAAATTTATGGCCACTTGGTTGGCATGGTTCCAATAGCAAATACTCCCTTCTAGCGGCATCCCTAATGTCCACATCCAACTCCTCAATTGGTTTCTGAATCTCAGGATCAGCAACAATGTCATTTAGATTAAGCACAACACAGTATTGTTTTGTTGGGTGTTACTAGCTCTAGTTCGTATTGTTTCCGGAGGGGTTTGATTGGATTGTGATGTAAAATAATATGCCAATGTCTTGGTCCTCTTCATCATGTATTTCTAGTACATCAAATAGAATCAAATCAATTAATATTGACAAATGAAATATGATATTTCAAATATAATCCTATAATATAGCCAATTTTCTTGTATTATTTTGACTATCATATGAGAACACGCATTCACAAATATGAAGACTTATAAAATGATTTTTTCCAGTTCAAAACTTGGAGCTACCTGTTGAGGAGAGCTGGAGAGGAGGTACTGGGGGCGATGGCCGTTGGGTGGCGGGTGAGGACTGAGGAGAGGAGCCGCTGGCTGCTGGGCGGCGGAGAGGAGGTCGAGGTGGCACCGGGTGAAGAGAGGAGGCGCTGGGGGCGCTAAGCGGTGGAGAGGAGGCGGGGGCGCCGCCGGGTGAGGATAGGAGGCGTTGGGGCGGTAGAGAGGGGCCACTGGGCGGCGGAGAGGAGGCGGGGTGTTGGACCCCCGGGTGTCACACAACCCCGAGACCCTCTGTGCATACCAAGCTAGTCCCATGATCAGTAGCTAGCTCGCACAGTTGCAACAATGATGTTATCATAACCATTCAACAACGAACTAATGAAGCAGACAAAGTAATATTATTTAAAACAACAAAGACCTTATGGTCAAGGTTCTTACAAAAGTAGCCTCACAGGGCTTAGCAACAACAGAGTATCCGCGTGAAATCTCAAAATACGTGGAGCCCAATCGACATGCCCACAGGCAATCGAGTGGAGGACGTGACCTAGTTCGCAAAGTCTTCAAAGTAGCCTTCCTCATAGTACTCAACATGTCCTGATTCTTCTGCTGGGACTGATCAACAAAGGGCATACAGCCGTGAGTACATAAAGTACTCAGCAAGTCGTAGAGAAATGTATGCACATAGTATTCATGACAGGCTTAAGCAAGGATGGCTTTATGGTTAATTTGCAGAAAGCAAGTTTAACAGTAACTACATTAATTAGATTGCAAAGCAGGATTTTAAAAGAATAATACATAGATAACCAAGTTCTTTTGAATCAAATAGTGAACATCCCGTTCACTTCCCAACCATTCCAACCAAACCTTTCCATCGAACCAATACCACATTTTTGAAAATGCTACCCCTTGCGCGAAATCACCAGGCATGTCCGTAACCGGGGACACGGCTATTCGAATAGATGTTTAACACTCTGCAGAGGTTGTACAGCTTTACCCACAAGAGATAAATCACTTGTAATGTCCGTCGACACACTTAGGGGTGTGCGACTAAGTGATTATCACAAGGCCTTTACAAAGTTCCATTTTGCCTCGGTTACGCGCTAAGGTTTAGCCATCACACCCCTCTTGCGCCATTAAACCACCACAACAGAACCGACTCAAAATTTCCCCAATTAGTTGGCCAGGTCCGTCCCATACCGGACTTATGGTTGCACGAGGTGACCCAGATTAATGACTTGCAAAGTTAAGTCCTTAGTTGGCTGCTCAGACAAGACTACCACAACCCAATGTGCATCACACACCCACCTTTACTCCCTACCACAAACCCGAGCATAAATCATTTTTGTTCATTCCCGACCAAATGGCAATCCCTGCCATGGCTCAACACATTTTAATTACAGTGGCATCACACCACAATTCCATAGTTCCATTAGTCAAATTTCATTCATCATAAACATGTGATCGAAAGTCTCGCGGGTAACTAAAGCAAGACTAAGCAATACTACGCTCCCAAGTTGGTATACAATCATGCCCAACTAGTATTAACCATCCTAAGGTGTCCAAGGATATATGTCATTCAAGGAGACATTTCATTTTCAATTCATCAAGGAGGCATAATGGCAATTTGGTAATTATCTACTCCCAAAACCATTTTTAATAAAACTAGCCATGCATGATAATTTAATACAATATACATTTATAAAATGGGTTCAACATGGTCAAAGGCCTACGACTTGCCTTCGTTGACGAGGAGCGGGTCTTCGGTCGTCGGGTCGAAGAAATCTTCAGAAACGCCGGAATCTATACGTGCGAGAATAGCAATAATAAATAAAACCGCACCAAATTAACTCCAAAAATTACAAAACCAGAACCAAATGAAAGAGGCTGAATTTATATAAATTTAGAAATTTAGATCACCCAAATCGGAGTTCGGATGTGAAAGTTATGGCCAAAAGAAGTTGGAAATCACATGAAATGATAGATTAGGGTTTTTCGGATTTTTGGATTTATTTTTCAACTGGAAAAACCGAATACACACGTCAGCGCTTGCGCAAGCTCACCTGTGCCACGCCACGTCGGCGAAAGCGCCGCGCGGCACGACCCGGCGGCCACGTCGGCTCGGACCGCAGGCGAGAGAGAGAGAGAGGGGAGGCGGCGGCCGGCCGAGGGCAGACGGCGGCAGACGACGCTTACGGAGATGGTGGCGGCAGCGAAGAAGAAGAGGGAGGGCGCGCGCGGCGGGCCGAGAGAGAGGAAGGAGAGAGAGGAGAGGGAAAACAGGCGGCTATTTAAAGGCGAGACACAGGCGGGCGGGCAGAGCGCGGCGAGGCAATGAGGCGGGAGCAGGGCGGCGGCGGCGCGGCGGCGCGCGGCCAGGCGGGACGGACGAAGCGGCGCGGGCTCGAGGCGGCGGATTCGTGGCGGGCTCGAACCGCGCGAGAGAGAGAAAGCGGTGGCGCGAGAGGACGAACAGCGCCGTCCGATTCGACGGACGGTGGGGAGGAAGGAGGCGCGAGCGGCGAAAGGCCGTCCGATTTTATCGGACGGTGGATGAGAGAGAGAAGTGCGGCGAGCGAGGCGTCGGATCGCGATCCAACGGCCAAACGGCGAGGCGGAGCGGCGGCGACGGGCGCCAGCGAGGACGTCCGATGAGGATCGGGCGGTGAGGCGGCGCTTGCGGAGGAGGCGGGCGGCGGGATCTAGGCGGAGGCGGGAATAGGGATTGGGCCGAAGAGATTCGGCCCACAACAGTAAAGGGGATTTAAAATAGTTTTTGATTTTCAGAAATTCAAACAAATCAAAAAGCAATTTAGAAAATAGAAAATAGAGTCCAAAAATTCTAGAAAAATTCACAGAAATTCCTTGAATTATTCTAGACTTAATAAAAATACTTTTAACTTTAAATTTTATTTTTCTTTTACAAATAAATTAATTTTCCATTTCGGGTAAAATGAAAATCAATCTCTAAAATCCAATAAACCCAAGAAAATTCTTAAAATAATAATTTTGATTTTAAATTCCAGAAAACTCAATTAAACCAATTTTAATTTAATTGAAGTTTGATTAATTCACATTAACTGCAAATGGATTCTGAAATTTCCAGTTAAGCTTTTGGCAAATAGAAGCAAATGGTTTTCTTTTAAAATTTTCAAAAAAAAAACTCTGAAAAACGGGACGCTACACGGGGCTACGCTGGGTGAGGAGAGGAGGGTGGCGGCGCCGGGTGAAGAGAGGAGACGCTGGGGCAGTGGAGAGGTGGTGGGGGCGGTAGAGAGGGGCCACTGGGCGGCGGAGAGGAGGTGGGGCTACGCTGGATGAGGAGAGGAGGGTGGCGGCGCCGGGTGAAGAGAGGAGACGCTGGGGCAGTGGAGAGGTGGTGGGGGCGGCACCGGCCTCTGAGTGAGGAGAGGAGGTGCAGGGCGTGGCGTCGCGGTGGAGAAGACGCTGGGTAGCAGAGAGGAGGCGGGGGTAGCGGAGAGGAGCGCTAGGCAGCTAGGGCAGGTGCTGGCATGTTGCATGCCTACGGCTACGTGTGAACACTGAGGAGGGAGACAGAGGGGGGGCGCTAGGAGCTAGTTGGACCGCTGGAAGCAGGGGCGCTCGACTGGGCTGGTTGGGGAGCTGGGCTTGGCCTGTAGGCTTGGGGTATGTTTGCCTCGGGCTGGGTTGTGAACCTTGGGTCGGGCCACTGTGGACCGAGAAATTGTATATATGCATAGTGGGGGAGGTCCTATTACTATTCTCTTCGGGCCTCGGGCCGTTGCCCAAGACCCATCTCTGCTCCGGATGGGTCTCTTTATTATTATTATTATTATTATATATATATATATATATATATATATATATATATATATATATATATATATATAATGACATCCCTGTTTTCTGTGTGTGTGTGTGTGACATGTGTTCCTCTTGTGTTATTTGATAATTGTTTTTTTTAAGAAAAATCGAAAACATCACTAGTTCCCGGACCGGTACCGATTGATAAGGCAAAAGAACTTCATAGAAAATTTACTTGAGGCGTAATTTTAGTTCATCCTCCAAATTGGGTGAGATGTTACAAACAGTTCATATTATCTTATTTATAGACAAATTGTTTATCAAAGTTTGCATTTTTAGCTCTTTAGATTTCAACAAAATTCGGTAGTATCAGTACTATTTGGCTCTTTTTATCAAACATTGTTGCATCGTGTGGTTTATTTGGGATAGAGGATTTCTAAAGAAAAACGGAAAACGTCACTCCCTACATTCAGTATGGCATACTTTTCATGCGTGTTGGACCAACACCGATTGATAAGGCACAAGGGACTTCCTAGTTAATTCACTTGAGACGTAAGTTTAGTTCATCCTCCAACTTAGAGAGATGTAACTAAGAGTTCATATTATCTTATTTAGAGATAACTCAGCACCGGGTTAGGTCAATCACTCATCTTACACCCCCATTTGTCAACCCTTCTTGCTATGGAAAAAAAAAGAGAAGGAAATACAACCACCTTCTCTGCAATAAAGAAAACGATATGTTTGCGTTGGAAAAAAGAATTGGTATCGATCTGCACAAGTAATCGACGGGATCGCATCATCGCAGGGTCCCAGAAGAACGGATCGGACAAGAGGACCCAGCCACGGCAGCTCCTCCCTGATGAATCATGCAAGTCACGCCCTTCTAAAACGAGCTTGGCATTCTCGCAAAAAAAAAAAAAACATGATATGCATGCATGCATGTGCCATGTGGTAGCCACTAGCCAGTACCATAATCTATAATCTATTGCTCCTGATCACTCGTACTCCATGCATTTATATGTACACCGCACGGAAATACTCTTTAATCAGTTTTAGTGCGAGTAGGTGGGACGACTTGCTAAACAAACTTGTAGAAAAGTCACACAACACCTGTATGTGGAAGATAGTGTATCTGCAACCGATGTTTTCTTTCAAGTATAGAAAAAACTTTACGAACATCGTGAGGAAAAAAAACTATGATCCACTTGTGAGATGTGTATTGTACAATGAGCTTTTTATACATGTAACACTTATGTATTTGTATATATATTGGTATATTGGCATCATTGAATGTCAGTGCTATTCATAACATAGTATCAGAGCCATATTAGAGTTAGAATCTTACCGTTGCCGCCGCCGCTGTTCCCGTGTTCTGGACGTCGCTTGTCACCGCCGCCACCCTGTCCACGCGTGACCACTCGCTCGACGTCGTCTCGCCTGACGACCTTGCCGCCGCGGTCTTCGTCGCGCTCGTGCCTCCTCGCTTGTGGCTGCTCGTTGTCGCCGGGTCGCCGCCATTGCCAGAGAGAGTCCCGCTTTGTGCCGGCACCCTCCTCGGCGATCGCGCGCACCGTGGTCGCCGCCATCGCCGCCTCCGGCCATCGCCGCTGCGCTGTGGCCGCCAAGCACGCTCTGCCCGGATTCGGCGCCCTCCTCACCACCGCCAGTCACCGCCGCCGCCGCCCGGGGGGGGGGGGCACCGGGGGGACCCTAGTTCCATGCCGTGTGCGGGGTTGCCTCCTCGGTCGAAAGCTTTCGGCCGAAGGCCCTTTTAAGCCAGCCCAAGCAAGCCCGTGTAGGTAGGTAAGGAAAAAGGAAAAAAAGGAAAGGAAAGAAAGAAAGAAAAGAAATCGTCGTTCTAACCGCCGCGCCGTCCAGCGCCACCTACTAATGGGCACTGTTTCTGTTCCTCGTTGCTCGGTGATCTTCGATGGTCTCAATTATCGGGACTGGTTTCAACACATGCGTGGCCAGCGTCTTTGGGGGTTTCTTACAGGCGAGTTGTCTTGTCCGCCTCGCTCTGCTCCACCTGCTGAGCCTGTGCCTTCGAAGACTACTTCCGAAGACGCTCGTAAGGAGGCAGCCGATGCTTTTGATGATGCTATGGAGACTTCCGAAGACGCTCCACCGGATTCGGATTCATCCTTTAGCTGCTCCTATCACTGTTCAGACAGCAGATGATATCTCTCTTTCTGTCACAAGACGGAGCACACTTTCGAATTCCTCTTTTCATGTTCCTAATGTTTCTCATGTTCCCAAATTAACCATACATCTTATATCTGCCGGTCAGCTCACTGGTCATGGTTGTCGTGTTATTCTCGACTCTGATTCTTATTGTGTTTAGGATCGATGCACAGGGACTCTGGTTGGTACGGACCCTCGCCGTCATGACTCACAACATCTTTGGGAGCTTGACTGACCCTCTCCGCCATGACTGATCATACTCGATATTGTCATCTTGTTGGGAGTCTTGTTTATCTGGGTAACACTCGTCCTGACATTTCGTACCATGTGCATATCTTGAGTTAGTTTGTTTCTTAGTCTTACAGACAATGAGAGAACCACCAAAAAAATCCGGTCGTTCGAGTGCTGGGGTTGAGTTGTGAGCTTTAGCCTTGTTGACTGCGGAAGTTACTTTGCTACGGTGGTTACTTGAGGATTTTGGTATTTATGTTTCGGCACTCACTCCTCTTTCGTCTGACAGTACAGGGCTATTAGCATTGCTATAATCAGGTGAAACATGAGCTTACAAAGTATATTGGTGTTGATGCTTATTACATGCGGACCCAGGTGCAGGATCGATTGTTGCTCTTCAGTATGTGCCTTCGGAACTTCAGTTGGCAGATTTCTTCACAAAGGTGCAGACCAGAGCTCAGCACAGCTACTATCTCTCCAAAATTAATGTTGTTGATCCACCACAAATTTGAGGGAGATGTTAGATGTGTATTGTACAAGTGACTCTTTGCATATGTAACACCTATGTACTTTTATATATAAAAACTTAATCTCGTATTAAATACAAGCGCTGTTCATAAGACCGATGACACCAGACATATTTGGATTCGACAATTTATCACTGTAAAGACTGACACCTCTTTGTGATCGCAAACCCTCGATTTTTCAGGTAAAAAACTATGCTGGCCAGAGTAGCCAATGCTCGTAACCAACCGTACGTCTTCTCAAGGAGGAATAACGCACGCTTTTATCGGGTTAGACTGAGCTGTAAATGATGGCTGCAAGAAACCCCTTTTAGTACTAGCAGTTGCTTGCAGCCGGCGACTCTTCTGTCTTCTCCGGAAAGATTCTTCCCCTCGGGTACGCACGGTACAATAATGCCGCATGCACGTCCGGCGCGCGCAAGGCCAAGCGTCCATCAAGAGGTGTTTCTTTATGACCGAGACCACCCCGCTCTGCATCGCATGATGCCAATCGGCATCACGAGGCGCCACCGTGCCATGCCGTTCGGGGGAAAAGCTACCACCATCTCCCGTCCATCGCACAGGGAAATCGATGCATCGCGTTCTGTTATGGCCATTGGGGTTGGGTCTTTCCTTGCTCACGTGACGACGGCTGCATGGGAAAGGGGGGAAAAAGAACTGTTTCCAGACAGAGAACAATATGAAACCTCGCAATTTTTCATTTGCGTCAGTGCAGTTGCACCAGAAATGCAGAATTCTTGTACAGTTTCACACTTTCGGTAAGAAGTGGCAAAAAGAAGGAAGATTTCGAACAATATCTCTCTTGGCTCTCCTTGCATCGTGCTGTGAGTATTTACAGATGACAGATGCCGATATATAGTGAGATGTGACTATGTGAGGGGGCAAGAACAGAGAGAGAATCATCATCATCATCTGGGGGCGAAAATGGTGGCCAACCCCTGATCCACCGTCAGTTGGATAGGAGGGCCATACGCCATTAGGTGCTCTTGCTCGTCGCCGTCGTGGGACCTGTCGCCTCTCGCGATCACCTCTCCGTCGGAGTCGATGATGCCACCTTTGGTACTGCTGCCGACGCGCAGGCCCGGCTCAATCCGGAGAGCCTTTACCTGTTAACAAGTACAGAGATGACATTTCAGTTTTCTGGCCATATTTGGATCGGGTGGATTTTTTGGGCATGCATAGGGTAATTAACACACCTTGAAGTACTCCACATATGGCGATTTAACGTAGCTACCGTCCTTCATCTGAAGCATGAGCCCAAGAGCAACCGACCTCGGGCAATCCTTGATTATAGCTGCATCCAAGTAGCCATCTGCAAACTGCAAGGTGACGAAGAAGAATTAAACTATGGTGCCCAGGGCAGTGGCGGAGCCAGGAATTTAGTGTTGGGGGTGCACACAAAGCAACACCAAGTACGATTAGTTCAAACCAGTGAAAAAACTACCGGTTGGGGAAAAAATTTAGAGCCTAGCGATAGACCCGGTTACCGGTGGTTACTAGAATTTTTGGATTTATTTCGACCGAAATTTTCGAATCAAAATTTGATTTTTTTTTTTGTGATTTTTAAACAAAAAATACAGAAAAAAATGCATAGCCAATGTTTGAACCCAAAACCAACCTCTTTGAGACTAAGGGTGTTTGCACTATTGTGTTTGCATATGGATACAAAATTTCTTTATATTTTTCAAAAAAAAAACAAATCTGAATTTTTTTTGGCCGGTTGGAAATTTTACCAGATGGATCCGGTAAATCCGATTCTCGCCGGTAACCGCCGATATTTTATCGAAAAAGTTTTCCTTGGTTCAAACTACGCATCGCCCAATAAAGCCAGGAATTTTCCCTTTAGAAGTAAAAAAACATTAAGAAAAAAAGAATAGAGGAAATTGTCTACTAGTATTTTTTTCGTATGCCATTACTATAGTAATCAATTTGGAAAATGACTTGCATAATAATATGAATGTGAGAAAAATAGAAGTTGCTTCATGCGCACATGCGATTGTAGCTAGCCGAGATGACACCACGACAGGAACAAAAGGCTGCGCCAAGAAAAGAAATGTTTCGTCGGAACAGATGCCAAAAGCCTTCACTAACTTGTACAACTAGTCTTTTGTGATAGTACTCTCTGTGATCGAGTGTACAATGACTTAGGAAGGTGTGGGTGTGGGTGCCTCAGTGCTTGACGACTTGCTCTAGTTGGTGGCCTAGTGGGCTGAATTGTTGAAATGGTCAGCCCGAGTGCCCAACTACTGAGTGCTTATACCTAATTTAAAAAAAAATATTTTTGGACATTTATTTTTGGGGGTGCCCGTGCACCAGGGGAACCCCCTGCCGCCGCCCATGCCAAGATGACACCACGACAGGAACAAAAGGCCGCGCCAAGAACCGAAATGTTTCGTCGGAACAGATGCCAAAAGCCTTCACTAACTTCTACAACTAGTCTTTTGTGATAGTACTCTCTGTGATCGATTGTACAATGACTTAGAAAGATGTGGGTGCAGGTGGCTCAGTGCCTGACAACTTGCTCTAGTTGATGGCCTAGTGGGTTGAATTATTGAAATGGTCAGCCCGAGTGCCCAACTACTGAGTGCTTATACCTAATTAAAAACATATATTTTTTTGGACATTTATTTTTGGAGGCGCCCGTGCACCGGGGGCACCCCCTGCCGCCGCCCATGCCCAGGGGGCACCAGTCAATCAAAATCCCCATTGAATTAGAACAAAATGGAAAACAATACCACTGAATGACTGGTAACATTTTGACATTCTTACATACTACAGGAAGAGCCTTTAGATCTTGAGGGTAAATAGATACTCCAATCAATGATTCCACACGAATTTTATGCATGCAGCAAAATTGACACAATATTTAACTTATTGCTAGAGTCACTTGAAAGAAACTACCAGCTAAGTTTCTAACTTGATTGTAGCACATGGTGAAACATGTATCAACATGTTTTAAGCCTTTAGTCATTTAGTCAAAATATGAAAAAATATGCCAAAATGGAGCGAGATTTACCTTTGCTTGTGGTGCTGTCATGACACCTTCACTAGCAAAAGGAACATTGCTGACCCAAACTGAAACAAATGGACCATTCAGTGATCTCCATTCAAGATCAGCTTCGTCAATTGAAGGGCCTGAATAGGCACATGTTTCATCATTACAGTCATTTGCTCTGTCTCCTTGGACACCAGTGCTAGCCCCATTTGATTTACAACTGGTAATCTGTCCTACAGGATCACCAAATCCTTCATATCCTGGGGCTGGAACAAATAGAACACGCCCATTGTACCGTCGCAAGTTCACCACACGTAGAAGGGACTGAAACAAAGTAAGAGCATAGAGTGAATTATTGCAATCCAGAAGACCTGGATAAGAGAATGCAAACACACCACAACAATATTTGCAATACACTTATCAGCCTCTGCATGTGCTCAAGTATTAAATCTCATCCAATATCACTACAGTTTCACTTTTAAGCATGCAATGCATATTTTTAAAAGAAAAGAGGGAGGGCACGCCTATACATGTATATACACCATTACAGAAATGAAAGGGCCATTTTCCACAGTTGGAACCTAACTAATGAAGTTGCAGATGTATGTCGAGGCGAGAAATGGATACAAATGGAATGAAGTGTTTCATAGAAGCTTTTAGGGTAGCAGCCATACATAAAAGTCGAGGCGAGCACTTCCCATCCACCTATACTTCTCTGACTCAATATCAATATCAGCTACCAGACCTGCAGTTCATAAATCATTTTCAGAGTTGTGAAGTATATCTTATTGCTACGGAATTAAATAGTGCAGTACAACCTCTGAGAAGGATGGTCAGTGTTATCATCCGTAGTATGGAAAAAGTTAGCATCAAGCTAAATACACTACATACCCCATGTAAGCATCAAGACACTAAAAAACTTTGTCTTTCCCTGCACAACAGAGGTGACATCAAGGGCACGTTTGTGACCTGTGTAATGGAAAAGTTGCATCAGCAGTTGTGCAAACACATCAAAGGGTAAAATTTTGAGAGGATATACAACATGGCTACATAGATGAACAGTGACAAACATCAAGGAGGAAGAGACTGACCTCTGATGATTGCAAACACAGCATTACACATAGAGAAGGATTCACCAGCTGAATGCAATAAAGATTGCACCATTCCATTTCCAGTACCTGTGGCACACGTAATGCATGAAAAATTTGCTCAGCATACTAACGACATTGAAATACACAGATACCACACCAGGGCTGAACAAAAAGTGCAGCATAGCAATATGGATCACCAAGGTGCAGCATTGCGCCACTATGATAAAGATATCACTATCATCGTATACCTGCTGGGATGATCCCTAGCGGCACTTTTATTGCTGTGTTCCAGTCCTCTCTTTGCAGCAGACCATTAACTACCTAAATCCAAAATAAAACAACAAAATTGAAATGGTCAAACCAAAATACAGCAAACAAGTAAATAGAACCAAATCTCAAAAATTCTGAATGGAGACTAAACACAGAGTGTATTTTGCATCAAGTTTCATATGTGAATGGTTTATTTTGCTAACCTCAACGAGGACACCATCTCCACTAACACAAATGATTCCATCATATTTCCTAAGATCCAGCGAATGAGCAGTTTCTTGAGCATGAAGGCGGTATTTGGTTTCTGAACACAATTCACAACTTACAGTTTAGTATACAGAGTAAATGTGCATCACAGTTATCTTCTCAAAAATAGGAAAATTATCCCCCTCAAAAAAGAAGGAAAATTATAAACATAGATCACAACCTTGCATGGTGTAAAGAATGCCAGCAGCTTCGATGAGAGGCAAGACTTCAGTTTGGAAAATCCTCCGCCCACCTCTCTTCCCACCGTAAGGGTTCACTATAATGAACAATCTCTTTGGCCGACCTATTATTCGATACCATATAGCGGAACAAACATAAGCATTCATGAATAGTTAAACTCCAGTTCTAGTTGCATCGTCAATCTCCTGCATGTCTGTGTTCAGAAGTGCAGAGATGTGCAAACTAAGACCACCCACCGAGTTTACAAGAATTACACAATGCTTAGCAGAAGAACAGAAGGGGGGGGGGATGCCTGGAGGCTTGGAGCAATCCTATAAAATGATGAGGAAAAAAAAACGAAAACATAAAGAGCAACTTATATATTTGTTGAAGTCTAACTAAACACCTCTAAGGTGACATTTAATGGCAACAGCGACACTGAGAAGAACATTTGACCAAATCACACAAAAAAAACGGACCTAAAAAGGAAGTATCTATATCATTAATACAAGAATACGCCCTACATTAGTAAGCACTAAATGAAAATGGGCATCAGATAGTATGATTCTTGTGCCTCAGAAGCATAAAATTCAAGCACGAGGTTTGATCCAAAACATAAAAATTGAAGAGATGAAACAAAAACTCATAAAATTTCAAACTCTCTAGTGAAACTTGATTCATCATGGGCACCAGAACATGAAAAAAAAAGGAACAAACAAGTGTACGGTAAGTTGCATAGCGCTCTACATTTGACGGTTTGACCAAATCATGCAACAGAGCTGCCCAGGACACGCAACCACGGCACAGATACCAAGGAAGATTTGGAGCCAATACTATGCATCTCTACAATTCTAATCTAGAACTCATTTCGTCAAGTTTCAGTTTTATAGAACTGATTCAAACCGAGTGGAAGATATTCTCTGGTAGGGTTTTTTTTCCTCACTATCCCCAGTGCTGCTCTACCAATTATCAACTTAGTCAACGAATTCCGCCAAGTCCACAGCGCAACCACCAACCACTCGATCAAGAATTAACCCAATTCCTCCAACCACAACAAAAAGGCAATATTTGGGTAACCAAATCGCACCACGAGTCAAACACTACCCCAAAGGAGCTGCGAAATCATCGAATTACTACTCTTTTTTTTAAAAAAAATTGATAACAGAGGATCAAAGAATTGCTAGCGAATTACCAAGCGAGGCAAAGCGATCCCTCATGGCGTCCCCCCACCTCGCCGCGGCCTCCTCGCTCTCCAACTCCACCACCACCTCCCCTCCGCCCGTCCCCTCCACCTCCGCCGCCACAGCCCAGCAGCGACGGCGACGGCGACGACCTCCCCGTCCCAGCCTCGTCCCCCCTCGCGAAGGTCGCGACTCTGAGCACCCTCCCCTCCACCCGTAACCCGAGAACCTCCGACTCCAGCTCCAGCTTCCGCCTTTCCCCGCCGACGGCGGGGCGCCACGCCAATTCACCGCCGGAGAGCGTGGCCTCCGCCGCGGCGCCGTTGACCCGCACGGGCTCCGCCAGGGTCCCAGCCTGGAACTCCGGCCCGTTTCGCTCCCCGGTTTGAGGCTCCGCCATGGATGGATGAATGGGATGAGGCGGAGGAGCTAGCTGGGGAGTATCGATGGGGCTTGGAGCGAGCGAAGGTTTGGGAGTTTGGGGGAGGAAGGCGACGTGGTGTGGTGTGGTTATTATACTGGCGCCTTTCGGTGGGGTATGTATGTACGTGTGTACGTATGTAGGTGTGGGGTATGGTGTATTGCGTGTAACTACGATCCTGTTTTGACTTTAGGGGGTGTTCTTTCTTATCGGTGGCTGTACGTTGCAATGGAATTTAAATTTTATAAAAATAATATTTCCTTTTAATAAGCACTAAATGAAAATGGGCATAAGATAGTATGATTCCTGGACCTCAGAAGCGAATCAAGCAATTAAATTATAGTGTAACATAGTAGAACAAGAACTTCGCATGATAAATATGGAAATGAACGGTAGCAAAATATCTTCCTATAGTTTACTTCAATACCTATACACAATATCTCATTGCTTATTTAGGCCATTTACGAATTTTTGATGCAAATAGCACTGGTGCGATGTTTTATTACGGAAATAGTGCCCCGCGCAACAAAATAGCAACTTTTGAAGCCTTGTCCGCACGGTCACCGGCCGGACACGATGTCCACGCGACACGTCACCTCGTCCGCACAATCACCGGTCGGATGCGATGTTCACGTGACACGTCGCCTCGTCCGGCCCATGACCGGCTGGACGCCCCTCCACTCGCCTCGTCCAGCCCATAACCGGTCGAACACCCATAACACTGTTGCGATGTTTTATTATGGAAGTAGTGCCCGGCACAAAAAAAATATAGCAAATTTGAAGCCTCATCCGCACGGTCACCGGCCGGACGCGATGTCCACGCGACACATCGCCTCGTCCGGCCCCTGACCGGCCGGACGCCCCTCCACGCGCCTCGTACGGCTCGTAACCGATCGACGCCCATAACACTGTTGCTATGTTTTATTATGGACGTAGTGCCCGGCGCAACAAAATAACAAATTTGAAGCCTCGTCCGCACGGTCACCGGTCGGACGCGATGTCCACACGACACGTCGCCTCGTCCGACTCGTGACCGACCAGACGCCCCTCCACGCACCTCGTCCGGCCCATAACCGGCTGTATGCCCTCCACGTCACTCGTCCAGCCTCCACGTCCCTCGTCTGGCCCATGATCGGCCGGACGCCGAAATTAATTAGCATCATAAATAATTAATTAGCAATCGTACCACAAAAATAATTAATTAGCTTAATTAGCGGCATAAATAAGGTAGAAATAATTAATTAGCTTAATTAGTACTAGAAATAATTAATTAGCTTATATTAGTTGTCTTTTTTGGAAAAGGAGATGATGTATTAACCTTGCCTTAAGTGCCGAAGCTTTCTTGCTGCTCACATTGCCAGGTTGCAAACGTCAAAAGCATGTACGACAGGTTATTAAAAATTGAAAGGGGGTAATAAATAGCAGTACCTTTATTAGAAAAGATCCGTGCCAACACGTAATTTCGGGAGGAAGGGCTCGATGCGATGAATATTCACGAGCTTCGAAGTTGCATTCGAAGGGAGTTTATCACGGAGGTAATGACAAAGAAACTTGTGACCGAGAGGATCACCTGCGCGAATGTCGTGTGGTAGCTCGTGAAGTTGAATGGAAGCGTGGCATGGAGCTAGTACATGCAGATCACCTCACAGTGAGAATGGTACCCTTGTACTTCTCCGTGAGGAAAGTGTCATCCATCATGAACACAGGACGACAGAATTTGAAGCCCTCAACGGCCTGGGCGAAAGCCCAGAACACCCGGTCCAGTATAAAGCGGTTGGGCCCTCCGTCAACATCTTCACTTTCAAGCTTGTTTACATACGTGTCGGAGTTTGATTCAGCAATCTGGTGAAGCAGTCCCGGCAAAACGTCATCATCTCTACCATTCGAGCCTTGGATGGCGTCCTCGTCGGACCCCAACCCGAGAGGCTAGTTCGGTAGGTACTCGTGGCAGTCAATGTAGGCCAACCACCACAATTCCGCCCCCCATTTTGCACAAACTTATGCGCGAGCCTTCCCTATGAGACAACACATTCCGTACAACATCGGTCTCTCGTAAATGGCCGCCTCGGGCTGGGAGGCGATCTGCATGTACTGGTTCCATGCTACGCTTCCATTCAACTTCACCAGCTCCCACATGACATTCGTGCAGGTGATCCCCTCGATCACAAGTTTCTTCGTCATTGCCTCCGTGACGAACTCCCTCCAGATGCAGCTTTGAAGCTTGTGAATATTCATCGTATCGAGCCCATTGCCCTAAATTACGTGTTGGCATGGAGCTTTTCTAACAAGGGTACTAATATTTATTACCCCTTTCAATTTTAATAACTTGTCGTGCATGCTTTTGACGTTTGCAGCCTAACAATGTGAGCAGCAATAAGGCTTTCGCACTTAAGGGCAAAGTTGATACATCATCTCCTTTTCAAAAAAAGGCAACTAATATAAGCTAATTAATTATTTCTGCTACTAATTAATTATTTATGCCTTATTTCTAAGGCTAATAAAGCTAATTAATTATTTTTGCGGTAGAGTTGCAAATTAATTATTTCTACTACTAATTAAGCTAATTAATTATTTCTGCTGCTAATTAATTTCGGCGTTAGACGTAATTTCCATCCGGCCGGTCACGGGCCGATGGAGGCGGCGTTCGGCCGGTCACGGGCCGAACGAGGGAAGTGGAGGCCATACGAGTTACGTGGATGCGACGCGGACGGCGTTCGGCCGGTTACAGACCGAACGATGCACGAGGAGGGGCGTCCAGCCGGACGAGACTTCAAATTTGCTATTTCGTTGCGTCGGGCACTACTTCCATGATAAAACATCGCAAACGGTGTTGTTTGCGCCAAAAAATTCATCATTTACTGGCCAGTACAACAAAATTTTCCACAAAATAGAATCATGACAATACTTGTAAGATACACGATATTGTAAATTAGGAAGTTTGTTCCAGTACCTCGTCGGTGAAGGAGGTGGCCACCGTGTTGTCATCAGGACTCGCCATCGGTGGAGAAGCGGCGCCTCCCTCAGTCGCCCTCCATGGGCAGTCACCCACCATGGCTAGCCATCACGTCGCAGCAGCCTGTCGCACCCGTCGACCCACCAGCGCCGCTTGTCGTCGGTGTGCGTGGGGAGGGGAAGAAGGGGATGCAAGGAGTGGAGGTGGATGCGAGGAGCAGAGGTGCGCGTGGTCAGGTGGGACATTGCGGGGCATGACTGACACGGTGGTCCCAGTAGAGGTTCGCGCAGTCTGGTGGGGCAGGCAGGGCGTCACTAACACGGTGGTCCCACTACGTGGGTTCGTAGCTTTCCTACGTAGTGGGGTGGGATGATCTGTCCCGCTGCACGAGGGTAAACCCTTTCTTTTATTAGTTAAGATAAGAAAATAACAAAGGTATTTTGAATCTACATAAATAAGTTAAATAGCAAGACCTTCAATATTCATTGATGCTGTTGATTCCTCCAAAAGTTGGAAAAATTATACGTGGAAGTAAGGATGCCTAAGCCTTTTTAGATAAATGGAAAATGTTTACAAATTTGACTCCGAATTATGCATCTACTTATTTGAATCTAAACAAATATGCATCCCTTGATTAGTCAGTTGCGTATGCATGTGCATCTATGCTCACTTAATGGAATCACAACTTCAAAAACCAAAACAGAGAAACTATACACATGTTTGCCTCGTAACTTGGCAAGCCAAAAACACATGGATGATGGACATGCTAGCTATGTCGTGAATGACCTCTAAAATAATGAAAAAAGGTTGCATATTGACGCTCAATACTAATGCTACCTCAGTTGATCCCCATTATAACTTGTGGCTCCAGCATGCTCAAAACAAAACATTGGAAGATAAAGACATTTCAGAGACAACTTGGTGACACTCCAACTAAAAAACCTGAAAGCAGGAATATCACTCAACCTAAAAGCATATATATCCCAACTAAACAACTTGAAAGTACTTGTGGATAGATAAACATATATATCCCGGTTTATGTCTTTTCTTCATTGCCTCATACCAAATCCTACAAAAATAGTTATAAGACTTCAGAGCACCAGCTAATACTCTACTGTTTAAACTACTACAACTATAAAACAAATATATATTTACATTAACTCAAACTGCTTAGTTCCAATGTAAATTGGCTAGACAAATTATGGAAGTGTTCAGCCATGTAAACACTAGCCACCGGGAGGGGCAAGGGAGCCGCTGAGCTCATAAATTCAGAAGTCAAAACACATGGTGTTCTCCCATCCTTTATGATCATGACAACACACATCCTTCAGTGGCCAACAATATTACTTTTGGTTGCTCAAACTTAGTTTAACATGTCCTCTGAAAAGGAACAGAGTGCACATATGCCCTTGCAATTTGAATGACCAACATAGAGTAAGAACAGGAAACTCCAAATTGAGCCCTGCAGTGGTGAACAAAAGTAATTTTTGCTACTCTAACTAAACAACCTAAAAGCAAGAATATCACTCTCAAAACTCAATTTGACTTGTCCACTTAAATAGGTATAGATTGCACATATACACACCCTTTGTCTTTGTCTAAACGATAGTTGGAGTAAAAAAACTGAAAGAAAACTAATAAACAAATATGCTCTGACATCTCATTCTCCATGAATGATATGAAATCAAACAATTTCATAGCATAAATTACATGTTATATGCTACTGCTACTGCACCAATTTTGAACAATATATATTCTACCGCTAGTGCACAATGAAATATAGAAGAAGTCCAAATGCATGAAAGGGACACCTGTTTTACGCTAAAACATCTCTATATACAATTTTTTTGGTGTTTTTTTTGTGTGGCATCGATGTCACTCCTTGGCTTGGCCAGAATCTTGGTTGTCACTCTCAATACACCCCTAGATGTACCGCCTAATTTTCTTGTGGCGAAACAACCGAATGTGTCATCTAAATTCATCAGGGAAAAACTGAGTTAGAATTTGCCATACAAATTACTTGGTTGATTGGTAAGAAAACCAAATACATTCGGCACACCTCCAAATGGAGAATTCCCTTGTACATGTGTGGAGGTGGCCTTTACAACTTTTGGGCTCACCAAGTTTCTAGTCGGAGTATCTTGAACATACTATAGTAAACACCGTTAGTCTCTCAATGTACAATGTATACAACAATATATGGAAGAAATACTAATATATGGATCAGTCAACCTCGTTTTCCTTTAGACAACGAATTTGGCTTAGTGCAATTCTACATATTTATCAATTTGCTGCGGAAATGGAGACCTCTCATGTACATGGGAGGATCTCACATTTGTGTTTGATGTGGCAAAATCCCCATCAAGTTGTGGTTGTTGATCATTAGGCATATAATGTTCACAAGTTTTGTCTGGAAGGATCAGCCACAAATAAAATAGAAGAATGATAATGTAGAATTGTAAATTCTACAAAAATACACAGTTGATGGTCGATGTGTGTAATAGAATAGAACATAGAATTGAGAACTGAAATCTAGTTGAAATGTAGCCTTCTCCAGAGAGAAAAGCAAAAAATAGTACCACAAACGCGCCGACAGACGACATGTGTCGCCTACCGCGTCACGGGCGGGGGGATCCCCCTGTCAATCCCCAGGCGCCTAGACCACCCACTATCGCGCGCCAGGCGGCCGGATCCACCTCATCCGCACTCCAAGCATTGAATTCCCCCTGCCAAGCCGTCTCATCGCCAGGTCACCTCGCTGTCCCCCTCATGCAGAAAAATTACCACGCATTGTCATGTCGCGCGTCGTGTCCCCGTCATCCTCTCGTTGCTTTGCAGTCAGCAGAGTACTTTCCCACGGCTATAAAACCCGTCGCGCGTTGCTCTCATCCTCCACATCAACCATTTCGCTCGCGCGTAGACAGAAAGAGACGAGCGACCGAGCGAGAGGTAGCGCTATCGACCAAAATTGGTTCCAATTTCGTTGTCGATTTGAGAGTGTTTAAAGCAGTGTTTAGCGGTCGTATTAATAGAGAAAATTTTACATCAAGTGAAGATCTTCTAGAAGATGTAATTTTTCCACATGCGTTATGATTATTAACAGTGTAAGTAGTCATAATTAATTTATCCATAATTACTTAGTCATACTTAATTACTATAACTAATTAGTCATAGTTAATTTAGATGTGATTTATTAGTCATAATTAATTAGTCATAAATAATTAGTCGTAATTAAGTAGTAGTAATTAATTTATCCTAGTTAATTAGTCATACTTAATTATTCGTAATTAATTAGTTGTAGTTAATTAGTTACCATTAAATAGTCGTAATTAATTAATCAAAATTAATTAGTCATAATTAATTTTGACATATTTAATTAGTCATAATTAATTTTGTCATATTTAATTAGTCATAATTAACCTGTCTTAATTAATCAATCGTAGTTATTTAGTTACAATTAATTGGTCATAAGGATCAGTGGTTTTTTTTGCAAAAAATTAGTTTTTTTATTATGCACTGATTAGGTTAAATTTGTACATAAGGTTTACCGAAGTGTAGTTATTTTAGGGAGGTTGAGAAATATAGACTAAATAATACGACCCGTTTATTTGATTGTGTACATTAAACAACAGTGAATTGCTCGTAACATGCATATGAAGTGTATTAGGTTGTTGTGGCTTTAGTAATGTCCAACATGCAAGATTTGCTTGTATTTTATGACGACGGTCTCGTACGGGATGGACCAAGTGGGTTGGACATGTCAAGACGCCAGCTCAAGGTGGCCCGATGAGGAGGACCTGTATGTGATGAATACTCAAGAACCGAGGAGCTGCATCCAGAGGGAGTTCGACACGAAGACATCAACAAAGAAGCTTGTCATCGAAGCAATCACCTGCACAAATAGGGGAGGGTAGGCGTATGAGAGTTACACAATGTGAACGGTAGTGTTACATGGGGCCAGTATATGTAGATTGATGCGAAGCCCGATGCGGTGATATGTCAGAGATCGATAATGTACATGAATTTTGTGCACAGGGTGCCAGCAAACCTTGATGATGTTGGTGCCAGTGGGAGCGAGGAAGCGCAGGAGGTGCGTGAAGACAATAGCACAAAATATGCTATTTTGGACAAAGACTTGTGGAGAATTTTGTGCAAAATAAGGGAACGGGACAATGGCGATCGGTCCGTATTGACTGCCACATGTTTTTGTTGAACCAGCCGACAGAGGCAGGGTTCCATGAGGACGCTGACCCAAGCTCGGATGGTAGCGAGGAGGACACACCCAGGGTGCACAGGGTGGTGGTTCGGTCTGCGGAATTGTGTCAATAGAGGTGCCTTACGTGTCATCCAAATTGGATGATCTTGCAGTGCAGTCGATCGTACTGCCACAAGAAGATAAGTCCCAGTGAGGGTTTGATGCTGACACCATATTAGTTGGGCAGCATTTTCCAACCAAGGCTGCTGTGCAATAAGCTATAACACGGTACACCGTGTCCATCAGCCATGTATACTAGGTGCACCGGTGCAACCTAGCCCATGACGCAGTAAAGTGTGTAGTGGAAGATTCCTTTGGCAAGATCATCGCTCATAATGCGAAGGGCTATGGCACGATCTTCACGGTCACGACAGTGATCGACCACACTTGCAAACTGAGTGAGCCGCAGCAGCATCGGAATGTGACTTCACTCCAACTTGTTTTGCTCAACAGAGAGGAAGGAGGATAACATTAGGTCGGCCTTGGAGATGTTGAGCTATACAAAGATGTCGCGGAAGTGCAAGTGGCGTGTCGGGAAGGCAAAAACCTACCCGAATTGTTCTATGAAGGATGAACCTATACTACCAGAGTTTCCACGACCACAGTGCGATTGTGAAAACACAGCTTGGATCATTCAGTCCACACACCCGGTGACAGTCGCCCGTGCGTACTACACGTGCGGGGATATCCACGTAAGAGAATCTCACACACATCGATTTTTTGCATTTTACGTTGCATTCCACGTATCGCTAACTTTATGTGGGTATAATGGTTGCCGGAGGAGCATTGCTTCTTCTTCCAATGGATCGACAGCTCGGACAAGTACGAAAGAGCATTCATCAAGCAGAAGTACATGTTCAACTATACGCTGCCACCTAAGCAATACAAGCGCTGGAAACCTTACGTACCTGAGATTGGGGAAGACAAGGCAAACACGTTGATAGAGCCCAAGAGCGCCAAATAACAAGCCGAGGACGGCCGGGCCAAGCGCGCGGTGGACAAGAGGAAGGCTCCTACTAGTGAGACTGACGGCCGTCCTAGCGCTCCCCGTCGCCCGGGCGTACTGCGGATCAAAGAGGTAAGTCGTGTTCAATTTGCATCTTGGTTATTGTTTTGACCTTATGTTCTGCTACCATCATTCCATCTTCCAGCCCGTCCCACGGTACAGAAATTGCCTTCGGGACTAGCCGTGCCTGCGGGTTTGCAGGAGATAAGGGGAAGGCACCGAGCCATCAATACTAGCTTCGTTTCGATCCATATTTTTTCATATTCCAAAAAGGCGCACATGTATCCTAGGTATAGATCGATGACAAGGATCTAATAACCCTCAATTAATAAAACTATTTATCTGTAATATTTATTATGGATAATGGTATCCTTAACAACCATCAGAGGTACTCCTTGTCGTTAGAGTCTGCAGTGACAAAGAAAGATTACAACCACATCATAGTCGTAAGGTCTATTACGACCATCTTATGTCGTCAGATCTACTATGACCATCTTATGGTCGTAAGGTTTGCTATGACCCTGTCAACTACGATCACCCTATAGTTAATGAAACCCACATATATGTGGACCTGATCGGCTAGGGACCCTCTACACTGCGCTCACTCACGCGCGGTAGTTAATACACGTGTTGTTTGTCTCTAACATAACCACACGTGGTTCTATCTATTTCTGGCGTAACCACATGGCGAACATGCAGGAGGGTGTCTCTCTGACAATAACTGTAACTAACGTGTGCATTCAACCAACTGTCAAGGCATCTCTGGCATCTCTTGGCACACAACAACTGTCATCCCTTCAAAAGTTATATAAAGGGCAACACCGGTGAACAGAGATAGAGATATCCAGAAGTTCATGACACACCCAATGCATTAGCCTTAGTTTCGGTGACTTGTTTCACTATGTAAACACATTTAATACAAAAAAACACAGGAGTATGGTTGTTATTCTCTCCGGAGAAAGTCTGAATTCGTCTAAAAAACACATGTCTCCTCTTGCATGATCTCAATTATAGTGTCTCTAACATTTATTTCGTAAGATCGATATTAAAACATCGACAATCGGTTTGATGATTCATGGATGTTGTCATTCCTGCGTGCCATGTAATTGCAACTACATTATGAATTCTTTGAAATTTAATCCCCAAATATTTCGTCTATTTTAAATTTCATTCTCTTTTTTGAAATGAATCGGTTTTGCAAACACTCCAGACATGAAAATAGCGTGCATAACCCTAAACCAAATATTTTTCTGTTTCTTCACTCCAGAGGGGGGGCTATTTTTTTCTATTGCGGCGTCAAACAGTGCCAAATAAGCCAAAAAATGCATTCCAAATAGGGCGCATGAAATTGTGCGCATAAAATCATGCGCTTTTCTTGTATCCCTAACTTTCTATGTACTATCACATGTACAAAAAATGATCCAATCCACACCATATTTCTTATGTATTTGCTTGTACACATGTACTCCATTTATATGCGCAAATAAGTAAACAACCCTTGGTGTGCAATCCAGGGGGACAGGGAGGCGATCGAGCAATGGGACGATGCGGCATAGGGGAATTTGGGCCACTAGAGCGCGACAAAGGGGCGTCAGGGCGCCAATGGCATGGTAGGAGACACATGTCGCCTGTCGGCGCATCCACGGTGCCATTTTTTGTTTTTCTCTCCGGATGGGGCTACATTTGTTATTTCGAGCGCAGTCATTGCCATTTAAACAAAAAAAAAAACTCACCATGGTATTTTGACGAAACGATAAGGTGAATATTTTTTTTCAAGCTAGGCATATTCGTCAAGAGAGCCATATACCAACCACGGATGTAGATCCTATGCATTGAAGTTGACGAGGATCTAATAATCCTTAATTAACTAAACTATTTATTTGTAATACTCGTTATAGATAATAATATCTTTACACGACATTCAGAGGTACCCCCTATTATTAATAATGAGGAAAATTATAATTACATAGTGGTCGTAAGTCATTCTATGATTACCCTCTATTGTCGTAAGTCGTTCTGCGACCACCATATGGTTGTAAAGAACAACTGACACCCCCTTAGACTTTATATAAAGGATAACGCTGGTGGACAGAACTAGGACAAGTGACACAAGCAACAAAATAAGACATGAGTTATTAGTTCTAGCCTTTAGTGACTCATTTCCTGTTGTAAACACGATCAAAACAATAATACAGGAGTAGAGTTATTATTCTTCCAGGAGAATATCCGAATATATCTAAATTTTTGTATCTCATTTTGCTACAGAATACTACACAGTACTGTTGACCATCTTATGAAATATTATCTAGAGTGTTTCTCTGTAGCAATAGAGAGGATCCGGGTCCGGACGCCACTAGCCATACATACAGTCACCACGTCGAAAAGGCCCGGTCGTAGGCACGTTCGTGGAAGAATGGACCTTTCTGCCGACCGAAAGTCACCGTATGAAGATTTACCAAACATGGACGTACGGTAGATCTATCGCTAGCCTGTGTAATCTCGTAGATCAACACATTGATTGGGCACATGACGCGCAATTAATTAGTCGCACAAAAGTTGTTGTGTTGTGGTCGGGTGGTGGTTAAACCGGTAAACTACACATTACTTCCGTCCGAATACGAATTCCCGCCATCATTTTTGTTAGCAACGGCACATTCTATTCGTAAATCCAAATGTTAGACATGTCCCCCAATTTGAGACAAAAAAAAATGATCAAGAATATACATGTTTTCCGGCACGATCTGTCATCGAAAGGGTTTAATTTCCGGATTTAACCCCGTGACCGATCTAAGTAAGGTTGCACTGACCTGTTTTTAGATCTACTCTGAAACTAGTTGGCTACTACCGTTTTGGTCGAGTTTTTGCATCAAATGTAAGAAGACTTGGATATGTTTTTTTTTTTGGGCGAACGAATTAATATGGCATTGAGGCGTCAATTTGGTAGTTGTCCAGTGAAAAATCTATCATTGCCGCCGCGGGCTCACTGGGCGCTGGATCAATCCCTTTCAGAGAGAGAGAGACTGAAGAAGGGAGAAAAATACAAAAATAAGTCGCTTTCCGGTTCGGGTGGGTTAGGTTTGCTGGGCTATTGAGCTTAACAAGTTATTATCAAATTTTATTCAAAATTGATATAGTTTGATTTAAAATTATTTTATTTATTGTTTAAGTGGTTGTTTTAAAAGCGCGCTAATGAATCGTTATCGAGCTGAGCCTCATTAATATTTTTTTTGTTCCAAATTGATCTATTTCAATTTTAATAAATTAACTATTGTAATGAAATCAATTTTGATTCAAACTTGTAATGATCTTTTTTGCCAGCCGGGTATCCCGAAGAATTCACTTCACACTTGACAGGGTAGCTAAGCTGCCCACAACCAACACACACAAGGCGATCTCGAGTCTCGACAAGGAAAAACAAAAGAAAGACCGGGTGTGCATATTCCCTCATGTACACCGGCGGATAAGAAGTCGTGATGTGATTAAGCAGTGCGTGACTCCAAGAATATTTGAGCCGAATTGTTATCGTGTGAATAGTGGCGTGCGCCGTTCTCTCAACCTGTGAAGGGGCTTGTTTGGATGGGAACGGATTAGGTTTTCATTTTTGGCACTCAGACGAGAAACCAATTGAAATTTCAAATGGACTTCTGCATTTGTTTTTCGGCCGTAAAATGAGAAGGCTTGTCAAAATGAGATGACTTCAGAGCTTGGTTTGGCAGCACGAGAAGCCGTACAGATAGCTTGTGTGACTCAAGAGCTTTCTTTTTGCGTAAGAGCTGGAGCTAGAAAGGTCCAGACGAACACTCCTCACTTCGTTTTCTCACCAACCAACAAGTTGGGTAACGAGCCAACCATCCAAATCGATCAGATTAGCACCGCAATTGTATTAGTATATACTATACACCATACACAAATGACATAACCCATGGCCATCATAGAAATCAACACCACACCTACTGCCGTAAGGAGTGTTCCATCCCCTAATACAAAAAATACCCCAGATGCAGTTGAAAACCTTCGAATACTTTTAAGGAAAGCTCTTTAGTTTCTAGGCCAAATGGGGGGTATCTTGACCTTTTCTGTTGCAATAAGGCAGTTCGGATACAATATTTCTCCTGTTTGTATAGTAGCAAAAAGGCGAACACAATCTTCCCTTAAAGTTGTTGGACCATATAGCTTCTCAACAAAGAGAATATGCTGCGGTCTCCAGTTTCCTGTACACACCAGATGACCAGATCACCTTCCGGTTTCAAAGAATTCGCTCTCAATGGTGCAGTTTGATAACTAGTTTGCCTCACAGTATGCGGGGTTGATAAGAAAGGCACTTCGATGCTGAAGATATTAGAGGGGAATGGGAATTTGTTGCTGTCACGACAAATGACATTAGAATTCACCATGCACTTGATCACTATCCTATGATCAATATCCAAGAATGATGAAAAGAAAAACCATTACTATGCTACTAATACCAGGCATCATCGCAGGCCATCTCAAAAGTAGTGTAATAAAAAGGTAACAATATTTGCAGGCAAAGCATGCTTTTTGAAACACATAGATATGGTTGCCCTACAGGTCGAAAATATACGGGTACACAAAATAACGCTAACCGCTGAAACTTTAATCATACAAAGACTTAGCAGATTGAACCCTCGTCTTCTTGCTTTTGGCTTTCAGGACCTTCTCCTCAGCCTTTTCATTTTTTGACACGGCCCTGGCAATTGCTTTCATTTTCCTCACATTTTGGGACCTTTTAATTTGCACACCCTTTTTAATTTTCCTGGTTAAAGAGAAAAAGCGATCAGGTAAAAAGAGATATTCATATTACGCCCAAGAATGTGTCCAGAAAGTAACAATGCACACTCCAAGGAAGACAGCTAAGCCATACCAGAAGTAAAGCACAAGTGCATATTTGGCTACCATCTCTATGGAACTTTAAGTAATTCACTTTCAGCAGCATCTCAGCAAACTTTAACAGGAAGTCTTCTGAGGGGATAGGAGAATAATGAATACCACATAAATGGAACTTTAATCCGCTTTCAGTAGCATCAAACCAAACTTTAATAGGAAGCCCCCAAGCGTGGAGAATGGGCAAAAAATCTTGACATCGTCACAATGCATGATAACTTTCTCAGGTCCCTTACTGGTAGCACATATAAATGTTATGGTGCTAATTGCTTGAAATATCTAATGAATTAAGAAGATGAAAGGCCATAAACATATATATGTAATCAGTCTACAGTGAAATTATCTCCCCAGTCATAAGCAAGGTGTTTTCATGTTCCAAAAAACTGTTACGGTGTTATTCTAAAAAACTTTTGTTAGGGCCAACTTGACATTTTTATGGTGTGCTGTGAAATCTAGTTAGTTAAAAGAATCTTTACAATAATAGTGAAATATCCTTTTCCATTTGGTTGATGGATTTACGAGATTTAAAAATGAACAGGGGCAATATACACAGCCATACAGAAGAATTCTTCTTCTTCATTTTCTTTTGCAAAGATATATAAGGTAAAATGAGGTGCACCCATTTGTGTACTGTTAGCATTCGGCTGGGGGCAAGAGGTAATAACTTGCTCAGCATCCATTATTTTCCATTTGTTTAAACTATGGCAACTTAACTTTTATTCCCAATTTTCTATCAACTTCGCGAATTTAGTTAACCCATTTATCGTAGAAAAAGTTACAAAAACCATGTGACTCAAACAACTTAAAAGATTGTATTGTGGACAATTTGATCGTGACAATGCCAGCAATCAAACCAAATGTCTGCTGCCTGACAGCAATGGATGGAACACATTATACAAACATATTTCATAAGCAAAGAGGTCCAAATTTCAATGAAGTTAGAATAACAGTTTTGAAAAATCTACCACCCTCAAAGATATATTATCACATACAGGGATGGCTGATGGATCACATGCACAGTTTCCCAACTGGTCGCTCATCAGAATTAAGAAAAATACATTAGTGGAGTCAAAATAAATGAATAGATGAAGCGAAGCTCCTAAATGTTCAGATTCATCAGTCATCACTAATACGATTCCACATACACGCGCAAGGCAGTTCTTCGCTTCTTACCTATGTCTAATATAGCACTATTTGTTCTAAATTGCTAATCAACTGCGCCCTCAATGCACATGTACAGTACAGATCATTGCAAGAACCATCCGACAAATTCACACAGAATTCTTCAAATTGGTCAAATCAGCGAATTTTCACTACCTATTATAACAAACTAACTAGCATTCCATCTGACATGCATATGTTCGGTCAATTCTACCGATTCAATTATCGCAGTAACTTCACAAATCAGTGAACCCCACTCATAAAGATTGACCTAAGAAATCCATATGTACGAATAAACGAAGAAAAACAAAGCAACTGCTGCAATTCTGTTGCTCACCTGTTGATCGAACTGAGCGCAGCCGATGCCGAAGACGGCTGCTTCCCCTGAGACGTATCCATCGCTGCGAACCAAAGAAAACAGATGGAGCCAAAAGATCTTAGTCAAAGAGTGGAACACCAGAAAGCCACTAAAAACTAAAAGAACGAAAGACAGGCTCAAAATTACGTTGTGGAGCGTCTGCGGCGGGGGCGGCCTCGGAGGTCTCCATGGCGGTGGCGCCGCCGTCGCCCTTCTTGGCCTTGCTCTTCTTGTTCCGGTTCTTGGCCATGGCTGCGCGCCCTTCTCCTCGTCTGCGTCCTAGGGTTTCCCGGGGCTCTGGTTAGGTGATCTCGGAAGCGGGCTGTTGCTGTGCCTGTAGCACTGTACCTCAGATCATGACAGATTTCGGAACGGGCCAAATGAGGCCTGACAGTTAAGGTCCATGAGCTGGTAACGTGGGAAATTTAGGTGTGTTTCGGATGGGCTTTGGAAGGAGTCAAGGAGCATTCTTATGGACGGACCGTATCTTTTGCCAACTAGTTACGGGCAGTTCTTGCCTTTGCTTTCAGTTTGCAACTTTGGGCCTAAATCTAACCCTGAGCCAAATTATTCATTTTTCTCATTTTTAAGAGGCCGATTCCATTGTGCATCCATTGTGACTTTGTGAAGTACTATTACGTTACAACAGAATATTTTTTAAAAAAAGTAATATATATCAGCGGATGGAATCCTAAATCATATAATAAATATTAATTTTATTTGACACATATATAAATTAACTTCGTCTATTGCATCACCGACTACTACTACTACCCAAAAATTAAAATTTTGAGTTCATGGATTGTTTACCTTTGAAAGTTGAAGTTGATGTCAACTTCCCTCCACGACGTGTTGCACATTTCCAGTATTGCCGGCAAACAAGGAAGAGGGCTACGGGTCGATGACCACTTTCTTCCACCCTTAAACCCAAGCTGCAATTCGGTTCTCACGACCATTGACCTCTGCAGCCCTCGTCAGGCACATTGCGGCGAGGAGGTGGGAGGCCCGGGGAGGAGACGATGGCGGCATTGCAGTGGTAAGCGAGGCGGTGGCCATGCTTGTTCGGCCAGCGCGGAGTAGGAGGCAGTGACGACGCAGGAGGGGTTAGAATGAAGAGGACACAATGCGATGAACTTGTGACGGCGGCGCAATAAGGGAAGAGCACATTTGTCTCTACCTCTTCGTCATCCGCCATCGCTGCCACCCCTCCCTTCCCCGGCACTGCCGCTTCTCCTCCAAGGTACCTCCTCCTCTCCTTCTTTCCCTCCTAGTGCCTTCTTCTGTTCCCGACGTTGTCTCTGCTCACTGCTACCTCCTCCTGTCGCTGGTGCTACCTCCCCACACCACTACCTTGGATTCCCTCATCTTCATGCACGCCGCTGTTGCACTCTGCAGACCGAATGTCGGATGGGGTTGGGATCTCTGAAGCATGAAGCGAATGTCAAACGGGCACAGATGTCGAGTCACGGCACGAGACATGAAGGATTGGTATGACAAAATTTCGGTGTGTATATATGAAGAAGAAGTGAGACGATGACAGTTTGGATGGTTGCGAAAGAAACAGAGGTATGAATATATTCACGGGTTACAAGGAGGGTGGCGGAGTGAGATCTTATTCTGTTAAATTAGGTTCGCATGTTTGTGCACATCGATAAAAAATTAACGAGGGGAGAGAGGCCGACAATATGCATAGGAGATCGGAGGCAACGCTAGCTCGATTATACATCGAATGATTCCATTGCGCATCGTTGTGCAGGTAAGGCACGTTGCGACTGTCACAAGTGCCTTTATTCCTATATAGGTTGTCGGATCATGAAGCAAAAGTTGATTTCGGTTTAGTTACCGAAGCAAAAATCCGCTGTAGCTTCTTTGGTACTTCAGTGCTTTTAGTGTAGCAATTCATCTCACAGGTTGCTCCCTTGATTGAATGGGTGACAAGACATGAGAAGAAAAGCACATCCGTGTGCTTCTCTGCCCTAGCAATGGCCGCAAAAACATGATAATCAACTAGACTAGCACGATAAATGGGTACAACAGTAGCGTTTTCTTTCCTGAGAAACGCGACTGATGAATAGCTTTGCCTGCCACTAGTAAATCATAGGTCACACGAGTCGATCGAAAAACATTAGAAAGATTTACTGTTGGCCGCAGGACGGGGAGCCAAGCCTGCCTGACTTTTGTGCCCAGTAGTCAGTAGACTGGACATATATCTACATGGCAATCGTCTCCTCCATTTCCTTGGATGCCAGAAATATTTTTCTTGGATGCCAATATTCACGCGACCACCATAGCGACGCAACAGTCCAAACAGCTGAAGTCCGATATGCTGGCTACCCTACCGCCACGTCGGCGATTCAACCCACGTCGCAGTAATCGAATAATGTTTTTTTCTGAATTTTTCAATACCCCAAGACGGACAGCACGTCGCAGCATCAGCACTGCATTGCTACGAGAAGAACAAAAAATCTGACAAGAAAAGGAGAGAATTCTACAGGCGTAACGAATCCAAGCCACATCGCAATCAGCCCTCGCGACCACCATCGTCTGCATCGACAAAAATCGCAAGGCCAGGACGCAACACAAAACGCAATAGTACAATGCAGCTCAAATCAGTCGAACGTATAGCTGCGTTGCGTCCACTTGGTGCGATCTAGTGCACGAGTCTTCAGATAACTACTATAACCACCGCTATTATGCATCACGCATTCACTTGTTTCTTTTTCTTTAAAAAAGACAGAATTGACCAAGTGCTCTGCTCTTGCAAGACGGCCGAGGTATCTGATGACTGGGTCACAGGTCGGACCACCATAAAATGTTAGTCGTCTACAAGTACGTAGTTCTAATTATATTTAATATAGCACAAAGTGTTTAAAATATTATATTTTTTTTAATTTATTTTGGTCTTATGGAGACCATTCGAAGCAAAGAACGTAGAGTAGTTGTCGGCCTGAATGAGAAAACAAGAAAGATGAAAAAAATTTATGTGTAACTACCAATTTCATAAGAGAATTCATATTAAAACTCTAGCAACACCTAAAATATGAACCTATCCTTCAATTTTATCCTGAAAAACTCTTTCCTTTGAGAAGAGGGTCTTGTATATTGGTCTCGGGAGCAAAATCCGACCGAGTTAAGCAAAACCGACCGAATCAGCTAGTTCGATAAAACCCCAACCGGATAGGTCAAGTTTTCTCAAGTCAATTACAACTCCAATCCGATTAAAACTCTTGATCTAAGTTTTTTTACTCAACCGCTGTGTCAGCCCGGGGTTTATAACTATGCTGGCACTACCAACAGCCTGACCAAATTAACGCGTCCCTTTCGTTCTGAACCGACACCATCGTCCTTGGATGGATTGGCCATGCTCACCAACCTGCAGGAGGAATGGCACGCAACGTGGTGGCTTTCCCACGCGCCACTGACCGCGACAAACGTAAACGGCAAAGCAAAGCAATGCGCATCACTCCAAGTGGCGTAGCAGCGGGTTTGAAAATCAGCAGCGGCAGCGGGCGCACGATAAGGATATATTATGTCGTTTTCATTTGTTTTATCTAGCTTAGCACCTTACAGATAATTGCATTGATTAGCTCGGTTTAGTATGAGATGTTTTCCGAATGAACAGAAGAATAGCATCAGCAATTCAGCGTAGATGTAGAAATTTTGAGAATATTATACATCTCTTTTTGAGATGTCCACATTATTTATTTATAGTGTCAAATAATACATACCGATTCTGACACGACTTGAACTCTCACCTAAATTCTGAACTTTTCCCAAATCTTTAACATCTCCAACACCACCTCCCTCAAGATGTGCATGAGATAACAATCATGATCATCTTGTTACATAATACAATACCATTGCTAGAATCTAACAAACCTACCATCGACTCTATAACTAATATTATCACAAAGACCAAAAGTTGATCATCACCGATACTTCTAGGGGCGACACCAAATCTAACTCCACCATCTACCAGTTGCCCGACCTCAATATTATCTTCCTCTACCCTCATGCCCCTAGCCACCCTCGGCCTCCACCACTCTACTCACACGCCCCAGTCTTGGCCTCCAGTACCTTTACCTCTACCCATTATGCTTGACTCCAGTTCCAATCATCTTCTCCCTTCTGCCACTTCTCCGACTGTGTGGTCTCCTCCTCTGTCATGGCAACATTGGTCCTGGGGCCACCTCTTCCTCTTCCTCTACCTCCACCTTGACCTCCTTCAGCAGATCTATTATTCCCACCACCACCTATACTAGGGCGAGATGTCCCACACTTATAACACTCAGTCCTCCTTGAAAAGTTCGAGTTGCCGCATCTTGCATCACGGCAAATCCAATCATCTCCGCGACCTCCAGTTCGTGAGAGATAACACACCCAACTCAGATGTCTTGTTTACTTATAGTTGTAACACTCCCTGTCATCAACTATTGCATACGTTGACCTTATAGAGTTGCTACCAACCATCATTCTCTGTCGAGTTTTCTTGACAACCATAGCGAAAATAGCTTCCTCCATAGTTGGCAATACCACCTGATGACAGATTGAAGCTCTCCTGCTCTCACACTCAAGGTTTTAACATTTCAAGAAGCGAGTGATCCTTCTACGCTGCAGCCATGCCCTACCAAACTCAATATCATCATCACACGTCAGTTGTAGTGGATCATATTGATCAAAATCTACTCACAACTGCTGCTGCTCACTGGCATATTCTTGAACGTTCTCCCCCTGTTTCAAAGCATCTACCTCGCCCTGAACCTCTATTATCATCATCACATTGCTAGCTCCGGAGTACATATTCCCTAACGTCTTTCACACCACCGTTGCACTTAGGATCGCCTCCACCATCCTAACAATGGACAGGGACACCAAAGTTAGCAACCATGCCACCATCGAAGAGTTGGTGGTGTTCCACACCCTCCAATCAGTACCCCCTCTGTTTGCAGGCTCGACGCAGGTCTCCTACAAATAGTGTTACACTCCCTTCGTCTTCATAATTAATTGAGCCCTCTTGGACCAACTTAGGTAATTATTACCCCCTTCCAGCTTGACATCATTCGGCATCAATTTCAGCTTCAACTCTGATGATCTTGTTTCGGCCCTAGGACCTATCAAACCATCGCAATGAGGTTCTGCAATATACCTGTTATCTAACCTTTTGTGACCAAAGAGGATTCTCCACTTTCCTCATCTATGGTCACAATACTCTTCTCCGTAGCTTTTCGTATAATTTCTCCCCCAGCCTTTTTCGCAGCTTCAATCTCCTCAGGATCCATCTTCCACTTTCAACACCGGTAACGTAGCCCTCACCAAATCGTCCTCCTCCTGCCTATTGCATCGCGTATCGACAATCACAACAAACTCTTCACGCATAAACAGATCACGACTCCATGATCACAAACACAATCGCCAAATACCTGTTGAATCATCCCTGAAACTAGCATCCACATAAAAAATCCACATTGGATTTGATCTCCTTCATATCGGATCTCAAAAATCCACACCGGATTGATTCCCACGAGCGGCGACTTCTCCCGAGTAGTGTGCTCTTCTTCTCTCTCCCTTCCCGATCCACCAGCGAGCGCTTATCCCCCCGAGCGGCGCCTTCTTCTCCCGAGTGGCGGACCCATGAGCCCGTGCGAGTCTGCAAATCCCGAGCGAGTCTACTCCCCACAAGTAGAATCTGCTTCTTCCCTCCTCTACTAGTGGCGGTCCGAGCGGCTACAACCCCGAACAACAGCGGTGGCACGCGTGGTTCGGTAATGGCGGCCCACGCGCCCGCCTGGGAGGCACGGCGCGGTCCGTCCACCCGCCCGCAAGGTGGTCCGGGCCCGGGCAACGGCGGTGGCTAGTGGCAGCGGTGGATGGCTGCGAGGGCGTGGATACGACTACGGACGACGACGGATTGAATCTGATGTGAGGGATTAGGGTTAGGCTCTAATACCATGTAGAAATTTTAAAAATATTGTGTATTCCTTTTTGGGATCCCCACACCTTTCATTTATAATACTCAATATTACATACCAACTCTGACACAACTTGAACTATTGCTTAAACTCTGAACTCTTATATAATCTCTAGTATCTCTAACAGTAGATAGCCAGGACTCACGGTACTCGGTCTGTTTGGTTCTAAGCCTGTGGATGCCAAAATTTGGACTAAGTTTCGTGTAGGTACGCTTGCGAGAAGAGGTCGCTTGATATCACAACTATGTATGCTTGTGTGCATGACAGTTGAGATGGTGGACTAAACTAAAATGACTTCATGTCGATAGACTGCTTTCTTGCCCGCCCTAATTGCTAATGTGATTTCTACGGAACGCCAAGGTTCCTAATGCTCTGTTTGGAATGTGGGATCCCCCCGGGATTCATTCCGAAATTGAACTTTTTATATGAAATTCTTATGAAATCCGTCCGTTTCAAACCAGTCCTAAATTGACACTTCTTGTTTTGCAGAGCAACGTATCCAAATCCTTCATTCGAAGGCAAGCAAGTATGGGAACCCAATGAAGCTCGCAATGATAGTAGTAAACTGTGGAAGCTAGGAGTACATTGTTGAAGATACGCGTGGTCCCAAAAACAATTTCCCCATTCAATGTTGAGGATTAGTGTGCATTGGCCGGTTGGCTGGCTGTCTCCTGCCTCTGCTGCCCCAGTGCACCCTCACTTGCAAGCAAGGCCTCAACCATGGGATTCCGATCATTTGCTGTAACGCAGGTTGTGTGTGCAGTACTCAGCAGTGATACCGTAGTAAAGCGGTAGGGATAACGAAATATTTTACTATAGTGATTTTACGTTAAAGAAACCAATGTGGTGGGAAAAATACTGTAGCTATTATATAAACATTTGTTTTCTTTAATCGGACGGTGGAGATCGTCTTCTGATGCACTGTTTCATAGATCATCTTCATTGAGACATTCAATACAGATGATCCATTTCTTGCAACGATGATGCATCTCCCACGATCCCGACCGAGCTTTGTTACACTTAATCATTGGTTAAGACGGCAAAAGAAGCTTATTGCACATGCAACGCTCAACAGTGCCGCGGGGTACTTGGCGCTAAGTCTTCATCATTCCGTGACCACTACTATGATGCGCTGATAATTAAGAAATCCCATCAATATTGCTAGTTGTAGTTCAAATTCTCTATGTATTTTAATTAGTTAAATTCTCTATTTAAAAACGGTCTAAAGGTCTAGATGGAATAATCTTGCGAAAAGGCTTCGAGTACTAAATTCTGCAGAATTCGAGTACTAAATTCTGCAGAATGATCATGTCACCAACCGTTAACCTAGAGGGAGCTCCCAATATTCAGCGTGTGATAATGCAAGATATAACATAGCTTGACAGGGGAGGTTGGACGGAGATATCTTTCTTACAAGTTACAAGCGACAAATCGTGACAAGTCTAGTTAAATGTTATAAGCACAACTTTTTTCTTCTTCTTATTCTTCCTGATTTGATTACAAGGTAGAAGCATATGCAGCATACCGTCGATGATCGAGATACAGGGTCTCCTATCGAGTTTATTCAGAAAAATCATATGAGAACACAATTCAGACGAAAACCTTTATTGCCATGAACACAATAAGCGTATAAGAATACAATGAGAATGTTGAAAGTGTAATGACCACGTTAAGAGTTGTTATGAATCGATGGATTATGTTACAACATACATGGACTACTCCTTTATAGTTACTGGAGGGGTAATAGTTAATGCCGCTAAAGACGTCTTATATCTTTATGCACGTTACTCTATTGAGTCTTGAATTGTCACGTCTCTTAGCTAACTGTTGTAAGTTACCCGATGCGTCAATAACCGCTATCACGTTAGTTACGTAGAAAACTGCCATGTCACTCGACCACTTTACTGATTGGGGATGGCACAAAACCGTATAGCCGATGGTGTAGTGCCCATGATCGGTCATCTTATGACTCAAAGTAGTATGTGACTAGACCGTAATAAAATAGATTAGACTTCCTTCTAACACTGGTCGTAGGTTTATAACCATTATAAAGTGAGGCTCTAATATGTATGTCTGTTTTGACAAAAAAAAACTCTAATTTTGATTGAAAAAGTTAACTTGAGCAAGAATCCTCATCACATACGACCACAAACGCACACCACGCATACACGCAAGTGCACCTCAATAGCCACATCTTCTTGTTTGAGCAAAAAAGAAAGAAAAAAAACAAAGACGACACACTGTGAAGAGTGAGCTCATCCGGACAACCAGATATTGTCAAGTTTTTGGTTAAAATGGAACATTTTTAAAGTGAAATAACAAAAATAGTTCCCCCAAACGAAATGACGCTCTTATCGTACGAAAACGCCGCGGCAGTCCACCTTCCGCGCCCCGTGTGCGGCAGACTTGGAAACGACCATGATTTGCATTATTGCTACAGTGCACACCATCAATTTAGCATGGTTTGAACATTGCTTTTTGTCTTGGTTTTTTTCTGCCATATACTGGGAACATAGTAGATCTTCTGCTACAATATTTTTATATAATAGAAATATTATTTTTACTATTTCATTCAGAAGGACCAGTCCGATAACCCCGTTAAAAAAAATCCAAATGAGCCGACAACTCCCTATCGTCGAACCCGCCCCACTTACCGACGACTTTTTCCCGACGGCTCGCGTGCCTCGCAATCTGAAATAGGAGGCCTCGCAGCTGGATCACATCAGAGGACCTGGACTGGATCGATGTTGTCGCCCGTCGCAGCAGCGACCAGGAGATCTGCGCTCGTGTGTTGCAACCCGCAGCGGCAGAAGCCGCACCAACCACCACGCCCCCCATCACAGCACCGCACTGCACCACGCATCATGCAAATCTAAAGAGGAGAGTAGTGCGCAGCGTTACTTACATAAAGAATCCCCCACGATTACATCCTAAGAAAGCAAAGCAAACGGACAAAGCGAAAGGCCTAATCACGGTCCCCAACCACGTTTAACTACTCCAAAACGCATACTAATCCATGCATCAGTGCAAACAGCCGTTAGCTAGCTGTCCCACTGCATGTATGCTATGTGCAGGCAGGGACGGCGCATGGGCTCGGCAAACCTGGGCTGTCGCCCTCCGGCATTTCAAGATTTATTAAACATGTATGCGATCACAGCTAACTTAATTTGACTACGTCAGGTTTATCTAGAAGCCCCACTATTGCTGTTTGTTACTGGTTACGATGTTACTCAGCGAAACGACAACTTCGATCCTGACAGCAGGCGGCGGTGAAACACGGAAGTAGCAGACGAGGCGTTGACCGCTGGTGCGTCGCGGGCTTGCCGCGAACCCGGCGAAGACGATAGATGCACAACCGATCGCTGGAGAACCAAGTCTATGTGCGTCGCACATGACATGCAACTAGTAGTGAGCAGTGTGCTTTTGAATCTTATTGATGCTGTCTTGTCTTGGTTGATATACTTGATTGTTCCTACTATCCAGAGTTATGTCATTGGTAATTTGCTTTAATCTTTGATCCCCTTGAGATTTCACGAGAGGCAGGATACACGTGACTGTCACTGCACACGGGCCCGTTGACCGGACGGTATAATGTGGACCCAGCGTGCAGTGACCGTTACGAAGCGCGTGCAAGCGGAGTCGTTGTTTTGTACACGTATGCTTTGCATTTGGGTAGCAGTAAAATTTGTGTAGTTTGAATGCCATATTCTTTTGCTTTGATCTCCTAGGCCCCTAGCCGCGGAGAATTATTTTGCAGTGGGAACGAGCTGGGTGGCCATTGACATTTGGATGCTCAAAGCGTACCGTCACTGACTGGGATTTCTGTGTTACCGCAGCCCTGCAGGGATGTTCGGTTTCGTTCGTTTGGTGCCCATTGAAACTCTATCTAACTAACGAGAAACTTACACTGTACAATTAATCCCCGTCCTTGAAAGCTCGAGTAATTCGTTTCCTTTTTGCGTTGGAGAAAGCCCGTACTTGTAATTACGTCCTCTAAATCTTGGACTTTTGATTAAACGTCCTTGGTGACCATAGAATTTTGCAATGTAGTACTCATGTCTTGGTGGTATTGCAGCGGTTCAAACGGTACATAGGACATTCTCTCTCAAATAAACTCAGGCTCAAGGTACTTGCACATATTTTTTCACCCCTAAATGTTTTCTTTTTAACCAGGGTATTTTCACCCTGTGTGGGTGAGGATAGAACCCATAATTTCATGCTCGTGCAACCCCGCACTACTAACTGGAACTCATTTGGCCCCTTTTCACCCAAAAATGATTCAAAATTACATTTTTGGATAAAAATATATGCATCGATCTCTAAGCAAATGACAGTTGAGGTGATAATCCACATCAAACTCTACAAGGCTACTAATAATTAACCACTTATCTAAACACACCACCAAGGAGCAGACTCATCCAGGTTCATTGAAACCTGCAAATTCTAAAAAATAATTAAAAAAAATAATCCACAACCTCCCATTGACCATAACATAAAGCGTTACTTTTTTGAGGAAATAATATGACAAAGCATGATATATCCTGATCCTTCCCATTGACCATAACACTTAAATGCAAACAAAGAAGACCTGCCAAACAGAAGGTTCCATAAAAAACATACTTATATTTTCACTTATTTCTCTTGCCATAACAAAACAAGAACCAAATAGACTTGGTGGTGCGAGAGCACTAATCTCCACTCCAGGGGCATTTTAGTAATTTCGTACTCTCAACTGAAGTCGCGGAGCGGAAAGCGCAGCCGCTCGCATCCAACGTTCCAAACTGAACCCCCAAATCCACAACTCCCCTCCATCCACTCTCCATCTTTCCAACATTTAACCAAAGTGCCATCGTCTAATCACGTAATTTACGAATACACGTAAGGGTATAAGTGTCATTTAGTTTGCTTTGTCCTAATATTTTCCACCGAGGCACTGCCGAAGTAACGGATCAAGGGGAAAGGGGAAAAGACACGGAGGTATGGCCCGTGTGGGGGAGGGGAAGGAGGTTTTGAAATTGTGAGGGAGAAGCAAAAGGCCCGAGGAAAAAAGAATAATTTTTGCGTTTTTGTTTTGATTTGGGAGCGGTTCCATCCTAGTGCGTGTGCTGTTCTTGCAGCGTGGGGGGAATAATCCTGTTTCTCTAGTGCTCGTTTTTATGCGTTTTCCTTTAATGATTTCCTCGCCTCCTCCTGCTGCTGCTGCTGGTGTCCCTGCGCTTTGATTCGGCAGGCTTTGCTTTCGTGTTTTGGGTTATTTTGCCTTTTCTTTCGCCATAGATCGCAGCTTTTGCAGTCGCTTTGCCGATTCCAAGCTTGGCCCGGTTCTGTTCTCCTTCAAAAATCGCCCAAAGTCTGGGTTTTTACCCCATCCCTTGATGCGGGCACCGCTGAAGTTTGTTCTTGCCGCGTGCGATTGGTGCTGATTCGGGGCTGGGAGCGTGGAATTTTGAGAGATTTGTGGGGACTTTTTTAGGCTTTCTAGTGTCAAGGGTGTGGAATTTGGGGTTTGGGCGGGTGTCGCTTTCGAGCCCTTGGTGAGGTAGGGGCTCATACGCCTAGAATTGGCGCTAATTTGGTGCGAAATGGGGAAATTTCTGGTCCCTGTGGCATTCTGCTGTCGAATTTGGCGTATTGGTGTGTGAGCATTTGTGTAGGTCACTGGGTTGCTCCGGTGGCTTGTTGATTTCTCGGCGGCAATGCTCTCTGCAGCTGCCGTGATGGCACCAGCCCCAGCTGCTCCGAAGAGCTCCCTCGAGGTCTTGCTCGAGACGATAAAGAAGCGTGATGAGCAGCCCAAGGATGCGCCTCCGGCATTGCCAGCCCGACCGACGTGCCGAGGACGGTTGCCCACCGCAAGGCGTCCGTCACTGCCTACTGGGGTCAAGCTTGAGAATGGTGTGGCGAAAAGTGCTGTAGCGGATATGGTGATGCCTAACAAGAAGCCAGAGGCTGAGAAGGAGATTGGTGGGCAGGAGGCCAAGGAGGAGGTGTTGGTAAAAAGTCACATCTTTGGGACAAAGAGGAAGTTCACTAATGTGGAGGCTCTGGAGGAGTCGCCATATGTTGAGAACTTTCACGAGGAGAGGAAGGAGACAATGGTCTTTAAGGAAGCCCCATCTGTTTCCTCAGCAAGGGCGAAGAGAAATGGGAAGCCAGTGTTTGCTGATACCATGGACTATGTCCTCCAGAAGGTGAGTATCTTGTTCATTGTGATATTGATGAGATTTATCTTGTTATCATGTGAATAAATAATATAGGGCAGCAAGTTCAATTTGTCTTTATTGCATGGGAGTAGGCCGAATACTTGTTCTTATATGATGGCAAGAAGTCACTCACCAGTATAGGCCAAGAAATGTTGATCGAATCGGTGCTTACACCTGTTTGCTTATATGCTGAATTTATACACCGGTTTGCTTAAAACTCGTTTCTATGTGGTATCTACCAATAAGACTTTCATGTGAATTTGCATTTTTTTTTGTTATACTGAACCCATTGTCCTGCAGTATTTAGCAGTAGTTGAAGGTAATTATTGCTTTATGCTTGTTTCTGGTCACGGAAGTAGACTTCATGCTTGCTTTGGCCTGTGGGTCAAGTACATTTATGAATACGTTGGCATATTACTGTGATCCTCAGAAGTATGGATATGTTGGACAGCTAGACCAATTTTACAAGTGCTTGGAATCAGTTCTCATATAAATCCTTTCCCTTTATGATTTGAGCGTGATGCTTTTGAATTTACATCGTGGTTGGAAAAACAGGCAAAGTCATAAGATTTTGATGTTTTATTTCAGAAGCTACGAGTTTGGTGTTCTTCAACAGATAAAAAGTGGGAACTTGGACAGATTCAATCAATATCTGGGGATGATGTTGAAATACTCCTGGCTAATGGAGAAGTGAGTCTCATTTTGCTATATGGTATAATTATTTGAGTAAAATTCTGCAACATTTTTACTCAAGGTTTATTTGCATAGGTTTTGACACTCTCACCAGAAAGACTCTTGCCTGCCAACCCTGATATTCTCGATGGAGTGGATGATTTGATCCAGATGGGCTACTTAAATGAACCTTCAGTTCTTTACAATCTGCAATTCCGATATTCTCGCGATCTTATCTATGTAAGCACTATCCAGCAAGCTCATGTTATTTATGGTCTAATTTATGTCTCTTCATTTGTATTCGTTTGTCTTTGTAGACAAAAGCAGGACCTGTTCTGATTGCTGTCAATCCATTAAAAGAAGTTGCCCTTTATGGGAAAGATTTCATCATGCAATACAGGCAAAAGCTCAGGGATGATCCACATGTGTATGCAATTGCTGATTTGGCTTTTAGTGAAATGCTAAGAGGTAGGTGTTACAAAAGGGTAGAATATTTTATAGGATTGTTTTGCAAGAATTATCTTCTAATGCAACTGTTCATACTCTGCAGATGGCACAAATCAATCTATAATAATAAGGTTAGAATGTCCTACTACTCTTTTATAATAATAACGATATTTTATCTTAAAACTCTGGGTTACCCAATTTAATATGTTCTCCGTGTTGTTTGTCTTATTTCAGTGGTGAAAGTGGAGCTGGAAAAACTGAGACAGCTAAAATTGCAATGCAATATTTGGCTGCACTAGGGGGTGCTAACGGAATGGAGTCTGAGGTTCTTCAGACCAATGTTATTCTGGAAGCATTAGGGAATGCAAAAACATCAAGAAATGATAACTCGAGCCGATTCGTGAGTTCATCTTCATGTAAAATTGTTGTCCTATTTTCATCAATTCATCATCTTTTGAGTAAATTCTTATGTCACCATGATGATTATGATATAGGGTAAACTTACTGAAATGCACATGTCTGAAACTGGGAGGATCTGTGGTGCTAAAATCCAAACATGTAAGCCTTCCATACCATTTATTGTTCACATGGCTATCAACACTATCGTTGAACATCCTGATAACTTGTTTCTTTGGGCATGTATGTTCCTCTAACTGAATCTCACGGAGCAGTCCTTCTCGAGAAGGTACAATAGTTTCAGGCATTGTTAAAAATTCCATATTTGATTATTCCTGAGAGGTCTAATATCTTGTACCTTGCTCGTGCAGTCGAGGGTGGTTCGAAGGGCACCAGGAGAGAGATCATATCACATTTTCTACCAACTGTGCTCTGGAGCTCCTCCCCTTCTCAAAAGTAATCACACAGCCATGCTTATTAATTATTATTACAATTTGGAGTTTTATGAAGGGTGATCCTATCAAGGAACACACATATCCCACATTTCGCTGATATTATGTGTTTATTTGTCTTTTAATTGCAAAAATGCAAAACTGGGCCAGATAATGGCTTGTTTCTTCATATCTCCTCTCTGTTGCTTTTTAATTTTTGCTATATGCATGTGCTGCTGCAGAAAAATTGTTTCTGAGATATGCCAATTACTACAACTACTTGAAGCAGAGTGTTTGCTTGAGAATTGATGGTGTTGATGATGCTAAAAGGTTTTCATTGCTAGTGGTAATGTTGCTGGAAGATTCAGCCAAATTTTCCAATTAAACTTTTGTATTATCTTATCTTATTTGTTATTTATGTCAATATTTTCATTCGCAGGGTGCAATGGATATTATTCAAATCTCCAAGGAAAACCAAATGGAATTGTTTTCTATGCTTGCAGCTGTCTTGTGGCTGGGAAACATTTCATTCTCGGTGATAGACAATGAAAACCATGTGGATGTTGTTTCAAATGAAGGTAACATTTCCCCCTCCTCTATCATAGCCGTTTTAGTATATCCCGTAGAAATATCCCAAAAATGTAAAATCATAGCAACATTATGTCTGTTCTGCATTTGTATAAAAAAGTTGGTATGGCTGTTATTTGAGTTTCGCGGAGTTCATTGAAGGACCTTCATTGTGTATTGTGTTCACAGGGTTATCTACTGCAGCAAACCTGTTAGGTTGCAGTATCCCTCAATTAGTGGTTGCTCTCTCAACTCGTAAAATCCGAGCTGGAAAAGACCATATTGTTCAAAAGCTGACATTAACCCAGGTATGTAATTACCTGGGAAATTGACCTGAATGGATCACTTGTTACTTGTTTTTTCCCCGTGGATTTTTATTTAAGTTTTGTACTTTCTCCAGGCTATTGATTCAAGGGATGCTTTAGCAAAGTCAATTTATGCCCATTTATTTAACTGGATTGTTGAGCAAATTAACCACTCCCTTGGAGGGGGAAGACACCATACATGGAGATCCATAAGTATTTTAGATATTTATGGCTTTGAGTCTTTCAATGTATGGAGTTGATTGCATTTTATTCAATACCAATTTTACTTTGGCAATTCCTAAGTTGTAACATTTAATTAGACCATTGCAGAAGAATGGCTTCGAGCAGTTTTGTATAAATTATGCCAACGAAAGGCTACAACAACACTTCAACCGACATCTTTTCAAACTAGAACAGGAGGTAAGATTCTAACAGTTTCTTGGGTCATTTGCTTGTGTTAGTGTCAAAGGTGTGAACAATTATAAGTTGTATTACATACGCATTCTTTCTTGTAAACCAATGTCAGGGTACACTGTGCTCTCTACGCTTGTGTACTAAAGATGTAAATGGCCCTACAAACTGCCCCACATATGTCTTAACTAGGGCATGTGGTCAGATGCTGAAGTTAATTCTCCGAACTCAGTTAGATATGCATGCTTCGATGTGATCCCATCCCAGTATCCTGTCCTATTTGTTCGTGTTTGTCTTGCCTCCATTCTTTCCTGAACAGATACTGCGTGGATGTCAAAGTAGTTTCTGCTAGGGTTCCAAACCCCAGCAGTATCCAGCTGTGATTGGTTACCGGACTTCTTCTACCCAGCTGTGATTAGGAAAACTGGCCAACATTAAGTCTCGTCTTGGTATTTTGAGAAAATGTTAATTAGTGATTATCTAAGATGGAGTAAACAGAAACACCACAGGAAGTGGCTGGTTTCTGCTGTGCCGGCAAGGTCCAGGATTTTATACCAGTTCCCATACTGTGAGAACACTGTTTGCAAGTTGCGACTTACTAGTGATTGGGTCGAACTGTGCTACTTAATCCCTCAGTTGTTTTGAGGCTCTATGCAGCTTGCTTTAGCTTTCTTTTTGTGAAATTGTAGAGCTGCTTCCCTTGTCATTTTCATGTACGTGCCCGTGCATTCATTTGTTTGCACTTTTGTACTTTTATCCTCGATATCCATGTCAGCATGCTAATTCTATTTTTTTCAGGAATACTTTGAAGACGGAATTGACTGGGCTAGTGTGGAATTTGTGGACAACACCGACTGCTTATCTCTCTTTGAGAAGGTATGCAGTGTTATTTTCATGGAATCGCTTTATTTATGGACCATAATCTTGCTGTATCTGCATAGTCAGTTTCAATAATTTTTTGAGTTTGGTATTTAGATGCATTTCTTTTGTAATCGCTTACTTGACAGGTGCAGACAAACTATAGTTATGTGTTTTTAGTCAAGGTTTCTATCTGTGGTCATTTTGGTTTCCTTTTCTGTCTAGTTCTGTTATTTGAGTTTCTTGCAGTAGGTAAGTTTACTACTATCCTATCTGCAAATTTGCTGTAGTTTTCCTTGCAATGATTTCTGAGTTATTAGAGTTTCTCAATTTTGAGCTATCCCAGCATAAATGAACATCTTCCAACATAAAATGAGAGAGAAAATTTTGAACAGATAGAAATATCCTTAAGAGGAGTGCCTCCGTGATTTCCTAAAAGAAAACTCTACCGACTATAAAGCAGATGCAATTATTAAAAAAAATGTGCTACCATGATGGTGCTGAGACTGCTGGCATATTAATACCTTTTGATATAAGTTTCACTTGTTTACATCTTTTATATTTGTATATGTACTATTTTACATTAACTTTTATTGCATTACAGAAACCTTTAGGGATACTGTCATTACTGGATGAAGAGTCTACATTCCCAAAGGCAACAAACCTTTCCTTTGCTAACAAGCTTAAGCAGCACCTGAGTGGAACCTCTGGCTTCAAGGGTGAACAGGGAGGCACATTTAAGATTTGCCATTATGCTGGAGAGGTTGGTGATCCTCAAGTTTATTTATCTTTCTATTCCACCCTACATTTTCTCCATTAGTGAACTTGTCCATTTAACCATCACTTAACTCGTTTTCTGTTGAAGATCTTCTATATGCAATTTGATAATTGTACAAGTTCTGATTCCAGGTGACATATGACACAACTGGGTTCTTGGAGAAGAATAGAGATCCTTTGCACTCTGAGTCAATCCAACTGCTCTCATCGTGTAAATGTGATCTTCCGAAACATTTTGCCTCTGTCATGGTTGCTGATGCTCAGAATAAATCAAGTTTGTCATGGCACTCGGTTGTTGATTCACAAAAACAAAGTGTTGTGACCAAATTTAAGGTACTACTTCCAATCATTCATGTATTCATATTGTCAGATAATTTTGTTTGAGAATGATTATCTAGTTTTATTTATTTTTAATTCTATAATTTGTATTCAAATTTTGGTAGTGCTCTTAGTTCTTGGTCCATAATATCTCGATGTTCTTGTTACTGTAAAGTTGGTGTCAATGTAACCATCTTGATGCTCTATTTTGTGTTCAGGCTCAACTGTTCAAGCTGATGCAGCAGTTGGAGAACACAACTCCTCATTTCATTCGATGCATCCAACCAAATAGCAAACAACGCCCCAGGCTATTCGAGCATGATCTTGTCTTGCACCAGCTTAAGTGCTGTGGGGTGTTCGAAGTTGTGCGGATATCAAGAGCAGGCTACCCAACTAGGATGACTCACCAACAGTTTGCAGAAAGGTTGCTAGTTCGCAGAACCAGACTTCATGAGTATACTTTATTTTGTTCAATAATAGCACACTAGCTGACTTCCAAGTTCAAATTTGCTATATAATCTGCAGATATGGATTTCTTCTCTTGCATTCAGTGCCATCTCAGGATCCACTTAGTATTTCAGTTGCTGTATTACAGCAATTTAATATTCCCCCAGAAATGTATCAAGTTGGCTACACAAAATTGTTTCTTCGCACAGGGCAGGTACAGGAAGCATTTAAACCTATTTCATTATACACTCGACCATCCAGTAGTGTATACAAACTTGATATTTTGTTATAACATAGTCGTTCTTGCTTTGTGATGATTTTCTATTCGTGTTTATGGATGTGATTTTGTCTTTCCTGTTGATAATTTTGTAGGTTGCTGCACTGGAAAATGCTAAAAAACGGATGCTCCATGGAGCCCTTCGGATTCAGAAAAACTTCCGTGGGTTGCATACTCGACAAGAATATCAGGGACTGAAGAAAGGAGCAATGACTTTGCAATCATGTAATGCTCTTTATTTTGCTATTCCTTTTAGTTTTGAATAATTCCTAACAAAGTATAAGTATTCTCCTTGCTTATATCAGATCACATAACTGGTTATTTCGTCTAACTTTTCTGCCTTGCCAATACAGTTATAAGAGGTGAAAAAGCAAGAATACACTTTGATTATCTTGTGAAGAGATGGAGGGCAGCTGTTCTGATACAGAAGTACACTAGGCGTCTGCTTGCAGCTACCTTGTTTATTGATCAGCTTAAATATATCGTTCTTCTTCAGTCTGGTAATTTTTGAGATATGAGAAGGCCTAGTAACATCATACTGCACTAGATTAGTGCATCTATCTAATCATCTGCTTCCATATGTTTCTGCAGTGATGCGTGGGTGCCTGGTCAGGAAGAAATATAAGTACCTGCAAGAAGAAAGGGAATCAAAGGTCAGTCACAGCAAAGTTAAAGGGGACGCAAGGAAGATTATTTCACAAGCGAGGATATGCCATGTGAGTTTTATGTCAAAGGTTCTCTACTTTTATCTTTTCCCATCTCCCAAGACCCAAGCTGCATACTGCTTTCATCAAATACTGGATGAGCAGTATGCCAGTACATAATCTGACCAAGGATTTGTCGTTGATATTAGACAATATTTGTCTGGAATTTGCATGAGCACGATTCCATACTTTATTTACCTAATCACCAACACAGAGCTACCAAAAATTTTCACCTCTGATTTCCAACTGTAGTTTTTATTGTTCAGAAGTCTTCCCTGACCCTGTACAAGCTACTGAATTGATTGAACTGTCTAATGGCATAGGCGTCAAAGGTATCATAGTTCCTAATGGTTAGCTTCTCATGACAGGAAATGAATGGAGATCATCCCCATCAACCAGTGGTCACAGAACTCCAGGGGCGCATTTCAAAAGCTGAGGCTGCATTGCGAGATAAAGAAGAAGAAAATGCAATGATGAAGCAACAATTGGAACGGTACGAGAAGAAATGGTCAGAATATGAGGCCAAAATGAAATCTATGGAAGAGGCATGGAAGAAACAGCTATCTTCTCTGCAGGTAATCAATCATCTAGAATTTTCCTGGTTGCTTGCTTTTTTGTTTAAAGGGGTGGATCAGCATTTTATAAAACATGAATTCATCTGTTAAGAGAATGACAGCATAATGTGTCAAACATGCCTTGAACTAAGAACATTTGCTCTGATATTGAGTCAAATCATACAGCACCAAGCTACTGTGAAACTGTGAATAATGGAACTGTTAGAGAAGAGTGGCTTACAATTCCGAGGCATGCAGTAGTATTTTCTTGCACTATCCTTAGAAGATGTATTCCTCTGGATGTGACTGTGTATTCCTTTCAGTTGAGCCTTGTGGCTGCCAAGAAGAGCCTAGCTTCTGATGATGTGGCCACCCGAGCAGCTAGGACCGATGCTGCTCCAAATCCAATGCATGCTCAGTACGACTCTGAAGATACGTTGTCCACTGGAACCCGTACCCCGGAAGGGACTGAGATGAAATACCAAAACCACAACCCTGAAGTTAAAGTGGCCGTAGGAAACTCAGATAGGCGGATAAATGCTGTGAACCACCTAGCGAAGGAGTTTGAGGACAGGAGGCAGGTGTTTGAAGACGATGCTGGTTTCCTTGTTGCAATAAAGTCTGGACAGGTTGGTTCAAATATGAACCCAGACGAGGAACTTCGGAAGCTCAAGGACCGCTTTGCTACATGGAAGAAAGATTACAAGTCTCGGTTGAAGGAGACGAAGGTAAATCTTCAGAAGGTTGGAAATCATGAGGAGAAATCCCGGAAAAGATGGTGGGGGAAGAAGAGCTCCAAGTGAATGTGCAAGCTAAGCTAAAATCCTTTCCCTACATTTGTCTGTCATTGCATCAAAGGAAGTGATCAAGAAATGGCAGGAGATAAGAAGGCTTCGTGGTTCTTGCTCTCTTTATCACAGGCCCTATGAGATGATGATGATGAGCTCCATCGTCAGTGGCGGGCGCTGTTACTCGTCCGGTGTTGAGAATGTCAGAAGGATATATAGGTGAATCAAGAGGTCTGTACATGTATATTAGTTCTTTGTTGTCGTCAGTGTATGTATATCATCATGTATGTAGACCGATGAACCTGAAATATGGAAGGGTAATTAAATACAGATTATCCGCCATGAGCGAGTAGAGATGCAACAGCAGTACTGTAATAAGTGTACAGTGAGAAATCGTTGGAATGTGCAAGGCAAATTACTGTATTGTTCTTGTTGGACAGGATGGTGTCTCGGCTTCTTATATGCATAACACTTTCTCTTTCGAGGGATCACGCGTTCGCATGATAACTGTAATCTATATATGTGTAACTCATGTATTATGATTTCGACGATCAAAGATAGCATTACTTTCATCGCTTATATGGTATCAGAGGTGTTCACATGTACGCGTTCACATGATAGTTGTACGCGTTCACTAATGGTTTTGATTTTTTGTCACCTATTGAGAACGTATTAGTGCCCATCGGACCAGAATGTCCTTTCTCCTCTGCGCAGTACTCTCATCGCTAGTCATCGGGCCAACGGCCATGCCAGCCCCGCCCCGCGACGCTGGGCGCCGCGCCTCAGCTCTCGGACCGATCGTCACGTCCCCGAGCGCTGCGTCGACGGCGCCTTTGGCTGCTGGGTCGACTCCTGCGCTCGGCCCAACGCCCGCGTATAGTACCTCGTCGGCTCTTCTGGCAGCTGGGCCAGTTGCTGCTCCTACACGAGGCATCTCACCAGTACGATTGGCCGCATCACCCCCGGTGGCCACACCTGCTTCTGCTCCCGTGGTACACACAGTCCCAACTATGGGTGCTCTCCCTGACGGTGCGGTTCTGATCCCGCTAGTAAGAAACTCCCACACTATGGTCACTCGCGGCAAGCACGGGTTTCGGCAGCCAGTTAATCGGTTCACCTTTCATGCTGATGCACTATCACCAATCCCGAAGACCTATCGGTCTGCCCTGGCCGATCCAAACTGGTGGTGTGCCATGGAAGTTGAGTATGCTGCTTTGCTCGCCAATAACACATGGGATCTTGTTCCGTGACCTCCCAAGGCGAACGTTGTCACTGGCAAATAGATTTTTCGACACAAGTTTACTGCTAGTGGCACTCTTGATAGATACAAAGCACGGTGGGTTCTTCGTGGTTTCACTCAGCGTCCTGTGATTGATTATGAGGAGACTTTCAGTCTGGTTGTCAAGCCGATGACCGTGCGCACAGTACTCTCTCTGGCTCTCTCCAAGGACTAGCCTATTCATCAGCTGGATGTCAAAACTGCATTTCTTCATGGCACTCTATCTGAGATGGTTTATTGCACCCAGCCGACGGGCTTTGTGGATACTTCCTGCCCTGAGTTTGTCTGTTGCCTGAACAAGTCTCTCTATGGACTTAAATAGGCGCCACATGCTTGGTACAGTCGCTTCGTCTCATATTTGTTGTCCCTCGGGTTTGTGGAGGTCAAGTCAGACACGTCGCTGTTTATCTATCACCGTGGTGCTAATACTGTTTACTTGCTTCTTTATGTTGATGATATCGTCCTGACATCATCCTCTGTACCTGTTCTCCACCAGACAATTGTCGCTCTCCAACGAGAATTTTTCATGAAAGATCTAGACACACTTCATCATTTTTTGGGTATCTTTGTTCAGTGGAGTTCGAGTGGCCTCATCCTCTCTCAACGACAGTATACTCTGGATATTCTGAAGCGTTCTGGGCTGTCAGACTGCAAACCTTGTAGTACGCCTGTTGACACTCATCCCAAAGTATCTGCCTCAACTGGCTCTCTAGTGAGCAATGCTACTCAATACCAGAGTCTTGCTGGAGCTCTGCAGTACCTGACCTTCACAAGACCAGATATCTCCTATGCCGTCCAACAGATTTGCCTTCACATGCACGACCCTCGAGAGCCTCATCTTACAGCGGTCAAACGGATCCTTCGGTATCTACGCGACACCCTTGATTATGGCCTCTAGCTTCACCGGTCACAGTCTGCAAACCTTGTGGTTTATTCTGATGCTGATTGGGCAGGATGTCCAGATACGCGCAAGTCCACATCGGGCTACGCTGTGTTCCTCGGTGATAATCTTGTCTCCTGGTCGTCCAAACGTCAGAATATTGTGTCTCACTCTAGTGCTGAGGCTGAATACAGGGCAGTCGCCAACGCCGTCGCGGAGGCTTCCTGGGTCTGTCAACTGCTCCATGAACTCTGCAACTCTCTTCGTCGCGCCATTGTGGTTTACTGCGACAATGTGAGTGTCGTTTATTTATCGATGAAACCGGTGCAGCATCAGCGCACCAAACACATCGAGATAGATCTTCACTTCGTCCGGGAGCGCGTGGCTTTGGGGGATGTTTGCGTTCTTCACGTCCCGGCGACATCACAGTACGCCGACATCTTCACCAAGGGGCTACCGACTTCCGTCTTCACCGAATTTAGGTCCATTCTGAATGTCCGCCTTGGCGACGTTCCGACTGCGGGGGCGTGTTAGACAGGATGATGTCTCGGCTTCCTACATGCATGACGTCTTCTCTTCTAAGGGATCACACATTCAAATGATAGTTGTACGTGTTCACATGATAGTTGTATGCGTTCACATGATAGTTATAATCTATATATGTGTAACTCATGTACTCTAATTTCAACAATCAAATATAATGTTACTTTCCTCGCTTACAGTTCTTTCCCTTTGTGTTGTCTCCTCCTCTGCAGAAGTTTTGTTTCTCCATTGTACCTGAGTCTGCAAAGATTCTGAATAACAGATGCTCTGTAGGGAATGAGAATAACCACCACTGGATGCCCAAAAGCATTCATGTTGAACTTTATATCCAAAGGCATACCAATAATCATACGCTATGTCCCGTATAGAATTACAACATATCAACACCAAGATTATACTAAGCAGGCAGCTCACAAGTCACTTAACTGACAAACAGCACAATGCAAACCCAAAACCCCTCCATTTTTCTGAATTCTGAGATCACATCGATCATTCTCTGCATGCATGGTACACAGGGAGTAGTCTACAAATTACAATGGCAGCACGCCGTGTCGCATCGGCTAGCTTAAGACCCCGGCGCGAACTTGGTGGCGTAGACCCAAGCATTGTTGGCGACGGGGTTGTCGAGGTGTTCGAGCAGGTTCTCCAAGGGGCCCTTGCCGGTGACGATGGCCTGAACGAAGAATCCGAACATGGAGAACATGGCGAGGCGGCCGTTCTTGATCTCCTTCACCTTGAGCTCGGCGAAGGTGAAGGGGTCGTCAGCGAGGCCGAGCGGGTCGGGCATCGCCCCGGGGTAGAGGTCGTTGCCCTCGCCGACACCGGGAGGCCGTTGATGCGGTAGCCTCGACGAGGCCCATGAGGATGACACGAAGCCGAGCACGGCTAGGATGCTCTGCGCGTGGACGAGATTGGGGTTGCCGAGGTAGTCGAGGCCACCCTCGAGAAGATCTGCGCCGCCGCCTTGAACCAGACGGGCTCCTTGAAGTCGACGCGCACCCACTTCTCGAGCACCTCGGGCGTGATGCATCCGAAGCGCCAAAGACGCGCCACCGATCGTGGATCACCTCCGCCTACTGCTCGCGCGAACGCCCGGTCGGCCGATAACTGGCCGTGTCCGGCCAGTGTCGCCGCGAACTCGCCGGTCGTAGGACGGCGTCGCGCCGAGAAGGGCCCTGTACTTGACGCGTCCGCCCGTACCACGTCGTTGCTCTCGCATGCGCGCGCCACACACAAACATTTGTCACCACGGACACGCCCCGTTAGCTACTCAACCACTCGTAGTGATTGCTCAAACTTGTCATGGTGTAGTGATTGATCTTACGTACCATGGTGATCCTGCCGCACGCGCGGCGCGACGTCGCGGAGGGGGCTGGCATTGGCGGTGCGGCCCTGGCCGAGGAACGGCGTCTTGGCGGCGACGACGCGGGAGTTGGCGGCCATGATCGTCGATGCCATTTGTGCCTCTGCCTAAGCTAACTAGATATGGTTCTTTGCAGGGTGTTTCCTCAGTGTTTAGACTTGAAGAGGGGTTACGTGCAAGTATTTGTAGCGCAATTCTTGATTTCTTGTGGAGGAGGGGGAGGTGGTGCGATGGAGGAAGACGATTCGAGTGGGGGCTGTGAGATGGAGATTTCGGGATTTGATTCCGACCAATCAGAGGGCGGCATTGGATTGTGGAGGCGTGGCGTTGCCACCTCGGATGGCTTTCTATCCCATGTGTTATCTGCTGCACCACAGAATTACTACATGCCACGGTTTTGGGTCAATTTGCGAGGTTCGTCGCGCCTAACGCTCTCGTGAACTCGTACCAAGATTCACAGTTTTGGCCGGATTCGATCGAGGCAATTCCAACCAGAGTTAGAAAACCCGCCGTAACACGGTTACTGCGCAGATAACCGTTTACGGTTGGGCGATAGGAAAAAAACCGCCGATTTTTTTTTGATTCCTTTGCATGTGCAAAGAGCCCCTAATGCACCTTTATTCCTTTGGTCGCTCCCACTTCAGTTTGTCTTCATTTTGCTTAATGATTGCCTCCTCTTCCCTTCCTCTCTCCTCCATTACTTCATTTGCACAACCAGGCAAGAAGCCTCCTCTTCCCTTCCTCTCTCCCTCCATTACTTCATTTGCACAACAAGGGCGCAAGCCTCCCTCCCTCTCCCTCCATTAATTTGGTTCCACACACCCAATGAGCAAAGAACAAGCACAAGCAAGCGTGAGCAGCAGGTTTGAAACTTTTTCTTGTACTTGTGGAGTTTTTGAGTTCATTGTTTGTAGGGACGAAAGAGAGATCGTAGTGTAGGAAACCATCTTGAATGCATATGTAGAGGGTTGCACATTTGGACCAAGGGTGAAATACTAGAGTAATTATAGTCAAATACAATGAACCAAGGGTGCAGAATCATTTGTTGTAACATGTTCTTTGTAAAGTATGGATAAAATGTACTACAAAAACAAAGATAGCAAACCGTAACCTAGAGTAGGAGGTGAGGACATGACGCAAGATGCACTAACAATTTTCATCTTGTATGCATTATTGTAGGTGATGGCTTCTAAATCCATCAATGTTTGGGACCATGGAGAGAGACTAGGAGGTCTTTGGTTGGAAGTGCGATATTGTAATCTAACAAAATCAAAGTGAGGTGTCACTCCTAAAACAACATCTTGCCGGAGACACGGAGATGTTGTTGCTTGCAATGGGGTTCGTGAAGTCCAAGGCTCATCTTTGGCAAGTCTTGAAGAAGCGAAGGCAAGAAAGAAATCTCTTCAAGATGAACGATCGCGAATGGAGGAAGCCGCAAGAGAGCTCAGAGCTCGTGGTCCTTCATATGAAGATACCTTTGATGATAACGAGGAAATGCAAATGGAATGGGCTCGTCGGGAGTCGGTAGAGTTACATCAGATGCAACAAAGAGCTAGAGCCAGGGGTGCGACGTTTGAACATGGTGGTGGTAGTGGAAGTGGTACGGAAGTGGGAGTGGAAAGGGAAGTGGAAGTGGCGGAGGTAGTGGTACATGAAGCAATGCTTTTCAAGGATGTTTGGCGTCACGATCCATGAGAGTTGATCCCGATATTTTGCGCAATGGCACCGTCCCAACCCGCATTGATACAACACTTCGCGGAGAAGCAAAGTCAAAACTTGGGAAAATTTGATCAAAGTGGTTCCATAGTAATGACATTGCTGGAGTTAAGGCTGAGTGTCCTTATTTTCGTGCCGCCATCAAAGAGACACAAGAACTTGGCCAAGGGGTTCCGTCACCAAGAGGGCATGAAATCGATGGGACATATCTTGATGCCAACGAACAAGAGGTCAAGGAGTACGTATCACAGTTCAAAGAAGACTGGGATATATATGGAGTCTCTATTATGTGTGATTCTTGGACTGGGCCTACACAAATGAGTATCGTTAACTTTATGTTGTACTGCAATGGAAGAATGTTTTTCCATAAGTCAGTGAATGCAACTGGTGACATACAAAATGCTGACTTTTTGTATCGTGAGATTCGTAGAGTTGTGGAAGAAGTTGGAGTTAAACATGTCATGCAGATTGTGACCGATAATGGTGCGAACTACAAGAAAGCATGCCAACCGTAATTGAAGAGTACCCAACTTTAGTCTGGCGACCATGTGCGGCGCTGCCGTCAACCTCATGTTGAAGGATATTGGTCGATTCGAGGAGGTTGATGCGGTTGTCAAGGCGGCTAAGAGGATTTGTTTGTTCCTATACAACCACGATCGCCTCCATAATGAAATGCGCCAACAAATTGGAGGGAGATAGTTCGTCCAAACGCCACAAGGTTTGGAACCACATTCATTTTCTTGAAAAGTTTTAGGATAGAAAAGCAAAGTTCACGAAGTGGATGGTGTCGATGTATGGAGCTCCAACCATTTGAGCACGACCGGAAGGAGAATATATGTATTCCTCGCTTCACAAGTAGACAATGGTGGTCCAAGATGGATTGGGTCATAAAATTGGTAGAACCAATTTACCGACTACTCGAGATATGTCGACCAACGTAAACTCGCAATGCGATGGCGGGAATGGTTGAAAAGACGTCGAACTCAATTTCAACTTCAAGACGTCGAAGAAGATGATGCCACTTATTGTCGTGTCATAAAGATTGTTAATAGGAGAATTGCAATGATGAAGGACCGCACGCATACATAGTTCCGAGCAAGTTCATAGTTTCCTAAATCCAAATAAATATCACATATTTGTTGTATTTTTTCTAACTCTCTAAGTGTGTTTGTTTGCACAAAGATCGTTCTTGAACCCGCACCGCTTCTATAATGTAGGAAGAATCCACCCTCGCCGCTTCCCGACAATGGCGATTCAAAGACTAGCCGATACACCCGAGGATCGCAGCGCGTGCTCTAGGCGAGCTAGAACAATACCGTAATCGACGAGGTTTATTTGCTTCCAATGAGGCTCACATGAGTGCTAGTCGTCATTCTGCAGGTAGGTTGTTATGAACATACATATACATGGAAAATGACCCATCACTATTAGTTTAACACAAATTTTATGTTACTTGTAGCTACATGGTGGATGACGTTTGGGCGCAGACACCGACATTAACAAAATATGCCTTGCGGATTGTCTCGCAATGTGTTTCGTCCAGTGGATGTGAACGAAATTGGAGCACATTTGCATTGGTACATACACAATTGAGGAACCGTCTTGGATACAAGAAACTACATAAACTCGTGTATGTCCACTACAATCTGAGGCTCCGCTTGCAAGAGCATGAGACTAGAAATGAAGATAGGGATGTAGATCCTTTTGGCGATCTAATCAATGCCACTCATGTACGACAGAGAGAACCCAATCCACGAGTGGCTTGATAGCTCCATGATACAATCAGAGCCCCTACTAGACGAGGAAGGTGAGCCCCCCATGCCATCTACAGTTGTAGTTGATGCTATCCCCCGAAAGGAATTGAATAAAGCACTAGATGATGAACCATTGAAGCAGTGGGCAAAGAAAAATATTGGCAAGAGTCATCTTGGGAAAAGGAAATATTGTAGCCAACCAACTGAAAAATTGGCTGAAGACTTTGCCTCACTTACACAAACAGGGAAACAAGTGCCTGACAGGAAGAAGAAAAAGGCCATTGAGGAGGATATTGTGGCAAGCGAAGAAGAAATGAAAGTCCGCCATCCGATGAAGTCCAGATACCAAGAGTCCGTGATAGTAGCTCTCCGTCGTCCGATGATGGTGCTGATGGTGGGGCGCTCATGATGCAGGCAAGACCAACCATTGGAATTCACATGCGAGCAAAACTTCACGCATGCTACTCGGGATGAAGACCACGGTTGTCATGCTTCAAAACAATATCATAAGACCTACACGAGGGTAAGGGTCGCCAAAAGATCAATCTCACCACATGACTCTTCTTCCTATGAATCGCATGCTAGCTCAAGATCCACTCGGACTTACGGACGTCGAGATGTCAATCTATTGCCTTCGGAGATGATTCTCATTTGTCTGACGTCTCTTCCGATCCTAGTTTCCATTACGGCCTTGTGTCCTTCAATACCAATGCCGAAACGCTTTACGATGGGTCGAACCCACATATTACCAACAACTTTACAATCATTGGTTACAATATGCACACGAAACACACACTTGGGATCAATACAAGGCTCACCTAGCACAATTTGAAGGACTTATACTCTATGATAACAACGACTACATTGCACAACCTTCGCTTTCGACAATGTATTGGTATGAATTACTTCTCATTATTGTTTTTGTATGCTAGTCAAGCTATCGCTCATTATCATTAGCTTATGTTTTTATTGTGTTACATGCTTTAGAATACTTGGACGAGAGGACTGCTCTGGAGAGTGAAGCAACCAAGGATGACTTTTTATGTACATCTTGAAACATTTTCCCATTAATATTTGCATTATTCTAAATTTAAATTTCATAATTACCATTTTCCCCAAATTCCGTTTTTCCGTTTTCCCTGCTCGATGATTCTGCGTGAATCGGTCCGATTCTCGGCGAAAATTTGGAGTTCAAAAATCAAAATTTGAATTCGCCCGGTTTTTGAAATTTCCAGAATCGTGGGTTATCGTTATCATATCCGGCCGGTATTTCAACCGGTAGCGAGATTTGGATCCCTGATTCCAACTATTGGCTTGCTTGAATACGCACGCTTTAGTTTATCCAAAAGCTTAAGCTGATAAGGAAAAACACAATTTACTTATAATTCATCATTCATATTCATATACAGACCTAAGAGGTAGAATAGAAATGCGCGGCCGGCACCGGGCCACGGTGAGCGTGCAATGCCCATGCCCGAACGTGGAGCGGCCGGCTGAGGCATGTAGCCAACCGTATAGGCCGACCGAGCCCTTGTTCGATAGCAGTGCGGAGGCGCGCGACGGGCCGCGGTGTAGTTTGCGTCCGAGGAGCACGCGTGACATCGGTTGCTAAGTCCATTGCGGCGTAGCTATAAAATCGGATCGGTCGTTGAAGGTCTCACATCGCTGATAGGTGATCAAACCAGCCCACTATACGCCGATCTTGCCGCACTTACGGAGTGTTGAATAGGCCATTTTGGTCCTACTAACACTCACGCGTAACGTCACGTGTTCAGTGTGCGCTATGAAGAGATTGGAAGTAATTTTGATAGCAATTTTACTGCCGTACGTATCATCGCATTTATTTTTTTATGATTGTTTCATACGCGTATGACTGAATGTGCCAGCAAACTACAAGTGGAGTCTAGTAAATCTTTTTTAGTAAACGCACAGAGAGATTTTTATTTGCGAGACTTATATCATTTTGTTACCCTTGTCATCACCAAGCTACCAGTGAAAACCGTTCGTGAATCGAAACTTTCAATCAAAATTTATATGCGAAAACAATAAAAGAAACATTCATATACAAAATAAGGAACTGATTGTTTGCTAATTAGTTGTCTGCTTGTCTGTACTAGTTGGCTAAGATGACAATAAAGTCATGTGGAGTGGAGGTTGTAGTAAATCTCTTTTAACGATGTAGTAAATCTTTTTTAGTAAATGCACATAGATATTTTTATTTGTGAGACTTATATCGCTATTTTTTAGTAACGCTGCCTCAGCCTCGATGCTTGATTCCTATCTCTCTCCCTCTGGTTCGCCGTCCCCGCCCTGGGTTCACCGCTGACCTCGTTGTCGTAAAGTACTCTCCTAGCCACTGGCCTCGCCGACGACATTTGTCGTGCAGCTAGCCCGAATTCCCCGTCCTCTCACTCTCTTTCTTCCTCTAGCATCGGGCTGTCGTCGCCCGAATATCGCTGGTGAGCGCTCACCGTTGATGATGTCCTCGCTGGTTCGGCCTCCTCTCCATCCTAATTTTACTCCTCTGCCAACCCTATTGCCTTCTGCTCCCTAATTTTGCCCAAATCCGCTTCCCTTGGTTCCTCTCAACAGGCCTGCCGCCGACCTCACCCTCCGGTGACCACCACGGTGCAGCCCAAACGGCTTCACTGATGTGGCCCTGTAAACTCCTTCTATTCTACGGCTGCACCCCTCAACGCACACGCGCTCAATTGCTCGCCCGCGCTCGGCTGTGGCCATGCAAGTGGTGCGCTTGTCCCACGCCACGTGTGAATTGACCCTGGCCATGCATTGAATGCGTGGTACCAATGTCTGGTGCCTATAGACACCGTCGGGCTGGTGCCTGCGCCGCCCGACATCTGCCATTGCCCTGAGTGTAGATGACACCGGCGACAGCCGACAAGTGAGATTTAACTATCTCTCCCTCCCCTGGACGACCATCTACTGCCACTACAAGCTACTGTCTACTTGGAAGGGGTCCTCGTAACGTCCCAAAATTTGAGTTTTCAAAAATCTTTTGTTTAGATTAGGTCCACGAATAACTTCACCAATTTTCCTTGGAAATAAGGCTTAATTAGGAATTTATGAAATTAAAACTATTTAATTTGACTAATGTCAACATTAATTAAATCTAAAACAATATTAGTTGGGTTCCTTGTGTTCCAAGGAATTGTTATAATTTTTCTTGGATTTTTTTATTTTATTTCCTATTTATTTTGCCTCTTTTGAATTTCAGTCTTTTTCTTAATTCTGAAATCCTCTCCTTTTCCTTTTTTCCTTTCCCTTTTTCCTTCGTGGGCTGAATTGTCTCAACCCATTTCTTTTTCTCCCTCCCCCGGCCCAATCTTTTGCCAGCCCATCTCCGCGTCGGCCTACTTGCACCCGCAGTCGGCCCAGCCACCAGCCCAACCGCGTGTGAACCCTAGCGCCGACTGGCCCACCTACTAGCTGACTCCTCTCCCGGGCCCCACCTGGCAGCCAACGTTGCCGCCGCTGCCGTCAGCCCCCGCGTGCGCGAGCCAAACTCTGCCGTCATCGCTCGGTATCCGAGCCACCCACGCCACTGTGGCTATAAAGCCCCAGCCAGCCTCATGTTCTGCGCCCCTGTGACCCACCGGCTCTATGCCCCAACTGCTGTCGCTTGAGAGGCCGTCGTGCGCCGCCAAGGAGAATGTCCTCTCCAAGACTGGCACCGACCTTCGCCGCTGATTTCCTCCATCACATCTCCCCTGTCCGCCTCCTTCCACCGTCGGCCTCGCCTCAACCTCCACCGTCGATTCCAACCCTCAATTGGAGCACTTGAGAACCGCATCACTACTGTCGGCTCTGTCTTCCGCAACACCGGCAAGCCCGCCGCCGTGTTTGTTTTGCTGCCCTCGGTAAGCGCCGAGCAAATTACTTCTGGCCACACCTTCCCCTCCTCGTCGTTTCCCCTCTGTCAATTCATCTTCCCCGCCGCCAGAGCATAGCCCCCACGCTCGCCGGTTTCCACCGACGCTCATCTTCGACGTTGGTGAGGCTCAGTGCACCTCAGCCCAAGCCGCCGCCTCCCACAGCCTTAGGATTGTGCCCCCGTTCTGTTTTTCCCATGACCGGAGTTCCACTGTCCACCGCTCGCCACCGACGGTGTTGACCCTAGAAGGGCATGGCTACCTCCCCTCTTCCGTTGTCTCTCTTACGTGTGGGCCATGCAATCTCTCTCTGTGACGACAGGGTCCCACGTTCCAGATCCGAATTAGGATCGTGCTACCTCTTTTGAGCCATGTCATCACTCCGTCCTTGCCACCTCAACACATCATCGCCTTGTCAGCACCCAAATGGCAGTCCCTTGTGCCACATCGACGGTTGTCTTTGTCCCGTCATCACAACCCTACCTACCACATCACCGCCACCTCGTACCACCTCACCGCCGTCTCATCCACTACCATCTCGGTCATCGCCCGCGTGGCACACCAAAGTCAAACCCTAGATTCCCTCTCCTCTCACTTACATGCAGCCCCGTATGTCAGTCTACCCTGGTCAAACCCTAGTTTCATGAGTTTGGTCCACCGTGGACTAGCATATCTCTGTGGACATAGTTCATAGACCAGTGGCCCACATGTCACTCTCTTTATCCTTAGCATACTCTCAGTCATTTTTCAATATTCCTGAAATTAAAGATTCTCGAGAATATGCCCTCAGCCCCACATGTCAGATTCTCTTACCATTTTCCTTTTTTAGTATTTTCTTTTCGATCAAACTTCTAAGGGCTCATTCTTCCTCATACAAACTCCGATTGAACACATTCAAGTTTTAAATTCATCTAAAATCAAGCCTTATCTTCTAGTACCATTAAATTTAAATTTGGAGTTTATTTGATTTATCTTTTTATTTTTTTTGTTCTTGCGCTTTCTCTTTCGTTAGACGTGGATATTCCAGAATCGTCTAAAGGAGTTGAAGGTTTAATAAGTTGAATATTGATGATAAATGAACATAAATATTGCTATAGCAAAGCAAGTTGTACTTTTGACCATGTTGAACTCAGTTTTTTAAAAATTTACATTGATTTGAACTAATGCATGTTATTTCAAGTATTTAATTCTTTAAATGCTTTGGGATTAGCTATACACCTACTTAATTATATCTACCTTGCTTATTATATTATATTGATATTTTGTCACCCTAACTTGGTTAATTATTATTTGGTATTATTATAGCACTAATGTGGGTTGGTTAGACACGAATAGTCTGCTTAGTCATGCAACAGGTTATTGATATCATTTTGAGTTGCAAATCTAAAATTGACTAAGTGAATATGGAATACTTTATGGAAAGCCGTTGCAGTATGTTATTACTCGTTGATGGCATGTGTTGCACTTAACCAACAGGGTGGAAAAAGATTTAGACCGATGCAAGTGGATGAAATTGTGATATGGTGGAGTTGTATGCGTTTGGAAAAAATATGAATGTGGTAATTGGTAGTAGTTTGACACTCTTGCCTTGGTTAATTAAGGACTTAACTTTGTGCATCATTAAACTAAGTTATAATTGTACGACCACATGCCTGGTACGGGACAAGCCTAACTTAGTAAGCTACGTAGTTTGATAGTTGATTACTTGGACATATAGGTTAGATTGTGCCCTAGGGTGGAGGTGTGATTCTATATCTATGGTGAGTCATATTTATGAGCGGTTCACCGTGTCTAGGTCCAACAGTGTGCGACGGGCCAACAACATGTGAGGGGGTTTGGTGCCGGCAGTATGCACAATAGGAGGGTCAATTGTTGAGATGAAGTTTCGGAAAGGTTATGTTATGATTGGTGTATGCCACATTGATTATATCTTACGGGTAAAGTGTATAATCCTATGCAGAGTGTTAACAATCTATTCGAATAGCCGTGTTCGCGGTTATAGACATGTTCGAGGATTTTACATGGGTGGTAGATTTTCATAAAACTATTGGGAGGGATAGCCGTGTGATTTAACTCATATGGCGGTGTGAAAGAAATTGATTAGGTTTTGTGAGTTTTATGGAAATACTTGTTAAATTTTTAGTACTATTTGGTTTCAAATCTATTATTCATATTCAACTACAACCGTTGCTTTTATGCTAAAGAACCATAGATGTTATATCTTTGGAATAAACCATCATCTATAATTAAATTCTGTGGCTCGACTAGCCGAGTACTCTATGTACTCAGCTTGCTATGAACAATGTTGTTTTATGGATGAAGACTACAGTAGTTCATCGTCGATTATCAAGGTCTACTTCAAGGATCGTGAAGAACTAGATCGCGCCACCACAGTCGATTGCATGTGGGTATATGGATAGACTTCACTGAAGTTATTTCGTTTCCTTCCGCTACAGCTTATTTGAGCTATTTGCCTTTTAGGACATTAATGGTAAGTTTTGACCTTAACCTTAAGGTCGTTACTCTGATAATTATTGCTATTTATCCATTTCTTAGTTATCTTTGCATATGGAATAATATTTCATCGAGGTTGCCACTGTGTGCACTAGCGTGATCCTGAACTAGTGTAGTAGTATACATAGAGAGTCCAGATTTACATATTTAGATCCCGACGATCCTGAATTGACTTGTCTAAGGGAAAATTGCGCACTTACAGTGTGATAATGTGAATTTGAATATGGAGTAGGAGATGTCAGTATTCGACCATTGCAAATTGTGAACTTTCTTCGTCTTAACAGAGTGGCCGTAGTTCTCCTGCTTACACTTCAAAAGTAATGTGAATGTGAAAGGAAAAGTTGAAGAAACGTGTGTGCGATATAAAGGGTTTGAGATTTTGTCAGTGCGATGGATTTGTGACTGTGTTTGTTGTATGATCATGAAGTCCTACTTGGTCCCTCCTGGCTTCTTCTTCGCCTGTTCCTGACCAGAACTACTGCCCCTGTCCTCCTTTCTTGATCAACCAGTGGTGTTTGAGTGAGTGAATGCGTGCGTGGCAGTGCAGTTGTAGATGTTTGAAGTTTGGAAGTGGCCTCAACCTCAGACCTCCTCTGTTTACACTCTGCTTCCTCCTCTATCTACTTGCCTCTGCTGCTAAATTCTTCTGCTGCATGCTTGACCTAGTAGCTCCCGTGGCCATGGTTTTCTTGCACTGCTACATTGCCTTTTCCTCTGCTGTGCTGATTGTTTCCTCTGCTGTGCTGATTGCCCAAGGGATGGGATGGGATGGGAGGGAGGGAGGGAGGGATGGTTCAGGTTTGCTGTTCATTGGAAGGCGGTTTGGGGATTACGAAGAAGCCAAAAGTCTGCATTCTTTTCACCGCATAATTGGGATGATCCCAACAAGATACACATAAAATATGTGATCTTGCTGATCCGGCCCGATCGTGACGTACAGTGTGCATCGCATGGCAGATGGCGCGATTCGCAAACAGCATACATCGAAACAAGGGAGCAGCACAAACGCGGCCGGGGTCGGATCGATTCGATTCTGAAGCATTTAATCCATGCCGCAAAAGCAGCAAACCATTAAATCAGTTACAGGTCACTGTGATCAATGATCATGCATCCGTGCTCCACCAAGCCGATCTGATCTGCTGCCTTGAGCAGTTGAGCTGTGCTAACCGGGAAGACATGGAGCCCCCATAGACTGGGATGCTCGATGCTCGAGCGTCCGTCAGCATAGTCGAGCTCTGAATTTTTACCCAGAGAGGACACAATTGTACTTGAAGTTCCAAATTTGCAATCACGAGAGCGTGCATAAAAGCATTTCCTGATTATCCAGCAACATCGTTGTCCGAACTGTCGACCAACATATATATTCCACTCGAAAGTTAAGTTCTTACCTTCTGTCCGGTGGTATTTCAGTTTGCTGTCCAGCGAAGAACAATCGCGGGAGAGTTCGTGTTAGATCTAACTAACGAGTTGTAGTAGAGTTGAACTCTATTTTGAGATTATAAATAAAAGATGTGAGATCCTGCGGGATACATACAATAATCCCCCGCGGAAAGCCCACATGGTATCAGAGTTAAACCATAAATCCTAAACATATCTCAAATACGCCACCACCCACCGCTGCCATGCAGACCCTCGCCCATCCAAATCTGCCGCCTCCTGTTTACCCTCCACCGCTGCCTCCGAGGGCTCTTGCTTAGCCTCTACCGCCGCCTCAATTGGAAGCGGAGGAGGAGGGAGGGGATCCGAGGTAGAGTCGTCAATGGGGGCTACCACAACACGTCGTCGCCTATCGCTCTGGCTGCACCGCAGTCGTTACCTCCCGCTTGGGCTGGGCCTACGCTGCCGTGTAGGCCTCCTCCGCCATACGGGCCACGCTGCACGTGCAGCAGCCATCGCCGCTCAGGAGCACGAGAGCTATCGCGGCGTCGTGCCTCGCATCGTGAGCTGGGGACCCGTTGCCTCCTCTAGGGTTGCTCCAGTTGCTATCACCTAGGAGGAAGAATCGGCCAAACTTTGGGTTGGAAGGGAAAATAATCATAATCGGCCGAGCTTTGTTTGGTTGAAAAAAAATCAGGAGGAGAGGAAGTAAACAAGAAAGCTTTGTTCGGTTGGAAGGGAAAAATCGGCCGAAAAATTATGTATGATTGGGTAGAGGTAGACATCGAGATTCGACAGAACGTTGATGCGTGAAGGGTTGCCGTGATCGTGGAGGATACGCGTGGCATATCTTGATAGTGATTTGCATTGCTTCAGTTATTTGAGAAGATGACCCTTGAGGAGATTGATGCTGCGAGGAAGGAGGATGGAGAAGCCGCAATCAAGGCAGCAGAAGAAAAAAGGATGGCAGTTATCAAGACTACTTCCTCGCTAGTAACTCAAGGCGACATGAGAAGCATGTTACAGAACCTCTTCGCAGCGGGTATGATAGGTCCGAGAGCTGGTGCAGGGTCATCTGACCTAAAGCTGGAGTTGATGCCGAATGATATAAAGTTGGAAGGAAGTAAGAATTACCTGAGTTGATCTAGAAGGGTGAGTAATTCTGAGGGCGAAGGGGTGGAGCACTACTTGCGAGAGACTTGTGTTGAACTTGCAGACAAGGTGATCATGGATTGGAGGGTATGGAACACCACCAACTCTGTAGTGGTAGCTTGGTTGTTAACTTTGATGTCTCCATCCATCGCTCGGATGGTGAAGATGATGCAGAGTGCACTGGCGATGTGGAAGACGCTGAGCAACATGTACTCCAGGGCAAGGAATGTGATGATGATGGTGGAGGTCCAAGGCAAGGTGATGGCCCTGAAACAGGAGGAGAAGACCGTACATGAGTATGCTGGTGAACTGCAACAACTGTGGGCGGATTTAGATAACTATAATCCACTTCAGTTAACATGTGCTGGTGATATTGAGGCTGGCAAGGTGTGGCTGCAACGCAGACGTGTTACACACTTTCTAAAATGACCGAACCTAAAGTTTGAGAGTAGAAGGGCTGCTATATTTCACTTGGTAAACTTACCTACCATGGAGGAGGCTATTTCGGCTATGGTGCAGGAGGAGGTTCGACTACGAGTAATGGGGGACAACAACCTGGTCAGATCTGCATATGCTATACTAGATGATAGAGAGTGCTACAACTGTGGGATGATAGGACATCTGAGTCGTGCTTGTTCTTCTCCACAACATGGAGGTTGTGGAGGCTGAGGTGGAGATCGTGGTGGTCGTGGAGGCTGAGGTGGAGATCGTGGTGGTCGTGGAGGTGGAGGTGGAGGTGGAGGTGGAGGTCGAGGAAAGGGCCGAGTTGGGCCCAGGGCTAATGTGGCCCTGACAGAGGAGATCACGTATGTTACTTTGACAGGCGAGCAAGTTGTGTAGTGGGATAAGTGGCAGCAGGGAAAGGCATTGGAGACTTCTCATGATTCCATCTCCTTTAGTAACTTTGCAAACTACGCCCACGTGGGCGAAGGTACTCAGGCACATGTACTTGCATCTACATATAAGCATTCTCATATTGATTGGATCATAGATTCAGGGGCATCCAACTATGTCACGAGTTCAGTTAGTGCTTTCACATCTTACATTGCATATACTCATTCTAAAACTATCCAAATAGCTGATGGAACCTCTCAACTTTTCTAGGGTATAGGATCTGTAAAGTGCACACCATCCATTTTGCATGTTCTCTCCTTTCCAGTCAATTCTACCATTAACCAATTCAAATGCAACCCATTTTGGAGGTCAACGTAGACTCCCCGTTGTCCCACCACCGCCGGTGAGCTAGCCTTACCACCATCGTTCCCCTCCTCTGCTTTGTTCTCCTATGTTTCTTCTCTTCTCTCTGTGTCTCTGTTGTGTGCGGACATTCCATGATAGGTGGGCTCCCTTTAGTTAGAAGAAGGTAATTTCAACAAGAGCAACAGAGGAGATAACCAAACACAACTCATTCAACTTCATCTCTCAAATCAAACACCAAATTGAACCATCATGTATCATCTCATTCAATCAACCAAACAAAATCATGTATCATATCATCCCACCAACTAAACATACTACTTGTACCATGCTATCCAGAATCATTACATCTATCGTGTACTATCATATCCCATTCACCCTGGTTCACCTAACCAAACACACCCTAAGAGAGAGATGTTAGGTTCGACTTAGGATGGACAACGCATGGGCTCAACTGTATGGAGACGATGGGCTTTCCCCTATTGAATTGTTGGGCCCCGTGCGCAAATGAAAGAATGAGCCACGTCATTGAATGGATTGGAGAAGGGGTTGCTTAGTATTTAGAGAGAAAAATCAGGTATTCAGCTGAACATCCATGAACTAGACAGGGATCCTGCACACAAATTAGGAACGATCTATACCATCGAATCCAAAAGCGAAGACCGATACCAATCGGTACAGCTTGCTACAGTTATTCAAGGCAGTAAAGTCACTGCAGTTTTTTTGCCATCCTTCGCTACAACGTTTCGCTGTGGGACCACGCTAGAGCACTGCTCATACAATGAAAAAAAACACCGTTCGCACGGTGTGCGGATCCCAAGAACAAGGTCGGCCCTGGCTGGCGGTACTGCAGTGCTCCGCGGCACGCACGAGTCATGAAGAGCATCGATCGCTAGTTGATTCCCTACCAATGCCAGATCATCTGCCTGATAGGGCAGAGAATTATATCATCTTAGATCGACCCCGATTGGTACGGGTGCCCCCGCACCGGGACAAGTACGTGCCAATAGCTCTTAGAACTTGGATGTGCCCGTCCCAGACGGACCTAATATCCTCGTCCTGATCGCGCTTACGGCAAATACTATAAGGAGACGGGAAGACGCCTGTAGGGTAGCTAAATTGCGTTGACGGCTGAATTAGTAACGTGTAAATGTGACCGCTTAATTACCACGTACGTACGTACACACCATTCGACAATTCTGGGAGTCATTTCGTGGTATCAGCTGTCGTGGACTTGTGGGTTTTCGCAAGAACAAACGCATGTTCGGACGTTCATAGTTTCATTAAGAAAAGTAGTGTTGCTCACCTGTTCTCTTTTCGTTGTCTTCTTTTCTTGGTAGCTGGGTACGTAGTTGCTTTAGCGTAGCCAGGAAATTAGTTAATGACCTGGTCGTCAAATAAACCACAATTTATTCTTGAAAATACGAGTGCACTCTACACTTTTGCGTAGTGTTGTACTAGAACACGTGGACTCAAACTATTTGAACTTTAGCCAATAATAACTTTACAAATAATTAGATGGGACATGTGAAAATGGCGTGAGTATATTTGTCCCAATTTTTTTTTGTGATATTATGATTTAATTATGTTTAACAAATATATCCCGATGTAAAGTGGTGATCAAAGGTATATTTTGGAGGCTATGTCGATATCCAACTACCCTTATTTGTGATCAGAAGGGAGCAATAACCCGTGTATTGCCTATGCATTGAGCACTGCCTATTATCGTACCATAAAACCATACTAGCTAGGGGAACCATCTATGGGTATATATGGTGGTGGAGTTGTGGATGTACAACTCCATCCACCATAGTTCAAATCATGGTGCTCACTTTTACAAACAAACGGGTATGCTTCAATATGAATTTTGTAGGTCGCGAATTTATCTTTAGCCTCCATTTATCGAGTACATATCGTATGCACATATATCATTTTGTGGACATATGTACATGAGACATCTGAGCCGCCCGTGTAGCGATCCACGGTCGTCCTCGCACCCACCTTCCACTTACGCTACATTTACGAAAACCCCCTCTTGAGGACATATGCACCTGAGGGGGTTTTCGCAAATGTGATGTAAATGTAAGGTGGGTGCGAGGACGGCCGTTGATCGCTACATGAACTGCTCAGATATCTTATATACATATATCCACGAAATGATATATATGCACACGATATGTCGCTCCATTTATCTACACGATGCGGTTGGCTACTTGCAAGGTTACAGTTTCTGTCACTTTTTAAGCCTCCTGGTATCCAGGGTACGTACGTACGTACGTACTTGCATAAACACTGCTATCTCATAGCTAGCTGGACTTTGGATTTACCTCCGGCCTCAGTTCGATATGATAGCCCAACGTACACACTCTGCAATGAGCTAGCTGAGTCAGATCCGCGTACGCACCTCAGCCAAAATCTTTAATTTGGAATATTTTGTTGGAAATAGTCGAATTGTATATATGGAAACCTAGCTTCTGCAATCAGAGATATTTCCTAGCTAGTTGATTCTTATCATTGCGTGCTAGGCTTTCATATTTTTGCATCTGGACCGAGCTGAGTCAGATACACGCACGCACCTCGGCTACATGCATGTTGTCGTGCAATTATACATACAACATTCGTCCTTCGATCGATGGTGACAACCGGACGAAGGGTCGCTCTAGGTTGCTACTTACTAGCGTTTTTAACGGGACGGGGACAGGGACGAGAATTGATCTGTGGGGACTCGATCTACTGTCGCACGGGGGGGTTACTGTTGTACATTTTTATGCATGACACTGACCAGAAATTGGCGTACGCGAAATCAAGTACGGTGGGAACGAAAAATTCTGTTGTGTTCGATGGACATGTAGTAGGATCCGTTTGGTACAGTTTCCACTCTCAGCTTCTTATTCGATTCTCGTGGAGTTATACCAAACACACTGATTCTCAAAACCACTAGATTCTGCTTCTCGCGACGAGCTGTCTCGAAAATAAACTAGCAACGAGAAACAGTCTTCCAGCAGATTCTCGTGTGAATCCAACCTTCAGAAACGAAAATACCATTTAAAATTGAAGACTTTTACCCACAAATACCACTAAATTACACAAATACAATTAAACAGAAAAGTCAAAGCCAATTTTTTGGGGCTTGTCAGGATTCTAAAGCTGAGGTGAATTCCACTCCCTCTCTGTATCGTCCCTCTCTCCCTCGGAAGCCGGGGCAACAAGTTTGGGCTGGCAAACAACTGGTTTAGCTTCCATGAGAAGCCGCTCGCTTAGAAGAGAATTAATGTAACTGATCGGTTGCGTAATAAGATTTCCAAATAATGTAACGCACGTTTGGTTCGCTGCCATAATGTGTCATTATCTAGTTAGGCAAGTTTGACTACTTAAGGCTAATTTTTGACTTAATGCCACACTTATGACGTCACATGATTTTTAGCCTTGTACTTTGTTTGTCATTGACACAACTTCTTGTCATGTTGTGCCACACATCTAGAAGACGATTTCTCCGTCACGAAAACTATGGCATGCTACACTTTGGCACAAAAATATACCACATTTATGGTTGACAATTTCTCCTATTGTCATAGTTGCAGCTAGCCGTGGTTTAATTCAAATCCCCGGGTAATTGATCGGCCACCGCAGGGAACGAGAAACCCATGTGGACAACGGTGCACATTGTAGCACCCGGTTGAGATACGTTGTTTTGGCATGTTTTTGCATGGCTTGGCAAGTATTTGAAGAGATGTATGTTGTTTGAAGTTAGAATTGTAGAAAAATCTGATCAAAATCGGGGAATTTTCAGATTTGCTCAGAATTGGTCCAGTAACTTGGTGCGCGTAACCGATCAAGGTCCAAAAATTTCTCAAAAGCGAGATTACAAACCCTGGATGCAGCTGCACGGACACGGGACACTGCCTGGCTCCCGCCCCTGCCTACAGCCTTTACATTGGCCCGGCCGTGCCTCGCCGCGGTTTGACATACATGCCGACGATAGTCCAGCTCAGCCCATACGATGCGCGCATGGGCATGGCATACAGGAAGGAGCTGGCCCGCCTCCACTTGACGCATACAACAAACAACCGGAACCTTCCGACCCGCAGCCTGTACATTTACCCGGTCGTACCGTGCCGCGGTTTGACATACAATGGCGACGAGAGTCCAGCTCAGCACATGTGATCATCGTATGTATCATTGGTGGGTTGGCGCGGCCGCGCCGCTTGGTTTTGTTTCCATCGATCGTTCCATGATGATGATGTTCCCCTTTCCGGTGGAAAAAAGAATCGTTATCCAGTCGCATCAGTCTGGTCCTGGTGATCTAGTTAGCCTGTGATTGGTGGTTTTTTTTTTTTCCTTTTCTTTTCCAAAACTTTCCAGCTCGTCTTAATCCGCGAAAATGCAGATCCCGAGCCGTACATCGTGAGATGATCAACCCTGCATGCCGTACGTGGCCCATCTTTATCCACGTCCTGCGTGAACGGCAATAGGACTCCCTCGTTTCACACTATTTATCCACGTCCCTTGCATGCACGGACAAAGGAAGTACTAAAGCTATAAAAATAATGAGAAATAATCATATACATCTTTGTTAAATGATTTCCTACAACCACTTAACATGTACATAGTATTTAAGCCGGAATAGAGAGTGAAAATACTACAACAACTACACTATTGATTTCCTCGATAAACAAATATTTTCAAACAGTGACCTGGAGGCTATAGACAAAAATTACGAAACGGAGGGACTAGTAATTTCGATCTGTTGTTGGCCTGTCTGTGGCCAGATGGCTAGGTGTACACCCAACTCACTGGCGGTCAAGTTCCAGACTCAACGCTGGCATCCACCAAATTTAATAGGACACATGCGTGCACCTTTAATGTGAAAATGTGTGCTCACGCTCCGTGAGACATTGGGTAGTCACGATAAATTCTCATCCTGTGTATGGGAAGCATTGTATGAGTGGTGTGAGTGTGATGTGTATTGAGTGTGTGTGTTTGTAGTTCCGATCGATTCCAACAACTGCAAGACAATTGTCGTGCAGGACTAGCTACGTACTATGCTATGCTTCTCCTGGAGCTGTTTAGTTAGTTGGTGAACATGACCGATTGCGTCAAGAATACTTTATATTTTCTTTCTCCATGATGCTAGTTATCCCGTTATTTTTTACTTGTTGTTTTATATCGACACAGTTACCCATGCTTACCCATGCTTAACCCTTATTTATATATATATGAGGTTAAAGTTCTAAAATGTTGATTTTTCTGAGTAAGGACGGCCCGAAGGAGGAAACAGACAAACAGCCCGACTAGTTTTCACTGTAACAGACCAAGAGAGTCTAGTTTTCCACGGTGACAGACCAAGAGCGCGAATCTTTCTGATCCAATGATGGTCTGTAACTGTAGCTGCAGATATAATCTTGTCGGGTCTAGTTTTCCTGCTCGACTCAAGCTGCAAATCATGCAATTGTGTATTCTTCGTGGTGTCACTTGCACGTCATGTCATCCCATCAAAATAACGCTCCATGATTGGCCATACATGATCCCCGAGAGCTTTGCTCATCTTACCAGTAGCAAGTAGAGCTGGGTACATGACACGGATCCTCTATCGTAGTAGCATATAGCTACGACAGAGATGCATAGTATACGAGTATTAGATCTCATTCGGGCCGTTCGATCATCAGCGAACGGTCTGGACTAACAGTGTACATTACTAGATACAGTAATAAACAACAAAATTGCTACAATATTTTTTTGCATACAGTAAATTAGCATGGTTCCTACGGTATTTTTATAAAGTACTGCGTGTTGTAACAGTAGATTTAAAACACTATAGCTATAATACTCCTCTGTAGTGCTGTAGAGGACACAGATCCCTCGATACATGGGTCTCTCGAAAGAGAGCAAATCTTATTTATTAGATATCAAAATGCAAAGAATAAACAGTGTGGTGAATTCGGAGAATATCTCAACCGTCTGATTAGGATTCAATTATTCAGATTTAGTGCTACAGTATCATGCTACAATGATATTTTAATTTGCTCTAAAATCGAATAATGTTGCTACAATGAATATGCTATAATGTTTTGCATTGAATTACTGTTGTAGACTCAGACCATTGTGAAAACATACCGCAGGGGATCCGAATCCAAAGGATCCAAGAATTGTACATTTATGCGCAATCAGCCGCTTTGCAATTAATCTTCTTTGTCTGCTTGCCTACTTGTTATCCTCTCGTGTAATGGGGTTGGGATCCTCTGCATTTAAGTATATGTATGGTATTAGGAGCGATCTCTACTGTTCGATCAAAAAATAAAATAAAGATTGGGATCAATAGTTACAGCATTTCCGATGCAGTAAATACTGCAGTGCTGCTACAGTACTTAGAAGGGTGTTATTCGCACTCTTGCAAAACATTATCCGCACAATGAACACCTGCAGTGATGCAAAGAATCTGAATCCATACCCTGGAATGAGTGAACTGGTCAGGGGGCAAGAAAAGGAACAAAGGAAGGACACTGGCTTTGCCGGGGCACACTGGGCTGGCATGATTTGGGAGCAGCACCAACGCGGCCGCGGTCGGATCGATTCTGAAGCATTTAATCCATGCCGCAAAAAGCAGCTAACCTTTGTGTGTTCCCGGTTTATTAAATCAGTTACACGTCACTGTGATCAATGATCATGCATCCACGCGTACATGCGTGCCATCGTCCACCAAGCCGATCTGATCTGCTGCCTTGAGCAGTTGAGCTGAACTAAACTAGACATGGAGCCCCCATAGACTAGGAGGTCAGCATAGTCGAGCTCTGAATTTTTACCCGGAGAGGAGACAATTGTACTTGAAGTTCCAAATTTGTAATCACGGGAGCGTGCATAAAAGCATTTCCTGATTATCCAGCAACATCGTTGTTGCATCTGTCCGAACGGTCGATTAACATATATATTCCACTCGAAAGTTAAGTTCTTGCCTTTTGTTTGGTGGAATTTGAGTTTGCTGTCCAGCAAAGAAGAATCTCCAAGAGTAATTGGGCTTGCGGGGTTGCCGGAATTGGTGAACATCAGGTTGCTTTGCTTATCCTCATCTCTTGCTTTTGGTATGATTGTGGGTGTTTTATCTGATTGTTTTGGTATAAAATGTGTCCATTAATGGTTCGAATGGGAAATGGTGTGATACACATGTAGTGCTGTACTGGCCCTATAAGTGGAATTGAGCAAGAGGCTGGTGTTTATATGTATATAGCTACCAATGTGTTTTGCTGAATTTTGGTCAGATACACGAGAGTATGTGAGATGTCCCTTGCCTGCGCTTGTCTGACCTGTTGCAAAGGCGGGTTTCTCAGGAACGTATGTACGTGCAGTAAGAACGGTAGGAGCTCTGCCTTGCATTAAAGAAGTAAATCAGATCTTAACAACGCTGAACTAATAAAGCTCCAGCGGAGAACGAAACAGCCCTGGACAAAAAAAAAACTACATAGGGACATCAACATACAGATATTTAACTATGGTGTATTTTGCTACAGTAGATATTTAACTGTTTTTACATTATTTACTGTCCTGCACTATTTATAATTTATATAGACTGAAGCCACTGTTCGAACAATGATTTTCTGCCGTACACAATAGTTTCGACTTGCATATTGATGTGGGTAGTCCCAAATCGAGCCTCTGTGCGTTACTGCATTCGGATAGGAAATACAGGAAAATGAAGTATCCAATTAATTTTTACACTTCAGATCAAGTCAAACGAACATTGATTGGCCGGGTCCATCAGTTTCTCGGTGTATCAGTGTATGCAACCACTAATTTGCTCAAGATTCACCAACTAGTTGATACTGGACAGCTCTATGAATTTAATAAATCAATTATATGGTGCAACTTGACGGCGGTTTACACGACCAACAGCTTCGTGTTCGACCAGCAGGAGTAGTGGCTAGACGACGCCCTCACGCCGCCAAAAATCAAACACCAAGATAGGAGTATACGATTTACGAAAGAAACATGAACGCAATTTACACGAGGTCACTATTACTACCCATGTCACTAGCGGCGGCGCTGGTGCAAGCCGCGACGGCGGCCTCCTTGTGCTCCTCCTCCTCCATGGTGTCAGACATGTTCCTCCCCCTCGTCTCCGGCAGGCAGGCGGCGAACTGCCCGAAGCAGCCGACGACGAGCCCGAACACTCCGAACGACCAGAAGCTCTTCTCGCGGCCGAGCGCGACGAGCATGGGCGCCGCCACGCCGCCTAGCACCAGCGCCTGCCGCACCAGTCCCACCGCCGAGTTGCGCACGGACGTCGGGAACAGCTCGATGGAGTACATCATGATGACGTTGAACGCCGTGCACGTCGCGAAGAAGGAGAACACCTCGGCGGCCATCCGCGCCGCCGCGCCCTGCGGGATGGCGACGCACGCGAGGCTGCACAGCCCCGCCACCGCGGTGAGCACCACCACCGAGCTCCGCCGGTTGATCCTGCCCATGAGGAGCCATGAGAGGATGGACGATGGCAGCTCGGCGAGCGCGTTGTACGTGATGCTCAGGTAGAGGTTAGAGCCCAGATTTCCGACGTTGAGCGGCATGCCGTAGTAGACCATACCGACGCCGAAGCTGGCCGTCATGATCGCCGCCAACCTCCGGAACGCCCACGGGCGCTCCCACATCGCCTGCAGTGTGGCGAAAACACCGCCGCCGCTTGTCCCGGCGTCCTCGTGCATGATGGTGCACGCGTGCAGCATGGAGAAGCTGGACGTGATGGTGTTGCCGTTGAGCGAGGCGATATGCTGCAGCGTCTGGATGGCGTCCTGCTTCCGGCCGCTCACCAGCAGCCAGCGCGGCGATTCTTGGACGAGGAAGTAGAGAAGAATGGAGTAGCAGAGGGAAGGAACAGACGTCCACAGGTAAATGTTCCGCCACGACGCCTCGCGGAACGTGTAGGCAAGCGCCGGGAGCGACAGGAACCCGACGGTGAAGCAGAAGAAGCCCGCCACGCTCACCGTGTCGCGCCACCTCTTGCCGACGAGCTCCGTGGACAGGACCAGCGTGCACGTGCCCACCATGGACCTGCCGAACCCGCACACGAACCGCAGGGCGGCGTACACCCACACGTTCGGCGAGAAGGCGGTGAGCACGCCGGAGATAGACATGGTCACCAGGGACACGAGGAGCATCTTCTTGCGGCCCAGGAGCGAGTCGGCGAGCGTGGTGAGCAGGAAGCCACCGGCAAGGCAGCCGGCGAAGAACGACGACGCCGGGAGGGAGACGAGCGCGGGGCCAGCGCACTTGAGGGACCACTCGGAGACCACCGACTTCTCGGCCGGGCGGTCCCACGCCCACGTGCCAGGCGGGAGCGCGCACGGCGAGGCCGCGGCCGGGGAGCAGGACGAGTTGCCACCCGCAGCAGCGCCGGTGCAGTGCCACTGCGGCTCGGCGTCCGTGAACACGGAGATGAACACCTGCTGCGCGTCGAAGGCCCAGGCGAAGGCCAGCAATACGGCCTTGAACAGCTGCGCGGCGCCGGTGGAGCCGATGTACGTCTCGATCGTGTCATCGATGGACGGCGACTTCGCTGGCTTAGCTTTGTGGCTGGTTAGGAGCGGGGCGGTGGCCGTGTCGGCCATTGGCACGGTTGTGCACGTGCGTGGGTTTGTCTCTGTTCTTGGTTGCTCGCAGGTCGCAAGTCGGAGACGATGCCAGTGGTGGTACTTATATGGGCGCAGCACTAGTCCGGTTGTCACGATCGATCGAAGGACGAATGCTCTATGTATAATTGCTCGACAACAAACAACGCTCGCTCCAGCGCACATGCATGTAGCCGAGGTGCGTTCGTGGATCTGACTCAGCTCGGTCCAGAGGCAATGATCTAACCTCTAACTGATTACAGAAGCTAGCTAGCTAGCTAGATATACAAGGAGTTTCCATATATACAATTCGACTATTTCCAACAAAATATTCCAAATTAAAGATTTTGGCTGAGGTGCGTACGCGGATCTGACTCAGCTAGCTCATTGCAGAATGTGTACGTTGGGATATCATATCGAACTGAGGCCGGAGGTAAATCCAAAGTCCAGCTAGCTATGAGATAGCAGTGTTTATGCAAGTACGTACGTACGTACCATGGATACCAGGAGGCTTAAAAAAGTGACAAAATGACGGTGTACGTGGTGCACGCACAAAATGACGGATTGTGGTTTGGCACTCGTGATTCTTCCGCGAGAGCTAGCAATTATTCAACTTTTTTTTTTTACCACTATCTCATGGATCACGGCAAAAAATGTAGCCCAACTCGCTAGTATGGATTTTTTTTTGTTTTGCGATTACAAGGTCCAACTCGCTAGTATTGATTTTTTTTTTGTTTTGCGATTACAAGGAAGATGTGTACTACACACGAACACACACCACTACACACGTGACTGTTTTCTCAGCACACACGCCCAAACAGATGGAGACTGAGATAAATCCGTAGCAAAAAAAAAAAATCCTATTGAAGTCTACTCACGTGTTGTAAAAGTGAGCATCAGAATTTAAACTATAGTGGATAGAGTTGTACACCCACAAAGTCACAACTCCACCATCACACCAATAGATGGTTCCTAGCTAGTATGGTTTTATGGTATGATACTAGGCAATGCTCAACGCATAGGCAATACATAGGTCATTGCTCCCTTCCGATCACAAATAAGCATAGTTGGATATTGACGTAGCCTCCGAAATATATCTTTGATCACCACTTCATATCAGAATATATTTGTTAAACCTAATTAAATCATAATATCACAAAAATATTTTTTTGGGACAAATATACTCACACACCATTTTCACATGTCCCATCTAATTATTTGTAAAGTTATTATTGGCTAAATTTCAAATAGTTTGACTCCACGTGTTCTAGTACAACACTAAGCAAAAGTGTAGAGGGCACTCGTATTTTCAAGAATAAATCGTGGTTTATTTGACGACCAGGTTATTAATTAATTTCCTGGCTACGCTAAAGCAACTACATACCCAGCTACCAAGAAAAGAAGACAACAAAAAGAGAACAGGTGAGCAACACTTTTCTTAATGAAACTATGAACGTCCGAACAAGTGAGTTTAGCCGGGTCTTCAAAACTCGCCAAAAAGTAATTCAGATTTCTTCTCTCAACTCTTTGATGAGGACTCTCCATTGCTGCAAAAAGACAGAAATTTAAAAATTACTTCCATAGATTGCTTAAAAAAATATCTCTCAATCGTCATTCTGTTCCTAAATTTCTAGAGGTTCCAAGCAAATGCTGCAAAACTAAACAAAGTAACATTATAGTAATTAGCCCTCTTTCTATCTAGCCAATTAAGCTGAAAATTATCTAAAGAAGTGGGAATTCTCTCCCAGTTTAACACATCTTTCACACAAAACTAAACAAATTTTGCTAACACACAAGACACTTGTTTGTTTTCTTTTGCCAGTTCTATCTGCGCGCTGCTAGAATACAGGAGTGGTTTCGATGGATTCGAGAGTCCTTAGCATCGCCGGTGGCTGGAGAGCGCAATTCATTTTGAAACATGTCTATTTTGGAATCGAAATGCATAATGTTTTTTTTACAAACGGAGGGGTACTTGATGATTTGATGGTTCACATAAGCAACAGACCAACATTAATCTTCTCCGTGCTGGTGGCAGTGGCAGACCTAGGATTTCGAGAATGTGTGCGCCCATCGCCTGTATGCGCTCGAGCTGCGACGTCGCCGCCGTCGCTCCTCACCCCCCCGCAACCCATTTTAGAGGTCACCGCAGACTCCCCACTGTCCCAACACCGCCGGTGAGCTAGCCTTGCTGCCGCCGTTCCCCTCCTCTGCTTTGTTCTCCTTTGTTTCTTTTCTTCTCTCTGTCTCTGTCTCTCCATTTTGTGTGCAGACATTCCATGACAGGTGGGCCCCTTTAGTTAGAAGAAGGTAATTTCAACAGGAGCAATAGAGGAGGTAACCAAACACAATTCATTCAACTTCATCTATCAAACCAAATACCATCTTGAACCATGATGTATCATCTCATTCAATCAACCAAACAAAATCGTGTATCATATCATTCCACCAACCAAACACACTACTTGTACCGTTCTATCCAGGATCATTTCACCCATTTTGTACCATCTCATCCCATTCATCTTGGTTAACCCAAACAAACACATCCTAAGAGAGAGATGTTAGGTTTGACTTAAGATGGACAATGCTTGGGCTCAACTATAAGGAGAAGAAGGGCTTTCCCCTGTTGGATTGTTTGGCCTGCACGCAAATGAAAGAATGAGCCACGTCATTGCATAGATTGGGAAAGGGGGTGTGGTGGGATGGATTGAAACAATTTAAGGTACAATTATGAGTATATAATCTAATTATTGGCATATATATATATATATATATATATATATATATATATATATATATATATATATATATATATATATATATATATAGGAAAATGGTTTGGTACTCACAGGAGTATGTACTCCCATCTCTCATATACCACTTAAATCGTATGATAATACCTCTTTATCTATTTGAGTATACTCCAATAATGATTATAAGATACCCCAAAGTGAGTTCTATGAAAAAAAATCATTAAAGTCCATCTTTTATAGCTAAATTTGTGTATATACTTCTTTCATATATGAAAAAGGGTATATAGCAAAAAATAAAGGACCCCAATGAAAATTTTTTAATCAAGTCGCATTGGAGTATCTTATAATTAATATTTAAGTATCTTGAAAATGATAAAGAAGTATAATATATTTATTTAAGTGGTATATTAAGCGGAGTATGTACTCCTGAGTATGCAAACAAGGCGTCTATATATATATATATATATATATATATATATATATATATATATATATACTTTGTACTTAGTATTTAGAGAAAAAAAAAATCAGGTATTCAGCTGACCATCCATGAATTGGAGAGGGATCATTGCATTAGGGCTCTCAATGTAGATGTGCTATAGTGCACGCAAATTAGAAGCGATCTCTATCGTCCGATCAAAAAGCGAAGGACGAGATCAATCGCTACATCTTGGTATAGTGGTACACTGCAGCAAATTGCTACAGTTTTTTTTACCATCTTTTGCTACGGTACCGAGCTTAAAATTGTTCACATAATACAAAATATTGTTTACACGGTATCCTTTGCATTTACTACGGAGGATCCAGATTCCCATGAACTAGGTCTGACCTGGCTGGCGGTACAGCCGAGCTTCGCGGCATGTAAAATCCGCACATGAGTTATGAAGAGCATCGATCACTAGTTGATTCCCTACCAATGCCAAATCATCTGCCTAATACGACAGAGAATTATATTGTATTAGATCGAGCCCAATTGGTATGGGTGCCCCGCACCGGGTCATGTACATGCCAATAGCTCTTAGAACTTGGATGTGCCTGTCCCAGATGGAGCGCGGGCTAAAAAATCCAAGTTCAAAGTACCGGGACACGGGCTTGTTGCCCCTTGCGAGGCTAGTGTCCGTCGGACGCCAGTTCACCCTAGACGTCATCCTGCTATCGGAATTTGTCGACAGGTGGAGGCCTGAGACACACACCTTCCACTTTCTGTGGGGTGAGATAACGGTTACTCTGCAGGACATCTCGTTCTTGATCGGTCTCCTGATTCGTGGTGAGCCACTTATTTCGAGCCCTTCACCGGTGGACTGGAAGGCCGTGCTGGAGCATCGGTTAGGCATACCTGTCCCGGAACGTGCACATGGCGTCCCCCAAACTTGGCTGAGGCACTTCAGTCAATGCCCACAGGGTGCACCTGACGAGGTCGTTAGGACGCACCTCGTTGCTTACCTTTTTCAACTCTTTGTTTGAGTCATGTTTTTATTCACACATGGCGATTGGTGCTGCCACAGCTTCGTCCACATCGTCGAGTCTTTGGTTGATGCGGAGGCTGGGTTGATGCCTCAGTATAGCTGGGGATCAGCCGTCCTTTACACCACATACTGGGGGTTGTGTGACATTTCGCAGCGCGACATCGGTGGTACCCCCAACTTAGCCGTCTGCTATGTGCTCCTGCAGCTGTGGAGTTGGGAGCGCTTCCCTGTTGGGTGGCCGTCCATCAAGAGCGTTGTGCACCTGTACGTCGTGTCAATCGACCCGATAGACAGGTCTACCATGGGCTTACGGTGGACTCTTGCCTGTCTACGTTGGGCCAATGACAGACTAGCGAGGTTCTACTCATTGTTCCACGATAAGTTTGAGTCGTTGCACAACAGCGACACCATATGGACTAAATGGTATCCAGAGTTCATCGACACGGTAGCGCCGCACGGACTGTCCGTGTAATGCATCCAGGAGGCAGGACTATGGATGACGACCTGCCACCTGGTGCTCGCATATATAGTGGAGCCTTATGCGCCGCAGTGCATAATGCGACAGTTTGGAGTGTACGCAGCGCAGAGCTCCTCCGAGTTCGCTGTCCCACCGTACGTTCAAGGCCATAGCTCTTTCGTGTTGGTTGGCACACAGTGTGCCCAAGACTAGAGCTCATCCGCACAACTGGAGTTGCAGGAATCGTACATTGGGGGCAAACAATTCGAGAGTGAATTTATGGAGTTCGTTATTCATGAATTCTTCGGAGGTAGCCCACAGGTCGGCATGCCTTATCAGGACGACATGTACGCTTACCAGCCTCTATTGGACCAAACTCAGCCTATTGGTGCACCCCCTCCGCCCACTCAACGGTCTCTGTACCCCCTCCGAGCCGACACACGCTATCTGGACTGGCTCATATATCCCACGGGACATGCGCGACGCAAAACATCCAAACGCATGCAAAAGCAGTCGCAACAAACAGAGAGTAGTGAATCAGACGAGTTGCGTAATAGTCCGGATTTCCAAATAATGTAATGTCTATTTGGTCCCTTGCTACGATGTGTCACTATCTAGTTAGGCAAGTTTGACTTCTTAAGGCTATTTTTTTGGCTTGTTGCCACATATTTGACGTGCCACATGATTTTAGCCTGGTACTTCACTTGTCATTGACCCCACGTCTTGTCATGTTGCGCCACACTCCTAGAAGAAGATTTCTCCGCCACAAAAACTATGGCATGCTACAGATTCCTATTGTCATAGTTGCAGCTAGCCATGGTTTAATTCAAATCCTGTGGTAATTGGTCGAGATAAAGCTGTTTTGGCATCTTTTGCCTGGCTTGGCAAGTACTTGGAGAGAATATGTTGTTTGAAGTTAGAATTGTAGGAAAATCTGATTAAAATCGGGGAATTCTCAGGTATGTTCGGAATTGGACTAGTAACTTGGCGCACGGTAGGTAATCGGTCAAGTCCGAAAATTTCTCAAAGGCGGAATTCCAAACCATGGATGTAGCTGATTGGTTCAGTCAATTACCAGTGGAAAATAATAGAAAATAACCATACGTATCCTTGACATTCTACAACCAGTTAACTTTTTATTGGTACAAGGGAGAGAGAGAGCGAAAATAACACAACAACTACATTATTGATATCCTCAATGGTCAAATATTTTTAAACAGTGACTCCAAAGGCCATAGACAAATATTGTAAAACGGAAGGAGTAGTAATTTCGATCTATTGCTAGCATGCATGTGGCCAAATGGGTAGGTGTACACCCAACTCACTAGCGCTCATGTCCTAAATGCAGCGCTGGTATCCACCAAATTTAAGAGTACAGATGCGTGCACATTCAATGTGAAAGCGTATGCTCACGCTCCGTGAGACATTGGGTAGTCGCGATAAATTCCCATCGTGTGTACGGAAATCATTGTATGAGTGGTGTTAGTCTGATGTGTGTTGAGTTTGTGCGTCGGTAATTCCAATCGATTCCAACCACTGCAAGACTACGTACTATGCTATGGTTCTCCTGAAGCTGTTTAGTTAGTTGGTGAACATGACCGATTGCGTCAAGAATACTTTATATTTTCTTGTCCATGGTGCTAGTTATCTCGTTCTTTGTTACTTGTTTTATATCGACACAGTTACACATATTTTAACCCTTATTTTTTTTTCTAATTATATGTTATTAAAATTTATTACAATATAATTATATTGAAGTACTTCTCACCAATAAATATATCAATATCATTTTTATACGATAAATCAAAATATGTTTTTTATATATTAGAGGTTAAAGTTCCAAAATGTTGATTTTTCTGAGTAAGGACGGCCTGAAGGAGGAAACAGACAAACAGCCCGACTAGTTTTCACTGTGACAGACCAAGAGCGTCTAGTTTTCCACGGTGACAGACCAGGAGCGCGAATCTTTCTAATCCAATGATTGTCTGTAACTGTAGCTGCAGATATGATCTTGTCGGGTCTAGTTTTCCTGCTCGACTCAAGCTGCAAATAAATGCAATTGTGTATTCTTCGTGGTGTCACTTGCACGTCATGTCATCCCATCAAAATAACGCTCCATGATTGGCCATGCATGATCCCCGAGAGCTTTGCTCATCTTACTGGTAGCAAGTAGAGCTGGGTACAGGGCATGGATCCTCTATCGTAGTAGCATATAGCTACAGTAGGTATACACAGTATACGAGTATTAGATCTCATTCGGGCCGTTCCATCGCCAGCGAATGGTTTAGATCACAGTGTACGTTACTAGATACAGTAATGAATAGCAAAATTGCTATAGTATTTCCCCCTATGTACAGTAATTAGTGTGGTTCCTTTGGTATTTTTATAAAGTACTGTTGCAGCACATACTCAAAACACCATAGCTACAGTACTCCTCTATAGTATTGTAGAGGGCACGGATCCCTCGATACATGGGTACCTGGAAAGAGACAAACACATGTTTACGGGGATTGAATGATGTTCCGTTTGTTCCATGATACCATTATTTTACATGGAATCGTTTGTTTCACTTATCCTGGAGCGAGACAGATGCAGATCCTCTGTATTAGATGTCAAAACGCAAAGAATAAACAGTGTGGTGAATTCGGAGCATATCTCAACCGTCCGATTAGGATCCAATTATTCAGATTTAGTGCTATAGTATCATGCTACAATGATATTTTAATCTGCTCTAAAATCGAATAATGTTCCTACAATGAGTATGCTACAATATTCTGCATTGAATTATTGTTTTAGACTCAGACCATTGTGCAAACATACTGCAGAGGATCCTAATCCAAAGGATCCAAGAATTGTACATTTGTGCGCAGACGGGCTGCTTTGCAATTAATCTTCTTTGTCTTCTTGCCTACTTGTTATCCTCTTGTGTAATGGGATTGTGATCCTCCGCATTGAAGTATTGAAGTATAATTCAATGCAGATGATCTACCGCGATATCCACTGTTCGATCAAAAATGAAAGATCAAGATCAATAGTTACAGTGTTTTCGATGCAGTAAACATTGTAGTGCTGCTACAGTACTTAGCAGGGTGTTATTTGCACTCTCGCAAAATATTGTTCACATAGTGAACATCTGCAGTGATGTAAAGAATCTGAATCCATACCCGTGGAATGAATGAACTGGTCAGGGGCCAAGAAAAGGAACAAAGGAAGGACTCTGGCTTGACCGGGGCACACTGGTGGCTCGCATGATTTGATTCTTTGGTATGCAACTGCCAAGAAAAGGAACAAGGGAGCAGCCCAAACGTGGCCACAGTCGGATTGATTCTAAAGAATTTAATCCATGCTGCTAAAAGTAGCTAACCTTTGTGTGTTCCTGGTTTATTAAATCAGTTACACGCCACTGTGATCAATGATCATGCGTCCATGCGTACATTGCTAACTTAAAATTGATTTACAGGTATGACTTGCGACCTTGGTGGTTCAGACTGGCATTTCCGTCTGCTGGATCGGCTGGTCGATGCGCAGCACCGAGTGAGCCGTCGTGTCCCGCATCCGGTTCGCGGGGATGACGCGACTGACTTGGGGGTGGTCTGTACGCGGACACCCCGACGGCTTGGAGACTGGACCCACGCTGGGTAGACAGGTTTGTCTTCAAACTATGCTACTTCTTTGTGTCATATGTTCGATATGTACTTATTTCTTCGTGCTTTGCAGGTTGAGCCATGCCGGTCTTCTACCTCTCGTGCGGATGGTGGAGGCCACCGAAGAGGACAACACTCTGGTCGAAGACGATGGGGAGGTCCAGGCCGGTCCGGAGCGGTCATGATGGTTTTTGTTCGACTGGTCGCTACTGACAGCCCTAGCGGACCGGTGCCGATCGGAGGCTTACACCTTCCACCTCCCATTTGGGGAGATGGCCCCCACTCTGAAGGATGTCAGCTCGAAGAGCTGCATGCTGAAATCGAGGATAAGAAGAGGCGGGAGGGGTTGCATGAGGAGAAGGAGCACGAGCATGTCAGGCAACGCGAGGCAGAGGGCGCGGAAGAGGGCCATCGCGGCGAAAGCTAAAAAGCAAGGCGAGTAGTACAAAGCCAAGCTGGGCCGCAGGGCAAATGGCCACGTTCTACGCAATGGTCTGACCCTCTACGTGCATATGTCTCATGTGTTTCTTATTCCCTTAAGGCATGCGTGTACCGTACTTGGTTCGTTAGCCTGCATGCCATGTAATTCCCTTATCGAATCAACTATCATATTGTTATCGTTCCCCTTTTTATCCAAAGTTCTCCATCGAGTATGAATTCTCTTACGCATCGTGATGTCACTTACCTTCCTACTTATGAATCATTGTTACTTCAAACGTCCTCACAAAATTCATTAGAAATTTACCGTACTACAACAACATACGACGATAAAAAAGTTATTACTAGTCTAATATAATTCGTACCTTTCAGAATCTACGAAAATAAAAAACGGACCAACCAACCTTGTCTCCCCTTTTATTTCTAAAAAAATAATAAGCTACAAATAAGATTGGCTAAATGTATTACCTAAAAATTGTCATTTATTCCCTCATAATTATTTCAATCGGATTAATATAATAATATAATTAGTCTTTAAAATCGCCCTACGGTTGAGCGACTTGGTATAGTCGCTCCAATGGTTGAGCGACTCGACCACTTTGCGCCCAACCGTTGGGCGACTATACCAGGCCGCTCAACCGCAGGGCTATAATAGATTATTGCTGTAAAAATAAAAAGGGAGTATTATTATTGTAATTTGCTATAAAAATAGATTATTTTAAAAAAAATTGGAATACTGTCTGAATAATATTTTTGTAAGGAGTTGAACAGTAATACACAACGCATTGTAGCAAGCTAATTTAGCAAGGATGCACCACGGCAGCAAAAATACTGTAGCAATTGATATGAACATTCGATCTTTGTTCAAACGGTAGATATCGCTCGTAATATAATGACATTGTAGAACATCTGCATTGAATACTTCAATACAGATGATCCAATCCCTCGTCGACATCCTCTTTCGCCACTCGCTTTGAGGCTCGAACTTGAGGCCTCGTCGCATATACATCCTCTCTCCTCTGTGCTCTAAAACAAAGTGAAAAGTACAAGCTTTAATAGCAAACTGAGGGTTTGATTATTTGCAATCACTTGCTCTACTACCGGTGTTGCTGTTTTATGATCCACTAAACTACTAGCAAACTTGATGGGAGAGCGTGGAAACAAACTCTTGTGACTATAAACGGGGCTTCTCATCTCAGGATTTACTCCGCGCTCCTTTCATGCGTCCACATACATCCGTAGCTACTGGAAATGAATCCGAGTGGTTGTACTATATCCCGTTTTCCCTTGTCACGAGAACGGAGTACCGTACATTTTTTAGTGCCCTGATCGTTTGTACGACGAGTTACTTTCTCTTAACACTACACCATTGCCTAGTAGGATCATCGATCAAACTGCTGGAGAAAACTGTATTAAAAAGCAAATTATCTACTGGAAATCTTATTGCCTGCCTAGTAAGTTCTCCTGAAAAAGACATTCCCCGACACATATATGGGTTCCCGGCAGTTAACTTATCTAGGGTAGTTAACTGCCGGGAACCTATATATCTACCAGGGAATGTCTTTTCCAGGAGAACTTTACTAGGCAGGCAATAAGTGCCAGTGAAACACATTTTTGGTAATTAGGCCTATTTTTGGCGTTTTCCGACAGTTAGATGTTTCCCGACAGTTAGAGTTTCCCTAAACAGTTAGATGTGTTGCCAGCAATTAACTGCCCTCGATTGTCTGTTTTTCCCCTACAGTTAGATGTATTGCCGACAGTTAGCTGCCCTCGATTGTCTTTTGCACCATTTAACCATAATTTAGAAAATATACAATTTTGGTAATCCTATAACTGAAAAAACACGTCATATCAACAATTAAAGACAGTTGCAACACATAGATCAAATTCAGATTTTGCAAAATACATAAATATGAAATATGAAATTTCTGATAAGCACAACTGTACATGTGCAGTACACCATACACAGTTCATGCAATTTCAGAATTCTGAGCATTCTAATATAGCCATGGTCTATCCTTGGCATGTACAAAATATCCACACAAAAGAAGTCGACAATAATAATTTATCCTTGGCACATGTAAATACTAGTTGACAATACAAGTCTGAGGACATGTTAATACTCCAACCCCTTTTACCACAATACTAGTCTATTATTGGCATGTACAAAAAAATGCACACAAAAAGTCATCAATATGAGGATGTCAACATAATAAAATCATCATGCTATCACCATTTGCAAAATAAGGACGATCACTTCATCAGCAAGCAATAACTTCAACAACCCTTATGTTTTATACCTGAAAAGAAATTCGAGAAGTCAATAACCATTTAGACTACCTCTTTTTCCCAAGTCAAAAAGTGAATTCTCGCTATTAAGTATGAATATGATTAGCATTTTGTAATAAGCACACCTATGAGTGATAATTGTTGAGAAAGAAGCACTACCATTCATATAAACTCCGATTATGCTTCCACTAAAAAAGACCTTATAGTGTTTTCTTAGTAAATTCTATACCTTGCTACAGTAGTATACCCAAGCAAATATGCCGGTGATCAAATGTAGTAGTACTTGTAAGTTTCCCAACTTATTTTTCCAAAGCACTTTTGTCCGGAGTCACAATTTAATAATTCTTATTCACTTCAAAATTATCCTTCTAACTTGTTAGAATTTATATGCAAACAACTTAATTCTTAAATGAAATCAATATAATTTGAAGTGGACAAACTTATCAAACAATAAATAGAAACATTTCAAGAAGTAGTACTATTGAAAGTATCTAGGTCCATGTTAATGGTTTTAGTAATAATAACAACAACGTATTAAGGGACTATCTTGTGTGTTAAGATGTTTTTAAGGTTAAGCCCCAAAGATCGAATGATGACATGGAAATAGCAATGCAAAGGTGACAAAGATCGACTTGACTCAAACAAATGTATAATAGTTTCTAAGGATCATTTTATAGTATTTGATCGGTCTCGGTGTTTGGAGAAAAGATCGGATTTGTAGGCTAGATGCTGTACTATAAAGAGGAATCATAGCTAGTAGCTTGAGGATCTATTTATGTGCCATATTGATAAACTAAAATTCATGCATTGCATTTGTTCTTGCCTCTGGAAAAATATTCAAGAAATCCGGTATGACCGCAAGTGATGAGCGGTATTACCGCAAGTCGGTAATACCGAAATCCAGTTGGCAGTATGAATTTTTGAGAGAGTATGTTTTTACGAGACTTTCTTGAAATCCAAAATCCGGTAAGACCGCAAGTGATGAGCGGTATTACCGCAAGTCGGTAATACCGAAATCCAGTTGGCGGTACGAATTTTCCAGAGAGTGTGTTTTTGGAAGAGTTTCTTAATATCCCAAAATGGGTATGACCGCAAGGGATGAACGGTATTACCGCAAGTCGGTAACACCGAAATCTTGTTGCGGTATGTTTTTTTTTCTCCAGAGAACATGTTTTTGGTAGTTTTTCTTAAAATATGAAAACGGTATGACCACAGCTCCTGAGCCGTATTACCGCAAGTCGGTAATACCGAGTTTTACTTGGCGGTACGACTTTTCCATAGAAGGTGTTTTTCTTGTGATTTTTTATCCTCTGGAAATCAGTAATACCGATATAGCCGAGCGGTCTTACCGCAATGCGGTAACACCGATTTATAGTTGGCGGTGGTACCGTAACTTTTTTGCAATGGTTATAATAGGAGTATTAAATGCACACTAGTCGACCGTTGATTCTCGACTGCGGTAATACCATTCTAGAATGACGGTATTACATCAAATCCTGAATTTATCAGGAATCTTGTTCAAACGGCTAGTTTTCTGGTTGGGGGCTATAAATACACCCCACCTGCACCAAGCTCAGAACCTTTTGGCCATATTGAATACACTTGAGGCTTTGTGCTCTCTCCTCTACTCATTTGCATTGAATTCATATTTTGAGGTAGTTGAGTGCTATTCAAGTGCATTGCATCATTTGTTGAGCACTTTAGCACTTGATTGTCTTCAAGCGAGCACGACGATTTGTTACTCTTTGTGTTTGTCGGCACCTAAACGACTTGGAAAAGAAGTTGCATGGTGATCACTTCAAGGAAGCATGTGAAGTGGCACGTCAAAGGATTATGAAGTGGTTGCGTGCTCACCATCTCTGGAGTGGAGGAAGAGCAACGGTAGTGATTGAGGGTCAAGGCTTAATTCGTGGAGCTGGCTTGATTCGTTCGAGCTTCCTCAACGTGGACTAGTGAAGACCGGCAAGTCTTTGGTACCACGGGAAAAACTTCATTGTCTTTATTGTGGTTTATTCTTGTCCTTACTACTTCCGTATTTACATTTCTAGCAATTTACTTGTGTAGAATTGCCTAGCTAGAATTGTATCCAGTTTTAACATAATTTCATAATTGTCTTAAAAGAGTTAGTAGCTCCATCATTACATTTGTGCTATGAAGCTTTGTTAAGATAACACATTTTTTAATTTGTTAATTAGTTAAAATATTTTAAAAATCTATTATTCACCCCCTCTAGCCGGTAATCCTTGATCCTACAAGTGGTATCAGTGCCCGATCTCTCTAATTTTAGACTTAACCGTCTAGGAGAAAAAGGATAGATAGTGAGGGAATGTCAATAGGGAAAGATTCTTTATTTGATGGATCAAATTATGCTTATTAGAAAATTAGAATATCCATTTATTTAAAGGCCATGAGCCCAATCATATGGAGAATTGTTAGTGAGGGTTTCGTTATGACACTTGATCCTACACACCCCACGGATCTTAAGAAACGAAACTCACACCTCAATTCTCAAGTGATGAACGCTCTATTTGGAGCTTTAAACGCAGATGAGTTCAATCGAGTGATCAATCTTGAAACCACTCATGAGATATGAACTACGCTCTCGAAAATTCATGAGGGCACATCCACGGTTAAAGAAGCCAAATTGCATAGACTTTGGATCAAATATGAGATATTTACAATATTACCTCATGAAAACATTATCATGATGTGTTCTAGACTCAACAATATTGTAAATGAACTCAAAGGTCTTGGCACTAACTTACTTGATGTTGATATTGTGCGCAAGATGCTTAGGGCTCTACCGGACAAATACGAGACGTTGGTGACGCTATTTCTCAACTCTCTTGAGTTGTCAAGAATGACGCCAACCGGACTCCTGGGCAACATCATAACAAATGAGTTGTACAAAAAAAAAGACAAAGAAGAGCTTTTGGAGTCATCTTCCTCAAAGAATAAGATTACCGCTTTCAAGGCTAAAGCGGAATCAAGTGATGAAGAGGATGAAGAAGAAGAGGATGAAGAAGAATTCGCTCTCCTTGTGAGGAGAATGAAAAATTTCATAAGAAGACGTCAATATCAAAGCTTTAACTTTGACAAGAGCAAGAAAGAGCAATCCTCCAACGATAACAAGCGCTATAGCAATATCCGTTGTTATGAGTGTGATGAGAAGAGACACATTGTCTTAAATTGCCATAACAAGAAGGATGACAAGGACAAGTCTTCAAAGAAAAAGGAATACAATAGCAAGAAGAAGAATTTTAAGAAGCTTCACAAAGATGGTAAAAATGAAGCTCACATTGGAGAATGAGACTCAAGTGAAGAATACTTCGACACCGACTCTGATGATAACTAATCCTCCAAGAAAAGAGGACTTGTCGGCATCGCTATCAAGGAAGCGTCACCGCTATTCTCCACTCCTACTTGCTTCATGGCAAAATGAGATAAGGTAAAATCCGTTAATGATAGTGAACCTTCATATGATGAATTAATGGATATGCTTGAAGATTTTAATGAATATCTTGGAAAAAAGAAGTTAAAATTTAAAGTCTTGAAAAGGTGCTGTATCTCTCTAAAATACTCTTATGAGGAGCTAAAGGAGGCTCATGACTCTCTCCTTTTAAAAGATATTGAAAAGTCTCATTCGAATGTTATAATTACTTGCAATCTAATGAATGAGATGCCTAAAGTAGAAGTTGCTCAAAATGCTATATCAATGTCTAGCACTTCTACATCATGTGATGACTTGTTATCTATGCCATGTTGCTCTAAAATTATTCAATTGCTAATATGGCTAATTCATGTGATCCATTGCTCATTGTTAAAAATCATGAATTAAAAGAGCAAGTTACAAAATTGAGCAAAAGTTTGAAAATATACCTCAAGGGAAAAGCAACCCTTGATAAGCTATTAAGTGAGCAAAGATGCTTATTCAACAAGGAAGGACTTGGATATATTCCCAAGAAAGGTAAGAAGCCAATTTACAAGCCCACAAGGTTTGTAAAAGAAAATACAAAATATTACAAAAAATTTCCTAGTGTTGGCCATTTACAAAATGCATGTTCTATTGCTAATGCTAAGCCTTATGGCACTTATGATTCATGTTACATGCTTTGAAAATCTAAAGATGGCAAAATACTAGCAAAGTTTATTGACACTTCAATTTTAGGTGCAAAAAAGAATGTTATTTTGGTGCCCAAAACCTTGGTCACTAACCTCCAAGGACCCAAACAAATTTGGGTACCTAAAAGAGCTTAATTTTTATTTTGTAGGTGAACTATAAGACCGGTGAAAAACATTGGGTGCTTGATAGTAGATGCACTCAATATATGACCGGTGATACAAAGATGTTCACCACATTTGAGAATAGAATAGGAAATGAAAAGATCACTTTTGGTGACAATAGCAAAGGAAAGGTAATAGGATTGGGTAAAATCGCTGTCTTAAATGGCATTTCCGTTTCTAATGTATCTTTAGTTGAATCACTAAATTTCAATTTGTTATTCGTTGCTCAAATATGTGATCTTGGCTTAACTTGTTTATTCTTTCAAGATGGTGCTTTCATTTTCAATGAAATGAATAACTCTTTAGCTTTCAAAGGATTTAGATTTGGAAATCTTTATCTAGTTGATTTTTCTTCAAATGATTCATGCTTTAAAACATATTTGATTGCAAAAACTTTTTTTGCGTTGGCTTTGGCATAGAATGCTAGCTTATGTTGGTATGATTCAATTTAAAAAGCTTTTCAAACATGATTTAGTTGTTGTCTTGAAAGATGTGAAGTTTAATAAGAATAGACTTTATAGTGCTTGTCAAGTCGGGAAACAAGTTGTAAATTCTCATACTCCCAAAAGTATCATGTCAACTTCAAAACAATTCGAACTCTTATATATAGATTTGTTTGGGCCAACAAACTATAAGAGTATCGGGGGTAATAGCTATTATTTAGTCATTGTGGATGATTACTCTAGATATACATGTGTATTCTTCAAAGACGACAAAGCCGAAACCTCTGGCATTTTCAAAAGTTTTGCAAAAAGGGCTTAAAACAAATTTGAATTCAAAATTACGAAAATCCATAGTGATAATGGTTCCGAGTTCAAGAACACTAAAGTTGAAGATTTTTGTGATGAACTTGGAATAAAGAATGAATTTTCCACAACCTACACTCCAGGGTAAAATGGAGGTATGGAAAGAAAAATCAAACATTAATTGAAATGACAAGAACAATGCTTGATGAATATAATACTTCCGATAGCTTTTGAGCGGAAGCAATCAATACCGCTTGTCATGCCATAAATCGTCTTTATTTGCATCATCTCTTGAAAACCAAATATTTCATATTTTTGTGTATTAGATTGCAAATGTTACATTTTGAGAAAAGGTATTCGTCTTTCAAAATTTACAAATCGATGTGATGTTGATTTCTTACTTGGATATTTATCAAATAGTAAAGCATATCGTGTCTTTAACAAAAATACTGGTTTGTTTGAAGAAAGATATGATGTTCAATTTGATAATTTGGATGATGTAGGAAATGAAGATTTGAGGGAAGCAATGAAGAATATACAAATTAGAGACATCAAGTCAAAAGAAGATCCAAATGACCCATTATCTTCCACTCAAGTCGCACCTCCCACCTCTTCTACAACAAATCAAATTGAAATTAATGAAGAGAACATCAAGGAAGATGATCAATCATCCAACTTACCACTAAGAATTCATAATGCAATAGAAAATGATCATCCAATAGATCAAATATTGGGTGATGTGAGTAAGGGTGTTCGAACTCGATCTCATGTCTTTTCTTTTTGTGAACATTACTATTTTATCTCTTCGCTTGAGCCAAAACACGTAGATAAAGCACTCAATGATCTGGATTGGGTAAATGTCATGCAAGAAGAACTCGATAACTTCATCTGGAATGATGTTTGGACATTGGTGGAGAGACCCAAAGAACACAACATCATTGATACAAAATGGGTCTTTAGGAACAAGCAAAATGAAAGTGGAATGGTCGTAAGAAACAAGGTAAGATTGGTTGCTCAAGGATTCTCTTAAGTAGAAGGTATGGATTTCGGTGAAACTTTCGCTGCTGTAGCTAGACTTGACTCAATTCAGATATTACTTGCTTTTGTATCAAGTTTTGCTATTAAGTTGTTTCAAATGGATGTCAAAAGTGATTTTTAATGGAAAAATATCTGAACTTGTTTTCATTGAGCAACTACCCGGTTTTTAAGATTCTAAGAATCATAATCATGTCTATAAACTCTCCAATGCGCTCTATAGTCTTAAACAAACTCCTAGAGCATGGTATGAACACATTAGAGATTTTTAGTTTCAAAAGGATTCAAAATTGGCAAAATTGACTCAACTTTATTTACGAAAGTCTTAAATGATAATTTATTTATTTGCCAAATTTATGTTGATGATATTATACACCCCTACCTGCACCAAGCCCAAAACTTTTTAGCCATATTGAATACACTTGAGGCTTTGATGCTCTCTTATCTACTTATTTGTATTGAATTCACATTTTGAGGTAGTTGAGAGCTATTCAAGTGCATTACATCTTTAGTTGATCACTTTGGCACTTGATTGTCTTCAAGCGAGCGCGACGATTTGTTACTCTTGGTGCTTGCCGGCACCTAAACGGCTTGGAGAAGAAGTTGCACGGTGATCACTTCAAAGAAGCTTGTGAAATGACCCGACAAAGGATTGTGAAGTGGTTGCATGCTCACCATCTCCGGCGCGGAGGAAGAGCAACTATATTGATCGATGGTCAAGGCTTAATTAGTGGAGCCGGCTTGATTCGTTCAAACTTCCTCAACGTGGACTAGTGAAGATCGGCAAGTCTTCGATACCACGGGAAAAACTTCATTCTCTTCATTGTGGTTTATTATTATCCTTACTACTTCCACATTTACATTTCTAGCAATTTAATTGTGTAGAATTACCTAGCTAGAATTGTATCTAGTTTTGACATAATTTCATAATTACCTTAAAAGGCTTAGTAGTTCATTCATTACATTTGTGCTAGGAAGTTTTGTTAAGACAATCTTGTTTAAAATTGTTAATTAGTTAAAGAATTTTAAACCTCCTATTCACTTCCTCTAATCAGTTATCCTTGATGCTACAACTATCCATTTATTCGTCAAAAAGGTTATATATATATATATATATATATATATATATATATATATATATATATATATATGGAACGTATCTAGTGCTAATGGGTAATTCAGTGCTAAAGTGCTAATACCAATCTTGACCGTTGGAGGTGAGAGTATGCATAGTATTTAATGAAGACGTATTAATGAAGGTGGGAGCATGCAAAGTGATTAAATGATTTAGAGGTGGGAGCCCGCATTAATATTGATTGTTCAATTCAGATCCAACGGTTAAAATTGGTATTAGTATTTTAGCACTATACACACACACACACACTCTGGTAGTCCTATAGATACATCCAGCTATCCTTCTGACTAGTACTTGCAAGTTGCAACGCACAGTCAGCCCTAGCCCCTAACAAAATCTCGCACTTTGCCATGATTCTAGCACTTGTATAGCTTAGATATATCTAGTCACTACAGAGCGCAGATCACATTGAAGACAGATGCACTGAGCAATACTAAATATCAACTATAATCAGAACCCTAGCTCCCATGAAATGTGCACCTCTAGCTCTCCCCATCATTGACTCCAGAGAGCATGAGGAAAGAATCGAACAGCATCGCGGAACTGACCATCAAGAAACTACATGACAACTAGTAATACTACGTGGTAGGGATGTATCTCACACATAGATCCACTTAATGGGTACAACTGGAGTAAATAAGAGCCCAATCGCATTGGTTCCAAGGCATGGTACAGCCCCAACGGCCAAGGTACACACACGCAGACAGTGATATACAATCCTTAACTAGATCAGGGGCTCATGTTTGGTACATTCTTTCTGGTTGATCCGATTCAGCTACATCATGACAAAAGTGCTACCTTCTAGACATAGGCAACAATATCTGTAATGTAGAAAGTTTGACAGAAATGCTAAATAGCCAATCCATATAGCTTCATTTTACATGAACCACCAGATTAACAGTTTCACAAAAACAAAAACCTAACCAAATGGGAATGGTCTGAATTGTAAACAACTACAACATACAAATATGGAATGTTCCATGGATGCTAAAACATCATGAGATTTGTGGAGCACTGCATGACAAATGTCTCAAGCAATGTTCTTGTCAGCACATTAAGGTCATTTCCAGTCAGCCTTTGGATTAATGCTTTCTAAATTATCAAGATGCTGAAAGTCAGCCTCGTGTTCAGGCAAGAATTTCTTTATGACAGGGGTGCACTAATGGACTGGATATGACCTTAATTGCCATTACATACTATAATTACTCTAAAAAAACTTTAATTGCTGGAATTACCTCATGTTTGCCCAGCTTGTTGTGATGGCCCCACTGACTTCCGATCTTCTTTTATCTGCAGATTACAATAGATGCAAGTACATTAATTAAGAAAACAAATTATAGGTTGATACAGTAGATAGATGCTTACACGCTGATGTGGCCATGCAATAAATCTCCCATAAGCATTAGCCATGACACTCATATCCCCATAAGGACGAGGTAGTTGAGCAACTCTTTTTAGCACATGATTAACGACTACTTCACAACATTCAACACCCAACAGAGTACCACTGTCGACAATCAAATTGCCGATCTTATGAATATATGAAGAAAAAGAGGAAAATAGTGCGTATCTCCTGAAAAGTAATGAAACTGCTCTTTATTGCTATGAACTGGCTATTACAATGGGTGTCTGTAACCTAGACTGAAGACTAACTCGGGAATACAATACTTTTCTGAGAGTGTTTCCCAATCTATCTTCACTGTTCCGGGGCCTTCTCCACTTCAGTCCGCAGTCCTCCTTATGTAGTTGATGAAGCGTTGGCAGTTGTCTCTGGGAGAGACGCCTGTTTGAGAAGCAGCGCGTCTGGTCGGAGAGAGGCGTCAGTTGACAATGTGTCAACTGTTGTACGGTTATATGTCAGTGAGCCATTTGATCGTATTCCTGTGTCTTAGAGTTACGTATCGTCGCGTGGTATGGAATATACAGCACATGTTCCATTCTTCACACGGTAGAAGATATATCTGGCGCTAGATCCAGATATCAGTTCAAGGTTTTGTGAGCTTTTGACTGATAAGAGACAAGGTTGGGAACCTTCTCCGACCAGGTTAGATATTGTGTAACTTCTGGAATCCTCACACCAGTGAGTCGTTAGCCTTAGGGGTTACGACCACGAAGATGTATGGTCCTTTATCTATTAAATAATAAGTAGAAGTTTTAATCCTCGTCAACCACCCACTACTATCCTCCGATCCGTTGATATAACAGTAGCCTTTGCAACAGGGATATCATGTGGTCCAATAACAGAGTACAAGATAACCTCCTTTCCACTCTGAAACATGTCATCATTAAATGTGTCGATTCAAGTCTAGTCAAATAAATTACAAATTGGTAAGGAGCAAACCAACAAATAGTGAGATATGTGAAATCTTACTCCTCCATTTCCTTTTTGTGAAGGAACTCCACGCCTATTCAATATCTACAAGTACAAAAGGAGAAATCATTACATTAGATATGAACTGCGGTATGACAATGGTGAAGAATCTATTTTGTTGTGAGCAGTATGTACCTCGTCATACAACATGTTTTCTGCAGCATTAGACTCTGCCTCAACATTATCACTTTCGACATGCTGATCCTATAGTCCAATGAAAATAAAAGTGGAAACAAACTTCATTTTGCAATGGAACTTCTAGAATGACAATGCACTAAACGACTGAAGGTTTATGACAAAATGTTATGGGCTGTTCACATGCACAATTCACAGCCAAACTTCATGGATATGCATAACAATGCAGATAAATGGGCAAACACATTGGTTAGCGCATGCACATGCTGAGGATAGGCCATACTGTATGGGCAGCGCACTCGACTAGCAACTGCTGCCCATTGTTTCAGATAACTCGATACAGGCCCGAAACCTCAACTACTTTATCAAGGAAAGACGCTATTTTTTATTTTGGTGTATGGTCAACAGTAAACATAGGTACTTCCACTAACTAAGTTAATTATTAAGATTACAAGTTAGTCTATGGTATTCCTCAGAGGCTCAGAACACTGGAGAAAATTAGTGGATGTCTCACTGGATGATCTTCATTATGAGGTTGGCTTGATCTTATGAGGAATCACACTTCAGCCTTTTAGAACTGAAGAGTAAACGCTCTGGCTTCCTGTGCAACCCAAAGTTCGGTTGTAGAGAATTCAGGATCGCAAGGGGACTCATCCAACCCCACAAAAAGCATGACAAAACAAGTCACAATTAACCTTAGCTTGTTGTTGGGTCTAGCTGCATACAAACAAAAAAGAAATGCAGTCCTTGTGTGCAAGTTCTAGTTTTTGATGATTTGTGATTTGTGAAGCTCGCAAGCTTAGAAGCTGAACAAGAACAGCCATACATAGATATGACGGTCTCAGAACATGCCAAATATGGGCATTTAATCTAAAATTACGCCAACCAACGTCCAACACCACAACCTGTAAATTGCTAGCTTACCTCGTCATGCAGACATAAACCAAATAAGAAACAAGGGTATGGACCAATGGGACAGCAGAAATGTGACTTCTCCAACAGAACATATCCTCACCAGAAACACAGGGCAGTCAAAGATTCTAATTGACCAGCTTGTAGTCAAAGATGCAAAGAAAAACAGTACTCGCCAGAAACACAGGGCGAAGAGCTCCTAATGCAAAACAAGTGCGCGGCCGCTGGGAGGAAGGGCTAGACAGGGAGGAGGGGAGGCGCGGGGAGGAGGGCAACAGGGGGAGTGGCGTTGGGAGGAGAGACAACTGTTGAGAGGAGCAGGGGCGGGAAGGATTTTTGGGAGGGGATAAGGTGGAGAGATGTCCTTCCTCGCCTATCTCTCCTCTAGTTTTTCACCTTCGCGCCTAATTATTTTGCTCGGTAGATATGAGGTCACGTGTTCAGATCTTCAGGTGACTAATTTTTTCATCTCCCGTCCAATGTTTTGCCCGGCAGATATGTTGACCTAGTTTACTTTTTCTAAGGCAGATGTATTGTAGCTAAAATAAAAACATAGTTGTCAGATAAGTTATTCTACACAATAGTTATTGCCGGCAGATAACATGATCCGTAATATCTTGAATATTACCGATACATAATTTGTCTCTCACCCGGTTCTTCTCTAACAGATTATTGCCCTCAATACTATTCTATGGTGTAATGTAAGTGGGAGGTTGAGAGGTCACATCGTGCATATGATAAAAAATGAGCAGGCAAAGCTCAACGCACGCACGAAAATAAAAACAAAAGATGTGAGTGAGCGTAGGCTTCCTTCGCCAAATCTAATCAACCGATAGTTCGATACAGAATCGCTCTCGGCGTCCACGACCACGAGAGCAGGTCAACAATTGAGATCTGCGGCAGGTAAAACCGGGTACAAATCACCTTGACACGATGAAAACAACCGCACTGCACTCGTCCTACTGTAGAAGAACGCCAACTCAACGGCAACGAGAGCGCCGAAGAAGAGAGGAGAGAATCTACGGTGGATTTCCACCATCACCTGGACCAGAAGAACTTGGGTCCTTTCTCTTTTCATTTTTTTAAGGTAACTTGGGTCCTTTCTAGGGATGGCAATCGGGCGCGGCGGGTACGGGTAGTGCTCGCTCATACCCATACCCGCGACCCCGAATTTTCCCCATGGGCATACCCGCGAAGGACAACGGGCGAAAAACCTCGCCCATACCCGTCGCCCGCGGGCATACCTGTTTACCCGCGAATAATGCATCGCCGCCTGTGGGTACCCATCGACCGCGGACATGCTCGTTACCCGCGAGCAATGCATACAACAAGTTCATCATAATTCACACATCAATGGTGCATCACACATTCAACAACTAATAAAATTCATCACAATTCACATATCATATTCGACAAGACAATTAATCAAGCTCAACAAATAAAATACAAATACAAATTGACATAGTTCCTTACACATGTGGGTATATTACGGGTAATCAGGCGAATCGGGTACGGGTGGAGCTTACCCATGCCCATACCCGTTTAACCGATGTGCAAGGAATTGTGCCCGTTTTCATGCCCGTGGGCAAAGAAAGACGCCCATACCCGCCTCTATTAGGGTATTCGCCCGCAGGCACGCGGGTAATCGGAACAATTGCCATCCCTAGTCCTTTCTAGTTGTTTAGACGTGAAGCAGGCCGTAGGGTAGGAGGAAGCTATGGGCCCAAGTCCTACTGTAAGTGGGATACGGGGATAGGCCTACAGGAAGGGGGGCAGAGTTGGATCGCTGGACCTATGCAGTTATGCTTCATGTGCGGAAGAAGAAAACAGCAGTGGGAAGAACCCAGGATCGCACACACCGCCACACGCAAAAGCGGTAGCCATTTGCCGTGTGGGGCCCTGTAGCCAGCAAACCAAGCACAAACGAAACTCGCCAAACTACCCCAAGGCCGCAAACCCACACCGGGTTGGTTTTCCTTTGACTGCATCCACTGATCCACGCTACATGACTTTTGACTCATGCTGCTAACACAGAAATGTTCAAATGCTACGCCTAGAAAATATAAATTTTTTAACAACACTATTTTAATAAAGAATTACAAAATTAAATATTCAATTTTTTTACAAAAATAGATTACTATCGTCATTTGAAATGATGAAATGGATATGTCGTTATTCTAAATGGTGACAGTAGACTTGTCACCACTAGAACAGTGTGCTGAGGCTTAATTCGCCAATTGAATTGCCGGTATGATTATAGATTTTTTTTCCATATTACAACAAAATTGAAAGTAACGACAAACATAAGTTACACATTACAATTCGATGCACGACATAATAAGAACAATATTAGCGGTAGTAAATAGGTTACACATCAGTATATCGGACAAAACAATTAAATATTATTTTCAATTTCGTACTCTTTTCCGAAAGGAACTGATTCGGCAAATAATACAATCAGAACAAAGCGCACATGGCAACCCGCCAAACTCACATTCCAAATTGCGCCATCAATCTCGCATTCTGTACTTCATATCTTTGTTATCTTTTCCAAAATTGCATTCCAAACTACGTGGACATTTAAAGATATTACCAAAAAACTTAGTGAAATTCACTAAAATTTGAAGTTGGATTCTTTATAAATATAAATATAATATTATTTTAATTTCGAGCTTAATTCGGCATTTGAGCTGGCGACAACACTGTTCTAATGGTGACAGGGCTACTGTCGCCGACGACATGTCTATTTTGCCATTTCAAATGGTGATAGTAGCTCATTTTTATTTTTTTATATTTTTTTGTAATACTTTATTACGATAATATTGTTTAAAAAACCCTAGAAAATAAGCAAAAACATAGCAATACTTGCACTAATGCTTTGGAGAGATTATTTTCAACGTAATGATAGGAGAAATCTATTTAACCATCCTATGGGGAAAAATAGCTATTAGCTACAACATTTAATCTAAATTTTGCGGCTCTGTTTAGGAGACATGTAAATCCTTACGCATAGTGCCTAGTTAACTCGTGATGGGTAAGAGAAGTAATTCAACTGAGACTTATAGACCTCTCTAAGATAATCTTATGATTTTATTCCTTCCTCGCAAGTTAAAAAAAAATCAAATGAAGAGGCAGCAACTAACTAAATACTCCCAGCAGCTCATGGCTAGTTGTCCACGACCATCTATGGTTATCTTTTTCCAATCAGAATATTTAAACATAGCCTAAGCCTAAACTACAAAAAACAAAACAAAAACAAAACCCCAATAAAATAGCTGGTTGGCGGACCGACCTCCACCGACTTAGGAATGAGCGTGGCGATCTCAGCCGCCACATCAGCAACCCCTCCAAGCCACGTCCCACCCCTGCAACGGCTAGTTCCCGGCCCTCCCGATCACGCCACGTACCCCGATCCGCCACGCGTAAGGCCGCGCCCCCGCCGTCCGATCCACGCGTTCCAGCCCCCCACGCGGTTGGGCGCCAACCCACCTCGATTTCAAAAAAAATATCGCCGTAAATCCCCAACCCCTCCCACCCTCAATATCCAACCGATATACACCGACATGTGGACCAATTGATTATGGACCCACTTCGCAGTGACCCGTTCTGGCTGCCACGGCGACGGGGGCGTGGGGGTGGTAATTGGAAAAGGATCTTTCGCACAGTCGCACGACCCAGCTTTGGATTAAGGCGGTTGTTGTAATTTTATAGAAACACCCCCCGGGGAGGGTTTTTCGAGGCAGCAAAAAAAGGGTCTCCCTATAAAAACAGCAAGGGGAGGTCAAGCTGTTTCCATATTTATCTCTTCAGGTCCTCTGCCATTAGCACATAGGTTTGCTTAGCGTTTAGGGGAAAGCTCCAAGGTTTTCATCATCCGCCAAGTCCCAAGTGAATTAGTGAAGTGTATCACGATTCTTTATTGAGAGAGGGATAGGATACTGCAACTGAGAGGGAAGGGGGAAAGGTATTTATTCACTTGTTCGGTTTCTTCCCTCCCAATATTGAATATTTTTCTTTTCTGTTCTGTTTTGATTCTAGGTTTGCTGTTTTTGTTTTGGGGGGGATTTTGCTGAGGCTGTTTTGTTTTTTCTGTTTCTTGTTCTGTTCTTGGAGACTGCTTGCGCTGGAAGGCTAGATTAGAGATTGATCAAGTTGGGATTTTGTTTGCTCTGAATTGTTTGTTCCAAAGCAGTTCTTGTTCCGCTTTGGCGGCTGGTTTGCTCGCAAGTTTTCTTTTGTGAAAAGGTTGGATTTTTGGTGGATGGGGATTTTTTTTTGGGGGGGGGGGTGTTATTTTTGATCTGTGCTTTTAAGAACTTCTGTTCTGTTTCCCCCTTTCTTCAAATTGGGGAGTTCTGCTGACTAGCTGCTCTTTCTTGAGCATTTTCCAATCAAGAATTCCAAAAGAATCCGTGGAATAGTTCAATTATTGCTGCAAAAATGTCATTCTTTTAGGGGATTTTTTTAAAAAAATTAAAGGTTTTGAATTGTTTTCTCATTGATGATAATTTATCCAATTCTATGCAGACTGCATTCTTTAGAAGATCTCAAATCAGATAGGTAACTTGTACCACCAAGAGCAGTAGAGTTTAACAAGCAAAAGGGGAAAATGGCAATTGGACAGGCTAAGCCAAAGGGGTCTCTTGCTACAAGCTTGAACTTTTCAAGCAGCAGCAGCACAAGGATCCTGGGGAGGAAGAGGGTCGCCGTCTCGCCGGCTCCGAGCCCCTCCGGCCCGCACTCGCCGGTGCGGGCTCTGCGCAAGCAGCGCAGCACCAGGCTCCACATGGACGACGCCATAGGCCCTCTTGAATCACTGCCTCAAGATGTCTTGGTAATTATTTACTCGTTACTCACTATTGTTACTGTTACATGATACATACCATTCAATTCTGCTTGTGTTCTTCTATGTGTAGCTTACCTCAATTCGATCGAAATCTTGCAGGTCAAAGTCTTGATCAAGGTGAACCACAACGACTTGAGGCAGCTCCTCCTCGTGTCGAAACCAGTCAGTGAAGCAGTAAGCACTTTGATCCCTTATCCTCCTAACCCAAATCGCACAGTGGGTTTGTGGTCCGTGTAGGCTAACATTGCCTTCTTCAATCTGATCTGTGCAGACGGTAGTTGCTAGAGAGCTGCATTTCGCCTTCGCGACGCCGTCCTCGAAGGCCGCCTTCAGAGGCGAGGAGGAGGAAGAAGGCCCCGGGGCGCCCAAGCAACACAGGGTTGCAAGGTCGCGCGTCCGGGGCAAGAACCTGGCGAGCATCGCCGTCAACCTGTCGGCGTCGTTCAACAGTTTGCTCTCTGAGGTGTAGATGTAAATATCACAACACATTTTTCGCTTGAACTGTTACATGTATCTATCTATCTAGTGTTAGGTTAAATGTTAGTGCTTTCCTTTTTTTAGCCCACGTTAAACGAAAACTTAGGTAGTGATATAGTCATATGAGTCAGTAGTCATAGTTATATGTGGTCGTTCTTCCATGCTGTGATTGAAGAGGACACACGATGTCTTGTGTAATGTATTTATATGTAAGTTATTGGTATAAGCGTCGGGTGTCAGAACTCAGAAGAGATCTCTCCTCTTGTGTATGCGGTAGTGTATGACCTCTGTATACTAGTGTACACGGGAAGGTACTTTTATTGATACAGAATAAATCAACTGTCTGGTCATGTTACTTCGCTCTTGAAACCATGCATCTTTTGCCTGACTAGTTGTGTAAATGTGTGTTGCTTTTGGTACTATGCGTGGTTGAAGAACAGAATGTCATCTGAATGATTTGGCGATTTCAGTACCAGTTCTGTTGCTGTTCGCTTCCATAGCGTGCTGCTGTTTTTCAGAAATTTGGTCGCCTTGTAGTCTGTTAAGATTGCTGCTCGGTTTGTTGGAGTTGATCTGAAAACATCTTGTTAAGATTCAGTTCGGGAAAGGAGGTGTCCATGTACACGTTTGTGAGTTCTGGAAGAAAAACCACTCCGCCCAGATCAGTCGGACTGATAGTAGTATCATTTATCGAGGAGAGGCGAAGTGGACCGATCCGAGCCCAGGCTCAGCCCAGCCACCACGACACGGGCTAAATTTTGGTTTCTGTACCCTAACGAACCTTACCAAATTTTGTAGTAAAATTCTGTGGAGCAACCCATGACCAAAACTGAGGCAAGTCAAAATTTAGCTAGCCCATATTTGGCCCGCATGGTATAGAGGGGAATGTTTTGCCTCAAAATCTTGCGAAATCTACAGGGACATGCCAAAGTTTGGTCACCAATCAAACGAAGGCCAAAATGACGGGGTATTACCAATATTTCGGCTTGGCAAATCTTGAAGCTACCAACGCTAAGCTCTCGCTTTCGCTAATATAAGTAAGATGCATCCGGTTCCGAGGAAACATCCGGTTCTGAGGGAAACGCGTAATAAGCAGATCGATTATTAATTAGATCTCCAACCCGGCCAGTGCACATCCTACTGTTTTCTGAACGAAATAGGAGGCGTGCGTGCGTGCGTGCTAGTACTAATATCTCGTACACAACTCAGGTTCTTACTAGTACACGCAACCTGTACAAGAAGCAACTAAGCCACGACTCCACGCCGATGCTTCCTCGAACACGTACCGCAACAGGAACGGCAACCCGTCACCGGCGAGAGCCAGCCAACCGATCAACAGTTGTTCGTGCAATCATTTGCATGGGGCTCCAAGCCAGCCCTGGGCCAGCACACTGCATTTACCAGCCCTGCACTGCACACGGTCGCTCGCGCGCGCGCCGCGGCTTGGTGTGCCGGTTTCGATCGGTACAAGGTGTGGTGCGGTCATGAGACCGTCATGTGGTGTGGACGTGTGGTGTGGTGCGGCGCACGGCACGTGGGAGGGATGGGGATCTATCTCGTGCCTGGGGCGCCCAATAATTGGGCTGCCGACCGGACGGACGGACCACGCACGCCGGGGCCGGGGCTGGGGCTGGTGCGCACGAAAAAGTAATAAAGGAACGAACAGCTCGGCGGCCAGCCGTGCCGGTTGATGGAGCGAGCGCCCGGGTCCAACGCATGACTGCCCGTGTCCCGATCGTCACCAATTCTGTTGGGACACTGTATACTGAAGCTCCCTTTGGTTGGGCTTCCAAACCTGCTTTTGCTTTTGTAAAAGTCAAAAGCCAACCAAAGGGGTAAAAAGCCATATGTGCTTTTGCTCAAAAGCAGCTTTCACTTTAGTACAAAATCAAAAGCACCTCTCCCCCCTGCTTTCAAGTACTTTTGGGGTAAAAAATTACCCACCTGCCACCGGTTATGAGGGTAACGCTTCGTTTTCCCGTCCGCTCCTCCCCGCATACCCCGTCGTCTCCATTGAGCGCCGCCCCCGGCGGCCCGTCGTCCGTCTTCCTCGCTCGCCGCCGGCCACGGCCAAGAATCGCCGACCCGGCCGCGGTTCCCGCCGATCGCCGGTCCGGCGCCCGCCGCCGCCACACCGCCGCCCGGACGGTTGCAGCCCGACGACTCCGATAGCCGCACCCCGCCGCCCGTCGCCGGCACCCACACCCACTACTGCAAGCCCAGTGACGGATCGACGACGACACGCCCACCCCAGGCTCCCTGCTCATCCATCCATCTGGTACGCCGCACTCCCTGCTCGACCGATCCGATCCGATCTGGTAACGTAGACACTCCTTTGTGCAAATATCGATTGATCCGATCTTGCAACAAATTGGGCAGTTCAAAATGCAGTCGATGGCAAATTTTGTTTATGACCAATGCCTGCACACCCAACAATCGTGTCAAATGTGTGCTTGTATAGTTGTGCTGCACGTGGGAGTGCTGCAGAGATGCAACTTTATAGACTTTTTCGCAAAGGTTAATTGGTACAAGTTTTTTATTTATCCAACTGAAAGGATGTTGCATTACAAGTTTTTTATTTATCCATCATTCCATGCACAAGGTGGGGCAAACTCTTGCCAACCCAATCCAGATCAGAATAGCAGCATTAAGGGGATGACTGTGATGCAGAATTTCATACTAGAATTTCATACAGAATGTTTCATACTAGAGTTTCAATTCCTACAAAAACTACTTCCTGTGCATTTCATACTAGAGTTTCAATTCTCACTGCATACAACTACAACTTTACAGATTCTGTTTTTACAGGGCGTGTTCATCTGAGTACCAACATTTTGCGACCCTACATCCTCGATCTCCAACAGGTAACCTACATCCTGGTTGGAGTTATTGTTTAGATCATACATAGAGGGGTCTCTTGGGAATGCGTTATATAGCACTTTGGTTCTAGTTCTTATGATTTATTTTTGGTTGGTTGAAGAATGGGTGATAAGGCGGATTGGGGTGATGCTTTTTTAAGGCATTTGTTTGATGCCTGCAAAGAAGAGATTGAAGCTGGGAATTTTCACTACTACCGGTTGGAAGAATGTTGTTTCCAAGTTTGCAGAAAAATCCGATGACAGGAGAACAAAAAAACAATTGAAGAACAAGTTAGATCTTCTGAAAAAGGAGTATTCAACGTTTATGGAGTTCAAGAATTGTGCAACTGGGCTTGGATGGGATGAGGCAAAACAAACTGTTGTTTGCTCAGACGAATGGTGGGACGAACACCTTGCTGTAAGAACTATTTTGTCATTGTAATTATATTCTTCCCATTCTTCGTTATGGTGTGCCTTGCTAATTTTTTTTTCTAATTGTAGAGATGCAACAATCGTGAGAAAGGAATCAAATGCCATCATGTGAAGTTTCGAAAACAAGGACCCAAGTTCCTTGATGACCTGCATATCTTGTTTGGCAAGGCACATGTAAGTGGGTCTTCTGCATCCTGTCCTGGAGATATATCATCCGATGAGGCAAGTGATGAGGATGTGGATGAGGTACCAAAGGATATGACAATGAACCTAGGAAAAAGGAAACGCAAGGGTACCTCCATTGGTGTTGAAGAGAAGGATGAGAAGAGCCCATTCTTTCGTTTGTACAAGACCACTTGTTTGAAGATAGAAAATGCTGCAGATAGGATCTCCACAAGTGTTGAATCATCATCAGCTCCTCCAACCAACCTAGTTCCTACCATTGCAGAGACTATGAAGATGGTGAAAGAATGTGGGGTGCAAGAAGGAACTGCTCTAATGTACACAAACCGCCTCCCTAATTGTTAAACTGAATTTAGGGAGCTCTTTAGCTCTCTAGAAACAACTAAAGGAAGGCTCGATTTGATTGAGAGGAGCTAGAAAAGGAGATGATGAAGCGCCACCGATTTGTTTCCATGTTTGTCGATTATTTTATTGTCATATGTGACAACAATTTCCCTATGTTGAACCATAATTTGTTCCCCTATGTTGAACCATAATTTGCTTGGAGATGTGAAACATTATTTATCTATTATTGTGTTATGTTTGTCGATTATTTATCTAGTAATCACAAGAAAGTTGTTGTATTTAATTATTAATATACTAATGTCTCATGTAGATGGATGATAGATTGGGAGATGTAGCCAAAGGAGGACAAAAGGACTACTATCGCTATTGAACTTGCACAAAGATGTTTGGTGCTATTGGAGAAATGGGCAACTTGTATACTGAGCGGTATTTGCACAAAGCTGAATATAGGGAAACGTTAGAAACTGGAATTCAATGGGTGATGAGGTGTATGTCACGTCCGAGGTATTTTTATAAGATGTTTCGGATGAGCACCGAGATTTTCGATAAACTTCATGACTTGCTAGTCTCTACTTACGGATTAACCTCAACCAACAATGTTTCATCTATTGAGTCATTGGCAATGTTCTTGTGGATCGTCGGAGGACCACAATCTTTTTCACAAGCTGAAAATCGTTTCACACGGTCACTTTGGACAGTTCACATGAAGTTTCACGAAGTGTTGAAGTGTTTGCGCAAGTTAGCTAAGGACAACATTAAGCCGAGAGATCCTACTTTTTCTACGGAGCATGAAAGGGTGAGAGAGGACCGTTTTTGGCCATACTTTAAAGGCGCAATTGGAGCAATAGATGGTTCACATGTCAAAGTGGTAGTGCCAGTGGACGAAGTGGTTAACCACACATGCCGTCATGGATATACATCTCAAAATGTGCTAGCTATTTGTGACTTTGACATGAGGTTCACCTTTGTGGTTGCCGGGTGGCCGGGTTCTGCACATGACACACGTATCCTCAATCATGCATTGGCAAATTTTCCTTCATTTCCCGTGCCTCCTAAAGGTAAACACGATTCCTTCAACAAATTAGCAATATTTGTATTATTATGTACCTTACTAACTTGGTTTTGTAGGAAAGTATTATCTTGTGGACTCAGATTACCCAAACCGAATTGGGTATCTTGCGCCTTTCAAAGGAAGCACGTACCATATACGAAATTTCAAAGATCGTTCGGGCCTCCTCAAGGAAAGTACGAGATGTTCAATTTCTTGCATTCATCTCTTCGTAATGTCATTGAAAGGTCTTTTGGAGTCTTAAAGCAGAAGTGGCGTATTTTGAAGGACATGCCAAGTTTCTCACCTCGTACTCAGAAGCATATCATTATGACTTGTCTTGCATTGCATAATTTTATCCGTGACAGCAATTTGTGTGATAAGGAGTTCAAGAGATGAGATGATGATGAGGAGTACTTGGTACAACATACAAGTGGCACGAGACAAACACAAGGAGATGAGAGTGACGATGTGGATAATGAGGATACCATGAATACCATTCGTACTAGGATAGCTGATGCTTTGGTTAGTGCGAGAGGAGGAGAGTAATGTTGAGGGATGGCATCATTGTATAAAACTTTTGATGGATATAGTTCTATTTATGTGGACCAATCACTTTGATAGATGAAGAACATATAAAATTTATTTTTTTCCTTTCTAAAATAGTCGTTTACATGCGAATTAGTGAACACGTTATTTTGTTACGAGCAATTTGCATATAAACACACCCACAGACCTTTAGGGGCATTACAGTATTTCTTACACGACCTACAGCTTTCACAATGCTCTAACCAAACGGTCTTCGCTTTTCCCACACCGCTTTCTCACATTGCTTTTCCATTTCACACTCACAAAGACTTTTCCAAAAGCCACAGCCTAACCAAACACACCCTGAGCTAGCTACTTGGGTCCTAGCTATTTGCCATTGTAGCATCCCAAAATGGATGGACAAGATCGCGTGTAGTCAGTCTACCTTTATGTGGAGTCGAGGATGTTATTCTCTTTCTCCAGTGTTGACACTCCCTTCGTGTTTCCATGTTGGGTAGCCCCTTTCTGGCCGAGTAGTGATTACCCAAGGTAAATCCTACCTCAAAGTTGGACTAGTAGTAGTCAGTCATACTCGCAATGCCCTGGCAACATTTCACCGAATTTAACGGCCCCTTGAGCTACACTAGCCGTGCAGTTGATTCTTTTCCGTAGCATTTCACTTTAGTTACAACTCCTATTCGGCCCAGGACAGTGTTAGCTTGGTACTGAATTAAAATGGGGAGTTTTTTTGGCCTCCGAATTGAGTATATATTCGATTCGCAATTGTATTCGTTATGACATTCGATCCGTATTCGTATTCGAGTATATTCAAATTCATATTCGCTTAAAAAAATATGAATACAAATATGGTTTCACTACTATTCGATTTGTATTCGACCTGTTTTCACCACTATGTGCAATAGTCGCTTGATCGGATCATAGTTGTGAGATACGATACGAGCGTGCACAGTGTTGAGAACGGAATAGATGAATATCGTATATCAAACCGAAATAATGACATCGAAACAATCACTACGAGAGAGAAAGGTTTGGCGAAGCTGACCTTGAATTTCTTAAGCACAATATAAAAATGTACAAGAAAGTGTCGCTCTCTCACAGCTCTCTCGAACCTTTTGAACTGCAGAATCTTTGCCCTATACAAGAATATAGTGCTAAAGAATAACATATCCTCCAATCCTCTTGTGCATCTCTTACTTGCTGTAAGTTTATTTATAGCTTGGGTTTTTCATTAACTACCCTCGTAACTTTATATAATATCCCCAAATTCTCGGCTGAAGAGAAGCCGGAATGGTGATCCTATTTGCATAGCTACCCAAGCAGCACATATGGGAGGGAGGCTTTTGTCTTCGTAATTTGTACCAGAAACCTAGGACGTAGACACAACCTAGGATCGTTCAAAATTTCATTCCGGTGCAAACTTCAATGTATGAAACCCCTCAAAATAGCCCCAAGCTCCACGCAAGAACCAAGAACCTAAATTTAGGTTGGAGAAAAAGCTTTCTGCTCACCACGCAGCTGCGTGCAGGTTGGAGAAGAAGCTTGGGGTACACAATTTAATAGAGTACAGTTCATCCCCATGACAACGTAAGCCAACCAGGCACAGTAGTCTGTAGCAGTGTAGGCGACCCAAACAATCTACGCTCTCCACAGACCATAGTTCCATGTCCCATCCTTCTTGGCAAGCCTTCAAGTGCAAGAGACGGTGCTCTTCGGTGCAAACAAAAAACGGGTGGCCTTACAAAAGATTGGTAATACACTTATATTTTGGCCTTTATTTAGTTTGATACCAAATTTTAGTATGTCCATGTCCATGGACAAGATTTGGCAAGATTCTTGCCATGTTTTTGGCCAAAATATGGATGACAAAATTGGTGACTAAATTTTGGTAACATCTCCTCTCTCTCAATGACACATGGGCCAATCATGGACATGCCAAAATTTGGCTTGCCAATGTTTTGGCCAGTGCTTGGATTGCTACCAAAGATTTTGGTCATGCCCATGATTTAGTACTACCAAATTTTGGTACCTCTAGGGGCTGTTTGGTTGCTACATTTGTAAACCAAATCAAATATTAGTAACGCCAATGAAAATTGGTTGATGTTTGGTTTGCTACCAAAATCTAGTAACATCAATGAAATCTAATGTCACACAGGGGTGGGGCTGTTCCTCGGGGTAGGGCAGCAGGGGCGACCGCCCAGGGCCCGAGAGGGATAGGCCCCCTGTGTACTATACTAGTATATACCTTGTATGAGTATATTGGGTCACGCTAAGGGCCTGAGCCGGTGAGGCCAATTCCAAGCAGCCTACAACCCATCAAAAGTCCGAACGCTCTACGCCTCTATCCATTCCTGAGTTATGACACTTTCAAGTTTGCAACGGCGTAGCTTCGTGAACTGTGTCACGGGCCTCACGACATCTAGTTCCCTACCTCTCCTCTTTCCCCGTACGAACGTTGTTATTGTCGTTCGCCTCACGTTGTCTACCTCGAGTCTTAGACACATGTCTGAAGAATCTAGGCCTTACCATTTATGAGACTAACACTTTGATTATTATACCTATTGTTTAGTCTCAATTGGATGAAAAGGTGAAAAATCAAAGAGGTATGCATTTGACATCATATTCTTATATTTTGTTGCATTTCTCGGATCCAAAATGTAGGTTGAACGTCACCAAAAGTCTAACTTGAATATGTGCATATATTTTTATTACACATTCGTGTATGCACATATTTAGGGAGAGTTCACTTTATGTTTTGTGGTTTCATTAGTATTGATCCATATTCTTTTATCCACTTATACTAAGGATCTTTACTTTGAAACATATCCTTTGAGTATATAAAACTTGTGTAGTTCATATATACTCATATTGCTTTATATTCAATTATTTGCAATTGTGATAGTTGTCATTAATTACCAAAGAGGGAAAGATTGAAGCATCTTGATCCACCATTATGAGTTAATGGTATGATATGGTAATTAATGACAATCATATTGTGGAACTAACATTTTTCATGAGTGGGTGAAATATGTTGAGTTCCATAATGATGATGACTTGGGATGACATCATAAGTTGATCAGTATCAAGTTAAAGTTCAAGAAGAGGATGTATCATGTGTTGATGCATATCAAGATCTCGAAGAGAAGATGATCATAAGTTGATCATCAAGTCAAGAGAAGGCCCATCATGTGTTGATGGATGACAAATGAAGAAGATCATCATGTGTTGATGATATTCAAGTCAAGAATCGGGATGAAGGATGTCCTCATGTATTGATAAGCATCAAGACAAGATCCTGGAGTGAAGGAATCCATCATGTGTTGATGGAAGGTTCGTGAAGAATGCATCATGGGTTGATGCATATCCAAGTCAAGAATTTAAAGTAAAGAAAACCATCATGTGTTGATGGATGTCAAGAGAAGGATGAATCATGGGTATACATATCAAGTCAAGGACCCAGACTTGAAGTAAAGATGTGTGTCATCAAGCTTCAAGAGGATGCTCAAGGCAAATGTATGACTAGCTAGGGCTAAGGATGCGCTCTTAGTCTTTTATCGGTCCTGGTGTTTGGTTGGAGACCGGATTGCTAGTACAGATTGACGTACTATTAAGAGGGGTCTTGACTAGTAGCTCGACTCTTATCATGTGTTGATAGCTCAATCTCGCTTGCTCTAACTCACCGTAGCATGATGTTATTATTTGCAAATATGTTTTACAAATAGTTGAGGCTCATGCGTCTCATCCTTGTAGCATGTGACTATACCTTGCAGATGTATTTTGCAAATAGTTGAAGTTCATTTACCTTCTCCTTGTGGTATGATCTAAGTTTGCAAATGGGTTTTGCAAATTGTTAGGGTTCATGCTTTGCTTGGTTATTGCCTAATGTTCAGAAAATCAGGTATGACCGCAAATATTGAGCAGTATTACCGCAGGCTGGTAATACCAAAGTTTACATGACGATATGAATTTTTCAGAGAGGATTTTTTTGGAAGTTTTCTTGAAATCCCAAAATAGGTATGAACCGCACTTGATGAACAGTATTACTGCAAGTCGTAGTACCAAAATCTAGTTGGCAGTATGTTTTTAACAGAGAGGTTGTCTTTGGAAGTTTTTCTTGAAACTTGATAATTGGTACGACCGCTTTTGAACAGCGGTACTACCGCGGGTCGGTAGTACCAAGATATAGATGACGGTATGTAAATCACAGAGAACGTGTTTTTGGGAGTTTTGATCTCCCCTGAGAATCGGTATGACCGCATGATCTGCGCGGTACTACCGGTGTGCGGTAGTACCGATATTTCTTTGGCGGTATGGCTTTTCCAAAGATGATGTTTTTCTTGTGTTTTTTATCCTCTGAAATTCGGTAATACCGATATAGCCGAGCACTGTTACCGCAGTGCAGTAATACTGATTTGTAGTTGGCGGTAGTACCGTAACTTTTTCGTAGCGGTTATATCAGTCGCATTAAATGCACAACAGCCTACCGTTGTTCTCAACTGCGATAGTACCGATCCTGAACGACGGTATTACCAGAAATCCTGATTTTTTTCAGGATGTTTGTTCTAACGGCTAGTTTTTGCGTGTGGACTATAAATACCCACCTTGGCCGGTTGTGAATAAGGTTACTGGTGCTATATTCATTCCCTTTAGGAAAGAGCAAGTCTTCTACACTCTTTTGTGCATGTGTTGCATTTAGTGAGCTTAGAGAGTAATATGTAAGTGTATGTGTTGCATTAGGTAGTGGATTGTGTATCCACTTGAGTTTAGACACTTGATTCGTTCAAGTGAGAGTCTTCGTCTTATTACTATTGGTGTTTGCCAACACCTAGACGGTTTGGAGGTATTGCGCCGGTGAGCTTCTCAAATAATGTTGTGAGAAGACCCGGGCGGTTGTGAGTGGTTTGGTGCTCGCTATCTACGAAGTGGAGAAGTACAACCCCAAGTGGATCGAGATGTTGGTTCGTGTTGGAACCAGTCCAAGTGTTTGGACTTACCTCAGAGGTGTTTGGCTTAATTCGTGGAGCCGGTCCAATTAGTTTGGGCTTACCACAACGTTGATTAGGGGAGACCGGTAAGTCTCCGAATACCACGGTAAAATATCATTGTGTCATTGTGGTTTGTTCTCTAGTGATTTACTTTGTGCGATTTACATTTCTAGAATTAAATTGCTTACATGTCTTTGTATATTTCTATCATTGATATAGTCTTATATTATTGGTGTACTTAGTGAGACTAGTTGTTTTATGTATTAATTGTGCAAAACCGATTTATAATGTAGAAGTTGGCCAAAAGTTTTTTAAAACCTTCTATTCACCCCTTTTTAGTTGGCCTCCTCCATCTTACAGTGTCGACACCATTAATGGAGGATGGGAGTCCAATTTCATTTATTCCCAACCACCTTCGATATGTAACGATTCTACTCGAAATCACCGCATACATGGTGTTTTTCCTGATTAGTCGTTCGCTGCTTCATTGTTAAATAACAAGCAATATGTGCACTATTGAAGAAAAAAAAAACATAATTGCAGTTCATTTGGTTCTAAAGATCTCCATTAGGTTTGAAAGTGGGTGAGAAGGGGATCACCATTGCGAATTTTGGTCAATTATTCATGGTAAGATTTTCTGTCCTTCATACAGTTTTCTAAATTATAGCCTGTCTGCACTATTTTTTCCCCCCAAATATGTGTTTCTTTTCTATTTTTAGGAATTATCACAAATTATATGGCTAAACTTTTCGTAGATTTTTGTTGTTACCGTTTTCATGTAGCGGTTCCTATCCCATTACAAAAGCCCAAGTGATTTTGTTCTTTATTTGAATCAATTCTTATACTAGTGTGTGATAATATGTCGTCTAGAAAAGAATTTATTGGTTGCACGTATACAAAAATGACAGTTTTTGTTGTTGTTTTGACTAGATGTACTATTTAGAGCCTAGAGGCCATATCTTACCATATCTTATTGTGATGTATTGTACATTAGCCTTGCAACTAAAATAAAAATATTGTAATGCGTTCGTGACCGATCGAATAAAGGGTCTCTATTTTTCTCTAGCCTTAGGGTCTCGAAAATGTCAGGAACAGACCTATACGTGAGGAAATCGGGCACCAAAATTTAGGTAACGCCAAAATTTAACTTGACCACAATTCAAACAACACTATTTTTGCCAATATTTGGCTTTGCCCATGTTTTGGTTATGCTAAAATTTCAATTTGATTCATTTTAACCATTAACCAAATAACCACCGGGAACCACCTCTTAGTGTGGTGGTCGAGTTGTGGATGTTCGACTTCAACACTAGAGTTCATTTAAATTCTGATTTCTACATTTACACACACGTGAAGAACTAGTGTTCTTCAATAAAAAATTTGTGAGGTTCAAAAATTTATCTCCAACCTTCGTTTGTTTTAAGTGCGTGCTAATGAGACATAATCGTGTGGTATTTGTGCGTGTGTACGTGTTCATTGTAATAGCAAAACAAACAGTACCTGCCCCTGGTTCCTCTGAGAACCAAGAACCAAAGAGCCCCTAGCATGCGTGGCACACTCGTCTGAGTGATGGGAGCGGACTAGCGGAGGATGAGGATCTGGCCCAAGGGCACTTTCACTCACCAGTCGGCTTTGTTGGTTTCGGCAGCAGGCAGAGCTTTGTCCGCCTCTGGCTCTGTGCCCCGTTTCGATCCATCCGGCTGCTGCCCGAGCCGAGCCACCTGCCGGTGCTCCGAATCCTGTGGCTCCGTGCTGCCGGCCATCACGTTCCTGCTGCAGCAGTCACACGACGTTTGACCGGCTCCGGCTTTCTTGGCTTTGAGTCTTTCGACATTGTAACCGATCGGGTACATTCAAGTTCCATTCCGACCTTATTTCTTTAACATTAACTTTTTCCCGATATTACTGACTTAATTTTCCCGCGCCAAATGATATCCCAAAAAGGCTCCAAGTAGGACACAGTTATTTCACATAAATTTTTGGAAGGATCAAAGCACTTAAGTTTGGCTCTTTTGGAGTGTGGGGTTCTTTTTTCCAGATTCCTGCATGACGTACTACGATTTTTTTTGGGGTGAAATTTATGTATTTCAAGCACGACCTTAGTAACGCAGCACATAAGGTCTTGTATAGAAGGATGTTATAGTACTTGAGGCTTGTTTGGAATCCAAGAACTTAACAAGAATTTCAAATGAAACAATTCAGAAAAGTTATCTCAATCCAAATGGAGCATTAAAATTTTTTAATAGCTCACTTCGCATTTAATGGCCAAGACAAGAATGAATCATTAGTTATTTGCTCTATTTCTTGAAGTCATCACAGTTTTAACACAGTAGAATTAAGCTCCTTCTGTCCTTCCTGGCGTTAGTAAGTTACTGTACCTGCTGAAGATTGTGATGCTAGTTCATATCCTTCGACAGTATCAACCTCACATGTAGACAAGTCAGAAAAAAGAAGACCCGGAAAAAAAGGGAAGCTTTGTGCTCTTGTTTATCTCCTTTGCTTGTCAGCTTCTCTGTATATAAAAACCAACTTGGCGGTGTCTGGCTTTAACCACCCAACTTCTCCCGCTTTAAATGGCAGCTTCCTCCCCTCCGTCGCCGCCGCAAGAGCTCGCCGCCGGAGAGAGGCTGCCCCACCACCCCCTCCTCGCCGCGGCCGCGGCCGCCTCCCTCCTCGCCTTCCTCTACCTCCCACGGCCCCTCGTCCCGCTCCTCCTCTCCCCCGCCTCCCTCTCCTCCCTCCTCCTCCTCCTCTCCCTCCTCCGCCTCGGTTCCCCACCGCCTCCCTCTCCTCCCCCTCCGCCGCCGGAGAAAACTCCGGAGGTCGCGCCACCTCCGCCGCCGCCGCCGCCCGAGCTCCCGAGCGTGTTTTTGGAGCCCGAGTTCGCGTCGTGGGCCGCCAAAGGGCGCGCCTTGGAGGTGATCCACGAGGAGTTCGAGGCGGAGTGGGGGCCGGGGGAGATGGGCCTGACGTGGACCTCGGACTCCGACTCGGAGAGCGCCACCGACGACGACTACGACGACGACGACGGGAAGGTGTACGGGATGATCGAGATCGAGCTGGAGGAGGACAGCCTCATCGAGATCGACATCTCGCGGTGCCGGTGATGGATTGGCCGGGCAATCTTACTAGAGGTTTTTTCTTCGGGGTTTCTCGGTTCTTGTGTTGGTTTTGACAGAATCTCTTCTGATTCGGCGTGTGAATTGGAGTTGGCTTTTGCTGCAATGTACATATAGGATGGTGAGATACGGAGTGAGAAGGCTTGTTTGGTCGATTCAAGATGATGACAACTTCAGATCCTAGTTCTTGTGCTATATATATTAATCATCACTTGATTTGTGTTGAGTTGTGACACTTGGATTGATTTCTCTCTTAAGTTCCTTGCGAGAACTGAGCATACAGTGAGTACCATAAGCTGTTGTAATTAGTGATTTGTGAATCCGGTTGTTTCAGTCAGCGTGGGAATGCCGGCATCTTGCTTATGCGAATATTGCAATTTTGCTGGACCGCATTGCTCGAGTAGTGGTATGTCATGTGGGCTGAATTGCGCTACAGTTTCAGCTTTTGTTGCAATTTTTTCCTAGTATCTTTGGAGGCGGTGGTTGGTTCTAGAGCAAACGAGCTTCACAAATTATGTGTGAAGATTGGGCCAGTGGTAGACTGGTACGTGGTTGGATTGGAGAAAGTTGGTTCGCTAGACTAGTACAAAAGAATTCAAAGCGCGAGAGCAACAGTGTTTCTGTCATGCTGTGCACTGTTATCTACTTAATAGGGGATAAAAAAAAACCCATATTTCAACCTTTCCCTAGCTCGGCGGATTATCTGGGCGAGCATGGTTCAATTTGGCCTCAACAGCTTACTCTTGACTGAACTTTGTTTCACCTCGACGACGATGACTTCTCGCCCAGGGCTTTCCCCTAGCTCGACGACTGCACCTCGTGTCAGGATTCAAATATATAAATTTGAATACTCATAATGTACTAGTTCAGAATCACACTAGTGCACACAGTGTTAATATTGATGAATATCATTCCACACAAGACGAATATAAGAATAAACGACTAATTTGATTAATAAATAACGGTTGTGATCTTATGATCGATTTTACACTTATTAAACAACGCAGGGCTGAAACTAAATAAAGAGACGGCAATGGAATGAAAATAACTCCAGCGGTAACCCATCGACTTGCTACAAGCAACCGATTGGGATCAAAACCTAGAGATCACCCTCGTAAAACTTATCCTCGAAAGCAGGCGAAAACTCCTCCACTTCAGCTGAATGATTGCAGCAAAAATGAGTACTCTGAGTACTCAACAAGTTGTACCACATAATGCAATTATAGATGATGATTTATTCCAAAGATATGACTTCTATGGTTATTTTGCAAAAAAATATCATTTGCAATTGAATACAAATAATATATTGAAAGCGTAATTTAAAACAAATAAACAAAAATAGTTTAACAATTATTTTCACAAAGAACACAAAGCCTAATCAATTTCTTTCCCACAGTTATATAAGTTTAACCACACAGCTATCCCCTTTTAAATGTTTTTTCTAATGAAAATCTACACTCGTGTGAAATCCTCGTGAGCGGCTATTCGAATAGATTGATTAGCAGTATACAGAGGTTTGTACACTTCACCCATAAGATATAACCAATGTAGCTAACACCAATCATAATAAAACCTTTCCGAAACTTCATCTTGACAATTGACCCTCCTGATGTGTTTTACTTGTAACACCCTGGCTATTCGGAAGTCAAGATGTTACCTAAAGAACTATCATACAACCACATTACAGAAGAATTTAAACTGTAACTCCTCTAGGTACATAAAGCGATCAACTTTAATAGCAGCATGGCAGGAATAAAGACTAAATTCATCTGAGTATAATCAGAGAGTGAATAAAACAAACCACTAGCAACAATTAACAAAACCTAACATGGAGAGAAATATCATGCAATATTAAATTTATTTGTTACAGTTCCTCAATTAACAAGTGGAAGACATAATCAAATTTATTATTGAAGGTAAATTATGGTGAACTGAGTGAAAAGTTGTAATACCTCATAAATCCAGCTAGTTCGCATAGTTTGGAATTTAGTCGAGAACGAGATTTATTAGTATCCTAATCGCATTCTAGTAAAAGAAAGAAGTCGAGGAGAAAAAGAAATAGTTTTGTCGAAAATTCTATTTAGCGGGGGGTTATCATAATTTTCCGGCAACTTTGGCAGCATCGCGACCAGAGGCCCAAGAGGGGCTGGCCGGCCCATGAAGGGCCGCCATAAAGGGGGGCGCCACTCCCCAAACCCTAGCCGCCTTCCTCCCACCAAGCCGCCACCCTCCCTCTCCATCCTCTTTGGCGGCGCCTCCTCCCTGGTTGGCGCCGTCTCCTCCCTTGGTGGCCGCCATTGGTGCTCCTGAGTTGGTCTCCAAGATCCCCGGCGCTTCTCCTCCGATCTGTCCTCCGCGGGTCGCTTGCCGCCGTGGTTCGCTGTGGTGTGGCCGGCCAAGGAAGAAGAAGGAGACCAGCGGGAGTGGTTCTTCGTCGTGCTACGGGTCTTCAAGGGTAACGAGCACCCGGTTATTTGTTTGATCAAGTTTTGTTGCGGTAGAGATCATTTGAGTCACGTCGGTTTAGAGTTCCAGAATTTACAGAATTGATCAGAATGTTGCGCGGCTTGTTTCAGTACTTTAGAGGCCGAATTTGGGGTTTTGCCCTTCTAGAGATTTGTTCCTGGTTTCGTTAGCTTTCTTTTGGCACCAAGATGAGAAAAATCCGACCAGTAGTTTGAGAGATATGCATTTTGAATACGAACTGTCCAATCTGTCTGAAATCTGTGGTCAGTAGTTTTGTCCCTCGTTTTTGTTCAAAATAGAGGCCGAATCAGAAGACTCCCCCAACTAAGTTATTGTATATATTGAAATTATCTTTCCAAGTTGATAAAGATCATTCCATTTGGATCAGTAGGCTAAAAGTTACACTATTTTCTTTACTGCTGATCTGTTTTCTGGACTGTTGTAGATGGGTTAGGTTTAGCAGTTAATTACCCTCTGTTTTGGCCAAATCAGAAGATTCCGCCAACTAAGTTTTTGTAGCCTGATCAGTTAAGAATCAGTGAGCACTGGTTTCAGGTCGTTTAGAGTTACAGATAATTATTGGCGAATTTTCTTGTGCAACTGCCCGTAGAACGATAATCTGGACATTTGGTGTAGATGTCAAATGGAACCCTTGGGATGAGTGAGTTGATTAGAGAGCATCGTAGTACACTTGTAGCTGCGCCATATTCGATTATCCGTAATACGTGGTAATACTTGTGTAGGCGGTGAGACGGTGGGTGGAAGGACACCTTCGTTGTTTCACAACACGTCACCACACGGAAGGCAAGTACAAATGTTTAATTTGTGTGAATTCATTGATTACATGTTAACTTGGTAAATTATGAATATTCCTGTGATTTGAGTATGATGTGGTAGAGTTCAATACCTTATTCGATGATACATTGAGCTGAATGCCAAGTTATGTTTTTCATTCCATGCATACATAATTCGATTCTCATCCACGGGAGTGGAAACTTGTTTAAGTCCCATTAATTCCAATATGGGCATGTAAGACCTACCATTCCAATGTAGGCGATTTGGACATTCCGTATGAAACGTTCTTCATACGGACTTGGATCCCGCTCTTTGTTAAGAGCGGGCTTAAGTGAACACCGACGGTGTGTCACTAGTTATACCGGTATAAACTTGTGGAAAGTCCATTCTCCTTCAATGCATTCATTCATTCATACCGTGCTTTCTTAAATTCATGAAGTAAATGATGTACTTGGTGGATTGTTTCGATACAGTATTCTATGTGAATGTATATGTTGTGCTTGCTGAGTTTCGACTCACTCTTGCTTTTATTTAATTTTAGGTGAATTCCAGTGAAACGGTTGCTAGCGGGAGGGTGTAGTCCAGCACGTTCCATGCACATGAATAAAATATCCATTCGTTAAAGTTCTATTTACATCTCTTCAGTTTTATTTATAATGTAATGGACTGTAATAATTATCACTTGGAGGTCCATTACTATCGCTTTGGTTAATTCTCGTTTAAATTTACAGATGAACTGTTATTAAGCTATAGATTGTTATAATGGTTAATCGTTTCTTTAGCATTGAATGCGATGTTAATCTTATGAGTTGAATAGTAGGTTGTCTTGTTAGGTGACATCTTGTCTTCCGAATAGACAGGGTGTTACAGTTGGTATCAGAGCGGGCTTTAGGTCCGTGGTGAACAAAGAATTAAAATGACACACTGTGCACAGTAGGTGGGGTTTGGGAAATCCATTGCTTCCGCATTTCTAGTGATTTGGTTCATTATGTAGTACTGTGTAGAATTATTTCGGTACTATCTCTCATGTTGTTAATCTGTGATATGATGTGTTATCCTATATAAATATATGGATTAATTTTTATGATTGTCATGAGATGATCCTATATATTCATAATTGATTGAATTAGCTATGCGTATCGGTAGCGGACGTTGAGCAGTTGAGTTCGTGGTTGTTGTTCTGGGTTTTGCCAGGCTACACCACTGTTCGTGGTATGAGAGTAGAGAAGTTCTTACCCCTGTTCCATAGTTCTGTGTTGAGCCTGAGCTCATTGTTGAAGTTGTTGTCTTTCTCAAACTTGTATCTGGTTTCTTGGTTGTAGTTTCTTACAGTTCATGAGTTTCTTTTGACTGGGGTGTTTTGATGAAGTGGGCAAGCTCCAGTAGATCTCTAATCATTCTTTGAAATAATTGTTGTTCTTTCGATTATTGTGATATTTCTACTCCACGTGAGCGTAGTTAAATTGCAAGATTTATCTTTTCACACAAGTTCGGTTTTACCCCTGTTGGAAATTGTGACTCATTTATTCGCTTGGAATTTCGGGCAGTGGAAGATTTCTTTTGCAAGCTCTTTATTAATTGTGCATTGACCTTGCATATTTCTTTTGGGTTAATTTGAGAGTTGAAGTTTTATGCCTTTCTTATGAGAAGGAGAATGTTAAAACCCTTTTGTGATATGTTGTCATACTTTATCTAAGAGGTTCTATTTAAAAGCATTATGTGGTATGGTAGGAGTTATCAGGTTGGGTTAATATCTTGGTGCAAACCAATGACTCTTAGATAATGTCTTCAAAAGTCAAGTTAATTTTACCTTGGTAAATATTAACATCAAATAAGTCTTCTATTTGGATACCTAAAGAATTTGTACAAATGCTAAATTCAACTGATTTTGTCATGCTAAATTGATGTTATAGGTATGAGGTAATGGATGACGGTGGTTGTAATGACTTCCAAAAATGTTATCTTATAATTATTCCATTGCTGAAATTTAAAGTTATTTCATTCCAATTTCTGAACAAAGGTAGGACTATGAATGCTTCCATGATTAGATAATCATCGGTTGTTAGTATTAATAGTTAGAGTGCTAGGAGTGCGTGTAATACTGGCGTTGAGTATTACTAAGGACAAATGAGCTAAATCTAATAAGTGATTTAATCTAGTATGTTTAAAGGGTTTGTCTTGTACTAGAGTGAGCTTGTTAAAAAGAGGTTTGTTTCAGCTTTGTGGCTTTCGCACTTGATTTCTTTTCTAGAATAAGTTGTTATTACAATCCCATTTGATGCTGGAGTTTTCTATGACACGATTTGTCATGCTTCCTTTAGAAGGTTTATTGATGTGATAGTAAGGTAAATTGATTGTTACCAGAAACGTATGTTATTGGTCTTAATGAAATGTTCAGTAATATGAGGGTAATGTTGATTCTTTTATAGAGAAAGAAATTTGACTGTCTTTCGTGATATTTCAAAAAAAAATGATCAAATTTCAAGTTTGGTGCTCATGATCTTTTGGGGGTTCAAGTTCTATGTGGTAAACGAGGTTTGTCGAGTAAAGCGTTATGTTGCGAAGTTATAATGGTTCTTCGGTGATGCGAGTGTTTCGATCTTGAATGCTCGCTTGTTCTTAATCATTAACATATGATATTCTCTTCTTGTGTGGCCCATGCTTTCAATCTGCGGACTTCACTTATGTTCTATGAGTTCATTGCTTAATTGGTCTTCCCTCGGTCCTGTGTTCATTGCGGCGCAAGAATGATTTTCTAGTTCGTGAAAATCGGTTCCATTTGCCTCTTCTTTTGAGAAAGAATCACCCATTCTTTTCACGTCGGTCTTTCGAAGTGTTTTCTAATTGTTGTTGTGAGATTGATGTTAATACTTGTAGTAAATTGATAGCCTTGGGTGATATCGTTCAAATGAGAGTATTTCAAGTTTTGTTTTCGTGGGCTTTTGGAGCTCATGAATTATGTGGTAGCTGAAATGAGTTTAAACAAAATGACGTATTTGAATGTTCTATCAATTATCAAGTGATTCTTGTGATTTGAGATTTAGGCTCCTTAGCTTGAGTTGGCAAAGTGATATTCCAATCAAAGAAAATCAGTTCTTTTGTTAAAGGGAAGAGTGTAGTAGAGGTATTCGAGATTGGATTTTTATTGTTTGAGATTCGATATTATCTTCTTGTGGGACTTGTGACCTTAGCTGTGGCCTCGTCTTTTGTTTTTTTTGAGTTCTTTGCTAATTGCCTACTTCTTACGGTTTTGTGTTTACAGCGAGTGGTAAACGTTTTCTTGGTACTGAAAAATTATTTCCACATACCTCTTCTTTTGAGAATGGAGGAACTGATTCGTTTTTTTCAAGTGTCTTCTAAAGTGTATAGAGACGACTAGATAGTGGTGGTCAAGTAAATTATTTTGTGAGGCTTGAGTGCCAAATTATTTAAGGTGCTTAAGAGGAAGAAATGGTTTCATGCTAACATCCTCATAGAGTTTGATTTAAATAAAATGGTTCTCTTTGGAGCTAAACTTTTACGTTGTTGCGATTATCAGAATTTATAATGAAGTGTCATCCAATATCTTCTTGATCTTGTTAGTGGATTACTAGAATATCAAAAGTTTGGGGGATCTTGATCGATTGTTTAAAGTATTGGGATTGTGTAACTTACAAGGCTGAGCAAGTGAAACTGAATGGTGTGGTTTAGTGGGCGTCCAAGATTGGTGAAGTTAATCGTTTTGAGTAGTTAATTGATTATTGAGGATGATTGAAGTTATGACTGAGAATATTGGTTGGGTTGTGAGAATTTTTGATAAGAGAATGTGAGGGATTCTTGAATTATCACAGGAATTCACTGTAGGAGCCTTGGAGATTGAAGTTTGGAGCTTTGCATTTTTATGCTAGAATCTTGGTTGCCAATGATTATGTGTAAAGGTAGCAGAATAAGAGTGGATTCTGAATAGTGGGATGGTCATTGATAGTATCCTTTCTGTAGTAGATGGGAGTGTGTGATGTGAATTTCAATTGGATTATCCTGAACGGATTGAGGTAATGTGATTGTGGGTGTTGCAATTAGTATTATCGAGGTGTTGGGAATTATTTGTCAGAATAATTCATTTGGTAGAGGAGCTGACTAGAGTATCCTTCTGTGGACTAGTATGGTTTCTCTATATGAGTGTGGTTGTTGCTCTCGGGTTGAGCATCACCCTAAGTTGCCGATTGAGATGTCATTTACAAATTGTGTTAGCTTTATGTTGGCATGGTGGTTCTTTCTGGTTCAGGAAAAATAAAAGAAGTGTCTGATGTGGGCGTTCGAATGATTTTTCTTTTGGCTTTCGTGACGTCTATTCGCAAACCGCCCACTTGGAAAGTGGAAAGGTTTTCATGAGGAATCATCGATTCTGGATTTGACTCTTTTGGTACCAAGCTGGTAACGAGTGGTTGCAATGAGAGTGATTTATTTTCAGTTGGGCTTTGTCTGTAAAATAGTTTGTTTAAAGCGAGTTGTTGTGTGTACCTAGTTAAAAGAGGTGCTCCTTGTTAATGTGAAAAGATTGATTGAGACATAGGACAAGAGTTCCATGTAAATTGTGCCGGTTGTGTTGTTTGGAACCAAAGGGAAGGTTGACCCAAGATACATTGGTTTGTTCTAGAAGTTGAGGGGATTTTGGAAATTAGTGTTTCGTTAGGATCGTCTCGAGTCCAGGCGCGGGGTGTACATTGTTTGGTATGACCCGGTATTGGAGGAGTACTTGAGAGATCTAGAGTGTGAGGGTTCGTTAGAGCCGTCAACCAATGAGTAAGACCTTACCTTCGAGTCCCGGCCAGTGAAGATATTAGAAGAATCAGAACGGGTTTTGAGGAACAAAACTTTGAAGTATGTTAAAATCCTTTGGTCTCATCAGTCTGAAAGAGAGGCCACTTGGGAGTTGGAGTCCGCATGCGCGAACAATACCCGAATTGCTCACTTCTGGTAATTATTTAAGTTATTCATCTTTCATTCTCGAAGTTGCTACGTAGATTCGAGGTCGAATCTTTTCTAAGGGGGATAGAGTGTAATACCTCATAAATCCAGCTAGTTCGCATAGTTTGGAATTTAGTCGAGAACGAGATTTATTAGTATCCGGAATCGCATTCGGTAAAAAGAAAGAAATCGAGAGGAGAAAAGAAATAGTTTTTGTCGAAAATTCTATTTAGCAGGGGGGGTTATCATAATTTTCCGGCAACCTGGGCCGCAGTGCGCGACCCAGGAGGCCCAAGAGGGGGCTGGCCGGCCCATGAAGGGCCGCCATAAAGGGGCGCCACTCCCCAAACCCTAGCCGCCTTCCTCCCACCAAGCCGCCACCCCTCCCTCTCCATCCTCTTTGGCCGGCGCCTCCTCCCCTGGTTGGGCGCCGTCTCCTCCCTTGGTGGCCGGCCATTGGTGCTCCCGGAGTTGGTCTCCAAGATCCCCGGGCGCTTCTCCTCCGATCTGTCCTCCGGCGGGTCGTTTAAATGCCGGTGGTTCGCTGTGGTGTGGCCGGCCAAGGAAGAAGAAGGAGACCAGCTGGGAGTGGTTCTTCGTCGTGCTACGGGTCTTCAAGGGTAACGAGCACCCCGGTTATTTGTTTGATCAAGTTTTGTTGCGGTAGAGATCATTTGAGTCACGTCGGTTTAGAGTTCCAGAATTTACAGAATTGATCAGAATGTTGCGCGGCTTGTTTCAGTACTTTAGAGGCCGAATTTGGGGTTTTGCCCTTCTAGAGATTTGTTCCTGGTTTCGTTAGCTTTCTTTTGGCACCAAGATGAGAAAAATCCGACCAGTAGTTTGAGAGATATGCATTTTTGAATACGAACTGTCCAATCTGTCTGAAATCTGTGGTCAGTAGTTTTGTCCCTCGTTTTTGTTCAAAATAGAGGCCGAATCAGAAGACTCCCCCAACTAAGTTATTGTAGATATTGAAATTATCTTTCCAAGTTGATAAAGATCATTCCATTTGGATCAGTAGGCTAAAAGTTACACTATTTTCTTTACTGCTGATCTGTTTTCTGGACTGTTGTAGATGGGTTAGGTTTAGCAGTTAATTACCCCTCTGTTTTGGCCAAATCAGAAGATTCCGCCAACTAAGTTTTTGTAGCCTGATCAGTTAAGAATCAGTGAGCACTGGTTTCAGGTCGTTTAGAGTTACAGATAATTATTGGCGAATTTTCTTGTGCAACTGCCCGTAGAACGATAATCTGGACATTTGGTGTAGATGTCAAATGGAACCCTTGGGATGAGTGGGTTGATTAGAGAGCATCGTAGTACACTTGTAGCTGCGCCATATTCGATTATCCGTAATACGTGGTAATACTTGTGTAGGCGGTGAGACGGTGGGTGGAAGGACACCTTCGTTGTTTCACAACACGTCACCACACGGAAGGCAAGTACAAATGTTTAATTTGTGTGAATTCATTGATTACATGTTAACTTGGTAAATTATGAATATTCCTGTGATTTGAGTATGATGTGGTAGAGTTCAATACCTTATTCGATGATACATTGAGCTGAATGCCAAGTTATGTTTTTCATTCCATGCATACATAATTCAGTTGCTGTCCACGGGAGTGGAAACTTGTTTAAGTCCCATTAATTCCAATATGGGCATGTAAGACCTACCATTCCAATGTAGGCAGTTTCGGACATTCCGTATGAAACGTTCTTCATACGGACTTGGATCCCCGCTCTTTGTTAAGAGCGGGCTTAAGTGAACACCGACGGGTGTGTCACTAGTTATACCGGTATAAACTTGTGGAAAGTCCATTCTCCTTCAATGCATTCATTCATTCATACCGTGCTTTCTTAAATTCATGAAGTAAATGATGTACTTGGTGGATTGTTTCGATCAAGATATTCTATGTGAATGTATATGTTGTGCTTGCTGAGTTTCGACTCACTCTTGCTTTTATTTAATTTTAGGTGAATTCCAGTGAAACGGTTGCTAGCGGGAGGGTGTAGTCCAGCACGTTCCATGCACATGAATAAAATATCCATTCGTTAAAGTTCTATTTACATCTCTTCAGTTTTATTTATAATGTAATGGACTGTAATAATTATCACTTGGAGGTCCATTACTATCGCTTTGGTTAATTCTCGTTTAAATTTACAGATGAACTGTTATTAAGCTATAGATTGTTATAATGGTTAATCGTTTCTTTAGCATTGAATGCGATGTTAATCTTATGAGTTGAATAGTAGGTTGTCTTGTTAGGTGACATCTTGTCTTCCGAATAGACAGGGTGTTACAAAAGTGCTGGTCTACTCCCTCCCAACAAAGCCATCATCAACGTTCACCTAAATAAATAAAGAAAACAAGAATGAGTCAAAATTCAGCAAGTACAATAAACAATTGATCATACACAATTCTGAACATGTCAACCACATTATGAATTATGAACTCAGCTCTGGAAACATATGTGTATGTATGGAATGAATGGATGCATTGAAAGAAATAGACTGCACACATGAATGTAATACCTCGAATTTTAATACTCAGTTCTTACAAGTTCTTACGAATGCAGCAAGGAAGTGGTATAACCGGTGGTTGGTTCGTGATACTCTCACTTGCGATCAGCCCAACGATTGCGAGGGACGGCACCTGCTGAGTTAGTAATAAGTGGAGCTCGGAAGGCTTCAATATGGTAGCAAGGACCAGCAATAATCAAATCAGTTAATGCATGTTGAAAAATTATTCAAAGTACTAGTCAAAGTTGCTGATCCTAGCCTAGAAAGAGCTAACTAATCAAAGCCTACCAAGAGAATTGTATGAACACACACACGCAAGGATCAATGTGACTTGATATAAACAAAGGAAATTCTCACACCAAGTGCTAGGAGAGATGCTAGCCAACTACTCTAACTTCTTTGTTGGGGCACAAAATTGTTCACACGATGTAGAACACAAAACCAGAATAACGTGCAATGTAAATTGCCCTCTAGTTGAAGCAGTAAACAAAAGCTAATCTCAAAATATGAAAGATCAAAGTTTTATATGGTTTATATATACTCGTTTGAAAGGTTTCGACGAGATCTACAACTTTGCAGTTGAAATGAACCCCAAATTCCGAAGGGAAGACAAAAAGAACGGCAAAAACCGAAACTAAAAACTTGTGACGCGAATTCGGGGCTGAAGATGGCCGATTTTGGGGGCCTCAGAGGGCAACTAAGGCTTAAGTGGAAAGAATGTGTCTCGTCGTTAGCTTTCCAACGAGCACTAGAACGTCTAAAACGGAAACTGTATACAAAAGTTATACCTATTTTACTGAAGGTGTCTCGGAAACGGTATCGTACTCGAACTCGAAACTGACTTAGGTTCAATGTTGAAATTGGTATATCTTTTGATTCCGTGAGCCAAACTTACTGAAAATTTTTGTGCAAGCTTATGGCTATATGTAGAAGGACTCCACTAATTTTCACTGGTTTTTGGCGTAAGATTATTATTATTTTTTCTTTTTTTCTACCACGGCTTTTGTTCTGTGTGACGGCCTTTTTCTCCTATTATTTGCTGGCCCTAGGGTTTTCCACAAGTCACGAATAACAGCAAAGTGTTCTTTTTTTGGGTGCAGATTAGAGGAGTTCTAACCCACAAATTTTCTGTTTTAGATGCAAAAACTAAGAACCCTAAAGAACGATTAAGCGATGCAAAGGAAAAACACGAGAAACAATCTAGACAACGACCAACTAGACAATAACTAGAACTAAAGATCAGCAACTAGACACGACAATACAACCAAAGATTCAACAAGCAAACTGAAAAGAAAAAATTGCAAAGGCTCAAAGGGCTCGGTATGGATGATAGGTGTAAATTTTTTTCTTTTGGCAATTTTCTGGACTCTAGGCATGAAAAATAAATCTACTACTAGAAAACTGGAAACTCTCACCGATGAACTGTAGCTTTGATACCACTTGATGAACCCGAAGGTCCTTGTTTGTTGACCCAATCTTTCGATGAGAACGATAAGTTCGGTAGTCGTCGCTCAACACTCACGATCCTGGCTACGAACACGCAAGGTTCAAAACCACACAATTGGTGAACTAATTGACAAGTCGTTATTAACCGTGCACGAATACCCGGATGACCTGACCACGAAGTTCGAATTCCTGCATACACCGAAGAAGCACGCAAGAACAAGATAAAGCAATCTGAAATTGCAAATATGAATTGAAATATTGAATTGAATTAGAATTTTGAATAAGGATCTTAATTGAGTGGTCTAGTTGACACACACAAAATATACAAATTGCAACGAACGCAAACTAAACATAAACAAAATACAAGTAAAATAGAGGGTGTGCGTCCTTCTTAAATAGTGGATGACGAGCCACAAATCTAAAAGAAATAGCGGGGTGGGACTAAACTCATGGGTTACTGTTCATATGAACAGTAACCACACCCCAGGTGGGCCGCCAGCATATGGGCCAAGTTGAGTATGATTACAAAGCCTAATTTGGCATAAAAAGGAGATATAACATCTTCTTTTGATGATTGCGGTTAGTCCAGAAGGAATTTGGAGGTGAGGTCAGACCCGTTGGAAAGAGGACGAAATGAGCTTTCCATCAAGTACTCGTGGACCTCCAACGGACTCCGTATGTGAAAGTTATGTTTGTTTTAATTTAGTGCTGTCAAGCTGATTCCGGAGGCCGAACTGGATTCCAAAACGGGTCCAGCTCGAACTGCTTGCTTGTCTTGGACCAAAAGTGACATGGTGCTGCACATATATATATTTCATCATTAGGTAGCATCATATAGTTCATATAATATAAAGACACTCCTAAAAACAAGCTTACCTAATAATTTAAGTGAAGAGTGCGAGTTCTTGTACTTGGAACAGCAAGCATAGCAAATATGGTTGTATTCATAGGGGTCATGTCCTCATCAAAACCACTCTTAGCATCTTGCGTGCTGAAGCATTTCAACACATTGTCTATGTACATATCATGACTTAATCCAATTAGCCTTTAAGATCTATCTCTATAGATCCTTATACCAAGAATATATGCTGCATCTCCTAAATCTTTCATTGAGAAACTATTTCTTAATGAAGTTTTAACAGAGTCAAGCATAGGAATATCATTTCCAACCAGTAGTATGTCATCCACATACAAGATCAGAAACACAAGCTTGCTCCCACTAACCTTCTTGTAAACACATGGTTCTTCTTCGTTCTTGATGAAGTCAAACCCTTTGACCACTTCATCAAAACTAAAGTTCCAACTCCGAGATACTTGCTTCAATCCATAGATGAATTTCTTAAGCTTGCATACCTTTATAGCTTTCTTTGGATCGACAAAACCCTCAGGATGTGTCATGTACACATCCTCACTTAGGTTTTCATTTAGGAAAGCTGTTTTGACATCCATTTGCAATATCTCGTAATCGAAATATGCAGCAATTTCTAGAATGATTCGGATAGACTTAAGCATCACGACAGGCTAGAAGGTTTCATCATAATCAGCACCTTGAATTTATTTGAAATCCTTTGCGACCAGTCGTGCCTTATAAATGTGAATATTTTCAGTCATATCTATCTCTTTTTTTCTTGAAAATCCATTTGCACTCAATGATCATAATACCATAAGGTGCATCAACCAAGTTTCAAACTTGATTATCATGCATGGACTTTATTTCAGATCTCATGGCTTCAAGCCATAACTCAGAGTTTGGGTCTATCATCACTTCCGTATAAGTCTTAGGCTTATCATTATTCAATAATAAAACGACATGCCCATATCTTATAGGCAATTGATGTAGCCTTTTAGATCTACATGGGACTGATGCCTTATCTACAGGTTCAACAATATCTTGTTCATCGTGTAGAGGTTCAGTAAGACTTGAAACATTTCAGATAGTTCCCGAATTTCTTTGAATTGCACCTTGCTCCCACTGACTCCTTTGGAAAGAAACTCTTTTTTTTTAATTAGACACCATCTCAGGCAACAAACACTTTGTTATCAAACCCGATTATAAAAATAATATCATTTAGTTTCTTTAGTATATCCCACAAAGAAGCACTTATTGAACTTGGGTGTGAGTTTATCAGACGTCAAACGTTTAACATATACCTCACAACCCCATACAATGAGAAAAGACAATCCAGGACTCTTCCCGGTCCATATCTCATATGGTGCATTCTCTACAGTTTTTGATGGAACCCTATTTAAAGTGAAAGCCGCTGTTTCTAGAGCGTATCCCCAGAATTGCAATGGAAGATCAGATTGACTCATCATTGACTGAACCATGTCCAACAATGTTCAGTTCCATCGTTCACACACCTCATTCCATTGAGGCGTCCCCGGCGGAGTAAGTTGTGGAATAATTCTATATTTCTTTAGATGATTACCAAACTCATGGATCAAATATTCACCTCCACGATCAGATCGTAGACATTTGATTGTCTTACCAAGTTGATTCTACACTTCATTATGAAATTCTTTGAACTTTTCAAAAGATTCTAACTTATGCCTTATCAAGTAGACATAGTCATATCTACTGAAATCATCAGTAAATGTTATGAAGTACTGAAAACCACCTCTGATCGAAGTGCTCATTGGGCCACATACATCTGTGTGTACAAGGGCCAATAAGTCACTTACCCTCTCACCTCTAGTCGTGAAAGGTGTCTTTGTCATCTTGCCAAGTAAACAAGATTCACGTGTTTCAAATGATTCAAAATCAAATGAGTTTAGAAGATCATTTTTATGGAGCTTCATCATGCGCTTCTCATTTATATGACCTAGACGATAGTGCCAAATAAAAGTGGGATTCAAATTATTAGGTCGAAGTCTCTTAGCATTTATGTTATAGATGGGCTCATCCTCAAGATTCAAAACATACAATCGATTCACTAATGGAGTGTGGCCATAAAGCATATCTTCAAAATAAATTGAACAACAATTATTCTTTATTCTGAATTCATAACCTTCTGCTCCTAGGCATAAAGTAGAAATAATGTTTTTTCTTAAGGCAAGAACATAATAACAATTATTTAGTTCTATAACTAATCCCGAGGGTAAAGCTAATGGTAAAGTGTCAATAGCTAATGCAACAATTCTTGCTCCATTGCCCACGCGAAGATCAACGTCTCATCTTGCCAAGCTTCTACTCCTTCTCAGTCACTGCATAGAATTGCATATATGAGCAACCGATCCGGTATCAAATACCCAAGAACTGGTCGGAGAAGAGACAAGATTAATTTCTATAACATTTATACCCGAACTGGAAGTCTTACTTCCCTTGTTCTTTTTTCATCTCTGCTAAGTACTTCTTGCAGTTTCTCTTCCAATGCTCAGTCTTATAACAATGGTAACACTCTGATTCAGGCTTAGACCCAGCTTGAGCTTCTTTAGCTTAGCCTTGAGACTCTCGATCTTATTTTGAGTCTTTCCTTTCCTTTTTTTCCTTTCCCTTTGACATACACTTCTTGTTGAAGCTAGTAGTCTTTTGAACCATCATCACATGATTAGAACTTTTCTTGATGCTCTCCTCAGCACCTTTACGCATGCCATGCAACTCGGTCATTGATTTCTCCATGCCATTCATATGAAAGTTTAATATGATAGGCTCAAGGCTCGCAGTGAGCGATTGGAGAATCACATCAGTAGCCAACTCTTGGCTAAGGGAAAAAGCAAGCTTTTTCAATCTCTCAATGTTACCAATCATTTTTATCACATGAGGACTGACCAGGTTACCTTCTGAGAGTATAAAAGAAAACAATACCTTAGAGGAGTTAAACCTCTCTGCCCTTGCCTGATTCTGAAACATACCCTTCAGACCTACAATTATATTGTAAGCGTCTGTGGTCTCATATTGTTTCTGAAGCACAGAGCTCATGGTCGCAAGCATTAGGCAGTGCACATCGTCTGCGTCATTGCAATGCTTCTCGTAAGCATTCTTATCAGCACAATGACCATCGACACTCGGTTCCTCTGGTAGGGACAGTCTAGAATATATTACTTCTTTTCTTGTTTGAGAACAATTCTCAAATTACGAAACCAGTCAATAAAGTTTGTACCATTCAGTTTTTCTTTCTCAATAATAGATCGTAAGTTAAAGGTAGGTGCAGAAGAAGTAGTAGGTGCCATGATCTACACCAGAAATATATGCAAAGATTCAACACTATATTTATGTAAGATCTTCTATTAGACACTCATGTTGGTGGTCGTGTTCGACCTGTCTACAACCAGTTCGTATCTCCATACAACTAGTTGGGATCCAATCGTATCATCATACGACTAGTCTGGACTCGGTCATATCACTATACGACTAGTCTGGACTAGATTGGATCTAGTCGTACCACTATACGACTAGTCTGGATCTGATCGTATCACTATACGACTAGTCCATGCTTGGTCAAACTTAATCATCAATAGTCAAGAAAAGATACTCCCACTATATGTTATATACCATGTTTCCCTCAAACATCATATAGTGAGTTCAAGATCCAACAAATCATTAAGTCCTAGTGAGCTTTGGCATCACTGCTAAAAACTTACTGATTTTAAGTAGACAACCTCTTGCCAATCATATCACATATGACTATTGTCTGTTGGGCGGCATCATTTTGCCCCAGCAACCAATAATACTACACCCCAAAGCCCAAAACCCTTTTGATAGCCTTGTCAAGTTAAACCAATACTATGCAAGTTGGTATCCCACACCCACCCCATCTTATTAAGATAGTCAATGACACTCTACTTTGGCAGACCTACCAATTAATGATCAAAATTGTGATAGACGCAACAATTGAAAAGACACCAAATTAACTTAATTTTTCTTGAGGGATACTATTCTACCATGTTAAAACATCTAACGAAAACACGATCAAATAGCATGACAGGAATGAATATTCACAGATAATCAAATTAAACTATGAAATAGTATGACCCTTATCATGACGATCTCCACCACCATGCTTCCTATCCTTCGACCATCATGCTTGAAGTCTCCAACCACATTCATGGACTAAGAAATTACTCCTAAAAGCTAGTAATGAATTACAGACGAAAATAACAAGCATCACATGTCGGTACGCAGACCGCTATATAATTATATATAGCTCGATGGCTATCTCACAGCATGACACACAGGTTATGAGAAATCTATTCATGTATCATATACACAATGATCCATACTATTCACATCAATCCCTGCAAAAATAAGTTATGCATAGAATCTAATTCTATCAGGTTACATGAACAGATAATACCATATAACGTAGCAACGACAACAACGGTCCCGCTAGCCGATTAGCGGGCGGGGTTCGAAGGGGCAGCGCTCTCGAAAACCTTTTTCGGGACATGAATCTTATTCACATAACCGAGCCTTGAAAATCATCAGATTAATCATATTAATCATATTAACCCTATTCTAAACCAATATGATCACTACCTTGATACGATCATGCACTGCGACATACTCCGATGGCAGAATTCTAACCTGTAGGAGTATCATGCATGGAAGTCGAAAACAAGTCGAGTAAATCATCTGGTCCTTTTAACTCATACCTCCTCGTAAACCCATCTACTATCGCCGAACACTGATCGATCTCATCGACCAGAGTCTAGACCATTCCATCCACATGAACCGATCTAGGTTACCAGACCCAACCAGTAATAGATCCAATCTACTACTACCACATATCTAGTATATATGACTGATCTAGATCAAAAACTATGCAAGATGGCTCTGATTCCACTGAAGCAATACGGGTAGGCTACACTAACTGACAAAATAAAAATTCTACCACATAAACCAGGATGTCATGCAAGTACGAGATCACATATCATTACCAGTAGACACGCAATGCAGCAGAAGAAGAGTTGGAGCAGTCTGGTCCAACGAAGATCGTGTAAAAGTAGTGGTCATAGTCGATCGTCCCACGTAGTTGATCGTCCTCGCAGTCGATAGTCCAGCGTAGTCGTCACCGATCACCTTCTCCAGCAACCGATCACTTTCCATGCAATGTCGTGGATCGTCCTCAAGCGCAACAGCAACCGCAGTAGCGCCTCTACGGTATCCACACGTCCAGGGCAAGAACAACGTACACCGGTGTGCTAGCACCAAATCGCACGGGAAGGCTCTTTCAAGAAGATGGCGGCTAGGGTTTGGAGCAACTCACGTCAACTCTTGTCATGTGTCTACTCTGTTACCTCTATATGTACCCAGTAGCCTCAAGTATCTCCTTAAATAGTGCCCTTGACGGATCCTATCTGAACACGTTTGACGAATCGTATTCGTACTGGTTTGTTCCAACCCGTTAAGTGTGTGACCCTGCAGATTCATGTGTAATCGGTTGTGACTCAGAAACTCCTTTCCGATCACGAGTTGTCGGCGGCACCTAGCAGGACATAACGATTTTCGAATACACATGAATTATACCGGACAAACCTTAATGCAATATGATCTACCACTAGGTCCTTATCATTAACGACCAGCTCGTATCTCTATACGACCAGATCGTATATAGTCTCAACTAGTTCGTAACACCTTACGACCAGGTTTCGACCAGACTACGAACAGATCGTATCTCTATACGACCAGGTCATATTTGGTCTCAACCAGTTCGTAACTCCGTACGACCAGGTTTTGACCAAATAGTGATCTTGTTCTACCAGCCTTTGACCAGCTCGTAACTCCATACGACTAGTTCGTATTTGATCGAACTCAAAGACCTTCTCATGTATTCTCCATTTGCCTCACGATATCTGGTTGAACTCTAGGTGAGATGTTGTGTTATCCATGGACAGTTTAATACTTTCTCGATCAAATGTCCGATAACGTCATGTGGTCGAACTCTTCGACCACCAGTGGCATGACCACACCCTTATCCGACCACATCGAGGGGCCTAGACATATCTCTCCTGTTATGTTAGGAGGGAACAATTCCATATCCGACCAATCACATTCCTCCGCGTGTTTCATAGCATATTTGAAAGCTACCTTTATGACTACTCAGTTACGGAGTAGCGTTTGGCAACCCAAAATGTACTTTTACACATGTAGGAAGCCATGCTAATCTCACGTCTAATGATTATACATCATCATTGCTTGAGACCAACTGATGACACATGAAAGCATAACAATCTCAGCCGTGTCTCAAGGTGGGTCAATCCAACGCCATGTTCCCCAACATGTGTTCATATTATTAATTCGATATCCCTATATCCATGATTGGTGAAACATGACCATCAATTAGTACATGTGTTGGTCGATAAAGTCACTAGTGTTCCGACCTGTGACATCCGATCAGGGATACATTTAGAAAGATATCATCATAAGTTAAAAGAGCTTCACCAACAAGTCACATACTCGTTAATCTTTATAACTGATGGTTCATTCAAGGAACAGAATAACACATAAGCATAGACGTGATATAATCATCTCTATGATTGCCTCTAGTGCATATCACCAACAGCTCGTGCGTTGCGCCACTGTTGCCTGGCCGTGCCAGGCGCTTGATGTCACCGCGCCGCGAGCCGCCACTATGTTGCACACCTAAGACCGCGCCGTCATGCGACGCCCAAGGGCGAACGCCACCAAACCGGCCCGAAGCCATGCCGTTGTGCGCCGAACTGTTGACGTCACATGCCACTCAAGGCCATGCGACGCCACACCGGCGGAAAGCCGCACCGTCACGTGCCATGTGCACCCGACGTCCTACCGAGTCGCCGTGTTGCGCTCCCATCAAGTCGCCACCTTTGTGTCGCGCATCCGCAGCCTACAGCACGTCGAGCGCCGCTGTCGAGCACGCTCCGTGCGCTGTGCCTTGGCGCCAGCCGCCGCTAGGGGGACCCTAGTGCCCCCCTTGTACAATTCCCACTAGGCCTGGGCGCAATGGGTCAGGATGGCCCACGGGTCCTTTTAAAAAAAAAGTAAGTAAAATGAAATCGTGAAAATCTTGTGGAACTTTTATTGAAAATTATGAGAGCATTAGGATATAAAATATTTTTTTACAGAAATGCCCCTGAAGTTCAGATAAATTGCACTGGTAACGCGCGGCTTAAAGAATCTTATGTTTTGAACCCTAAAGTTTCTTGTAATTCCTATGATGAATCAAAAAATTCTAATAGCCTTAAATTAATCCCAGAAACTGAATTTTTAGGGTATATGAGCTTCCATAAATTGTGAAATCTTATACCTAATACACCTTGAAGCATCATTTTTTTATGGTTTATTTTTTTCTTGGTATTATGTGTTTGGGGAAATTAATTAATGGGTTTAGTAGTTTTAAAAATTGCTTCCAGGCCTTAAAATTATCAACAAATCCCAAAAATACAAGGAAAATTCTACTAAATAGATAAAATTAATATTTACTATTTTGCACTCGTTTCATGCATTTAAAATATTTTACCAGTTGTAAACATATAGAAAATTATATGAATTATGTGGGATATGTTAGACATCACTGAATAGAAATTTTCTTGCCCTGGATGGCAGCAACTATACCACCTTGGTTTATCTCCATGTCATACAATTGTCGAGCTTGTTGCTGGCACACCTGAATCTGCTACCGCTGAAAAGGCAAATGTTTTTGCAATTCATGAGGTACCACCTCTACTCTGCCAATCAAAATGACTACGCGGTGACTAAGTGTGATCTGTTGGCTCTATAGTTTTCTCGAAAAGGACACCTGTAAAAGCCAAATTGTACCCCTGCATGGTACACATACGTAGGACTAGAAGTCTGTAAATGGGTGTAACTCTACCCTGCACCGTGTTATCTCTCAACTAAGGCTACGTAATCAGAAGTTACTAAATGCTTGTTTGATTAATAAGTAGGTGCAATCATACTTTATAGTTCTATAGAATAAACTATTGGTTATAGCTTTAACCACCCCGAGATAATTACAAAAAATTAAGACTCTGACAAGTTTTGATAAATTGTATCTGAAAGGAATACAACTATTATTACCCCCATATCCTCTGCAAGGATAATCTACTTGTGCTGCACAATCAAATAGTGCTTTATGATAAGTTATGCATGTTACTCCCAAATAGTGTTTGTCCTAAAATCTCCAGATGAGTAATAGGACATTTGTATGTAAGACTCTGCATTATGATAATCCAGTAGATTTGATTGCAATATACTTGCCTATATTCATTTTTGAAAAATGTATGAAACGCATTAGAGCAACAAGACTTCAACAGATGTTGTCTCCAGGGAAGTGTATGCTAAACACTCATCATCATACTTGAGATTTTTGAAAATCTTAATCGAGCCTGGAAGCTGTCGATACGATGATTACTACTTAAATTCACCTTGAAGGTTTTACCACTTACCAGTTTAGATCCAGTTGGTCGACAATGCAAAGATCATGAAGATCATGCATATATCCTTATGATCATTACTAAATCCTGAAGATATGTTGGCTATATGTCAAATCCCATAATAAATTTATATTACTTTGTGGTGGTGCAGATATCTATTGGTAGTCATCTAAGCAGACTTTGGTAGCTACTTTTACCAACCACTCAGAGATTATAGCACTATATGAAGTCTCATTTGAATGTGTTTGGCTCAGATGTGTGATTAACCACATCCAGAAGTATTACGGCATTAATACTGTCAATACCCCCTCAAATATTTATGAAGATAATGATGCTTGTATTACACAAATGCAAATGAGTTATGTCAAGAGCAACATCACAAAGCTCATTGCTCCTAAATTTTTTTATCCTTGTGAAATCCAGAAGAATAGTGAGGTAAAGATCCCACAAACAAAGTCTTGTGAAAATCCAGTTAATTTATTCATTAAGTCTCTTCTTGCATCCAATTTTCAAAGATGCATTTATGACATTGAAATGAGACATCTAAAGAGTTGCAGAGTTCATAGAGAGTAAATCCCTAGATCATAACCCTTATCAACTCCTGAAGATTTATCCAAAATCTTGAATATTGGATCACAAAGATTAAACATTGCATTCTTTTCATTGGTGAGTTTTTTTGAAGTTTTCTCATATGCAGGTTTTTAGTGAGGCAGCAAGTGTAATACAACTAACGAATGTAATATACTCTTTTCTCTATTCTTTTTTTCTAATGAGTTTTTGGTGAGATATTTGCATATCATTGTCTATTGCCTAAGGGGGAGTATTACGAAACCTAATTATAGAAAAAAAAAACTAAACCGCTCCTAAGGTCTTTCACCCCTTTGGGCTATCAATATGAGGACATTCCATGTACAAGATACTGATAGATGAATAAAGGTATTGGACCTCCTCTATACATTGTCTCTCTCTGGTGTGATTGGATTGGTTGTCTCCCAACTTCAGCACAGATTATCTAACACATACCAGTTTTTCCCCATAGTTCCTATTAATCAGCTGGTGCCTGCACCTCCCCCTTACTTCCTTCTTTTTCTTTGCAATTGCACACATTCATTGATCCGACGGAGCGTTTTCGCTCCTGATGGAGTTTGAAACGAAATTGAGTGACTACAGAAATGGAAACAAAACATGTCTTTTTAAAAACGAGGGAAGAACCTGAGACATCTCCGCATTACCTCATGGACGGGCAGCTTATCTTCCGTTGCAGCTACTACCACCGAGAATTTGAGAAATCCAAATAATTCGGAGGGCACATGGGAAGGCACCTCACGAAGTGGGCCGCCGCGGTGGCGCCGCAGCCCCTGCACTTTATTGATATCTAATGGATGTTATAACATCTACTACTTTTCCTTATTCGATGGTGGTGGTAGTACACTAGCACTAGTTTTTTTTTTCGCAAATGGAAATACCGGAACTGGCATGGCACCTCGTGATTTCCTAGGGGAGGGGGCTTGGCCCCTTTAGCCATAGAGAAGCTAGATTTTCTTAGAGGGGGAAGGGGGTATGGTCCCTTTGATATATTTTTTGCGATTATTAGGGGTGAAAATAGGTCGGATATAGGTGAATATTACTTTTCCTGTATCGTAACCCATATTTTACCCCAGAGTCGGATACGGATATGGATACGAATACAGATCTTTCGAAATACGGGCACAGAGCATATGCAGATTGGATTCAAATCGATTAAGGATAACTTGACGGGTAGTATGCGCATAAAGAAAAGATGTAACTTCACAAGTGAAAGTATCAAATTATACTACCTATTATAGAATTATTTATCCTACTTAATAACATAAGCATAATCAAATGTAAATTTATATTATATATTAGTCAATAAATAGAAAACATAGAGGATATTAAATGATATTGATGTTTATCGGATATCCATTTTTTATTTATCGGATATCCTATAAAAATACGGATACGGATCGGATATTGTTCTTCTCATAACCTAACCCATATTCTATTAGATTTTTTGGATATGTATAATATCGGATACGGGCTGGGACTAAAAAATGGTGTTTCGATTGGATTTTTTTTCCGAATACGACATCGGATCGAGCAGGACCACACCCACCCACGCACACGTGAGTGCGCCTTCTTTAGCACACGCTTAGGAAGACGGAGGGCAAGGACAAATCTGCGACCTCATATAATTCCTACTAAAGTGCACTCGCGCATGCGTAAAGGTGAAAATCAGGATTTGAATCCTGTTGAGTAGAGTAGTACACCCACAACTCGACCACAACCACAAAGAAGTGGTTCTCTTTCACCTTTGACCTTAGAGAACCTAAATCCGAAACCCTAAAGCCTACTTGTGTGAGCCGGTTCAGTTTTCATTGGCAACTTGAAATGTTGCTTTGGACCTGCGGTTGGGATTTGGTTGTATTGCATACTAGCAATGCACTATTGGAATGAAACACTGTTTAATTCGAAACTAGTGATCTCTGGTTGGTTGTCATCAAATTAGGGCTCATCACATTGCTCTTGCTTTGCATGTCTTGATGTGTAGGTTGTCGTATCGCCTCAAGCAACTAAACCGACAGCGAACGTCCCTGTCATGCCGCACAATGAACTCACTGCTTCGATTCAGTGGCCTTGATTTCGATGCCGGCCAATTCAGGTATTTTGGCAGCGCGTCTTTTTCGGCAGAATTTCACATCCCGTGTTGCACCTAACTAAATGCTCTCTACGTGCAATAATAAATGCCCCTTTGTCAAGTATTACAGCTTTATAAACATGACAATGATGTGTGCAGAAATGGGAATAGAGAAGTAAGATTGGAACATGCCATTGAGCTAGCTAGCTTGGCCCCCTGGTAGGCAGTTAGGTGGTCAGGTCCACGGACCAGTGGCTTTAATTAGGAATGAAAAGGAGAAAGGAAAGAAAAGTATGTGTCATGGGCCTCTATAGTTCTTCAGGGATCAGGCCATGTTCTTCTTCTCCAGGTCTGGTTTTGTTGGCCCATGTGAGCTTTTCTCAGAGGAAAAGATGGCAAAGGGAAGCACTGATTCTAAGTGCAACTTGTTGATGAGATCCGAGTGGTGTGCAAAAGATCTGAGTGGAGTACAAAACACTCGTCTATTCAGCATATTTTCTGGGACATATTGACAGATTCATCCATTAATGTAACTTGACTTTCAGAATCAGATTCCTGTTCGGTACTGTTTGATCTAAGTATTTTGGCATCAATCTCCTGACAAGTTAATTCCCCGACACTCAAGAGAGCAGATATAGTTTTTAACGTGACTGTTGTACCCGTCTTGGGGTTTCAGATCTTTGTTGAATTTCAATCCCCCCCTCCCCTAATTTGTACTGTAATTGAAGTTTTTAACGTGATTGTTGCATTCCAGCGTAAGTGTTTGTTTTTAGGGAAGACGGTATTTGAAGTTTTTCAGTTTTGCTCCTTGGCGACACTGTGCTAAAAAGCATGGTTAATGAGAAAATCAGCCAGCATTATTATACATCTGCCATACCTTTGAATACAACAGTGTTAAAGGCCATTTTCGGAATTTTTCTTCCTGTTTCCAGCAGCAATAGATCGTTCACTGTCAGGATTCAGAACCTTGGTTTCCATTTCCAACATTATTTGCACATAAACTTCTTCATAAAAAATTTATTTAGGTTTCTGATAACCTTGTTTTGTCAGTACCGGATCATGTTTTTTTTCTTTCAGAAGTAAGAAAGAAAACAACAATAAATTCAGTTACAAATTTGCAATCCTGCAGTCTTTCTCTTGCAGTATCTTTCTATTCAGCACAGCTGAGAGAACAATACAATGTAACCGAAGGGAGGTACTGCAACTCAATATCAGTATATCACACCCTCGGACCCTCCTCGTCCCCTCGGATCAATTTTGTCTTGTAAGCATGAGCTGCTAGGACGCAAAAGTGATCTACTACCCTACCCTCAGTCCCTCAAGCCTCCACAGCCTTCACCGCCGTCAGCCGCGCTGCAGCAGTGGCATCCTGCGGAGCTGCTCCACCCTTGAACTGCAAGATCGCCAGGTTGCCGATGCCGAAGTAGATGAAGCAGCCGCAGTGGTGAGTCACGAATGAGCCGAAGTCAGTCCCCACTATGCACTGCCACCCGGGGCCGTACGATTTGTGAAACTCCTGCGGTTGCAAAAATAGCAAAACTCTTCAGAGTTCAGAATTGAAACATATATAGAGAAACTGAAAATAGTGCACTGCCATGTCAAGTTGTCAGGTGCATGCAAGAACTGACCTTCTTGATGAACCGAACGATCTCGGTGGAGTCGACGGATTCGAAGTCGTCGAGGGCCTTCCCGGCCAGCCGCAGCGCGTCCTGCTGCATGGTCTGCAGATGGTGCTTGACAAGTGGCCACGCCGGTTGCGCCTCGACGTTCGTGGCTAGCAGCGGGGTTCCAAATCAAGCATATGCCGCGTCGAACGGCTGCCGCAGAATAGATTGTGGCGGCCCCTGCTCCAATTGGCAGTGATGCCGAATCCTCAAGGCTCTTCCTATGCCTGTGGCTCTGCGACGTCGACTTGCATGGCTGACAGTTATCTTGTTTGCTAGCTTGCCCCTTTATTTTTTTCAGACTCACAACTTCTGCAGGTGTTTTGTCATAGTTTGAAGGAATTGGTACACACTGAATTTCTGGCAGTAATCATGCATTAGCTAGTACTCAAGTCGGTCTGAATTCAGAGGAAGTACTAGCAGAATCTGGAGGTGATTTGCACATGGCTGAATCGGACAACAGCATTCGGAGTCACGGAGTCACACTCACTCATACAACAAGCCTGTGGCTAATAAGAACCAGCAGCTAAGGTTCCACGACAGCATGTCATTTTCAGAACCAATTCTTACCGAATTCTAGCAGAATCTGCACAAAAAATTATTTGAGAAGAGGAAGTTGTTCGCCCTTGGAATTTTCAAGTTGTCACCGTATCAGCTGCAATTAGTATAAAACAAGCTAGGGAGCACTTAAGTACTCTTTTCTTAAAAAGTATTCAAATTTTGGACTGTGAGATCAGCATCCAATGGATCTCAACTCTTCCCCTAAATCAGTTCTTAAAAAACTAATTGAAACCGAGCAAAATTTTGAGTTGAAAATTTCAAATCATTTGAATTGTTTTCTAATCGCATGAACGTTTTTTTCGCTTCAGTTGAAAGTGTTCGAATGGGAAGTTCTTTGAATCATTGGAAAGTTTCCGAACCAAAAGTTTTTTTCCTAACCAATTGAAAGAATCATTTCAAGTTTTCAAATAGAAAAGTTATTTTTTTAACCAGTTGAAAGTTTTTCAAATCAAAAGTATTTTTGAACCATTTTGAACACACATGTTGACGAAACACTCGAGTACTCCTTGGCTATTTCCTTTAATATATTATAAAGATGCTTTGTACTTTCAGCCCATCGCCTGTAGTTATTCTTCGCTTCAACCATTTGTCTTCCCCTTTCTTACAGTACATTCTATTAGTAGTATATAGTGGTAATATAAATTAAATTTGACTATTGATTTATTAATAGCATAATAGATTTTTCTTTGTATTTATAATTTTTTTCATAAGGGTATTATGAACTTTTCAACTAATGTTGAATATATATTCTTGTGTCATGTGATCCTTACCTAGGCAATTACAGTTCTACCCCCTCAAAATTCTATTACTCATACCACCAAGTTTAGTATAACTAAATCCTAACCAATCTGAACTGTTTGATAAAAAATAATGGACAGACCGTAATAAATTGAGTGCATCGTAAAAAAGCTCTATAGTGAATCAATTTTGTGTTGGAATTGAGGTAGAAGCATGTGAGGTGGCCTTGATACAAAACTTATTCATTCCTGACCAAATATACCACTTTTTATTGGGATAATTCATGATATACCACTCGAAAGAGTGGCGTGGCTCGGAATGCCACTCGAAAGATTGACTTCCACTTAATGCCACTCCAAAGATGTTTAGATTTAGGATATATCATTACCATGGGAAATGATCATTTTACCCTTGTGTTCCATGTTTTCACACTTCCAGAAAATCCCAGTTCTTATGTGTTATGAACCACTGCTCATACGAGATTTGCACTAGGATGTGAAAGAGAATTTGATTTTGGCAACTGTTGGATGTTGTAATGAACCATGCTTATGTGTTAGGTAATATGTTAGCTTTAGGAACTTGTTGTCATGGATGGTTGCAATGGTTATCTAGTTAATGTGTCATGAACTAGTGCTTTTGCAATGGATGGTTGTCTAATTAACTTGACATGTCATTTGCAATATTTATCCTGCAACAATTCTTATTATCTGTTACTACATTGCTATAGGAAAAACTCAAACGAATTTTTCCGAACCATAACAATAACAGTTCAGGAAGAAGAATAACAATAACAAGTATGTACTAAACATCATACTGCCATACCATCATCTAAGTTATTGCATAAAGGGAACCAAATTCTTGTGCCATTTCATGCACAAAACACAACATCTAACCATCTACATTTGTCAGCCATCCCAACAGTGCCATCCATGGGCAAAACGTTCATTTCTCATTGCCAAAGGGGGACTTTAATTCACAATAAAATTGAGGTAGTGGTATATCCTGAATATAAACATATCTGGAGTGGTATGTAATAGAAGTCAATCTTTCGATTGACATTTCAAGTCACACCACTCTTTTGAGTTGTATATCATTAATTATCCCCTTTTTATTCTGGGACATTTGGTTAAACTCTTCATATTCACATCAATCTCCTGTGAAGTAGTCTTGATCAGGTCAACCTTTTCGGTCAAAGTCAAAGACTCTGTCAAAATAGACCCACATACCAGTGGCTACCTCTGTAACGGTTATTTAAAGAAAATTTAATACCCTTTTATTACGGTCTAATTGGTTGACGTCCAATTACAACCATGGGACGACCAGTTGTGGATATTATCTGACCAGCAATGCGGTTTGGACAGTTCTCAACCAGTGAACTGGTTGGAAGACATGACAGTTTCTCATGTATCTAACGGGAAAGTAATTATTGGCGTATTTGACAACTTCCAACAGTTGGCCAAGGAACACGACAGTTCAATACTCTACTGAAGAACATGTATGAAGATTAGATATGCCTTTAGCGGTATTAATTGTCACCCCTTCAATGACTATAAAGAAGTATCCAATGTACTTAGAGAGATGGAGAGATAGACTCACTTTCTTTTTACATTTTTTATCACAACCATTATGTAACACCATTGTATTCTTATACAAACAGTTTATCCACAGCAATAGAATATATACGTTCTTGATAGTGTTCTCACATTATTTCCCGTAGTAAGTTCGATAATAAACCCTATGTTTTGATCATCGATAGGAATCAGCAAAATAACCAGCAACAGGTGATTTAAAACTTCTTTTCGTGCTTATAATTTACGGTAACATACCTCGGATCCCAAAAAATCCTGTGCGCAATTAATAATGTCCTAAGAATAATGCAGCCTATATTTGATCAAATCTGGATCTTGGATTGTTCTACAATCTTGCTTCATGAATCATGATCTAGCACGCTGTCACCAAGAATATTCTATGGACTACAGTAACAAACCAACAAAACTTGTTACTGCAAGAAACTAACATTCTCGATATGAATCCAACCCTGAACTTGAACTAGTAAACACTCATGAAAAGATTGTTATATAAGTAGAGGGTTCATGGCTCATTGGACCATGACAGACAATTTAAGACAACTCGGGGATACATGCATGTTGGATTGATGGTGGTTTGCTTTCAATTGGTTAAATGAAGCTAACAAACACTCCCCCATGAGGTTGATAATAATGTTTTGCTAGAGTTCAACTGTACTGGCCCAATGTTTTTGTCTTGCCTTTTTTTTTTCTTCAAAGCGAAAAAAGCAACTACCACACAATCTTACTACTACCTCCGTCCATTTTTGGTGGGTGTCTTACAGGAATTAAGGAGCATATGATTTGACAAGACTACCCCAGTAACTGCAAATTTTTCTCTTGATGACGGTGCTCTCCACTTGATAACAAACCACCCCCTCTCTCACAGAGAATGGAGCTATCACGCAATGGATTTAATTCCATGGTACTTGAGCTAATCTAATTAATAGGGTCACAGCAGCTAACGACATCTCCAATAGCATTGTATCTAATATTATTATATTAATTTCACATCATTGAAAGACAGATTTAGAGACAACACTACTAATAACCTGTCTCTAGCAAGTTGTTTCTAGCATTAATGTCAAACTTATAATATTCTCACTTCTTCACCCCCTCTGTCACATGCACGGGTTGTTTTGTCTTGGTTTGTGTGTAGAGATGGTTGTTTGAGGAAGAGATAGCTTCCCTTCTCTCTCATGCTTCTCTCTCTTCCACCTAGAATTTTACTGATATAGAAGGGCTAACTGACGGCTGACATAACACTATTAGAGATACCCTAACAAGCTCTAATTTTTTTTCCTCGTTTGCTGAATGGGTTCAACATTGAGACAAGCTGAAGAAAAAAGTACACCCAATAAAAATGGACAGAGGGAGTGGATGGCAAAGCAGATCAAGGACCAGAGTTGAGTGTACAATGTACTAGTACATCAATGTGTTGGTGATATACCCTAGAGGTAATTATAGAAATGATTGTATCACATCTATATTTATGAGTTATTGAATAAATGTTTTTTTGTTCCTTGAATAAATCATTAGTTGTATAGATCAACAAGTATGTGACTTGTTGATGAAGCTCTTTAACTTATATGATGTCGTTATAAATGTATTCCTGGTCGGATGTCACTAGTTGTAACACTAGTGACTTATCGACCAGCGTATATATTGATTGATGACCATATTTCGCCGGTCATAGATATAAGGATATCAAATCAATAATGTAAACACATGTTAGAGAATATGGGGTTGGATAGACCCACCTTGAGATACTATTGAGACTGTTATGATTCTATGTATCATTAGTTGGTCTCAAGCAATGATGATGTATAATCCTTAGACCTGAGATCAGCATGATTTTCTACATGTGTAATAGTAAACTTAGGGGTTGCCAAACGCTACTCGTAACTAGGTAGTTATAAATATAGCTTTCGGGTATGCTATAAAACATGCGGAGGAATGTGACTGGTCAGATATGATATTTGCCCCTCCTAACATAACAGGAGAGATATCTTTAGGCCCCTCGATGTGGTTAGATAAAGAAAGTGTATGCACATGCCACTGGTGGTCTAAGAGTTCGACCACATAAAGTTATCCAACACTCAATCGAGAAAGTATTGAACAGTCCATGGATGACATAATATCTCACCTGGAGTTCAATCAAACATCTTGAGACAAAGGGAGTATGCATGAGCATGTCGTTTAGTTCGATCAGACACGGACTAGTCGTATGGAGATACGAGCTGGTCGTAGATTGGTCGAATATAATCACAGAGCGGTCGAAACCTGGTCGTAAGAGTTACAAACTGGTCGAGACTATATATGAACTGGTCTTATATAGATACGAGCTGGTCGTAAGTCATAAGAACCTAGTCGTAGGTCTATTGCATTAAGATTCGTACGATATAATTTCTACGTATTTGGGAATCGTAATGTCCCGCTAGGAACCGCTAACGACTCGTGGTCGGAAAAGGTTTCTAAGTTACAACCGATTACACATGAATCTACAAGGTCACACACTTAACGGGTTGGAACAAACGTGTTCGGATATGATCCATCATGGGCTCTATATAAGGATATGCTTGAGGCTATTGGGAGTAGGCGAGATACGTGAGTTGTTCCACCAAAACCCTAACCGACATCTTCTCGAGAGAACCCTGCCGTGCGAGTTGGTGCTAGCACACCAGCATACGGTGTTTCTTCTCTAGACGTGTGGATACTGAGGTTGTTGTTACGCTCAAGGATGATCCACGACTTTGCAAGGAAAGCAATTGGTTGCTGGAGGAGACAATCGGTGACGAGGATATTGGACGATCGACTACAACCTCTATATCGACGCGCTCTACGTTGGATTAAGCTACCCCAACTCATCTTCTGCTGCACTGCGCGTCTAGTGGTAACGATCTGTGATCCTCTACTTGCTTGGCTTCCTGGTTTACGTGGTAGAATTTTTGAATTGCCAGCTAGCATAACCTATCTGTATCCCTACACAATGTGCTGCTCCTACGTTGGGTTATATGCCTTTTCCTTTAATTTCTCTTCAAATACTCCAACACCATTGGCATGCCTTAACTGTCGAGTTTATCTCTTATAAGAGCATGTCCAATAGTGTAACATCAGCTGTCTGTAAATTTTACCACGTAAGACAAGCGATGATATAGATGAGAGAGAGGGAGCATAGAAAATTAGACTGTCTCTCGTGCAGTAGTTGACTGTAACACGAGAAACAAGATATATTATAAATGGATGAGTTGTCTAAAGAGACATGTAAAAAGACAACACATTGTAGGAGCTGTCTATATATGATATAGATGGGTATGTAGATATCAGTTGTTTGTACCATTCTAAGGTCATGTACAATGTGCTTACTGTTGGATTAATTGGGCTTGGACCATTTTAATTTAACAATTAATCAAATGAAATTCCTAGGCCCACATGGAAAATTTGATTAGTCCCATATGGAGAATTGAATGGGAGTTACACCACTTTAAAAGGTGGAATGTGGTAACCCCCTTGTGCAATTGGAGAGAGCAGACACGCACTGCTCGCTCGCTCGCTGCTCTCGCCAAGGCCAAGCACAAGCCCGTGCGGTGCGGTGCGTGAGTGTGTGTGTGTGTGTGTGTGTGTGTGTGTGTGTACACACAGACGCATGCGTGTCAATGCGGCGCGCTTTTCTTTATCTATTCGAAAATCGAACGCGACCGACTCGAAATGGCGATAATGGCTGCGCAGCTACTAGTCTCTTCATTTTTTGCTGTTACTGAGGAGGAGTAATGGAGGCAGTTGCTAGTGACTAATGGCTGCAGTTACTAGTCTCTTCGTTTTTGCTGTTACTGAGGAGGAAAGGCTCTCTACTCCATAAAAAGGGATACATAATACTCTCTGTGTCTGTTCTTTTTGTTGTTGCTGCTCTCTGCAATCTCCGGTTCAGAACCTTGCGCGCAGAAGGCTCTGGCCGAGTAGGCCTTCGAAACTCCATCCGTCTGAGTACCTACTCGGGTAGACGGGCGATCAAGTTTTTGGGGAGCGCATTAGCGCGACTGCTCATTCTGTGACTTCGTCTTCATCCTGGTGGTGAACTGCTCGCGATACTGCACGGCGAACATCTTCCTGCATCGAATATCTTCCTGCATCACGCCTCGATCGACTACATCGAATAGGCCATCATGTCGACTGATGGTAACGGCGCATCCGGTGTCACCGACACTGGCCCCGCCCGAGGGTATATCCTGAGAACTTATCTTAAGTTATTGTTTCTGTGCGCTATGAATATGTTAATAGGATCTGCTGTTATCCTGTTCATTAGCGAATATGAATAATCCATTGTTGAAACACCCATGCTCTTGTTTGTCATGTTTTATATGCTTAATTTCTGGATTAAAATATGCCGAATATTGACTAGATTTTCAACAATCCAAAAACTTGATAGGTCTTTTTCGGTAGTTGGCTTTGCTGCGTCGCTTAAGCCGCACCCTCAGTTTGATGGTTCCAATTTTAAGAGATGGCGTGCACGTGCTATCCTGTGGTTTACTGCCATGGAATGTTTTCATGTTGCACAAGGCAAGCCCGCTGAGCCTCTATCTGCTGAGGACGAACGCAAGTTCAATTTAGCGGATAACTTGTTTCGAGGTGCACTTGTCAACATACTGGCAGATAACATTGTGGATGTGTACATGCATTTGCCTACGGGCAAAGAGATGTGGGATGCACTTGAGGCCAAGTTCGGAGTTCCCAACGCTGTCAGTGAGCTGTATGTCATGGAGCAGTTCTATGACTACAAGATGGTCGATGACCGTTCTGTAGTAGAACAAGCTCATGAGATTCAGCGCCGCAAAGGAGCTTGAGCATAATAAGTGTGAGTTACTGGACAAGTTTGTGGTCAAGGCGGTATTATCGCCAAGTTACCACCTTCTTGGTCGGATTTTGCTACCTCTCTAAAACACAAGAGGCGGGGAGTTCAAAGGTGTTCACGATCTCATTGGCACTCTTGGTGTTGAAGAGAAGGCGAGGGCAAAAGATACTCGTGGCAAGAAAGTTGTTGCTGAGGGAGGTTCTAGTGCCAATTTGGTGCAGAAGAAGAACCCTCAGGCTATCCACAATAAGAAGAAAAATAAGCCTTTTGTCAAGCCTAAGGCTAATACTGAGTTTAAGAAGAAAGGCAAAGGAAAGGGCAATGCTTTGTGTGCGGTGATTCGCCATTGGGCTAAGGATTGTCCGGACCGCAAGGATAAGCAAAGAAGTCACCAACATGATTATTAGTAATGCTGGAGAAACATCGGGGTACGGTAATTATTTACCTACAGTTCTCTCTGTTTGTCAATCACCTGAGTGGTGGGTTGACACTGGTGCTAATATTCATGTGTGTGCTGATATTTTCTTGTTTTCATCTTATCAGGTCTGTCGAGGTTGCTCCTTGTTGATGGGGAACGGATCGCATGCAATTGTTCATGGTGTTGGTATGGTCGATCCAAGTTTACTTGGGAAAGACCGTGCGGTGAAGAACGTCAGCATGTCCCTCCATAAAGAAGAATCTCGTCAGCGGATCTCTACTGTCTAGAGATGGTTTTAGGCTTACATTTGAGTCCAATAAATGTGTCGTGTCCAAGTATGGAATATTTGTTGGTAAAGGTTATGAGAGCGGAGGCTTGTTTCGTTTCTCTTTGATGGATTCCTATAATAAAGTTGTGAACCATGTGTGTAACGATGATGATGAATCTAATGTTTGGCATTCACGACTTTGTCATGTTAACTTTGGGTGTATGACGCGCTTAGCCAATATGAGTTTAATCCCGAAATTCACTTTGGTCAAAGGTTCTAAGTGCCATACGTGTGTTCAATCGAAACAACCTCGCAAGCCTCACAAGGCAGCAAAAGAGGCGAGGAATTTAGCACCGTTAGAACTCATTCATTCCGATTTGTGCGAGATGAATGGCGTATTGACTAAAGGTGGAAAGAAATATTTCATGACGCTTATAGATGATTGCACTAGATTTTGCTATGTGTATTTATTGAAAACAAAAGATGAAGCATTTGATTTCTTTCAGATCTATAAAGCTGAGGTAGAAAACCAACTTGAGAGGAAAATCAAGCGGGTAAGGTCTGATCGTGGGGGAGAGTATTTTTCAAATGAGTTTACTTTATTTTACGAGGAACATGGAATTATTCATGAGAGGACGCCTCCCTATTCTCCCGAATCAAACGGGGTTGCCAAAAGAAAGAATCGTACTCTAACTGATTTGGTTAACGCCATGTTAGACACTGCGGGACTTTCTAAGAAATGGTGGGGTGAGGCTATATTGACCGCGTGTCATGTCCTGAATAGAATTCCTACAAAGAATAAAGAAGTAACACCATTCGAGGAATGGGAAAAGAAGAAGTTGACTCTCTCATACTTGCGCACCTGGGGATGTTTGGCCAAAGTTAACGTGTCAATTGTAAAGAAGCACAAACTTGGACCAAAAACCGTAGATTGTGTATTTCTTGGTTATGCTATGCACAGCGTGGGTTATAGGTTCTTAATTATAAAAGCTGAGTACTGACGTGCGTGTTGGTACAATCATAGAGTCCGAGATGCTACATTTTTGAGAATGAATTTCCTATGAAATGTGATGTACCTAGCTCATCTAGTCAAGAACCTATAATTTCCCTTGATTCTTTTGTGCCGATAGAACATGTTGAACAAACGCCTATGGAAAATCCTGAGGAGGATAACAATGAAGTTACTCGAAAGAGTAAGAAACAGAGGATTGCAAAATCTTTTGGTGATGATTTCATTGTATACCTCATGGATGATACTCCAAGAACCATTGAAGAGGCATATTCTTCTCCCGACGACGACTCTTTGGAAGCAAGACGGAGTGAGATGGATTCTATTATGTCTAATGGAACTTGGGAGATCGTTGACCGTCCTTATGGGTGTAAACTCAGAGGATGTAAATGGGTTTTCAAGAAAAGCTTAGGCCTGATGGTACAATTGAAAAGTACAAGGCAAGGCTTGTGGCCAAGGGTTATACTCAGAAAGAAGGCGAGGATTTCTTTGATACTTATTCACCTGTTGCTCGATTGACCACAATTCGAGTACTACTTGCCCTGGCTGCTTCTCATGGTCTTCTCGTTCATCAAATGGACGTTAAGACAGCTTTCCTAAATGGAGAGTTGGAGGAGGAGATTTATATGGATCAGCCAGACGGGTTTGTGGTAGAAGGTCAAGAAGGAAAGGTGTGCAAGTTGTTAAAATCTTTGTATGGCCTAAAGCAAGCACCTAAGCAATGGCATGAGAAGTTCGACATAACTTTGACATCTGCTGGCTTTGTTGTGAATGAAGCCGATAGATGTGTGTACTATCGCTATGGTGGGGGAGAAGGAGTGATCTTGTGCTTGTATGTTGATGACATACTGATTTTTGGGACCAACCTCAATGTGATTGAGGAGGTCAAGGACTTTCTGTCCAAGAGTTTTGAAATGAAAGATTTGGGAGTGGCTGATGTAATTCTTAACATTAAGCTACTGAGAGGAGGTGATGGTGGGGTTACACTTGTGCAATCCCATTATGTGGAGAAGGTCTTGAGTCGCTTTGGTTATAGTGACTGCAAGCCTGTTTCTACTCCTTATGATCCTAGTGTGTTATTGAGGAAAAACCGAAGAATAACAAGGGATCAATTGAGATACTCCTAGATTATTGGCTCATTGATGTATTTAGCTAGTGCTACGAGGCCTGACATCTCGTTTGCTGTGAGCAAGCTAAGCCGGTTTGTTTCGAATCCGGGAGATGATCATTGGCGTGCTCTTGAGAGAGTGATGCGCTATATAAAGGCAACCATGAGCTATGGCATTCACTATGCTGGGTACCCAAAGGTACTAGAGGGCTATAGTGATTCAAACTGGATCTCTGATGCTGATGAGATAAAAGCCACGAGTGGATATGTGTTCACACTTGGAGGTGGTGCTGTTTCCTGGAAGTCTTGCAAGCAGACCATCTTAACGAGGTCAACAATGGAAGCAGAACTCACAGCATTAGATACCGCCACTGTTGAAGCTGAGTGGCTTCGTGAACTCCTTATGGATTTGCTCGTGGTTGAAAAACCGATACCGCTATCCTAATGAACCGTGATAATCGATCGTAATTATCAAGGTGAATAGTTCTAAGGACAACATGAAGTCATCTAGGCATGTTAAGAGGCGGTTGAAGTCTCGCCGAAAAGTGAAAAACTCCGGTGATAGCATCGACTATGTCCGCATACTAAGAATCGCCGATCAATTTACAAAGGGTTTATCACGTAATGTGATAGATAGTGCATCGAGTGAGATGGGCCCGAGACCCACATGAGTCATACCATAGTGGTAACTTTTTCTCGTGATCGGAGATCCCGTGAAGTAGGATGATGAAACAAGTCGTTGGTTGATCGGGAGGAGAGACCTTTACAGGCTCATTTCTTCAATGATGCGCTTCTTTCCTATTCTCAGTATGGCGGTTGGTTTTACCTTAATGTGATCCGAGTGGCTTATTTAAAGCGAGATGTCGGCCTACAGGACATCTTAGAAGGAACACACCTATATGAGTTCGACTGCTGGTCACAGTCTATGAGATTTGGGTGATCTCTAGATACTCATGAATAGGCCTGGAGTATGACTTATACGCTCCAACCAGAGGAGATGCTTTAGGCAGCCTAGTACTAGTAAAGGAATTAGGTAAAACTTGTTCACACAAAACTGACAATTCAAGGCATAGTCCATTGTTCGATTGTGAATGAGTGTAACTTCTTTCCTAGGTGGATGTTCAACTTAATAGTCTCCATCAAACACCGGTATATCAAAACAACAAATAGGATCGAGAGCATTTCTTGTGTGCCTTGAAATTTGGTGGGGATTGTTGGATTAATTGGGCTTGGACCATTTTAATTTAACAATTAATCAAATGAAATTCCTAGGCCCACATGGAAAATTTGATTAGTCCCATATGGAGAATTGAATGGGAGTTACACCACTTTAAAAGGTGGAATGTGGTAACCCCCTTGTGCAATTGGAGAGAGCTCAGACACGCCTGCCGCTGCTCGCTGCATCGCTTCGCCACGCCGCGCGCGCGCGCGCGTGTGCGTGTCGCGTCGCGCAGCGCGTGTCGGGTGCGGCGCGTTTTCTTTATCTATTCAAAATCAAACGCACCGACTCGAAATGGCGAGAATGGCTGCAGCTACTAGTCTCTTCATTTTTGTCACATCGAGGAGGAGTAATGGAGGCGCTTGCTAGTGACTAATGGTCGCGATTACTAGTCTCTTCGTTTTTCTTTATTCGAGGAGGAAAGGTTCTCTACTCCATAAAAAGGGATACAGAATACTCTCTGTGTCTGTTCTTTTTGTTGTTGCTGCTCTCTGCAATCTCCGGTTCAGAACCTTGCGCGCAGAAGGCTCTGGGCGAGTAGGCCTCCGAAACTCCATCCGTCTCGAGTACCGCCGTAGACGGCGATCAAGTTTTTGGGAGCGATTAGCGCGATCGCTCATTCTGTGACTTCGTCTTCATCCTGGTGGTGAACTGCTCGCGATACTGCACGGCGAACATCTTCCTGCATCGAATATCTTCCTGCATCACGCCTCGATCGACTACATCGAATAGGCCATCATGTCGACTAATGGTAACGGCGCATCCGGTGTCACCGACACTGGCCCCGCCCGAGGGTATATCCTGAGAACTTATCTTAAGTTATTGTTTCTATGCGCTATGAATATGTTAATAGGATCTGCTGTTATCCTGTTCATTAGCGAATATGAATACTCCATTGTTGAAACACCCATGCTCTTGTTTGTCATGTTTTATATGCTTAATTTCTGGATTAAAATATGCCGAATATTGACTAGATTTTCAACACTTACATCAGCTGTCTATAGTCTCTGCCACGTAGGTTTTAAGCTGATGTGGATGTAAGAGAATAAAGAGAGAGAAATATATTGTCTACAATTATGCAGTCGACTGTATCACCAGAGCCAAAGAGGAAATATCTTAGGTCCATAAAAGCATTAAAAGATTATGTCATCTATAAAGATAAATGAAAAGATAATTTATTGTATGAGCTGTCTATAGTACTATCTACAGGTGATATAAAAAATTACTATAAACAACAGCTGTCTGTAACATTTTACGTTGCCTAACAATGTTTAGCATTAACTGCATTGCACCGAGAGACATTTGTTGCGGTGATATGACAAAAGCATTGAGCCACTCAAAGCACCTACAGAAGCAGGCCCTAGGTTTGACAATTAGAAGACAAATTTATGTGATGATTTGAGTTAATGCATTGGACAGCAGGAGACGGTTGGCTTACAAACTTTATTCTTCTCAAGAAGTGGAGCCTTTTTTGTCCATGGAGAAACTTCTGCATACTACAGCCTAGTGTTTTGCTTCTTCTTCCTCCTCCTGGACATTAATTTACTGGTAGCACTAGTACTTTGTCACACAACTACTTTCCATGGGACCAAAACTTTAGGTGCACTTTGTGAGCCACTAGCCATGATGATACTTGAAGAGCAAATTCAGCAATCATGGATCACGTAGATGATCCCCTTTTCCGCTGCACATCGTACTGCATTTACCAATTTTGTGCAGAGAATAATCGTACGAGGAAAAACGGATCCAAGATTCTGAATTATGGAGAGAAATTATCGACTAGAATGTGATGGCCTTTTATTTCCTTTGCTTCATTTCTAGTGGTCCTATACTGAAGTGGCATTATTTTTCTGTGGAGAAGATGGTCTGTTATCCTTCTGAGACCAAACAGTATTTGATTCCATGCATACGTGACCTCCACAATTGCAATTCACAAAAACATTTATTGATCTTATCATTGAAATCCCCATATATCTATCTGCAGCTTGCAGCCATGTGCCAAACCCCAGCTTGCATGGGCTCGCAGAATCCAACAGAAAGAATCCATTGTAGCTGTGCAAAATCATGCTAAATTGGACTCATTTATGCTGCTTTGATGGAATGTTTTATCCATTATCCAGTCAGCGCGAGTACAAATCTTCACCACAGTTCCACAGTAACCTGAACTTATAGAGCCTGAACTACTAGCAGCTAGTTTGCTGCCTCACATGACCAAATATTCTGCAGATCTCCAGAGAGAGGAAAGCAGGTGCCCTTTTCTTCTTAGCAGGGCAAGCCTCATGCGTGCTTTGTGTAATCTTTGCAATGCAAAATCTTTATTCCTCTTTTCTTGTGCTCTCTCTTTATCTCCCTCTTTCCTCCTTCACATCCACCATATCCATGGCAGCTAAAGTTAGCCTTTCTCGTGAGAGACAGCACAGGCCCATGCGAGGGAGGTGCAGCCAAATCAAGGGCTCACATGGGCGCCAAAGGACGAGCCTGATGGACTCCTAGGTGATGACGAGATTGATAGTTCTAGAATCAAGATATGGAGTATTGTATATGCAATTCTGCATATGTGCGGCACAGATGCAGAATTGCAGACACACATGCAGCCATGCATCGATCCTTCGGTCAGTCGCGCGCGCTCTTTGGCATCGAGTGGATGCTTCAGTGCTTCATGATTCCCCGTGTGGCTGGGAGTCTGGGAAGCTGCTGCCTTGACAGACTTTGATCGCCTTGCCATGATTCCATCGGTCGAGGGTGTCGCTGGATGAACTTATGTTGCATCTGAATTGGTGGTGTACGTCCGAGTTGTGAATCTTGTGGTGATGGGCTCTCTTTTTTCCATGATCTTGCATGCGCAGATTAATTTTTTTAGTTATTGTAACCATTTCAGATGAAGAGAATAATTTTCTGTCAAAAAAACATATATAGAATAATTTGTTAATAGGGAAATGGATTTTTATATACTCAACCAGAAATTTTAAAGAAATCAATCGGATTTCTGACCTACGGATCTTCTACAAGATCCGAGCGTTGGCGACATCTTCTCTAGCTCCGGTGACATCTCACGTCTTCTGAGGCTCCGACTCGACAATATATATCTTCCTCTATTTTTCTCTCCCTACAGATAAATCAAACTTTCTGAGCGGTGCTGTGGTTGGCGTCAAAGGCGGTTAGGCACAAGTCTTGTGACCGCCGAATTTGCATTGATATTACTTGGTACAAACATAGTAGAAGATAGAGAATTCAATTCGGGTGGACTAATTAGGCTAGGCATCAAATCTGATCAAGTCAAGTTTTGAAGCAAAGCCTCGGTGCAAGGATCTTTCATTCTTCCAAACCTCGCCTTCCCATTATTAATACGCACTACCACAGCTTTGAAGCAAAGGATCGATTGGGTCTTGGTCTCGTTAGGTATTTGCGCATAATTCCTAAAACAATAATTGAATGGATTTGCTAATTTTTTGTATAAAATTTTCTTAATCATCAGTCATCTACAGTTGCACAGTACTAAGCATAAAATTATAATACCAAGTAATGTGCAATTTTAGCACAACTCTACTGTAACTTTTAGTTCTATTAGTTTTTGTATTTTCTTCTATTTGTTTTTCTATTTTTTGTATTTGTAGGGTTCACCTAGATTTACTTTTGTCTTATTTAGAAGAAAAAAAAGTATACTTTTTTTTGTATTTTTTGTAACGTTTTTTCCGCGTCGTTATATGGAAATCCAAAGGTGAGAACAAGTGACTAAAAAATAACAAATTTTCTGACAACTTACACATAAACAGTCCCATGATTGAATCAACAGCAGCATATATGCTAGTATATTTGGAACTATGAACAGTAGCATGATCATCAACTCAAACAAATATATATATATATATATATATATATATATATATATATATATATATATATATATGTATGTGTGTGTGTGCACGCGCGCGCACTAACAAGGCAAAACCTAGAACAAGAACACTACTAACAAAAGTAGGCATTACCATCATCTCATAACAAATATCTAGAAAGCAAGGCTTAGCCATATCAAATGATATCACCGCGACTTACAGAGAATCGCTCCGACAAAGGTCACGGTAGAGTCTGATGCGAAGAAGACAACGTGAAGAGAATGATGTAGAAGGAGGAGGCCGTGAGCAGTCGTGCAAACGCTTCTAAAAAATCTAATTCGCCCCAACCCGTGCAGGATCATGAGGGACACCGATTTTGGAGACATTGCTCTCCCCAAGTCGGTGCACTCCGAAGAAGGGATGAAGAAGCTGAGGTTGCGCATCATAGAGGAACAGGGCAACAAAATGATACTGATCTCTCTCTGTTCTGTTTCTGGGAGGAGACTCCTCTCCCTCATATAAAACCAGCAGCAAACAAAAATATTGTTGTCATTACTCTGTTTTAAACGCAGTTAATGCGTGCCATAAAAGCCACATTAAAACGGTGTAATTCAAACTCCCAGTTTCTAATTTGTATGCATGGTTTTAAGGTGCAAAAATAAGCAGTAACTCCACACCCAACCGGACACAAAATCGTCGAACCATTCATGTGCATGTCGCACGCGAGCAATGTAAGGTCGAGGAGGCCGACTTGAGGGGGGTAAATAGTCTTTTCTAAAAATCTCTAAGGCTAAAACCGATTTCTGATGTGGAAGCGAAAGTCAATTCGGTTTTGCACAATTAAAACCTAAATATTCTAGTTTTTTCTTAAGTTCACCAACATCATAAGTCTAAGTCAAGATTTGCAATCCTGGTTTGACATGCACTCAATTTAATTCTAGGAATGTAAATTCCACAAAATAAATCACAATAGAGCAAACCACAATAGCACAAGGATGTTTTACCATAGTGTTTAGAGACTTGCCAATCTCCCTTAATCCATATTGAGGTAAGCCCAAATGAATTGGACTGGCTCCACGAATTAAGCCAACACATCGATCACTAGTTGTTGCTCTACCTCCACTCCGGAGATCGCGAGCACCAAGCTACTAATAACACGCCGGGCCTCCTTACAAGCTTCTTGAAAAGATCACCGGACCACGAAGCCTCCAAGCCGTCTAGCTGTTGGTAAACACAAAGAATAATAAGTCAAGCCTCTTGCTTAACTCTCACTAGGTGCAACACATGCACAATTGGATGTTCAATCCAATTCTAGTTGCAACATATTCAACTAGAACCTCTCTATTTGCTTACAAAGTACAACGCATGTATAATTGAGAGGATAAGCTCACAGTAGCTCAAAAGAGTAAAATGGGATGCCAAGAGTTGCCACCCAACCGGCCATGGTGGCTATTTATAGCCCACACACCAAAAGTGATGCAGCTAGATTATTTATAACGAATGTTTCTGATTTTTCTTGTTTAACACTTGATCGAAACAATGGGCATGACATTATCATGGCTGCTGCAGTGCATGAGGATGTCTCGCATGCTGTTCACAGCCAAGGAAAGAAAACAGTATGTATTTATGTTGTACTTAAGTGGTGCATGGAGTCAAGCTATGCATATACATGTGTGCGCATGCTGTTGGGTGTGTTTGGTCCTGGAGGAGGCCATGTAGTGTACGTCAAAGAATTTGAGTTCCTTGAGTTTAACATTGGTACATTTAGGGAAGGCCACTCGGATTTGTTTGACAAAAAAGAGATCGTTTCGGCTAGGAGATTACGTCTACGTTTTATCTTTTCTCTGTGCAATCTTGGATGAGGGCCACCAAGTCAAACGAAGTCAGTTCAATAAGAAGAGATGGTGCACTAGAAGTTAATTTTGAAATTAATCGTAATAGGATAGTTTAAATCTATTTTCAGCAATTAGAGTTGTTTAAGTTTCCAATTAAAGTAGAGTTAAAATTGAATTACTGTTCACATGACTGTTCACTAATAACACGTCGGGCGTCCTCACAAGCTTCTTGAAAAAAAATCACTGGACCACGAAGCCTCCATGTCGTCCAGGTGTTGGCAAACATCAAGAGTAATAAGCCAAGCCTCTTGCTTAACTCTCACTAGGTGTAACACATGCACAATTGGATGTTCAATCCAATTCTAGTTGCAACACATTCAACTAGAACCTCTCTATTTGCTCACAAGGTGCAACACATGTATAATTGAGAGGAGAAGCTCACAATAGCTCAAAAGAGTGAAATAGGATGCCAAGAGTTGCTACCCAACCGGCTATGGTGGCTATTTATAGCCCACACACCAAAAGTGATGCAGCTAGATTATTTATAACGAATGTTTCTAAATTTTCTTGTTTGACACTTGATCGAAATAATGGGCATGACATTATTATGGTTGTTGCAGTGCATGAGGATGTCACGCATGCTGTTCACAGCCAAGAAAAGAAAAATGCATATATGTATGTTGTACTTAAGTGGTGCATGGAGTCAAGCTATGCATATACATGTGCACGCATGCTGTTGGGTGTGTTTGGTCCAGGAGGAGGCCATATAGTGCATGTCAAAGAATTTGAGTTCCTTGAGCTCAACATTGATACGTTTAGGGAGGTCCACTCGGATTTGTTTGACAAAAAGGAGATTGTTTTGGCCAGGAGATTACGTCTACGTTTTATCTTTTCTCTGCGCAATCTTGGATAGGGGCCACCAAGTTAACCGAAACCAGTTCAATAAGGAGAGATGATGCACTAGAAGTTAATTTTGAAATTAATCGTAATAGGATAGTAAAATCTATTTTCAGCAATTAGAGTAGTTTAAGTTTCCAATTAAAAAGAGCTAAAATCGAATTACTGTTCACAGGATTGTTCACCGACTCAGATCACTGTTTGCATGTATTGTTCCAATCGGTTACTGTTTATTAAGACTATATATTTAGGGTAGAGCCCCATTGTAAGCAAGTTAGAGTTGAAGAAAATATAGAAAAATCGTATGTTTATGTGGCGCAAAATGAGTACATGTGTTTCAAAAATTCCCATCTAGGGTTTTGTGATTACGTGCATATTGGAGAGTGGTTTATCTTCCAAGATCTGTGATTCCTTATGGATCATCTCACCAATTCGTAGCATCCTCAATTGCTCACTGTTTGGTGTTGTTCTTCGGGTTTGATTTTGTTTCTCTCTTCGGATTGATTCAACATCAACCAAGTATCATTACATGCTTTGGAGATACACTTGTTCTTCCTTTTTGCTGAATCAAGAAGGAGGAAAGCTGGGGTTTTGCTTCAATCAAGATTGAAATAGAAGTACCATGAAATATTGGACCATATTACGCATCAATACACGTTGATCTGTATCAAAAAGCTAGCCGTTGGAGGCTAAAACGGCTGAAAAACAGCAAAACCCAGCCTGATTGCCAACCAACGGCTGGTCAAACGGGCTACAGTGCAACAGCTATAAAACTTGTCGTTACAGATAATCCCCTGTCAGACCTCCCTCACATGGTCTGGTCAGACCGGGCCCCCGGTCAGTCCGAACCGATCAGATCGGACTTCTAGGAGGAAGAAAACTAAAAAATATGCCCTCTGAAAAAGATTTATCGGCCTTGGTTAGACCGGACTTCCGGTCAGTCCAGGCCTGAATTTCAGCACAGGCGACACTCGAAAAAATGGTCACAACTTTTGACTCTGATGTCGGAATTGAGTGATCTTGGATTCTATGGAATGCTTATTCAAGGGTATACACAACCTTTCTATTTGATTGATCTAAAATACATTTAATCAAATCAAAAAATACAACTCCAAAGAACCAACACGTGGCATAGGTCCAAGAAAAGAGCAACGAACAATCTTAAACCATACCAATGAATGATGCATGAACTTCAATAATTTGAAAAATATATTTGCAAATTTTAGCATCATGCCACAAGCAGTAGATGCATGGACTTCAATCGTTTGCAAAACGTATTTGCAAATTATAGTCTCTTGCTACAAATAGTTACTGCATGAGCTTCAACTATTTGCAAAACACATTCAAAAATAATAAAATCATGCCTAGAAGTGCTAGATCAAGCGGGATTGAGCTATCAACATATGATAAGACTCAAGTTACTAGACAAGACCCTCTTAATAGTACGATAATCTATACTAGCAATTCGGTCTTCCAACAAAACACCGAGACCGGTAAAAGACTAGGAACATATCATTAACCTATGCTAGTCATACCTTTACCTTAAGTATCCATCTTGGACTGATCACTTGATGATAAACATATCCACTCCAAGTCCGGGTTCTTGACTTGATAATCATCAACATATGATGATTTTCTTTACTCCAAGTTCTTGACTTGAATATTATCAACACATAATGGTCTATTTCACTCCAGGATCTTGTCTTGAATATCATCAACACACGATGATTTTCTTTACATCGGGATCTTGTCTTGATGATGATGAACACATGATGACATCCTTCATTTCGACTCTTAGCTTGATGACAATCAACTCACGATGTCACCTAAAGTCTTTATCGTCATGGGACTCAACCTGTTTCACCAACTCATGAAAAATGTTAGTCCACATGACGATTGTCATTAATTACCAAAATACTGCATTAACTCATAATAGCGTATCTAAATTCTTCAGGCGAGCGATGGCGTGGCTTGGTGAGGCAAGGCCAGCGAGCGAGCGCCCGCATGTGTTCTTCTTTTGTTTGCTTCAACTAAGTAAGACCAACTTCACCTCATATATTGGTCTCCTCCCACCTAGACTAGCAATATGGCACTAAACTTTTCACCTTTCACCATACATGAGTGGGTCTTTGGAATTTACTAGAATTTAATTAGAATATTATATGGGTCAAACCCATAAACTCCAACAACCCCCCCCCCCCCACCCAAGTCCCAAAAGCTCCACAGATTTGCCCATAATTCCAAAGTGCTATTGATATACCAGTTTTTTAGTGGAGACCGGTTATGGTTGTACATTCACCTAGAACCTTAAGCTACATTTGCCCACAACCTACACACTGGACTAAGCATTGAATTTGTAGTTTTGTGTTAACAAGTTTTACCAAAGGCTTTGCTGGTACTTAGCCGCTAACAGGCTACTCCTCAAGTGGAGCATATAGGTCATACTTCTATGTCTCTTCATGAGCTTCTTAGAGATCGCCCACATCTCATAGATTGTGACCAACAGTCGAGCTTATATAGGTATATTCTTACAAGAATACCCTGTAGGATGGTATTTTGTTGTTAAGCCTCATAACACATTAACACAAAGTTATCCCGCCTTACAGTAAATAGAGTATCGCATCTCCAATGGAGTAAGATATAAAGTATGAATGCATTCTATTGTTACTCAAACAATTTGTTTTCCCAAGGCTTATTTCACGGGATCTCCGATCACATAGGTTTGGGTTACCATCGTGTGTAATTCACGTGAGTCTCATTCCCATCTCCTTCTATGCCATTTTAATCGCATTCTGTGATGGTCCCTTTGTAAAGGGACCTGCCATATTTTTAGCTATTTAGATATAATCCACAGCTATCAGTCGAAGTTTCTTAATTTTCTTATAGACTTTAATCGCCTTTTCGCACTTGTCACCTTTATGATAATTGTTTGGTTATCATAGTACATAAGGATAGCTGAAATTGGTTTTTTAACCACCAGTAAAGCCATCAAGAGTTCTCGCATCTATTATAACTCAATAGTGGTTGTGTCTAATGTTGTGAGTTCTGCCTCCATGGTTGACCTTGTCAATATGGTATGTTTGCAAGACCCCCATGAGACGACAACACCGCCTAGAGAGAATACATATCCACTCGTAGCCTTTATCTCATCAGCATCAAAAATCCAATTGGAATCACTATATCCCTCAAGTACACTAGGATATCCAATATAATGAATTTCGTAACTCATTGTGCCTTTCAAATAACGCATAACCCGTTCAAGTGCGTGCCAATGATCATCTCCCGGAATAGCGATAAACCAGCTCAATTTGGTTACAACAAAAGAGATGTCAGGAAGAGTAGCACTAGCCAAGTACATAAGTGAACCAATAATCTAATAGTACCTCAATTGATCCTTTCCTGGTCTTCGATTCTTTCCAAGTATTAGACTATGATCATAGGGTGTTGGAGAGAGCGTGCTTTCCATACAACCAAAATGGCCAAAGTCCTTTTACACATAATGAGATTGCAACAGGGTAATCTCATTCTCATCCTTGATCAACTTGATGTTTAAAATAACATCAGGCTCTTCCAGATCTTTCATGCTAAAACTTTTGGATAAAAATGACTTAACCTCGTTAATCACATCAATGCTTGTCCCAAAGATAAGTATGTCATCAATATACAAACATATTATTACTCCTTTAACCCCACCATAGCGGTAGTAGACACATTTATCGGCTTCATTTACCGCAAACCCCGCAGATGTCAAAGTTATATCGAACTTCTCATGTCATTGCTTAGGTGCCTATTTGAGGCCGTACAAAGATTTCAATAACTTACAGACCTTGCCCTCTTGTGCAGGTACTACAAATCCATCGGGTTGATTCATGTAAATTTCCTTGTCCAACTCTCTATTGAGGAAAGCTGTCGTTACATCCATTTGATGGACAATAAGACCATGTGAGGCAGCCAAAGATAGTAGTACTCGAATAGTAGTTAATATGGCAACAAGTGAGTAAGTATCAAAGAAATCTCACCCTCTTTTTTAGTATAACCTTTAGCCACAAGCCGAGCCTTGTACTTTTTGATTGTACCGTCAGGCCTAAGCTTCTTCTTGAATACGCACTTGTATCTAACTGGCTTCCAACCAAATGGACGATTGGTGAATTCCCAAGTCCTGTTAGCGATATTGGAATCCATTTCAATATGAACTGCATCCTTCCAGTACTCTACATCAGGAGATGCATATGCCTTTGAAATATATTTGTGAACATCATCCACAAGGTACACAGTAAAGTCATCACTAAAAGATTTTGCAATCCTTTTGTCTCTTGCTCCTTTGAGGAACTACAACATTATCATCCTTCTCATATACGTGTTCGTGTGTGTGTTCAATATACTCAATTGGAGCGGTAGGTTCAGAAGTTAAATCATTTGCTTGACTAGAAGAGCTATGTGAATTCTTCATATGAAATATATTTTCAAAGAAAATAGCATATCAAGATTACATTATCATATTGATTGGCATGTCAGATATCTCAGATTGAACTATTAGAAATCTAGAGCATGTACTATGATGAGTATATCCTAGACAGATACAACCCACTATTTTAGTTGAAGTTTGCACTTTTTAGTTATTGGAATATTGATTGTTGCCAAGCACCTCCAAGTACGCAAATATGAGAGTGATGGTTTTCTCTCTTTCCAACCTTCGTACGGAGTTACCTCACTATTTTTAGTAGGGATTCTATTTAGGACATGATACGCAGTCAACACAGCCTCCCCCGCTATGCCTTAGACATACCCGCAGTATCTAACATGACATTCACCAAGTCAGTCAAGGTACGGTTTTTTCTTTTGGCAACCCCATTGGATTTGGGGTGAATAGGGAGGTGTCCTTTCATAGATAATACCAAGTTCTGCACAAAACAGATTGAACTCATTAGAAAAAAAATACTCTCCACCACGATCAAACTGAATTCTTTTAATCTTTCTGTCTAATTGATTAGACACCTCAATTTTATATGTTTTAAAGTAGTATAATGCATCATCCTTTGTTTTCAACAAATACGCATAGCAGTATCTAGTGACATCATCAATTAAAGTCATGAAATATCTTTTTTCTCCTTTTGTCAATATACCATTCATCTGACACAAGTCTGAATGTATGAGTTCCAATTTTGCCAAATATCTTCCCTCCACAGCCCTGTGAGGCTTTCGAGATTGCTTCACTTGCACATAAATTTGGCATTTGGAACCTCTGACTATGAAAAAGTTTGGAATTAATTTTAATCCAGAAAATCGATACATTCAATCAAATTTTATATGACATAAACGTGAGTGTCATACATTAGGCTCACCAACATTTGTAGAGTCATAAATATAGTTTCCAACCTTATTGCAAAAATCTGAAAGGGAAAAACAGAACAAGCCTCTGCACTCATAGCCTTGTCCAATAAAGAGCCTAAATTTTGACACGACTACTTTATTAGACTCGAAGACCAACTTGAACCCATCTCGACATAGAAGGGAACCACTGACGAGATTTTTATTTACTGTAGGGGCATGCTGCACTTTCCTCGTGCGCATGATTTTTCCCGGAGTAAACTTCTGATCTACCGTACCAACACCAAGAACAGAAGCATGTGACCCATTTCTCATTAGGACGGAAGAACCCCGTGTGACCTGGTAAGAAGAAAACATATATGCATAAGTGCATACATAAATATTAGCCCTAGTGTCAATCCACCAATTAGTAGATGACATTCCAAAAATACACTAGGTAAATTACCATGCCCAGATGCTTCAGCCTCACCAATAATCAAATTAACATACTTCTTCTGCACTGGATATTTTTTTCTTGACCATCTGTTTGCGGCATTTCTTGGCCAAACGACCAATCTTGCTACAAACAAAGCAAGTAATATCCTTTATGCTTACTTTCTTCTTACTGTTGTTTGTCATTTTGAAGTTGATGGTCGAAACAACATTTTCTTTCCCTTTGTCAATATGATGCATCATATTCGCTCTAGACTGTCCGTCTTGTACCATTGGTGTCACATCCTTTGTCCGAGCCTTCTCTTCAACATCAAAACTTTCAACCAAATCCTCAACAGAAATATTTTGTATCTTGTGTTTCAGAGATGTGGTAAAATTCCTCCAAGTTGGAGGCAATTTGAAAATAATGCCCCCAGCCACAAATTTGTCACACAATTGACAACCAAGGTGGGCGAGTTCCCTTGCAACAAATTGCAGTTCATGAGCATGTTCGACTGCAGAACGGTTATCAACCATTTTGTAATCATAATATTATACCATAACATACAATTCATGTCCAGCATCTGAGGCAGCAAACTTGTCTTCGAGTGCATACCACAGATCCACAACGTTCCTCATATGCATATACATATCACAAAGTTGGTCAGACAACGCGCTTAGAATGCACCCGACAAATATTATCATAGTCGTGTTGTACTATGTTTGTTGTGCAGCAGTACGAGATCCCACAGGACACGGTATCACGACCCAAAATACATTCATAGCCGAGAGCCACAATTGGACCCTTGTCTGCCATCTCTTGAAATTCACATCAGTGAATTTCTCTGGTTTCATTGCCTCAGCAAAACCAGCCATCATAAAGTGCCAATCAGGTTTTTTGAATTGTTAGGTATATGCACACTTTTATGATTATTATAATTCCTAAAATAATAATTGAATCAACAACAGCATATATACTAGGCATATTTAGGACTATGAACAGTAGAATGATCATCAAACTCAAATATATATATATCTCATATATATGCACTAACAATGCAAAGTCTAGAACAAGAACACTACTAACAAAAGTATGTATTAACATCATTCCATGATAAATATCTAGAAAGCAAGGCTTAGCCATATCAAATGATATCACCGCGACTTACAGAGAATCGCTCCAACGAAGGTCGTGGTAGAGTCTGATCCGAAGAAGACGACACAAAGAGGATGATGGACAAGGAGGAAGTCGTAAGTAGTCGAGCGAACGCTTCTCAAAAACCTGATTCATCCCCCTTCATGTAGGATCACCTAGGACGCCGACTTCGGAGACACTGCTCTACCCACATCCGTCCATGCCAAAGAAGGGATGGAGACACCGAGGTTGCGCAGCACAGAGGAACAGAGCAACAAAATGATATTGATCTCTCTCTGTTCTGTTTCTAAGAGGAGACTCATCTCCCTCATATAAAACCTACAGCAAACAAAAAAACTATTGTCATTACTCTGTTTTAAACGCAGTTAATGCATGCCATAAAATCCCTATTGAACTTCCAGTTTCTAATTCGTACGCATGGCCTTGAGGTGCAAAAAGATGCAGCAGCTCCACACCCAACCGGACACGAAATTGTCGGACCATTCACGCATGCGGGCGCGCGAGACGTGTGTTCTTATTTTGTTTGCTTCAACTAGGTAAGACCAACTTCACCTTATATATTTATCTCCTCCCATCTAAACTAGCAATATGGTACTGAACTTTTCACCTTTCATCATACATTGGCCTTTAGGATTTTTATAAGATTTAATTAGAATATTATATAGGCCAAGCCCATAAACTCAAACAATTCTCTCATGACTATCCTAGTGTGGCCATAACATGGAGTTAGTCGCTTCGTCGTCACATCTTGGGAGTCTTGATAGTTGATCACCCTTGATGTACCTGACCACATTACATTATGAGCTCACATGCACAACCAAAGTACCGTACCTAACCCCCTTAAATTTTGTCCTGCCAATATAACCCTCGGTGACTACATGTGTATGCCCTGGTTTGGAACACATGATATGTATTTGGCAAAATTAGCGGGAGTATATCACATTTTTTTGTCATTGGCTATTGAACACCTAAATTTCGTATATTTGCCGAAAGACACTGCAATGTTGTGGTTCTTTACTGCGGGACTATAAGGCCATTATAATAATATTATTCGTTGTTTTGGGGAGAGAAACAATTCAAAATGATCGTCATGTCTTTCTCCTCCTCTTCTTCCTCCATGTCCTCTGCTTCTCCCTCTCCTCCCAACTCCTCGCTTAGGTGGGTGTTGATGCTGGCGTGGAGGAGGACGGCGGAGAGGAGACATCGGCTTGACCGTATACGAAATTTCTTGCTTAGGGAAATACAAGTACGAATACAGTGCTAAAAATCCAAGCAAAGTTTGAATGGATGGAGATCTTTTGTTGCATCTAACTGCATCTAAACCATCATCCAAACTACATCACTGACATATGGTTTCAAATTCTCTTAAGCATTTCTTATTGAACAAAAAAAAATGGGATGTTCATGTTGCTCATACTCGTGCTCTTTTGCATGTTCATATCCATTCAGAAAAGAAATTTGCATTTTTCGGATTTCACCTCCAACAAAATGCAAGGGACATTATCATCAAGAAACTGAAATAAATTGCATTTTTGCATTTCATCTTCAAGAATTTGTATTTTTGTATGTTGGCATTCATGCAAATAATGATTCATCGAAAAAATAATACAACTATCTTAAGAACAAGAACACATACCAATTGGATGGTGAAAATTTAACTAGAGAGATTGCATCGGTACAAGAAATTTCATCTTCACATGAAGTTTATCGGGTACAAGAAATTTCATCTTGACACAAATTCATCGGGTACAAGAAATTTTAAGTTTTTTTTAAACAAAAGAAGAATGGAATAATCCTCATCTGGTACAAAATTTTGGGGGCATATCTCCACAAAGGAAATCTGATAGCCGGAGGGGAGGGATACACTACAACAGCAAGGAAATCCGTTGGGTCCGATGGCCGAAGCTAAGGGAGACGCTGGATCCTACGACAACGATGAGGTTCTCGGCGGACTCAACAGTCGGAGTTCCCCATGCCTCCTCCCCTTGATTGACATCCGCTTCTTCACGTACTTACGCAACACCACTACCGACAGCTCGTCCTCCTCTGCCTCCTCATCCATGGCCGCCACCTCCTCGGCGGACACCTCTGTCTTGATCGGGTCGGCGGCGGAGGTGGAGAGGGCGAGGTGAGCAGCTTGGCAGGGGGAGGGGAGGAGGCGGAGGAGAGGGAGCGGGTAGGGCTTGGAGGTGGAGGGGAGGGAGAGGTGGGAGAAGGCGGTGGTGAGGGAGATGGAGAGCACCATGCTTTGCTTCGGTGGTTGGCTGTTGAGCGTTCGTGCGACGGTGGCAGCAGTTGTGGGAGAAGAGAATTCACCAACCGACTGGGCCAAGTGACCTGAAGGGCAAAATCGACAATTCACCAACCTTCTCTGTCCTCATTCGGTCGAAAATAATATATTAATAGCCCTAGTGTTCTACAAGAAAGAGCCATAAATTTGTAGTATCTTTTAGCAAAGACACGAAATTACAATATCCTGTAGCTAATTTTGTCTACGTATTTACGTAGGAATTGAACTATTTTCGTGAAATTCACGTGATTTTTTTTGCATTCCAAATAAGCCCTAAGTACAATCACAATTGATGCTAAGACGGTGGGACTGGGAATGCAGAGAAGTTCAAAGCAGTCTAACAACGAACTTTCGAATACTAACTTAAGAGTTTCCCTATTACCTCCATCCATAGAAACTTTTTTATGATTTAATCTATTTTTTAAAAAATATGTTAAAGATAACATTTCCTTAACTTTATTTCTAATTCTGACCCTTTTGACCACGCCACAACGCGTGCCATGACAAAAGCACAAGCACGTTGTCACGTTACGGATCTCGACGTGGCAAACGAGTGCTATCACACCGCCCCTCTTGGTGTGACAGGACTTAGCAAAAAAAATAGATGCGCGCTGACTCGGAGGGCTATCATGATCAAAGGAGTCAGAATTAGCAATAAAATTACAGAGATGTTATTTTTAAAATGTTTTTAAAAAATGATTAAATCATAAAAAAAGTCCCATCCATAGCATCGATCACTAATCAAACGGTTCACGATCGTACAGTATTCGCACAGCCACCACCCCTTGGAACTTATTCGTACGCGTAGCATTATGGGCATGTCACGCGGTCCTAGTTCGCGGCCAGGCCAAGCCAGGCGCCACTATTCCATTCCCTCGTCCTGCGCTTCTTCTCCGCCAGCTCCACACCAAAGCTCACTAATCCCCAGGGCTTCTTCGTCCTCACCTAACGCACACTGGCCCATTTCCCCAGGGACCGAGTGCATCAACAGCCGCGCTCGTGCTGCGCCCCGGTGGTGGGCCACCGCCCGCGGCTAGGACCCCACCGGCCCCGCCTCCGCCTCCATTAACTACCTTGATCGCCAGTTCACCACCTTGCAGTTACAGTTATCACACTCCCTCGCAGCTCCCCTACTTATAGCTTCGCCGCTTCTGCCCCTGCTTCCTTTCTTGCGTGTTCAACGCAAGGCAAGAATTGATGTGCTGAGTGTGTGAGAGCCCGTCGGAAGAATGGGAGAAGCAGGGCGGGGAGCGGCGGCGGGGAGCCTAGAAGCAGAGCAAGATGAGCAGGGGAGGCTCGCGGCGGCGTTGGGCGTCATTGGTTCTTTGATCTCTGCTTCCTTGTCCGTTTCCCTCTTCCCGCTCAAGTGGCAGCTCATCAGGGACAGGCTCAACCGGCTCCACGCCGGCCTCGCTGACATCAGCGTCACCGCGGCCTCCGACGGAGGGGAAAGGTACGGCGCGTTCGCCGACCTCCTGCGGGGTGTGGTGGAGACCGCCGCGGACGCGCGGGAGCTGGTGCCGCGGAGCCAGGGGAGGCACTATGGTGGCGGGAAGCTGCGGCTGCGCAGCGACCTCGACGTCGTTGCCGCCACGCTCCACGCGCACGTGGCGCGGCTGGACGAGATATACGCGTCGGGGTCGCTGACGCGGGCTCGAGCGCTCGTGGTGCCACGGCCGGGCGCGGGCGCCAGCCGAGAGGACGTGCGGTTCTACGTGCGCGACCTGTTCGCCAGGCTCAGGGTGGGGGGCACGGAGATGCGGAGGGATGCCGCGGCCGCGCTCAACGAGGTGCTGCTCAACGACGAGAAGTGCGTACGTGTCGTCGTGTCCGACGTCGCCGACGGCATTGGCGTTCTCGTCTGGTTGCTCGAGTGCCCAGATGCACAAGAAGATGCCCTGGAAGCCGTCTCGGTGATCGCCGGGTTTGATGCTTACAGAGGGGACCTTGTCGTCGGCGGCGTCATCGCTCCGGTGATCCGCGTTCTTGACACGGGCACCTTCCCGGTGGCGAAGCACCGGGCGGTGCGGGTGCTCTGCAAGCTCACCGAGAACTCGGACAACGCTTGGGCCGTCGCCGCGCACGGCGGCGTCACGGCATTGCTCAACGTCTGCGTCGACCACCGTGCCAGTGGCAGCGAGCTCGTGTGCACGGCATGCCGGGTCCTGAGGAGCCTCGTGGGCGTCGACGAGATCAGGAAGTACATGGTTGCTGACGCCGGGGCGGTGCCGGTGCTCGTGTCGCTCTCACAGGGCGCCGCGGACGAGGCGGCGCAAATCCAGGCGATGGAGCTCCTGGCCGCCATCGCCTCCGGCGACAGCTCCACCAGGGAGGTCGTGGTCCAAGAAGGCGCTGTGGAGTCCCTCGTCCGCGTGCTCGACCCAGGCTCCCCACGCTCCTCAAAGGCGCGCGAGGTCGCCCTCCACGCCATCGACACGCTCTGCCTCTCGTCACCGGGCTCGATCGACCGGCTCGTCGGCGCCGGCTTCCTTAACCACGTCCTCTTCTTCCTCCGCAACTGCGACAGCACGCTGCAGCACTGCGCTCTCAAGGCAGCGCACCGCCTGTGCCACGTGTCGGAGGAGACCAAGAAGGCGATGGGCGACGCCGGCTTCATGCCGGAGCTGGTGAACATCCTCCAGGCCAAATCCCTCGAGGCGCGGGAGCTGGCGGCGGAGGCGCTCTGCGCCATGGTGTCCGTGCACCGCAACCGGAAGCGCTTCGTCCAGGAAGACCGCAACGTGGCGCAGATACTGCAGCTGCTGAGTCCTGACGAGGAGAAACACTCGCCGGCGAAGCGGTTCTTGCTGTCGACACTGATGCACCTGACCGATAGCGCCTCCGGCCGGAGAAAGATCATGTCCTCGGAGCATGTCAGGTAGTAACAATCTTCATTCCATGACAATTTCTCACTAAAATTCTCAACTTGTGAAGACATGCATTGATAATAATGTTCTTGGAACTTGTTTGAGATGTCAGGAATCTTGAGAAGCTTGCAGAGGCCAATGTCACAGACGCCAAGAAGGTTGTGAAGAAGCTTGGCGGGAGCAAGCTCAGGAGCATCTTCCATGGCATTTGGAGCCTGTAAGCTCGAGGACAAGCACTAGTTCTTAATTAGTACTCCACTGCACTGTTTGTATGGCTAGCTAACACATATGTTCGCTTCATCTTTTGTTACTGTGAATGAATGAACGAACAAATGAACCATCCCAATATATTCCTGAGAGAACTCATCCCCACAGGGCCACAACCACTCTGTATATTGCCCATCTGTGTCAAATAAAAGTATAAAGCTATTCAAGAATGTATTTCACACAGCGAGTTCATCAGTGTCACACACATTCCCTATATATGTAACTGTGTCTATGTTACTACGCATAAGATGATTTTCCGGCGCATATTCACTGCGATATGAACGAGGAGGGCAGCGTGGGTCATGGACGATGGAAACACTGCTCTGCAGAATGGCAAATCGATCTGCGGAGTGTGGGCTTGCACAAGTGCATGGTAGGGTCGTCTCTGCGTTATGATCTTTTCAGTACCACTAGGTACAGTGCAGAGAACCCGGTACGTGCCTGGCCGACGTAACGTTGCCGATGAGTTATGATGGGCTCTGGTGTCGCAATTAGTTGGCCGCTTTCTTTCTTTACCCCTATCCTTGTGGACACTTGTTGCAAGCAAAGTTATAGATCGATCGGCATCGAACCGTCTTCTCTGACTCCATTGCTAGGCTTCTGGGTTCCGACTGCAGCATATAACTGTGTATCTATCTCGTGAGCAGCAGTCTAGCTTGCAGGTGTTCTGAAGATGTACTCTGGTCAAAGGACGGCAATGTACGTACATTCTGTGCCTGATCCTGGAAGGTACTGTAATATTGATATACAAACACGGCCGTTGTTTAGTGTGTTCTGAGGGAATAATCCGAATTTAAAGATTTGATCTAAATAACTTTAATTCTAACACAAGAAGAAGACCTGAACTAAACATTAGAGCGGAAGCTGGAATTGCATACTCGAACTTGGTGTTGCTATCACGGCTTGAAGGTTCGTCGGAGTCGCAACGGCGATGTCGTGGTGGTGACGGAGGCCTTCGGTCTTCGCCCACTACAGCACCCGTGATAGATCAACTTGTTTTGGAACCTCGTAGCCTAGAACCACACGATCAGAGGCCCGCCGAGTTCATTCATTTTTATATGGTACTAGGTGAACGGGATCGAAACCATGTGATTGGTTGTGCCCCCGATCAGGGCGTGAGTGGGCGTTGCCCCCCTGAATCTCGGAGGTAGTTAGCCGAGATAAACCCAACATTCTCCCCTTTGATCGTAAGGCTAACATCATAAGCACATCCTCAATAAAATAGCATACCAAGGTAATGTGTTGCATGGCCAATGAAGTGTCATACAACCCCAGTACCTATAGTGTACTATCCCATCTTTGAAATGGATATTCATCATACTTAATGGGAGTTGGTTTGTTTTAATATCTTTTTTATCCAGAGTCAGAGGCTTTCCAATAGACCCATGCCGGCAACATGATCACGAAAAATATTTGGTGGTAAGCCTTTAGTAAGCGGATCCGCAAGCATTGACTTAGTACTAACATGCTTGATACTAATGGTTTGATCCTAGATTCTGTCTTTCACAACATGGTACTTAATGTCAATGTGTTTAGTAGCACCACTTGACTTGTTGTTACTCGCATAAAAGACTGTGGGTTTGTTATCGCAGTATAAGGTGAGTGGTTTAGAGATGCTGTCTACCACTCTTAGTCCCGAAATGCAGTTCTTAAGCCATACAGCCTGCTTGGTAGCCTCATAACATGTCACAAACTCATCTTGCATCGTTGAAGATGCCGTAAGGGTTTGTTTGGAGCTTTTCCACGAGATAGCTCCCCCAGCGAGTGTGAAGATATAACCTGATGTGGATTTCTTAGTATCAACACATCCCGCAAAATCTGAATCTGAATAACCAATTACTTCAATGTTATCAGAGTTCTTACATGTGAGTATGAAATGTTTAGTAGCTTGCATATAACACAAGACTTTCTTAATGACCTTCCAGTGGTCCGGTTCTGGATTTGACTGATATCTGCCAAGCATCCCGGTTACAAAAGCGTGTGCTTACTTGAGCATACATGATACTTCCGACAGCTGAAGCATAAGGAACCGACTTCATCTAATCAGTTTCATATTGGTTCCTTGGACATTGAAATGTCCCAAACTTATTACCCTTAACAATAGGAGCAGGTGAGCCAGAGCACTTATGCATATTATATCTCTTCAGTACTCTGTCAATGTATGTCTTCTGAGATAAACCTAATACTCCTTTGGACCTATCTCGATGAATCTCAATGCTAAGAACGTAAGTGGCATCACCAAGATCCTTCATATCAAAATTGAATGAAAGAAATCTCTTGGTCCCAAACAGTATATCCTTATCACTGCTAGCCAATAAGATGTCATCCACATAAAGCACTAGGATGGTGAATTTACTCCCCTAAAACTTAACATATATGCAATTATCAAGTTCATTTTCCTTAAATCCAAAATTCCTTATGACCTTATCGAATTTGAGGTACCACTGCCTCGATGCTTTCTTTAAGCCATAAATCGATTTCTTAAGTCGACATCCCATATGCTCCCTGCCCTCCACGACAAAACCTTCCGATTGAGCCATAAAAACGTTTTCTTGCATGTCGCCATTAAGGAATGTCGTCTGAACATCCATCTGATGTAGCTCTAAATCATAATGAGCTACAAATGCCATAACGATTCTGAATGAATCCTTAGTTAAGACAGGAGAAAAAGTGTTATTATAGTCAATCCCCTCTCTTTGTGAGAAGCCTTTTGCTACGAGCCTTGCTTTGAACCTTTCGACATATCTCTTAGAGTCATGTTTAGTTTTGTAGACCCATTTACAGACTACTGTTTTGACTCCGTCAGGAATTTCTACTAAGTCCCATACATCATTAGTGCTCATAGACTTTAGTTCATTCTTCGTGGCATCAAAGCCACTTAGGAGAATGTTCACTCATCATGGCCTCCTTATAAGAGGTGGGATCATCTACCTTCCCTATATCATTAATATCCTCATTCATATAAACAACATAATCATTTGGGATGGCAGACCTTCTCTCCCGCCGTGATCTTCTAATAGGTTCATCAGCTATTGCAGGAGACTACTGAGGCTCATCATTAGGTGCGACATTAGGAATTTCAGAGACCTCAATAGTGGGTGTAACAACAGTATTCGGTACTGGAGGTGCAACCTCCTGAAGCACAGGAATAAAGGTCGCTGGGATAAGCGGTGAAGAAACATAAACCCGCTTCTCTTCAAGATCTATTTTCCTAGGCTCTAGGTCCTCGTCATTCTCTAAGAACACAGTGTGCCTTGTTTCCACAAACTTAGTTATCCTATCAGGACAGTAAAAACGATACCCTTTGGATCTTTCAGGGTACCCAATAAAATGACAACTTACTGTCTTAGGATCTAATTTCCCAATATGTGGATTAAATATCTTAGCTTCAGCACGACAACCCCACACTCTTAAATATTTTAAACTCAGTTTTCTCCCTGTCCATAATTCATAAAGTGTCTTAAGTACTGATTTACTGGGAACCCAATTAATAATATGTGCGGCTGTCTTTAGTGCTTCCATCCACAAACCAGTTGGTAAACTAGAATAGCTAAGCATGCTTCGTACCATATCCATAAGTGTACGGTTGCATCTCTCAGCTACCCCATTCTGCTGAGGTTCACCTGGTGTAGAATATTGGGTAACAATGCCATTTTCCTGAAGGAACTTAGCGAAAGAGCCAGGAATTTACCCATAAGAGGCATGTCTCCCATAATATTCCTCCCCACAGTCCGATCTTATCACTTTAATTCTTAGGTTGTGCTGATTTTCAACTTCAGCCTTAAATATCTTGAATTTGTCAAGTGACTCAGATTGGTCTTTAATGGGAAAGATATAGTCATAACGGGAGAAATCATCAGTGAATGTGATGAAGGAATCAAAACCATCCACTGATGTTAAAGGGAAAGGACCACAAATATCAGTATGAATTAATTCTAAGAGTCCTGTGCTGCGAGTGGTTCCCTTCTTTATTTGCTTTACATATTTTTCCTTTAATGCAATCAATGCAGTGGTCTGAGTCAGAGAAATCTAATGGGTGGAGAATTTCTTCCTTGATGAGACGCTCCATTCTCCCCTTCAAAATGTGGTCTAAATGACAGTGCCACAGTTTCGATGAAGTCTCATCATTCATTTTACGCTTAGCATTACACACATTCAAAGATACAGGAGATTCAGTAAGGAAAAACATATAGAGCTTGTTTTGTATAAAAGTGAAACCAACATTATTTGAATTAAATGTAATAATGCATTTATTGTTACCAAAATTACATTTAAAACCATCATCGTCTAATAAGAAAACCGAAATCAAATTCCTCCTAATGGAAGGAACATAAACTACATTATTGAGATGAAGTATGAAGCCGCTATCTAAGACTAACGAAACAGATCCAACTAATTCTACTTCGGCTTCTTTTCCATCCGCAACTTTAAGACTTCGCTCCCCCTTTCTTAGTGTTCTCGCGGTAAGGAATCCCTGTAAAGAGTTGATAACATACACAGTTGCACCTAAGTCAATCCACCAAAAATTAAGAGAGAAATCATCATAAAGAGTTTCATCAATGAACGTTATTGTATCATTAGTTCATTACCCCTTTTGGTGAGCCACTTTAGAAAACCAACACAATCCTTCTGGAAATGCCCTGGTTGCTTGCAGAAGTGATATTCATTCCCATTAAGTGCTCCAGCGGGAGCAACATGGGGCTTAGGTGCATTGTGGGCCTTAGGCCCCGACTTATCTGAATTATGGGAGAATTACAACTTTTTCTTGAATTTGAAGTCCCCTTGGAACTTCCTTTTGTTAGAGCCGCTAACTTGATGCACAAAATCTTTTTTTCAGTCCTTGTTCTCTCTTCCTCCTGGACACACATGGCGATTAAATCGTTCATGCTTCATTTTTCTTTCTGAGTATTGTAATTTATCTTAAAAGCAGTGTACTCAGAAGAAAGAGAAGTTATAATAAAATGGACTAGGAAACCATCGGATATCTCCATGTCCATGCCCTTGAGCTTTCCAGCCATATCGGTCATCATCATGATATTCTCTCTTATGCTGCTGGACCCGTCATACTTAGCGGATAAGAGCCTCTGGATTAAAGTACTAGCATAAACTTTAGTAGAGCCTTTGAATTTCTCCTCAATTGATGCCAAGTACTCCTTAGCATTTTCAGAATCAGGGATTGATCCCCTGATCCCAACTGAGATATAGGTCTTCATGATCATTAGTAACAGGCGGTTGGACCGCTCCAATTTTTCAGCTTTAGTATCATAAATTTTCTTTTTCTTACTATAATTATCCTCACCGTCGGTGGGGAGAACAGGAGCGCTCACCCTTAACGCATAGTCAAGGTCCAAAACTCCAAGGATGACATGAATTCTTTCTTTCCAAGTGGGAAAATTGCTTCCCGTGAACTGCTCAATATTGTCAATTATGGCAGCAACATTCAAAGCGTTTATTGTTGAACATTGAAATACAGGATAAAAATTAGAAATAACATAAGATGTATTGCATGCAATTAACCCTACGTTGGTCTTATTAACAACATGCAAAACTACAGTTCTAATCCATATCACCGTTGGGCAGAAAATAAAAAAGAGCTTAACAATTTAATATGGCGACACACGACTATAAACAATGTTGGTCAGTGTGTAATCATGTACATACATAATGCCAAATAAAACATAAAAATCTCTAATCAAAATATCTCGTTGGTTCAATTTTAATTTGAGGCAATGATACACTATCATTGAGCAATTAACATTAATTAAAAACAGTGCATAAAAGAAAAAAGAAAAAACATAAACATAAAAGCAATTGGAAAAAGGGGAAAAAAAGCACTGTTTGGCATGCTGCTCGGCCCGCAACTCCGGCCTGCTGCTCACGCGGTTGCGGCCCAAGTTGGCCCGAAAACGCGATTGCCGTCGGATCTGATCAAACAGTCGAAATCAACGAGCGTCTTCACTCTGCCGGATCGGAACGGACGCGAGCCGACGGATTTGATCGAACGACCGAGATGAAATGCTGCGCGATATAAAAGCCGGACGAAAACCTAACCCTAATACATTCTCTCCTTCTCCCCGAAAAAATCAGCGAATGCGTCGGCGGAGGTGCGCGCGGGCAGAGGGCAGCAGCCGCGGCTCCGTCGGCGTCGGCGCAGGAGAGGAACTTGGAGCGGCGGCTTGAGGCGGCGCCCCCGCATCCCTTCTCGCCGGCGAGCGCGCGACCGAGATCGTGCGCGCAATCGTCAAGTGGAGCTACAATGGCACCCGAGACCGGAGAGACTCCGGTGGTCTCCAAGAACGTGAGTATTCGCCGCACCTTTAGATTCCGCCTTGAGTTTGAAGATTCGGGCTTTTGAGGGTTCGAGATTTCGTTAGGGTTTCACAAAAGGTTTCAAATCCCCTCCTTCTAAAATGCTAAACAGAGCCGCTAAACATTAGATCCGGGCGAGGGCAAGTTCGGTCGGGATTGAGATGGGTTCAAAATGAGCTAGGATATGCTCTAATACCAGCTGTGGGAATAATCTGAATTTAAAGACTTGATCTAAACAAGTTTAATCCTAGCTCAAGAAGAACACCTGATCTAAACATTAGAGTGGAAGCTAGAATCGTGTACCCGAACTTGGTGTTGCCATCGCGGCTTGAAGGTTCGGTCGGAGTCGCAACGACGATGTTGTGGTGGTGACGGAGGCCTTCGGTCTTCGTCCACCACAACACCCGTGATAGATCGGCTTGTTTTGGAACCTTGTAGCCTAGAACCACACGATCAGAGGCCTGCCAAGTCCATTCATTTTTATATAGTGCTAGGTGAACGGGACCGAAACCATGTGATTGGTTGCGCTCCCGATTAGAGCGCGAGTGGGCGTTGCTCCCTTGAATCTCGGAGGTAGTTAGCCGATATCAACTCAACACTGTAGATGTACTTGGATCTAGTGGTAAATGACTGAAACCAGTGAAGTGCTCCTTTTTGTTTACAGAATCTGATGTTCGTGCAGGTCCGGTTCTGCCAGTATAAATTTGTTGCAGAAACCTATCCATTTTTGGGGGCTTCTTTTGTTCATACCTCGCTGTCGAGACTAGCTAACTGACTCAAGGAGACACACTAACCTTATATTTAGCATGATCGCTGCATTTCTTGCTCAATGTCCCCCTCCAAACCGAACAAGTCGACTAAACTCTTGTTATGGTATTCATTTGCTTCAAGTTTCGGACAACATTGTTCAGCATGACTTCAGAACTGAACATGAGCCGAGGTAGCACTTGCAGAACATGATTATCCCGTCTCTTGTGAGAACATTGTTGTGACTTCTGACCTATGGGTCTTTAACAGATCAGTTTCAGGACAATGGACAATGCATCTTGAAACACAGCACCATTTGTTTAGCCAAGACTGAATTTTTTTTTCCCGGGCTAGTTTGTTCCTTGGTCAGTGGTCAGGCGAGCTGCCTTTTCATGCAACCATCACTAAGCAATAAACTTTTGGTTTGTAACAATGGCAACATCCTTGGCGTTTCCTCTCTTAGACTTCCAATGCCAACCTTACCTTTTCATTGCCCCGTTAGCTACGTTGTGGCATTGGCCCTGATGATAAGCAAGATGTCCCCAAGGCAGTTGTGGGGCGCCTTTCTGCTGCAGCAAGCAAAATGTTTTGTTTAGAATGTCAATGCAGGATACTCGTGTATACTGACCATTAAAAGATATCCTCGAAGACCGTGAGAAGATTTGTTGGGTTAGGTTGCCTACCTCATTTCCAGATTATTTACTCTAGTGTTGTTTTCTTCCTTTTTTTTTCCTCGGGTGATACTAGCACCGAACTTCGATTTGGTGTTGTTGGAATGATCTCCACCAGTTGGCCCAACAGCCAACTGGGCCCTGATCTGCGCCCTGATCGGGGGCGCCAAACCCAGCCCAAGACATGACTGGTGGGCCCCCGTCGCGCAGCACTATAAAGAAGAGGTGGGGGCCAGGCCTAGGGTTACGAGGTTGATGGCCGCCGCTACAGTACCCCACCTTAGAACCCTAACCGATCAGGGAGTGCTGTGAGCGACGGGAAGCTCCACTACCGCCTCTACATCATCATTGACGCCAACACCGCCCCGCCGGAACGCCACTGCTCTGCGTCCTCTTCTCCGACCGTCGCTGGCAGTGCCCAGCCTCCATCGACGAACCAGCGAAGGCCAACTCCAACGACGGTATGAACCCCTATTACTTCCTCTCTCACCCTCTCTCTGGATCTCTCAGTTAGACATGTATCAATGTTTTATTCCCAAAGGAAAGGCTTCACCCAATCGATCTGCACCTAGATGATCCACTAAAAGATAACAATGGTATCAGAGCAGCAGGTTGGTTCTAGTGTGTGGATTCGGTTGGGATAGAAAACAGAAAAGAAAGAACGAATCAAGGGCCTCGCCACAAGGCCGCTTGACGGCGGTGCGCTCAGCCTCGGGCGAGCGCGCGCGCCGGCGAGGGGCCCAGTGATGGCGTCGCCTCCTTTTCCCTCTGGCCGCCACGGGCGGACGTCGCTATAATCCGTCGTCTTGGACGCCGCCGCAAGCAAGAAGAGAGTAAGGGAAAAGAATCAAGAGAAGTTGGTCCGATTTTGAATCGATCAAGAAAGAAAAATCGAAACCCTAACCCCGATTGGGTAAAAGTGAGGATCCAGTCGGGGAGGACTCCTACCGCCTTCCCCACAGAGACGCGCGCCGCCGTCGGCTTCGTCGGCGTCTTGGGAAGAAAGGGCCGACTCATGGCGGTTCACAAAGCAGCCCGCGGGTGACACGGCACCGTCGCCCGCCGCTCGGCGGCGCTGCGTTCACCTAGAAGCGGCCTTGCCGGCGAGGGGACCGGGCGGCGCCGAGAGGAAAGAAATGAACTAGGTTTTGGGTGAGGGCGGCCGATCGGGTTTTGATACTCAAACGGAGGCCGACCGTCCGATGCCGATCTACTACCGAGTAGCCGGCCTTCCTTTTGGCCCAGCGGTGGAAGGCCACGGCCACAATCCCGCCAGAGCTCACGTTGCGGTGGCGCGGGGAGGTCGGCAGAGCTGGTCAAGCCTTGGCTGTGGTGGGTCATCATGAGCGATCTTGGGCCAAAATGGCCAGATGAACTGAACTGCTTTTATTCAGTTTTTTCTTTTTCCAGAAACATTAATTTGATTCTTTTTTTATGAATGTTTTAAATCTCTGTCAAAATTTTGAACCAACGGGATAAATTTTATCAGAGAATGGATAAGTACAGTAACATGCTTCTGGAAAATAGATAAAGTATTTTCAATGTTTCCGCTGCAAAGTTAAAGTTTATTGTCTTCTTATTAAATTCGAACCAATGAGAGAATTTAATTTGAAGAACGGTTATAGTTATTCAGTAAATGATGAAAAGTTTCATTCTCTAGTTAAATTGGAACCAATGAGAAAATTTAATTAGAGGAGTAGAAAGATATTTGTTTAAAGTTAAATTATGGTATTGTTATTTTCTGACCAACGTTGATGATAACAATATTATAATTCTATGAGTTTTATGTTTAAAGTTTAAATCTCTGATAAATTTTGCATCAAAGTGACCAATTTTTCAGAGAATAGATAAAGATCAGGAAATGCTCCTGAAATAGAATGTTTTCATGTTTCCGCTGCAAAGGTAACGAAGTCCTCTTCTAATTAAATTCGAACCAACGGGAGAATTTAATTTGAAGAGCAGTTAAAGATTAATTAAAGAATGATATTGCTATTTTTCCAAGTAAAGTTGTTTAATAGCAATATTATGATGTTATTCATGTTTTGTATACTATATGTTAATTCTATTTCTGCCCAACGGTGATTTAGAATTAATGTAAAAGAATGAAGTTTTATTCTACTTCTGCCCAACGGTGATTTAGAATATAAAAGAAAGATTCAAAAGTTTAACGTGTATGTCTTGAACAAGACCAACATAGGGTTATTTTCATGCCCATTACTGATGATTATTTATTAATATTTTTTCAGACAAAGAAAAGATCTCCATGTTTTCATTATTGAAGGCAGAAAGAAAAGAGCTGGGTACTTGTGACTCAGAAGATGATAAAGGAAGAAGACCATTGCATGAGGGATTATGTTCTCCTTAAAGAATGGTTTCATAAAAAAAAAAGAATACATGGAATTTTGATTCAAAAAAAATAGATTAAATGAGTCTTGTTTGAGAAAAGTTTATGTACTCTTCATAAAAAGAATTTCTTTTAGTTTCACTCATGAGAGTTGTAAAAGTCATATGCATGTTTATTTTGACCAACGTTGAATTAACCATGTATGTTAAAGAGTATTCGGATTTATTTCTGAATTTGATGATTGGATATGTCGTGAGAGCCAATTTTGGCATTTATGTCCCTTCTACGGGATTATCCCGAATGGCGGGAGATGTTTTGACAGTATTTATCCTGCATGGCGGGAGAAGAAAGTTGAATATGAACCAAAAGATAAGAATGACATGCAAGTGTAACTTGCAAAAGTACTGAAGGACTCCGTTGAGTTCATAAAGTGGAATGAGGAAAGTGTACTCCCAAAGTAATTGAGAAATAACTTTGTTTGCATGACATAATCATGTGGATAAAGTAAGTATTATCAAATTTTCCTCATTCACAAGAGTTCTGAATGGTTTCGAAATTGTGGCAATAAAGTCAAAGCCACATTTCGAGGGGGAGAAATATGAAATTATTCAATAATTAAGAAAGAGACTCCCCAATACTTTAGATAATGTGATGCATGATGTGCATTATGATAAGAAGAGTGATCTATTAAAGATGAATGTGATCGTTGAGGGAGTACAATGGTCATAATAACGATACCCCTAAGCAAAGAAATAGCTAACTTATTTACAGTTCTGAAAGAAGATAGCATTATCGGCCAGTGTTCATAGTGAACTAGCCAAAGTTATTAAGACGGTGCTTAAAGTGCCATTTGAGTTTTGACAGATTAAACCCAAATAAAGGTTTGAAGATACACCATCTTCACAAAAGATGGAGTAATCTGGGGGAGCATGGTATGTAAAGATCTAAGACTTGAAAAGAAGTGGGACTGGTGCCCATTCAAGATCGACAAATTACTCAATACCATGTTGATGTTGTATGATTTATACCACACATGTTGTTGGCTCTTAAAGAAAATGAATAAGATAACAAGGATCTTGTCATACAGGATTCTATAAGATCGATTGCCTCTAGGCAATGAAAGAGCAACAACAGCCCCATACGAAAGAAGTGCCATGAGGCCCAAGTAGGTCTCAAAGAATAAGAAAAGCAATTGCTTCTTAGCAATGCAGTCTATGTTAAAGAATAGATTCAAATAGAGGGATCTCACCTCATTTGAAGAAGCCATAAGAAGCGCTCGCTCGCTTATATATAAAAGTGCAACTTGTGGCGGAAGTTATCAATGATTTTGGGATTTAGAACTAATTCCTAATGGAGCCAAAACAGTAGGCTGTAAAGGGTCTACAAGATGAATTGTGACTCCAAAGGGAATGTGTAAAGTTATAAAGCTTGACTTGTATCGAAATGATTTACAAAAGAGAATTGAATAGATTATAATGAATGTTAATGGCACGTTATGATTAGAGTGACATCACATGGATGTTAAGACGTCGTTCCTCAACGGTAATTTGTATGAAAGTTAACATGGCATAACCTGTGGGTTTTGTCGTGAAAGGTAAAACGTGTGGAATGTCGCCTAAAGAAATTGTTTATGGATTAAAGCAAATCTCTATTGTTTACTATTTAAGAGTGAATAGTAAAGTTTGGGTTTTAAAGAGAATGAGAGGACAATTGCATTTCTGCAAAGTTAAAGAATGGAAATTCATTTTCCTAATGTTGTACGTGGATGACAATCTTACTTGCTAGTAGAAATGTCAATCTACTGTTAGAAATGAAGATATTGTTTGAAAGATATTGTCCTCTTAATAAACATAATCTCGATAAAGCGTCATTTGTTCTAGGCATTAGAACTTACCGAGATAAAAGGAAGGGGTATTAAAGACGCCACAAATGCATACTTAGAAAAGATTCAAGAAATAAAGTATGCATATGCCTGTTCCAATGGTCAAGGGTAATAGTTTTGGGAACTTTAGTGTTCCAAGAAGCAATGTGAGATTGTTATAAATGGACGTCCTATGCGCTTCAGCTGTTGGAAGCTTAATGAGCACATAGATAAGATCTTACCCTGACATAATTCAAGTATCCGGGTTTGTTTTGGCAAAAGTCTAATCCAGATATAGATCACTGGAATGGAATTAAGAATGTCTTGCAATTTTGAAAAGTATTATAAGCCTCATGCTAAGCAAGAAAGAACAAGTACTCTCAAAGTGTTGAGGGTACAAGCGTAAGTTTTGTCGAGATGTATAGTGAAATCCACATTAGTAGCTAACACTCGCAGTTGGAGTTTTATTGTGAAAAAGCTCCAAAATAGACAATTATGGTGTCATAAAGGAACGATACCTATATAAAGTATGGCTTAGCATAAGACTTAAACGGACAGGCAGAATGTTTGCAAGAACATATACCCGGAGTTGATAATGGTAGTCAACAGCAATTACCATTTAAGTGATAGACTCCTATGACAACGGGTCAAGTGTGCTGCCAAACACATTGACAAAGAGTTATACGTTGTAAAGGAGAAAGCCGGAATCATATAGAAATATTGAGCAAGTGCTTGCGGATCCGCTTACCAAAGTCAGAGAACCCACAGTCGACATGGGTTTTTGTGATATATCCTATGATTCCTGGACCATAAAGGGCCCAAAGATAAAGTATTTGTTTCAAATCAGAGACGTGTATTGTAGCTGTTGATTCTATCGGCGATAGACCGTGACGATGAAACTGCTCTATACATTTATCTGTAATGGAACAAATAAAGTCAAAGTGTGTAAAGTTTAAAGTCTAAAGTTTAAAAGTATAAGATGAGATCAAGGGGGAGAATGTTGGAATGATCTCCACCAGTTGGCCCAATGACCAATCTGGGCCTCGATCTAGCGCTCGATCGGGCGCCAAACCCGACAAGACATGGTGGTGGGCCCCGTCATGCAGCACTATAAAGAAGAGGTGGGGGCCAGGCCTAGGGTTACGAGGTTGATGGCCGCCGCTACAGTATCCCACCTTAGAACCCTAACCGATCAGGGAGTGCTGTGAGCGACGGGAAGCTCCACTACCGCCTCTACATCATCATTGACGCCAACACCGCCCCGCCGGAACGCCACTGCTCTGCGTCCTCTTCTCCGACCGTCGCTGGCAGTGCCCAGCCTCCATCGACGAACCAGCGAAGGCCAACTCCAACGACGGTATGAACCCCTATTACTTCCTCTCTCACCCTCTCTCTGGATCTCTCAGTTAGACATGTATCAATGTTTTATTCCCAAAGGAAAGGCTTCACCCAATCGATCTGCACCTAGATGATCCACTAAAAGATAACAGGTGTCTGAACCGGACGCCCGGGTATTAAACCAGCCAGCGTAGTGTGGCTACAGCAGAACAGCACGTGTGTGTGGTCCAGTGTTATTAGCCTGATGGATATATCGATCTTAGCTAGCTAGATATATAGAATGTAGTTGCAACATCACAGATCAAACCAAAAATATCTGGAGAAAAAATACATTGAAAAATTTGTAACATCGCCGTGAACAGTATGCAATATATTTTTTTTTCTACATATGCAATTTTTTTTTTCTACATATGCAATATTTTTTTACATATGCAACATTTTAAAAAATAATATGCAGCATTGTCTTCAACAGATTGCAATATTATTTTCAACATATTGCAACATTGATGCACCGTCCGATTGAAAACTTCCATATCGGACGGCTGCCGGTGAGCATTACCGTTTTTTCTCTCTATGGAGTTGACCACATCTGGAAAAACTGAACACTGTCATAGAGCAGATTCCACGTTGAGGCCTCCGAGGGTATAGGGTCGTCAGGGACTCCGGCCCATTTTCTACTAGTACTAGGTGTAACTTCGTTAGAGTTTCCAAACACAGTATTCTCTCATACGAATAAGGAAAAGACAAAAAAAAAAATCTATCCAAGATCATACATATACTTTACCTCTTCGGTACCTGTATTATCTCTCGTTTCTTCAACACAGAGAGGAGGCGTCTGTAGTCCAACGGTTAGGATAATTGCCTTCCAAGCAATAGACCCGGGTTCGACTCCCGGCAGACGCATTTTTTTTTGGCCCGGCGCGGCTGCACGTTGCTGCTTTACGAGCGCCGTCCCCCGCACTTCCGCCGGGCGTCCTACGCGGCCAGCCAAACCTGCCATGCCCACGCCGCCCCAAACGTGCATAGCGAAAGCCCAGGATGATCTACTTAGGCTCGGCCTTTTCTTGTTCAATTCGTACATGGATCCCACTGATTGACTAACTGGGCTACATGAAGCTATGAACAAACTCAAACTTGGGATTCGTCTATTTTCCCATTTTCCTCTCTCAAAGCTACTCCGATATACTGTCTACTTTTCCATTCGGACTAATCGAGCCCCATGTACAAGTTGGTTTCTAGCGACGCAGATAGAAACTAACTAGTTCCCCTGTTTCTTTGATGTATGTTTCTTCTTGGACATAGCTCATTTCTATTTCTTCACAACATGCGCTCTTTTCTGATCTGAACATCCACTTTTGCATGATTTGATCTGTCAATTTCGATTATTCTTCTCCTTCCTCCATCGTCATAAGCAAACTAACTTGACTTTTCAATAAATCCATTTATCGGCTTATTAGCTGGGAGCCTGGGACAAGGTCCTTCAGCCACAAGACTATCTGAGGAAGTTCGTCTGATCAAAATTAGACGACTGAACTTCAAATTAATCGAACCAAAAAAAAAACTAAGTGCACAGCTGCACATGTAAGCTCCTTGCCTACCTAAATATAAGTGTGGTTGCTCCCCGGATAGTCCAAACGAGATCTGAACCTGAGCTTTTTTTCTTCTCCAAAAGGCAGACAATCCAGACCCTAACTCGTGGCGCTTGTCATTTTGCTTAATTTGTCTCTAGGGCTAAAGGAGACCATGGCCCCTTCTCCTAAGAAAATTGAGCTTCTGGCCCCCTTCCCTAGGAAAGCTTCGTTTTAGCTGTTATAAAATAGACTGTTGTTTTGTGTGAACACTTAAACTAAACCCATTAGCGTAGTTTAGTATCGTATTGCTTATTATATTAAGAGAGAATATTTCTCCAAGGGTTGGGACTTCGCAAACTCTTGGTGGCACTGGATGCACGGAAGACCCGTCTGCCGTCCTACCGTCCATGAGAGGTAATACGGAGATGTCTCGGGTTCTTAATTTCCTTTGTTTTTAAAGATCTAATTTTCCTTTTGTGCAAATTACCTAAGCTTAATTCTTTGATCTTCTTTCCAACTCGATCCGAAGCGGAAAAGTTGAGAAACGGTGAGTCGGATTCGTGCGAAGAAAAGGAAGTAAGGGGGAGGTGCACGCATCAGCCGATTAATAGGAGTTACGAGACAAACTAGTGTCCATTTTAACATTGTGTTTGAGGTGCTGAGTACTTTTGGTTCAGAGAGCCCAAAAAATTGCATAGCGATTGAACAAACAGCTTTGCCACCATTGCAAAGAAAACTACGTCCAAGTGACATAAGGCGTGTTTGGCAAATGATCACAAATATTGGTACCGGGAGATTTGTCACTAGATTTCCACCGAGACATATGTCATGGGGGTCACATACCAATAAGTGGCAAATCATCAATCCTTTACTTTTTCCGCTAGAAAACTATGCTAGCCAGGAACGAGTGATTTAAATCCTCCCTTAGAAACAGTGACAACTGACCGGCCAATACATCACCAAGCAAGCAGCAAGCAGCAAGCATTCTTTGTGGCCTTGGTTTCTTATTCCTCTTTACGAATGTATGTCGTTCTCGTCATCAAAAAAGAAATGAGCGTCATTCTCAAGAAACGTAGGCCGGATTCTACTCTATATGACCATGATGATCAGGAAGAAACGTCTGGGGAGGACCCAACCACAAGTTCAGCTCTGCTATGAAATGTTTACTCGAGTGCCCCGTTTTGCACATGTCAACTCCACTATTAACGATAGAGTATATCATTCTTGTGTGTAGAGTGTAGATAGCTTTTCATCCCTATTACTGGCCGGGGACCGGGGGTCACCCTCACCGATGTGATCAGAATGTAATATGCATGACTTGTATATTTGTCTTGGCCAGCCACAGGCGCGCTCGCTGATTCCAGTTAGATTTTTTGGAGCGGTGAGCGTGACAGAGATATGCACGCGATAATATGCTCTCTTACACTGAATATTCGTGGTTGGAAGTAGCTAGTTTGAACTCCATCTGCTTGAATATGACAGTGAAAAAAATGACAGTTTAACAGTTGAAGTACCTGTTAGACCTACCGATGAAATGTGGATGAAGTCCTCTTGACTTTTGATTGCCCTGCTGAAGGAAGAAAATTGCACTGCCAGGTGGATCTGGTCTTATTTCTGCACCGAACGAAAATTGACTGACAGGAATTTAATTATGAGGTCAAGCTTTCCACGTTGTAAAGCTCGGATTTTTATAACATGCACGAGATTACTATCACATTGATCATCTGCTATTTGGCCATTTTTTACTACTACTAATACTACGCCTTGTAGTGTAGGGCCTGTAGGCAAGCGGGGATGCGCCATGCAAGTTGCAGCTTTCTGCCAAACAAGCAGTTTGATTTTTCAAACGAGGCTGCTTGTAGTCGTCTCACTGTATCTCGATGGGCTGGTCGACATACACGTTCACTTGCTGCATTGACTCACGCGAAACAAGCGAGCGAGCAAACACACACGTTTTGACCCAAAGCTGGGCGCCTGGGCCCATCCGGTTCTCGTCGTCGTCGTCGTGCTGTGAGCCTGTGACCCATGCACGCTCCCATCTCACTCTGCGTCTTCTGCGTCGATCATTGGCGTGCCCATCCCTTCCGAGAGGGACAAGGGAGGGCAGGCATGGCCGACTTACTTGCTTTGACCCGCTGCGTGTTTGGATAAACCAAACGAACTGCCTGCGTAGGGCCATGCCATGTGTTGTGTAGCGCGTGTTAGAAAAAGTCAGAGCCTGGCAGTACGTGTAGATCATGTTTGTTAGCATGCCGTGCACTTAGGCACGGTACTTGGTGTCCCGATCTGCAATCCTTCTTCCTCTGTAAAGCGTATAGAACCTGATCCGTAGAGATTAGTGAGTTCTGGCGTAACAAAGCTTCACGTTTTACTTGGTATCACGGCTAACTGATCCAATTCCATGGCTTCCGGCTCCAGTTCCTCGTCGTCCACTGGCCTCCACCCAAAGCATCAATTCTGGCACTACTATAAAATAAGCTATACTGATGTCTCTGAAAGATTGATAGGTATGCGGAAGGAGTTGGGTGGAAACAGCGACACCTTCTCCGTGTGCTGCCTGCATGTTATATAGTGCGACGAAGCGCGCAGTTGGAGTACAATACGGAACCAACCTGGTAGGTAGCCATGAGAAGCGTAGAAGAAACAAACTAATCTAATCTCTAACTAACAGAACATGCGCTTCTCCAGTCTAGCCAATACCTTGGTTGTTACATGATAACAAGAAGTATACAAGGATACGGAAACGTATTTGTCTAACAGCCCCCCTCAATCACAGCCGTGCTAGGTTGAGATTGTATTTGAAATTCTCCAGCTGTTGTGTAGGAAGTGCCTTAGTGAACCCATCTGCAATCTGATCTTTTGAGGGAACAAAATCAATCTCTAATAATTTTCTTGATACTCGTTCTCGTACAAAGTGATAATCAACTTCAATATGTTTAGTACGAGCATGAAAAATAGGATTTGCAGAGAGATACTTAGCTCCAATATTGTCACACCATAACTTAGCAGCACGAGGACATTCAATACTGAGCTCTTGTAGAAGTGTTTGAATCCACATAATTTCTGCTGTTGTATTGGCTATAGCTTTATATTCAGCTTCAGTGCTTGATCTTGACACAGTGGGTTGTTTGCGTGCACTCCATGAGACTAGATTAGAACCCAAGAACACTGCAAAACCACATGTGGATCTTCTGTCATCAAGACATCCAGCCCAATCTGCATCTGAGAAACCGCTGACCAGAAGAGAACTGGATTTACTAATCTTGAGTCCAATCTTGGTCGACTGTTTTAAATATCTTAAGATTCTTTTCACAGCTGCCCAATGAACTGTTGTGGGGGCATGCAAAAACTGACATACTTTATTAACTGAAAAAGCAATATCAGGTCTTGTAAGAGTTAAATATTGGAGTGCACCAACTATGCTTATGTATTGAGTTGCTTCATTTTCCAAAAGAGGAGTCCCTTCTGATACTGACAACTTTTCAGTGGCTACTAATGGCGTAGTCACTGGCTTACAATCAGTCATACCCACCTTTTTTAACAGATCTGAGGCATATTTATCTTGAGTCAGAACTATACCATCACAAACTTTATTTACCTCTATACCCAAGAAATAGTGAAGCTCTCCCAAATCCTTAAGAGCAAATTCTTGGTTGAGTTGTCGCAATAGGACTAGAGTGGCATCTTGAGTTGAACTTGCAACTATTATGTCATCAACATAGATTAACACAAACATAATAATATCATCCTTATTGAAGAAAAATAAAGAGGTATCTGCTTTCGAAGGATTAAACCCAAGATTCTGCAGCTTGACGCTCAACCTAGAATACCATGCTCTTGGAGCTTGCTTCAAGCCATATAAAGCCTTGTCCAATTTACATATGTAATTCAGTTTTGTTTTATCCTCATACCCTGGAGGTTGTTTCATATAAACTTCTTCTTCTAAAACACCATGAAGAAAAGCATTTTGAACATCTAATTGACGAAGACTCCACCCCCTTGAGACAGCTATAGATAGAACAATTCTGATGGTAGCTGGTTTGACAACTGGGCTAAAGGTATCTTCATAGTCTATGCCATATCTTTGTTTAAACCCTTTTGCAACAAGTCTAGCCTTATACCTATCTAGACTTCCATCAGCTTTGCGTTTAATTTTATACACCCACTTGCAGTCTATTATATTTCTGCCTTTCTGTGGTGGAACTAGGTGCCAAGTTTTATTTTTTTTCAGGGCATCATACTCAACATCCATTGCATGTTTCCAGTTCTTATCTCCTAAAGCTTCTTCTAAGTATTGTGGTTCGCCAGATGAAGTAAAACAACCATAGCGAACAGTACCATCTGTATATACCTTGGGCTTACTGATTCCAACTTGAAGTCGTGTTCGTGGCCGCTGAAGAGCAGTCGCAGGATGATCTGCTGTAGCATATAGTGGTGTCCCCGGTGCAAAAGATCCTGCTGCAGGTAGCGTTAGCTGCTCATCTACTGCAGTCAGAGATGCAGACGCAGGAGGCGCCTTACTCGCTGGTTCGGCGGATAGCAAACCGGGTGCAGTGTTTGGTGACGACGAGCGCCTAGGCTCGGAAATATTTTCTGGCAGCAACGTATACCCAGGTTCGGAGTTTTCCGCCTCGTCCACCGGTTCGCCAGACAGCAAACTGCATGCAGGCGCGGGAAATCGGCCGGATGACGTACGCCCGAGTGCTGATCCCAGAACACTGTCAGCGCCCAAATTTATTGTGGCTCCGTGATCACCCTATAAACCAGAATTTTCTGCAGAAAAATTGTTAACTTCAGGAATATTAGTCAGTGGAACATCTACACATTCATTCCCAGAATTGATTGAACATGAAGCCAACAAGGTTGGAGGAAGAAGTAGAATTTCAGACTTTAGTCTTGCACCAGCATTGGGATGTAATTTGGAAAAAGGAAAGACACCTTCATCAAACACAACATCTCGCGAGATGTAAATGCGTCCGGTTGCTACATCAAGGCACTTGAATCCCTTATGCAATTGACTATAACCAAGAAAGACACACTCTTTGGAACGAAACTGAAGCTTGCGATGATTGTAGGGACGCAAATTAGGCCAACATGCACAACCAAATATTCTCAAGGATGAATATTCTGGTTTAACTTTGAACAGACGTTCCAGAGGTGTGGTATAGGATATAACTTTGCTAGGGGTACGGTTAATTAGGAAAGTTGCTGTGAGAAAGGCTTCATCCCAAAATTTAAGAGGCATGGAAGCATGAGCAAGAAGGGACAAGCCAACCTCAACTATGTGCCTGTGTTTTCTCTCGGCAGATCCATTTTGCTGATGTGCATGTGGACATGAGACATGATGTGAGATGCCAGTTTTGGTAAAAAAAAGGAGTGAAGTTTTGCATATTCACCTCCCCAGTCAGTTTGCATAGCAATGATCTTTCGATCAAACATTCGCTCAACAAGGTTCTGAAACTCATGAAATTTCTGAAAGACTTCAGACTTGAATTTTAAAAGATAAATCCAAGTGAATTTACTAAAATCATCAATAAAACTCACATAATATTTGTATTTGCCAACAGAATCAGGTGCAGGTCCCCAGACATCCGAAAAAACAAGTTCTAAAGGATGATTTGAAACACTAGATGACTTTGGATACTTTAGTTGGTGACTTTTTGCTTGTTGACAAGCATCACACACAGACTCTTTATTGGACTCTATTTGACATGGAAGATTGAAACTACTGATGACTTTCTGAACAATGGGAACTGCAGGATGACCAAGACGATTGTGCCACCTATTAAGAGATGGTTTGCTAACTCCAAAAGCCTGCTTTGTGAATGATGACGCAGCTGGTAGCGGGTACAACCCTTTGTGACATCTTCCTTTAAGAAGTGTGCTCCTCGTGTCCCGATCCTTTATCAAGAAAAAGTTGGGATGAAATTCTAGATAGATGTTATTATCTGTAGCAAGACGATGAACGGAAACAAGATTTTTTGTAGCTTGTGGAACATGAAGAATGTGATTTAGATCAAGATTACGACTCTGGGTATGAATAGTAGATTTACCAACATGACTAATATCCATACCTGCGCCACTTGCCGTGTGAATTTGGTCACCACCATTGTATTTTTCCCGGAATGACAGCTTCTCTAATTCTCCTGTTATATGGTCAGTGGCCCCTGTATCCGTGTACCAGTTTGTGTCTACGGTATAGGAACTTGTAGTAGCAGCAGCAACATGTTTCTGATCAGGAACATAGTTTTCATCATACCTATGCCAACACCTGTCTGCAGTATGGCCAGTTTTGAAACAAACTTGGCATGTCGGCCGATCGGAGGAAGAATTGTTATTGCCACTGGAGCGAACGCTGCGAAAATTGCTGCTGAAGCTATTCCCACGACCGCTACCTGAGCGACCAGAAACATTGGAGCCTCGTCCTCCTCGTCCACCACGGCCAGTGCGCCCAGTTCCTCCACGCCCACGTCGGCTTGCCAGATTTGCGGAAGATCCAGAGGCTTGGTTATAGCCAATTAGATCCATCCTAGTCTCAAAAGCAAGCATATGGGAGTACAGTTCGCTAACTGTGATGGGATCTGTTCTTGCCAAGATTGCTGACACAAGGGGGTTAAAATCATAATCCAACCCAGTGAGAATATACTCTACCAGTTCTTCATCATCAAGTGGGCGTCCTGCTGCGGCCATCTCGTCGTCGAGAGAACGCATCTTCCCCACATATTCAGCCACTGTCATATTGCCCTTTTGAGCAGTGGATAGAGCTAGACGCGTGTTAACAGCGCGAGCTCTCGTCTGCGATGCGAACATCTCTTCAATCGCGCGCCAGGCCTCCGCCGCGGTCTTCTTTGCCACGATCTGGGCAAGAACCTCCCTTGAGAGAGAGGCCAGGAGAAAAATAAGGACCTGTTGGTCCGAAGCTAGCCACTCTTCGTAAGCAGGATTGGTGATCTTGGTCACAATGTCGCCGTCTTTGCCGTCGATCTCAATTCCAGGCGTCTTCGTCTTGCCGGTGAGGAAACCCTCAAGACGAGCGCCACGAATAGCAGCCAGGATCTGAGCTTTCCACATCGCATGGTTGTTTTTGCCGAGTTTCTCAGAGATAGATTGAGTAAACAGGGAGCTCATAGCTAATGCGGAAGAGGAAGAAGAGCCGCCAGTCATTGTTGAGGGTTTGCTTCTTCCAATGGCTCTGATACCATGAAAGATTGATAGGTATGCGGAAGGAGTTGGGTGGAAACAGCGACACCTTCTCCGTATGCTGCCTGCATGTTATATAGTGCGACGAAGCGCGCAGTTGGAGTACAATACGGAACCAACCTGGTAGGTAGCCATGAGAAGCGTAGAAGAAACAAACTAATCTAATCTCTAACTAACAGAACATGTGCTTCTCCAGGCTAGCCAATACCTTGGTTGTTACATGATAACAAGAAGTATACAAGGATACGGAAACGTATTTGTCTAACAGTCTCATCGCAGACGATTTTCTGAAACCGTCAGTATTAAATACAATCACATACGATTTTGGTTTAGTGCACGCCTGTGTTACTGGCTATGGTAAAAATCGTCTGTGAAGATGTAATATTACAGACGGTTCATGTTGAAAACAGTTTGTGAAATATCACAACACTCGGAGGAGGCAAGATTGCTGCATTGACACTCGGGGGAGCGTAAGAAAGATGGAAAGATAAGACACTCTGCTGATTCTGCCCAGTGGAGAAACTTTGGTAGGAGTTTCAAAGACCTCGGTGCGGAACCGAAGAATATAAGGTTTGTGTTGAGTACAGATGGAATGAATCCTTCCAGTAACATAAGCAGCTGATATAGCACCTTGCCTGTGAATCTATGTACGTACAACATTCCTCATTCACTGTGTATGAAGCGAAAATACATTTTGATGTCACTACTTATCCAAGAGCCGAAGCAACCTAGAAACGATACTGATGTGTACCTAGCACCATTGCTGGAAGGTCTTGTGACATTGTGGAACGAAGGAGTACAGGTATGAGATGCGTACAAACGAGATAACTTCACTTTACGCGTCATGTTATTCTACACCATCAATGATTTTTCTACACTTGGTAACCTGTTGGGGTTCAGTACAAAAGGAGCCAAAGTATGTTCGCGCTGCTTACATGATACCGAGAGTGTGTGGCTGAACAACTCGCGCAAAACTGTGTACACACGTCACCGTAGATTCCTTCTCAGGTATCATCTATACCGCAAGATGAAGAAACAATTCGACGGAAATCAGGGGGGCGATTAATCTCCAAGGGTTTTTAGAGGGAAAGATGTCTATGATATGGTTAAGGATATCGATGTTGTGCTTGGAAAGAGACGTAAATTGAGGAACTATCAGAAGAACATCTAGAAGAAGCTATTAATTTTTTGAGACTTACCTTGTTGGGAGAACTTAGAAGTCATGCATGCGGAGAAGAATTTTTTGTACACACGTCACCGTAGATTCCTTCTCAGGTATCATCTATACTGCATTGACGTCATGCATGCGGAGAAGAATGTATGTGATAGCTTGATTTGGTCTCTTACTGAACTTTCGTAACAAAACAAAGAATGGTGTCAACGCACGACGTGATTTGGTTGATATGAACATAAGGATCGAGTTTGCACCGAAAATACCGATAAAGAATGAACGTAGCGTGTTACCTTGCGCTACGTTTCAAGCGCGCTTCAATTAAGGCAGTGTTTGTAGTAGTACTCCATTATTAGAAAGAACAAATAGTAGTGGAGCAGCAGTAGATGTAGTAGATGCAACCCCACTGTTTAAAAGTGCAGCTGCTACTGTTATTAAGAGCCAGACCGTACGCGACGCAACTCCATGGACCAAGCTAGTGCTGGCTGGACCAAGTAAGTACCTGTTTGGGGTGCTGCGTACGTACATATATATGGCTTGTGAACCTGCAATGCTGGGCGCCATTGACCGAACGCTGCCTAGCTCACACAGCCAGTAGCTAGCTTGGATGGAGAACGGCGTTTAATTGGCCTTACTCACGAAAACGGTAGCAGCAGAAAGAGACGTGTCCTCCTCACGCCGCGATCGCGGCGACGTCGACGGCTGCTGCGGGTACACCACTGCATGCATGCTGCGTGCGCCGTGCGGGTACAGCGCATGCATGCACCGGCGCAGCATTGAACGGTGTGATCCGGCCGGCCGCGCGCGCCTGCTTGCTTCCCGCTTCCTTTTGACTCATTACACACCAAAAATCTATATATGCAACACGGCGCCACGGCTCTTGGGCGATTCCGAGCTGCTTCAATTCCCCGATCGATGAGGGTCTTGACATGTTTGACACAGCAATACGCCGGCCGACGATCGAAAGTCCAGTCGGTGCGTGCAGTCACGCGCGATGAAGAGAACGTACTTGATTTGTTAACTGCGGTTCACCACAGTTTTTGCCTCATTTAGTATTTTTTTTATTTTTTATTTTAAAAAAAAACTGAAATAACAAAACAAGGTTCCTGAACGAAATGGTAAAAATAACACTGTTACCGCGGAATCCGACGTGCCATATAAAATTGTCGCGGAAGCCCACCTATTGCGAACCGGGACCGTGTTAAGCAACCTACCGCGAACCCGGATCGCGGCAGAGTCTGCGCCGCATGGGTTGCCGTGCTATCGGGGCGGTGCAGGTGCGCGACGAGCCACCTGCGATTTGGGTTCGCGGCGGTGGGCTTCGCGCTATTTTGTGCAAAGATGTCGCCTTCTATGGTGATTTTGCGCGGTAAGAGCGTTGACGAGGATCTAATAATCCTCATTTTATCTTTTATCTATAATTCTTATTATGGGTAAATATGATGTCACATAGTCCCCAGAAGTACCCCTTATATCTATAAGGGAGAGGCCTAACAAGTGATTGTAAGTTCTTCTACAATCACCCCCATAGTCGTAAGCCTTGCTACGACTATATCATGGTCGTAAGCCCTTCTACGACCACTACATAGTCGTAAGTCCTTCTACGACCACTACATAGTCGTAAGTTCTTCTACGACTGCTACCTGGTCGTAAGTCCCTCTACGACCAGGAAAACTACGACCACCTTATAATCAAACCTACAGACGAGTAGGTCCAATTGATTAAGGAATCCGAACGGTCTACACGCACTATTATTCCGCGTATTAATGGTGTGTAAATACCCCATTATCTCTGGAAGATAATTGCCAGATGGCGTGAAGAAGTCAAGGCGCCGGTAATTACTGCCATCATGCGCCCGTTACTACATTAATTAGGCACATCTCCCGCAGGGCAAAACGGCTACTTCTTCACGACTATATAAGGGCATCAAACAGAGAGACAATGGGGAGAGAGAAGAACAACGACAAACAAGGGCTAGTCAAGTAGAAACACAAGCACTATTCTCTGTAATAGTTTTAGTCCTTTGCTAGATCATCAACAATACCATACACACAGGATTAGGGTTATTATTCTCTCCGGAGAAGGCCTGAACCTGTCTAAACATCCCGTGTCAATCCACTCTGCGTGATCTCATCCTTAGGAGACCCCCCGAATCAAATAATCTTTACGTAAGATCGGTTCTAATACACCGACAAGCGTCATTTTATCATTTCGTTCAGCGGGCTAGTGTCGGACCCCAGATTTCTGTATCCGGATCCTCTGTGAAATCACTGTGCTATTCCCTGGATCAGTAGATAGCACTTCACACGCACATTGCTGAATCAAACCATACATGGCGTAAAATCATTGCATTCATTAATTTACACATCAGAGTTTACATAGACCGCTTCGGGTCAGTTTTTACAATAAGGACCGGAGAGGCCAACTGAATACATTACAAAAAATAGCGGAAGCAACACCGGAAGCAAAGGGGTGAGGGCACATCTTACCGCAGGCAAGTGACTGGGGAACCTGTGTACACCCGATATTATCCGAAAATCCCTGGACAATATAGGAGGTACACAAGAACCAACGGAGTCAGCTAGACTGGGGTGAGATTAGAACAACTAAGGACTAAACTACGCTTCAACGATTCCTGGGTCTTCAGACTTCTGGATCCTCGTAGTAGTCGTAGTCTTCGGGTCTTCCTACTTCTGAGGAGTTGGGAAAGAGCGAGGATGAGCACAACTACCGTGCTCGCGAGCCCGCACAACAGATGCAATAATATACATGCAAGGTGTAACAAGGTTGGCTCGGGTTCTTTTATTTGCATAAAGCAGTATTTGAAAATACTGATATTATAAAATCCTATCACTTAGCATTTTAACCAAATTGCATTTTTAAAGAGATTAATTGTACAATAAGTAATAACAGCAGAGGTTCCCTCCATCGGAAACTCTGTCTCATGCTTCATTTGATTGGAGCTACCTCCATACATTAACAACACTTTGATCTGACGATCCGGGGAAAAATCAAATCTCGTGCCCCGACACGGTTTTTATACCACCCACAAAGGTTTTTGAAATAGAACTAACTCAAGTTAAGTTCCCATGTCCGCCTTTGACCGTAGGCGCGGCTGTTTAAACAGTTTTGACTCTGCAGAGGTTATACACTTTACCCACAAGAGACAACCATACTCGTTACCCCACATGATTCCGTAGTCATGTAGTTGAGTGATCGTCACAGTAACCTTTCAATCTATGTCGCCCTTTCCATCATCTCACCCATATGGGATTGCGCCCATAAGTTGTGCGGGATGTTCACCACTACGACGAGCGTAGCTGGCGACCTCACCCTCGTCCCTTCCCTACCATGCTCATGCACTACCTCTCCACCAGTGAGATGACTTTCAGGGTTCGATAAATTTACTAAGCTAAGTTGCATTTTGCAGACTTGTTGTTGTACTTATTTTACACGGGAGGTCATGACAAGATTAAGTCCTTAATCCACCCAGGCGGTTCATACCACATACCAATCGCTCTCGTGCCCGACGGCACCCACCATTCTCTCCATCCGCCCAGATGTAGTATTAGCAAGTTTTAGGGTTTTGGAGAAGTATAAAAATAAATTATCCAACCAATCCAGTCATTCTCCCTCAATGACTGTCCAAAACATTTGTCATGATTAAAGGATGATGATTTGGGGTAGAAATACCCCGGTACTTAAACAAGTCTAGCATGGCGTTTAAGTACGACCCAATACTAGTAGGTTACCAGATATTTACTAGGGCAACAAGGATATTGGGAGTTCAATTTTCAAGGAAATGGAATAATAAATTATTAATCAACAAGTAGGCATTTAACTACCTTAAAGTGTTTGACATACATTTGCATAAAAATTAAAGCATGCAATTTGATACTTTAAAAGAATATAATTTGCATAAAATGTGGGATCAATATGATCAAAGTGTTGACTCGCCTGGGGTAAAGGTAGAAGGTTCTAGGTATTCTTGAGCTTGTCCGAAGTGGAGGTCTTCCGCTTCTTCGAACCCTACTCGGACGCACGTACCGGAAAAGACACAATAGCAAAAGAGAGCAATAAATACAAATCACCAAGCAAATGAACTCCCAATTAAGAAAGACCAGTGCCATTAGGAAGGTCTTGATTTTAGAAAATTTTAGGAAAAAGATTCATAATTTTTGGAGCTATAATGAGGGAGTTATGGATTTTTGAAGTTTTAAACAGGATTTACAATAGAAAAGAAAACAGAGAAAGCCGGTTTAATCTGGAGGCGACACGTGTCGGGCGCAAGACAGAGGTATCTTGGTGCATGCGCCTTTGTGGCGTGGGCGAAGGCAAGACGCTTCAGCCGGTCCACGGCGCATGGGTCTCACCGAATAGAGTCTCGGGCCCACACGTCAGTCTCAGCGAGTGAAAAACGACGGTTAACTCAGCGCCACAGTAATCCAGGGCCACGCGTCGGTGAAACAGAGTGATGCTTAGGGCTAAATAAACCGGGTTTAGCAATTAAATGGCACAGTAATCGCCGGCAGTTTTCGTCCGACAACGGGACCGAGGAGAAGAGCTGGGGCGGCGCGGCGGCTCGTCGCCGCGGAGGATGGCGGCGCGCGCCGGGTTACCTAAATGGGTTCCCCTCGGTGAGGCGGTCCCGATGACGGTGGCGGCGGCGCCGGAGTTGGGCCGGAGCGGCGGCGCGACCATGGGAGGCGGCGGCGGGAGCTCGGCCGGAGGTGGAGAAGGCGACTGGGTGCCGCACTCGACGAGACTGTGGGAGCACGGGTTCGGCGAGTTCCTCCTCAGCTTACCTGGCCGACAATGGCGGCTGGGGGTAGTCGGCGGAGGGAGATCGGCGGCGAGGAAGGGGTCGGCCGGAGGCGAGGAAGACGAGCTCGATCCGGGGCTGCGGTGGTTCGGAGGCGACGGGGTTGGAGGGGAGGTCTCCTGGGAGGTGGTGGCGCACGGTGACGGGGGTGGCGGCGCCGAGAGATCGCCGGAGGCGGAGATCGGCGGCGGAGGTGGATTCGGCCGAAGGGGGCTTCGGGCGCTCAACTGAAATTTCAGAGAGTTCTTACCTGGGAGCAAGGGGATGGAGCGGGAGGTAGAAGGGGGATCCTCCGGGGCTTTATACGCAGCGGAAAGGGGGGGCAGGTGCTGGAGGGCCCGGGTGGCGCCGTGTCCCAAGAAGGCGGCATGGGGCGTCGATTCTTGGTGACGACCTGGCAAGGGCAGGTGAGGCTGCGGCGTGGGAGGGGAGGACTCTGGGGTCTCTGCTGACGCAAGCCGGCGCTGCTTGGTCCGGTCGGAGGGGAGAGGGCAGCGGGAAGGGCGGAGAGGGGGCTCGGCATGGGCGCGGGAAGGTGGTGGCAGGGAATGGCGGTGCCGCGGAGCCGGTCAGAGGCGAGTGACAGGGGCAGGCGGGGAGCTGGTGGTGGCAGGGGATGGTGGCGCCGCGGAGAGGGTGGGGCAGGAGAGGGACGGAGCGGGGCGGGTCTTGCGCACCACGGAGAGCAGACACGGGGAGGGAGAGCAGGTGGGGAGATGGCGCTGGGGGAAGAAGATCGGGAGGGGGAGAGAGATCGACTGGGCCGGTTCGGTTCTGGGGGAGAAGAGAGAGCAGGCCGAAGCCAGAGGGAGGGCGTAGCGGGAGGCGCGGGCCGAGGCCGGGGCGCACGGGAGCGGAAGCAACAGGCCGGGGCGGCGCTCTGGGCTGGAGTAGCTTCAGGCAAAGGAGGGAGAGGGGAGCGGGCCGGGAGGCGCAGGCGGCTAGGGAGGAGAGAGCAGGTCGGGCCAGGGGGGAGTGGACTGAGCCCAAGACGGGGAGGAAGAGATTGCTAAGATGGATAAGGGCTCCAAAACTGAAAAGGGAGCTAAAAGCTTGAGTTTGAAATTTTGAAAACACGGAAAGATTTGAAACACAAATCCGAGCTAACAAGAAGTTTGAAATCTTTCAAAAATATTACAAATTGCAATACTGAATTGAAAATAGGGGTTGAATAGTAAACACTATTTATTAACTGAAAACGGGGTGTTACAGCTAGTTTTGCTAAGAGACTCATTTCTACCAGTGGCGGAACTAGAAATTTGAGAGATCTAGAGCAAACTTGTAGTGTAAAAAATATCATAGCATAATGTGATTTGAGGGGGCAATTAAGCAAACCTGGCTGCTGGCTCGATGGCTCCTAGCTGAAGCTTAGTCCGCGCCTCATCGTCCCCTAGTTACGCCCGTCACCAGCGTCACGCCAGGGCTCCCTCGCGGACTGCGGTCCCGGCCTCGCTCGTCGGTTGTCCCGTCAGCGTGACGAGCTCCCACCGTCCCGCGCGTCATCTCGCCGGCTCGCCTCGCCTCAGCCCTCGCCCACGTCGCCTGTCACTGTCAGTGGCTCCGGTTCAGTGCCTCAGTGGCGCGGTTTGGGGTGGGCATGTGGGTGGCGGCAGGCATTGCTCGGTGGAGTGCCTAGTTGGAGAATGACCGAAATCGAACGGAGAATTGTCTGGTTAGAGTTAATCATCACTTCATTCACTGGGGTTGGACCTGCCGACTGCCACTCGATCTACAGCCCACACAGACGTGGCATATTCTCCTCCTCCTGTTCTTCTCCTTGGTTTCGCCTGCTCTGGGCGAGCTTCCATAGCGGCTTGGCGCCGATGGGCTGGTGAAGTGGCGGGAAGGGGGAGGGGTCTGATCTCGGAGACCCAGGCGGCTGGCCATAGGGGTGGATAACGAGCTGGCTTGGCTCGGCTCGTTAAGCTAACGAGCAAAATATCAGGCTCGGCTCATTAAAAAATTCGAACTCGACTCGTTAAGTTCGTTAGGCTCGTTATCAATAAAAAATCCATGCAGTCCATCTCTGTTAATCAACGATCATACTACCATCACCATGCACCATCTCTGTTATGCAATTAACACGCTTATAGCATGTGAAAATGCTTGATTCATTCTGAAGCCTCTAACATAATGCTTGATTCATTCTGAAGCCATTAAACATATATCACTCTGTATTACAGGCAAAGCTACCATTCATTCTGAAGCCACTAGTAGGACGGACGGGTGGTGGCAGGCGAGGGCGGGTGAAACAAGGAAGGAACTGGAAGGCCAAGCGCACGAGCCCCGAGCTACCGAGCATTAGAGATGAGGGATTTAGAGAGTTAGGTTTGCGCTGAGCCCAGTGGCCAGTGGACTGGGCTAGAAACTGACTAGTAGGCTGCCTGGTGGTCAACCGAGATAGCCTGAAACTCTGGACGTCTAGTGAGTGAACGAGCTAAACGAGTTAACGTGCAACTCGCGAACCAACTCGGCTCGGCTCGTTAAGAAAATGTGCTAAATTGCCGGCTCGATTCGGCTCGTTAAGGGACCGAATTCGAGTCAAGCCGAGTCAAACCCTTAACGAGCCGACCTACTTACGAGTTTTGAGTTTTTTTTCCCACCCTGACTAGCCGGCCACTGGGGTGGTTCCGCCACTGATTTCATCAAAAGACTCGGTTCACCGTACCTGTATTCGGCCAGACGCAAGCGAGACTGGCGCGATCGATCCTTTTTCTCTCTTTTGGTACTGGTCAGGTCGGCACAGCCTGTGTACTGTTGCATACATCGGTCATGCACATGTCGAACTGCTTCTTTGATGGGCGAAGGTGTTCAGATAAGTCGAACTTTGAATCGTGTGGGTCATCATCATCTAGTAATATGTATCTATTCTAAAATTCTAAGGCAAGATCCTGTGAGTTACGTATGGCCGGTGAGTGTGACAGTTGCATACGAATGTAGATCAGGGCAAATTTTGTAACCACATTTACTAGACTGCAAACTCCTTATTAGCCCTTTGCTTGAAATACTCAAAAGACTTATACTACCACTTAGGCACTTACGCCTCGTTTAGTACCTTGGTTTAGCTTCTTTTTAGTGCCGGTTTCTTAGAGAAATTGGTAGTGCCGGTTTCAGTACGCGCGAGGAAGGAGCCTACACTTCCCTGAGAAGCTAAGCAATTGATACTGAGCTTCGTCAGATGGATTTAAATATAGTGTTTCTAAATGGAAACATTGATGAAACAAATAGTATGCAAATTAAAGAAATCCATCTATGGGTCCAAATAGTCTTCCCGGCAATGGTAGCATAAATTTCATGAGGTTATAATCTCTTTTGGCTTTGAGGTAAATACAGTTTAAGATTGTGTGTATCATAAATTTAGTGTGAATAAGTTTATATTTTTTTGTTTTGTATGTTGATGACATTTTACTTGCATGTAACGATATAGGATTGTTGCATGAAACCAAGAGAATTCTTGCTAAAACTTCGAGGTGAAGGAGCTTAGTGATGTGTCTTTTGTATTAGGAATTCAAATATACCGAGATCGCTCTCTACGTATACTTGGATTATCGCAAAAGAACTATATCAATAAGGTATTGCAAAGATTTGGCATGCAGAACTGTAAACCTATAGATACCCCTGTGGCCAAAGGTGAAAAATTCAGTCTTAGCCAATGTCCTAAGAATGATTTTGAGGCCAAGAAAATACAGAACATCCCCTATTCATCTTTGATAGTGAACTTGATGTATGCTCAAGTTTTCACTAGACCAGATATAACATATATAGTTTGAATGCTAATCAAGTATCTAAGCAATCCAGTATTGGATCATTGGGTCATAAATCTACTTTAGGTTACATTTATCTGCTTGGTAGAGGTACGGTTTCTTTGAAAAGTGCTAAGCAGTCAGTCGTTACTCCGTCCACTATGGCAACTGAGTATGTTGCTTGCTATGACGCTTCAAATCATGGGATATGGTTGCAAAACTTTGTCACAGGGCTGCGAATTTTAGATCAGATCGACATACCACTAAAGTTATATTGTGACAACAAGTCTGCAATTATGTATTTTAATAACAACAAGAGCTCGTGTAAATCTAAGCATATAGACATAAAGTTCCTAGTTGTGAAAGAAAGAATTCAGAGTGGTAAATTATCAATTGAGCATATAGGTACAAACTCTATGATTGTGGATCCGTTCACTAAAGGTTTAACACCTAAAGTGTTCTATGAGTATGTTGCTCATATGGGTGTGGTTTCACCTGAGGAATTCAGTTCTAGTGGGAGTTTGTATTTTTTTCTTATGCTTATGTGACAATACCAGTTTAGTGTAAAGAAATTTAGTTATATTCTCTAGAGAAATAAAGTTTATGTTCTTTTACTCTGAATTCTTATCATCTCATTTGGTACTGAGAAGATGTTTTAATCTCATAAGGAAGAATAAAGTTGAACCAATTGGAAATAGGCATGTTATGATCACATCTCATATAATTTCCATACTACACATCCATGTTTGAACCATGTCGTTCTTTTATATTAACATATGTGATCATTGATGTGTTGAGTTACACTTTAAAGTGACGAAAATTGTTTTGATCCTATATTAGTATAATTGATGGACTGGATTGGCTTAAATATGCTCATAACATAGATAGTATTTTTGGAGCTCATAAAGTTTTTTATATTTATCTACTCATTTAGTCCAAGTGGGAGATTGTTGGATTAATTTCCTGTTATGTGGACCTACATGAGTTTAATATATATCAGCTGTCTATTCTTTGATTGACTCAAATATATAAAGTGATCAAATAAAGTATTTATTAAGTGTCTGAGTATCTATTAAGGAAAATATGAACTTAGATTCAAATCTGTGTAGAGACTATTTAGAATATATCTCTAATTATGGGACGAGATAAAATTCTATACTAAAGACTATAAATAAAGGTCATGTCCTCTCAGCAGGGTAACACGTGCTATACCATCTATCACCATCTGTAGTTGGAGTTTGTGACTGACCTCTTACTGGAAAATACTAAACCTAGGTAAATTGAGCATCTGCACATCTACTGTTTTAGATCAACCCTACGACAAACAATGTCATCGTCGTCATCAGGTATGCTTCCACACTTTTTAAAATTTTATAGGTGTTACAATTACCACATATGAGATCCTGTCTATTTTCATTATGATCTCCTGATTTAGATCATATTCTAGTTAATCTAACTTGGCAGTCCCAATACCATAATTATCAAAGGGTCGGCGTATTTAGATTTACATTTGCAGCAATAACAACCGGATAATACTGACAGGCAGGCAGGCAATTATGGGCGTGTTTACAACTTTACATTGCAATGGACGGCGATCCTCGCCTATCAGAGGAAAGCAGCGTTCACATTAATGGCAGACGCTGTTTCCAGGAACTAGAGCAGCTGGAAAAAGATATGCTACTATCTGCTATCCGCATCCACAATTAAATGGACGACGATATTGAAAAAAAAAAAGATAGGAAAAAAAAAGACTAGTGTAACGTCGGGCGGAGTTTTGCAGTCCAACCCTCCGATTTACCCCCCTTTCTGAAGGAGCCCCCACCTTTGCACGCCTATAAATTCCCGCCCGCTCGGGCTGCATCATTCCTCCCCTCTCATACGCTTCTGCAACTCGCAAGTGCTCTCTGTTTCTTCTCTTTAGCACGCGCCGCTTAAAAGATCTGTCCTCCTTGGAACCTGTGATCTCGCCGAGGCAAGAGCTTGTCTTGGGTTGGCGATTCGCCTTGTCCATTGTTGGTGTTTGGTTTTTTGTACGATCAGGGTGGTGTGGTTGGTGGTAGACAGTGGTCAAGATGGCCGGCGGCGTGGTGGTGAACAGCGGAGGGGGGAAGGACTACCCCGGCAAGCTGACCATGTTCGTTCTCTTCGCTTGCATCGTCGCTGCCACCGGCGGCCTCATCTTCGGATATGACATCGGCATCTCCGGTGCGTTGCTCACGCCTCTTTAATTTCTTTGGACCTATGTGCTGACCGTTGCAAGTTACTATCACTGTTCTTGTTCATGATCTATCTTTTGTTCATGGTTAAAGGATACATTAATTTACTTTAGTTATATGTAGGTCGTTTCAATGAAAAACTATAAAATTTAAATGTTGAAAAGTGTGCTAGAAACTATCTATTAAAGATATTATCTCTAAACATGACATATCTTAGAGACAAAATTATCTTTAACTATTAAAGTTACCTGAAAACAAACATGTGACATTTCCTTCTTTCTTTATTCCACTTACAACATTCTTGCAAAACCAAGAAGAATCTTTCCATGTATCTCTCACCTGGCAATCTTTCTATTAAACAAACTTATCGTATTCCTTGTAATTCTTTCATGTGCATCGTCACAATCTTTGAAGAAGAAAAAAAGAAAGGAAAAACTTGAATGTTTTGCGATGCTGTCTATCAGGGGGCGTGACGTCGATGAGCCCGTTCCTGATGAAGTTCTTCCCGGGGGTGTACCGGAAGGAGCAGGAGGCGAACCGGAACCAGAGCAACCAGTACTGCAAGTTCGACAGCCAGCTGCTCACCATGTTCACCTCGTCGCTCTACCTTGCCGCGCTCGTCGCCTCGTTCTTCGCCGCTACCGTCACCCGCGTTGCCGGCCGCAAGTGGTCCATGTTCGGCGGCGGCGTCACCTTCCTTGTCGGCGCCGCGCTCAACGGCGCCGCCAAGAACATCCTCGTGCTCATCCTCGGCCGCGTCCTCCTCGGCATCGGCGTCGGCTTCGCCAACCAGGTATACTAGTACTACTGCCGCTGCTTATTCACAAAATACGAGCTAAAATGCTGGGTTCAATGCAGTGGTTTTCTTTGACTGCTACGTTTCTCCATTCGTACATAAAGACATATGTGTTTTCCCTTGACTGTTGACACTTTGACTAGTTTTGGTACTACTTGGAGTCTAAGAGATAAGAGGTGCCTTTCCAACCTTGCTGAAATTTGTACAATACCTTTTGCCTTTACTCTAGAATCCAAATACATCCACAACCCAATTTTTACCAGCAGTTACCCTTATCCAATTCGGTCGCATTAGTTACACTGCCAGCTATTCTCGTAGACTCGTAGTTACTTCTTCAAATGTTAAGTTTTACAAAGCAACCCTCGAGCTAACGACTTTTTTTTACTGCATTGACCAGTCGGTGCCGGTGTACCTGTCGGAGATGGCGCCGGCGCGGCTGCGCGGGATGCTCAACATCGGGTTCCAGCTGATGACCACGATCGGCATCCTGTGCGCTAACCTGATCAACTATAGCACGGCCAAGATCAAGGGCGGGTGGGGCTGGCGCGTGAGCCTCGCGCTCGCCGCGGTGCCGGCTTTCATCATCGCCGTGGGCGCGCTCTTCCTTCCCGACACCCCCAACTCCCTCATTGACCGCGGCTACATCGACGCCGCCAAGCGCATGCTCCAGCGCGTGCGCGGAACGGACGACGTCGAGGAGGAGTACAACGACCTCGTGGCCGCCAGCGAGGAGTCCAAGCTCGTGAGCAACCCGTGGCGCAACATCCTCCAGCGCCGCTACCGGCCGCAGCTCACCATGGCCATTGCCATCCCGCTCTTCCAGCAGCTCACCGGCATAAACGTCATCATGTTCTACGCGCCGGTCCTCTTCAAGACGCTCGGCTTCGCCGACGACGCGTCCCTCATGTCCGCCGTGATCACCGGCCTCGTCAACGTCTTCGCCACCTTAGTGTCCATCGTCACCGTGGACCGCCTCGGCCGCCGCAAGCTCTTCCTCCAGGGCGGCACCCAGATGCTGGCTTGCCAGATCGTCGTCGGCAGCTTGATCGGCGCCAAGTTCGGCTTCTCCGGCGTGGCCTACATCCCCAAGGCGTACGCGGCGTTCGTGGTGCTCTTCATCTGCGCGTACGTGGCTGGGTTCGCGTGGTCGTGGGGGCCACTCGGGTGGCTCGTCCCCAGCGAGATCTTCCCGCTGGAGATCAGGTCGGCGGGGCAGAGCATCAACGTGTCGGTGAACATGTTCTGCACCTTCGTCATCGCGCAGGCATTTCTCCCCATGCTCTGCCGCTTCAAGTTCATGCTCTTCTTCTTCTTCGGCGCGTGGGTGGTCGTCATGACCTTGTTCGTGGCCTTCTTCCTGCCGGAGACCAAGAACGTGCCCATCGAGGAGATGGTGCTTGTCTGGAAGTCGCACTGGTACTGGGGGAGGTTCATCCGAGACGAGGACGTGCACGTCGGCGCCGACGTCGAGATGCCCGCCGCCGCCAACGGCAAGGTCGGGGCCGCCAAGCTCGGCATGTAGGATGCCGGCCGTGACGTCGAAACGGGACAATGTTCAGCAATAAGTTGTTATTGTTCGAGGCTAAGGACAAGTCTTGATTTATTTTTCATTTTTCTGTATTATAATTGTCTTACTTAGGACGATGAAGAACAGTCACTGGTCTTTTCCAAAAAATATATATATATTAAAGTTAGGTTTCCTCCGTGTCGGATACTCTACGCGGGGATGGTTTGGACCAAATATATGAATATAAATGCAAGTTGCAAAAATTTGCCATCTGTGTGCATGGATTCTCTTAGTGACTTTTTGATCCTCAAGAGCTAAACCAGCATTTGATTTGATCTCATAAAAATATGAGCAACTTAGCATGCGCTATTGCTTCTTTGCTTTGTTGAGAGAAACAGCGACTTACAAGATACTATCCATTCGATCGTGTGATTAACAATTTCACAAGCACGTGGCTTTCCAGTGGCCACTACAACCTCCTCTGCTGCTGGGCTTGTCGATTGATGTGAGGATGAATGTGTATGCCACGGAGAGCTTTTCTTGATGCAAAAATACTACTCCACTCCACATCAAGCGTCATGCCCGCACTGCCCACCGCACAAAACCTGCCCGAGTCTTGCCATCAGGCCGCAAAGCGGACAGCATGACGAAACGCGAGCCCCTTGTTTGTTCTCCCTTTTCTCTTCATCCACGTACACACGCAGCGCGTCACGTCGAATCCGAGTGTTTTCTTGTACATTTCATGATCGATCTGTGGTATTTGCAGGGGGAGAGAAACAACGGGATCATCTTCTTCTTCTTTTTCCCATTTCGTAAGACGTGGTTGTTCGATCTCTGATGCGGCGCTGCTTCGATCGACGGGGATGATGATGCCGTCTGTGTCGCCGGCCTGGGCTTGTGTTGCTGAGGATCGCCGCGCCGGTTCAGGGTGCCGCGCTCCCGCGGCATGCCGGCCCGTGCATCAACTTTTTGGCCATTACGCGTTGTACATTTGCCTCAAGTACGTACTGCTTTTGCATATACGGGGGCATACACGGTACATTTGCAGCTGCTTTCTTCTAGAACGTCTGCCAGCTCGTGATTGTGAAGCCATTTCGTAAGTCCAGAAAGGAATGGAGGCGTATCATGCATGATCTTGGAGTAGCTCTTAAACAACAGTTGTAAAAGGTTTTCTACTACGCGGCTCCTGCTGCCAACGTGACAACCTCGTGATCTTTGGAGTACATGCTAATTACAAGATTACAAGACCTTTCGTACCCACTTCCTTTACATTTGTTGTGTTCTTATCCACAACATTAGCTAGCAATGAATGCATCACAGAATCGGGAACAAGAAGAGCGTGTGAGAAATAATTAAAAGCAAAGCACGCACCAACTCGAATCGATCGATCCACCACGCAAACAATGCGAGGAGACTCTTGTGAAAGGCAAACGAAAGCTCCTTTTCCACCAAAAGGGGGCATGCAGGCATTGCTGCCTAGCACGGTGGCACCCCCGGCCCTACTGGACATTGTCTTATCCTAAATGGAAGATTTGACATTGATTTGGTTTGATCCGATCTGGGCCCCAAATGTCTCACATGTTCGGATCTGGAAAAAAGGTTAAAAGCAGCAAAAACAATTACGCCCAAGGAGGCGGGCACTCACCAGACCCAGCTAAGGCTTGCGAGGATCATAGGACGATCTAGCTAGTAGAGTGAGTACGTACGTTACGTAGCTGGCCTTGTGCAGTCACGCGTTCCTAACGAGAAAGCGAGGAGAGAAAGGCGCCTCCGGATTAAGCACAAATTAACTGCGCGCAGCTACCCGCGAGCGCATGTTTGGTCGGCGCCCTGGCACTCGCTCGTCTGGCGGAGCGGCGTTTGCTTGCTGTCTCGGGCACATACGTCTGTCAGGCGATATTTTCAGGTACAAGCGTCCAAATTGAACGCCTAGGAGTATAAACAGTATCACAAGCAGCGCCGCTGCCGTCGTCTTCTTTGTCGTCGTCTCCTCCGCCCCAGTGTAGCACGAGCAGCGCCGCCGTCGCCTCATCCTCGCTCGAATCTCCTCGTCGCCGCCTCCTCGCTCCGCCTCCGCTACTACCTCCTCGCTTCGAATGACGTAGCTTGAGCTCAAAATCAGAGGGGATCACACTAGATAATATGTGAATTATGCAATCTAGATGTGGCGATTTTCAAGACTAGTCACTAAATTACCCTAAATACTACTGTTTTTTTAATAGAATTACACCATTGTTATGGGGCCTTGGCCCTAATGAAGCCCCATCCCTGCTCGCTCCGTCGTCGCCGCCACCGCGTTCGCGCTCCGTCGCCTCCTCCCCCTCGCTTTGCCTCCGCCGCCACCTTCATCACCTCCTCGCTCGGCTCTCGCTGCCACCGCCTCCTCCTCGCCCCACGAGGCACCAATCGCCGTGTCATGTATTTCATAGATTTACATTTTCTCATTTGCAAAGATTTTTCAAAGAAAAATTACACTTTTTTTCGGGTCAAATCGCCAACCAAACATCATATTTCAGACTTACCTAAATAAAAATTATCAACTTTTTAAACTACTTTCGGATACCACTTTTTTCATTCATGAAACCTAGTGCACAAACCAAGTCCTTAATCCACGCCAAAAAAAAAGTGGTGGTTGTTGCTAGGTGTGGATGATTTTGTGGATAACCCTCTTGTTTTCTCCGGGCGACGTGTAAAGCGAATAATCGAACTACCGCCGCCCTGCGTTGGATTTGGAGTGGAATTTAGTGCTTTGACATGGAAGAAATTTGACCCACGGGTTTTGGGGGTTTGATCTTTCAGTACACGTGGCATGATCCAATTCGGTGCCACCGACCACAACCACAAATCCCATTGCATTTGCACACCATTCACATCTTTTGGATGGCTGCTGTTATCCACAGATGCAACATTTATTAGGCTCCGAATCAGCATTATCCACACATTTGATCTCATGTTGGTTTTCAACAGGGAAAGAGCGTCTAGAATTCTGGAGCACGATGAAAATGCAGATAGCGTAAAGATTGACGAATCGATAGGGAAGCAAAGAAACCTGTGTTCGATGATCTCGATCGCTCTCTCTCTCTCTCTCTCTCTCTCTCTCTCTCTCTCTCTCTTTTCGCTACACAATCCGCATGCATGGCCTGAAGTTAAGCTTCCCTACAACGTAGGATAGCAACAGTGCGTGCACGGATCACCAACCTCTAGCATAGGCTCGATCAAAAGAGAAGGAGAAAAAAATTGCGATTAAGCAGGGTCATCCGATCCGTGTGAAGCTACGCACGGACGTGACAATGCATGGCAACAAGGTCGCCGAAAGTGCACCAAACTCGCGCGGGACCGGCACACGGCAAGAAGTAAGAACCAGGGATCCTACAAACTAGTCAAATTTGGTCTCCTGGTTAGCTATTTCCTCGTGTCAGTGCATTATCAGGAAGGAAAAATCCATGCTTTAACGTTTTCCATCAGCTCGGAATGAGATTTTGTCAAGGCGGTAAAGACGAGAAAGTGGGCTCCGCGAGGACGATGTGGACGTTGAGGTTGCAGAAAACGTGTAAGGAATGGCCGGCGTTTTCGGAGAAGTGCCGTGGGACAGGCGTCTCCGCCGCATCCGACCGACGCGGGTAGTTGGGTTTTGACCACGAGCCCATCGTCCACGCACGCAGGCGCAGGTGGAGGTGGAGCCCAGGCCAGCTTCTCACTTACCCTTTCCTGGACAAGATGCGCTCATACGCACGCGTCACGGCGTCGGCGTTTCCGGAGGATCCGGAAGCGAACGCGTCCAAAACTGTCACAGCCGTAATTTTATTAATAGGTTTTAGATGCACATAAGTATGTTATATCATTTATGAAGCATGATTGTATATTATAAAATTTAAAATTTTCAAATTAAATAATAAACACTAAACTTGAACTTAAGTTCTAAAATAAATAGGAATAAATGTTTATGATGATCTCCAGAATATAATTTACTCAAATACTAGAATAATTATCATGAATAAATATAAAATTTATCAAAATTTTGGAATTCAATTTAACCTCGAGAAAAAATGCCAACTCAATCCATAAATAGCTATTGTAAATGAATTTTAAATAAGTGTATAAATCATGAACAGTAGTTTTAGAAAATTTATATGAGTTCTACCTTGTCCCAGGAACCCCTATGCAAAATTTTAGATTTTTATAAAATTTATTTGATATTTTTAAACCTCGATCCGATCAAAGTATATAAGTCGAAATTCAAATTCAATCAACAATTCGGACCTAACCCAAACCATATTGTACTGTAGCGACCGAGTCATTTGACTCGGCTCAACCAAACCCACCTGAAATCGACCAAACCATACTCGGGCTAACACCGTTTCACTGCAGCTGACTGGTGGGCCCCCACTCGATCGCCGGCTCGTCTTCTTCCCCGAAGTGGCATGACACCATGCAGCTGCTGGCCACTCGGCCGAACGCCGCATGTGTGCCACGCAGCTGCTTTGGTTGTGCCAGCGCGAAGGCGACGTGCCCTCTCCTCACGCCAACACTCGCCACCTCTACCCCATCCAAGCCCCGACCTCTTCTTCCCTCTCTCCAATCCCTCCTCCACCGAGAGCCCTAGAACTCCATAGCCGGCCGCCGAACTGCTCGCCGCTGTCCTGGCCACTCCGGCGAGTTTCGACCGCATCACGGCACGCCCTTCATCATCAAAAGCAATTCCCCTCCGTCAATTTGGAGCTTGAGCCAACAGAGCACCGTGCAACTACCTTCTTCCCCGACCATGACCAAAGTCGCCGGCCGCCGCGACTGCCATCCTCACTCCGGCGATTCTCCCTCCAATTCCTCCCTCCTGAACCAACTACTCACCACCCGCGAACTATCCCTGATGTCAATTTCATCTTCTTTCTCACACGGCGCCACCTCCACGATGAAGCACCCCGCGCCGCCGCAGGCTTCCATCGCCGGACCACTACGGCCATCCCCCGCCTTCGCTGACCACCCCTACGTGCTCCAGGTAACCCTCCGCTGCCCATGCGCGCACTATTTTTCTCCTTCTCCCTCTTTGCCGCCGGCGCCCCTTACCACCTCCACGGCCGACCTCCACGCTCCCTCGCCGCTCCGCCACAGTGCAGCTCCAGCCGCACCAACGCCACCCCTAGTCTCCTTGTGCTCCGGGCAACCCATTTTCCTGGTTGCTATCGTCTCCACGCCGCTCCCGCGCCGACGATGATGCCACACCCTGGCCACTTAGGTATGTCCTGTTCTGCACTTATGTTCTTTGTGTTGAGTGTTCTTTTCTCTGCCACGTAGGAGCCCTAATGCAATTGCTAATAGAACTTGTAAATGTTTGTAGAATCACTTAGTGAGTGAACAAAAAATTGAATCTGTATTTTGTAAGGAGTTGAGTTCACAACATTTCATCTCAGGCTAGTTCCTGTTAAAGGATGTTTGAAAAGAGAAGAAGAAAATTTGAATGTCAGTAGAAACCACCTGCCAAACCATATTTCTTATGCTAACTGATCTTGTGAATGTCAAATGAGTCACTCAATGGAGTTAGCAATTTAAGTGTAAATTAAAGGAAGTCTAGATTAGCAATTTAGTTCAGAAAAAGTTTGTTCCTGTGGGTTATATGAACAGCACCCTGAAGTTAATCTTGTCAATAGGCTAATGACCTTGCTCAGTCTAGTAGTTAGAAATGCTATGGATTCAATTAGTCATTTGAACACTTAAGCTATTAGGAACAACCTTATTTGGAACGTCAAGTATTAATATGATTATTCAAGTACCAAGAGAGAATAACCAATTAATTTCTATTGCAATGTTGATTAGAAAAGGAGGTAGGGAATAGTTGGTGTTGGAGATAACAGGGAGCAGTTTCACACCAAAATCAGATATGAATGTTGTAGGTTTAGCCAAGAGTAATTAAGCTCTAAGCTTTTTCAATTTGAAAGCAAGGTTCGAACTTTGGCTATGAGAAGTAATCCGTAAACTTTCACCTAAGGATATAATGAACTAGAATAATCAGAGTTCATTCAGTAGTTAGCTTTTGTAATCTTCTTAACAATAAAGAAGGATCTGATCAAAAGTATATGAGGAGGTTAGTCAAATAAGTACAGTAATTAGGTACCAACTCTTATCAGCTTACACTTAAATAAATTCATTAGATAATACCCCAAGTCAAAGATCAGCTAAGTGAACCTCATTTTAATTAGCCATTAGTTTTTAGTCTAAAGGAGTAAAGTTATTTAGAAGACAAGAGTTAGATTAATTACATGTCAAATAACAGTAGACCATTTTGTTATAGTTTCAATTTCATAATTTCATAACTAATTGAAATAAACTCCAATTGAACTAAAATTGTCACCTAAATGCATCTAAGATTATAATCTCACTATTATGTAAATATCATGCAGTTTCGAGCATTTTGGATTTTTCAGCTTTATCGGTGTTTATTCGCTATCATGTTTTCTCTCTAGATTCTGAATTGCACAAAGTGAATAATTACGTCCCCGAGAGTGAACAAGCGGACTTCCAACAAGGTAAGTATCCTCTTGCATCATGTTGATCCTAGATTTTAATGATCTAGTATTTTGAATTGCAATTATACTACTTACATGCTAATTTGTTGTATCGATAATTTGCGAGTCTAGATAGTTATGTCCTAACTCTTACAGGTTATCCTTGATAAATTCATACAACTATGCTTAAGTTAGTTGTCATGTGTTAATATTTATTAATTATGTGAATGCTTAGCCCTGCAAGTCAATAGATTCAGTAGTTTTGGTTGACAGGGTTAGCTCGTCAAGCATGGGAGACACTGAATACTTGTATTTATGTTTTTGGTTCAGATCTTCAAATCTTAATGTTGAGTCTAAATTTTATTCTTTAAAAATAGATTTAGATCTGGACCCATCATTCATTTAGATACTCCCACTGCTTAAGCTAGTAGTGAGAGTGCCATCATGCATGAGAATCGGGTATCGTGGAAAGATTTGTCAGGATCATCAAGGACTGAACTTTGGGCTGTCACTTCAAGTATCACTCGTACTTCCACACGCGGGTTGGGAGTCACTTGGGCAAGTAAAGGGAAGATTGTATTGATTTGAAACACAGGTGTGTGACGACATGGGACTGTGAAATCTCATATTCCTTAGGAATCCAATGTAAGAATATAATGTGCAATTGAGCGCTATTTTTATTTTGATGTTGGACGGTCGACCCACATGCTAACTTCTTACATTGGCCCCTCCGACACAACTTGCATGCACGGTTAGTTAGTAGACGGTATAGCTAGCACTAAGCGGGATTTCATCATGCATTGGTGGTTCACTTTAATATGGTTTTCTTGCTGAAAAATACCGAGTCTTGATTTCCCTGGCCGACACACCAAAGGAAGTGTGTTATTATCCGGATGCTTACGGGCTGATCAAGTCGTGTGGGTAAAGATGTACTCCCCTGGAGAGTTATAAACTATTCGAATAGATGTGTCCATGGTTACGAACGACGCTTGGGTCTTGACTAACATCATTGTTAGACTCTAAACTAAAACTGGACATGGGGACAACTTGGTATCGTCATGCAGTTTAGTTTATCAAAGTGAGCTGCCACTTTGATATTGTTGATCTATGTTTTATATCATTGTTATTTAAAATTCTTTTATTAAAATTGTGTTTAATAAATGGTATTTACAAATTAGTAGGATGAAAACTTGTACGTTTTATGCAAAACTTAAGCCATTAAAGCATATCCTTTGGTCAACCTATAGCATGTATAATTTCTAATCCTTTGTATAGTGCCTATCATACAATTTATTTTATTAGTTTGTGTAATACTTGCGAGTACCTTTTGTACTCAATCCGAATATCTGTTTGTTCAGGTGAAGATGATTGCGGCAGGTGCAATGGCTTTAATCCCAGTTGGTTGCTTGTGGGTATTGGCATGTCAATCTAGTATTCTCCTTTTATTTCCAAGTTCATATTCTGCTGCGATTTATTTAATTCTGATTAGTTTTGGCCGGTCAGCCGCCTTATGAAAAATCAGACCATAAAGTCCTATTTATTGAAATTGTAACATTGATTATAATATTTTTTGCATATTTGATTATGACTGTGATCAATGTTGTTTATATATGTGCATGTTATTCACTGATCCTTGAGAGCTAATATGAGATGCATATCTAAAAAATTTGAAATCAATTTCGTTTCATATTTTAGATTATGTCTTTTGTACAATCAATTAACTTGAAACGGATTCAATTTTGAGATCCCACGTAAACTCCCACCCAGCCACCCAGGGTACTTCACTCGGTGACAAATTCTCGGAAGCAACAGCTCGTCTGTCCGTCATTGCTGTTCCACAACTGCAGTCTGCACGCAGAGCACTGCTACACAGTTTGGACAAAGATCGGATCTTACGGAATAACGGATCTTTTGGGCTCGATTCAGACTCCACAATCTACAGCTTTGCTACTAGTCTCCTCCTATCTGGCCCATTAGAGGGCCCAAAACGCTTTGATCAGACTTGATGGGCCTTATCACTTATGGAGCAAGTTGAGCAGGCCAGTTTACTTCATTTGGCAACAAGAAAAAGCACACGTACGATCAGTTTGTAATCCTGGATCTTCTAAGCACAGTTTGCGGACACGAACTTCGACATTTCTTCGGCCAATTGGCCTGCTGTTTAAGAAAGGGCCCTGCTCTTATTCAGCCTCGCAGGAGCCCATGAAGAGTTTGGATTGGGCACAAATGGGGCTTATATTGAGCAATGGGCGCCGGGCTAGCAATGTGGATTTCTGCCATTTCCAGTGTCCTAGAACGGCATACTGTCCCATGGCACATGTGGGTTGTGGCCACAGGCCTCACTACATTTTTTATTCGTCCATAAATTGTTTTGGATTGTGCAATGAACACCGGGCTGGCAATGTGGCTCTCTCCTATTTCCAGAATGCCCAGTGTCCCATGGCCGCAGGCCTCACTGCACTCGGCCTGTGAGTCAGGCTCACAGTGCGTGTCAGGTAGACCGACAGAGATCAGGTAGGGCGTCCGCGTACCATCGGGTGCACGGCCGCCGTCACCACCGCTCGCGAGTTTGATCGATGTCTCCGTCGCGCCGCGGCGGTTTCGTTGTGCGAAAGCCAAGCGTGGTACCTCATCACCATCATTCCCCAGAACTCCAATTACATTGCAGTGTGGCGTGTTAGAATTGATCTCGGCTAACAACCCGAGAAATCCGGGAGACCACGTCTCCACCTCGCGCCCTGATCGGGGGCGTTTCCAACTGTTTTTTTGGTTTCGGTCCCGGTCTCCTCTAGCGCTAAAATAAAAGATGGGATACGGCAGGGTTTTGGCTAAGTCTCAAAACTCAGAATCATCCCAATACACACCCGATCTGTAACGAAGTGCTGAGGAGAACGAAGACCTAAACTACGACATCGCAAGATCGATCGATCACTCTCGGACCGACCGACGGCCATTTGGATCGACCGACGGCCATTTGGATCGCCTTGCTACTTCGACTCGTGACTCGGTAAAGCCACGGTGCTCGATCCGCCGATCTCAATCGACTCTCAAACAATCGGATGGCATCCTCATCTAACGGTATGTAATGATTCCGCATTAAAGTTTGATTAGGTGTTCTCTAATTGATCTAGGGTTCATGTTATTAGTTCTTATGCAAACATTGGTATCAGAGCCACCCTAGATTTAATTTTGAACCCGCTAAAAAAAACCCTAATTGTTCTTGCCTCTCGGATCTTAGCTAGGATCGTCCGATCTTTGATTAACGGCTCGGTTTAGCACTTAGAAGGAGGATCTTAAGTCCTGGCGAAAACCCTAATGTAATCCGAAAATCCCCAAATCGAAAACCCAAATCGAAACCCTAAGACCATCAGATCTGGAAGCAAAAAGGAGCGGTGGAAACTCACGTTTTTTCTTGAAGATCTAGAGTCGTCGCTCTGGTTTTGGGCACCGCCGTAGCTCCATTCGACGGCTGCGCGCGCGACCTCGGTCGCAGCGCGCTGCCGGGCAGAAGAGCTGCGAAGTCTGCCTCTTCGTGTCGCTCATTGCGCCGCGCTCTCGCTTCGTCGCCGACGGAATGAGACCGTCGCCTCGCTCGCGCCGTCGCCTCCGAAGAGCTTTGGAGATAAGGAAGAAATGAAATTAGGGTTAGGGTTTCACAGATTCACCGGCTTTTATACCGCGCGACTTTCGCTCCCATCCGTCCGTTTCGATCACTTTTCGATCCGACGGATCGTGTTGATTCCGGACGAAGGATAGGGATGGCACATCTTGGCCGTCCATTTTGAGATCCGACGGTAGTCGTTTGACTTGTTGGGTTGCGATCGCTAATGGGCCGAGCGGCAGTGCGTCTGCGTGAAGCCGGCCGAGCGCAGCCGAGCAGCGGAAATGTCTTGAAATGTGCTTTGGATGAACAGTGACCTTTTTTCTTTTTACAAAATGTTTTTTCTGATGAAGGTTTTTGTTTACTGTTTAATCTAATGTTTTTTTCTCAATTGTGTAATGCTACACAGTAGTTTTACCATTTTGTAAAATGCTTTTATGATTAAGATTTATAATTATTATTTATCTTATTTTTGTGCACTGTTTTAATTAATGATGATTCCTCATGTTTCGGTATAAATTCGGTCTCGATTAAAATTGAACCAACGAGATATTTTAATTAGAGAATTTTATAATTATTTTGGCATTATGTATACACATGATTACATAATGACCAACGTTGTTTGTAATCATGTGTCGCCACATTAATTGTTATAGTTCTTTTATTTTCTGCCCAACGGTGATATAAACTAGAACTGTAATTTTGCATGTTATTAATCAGACCAACGTAGGGTTAATTGCATGCAATACTTTTATGCTATTTCTAATTTTTCCCTGTATTTTAATGTTCACCATGAATGCTTCAAATGTTGCCGCTACAATTGACAACATTGAGCGACTTACGAGAACAACTTCCCGCTTGGAAAGAAAGAATTTCAGTTGTCCTTGGAGTATTAGATCTTGATTATGCACTAAGAGTGTCTGCTCCCATTTCTCCCACCATTGGTGAGGACGATTACGATGAGAAAAAGAAAATATATGATAATAATCTTTGAAAAATGGGAGCGGTCTAACCGCTATCACTAATGATTATGAAGACTTCTATCTCGATCGAATCGGGAGCAATTCAGTTTCGAAAATGCTAAGGAGTATCGGCTTGATGAGGAGAAATTCAAAGGCTCCACTAAGGTTTATGCCATACACTAATCCAGAGGCTTCTATCCACTAAGTATGACGGGTCCAGCAGTATAAGAGAGCACATCATGATGATGACTGATATGGCTGGAAAACTCAAGGGCATGGACATGGAAATATCTGATGGTTTCCTAGTCCACTTCATAATGACTTCTCTTCCTTCTGAATACACTGCTTTTAAGATAAACTATAATACTCAGAAAGATAAATGGAGCATGAGCGATCTTATCGCCATGTGTGTCCGGGAGGAAGAAAGGATTAGGGCGAAAAGAAAGATTTTGTGAATCAAGTTGGCGGTCCTAGCAAAGGAAGTTCTCGGGGACTTCAAATCCAAGAAAAGGTCACACTACTCTCCTAATTCGGATAAATCGGGGCCTAAGGTGCAAACTACACCTAAGCCCAATGTTGCTTCTGCTAAAGCACCAAGTGGGAATGCATGTCACTTCTGCAAGGAGCCAGGACATTTCGAGAAGGATTGTGTTGGTTTCCTAAAGTGGCTTGCCAAGAAGGGTAATGATTCTATAACTTTTGTTGATGAAACCCTTTATACTAACTTTTCCTTAAATCTTGGTGGATTGACTCAGTGCAATGTGCACGTTACCAACTCTTTACTGAGGATTCCATACCGTTAGAACACTAAGAAAGGGGGCGAAGTCTTAGAGTCGCGGATGGAAAAGAAGCGAAGTGGAATCAATTGGTTCTGTCTCTTTAGTTTTAGATAGCGGCTTCACACTTCGTCTTAATAATGTAGTTTTGTTCCTTCCATTAGGAGGAATTTAATTTGATATCTTTATTGGACGATGATGGATTCAAATGTAATTTTGGTAACAATAAGTGTGTTATCACTTTTAATTCAAATAATGTTGGTCTTCTTTGTTAGACAAGACAAGCTTTATATGCTTTCCTTAATGAATCACCGTTTTCTTTGAATGTGAGTGATACTATGCGTAAAAAGTATAATGAGACTTCTTGGCTGTGGCACTTCCGTTTAGGCCACATTTGAAGGGGAGAATGGAGCGTCTCATTAAGGAAGAGATTCTCCAACCATTAGATTTCTCGACTCGGACCAACTTGCATTGATTGCATTAAAGGAAAATACGTAAAGAAAATAAAGAAGGAGCAACTCGCACTCGGGACTATTAGAGTTAATTCATACCGATATTTGTGGTCCTTTTCTGTGACATCGGTGGATGGTTTTGATTCTTTCATTACATTCACCGATGATTTCTCCGTTATGGTTATATTTTTCCCATTAAGGACCGATCAGAGTCACTTGATAAATTTAAGATATTTAAAGGTGAAGTTGAAAATCAGCACAACCTAAGAATCAAAGTGGTAAGATCGGACCGTGGGGAGAATATTATGGGAGACATGCCCTTATGGCCAAATTCTCGGCCCTTTCGCTAAGTTCCTTCAGAAAATAGCATTGTTGCCCAATATTCTACACGGTGAACCTCGGCAAAATGGGGTAGGTGAGAGACGCAACCGTACACTTATGGATATGGTGCGAGCATGCTTAGCTACTCTAGTTTATCACCGGTTTATGGATGGAGGCACTAAAGACAAGACACATATTCTTAATAGGGTTCCCGATAAATCGATTACCTAAGACACCTTATGAATTATGGACTGGAGAAAACCGAGTTTGAAATATTTAAGAGTATGGGGTTGTTGTCTTGAAGCTAAGATATTTAATCCACATATTGGAAAATTAGACCCTAAGACAAGAAGTTGCCATTTTATAGGGTACCTGAAAGATCTAAAGGGTATCGGTTTTATTGTCTGATAGAACAACTAAGTTTGTAGAAACAAGACATGCTTGTGTTCTTAGAAAATAATGAGGACACGGAGCCTAGGAAAATTGATCTTGAAGAGAAGCGGGTTTACGTTCCTTCACCGCTTATCCCGAGATTTTTATTCTGCACTTGGTGGTTGCACCTCCAGATGCCAAATCTCGTTGATGCACCCACCGTTGGGGTCTCTGAAATTCCTAATGTCATACCTAATGATGAGCCTCAGCGGCCTCCTGCGCCTCGTGACCTCCTACAATAGTTCTTGAACCTATCGAGAAGATCACAATGGAGAGAAGATCGCCATCCCAAATGATTATGTTGTTTACATGAATGAGGATATTAATGATATAGGAAGGTAGATGATCCCACCTCTTATAAGGAAGCAATAATGAGTGAATATTCCCTAAATGGTTTGAAGCCATGAAGGATGAACTAAAGTCTATGAGCACTAATGATGTATGGGACTTAGTAGAAATTCTGTGAGTCAAAGCGATGAGGGTAAAATGGGTCTACAAAACTAAGCATGACTCTAAGGGAAATATCGAAAGGTTCAAAGCAAGACTCGTAGCAAAAGGCTTCTCACAAAGAGAGGGGATTGATTATAATGACACTTTTCTCTGTCTCAACTAAGGATTAGTTCGAGAATCGTTATGGCGCTTGTAGCTCATTATGATTTAGAGCTACATCAGATGGATGTTAAGACGGCATTCCTTAATGGCGATTTGCAAGAAAATGTTTACATGACTCAACCGGAAGGTTTTGTCGTGGAAGGCAAGGAGCACATGGGATGTCGACTTAAGAAATCTATTTATGGCTTAAAACAAGCATCGAGGCAGTGGTACCTCAAATTTGATAAAGTTATAAGGAATTTTGGATTTAAGGAAAATGAAGTTGATAATCGCATATATGTTAAGTTCAAGGGAGTAAATTCACCATCTTAGTACTTTATGTGGATGATATCTTATTGGCTAGCAATGATAAGGATATCTTTGTTTGAAACCAAAAGATTTCTCTCATCCAATTTTGATATGAAGGATCTCGGTGATGCCTCTTACGTTCTTGGCATTGAAATTCACCGGGACAGGTCCAAAGGAGTATTAAGTTTATCTCAAAAGGCATACGTTGACAGAGTACTAAAGAGATACAATATGCATAAATGCTCGCTCACTGCTCCTATCGTTAAGGCGATAAGTTTGGGACATTTCAATGTCCAAGGAACCAATATGAAACCGATCGGATGAAGATCGCTCTACGCTTGGTGTCGGAAGCATTATGTATGCTCAAGTAAGCTGCATACGACTTAGCTTTTGTAACCTAATGCTTGGCGGATATCACCAAATCCAGGCCGGACCACCGGAAAGCCGTTAAGAAAGTCTTGCGTTATATGCAAGCTACTAAGCATCTCATGCTCACATATAAGCATCTTGATAACCTTGAAGTTGTTGGTTATTGATTGATTTTGCGGGATGTGTTGATACTAAGAAATCCACGTCGGGTTATATCTTCACACTCATTGGAGGAGCTATCTCGTGGAAAAGCTCCAAACAAACCCTTACGGCATCTTCAACGATGCAAGTGAGTTTGTGGCATGTTATGAGGCTCTTTGGGCAATCAGTATGGCTTAAGAATTTTATTAAGACCTTAGAGTGGTTGTGACATTTCTAAACCACTCACCTTATCTCGCGATAACGAACCCGCAGATCTTTTATGCGAGTAACAACAAGTCAAGTGGTGCCGCCAAACACATTGACATTAAGTATCATGTTGTGAAAGATAGAATCCGGGATCAAACCATTAGTATCAAGCATATTAGTACTAAGTCAATGCTTGCGGATCCGCTTACTAAAGGCTTACCACCCAATATATTTCGTGATCATGTTGCGGCATGGGTTTATTGGAAAGCCTCGATTACGGATAAAGGACCTTAAAATAAACCAACTCCCATTAAGTATTATGAATATTCATTTTAAAATGAGATAGTATACTATAGGTACCGAGGTTGTATGACACTTCATTGGTCATGCGACACATTACCTTGGTACACTTTTTCATTTGAGGATGGACTTATGATGTTAGCCTGACGATCAAAGGGGAGAATGTTAGAATTGATCTCGGCTAACAACCCGAGAAATCCGGGAGACCACGTCTCCACCTCGCGCTACGATCGGGCGTTTCCAAGCTTTTTTGGTTTGGTCCCGTCTCCTCTAGCGCTAAAATAAAAGATGGGATACGGCAGGGTTTTGGCTAAGTCTCAAAACTCAGAATCATCCCAATACACACCCGATCTGTAACGAAGTGCTGAGGAGAACGAAGACCTAAACTACGACATCGCAAGATCGACTGACTGCTACTGGACCGGACCGACGGCCACTGGATCGACCGACGGCCACTGGATCGCTGCTGCTACTTCGACTCCGTGACTCAGGCCGAAGCCACGGTGCTCAGATCCGCGCCGATCTCAATCGACTCTCAAACAATCGGATGGCATCCTCATCTAACGGTATGTAATGATTCCGCATTAAAGTTTGATTAGGTGTTCTCTAATTGATCTAGGGTTCATGTTATTAGTTCTTATGCAAACATGGCGAACTGGCGATCTCGAAGAATTTAACATGCAAAATTAACACAGCAACCACGTACACATCCACCGTAGATATTAGTCCACTAACCCAGAGAGACATATACATGTATGGTAGGTACATATCATATCATAATCACCGAGCTGCGCTGCCCATATGCTCCATTTGAGCAGTTCCGTAACATGGTTAACAGCTAATAACGCAACGTGTTCTGACTCTCTTTGGCTCTCTGCCATAAACAAATGCAGCCCGGCCGCTGCGCGCGTTCGCGGATCCAACCACTCGCCGACACCATTCTTCATCAGACAAAAAAGCTCATCCATAATTTCCTCCACTTCGCGCCCACAAAATACACCGGATCGACGAAGGAAAGGATCCCAGTTTACAACAGGCACGCACTGGTTCGTCTTTTTTACATTGCATCTTCTTTTGCCAAAGAAGACTTGCAAAGTGCTAAATGCATTAGAACAACGCGCGTCATTCAGATCGCACTGAACGGCTAAAACTAATTAAAGAAAGGAAATGCAAAGTCGATAGAAGAGGAAAAAGGAAAACAAAGAAGAGGCTTTAGGTAGGCAGGCACACACATGGCAGAGGCGGAGGAGAGGCAAGACGTACAGATCGCAACGTAGAGCAAGGAGAGAGGTTGCGTGCTGTCCCAGGCTGGTATCCTCCTGTTGCCATCGCCACCGCCACCGCCACCGCCACCGCCACCGCCACCGCCACGTGTTCTTCCTCTCCTCTCGACTCCCTCCCTTTCACCCACCCACCCACCCAACTGCCCCACCACCCTACTTACCTTACCCGCCACACAAACGCGCACCTCGACCACTTCCTCCCTTCCCTTCACCACTACGTTCCTACACCACCGCGCACACCACCCGTCTGCTCCCGCAATGGCGCCGCGGCTGCTGGCGTGCTTCGGCAGGGGCAACGCGACGGCCTCGGCGCCGGACCCGGCGGAGGAGCTGGCCCCGGGGCCGGTGCTGGTGGAGCTCTTCTCCTCGCAGGGGTGCGCGGCGTCGCCGGAGGCGGACGCGGTGGCGGCGCGGCTGGCGCAGGAGTCGTCTGGCGGGGAGCGCGCGGTGGTGGTGCTGGGGTTCCACGTGGACTACTGGGACTACCGTGGGTGGAAGGACCCCTTCGCGTCCAGCGCGTGGACCGTGCGGCAGAAAGCCTACGTGGAGGCGCTCCGGCTCGACACGCTCTTCACGCCGCAGGTCGTCGTGCAGGGCCGCGCGCACTGCGTCGGCACCGAGCAGGACGCGCTCGCGCTGGCCGTCCGCGACGCGCCACGGTACCCATCGCCCGCCATGAAGGTACGTTCGTTGCTTAGTTTGCACAGTGTCATGTCCTATCTCGTTGTTGTCTTCTTGAAGAATTTTTAGATGTTGCAATCAGCGCATGCATGCATGCATGGCCATGCACGATCGATCGATGCAGAATTCAGTAATAAACAGCAAATGGAATAGCTAGTGTACATGTCGATGTTTTTATCGTGCCAACTTTAGAAGCAGGTCGATCAGGTGAATTACGCCTTAATTGCATTGGCAACGCAGTTTAGGTAGGTAGGTGCCTAGGTGGCGGATCACTACGTCGTGGAAGTTGGAACATGTCGGGTTGCATGCTGCGTAGCTGGCTGCTGGGCCATTGTTGTTGGAGGAAAAAACGAAGTCAAAAGTTTGATCTAATGCGATATTTGGATCTAGGATTGGATTCCGATCTTAATGATTGGGCTGTTCAGTGGAAAGGTCATCGATCGTAAGCAGGATTTTGTGATCTGACGCAGTAGAGTAATCGACCTACAACTGTACTTTTGCCTCAGCCGTCGGATCAAAAGTCAACATTTCAGATCTACCACGACACAAGCAGTAAAGTCATAAGTCATGTGAATGTTCAACCGGGTAGATTCCTATGCCATGCCGTGCCGCACTGCTGCCCTGAACTTAGGGTGCAATCCAGCAGTGGAACCTTGCAGCACCAATCTAATCTAAAAGTTAAAAGAGAGTGTCTATATATGCTCCAAGTGATTAAAATTTATTTATCCATGAATTACTTTTTTTCACAGTTCAATCAATATTTTATGGGCAAGATTGTCTCATTCTAAAATAGATAAAAGTAAATGTATGTGAATCCTATAAATACAAAAAAAAATCTAAAATAGATAAAAGTAAATCTAGGTGAACTAAACAAAAATAAATAGAATTAAAAATTACAGTAAAGTTATGCTAAAAATGCACATGACCGATGAATAAGAAAATTTTAAGCAATTGAAAATTTGCAAATCCAAAGTTAAAAACAGAGTTAGCATTGTGTAGATGAAGCATCAAACTCACAGTAACGTATCCGTGAAACAATTAATCGTGCATGTAAAGCTATGCTATCCTTATTTGGTACCATACGGAGTCTAGGTACGTTGCAGAGTTAGCATTGTCTACGGTCATTCCTAATTTTGTGTTTTGTACCGATCAACACGTACGTGCAGGTGACTTTCCAGCGGCCCAACCCGACCACGCTGCAGGCGTCCTTCACGGGAGCGCTGCGCGCCCGCGTGGACGGCGGCGCGAGCGTGCTGGTGGCGCTGTACGAGAGCGGGCTGGTCACCGACGGCGGCCGCGGCGAGAACAAGGGCAGGTCGCTGCTCAACGACCACGTGGTGCGGCGGCTGGAGAAGGTGGCCGCGGTGCGGGACGGCGCCTCGGCGCGGAAGACCGTGTCGGGGTCCGTGCAGTTCCCGCTCTGGGACGGCTTCCGCGCCACCAAGTGCGGCCTCGTCCTCTTCGTGCAGAACGCCGCGCTGCAGGTGCTCGGCGTCCAGCACTTGGACCTGCCCGACAACGTGTGAGCGCTGCGCCGTGCGTGCACGGGCGTGCGGGATGTGCAGGGGGGTGCGTCGCGTGTGTGATATTCTTTTGTAGAGTTTGATTGGCGTTGGCGTGTGTTGTATCGTTGTAAGATATTATTTGGGGGTGGGGTCGTGTCGTGGCGGGACCGTAAGAGGTGTACCGGTGCTTTGGCCCGTGGGCTTCTGGATCGGCCGTGTGTTTCAGGGCCCCATAAGACTTAAACGTGGATAAGCGGGGGGTTGGGAGTCTATATATATTTTGGACCATGGATTGTGTCTGCAGTGCAGCTAGAGATTAGTGGAGAGCGCCATGGGTTGGTAGCCTGTTGGGCTTGAATAAGCGCAGGGAGACGGCACCTTCTGAGTCCTTTTTAACAGGAGTCGTCAGTCACTCACAGAAATGGGAGGTTCCTTCCTGATTGAAGGAAGACTCACCAGATCTGATCTAGTTTATCCAGCCAGAAAGTGGAGCAGGATTATATAACTATAGGAGTCTTTTGCCCATTGGCCGGCCAGTGTGCTTCAAGTCTTCACCTCTCCAGCCAGCCAATGATGTGGGGACAGTGGCAGATCTGTCCCCGCTACAGAGTCCAATAGACCAGCTCCCGAGCTTCGTACACGCGTACGGCGCCTTTCAGGAAAGTTCCAGGGACAGAGGCGCTGCTCCTTGTCGCCCATGCGGCCATGCCGCCCCGCGACACCCGTCCCACGGCGCGACAGCACTGGGCCGGCGCACGGCGCCACGTGAACAGGGGCCAATCAGAGGTCCACGCCCTTGTCTGCTTGTGCATAACTTTCGATCGCGTCCGTCCGCCTCTCTCGTGTCGTACTCCGGCGAAGTGACTCCAAACGAACATGAAAGATGAAAAGGTAAGGGCGCAGCGACGAGGCTTGCCACGCACTACCTTGGTAGTCGCGGTCGTATCGTGAGACTCCCAAAAAAACAAGTGTTTTACAACTTTACGATTTCACGTGAGCCTCGACTAAATTAATTATAACTAAATAATAATTAATTAATTAATTACAAGTAAATAACTATGAATGATTAATTAGAACTTAATTAATAACAACTAAATAGTAATAGTCAAATTAATTATGACTAACTTAATTATGATTAATTAATTAGGACTTAATTAACTGTGATTAATTAATTATATCTAATTAACTAAGACTAATTTAATTATGGGTAAATAATAATGACTTAATTAATTATGTCTAAATTAACTAGAACTAAATTAATTTAGCACTAATTACACAATTAATAAAGATAATGCATAGGAGGAAAAAAATATCTTCTCTTGATGTCGAACTTTATGTACTAATACAACCGCTAAGTACGGCTATAAACACTCCTTAATCGGTGGCAAAATCGGAACTCGCTCGCTTGCTCTATTCTCTCTGTCTCTCTACGCCGAGAATGAGAATGAGAGCAATAGCGAAAGCGATTAGGATTTTATAGCAGCGTGAGCCAAAAAATTCGACTGACCGCGAAGCGACGGGAGGGAATCGGATTCCCTCTCGCGCAGGCTTCTTCCCGTATGCAGACGTGATGGGATGAGATGGACATGGCAGGACGGAGGGAATGAATTGATTCCCTCCCACGCGGGATGTTTTTCATACACGCATAAATTAAAAAGGTGAGGCGACACCGTGCCCCACTGCAATGGAAATGGCATCATCGTGCCTTGGGGCATAGACAAGTTAGGTCCAACCCCTAGGGGTACGGACTTGCTACATGGCACTTTGAGGGGAGCCCGGCCCCCTGGGGCACGGTGGAGGTGAGGTCCGGCCTTCAAGGGACCGAACTTCACATGTTGCGCCAGGTTCAGCCCCCAGGGGACCGAATTTCACACGTAACGTGCGAGGGGAGCCTGCCACCCTGCGGCACGATGGAGGTGGAATCTGCCCCTTAATGACCAGACTTGGTTACGTGTTGGCTGTCAGCAGCTCCGTTGTGCCATTTTTTTTTTGTTATTACGGTCGCGAGGGTGCCATATTTGTTATTTCGCTCGGTAACAGTAGTACATGTGCCAAAAACTCATTACTTGGCGCTCGTTTCTTTAACGTACTCATGCGACAGTGCTAGTGGCGCCCTGCCAGGCTCATGTTGCCTCCATCACCTTTGCTTCAAATTATTCATGTGATGGTACCATGCAGGGTGTCTATGTTTGTACCATACCGAATAAACTATACCTGTCAACTTGGTTTGACCGGTATTTCAGGAATATGGTTTATTGGGATTTTGGTTTTTTCGGGAAACTGAAAACCCGAAAAAAAAACCCGAAATCTCGTAACATACGCTCTAGTTTCTGGCTCGGGCCATCCATGGTCCACCTCACAGTGCTCAGCCCATTGGCATTTCGCTTGGCATTTCCTTGGCAACTTGCTGTTGATATCTTTGTTCAGTTGCACTTAGCCACTTCGCTTGGCATTTCCTTGGCAACTTGCTGTTGATATCCATGGTCTGGTAAGTTGTAACCGCGTGGTGTGTGTGAATTGTGATGGACTGAATAGTAAATAATGATGCCTGATGGTGTACTGCTGGAGTGTTGGGTGCTGGAGTGCTGGCACGGTGGCGCCTGGCTGCTGCTTGCTTTCCTGAATTCCTGCTGTGTAGCCGAGTAGACTGCAGAGTGCTGGCTGCTGCTTGCTTTGCAAGTTTGCTAGTTGCTGCGCCTGCGATGCATAGTGCTGCCGCTACGTGCAACCTAGTCGTTCGTAATTTGCATCGATTTTGATAAATATGATATTTACCGATATTGTACCAAAAAATATAGGGATTTTTCGAAACCGAATCGTATTTTTAAAAATATCGTATTTACCAAACTAATAATATTGTATTTACCATATATACCGTATTTACTGAACCCAAAAAAACCGAACGAACCTAGTACCATGTAGAGTTTCAAGCTCAAGTAGAACAAAATGAGCCGCATACTGAATGTTCTACGCGTGAAGTACATCACTTCTGAGTTGTTGTGATCAAGTTTATGGAACGATCACAATGTAAACGCTCTGGACTACTGGTTTCCTAGACCATCTAGCCCGGTGCATCCCCCCGAAAAGAAATAAGACATGAAATTTGCTTAAACTGCGGGTGGAAAGCATGGACACAAAATAAATTAGGGAGATTTTCGCCCCATAGGGGGCCATACAGTGATACTGTGATTGTCGTAGCAAGGCAGACAGGGGTGCCTTGCACCCTAGGGTCTTCAAGGATACCGATGTACTGTCGGGGATGCTGTGCATATGTAGACTAAGTCTATACAATATTTTCATAGCAATGTACCTAAATACTCCCTCTCTCACTCTCAGTATATTGTGAGGGCAAGAAGGTAAATATCCCTTCTTACCCTCTATAAATAAAACCCCAAAGGTATATAGAAAGGGAGCTCTCTCTCATTCTCACATCTTGGCACATTCAATACAATATGAGCATACATTATGTCTTTAGCTCTTCTCCCCTCCAGTCTCCCCCAAGACAAAGAGTACTCTGTACCCACTGGTCTAGCGTTTTTTCTTGCTACGAGAGTTGGTGTTGTCCGTGGAGTCCGAACAAGAGGCTACGCATGAAGAAGCAGTCGAAACCCGAAACCTGTATTCAGTTAAGCCGAAGCACCCCTTTGGCTCACCTTCGCTCAGCACCCGAAGGCCTGCTACACCTTCGGAACACCTTCGCTCAGTGCCCGAGGCCCTGCTACACCTTCAGAACACCTTCGCTCAGCGCCCGAAGGCCTGCTACACCTTCGGAACATATTCGCTCAAAAACCTGAAGATTTCGCTCGGAGCGAAGGGTGCCCATCTTGCCCTTGCTCTGCCCCACACCCTCAGGCCCCGTTCGCGCTCCGAAGCCGCCTCACCCCCAGAGCCCATCCGCGCTCCGGAGCCGCCTCACACTAACTCACTCTCCAGAGTGTGAAGTGTATAAACAAGACGTCGCACATGGCTTCGAGCCCCGGCGCACACTTAACTCACTCTCCGGAGTGTGAAATGTATAAACAAGACGTTGCGCATCGCTCCGAGCCATGGCGCACACTTAGCCCACTCTCCGGAGTGTGAAGTGTATAAACAAGACGGCGCGCATGGCTCTAAGCCCCAACGCACACTAACTTACTCTCCAGAGTGTCAAGTGTATAAACAAGACATCGCGCATGGCTCCGAGCCTCGGCGCACACTAACCCACTCTCCGAAGTGTTAAGTGTATAAACAAAATGTTGCGCATGGCTCCGAGCCTCGGCGGAGAGACATCGCACATAGCGCTCAATCATGCAAAACCCTAGTCGTTTCGAAGGTCCCGCCTCGGCGACTAGGGAGTCTCCCACCTCGAGGGCCTCGTCTCGGCGAAGAGACATCGCACATTGTACTCAACCACGTAAAACCCTACGCGTTCCGGAGGCCCCTCTGCGAAGACTATGGAGTCTCCCGCCTCGAGGGTCTCGCCTCGGCGGAGAGACACCGCTCTCAACCGCGCAAAACCCCTACTCGTTCCGGAGGCCCCGCCTCGACAACTAGGGAGTCTCCCGTCTCTAGGGCCTCGCCTCAGCGGAGATACATTGCACATCGCGCTCAACTGCGCAAAACCCTAGTCGTTCCGGAGGCTCCGCCTCGGCGACTAGGGAGTCTCCCGCCTTAAGGGCCTCGCCTCGACGGAAAGACGTCGCACATCGTGCTCAACCGCGCAAAGCTCTAGTCGTTCCGAAGGCCCCGCCTCGATGACTAGAGAGTCTCTTGCCTCGAGGGCCTCGCCTCGGCAGAGAGACATCACACACCACGCTCAATCGCGTAAAAATCTAGTCGTTCCGGAGGCTTCGCCTGGCGGCTAGGGAGTCTCCCACTTCGAGGGCCTCAGCTCGGCGGAGAGACATCGCATATCGCGCAAAACCCTGGTCGTTCTGGAGGCTCCGCCTCGGCGGCCAGGGAGTCTCCCGCCTCGAGGGCCTCGCCTCAGCGGAGAGACATCGCACGTCGCGCTCAACCGCTTAAAACCCTACTCGTTCTGGAGGCTCCGCCTCGGTGGGTAGGTAGTCTCTCGCCTCGAGGGCCTCGCCTCGGCGGAGAGGCATCACACTTTGCGCTCAATCGTGCAAAACCCTACTTGTGCTGGAGGCCCCACCTCGGCAACTAGGGAGTCTCATGCCTCGAGGGCCTCACCTCGGCGGAGAGACATTGCACATCGCGCTCAACCGCGCAAAACCCTAGTCGCACATCGCACTCAATCGCCAAAAAGGGGATGATTTTCGTCTTCGCCTCCCCCTCGTTTGCAATGGGCTCCCAAAGTGAGTTCAATCAAAAAAGTATGGGGACAACGATCGGCTTCGCCTCTCCTTCGCCTGCTTCGGGCTCCATAGCGAGCCCAATCAAAAAAGTATGGGGACGGTGATTAGCTTCGCCTCCCCTTCGCCAGCTTCGGGCTCCCAAGCGATCCCAATCAAAAAAGTACGGGGGATGACGAATGGCTTCACCTCCCCCTCGATCAGTAATGAGCTCCCAAAGCGAGCCCAATCAAAAAAGTATGGGGGACGGCGATCGGATTCACCCCCCCTCGACCAGCAATGGGATCCCAAAGCGAGCCCAATAAAAAAAGATGGGGGACGGCGTTCATCTTCACCCCCTCTTGCTTGCAATGGGCTCCCAAAGCGAGTTAAATAAAAAACGTATAGGGACGGTGATCGGCTTCGCCTTCCCTTCGCCGGGTTCGAGCTTCCAAGCGAGCCCAATCAAAAAAGTATGGGGATGGCGATCGGCTTCGCCTCCCTTTCGCTGGCTTCGGGCTCCAAATCGAGCCCAATCAAAAAGGGGGGGCGTTCATCTTCGCCTCCCCCTCACTTGCAATGGGCTCCCAAAGCGAGCCCAATCAAAAAAGTATGGGATAGCGATCGGCTTCGCCTCCCCTTCGTCGGGCTCGGGCTCCCAAGTGAACCCAATAAAAAAAGTATGAGGGACGGGGATCGGCTTCGCCTCCCTCTCGACCAACAATGGGCTCCCAAAGCGAGTCCAATCAAAATAATATGGGGGACGACGATCAGTTCCGCCTCCCCCTCGACCAGCAATGGGCTCCCAAAACCAACCCAATCAAAAAAAAGGTAGGGGACAATGTTCGTCTTCGCCTCCACCTCGCATGTAATGGCTCCCAATGCGAGTACAACCGAACAACCCTTCAAGTCACCCCGAGTTGCGTGTGTAAACCGTTAAGGGCAACTGAAGGGAGGACGATACCTGGCCCCCAACAGGACCGGTGCGAGCGGTCACTCCGACGAAAAACAAACACGATGAGGTACAATGACGACTTCACCTCAACGCGTCGCCCGCCTAGTAGGCCATGCCTCGGTGTGGCAGTGCTGCGTCGACTTCACTAGCACGGGACGACCCCGGGTCGATTTTTTCCCAGGGTATCCCGACTCCCGAGGGGCTGGGGGTGACAGGATGGCGTCCGCTCACCCCTCGGGACCGTGGGACCTGTCCTCGCGGCCTCGAACCACGCAGACGAGCGAGTTGTAGCAGGGCACCCAGAGGTCTTTCGGGATACTAGTGTGCTATAGGAGATACTGTGTATATATAGACTAGATCTATGTAGTGTTTTCGTAGCAATGTACCTAAATGTCCTTCCTTTCTCTGTATATTGTTAAGGCAAAAAGGTAAATATTTCTTCTTACCCCTTACAAATAAAGCACTAAGGGCACGTAGAAAAGGGGCGCTCTCTCATTCTCACATTTTTGATACATTCAATACAACATAAACATACATTATATCTTTAGCTCTTCTCCCCTCCGATCTCCTCTGAGATAAAGGGTACTTCGTACCCACTGTCTAGTTTTTTTTTTTTTTTGTTGCTACTACACTAATCGCCGTAGATGAAATGTTTATTTTTTCAATTATTTCCTTGAAATATGTACAGGAAGCACCATAACCGTATGTACAAACAACACAGCCACCATCTTCGATCCCCCAAAATTTCCAGATGTTAATTCCAAGTTTCCTACAACCAAACCCCACACAGCCCCGGCCCAGTTAAGGCACAAAGCGCCGCGAGACCCGCAGCCCGTTCCATCCGTCCTGCCCGGCCCGGTTGCTGCGTGACTAGCTCGGACCCCAGCAGCTGAGATACATGGCCTTGCGGAGCGACTCGTCGGCGCCGGCCTGCCTCCGGCCATCGTCGGCGGTCGCCCGCGCCACCCCGAGCGCGGCCGCCTGGGGGGCGATCCCGGCCAGCCGGTCCCGCGACCCCGCCGGTGCCCTCTCCCGCTGCGCCCGCACGGCGGCCACCGTGGCCGCCACCCACACCCGGCTCAGCTGGGCCATTCGAACAGACCGGTTCGCTCCCAAGTTCTGCTCCGTTCTTAAGCTTCGCTTCGCTTTCTTCTCTGTGCTTGCTAATACTGGGTTCTGGAGGTGGCAGGATGGGGAAGAGATGGCGGTATTTGTAGTCGGGACGGAGGGTGGTTTTGGTAATTGCGTTGATGGTTTCGGGATGGGTGGTTTTGGTATTTCGCTGGAGCTTTCGTTTCTTTCTCGGCCCGGTTGCCTGTGGGGCAGTGGATAAGGAAAGGGCGCTTTTGTTATGTTTCTCGGCAAATCTCCCCTTCTTTCCGTGAGATGACCGGAGAAATAACTTTTAATTTAATGATAAAAAATAAAAAAATTCGCCACGGATAAAGAAGGAACCACGAAACAAGGACTAGCAGAATTGTAATATTGCAAGTCGCCTTATGGCGCTCCTTCGGAGAGACTGCAAGCGAACTACGCACAACATAAACTACTGCTTCATTTTACTATCCACTACAATCTATTCCTTTCACGCAAATCTATCTATTATTTCACCAAATCAGTGTCAAAACAAGTCATCACGTTCGCTTTCGAGTGTTAAAAATTATCATGTTAATCGGTGTAAATCGATAAAGATCCACAATATCGATCATAGTGGTCTAGATTATAACGACTTAGATTAAAAAAATAGTTCATATCCAGTACAATAAAACTAAAATTTAGAATAAAGAATAAAATAGTATCAACAATTTGATTTACAAACGGATTTCTAAGCAAAAGAGTCTGTGTCAATTACAATAAAACATAAATTCGGAATAAAAATTAAACAAAATTAGCAATTTCATTTGTATATGAATTACAAAGTAAAATCCCTAAATAATTATAATTCAAAATAAAAAATGGCAATTAGATTTGTATACGAAATCCAACAAAAAAACCCAAAATTCGACAAAAAAAAAGTAATTTGATTTTGATACGAATTCCAAAAAATATAATTCAGAATACAAATTAAATAATAATTGTCCATTAGATTTGCATATGAAATCCAACCAAAAAATAACTGGAATTCTGAATAAAAATAAAATAAGTAATTTAATTTTAATATGAATTCCAAAGTAAAATATCTAAATAACTGTAATTTGGAATAAACATTAGCAATTGGACCTGGATACGAATTCCAACAAAAATAACTAAAATTCAAAATAAAAGATAAAATAAAATTTGTAATTTAATTTCTAGACGAATTCCAAACTAAAATACCTAAATAACTAAAATTCAAAATAAATTAAATGAATTTAGCAATTTGATTTGTGTACGAACTCTACTAAAAATAACTGAAATATTGAATAAAAATAAAATTTATAACGAGAATGATACGAATGGTATTGGAGGAGACTATGAAAGAGTACAGTTTCTATTGCTACTTCCTATGTAATAAAAATAAAAAATAACTAAAATTTTAAATAAAAATAAAAGTTATAGAGATGATAGCATAAATGGTATCGTAGGAGACCACGAAAGAGTGCAATGCCACCGATTTATCCTACAAGAAGATATTAACCCACAGGAAAGCAGAGAGTTGAGGCGGCGACAACGAAGATGCGGACAATGTTGTTCTTCTCACCTTAGCTGTTCAATGAGAATAATGTCGTGTTGCTCGCTAGAGCTATTGAAGAGAAAGTCCTGTGTTCAAGGAGTCAAGGGCTGTAATGATAAGTGATGAGCGTTGACGTTGTTAAAGAAGTTAGTGGTAAAGAATCTCGATGATGGGGAAGCCCCGACGGAGAGGAGATGAAGCTTTGAATCACACTAAACGAAGATGCGGATAAGTGTAGCAAGGAGCATGCATCACTGGTGAGAGGGCACATCATCGCTGTCGATGATGAAAAGATTTTGCATATCGTTAGATAACGACTAAAACAGCCATGTCGATATCAGTGAAGATGAGAGGTTATCGCGGTTAGTGAGGAAGCTACGAACATTGAGTTGGCCAACGTTGAAGAAGGCGATTTAAAAAATCTTTTGGCTAAAACTGATTTCTAACGCGGAAAAGTAAATCAAATTGGTTTTACAAAATTAAGGCCTAAATCAACTAGTCTCAGTTCACCAACAATATAAGACTATGTTAATAATAGCAAATATCCAAAGACATGTAAGCAATTTAATTCTAGAAATATAAATTGCATAAAGTAAATCACTAGAGAACAAACCATAACGACACTATGATGTTTTACTGTGGAGTTCGGAGACTTGCCGATCTCCCCTAATCCACGTTGAGGTAGACCCAAATAAATTGGACCGATTCCACAAATTAAGCCAAACACCTCCGAGGTAAGTCCAACCACTTAGACCGACTCCAACACGAAACCAACACCTCTGTAAGATCGAGGTGGCCGACTAGAGGGGGGGTGAATAGGCGGTTTTAAAAAAAATCTTTCGGCTCTAAACCAATATATAATGCGGAAGCTAATAACAATTGGTTTTGCACAACTAAAACCTAAATCAATCAGGCTTCCCTAAGTGCACCAACAATACAAGGGAGCAATCATACAATGATATATAAGCAATTAAAGAAAGAATGTAAGTTGCTCAAAGTAATGCATAAGTAAAAATAAGATGGACACAATTATGTTTTACCGTGGTGTTCGGAGACTTGCCGGTCTCCCCTAATCCACGTTGAGGTAAGCCCAAACAAATTGGACCGGCTCCACTAATTAAGCCAACACTTCCGAGGTAAGTCCAACCACTTGGACCGGTTCCAAACCGAACCAACACCTCGCTCCACTATGATTGCTCTTCCTCCACTCCGGAGATGGCGAGCACCAAACTACTCACAAACACACCGGGCCTTCTCACAAGCTTCTTTGAGAAGATCACTGGGCACGACGCTTCTACGCCGTCTAGTTGTCGGCAAACACCAAGAGTAACAAGACTCAACGATCACTTGAACTAATCAAGTGTCAAAGCTCAAGCGGATACACAATCCACTACCTAAGGCAACACATGCACTTAGAGTTTGCTCTCAAATCTCACTAAGTGCAACACATGAGTATGTAAGAACTACACAAGTTCTATGTACTCAAAACATGAGTATGTAAGAACTACACAAGTTCTATATACTCAAACGGATATATTTCAAAGTAAAGATCACAAATATATGTGGAAGACGGAATATGGATCAATACTAATGAAACTACAAAATATAGAATGAGCTCTCCCTAAATGTGTGCATACACATATGTGTAAAGAAAACGTATGCACATATTCAAGATATACTAATGATGGAGTTCTTCCTATATTTTGGATCCGAGGAATGCAACATTATATAAGAGTATGAGTCGAATGCATACCTCGTTGAATTTCACCTTTATATCCAAATGAGACTACACAAGATAATACTAAACAAGAGAGTTAGTCTCACAATTAAATTTGTCATTAATCACTAAAACACTCCATTAACTCATAATGGCGAGTCTAGATCTTTCAACATCGATCCACTCGGGGTTACTCTTCCTCCACTCCGGAGATGGTGAGCACCAAACCACTCACAACCGTCCAGGTCTTCTCACAGCCTTCTTTGAGAAGCTCACCAGCGCAACACCTCCAAGTCATCTTGGTGTTGGCAAACACCAAGAGTAACAAGTCAGATGCGCTCACTTGAACGAATCAAGTGTCTAAGCTCAATGGATACGCTCACTAAGTGCAATACATGCACATAAGTGTGTATAGGGTTTTCTCTTTGCTCAAGGCAATGAATATGGCACTAGCAACACGTTTTTACAACTGTCCACAGGGGGGTATTTATACCACACAAAGAAAACTAGCCATTGGAAGAAAATCTTCGGACAACCAGGCAAAACTGGTCAGACCGCTCTAGCTCCAACGGTTATAAAACTAGCCGTTGGACACACTGCCGAATCGACCACCCTCACAAGGGCTGGTCGGACCGGACCCAACCGGCCAGACCACTAGAGGGGAGGTCAGATCGCTAAACAGAAAACAGTCCATCATCAGAAAAACACCTTTTTTGGAAAAGTCGTACCGCCAACTAAAAATCGGGACTACCGCCTTACGGTAATACCGCTGAATAAATGTGGGGTCATACCATTTTTTGGGATTAAGAAAAACTCTCAAAAACACATTCTCTGAAAAAAAAATACTGCATAAACAAGTGGTCTTACCGCGGGCCGACTGGTCCGACTGGCCAACACATGGCGGTCAGACCGATACCCCTCCGGTTAGATTGACTGACATGGGCGGTCAGACTGCCCACTGTCCACAAGGTTGAAAACATAATGCACACCTTGTTTCAACTCAATTTGTAAAACACATTTGCTAATTGACGCAAGATACACACAAGGGATGAATGCAAGATTCTCAACAAGTTACAAAACATATTTACCAACTTTTAAAATCAACGCCACAAGGAATAAGGTACATAGACTTAAACCTTTTGCAAAATACACTCGCAAACTAAATTCACATGCTACAAGGATTATGCATGAGCCTCAACTATTTACAAAACACATTCGCAAATATTAGCAACATGCTAACGAGCGTTAGAGCAAGCACAACGAGCTATCAACACATGATAAACTCAAGTTACTAGCCAAGACTCCTCTTAATAGTACAACAACCTATACTACCAATCTAGTCTCCCAACCAAGCACTGAGACCGGTAAAAGACTAGAAACGCATCTTTAGCCCTAGCTAGTTATACCTTTGCCTTGCACATTCTCTTGAAGCTTGATGACGCATATCTTCACTTCAAGTCCGGGTTCTTGACTTGAATATCATCAACGCATGATGATCTTCTTCACTTTGGGATCTTATCTTGATGCCCATCAACACATGATGACATCCTTCATCCCGAATCTTGACTTCCATCAACATATGATGGATCTTCTCTTGATTTGATGATCAACTCATGATCATCTTCTCTTCGGGATCTTGATGTGCATCAACACATGATGCATCTTCTTTTTAAACCTTGGCTTGATGATAATCAACTCATGATGTCATTCCAAGTCGTCATCATCATGGAACTCAACCTATTTCACCAACTTATAAAAAATGTTAGTCACATAACGTGATTATCATTAATTACCATGACATACCATTAACTCACAGTGGTGGGTCAAGATACTCTAATCTTTCCCTCTTTGGTAATTGATGACAACCATCACAATTATCATTAATTACCACTACACAAGTTTTCTATACTCATTTGATATGTTTCAAAGAGAGATCCTCAATATAAGTGGATAAAGGAATATGGATCAATACTAATGAAACCATAAAACATATAGTGAACTCCCCCTAAATGTGTGTATACACAAATGTATAATAAAAACATATGTATATATTTAAGTTACACTTTTAGTGGAGTTCAACCTATATTTTGAATTCGAGAAATGCAACAAAGTGTAGGAATGTGATATCGAATGCATACCTCTATGATTTTCACATTTTTATCCAAATAAGACTACACGTTAGGTATATCAATAGAAGTGTTAGTCTCACAAATAGATTTGTAATTAATCACTAAAATGCTCTATTAACTCATAATGATAGGTCTAAATTCTTCACACGTGTCCCCAGCTAGGATCGACGATAGTTGCATGTGTATGTGTGTTGATGTCGCAATAGTTAGCATTAAGTAATAATTAGGGGAAAGTAGAAGATAACTATGTGGTAAAGTATTGCATTGAAATAGGTAGCACCTGAGAAGAATTGATCAAGATTTGAGCTTACTGTTGGACGTTGAAGCAAAAAAAACTGTGACAATGAGAAGAGATAGAAGACACACGGTTTGGTGGGGCAGCCGGCGTGTGAGAGAAGATAAGTTCAAGGTAGGTCATCCATGGTGCAACGGTGTATGAGTGAGCAAGGTACTCTAATACCATGCAGACTTATAAGATACTTTGTCGGACACATAATCAACGTATTGCTTGAAATTAAATAGAGGTACATGTGCATGCATATAATTTAGAAGAAAAAGTAACTAATAGGGTAAGAAATACAACTACATGATCTATGCATAATGGAGAGTGACTAGTTTTTAACAATCCCAATAACTTATTATGCTCAATGATTTTCTTAATTCAAAGCTCATACTTTAATTACATTTCTCAGGTTGTATTTTCCTTTAAGTTTCTATTGTCATTTTCAATGTTTAAGATATCTTAAAAATCTAAATGACCTACAAGATACGCAAATATGTTCTCAATCATTAATACAAACTTTAAAACAAATCTAGCTGCGCAAATGCGCGGACCACTCTGCTAGTTGTAAGAAAATGACCGAACAAACGACTTAGCTCACGAACTTCGTTTGATTATGGTGGTGTTAATCGCATTCCATTAAAAGTTGCCAAAGATCTTGATCTTAGGTTGAATTTTGCTCCTAAATCTAAGTGGTTTGCATATGCATACCAATTTGGTGACAATATTAAGGGGGAGGATTTATATATCATTGTAAATGTTCTGAATCCCTGATCTGCCATTACAAAGTGACCTCTCGCTTACATGAGTGACAAACTCAAAACCGTGCACTCTTATGCCACTGTCGTTGACTCTGTTATATTTTTTCATTTTTTTTTTCAAAAATAACCATCTTGTCCTCGTCACCTTCTTCTTCCCCAAGTCATGCACATTCGCCTCTTCTATTCTCTCTCTGTCAAATCCTCCCCTTCCCTCCCATGTCCCGCCTCGACGACGCCTCCCCCCTCGACGCTGTCGCCCAACCCTCACCACCGTGGATGCCGGAGAAGGTGAAGAGGAGGCAGGAACATGAGGAGGAGGCGGAAGTTTCTGAGAGTACGCTGGTGGTGTTCGCTGCGACAGAGAAAATGAAGGAGATGGATGGAGGAGAGCAGGAGGTGGAGCAGATGGTGGTGGTGGATGTGCTGGAGAAGGAGAGGGCAGGAGGATGTTGACGTAGAGGAGGCATGGCAAAGGCAGTGGCGAGCAGCCGACAGCGCTGCCACCACGGTGGGAGCAGCCGATGGTGGTGTCCAGCATTGGGTGCCGAAGCGGCGGGTAGAACTGTGACAGGTCTAGCGACAGGTTCTCCCTGTCGACGGCGTCGAGGGCCGCCGAGAGTGCTGTCAGGCGGACCCACTCCGCCAGGGAAAAGTGGCATAAATGTTATTTTTCACATAGAAGAAGGAAGAAGACGACGACGAGGGCAATATGATATTTTCACAGCTATTTCACGGTTTGACTGGTCAACAATGACATAAAAGGATATGGTTTCGAGTTTGCAGTGACATGGGCGGAAGTCAATTTGCAATGACAGATCAGTGATCCGAAACATTTACTGTGGCATATTAAAAAATTGCCCCAATATTAATGTCACTAAATCGGACATTTCTTATGTGATCCCACGACTACTTTTTACTTAGTAGCCCTGCGCGTACCTTGGCGCACCAGGGCAATGTGAGCGAAGAAGGGGTAAAAACTGATAAGCATATGAGTAGACCGCAATGAAGAGAAAAAATAGCAGAAAAGAAGAAAACGTAGCCGATTAACTTGGCTATAGCTGTGAAAGCAACAAGAGAAACAAAATCGAGTGAACACAGGCAGAGGAAGGCAAGAACGAACGAAGCAATGCGGCCAAGGCAAACTTGGCATAAAGAACGCGGAACACGAAATACACAAATCTTGACCTCAGGTGGAGGTAAATTGAGGTGGATCATATCCACTCTCGAAGAAATACTATACAGAAGGTCAGTGTGAACTGTGAAGTTTTAAATTCAAATAGCACACTAAGCAACACTTTAAGCATTTATATGAAAGCTGCATAAATTTTAAGACGCGTTTGTTTAGAGTGAAAGATAATATAACACCTATGTTTCCTATAGCTTTTATCTTAATTTGGTATGAAACATGTGTCATTTTACCTTGGATGGCAGTACTGAGACACATCCTACCTTTGTGTTTCGTTTTGTGCAATGATACAACACTGATTTAGTTTGAATATCCTTTCATCCTATTGTCCTTTATTCAAGGATCCAGGAGGTTTTGCGATTTTTCCTCTTCAAGGCTAGTAGGCTCTAGGAGATTAATAAAATCTGGCAATATGATAACTAATGATTCCACGAAATAATTGCTACTGAAGTGGGGCTATTTCATCAATTTTTTGGCACAGATCATACACAGGTGGTCACTTGGAGGAGAACATCATTTGCCCTGGATCTCCAACCAATTCATTGATCCAATTTCCAAGTGTGTGACTTTGTCTATGATGGAAAAAGAAAAAAAAAAGGATAGAAAAAGTTATGGTGCACCACCTTCTAACCTATCAGCATCTGAATTGATGAGGGTGGTAGATACCTATCACAAGCCAGGATCCATGCCTCAATCAGCTGGCTGGTTCCTGTGCCCTTGTGACCCGACTCACTCGAGAGGCAGTGTAATCATGCAGGTTTCTGGTCACATCCTATCATAAATGCAGGTTTCATCAACTAATCCCTTGGCTCATTGAGGAATCATTCATCCCAATGGTCAGGACCGCTTGAATGGATGCTTGATGGATGGCACGGACTCTGTTTTCTCATCTTACCTGCGGACTCTGAATACTCCAATTAGGACTGCAAAACAGTGGAGATCATGTCTGTGGACTCTGAATACTCCAATTAGGACTGCAAAACAGTCGAGATCATGTGAAATCCACTACTTTCTTCGTCTCCTCATACTCCTATTTATTTAACTAAGATGACCAGCACAAGAATAAGAAGAGAGCATGCTGTAGAAGCTAGGAATATGGTACAGTGGTATGGTAAAATACTTCAGGCATGAGACAATCACAGATTCCTATCTCACTTTTCATTTTAGAGGGCATGCATACAGCATAAATAATCAACAAGATTCAAGGAAGAAGCAATCGATCAATGAAATTGAGCATAAATTCTAAGAAAACCTACCACAACATGTAGATAAATAAAGATAAAAAGTTGGGACAAAACAAATTACATTATGCAGAAATTGTTGGAAATGTTGTAAAAGCGATCACAAGTCAAGCATAAAAGCGATCACAAGTCAAGCATATTCTTAGCATGGAACTTAAAATATCTAAAATTTATGACATGAGAGTAGCCTCTGCAGCCTCCATCGTGAATTTGTCATCGGCTGCCTCACGGTGCAGAATTCCCAAGTTATAATACTTGATGTCCATATCCCCAAATGGGAAGATAAGCTGAAACAAACAAAAATCTCAGCGGATAACATACGGAAAGCAGGAACAACACCACAAAAGCAAGCGAATCACATTGATTAGGCCACAATGAACAACGACATATCGATTACCTTGTCCTTGATAGATTTCTAGAATACTCTGGTCAACAAGATTCAAGGAAGAAGAAGTCTCTCAATCAAATCACGTAGAAATCCTAAGAAAACCCAACACAACATGCAGATCAATAACGATAAAAAGTTGAGACACAACAAATTACATTACACAGAAATTCTTGGAAATGTTGTGAATGTGATCACAAATCAAGCATATTATTAGCATGGCCAGCGGCGCCACCTCCCACATGGCATCGAACGACGGTATAATTCTCTTCCCCAAACACCCCTCTCATTCGGTCGTTACTGTTGGTAACGGCTCTCACATCCCTGTCACCTCTCGTGGTCACTTGTTCCTCCACACACCTTCTTCTAAATTCATGCTTAACGATGTCCTAGTCATTCCCTCTCTAATCCGTAACCTTCTTTATGTTCAACAGTTTACTCGTGATAATAACTGTTCTATAGAATTTGATGTGTTCGGTTTTTCTGTCAAGGACCCCCGGACCCGGCGAGTCACCCTTCGCTGTAATAGTGCGGGTGATCTCTACACCCTGCCAGCCGCCGCCCCCCCCCCCACTGCTGCCAGCGCCCACCTCGTCTTCGCTTTGGCACCAACGTCTCGGTCACCCCGGCCATGTCGTCCTTGATACCCTTAATAAAAACTCGCTCATTTATTGTAATAAAGTAGATCACTCCTTATGCCACTCATGTCAACTCGATAAACATGTGTGTCTACCCTTTACTAGTTCCACCTCGCGTACCTCTGCTCCTTTTGAGCTTGTTCATTGTGATGTGCGGACATCACCGGTTGCTAGCATATCCGGCAATCTTTATTATTTGGTGATTCTCGATGATTTCTCTCATTTTTGTTGGACTTTTCCCCTCAAAAAGAAGTCGGACGTTCATCAATACATTTTTGATTTTGCCACCTTTGCTAGTACACAGTTTGGCACCCCTCTAAAATCCATTCAGGCAGACAACGGTGCCGAATTCGTAAACCACACATCCACCACCTTTTTCACTTCCCACGGCATCGTCCTGCGCCTTTCTTGTCCGTACACTTCACTGCAAAACGGCAAGGCCGAGCGAGCCATCCGCACTCTAAACAATGTAGTCCGCACACTCCTATTCCATGCGCACATGCCACCCAAGTATTGGGCCGAGGCGCTTTCCACAGCCACCTATCTCCTGAACCGACGCCCGTCCTCATCTGTCCATAACTCCATCCCCTACAAGCTGCTCCATCGCTCACCACCCCAGTATAGCCACCTCCGTGTCTTCGGTTGTCTTTGATATCCCAACATGTCCGTCACTGCTCCCAACAAACTTGCTCCACGCTCCATGGCCTGTGTTTTTCTCGGCTATCCTTCCTCTCACAAAGGATATCGCTGTCTCAACCTCGCCACGAAACGTGTCATCATCTCCCGCCACGTTATCTTTGATGAGAGCACCTTTCCGTTCGCCCGCAGTGACCGACCTCATTCTGTTTCACCCCGTCACAACCTGGATTTTCTCGATGACCCTGCCATGCCGGTGCCTAGCACTGCTGCACTGGCACCCCCGCAGGTTCCTAGTGCGCCAGCTCCACCCCCGGTGTTGAGTGATCGCCCTCCTCGTCGGCTCCGTCGCCCGACGACGTTGAGCCTGGCGTGCCGCGTCGGCCAGTTGCGCTACCAATGAGCGCTGCCCGGCTACACCGCCGCTCGAGCCCTGGTCTACTCCAGTGACCACGCGCGACACGACCTCTCCACCCGACAAGATGCGTCTCTGGCTGCGTCCCGGTAGTCCCGCGAGCCCGCCACCGCGGCCGGTGCCGGCAGCTCCACCGCGGCCCGTCGCGGCCGCTGGCGGGCCTGTGCCAAGGCCCTCTGTCGGGCTTCATCCGATGGTCACGCGAGCTCGCGCCGGTATTGTGAAACCAATTGACCGCCTGACGCTCTTCGTCGTCCACCCCTCGGGTTCCGCCATGCTGCGATGGCCGAGGAGTATAAGGCCCTGCTCGACAACGACACTTGGCGCCTCATACCGCGTCCATCGGGCACCAACGTCGTCACCGGCAAGTGGATCTTCAAGCACAAGTACCACTCTGACGGCAGTCTTGCACGCTACAAAGCTCGCTGGGTCTTTCGTGGGTACTCATAGCAGCAAGGCATCGACTACGATGAGATGTTCAGCCCAGTGGTCAAACCGGCTACCATCCAGACTGTTCTCTCCATCACTGCGTCTCGCTCCTGGACCATCCATCAGCTCGACGTCAAGAATACCTTCTTGCATAGCACTCTTGATGAGACCGTCTCGCGGCGTGACCCTCGGCCGTCGACCACTCACTCTAACCATGTGTGTCTTTTACAGAAGTCTCTCTATGGTCTGAAGCAGGCTCCCCGCGCATGGTACCAGCGATTCGTCACGTATATTCGTCGACTTGGCTTCATCGCCTCTACATCCGACACATCTTTCTTTGTTTTCCAAGACGGCGCTCACCTGGCTTACTTGCTGCTCTACGTCGACGATATCATGCTCACTGCCTCCTCGAGCAACTTGCTCCGGCGCCTCATTGACATGCTTCACTCGGAGTTCGCGATGACAGACCTTGGTGATCTTCACCTCTTCCTTGGTATCTCCGTCACGTGCTCCTCCGACGGGCTCTTCCTCTCCCAGCGTCAGTACGCCTCCGACCTACTGAGCCACCCCACCGCGACACCGGTGGACACTCATGCCAAGCTCTCCGGCCATGACGGCGCACCGATGGCTCACCTGTCAGAGTACCCCAGCCTTGCAAGCGCTATCTAGTACCTGACGCTCACCCACCCCGACCTGGCGTATCATGTTCAGCAGGTCTGTCTTTTTATGCATGATCCGCGTGAGCTCCATCTCGCGTTGATCAAGCGCATACTGAGATACGTCAAAGGCACCATCGACTCCGGCCTTCACCTCGGTGTCTCCCCGGTGACATCCCTCACCGCCTACTCTGACGCTGACTGGGCCAGCTGCCCTGACTCCCGGTGTTCCACCTCCGTTTACTGCGTCTACCTCGGCGACAACCTCATCTCCTGGTCGTCCAAGAGACAGACCACGGTGTCACGCTCCAGCGTAGAGGCCGAGTATCATGCCGTTGCCCACTCCGTCGCCGAGTGCTGCTGGCTGCGGCAACTCTTGCAGGAGCTTCACGTTCCTGTTGCTTCGGCGACTGTTGTCTACTGCGACAATGTCAGCGCTGTCTACATGTCCACCAATCCAGTTCAACATCGCCGCACGAAGCACATTGAGATCGACATCCACTTTGTCCGCGAAAAAGTGTCTCTTGGAGAGGTTTGAGTGCTGCATGTGCCCTCCTCTCACCAGTTCGCGGACATAATGGCTAAAAGCCTGCCGACGTAGCTTTCCAGGAGTTTCGGTCCAGTCTTTGCGTCCGGAATCCTCCCACTGCGACTGCAGGTGGGTATTAGGAAATATTGTATAGCCATATATAATTATAACTTGTCTAGATTAGCCCCTCTAATTAAGAATCCTGTAAACTTGTTAATCTGGACTCTTGCCTGACTATATATATGTAAAACCTCCCAAGCCTATTGGCCGTGCGGTGATTGCTTCGCATCTTTCCTTCCAACATGTACACGCGCGAGAACACGCGGCGAGGCCGAAGAATCGCATGATGAAGCGGAGCACAGCGCGTCCGAGCGCACCGAATGACCCAATCGAACGAATCTCGAACCAACATCGCACGATCGGAGGAAAAAGAACGACGTGGCCGTGTGCTCTCGCTCTCCTTGTCCCTCCGTTTTACATGAACTTGGGTGGAGTGTGGAATTCAGTAAGGCGATATTGTCGTTGGAGAGTGAGAGGAGCAGTCGGCGGCATGGCATGAGATGATCACTATTTGATATTAGACAACTACAGGTGACGAGGCTTATCCCGAGAGTGAGTGGTGAGTGAGTCATCGTTTTCCATCAATGGTAGTGGGCCCCTCCTGCTCTATCGACTTTGGATTCTGTGACATCCGCTCTTTGTCCACTTCTCCGGGTCTTTGTGTACAGGTCTTCACTACAATTATGGTGATAGTTGACATGGCAAATTGGTCATTTTTTTTTAAAAAAAAAATGACATGATAATTGGCTTTGGGATTGGCATCTCAAGTCTTTTTTCCTTCCCACCCGTGAGAAAAGCTTTTTCAAGTGTCAACAGCGCTCACATGCATCCAAGTAAAGGCAAGGTCATTGGGTAATTTCTCTGCTTCTTCAATTTCCTCGTCTGCTTTGTTGGTGGAGGGTTTTTGTTTTTGTGTATGGGGTTACCAACATAATTAGCTATAAATCCTCTGTAGTTGCCTATCTGAATATTTTAATCCAATTTTTAATATCTAAATATACCTTTCTTTTTCTAATTCACATGAGAATATCAAGGCTCTCGGTGTAAACTTGGCAGTTGTTATTAACATCATTTTGGTAATATGATAGATAAAGTTCTAATTGGAATACCCTAGTACGCTATTAACCAGATAACTTTATTTCCCTTTTCCCCTTTTATTTGCATTGAATATCTAGAAAGGAACTAAAAAACGAGAAAAATGGGTGTTAAGTAATTAATAATTTTATTTGCTAACATATTCAAAAATAAAAATAGTAAAGTAGAACATCATCATTTGTTGCTTTAGTGCTTTTAGTACCCTCGGTTACTAGTACGCGCCACTCGTGTCATGGCTAGATGTGACTTATCCTGCGAGGCTCGAACTCAAGTTTCCAGTGACGAACAAGGAATGGAAAAGAACGCTGAAAGTAGTAGCTTAGGCAGAGACGCCCTGTGTTATGTTTCAACTTTCAACCAATTGCCAGCATCAACTCCTTATTGGTTCTCTCTTTTCCCGTCTTCCACGTGTCAATTCATAGAGGAAAAATGCGAGCTCAGCTTATCATTGACAAGACTAGTTCAGTACCAAAGGTAATAGTTCATGCCGCTGCTATCTATATCAACTCTCTATATTACTTATATATAACACTAAAGACAGTTCATACAATAGGTTATAGTGATACAGTCGACTACAGAATTGTAGACAACGCACAATCTTTAATGTCTTCTTTGGTTCTAGTGTTATAGTTGACTATAGAATTGTAGACAACACATTTATCTCTCTTTATTCTTTTTCATCCGCGTCAGTTTAAATTCTACGTGGCAGAAGCTATATACAACTAATGTAAACTCCTGATAATATATATCTAATTCTGTTCCGCATGGATTTATTCTGCTTGGATCTTGATTTTAGATGCCAAAGTAAACTTCAGAGTTCAGACAACTTGTTCTTTCTGTTTCAAGACAAAAGAACTAAACAATGCTCCCAGATTGCATTTAGAACTATACTCTTAACTTACGCATTGAACTTTTAGCTAATGTACAAAAAGTTCCAATCATGTTAACTTGATGCAGCTTCTCTTGCTTGAGCTCTTCTTTGAGCACATGGTCAAGAACTTGAGGATCGGAGGCTCGGAGTACATGCTGCTAGAATGCAAGCAGTTCGGCACAGAGAAAGCTGCAATATTGCCGGACACTAGCTAGCCAGCTCACGATACACTTTTGATCAAACCACTATATACACTTGTCTAAGCTAGCCTAGCTCGGGCCCCAGCAGCTGAGGTACATGACCATCCTCAGCGACTCCTCGGCGGCACCGGGGCTGCCTTCGACCTTGCCGGCCGACGACCGGGCGATGACCACCGACAGGCCCCGCTTCGCCGCCGCCGAGCAAGGCTTGGCCACTTGTTCCTTCAGCTCAATGGCAGCCCCCAGTGTGACCACCATGCATGCCTTGTTTGCCATTGCAAACCTCATTCTTCCTTGTTCTCTGGAGTTACTACTACCTGCAACTGAAGCTAATTAAGCACTTGTAGCTTGAGAGTCTCTCAACAAAGTTTCTGAAGTGTTGATGTGTAGATGGAGAAGTGAATAGTGAGCCATATATATACAGTTGCTGACATGACATGGGCTATGTCAATGGCCAATGGTTTTGCAGGCAGCTAGGAAAACAGGTGGCTGAGTGGACCATTGGTTCCCTCAAACGGGGAGCTCATGGGGGCTGTGAGACCATGGTATGGCTCCTGAGCCTATCTGGTTTGGATTTGGACTGCAGTTATCGGCGCTTGTCTTCTCTGCAACAACCAATTGATCTTGCCTGTGCCTGTCTCTTACATCACTGTTTAAGTTGCGACGTTCAGCAAAATCCAGCAGGCCCATTGTCCATATCGCTTCGCAATGGTTGCAAAATTTTAAGAGAAAACTGGTGATTAGAACTCGCTTTGATTCATGAAAACCACACGCGGTGATGAAAATGCAGGTACGGTTATTGATCTGGATAAGTTCAGAATGTGCTGATCTGGAACTTCAGCCCATCACGGCGTGAATCCGACCTTGTTGCTGCGTGTGCCCTTCCTGTATTTTTTTGTTTCTGACATTGTTAAAACGACCATTAGGATCATATAGCTTTGTACCACTCTACCACTGTCCAATAGTTATCATTGTGTCACCATACTCTGAAACAGTATCTGACTTAAGAGACCAGTGAGACAAACATCAATCGCCAATGGATATGCATATGCCAAAAACTTGTACGTCTTACTTCACATCTCTCAGTATTTTGTATCCATCTCATATGCCTCTGCTTTACCGGACAAATTAGCTTATTAGCACATCAGGCCACGGTAATCTTTTTTTTAAAAAAAAAATCAACAGCGTCCATCTCAGATATAATTGTTGGAATATGCAACTTGTATTATCAGAGGCCAATTGGCCAGTATATATACACACAATACAGTTACAGATAAGAAAACCAAATCAAATCATATCTCTAACTATATCTCTAACACCCCCCCTCAAACTCATGGTGGATCAACAACACTGAGTTTGGAGAGGTAGAAGTCGTGCTGTGCTCGAGTCTGGGCCTTCGTGAAGAAATCCGCTATCTGAAGCTCTGGAATGCACATCTTGAAGAGCAATCACCGATCATGCACACAAGACCTCATGAAGGAAGCATCAACACCAATATGCTTGGTGAGCTCATGCTTCACGGGGTCACGGCAATCTTGATAGCACTGTCTTTGTCGACAAGAGAGGAGTCGGTGTAATGTGAAACACCAAAATCCTCAAGTAACCACCGTAGCCAAGTAATCTCTGCATCAAGAGAGCCATAGCTCGCAACTCGGCCTCTGCGCTCGAGCGGGACAACTGCGATCTGTTTCTTCGTCTTCCGGGCAATAAGCGAACCACCAAGAAAAACACGATGGCGAGAGATAGACCGCGATCGGAGGATCGGCCCAAGTAGCATCCGAATAAGCTGAAGTCAGAACGAGCTAGGCGTGGAAAGAAAAGACGGCGAGAGATAGTCCCACGAAGGTATCGCGAGAACTTCGAAGAAGGTGGTCGTAGTGGACTGAGTGGGAGCGAAACAAACCGACTCGAAATGTGAATCGGATAAGTGATATCCGGACGAGTAACGACAAGGTAGACAAGACTCCCAACAAGATGGCGATAGCGAGTCGGATCGAGAAAGAGGCTCGCCATCGAGGGTCGGAGGTGAACATTGAGCTCCATAGGAGTCTCAACAGACGCCGATCGATGAGGAGGCGCGATCAAGAAGACCGAATATACTTCTCTTGGGACATAAAGAAACCATCCGGAGTGGAAGTAACCTCAATCCCAAGGAAGTAAAAGAAGAGGACCAAGATCCGACATAAGGAATCGCTCACTAAGACGAGCCTTGACAAAGTCAATGTACTCGAGTCATCTCCGGTAATGATCATATCATCAACATACAGAAGAAGAAGAGTCCGACCACGAGACGAAGTGTGGACAAAGAGCGCAGGATCATGATCACTTGCGAAAAACCAGCGGCGGTGACCACGAGGAGAAGCGCTCAAACCGAGCACGAGGGCTTGCTTAAGGCCATAGAGAGAGCGGCGAAGGCGGCAGACCATGCCCTCGAGAGCAGAATACCCGGTGGCGGATGCATGTAGACCTCCTCACGCAACTCGCCATTAAGAAAGGCATTCTTGACATCAAGTTGAGAAACAGACCGATGACGAGCAGGCGCCACCGAAAGAAGAGTGCGGACGGTGGTCATGTGGGCCACAGAGAGCAAAAGTCTCGTCGTAGTCACGACCATGCTCTCTTTGGAAGCCACGAGCAACAAGACGCGCCTTATAGCGCTCAAGAGAGCCATCGAGCGAGTCTTAATCTTATAGACCCACTTACATGTGATGGGGCGAGTGAGATGGAAAAGGAACAAGATCCCAAGTACCCGATGCGCTCGAGGCGACAATCTCCTCGGCCATGGCATGCCGCCACTCGGGATGAGTAACAACATCCGGTGGGAGGCGAGCTCACAAGTAGGCTGCGCCAAAAAGGCAAAAGCAGGCGGGGCGAATCGATTGCGATCGCGGAGAGCGTAGCGAGGAGAAGACGACCCATCGGGGAAGATGAAGCATCGAAGAAGATGAAACATCGGAGAAGTGGGCTCGGTGGAAGATCCTCAATCGAGGTCGACGAGTGTAGACGAGTGTAGTGGGGGGAGCCTGAGGAGCCGCGGGAGATGAAACAGGCGGCGACAATGGCGGAGAGGCCATAGGAGAAATATGTGGAGACGATATAGGTGTATCCGGAAAGGTCAAAAAGACGAGAGACTCCACAGAGGAAGTCGAAGGAGAGGCAGGGCGTGGGTAGAAGGGCGAGACTCGTCGAAAGTCACATCCCGAGAAATCCGCATCCGTCGACCAACGGGATCCCAGCACCGATAGCCCTTGTGCTCGGCACTGTACCCCAGAAAGACACACTCAATGGACTGAGCAGTCAGTTTGGTGCGTTCTCGAGGGGCGAGGAGAACGTAGCAAACGCGACCAAAATGCAGCGAAGGCGAGTAGTCGGAGGAGACCACGAGAGGCGCTCAATAGGGATTGCTCCTCAAGAAGCGAGAAGAAGGCTGGATGTTGACGAGATAGGTGGCAGTGGAAACAGCCTCCGCCCAAAAGTGAGGTGGAATAGAGGCAGCAATCATCAGTGCACGAGCCGACTCAAAGAGGTGACGATGCTTGCGTTCAGCAACACCATTCTGAGCATGAGCACCAGGACAAGAGAATGGCGAGAGTGCCTGCTTTCGACAAGAAAAAATCGCGCAGTGATGAGAGAGGTACTCGCCAGCAAAGTCAGCACGAAAGACACGAATAGGAGTGGAGAGCTGTGTGCGAACCATAGTGGCAAACTGTTTATAGATAGACAAGACCTCACCGCGAGAAGACATGAAATATATCCAAGTGTGGCGAGAGAAATCATCTATAAATATGATATAGTATCGATGACCCCCTTTCGAAACGAAGGGAGCCGGACCCCAAACATCTGAATGAACAAGATCAAATGGGCGTTGAGACAACGACTCACTATGAGGATAAGGAAGTGAAGTCGCTTGCCTAACTTACGTACGACAATGTAGAGACACGTCTCTGAGATGCACCCGAAGACCATGACGAACTAAAGGCGACGATCGAGAGCCACAGATGGCCAAGACGGTGATGCCATTGTTGGAAAGAGCCGGTGAGCGGAGTGGCGGAGGCGGAGAGATCGGCGGCGGCGGTGGCGTGAAAGGAAGGTGAAGCCAGTCAAGCTCCCAGAGGCGCTGCGAGTCAAGGCGCCGAGGGCCGAACCAACGAGCTCCGTGTGGCGGTCCCGAACACAACAAGAGTCGAGTCGAGAATGATCCGATAACCAAGGTAAGTAATCATCCCAGTGAAAGAAGTCGCATGGTTAGGCGAGGAACATGAGCAATGAAGGAACATGAAAAGATGAGTTGCTAAGAGGTCCTCGACCGAGAGAGAAAGAGAGGTACCATCGCAGTAAGAACACCGCGGGGAATCAAGAGGTGTAACAAAAGATAGAGTGGAAGAATCGGAAGTCATGTGGAAGGATGCTCGGAATCAAGGATCCACAGGAGGTACACATGCGTGTAGGAGGTGGTTTCTCGGTGCAAAGAGTCGATCGCGAAACTCGCAACACATCCGAGGAAGAACACGAGGCGGCAAGCGATCGTCAAATCCGGCTATCTCTGCTCGATGAGAAAGCGCGAAGTAGTCGATCGCGATGTCGATGTAGAAGTACCGATGCGGTGCTAGGAGAAGAACGGCGTGAAATATGCCGCTGTTTCTTGTAGCACCGAGACTCAATGTGGCCGATCTTGTCGCGATAGGAGCGGCGGGCGACCACCGCCAGATGGAGGGCGGCCACCACCACCGTGGCGATGTTGGAGGAGGCGGTGTACTAAAGCGTGAAGCGATCGGTGTATGCAGGCGGCGAGCACGGAGGAGTGGCATCGGACCGGCACCACTCGAGACGAGTCTCCTCTGCACGTATCTCGGTAAGGGCCTCGGAAGAGTGACACGAGGGTGGCGTGCAAGTAGGCCGGGCACGCCTCTGCTCGAACTTCGAGCGGCGAGTAAGGAACTCGTGACACGCTGAAACTCCGTCGTCCGCGGACGATAGCGGCAAAGAAGAACAGCGGCCCGGCGGTGCGAAGAGAGTCCGATTGACGCCGATCTGCGAACTACGGCGTAGAAGGCGTCAACGGTAGCATCACCTGGCGAAGAGAGTGCTCTGACGAACTCTTGACAAGTAGAGGGCATCTCGGAGGGTTCGTGGCGCTGTCGAAGATGAGTCCACATCCGGGCGGTGATGAAAATTCCACAATCTCGTAAGAAAATCGAGGTTTGAACATCGGCGATGAAGACGGCAGCACTCGGCGTCGTCGTCACACCACCGAGTGTAGGTAGTCAAGCGATCCATGTAGGAGTCGAGCCTCTTGGTAGGCGAGGCGACCTTCTCATCGATAAGGCGGCCGACTCAATAGCGACCTTGTCACCGCTCGGGAAGCGCAACGAGACGTAGGCTCCGTCGGAGGAGTAGGGCATGTCGGGCGGTGACATCGCGGAGAGGGCGCCCCAAAGGCGAAGACCACGCATATGGATGCGCATGTGAGATCTGGTCGGTGTAGTTAACACCGTCGAAGATCACCGGCAATGAGGAGGAAACGGTACCCATTGGTAGGCGGCGCCGACGGCGCGGCGACCAAATAACGTAGTCTAATAAGCGGCTACCGACGGCGGGCGATTAGACCGACGCGTTTTTCGAACTCGCGCTCGGCCGGCCGTGAAGCGCCGCTCGAGTCGGCGCCGAACTCGATGCCCTTCCGGCGAACGACTCCTCCGGGATCTGCGGGTCGGAGACGCCGGCGCGAGGACGCCAAGGTGCAGGAATCGAGGCGTCTTGGCGGCAGCGGCCGGCGGCGGATCCTGCCATTGCCGCTGGGCGCCGCCGTGAGAGTCGGGTGGAGCTGCGTCGAGCACCGAGCGCCGACGTCGGGCACCGAGCAGCGGCGTCGGGTGGAGGAAGCCGGCGGACGAGGGAGGCCGACTGAAGCGGCAAGCCAGCAACGGTGGCGGCTAGGTCAGGAGAGAGAGGTAACCCTAGCGCTCTGATACCATGTTGGAATATGCAACTTGTATTATCAGGGGCTAATTGGCCAGTATATATACACACAATACAGTTACAGATAAAGAAACCAAATCAAATCATATCTCTAACTATATCTCTAACAATAATTTCAGATGTCCTGTACGCATTGCTAGTTAATAACGATTAGTTGTTGGATCACCCACAAGGGACAATGGTTCAAGCGACACAGGTTGCAGATAAGTGCAAAGTTTATCAGATCCATTGCAGATATTATATGGCTAAAAGATCTTCCGAATCTCATCTTGGAGCATCATCATTGTAGCTTTCTGATCACGTCCTACATTTTGCACACTAGTGGAGACCACCATCAAAATACTGGTAAACTTCTAGTGGTTTTATAATACTCCGTTTGCAGTCAATTTTTTTTTAAATTTTGGCAACTAATAAAAGTATACACATCTATATTGATTGATTGAAAGCTAACGCTAGTAGATTCATCATAAAAAATACTCTCAAATACCTTTTTGAAAGCATTTTGGCAACGTATTGTGATAGAGATTAGTGATCAAAGTTGCATATTGTAGGTCTGTTTACAGAGGGAGTACATTAGGAGACAATCCACTCTGGTGTCATGATATGATTAAATGATTAAACTTGTAGCAGAGTAGTTGAAGGAACCGTTTGTGTGTTGATAAGGACGTGAGATCATTTGTTTTTTAGACCATTGTCTTTGACAGTGACTGGTATTTTATCGGATAACTAGTAAGCACCACCCGCGCGGGTGCTGTCGGGAATTACATTGCTACATATATTAATCTTATATCCGCGTACTACTAATATTGTATAAGAAATTGGTCAAGAACAAAATATACCACCTGTCATATGATATACATGACAACAGGTAAAATAGGTAAATTGAAAATTAAAAGCTGATCTTCATAAGGGAAAACGGGAGAATTAAACAAAATACCAAGTGAGCTTCATGTTGTGGGCCACCAAAAATATAACGTCTTCTTCCGACCTGCACTCCACCAATATAATATCCTTTTTGTCAAAAGGACTCTCCCGCCCAGAGCAAGGACAGTGGAAGTCCAGCGGCTCCCTTGAAGGAGTGTCGTAGGTCTATAAATCATACAGTAGAGTTCGGCCATAACTAATAGAAGCAGTACAATGGTTTCTCTCTCTCACTCCCTCTCAATATAGAGTATTCTAGAGTAAGATGTTGAGTCATTGCTCATCAACGTGGAGTTACAGTTGTATCAATGTATCACTGAGTTTCAACCAATCAAACATCACATATTTTCCCTTGAGGTGGAGATAAATTAAGCAATTGAACTCTTAGGCTGCTTGCAAAAATATGCATCAATACCTTGGCATTGCATAATGTTTTTCAAAAAAGGATTTAGCAGGTGAATTTTATATGTATGGATTGATGGCAATGTGGTTAGAAAATAGGCACACGTAGGGCATCTAGAACATAAAGCCGGATACATAATATTTTTGCGCAAAATGGTAATCAAACAGTTTTGCCTTTGAAAAAAATCATGAAGGCTGAGCTATGGAGATTCTACCTTAGTAGTAGAAGAGGGCCATACAACAACCATTTTTCAGTGGGATTTGATCATGTCATCTTGTTGTGTGAAAATATACATAAATGATCTCTACAATCCAGAGGACAATGAACGGAAACATGGATGAGGCCAAGAAAAAGAAGGCCATTAGCAGTTGGTACAGTTTGATATACAAAGTGCATCCACAAGTAACGTATGACTGACAAAAGTTGACATATAGCACAATGCATTTGCGGTCCATATACTTTGAGGAATCATGGATCGAAATAATTTCTTAGTATAACATAGATTCTGCGAGCTAACTCTAAGAAGTGCAATTTATAATCCATCCTCTATTCATAGGGTGTACTGTTATGTGAAGAATTTTGGCCTAAATGACACTATTTGAAGCGAGATTAGCAGAAATGGCGCCCTCACAGTCGCAATTGCAAAAATAACGCTCTCATCCGGCCGGCCATGGGACAGACAAGCCGTGGTGCGACACGTGGCGCCTCATCCGGCCGACCACGGGACGGACAAGCTACGGCACGACACATGACATCTCGTCTGTCTGGCCACGGGACGGACAAGCCGTGGCACGACACGTGGCGTCTCGGCCGGCCGGCCACGGGATAGATAAGCCACAACGCGACATGTGTCCTCCATTCCCGGCCGGACAAGACGCCATATGTCGCGCCATGGCTTGTCCGTCCAGTGGCCGGCCGGACGAGACGCCACATGTCGCGTCGTGGCTTGTCCGTCCAGTGGCCGGCCGAACAAGGCACCACGTGTCATGCCACGGCTTGTCCGTCCCATAGCCGGACGGACGAGAGCACAAAAGAAAAACACACCACAGGCACGCTTGAGCACAATCGAGACCTAAAAACAGTAGTCACTGCCTTCTGGGGGGCCCACTAAAATCCTTCTCATTGGGGTTCTCAGCATTTTTCTAATCTTCTTCTTTGGAGGGGTTGCAAATTTTGCAAGAACGAGTACTACTATCGTACTCAACAAGCCACATGGAAGAGCTAAATAATTACATGCAAGGAGTTCAATGGATGGTTACGGTTTACCTTAACAGGCATCTGTGGATGCATTTTTGCAGTTTAAAGTAGTTTAACTTTAAAATAGTAAAACAATAATAAATAATAACAACAGGGGGTTTCTCAACAAATGCACAAACCAGATTCACATCTCAAAAACTCTACTTATGCCTCATGTATTGGAATCACCCATGAACACAGCTTCAATAACCGAAAGCACGGCATATTCGAATACCATTTGATATACTCTACAGAGTTGCTCAGCTTTACCCACAAGATACCTCATGCTCGTACTGTCAGATCATAGACACGCAACATGTTAGCGTGCGACTGAGCTGAGATAACAAAGTTTTTTCACTGCTCAACCTTTCTAGTCTCTACCCAGAGGTCCTTACTTCATCTGACCCTCGGGAGACTCCACCGGCCGCTGCTATGGATCTTTTACCCCGATGCTGATGAGACCATACCGTTATGAAGACCAGCGAGTGTCCCTACAGGCCCACTCCTGTCCCACTCTAGATGTTGTAGATATTCAATCGGAAGAGCAGTGTACTAGGCTAGGGAGTAATGACCACACCTGTGGTTGAGCGGTTTTCTGTGTCTGTTACTTTGGCACAAGGTTCTTGTCCTTACTAGTCTCACAGTGAAGCGATAGACTAACACCAACACGTGGCTGTCTATCCTCCGAGCCTCACTTGCGACTCATTTTTTCCAACACAAGTCTATTGGGATGTCCAACTTCCTAGACACAACCCTCAACTTCAAACCAAAACCATTGGCGAACCGCCAACACTCTCTTTTGATTGATAACCACAATTTTGGTGACAAAGCTATTTGCATAGATAATATTTTATGTGGACTTGTCAAGGTGAATATGGTTTACAAGAAATCTTAACCTTGTCAATGTGAATATGGCCTACAAGTGTTAGGTGGGTTTGTATGTGGGGTAATAGGAATTATCTAAACATCATGACATTACAAAGTATTATTTTAATATTTGAAGTAATTGGCACAAATAATAATGAAAGTAATATTAAATATAAGAACTGTGGGTTCAAAATGATCAAAGAATGTGCCTTGCCTTCTTGCACAAAGTCTTGTAGATTCTAGTCTTGTCTGACATCTTCTGCAGCTTGGTCTTCAATATCGTGACCTAACGAGAAGCAAAACAATAAAACAAACCAAGTAAAATTCGGCTCGACAAGGAATGAGCTGGGAACAACATGCAAGTAAAAAATAAATGAAAAAGAAGCATAAAGAAGGTGGTGTGGGATGGTGAAAATTTATCTGGGGTTTAATTGGACTGAACGGAATGGAGAAATGGATTTCTGGGCTCGAAACGGACAAAACGGATATAAAATGCTGAATTAGGGTTTTCTGGATGAATAGTGTTGGATGATGAATAGTAATAATTTACTATTCATGGATGAAAAGGTGGTGAGCTGTACTATGAATAGTAATGAACAGTAAAAAAAATCACCTTTCGGATGACAAACAGTGTTTTCGGTATATGAACAGTAACCGCAATTATTGTGCTGTGAACAGTGTCTGGGTTGAAAAACGGATGAACAGCCAGGCCTTTTAAGGCCCAGCCGTTCTGTGCTCGGGCTCGAGCAGCAGCGCGGCCGAAAACTGCTTGCTTCCCGAGCGGCGGCGACGGCAAATCTTGGCGGCGGCGGTGGCCGGCGACGGCGGGGAAGGGCACTGGGAGCACCACCGAAGTGAAGTGGTTCCATTTTGGGGAGTTGCAGGGGCGGAGGAGGTGCGGGGAGATGGGGCGGCGGAGGCACACGGCCGGAGCAGAGGACGAAGTCGGCGGCGATGCGGCGGGGCTTCGACGAGGGGGAGCAACAGTGAGCGGAGGGGATCACAACGGAGGTGGTGGGGTGGCCTGAGGTGTACCGAGGCGCTTTGGCGACGGTGACCACGGAGGTGGTGGAGGTGGAGCTCGGCGCCGACGAGCTCCGATGAGGGAGGAGGTTGGGCGAGGTGGGGGAAAGGATCGCCGGGGCAAGAGGCAGCTGAGGCCGGAGGTGGGAGGGAAGGGGAGGAGGGAGGGCGGCGGATTTACCCAAGAATTCACTTCGGCCGAAGGAGGAGGCGGCGGAAAATCTTCGCAATCCGCCGGCTCTGGGGAAGGAGGGGGCTAGGGGAGGAGCTGGAGGTGGAGGTGAGGAGGAGAGCCGTCCCAGGGGCGGGTTTTATAGGCCGGGGAGGCGATGGCGACAGTATGGCGATTGCGGCAGTGGAGGCGAGGTGGCGGCGGGGGAACCTTCAGGGCGAAGCCGAGAGGGAGAGGTGGCGGTCGGGACAGGGCCAGGTGGAGGCGGCGAAGGCGGTGGAAGGCTCCGGAGGGAAGAGGTGGCGCGGGAGGTGGCGGTGACGGCAGCAGCGGGGCGGTGGTGACGAACGGGTGTTGACGCGAGAAGAAGAAGGAATGGGGAGGAAGAGAGGAGAAGGTGCCGGGAGAAGAAGGCGCCAGCGAAAGGAGAAGGCGGATTTCCAAAAAGGGAAAGCGGTTTTTGGCGAAAATTTCTAAAAACGGAAAGATTTCAAAATTTGAACAAAAGATTCAAAAAAATTCGAGTTTCAAATTTCGGACTGTTTCAGCTCTGGAGGTGGCTTATATGGAGGTAAGATAACACTTCCTTCCCTGCAGCATGTATTGTAAGATGGCGATTGTGTGTGGTGACGCCGGTTGAGCCGTTCTTCGTACCAAAACAATGCACCACAATAACGACAAGCGTAGGAATTTGATGTTAGATTCTGCCTTGATTCCTACAGTAGCACTCAATTTGAACTGTTATGGCAAGCGATAAACAAAGTTATGCTTAAGGACTTTATTGTTCTGACAAGCCGATTTAGCACTAGAACAAAACATCACATATCTGTTATTACAGTTACACAGGAAGTACCCAAAAACCGGAGTTAGCTTTGTTGTTTGGCGACTGATCCTGCAAGCACAACTCTAGACTACCACACTAAACTACCAACCACAAAACCTAGCAGTTTACAAGAATATCACAACACATTGCTGAAGACATGCAATAGCTCCTGTACCAGAAGAAAGTACAATTTACACCGAGTCGACCACTTCAACCTGTTGCTGCGCGAGGTATCTTTCTCTCCGCTCTTTCTGCAATCAACACACGAGGGATGGATTTCAGCATTAAGACCAAAATACATGAAGAAAAAGGGAGCCAGAGCATTCCACGTGTCTTGAAGAGATATATCACCCATTCATCGATGACAAGCCCTTCACCAACAATTTTTGGGCCATTTTCTTCTGTAGGTTTCTTCCGTGCCTCAAGTGCAGCCTCTGCCTCAGCTAACTGATTATTTAGCTTTTCCAGTTGCTTTGAAAACACATGAACAGGAGTTAGATATTGTAGATTTTTCTTTGTCCATCGAAGCAATTGCATATACAAAACATGTTTCAATTTGCTTACAGGGCCCGGATTCTCAACATCCAAGAAAACAACACTCAGGATCTTCTCAACCACGGCCTGGTCTTTCTGCTCATCAAACTACAACCAACAAAATAAGTCATACTTCCATACAGCAAATAAGCTATGAAACCATAAACAGATTACTGATAACAAGAATACAAAGTTATATCCACATGTTAAGAACAAAAAGAGCAATAAAAAATAGAGTTCAGAGTTTCCACAACCCTATAGCATATGCATCTCATGCAAATCATACCTTGGATCAAGGACCAGCAACATGAAAATTGTGTCCATCCATGATCCAACCCAAGGCCACCAAATGCAGACAGAGACAAATGAACTAAAATTCAAAATAGTACACACCTCCTTGCAAAGTTGAACTAAGATTGCTGTATCAACTCATTGCTTTTCGAAAATAACAGTGCACCACTCTAGTTGAATCCCCCAACCATCCCTCATATTACCACATCAATATATGATGTGAAACATTGCAGGGAACAATAGAGAGGAAAGAATTTAATTTGTTAGAACTGAACAACAGAGCTATACAAGTATATGGAAGAAATCAAGTTAGTAACATAGCATTTTTCTCTGTGTGGGATTCTAGGGCTGGTAGGTTCGAGTCTGCATGTTCATGTGTAAGCATGTCTGTACAAGGGGCTTCACATGAAAAAGGCAGCAAAGTTCTGCTTTTGACATGAATCTTTTATGGCTGATTGTTGTTTTTTAAGGGTTATTGGCTGTTTGTGTAAGTATAGACTGTTTTGAAGGGACAGGCTCATTCATCAAATTTAATATATAGGGGAATTTATTAACACCACCTTGCTTTTTTTTTTTTGTAATATACAAAACTCCCTTGGGAAGTTTTTTTGGGGTAATTAAACCCTTGCATTACCCTTCTAGTTCAAATCACTCCTTAAGACAAGCTTGGAAGCTATTTTTTTGCAGCTGCGGTTACCCCCAAGGTCCCCAACTAGCACTATGTTTACACTACAGACACTTGGACCTTGCACTAATCTTAGATGCACTAATGACTTGGTGACTATATGGTAGACGTATACTTTCAGACAAATCCATTGGGTTGAATACTGCTAGATATGTCTTGTATAGCGTGTTCTTTGCATATATTTACATACGCATGTAACTTATATATGTTAACCTTTAAGCCTATTGGAATAGATCAAGGGTTATTCCAACATGGTATCAGAGCATAGAAACCCTAACCTTAGCCCAAGATCCCACTTGATCGCCGTCGCCGCCGCCCCCCCGCCGGAATCCTGCCCCCAGAGCCTCCTCTCCTCTGCCTCGTGCACGCTCTCCTCTTCCGCGCCCCACCCAGAGCTCGCACTGCTGGATTCGCCGCACCGCCTGAGCTCGCCGCCAGCTCCTCTACTTCTTCTCAGCGCCGCACCACCCGAGATAGACGTCGGATCCATGCCGCAAGAGGCTCCCCCGACCCTACTACCCTCGTACCCCTACTATCAGCTCAAATTCTCTTGTTGAGTTGATCTTATTTTTGACTTTTCCTAACTCTCAGCTCTCCACTTCTGTTTCGCTTTTACCTCCACTTCGCTTCCCTCCTGCGGTTCCACATGTTCCCTCTCCATCGGAGGTTCCTTTTAGCTTTTTTGTTGAGATTCCACCATTTCCCCAGCACTACTCTCGCCGTCCTTGGCCTACTCCTTCTCCAGTTGAGCCTCCGTTTTTGCTGGGCCCTGTTCCCAGCTCTCCTTCTCCATCCTTGCTGGATCTTACTCCACCTTCTCCTCCCAGATACGATCTTTGTGATCGTCGCACTGTCAGGCCTCTGAGTGCTACAGTTTTGCAGCCGCTGCTCTCTCTGAGCCTACCACCTACCGTGAGGCTGCTGCTCACCCTAAGTGGCAACTCGTGATGTCTGAGGAGATTTTTGCTTTGGAGTGTACTAGCACTTGAAATGTTGTGCCTTTACATGCGCCCGCCACTCCTATGACGTGCAAGTGGGTGTACAAGATTAAGACCCACTCGGATGGTTCTCTTGGGCGCTACAAGATTCGTCTTGTGGCGCGTGATTTTCAGCAGTAGCATGGTCGTGACTACGATGAGACCTTCGCTCCTATTGCCCACATGACCACTGTGCACTCTCCTTATTGTGGCCTCTGTTCGACAGTGGCCCATCTCTCAACTGGACGTCAAGAATGTCTTTCTCAATGGCGAGCTACGTGAGGAGGTCTTCTTTCTCAATGGCGAGCTGCGTGAGGAGGTCTTCTTTCTCAATGGCGAGCTGCGTGAGGAGGTCTACATGCAGCCACCCCTTGAGTATTCTGTCCCTGCTGGTATGGTTTGTCACTTTCGTCATTCTCTCTATGGGCTCAAGCAAGCCCTCTGTGCTTGGTTTGACCGCTTCTCCTCTGTTGTCACTTTTGTCAGCTTCTCCACCAGTGATCACGAGCCTGCCCTCTTTGTACACACCTCTCCTCGGGGTTCGATGCTCCTCCTTCTCTATTTGAATGATACGATCATTACTGGGATGACTCTCGGTTATGGATGAAAATCCCGGCCGGTAACCGGCCTTACCGGTCGGGTCCGGTAACGAAAAACCCGGCCGGTTTTTTTCGGTTTAGCAAATTTAAATTCTAGTTTTCAAATTTTGACTGGTTTTTAAGCAAATTCAAACAAATTTCATCCGGTTTTTTTTAAATCCGTGAATCGCCTTCTGCACGCTGGCGATCCAGAAAGCCGGCCGTGGCGAGATTGTTATCCTTGCTCTCGGTACATTGTTTTTGTGAAAGAGTGTCTCAGCGAACAGTTCTTGATGTCTGATTCGAGTCCTCTTCGTTACTTCCTTGGGATTGATGTCACTTCTACACTACCTCTCTCAGGAGAAGTACATTCAAGATATCCTTACTCGCGCTTGTCTCACTGATCAACGCATGATGGACACTTCTATAGCACTTAGTGTTTACCTTGACTTCATCCTACTGATGGGGAGCCTCTTGAGGATCCCACTCGCTACCGTCATCTTGTCGGAAACCTTGTCTACCTTGGGATCATTCGAACTGACATTTCTCACCTAGTTCACATTATGAGTTAGTTCATTTCTGCTCCCACTCAGCTCCACTACGGTCACTTTCTTTGTGTTCTACGATGTCTCTGTAGGACCATCAGTCGTCACCTTTTCTTTCCTCGCTCCAACTCTTTGCAGCTTCAGGCATACTCTGATGCGACCTAGGCTAGCGATCCTTTTGATCGTCAGTCTCTTTTTGTATATTGTGTTTTCCTTGGTTCCTCTTTGATTGCTTGGAAGACCAAGAAGCGGACTGTCATTTCTTGTTCGAGTGTTGAGGCTGAGTTGCGAGCCATAGGCGGCGTTGACAGCTGAGATCACTTGGCTTCGGTGGCTACTTGAGGATTTCGGTGTTTCAGCTTCTGCACTGACTCCTCTCTTATCAGACAGTATTGATGCGATCAGCGTTGCTCGAGATTCAGTGAAGCATGAACTCACCACACGTACTGGAGTAGATGCTTCGTTCATGAGATCGCGCGTGCAGGACCACGTTATTGCTCTTCAGCATTTGCCTTCAGAACTTCAGTTAGCATATTTCTTCACCAAGGTACAGACTAGAGCTCAGCACAGTTTCAACCTCTCCAAACTCAGTGTTGTTGATGGACCATAAGTTTGAAAGGAGTGTTAGGTATATCTTGTATAGGGTGTTCTTTGTATATTTACATACACATGTAACTTGTATATGTTGGCCTGTAGGCCCATTGGAATAGATCAAGGGCTATTCCAACAAATACCACCACATGGAGATGACAACGAGCAAAAACAGCCCACAAAGCCAAGAGGTTGTGACTGTTGATCGCCCTTGTTATGAAGGGTGTAGATGCATCCTTTTGTGAGGGAGATGAACAAAAGCCCTAGCCTTTTGTTGCAGTAGTAGTGAGAGAAGTAGTAGCAACACACGTAACTGGATCAAAGAGAAGCAAGATAGGAGGAGAAGAATATATGTTTCAGTTCGGGTGCTCTTACACAATCCTCATCCAAGAGAATCAAGGGTCAAATGTACTGGAATTGACCTCCAATTTGGTCAGTATATTCTTGACTCGTAACTCTTTTAAGTTTGTTAAAACTTGTTGAGGTTCAGTAACACAACGAAGACATACTTTTGTCCCAATCAGATTTCAGATCATACCTAGCAAACCACAGAACCAAACTATATGAAACTTGGCAAGAATGTAGATCCACGGGTTCCTAACAAGTTGTCAAAACAATAGCCAAATCAGACAACGTTTGACCACCCAAACTGATCTTGTATCAAATCTGCACAGTACTGAAACTGCTAGTACTTGAACTGACAAAATCCCTCTAAAATCCGATGCTCCTCAATACCAATCCTCAGTTCACCAGTACAAATCAAAGAGTTGTGACTTGCGAGTCAAGAACACACCGACCAAATAGAAGGTGAATCTAACAATATTTGACCCTCTGATTGTCTCCTTGATTAAGATGACACAAAAGCACCCGAACTGGAACATAGCTTCTTATCCTTCTCTCTTGTTTCTCTTAGGTTGTGTTGACTATTGAGTATTGGGCGGCTACTTCTCACATTGATGTAACAAAGGGGCTTGGATTTTTGCTCATCTCCTCTCACAAGAGGGATCTCCACCGTTCATCTCAAGGATGATCGACTGTAACAAGTTCTTGGGCTCTCTATCATGTTTTGGGTAGTCATATGTGTCTAACTCTAGATAACGATCGTGTTTGGGTTTTTACCAATTTTTTTCATGAAATTTAGCATCCAAACTAATTGTTGTGGGTGGTATGGACTTGGAGGGGAATCGAAGGGCTGCCATGAAATTTCCGTTTAATATGTCATAACCTGACTTAATAACGCTTGATAAACCTTAATAATCCTTAGTACATCTAATCACTAAATTAACTACCCAGTTAGGCGAGCCTAGCGGCTAGCGGCCATAAGCTTGAAGTGAACTTCCTACCCCGCTGATTCTACATAAGGTGTACGCTAGCTGTCTTGGCAAAATTCATTTGGTGAGTCAGCAGCACATTTATCTCATTGAGCCACCTGTGCTCTTGCCACCACATGACCTGAGCTGCCAGCGAAGGCTTCCCAACTCTGGGCAAATTTCCCTACCTGGCCACTGTTGAGAACTTGAGATCCACCAAGTGACCTCCCAACCTGGGCCATCACCTGTGCCTATGGCTCTCACCTCTAAGTTGCTCTCCTCCTCCATTCCTCCATTTTCACTACTGATAAATTGATCGAGGGAAATATACGGGGAGTTCATCTCATTAAAGTTAGATGAACCATGCACCATTTTATTTAGATTTTAATTTCTAATAAGTCTAATTTCACTCTCTCATAAGGATAATACTTTTGGATCTATGTTGTCAACCAGAAAATATTTTCTCCATAACTTACAAGAAATTTAAAAAGGATGGAGCAAAGTAAAAGTCTAAAAGAAAATGGCCACTAACCAGTTCTGGTGCATATTCCATGGCTCCTTTGACCTTCAAGCTCAAAATCTTGAATTTGACCTTGCACTTCTGTAGAACATTTTCATTGTTCTCTGGGTGCTCGACAAACTTGAAAACTGGCAACTCAGAAGGAAACAAAAATAAGCGTCGAATAGAAAGCTAATTGGAAAGCTTTAGTGTTGTTCAAGTATCCAAGGTGATCAGTGTATTACCAGTCGCAATAATAGTCTCCCCAGGGGCAAGTACGGCTCCAGGAGGACGCATGAAGCAGCTCTTAGGTGCAGTTGTTTGAAACTAAAGATCAAATATTGGTTGACAGTCAAACAAAATTCATTACCAACAAAATTAGCATTAAATAATGCTGAAATTTAGCAGCAGATTCAACCCATCTGGTGTTGGAGTAGAGCTGTGCGAAGCAATATGGATACCAACCTTAAATGCTGCATGAGACTTGCTTGTGTTCTTTATCCTGATCGCACTCCTCACCTGCTTTCCTGGTTCATCTACACAAGGCAATACCAAATTTTTATTAGCTTCTCTTTACTGAAGAGCCTATATTAAGCAATTAACAAGCAAAACTGAAGTTTCCTTCTTGTCTTTGCCTGCTGTTATTCATGGTAATTAGGACAGGAGACCACAAGTGATTCTGTAAGCATTAAGCTGCAAGTAAATCAAGCTAGAACAGCAAAGTGATTTATGCAAGCAAGCCTTTGCTTGTCCATTGAATAACTATCTAATTCTGTAGCGGACTCTAGTACTTGACAACATTCCAACTTCAATATAGTAACCAAATACTTTACGTCTAATCCTTACAAATTTACAAAAATCCATTTGGCATTAACGTGCATCCCACGAAACTTGTCTAAACAAACTATTCTTTGGATGTTTGCCAATTTGTTAACCGCTTTATCTGAAACGGAACAACAAATTAAAGACACGGCAATCTTCCATAACTGCCTTACCCCCACGTGGCAGCACAGCACGAAACAACAGCACCACAGTACCAAACAAAACCTAGTAACCTACGCACATTGCAAGGTTATCACGAAGTAGTAGTGAACTATTGCAGTAAGTTCTATTTTTTAAGAAAGTAAGGATGTTTTGTTTTTCTGTTTGATCACAACAAAACTTGAGAATTGAAGCATCAACAATCAACAAAAGTGAAATGACGCGTAAAGTTGACCCTAATCTCAGGCTCCCCTCTTGCAACATAGGAGTTCTATCACCTAAGCACCAGATAACAAACAACGGTTACCAAGTACCAACAGATAGTTGCTTACACCCTAATAATAGGCTAACATTGCATCTAAGGTTACCAACATACTATAACTAGCCTACCAGAAATCTAGCACAAGATTCTTGGAACTTCTACTCAAGATCTCAACGTTGGCACTTCCTGTCAGAAATTCTACATAACGAATTTTCACAACGATTTAGATCCAACGCCTAGATCGAGGATATTCTAACTCCTGCAACAAGATCAATAAACCCGGATGGCAAAATGGAGGCCAAGATGGCAACTTGCCCCGCTCGCCAACCAGAACCGAACCCCAATGAATGCATTACCCAAAATTAACCAACTCATCCGCCGAATCGCACCTCAAGATCGCGACTTCCTCCGCCACCCAGCAATTCCACTTCAAAACAGCAGAGATTAACGACGAAACTTAACGCAATCTAAGGGAACTAGTCACGCGACACCAGCAAACAAGGCCAAGATCGCAGCTTTCCAAGCTCCTCACGACATCGACCAAGAATTAAACAAGAAAGACTCAAAGAAAACTTGAATTCCTCGCGCACTCACATGGGAAGTAGAGCTTGTTGGCCGGATCGAGCCGGAGGCGACGGCGCGCCGGCAGCAGCGACTTGGCCACTGACGAGATCGACCCGGCCGGCGCCCCCTGCGCGGCACCGTTTCCAGTGACGGCCGCCTCGTGGCCGTACCGGCCGGCCGAGTGATGGATCCCGGACGACGACGCCGCCGCCGGCGCGCCGCCGCCGGCCTGCCAGAAGGGCATGCGGCAGAGGTTCCAGAGCTTCCCACCGGCGGAGTCGCCGGCGGGCGCGTACCTGTCCTCGTCGGAGATCGCCATGGGTCCGGAAGATACCAGTTACCACCAGGGTACGGAGGCTGTGGTCTGGTTGCTCTCTCCCCCTTCTCTCTCTTCTAAAGTGATCCCATCTTTCTTTCGGCTTTAGCTACAGTACATTCTCTATCCTTGATCTCACCTCTTTTATCTCTTCTCCGGTTGAATTTTATTCGCTGGGCTGTGGACTACGGCTTTATGCCGCTGCTGGCATAGTGAAACCAATCATGTAGGCTAGGCATGTAGCCGTGATGGATCTGCAAGTTTTGTACTCCTCTTAGGTAACAGGGTAAGTGACAGCAGCAAGAGTATTTCGTTTCCCTCACGAAGTATGTTGTGCTAAGAGCTTAGACTTTAGTTTATGTTTCCCTCGCGAAGTATGTTGCCCCAGCACTTCAATTTTAGTTTTTCAAAGTATTTGCAGGGATAGTCATATGTTAATTAAAGGTCTGTTAGTAGGTTTGTGTGGCACAGTAAAATGAATATTGGTGTAATTACAAGCGTATCTGTCAGGATCGTGTGTTTCCGATAAGGAGTTAACGTTTTTATTTTCTTCTAACCAAAATATAAATTTTACCTGTCTTAATATTATGTATGTAATAAATTAATCATCAGAAGCAATTAACAACAAAATTTAAGTGACAAATTGTCTATTGTATAAAGTTTTTTTTTTTTGCAACACACATTTTAAAAAAATATATATGCATTAAGGTTTCATGAACCAAATTTTGATATGCCCCACGTGCATATCTATGGAGTGAGTATGCTTTGCAATTTCTCCATGCTGGCCCTTTATCTGTCCTATTTCATAAATCTCTTAGTTGTATTTCTTACTTAAGTGCATGTCTTTTACACTTCTTTCAACTCACATGGGTGGAGCATATAAGTACATCCTTTTATTTTTGCCTTTGATTGAGTTATTCCATCTGCATTTCTTTAGTTAAAAAAAACTCTCTATTTTAATTTTCCTCTTACCAATGGACTAACGAAAATGGTTACAAAACAACACCTTTTAGCTATAAAAAGAAAGTTTCAATTTGTCATTCTTTCTATATTATTTTCACTTCTCCCCACTCGCTTATAGTAATGAGTACTGAATGGTTATAATAGGTTTGTCAAAGTGAATAAGAACTAAAATTTGTACTAGAACGAAAACTCATCTTGATAAGCCCCTTCATACCCTTTTTACCTCCTTTTCACAGAAGTTAATTTTGTGGATAACTACATCACTTGAGTGAGCAAACATACTTATTACTCCACCAATCTCTTTCTCATCACATCACTTAAAAATCTTGGGTCGGTTCCTAAAGGTTGACGCATTCTATTATTAGCATTGTGGTGCTCACATGTTTCGAATGAAACATCATCTCTCTTTGTAGCAATAGCGCTTCATCTATGTTTCATCTTTATGTCTGGGTAATGGTACATCTATGTAGACATGTAGTCATATACGGTGGTCATTTCCTGTTTTATTTAGTATCTATGCATGTGTGCCATCGTATGCTATGGAAGCCATGTATGAAGGTGTTTTTGTGCTTATAATGTTCTGCTTGTGTAAATCGAACTTAGCTAAATACTCGAAGCAGGACAACTTTTTGCCTGTGTTGCAAGTATTTGAGGAACACAGACAAAAGATTCTTATGAACATGTTATCAAGAGTGCACCTCATGATTTCGTTTGGGATGCTCTGTTTTTTTTTTTTTTTGACGCATTCCTAACCTTTGTTTCATTTTTGAGTTGTTTAGATATATGCCACTACATAGTTCTCACTATTGAGATGTGCTACTACAAAGTTACTCCTTTGAAATATGCCACTACTAAGTGACCAAAATTGGAGACGTGCCATTTTGGACGAAAATACCATTGTAAAGTTTTCAGTTTTGAGATATACCACTACAAAGTTATTTCTTTCAAACATTCCACTGCTAAATGACCGAAATTGGAGATATGTCATTTTGGAAGGAAAATACACATGTCTTCTTCCTCCACCTCTCCCATCCCCCGCCTCCCTTCACCCTACCCATGTAGCCGCCACCATCTCCCGATCTCTCTTTTCTCTCTTCTTCCCCATCTATCTTTCTCTCTCCACATCTCCCTCGCCACTCTCACCCTCCCCCAACCGTGACGTCGACATCGAACTCGTCACCTTCTTGTTGCCTCTCTCTCTCTCTCTGTGTGTGTGTGTGTGTGTGTGTGTGTGTGTTGGGATACTAGCTCGGGCCGTCCCATGGCCGCTGGATCTGACCATCCTTTGCGCCACTAGCTACTGGTCAGAGCTATCGACGAGATTGTGAACAGAGGGGAGGAGTGGAGCGATAATGAGGTGGCGATGGTGGTTGATGGTGAATCTGATGTAGAGGTGTTTGTGGAGAAAAGAGGTAGTGTGTTGCGGTGGCTGGCGACGAGCTGGTCTGGTGAGTTAATACCATGGATGATGAAGAATACAATAAGGGAAGAGGAGGAAGTAAGGGTATTATGGTCTTAAATTGTTTACAATAGCATATTTCAAAGAATTGGTACTATACAGTGGCATATATCGAGAGCTGAACTTTGTAATGGCATATCTAAAAAACGAGAACTTAGTGGCATATATCTAAACAATGCCGATTTTCTTCACAACTATACTCCTGGGGTCGCATGCTTGCTGGGACAGATAAGCTAGTGTACAAGTAGGATCCCTACTTTGCCAAACACTCGGAATCATCCCTTTCTTAAACCAAAAATAAAAATAAGCGCAAGCTGAGGCGCATAGACTTGGCGTGGTGCGTCGCCTCGTGGGCTCTTGGGTGCTCTGTTCGCGCAAAACTTCATTCACGGCTCACGAGGCCGCCTTCCTGGTTGCTGGGCCACATGGTTTGATGACAAAGAAAATGTTTAAAGACATATATTTACCAAGTTGAAAGTTTCTAAAGAAATAAAGCGGTGAACACATAGTTAGCAAACATTGGCTGTTCTTATGTTCCTTTGACATTTTTTTTCTTCTCATTTGAAAGGAAACTACCATCTTTAAATAGACAAAACCAATTTTAAAAAAATGACAAATAATTTGGAAAACGTCTGCCATCAACTTACCTTTGTTGCGTACACACCACTGACAGGTAACAACAGACCAAACACTTTGATTGACATTAGCAGGTAAAGTCTAAACTAAACCATCAAAACAGAAGTCTCCAGTTCCTAATTGCAAAACTACAAGCAAATCCAACCTCTCACGCCCATAAAAATTCAACAACAAAAAACGTCCAAAAAACAAAGGAAATTTCCCAATCAAAAGGATGGCATCCCACGTGCCGACGTAGTAGCGGCCCAGGAACCTGCGTAGACCTACCGGATAAGAAAGATCCCATCCCAAGCATCCCAGACGAGCAATAGCCTTTCCTCACCCCTGTCCCTGCAATTACCATTTTGCCTCGCCGGCGGCGCCGACCACCCGCCGCCGTAACCGGCGAAAGAACCGGTAGTAGGCCAAGGACTCTCCCATGGCAGCCATATCGTCGCTTCCCTTTGCGGCACTGCGCCGAGCCGCCGACTGGAGGCCGTCGACGGCGACGGCGGCCATCTCCGGCGGCGTCGTGCTCAGCGCGAGGACTCGGCGGGGCTCGCGTTCGGTGGTGCGCTGCGTCTCCGCTGCGGGCGGTGAGCTTGCTCGCGCTCTCTCACTCCTGTTGCTTCTTGTGGCCTCGGTGCGAGGCATGTAGTGCTTCGATTTGTTCATCGTTAGGTTAATCCGAGCCCAAAGATTGCAAAAAGGTTGTTTCTTTTTTGCGGAGTTTAGTAGCAAAGTTTGCATATTTGTTTTTAATTCGTGCCTCTTCTACTTGGGGATGTGAGGATGGGAGCTCGTGCTGTTCGGGCTTAACAATTCCCGCGTTTTGATTGGTTTGTGCAATGAAGTTCTGATTTACAGCAATGGTCCGTGCTAATAAGGTGCCGTTTATGCTACAAATGCCTGGTTTTAAGCCATAATCTGTGCCTGTGCTAAAATAGGAGCTTTCTGGTGCGATAAGTTTCTGAAGTTCTCTATTGGAAGGCCGAATATTTTTCGTGAATCGGATTTTAAGTCAGGATCTTAGTTCAACTTCGTGCTGCTAGTGCTTTGGTAATGTAACTATGCAGTTTGCTGTGTTTAGATTGTTCAATTGCGTGTCAAGAGAACAGATGTGATTACATCCTCCGAAGAAGTTAATCTTGTAGAATATAAGCACGATCTGTTAATTATAGGCTTGTGCCATCCATTGTAGAATGGAATTCTGTGTAAGAACATACATGTTTAATGATAGGGCCATAGAGGTTTCTTGACTCACCTTCGCTACATAGTATGGGATTTCCAATGGAAAGTAGATTGTCGTCGCTTAGGAGGTGAACTGCTGCACACAAATATGTTTTTGCTGTTGGAATTCTCGTTGTGAATGAAATAAAGCTGCCTAATGCTTCTTTGTGCAAAAATTTGATATATTATTCATATTTTCTTCATTTCATTCCATAAGTTCCTCGTGTTGTTCTGAGGCTGGGCTTCTATCCTTTGTTCTAATACTTTTTTCTGTCTACTTTCAAATGATTTGCCAATCACTTGTCAAGCAATTGCTATTGGATCATGGTATATCCAAATATTGTTGGGTATATTCTGATCAAACTGGTTGGAACCAACGTAGAACATCTTGCTTTGTGTACATAGCATAGCGGAACAAGTTATCGCTACAGCCTTTTCATTTGTTCCAAATCTTATACAGATATTCCACCTACTGTTGCGGAAACAAAGATGAACTTCCTTAAGTCATATAAGCGCCCTATCCCAAGTATATACAGTACAGTCCTACAAGAACTTTTGGTGCAGCAACATCTAATGAGATACAAAAGAACCTATCAGTATGATCCTGTGTTTGCTCTTGGCTTTGTCACCGTCTATGACCAGCTCATGGAAGGGTACCCCAGCAATGAGGACAGGGATGCCATCTTCAAGTCATATATAACAGCGTTAAATGAAGACCCTGAGAAATACAGGTGCATATCATAGCTCATATATTTCCTAAATTCATTGGTCCATGTTGAATTGTTATAATTCTCAGCTGTCATTGTTTCTGCATGAGTATATATATTACCCCTCAACTCTTTAAATGTGTTGATCAACCCTGAATTTTTGTTAGAAACTTATGCTCCTTACCTCTGTTAAAATTTCCCAGTTCACACTAGTTATTGCTTACATGCTTTGTATTTTTTTGGGTCATTAGTTGCTCTGCTTTCTTGGCATCAATAAAAGCTCATGTATTATTTGGTTACTGGTGCATTTGCTTTGTTGGCATTAATAAAAGTTTCTTTCCTCACAAAGTGACATTTATGTTTCAAACAATCATGTTTAAGTGTTTTGTTTTCTCTGTCCAGAGCTGATGCACAAAAGATGGAAGAGTGGGCACGTTCCCAGAATGGTAACTCGTTAGTTGATTTTTCTTCCAGACAAGGAGAAATAGAGGCCATTCTGAAAGATATATCAGAAAGGGCCAAGGGTAAGGGAAACTTCAGCTACAGTCGGTTCTTCGCGGTTGGCTTGTTCCGTTTGCTTGAGCTCGCAAATGCAACAGAGCCAACAGTACTAGACAAGGTTGTTCTTGCCATTATTAAGTTTGTTTGCGCATTTTCTATTAATTGTTGCTTTATTCCCAAATTATGTTTCCTATTTTTGTCTAAATAACTTGTTTTTTAGTATCTGTTATTTTTGTCTAAATAACTTGTTTTTTAGTATCTGTTATTTTTGCCCAAGTGCACGAAATTTAGCCTAAGAGGGGGCTGATTTGTATCTTATCTGTAGTAACCACAATTTCTTTAGGATCCATGCAGTGTTCTTTTTTTAGAAAGCATAGAACCACTGATCTTGTTGTATTTACATAGCATGTACTGCTGTACCGGCTTTCCCTAATCCCAAATATTGTTCTTCAATGGTTAAGGTTGCAAATATTCTAATTGTTATGGCATGTGATCGATCAAGTTTGTAATGGTTTCTATGATTTCTGATGTTTCTTAAGTCGAAATAGAAAAAAAAACACTTTGGGGGTTCAAGGTAAGTTTGCTTCGCAGCATGTCTCTATGGCTATATCCAGATTTTTCTGTGGGCAGACCCATTGAAGTTACAAGTTAGGCTTTCCGCTACAAACGGTTCTTGACCTTTACATACTGTCAGTATGGTGCACCCTTCTACCCAGTACAGCAGGGTAGCCTTGTAACTGTTGACTTCACTATCTTGTTGTGTGGGCACGATAGATTGCTGTTTCTACATGGCCTTAAGTTGCCATTTCGCTTTGTCATTTTTCTGCGGCTTACCTCCCTTTATTTATTTCTCGTCTTTTTTGTTTTATCTGTCTTTGGAGAACCAGAGGAAAGAACAGCTGCTACTAGCTTAATAATTTGGCATTGGGTTGTCTATCTCTTTACTGTTCCCATACCGTCCAATAGAGAAATTCTAACATACAGGGTAATACTTGAAAAGCATATGTGCGCCATTCTAGCATATATTAATGAAGTCATTTGTGCAATGTACAACAAACATTTCAGCAGATCATTTGAGACGTTTAGGCAGTGTTTGGTGATGATCTCAAGATGAAATGCACTCTTCATCGTTAATTTGTTAAGATTACCAATAGGTACTGACTTTACTTCTTGTTTAATAGCTTTGCGCTGCTCTAAACATCAATAAAAGAAGTGTGGATAGGGACCTCGATGTTTACCGCAACATACTCTCAAAATTGGTTCAAGCCAAGGAACTTCTTAAGGAATACGTGGATAGGTAATCTCCTATCCCAGCTGTAGATTTCTTTTACTTTTCTTACTGTTCAAGTCTGAATGTGTTATAACAATGATATTCTGCTAAGGCTTGTGAGAAGTTCATATTTTTGCTTTCTCACTAAATGCTTGATATTGATAACTTCATACTTGCAGTTTACCATTTACCTCCTCTTTTTGTAAGGACTGACAATTGCTTTGTTTCTATTGCCTTCTTACACATTTGTTAATGTGTTAGACTATTAATGAATTGAACTCGCCTAATTTGAACTCTGTTGGCAGGGAAAAGAAGAAGAGAGAAGAAAGATCAGAGACCCCGAAGTCAAACGAAGCTGTTACAACATTTGATGGAAACCTTTATTCCATGAGGCATTAACTCAGCCTTTCGCGGAAGAGAGCTTTGCCGAATAACAGATATTAACAGTTACATCTGGACTGCGTTGAGAAACTATCAAGGTTCCCCTTTCACTACACGTACATCTTTGGCTACTCTTCGTGTGGTGTAGTGTTCTGCCGTACAAAAGGATCCCAGATTATTCTTACTATTGGGCTCAATATTTTGTAATATCTCATTTCCTGTGTTCAAATGTATCGTTTTTTCCCACTTGTTTGACAATATGAAGAGGTATGTGAGAGAAATATAGTTCGTCTGTATTTTATTGGTGAAAAGTTGAGATGGGTTTGGTGTTCACTTTATATGATGTGGTGAAAATGAAATTAGTTGGCGAGATTGTTTAGCTGAATCTATATGTACCAGACTCAATGAACCGGAAAATATCTGAGGTGGAAAGGATCAGGAGCTAGATCATTCTGTGCTGGATCCAAGTGTGTGAAAATTTCTCTCTTTTTTCTTTACCTAGATGAATAAAGCAACATAGCAGAAGTAAAATGTGAAGAAAATCAGGGAATTTTACATGATTTCAGATGCATGTATGGATGGTTTTAAGATAGCTGGAATAGCAAGTTACACTTCCATTCAACAGAACACTGGATCAATGCTCCCCAAAAACTGAACTACACGAATTTCAAAGCAATGATTGGTAGTTGAGAAGCTAGCTTGAGAATGGTACTAGAAGTGCTGTGATTTGTTGTTGTCTTGTTGAAGTTTACGTTGGATTGTGGATTGCCAATCTTTTCCTAACTGCTCAAACCTTATCCTGAACTGGTCGGTAAATCAAAATTTACATTTTATAGAAGCCTTGTTGTTTAACTGCCCACTGTAATCGATTGCTGAGAGTATACTCTCTTCAGTCACAGAGGGGTGATGTCTTAGAATACGTGTGCAGTCAAATCATATACATTTTGATTAAAGATGTTGTTCAAACATTTGGTTTGAATATTTGAAAATGATACGAATGAATTTGTCATAAAATAATTTCATAATATCGAACTTTTATTTAAAAAATTGAATATGTAATAAAAGAATTTTGTGGTCATTGAGCGTTTTTTTGACTTCGAAAAATAAAAAACGTCGTTGTTTTGCGACGAAAGAGAGCGAGTACGTGTTTTCCTAGAAGGACTGCAATGCAACCCCGCATATATTCCGGGTGCTAAACCGCAGAGTTGCCAAGATTATTTTACCCGATATTTTCCGGGCCCATGCACCCTGAAGGCCGCAAATCACAAGCATTCCAAAGCCCCACTATCCAATCCCAGCCCTCCACGTGTCACCAACGGCCAATGCAAGCTCCCCATCCATAGGACTGTGCGGATAAGACCCGGATAAGGCAGAGCCGATCGGGTCCGTCAGATAGATCACAGGCGCCCCGTCGCCGTCCGATCTGCCACGCGGAGATAACACCGGGAATTTCTTGTAAGCACCCTATTTGTACCCCATGGCGAGCCCTCACCATGGCACACACTACTGCCACCGAGCACAGCGCCACCACCGCAGCACAAGGACACGCCGAGAAGGAGGAGGAGAAGCCATGGCCTCGTCAGTGGCCGCCGCGGCGAGCACGTTCCTCGGGACCCGGCTGGCGGACCCGGCGCCGCAGAACGGGCGCATCGTGGCGCAGTTCCGGTTCGGCGGCAAGAAGGCAGCGCCGAAGAAGTCGGCGAGGACCTCGACCTCGGAAAGGCCGCTGTGGTTCCCCGGCGCGGTGGCGCCGGACTACCTGGACGGGTCGCTGGTGGGCGACTACGGGTTCGACCCGTTCGGGCTCGGGAAGCCCGCGGAGTACCTGCAGTTCGAGCTGGACTCGCTGGACCAGAACCTGGCCAAGAACGCCGCCGGAGACATCATCGGCACCCGGTTCGAGGCCGGCGAGGTGAAATCCACCCCGTTCCAGCCCTACACCGAGGTGTTCGGCCTGCAGAGGTTCCGCGAGTGTGAGCTCATCCACGGCCGCTGGGCCATGCTCGCCACCCTCGGCGCCCTCTCCGTCGAGTGGCTCACCGGCGTCACCTGGCAGGACGCCGGCAAGGTACGTCGTCCCTCATGCATGCATACCTCAGTCTTCCCCCATTGATGAACGATCTGCGTATGACGATGCATGGCGTGCGTGCATGCGCAGGTTGAGCTGGTGGACGGGTCGTCGTACCTGGGGCAGCCGCTGCCGTTCTCGATGACGACGCTGATCTGGATCGAGGTGCTGCTGATCGGGTACATCGAGTTCCAGCGCAACGCGGAGCTCGACTCGGAGAAGCGGCTCTACCCGGGGGGCTCCTACTTCGACCCGCTGGGCCTCGCGTCGGACCCGGACAAGAAGGAGAGGCTGCAGCTGGCGGAGATCAAGCACGCCCGCCTCGCCATGGTCGGCTTCCTCGGCTTCGCCGTGCAGGCCGCCGCCACCGGCAAGGGCCCCCTCAACAACTGGGCCACCCACCTCAGCGACCCGCTCCACACCACCATCTTCGACACCTTCTCCTCGTCCTCTTGAGGCTTACCGATCGATCGACCAGTGTCTGTCTGCAAAAATGGATGATGAATGCGTCGGTGTACGTACGTGTCGGTGTGCGTGCGTGGTTTAGTTTTGTGATGAGCGAGGGTATGAAAGATCGATCCTTTGTTAATGGAGCGAGGTCTGTCTGATTACTTAGGAGAGCTGCTGGCATGGGACTAGGTGATTTGTAATATATGTTGAACCAATGGTGAATTAATGAATCCACTTGTACATCGATCTTGAGGTGATATATCGTATATACACGATAGTTAAATCTTCTTAATCTTACTCAATTAATTTTCCTTGTGGTTTTCCGTCTAACATATCCATCAGTGTATCTATGCGTGCAATTAGACTTGTTCATCGGGAACTATCTCTCACAGGTGATGAAATTATGGGTGTGCTACTTTATCTATCAGAGTTTAAATTCTGATGCACATTTTTACATATATGCTGGTGCGGGTGCGTTTCAATAAAAACTTTATGAGGTTGTGAATTTCTCCCACCCTCCGCGTGTCTACATGTGTGCTAAGGGTGCACTTGCGCATGTGTGCGTGTGACGTGGGTGCGTAGTGGTGTGTGCATCTACTTGTAAGGAGAAAAACAGATTTGTTATTTTTAAGTCATCTGAAATTTTTTTAAGTTTAAATCAATTGTTGTGACCATTGAATTTGTGTAGAGGTTAATGTGTCATACGATTGGATATTGATCAAATAGATAAAATACGTGACTTATGCTTAAATTTTTTTCGATCACCTTATAAATAGACAGTCCCGGGAAAACAAAACAGTAAGCCTATGCATAGACAAGCAACACTACTACAGAAAAAGGTCATCATAGACGGTTCTAAACCGTCATCACATATTGTTTCTGATCCGTCTGGATTGGTCTTGTGAGCTCCTTTCTGTACCTCACCAGCATATCACAAGCTGTTCTTACATGTCGTCCGAGTTCGACTCAAGCTCATCGGCAAGGAAGGAGATATGACGAGGATTAAAACCTCTATTTATTATTTAATAGATAAAGGACCATACGTCTTTGTGGTCGTAACCCCTAAGGCTAACGACCTCACTGGTCGTGAGGATTTCAGAGGTTACACAACATCTAACCTGGTCGGAGAAGATTCCCAACCTTATATCTGACCAGTCAAAAGCTCTCAAAACCTTGAACTGATATCTGGACCTAGCGTCAGATATATCCCCTACCGTGTGAAGAATGGGACATATGCTGTATATTTCATACCACGCGATGATACGTAACTCTAAGACACAGGAGTACGGTTAATGCCTCACTGACATATAACCATACGGCAGTTGACACATTATCAACTGACGCCTCTCTTCGACCAGACGCGTTGCTTCCCGAACAGGCGTCTCCTTCAGAGACAACTGCCAACCCTTCATCAACTACATAAGGAGGACTGCGGACTGAAGTGAAGGAGGCCGGAACAGTGAAGATCATTTGGGAAACACTCTCGGAAGAGCATCGTATTCCCGAATTAGTCTTTAGTCTAGGTTACATACACTCATTGTAATAGCCAGTTCATAGCAATAAAGAGCAGCCTCATTACTTTCCAGAAGATATGCACCATTTTCCTCTTTTCTTTCATATATTCATAAAATCGGTGATTTGATCGTCGACAAGAGACGACCGAAAACCTCCAGCAACGCTCCAATCTTAGGTAACACAAAATTAAGATCATTTTTTTACAACAAACAACCAACAAATTGTGTATATTTTGGGAATGTACACATACCTTCCGACAGTCTACCTCCCGCGGCAGGCAAGGACCTCCTCCGCATCCCTCCTCCTCCTCGTCGACTGTGTCGCCTCGCCGAGCCGCGACAGGGAATCGAAGGTGGTCGCCGGAGCTCGGCGTGAGGAGGGGAGAGGGAGATATTGATGAAAGATAATGTTAGGGGCTATAATATATAAGGATAACGCTAAATTTTTTGGTCTCCCGCGCACGTGTTCAATAAATTTCGCCCACGTGTTAAAAAAATTTCGCCCTCCCGCGCTACGATTTACGGACGGTTTCGTACAAAAACCACTGTAATGAGTTAATATCATGAACGATTTGTATTAAAAACCATCTGATTTTACCATAGCTTGGAAATTTCCATACTCTGCGATTTTACAATGGCTCGGAGAGTTTGTCTAAATATCTCATCACATCACAGATAGTTTAACTTAAAAACTGCATGTGATGAAAAGTCCAAAAATAGCCTGTGTTTGTACCAGTGCAGCCCAACCCGGTCGGGTGTGGTCGGGTCTAGTGCATGAAGTGTGAATCAAACTCCAGATCCATCCGATTTAGCCCATAAAATAAAAACAAAATCGCTATGAGCTGCAATTTCGTTCTCAACATTTCATTACTTGGCAATAAAACATACACTTTTTTTTCAGGCCTAAATGATATCGGGCCAAGCCCAACCTAGCAGTAGATACCAGGCCAAATTTCATCAGGTTGGACGGAAGTGGTATGAACTCGTATTGATAAGCGATTTTTTTTCTTTTCGAAATGCCGAGTTTTCATTTTGTATTTGCAGAAGTGGCAGTCCTAAATTATTTTTGCAAAAATAGGCTCCTACTGCATGTTAACTGTGCGTCAGAGCCTCCCCGACCGCCACATCACACATTCCAAATCATATTAAATCATGAAGTACTAATTCTTTAAACCTAAAACTCTAATTTTTGAGACTTAAACCATTAGTTTTTGAGATATTTTTAGAACATATAAAATTCTGAAAAATATTACACAATCAAGTTCATTGTGTAATTAAGTTCACTGTATAAGGAGTTTTAAAAAAATTCATAATGTTTGAACCTCATGTTATATATTAAAAATTCTTATAAATAGTATAATTAAATAATTTTTTTGAAAAAAATTCATAACATATAAAATTTTAAAAAAACTTACACAAACGAGTACACTATGTTAGGAAACTCTACAAAAAAATTATACTTTTTTAGAACTCATTTGCTATATTTTAAAATTTATATAAAAATATATTTAAATAAAAAATTACTAAAATGAGCTACCGCACAGTAATTATACAACAACAACTGCTACAGTGCCTACTGCACAGTCACCGTACGACAATGCCTTTTTTTTTAAAAAAAAAAACTTACCACACAGTGTCGTGCGATAGCGAACGACGTGGCAACCGGGGAGGTCTTGCCGTACTGCCATTGTGTGGTAGAAGGTTATTTTTGATTTTTTTTTTAAAGTTACCACTTCCACAGAGACGAAAACTCGCCAAAAAAAAATTCTTATAAGCCCAACGTATTTCTGTCACGAAAATGCTATCACGTCGCGTATTCGCGAATATACCTGCGAATACGTATTTCCGCAGCAGTATCGGGTCGCTTGCTTCCGCCACACACGGACACATGCCTCTCCTCCACCTCTCGCTTCCGCCGCACCGCCACCTCGTTGGTCGCCGCTGCCGGCTGTCCCCCCCGCCGACACCTCCCCCCTCCCGTCTCTCCGTAAGGTGACCTCGCAAGCCTCCAGAGTCCGGACCGTAGCCCTACCCTCCGCGGATGTTAGAACTGACAGCCGCCGCCTCACTGGCTCACCCGTTCTTGTTCTTGGACAGGGGGGCGGCCTCGGCGTCGGCGGCTGCGGCGGAGTCGTACGCACTCCCCTTTCCGCCGGAGCGCGCTTCCCACCACCGCGAGCTCGCCGTGGCAGCCGCCACCGTCGAGCGCGCCTGCCGCCTCTGCGTGGACGTGAGTTGAGCTTATCCCCTCTTCTCTTGATTTGCTCGTTTGGAGAAATAGGAGGATTTTCAGATTTTTGCGTGGGATTAATTGCCGTTCGGTGGCATCGTGCGATGTTATTATGTAGTAATGTAAAATGATGCTCTTGATGTTGAGCCCGAGTCTTGTTGTGTGGGGGAGTTTGGCCGTTCCAAATTTAGGTTAATGATAATAAAATTGAGACAGATATTTTAGAAATGATCAACTAATTTGCATAAATTTTGCTCTTTGAAGTAAATATTGTGTTGGTTTTTCTTTTGAAGAAAGAGTTAAGATCTCTGTGGAGCACCAGAGTGTCAATCCACCACAATGCCAACATGGAGAAGCTTTGATAAGGCGTGAAACTTGTTGTGTGTAAAGGTTGCTCTCTCGGGGGTGTAAAGTTTGCCACAGGAAAACATTATATTTCAGAGTTTTCAGAGTGAGCTACCGATATCTTGAAGCAGCGTGTTAAACTCATAGTCACCAGATTCACCACAATCCCCCGCGTACCAGATTCATCTACCCGAGTACGATTCGTGGGATGTAGTACACTATTCATATGGAATTTAAAAAGAAAAATGGCGTACCGTGTCCCACAACCCCATTCCTCGACTCGGTCGACCCATGTTCGTGGTGACTACTTAAACTCCCAGAATCTGCAGTTAATTGAAACCCAATTGCATTAATTTCTGTGTACTCGGTAGCTTTGGTAAAGCCATCCGATAAGTTAAAGTCTTGTCTAAAACACACTTGTGGTTTGTGTTTACCATGTGAGTATGTGATCTCCATCACAACTCCTTAATTAATCAACTTTAACCAAAAGAGAGTAAAAGGATGATAGCCTGCTTAGTATTATTTGGGTTTATTTGAGGTTTGAAAAAGAATATTCGTGATACAAATCAACCGCACTCATCTATTAGAGGATAACCCAAGGTATATATACTACAGAGCAAACCCTAGAGCTCATGGGCCATATACACATATACATAACACCCTCATTCAAACTCAACATGGGTTAGGAGGATCTGAAATAATCATAACTAGTGTCGACAATGACACGACCTAGGACACTCTGACGAGCTAATGTAGAAAGGCGAGAGCAACACAAATGACCAAGCCGATGATGCCATCGAGGAAAACTAACAGAGGCTGATGCAAGAGTGGATGACGCATGAGCGGAGGAAGATGGAAGACTCAGACGATCAAGGAAGTAGAGACCCTGAGAACCTCTAAGGCGATGGCTAATACCAACAAGAACTCCTGTCTGACGATCCTGCACATAGCAAGTAGAGTCGTCAAACCCAGCAAAGTAGTGCATATCAGCAAGCTGACCAACAGACATAAGATTCATAGAAAGTTGAGGTACAAATGACGCATCGGGAACAGTAAAATGAGAAGCAGAGAGAGTGCCCTGATGAGTGACTGAACATGAGGTGCCATGAGTTGTCTGTACACAGAAACCATCCATAACAGGTTGCCATGATGCAAGGTGGGACTTATCCGATGTCATATGTAAAGAAACTCCAGAGTCCAAAACCCATGGAAGACTAGTACCTGATACAGAAGAAGATGCTACAGCAAGACTGGCAGACCCACTAGGAGGGGCATCAGATAGAGACCGCTACTGAACTTGAGTATGAAGAGCCTAAAGCTGGAATTGAAGCTGACCCAACTGAGTGGTAAGAGCCGAATCCCCAACAGATGCATGAGTGGTGGCAGCAACCACACCACGACAATGACGATGAGATGCAGGTCGCAGCTCTGGATAAAGTCGGTAGCACCTCTGAACAAGATGGCATGGCTTCTTGCAGTGGGGACATAAAGCCTGGTTGGATGTAGCATCAAAAAGTGTAACAGGCTAATAAACCTCATAACGAGGTGTCGCAAGAACAAACTGAGGTGGTGTCAATCTGAAGGACAGAGGGTGAAGTCGAGTCTCAGTAATCAATGCGGCAAGGGCCTCCTCCGTGGTTGAAAGAACAACACGTCCTAGTAGTTGAGCTCGAATAGACTCAAAACTCTGGGCGAAGGCACATAACAAAGGTGAACATTAAATTCTACGCATCATGACCCGCCTTGCCTACACAGCCAGTACATCCAACACAACAAAGAGGAACCATGGAGGTTAGCTGTCGTGAAATGCGAGTGAAAGAGCTGTAGTACTGCTCAATAGACATCTCCTGCTGACGTAAATCATGAAGAGTTTGTAGAAGAGAAAGCGGCGCCGCAGACTTTGTCCGCTCATAACGATCTTTGAAGATACTCCCACATCTTGCGAGAACTTGAAATATCAATGAAATCCATCATGATTGAAATTTCAACACTGTGACATAAGATACCCATAACACGATCATCAGCACTTCGCCATACAACAGCCTTCTTCATGTTAGTCTTCTCAGTCGGAGACTCCACCGTAATATATGAGAGAAGACCAATAGACCGAAGAAGCATGCTAACCGATGACGACCACTCATGATAATTATGGCTATCCAGCTTGATATTTGAGGCTAGAAGAGCACCGCCCATACCAAGAGAATGAGGAGAAGCAGAAATACCATCAGCCAGCGTCGGGGCGGCCCAAATCCAAAGCCTGGGAGGGAGCTCGGGGGTGCAGCGGTGTCGATCCGGAGCCCGGGCGTCGGGGCGGCCCGAAGCAGAGGAGGTCGAGACGGAGGAGGCCTGGGCGTCGGTGTGGCTCGGGAGCAGAGTGCAACCAGCAGAGTGCTCACGAGTGGAGCAGCTGCGGCGGAGAGTAGACCGTGCCATCCTTACCGCAGTGGCTTGCGCACAAAGGCGAGCGTTCGACGGAAGGCGGCGGCTTGCTCTGATACCATGATACAAATCAACCTCACTCATCTATTAGAGGATAACCCAAGGTATATATACTACAGTGCAAACCCTAGAGCTCATGGGCCTCATGGGCCATATACACATATACATAAAAATTCGTACCTAGAGCATTTTCTTCTTTCAATTTTCCATTAGTCAAAATAGGCCAAAGTTCATTGGAAAATATAACATGTATGCCTGGGACAGGAAATCAAATTCATGACCATAACAAGAATTCAATTACAGCATTACTTAAAAAAACATAAAAAAATAAAGGTACAATGAATGCAATATACTCATTAGCGAATTATTCTTGTGGGTCAGGTCTTAGTTTATGTTCAAATTGGCAAAAACCAATTTTGGTTTAGTCAGGTTTGGTGAGATTACTGAAAGAGAGAATAAGTACAGCTAAACACCAAAGGCTTTAGCAGCAATAGACTGTACTTAGTCCAAATGTAATCTTTGTGAGTTATCAAATAATCATCCAGTTATGATGTAATAAATCTAAATGTTTGCCTGACCTCTCACTAAAAATTTATTCAACGACCTGAGTTGCATTTTGCTTGTTGAATTGTATGCCTTGACAGGTGAAGAGATCACTGCTTTCAGGTGACAGGAGGATTCTTGAAAAGAATGACCAAACTCCTGTAACAGTTGCGGATTTTGGAGTGCAGGCCCTTATTAGCCTCGGTAATTCATAACACAGCTACTCAGTTCAGCTTATCATATGCACTTTGCACCTTTGTCTGATGCCATCTTTTACCCCGGTGCTATGGGAAGAACTCCAGCAATTGTTTCCATCAATACCTCTGGTGGCAGAAGAGGACTCAGCATTTCTAAGGTTGCCTAGTACTGATGATAACAGTAGTAATGTACTTGTTGAGTCCATTTCAAGTGCTGTCGCAGACAAAGTGAATAACAGCGATTCACCTTTAACTCATGATGATGTGTTGAGAGCTATTGATAGAGGAGGCAAGGATGCTGTCTTCTTTGACTCAAATCCTGCTACTTATTGGGTAAGCTACCAAGTGTCATTAATCATACGTCTAGATCTGCAAAAGTTGGTTCAATTGAGTAAAAATGATGTTGTGGTTTTGAAGGTACTTGATCCAATTGATGGCACTAAGGGTTTCTTGAAAGGAGATGACACTATGTATGTGGTATGGCTCTCTGTAATTTCATTGTAAGGCTTGTTATTGGATATCGTTGATCATATCGCCATTGAAATGTTTAATGCAGCCATTTTTTAAAGGATGTATAAAACTACAAGCATACTCCTTTGTTATATGCAGCATATTTCCGCGTGCACAAAAAATGTTCTCATTGAACAAACATGGACTCCTGAGTATCTTGGTAGCCACATTTCTGTCATCCACGTTCACTTTTTTAGGATTATTTGTATTGGACACTATATTATATGAGTAGCTCGTCTCAGGACTTCCGTCAGTTACTACCTGTAGCATAAGTGATCCAGATGAATGCTTCAAAAGCCATAATCAACATTATATGAGGTCCATTGCACGTTATGGTTTGTGGCTTGAAGGTTTTTTAGATAGTCCCTCATTGAAACAAATCATATACAACATTGCAATTTCATCATTGATTAACTGAGGTGTAGAATGTATGTGCAGTTTTTTTTATTAGGCACATTTTCTTTTGGACTTGTCATCTTTGGTAATACCAAGTTTGACAAATTTGCATGTCTGAATACCAAGTTTGTTTGCCCTTATGTGGTCGCTGTTCAATGTGGATTTGCCAAGTCAGGCTTCCTCAGTAATTTCTGAGCATTAGACCTTGATCACTTTGTTTTCTTACTCTTTTTCTTCTGATATGAAGCTTTTTCCTTTTTCTTAAGGTGGGTTTGGCTCTTGTGGTTAATGGAAAGGTAGCAGTAGGAGTGATGGGATGCCCAAATTGGACCAATGGTACCATAGCCAGCAAGAAAGACAAGAGTTCTGCTGCCTGTGCTGGCCATGGCATCCTTATGGTGTCTCATGTAGGCTGTGGTACTTGGTCTAGGCACCTGTCTGTTGAGATTGACCAGTTCACAGCCGCACAGGATGTTTGGAAGAGATGCTTTGTTGATCCCTGTTCAGTTGTACATTTGGCACGCTTCTGCATTCCTGACAGCCAAACTTGGAATATGATACCATTATCTGTTCTCTTTAGCTCAACGATGGATGAATCTGATCCTAGAGATGAGAGTAAAATTCTTCTCCTATCCGCTTGCTGCGGCAGGTTTGTTACACTTTCCATTTTACCAATACACTACTTATGTTTGTGTGCGTCTCTACATTCTTAACCAGTTTAAACATGGTGCTAACGAATCAGCAAAAGGCATTTCAAGCACTGACAGATTTTCTCCCAATCCTAACAAGTTGTAAATGGATACTATGGTTTGTTGTTTACTACGGTTTTGTCAGCATAATCTAAAATGAGAAATATCCTTTTGCTTTCTTGTGCTGTCCTGCTGTCATATTACTTTGAGAAGATTTCCTACAAAAGTATCTGACTTAGGTTGATAGTGACTATCTTAGATTGATTACCAATTGGTCGGTGCATGAGTGATCGTGATGCACTCTTCTTGTTGCTGTTTTGTAGCTTGTGCAAGTATCTAATGGTAGCTTCTGGGAGAGCCTCAGTTTTTGTCCAACGAGCACGGGTGAAAACTCTAATCAAGGTGCCCAGTTACCACTTGCTTGCAATTCCCCTCGTACTGCATGACCAGTTAAACAACTTGTTGACTCAGTTTGCACTGATCCTTTCTTTTCCTGCTGTTTACATAGGCTTGGGATCATGCTGTTGGAGTAATTTGTGTGCAAGAAGCTGGAGGTCAGGTATATATATACCTCACTTGCTAAGACAAGACTCCACGAAATGTTTACTTGTTCCATCAATTCGCCATTATAATCATGGTGATTTTGTAACTTGTCGAAACTGCCAGATCAGTGACTGGAGTGGGAAATCGTTGGATCTTGCAGCTGACCTAACGGGGCGCAGAATCATCTACCCTTCGGGCGGTATTCTCGTGACAAACGGTGCTCTGCATGACAAGCTTGTCGAGATGATCTCAGCAAATTACAAATAGTTGCAACGTCGCATAGCTCCACGCACCAACACATTTTTTGGGTAACATTTTACCTCGTCGACCATCAAATTGTATTCGGCCTCGCATTTGAGAGAAACTGCAGACTTGTTCAGTTAACTTTCCATGCCATTACGACAAAAGATATATATGAATAAAATGGCACTGTTCCCTTTAAAAAAATGAGTACCTGAACTTCTTAAGCAGCTTCGTTCAGAAAATATACACGCCAAACGTGATGCTCGTCTTGTAAGTCGTGATATCATATGCTTGCAAAATTCTAGAATCTTTTTGCCTTCACAATGTGTGAATCCGTTGGATAATCCTGAAGTTTGCATGGTCGTATAACGTCCACGCGCACCTGAAGCAAGCTTGCAACGGGGAGAAATCTTGGACCAATCCGACAGCGCTGCGCCATGCAAGATGTTTGGCCACCAATTCAAACCGAAGAAAAAGACACCCAAAAGATTGCAGCTCTGGCTCCATCTCAGGATAACGACCTGCGGCGCCTAATGCAGAATTGTCAGGTCCTAAGCATGATTAGCCTTACAAAATCCATCATAAGGGCGAACTTTACTGCTGCTGTATGGTCTGCACGTTTTGTTCTCCAGTGACACGTCTGCCTGCTGCGAATTCAGTAGATTGTTGGCTTCTTGTGGTAATCTATGTTGACTTTATTAGGCATAAGAACTGATCAGATTATTTTTTTTCTGCTTGTGCGAAAAGTCGTATTTACGCGTCTTCGAAATAATTCTGTTATGTAAGCAAACACGGTGAAAATTCTTCAGGCACGAAGAGTTTATCTTGATCTGAAACGCTGCCGAGTATCTGTCGCTTGTTGTTGCAGGAATCGACCATGCTTGCTCAGAGTCAACGATTTCGGCAAACCTTTCCTGCTTGACGAACGGAAATCACATGTATTGGATGTACAACAGTACAAGTGGGCCAATGAATGGAATTCAGACATTGTAGCAAATGCATTGAACAGTTGAGAGCTTCCATTCTTGCCCAAGAAATTATGCAGCAGATGCTGAAATATATGTACTTATCTGGCAACTCAGTTTTCAGAGTTTTTTTTGTCTTTTACAATCTAGCTTGTCAACTGAAACATCACTGTTACACCGGGGAATCATCTTAATTTAGGCGCCTTAGTGAGAACTCAAACATGCGACATATATCCTTTACAACAAGAAGTAGTGCCTACCATTGAGCTGAGCAATCAATATTCTTGAGCATTCTCAGAAGTCAGAACGGCCAAACCAACATATGAACAGCTAAAAACAGATGTCAAATGTTCCTGAATAATTCAGAATTTTTTAATAAGGCACTGTCCTCAGCACATTTTCAGTCGCACATTTGAACATTTCTTCTGCCTTTCTTGTCCGAGAACTCGGGAAGCTTCTGAGGCTGGATGATCAAGGCATGGCACCAACCACCAAGTGTGCTGTCTGCGCCACCAACTTCCTCATCCCAGATGGCAATAATGCAGATGTTCTTGCCGTTTTCAGGCCATGCACATAAACAAATGCAGGGAGCAAGTACTCGCTCTCATCTCATGTATGCATGGGCCATGCATGAGGTGACAAGCAAATTATAATGCTTTCCCGCCATCTACTCTCGCTAACTATAGGCGCGCGGAGGCGATCCAGGTCACAACCGCACACAACCACAGGTGCCTCGTCCCAGCTCCAAATCTGAATATTGCTTAATTTTGTGGAGTGTTTGATGCAACAAAAGCGCAGGAAACAGCCTGTGCGTTCAAAGTTTGTTGCTGCTAACTAGACACCTCATCCACGTACGTACTTAACTCGAACCTACCATGCATATATATTACATGCCACATGAACAGTAGCCACAAATACAGCAACAACAAAAAAAAAAGAGTATAAGAGATCGTCACAGCTATTACATTTAACTAAACTCAATCATGCCTAATCACCAGATGAATGTTCTAGCAGCATCGAAGTTGCAGATAAACTAAACTATGCACGCATGCCCTAGCTAGCTAGAGATCGATCTTTTGTGTACTTGTTTACTATTTTACCTTCGTTGATCTCATTCGCAATCGCATGTGACTTCACTCCACATTATAGTATCTAGCTAATAGACGATTCGCATTGCGACACAGCAGCACTTTGACTCGGCGAGTTGCGATGTCCACACCCAAATTTTCAAACCATTCATGGTACTTTTTCCCTCTAAACAAACCCAAAGTAGAAACATAATTAATCAGGCGTATAAACACACAGGATTTGTATATTTGAATACGTTAAACGTCAATGTTAGGATGAAGCAGGCGAGACCGGTGACCTCACGGAGATCTCGCGAATCACCGAACCGCGAATTAACTATGCGTGGATCAGGGGCATATACTGGCGGCGTAGAGGACGCCGTGACGCTTATATTATTGGAGAAGGGCACGTAGCGCCAATCAGCTGTGTGTGTTGTATTAGAGCATATACAATAGGATGCAGCTGTCTATAAGATTTATCATGTAAAATATTAGTTGACGCAGATGAGAGAGAGAGAGTATAAAAAATTATGCTATCTCTCGTGCAGTAGTCGACTGTAACACGAGAAACAAGACATATTATACATGAAGGGGTTATCTATAGAGACATGTAGAGAGATAATTCATTATAGTAGTTGTCTTTAATGCTATCTATAGATGACATAAATATATATTGTAAACAACAGTTGTCTATACCATTTTACATGCTTTTATTCGTAACAACTCCTTGCCATAAATACTCATGGGGGGTCAAATGGGCGATGTAAGCATACTCCATTTTTAGGGAAGGGATACGCCATGGAATGCTTGCCACGCGCCACGTTAGGCACCCCTAAATTGAGTATTAGGGCAATAAACATTTGTGTTACGTAGTGTTTTGGTGATCGATGTTACTTAATTTGGGAGTGTGTTAGCTTAAAATGACTAGATTTTAGTAGTGCGTGAAAGGTGGCTGGTGTCTCCATGGCAAGAGACATGGATGCAATATTAAAAGTTACTACCAGATCTAGCTAGCCAGCTAGTTTATCTTATGTATAGTGTTAAAATAAATCTAGCTACCTAGGTAGGTTAATTCTATATGCTGCGTGTATGTATCGGTGTATCTGTTGGTGTATTGACAATGAGTAGTGGGAAAAGCTAGAGAGGGGTACAATATAAATCACAGAATTGACATACTATTATACAAAGAGTCATCACAGACGGTTTCTGAATCATCTGAATTTATATATCAGTGATAACAGGCGGTTATCACAGACGGCTAACAGGCGGTTATCACAGACGGTTTGTGAGCCGTCTGTGATAAGTCACAACACAGACGATTTTTAATCGAAGCCGTCTGTGAAGTCCTACTACCACAGACGGCTTCTACAAAAAACCGTCTGTAATACATTGTCCATTACAAACGGTTATATGGACCAACCATCTGTGAGTGGAGACATATCACCGACGGTTAGTTAAAAGAATCGTCTGTGATATGTTACATATCGCAAACGGTTGTTGGTGGTAGCCATCTATGGTAGTAGGCACTCACATATGGTTTATACCATGAAACCGCCTGTGATAGTTCCTTCTATACCAAAATATTTTTTCCTGTTTTTCGACTAGCCTCGGGAAATGCTAGACATGCCATCTGAAAACAATATGCAGATAACAGATACAAGCAAATACACAAATACATAGATATATCACAGATACACATATAAACAAATTTACAGATTGATTATATATGAATTGCCATAATATTTTTATAACATGTTTACAGATACAGTAAGAAAACATTGTTTCTCACTAAAATTTTTATTCAATCCCGACCGAGTAAAACTCTCCTTTTAGGTCAATGACCTCCGTCTTTAAGGAGGTGGCGAGCCGTCCTCGAATTTTGGAGAGTTCATTCATTTTGACTGCACTTGAACCGATGCTGCTACCCTGTCGCTAGTAAGAGTAAAGTCGTAAGCACTTATATATATTAATTGATAAGTAGAAAATAATTATTGTGAGATTAACAAACCTCTATATCCTTGGTTGTCCTGTAGCTACCACCCATGCTTCCTTTGGCAATGTACGCAGCGAACGACCTACGTGATTCAAAAAAGTTAGCCTCGACCATTGCACATGAATGGTGCATAGAGTTATTTATGTATGAAATGAGTTTACATGTCGATTAATTGTTGCACAAGTGTGAAATCATGATTTCTCTTGTTTAGGGAATCAAGGTATATAACATTGTTCCACTTTGGTACAATGACAATTAGAATCCAGTATCACCTACACATGTATACCACCATAGTCTTTAAAACTAAGTTCGTGTTGCATATAGAGTACAAATCAATGAGTATAGAAATGAGTGAAGCACTTTCCCCTGGTTGTAGGGTACAAGTATGTACTCCTTGTAACTGTGAGCATGCAGTCCCGTTGTTACGTAATCCTTGATGTAGGATGCATCGCTATTGATGCATTGCTCAGAGACCAGGTGTGGGTTGAGAAAATCAACCAGTTCTTTTCTTTGTTTGGCTTCTTGGAACATGTGTCTGTACATAAGCAAGGAGTTATGGCATTTATCGGTATTACATGAATGTAGACTGTAATTGTACACACTTAAAGTGTCCAGCATCTCAAAAGTGAGATGTCGAGGGTGTCGAGGTTGTAGAGATCGAACAAGCCGTCGAAGCCCACCACGGCGAAGCCGGGCTCGTGGAGAAAATGCTTCGCCGTGTACTTGACGGTGAAACCCGAAGGGCGTTTTTTCCTCGTTTCGTTGGTCTGTCCCACGTACCATGCATGCAAAGACATGACACCCATTCCAATGTTGGCTAAGAGTGTATTCGAGACCAACGGCTTTCCTTGCTCATATGTCTTGCACTTTTGAGGCACCTTACTTTTGTTCAATTTGGTCTTGTTGACACGTGTGTATATGTTCTTCACGGGAGACGAATAGACACGCTCTTCACATATGCTCGGTGTGTTCTTCATGGGAGCTGATATGGTGTCTTGCCGACGAGGATCAGGTGTACGTGGGCACATCGAAGGGAGGGTCGGAGAGGCCTTAGGCTGAAGATGGTCGTGTGGATCAGGTGCACGTGGGGACATCAAAGGGAGGGTCAGAGAGGCCTTAGGTTGTAGATGGTCGTGTGGATCAGGTGCATATGGGGACATCGAAAGGAGGGTCAGAGAGGCCTTAGGTTGTAGATGGTCGTGTGGAACAGGTGCCCATAGGGACATCAAAGGGAGGGTCAGAGAGGCCGCAGGCTGTAGATGGTTGTGTGGGGAGGCCAGCTGTTCATGCTAGATAGATATCGGCATGGAAGGGTCTAGGGCGATGTCCCTTTTGGGCCACTAGACAAATTTGTGGATGACATCTCCTAGTGTCATGGTCTCGTCATTTAGGGGCTTCTCCAGTGGGACGGCCCTGAAACCGTCATGTACCATGTTCACTTGGATCTTCACGAAACCAGTCCCTAGCTGGGCACCGTGCACCAGCGACCCGCAATGATGATATATGTTCTTGAACTTCTGCACGAATCTCCTCTTTCAACCGTTCCTCGCACTCGGTCTTACATCTCTTCCTACTCCTATACGCCTTGGAGTCATGTAGGAATCCCTGCCTCCAAGGTACGTAAACCCCAAAGCCTCGCATGTGATCCGGGTGCTCCTTGTTTCCTAGGGCCGTGGATAGCATATCTATCTCCCTGACTGCTTCGAAGGAGCCTTGGAAAGATTCAGTACTCAATGTTTGCTGCAATAGGTTATCATGTTATTTTAGACTTATCAATTATGAAGTTATAGATTTATTAACAACTATGTAGTTTGATATATCTTACCAGACATTGGGATACTCCCTTGTCTACCGGGTTTGTGAAAGAGATGGCGCCCGAAAATGTGGTTGATGACCTCGCTCTTAACCAGTTTCGGACGCGCTCGTCTGTGATCCCGGCAAATGGCGGGGAGATCTCCCACAAGATTGCCTCCTCATACTCCCTCGTCCATTGCGGGATTTTACCCGTGTACCCAGTGATGCCGAGTCTGTGGGGGTGAGTGTTTTGTCTTAGGAGAGCCTTGTGCGCGCGCACTTTGCTACTGAAATTCGGTCGTCGTCTTCATCCGCACAAAGGCGTCCCGTGTATCTGACGATATGAAATGATACTTCGTGAAGGGCGCTCGATCCTTATTCACGTACTCCGTGACAAGCGTGCTCTTGAAGATCTTCCACGACTTTCCCATCGCGAGGAACGCTTGTCGTCGCACGAGTCCCTAAGCTTCTGCTGGGATCTTGGACGAACTTGAAATTTCAGCCCACAGCTTCTCTTTCTCTACTTCCGTCAGAGACTTCCAGTTTGGTGTGGTGATGGGGACCCGTTCCCTTGCAACTATCCCGTTGGTGGTCCGGAATGTTGCTGCTGCTTTCTTGGAATGCAAAGGGACCCCAACAGGACTGACCTACACGATGGTCATTCAGCCCTCAGGCCTTTTCGATATTTCTCTGTCATCTCGCTCAGGTGCCCGTTTCTTCGAAGTGCCAGACGCATTCGGCGACGTCGATGACGGAGGCGAAGACTATGCGGACGCCATCTCGCTTACTTGCTATCAATGGAAACTTTTTCAGCAAAAGATGAAAGGGGAGAAACATATATGAATGAAGGAGAGCTGAACATTTGCTAGTATTGATTCGGTGAGTTTAATTAATTAACAAAAGACCTTGGCCCCAGGTCTCCACAATTAAATAATTAACACAAGACCTTTCATAATTAATTCCAGCATAATTAACAATAATTAAAGCATAATTATAGTAGCATTTAAATGAAAAAAAGACATAAATACATGTTAATCCTCCAAGTCATTTAAACTGGATAATATGCTCAAACCATAGAACATGACAACAATAGAAATTAACATAATGCTCAGATTTAATAGTTTAATTATTGCTATCAAACGTTGGACTGCTCAAGATGAATCTTGGCCTCCTCGCCACGATTGTCTATGCTCTTCATTAATTGAATATGATCACAAAAATTCAAATTTTTGAGCTCTCAACAATGCTTTACTGTGTTGTCAAATTAAGATCTCACAAACAACAATATGTCATTCAACTACAAGAGATATGGTTATGATTAACAGTGCAAAGAAATAAGACTTTAGCTATTCAACCAAAACACAAGTAAACAACCAATAGTGCTGAAAAGTCATAGATTGAATATGAAAGCCTGCCGACTAGCAGTGAACCAAAATGGTCACAGCACAGAGAATCAACTCAGTTTAATAAACACAATGTAACTAAGCCTTCTGAAGATAATATAGCAAAAAAACTAGAGATAAAATGGAAATATCAAGCAACATATGTAGAGCTCAAATCTGAATGTACTTATCAATTCAATTATGACACTTATCCTTATTAAGCAACTAAACCGAGCCCGAATCGAACAAACGCGGCAAGCAACTACAATACCACACCATACCGAGATGGGAGATTTTGGATCCATACCTTCGATTACCGAGATGAGAGGAAGACCGAGTTTGGAAGAAGGAGTGGCCAGGTCAGATCCAGGAGGAGAGGAAGATCAGGTTGGTAACCGCACGAACTTCACCGCAAGCTCAAAACTTCACGAGCGGCGTCGGGGAGCAGCAGGGACCAGCGGTGTTAGGGAGCAGCAGGACCGGCGGCAACATGAAGAAGGGCAGCATCGGTGCATGTCAGGTAGAAGGCATGACAACGGGGAGAAGGGGAAGGGACAGGTGAGCGAGGAGTAAGGGCGCAAACCCTAGCAGGGCCCTACTTATAAAGGAATATCACAGACGGTTCTATTAAGAGATACATATCACAAACACTTCCAACCACAAACCGTCTGTGATACAACATTTCCACAGACGGTTGGTATTTAAAACCGCCTGTGATTTATACGAATATCACAAACTGTTTGTATTAAAAACCATCTGTGATGATTCACAGGCGGTTATTAACAATAACCGTCTGTGATAATTATGTTTTGGTTGTTCACAGACGGTTATAAACAAGACATCTGAGAGCAACAAATAAACTTTTAAAATCTGAGCAATATGGTGATTTTGGTTGTTCTCAGGTTCTATGTTTTGAGCATATAATCATGTTTACGTGACATGAAGAAATTACATGTTTATATGTCAATTTTTTCATTTAAATGCTACTGAAAATATGCTTTAACTATGATTATTATTACTGAAATTATATTTGAATATTTACTAAAACTGCTAATTTTACGACAAGTAGTTCAACACCTGTGCATAGAACTTAGCGTACTCATGCCTAATCCTACAGTCGCCACTGCAGAAGACGATGTAGTCGCCCCACCCTTCTGTCACACCACAGCCGGTGCTCGTGCACCGGCGGCCGTCCTCCGGTGGCGCCAAACCCGGCCCTACGACCCAGCCATCTTCTTCCACATCGCCTCTCGGACCACGTCCGCAGCGAGCCTCCGGCACCGCCTACACTCCTGGTTGTTCCTCTTGGCTGTCTCACACGTGCCGTCGGTCGGCTCACCCTCGACCTGGCTGATGTAGTGCTTCCCAAAGTCGCACGCCTCGCCAGCCGTGTAGAGGAGGAGGTAGCGCTCGTTGTCCAGCCACTTCATCGCCTTCTCCTGCTCCAGCGCCACGCGCCTCCCCACGGTGCGCTCCTTGGATGTCTTGTATATGGCCTTGCAACTCTAATATACGTACACAATTCAAGATGTCAGAATCTTAATACACGAATTGCTCCATAAGAGAAAATTAAAAGGTCAAATTAAGGGCGTTATTGCTAGTCAGATTAGTGATATGTTTCCCTAAAAAATAATATAAAAAATAGTAACATGTATGCATGCATGGATTGGTTGCTGCCATAAATAGTAGTACGTATCTTTGTAGGTATATAAATACATACGTTGCTCGTAGGCTGCAGAGGTTAGCCATGGGCTGAGGAGAGCTTGCAGCCACGATCCCGACGATGTCGACGACGACATCGTGAGGAAGAGCGACGGCGACCGCTGATCTCCTTGCCTTGGTCCTCATCGTCATGCTCCGTGTACTCACCATGGCGCGCGAGGTACTAGCTAGTTGCGTACGTATCTAATACCACGATCATTCTTGTAAAACAAGGAGTAAACGTCGGCACGCGAGACAAAGAGATGCATCGCACAGGAGTCGAAGTGGCATTGAATATATCACAGACACTTCCAGCCACAAACTGTCTATGATACAAAATTATCACACATGATTCTTGTTATAGACGATTATATTTAAAAATCGTCTGTGACATCTGCAATAATCACAGACGATTTTTATAATAAAAAAACATCTGTGATAATTACGTATCACAGACGGTTCTAGCCATCACTAGTAGCATAGACAGTCGCGATTGTAAAATCGTCTGTGATAATTACAATACTGACGGTTTCTGAAGAACTGTTTATGTTGAGACGTCCAATATAACCTCTTTTGTAGTAGCGAGATATGTATTTTTTTTATTCCCCTCAAACAGTTGTGAGCCATGTAATGCCAGGCAAATTTGTGCCCCGGATTAATTGCATCGCGATTAATTACTGCTGCTAGCAGGTTGGATGCGTCCGCACGCATTGCTTGCTGCTGATGGTTCGCACGTGTGTTATCATTAGTCATTTGGCACTGTCCTTACGTCGGCTAATCTAATCTGTTGGTTAATTTTCCTCAAAATTTGTTGGGATCGGCACGTACAATCGACATCATCAAATTTGTCTTGTGAAATAAGATTTTGAGATAGTTACTTACATTTAACCTTCTTTGTCGTTTTTTATTCTAGACCAGATCACGACGCAACCCGATCTATATTTCTAGTGTAATTAAATGTTTATTTCAAAATTTTGGTCTGAATTTTGATCTAAAATATCTAGTTTCAAAGAAACTCCACCTGATAAATTTTCTGCAACATTTTCTAAAACAAAAGGAGAGAGAAATTTATGTGCAAAAGATCTAGGTCTCTGTGTAATATATGCCATTAACAAATTTGTTTTAGAGGCCAGCATATATAGGAAATGCAAGAAGTACTGAAACGATGACATGACTAAGTTTTGATCGTTCCCCAGCCGGCCAACCGTAGTCTAAAGATGCACAGTTCAATTAGATATGAGGTTGTCTTCATGAAATGTATATAACTAGGACGGTATGCGCGCTGCGCTGCGCCGCACTTATCTCCGGTGGTTTTGTTTTCTATGTGAATCAGTATAAATGGTAATGTTTGTAATTCATAGTGAATAGTTTTATTAAGGGATAGAAAAGAGATGATCATTTTTCTGTCATAATGCTGGGTTAGCATAGGTTAAGTATTCTTTAACGAATTGAATAGAAGAAATTAACATATATGTTAATAGGCAGAGTGATTCAACCAGGAATGTAATAGAAGGCAAACTTGGAGACTATGATTATAATTTGTTCATGCAGATGCTGGCGGTATGGTAGGATGAGTAATACATATAGTTTGTAATTTACATCATAGTTTAGAACGGTAATAGACATAGACATGTACATGTACTATGACTGAGAATAGGAAATAATATAAAAGCTAGACGATGTTTGTTCAGTTTAGTTCCTAACATGAGTGAAAGCTCAAAAGGCATGTGCAACGATTTTTTTCTGGGTGCAATCTGTTTTGCCCAAAGCATTGTTAGCACAGTTGCTAGTCACAAAAGGTATAGCGTACTGATTCCACTTTGTCTACTCCACATATATTATGCTGCTAAAAGGAATTTGGTATAGAAGAGTTAGTTTGTTAGTCGATATTGTTAACAATAAGGAATGATTTTACTTTTGCTAACCTGTTGTTTTAGTCATTTGTCTATGCATCCATGTTGATTTTCTTGATAACAAAAGGTTTCTTTGTTTGCTCCAGCCTGTTGCAATCAGGGAAATATTAGGTTAATATGTGGTTAAGACCTTCAGCAATCATTTAATGGATTGTAACAGTAGTTTGAGATAGAAGTACCGCGCCTTGTCTCGAGTTACGATGATAACATTCTTGTTGTCATGAGCGGGACGTTTTCGATGCTGTAATAATGGTCTGTCAGTTTGTGTATAGGCATAATAAAAAGGTAAGCATGTGAGATTGGTTTGATGTAGGGGGTTTGTACAAATGGGAAATTAAATGTTTGTCAGTTGGGAAATTAAATGTTTGTCAGTTGTATGATAGTAGATCTAACCTTGTTGATTTCTGGGGATGGAGGTGTGTGCAATCCAAGTTGATTTAGTCTTGTCAGTGGCATAGTTATCTTTGGTTATTGGAGTTGAAGGCGAGTGTGTTACGGCCGTCGCGAAATAGACCCTGGCAGAAGAAGTTGTTGTTCAGTTGCATGCTTTGATGAGCTAGTGATCGGTTGACAGACAGGGTCAACATCTTTTGAAGTTCTGGTCTGTGCTTCAGGAAGGAATGGAGCTAAAGGTTTTGTTGGTACGACGCTGAAGCTATCAACTTGGAATGATGCAGATATTCTTTGAAGCGCTCCACGTGATCCACTGACTTTTAAGTTATACCGACGTCCATAGAGTCTTGTTATTTCAGGTGGTATGAAACCAGTAATGGTGGGAGCAGATGCTGCAAGGTGTAGTGCTGGGATTCCTACCAATTCTTGTCCTATATCTCCAAAGAACACAAACTCTGCCATTGGTGCATTAGTTTTGTCAATGCTGGTTATATCAACACCACGTACAGGAATCTTGTACCTACATGCAAGTGTGTAAGGTAGATGAGTACATAGGCATAGTAGTGGAATGCAAAGGACTGGAAGTATGTTGCAGCAAGAACCTTGGCTCAGCTGTCAAGTTGTTGCATCTCGCACATTTGTAGCCTTGATGGTTGAATCAGTAGTTCTCTTGCAACCGCCACAGGATAGGTACCACCAGGCTTCATTCGGAGTGAGTTCTTTGATTGCGATGGCAACAGTGTATGTGTGTCCCTGTCATTTGTATTTTGGTAAGTCTGAAGATGTTGTTGAATATGTCCCAAAAAAAATCTGTTATGCTGTAGTCAATTTGTGCGGAGGGTAACATACCACAGCTTCATGTGCATTCAAAGTTGTTAGTTCATGGACTGTCATGGGTATTGGTCTTTGTTTGAGTTTGGGTTTGGCCAAACCATTTAATCGATGTGGGATGCACGAAAAGTGAGGGCAAAGATGATAAAATGTTAAAATAATGTGTTTGAGAGTTGTTGTGCAAGACTGTAGTAAGTAATGAATTTGGTAATGGTAATTGTGTAATAAACATAGCGAGATAGGAATGTTTATGTCAGTTATGCGAACCATGGCATTATTAATTCATGATGTTAGGGGTGAGCATGTTCATTGATTGGTCTATGGCTTACAACAGGATTGTAGAACCGAGTATATTACAAAAAATGTTTGGTTCATTATGGAGTATTAAATGTATAAAGCGAATATATTTGTAGATGAATGAGTAAAATGTGGATTATATCTGTGTTACTGATTTTGGGAAAGTTATTAGAGCTGACTTGTTCTATAAGCAGGAATATGACGAAATTCAAAAAATTGTAAGATGAAGGAAGCAAGGTTATCTTGCGTTGACCTGTTCTGGAGAGCAAGCGCTTCAGGTAGGTTAGTGTTAGTATACCACTTGCAGATGGTGCTGCCCTGTAGTGATAGTTGACCTGTAGAGTTTTTGTAAATATTTTAAAAAAATTCATGTGATGGCAGTACATATTTGTAGTTTGTGTATGGTGAATGTAAGTATATATGTAAATGTGTTTTGTACCTTCATAGAGTCTAGCAGTAAGGCCAACAAAGAGTATAACAATGGGTTCTTTTTCTCCTGCAGCTTGTAGTCCAGGTGCATCAAATTCATTGGCATGTGTTCCCATAGAGTAACACAGTTTGTTTCCTATTTTTTCATTGGGAAGTGTTTACTTTTCAAATGCAGTGAGCGATATTTAAGTATCAAGTAAAGGTCAAAAAATTGAAGAATACCTGCCATCGGTGATGTTGATGTTACGAATTGTCTTTGTGATCCCTTTTGCAACAACCGTCTTAACATGAGAGATCCCCGTGATAAGGCCAATGGTATCTTGAAATTAACAGCGTTTGTTACAAAACATAAATATGTATGAAAGTTAAACGTAAATATATGTAATGATATAACATTTGTAGTTTTAAAGAGATTCATGAAATGTTGCTAACACGAAAGGAATTGGTTACATCCTAGGCGTGTTCGCAGTATATCGAAAGAAACAATTGTGCATGCATACTTTGGGAAATCATTTGGCATAATTGGCACTTCATTGATCTTTGTATGTCTGGTAAATCTAGCCATCAAAGGACAGTTAACTGCTTGATAGGATGGTTTAGCATTAGCTACTTCGAAATATTCAATAAGGTAAATGCTATTTTCTTTCAGGGCCAAGGTGAACAGGGAAATGTGTCTTCACGAATTTGAGCTTCCATGGTATTGCCCTATCAGTTAAGATAAGCAGAGATATTATATAACCAAAGGTGTGTAAGGGAGAATAATATGTATAAAATGAGGCTGACCTGCTCGTCCAAAAGAACGAAATCAAGACGAAGGACTTTTCTAGGAGTACTATCATCTACATATTCAGAGAAGCGAGTTGCTCTTACACGTACACGCCAACGATGCGATTCTTGTGTCACATCTTTTAGTAGAACGTATTCCATCTGGATAGAATGAATCATAAAGAGGAAATTTAGTTTCATGAGCATTGCAATGGGAAATGAGTAGTGTACTGAAGATAGGTATGTTCACATAATGGCAGTTCATAGTACAAATGAATAGATAAATATTTCAGTACATGTTGCAGTGATGTGTAGTCTGTGTGAACTCTTGATGTCTAAACATGTTTTGATGTTTATGCAGTAAGAGTTGTCGAGCGAAAACGGTGAAATCAAAATATGTAACAGATGTTGAAAGGTATAATCAGTGTCAAAATCGGATCATTGCTTGAATATGTCAGAGTGTGTTTTCTGAACAGAAGTAGTTGTATTATCATAGGATTTTGTTCCATTATGTAATACTTGACATGTAGACGTGTGGTATAGAATTCAAAGATCTTTTCTGAAATAACAAAGAATAGTTTGTCATGTCATCGGATACAACATTTGTTGAGAACATATTAATAGATGAAATAAGTTACATTTTATTTCAATTTTTTAAAAAGTATGAAAGTATAATAATTTTTAATCAACAACAATGCTATTCATCTGCACTTGCTGCACCAATTTTATAAAAATGGAATTGTAAATTTGTTTAATTATTCTATGTGGTATTGCCATGTAGTATTTGGAAGTCAAATAAACCACAGATGACCTTTACAGAGAGAGAACAATATCCAATAAATGGCAAACATGTTTAAATGAGGGAGGTCCAGGACATGTAATATACTTAGAAAAGTGTAGATAAAGTGTGAAAATCATCATAGGAATACGGTCTATTTCATAATACCTTTGCATGCAGATGTCTGTCGTTGAACTCAGAGATTCTTTGTCTTGAAATCACAAATAACAGTATGTCATGTCATTGGGTAAAACATTTGTTTGGTATATATAAACATATGTGATAAGATATATTTTTTTAGTTGAATGAAAATATGAAAGAATAATAATTTACTATTGTTATTTATATTGTTGGGTTGGTTTTGCTACAGATGTATTATCTTTGCGGTGAATGTTCTAATTTTGTATTGCAGATGGTTATGTAAACCAGGGACTGAGCGAAAGTATTAACACATCACTATGTTGCTAGTTATCTTTATGCTCAACAGAAGATCAACAGATCCGTGTGTTTATGCAGTAGAATCGAAGATAACAAAGCAGAAGCGTGATGTAGAGATGTATAAATAGAATGTACAGAAATTGTAAGAACAATTGTCCACACATGTGTGTATAAGTGAATAAGTATATGATAGAAAGCATAGATCATTCGTAGAGAAGCAATTATTCTAAATAAGTAAGTTCATCAAGATTTTGGTAAAGGAGGTGGTATAGTAAAGCATAGTACTTTGTTATTTAGGCTTTGTTAGTAAGAACAAATACAAAAGCAAGATGCACGAACATGGCTATACAATCATTAATGAATAATTGGAGTGTGCAAGAGTTAGTATGGTCATGACCATACGAGAAAAAAACAGATTACATGCATGTATAAGTTGTGAACTATAGTATACATACATGTTTATATGTTGAGTACTATTCATCTGCACTTCTTTGCACCAATTTTATAAAAATGGAATTATAAATTTGTTTAATTATTCTATGTGGTATTGCCATGTAGTATTTGGAAGTCAAATAAAACACAGATGACCTTTACAGAGAGAACAATATCAATAAATGGCAAGCATGTTTAAATGAGGGAGGTCCAGGACATGCAATATTCTTAGAAAAGTGTAGATAAAGTGTGAAAATCATCATAGGAATATGGTCTATTTCATAATACCTTTGCATGCAGATGTTTGTCGTTGAACTCAGAGATTCTTTTTCCTGAAATCACAAATAACAGTATGTCATGTCATTGGGTAAAACATTTGTTTGGTATATATAAACATATGTGATAAGCTATATTTTTTTAGTTGAATGAAAGTATGAAAGAATAATAATTTACTATTGTTATTTATATTGTTGGGTTGGCCTTGCTACAGATGTATTATCTTTGCAGGTGAATGTTCTAATTTTGTGACTGCAGATGGTTATGTAAACCAGGGACTGAGCGATAGTATTAACACATTACTATGTTGCTAGTTATCTTTATGCTCAACAGAAGATCAACAGATTCGTGTGTTTATGCAGTAGAATCGAAGATAACAAAGCAGAAGTATGATGTAGAGATGTATAAATAGAATGTACAGAAACTGTAAGAACAATTATCCACACATGTGTGTATAAGTGAATAAGTATATGATAGAAAGCATAGATCATTCGTAGAGAAACAGGTATTCTAAACAAGTAAGTTCATCAAGATTTTGGTAAAGGAGGAGGTATAGTAAAGCATAGTACTTTGTTATTTAGGCTTTGTTAGTAAGAACAAATACAAAAGCAAGATGCACGAACATGGCTAGACAATCATTAATGAATAATTGGAGTGTGCAAGAGTTAGTATGGTCATGACCATACAGAAAAGAAACAGATTACATGCATGTATAAGTTGTGAACTATAGTATATACACATTTTTATATGTTGAGTACAGGTTAGGTTGGTAGCAGATGTCAGTAAGGGGAAAAAGGGAAAAATTGGCAAACAAATGGAGTACCTACAAAAATTCTAGAACATCGTCATATACAATATTTCTTGTCTTTGATCCAAATAGAACCATCTTCATTTTCAATCAAAATACTCGATCCTTGTCTTGATGTTACCCTTGATATAGCAACATAGAGTTGGCCATGAGTGGCGGGTTCTTTAGATAAATACCGATTTTACGAAGAGTCATCACGACATTTATTTATCGTCATTGCATAACATAGTCTAATTGGGAATTGGCGTCGGCGTAATGTAAATGGCCATTTTTGATTTTTTGAGTTAAGAATTATTCGTGGTATGCAAACTGTTTCACCAATATGTGGCCCTGTCATAATTGTACTTTCAAGCACATGGGTTCCTAATTTAGTTAGCAGAAGGCGTGTACCATTACATAGGCCCATTGTTTGGTTCATATTTCTTAGAAGAACAACGGGTACTCCAATTTTGAGTGAAAGGATATGTTCGAAATTTTTGATACTTATTGAATTGAGAAATTCAGCGGGATACAACAACTCAAGATCGGATGAATGGTCAAGAGCATCACTGATAGTGTCATAACTCAGGTATTCTCTAGAAGTTCCCGGCACTTTTAGAAGTACTAAAGCATTAATTTTGTCAACTGAAGTGTTCAGTGGACACACAATGGCACGAGCTGATAGGTAGGGAATCGAATTGTAGTTATGATCGAAGTGATCGTAAACGGTATCAATAATTACATTTAAGTTATCACCAGTTGGTGTAAGCAATAATTCAGGAGGTATTTGTATCCATGATGCATGTGTGTCTCCTGGATGTTTTCCATAGGAACACGGCCCTCGCCGATGGCAAGCACCCATTGCGCAAAGTTTGCTCTGACATTTTGATCACCAATAGTAGAAGACATTGTGGTAAGGCGCATGTTTATCTTTGAGTCTAAGGATTTGGGCGTGTTTCCATAGCGTTGATTTGATAAGAGAAGCGGCAATGGTTTCTGTGCGTGTAGCTCCTTGAATAACTGGCAATACATGCCTGAAATCTCCACCGAGTACCACAGGTTTCCCACCGAATGGGATAGTTGCATTGGAAGGATTATCGGAGGAAAGGATATCTCGCATAGTACGATCAAGTGCCTCAAAGCATCTTCTGTGTGTCATCGGGGCTTCGTCCCACAAAATCAAGGCAGCTTTTTTAATAAGTTCTCCAAGCATCGTGCCACGGCGAATATCACAAAGGCTCCAATCATCTATATCAAGAGGAATTGAGCCTTGAGTGTGCGGTTCGACCACCCGGTAACAATAAGGAAGCAATTCCCGATGAAGCAGCGGCTAGTACAATTTTGCCTTGGATCTAATACGGAGATGATTGAATTCGGAGGAATGTTTTACACTGTACCTCCATGTCGAGATACAAAATAGAAACATGGTTGATCATTCGAGATAGAATGCATGATCTTATTGTAAATAAGGCGTTGTTCATTGTTTAGGCTCTGATACATAGATATTGATTGTGTCTCAAGTTCTAATCTATTATATGAGCTCTTACGTAATAAGTCTGTTACCATGGTTACATTCATGTCCGTGAAGTGGTCTTGGAAGATTGTAGGATGCCAAAGATGATTGTTATTAGCAAAAGATAATCCAATTCTCTTAACAAGCTGTACTTGTAATGAAGAATCATCTGTTGTATATGGGTGCATACCGAGTGAGTGGCACATTTTGTATGCGATGTAAATCGACCATGTAACGCCGATATTTATTGAACAAGATCGTACATCACCCACGTCATTGTCTTGGACAATAGACATGAAAAGATGTCCGAGTTTGTGAAGATGTTGCCCATACAATAGCCTCATCAAAAGCGAAAACCACTCAATGTCATCACCGATGAGGCCACGTGCATGGCATGCTTGTCGAATGTTTCGTACATGACACCTTCATATGTTCTTAGGTCTTGGTAACATGTGGCGCCTCGTACAACCATGAGTAGCATCCTCAAATAGAAAAGTTCACGGTCCCGGGTGAACATGCATGAAACCTACCAATTTTAGTACCTCTCTTACGGTTTGACCATATTTTACGATCAGCGTTCCATGTCCATTTTGTCGGAAATTCACAATAAGTGTAGTTATGTGCTTCCACATGGCGTTGGTTTGCTACAAACCATTCAGTCAAGGTGCTTTTAGATCCGTTAGGATCATGAAGCACATTAGTTAAGTCCGAATTTTACGTAAATGATACCTGGTCATGCGGGTAAATGGACGATCAAGCGTTCAAGCGAAGGTATCCGAGCATGAATTTGAAACCAAATAATCGCCACCGGCTTCACATGTTGATAAATAGCGAGATCGACATATTGACAATCTCGTCGACGGAACATTCTTTGTCTTACTTGTAGAGGGCTGTGAAGTGTTGGTGGTCTTGAGCGACAAAGAAGCACAATCATGACCTTTCATGCAATACTTGAAAAGATACTTCACAAGGTTTGTCTTATTGCACCACTCCACATTAAGATGTGCTTGGTATTTTTTAAGCATTGGTAGGTTATGTGGGACAACCCATCTATTATCAAGTCTAACACCATGCTTGACAATGAATCTATTATCATCACGACGACAAGATATTGGGAAGCCATCTTCATCAACGATAGTTTCATTTTGGTAGCGCTTGGATACCATTTTGAGCACTTTCCTCTTTTCATGCAAGGACATTTAGGATTAAGTTCTCCACATGGACCATGCATCATGAACTCTTCTACCAAAGCATAGCCAAGTGGATCGTGAGAAATATCCGTATTTCAATTTGAAATGAGCCTATCAATAAAAGTAGGTGTAGGTCCATCACCGATCTTTGAGCCATGTAAGTATATGTACATGAGGAGCCCTCTTTTACGGAATTCAACAGTATATATCACTACAAAGAACAAAGGATTAAAAGATCATTAAGAAAGGAATATAAAGAAATGAGCAGGCAAACAGATAAGAGGACAAAGGAAAGGCACACCTTTCGAATGGGATCAAAGCACGCCATCTTTAATGTCGGTGAGATATTCTTGTAATTTCATATGGTAAACACGAGTCACAATATCGGATCTATCGAAGAGGCATCGCGAGTTCATGGCGTAGTGCATCAATGATTTCCGGCCATTTTGGATTGCATGTGAATGTAGTAAATAAGTCTGGAGAGCCATATGACCGGCATAAAGCCATTGAATCATAATAATTCTGAGCCATGTATCTTCTACTACCGATGAAGCTAGCAGGCAATATTGTCCTAATACCAACATCTTTGCCAGTCTGGGCACCTTGAGCAACAGCATCTGTTATACCTTGGTATGTGTCGGACCTAAGCTTATCTTGATTGAAAGTATGGAAAGAAAGCCGATTCGCTTCTATGCAGGAGAAGGAGTTAACAATGATTTGATCGACAACTTTGCGGGCGGTAAAAACATTAGGTTCTCCTGCACGATAGTGTAGGTAGTAACAATAGAATTCACGCATGGAAACATCTTCACGAATTGTAGCACGGAGATCATCGGTTTCACGATACTTAATGCCAAGGTGAAAACCCTTATCACCATACGGGAATAGAAGAGGATATTGTAAAGACATTAAAGCTGGATGAAGTGGCGATATTTGCTTGAAATCACCATGTTGCGTCTGTACGACAATATCAAATGCGGATACATCACGGAGAAATCTCCAACAATTAAAGCGACCAACTCGAGGAAGATGGGAGGTCGCACGATCGCCATGCGATTTATGCATCTTAGATGAGTTGGATGTTAATGTCGGAGAGTTTGGAGAAAGCAGACGGTCACGTGCGGTCTAAACCGCCTAACCAATGGGTTGCATCATCAAGCATATCAATGAGAGAAGCAACAATAGAAGGATCTGGCTGCTCACGTTGGGATGGACCACCCTGGAAAATAGCGAGTCTATTCTGCACCTCATTATGAGTATCGTATATATAAAGTTGGGCATACTCAGGGTGTTTTCCATCAGCTGGCAGAAGTGAACCAATACGATGATGAACAACACCGTTTATTCGAAAAACATAAGGGCCAGCACCAGTATTGATAGTTCTGTCAATATGAACTCCAAGGGAAGTAAATGCGAAAAGAGCATTATATTCCACGATCAACGCATGAATTGATTAGATTTTGGCCCACCATTAAAACAAACAAGATCTTGCAGCGGTGATGGCCATGGCCTGGACGGTGGTAGAGAAATTCTTCCGGTTCAGCAGCACAAATTATAAGAAATACGCCTATGAGTGAGTGCGCTTTGACCAGAAACTCTTTCTTGGTACCAATAAATAGCCGAACAATGTGCGCACACATAATCGGGAGCACCGTAGTAAGAACGGTTTGAATACGTGGCTGCAGATAAATGCCATCCGTAAATGGAGGCAAAAAAACCAATAATCCATATGAAGCGAATGTAAGGTATAATCTGCAATAATCAGTAAATCTAAAGAATCAAACTAACCTTTAAGTATTTGGACGTAGTCAGCTGGTAAGGAAAGGGTAGGGACAACAGATGGGCTTCTAGGTACCGTCTCTGTAGAGTGTATTGTTTGAGAAACCAAATAACAAAAAAAGTAAAGAAGAAACATGGTGAGCACAAAAAGGATAAATTATCAGTGAATCGCAAGAAACGATGTTTAGAAAAGTTGAGGCCAGCATATAACCTCGAAGACTAAATGCTCGACGTCTATTGGACAAAAGCCTTTTCCTCGATTTTCTCGCATAGAATCAAGAATGCACAACGGACGAAATGATCTCCTACAACGCATAAGAAAATAATTCACCGTGAATGAAGCGGGCGTAGGTATCAAAAACAGACAAAAGGGCAATGTAATGTAAAGGGAATAGTACTATTCGGTGTGTGTGTAGAAACTCCTGATGGAATAGGCTGGGCTGGAGGCATCGGCACAGACGGCAGGGAAAAGAGTCAAAGTGAAATAAGGTAAGCGAATCATTGAGTGGCACGAACTTAGGAAAGCAAAGAACGACCATAGAACAATCCAAGGGCGATCACGAATAATGTATCCGAGCATAGCACATGACAACATGAGCAGAGAATATCAAGTGCTTGATAGATCGAACAAAGCGCACAATCTTGCGCGCAAATTGGTAGAGCAAATGGCACAAGCGCACCTAGTTGCAATGCAGGCACAGGTAGCGAAGGCAACACGTGATGTGTTGGCAGATCAGCTGGATAATCTAGCATAAGGGCAACGTAAATAAGCATCAGGGCTTGTAAAGAACATAGAAGAGCAATATGATACCAGGGAAAAGCACATGGCTGCGCCCTTACTGAATAACCCGCTAGAATCATTTGGCGTCTTGAAGACGGTCATTGGCATTGGAAGGCATCCGAGGCCAAACAAGACCAGGTGACATCGCGACGTGAAGAATTCAAAAGAGAACACGTGAGACTGGTCTAACCAACCACACGAAGACAAAGAACATCCACTTAGCAGAACCGGAACACAAATACAAAGCCAAAGCAAACAAAGGAAGCAAAGAAACCGTGTGGGGGAAAAAATACCAAGCATGCTAGAGTCATGAAACCTACTAATTGTAAGCATGTACATGACAATGTAATATTGCACTGCTAAAACTACATGAACAAATTTTATGCCATTTGGAGGATAAAAATTAAACAAATTTTATGCCCTTTGGAAGATCAAAATTTAACCTTAGAACTACAGAAGAAGGGCACGACACAGTTAGCTGGACTCTAATATAAATTTCGATATAAAACAGGTGAGGAAAAACAACCAACTGATGCACTGTCAAGAGCAGGTCCTTTGTTTTGGCTACAAGTTATAATGATGGTCCTATTAGTTTGACCATAGGAAGTTATAAATTATCGCGATGTGGATAATTTTGCAAAAAAGTTATTAGCAAAATTGGGTGTGACTGTGTAATGAAAAAAGTTTTATGTTATTTGAAAGGCTCATCAAGAAAATTTGTGCTTGCGCTAATGCTGGGTTACAAATTAAATCGATTTAAGCCTTTCAGTCCACTGCAATAGGAAGGTGTTCTAAAGCGTGTGACTAAGTCACCTGGTGTAATACTCCGAAAAATAAATAAATACTAATAAGAACGTCTTAAGGGTCGTAGTGTAATTAAATTAATTTAGTTAAAGAATTAAGGGCTCGTGCGTAATTAAAGGATTTAGTATCCATGGAAAATAGTATTTTCGGAATTTTTAGAGCTATATCAATAGTTTTGGGTTTTCTAGAAACCCTAATAGCCATTAGTTTTCCACCGCCTCCACTTTGTTTTCCCTGCCTTGCCAATCTTTTTCTTGGGATCTGGCGCTGTGCGTGGCCGCCGCTTTCACCGAAGACAACCGCCGTCCTTGCCGGCTGAAACTAGCGGTATTCTGCGTTTTTCTGGCGCTGTCTTTGGCCGAGCATGTCTTGCCATTGGAATCTGCGCCTCCCGACCAATCTGCGTCTTTTCTTTGTGCTTGTAGAGAGAAGCCAAGTGCATTGGATTTCTCTGCGTGCCGCTTTCTCGCCGAGGTCTGCTTGCTTTCCTGCTTATTCTTTGGTTGTGTCGTTCTACAGGTTCGCCGACTTCAACGACCACGCCGGCTTGCGGCGGCCGCTTAAGGAGCTCTGCGAGGAGCTGCGTGTTTCAGGTGGCATTATTCTTGCACCAGAGGGAATCAACGGTAGTATATGTGGAACACCAGAATCTGTGGAGAAAGTGTTGAACTTTATTCAAGCAGACAATCGCTTAAAAGGATTGAGAACGACCCAGTCACCTGTTACTCCATAGGATGAGGCTATCCATCATGGACATACCAGCCATTCTCCTGTTGGAGCTGGGGAAGATGCACCGTTCCGATGGGATCATGTCCGTGTGAAATTGAAAAAAAAAAGATAGTAACTTTCGGAGACCCAGGTGTGATGCCTACTAAAATGGTTGGAAAATATGTTAAGCCAAGATTCGGGTTTTCGTCGTGAGGTAACGATCTAGTTTTCTCTCTGTTTTTCTAGATTAATTAGAGAGGGTTCTATAATTTTTAGTCGAAGGGCCGATTATTAGATCCGTTTAGCCTGTTGTTCTGTGTACGATTTATTCGGGTACCTTAATGGCGAATTTTGAAAATGTCATCTACTAGTTAATTGTAGATAATTTCGATATCTTTCTGTAGAATTTTTATCATGTCAATCGGACAAGTAGATTTTTAGATATGATTTTCGGAAGACCGCTGTCTTTACGGTTGTCGTTATTCGGCGCTGTTTTGGTAGGTTGGTTATTAAAAATAGTAAACAGATTAATTAGTATTTTTGATCTACATGAAAGTTGTAGATAATTGTCCAATGATTCTGTAGGATCTGAGAACACGCATTTTGGTTGAGTAAAACGAAAGTTATGAATTTAATAAGACTGCTGTTCCGAAGCGGACAGATTGGCTTTCGGAGCTAATTACGGGGGGTTAGATGATTTAATTAGAAGTCTTCGTAATCTAAGAAAATGTGGAGAATTTGATAATGAATCCAGAATGGGGTGGTTTGTGGTGATCGGACTTTCGAGTCAAAAGTTACGCTCTTTTTAGTAACCGGACAGCAATGGGTAACTATTCGGTACCGGCGTAACGTGGTATATTTGGGGACGTGTAGGAGCGATGTATATTGATTGCTATTCTTATTGCTGTAATTTGTATTGAAGTTGGTGTATTTAATATAGGAGAGGCGTCGTGCTTGTTGCCGTCTTCTAATCAAATCGTGCGTCGCAGCTAGTAAAGGCAAGTGCATGGTAGACAGCGATCAATGATCGATCACTGTTTTCTTTATCTTCTATTACCATTATTGTTGTGCTTTTATTTGGTTTAATTGCAAACAATGAATTGGTATGTTTATATCTTTGTTGATAAGCACGATGAAAAGTTGGATATGATGTTTATGATGGAGTTTGCATGTTTGCATTCATAAGCATCTTTGCATAAGAGAAGGTGATCATGATTGATCACAACTCCACGGGAGTGGAGGAGGTCCCCGATCCTTGAGGAGGAACGGGCTTGAGAGTGAATGTTGTCGCGAGCATTCACTCACGCTATCTGATATCTGTGAAAAGAAGTGCATGTGGACATATAGAATAGAGTTGCATTGATATTTGAGATTGATAAATGAGAATGTGAATGGAAGTGCATGTGATGATAATGAAGTTATTGAATCTTTGTTGATATATTATTGTTCGTTGTATATGATGTGTTTCTTTGAGTCGTGGACTCACCCTTGCTCTCTTGTTGTTTTTAGGTGATCTTGAGGATGCCGTAATTGAGAGCGAGTAGAGCACATGGACATCACATGATCATTCGCCATGATAATCATTCATTCAATATTTGGTTTACACTTGGACATGTTAGTTATTGAATAATGTTTAGGATACCATTTGGACTAGACTATTTGCTTTATTAATTTTGGATTCATTGGTTGATCTTTGCTTTGGATTATTTACCTAGTTAAAATTCCCATTGCTTATTTATTGTCGCTTGATCCATAATTACATGTTCGTTTGTGGTCCATTGATATGATTATCATTGTTTCCTTGATGTAATTTTATAGTGTGTCGATAATTATTAGTTTAAAGTGTAGTGTGGTGGCATTCTAGGCTCAGTGTTGAAATTTGGGTGTTACTGGTTGGTATCGAGCGGGCTTTAGGTCCGTGGTGAATAGATTAACAACATAGGCAAACTAAAATTGTTAAAATTTGTTTTAGTTTAGTAAATCAACTAAAATTTGTTAATGGTTAACTAACCTAAAATTTGACACACTAGTGCACAGTAGGTTAGAGAGAGGTACGAATATAGTTTTACGCTTACGTTATGTGGTTTACGGATGTATGAGTTTATTTTGAGCTTTGAACTCATTATATAATGTTGATTGTGATTGATAGCTATGTCGAGGTATAGATGGCGTGGTCGTGGTGGCCACGATGCGTGGAGGTCGGGGCATGGCGTGGTTCTGTGGGGCCCCTCTGAGGCGATTGAGATCGTGGTTGTAGCCCTGGGTTTTACCAGGTTACACCACCATTCGTGGTATGGGAATAGAGAGGTAGCTACTTTGATTACAGTAGTTATAGGTATTGTGTGTGAGTTTCTTTATAAAGTTGTTCTCTTCCTTGAGCTTGAATTTTGGGCAATTCGGTTATAGTTGCGGTTGATGAATTTTTCTTGAGATAGTGTTTACAATACAATGGGTGATATTTCATTGGTCTCCTTTGGTTCCATAAAGCCATTACTTGTTCTCATATTTGTTGATCTATTGTTGCTTTGTGTGAACATCGGTTAACAACAAGATTGATCTTTTAAGTGGGAGTTAGTCCTTCCTATTGGAAAATATGACTTATTTATTCACTTGGTATTACGGATCTTGAAAGTTTTCTATTGCAAGTTCTTCAACATGTGAAAACTTTGGCTTTATGTATTTCTTTCGGATTATTTAGTCTTTGAAGTTTAATGCCTATTTTTTTTTCGAAAAGAGTTAAAATCCTTTGTGTTGACTCGTTATGTTTAAGCTAGAGGTGGTAAATATAGAAGTTCATTGATAAGGTATGAGTATCAGGTCGGATCTGTAGTGTGATGCATGATTGGTCTTAACCCAAATCCTTAGAATTGAACTTGATTAATTTGATATTGTCATAGAGTAATTACGAGTTGAGTAGTGACTAAGAGTATGTCCATTCCTAATTGGAGTCATAAGAGCTATTAAGAAGTATGGAGCGTTGATGAACCTGGCTTGGACATTAAAATTGATTAGTTTGTTGGATTTATTGGATTTGGTACCAATGGATTAATCTAATTGTGTGTAAAGGAAACTTGAGGAGATGCTAGGTTATTGCCTTAATAGATATTATTTGTGGTGTTATCTTTCTTGTAGACACTTGGTGATCATATTTGGTTGATAGCTTTACATATACCTTAGTATGATTAATTATTGGAATTGTGTACAAAAGGTTGAAGGGATTGAATACCAGTGGATCTAGAATTTACAGGAGGAGTTCTGGATAGTTCTTCTTTATAGAATGACACGATGAATTTGATTATAGTGTTGTTGAGACTTTTGATCGAGAGAAGATTTTGACTTTTGAAGTTTTAGGGTGATTTTGTTGAAAACTAAATGTGAGGAGGAACAACTGAATATGTGTTGGTAAATATTCAAGTGATTAGCAAATGAAAATAGGTAGCGACTAGACATCATAAGAAAGCTAGTTGATAACAACAATGGTTGGAGTGCAATTCTTTGAGTGTTAAAGTTTGGTGTTGAGCATCACTAGGATTTGGTGGTGTGATTTAATAGGTGGCTTATACCTAGACAATTGTGGACTAGTCAGTCAATAGCATATCCGTGATGAAAGGGTTTTGATAAAACCTTTTAATTTGTGAGTGGATTCCTTCTAATATAAAATAGTTGTTGTAGTGAGGTTGTATGGTTTTGGAATAATCTCATTTTGAAGATGTGATGGTAAAGTAGTACGGAACAATTTGGTGAACTTTTCGGGCTTATTCCTGGAAGAGTTGACGATAACGAATCATGTTAAGAGTGTATTATTCCTAATGTTAGTAAGATTGTCTGTAAGGGATTGTGGCTTCGTGTGGTGATGATTCTTTTAGAAAGAATGTAATTTGATCGTCTTTCGTATTATCGTTTAAATGAAAGGTTTGGAGTTTTGAATTCATGAACTTTTGGAGTTCATGATTTATTTGGTAGATGAAATTGGTTTGAGCAAGTGACGAGTCGGAAAGCTTTATTGGTTCTTAAGTGATTAATGTGATTTGGTCTTTAAAAAAAAAAAAATCTTTTTATTTGTCTCTTCTTTCGAGAAAGGAATAGTCGATTTGTTTTACAAAAAACTTAAAGAGTGTATATTGGGAACTGGTTAATAGTGGTCAAGTATATGATGTTGTGAGACCCTGGGTTGCAAGTTAATTGAGGAACATTAGAGGATGAATTCATTTCATGATATAAATCTCATAGAAAATTGGATCTAAAAGGAATTATGGTCGTTGGGACAAAACTGATCATATTGTTGCAATTAGTAGAACCTATAGTGAATAGTGATCCAAGAATATTTGTTCATGATGGTGGAGTATTGGAATTATCGAATAGTTGGGATATTGTGATGGTATACTTTGCAAGGTTATGTAGGAGAAATTGAATGGTGTGGTTTATTGAGGGGCCAAGATTAGTGAAGTAAATCGGTTTGGGCAGTCAATTGATTAGTGATGATGGTTGATATTAATGATTGAGGATATTGTTTGGATTGTGGGAATTCTAGACAGCGAATATGCGGATTTCTATCAAGTATACCAGAAGTCACTTTAGGAGTCCTGGCTGTTGAAATTGAGCATGTGTTTTATGATAGAACCTTGGTTGCCCAATGATCATGTGTAGAAGTAGTAGAACAAAAGTGGATTCCAAATAGTATGATGATCATTGATAGAATCCTTTGGTTTTAAATCAGTGTGTGTGTAGAGAATTTCAAGTTGATTATCCCTAAAAGATTGAGGTGATGTGATTGTGGGTGTAGATTTTATTTGAGGTGTTGGGAATCATTTGTCAAAATAGTTTCTTTGGTAGAGGAGGGGACTATAGTATCTTTTTATGGGTGAGTAGAGTGTCTCTAAATGGGCGCGGTTGTTGCTCTCAGGTTGAGCTTCGCTTTGAGATTACCAGTTAAGAGGAATGAGTTAGTGTGATGATTTGAAATCCTATGATTTGAGAGAGTTTAATCCTAAAAGAAAAATTGAGAAAAAAAAATTGATTCCTCGGGTAGTGAAATGCCCTCTCTTGATTCTTGTTTGAGCCGTGTGTTTATGACAGAGGTCATTTACAATTTGAGTTGGCTTTACGTTGGCATGTGATTCTTTCTAACTTAGGGAGAAAAAAAAAAGTGATTGATTTTGGCATTCGAATGTTTTCTCTTTTTGGCTTACGTGGTGGTTATTTGCAAATAGCCTATTTGGAAAATGGAAAGGTTTTTGTGATGAATCTTTGATTTTGGATTTGACTATTCTAATGGGGAGTTGGTAACGCGTGGTTGCGATGAGAATCCTTTGTTTTCAGTTGGGTTCTATTTATGAAAGAGTTTGTTTGAAACTAGTTTGGTTGTGCGTTCCTGGTTAAAGGAGGTACTCCTTGCAAATGTGAAGTGGTTGATTGGGAGACAGGACAGGAGTTCAGTGTGTTATGTACAGATTGTGCGGTTTGGTACCAAAACGGAGTTTGGCCCAAGTTACATTAGTTTGTTTCGGAAGTTGTAGAGATTTTTGGAAGAAAGTGTATCGTTAGGACCGTCTCGTGTCCATGCGCAGGGCACACAACATTTTGTATAACCCGATGTCAAGGTAGTATTTGAGAGATCAGGATTACAAGGTTTTCTTAGAACCGTTGACCACCAAGTAAGACCGTACCTTCGACTTCTGTCAGTTGAGTGTACCGAAAAATGACGAGATGAGTGTTGAGGCACAAGGCGTTGGTATCGTCAAGGTCTTTGTGGGCCTTGTCGATCAGAGAGAGGCGACTTGGGAGTTGGAGTCTCGCATGCGCGAGCAATACCCGGAGTTGTTCACGTCGGGTACGTGTTGTTTTGTTATTTAATTTTAGCAGTGTGGTTTTTATTTGAGTAGATCGGCGATTTGAATTCGGGGTCGAATTCCGTTAAGGGGGGTAGAATGTAATACTCCGAAAAATAAATAAATACTAATAAGAACGTCTTAAGGGTCGTAGTGTAATTAAATTAATTTAGTTAAAGAATTAAGGGCTCGTGCGTAATTAAAGGATTTAGTATCCATGGAAAATAGTATTTTCGGAATTTTTAGAGCTATATCAATAGTTTTGGGTTTTCTAGAAACCCTAATAGCCATTTAGTTTTCCACCGCGCCTCCACTTTGTTTTCCCCTGCCGCCGCCAATCTTTTTTCTTGGGATCTGCGCGTGCGTGGCGCCGCTTTCGGTAGAAAGACCGTCCTTGCCATTGAAACTAGCAGTATTCTGCTTTTTTTCTGGCGCTGTCTTTGGCCGAGCATGTCTTCGCCATTGGAATCTGCTTGCCTCCCGACCAATCTGCGTCTTTTCTTTGTGCCGCCGAGAGAAGCCAAGTGCCGCTGGATTTCTCTGTGCTGCTTTCTGCCGAAATTTCTTCTGCCGCTGCTTCTTCTTTGGTTGTGTCGTTCTCTGAGTTCGCCGACTTCAGCGACCACGCCGGCTTGGCGGCAACAAGGAGCTCTGCGAGGCTGCGTGTTTCGTGGCATTATTCTTGCACGGAGGAATCAGCGGTAGTATATGTGGAACACCGAATCATGGAGAAAGTGTTGAACTTTATTCAAGCGGACAATCGCTTAAAAGGATTGAGAACGACCCAGTCTGTTACTCCATAGGATGAGGCTATCCATCATGGACATACCACCATTCTCTGTTGGAGTGGGGAAGATGCACCGTTAGATGGGATCATGTCCGTGTGAAATTGAAAAAAAAGATAGTAACTTTCGGAGACCGGTGTGATGCCTACTAAAATGGTTGGAAAATATGTTAAGCCAAGATTCGGGTTTTCGTCGTGAGGTAACGATCTAGTTTTCTCTCTTTTTCTAGATTAATTAGAGAGGTTCTATAATTTTTAGTCGAAGGGCGATTATTAGATCCGTTTAGCTTTGTTGTTACGTATACGATTTATTCGGTACCTTAATGGCGAATTTTGAAAATGTCATCTACTAGTTAATTGTAGATAATTTCGATATCTTTCTGTAGAATTTTATCATGTCAATCGGACAAGTAGATTTTTAGATATGATTTTCGGAAGACCGCTGTCTTTACGGTTGTCGTTATTCGCGCTGTTTTGGTAGGTTGGTTATTAAAATAGTAAACAGATTAATTAGTATTTTTGATCTACATGAAAGTTGTAGATAATTGTCCAATGATTCTGTAGGATCTGAGAACACGCATTTTGGTTGAGTAAAACGAAAGTTATGAATTTAATAAGACTGCTGTTCGAAGCGGACAGATTGGCTTTGGAGCTAATTACGGGGGTTAGATGATTTAATTAGAAGTCTTCGTAATCTAAGAAAATGTGGAGAATTTGATAATGAATCCAGAATGGGGTGGTTTGTGGTGATCGGACTTTCGAGTCAAAAGTTACGCTCTTTTAGTAACCGGACAGCAATGGGTAACTATTCGGTACCGCGTAACGTGGTATATTTGGGGACGTGTAGGAGCGATGTATATTGATTGCTATTCTTATTGCTGTAATTTGTATTGAAGTTGGTGTATTTAATATAGGAGGCGTCGTGCTTGTTGCCGTCTTCTAATCAAATCGTCGTCGCGACTAGTAAAGGCAAGTGCATGGTAGATGATCAATGATCGATCATTTGTTTTCTTTATCTTCTATTACCATTATTGTTGTGCTTTTATTTGGTTTAATTGCAAACAATGAATTGGTATGTTTATATCTTTGTTGATAAGCACGATGAAAAGTTGGATATGATGTTTATGATGGAGTTTGCATGTTTGCATTCATAAGCATCTTTGCATAAGAGAAGGTGATCATGATTGATCACAACTCCACGGAGTGGAGGAGGTCCCGATCCTTGAGGAGGAGCGGGCTTGAGAGTGAATGTTGTCGCGAGCATTCACTCACGCTATCTGATATCTGTGAAAAGAAGTGCATGTGGACATATAGAATAGAGTTGCATTGATATTTGAGATTGATAAATGAGAATGTGAATGGAAGTGCATGTGATGATAATGAAGTTATTGAATCTTTGTTGATATATTATTGTTCGTTGTATATGATGTGTTTCTTTGAGTCGTGGACTCACCCTTGCTCTCTTGTTGTTTTTAGGTGATCTTGAGGATCCGTAATTGAGAGCGAGTAGAGCACATGGACATCACATGATCATTCGCCATGATAATCATTCATTCAGTATTTGGTTTACACTTGGACATGTTAGTTATTGAATAATGTTTAGGATACCATTTGGACTAGACTATTTGCTTTATTAATTTTGGATTCATTGGTTGATGCTGCTTTGGATTATTTACCTAGTTAAAATTCCCATTGCTTATTTATTGTCGCTTGATCCATAATTACATGTTCGTTTGTGGTCCATTGATATGATTATCATTGTTTCCTTGATGTAATTTTATAGTGTGTCGATAATTATTAGTTTAAAGTGTAGTGTGGTGGCATTCTAGGCTCAGTGTTGGGCTGGGGTGTTACACCTGGTACTTAAGAAGTTATTCACTCGGAATGAACTGAAACAGAATGCTAAAAGTTTTGCTAGGTAATGTACAGTTTGTCAAGAAACAAAATACGAACATTATAAGACATTAGGCTTACTCCAGCCACCACCAGTATCCTAAGAAGTCTGACAAGATATTACTGTGGATTTTGTTCAGGGTCTATCTAAATTTGAGGATCATAATATAATTTTGGTCATCACCAACAGGTATGGTAAATATATTCATTTCATACCTTTAAAGTAGTTATCTACCACTGCTAAAGTTGATTGAATATTTTTGGACAATATACTGCAATTACATGGTCTGTCCAAGTATACAATTTTGGAATTGTGAATCTGTAATCTCGTACAAAGCCAAAATCATTATAAAAGTGAGAATAGCAACTGTGCTAGAGTCATGAAGCCTACTAATTGCAAGCATGCACAAGACAATGTAATACAGCAATAGTGAAACTGCATGAACAAATACCTGAAAGTCACCGTAAACAGAAGGGCAGATGACTTTGGAAAGACGATGGTAATTCAGTAATTCCTACATAAACAAAATGTCAACACCTACGCAGGCAAGCGAAATAACAAACAAGCATACCATAAGCACATACATGACAATGCAACATGACAATAGTAAAATTGCATGAACAAATTTTATGTCATTGGAACGATCAAAGCTTAACTTCAGAATTACAGAAGAAAGCCACGATAAAGTTTATTGAACTCCTACACAAATTTTAATATAAAAGAGGCAAGGATAACAAACCAGCTAATGCATTGCGAAGAGCAAGTCATGTGTTTTGGTTCCAAGTTACAACAACAATTCAACAGGTGCGGTTACAGGAAGTTATAAATTCCTACGATGTGGATGATTTTGCTAAAAAACTATTAGCAGAACTGGTTGTGACTGGACGTACTATGAAAGGATCTATGCTATCTGAAAGCTCTATCAAGAAGATTTGAATTGGTGTTAATACTGGATTACAAATGCATTGTCAACAGTAGGGCATCTGTTTCGGTCACAAGTTATATTGGTAGTCCTATTGGTTTTGCCATAGTAAGTTCTAAATTACTACGACGTGGATACTTCTGCTAAAAAATTAACATTATAAGACACCAGGCTCACTGCAGGCACCACCAGTATCCCAAGGAACCCACCAAGATATAAATGCGGATTTTGTTGTAGGTCTATCTAATTCTGAGAATCATAATATAATATAATTTTTGTTACCACTGATAAGTATGCAAAACATGTTCATTTCATACCTGTAAACTACTTATTTAGTACCGTTAAAGTTAATTGAGTATTTCTGGACAACGCACAGAAATTGCATGGTCTGCCTAAGTATACAATTTCATAAATTGCGATCTGGAATCTCGGTACAAAGGCAAAATCAGTATGAAAGCTGAGAGCAGCAGTTGCGTTAGAGTCATGAAACCCATTAATGGCAAGCACGCACATGGTAATAAGTCCTACACAAACAACATGTTAAGTCCTACGCAGGCAAGCGAAATAATAAACAAGTGCACCATAAACATACACACGACAATGTAAGATGATAATAGCAAAATTCCATGAACAAATTCTATGTCACTGGAAGGATCAAAGCATAACTTTAAAATTATAGAAGAAGGCCATGATAAAGTTAATTGAACCCTAACACAAATCTGAATATAAAAGAGGTGAGGAATAACAAACCAGCTAACACAACAATACATTACTGCGGATTTTGTCGACGGTTTTATACGACAATATAACATCACACAAGGTAAACGAAAGAGTCAAATGAAGAACACACGAAGTCTATCTAAATCAAACATCACGATTGCATTTTAAATCGAACATGATAGTGTATTTTTTCTTATTGTTGAATTATAGCGATATATGTTCACTTCATATCTCTAAAGCACCCATCCACTCTTTGCAAAAGTTGAAGAATATTTTTGGACAACATAGCGAAATTAGAAGGTTTGGCCAAGCATACATTTTCGAATTTCAATCAAGTTTGACTTTTCACTCAAGCTGTAACATGAGGGCATTCTAGAATACGTGGTAGCTATTTGCGACACGAGAAGTCATTTACAGAGCGGACGAAGCAAGTTCTTGAAATTTTTGTCGGCGGCATACGGTTTGTCGGGAAGCAAACCGCGAACACCGCAAGGTACAAGGCTTATTGCGACCACCGTCGATGCTCGAAAAATTCGACAATACATTACTATGGATTTTGTCGACGGTTCATATGACGATATAACATGGCAATACACGAAGCTTACGAAACAAAAGGTCACCAACTCAAAAGACGACGGTGATTTAGTAATTCTGCACAAACGAAGATGTCGAATTTATGTAGGCAAGCGGAAAAACGACTAAGGATACCGCAGCCGACCGACGTAAACACATAAGTTAAGTGAAAGAGTCAAATGAAAAACAAACGCGATGAGCGGCAAACATCATGCAAATGCAACCCAAACCACATCATCAATAACGAAATACAAAATGAAAGGACCGTGAGAGAATCGGGAAAACGTTTTTGTGTGGACAAAACCATCAAAACCCGACGGAAAGGCGGAGGTCGACGGTTTCCATCGGCGTCGGAGGCCGGTCTTTGTCCACAACAACAACGAGGCGGCGGGCCAAGTCGATCTGTTGGCGACGGAGAGGCGGGGCCAACGGCGGCGGCTGGCACCGAAATTGGGCGTCGGAGTCCATGGTCGCATCGACAAGGCGGCGGGCCGTCGATCTGCCAGTAGCACGAGACGGAGGGCGAAATTGGCCTACCGGCCGACGGAAAGGCGGAGGTCGACGGTTTCCATCGGCGCCGGAGGCCAGCGGCGCTGTCCACGGCGGCAACAACGAGGCGGCGGGCCAAGTCGACGCGTTGAGCGACGAAGAGGCGGGGGCCAACGATGGCGCTGGGCACTGGAAATCGGAGGTCGGAGTCGGAGCCAGCAAGACTTGCTCCGATACTCTCGGCTCCCCGGTCGTGCTGTCGCCGCCGTGCAGAGAGAAGCAGGAGACAAAGGGGAGCGGACGAAATGAGGCGACGGAAGAAACAAGGCGAAATCAGTCCTCGGGTCGAGACCGCACCGTAATGAGAAGTTATGTATAGGATAAGGCAACACGGCGGTTCGGGCTGCAAATTCGCTGGACCGGGCCAAAATTAATCACGAGACAACAACAAGATTGAGCCACAACCAAAGCAGAAGGAAGACGAAGGAGGCGATACACCAACAATATCATATACAAAAAGTGAAAAGCAATAAACCGATGGTCAGCTGGGCCTCAAACTGGAAGAGCGGGGAAACCAAGAAAACCAAAAGACTCAAAGAAGAAGACACTAAAAGAAAACCGCAGGGACAAACCCGAACAGGCAGGTTCCTTCCTGGGCAAAGCAACCGCTGCCAAGTGAACCTCCAAAACGGCAATCCACACAGGAAATGGCCAAGTAGCAAGAAGACTGACAACAACCGCTGCCAGGTGAACCTCCAAAATGGCAATCCACACAGGAAATGGCCAAGTAGCAAGAAGACTGACATGCCACTGGACCAGCAAGGAAGACGAAGGCCGACACACTAACGGCGGCGACACAAAGCCACAAATCGACAATTGAAACCGAGCAAAGTCTGCGGGCAAAGCAAGCATTGCGACCACCGGGCCTCGACTGGACAATTAAAAATCTCAAAACACCAAGGGTCGAGAAGAAGGGAAAGAAGGCGCAATGACAAACCAAAACCAAAGACACACTCTACTGGGCAAAGCGACTGGCCGGGAGGACGCTACTGGAGCGAAGAAGAAGAAACAAACGAAAGGAAAGGCTCGGACAAGAAGAGGGAGAAAGGAGAACGCAGCACAGGCATGGAGCAAATCTATATAGGAAAACCACTTCCTCGCACGGTCCGGCCACGACGAGCCGGCACAGTCGGAGCGCCACGACGCACTTCCTCGCACGGTCCGGCCACGACGAAAGCACGATCGGGCCGGAGCGCATCGACGCAGGCGCCGGCGCACCGACAAGGCTGAAAGGACGCAGAACCGAGACAACGGGAAGCAAGCAGGCGAAATGAATGATGCGTGAAAACCGAGACGGAGAAAACGCGCAGCTGCTGAAAAGACATGCGAATAAATTAATCTGCCGCGTCATGGCAACTGGAAGGTTCGCCGAATGCGCGACCTGCGCAAGCAACGCCCGCATGCACAAGGACCAGCGCAATCCCAAGGCTCCGAAAGCGATCAGACGGCCATAATTATTTGGGACGACGTGGCCGGCCAGCTGAGGAGGAATCCCACGCGGCTTAATAAATTAATAGATGACGTGAATCCGTACCGTTAGTGGAGCAACTTGCATACTTGTGCCTAGTTTGACTTAGTCACTTGTTTAAAGTAAGTTGAGTGCTAATTAGTTTGCAGATCTAGGTTAAACTAGATTAGGGAATGCCGGTCCAGGTTTCTGGTTGGACAAACGAAGTTAATTAATCTAACACCACTATTAGCTACAAGTAAGCATTCTATATGATTTTGACTGTTTTAGTTGCACGTTTGATGGAGTGGATGAGATATATATCTGTGTCTCGCGGTCTCCTCCTTGGATACATCACTGTATCTTAAGCTACACTCATTGTTTTTTTTTCTTGCAACTATTTTGTTTGTAGATATGCTTTTCTACGAACGTATATATGCTAGACTATAAGTGGTGAGTATGTTGATATCTAATTCAGTTCAAAATTGTTATATGCGTACTTGAAAGTTTTTTTTTTACTATGATCGAATGCTCTTATCTTTTTAAGACGTGTCTGTGAAATTTGAAAATTCTGAATAACTCCTTGAAAGTTGTTTCAAAATGCTATCCTAATAAATTTTCGTGGGGTAACTTTCGCTTGCTACTAGCCCAACTTGCATTGCCCTTTTGTTTTTGAGCCGGCCTCATCATTGTTTAATTTCATGTGTAAATGAAGTGCGTGGATCCATTGCAGGGCGGGTCCGGGAAAAAATGTTAATGGTACCGATTCATAACTTGTAGCTTATAATAAAGAGACCACATGCGTATACACTAAGGAATTATGTGGTTGGGATGGAAGGTATCTGTCACTTGTACCCGACTTATGCACTGTAGATCTGTCCATGATCAATTGTGCAATCTTAATCTGAACATTAATCAACTTGTGGTCTAGCCATATCTTAATTTCGTATTGGAACAATTACTTGAGGGTCAAAACGTTGATCAAATATGGCAGTGTGCTTGCATGTACTGGCATGTACAAGTGGATGTGTTGCGTCGAGCAATTACTGTGATCCTATCTAAAAGTCAACTGACATGGACACCGGAGGCTAGGTAGACACGCGTCGCTATGGAAAAGGGCTTACCAAGTGTTTTTGGTGATAGTATACATGCCATTAAAATGTTCATGCTAAACTAATGTAGTAAAATCTCACTTTCACCCAGTTAACCGGGCTTCTGTCCTACTGATATTTTACAGAGAAATATATTGTACTGCCGATACTAAAGCCTAGGTCTAAAAAAATACTATAAGCCTGAACATACCACACTAATCGTTCATGATGCGTACGTTCATTGGATTGCATTCGCATCACAGGTAGTAAAAAAAAAACCTCTATTAATTGGTTGCCTTTTCCCTTGATGTCACTTTCAGTTCCCTATACCCTCTGATTTACTTGGGCAAACTTTTGACACTTGTGTTTCTCTATAATTAACTAATATTATCAGCGAAGAAACCTCACCTGCTGCGTGTGGAGAGACATGAACACGAGTTGGTTTTTTTGCTCCCACCCCAAAAAAAAATCGAACACACCCATCAAGCCTTTTCGTGCACACCACATCAGCATGCAGGTGGTACATACACCTGTACACCCATGCACACAAGTCGATTACATACATGGTCAGCACTCTCGCCACACAAACCCATCGTTGCGCACGATCCATGATATATCGACGTAGATACGCCCCCATGCGAGATCACCGATCCGGCCGAGGCAGCAAAGGAGTGCGGTCGCAGCAGAAATTAAAGGGGACCAGGCCACGCTGCCAGTGCCATATGGGCAGTATATGCCTGCGCTGCCGTGGGAGCAGAGCATTTCCATTCATGCAGATTTGCGCGGGCGCGGGAATTGGCCGGCAGGCACGAGGTGGCACTGTGGATGAAAATCCCGGTGGTAACCGGTCTTACAGGTCGGGTCCGGTAACAGAAAACCTGTCAGTTTTTTTTCGGTTTGGCAAATTCAATTTTTTGTTTTTGAATTTTAACTGGTTTTTAAGTAAATTCAAATAAATTTTATCCGATTTTTTTCCGATAAATCCGGTAACCGGTCAGTCACCGGTAAACTGGCCGGTTCCGAAATTTTTATCCTTGGGTGGCACCACAGGCTGTCAACGCCAGCTAGGTGATGGAGATAGCAAAAGGGAGGAGAGGTGCACAGGTCCGTCAGTAATTCGTCGGTTCTTTGCCCATGAAAGATTTTTTTAATTTCCCCCAACCTTCTCTTCTCTGAAGGAGATTTCCTTGATTTGATCAAGTAAGATGTAGTCATTTCTTTGCGAGGGAGACGTGGTCATATTTTTCCCTCTACTGTTTTGTCGCTTGCTAGATTACCGTACGTGATAATTCAACAACAGACGGTCCAGATCATACCGTATGATCGAGGCTGATGGGGATGCCAACATGATGAACAAATGACAGACGTATGTATCATTCATAATGAAATGGTAGAGGCCGCACTCTACTCCGTAAGGGTGCCATGGCCATTAAGCAACAACGAAGAACAATAAACATGGTTGAGAAATATAAAATCCATATAGTCGTCTACTCCTTTGTTTCGTTATATATGTCAACGGGCCACCGAGCGTATAGACAAAGGAAATCCAGATTCTACTCCTTTGTTTCGTTATATATGTCAACGGGCCACCGTGCGAAATAGAAGGAGTAAGACCCTGTTTGGTACAGTTCTGATTCTCATTTTTCAGATTCTGCTTTTGATTTTTTGAGAATCTGGAGCTGTCTGTTGAAACCGTTTGGCTGGTAGGTTGGCTCCAAAAATTATATGGGGGGGATTATAGGCAAATAGACCATGTCACCCCTGGGTGTAATACTTCAATTGAATTTGTGTAACTCAGTAGTATTTGCGGGTAAAAACCTTCAACTTCAAAGGGTATTTTCGTTTCTAAAGGTTGGATTCTCACGAGAATCTGTTGGGATGCTTCTTCTCGTTGCTATTTCATTTTCGAGACAGCTCCTCGCGAGAAATAGAATATAGTGATTTTGAGAATTAAGGTGTTTGGTACAGCTCCACGAGAATCGATTGAGAAACTGTAACAAATAGGGCCTAAATAACAACTAGCCTTGTTCTACAAGCAACTACGTGGCTAGATACTACAAATACAACTCTAGTACTTATGGTTGAAAATATGGCAATATTTCTTATACAACAGTAACAACTCTAATATACAACTGATTAATCAGCATCGTTAGACCCACCAAAATAAGTGTTGTAGATATTTTTTTTAATTAATGTGATAATTTATAACCCTTAAAAGCGAAAATGAAAGCTTCTTTAGCATCGTTCTGACCTCTTTTTTCTTAAAATTTTTGTTTGACCACGAGCTCTCCATCCACTAAAGAAGGAGATGGACACCCAAGCCAATCCTAGAACTTAACCTGGGTGGGTGTGGAGATTAAACTTAGGCCGTTGGCCTGATAAATAATAACAATAATAATTTAGAATTACGAAAATCTTAACCGGGCGTAGAAATAGCAAAGCCAAATGTTATGTGCAATTTCTACCGAAAATCCTGCAAAACTACCGCGTTCGAATTGGGCCATGTGGATTATGTTGCATGAAGATGCTGGATTTGGCCGGCTCTGCCCAAAACGCACGGAGAGTCGGGGTGGCACGGCAGCGCGTGCCGTCGGAGCTTGCTTGGTTACTTTTGGGTTTGGTGTATTGCGTTTCCCCTCAAACTTTGCCCTGTCAAAGAGGATAAGACGGGACCGGGACGAGACGCTCCCCCGCTGTCACCCGGTGGCCCGAGACGCCAGCTCGATCGCCGCCACGTCGCGGCCGCGAAAAACAAAGGCCGGCACCGAATCCTGTTGACTTCCCCCACCCCCCCGTCGCCCTCGTACCCTTTATAAGCCTTTTTCCCCTCGCCCCTACACACTTCGTCTCCCGTCCTGTACCTCGGCTCACTTTGTTTCACACTCTCCCCCGTCTCTCTCCTCTCCTCTCCTCAAATAATCCTCATATAGCCCAGCCCAGCGCTACGATTCGTACGTCCACTGCTAGCTGCGAGACAAACCGAGCCTTTTTCGATCGATCTGCCCGCTTCCCACTAGCTAGCTAGCTAGCTGCGAGTTCGTGCGATCTCTGTCTCGATCTTCTGTTCCTTTCATCCGTGCGGTCGATCGATGGGGCGCGCGCCGTGCTGCGAGAAGAGCGGGCTGAAGAAGGGGCCGTGGACGCCAGAGGAGGACGAGAAGCTCGTCGCCTACATCAAGAAGCACGGCCAGGGCAACTGGCGCACCCTCCCCAAGAATGCCGGTGAGCAACCTCATGATCGGTAGCTAGTCATACATGCATGCATCACGCGCATGAGCTAGCGAAGGTGAGTGATATACTTAGTTACTCGATCTGTGTGCCTGTGTGCAGGCCTCGCGCGGTGCGGGAAGAGCTGCCGGCTGCGGTGGACGAACTACCTCAGGCCGGACATCAAGCGAGGCCGCTTCTCCTTCGAGGAGGAGGAGACCATCATCCAGCTCCACAGCATCCTAGGCAACAAGTAAGAACTACTCCTAGTTAACATCAAGAACTACTTACTGATTGTACTAGCCTAGCCTACTGCCTACTGCCTAGCATCCCTGTTCTTGCTATAGTTGCTAGGTGGAGACGTGTAGTACGGTTCCTGACGCGTTTGATCCTCCGTGCATGATTGATTGCTTAGGTGGTCAGCGATTGCGGCGCGGCTGCCCGGCCGGACGGACAACGAGATCAAGAACTACTGGAACACGCACATCCGCAAGCGCCTGCTCCTCATGGGCATCGACCCCGTCACCCACGCGCCGCGGCTCGACCTCCTCGACCTCTCCTCCCTCCTCAAGCCCGCCGCCTACTACCCCACGCAGGCCGACCTCGACACGCTCCGCTCGCTCGAGCCGCTCGCCAACTACCCGGACCTCCTCCGCCTCGCCTCCACCCTCCTCTCGGTCTCGGCGCCCGCCTCGTCGCTGCATGCCCAGCAGGCGGCGGCGGAGCCCACGAGCGGCGCCGAGCAGCAGCAGCTCCTGCCGTGGCTGCTGCAGGCGCAGATGGCGCAGACAGCCGCCATGGCGCAGCTGGTGACCCCTTCGCCGCGGCCGCAGGCCACGGTGGCCGACCAGTTCCTGCAGCCCTACACGGCGTGCCAAATGCCAGGCCTGGTTCACGCGAACCCAGCGCAGCAGCTGGCACAACAACCCCAGGATCACATGGCAGCCGCCTGCCACAACGTGCAGCCCCCTGGCCACGACAACCAGCTGGACTACATGCCGGCGCTGATGCAGATGGTGTCCGACGCGTCCAACCTACAGTGGAGCAGCACGGTCTCAAGTAGCAACAACTGCAAAAACGTCGGCTCCGGCCTGTCCACGCCGTCGTCGAGCCCGGCGGGGCGCGTGAACTCGGCGGCGACGACGGCGACGACGTACGACGCGAACGCGAGCGATGACGTTATCACGGCCGACGCCGCCGGGTTGTTCAACATGCACCTGTCCGAGCTCCTGGATGTGAGCGACTACATGTAATAAATTTCCAAGTACGGATCCCATCTGTGGAAACTAGGTCGTCGAACACTTCATCACGTACTGAAGGGGCAAAAGATGATATCAAGAGGAATTTTTGTACAGGACTGTTCCATATTTATCTAGTTCATGATCAGTGGTTATTATTAGAAGCTTCTCTATCCATTTTTTGTGTTATTATTATTTCGATCTTTAATTACATGGAAAAGGTGGCTTTGTATGATTGGTTGAGGCGGCTGCTGTCCCTCTCACTTGCATCATGCCTTGTCTCCGGTGAAGAAAAATAAGGCACTCCGGTTGCTTTTTTTAGAATGCTAGTTTATAGTCCTTGCTCATTTATTTAATTTTGCTGCCTCTTTCATTTCATTGGTGAATGTAGCTGCATAAAAAAAGGAATAAATTAACCAAGGAGGGAGAAAATAAACTAGAATAAGGACACCAGTAACCGTCAAGGTCACTGATGGTCACATGATAAGCAGTACGTCTTTAATGGTTGGGAAAAATAGACTAGTATCGGTGTGCAACCTAATGATTGCTACTGCCTGCTCGGCTGCTCCCTCCCGGCCCCCGCTGATGAGCAAGCGACCTACAATTAATTGACAGTATATATTTACGTGTTGGATTTTGCAAGTCAAATAAATCTCTGGTGATGAAGAGAAGAGATCAATATTAAGTTACATCGAGTAGTATAAGTGTAGCTAGAATTGCAGTGTCAACTCATGCAAGCTTGTTGCATGCATGTGCCTACTGCCTGCCTTATACAGTAGCTAGCTAGATACACCAAGACCGATCTGTTAAGACCAAGTCTATCAAAAGTGCAACACTTTTTGATAACTACCGGAGCGAGTCAAATGTTTGCATGCATATTCATGTATTCCTAATTTGCTATATGGAAAAACAAGTAGTTTTTGTAGTTAAGACATACTCGCGCGCTGATCAAAATCCATGATGAATGCCATGACCTTGTCTTGAGCTGCAAATTGTAGATATGTGTTTTTTTTTTACTTTTTTGTGCTGGAAAGGAACCACTGATGACAATTATTTAACTATAGTATATATATCAAGTGAATTCAGGATTCTCTAGCAAATTAACCCTCATGATCCGTTCGCATTATTGTGGGCAAGTCTACCTACCTAGCTAGCTATATGTAAGCCAGGGTCTTGTATCTAGGCCGTTTAGAGCTAGCTAAAGAGATGTAGCAATTGCAAAATAGTACACATCTTTCTTGAAGAAGGGTTTGACATTAGTGTGAATGACAACTTAATTAGTGTGTGTAGTTAATTTAGTAAACGGTAGATGGATAAATGATAGGTTGTCACATCTTGAGTAGGATTTGGTTGATATAGTTGTAATCTAGCTAGCTCCACGAGGATGTGGTAGCTAGTGAAATAATGTTGGACTGAGGAGGCGATTAGAAGGTGTTGAATAGGTGTCACACAAATAACGTCTCTTCATAATCTTTTGCTTTAAAGAGTTCGATGTTCTTTCACTTCAATAGTTGTACAGAGCTATGAAGGTCATAGCTTAAACCCTCACAATAAATCTCCAAAAAAACATGAACAAATGCGCCAAAGCTTGCCCGGGTGGTCTAACCTCCAACTAGTAGGCGGTTTGACCTATCTTGGATGGTATGGCCGCTCCTCTTGGGCGGTCTGATCTCTATCTCGGGACAGAGTTGAAAATCAGCATAATTCCAAATCCAAGAATCGATATATTTTTACTCCACAGCTCCAAATTACTTAAAACTTTTCATGCACTTTACCTATGATATTGTGAACATAATCCATGAAGATATCTAAGCAAATATTTCCAAACCTTTGACATTTTTCGATCTAAAGGTAAGTTGCATGAAAACCGGGCCAAATACAAAAATGCTGATAGAAAGGATCTCATGGGAGAAATTAATCCAAGATGGCTAAGGATGGTTGCCCACACATCCTAGCATCCTCAATCATAGCAATAATAAAGCTAAAAGCCCTCAAGAACAAAATCCCTCAAAATCACCATTTCTTCAACCAAAACCAGGCAAACTCAAGAACTTACAATAGAAAGTACCTAGGTGGATGAGATCTAGTCTCCAAGAGACATCTCTATCACTTCCACATTCTAGGTACAAAGAAAAGTCAAGAGGGGAGGAAGAAACACCAAAAACCAAGCCAAATCAAATAATCAACACTTGGGCATATGAGAGGAAGACTTGGACGAATTTGAAGATTTGATTTCTATTGGAAGATGAATATTTACAACCACTCCCTTGGGAGGACAAAGAGCCACTAAGGCAGCACACATACAAGTGCTCTCATCTCTCTTGTCGACGATCGAGTCGCCGATCTTACAAAAAAAGCAAAGGAAAATGGCAAAGAGTTCTTGGGAGAGGATGAGACTGTTCTTTATTGCTATGAACTGAATCATTTACAGGGGTGCCCTTGACAAGGCAATGGACTAATCCTAATTATACTAAGCGTAGTGCTTGCTATGCTAATGCTTCAGATGAAATCCAATCGCCTCTTGATCTTCTGAATTGGGTTTTTCTTCTACCGTTCACATTCTTCCTTAAGTAGTTGATGAAGTGGTGGCAGTTAATCCTGGAAGAGGTGTCTGTTGGAAGTGTCGCGACTGGTCGGAGCGAGGCAACAATTGATGAAGTATCAACCGTTCGACGGTTGATGTCTGTGATACACTAAACTGCATGGTAGTTTGTTGTTAGTATCTTAGAACCGTGAAACGTCGTGTGGTATGGAGCCAATATGATATGTGCTCCATTCATCACATGGTAAGAAATATGCTTGGAGCAAAATGCAGATGCCAGTTAATTGCTTGTACGAGCAGTCATTTGGTCGAGGACTAGATACAGGACCTCGTTCAACCAGGGTACCTATAAGTAACATTTGGAATCCTTACGACCATAGAGGTCGTTAGGCTTAGGGGTTACGACTCTTATGATCACAGGGGTCATTAACCTTAGGGGTTACGACCACGATGACATATGACCTTTTAATTATGTATTAAAGTAATAAATAGAGATTTTAATCCTCGTCATCTCTCAATACATCTCTCAAACCCTAGCCTCCTCTTTTCACTTTCCCCAAATTTCCACATTATGGTTCCTTGGATTTGTTATTGCAATCATGCACCCGTTAAGCCCACATACAAACAGGTCTTTCACTCGCGTATGCTTTTCCAAAGTGACATCTTCATCTTTAGCTCCATTAGGCCAAATCCATCATGTCTTACCCTCCATGGAGTATCTATGACCTAATCCACTTAGACCACCACCGTGGTTTCACACACCACTATTTTTCTAGTATTGGGCAATTTACAAAATGCTCATCTACGATCTTTCCCAATTCCTTTACATTGAAGCATCGCTCATGCTTCACCATCATCCATGTGGTCCCAACAACTTCATGCCAAGCCTCCCACGCGTTTGGATCCCACCGAACTGTCCTCGCTTGCAAATGGGCCAAGTCACTTGGCGCACCACATGTCTTACCATGCACCATGACTGCACCCGGCTTCTCTGATTTTTCTGGACCTCAGCTCCTCCCTAAGCTTAGTTTCGGTGCACCTTGTCGTTGGCCATCATGCCCATCACCGGCAGCTCCTGCTTTGATTCCTTGTCTTCTCGTCTTGTAACCACCTCGGTAGCCTCAGTCATCTTCTGACGACGCCTTAATCATTCTGGACCTCAGCTCTCCTAGCTTAGTCTTGATCCCGTCAGCCTCACCATGACGTAGCTCCCAAGTTCTACAACCATCCTCGACAACCAATCTGCCACGTAGCACTGCACAACACACAAAATCACCAATTTACACAATTGATGACTCACAAACGTACACCTTCAAAGCTTCGCTCCTAGAAGCATCACTTTATCTCAAAAGGTCTTTGCTCAAACTTTATCTTCCATGGTTCTTATCCATATTATACCTTACTTGGGTCCAACCATCTCACTCGATATCTATGATAATTCTGCACTTTTGTTCTCCTACCATAGTTGACTCCAAACCATCTACACAACAATAGACTAAGCAACCACTTCCGAGCACAAGTTCTTCATAACTTGACTCACGCTAGCTAAACACATGTATCGTGCAACACACATGCAACAATCCCATGACCCTACGTCAATTCTCAAAACTCAGCACAACTCACTGTGCACTGAACTGCCAGAGCCGGTCTGACCGCCGCCACCCGGCCAGTCTGACCGCAAACCATCGGTTGGTTTGACAGCCATGGTGTGGCCGATCTGATCTCTTTCCATCACCAGAAAACACCCTCTTCAGACTTTTCAGTTAAACTATATAGTTTTAAATTCAGTTTCTATTTTCAATGACACCTGGTGCAAACACATCTACAAACACCCCCACATAAATATTTGGTGTCCATTTACCCAAGGTTGCATCGTTGGTCAGACCGTTGATCACCTGACAGTAGACCAACTTTTACAAAATAAAGAGCTAACTCTCCACACTCTTTGACAACGACGTCAATTATTTATCACTAGATATGTGCTCTCTGCAAATAAAAATATGAATTTGCTCATTGTATGTCAGTGCAATATGGGAGGGTACTATTGGACCATTGGGCCACAGCACCAGCATTCATGCTGGGAACCTGGCAAATTAACATGTGAACAGCATTGCTTAAGAGTCGGACCAAACTGTGTGGATCGACGAGGCAGTCACGTGTCGAACAAAGAAAAGCAGTGTACGGCTAGACATACGCACGAGAACAAAGTAGCGTTCCTGCAGTATAACGGCTGTTTGATTCACAAACCATGTCAAAATTTAGCACAAGTAAAGCTTGATCGTAGTCAAAATTTAACAAAATAAATGTTATTTCGATTACGGCTAAGTTAAATTTTAGTATTTTTAAAATTTTAATAAGTAATTTTCTCACTTTCGAATCGATCATGTGTGATAATAAATTTTGTTGATACTGCTATTACCAAATATTAGTAACAAAATATTGCATGCATGCGTCGACTCGAGCCGAGAAGCAAAAGGCGCAACCATTTCGGCGCTACTGATGTGCACATGCCCGGACGGCGTCGTATTTTTCGTGGCTCATTTCATCGTGCATCGCCGCCGTCCGGTGCGCCTCGGCGGGGACGCGTGGGCTGCCACCTCGACGTAACACGGACGCCCGCCTCCCCAATCATTGATTTCTTCCCGGCGGTCGGCACGGATGGACGCCTCCGATCGGTTTTCCTGCGACGTGGCCATTCCGTGGACGTGTGCTTACGTACGTACCCATGTGTTTTAATCGTCCAGGTGGATTGAAATTATAAACTTCCTTACCTTCTCTACTACCCTTCTTCCTCTCGTTCATCTTCCCCTTGCAAATTAAAGCACCCCTGTCAAATTGTTCCAGAAAATTATTTGACAGCAACCGACCGCAGGGGAGCGTTGCTACGCACACGCAGGAGTAATAGAAATTCTGTCTTGATATTTGCGAATGTTTGCTGTTAGCTAGGTAGGCCCAGAATTGTATGGATTCCAGAAGGTCTGCTTATCAGTATCGACATGCAGGAGTAATAGAAAATTCTGTCCGTACATACGTATGTTATACGTACGTATGATATGTTGTCGTCATGCATCTACATGCTGATGGTGGTAGAAACACTAACATGTGTCGATCAATCTGTGATCAGGATCAGGCTTGGTGTGACAGCCACCAATGACCATGAAAACCGAGATGAGAGGTCCTCGTAATATTAATTTGCATGGGACCTTTACTTAGTTACCCTGAGATAGAAGGGTCAATTTCATAACTTGCCAGCCATTGACATGCACAAATCTGGAAGGACGAATACGAGATGTATAACACTTGATTCGAACGGATCATCCATCTATCGGGGGCGATCGCTAGTGAGCTGATCTCATTTCTGTTAGTTAAGAGGAGAAATCCAATCGATTGGCCGGCCGGCCAGCCGCATGCAAAGTCAACTTTTGAATACATATGCATTTATTTAGTTAACCCAAAACAGTTAAATTTTAGTTCATTTATAACTTTATTATACATAAATTACAATAATTTATGTATGTACTTTTTATTCTTGATCGCTGTAATTATTGTCGAAAGTCTTAATAGCTTATATTTCCATCACATGATTCAAAATTTAACATGTACTTTGAGATATTTAGCAAAGAAATAAAGACAAAAAAATAAAATTATATACCAACAAAATATGACAACGTGGTGAACCCGTTATTATCCAGAAAAATTATAATAAATTCGGGCTCAATTCATCATATGACAAGATATTGCAAATCTGAAAGCATATCAAACGAATAAAAATTTAACTATTTTGACAAAAGAAAATAGTCGAATGTTGTAAAGGGATGCGGGTAGGCTACGCTAGCTGATAATTCAAAAATTCTACCACGTAAAACAGGACACTATGCAAGCAAGTGATCACAGATAGTTACCACTAGACGCGTAGTGCAGCGAAAGAAGAGTTGGAGCAGTGAAGAGTGCGTCGATGTAGTGGTCATAGTTGATCGTCCTCGTAGTCGATCATCGCCATCGTCCTCGTAGTCGATCATCCTCGGTGGCGATCGTCTGCTCCAGTAACCAATCAAGTTCCTCGTCAAGGTCGTGGATCGTCCTCAAGCACAACAGCAACTGCAGTAGCACCTCCACAGTATTCACACGTCTGGGGAATGAACATTGTACGCCGGTGTACTAGTACTAAGTAGCATGAGAAGACTCTCTCAAGAAGATGGCGGCTAGGGTTTGTAGCAACTCACGTCAACTCTTGTCATGGGTCTCTTTTTTTCCCAATAGCCTCAATCATCTCCTTATATAGTACCCGTGACAGATCTAATTCGAACACGTTTTATGAATCGTATTCGTACTGGTTTATTCCAACCTGTTAAGTGTGTAACCCGTTAGGTTCACGCGTAATCAGTTGTGACTCGGAAACTCCTTTCCGATCACGAGTCGTTAGCGGCTCCTAGAAGGTCATAACGATTCCTGAATACACACGAATTATACCGAACGAACATTAATACAATATGATCTACGACCAGGTCCATATCACTAATGATCAGTTCGTATCTCTATACGACCAGATCATATTTGGTCTCGACTAGTTTGTAACTCCTTACGACCAGATTTTGACCACTTAGTGATCATATTCGACCAGCCTACGATCGACCATCTCGTATCTCCATACAACTAATCCATATCTGATCGAACTGAAAGACCAGCTCATGTATTCTCCCTTTGCTTCACGATATCTGGTTGGACTCTATATGAGGTGTTGTGTCATCTATAAACTGTTTAATACTTTCTCGATCAAGTGTCGGATAGCTTCACGTGGTCGAACACTTCGACCACTAGTGGCATGACTATGCACTTTTTTTATCCGGCCACTTCGAGAGGTCCAGAGATATATCTCCTGTTATGTTAGGAGAGGCAAATCCCATATCCGACTATTCATATTTCTCTGCATGTTTCATAGCATACTTGAAAGCTACCTTTACAACTACTCAGTTACGGAGTAGCGTTTGACAACCCAAAATATACTCTTACACATGTAGGAAACCATGCTAATCTCAGATCTAAAGATTATACACCATCATTGCTTGAGACCAACTGATGACACATGAAATCATAAAAATCTCAACAGTGTCTCAAGGTGGGTCAATCCAACACCATGTTCGCTAACATGTGTTTACATAATTGATATGATATTCCTACATCCATAACCGGTGAAACATGATCATCAATCAATACATGTGTTGATCGATAGAGTCACTAGTGTTCCGACCAGGGATACATTTAGTACGACATCATCATAAGTTAAAAGAGTTTCACCAACAAATCACATACTCGTTGATATTTATAATTGATGATTCATTCAAGGAATAGAATAAACTTATTCAATAACACATAAGTATAATCATAATACAATCAGCTCTATAATTACCTTTAAAGCATATCACCATAAAACCATTCATCACGCTACTCGAAGCATGACATAGGAGGTACGCATGTACGATCCGTGCACAGACGCAGTGGTTTGACTAGAATAGGACACTTGTGCTATATAGGCCTCCAAGAAGACATGCATATACAGTCCAAAGCAGAGAAGAAACGAATAAGAAGAAGAAAATTAAGTACTCCTCCTTAGCGCTGCAGTCAGTGCGCTGTGCGACGATGGGCTTTCGAGGGAGTAAATACGGCTCGATGAAAACGTGGGTCCGCGTGCCGCCCCAAGCGGTGGTGTTTTTGACTTGCGACTGGTCCGCAGCCGCGGCCGCGCGCGGAGAGGGGCCTCCGTTTCCAAGCCCCGGCCGACCAAGAAAACGGCCGCTCGACGGATCAATCGATGCATCTCATCTTCGCCCGCCGCGCGCGCGCGGAGCCGTACGTACGTCTCCATACGGGCGGGAGAAAGCCACCCGGCACGCGGCCGTGAGAAAGCCCAGGATTGGGTCGCCAAAAGCTCTCTTTTGTCTGGCCTCGCGTGCCCACATGTTGATCGATCTGCTTTGAGGCTTATTGACTGCACGAGTCGCCGCACAGTACCTCTCGATCGAGAACAGCTGTATGCTACCTGTGGCCTAATTATCCGCTGATTGTCCCACTCGGGTAAAGCACCACGTTGCGCTACTTAATTGCGTGAATGAATGGAGTGTTACTAGTTAGTACAATTACTTCAAGTTACCCATGTTGAGTTGGCATATATTAGACCCTTCAATATGCACTGTAAGTACTTGTTTCCATGAGTTTTTTTTTCTTCAGGTGTATTAGCTAGTAGAACAATCGACTAGCACGAACGTTCAGGTATCAGAAATTTCTCAACAACTCTGAAGGAAAATATTATAGCTTTTATTACGACTAAACCTCCTGTCCAAAATATACATATAGCCACTCTTTGCCTTTGTTTACAATCTTTTTGGGGGCTGACTATGCATCATTTGAATGATTATTTGTCAAAAAAAAAAGCAGTCACTTTCTGGACCATCGGATGTCAATCCAACGACCCACAACTCTCCCCCATTGCTATACACAACCAGCCCAACCTCAACCCTATCCCCGATCGTGCCGCCTCCTGCCTCCCACACCCAAGCCACCCCACCGCGTCGCCCTAGGCACCACGGAGGCTCACCCCACGACCTTCTCCCCCGCCGTTGCCACCTTCTTTTACGGCTGCCGCCCGCTACCTCTTCCTCCGCACCACCTCCAACCCCCCACCACCCCTACCTCATCTTCGGCTGCTCACCAACCCGACCACCCACACCGGCCCTAATCACAAGTCGTGTCTCGTCGCACCACCTGCAAACCCCAGCCACCAAGCCCGCGGCCGGCGGCGCCCCCGCCGCCTCCCACTACCGGTCCTCACCTGCCCCGGCCTCCCTCTATGTTTGGGGGCTCCGATGAATCCCGAGCCCTAACCCTAATCCGGCAGCAGCGAGAGACAGCAACGCCGGAGAGGAGGACGAGCGCGCTGGCTGGAACCCGAATCTTCAAGTAAATTATAAGGTGATTTGCACACAAAAATTGTCATGAGAATGATATATAGCAATTATGATCTTGTTTTAGAATTGCCTCTGTACAATCTTCGCGTACACGGCTTCGTGCATACGTCTCGCTGACCAGAATTAACACTAACTAAATGCTGGCATGGCACGTACGTGGAATGGACCACTTGCTGGCTTGAAATGCTTGGCCCACAAGACAGTCACGATGTGTACATGTTAACGCGCAAGGTGCGCGCGCATAATTCGGAAGAAAGAACGCTACAGAAATAGCCTTTTCGGTCTCGGAGGATCTGAAAACTCTCTAGATCGATAGAGAAACGAGAGACCGCTCAACTTTCCCCCTCTGGACCACGCAACGAACGTCGTCAAACGTGCCCACAGCATGTTTGATTCTCGGTCGCACGGCTGCGCTTTCAGCAGATTGCCTCTTGATGTTCTAGCAGTTTTATTTGCTCTTTTGCACATGAATAAGACCTGTCTAGCCAGTGGGAATCTTAGAAAAGGGGTTGTCTACCGTGTGTGCTGCACGCTGTGATCTTAGTGCGCACAGGATTTTTCTTTCCGGCTTGTCTTTTGGTTTCGATCCGCCTTTTTAGCGCGTTTTTTTAAAAGAAGAGAAAGGGATCTCCATATAAGGAGATTGATTGATGATAAGATAAAACGACTGTTGTGTAGATGAGTAGCCTACCAAAGCACATACTCCTATATGGATTTTTTTCAGAGTTACTTCTGTATGGATTGATGACCAGTTTCTCGTAGATGTTATATTGTAGATTGGAAATTTTGGTTTTGTGGTCGAGAACTCGAGATCGTGCAGGGAATGAGCACTCATTCTTGGGCTTTCAAATGACGGGTGGACGTTTTGGGATATGGCTAAATGGAGGTTGTTTGAGCCAATCAGGAGATACAGCATTTGGTTCTCCATTCTTATTGATGGTGGGCCAAGCTCTGTTTGTTTTATGTGGACAGTCGGTTTTTTCATTGAACGTCAGAATTGAGTTGGGCTGGGCCGTCTTCATTCTTATTTCTCTTTGGGACAGTTCTTTTTTCCATCTGAAAAGAAAATGCATCGAAAGGAGCATAACCGTGACGATCTTTGGTTTGAAAATAAGTTTATGACACATGGATCGTGTGGCTAAAAAGTACGGTACACCAAAATCATGGGGCACCAAACACTAGTTATGGAACAAAGATCGTTCCTAACTCAACCATCATGTCGTGTCTTTATATCTTCATCGTCTAGGAATGTAATAACCGCACACTTACCTAATTTATAAACAATGGTTCAATCCGAACAAAAAATGCAAACGTTATTTGTCTTCGCTGCAGCCTTAAATTCACACGATCTTGGAAGTTCCAAGTTCTAACGAATACAATTTGCGCCGTTGAATCATAGGCTAAGCCGGTCAGCCCACACGTGCGAGATGACAATTCCAACTTGCCATACTCCTCCTATCCTTTTTTTGTTTTTGTTTTTGTTTTTGTTTTTGGAAGACATACTCCTGTTATCTTATGGCACGGTTGACCTTTCACCAAGTCGGCGTGGGGTCCCGACCCGAGTTGGGTCGGCCTTTCTATCCTATCCCGTCCAAACCCCGCGCCCGCGCTCGCGCTCCTGCCAAGTTGGAAGCGAATAAACCCTCGTGGATGCCCTACTCTCCAAGAAAGAAACGAGACAATCAAGGACAACAAATACACACGCAATTCGCAAAAAAGAATGGGAAAATAGGATTACCCCTCGCATCGCCACCGCCCCGAGGAGCACGCCAGCACAGCGCATAGCAATCTCGTCTCCCGACGAGGCCGCCTCCGAGGCTCCCCTTCCCTTGGCCGTGCGGATCGCGGCTCCGCTTTCGAATCTCCTCTCATATCCTCCACCAGGGTTTGGTTCGCCCACGCGCGCTCGCCCGTGGTGTTTGCGCGGGTTGGGTAGGGGTTTCGGTGGTGGGTGGTATGATCTACGGCGGCTTGGTCCGGTGAGCTCCGATGCTACGGCTACTGTCGATCAGCGAGAGGTGCGCTTCTTCTTCTTCTTCTCTGTCCCTGAATCTCTGTTGGTGTGGTATTCGTGCTCCTTTGGGCGTCGATTGGTGGAGGGGAAAGGTGGATCTTCGGGGGCTTGTTTGGGGTCTAGATTTCGTTGGGACCGGCAGCGCTTTGTCTCAATTTGTGTACTTGTAGCCCCGGATTTGTGTATAAAGCACTGAACTCAGTACAAATTTCTTCAATGTTGTATGGCCAGCGTGGAAATTGGAGACCATGGCAGTTTGATGCTTTGGGACCAAGGATAAAAATCTCGTTACCGGCCAGTTTACCGGATTTACCGGAAAAAAACCGGATGAAATTCGTTTGAATTTGCTTAAAAACCAGTCAAAATTTGAAAACTAGAATTTGAATTTGCTAAACCGGGAAAAACCGGCCGGGTTTTCCGTTACCAGACCCGACCGGTAAGGCCGGTTACTAACCGGCGATAACCGGCCGGGATTTTCATCCATGTTTGGGACTGTTGTTGTGATCAACTGGCCATCCAATCTAGCTTAAATTAGTAATTTGCCCACATATGTACAATTACGAACCTAAAGCTTTTCATTGGCCGAAATAGTTAATGTGTGCATTTGTTGGAATGTGCAAATTTTCCATATATACATGATCAAATGGCAAGTATTTTGGGCTAATTTTGGAATGATTAAATAATTAGTGGATAGACTCGAATTACATTGGTTATGCTGTACAAATTGAGTGCTTAATTTCACCTTGTAAACATAGGGTTCTGCCAAGTGGCAGCTAAGCTTGAAAGCATGCAGATTGCCAACATGTTCCGTTACATTTGTGAGCAGGCTGTTGGCGGTAGGAACAAACAGGCGGGCAGCCCATTTTTCTCAGCCGAGCCACAGCAGCGGGTACTACACAGCAGTGAGGGACAATGGCCTGTCGACGAGGCGAAAGATCCCAGCCATCTTCTCTAGAATGTTCTCACATTACAAGGTCATTGTCAGAAAGAAAAAAGTTGAGGACCACAAATGCAGAAACAGGATTTCCAGAGGCCACCATACCCTCTCTGTGGCAGTGGCAAATTCATCGGCAACACAGCAAGCCCAGTTGGCATGGAAGCGGCTCAGTCATATGTACTCATATAGTGGCCCCCGGTTCCCACCGATGAGCCGAGCAGCCTGTGCTGTAAGCTTGTCCTTAGCGAGGTTCCATGTCGTCCCTGGGGTCATGGCTCTAGCTTTTGGCAAGATGGCATTGGCGCGGCCTGTCCTTGCTGACTCACCATCCTACATGCCTGCAATGGAAGGCATTGTCACGAAGGCACGAGATACTCGCCAGTTTCTATCATCCATGGTTTGGTCAGTCTGGGAGGGCGTCACTTTGCTTATTAGAGCAGTGCATTTGTCATTCCTGTTCTTCCCTGCAACCGCATTAGCTCCATTTGCAGATAGTTTCAGCATTGAATTTAGAAGGAGGTGGCTTCATCTTGTGCGTCATACCCTCGAAAAGGCTGGGCCAGCATTCATTAAGTGGGGTCAGTGGGCTGCAACACGACCTGATCTTTTTCCAAGTGATCTCTGTGTTGAGCTTGCAAAGCTTCACAGCACAGCTCCAGCACATGGTTTCGCTTACAGCAAGGCTGTCATTGAGAAGGCATTTGGTCGTAAGCTTTCTGAAATATTTGAGACTTTTGAGGAGAACCCTGTAGCTTCTGGAAGCATTGCACAAGTACATCGGGCTACGCTAAGAGATCAACATCCTGGAAAGCATGTTGCAGTTAAGGTGAGGCATCCTGGTGTTGGTGAATCAATCAAGAAAGACTTTTTACTCATCAATCTTGTGGCAAAAGTTTCTAAAGTCGTCCCTGGACTGAGCTGGTTGAGGCTGGATGAGAGTGTCCGCCAGTTTGCAGTTTTCATGATGTCTCAAGTTGACCTTTCAAGGGAAGCTGCTCATTTGAGTCGCTTCATCTACAACTTCCGCAGATGGAGACATGTGTCTTTCCCAAAGCCGTTATATCCACTTGTGCATCCATCTGTCCTTGTTGAGACATTTGAGAATGGAGAAAGCGTTGCTCGTTTTATGGATGAAATTGAAGGAAATGCTCGGATGAAGAGAGACCTTGCCAACATTGGCACATATGCATTCTTGAAGATGCTTCTGGTATGTACTAATTCTCCATTCTCAAATGCCTCGGATGTATCTTTTTTTTTTCTTCTAACATATGTCATATGCATGTATTGAAATTCAGTCACTGAAATCTCAAATATTATTGCCCCCTTTCTTTAGGAGGACAATTTTATTCATGCAGATATGCACCCTGGAAACATTCTTGTCCGTCTAAATGAGAGCAAGCATTCAAGGAAAAAGTTTTTCAGAACTAAGCCCCATATTGTGTTTCTTGATGTTGGCATGACTGCTGAGCTCTCCCGAGCTGACCGTGATAACTTACAACAGTTCTTCAAGGCGGTGGCTACCAGAAATGGTCGTACTGCTGCTAACTGTACTCTCCAATTATCTAAACATCAGAGCTGTCCAAATCCAGTGGCCTTTATTGAGGTAAAGTGTGAAACTATGCTGCAGGCAAACATTTAGAGCTCATCCATATTTGATACTTGATATGCTGCGATGTTTGAATGCAACTAGCTTCCTTTCGGTCATCATGTATATCGTATGTACCTGTATTCATTCTTGTACACTGCTTGTCAGAATATAAAAGTGGTGGGACCCTTGATGCGTCTGGGTGTCTGCATGTGTAGACATTATGATATTAGACAGTGTCAGGGGCAGTTCAAAATAATTTATATACCTAGTGAATAGCAGAAATTTCTAATAGTCAGGTTTGAGACTTTGGTTAGTGGTTACACAAAATGTGACTGGTTCAATAGGGTGTTCTTTTCTTCAAGTATGCCGAATTGCCGACACAAGGGATGCAGGGAAAATTATCTAATGAAAGATCCTTGGCCTCTGTTGTTGTTCAGGCATTTCAGGTTCATGTCTTTCTTGCTTCAGCTTCATTGAAGTTGAATTGCAGCCAATCTATGTTTAACTTAAGCTTTTACTTCGTATCTACAATTTATGTACAGATAAGTTTGCTGGCTCTAGTAGTCTAGCTTCAATTTGTGTATATGATGTATTCCTCCAACTTGATGTTTTTTGCTGCTTGTATTTTGTATCTAGTCTTTGAAATTGCATCTTAATTTACTGAAAATTTCAGCTATACTACTTATAATGCAGTCCTCGTCTTGTACATATTTTTCTTGAATAATAATTTTATTTTTCATTATTGGTAGGAATTGGATAAGACATTTACATTCTGGGGAACGCCTGAGGGGGATGGTTTTCATCCTGTTGAATGCATGCATCAGTTGCTTGACACAGTTCGTCGCCACAAAGTCAACATTGATGGCAACATCTGTACTGTGATGGTTACCATTTTGGTTCTCGAGGTAAACTACTCTGGTAAAACTTTATCTATAAAATATTTACCACAGGTTTTGATTATGACACTCTACAAAAGGAATTCGATTATATATCGGTGTACTTAATAAGGGTCTCCATCCTTGTTTGTAAAGACTATAGGATGTGCAAAATCAGATACCTATTTGTGAGGAAAGATACTGATAGCATATGCCTTGGTGCCTATGTACCAAAATACATATTAGTTTTCAGGTTGGAATTCATTTTGATCATGTTCCACTTCATTTTATCAAACTTCATATTAGATTGTGTATTAGAGAACATTTTAAGTGTTTAATATGGACTTGTCTGGGGAAATAACTGGTGGGTTTGGTTAATGACCTCCCTTTTCTGTGCTACAAGCTAATCCAATATTCCTTGCGCAATACCTCATGTCGTGCAGGAAGATATGTATCATGCCTTACCGTGGCTGTTGATTTTTCGTTTTGTAGGGGTGGCAACGCAAGCTAAACCCAGGCTTTGATATCATGCACACGTTGAAGACTCTACTACTAGAGAAGGACATAAAGCAACCACTTGATTTTTTCTCATAAACATATTGATGTCTTCTAGTGTTAAATGTACAAGTATCAGGTAATGTAAATTTCCACAAACAAGTCTTCTTTTGTTTAACGTTATGTTTTGTTGTAAGATAGTTTGGAACAATTGTTGCAATGAAGGAACAATATGTGGTGGTAAGCCAGTAACCAACCCTTTACCACCAGCATGAGAAATAATATGGCCTGGGCTTGCTTTTTAGAAAAAGCAACTGCTTAAGTGATTGATACCCCAGCTTATTACACCAATTTCATTCGAGATTTTGAGCTATGAATGTTTACATAATTTGCAACTGATTTTCAGTCACACCATTCTTTTGATGATAGTACAATATTTAGAAAAAAAATCAAAACATTGTTCAGAAAGTTGGGTTCTGGTCTAATGAGTAATCATCCAAAAAGGGGATAATCTCTTCTTTGGCCACATCACATTGTGGGCATTGTGGTGAGCTGGTGGCCAGAAACCGGCAAAGAAAACACTTGGTTCTCCGCCGCATCTCTGACTGCCTTGCTACATAATATCAGGGCCTCAACGAGTACCTGACTGGTTGCGCTGATATTTGGTGCAGGCCATCAACTTGTATATCTTGTCTGTACCAGCTTTAGAAATTAGAAACCTCAGTTGTGCTTTCTGTTGTTGAACTAGTAATGTGTTTCTTTTGTCAGATGTTACTGTGTCCATGGCAAATTGAAATTTGCTACTAGGTTATTCAGAAAATTCAATATTCTGATATGTGCTGCATCTCTCGTTGTGTTATGGAGCAAGACGTGGTGCGCTGTAGCAGATGCATGAACAGTACTAGGGGAACTGCAGCGAGCCAGCGACTCACAAACAGTGCGGTAGCATTGTGTAAATAGTAGATGTTGGTACTGTAGCACAGTTATTTTCCATGCATGGTTGATGGATTTCTTAGGATAAAGAATAGCTAGTTAGATAGGTTATTTTGGGATTCTTTATCTATCAAGTTATTATTAGGGATTTATAGATTATTTATTAGGCGTTAAGTCGGGTTATCCCTATAAAAGGGATAGTATATATTCATTATCAATCAAGCAATGAATAAACAAAGTTCTTAGTCTCTCTTCCTCCTCTTCAACTAAGCTTCAGGGCCTTGGCGGTGGCATAACCAATCGTTCAAAGACGAGTGCCATACCCTCGGTCTTCGGACCTGTACGCCAACAACTACCACAACACCTTGACAGATTGTCTCAAATACAACAGCAGCGAAAAATTATCACACCATGGAACAGAAGCTGAAACATCAAACTTGAAGCAAACTAAACTAATATCTTATGAGCCTTGTTCTGCCTTTCTTTTTTTATACTAGCAGCATATGCAACTTACTGCACTGTCTTCAGGTTTGACAACCTTCAGTCCGAAAATTTTGCCCAGCACCTTGGCGGAGCCAGCCAAGGGGTTTTGTCCACAAACTCCATTGATAAACGATCCTTGTAGATGTAATAACAGCATAATTACCAAGAACGAGCAGAACTACGTTGCAGCATACAGAGAAGTTTGCTTCCAGATTTTATGCTTCGTACCTGGCAGCTGTGCCATGTCTGATGTAAAATTTGGATCGGAAAGAGGATGGCTAAAGTTTTGTTTGTTCTTTTGAGGACGTCTCGTGGTAACTGGGTAAGCTCTCTCGGTGCTTACATTATACTGAAATGATAGTACGCTCTACGCCGCGCCGTTGATCTATGCTAGCTTGCATTGTAGATGTTTATTTGAATTGTACATAGTGAACTTATCTGCGTAGTAGAGATGCCTTTTTGTGAGCCTGTTTAGTTGGGGTAGAGTCGTCAGCAACATCTCATATGTTAGCAGTGAGCAACTTTGTAATAGGGATAGGAGTAGCACAGAACATTAATAAGTTGGTGTACATCCGTAACTTAAAGATAGCAGCTGTCATATTTTAGTTAGCCAAATAGTGGTTAGGTATGAATTATTTTTTAGTTAGCTTTATATTTGTGCAAGTCATATTTTCCAGTTTGCAATCATCAACATCTAACCATATTTTTTTTTTGTCTTGTTCTACTTTTTAGCCATCTCCACGATGGACCTAAGATATTTCACTACATTCTCAGTTTCACTTTTTAGTTGTTGCTATGGATTGAAGAAATAAGACTGTCATCCCTTCAATCATAATGGTTCTTGGTGCACTGTAATATATGTCCTCATATGAAACAATATATGATATATTTGGAACTGAATTGTTTAGTTATGTGTTGTTCTTTATAATTTACAGCTTCAGATTGTTAGGAAAAAACAGCACAATAGCACTATTCTGGATTGATTTGAAAATAAATTAATAAATGAATGGGCTTAAAGTAATATCGTGTTCCTGATCTTTTGCTTGTAGTAACACACACAGCTGACTGTTATTTGTTTTCTCTATTTGTTACCAAAAGCTAATAATTAAAACACGTAACGACATGAGAGCAATTTATATGAAATTTCCATTAACACCATTTCCAAGTGAGAAAAGCAAATACTTTTACATATATTAGTGGTTAAAGTTTTAAAGGGTAAGCTGTATGCATCTGTGGACTGACATCTATCTTGAGAATATCTTTGGGAATAATCTTAATGATGGCTAGAGCTTTGCTTCGTTGCCCAGGATCCAATAATATATGTGCGACTCGTACCTTAGATTTGGCTAATAAAATCATTTATTGAACCCTAGCTCTAAGGACATATGAATACTATGTCTTTCTCAAACTCATTTCTAATGATGTTTTCCACCTGTTTTTTGTCATTTCGATTTGCTATATGTATGTATGTATGTATGTATCATTCGGAATTTAATTTGACTTCCCGTTACCTACAAACTCCCTCGTATATCCTATGTTTGTATACATGTACATGCACATTAACAGATCTGTACCTGCGAATAGATACTGATAAAGCAAATAAATATATGTAATAAGATGCCCGTCGATATCAACAGAGAAGAGACATTATGGGGAAAATGCAGTAATCCCGAGGTCGGCCACAAGGAGGTATTCAGTGCTGCTGCAAAGACCTTAAATATTAATTGTTGCTTAGTGTGTTTTGAATTAACGTATAAGAAAGACATGTAGTGAAAGCATCTATGCTGTTCATGCATGCACATCGCATCATTAAGTGATATCCAGTAATGGTAGTCACATGCGTTTGCGCAACACCTATAGAACAATGGTCACAATCATATCGAAGGTATATACATATCAATTGTGCAAATGTATTAGATATATCTTTACATGTTGACCTGTATTTTTTTTATGCAAGTATGCTACCAGACGCCAAGAACTGCCAAAGAGGGTACGCAAAATGTAGGACTAAGTATGGAAACCATGGTTGCATCAGTACACGAAAAATGGTCATACCCACACAATAGATCCAGGTTATCCGCATTGTGTACTACTCATCTAGGTTTGGTAATGTTGTTTGATCGGCGGAATTCCGAATGATACAGAAGAAAAGACTGGGTAATGGGAAAAAGTTATGTTCATAACATCGATAACTATGTATAAAAAATGATATAAAAAGAGATTACCTGTTCATCGAGTATGACAAAGTCCTTCCTGGTTATCTTTTGTATATTTTCGCGTTCATGTGTTTCCCATAGTCTTGTTATTCTAACTCGGACTCGGCAACGCTGAGCCTCCTATGAGATGTTGGTTAGCATAGAGTATGCCATCTGCAATAGAATCATTTTTAGTACCAAGCCATGTAGAGATGAGTAGATAGCAAGCAGAAGAAATGGTTGTAGTTTTAACCGAATCATTTTTCAGCAAATGCTAGTGACAACGTGAATTCGCGAATATATAGCGTAAAGTTAATTTGTTGTGTATCATTCAGGCAAGGGAAGGAAAGATGTCAAGAAACCAGATGGCATACTCTATGCTACCTGTGTATGATTTAGGAGATGATTCTCTTGCTTGTGACCTCTCCAATGGCTTCAGATCGCTTCAGATCGCCGTTATTGTAGTTGTAATGCTTCAGGTAGTGGACTCCCTGCAACGGAACCCATGAATCAAAAGGATTAAACGTTTGGAGGACGATCTACTTACACACATGTATATGTATGCAACCATAGGATTGATCATACTTCATTTTAACCTCTTACGAAAAATCATGACACTTACGCATGATGCGAAAGCTTTAGCGTCCGGCTCCTCGAAAAAAAAGATCCAGGCTGAACCTCTGCACGTGTCTTCTATCTACAGATGGTAGATGGGGTGTGTGGGTGTGTGTGTCAAATGTGCAAATGTATTACTGTTTTGGTGTGAGTACTCACCAAAGATGTTCGATTCAGCCTCAATTGGTCAGCATCGATCCTCGATCCGGTGGCAGTCCAGAGAGACATGACGGCGTGCCCACCTTGCTGTTGTGCGCGCCTGCGTCGGCCCACAGAGACATCATCTGTCCTCAGTTCTCCAGTCTATGTGCTATTTTGTCAGGCCTATTTTCATGGAGGACAATTGGTTTTTTTTTTTTGCATGAACATGATCTTCAACAAAGTTTAGATCTCGTTGTAGAATCGAATTGCATCGCCCAAAAAATCAACCAAAAAGAGGAAAATCAGTCAAATAAGATAATACGCCGGAATTGATGGGGGGTTGAGCAGCGCGGGCGAGGGCACGGGCAAAGGTGGGCGACGGGGGCACTGTGGATGAACGAAAGAAGGGGCCGAGTAGTGTGAAAGACGGGGAGGAAGCAGTGGTGGCGGGTGAGGAGAGGAGCCGATGGAGGGGAAGGGACGAGAGGAATCGAGAGGTTTCATCCGGCTCGAGAGCACACTGGTGTTGCTGGATGCGATCAGACGGGCAAGAAACGACTCGCATACGATTGGCCGATAATAAAAAAACTGGACGTGGAGGGGCTAAGAGCGCGGCGATTCTTCACGCCGTAAGGAGAGTGAGATGCAAATCTTGATGCAAATGACCAACATTCTCTCTGAACGATGATGCCCTTATGATTGGAGTCGGTGTTTTGACTAGCATCAGCGCTGAACTAAGCAGTTTTCCTTTTGGGTAGTGATTGGTGTTTAAGCGCAGTTAGCTGTAGTTGATCTCGTTGCGGTGGTTAAGCGTGCTGAACGATTGTGCTAGAGGAAGAGGACGGTACCATCTTGGCTTTTGCTCGAACTGTGCTTCGAGATGACACGTTGAATTGTAAACGAGGTACACATTTCACGTCCGGTTCGCTTTCACTGGTTCACCTTTCGTCTTTAGAGAGAGAAGATTGATTGGTGTCGGCCAGGGTTCCGGAACCGGTTGGTCTGTCCCCCAAACTGGTTTCAAATACTCAAATTTAAGTTTGACCGGTTTGACTGTTTTGGGCCAGTTTGATTGCAATTCAAAACCTGAATGCAAGATTCTGGAGGTTCTGAACTTTTGGGGCGTTTACCGCCATCAACCAATTAGGAACAAGACTTGCCCATTGAGCGGATTCCATCCTGTAAGGGCTTCTTGTTGCGGGTGGGGGGTTCAAAATTTTGGTTTACTAGTCCAATGCCTGTGCTTTGCTACGGATTAAGAAAATCATATGTCGTGAACCGTCGTCGTGCTTAATCTACAATGCAAGTGATCCACTGGTAACCAGTTCTTGGAAAAATCGATGTAATTTTTGTGCTTTTTGCGCACCAGTTTGGGCAGTTGGGGTGTGGGGGGAGTGGAAAGGAGGCTATGGGTGACCAACCGTACGCACGGGAGGAACCGAGAAAGAACGAGATCCAACGGCTCATATCTCACGAAGAAAGATGGATCTAACGGCTCACATCGCATGATGGAGGACGAACCGCTTCCAATTCTTTCTTTGAAGTAGTAGAGATCATACTAGGATTTTAATTCAAAATCTCGGCTTATCTATGGATACTCGAGATTTTGAGCCTTCCAAAGGTGGTCTAAAATGGTTTGGCTGTTGGCAAGTGCGGCCCCCGGGCCGCTGCGCCGGCGCCCTCGGCCTCACAGGGGCTCGTGAGACGGTGCTCTCGGCTCTCGGCATTCGGCGAGCAATGAGAGCATTGCAAGGCGTGCGGTCGTGCTACTAACGGTCGCAAGCGGCGGGCGAGAAGAAACCATCGCGGCTGTGTGGCGTCGGGGCGTGGTGCTTGGCCGCGGCGTTGGCTAGGTGTGCCACACCGTCGCGGTGGCGGCCGTGTCGAGCTGTTCTACTGTGCTAGCTGCAGTCAGGCAATACAGCAGCAGCAACAACAGTAGTATCAATATATAGAACATTTTAGTACGCACTGGACATTCATCACCAAACGGTGGCGAAAGGAGACGCAGCGGCCAGCATGAAGATCGTGTGTATAGCCTATCGGTGCCTGCAGATCGCCGGTGGGCTTGAGCAAAGAACTGAGAAAAGGTGACTTACTAAGGGGTATTCTGGGGCAACTTTGACTTTTCGTCCGAAAAAATCGGAAACCGTTCTAAATAAGAGCTTTTTCCACTGTTAATTGTGTTAATTATCGTTAAATAGCATTAAATAAGTGATCATTTGTCTCATAGGCATTTCATATATATTTTTAAACTCAGAAACTACGGGCAGTCTACTTAAAAGTTAGACAACTAAACATCAAATCTCTTCTGCTCAACCGTTCAGTCCTACAGACCAGCCGAAAATCAATTTTCAGAAGAAAAAAAAAACTATAGTTGTGCCAAACAAGCTTTAGGAGTAGGATCCACCACCACATTGGAGACAGCTGCACGTTCTCGATTATCAACTCGTGCTCTTGCAGACCTGCAGTCTAGGTCGTCGCCGTCGGCAAGGAAAGCTGGTTTTTGCCATCTCCATTCTGCCATTAATTTGGGCCAGCCTTACAAGTTAGGTCCTGCGGCCATCAAAAAAATGTGTGGCACAGAATCCACAGATTGCCAGCGGTGGCCGTGTTCAAAGCATGGCATTTACAGGTGGAAGGAATTTCGGAAGGCAGCTTGAGTATAGAGTGGAAAAGAATAGACACCGTACACATAGATTACATGTAGTACGGTTACGCCACAGGCAACTGATGAAGCAGCCGGTCGTCTCCTCTGGCCTAGACCGATCAATCAAGAACAAGAACAAAGGCTCGTGATTGGATGCTGACAAGGTAGACAAGAGATCCGTCTCCTTGTGTTGCGAGACAGTTGTGCGCACATCATGTCCCCGCCTTCGATCTGGAATTTTTCAAGCCGAGAGGTTGAATGGTACTACTACTACTGCTGCTACGCTGTTCTGTTGCTTATCAGCAACGACTGAGAATCCTAACCATGTAGGCGTAGAGGGAAGAGAGACAAGACTGGGGCTGAAGTCTGAAGATATCAGCCAATGATCGCTACAACATCAGTGTCAAAAAGTAATTCTAGGTACTGCCTACTAATAACACTGTAAGATGATCTTATTAGACACAGTAAATTTTACGAAAAGTGGTTCGTACTTCGTGCTCCACAGGATGCAAGTAATTCACAACAACTTGTGCGTATCAACTGTTCAAAATATCTCTCCAGTCGAGACGAGAACTTTGTATTTTCTTGTAAGAAGCTCTATGGAGTACCAATTTTTTTTCCTTGCTAGATTAATGCTCAATCTCAGCCTTTGATCTGACCAATCAAACAACACTGCAAGCATGCACATCCAAACCCATACAGACATACATTCCATATGATATTTCCATGGACCACTCTTCACTCTTGGACGCTGAAAACAGATGCCTTTATCACTGAACATGGTATACATGCTCATCAAATTTTCTCCAAAGCCCGGGCATCTAGGGCATCATCCTTGTCACCATCCTCATGTGTTCCACCGCACACACACATAAACTACCCCGTAATCCAGCCCTCTCCTTATTCCCATGCCGCTAGGGACAAGTGTTTGGAACCCCTTGACAAAGACTAAACAGAGCAAACCACAGCTAGGTGACAAACAAACACACATGCCTGATGATGCAGCTAGGCAGCCTTGCACTGCATTGCATTGCAGCCTGTGATAGAGTATTACAGTGTCCTACTAATCCCTTTTTTTATAGGGCTTTGCACCTGATAATAGTACTGTATTAGTGCACGAAGATCAAAGAGAGGGGTGCCTTGATAGTGGACATAAGCGTACTCAGCAAAAGGGTCTAATAAAGAAGATTCAAAGCGGCAAGGGCCAACTCTCTCTCTCTACATGTCTCCCTCTGAATGTAACAACCTAGTTGGATTCAAGTGTATAGATGCAAATGGCTTTTTTGTTTCCAAGAAAAGATGAGGAAAGTGTCTAGGCTTTGGATGGTGTTGGTGTATGTGGTCCTTGGGTGGTGTGTGGTGCAGGTAAAAACAGGTGAATGAAACAAGAACGGAAAGGCATGGAGGCGAAAGCTTCACTCGCCGTACAGAGCTGGTCACCATATCCCACGGCTGTATGTGCATTCCCCCTCTCATGTAGCTTGTAGCAGTGCCCCACCTCCCAGGAATACATAGTAAATTCAGAGGAATATGAGTGTGTATATAGGTCAAACAAATTGCTATGCTTAGCCGGAATGTAACTAAATACACTTTTCTCCTTTCAGACAAAAAAGTATTAGATATCCACTGTCTAGTCTTTATGGTACGACTCTCTCTCATGCTCGCACACAAGCAGACGCAAGACTGCGAACTGCTGTCGTGAGAAAAAACTGAACAAGGCAGGCTTTGTGGCAAGCAGCCAAAGCCCAATGGGAAGCAAAGCTAGCCTCTCAACTTCCTTTGCTGAAGGGCTGAAGGATACGATGCCATGCCATGGCTGATGGACGAAGCCTGAAGAGAACAGCAGAACAAGCAAGCCAGAGACAAGGGCAAAGAATCCTATACTGTGAAAAAAGATGCTGTGATTTACTATACAAAGATGCACGAGTAACGAGTTACAACTAAGAAGAAAGAGAGTATGTTTTACAGTTTTTTTCTAAGCAATCAAGTTTACATGCACAATTACCATCTTAACAGCGCCCTTAGTGCCAAATGTGGAGTAGAATTAGTGCATGATTGATCAGTCCGGTTTGTATGACCCGACAGGGTTGTTGTCCTTGTTACAGCAGAGCCGCGAGCGGAGCCAAATGCCTGCTGGACTTGGGGCTCTGTTCGCGTCCATTCACGTGAAGAGCTTGGTCACGCCGAGCGGAGACCCCAGCCGAAAAAAAGGTCCCCTTCCCCATCTGAACTGTGACCTTGTGACCCACTCAGCCGTTGCCCTACAGTGACATCTTTTCTTCAAGTGAAATCCGATTTATCTGGTATCACTAAAAAATTGCTCTATCTTTTAAGTGGCAGACGGAAAAATTGCTCTTTTTTTTAACCTTTCTTGCCACTACGGTTACTTGTGAAGAAAATATGAAGAGAAGGGTCTCACGCGAGGTCTTAGAGTGCGTTTAGTTCGTTGTATGAAATAATCTGGCACGAGATAGTTCGGGAAATGAGGACGTTCATGTGTTTAGTTCACTGAATATAACCAATTGGTCCCGGACCAAACTATTCCATGCCAGGGAATATTCCTCTCATATGTTGTACCATTTCATTCAAAGAAATCCACTTACCCATGCCGTTCATCTTCGCTCGTCCAAGCGCAGCGTAATGAGGAGGCTCTATGACAGTGGGTTCATCCAAATGAAAGAAAAGAAAAGGATGGAAGAAAAAGGGGAAATGATAAATAAAAAGAAGGCATTGTAGTAAGGAGGCTAGCAAATGTTGTTGAATTTACAAAATTATAAAAGTTAATTGTGTCCAAAACTATTTCCAAACTTGAATTTAAATTCAAATCAATTTGTAAACTCAATTAGTGTATCATTTCATGCAACCAACCAACCAAATGCACCCTTAGTCTACCAACCGTTGATTTTGTTGATACGGGAGGAATCAACGGCTGAAGACCTTCCAGCAAATTTCCTGGACCGTGGGTTTGGTGTTAGGTTGGACGCGAAAAGACATTATTACCCTTCTTCTTCCCCATTTTATTTCCCCCCTTCCTCTTCCTATTTTGAGCTATGCCGCTCCACACCTTCACCTCAACCTCTATCCCGGGCATGCCATCTCTGAGAAGAGAACAACAGAAAGGGAGACAATTTGCCTGTCATTTTCTTCGCTCTAGGCAAGAGGGCCAAATGAGGATTCAGAGGCGCGTCGCCCATCGACGACGTGTGCCTCCGCATCGACCGCATCATCACCGAAGGCATCGTCGACGTGGTCGGCCTTGCCGACCTGCACTCGCGTGCGGCCCTCTCTCACCTCTTCAAGGCCATGCTCCTCGTCGTGCTTAAACCCTTCGATAGCTATGACACCAGCGTCAAATCCACCCTTGCCAGCAAGCACGCACAGTACCACTCGTCGGCACATGTGTTCAAGAACATCAGCAGCATCCACAACCTATGCATGGAGCTCCCTGTCCCCGACGTCGACATCCTAAAGTGGAAGATAAGGTGGATCTGGTCCTATGAGGGACAGGGCGGCGGCATATACCTGCGGCAGGCGATGGGAGGGTGGCGAATCTGGTGGTTATAGGCAGGTGGCGACAGTGAAGTAGAGGGGAGAGCAAGTGCTGTGGATAGGAGAGAGAGAGGAGGAGGGGCAGGCTGTGTGCAGCAGAGAGAGGAGAGGATGGTGGAGAGGGAAGATGAGGGCAAGTTGGGAATTTTGTGAAAAAACTGACAATGGGTGACGCAACGACATGAGAGGGTAATGAATTTTGCTTCAATGACACCAAAGGGAAGTTTGCAAATAAGGAATTTGCTCTTTCTCCAACCTTGTTTCACTGTAACAAAATGTTTTAAAATGTGCATTTGTGTAGAGAAAATAATGCAGAGTTGCTTTGATTAATTATTTTATCTTAGTAGAATAAAGTTGGCAATATTTTGTGTTAGAAGACAAGAGGTCATTGTTGTGACGATTTTTTAAAATTCCAGAACTGGAGAAGAAGCAGGTTGAGTGGGCCAAGCAGATCAACAGAAACAAGAGGAAATCAGGAGGTCTCAATGCAAAGGATCAATAATATTGTGCGTTAGTTCACATGAAAGGCGAATGTTCAGATTAATAGCTGCAGTGCTTTCTACTACACTGAGACAGTGAATATGTCTCTGCTTCTACTATGTGTGTAACAGTATCTACATTGTAGCAGAGGATCTGAATCCCTACTCAACTGACCACTCACTACCTATCTCTTATGGTTTCCCAAGTTACCAAAATACCCATGCGTGTTTGACCCCATGATTCCCGGCTCCTAGCCTTAGTGTATCCAGCGAAAAAATGGCAAAAGTGATTTCAAGTAATCATCGCCTGTTTTGAAAAAAAAAATCACTTCAGTAAGACACACAACACACGATTTGAGAAACAACAATATTGAAAGGCTATACTCTAACAGTATAGTGGGAAGCGCATCCAAATGCTAAAATACCATAGTATTACGTAGCAGCTGTCGGATCAAAAATCGAAGTACGAGATTGTGATTTTCTACCGTAACAAAATATTGTAGTAATTGTACTATAGCAAAAATATTGTAACATTGGTACTGTTTGCCAGTGCTATAGCACTGTTGTAGTGTTTGCCTTGAGTCGTTCTTTCCAGATTGGATGGCTCGGATCTGCCGAATATTATAGCACTGTGCTCCTCTCTTGTTGCCAATACAATAGCAGTGGATGCCAATCCGGTACCGTGCTATTGTCCCGGGAAATGGCAGCCAGGCTGTTGGGCCCGCATGCAGTGGCTGCCACGAATTGTATATGCCTGCATTTCATCGATTTGCCGGGTATAACATTTGCGTTGTCCGACAAGGCCTAAACGATTTCGCAATTGTTTAGTCGTGGATAGAAATGATTGTACCTGTCACCCCTCTTATTTAGATTACAAAGAAGACGTATACATGTCACCACGTGCACAGACACAATAGTATACTCTCTTAGCATATGTCGATTTTTTGATAGTATTGGCATGTTTTTGTACCGTATGTACAAAAATGAATGTCCCATTTTTTTTTTTTTTTGCAAATTTGGCCCCGTCTGCACGACCACTGTGCGGTGGTGTTGCCGCACAGTCGCCGTGCAGTAGCGCCTATGGCCCACCACGTGTCCCATTAAGAGTTAAGCCGGAATTAGGGTTATGGTTTAAGCTGGTTTCAACGATTTCTGTGGGAAATTTGAAATATGGTAAATAAGTTCAAAAAATTATAAAAATTTATGTGGAGTCTTCCGACACAGTGTATTTGCTTGTGTAAATTTTTCATAATTTTATTCATCCAGAATTTTTCTCGTATTTTCTTAAATGTGTACTGGTTCGGCGAGGACAAAAAAAATCAACAGAAAACGTGCTATGTGTTGTACCTCCCCGTCACTTGAAATGAGGCCCTCCCTTCATCATCCTTGCCATGTGTTGTGCCTCTCATCACCTGAAATGAGACACTCCCTCTATTATTTTTTCTTTTTCACCGAAAGCTCCACCAAAACCGATCATTCTTTTCGTCCTGTCACTTCCATCCATTCGCATGCAAATTAAAACTGTTCGCGTGAGTAAGTATCCCCTCCCAGCTATAAATTAGCGAGCGAACGAGCGCGATTTCATTTTGTAGTCGGCTCACTCGCTCTCTTGCTCTGTGGATTATATTTTCGGGGATATTTATGTGTTATTAACCGCCACCATTCGCAGGTAATTTGTATCACCGTCATTTAATTCTTGAGGTCACGTTAATTAGTTACAAAATAATTAGTCGTAATTTACGGTGGATGCGTACTTAAGTAGTTGTAATTTTGTAGGCATTTACTTAGTTTAACATTGTTAGTCCCGTGTAATTAGAGTTCTGAGATTTTCATAGGAAAATATTGACAACATGCACTGTTAGGTATTCGTGCAACTAATTATTTCATGCTAGTTTATAATGACATGCAAGTTATTATAGTATGCAAGCACATGCTGGCCAAAATAATGACGCCATGTACTGCTAGTTACCATGCAAGCAATTAGTTTGTTGTGTATTCAAGTATGCATGCACCATGCAATGAACATACACATATCACTACAACATGAATACCCCTTTAGCAATGCATATATGTGTTGGTAAAAGTCCAAATAAATGTTGTTAGGGTCTATATCAACACATTTAGTATGTGTTACCATTGAGGTCGTTGCCAAGGTCTGTGACAACCCATATACAAGTGTTGGTAACATGTAAATAAAAACGGGGTAAGGTTGCAACCCATATTTTGATATATATATATATATATATATATATATATATATATATATATATATATATATATGTGTGTGTGTGTGTGTGTGTGTGTGTGTGTGTGTGGCATTAGACACTAGCAAATCGCTTCCAGGATTGTTTACAACACATCTAATCATTGCAAAAGGTGTCCTTTTCTTGTCCAGGCCGGGCTTATCAATTAGGACCCACAGGGTTAAACAAAACACACATATCAAAGTATATAACAAAATTATTGCATTGACATCAACAAAAAAATTGTTTTATTACAAAGAATTTCCAACTGGCTTCACAAGTCTAGACTCGAGGCATCCACAATTGGTACCATCATGATTTAATAACATAATACGCTCTAAAACATAAATGTAAGTGCATGCCTATACTTTTAGTGGAAATTCTTTGTTCTCTATGCTCCGTGGTTCTATAAAAAATTCTTCATTCCTCAGCATTCTCCATTCTACACACAAGTTTACCAAACAGTCCAAACTACTAACTATATCTTCTCAATCTGAAAAGAGAAATGAAGTGAAGAACATTTTTATCAAAGGTAAAATAAATTCACATCAAAATTTTATAATGATTAGAGATGGTATGGAGAAAATACCTCCATGTTCCTTAGTGACACTGAGGAAGAATCCTCACAGATATCCCACACTGATTCAGGGAACTTATGATTAAACTATCAAATAGCATGAAAATCATCAACATAACCAAATACAATCAATAGATTAAACTAATGATATTATATGGAATAAATGTAAATTAATAATTTAACACGCAATATTCCAGACCACAGTAGCGATCCTTTACCTATCTGGTTGTAACACGTTTAGGAAAATGCGAGAAAAATTCTAGACGAATAAAATTATGGCAAATTTACACAAAGAAGTACACTGTGTTAAGAGGTTCCACGTAAAATTTCATAATTTTTTGAACTTATTTGCTATATTTTAAAATTCCTACAAAAATCGGTGAAACATGCTTAAATCTTAACCCTAATTTCAGCTTAACCCTTAACGGGATACGTGGCGGGCCGTGGGCGCTACCGCACGGTGACCGTGCAGATAGGGGCACGTGGTGGTCGGAGAAGCGCCACCGCATGGCGGCCCTACAGACATGGCCAAATTTACACACAAAAAAAAGATGATCATTTTTGTACATACTGTACAAAAAAATATCAATACCGTCAAAATTCCGCATATGTCTAAATAGACAAATACCGAGAATGAACAATTTTTTTTTAATTAATACACACTCACGTATACGTGTTACGTGGATAACAGAATTTGAATTACGATGGGTGACCCCACAAGGATTTGTACGTGGCGCACCTGATGGCGCATTCCCATCGTGTTGTTTAGCGTACTGCTAGTACCACCGTTCGATCTTGACCCGGCTGTGGCATCATGATCTTGACACAAAAGAACAGCTAGTACCAATGACCAATCCCAATCTTCAATCTCAAATTCACCACACACAGAGTCCTTCCTGGTCATTATTCTGCCGTGCGAAAGTTTTTAGCCCCACGGAAGAATAACAGGACCGTCGAGTAGATCCTCTATGATGGCAGAGAGGCCTAAATAATTAGAGACGGAAGTTTCTAGGTTAATGCTAACTAAAGCGATTTGCTACGGTGCCTGAAATAACCATGGTATGTTTTTCGTCGTGACTCGTGCGGACGTAGTTACAAGCCTTAGTTTATAGAGAAAATTGATTGTATGTGACCGAGAATTACTCAGTTTCCTTCTATGCAACTAAAATTTATGCGATTCTTTCGATGCCACTGAGTTTCAATTTTCACCCCCCTTTTATACCACTTACGTCACCTTCGTTAGTAGGTGTCACCGTTAACGATCTCAAACCTGACAGTTTTTTTGTTATTGCAAAAATGGCCTCTTGCCTCTATCTCCTCGTTTGTCAAGTCAAGCGGCTATGGTGGAGAGGTGGGCGCAGAGGAAGCCATTGGTGCTTACTTCTACGCGGGCGCTCCTCGACTCGCCCCCTAGGGACATCCACCAAGCACCACCGTTAGAGCTTAGGGCCAGCAACGCGAGCGCTTCGACGGTGGCCTTCCTCGTGGCCCAATCATTGTCGGGAGCTCGTTAGCGTCCATGCGTTCTCCAAGAAGAGGCTTGCTATCTGGATCCGAACGACGGTGGATAAGAAAAGGATGGGGCGGCGGACAAGAAGGAGAGGTCAGAGCGGCGGTGATGGTCCAGGATGAGGACGACGGCGATGTCTCGAGCAGGGGAAGAGGGGCGAATCGAGCGTTGTTGATCACCATCAGCTCTCCCCCGACTCAGATCCGCACGCTTCCGACTGAGATTGAGCTTCCCTTTGGTGTCCTCTGTCGGATTTGTCAGCCTTTATAGAGCTCGTCGTCGCCCTTCCCTTGGCTTCGTCGTTCTCTACACCCTTGGCGACTGCGCCGCCGCCCTCCTACGGGCACGTGGAAGGGGAGGAAGAAGGGCAAGATTGTCCTTTCACGTGCCACTTAACAGCAAAGTGACAAAATAGCAACGGGAGTGGCATGGAAGGGCGCAAGAAAGAAACTCTGCGGTATAGAAAGAACCAAAAAAAAATATAGCATAGAGGGAAACAGAGTAACTTTTAGTGGTATGGAAGGGATTTTCTCTAGTTTATACCGAGGAGGTGGCAATTGGTGATGTCGGATGAGGCAGGGGCGGAGCTGGGCCTCGGGGCTCCCGGGCAATGGCCCGAGGCCCAGCCAAAAATGCCAGGTAAAAGGTAAAATTCCAATGTGTATAATCTGATTTTGGATCAACACATCCTAGGCCGGCCCGAGGCCCAAGCCGGCGCTGGCTCCGCCCCTAGGGTGAGGCGTCTTCTTGCTTCAAAGGCGGCACACATGGTGGCGGTTCCTGTCAACGACTTATCTTTTGGCATCGTTGAAGAAATAGACTCGAGGTAGTTGTTTGTCAGAGATAGACGATCATCGGTTATTTGTCAAAGACATATGGGATAGTTATACACGTGCAGGTTCACAATGGACCTATAAACCGGTTAGAATGTGGGCCCATAGTAGACTTATGGATAGGGGTGGAAAAAAAATCGAAACTCGCGAGCCAACTCGTCTCGTTAAGGGCTCGACTCGACTCGGTTCGAACTTGATCCCTTAACGAGCTGAGCCGAGCCGACAATTTAGCTCGTTTGCTTAACGAGTCGAGCCGAGCTAGCTCGCGAGTTGCCCGTTAACTCGTTTACATTTCACCGCTCGCCACATCACCAGCGTCGCTGACCCAACCCAGTATGCAGTTTCATAGATGTTTATTGCTTTGCATGCATGTTTATTGATCTGGAGTGGACTGCTTGTATCTGGACTGCATGCAATGCATGTTTATGTATTTGGACTGCATGCAATGCATTTTTATGTATCTGGAGTGGACTGCATGGTTGATGGATCAGTTCATCTGGATCTGGAATGCTTTGCATGGATGTTTTATGTTCATGGATCTGTATGCATGTTTATTACTTGATATGGATGTTTATTGATCTGTAGTCTGGACTGCATGGATCTGCATGTGTGGATTTGGAAGACTGGAATGCTATGGATGTTTATTGATATGACATGTCTGCATCTGCATGGATCTGCAATGATATAAATGTTTATTTGTGATATGCATGGATGATTTGTTCTTTACATGTGCTTTCTGAAAATTTCGAAATATTTTAAGATTTTCACTATGTTTTTTTGATGACGAGCCCGACGAGTCGAGTTTGAGTTTTTTAACGAGTCGAGCTGAGCCTGGTATTCTGCTCGTTATCTTAACGAGCCGAGCTGAGCTGAGCTCGTTTTCTTAACAAGTTTTACCGAGTCGAGTCGAGTCGAGTCAGCTCGTTATCCATCCTACTTATGGACTCTCAACTAATACATCTTATTTAGGTACGTGCTTATAAAATAAAAAGAATAAAGTCATTATACGCCGGACATAGATACCCAACCGGTTGGGTCATAGGATAAATAATTATTATAGAATTTAACAAATTATACTCTCATCAGTTTGGCACGCCAAAACTGTGGTGAAGTAGCCACTCCGCCGCAAGCTATGCAAATTTAACAAAGAAGTATGAATGCATGACGCGCAGATGGTAGGGCTAAGAACTGTGTGATGCGTTAAAACCGTGACAATGAACAAAACACATGCCGCCATGAAACATCAAGTTTGCTTAACTGTAACACAGTTTAGCAGTTAACCAACAAGCCTTGAGCCTTCCTTGATTTCATATGCAGAAATACGGTGTGCACAGCACGCAGCCCAAGGTGCAGTAGTAGCATACTTTTGCCATCTCCAACCCCAAAAATCCCCGAAGCAAGAGGCAAACATCCCCCTCCCGACCCGCTTATATAAAACCCAGTCCCCAATGCCCACACACCCTCACACTCCTTGGCTCTTGCCCACCACCACCTCGCCGCCGGCCATGTCGGCGCACCTCGCCGTCGGGCTTCTCCTCGCGCTCCTCGCCCCCGCCGCACCCTCCGACGTGCCGTCGTTCCCGCTCTCGCAGGCGCAGTCCCCGTCCAACGCGTCCATGGGATCCTCCTCCCCGCCCTGCCACCTCGACCTCTCCGCGGAGCTCTTCGGCGGGGTGGCCGCGGCGTGCGGGGCCGGCGGAGGCCCGGGATCCCTCGACCGCGGACGCTGCTGCCCCGTCCTCGCGGCCTGGCTCTTCGCGGCGCACGCGCGCACCGCGCTGGCCGTGCCGGCGCCGGCGCCGGCTCTCGCCGGTGAGGGCGTCGACGGAGGGGACGAGGGGCCGATGGTTCCGTACGACAACCAGCGGTGCGTGGACGCGCTGGGCGCCGCGCTGGAGCGGCGCGGGGTGGCGCTGCCGCGGCCGAACGCGACGTGCGACACGGTGCTCTGCTTCTGCGGCATCCGGCTCCACCAGATCGGCTCGCTCCGCTGCCCCGCCGCGTTCTCCGTCGGGACCGCGGCCAGGAACGCCACGCCGACCGCCGCGGTGAAGGAGCTGGAGAAGAGCTGCCGCAACGCCTCTTACTCCGGCTGCTCCCGCTGCGTCCAGTCCCTACAAAAGGTGAACTCTTTTCTTGCTTGCTTTCCCTCCAATGCCATTGCTCTGGTCTCTGGACTTTGGCTCACCTTTGTGCGCTTGTCTCTCTTCCTTTTCCTTTTCCCCCAAAATCTTTGAAATGTTTTTGCTATTTTTTTTGTTGGATTTTATAGTACGCCATTTCTCGCTTCCATGGATTCTTGGTGCTTTTCTTGGTTCGTCAAGTTGATGCATTTCTGTTCTTCTTCTCTCTTTCTGTGAAGCTTATGGTTTCTCAACAAGTGCATTGTTTAGTTTTGTGCTTAGACAAGTGCTGTTAGTTGTTGTGGTCTTCCAGAAACCAAATTAGTACTACTAGTACCCTTAAGTGCGGCACTAGGAGCGATGCCTTTTGCTTTGTGTGCTACTCCAAATCTTTTAGCTTAAGCAGAAAGAGCCCATTTGACATCCAGGAGATACCCCTTTCCACAAAGGAAGCTCCTTTCTAGCCACATTATTGTTTCATGTGCTCAAATGGACTTGCAGCTTGTTCTTGAGCTCACCACTAATCATTGGCTACTTGATATACTGCTTTTCTGAAAGCATTTTGGGGAATGGGAACCCCCACTACCTAGTGTGAGTTAGCATTTCCAGTTAATTATAGGGCCATAGTACTGCAGAGAGAAGTTAGTACATTATACTACTCGTAAGTCGTAAGACAGCAAGGTTTGAGACATGGTCCAATGCCGTTTCAATGATGAATCCTTTAGTCAGTTAACCACTGCAATGTGGTCTTGCGACATCGAAAGTGTTGATTATTGAAGAGAGCTTGTGCTCAACCTGTTTGTCGTGCGTCCCAGTGGCATCTTAAATCAGTGAAGAACACACTGAACACCTGCATCTAACGACATTTGCCAAGCAGTCACATCTGGCAGTCATGCTTTAGGAAGCTGTAACATGTGGCATTCTTTAGTTGCCGAGATTTCGGTGTAATGCAACGAAGTAGTTGGAGATAATGCATCTGCATGAACAAGTTGTTGTGCATGGGAAGCATTTATTGGGAGAGCCAAATGCAACGTTTGAGTACTGAAACACAGTCTACCAACTTTGCAACAACCTGCAGTCCTGCATTGCAAGAACATTCCTGCATGGAACACATTAAATGCATTTCTTCAGGTTTTCCCCTCTCCCTGAATCGTCGAACAAGAAGTTATAACATGCAGTCTCTGCTTGTGCTTGTCGATGCAGCTGAAGGGGAACGTGAGCCGCGAGGTCGCCGGCGGCGACCGCGCGCGGCGGATGCTGGGGCGGGACTGCCAGCTGATGGGCCTGACGTGGCTGCTGGCCAAGAACAAGACGGTGTACATCCCCACCGTCTCCGCGGTGCTGCGCGCCATGCTCTACAGCGCGCGCCCGACCGAGTCCGGCGGCAACAGCGCCGCCCCGCGGTGCAGCCCGGACCAGGAGAACATGCCGCTGGCCGTCGACTCGCTGCAGTTCGAGCGCACCAGCAGCACGAGCTCGTCCGCGCCGCACGCCTTCGCCCATGGCGTAATCTGTTTCCTTCTCAGCTCGGCGCTCGGCTGCCTAGTCTGGGACGTGTTCTTGTAAAGAGGCACGCGGTTAATTAAGCTTGTTGATAGCGCATTTTGTAGGAGTTGTTAGGGAGCAGTAGCTTCTTTTGCACAGTGCAGGTTAGCGGTCCAGCGGCTATGAATATGATGGTTGTTGATGCGAGCGTGATGATGGTGTACTATCTCTAATCTCGGCGCTTTTATCCTGCTCGGGTTACCTATCTCTATTTTTTTTTCTTCTCTCTCGATTCGATCGTAGGAATAACCAACTGTTTTTGATAGTTTGTTACGAAACGGTATCATTTTAGCTGATAACCCCGTCCCTGCGCGCGTCCTGTGTTCCTCTGGCCCAGCGTTCTCTGCTCCTCTTCGCTTTCCTAACTTCGCCAGTAAAAAAGTTGCAGGGTTTCGGGAATCGGGACCGGACCCATCAGGCATCAAAGACTTGCTTAGTTCTTCCCTGTTGCGTGTGTGTGCCTGCGCGATCGTTGCATACGTGATGGACACTGTGATCGATCTCAAGGTTAGGGGAGTCGAGTCGTCTGAGCCTTACGGGCAGTCGAGTCGTCTGAGCGCAGCAGCAAAGTGATCATCCGATACAGAAAGTCTACGTGCTCTGAGTTTTTGTTTTTGCTTTTGTTTTTTTACTGCAAGACACGGGTGTTGCCGTTGGTCAGGCGAAGATGGCCCGCGGGCCAAACAGCCCACCACTTCGTTCATCCCAGCTTCGTATTTCCACCGACGAGCCGGGCTGTGGCCTAGCCTCCCACCGCCCCATCCGCTCCGGCGCAGGGAGCCGCGGCGCGGGGGCGCCGGGCAGGCAGCGGAGCGCGGCCGCCTGCGAGATGGGAAATTGGGCCCGTCGGCCGCTATGGTTTAGAGAAAAACGGCTAGCCGAACTAAGTTTTGTTTTCTTTTGTAAAAAAGGAGCAGCTGCCCAATCACAATATTTTGTTCCACTAGACAGGGTTAACATGGTCCGCCATAAAGACAAGTCAAGCGTAAATAACTTGGGATAATGTTGTATAATTTTATTAAGCCCGAGTCACGTGTCAGATTAATTAGGCACAAACAATGTTTGTCAATACACGGCCCGTGGGAGCTGTTGAGATCTTCTATCTATTACTATACTATTGATAGCAAAAAATTAAACTGTCATGTTCGCCTTTAAAGACTAGAAATTTGTATATTAATCGGTGGAGAAAGACAAGTATCTACACCGTCGATTATAGTGGGTCTAACGGTCTAGATTAAAAGAAAGAGTTAATATTAAGTACAATTTAGAAATAACTTAAATTCAAAATTAAAAAAAATGAAATAACCAATTTGATTTTGATTAAGTAAAATACCCAAATAAATAAAATTCAGAATAAAATTTTAATAAAATTAGCAATTGAGTTTGTATGGGAATTCCAACAATAAATAAATAAAACTTGGGATAAAAATAAAATAAAATTAGCGGTTTTATTTCTATACGAATTACAAAGTACAATTCGTAAATAACTGTAATTTGAAATAATTTTTCTAAAACATAGCAATTGGGTTCGTATACAAATTTTAACAAAAATGATTGAAATTTGTAATAAAAATAATCGTTTTTTTATATAAATTCTAAAGTAAAATCCCTAAAATAATTAAAGAAAATAATTAAAATTCGGAATTAAAAATTAAAAAAATTAAATTTCAGAATACAAATCAAAGAAAATTTAACAATTGAATTTGTATGCCAAAATTAATTAAAATTCGGAATTAAAAATTAAAATAAAATTTTTAGTTTGATTTTTCATACTAATTTCAAAGTAAAATCCCCAAGTAACTAAAATTCAGAATAAATAAAATAAAATAAACAGTTTGGTTTGTATACGAACTAAAATAAAAAATATAACTAAAATTTTGAATAAAAATAAAAGTTATAATGATGTTAGCATAAATGGTGTTGAACGAGACCACGAAAGCGTACTATGACATTGATTTGTCTAGCAAGAAGGCATCGACCCACAGGGAAGTGAAGAGTTGAGACGAAGACAGCGGCGACAAGGACAATGTTGTGCAGCTCGCTACGCCATTGAAGAGAAAGGCTAGAGTCGAAGGAGCCCGCAACCACGAGTGGTGAGCGTCGGCGTTGTTGAAGAAGATAATGATCAAAGAAGCTTGATGATAGAGAATCCCTGGGAGAGAGGAGATGAAGTTTTGCATTGAAAACAAGGTATGCACGATATAGGGTCATCGGGTAGATAGGACTAGGGGTGAAAACGGATCGGATACGGACGGATAATGGCTCTGTCATATTTGTTTTCATATTTTTTTCCGGATCCGGATATGAATACGGATACTCGGATCTGAATCTGGATCTGAATAATATCGAATCTGAATACGGAATGAATCTGAATTGAAGCGAATACGATCGTGGATTATTTTCGGAACATGAAAACCCCTTCAATTGTATGACAGAAATTAACGAAAACATATAACTAGTTCATTTGATGCAACACATTCATGAATTATTCATATTTTCAGCAACCACGCATAACATTGGCACTAACAAGTTGCATTAACTAGTTCATCATAAACATAACACTTAGTTTACTATATTTATCTTATAAGTCAGAACTCACAAAGTCACAAGTCATCACACATTCACACTTAGCTTATCACATACATAAAACTTAGTTCACACTAACATTGATGAGGCTATATAGTTAATCTATCGTAAATGATTGTAACATCCCAAAGTATGTTACCAAAATAAAATTAATAAAGTTATTAGTTTATTGGATTTTTGAGATTTAAAGAGTTTTCTTGGTTAAAAGAAAAAATAAATGAAATAAAGTCAATTATTTAATTTCCTAGTTTTCAATGTCAAAAAAATTATTGAGATTTCTGGGATTTCTTGAATTTCTTGAAAAATAATAATTAATTTCTTGGATTTTCTGGATTTTAAAAAGGTTGTTCATATTTTTGAAATTAAAATAATTTATGTGCAAAATAAAAACTAACTTTAACTTGGAATTAATTTTATTAAGTTCAAAATAATTTAAGGAATTTTATGATTTTTCTAGAATTTTTAACTCTATTTGCTATTTTCTAAAAGGCTATTAGATTTGTTGTATTTTCTGAAATTCGAAAATCAATTAAAATCTCATTTTCCCTTTTGGGCTGAAATCCTCTTCTATTGGGCCAAAATCGGATATCGGACTTGTCTTATCCGGATAATCCGTATCAAATATCCGTATCCGTAGGATAGCATGCCTCTCAGTATTCGTTTAGTTTAGACAAAAAATCCGAATCCGTATCCGATCAGAAAATTATCAGAAAAATCCGATCAGAGACAATCCGAATCCGTTTTCGTCCGGATCGGTCGGAAACTATCCGATCCGTTTTCATCCCTAGATAGGACCGTGCCATCGCTAATTAGACGCACACATCTCATATATATATATATATAATACTTTCTACTCTCGGATGTAGGGATGAAAACGGATCGGATAGTTTCCGACCGATCCGGACGAAAACGGATTCGGATTGTCTCGGATCGGATTTTTCTCGGATAATTTTCGGATCGGATCGGATTCGGATTTTTTGTCGAAACTAAACGAATACGGTAGAGTATGCTATCCGGCGGATACGGATATTTGATACGGATTATCCGGATAAGACAAGTCCGGATATCCGATTTCGCCCAATAAGAGGATTTCAGCCCAAAAGGGAAAATGAGATTTTAATTGATTTTCGAATTTCAGAAAATGCAACAAATCAAATAGCCTTTTAGAAAATAGCAAATAGAGTTAAAAAATTTTAGAAAAAATCATAAAAATTCCTTAAATTATTTTGAACTTAATAAAATTAATTCCAAGTTAAAGTTAGTTTGTATTTTTGCACATAAATTATTTTAATTTCTAAAAATATGAACCTTTTAAAATCCGTAAAATTCAAGAAATTAATTATTATTTTTCATTTTCACTTTAAATACAATAAAATCCCATAAATCTCAATATTTTTTTTGACATTGAAAACTAGGAAATTAAATAATTGACTTTATTTCATTTATTTTTTCTTTTTAACCAAGAAAACTATTTTAAATCTCAAAAAATCCAATAAACTAATAACTTTATTAATTTTATTTTTGGTAACATACTTTGGGATGTTACATCATTTACGATAGATTAACTATATAGCCTCATCAATGTTAGTATGAACTAAGTTTTATGTATGTGATAAGCTAAGTGAATGTGTGATGACTTGTGACTTTGTGAGTTCGACTTATAAGCTAAATATGGTAAACTAAGTGTTATGTTTATAATGAACTAGTTAATGCAACTTGTTAGTGCCAATGTTATGCGTGGTTGCTGAAAATATGAATAATTCATGAATGTGTTGCATCAAATGAACTAGCTATATGTTTTCGTTAATTTCTGACATACAATTTAAGGGGTTTTCATGTTCCGAAAATAATCCGCGATCGATTCGTTTCAATTCAGATTCGCCCGTATTCGTATTCAATATTATTCAGATCCAGATTCAGATCCGAGTATCCGTATTCATATCCGGATCCGGAAAAAAATATGAAAACAAATATGACAGAGCCATTATCCGTCCGTATCCGATCCGTTTTCACCCCTACTCGGATGTAGTTATTCCCACCTCTGATATACCACCTAAAGAACTTGACATACTCCTTTATCACTTTGGGTATACTCATATACTAATTATAAGATATTCCAATGCGAACTATACAAAAAAATTACAAGAAAGTTCATAGTTTTAGTATATTTTGTAAATACCTTCGTATTCGCATATAAAAATAAGTATGTCTAAAAAATTATATATACCACCCCTAAAAATATATAAATACCACATAAGTGATCTTATATACTCGTATACTGCACATACATACTTTCAGTTGTGCAAAATACTCTATACGTTGTGAGATACGGAATAGGGAGTAATTACACTAGGGAGTACCAAAAAGGCTTTCTATATAGGATTAATACCCTCTTTATAAATAGACACCTCCTTAATTAATTAATTAATTAGTGTCAGTTTTATCTTGATGTGATTAGTTAATTAATTAACTAGGATGTCACATCTTATTTGATACTCTGGTGTGGCGAGAATTAAACAACGAAGAGCATCATAATCTAAAGGTTAGAAAAATCAATTTAATTAAAGTTGTCCGATTTCAAAGAAAACAAATCAACTTAAGAGTTATTCCCTCTGTTGAGAAATACACGGTGTATTTTGACTTTGCACAGGGACCAGGAGGTGGTGAAATTGAGAATGATATGTGAGAAAATGACTTAGGTACCCTTTATAATTGTCTTAGAAATATGAGTAAGAATACTTTGTGTGGGTGGTAGTGAATAAATGCATATGATAGAAAGAAAATAAATAGGGGTATATGAGAAAAAAAAAACCTTATTAAATCTACATTCAAGCCTTATATTTATGAACATGACTTTTCAAACTATATACCTTATATTTCTCAACAGAGGGAGTAGTAAAGTTTGGGCAACTTAGGGCTTGTTTGGCAATGCTGCTGTTTTTTTTCTGAAAAGTAGCTTTCGAATGGCTAAAGGGCCGAACAGCTGAACTAAAGACGTTAGGTGTTTGACAGCCTGGCTTCTAGGTCGATTGACTAGAGTTTCTAAGTTAGGAAATGTTAATTATAGGTATCAAAGTGTAACTACTAGAAAAAATCGAAAACAATTTTTTTGGTATTGTCTCATTACTCTATTATCTTTTGTGGCTGTAGGTTGGAAGTACCAATGGACGATTTCTTTAAATGAAAAGAGATGTGCACATTTCTAGGAATAAATGTAGTAGTTAAAATTTATCTCCTTTGATATTGTAATTTGTACATTTTTTTCTACTTCTGGTGTACTCTAATATTTTAATTGTACCTATGAATATTGCAAAGAAATAAAATTATTTTCTTCGAAGCAAGAATTGCAATGTGGTGCACCTCGAGTTACATTGTCCAATGTTAACTATTTAATAATTTTCAATTGTACGAATTGCAAAAATATTGAGAAAGTAACATATTTGTCGTGGATATAAATGCATAAATTAATTAATAATGTAATAACTTTTTATTGTGATTATTTATGTAATAATTGTTTATTGTAATAATTATTGTTAATTATGGTTCATTGCAATAATTGCAGTCTATTGCGGTAGTTGTTGTTATTTGTAGTCAATTGCGGTAGTCATCATTAATTGCAGTCAATTGTGTTAATTATAGTCAATTGCGTTAGTTAGCGTTAATTGCCGTTAAATAGCATCAAACAAGTCATTACTTGTCTCATGTGTATTTCAGATATTCCCCACCTCAGAAGCTGCAGTCAGTCTACCTAAAAGTTTGACATTCAAACATCAAACCTCTTCAGCCTAACCGTTCAACCCTGCAGTCTAGCCGAAAGCCGTTTTTTTTTTGAAAAACTACAGCCGTGTCAAACACGCCCTTGATTAGAAATAGCAAACCGCTATACGACATCACGGTGATCCATACAGCAGCAAGCTCCATAGAAGGCGGGCACTCCTGAATCTAGTGCACAAGCTCACAACACAAAGCCAAACACACCTAAGTGCGTGCAAATTTAGTATCGATGGCGGCGGGGATGAAGCCTTCCAGGAAGCCGGCGCTGCTGATCGCCGCAGTCATGTGCCTCACGGTCGTGGCGCTGGTACCAACCCTGGTCGCCGGCGCCGCCGGTGCCGACGAGCCACTAGTTCCCTGCGGGCCTATCTCCAAGGGTGAGTTCTAGGACTCGTTTTACAGAACTACCACTCATTCAGAGGAACAACGGTTTCCAGGAGTTCTCCTTGGACATTGCTGCGGGTGCTCGTTCCTTGACAAGCTCGGCGACCTCGGCATCAAGGACCTCAAGGGCATGCTAAAGATGGCCACGGATCCCCCTCTGGCGCTTCCTCACCGCAGATATCCTCCAGCCCCAATGCAACCAACCGATGAAGGCCGATGACATCATTGCCCTCGTGAATCAGATACAGTAAAGATCACACGAATGATGAAGTGTCGTATGTAACCACAAGCATATATGCGTACGTACGTACGTACGCGCATGTCCTGGTTTGGTTGGGCGCAGCTAGCCCTCGCACGTCCCATCATATGTAATACTTAGACATAACGTTTGCAACAAAATTAATCCATGTGTGCAACAAACTATACAAATGATAAATATAATACCAATAATTTTTTTTAGGAAAAATATCAAATTTTCACCGAAAATATATGAAACCATCGGTATAAAACATGATTGTGTTGTTAAAAACTAGTTCATATATATATATATATATATATATATATATATATATATATATATAGAAAAATGATATAGTACTCCTGGGAGTACGTACTCCCGCTTCTTATATACTACTTAAATCGTATAATGATACGTTTTTATCTATTTGAGCATACTCAAGTATAATATATTTATTTAAGTGGTATATTCGAAGCGGGAGTATCATTTGAACATTTAAAAATAACAGTGGAAACATCCGAAAATAATTGTTACAACATCAAGAAATTTACAACATTAAAAATAAGTTATGAAACATTTTGATTTCATGTGTGCAACAATCGGCGACAATAATTGCAATAAAATCCTTTTTCTACAAAATTTCAGAAAGATGTATTGCAACAAACCAAATCACTTTAAATGGTGAAAGGGTTGCAACAAAATGTTTACTCTTGTGCAACAAATCAAAAACACTATTACAACAAAAAAAATACATCTTGCCGTAATATTTGATGAAACAACACGCAACATTTCGAACCAACTGTTGTAATAAATTTAACAAACGTCTGTAACAAAAATCGTACCCGAAGGTTGAGCCCTGGGGGCACCATGATTGGGGGCCGCTGCCGACACAGCCCCCAATGGCGGCGGCGCATCTCCCCGTCTCTGCCTCATGTTGCTGGTGGTGGCATGGCGTACGGGCTCCAACTTCTCCGACCTTGGTGTTACCAAATCCAGCGAGCTTTGGCCACGATAGAGATGAATCCGATCAATAGTGGCAGCTCCACAGAAAAGGAAACACATGAACTCAAGCCATGGCGGCCTCGTGCGAGCTGGAATGGTAGCACCATGGGGGGAGACGAATTGGGTTAATAGGAAAAGCAAGCTGCTGCAAATGAGTGGTTGTGATGAACTCATATGGTAGCCTGGTAAAATAGTGCGAGACAATTGAATTGAGCAATGCTCTATTTTGCTTTGTCAAATTTCGTTGGATGAATTAGCTACACGTGAACGTCGATCGATGTGTAGGACAGGAGTGCTAACTGAATATTACCCGTTTTGGTTTCGCCCGTGTGTGTGTGTGTGTGTGTTGAATAAGAACGATGGGAAGCCTTGCGATGGACGTCGCGGCACGAGGCTCACCCCTGTATCAGCATGTCATGCCTGTTGTTCTTCGTTAATTTGTAGCGTGGTGTTCTTGTACTTTATGATATGGCACAGCCGCTCTCCATACTGCTTGCCTAATCTAGTAATCTAAGCTGTGTGTTTATTTGTTTTCATCACCACTCGTTTATATCTATACGTACGCTCCCTTGTTTATTTCTGACAAAGTTTGGTTTGGTTTGGTTCATCGACTGTAGCAATTCATTCATGGCCCTCGTAGTACACCTGAAAAATTAAAGCAACACCGGCTTCATTTCTCTCACCAAACACATGGTCTCTGCACATCTTCCCTTCTCTATTTTACAATGAACGGCAAAGTGTAACTGCTTCATTATTCTCAGAAACGAAGACTCGTAACGCTTTTCTAAGCAAGGAGAGCCATCCCCTGCTTCAGTATTGAAACCAACCGCACAAGTCACAGATCCTCCTTTACTCTGAAATGATCCTTCTATACTTAACATTTAACTCCTAACGCAACATCCCGTTGTGCCGCGTGACCTTTTAAAATTGTAGCCATGAGATCGGATTTTTAAAAAAATATCAACCTAAGATTTTAGTTGAAATAGAGGAGCTGAGGCTTGCTCAGTTGGCGTGGGGGTCAGGTGTGCCACCCAGCCCACCCACGCTTGAGTGCCCGGGCTGCCTGCATAGCTGGTTTCTTTAGTGAAAATCGGGGAGATAAGCACCCCTTCGGTCAAAAAAAAAAAAGTTCGTAAGGCTAAATTTGGTTCGGATTAAGATAACCGGATTAGCTAACCTTAACCTAGTTAAGTTAGCTTAACCCAAATTTTGTGTTTGACAACCAACCTTGTTAATCTAAATTGGTTTTGTTAAATAATATTCGACTGTTTTTTTTTGTCAAAATAGTCAAATTTTTATCCGTTCGATATGCTTTGAGATTTGAACTTCTTCTTATATGATGAATTGGGTCCGAATTTATTATGATTTTTTTCTTTCAAACATAACGGGTTCACCACATTGCCGTATTTTGTTAGTATAAAATTTTATTTTTTTTCTCGGCCTCTCAAAGTATACGTTAGATTTTGAATCATGTTATAGAAATATGAGTTATCAAGACTTTCGAGAATAATTACAATGACCAAGAACAAAAGTTACATAAATAGTTTATTATAATTTACGTACGATGAAGTTATAAATGAACTAAAATTTGTAGTTTTAGGTTGAGAAAACAGTCTAATCTTGTATAGATGGGCCCAATCTAAATTGTTGTTTGACTAGATTAGATGGGTTAGCCATAAAAAACAAAAACGGGAGGGTTAGTTGCGCCGGGTTAACTTGTTCCACCAATTTGGTGGGTTAACTTAATTCTAGGTTAGAAGAGTTAAAAGGCTTTGACTGGGTTAAGTTAACCCTCCGTAATCCAAACGTGTTTGGCGGATTAAACGTCTAACCTACCTCTTAACCCCGAATCAAACGGGCCCAAAGGACTTAACCGTTTACACTCCAGAGGCCCCTAAAGTGCTTGGCATAACCGCAAAATTTGGAGTGTAAATCAACAAAAACAAAGTACAAGCTTGTGTAGACAAAGCAAGTGTAATGCTCACCTGTCCACCGTCCCACGCCACGCCACGCCACGCCACGCCACGCCTTGCGGCGGGTAGCGGCCTTGCGCAGACAGCCGGCGTGGCAAGATCACCACCGCAGGTGCACGCGCAATCCTCTCCTGAAACTGCTGAAGCGGCAAAGCGCGCGCAACGGCACAGCGAGGAGGTCCGGTTGCGCGGCGACGGCAACCTAGGCTACCGCTGGTCACCCGGCCTGCGCTCGCCCACTGTCTCCAAGCCGCGACCCCGGACGGGCTGGCCGCAAAGCACTTCGGCCTAGGCCGCTGTGGCCTGTTGGAGAGCAGTGGTGCAATTCCACATCTACAGACATGACCTGTACGGCTGTCTACCTTGACGCTACGTAAGAGACAACACCTGACCACACTAGCACTACCAGAGTAACAACGCATCTCCGTCACACTTTGCTCGCCGTAACACTACCAAAAGAAGAAATATGTGTAATGTGCCCAGTTAAAAATAAAATAGTCTACTCGAGATTGATAATATATCTGGGCCAGTTTAATGTGCCCAGTTAAAAATAAAAAAAAAGTATACTCGAGATTGATAATATATCCAGGCCGGAAGACCGGATGTACGAAGAGTCAATGTAACAACCCAATATTCATGTTTATTTCAAAGACTAATCCGGTATTCATGCGGCACTTTCCGCACGCAGCAATAGCCAATACAGACAGTACATAAATTAACCGCAGTGCGCTCAGTACAAGATCCAACCAGCTTTTCACTAATGATAAGTAAAGTCATACCCTATTTACAACGATAACCAACATGATGTCCAAATCAAAGATGAACAATACGGAAGAATTACTTGAGAATATCCCCAGGTCAGAGAGAAAAAAAACAATGGCCGTATTGGCCGATAATCACACTAAATCAGGTAATCTACCCTCTACCCAATTCAGACCATATCCCCCACCTTGTCAGGCTTCAGAATGAACATCGCATGTCTGTTGCTCTCGCAGTTATGGCACTCCCACCTGAAAAATGAACGGATATCCGCAAGTGCTACATTGCCGGCAATTACGAAGACATCGTTTCCTTCTGGCCAGAAGATAATCTGGTAAGGCCTCCATTACTCTCGGCTACAGGTGAGTGATGAGGTAGAGCATCCTTGGCTCCAGAATGATTGCCCGGAGCATCTAGCTCATCTCCTGAACTGAGTTCCTTGGACTGGCCAGATGGGGATGCACATATCAAGTTTAGTAGAGAGTCGCCACAGCCACCCAACTCAATGGAAGGGCAACTTATGCTGCCATCCTCATGGGCTGACTCTTGCTGAAGCAATCGTTGTGCAAATTTTTCTTCAGGTGTGCTGCCCGACATATTTCCTTCACGTATCTTCTGACAGCAACTTAAGCAGAGCTTAAAAGGGCATCTTGGGCAGCTTCTCAGGAATTGGTGCACGGAGAGCTTACAGTTATTACTGCTTGCAAATAGTATTTAATAAAATCTCTGGTCAGATGAGAAATTGCAATAGAATAACAGTGCAATAAACAAGTAGATTAAAAATAGCATAACAAGCCTAAAAGGCACTGGACAAATGCAAAACAAACCAAAACAATAAAAATACAAAACAACTAAGATCTCCCTTTAAGATGCTTCAGTGAAAAAGGCCATGCAGGACATCGTAACTCATCAAACATGTCTAATAGGATTTCTTTGTACTATGACCAATAAACATGAACAGGAGAAAATAACTAAAAAACTGGATTGTAGTGCTGCTAAACTTGTGAGAACCATTAGCACCAAATGATTAACATACACATGACAAAAGAGATAAGTAACTGTTCATATATTTACAAGAGTGAATTATTCCATGTTAAATATAAATGTAAATGACATTATGAATTGAAGAGAGAAAACTGATCAAACTGGGATACATGCTACTAGCTCATATTTAAATGAAAACAATAGCAGATATCAGAGCTTACCAGTAGAGTGACCCACTCTGGTCATTTTCAGCTACCTGGACACGGACGTTGGATATTTTTGTTCCTAATTAAGAGTAGAAACAATTAATTAATACTGGAAATGCAAAAGTTGCAAACCAAAAAAAATACAGAAACGAACCATGTATTTTAGCTTCTAATTCCAATTCATCAAGCTGTTCCTGATTAAGTTGTAAAGGTAAAAGCTTGTAGAATTGGTGGTTGCAAATTTTGATCCTGATTAGCTTCACTTGATCACCTGGTGATTCCTGAAGATTCAAGACATAAACACCAACAAATAAATAAAATAATCAAATTAAAGGACATTATCAAATTGATCATCATGCAGTTATCTAGTAAAAGACCACCTTACACATTGCGCCCTTGATCTGACCAAGGGTGCATTGTTTACAATCGCAGCAGCCACGGCAAACTGGACAGCGCGTCTTTATATCCTTCTTGGACATCCCAGAATACCTGCAGGGTACTAACAGTCAGGAACAAGATTTACTAGAACAGAAAGCACACATGGGCATACCAAGGCCTAGTTAACAATTGGTTCCAATTAAGTCAAACAATGCATACCAAATTCAATGTACTGCTACTGAAGAAATTACTTTCACAAGCTATTGCTAAAATTAGATACACTTTTCAAGTTGAGTGATTACTCTCAGTTGCACTTTGTGCGAAGATAACTTTCAGCAATGAATAGCTTTATTGAGTAATTATCTCTCCCAAACAGATGAACTTGGTTATTGTACTGCAGCCCTTAACTTCCAAGTATGCACCAACATTAGCTAAGCTACTTAAAATAAGTTACTGTAGACATTCTCAAACAAACATAATAAATCATGTAACGTAAAAGCAATGTACAGAAGATTAAGCTAACATTTCCATGATTATACTGGGTAGCTTCATGTTTTCTATACATGCTGTGCTCTCTAACTGGTACTACACGGATAGCACGTTTGCAAGTTTATTTAACATTCTGGAAGCTGTGTGGGGATAATAAACCTAAACCCGTAGTTGTCTAAAGAAGCTCAAGCAGCTCTTAACCCTTAACTTGTGGTTACTCCTAGGGAAGCTTGAGCAAAAGATCCAGATTTATCAATGTACTTGTGAACTGTGACACCCCATCCCCACAAAAAAATATGGAAAGAAAGAGAAGGGAAAAAATAAGCACAGCACACACACAAGACCCAAAGGAATAAAATTCTGAATACCCAAATGCACATAAACAGAAAAAGGGAACAGTATTCTAAATAAGTGTTTATGCAGATGATAAGTGTTTATGCAGATGAGCAGCCTTGATAGCAAGGTTGATAAGTGGGTTAGCGGCCTTGATAGCAAGGTTTATAAGTGGGTGAGCAACCTTGATAGCAAGGTTGATAAGTGGGTTAGCGGCCCTGATTACAAACTGGCTATGCAACTTTAAATGCTTCAGCGGAGGCGCATTTGCAACTTTAGTCGCCATGATCTAGAACAGAGGGGGAAAAAGAAAAAGCTACTCCTTTCCTCCTAAGTCCTAATGGTTTTGGCTCCATAACGAATGCCTAGTTAACAAGCCAAAGGAACAAGTATAACGTTTTCTCCTGATCTTATTTTCTGGAATAATGAGTGAAGCCAAGGCCGCATCCATGACAACTAAAAATATGGTACTACTCTGCCTTGATGTGTTTACCCTACTCTAAGCTCCATATGCAGTAACTAAATTGTGCTCCCCATGAATACTAGGTCTATACCAAAAGCAAAAGGAACATAACCATTTGGATAAGCATTTATACAAATGATATTGGTGTCTGTGCTCTATTTGTGGTTACGATTTTAAGCACTAATCGCGCAAAATGAGCACATACCATTTACCTATCATGAATAGCTTTGTATTTCAGGACCAATCATGTAAACTATGAGTTATGATTTTACCTTTTTAAAAAAAACAATGATACACAATAATGCATTTTTATGAAAATAAAACATAATATTCAACTAAGATTGCTGTGATGTGAACGGTCCAAAAGTTTATTTTTTCCTAATCCCTTTCCCATCGAAAAATAAGTGAGCCAACGTTAGCTAGTCAAATACAATGTTAGCTAGTTTCCATGATGGTGCTTAGGGATTCTTGAATTATAAACTAGAAGTTGAAACAAGCAACCTATCCACAGTACTATGCATGACAATGTTGTTCGCTGAACAAAAAGAAAGAATTTTTACGTATAACCAAGGGAAGTACAAGTGAATAAGAAAGCAACTGGACACACCCTCAACATATTATAATAAGAACAACGAAAGCACCACCGGGTCATGACATCTACGTTAACATGATACCATGTTCACCTTGTTATTATGCAACAGTGTAACTTAAAAAAATGGTTCCCTAAAGTCAACTACGGCAAACAAGAAAATGGAAATTAAATCTCCATGGTAGTATCCCCCAAATATGAAATAGAGAAATGTGAGAACTAGGCAAGGACAGCTCCAAAGTAAGGGCATGTTTGGTTTGGAGCCACACTTTGCCAAAATCGAGTTATACAACTTTGAGTTTTCGTGGCCATTCTTTGGTTTGTTGCCACAATTTATGGTGTGGTGTACTTTCTTAAAACCCTAGCCTACACAAGTTGCTTTGTCAAAATTGAATAAATTTGCTCCGTGCCATCGCAATCGTCGCAGAGTTGAAAACTATCGCAATCGGACCTCACTTCAAAATACCATCGCAAAGACAAATAAAATTCCAGAAAATGCCATCGCCGTCACATTTTCCGTCCATGGGCTTCGTTCACATCCATATTGGTGAGGGAAAATCTCATAAATGACAGCTCTGCCCCAGTGGCCTCCCTCCCACCCTCTCCCCCCTTCATTCTTTCATTCTGGACTGGAATAGAGATATGGATGGGAGAGGAAAGGATAGAATGGTAGGTGAAACCAACCCTAATAAAAAGAAAAAAGAAATAATGAGGGCAGAATGGTCATTGCACACCCTTGTAACTGAGAAATTGACGGTGATGACATTTTCCAGAATTTTGGGCCTTTGTGCTGGCATTGTGAAGTCGACCTCCTTTGCGATGGTATTTCTCAAATCTGCGACGATTGTGAAGGCATGGAGCAAATTTACTTGTCAAAATTTTCCTAGCTTCTGGCAACCAACTTGGCTGCCACAAGCAGGCAAAAAATGTGTGGCATCCATCCCAACATCCCCTAAATCTGATACTATGTTTGATTTGGGAAACTGTAAGCACGTTTCAGGTCTTTACTTCTGACACTGATTAGCCAATGTCCAAAACTTGGTTGCCAGAAGCTAGGAAAAAATGTGTGGCAAATGGTGGCATCCATCCCAACATCCCCAAAATCTGATGCTATCTTTGATTTGGGACAATGTAAGCACATTTCAGGTCTTTACTTCTGACACTAATCAGCCAATGTCCAAAACAATAAATTAATCAGCTGCGGCACAAACAATATATCACAGAACAAAATGAAATATGAACGTCTTTTATCTCACAGCTAAGATCAGATCAAAGATCGTAATGATGTAATCTACATAGCACAATAAACTATCACCTATTACTGGTAGTTCAGGATGCCATAGAAAGGAAATTCCCAATTATGCAAAATTATACTAAGGCATGCAGGAATGTAGTTCATAAACAGAAGCAAATGTTTGTCTCTACTTCCTCGTCTGTAATCATTAATCAAACTGGAATAGCATGCAAACCTAAAAGTTGATGATTCACAACTACACAAGAATATATTTCATAACCTCAAGCAAATGTATGTCCCTCCCTCAGTCCCACCTACTCTGCAACCACTAACAAACTAAATAGAATGCAAACATAAAACTTGACGAATCATTATTCTAAATACTTACTTAGGATCAACCAAGTTCTCATTACTTGATAGTTGAAAACTAATACTTAACTCTATGCATAACTTAACCATGAATCATGATGCACTGATGCAGCAACATGCAAGACAGCTAAGCAAGAAAATAAACCACTGAAACAAATTCTGAACTAACCATTTATTGATGCAGCTGTTGCAGAAGTACTTGTCACAATTCTTGCACTTGACAATGCGTGCTGCCTTCTTCATCCCGCAACGATGACATGTCGTTTGTGCAGCCTTTGTCATACTCATTGCACGAGGAACAACCTAATCCCACACAAACCTCAGCAATAAGCATGGACCGGCACAAAACTACAAATGCAAATCAAACCATCAACCGAAAACAATTAAAGATTAGCTAGGTGACCTTCACAGGGCCAACGGGCAATGGCTCAGCATTCTTGGAACGGTAGCACCGCCGGATTGGCACGGGAATGTCCACTCCAACCTTTGTCTTCACAGGCGAAGGCAGCGCCAAGGCAGCAGGCCCGCTGCTCCCCGGCGAGATTGTCATCAGTCCGTTAGGGAGATCCCTTGTCAGGTCGCTTGTGGCTGCCGGAGGTGATGCTGGGGGCGGATTCAGGTTCCTCCTGCCCTTCCTCTTGTTCTTCTTCTGCCGTTGGAGAGCGACAGCTAGGACCTCCCCGTCCGCTGGCGGCTTCTTTCCCTTGTTGGTCTTCGCGTAGTGGTACTCGCAGAAGCTGACGGTGGGAAGCGCGCGGGCTTGGCAGCGCCACTTCTTCCCATCACTTCGGCGGCACCGGAGGTGGTCCGGAAGTGGCGGCGGAGAGTCGCCGCTGTCTCCTGCCTTGCGCCGGCGCCGCCGACGCGGTGGCGCAGGGGTCCCCTCCTCCGCCTCGTCATCCTCAGGAGACGGGTCGGGAGCGGCCACTCGCTTGCGGCGGCGGCCGCGGGTTCGAGGAGACGGAGGGGATTCCTCCACAGCATCGGGCTCGGCGTCGGTGCCCTCACCTTCGGGATCAGAGTCCGCGCCTTCGTCTTCATTCTCGCCGCCGGTCTCGGCGGTTTCCTCTTCATTCTCGCCCTCGGTCTCGGCGGCTTCCTCTTCATTCTCGCCCTCGGTCTCCTCTGCTTCGGCTTCTGGATCAGCGTCCTCGGCATCTGCTTCGCGCTCCGAATCACTCTCGGCGACTTCCTCTTCGGCCTCAGCATCCGCCACCTCCACTTTGGTATCCGTCTCGGTCGCGGCCGCTCCCGCTTCAGGTTCGGCATCCATGTCCTCGGCCTTGGTCTCGTCGGCTTCCGCTTCATGTTCCGCATCCATCTCCTCCGCTTTGTTCTCGGCGGCTTCCTCCTTGGCCTCGGCCCCTCTCTCAGCGCCCTCCTCCTTGGCGTCCTCGGCGTCGGCCTCCTCTTCGGTCTTCGCGTCCTCTCCGTCGACCTCGGCCTCGACGGCCTCCTCTACGGGCTCGGCGTCGGTGGCTTTGGATTTGGGCTTGCCCCTGGCCCTGCCCCTGCCCCTGCCCCTGCCCTTGGTGCGGCGCGGTGGCATGGCGGCGGCGGAGGGCTAGGGTTCCGGCGAGTCGTGGAAGGGATTGGGATTTCGGCAGATCAAAGTGGGGAGAGTGCGGGTACTGGCTCTGCGTGAGACAGAGAGGGGGTGGGGCTAAGAGGATAGTGTCAAGGTGGGGCCACTATCTGACATCGTCGGAGGGCTATCTCAGGAAGCGAGGAGCGTCCGCGTGGGACGCGAAGGCTTTGGTTCGCGGTCGATACGAAACAAAATCAAAATTAGATGAATAGAATGTTGTTTGGATTGCAATTAAGATACGATATTGAATTATGTTAGTGTTATTAAATTGCTATTGATACTATAGCAAACCATACCCTAGCCAATTTTTATTAGAAGCTTTTTATGAACCTCCATCTCTCTCTCAAGAAAAAAAAAACGGAAGACAATTAAAATTGCGGGTGAGATCGTACAATGCGCATTTATGGGAGATTTTGGTGAGCTGCGTCTGATCTGGACCGTGTTAATGCTGGATCCGACGGTGGTAAAGGGTAGAGACCCTCCCGTTCTGGTATGTCCGTCCTTGGATGGGCCCTGATTCGGTGGGATCCCGCCCAATCCCAGTGGAAAGTGGAAGCCTTTTTCCAATCCTAGCCTTGAAGAGAAGCCTACTTCAGTTGGGCCTGGAAATAAAAACGTCCAGCCCAATGCCCCAATCCAATCCATTGCCCTTCCAACCGCAACGACCACGACCGTTCGCCTCCGACTTTTCCGACGGCCAACACCGGCGACGACGACGAGGCGCCAGCGGCACGTGGGCGCCGTGCGAGACGCCCTCCCGTCCCTGCATGCGGGCCACCTGGACAGGTATGCACGCGCGCGTCGTCGCTAGTCTCCTTTTGGAGTTGTGTGCGGTGCTACAACATATCCCTGATCTCCCCGGTGAGTAGTACTCCCTTCTACAGAAACACCACTGCTTCACAGCACCTACATAGCAATCACCAATCTTTTTCACGTGATCTGTGAAGTTCTCGCCAGAAGTGCTTGTTTTCTTGATCTGTAGGAGGGCCATCAAAGTGGGCAACCATGGCAGACAAGGAATACGATCTCGAGTACCAACAACTTAGGCTTCTTATCCCATTCTATGCTCCTGTCTTGATCTCTTTACTCACTGAATATGCATGTAACATCTGACCTAAAATCCGCTCGATATCTAGTCCACCGTAGCAGTGGTGGAGTCAGGATTTCGACAATAGGGTGTAACTATTTTTTTGCGATTACAAGGAAGACATACGTGCACACACACCACCACACACACATGCGAGTGTGTCTCCGTAGCATATGTCTAGAAAGACAGAAGCCGAGAATAAATTCACAATCTTACAAAAAATTTACTGAAAGCACACACTCGCATGTGAAGGAAAGTGTGAACTTAAATGACATATTCCAACGTAAAAGTTTAAATAACATAGTAAAGGTTTGAATGAAATAAATTACATATTTCTAGTACAACCGATATCACAAAAATATAGTTTGTGTTGATGCGATGCTGATTATTGATTGCTGAGGATGACACGGTGTAATTTATTGTATAGCATGTATATTATACTAGATATATATACTATATAATGGGTTTGTATGAAAAAAATTTGGGGGTACAGCTGTATCCCCATGCACTCATCTGGCTCTGCCACTGCATCGTAGGATAAACCTGTGCGCGCATAGCGTCTCGTTTACACTTTCATCCTTACTTCATGTAAAAGTGTTAACTCGAAGGTGTTACGTTTGGACCCAACATGCATTATATACCACTATAACTCATTTACAAGCAATGTGTGTTTAATCCCACCACACAACTCTATATGGGCTATATGAGTCGCGCTACGGGCAGACTTTAGTATTAAACCCCCCTTAAGGGCTGACGCCCTCAATAGCATACTGCGTGGACGACGCCTATGAGGTGATGAGACAGTAGCCAAGGCCTACCTCTTATATATAGCACATGTAGCCACTGCTTGGAGACTTTATAGAGAAATATTATATTATCATAGACGGTTTGTAGATGAAATTGTCTGTGATACATAAGCTATTACAGACGGTTTTATCTACAAACCATTTGTGATGCATAAGCTATCACAGATGGTTTTATCTACAAACCGTCTGTGATGACCTCATGTCATTACTGACCCATAAACTCAGACGGCTCACGAAACCGTCTGCGTGATGATGTTTTTGAACCGTCTGTGAAGACCTTTTCTGTAGTAGTGGAAGGGCTATTGGTTGTGACCTGTTCACGGTTCTTGTTCGTTCCAACATTGTACTATGCCGTGAAGTACGACGATCAAGGCTGGGTGATCTCGTTGACGTCATTCCATGGACTGAGCAACAGATATCTTATTGTTTGCGTTCTCACGGAGTTTAGTGTTTACAAAAGTACTTTGAAGGGCTCAATGGTTGTGTTTTAGTTGTTGGAAATATGGATAATATTTTAATTTTAGATTTTATTATGAAGCAAAGATTACATAAAACCAGAGATGCATAAAGCAAATACTAACAACAGACAACTCATTGACTTCTAAATATACACAATAATAGGATTATAATATACTAGTTTGGACGCACAACTAACTTACAGACGGGCTTGATGAAGAACAGGAATCATGTCACCCAGTGGAAGAGGCCCGAGAGTCAGGTTATTGCCGTTGACGTGTTATTAGGATGCACAAGAGGCGCAAGATGACCGTCCGAGAGGCCCCATTTTGTAGCAGCTGGTCCAGGACTCCATGAACGAGCCATTGGGAGGAGGTGGCGAGTAGGGGTGTTTGTTCGGTAGTTTTGGTAAATACGGTACATACGGTAGATATGGTGTTGTTAGTTCGGTAAATACGATATTTTTGAAAATACGGTTCGATATCGGTAAATCCCAATTTATTTTGGTACGGTATCGGTGAATACTATATTTACCAAAGTTGACACGAATTGTGAATGAGTCACGACGTTACGGCAAGTGCTTAGCCCAGCCAACCCCCAACGGCAGCCAGCAGCACTGCCACTGCAGCACAACAGCACTACGATGTCGTTGCAGTGATGCTGATGCAATGCAAGTGCATGTAGCATGCACAGTTGCACATGCACTGATGCAAGCAATCAAGCTCACAATAATACATAAAGTTAGAAATTTATGAAGCAGAAAATTAATCATTAAGGTAAGTGGCTAAGTGCAACAACAATGCAACATTCACATTCAACAGCATATATCATTGAACAATCAACAGCCTTCGATTCAAACTTAACTCCCAGTTCCAGTGCAACCCTAAATCCCTTGATCTGCTAAAAGCCTACAACCATCAGGCACCACATCAAGGCATCAAACCATAGATGCAAGGGGGACAGAGCCTCATAGGTAGAAGTTACCTTGGATGGAACCAGGGGAGGTCAGAGCTTCAGAGTCAGAGCTAGCTCTCAAGTTCCAATGGAGATGCAGGGGAGGGGACAGGGGAGGCCCAGGAGCCATCGCGGTGGTCCATGGAGGTGGAGGCGGCCGGTGGAGGCACGCAGATGCAGGGGATCTGAGGCACCCGGGCGGCGGCGTGGCACTACGTGGAGGTGGAGCACTAGAGACTAGAGAGGACGGTGGCACGTGGATGCAGCTGCACAACGCCGGCCCATAGCAGGCAACGGCGCCGGCTGGAGGCTGGAGCTTGGACACTGTCGGGACCCGAAAATACATCTCAGGAATCCTCTGTGTATGCTGAACTAGTCTCAGATCAGTAACTAGCTCACACAGGAAACAGTGATGAAATACCATCTATTTATTCAATTTATGTAAAAAAGATATCAAAGATAACAAATAGTAATAATAACTGGACCTTATGGTCAACGTTTATTTAACTTGCCACGCAGGGCTAAAGAAACAAATAAACTCTTGCAGTGGAATGGAAAACTTGGAAAGCCAATCAACATGTCCACAAGCAATCGAGTGGAGAACGCATTCTAATCCGTAAAACCTTCATAGTCCTCCTTCTGAAAAAACTCTTGTGCAGCTTGGTATTCTTTAACTGATCAACAAAGGCATAAGCCGTGAGTATATAAAGCACTCAGCAGGCCGTAGGGAAATGTATGCAAATAGTATTCATGCAAGGCTTGCCAAAGATTAGTTGTATGGTTCTTTTGCAGAAAACAACATTTATGATAAATACAATAATTAGATTGAAATGTGTAATTGAAAAGAATAATAAATAAGTAACAATTTCTTTGAAACAACCAGTGAACTACCCATTCACTTCCCAATCAAACCAACGATAAGTGAACTCCCCATTCACCAATGACACAAACCACCAAGTGAATTACCCATTCACCGAACGAACATTATATTCATCAAATGAACTTCCCATTCACACTCCGACACATTTTATAAGAAACTCTATCTCTCGTGTGAAATCACCGAGCACGTCCATAACCGCAGACACAGCTATTCAAATAGTTTCACTCTGCAGAGGTTGTATAGCTTGACCCACAAGACACAACTTCTCTAGTCTGTTTGGCACCCGTCGATACCACTGCCCACCACCTTAAGTAAGCAGTCTAGAGCACGTGACAAAGCCTTTACAAAGCTCCTTCTTAATCCAGTTCTGCCCGCTAAGGTTTCAACACTGAATGTATCCATCCGACCAGACAGGGCCCCCCTCTTGCGCCATAGCGAGTACGTACCCCGTAACTCACTCTTCCAAGACAGAACCGAAACTAAGTAAGCAGTCTAGAGCACGTGACAAAGTCTTTACAAAGCTCCTTCTTAATCCAGTTCTGCCCGCTAAGGTTTCAACACTGAATGTATCCATCCGACCAGACAGGGCCCCCCTCTTGCGCCATAGCGAGTACGTACCCCGTAACTCACTCTTCCAAGACAGAACCGAAACTAAGACATTGCTAATTAATCAGCCAGGTCCCGCCCATATAGGACATGTGGTTGTGCGGTTAAGGTTCAGTTCAATGGCACACAAGATTAAGTCCTTGACAAGTTACTCAGGCGATCTTTCAACAAACCCACAACGTATTAAATCCACACCCCCACTATCCATCAACCACTCGCCTGAGCGAAAACCATTTTGTTTAACTGCAACCAATGACATCCCCTGTCATGGTACTCAAATTTTAACAACAGTGGCTAACAACCACGATTCCATATCTCATTAAGTCAAGATTAATCAATATGACACATGTGATGATGAACCCATCATAACTAAACCTGACTAAGCATCAATACGATACCCATGTTGGTAATGCAAATATGTCCAACTACAATTATCCATGCTAGGGTGACAAAGGATTCTTGGCATTCAAATAATCAATGGAGGCATAATGACAGCAGGTAATAACTAATCCCAAAACAGTTGATATAAAGATAGCATGCAGTTGTATAAAACAATATACTTTTGGAATCATAGGTTCAATATAATCAAAGTACTACGACTTGCCTTGGAATAGATCCTGGTATTGGTCTTGATCTTGGTGTATTCCTCCTTGCTCAAAACTTCTCGAAGTATCAACGTATACTCGTCAACAAAACAAATAAACTAAATAAATACAAAATAGAGATAAATCCAACTCCAAAAATTAAATAAAAATCTTAGATAAATAGAGCTCGAATTTAGATGAATTTAGAAATTTGGATGGACTCAATCGGAGTTCGGATGCAAAAGATATGGGCTTTGGAAGTTTGAAATCACATAAAATAATGAAAATAATAATTTTCGGATTTACTGCATTATTTTTCTATTGAAAAAGGGATTTATGACATCAGCAAGGAATTTCGGCCAAAAGTAAAAGAATTAGAAAATTGAACTGACATGTGGGTCCCACACGTCAGCGTGATGGTGCACCGTGGACTGAGTTCATGGATCCCTACCTCAGGTGCACCACATGGCACTGCCACCCAAGAGCTGACGGTTATGCTACATGGGTAAAAGAGCTGAGGTGTCACTGATGTGAAGATGAGGGGTTGTCCACATCAGCACAGAGAGCAAAACCAAAGGAGAGAGAGACATAGGCTTTGACCGGCGGTGAGACTTGCGGCGTCGACGGCAAACCACAGCGAGGGAACTCCGGCGAGGTACCAAAATGGAATGCTGAGGAGTCAGCGAAGCTACTGGAGGTGGCGGCTTGGCAAGGGCGGCAAGGGCTCGCCGACGGCGGCGGCGATGATTCGGCTAGTGGCGGCAATGAAGAAGCAATGGTGCCCGGTGACAATGAGGGGAAGCACTGGAACGACGACGATGCAAGGATCACAGCGAGAGGCTCGGTAGGTCCGAAGCTCGACCACACCGGCGGCGATGGCTAGATGGCCGGAGATGAGCGGTGGCGGCACTTCGGTGGAGGAGAAGCAACGAGAGGAGGGGGTTTCGGACGAGAATAGAGTGGAGCACCTGGTGACGCACGAGAATTGGCCCTGGACTCACCGAGGAGGTAGATCGGCAATGGAGGCGGCGACCGTTTTTTCGGACGAAGACGACAACGGCGCTGCGGAGTTCCTCAGACCAAGATGACGGAAGCACGAAGTTGGTCTCGCTATTGCGGACCCGTCGGTGGTCCGATGGCGGAGAATTTGGGTAGTGAAGACGCTTCGGCGGTCCTCGGGTCTTTGGCGATTGCGGCGTAGAGAAAACGAAATTGGGGCGGAGATCTTAGGGTTTTGGGAGAGGAAAGCCGGGCGAAGAAATGGACACTGGTTGCGGCCTTTATATAGCACCGGAGAGGAGAGTCCAGGTTGGAGCCGACGACTTTGGCTTGTCGGACGAGAACACGGATTGAGGAGTCCCTGAGGAAGACGATACACAGTGGATGGGGCCACCGGTTAGAGGGAGAAGGCGAGGGAGGCTGCGGCTGTGGCGCGGTTGGGCTTCAACCGCGGAAGGAGAAAGGCCAGGGAGTGGGCCAAGCTGATGGGCCGGATCGGAACAGTGGTGGGTTTCGGCCCATTTACTGTTCCATGATTTAAAATAGATTTTTCTTTTTATAAAATAGCAGGAAATCCAAATAGCAAATAGAAAATAGCAAATGAACTCAGAAAAATTCTAGAAAAATATAGAAATTATATCCAAGCACAAGGAACCCAAATAAAATAATTTTGACAATAGTTGATGTTGAAATTATTCATATTAAAATATTTTTGATCTCTGAAAATTCCAATTAAGCTTTAACTTTAGCAGAAAAATTCAAATGGTTAATTTTCTTCTTAAAACTTTAAAACAGACCTAATTTTTGGGATGTTACGAGACAGATCTTGTTGTGGTTGGCCGTGGCACGATCTTTGTCTTGGCGGTCTTTGGACTAGGCAATCGGCGAGGCAAAGCCGCGGAGGGGCAGAGGCTAGAGAGAGAACCGCCAGCTCGCCACTCGCCAGATGGGGAATTGGGGAATGCCCCCCGAATGGGAATTGCTAGGGTTAGGAGAGAGCGCCAGAGAGGTGCGGGATGAGAGAGATGGCCAGATGGGGAAATGGGGCCGCTGGGCTGTCTGTCTGGTGGATGGGCCGAGTGCCAGAGCTACGACTACGAGCGTAGAGTGGCTACGACGATTTTGGTTTTTTCGATTTTCAGCTGGTTTTTACCCAAAAACCGAACTCCAAGAATACCTGATTTATGTATCCTGTACCGAATACTGGTCAAACTGAGTTGACCGGTACAGTTCGGTATTTTCGGTATGGTGTGAAAATAAATAGCCCTAGTGGTGAGGAGTCGGAGTTGGCGAGCGCTGGGTTTCTGTCGTCCACCGTCGTCGCCAAGGGGAGGGACCACTTTCTCACACAATTCATTTGAAGCACCTTGCTGGTTATCATGTGGACTCACCTTGCCCTTGCTTCTATTATTCTCTCTCAAGTTTGTGCCTAGTGATCCTCTACACTGCCCGGTTTAGCCAGTTCTGGAGCTCCTGTGCGTTGGGCAGCGAGGTCTGCCCTTCTCTTAGCCATGATGTGTTTTGTGTAAGGTAGAGCGGTCGGAGTTATGGTGTTTGCTAGTTGGTTCTGGCCTATACTGCCGGTGTGGTTGTTTAGGGTGTTGCGAGGTGCGTTTAGTTGAGGTTTCTCCCCCATTTTGGGGGTTCCCCATCGGTGCATCATTATATTCCCTTTTATTTTGTTTTCTCCTGCTTTATCAATATAAACGGTAGTCCTCCTGCTCTTCAATTCAAAAAAAAAAAAAAAAGCACCGGACATTTAGTAACTCCAGCAGCCGATCAGTTTTTCACTGGAAAAATATAAACCTCTAATCCTAAAGGAATGTGTGCGTAAGTCAAGCTCACTAGCTCAGATTGTTCCCGGATAGGGTAAGTTAAGCTAGTACATGAGTGCGAAGTGGGTTAGAGATAGGAAGAAAATATAACGAGGCAACATAAAGTATCAGTGATGCGCCACAACAACAGAGTCCGTTTCTGAACAGGTCAGGTGCATGTTGCGGCTGCCAGACTAATTGAATTGAGAATTCGTATATTTAGTTGCGGGCTTGCATGCTGGCAAGGATGAGTCCTCCAGAGCTTGTTGAATCTGAAGGAAAACATTTCAGATGGCAAGATGTGATGAACACAGGTCACTGTGGTCTGCTGTATTGTCTTGGGGCTTAATATATTTCAACTAGTTTTCCTTCATATTTGGCACAATTGATCTATTCCATCATCATTATCACCGATTTTTCTGGCTCAGCATCACGTGATTGTGATCCCAGCTGATGGTGTTGACTTCCAAGACTACGGTGTATATAATATTTCCGTGTGATTTGCTTGGCGTATAAACAATTCTTTTCTTAGATCATGTAACCTCCGAGTAATACTTCCAAGAGCGTGACCTTTGTTTTCTCTAATTTTGCCCCTCAACTATTATTGCTCTCTTCTTCTGTTTGTTCCATTGTTTTTCTTTTTGGATTTTTGTCAGTAGTTGTTTCTTCCCCCTTCTTATGCTCGATGGGCAGCTCTTCATCTTACAGCACCATCCCGGTAAGTACTCTCTGTTTTCTGAAAGTCCACAGCTCAACCCCTTAATTCAATGGTATGCTGCTCTCCTGCTACCACTTAAAAAGCATGCAACTCAATGTTACATATCTTCTGCCACTCTTCCTAGTTCTTGTTTTCTTCATCTGTAGGGCCATCACAGTGAACCTAGCATGCAATATGATAAAGAAGACCCTGGAGTAGCTTCAACTAAGGTATTCATTCGTTCAGCCTACTGAAAGGGTTGTTATAATCTCCTCACATACTTATATTGGTTTCTGCAACACTGAATACTGACCGTAGGGAAAGTACTGGGGTATTTTCATCTGCTGGCTTCTGGGGAATGGATGCCTCTTTGGGTTCAACGGCATGCTTACAATTGAAGATTACTACGTGTACCTCTTCCCGGTAGGAATATGTGTGTATTATTCATTTTCCATCAGTTCTCCAAGTATGCCTAAGTTACTGCTGCAAAAGGGAGCTGATGGTATCTCATGCCTTCTGAATGCAGAAGTACCATCCGACAAGAGTTATTACTCTCACCTATCAGCCGTTTGTCCTCACCACAACTGCTCTATTCACGTATTACGAGGCAAAGATCAACACCAGGGCACGCAATTTGGCAGGATACATGTTATTCTTCTTGAGCTCATTTGCAGTGATCATCGTAAGCCCATCTGATAACCAGCACATAACTTGTGTGAGCAAAAAACTACTAATGCCAAACTTCTTGTGTTCTTCCCTGTTTGTAGCTGGATGTTGCAACTTCAGGGAGAGGCGGAATTGCACCATTCATTGGTTTATGCATCATCGCTGCTGCTTTTGGTGTAGCAGATGGTCATGTTCAAGGCGGGATGACTGGCGACCTGTCCTTGATGTGCCCGGAGTTCATCCAGGTACCATTTCGCATGACCGCAGTTACAAAAGTCGCTTATCAGAAAATTTCAAGCATAATTTCTTTTACAAAAGACAGATTGCAATTGTTTGGTACTTTGGTATGTATGTTTGGATTTTTCAGTCCTTTTTTGCCGGCCTGGCTGCATCAGGTGCAATAACCTCAGCATTGAGGTTCTTTACAAAAGCGGTTTTCGAGAATTCAAGAGACGGCCTTCGCAAAGGGGCTAGTATGTTGCAGCAATCAGAGGTGCATCTGTCTTATTTATTTATGAAATCTCCAGTTACTGATATATCTGTTTGGCCTACTCAATTGATGCAGTGTTGTACTTCTCAATATCATGCTTCTTTGAGCTGCTATGTGTTCTACTATATGCTTTCGTCTTCCCGAAGTTGCCAATCGTGAAATTCTACCGTTCAAAAGCCGCTTCCGAGGGGTGTTTCACGGTCACTGCTGACCTTGCTGCCGGTGGCATCAAAAGCCACACAAATCCGTTGGTATTCACTTGAATGATAGAAAATCATGTTTCAGTTGAAAAGAGATATCAAGATGCTGAATATATCATGAATTTTGTCAGGCTGAAGAAGATCCTGACCCTGCCGAACGCTTAAGCAACAAGCAGTTGCTACATCAGAACGTAGACTACGCCATGGACATGTTCCTGATCTATATCTTGACACTGTCAATTTTCCCAGGGTTTTTGGCTGAAGACACCGGATCACACAGCTTGGGTTCTTGGTACTAACCTATTCTAATTCGTCTCGTTGACTCTGGCGATTGGCATTTGTTACTTATAGTTCGTCGTTTCAATTCGCAATTCAGGTACTCCCTTGTCTTGATCGCTATCTTCTATGCATCGGACCTGATTGGAAGATACATGCCTCTGATTGAACAAATCAAGCTCACATCTAGGAAGGGGCTGCTAATTGCAGTCATTTCAAGGTTCCTGCTCATTCCAGCGTTCTACTACGCTGCAAAGTACGGTGATCAGGGCTGGATGATCACGCTAACGGCATTTCTTGGATTGAGCAACGGGCATCTCACCGTCTGCGTCCTCGTTGAGGCGCCCAAAGGGTACAAGGTTGGTTTGTGAATATTTTGAAACCAGAATTGCTGTTGCTTTTATTTGCAGCATTTGCTCAAATTATATAGATGATTGTTTGTGTGTGCAGGGGCCAGAACAAAATGCTTTGGGCAACCTGCTTGTGCTTTTCCTCTTGGCAGGGATATCTTGTGGGGCTGTTCTTGATTGGATGTGGCTCATAGGCAAAGGGTGGTGACTGGTGACAAAAAATAGGGGTTTTTTTTATTTCTCTTTTGTGTGTGCATCAAACTTATCAGTACCATTTCGGGACCGACCGGTATGGTCATTATGCACCATTCAACCATCTAAAACGATAGAAAACAGCATTGCGTTCCATACCAGTCTCGATACCGGTCAATACCGATCATATTGGCAAAATTTATAATCTGGTCTATTGAATTCATTGAAGTTTATGTTATATTTGATACTACTGCTATGTATTTGGAGTAATATTAAAAGTAAATTTAGTGTGTGTATATACACACACTTCCAATTTACAAATATATATTATTATATTAAACTAGTACACCAATGAGTGGTGCTATAAATACTACAATGGCCATACGATTTTATCACGACAACTACATGTGCAGGCTAATCCGTGCTTCAATTATCCCTAGTTTCCACGCGAGGAGAGAGAGAGAGAGAGGAGGGTGGTACGGGTGTAGTAACAAAAAACACTGTGTGTATATCATTTTTGATACACCGATGAGCTGATAACAGAACTCACAGTACACTGATATGGGCCGATAATAGAACATATCATTCCAAAAGTCATTCCAGAAGCCAAACAGGTATGACCTCCGAAATGGTATTGATAAGTATAGTGCCCCTGTAATAAAGCACATAATGTAGATATATGCATCTCATTTTGTTGTTTTAGGACTTCGGGATCTCATCTGCAAACTACAAACTAGGGATGACAATCAAACATGTCGGACATGAATGATGCTCACCTATACTCATGCTCGCCAGCCATTTTCTTGTCACGCTCACCAAGAGCGATGGATGTGAGCATGCCCGTTTGCTAGCCAACATTTTACAAACAAGAAGTTAGAACTCAAAAGTGGCTCACGACGGAGTGGCGTCCTCCTCTTCTTGCTCTCAACGACGGCGTCCTCTTCTAGAAACCGGGCAGCCACGAAATGTTACAATCATCTCCAAGATATAACTTCCAGCAATAGAAATACAAATCGTTCAGGAGAAATGTGGCGAAGAGGAAGAACTAGACTGGGAAGTAGAAGAACGGGAGACAGGGAAGTTCAGAGTTGGCTTTGAGCGATTACATTTAGCATACCCCTCAAAGCAACAATCGACAAACCAAATAAGTAACAACCCGCTCCCGGACTAGCAGGTGGGGCTCCCAACTTCCTTCAGCTCAAAACGCAGCGCTCACGAAACCCATTCTGCCGTCGGGTAGCGATCGACCGGCTTGCGCCTGCGCTTGCTTCTTCTGTTGCTTTGCCGACAAGATACCACTTCCTGTTCACCGTCAGGTGCTCCATTCAGCTCTATAATGTCCCCCCATCTTCAGTACCGACTTGACCCCAAGCCGGGGAATGAGGGAATCGAGTCCACAATTCAATGAGAACCTCCCAGGTAGCACTTGTCGGTGAAGATCCTAACAACTGCACTAGGACATGTGCTCCCAAAGCCGATCCCGCTTGATGTAGTCGATGGCGCAACGCTTGGTCTGGCACACTGTCCTCCTCAGACCTCGGCAACTCCACCTGCGTCTTCTTGCCACGAGCTAGCGCCTTCTTCAATTGTGATACATGGATCACTGGATGGATGCTGCATGTGGATGGTAATTTCAATTTGTACGCCACAGATCCTATCTTCTGCTCCACCTGAAAAGGTCCAAAATGCCGAAAAGCCAGTTTGTGGTTAGCTCATGACGCTACCGAAGATTGCATATATGGTTGCAATTCCAGGTACACCCAGTCCTCAGGGGCAAAATTCCTTTAGAGCATTTCGTATCCGCCTGAAACTTCATTCTCTGATTAGCTCGATTTAGATGTTGACACGACAAATTGGTCATTAGTTCTTTGTTCTTCAACCATACTACCAAATCGTACGATGCACATGAGGGTGAGTCCACTACTCCAAAATGTCTCGGACAGTGTCCATATAAAACCTCAAATGGGGATTTCTTCATAGTACTATGATAGGATGTATTGTACCAAAATTCTGCTAATGGTAGCCATTCTGGCCATTTCTTCGGGCAAGCATGCACAAAACAACGGAGATACATTTCCAAGCATTGATTGACATGCTCTGTCCGCCCATCAGTTTGCGGGTGATACGCCGAACTCATCCTCGATTGAGTGTTCACCAACCGAAACAATTCTCTCCAAAGAGTGCTAGTGAAAATTTTGTACCAGTTAGAAATGATGGATCGAGGAAGACCATGGAGCTTAAATATATTGCTGACAAAAGCTTGAGCTACTTGGAATGTTGTGAATGGATGCGCTAACAGCACAAAATGAGCATATTTGGAGAATTTATCCGCCACGACCATTATGTTGTTGTACGATGCTGATTTTTGTAGCCCTTCAATGAAGTCCATAGAGATAATCTGCCAAGCATGTTTAGGTACTGGGAGAGGTTGTAGGAGTCTCGGATATTCGACATGTTCTACTTTCGCCAGTTTGCAAATTGAGCAAGCCTCGACAAAGGATTGTACATTTCTCTTCATGCCTGGCCATGCAAATAACTTCTTGATCTTATAATGTCCCCCAATTGCACTGGAATGCATTGACTATAGGATTCGCTATTGTAGAATTGTGTTGCTGCCCACCCAGATACAACCTGCATAATGCAAAATCCCATCCTACAATTGGAATTTTGGATGCATAGAGTTGAACACACTGAGCTCAGATAACACTCTACTGGTTTGAACATCCCTCTTGTACCCCTCAGCCAACTCCTGTAGCCAAGCTGGTATACAGGTTGAAACGACGAATAATTCTCCATCTTTCTTTGAAGCTTTTCTTGACAGAGCATCAGCCGCTTTGTTTTCCACTTCTTTTTTGTACAACACCCGATACTGCAGCCCTAACAATTTTGTCATGGCCTTCTGTTGCCAAGGAGTGGTCAACCATTGGTCATCCAAGTGAACCAAGCTTCGCTGATCCATTTTGATGACAAATTCTGCTTGTTGTAAGTAGGGTCTCTAGTGTTCCACACTGAGCATGATAGCCAAGCTTTCTTTCTCATAAGTCGATAAGCATTGAGTATGAGGCCCCAAAGATTTGCTCAGATACGCGATCAAATGCTCCTCTTGCATCAATACTGCCCTGATCCCTTTATTAGATGCGTTGGTCTCAATTTCAAATGTTTTTTTTCCTGAAATCCTGCAATGCAAGCACTGGAGCAGTGATCAGCGCCGTTTTCAGTGCTTGAAATGATTCTTCCTTCTCTGTAGTCCAGAGGAATACTGCATGTTTCTTTAGTAATTCTGTGAGAGGCTTGCTAATCAACCCAAAATTGTGTACAAATTTTCGGTAGTATCCGGCAAGCCCCAGGAATCCCCTAACTTCCCTAACATTTGTCAAACTCGGTCAATTCCGAACAACTTCTATATTTTTGTGATATGTTGCAACTCCATCTTTGCTTATGATATGACCTAAGTAAGTCAACTGTTGCTTGGCAAAAGAGCATTTAGATCTTTTGAGCTTTAATTGGTGTTCATCCAGAATTGCAAACACTTTCCTGAGTACTTCCTCATGACTTGATAGGTCAGAACTGTACACAAGGATGTCATCAATAAAGACCGAAACTTCCTTGCACAACAAAGGTGCTAAGATAGTGTTCATCAGTCCCTGAAATGTTGCTGGTGCGCTGGTCAGACCATATGACATAACCCTGAATTCAAATTGTCCATGGTGTGTTTTAAAATCCGTCTTGTGTTCATCTTCTAGTTTCATATGGATTTGATGGTAGCCTGCCCGAAGATCCAAGCTCGTGAACCATTGCAATCCAGCTAATTCATCCAACAGTTCATCGATGATAGGTAAAGGATATCGGTTCTTGACCGTAGCGGCATTCAGATGACGGTAATCGACACAAAATCACCAGGTTCTATCCTTTTGAACCAGCAGAACCGGGGATGAGGATGGGCTGGTGTTGGGCTGTATAATCCCTTGAGCTAGCATCTCTGTTACTTGTTTCTCTATTTCATCTTTCTGTGCTAGAGTATACCAATATAGTCAAAGGTTCACGAGTTTGACTCCCGATAGCAGTGGTATGGTATGATCAAAATCACTTTGTGGTGGTAATCCCTGAGGTTCCCTAAAGAGGTGATCAAATTTGCTCAGCAACTGCAATATAGATTGAGGTACCACCCTATCTGTATCTTCTACTGCTCCAAGTGAGCATAGTGTTGGCGCTGGTTAATGTCCCACCAAGGTGCCTTGTTGTTTATGCCAAACCATGCAACACTGATGCAAACTAGGTTTGATGTCGTGCAAACAAACATTTCACTCTTGGTACCAAAATGACAGCACCTTCTTTAACTAGTGGACATTCATTGGACTATGTTGCTCCAACCATCAATTCCCAAAATGACATCGTAACAGCTCAGCGACAACACTTCGAATGTAGTGTAAAAATATGGCCTTACACCTTCCAGGGAGACCGAGGAAATTCTTGCGCACATTCCAATAATCCACCATTAGCTATGCGAACCTGCATTGGTTTTATGGATCGTCGAATACCATCCAACCCTTGAGCCAAAACTTCACTGATAAAGCAATGTGAACTTCCTAAATCAACAAGTACAACAATATCTTGATCTTGTATGATACCCTACAGTCGAAATGTTCTGGAATGTTTAGCACCATTCACAGCTTCTTTCGAGATGGCCAACAAATCAGCTCCCAGATGCGAGCCTTCCCCATCAGCAATCTGAGAACCTTTATCGCCTTCCGTCATGATGTCCCAGAGTTCTTCTACAACATGTAACTGAACCGTGGAAGCTCATTCGTGCTCCCGAGACCAACGTTCGTTGTAGGTATGACAAAGCCCTTAGCTCGTCAATAAGCGTGGAGAGCTCCAAACTTGCCGCCGAAAGGAGTACTTCTTGCTCTCTCTAGTCCTTTGCGATCGACAGATCAGCTTCCTACCACTGGTGCCACTCTTCCTGGAGGAGGCGGGAGTGCTAGCACAATACGCATATTTGGTTGTGCACTGAGAGTGTAGTCCCCCCGATGTGAATCCTGTTTCGACGTCTCCAGTACTTCCTCCTACAAACAAGCGAGAGCGACGACAGTATCCAAATCGGGCGGTCGGTGTAACAAAGCGTCGATCTGATATCACTACGCAGCCCATCCACAAGCCGGGTAATAAAAAATACAGGGTTCCAAGAAGCATGGTGTGCCAACAAGTTATGCATCAGTTCATTAAACTTCTCAGTATAATCCGCTACTGTGTTAATCTGATGTAAGTGGTTAAACTATCTAACCAACTGTTGGAACTCCTTACCAAATCTACTACAAATAGCTTCCGTAAATATTTCCCAGGTAGCAAAATGAGAATGAGCCTTAGACGTCTGTAACCACAACAACGCCCCTCCTGTAAAATACATCGTGGCTACACTAACCATGAACTCAAGGTGGATGGAACAAATCCTAAAACAGTTTTCACACTTTAATTGCCATGCCTTGGGATTTTCTCCATCAAACGGTGGAAAATCTAGCCTAGGTGGTGGAGGAGGACGATAATGATATAGGCCAGAATGCCTAGAAGTTGTTCTACCAGAAACCCCCTCATGATTATTCAAGTTAAAGCGATTGGATGTACCATTGCCTGGAGGTGGCATTGAGGGAAATCTTTCCCCAATTGCCTTCCCCCGATAATTGATTTCATTACGGTGGCCGCTTGGCCCAAGACCCTCCTCCTTGTGAGTGTGAAGTATTCCGTCCCGGCTTGGCGGCGGCGAATTGTACAACATGGGCTCGTGTTCTGACTTGGCTTCAGGCAAGGGAAGAATTGGTAGCAAATCCCCCGGCCGCAGCGCCAACACCGGATTGCAGGCGATCTGGACTACTCACGACTTCAGTTCGCCCATCTCCAAGCGAAGCCCCTCTACTGACGACTCCATCTCAGGATTCCATTTCGGCACATCTAACACCACTAATTTGATCTCCTCCATGGAAGCATGGATCGGATCACTCTAGTCTTAGAGTGTCTTGATTGAATCATTTTGTGCTAGAATGACCCTCGTTAACTCGACTATCTACTGCTCCATCTCCTGCGAGTGGGCTTGTGCACACGTTTGATAACGTGGGTGGTCCAGGATTCAAAATCGGCTCTGATACCAAATTGTTACGATCCTCTCCGAGGTATAACTTCCAGCAATAGGAATACAAATTGTTTAGGAGAAATGGGGTGAAGAGGAAGAACTAGACCGGGAAGTAGAAGAACGGGAGATAGAGAAAGTTCAAAGTTGGCTTTCAGCGATTACACTTAGCATACCCCTCAAAGCAACAATCGACAAACCAAATAAGTAACAACCCGCTCCCGGACTGGTAGGTGGGGTTCCCAACTTCCTTCGGCTCAAAATGCAGCACTCACGGAACTCATTCCACCGTCGGATAGCGATTGACCGGCTTGCTACGCTTGCTGCTTCTGTCGCTTTGCCGACAAGATACCACTTCCTGTTCACCGTCAGGTGCTCCAAGTGTGGGCGCAGGCGACGACCTCTGTAACAGGGAAGAACGCGGGAAACGGCCAGTTGTGGCACCAGGTCCAGATCTAGCCACCCAACACATGCAGTAGGAGGGGATGGGAAAGGTTGTTCGAGGCGTGTGGTGGAGGCGACACCAGGCGCGGCTGGATGAGGCTAGTGGCGCGTGCGGTGGAGGAGGCGATGGCTAGGAGTGGCATGTGCTGGGGCAGTCGACCGCCACTCGAGATCCTGTTGCGTGTGTTGTTTAGGCCTTGAGGGTTTGTGTGGCGGCTGCCTTGCGCGCAAGCGGCGCAGCCGTGGGCTGCTCCTGGCCGAGGTTCTCAGGCCAAGAAGATACAGGGGTTCCTCTTCTCTCTGTGCATGTAAGGTTGTTTGCTATAGTTCTAATCTAAAAACATGAACCCTAGCTCATAAGAGAACACCTAACTAAAAACATTAGTGCGGAATCAAAAGTGCGTACCCGATCCGGATGAAGCCATCGGATCTGAAGGTTGGTCGCTGACAGTCGGGGTCGGCGCGGATCTGAGCGCCGGGGCCTCGGCTTGAGTCACCGAGAGGTAGTAGTGATGACGGCGGTTCTTCGGCCTTCGGTCTGAGTTGCGTGGAGTCGAAGTTGCGGCGAGGGACGATGGCCGTCGGTCCGGTCTTCGTCCACCTTTTGCACCCGTCAAGATCGGTTTTGTATGAACCTTGGTAGCCTAGCACAAGCGCACGTAGGTTTGCCGGGTTCGTTCTTTTTGTATAGCGCTAGGTGGCCGGGACCGAAACCAAAAGAGGTTAGCGTCGCCCCCGATCAGGGCGCGTGGGCTTGAGGCCCCGTGAGACTCGGTCTCGGCAGTTAGCCGAGATCAATCCAACATTCTCCCCTTTGATCGTAAGGCTAACAACATAAGTCCATCCTCAAATGAAACAGTGCACCAAAGTAATGTGTCGCATGACCAATGAAGTGACATACAACCTCAGTACCTATAGTATACTATCACATTTTAAAATGGATATTCATAATTCTTAATGGGAGTTGGTTTATTTTAAGGTCCTTTATCCAGAATCAGAGGCTTTCCAATAAACCCATGCCGGCAACATGATCACGAAATATATTGGGTGGTAAGCCTTTGGTAAGCGGATCCGCAAGCATTGACTTAGTACTAATATGCTTGATACTAATGGTTTGATCCTGGATTCTATCTTTCACAACATGATACTTAATGTCAATGTGTTTGGCAGCACCACTTGACTTGTTGTTACTCGCATAAAAGATCTGCGGGTTCGTTATCGCGAAGATAAGGTGAGTGGCTTAGAAATGTCACAACCACTCTAAGGCCCGGAATAAAGTTCTTAAGCCATACAACCTGCCCAGTAGCCTCATAACATGCCACAAACTCAGCTTGCATCGTTGAAGATGCCGTAAGGGTTTGTTTGGAGCTTTTCCACGAGATAGCTCCTCCAGCGAGTGTGAAGATATAACCTGACGTGGATTTCTTAGTATCAACACATCCCGCAAAATCTGAATCTGAATAACCTACAACTTCAAGGTTATCAGTATGCTTATATGTGAGCATGAGTTGCTTAGTAGCTTGCATATAACGCAAGACTTTCTTAACGGCCTTCCAGTGGTCGGTCCCGGATTTGACTGATATCGCCAAGCATTCCGTTACAAAAGCTAAGTCGTATGTGTGCTTACTTGAGCATACATAATGCTTCCGACAAACAAGCGTAAGGAACCGCTTCATCGATCGGTTTCATATTGGTTCCTTGGACATTGAAATGTCCCAAACTTATCGCCTTAACGATAGGAGCGGTGAGCGAGCATTTATGCATATTGTATCTCTTTAGTACTCTGTCAACGTATGCTTTTTGAGATAAACTTAATACCCTTTGGACTGTCGGTGAATTTCAATGCCAAGAACGTAAGAGGCATCACCGAGATCCTTCATATCAAAATTGGATGAGAGAAATCTCTTGGTCTCAAACAAAGATATCCTTATCATTGCTAGCCAATAAGATATCATCCACATAAAGCACTAAGATGGTGAATTTACTCCTTGAACTTAACATATATGCGATTATCAACTTCATTTTCCTTAAATCCAAAATTCCTTATAACTTTATCAAATTTGAGGTACCACGCCTCGATACTTGTTTTAAGCCATAAATAGATTTCTTAAGTCGACATCCCATATGCTCCTTGCCTTCCACGACAAAACCTTCCTGGTTGAGTCATGTAAACATTTTCTTGCAAATCGCCATTAAGGAATGCCGTCTTAACATCCATCCGATGTAGCTCTAAATCATAATGAGCTACAAGTGCCATAACGATTCGAGCGAATCCTTAGTTGAGACAGAGAAAAGTGTCATTATAATCAATCCCTCTCTTTGTGAGAAGCCTTTTGCTACGAGCCTTGCTTTGAACCTTCGATATTTCCTTTAGAGTCATGCTTTGTTTTGTAGACCCATTTACTGACCTCTTTGCTTTGACTCAGTCAGAATTTCTACTAAGTCCCATACATCATTAGTGCTCATAGACTTTAGTTCATCCTTCATGGCATCAAGCCATTTAGGATAATGTTCACTCATCATTGCTTCCTTATAAGAGGTGGGATCATCTACCTTCCCTATATCATTAATATCCTCATTCATGTAAACAACATAATCATTTGGGATGGCGATCTTCTCTCCATTGTGATCTTCTAATAGGTTCAAAGAACTATTGCAGAGGTCACGAGGCGCAGGAGACTGCGAGGCTCATCATTAGGTATGACATTAGGAATTTGAGACCCCAACAAAGGGTGCATCAACGATGATTTGGTGCTGGAGGTGCAACCACCAAGTGCAGAATAAAAATCTACGGGATAAGCGGTGAAGGAACGTAAACCCGCTTCTCTTCAAGATCAATTTTCCTAGGCTCCGTGTCATCATTATTTTCTAAGAACACAAGATGTCTTGTTTCTACAAACTTAGTTGTTCTATCAGACAATAAAACCGATACCCTTTAGATCTTTCAGGTACCCTATAAAATGGCAACTTCTTGTCTTAGGGTCTAATTTTCCAATATGTGGATTAAATATCTTAGCTTCAAGACAACAACCCCATACTCTTAAATATTTCAAACTCGGTTTCTCCCACCATAATTCATAAGGTGTCTTAGGTCTCGATTTATCGGGAACCCTATTAAGAATATGTCTTCTTGTCTTTAGTGCCTCCATCCATAAACCAGTGATAAACTAGAGTAGCTAAGCATGCTCAGTACTATATCCATAAGTGTACGCGGTTGCGTCTCTCGGCTACCCCATTTTGCCGAGGTTCACAGTGTAGAATATTGGGCAACAATGCCATTTTCTGAAGGAACTTAGCGAAAGGGCGTGAATTTGGCCATAAGGGCATGTCTCCCATAATATTCTCCCCCACGGTCCGATCTTACCACTTTGATTCTTAGGTTGTGCTGATTTTCAACTTCAGCCTTAAATATCTTAAATTTATCAAGTGATTCAGATCGGTCCTTAATGGGAAAAATATAACCATAACGGAGAAATCATCGATGAATGTAATGAAAGAATCAAAACCATCCACTGATGTCACAGGAAAAGGACCACAAATATCAGTGTGAATTAACTCTAATAGTCCCGAGCTGCGAGTTGCTCCCTTCTTTATTTTCTTTACGTATTTTCCTTTAATGCAATCAATGCGTTAGTGCGAGTCGAGAAATCTAATGGTTGGAGAATCTCTTCCTTAATGAGGCGCTCCATTCTCCCCTTCAAATGTGGCCTAAACGCGATTGCCACAGTTTGAAGAAGTCTCATTATACTTTTTACGCATAGTATCACACACATTCAAAGAAATCGGTGATTCATTAAGGGAAAGCATATAAAGCTTGTCTTGTCTAACAGCAAGACCAACATTATTTTAATTAAATGTGATAACACACTTATTGTTACCAAAATTATATTTGAATCCATCATCGTCCAATAAAGATATCAAATTAAATTCCTCCTAATAGAAGGAACAAAACTACATTATTAAGGCGAAGTGTGAAGCCGCTATCTAAGACTAAGGAAACAGAACCAACCGATTCCACTTCGCTTCTTTTCCATCCGCGACTCTAAGACTTCGCTCCCCTTTCTTAGTGTTCTCACGGTATGGAATCCTCAGAAAGAGTTGGTAACGTGCACGCTTGCACTGAGTCAATCCACCAAGATTTAAGGGAAAAATTAGTATAAAGGGTTTCATCAACAAAAGTTATAGAATCATTACCCTTCTTGGCAAGCCACTTTAGGAAACCAACACAATCCTTCCGAAATGTCACGGCTCCTTGCGTAAGTGACATGCATTCCCACTTGGTGCTTTAGCAGAAGCAACATTGGGCTTAGGTGTAGTTTGCACCTTAGGCCCTGATTTATCTGAATTAGGAGAGTAGTGCGGCCTTTTCTTGGATTTGAAGTCCCCTGAGAACTTCCTTTTGCTAGGACCGCCAACTTGATTCACCAAATCTTTCTTTTCGGCCCTAATCCTTTCTTCCTCCTGGACACACATGGCGATAAGATCACTCATGCTCCATTTATCTTTCTGAGTATTATAGTTTATCTTAAAAGCAGTGTACTCAGAAGGAAGAGAAGTCATTATGAAGTGGACTAGGAAACCATCATATATTTCCATGTCCATGCCCTTGAGTTTTCCAGCCATATCAGTCATCATCATGATGTGCTCTCTTATACTGCTGGACCCGTCATACTTAGTGGATAGAAGCCTCTGGATTAATGTACTGGCATAAACCTTAGTGGAGCCTTTGAATTTCTCCTCTCTCAAGCCGATACTCCTTAGCATTTTCGAATCTGGATTGCTCCCGATTCGATCGAGATAGAAGTCTTCATAATCATTAGTGATAGACGGTTAGACCGCTCCCATTTTTCAAATTATTATCATATATTTTCTTTTCTCATCGTGTCGTCCTCACCAATGGTGGGAGAAATGGGAGCAGGCACTCTTAATGCATAATCAAGGTCTAATACTCCAAGGACAACTGAAACTCTTTCTTTCCAAGCGGGGAAGTTGCTCCCCGTAAGCTGCTCAATGTTGTCAATTGTAGCAGCAACATTTGAATCATTCATGGCTGAACATTAAAATACAGGGAAAAATTAGAAATAGCATAAAAGTATTGCATGCAATTAACCCTACGTTGGTCTGATTAATAACATGCAAAATTACAGTTCTAGTTTATATCACCGTTGGGCAGAAATAAAAGAACTATAACAATTAATGTGGCGACACATGACTACAAACAACGTTAGGTCGATGTAATCATGTGTATACATAATGCCAAAAAATAAATCATAAAATTCTCTAATTAAAATATCTCGTTGGTTCAACCTTAATTAGAGTTAATTCATACTAAGATTTGTGCAATTATTAAAACAGTGCACAAAATAAATAATAATAATAATAATAAAACTTAATCACAAAAGCACTTTACAAAAAATGGAAAAGCTACTGTGCCGAATTTAGATAGTTAAGTAATCAACATTAGATAAAACAATACACATAATAAATAAATAAATAATAATCCGAAAAATATTTTTGCAAAATGAGAAAACATCGTTCCCACAGGCTCGGCCGGTTTTCCTTCCGCGCTTTCGATGCGCCATCATGCGCGCCATGCCCATAAGACACGGCCCAAAAAGAATGAACAGACGCGAGCCGTTGGATTTAAATGAACGGCCGAGATATTCGCGCATCGTTACTTCCGCCGAATCGGAGCGACGCGATCCGTCGGATCTAATCGAACGGCTGAGAGCGAAAACCGCGGGATATAAAAACCGTCGAAAAACGGCGAACCCTAACCCTAACCATTTCTTCCCGATCCTCCGAAAACTCTGCGCGGCAGCTGCGCCGTGAGGCGCGCGGGCGAGAACGTCTTCGTCAGCTCCGACGCCGATGGCGCAAAGAAGAGCGAGTAAGCGGAGCGGAAGCGGCGGCGTAAGGCGGCGCATCAAGACAGCGGCGCCCGCGACTCTCCTCGCCGGCCGCGTGCGACGACAAGGTCGCGCGCAATTGCCGTCGAGTGGAGCTTCGGTGGCGCCCGGTACCGGAGGAAACTCCAGATCCAAAACGCGTAAGTATTCCGCCGCTTCTAATGTCTCCGATCTGAGTTCTTGGGGTCGGGGGTCTAAGATATGAGTTTGAGGGTTTGGGGTTTCTTCGGGTTCTGACTAGGGTTTGATCCCCTTCTTCTAATTGCTAACCCGAGCCACCGAGTCTTAGATCCAGACGAGTCTAGCTTAGATCCAGTCGGGTAAACATGGGCTGAGGTTTAATCGGGTTCAAGAATGAACTAGGGTTGCTCTGATACCATTGTTTGCTATAGTTCTAATCTAAAAACATGAACCCTAGCTCATAAGAGAACACCTAACTAAAAACATTAGTGCGGAATCAAAAGTGCGTACCCGATCCGGATGAAGCCATCGGATCTGAAGGTTGGTCGCTGACAGTCAGGGTCGGCGCGGATCTGAGCGCCGGGGCCTCGGCTTGAGTCACCGAGAGGTAGTAGTGATGACGGCGGTTCTTCGGCCTTCGGTCTGAGTTGCGTGGAGTCGAAGTTGCGGCGAGGGACGATGGCCGTCGGTCCGGTCTTCGTCCACCTTTTGCACCCGTCAAGATCGGTTTTGTATGAACCTTGGTAGCCTAGCACAAGCGCACGTAGGTTTGCCGGGTTCGTTCTTTTTGTATAGCGCTAGGTGGCCGGGACCGAAACCAAAAGAGGTTAGCGTCGCCCCCGATCAGGGCGCGTGGGCTTGAGGCCCCGTGAGACTCGGTCTCGGCAGTTAGCCGAGATCAATCCAACAAAGGTCACTTTTTTTTCAGGCCAAGATGCGATCCTAAACTTGGTTTCTGAATGCTTTCTAATTCTTCATGACTTCATCAACGATCTTTTTTCAGCGCAAGAAATGGTTCCATGGCCGCTTTTTTATTTTGTCCAGGAGGGGAGTAAACCTGGCTATGAGTTGACTCCATCTCACTCGCAGTGAGTGTCTCACTGGTCAATGCTCCAACTATGGAGTCGTAAAGGCTCACTTTCTTGGCGAACAGCAAGGGTATAGGCGGGAAATTGAGAATTCGTCCACCCCGTTGCAACAAAATCCTACAGGCTACAGATGACAAGAACCAGCAAGGTATCCCAGGCTTGCCTCCAGTGCTGAGTTATCCCCCAAAATTCCTGAAAATTCTGGGTATTGACTCTATGCAAACCTGCTCTGAGTAGTACACGCAATTCAACAACTGGTGAGGCACCATATCCGCACGACGCGCAGTATGCGATGGGCAATTGAGCATGGGTTGCTATGGTCTAGTGGAATGCACAAAAGTTGTCATGCAATTATGCACCTGTCATTGAACGAACTGTATTTTTTTATCCCCAGGTCTGAGGCTTAAAATATTTCCACTAGCCGTTCCCCAGCTGTCCAGTGCAATTTATGCGTTGTCGTTGTCACCAATTTTTCTTGCTCAGCGTCATGTGGATGTGCTCCCATTCCCATCTGCTAGCGTTGACGCGTGAAGCAAGGACGTGTATGTTACTTCCATGTGATTGGCCTACGCGGATAAACAATGTGCTCTTAGTTCATCTTACCTCCTATTAGTCTTCACCAGAGTTCTAGCATTGTTTCTTTTTTTCTTCTTTCTAGTCTGATCTCTTGTACCATTCTTTGTTTTGTCTTCCTTTCTGGCCTTTCGCCAATACTTGTTTCCTCGCCTCTTTAAGTTCTATGCGCAACTCCTCATCTTACAGCACCATCCCGGTAAGTAACCTTTGTGTTCCAAGAGTACTAAGTTCTTTGTCAAATATCTTTTGCACCACCTCTTGACACTCTCCTTAATCCTTAGTGTCTTTCTACAAACATGGCAGACGATAAAGAAGACCGCGGAGTAGCTACAACTCGGGTTTGTATTTGTTCCCCTCACTAGAAATGTCCTTATAATTTCTCACTTACTAAATTTTAATTTCTATAACACTGGAACACCGATCATAGGGAAAGTATTGGGGTATTTTCATCTGCTGGCTTCTGGGAAACGGATGCCTCTTCGGGTTCAACAGCATGCTTACGATCGAAGATTACTACACATACCTCTTCCCGGTATGAATTGCATGCGTCATGGTTGTTCTCTCTAGAAAAGGGTGTTATCTTTGACAGATGTCATGCTTTCTGAATGCAGAAGTACCATCCGACAAGAATCGTTACTCTGACATATCAGCCATTTGTCCTCAGCACAACCGCCATATTCACCTATCATGAGGCAAAGGTCAACACTAGGTTGCGCAATTTGGCGGGGTACATACTGTTCTTCTTGAGTTCATTTGCAGCGATCATTGTAAGCATAACTAACTGCTGCGTCGACATGTTTTTGTGAATAACAAATCTACAGTACCATATTTCACTGCTGTATTCTCCTACATTGCAGCTGGATGTTGCAACTTCAGGAAGAGGTGGAATTGCACCCTTTGTTGGTGTTTGTATCATTGCCGCTGCTTTTGGTGTTGCCGATGGTCATGTTCAAGGTGGGATGACTGGTGATCTCTCCCTGATGTGCCCAGAGTTCATCCAGGTGCTTGTTCATGAGAATCTCTCCTGTTCAACAAAAAACATTTTGATTTTTGACTTGCAAATGTAGTGCGCTGGTTTAATTCCTTTGGTTTTTCAGTCATTCTTTGCTGGCCTAGCTGCATCAGGCGCGATAACCTCTGCATTGAGGTTTGTAACAAAAGCAGCTTTGGAGAATTCCACAGATGGCCTTCGCAAAGGAGCTAGTATGTTGCAACAGCCACGGATAATTTTCAATATGCAACCTCCATCGTACATCTGATAAATTCACCTGTACTAATTAATCGATGCAGTGCTGTTCTCCTCGATATCATGCTTCTTTGAGTTGCTATGTGTTCTGCTATACGCTTTCATCTTCCCCAAGTTGCCAATTGTGAAGTTCTATCGTTCAAAAGCAGCTTCGGAGGGGTCTTTGACAGTCACTGCTGATCTTGCTGCCGGTGGTATCCAAAGTCACCCAAATCCATCGGTATCTACTTAGCTGGCAGCGAGTTTTGTAACAGTTTAAGAATCTTTTTGTTTAAGGTAGTAAGAGAATTGCCTAAGAGAATCTATTGACACTAAATTTTACACGAATTTCCAGTCTGAAGAAGACCCCGCGTCTGTTGAACGTTTGAGCAACAAGCAGTTGCTAATGCAGAACATAGACTACGCATTGGATTTGTTCCTGGTCTATATACTGACATTGTCCATCTTCCCGGGTTTTTTAGCTGAAGACACTGGATCACACAGCTTGGGCCCTTGGTACTGTCTTATTCTAACTTCTCTAGTTGACCATGGATTGATAGGTTACTTCAAAAGTCTATGCCATTAGGAAATGACAACAGATGCCACTCATACGTTGTTGTCACATCATTATGCAGGTATGCGCTTCTCTTGATCGCGAGCTATAACCTATGGGATCTGATCGGAAGATATGTACCTCTGATTGAACACATCAAGCTGAAATCTCGGAAGGGGCTACTGATTGCTGTCGTTTCACGGTTCTTGCTCATTCCTGCGTTCTACTATACCGCAAAGTATGGTGATCAGGGCTGGATGATCATGTTGACCTCGCTTCTCGGTTTGAGCAACGGATATCTCACCGTTTGCGTCCTCACTGAGGCACCCAAAGGGTACAAGGTTGGTGTATGGTTGTTCTCAACCAGTACTGTTGTGTTTTATATCATTTGCTCAAGTTATATCCATGATTGTGCATTGCATGCAGGGACCAGAACAAAATGCTTTGGGCAACTTGCTTGTACTTTCCCTGTTGAGCGGCATATTTTGTGGGGCCGTTCTCGATTGGCTGTGGCTGATAGGTAAAGGGTGGTGACCAAGTTGTGTAGTATATTATTCTTCTTCTCCCCGGGAGATGGATGCAAATTAATTAAGCACCAAGCAGACCGAATGTTATACTAAAATTATTCAGATCTATACCAGATGATCAGAATGAAACAAGATCGCATATGTGGTAATTGCAACACCTATAAAATCTGAAAACATGGAAGCATACCTGATGACGATGTCATGTTCGTCGTAGGGTTGATCTGAAACAATATATGAATAGTTGCTCAATCTACCTAGGATTTGATCTTTTCCAGTAAGAGGTAAACCATAAACTCCAACTACAGATGGTGATAAGTGGTGTAGCATGAGTTACACTGTTGAGAGGACCTGACCCTTATTTATAGTTTTTTGGTATGGAATCATATCCTATCTCATAATTAGAGATAGATCTCAAACATGTCTCCACACAAATTTAAATCCAAATTTATATTTTCTTTAATAGATACTCTTAATAAATACTTTATTTGATCACTTTATATATTTGAGCCAACCATAGAATACCATAGAATAGATAGCTGATATGTATTAAAACTCATGTAGGTCCACATAATAGAAAATTAATACAACAATCTTCTACTTGGACTAAATGAGTAGATACATATCAAAAACTTTATGAGTTCCAAAAATGCTATCTATGCCGTGAGCATCTTTAAACCAATCCGGTCTATCAATTATACTAACATAGGATCAAAGCGGTCTTCGTCACTTTAAAGCGTAATTCAACCCATCAATAGTCACATATGTCAACATAAAAGAACGATATGGATCAAATATGGATGTGTAGTATAGAAATTACATGAGATGTGATCATAACATGCATGTTTCCAACTGGTCCAACTTTATTCCTTATGAGATTAAAACATCTTCTCAGTACCAAATGAGATGACAAGAATTCAGAGTAAAAGATCATAAACCTTATTTCTCTAGAGAATATAACTAAAGGTCTTTACACTAAACTGGTATTATCATATGAGCATAAGGAAAATTACAAACTCCTACTAGAACTGAATTACTCAGGTGAAACCATACCCATATGAGCAACATGCTCATAGAACACTTTATGTGTCAAACCTATAGTGAACGGATCCACAATCATAGAGTTTATACATATATGCTCAATTGACAATTTACCACTCTGAATTCTTTCTTTCATAACTGCAGACTTGTTGTCACAATATAACTTTAGTGGTCTATCGACCTGATCCAAAATTCGCAGCCCCTGTGATAAAGTTTTGCAACCATATCCCATTATTTGAAGCCTCATAGCAAGCAACATACTCAGCTGCCATTGTGGACGGGTAACGAGTGACTGCTTAGCGCTTTTTCAAGAAACCACACCTCTACCAAGCAGATAAATGTAACCTAAGGTAGATTTGCGTGTGTCTTGGCAACCAGCAAAATCGGAATCAGAATACCCAATAATCCCCAACTGATCCGATTTCCTATATGTGAGTATGAAATCCTTCGTCTTTTGCAAATACCGCAGCACCCGTTTTGATGCGACCCAATGATCCAATCCTGGATTGCTTAGATACCTGCTTAGCATTCCAACTATATATGTTATACTTGGTCTAATGCAAACTTGAGCATACATCAAGCTCCCTATCAAAGATGAATAGGAGATGTTCTGCATTTTCTTAGACTCAAAATCATTTTTAAGACATTGGCTAAGACTGAAATTTTCACCTTTGGCCACAGGGGTATCTAAAGGTTTACAGTTCTGCATGCCAAATCTTTGCAATACCTTATCGATATAGTTCTTTTGTGATAATCTAAGTATACCTAGAGAGCGATCTCGGTATATTTGAATTCCTAATACAAAAGACGCATCACAAGATCCTTCATCTCAAATTTTTTAGCAAATCTCTTGGTTTCATGCAACAAGCCTATATTGTTATATGCAAGTAAAATGTCATTAACATATAGAACCGAAAATGTAAACTTACTCCCACTGAATTTATGATACACACAATCCTCAACCCTATTTACCTCGAAACCAAATGAGATAATAACCTCATGAAATTTGTGGTACCATTACCGGGAAGACTGTTTGAGCCCATAGATGGATTTCTTTTATTTGCAAATCATTTGCTTGGGGTCACCGACTACAAAGTTTTCTGGTTGCTCCATATAAATCGTCTCACCAATGTTTCTATTTAGGAACACTTTTTTTTGCATCTATCTGATAAAGCTTAAGATCAAAATGTGCCACAAGTGCCCTAATGACCCTAAAAGAGTCTCTCGAAGAAACTAGAGAGAAAGTCTCTTTATAGTCTTTGCCTATTTTTGAGTATATCCTTTTGCAACAAGACGAGCCTAATATCTTTCCACATTGTCTTTCGAATCCCGTTTGGTCTTAAATATCCATTTGCAACCAATGTGTTTCTTTCTTTCTGGCAATGGAACAAGATCCCAAACGTCATTGTCCTTTATGGATTTTAACTGTTCATTCATGGTATTGATCCAACTAACTGAATTTGGGCTTTGCATGGCCTTTTGGAGATTGATACGATCTTCTCCTAAAATTTCACTACAAGCCCCATTTTCCTGAAGAAAGATAATGTAATCATCAGAGATTGCACTTCTTCTTTCTCTAGTGGATCTCCTTAATGGCACTAGTTCTTGAGATAGGTGAGTTTGTTCTTCTGTAAGAACATTTTGAGGATGAACCTCATGGACATTATCTTGATTTGTGTTTTCCTCAATAATACCGGGTAATATAACCTGATCCCGATCATTATTAGGAATAACAAAGGAAAGAGAAAATAAATCCCCTTTAGAAACTTTTTCAAAATTAATGTTCCTAACCATATCTCCCCCTTCAAACTCAACATCCTAAAAAATGGTGCATTTCCCATTTCAAAAATTATCTTAGTAGTGGGATCATAAAATTTGTAACCCTAGATCTTTTAGAATAACCAACAAAATAGCTACTAACAGTTCTTGAGTCCAATCTTCTCTCATTATGCCTATACGACCTTGCCTCAGATGGACATCTCCATGTACGTACATGCCCAATGCTAGGATTTTTGCCTATCCATTGTGAGTACGGGGTTTTGTTAGTCGCTTTAGTTGGTACTTTATTGAGTAAATAAGCTGCAGTTTTCAACGCTTCTCCCCAGAGAGACTCTGGTAAGGTAGAATAACTAAACATACTTCTCACATATCCTTAAGAGTCCTGTTTCGCCTCTCAGCAACACCATTCGTGCTAGGATATCCCGGTATGGTATACTGATGGACGATCCTACATTCCCGTAGGAATATAGCGAAAGGCTCTGGATGTTGTTCATCTGATCCGTTATTTCTGCCATAGTATTCTCCACCACGGTCAGATCGAACGACCTTAATACTTTTGCCAAGTTGCTTTTCCACCTCAACTTTAAAATTTTTGAACACATCCAGGGACTGTGACTTCTCATAAATAAGATAAATATAACCTTATCTCAAGAAATCGCCTATGAACATGATAAAATACATTTGGCTATTCCAAGAAGTCGTAGGAAATGGACCGCAGATATCCGTATGTACCAGTTCTAAGACATCTGAAACTCTATTAGCACTTAACTTCCACCTTCTTGCCATCACCCACATAATCTTTTAGCATCACTTGGCTTTCGGCAGTTTAGGCAACCCTTTATTGACACACTGATGTTAGATGCTACACCGGAGTCTAACCACCAAGTGTGTTCAGGTACAAAAGTTAAGTTAATCTCAGAGTTAACCATAGCAAAAATTGTACCTTTCTTGGCACACCAAGCGTAATAGTTGGTACAATCATTCTTTACGTGACCATCCTTCTTACAAAAGAAACAAGCCAATTCATGTTCTTGTTTATTTTGTTTCTTCTTTATGGATGGCACACTTGCAGCTTCTTTGCTCTTTCTCTTGATATTCTTGACTTTAGGGGTCATATCCAAATGAGCACCTTTTGTTCTATCTCGTTTCCATCTATCCTCCTCTTGCACACAATAGGAGATGAGCTTATTAAGGGATCATTTGTCCTTTTGACAGTTATAGCTCACTTTGAACTGATTAAAGTGTACAAGAAGATATATCCGAATTAAATACACAAGCAAATCCTAGGATAGCTCTAACTTGAGTGCCTTTAATTCTAAAACAAGATGAGATATTTTCATAATGTACCCCCTTATGTTTCATTTACCTTTATACTTTATTGAGATAAGCTTTGCCAAAAACGTACTTGTTTCAGCATTTCGTTTTTGGCAAATCTTTGCTCAAGACTGTCAAGGAAACCCTTAGCTGTAGTGGCCTATTCCTATATGCTATCCCAAAAAACTTCCGAAATTGCACGCCTCATGATCATAAGCCCCATACGATTTGAACGATCCCACTTCTCAGACTCTATTTTTTCCTCAATGGAGTTGTTAGCCACAGGAGTCGCGGGTTGTTCTTTACTAAGTGCAAGGTCTAGATCCATTACCCCAAAAATGTTCAAAATGTTATCTTTCCATTCTTTAAAGTTTGCACCGGTAAGCATAAGTATGGAATTGATACTAGCAGAAATATTAGAAGCAGGATTTGCAGCTGAAATAAAAGAATGAATAAATGCTCACATCATGACATGAATAAAAAAACTTAATGTTTGATTCAAAATTTGGTATATTCCATCATGCAAGATACCTAGCGCTATATTACTATTTAGTCTTTGGACAGAAATGTTAACTTGCAAGTGATAACCTTGATGTAGCAATCAAATACTAATAGTAAATCATGTCAAACAATATGCCTTACTTTAATCCGACTTATTGTTCACATGGAAACTTGATAACTATTACATATTTGTTGCCACAGTTGTATATATAATTCGGCCAAATATTGACTTTCCTTTGGGCCAATCAATAGATGCATGAATTATTCATACACATTTTTTTTAAAAAAATGTCTAGTTGTTCTGAATAAATTAACCTACGTAACAGAGGTTGCTTTGACAACATAGTACTTTGATTAACCTATACAAATCACTAGCTGGCCAAAATTGAATCAATCCATCCATCCATTCATCTCTCTCTCTCTCACACACACACACACCCCGACGAGGATTAAAACCCCTATGTATTACTTTAATACATAAAGAGAGACCATACGTCTTCGTGGTCGTAACCCCAAAGGCTAACGATCTCACTGGTCGTAAGGATTCCAGATGTTACATAATAAATACTCTGGTCGAATAAGATCTCGTACCTAGTCCCCGATCAGTTAACTGCTCGTAAAGCTATGAACTGATATATGGATCCAAATCCAGGTATATCATTTACCGTGTGATGAATGGAACACATGTTGTATACTCCATACCACGCGACGTTACATAATCCTAAGACACTGACTAATGGTTGAATGTCTCATCGACATTTAACCGCACAACAGTTGATACTTTAATCAACTGCCACCTCCCTCCGACCAGACGCAACGTTTTGTACAGGTGTCTTCTCCAGAAACAACTGCCACCTCTTCGGAAGCTATTTAAAGATGGAGCATGGAAGGATCAGAAGGCGAGAGAAAGAGGGGAAGAAGAGGCCACTGGTATTAGATTCATACTTTTGATCTATTTCAGTAGCATAGCCAACATCATACTCAGAGTAACTAGGATTAGTCATTTACCTGATCGTAGGCATTCCTTGTAAACAACCAGTTCATAGTAATAAAGTGTGACCCCATTATCTTCCAGGAGATACACATCATTTTTCTCTATTTTTATATATTTTCATAAAATAAGCGATTCGATCGTTGACACACGCAGAGAGAGAGAGATATATATATATATATATCCTGAGATTCCATACTTTATACCACAAGGTATAACATAATCCTCAGAGCACCAGATGCAATTAATGCTAATCTGAGAACCTGACTGAATTGCATAAACTTGCAATTGACTAATTAACACCAATTTTGCACATCAGAGAACATCACAGAACCGTAACCAAATGTTGCTAATTTCTGATCATAACCAGATTAACCCAGAATTAAGAGAACCTCAAGTTTCTAGGAATAAACATTACTAATGCAAAGATCCTCGGAGCATAAATTTTAACCATAATTAGTCAAAACTAACAGACTAACAGGGATAATCTGGAAAACAAAAAACGAAGCAGAGCGGTAGCGCAAGGAGGCGGCAGCCCCAACCGACAGGCGGATGCGCGCATCACTGGCGATGGCGCCTGGAGGGCGCGCAGTTGCATGCGGAGGCAGCGGGAGCCGAAGGGCCGCAGCGCACGCAGACGGCGGTGCACAAGCATCATGGAGGCGGCGGAACCCCAGACGGTGTCGCGACACCACGGAGGCGCAGGCGGTGGAAAGCCCGAAGGCGTCGCAGCAGGGCGGAATCCCGGAGGGCGGTGCGGGGCCGTCGGAAACCAGAGGGGCGGCGGAAGCCCGGAGGGCCGCAGCACGGAGGCGGAAGCGTCCGAAAACCAAAGGCGACGCAGTGCGCGGTGGCGAAACTGAAGGGCGCTCGGCGCTTGTGCGGACTGGTGCGGCGGTGGCGGCGGCCGAAGGGCACACGGCGCGGGGAGGTGGCGGAATTGGAAGGCTCTCTCGGCGCACACGGAGGTGGCGGCAGCCCGAGGGGTTGCTTCGCAGCAGGGCAGGGTTGCGGCGCACGGAGTGGGGCCAGAGGAAAACACCAGGGGGGATTGCCCGGCGGAAAACACCAGGGGGGATTGCGGCACCCCGGAGGTGGAATCCCGGAGCAGATGCGTCGCTGGTCGACAATCAGGAGCGAAAGCAGAAGAGGGGCAAGAAGCCAGGAAAAGATCGAAAAAAAATCAATCTAGCCAGGGACGCACAGCAAGTGAACGACAAAGGTCGATCCAATCTATTGCGATGCCAAGTGAAAGAACTTCCAGAACGGGTTTTAGAAAAACACATACAATGCTCATACTAATTGTTTAACTAAAATTATTCTGATCTATATGATCAGAATGAAATAAGATTATATATGTGGTAATTGCAACAACTATAAAATCTAAAAATGCAGAAGCATACTTGGTGACGATGTCATTGTTTGTCGTAGGATTGATCTAAAACAGTAGATAAACAATTGCTCAATCTACCTAGGGTTTGGTCTTTTCCAGCAAGAGGTAAACCATAAACTCCAACTACAGATGAGGATAGGTGGTATGACCTGAGTTACCATGCTGAGAGGACTGGGCCCTTATTTGTATTATTTTGGTATAGAACTCTATTTCGTCCCATAATTAGAGATAGATTCCAAACAAATCTCTACACATATTTAAATTAAAGTCTATATTTTCTTTGATAGATACTTTAGTTCTTAATAAATACTTTATTTGATCACTTTATATATTTGAGTCAACCATAGAATAGATAGCTGGTATATATTAAAACTCATATAGATCCACGTAATAGGAAACTAATCCAACACTGAAGTAATTCAGAATTCAGGTATTCAAATGCGTCAATAAAAAAGGGAAAGGGAAAGGGAAGAAGAGCCGGTGTAAGGCCATGTTGAAGTGTATAATATTGTGATGTACTTGTATCAATTCGTATGCCTTTTCCCAAGTTTCAGATGTTAAAGAAACGAAAAGAGAGGCTTGAAACTGAATTGAGCAAAAGGCACATACCCAAATATGCATCTTTTGATGAGAAAGCTTGTTGCGGATAGAGAACGGTTCAGTCCAACTTATCTGAAGGTATCTATCAAACGCTATCATGCAAATTCAGCGATATAGATGACGACAGCCTGTCAGCATCGTTCTTATTATGTTCTCTGGATTAGCTGTTTGTAACAACCCCGTAAATGGACCGTTGGAATTTTTACAACTGTCCAGAATGTATAGTTGCAAAGTCATGGTTTCACAAGCAAGCAAGCATTTACAACAAAAAAACAGACTTTTATTACAGCAGTTAAGGCTTAACAGCCAGTTTGAAGGCAGAAGCAGGCATCTAAGCCCAAATATAACATATTACAACACAAAAGTGTGTCGAAACCACAGACAAACTTGAGTGCAAAAGAGGTCATAATACCAGTAGTCATCACCGTCAAACGGTTCCTCCTGATCGCAAGGATCACCCGATTCCTCCCAATATTCTTCTGTTGATGTTTAGCAAGAATGAGTACAACAACCGTACCCAGCAAGTTGCATAGGAAATTCTACTTAACTACATGCTAGGATTATCAACGGAATGGTACAGTTTTACCAATAAAGGTTTATATGGAATGCAATAGTTAAATTTAAAAGATGTACAATATTTAAAAATAGTAAGACAGTAGTATGTATAGTCACATGGGTTTACAACATCTGAAATTACCAATTAACATTTGTAAAAGCCTACTTATGCCTTGTATACTGGAATCACCCATGAACACAACTTCATTAACCGGAAACACGGCGTATTCGAATACCATTGATTTATACTCTACAGAATTGACCAACTTTACCCACAATATATCTCATACTCATATTTTCAGATCATAGACACACAACATGTTAGCGTGTGACTGAGTTGAGATAACAAAGTATTTTCACTGATCAACCTTTCTAGTCTCTACCTGGTAGGTTCAAGGTCCATACAGTCTCGGGAGACCACTAGCCAACGGTGGAATCCGCACTCTAATGCTGACGGGTCCATACTGTTGTGTAGTTCGGCGAGTACCCTAATAGGCTCACTCCTGACTCACCCCACTTCGCAGCTGCTATATCACACAAGAGCAGTTGACAGCCTGTAGATATTCAATTGGGAGAGCAGTGTATTAAGCCAAGTTGGATAAACCACGGATGTGGTAGAGCGAGATATGTGTCTGTTTACTTGGCATAAGGTTTTTGTCCTTACTTGGCATCTAGTGAGGTGATGGGCCATTTACCAACTTGTGGTTGTCCACCTCCAGATCTCACCGATGTCTCACTTTTATTAAGTATATTGGGTTGTTCATCCTTCTGGTCTCAACCCTCAACTTTTCACCGTAACCTATTTGCTAAAAGCCAACCTTCCTTATCAGTGTTTATAAAAGAGTTTTTGTATGATATTGTGGAATATTTTCTACTATTTTTATGTGGACTAAACTTGTCAAGGTGAATATGGCCTACAAGAATGGGTGGTTTGGTATGTGGGGTGAAGGGTTTTATCTATTCAACATGGCATTCCAAGGTATCATTTCTTTATTGAAATAATTGGCTAAAATATACTAATAAAAATAATAATATGAATAATATGGAATGTAGGTTCAATATGTTCAAGGTATGCAACTTGCCACCTTGATCGCAGTCTTCGAAAGGTCTTGCTATTCCTGTGTCTTGTCTGGTACTGTCCTGAGTTGGTTCGTCGGAGTCGAAACCTAGCGCAAGACACAAAAACCAAATAAAATACATGGCTCGACAGGGAATGTGCCAAGAAAATAGATCCAAGTACAACAAAAATATAAAAAGAGATAAAGAAACAACTAAAGAGGCAAAAATATTTATCAGGAGAGAAACAACTAAAGAGGCAAAAATATTTATCGGGAGTTTGATATGGTTGAACGGAGTTAAGAATGGGTTTTATGGGTTCGAGACGGTCAGAAATAATATAAAATGTCAAAATAGGGTTTCGATGAATAGCAACATTTTTACTGTTCATACATGAACAGTAATTAAACACTAATCTTGGTTAAGGAACAGAAATCTAGTTTACTGTTTTTAGAACATGAACAATATTTTTTTTAATGAACAGTGTCGAACAGTGTATGGGCTGAATTGAGAAATAAATAGTGTCGGCTATGAACAGTAGTGGGCTACGAAATTGGGCCGAGCCCATTTGGCTTTGTCGGCCCGAAGGCCTACACGATCTACGCGGCCCACGCGGCCTGGCCTTTTAAGGCCTGAGTGCGCTCGGCTGTAAGGCCAGAGCGCCTTAACGACGCGTCCGCGCGGAGGAAGGGAGGGAGGCGAAGGGACAGCGGCGCTCCGGCGGCGGCGGTGGCTGGCGGCGATGGCGCGGGAGGCTCTACCGAGGTAAGTGCCTTCCCCGTTGGATTTGTGCGGGTTGGTGGCTTTTGGGTGAGGGGTTGGTGGCGGTAGTGAGGGGAAAGGGCGGCGCCGGTGAAGCTCCGGCGGAGCCAAGGCTGGAGGTGGTGGGGGAGGGTGTCATGGAGGGAAGGAGGTGGTGTTGGGGGTACTAGATGGGAGAGGAAGGGACGGGGGAGGCGGAGTCGCATTACGGGTCCGTTCAGGAAGGAGCAGAGGTGGCGGCGGCTCTGCGGAAACCGTCGGGCTTGGAGACGAAGGAGGGTGGGGGAGGGGTGCGGATGATGAGGGAAGGGCCTAGGGCAACTTTTATAGCCGGCGAAGAGGCGGTGGGAGCAGGATCGGGCGATGGAGCGGGCGGCGCATGTGTGGCGAGGTGGCGGCCGAGAGGGTTCTACGTCGGGCGAGAGTAGGGAGGTGGAGGCATGGGCGCGCGCGGGTGGTGTCGCGGTGGCGGTGCTCCCTCACTGGAGCGGAGCGGGAGCTGGCGTAGTGAAGTCGCCGATTGCGGCGCTGCAGGCGAAGGGACGGGAGTGGAGTGGGAGCGGTTTAGCGCTGGCGGCTCGAAGAGGTGGTGCGGTGAGGTGGCGGCGACTGTTGCAGCTAACGGCAGCGCCGGGAAGGACGGTGGCGTGGGGGAGATGACACGAGGTGGAGGGAGGCAGGGGAAGCGCACGGCACAAAAATGCGCTTTCGGGAGAGGGAGACGGGGAGACCCGAAAAGGAAAGCGAAAAATGGTTTGGGGTTGCCGAATTATGAAAGGAATCAAATTCAAAACCAAAATTCAAATAAAATTTGAAAACTTTGTAATTTTGAGGATATTTCACTGTTGATGCAAGCAAATCAGCCATTCTTTAGGTAGTATGAGTGGATGCCTAGCCTTAAACATAGTGGTTTAGACCAGGGATCATAAAACAACTAAACAAACATCACATTCACAGGTTCACAACGTTTGACTAAGAATGTGTTTTAGGAAAAGGTGCGATTTTGGAGGCAACTGATGATATAAACTAATCAAAATTAGTCCAAAGTGGCTGGTAAAAGGCAAGATTTCTCAGCCTAGCTAGTAGCAACTGGAGTAGCAAGTGACTTTGGTCTCAAAAAAAGAAAATGAAAAAGAAAGCGTAAGGCTAGCAACTTCAGGTGTGTTGCCAAGTAGATTGCCAACATTTGCCATCGTCACAGATCCTATGGCCCCACCGTCAACTTGGTCCTTTACTCCTCCTGTCGCCCAAAACCACCGATAAATGCAGAAGAAGTGGCAAAGCCGAGGCCATGTGTGAACATCCAAGGTGAGGAGTCATCGTTTCCACAACTGAATCTTCTCTCACATCGTCGATGTCGCCAGGAGCAGCACAAGGACATGGATGTAATTGTTAGTCCTTTCCAAGTTTCAAAGACTGTTATGTAATTTGTTATCTTCTCGGGGCCCCTTTTGTAACGCTATGGGTGGTTGTATGGTATCGTTGATATTAGTCGAGAGCTAATGGCCCTTTTGCCATGTTGGCAAAAGAAAAAACCATGTGTGGCTGAGATTAGCGGACTTCATTAGGGTGCCGCTCTCCTGAGATGAGATATTAGTGTAAGCGAGGAAGTAACGCTATATTTAATTGTTAAGATTAGAGTACATGAGTTTTATATATATATATATATATATATTACAGCTATCATGTGAACGCGTGATCATGTGAACGTGTTATCCCTTGGAAGAGAAGGTGTCATGCATGCAGGAAGCCGAGGCACTAGCCGTGCAAACACGAGGCGGCGAGCATATTGTGCATGCAGAGCCATGCATGGAAGGCGAACAGTGCCATGCATGGGAGAAGAAAGGTCCATCACTGATCCAGGAAAGAAATCATGTCTAACATGCCCCGCAGTCGAAATGTCGTCAAGGCGGACATTCAGACTGGACCTAAATTCGGTGAATACGGAAGTCGGCAGCCCCTTGGTGAAGATATCGGCGTATTGTGATGTCGTCGGGATGTGAAGAACGCGAACATCCCCCAAAGCCACGTGCTCCCGGATGAAGTGAATGTCTATCTCGATGTATTTGGTGCGCTGATGCTGCACCAGGTTCGTCGATAAATAGACGACACTCACATTATCGCAGTAAACCACAATGGCGCGACAAAGAGGGCTGCAGAGTTCATGGAGCAGTTGACGGAGCCAGGAAGCCTCCGCGACGGTGTTGGCGACTGCCCTGTACTCAGCCTCAGCACTCGAGCGAGACACAGTATTCCAACGCTTGGACGACCAGGAGACAAGATTATCACCGAGGAACACAGCGTAGCCCGATGTGGACTTGCGCATATCCGACATGCTTTGCGCCAATCAAGATCGAGAATAAATCACGAGGCTCGCAGATCGTGGACCGTGAAGCCGAGGCCATAATCAAGGCTGCCGCGTAGATACCGAAGGATCCATTTGATCGCCGTAAGATGAGGCTCCCGAGAGTCGTGCATGTGAAGGCAAATCTGCTGGACGGCATAGGAGATATCTGGACTTGTGAAGGTCAGGTACTGTAGAGCTCCAGCAAGACTCCGATACTGAGTAGCATTGCTCACTAGAGAGCCAGTAGAGGCAGACACTTTGGGATGAGTGTCAACAGGCGTACTACAAGGTTTGCAGTCTGATATCCCGGCACGCTCTAGAACATCCAAAGTGTACTGTCGTTGAGAGAGGAAGAGACCACTCGAACTCTGCTGAACAGAGATACCCAAAAAATGATGAAGTGTGCCGAGATCTTTCATAGAAAATTCTCGTTGGAGAGTGGCAATCATCTGGTGGAGAATAAGCACAAAGGATGCTGTCAGGACGATATCATCAACATAAAGAAGCAAGTAAATAGTATCAGCACGGTGATAGATAAACAACGACATGTCTCACTTGGCCTCCACAAACTCGAGGGACAACAAATATGAGGTGAAGCGATTGTACCAAGCACGCGACGCCTGTTTAAGCCCATAGAGAGACTTGTTCAGGCGACAGACAAGGTCAGGGCAGGAAGTATCCATGAAGCCCGTCGGCTGGGTGCAATAAACCGTCTCAGATAGATTGCCATGAAGAAATGCATTTTTAACATCTAGCTGATGAATAGACCAGTCCTTGGAGAGAGCCAGAGAGAGTACTGTGTGCACGGTCGCCGGCTTGACAACCGGACTAAAGGTCTCGTCATAATCAATCCCAGGACGCTGAGTGAAACCACGAAGAACCCATCGAGCTTTGTATCTATCAAGAGTGCCATCAGCAGCAAACTTGTGCCGAAAAATTCATTTGCCAGTGACAACGTTTGCCTTGGGAGGTCGCGAAACAAGATCCCATGTGTTATTGGCGAGCAAAGCAGCATACTCAGCTTCCATGGCACACCGCCAGTTTGGATCAGCCAGGGCAGACCGATAGGTCTTCGGGATTGGTGACAGTGCATCAGCATGAAAGGTGAACCGATTAACTGGCCGCCGAAACCCGTGCTTGCTGCAAGTGACCATAGTGTGCGAGTTGCTCACTGGCGGGATTGGAATCGCACCGTTAGGGACAACACCCACAGTTGGGACTGTGTGCACCACGAGAGCGGGAGCAGATGTGGCCACCGGGGGTGATGCGGACAGTCGTACCGGTGAGATGCCTCGTGCGGGAGCAGCATCCGGCCCAGCTGCCAAAGAGGCCGACGAGGTACTACACGCGGGCGTAGGGCCGAGCGCAGGAGCCAGCCCAGTAGCCACAAGCGCCGTCGACGCAGCGCTCGGGGACGTGATGACCGGTCCAGTAGCCAGAGGTGCGGGCATCCCAGCTGCGGGGGCGCGGAGCCTAGCGTGGCCGTTGGCCCAGCGACCAGCGGTAGGGTACAATGTTACGTGACGAGATATGGTGACTCGATTGGACAAAGGATCAAGACATCGATAACCTTTGTGGTCCGAGGAATATCCAAGAAAGATGCACAAGGTGGAGCGAGGTGATAGTTTGTGAGGAGCAGTGGCAGACAAATTGCGGTAGCACTTGGAGCTAAACACATGGAGATGATCATAAGTTGGTTGCACACTGTAGAGGCCAAAGTAAGGTGTGCAGTGGCTGAGGGTTTTTGTTGGGAGACCGTTGAGTAAGTATGTGGCGGTGTGAAGTGCTTCTACCCAAAAGGATGGTGAGCAGCTTGCTTGAAAGAGAAAAGAGCGCACAATATTGTTAATGGAACGTATGATCCGCTCAGCTTTGCCTTTTTGCTGGGAGGTGTAGGGACACGACATGCGAAGGTTGACACCATGCGTGAGGAAGAAAGTGCGGGTGGAAGAGTTGTCAAACTCCCGTCTGTTATCGCATTGGATGCTCTTTATTGTCGTGCCGAACTGAGTTGTCACATAAGAGAAAAAAAAAATAAAGATGGTGAAAAAGGTATCGGACTTGAGGCGTAAAGGAAACGTCTAAACAAAATGAGTGCAATCATCAAGAATGACCAAATAATATTTGTAGCCGGACACACTAGCAACGGGCGATGTCCAAAGATCACAATGAATTAGATCAAACTTGTTGGCAGCTCTAGAGTTTGAAGTAGCAAATGGCAATCGTACATGACGACCAAGTTGACAAGCATGGCATATAAGATCATAAGCACTTTTGTTACATGAGATGGCAGAAATACTGGCAAGCTTGGAGATGGCTTCGTGTCCAGGGTGGCTGAGACGACGATGCCAGTGGGTGGTGGGAGCAACAGCCGCGAGAGCACAAGGGTACGGTGCGGGCAGGCAAAGAGGATAAAGCGGACATAAGCTATTGTACCTGTCGATCTCGTTCCGAGACCGAAGGTCCTTCATAGAGAGGCCAAATGGGTCAAACTCAATAGAGCAATTGTTGTCAGTGGTAAACTGGCGGACCGAAATAAGATTCTTAATAATGCTAGGAGTAACTAGAACATTATGAAGATGAAAGGGACCAGGGAGAGCGGCGGAGCCAGTAGAGGTGACGGGCAAAAGGGGCCCGTTACCGACAACTATTGATGAAGGAGTAAAGGATCGTGGCGAATGAGTGGAGGATAGGTTACCGCATCGGACGTCATGTGTGAGGATGCCCCGGAGTCCATGTACCAATCAGTCGAGGCTAGCGGAGCAAGGGTCATGGTGTTGAACGCGTTCGCCAGGGACTGCTGGTCCCATGAGCCAGACAGTGTAGTCATGGTGCCAGGAGGTTGCTAAGTAGCTGGCGGTGGTGCAGGCGCCTGCAGGGGCGGGTAGGCTGGTTGTGGCGACGTGAATAAGAGGTCGGGCGCTTCGCGAAGAACACTGTGAGGGGATCTTTGTGGCGCGCGATCGCCGCTAGTATGCGCGCCCTCGATCGCCGTTCTTGTGCCCCCTAAAGCCGCCCAGGTTGGTTGCCAGGGTGGAGACCGGGCCACATCTAAATGGTCCCTGTCCATGGATTGTAGAAGGAGGGCCAGCCGGGGCCGCCCCCATTGCCGTTGCCGTTTTCGCCATTCTTGCCGCGGCAACGACGCCGGTTGGAGCTGCCAGACCCGCCCCCGTTGTGGGTAGATGGGCGGGTGGCACCGTTTGGGCCACCCGTGGAGCCTCCGCCAGTGGCACCACCAGGGGGCTTGCTTGATTAGCCTGTTGTGGCTGAAGTAGCGAGGAAGGCGGTGGACGGTCCCGATGGGCGCGAGGCCATGGTCATCTCCTCGAGGAGGAGATTGGATCGGACCTCGAGGAAGGTGGGGAACGGCCGCTGGCGCTTGAGGAGGGCCGCCATGTATGTGAACTTGTCGTTCAAACCGCGCAAGACGGCGAGGAGGAGCGTTCGGTCAGCGACAGTCTCGTCGAGATCCCCAAGGGCATTAGCCATGCTCTTCAACTTCCTGCAATAGTCGGTGATGTTGAGATCACTTTGGACAAAGGAGCAAAACTCAGTGTCGAGGATGAGGGCCCGCATCTCTCGGTTGTCGACGAATTGCTATTCGAGGCCGAGCCACATGAGCCGTGCGGTGGTGCGGGGCGCCATGACGATCTCAACGAGATCGGGAGAGATGGTGCCATAAAGCCACTCACAAACGACACAGTCCATCCGACACTAGTCGGCGGAGTCAGCGCGAACGGTGTCGGTGAGGACGTGGTCGGAGAGTGAGTACTTGTTGAGGGTGGTGAGAAAACGGCCGCGCCACTTGCTGTAGTTGGGGGTGACGAGATCAACAACCACGGGCACAAGGGCCCAGATGTTCTGGACGGTGACGGCCTGTGCATGCAGGTTGGTGATGGCGGTGGCCTCGTGGAGCAGCATCACGCGGCGAAGTTCCTTTTCACGGGCGTCGACCTCCTGGCGCAAATGGACAACCTCCTTGTACATGGAGATACCGTTACAAGATGTGCCGTTCATACGCCTACTTGTCATGTCTCTTTGGGGCAAAAAAAATGCAGCGCATTGAGATACCGTTAGGAGATAAGATGTATCGTTTCTTTTGAATTGTCAGTTTTGTTGCTCATCTGTTACTTCGTTGCAGATACGGTTAAATACGTATTTTATACTGCAATATCTTACGCAAATACCAGACGATTTTTTTAACAATATGCTAATGTGAACGCCGTCCAATTTTCCCTTCCAAGCGTTGTCACCGTCCAGACATTACTTCGGTCAGACAATTGCCAACCGAGGGGTGTTTTTGACTCATTTGACATCTTTTCTAATGGAATAGCTAAAATAGAAACAGAAAAATAATGACATTCTACCACGCTAAATAGGGTTGGAAATGAGCCGAGTCGAGCCGGCTCGAACCAGGCTCGTTTGAACAATCGGCTCGACTCGTTTCGAGCATGAGCCAAGAGGGTGGCTAGGCTTGGCTCGAAGAAAGGCTCGAGCCGGCTCGCGAGTCAGTGTTCGAGCCCTGTGAAATTCACAAGCAACTCTCTCTAAAATCCCCATTCCCATCCAAGAATCAAAGCCCTTGCAGCGGGGGGCTTGAAGGCGGGTTTGCGGCGAATGAGCTGGGAGATGATCTCCTGCCGCTCGCGGTTGAGGCGCTCCCTCGTGCGGTACTTGCGGGTGTTGATGCGGATGTCGAGGTTGTCGTAGACAGGCTCCGGCAATGGCGAGTGCGTGCCCTCGGCTCGATCGTCGAGGGGTCCATCTCGGCAGCAAACTGGCAAAGTCCTTCATGAAGTCCGGGAGGGCGATGGTCGGGCGGGGCATCTCCTCGGCCCACTGCGACCTCCGCTTCCATCCTCCCCTACCGCCCTCGCCGCCGGAGATGGCGACGGACTGGAACTCGGGATGGGAATTGGGGGAGATGAGCTCCTCGGAGCGGTCGAGGGAGAGGTGGACGGACTCAGCTGGGACGGGCTGCGCCATGGAGAGCTTGGTGGTGAGGAAGGCCTTCAGATTGGAGAGCTGCCAGGGCAAGGACGGGGCGGGCGGTCGCGGGCGGCAGCGGGGGGCCGGAGTTGGAGGAGAAGGTGGTGGTGGTGCGGTCTTACGGACACGTGAGATGGGATCGGTCTCGACGGTAGTTGGCGGCTGGTTGCTTGGTCCTCTTCTAACTCCCAAGCGCTAAGGAAGGCGACAACTAGGCGATGGAGGAGGATGATGTGGCCTGCATTGGAGGCGGTGTGTGGTTGGAGGAGGAGGAGGGGAGGCGTGGTGTGTGGCTTGTGGTGGGAGGACAGGATTAGAGGAAGGGATTTGGGACTCTCGACTCATAGAGGGAGGCAAAGAGACACACGAGCCGACCGAGCCGCTCGCAGGCGGCTCTAGCTTGGCTCGAAAAAATTACGAGCTATGAGTTAGGTTTGGTTCGGCTTGAAAATTTACGAGCCCGAGCCGAGCCTAACCTGATTCGATCCGAGTTGGCTCGCGTGTCTCGAGCTATTTTTCCAGCACTAACGCTAAAACGTTGGAGACCCACCTTCCCCCCAGCAAAAATGGCACTGTAGCTATGTTAAAACGACACTGGTTAGAACATTGATTAATGATGTCGTTTACTGTTCAAGGCGCCTTTTCCCGGCCTGCCACACCGTTTTTGTGTGGTAGTAGTGTCGTTTTTGTTATTTCCTTCTATTTTTTCTATTTCGCTTAAAAAGGTGACATTTTAGTCAAAATCTGACGCGACTCATGTAATACACATTGGCGCGATGATTCTTTCAAGGCCGCGACTAGCGCTCGGACGTACGGCCCGAGCGTTAGCGCCATACGTTCGAACACAACATCCTTGTGTGCTAAACGTAACAAAATTCAGAACATGCGCAACATATCAAAAATTGATACGTATCATTTCGAAGAACATCACCGTGAAACATCATCTCAAAGAATATCATAATGAAAAAAAAAACATTTGAAAAAACGTGTTGAAAAAATTACAACATCACCACGAATAGTATGCAATACTTTTTTTACATATGCAATATTTTTTTCTATAGATGCAACATTTTTTCTCTATATATGCAATATATCGAAGAACAGTATGAACACTATTTTCAACAGGATGCAATATTATTTTCAACAGACCGCAACATCAACATTAGAACTAGAAAAACAATAAATGAACATCAAACCACACAACAGATGAACATCAAACCACACAACAGATGAACATCAAACCACACAAGGCGACGGTGGCGGCGATGTGCGACGCGAGCTGCCATGCCTCAGGATGCGGGGTGGAGCGAAGGCGGGAGGCGAGGTGCAGTGTGGAGTTCGTCGGGAGTTGGAGTGCGGCTATAGTGGCCTCTGGCTTGAGCTGCCTCCCTCGTAGAGGAGGCGTAGGTCGCCATCGTAGCCACAGGCGGTAAGGTGGTCGAGCATTAGTGTCTGCTTGGAGGACAACGCGGTGTCTGAGTGAGTCAACAATGGCTGTTTGGAGGATAGAAGGGCATGATTTGAGAGAGAAGTTGAGAATAATAGAGAGTGGAAGGAAGATGGGGAATGTGAACGAACGGTGATGTCGCCGTGAGAATAACTAAAAAAATATAAATGTGAGTAGGCGGACCATTAAAACAAGATAGCTGAGATGAACGTCCAATTTAATGAATTATATCGGCCCTACCGCGTTTTGGTTCTTCCAACGAGGGGATCAAAGAAAGTCGGAGATTCCAGCTGCATTCCCATGTAAATCTCAGCGACTGCTACATATATATACAGATTACCGCGCGCCGCTCAGGTTAGTAGTTGCCCTTCGCCCATCTCCGGCCTCTTATCCCTTTGCCCCTCGCCTGCTGCTCCTCTTCTTGGCCGCCGCCTCGCCTCGGAGTCGGGGATCGACTGCTCCGGCCGGTCATTGCTCTTCTCCCGTACGTCTTCCTTCTCCTCTTGTGATACCGTAAAAAAAAGGGTCAGCTAGACAACAGTAAGTTTCATGGAAGTTTCAAAAGACAACAAGCTTCATACCAGTTTCAGGTTCGAAGTATCAACCAGGTTTTAGCAAGTTTCAAAAAGTTTTCGAAAGTTTTAGTAGGTTTCAAACAGATTCAGAAGGCTTCGACGAAGTTTCAGAAGTTCCAAGAATAAAGTTTTGTTCATGTTTCATCGGGTTTCAGCAAAGAAATTTGGCAAGTCTCAGAAGAAGAAGAAAACAGAATAAACACGTATTAAAAGCAAGTTTCATGGATTTGGAGGCCGGGGTTGTACTAGCTGGAGGTCGCGCGCCCGCCTGCTCACACCGCTCGGGCAGCCGCTTCCCCTGTGCTCCGGTGCTGGAGCCCACCTTTGGATGCCGCCGCACCTCACCTTTGGCTGCCGTCGCACCTCGCGGCGGCATCCGTACGCGCCGCTGCCCGTGTGTGGCCATCAGGATGCCGCTTCGCCTGTGCGCTACGATGTCGAGCCACTGCCTGCCTCACATCCTCTAGCTCGCTCTCCGCTGGCCAGCCCGCGCCTCCTCACTTGCTCCGCGAGCACGCCAGAGAGCCAGCAAGCCATGTTTGAGCACACAAGGGGCTAAATCAGATGAAGAAACCGAGGGGGGTGAATTGGAGCGAGCTCGGGGTGCCGATTGGGGTCTCCAGCGGCGAGATCCGCCGGCGGTTGCGACGAATCGAGCGGCCGACTGGTCGCTGTGGACAGAGAAAGGGGAAAAGAACGGCGAGCGGTGCTTCGTGCGTGAGTCATGGCCAGAAAAACCAACGAGAGGAAGAATCGAGATGGAATCATGGCAGTCGTTAGATGCATAAAATCGGACGAATGAGACCTATTCTGTTGGGATGAGCTCGGACGGCATATCGTCCGTAAGTTTTTCTCTAAAAATAAAAAGACGCAATCTTGGTGTTTTGTCGTGGCCGATTCGTACGTTCTTGGCGCTCGTGCTGGTGTTTTTGACAAATTACTCTCCTTTTGGGGATTCATGCGTTTTGGTGAGATCTGTGTCGCCGCTGGTAGCTTCTTGTTGTTAGAGATATATTAGAGATAAGATACTAGAGAATTTATCTCTAACATATCCTTATTCATCTCTTATACTCTATATATATCGCCCTTTGGGCCTCTCTTCAATACACACAATAGATTCATAACATGGTATCAGAGCAAAGGTTAGGGTTTACTCTTACCGTCGCCGCCTCCTAGCCTCCGGCCGGCGTCGTCCTGCCGCCCCCGGGAGGAGCAATCTCCACTCCCGAGGGTGGCCCTCCTTTGGCTGCTTGTCGCCGCCTTCATCCTCTCCAATAGCTCTGCCGACGCCGCCTCCCGCCGCAGCATGTGATGAGTCACGGCGGCCCGATCTTCCGATAGGTTCGATTTGGTTCGTCGTGAGGACGTTGACGCTTTGAGGCTTCCGACCAACAGATCGTCACCTCGCACTCGCTACACCCGCGACGCTGTCGTTATCGACCACGCTTGCACGCGATCGACCTTACCACGAAGGTTATTGTTCACGCAAGCAATCGAAGCAACTTACAAGAACAAGGTAGATGCAATCAATTGTATTGCGGATATGGATGAAGTTTACAAGTGGGGTTCCTCAAACCGATAATCGCGAACCGCAATTGGCGTAATAATCTAAGAAAAACCCGCCTAAACTATGGCGACATCGATATATATAGGGACGTGAGGAGGTCGACCTAGGGTTGTGCGGTAGTGGGATGAAGCGTGCACAACCGGACCCCGACCTCGTTACGTTTACAAAGTCTTATTAGTTTCTAAAGCGGTGACGCAAAGACCTTGTGTTGCGTATTTACGTCGAAGATCCGGTCGTGGATCGGGTCCTAGGGTGGTCTTGAGGAGTCCATGCTATCTTTGGTCGTAGATTGTGTCCAACGAGTCTTGTGCTCGCTTTTCTGGTCGTAGATTGCTCCAATCGAATCAACTAGTCATAGGTCTTCTTGTAGTGGTCGTAGATCTTCTTGCAGTGGTCGTAGACGTTCTTGAACTGGTCGTAGTCCTAGATTCCTGAGTACAAGTAAATCATCTCCATTAGGCAGCATCATAGAGTTCTCAAATAATACACTCAGCCCTAAAACGACTTTACGATCGATTAAGTGACGTGCTCTAGCTCTTGTCATAGGACCGTGTAGTTCAAAGACCCGGATCCGGAGGGTCTTGTGTCGTGCGTGTATCCGAAGGAGGGATGTCCTCATCAGCAGGTCCCCAGCGCCATGCTCCCAGGCTGCCTCCTTGCCGCCGCTGATGTTGTTGCCGCCCGGGGTGGCGATGTCCATGTGGCACTGCTCGAACGCGATCAGGTTCAGGAACAGCGACTTGGTGCCGTCGTGGATGAGGATGTCGCGGATCTGAGCACGCCGCTCGAACTTGATGTCCCGAAGCGGTCCGTGTTGCGCCACGGCGACCGGATGTCGGCCTCCGAGTTCGACACGCAATGCACGAATCGCCGCCGACCACCACTTGAGCCACAGCCGCCGGCCGGCGCGCGGGGCGGGCTGCAGTTCGCAGGAGGAGGTCGCCGAACACGCCGAGGCGATGGAGCATCGGCCGACAGGGTCGAACACCGCCACGGATGCACCCTCGGCGCCGATGGAGAACTCCAGCTTGGACCGGTCCTTCCGAGTAGCGCGGCGTCGGTCGGCATGGCGGGTCGAAGAACCGCAAGGCGGTGGCGACGCCACCGGCTCGCTCCGACTTCATCTTCCCTAAGCTCGACTTCGAGGCCGACCCACCCGCCCGTAAGCTCCTCATGCGGGACCTACGGGCAAGCCACGAGTACCGCCACATCTACCATGCACACCGCGCCGCCATCTCCTCACCACCGGGTGGAGCAAGTTCGCTCAACGCCAAGCTACTCGTCGCGGGCGACACCGCTGTCTTCATGCGCCGCCAAGGCGAAGCCGCTCGTCGGGGCGCGGCAGCGCTAAGGTTCCCGTCTCGCCGCAGCGGCCGGGTCGCTCCGCAACGCTGCGGGCGCGTGTCCTCCCGGGAGAGGCTTTGGGCGCGCGCTCGCGTCGGAGGCGTGCCGCTCACGGTCACCTACTACCCGAGGCAGGGAGCGGGGGAGTTCGTCGTGCCGCGCAAGGAGGCGAAGAATGCGATCAACAGCACCACCTGGGAGCCCGGGGTGCAGGTGCGCATGCAGGTCGTGGAGGCCGAGGACTCGTGCCGCTCCGACTGGGCCAGCAGCACCGTCAAGGCCGTCGATCCATCCATCATCTGGCGCATGCTCGAGATAGACTGGGATGACTCCACGTCATCGTCTTCAACAAAAAGCAGGCATGTTAATGCTTGGCAAGTCCAATTTGCTGGATACCCTCCTTTTCTGAAGAGGCTTAGGATTTCTGAAGGCATTCCACCTCCGTGCCGAAGCTACTCCGGCTTCAACGACCAACTTCATCCGAGTTAACCAGATCTAGAGCTGCTCCGGCTTCAACGACCGGCTTTGGATTTTCTACTGACTCTGGTTTTGGTTTCTACTTTGATTTCTCGACTCGCTTCTCGCATGATTCTTTCATTGTTAAAGCTATCTACTGCTAGTATTTACTGCTAGTTATCCTTAGGTTTTTCCTGCTTTGTGTCGTTGCTTCCGTTGTGTCCATCCAAGTCCGTAGTACTCAATTTTTGAGTTCGTCTTCGCCATGCGAGTCCACAAATTTATTGTCAGTCATAGAAGCATAGGAATTGTCTTATGCATAGCAGCAGCCGCCGCTCCCGCTGCTATTTTCTTTGAGCCGCTGCAGATCCGCCGCTCTAAGCGTTCAAGGCCGCCGCGCTTCTTCCACACTGCGCCTCTGTTGCGCTTCTTATGCATTGCGCCGCTCTTCTTCTGCACTGCGCCTCTATTGCGCTTCTTGTGCATTGCGTTGCGCTTCTTTTGCACTGTGCATTCGTTGCACTTCTTGTGCTTTGCGTCGCCGCCGTCTTGGGTTACGATCTGCGCTATCATGCTTCCACCTATTCCTATTCGACTTGATTTGACAACTCTCTCTATATTTGTTGGTTTCATCATCTTCTTCGTCGTGTTGCCGCGGTCGACTTCGCTCTTGCACCTTGTGCCTTATGAGCTGTCGCATGACACCGGATGAGAGAAGATCTTTTGATACTCGACATATTTTTCCAAGAGCTGCATACTACGACGACATTATCAAGATTCGGACTTTGGATTCTCCATATTTTAGTATCAACCCTTTTCAAATGCAATGCTATTGCATACGTCTTGCATTTGAGGGGGGTGTTAGAGATATATTAGAGATAAGATACTAGAGATATGTTAGAGATAGAATCTATCTCTAACATATCCTTATCCATCTCTTATACTCTATATATATCGCCCTTTGGGCCTCTCTTCAATACACACAATAGATTCATAACACTTGTCTGTTGCCGCTGGCGTTAGCTTCTTTGTGATGATTTGTTAATGTCTCTCGGGCGTGGGCAAGACGGGACGGCGCTTATTCTGGCGGGGTCGTGGCCCATGCGTTGTTGCTGAACCGGATTCACGACGTGAATCCCCCCTTTTTTAGGTTTCAAGTCCCAGCTTCTGAGCACTAGGAGTAACTAGTAATTGGTGTCCTAATTCTTAAACGTCTGAAACTTTCTATTCTATGTAGTATCAGTCTACCGGTCGCATTGGGCTCTTGGATTTAGACACTTCTGTTCCTTTGGTCCCTATTAAAGTAAGGAACCATGATTAGTTTCTTGCTTACAAGTGTCATCTTGCTGCAAGCAGTGTTGCCATCATGCTATGGAAACGTTTTCCTAGAATATCTACTTCTTTCTCTGACAGACAAAATCTTCCAGTGCTGCTTCAATCCTGATTTCTGAATCAATATTACATACGGCTCTTTGCAGCGTTGCCCATTCTACGAACTTGTTTTTGCATAGGCGCAGGTGAACTCAATTATCATGAGCCTCGAGATAGCAGGTGCAGAAGCACCTCAAGTTCAGGTCCCTTTACTTCTCTTCTTCTGTTCTGCAAGTTCATATGATGGTTCATGATATAATGTTCTAGATTTCAATAAAATGATTTATACTAACAATTGCTGTTTTTGGTTGTGAAATTGACAGGGGAAATTCCTTGGTATACTTGTCTGCTGGCTTTTGGGAAATGGAAGCCTTTTCGCATGGAACAGTATGCTTACCATTGAAGATTACTATGTCGCTCTGTTCCCGGTACGTGCTTGTTTGTGACACTCAATTGATGGTTTGAACGAAATCAGTATTCAGTAGCATCATGCGTGCACTAGAATAGATGCAAAATGCATCCTTGTCCTTAGTTTTGGATGTTGTAGTAGATTGTGACATTCAATTGATGGTTTGAATTAAACAGGTAATTAGTAGCATCATACATGCACTTGAATAGATGCTAAAGGCATCCTTTTGCCTTTGTTTATATTGTTGGGGTAGACTGAAAAATAACCATGATTTTATTCTTGACTCAGTCAACATCTAAACATTCGGGTCCAGAGCTTGTCAACCGAATGTCCAACTCATTTTACTGATATGGCTTATCATTTCTAACTTCCATTGTTTTCCCTTCCTTGAACTGAGAAAAACGATCCCTTCTCATTGCAGCGTTTGTTTCACTTGTACATTCAAATTTTAACAAATATACAATGATTTATAACCTACTACTTCTGATTGCAGAATTACCATCCAACAAGAGTTCTTACGCTAGTTTACCAGCCTTTTGCCTTTGGAATGACCTGCATCCTGGCATACCATGAAGCTAAGCTCAACACGAGGAAAAGGAATCTGTTTGGATTTGCAATTTTCTTAATTAGTTCTTTCGCATTAATAATGGTAAGTATATTGCCTTTTGCAATAAAAAGAGATTAATGTGCCGGTATAACAGCTCGTGTAATCATATTTGTTATTCTAGTTGGACATTGGTACTAAAGGACGGGGTGGAATTGGAGTCTTCGTTGGTGTATGCATAATCAGTGCCTTATTTGGGACTGCCGAAGCCCATGTTGAAGGTGGCTTGGTTGGCGATCTTTCCTTCATGTGCCCGGAGTTCATTCAGGTAACCTTTTAGTCTTTGTAGTGATTTTTTCAGTGCTTTGTGATGCTTGTGGTTATCTTTGTTGGTCTCAGACTCAGAGGCCTTGTTTTGCATTTCATGATCTATGCCATGCTTTGGATTTTCAGTCCTTCCTGGCGGGCTTGGCTGCTTCAGGAGTTTTGACATCAGCTTTGAGATTAATTACTAAGGCAGCCTTTGAGAACTCACCAAATGGTCTTCGCAATGGAGCTAGTACGTCCCAATCTTGCCAACACGTGGAAATCTCTACTATTTAAAAATTAGAGTTGATGGTCGTCCGTCCTCCTTACCCTTTTTTTGTATCCGTTGGATCGGCGAGCGGGGCACCGACAGCATAGATCGCGTCGCTCAGCACAATGATGGTTGACAACCCAACATGATGGGATTATGATTTTTTTAATCCATAGCAGGGCACAGGCATTGAACTAGTAGTAAAATTATATTGTGATATACAACAACCAAAAATATTTCTATGCACTTCCAAAACAAAACTATATGAATTCTAAAGCAGATGAGGGGTTAAGGGGATGGTTAATGACAGGAGGTTAGTACTATATCTGCTTTAGAATCTGTGCATTTTCATTTTCGCACAGTAAAAAATAATTCGTTAAATAATACCTTTTTACTGATTAAGTCTAAAAATAGACGTCACCCTTCCAACTATAAACCAAGTTATAGAAGCACTGGTCTTAAGAAAAAAAACACCCAAGAAGTATGTCTTATCTGTGGCTGTTTTGTCGTCTTTTTTTCTTCTGATAATGCCAAAATAGGAATGCTATAAATCCATTGTCATACCAAATTCTCGACAACTACTCTTTTCCCAAAAAGGAATATCCCTTTCAGCACTTGTTCTTGTTCATATAACTCTCCCCTTTAATGTCTGGGTGCTTTTTTCAATCTTACATGTTTCCCAAAATTTCATGATTTATCTGTATAACTGATCCATGTTTGATTTCTCACTGCAGTATTATTCTTTTCGATAACATGCGTCTTCGAGCTAGTTTGCCTCCTTCTATACGCATATGTGTTTCCCAAGTTACCCATCGTGAAGTACTACCGCTCAAAGGCAGCCTCTGAAGGGAGCAAGACCGTTGCCAGCGACCTTGCTGCTGCAGGGCTCAAAACTGTACAAGATATACAAGTTTGTCTCTTTGGCACCAGTGCCTATACACGCATTCCCTGTAACTTTGCTATGGGAATCAAATGTTGATATAGCGATTTTTCAGGTTGAGGAGGATCCACAAAATCACGAGCGTTTAAGCACCAAAGAGCTTCTGATGCAGAACATAGACTACGCATTTGATATTTTCCTGATATATGTCCTGACTCTATCAATCTTCCCTGGTTTTTTATCTGAAGACACTGGATCACACAGCCTGGGTACATGGTAATGCTTCTTCCTTCCTCGCTTTTTTTTTTATCAAGCACTTGCATCTCACATCTAATTTCAGCAAGGTGACTCCGGCAAAATTCAGTAGTATCATGCAAGCATCTGACATGCCATTTCTGACAAAAATTCAGGTACGCGCTTGTGCTGATCGCGATGTACACCGTGTGGGATCTTGTTGGGAGGTACCTGCCGTTGATCAAGTGCCTGAAGCTGACCTCTCGGGAGGGTCTGACGGCCGCGATCCTGGCGCGCTTCTTGTTCATCCCGGCGTTCTACTTCACGGCCAAGTACGGCGACCAAGGCTACATGATCTTCTTGACGTCCTTCCTGGGCCTGACCAACGGCTTCCTCACCGTGTGCGTCCTCACCGAGGCGCCCAAAGGATACAAGGCAAGTCCATTCTCATGCATTTTGGTATCAAGAAAATGAAAATGTTTGTTGTCAGGAGCTGGTCAGTGTTTCAGGGTCCGGAGCAGAACGCTCTGGGGAACGTGCTCGTCGTATGCCTCCTCGCCGGCGTATTCTCCGGCGTCGTGCTCGACTGGCTGTGGTTGATAGGCAAGGGCTGGTGATGAGTGTGTGCTTCGTGTGCGGGATCGTTGGTTTTTTTGGCTCTGTCCCCCTCCTTTGGGCGAGAGGGAAGCGCGCGAATATAATGCTGAGCCCTCACTTTAAGGCTACCTGCTGAAGGAACAATGATGCTATAATTTGAGTGATGAGACTGTTTGTAAATCATTTAACGTGCGTACTTCAATGTATCTGTTCAGAAGTAATAGCTAGGTTTGAATTAACCTATTATGCAGATCAAGTCATAATTACTCTACATAAGTTGTCCTAGAGAACGAGATTGAGAGGGGTGAGCCTAGTACTCGAGCCCAACCAGCCTCCCGCCATGGTAATACTCTCACAGCCCAACCAGCTTAGCACCAGCCGCGCCGCTCCGCGGCCGGCGGTCCATCCCAACGCGCGCAGCCCGGATACGAGACCGCATCCCAGGCAGGCCGGCACGCCCGCCCAAGCGCGCAGCAACTCGGGCAGAATTCCCCTCGGTCCCGTGCCACTCGGCCTGCGGCCCGCTGTCCGTCCACCTACCCCCCAACCGCGCGCAGCCAGGACGCGAGACCACCGCCCAGGCGGCCGGCACGCAGGTCCATGCGCCGTGGCGCACGGCATTTCGGGCAGAAGCGATTTCCCCGAAAAGCACGCGCTCGCGCGCAGCAGGCCCGCGCCGGTGCCTCCTAATACGGGTACGCGCGGACGCATGTGCGCGTTCCACGCGGCCACGGGCGTGCTGGGCCTCCCTTGCGCGTCCCCAGCCCGCGCGGGCGAACCCCACGTCGCGGCCTGCCCAGCCCAGGGCGTGATCTCGGCCCCAGTCTTCGGTAGAGGAGGGGACGGTCGTGGCGCCGTGTGATGTGACCTCCGCTGGCTGAGATCTGTTTTGCCGGATCGTTCGGAATCTAACGCCGCGCGCGTGACGAACCGTGGAAAAAGATCAAAAAGATGACACACAATTACACAAACACGCACCTTTTCAGCCATCAAGCGCATGGCGGCACGTACCTCGCTCGAGTTTTTTTTTTTTGACAGAGAATACCTCGCTCGAGTCAAGGTACGATTTGCTGCATCGGATTAAAGGTTTGAACTGGCCTCTTTGGCTCGAGTTCCTACTGACTTCTCGGCCGTTTTTTTAGAGAGAATACCTCACTCGAGTCAGGGGTACGATTTGCTGCATCGGATTAAATGTTCGAACTGGCCTCTCTGGCTCGAGTTCCTACTGGCTTCTCGGCGCAAGCCAGAGAGGCCAGAGAGTTCTTCTTCAACCTGCGCCCACCGTCTCCGCCGCACCGCCAGTGGTTGCCGCCCTGTCGCATCGCCGCACGCCACCCAACCTCCTCACCGCTTCCCCGCGGCCGCCACTCCCAGTGCTACCGCCCTTCTTCCCCCGGTGCTACCGCGCTTCTCCCCCTGGTACTACCGCCCGCTTCTCCCCAGGTACTTTCGCCCTTCTTCCCCTGGTACTACCGCTTGCCCCCCTGGGACCGGTGCGTGTAAACCCGGTCACCGAGCACTATGCTGAGGACCACGTGTCAGCATGAGAATTTTTTTCGATTTTTTGATTTTGTTTTCAATTAAAAATCCAATAGAAAAGTTTTAAAAATTCATATCTTCTTCGTTATAACCCCAAAAATTATGAAATTTATTCCTGAAATTTTCTAAAATTCAAGATCTTGATAATGGCACTGGTCTTGTTTAATTGGGAGTTCTATTGGTATGAGTTTTGTATTAATTTGCTCTCTTTGTTGTTATGCCTTTTTCTGGTACTTTCGTCTGATTAGGATTGAAGACGCGGGAGACCCCCACTTCGATAAAGCTCAAGAATACAAAGACCCTCCTACCTTAACCAAGGCGAGTCAATACTTTGATCATTTTGAGCCTGCATTTTATACAAATTATATTTATTTAAAATATCAAAATTACGTGCTTTAATTCTGTAATAAAATATATGTTAAAGCTTAAGGTAGTTAAGCACCCATTTGATGATTAATTAATCATTATCCATCCTTTGATAATTGAATCCACTATTCCATATCACCCTAGTAGATATGTGGTAAATACTAACACAGGTTGTACTTGAGCGACATGCTAGTCTTGCTTAAGTACCGGGACAATAAATGTTCTAATCATCATCTTTTAATCATGAAAGTGGTTTTGGGCAGTCATTGTGGGCAAATGACTGGCGTGTTGTGATAATTGGCTTTTCCTCCTGACGATGATTAACACCCCCTATATATTACTTTAATACATAAAGAGAGACCATACGTCTTCGTGGGCGTAACCCCTAAGACTAACGACCTCACTGGTCGTAAGGATTTTAGAGGTTACATAATAAATACCCTGGTCGGACAAGATCCCGTACCTAGTCCCCGACCAGTTAACTGCTCGTAAAGCTATGAACTGATATCTGATCCAAATCCAGATATATCATTTACCGTGTAATGAGTGGAACATGTTTTGTATACTCCATACCACGCGACATTACATAATCCTAAGACACTGACTATTTGTTGAATGTCTCACCAACATTTAACCGCGCAGCAGTTGATACTTTAATCAACTGCCACCTCCTACCAACCAGACGCAACGCTTCGCACAGGCATCTTCTCCAGAAACAACTGCCACCTCTTCGGACGCTATTTAAAGATGGAGCATTGAAGGGTCAAAGGGAGGCGAAGAGCGGAGAAAGACAAGAGGCTATTGGCATTAGATTCATACTTTTAATCTATTTCAGTAGCATAGCCAACATCATACTCTGTGTAACTATGATTAGTCCTTTGCCTGATAGTAGGCATTCCTTGTAAACAACAGTTCATAGTAATAAAAAGCGACCCCATTCTCTTCCAGGAGATACACATCATTTTCCTTTATTTTTATATATTTTCATAAGATCGACGATTTGATCGTCGACAGCTGGCACTGTCCGTGGAGAAGAAGTTGCAAATTTCCTGAAGAAATTCTTCGCTCATCAAATCCTCACCCGTTCCTCATAATCGCTCATGCGACTATGGCAGGGAGTTGGGATGAGGAGAACTAGTTCGACTTGGACGACTACTCCAACCTCGACATGGAGGGATGCATCCGCGCCGTGGATGAGAACGGGGTGTCGTTATCATCCTCCTCCACATATTCGCATGCCGCAGATATCAGCGAAATTGAACGGATGGATGAAGATGCACCACCACAATAAGTGAAGCTTCCAGAGGGACATGTCATCCGACCAGTTCGAAATGTCCAAATATCTCCCCAAGCTCGGTCCTTCCGATCGGCGAAAAAGGTGACAAAACTTCAACTCCGCAATCCGAGAATCAGTATACTCTCGATACTACCATGGCTAACAGGTATTCACCAACAGCTTCTGGAAATTCCAGGAGCCAACCGACATCTGGTAACAATGTCGATGAAACCCCAACTGGCTATAGGCCAAGTGAGGATGATAAGACTCACCATACGATCGGCGATTCGCCGGATCAGGTTGAGTCCACCCCAAAAACCTCAGGAGGTGTTAATTTCCGACCAGTCTCCATCGTGGAAACTTCTGGTAGAGGCACTGGAGGGCTTTCCACTGGTTACAGTGGAAGCTCTTCGGAAGATCGCTGCTGGAAGCACAAGGTCAATGCGATCGAAAATACGGATCAAAATATCGTGTACGGTCCTGCATACACTACCTCGCCACCACATATTGATGGAAATAGCACGGGCAATCAAGCACCAAATGCCAAAGGTAACAGAACTGATAGACGTCCATCAGTTAATTTGCCTGGTTCTGCTCCACCTAGAATAATGTGTTGGACGGGACCAAACACAAGGTCGGGGGAAGGTTTAGATCTACGAACACCTACAACTACTATGAATCCTCCAAGACCTTTAGTAACGGTACAGAACCTGCAGCGTGTTCAAAGTATTTTAAATAACACTGACCTTGCTCTAGCAGATGCTCCAGGTTTTGTCCAACTTGTAGGTCAGGTATCAGAGATCCTCCAGCAAACCATGCAGCGTACAGAAGCGTACCGGAAACGAAGGAGTTCACGAAGTCAAACTATGACTTCATCCCAACGTTCCTCCCTCAGTAGAGGGCAGCATGATCGGGCTGGAAATCAGTCAATACTAAGACCTCCTAGACGATTCCGACCAAGGAGTCACGAGGGAAGAATGCTATTTCAAACAGCCACTCCTTCTCCTCGTCGAGAGGATCAATCGCTTGGCCCTGATGATCTTCGACATCTTCTAGGCCAAGCAGGTGGTCGGAGGCATCGTACTAACGTCCACGACCGAATCGGAACACAGGAGCCCCGGTATTCTAATTTGATAAACCGGTCTTCGACCGATTACAATCCGGCACCCTTCCAAAGAAGGCGCTATGAAATAATCACAGGCTGTCGAGCTTTCTCTGCAGGGCTCCAGGCTGTGCGTTGGCCCAACAGATTCCGACCAACCAACATGGACAAGTTCAATGGGACCCAGAACCAGTTAGAATTTCTCCAAATCTATACCACTGCCATCAGAGCTGTTGCTGGTGACGAAAATGTGATGGTAAATTATCTACCTACGGTACTTGAAGGGTCTGCCCGGTCATGGTTGCTCAACCAACCGGTTGGGTCAATCTATACTTGGGAGCAACTTTGCGACCTCCTGATTATAAGTTTTCAGGGTACATGCGATCGCCCTGGAAAGGAGGATGACCTTCATCGAATCCGGCAAGAACCTAATGAAACTCTTCGTCAATACATCAAAAGGTTCAGCCAGGTTCGTAACTCAATACCAGAGGTCGCGGAATCTTCTGTTACTCAAGCTTTCAAGGCAGGTCTAAGGAATCGACGGTTTACGGAGGGCATCGCTATGAATCCTCCGCAAACGACTGTTGAACTTTTTGACATGGTCGACAAATACGCAGCCGTTAACGAAGCGATTGAGTGGAGCGAGGCCATTGATCGCAAAGATAAAACGCCTCGACCTGGCTTGGAAAGTTAGAAAAGAAACACAAGAAGGCTCTCAAGAAAAAGAAACACCGCAAGCCCGATGATAAAGAAGTCCTTGCGGTTCCTGACAAGTTTACCAAATGTAAGAAAGATTACACCGGTCGAGGCAAAGCAAAGGTTCCGACCGATGGATATAAAAAGAACAAGAAGTGGCGTCCACTTCACCAGCAGGCAGGGCATGACTTGCACACCTGTCGAGTCTGGCAAAAGAAACTGGAGGATTACTATGCAGGTAAAGGCCCACTCCCCTCGATACAAGAACTTGGGGAAGCAAGTTCCAAGAAGGACAAGGATGGCGACGACGAGATGGAATACCCGGAGCCTCAACATACGATCAACATAATTTTCGGAGAATCCTCCTCGTATGATTGACGACGTCACCTGAAGGCCGTGGAGCGAGAGATCAACCTTGCAGAGTCCCCGATCACCATCAAGCCATCAAGGTGGTCGAAAATAGTAATCTCCTTCAGCAAAGAAGATTGCTCCATCCCGTCGGCTCAACCAGGTAGGTTCCCTATTATAGTTGAACCTACTATTAATAATTGCAAAGTTAATCGAGTCTTAATAGATGGAGGTAGTTCTTTAAATATTTTATTTGCGGGAGCATTAGAGGAAATACAAGTTTTCAGATCTAAGGTAAAACCAGTGAAGTATGCTTTTCACAGCATAGTGCCTGGTTCTACTGCAAAATCGATAGGGCAGGTGTCCTTACCGGTTACGTTCGGAAGGCCTAACAACTTCTGAACATAGAATGTTTTATTTTATGTGGTCAATTTCGAAACCGCATATAATGGAATCCTTGGTTGTTCGGCTCTAGCAAAGTTCCTGATAGCCACACATTACGGTTATCAGAGTCTAAAGATGTCAAGGCCAAAAGGAGTCATCATGGTTCGAGGAGATCAAAAAATGGCTTATGCATGCGATCGAAAGTCTTTTGAACTGGTCGATAAACTCCCAACTAGAAAAATTGACTCATCTGTAATGCAGGTCAAGCACTTCAGACCAAAGATGACAACAAAATCATCCGACCAGACAAAAGAGGTACCACTCGACAAAGGTATTTCTCTGAAAAACGCCAAGTCACCACATGGGTCAGGAAACACTGACGTGTTTATCCTAAATGTGCTAGTCGGAGAAGGGCTCAACCTCAAATAGGAAGAGCCGCTTGATGAGGACATCCCTCCTTCGGATACACGCACGACACAAGACCCTTCAGATCCGGGTGCTGAACTACACGGTCCTATGACAAGAGCTAGAGCACGTCACTTAATCGATCAGGTAAAGTCGTTTCTAGGGCTGAGTGTATTATTTGAGAACTCTATGATGCTGCCTAATGGAGATGATTTACTTGTACTCAGGAATCTAGGCCTACGACCAGTTCAAGAAGGTCTACGACCACTGCAAGAAGATCTACGACCACTACAAGAGGACCTACGACTAGTTGATTCGATTGGAGCAATCTACGACCAGAAAAGCGAGCACAGTACTCGTTGGACACAATCTACGACCAAAGATAGCATGGACTCCTCAAGACCACCCTAGGACCAGATCTTCGACCAGAAATACGCAACACAAGGTGCTGCGTCACCGTTTTGGAAACTAATAAGACTTTGTAAACGTAACGAGGTCGGAGTCCGGGTTGTGTACGCTTCATCCCACGACCGCACAACCCTAGGTCGACCTCCTCACGCTTCCCTATATATATCTGATGGTCGCCATAGTTTAGAGGCGGGTTTTTCTTAGATTATTCTGCCAATTGCAGTTTCGCCAATTATCGGTTTGAGGAACCCCACTTGTAAACTTCATCCATATCCGCAATACAATTCAGATTGCATCTACCTTGTTCTTGTGAGTTGCTTCGATTGCTTACAGGAACAATAACCTTCGTGGTAAGGTCGATCGCGTGCAAGCGTGGTCGATAACGACAGGCGTGCGGGTGTAGCGAATTGCGAGGTGACGATCTGTTGGTCGGAAGCCTCAAAGTGTCAACGTCCTCACGACGAACCAAATCGAACCTATCGGAAGATCGGGCCGCCGTGACTCATCACCGGTCGTCTCCTTCCTCCGAGCAAACTAGGACGTATTTGCCTGGCAGGCGTCCGACATGCTCGGAGTCCCAGGGAGGTGATCGAGCACATGCTAGCTCTCCAACCTAACAAAAAACCATTCAAGCAGAAGCTAAGGCATTTCGCACCCGACCGAAAGGAAGTAATCTAGTCGGAAATTGCCAAGCTCCTCAAGGCTGTGTTTTTTCGTGCAGTCAACCACCCTTAGTGGCTCGCTAACCCTGTAATGGTTAGAAATAGTAATTGGAAGTGGCGAATGTGTATTGATTTCACAGATCAACCACCCTCAGTGGCTCGCTAACCCTGTAATGGTTAGAAATAGTAATTGGAAGTGGCGAATGTGTATTGATTTCACAGATCTTAATAAAGCTTGTCCGAAAGATGATTTTTCCCTTCCCCGCATTGACCAACTTGTAGACTCTACCTCCGGGTGTGAGTTATTAAGTTTTTTAGATGCGTATTCAGGGTACCACTAGATTAGTATGAGTTAAGAAGGTGATGAGAAAACTTCATCACTCCATATGGCACTTACTCTATATTAAGATGTCTTTTGGTCTCAAAAATGCTGGTCCAACTTTTCAAATATTGATACAAAAAACCATTAGTTCACAGATAGGTCGAAATTTAGAAGCCTATGTTGATGATTTGGTTGTGAAGAGCATCAACGCTGGCGATCACATTCTCGACTTATAAGAGACTTTCAATAACTTGAGAAGGCATAACCTCAAGTTGAATCCGGAAAAATGTGTGTTCGGAGTTTCCGCTGGAAAACTTCTCGGTTTCCTAGTTTCGGCTAGAGGTATCGAAGCAAATTGAGCGAAAATATCGGCCATCGACCAAATGCGCCCTCCAACCATAAAGAAAGAAGTCCAAAAACTAACCCATTGTATGGCAGCACTAAGTCATTTCATAGCAAGGTTAGGTGAAAAAATATTACCTTTCTTTAAAATTCTTCGAAAGAATGAAAGTTTCGAATGGACTAAGAAAGCAAACGATACCTTTGAAAAACTTAAAGAGTACCTTACGAGTACCCCAATCTTAGTCTCTCCAAGACCGAAAGAACAATTGCTGATTTACGTGGCTACAACGCCACAAGCTGTCAGCGGTGTACTGGTCGTAGAACGTGAAAACGTTCAACGACCAGTATATTACGTAAGCGAAGTCTTACATGGACCAAAAGAAAGATACCCACAGGTACAAAAGCTGCTCTATGGTCTCCTTATGGTTTCAAGGAAACTAAGGCGTAACTTTCAGGCCCACAAAGTGGTTATACCTACCGGATATCCCCTTGGTCGAGTCCTTGGAAATAGGGAATCGTCAGGACGAATAGCAAAATGTGTAGTTGAACTAGGGACGTTTGACCTCCATTTCACTTCACGAATAATAATAAAGTCTCAGGCAATAGCAGAATTCGTTGCCGAATGGACAAACCCTGAATCCAAACAAAAACCCGAGTACGAACACCACGATGAGTGGATAATGTACTTTGACGGTTCCTTGATGCTCAAAGGATCGGGGGCTGGAGTCGTCTTGATATCCCCTACTGACGAACACATCAAGTACGTCATCCAGTTTAACTTTACTGCTACGAACAATGTAGTAGAATATGAAGGTTTACTGGTAGGACTTCGAGCAGCTCGTTCGCTCGGGATTCGCAAGTTACTAGTGAAAGACGATTCTTAACTAATAGCGAATCAAGTGGCGAAAGAGTATCAATACTCAAGTACCAAGATGTCATCTTATCTAGCGGAAGTACGAAAACTCGATAAGCACTTCTTCGGTTTTTAGACACAACATATTCCTAGAAAGGAAAACTTTCTGGCGGACTAGTTGGCACGGATGGCCTCCACCAGGTCCACCGTCCCGCCCAGAGTTTTTCTTGAGCAACTCGGTTCACCCTCGGTGGTCGAGCATTCCAAGGACGTAAATGTTTCATATCAGGTCGTACAAATCAATTCTGATAACATAGATGCTTCACAGATCGGTGATGATCAGGGTAGAGATTGGATGACATTGATCTACAATTATCTTCAGCATGACATAATTCCAGAAGATGATATAGAGGCTGATCGTATAGCTCGAAAAACCAAATCATACACTCTAATTGAATGTACCTTATATAAATGAGGATCTCACAGAGTGTTGATGAGATGCATATCTCAATCGGATGGCATTAAGTTGCTAACCGAAATTCATATAGGAGTCTGTGAAGCACGTCATTCCTACAGAACACTGGTCGGTAAAGCCTTCAGGCAAGAATACTACTGGCCAACTGCCCTTCATTATGCAAAAGAGCTCGTGACGAAGTGCGTATAATGTCAGTTTCATAGCCGACAAGTACATCAGTCGGCACAAGTTTTGCAAATATTTCCTCTTTCTTGGTCTTTTGCAACCTGGGGACTAGACATTTTGAGACCTTTTTCAAGAGCACCCGGGGGCTTCGGATTCCTTTTCGTCATGATTGACACGTTTACAAAATGGATCGAGGCCGAGCCAGTTGTTAAAACTACAACTAAGGCCGCTAAGAGATTTCTCATAAAAAAATATGATCACACGATTTGGTGTACCCAGTCGTATAATCACAGACAACGATATCCAGTTTTCAAGCGGTAATTTTCAGGAATTCTGCGATGAACTTTGTATCAAAGTCCATTTCGCTTCTGTTGCTCACCCACAGAGCAATGGAGCAGTTGAGCGTGCCAATGGTATCATAATGCAGGGGATCAAATGATGAGTATTCGACCAGTTGATAAAACGGCCAAGGGCTTGGGTTCAAGAACTTCCTTCTGTTCTGTGGGCCGTTCGAAGCAAGACCAGTTGTGCGATCGGTGAAACGTCATTCTTCTTGGTTTATGGTGCTGAAGCTATGCTTCATCCAGAACTAAAACTTGGCTCTGCTCGAACCGATTGTTTTAATACAAACGATCAAGATAAACGACGACTTGATGATATCAATTTCCTTGAAGAATAACGAAACCCAGCCTTAATACATTCAGCGATCTATCAACAAGCCATGCGAAGGTACCACAGTCGTAAGGTGCAACCTCCCAGATTAGCTGTAGGTGATCTGGTTCTCAGAAAAATTCAGAACCAAGCAAATCACAACAAGCTTTCTCCCAAGTGGGAAGGTCCATACATTGTGGTCGAAGTCACCCGACCAGGCTCAGTACGATTAGCCATGTCTGATGGAAGGGTTTTGTCTAATTCTTAGAATATTGATCAATTGCGTAAGTTCTTTGTTTAAACTTTATTTCATTTTCATTATTTTTAATAAAGATTAGTCATTCCTTTAATTTCTCACGACGAGTGATGTTGTTTATATGTCTGTACCTATACTTTGGTCGTCTAGCGATCCATATGCTTAAAATTATAAAGATTATATTTATTCATTTCAAAATTCTACTCTACTCTTGTTTGGCTACTGGTCGGGTAACAGAAAGCCTCCTAGTCGAAGTCTCTCCTTCTCCGCACGTGGTCCTGCCCACTGGAAGGAGCTTCCTAGTGACAGTCGTTTTACTACCATACTCGCTGCCAGTCGGACCAGAGCATAAGCATGTATTACGAAATATATTTTATATCTTCATTTCTTAGCAGTCCTTCCGACCAGTGTTGGTTACTACATATAAATAAAACCACTTATCGTTTATTGCATACTCTCTTTTTTTTGCATGTTTTCTTTCTCATCAAAGAAAGCCTTTTTCTTCCGACCATATATTGTTTTAGTAGGTACTTTGATTATGATAAACAGATTTACAACTAGTCGAAACCTGACACTGGTTCCGACTGAAAAGGTTTTCTAGTATTACTACGATCAGTTTTTCAAACAATCAGTACATACTTTCAAACAATGGTTGAGACTTAAGTTCATATTCTTGGCTTATTGCTTATATACTAAGTTCTTCTACTATAAAACAGTCGGGGGCTAGGTTATATATGAACATTTCATAAGTCAACCGGATAAACAAAATACTTCATTGATGAAGGAAAGGTAAGTTTTATATTTTTCATAATTCTTATATTACAATTTCCTACTTCTAGAGATCTCCCGGCTAATCACTGTCTGACGGAGATCCGACCTCCATTTCTTCTACAACCTTGTCTCCAAGAGGCCTCACTTCCTTGAGAAACTTGGTTGCTCTTTAGGCAAGCAGTTGAAATATTCTTCAACAGCTGAAGATTGGTAGAGGGGTCGAAAGCCTTTAGTTTTGCCAAAACAAAACTAACTCCGCTCGCTATGGATTCCTTCATTGACCTGGAGTAATTTTCTCCCCAAAACCATAAACAATTTGCTAGTACCACATTTGGGCGGATGGAAAGAGTGGTGGGTGCTGTCATGCACGAGAGTGGTTTGTAGCTGGTATGAACCGCCCGAATGGATTAAGAACTTAATCTTGTCATAACCTCCCGTGTAAAATAATTAAACCATGAATGTCATCCCACTGGTCGGTTAGCGGGAACGTGCAAGCGCTGGTTGCGACCGGCTTGAAAGGGACACCGATGTAAGGTGAAGTTGTCTGTCGCGCTAGACGTTGTGGGTAATCCAGTTGCGCTAGTTGCTGAGGCAAACATCCCGCACAACTTATGGGCGTGACCCATATGGTTAAGATGACGGAACGGGCGAGGTAGTTTGAAAGTTTACTATGACGATCGCTCAACTACATAACTACGGAATCATATGGGGTAACGAGTATGATTATCTCTTATGGGTACGATGTATAACATCTGCAGAGTCTAAACTGTTTAAACAGTTGTGCCTGCGGTCAAAGGTGGACATGAGAACTTACTAGAGTTAGTTCTATTTCAAAAATCTTTGTGGGTGGTATGAAAACCAGGTCGGCTCATCTAGCCTGAGGTTGGATTTTTCCTGAGCCGTCGAGCTCAGTGGTATGGAGGAGCGGAGGTAGGTTCAATCAAATGAAGCATTGGTAGAGTTTCTGATGGAGTGAATCTCTACTATTATTTTAATATTACAATTACTCTCTTTAACAAAATGCAATTTGGTTAAATTGCTAAGTCATAGGAATTTGTTATTATGATAATGGAAAATGTTGCTTTAGCAAATAAACCCGAGACACCCTTGTTAAGCCATGCATGTATATTATTGCATCTTGTGTGTTGGCTCGTGAGCACAGAAGTTTTGCTCATTCTAGCTTTTCCCCAAACCCTCCAGATAATGTGGATCAAGGGGACTACGCGTATTATGAAGACCCAGAAGTCGACGGACAAGGAAACGATGAAGAGTAGTCTAGTCTGTAGTCTAGATCTCGCCTCAGTCTAGTGGACTCGCTCGGTACTTGCGTACAATAGATATTATCCAACCCCCCTAGGGTAATATCTATCGTACATAGGTTACCCCAGTCGCTTGCCTGTGGAGAGATGAGCTCTTCCCCTTTTGCTTCTGCTGTAGTTACATTGCTTTCTATGTAATGTAATCAATTTGGCATGTACGGCCCTCTTGTAAAACTTGGCCCGACGTGATCTATGTTACTATGAAGTTGTAATATATTGAATGGTTTAGTTTACGCCTTGTTTGAAATGATTCAACAATGTGCCTGTGAGTGCTATCTACTGATCCAGGGAATATCACAGTGATTTCACAGAGGATTTGGATTTGTAAAATCTGGGTCCGACACTTTCGTGCTGACTTTGCTGGAGAATACTTGTCAAGAATCCTTCATGATTTTCTTGCTGAGAATGGCACTCTGTCTCGGTTTTCTTACCCTGGTGATCATGCCTAGAACGGTGTGGCTGAACGGAAACATCGTCATCTTCTTGAGACAACCCGTGATCTAATGCTTGCTTCTGCTGTCCCACCACACTTCTGGGCTGCGGCAATTTCTACTGCCACTTTCATGATTAACATTCAGCCTTCTTCTGCTCTTCAGGGTGGGATCCCAGTTGAGCATCTCTGTGGTAAGACTCTAGACTATTCTAGTCTTCGTTTCTTTGGGTGTGTGTGCTCTGTTCTTCTTGCCCCTCGTGAGGGCACCAAGCTGATCGCTCAGTTCGTGGAGTGCATTATTCTGGGCTATAGTACTGAGTATAAGGGATATCGTTGTTGGGATCCTTTTGGCCGACGGATGCGGGTTTCTCGGGACGTCACTTTTGACGAGTCTCGTCCTTTCTACCCTCGTCCTTCTCCTTCCACCACTCCAGCATCTCTTGTCGAGTTTGTTTCTTTTCTAACTTTTCCTACCACTCCCATAGTCACCACACTTCCATCAAAGCTTTTGATCTCTTCGGTGCCTCCTCCACTGTCTCCTTCACCACTGCCATCCTCTTTAGATGCTCCTGCTAGCCTTGTTCCTTCTTATCCTCTCTACTACACTCATCGTCCGCGAGTTGGGGATTCTCCTTATGCGCCATCTTCTTCGGCCTCTCCTCCTCGAAATGCTCTTCGTGATCGTCAGCCTATTCGGCCTCCTACGCGCTTTTGTTTAGCGGCTCTTGCCAAACTGACTTCTTATCGTGGTGCTGTTGTTCATCAAGAGTGGCAGCATGCGATAGCAGAGGAGATTGTTGCCTTTGAGCGTACTGGCACGTCGGATCTTGTTCCTCTTCCCGTGTGTGTTACCCCTATCACGTGCAAGTGGGTCTACAAGGCTAAGACCTGTTCTGATGGTTCTCTTGAGCGCTATAAGGATCGTCTCGTGGCACATGGTTTTTAGCAGGAGCATGATCATGATTATGATGAGACTTTTACTCCTGTGGCTCACATGATCACCGTTCGCACTCTTCTTGTTGTGATGTCTATTCGAGTATGGTCCATCTCTCAGCTTGATGTCAAGACTGTCTTTCTCAATAGTGAGTTGCGTGAGGAGGTTTACATGCAGCCACCACTGGGGTATTCTGTTCCTGAGGGTATGGTTTGTCGCCTTCGACGATCTCTTTACGACCTCAAACATGCTCCTCGTACTTGGTTTGATATTTTCTCTTCTGTTGTCCCTGCAGCTGGTTTCTCTGCTAGTGCTCATGATACTGCCCTTTTTATTCACACTTCGTCTCGTGGTCGGACGCTTCTCCTTTTATATATTGATGAAATGATCATTACTGGAGATGATTCTCGGTACATCACCTTTGTTAAGGAGCGTCTTAATAAGCAGTTTCTCATGACTAATCTGGGTTCTCGTCGCTACTTTCTTGGGATTTAGGTTATTTCTACGCCTGAGGGCTTCTATTTGTCCCAAGAAAAGTATATACAAGATCTTCTTGATCGTATTTCTCTTACAGATCAGCACACTGCTGAGACTCCCATGGAGCTTAATGTTTCATTTTTGGCCCACTGATGGTGAGCTTCTTACTGATCCTGCTCGCTATCGTCACCTTGTTGGAAGTCTTGTTTATCTGGGTGTCACTATTCCTGATATTTCATACATTGTTCCTATCTTGAGTCAGTTTGTTTCTGCTCCCACTCAGCTCCACTATAGTCATCTTCGTGTTCTACGATATCTTCGTGGAACCATTACTCGTCGTCTGTTTTTCCCTCGCTCCAGCTCTTTACAGCTCCAAGCATATTCTTATGTCACCTGGGCTAGTGATCACTCTGATCGCCGGTCTCTCTCTGCTTATTGTGTTTTTCTTGGTGGTTCTCTCATTGCTTGGAAGACTGAGAAGCAGACAGCAGCTTCTCATTCGAGTGCTGAGGCTGAGTTGCGAGCTATGACTTTGTTGACTGCGGAGGTTACTTGGTTACGGTGGTTACTTGATGGTTTTAGTGTTTCAGTTTCAGCACCCACTCCTCTTTCATCTGACAGTACAGGGGTTATTAGCATTGCTACAAATCCAGTGAAGTATGAGCTTACAAAGCATACTAGTGTTGATGCTTCCTACATGCGGACACAGGTGCAGGACCAGATTGTTGCTCTTTAGTATGTGCTTTTAGAACTTCAGTTGGCAAACTTTTTCACAAAGACGCAGACCAGAGCTCAGCACATCTTCTATCTCTTCAAACTTAATGTTATTGATCCACCATAAGTTTGAGGAGGGTGTTAGATGTATATTATTACATGTATATTTCCCCGTTGTATAAGGGATTACTTGCATATATATCATACCTCCACTTGTATATATATTGGCCTATTGATCTCATATTAAATACAAACGGTATTCATACTACTCTTTTTTCTCCAAGTGCATCTATTGGTCTGCTTTATATAGTGTTGTGAGGCAATGGATTATTCGTCTGCTTTATATTGGGAAATGGATGCCTCTTCTCATGGAACAGTATGCTGACGATCTAAGATGACTATGTCTACCTCTTCCCAGTATGAGCATTGTTTACAAATTACAATATATTATTGCTTATTTTTACGCGGACAGTAGTCATTAGCACTGCGCGCGCACTTGAAAAGATGCAAAAGCCATTTTTTTGCTTATGGTTCAACTATTGAACTTGATTGAAAAGAAAAAAAAATTCCCTTAAAGCTGATTCCCACCTAACTATTAGATTATAAAAGGTAAATTGTTGGTTCTCCGGTGCCCGTTGAGTATGGATGTTTTGTCACACTATTGTTTACAATTTCAAGATTATGTTCTTTTTCCTTGTTTGAACCGAATGCCACATTACAGCAAGCTAGACAAGTCCATTCACAAAATCAAGTTATAATAAACCTGTGATGACTGATGATATATTGATTACTAATTATTGCAGAAGAACCACCCAACTAGAGTCCTCACGCTAGCACATCAGCCTTTTGCCCATGGAGTAACAGCACTCCTGACATATCACGAAGCAAATATCAACACAAGACTTCGAAATCTGACAGGATATATACTCTTCTTCTTGAGTTCTTTGGCAATAATAATTATAAGTGCCTTCCTTTCTCTGGGACAATTAGAGATTCATCGGTTATATTTATTCAGCCTGACCATTGTGTTAGTACTTAATATTGTTATTGCATAAGTGATATCAACCTCACATTATCATTTTTTCTGTACAAGCTGGATGTGGCTACTAAAGGGCGGGGTGGAGTTGGAGCCTTTGTCGGTGTATGCATAGTAAGTGCGTCATTCGGGATAGCGGATGCCCAGCCCATGTTCAAGGCGCCATGGTTGGTGGCCTATGCTTGATGTGGCCAGAGTTTATTCAGGTAACAATTTCCAGTGATTCTTAATATTTCATGATTTTTGCAGTCAACTATATAGTCTTAGAGGCTATAGTTGACTGTCCTTATGTATCAATATCATGTTTTGGGTTTGTAGTCCTACTTAGCAGGTTTGGCTGCATCAGGGGTGATAACATCAGCCTTGAGACTAATTACAAAAGCAGATTTTGAGAACTCACAAGATGGTTTTCGCAAAGGGCTAGTATGTCCCATTCTTGTCAACATATATGTATCAACAAGTTTGTCTAGAATTTATCTTCACATCTTAAATAAATAAACATAGTATTCAGCCTTCCTATCAATGTTTAGCAGCATCCTTCTGTTCATTAGCATCTGCTTCATATAATTATCTTGCCTAAGGTGTTAGTGCTTTATTTATCTTTTCCATACAATTCTTGTTAATGATTTATTTGGTCTAACAAAATGGTTTAAACTACTTCATGCAGTGTTATTCTTTTCGATATCATGCTTCTTTGAGCTATTGTGTGTCCTTCTGTATGCATTGGTCTTTCCCACATTGCCAATTGTGAAGTATTCTCTCTCAAAGGCAGCTTCTGAAGGTAGCAAAACCGTTGCTGGCGACCTAGCTGCAGCAAGAGTCCCAACTGAACGTGATGAACAAGTATGTCTCAAACCGATGGTAATGCAGTTTGTTGGCTTTACCAATGAATATGATCCATGGAAATATAATAAGAACACACTACTTTCTGCGGGCTGGCAAGGATCCAGAAAGATACGAGCGCTTAAGCACCAAACAACTGTTGGTGCAAAATATAGATTATGCACTTGATATCTTTCTGATATATGTCTTGACTATCTATTTTCCCTGGATTTTTATCTGAAGACACCGGATCACACAGCCTGGGGGCGTGGTAAAGTTTCTTTCATTTCTTGCTTTTACTAACACATGCATCCAGCTTCTGCAAATTGGTATAGTTTCATCTGACATTCCATTTAACTCTTTTCCCCTCTTCTGTACAATTTAGGTATGCACTCGCTTTGATTGCAATGTATAATGTGTGGGGTCTCATAGGAAGATATGTATCCTTTATTATCAAGCTGAAATCTCGGAAGTGCATTATGGCAGCAGCCCTTTTGCGCTTTCTTCTCATTCCTGCATTCTATTTCACTGCAAAGTATGGTGATCAAGGTTACATGATCTTTTTGACGTCCTTCCTGGGGTTGAGCAATGGATATCTAACCGTGTGTCCCCTTACGGAGGCACCTGAAGGATACAAGGCGTGTTTCCCTTTGTTGTTCATTCGATTATATCAGTTATTGCCATTAGATATTAGTCATTTTGGATTGAAAAACTGGTTTGTCTTCGCAATTATTTGTGCAGGGGCCAGAGCAAAATGCGTTGGGGAATGTTCTTGTTGTTTTCCTCCTGATAGGACTGTTTTCTGGTGTTGTGCTCGATTGGTTATGGCTGTGATAGGGAAGGGTTGGTGATGGTTTGCATTACCTCAGCAAGAGCATTTGGCTTTTGCTAATTTTCTCATGTTTGGTGGATTGATGCAAAAGAATCTATTGAAAATAATAGAATGAACTGGTTATGAAATAATTGTTTTGATTTATTGATTTTGTTGCCATTCTGTTCCTATGGAAATGGAAAATCTGTTTTTCATAATCTTCAAGGTACTGTTCACTATGGGATGTTGCGGAGGACAATATGATAGCCTATTCTTACCTTTTTTTCTTTTGAAAATAATGAATACTATATTTTCATCAGAGACATACATGCTTCTGAAGAAAAGCAAAAGCAGGTACTGTTTTTTTCTTATCTCAGCACTGTTCTTTCAATATGTTTCCCTGAATTTCTTCAAAAAATATGTTTCCCTGACATCGGTACAGTCGTAATACCTTCCAGATATTTAGATAATCCTTGTTTAATTACTTTTCTGAGTCAAACATGTAGTTAAAGTTCACTTTGGTTGTTGTGGCTTCATGTAGTTAAAGTTCCCTTTGGTTTTTGTTGCTTCATTTAAACGTACTGATTCCAACCCCTTCATGGTTAGTTGTTTGGAGCTGAAAGCTCTTATATCACTAAAAATAATTTGTAGTCTAGTACTACACAAAGGAGGGAAGTCTCACTGGGTTCATGTGCTTGTGGCCTTTTGATTAAACCAGGTATTGTATTGTGTTCTTTCCTCAAACTCCTATTCTTGTTTACGTGTTTGCAGGAGTGCCGCATTATTTGTTTTTTCGAGAATACGCAAGAGCTCTGCGTATCATTTCATTAATAGGTAGAAAAGGATACAAAGCTACGTCGGAGACGGCTTGGTACATTCGCTACTACCTAAGAACTAATGCCTAATCTCCAGCACAGGGACTACCAAGCACCCGAAATAACTATTTGAGCACAGCGTAAGCGGATTTGCATTCTCACGGGTGGACAGAGCTGTGACATTCTCAAGATCTGAATCGTTGGATCGAAAAACAACAGATGAGATTGGTCACTACAATGTTGCCATAATGTTCATAAACAACATTAATGTTACAGTGACATTGCTACAGTATTTGTGTTGCGGCGATAGATCTTAATCTCAGTCGTTATTTTTCGATCCAACGGCTACAAAACAATATAACGGTGTTGTTCACCGTAACATTGCTTCTTAAAATCGGTGGATGCGCATGTTCTTATTCCGTACCAGTTTCTTTACGAGGCTCAATGCGATTTATGTGCGTACTCTAGTTTTTTGAACGTGGATCTGTGTACTCCACTTGGGTTTTCTAAAATACTATTCATTTTCGGGTTAATTGTGTGATCTAGACGTTATTTCCCAGATGGAAAATGCAGTACCACAAAACCTCGAGGTTTCTCTTTTCGTTATACCCACATTTTGTGCATACGATGTTGCAGAAATGTTTGAAAACTTGCAATTATTCATCCTGCAGAAAAAACTGATGGTTTTTACGATTATGTACATAATCTGTAGGGGAGGCATTTTGGAATGCTTCTCTGTTGGCTTTTCGGAAATGGATGTGTTCTCTCCTAGAATAGCATGCTAACAATTGAAGATTACTATGTTTACCTCTTCCCTGTAAGTTTTTATCCGTCATATTACAAATGCTAGTAAACACACACTTAAGCATTGTCCTATCTTTAAAAAATACAATTAGTGTTCTTCACAATATGTAGACAGAATATGCATATGTTTGGACCATAGTTATTAAGTCGGTAAGTCGACGCTACTCTTCCAGTGACCGACTTGCCGACTAGTCAGCCGACTAGTCAAAAGATACTGTTCATATAGCAGTGATATGTATGTACATATATATATATATATATTATATACCTTGTATTGCAGTGATTGAAAAGTCCATCTATAGCTTGAATTAAAGAGAGGATTGATGACCTACATGTTTTGAGTCCAAACTCCCTTCATTTGACTTGTTGAATCCATCTTTGAAGCATAATTTGATACCCTCATGCTGTAAAATTAAAAAAACAAGAATGAGCATATGATGATTGATGAAGATAAACTATGATGAACTCATACAATACCTTCAAGGGACTCCTTGTCGGTTGTTGTCACACTCTCATCTTCGTCTCCTCCTCCTTCATCATCATAATCTAGGAAAAGTGGTATGTCTTTCTTGTACTTCTACAAAGCCTCTCGTATCTCTTTCAAGATTGTTGTTGTAGTCTTGACAAATTTTTGAATGTCTCCAAATCCACCCGCAGGATGCTCCTTCCGGTCACAAAGTGAACATTGGACCAAATCTCGGTTGCCAATAACTGGCCAAAAGTCATACTTCCATCCCAGATCATTAGACTTAGGCTTTCGCTTAGGGTCGTTAGCCGGATCATACCATTCGATGCCCACTGTCAGATTTAGAGTTGGAGTTGGAGTTGAAGATTGCTCTACCATAATACCTGCATCTGGACAGTGGAAACATGTAATATTTTAGTCAGCAGTTTAGCCCCACATTCAAGCAGAGAACATAATAGAGAGAAGAGAAGCATAGAGAGCTTACTTGGGGTGACGACGGGCGGCAAGAGTTCCAGGGCGAGGCGATGACAGGCGGCAGGATCTGCAGGGCGAGGGCGACGACAGGCGACTGGAGCTGTAGGGTGAGGGCGACGACAGGCGACTGGAGCTGCAGGGTGAGGGGAGATGAAGACGAGGGCGAGCTGCGGGCGACGGGAGCTGAGGACGAGGGCGACGACGGGCGGCGTCTGCTCGGGATCTGAGGATGAAGGGCGGCGGCGGGCTGGGAGCTAAGGACAAGGGCGACGAGAGTTCGGCAGCTGAGGAATGAGGACAACGAGCGACGGGAGCTGAGGACGAGGGCGATGACGGGTGACGGCTGTTGGGATCTCGGGATTGAGGACGAAGGGCGGCGGCGGGCTAGGAGCTGAGGACGAGGGCGACGACGAGCAGCGAGCGACGGGAGATCGAGATCTGAGGAGTGAGGACGATGAGCGACGGGAACTGAGGATGAGGGCGACGATAGGTGGTGGCTGCTCGGGATTGAGGACGAAGGGCGACAGTGTAATGCCAGTAGAAAGGAAAAGAGAAGGAAATCGAAAATTGAGAACAATCCAAGGGATAATAATAAGGATAAAAAGAGTTTTGTCAAAACCTTTTGACTTTAGAAATGCCGAATGAATTATCGCTCATTGAGGTTCTTAGACCGTCTGGGGCCGATAGACATCTCTCACTTATGTGGGTATCATAATTCGGTAGTAGAGAATCCAACGCCCACGATTTTTACTAACTTACCTTCCGCAGTAGAAAAACCTCACTTTTGACCAAGCCATCGGGAATGAGAGAGAAGGAGTAAGGAATAAGACCAAACCCTTCCTCCGCCTTTAAGCAACCCACCCATCAGAAAGGTATCCAACCAAGAGCCAGCACCACACCTCCACCTTATCCCACAGCCAAGGCAAAAGGCAAAGCCAAGAACTGTAATCGTTTCTGTCTGAAGATACCGGGTCACACAGCTTGGGCTCGTGGTACGTACTACTGTTTCCTCTGCTAGGACTGTAATCGTTTACCGCGAGATCATCTCGTGCCATCTGATGAGGCGATGACACAGTTTCCTCTTGCAATTTCCAGGTACGTTCTTGTTCTGCTCGCGGCGTACAACACCGGCGGTCTCATCGGGAGGTGTCTGCCCCTCGCGCGACGCCTCAAGCTGACGTCCGGAAGGGCGCTGCGGCCGCGGTGCTCTCGCGCTTCCTGCTCATCCCGGCGTTCTACTTCGCCTCCAAGCGCGGCGTCCAAGGCTACATGATCTTCCTGACGGCCGTGCTGGGGCTGAGCAACGGCTACCTCACCGTGTGCGTCCTCACCGAGGCGCCCAATGGATACAAGGCAAAGTCCATTTCGCTGCTCCTACTCGTGTTGTTTCGTTTGCAACTGCAACCCGTGTACGTGAGAACGTGCGATGTTATCCGTCTTGTCCGTGCTGGGCCGGAGCAGAATGCGCTGGGGAACGTGCTCGTCGCCTGCCTCCTCGCCGGCATATTTTCCGGCGTCGTGCTCGACTGGCTGTGGATCGTAGGGAAGGGCTTGTGACCGGAGGACAGCTTCCGTTCGTGAAAACTCAGAATGTTTAGCTGATTTGTCGCAATAATAAGATCGTATAACTCATAAGATGGCATTTTTTTTTAAAAAAAAAGAACCTTTTTTTTTCCTGAGAAGGCATAAGATGACAATTACAACTCCAGAAAATAGGTGACATGTCAAGAAACAAAACATATCGTGACTGACGAGTAGGTGTAGCGTATAGGTATGTGCTCATCGCACTGTAAAATAAAGGCAACATTGGCTATATGATACCTAACTTTTATGTTATTTGTCACAGGATATCTAAATTTTGTATTTTTGTCAAAAAAAAACATTAAAATTTTCAAAAGTCACATAAATTTTGTAGCTCGTTGCTATAGGACACTAAAACCAATATAATATCATTTTTAGGCCAAAGAGGAGAAAGAATACTAGTGAAAAGTCTACTTTTCCCTTTTGTCTTCTTTCTTCCTCGTCTCTCCCCTTCTTCCCTTTTGTCTTCTTTCTTTCTCTTCTCCCCTCTTCTCGATATCCGCCTCTGCCTCCGCTTCATTCTCATCGCAAACTCCTCCACGCCTGGCGGCCTCTCGTAGGCGGCGATCTCCGAGACCCAAGCACATGCATACGACAAGCGCGATCGGAAGCATGCGTCGCCACCGTGCCGGGCTTCTGCGGCAGCGCGCACGATCCGCAACAGCTCCAGGCCACCATGCTCGCCATCGTGCAGGCCTACTTCCTCAGCCAGGCGGGGCCCCCAACCTGCTCTCAGTGCTATCCTAGCCAATTTCGTGTTCTTGTGCCCCTTTGTGCGGCTGGTGCTGCATGTCTTGGTGCAGATTTGGTGCACGTGTGGGATTTTGCTCGGCTTGGTTACGCTCTTACGTCATATGATGGAGGAGTTGCATGGTGTGCAAATACTGTGATAATTTATTTTTTTGAGTAAATTTTAATTTGGACCGTGTAATCTTACCATGGTTTCATTTTGCACCACCTCTTCTTACCGTGTGTTGCACTTTGCGCCAAGGTAAGTATTTGGTCGGCTTTGTTGGTGCTCGCCAACGATTAATAGCGGTGTGGGAGGCGGTGACGAGGCACATGATGAAGAAGGGGAGGTAGATGGAGCTAGAAAATAGACCAAAAACAGAAGAGAATAGTTGGAGCATCACGGACGGCGGCCAAAACAATAGCGGCGATGGCAAAATGGCTCTCAGCGTGTCACAGCGTCTCATAGATTAGATGTGCTGTAGCCAATTTTACTTAAAATCAATTGTCCAGAATTAGATGGGCCATCAGCCTATTACGCCCATGGGCCTTTTCTCCTTTTCTGTTCAGTTTTTGTTTTTAACTCCTTTTCTGTTCAGAGTTGGGCACATGGCCCACAGAACACGACGGTGCGGCGAGTGGGAAGTGGGTACCATTGCTCAGAGGAGTGGGGCCTACCTGCTGCCCATGGGTTGGCAAACCAGCTGGTGCCAAGTCAGCATGGCTGGAATTTTATTATTTCTGGGCCCACCTCGTTCGGATGGGACATCCCGTCCAGGTCAGCAGCATATAATTACAAGCACCGTGGAGCACCAATGCCAACAGGAGGAATGATTGTTCTCTTTTGGATTTGTTTATTGGCATTCAGGCACTTTTGCATTTGCTTACTGGGATTAAGCAATTCTGGCCCGATTAGCACCGATTAATTTAGCTCAATTTTTTAGTTGATCTTAACCGTTGATCAAATTATCAAAGCTTCAAACATCTCCCGAAAAAATAATGTTACCTGCTCCACTAACAAAGTGTGACATATCACTGAAACGTTTCTGTCAATAAGTTTGAACTCCTAGTGCACGTTCAGAATATTGCAAAATCCAATGGTGCTATTTACTAGTGGTTTTTTGAAGAAGAAAGAAAAGAAAATGAGCTTATGGAAGGAGTGGAAGTGCCTGTACATTCATACAAGGGATTTAAAATTCTAAATTATCTTATGAAGTTATCCTTCACCTTCTGGTGCCAGCTTATTTCGGTTAATTTCCTTCTACATGTGTGGTTCATGAGCTCACTACATATGTAACGCCATACAAGCGCATCTGTTGTGATTATCTGCAAGAATATATATATATATATATATAGGATTAATACTTTCTACTCCCGGGTGTAGTTACTTCCACCTTTGATATACCACCTAAAACAACTTGACATACTCATTTATCACTTTGGGTATACTCATATACTAATTATAAGATACTCCAATGTGAATTATATGAAAAATTTGTAAGAGAGTTCATAGTTTTTAGCATATTTTATAAATACCTTCATATTCGCGCTAAAAAGGAGTATGTCAAAAAAATTATACATACCACCTCTGAAAAGGTGTAAATACCACCTAGGTGGTCTTATATACTCGTATACTACACATACATACTTTCGGTTGCGCAAAATACTCCCTACGTTGTGAGATACGGAATAGGGAGTAACTACTCCCGGAAGTAGGAAAGAGGCTTCATATATATATATATATATATATATATATATATATATATATATATATATATATATGATGCAACTTTCCCTGACTTGGAGCAAATTGCTACAGATTATATTGCAGAATGATGGTCACAAACAGCTACCAACCAGATGATATAATATGGGAAAACTATAATCAGAGCCAGATTCAGACAACGCGCAAAAACAATAAGCCCGTAAGCTTCTGTGCTTGGCTTCACACTGGATGTCCTCTTGCCATAACTCAAACGCTTAACTTCCACGACGATTGCGATTATTGTTTTGACAAAACGTTACGTAAGAATCTTTCTTTGATTCTGTCCAGGAGAAAGCCATTTCTGTTCTGCCTCCCCTTTTCGAAGATCTTCCGAGAGCTGAATCGGCCGTGCATCGGATGTTTCCTAGCGGCTCAAAATAAACCAAAACCATTCGCTGGAATTGGACCGAGATGATCATACTGAAATATTTTCTTTTCGACGATGCTCGTACGGCATTAGAAACTGACTGAATTGAGCACAAGACAATTTCCCCTGTTACGTGCCAAGAAATAAAACAAGAGGAACTCGCAAGCTGGTTCGTCCCGTTCCGTTCGTGGATGCGTTGCTCACCGAGCGGCTCATTGGGTGGAGTGGAGCGTAGTTTTTGGCTGATTTTGTTTACGAATCTAATTATAGGCCAAAGATTAAATCGTTTCAGGAGGGTTTTTAGTTATTTGGCTTATAAATACGAGGATCTCATGTATGAATATAGATATTGGATCTCCTCCGTATACATTGTGTCTATCTTTATTGTTCATTGTGTGATTAGATTGATTGTCTCCCGACTACGATATCGATTATCTAACAAACCTAACCTCTTTTTTAAACACAATAGCAAAATTAGCCCTCTCGCGTTCGAAATGACAAAAAATGGCACATCTACCGTACAAAATCATCATGGCAAGTCACATACCGCTCATCTATTCCGCGAAAACCCACACGTCGAGCTCCCAACCCACCGTAGGCGGTCTGCCGCGCAACCTGACCACCCTAGTCTGCGGCAAGTTAGCAAGCGTGTGTGGTGGGAACGTGTGCAGACCACCTACCACGGACTAGACGCACAGCAAGTGGCCTGCCACGGACCGAATGGTTTGGGTGCACAGTAAGCCATCTACCATGGGTTGGAAGCTCGATACGTGGCTTTTCACGAACTATGTGAGTGGCACATAGCACATAGTTTTTTATGGTAATTTTATATAGTAGAGATGTTGTTTTTCGTGGTAATTTTGTGTGGTAAAGATATTGTTTTTTTACCGTTCAAGACACGAGAAGCTAGTTTTACTCCTGCGTTAAGTGCCATTGCAGTTGGAGACTCGAATGGAGCGGTAGGTGTGTCATCTGCTTTGTTTGTTTGTTTTTTTTTTTTTGTCACGAAGCGCCCAGCCATCCGCCACGAGATTTCTAATTTCCTAAGCAAAGCAAACGCGACGCAAGAAAGGCAGAGCAAACAGACGCGCAAGGACACAAGATAAATAATCCTTGTGTTGGGTGTGCTTGCATACCATGGCTCGTCGTGCTTCGTGCTCACTGTTTTTTTCCCCCTCTCGGTTGCACGGTTCGGAATTTACGAATCACAACTTGGGGTTTGAAATTTTGCGTCCTGGGCGTTCACCAAACGGATCGTACAGCCGAAATTTAGTTCTTTTTTGGGCGAAGTGTAATTTTTAGCGCTATAAAAGATTGGAAATACAGTGCTAGCATTACGTTGCGTTAGTTGCGCTCATGTAGAGAGGAGAGTGAAGAGAGGGCAATACATTAGGCCTGTCATTTCGGAGGGAACCGTAAAGATATAAGGAAATCTGTAATAGTTAAAGATAGTAGTGTTTTTAACATATATATATCATATTTAGAGATAATATATTCAATATATAGTCTCTAGCACACTCTCCAATATTTACATTTTATAATTTTTTTTAAAACGGATCCACATGTTAACTGGAGTAGATTAATGTATCATATTTTGTTGACATGACGTGGCTAAAAGACGACAATAAATACACTATTGAAGATGTCAATAATTATAGATAACTTTGTCTATAACATATGCTACATCATTTTTAGAGATAAACATCTTCAATATATAGTCTCTAGCACACTCTCCAACATCTATATTTTATAATTTTTCTTTGATACTGACTCACATGTCAACTAGAGTACATTAATGTATCATGTCTTGTTTTACGTGCACAACCGTCTCTTTAGAAAGAAATGACATGTGATATCTCTCCTTCACATTTGTTGACGTATCATAGCTAAGAGACGACAATAAATACAGTATTAGAGATATAGTAAGGATGGAATGTCTTTAGGACCGATAATTGTCCCTTACCGGGTCTGGTCTGGATCACCCATTACCCGCAAGTTGTACCAATTACTTCACCTAGCGCAAACGGTTTACAACAAGGTGGTTCTTTTTTTTTCTTTCACATCTTCGTAACTTTGTGTACATTTTCAAATATCAAAATACGAAAGTCAAGGCACGAGAAATTGAATCAGGAGAGTGTACAATGGTACCAGTACTACTGCACGTCTACCTCACCTATGGCAAACAACTACAAACAGAAACGAAAGCATAAAGCAAACTAAAACCACTACTAGGAAGAATATCGCATCTTGCTGTTCTGCGTACATTTTTCAAATTTCAGAATTCGAAAATTGAAACGTAGGACAGCGATAGGAAAAACTACTGTAGTACTATCGGGTGCCCACCCGAACCGAATAGAAGAAACCCCTCTCCTTTCTTCCAGCCTCCGGAAGACCCCAACCTCTCTCCTCGCAAATTGCGATTCGCAAATCCCGATGCCTCCTCGCAATTAACACCTCTCTCCTGCGACAGCCTCCCTCCCCCTCTTGCCCCCTCATCGTCTCTTCGCCCTCCTCTCTCTCTCTCTCTCTCTCTCCCTGCCTTGCCCGCCACGCCCCGCCGCCGCCCATGACGTCATCGTCGTCGCACCACCACGACGGCTCCTCCGCCGCCTCCACCCCGCGCGCGGGGGCCAGCGGCGGCAACGGCGGCTCCCAGCACCCGCCTTCTCTGCCCCCCGCCCCGCCGCACGCGCAGGCCCAGGGGGACACGAGCGTGCGCCTCATGTGCAGCTTCGGCGGCCGCATCATGCCGCGCCCGGGCGACCACCAGCTCCGCTACGTCGGCGGGGAGACCCGCATCGTCTCCGTCCCGCGCGCCGCCTCCTACGCCGCCCTCGTCGCCGCGCTCGCCAAGGTCGCCCCCACGCTTTTCGCGCCGGGGAGGCCCGACCCGGCGCTCAGGTACCAGCTCCCCCAGGACGACCTCGACGCGCTGATATCCATCACCTCCAACGACGACGTCGACAACCTCATGGACGAGCTCGACCGCCTCCAGGGCCTCGCCGCCGCTGCCATCAAGCCGCCCCGCCTCCGCCTCTTCCTCTTCGCCGTCTCGCCGGACCACGCCGCCGCGGGCTCCTTCGGCTCCGTCCTCTCCGGCGCCGGCGATGCCTCCTCCGACCAGTGGTTCGTAGACGCGCTCAACGCCCCCGCACCCGCGCCCATCGAGCGTGGTCGATCCGAGGCCTCGTCGATCGTTTCCGAGATCCCGGACTACCTCTTCGGCCTCGACACCACCTCCGACGAGCCCAGCCCCGGCCCGGCGGCCCGCCCCAAGTCCGACACGGAGATGGCGCACGGCGAGGACGACGCGCAGGCCCCCCCTCTGGGCGCGCCTCCAGGCCCCTACGTCTCGGAGGGCGCCGCGCGGTGGCCGGCCCCGCCGCCGCCGTACATGTCGCATCCGGTGTACTACGTGCCCGTGCGGCCGGTTCACTACCTCGACCCGGCTGCGCAGGGCGGCTACATGCCCGGGCCGGTCTACCACATTGTCGGTGGCGGAGGAAGCGAGGCGCCGGGAGATCTCTACGCGGCTGGGGGTGTCGGCGGCGTCTACGGCGTCCCGCATCCCGTGCAGCCGTTCCCGCAGATGATGTACGCTCATCCGCCGCCCGGCGCGGTCGTCTACACGTCGGAGGGGAAGCCGCCGGAAGGTGGAGCCCACTCTTCGTAGGCGCAAGGGGAAGCAGAGCATGGCCGCATGGGCTGTTCCTGAAGCTGGTCCTGGGTTCTTGATTCTGATTATTACATATATGCCTAAGCTAAGAAGAATTTTGCATCGCCGTGTGGTGAATTTTTATTGTTTTGGCTGGTTTTTGTGGGGTTGTTGTATAGATGAGGGAGGTGGAGGATGGATGGATATTGCAATTTTCGTCGAGTGATATAGATTCTTGAATTGCTATTATAGTAGTACATTTGGTGTGATTAGTAGCAAGTTAATGTAATATGGGATTCATATATTCTAAGTGGTTTCTATCTGCGAAAGACAATTTTTGTGCATTTTGTGTTCATAAATCATAAGCTTGATGCCGGATGGATCATGGCCCATGGATGTCCTAAGCAATTTTGTGCTGCAAATGCTTGCGTATTTCAGTTGTGTGAAAGCTTAATTTTTCAAATTAATGGCATACTGAATTCACTCTAGCTTTGATCTTAGATACCGATGTTTGGTTTGTTCGCTCTGATAGTTTGGTCGTTTCATTTGTTCATGTTGATGCTTTTGGTTGATCCTCAGCTGCTCGTCCTTTCTGGCAGTGACATATCCTGGTGATTCTGAACTTGGAATGTCATGTAAGTATCCACTTTTCTTCAGAGTAAAACGCAGAGAAAGAAATGTTCCATTGTCGACTTGGAAGAAAAGGAAATCCCCATTTCTGAAGGGAAAAGCTATGTCAATACTTGAGAAAACATCAAATAGGGACAGCAGGCCGTATCATTTTCAGAAACTGATCGACTTTGTATTATTCTTTTGAAACAATGCTCTGCAGATATGCCATCTTATCTATAGAATTCTTCAGAGTGCTATGTAGGTGCCCAGATTCAGGAAATATCCTTTAGTTCGATCAGCTATCAAAAGGAGGTGCCCATCTCACCAGATTCAGAGTCCTCAAAAGGTGATACATGCAATGTGCATGAAAAAGTTTCTGCTGTTTCATACAGTGTGTACATATAATTTGGAAACAAGAAACGAGAAACAATTTGGAAACATTGCTGCTGGAGCATGTGCATAGCTTATGCCGACCACGGGCCCTGGCCGGTCCTGAAGTCGGCTCTCGACCCACGGCACGAAGAGGACCTTGCCATCGTCGACGTCGGCGTAAACCAAGGCCAGTGGCTGTTTCAGAAGAACAACGCAGATCAGTTCAGTAAGCAAACAGAGGATCCTTCAGAAGGTGTTGATCCTGTAGGTCGCGAGATTCTTGTCGGCCTGCATATACGTGATTATTTTCGGCAAGTTACTGCCGCGAGTAATCAGCTTCATCTTGCAATACTTCTGAACGCTGCAATGTGACCATCGTGTGCTCGCCTTCAGTCCTGGGTGAGCGTGCGGTCGTTGGGACCGTGCGTCCCGAGCCACTCGTCGGCGAGGACGTTGTTGCCGAACTTGTTGCCGTGTGTATGGCTCGTATATATAATAAGGTGAAAAAAAGATTTGTGCCTGAAAAGTGAGAGCACGTACGAGGATTACGAGTCTAAATTGGATATATAATCGAAGTATAAATACATACCGCGACCTCTTGTAATCATAATTAGATGAAGAAGAAAAAAAAGTCCTTGTACGGATGGAGGCTCTAAAAAATGTAGATTTTTTTATTGAACCTTATAAATAAATTCTTATATATTTTATGTATTTACTGTAATTACTTTCCGGTGCAAAGGGCTACCGCCCATTTCCAACACTTGTCCTTCGCGTAGGTCCCACCGCCGGCATTCCCTGAACTGTGAAGGGAAACCAAACATCATTAGCTGGTATATATATGTTCTGCAGCTGTGTTAGCGGTTCGTAACAACCGCAAATCTGCGGTCACATATTGGAGTGACGGCGATTTACCTGATTTTTTAAATAATTATTTTTTATTTTGAAATATGATAATATTTTTTACATAAATAATCATCTATCGTTCCACCATTAAACAATATAGATCTAGTCACTCAATTATTAGATGATTGATCCAAGTAGCCAAACGGTCAAGCGACACGTGGAGTAGTCGCCCGGTGGTTGAGCGACTTGTGATAGTCGCTTAACGGTTGGGCGATTACTCCTCTTATCGCTCAACCGACGAGCGATTTAAAATAATAATATTATTATTTCAATAATTTGATAGAAATAATTTTAGGGAATAAATGAAATTTTTTATAGGTAACACATTAGCAAATCTTGTTTGTACGTTGTTAATTTTTTTAGAAATAAAAGGGTGGTGACAAGGTTAGTCGGTTCGTTTGTGATTTTCGTAGATTCTCGACGGTATGAAATCTGTTAGACTCGTAATAATATTTTTGTGATCGTCGTATGTTGTTGTAGTAGGGTAAATTTATGAAGAATTTTGTGAGGACGATTCAGGTAGCAATGAGTCGTAAGTACGAAGGTAAGTGATTCTTGCGATACGCTAGGGAATTCATGCATGGTGAAGAATTTTAGAGAGATGGTGCAATGATAACAATACGACAGTTGATCCGACAAGGAGTTACATGGCACGCAAGCTAACGAACCAAGGACGGTACACGCATACCTTTAGGGAATTAGAAATACATGAGATATATAGGCGAAGAGAGTCGAACTACAGCGTGGAACATGGCCATTGTACTCCTTGCCTTGCGCCTTAGCTTCCGCCACGATAGCCTTCTTCCGCGCCTTCCTGGCCTCGCGTCACCTAGCATGCTCACGTTTCTACTCCTCGTGCAGCCTCTCACGTCCCTTCTTCTCCTCCATCTCAGCCTACAGCTCTTCGAGGCACCTTTCACGGCCCTCACAATCCTCCCCGGCCTAGTTTTTCTATGACACCAGTATCCACATGTCATAGGGGTGGATCTTGTCATCGATCCACTGGCTGAAGTCGTATAGGCGCGGCAAAGACTGCGGTGGGAAGAGAGGCGTGATTACGATGTAACAGGGAGCAAAATAGTGGTGTGCACTGAAATACGATTTCATTACTGGCTGCCTGTGGCTCTGCGTGTCAAACCTACGGTCGGAGTAGTCTGTGCAAAAGTTCAAGCAGCACCAATAATGCTACCCAATGGTCCAGTCGTCAGTTGATTTGACGCACTTGCAGGTGTCCTGACACCAGCAAAGGGGTGGTGCCACCCCCGTTTGGGGCCCTTCCGGAGGGCGTTCAGCGGGTATAGGAGGGGGGTGCGGCTCGACCCGGAATTGCTGGGAGTACGGCGAGACAACCTCCTTAGATCGACGAGCTCTGGAGGTGGGTGGTGAGTGTAAGACTGATGACTAAACACCCTGTGGTGAGCGCTGGTCCGCTAGGGATCCTCCCAGTCCCTCAAAATCTTGCGGATGTGCTCTCATTCCTTCACCTTGACCATGTTATCTAGGTAGTGTTGTTGGTGTGGAGTTCCTGGCCGAGTAGCGTTGTATTTATAGCGGGAGAGGACGCAGTTGTAGCGGCTCTATAGCGGCAGTCGAGTGGTCTCTTCGTGCTTTGCTGAGAGTGGTCGTGTCCTACTTTGCAGAGAGTGGTCACGTTCTTCTTTGCAGAGCAAGGCCACGTCCTGCTTTGTAGAGAATAGCTACGTCCTATTTTGTAGAGAGAGATCATGTTCTGCTTTACAGAGAGTGGTAACATACTGCTTTGCAGAGAGAAGTCATGCCCTGATTTGCGGAAAGAGCTCACGTCCTGCTTTGCAGAGATAGGTAATGAGACATATTGACACTGTCAATGAAGTTAAAGTTTGCAATTACGATACATGAGTGAATTCATACACAACCATATCAAAGTAACTATAAAGTAAAATACTTACAGAACGAATATAATTGCACCAAGCACAACGAAGTCCCCCTACTAGCCGCCCGCTACACCACCCGCACCACCTCCTTCGTAGCTGCCACGTCCGACCCCCGGTCCGTGCCCGCCCGTACGGCCCCGCTTGGGCCTCCTCGGCATGGGGAGTTGGGGCCCTGTCAGGACCCGGGATTAACACTCCAAATTCTCTGTGTATTTCTGAACTAGTCCCATGATCAGTGGCTAGCTCACACTGTAAACAAATATGGTAACATCCATAATCGCAAAGCTTTATTAACAAATATCATAATTGATTACTAGAAAGACATACAAGCCAACAAATAAGAATACAGCGAAAGACAAATAAACAGTAGTAGAGCCCAACTAATCTGCCACATACAATCGACTGGGGTAGCGGCCTAGTCGTCGAGATCTTCGACTGCGTGAAATCCTTCTTCTCTGAAATTTATTTGCATTAAGTAAGGGTGAGCACAAACAACCGTGCTCCACAAGTTACACCCAATAACATAATTATAATGCATACATGGGTATATCAAAGGAAGACATATATGGTTGAATTTGCATAAAGCGATGTTTTCTTTAAATACGTGTACTAAGTTCCAAAGAAAATATTCTATAACTAAAATATATTTTTCCAAATTCTCAAGTTTTATAGTTAGATAACATTCACACAAGAGTGGTGAAGGATACCCTCTTGTCACATGGTAAACCGCCTCATTTCCCAGTTGGATAAAATATCCAAAATAATTTCATAAAGTATTTTAAAATCAAACCAAATTCTAACTTTAAGTGGATCTATTACGCATATACATGACCGTGGACACTGCTATTCGAATATTTTTACACTCTACAGAGGTTGTACAACTTTACCCGCACAACACGACTTCTCTAGTTTGTTTGGCATCCATCGATACCACTGCTTACTACCTTAGGTAAGCAGTCTAGAGCACGCGTCAAGACCTTTACAATGCACCATCCACCGTAGTCCCGCCTTGCCAAGATTTCTCTTCCTTTGGATAGAAACCCGTCGGATTTAAGCCCCATCTTGCGCTATGTGGGAATACATAAAAGTAGGTTATAAAGACACCCACGCAACCAGATGGTACAACCATAGTGAAATATTGTAAATTATTTAGCCAGATCCCGCCTACACAGAATATGTGGTAGTATGAGGTTTAGCAAGATGCGGCTTAAAGACCGGTCCTTAATTGATTTGGGCGACTTTCCAAAATAACTCCTAGGTCTCGATCATAGAAATGACTCGATCCCGTGAATCAACATGCACCATCCAAACATCCATTTTGCCCAAATCCAAACCAATTTTTATTTTATTTTCCAAGTTAAATTATTTTCTAAAATTTCTATGGTAAAAGCAATAACATAGCATCAAGTTAAATCATAGTTGAACATTTGGCCAAATTCCCCAAATTGAACATTTTTTGTCTAAACTTTGACTCAGCATAAACTTTTACAATGTGTCTAGTTCATACTAATGTACCACCTAGATTTTAACTATAACATCAAGGTACGGCAACTTCAACAACAACATTTAGCTATACAAAGGAATTGGGAATAACTATAAAACTTAAAACATGAATTTAAATTATTTTAGTATGAGTACGCATGTTGTAATAATTTAAAATAGAATTTAAATAATTTACAATACTGGGATTCAAGTATGATCAAATGATGTAACGTGTCATGCTTATTTAGTTGTTGTTCTTTAATGGTGTCGAAATCCGGCTTTTCGAAGTCATCGAAATCTAAACACGAAAATAAGCCAAATTCAAATAAAATTCAAATAAACTCCTAATTAATAATTTTGGTTCTAAGAGGAATATATTGATTTTAGATGAATTTAGAAATTTGAATCACTTGAATCGGAGCTCGAACGAAGGAGGACGGGTTCTCGAAAGTTTTGAAATCACATGGTCGGCAGAAGGTTCGACTGGTCAGAAGTTTTTAACTACCTGGTCGAAAGAGGTTCGACTACAGGTGGTCAGAAGGAGGTTTTGACTACCTGGTCGGAAGGAGGTTTTGACTTGTCGGAAGGTTTCGACAACCTGGTCGAGAGAGGATCGACTGGTCGGAATGAGGTTTCGACTATCTGGCCGAAGGAGGTTCACCTGGTCCGAAGGAGGTTTCGACTACCTGGTTGAAGGGAGATTGAAGGTGGACGCAAGTGGCCGAAGGTGGTTGCTGTTGGAAACATGCCCTAGAGGCAATCATAGAGATGATGAGATTTCATTATGTTCATGATTTTGATAATATGTTATCGTGTTCCTTGAATGAATCATTTGTTATAGATCAATAAGTACGTGACTTGTTGGTGGAACTCTTTAACTTATATGATGTCATTCTAAATGTATCCCTGGTCGGAGGTCACTGGTCGGAACACCAGTGACTCTATGACTAGCACATGTATTGATTGATGACCTTGTTTCACCGGTCATGGATATGGAGATATCGAATCAATAATGTGAGCACATGTTAGAGAACATGGTGTTGGATAGACCCATCATTGAGACACTATTGAGATTGTTATGAATCGCTTTCTAATAGCTACTGGAGTGAAATTGTATTGAGTTCATAATTTGTGAAAAAGTGAGCGTGCTCCTATTCACCCCCCCCCTCTAGTCGCCTTTTCGGTCCAACAGTATCATTAGTTGGTCTCAAGTAATGATGATGTATAATCCTTAGACCTGAGATCAGCATAGTTTTCTACATGTGTAATAGCACTCTTAGGGGTTGCCAAACGCTACTCCGTAACTGGGTAGTTATAAAGGTAGCTTTCGGGTATGCTATGAAACATGTGGATGGATGTGACTGGTCGAGATGGGATTTGCCCCTCCTAACATAACATGAGAGATGTCTCTGGGCCCCTCGTGGTGATCGGATAAAAAAAGTGCATGGCCATGCCACTAGTGGTCGAAGTGTCGACCACATGATGTTATCCGACACTCGATCGAGAAAGTATTGAACAGTCCATGGTTGACACATCATCTCACCTGGAGTTCAACCAGGCATCGTGAGGCAAAGGAAGAATGCATGAGTAGGTTGCTTAGTTCGATCAGTTACGGACTAGTCGTATGGAGATACGAGCTGGTCGTAGATTGGTCGAATGTAATCACATAATGGTACGAACTTGTCGTGACCAAATACAACCTGGTCGTATAGAGATACGAACTGGTCGTAAGTGATGAGGACCTAATCATAGATCATATTACATCAAGGTTCGTCCGATTTATTCTATGTATCTTTGGGAATCGTTATGTGCTGCTAGGTACCGCTCACGACTAGTGGTCGGAAAAGAGTTTTCGAGTCATAACCGATTACACATGAACCTGTGGGGTCGCACACTTAAAGGGCAAGGACCTGTTTTGGATGGTGATCCAAATTCGTACAGGCCATGAGTTCCTAATGGGCCTCCAGGTCGAGACCCATCATGGATGCCTATATAAAGAGGGGTGGTGGCATGGGGTGCAAAACTGAAAGACGATGATCTTTGGAAGAACTCCCAAAACACTAATAGCCACACCTTCTCAACCACGCTGCCGGTGCTAGCACTCCTGCGCGTGGTGATCCTGTCCCGTACGTGTGGATACCTCGGAGGTGTTGTCGCGAAGCTTCAGCACTAGGACGATCCGCGACTTGTGTTGATCACCGGAGTCGGAGAAGAAGTCGCGTGGTGGGTACGACCACTTGGAGAAGCAGACGTACGACGAGCACAACCACTCGAAGGAGGAGACGCGTCGTAAGTACGACTACGACTGCATCAACTTGCTACAACGACTCTACTTCCGCTACGAGTCGACGCGTCTAGCGGTAATCTCGTGATCTATTACTTGCGGCGGTTCCTTGGTTGCACGGTAATTTTTTGTTTATGCTATCGTAGCATTGCCGTGTTTCCCTTCAGTTGCATCACCGACGGAGGTCTGGTGCAGCAGCGACGTGTAAAATAGTGTCGGGGCGCAAGAAAGCGACGGTGCTTCGGCGATGTACCGGCGAAGGCGAGGGGAGCACCACGTAGAACATCATGGGGGGAGAATCCAACAGTGGTGACGACATCGCTGGGGAATGGTCAACGGCGACAGAACGCAAGAAGGAAAGAGCTTCAACTGGTGGCGGTTAAGTTTCGATAGTGGATAAATGAAAGCAAGAGAGGACGACGAATTCGGGGAGGTGGAAGAGGAAGCCAAGGGGCTCGCCGTGACGTGGTCGGCGCAGCAAGTCAAAGGCCGAAGTGGGAGAATGTTGGGGGAGTTGCTCACGGTCGAACTGGAGAATAAATGGAGCAACTGGTGGTGACTGCGGTTTGGGGGAAGAAAATAGAAGAGGATGGCAGAGAGTTCCCGGGGGCTTCCCATTATAGCGGGCGAGGAGGAGAGAGGGAGGAGTTCAACAGCATGGCCGCACGAGCGAGCTCTGGCCGGCGCAGGGCATGGGGCGGCCGGCGGGATTCGCGGAGAGAGAATGGCAAGTGCGGGATTGACAGCGGTGGGACGGGCCTGCAATGCGTGCGCAAAATGGAGAGGAAATGGGAGGAAAACGCGCCAACGACGATGACTTTTCGACGGCCGTGATGTAGCATGGAAGTGGACGGATGGGGCATAGCAAAGGGCATGTGATGGAGGAGATGGGGTCAAGACGGAGAGGATGGGGTGGCGAGGCGCTGACGCGGCGGCATGGACAGCCAATGGGAGGAAGATGATGGGGAGGTGAGGCTGATAGGTGGGGACCACCGGGCGGTGAGAGAGGGAGGGAAGAGGGAGACGGGCTGGCGCGCTGCCCCGACTCGGTAGGGAGCTGGTGAAGGGAAAGGGAGGCTCACAGGCGGGCTCCACAGGTAAGAGAGAGAGAAGGCCGACGGGAGGGAGAAATGACCCAGGTGCCCAGGTGACAGGAAAGGGAAATGGGTCGGAGAAGATTCAGCCCGAAAGTGAAAGGATATATAATTTATTTTTTTGATTTTTAGAAAATACAACAAATCAAAATATCTTTTAGCAAATAGCAAAAAGAGTTTGAAAAAATTATGAAAAATTTCACATAAATTTTCTAACTTATTTTGAACTTAATAAAATTATTTCCAACTTAAAGTTGGCTTTTATTTTGGCACGTAACTATTTAATTTTTTTGGAGGACAAGAAAACATATTTAAATACCAGAAGATTCAAAAAATTACATAAGTTTTTCTTTTTAACTTTAAATCCAAAGTAAACCCAGAAACTCAATAAACTTTATTTTTGACTTTTAAAATATAGGAAATCGAGAAAAATAATAAAACTCTTTTGAAACTTAGGAAATCACTAAAATAATAGTTTTATAATTTAAATTTTGGTAACAAGACTTTGGGATGTTATAGGGCCCGACAGGGTGAGGCGATCAGGAGCCCTGCTGACCCGTGCTCCCAAGGCCTGTGGGGTCACTTCGCCGGTGCCTGCGTGGCCACTGGGGCACCGCTGAGCTACGACGCGGAAAGACCTTAACAGGTGTGGGCTGAGGTGCTCCCCTAACCTCCCCCAGGTCTTCCACAAAAAAGACGTCAACGTCCTGCGAGGGCTCCTCCTGCAGGGAGAGCTGAACTCCCGACTAGGGTGCGAAACCTGTAGGACAAATTTGGTTTATTTGTGCAATATATCGGCGCGAAACGAACCTGAATAGACGAAACGTACCTTCGACGTGGGCCATGCGTGCTTCCAAGTGTCGTACCCTCCCTGCCCGAACAGGTCGGGGAAGAACAGATAGTATCCTGACGCTATTGGGTAGGGGTCCAGAAATGACGGCGGTGGGTAGCCATGTGCCAACCCTGACCCTCCGGCCTGGCCTGACGACGGCGAGGGTGGGTAGCCACGTTCCCGGCCTGACCCTCTAGCCTGGTCAGGCGCTGATGGGGCACGTGCATGTGCCCCTCTAGAGTCTCCTAGCTAGGCTGCAGGACGTGACGGCCTCGGCGTACGCATCGACGTGGCCACCTCTAGGACCATCATGCACGACGTTAAGTCACGACACGCCTCACTGCACTATAGACACGATAGGCCATCTGCAGTAGCTCGTCGCGTGTCACCTCCGCATCGTGGGCGACCCTGTCCAGGATCGACTGGGAGTCCTTCACAATCTCAACGGTGATGTCTGTCTACAAGGAGTACATCAAAGTGTCAAACTTGTAATTGTGGTAGTTGTACTCAGATATTTTAAAACACGAGAGTATGTACTGCGAGGTGCCCATTCCGCACGAAGTGTACAGGGTACGTGTCGGTCTGTACTGGTTTGTGAGCTAGGGGAGGGTCAACGACATGCACCAGCCTGGTGTGTGTCTACGGAGCGAACCAGCGCAGGTACTCGCCGTATGGGGCGCCCTCCTACCCGTAGTCCTCAAGGGCGTCTACCCACTCCACCAGCCACGACTCCATTTTCGATGCTCAGCCCATCCTACTTCGACCCCTCCTACTCTGCCTGCGAAACGTACTACTTCAATTAGAAGCCATCGTAACAGAACTGAAAAAATATAGGAATATGTGTTGTGTGTAACTCCCGTGTGGATCGAGTCGGGCACCTGATGCCCGTGACGGGGACTGAAACAACCTGGCGAAGGCTGAACTGGTGCATCACCCTGTGCACCGCATAGTCCTCGATGAACACATCAAAGGCGAGCTTCTTCCGCATCATCTAGTACGCCTAGTCGCGCCAGCACAGCGAGGATAGCCCGACGGGAGCGCAGTCCTCCATCTCCTAAGCAGAGTACGGCTCCCAGTGCACGTCATCAGTGGTGAGGCGGTCGAGCTGCTCGACGAAGTGCTCATACACACGTGTGACCTGCACGTGCACAAACTGTGCCCGTGAGCCAGAACAGTGGTTACAAAGGATGACCCGTAAAACGACTAAAGTAGAGATACATGAGAGTACGTACTCGTCTACGACACCAAAATGACCATGAGGTTGGTTGGGCCACCGCACCCCCGTGGTACATGTTCGCGCTGTACGGACTGCTGTCGACCAGCATTGGCCATCCGAGGGGGAAGCGCACGGACAACCACAACTGCAGCACGAGGGGGCAGCCTGTGACAATAGAGGCCGACCTCGTCTTGCAGCACGCATCGCACATGCCGCGGTACATCGCAGTAAGTACGCCTGATCCCTAGCTGATCTGCACCTCCTCCACGTCGGTGATGGCCCTCGCATACCCCATGAGGCGGGCGTCGACAAAGTCACTGTGGCTGCTAGTAAACAATACCCAACAGAATAGCCACAGCAAGTACGCCTCAAGGTGCCGCGACACCTGGTCCTCGTCGTCCTCCGTGTCCATCCGCTCGACCTGTGCACAAACGCCTCAATAGTAAGGCCGTCATATGGTAAGGATAGTGCATCTCTTAACAGGGAAAATGGATCACATATGTACACGGAACTGCAAAAGCCACAGCAGGGGCGGGCCATGCCTCTGTCGCGCCGGGAAGACGTAGTATGCTGCCGTGACCTCGGCCGGAAGAACCCCCTCAAACTTGCCCAGCGAGGTTGTCGCGTCAGTCGACAGGTGCGTTCGACGGGGAGACAGGGGCTCCCGCGGTAGGTAGACCGAGCAGCACCGCGAGGTTCTGCAGATTGGGGCCCATCTCCCTGAATAGGATGTGGAAGGTGTGCGTCTTCGGCCGCCACCGGTGCAGTGACCAGTCAAACGGGAACCATTGTGGCCGCTTTGGGACGGCCTGGACCTCCCTGTTGTCCTCGACTGGAGCGTCGTCTTTGTCCGTGGCCTCCACCATCCGCGTGAGAGGTAAAAGGCCGGCATCGCTCAGCCTGCAAAGCACAAAGAAGTAAGTATATAGCATGTACATATGATCAAAAGAAGTGCCACAGTTTGTAGACAAACCTGTCTCTCCAGCATGGGTATAGTCTCCAGCCCATCGAGGTGTCCGCGTACGGACCACCCCCAACTCAGTCGCCTCGTCCCCGCCCTCAAGATGCGGGACACGATGCCTGGCGCAGTACTACACGTTGACGAGCCGGTCTAGCAGGCCGAAAGTCCAGTCAAAAGCACCCAGGTCACGAGCCATACCTGCAAATCAATTTCATGTTAGCAATTACAACACAATTAGTGGTTTAATTATTTATAGCGTAGCTCTGAAAATTCTAAAAATTTAGTTGTATTCTTGCATAAACCGCATAATCCTCAACGTATATAACCATAATCCTCAATGTATATAACCATAGCCACATTTGCGAAAACTCCCTCGCCTAAAATCTGACTAGGAGGGGGTTTTCGCAAATGTGACGTAAGTACGAGGTGGGTGCGAGGACCACCGTGGATCGCTGGATGGACAGCTCGGTCAGTCTCATGTTCATATGTCCATGAAATGATCTATGCACACACGATATGTACTCGGCCATAGCCGCATTACAACTATTAACAACTAAACTAACGTTAATTCTATGACTACACTATTTACAACTATTAACAATATATGACGTACCCAACACAACTACACATCTAATGATTTTAGTTGCTAACCTGCCATGATTTCAAAAGTAAATCTACAAAGAAATACAGGGACTCACCATCGTCGATGTACGGACTTCTCCTCTCTACCTTTCCCTCTCCTTCTCCTCTCCTTCTCCTCTCCCCTCTTCTCCTCTTTCTTTCTCTTCCCCTCTCTTCTCCTCCTTCCTCTCTTTCTTCTCCTCACGGCTACGAATGGCTCTGTCCCGCGGAATGGCGAGTGCCGGCACGTGCAGAGTATATAAGCCCCTAGTCGTCCAACAGTTAAGCGACCAGGGGCTAGTCAATCGCTCAACGAGTAGCTGAAGGGACAGCCGTTCCACCATTGGGCGACCACTCCACGTGTCGCTCTACCGTTGCGTGACTTAGATCAGTCATCCAATGGTTAAATGACTAAAGCTAGGTCACCCAATGGTGGAGCGATATAGAATTATTTTTGTAAAATAAAATAAGCGAGATATATTACTATATTTTAAAATAAAAAAATTATTATTTAAAAAATTCGACTTACCCTGCGGGGAGTATCAAGCCGACGGTGGGGAGCGAGATGGCGCCGAGCAGGAGGTTCATCAGCTGCCTCTTGCCCATGTCGCGGACCCGGTCGGGGGGCCGGGTGATGCTGCTGGAGGCCTGGCATGTGATGGTCCTCAGGCTCCGCTCCCAGCCGATTGACCAGCTTTGCCCAGCGAATCACGGGACCGGCAGAGCTGCCATTGTACGCACCATATTATGCAAGAACGTGTTTCAGTTGACTTGATAGTACTAACACTGAAGCCCCGAGCAGTTAGAAGACACTACTAGGATACGGCAGTCACAGTTTGACATGTTCAGGATGTCAGGTTAGCAGCTAGGTTGCCGTTGTAATGCCTGTTGAGCTGTAGAACAATGATCGGAGGATACACGAAGCTATTAAAAATCTTGCTTTTCTATAGACTCGAACATGATGTTAGCCCCCCTCCCCCAAATTAAAAAAAAAAGGGAATTAACGTTATTGAAATTCAAAATGTTCTCACGCTGCACACATGAAATCCAAAATGACCACTAAATTTCACAACATATGCTGTGCTTCTTTTGAACTTGTTTATTTGCGTCCTTCAATTTTTAATCCGTAGCTGCATGTACTCTCTATTTTCATCATTTCTAGGGGAGCAAACTTGTCATCAGTCAAGCGCTACTTCATCATCTGAATTATGTCTTGTGATGGTGTTAACGCAACATGTCGTTTCATTGTACTCGATAGCTTTCGAAAACAACTTCAGTTCTCCAGGACAGGTCGAGTGGTCGACTGCACAACCAACAGCTACAGGTTAAAAGCAATAATACTATAGTAGTACTAGCATGCTTCTTCTTTTTTGAGAGAGAGAGAGTACTCAAGATTCAGCTAGATTTGGCGACTTCGGTTAAAAACTCCTGGTGTGCACTAGCGCAGGGCACATTTGGGGATTTTGGGCCTAGACTGCGGCAAGTGCGTGCACGGAAGGCTTCTTTCGGGCCGTTCGGGCAGTGGTCGCGAGGCACGGCCTACCAGCCCTGTGGGTGTATGTAAATGGCACGACAAGTTTGTGGTTATATGGGTTCGGTGTATGGGCTGGTGGGCCCGTGTGTACGTGAGAGTTATGAGAGGATGGAGATGAGTACGACGGAGAGTCATGTAACACAGATGAAGCCATAGAATTGTGAGAACCTTAAAATTTAAACTAATCTATACAATGATAAACAGTCATTAGTAGTAAATTGAATTCATCCAAACAAGGATAAAATATAAGCTCAGACTTGTATCGATCACATCGCCAAATGATTTCATACAAGATATATCCTTAAGAGTTCATCAACATAAATTACATGTAAATTATTACAACAACAATGCAACATCGATATAACTCAGAGTCATTTACAAAAACTCATTACAAGCGGAAGTAAAACTTTAATACAAGCTCAGATTTAATTACCAAAATTCATTACATCAGATCAAAATAAAAATTACAGCTTTAAGTACATTACAAAAGAAAATAATAAAATCTTGCATATCGCTGAAGCCTTACATCCTTGTCCGTGTATTGTCAGTAGATAGAACCCATTCCTCGGCTAACCTGATACACTACCCACATTTCCATTTTCCATAAAGACCAATAGACCAGCAGCAAAACAAAAGCTATGAATTAAAAGTTAAAAGTAAAGAAGTGTAAGATCGAGGTGGCCGACTAGAGGGGGGTGAATAGGCGGTTTTAAAAACTTTATCGGGCTAAACCAATAAATAAATGCGGAAGCTAATAGCGAATTGATTTTGCACACTTAAAACCTAAATCAACTAGGCTCAACTAAGTGCACCGACAATATGAACACAATACAATATGAGCAATCATACAAGATATATAAGCAATTAAAGCAAGAATGTAAATTGCTCAAAGTAAAGCACAAGTAAACACAAGATGACACGATTATGTTTTACCGTGGTGTTCGGAGACTTGCTTGGTCTCCCTAATCCACGTTGAGGTAAGCCCAACCCGCGTTGGACCGGCTCCTCAAATGAGCACACACCTCCGAGGTAAGTCCAACACTTGGACCGGTTCCAAACCGAACCAACACCTCGCTCCACTATGGTTGCTCTTCCTCCACTCCGAGATGGCGAGCACCAAACCACTCACAACCGTCGGGCCTTCTCACAAGCTTCTTGAGAAGGTCACCGAGCACGACGCCTCCACGCCGCCTAGGTGTCGGCAAACACCAAGAGTAACAAATCCGAACTTTCACTTGAACTAATCAAGTGTCAACGCTCACGTGGATACACAATCCACTACCTAAGGCAACACATGCACTTAGGGTTTACTCTCTAATCTCACCAAGTGCAACACATGCACAAAGAGAATAGAGTTTTGCTCTTAGCTCAAGAGGCTCACAAAGAGTTCACAATAGTTCTTAGCAACATCAGCAACCTCCCCCAACCGACCAAGGTGGCTATATATAGCCCACACACAAAAACTAGCCGTTGGGAGACAAACCCTGAAAAATCAGACAATCGGAAGTTCCGCCGTACAAAGGCGGAACTACCGCAGAGAGAGAAAAGGCACCGCATAGCGGCTATGTCGACGAGAAACTAGCCGTTTGATTTTTAGTGCGGAACTACCGCCAACTACATATCGGAAGTTCCGATTCTTCGGAAGTTCCGCTCAACACATAGCGGAACTACCGCACAATGAATTTTGGCTAAGTCCCCAAAATGGTGCTTCTCGAAAAAACCAACCGCGGATTTGAACAATCGATTAATCGGAAGTTCCGCTAGTTACACTCGGAACTTCCGCACATGGAAAATCGGCTAAGTCCCTAAACCACCGCTCTCGGAAAAATCAAGCCGCGGAAAATCGGACGGTCAAAGTGCGGAACTTCATGATTAAACTACCGGAACTTCCGATTTTCTGATGTAAGTCGAAATGGCTTTTCAACAACTTCAATTGCAAAACACATTTGCTAATTGACAAGCCATGCCAACAAGAGTCACAAGCAAGATTCCCAACAAGTTGCAAAACACATTTGCCAACTTTTGGAATCATACCACAAGGAAAAAGGTACATGAACTTACACCATTTGCAAAACGCATTTGCAAACTTAAGTCACATGCTACAAGGGTTGAATGCATGAGCATCGGCTATTTGCAAAACACATTCGCAAATAATAGCTCCATGCATAGATGAGCTAGAGCAAGTATAATGAGCTATCAACACATGACTAACTCAAACTACTAGTCAAGATCCCTCTTAATAGTACGGCAAACCTATACTAGCAATCCGGTCTATCAACCAAACACCGAGACCGGTAAAAGACTAGGAACACATCCTTAGCCCTAGCTAGTCATACCTTTGCCTTGCATCTTCTTGAAGATTGATGACGCACATCAATACTTCAAGTCCGGGTCCTTGACTTTGACAATCATCAACTCATGATGATTTCTTCACTTCGGGATCTTGTCTTGAACATCATCAACACATGATGATTTCTCCATCCCGAGTCTTCACATGCATCAACACATGATGCAATCCTTCACTTGACCTCCATCAACACATGATGGGTCTTCTCTTGTCTTGATGATCAACTCATGATCATCTCTTCTTGATAAGCATCAACTCATGATGCATCATTTACACGATCATCCCAAGCTCTTGACTTGATGATCAACTCATGATCATCCCAAGTCTTCATCATCCTGGAACATAACATGTATATCCAACTCATGGAAAATGTTAGTTCCACAATGTGATCATCATTAATTACCACACCATACCATTAACTCATAATGGTGGGACGAGATACCTCAATCTTTCCCTCTTTGGTAATTGATGATAACCACTTAAATTCTCATAAATTTAATGATGATAAATGAGAGAACAATTGAGTATATAAACTACACAAGTTATATATACTCTAACATGAGTATACAAGAACTACGCAAGTTCTATGTACTCATAACATGAGTATATACGAACTACATAAGTTTTGTATACTCAAAGGTTTTGTTTCAACGTAAAGATCCTTAGTATATGTGGAAAATGGCATATGGATCAATACTAATGAAACCACAAAGTATAGGATAAAACTCCCCCTAAATGTGTGCATACACAAATGTGTAATAAGATCATATGCACATATTCAAGTTTGACTTATGGTTGAGTTCAATCCTATATTTTGGATCCGGGAAATGCAACATAATATAAATTGAGATGTCGATTGCATACCTCGTTGTGTTTCACCTTTATATCCAAATGAGACTACATAAAGATGATACTTGATAAAAGAGTTAGTCTCATATTTGGATTTGTCATTAATCACCAAAACAATCCATTAACTCATAATGGCGGGTCTAGATCTTTCAAGAAGGACTACCGTCAGATTGCATGGAGATCCTCGAGGTTCCCAGGCCGACTAAGGTCAGTCGGCACCATCTCACTTCAGTAGGTTTCATCACCTGGCAGTTTTAGAAATCCAACACCCACTTTATATCGACTTACCTTCGCCATAGAAAATCCGAAGTATAGTATCAGAGACATCCTTTGGATCCAAGGTCCATGAGCCCACAATCCATCGTGAGAGTAGAATGGATAAGGGGAGGGTAAATTTGACATGCACAGGGCAAGAGAGAGAGGATATCCGAATGCCTCCCTTCCTTAAGCCATCCTCTCTCAGTCAAAACCTCTCATTCACTCACAACCGAAGACAACCAGCTGAGCAAGCCAAGCCAACACCACCACCCTCCAACTGCCAACCAAAGGAACAAGCCAAGCACCATTGCTACGACTAACCACCCATAGAGAGAAACTTGAGGAGAGGAGTGCAAAAGAGTTGGAGAAGATGATGGAACGGAGACGGCAGTAGCAACGACCATAGAAGACCAAGCCAAACCGACAAAGACAAAGAGGAGTAGAAGGGACCGACAGGAACAAAGAGAACACTATCAACACAGCCATCATCACTAACCCAGCCTTACCATTTCCCAAACCGACCAAGCCAACCGAGGTAACCCACCCTGCATACCCCCATTCTTATTTTTTGTCCCATCTGAACCACCCATGGGAGCCAAATCGTATTGATGTTGCATGGCACAGTCCCATATACAAGGGTCGTAATCACAGCCTCTGTGCCTCGATGAGAAGGCTTTTCATGGCTACCATTGTTAATGGTATATATGTAGGAGAGTGATGAGTGATAGGCATGCTGGATATAGCAGTGGCAATTTTTAGGCTTGTGGATGCCAAAATTGTTGGACCGAAACGGCAACTAGAGGGGGGGTGAATAGGAGCACGATCTCTTTTTCACCAAGATCATATTCAACACGATTTTCACTCCAATAGCTATGACAGCTATGAAGATCAATGTACAGGCATAGCGGAAGACTTGTATTGAATCCAATCAAAATTCCGAAGCAAAACAATCAAAAACTCAACCTGCAATGAGTTGGGCGGTCTGACCGCCACCTTGGGTCTGGTCTGACCACCTGGTCGGTCTGACCGTGAGCCCGATGAACAGTAAAAATAGCCCGAAAATGAAATCACAAATAGGTATAATTTTTGATCCACAACTCCAAACTTCACGAAACTTGGAACATACCTTCTCTGGGATGTCAGGAACCTATTCCAATCAAAGATTGCAGAGATCTTTGGCAAAATTCTGACCTTTTTTCGTTTGAGTGAAGGTTGCTTCAAAACCGAGTCAAAACGAAAACATAATCCAAAATAATAGTATGGTACCGACAATATTTGCATTGTGGCTTTTATCAGGTGTGTACAAAATTACAGTAAAAAATCATATATGTCCCATTGTGGCTTTTATTATAAACTGTGTTGTGGCTTTTTAGCTACATTCTAAGAAAAATAATTCACAAAGATGCTTCAGATTACAGTCAAATATAGTTTGCTATGAAGGTGCAGTCTAATTTTTGAAACCTAAAACCCTAATTTTCGAGACCTAAACTCTTAATTTTTGAGACGTTTTCAGAACATATAAAATTCTGGAAAATATTACACAATTAAGTCCACTCTGTAAGGAGCCATTAAAAAAATCATAATGTTCAGACATCATTTTCTATATTATAAGATTTCTACAAACAGTATACTTAAATGAATTTTTAAGAAAAGTTCAGAACGTATAAATTTTTTAAAAAATTACACAAGCAATTACACTTTGTCATGGGGCCCCACAAAAAAATTCATAATATTTAGAACCTATATTCTATATTGAAAAATTTCTACAAAACTTATACATAAATGATTTTGTAAAAAAAAGAAAAAAAGGGGGAATCTTTGCGGTGGTTGCATGCAGCGTGGTCATGCGGCAACCACACTGTAGCACATGTGTTAGCATGTTTTCTTCTTTTCTTCCTTTTTTGAGAAAAATTCAGAACATATTAAATTTTGAAAAAATTACACAAACCAGTACACTGGGTCAAGAGGCTCCACAAAAAATTATAATTTTTAGAGCTCATTTGCTATATTTAAAAATTCATAAAACAATTATGCATAAATAATTTTTTAAAGAAAAAAACCGACGTAGAGGCCAGGTGGCAGCGGAAGCGTTGCCGCACGGCGGCCGTGCAACAACGGTTACTGCACGTTGGCCATGCGGCAACGACCGACGTGGCGTGTGTAGAGGTGTTGCCGCACGGTGGCCGTACGGCAACAATGCTATATGTGCATATACAGCTCACACGTGATCATGTGCGGCAACAGTGCTATATGTGCAAATGCACCTCGCGCGTGATCATTTCTAAAAATACGTGTTCAAAACATACTATATCTACTAAAAATTCTGAATTATGTACTTAATTAATACGTACACACTAGTAGTGTACGCACATATATATTATATGTATGCCCAGACTTGAGCATGCATGATGTATGATGTATGCATGCATGATAATTAATAAAGTTCGCACTAGTATATTGCTAAACAAGGTGTTGACCTCCCTTGTACTGTCCTTTCACGAGAGCTTGCTCGATCGGTTCCATGCCATGCTGTATCGAAACTAGGTTTAAAGATTCTAGGATCAAACAACATGCACGTGCTGTTCGCGAAGAAAAAAAGCACCACTACTAGATACCTTGGATCAATTTTGAGAACAGCACAGGCCAATCGTTGAATTATCACATTTAGGGTTTATTTTGATACATTATCGGAGTTTAAACTAAAATTCCTTTCAATTCAAAAGAATTAGTTATCTCTTCCAATTCAAATAAATCCTTAGTGGATCAAGTCCTACCGATCCTTCGTATGCTAGCTACTATTTGACCTTTATATAGATCCGTTTAAACTACCGTGTTTTTTTTTTGAGCACACGCACGCGTGATACCGTGCCTCCGCTCTTGTTACCTGCGAAATATGTTGCGCTGCGCATACCTGCGTCGTTAACGTTGAGTGCACTGTAGCCGGAGATGGAGCGCCCATCGTTGGGTTCGTACCATGGCAATGCGATGTTCCACGTTCCCTCCCGGTAGGGGTAATGGCCTGCATGACGTTATTGCAGCTTTCAACCTTTGCTTCGTATGATTAACAATCTTCCGTATGCCAAGAACCAAAAACCCAAACATATATATAGTTTTACTCTAGCCAATATTTCACCACACATTTTAAATCTTTTGCAAAGAGCCGGTAGGAGTAAAAAAAAACGCTACAGCCGGTTGGACAACCCAATGACGCTTGACTGCTTGACATGTCTTCTTTTGCTGAGGGGGTACAAGTACACACGACACAAGCTACGAATTTATCTATCGAGGACATTTAAAGTCTTACAAAGTATGAGTACATATTTTTTCATCTGAACACGTACACGTGTGTGTACTTCTAATATAAATAGACATTAGCACCAAGTTTAGAACTTGAACGCTCACCTAGCCATCTGGCCACGATCACACACCAGCTTGCTACTTGACTTGTCTTCCTGGTGTTGTAGCTCCCACCAAAAGTTTTTTTTTTCCTAGAGAGTATAAGGCAAGCACACGTACTCAGTATACACCACACTCACACCACCCAAGTACACACGCGCGTACGCGTCCCCTACACATGCTAGGAATTTAGCAGAGGCAAACAAGATTTGACGGAGCTCGGGCACGAGCTTTTAGGGAGAGATGGTCTAAGATCCCTTAGTTGTTGTCTGTAGTTGGGCTTGTGGATATAGTGGTCTAACGATATGGGGTCGAGACACTGGTTTAGCGGATCCGAGATCGGGTGCTGGTTTAGCGGACCGATAGGACTGCACAACACTTATATTACATATTACTTGTTGGCGCCACTATACTGGAGATATTTTGTATCTTCCTGGCATTCATCTCATCATACTGGGCATACGACAATACCATTTCATTTTCACAAAGAATGTTGTCTATGCCGAAACTTCCCAGGCGCAAGTACAGTATTGCTCAGCGTCGTCAGGCGTCTCCATCCAGCAAGCAGAGCGGAGTGGTCGGGTAAGCTGGCACAGTGCAACATGGTCGGTGGATGCATCCAAGAGAAAGAAGCAGAAGACCTGTTGCAGCGGACGGTGCGTTGGGTCGGCGTCGACGAGGGAACCGTCACACGGCGTGGTTTCTATTCTGAGGTAAAGAAATTATATTGCTCCTTGATAAACTGTTGGAAACAGTGGCCACTTCATCTTCACATAAAAGTGGGACCTGACCAAGTGCCATGGCCAATATGGGCTGAGTGGGCGGTTGTGGCAAGTGCCCTTGTATGGCACGTTGTTACTGACATATGCTTATGCACCGACGAGGCTACCGGCGTTGATGACTTAATCAAGTCGCAATGTTTTCTTCTTGCAGTAGTGGATCTAATATTAAAATGGAGGTGTTCATATGCCACTCGTATGAAGAATCTTGTAGATCGGAAGGTGTGTCACGACACTACTGACACCTTTCGTAACAAGATCTAAGATTAAAATGGAGGTGTTCGTATGAGTGGCATTTGTCTACCTTAGGACCTGATGGTCCACTTCCTCTATAGATGGATGCATGTGTTCGAGGAGATATCCACTGTCCGACCAACGGTAGGGTGGGCTCTAGCCCCAGCCGATCCGCCCCGTGGTCTCCTTGGAGTTGCTCAAGATCGAAGCAGCGGCTGATAGGTGGGAGCTGATCGCGACGATATGGATTGAGATGCACGCGCATAATTGCGGGCCTGGGTTCCACTTCCACGCCAAGCATCTAACCACTGGTGGGGAGTTCATCAGTCATGTCAAGGTCCTCCTGTTTATTCTAGGCATTCCTTTCCGTGGGGATCCAGATTCGGACTGAGCATCATTTGCTTGAAGAGCGTAAGTACTCCAAGCAGGGTCATCAGTTTTTCCTTAGTCTCTTATTCTGCTTTTATAATGTAAACTGGGACTGAAAGTTGTTCGATCCCTGCGGAAAATAATGAATGGTGTATGCAATATGCATGCATGTCCGATGCCCCTCTCACATTTCCAATTGTCGATCGCGTCCCTATAGCTTTACCCACTCTGCTGTTTCAGGTTTTGTGGAATTATACTGCTCTTCCATGTCCATCTGACGCCGAGGCAGTGCGTCAAGTAACTTCACAACGAAAATCAGCACCTCGGTTACTTACAGCGTTACAGGCGGTGGCTGATTTGCAAAGAAGTAGCAAAATTAGCAACGCTCGATCATCGACCATGAACATTGCAATATGTTTTTTTAAAAAAAATATATATAGAGGAATGAACAGTACAATATATGGCCTAATGGACTTGAAATGTACAGATGGGCCCAATCTGGGGTTACTTTGTGGACCTTACGAATACCCTGCATTTCATGCCCGATCTGTTGTACTATCTGTAATTCGTCTGATCATCCGAACGGCCCAGCCCAAAAACGTCGCCGCAACTCGCAAGTTTACACGCAGTTTAACCAAGATGATGATTCTCAAGTGTCAACAGAGTACAGTAGCACACATCTCGACGATCTCGTCTTCAGCTGGCCAACTTGAGTTCCCGTGTACATGTCCGGCCGGCGAAAGGCGCGCAGCAATAATTCTGCCGCCTGCATGGGGGGAGAAAAGGCAGGCACGGCATGGCGCCGCGGGAGCACGCAAAGCGATCAGACGGAGATAGATCGAATCGATCGATGGGGGCTCACATCACTGCATCATACACCACAGACGCCATCATGCGTGCACAAGGCGCGCCCTTTGTTCTTCACCTCATTACTTCCGTTTCTGTACCACAAAACATACCACGCGTATACATCCTCGATCGATCCGGCCACTTGGTATACTAGCTACTTTGCTACCTCGGCATCCATTGATCGATCGCGCGCATATATATGCGATATTTATTGATGTCATTCTCGGCGTGCATCATGCATGTAGAGGATCAGTCGGCAGGCCGGCCGGGCTGTATGCACTGCAATGGAACCATGGTCGTTAAAATCATGATTTTAGTCGTAGAATTGTATTCTACGGTCCCACCACACACGATTTTAGTTGTAGAATTGTATTATACGATCCTACCACATTAAAACAATCTAAATCGTACATTGAGTTGTACCTAGTAGAATCGTGATAGAATCACGTTCCTAGTCGCAGAATCGTGTATAATCACACATCATCTCGAATTGTAAAAGATTCAAGTGTTTGGTTGTGTCCTTTCCCTCAATCAATTCAAGTTGTATGACAAGGACTATGTAATTAGTAGGTTTGGACATTAAGATTTGGAAGCTTGGAATAATAAAAATTATTTTAACTGTTTATTTATTTTACTTTTTATGTAAAATATTCATGCAGTGGCAAGGTTGTTAACATCAATAGTCTAGATGTACCTCAAAATGACATGGAATCTAAATGGCAATTTAGACATTTATCAATCAAATTAGATATCACATGACAAGATAAACACTCGTATCACTCTTGTAATACACGACACATTGAAAATAAAATATATTTTTTGGTACAATCAAATAGAATATTAGATTCTTCGATTTAATTCTAACATACGATCGTAGCGGAGTGTCTCCGATCCGATTGTGAATCGCGATTCTGACAATCTTAAATGAAATGCGTGCTTCTTCTTTTTTTTGTTCGATTTGAACGCCTTTTGACCTGCATCATGCGTGCGTGCGACCTGGCCGCGTCGGCGGATTTCCAGCCACCCCCAACACCATCCCTGTCGAGTCCAGTCTATTTTCACTCCCGATCTGCTAGGGGCCGTTCATTCATTCATGCACTCGATCGATTTCTGGATCAAGGCCTGTTGCAGACAGCGTGTGCACTGGCTTGCTTATTGCAGTTCTCAATCAGTAATCAACTCTGACTGGCTCACTGAAGTGAGACTTTACTACTTAGTTGACACAACTACATTAATGTACGTAGTTCAGGCGCCTGATTTGATCGAACATGTACAGAATTCAGCACGAGAGCTTTTAACACGGTTCATGCTGGGGGTACTACAATGCGGTGCAACATACACGCAGGAGTAATCCTTGTAATCCTTCTCACTTTAGATCCAAGTGCCAAGTGTGGTATGATGCTGCATGCAAGGATGCTGTACTCGTGAAGCCAATGGACAAATCCTACGACCACATGTCGTACGACTCGCGGGCACGAACAGTACAACGGAGTGACATAGGGACATGGAGGGGGGGGGAAAAGCAGGGCAAAAGCAAAAGCTCATAGGGCAATGGATGGTATGGGGAGATATCCACTGCCCCTTTGTCCCTGAGAGCAAATCACATTTGGGGCCTTCTTTCCTGCTTTTTTAGATAGACCTTTCTCTTGCATCTATGCAAAGGGTGCGTAGAGGGCATCCACGAAAGCAAGGCCTGCGCCCAAAGCAGGAGATGGGCACCTGGTGCATCATTTGGGGCCTTCCTGCAGTATGCTAGCTAACCTATGTAGGTTAGAATTGGGTCTATAATCGTAAAAGAACATTCATTCTTTGAAATTCTAAAATATTTATGGTTTAGTATCATATTGTCTAGCCAAATGACGGAAGGACAATTTAGAAGGTGAAGTCCTCAGTCTTTGTCAACCCCTTGAAGCATGTGAAATATGAAATGGTGTGACATTATTAGGACTATAGCATTATTTTTTTACATCTATAGTTTTATGTGAGTTTTGTCTCATAATAAAATCTAGAATTAAAATATTGTTCATATTTCCAACAATATAGGACCATGTAACAACTTAAAATGGTCTAGTTAACCAAGGACAATTAGGCTACTTCTTTCCGTTTGTAGTTTAAACCTTGAATTTTGTTCTGGTCTGAGATAGTAGGCGAAGTGGCTAGTGCAGCTCTCTAATAATATTGCAGGAAGTAGATTAGGTCGCAAACATCAATTCCCGGAAAATCCACGAATAATCTAACTAGCAGATAGTTCGACCATAGAACCCTAGCCTGTAGATAGACCAACCGGATATTAGTCGGTTGGACTATCCTTCGGTTGGCTCTGTCGCATATATTTAGTTGTGCAAGTGACAGAAACGATCGGAAAGCAAGCCAGGACAAATGCAAATGATGATGCAGCCTTTCTGTCCCTGCCATGTTGAAACGGGCTAATGGTGTGGAAAGATGACTAAGCTTTGGTCTTTCTAATAATCTATAGTACTAACTGAGATGCTGTGAAGGGGACTAAGAAAAGAGGAAGAAGCTAAACAGGCTTGGAATGTTCTCTGGGCCTTATCTGCTGGCACTTTGGCACTACAGCACCAATCCTAGGAGATCCTGGCCGGGTCGTCGGGCATGCATGGTTGCTCCTTTTGATGGAGCCAGCCATATGGATGCCATGTGCCTGGCATGTGTTGGGAACATTAGGCCATCTGATGGGTTGTATTTCATATTTTAATACCCATTTAGCAAATATATCGGCTGATCAGCATGCTAATGCTTCTCCCTGCTGAAATCCAACCATCCTATATGATACGGAAAACGAAAACAAAAACAAAATCATCAAATGCCAAATGGTACAGCCGTATGATCTTTAGGGCATAAGATTTTTTATGCTTTGACAATGGAGTTACAAAGTCTGGTATGTGTGGTCACACACTCTCTTACTAATCAGGCAGCTTCACTCTTTTTTGTAGTCTACACAGGGACATGCATCTGACCCCATCTCAATGTGGAGCTAGCAATGTGGCAAAACCTTTATTCCCACATTGGGCTCCCCTTTGCCATCCTTTTGGCTTCCCTTCCAAACCTGTGCTCCTCACATGGGCTCCTTCACTCTTTCTACAATTGGTCTATATATGCTGCATAATTGACTACCTACCATTCGTTGTCATTGATACGTGGAAATGAATGAATGTCGCAAGTCCTTCTCAAGCTTCTACAGGTCTTCTGCATCCAGACTTGTAGCGTGCATGGATCTCTCTCATGGTTTTGATAACGTCCCTTTTGTTCCGCTTTGATTGGAGAGACAAGGGAATTGCGTGCCAAGGTTGGCGTGCCAACTAGAAACAATGTTCGAGATGTACTTGTCACTTCTTGTATCAGATTGGCATTGCCACAATCAGCATAAGGGCCTCTGCGAGTTGTAGAATTTGTCATTTTGTTCTCTATTTTCGCACCAGTATTCTCGACATTTTCTAGCTACATAGTACGGACCCTTAATTGCATCATCAAAAAAAAATCCTTTCCTTTTAGGAAAATTTCATATAGAGTTTGTGCCCAAACTGAAAGTTGACTGCATGACCACACAACAAAGAGCCAATGCACTCGACATGCCGACCTTCATCGGCGCTCTTGCCACACGTAATTTGCGACATTCCCTCCTCCACTCCCATTTTTATATTTAGCTTTCTTCTACATTTAAGCACGGCTGATAATGACGAAACATAAGACTGCTCTCAAAAGAAAAGAAAAGAAAAAAAAAGGAAGAAGATAATGAAACACGAGACAGTAACAGGGCACTCTATCCGGTAGATCACTCAACCACTGCACGTCGCAACGCGTGAAAGCAGCTGCTGCTCCGGAGATCGATACCCTGCAAGATCCAGTGATACCCTGCCATTCCACTGCAAATCCTGCACAGGCAGACCGACACTGCGAGAAGGATTAGAATACAAGCTTTCATGCGCGTAGATTTCGGAGTACAGGAACAAGCACGCTGGTCCAAGAGCAAACACGGATATATATAAGCACACGGTAGTACCGTACTGAGCCGGTTGCCTCAGGGAGGGAGAAAAGAAAGTTGGCAAGGCAGCGCAGCGGTGACTTGGGCAGATGTTGCGCATGCATGGAAGACCGCAAAAATCGCTTGGTAATAATAACAACAGTAGCTTTTTATCCAAAATAAATAAATAAAACATAAAACTAGCTGTTATATAAACTGACGCATCGAATGAAAATTATGAGGTGAGATGCGATGTTCTTAACTGTAGCACGAGAAATATATTTAGTGTTGTTTGTAGATAATATAAAAACATATTACATGTAACGGTTATCTGGACCGTTTGACAAGACCTACGGCACATGAATTTTCGGCGACAAGGTATGATATGCAACTGGTCCCACGTGCTAGCGACTGTCTGCCGGTATTTGATAGGCTGTTTTTATGCAAAGGATTATAGGAATCAGGGGACTGCACTTCCTACCCCATCTGCAATTTTTTTTTTCCCCAAAGATTTTGGACCTTATTAAATCGGCTACTGATGGCATATCTTTTCCTTGAATTTTCAGTCTGAAGTCAGTGGTGTCGTGGCCATCTGATGGGCCAATGGGTAACTGGGTTAGTAGACTTTGGAGTGAACCGTCCCCTCAATGATCACATCAATATTGACACCGGTACTATCGGTTTCCTATAAGCTGGTTACTTGATAGAAAAAAATGCATGGTGACATGATCTACTCTGGAAGTCAGAGCTCGTTGGCCAGAGGAAAGAGAAATTGGAGCGAAGTGAAACGAAACAGCATGTCTTGCGTTCAAAATTACAACTCCATAAATACAGATCCGTTCAAAAATGCGAAAGTTTTGCTGTACTTTCGAGAGTTTGAGATATCTCAAAATATCCTGTTTGAAGTTGATAGTTGATTTCCGGATTCGGCGAGAGTTGACAAGGATGAAATTGGCTTATTCAAATATTTGTAAGAACAGAGCAATTCTTTACGTAAATCTTGAACAGTTCCCACGCTCATAAACAGGGTTACGGATTGCAAACCATAAGTAGAAGTAGAAGCATGTTGGCCATTGTGTCAGCAAAAACTGAGATACGATTTCTTCAGGTTTTGTGGCTTTTCCAAGGCAACATGCCTGTGGGGCTCTTATCTACGCTAGTTTTTTTTTAGGGAATTATCTACGCTAGTTTGGAACTAACAAACCTTCGATCTGCAGCCATATGCTCTGCTTATTATATACCACTTGGACAGAGTGCTTAATTAGGAGATGTATAGTTCAGGTTTGTCGTAACAAAGGCCGATCCACTAATGATGAGGAAACCAATAGATTATTCGCAAATCGCAATTTACAAGTCAAGAAGAGGAAGGAAGCGACGCATGCAAGCAATACACAGCTAGCTTCCAGCCAGGTGCAGCTTTGCATCGCCTCGTCCATCCATGCATGCAGCGGCGACTTGGGTCCAATCTAATGGAGTGCACAGCTAATCGGTCCCCATCAAACGCATCAAATTTCAAAAAACGGAAAAAGAGTGGTTCAAATAACGACTCACAGGAAACGGAGTAGTACCTGTTCTAATTAAGGGGTATATCTGCCATTTGACGTGGTGGGACCAGGCGCACAGGTGACATCATTTGGCACGAGGGAGGGAGGGAGGCATTTCGGTAAAAAGCGTGAGGTGGTGGCCTGGTCGGTGTGGGGTAGTACTGTTGACCACTGTCCTTTTGAACAGGGGCGTCCCATAAGTCAAAATATGATCTAGATTTTTTATCTCCTATTTGTATTCGTATAAAAAAAAATATACACAAATATAGTATAAATTTTTATTATTTAAAGTGTTATTTTATCCGTATTATTCATATTCGAATTCGAATTCAATTATATATATATATATACACACACACTTTCGACTCTCGGGTGTAGTTACTCTCATCTCTGATATATTACTTAAAAGAATCTGGTATACTCCTTTATCACTTTGGGTATATTTATATACTAATTATAAGATACTCCAATGCGAACCACATAAAAAAATTACAATAGAGTCTATAGTTTTTAGTATATTTTGTAAATATATTTATATTCGCATATAAAGAGGAGTATGTCTAAAAAATTATACGTACCACCCCTAAAAATATATAAATATCACATAAGTAGTCTTATATACTCGTATACTGCACAGATATACTCTCAGTTGGAGTAACTACACACGGGACTAGCAAAAAGGCTATATATATATATATATATATATATATATATATATATATATATATATATATATATATATATATATATATATAGTATAATTAATTTGTTGGATAAGTATTTTTGTTTAATATTAATTCATGTTTTTAGGTGAAAATAGATAAATTAGAATGATTAGGTGTGCTACATACAAAGATAAAGTATCATAAATATATTACAATTACATGAGTTACGAAGGTGTCCGAATTAAGTAGGTATTTAATTCATATTTGTATTTAACAATAGTCAAATTCATACACATATTCATTTAGAAAGTACTGATACAAATACAAAAAGATCACTCTTCTATCCGTATTCGATCCGATACGGGCAATTAACGCTGTCCGTTTTTCTCCCACCAGACGCGTCCCAGGACTCCCATGTCGCATATCTATTTCATTTTACCGGACGCGATGTGAAGCTTGTTACTGCTTACTTCTCGCCAAGGTTTTTTTTTACCGCGGGAAGCGTGCGGGAAGTTTACCGGATGGTCGCCGGCGGTTCCAGTTTTCCAAACGTACGTTCCCAGGCCGCAGGTGCAGAGCGAGTCGAATAAATTGATACGGATGGACCGCTATGCTCCGGTACTAGGAACTTGAAGTGTAGGGATAGAATTCAAGGAGTCATCAATTTGGACTATACTAGCAACAGGCAGTAGTACCGATCAATTCACTGGGTTTTCCTCATTTCCATAAATCGGGAATAACCTACCTCGTCTTCCAAATCAATGTGTGATCATCGATCTGTCCCTGTCCTTTAGTATGAACTGCTAACCATATTTGATTGGAGCGATAAAAGGGTTGCTGGGAAGAGAAAATGAGAAATAGAGGTGTGGAAAGCTAGCTCCCCATGAAAATGCATTATTCAACTGTAAAGAAAACAATAATACAAGACACATGATGTAGTATCTCCCGTCATCTCTCACCTCTCGTACCCCATTTAATAGACAAAGTCGATGTTGTTAGAATTTTGATTCTAATCATACGATCCTATATTTCTACAACTTAGATTAACTAAATAAATCGATTCGATCATATGGTAGAGTCTTAATTTGGTAAAATCTTAATATTATTATGATTCTAATAAAAAATGTAGGACCGTGATCAAAATTTTCAAACGATCCTACCCGATTTTACCGATTGTAGTGATTTATTATAAATAATTATTTGCATATGTCTCTTTCATTGTAAACTTTTACTTTTTATTTCTTCATGTTTATTATAATTTGCATAAATAAGAAACAATCTTTCTTTTGCACTGCAATTTGGTAAACAAAAGTTCAAAATGTATAGTTTAAAAAATATATAGAAGTTTTAAAATACAAGGTAGATTTTTTAAAAAAGGGTTTCTTTGGTATAATCAAATATGGTTTTAGGTTCTAAATCAATCTTACGATTCGCGATTTTGGTGAAGAACCTTCAATCCAATTTAGGATCGCGATTCTGACAACCTTGAAGACAGTGATATACCATAATAGTGTCTTCATGTAGACATTCAATTACGTCAACTCCACAGTTAAAAGGAAATTGAGAAAAAGAAAAGAAAAAATAAATAATCATATCAATTGTTATTCGAGTAGAAAAAGATTATAAGCATTAACATTTGGCTAACATAACTGACGGATGTTCGCTGCTAATCAATCTCACGGTTATCCTCACTATCGTCGCTTCTCCACTGTGCCACCACCTCAAGGCCGCCTTTCCTACTGCCCCGTGACCACCCCGTCAAACCACCTCCCCGTGGCGCCATCCAAAACCAAACATGATTATCAGCCGCCAATGCCATCGACTCAAACCTAACTCGATTGTTGTGCCAAGTGCCATTACTGTCGTTTGTCCTATATCGCACAATTTATCAGCGCTCTTGTCAACTTACCATTGGATCACAAGTGTTGTGAGGTGACGAGGGGTTGTGTGACATATTTACCCAATGCCACTATCATCAATTGTCCTTGTTGAGAGGGGAGTAGGCTCGGTCGGTACGGTACGGTACGACACAAATGACGGGCCAGGTTAGGTCTGAGAATGCAGTCTATTGGGCGGTACGATCAGTTGGGTCGTGCTTGAGCCGGCTCGGCACGAAATAAGCCTAACCTTTCTATTCTAGCCCAACCCCCCTCGTCCTAGCCCAATCCCTCCTCCACACCAACCTGGTCAAACCAATCACCTCATTCTCTCACCCCGTCTGACCCAACACCCCTCCCAACCCCTATCCATAACCTCTTCTCCTGAGCCCCAGCTCCCAAATTTTCAATCCCTAATCCCCCTCCCTCCAGCTCCAGCAGCCTCCCTCCCCACGCATGGCCGATCACCACCCTCCCTCCCTCTCCCTCCCCACATGCCCCTGCCCTCGCTCTCCCTCCCCACACACTGCCACCCTCCACCCTCCCTCCAGCCACCTCCTCGTCGCCATCCTTCTCACCCCCTTCGCAAGCGCGTGGTGCGGCAGAGGTGGGCGGAGTTCTTCATCGGTGTTCAGGAGGAGGATGAGGCTATGGCGAGGGGAGTGGGTGTGCATGGCGCACGAGTGTCTGTCTTCCTAGGCGGCGGCGGTTGTCATCTTCCCGAGAATTTATAGTTACTTAGGGTTAGGCTTGAGCCGACACGGTACAGCCCCAGCACGATGGGCTTTGGGCCGTGCCTGAGTCTGATCGGAGGCGAGACAGGCCAGGCCGAGTCGGCACGATGTAGTGGTCGGATCGAGCCAACACAACATAACGCGGTCCGAAGCACGATGGACCGATAACACCGGCCCAACGCCCACCACTAGGTGGGATTGACTTGTGTGACATGAGGACAGGGAGGTTGTACAATGGGCTATGAGTGTGCAATGCGGAGGCAGCGAGAGAACAAATTGAGAGAAGAGTCGCGACTCAATAGGAAGAAGAAAATCTTTGGGGGAGAGCCTCACCATGCATGGGTGGCGCCAGGGGGGTGCCCCTGGTGCACGGGCACCCCCAAAAATGAATACCCAATTTTTTTTTATATTAGGTATAAGCACTCAACAGTTGGACACTTAGGCTGACCATTTCAACAATTCAGCCCACCAGGCCACCAACTAGAGCAAGTCGCCAGGCACTGAGGCACCCGTACCCACACCTTCCTAGGTCATTATACAATCTATCCCAGAGAGTACTATCACAAAAAGACTTGTTGTAGAAGCTAATGAAGGCTTTTGGCATCTGTTCCGACGAAACGTTTCGGTTCTCGGCGCAACCTTTTGTTCCTGTCGTGGTGTCATCTCGGCTAGCTACAATTGCATGTGTGTATGGAGTACCTTCCATTTTTCTCACATTCATATTTTATGCAAGTTATTTCCTAAATTGATAACTATAGTAATGATATACGAAAAAATAGTAGTAGATAATTTCCTCTATTCTTTTTTTTCTTGACATTTTATTACTTCTAAAGGGCAAATTCCTAGCTTCATTAGGCGATGCATAGTTTGAACCAGGGAAAACTTTTTCGATGAAATTTCGGCGATTACCAGCGAAAATTGGATTTATCAGACCCATCTGGTAAAATTTCCAACTGGCCAAAAAAAAAAAAAATCAGATTTGCTAGTTTTTTTTTTACAAATATAAAGAAATTTTGTAACCATATGCAAACACAATAGTGCAAACACCTTTAGTCTTGAAGAGGTTAGTTTTGGATTCGAACCTTAGCTATGCATTTTTTTTCCTGTATTTTCTGTTTGAAGTTCACAAAAAAAATCAAATTTTGAGTCGAAAATTTCGGCCGAAATAAATCCGAAAATTATGGTAACCGGGTTTGCTAGGTTCTGAATTTTTTCCCTAACCGGTAGCTTTTTCCCTGATTTAAACTAATTGTAGCCGGTATTGCTTTGTGTATGCACCCCCAACCAAATTCCTGGCTCCGCCACTGTCATCATGAGATCCTCTTCCTCGGCCGTTCGATTCAGGGTGGTCGGTCGGATGAGCTGTGGAAGCGACGGGGCCTCAGCCGAGGCTCTCCACCGAATTTATTTCCGACTCAACGCATTGGATAACTATGGCGGGATTTGAGCCAGATCTAGGTTAGGATCCGCCCGAATTTTAGCAATCTCGTCAACATTTTTATCTACAAATTACCAACTCAGTCGATCTGAGCTGTCAAAGGCGCACGGAGCCATGGAATGACTAGTCGTCGGGTGCTGGTATTGTCTCACAGGTCTTGCACAAGGCCCGTATTGTTTCACTGACAGGTTGGACAAAGTCCGTATTGTTTCACTGACAGGTGGGACACCACAATAAACTTTCTTCTCCGCTCCTCCCCTAGGACCCCTACGGCCCTACCTCTTCTTTGCTCCATGGCTCCATCTCCCCGATCTTTACAAAAAGAACCCCGAATCCCCACCTTTTGTACCATTGTCCCCGGCCCCTTGCTATTAAAAGCCATCTCCCAACCAGACAGAGCTAGCACTAGCACTGCATTGCAGCAATGGTGGTTTCCTCTACCCCGTAAAGCCACCACTTGCGGTTCTTGGCGTGTTCCTGGCCTTCCTCGTACGGACGCGGGCGCAGCCATGGACATGGCTGGGGAGGAGGCCTACGAGTACGAGTACGACCTCGAGAACCCCTTCACCAGCCCCGCCGACGAGCCGATCGCCAGCCTCTTCGACGCCGAGGGTCACCACTCGCCGTCCGTCTCCGCCGCCGCATCCACCGCCCGCCGCGACGCCGCCGGCTTCATCTCCAAGGTGCGTGGCTCTTGTCCTGTGTTTCATTCTTACCGACGGTTCCTCTCCTGTTTGTTGATCTGATCAGCCTCGATCGTACCAGGTACGGCACGACGGCGAGCTGGCCGTACACCCGCGGGTAGCCTACCTCGCGCTCAACTACGTCGATCGCTTCCTCTCCAAGCGCCAATTGCCCGTAAGAACGCGAAAGATGGGAGTCTTTCTCCCAAGATTTGTGCAGGAATTCGCTCTGATCTGATCCACCTGGTTCAATGCAGTGCGAGTCGAAGCCATGGGCGCCGCGGCTGCTCGCCATCAGCTGCCTCTCTCTCGCCGCCAAGATGCAGCGCGTCGCCGCCATCTCCATCGCTGACATCCAAGTACAAGCTTAAGCGTACCTTTGTTTCTTCGGTTCGATTTCGTGAGAGATTTGCCTGGGGATTAGTTAAACAACGGCGCGTGTGTTGTGGCGGCGTCGGTTGCAGAGGGACGAGGACTTCATGTTCGACGCGGCGACCATCCGGCGCATGGAGCGGCTGGTGCTGGGCGCGCTGGAGTGGCGCGCGCGCTCCGTCACGCCGCTCGCCTTCCTCGGCTTCTTCCTCTCGGCGTGCTTCCCACTGCCGCGGCACCCGCCTGTGCTCGCTGCAGTCAAGGCGCGCGCCGTTGACCTCCTCCTCGGCGCCCAGCCCGGTACGTCCACGCCCTCGCCCGCGCCGGCATGCCCAATGCGGTATCCAACACACGCCAAGGCTTCCCCGTTAGATTCAGCGAGCGCTCAGCTGTTGGTTTCGTGCATTTTGCAGAGGTGAAGATGGCGGAGTTCTCGCCCTCCGTGGCGGCCGCCGCGGCGCTGCTCGCTGCCGCCGAAGAGGTCGCCGGTGCCCACCTCCCCGCCTTCCAAGCCGGCGTCGCCGCTTGCCCCTTTGTAAATAGCGTGAGCATGATTTTATAGAACCGTACATCTTTGTTTCGACTAAAGCCCCCTTAATCTCCACTAATTTACGAGACAACCTCTTTCACGCCAAATACACTCTGGATGTTTTGGGAGAGGCGATTTTTGGTGTTCCAGTAATTTACTACTGTTTAGCTTTTTTTAGTTATTTTCCTCGTGAAATGGAGCAAACGCAAGTATGGAATCGATTGACCACCCTGTAAAACTTGGCTGTTTTCTCACTTCCGGAATTAATAATTTCTGCTGCTCATAATTTTTACGTTCATCGTAGAAAACCCTTGCATTTGGATAATTACAGCAAGGCCCCTGCATGCTGCTAAGTAGAGCATACTAATGTTTTGAAGAACTAATAGTACAAATGTAAGATCTGTAGAAACGGAGGGGGTTGGTGCTAACTTTGGCTGTATCTTCTCTGTCCAGGAGAAGCTGCGAGAGTGCGGCGAGGTGATGGCGGCGGCCTGCGGCGGCGGCCTCAGCCGGACGGCGACGAGCGACGACACGCCGGTGACGGTGCTCGGCCACCACCACAGCGCCAGCTCCGAGAGCGAGCGGACGGTCGGATCGGCGCGGCGAAGAAGCGCTGCATGGGCCCACCTTCCCAGTGGGGGTTGGCGGCCTGCGGCAGGGTGATCTCAAGCGGGCTTGTGACAGCTGGAAGAGTTGGAAATTTACTCTTGCCCTCCTCTTTTATGTTTTTCTCTTTCCTTTTCTTTTCAATTCTTTTTTCTATTTTAATCTTCTCGAGGTAAAGCAGGGATGGAGAGACTTGGTGGCGGTAGCTGTCATTTAATTGCCTTTTTTGCCTGTCTTTTTTTTCACTTGTGGGGCCTAGTTGTGGTAAATTTTTGCGGCAGCGCAAGATGTGAGACTGGATGGATATATTGGGGATGAGAGGGGAAATAATGATGTGATATTGCGGAAAATAAAACAAAAAAATATGTTGATCATTACTCCCTTTGGTTTAATATTCTCTGTGCTTTTATATGCATTTTTCATTATTAGAGCAGGTCTATTTTCTAAATAATTATCAACATTAGCTGAATATAAATTGAGATGGACCCATATTTGCTGGGTGAGGCCCTCAGTAGCTGAGGGGATCAATCCCGAATGGACGGAATTTTCTTCCAATTGAGATCCTACCTAATGTGAGATACTGTAGTTACATTCGAGAATACCCTTTTTGGTTTGGGTTTTTAAGAAGAAAAAAAAAGAATACGAGATCCCAAACGAAAAGAATGGTCAACGGAGGTACGGAGGAATGCGACGTGTCAGGGCGGAAGGAGGCAGCCTTGTACTTTACCTTTCCCGACTGACCTGCCGCTAGATGCGCGCCACGTGGAAGCATGGCCGCATCACGGCCTTCGCTCGCGCGCAGGCCCCCCGACCCTGTCCCTGGTGGCTCCCGCCTCGTGCATGCAGCCTGCATGGTGCTGTACACAGCCCCCCCCCATTCCCATACGTACGTAGAGTATATCGTACTCGTAATATTACGTATACTCGTACACGCGTATTTATTTATTACGTAGATACGTTAGTACACAACCAAACATGACATCGCATGTGTAGGTACGCTTTGCAACAAACATCCTGACATGTGGGCCCCCGGTGTTTGGTCTCACTCGGAGGTTGTTGGGTCCACGGTGAATTGATTTTCACGCTTGGAGGCGAGAGAGAGAAGGATGGGTGGTACATCACACCACACATGTGCCAATGGATATGTTGCGGCAACGCTCGCCTGAACGATCCAATTTTTTTCCCCCCTTTCTTTCTCGCTCTTCTCCTTTTCGAGGACACTGTTTGAACAGACGTTAGGACGTGACATTTGACTCCATGAGTGGATGTGACGAGTGCTGTGTCGCATATGGCGCTATGTGTAGTGTGCCGCCACCTTTTCCACCCGAAATTGCGTAGCAATCGCGTTGACGTGCGGGGGTTGTGGCGGCCTTTACTCGAGTGCCATCTATTGCTCGTGCCGCCGGCGTGTTCTGCTCTAGCTACTGTGTAATAAAAATCGCCAACTCGGTCGGTAAGTGGTGCCATGTATGTATGTTTGGTCAAATCATTGTGTCGCAGATCTTAAAGTCGTGGTAGCTTAAGTGCCATTTGGATTAACATTGTCTCGCCAACGGGTTTAAATCGTCTGTATTGTGATTTTTTATAGGTGATTCATAAATTATTTGTAATAATTGTCTGTTATTACAGATATATAATTCAGACAGTTCAAAAATTATCTGTAAACTGTCTATAATAACCTCTTCTGTAGTAGTGTTTGGTAACTTATGAGTATGATTGTTTATATTTTCTTGCAGCTTAGCTAATGGTACATGAAACTTGATAAGCTGGCATGACTAATTAATGTCATGTTGTTAGTTTTGTTGAGTGAAAAGTGGTATAGAACTAGGAGATATGGATTTATACTAATACATTTGGTTATTGGAAGGGGTACCATAGTGAAGATTCATCTAGTCCTGGTATTATGTATGGTTTTCGTGGGAGTTAACGCTTTGTCTACAATACTAAAAACAGTGTGCTCCTAAGAAGGACAAGAAACGGTGAACTCTCCGTGGATGGAGTAGTGAGTGCACAATGGTGCAATCCGTCCATCAGGTTCGGGTCTCACTACTGTTCCAAACTAATAGCTTCTTCCAACTTTTCTTTAGAAAGGGCAACGATAAGAATCAGAGACTAGATACTTTTTTTTGGCGAGGTAGAGAGACTAGAGACGGCTCTTTCCCCCCCCCCCCCTCTTGTGATGCCGACACGAACCAACAAACGATTGAGCGACAAACACAGACTGACAATGTTACTTTATGTTATGAAAATTTAGTAACAAATCTAGGAGAATTGAGTCCATTTGACCCCTGAACAACCACATTTATTTAAATTTCAACATTCGATTATGAAACACTCCTCAGCTATCAAAACCGATTATATTGACTATTCCATCTTGGTTTTGGTATGATGTGGCAGCTGTTTTGAGTCCTTAAATAGGCGTGGCGATGAGTTAACAAAGCACGTCGAGCACGGTGGTGATGATTCGACAAAAATAAATCTCACCCGCAATCGTGTTTCTCTTGGCTACGGTGTTGATGCGTGAGGGAAACGGCTGACGGTGGCGACATGGCGGCGGTTTACATGACCCAATGCCCGAGCTGGGCTCCACGGCCGCTAGCAGAGTGAGAGTGAGCTCTTGCGCGTGAGCTAAAGCCCCAACTGCAGCCACTGCTTTTCTGAGCTACCATCTGCAATCGTCAGTTGTTGCGACCTCCTCGGGTGCTTTATCCCTCCCTACCGATAGCGTTGGGATTGGGGTTGTTAGGAATTTGGTCCTATTGTTGACTATTAAGTTTGAATCCTTTGTGCCCATCCACAAAATCGATCTGATGCTTAGCTATGGTTGGGGATTTTTTTTAAAAAACGAAATGGTAGGAGAACAACCAATTATATTGATAAAGTGGAAAAAAGAGAGAGAAAAAAGTATAGCCACCGGCCCCTAACAATGATACTCCATGTACAGGTAAAAAAACTTTATCTGGAACACTTTGTAGAGGCAAACACCATCTACCACAACTTCATAACATCGACCAGCCCTCACACACACAAAACATGGATATTAGCCAAGGGAAGAACAACATCCCCACCACCGAACACACTAAAGCTTCAAACTGGCTTTCAAGCAATGTAGAGGACCACCATTTCATAGAGCTTGAAAGAGAATAATAGAAGCATAGGCAAGGTGAACCACAACTCCACCACGGCTAAAGAAACACAGTAAGCACCACACACTACTAGAATAACCAGCAATCGACTTCAGAATGAAGCGGATGAGGACGTAACCCACCTGCTCAACAATTGTCAAGCATTAGATGGCGTGTAGGAGAAGCTGGTAGCTCCGACTCCTCTCCCCCTTCTTGGCTCACCAGCTGTGACCTGCTTGCACTTGAAAACATGGTCAAACTGCTAAACACAAAGCCTCCACAACGGTCATCCTGCACCTCAAGACGACGGCTCAAACGTCGAACACCCAACTCTTTGGACCTCTTCAACGACTAGCCTGGTACTCCTTAGGACTACGGGAAATAACGAGCGTCCCCAACATCGCAGCTTGGCTGAGCCCTCTCCACAAGCAAGCCGAATGACGAACAGACACTGGAGAGGCAACAGAGCTGGAAACCGACGATTCATGAACTAGTGACAGATGCCAATGGGTCCGGGGAGGAAAGGTGGGGGCATTCAGACCTGGTGGTGAGAAGGACTCCCGGGTGACGGGGATCTAGAGGGTCTATTGGGGGGATCCAGAATCGGCGGGGTTGGATGCTGCCGAGTGACGGCGAACGGTGGTGGATTTAGGGGGTGGGGTGGGGAGGCACCGGATCAAAAGGTGGGGGTGTCGCCATCCTGGTCATATGCAGCGACACCGACCTGAAGCAAGTTAGGGCTAGCTGGACACCATTGGTGACCAGAGAGCGCCCAACTCTTCATATTCGGCGACGCCAGAGCCAACTCAAGGATGCCCACCACAACGGACGTTTGTGGTGATAACCAGCTAGAGAGTCGCGATGCTTGCGTCCAACTTGCACGACGGTGCCGACCCGAAGCAGGTCTGGTCTGTTAGTCGCTTGCGACTGACCACCTCTTCATATCCGGCGATGTCGGACCAAACTCGATGATGTGAACGCCGGAGAACCGCGAAGCCTACCCACACCACACACGGTGCCTGAAACAATCCAAATTTTTTGGAATTTCAAAAGTTTTTGGAGTTTTGGTTCAAATTTGAAATCTTGGCAAATTCGAAAAGTTTTCCTTGGTTTTCGCTTTCCTCTTTCGGAATTCCGCTTTTCCAACCCGAAAGTGCCTTTTCTCCCAAACGTTTCTCCCCTGTTCTTCTTCCTCACTGTGTCACCCTATCATTTGCCCGCGCCGTGCACTGGCTTCGTCCCCGTTGGGTTTCTTCCGCCACCTTCGCCTGCGCCAATACTTGCCACCTCGCCGCCAGTTTCCCCCTTCCCCGGCGACGATTGCGCGCAACCGCACACGCCTCCCTCCACGCGCCGCACACGCCTTCGCTCGGCTACAAGCGCCACTGCCTCTCCACGTGTATAAAGCCCGAGCTGCTGCACCATCGTCATCCCCAACATCCCCACATCCCCACATCCCCACCAACACCTCCCTCTTCCCCAATCCCGACCAAACTTTGCAAATAGCCGCTGCCCCTTTTATTTCCCGGTAAGCCGAAAGACCAAACCGACGCCACCCTCAACCCCTTTCCCTCTCAACACTGTCACCAACACCATCCCAACACCCTAAAGCTTTCCTCCACCTCCATTTCCCCTGTCGCCGCCTCGACCTCGTCAGCACCAACCTCCACCACCACGCCATGCACGGCTCATGTCACCAGCACGCCCCAGTGCACCCCAAACCTCGCTGCCACCTCCTCGAGTTCTCCTTCACCTACGGGTGCTCAAACCTCGACCAATTTGGCCAGAGCTTGGCCGAACTACCGCCACCATCTTGCCCTGTCTCGGTCATGTGTCACCTCTATCGCTGGCCCATCGTCGGACCTCCTCCGCTGGTGAAAATCCCTAAAATGGGTTGCCTACACCTCGGAGGTGCTTGCCACACCACCCAGCGCTACCACTCACCACCACCGCCGGTAAAATCCGCGCCGCCGTCCTTTTTTCTGCTCAGCCGCCATAGGGGGCGAGCTCCAGCTCGCTTAAAAACGAGCTGGGTTATATGCTCTTACTAGGCCACCAAAAAGGGCCGCCAAAGTTGGCGCAAATAGCCTTCGGTCCTGGCAAGTCAAGTGGGCTGGCCCAACACTGTTATACCATTGTACAACCCACCATTGTGCACTTTCAACCCAATACTGTGTAACCCAACACTATTCAAAGCCCACCCGAAATGCCCAATACTATTTAGCTCGTTAACACCTCAGCCCAACCCATAATTATTCATCAAACCCAACCTGTTATGAATAGTATTAACCCAATACTCTTCGTTAAAACCATTATTATTCCACCTGAATACTTAGTGGATAGTGCCAAAACCATTATTGTTCACCCAAACCCATCACTAGTGAACAATACTGGTTTTGACACTATTCACTAAAGGATTTGGGTGTGTGTGTATCCATTTTGACCATTTCAAGCCTGTGAAACCCATTTTCGACTCCATTTAGCCAAATGAAGCACCCAATGAATCTGAATCGTCTACACCACCTTTCTTTATATTCTTTCTATCGATGATCTAGTGTCGATCTTACAAATGAATATTTGGGAGTCTTCTAGAATTAGAACCACGAAGAGAATAATACAGGGATTTAGACAGGCTCAAGCCTTATTTGGAGAGAATAATAACCCTAGTCCTGTGTTGCTGTATTGACAATGCTCTTTTCAATCAAGAAGAAAAGTAATGCTAATTGACTCCTCCCGATCTGCCCTAATGTCCACTGACTTTAGCCTTTATATAATGCATGTAGGGGTGACAGTTACTCCAGTCCAAGAGGTGTCTCAACGTTTGTTGTAATAAGCACGTTGATGGAAGTTATTGTAAGAGATACACCCCCACGTCGCCTGGTACTGGTAGTTATCGTTAGAGACAGAGACGTAATGCATGCAGTTATCCTGGAGGATAACCGCATACACTATCTGCTCTTTGTCTTAAACATAACGTATAAGATTCCCTTTGGAGCTTTAGTATCTCAATTCTTGCTCAATACCATGTCTAGTTCTTTGACTTGCTAGAATTATCATGCTTTCACTTATACAGATAAGTATTTACTGTATGAGCTAGAACTCTAAAACAACTCGAACTAAAAACTGTAATTTGTGGATGTTTTAGCTAGTTGCGCAATTAGTGCTCCTTTTATGACATTGGCCCTGTCAAAATTGCTTTGTTAGCTCTTGAATCTAAAATTGACCATTACTTGAGCTTCTTGTGTTCTTGAGAATCTAAAACTGCTCTTTTGAAACATGAAAAATCAAATCTCAAGTTTGTCTTATACTTAAATTGTGCCAAACTACTCTTACGAGACTGCATGTCAAAGACATGAATTTGGAGATAGTTTGATGATCTAGACGATCTCATGGGGACTGCGTGTCAGAACTGACATGAACCTCAAGATTTGTCGCCCTGGTAGAAGCTTAGGAAGAGTTTGTGGATGGCTCCTAGTCCAGGATCTTCTTCACTAAGATACACCTTTAATCAACTTCTGGTCGAAGGTTAGGATGAGTTTGTGTATGGCTCCTAGTCCAGGATCTTGTCACTAAGTTAGATCATTAGTCAACTTTCATATTCATTGCAAAATGAAAAACTGTTGAAAAATGGACGTTTGAGACCTTGACATTTTGACATGGCCAGTTTCATTTTAGGATCTCTGTTGATGAACTTACTAAATTTGAAGCTTTATTTAAATTGATCAAATTTATTGCTTTTTTATTAGGCCTTCGAGCTTAGCATTGATATATATGTCTTGTCATGATCTTGCTAGCACTGTTAGGCTTAATATGTTGTTTGTGCAATATTAGAAATGCTAGCTTATTCTTTTGGGTAATCTCCAAAGCTTCTCGTAACCAAAAATTAAAAAAAAAAATACAAAAACTGAAGCCACTCCATTACACTTCATGCATACTCCTTTTGCTTCTTTCTCCATTCTGCATTTGTTATCTCTGGACGAGAGGAAGACGTGATTCCTTGATGACTCCATTGTTAAAGGGGGAGAAGATATCTCAACGTTGTATAAAGGGAAGAAGATATAAAAATGTTATAAAGGGGGAGAAAATAGGAGAATTTGAAATTTTCTGAAATCTGAGGATCATAGTGAGGGAGAGCTTTTGAATTGTATTCTTATCGTCTTATTGCCTTTTCTGAACTTGAATTGTATTTCTTAATCCACACAATAATCTAATTTTAATTGAACACTTGTTCTTTCATATGGACCTTAAGTGAGATTTTTGACTCTTTTCTGGAATTTAAAGTTTTTATGCTTTCTTTTGCCTTATCTCACTTGCCTATGCTAGTCTGATGTCAGCTTGGTCATTTCCATTGCTTTCTCTTGCTTATGGACCAAGTTGTGCCTTTATGCGAAAACGAAACTATTTTACTTTTCAAACCTCGAAATTACATTTTCTGGATTATTACCAATGCGTTCATCAAGAGGGAGATTGTGGATATCATAGGGATATGCTACTTTTCTTAGGATGATGTGACAATTGGCAATGGCGTTAAAGGTTTGTCGTTTCACGTGTTTTCGGTAATGTTGGCATGCTGTCGGGTCTCAGGCGGTCTGATTGGCCAGAGTGGCGGTCGGACCGGCCAGTGGCAGTCCGACCGGCCATAGTGGCGGTCGGACCGCTACATTTCTAAAGTGTTGTTTTGAGCTGGGCCAAAAATAGAGGTTGTAAGCAAGAGAGGGGATTCTATTGCACTTGGTCTCATAATTTTTTGCTATTTTTGTTTTGGCAGTCAAAAGTTCTATTCGTTTGAAAATTACAGTAGGTTTCGGAATTTCAGGAGCTGTTTTCGGCTAAGTCCCAACTGGTGGTCCGACCGGCCAATAGGTGGCGGTCAGACCGGCCAAGGTGGGCGGTCTGACCGGCCATGATGACGGTCTAACTGGTTTTCACTTGAATCGTCGCCCTTCGTGGCGGCGATGTTTGGTTGTTAGGTCAAAGTCATGAGTTTCAGTGCATATGTATTGCATGATGCATGTTTTGACTAACATGGGTCAAGTTGTGAAGAACTTATGCCCGAATTCGGTTTGCTTGTCTATTGTTGTGCAGATTGCTTGGTGGTCAACGACGGTTAACGGCGATGATGATCGGGACTAGGCTTGGAGAGCTGAGGTCCAGAACGATCGACGATGCCGGGTAGGTCAATGAACTCAAGTGTAGTGCAAGATGGACAAGGGTGACCTATTGGCCAGCCCGCGACGCAAGATGGCGCATGGTGAGGCCGATTAGGTCAAGAGACGATAAAGACAGCGCATTAAAATACGTGTGTGTGTGTGACCCATTTGTTTTGGGCCTTAACGGGGGCCCAATTGAGTCAAACTTCTAGAAGGTCTAAGCCTCCACTATAAATTGAGGAGGGTGGTGGCTGCACTCCCTCTCTCGTCTCTTTTATTGTTTGAAATCCTAATTTTTCTTAGGGAGAGGAGATGTGGAGGTTAGGGTTCTAGAGAGTTTTGATTTGATTTCGTGCTCATAGATTGAGCTTTGTCCTCTATTGATGGAGTGGTTGTAAACCAAAATCATATCAAATCAATCCAAAGAAAGTTTGATCAAAGTTTTGTCTCTTTGCTTTCCTTCGATTTATTTGATAATTTTTAGTCTTTCTTTGATCCGTGAGTTTTTGCTTGATTTCTTCACATGATCTAGCTTGCTGTGACACGTGGGAACATATCTAGGATCACCTTGATCATCAATCACCCACGAGCAAGATTTTGTATCTAGTTTTCGTTTTGAGTCGGTTTTAAACCTTCCTCCTCTCAAACGAAAAATGATCGTAATTCTTCCAAGAATTTTCACAATCTTCGATTGGAATAGGTTCCTGACATCATAGAGAAGGTGTGTTTCAAGTTTTATCGAGTTTGGAGTTGTAGATCAAAAGTTACATCTATTTGCAACTTAGGCCGGCGGTAAGACCGCCAGGGTCAGAAGTCAGACCGCCATTGACCCAGCGGTCAGACCGCCAAGAAATGAGGTTTGTTTTCTAGCTTGTGTTGTTTTTCGTTGTTTTGCTTACTTGTTAAATTGGATTCAATACTAGTCTTCCGTTGTACTGGTATATTGATCTTCATATCTTCCATAGCTACTGGAGTAAAATCTTATTGAATCTACTATTTGTGAAAAAAATAAGCGTGCTCCTATTCACCCCCCTAGTCGCCTTTTCGGTCTCACAACCTCCAACAGACTCTATATGCGAAAGTTATGTACGTTCGAAGTTAGTACTGTCTCCGATGGTCGAATTGGATTGCACATGCTTCCTTTCATGATCAGCTCCTAAGTTCCTGATTAAGAGAGCATCACATGTATTAGGTAGCAACATATTCTTATTAGAAATAAAATATACTTCTAGAAACAAAGTTACCTGATAGTTCAATTAACGTGCATGAGCTCTGGTGATTGGACCTTGTAAGTGCATAGCTTCAGCTCTATTATGAGGAGTGTTGGGTGTATGCATGGAAGTGATGTTCTCAGCATCCTCCCCTTCTTGCATTTGAGTCGTGCTCGACTCAAGCTCATCTGCTTCACCCAAATATAGTTTCAAATCTGTAATGTTAAATGTGGGACTAACCCCGAACTATGCAGGCAGATCAAACTTATATGCAATATCATTAATCTTAGCTAACACTTTGAATGGACCATCAGCTCTAGGCATCAACTTAGATTTTCTCAATTCAGGAAATCTATCTTTGTGCAAATATAACCATATGAGATCACCAGATTCAAAAGTTAAACTCTTTCTACCTTGACTAACAGTAACCTTATACTTAGCATTCATGCGCTCTATGCTTTCTTTAGTAGTTTCGTGCAGTTTAAGGACAAATTCAGCACGCTTCTTAGCATCAAAATTTACTTTTTCAGAAGTAGGAATAGACAATAAATCAATAGGAGCGCGATGATTAAAGACATATATTACCTGAAAATGGCTCATTTTGTAGTAGAATACAGTGATCTGTTGTAAGCAAACTTTACATGAGGTTGGCATTCTTCCCACATCTTTAAATTCTTGTTCAAAACAACCCTCAACATAGTTGATAGTGTGTGGTTGACAACTTCAGTTTCTCTATCTGTTTGGGGGTGACATGCAGTATAAAACAGCAGCTTGGTCCCCAATTTCCCTCAAAGGGTGCGCCAAAAGTTACTCAAAAACTTTGTATCCTAATATGAAACAATGGTATAGAGTGCTCCATGTAGTCGAACGATGTCTCTGAAAAATAAATCAGCAACATTTGTAGCATCATCGCTCTTATGACAAGATATAAAATGTGTTATTTTAGAAAATCTATCCACAACAACAAAAATAATATCTCTCACAATCTTTGTTTTAGGTAGTCCTAAAATAAAGTCCATTGAAATATCCCTCTAAGGAACACTTGGCACAGGAAGAGACATATATACACCATGTGGATTAAGTCGGGACTTAGCTTTATTACATGTAGTGTAGCGAGACACGTAGCGCTCAACGTCTCGCCTCATTTGGGGCCAATAGAAGTACTCGACCAGAATGTCCTCTGTCTTCTTGAAACCAAAGTGTCTCATCAATCCTCCACCATGCGCCTCCTGTCGCAACAAAAGACGAACGGGGTTAGCTGGAATGCATAGCTTGTTAGCTCTAAACAAAAATCCATTGCTTAATACAAATTGATTTCAGTTCTTTCCCTCTTGACAATTCAACATGGCATCTGACATCTGTAAAAGTATTATCTTAAGCATAAAGTTCTTTAATTGTTTCCAAACAAAAAATTCTACAATCAAGTTGAGACAACATGGTACGACGCCTAAACAAAGCATCAGCAATAACATTCTCCCAACCTTTCTTGTGTTTGATAACATATGAAAACAATTCAATAAACTCAACCCATTTAGCTTGTCTATGGTTCAGTTTACTTTGACTACAAATGTACTTTAAAGATTCAGGATCTGAGAGTATAATAAACTCTTTAGGCCATAAATAATGCTGCTATGTTTTTAAAATTCGAACGAAGGCAAATAATTTCTTATCATAAATAGAATAGTTCAAACTAGGTCCACTCAATTTTTCACTAAAATGAGTGACACGTCTACATTCTTGTAGTAACACACCTCCAAGTCCAATTCCACTAGCATCACATTCAAACTCAAAAGTGTTACCGAAATATGGAAGTTCGAGAAGTGGCGTATTTGTGAGCTTCTCTTTCAGAAGGTTGAATGCCTGTTCTTGTGGAGGGCCCCAATGGAAAGGAGCGTATTTCTTGGTGAGCTCATTAAATGGTGCAGCAATGGTGCTGAAATTCTTGACGAAGTGTTAATAAAATATTAGTTTGATCAACTTCAATGCCTTGTGGAGTAACAACATAACCAAAAAATGACACTCGGTCAGTGTAAAAGGTGCACTTCTCAAGGTTACCAAATAAATGTGCATCACGTATAGCACGAAAAATAACACGTAAATGATCAAGATGTTCCTCAAGTGACTTGCTATATATCAATATGTCATTAAAATATACCACCATAAATTTACTAATGAAAGTATGTAAAACTTCGTTCATCAATCTCTTGAAAGTATTAGGTCCATTAGTTAAACCGAAAGGCATCGCTAACCACTCATATAAATCAAACTTAGGTTTGAACGTTGTTTTCCATTCATCTCCTAATTTTATGCGAATTTAGTGATATCCACTACGCAAATCAACTGTAGGAAACAAAATAGTGCCACGTAATTCATCAAGCATCGTCTAACCTAGGAATATGATGACGATATCTAATGGTATTGATAGCCCTACAATCAACACACATACGCCATGACCCGTTTTTTCTTTGGAACCAAAAGTACGAGAATATCACAAGGACTAAGCCTCTCGCATATGTAACCTTTGTCAAGCAAGTCTTGCACTTAATGTTCAATCTCCCTAGTCTCCTTTGGGTTGGTTCGGTCTGGTGCGCGGTTGGGTTGGGAAGCTCCTGGGATTAAGTCAATCTGATGTTCAATGCCCTTAATTGGAGGCAGCCTCGGTGGTACCTCACTTGAAAATACATCGTCGTACTCCCGCAAAATATGAGCAGCAACAGAAAGCAAAGAAAGAGGGCATATCCTCAAATGAAAATAATGCTGCTTTGTACACAAAAACATAGCAAACAAAGTTACCAGCTCCTACCTCACTAATATTAGACTTTGTAGAAAATAAAACATAATCTTTCAATCTAATTTCACCTTTCATAGTACTAGGTTCCTTCTTCTTACGCGATGCAAGTTCCTTAGCTACAATCTAATTTTCACTTTTGTCACTCTCTTCTCTATTAGCTCTTTCTAATTTATCTTTTAAAATTGCTTCGGGAGACATGGACAGCAAAATGATTCTCTTTCCTTTAAACATGAGAGTATATTGATTAGTCCTACCATGATGCACAGTATCATTATCGTATTGCCACGGTCTACCTAATAGTATTGAACATGCTTGCATAGGTACGGCATCGCAATCACCATAATCATGATATAAATCAATAGAAAAGTGTACTCTCACAATGTGAGTTACCTTCAGCTTACCTTATGAATTAAAGCATTGAATGTAGTAAGGACGAGGGTGCTATTCTATAGTCAAGGTAAGCTTCTCAACCATATCAATGCTAGCCAAATTGTTACAACTTCCTCCATCAATAATCACATGACAAGAACACCCATTGCCAAAAATTTTATTTGAAATAGGTTGTGGCGTTGATTCTATTCAGCATGATCTATTTGATCACTAAGCACACGCTTCACAATTATGCTAAAAAACTTATCACGTTCTTCAACTCCAAAACGTTCTTCGTCATGTTCAGATTCATATTGCTCACCTACAGGGTCAATAACCAGTAATACATGTTCTTCATCAATATCACTAGCTGAGGTATACTCACCATCTTCTCTAACAAGAAGTGCTTGCTGATTTGGGCAATCTCTTATCATGTGCCCGAAGCCTCTGCAGCAATGCCATTGTATATCTCACGATCTCCCGGTGGAAGCAACTGATGTAGAACTCTTCGCTTGCTAAACTAAAGTTGATTTTCTTGCATCAGAGGCTTGGGGACTTGGAGTGGTGCTTTCTTGTCGCCCACGGCCAGAGGGGGTGGGGGATGGCTAGGAGTGGTAGGGATAGCAGAGGGTGGCACCCGGCCAGAGGACTGCGCCTGATTCTACTTACCTACAACAGAAACTCAAAAAGAGCCTCAGGAGCGAGACTTTCTTCTCTGCACTCCACGTTCACCTTTTGTAAGCAAAATGGAATAAATGGGTGATAGAATTATACTCCTTATAATCTGGAATATCCTGAATGTCCCGGTTAAACCCTCCGAAAAATCTAACCATTTTAGCATCTTCATATTCTTCTAAATCACAACGTAACAAACCAGATTGTAATTCTTGACAGTTATCTTCGACGGTGTTTCTACCTTGTCTTAAACATTGTAATTTATTCAGCAAATCACGAGAATAATATGAAGGCACAAATCTTGCTCTCATAGCTCTCTTCATAGCATCTCATGTTCTAGGTATGTTTTATTCATTATGGCACAATTCATTCCACCAAATAGTTGCAAAATCGATGAACTTACTAGTAGAAGACATAACCATTTTATTTTCAGAAAATTTATTGCATGTAAATTTTTGGTCTACGACTAACTCCTATAAGAGATAAGCATCAGGATCATATTTAGCTGCAAAGGGAGGTATAGTGAATTTAATTTTACCAAGTGCATCATTACGATCACGTACCTCAAGTGGTGAGTCTCTTCTCATACCTTATCGATTGAAGCGTCGTTGCCGATGATCACGATCATTGTTGGCATTGAAACCACCATCGGACTCCGTATCAGCAACATATGAATTCGCTTCATCTTCTACCTCATCGGCCAATGAGCAAATAATGGATGGGTTACGGCGTGATTGTGCAACGCCGACAACAGCAGGGGCGGCCGCAAGAGGTGGAACTTTCTCTAGCTGCTCCACACGTGTAGCAATCACATTAAGATCGTCATTGATGCGATTTAGAACCACCTCAAGACGCTCCGAATGTTGACCCAACAAGCGTGAAAATTACTGCATGATGACTTTCATGCGAGGCATGAGAGGTGCATCTTTCTCAACGTTGGGCATGCTATCTCCCCTTGTGACCCTAAACCTACCATTGTTAGTATCAATAAGAAAAATACACGAGCGTATAAAATTCTCTATAAACTACTAGGCGTTGGTCAGCTCGAATCAAATTACTCTCTCACAGCATCTTACCAAGTTCTTACCAATGCAACAAGGAACTGGTACAATCGGTGGCTAGTTCGTGATACTCTTACTTGTGATTAACCTAACGATTGCAAGTAACAATACCTGCTGAGTTAGTAGGAAGTGAAGCTCGGAAGGCTAGTTTGTAGCAAAGGAGTAGCAATTGTTCAAATCAGTATGCAAAGTTGAAAAGTAGTTCAAGGTACTAGTCACAGTTTGCTGGCCATAGACTAAACTGGAAACTAGTTAAAGCAAGCTGGTAAAGAAAGCTCTAGGGTTAAGCACATGGAACTACCAATACACTGAAACACCAAAAGAATGATGCAATTTTGAAATACACAAGGCACTTTTCTTGTGTGGCTCTCTCTTTTCTTTTCTTTCGATGAGAAGGTAAATTCGGTATAAGTCGCCCAACTCTCACGATCCTGGCTACAAACTCGCAAGGTCCGAAACCATGCAATCGTTGAACTGCTCGATAAGTCGTTATCAACCGTGTACGGATACCCGGATGACGTGATCACGAAGATTAATCCCTGTATACACCGAAGAATTACGCAAGAACAAGGTGAAACACAATCTGATGTATTGCAAATATTGATGAAAGTACTGATAAGGTGGGATTCCAAATAAAGATCTTGACCAGGTGGTCTAGTCGACACACGTAGAAGATACAAGTTGCAACGGAGGCGATCTAAACATAAACAAAATCCGAGTTCTAGCAAAAGGAGGAGGTGCCTCCTATATGGGGAGACGACCAGGGGTGACGGACAGGGAAGTAGACGCACACCCCTAGGGTTACAAGGCCCATAGGTCCAAGTGGAGGTAGCGCATCACCCTTTTTACTCGGGCTCAGAAATAGTACCAAATTGTTTTGGCGATTGTGGTATGCTTAGATGGAATTTGGATGTGGGGTTGGATCCATTAGAAAGAGGATGAGATTAGCTTTCCATCAAGTACTCGTGGACCTCCAACGAACTCTGTATGCGAACGTTATGCACGTTTGAAGTCGATGCCATCTCCGAAGGCCGAATTAGATTACATGTGCTTTCCTTCATAATCAGCTCCTAAGTTCCTGATTAAAAGAGCATCACATGCATTATGTAGCAGCATATTCTTATTAGAAACAAAACGTACTTCTAGAAACGAAGTTACCTGATAGTTCAATTGACGCGCACGAGCTCTGGTGATTAGACGTTGCAAGTGTATAGGTTTAGTTCTATTACGAGGTGTGTAGAATGTATACATATAAGTGATGTCCTCGTCACTTTGATTCTTCTAAATGTAAGTCACATCTTTGGATTCAAGATGATTATTTTGTTACTACAAAATAGCCGTAGGCCATAATTTCATCAAATTAATATTCTTTAACTTTTTATAAGCAGATTTAATTCTATTTCGATTCGCAATTAAAATCCTGAAAGGTAGCATAAACCGAATTCGCCCTTTTTGAAAAATAAGAGCGTTTCAGTGCCGACCCGAAGCAGGACGGGACGATGTCGGGTCCGCGTCGTAAGCCTGCGCCGTATACTGAATTCGCGCGGCGCCGATGCCACGCCGGACCAGAGTTCCAGACATCGACGAGGGTCGTTTCAGTGCCGATACGAAGCAGGGCAGACCGACAGAGACGACGCCGGGTCCGCGTCGCCGGCCTGCGCGGTATACACTCGCGCGGCGCCGATGCCACGCGCCATCGTACTGTGCCCGAATCGACCTCGCACGGTCCCAGCCTCCTAGATATTTGCCGGCGATCAACAACAACAAAACCGGAGCTCTGGCGAAAGGAGGGGGGCTGCAGCTGGAGTTGGGGCCACCGCCGCTGCCACGCCAGCGGCGAGGAGAGGACGTCGGCAGAGGTTGTTGGTTGCACGGGTTGGGTCGCCTCCTGAGTCGCCCCACGAGCGGCTCAGGAGGACTCTCTACTAGATTATGGGAATTTTGTGGTTTGCGGGCGACGACCGTGAATGGCGCAGCAGTTATCGCGGCATCACGCAGCTCGCTCCCCCGGGGCGTCCAGACCCAATGACTTGAATATCGCTGCAGATCCGCGACCGAAGCAGCAGACCACCGTCGACATCTGTCCTGTTTCTTGTTCGTAGATGATTATTAATGGGGATCAATTAGTAGGTTGGATTGAAATGCCATTTCTGTTTAATCCATTAATCAATCTATTTTATCTTGTTACTCCTTGCATGAAGCAAATAATGGATCGGAGATCTCTTGTTACACTGATTGTAAAGCTGCTCTGTTCACTGCCGCGTGCTCGACAGCCTGCTGAGGGACAGAGAGAAGCGTTATAGACAGAGCAATCCGTTAGGCCCCAGACGTGAGAAGGGAGACGAAGTGAAGCGCAAGGCGGCAGAGCCATACGTCGGCGTAGGGGGATGCCGCCGCTGCGGCAGCGTAGTGGTGGAATGGCGGAGGCAAGGCGGGGAGCCGTTGACCGAGAGAGACGGGAGGAAGAGAAGGGTGACGTGGACCTTGATGTGGATGCCATGTCAGTGGAAATTGCTAACGTGGATGCCACACTAGCAGAACTAGGGTGGTTTTGATTAGAGGGTAATATACCCGGTTTTAACAATTAAGGGATACCAATTACTTAGTTTTGCAGTTAATAGCTGAAATTTATATAAAGGTGATAGTTAAGGGGGGTGTCAAATAGACTCCGCTATAGTTGAGAGGCAGTCTCGTCTCGAAATAAAGAAAATCTGCCAAAAGGCTGGACTTACCTAAAAGGACACTGGAGCCTTTAGTGCCATCGTGACGTGCAGCTTATTAATGCTACGAATGTAAGGTCATTATCACTAAAGGCTGCCTGCCTCGACTGTTTCTCTCTGTTTTGGCTCAGCAGTAGACATGTCGGTAAGATCATAGCTAGAATCGTGCGTGATCCATGAAGCTTGCATATATGGTTCTTCGTAACGAAGAGTTTCTCCATCTCTTCTTCCCTTGCAAAATAGTCTTATGGTCTATATATATTTTTCACTTCTCATAACCATTTCTTCATGATTTCCCAAACAAAATATTCTCTAATGTTTCGAAAACAATTATTATACAAGGAATCTGCCACATCAACCGAAGGAGTAGTCCTAGACCTTCAGAAACCCGACACTAGTGGTAGAGCTAGCTGGGACCTGCTCCATTTGCGGACGCCTTTATACTACTCTTGGTACTCTTTGTATTATTTTCACAACATGATTCTTCAGAAAGCCTCTTGTCACAGACGTCTAGGGTAGTTCCGTCCCCGACCAACACATGGATGGTTACGTACACGGCAGCGAGTAGCATGGACAAGCAGTTCCAATTTCCACAACGTGACAAGCTTCAGTGCTGCTGGCAAGCGTTGGCGATTGGTGGTCATGGACTCATGGTCACGCATGTGCTTGGAATTTATGGGGTCGTGTAGCCGTGGCCGTGCATGCGTACGCGCGCACTCTCCCCTCAACCTCGAGGGACGCACGGCGCCACTGCACATGTCGGGGGTGGCAGCGCGCACGAACAGCAATTCCTCAGAGCCAGGCCGCTTGACATCTTAGCTAACTGCTAAAGAGGAACAGGATCGATTGGGTGATCGATCGGTGGACGCACGGACCGGCCGATGGACGGGCGGATGACATGAGGTACAGGAGTCTGTAAGAGATGTCCCACTAGACCATGTGGAGGAGAGAGAAGAAACATAGAGAATTGAGATGTTACTCATGCAATAGTCGACTATAATACGAGAAACAAGACACATTATACATAGATGAGATGTCTATAAAAAAAATCTAAATAGACAATTTATTATAGAAACTATCTACAGATGACATGGAGAGATACATACAACAGTTATACATACCTTGTACGTGCCCTAAGGCTCTAATTTTTACCGCATATAGCAAGTTTTAAAGTGGTATTTGAAGTACTGACCACTGTGCGACCATATTCGTAAATTTAGCACAGTTGCCGCATGGCCACCATGCGAGAGCGCTCACCGCCCGCCACCTCACCCTATTGCCGCACGGCCACCGTTCGGTAATGCCGCCGCCACATGCTCTGCCCTCGCTTGACCCACCGCCACGTCACCTGTTGTCAAGACGGCGCGCAAGCAACAACGCCTCTTGCCGCCACGTGTCGTAGTTACGGTTTAGTCTGTAGTTAGGGTTTAGTTTGTTTCTGAAATTAGGGTTCGCGCCTGTTTGTATGAATTTTTAAATATAGTAAACGAGTTTCAAAAATCACAAAACATTATGTGGGGCGTCCCGACACATTGTACTTGCATGTGTAAGTTTTTCATAATTTTGTTCCTTCAGAATTTTTCTCGTAATTTCATATAAGTGCACTGTTTGTACGAATTTACAGATGTAGAAGTTGAGCTCAAAAAATTATGAATTCTATTTTGAAGGTTCCTCACACAGTGGACTTGAATGTGTATTGCTTGGACAATTTGATATGTGTTCTGGAATTTTAAAATTTGAGATTTAGGTCGCAAAAGTTTGAATTTTAAGTATCAAAAATTAGGGATTCATGATTTCATGTGACTTGGAATGTATGAAAAAAAAACTACATTACAACTCCATTGGATATATCGATATACAATATGGCGCAGGAGTACACACATAACAACCAAGATATGTGTACAAATATAGGAAAATAAATTATGAATACAAATGTACCCAAATATAATGGCATAACACGGGATATACCAAAGTCTAGATAAGTTTGTGCATGAATCGGGATGACGGAGGACGGGGTATTATCACATGTAACCCGATGAAATAGGATACTCTTTGTTAATTTAGCAATCTACAGTGGATGAAATCCTTTGATACTGTACAGTACCACAGGCTAGATAAGCTTGTGCATGAAGCAATTGAGGGAAATGTGTGGCATGCAAATCACATGGCGATGTACTGTAACCTCCGGCTCGTGTGTATTTCGAAGGCTACTGTATATTGTTATATGATCTACACGCCACACATTTCCCCTAGTTGGTTCATGCACAAGCTTACCTACCCTGTAGTACAATACAGTATTAACGAATATCATCCATAGTAAACTGCTAAATTAATAAATAGTGTCTGCAACTAGTCTCCGCGGCAATCTCTTTTCTTGGTGATCTCACCTTATCACATAGTAGCACCTTCGATGCATGTTGATTGGTGTTTGCAGTCTTTTCAAGCCAGTAGCACCTTCGTTGTCTTCCGACATTCCACATTTTCTAGACACATTGCTTTCTATACAAGAATGCTTGTCCCGGGGCTGTTATTTAATGATGTGTGTAACTAGTATCCGTAGTGCCATTGCGAGTGCCCCTTGTCTCATGGCTTCCCACGGTGACGGCGAGTGTTGAAGTCGTCCATGTCCTGTGATTCCATTATGTTAGTGGATCGTACAGTAAGAAACATAATAAGGATGTAAATTGTATATAACTCACGTCTTTGATACGGAGTGCCCTCGGACGGCCGGATACGCTATGACGTTGGTTGGCCTCGGTGGAAGGAGCCTTCCCCTTGTCGTGGGACTCTCCACGTCGAGCTGGTATGTCGAAGTCGTCAATATCCTGCGATTTCATGATGTGAGTGCACCGTACAGTCAAAAACGTAACAACGATGTAAATTCATCATAACTCACGTCGTCGATACGGATTATGACCGGATGAGTCCTAGGCTCCTTCGGTGCCTCCTCCATAGGGTCTGGTACGTAAGATTTCCACCGCATGAAGGTCTCGGCCTACATCGAGTAGTTCAGCATGTACATCTGCTGGATGAACGCACTATCGTACATCTCCAGGCCGTCGATCCATCAGAAAAAGTGGCAGCGCATCTCTGGGCCAGCTGGACGTGTTCTCGCTCTCCACAATGTCAAATGCCACCAGAAGAAGCTGATCATTCGTGTCGGATGCCACAGCGGTGAGGATGGTGCCCTTGTACCTCCCCGTGAGAAAGTTACATCCATCGTTAGCACAGGGCTACAGAACTGGAAGCCCCCGATGGCCCAGAACACCCGGTCCAGTATGAAGCGGTTGTGTTATTTCTCAGCATCTTCACGGTCAATCTTGTTTATGTGCTTGCCGGGGTTTGATTCGGTAATCTGATGAAGCAATCTCGTCACAAGGTTGTATGCCTCTTCGTATGTCTCGTACATGGACTCGATAACCCTTTGCTTGGCTCGTCAGACGTTGCTTTAGCTGACAGGATAGTCAGCCTGATTGGTGACTTCTGACATCAGCATCTCAGGGGAGACAGACAAGTCCGCCTCAACTAGGAGCGTGATGAGGCTTGCAACATATGCGGAAGTCACGTTCCGATGCTGCCGCAGGGGTTCGCTGAGCTCGCAGGTGTGGTCGGTCAGCGCCTTGACCGTGAAGACTGAGCTGAAGATCTTTGCTCGGTGAGCGCTGACCTTGGCAGGGTAGCATTCCACTACGCACTTCACTGCGTACTTTGTTGGGTTGGACCGGTGCACTTGGTACACATATCAGATGGACAAGGCGTACTGTGTTATAGTTTGTTGCACGACCACTTTGTTTGGGAAGTGCTGCCCAACTAAGACGGTGTCGGCATCAAACGCCCATTGGGAGCCCTCTTCTTGCGGCAGTACAAGCGAACGCACCGCGGTATCATCAAGTCTCGATACTACGTAGGACACCTCCGATGACACAATTCCCCCCGTTAGACCACTAGCCTGGTGTGTGTCCTCGTTGCTACCATCCGAGCTTGGGTCAGCGTCCTCGTCGGACTCCAACCTGATAGGCTCGTTCGCTAGATACTCATGGCAGTCAATGCGAGTCGACCATCACATTTTCGCCCCCTCGTTTGGCACAAAATTAGGCGCGAGACTTCCCTTCGAGGCTGCATATTCCGTACTGCCATCTTCAGGCTCGGGCTGCGCTTGCCCGCTTGTAGAGGCCCCGGCATCATCAGGTTTTCCCGGGGCCCTTCGTATGAAATTCACGTACACCATAGACTTCCCGTCAATGGCCGCCTCGGGCTGGGAGGCAATCTCCATGTATTGCCTCCATGCTATGCTTCCATTCACCTTGACGAGCTCCTACACATAATTCATGCAGGTGATCGCCTCAATTACAACTTTCTTCGTCGTTGCCTACGCGACGAACTCCCTCCGGATGCAGCTTTGAAGCTCGTGAATATTCATCGCGTGGAGCCCCTCTGCCCGTACCACCTTGCACTTGCATCTCGACAGGTCCAATCCATTGGGTCCAGCTCGTACGAGACCATCGCCGTAAAACACAAACAAGTCTTGCATGTCCAAAAATACCTAAAGCCACAAGAACATCATCTGCTATTACCTAAAACACTAATAGGTCCAACCCATATAAGTAATTAAATACGATAAATTACATGCAAGTGATGGTAATTAATTACCCCTTAACTAATTAATTACCACTAAATAAATTACTAGTAGTCCATTTCCACTAATTTATTAGCGCTAAATTAATTTATCACTAGTAAAGTAAGTAATTACCTCTAACTAACTAATTACGACTGATTAATTACCTCTAAATTAACTAATTAAGTCTGATTAATTATCACTAAAAAATTACCACTTCATTTCCAATAAATTATTTATGACTATGGTAATTAATTACCTCTAAACTAATTCATTACAAGTAAACTAATTAATTACTCATAAACTAATTCATTACCAGAAAACTAACTAATTATGACTAATTAATTACACCTAAACTACCTTACTAAGACTAATTATTTACGACTACGGTAATAACGGCAAAAACATTCGACAAATTACATGTCCTTCAGGGGAAAGCAATATGTAGGACCGGAAAGGCGACTAGAGGGGGTGAATATACGCTTTCTTAATTTTTTGCATTGATCAAATTCAACAGCACTTTTCTCCTATAGCTATGAAAGGTAAGAAGATCAGTAAATGCACAGAGGAAGCCTTGTGCTGAATCCGATTACCCTCTTAACCACAAGACTCAACAATGGAGAATTGATCTCAGGTAGACAGGTCTGACCGATGGCCAACTGGTGGTCCAAAAAGTTGGCGGTCTCAAGGTCAAGGATCGACCGACGCCAATGGCGGTCCGAAGTCGGCGGTCGATCCATTCTTGAATCGGTCGGACCGATTTAGTTCAGTACCACTACACAATGCCCAAATCCAAAACGAAAACTGGTCCAACTTTTGATTTACCCGATGAAACATGACCAAACTTGGAGCACACCTCTCTAAGGATATTTGGGACCTATTCCTAGCAACGATCATCCAGATCCACGTCAATGCATTGATATTTTTAGGTTTTACCAAGGGAGAGTTCAAAACCTAGAAAAATAAAAAAACTTGATCCAAATCTTGCTTGTGGGAGATTGATGATCTAGATGATTCTAGGAGTATTCCCACACATCATAGCAAGGTAAAAGAGGTCAAGAGACCAATCAAAAACAATCGGATTAAGGAAGCACCACAATCATCAAAAGAGAGAAGCAAAAGCAATAGACCTTATCTTTGAACATACATCTATAGATTGATTCAAGATGCTACTTGTCAAAGCCACTCCCTCAAGGAGGACAAGAGCTCAATCAAAGAGCACACAAACAATTTTCTCTCTAATCCCTAGCCTCTCCTCTCCTCTCCAAACCCTAGAAAAATTAGGATTTTTCTAAATGAATGCTTCAGGGGCTTTTCCATCTCCCCCTTCTATTTATAGGGTGGCCTAGGGTTTCCAATGGGCTCCCATTAAGGCCCAATACAAATGGGACACACACACACATATCTGTTGAAGCAATCGCCTGCTTCACCATGTGTAGGTTGATCAACGGCTCTCATCATATCGGCAAGTCTCTCCCGTCCGTATCCCATCGGAACCTCCAAGGTACTTGATCCAACCAGCTGCAACGAACTGTCCGTTCGAACCATCTTGTCCGTTCTGCACTATGCTTGAGTCACACGACCTCACCCGGCATCCATGATCATTTTGGACCTCAGCTCTCTAAGCTTAGTCCCGATCCTCCACACCGTTGACCGTCGTTGACCTGCAAGCCACCTGTACATCAATAGACAAAGAAATCATCTTCGGGAATAAGTTCTACACAACTTGACCCACATTAGCTCAATAATGCAATATACAACAATAAAGCATTGAAACTCATGCAATAGACACAATCAAAACACAACGTCGCCAAGAAGGCCGACGAACAAGTGGAGGCCGGTCTGACAGCCCTACCCTGCCGGTCTGACCGATTCTAAAATGCCGGTCAGACTGCCCAAAAAGACTTAGCCAAATTTTTAACTTGAAAATTCGAAACTATCTGGAATTTTTATTTGAATAGAACTTTTGACTGAGAGCTCCAAAAAATTATGTGACCACTTCCAGGAGACTCCCCTCTCATGCCTACACAACCTATTTTTGGCCTAGCTCCAAATTCCATCAAGAACCGTGGCCGGTCGAACCGGCAATGCCTGTCGGTCGGACTTCCACACGGCCGGTCTGACCGGCTATAACCTGACAGCATGAAGCTTTTCCGAAAACGCGAGATTCGACAAACCAACAACGCCATTGCCAATTGACTCATCATCCTAAGATTATGCACATATCCCCATGATATCCACACAATAAAAAATGTCGAGCAACGAGTGACGAGAAGCAAGAAAATACCTAATCTCCTAATAAAAAAATTATGTTGCGTTCTTTCAGTTCTCAGCGACGTGCGTCAGAATGGGAATTGAAACGCAACTGAGATGAGCGAAGAGTGACTGCGAGAGTTCGATATTTATAGCTGAGCGAATGAGGAGCCGCGGCGTTGGCTTCGGAATTTTTGGATGAAGCGATAGATGTGCAGAAGAGGGAAAAAGGACGGTGGAATTAGGGGGAGGGCCCTGGGAACGGAACATCTCCCAACGACAAACAGCAGGGGAGGGCCACCGCACGGCAGCCATGTGGCAACGGGTGTGGGAAGGCAAGCGACTGCTGTGGTAGGTAATTTGTCGGATGCTTACTACATGAAATCCGTACAAACAATAGATTTATATGAAAAATTCTGAAGGAATAAAATTATGGAAAATTTACACAGTACAATGTGTCGAGAGGCTCCACATAAATTTTTGGAACTCATTTGTCATATTTAAAAATTCATACAAACCATAATTTCAGAAACAGACTAAACCCTAACTACGACATGTGGCGGCGTGCAGGCGTTGCCGCCGTGCAGCAACAGGGTGATGTGGCGACGGGCGGGCAGGGAAGGAGCACGTGGCAGTGGTGATGGCGTTGCATGTGGCAATGTGGTGAGGTGGCAGGCGGGGAGTGCTCCTGCACAGCGGTCGTACGACAATAGTGCTAAATTTGTAAATACGATTGCGCAATGATCACTATTGCAAATACCATTTCAAAACTTACTTATACACCACAAAAATTCCTAATGCTGTGTCTCCCGAGTTGCTCCTGCAGTGGAGCAGCAGTTGCATGCTCGCGCTCTGCTCGTAACGGGCGCCTTTCCATTCCGTATATCTTGGCTTTTTGGTCGCATCGGCATCTACCCGTCACTACGCAGGCGTCCGGACGATGGGCTGGCGCACCGCGGACGCAGGACCTGTCGTGTGTTTGGAGGATCTCACGCGAGGTCCACGCGGCCGGTGGGCAGGCGGGCGGGCGGGCGTAGGAGACGGGGGTGGTCTCCCTACCCTGCCGCTCGATCTGCTGGCCTGCTCGCGGGTGTGGTTGCGGTTGCAATCTCACGCACGCGAGGGTGAGTGCAGACGCACCTCGCTCGGGGTGCAGCTGTGTGGCTGTTGTGTGCTGATACGCGCCCGCATGTGTGGGGTTCGTCAATTTTCAACGGCGGATCTAGGACCCGTTTATAATATAGTTGTATAGGCAGTGGCATACATTTATCATTTACGTTTTCTGAATTTTCCACCTTGTGAGCCCTGCTTCACCTGAGATTAATTGGCATGAGCAACGGAGAAGCTTTGCCTGAAAAAAGAAAGATTCAGACCCTGTATGGAGCGCTACAACTTAGTAGAATTCGTGTGGGTTTGGTTCTTGCGAAACTCCTATCTTGCTTGCTATGCCGAAGCGCCTCTCGGAAATTTATCGGGTATTTGAGGTCAAAAGCACATGATAACCCCATTAATCATTAATTTCCTATGTTGGATTCATAGTATTTGTATGGATATCATTGGAATATATCCATGATCTTAGGATGATGTTACAATTGGCAATGGTATTGAGGGTTTATCGAAATACGTGTTTTCGATAAAGTTCAGTTTCTGTCAGGCAGTAGGTGGTCAGACCGACCAGGGTGGAGCTTCGAGTCAAAAGTTCTATTTGTTTGAAATTTTCAGAGAGGCTTCGGATTTCTAGGGAGAAAAATTGGCTAAGTCCCTTGCTGAGCGGTCAGATTGGCCACGGTGGCGGTCGACGGTCAACGGTGAGGATGATCGGGACTAGGCTTGGAGAGCTGAGGTTCAGAATGATCGAGGATGCTAGGTGAAGTCAATGGACTTAAGCATGACGCAAAATGGACAATGATGACCGAACGGGAAGTTCAGTGCGACGGGTTGCATCAAGCGGTGCAGGGATCCGTGCAAGTTCCATGTTAGTTTCGGTGGGAGCCGGATGGGATAGACTTGCCGACATGAAGAGAGCATTTGATCAACTTACACGTGGCGAAGCATGAGATTGCTTCATAAAGATTGGACTCGGTCTTTAGAGAATGATCGAGAAGGTGTATTTTAGTAACTTCACTAAAATACCGTCTTGATGGCTTTTGGCTAAATTGCGGCGCAAGGAGAAGTGGTTTATGTAAGAGAAGTTGAAGACGACGCTTTGGAAAGCGTGCGTGAGTGAAACCCATTTGTGTGTGTGCTTAACGGGTACCCATTAGGGATGTCCTTCTAGAAGCTAGCCTCCACTATAAATAGGGGAGGGTGCTGGTTGTGCACTCCCAACCCTTGTATTGAAGAAACCCTAGTTTGTGTTTAGGGAGAGGAAAGTGGAGAGGTTAGGGTTCTAGAGAGTTGGATTGATTGTATGCTCAAATGTTGAGCTTTTATCCCCCGAGATGGAGTGGTTGTAAACCAACATCAATCTCGAATCAATCTAAACGAGATTCCTCAAGATGAGTATCTTCTTGTTCTTCCTCTCTCTTTTGTGTTTTGGGGCTTTCTTTGATTCTTTGGTTTCTGACCTGTATCTTATTTGCTGTGACATGTGGGAATGCATCTAGAATCATCTTGATCATTTATCACCCACGAGCAAGTTTTTGGATCATATTTTAGTTTTGACTCGGTTTTGAAGCAACCTTCACTCAAACAGAAAAAGATCAGAACTTTGGCAATGATCTTCTCGATCCTTGATTAGAATAGATTTCTGGCATCCTAAAGAAGGTTTGTTTCAAGTTTCGTGAAGTTTGGAGTTGTGGATCAAAAGTTAGACCAATTTGTGATTTCCGAGTTCGTGCTGATTTTACTGTTCATTATGCTAGAGGTCAGACTGCCCCTTGGAGAGGTCAGATTTCCCCATGGAGAGGTCAGACCGCTAGGCTGAGAGATCTGACCGCCCAACTCATTGTGAATTGAGTTTTTGGTGATTTTAGTTGTTTTGTTTCGGTGTTTCGATTGGATTCAATACAAGTCTCCCGCTATGTTTGTACATTGATCTTCATAGCTCTCATAGCTATTGAAGTAAAAAATGTGTTGAATCCAATCAAGTTGAAAAAGAGATCGTGCTCCTATTCATCCCCTCTAGTCGCCATTTTGGTCCAACAATTTGACCCTAACCTTAGGTTGTGTAGGCTCTTGGATTATTTTTTTTCTTCACTCAACAAGTAGATCCGAGCGGGGAAGCACCTCTTGGTATGGTAGTGGAGTTGTGTGTACGATTTCACCTACCAGGGTTCAAATCCTGGTGACCACTTTTACGCACACACGAGTGCGTTTCAGTAGGATTTTTGTGAGGTCGCGGATTTATCCCTAGCATTCGTATGTCTAAGTATGTGCTAAGGGAGTGAACTCGTGTGTGGTGTGCGTGCATGTACGTTTTCTTTGTAATTGCAAAAAAAAAGACAGAGAAAAATAGAAGCTGATAAAAGGCGGTTATGAACGTTGGCCTAGTGTAAAATGTGATAAAATCAGAGGTCTAAATGGGGGGAAATACATGTAAGCTTAGGATTCAACTTTTGACCAATAGTTTTCTAGTTCAACAAATAATACAATAAATTATTCACCCCTACAAATCTCATGATAAAAGGAGTACTATTTACTTATGTAGGTATATAGGTATTAGAGTATCTACAATAGTCCATATCTCTCTTCTTAGATACAAGTTCAAGAAACAATCCATTAAAAAACTTATTTCTTTTTGTTAGATTGAGTACTCTCTCTCTCCTCTTAGCAACAAGGTAAGAAACAAACTATTGTAGATACTCTTCTGGGTAAGCACCCGGGGTTGGAGCCTAGTCAGCTTCCAATGTGGTTTCAGCTCTCGATCATGGTTTTATAATACATAGTTCGTAGATTATTCATGCTAGCTATCACGCCAAATAAAACGAGAGGAGATCAAAAAATTTAGCACACTAGAGGCCTCATCCTTTTTGGACCACAATTTGAAAGTGAAAACATTTTGTCTAGACTTCAATACATGTTGCATCATATGCATGGTGGGGCTTTCATCTAAGAATAACAGTAAGAACAATAACCACTAGGGCAAGGGAAATGTAAATTTTTTACTTGTTTATAGCTCGTTTTATACTAGAGATCTGAGCCGTGGATTGTATACTATGGTCAAATATGACCATGCAAAATTCCCCTAGGTCAATGTGAATGTTTTGGCACCCTTAAATGCACTTTGATCCCTGCAAAAACTATGTCTATTAACCCATTTGCTGCCATGGTGTGACCACCTTTGCACGGGTCTCACACTTTATGACTTAGCATGAAGACCTTTGCTTTCCCCAACCTCCTTCTTTAATCCACTGTCACCATAGGATGCTACCGTACGTCATGAAAGCAGGATGCATATACAAGCAAGAGCCACTTGTGTTGTGTCGAGTAGACGCAATGCTTTTCTAGACATCGTTAGGCATGATGGACTATGGAGTATGGAGTAGTGTAAGTCCTGCATCATATGCTCCCAAAATTGATCAATGCCTAAGTGTAAACTCTAATGCTCCTATCTTCTTCAAGATGCTGAGGTGCTCTCATAGGCTGCTAGACCATCACCAATCACCATGACTGCTAATATGACAATCCGGTTGGTATGACTTGCTATTCGCAGTACTACTCACCAGTCCTCTGTCCTCGTATGACAGATTTGATTCCGTCTCTGATCTGCCACAAGATATCATTGTGATCCTAGGATGCGCCGAAATCTCAAATAAACACCGTACAAGCAAAGCAAACTTAGCAACCCGTCGTATGTTCCATTTTGTTTATAGCCAACACGCCGCCACAAGCCTATAGCTGCAAGTGCAGTCAAAAGTACAAAGCTTTTGGTTTAGTTACGCTCCGTCTCTGACTTCGAAGAAGCAAAAAGGAAAAGAAAGAAAGGGAGAGACACAAAACCAAGTCCCAAGAGCGGCAACGAGGCAAGCACTGCACAAGGAAAGACAATGGCCACCTTCCAATGGCTTTGGGAACCCAAAGCTAAGGCAACCAAGCCTCTCCTCTCCTCTCCTCACCTCACCTTACCCTTTGTTTTGCCATCACTCCCAGTGGAAGATTAGATGTAGACCAAGATGCCCTGCTATTCTACCATTATCAGCAACACAATATGCAATAGCGTAGGTATGATTGTAAACAGTGTTGCTACATGCATCTAGAAAACATATTCGACTCTGTTCCGGCGATGTTACTACAGTAGCCTACAGTACATAACAGGCCACTGCTAAGTCAGAAACCAACACTACTACAAAACAGGCATAGAAGACGCCTCATCACAGATGGTTTCAAGACGAACTGTCTGTGATACTTCACGAACGGTTCTAATCACGAACTCTCTGATTTTATCATGGCAACCAATGCTCTGCCGTGGTAGGGTTTGGGCAGCCAATGCTCTGTCATGGTAGGGTTTAGGTAGTCAATTCTCTGCCGTGGTAGGGTTTGGGTAGCCAATCGTCGCCCGCGGCCTCCTCCACCTCGCGCCAGCCTCGTCGTCGCCGACCTCCCACGACCTAGTCACCCCCGGCCTCCTCTACTTCGTCGCCCCGTCCTCCCCCGAGTTCGTCGTCCGCGGCCTCCTCCACCTCGCCCCGGCCTCATCGTCGCCGGCCTCTCATGACCTCATCACCCCAGCCTCCCACGACCGCACTCTCTCTACTTCCCCTTTTGCTCTGTGTTGTGGATTACTACTGTGATGTGTTAGTGCTCTGTGAATGGATTGAGTTGATGCTACTGTGATGTGGGTGATGCATGCCGTATTGTGTTTTAGTGCTCTGTGAATGGATTGAGTTGATGCTACTGTGATGCTGCGGCTATTGTGGGAAAGCTAGCGAAAAGTTCAATCCGAAAATCCATATCAGATTCATTCGCGAGGCTCCAGACGAAGTGAAAATCTGTTTTCATTTTTTTTACTATAGAAAAAACTATCAAAGAACCGTCTGTGATGTCTATTTTCACAGACGGTTCGTGAATAAAACCGTCTGTGATAGCCTTTTTCAGAGACGGTTCAAAAACCGTATGTGATGACCTCGTGTCATCACAGACACAAAAATTCAGACGGTTCAAAGAACCGTCTGTGAAAACAGACTATCACAGACGGTTCTATTCACGAACCGTCTGTGATAGTAGCCTTTTTCAGAGACGGTTCAAAAACCGTATGTGATGACCTTGTGTCATCACAGACACAAAAATTCAGACGGTTCAAAAATCGTCTGTGATGATGGTTTAGAATCGTCTGTGATGAGTTTTTGTGTAGTAGTGCAATGCTATAGATGGAACATTGTGGAGAAATTAGGGAGCAAGTTTATTTTGTTGTTCCTTGTTTATGCACCATCCAATGCGTAAACAGTTGGTCCAAAGTACGTACGTACCCTCAATCCAGGGAATCCATCCATACATGTACTGCGATCTTCGCTACCTTACCAGTTTCAGTGATCAACAACAAGATGATTACTCACACATCATTACATCATGCAGTAATTGAGATCCGACGTCACATACATACAGATCTTAATTTGTACGTAGATCCTATCCAAGATTAAATCTGCGAGTTGTGTTGGCTTGTGGCATCTATTGCCATGTGTCGGATTATGTACGCATGCAGAAGCTGACGGACAACCTGAAAACACGCCCAGTCCGATCGAGACGCGCCAAGGACAGGCCTTAAGGTATATAACTAGGATGAAGGTGCGCGCTTGCTGTGTCAGTGTTTACGGCGTGTTTTCAGAGCAGAAGATATTTTGTATTTGTTAGTTTGGACTTGAATACGTAAAAGCACAATAAAACTCGTATCCAGTATAGTAAATCGACCGACTAACTATTCATTACAACATTCTAAACTATTATTTCTTTGAAAAAGTAATTGGCATAAATACTGTAAATAAAAATAACAATAATAAATATTTGAAATCTGTGCTAAACATGATGGAAGAATGCAACCTGCCTTCTCATTCGCGGTCTTTGAATGGATTTAATTCTACTGCATTTTGATAAAGTTCTTCTGTAGTTTGATCAATAAATCCAGGTTATAACGTTGAACAAAATGAAATAAATAAGTGCAGACTCAACAATTAGAGAGACAAGAATAAAATGAAATAAAGAAATTTGGAAAAAAAAATTTGCAAAGAGAGGTGGTGTGGGTGTTTGGTTAGGTTAAACTGAGGCGAAAATGGGTTTCACGAGCTCGAAACGGTTGAAATGGGTATATTGGGTCCTTTTGGGTCAGGGATGAACAATAATGGATCGAGATAAACAGTACCAGGGCTTGTACTATTAACTAACGGATTCGAATGTAATAGTAATAGGTTGCATAAACAACACTGGATCGGGTTCTATAAACAGTAACTGGGCGGGCAGGTGTTAATGGGTTTAACACTAATGGGTCTTCCAAATCGGGCTATGTACAGTGGCGGGGCAAAAAATGGCACAATATCGGGTTTGCTAGCCCCGAAAGGCCTTTCGGGCAAGCTTTTGCAGCCCGGTTCGGCGGCCCAGCAAGACACACGGCCCATCGCTGTCTCAAGCGAGCTGGAGCTGGCTCGATGCAGCCGAATAGGGGAAAAGACAGCAGCGGCGATTTCGCCGGTGGTGAGGGTTGATGCTGACACTAGGTGGTGCCAGGAGCAACGTTGGAGTATGAGGGTTTCATTTTTGTGCTTAGGCATGGCTGGGGATGGGCTGATGGCGACGGTGGCGGTGGCGCATGACCGAAAAAAGAGCAACAACACGACGGGCTTTCGGCGATGCTCCAGGCAAATTGACTTGCTTGGGAGCACGAGTTTGGCGAGGGGATCTCAATGGTGGCGACAATGGAGCTCGGGGAGGTCAAAGCTGAGCTGGCGACGATGAACGTGGGCGGCGGAGCAATGCCGCACGGTGGTGCCGAGCTAAAGGCGGCGGAGCTAGGCTTGAAGCTAGGGGTTGGGTTCGCGGGCTCGAGTTGAAGCTAATGGTGTGTTTGATGGGGGCGAGAAGGTGGATGGAGGCGGCAAGTCAAGGAAGGGGCCTCATCGGGTGTGGTGGCGATTGGGGCGGCGCTGTCGAAGTTGGAGAGGATGGAGAGGGGCGTGAGTATGTGGTGAGGCTAAAGGAGAGGATAGTGTTGTCGGGGCTGGCTTTAAATGTGCGAGGAAGCGGTGACAGCGCGTCCGAAGGGGAGGAGGCGGGGGTGGAGTGGAGGAGGGAGCAGCGGTGGTGGTGCGAGCAAAGGGCAAGAGGGGGGGGGGACCCAGCGTGTGACCTAATGTATAAGACCCATGTGAATTCTCAGGTGGGACCCACAAGAGAAAAAAAACACATCCACTCCTCACTTCCCCCATTTCTTGCCCGTCTCGCATCGGATCCCATCACCTGTGTTACCCTCTTGCGTATCCCTACCCACCAGCTTTTCCCTCCTCACCGCCCCAGGCTTCCCCATCCTCGCCGCCCCTACCCCGAGCTTCCCCATCGCCGTCGGACACCACCTCATTCTTCCTGTACTCCCTCCCTCCCTCCCCTAAAGGCGCGGAAGTAGGCGGAGCAGGTTCTCTCCGGCTGTGGCGCTCTACGCCATGTCCCAGTCGGATTTGGCGGTGTGACTCTCCCCCGATGGCTCCATTCTGCGTAGGGAGGGGGTGAGCTAAACTTAGCTCGGTCCGGCGATGCCCCTTGCGATGGCAGCAACATGACTCTAGGGCGGCGGTGTGTCTCCGTCAAGCCCGGCGGCCGTGTCTACCGAGCTCTAGGCTATCGGATCCAACAACGTGTCTTCCCTGGGCTCCCAGCAGTGACAGGCGTTCACGACAAAACAACGACCGTTGTGGCCTGCGTACAACAACACAATTTTTTATTCGTTGAGACCGGGTCGTAAGCATGAGGGTGGCTCGATCCTTTTTTTTTTTTCTTGTTGCCTGTTCCCACAATGTTTAGGGTCGCCCCATGTTCTCTCTCCTCCTTAGGACTCTCCTAATGCACATTGCCGATGCCCTAAGAGCTCTCGTGTTGTTGGTTGAGACGATGCCATTGTCAGACCTGATGCATTGAATTGATTAATTTATTTGAACAAAGGAACTATTGGTAAGTAGAAAGATAGGAAAGTCGATGATCAACATATACTACGAAGATAGCTTACATCCCGTTTGGCTCCCATCAAATGAAATTGATTCCTGGAATTAGATTCAAAGTATAATTTGATTTTGATTCAGGCCCATTCCACTTCCAATTTTTATGTTTGGGTGCCACGTCGAACTTCAGAAGAACTCTCGTACCCCAATATGTCGAGCTCGCCCAATCCAGAATGGCAGGCGTCCCGCCGCGCGCCGGCGAGGCCGGGCAACCGCATCGCGTCGCTGCACCATTGCTGCCCCTGGCGTTGCTCCACTAATGCTACTGGTCCGCCCCCTGGCACCGTCTCTTGCTTCTCCATCCCCGACGCCGTCGACGAGGCCAAACCAACACCAACAGGTGGGACAGAATGGCACCTGCTGCCGACGAGACCGGCGTCAAATTGGCTGCCCAGCGCTGGTGAACTAAACTAGCCGAAAAGAATAGATCGATTTAATTTCTCCATGAACAAGCTAATACAGCAAATCCCCAATACTTCTTTTGTGAGGAGGACCAAATGGAAGCACTATTTGGATGGATCGCGAGCGGACGACGATGCAGTAGCAGCGGAAGTCGGCGTTCGCGCCCATGCATGCATCTCCACATGTGTTCAATAGATTGATTAAGTGCATCGGAGATTACTACCAGTTGAACTCACGCCACGCTCAAGGGGGACAGAGATTATGTGATTTTGTTTGATTGAGATTTTGATCTAACCTAATTTAAAAGCTTAAAGGAAGATAGATTCTCTAATACTCCCTCCGTTCTTTCGTGGAAGCGACTAGCGCCCAGACTTACTATGTGAACTTTTCTATCGCACACTCCCACTGCTATATAAAATAATATCATAAACGGTTTAAAATCGTCATCACAGATGGTTTTCTGAACCGTCTGTGAAAAAAAACTATCACAGACGGTTCTAAACAAGAATCGGCTGTAATAGATAATCTATTTTCACAGATGGTTCTGAATAAGAACCGTCGGTGATAGTTTTTTCTATTGCAAAAAAAAAAAATCGGATTTTGAATGTTTCATAGTTGGTACCATCACAGTTCCTAATATAGAGCTTGAACCTAGAAGATAAATATAAGGTGTCTTATACTGAACAAGATAATAACTGTATAGGTTAGCTTTCCATCTTCATAGACTCTTGAAAATACATGAAAAAGGCACCACTCCCATATAAAAACCTTCCTGACCTCCCCCTTGCGGTATGTGAGTACCCTGATGCTGCCCATCTTGACTATGATGTCGACGAAGAGGGTGCTGAGGAGGCCCGAGTAGGAGTCGACAACGTCGACGGTGGAGGTGTCATTATAGAGCATGACGTCGGAGGCGGTGACCGCGAAGCCATTGCGGATGTGAGCCGCTGCACCCATTTACCATTTACGTACGTGCACCCATAGGTTAGCTACCATGATCGATCGAGTCATCGTGTAAGAAGAAGTTTGTTTGCTTACAGCCGAGGAGGACGATGTCCTTTTCGTCGAGGCCCGCGGTGGCGAACTTGGACCGGAGCATGTCGACGGAGTCGTGCATGTCCAACAGCATGTCGGCGTCCCGCAGGTTTGACACCCTCCCCAGCACATTCCACCTCGACTCAGCTATAATATATAAGGACAGTGCCAAAATATTTTACCTCCCGCGCACGCATTCAAAAAATTTTGAACTCCCACGTTGCGAATCACAGACGGTTCATACAAAAACTGTCTATGATGACATATCACATACGGTTCCTATCACAAACAGTTTGTGATACTTCATACACGATTTTTGATACGAACCGTCTGTGATAAGTATCTCATCACAGACAGTCTGTATTAAAAACCGTCTGTAATGAGATACTTATCACACACGGTTCGTGATATGAACCGTCTGTGATAAGACGATATATCTCAGACAGTTATTCTTAAGAATCACCTATTAATTATCACAGACGGTTTTGTTTACAAACCGCCTGTGATAATTAAAGGAATCGTTTGTGATAAGTACAACACAGAGAACCGTCTATAATGAGGCGTCCAGTATGACCTATTTTGTAGTAGTGTTTGATCTTTATCGTCGGATCTAACTTGAAAGGTTTGATATCAGTCATCCGATTGGGCGCAACAAAAACCAAAGGATTACGCAATAATTATTTAATAAGCCTGCAACAAATCCTCATTCAGTGCAACGACGAATAATAAGTTGTAACAAAAACTCACTACAGTGCAACAAAAATACAAAATGCAAACAAAAAATGATGCAACAAACCATCAAAAGTACAACAACAAAAAAATACCTATTGTTGTAACAATTGAAAACCCTTTTGCAACAACTCCAACAATTTGTAAGAAATACCGCAACATTTAAAAAAACTTACAACAATAAGGAAATCAATCTATTGCAGCATCTCGCTACATGGATGTGGGCCGGACTCGATGACACGAGTTCGCTGAAGGGAGCTTGGCGACAGAGAAGTGTGTGATGGAGATGGCAGCTCGATGTGGTGCAGAAGGGTAGCCGGGGGTAGCTTGGCCGAAGCTCGTCGGAGGCGCTCCAACAAAGCTCGTCAGAGCAATCGAGTGGACTCGCCACGAACGATACTAGCCTCACACGAGCACAGGAGATGATGATGTCCTGTGGCCTCGGTCGGTGGCCTCCATGCGGGCTTCGGCCGTCGTGGTATGTGGTGAGGTAGAGAGAGAGAGAGAGAGAGAGAGAGAGAGAGAGGTGGAGGAGGTCACGTGCTTGCGCAAGGGAGAGGGCCAATCGGCCGTACCTCGACGGTGGGAGCCTGGCTAGAGTTTGCCGCAACACAGAGAGAGAGAGAGAGAGAGAGATGGGTGTAGGTGGTAATGGTAATGGTAATGGGATAAGCAACCGCCGTGTGGATAAGGTTAGGAGTGGTTGAAAAGGAGTGATCTTGGTGTAGTAGAGAGTGGGTCGTCCGATTTTTCTCTATTATGTTGGACGTCTTTACAGTAATATTACCTTTCTTTTTTAGATGTTGTTTTAGTCTTCTACACAAACAATGCACTACTTAATGCTTTGCCTCTCTTGATTGCAGTCTTGTCTTTAACTAATGTGACACAAATTCACTGCACTGGCATCAAATCCTAATGTTAACCACCAATGTGTGGGGAAACAATTGGGTTGAATGGAGAGATAATATTTATGATAGACCCCTTTTAATAGGGACATCTTGGGAAAAAAGTTACTAGAAAACCCGGAACGCCGTCTATTTCAGAACAAAATTAATATCTTGAAACGACATCTATTTGAGAATGGACGGAGGAGCACCTAATGGTTGTGGTTAATTAACTATAGTTAGGGTCCACCGAATTGAGGGCAAGATGTTTTTCTATTTTTGAGAATTTCAAGTATATTTCCTTTCCTCTCAGTAGATCTAATAACACCAATGATGATGATTTGTTAACCATTCTTAGGTGCACACAATAAAGGGTTATATCTTTCTTAATTATATTTTGTGACAATTTATCTTCTTTTTTCTCCCTTGGTAACTATAACCACCTCTCATCAGCGAAATCGTTCAAAGCTAAGCCAACATGTCGTGACTCGTGAGATCATGCTATTGATAAGGATTAGTCCACGCCTCGCATGCATATGGCAAGAGACCATTTAATCACGGAAGGATGTGACGTAGCAATTAATTAATTTACTACAGAGTAAAAAACTGTGCACATATAGACCACGTGTATCTATATCACTATTGCAAAATCTAACCAAGGGATTAGTTCATTTAAATAATTGGTTATGCTTTGAGAAAAATCATTGGATATGACTTGTTAATCGTACTAAGGTTCTACCAAATTAGGGGCCCGATGTTTCTCCTTTTCGTGAGAACTTCTACCATATTATTTTTGTTTTTTTAGCTAACATCCATCGCTTATGGTTTGTTAAACATAACCAGGATCCACCAAATTAAGGTCTGGATGTTTCTATATTTTTCTAATAATTTCTCAAAATTCTATCTTTTTTCTTAGAGCGGTTAACACGTATTATGAGCTTTTATTGTGTCCCTCGACGTTTCGACGATGTACTCAATCGGTCGCTGCCGCGGTGATTTGTTAATCATAATAAGGGCCACCAAATTAAGGCTAGATGTTTCTCCTTTTCGTTAGAATTTCTACCATATTTTTATTTATTTTTAGCTAACATCCAACGATTATGGTTTGTTTAACATAATCAGGGTTCACCAAATTAAGGATCAAATGTTTATATTTTTCCTTAGAATTTCTCAAATTTTTGACTTTTAGAGCTGTTGACCATGCTTTTATTTATCTATTATCTTATTATAGCATAGTCGAAAGAAATTACCACGTTAATCAGTGCAAAAAGATAAAAATCTAAACTGTAGATCGTGGGGGGTCTAGATTATAACGATCTAGATTAAAAGAAAGAGTCAATGTCAAGTACAATAAAACTAAAAATTCAAAATAAATAATAAATAAATTTAACAATTTGATTTCCATACGAGTTCATAAGTAAAAGAGTCCAAGTCAAGTACCATAAAACTGAAATTCGGAATAAAAATAAAACAAAATTAGAACTTGATTTTGATACGTATTCCTAAGTAAAATATTTAGATAATTATAATTTGGAATAAGAAAATTGGCAATTAGATTTGTATATGAAATTCAACCAAAAAAACTAAAATCCAAAAATAATATAATATAATATTTGCAATTTGATTTTTAATACAAATTCCAAAAAATATAATTTGAAATAAAACTTTAAAATAATTGGCAATTAGATTGGTATACTAAAATCTAACAAAAAAATAACTGAAATAAGGAATAAAAATAAAATAAAATTAGCAATTTGATTTTAATACAAATTCCAAAGTAAAATCCCTAAATAAAAATAAATTCGGAATAAAAATTAAAGAAAAATGAGCAATTGAATTCAGATACGAATTCCAAAAACAAGAACTAAAATTCAGAATAAAAAATAAAGAAATTTGTAATTTCATTTCCATAGGAACTCCAAAGTAAAATATCTAAATAAATAAATTTTAGAATAAATTAAATAAATTTAGCAATTTGATTTTTATTTGAGCTCCACTAAAAATAGTTGAAATGTTGAATAAAAATAACATTTATAACAAGGTTAGAATGAATGGTGTTGGAGAAGACACAAAAGAAGCCACCAACGTTCATTCTCAAGATCACGTGTTTCTATTGTTGCTTCATATGGAATAAAAATAAAAAATAAACTAAGATTTTGAATAAAAAATAAAAGTTATAACGAGGATAGCATGAATGGTATCAGAGGAGACCATGAAGAGTGCAATGAAACCAATCTATCCTGCAAGAAGCCATTGACCCAAGGGGAAGCGGAGAGACGAGGCGGCCATGATGGAGATGAGGACAGTGGTGTGTTGCTCACCTTAGTCGTTCAACACGAACAATGTCATGCTACTCGCCAGAGCCATTGAAGAGAAAGTCTGGTGTTGAAGGAGCCAAGGACCGCAGTGACAAGTGGTGAGCATCGACGCTATTGAAGAAGTTAGTAGCCAAATAAAGTCGATAATAGGGAAGCTCTAGCAGAGAGAAGATAAAGATTTGCATTGAATACGAGCTATGGACGATATAAGGCCATCGAATAGCTAGGAGCGTGCTATCACTGGTGAGGGGCACGTCGTTGCTGACGATGGCGAAAGATTCTCCGTATCGTTAGATAACGACTAAAGCGGACATGCTAGCATTAGTGAAGATGGGAGGTTATCGCAGTTAGTTAGAAAGCCATAACGTTGAGTTGGCCAACGTCGAAGAAGAGGAGTGACCGACGCGAGAGAAGAGGACATCGAGTATGTATAACATCATGCATACGTGTGTACATCCATGCATCCGTATGAATAGAAGCATGGGCGTATAGAGGCAGAGGAGCAAAAAGCTTAGATAGAGATGGCACAGTCATAGGGAATAGACCTAGGGTCATCGGAGAGAGCGCGACATGTGTCCCCAGCTGGGATCGACGACGGTTGCATGTGTATATGTGTTGATGTCGTAACGGTTCGCATTAAACAATAATTGGGGAGAAGTAGAAGATAACTATGTGGTAAAGTATTGCATTGAAAGAGGTAGCAACTAAGAGGGATCGGTCAAGATTTGAGATTACTATTAGAGGTTGGAGCTAAAAAACTGTGACGATGAGAAGAGATAGAAGACATACGGTTTGATGGGATAGCTGGCGTGTGAGGGAAGATAAGTTCAAGGTAGATCGCCCGTGTTGTATTGGTGAATGCATAAGCAAGGTTCTGTAATACCATGTAAACTAATTACATGTTTTTTTACACACATAACAACATATAGCTTAATATTAAATAGAGATACATGTACATGCATGCAGTTTGAGAAAAAAAAACTAATAAAGTAATAATAGAGACATACAGCTATATGATCTATACATAATAGAGAATGATTAGTTTCTAAGAGCTCTAACAACTTATTATGTTCAATGATTTTCTAAGCATATACTTCAATTGCTCTCCTCGTGTTGCAATTTTCTTCGAGCTTCTATTGTTATTTTGAATGTTTAGGATGTCTTAGAAAAATCTAAATACCCTACAGAGATACGTAAATATATTTTCAAACGTTTGCACTAAAATGTTGAAGCTCGTCTTACCTATTTTGCTCTATAAAATGTTTCTATAAGAAGCTAGGCCCTCCGAGAAACAAACTTTCGAGATAGTAATCACAATCACAGTAAACCAGTAATATAGGGTAAAATTAATATTACATGGAATTCAGCATGCATGCTTAGGGCCGGGTGTACTGCTGTAGATCTCATCATCCCTTTTACTCCAAGGTAGATAGAGACTAGAGAGGCAGGAACCCCGGACGCGACAACCGCACAAGATGGAAATAATAGAGGTACGAAGATCTGATGGCTAGTGTTGTGTGTGATCCGATGATTTGCAGCTTGGCCATGAAATGTCAGGAGGAGAGGGCAGAACAGTTCATGCAGATGGGCCAGTTGATGTGATATATGGGGACAAAAAGACAGCAGGGAGGCAATTCAGTAATTGGCATTAGCTTTTGGTTTCTACGTTATCTGTTTGGAGATTTGTGGGGTTTTCATGCAGATGCAAGGCTTGTGATTCGTGCTGCACGTATGAACAAATTTTTTTTCTTTGTACCATTTATGTAAAAACAAATAGGTGGTCATCTAAGTTTCACTCCCAGCATTATTACATTCGTTATTCACTCACCTGATGACATTTGCAAAAAAACAGCCTCAACTATCAACCGTTGTTCATAAAAGTGAGATGCATGCGTAGATATATTAATGCCTCTTTATGTACTATGCCATCTTTGATGCTTGATCATGAGCTTGTGAATATATATATATATATATATATATGTTTAAAAAGATTAAGTACTACTGTACTGTCCGTATTAGTTACTTCTAGAGCAATGTGTTTTCCAAACTCCAAACGATGCCAGCTTTTATATCATTGAGGCGTGACGAGCGATGAATTCTAAGACGTGTTTGATTACCAAACGGCCAAACCGATGAAACAACAGACAGAAAAGTCAGATGTTTGTGTCCTAATATACTACAAGTGAGTGTGCCAAACTTGCAATAATATAAAGTACCTCTAGCGATGGTTAGTACTTGTCTGCACCGTGGTTTGTACAACCAGCGGTGGTGGTGTTTAGTTTCCGGTCTTAAAAACTTTGCGAGCTTCGCTTTGGATTCCTTCCTCTTATCTCTGAAACTTAGGTACTTATTACAGTGCAGCATGTGTATGTGTGTGCTAACTTCGAGTGCAGAGTAGTATAGGTTAATACAGAAAGTAAGATAAAAAAAGAGCATATGTGATGTATTATTACTATCCAAACAATACAAGCTGCAGCATCCTGGCTTTGCTTGACATCAGTGTAACTGCTGCTGGAGTGTGTGACACTGTGACTCTGGATCTGGGCTCTGGTCTGGAGAAGGCCAAAGATGTTCAAGTTAAATGCGGTCACACACTGCACGTACATGAATAAAGAGGCAGGGCTATTGAATTTTTGGTCCGATGTTTTGGTACTGAACGTTTGCTGTCACATTTGGAGCAGTGCAAGCCCAGTCGCTTTCCTTTTGAGATCAGCTGAGGCATGCAGATTTTGCTACAGGCAGGTCTCATATCACATCCACGCCCTTCGGCAGGAAAAACAATCAATCTTCATCTCTGGAAAGAACATTCGTAGCATCACATGACAAAGAGAGGAAAAAAAATACAGTGGAAGATCACTTGCAAGTTGCAATATCTCTTGGTGATTATATACAACATACAGGAAGAGAGAACAAGTGACCAGGTCCATATCCACACAGTGATCAGTTCAACAGAAATGGAACAAGTTCATGATTGCAGTATGGATATGCTACATATACATGTACAATTTTTATCCATACGATCACATATACCAAGATCTGTTCTCTTGCGTACAATTGTTACGCCGTGCTACTATTTCGGTGTCGTGCAGCAAGGTTGTCGGAATCTCGATCCAAGTTAAGACTTCAAGATCCTAAATTGAGTGGAACGATCCGATCCTAGGTAGAATCTTCAAGATCCCCAAGTTAAGACTTCAAGATCCTATGCTTAGTTGCTGCTTTTACTTGTAGATTTTATTTATTTCCAGATTATCATTCCCTTGTTAGAACGTTAACTGCCCTGCTGTTGCATTCTTCTAAATTTTTTCATGTATTATACATGTACTGTTCTTGATCATGACACATATTTTTCCAGATCGGTAGCTGCTTTCTACCATGCATGATAAATGACTTCCAGTGCCATCATTACTGGATGACATGCCGCAGCTGGGCACTGCTGATGCCTAAAGTTTGGCGATTCTTATTAGACCTGTCATATGTTGAATTCTGATGAGCCTATATGAAGCATTCTAATGTTATCTAGAGCAAGGAAAAAAACCGACCAGTAACCGTCGGTTACGGGAAAAACCGGTGGGAACTAGGAGAAAAAAATAGCTCGGATTTTTTAAATTTAAATTTATGATTGTGTAATGCACTTCCTAGCTTTTTTTAGGTCTTTTTGTGTTAGATTACCTATTATATAAACTAAAAATGCTTGAATTATTGTACTCCTAAGTCCCAACATTTTTTAGACATTTTTTCGGTTTTAGTAGTGGTTTTTTCCGGTTTTTTAAAACAGTTTTCCCAATTTTAGGCGGTAACAGGTCTGGTTACCGGTTTTAAAACTTCACAAATTCAAATTTTAGTTTTCAAATTTTAACTAATTTTTCAGGTTACCGGCCGATTACCGTTACCGGGTGGTAATCGGCCAGTTATCGTTACCGGCCACCGGGTGGGTTTTCCTCCAAATCCGAGATTTTGATCTTGATCCTTGATCTATAGTAGTTGTACACTATATCCTGATGTTCTTTGCAGCACAAAAAAAAAGTTTGGTACATTTGAGGTGCATTTTCTTACATTTTGTTTTTTCTTTATCATTATTTGTGAAGATGTCATGGTCTCACGTTTGGGCTGCCTGGTCGCTAGTAACGGGAATGGGCTGAGCCCAAGTCACTGCTCTGTTGGCCATAGGAAAAGGGGACAAGAAAATTACCGAAGGCATCGCCTTGTTCTCTTCCTCCCCAAACTCAGTTCCTTCCCCCTCCAACTTCATTCTCTGATTTCCCAGCCCAAATCGCTTCTCCTTCCCAACCTGATTTGCTCCTCCCAGTCTTTGTTTCCTATTCTCTCCAATTTGTATCTTCAAGTACTTGTACCCTGTGTTTGGATTGGCAAACTAGCTCTTGTATTGGTGTTGATTTGTGTCGTCAAGTGGGATCGTAACAGAAGAGTCTTTCTTAGAACCTACTGAAAAATTTGGGATTTGATCGTATAGCTTCAGGGCATTATGCACGTGTAGTCCATCTGTTCATTGGAAATGCTCAAGGACCACCATACTTTCAACGAAAATATTAGCAAGTCACATGGATCGGAGCCAAAATAAATGTGGCAATTGCAAATACTCCGGTGTTGGCCATAGTCTTTTGGCTGACTGTTTTTGTTTTCTTCATCTATGTTTCTATAGGTAAATAAAAGGAAAGACTTGAGTGATTTTTACTTTGCGCTTGAGAAGAATGTTGCTTTCGGTGCACGGACACAGGACAATACAAAACATACTAAGCCGGAAAAGCTGGACAATAAAGTAGAAGATATTCAAACTAGCAAGTTTGATGCTGAAGGATCCAATCGTTCTCCTAAGCACAGAAGAGAATCTAGTGTAGGATCAGATATGGCTCGTGAAAGTTGAAGTGTGGATGAACCTGCAACAACTAGATCGAGGGATACAACAGCTGCTGGGTCAACTGAGAAACATTCAGATGTTTCCTCGAATGCTTCTCAGACCACACAGAATACTCAACCAGCACAGGTCACAGATGGCCACTACAAGAGGAGTGCTGATGCACTTGGTGCTGCTAGAGAACGAGCTCTGGCCCGGAAGAGTGCGAAAGAACAGCAAATGTGAAGTATGAGGCAGAGGTACTCCACCAAGTTCTTACGGGCTAACCTTATCATTTTCTTGTTTATGGTTATGTAAAAACTGTAATTTGATAGCCGTTTTGCACCTTGTAGACTTTTCAGTGGATGATGCATGTATCTTGCATAAAAAGATCACTTTGGTTTGATCTGCATGATGCTCCAGCTTCTATTATCAAAATATCTTTATATGGACAAGGAAACCCATTCGACATCAGAATGGTCATTCTGCTCCGCATAATCAGGAGAGGAGAGGTTAACGCCTTAACGGAGCTCAAGCTATTGTACTGAACATTTCTACTGCCCAAAAATGGGAAATAACTTGGCACAGTAACTGAAGGTTGTACGCATATGGGCTATGTCATGTATACCATTGTAATTTGTAAACTAAGTGGTGGACTGAAACATGATTTCTGCAATGGCCCAAATCAGTGGTGCTTTACTGGTCAATGTTTTTTTAGTCTTTCCTGGTTAATGTGGTGGATTGCCAGTTCTTTGATGGCTAATAGAGAGTAGGAATGTGTTTTTATATGCGGCCTTTTGTTGATATTGTTCGACTTTTGGATATGATAGCGGATGTTGCACATTTCATGGCTACCATTGCTTTGTATAAAGAAAATATGCATTTCACCTCCTAAATGTCATATGCTACATTGCAAATTGTTGATTACTTAATAAAGTTTAATCAATATTTTCGTAAAAAGAATAAAAAAACCATATTTACCTTAAAACAGTATACAATCATGCCTTCAGAATCCTCAAAGATATTTTTAGACATTTCGTCTTTCATCTAGAGCTGTAGCAGCCAGCCAGTCCAATTAAAGAGTCAGATTATCAAACAGTCTCTCGGGGGGGGGGAGAAAAAAAACTACCGCTACCAACAACAACTGTTTTTCAGCTAAAACGCAAAAAAAAAAAAAAACTTTTCGGCAAACCTACAAGCTCCCAAAACAGCACCCTCACCACACCGGGTCAGCAGGTGATGACTGACGAGTCCAGCGAGAGCGACCCTGTGGACTTAGGAGTGACTAGTGAAGTAACAAACTAAATAAAGGATGGGCCCAACACGGTTCACTAAATGCCTGAATTCGGGTGGCTCCAACCAACACTAATAAAGCCTAGTAGAGGCCCACCTAACGTTGAAGCATCCAATATAGCCCCACGAAAAGTCGACCACGTCGCAGTTCCAAAGCATATATACCTCTTATAATAATAGCGCCTAGAATCGCCCTGTTATTATAGCGACTAGAATCGCCGCGCTCGGCGAGCCGTCCGATTCAGGCTAGCGTCGACGATCGCGCGTGCTCATCGCTTCGACGTCGATTGCTTCCTTGCGCATCCGTCCGATCGAGTAGTAGCTTTGCTACGAGCCGCCTGGTGGGGTCGCAGGGATGCGTCCAGTACTCTTGAGTAAATCAGCCGCTGTCCAAGCATCAACTATAACGTTTTGCAGCTCTTTCTGCAGATTACTCCTTAAAACCTTCCGCATGGAGCCAAAAGCATTAGGCAATCTCTTGAGGAAGTGCTTAGAAGAGAGTGCATAGCAGCGCCACGTCACAAAGCAAACTCATTTTATACGTGTAGTTAAATGACCCAACAATCTCACAAGAACCTACAAAAGCTCCACCACTTACATAAGCATAGATTCTTAGTTTTTACCTTTCAGAACCTTTCTTCACCAATGCAGCAAAGAAACTACCCCAAAGCACCATCGCCTTCATATTGAAGCAGTGGAGATGCTCGAAATGCCATAAAAGACGCACTGACCACTGAGCGCCGCCAAGTCGCCAACTGCCTGTGGCGAGCACAAACGTTCCATACAAATCTTACTCGAGGCCCAACAACAATGCACGAATCGACATCCTTCTTTGGGCCCACACATAAAACAGCGAAGCTCGGACGAGAGGTCACCGGTAAATACACAATAGGGGGGAAAATATTAGCAGCAACTTACAAGAAGATTTAAACAAGATGACAATAGGATTGTCATGAGAAACATTGGCTATCAGGAAAATGCCGCTAAGTTAATCGACTATAAAGTCTGATCACAAAGAAATATTGGTCAGAAGCCGCGGGAGGCATCAAGTTGAACCTAGTGTTCCGCCTACTCCCAACAAATATTGGTTAGCAGACTTCGCCCCCATGATCACAAAAATATTCCCTGATACTCGTATGAGAGCCGACTCGAAATGTGGCCTAACTGTTTGCTTCAGCAACAACCACGGCCCTTCCGCAACAATAATTTGCCACGAGTAACTCTGAACAGAATGGACAATACATCATCTTCACAGTACGAGCTCCTCGAATACAAAGGTTGCCAAGCAAGTAGGGGCAGCAGATGATGGTTATTTCCAGTTGTCAATAAAAAAAGGCGGCTGGGTGCAAAAACATAAATTCCTTGGTGCCAACACCCATGATGGTAAGCTGTTAAATCAAGAAAGTTAGAGCTCTGTCATTTTTAACATCAAGATAGGGCATTGATTGAATAAAGGACATCTCTTATTAAGGATATGCTGTTCTAAAACATCTGTACAAGAACGACTTACCTAATAACAAGCTTCTTTATGCCTACATGAAGGCATCCAACTTTGATCTCTTAAGATGCTGTGGTCTGAAATCCTCCAACTTGAGATTGGAGCTTGTCTCGGCCTCATTCAAGAATGAATCCCCCTTTTCTACTCTGATGGACTCTAGAACTGCCCCAAGGACATCAGCTGCGATGCCATCACGTACTAGGTATCCAGGTTCCTCTCCACCTTCTTCAATCAATCTACCTACCTCTTGCAAGGGCAATATGTTTTCCATCACAAACCTTGCAAAAAGTCGTCCAAGATACTCCGAGGCTCTTGGAGCATCACTTAGAGTATCTTCCAATGAAGCAAGAACGGATGCAAGGCTGAAAATAATCATATAGTCAGTATATACCACGATATGAATGGGAATTGGCAAATGGCAATAAAAGGAGAAAGAAAAGAAAAGCACTTACCCCTCAATGAGTTGTGGTTTGCTCAATAAATTAGCTCTGACATTGCAAAGGCTGACAAAAAGCTTAGCCAACAACTCTCTTTCCATATCTTTTCTCTCAAAGGAATCATTTACCCAAAGTGATACAACAGAAGGATAGAAACTCGGAGCATTCAACTCCTCAATACACAATGCAACCTCCTGTTCATCTTTTGCACTGCCAAAATAGTGTCATATGTTAGCACATGAAATAAAAGACAGTTGCAGTGTTCAAACTTCTTCTGAATGTGTCAGATGGAAAACCTGAGCTTCAAGCAATAAAGAAATATAATAGTCAAACAAACCAACAGTCCAAGAACAAAATCCCAACCCATCCATGGACTTCATAAACGGCGTACAGGCTTGCTAGGGATGGCAATGGGGCCTCATTCCCCGTTCCCTACCCCCGGTAGGGAATTCATCTATTAGGGGACAGGGATGGGACAAATTTTGCCCCCATGGGGAAAGCATATGGGGAAAAGTTTTCCCCATCGGGTAGCCAGGGACGTTCTCATGTCCCCCGTACCCGCCAACCCGTTGGGTCCCCGGCTAAACCATTTTTCTAGGCAATGTATTAGGCATATAATATCAAAGTATATGGCCAGTGGGCCTCATGAGCCTTCATGTTCTTCTACATACACGAGTAACCCTAAAGCCCAACATCACCACCTGATGCTTTTGCTCGTAGCACACCAATAGGCAATAGCATCCTCTCAAATAATAATAATTAAAAAATATAGGCAATAGCAGTCGATCGCTCATGCCTTGTCTGGTGTGCCTCGCAATGCTGCGCACCGTATCGCTTCCTCTGAAGATCTCGTCGCTAGTCGGCCTCCTCGACGAGGGCAGCCATGAAATCCCATCGTCAAACACCTCTACGCCGACCCACCGCTTGCATCCAGATCACGCCACCGGTCTCCTCTACTGCATCTTCAGAACCTGCTGCCGTGTCTCCTCCACTGCTGTGTATTCCCACCTCATCTTTGACCACCACGAAGTGGCGGCTACCTCATCGTCTGAGTCCTGCCACTCCCTTGGTTCCGCTCGCCAGGTAAGTCACCATTGTTGTTGCTGCTTTGTGCGGGGAATCCGTAGGGGGGCCGAGACCCAGTGGGGATGGGGAACGGGAGTGTAGCTCCCCCGATGTAGTTGTCGGGGGCCCTAGCCGGGGGGGGGGGGAAATATCCTAAGGCTTGCAGATATCTCTTAGGGTAAAATTCCTGTGGATAGGCTGCATATTATATGAAGTTGAAGTTTTATCCTTTCTGTTTCTGAGATGTTTGAATTTCAGCATTTGGCAACCAATTGCCACCCCAATCTCAGAAACATGAATACTTACACATCAACTTCGAAATTTGAAGAGAGGCGGGAAAGATTCGCTAGGAAGCATTGAGCAAAAAACAAGCAATGCACTAAATTGCAACCTAATATAATCCCACAACCGCAGCCTAAGAAAATTAGCAGTTGCCAAAACAAGATAGCAGCACATTATTAGTTTATTACCATCTATTTTATTCCAAACGTATTTGAACCTTACACAGTAAGAAGACATGCATCACACTTGTAAAGGGTGAAATGTGCAGTAGTTAAATGAAGTCTGGTGAAAAATGAAGAAATGTCTCGCATGAAAATTTGTGAAGGTTGAAAAGTGTTACCTATAATATTCCCGGATAGCTGCAATAGACTTCTCTCTCAGATCCTCCTCAGAGTATGATTTATTTCCTGAACGGCCCTCCTGGCTGGCAGGTCTGTGTGAAGGCCCAGCAGATTGCGTAGTAGGTGCTGTTCTCCCAGAGATTCGATCTGGAATTCTCGAACTAGGATCATCTCTTGCAGTCGAAACCACAGAATTATACCCATTAGGACCAGATACCATCCTGTGCTGGTCAACAGAACGAATTTCGGCATTTGATGCCGGTGGCTGCCCTTTTATAGACATACCCCTAGCTAGGCCACCTTGTGGCCCAAGGGTGACAGCTTCATCCTTGACAGAACGCTGGGGAAGGGGAACAGTTCTATTGTCAAACTGATGTCTTTCGTCATACCGGATATCTTGAGTACCGAATCCACGGGAATGTGGAGGCATTCCTCGAATGCCGACTTGCTGAGAACCTGGAGATGCCAATGCTGCTGCTGAGCCACGAGGGCCATAATCCATAGGTGGTGCTCCTCTTCTTGGAACAGAACTAACAGGACCACGAGCTAACCTACTCGACTGAGCATGTCTTTCCTGAGCTGCATCCCTGTGAACCTCCTCAATCTTCTTCGGGCCTTCCACTTTACGCCTTTGCTGCCATTTATTCTTCCTGAGATCAATTGAATCTCTCAGCATGAATCTAACACGGGAAGATAACTGCTGACTTGTTGACAGCCTCAGCATTATATCAAAATATGCATCCATGTGTTCCTTAGCCTTTGGATGATCTATCATCTCTCCAATGGTACTCATCAATTTGCATAGTGCTTCAATATTCTCTTCATCTGGGTTCTGATAATTTCCCAGCAATTTGCTAATGCATTCATGCATGATGCGTTCTGTCAACATCCTCTTTTTGTACAATTCTCCAATCAACCTAATGTTCCCCAGCATGCGTCTTCGAGCACGAATTCTTTTTTGTTCCCTTTCCTCTTTAGTTTGCTTAAGCTCACCTTCCTCCTCTGTTTTATCTGCTTCAGCTTCTTCTCTTTCACCCCTCTCAAACTCCTCTTGGCATTTGTTCAAAAGCAATCTCTTGAATGTAATTTTTTCGTTGTCCTCGCTAAAGTCAGGCAGTGCACCAGCCAAATGGAAACAAAAATTAGCATACATTTCACAAAAAGTTGGTTCCGTCAAAGCTTTGTCAAATATCTGCGAAATGACCCCGGTAAGAGTTGTCACACTATCAATGTTCACCTCTTTTACTTTTTCAAAAAGCTTTTCAAAGTTTTGTGGGGTAAGTTTGTTAAGAATGGCTTTAAGCTTCCTCTGCTTCACCTCTTTCTCGTCAGAAATGTCGCCAACGACGTACTTTCTCTCTGCTTTGTGCATTATTTGCATGGGTGTAACAGGAGACGGAATCAGACCCTTTTGCTGCCATCTATCTGCATCAGAGCCAGTGCGAGGTACTTGAGGTGCAATAGATGGCATTGGTCCTACAAGAAGTCCACCACGTGGATTCCTCAAAACACCATGATTGGCTCCTGGGCTGCCACGGTAATTCATAATTGCTGGGCCGTTTGTCAAGTCCATGTGGGCATCACGACCAGAACTGAAAGGAACACCCGATTTTGTCCACCTGTCATCATCCATAGCGGCACCACGGCGATCACCGCGAGATGTTGGTCTGTCAATTCCCCTTCCAGGACTAGGGTGAGGTTCCCGATCAACAACATAGGACTTTCCTGCCAAATTACTGATTAGAACATTAGTGACATCTCCCATCTGGAAACCAACAGGAAGATCAGTATAGTGATGCGCAAAAGTTAGCAGAAAATCACGAGAATATCTCTTGCGGCCATTAGCTTCAGTTGTATCTGAATCGCGTACTCTTGCTACACTGGCCTGATTTCCATAATCTGAACTTTGCAGCTTTGGAGTAGAAATGTCTGCTGCATCTTCCCAATCATCAGGCTCAACCTTTTTCTTACCATCATCCTCGCCCATACTGACATCCCTTTCTGATTCATCGGGCAGCACATGTGTTGCATCAACAATCGAACTATCAGCACCCTCTGTGGTACTAATACTCTCTAATTTTTCTTCTGGTCCCTTGTATGCGTTATAAAGATCTGAAGTCCCGGCAGCATCAGCTTTCGAAAGCATTTCCTTTCTTTTCTTCCTTTTCCCAGTAGTAGATTTTGTTCGGGTGATCTCCACACTAGGTTTATCCCTTGATACAGGTCGAACAGAAGCTGTTGGTGCAGCACTTGATGGATCCTTTACCCTACTTTCATGTTTCTGTGGCCCATCTGATGCAACTGAATGAGTCACAGGTAATACATTGGGGGTAATACTAGAAACAGCTAATCCTGTTTCCTGATTGCTACTTGTGTCACATTTATCATTGGCGCTTTGAACGGTAGACTCTGATGAAGTTTCAGAATTAGCTGCAGACACAACATTGCCATCTACAAAATCTGACGAAGTTTCAGTACTCCTATGTGATCTATTCATTATACTGTTTTCCTCAGAAACAGATGGTGTGGATTCTTTCAGTAGCTGCTGCTGGTCAGTTACACAAGCTGTTGCATCTGAATTATCAGGATTAGAAGTCCCCACTGATGGCTGCTCAGCCAAGTCCATCATGCATACTTCACGTGATTCATTTTCAGTAGAAACAGAAGAAATTTTATCCTCGCTAAAATCTGGTGAAATTTTGCAAGTTATTTCACTTTCCTCAAATGCAACACCAGCAACAGCTATGCTTTCTACTCCTTGAGGCTCCCCAGTGCTCTCAGAGGCTGATTTTGCAGAGCTGCTATCAGTGCCAGGAACATCAGCAGCTGCCAATGCAAACGTGTTAGAAATAACAAGAGGCACACAATGCAATAATTCTTCCATTACTTTTGGATAGAGTATATACCATTCACTGATGTGCTGTCAGCTTCGGCTGTACTAGCCCCTGGAGAAATCCAACTTTCAGACCGTGCAGATGTTAAGCCTGAAGCTGAGCTGCTCAAATCCAACTCTATATTGAAGCTCTTAGCTTCCACATGACCAACCCCATCACCTCCAACCTTCACAGAAGTTTGCAACTTCAACTCTTCAACAGACGAAGCAGACTGAATGAATACAATATGCGAGCATGTTAAGCAAAGCATATGCAAAACCAAGGCAAAGTGCAAAAACAAAGTGTTGAGAAAAGCGGACAGGAAAAGATATACCTGTGGTTGTTGTGACAAATTCTTGGTGTCCGTTTTAGTGGTAATTTTCTTGTTATCCTTAAATGGTTCAGTTTTTTGAATGACTTCTTTTTTCTTTCCATCATCTCCCGATAAAAATGAGTCTGAATCTACAACAGCAGATGCCAGTGCTGCAATTTCTGGTTTTGCACCGTGAATTGGTAAGGGTTGGCTCACCACAGTGGGATGCTTCTCTGTGACAGATGGTGCTTTACTCTCCTCCTTCCCATTAGCTGATTTATTAGAAACAGTGATCCCAGAAACAACTTCATTATCCTTTCGTCTATGTGGTACAGCATCCTCGGTCAGCCTTAACTTAGGTGCATCTGATTTACCTGGCGGCGCACTTATCGTGACCGTGTGAGCCCCAGATTTCTCCGTGTGCAAACCACCTGGGTGTGGTTTAACTGTGATTTGGGACTGGACAGATACTGCAGGCCCTGCTATGTTGTCCTTGTTACCAACAGGAGCTGTATTCAACATGGAAGGGTTGGTAAATGGAATCGGTTGCCCAGATTGACTGACAGGATAATTAAACCTAGGACCCTGTGATCCAGTGGGAAGCTGGCTGACACCAGTGCTGCTGGGGTAATACATAGCTTGCTGGTTATAAGTGTTCTGTGACATAGGAGTATAGAAACCTATATGAGGTGCAAAACCACCAACTGGCTGGGATTGTGGTGTTACATTAGGTAAAGCCCTCTGCCCAGATGAGTCCATCCTCTTATCGAGCTTCAATTCTTCGTGAGTGTCTGGATGAGTAATTTTGACAGTGGTCTTCCGAGGACCAACAAACTTATTTGGTTGTTGCTGAGGATACTGTGGTGCCATGAGGTTGCCTAACTGAGGTGTGAGTTGATGACCAGGAACAAAAGGCATACCTTGTCCTTGATGCATCATTGCTTGCTGTTGCAACTGATGATGTTGAATACTTGATACATATATCTGCTGTGGAACCTGGGATGCGTTGCCACCAGGCAATCCTATTGGCATTTGCAGTGAACTAGGCACAACGCCTTGCGGTTGCATTTGTGGATTGTGACCACCAAACTGCAAGGGAACTTGTGGTTGTTGATGGTGAAAGGGCATCGGCATGGCCATCCCAGATAAAGACTGACCAGGGGGTCTAGGTGGTGCAACATTGGGGATGGATGGAGAAACATGCACATCTCTCTTCACTTGGGGTGGAACATGAGGGTTGACAGAATTAGGCTGACTAGAACCAACAGCATCCTTTCTTGTTTGCTGCTGCGGCTGTTGTTGCTTCTGCTGCTGCTGTTGCTGTTGCTGTGGCTGCGGCTGCGGCTGCTGTTGCTTCTGCTGCTGTTTCAGGGCTGGTTGTACAGGCACAGAAGGTGCAACCTTCAGTCCCTCTGGGAGTGCCTGAACATCATAGAAAAATAACATGATAATACATTATTTTAAAATATTGAAAATTAAGAATGTCTACCAATATAATATCAACAATACAACCAAAAAACGTTGGTTGTTCAAAGCCCCTTAAGGTAGATTATTTGTAGGAGCATAGATGATTTTTTACTTTTGTTAAGTACAAACTGTTACTGATACATCGAACAAACAACTGAAATGGGGAAAAAAGGCTATAGCACCTATTATATCTAAAATAGAAGAGAGAAACAACTGTGAAAGGGAAGGAGAAGATACCTGATTACGTTTTTGCTCGTCCAAATTAGGAGGAGCTGAGCTCGTCCTAGCAGGAAATTGCTATGCAAAAGTTTTTGGAAATTAGAAAGAGGTTGGAAAAGAACCAAAAACTAAACAAAATTGAATTAAGAGATACCAGTTGCAAAAAAAACCGGGAACAGGAGCATACCGGAAGGCCATTCATGTTTATACTGCCAAACTGCAAGTTAAATCCCTTAGATGATTCACCTGAAAAGAAGCAAAACAAACAAAGCAGCAGGCAGTTAACCAGGCAGTTCACCATGCATATCTACTAAAGGGTCCGAAATTACCACCTTGGATGGTCACTGTACATACTCATTACTCACAAGTTACAACTTCAAAAGTGAAGAAAACAGGACCAAACCTTTCGACGCTCCTCCCTGAGGAGCCGATGTATTGGAGCTCTTTGGTGGTGCCCTGGGGGCAGCATGAGGAATATTTTTTGGAGGGAGTATATTGGCTGGATTCTCACTAGCAGGTGACATTGAGGGTGCTTGCACGCCGGATGAGCCTGCCCAGTCGAAACATACATGCAAACAACCAAAATAAACACATCAAGTCACAACTTTGCATCGTTCCAACTGTAATCCGGCACAACAGAACGGGACGTCTAATCACCATGGTGCTGGGGTCGAGGTGCAGGGACGGGAACATGCGCTGGCGCATTCTGAGGCACGGGAGGGCGCGGCGGTGTCTGCAGGGGCCCTGGTGCTGGAGCAGGCTGGAAGCCGGTGGTGTCGGGCTGGCTCACCACCCTCTGGTGCCCGCCGTGGCCATTGTTAGGCCTCCTAAAGCTGCAGTCGAGATCCAAAGTCCCATCAAAACCCTAGCTTCCGAAACCCCCCGTCCCGAGATCAAATCATGGGGCGGCAGCAAGCCAATCAGGAGCGAACGAGTCGAGTGATACCTGCGGTTGGATGAGAGGGGAGGCTGGCCACCGGAGGGGCCCCCGCCGCCCCTGCCCGCGCCGCCGACTCCGCCTCCGCGGTGGCCGCCGAAGCTGCTGGAGCGGCCGGGTCTCCTCGCGTGCCCCTCGCCCCTGTCCCCTCGCTGGGACATATATCCCTCTCCCTTCCGATATCCTCCTCCTCCTCCTCCTTGTTCCTTCCCCTGATCCAATCACAAACCTCCCAGAAATAAATCACCGGGAAATCCGCCGAAAAAAAACAAACCCTAACCGGAATCGCCGCACGGAGGGGAGCGGGGGGGAGCCCTCGCCGGCGCGGACGGGCTGGACGGCGGCGCGCGCACCTGGGGGCCTCGGAGGGCGGCGGCGCCTAGGGTTTGGTCGTGGCCAGTGCGAGCACGCGACACAGAGAGGGACGAACGAATTGATGGGTTTGGGTTGGGGGAGAAGTGGGAGCGAAGCGAAAGCGAGGGGGCGGACGTCGGGCACTAGTATTAGTAGCAGCCAGGGCAGGTAGGGGGCGAAGAACCTTGAGCGACGAGCGGAGGAGGCGAGATCAGATGCGATTGGATGGCTGGCGTTCGTTCGCGAGCCTTGGGCAGCCTAGCCTAGCAGGCGTGCGTGTCGTGTGCGCTCGAGTGCAAGCGGTTCGGTGTCGTTAACAGTGGCCGGTGCTCGATCCGTTTGTGCGCGGTGGAGATGGATTAGTGTTTGGTTTCGGTACGGAATACGGTTCGTGTGTATCAGCGGAGCACGGATACGGAGTTCTCTTCGTTTTCGGTATGCCTTGGCCTTTCGATGCAGGGATTCTGTCTCTGTTTGCCCATGATACGCGTCCGCATGGAGGAGTTGGAGTTGGAGTTGGAGTTGGAGTTGGGAACGTGGCTGAGTTTAAACGCCCTAACTAACTTCTTGTGATGTTCCAACCGACTTGGTTTTTTCAGTTAGCAAAGTTCAGGAAGGAGCACAGGTATTTCAAATGAATTTTATGTCAAATAGGGTAACTACAGGAGAGTGTACGTTACCATCAAATGTTCTTTTTGATTCATGCAAACTTTAAAAATTCAAACCAACACCTTGTCTTCTAATAATTTTAACGTTATTGCATAAATCTCGGAGTAGTTTGGATGGATGAGATAGTACATAGATATCCATATACACGTGGACTTCAATTCAGGGAAGTTTTGCGAAGTAAAATCCCAAATTAAAACAAAAGATAATGATAATAGCATTACAGGCCATACTAAGAGTCCTTCTAAGATGGGCCAGGTTGGCCGTCTATTGCCACTGACCCGTTCGCTTGGCCCATACTAGCAATGGCATTTAACGGCATTTCTTTTTTTAAAGGAAATTTAATTGCATTTCTGTGTGAACAAACACTGGATTTTTTTTCTTTTTTTCTTTGGATAATCAACTAGTTAAGTTTTTTTAGAGAGAAAACACACTTAAATTTTGCAGTAGCACATAGAACAATTTGCCTAATCTCAAGTCTTTCTTTATAAAAGTAGGCAGAAAGCGTGCTCTCAGTATGGCCACATCATCAAAAAATGGTTTGTTGGATCGTGGTTGTCCGGCCAGGATCGTGTGGAGAGCCCCTAATGGGATCCACCGTCCGATCGCGTCTAGTTCACTCATGGCCATCCGATCGGATTTTCTAAGGAACCCTAATGTCATCTCTGTCCTCTCTCCTCGCACCCCACGTCGTGCTTCCGTTCCACTCCTCCCGTTCCCCTCCCTCGCCTCCCACGACGTCTGCCTTCTCCCCGGTCTGCCCTCCTCCTCCCGCTCCTCCGCTTCCCTCCCCATCCCTCTACCACCCCTGTCGCCCCTCTCCACTAGCGTTGTCCACTCCCTCCCCACCCAGCCGCCGGTCCTTGGCCCTGCCCCTCGCGTGCTCCAGCGGCGGCCAAAGCCCCCATATCCCACCCCCTAAGGCGGTTTCAATTCCACTCCTCTTGTTCCCCTCCATCGCCTTCTATGACGACTGCCTCCTCCTCGCCACCCCCATCCCTCAGCCTCCCCTACCGCCCCTCTCCACTAGCATCGCCGCTCTGTCGTCCTCCTCGTGGACATCGTGGAGGCGATACAGGACGTTGTACTGCCAGAGAAAGGTGAGTCATGATTTCTCGATTGATTGTTTTTAGTTTCTACATCGATGGTAAAGGGGGAAAGTTGATGTGGCTGGTGGGATGACATTCCAACCATGTGGTGAGATCTTCCTGTCCGCTGCCCAAGCGTACGGTGATCATTGCACGAAGGTCGCCTGGACTGCGGCCTTCCTGTCGCTGCAGAAGGGCGGTTGTGGGCATGTTGATGCCCTCGGGGCGTGCTCCTTACCCGTAGCTTCGGGGTCCGACGTCGCTGACGATGATCGGTTGGTGTGGAGGGCGACGCAGGCCTTTGCTCAGGCCTTCTGGGCACCGCAAGGGCGCGAGGCTGCGATGGCTTCGCTGTGCCGGGTGCTGGAGCGGAAGACGAAGGGCAAGGCGGCTGAGGCTCCCGAAGCCGCCGATGGTCGGGGGGCCACTCCTGGCGACAAGGTGTGACCCTCCGGCCTACTGGCCCCCAAGTTGTAGCTTAGGCTAGGGTTTTATTTCTATTTTGTCTCGCCCCGCTCCGGCTTGTGCTGCCGGGTAGGGCGTATTTGTAATGACCCATCTCTTTATTCTTGAATGAAAAATCGTCGGTTTTGAATTTGGTTTGTACGATTGCTTTGTTTTCTCTAGGACGGACTGATGGTGGTTCGGTGGACCGCCGGACGAGGGACCCGTCCCGCCGTCGGGTGGAACACGAAAATGGTAGTACCGCCACGCAGTCTGAAGGCCGAGCGCCTTGCTTGTCCCGAGCGGCCTGCGCGCCCCAAACGCCCCGCGAGACATGAGCCCCCCCCCCCCCCGGCGCGCGCCACAGCTGACCCCTGCAACTTTGTTGCCGCGGGGTCGTGTACCGTGGGGCATGGTGGCAGCGCTGGAAACGCCGTAACCCGGAGGGGTCCATGGAGCGCTTTTGGCGCTTCCGCGAGGGCAAGGCCGCCCAAGGTCATGCTGAGATTCGCGCCTTCTGGGCGGGGCGGGGCTTTGCTTTTGCTCTGAACTGCTGGGCATGGCTGATGCCGGGCAGGAGGCCGATCAAGCGTACGAACATCTTGTGCGCCTTGGTGTCCCCGACGGGGAGCTGTTTGCGTGGGCGATGGAGGGGTACAACCGTCTCGTTGCCTTCGGTTCTTCGGAAGAGGAACTGGCTGCGTGGGCTGCCCAAGTGGAAAAATGGGACCTCACGCCTTAAAGCGGAGAGTTGTAACTGCACTGTACCAATTTATGCTTTCCGGAGTTGTTGTAACTTTGCGATGTACCAGTGGTTTTTTTCGGAGTGTTATACCTTTACGATGTAACAATGTATGTTTTTCGGAGTGTTGTAACTTTGCGATGTACCAATGTATCTTTTTCGGAGTGTTGTAACTTTGCGATGTAACAATGTATGTTTTTCGGAGTGTTGTAGCTTTGCTCCTTGTGATTTGAGCGAGGGGGAGGCGAAGCCTGTGCCGTCCCCCCATCCTTTTTAGGTTAGGCTCCGAGGGAGCCCCTTGTGATTTGAGCGAGTTATCACGTTTAGTACCGGGGCCGTGGGCCATGCGCGGTGTCAGTTTATACACTTCACACCTCTGGGGGTGAGTTAGTCCCCAAGGCTCGGAGCCCTGTAAGGCGTCTTCGCGAGTTATCGCGTTTAGTACCGGGGCCGTGGGCCATGCGCGGTGTCAGTTTATACACTTCACAACTCTGGGTGAGTTAGTGTACGCTGGGGCTCGGAGCCCTGTAAGGCGTCTTCGCGGGGCCCCACGCGAAGATATCCTTGTTGCGGCGGAGCACCGCAAGTATGTCTCCACAAGCCGCGGTTGATAGCTCGGCGCCGAGGGCCACCGTCTTATCCGGTTCATCTTCGGCGATGGGGACCCGTAGGAGCTGGCCTTCGGGCTTGGCCTTTGGCGCCCACCTTGCCGGGGCGCCACTTGGCTGTGCAGCGCCTGTTCCCACTACGTGGATGTGGCGGGCGGGGGATAATGCTTCAAGCTCGGTCTGCCTTGCTAGGTCTTGATCTCCCCTCACTGTGACTACCCCTTCGTGAGCGGGGATCTTCATGCACAGGTAGTTGTGGTGCGCTATGACGCCGAATGCGTTTAACGTGGCTCGACCAAGGATAGCGTTGTATTGATATGGCATTTGGACCACATCGAATGTGATGGCTTCGGTGCGGGTGGTGTAGCCGTCACCGAAGGTGACGGCTAAATCGATCTGCCCCAGCGCTTTCACTAGCCTTCCGCCGAAGGCCACGAGGGGGGTGCCTGGTGGCGACAGCCGATCCCTTGGGATCACCATTTTGTCGAAAGCTTCCGCGAACAATAGGTCCGCGGAGCTTCCTCCATCCACTAGGACGCGGTGCACCTCGAAGTCCGCGATGTTGGCCGAAATGACCAGGGGGTCCTGGTGAGGGAAGTGCACACCCTTGGCGTCTTCGGGGCCGAAGGTGATGGGTACTTCGGCGTAGCGTGGCGGGCGAGAAGTTGCGCACGTCGCCACATGGTGTATTTGGCGTGTGTAAGCCCGCCGCTGCCTTTTTGACGAGAGACCTGATGATGAACCGCCCGTGATCATGTTGATGATCCTCTGTCGTTGCTATGCCTGTGTTCCTTCGATGCGAGGCCTCGGGGGCGGGGCGGGCAGTTGGTTCTGTGGCCTCCCCCCGTCATTTGGCCCCGTTGGGCGATCGCGGCCCATGTATTCCTGCATGGCGGCGATCGTGCGACAGCGCTGGGTGACGTGGGAGCCTTCGCCGTGTAGGTCGTAAAACAAGAATGGCCTCTCCTGGCCATCCGGGGGGTTCGGCATTGTAGGGTTGTGTGGGACCCTTCGCCGTGAAGGTCGCAGAACAGCCGTGCTTCGGTATGCCTTCTGTCTTGTCGGCTGCGACCGCGCCCTCTGCCGCGCCCCGCACGGGGTCCTGGCTGTTGCTGTCCTTCAATGTTGTACACGTTCCGCCTTCTCGGGCAATTGTCGCTTCTCCGCGGTCGAGCGGCCGCTGCTGTGGCCGTCGCTACTGGCTCCTTCGGGGGAGGGGGGCCTGGCCTGGCCGCTGCGGCCTCTGCCGCGAGGTGGCCCGAGGTCCCTCCCCGCCGGGTGATGTCTTCCTCCGCCCTGGCGTACTCTTCCATTTTGTCGAAGAGTTCCGCCACCGAGCGGACGGGTTTGCGGGCGAGACGCTCTGCCAAGGGTCCTTTCTGCCGTCCGCAAGTTGCAGCGTTGATCACGGTTGTCTCGTTGACCCCCTTCACTTGGCATTTGACCCCCGCAAACCTTCTGAAGAAGCTGCGGAGGGACTCGCCCGGGGCCTGTTTCATGGCGAATAGGTCCCCTGTGCCTTTTGGTTCGACGTAGTTTCCTTGGAAGCTGTTGCGCACCATGTCCCGCAGTTGCTCCCACGCATACGCGGAGCGCAGGGAGATGGTAAAGAACCACGATAATGCTATTCCCCTCAGAGCTAGGGTCAAGCTTTTTTTGCTTTCGTGGTGTCGTCCCCTCCGGCGACCTCAATGGCAGTCTCGTAGACGCGGAGGAACTCCGTAGGGTCCGTCGATCCTTCGAAGGGCCAGACCTCCTGCATCTTGAAGCCTAGGGGCCAGCGGGCCGCCTCCAGCCCCGCGCTCAAGGGGGAGCTAGGATCTCCCCGAAGTATCGGTGCGGGAGCGGCGACGGAGGACTCTGGTGCAGCAGGCACTCCGGCTCCGGGCGGCACGGCACCCCCTTGGGCAGCGGCGGGGCCGCCCCCACGCTGTCGGAGGTCGAGCAGTTCCCGGCGGAGATCTGCCAGCTCTTGGTGGAGTAGGTCATGAGCTCTCTGCGCTGCCTCAGGCGGGGTTGGGGCAAGCGGTTGGCCGACTGCCTGAGTCTCGGGAGGCGCTTCGCCAGCCACGATGTCCTGCGTGGAGTGCTCAATTTCCTCTTCGGGGAGAGTGGCTAGCTTTGCAGCCTGGGAGGTCCTACTTCGTTTGGCCCTCGGGGCACCGGATGGCTCGGGCGTTGCCGTGGCTTTGGATGCGCGTGTGCGAGGGGCGGCTCTTTGAGGTGTCATTCTTGTACTTGGGTATGCGCTCGGCTTGTCGGTCCCCACGGACGGCGCCAACTGTAGTAGCAAAAACGAGCTATACAGTAAAAGAGGGGGAACCTCGGACAAGCCCAGGAGGGCTCCAGGGATCCTCACGAGAGGGGACTAACCAGCGACAAGAACGAGAAACTGTTATTGCTAAAGAAGTCGTACTTGTTTTTTTCTCCCTCTTTCAAGAGGGGGGTGACCCCTATTTATAGTCATCTGTGAGGATCTTGTACATTACCCTTCTGACCCTACAATGGTACTGTACTCGTAGGGGTTGCAGTGATATTTTCCGCCCCTATGCCTAGGCTTTGGTTCATGGTGGGCGCTCCTGGACCCGGTCCATCCTGACAGTGCCTCCGGTCCAGGATCGGTAGCAGCGGGCCCACCCCAGAGGCGGCCCGAAGGTCTTGCTGCTCTGGGCCTCGCAGGGCTTCGGGGCACTTCGGGGAGGCTTCGAGCCCACCCCAGAGGTGGTCCGGAGGTCTTGCTACTCCGGGCCTCGCGGGGCTTCGGGCTGGCTTCGGTGATCGCCCCAGAGGTGGCCCGGGGGTCTTGCTGCTCTGGGCCTCGCAGTGCTTCGGGGCCCTTCGAGGAGGCTTCGGGATCGCCTCGGATGTGGCCCGGAGGTCTTGCTGCTCCGGGCCTTGTGAGGCTTTGGGGTCCTTCAGGTTCTGACGGTTGCTTCGCCTGGACGTTGTGGCCGGTGAATCACCCCTACGACAAACTTCTTATCCCCTCTTCTTGGCATCACATTGCACATTCTTGCCTCTCTCCTCTTGCAATGGCAGACCCAAGTTTGCCGAGGCCAGCAATTTCTTAGCCTCTACTTTTTAAGTAGCATTGCACATGCCCAGCCGAATATAGCAAAAAGCTTGAAGCCACGGAGATCGCGTGGGCCGTTTCCGCGAGCGCATGGGGTGGACGACTCCCTAGACCGCTGCCTTGTCGACGCCGCCGCGGCGCCCAGTTTTGCTCTCTCCAACCGCGCTGCTTCCTAAAGTTTCGAGGCTGGTCGGTAATCCACCTACCGTCAGAGCTCAGAACAAACTTTTTACCCTTCTTCCTCTTCCTCGTGCCTCAAAATCCTGTGATGCGCCTGTGTCACAGCCATACGCTACCAATCCTCTTGCTCTCGTTGCACTCGAAGTCGGGACATCAATCTCCACTGTCAAGCATCTCGTTGGCAACATCACGAACTGAAGATTTAAAAAAAAACTCATGAAAAATGGTTACCACCCTATACTTAAGAGTCTATTTGATAGGACTCCTGCTCCCAGATTCTCAACCAGAGGAACACGCCCTATAGCAATTCCCCACAAAGAGGCTACCAAATTACCCATGAAGTTGAAGGTATTTATCCACTGAATGTCACTCCGTAAACAACGAATCAGGCTCTCTCCCCTCATTTCTCTGGTCCTCCACCGAGCGGCCCTGTCTTGTCCTGACACAGCCAAACGCTACCAAACTTCTTGCTCTCGTTGCACTCGAAGTTGGGGCAACAATCTCCACCGTCAAGCATCTCGTTGGCGACATCACGAATTGAAGATTAAAAAAAAAACTCATGAAAAATGGATACCATAGTATACTCAAACGGCAACTTACAGCTGATTTATCATGTGCGACTCTTGGGCGTTTGTCTTCTGCGGATACGTTTCACATCACCCTATTTCTCCAAAACATTCATGTATCCAACCACTAATCACATGCCAAAACCAATACAACTTTCGTGAATTATCAATGGTGTTTGATAGAATGAGTTTGACAACCTGATGTCTTGACAACATATGAGTAGGAGTGGCACTTGAGATATATAGAGCATCAGCAACTACTATAAAATTTGACAAGTACATTGACAATAACTACTGTTTGATAGACAACAGACTGAAGGATGATCAAAAGTGCAACGCGATAGCCTAAGTCATCACCTAGTCACATACCTCCACAGTCACCAGCAGCATGCCACAGAAGAAGTCCAAAAAACTTGAATGCGAATTGTCCTGCAGCACAATGTAGTTAGAACTTATGAACCACTACTATTGCAGATGCAGTGCAAACGTTTATTTCCATCGTTTCAGTAACATGGCATATTTCAAAATTGGAGAACACAATTAGCTCAAGTGCTCAAAACTATAGGTATGTAACACTAGTTTTGTTTCCACATACAAATGAAATAGCCACTTTGTTGTGGTATAAAAGCATTAATGTGGTAGACATAAACATTTCGACAATTAACTTGTAGATTATGAAAGATAACAAAAAGTTTAAGTGGAGCTCCAACAAGTTTCCTTGTGCATAGAACCCCCAGCTTTATGTACTAACAGTGGCCTATCTTTTCTAACGGATCAAGTAATTTGGCAGAATGGTACACATTATCACAGTAACAAATTAACAATCTCTTCTCACAGATCAAGAAATTTCAACAACATATTTGACTTTGCTCAGCTTGAATACAAAAATGAAGGCACTTTACAATCATGAAATGATAAATGTGCATGATGGAACAAAATCACAAATCCTTTAGCATGTTATGCCGGAGTAGTTGCAAAGCTCGTTTGTTAATTTGTTAGAAATGCCATGCAAAGCAATCATTTTGGAGAACTACATCAGCCATTGGCCTATAAGTGATTCCTGGTCTAGCCCCAAGGTGTTATTTGGAAGTCACAATACCAACCAGGCAACCACACATACAAAGACCAACACATAATGATAGTCAGAGTCAGACAGAGAACAAGAGCAAGATAAGACAGATGCGTGCGAATTTAAGAACCAATATACAAATTCCCATTATAACTCACTATATCAACTCTAATATTGACAGGGATATACTTGGTGCCTTTATACTTCAAGCAGGCTGGCCACAGAAACAATTCAAATACAAACACTTACCTACATGATCAATCGTGGAACACCATGGACATGATAAACAAAACATAATAACTAAAAGAAAGCTTTTACAGAACTAGAGCCAAACAAATTCACAACTAGAGTCGTGGATGTATTGTGTCCAATGAAACAAAACCCTTCACGAATTTACATATACATACAAGGGCAATGTCAAATACTAAAACATTCTTCTCCACTGTATTGCATCAAAAAGAAAAACCGATAAGAAATGAATATGCCAGATACTAGATAACAAGACATGTCAGGAATTGCATTCATGCAGACTGCCCAAAAGATAATATCATTATTGCCTTCCTTAGTTTGACTAGTTTTCCAATCGTACAGAACAGTAAAACAGTAAGCGCTGGAAACTCAGCAGAACAATCTTACTAGAATTTTTTCGATTAAGGGGGCAACAACCATACAATCTTAATAACATATAACTCTAATGAATGGATTGCTGAAAACATCAAGCAAAATATAAGGCAAACATTCATCAAGCAAGCTATAAGGCGAGTAGGAGACCATGAGTAGCAGGGGATAAGTTGGGTGACCCACAATGTGGTCTCCACAAGAGTAACTATACTGTTGGACCGAAACCCTTGCATTTCATGAGAGAACACACATTACATGCAACATGCAACAATCAAAGCAAAAGGACAAGCTTACCATTTCATAAACTACGCGGCGAAAAGGATGGTGGGAAACCAGTATACGGGAGGACACCTTGAGGATTGCTCCTTATCTCACAGACCCTCTCAAGCTGCAAAGTATTGATCTCCACTGAAAGGCATTCAACATCCAGCCGCCCCCGAGTAAAGAATAGCAATGGCTCGAGTCTTTGAGAGCGCATGAGAAGTAAGGATCCCTTGGTCTTGTCTATGATGTGATAGTTATACTGCAACGGCAACGTGGTCATGGCCTCCTGCTTCCACCGGTTGGGGCCTTCAACGTTGTCTCTGCTGCTTGCATAATAGAGGTCAAATTTGTTCGGAGCAAGCCCTTGCACAGCGAACTTCCCAATCCTATCTTCCCCTGCCTCCACAATGGCAATCTGCCGCCAGCTGTCATCTGGCTCAACGTCAACAGTGGAGAACTCCATCCTGCGTGTATCGAGCATGAACAGCTTGCCCATCGTATTCATCATCATCCAGTAGAAGCATCCGCCCGTGTAGTGCCGCCCGACGAGCATGCTGCGAGTGACTACTCCGCCAATGATCGAAACGTCGATGGACAAATCGCTCCAACTAGGGGATGTGATACCACGCCATTGTCTGGTGCTGGAAGAGAAGACGAAGGCCACCAGCTTGGTTTTGCAGTGCGTCGTCCAGACCACCCTGAAAGACGTCTCCTCCTCCTCACCGCTGGGAGCGAGGAAGGCCTCAAATCTCCTCTCGTACCCCACGAGGAGCTCCTTGCGGACATAGGCGGCGAGGTCGTTGGGGATGGGTGGGAGCAGGACGTGGCGCCGGGACAAGGGGTCGCATACGGCGAGTTCGGTGAAGACAACACCACCATAGGGGACGCACTCGACGAGGACGCGGCCGTCGCGGACGTCGAGGGGGAACCAGTTGGCAGGCCATCCGCGGGGGGTGGGGTCAGGGAGGAAGGCGAGGGAGAAGTCCGCGACGCGGGCGAGGGCGCGGGCGGCAGGGGCGGAGGGGTGGGGCGGCTCGGCGGGGTGGAAGCCGTCGACGGTGACGAAACCGAGGAGGGGCGGAGGGTGGAGGGTGCGGAAGCAGCGGAGGAAGGAGGGCTTGGTGATGATGCGACGGAAGGTGGTGGACGCGGTGGAGGCGCGGGCGAGGGCGGAGGCGGTGGGGAGGCGGAGGAAGATCTCCATGAGGATCTCGTCGGGGAGGAACGGCTGTGCCATTGGGGACGGCGGCGGGGCGTGGGGACGCGCGGCGATTGGCTTCCCCGGCGACGCAATCGCGGGCTGGAGCTGGACGTCTGGTGAGGCGGCCACGGGTGGAAATGGGATCCAACGGAAGAGCGCTTTGGGTTTATCGACCTAGGGGAAGAGGACTCGGGTCGAGTCGGGTTGGCTCCGCTCCGCTCCGCACATTAATTACTGTAGCAGCACAGTATTAATTCTTTTTTTTTAGGCAAGAACAATACCATAGAAGGTTCTCGGGTTGTTTATCAAAAGTTTAGCGCAGTAGGTTTAAAAAAAGTTTAGTGGAGTACATCCGCAAATTTAAAAAAAAACCTAGAAGAAATAAAAATGACAAACAAATCCCTAATATGATAGCAATCAACAAGAGTGAGAACTATAAAAGGGTCTCTATTGTTTGTATGCCATTTGAACACCGATAGAAGGAACCTTCACTGTCGACGGTTAGTAGTGGCGATTCTATGAATTGTTGGGTGCACACATTATATGAAGGCCTCTAACCATAATGTCTACAAGCATTGGTGGGTGGAGAGGAAGAAGAGTTGTATTAGATCCAAAGTCAAACAACAGGTGATTTGGATATGGAATTCAACTAGAGAATGAGGGAAGGGAGATTGCAGGAGTAGTCGACGCCGGTAGAAGAACTTGACCATCGTGAGATCCCATAGCTCCGACGGTGATGATACACACCAAGACTTGCAAGGAGAAAACCACTTCACACGGGAAGGAACTGGGAAACTAAGCTAAAACCTAAATCAACTAATTGTATTGTACATTGGGTTGATCCCTTGCCCTTAACTTCATCAGCGACAAGCCAAAGAGGGAAGGGATGCCGAATCTAGAATGAGGTGGGGAGACTAGGTGGAGAAGAAGGGGCAGAAAACAAGAGAATCACTAAAGAGGCACTATATTTTTCAAATACAGTTCCAGTGTGAATACTTTTAAATGCTACTTAATTATATATTAGTTAAAATATGATAAAGTATCTTCATTAACATCACAAAGCACAAAAGCCAGGCAATAGAATAAGGGGAAATTGGTAGGATTAATAAGAGTAATTGTGGTCCGTGCGCCTTGAGAATGAAAGGTACAAACACATTTTAAAAAGGAAGGATTGAATGGTAATACGAGCCGTTTGAAAAAAAAGGTATAGAGGGGCTAGCGGCATGATGATGGGGCAGGAGAGAAAGAGGATGTTCGATAGCACCTACTTAGATTTGATCTCTAAAATTGTTAGGATGTGTCACATTACTGCCATATCATATAGGTGTTAAATTTATTTATTTTTTGCTACGGCGTGCGACACCTACTTCTCTCTTCAAGATAGAACCCACAAATTAAATAAAATATCACACCTTTTTCTTCCACAACACTTTCTCTTTCCATCTCTCGTTTCACTTACAAGTGGGTTCGTAACTTTTTTGGAACTAGCACCGGTGCATGTAAAATGCACCAGTGCTAGGAATGTTTGTGCTAGCACCACTTGGCTTGCTCCAAGGGCTAGCACCGACGCTAAAAATCCAAAAGGCTAGCTAGCATCGTACGCTGCACATGACCTTATTTATACCCACCATCTGAGAGGCGACACATGACCCACTTTGTGCTTCTCAGCATGGTCGCGTGGCACAGAGATATGTAGTAACATTAGTTGTTGAAGGCTTTGCACAATGCGAGCGGTGTTAGATTCGTCATCTTGCTGCCACGTCACACATGTACTATATTTGTTTCTTTCCTACAATGTTTAGCATACCCTCTCTTTAAGACAAGATTCACAACTAAATAAAAATATCATATATTTTTCTCACACCATATTTTCTCTCTATTTCACTTACAAGTGAGCTCATATTATTTTCCCATAAAGCTAGCACCAAACAAGAAGGTGCACCAGTTCCAGGAAAACAGAAGCTAGCACCTGCCTTTGCAATGTTTCGCACTAGTGCTTGGAGGCAGTTTTAAAAGGTAGTACATTTTGGCACATTGTACATGCAAACAAGATCATTTGATGAGGGAACCGACCACCATTAGTATAATAAAACCTTACATCTTAGCCTTAGGATTAAATGTAAATAGTGCAAATTAAAGTTGCTATATACTATATCGCTAAAAGACGTAAGTGCAGTGGAATGTTCATAGGCCTTTTGAATGGTTTAATGGTTGATTTTGTGCAACCTACATTAGGTCGGAGCAAGGGGAGGCCGGAGCGCGGGAGCCCGGGGCGTGGAGATGGCCCAGGCACGACGTGGTGACAACAGCCAAGAGTAGGGAGGCTAAGGCGTGGTGGAGACCGGGGCGTGGGGCGGCGGGGATGGCCAAGCGGAGGCGGGGTGGTCGGGACGGAAGCGCCCACGCGTGCGTTACATTTATCTCTACCTGACTGGGTCAAACAGTAGTCAAACCGGCCCGCCACATCGACTCGGCACGGCCCGAGATACCAGCGTACTGTTCTTGGGTTGATACTCTGACCCACGACCCAGCCTAGCCCACATAGTCAAATAGAACGGTCGTGTCGGGCCTAATCGGGGCCAGCTGTGCCGTGCAAGGCACTCGTTTGGCCACCACTAGACCTGAGCCAAAGCATAGAACCTAGTGCTGGCCAAATGGGCCGGGCCTGCCTGGCCGGCTCGAGGCACGACACTATAGGCCCGGCCCAGGCACGCAACGACCCACACTGTTCATGGGCCGTGCCGGCCCGACACGACCCCAGGCCTTGCGCGCCGCGCCGAGCCAGCGGAGGAAGAAGGTTGGGAGGAGATCGGAGCATAGAAAGAAAAGAGGGCATTGCGGACGAGGAGGCGCGTCAGCGTCGACGTCGGTGTTGCTAACGAGGAGGCAGGGAGGCTGGTCGGCGTCGACGTTGTGGACGAGGAGGCGTGTCGGGCCGTCGGCGTTGCGCGAGAGGAGGCGCGTCGGCGTTGCGGACGAGGAGGCGGGGAGGCGCGTCGGTGTCGGTGTTGCGGACGAGGAGGCGTTGCGGCGAGGAGGTAGTGTAATACCCCGTTTATTTGCAGAGAATATAAGGAGATTGAGAGATTCCTTATTTGCCTCGCACAGAAACAAAACAGAATATGTAGTCATCCTGCAACATAATTTTCGAAACTGGAACGGCTTCGAATGGAAAATCTCATAACTACAAAGTTGTAGATCTCTTTCTATAGTCCAATTTAGAGTTCTCATTGACATAATTTGGACTTATGAGGTTTGAGATATGGAGCCCGTATTCTTTAAACCTCCAGCATTGGTTTCGACAGCAACATCAAATCATGAGACATCTACAGTGAGGTCACCAATGATAATAGCTGCTAGCTCTGAACAAGTGTTATGTGATCCTATCGATGCTTTACTATCGATCTTATGAATAAATATTTGGAGGGTCTCTTAGATTTAGAACCACACAGAGAATGACACATGGATTTTATACAGGTTCAAACCTTCTCTAAAGAGAATAACAACTCTACTCCTGTGTGGATGTATTGAATGTGTTGATTACAATCAAGAGAAAGACTACAACCTAATGTTTTATGCTCCAGATTGTGCTGTCCTTATGTCTGCCAACTTCATCCCTTAATAGTGCAAGAAGGGGTGGTAGTTTCTCCAATCTAAAAGACATCTCAATGTTCCAAATGATGAACCGGTTAATGAATGTTATTGTTAGAGATATAACCTCCCCCACATCGTCAGGTAGTTACTGTCAGAGATAAAAGTATAAAACGTGCAGTTATTCCATAGAATAACAACGTATATTAACTACCACGTGTATTTAAACATGGTGCATAAGACTATAATCAACTGGGCCCACAAATATGCAAACTCCATCGACTATAGGGCAGTCGTGGATAAATCTACAAGCACAAGGTGATCGCAGAGAAGGCTTACCACCAAAGATGAGTCGTAGGAAAGCTTACGACTAGAAACTGGTTGTAGAAAGGCTTACGACCAGGGGGTGGTCGTAGTAAGATTTATGACCACTCGATTAAGCTTATCCCTTATGGACAGTAATGGGTATACTTACGAGTAGTATACAGATATCACGGTCTATAATTAAAATTACAGATAAATAATTAATTAAAGATTATTAGATCCTTGTCATATCAAATAAGTCTGATAGCTATCTTAGGAGCATTGCGAGAGAACAATCGATCACGAGCCATCCTGAATTGCCTAACAAATGGATTGTGCTCGTCAAGCATCGCGATGAGAAAACAGTAGGATTTGGCTGCTCATGATGTCTCTCACCATTCGGGAAGATATCTAGTCTATTCTGCAATTCATTTGATGTGTCATATATATATAGTTGTGCATATTCAGGCTGTTTTCCATGTGCCGGTAACAATGAACCCACTCGATGGTGCACCACGCCATTAATCCTAAAGACATATGGACCGCCACCAGTGTTGATGCTCCTATCAATCTCGAGACCAAGAGAGGTAAACGCAAAGAGTGAATTGTACTCTCTAATAAGACGCATGAAATATTTGGACCGTGGGCTACCATCAGGACGCATTAAAGTATTTAGTAGCTTGGTCCACGGTGTATGCATAGGCAAGGAAATTCGGCCACCACAGCAACACATGTGGTAAGCAATTCGTTGTTGTGTGAATGAACTCTGCGTGCGTACGTATCCTTTCTTCGTACCAGAACACCGCTTAGCATTGTGGACAAACATAGTCTGGTCCACCGTAAAAGGATCGATCTGGATATGCAGCTGGGGAAAGAGCATCTAAAGTTAGATGTGGAACAACATGAACATGCTGCGTGCCAATGTGAACCAGGAAATAGGAATACCAGGTGGGATATACTATAGGACATGTAAGGCTTAGAAGAGAACGTAAGCAAAAGACAAACCTTTAAGAGCAGCGACGTACTCTGGGTGGAACGAAAACATATTGGGCACATGTGGTGCACATGATGGGCCTTGGGCTATTTTTAGAAACATGTAAGATAAGGAAAGCAGAAAAAACAAACGTCTTTAAAAGCGTAACCCCAAGTGTGAATTTGAATGAAAGGCTACAGGCATTATGGATAGGGAATAAAAGATAGCAATATCAACCTTGTGTAAGCAACAAACGGCGCATGTTAGCCAAAAGACATCGACGACAGTTCTCGCTGGCAACATCGCGCTAAACAAGTGGACAGAAATGGTCTCCTACGACAAAGAAGTGTAACATCCTGTTTTTCCAAGAGATTCAAAATCAAAATTTTGTTTTTCAAAAATTTAAAAACTCAACCCTAACCTGGTTGGTTCGGGCCCGTCCCGGCCCGGTCTTGGCCCACCTCGGCCCGGCCTTCGCCGCCTTGCCCGCGCAGCACGCCACCGCCCCTCTCCCCCTATTGTTGCGTTTGCTTTCTCTGCTTCTACCGCCGGCAGCCGCACCGCCCTCGCCTTGTCTCCATCGTCGCAGCTGCTCTTTTCCCCTTTCGTCGCCGACCGCAGCAGCGCCTTCGCCCAGTCCCGTCACCGCGCCTCCTCCCCAATCCACCTCCTCTGCGCCTTCCGCTCCTGTCCCCTCACCGCGCCTCCACGCCAATCGCCGCCTCGGGACCCCGAGCCCATCTCCTCGCCTCCGCCGGCTATAAAGCCGAGCCGCCCCCTCTCCTCCTTCCTCCCCTCCACCCCCTTCACCTCCTCCCTCGGCGCCATCACCTCCTCCGCCCGGTCCTCTCCTCCGGCCCCGCCTCGGTGCCTCCCCTCCGCCGCCTTGTTGAGCTGCCGAGCCGCCGTCGCCCCATCGCTTCCTCCGCCTTCGCCTCGGTTTCGTCTCCTCCACCAGCGGCTTCGTCTCCCGCTCCGGTCTCCGCCTCCGGTTCCCCTCCCACCTCCGGCCGCCGCCCGCTCCCGGCCGCTTCCACTCCCTCCCCCGCCGCTTCCGCTCCTTCCCCGCCGCTCCCTCTCCCTCTCTCTCTCTCGCGGGCGCGGAGGAAACGAGGCGTCGCGCTCAGCGCGACGCCGTCGTTTTTATCGCCGCCGCCGCGACCGACAGGTGGGCCCCACCCGCACAGTGTCGCTGACAGGTGGGCCCCACCGACACTGTGTTGTAGACCCGTGGACCGGCATGCGTGGACTCATTCCACGCTACAGTGCCATGGACCCGTGCAACAGTGTGTGCCATGTGTCAGTGCGGGAGTTTTTCCGATTTTCTGATTTTGTTTTCAATTAAAAATTCATTTGAAAAGCTTCCAAAATTCATATCTTTTCCGTTATAACTCCAAAAATTATGAAACCAGTTTCTAAAATTTTCTAAAATCAAGATCTTGCTAATGGCACTGGTCTTGTTTATTTTGGAGTTTATTTATTATGAGTTTGGTATTTATTTGCTCTCTTTGCCGTTGTGTCTTTTTTCGGTACTTTCGTCCGATTAGGGTTCGAAGACGCCGGAGACCTCCACTTCGACCAAGCTCAGGATTACCAGGACCCCTCTGCCTTTAACCAAGGCGAGTCAATACTTTGATCATTCCGAACCTACATTTTATGCAAACTATGTTTATTTAAAATAGCAAAGTTGCATGCTTTAATTTTTGTAAACAATGATATGTTAAAGCTTAAGGTAGTTAAATACCCATTTGTTGATTAATTACTTATTAAGCCATCCTTTGATAATTGAATCCAGTATTCCTTGTCACCCTAGTAATTATATGGTAATACTAGTATAGGTTGTACTTAAGCGACATGCTAGTCTTGCTTAAGTACCGGGACAATAAATGTCCCGATCATCATCCTTTAAACATGAAAAATGGTTTTGAGCAGTCATTGGATGTAGATGACTTGTGTGTTGCGTTAATTGGTTTTCCTCTTCAAAACCCTAAACAACTTGCTAGTACCACATCTGGACGGATGGAAAGAATGGTGGGTGCGGACGTAGCACGAGAATGGTTGGTATGTGGTATGAACCGTCCAGATGAATTAAGGACTTAATCTTGTCATGACCTCCTGTGTAAAACAAGTACAACCGCAAGTCTGCAAAGTGCAACTTGGCCTAGTAAAACTATTGAACCCTGAATGTCATCCCACAACCGGTGTTAGAAGTGTGCAAGCGGCAGGACGTATGCTGGCTTGAATGGGACACCGAAAAAGGTGAAGTTATCAGCTATGCTAGTCACTGTGGCCGGGGCCAGCTTTGCTAGTCATTGTGGTAAGCATCCCGCACAACTTATGGAATTGGCTATAGGGGTGAGATGACGGAAGGGGTAAGGTAGTTTGAAATGTTACTGTGACGATCGCTCAACTACATGACTAAGGAATCATGTGGAGTAACGAGTATGATTATCTCTTGTGGGTACAGTGTACAACCTCTGCAGAGTCTAAACTGTTTAAACAGCCGCGCCTTCGGTCAAAGGCAGACATGGGAACTTAACCTGAGTTAGTTCTATTTCAAAAATCTTTGTGGGTGGAATGGAAATGTGTTGGGCTCATCCAAATTTGTTTTGGGATTTTCCTGGGCAGCCATACCCAGTGTTGATAATCGGTGGACGTAACCGTTATCAAAATTAAGCATAAGGTGGAGGTAACCTTCGCTGTTATTTAATATTGCACTTAATCTCTTTAAATGAAAATGCAATCTGTTAAAAATGACATGTCATAGGACTTTGTAATTATGATAATTGAAAATGTTGCTTTAGCAAATAAAAGAACCTGAGCCATCCTTGTTAAGCCTTGCATGTATACTATTGCATACTGTGTGTTGGCTCGCGAGCACGGTAGTTGTGCTCATTCTCGCTCTTTCCCCCAAACCCTCAGAAGCAGGAAATATCGGAGATTACGACTACTACGAGGAACCAGATGCCTGAAGACCCTGGAGTTCTTGAAGCGTAGCTTAGTTCTTAGTTGTTCTAGTCTCGCCCCAGTCTAGCTGACTCCGCTGGTACCTAGGTGCGTCCTATATTATCTGAGTTTTCGGGTAATATCGGATGTACACAGGTTTCCCCAGTCACTTGCCTGTGGAGAGATGTGTCCTCACCCTTTTTGCTTCCGTTGTCGCTTCCGCTACTTTGTGATGTAATCATTTGGCCTGTTTGGCCCTTATTGTAAAACTTGACCCGGTGCGGTCTATGTAAACTCTGATGTGTTAAATTAATGAATGGTATGGTTTTACGCCATTGTATGAAATGATTCAGTGATGTATCTGTGAGTGCTATCTACTGATCCAGGGAATAGCACAGTTATTCGCAGAGAATTCGGGATTAGAAAATCCGGGTCCGACAAGAAGGCACGAAGGCAGTATAAGCAGGAACAAGTAAGGAAGGTAACTAGCGTAATGCCTCATAACAGGCAGATGGAAGAACCTTAAAAGGAAATGGACAGGACACCCAGCTGATTACTTGTCGCTGAGGGAAAGCCGAAGCACGGGGCTGTGATGCTGCTGCCAGGAAAATAGGGGGGGCAAGCATCAGGAAAGTGTGTAAAGAAAGGAATATTCTCAAACGGTTTTGCGCATTGTGTAATGTCTGGAGCAATCAAAGAGCAATACATTGAGATATAGGGCAGCCAAGGCTATTCGGTCTGCAATGACAATCGAAGCAACCGAAAAGTGAGAGACGACGATATCTGGCGGAATAGGCAGAACACATTGCAAGACAAATGCATTGTACAGAAATGTGACGCCCCGTGTCATTACCCCTAGGGTAATCACACTTAGGCATACGGATTACTATTCGTCTGCCCGGTAGAACACCGCTCCAACGAATAGCAAGTCATTTTATCGTATGTTGCAGTTAGAACAATAAAATAGAAATGTACATCTTTATTACGATGAGTAGCCACATAAGACTAGGGTTCTTACTAAAGCTATTACATAGATACAAAGGGAGCTTCTCGCTCTCGAGTCCGCTCAACTACGCCCGCCTACTCGTCCCACGAGTCAAAGATGGCTTCCATCTCGCTCAGGTCCTCGCCGCTGGTGCCTTCTCCTCCTGCCGCTTTGCATCGGTACTGCAAGTCCTTTGCCCCGCTTCGGGATAGCTCCCTACGGACTAGGATCTAACAAAGGAGAATACTAACAAGGTTGAGTATGTAGTACTCAAGAAGCATTAATAGCAAACAATGCACTGCATGACTGATCTCTGGTCTTTATCACAAATTCTAAAATCATCTCATTCTGAAAATAAACATTAAAACATTAAGTTGCAATTTTAATTCTGAAAATACTACTAGTCACTCGGAAAGAAGAAAGACCCCTAGCGGTTCCCGTAGACTCCAATCCAAGAGACTGGCATGAATTCATGATTTGTATAGCACTGCGCAGGCTTGCGCCACTTTACCCATAGCTATCCTGAACTCTTTATGAGCTAGGTCCATCGCATTTCCTTTGATGCGACTTCAAGTTCGAATCTGACGCGTTTTCGTGTTACGTGATTAAGTCTCCACCCATTGTTTTCCGTCGGTGTCCTGAGCTCGCCCAGTCCTCCACCGAGTTCCAACAATGTTGGTTGGGGCGGCTATCCTCCGTGCCCAACACTCCACCTTGGACCGGCTATCCTCCGTGTCCAACATTCCCGTTGTGGAGAACGTAATTACGTAAACGGGTAGCATTTTCTGCCCGTCGAAACGGGGAAATGGTTGGCACTGATTTTACGGCATCTGACCGAGTAAGAGTTTTGTTAGTCCTTATATTATAGCTGTAGGTAAAGGGTCCCATCTCATCATCATCATCATCATCATCATCATCATCTCTTTTCTCTACCCAGGCCCCCTTTACCCACATATTAATTCTCATCTCATTCTCATTCTCGTCTTTCTTATCTTTTTCATCATCTCAATCCAAATTGTTTTTGAGAAATAATTTTGATGCAGTACATATATGATAGAGCAATATACGGTTTACATTTAACATAACTATATTTATGTTCAAAGGATCGCTTGCCTTCGTAGTAATAATAGGTGTCGGTGTCGATGAGTCCGGAGTCAGCTACGCCTGTCGGCTGGAGTTCGTCTTCTGAAGCAACGCGGTAATACAAATAGAATACCGAGAAATATTTAGTGATTTTTGGTGACATTTAAATAATAGACTACTAATGCGACTTCTACTGGTTAGCCAATTTTTAATTTACAAAGATTTTTCCTGAAACCCGAATCAGTTAGCGGATTACTCCAAAAATCCTATTTTAATTATTCTATTAATCCTAATTTATTTCAAACCTAATTAACCTACAAAAATCCTAATTAACCTAATTACCAAAATACCTAAAAAAAATCAACCCTAATCCTAATTAACAAATTACCTAACTACCCCTAACCCTAAACCTATCTAACCTAACCCTAAACCCCGGCCGGTTTTTCCCCTTCGCGTCTTTTCCCCTTCCCCCTTCTCTCTCTCGCTCGGTCTCCCCTGGCGTTTCCTCCTCGCGCGCTCCGCCGCCGCCTCTCGCTGCCGCTGCTTCTCGCGTCGACGCCTCCGCTCGTGCTGGTCCTTCGGCTCTTCCGGCGGGCCAAGGCAGCGCCGCCGCCGAAGCTCTCCTCGGCGCCTTCTCGCGCCTCCTCTTCAAGACGGATCTCCTGCGGCCGAGGCGCCGCCGGCCGCCTAAGGCTCCACCGGTTTGATTCACACCCCCTTCCGCTCTCTCTCTCTCTGCTGCTTTCTTTAGTTTGGCCGGCCGGCCTCACGGCCACCGCCGCTCTGGCTCAAACCGCCGCTCCTCGGCTGCGCTCGCCATCCGCTCCGGCCTGCCCGCCTCGTCTCCCACCCTGCTTCTTCTCCGGTGCCCTAAGCCCTAAGCACTACCCTATTGATTCCTTTCATCAAATTGTTAGGGTTGTTTCTTTAGCCGCTTTGGTTGATGCTAAAGCTAGTGTTAATTGGATGCATGCTCAATCGAATGGATCGGGTGCATCGGCCATGGTCGGGGTTCTTTGTTAATGGCTCACCGTCTTTGGGGTGAATGGGGGTTTGGTTGTGGTGAGGTTGCCGGGGTTTGGTGTGGTGGTGATACCCTCATCTTCTCTACTCCCTGATCTCCTGCTCTGTGATGGAAATGGATTGCTGCTTTGTGATGCTGTGGAGGTTTGATGGTGTAGGTGCATGCCGTGCAAAATGGCATGGCACACGAATGGGATTTGGGTTTACTGCATCGGAAACTGGCCGGGTGGGATGGAAGCGCCGCTTGCCGGTGCTCTCTCGCTCTGGTGTCTGTTTGGGGCTTCCTTCTTGCTCTGTGGTCACCTGGTGCTTGGCTCCCTGTGCTGGTCCTCCTTCTGCTCCCTGGGTTCTTGCTCTTGCTCCTTCTGTTGGGAGGAACTGGGAGAGGGTGAACTGGGATGGTTTCTTGAGATCCGCTTGAGTGGGGATGGATTCGAGGCCAATCAGGGGGCCGGCTTTGCCGGTTTTTTGGGTGCCTTGATCTTGTCTTTGGATGCATTGGTGGGGAAATGTATGTGGTCTTCTTTGGCGAGAGGTTTTGGCTGAGGGATTGCACTGGTTGAACTTATCTCCTTCTTTGTCAGATTGTTTTTACCGGGCTTCTGCTTCATTTCTACTTTTACTCGTTCTTATCCATCCGCACCTTGTGGGCTTTAAACAGAGGGAATGTGGCTTCTGTGGTCGGTTGCTTGAAGCCACTACTCTTTTGTGCTTTCTGTGGGGTTTTTGCTGAATGATTTGAGCTGAGGCAAATTGGTATACGTAGGTGTTGGATTTGAGAATGCCGGATGATGAAACCTACGGTAATAAGACGGCGCCGATCGCTTAGGTTGGGTTTAGGTATCGCGGGTATCCAGGTGCCAACGGATTTGGTTTAGCCCTGGTGACTTGGGAATCAAGTTGCCGGCTAATCCAGATCAGTTTGGGTAGCCTCGATACTCAAGGTGCCAGCTAACCTAGGTCGATCTGGGAACCGCGGTGATTCCTACTGTATTCTGACGGCAACTATTCTATTTTAACTCCATGCTATGGTTTTCTATTTGTGAATGGTCTTATGTTTGGTCGACGGAAAAATGGAGCTGGTGGTGGCAATTCGGATCGAGTCGAGGAAGGCAGTTCGATTGGACGGCGATGGATGATCAGTACTTCAAGGAAGGCTTCAGAGATATGAAATGCAAGATCTTTGTTTAATCATTTTGTAATGACTCAAAGTTGTAATTATGATTCGATCTGATGTAATATATTCTTTTGATTATGCGATGTAATCTATACTTTAACTGGATGTAAAATACTCTTGTAAACGAATACGGAAATGGATTATGCTGATGCTTTAATGAAAACTGTGCAAGCTTTTGAAAGCAGCAATAAAGGAGTGGTTACTGAGATTGATTTTAATACATGCCTTTAATTAAGATTACGAGATTCTAATTTTGTCGGGTTCTCACAAGAAACATACCAAGTGACATTACAGATGGCTGACGCACACTGCGCTCTTCATCTGTATGAGACGATGCTGGCAAGGGCGCATACAAAGAAACGGCGATGAATTGAAAGATAAGATGATCGTGCCGGGTATAAATTGGGCAAGCGTATAAAGCAGCAATCTAAAACATATGGCTAACCAGAGGCAGAGAGTCAAGGCGGTCTTCTAGGCATCTGGTCTTATGAACAAACAAATAGAGGAATCAACAACAGTAGTAAACCAATTAGGCTATGCATATACACGAAACAAACAAAGCACAGGGAAGTGCGAACGTACATGGTAATAAAACATGAAACAGAAAAGTAAGCATGCTACCCGGCAGCGCGAACAACAGAAACAACAGCCCCGCGGACTAGCACAAAGAAAGAACATGAAATAAAAAAATGTAAACATGCTACCCGGCAGCGCGAACAATAGAAACAAACAGCCCCGCAGGCTAGCACAAAGAAAGAGGCATTTTGCGTAATGCGACCAACGACGATAATCGAATAGAACTATAATAGAGGATCAAAAAACGCTTCAAGGCAGCAATAACTCTCATGAATCGAGCAGAATCACTGGCTACCACTTTAACAAAAACATAAAAACACAGCACCAGCATAGTGGCAGAGAACGGAACACTAGATATCAAGAACAAAGAGGAACAAACTAATAGGGACCCCAAACAAATGTACCTTTAATCTTGGGCTACGAAAACAGGTGGGTGAAATCACAGAGAAGCTGGTTCTCTCGCAACAACAGAGCAGGAATGAAGTACAGAAAGCAATTTCTCTTGCAACAACAGACAGGGCATGGGCAACGATCAGCCAAGCAACAAGCAACACGTGGTGCACCGTGAAGAGCGACGCGCACTAACCGATGGGAGCCGAGCTGGGACGTAAGCTGAAATACGGAGGGACAAACAGTTGTGCGCGGGAATGACACGGAGTCGGAGTCGGAGTCGGAGTCGGAACGAAATAGAACGACGACGACAACACATTCACAAAGACAGGCAGGGTCGGAAACTACAGACGCGCTCGTACGAACGAAGGAGAACATAGCAATTCTCTCGTGTATAGATCAAAGAGAGATTTGTAGCCTGTAAAAAGAATGGGACTGATGAGGAACCGGGGTGGATAACACCCTCTGTTTCTAGTAAAATGGGACTGATGAGTAACGAGTACGGAACTAAGGACTGCTGGACATATTTTTGGTTTTAATGCTTCATATGAGTTTTCAAAGCAGAGATTACTTGAGGAGTGTGAGCTTGTATCCAACTCGCTGTCTTTTTACTGCTCGTAGCTGAACCTGGCCGCTTGCTGGTTGCAATTTTCTTCATCGATCTCTATGGTTCGATAGATGCAAAGGCAAATCCCTTGTAGTGGAGACGTGCATTGAAGTGGATACTACTACTATATTACTACTTAAAAGTTTCAATGTTTACCGTAGAATTCATGATCATAGTTAATCACGGTGATTAGTTAATCACGGTGATTGTCGTCAATTGTGTTAATTATCGTTAAATATTGTTAATTAATGTTAAACGATATCAAATAAACTATTCAACCATCCTGTATAAAAACTAGATAACCACCAAACAACAAACCTCGCCCTCAAAAACTTGTGGCTCCTCAATTTCTGCGCGGTTGTGCCGCAATCTACCTCGATGTGAGCACCGGACCTGATTCAGTCTGAAGAAGAAGAAGAGAGCTGGAGTTCAGAGTATCAGCTGAAGAAGATGAATACGGACGGGAGATCTAACGGTCCATTTTGACTGATACCCCTTCGTTTGAGATCAACGGCTCATACTGATTTTCGCTACTTACTGTGTAGCTTTTCCATTTTACCCTGAACAGTCTTTAGCTCGGTTGTCAGTGCTTTGTAATTTTCGTTTTCTACTTTTACAGTGTTGTCGGAAGCCTTTTAAGACCAGAAAATGGAATGGAAAGGGCATCTCCTATTATGCCAAACAATTAGTTTTAGCCCTAGCAGTAGAACCTCCATACACTTTTCCCATTTCTGTTTCATCCAGATTTGGGATTTGACAAATTTTGGTATCAGAGCATTCGATCTTTGGAAGACTGGAAGATCTGGCGGGGAAAGGTTGGTGAACATTGTTCACTGTAAAATCCCTGATCCATCAGATCCAGGATGTAGTGTGGATTGAAAACGAGGTAAGAACGTGAGCCTGAAATCTTGAGTAGATCTTCCTATCAATTGTTTTGAACTGCGAGTGGAATAAAATGACCAAGACAGTGATGAAGGCGGAAGGAGAAGCTTCAGATCTAAGTGTTGTGAGGCAAGAGGCCATTGATGCGAAAAACAAGGTAGAGTTAGTTCAACAGCATTTAGGTGAGTTACAAATTCAAGTGTCTAGTATGCAGACTCAGATGGATAGAATGGAATCCATGATACAAGGATTGTCTGGTATATCAAATATAATGCCTGAGACCCAAGTGGGCAGTAATGTACACATCAAAAGAAGAGAGAATCTGTCAAGAAACCCGACAGATCCAGTAGCCGCCCAGGAGAATGAAGTGGATACTATGAGGAGATTTAAAGCTCTTAATCCAGTGCAAGTGAGTAGTACGTAGGGAGTTCATTGCAATTCCATCCCAGAGGTTAACTACTACCCTCCCTCTACAGGGCATTCTGCTGCACCTGTTAACTGGGAACATAACACATCACCCACAACTATTCATCATTCTTCCTCACTTAATCATATGCATTCTGAAGGAGATCAGTATTATGCTAAGCAGTGGAATCCTAATCCCAGCAGTGATAGAGTTAACAATTTTTACAAAACCATAGCCATAGGACCTAAGATTGATTTTCAGAGGTTTGATGGTAGCAATCCACTGGAATGGATTAGACAAAGTGAGACCTATTTTGCAATGGCCAATGTTCCTAATGAGGCTAAGTTTGATCTGGCACAAATGTATATGACTGGGAGAGCAGATAATTGGTTGAGGAGTACTGGGCTCCTTTGGAATCCACCACCTTGGCACTATTTTTGTAGAATGATCTGTAATCGATTCGCCCAGTATAGTGGATATGAGGTATTGGAAAACATCCATGCAGTCAAACAATATAACTTAAGTATATCAGAATACATTGACAGGTTTGAGGAACTGATGGCAGTGTATAAGAGTGAGAATCCCTTACAGAATGAGCAATTCTTTGTGAAATATTTTTGTGAATGGGCTGAGGCAAGAAATCAAACATTATCTCAAACCATTGAAACCTCAAGCCTTATGTGAAGCATACTGGATGGCCAAGGACATGGAAAAAGCTGCTGGTGCATTGGCAAGTAAAGGGGTTAGCAATAGCACAAGTGGGCAACAGAAAGGGTTACATCCAGCCCATTTGAACAAAGTTACCAGTGCTCATAAGAAGGAAGGGAGTGGTGTAGGATCGTTAATGACAATCAGAGGGGGGTGAATGATGGTGTAAGATTTTTCCACTCCCAATTTTCAGCTCCCTGTGCAGACGCGTCAAAACTAAATTCCTTCCGCCGTCAGCGCTTGATCCCCCTGCAGATCTAGATGGTGTGCCGAGGACGGCGACGCACGGCTGCTCCTCGATCGGCAGGGCACCGACCGGTGATCGACTCTGATAACTCCAGTAGCACGGACACGGTTGTTTTCGCCGGGAAGCTAGCCGGCGATCGATCGATATATTCCTTCTGTATGCACTGGTTGCTCGCGTGCGTGTGAAAAATAAGTCTTCGAGTCTCGACCGCACGTCGCCCAAGCTCTGCTTTTCTGGCCGCACTTGCCGACGTTTCTTCTGACGCTCTCAAACCTCCAGGTGCACAGCCCCCAAAAGCACAAATCTCCAATTCACCGTCAAAGCCAATCCATAAAGCAGTCGACTTTTAATCCCAAAACCGGCCCCAGCACCTCTAGTCTTCACACTAATGTTGGAACCAACAGGAGGCAATCACATCAAGTCACCTCGCCTTGAAGACCTCCAAAAAAATTCACGCAAGAGACAAGTCACCCAATAATCAATGCAGCATGCATGAACCAGAAGGTGTCGAAGCCAAAAAAAAATTCTCATGCATTCACAAGAAAAGCCGTCTCATCGCCGTTCAACTGGGAAAATTAAAATCACGTCCGCGAGGTCACGGCCGCCGCCAAAACCAGAACGTATTTTATGGCTATCAATCTTGTCTATACCGAACCCTATCAAAACCTGGCTACACAAAAGACATCCGGCCCCTCACTTTTATTTGATCTGCCGCACGCATACCTCCCTTTTCCAACCAACTTGAACTCTACTTCGAAAACGGAAAAGACTCCCCGGAATTAACCGTCTCGTGTACAACTCCAACTCCAACTCGCATGACCATATATATATATATATATATATATATATATATATATATATATATATATCCGCGTTTTCGTATCTCTAACACGTATCATCCATCTTTAATCTCCATGTGCTCCAACTCGAGTTCGACCGCCTCCTCCGGCATCCTGACCCTCATGACCATGACTTTGCACCAAGCCATCTCCCGGTCACCGCCGTAGACCACGATCGCCTCCGAGTTACCCTGCACATGCAAAGACCAAAGCAGCATATTTTCCCGGCACAAGTTCTTCCCAACTTGACCAATATAAGTTCACACCACACGACATGCCTCAAATAATATCTGTAAATAACATTGTCAATTATTCATCAACTAAAATATATTCGACTTAGCTACATGGTCTAACAAGTGGCAAGACTCAAACTCCTTTTATCCCAGGAGTATGCTGATACTGTGGGGGGTAAATGGTTCATGGGGCACAAATGTAAGCAATACAGAGTGTGAATTTGATGGTTTCTGAAGCTGATAATGGGCCACAATCCGAAGAAGAAGTGGAAGAGAAGGTTCCAGAAACAAATGAAGAATCAGACTCCAACCAGGAAGCAAAAAATCAATTAATGCACATCTCGGTGAATACAGTACAAGGCTTGAATCAAACAGCAACTTACACTTTAACTGTATGCATGAAAGGAAAGAGAGGAGTGGCTCTTGTGGATAGTGGTAGTACACATACATTTATTGACCTTACATTTGCTCTTAAGACTTCTTGCAAAATCCAACACAATGCCATGCAGAAAATTACAGTGGCAGGAGGAGTGATACTATCTGGGGCCCATATACCTAACAGTGAGTACTCCATCAATGGGCAAGTCTTCCATAATTCATTTAAGATAATACAATTAAGAGGTTATGATGTAGTATTAGGGTGTGATTGGATAAGTCAACATAGCTTTATCCTATTGGACCTTAAAACTAGGAGATTAGTCATTCAGAAGGACGGATTAACTGAAATAGTGTTGGATGAACAGAAATATCCAGAATCCCCTGAACTGCTTGAATCTCAGGCACTTGACAAATTATCAAGGAAGGGAATTTCTGGATATGTGGTGGAATTGCAAGCCATGAAGGGAGAAGAACAAACTCGGGATATTGAACAACCTTACCAGGATTTGGTTCACAAATATGAGGATGTTTTTCAGGAACCTCGGGAGTTACCACCAGAAAGGAACTGTGATCATGCTATACCTCTCAAGGGAGGAATGGAACCCCCAAATGTCAGACCCTATAGAGTACCTCATAAGCAAAAGGAAGAGATGGAACAACAAATACAAAGGATGTTAGAGGCCTCCATTATCAGACCAAGCGTTAGCCCATATGCATCACCGGCCATCCTTGTCAAAAATAAAGACGGAACTTGGAGACTATGTATTGATTACAGGAGATTAAATGCACAAACCATCAAGAATAAGTACCCTATTCCAGTGATTGAAGACTTGCTTGATGAATTGCATGGAGCTACCATATTCAGTAAACTGGACTTAAGGTCGGGGTATCATTAGATCAGGATGAGCACAAAGGATGTCAGCAAAACTGCCTTCAGGACGTATTTGGGACATAATGAATATTTAGTTATGCCTTTCGGTCTAACTAACGCCCAGCCACTTTTCAGTCCCTAATGAATGACATTTTTGCCAAGTATTTGAGGAAGTTTGTCCTAGTATTCTTTGACGACATCTTGATATACAGTAAAACTGAAAAGTATCACTTACACCATTTGACTACTGTTCTGGAACTGCTAAGACAGCACAAGCTTTTTGCCAAGCTAACCAAGTGTGTAATTGCTACCTCCCAGGTGGAGTACTTAGGACATGTAATATCTGGACAAGGGGTAGCCACAGACCCGAACAAAATCAGCGCAATACAAGATTGGCCCAAGCCCAAAGATGTGTCCCAATTGAGAAGCTTCCCAGGGATGACTAGCTACTATAGAAGATTTGTAAGGAATTAAGGTCTTATCTGCCGGCCTCTACATGACATGCTAAAGAAAGGTGGGTTTGACTGGCAGAAACAACAAGATGAAGCTTTTGAGAGTTTAAAGAAATGTCTGATTACTGCACCAGCATTGGCATTGTCGGATTTTGCTAATACATTCACCATTGAAACTGATGCAAGTGGAAGAGGAATTGGAGGAGTGCTTATGCAAAAGGGGAGGCCCATTGCATACTTCAGCAAGACCCTCGGAGTGAGATCGTTTATCCTTTCCACCTATGATAAGGAGGCAATGGCTATATATGAATCGTTGAAAAGATGGAGGCACTACTTCTTGGGTAATCAGTTGGTGATTAAAACTGACCAACAAAGTCTTAAGTTCATGGCTGGGCAGAAGGTAACTGAAGGAATACAACACAAACTAATGTTGAGGTTATTGGAATTTGATTACATCATTGAGTACAAAAGGGGCAAGGAAAACAAGGTGGCAGATGCTATTTCTATGGTGTTCCTATTGGATGGAAGCAATTGAAAGTAGCTATCTGGAAGATGATGTTAGATATATATATTGTGTAGGGTGTTATTTGCATTTGTTCCATCCTTGTACATGTTATATATTAACCTTTGGCCCATTGGAATAGACAAGTTGCTATATTCAAACATGGTATCAGAGCTAGGGTTTGGAAACCCTACCTTAGCCACCACCGCACCATCAGAAGCCGCCGCCGGCTGCTTTATCCCGCTCAGCCGCCACCGCCGCTTCTCATTGCTTCTTCCCGCCACGCCGGTCGGCGCGACGCCGCTCGGCCGGCCGACGCCGCCTCAAGGCCGGCCGACGCCGCCCTCGGTCGAAGGCCACCACTCTCGCGGCCGGCGGCAGCCTCACCTCCGCGCTGAGCACCGCCGCCGCCCTCGCTCCGAAGCGCCGCCGCCTCGAAGCCGCGCCACCACTGCCCTCCGCGCTGAAGGCAGCATCTCAACCCTCGCGCTGAGCACCGCCGCCCCTCCGCTGAAGCCGCCGCCGCTCAAGGCCGAAGCGCCGCCGCTGCCTGGCCCGAAGCAGCGCCTGCTGCCGCCGCTCGGAGGATCCGAGGAGTGGTTTCTTTCTTTGGGCCGAGTCGGCCCAAAGAAAAGAAATAGAAGAGAAAAAAAAGGAAAAAAAAGAAAGAAAGAAAAGGAAAAAAAAACAGAAGCTGATGGCTTCTACCGAGGCTCCTTCGCCATCCCGCTCCCCGCCTCGTTTTGATGGGACGAACTTCCGGAGTGGGCTGTTCACCTCAAGATTCACCTCAACGGCCAGCGTCTCGGGTCATCTCATCGGTGGCGACCACCCACCTCGTCCTACACCGCCAAAGACTACCAGCTCTCTCTGGTGCGGGCGGGCGGCCAGAGGTCAACAATGCCAGACTTTGAGGAGGCGCTAGAGCTCTACCACCGAGGTACACGCCACGAGCGCCGGCAGGAGGTCGAGGCTCGTGCTACGCCATCCTAGTGGGTAGCATGCCCGTGACCATCTCTATGGATGTGGCGGGCCGCCAACGACACGCCTTATGTGGGAGCGCCTCGAGCTCACTACCACCGATGAGCGATGCTATGTATCTCTCGGCCAGCACTGTGCACATTCTCTTCAGCAGCCTTGATGCCACCGCTGATGACTTCTACCGGTTGTCGAGGTGTGGCGTCGGCTGACTCTCTGGGCGGATGTCCGCCGAACTCGTCCCTCGCGTGTGCGGCCGCGCTCACCAGAGACTCACCGCCTCGACTTCCTAACGCGTCTCGGCTTGAGTTCGAGATCGCGCTCGGCTCTGACTCGCCACCGCGCTCGAAGCTTGGTGGAGGCCTCACGAGTGTGCGTCTTGAGGAGACTCGTCACCGTGGCATGGCTCGGATGCAGATCTGCTTTGTCCGCTTCAAAGATCGCTCCTTTGCCGCCCTCTTCAAGACCGATCCGTGACCCCTTCTCCGGCTCCTCCAGTGGGTCTTGTTTCTCTGCGGTCTCCATCGCACCTCTTCGTCGTGCGTCTTGCCACAGTATCGGGATTGTTACAAGCGGAGGAGGACCCGAGTCGTCGGGCGGGCGTCCCCGAAGGGCTCTGGAGGTACACAATGCTTCTCTCATCGCTTGGCGCCTCGGTGTCGGCTCATCCTCGGACTCCTGGGTTACGCTTTCGTCGCTCTTGCTTCTCGGCAATCTTCCTCGCCTCGCCTCCTCCTCGTCAGTATCTTGTCTCCGTGGATCTTGGACTCGTGCTTCTTTTCACATGACACCATATTCTACCCACCTTATTTACATGCGGTCCACCGATTTTTCTTCCACAGATTCAGATCGCAGATGGTACCTCTCTTCTGTTACTGTGCCGAGGCATCCTTTCCACTTCTTCTTTCATGTTCCCGATCTCTCATGTTCCTCACCACTATGCGGCTTATGTCTACCGGTCGATCACCGATCACAACTGCCGTGTTGTTCTTGAGTCGACTCTTGTTGTGTTCAGACCGCCGCACGGGGACTCGCTTGGCATCGCCCTCGCGCCGTGATTCGCAGCGTCTTTGGGAGCTCGACCGCTTCATCTTCCTTCCGCGACTCCACCAGCCAGTCGGCCACTACCACTACCTCTGCGCTTGCTGCGTCCTCCACTACATCTTTTGCTCAGTGGCACCATCGTCTCGGTCATCTCTGTGGCTCGCGTCTATCGCCTTTAGTTGGTCGTGGTGTTCTTGGGTCTGCATTTACGGGGACACATCGTTACATTGTATGGGTTGCAAGCTTGGCAGCAACCGCAGCTCCCTATCCCACTAGTGATTCTATTTCTACTTGTCCTTTTGATCTTGTTCACTCTGATGTTTGGGGTCCGGCTCCCTTCGTTTCGAAAGGGGGTCATCGCTATTATGTGATCTTTATTGATGATTATTCTCGTTATACTTGGATCTACTTCATGTCCGAAGCGCAATTGTGTTCTTTCTATTTATCGGATGTTCGCCACCATGGTTCGCTTTCTCGCTTTGATTCATCATTCGTGTTTTTCGTGGCCGACTCTGGGTGAGTATCTCTCTCTTTGCTTATGCGTCGTTTTCTCGAAAGCGGGCACTCTTCCTCGATACTCTTGTCCCGTGCTCACGCCGAATGGTGTCTCTGGCGTAAACATCGTCACTTGCTTGAGACCGCCGCGCTCTCATGCTTGCCTCCTCTGTTCCCCTCACTGCGGGTTGAGGTCGCTTTCTCTGCCGCTTTTACGATCAACCTCTGACCTTCTCTCGCTCTTGTGGTTCTACTCCTGTTGAGCGTCTCTTTGGTCGAGCTCCAGAGTACAGTCATCTTCGCAGTTTTGGCTGTGTCTGTTTCGTTCTTCTTCCACCTCGTGAGCGCACTGCCGATGCTCATCGCTTGAGTGTGTTTTTCTTGGCTACAGTCTTGAGCATAAGGGTTATCGTTGTTATGACCCTGTTGCTCGTAGGATGAGGATTTCTCGGGATGTCACTTTTGACGAGTCCCGTCCTTACTACCCTCATTCCCCCACTGTCAGCCCGGATTCTCTTGCTGAGTCGATCTCCTTTCTGATTTTTCCTGACTCTCAGCTTTCCACCACTGTTTCACCTCATCCTCCATCTACTCCCCATCCGGCTCCATCTATTCCGCCTCCACCGGATCTTCCTTCTCGCTCCTTTGTTGAGGCTCCATCTTTACCCTTGCACTACTCTCGCCGTCCTCGGCCTCCTCCTTCCTCTCCATCATTCTTTGGGTCCACTCCGTCTTCTCCTTCCAGATATGCTCTTCGTGATCGTCACACTATCAGCCGCTGCGCTACTGGCTTTTTCTGCCATTGCTCTTTTTGAGCCTACGACCTCATCAGTGAGGTCAGCTTGCTCACCCCGAGTGGCGACTTGCGATGTCCGAGGAGATTGTTTGCTTGGAGCGCACTAGCACTTGGGATCTTGTGCCCTTGCCTGCACATGTTACTCCTATCACGTGTAAATGGGTGTACAAGATAAAGACTCGCTCGGATGGTTCTCTTGAGCGCTACAAGGCTCGTCTTGTAGCGCGTGGTTTTCAGCAGGAGCATGGTCGCGACTACGATGAGACTTTCGCCCCTGTTGCTCACATGACCACTGTTCGTACTCTAATTGCTGTGGCCTCTGTTCGCCAGTGGCCCATCTCTCAGTTGGATGTTAAGAATGCCTTTCTCAATGACGAGTTGCGTGAGGAGGTCTACATGCAGCCGCCCCCTGGGTATTCTCGTCCCTAATGGTGCGTTTGTCGCCTTCGTCGTTCTCTCTATGGGCTAAAACAAGCCCCGCGTGCTTGGTTTGATCGCTTCTCCTCTGTTGTCACTTCTTGCGGCTTCTCTGCGGTGCTCACGACCGCTCTCTTTGTTCACACCTCTCCACGGCCTGGACGCTCCTCCTTCTATATGTGGATGACATGATCATTCTCGGAGATGACTCTCGAGACATTGCCTTTGTGAAGGAGCGCCTCGATGCGATTCTTGATGTCCGATTTGGGCCTCTTCGTTACTTCCTTGGGATTGAGATCACTTCTACGCTGAGAGCTACTATCTCTCCGGAGAAGTACCTTCAGATATCCTTACTCGTGCTTGTCTCACTGATCAGCGCGTAGTGGATACTCCTATGGAGTTAGGTGTTCACCTTCGCCCTACTGATGGTGAGCCTCTTGAGGATCCCACTCGCTATCGCCATATTGTCGGGAGCCTCGTCTACCTTGGGATTACTCGACCTGACATTTCTCACCCAGTTCACATCCTGAGTCAGTTTGTCTCTGCTCCTACTCAGCTCCACTACAGTCACCTTCTTCGTGTTCTTCGATATCTTCGTGGAACCCTCACTCGACGTCTTTTCTTTTCTCGTTCCAGTTCTTTACAGCTTCAGACGTACTTTGATGCGACGTGAGCTAGCGACCATTCTGATCGCCGGTCTCTTTCTGCCTACTGTGTTTTCCTTGGTTCCTCCTTGATTGTCTGGAAGACTAAGAAGCAAACCGCAGCTTTCGTTAAGCCGAGGTGAGTTGAGAGCCATGGCATTGTGCTGATACCGAGATCACACGGCCGGTGGCTCCTTGCAGATTTTGGTGTTTCTGTTTCAGCACCGACTCCGCTTCTATCAGATAATACTGGTGCGATTAGCATTGCTCGTGATCCCGTGAAATATGAGCTTACTAAGCACATTGGAGTGGATGCTTCATACATGCGATCGCAGGTGCAAGACCAAGTTATTGCTCTTCAGTATGTGTCTTCGGAACTTCAGTTAGCAGATTTCTTTACTAAGGCACAGACTCGAGCTCAGCATAACCTCTACCTCTCCAAACTCAGTGTTGTTGATCCACCATGAGTTTGAGGGGGGGTGTTAGATATATATATTGTGTAGGGTGTTATTTGCATTTGTTCCATCCTTGTACATGTTATATATTGGCCTTTGGCCCATTGGAATAGACAAGTTGCTATATTCAAACAGATGAAAGCTGTAGAGAACTGAGAGAGCAACTTGCTATTTGCCCAAATCCTGAATCTGGGTACACCTATCATTCTAGAGTTCTCAGGTATAAAGGAAGAATATATGTGGGCAAAGATATGGAACTAAGGCAGAACATCATTGGGTCCTTACATGCATCTGCTATAGGGGGACACTCTGGGAGAGTTGCTACTTATCAAAGGATAAAGAATTTTTTTTATTGGCCAGGAATGAAAGGGGAGATTCATACCTATGTGCAAGAATGTGTTGTCTGCCAACGCTCCAAATCTGAACACTGTCACTACCCTGGGCTATTGGAACCGTTGCCTGTTCCAGATATGGCCTGGACGCATATAGCTATGGATTTCATTGAGGGATTACCCAAATCAAAGGGAAAGGAGGTAATCTTTGTGGTAGTTGATAGATTTAAAAAATATGCCCATTTTATTCGATTGTCTCATCCGTATACAGTCCACTCAGTTACCCAAGCTTTCATTGATAATGTATTCAAATTGCATGGCTTTCCAATAGCTATAGTGTCAGATAGAGACATAATCTTCACTAGCAGATTATGGCAGGAAATTTTCAAAACCTTGAAGGTTCAACTGAGGTTTAGTACGGCTTATCACCCTCAGTTTGACGGGCAAACCGAAAGAGTCAATTAGTGTGTGGAATCATATTTGAGATGCATGACATTCCAAGAACCAAGGAACTGGCTATCTTGGTTATCACTGTTGGAGTGGTGGTATAACACCACATTTCATACCAACCACAAGATATCTCCCTTCCAGGCTCTATGGGTTTCCACCTCCATTAATAAGTGAAATAGCAGTACCAGGTCCTAAGGATGAGGAGGCAAAGAACTTTTTGGAGGAAAAACAACACATGTTGAGAAGGCTGAAAGAGAATTTAGCTCATGCCCAGTCAAGGATGAAAAAGTATGCTGACAGAAACAGAAGTGAGAGAGAATTTGCAGTAGGAGATATGGTCTACTTGAAGATGCAACCTTATAGAACAGCCGCATTTGGATTCAAAAACACCCTAAAACTCACAAGTAGGTTTTATGGACCTTTCAGGGTGATGCAGAAGATTGGTAAGGTGGCATACAAGTTACAGTTACCTGAAGGAGTGGGAATCCATCCTGTTTTCCATGTCAGTCAGCTTAAGAAACATTGTGGATCATATGCTATTCCAAGCCCTGAACTCTGCCTTTGGTTGGGAATGATGGTAAGATTAAAACCAAACCTCAACAAGTTTAGGAAACTAGAGCCTTGCCGAGGAACAATAACCTGGTAACGCAGTGGTTGATTCAGTGGGGTTAACATACCGGCCGAAGGGGCGTCATGGGAGGACGCGAATTTTATCAAGGCTACTTTTCCAGAGTTCTATTCTCAAACCATTCGATCTTGGTTCCTAGGATTTTAACACTTGAGGACAAGTGAAAGGTTAGGGGAGGGTACTGTCAGCACCGGACCTGATTCAATCCGAAGAAGAAGAAGAGAGCTGGAGTTCATAGTATCAGCTGAAGAAGATGAATACGGACTGGAGATCTAACGGTTCATTTTGACTGATACCCCTTCGTTCGAGATCAACGGCTCATACTGATTTTCACTACTTACTGTGTAGCTTTTTCATTTTACCCTGAACAGTCTTTATCTCGGTTGTCAGTAATTTTCGTTTTCTACTTTTACAGTGCTGTTGAAGCCTTTTAAGACCAGAAAATGAAATGGAAATGTATCTCCTATTACGCCAAATAATTAGTTTTAGCCCTAACAGTAGAACCTCCGTACACTTTCCCCTTTCTGTTTCTGGAACCTGTGGATGAAGCGAGAAGGGGAGAGGCCCAAAACCCCAATCCTCCATTTCGGAAGTGCCGAGGCCAACACCGGAATGGCCTCGCCGGCGGCGCAGCCAATCCCAAGCCGCCCCCAAGACCCCGAGCCGCCGCCACGGACCCTCACGGACGACATCCTGAGGGAGATCTTCATCCGCCTCTCCTTCCCCGCCGACCTCGCCCGGGCCTCCGCCGCCCTCGCCTCCTTCCGCCGCGTCATCACCGACCCCTCCTTCCTCCGCCGCTTCCGTGCCCTCTACCCCCCGCCCCTCCTCGGCATCCTCGCCGCCGGCTTCCACCCTGCCGAACCACCCCACCCCTGCGCCCCTGCCGCCGGCGCCGTCGCCCACGCTGTCGACTTCTCCTGCTCCTTCCTCCCCTCCCCGGACCTCTGGCGTCGCCGCGACGTACGTGACGGCCGCGTCCTCCTTTCCCGCGCCACCGAGGGCGGTCAGGAAGACGATGGAGGCGGCGTCGGCGAAACCGACTTCATGGAGCTCGCTGTCTGCGATCCCTTGTCCGGGCGCTACGTGCTACTCCCCGCCGTCCCTGACGACCTAGCCGCCTCCGTCCAGCAACAGAACCTCCTGGATTTAAAGCCCTTCCTTGCTCCGGCAGGTGACGACGAGGATGGCACGTCATTCAGAGTGATCTACATGGCGCGGTGCGAGGCTAAGCTAGTTGCATTCCTCTTCTCTTCAGACGCCGGGGGATGGAGTGCCTTTGCATTTGAGGGTTGGGGTGCCTTGGTCACGGGAACGTCGCCTTGGTGCGCTGAGCTATCCTGGCGCCACTATGCACATGGCCGCATCTGCTGGGTTTTGCATTTGCAGGACAAATTGCTCGTGCTGGACACCCGTAGGATGGAATTCTCCACTGTCGACCTCCCTCCTGGTAACCAAATGGAGCAGATTGCCATTGTGGAGGCAGCAGAAGGCAGGCTGGGGATGTTTGTTCTCGTTGCTCACATTCAATATGGTAAATTCGACATCTGTTATGCCATTTATGCTGAGGGTGAAAACCGGTGGCGGTTGGAGAAGATAGCCCGGTTGCCCTTTAATTATCGCTATAACATCATGGGAACAGCTGGGGGTTACATGCTCCTACAAGGGTTTCCAAAGTTCTCAATCCCTTCACCAGATAGGCCAGACTGTGTGTGTTTTTCAGTGGAGCTCAAGACTTTTCAGCTTGAGAGGTTCTGTGGGACTAAGCATCTCATCTTAGGAGCTGACTTGTTTGCCAGTTTCCCACCACCCTTGTCGCCACCAAGTATATGAAATGGTAAGCTTGTTCTTATTGTTCATGCGAGCTTTTAGTGCTGAAAATTTACAGTTGTTGGATGCCTTGTCAAAGTCAGGAAAGCAACAATGATCTTGTGTTGTTCAACTATTACATGTGTGTCATTGCATTTTGAGGAAAACAGAAATATAGAATGAGCTTTATAGTTTATACTATGACAATCATTTAGCCATCTTTTAAGAGATACCCAGGAAATGTTTTACATCTTTCGATATGTATTTCTGTATTTGGTACTTTTCCTAGATTTATACATGTCTTTTGTTGGAGTTACACGAGGCGAGCTTTTTGACGATTATGTTCATGGTCAGAATACCCTCCTCCACCTCTTCTCCAATAGATCATGTTTGGCGATTCCTTTTTTCATGCGCCAATGTTATTGCGCGCCAATGTTATGCATTCACAAGTCTGTCATCCTGCTTAAATAATGATGGGATTCTATCAAGTGGCAGTTAGTATCCACTGACCACTATAGATTGCTCCACAGATGAGCAGTGTACTGGTAGTTCCACTGGTGCTGGAGCTGGTTCGTTAACTGGTGCTGTGCTTCAATATGATTGCTTAGCATGGCATAGATACAATCCTGGCAGCTTCTTGGACATAGTAGATCCATCATTCTAGCCATTATTGTCATGATTGTAAAGTAGGTTCAACTAAATCTGCAATTTGAGAACAATCAAGGATAGCATTGAATTAGTTGATCTAAAGAGATTGGTACTGTGGCAAGTTATTTGGTTCTGCATAACGACTTGATCTACGAGACTGAGAAAATGAGATGCCACGTATGCCAGTTTGATAATACATAATATTTGGATTGTATTCATAAAACAATTTTGTTGTAGCTATGTTTCATTTCTGTTGTCTTGCTTAATGTGCAAATCGATAGGTGAATAGTTGTGACTTAACATTTATGCATTCAGATGTGATGCAAATTTTTATGCCAAGTAAAATATCTGCTCTTGAACTGGAATTGCATGGTTATAGAACTTTGGAAACATGTCTATAGTTTTGCACATTATTATACTTTAGCTTTAAGCGTTTGAACCAAACTGTATGCTCAACTTTCAGCGTAATGACTTTTAGCGAGTATCTGAAAGTAGATCTTCGTATGACATCTAACAAAAGTGCTTTCTCACATCTGATTGCAGAACCTAATCTGCATTTTGGGGCTTCTTTTGTGTCATGCTATATATATATATATATATATATATGAACGTATGTAGTGCTAATGTACTAATACCAATCTTTACCGTTGGAGGTGGGAGAATGCATGGTGTTTAATGAAGACGCATTAATGAAGGTGTATTGAAAGTGGGAGCATGCAAAGTGATTAAATAGTTTAGATGTGGGAGCCCGCATTAATCTTGGTTGTTCAATTCAGATCCAACGGTCAAAATTGGTATTAGCACCTTAGCACTGAATTACCCATTAGTACTAGATACTCTCTCTCTCTCTCTCTCTCTATATATATATATATATATATATATATATATATATATATATATCAAGTTTATTGTTAGTTCTGAATGTGGCTGCAATGTTGTATAAAAGAAAAACAGCATGATAAAGTAGTGCGAAGACCCGGCAGCCTCTTACACCACAAGATGTGCAGATGCAACATCGTTGGAGTGAATCATTGATTCTCTTTCAATAGGCCAAATGCTAAAATATAAGTTACAGGTGTAGGTACATGTGAGTACTATATACCAGAGATATATAACATCTAGCACCTCTTTAAACTCATAGTAGATGAACAACACTGAGTTTAGAGAGGTAGATGCTGTGTTGAGCTCGAGTATATACCTTGGTGAAGAAATCGGTTAACTGAACCTCTGAATGCATATAGTGAAGAGCAATAACTTGATTCTGCACCTGCGATCTTATGTACAAAGTATATACTATAATGTGCTTGGTGTGCTTATGTTTCACTGAATCTTGAACAATGTTGATCACGCTAGTACTGCCTGATAAGAGATGAGTCGATGTAGAAGTTGAAACACCGAAGTCATCAAGTAGTCATTGAAGTTAAGTGATCTTAGTTGTTAATGCCGTCATGGCTCGCAACTCGGCACTCGAACAGGAAACGACAGTCTGCTTCTTGGTCTTCTAGGCAATCAGAGAGGGATCAAGGAAAACATAATAGGCGGAAAGAGATCAACAATAAAAAGGATCGCTAGCATAGGTCGCATCAAAGTACGTATGAGTTTGCAGAGAGCTAGAGTGAGGGGGGAAAGGCGACTACTGATGGTACTGCAAAGATACCGTATAACACGAAGAAAGTGACTGTAGTGGAGTTGAGTCGGTGCAGAAACAAACTGGCTCAGAATGTGAACTGGTTGAGAAATGTTAGGTCGAGTGATACTAAGGTAGACGAGGCTCTCAATATGATGGCGGTAGCGAATGGAATCCACAAGAGACTCCCCATTAGTGAGCCGGAGTTGAACGTTAAGCTCTATAGGAATGTCCACTGTTCACTTATCAGTTAGACAAGTGCGAGCGGAAAGGTGCAGATGGTGGTGCACCGCGCGTAGCACGGAGGAAGCATGGGCTGCCAACCCGCGCGTAGCGTTGCCCAGGCTACGGCCCACACGCAAACTAAGCTATTAAGCATATATATATATATATATATATATATATATAGAGAGAGAGAGAGAGAGAGAGCAAGTTTGAGAGTAGTTACTCTCAATTCTGTATCTCATAATGTAAGGAGTATCTTGCGCAATCGAGAGCATGTATGTGTAGTATATGAGTATATAAAATCACTTATGTGGTATATACACCTTTTTAGATGTGGTATGTATAATTTTTTAGATATACTCCTTTTTATATGCGAATATGAAGGTATTTATAAAATATATCAATAACTATGGACTCTCTTGTAAATTTTCCATGTGATTCGCATTGAAGTATTTTATAATTAATATATGAGCATGCTTTAAGTGATAAAGAAGTATGTTAAATTTTTTTAGGTGGTATATTAAATATGAGAGTAACTACTCTTGGAGTAGGAAAAAAAACTAATTGTAGGAGTAGAGAGTACAACCGTCTCCGTATTTCTGACTGGAATAACAGTTTCTCCAATTTATGCCAATTCGATAGCACATAAAGTCTGGGTTCTTCTAATAAATCAAATTTTGTTGAAGCGACATTTAACTTCTATTATCTTGCATATCAATAGGTGAATTGTTATGACACATCATTTCTACATTCGGATAGCATGGTAACGCTTATATGCCCGGTAAAACCAAACCATCGGCAGGGAGACGACGAGCTCCATGGTGACGAACAAATTCCTGCACTGTACAAAACTGGAAAGGAAACTAGCTACATAGCAGGGAGGAAGAAGCTGTCATGGAGGAGAGGAAAAGGGACAGAGGGTCAGTAATGTTCAGTTTGCAAATGGGCTTACAATACCATTACTAGGTATGTAGGGCGCGCTACGCTGAACTCGTGCAGTCCTGTGCGAGATAAGAGGTCCGCAAAAAATAATGACGTGAAGCAATTGTTAATTTAAGGAGGCGTTGTTCTAACTATAGCATCATGGTTGTTTGTACCAAAAACCCAATAGACATATATAGTGGAGGGAAAAAGTGAAAAAAGTAAGCTGGTTTGATCTAATATAAGGATTCAAAAGAAAGCATCATTAACAGTATGACACGAAACTGGCCAATCAACGTAGTTATGTTTCCTGGCGTATTTCTTGTGCAGCACCGACCACCAAATAGAGGGTGTAAATAAAAAAAACACAGATAATCATTGATTGACTAAACAATACCCTATTAATAAAGTAAAAAAATTACTAACTAAGATGCATATGTATGGTCAGTTATTGACCTATGCTAGCACTCTGCACAAAATCTTGTATAACTCTGTTAATAACTTTCTATGCCTTTCCCGTGGAAACAACAAGAATCATATCCGGGTATCAGAGGTAGCCAAGAAGGAACAGCAGGGTGCTATGTAAATAGAGCTGGCAAGAAACGGAAGAAGAAAACAAAAGTATATTCAGACATCAAAGGCAGCCAACCAGGACCACAAGAGTGCTATGCAAATAGAGATGGTAGCTACTAAGGCAACCCCACCTCATGTTCCCGGTCGCCATAGTCGCAAGTGTCAAGTCCTGCAGTTAAACAGAAACAAGCCAGTTCGGCAGTCCACAGAAAGCATGGAAGTACAAAGATAAAAATCCACCACATACCCCTTCCCCTCGTAAATTCTTCCAGGATCCTATCACCTCTGTTTCACTCCAACTGAAAAACAAAATTGCCACATCTTCAATTACCTAATAGATAACATTGATTCCGAATACAAATCAGACTAAATGTGTTTTGTCCAGTACCTCAGGTTTTTTTTAATATCCTCATACACCAACAACCAACCTAGAACCATCCACATAGATGCATCTGTAAGTGATTTAGAACCGTCCAGATAAATGCATCTGTAAGTGTAAAGATTGAACAAAGGTATATGTGTACACAGGCTCAAAACGTGTAGTTAGGATGCTAATCTGTAGTCGGCAGAACTAACCAAAAAAAACCATTAGCCTTAATAACCATGGAACAGAGATAAATCCTTCTAGTAAAAAAAAGAGAGATGAGACAACTCGTAGAATAGCTTGCACTTTTCTGGGGAATCATCTGCAATCTGTACACCTGTGCACGCTTTCCTTAGATGGCTAGTTATTTTAGCCTTAAATATGATATAACAGCATGTAGAAACTAAATTCTATGGCCCTAGCAAGTGCACTGGTTATCGTAGTCAAAGTTTCCTAAAAGGCTAAAAGGATTGCACATTCTAACAGAGAAAGCACATCTTACTATAGTTTCCACATAAATACTTAACTTAGTTTTAAAAATGACTTGTAAGCTGTAACCACCCCATGAAAAATCCTAAATGTATGTCTCCAATGGACAAAATGAAACAAATAGCGTATCTAATTGGATTGGATAGAAGATTACATGCTAATGTTTCTGCCTCCATTTCCCAAATAATTCCCACATATTAGGGCAGTCATCCTGGTGGCGATTCTCACACATTCTTTGATTGGTCTGCATAATTCATTAGGAAATACAAGATTTTGATCTAAAGATACAACACATTGTAGCAAACAGGCAATAACTAAAAGGATAAACAAAACACTCTTAAATGCTTAACAGAGTATGGTTCTAAATCAACTAATCATTTTGATCTAAAGATACAACACATTGTAGCAAACAGGCAATAACTAAAAGGATAAACAAAACACTCTTAAATGTTTAACAGAGTATGGTTCTAAATCAACTAATCATTTTGATCTAAAGATACAACACATTGTAGCAAACAGGCAATAACTAAAAGGATAAACAAACACTCTTAAATGTTTAACAGAGTATGGTTCTAAATCAACTAATCAAGCATTTGTAAGTACGTAAACCAAGGACTTTCCATAGACAAAAAAAGGTGCAATCGATTAAAAACAAATTCTGATCCGAACTATCAGGCCACAATTAGAAAACTACAGATGTCAGAATGATTTCGTCTCTGAAACGACACTTGTTCACCAAGACCGCATTTTTAACAGTTGTTCAAAAATTCATGACACACAGTGTGTATTTATCCCCGAAAACACACAACAAAGAGTAGATATTTCCATCAGTCTAATGGCAACTACGTCCACACATGTATACCGATTTTCTCTTTAGTGTTTTTTTTTCTCTTGGATAGGTCTATGTTCATATACAATCAGCGCACCTATTCCATCTAGATTCTGCACTAAAATCAAAATCTTCCACAAGAGCTTGTGGATGATTCATCGAAATCAATGAAACTCGGAATCTTCAACAATGAACAGCTTAGTGCCTCATTTATCTATATGTAACTGAATATACACATCAAGAAACAACAAGACTATCCCTGATGAAATATAGAAATATATAGAAGACATCGAAAGAGCATATCTACCAAAATGGTGTACTCATTTAACTATAGCTGATGAAATGCTTTAAAACTCAAGAACATAACATGTTGTTTTTTGCATGACAATCTACATCAACCCAGAACCAACATTAATCAATCTCTTTAGTCCAGCTAGGTTTAAACTAGAACAAATGTTTTGAGTACAGGTATTAGTAAACAAAAGCTCAGCACATGAAGTACCTACAAGTAAAGGAAGAGAAATAAACGAACAGAGAAATAAACCTGAAGGAAACGGAGTCCATTAGCTTCTCTGGTGATCAAGAGATGTGCCGGGCTATAACATGAAAAAAAACATCTAAAGCAACTGAATTAATAAATAAACCTCAGGCTATACGTTTAGAGGTATTGACCTTTTAGGTGAAAACGTTTCTCCTCTTGTTTCCTGATGTATCTAAGCTGGACATGAGAAAAAAACAGTAAATGACATCAATCCCTTGAAATAAATAAGGACACCGAAAAAAAGGGAATGTCAAGCAAATTATAACAATTTGGGATTCAGAACAATCAAAATTGGAGTGTATTAGTACAGGAGATAAATTAAACTTTCCGCTATTCTCACTCAAGACAAACCACTTTTTTGCTCTGTGAGTTTTTGTGTGTGTGTGTGTGTGTTTTTTGCACTTTTGTTCAATAGGTAACCTAAAGAGAAGAGAAATGTGTTTCTGTATAAAGAAATAAAACCACAGCTGCTGGAAAAGAAATCACAAAAAACATGTATGGATACTTTTCACATAGATAGACACCAACATACATCAGATATGCATTGTTTCTCAACAGCCAATGCTTTTCGCATGCCTTCTTCCTGTCTTCCATATTCTGATATAGCATTCAAATGTGCAGCTTGTTCCCGGTTTAAAATCTCTTGTTTCTGTGTCAGCACTTGGCTGACTTCATCAAGTTTGGCTGCCCACTCTTTTTTCTCAATCAAGAGCAGCCCCATATTGTACTGATATTCATGTAACTGCAGACATACACATGAAAAAACAGGTAAATAACTCTAACTATTATGGGTATGATCAAACTATTAAAGGGAAGGTCAAAATGCCCAGATAGCGAATACACTTTAACGAAGGAAAAGAAGAAATTGGAAGCAAAATCTAAGTTACACAAAGTGCATGACATGGAAAATAAAAGTTACACATAAGACCATTGGCATTTGCGTGTCTATTCTTTTAAAATGACATAGGTAACACCTATTACAGTTCTTTCTACAATGGAAATCCAAATGTCACAATTTTCAAATCATTCACCACCGATATGACTGAAATGTTTTGAAGGGTGTAAGAATAGTCAATCTAGCCCTCTCGGTAGTGTTTTATTTGATACAGCCTGGCCAAAAAGGCGTGAAAAAACGATTTCTTCCTTCGGCCACATGAAAATCGGATTTCTTTAAGAAACACATTTGTTTAATCAATAGAAATGCTGCAATAGTTATGATTCCCAAATTTTCCTCAAGGTGAACCTACGAGAGTCCTAGTTCAAAATTGCCACCAAACCCAATTTTTGAAATCGTCAGAAGTGGAGGAATCGTGAAGAACTAGGTTGTTAATCAATAGTTAATCAATAGAAATGCTGCAATAGTTACTTGCGAGTACGGTTGTGTACAAATACTTGCTATAAACAATCAACAGAAGTGGAGGAATCGTCAGTCAACAAGGTCTTCTTCAAGGATCGTGAAGAACTAGGTCGCGCTACCCCAGTCGATTGTCTGTGGGCATATGGATGGGCTTCACTGAAGTTATTCTGTTACGTTCCGCTGTAGCTTTATTGAGCTATTTGTCTTCTGAGATATTAATCGTAAGTTTTGCCCTTAAAGTCTTTACTCTGATAATTATTGATACTTGTCTATTAATTAGTCATCTTAGTATATGGAATTGATATTTCACCAATGTTGCCACTGTGTGCACTAGCGTGATCCTGGACTAGTGCAGTATACACAGAGGGTCCAGATTTGCATATTTGGGTCCCGACAGAATCCCACGACCATCGATCAGTCACTGTAGCTTCGACCATCGACCAGTCACTGTAGCTTCGACCATTGACAAGTCACTGTAGCCAACCATCGGCCATACACTGTAGCATCGACCATCGACCATCACCAGTCAATGTAGCTTCGACCATCGACCATGCACTGTAGCTTCGACCATCGACCAATCACTGTAGCTTTGACCATCGACTATGCAACTCCGACTGCCCTTCGTACTCGACACACACCTCGACTTACGACTGAGTACATTACTCGAAGCTCTACTACTCGATACTCGGAAAACTAACACTCAATACTCGAGCTACAGTACTCTGAGTCAAGTCGAAAAGGATCATCGAGTATCACCTATTAGACCACCCGATACAATGCACGATCCGATCATTCACACTAAAAGCCAGCAACCGAAACTTTTACAACCGCAAATGTCAATACAACCCAACCGTCAATTAGTCATTATCACAAAGTCTACGACCAGTCCACATTGTCTTTTACGACCAGTCCACCTGGTCTAACACAAGGCGAGGGCACTTGCAAGCTGCGATGGTGGAGCTCCAGCAAAAACGCGAGCACGATGCGTTTTCGGGCCCGAAGAATCCATTTTTGTCAGCATGAGGTGACGGAAACGATGAACACTACGCCGAACGGGCGGCGATTTAATCCACCGAGCTCTAACAGTGAAGTCACGAGATCGTATTCGGCAATTTTGCTTCAACACAAGTTTAGGGAGCTAAGTGACACAGCTTCGCAAGTTCAGGGGCTGAGGAAGTAAAATGCAAGTTCAGGGAGCTAATTGTCACAATCTCGCAAGTTCAGGAGGCCGAGAAAGTAAAATACAAGTTTAGAGAACTAAGTGACACAACTTCGCAAGTTCAGAGACTGACAGTGCAATTTTCTCTAAGCAATTTTAGTGTTATTATTTCTAGCCCAATATAAGACCAATAATGTTTTCCTTTTTGCTCCTATTTGAGATGAAAACTCTTCTCTACTCATTTGTTGTCTTTGTTTGTCAGATTCGAGGGACACGTCCTCGGAACTCGAAGTCATTAGTGTGAGCTTGGTGTGTGAACTCTTTAGATTATGTGACAGATTTTCGTATTCTCGTGGCTTGGACAGCAACATCGTGGAGTTCCTTGGCAAACTTGGATTGAAATGACCATGGTGGCAAGGAAACGACCTGGCAGAAATAAAGTTCCCTTATCTCCGGGGTTTTATGTTTTGACACCTGCTGTTTCTGTATAACTGTGACGTATTTATTCCTTTTACTGGGATTGTAACTTGCATAATTGCATTCTGATATCTAAAAATAAGCCGTCGGCTTAGATCGGCATAATCGCAACTTGAATCACCTCCGTGAAGGCCAAATTTGTGTGCCCCAGTATCGACAACAGCGTGGCACGATGCCCCGTGAAGACAAAAACGCCCCGACGGCCGTTGGCTCAAAAAACACCGTCAGTGGGCCCTAACTAGGGGGCGACATAGCTCTGTTGGCACCTTCGTGCTAGTTTGACCAGCGCCAAGTATGCGCGGTGCCCCCCTAGAAGCCCGAATTAGTCATACACAATGCGAAACGAACATACACAGGGTCATAGAGATGAATTTTATGACTGGCTTTTAAAAAATAAGAAAGTGACTCCGATCAGCAGAATCACCGCATGAATCACCTCCTTGAAGGCCGAAATCGCAGGCGCAGCCCCTCGCACCGACACCAATGTTGCTCGATGCCCTCGTAGATATAGAAATGCCACAGTTAAAGCTAGCCAAAAAACACCAACAACGGACCCCATCCAGGGGCGAGATAGCTGCATCCCCTTCGTGTGGGTTTGATCGGTTCAGTCCAGGGATTTTAATACCGGTTCAAAAAATTACTGGGGGTGGACGGTAAGGCCGATACGACCGATAATCTGAAAATTTCGGCCGAAATTTTCCTCTCTTTTTTTTTTGAATTTTTCAAATTTCAAATTTAAAAAAAATCAAATTCGAGCGAAATTCAATCAAATTTAGCCAAAATTCAACCAAACCGGAAATTTCAGCGCCGGTTTATGGTTCTACCGGGGGGTCCGATAGAACCGGTTTTCAGCCAATTTTCGGCCGATATTGAAATCACTGGTTCAGTCATACCATTGAGGCATACCATTTGTCCAGAGAGGGTGTTTTTTTGTATTTTGGGGAATTTATGGAGAAGCGTGTAATCTGGGTCAACCTACACCATTGAGGCACACCATTAGTCTAGAGAGGGTGTTTTTTTTGTGTCCATGGTCTTTTACACAGAGACGTATTATGCGGGTTGAGGCGTATCTTCTCTCTAGAGATGGTGTTTTTGGACCAGTTGAGATGCTGGTCATACGCCCCGAGGTGTACCATTGATCCAACAAGGTTCAATTTTAGTGAAGCACTGAGGTGGATGATCCGGATCAAGGTGTACCTCGTACCATTGTTCTAGAGAGGCTCCACAGGGTGGATATATTAAGGTGGATGATACGGCTCAGACGGATTATCCGGGTCAAGGAGTATGATCCAATTTGACATAATGACTAGTTTTTAAACCATTGGAGCTAAGGAAAAATGAACTGAGGCGGATGATCCATGTCTGCGGACATTTTTCAAAAAAGGGGTCAAACAGGTAGTTTTTTTAATGGAAAGGCTATATAAGTAGACCATGGGCGTTCAAGTTAGCCCTCTTGAGACTCCAAACTAGTGGTTTGGATATTGAGGAGGTCAAGAGCACTCAAGAGCTTCAAGTTGAGATTTTGAGAGTGTGAGAGAGTAGATTAGGCCTTAGCGTGTCGCACTCTTAGTTGCTTGACATTGCTGGGTTCAAGTGACATCCTTGAGCTTATTACTAGATGGCTTAGAATTCGGTGATTCCTATATGGCTTAGAGGCATGCTCTTGGTGACCTTCCAATGAGGAGCTTGTGAAAGGTACCGTGAGGGTTGTGAGGTTTGGAGTCCACTTATCCGGAGAGGAGAAGGACTACAATGAGTTGATTGCTTGGATCCTTACACGGGTAAGTAGGAGCTATACTTTTGCGAGAGTGCTCCAACGAGGATTATGAGAGATCGTCGAATCTCTGAGACCTTGGTAAAAAAAATTGTTATCTCTAGTACCTTTTAGGTTTCCGCATTTAAATTCTCGTTCTTTCAATTCCTATATCACTAGACTTAGGTTGCAAAACTTTACTAACATGTTTAGGAGTTGATTAAGCACACTAACAAACTATAGACACTTAGGTCGGGAGTTTCTAGTTTGTTCAAAATTTATTTAATTTGGTCTAGTTCGAAAAAGATACCCAATTCCCCCCTCCCTTCTTGAGCATCTGATCCACTTCACAAGCCTTGACCAGGGGTGAGATAGTTGTGCTAGCCCCTTCGTGTGGTTTCGATCGACGACAAGCATCCGCGGTGCCCCCTGGCATCGAACTAGACAAGCACGATGCCAAACACGCGTATGCGGGGCCATGAAGGTTGATTTCATGTCTGGCTTAAAAAATAAGCTGGTGGTCCAGATCAACAAAATCACCCGAAGAAATGCCATCGGACAGACACGAGCGTGGCCCTATGCCCCTGTGGAGACAAAAACGCCCCGACGATCGCTTGCCCAAAAAATGTCATCGACGGGCCCCGACCATGGGCGAGATAGTTGTGCTAGCCCCTTCATGTGGGTTCGACCGACATGGACTGTCCACGGTGCCCCATAGGCGCTCGAACTAGCCACACGCGATACAAAAATCACGCACGCGGGGCCACAGGGGTGAATTTCACACCTGGCTTAAAAAAACAAGCAGGTGACCCGGATCAGCAAAATCACTGCACAAATCACCTCCATGAAGGCCAAAATCGCTTGTGCATCCCTTCGGACCGACATTAGTGTGGCCCGATGCCTCCGTGGAGACAGAAACACCCTGACAACCGCTGACCCAAAAAATGTTGTTTGCGGACTTGAGCCAGGGGCGAGATAGCTGCGTTGGCCCATTCGTGCGGGTTCAACTAGCACCGAGTGTCCACGGTGCCACCCTAGGCGTCGATTTATCCACGTGCGATGCCAAACACGCGTACGTGAGGCCACGGTTGTGGATATCACGTCTGACTAAAAAAATGAGCATGCGTTATGGATCGGTAGAATCACTACACGAATCACCTCCGTGTAGGTCAAAATCGCGAGCACAGACCCCCACACCAACACTAGCTTGGCCCGATGGCCCTATGGAGATAGAAATATACCAACAGCCGCTGGCCTGAAAAAACGTCGTCGACGGGTCGCGACCAGGGGTGATATAGTTGCACTGGCCTCTTCGTGCAGATGCGACAGGCACCAACCATTCGTGGTGCCTTCTACGTGGCCAAATTAGCCACGCATGATATCAGATGCACGTATGTGGGACCACAGAGGTGGATTCACGCGTGGCCGGATTGACAGAATTACTGCAGGAATCACCTCCGTGGAGAAAATCATGTGCACAGCTTCACTGTGAACGTTATGGCTTTTAATTTAGATGGTAGCTGGGGCCATGGGCAACCTGTTATTTCTAAAAGAAATGGTGTGCAGATTTTCTGGTATCAGATTTAGATATGCCCGTCGTCATTCGTTCTTTTTTGTGCTCCCCTCCATAAAGGTTCTGTAATTTTGGGGCGATGATGTTAGGCACAGGTCTAAAATAGTAGAAATTTGGAATAACGTTCACGTTAATTTTAGACAACACATCAAACGGCTGCAACGCAAATCACAATCGTCATACCCATTATCGTATCACAAAAACAAGCTACAGAGTTGTGTCAAACATCCGTTCTGTTCCCGACATTCTCATCAGGAATGCCTTCACAATCCACCAAAAAAATAAACAAACATGAACATCTATGAACATCTAAACCTTCCATGGTCCAAAACAATAAATTAATCACTACAAGGCCCATGTATTAGAACTTGCACCGCGATCACTCGACATCCTAGTTGGCTAGCTCCTACTGTAAATAATGCACAAATGTTACCATGAACTTTATAAGCAGGGAAGTGGGCACTGCATATGATTTCCGCAAGGACGAGCACTGTTACATTGGACATATATGCCCTCGAGAAGTATCCGGAATTTTTGCAGATCAGGTGCTCGGAGTCGGAGCTGAACTGGGTATCTTGAACTGCTTCTTTACATAATGTGACGCCTCTGAATCATTTCTGTGGCACAGGACCCTAAGCAGTGTTTTGGAGTCGGTCCCAAATTTGCTTTTGCTCCCTTGAGTAGCTTCTCGTAGATCATCGATAAGCACACGCGTCTGGGAGAAACTCAAACTCGAAGAATAATAACATATAAGGAATGCCATCTAGTCATTCAAAGATAGGAAAAAGTCATCTTTGGTCTCTCAACTCCTGTGGTTTAATTTTCATCCATGGTGTCTAATATCATTTATAACTCATCCCCTGAATTAGCAAAATCAGAGCAAATCACGTCCCAAACCGGTTTTGTGAGTGATTTTGAGTGACGTAGTTGCTACATTACCATTTTTGCCATGTTATCAACCACATCAACTTGACCCCACATGTCAGCCCATCTAGTTGTAGGCGGTCACATCCAAAGCTGATGATGTCGTAGATTACATGGCAAAAACTGATGATGTAACAGCTATGTCATTCAAAACCACTCACAAAATTAGCGTTTGGGCATGATTTGATCTAATTTTACCGGTTGAGAGAGGGGTTCTAAACAGTATTAAAACATCAGGGATAAAAATTAAACTAAAGAAAGAGTTGAGAGGTCACGTATGGACTTTTTTCCTCACAGATATGATTATAGCAAACACTAAGCGGTGCCACAAACTATAGCTTTCCTAGTCCCAAATCTCGACAGCGGTATTAAATTGATAGCATGTCTTAACTATATTGTTTTGTAGTCTGATGAAAATGGGGAATTTTTTTCTACAATTTAATTGTGAGCTTGTGACCAATTTGAGGAAAAGAAAATAATTAAGTTCGCTAGAGTGGATGTGAAGCTAATGTTTGTTCCCAATGAGCACTAGGCATAATCATTGGAGATAGGCCATTATGGATGGCGTACCACTAGGATCTAGAGTTCCACGGCCTAGGTTCTATTCACCGACGCCCCCACAAGTTTCATGAGAAATTTAGTCCAAACTTTACCTCTTGCTTGATCAGATTTATTACAGGACGAACACGCGAGACCAAATTCTCAACAGTTCCACGAGGCAGCCCATCTCCACCAGATATAAAGAATTCCTGCAGCAAATGAATGGTTAGTACGAGTGAAGACAGCAGTTTATTGTTCGGCCAACAAGGACAAGACAAAATTAAATGCTCTGGAGGTATAATAAGCACATCAGTTATAGAATGCTAGCCACCATTCAGGTATCAAGCACACAAGAAGTTTCAGACAGAGATATACCTTCAGAGTTTCAAGATCTTCCTCTTTTTCAAAAAGATCTAGTATTACACGAAGTAGGCCATCCGTCGAATCGAGATAATTTAAGATAACATTATAGGTCAGAACTTGTTACAACATCCCACTAAACTTTAGTAGCCGAAGTCATCACCAGGGATGCTTGCAGAAGCCCTGTAACTACACGATCCCGCAGTTGCTCCTCATTACATCACAAAGTTGATTAAGCACCTAAAGATTGAACGGTGGCATCAAATAGGTGCCAATTAGTTCAAGAGAAACTTCCTAACCAAACGGCAAATATAAAACTTTTACCAACAAATGCTAATCACTAGAGGTAACAATACGCTTACCCAAGGTTTTGACTTTTGAGGTAATAGCATATGCTTAACAATTTGGCCACAAAGAATTTCTGATGTAAACTTTATCCATATTTTTCTCGTAAAAACAAACATGATGGCATGGATTTGGGCATGCCTAGGGTGCATTCAAATGTAAGAGTGTCCATAAATTGAACAGAAACAAGCTGCTATGTTCGCAGTCAAATATGGCATTTTGCATGCTTACAAATAAAAGTGAGGCCACATGGCAGCTGTTAGATCAGATGGTCCCCCCACCCCACAGTTTTATGTTCCTCAAAGGATGCAAAACTTATTAACGTACCAAATCAAGCACTTCCGTAATAGTGTCCAGTCGAGCTTGAGAAACATTGTTTTTGTATAAATTGTCAATAAATGGCTGCTGCAGGTCCCAGAATATAACCTTTATCCCTAAGAAGGAAAGACACGCATTTTAATATGGAAAAATTCCATCCATAGCACAAGATTTTGGCTGGTACTAAAAAAATACCACAAAATGTTCTAGGTACCGATTAATACCACAATTTGTGGCAAAACTTCTCATCTATACCACTTGAACATTTTGTCATTCCTCTTCTTCTTCTTTATCCTCTCGCCCGCATCTGCTCGCCCTCCTCTGTTGCAGCAGCGGCGGTGACGACGATGATGGGGTTGGAGATGGAGGCGATAGCGGCATCGATCCACGTGTCGGTGCCCATGCTCCGCTTACTGCTATGCTTCGTGGCCACCATCCCGACATAACTCCTCTGGAGCGCGGTGCCCAGCGCCACGGGGCGACACCTCTACGCTGGGCTCACCTCCAACCTCCTCTTCGTCGTGCTCATGGCACTCGACTACCTCGCTGGGCTCACCTCCAACCTCCTCTTCGTCGTGCTCATGGCACTCGACTACCTCGCCATGCTCCTCTGCCGCCTTGCGGGAATCGTCACCTTCCTCGGCGCCTTCAGCTTCCTCATTGCATGGTGAAACCCTTCCCTTCCATCTCTGCTGGTGATGCACGGATTTAAGAGGAAGATGATTGTAGGCCTCTGACTTTTGTGCTCCACCACGACGGCTGGTTCCGCCGGAGAAGATGTTGATGGAGATTAGAGAGGAGGCGAAGGGGACTGAGTACGAGGAGGACAGAGGGAGACGGGGGAGACTGATCCCCAAACCCCAAAACACATAATAAGGAGGCATTGCTTGACCAGTGAACCACATAAAATCAGCCGGATTTTGGGGAGGGGACACTCACCTTCGACAGTCATCGCCATCTTGCCGGAGTAAGAGCGTCGGCTACAGGCGGAGACGGATCCACCTCAAACCCACCCATATCTGGCGTGGTCGGGGTGGATGGTGGCGGACGACAATGCCGAAGGAAGCCTGCAGCGCCACATCTGGTGGCCGGGAACTGGGTGAGCGGCGCCGGGGGGGCACCGGCCCGGCAAGAAGGAAGAGAGGTTCCTGAGCAGTGAGGGCAGGAGAGGTTCCGGTGGCCAGGAACTAGGTGAGCGGCGGCGGTGGCATGCTCTGATGCCGGATGTGAAGGTGAGAAGACGAAGGGTAAAGGTGGAATTTAGTGAAAAGGGAATTTAGGAAATAGTTTTTTATTAGAGGAAACTAGATTTTGTGGTATGGATAATAAGTTTTGCCATAAATTGTGGTATTAATTGGTACTTAGAAAATTTTGTGATTTTTTTTTTGTACCGGCCAAAATCTTGTGCTATGATGGAATTTTCCCTTTTAATATTGAAGAGTTATCAGCTTCCAAGAAAACAGTGGTGGGTATATACATATTTTCTTACCTGTAAATTTACATATCCGATCAATAGCAGCAAGATTTCTTTTCTACTGCCGTCAAATTGATTCTTCTGACCGGAGATAGCACTCTTTGATTTTTCGCTCATTGATCGTCCTAACACAGTTCAAATATTATAAATAAAGGATTTAGTTTGATCCACAAGTACTAGACCAAACAGATTAATTGGCAAACTTATTAGAGTATTCAACAGATAAATTGACTACTAAATTTATAAAAAAAGGAATAGCAGACTTACTTGTGTTAATGATTTCACTTTTCCTCTTTTCCCACCGCTCACTTATGCTGTCCTCCAACTTGCTTAGCTGACTGATATCATACTGTTTGCATTAAAAGCAAACGCTTATAGTTCGAAAACTCAGAAGGCAATCAAAATGAACAATAAAATAGGAAGAATGCTAAATGATGTGACAGTGGCCCGATTTTTCGAAAGGTACTGATAAGTCGATTATGGAGAACTCGATGTTGATGATCCGAAGGCTCCGACCAGAACAGATCAAACCTCTCGCAATCACTACACCACTGCTCCGATGGTTATCAACCGTGCCGAACGCGGTTGACCTCGCCAAGAAGGCTATTTCCTGCATGAGAATCGAGAACAAATGCAAGAAAGTAGAAGATGCAATCTGATATTGTATTACGAATATAGATAAAGCACACAATGTGTAGTTCCTCAACCGAACGTGTGGTGAGACTGTTAAGCAGAATAATCTCAAAGAAAAACCCACGTTAAACTATGACGGCTACTGTATATATATAGGGGGACATGAGGAGGTTGACCTAGGGTTGTGCAGCCGTGGGAAGAGGCGTACACAACCTGGACTCCGACCTCGACACGCTTACAAGGCCCTATTCGACCAAAATGGTGACGCATCACCTTATTCGCTATTCAGGTCGCGTATCTCTGGTCGAAGACATGGTCGTAGGACTGGTCCTGGAGTGGTCTTGAGGAGTCCATGCTATCTCTGGTCGTAGGTTGTGTCCAACGAGCACTGGACTCGCCGAGTACTGGTGAACCTGGTCGTAATCCTTCTTGAAGTGGTCGTAGACCCTGTGGAACTGGTCATATACCTTCTTGAACTGGTCGTATTCCTAGATTCCTAAGTACAAGTAAATCATCTCCATTAGGCAGCATTATAGAGTTCTCAAATAATACACTCAGCCCTATAAACGACTTTACCTGATAAATCATCTCCGTTAGGCAGCATTATAGAGCCTCCATTCTCCTTCTCATATATTACTTACCCATTGTGGAAAGCATAATCACGTAACAAGGTAGCATTTTCTGCTCGTCGAAATGGGAAAATGGTTGGCACTAATTTTACAGTCTCTGGCCGAGTAAGAGTTTGGTTGGTCCTTATATTATAACCATATGTAAAGGGGTCCCACCTCTTACCACATCATCATTATCTTTTTCTCAATTTCTTCCCCTGCCCTGGCCCCCTTTACCAGCCATATAATAATATTATCACATTTCCTTTCATCTTTCTCATCTCTTTCGTAATCATCTCAATCATTTGATTTGGGTTTTGGGGAATAAATTTTGATGCAATACATATTCTACAACAATATACGGTTTACATTTAAAATAGCTATACTGATGTTCAAGAGGATCGCTTGCCTTCGTAGATGTAGTAGAGGTCGGCGTCGACGAGTCCCTGATCAGTTGCACTGGTGAAAGATCTAGACCCGCCATTATGAGTTAATGGATTGTTTTGGTGATTAATGACAAATCCAAATATGAGACTAACTCTTTTATCAAGTATTATCTTTGTGTAGTCTCATTTGGATATAAAGGTGAAACACAACGAGGTATGCAATCGACATCTCAATTTATATAATGTTGCATTTCTCGGATCCAAAATATAGGATTGAACTCAACCTTAAGTTAAACTTGAATATGTGCATATGACCTCATTACACATTTGTGTATGCACACATTTATGGGGAGTTTTATCCTATACTTTGTGGTTTCATTAGTATTGATCCATATTCCATTTTCCACATATACTAAGGATCTTTACGTTGAAACAAAACCTTTGAGTATACAAAATTTGTGTAGTTGGTATATACTCATGTTATGAGTATATAGAACTTGTGTAGTTCTTGTATACTCATGTTAGAGTATATATAACTTGTGTAGTTTATATACTCAATTGTTCTCTCATTTATCATCATTAAATTTATGAGAATTTAAGTGGTTATCATCAATTACCAAAGAGGGAAAGATTGAGGTATCTTGTCCCACCATTATGAGTTAATGGTATGGTGTGGTAATTAGTGATGATCACATTGTGGAACTAACATTTTCCATGAGTTGGATTTATAGGTTATGTTCCAGGATGATGAAGACTTGGGATGATCATAAGTTGATCATCAAGTCAAGAGCTTGGTATAAATGATGCATCATGAGTTGATGCTTATCAAGAAGAGATGATCATGGGTTGATCATCAAAACAAGAGAAGACCCATCATGTGTTGATGGAGGTCAAGTGAAGGTATGCATCATGCGTTGATGCATGTGAAGAATCGAGATGAAGAAATCATCATGTATTGATGATGACCAAGACAATATCCCGAAGTAAAGAAATCATCATGAGTTGATGATTGTCAAAGTCAAGGACCCGGACTTGAAGTGTTGATGTGCGTCATCAAGCCTCAAGAAGATGCAAGGCAAAGGTATGACTAGCTAGGGCTAAGGATGTGTTTATAGTCTTGACGAGGATCTAATAATCCTCATTTTATCTTTTATCTGTAATTCTTATTATGGGTAAATATGATGTCACATAGTCCCCAGAAGTACCCCTTATTTCTATAAGGGAGAGGCCTAACCTTTGATTGTAAGTTCTTCTACAATCACCCCCATAGTCGTAAGTTCTTCTACGACTACATCATGGTCGTAAGTCCTTCTACGACCATTACATAGTCGTAAGTTATTCTACGACTGCTACCTGATCGTAAGTCCTTCTACGACCAGAAAACTACGACCACCTTATAATCAAACCTACTGCACGGTAGGTCCAATTGATTAAGGAATCCGAACGGTCTACACGCACTATTATTCCGCCAGACATGGTGTGTAAATACCCCATTATCTCTCGAAGATAATTGCCGACGGCGTGAAGAAGTCAAGGCGCCGTAATTACTACCATCATGCGCTCACATTACATTAATTAGGCGATCTTCCGTAGGACTAAACGGCTACTTCTTCACGACTATATAAGGGCATCAATCGAGAGATAGGGAAGAGGCTAACAAGAGCCACCAAGTAGGAACACAAGTGCTATTCTCTCGTAAGAGTCTTAGTCTTTACTTGATCATCAAGAATACCATACACACAGATTAGGGTTATTATTCTCTCCTGAGAAGGCCCGAACTCGCCTAAACATCCCGTGTCAATCCACTCTGCGTGATCTTATCTCTAGGAGACCCCGAATCAAACAATCTTTACGTAAGATCGGTTCTAATACACCGGCGCTGGCGCCGTCCGTGGGGATCTTCCGTAATCTCTTGTCAACATACTCTTTTTCCAATCTCATGCTAGCATGGCAGAGAATGGAACGAGGAGAACTGGTTCGACTTGGCAGACACGCAGACGCCGACATGGATGCCGGCCGACTACGAGCCGAGTGATGCATCCACGATGGTGATGTTCCTCCGAGATTATTCTCCAGAAACCATCCCATCAATGGAGTTGAGGAGGATCCTTATCCCCACAACGATACGCCCAACAGAGGAGCCAATTCCTCCAAGGACAAGGGTCAATCCGACTGTAACCGCACCTGTGAGGACTCACGACACAATGAGAGTTTTTCCTCTAAGTGTCCAAGTTCCCTTAAGGCGGTCCGACTGGTGAGACAAGTCCCGAAGCCACCATTCCAGACTCCACCAAAGATCTTGTGATCCTATCTCTCGTGGTAACTCCAGAGATAGTGGGATCAAGCATGCTTTTCCTACAAATACGACTGCCTCTCCGCAGATCTCATTTGCGACGGAGACAATTATAACCCGAGTTCCCTACCGGAGGGGATTACTCCAAGTCGCCAGATGGTGTCTCTCGAGCACTCCTCAAGCGGGAGGCCTCAAGCGCAAGTGAGAATCATCAACGGAGGTCTTCGCCCTTCCTCAAATCGAGTCAACCTCATGGAGGTCGAAATGAGAACCTCCCCAAGATCACGACCGCGCCTCCTCGTAGTAATGGCAAGGGAACCACCGCGACAGAGAGAACCAACACTGATGAACGCGAGAGAAATCCTCGACATTCTCGCACTCCATCGAGAAGGCCTCAAAAATCCGACGGGAGGATTTTGAGGTCATCCAAGAAAGAAAATTGCAGCCGTAAGAACTCGCTCGGCGCATTCAATATCGACCACAGGAGGTACAAGAACTCCAGACATCAACGACTTGCTTGAGAATCCCAATCAAGAGCTTGCTCGAACGCCAGATACGATCTCTTTGTCGAGGAGATTGCGCAAAGGCTTCGAATCGTGATGACAAGACCGAAGTACTCGTCAACAACATTCGTAGTCGTAGTAATGCGACTTCTTCACTACTACCAATCGAATATTTCTCTCGTAGGAATCGACACGGTCATAAGTCACATCGATCTCCTATTCGAGAAATACTTTTCAATCGGCCGATGATCAAGTAGCCTCCGAGGAGGTGATCAATCACTACTCCGCAAAGAAATTCACAACGGTGGATTACGAGGAGTATTCCTCAAGAACCGAGACCTACAATGTAACAGTCACCGCTGTCGGTATCGTCAGATACGATCACCGGCGACATTAACCCTTCTTTCCTACAAAGAAGGCGCCAAGAAGTAATTACGGATGCCGCATTTTCGCCGACCTTCGAGCGCGTCACGCCACCTCATTTTCGACCAAAGAACATGGAGAAATTTGATGGATCTCAAAATCCCATCGAAGTTTCTTCAGATCTATACAACACCGTCCGAGCAAAGCAGGAGGAGGAGAGCACGAATGGCGAATTACCTTCCAATCGTGCTCGAAGAATCCGCCGATCGTGGTTATTAAACCAACCACTCGAGTCGATCTACTCTTGGCAACACCTCTGTGATCTTCTACAGCAAATTTCCAAGGCACATACAACCGCCTGGAAAGGAAGACGACTTGCACCGGATCAAACAGAACAACAACAAGACTTTGCGCCAATTCATCAAACGCTTTAGTCGTTCAGAACTCAATTCCGAAATTTCGACTCCTCCGTGATCGTGGCTTTTAAGCAAGGAGTCCGTAGTAGAAGAATAACAGAGGATATTGCTTTAAATCCTCCCAACACCGCTGCCGAGCTTTTGAGATGGCCGATCGATATGCAATCGCTTCGAGGCAATGAGTGGAATAACACTATCGATCGAGAAACACACGCCTTAGAGAGCCAGTGAGGTTGGTAAGGACAAAAAGCAAAAAGTCCAAGAAGAAAATAAAAGTCAAAACCACAAACTAGTGGTTTCAAGGAGGTCTTGGCCGTAAAAGATAGAGAGCCCCAAACCACCAAGTCGAACCCTGATCAAGGCAAAGGTAAGCGCCCTGATCGTAGGAACGACAAACCAAGATGGTGTCCTTTCATAAAAAGGAAGGACATGACCTCCGAATTGCCGAAGTTTTCCAAAGAAAGCTCGAGGACTACTACAACGGAAAGCACCGCCCCTACTCGAAAGGTAGGACATACGAGTGGTCAAAAGTCGCCGATGATGAGGAGATGCCATTCCAAGATCCGCACCATACCGTTGAGCATATCTATGGAGGATCATCGGATACGACTCCAAACGACAACTTAAAGTCACGGACGAGAGGTAAATTCCATACATACTCCTCTTGTCAATAAATTACCAAGTGGTCTGGTTACCATCTCTTTTGAGAAGGACGATCGCCCGATCACTATGAGTCGATCAGTCGATTTCGATTAGAAATGAACCCACCATCAACAACCGTCGGGTCAATCGAGTGTTAGTTGATGGTGGTAGTTCTTAAACATATTATTTACTAAAGCCCCGGACGAGATGCAAGTACCAGATTAGGTAAGGCCATGCGATATTCCTTTCATGGAATCGCATCGGTCTTCACCAAACCCATTGGCCAAGTTTCTCTTCCTTTAACATTTGGCTCACTAAGTAATTTCAGATCGAGAAAGTCTCCTTTGATGTGGTCGATTTCGACACGGCATATAACGCCATACTCGGACGACCAACTTTGGCAAAATTCTTAATGGCTACTCATTATGGGTATCAATGTCTTAAGATGCCAGTCCCAAAGGAGTGATCACAATTCAATGTGACAAAAGATGGCGATAGTCATGATCCGCCGATCCTCGAGATGGTTGGTCAAATACCAACTCGAGATGAAAGTCACCTTCGACTAGCAAGTCGGGCTTCAAAGTCGCACTAAAGCCGAACGACTGTCAAAGAGGTTCCTCCGACGCAGAGAACCCTCAAGACTGCTCGCATTGGGAGACTTCCGATCCCAAATAGGAAGACGCCTCATTACCTTCCTCCGAGCTAACGCAGATGTCTTCGCGTGGCAAGCATCCGACATGCCCGAGTCCCTGTGGAGGTGATCGAGCACGTGCTAGCTTTACTACCGATAAAGTACCAGAAACAAAAATTACGGAGATTTGCCCCGATCGACGAGATGCTATTAAATCGTAATTGATAAGCTACTTAAGGCGTGCTTTATAAGAGAAGTCAATCACCCGCAGTGGTTGGCTAACCTCAGTAATGGTCAAAAAGTCAAACGGCAAATGGCGATGTGCGTAGACTTTATCGATCTTAATAAAGCTTGTCCAAAAGATGATTTCCTTTACCTCGTATTGATCACCGTTGATTCTATCGCGGGTTGTGAAATATTAAGTTTTTAGATGCATATTCGGATATCACCGATCAATATGTGTCTAAACGATGAAGAGAAGACCGCATTCATTACTCCATTTGGTACCTTTTGTTATATCAAAATGCCATTTGGTCTAAAGAATGCCTGGTGCTTCTTTTCAACGCTTAATGCAATCGACTTTTCATCTCAATTAGGCCGAATTTGGAAGCCTATGTTGATGACCTAGTCGTAAAAAGCATTAAGAGACTTAATCATATCATCGACCTACAAGAAACATTCGACAACCTCGTAAAGCACCATTTAAAACTTAATCCAGAGAAGTGTGTGTTTGGAATTTCTTCAGAAAATTGCTTGGATTCCTAGTATCCGAACGAGGAATCAAGCAAATCTCGAAAAATAAAGGCCATCCTCCGATGCGACCTCCAAACACAAAAAGGAAGTCCAAACTCACCGGGTGCATGGCGGCTTTAAGTCGCTTCATCGCACGACTAGGAGAAAAAGGACTACCTTTCTTTAAACTTCTCAGAGACATGAAGGTTTTGAGTGGTCGAACGAGGCAAACATTGCCTTTGAGGATGTCAAGAGGTATCTTCGAGTGCTCCTGCTCGTTTCTCCAAAGCCGTAAGAGACGCCTTAATTTACCTAGCCGCCACGCCACAGCAAAGAAGCGCAGATCGGTCGAGAACGTGAAAACGCATAACGACCGGTTTACTACGCCAAGTTTTACACGGGCCTAAGGAGCGCACCTCGTGTTCAAAACTTCTATATGCCCTCCTCATGTCTTCGAGGAAATCGCGCATTATTTTCAGCGCACAAAATAGTCGTGCTGCCCGAGTTTCCTTTGGGAGCAATCCTCCATAATAAGGAAACAATGGACGATGGCAAATGGTCACCGAACTTGGGAGTTCGACCTCCATTTCGTGTCCCGAACGGCCATAAAATCCCAGATCTTGGCGCACTTTGTCGCCGAATGGACAAATCTCGAACTCGCTCGGATCCCCAAAGACGATTCCCACGACCAAAGGATGATGTACTTTGACGGTCACTTACTTTAAGTGGCTCTGGGTCGGGTGGTCCCGTATCTCCTACCGAGAAACCTTAAAGTATGCCATACAATTAAACTTTCGTGCCACTAACAATGTGGCGTATCAAGGTTTGCTAGCCGGCATACGAGCCGCGAAGCACTCTCGATTCGTCGACTACTCGTGAGAGGAGACTCTCAACTAGTCGTGAATCAAATTGGGAAAGAGTACCAATGCTCTAACTCAACAATGGCTCGGTACTTATCGTAGCACGTAAGCTAGAAAAACATTTTTAGGTTTCGAGGTACAATTTATCCTCGAAGGATAATTTCTCGCAGCACCAACTTGCTCGGATGGCTTCTTCCCGATCCATAATACCAAAAGGAGTTTTCTTGGAGCAACTCCAAAACCGCCTCTCGTCGAAGAACCGAGACACCTCCTCTTGAGATGGCCTCATTAGATTACGAGGATACCGGATGACTCCCATCTACGAGTATCTTTGCAAGGGTTCCAGACCAAGATGATCTTGAGGCGATCGATTATCCCAAAAGCCAAAATGTATACTTTGGTTGAAGGAGTCCTCTATAAACGAGGAACCCAAGGGATACTCATGCGATGCATTCCGCAAAACGAAGGAATAACACTCCTTCACGATATACACAAGGGCATCTGTGGGACGATGCCTCCTACTGTAACATTGGTTGGTAAAGCCTTCGACAAGGTTTTTATCGCCTACACTGCACGATGCTATGGAGGTGGTTAAAAGTGTGTCCAGTACAATTCCATGGTAGATGATACACCAACCACTTTCAAGCATTACAAACAATACCTCTTTCTTGGCCTTTTGCACTGGGGCTTGACATCCTAGGACCGCTTCCCAAAGCTCCAGGAGGTTTCAATTCCTTTTGTGGCTATTGACACGCTCACAAATGGATCAAGTCAACTCAGAATCGATAACAACTAAGCAAAGAAAAGGTTCATGATGAGAAGCGAATTAGTCGATTTGGAGTTCCGAGTCTGATAATTACGCATAATGGTAAACACTTCGCAAGTGCAAAATTTCGTGAATTTTGCGACGAGTTGGGTACCAAGTTATGCTATGCTTCGCTGCACATCCCCAAAGCAATGGGGCTACGAACGCAAACGGCCAAATAATGCGAGGAATTAAAACTCGAGTCTTCGACCACCTTGTTAAGCGCCGGGGCTTGGGTACAAGAATTACCTCCATATTATGGGCGCTCAGACGACCACCAATGAGCAACAGAGAAACACCATTTTTCTAGTTTTTGAGCCGGCCATGCTTCCTCCGAGCTAAAATTGCGGTCGACACGAGTTGAAACCTTCAACAACTCGTATCAGAACAACTTCGAGCAGATGACATTAACCTACTCAAGAGAGGAGAAACCTAGCCTTAATCCGCTCGCAGCCTACCAACAAGCCCCGCGCAGATACTATAATCGTAAGGTCCAACCTCGCACCTTCTTGTAGGTGACTTGGTATTGAGGCTCGCCAATCCAAGTCTAATCGAATAAACTTTCCCTAAATGGGAAGGTCCTTACACAATGGTCGGCGTAACTCGGCTGTGGCCTGACGACTAGCAATGGAAGATGGACAGTTTCTCTCAAACTCTTGGAACATCGACCGCCACGCAAATTCTATGTGTGACCGCTTCTCGTGCAATAAAAGTCCGTGTTCTTTCTACCTCTTTTGCCTTATTTTCGAGTAGTGCTTTTTAATCTTTCGACTATGATATGAAAGCACCCGCTTTTTTACACCGGCCGAAAAGCGAGAAACGCTATCCGACGAAACTTCTCCTCTCTCGCATGTGGTTCTACCCACTAGAAGGAATTTCCAAGCATTGACTCGTTACTCATTTTTGCCGCCAAGACAAAGAGCCCGGTTCTATCCAATAAATGTTCTCAAAGCCAACTCTCTCAATCTTAGTCTATTTTTTCACCAATTCAAAAATATTCTAAGTAGAGTACACTTTCTTACATTTGTTCGACCACCTTTGATGTACTCGATTTGTTTTAACTGGTCAAGGAAGAAACACACCTAGTCAAGTCTTTCCTCCTCGCATGTGGTCCTCGCCCACTAGAAGGAAACTTCCTAGCGCCGCCGCCTCCTACTTTTGCTATCGAAAAGACTTATCAAGTCCACCAAAAAGGACGAACGAATTACTAAAGTCCTCTAAGACGCCTGCTTAACTCAAGTTGTCGTTTTGGTTCGATTAAACTAGTCGAAATGAAAACATCACCTAGTCGAAGCCTTTCCTTTCGCACGTGGTCCCGCCCACTAGAAGGAACTTCCTAGTGTCGAGTCGCTTTTACTCTTTCGACCAAAGGCTTGACAACCGTAATAAAAGCTATAAGTTAAATAAACCTCTCTTTGTTTTCGTAAAACCTGTTAAACACTATTTATTTAGATTGTCTAAACAATCTAAACAAATAGTCGGGGCTAGGATAAAGTTATTAATTTGACTTCAATTCTTAGTCTTTCATTCGCCTTTCATTCGCTTATTATCTTTTGAGTTACTAACTACTCGACAAGATGATTTTCGTGAAATAAGGCGGATCATATATTACTCATCAACAAAAATTGTCCGCTTTACAAAGTAGTTACAAGATTACTCAAGGGGAGAGCCTAGCCGCATTTCCTCCGCCACCTTTTGCCAATCGATCAGATTTCCACAATCGACGACTTGCCTCGATTCGTGACAATCAAGTCGGCTTCGATTGGTTTAACATTACATGGGATCTTGAGCTTTAAGTTTCGCTAAAGCGTAACTTACAAAGCAGCCTTCGATCGCTTCCCTTATTGATTCAAATTTTGATTAGCCTTCAGAGTGGTCACCATTTCTTGCAATTTTCCGACTTGTTCTCCAATAGTACTTGTGTGAGCAACTATAGTATCTTCTCGAGGAGTTTTTCCTCGTAATGTAGCTCACTAGCACATTGTTCAGAGAGTGATGTCGCCTTGAAGACTAGTCTTCATCGACTCCATCTCCGTTGGGTACAAGTCGAAGCCTCGCAAGCTTTTGTTCTCACCACTTGTTCAAAAGAATAATACCGGCCAAACAAAAATACTTCTAGAGGAACATAACACAAAGATATTTGTAGATCAAGGTCTTTGCTTGGATTTCACCTCAAGGATTCTCAATTGGGCAAAGAATTTCGAACAAGGAATTGACATTAAAAAGGAAAACACTCAAAAGGACAACAGTAAAGAGTTACTTACTCACACTTGAGTTCTCGTAACCTCAAGTTCTTGATCCTTATTCTTGCTAATGCGGAAAACTCCTGAATGACCAAAGATTTGTCTCCAACTTCAAATCGAGTTTCTTCATCTCATTTTCTTTATCTCAAGAAGAAATGAGAGTTAGGTAAAGGTTAAAACTCAAAACAGTTTTAAGTTCAAGACTTCATCGCTTATTTTTTCCTGCAATTTCTTAGATGCAGAGACAACCTCTCAAGTCTATCCGAGAGGGTTAATACTTCATTCCTTAGCCTCCTCGACTCTCTTTTCATAGTCGAGCTTAATCGCTAAGGTCTTTGAATCACCGCTTAACCTACAAAGGACGTAGACTGAGATAAAAATCACCAATGGTTGTGAGTACTTCTACAACCACCGACCTAGTCGTAAGTTTTTCTCGCGACTACGAATGGTTGTAAGTCTTTCTATGACCACTATCCGGTCGTAAGTAGTCGTAAGTTTTTTCACGACTAATCCTTTGTCATGAATTTCTTCCATGACTATTCTCGTAAGACATTATACGAGTATTTAAGTTGAAAACAACTATGGATGATAAGTGACTTACCACCTCTCCGCCTCAGCAGAGTAGCTCTTTCTCCTGTCTTAGTTCTAAAAGTTGTCGATGATACTCACCGACAACAAAGAATTTGCTCCGAGCTTTCGCAAAAAGAGAACAAAGGAGAAGTGAAGGAAAGCCACATATATAAGTATTCAAGATACTTACATTCATAGTCGCTCTAGCAAAAATCGAATATACAAGGTCCGGTGTCGCAGCTTATCTATCCTCGCGACTTTGTCCCACCACACCTTCTCGAGGCGCCGTTGTCAAAAGTATTATCCGTATTGGGAATATCTTTGGGATGGGGACTCGGTCACGAGATTTGTAAGCGTAAGACCCTACGACGGAGGCAGCCCAAAGAAGTCACCACGTGTTGAAATTTTCTCCTTCGTTCTCGTGATTTCTCTTTGGGTAGGGAAGGAACGCCCCTACGATTTCCTTCCCAGAGCGGCGCAGTCGGTCACCACCTTGACCAGAGGCTTCCACACCGCCTCGTTGTTTCTACGACTTCAGAGTCGAGCGCCACCTCAACAAGAATACCGCTACCTCAAGAGTCGAGTTACGACTTCAGCAGATGTGGAGACACTCGAGAGTCTCGACTTCATCGCCACCGGGCCAAGGGTGATGCTTCGACCACCTCCGCTGCTACCTCTCCAAGAGTCAAGGGATAGCAATGGACTTCTCAAAGAAGCATTCCCGGGTCAAGGAGTCTGATCAAATAAAGAAAAGCAAATTAGGTTGTGAAAAGAAAAGGTAAATGTCCTTCTTACACTTCAAGACATTTCACATACCGCACTCGGTCTTAACCAGAATTTTGGAGCAATCCTCCCAACGGAGGACCTCTTCTTCTCCACGACCACGCCCGTCGAGGTTCAACATTTGGCTCACCACGACCACGCCTGTCAGAGTTTGAACAGAACCGAGCTCGTTTCTCGATCTTCCGATGGACGAGAGGTGTCTCGACCATTCCGTATAAAGATCGCCTCGCGCTTGCGTGTTGTGCCGATGCAAGATCGCCCTTCATAAAAGACATAAAATCCTTCCAGCTTCTCCTTTCCAGCTTGTTTAATAAAACTAGGAGTGGCACCAATCGCGAAAGATTCCGTGTCATAATAGAAGGGTACCTTAGCCTTGCGAGGTTTGCGCTTGAGAGGTTCAACCGCTTCAACCTCCTCGGCCGACTACCGCGCCTCGGCTTCAGATATAACTACAATGCCGCAGCCTTGTAGAGGGTTTGGTCGAAAGACCGTAACTCGAACTTGCTCCCCTTGCTCTGCAGATTTTACAAGTCGACGCCTCTTCGAGGGAGGAGCCGAGTCTTTGTCTTTCGACAACCCAAATACTAATAGTCATCGAACGACTTCTTTGTCGTCCTGGCGATTTTCCATGCCTACTTTCTGTAAAGCAAAACAGAAAAAGAAGAATCACTAATTAGTCGTAAGTTTTTTCTACGACTAGTACCAAGTCGTAAGTTTTTCTACGACTTTTTATTGATCGTAAGATATTCTACGATCACCATTAGTCGTAAGTATCTTCTACGACTATAAAGTCCTAAAGAAAGAATCGACTTTTGATTACCTTTAGGCGCCTATCCTTTCATCTCATGACAAAGCCGCAATGATTTGAGGAACCGCCTGAGTGGCGGGGACTTCTCACGATGAGTCCGACTGAGTCAACCTCACTGTGAAAGATCCGTAAACAGATAAAAATATTAGACAAGGTTGGGAAAACCAAACAGAGAACTAAGTCGACAATTGCTTACCCTCCTCGTAGTCTCTCGTGGGGTCTCCTCTCCCGAGTACCTCCACATAGGAGATGCTCGCTTCTTCAGAGGATCGATTCGGCGGTGATGAAATCCTTCACCACATGCCATCCGGCCACCCTTCTTCCTTCAAGTCCTTAATGGCTTGGATATAAGGGCTAATCCTACTGATATCTTCAGGGTTGAATCCCATGAAGATTTCTTTTCAAAGATGACCTTCCCCACGAAAGAAAGGTCGCCTTCAGAGGTGACCTTCCAAGAGAACCACCTCTTCCTCCACCCCGCCACGAAGACCGTAAAGCTCAATGTACTCCTTCGACTTCGAGTCGTGGAGCTTGAGATCACAGCCTTCCGGCGATTCCGGCTTGTCGAGCCATCCCATAATAATATTGGAACAAATCGAGATCCGCCGAATCCCTGTGCACGCCGCATGATACACGAACACACTCAACATGGTAATGGAATTGGGACCTAAGTTCACCGCCCACCCCAAAGTGTTCGAGTACTCACCGTAAGAAAGGGGTGGGCGGTGTAATCAAGGCCGCACTCACAATACGCTTGGAAGACGGATTTGCCCATTTTCCCCGATGGCCAATGCCGCCCGATAGCCGAATCCACTTCACCGAGCCTTCTCGATCTTCCCAAGATCGACCAAGATCTTGATCTTAGCCGCATCCATCTCCGATTCCTCCCATTCGTAAACTCTCTTGGCCATTTCGCCGTAAGCAAGAAGTTTTTTTGATTGGGTTGGCGGCGAGAAGATGAAACCTAGTCGAAGACGGAGAAAGCAAGAGCTCAAGAACAATGGAGTGATTTGGGGAAAAGTAAAATCCAAGTCCACCTCCCGTAAGTTTTTATAATCAAGACGATCTCCGCCGCTTTAAACCGTCCCGCTATAGGTCTATGATAGATGGTTGTACCGCCGAACCGCTTCATCTGACAAGTCCGAGAGAGCCGCTGCAATTCCCGATGGTCCGCTCGAGAAAAATTAGGTGCGATCGTCACCCCAAGCAAAATTACATTCTTGACCAAGTATTTCGGTCGAAGGAAGTATCAATCGGAAAGGCTTTTTCTCCGATTCCCGCTACGACCACCGACGGTCGTAGGGTTTTTACGACTTTTAAGTTGTAAACAATCTTCACGGCTATGATCACTTGAACCGCCTCATCAACAGATCCAGAGATCGCTTGCAATTCCCTGCACGGTCCTGCTCGAGAAAGTTATGTTTGTTTTATCATCTCCAAGTAAAATTACTCTCCGACCAAGTCTTTCCGGTCAAAGGAAGTATCAATCTAAGGGTTTTTCTCCAATCGCCTACTACGACTACTACACAGTTGTAGGGGTTCTTATGACTTTTTGATAGTTGTAAGTAACCTTCTTGACCAAACAAATTCCTGGTCAAAGTAGCATTCAAATATCGAAGAGTTCTTCCTTCGACTATTGTTCTACGACATTTTCATGGTCGTAAGACCATTTACGAAACCTTCACCAAGTAAGTTACTTTCACTTGAAGCCTGGGGGGCTAGATGACGAGGATCTAATAATCCTCATTTTATCTTTTATCCGTAATTTTATTATGGGTAAATATGATGTCACATAGTCCCCAGAAGTACCCCTTATTTCTATAAGGGAGAGGCCTAACCTTTGATTGTAAGTTCTTCTACAATCACCCCCATAGTCGTAAGTTCTTCTACGACTACATCATGGTCGTAAGTCCTTCTACGACCATTACATAGTCGTAAGTTATTCTACGACTGCTACCTGATCGTAAGTCCTTCTACGACCAGGAAAACTACGACCACCTTATAATCAAACCTACTGCACGGTAGGTCCAATTGATTAAGGAATCCGAACGGTCTACACGCACTATTATTCCGCCAGATTAATGGTGTGTAAATACCCCATTATCTCCGAAGATAATTGCCGACGGCGTGAATAAGTCAAGGCGCCGTAATTACTACCATCATGCGCCTCACATTACATTAATTAGGCGCATCTTCCGTAGGACGAAACGGCTACTTCTTCACGACTATATAAGGGCATCAATCAGAGAGATAGGGAAGGGCGAACAAGAGCCAGTCAAGTAGGAACACAAGTGCTATTCTCTGTAAGAGTCTTAGTCTTTTACTTGATCATCAAGAATACCATACACACAGGATTAGGGTTATTATTCTCTCCGGAGAAGGCCTGAACCTGTCTAAACATCCCGTGTCAATCCACTCTGCGTGATCTTATCTCTAGGAGACCCCCCGAATCAAACAATCTTTACGTAAGATCGGTTCTAATACACCGACAAGTCTTTTACCGGTCTCGGTGTTTGGTTGATAGACCGGATTGCTAGTGTAGGTTTGCCGTACTATTAAGAGGGATCTTGACTAGTAGTTTGAGTTAGTCATGTGTTGATAGCTCATTATATTTGCTTTAGCTCATCTATGCATGGAGCTATTATTTACGAATGTGTTTTGCAAATAGCCGATGCTCATGCATTCAACCCTTGTAGCATGTGACTTAAGTTTACAAATGCGTTTTGCAAATGGTGAAAGTCCATGTACCTTTTTCCTTGTGGTGTGATTCCAAAAGTTGGCAAATGTGTTTTGCAACTTGTTGGGAATCTTGCTTGTGACCCTTGTTGGCATGGCTTGTCAATTAGCAAATGTGTTTTTGCAATTGAAGTTGTTGAAAAGCCATTTCGATTTACATCGGAAAATCGGAAGTTCCGTGCTTAACGGCGGAAGTTCCGCACTCTGACCGTCCGATTTTCGGGCTTGTTTTTTCCAGAGCGCCGGTTTGGGACTTAGCCGATTTTGAAGTGCGGAAGTTCGAGTGTAACCGCTGAACTTCCGATTAATCGGTTGTTCAAATCCGGCGGTTGGTTTTTTCCAGAAGCACCATTTTGGGGACTTAGCCAAAATTCAATGTGCGGTAGTTCCGCTATGTGTTGAGCGGAACTTCCAAGAATCTAACTTCCGATATTTAGTTGGCGTAGTTCCAAGACTAAAAATCAAACGGCTAGTTTCTCGTCGACATAGCCGTTGCGGTGCCTTTTCTCTCTCGCGGAGTTCCGGCCTTTGCAGCGGAACTTCCGATTTCCTTGATTTTTCAGGGGTTTGTCTCCCAACGGCTAGTTTTTGTGTGTGGGCTATATATAGCCACCTTGGCCGGTTGGGAGAGGTTGCTGGTGCAATTGTTAAGTTATACACTCATTCTCTGAGCTAAGAGCAAGCCTCTATTCTCTTTTGTGCATGTGTTGCACTTGGTGAGATTAGAGAGTAAACCCTAAGTGCATGTGTTGCCTTAGGTAGTGGATTGTGTATCCACGTGAGCGTTGACACTTGATTAGTTCAAGTGAAAGTTTGGATTTGTTACTCTTGGTGTTTGCCGACACCTAGACGGCGTGGAGGCGTCGTGCTCGGTGACCTTCTCAAGAAGCTTGTGAGAAGGCCCGACGGTTGTGAGTGGTTTGGTGCTCGCCATCTCCGGAGTGGAGGAAGAGCAACCATAGTGGAGCGAGGTGTTGATTCGGTTTGGAACCGGTCCAAGTGTTGGACTTACCTCGGAGGTGTGTGCTCATTTGAGGAGCCATCCAACGTGGTTGGGCTTACCTCAACGTGGATTAGGGAGACCTAAGTCTCCGAACACCACGGTAAAACATAAGTGTGTCCATCTTGTTTTTATCTTGTGCTTTACTTTGAGCAATTTACATTCTTGCTTTAATTGCTTATATATCATTGTATGATTGCTCTCTTGTATTGTCGGTGCACTTAGTTGAGCCTAGTTGATTTAGGTTTTAATTGTGCAAAACCAATTCGCTATTAGCTTCCGCATTTATATATTGGTTTAGCCCGATAGATTTTTAAAACCGCCTATTCACCCCCTCTAGTCAGCCACCTCGATCTTACAACCAGCCGGCTGGAGTTCGTCCTCTGAAGCAGTACGACGATATGAATAATACATAGATAAATGCTTAGTGGTTTTATGTGGTATTATGCGAATAAACTGTTAATGCAACTCCTATTGTTAGCCAATGTTACTTTACAAATATTTTTCGAGTCCCGGTCCAGTTAACTCTTTCCCACTGAGGTCGCTCTACAGTTCGCTATGCCTACACGAATTTACCCGAGTGCACACTACTATGAATGCCGACTTACACACAAACAGGGTTCTCTGATTAATTAAATAAACACGAGCTACGCCGATTTTCTTAAATTTTTCTCTACTTAATTTCCTACACATAATCACCAAATCAAATAATTACTTAACTCTCAAATTCTCTATTTCCCTAATCACCTCCCCCTAATTACCCTTCCCCCCTAATTACCCTTCCTACTCTTCTCTACCCCTTTCCCGGCCGACCCCCTCTGCCTTCCTCTCCTTTTCCTCCCGGCCGACCCCCCCTGCCTTCCTCTCCTTATCCGCCCCTCTCTGCTCTCTCTCCGGGCGACGCCGCTTCCTCGGCTCGGCCGGCGCGGCGCTCCTCCCTGACTCGGCCGCCTCCCCGCTCCGGCCCCTAAGGCGCCTCCTCTCTCGACCGGCTCCACCCCGGCGCCTACTGCTCCCTCTGACCCCGCGGCTTCCGGCGTCAGCCGATCCCCAATTCGTTCAGGGCGCCAGGCACCTGGGTCGATCCTGACACTGCCACGCCCTGTTCGTCGACGTCGCCCCTCGTCCAGCCGTGGCCTCACCGCACCACCGGCACCGCACTCCGCCCGCCCGCCCTGCTCGCCGACGCCGACGCCGACGCCCAGTCCTTGGTTCGTTGGCTGGCCGTGCGCTTTGTGAGATCTCCACGCCCAACCCCACTCGATCTCCACTGCACGCGCAGGTAACTCGAGCCATCTCACTCCAGATCCAGCCCGGCGTCCTGCTCCCCCATTGGAGGCGGTGGGGGCGAGTGATCTGTGGGGTATTGCTTCCTTTGGGGTCGTCGGGTGTGCGGGTTTTGGATCGGGATTCGTGGGTTTTTCGTTTTTTGTTGTGGCTGTTAAGTAGTTACGCTTCGTGTTGCTTGGTCTCGCTCTACTGTGGGATTGAAATGGGCGGCGCGGGGAAGTTATCAGGCAGTGGATAAGTTGGGTGGAGGCTGTGGATAAGTTGGGTGGGGGTTTGTGTGCGTCCCATGGTGAGTAAGACGAGGAATTGGTTGGCATTGTGTGCTTCTTGTTAGTTCAGCTCGATTTTTGTTGAGTTGTATGCTGCAGTTTGAACAGTGTGGTACTGCCATGTGGCAAATTTGGTTGGGTCGGGCATGTTCTGGGACTTGTGGGCAATGTAATCTCATTTCATGAGCCATGAATGTTGAATGTGTGGATTTTTTTTTTCCATGAGGACTTCGGAGGGAAGAATTTGTCAGCGCGAAATTCCATATGGATCACCTCAATTTAGTTATATTCATGAATATGCACGCACGGCACGACAGTTAGTGATTTTTTGAGAACGACAGATAGTGAATTTGGACAGACAAAATGTACTAACTGTAGGATCAGATTTGCAGTTCATTGACTATTTTCAACACAGACACTTGAACTGATTTTTTGCATCCGATTGTTGTTTCATGTAATTAACAGCAGGTTTTTTTTGCAGGTTCATTATGATGGTGGCAAGCATTTGGTAGTACTTTAAACATCATTTTTAAACTCAGATTGTTGTCTCCCCTGCACACAATATGGATGAGTAATGATCGCTTCAGAACAGTCATCCTTCCATTTATAGATGTTATGTTCAATTGTAAACTAACTGTTGTATGTTTCAACTTATCCAGAGAAAATGTTGTTGAGCTGCTGCAACGTTATCGCCGTGACCGCCATGTATTACTCAACTACATCCTTTCTGGTAACTTGATCAAGAAAGTTGTAATGCCGCCTGGTGCAATCTCTTTGGATGATGTAGATATTGATCAAGTCAGTGTTGATTATGTCCTCAATTGCGCTAAGAAAGGTGAAGTAGTTGTAACTTTATTGTAGTATGGCACTTTGTCTTCTCATATGTGTTCTGATAATGCTCTGATGATGTAGGTGAACCACTTGACCTTGGAGATGCCATCCGGCTTTTTCACGACAGCCTTGATTACCCTTATGTGGTGAGTTGATTCATACTTATGGTTTTTTTATGTACCTTTTGTTTTGCTGAAAAGTTTGCCCACCTTTTGGCAAAGTAGGGATTATTTGAGATAGTCGATTTAAACTTTCATGATAAGTGGCGTTTGTCTTACTTTACTAATCATTCTATTGAATGGCCATGGATACCAAATTGCATCTCATATGGACATTTTGATACGATCTTCCCAATTTTACTATTGAAAATTTTCACTGAGTTGCATGTTTACTTGATAATGTTCCGCACAACATGTTCATAGCCATTAAAATCCATTGCTTACGAGTTATGACTTTCGAATGGCTTAACTTCTATTTTTTTGCCAGAATAACACAGGAACTGTGGAAGAGTTCTTTTTGCTTACAAAACCCGAACATTCTGGGCCAGGACCAGCAAGAGAACCACCCCCTGTCCCTGCCACCGCACCATCACCAGTTGTGGAACCACCACCAATTGCTGTGCCATCACCGGTTGCCGCTACAAACTTACAAAAATCGCAATCTTTCGACTCTCCCACCAAGAAGGAATTAACCATAGACGACATTGAAGACTTTGAGGATGAAGAAGATGAATTCGATAGCCGAAGGGCTTCTAGAAGGCATCAAACCGATGCCAATGATCTATCATTGCGGTTACCACTATTTGAAACAGGTAATACCGTAGTAGTTATGAATTAACAGCTATCATGGTATTACATGTTCGATAACAGATACAAGTGAAATAGCCATGTCTTATGTTCCTTATAATAGTCTTCATGCTGCTGCAACTAGAGACACTTTGATGATCTTCCATCTGTGCCTTTAATGGCTTTTTGTTGGTGATTTCCTCGTAGTGTAGTCATGCACTATTTCTTGCTTTAGTTTCTTGAATTTTCTGAAGGCGTTCGCTTTAGTTATCGGGATAACTGGGCCATTGTTGCTCACTTCTGTAACTTCGTAAACATGTTCAACTCTGAGGTCTGAACTACCGGATAAAGAATGTTAATGAAGGCGTTCACTTTAGTTATTGGAATAACTAGGTTACTGTTGTTCAGTTTTTTCTTAATCTTATTCAACTCTGAAGTCTGAACCATCGGATAAAGAAAGTGATTGACAAATGAGAACTATGCTACTTTTCCAGGTATCACAGACGATGATCTTCGTGAAACAGCTTATGAAATCCTTGTGGCTGCTGCTGGAGCTTCAGGGTAGGCCTGTGCAATTCAATATGCCCAGCATAGTTTTTTACTGAGAAGATTGCAGGTCTTCCAGGAGTATCATAGTACTTAACCTGTTTACATACTTATAGGGGGCTTATAGTTCCACAGAAAGAAAAGAAGAAAGAGAGACACAGATTGATGAGGAAACTTGGACGTAGTAAGAGTGAAAGTGCTGAATCTCAAACTCAACGGCAACCAGGTTTAGTTGGTTTGCTTGAAACCATGCGAGCCCAACTTGAGGTGTGCTGTCTTATCTTCCTGTTTCTAATGAAAAAATTAATAAAAAATTTACCTTTGTGTTTTCTTGAGTTCATTACTACTTATTTTACTTAATTTAAATTAGATTAGTACATTTGAACATTAGTCGCTTATAAACTTCTTTTGGCGCTTGAAAGTCTGTAAAGTACAACTCGTTGAGTTTAAGGCTATTGTTCCCTTTATATTTCTGTGCATCCAGATTTCTTAAAGCTTCTCAGAATGCTAATCTTACATCTGCTTACCTCCTTTTTTTCACCCTGTTTTTGGATAGATAGCAGAGTCCGTGGATATTAGAACTAGACAAGGATTACTCAATGCTATGGTAGGCAAAGTTGGAAAACGGATGGACAATCTCTTGATTCCATTGGAACTATTGTGCTGTATATCGAGAGCTGAGTTTTCTGACATGAAAGCATATCTTCGTTGGCAGAAGAGACAGGTTAGCCATCCATTTGTGCCAATGATCTTGAACTATATCTGCATACTTCACATTATATGTTTCATCTGTATCTTTGCTTAGCTAAACATGCTGGAGGAGGGCCTTATAAACCATCCTGTTGTTGGATTTGGAGAGTTAGGTCGAAAAGTCAATGAGCTAAGGAACCTTTTTAGAAAGATCGAAGAATCTGAGGTTTTACGCCTACTCAGTGAAAGTTTTTTTGGTTGACTTATTGATTTATATGGCCATTGTATAAAGTATCTATTAAATGGAGGTTTATCCTGATGTATTATTTGCTAGTCCCTGCCACCATCTGCGGCGGAGGTTCAACGTACAGAATGCCTAAGATCATTGAGAGAAGTTGCTACTTCTCTCTCTGAAAGGCCTGCTCGGGGTGATCTTACTGGTGAGGTTTGTCATTGGGCTGATGGCTACCACCTGAATGTCGCATTGTATGAGAAAATGCTTGGCAGTGTTTTTGACATCTTGGACGAGGGAAAACTTACAGAGGTCAGTACTTCAAATCCTTGTTTGCAATTTTCCGCTGTCTAATTATGCCATTGGCTGAAATATTTGTCTCACATTTTTTGCTTTAATCCATCAGGAGGTGGAAGAAATCCTTGAGCTCCTAAAGTCAACTTGGCGGATACTAGGAATCACAGAGACAATTCATGATACATGCTATGCATGGGTATTATTTCGACAGGTAAAGCCCAAATCAAGAAGTACTATTAATTATGGTTATCCTTCTTGGAACATTCCATGCTTGTGCTGTGGTTGGCCCTAAATTGCTCTACAACAGCAATCAGATGTTTTTCTGTACCACTAATTAATGTCCACGAATTGTTCACCGACTTGGGGCCTATTCTAGCATCCTGTGCTTTTTCTTAATAGTCACTCCCACATAAGCCAAAGGCAAGGGAGTTCCTCAAGCTTGAGCATTTTTTTATGATGGGACTTCAAGCCTTTTCTGTTCATAATGTCAGAGACAATTATCTGAAAAATAATCCCTTAGTGCAAAATCCCTGTTCACCTTTACCTCTTTAGGGAAATGATGCATTTTCCCAATAAGGTAGTTCAGGTTAAGCCTGTCATGAAGTATGATAAGAGGTTAGTGCGGAATCATACCTGAAACCGGTAACCATTGGGTCATTTGTTTCTCTTGAGATCAAAAGATGCTCTTGCATAAACACTAGGTCACCGGACTAGATATCATTTGAAGTCCTGTTCCATTCATCCATTGTGTCCTACTGACTTATTGGCCCATGAACTAAGTCGCCATCACAATAGTATGATAATTAATGTAGGTTCCGCAACACAGTTTGTTTTTACAGGTGAGCAAGGACTCCTGAAAGTTGTGATTGAGCATTTGAGGAAGATACCTTTGAAGGAACAGCGTGGCCCACAAGAAAGATTACACTTGAAAAGTCTACGTAGTTCTGTTGATGCCGAGGATAGCAGCTATCAAGACTTCACGTTTTTCCAGTCTTTTCTATCTCCAGTTCAGAAATGGGTGGACAAGAAATTGAATGATTATCATCTACACTTCGCAGAGGTTTGTTTTGCCCCCTCCTGGTTTGCTTATATGCTCCATGCCTCCATAACAGGCATGGTCAGTGATGCTGTGGAAATTATTTCCTTTACTCTTCCGAAACTAATCCTTTAATTTGAACAAGGAATAGATTTAGGTTTGGTTACTTTATATAGCAAATATTTACCATGTCAGTGAAGATCAGTCATATAATATGCCCCATTTCCTGTAGGCTTTTGCTAATTTGTTATTCAGTACTGAATGTGCAATGCATATATGCATAAGGCAGCCCATCATTATTGCTGAGTTATACTTAAATCATTACTGAACGTGCCTTGCTTTGATACATATTCTAGACTGTATATTCGAATATCTTTATTTCATATTCTAACAATAAATTCCACATCTCATAGTTCTGACAGTTCTCTTGTTAAGCTTATCATCTGCGTCTCTTGTTCTTGCTAGGCCCTTGGATGTTTCATATCTTGTCCCACCTTTGCATAAATTTGAACACATACTTTCTTCTAATCCACCATTTCTTCCATGTATGCATTTTCCTTTTTCTATTCAGACTTCAGCATCTAGCATCTGCTATTCTGAAGCTATTATAAAGAGAAAATTACATTGTAGGTCTCTGAACTTGTGACATTATGCTACTTAGCTCCCTGAACTTGCATTTTACCTTTTTAGACCCCCTGAACTTGCGAGGTTGTGCCACTTAGCTCCCTGAACTTGCGTTGAAGTGAAGTTCGTCGGATGCGATGCCGACGACTTCGTCCCCTACGAGTCCATTGGACTTGTCGCTGCCCTGTTCCGGCCGTGTTCATCGTTCCCATTACCTCACGCCGACAAAAACGGATTCTTCAGGCCCGGGAACGCACCGTTCTCACGTCTTCGCCGGAGCTCCACCGTCGTAGCTTGCCGTCGCCTTGGCGCCTTCGCCCTTGCCTCCTCTAAGTCGGCCGTGAGAGAGAGAGAAAGTGAGAGAGAGAGAAGTACATTCCCAGTGCCAGAGCAGGGACACAATACTCTCTATCTCACGTTGATTCACCAGCTCAGCCGTTTCTGTTAGCAAACGTTCAAATGGACTTTGTGCAGGGTGAGTAACTTTTGATCTGGCACTGGAAATGTACTTTTCTCTCTCACGTCCGACTCAGAGGAGGCAAGGGCGAAGGCGCCAAGGCGACGGCAAGCTACGACGGTGGAGCTTCGGCGAAGACGTGAGCACGGTGCGTTCCTGGACTCGAAAAATCTATTTTTGTCGGCGTGAGGTGACATGGATGATGAACACGGTCAGAACGGGGGTGGTGACAAGTCCATCGATCTCGGAGGGGACGAAGTCACCGACATCGCATTGGACGAGCTTCGTTTCAACGCAAGTTCAGGGAGCTAAGTGGCACAACCTCGCAAGTTCAGGGGGTTGAGAAAGTAAAATGCGTTCAGTGTGCTAAGTGGCGCAACCTCGCAAGTTCAGAGACCTATAGTGCAATTTTTCTTTATTATAAATTCTACTGAACCTTTTTATCTCATTTTTGTTTGCAATGATGGATTATAATTTTTCCCGCATAATTTTACTTACATCTGCAGGGTCCCAGCATGATGGCTGATATTGTAACAGTGGCAATGCTTACTAGGCGAATCCTTGGTGAAGAAAATGACAAGGTGCTGGTACTTTACCTTCATTTCTCATCTACCATACCATTTTTAATCTAATTGTTAGACCATTTGCTTGGGGCTTGTGCACCTATGGGCGCTAGAGTAGCTAGACATTTCTTGAGCAAAAGTCGCTTCACTATAAACAAATCCATTGGTGGCCCTCACACAAAGAATAAAAACATTGTTGGGGTCTGTAACCCCCACTCTTCTCGCTTTCTCACTTGTGGCAGTATATAGTAGGAATTTTTTGTTCTAAATAATAAATACAACCACAGAACCACTGCAGAATGTAGAAAACAGAAAAAATCTGATTTCCCCCCATATTTGCTTTTGTACATCAGGCAATGGAGTCTCCTGATCGAGATCAAATTGACCGTTACATCACTTCTTCTGTTAAAAGTGCTTTCGTAAAGGTGACCTTCTTTGCATCTACAATTATTCTTTTGGTTGTGTAGCTCTAATATTGCTGGGTTCTATTTTTTTAACCAGATTTCCCCCCATTTTACCATGAGATTGATATAAGATCATTTGCACACTCATGCTTGCTTATATGTGAAACCTTGAACCTTTATCGATTACAGTGTACATGTGGATTGATTTTGAAGTTTCATTGTGTTGTATTTGTTCACCTTGACTCTTTGGAAAACGTCATACAATGTTATTGCCAATGCTGGCAAGATTCTTTGCTGTTAGAGGTGTTTGATGATTAAATGGTCTTCTTTATGTCTAAGAATTTGTGGTATGACCTTAGTTAGATTTATTAGGAGATACCCAAGCCTAATTACTGTATGTGTTATGGTTTATATGATTGTGTTTTGTATGTTTGCCCAATTTTTTGTGTATACTTTTTGGCATTTTGATCTAGAGGATTTGTAGTGATGTTTTTCTGGTCAGGTCCTCAGGGATTGGTCATGCTGTTGAGTAGATATGCTTAGAACCTTAGGGAAACAAAAAATAAGCAAAGGTGCATTGGGAGTTGTGCCACTTTATCACTTACGATTTTTAGGAAGAGAATTTCTGTTTTCGAGTAGTGGAAGTTCTCATTTGACCACCGTCTTCCGCAAAAGTCAGTATGACATGAGGCCGTTGATGAAATATTAATATACTACGTGTGGGTAAGAATGTAAGCAGAGATAGAATTCTCGGCCGGTTTATCCCGGTTTTGCAAATTCAAATTTCAAAATTTGAATTTCGGTTGGTTTTTAAGCAAATTCAAGCTAATTTTGTCTGGTTTTTTTTTTGGGAAATCCGGTTACCGGCCTGTTTTTTTCCCCGGCCAGCGACCGGAATTCCCCCCTGGAACGGTTTTTGGATCCCTGAATGTAAGCATGTGGAAAATCGCAGGACATGACTTTCTTTTACATATCAGAAGATAGAAATGCTGGAGGACAGCTGGACTCTAAACCTTTATATTTGTACTATTAATTGTAACTCGTTTGTTCTGGTCAGACCATTTTTTTTTTTTTTAAGTTTACTAGATTGGAAACCCATGTCTGCACCTGAGGTGTACAACACATGGATAAAAAAAAACCGGCCGGTTACCGGGAATGGAAAAACCGGCCAGTTTAGCAAATTCAAATTCCAGTTTTTGAATTTCGGCTGGTTTTTAAGCAAATTCAAGTGAATTTCATCCGGATTTTTCCGTGTCGCCCGCTTCGCCAACGATGAGAAATTGCCGGTTCGGTTTTTTATCCTCGTACCATGGATTCAAAACCGCTCGGCACAATTCGGCGGCGGCGTCTCGTAATCGCCGCCACGGTTTTCTCAGGAAAAACTCGGTCGAAATTCGTTTAAATTTGCTTAAAAATCAACCGAAATTCGAAATTCGAATTTGCAAACTCCGGAAAAACCGGCCGGGATTTCAAATCCCGCCACCCACCGGTAAGGCCGGTTACCGCCCGGCGGTAACATGCCGGAATTTCCATCCCTGCCTGATACAACATCATCCACATCCAGATAGTGCAATCTGGAGTTGTCATAGACTTGTCTAGTTCCTTCTGATATGTCACCATTATATAGATAAAAGAAACATTTTTTTCTTTCAGATGACACATTCTGTAGAGGTTAAAGCAGACACAGCACATGAGCATGTTTTAGCATCTCTTGCTGAGGAGACAAAGAAGCTTCTGAAGAAAGACACAACCATTTTTTCACCAGTTTTGTCAAGATGGCATCCACAGGCAGCAGTTATTTCTGCTTCCCTTCTCCATAGACTTTATGGAAACAAATTGGTAAGTTATGTTAGGCATTTGTAAATGACATTGTCCATAACTTTGTGATGCTGCATGCTTACATATTAGTGTTGTGCCAGAGACCATTTCTTGAGCATGCCGAGCATCTTACGGAGGACGTGGTTTCTGTATTTCCGGCAGCTGATGCTTTGGAGCAGTACATAATGTCTGTGGTGGCTTCTGTTGTGGGAGACGATGGTTTGGACAGCGTATGCAGACAAAAGCTAGCTCCTTATCAGGTTAGCTCTATCTTCCTAAAGTACGAACTATCTTCCTAAAGTACGAACACTCACAAAAGTGCAAAACAGTAGCCACGCGTTTACTTGAGTGTTCACCTTCACATGATATGTTCATGTAATTATTTGACATTTTAGCATTCATTGTGTTCTGCTCAACAAAAAATAGATAGTTTTGTATGTGTTGGGGCTCATTGCTGTGTTGTTCATCCTAATTCTCTGCCTTTGTTTGATCTCAGATTGAAAGTAAATCTGGCACGGTAGTTTTACGCTGGGTGAATGGGCAACTTGAGAGAATTGAAACTTGGGTTAAAAGAGCTGCTGAACAAGAGGTTAGCAAATTTTATGACTGTAGATTTTTTGTATATGACTCTTGCTATACCCATTTATCTATATGTAATTTCCTCGTTCTTACTGTGGTCTATTACTGGCCAAACTATTCACCATGTGATATGAATGATCTAAAGTTCTATATATCCTGAAAAGCATCTTTCGCTCTGGAGTTTTGGATCTTTGGTTGTTAGTTGTAGCTGTTTGAAGTTTGGCAAAGAAAAGATATATTTAATGACAATCATGATTTGTTGTTCCACTGTTCAGACTTCATAGTGTGCATTAGTACCATACTTGAAGGCTGACTGGCTGAGGCTGTTAAGATTTAAGTCACGCATTACATCTTGAAATACAAAGACTTCATGTTACATGAACTTGTGTTTAAACTATTGAAATACATACAGTTCATGTTAGTATGTTACATGACTTTTTATCTTGGAAGGGCCACTAGCCCACTATATAATATTTGTAACGAAAAGTTAGAAACCATTTCTTTAGAAGTTGGGTGCCTGCATTCAGTGTGCCCTTTACATTAATCTACATGCATTAATGTTCTTGCTGCTGCTGTTACATTTGTTAAGTGTAATATATAGGCTCATCTAGTCTGGGCCCATTAGCCCCATGTAACTTGTATATACTCTTCTATTGCTAATGGATATGTGTGCATATGTGATAATTTAACAGCATTAATGTTCTTGCTGCTGCTATTATTTTTATCCCTGCTGCCTTAACATTTCATAATTGCTTTTGAGCATGCATATAATTATTCAATTGACTCAGTAAGTTTGCGTGTTTTATGTCTGGGTTCAGTATCCATGCCAGAATATATGGCCATGCCAGTTGTGAATAGGACCAGGATTGAAGTGAGGATTCTGGAATTTCTGAAAATTTTGACTCCAAAATAGTTTCAAACTAAAGATATTGGTGATTGGTCTAATTTTAGCTTCTAACATACTCCTGTCCCTAAATTACAATAAAAGAAGGGATGTGTGGAGAGGTAGATAAACTAGATTGGCATGGACTTAAAAAAAAGTACAAAAGAGTAAATTATTTTTTGAAATTAAAGTAAGCGTGCTACTCTAAATCGAACTAAAGCAAAACTTTATAGTGCTTATAAGTTATTATAATATGGCTTTATCCTATTCATAGAAAAGAGATAAAATGAGAAATTGTACTTCTCTGTTTGTGACTTTGTATAAGCATCTTTCTGGATCCGATAGCTGCTTCTTCTTTAACTGCTGCTTGTTACAAGATTTCCTTTTTCCCTGCCATTTGCTTGTCTTCGCTTCCTAACCATTTTTTTGTACTCATTAAGTGTTTCTATAATTCTTTGCTGTCCTATTTTCTCTATGCTAAATTTTATGCTTGACAGGCTTGGGATCCTATATCCCCTCAACAACGCCATGGGGGTTCTATTGTAGAAGTCTATAGAATCATAGAAGAGGTGCTCTTTTTGTCCTTCATTATCTCTTCGAAATTTCGCTGACTATTTTCTCCTTACAGCCTAAAGGTTGCAATTGTTTTCAAATGGCGCTTCTCTTTTATGCCACTATATTTTAAAGTTATTTACATGTCTTAGTTGTTTTAGATATTATTTTTACCTGATAATTGAGGCATCTTATAGACTGCTTTCCATCTGTGATCTGTCTCTAAAGAGCCAACATTGGTAACTTGCAATTGCAGACTGCAGATCAATTTTTTGCATTCAAGGTTCCCATGCGAATTGGAGAATTAAATAGCCTCTGCCGTGGTATTGACAAGGCATTTCAAGTTTATACTCAACTTGTTACTGAACCCATAGGTTTGTATCATCACCTTTTTCCCCCCTAAAGAAGCACTTTTTCTTTATATTCTTACTGCATGTTGTTTTTTCGTCCTTCATGTTATTTCTTGTCAAAGTGATTTGAAAGGCAAATATTCTCTTGTACAACACTAGAAGGCAACAAAATGATGCTTTAGATGGTGCATCCCTACCAGGGATAAAAAAGCCGTTACCGGACCGAATCCCGGCAGGGGGGCGGGAACGGTAACCGGTCGGTTACCGGTTTTCCCGGGAAAAATCTGGTTGAATTTCGTTTGAATATGCTTAAAAACCAACCGAAATTCAAAATTCAAAATTCAAAATTTGAAATTGCAAAACCCGGAAAAACCGGCCGGGATTTTGGATCCCGGACCCCGGCCGGTAACCGACGGTTACGGCCGGGAATTTTATCTCTGATCCCTACTACATAATATAATTTAGATAGAGTATTTACTCATTAGTATGGACAAAAGAAATGTCTACCTCATTTTTTCTAACCCTTTCTTTTGTTCAAAGCTCTTTAATTTCTCTAGCTGTTAAATGATAATGATTGTGTGCTTGCAGTCGCTAAAGAAGATTTAGTTCCACCTGTTCCTGTTCTTACTCGATATAAAAAGGAGCTTGGAATCAAGGCTTTTGTAAAGAAGGAAATCCAAGAAGTTAGAACAGTTGATGAGAGGAATGCAAGTGAAATAGTTCAACTTACGATGCCAAAGCTTTGTGTGCGGCTTAACAGCCTATACGTGAGTTTCTTCTTTACAATAGATTGCTGCTACGTAGCTTTGATCTGGAATGACTTATCAAGTTCCTTGGCAATTTCTGTGACACAAAATCACAAATGTAAACGAGCAATTTTTTTATGGCAGTCTTCGTAGAAGTTTTATTTTGGAAAAAATGCATAAACACCCCCATAAGTCAGTTGTTTCAATTTGCCCCCATGTCATTTTAGTTTATTTTGCCCCCATAAGTTAGGTTGTCCTACAAATACCCCCCAAGCCACATGTTAACACTAGTTTTTGTGGTTTTCATTATCTTTGGCACTTATTTCAGTGACTCCAATGCTTGTTTCAATGATTTCAATACTTATGTCAATGATTTAAGTGGTTTTGATGCTTATAATACATGATTTTATAAGTAATGTTTTAATACTAAAATTGTGTATTACAAATACCGAAATCAATCAAATCATTGAAACAAGTATTGAAATAACTTATATAAGTAATCAAGTCATTGAAACAAGTACAAAAGATAATGAAAACCACAAGAAATAGCATTAATGCGTGTCATAGGGGTATTCGTTCGGTGAATTAACTTATGGGGGGCAAAGTAAACAAAAATGACATATGGGGGGCAAATTGAAAAAGCTAGTGACTTATGGGGTGTTTATGGATTTTCCCTTTTATTTTGGAATGGTTGACATTGATGTGGAGAAGAATTTCCTTAAATTTATGTTCTAGACTTCAAATATGGAGTTGATAATTATGCTGCTATAGGCGCGCGCGCGCGCACACACACACACACACACACATATATAGGAAAATGGTTTGGTACTCCTGAGAGTATGTACTCCCGCCTCTCATATACCACTTAAATTGTATGATAATACTTCTTTATCTATTTGAGTATACTCCAATGATGATTATAAGATACTCCAAAGTGAGTTCTATGAAAAAAATTCATGAAAGTCCACTTTTTATAGAAAATTTATGTGTATACTTTTGTTTATATGTGAAAAAGGTATATGGCAAAAATAAAGGACTCCAATGAAATTTTTTCAATCAAATTGCACTGGAGTATCTTATAATTGGTATTTAAGTATATTAAAAATGATAATGAAGTATAATATATTCGTTTAAGTGGTATATTCAAAGTGGTAGTATGTACTCCCGGGAGTACGAAACAAGCGTTATATATATATATATATATATATATATATATATATATATATCAGTTCTATCTTTCACTGTTCCTAGTCTGGCGCTATTTCCCTTTTGAATTTAGCTATTGCTAACGTGGTGCATTATTAGTAAAATAGACTAATATCAGTAATTTTATATCAACTTATCGCTTAAATTTGCTATTGGCTATACTTGATAGTTTTGGACATTGTGTCACATGTTAGAATAGGTATTAGAATATAAATTCTTTTATATTTCCTTATCTGCCTTTTGTGTTGCCTTATTTGTATATAGCATACACCTCTTATACTCCATTTATATATTGCTCATTGGGCCTCATCAATACACACACAATATTCATAAAATGGTATCAGAACAGAGGTTCTATACCCTAGTCTCCAACTGCCTCCGCTGCCTGCTACCCCCGGGAGGAGCAATCTCCGCTCCTGGGGACGGCTACATTAGTCTTAGGTTTTCATCATAGAAGCAGTCAGGGATAAAAAACCGAAACCAAACAATTTCCCGCTCGAAAGCCCTCATTCGGTTACCGGTCGGTAATCGGAAATCCTAGAAAAAAGCATGCTGGATTTGGCTGGATTTCGTCAAATGGAATTTGAATTCGGGATGAAACCGTCAGGATTTTGAATTTGAATTTGAAGGATTCCGACTTGGATTTAAGATCTCGTCCCCACCAAGAAGACCGGTTCTGCCGATGCATCGGTGGTAACCTACCGGGTTTTTCTTCCATAAGCAAAGAATGACCTCGATTTGGATCTGGATCCGTTGACGCCTCTTCCCGGACCAACTCTTCTCCCACTCGTGGTTCTGATTCCGCCTGTATCTTCCGCCGCCTCGACGACCCAGTCGACCTCGTGCGCGCTGGCGCCGCCCCGGCCAGATCGAGTCAATACGGCCCTGCTCGCGCCGTCCGATCCAGGGGTCGCGACGCCTGGCGACGGATCTGATCGGCCGAAGGTAGAAGGGGAAGGAAGAGAGGCAGATCTGACCACATGCATAATGCCGAGGCGAGGTGAACTGCTTCTCCGGTCTCATCGGTCTCCTTCATCATGCGCGCCACCTTGTCGTCTGTGGCCACGTGGCCCACACTCTCGAACAACGCTGCCAGCTCTGCCCGTGAGATCCACCTGTCCCCGTCGTTCGCGTCGAACGAGCGACCACATCTTGCCCATGGCGACACCTCTGTTTCTCTCTACGCACGCGCAACGGAAGGTTGTCGGTGGGCTTGAGGCTTGCCTTGGCGACAATGGAGTCCTCCAACGCCGGGTTCCGCAGTATGTGCTGCCCCTTTGGACTTCTCGAACGGGATATTGCCCTGCAGTTGCGTCGCCAATGCTGGAGAACCGGTGGAGGGGAATCCCTAATCCTCCCAGTCACGTTCCTTTTCTAATGGGCCGACTGGTACAACCCAAAACCGAAAAAAGGCTGGTATTGCTATTATCTGCTGCTCCTTCGAGTCCTTTTTTTCTTCTGTTGCGTCTATCCACGTCCGTAATACTATCTTTGAGTTCGTCTAAACCCTACGAGTCCACAAATTTATTGTCAATTATAGAAGCATAGGAATTCTCTTTTGCATGGCAGCAGCCACCGCTCCTCTTCGAGCTGTTGCAAGTCGTTATGATGCCATCGCTTCTCTCTTAGATGCCACTTCTCTCTTAGCCGCCGCCTGAGCTTCTAACGTCGCCGCGCTTCTTGTGCACTGCGCCGCTGCCATCTTGGGCTTCGATCTGTACCGCCATGCTTCTATCTATTCCTCTTCGGCTTGATTGAAAGCTCTCTTTATCACTGTCGGTTTCATCACCTTCTTCGTGTTGTCGCGGTCGACTTTACTCCCGCTCGACTCTACTTTCTTAGCCCCAACACCTTGTACTTTATGGGCTGACGTACAACCCCGGATGGGAGATCTTTTGATGCTCGACATATTTTCCAAGAACTGCACGCTACGACGACACTACCAAGACTCGTATTTTGAATTTTCCATATTTTTGTGTTCAACCCTTTCCAAATGCAATGCTATTGCATATGTCTTGCATTTGAGAGGGGGGGGGGAGGGTTGTGTTAGAATAGGAACTCTTTTACAGCTCTTACATTTCTTTATCTACCTTTTGTATTGCCTTATATGTATATAACATACACCCCTTGTACTTGTTAGGAATAGCAACTTGTATTCCCAGGGGGTCAAAGGGCCAGTATATATAAAGTACAGGAGGTGAATATGCAAATAACCCCTCGTAACAATGGGGAATAACAAACTATACATATATCTCTAACACCTCCCTCAAACTCATGGTGGATCAACAACACTGAGTTTGGAGAGGTAGAAGCCGTGTTGTGCTCGAGTCTGGGCTTTCATGAAGAAATCCGCTATCTGAAGCTCGGAAGACACATACTGAAGAACAATCTCCTGATCATGCACACAAGGCCTCATGAAGGAAGCATCAACACCAATATGCTTGGTGAGCTTATGCTTCACAGGGTCACGGGCAATACTGATAGCACATGTACTATCTGACAAGAGAGGAGTCGGTGTGGGAAGATGAGACGGTGAGAGATAGTCCCACGAAGGTATCGCAGAACTCGAAGAAGGTGGTTGTAGTGGACCTGAGTGAGAGCAGAGACGAACTGACTCAGAATGTGAATTGGATAAGTGATATCCGGACGAGTAACAGCAAGGTAGACAAGACTCCCAACAAGATGATGATAGCGAGTCGAATCAGAAAGAGGCTCGCTATCAGATAGCCGGAGATGAACGTTGAGTTCCATGGCAGTCTCAATAGTACGCTGATCAGTGAGAGAGACGCGATCAAGAAGACCTTGAATATATATTTCTCTTGGGACATAAAGAAACCATCTGGAGTGGAAGTAACCTTAATCCCAAGGAAGTAACGAAAAGGACCAAGATCCGACATAAGGAATTGCTCACTCAAACGAGTCTTGACAAAGGCAATATACTCAGAATCATCTCCGGTGATGATCATATCATCCTCATATAGAAGAAGAGTCCGACCACGAGACGAAGTGTGGACAAAAAGGGCAGGATCATGATCACTGACTGAGAAGCCAGCAGCAGTGACCACAGAGGAGAAGCGCTCAAACCAAGCACGAGGGGTTTGTTTAAGGCCATAGAGAGAGCGATGAAGATGACAAACCATGCCCTCAGGAACAGAATACCTAGGTGGTGGATGCATGTAGACCTCCTCATGCAACTCGCCATTAAGAAGGACATTCTTGACATCAAGCTGAGAAACAGACCAATGGCGAACAAACGCCACCGAAAGAAGAGTGCAGACAGTGGTCATGTGGGCCACATGAGCAAAAGTCTCGTCGTAGTTACGACCATGCTCCTGTTGGAAGTCACGAGCAACAAGACGCGCCTGATAGCGCTCAAGAGAGCCATCAGAGCGAGTCTTAATCTTATAGACCCACTTACACGTGATGGGACGAGAGTGAGATGGAAAATGAACAAGATCCCAAGTACCAGTACGCTCGAGGGCAGCAATCTCCTCGGCCATGGTATATTGCCACTCAGGATGAGTAACATCATCTCGGTAGGAGACATGCTCATGGGTAGCTGCACCAGCAAAACCAAAACGGGCAGGAGGCCGAATCGATTGACGATCACGGAGACCGTAGCGAGGATATGATGACCCATCAGAGGAAGATGGAGTATCAGGAGAAGATGAAATATCAGGGAAAGATGACTCATCTGGAAGATCCTCAATACGAGGTCGACGAGTGTAGAGGAGAGTGGGAGGAGCCTTAGGAGCCGCAGGAGACGAAGCAGGCGGCGACAACGGCGGGGAGGCCTCAGGAGGTATATGTGGAGACTCAGTGGGACGGGTGGACAAGGGCAAGACAGAGATGGGTGTATCTGGAAAAGTAAAAAAACAGATTCCACAGAGGAAACCGAAGGAGAGGCAGGACGTGGGTAGATGGGACAAGACTCGTGGAAAGTCACACCTCGAGAAATTCGCATCCGTCGACCAACAGGGTCCCAGCACCGATAGCCCTTGTGCTCAGCACGGTGTCCTAGAAAAACACACTCAACAGACTGAGCAGTCAGTTTGGTGCGTTCTCAATGTGCGAGGAGAACGTAGCAAACGCAGCCAAACAGACGAAGGGCAGAGTAGTCTGGAGGAAGGCCACAGAGACGCTCAACAGGGATCTCACCCTGAAGAGCAGAAGAGGGCTGAATGTTGACGAGATAAGTGGCAGTGGAAACAGCTTCAGCCCAAAAGTGAGGTGGAATAGAGGCGACAATCACCAGTGTACGAGCCGTCTCAAGGAGGTGACGATGCTTGCGCTCAGCGACACTATTCTGAGCATGAGCACCAGGACAAGAGAACCGAGCGAGAGTGCCCTGCTCAGCAAGGAAGCTGCGCAGTAACGAGCGAGGTACTTACCAGCAGAGTCAACACGAAAGACACGAATAGGAGTGGACAGCGAACCATAGTGGCAAATTGTTTATAGATAGACAATGCCTCACTACGAGAAGACATAAAGTATATCCAAGTGTGGCGAGAGAAGTCATCTATAAAAATGATATAATATCGATGGCCCCCTTTCGAAAGGGAGTCAGACCCCAAACATCTGAATGAACAAGATCAAACGGACGCTGAGACACTGACTCACTATGAGAATAGGGAAGTCAATCTGCTTCCTAACTTACACCGACAATCTAAAGACACGCCTCCGAGATGCACCCGAAGACCACGACGAACTAAAGATGACAGACGAGATCCACACAGATGACCAAGACGGTGATACCACTGCTGGAAAGAGTTGGTTGACAGAGTGGTAGAAGCGGAGAGACTGGCGGCGACGGTGGCAGCGGAAGGAAGGTGAAGCCAGTCAAGCTCCCAGAGACGCAGTGAGTCAAGGCGCCGAGGGACAGAACCAACCAGAGCCCTTGTGTGGCGGTCCTGAACACAACAAGAGTCAAGAGTCAAGAATGACCCGACAACCAAGGTCAGTAATCTGCCCGACAGAAAGAAGCTGCATGGTTAGCCGAAAAACATGAGCAATAGAAGGAACATGAAAGATGAGTTGCTAAGAGGTCCTCGACCAGAGACAGAAAGAGAGGTACCATCAACAGTAAAAACACTGACAGGAAAATCAAGTGGTGTAATGAAAGAAAGAGTGGAAGAATCAGAAGTCATGTGAAAAGATGCTCCGAAATCAAGAATCCACGGGGAGGTACCTGATTGTGTAGGAGGTGGTTTCTCATTGCCCAAAGAGTCGATGAGCGTAACTCGCAGAACCTATCGAGGAGAACTCAAGAGGCAAGCGGCGTTGAAGTCCGCTATCTCCCCGCTCGATGAGAAACTGCCAAGGCGTCGATGTAGAAGCACCGGTGCCAGTGTTAGAAGAAGAACGTCGTGAAAGGTGCCACTGCTTCTTATAGCACTGAGACTCAATGTGGCCAACCTGTGGCAGTCGCTGGAGGAGGCAGTGTGCTGAAGCATGTAGCAGTCGGTGTAGCAGGTGGACGAGCGGCGGAGCCTGGAGGCGTCGACGAAGCTCCTGGCGGCAGTCCCGATCCCGATCGGGTGGCCCGGAGGCATCGACGGCGCGAGCGGCGGCAGCAACAACAATGGGGAGGGAAGCCGGCGGAGACGGCTAGGGAGGCCGACGGCGGCGGCTGGGGCAGGGGAGGACGAGTTGCGCGTCCGGGAGAGGTAACCCTAATGGGCTCTGATACCATGTTAGGAATAGCAACTTGTATTCCCAGGGGGCCAAAGGGCCAGTATATATAGACAAAGTACAGGAGGTGAATATGCAAATAACCCCTCATAACAATGGGGAATAACAAACTATACATATATCTCTAACAGTACTCTCTATATATATTGCCTATTGGGCCTCATCAATACACACATAATATTCATAACATCACCATGTATTCCAGTATGGAGTCAGTAGTTGTAACTAGCTATAATCAGTTGTATCTTTCACAGTTCCTAGTCTGGCACTATCTCCCTTTTGAATTTAGCTATTACTAATGTGGTGCATTATTAGTAAAATATACTAATATCAGTAAGTTCTGGACATGACACCATGTATTCCAGTATGGAGTTAACTAGCTGTTGCCATGATTTACATCAATAGGTCCCGTGGCATTCTTTTGATCTTTGTCATTCTTCGTATTTTCTTGTTCATTTTGATTGCCATCTGAGTTTTTGAACTAGAAGCGTTTTCTTTTAATGCAAACAGTATGGTATCAGTCAGCTAAGCAAGTTGGAGGACAGCATAAGTGAGCGGTGGGCAAAGAGGAAAAGTGAAAACATTAACATCAGTAAGTATGCTATTCCTTTTCAAAAAATAAATAAATAGTAGTCAATTTATCCTGTTGAATACTCTAATAAGTTTGCCAATTAATCTGTTTGGTCTAGTCCTTGTAGATCAAACTAAATCCTTTATTTATAATATTTGAACTGTGTTAGGACGATCAATGAGTGAAAAATCAAAGTGTGTTACCTCCAATCAGAAGAATCAATTTGATGGCAGTAGAAAAGAAATCAATGCTGCTATTGATCGGATATGTGAATTTACAGGTAAGAAAATATTTATATACCCACCACTGTTTTCTTGAAAGCTGATAACTCTTCAATATTAAAATGTGCATCTTTCCTTTCTTAGGGATAAAGGTTATATTCTGGGACCTGCAACAGCCATTTATTCACAATTTATACAAAAACAATGTTTCTCAAGCACGACTGGACACTATTATGGAAGTGCTTGATTTGGTACGTTCATAAGTTTTGCATCCTTTGAAGAACATAAAATTTGAAAAAAAGGATCCCTATGATCTAACAGTTGGCATGTGGCCTCACTTTTATTTATAAGCATGCAAAATGCCATATTTGACTTTGAACATGCCAGCTTGTTTCTGTTCAATTTACGGGCACTCTTACATTTGAATGCACCCCAGGCATGCCCAAATCCATGCCATGCATTTTTTTTACGAGAAAAATATGGATAAGGTGAGGTTTACATCATAAATTCTGTGGCCAAAGTGCTAAGCATATGCTGTTACCTCAAAACTTAGGGCAAGCGTATTTGTTACCTCTAGTGATTAGCATTTGTTGGTAAAAGTTTTATATTTGCCATTTTGTTAGGAAGTTTCTCTTGAACTAATTGGCACCTATTTGATGCCACCGCTCAATCTTTAGGTGCTTAATCAACTTTGTGATGTCATTGTGGAGCAACTGCGGGATCGTGTCGTTACAGGGCTTCTGCAAGCATCTCTGGTGATCACTTCGGCTACTAAAGTTTAGTGGGATGTTTTAACAAGTTCTGGCCTATAATGTTATCTTAAATTCTGTTGATTCATAGGATGGCCTACTTCGTGTAATACTAGATGGAGGTCCTACACGTGTCTTCTCTCCAAGTGACGCCTCTCTTTTGGAGGAAGATCTTGAAATTCTGAAGGTATATCGCTGTCTGAATTACACCTTGGTTGCTTCCAGAGCATTTAATTTTGCCTTGTCTTTGTTCGCTGAACAATAAACTGATGTCTTCACTCGTAGTAAGTAGTAACCATTCATTTGATGTAGGAATTCTTTATATCTGGTGGAGATGGGTTGCCTCGTGGAACTGTTGAGAATTTGGTCTCGCGTGTTCGTCCTGTAATAAATCTGATCAAGCAAGAGGTAAAGTTTGGATTAAATTTCTCATGAAACTTGTGGGGGAATCGGTGAATAGAACCTTGGCCGTGGAACTCTAGATCTTAGTGGTACACCATCCATAACGGCCTATCTCCAATGATTATGCCTAGTGCTCATTGGGAACAAACATCAGCTTCACATCCACTCTAGCGGACTTAATTATTTTCTTTTCCTCAAATTGGCCACAAACTCACAATTAAATTGTAGAAAAATTTCCCCATTTGCATCACAGACTACCAAACAATATAGTTAAGACAAGCTATCAATTTAATACCGCGGTCGAGATTTGGGACTAGGGAAGCTATAGTTTGTGGCACATACGCTGCTTTGGTCCTATTTGGTACAGCTTCCACTCTCAGCTTCTCAATCGATTCTCGTGGAGCCGTACCAAACATCCCGATTCTCAAAACCACTAGATTCTGCTTCTCGCGAGGAGCTGTCTCGAAAATGAACTAGCAACGAGAAGTAGCCTTCCAGCAGATTCTCATGAGAATCCGACCTTCAGAAACGAAAATACCCTTTGAAGTTGAAGGTTTTTACCCGCACCTAAGGGTGACATGGTCTATCCGCCTCTAATCCTCCCTTATATGGTTTTTGGAGCCAACCTACCAGCCAAACGGTTTCAACAGACAACTCCAGATTCTCAGAGAATCAGGAGCAGAATTTGGAAAATGAGAATCTAGAGCTGTACCAAACAGGGCCTTAGTGTTTGCTATAATCATATCCGTGAGGAAAAAAGTCCATATGTGGCCCCTCAACTCTTTCTTTGGTTTAATTTTCATCCCTGATGTCCAATACCGTTTAAAATCCCTCCCACAACTGGTAAAATCAGATCAAATCACGCCCAAACGCCAATTTTGTAGATGGTTTTGAGTGACATAACTGCTTCATCATCGGTTTTTGTCATATCATCTACCACATCATCAGCTTTGGATGTGACCACCGACAACTAGATGGGCTGACATGTGGGGTCAAGTTGATGTGGTTGATGACATGTCAAAAATAGTGATGTGGCAAGCACGTCACTCAAAACCACCCACAAAACCGGTTTCAGACGTGATTTGCTCTGATTTTGTTCGGAGACGAGTTATAAACGATATTAGACATAGTAGATGAAAAATAAACCATAGGAGTTGAGGAACCAAAATGGACTTTTTCCTATCTTTGAATGACTGGATGGCATTTCTTATATGTTCTTTGTTTCTCCCAGACGCGTGTGCTTATCGATGATCTACGAGAAGCTACTCAAGGGAGCAAAAGCAAATTTGGGACCGACTCCAAAACACTGCTTAGGGTCCTGTGCCACAGAAATGATTCAGAGGCGTCACATTATGTAAAGAAGCAGTTCAAGATACCCAGTTCAGCTCCGACTCCGAGCACCTGATCTGCAAACCGAAATGAAAATTCCGGATACTTCTCGAGGGCATATATGTCCAATGTAACAGTGCTCGTCCTTGCGGAAATCATATGCAGTGCCCACTTCCCTGCTTATAAAGTTCATGGTAACATTTGTGCATTATTTACAGTAGGAGCTAGCCAACTAGGATGTCGAGTGATCGCGGTGCAAGTTCTAATACATGGGCCTTGTAGTGATTAATTTATTGTTTTGGACCATGGAAGGTTTAGATGTTTATGTTTGTTTATTTTTTGGTGGATTGTGAAGGCATTCCTGATGAGAATGTCGGGAACAGAACGGATGTTTGACACAACTCTGTAGCTTGTTTTTGTGATACGATAATGGGTATGACGATTGTGATTTGCGTTGCAGCCGTTTGATGTGTTGTCTAAAATTAACGTGAACGTTATTCCAAATTTCTACTATTTTAGACCTCTGCCTAACATCATCGCCCCAAAATTACAGAACCTTTATGGAGGGGAGCACAAAAAAGAACGAATGACGACGGGCATATCTAAATCTGATACCAGAAAATCTGCACACCATTTCTTTTAGAAATAACAGGTTGCCCATGGCCCCAGCTACCATCTAAATTAAAAGCCATAACGTTCACAGTGAAGCTGTGCACACGATTTTCTCCACGGAGGTGATTCCTGCAGTAATTCTGTCAATCCGGCCACGCGTGAATCCACCTCTGTGGTCCCACATATGTGCGTCTGATATCGTGCGTGGCTAATTTGGCCACGTAGAAGGCACCACGAATGGTTGGTGCCTGTCGCATCTGCACGAAGAGGCCAGTGCAACTATATCACCCCTGGTCGCGACCCGTCGACGGTGTTTTTTCGGGCCAGCGGCTGTTGGTATATTTCTATCTCCATAGGGCCATCGGGCCAAGCTAGTGTTGGTGTGGGGGTCTGTGCTCGCGATTTTGACCTACACGGAGGTGATTCGTGTAGTGATTCTACCGATCCATAACGCATGCTCATTTTTTTAGTCAGACGTGATATCCACAACCGTGGCCTCACGTACGCGTGTTTGGCATCGCACGTGGATAAATCGACGCCTAGGGTGGCACCGTGGACACTCGGTGCTAGTCGAACCCGCACGAATGGGCCAACGCAGCTATCTCGCCCCTGGCTCAAGTCCGCAGACAATATTTTTTGGGTCAGCGGTTGTCAGGGTGTTTCTGTCTCCACGGAGGCATCGGGCCACACTAATGTCGGTCCGAAGGGATGCACAAGCGATTTTGGCCTTCATGGAGGTGATTTGTGCAGTGATTTTGCTGATCCGGGTCACCTGCTTATTTTTTTAAGCCAGGTGTGAAATTCACCCCTGTGGCCCGGCGTGCGTGATTTTTGTATCGCGTGTGGCTAGTTCGAGCGCCTATGGGGCACCGTGGACAGTCCATGCCGGTCGAACCCACATGAAGGGGCTAGCACAACTATCTCGCCCATGGTCGGGGCCCGTCGATGACATTTTTTGGGCAAGCGATCGTCGGGGCGTTTTTGTCTCCACAGGGGCATAGGGCCACGCTCGTGTCGGTCCGATGGCATTTCTTCGGGTGATTTTATTGATCTGGACCACCAGCTTATTTTTTAAGCCAGACATGAAATCAACCTTCATGGCCCCGCATACGCGTGTTTGGCATCGTGCTTGTCTAGTTCGATGCCAGGGGGCACCGCGGATGCTTGTCGTCGATCGAAACCACACGAAGGGGCTAGCACAACTATCTCACCCCTGGTCAAGGCTTGTGAAGTGGATCAGATGCTCAAGAAGGGAGGGGGGAATTGGGTATCTTTTTCGAACTAGACCAAATTAAATAAATTTTGAACAAACTAGAAACTACTCCCGACCTAAGTGTCTATAGTTTGTTAGTGTGCTTAATCAACTCCTAAACATGTTAGTAAAGTTTTGCAACCTAAGTCTAGTGATATAGGAATTGAAAGAACGAGAATTTAAACGCGGAAACCTAAAAGGTACTAGAGATAACAAATTTTTTTACCAAGGTCTCAGAGATTCGGCGATCTCTCATAATCCTCGTTGGAGCACTCTCGCAAAAGTATAGCTCCTACTTACCCGTGTAAGGATCCAAGCAATCAACTCATTGTAGTCCTTCTCCTCTCCGGATAAGTGGACTCCAAACCTCACAACCCTCACGGTACCTTTCACAAGCTCCTCATTGGAAGGTCACCAAGAGCATGCCTCTAAGCCATATAGGAATCACCGAATTCTAAGCCATCTAGTAATAAGCTCAAGGATGTCACTTGAACCCAGCAATGTCAAGCAACTAAGAGTGCGACACGCTAAGGCCTAATCTACTCTCTCACACTCTCAAAATCTCAACTTGAAGCTCTTGAGTGCTCTTGACCTCCTCAATATCCAAACCACTAGTTTGGAGTCGCAAGAGGGCTAACTTGAACGCCCATGGTCTACTTATATAGCCTTTCCATTTAAAAAACTACCTGTTTGACCCCTTTTTTGAAAAATGTCCGCAGACATGGATCATCCGCCTCAGTTCATTTTTCCTTAGCTCCAATGGTTTAAAAACTAGTCATTATGTCAAATTGGATCATACTCCTTGACCCGGATAATCCGTCTGAGCCGTATCATCCACCTTAATATATCCACCCTGTGGAGCCTCTCTAGAACAATGGTACGAGGTACACCTTGATCCGGATCATCCACCTCAGTGCTTCACTAAAATTGAACCTTGTTGGATCAATGGTACACCTCGGGGCGTATGACCAGCATCTCAACTGGTCCAAAAACACCATCTCTAGAGAGAAGATACGCCTCAACCCGCATAATACGTCTCTGTGTAAAAGACCATGGACACAAAAAAACACCCTCTCTAGACTAATGGTGTGCCTCAATGGTGTAGGTTGACCCAGATTACACGCTTCTCCATAAATTCCCCAAAATACAAAAAAACACCCTCTCTGGACAAATGGTATGCCTCAATGGTATGACTGAACCAGTGATTTCAATATCGGCCGAAAATTGGCTGAAAACCGGTTCTATCGGACCCCCCGGTAGAACCATAAATCGGCGCTGAAATTTCTGGTTTGGTTGAATTTTGGCTAAATTTGATTGAATTTCGCTCGAATTTGATTTTTTTTAATTTGAAATTTGAAAAATTCAAAAAAAAGGAAAATTTTGGCCGAAATTTTCAGATTATCGGTCGTATCGGCCTTACCGTCCACCCCCAGTAATTTTTTGAACCGGTATTAAAATCCCTGGACTGAACCGATCAAACCCACACGAAGGGGATGCAGCTATCTCGCCCCTGGATGGGGTCCGTTGTTGGTGTTTTTTGGCTAGCTTTCACCGTGGCATTTCTATATCTACGAGGGCATCAAGCAACATTGGTGTCGGTGCGGGGGGCTGCGCCTGCGATTTCGGCCTTCAAGGAGGTGATTCATGCGGTGATTCTGCTGATCGGAGTCACTTTCTTATTTTTTAAAAGCCAGTCATAAAATTCATCTCTATGACCCTGTGTATGTTCGTTTCGCATTGTGTATGACTAATTCGGGCTTCTAGGGGGGCACCACGCATACTTGGCGCTGGTCAAACTAGCACGAAGGTGCCAACAGAGCTATGTCGCCCCCTAGTTAGGGCCCACTGACGGTGTTTTTTGAGCCAACGGCCGTCGGGGCGTTTTTGTCTTCACGGGGCATCGTGCCACGCTGTTGTCGATACTGGGGCACACAAATTTGGCCTTCACGGAGGTGATTCAAGTTGCGATTATGCCGATCTAAGCCGACGGCTTATTTTTAGATATCAGAATGCAATTATGCAAGTTACAATCCCAGTAAAAGGAATAAATACGTCACAGTTATACAGAAACAGCAGGTGTCAAAACATAAAACCCCGGAGATAAGGGAACTTTATTTCTGCCAGGTCGTTTCCTTGCCACCATGGTCATTTCAATCCAAGTTTGCCAAGGAACTCCACGATGTTGCTGTCCAAGCCACGAGAATACGAAAATCTGTCACATAATCTAAAGAGTTCACACACCAAGCTCACACCAATGACTTCGAGTTCCGAGGACGTGTCCCTCGAATCTGACAAACAAAGACAACAAATGAGTAGAGAAGAGTTTTCATCTCAAATAGGAGCAAAAAGGAAAACATTATTGGTCTTATATTGGGCTAGAAATAATAACACTAAAATTGCTTAGAGAAAATTGCACTGTCAGTCTCTGAACTTGCGAAGTTGTGTCACTTAGTTCTCTAAACTTGTATTTTACTTTCTCGGCTTCCTGAACTTGCGAGATTGTGATAATTAGCTCCCTGAACTTGCATTTTACTTCCTCAGCCCCCTGAACTTGCGAAGCTGTGTCACTTAGCTCCCTAAACTTGTGTTGAAGCAAAATTCGTCAGATACAATCTCAGCGACTTCACCTGTTCCGAGCTCGGTGGATTCGTCGCCGCCCCGTTCCGGCCGTGTTCATCGTTTCCGTTACCTCATGCTGACAAAAATGGATTCTTCGGGCCCGAAAACGCATCGTGCTCGCGTTTTTGCTGGAGCTCCACCATCGCAGCTTGCAAGTGCCCTCGCCTTGTGTTAGACCAGGTGGACTGGTCGTAAAAGACAATGTGGACTGGTCGTAGACTTTGTGATAATGACTAATTGACGGTTGGGTTGTATTGACATTTGCGGTTGTAAAAGTTTCGGTTGCTGGCTTTTAGTGTGAATGATCGGATCGTGCATTGTATCGGGTGGTCTAATAGGTGATACTCGATGATCCTTTTCAACTTGACTCAGAGTACTGTAGCTCCGAGTATTGAGTGTTAGTTTTCCGAGTATCGAGTAGTAGAGCTTCGAGTAATGTACTCAGTCGTAAGTCGAGGTGTGTGTCGAGTACGGCGGGCGCCGGAGTTGCATAGTCGATGGTCAAAGCTACAGTGATTGGTCGATGGTCGAAGCTACAGTGCATGGTCGATGGTCGAAGCTACATTGACTGGTGATGGTCGATGGTCGATGCTACAGTGTATGGCCGATGGTTGGCTACAGTGACTTGTCAATGGTCGGGCTACGATGGTCGGTCGATGGTCGGGTTACGATGGATCGATCGATGGTCGTGGGATTCTGTCGGGACCCAAATATGCAAATCTGGACCCTCTGTGTATACTGCACTAGTCCAGGATCACGCTAGTGCACACAGTGGCAACATTGGTGAAATATCAATTCCATATACTAAGATGACTAATTAATAGACAAGTATCAATAATTATCAGAGTAAAGACTTTAAGGGCAAAACTTACAATTAATATCTCAGAAGACAAATAGCTCAATAAAGCTACAGCGGAACGTAACAGAATAACTTCAGTGAAGCCCATCCATATGCCCACAGACAATCGACTCGGGTAGCGCGACCTAGTTCTTCACGATCCTTGAAGAAGACCTTGTTGACTGACGATTCCTCCACTTCTGTTGATTGTTTATAGCAAGTATTAGTACACAACCGTACTCGCAAGTCATACCACAGAATGCAATTTATAGATGATGGCTTATTCTAAAGGAATGGCTTTTGTGGTTCTTTTGCAGAAATGCAACATTTGCAATTGAATACAAGTAATAGATTGAAAGCATAATTCAAAACAATAATAATTTATCTTTTGATTTCACAAAGGACACAAAGTCTAATCAAATTATTCACACAACTGCACAAGTTATCTCACATAGCTGACCCTTCCCAAAGGTTTATGAAAATCTACATCTCGTGTGAAATCCCTGAGCTTGTCCATGACCGAGGACGCGGCTATTCGAATAGATTGATTAACACTCTGCAGAGATTGTACACTTTACCCACACGATGTAATCAATCGGATCAGAGTTGATCACAACAAAACCTTTCAGAAACTTCATCTCAAACATTGACACTCCCGATGTGCTTTTCTGCCGGCCAACCGATACACACAGCGTTTGATTACGACACACATCGTTAGACAGGGATGCAGCGAACCGTCCCGCGATGTGACATATCACACATCCAGCCCATCACACAGCTCAAAGTACAACCTGAGTTGTCAAAATCAAGACTCCATAACTTACTAAGTCAGACCCAGCCTATACTAGGCATGTGGTTGTACAGTAAGGCACAGTTCAATGGCGCACAAAGTGAAGTTCTTAATTGACCAAGGCAAACATCCTGTTTTTCCCAAATTCATAAAGTTTTAAAGCACACAGCTCCACCAATCACACAGAATCCACCACTTGCCTCAGTCTAAATCTTTTCCCACCTTGTTGATTAAGTGCAACACATGCCATCAACGAGTAACAGCACGCAACACACACAGTTTCATCACACAGTTCCATAATCACTTAGTCAAGTTTATAATTGCGACTCACATGAAATGTTGACTCGTGGCATGGCTAAGCAGTCTACTCGTATCTAACCAACCCACGTTGGTGCTACGATAGTACCAAGTAGTAATGAACCATTCTACGGTGACAAAAGAATATGACATACAAATTGACAAGGTGGGTATAACAAATTGGATTAATAACTACACCCAAAAATATTTAAATAAATATTTAAATTAGAATGCAATAATTTGAAACAAGATAATTTGAAAACTGGGTGCAACATGATCAAATGTATAACTTGCCTTGCTATAGCAATGATGGTCTTATTTATCTTCAATCTTTATTTCCTCGATCTTCAGCTCCTTCGAACGATTCCGGGGTTTCAACGTCTAACGATAAAGAATACGCAAAATACACAAAATTCAAAAAGACAAATCAAATAAACTCCAAATTGAAATTGAAAGGTACTGGAAGATAGATATTGAATTTAGATGAATGACATATGGGCCACAGGTCTATGGACCAGATCCACGGAGATATGCTAGTCCACGGTGGACCAAGCTCATGGAGGAGGGTTGACCAAGAGTTGACTGACATGCGGGACCTGCATGTAAGAGAGATAACAATTAGGGTTTTTATTTTGGATGGATGACATGTAGGGTCCACGTGTAAGTGAGAGGAGACATATACATACATATGCATACATACATACGTGCATACATATGCATACATGCATACATACGTGCATACATATACACACATGCATACATACGTACATATATATATATATATATATATATATATATATATATATATATATATATATATATATATATATATATATATATATATAGGAAAATGGTTTGGTACTCCTGGGAGTATGTACTCCCGCCTCTCATATACCACTTAAATCGTATGATAATACCTCTTTATCTATTTGAGTAAACTCCAATGATGATTATAAGATACTCCAAAGTGAGTTCTATGAAAAAATTCATGAAAGTCCACTTTTTATAGAAAATTTGTGTGTATACTTTTGTTTATATATGAAAAAGGTATATGACAAAAATAAAAGACTCCAATGAAAAATTTTCAATCAAATTGCACTGGAGTATCTTATAATTGGTATTTAAGTATACTGAAAATGATAAAGAAGTATAATATATTTATTTAAGTGGTATATTCGAAGCGGGAGTATGTACTCCCAGGAGTATATATATATATATATATATATATATATATATACACACACACACACACACACACATATATACATACATATACGTACATATATACGTATATGCATACATATATATACATACATACATACATATATGTATATGCATACATCTATACATACATACATATGTACATACATACATACATACATACATACATACATACATATGCATATACATGTATATACGTACATACACACGTACGTATCAACAGTAACAGAGGGCGGGAGCTCGCCGGTCGACTCGTGCGCATGGCGGCGTCGGCTTGGAATGGAGTTGGCATAGAGGGCTGCAACGAGAGAGGAAGCCAGGGAGCAAGCCAAGACACGCACTGGAGAACATAAGAATGAAACAACAGAACATTCATGGCCGGTTCTAGCGCATGGCAGCATGGAGACATGTACATGGTAGAGAGATGGCAAAACAAAGAAGGAGAGAGGATTGACAAAGTAAGGATTAGAGAATAGATACCAGATTCACCGGAATCGGCACAACAGAGAGACACAGAGAACCAAGAAGCAAACTGAAACAACAGAACGTAATTTGGAAACTCAACAGAGCCGAGAGAGAAGAACAGAGGACAAGAACCGAAACTATCGAAGCCATGTACAGAACAATACATATAAATAGTAACATAATATTAATGGTGCATGGGGTGGCCGGCGGCCGGAGGCGACGCGACAACGGTGAAGGGGTAAAACAAAAAGGAAACGACGAGCCGGACGCGATGGAGCGGTTGGATTTAGGAAATACTCACCGAGGAAGCGAGAAACGCGAAGAATACGGTTAGGTTGCAACGGAATGTGGAACTCCTGCGATCTTCGGGCGAAGGGGCTGGTACCATGACGTAGAGCACGACGACGCAAACCCAACGCCGCAGATGGTTCGGCCGGCGAAAGTCGGATGGAGGAGAAACTCGTCGGAAAAGACTTTTGGGTGCAACTCGGTATTCTGCGAACTGCAACGAATATAAATCGATTCAGAGGAAACCAAATCAGGGGATTGGAAGAGGATGTCGAGACGGACGCGTGGGCGCAGACAGCTCGCATTTATATGCACCGAGGAGAAAGATATGAAAGTTTGAAAATTAGAGTTTGAAACGCACACGAGACGTTCGGCTCGGTTGCGCGACGATCGGCTGAAAATCCGGATGAACAGTACCGTGCATGGTACTGTAGCAACCGAACAGGAGAGAGAGAACATAATTTTTGGAATTAAATAAATAGCCCAAAAATCCAGGAGATCAAATAAATAGGAAGTAAATCCAGAGAAATCTCCAAAAATACCAAAATATTTCTGGGAACACAAGGAAGTCAAATAAAATAGATTTTGATTTATTTGATATTTAGATTAGTCAAATTAAATATTTTTTAATTTAGAAAATTCCAATTAAGCTTTATTAATTCAAATAAAATTAGTGAAATTTTCCAGGGATCTAAACTACTCAAAATATTTTTGAAAAGTCAAATTTTGGGACGTTACAGATTCGTGATCGGTAGTCGTAGGTTTCGTGAGCGGTTGTCGTGGACTTCGTGCTGAGCGGTCGTAGCCTTTGCGATCAGTGGTCGTAGGTTTCTGATCGGTAGTCGTACGCTTATAGTAAGTGGCTGTAGGCCTCTAGTAAGTAGTCGCCCGCTTCTAGTCGGTAGTCGTAGGTTTCGAGTGCTTCAATACTGGTTTTCTTCAAGTACTTTGAGTACTGTGTATCCGGTTGGCACCAGATGGCGGCGTACACAATGCATGATGCGACCGCTTTACAGAGTCGTCTCGAATTGCTTTTCTAAAAGCTAAAATTTATGGTCGTGGATGATCTGATTCGTGTTTCTTGATGGATGTGAGTGTGATATGCGCGTGTGAACTGATATTGGTCAAGTTGGAAAACTTGTGCCAAGAAAACGTTCTTTGATCTGTGCATGTGTAGGTTGAGCGTAGAGACAGTCATGGTCCATGACGAGGAAGACCAGAACTTGGAGGGGGAAATCCAAGGTTCAGGTGACCGTGGATGTCACGAGGTGGTCGTGCTCACGCTGCGGCACATGTAGATCAAAGGTGAATGCATGATGCGTAGTCGATGCTACAGGAGGTGCCGTTCTGGAGGATTCGACGCGTGAAGAGTTATAGAAGGTTTAGAGATATTACCGTGATTTGAGAGGTTTCTGTTCCCTTATTTCACAGATGAGATAGGATTGTGTCCGTGTTGATAAGAACACGATTTAGGGCCCTAGCGTATGAAAGACCGAAGATGTTAAGAGGAACGTAGGTTTGCGAGAGGTTTTTTGGGGCTTTTGGCAGCGGCGGCTTTCAGGGAGAGAGTTTTTTCGGTGCTTTCTTACTAGGGTTTGAGGGGTGCTGTGAGAGCACTTTGTAGACATATGATATATTTGAGTAATAACAGATCACAACTCTTTCAAGAAAGATTTGTCATCTCTGCCGGCGTGTGATTCCGGACTTTGTGTTAGACTTGTTCTCTTTCATCGCCGTCTGCTTGTTCTTCTGTCTTTGATCTATTTTTCAGTCTTCGACCAGCTCTCGTGTTGATCAGTCTTCGATTAGTTCCTGTTCCGAGAGATCCCCGACTTGTTCGTCCATTGTTTTTGATCTGCTTTTATTCTTTGCAGTGCGTGAATTTTCCAAGTCGAAGGGTGGAAAAAATATGACAGTCGAACTCTTTTGACTAGGTGGTCGTAATTCTCCCTACCAAAATTTTCGACCACTATGACGAGAAGACCAACTCGTACAAGTAAATAGTATTCAGTTATCAGTTGAATCCAGAGCAGGGTCTTGTTGGTAAGTTGAAAAAGAAGCACTACAGTCATTCACCCCCCCTTTGATTGTCGTATCTGATCCTACACCTTGCCTCCTCTGAGTTGGACATGAGAGAGAGAGAGAGAAAAGTACATTCCCAGTGTCAGAACAGAAGCTACTCACACTGCACGAAGTCCATTTGGTCGTTTGCTAACAGAAAAGGCTGAGCCGGCAATCACTGTGAGAGATAGAGAGAAGTACTGTGCCCCTGCTTTGGCACTGGGAATGTACCTCTCTCTCTCTCAGCCAACTCAGAGAAAGCAAGGGCGAGGGCAGCAGCAAACTGCGACGGTGGAGCTCCGGTGAAGATACGATCACGGTGCGTTCCCGAGCCCAAAGAAACCGTTTTTATCGGCATAAGGTGACGGGGATGATGAACACGGCCGGAACGAAACAACAACGAGTCTACCGGACTTGGAGGGGATGAAGTTACTGTGGATATCATGGGGATATGCTCCAGATCTTAGGATGATGTGACAATTGGCAATGGCGTTAACGGTTTATCGTTTCACGAGTTTTCGACAAAGTTCAGGCTTTCTGGACAGGGGCGGTCCGACCGGCCATAGCATGGCGGTCCGACCGGTCCCAAATCGGTCGGACCGGCCATGTGCGGCGGTCGGACCGGCCGTGACAAAAAATGGTCAGAACAGGCTGGGCCAAAAATAGAGGGTGTAGGCAAGTGAGGGGATCCCAATGCACTTGGTCTCATGATTTTTGGAGTCTCCAGTAAAAATTTATTCGAGATATAAAATTCGGTAGGGTGCAGGATTTGAGGGCCAAAATTTGGCTAAGTCCCATTGGCGGTCGGCCGACCGTAGCCAGAGATCGGGCGGGCGATCGGTCAGATCGAGGCCGACCGCCCCGAGGGGCGGTCTGACCGGTTGTCACTTGAACGTCGGCCTTCGTGGCGACGTTGTTCGTTGGTTAGGTCAAATTCATGAGTTTCAGTGCATATGTGTTGCATGATGCATGTTTTGACTAACGTGGGTCAAGTTGTGAAGAACTTGTTCCCGGATTCGATTTGCTTTGTCTATTGTTGTGCAGGTTACTTGGTGGTCAACGACGGTCAACGGTGAGGATGATCGGGACTATGCTTGGAGAGCTGAGGTCCAGAACGATCGACGATGCCGGGTGAGGTCAATTAACTCAAGTGTGGTGCAGAATAGACAAGGGTGATCGAACGGACAGTTCGGTGCGACTGGTTTGATCAAGCAGCGCGGGAGTCGGTGCAAGTGCTATGGTGGTTTCGGTGGGAGCCGGATGGGAGAGACTTGCCGACACGGAGAGAGCCGTTGATCAACCTACACGTGGCGGAAGCGGCGAAGTGCCAAGACAGATGGACTCGGTCTTCGGAGAAGGACCGAGAAGGGGTATTTTGGTAATCTTACCAAATACCACCTTGGTGACCTTTTGCCAACCCGCGGCGCAAGACGACGCAAAGAGAAGCGGTTTAGGTCAAGAGGTGTTGAAGACGGCGCTTTAACATGCGTGCGTGTGTGACCCGTTTGTGTTGGGCCTTAACGGGAGCCCATTTAAGTTAAAACTTCTAAAAGGTCTAAGTCCCCACTATAAATAGAGGAGGGAGGTGGCTGCACCCCTTTCAACCCTTTCATTATTGTTGAAACCCTAGTTTAGCTTAGGGAGAGGATCAGTGGAGGTTAGGGTTCTAGAGAGTTTTGATTTGATTTCGTGCTCTTGGATTGAGCTTTATCCTCCATTGATGGAGTGGCTGTAAACCCAAACCCTATCAAATCAATCCAAGGAAAGTTTGCTCAAAGATGTGTCTCTTTGTCTTTCTTCTCTCTATTTGGTGATTTTGAGTCTTTCTTTGATTCACATATTTTTGATTGATTTCTTCACATGATCTAGCTTGCTGTGACATGTGGGAACACATCTAGGATCATCTTGATCATCAATCACCCACGAGCAAGTTTTTGGATCTAGTTTTCGTTTTGACTCGGTTTTGAACCATCCACCTCTCAAACTGAAAAAGGTCATAACTTTTCCAAGGATCTTCACGATCTTCGATTGGAATAGGTTCCTGACATCCTAGAGAAGGTGTGTTCCAAGTTTCATCAAGTTTGGAGTTGTAGATCAAAAGTTACATCTATTTGCAACTTTATTTTTCGGGCTATTTTTACTGTTCATCAGACTTGAGGTCAGACCGCCCCTGGTGACCGGTCCGACCGCCCAAGGCACCGGTCCGACCGCCATTAACACAGAGGTTAGACCGCCCAACACTTAGAATTTTAGCCCATGTTGATTTCGGTAGTTTTGCTTCGGGGTTTAGATTGGATTCAATACTAGTCTTCCGCTGTACTGGTATATTGATCTTCATAACTTCCATAGCTATTGGAGTGAGATTTGGATTGAATCTGATCTTGGTTGAAAAAGTGAGCGTGCTCCTATTCACCCCCCCTCTAGTCGCCTTTTCGGTCCAACAGTTACTGACATCGTATCCGATAAATTTCACTTCAACGCAAGTTCAGGGAGTTAAATGACACAACATCGCAAGTTCATGTGGGTTGAGAAAGTAAAATGCAAGTTCAAGGAGCTAAGTGATACAACCTCGTAAGTTCAGGAAGCTAAAAAGTAAAATGAAAGTTCAGAAAGCTAAGTGGCATAATCTCGCAAGTTCAATGACCTGTAGTGTAATTTTCTCAATTGCTTAGGAGAGAAAAACGCAGCAGAATAGCTAGCTGAGATAAAGGACTCAAAATGAACCACATATGATACAATATATGGAAAATCTACCTTAAAAACACTTTTTATCCATTACCTGATTGCCCCATTGGTAATATTGATCTCAACTGAATTTGAAATATGCAGAGGCAGGTACAGTGGCGGTCTCAGTACCAAATTTTAGGGGGTGCTCTCACCTGTTTACGGTTTGCCGAATGTCAAGTTATCGGTCAGCGGTAGTCTATCTGAACGCGGCTAGAGCAGGAAGTGCTATGAAGTACACCGTAAGTCGTCCGTCGATAGGGGGCAGCCTCTGGGTCCACCCCTGGTCATGTAAACACAAAGAAATGAATCATAAAAACACATAGATCGTACAAAATAGGTAGCTTCATGTTGCGTGACTATATAAATTTGATAGAAGTACAACAGATTTCTAACTTAGGCCACTTGGTGTGTGGGTGGGTGGGTGGGTGGGGGGGGGGGCTCGAAGGGGGTCTTGGTAGGGACAATTAACAAACTATCAATGTGTCCTCACTCTGTCATCCTACAAAAATGAATGCTTGTTTTGGCGTGCTCAAGCCTCGGAGGACTGAGGTTGAGGCTGTTTAGAAGTTCAAACTACAAACTGTCTAAAAAAAGGGTGCCTCCCCCACCTCTAAGTGATCTTGAGATGCTGATTTCAAATCACACAGCTTCTGAGCACAATTCTTGCTATTCGAATGACAAGTCCATATAGCAATTAATCAAGCTCACCACTTCGATTTTGCTCATATCATATACAGGAGACGGATTACTTGTACCATTCAGAGCAATGACTCAGGCTCATAATTGCAAGTTTGCAACCATACCGATTGTGTATATTTATTCAAATCAATATAGTGACAGAACTTTATAGATGAGAGGACGACCAAAAGGACTTTTCTGCCTCCTTATGTTTATCAAAAGAAAAGCAGACAAGATAAGTTGTGCTTGACTGGAATGGATTTTTCAAGGTGAAACAATCCAAAGGCATGATGTTGAAGTCATTGTTTAGGAAACTTGAGGGCTGTCTTAGAAAAACTAAAAACAAAAGACACTCCTAACTGTTAAGGGTAGTAATGTACTAGTATGAGTGTACCAAGGGTATTTTTGGTGCTAGTCTAGGGTTGTGTCCAAGGATAGAAAGCTCAGAACCGGATGAAATCCCGGCCGTGAAGCGATATTCAGTAACGCCTACATCGAAATTTCAAAAAAACCGGTATGAATTCAAATTTTGAATTTTGAATCAATTTTACCGCCGAGAATCGGACGATTCTGGTCAAACCGCAAAAACCCGGAAAATGGTGAAAATAGTAATTATGAAATTTAAATTTAGAATAATGCAAATATTAATGAGAAAGTGTTTCAAGATGTACATAAAAAGTCATCCTTGGTTGCTTCACTCTCCAGAGCAGTCCTCTCGTCCAAGTGTTCTAACTTCTAAAGCATGTAACATAATAAAAAACATAAGTTAATGATAATGAACGATAGCTTGACTAGCATACGAAAAACAATAATAAGAAGTAATTCATACCAATACATTGTCGAGAAACGCGAAGGTTGCGCAATGTAGTCGTTGTTATCATAGAGTATAAGTCCTTTAAATTGTGCTAGGTGAGCCTTGTATTGATCCAAAGTGTGTGTTTCGTGTGCATATTGTAGCCAATGATTATAAAGTTGTTGGTAATATGTGGGTTCGACCAACTGGTAAACGTTTCTGGCATTAGTATTGAAGGACACAAGACCGTAATAGACACTAAGATCAGAAGAGACGTCCGACAAATGAGAATCATCTCCAGAAGGCAATAGATTGACATCTCGACGTCCATAAGTCCGAGTGGATCTTGAGCTAGCATGCAATTCATAGGAAGAAGAGTCATGTGGCTGAGATTGATCTTTTTGGCGACCCTTACCCCTCGTGTAGGTCTTATGAAATTGTTTTGAAGCATGACAACCATGGTCTTCATCCTGAGTAGCATGCGTGAAGTTTTGCTCGCAGGTGAATTCCAATAGTTGGTCTTGCCCTGCATCATAAGCAGTCCCACCATCAGCACCATCATCGGACGACGGAGAGCTGCTATCACCAGACTCTTGGTACTGGACTTCATCAGATGACGGACTTTCTGTTTCTTTGTCGCTTCCCACAATATCCTCCTCAATGTCCTTTTTCTTCTTCTTGTCAGGCACTTGTTTCCTTGTTTGTGTAAGTGAGGCAAAGTCTTCAGCCAATTTTTCAGTTGGTTGGCTACAATATTTTCTTTTCCTAAGATGACTCTTGCCAATATTTTTCCTTGTCCATTGCTTCAATGGTTCATCATCTAGTGGTTTATTCAATTCCTTTTGAGGGATGGCATCAACTACAACTGTAGCTAGCATGGGGAGCTCACCTTCCTCGTCGAGTAGGGGCTCTGATTGTATCATGGAGCTAACAAGCCACTCATAGATTGGGTTCTCTCTGTCGTACAGAGTGGCATTGATTAGATCGCCAAAAGGATCTACATCCCTATCTTCATTTCTAGTCTCATGCTCTTGCAATCGTAGCCTTAGATTGTAGTGGACATACACGAGTTTATGTAGTTTCTTGTACCCAAGACGGTTCCTCAATTGTGTATGTACTAATGCAAATATGCTCTAATTTTGTTCACATCCACTGTACGAAACACATTGCGAGACAATCCGCAAGGCATATTTTGTTAATGTCGGTGTCTGCGCTCCAAACGTCATCCACCATGTAGCTACAAGTAACATAAAATTTGTGTTAAACTAATAGTGATGGGTCATTTTCCATGTATATGTAAGTTCGTAACAACCTACCTGCAGAATGACGATTATCACTCATGTGAGCCTCATTTGAAGCAAATAAACCTCGTCGATTGCGGTGTTGTTCTAGCTCGTCTAGAGCCTGCACTGCGTCGTCGGGTGTATCGGCTATTCTCTGAATCACCATTGTCAGGGAAGCGACGAGGGCTGGATTCTTCTCCACATTATAGAAGCGGCTCTGCGGGTTTAGCAACGATGCTGTGCAAACAAACACACTTAGAATGTTAGAAAAAATACAACAAATATGTGATATTATTTGGATTTAGGAAACTATGAACTTGCCTGGAACTATGTATGTGCGGTCCTTCATCATTGCAATTCTCCTATTAACAATCTTTATGACACGACCATAAGTGGCATCATCTTCTTTCAGTACGTCTTGAAGTTCGAAATTGAGTTCGTACGTCTTTCCAACCATTTCTGCCACTGTTGCGGGTTTCTGTTGGTCGACATATCTGAGTAGTCGGTAAATTGGTTCTACCAATTTTATGACCCAATCCATACTCGACCACCATTGTCTACTTGTGAGGCAGGAATACATGTATTCTCCTTCCTCGGTCGTGCTCAAATGGTTGGAGCCCCATACATCTGACACCATCCACTTCGTGAACTTTGCTTTTCTATCCCAAAAACTTTTCAAGAAAATGAATATGGTTCCAAACCTTGTCGCGTTTGGACGAACTATCTCCCCTCCAATTTGTTGGCGCATTTCATTATGGAGGCGACTATGGTTGTATAGGAACCGACAAATCCTCTTAGCCGCCTTGATAACTGTATCAACCTCCTCGAACTGACCAATATCCTTCAACATGAGGTTGACGGTGTGCGCTGCATATGGCTGCCAGACTAAAGTTGGATACTCTTCAATTACCAATTGGCATGCTTTCTTATAGTTCGCACCATTGTCAGTCACAATCTGCATGACATGTTTAACTTCAACTTCTTCCACAACTCTACGAATCTCACGATACAAAAAATCAGCATTTTGTATGTCACCAGTTGCATTCACTGACTTATGAAAAAACATTCTTCCATTGCAGTACAACATGAAGTTAATGATACTCATTTGTGTAGGCCCAGTCCAGGAATCACACATAATAGAGACTCCATATATATCCCAGTCTTCTTTGAACTGTGCTACGTACTCCTTTACCTCTTGTTCGTTGGCATCAAGATATGTCCCATCGATTTCATACCCTCTTTGTGACGGAACCCCTTGGCCAAGTTCTTGTGTCTCTTTGATGGCGGCACAAAAATAAGGACACTCTATCTTAACTCCAGCAATGTCATTACTATGGAACCACTTAGACTAAATTTTTCTAAGTTTTGACTTTGCTTCTTCGCGAAGTGTTGTATCAATGTAGGGTTGGACGGGTGCCCGACTGCGCAAAATATCAGGATCAACTCTCATGGACTGTGACATGCCCAACATCCTCGAAAAAGTATTGCTTCCTGTACCACTACCTCTGCCACTTCCACTTCCCCTTCCACTTCCACTTCCCGTACCACTTGCACTTCCCATACCACTTCCACTACCACCACCATGTTCAAACGTCGCACCCCTGGCTCCAGCCCTTTGTTGCATCTGATGTAACTCTAACGACTCCCGACGAGCCCATTCTATTTGCATTTCCTCGTTATCATCGAAGGCATCTTCATATGATGGACCACGAGCTACATGCTCTCTCGCGGCTTCCTCCATTCGCAGCCGTTCATCTTTAAGAGATTTCTTTCTTGCCTTCGCTTCTTCAAGACTTGCCAGCATGAGCCTTCGGACTTCCGCCGGAACCCCATTGCAAGCAACAACATCTCCGTGTCTCCCGACAAGATGTAGTTTGAGGCGGGTGACACCTCCGCCTGATTTTGTTAGATTACAATATCTGCACTTCCAACTAACACCTCCTAGTCTCTCTCCATGGTCCCAAACATTGATGGATTTAGAAGCCATCACCTACAATAATCCATACAGGATGAAAATTGTTAGTGCATCTTGTGTCATGTCCTCACCTCCTAGTCTAGCTGTGGTGGTTTACTTACACTCATTTGCATGTTAAATAATTTCAGATTTATTATCACCTGCATACTAAGTAGAAATCAGCTAGGTTCTGGTTTGCTATTCTGTTTTTGGAGTACATTTTATCCATACTTTACAAAGAACCTGTTGCAACAAATGATTCTGTACCCTTGGTTCATTGTATTGGACTATAATTACTCTAGTATTTCACCCTTGGTCCAAATGTGCAACCCTCCACAAATGTATTTAAGATGGTTTCCTACACTACGTTCTCTCCTTCGTCCCTACAAACAATGAACTCAAAAACTCCACAAGCAGAAGAAAAAAGTTTCAAACCTGCTGCTTGTGCTTATGTTGCTGCTCCTACTTGCTTGTACTTGTGCTTGTGCTTGCTTGTGCTACTGCTACTGGGTGTGTGCTGCCCTGGTTGTGAACCAAGTTAATGGAGGGAGGGAGGGAGGGAGGGAAGAGGGAGGCTTGCTGCTCTGGTTGTGCAAATGGATTAATGGAGGGAGAGAGGAAGGGAAGAGGAGGCAATCAGGGAGTAAGAAAGAGAACAAATTGAAGTGGGGAGCAGCCAAGGGAATAAAGGGATGATGGGGGGCCTGCTGCACATGCAAGGGAATCAAAAGAATCAAAAAAAAATTCGGCCGGTTTTTGGTATACCGGTCCGAACCGGTATACCGGTTACCGGCCGGGTTTTCTAACCCTGGTTGTGTCCCTTGTTGTACTGCAGAGCCATTATGTTATTATCTAATACATCCAATACATGCATCCAACACAATTTTCCAATAGATGCAACAAAATTCCGCAGTACAAGGTTCCATTCTTTTATTTATCTAATTGCCTCAAAACGATGGCATACATGATACCTGTTGAACAACGCTGCAAACAGATCACGATGCCTTCGAAAGTGTGACTTGCTTTCCCAAAAGCAGAGAATAATCAGGTACTACAAATATCATGGCAGGTCTGTAACATTAGCAGATTGTCAAATAGCACAGCACACAAGCTATATGGTGACGACAAGGATCCAGCCAAGACTTAGATGCATCCACAATCTGTGCTATACAAGAAAAAGGTAGAAAGCCAAAGCATGCACATTACAAACCCAAACTAATTCCTGCATAATACACGGATGTTTCATGTCTAATGTAACTAAACATCCCAAGCCTGCCTTCCCCTGCCTCCGCAATGACAGTATTCCGCTTGTCGCGGTCAGACTCAGGCGGGAGGAGGTCGACAGTGAAGAGTGAAGAGAGTTTTACGTAGATGAGTTCAATGTCCGTGCTTTGCTATTGGATTACAAAAATCATATTATCCTAGCATATAATGCCCCTTCGTTCGGCTCAGCTTCGCTATACCGCACGTTGCACCTCTGCCACCATGCACGGCCTGTGCCGCAACCGCCGCGCCTAGTGCCCGGTAGCCAAATTATGCATATGCATTTGGGCGATTTTGGGACAAGATGTGGCTCGGCCTGGCGAGAATGCAGCGACTGATTTGTTGGGAAAAAAAATGCGGCGGCCACGGCAGCTCTTGCGATAGACCAGGCGGCATGGCGCTGCGGCCTGCGGGGGTGGCTCCCGCAGCCATGAGGGCAGCAGGCGGCGCGGCCCTGACTGGCCGCGTGGCCGTCGTCAGGGCAGGGCGGCGGCCAGGCATGGGGCGACGTGCATCAACTGGGTGCAGGCGCAGCAGCAGCAACGGCCGGGCACGGCATGACGAGCTCTCGCATTGGTGTGCCTTCAAGCGGTCGGTGAAGTAGTATTTGGCCAAATGGCTAGACATGTAGGTGTACGCTCAACCTACTAGGGTTTAAATTCTAAACTTAGCGTTGGTGTAATTCTTAACGTGTGTATGGAACACGCACGCATGTGAGCACGTGAATGGTGAGTGTGTGGAGTGCATGTCTGTCTTGTACTATCTAAAAATACTAATATTACAAACCCAATAAAATCAGCCATTCAAGTTTACTTAAATTTGGTCCATCCAAATGCATATGAGTTTGCACTAGATATGCCCTTGTCTACAAATGGGAAGGTTCAAACCATTCTTTACCTCAACCAATTATTTTTACATTGGTTCGAGATTATTTGCATGGAGTATCATCTAGTATTACAAACCCAACAAAATCAGCCATCCAAGTTCACTTAAAATTTGGTCCATCCAAATATAAACATATATGAGTTTGCACTTGCTATGGACTAAGACCCGAGGCACTATAGCAGGCACATAAACAGTACCAAAGGTATGATAGTGATGCATGAACAGTACTATATGTAATTATTAGAAAAGATTTATTATTTAAGAATCTATCTATTAATTATTTAGCATTATCTATTAGTTAAACAAGTTATTATTAGATTAGATTGTTATGATCGTATATTTTCTATATTAAAGATATGTTTCTTATGAGTTAAGTCAAACCATCCTTATAAGAGGAACATCATTGTATCAGGTATGGTTAAACAACGAATAAGCAAAGTTCCTAATCTATCATCTCTCTTCTTCAACTAAACATCAGAATCTCACTACCTCGACAGAGAAGAGCCATGCTTAGATAAGGGTGGGTGCTATATCATCGGTTCTCATATTCGTACCCAACAGCTACTAGATATGCCCCTTACCTACAATGGGAATGTTCGCGCCATTCTTTACCTCAACCAATTATTTAAAGACGACAGGGAAACATAAAAATGTTTTAGTAACAGTTGTACTGGTACATTGTTGTCATCACATACAGCTGAATTCTTTGGACACTTTTTAGTTTGAACACACACTGGACACAAACATCGCACACAGATAAACATATGGCATGAGCTCTAATCCAACAACCGTTTTAATTACATTACATGTACACGCATAAATTCCAGCCACACAAGTTTTAACTATACCGGCTTTGCAATATAATAGGAAATTCCTTGGTGTATCATTCTTACCAAAATAATGTAGTTCCACACACGTGTAGCTGCATTCGATAGCCATGAGAATAAGATCTGGCACACAATCTAACAGTTCATACACCAAGCTGAGTTCTGAGGAGTATGTTGCTCTGAGCATCTGACTACGACTCCACTGAATCTGACAGAAAGAAGACAACAAATTTGAGAGTAGAGAAGAATTTTCAGCTCAAATTACACATATTTAAGACTTTACGAGCAAAAATGAACAGATTATTGGTCTTGTGTTGGGCTAGATTTCACTTGGTAAATTGCTTAGGAGAAAAAGAGACAGACAAAAATGCTGAGATAAATACTAGGACGTAAAATGAACCACATACAATACATGGGAAAATCCACCTTCAGAAATCTCTTAGCCATTGCCCCATTGGTAATATTGATCTCAACTGAATTTGAAATATGTAACTGCAAACACTTGCCTTTATGTGTTTATCATTGTAATTTGCAATACAAGTTGGAACACAGCCAGATAGAGGAAGGTAAACACAATGAAATGAATCATAACAAACTTGGTAATACGGAATTGATAGCTTCATGTTGCAGGACTTCATAAATTAGCTAGAAGTATAACAAATTTCTAACTTGGGTCACTGAAGGAAAAAACACTCAAGGGGGTCTTGGTAGGAACAATCAACAAACTATAAGTGTGTCTTCTGCCATCCTACAAAAATGAATGCTTGTAATTGGCGTGCTCAAACCTTGGAGGACTTAGATTGAGGCGGTGAGAAGTTCAAACTGTCTCGAAGGGAAAAAAATCTGGGTGCCTCCCCCACCCCTAATTGATCTTGACGTGCTGGTTTCAAATCAAACAGCTTCCAAGCACGAGCTGCTCTTGCTATTTGAATAGCAGGTCCATTGAGCAATTAATCAAGCTCGCCACTTTGATTTTACTCATATTAAGACAGGAGATGGATTACTTGTACTAATCAGAGCAATGACTCAGGCTCTTAATTGCAACCATACCAGTCATGTAAATTTATTTCAAATCAACTTCATGAGAGTATGACCAAAAAAAGACATCTCTGCCTCCTATATATATATATATATATATATATATAAAGAAAAGCAGACAAGATAAGTTGTGTTGTGCTTAACTGGAATGAATTTTCGCGATCTAGTAACTTTTGCAATTCCATGAGGTATCCAAACTGGTGGATGGATATGCTACTCATACTATGAAAAATCCTTTCTTTTACTTGTCTGATTACCTTAAAATGGCAATATATATCATAACTGTGGAACAGACAAACAAATAAATCACAATTATGTCACCGAGCTTGATTAGCTTTCCCACAAGCACAGAAAAAAATAACCACTACTAAACCATGTAAACCGTCAAGCATCAGACAAGCTGTGTAATTAGGATGCAATAGAAAATTTACCACTTCATATAGTCTGTGACGACAGTGATGGTGGGAAGTTGGTATATATGTGCGCACGTAGGATGTGGTGCTTCAACCCACACACCCTCTCAAGCTGCAATGCATTGACGTCCAGTGAGAAGCATTCCAAGTCTGGTATCTCTGGCGATGAGCTTGAGTACCGGTCCTCCGGAAACCTCAGTAGGAGCAGGTACCTCTCGGTTGCGCCTCTGATGTAATACCGATACCCAGAGTCCAATGGGATTATCTTCTCCATCTGCCACTGGTTGGAACCCTCACCGTCGTCTCGCTTAATGGTGTAATAGAGGTGAAATGTGCCATCTGCAATTTGATCGTGGAGAGCAAACATCCCAGGCCTGCCTTCCCCTGCTTCCACAATGGCGATCTGTCGCCTATGGCAGCTGTGTGGGAGGTCAGCAACGGAGAACTCCATCCTCCGGGTGTCAAGCACGAGCAACCTGTCCCTGCAATCCATCACCCAGTAGAAGCAGCCGTAGGCGTATTGGCGCCCGAAGAACACGGGGCTCCGCGACGAGACGCCCGTGCCCATTATCAAATCGCTCCAACCCTGGGGTGCAACGGTTCGCCATTGTCCGGTGCTCGAAGAGAAGACGAAGGTGACCAGCTTAGCTTTGCATCGCGCCATCCAGACCACTCTGAATGACGTCTCTTCCGCCGCCGCCGCCACTTCAGCGGGGGGAGCGAGGAAGGGCTCGCACCAGCGATCGAATTCCACGCGGAGTGGGTGCTCCACCGAGGCGGCCAGGTCGTCGGGGATTGGGGGAAGCAGAAGGCACCGCCGGTGCAAGGGGTCGCACACCGCGAGCTCTGTGAATACCGGTATCTCCTCGCCGTTGACGCCCTCGGGGGCACGGTCGAGGAGGACGCGGCCGTCGCGGACGTCCCGGACGAGCCAGCGGTCGGGGGAGGGGAGGAAGAAGAACGAGAAGTCGGCGGCGAGGGCGACAGCGCGTGCGGCGGGCGCAGAGGGGTGGTGCGGGGGGACCGGGTGGAAGCCGTTGAGGTCGAGGAAGCCGAGCATAGGCGGAGGGTGGAGGGAGCGGAAGCGCCGGAGGAAGGAGCGGTCGGTGACGAGCCGGCGGAACGACACGCAAGCCGCGGAGGAGCGGACGAGGTCGGCTGGGGCCGGCAGGCGGAGGAAGATCTCCGCGAGGATGTCTTCGGTGAGCGCCGGCGGCGGCGAGGCCATTTCGTGGCCGGCCATTACTTGGAGGCTCGGGTCAAATAGGTGGGATTGGTCTGAAAAGCACCCGAGGAAACAAAACGTATTAACAGGTTAGTAGTAACTTTCGAGTTGCAACTGATTGACTTGAAGGGCTCGTGTGTAATGCGTTTCCGTGTACGTGTAAGGTTTAAAACAAAAACAGCAACCAATTGCAATACTGATTTGCTACTGCTCGGTTACCTAAATTTTTCTTCACCTTCACTTTCAGTCGGTTTTGCTCATCATTGGATTAATAAAGAGATTCATGCGCCACCCCACCCCCTTCGTCTCCGGCTTGGACACCGCACACCGGCTAAGCCGCGCAATGCAATCGTCGAAGAAGAGGAAGAAAGGGTGGCAGCGCAGAGAAGAAGGGTGGCAGGAGAAGAGGTAGATGAGGGCAGAGAAGGGGGGAGGGGGGTTAATGTACTAAGGGAACACTGAAAAGAGCTCATTTAAATTATTTCAACCAGATTTTTAAACCTAGTTTTCTTGTATTAGCATCAAGAATTGGGGATACATTGACGCTAAGAAGCTCCTTCTAGTGGGTAAAACCACGTACATAGAGGATATACTTCGACTAAGTAATGTCGCCTTTCTTCAGTCAATGTAAGGAAAACTAAGTGTTTAAAAGTGATCGTAGAAGGAATGAAAACTTAGCTCATCAAGTAACTGTGAAAGACAACAAAGAATGAAAACATAAACTTTATTGAAAGCATAAGAATTTATACATATAATTTTCTTAGTTGATCTATGTTTCAAGAATTGGAGAGAACTCTGTCATCTTCCATCGCCAATTGTACCAAACCCAGTCATGTGAATTCGACCATTGTGTAAGGGCATTCCCAGTTGGGGGAAAACTTATTTCGATTAGACTGTGTTTGAATCTTTTCCAGGACAAGTCACATACAGTAAGGTTGCGAGGTTGGATCTTACGGCTGTAGTATTTGTGTAGGGTTTGTTGGTTGATTGCCGATCGGATTATGGCATGGTTCCTCTTTTCTTCGAGCAGATTGATGTCATCAACTCGACGTTTTTCTTGACCTTGGTCCTTGAAATTTTCGACCCTTGCGGACTTATTTTTTAGTTCTGGTGGAAACATAGCTTCAACACAAAAAACTAAGAAGAATGACGTTTTGCCTATAGCCCGACTAGTGGTCGTGCGAATTGCCCAAAGTACTGACGATAACTCTTTCACCAAGCTCCCGAACGCTTTACATGCTTGTTGAAAACTTGAGTTTTGTTTCGCTGCATAATTTGGCCATTTGCCATTTCGACTGCTCCATTACTTCATGGATGGAAAACAAAGGCATAGCACAATTTGGTATGCAATTCTTCACAAAATTCCTAAAATTTTACAATTGCAAACTGGGTACCATTGTCAGTTATGATCTAACTCGAAATACCAAATCAAGTGATCATACTTTTCATCATAAACTTTTTGGTCGCTCAGTGGTTATACCAGAAACGAGTTCGGCCTCGATCCATTTGTGAATGTATCGATTACCACAAAAAAGGTACTCGAGGCCACCTGATGCCTTTGGGAATGGTCTTTGGATATCTAGACCCAGGTTGCAAAAGACAAAGATAGAGGAATAGTTTGCAATGCTTGAGCCTGTCGGTCTATCTGCATAATATGAAATTAGCATTGTACACACTTAGTAACGAGCACTTTAGTATCGTGAAGGGTTGTCGGCCAGTAAAAACTTTATCGAAAGACCTTACCGACCAGGATTCTGTAAGAGGCATGTGTCCCACATATACCTCTGTGTATTTCGTTAAGGAGTTCTAGCCCTTCTTGGCTTATTCTACGCCTCCTTTGTGTAAAAGAGGTGTTATTTTTAGAACTCAAGTAAACCCATCTTCCTTGACCAAGTCAATTCCTGGTCAAGAGAAATACCATTCGAAAAGTTTCCTTTCAACTACTGTTCATGACCTCTTCTCAAGTAAGTCATTTTCATTTGAAGTTGGAGTGTTAGATGACAAGGAATGAATAAACCTTAATTAACAAAGCTATTTATCTATAGTATTTGTTGTAGATAATGATATTCTAATAGCCCTCCAATATACCCCTTGTAGGAGATACTTGCCACGAGTAGTTTAGGTTACGACCACCCCTTGGTCAGAAAGTCTGTTATGACCAGATCAAATCATGACCACCCTCTGGTTGATAAGTCTCGTAGGTAGATATGTGAGCCCTATCTTATCAACTAGGGATCATGTACACTATGTCCAACTATGAGTGGTAGAAAATACAACGCGTGCACCTTTGTGTCTCTGACATAACTGCACACACCTCTCTCCATCTCTGACAATAACCGTCTGACGAATGCGCAAGGAGGGAGTCTCACTAACAACAATCGTGGTCCACATGCGGGTTTCAGCAACTGTCAAGGCGACTCTTGATAGAGAATAACTGCCACCCCTTCGACGCTTTATAAGGGGTAGTGCTAACAGATAGAGGGAGGCAATTAATGGCATTCATAGTTTCAGTGGCACATGATGCATTGTAATCTCGCTTAATACAAAAACATGGGAGTAGAGTTACTCTTCTCCTTGAAGAAGGCATGAACATGTCTAAAACACCCTATCATCTCTTCATGCGTGATCTCGAGAGTCATGTTCCCGCATTTACTCCGTAAGATCGATAGTAATTCATCGACAGTAGGCCTCGTCCGTGGGGGGTAGGATGGAGACGGCGACGGTGAGGGTGGGTGGGTGGGGATTAGGGTTAGGGGAGGGTGGTGGTTTATATATGAGATAAGGGAGAAAATAGGAATGCTTGGGTCTATATCCAAGGGGTAGAGAAATTAACTAAAAGTTGAAATAGTGCAGACCCGACCAACATGCCGTGTTTTTTTTGAAATAATATTATTTTAAAAGAATTTTACAAAAAAATAAAAATTACAAAACCAGGCTACTATCATCATTTGAAATGACAAAATTTTTCTATTGCCATTCCAAATGGCAACAGTAGCCTAAGCAATGGCGACAGATCCAAGAACAATGCACAGAGGTTTCTGTCGCTATTTGAAATGGCGACAGGGCCCTATCGCCACTCTAACTGGCGACAGGACCCTGTCGCCATTTTAACAGGCGACAAGAACCCCTATCCCTAATTTTTTTAATATAAAATTTAGAAAAATCGCCATTTTAAATGACGACAGGGATCCCGCAAGTCCCTGTCGCCATTCCAAATGGCGGCACAATCTACCCTATAAAAGACCTTAAAATTATAGAATAACTCACTTTTATTCAGAAAAAGAGAAAAGGGGAGGGAAGGGAGAGGAGCGGAGAGGAGTAGAGAGGAGGAGAGTAGTTAGCGAAGCGCTGTCCGTCCGGTTATCCACCTTTCAGGTCATTTTTTAACAGAATGGATTACATAATTTTAGACGTACGGTTACGTAGTGTAGTATGTTGTACATAATCCTTTTCAGTGGGTAGTTTAGTTCTAGATATGTGGTTAATCGTGGAAATCATGTATACGGTGCAATACGTCAAATATGTCAGGCGATCAAAATTTACTACGCCCAGAGGACTATTCTTGAGGGTCCCGAGGGGATTGATTTGCATTATTTTCAGTCGACGACCATGACCCTAACAAGACCAGAGGAGTGTACATGGGGTGCTGTGATGCGGTGGTTGTTCACACATTCAATTTGAACCATGCTATTTATGATGTGAGATTGAGTTGCCTTACCAACCGAGCACCACATAGCACATATTAGGAGTTAGTGCCGCTCAAGGGAACAATGTCATTGTAGTTATATGTACGCAGGGTGAGGGAGAAATGGTGGAATTTAGTCCTTCTGGCCCAGGCATATGCCATGCCTACTCCTGCATCGGCGGCAGAACAAGAAGGGGGTGGTGATACCGAAGAAGTCAGGGACTCCATTCACAATGCGACACACACAATGGCCGAAGGTCTGGGAATGTAGATGTTGTCGATGAAGACCCTGTGGAAGGAGCTCCTTTAGTTACGCAAGCTATTGGGCTTGCTAACGAGGGTGAGGAGCTGGAAGCTCTAGTCCAAAGGATGGATCTCGAAGACTAAGACTATATTGCATTGTCAGGAGATGAAGAATCTAACGATGAGGATGTTGTGGAACAGCATGCGGTTCCATCCGAGCGGACCACATACCAGTTCGATAACCTCATTGTTAATGGGTCAGGCAAGGAGTTATGTACAAGTGCAAGGAGGCTGTGCAGGAGGTGGTCAAATTCTTGGCCTTTTTGGTGCAGCATACATTCGCAATCGTCAAGTCTAACCTAAGATACTACAACGTGAAGTACGACATAGAACGATTGATGCATGTGAGGTGCCCGATCTTTCGATGAGATTGATAACTATCGATTTTGGTGGAGGCGACTCTCCCGATTTGACAACAATCGTACAACGATGCTTGCACTTTTGCAATCGTTGAACCAACTCCAAGATGTTATTGACCTGGCTGGAAGCGCGATCAACCTAAACACAGAGTTCAATACCTGCGAGCAATCAAAAAACTATCAAAAATAAGATGTAGACAATCTGATATTGAGAATAAGATTATAGTGTAGATGGTATTGAAAAACAAAGGTGAGACCCTGAAGGTTATCTTGACAGGTGGTCGTCCGACACAACTGAAGAACAGAAGTTTGCACAATGGCTAAACCTAAACTCAACGAAATCCCTGTTCTAGCAAAGGGAGTTGGCGGCTCCTATATGTGGAGATAACTATGGGTGGCGGCCAGGGAAGTGGACACATGCCCCTAGGGTTATAAGGCCCATGGGCCTAAGTGTAGGTGGCGCAACACCCTTTTAACTCGGGCTAAAAAATAGAAGTAGACTATTTTGATGATTGTAGTCGGCTCGGAGGGTATTTGAAGATGAGGTTGGATCCGTGGGAAAGAGGACTTGATCAGCTTTCCATGAAGTCTAAGAATGTCTCAAATAGAGTCCGTATGAAGAAGTTACGACCGTTTAAACTTAGTACTATCACGGCAATCCGAATCCAAAGCCAGAACGAGCCTAACTCGAACTCTTGCTTGACTCGGACCAAAAGTGACGTGGTGACCTCCATTATGCCTTCCATGTATGTCCATGACTCCACATGCCTCTCCTTCATCCTTTCATATGTTTCTAAGCACAATTAAATCACTTGCATTAGGTAGCCGTCTATTCTTAGTAATATATAAACCTATAAACGAATTCACCTGGTAATTAAGCTGGTGAGTACGAACTCGAGTAAGTGGTCCTTGTAACACTTGCTATGGATGAGTTGTGTGTGTAGGAACGGTTGCATCCATGGGAGGGATGTCCTTATTATCCCCCCCTTCTTGCATTTGAATTGTTCGCGACTCAAGCTCATCGTCTTCTCTCAAGTATGGCTTCAAATCTGTAATGTTAAATGTAGAACTAACCCCAAAATCTATAGGTATTCAATCTTGTATGCGTTATCATTAATCTTTTCTAACACTTTGAAAGGACCATCAGCTCTTGGCATCAATATTGACTTTCTCAATTCAGGGAACCTATCTTTTCTCAAGTGCAACCAAACAAGATCTCCAGGTTCAAAAGTTAAATATTTTCTCTCCTGACTACCAGCAATTTTATATTTAGCATTCATGCGCTCTATATTCTCCTTAGTTGTCTCATGCATTTTTAAAATTAATTCATCACGTTGTTTATCATCAAAGTTCAACTTCTCCAAAGATGGAATAAGCATTAAATCGATAGGAGCACGAGGCACAAAACCATAAACAACTTCAAAAGGGTACATCTTTGTAGTAGAATGCTCGAACAATTATAAGCAAATTCAATATGAGGCAAGCATTCTTCCCACATTTTTTTTTCAACACAGCCCTAACCATTGTAGATAAAGTTCTATTCACAACTTCAGTTTGTCCATCAGTTTGTGGATGATAAGTAGTAGAAAATAACACTTTAGTCTCTAATTTAGCCTATAAAGTTCTCCAAAAGTGGCTATGGAATTTAGCATCACGATCTGAAACTATAGTATTAGGCACACCATGTAAGCGAATAACTTCACAGAAGAATAAATCACCAACATTGGCAGCATCATTGTTCTTATAACATGGTATAAAGTGGTCCATCTTAGAAAATCTGTCAATAACCACGAATATACTATCCCTCCCCTTTTTTGTTCTAGGCAATCCTAAAACAAAGTTCATCGAAATATCTTCCAACGGAACGCTAGGAACAGGTAAAGGCATGTATAAATCATGACTTAGCTCTTTGACATGTAGTGCAGCGAGCAACGTAGCGCTCGACGTCCCATCTCATCTTTGGCCAAAAGAAATGATCAGCAAGTATATCCTTTGTTTTCTTCACGCCAAAGTGTCCCATCAGCCCGCCTCCATGCGCTTCCTGTAACAACAACAAGCGAACGGAGCAAGCTGGAATGCATAGCTTGTTAGCTCTAAATACAAACCCATCATTAATGACGAATTTGTTCCACATTTTTCCTTCATTACAATTCAACAATATATCTGTAAAATCAGCATCATGCACATATTGCTCTTTAATAGTCTCTAATCCAAAAAATTTAAAGTCAAGTTATGAAAGCATGATATATCTCATAGACAAAGCATCAGCAATAACATTCTCCTTTCCCTTCTTGTGTTTTATGATATAAGGAAAATACTCAATAAATTCAACCCACTTTGTATGTCTACGGTTCAGTTTATCTTTACTTCGAATATGCTTTAAAGATTCATGATCAGAATGTATAACAAATTCATTGGGCTATAAATAATGTTGCCAAGTTTCTAAAGTTCGAAAGAGTGCATATAACTCCTTATCATAAGTAGAATAGTTCAAACTAGATCCACTCAATTTCTTACTGAAGTATGCTATAGATTTATCTTCTTGTAACAACACGTTACATAAATCAATTCCGCTGACATCACATTCTAGTTCAAAAGTCTTATTAAAATCAGAGAGTTGGAGTAGTGGTGCATGTGTTAACTTATCTTTCAACGTGGTGAAGGCGTTCTCCTATGCAGCATTCCAAACAAATGGCACGCCCTTCTTGGTGAGATTATTCAATGGTGCAACGATGGTGCTGAAATCCTTCACGAAGTGGCGATAGAATCCATCAAGTCCTAAAAAGCTCCGCACCTATGTGAGCGTGTTTGGAGTCGGCCAACCCCGTATTGCTTCAACCTTGGCTTGATCAACTTCAATTCCCTGTGGAGTAACAACATCGCCAAGAAATGCGACTTGATCGGTGCAAAAGGTGCACTTCTCAAGGTTACCGAATAAACGTGCACCACGTAAAGCATTAAAAATAGCACATAAATGGGAAAGATGTTCCTCTAATTATTTGCTATATATTAATATATCATCAAAATAAACCACCATAAATCTACCAATGAAAGCATACAAAACTTCATTCATTAGTCTCATGAAGGTGCTAGGTGCATTAGTTAAACCAAAAGGCATTACTAACCACTCATATAATCCGAATTTAGTTTTAAATGTTGTTTTCCACTCATCACCTAATTTCATGTGAATTTGATGATATCCACTACGCAAATCAACCTTGGAGAAGACAACAGAGCCACTCAATTCATCAAGCATATCATCTAACCTAGGAATAAGATAACGATACCTAATGGTAGTATTATTGATTGCTCTACAGTCCACACACATGTGTCATGATCTGTCTTTCTTAGGCACTAAAATGATCAGAACAGCATAAGGACTAAGAGATTCGCACACATATCATTTATCAAGCAATTTTTGAACTTAGCGTTGAATTTCTTTAATTTCTTCCGGATTGGTCATGTATGTGCGCGGTTGGGCAATGATGCGCTGGAAATTAAATCAATTTGATGCTCAATCCCTCAAAGCAGTGGCAACCCCGGCGGTATGTCCTTCGGAGAGACGTTTTTGTACTCCTGCAAAATGTTAGTAATAGCAGGAGGCAAAGAAGAAGGTATATCCTCAAATGAAAACAAAACTTCTTTGCAAACTAATGCATAGCAAACAAAATTAGTAGCATCCAATTCAGTCATATCAGATTTGGTAGCAAGAAAACCGACACATTTCAATTTAATTTCTTTATTCTTCGCATAAGCAGATTTATGTTCTTTTTTCTTATGTTGCTCAAGCTCTTTTACTACAATCTCATTTTCGCTCTTAGCATTCTTCAAATTTTTCTCTCTACTAACTCTAGCAAGTTCATCTTTAACAATTTATTTAGGAGACATAGGATGCATCATAATTTTATTTGCTTTCAACATGAGAGAGTATTGATTATTCCTACCATGATGCACACAATCAGTATTGTATTGCCAAGGTCTTCCTTATAACAATGAACAAATTTGCATAGGAACAATGTCGCAATCAACATAATCATAGTATGAACGCATAGAAAAGTTTACTCTCACCATCCGTGTTACCTTCAACTTACCACTGTTGTTGAACCATTGAATATGGTATGGGTGGGGATGAGGGTTGGTCGGCAAAGTAATTTTCTCCACCATATCCATACTCGCCAAATTGTTGCAACTCCCACCATCAACAATTATGCGAATCGAGCATTCCTTTGACAACGCCCTTGATTTGGAACAAATTATGACGCTGATTTTGCTTGGCACAAGAAACTTGAGCACTTAGTACGCGTTGCACTATAAAGCTCAAATACTTGTCGGCATCTTCGGCGCCAACATGTTCCTCCACTTGATCAGATTCATCATCATGTCCTGCATGGTCAGTTGCAAGCATAGCATACATTTCATCATCAAAATCACTAGCGAATGGATACCCACCATCATCACGTATAATCAATACGCGCTTGTTTGGACAGTCCCACATCACGTGTCAATAGCCTTTGCAACAATGGCATTGAACGTCCTTGGTTCGTCCAGTCAAAGCAACCGAAGAGGGGGTTTTTGCAGAAGCTTGTGATGCTGATTTGGCTGCTTCAGAAACTCGTGGTGCTGAATTTGAAGTAGTAGGGCGCTGCTTGTTGTTGGAGGATAACGGTGGTGGTGCCATAGTGGACGGGGCAGTAGGGGTGCGTGGTGTCTATGAGTTTCTGCGACCCGCATAAGAGTTAGATCATGTTCTCGTCTGGCGTCCCTGCAATTCATGTTCAGCTTTGCAAACAAGATGAAACAATCTAGTAATAGAGTTGTAATCTTTATAATCAAGGATGTCTTGAATTTCTTGATTCAACCCTCCCAAAAACCTAGCCATTGATGCCTTCTCATTCTCAACTAAACCACAACGCAACATACCAATTTTTTAATTCTTGATAGTAGTCTTCCACATACTTTGTACCTTATCGTAAGTGTTGCAATTTATTTAATAAATCACGAGCATAATATGAAGAAACAAATCGATGCCGCAAAAGCAATTTCAAAGCCTCCCAAGTGTTAGGTGTGTTATTGGAATGTTGACGGCAACATTCTTTCCACCAAATAGAAGCAAAGTCGGTAAATTTACAAGTAGCAGCCCTAACTCGTCTAATCTGAGGAAATTCATAGCAAATAAAATTTTGATCAACAACTAGTTCCCAATTAATATAACCATCAGGATCATATTTACCATTAAAAGAGGGAATAGTGAATTTAACCTTTACAAAAGAATCATCGTGGTCACGTACCTCACATCGTTGGGGGGGGGGGTCTCGTCGCATATCTTGTCAATTAAAACACAACTATCGATGAACTCAATCGTTGTTGTGGTTATCCATGTCATTGGCCTCGGTATCAGCCACGTAGTTGAATTCATCTTGTTCCTCTACCGGCGCAGCAGGGTGAATAGCAGTGGATGATTGGGCAATCTCCTCAAGACGTGCCATAATGCCTGCCAAAGAAGTGTTAGTGACGCCTTGCGCTCTCTCCATCGCGATGAGTGTGATAATTGTGTCAATCTGAGCGCCCTCAAGTTGAGTAAGTCGCTCATTCGTGACCATGACATCCTCCTCAAGACCCTCTGTACGAAGGTTCATGAAGCGCATAAAATGTTGTACGATTGCCTTCGTATAAGGAGTATGAGATGTATCCTCATCCAAAAGCTCTGCACAACCTGTCATTGTTAGCAAATCACAAGAATATGTCCCTAACAACTACTAGGATGTGGTGGTTCAAAAGTCGCTCACACTCAAGCACACATGGGTGATCGGCAACCAGCGGTGTCAACGTATCTCCAAAGATTGGATGGAGCGATTACAAGGTCAAGCTCAGCATGTACGGTGTAGAAAAGGTGTAGTTGGGAAGGCTCAAGTATGGTAGTAAGGAGTAGAAATAATCAAATCAGGGAATGCAAGCTGAAAAATCGTTCAATATTGGTTAGTGCTGGTCCTAGGCTAGACCGTACAAGAAACGCGAGCCTAGAACATAAATGAAATCACGGCGCGACAGAACTAGAGAACGTCGCACACGGAATTCAGAAGCTCGAAAAAGGATGTCGTCTTCACGGGGAACCTTAGAATCACTTATAAAAGGACTCTGTCAATTTTGAGCGAATTTTGGGAAACTTGAATTTTTCTCGGTTTGCGGGCCCGTTTTGAGACCCTAAACAACGTTTTTTGGGGGTTGAAATTTCCATGCGTGTGCCCAGGTGTGTACGCGTATGATTAAATCCCCAGATTATCCAGGCTTGTCTTTTTTTTCACTCTATCTTCTTGTTTCCTTTCCAACGGAATAACAATCACCTCAATTAGAGGTCGCATGCAAAAGTTGTGTGTTTTTTTTTTCTTCATTTTTTACGAACACTATGCTGTTTTGCCTGTCTCTGAATTGGGCAGGGTTTCCTTATCCGAGACCAACTAGGGCAAAGTCTCCCTAGATGGTGTGTCTTATTCCTAGCTGCAGTCGGTGTCCTTCTCTTCCATTTATTCCCTTGCCATGGCAGATCGAACACAACCACAACGATGACACCAAACGTGAGTAGAACTCGAAACTCCAAATGAACTAGATACTAACACCAGCAAAGGACACAACGATGCAACCAAAAATTCAACAATGCAATGCACTGAAAATAAAAATTGCGAGGCTAAGACTGGTTTGGACAGGATGATCTACTACTATTTTTTTTTGGTTTTTGTGTGCTATAGGCAAAGAAAAGCAATATGATCTATGGTACACTGGATATTCTCACCGAGTAACCTTGAGCTCTGATACCACTTGATGCAGGCGAGGTGTCTGATCTTTCGATGAGATTGATAACTATCGATTTTGATGGAGGTGACTCTCGCGATCCGACTACAACCGTATGACGACACTTGTACCTTAGCAATCGTTGAACCAACTCTGAGATTCTATTGGCCTTGCTGGAAGCGCGATCAACCTGAACACGAAGTTCAATCCCTGCGAGCAATCAAAGAACTAGCAAGAATAAGATGTGGACACTCTGATTTTGCGAATAAGATTGTAGTGTATATGGTATTAAAAAACAAAAGTGGGATCCCGAAGACTATCTTGACAGGTGGTCGTCCGACACAACTGAAGAACAGAAGTTTGCACAATGGTTAAACCTAAACTCAACGAAATCCCTGTTCTAGCAAAGGGAGGCGGTGGCTCCTGTATGGGGAGATGACTATGGGTGATGGCTAGAGAAGTGGACGCACACCCCCAGGGTTACAAGGCCAATGGGCCTAAGTGCAAGTGGCGCAACACCCTTTTGACCCGAGCTCAGAAATAGATGTAGACTATTTTTGATGATTGTGTCCGACTCAAATGGTATTTGAAGATGAGGTTAGTTTCGTTGGAAAGTGGGCTTGATAAGCTTTCCATGAAGTCTAAGAACGTCCCAAACGGAGTATGTATGAAGAAGTTACGACCGTTTAAACTTAGTACTGTCACGACAGTCCTAATCCGAATCCAGAACAAGCCCAACTCAAACTCTTGCTTAACTCGGACCCAAAGTGATGTGGTGACCTCCATTATGCCTTACATGCATGTCGATGACTCCACATTCCTCTCCTTCGTCCTTTCTCGTGTTCCTAAACACAATTAAATCACTTGCATTAGGTAGCGGTCTATTATCAGTAATATATAAATCTAGAAGTGAATTCACCTGGTAATTAAGCTGGCGAGCACGAGCTCGAGTAAGTGGTCCTTGTAACACTTGTTGTGGATGAGTTGTGTGTGTAGGCACGGTTATATCCATGGGAGAGAGGTCCTCATCAGGGATGCCCTTGGTAAGTACACACATTTCATCCTAAGTGAGACACCTACTGGAAATGTTATATAGTGGTCACTCACACAGTGTCGTCGCTGAATTAATGCAGTCCCACAAGAACATGTCATTATGATTCATTGCAAACATCATGTATAGTGACATTGTGGATAATCTAGATTTTGAGTCACGGTCCATCATTCGGCCGATTGAGGCAATGTTTCAGTACACAATCAGCTATGCCAAAGTGTGAAGGGCACAACAGAAGGCATTGAAATCAATGTTCAGTACATTCGAGGACTCCTACCACAACCTCCCCGGCCAACTCCGAGTCATACACGACAGGAATACCGACACTCATGTCGACATTCAAGATTCCACGCATCCGAAGTGGGGCAATAAGAGGGTACTAAAGTGAGCATTTTTCGCCTTTGGTCCTTGCATTAATGCATTCCAGCATTGCCGTCCAATCTTGTGCATAGATAGCACATTCCTAACTAGAAAGTACAAGGGACAGATATGTCGGGACCCAAAAAATACAATTATGGACCCTATGTGTATTATGCACTAGTCTAGGATCACACTAATGCACACAGTATCAACATAGATGAATATCGATTCACAAAAGACGATTAATAGAATAAACGACTAATTTGAATAGCAAATAATGGTTTTGACTTTATGGTCGAGCTTACATTTATTAAGCCACGCAGAGCTGACAATAAATAAATAGCAGCAGCGGAATGAAAATAAACTTCAACAGAATCCCATCAATTCGCCACAGGCAACTGACTGGAATCAAGACCTTAACGATCAGCACATTCGTAGAACTCCTACTCAAATGCTGGCGAAGACTCCTCCATTTCTGTGGATTGTTTGAAGCAAATATGAGTACACAACCGTACTCGCAAGTCATACCACAGAATGTAATTTATAGATGATGGCTTATTCCAAAGGAATGGCTTCTGTGGTTCTTTTGTAAAAATGCAACATTTGCAATTGAATACAAATAATAGATTGAAAGGATAATTCAAACAAATAAAAAATATTACTTTATCATTTGATTTCATAAAGATACACAATCTAAACAAGTTATTTACACAACCATATGACTTAGATCACACAGCTCCCTTCCCAAATGCTTTATGAAAATCTAACCCATGTGTGAAATCACTCAGCAATGTCCATGACCGCGGACGCGGATATTCGAATAGACTGATTAACACTCTATAGAGATTGTACACTTTACCCACACGATATAATTAGTGTAGCCAGCACTGACCATAACAAAACTTTTTCAGAAACTTCATCTCAAACATTGATACTTCCGATGTGCTTTACTGCCGTCCAATTTGTACACACAGCCCTTGGAACAACACACACCATTGGATCTAAAAATGGCGAACCACTCATATATGTTACCCAAATACAGCGGTACACACCTTCCACCTGGTCACACAGCCTAACCTATCTGCCCGAGTAATCAATGTCAAGATTCATAACTTACTAAGTTAGGTCCGTTCCATACCAGGTATGTGGTCGTACAGTAAGGCTCAGTTCAATGACGCACAAAGTTAAGTCCTTAATTGACCAAGGCAAGACTTCCAATTACTAACTAAGTGTGACACACATAATATTCCCATTCAAAATAGTTTCCACCATATCACACACTATCCGCCACTTGCCTCAGTATAAATCTTTTCCCACCCTGTTGGTTAAGTGCAACACATGCCATCAATGAGTAATAGGACACATCACACACAGTTTTATCACACAGTTCCATAATCACTTAATCAAGTTTATATTTGCAACTCACATGAGATGATGACTCGTAACATGGCTAAGCAGTCTACTCGTATCTAACCAACCCATGTTGGTGCTACGATAATACCAACTAGTAATGAACCAACCTAGGGTGACAAAAGATCATGACATAACAATACACAAGGTGGATATAACAATTTGGATTAGTAACTAACCCAAAAAGCTTTTAAATAAATACTTAAAATAGAATGCAATACATTGAAATAAAGTATTTTAAAAACTGGGTTCAATATGATAAAAGGTATAACTTGCCTTAGAATAGGTCTAGGTACTGATCATGAGTCACTCCTTCAAAAGTCCCCAAAGAATTAACATCTACTCGCAAATAAAATAAATAAATAAAACAAGTAAATAATAAAGGCAAAATAAATTTAAAAATTAAATAAAAATCATAAATAAATAGATCTCAATTTTAGATAAATTTAAAATTTTGAATGAGCTCAATCGGAGTTCGGATGCAAAAGATATGTGCTTTGGAAGATTGAATCTAAAGAAAATACCCTAAAAAGGATTTATTGGATTTATCCGAATTATTTTTCAACTGAAAAATCGGATTATGGCGTCAAAATGACGTTTTTGGATTTAAAATAAATTAGAGAAATTCTGACATGTGGGACCCACATGTCGCGACTCGGCTTACGGTGGACCAAGTCTACCGAGCCGGTTGAAACAGAGACCGGTGGACCGTGCCACACCTGCGCCACGAGGCGATCCGCGCCACGCCAATGACACTGTGCTCGGGTGTCGACGCCGCGGCCGAGGTGGCAATGGACGTGGGCGACGGTGGTGGCGCGCCGGGTCCTGATGGTTGCCGGCGAATGGCGGTGTCTCACCAGCGGTGAGTGGTACCAACACGTAGCTGAGGCTATTGCGATCTCAGGGGTGTACTCACGGGCGACTGAGACTGACGGTGTTGGACGACGGCGAGGTTTTGGCGGTGGAGAGCTTTGGCCGTTGTTGGATGGAAGCCCCGGCGATGCTCTGGCAGTGGGGACGAGCGCACGAGGGAGCTCCGGTGACGGCGGATCTGATGGCGTAGTCGGCGATGAAAGTGCGGTAACGACGGCGGCGCAATTCATCAACGAAGAAGCTCGACCGAAAAATCTTAATATTTGTATTGCAGCGGCGCTAGGGCTTCGAGGGGGGATGAGAGCTGGGGCTTTGTATTGCGGAGGACCAGACGATCCTAGGGGGGCTATTTATAGGGCTCGGGCGTGCCGGGATAAGGAACCCCCAATTTGAGTCTGTTTTGAATACAAAAATCAAATTCGGAAATCCCGAAGATTGAAACTGCTTCGAGATTTGATTCCAACCAAAACGGGTGCGGGAGAGATAGAGCTAAAGATTGGTGGGGTCGACGCAAAGAAATAGGGTCGCAATCGCCTTCGTCAGACGAGCTTCGAGCTCTGGCCTTGGTGGACGTGGGCGATGGCGCAAGGATGACGACACTGCCAGGATGAAGACTCGGCGGGACCCACCTGGCAGTGAGGCGAAGCGGCGCAGGCGTGGGGAGGGGAGAACGACAGGTGGGGACCACCTGTTGCGAGAGGCAGGGCGCGCGGGCGAGCCGAGCCGCTGTAGGATCAAGGATAACCGACTAGAGGGGGGTGAATAGGAGATTTCTAAATTTTCTTGATCAAATTACCCAAATTAGCAAGATACTCTAATCAAAGATATTTATCACAATCTATGAGCTATGAAAATAAGTGCAATAAGTAAAGACAAGAATTAACCGCACAAGGACAAGGGGGGTTTTTCCCGTGGTATCGAAGATTTGTCGATCTTCACTAGTCCACGTTGAGGAAGCTTGATTCACTCAAGCCGGCTCCACAAATTAAGCCTACCCTCGATCACTTGGTTGTTCTTCCTCCTCTCCGGAGTTGGTGAACACCGACCAATCACAACCGGCAACAGGTCTCTTCACAAGCTTCTTGAAGAGATCACCGAGCAACCTCCGCCAAGTCGTCTAGGTGCCGATAAGCACCAAGAGAATAGACCTTAACTTTCACTTGACGGCAATCAAGAGCCAAAGGATCAACTAATAATGCAATGCTCTTGATTTTGTTCACAACCTCACAAATGTGTGCAAAGAGAGTAAATGAGGAGTGAGAGAAGTGCTCAAAGCTCAAATGAATTGAATGAATGCTCAAAGAACACGCCCTTGAGTGGTGGGGTGCATTTATACCCCACAACCAAATCTAACCGTTATACACAAAATCGGACAAGAATCAGGAAATCGGAACTTCCGCGATACAATGTGCGAACTTCCGATTTCCAATCGAAAGTAATCTGTATATTGTTATAACAAAGGAGCATTAAATGCTCTGAACTAGCCGTTGGAATTTTGTGCGGAACTTCCGCCAACCAAATTTCGGTCCTTCTGATAATCGGAAGATCCGCTCATTCCATGGCGGAACTACCGCACCTGTGAAAATGGCTAAGTCCCTAAACAGGGTACTCTCTGGAAAAATCGAACCGCGCAATTTTCGGACCATCCGATAATCGGAACTTCCGCTCTTATCATTGCGGAACTTCCGCACCTCGAGAAATTGGCTAAGTCCCGAAACCGGATGTTCTCTGGAAAAAACGAACCGCGCAATTTTCGGACCATCCGATAATCGGAACTTCCGCTCTTATCATTGCGGAACTTCCGCACCTCGAGAAATCGGCTAAGTCTCGAAACCGGATGCTCTCTGGAAAAATCAAGCCGCTGGAAATCGGACCATCCGATAATCGGAACTTCCGCACATATAACGCCGGAACTTCCGATTGTGCACAGAGAGAAAGATTTTGCTTTTAAAACCAAACCAAAAGACAATGCATGATCCTAAGTTGATCCAAAGGCATAATGAAGTGCTTTCAAGCTACTAGACAAGCTCCCCCTTAATAGTACGACATTTACCCTATAATCCGGTCTTCCTCCATAGTCCAAAGACCGGTAAAATACAAAAGGGGTCCTAGTCTATTTGTACCTTGCCATTGAGATCAACTCCATCTTCTCAACATGCTTTGACATGCAGCTCCTTGGTTTCACTTTGTCATTTGGAACTATACCTTGTAATCACTTCAACAAACATATTAGTCCCATATTCACATAATGTCATTAATTACCAAAATACATTTTTAGGGGCCTAGATGCTTTCAGCCGCACAGTGTTGGGCCGCATGGAAACAGGGATGGGTTTCGACCCGTTACTGTTCCAGAGGATTTTAATTGATTTTTGTTTTTAGAAAATACCAGAAAATCCAAATAGCAATTAGAAAATAGCAAATGAACTTGGAAAAATTCTATAAAATATATCCAAGCACATAGAATCTAAATAAAATAGTTTTGATAATTGTTGATGTTGGGATTAATCATATTAAATTATTTTAATGCTAAAAGTCTATATTAAGCTTTAAATAAAATTCAATAAAAAAATCAAATGGTGATTTTTTCCAACTTGTAACTATTCAAAGATTTTTAAAGCTCAAAAAAGTGGGATGTTACAAGGTACTAACTGCAATAGCGACGGACGGGAACAACCAAGTTCTTCTTGTGCATTCGCATTCGTTGAAAGTGAGAACATGGACAGCTCGTCGTGGTTCTTAAGGAATTTGAGAATTTTTGTTGTATAGAGCCGTAACGTATGTGTCATACATGAGCGGCATGCGGGCCTGCTGAGTGCAATAACTCAGCTACAACAAGGAGAGAACGAACCACTTGCATGGGTCGTGCATGTGGCACTTTGTGTGCAAACTTTTACAAACAGTTCCGCAACAAAGACTTGATGAACCTGTTCAAGTGACTATGTAACCAGAACTAACAGCGAAAGTTTAACGCACTCTAGATGATTTTGGATGAGCGGACCCAGATGCACAGAAGGGAGGCAGTGAAAAAGGGCACTAAAAGCACTAACCAGGCCCCCGAAGCATTGCCACAGCTACCCACAGATGATCCTAGTGTGGCGAGGAAGATGGGGACGCATGTGAAATGCTTCTCAGATTGTATTGAGTACGAGCCTAAGGAGAAGTGGTCGCTGCTACATGATAGATGTGGTGCTCGATATGATGTCATGACAAACAATCTATCTGGTGTACAATTGGGTTATGCACGTCGTCATATGCCTCCCTTTAGTTGGTATTGTGGAGGCAATTCTTCGTGGTACCACAAATTACTTTGTTGACAGAAGCAATAACGCGTCACTCGGCATGGCAAATGACAGAGTACTGTACTCCACCATGATCACCAAGTACATGGAGGAGAAGAGTAAGAAGGGTGAGATGCACTAGGCATTCAAGATAGGCACAAGGGAGGTTCGCTTCGAGATACTGTGCAGGGATAAAGGACGTTGTGGGACGAACTGTGAGAGGATCTCCCACGAGTGCACGCTACACCGCGTTAGTTGCGTATGCACTTGCAACAAGCATCTTCTTCTGTATAGGCCCTGCTCACATGTTATGGCTGCATGTTCGACGGTGGCGTAGCATCGCGGTCAGCACCTCTCTGATTATTTCAACAGGGAGGAGGTGATGCAAATTTGGAGTGCAAAGCTGTTTAATTACGGTGTGGTTGGCCATTTCACTGACCATTCCACTTGGGAGCAACTTATAAGGGCTGGGAACATTAATAGGCAGAAGAGAAAGGTTGGTCGCCGACAGGTACGACGTATCAGGAATGATATGGATGAAGCAGAAGCCGGACGTCGTACGAAGAAGTGCTCCATTTGCAGAGAGTCTGGACACACTTTCAAAAAATTCCCTACAAGAAATCCACAGGATGAAGGAGATATCGACAGTCTGGACGGCGCCATGGGGACCTCATGGCGGGCGTTGAGGTCGCGACTTCGGAAAAGGTTCGTCTTGTTGAAATATGTTGTGCTGAATGTTTTGTAATCTCATTTTGATTTGTCGAAAAACTAGGTGATGACATTGCGCTGAATGTTTTGTAATATCAGTGTGATTTGTTGACAAAATATATGAGGACGTTGTGCTGAATGTTCTGTAATATTATTGTGATTTGTCGATAAAAATATGATGACTTTGTGCTGAATATTTTGTAATATCATTGTGATTTACCTACAAAATACATGGTCGAAAATAGATAGTAAAAAAACAGGCAAATGTCCCTGTCGCGAGTTGAAATGGCGACGAGTCCTGTCGTCAGTTGGAGTGGCGATAGGACCATGTCACCATTTCAATTGGCGACATGAACATCTTTGTATTGTTCTAGGTTTTGTCGTCATTGCCTATGCTACATTCGGTATTTGGAATGGCGACAGGAAATTTTGTCAATTCAAATGACGATAGTAGTCTAGTTTTGTAAAAAAAAATTGACTATTTTTTAAAAATTCTTTTAAAATAATATTATTTCAAGAAAAATCGACTTAGGGCTGCACTACGAATGGTCCACAGGTCACGGCTCGGATCCCGCCCACATCTCCTTGTGGCGAAAACGTATCATTTGACATTGTGTAGCAGTTGTCGGATCGGAATGGGAAGGACGAGAGCGCGGTCTGCAACTACAGTGAAATACTGTAGTAAAATACTGTAGCTTCAGCACAATTTGTAATATTGTTCTTGTGCTATTACATTGACAATGACTGAGGATACCGATCCGCTTGTGGCGGCACGACATCCCTTGCTTCAGCCATCTACATGCCCGCTTGCCGACCATTACCGTGTGAGAGTGAACACCACTATGTGTTAAAAATAATACTAGTTGTGTTACTGTGTGTGCTTACTTTATAGGCATACTACGTGTACTTCTACTTGTAAATTTTGCCACTCAAATCATGGGCGCTAAATTAAGTTTGAAAGTGGCTGTGGACAAGAAGTAAACCCCGTTTGGGATGCGCGATTTTTTTTATTCACGCGGTAAATTAAATTATGTATTACAAAATTCTTTGTTCCAAACCGGCCTAAACTTTTGCGTATGCTTCTTTTATAATCACCCTAACAACATTTTATAGGAGGAGTTAGCTAGGACATGTAATATACACAAATAATAGTCATGAAACTATGTACCAACTACATCATAATTCAGTTGTAGCTATGAGCAATAATACATCCAAAAAGAATTTTTCAGATTCCAAAATAATTAGACTCAAGCAAACTACTAGAAAACTGAAGATAAAAAACTATTACATATACTCTTTTATAACAACGGGGTAACATATATAGTCAAAATTAACGCACTTCGTTTTAGAAAAAACTAAGACACAAAGCCACAAATAGTATTAGTTTCCAACATGTATATAAAAATAGACACACTTCTCCATGCGAAAGAAAAGGAAAGATAGAAGAACGTGCATTCTGCTTGGTTTGGCAGAACTAATTTCTGCTTCTTCAAGCAGATGCAATGCAAAGCATGGCCACCGAATTTAGCGTCAGTAAAGCCAAACGTGCCTTTCATGCAAAACTCCAGGTGCACGTTGGGTGCCCCCAAGCGGCTGCTGCCGCCGCCTTGGGACCGGATCAGAGCAGGAGATAGGATCGCAGCCACCTACTCCTGCTGACACGTGGTCCCCCACGGGCCCACCACCAGTCTGTATGATGGGTCGCGGTCGCGGCGTCTCAACCCAACCCAACCACCGCTAAACTACTCACCCCGATCACGCGTATTATTTACCCGGTTTAACCACAAATAATTAAGGCGGCCCTGTCCCTACCGGAACTACTCACACGTTTCCCAACTTAATTCACTGTTACGTGGGCCCTTGACAGCAACCGCGTTCCACGGCTCTCCTGTTGGACCCACCTGTCGGCGGAGGTGGTCGTTCATGGAAGTTAGTGCGAACTGTTTAATTAAAACTTAATGCGCCCCCAGGATTTACTAATCAAATTACAGTAGTTCCCTCTCTTCCTCTCTCTCCTAATCAGAGGCGCTTAAAAACACGGCGCAATACGGAACCCAGTAACGCAATACGAAACGGAAAGCTTCAGAGGGGGGAGAGAGAGAGAGAGAGAGAGGAGGAGGAGGAGGAGGCTGAATGGCCGCGACGGGGGGGCCGGAGGCGTTGGGGCGGGAGGAGGAGGTGTCGACGGTGGCGAGGAGCCGGCCGGATGAGGAGGAGGGGGAGAGCGAGGGGGAGGACGAAGCGATGGCGGTGCTGGACTTCGACATGCTGTGCGCGTCGGTGGCGCTGGCGGCGGAGAGGAGGAAGGGCTCCTCCGCGGCGGAGGCGCCGTCGGTGGCCGGGGAGGGTGGTGGTGGAGGGGTTGGGGGCGGGGTGCAGAGGATGTGGGAGGGGGACGTGGTGGTGGATTGCTTGGAGGACAGGCGAATCGCGCTCGAGGCCGCGTGGTAGGTGGAACTAGCTCTTCCTCGTTTCATCAAGCTGTATTGGCTGGATGCGTGCTTGGAAGGATCTGGTTCTGTTGGCTGCGAGGGGAAAGCTTGGGCATTTTGGTTTTTGAGTCGATTTTTCCATACGGATAGATTGATTTTTGTGCGGATTTGGGAGCAAACGGGTCTGTCTCTATGCGTAGTCCATAGAGAAGACTTCATCCCTGATGGAATACTGCTTGTAATGACACCCTTTTTCTCTAATTTAATGAGATTTTCATTCGAATTAGAAAGGTTCATGGAGATAAATGAGAAAATTATGTCAATTTTTCTCTCGGATGTTAGGTTGGTTAAAATGAACAATGAACATCCATCAGAATTTGGTGAGGACTTCTGTTTTTCACTTGACCCTAGCTCCAATTGTGGAAGAAAATTTGACATGTTTAAGATGATTAAGTTACCAGGGAGCATTCCCCCTCTGCTTTGGTTCTATTCTAGAGTGTTTTTGCAAGAAAAGATTACATTTTCTTCTGTTATACTACATTTTAATTTTCAACTGTGATTAAAATTTGCTGAGATTCGCTTTGAAGTATTTGTTTGCTTGCAACTGTATGCAGTTGTCCGTGCTATAGGTTTGGCAAGAACATGCGGAGAGCCAATCTCGGATCTTGCTTCCTTCAGGTACAGATAATCCTATCATCAGCATACGACCATGTTTCGTCCATTTCCTGCTTGTCATTTTTCTGAGAAAAGTTCACTCACAATGCTGTGTAGTTAAGCATGTAAAACCGCATGAGGCTATTTGATGATGCTGTTGGTGGGAAGTAGGAAAACCTTCTGTTTTGAATAGGCTTTGAGTCCATTATAGAATGTATCTTCTCGTGAACTTTTTAGATTATTACAAATATAGTGGTCAGAGATGAAGAAGGTAACATTTTAAGTGTGCGCATGTGCTTTTTGCTTATTTTAATCAAGGTACTGCCAATTAGTGTTGATAATTTCTTTTTTGTATTTTGAATGTGTAATTTTGTATTTTGGTTTTCACACCTTATTTTAGTTCTATATTTCTTCCGATTTCCTATTCATGCCCGAGAGGTGGAGAAGTTTGTTAGATTTGCTCTAGTTAAATTCTTGAAATGCAAGCCATTGGAGTGGCTGATGCTTATGATGTTTGGCTTTTGCTTGAAGCCACTATCGTGCTAGCTATTAAGGCAAATATAGCAAAGCTGTCTTTTCCTTAGCCCTATGCTTAGTACAATGGAGTGGTTGATGCTTAAGATGTTTGACTTGGCAATGTGAACAGCATTTGCTTAGATAATTATGTATTCCTGTGGCATGTCTTAGACCTGGTCAGCCTGAATAGCATCCTACCTTTTTTTATTTCAAGCTTGTGATTCACCCCGTAAAGGATAAGTTATAGTAAAATGTTTTCTAGTTATAATATATATGTTGGAGGGAATCAGACTGCACGTTGAACTTGCCAGACAGATCATTAGTATATTTTACTCATTTTAACCATTCGGTAGTCTTGAAATACCAACTTAATATATCTTTATCTCAGTCGGTGCTTCTTATATAAAACCTATTCTTGGAATTTCTCGTCCCACTCAACATTAAATATGTGGATTGCTTCTCTTGAATTATATTTCCAGTTTGTTCTCCTCAGACAAGTGACAAAAGGAGATTATATTCCTCTTCAACGTAGCTCCTATATCTATTAAAAATGAGGTCGTTTATTCCCTGAAACTGGACAGTTTTACCCTCCATCGCTGCAAAAGAAAAATGGTTTTATCAGCATATTATTTATTTTCCTGCCAACTTGCCAAGTCTTCATTGAAATAGAATCATTGTTTTGCTCTGTGCCATATTCATGTTCCTATTGATTTTGACATTTCCAAGTTTACCATAAGTTTGCCTGAATGGATCTCTGTTGATAAGCTTATGCTGGTTTCTTAGATTCTTGTTCACCCTGCTGATGCAACATGAAATTATTTCAGGGAATGGTTTACTTCATTTTGTTAGTTGCTGTTCTGGTCAGCCTAATTGCCTTTTCTGTAACAAGGCATCATATATATTTATATATGGGACTTGGCTCTGTTCTCTTGATAGCAAGCTATACCGGTTACTTCCGAAGAAGAATCAGGAAGCAGTACAATATCCGAGTAAGCATTTCTTGACATTACCATTTTCAAATAAAGTATTTAAACAGGTTGCTAGTGCGGTAGAGCCTAGTACTAGTGCTTGATGCAGTTGATTATGGAGCTTGTCTTTCTTGCATCACACCATCTCTTAACAAATTTTAGTACCTCAAATTAATTCGCAACCTTGGACTTTTCTTAATCTTGTTACATCATTTTGCTCTACTCAAATGAACAATAGCTGAAACCTGGAGGTAATATCAATAGTCTCGCATACTCATACCAGGTTATATCTATGGCAGTAACTATGTTGTTAACTTCGAAGTACATATTGGCATATGTACTTTAACTCAGGAATTACCTGAAGCTTGGAGAAAAGTCAGTCATCTCATTGACCGGAAGTCTTTATTGTGATCAAGTTGATCGTTCACCTTTTTTATGCTTACAGGGTACTGATAGCAGTCTAGATGACTGTGTTCTCCATCTCATCTGTCCTTGCTGTACGCTGTGCCAGGTTATATCCATATAAACCCCTTTGAAGTCCCAGTTTACAAAATTTGTTTGTTTTATTGATCACTTAACCTCACAGTGACTAGCATGTGAATGAGCAGGAGGCTAGAACTCTGGAGATGAATAATGTCCAGTGTGGTGTCTGGCACGGGCGGGGTGATACCATTTGTTTAGGGGGCAACGGTGAAGGAAACAAGGCTTTCACTGCTCTGCACAAGTCCTCATTTGTGCCTATAAAATCTCCAGAGTTGTGTGGCATGGACAGAACATCAAATGGTGCTGATGAACATGAGCCGCTCGTCCCATCAACCCAACCAGAGCAGGAGTAGGGAATAATAGCAGTTATATTCCATATCGCCTTAACCTTTGCACAGATCCAAAAAGAATTGGTGGGCATCTTCTGCGTGTTCTCGAAAAGAAGAATTGGTGGATTGTCCTGCGAGTAAATCATCAGCACTGCAGTTCTCTGCCTGTTTGCTGTATCCAGTCTGAAGAACTGGATTGGCAGCAACCATATGTGGATGACGGGTGCAATTGGCCTGTTGTTATATACTTCAGTGATAGTTTTTATCATGTATTGGATTTATTTGGGCTCAAGGCTGGCATGTACATTATGTCATGGTGCCCAAGGCTTATGTCTGAATTCAAGTGTAAATTTCTCTTGATGTAACATATAATTCGAATGACATATTGACATGAATGAAAGGAATGTTCTCTACTGGTGATGTTCCTTCTCTGACAGATTTTATTTTCTGTAAAATTTGCCCTCCATTGCTCTTGGTTAACATCGTTTTATATATATATATATATATATATATATATATATATATATATGTGTGTGTGTGTGTGTGTGTGTGTGTGTGTGTGTGGGGGGTGGTGGGGGGTATGTAAAAAATACAAAACGCAGGTAAGGAAATAGAAAATGATTTCTATTCTAACATCCCTCTCAAATTCATAATAGCTTTGTGAAGAACTCAGTAATATATAATTCTGATGACACAAACTGTAAAACAAGTACTCCTTCCAGCACCTATGAGCGAATGTATGAAGCATCCATACCAGAGCTCATACTTCATTGGGTCACAGGTAGTACTAATAGCACCTGTACTGTTAGACAAAAGAGTCATTGGTTCCATCACAAGCACTCCAAAATATGCAAGTAGCCACCTCAACCAAGTAACCTCTACTGTCACTGCTACCGTAGCTATCAACTCAGCCTCTACACTCGAATAGGAAACTGTGGTCTACTTCTTTGTCTTCTAAACAATAAAGGAGGAGCCAAGAAAAACACAGTAAGTAGAAAGAGAACGACGATCAGAAAGATCACTAATCTAGGTCATATCAGAGTACGCCTGAAACTGCAGTGAGGTGAAGCTAGAGAAAAACAAATGACGAGAGATTGTCCTGCGTAAGTAGCAAAGAACACAAAGAAAGTGACTGTAGTGAAGATGGGTGGGACGAACCATGAACTAACTCAAGATATGAACAACAAGCAATATCAGAATGAGTGCTCACAAGATACACCAAACTCCCAACAAAATGGAAATATCGAGTATGATCCTCAAGAAGATCACCATCAGCGGCACGAAGCTATAGAGATAGTTCCAAGGGAGTCTCAGCAATGCGAGTGTCAGACAATCCAGACAGATCAAGAAGATCCTACTGCTGGAAGAGGTAATAGCCCTCAGGCATGGAAGAGACCTCAATCCCAAGGAAGTACGTAAGAGAACCAAGGTCAGTCATAAAAAACTGCTCACTGAGATGCTTGTTCACATACATGATGAATAAGGAATCATCACTAGTGATGAGCATATCATCAACATACAGAAGAAGCAGTGTCCTACCCCGAGAAGAGATATGGACAAAAAGAACAGCATCGTTGTAGGATCAAGGATAACCGACTAGAGGGGGGTGAATAGGAGGTTTCTAAATTTTCTTAATCAAATTACCGAAATTAGCAAGATACTCTAATCAAAGATATTTAACACAATCTATGAGCTACAAAATAAGTGCAATAAGTAAAGACAAGAATTAACCGCACAAGGACAAGGGGGTTTTTCCCGTGGTATCGAAGATTTGTCGATCTTCACTAGTCCACGTTGAGGAAGCTTGACCACTCAAGCCGGCTCCACAAATTAAGCCTACCCTCGATCACTTGGTTGTTCTTCCTCCTCTCCGGAGTTGGTGAACACCGACCAATCACAAACGGCAACGGGTCTCTTCACAAGCTTCTTTGAAGAGATCACCGAGCAACCTTCGCCAAGTCGTCTAGGTGCCGACAAGCACCAAGAGAATAGAACTTGAACTTCACTTGACGACAATCAAGAGCCAATGGATCAACTAAGAATGCAATGCTCTTGTTCTTGCTCACTACCTCACAAATGTGTGCAAAGAGAGTAAATGAGGAGTGAGAGGAGTGCTCAAGGCTCAAATGAATTGAATGAATGCTCAACAACACGCCCTGAGCCGGTGGGGTGTATTTATACCCCAACAACCAAATATGACCGTTATGCGTAAAATCGTGCAAAACTCGTGGAAATCGAACTTCAGCGAAGACAAAGTGCGAACTTCCGCCTTCACTCGAGTGCATCAGAACGGTCATTACAAAGAGCATTAAATGCTCTAAACTAGCCGTTGATTTATGTGCGGAACTTCCGCCAAATAGATTTCGGTTCTTCCGACAATCGGAAGATCCGCTTACACATGGAACTACCGCACTCGTGAAAACGGCTAAGTCCCAAAAAGGGTGCTCTCTGGAAAAAACCGACCGCGCATAATTCGGAGCAACCGATTAATCGGAACTTCCGCTCATTTCATTGCGGAACTTCCGCGCTTGAGAATTTGGCTAAGTCCCGAAAAAGGATGCTCTCTGGAAAAATTCGACCGCGCATAATTCGGAGCAACCGATTAATCGGAACTTCCGCTCATATCATTGCGGAACTTCCGCACTTGAAAAATCGGCTAAGTCCCGAAAATGAATGCTCTCTGGAAAAATCAAGCCGCAGCTTTTTCGAGCAACAGACAATGAAGTTCCGCAGATCCATGCCTAAACTTCCGATTATGTTCTGAGAAAAAGATTTTTCTTTTTAAACCAAACCAAAAGAACATGCATGATCCTAAGTTGATCCAAAGGCATAATGAGATGCTTTCAAGCTACTAGACAAGCTCCCCCTTAATAGTACGACATTTATCCTATAATCCGGTCTTCCTCCATACTCCAAAGACCGGTAAAATTAAAAGGGGTCCTAGTCTATTTGTACCTTGTCTTTGAGATCAACTCCATCTTCTCATCACTCTTTGACATGCAGCTCCTTGGTTTCACTTTGTCATTTGGGACTATGCCTTGTAATCACTTCAACAAACATGTTAGTCTCATATTCACATAAAGTCATTAATTACCAAAATACAATTTTTAGGGGCCTAGATGCTTTCAATCTCCCCTTTTGGTAATTGATGACAACACAATAAAGTTGTGAGAGAAAGTTGGTTTGAAAATGAAGCTCCCCTTAACATGTGCATATTGAGTAGAAGATAATGTAAAGCACATGGTTAGATTTTCAGGAAATTTTGGCGGAGTTTCTGTAGAACATTGTTACTTGGAAGAGAACAAATGACAATAAAGATAGAGCATTCACATCACATAGTCATTCATCATTAATCAAAGATCCAAGTACAACAAAAATATAAGATAACACAAGATATTATCATAAGCATCAAGTTTTCAAACAAAGTCATTACAAGCCATAGTCAAAATGACACAATATATTACAATATCATAATAGATAAGTCTAGCTCTCTCTCACTAACACACTCTTCTCTCCCCCTTTGTCATCAAGGGCCAAAGGGTCACTCCAGGGAGGATCTTGCGGAGGATCAACTGGAGGAACAGAAAGATCAACAGGGAGGAGGACAGGAGGATCAGCCGGAGGACCACCAGGAGGAGAACGAAGGCGACGCCGTCCAAACCGAACAGGTGGCGGAAACTGCTCTGCGAATCTGGCTGAAAGCGCGTCAAGACTGGCAGTGTGGGCGTCGAGTCTGGAAGTGGTCGCCTCTGAAAGCATCCATCTGAAAAGGTGGTCGCCTCAAACGCATCCACCTAGAAGTGGTCGTTGCTGGAAGGTATCTCGATGCTCTCATCTCCAACAAGGTAGCATAAATCGATCCATAGTGGCTATACCTTGTGGAGGAGCAAAGAAGAAGAAGCAGGAGGTGCAACTTCAGTACTTCACTGAGCACGCCTAAGATTGGCGAGGAATTGGAGGACCTTCTCTTGGTTTATAGGCTTTATGTGTCAAGGTAAAGCTCCATTATATCCATCTGTCGAATGATCAAAGCCATAATATAAGGTGCAAAGTTTATCCGCTTGACTCGATCATTCTTTGTTCCTCGCTATCTCCTTATGATGACATCCACTACATCAAACTTTCTTCCATGCATGATGCATTCCAATATATTCCGACATGTCCTCTAATAGCATCATAATTCCCGCTCTTTGGTAACATAGTATGATTAATGATCCTATTTACCAAGCCGGGAATGGGAAGAAGTCCTGATCTTACCAGGACAAATCTCGTGTGGTGTCATAAAATTCACCCAAGCCGAAAGAGGAGAACTGTTCCATCATAGATTTGCTCATATTCGCTTGATCGGATATTCAGATTGCATTTTCAAAGGCACGCTTTGTGCAAGAATATCTCACTGCTCTCGCCATCCAAGTGAGTGAGAAAATCGGAGGAATGCACATCGTGGCATAGAACTGCTTGGATGATCTCATCACTATAATTGCATTTTATCGCCACAAAGTTATGAATCCCACTATTGAAAGAGCTGTAGGTACCCTCATATTTATCAAGCCCGTTGAGGTAGGACCAATTAACATACTTGTGATCAAGAAAAGGTTTGTTTGGTCCATAGAAAAGATCATAGACTTGTCTTTGAAACTTGGTATGAAATCGAGGGTCATCACAGTTTCCTGGAAGTGAATATTGATCTTTACTTCGAAGAAGCGTGTAATCATCTGCTGTGAGTCCCTTAAGATCAATTTCAATCTCTTCCGGTTCTCCTAGTTCCTCATCAGATTCATATTCAGATTCTTCTCCTGATTCACTTTCTTCGATCCCAATTATCGATTCTTCCTCATTTCTTGAAGAAGATGCGCCAGCATCTGAATAGTGCTTCGGGACTGACACCTTCATCCTCGGCATCTTCAAGAACAACAATGGATGAAGTGTCAAAGGTTGAATCAAATGAAAATGGGATTTTCTGTTTCTGTCAGGACAATCGGAAGCTCCGCAAGTTGCACTCGGGACTATCATTATGGAAGTTCCGCGTTTTCAACGGCGGAAGTTCCGATTATCCTAAGCCGATTCTAGGTTAATAGGAATTTTGGATTTTTCAGTATTTGGATGGATTGAGTCCATGGATTCGATGCATATACATCATACAATACTGAATAAACCTATTTTCCCAAGAATCAACCACAGATTTCAACAACATTTGATTTTTCCCAAAATTTTGACCTAGGGTTCATAAGGGTGCAAATCCAAGAAAGGAATTGGAAATACCTTGAGAGAATGAGTGATTGAACCCTTGGGAAGCAGTTGATTGGTTCGGATTGAAGAGAATCCGAAGAAAAAATCAAAGTCTTTCGGTGGAGATGAAATGAGGAGAAGAAAGAGGGAACTCGGGTCAAGCAACGAGGCGGCTGGAGAGAGTTAAGAGAGCGGACCAACCGCAGGCAATAAATGCTTCTCAGCTACCGGAAAGCTCCTTTGCCATAGCGAGTTTCCACTCAGAATGAGGAGCAGCTTCACGATAAGAACTAGGCGCAATGACAGAGAGAGCACAACCTATCAGACCAAATCCAAGATGATCAAAAGGTCGAAGGGATGTATGGTCATAAAGGGCATAACGAGGAACATCATTAGGATGATCAAATGTGGGTGTCGGCAACATACCAGGAAAGAAGACTGGTGAAGGACGAGGATACCTAGAGTAATGAATACCATAGAAACGATATGGGGGTGCTGCAGGAGGCAGTACGGGAGGCGAAGGTACAGAAGGAGCCACTAAAGATAGACCAGGGGAAGACTGTGATAGTAGAGAAATGGGTGAAGAGTCAGAAAGAGACAACCATGAAATCGACTCAACAGTGAAAACATGACAAGGAGCCGAATCTCGATACAAGAAAGGTCGAGAGTCGTCAAAGACAACGTCTCGTGAAATGCTGATTCGTCGAGCAAAAGGATCATAGCAACAATAACCCTTATGCTCAGAACTATAACCAAGGAACACACACTCAACTGACTAAGCCGATAGTTTGGTGCGCTCACGAGGCTGCAGCAGAACAAAACAAGTATAGCAAAAAAACACGAAGGTGAGTGTACTGGGGGGCTCGAGAGCAGAGACGTTCTATAGGATTGTCACCCTTAAGAGCAGTGAAAGGCTGCATATTGATGAGATATACAACTGAAAGATCTAGACCCGCCATTATGAGTTAATGGATTATTTTGGTGATTAATGACAAATCCAAATATGAGACTAACTCTCTTGTCAAGTATTATCTTTGTGTAGTCTCATTTGGATATAAAGGTGAAATACAACGAGGTATGCAATCGACATCTTAATCTTATATATTGTTGCATTCCTCGGATCCAAAATATAGGATTGAACTCAACAATAAGTCAAACTCGAATATGTGCATATGATCTTATTACACATTTGTGTATGCACACATCTAGGGGGAGTTTTATTCTATATTTTGTGGTTTCATTAGTATTGATCCATATTCCATTCTCCACATACATTTGGGATCTTTACTTTGAAACAAATCCATTTGAGTATACAAAACTTGTGTAGTTCGTATATACTCATGTTATGAGTATATAGAACTTGTGTAGTTCTTGTATACTCATGTTAGAGTATATATAACTTGTGTAGTTTATATATACTCATTTGTTACTTCAATTATCTACATTCAATTTATGAGAATTTAAGTGGTTATCATCAATTACCAAATAGGGAAAGATTGAGGTATCTTGTCCCACCATTATGAGTTAATGGTATGATGTGGTAATTAATGATAATCATATTGTGGAACTAACATTTTTCATGAGTTGGATGAATAGGTTATGTTCCAGGATGGTGGAGACTTTGGGATGATCATGAGTTGATCATCAAGTCAAGAGCTTAGTGTAAAGGATGCATCATGAGTTGATGCTTATCAAGAAGGGATGATCATGAGTTGATCGTCAAGTCAAGAGAAGACCCATCATGTGTTGATGGAGGTCAAGTGAAGGAATGTATCATGCGTTGATGCATGTGAAGACTCGGGATGAAGAAATCATCATGTGTTGAGGATGTTCAAGATAAGATCCTGAAGTAAAGAAATCATCATGTGTTGATGATTGTCAAAGTCAAAGACCCGGACTTGAAGTGTTGATGTGCGTCATCAAGCTTCAAGAAGATGCAAGGCAAAGGTATGACTAGCTAGGGCTAAGGATGTGTTCCTAGTCTTTTACCGGTCTCGGTGTTTGGTTGATAGACCGGATTGCTAGTATAGGACTGCCGTACTATTAAGAGGGGTCTTGACTAGTAGCATGAGTTAGTCATGTGTTGATAGCTCATTGTGTTTGCTCTAGCTCATCTATGCATGGAGCTATTATTTGCGAATGTGTTTTGCAAATAGCCGAGGCTCATGCATTTAATTCTTGTAGCATGGGACTATACTTTGCAAATGTGTTTTGCAAATTGTTGAAGTCCATGCACCTTAGCCTTGTAGCATGATGCTGTTATTTGCGAATGTGTTTTGCAAATAGTTGATGCTCATGTTTGATTTCTTGTAGCATGTGACTTAAGTTTGCAAATGTGTTTTGCAAATGGTGTAAGTCCATGTACTTTTTCCTTGTGGTATGATTCTAAAAGTTGGCAAATGTGTTTTGCAACTTGCTAGGAATCTTGCTATTGATCCTTGTTGGCATGGCTTATCAATTGGCAAATGTGTTTTGCAATTGAAATTGTTGAAAAAGCCATTGCTGTGTTTGTCAGGATAATAGGAAGTTCCGCAGTGTTATGGGCGGAACTTCCTATTATCGGAAGTTCCTCAGTGTTATGGGCGGAACTTCCGCAGTGTTATGGGCGGAACTTCCTATTATCGGTAATTCCGAAAATTTGGCGGAACGTTTTTTCCAGAGAAGCACCCTTTTGGGACTTAGCCAAATTTTGGAGTTGCGGAAGTTCCGCGATGATATGTGAGGAACTTCCGATAATAGGAACTTCCGCATTTTGGTTGGCGGAAGTTCCGATCTCAATTTCCAACGGCTAGTTTCTCGTCTGATATAGCCGTTATTGTGCCTGTCGCTGAGGTGCGGAAGTTCCGGACTTTGAACGGCGGAACTTCCGATTTCCCTGATTTTTCAGGGGTTTGTCTTCCAACGGCTAGTTTTTGTGTGTGGGCTATATATAGCCACCTTGGCCGGTTGGGAGAGGTTGCTGGTGATATTGTGAACATCCTTTGAGCCTCTTGAGCTAAGAGCAAGCCTCTCCTCTCTTATGTGCATGTGTTGCACATGGTGAGCTTGGAGAGTAAACCCTAAGTGCATGTGTTGCCTTAGGTAGTGGATTGTGTATCCACGTGAGCGTTGACACTTGATTAGTTCAAGTGAAAATTTGGATTTGTTACTCTTGGTGTTTGCCGACACCTAGACGGCGTGGAGGCGTCGTGCTCGGTGACCTTCTCAAGAAGCTTATGAGAAGGCCCGACGGCTGTGAGTGGTTCGGTGCTCGCCATCTCCGGAGCGGAGGAAGAGCAACCATAGTGGAGCGAGGTGTGTGCTCATTTGAGGAGCCAGTCCAAGTGGTTGGACTTACCTCGGAGGTGTTTGGCTTAATCAGTGGAGCCGGTCCAACGCGGGTTGGGCTTACCTCAACGTGGATTAGGGGAGACCGGCAAGTCTCCGAACACCACGGTAAAATATAATCGTGTCATCTTGTTTTTACTTGTGCTTTACTTTGAGCAATTTACATTCTTGCTTTAATTACTTATATAACATTGTATGATTGCTCTCTTGCATTGTTGGTGCACTTAGTTGAACCTAGTTGATTTAGGTTTTAATTGTGCAAAACCAATTCGCTATTAGCTTCCGCATTTATATATTGGTTTAGCGCGAAAGATTTTTAAAACCGCCTATTCACCCCCCTCTAGTCGGCCACCTCAATCTTACAACAACCGTAGAAACATCCTCAGCCTAAAACTGTGGTGGAACGTGAGAGGCAAGGAGAAGAATGTAGGCAGTCTCAATTAGATGACGATGTTTGTGCTCAGCAACTCCATTCTGAGCATGAGCACCAGGACAAGAAGATTGGAAAAGAGTGTCCTGCTCAGAAAGAAACTGCATAAAAGCGCCAGAACAGTGTTCGTCAGCAGAATCACAGCGAAAAGTACGGATGAAAGAATCAAACTGGGTACAAACCATTGTTGCAAAGCTACGATAGGATCGCAAGAAACTGACCACGATTAGACATAGCGAAAATCCAAGTAAAACATGAATAACCATCAGTGAAGATCACATAAAATTTATGCCTACCTTTAGAGATAATAGGCGTAGGTCGCCATACATCTGAATGAACTAAGTCAAAAGGACGAGAAGACATGACTCATAGAATGATAAAAAAGTTATAGCTGCTTGCCCAGCTTACAACCCTAATAAAACATGACCGTATCAATAGTAACACATCCAAGAATACCCTCACGAACTAATAAAGAAATACAAGACCCACACAGGTGACCTAGACGATGATGTCACTATGCAAAAAACTTCAGAGGTGATAGCAGCAGTGGCGGTGGAGGTAGACGTAAACGTGATAGCAGTAACTAAAGTAGACGGAAGGTGGAGGCGGTCAACGATGTAGAGACGCTGACGATCCCTACGGCGCTGGCCAGTCCTAAGTACCATCCCTATCTGTCGGTCCTGGATGAAACATGAGTGAAAGTCAAAACCAACACTACAGCCGAGATCGATAAGCTGATCCACCAAGATAGACTGCATGGTAAGCTGTGGAATATGGAAAATAGCTATAATAGAAAAATCAGTGGACAAAAGAGTGCACTGAAAGCTGATAGACAGAGCAGTACTGTCAGCTGTTTAAACAGAGATAGGAACTGAAGTGAGAGATGTGGAGTTCGATGTCATGTGAAAAGAGGCACCAGAATTCAGAATCCAAATAGTACCTGGAGGAGGCGTCTGAGCTAGACTAGCAGAACCTATTGAGCTGTGAGAGAGCTATTGAAGTAGGGCCTGGTAGAAATGCTAAACAGAATCACCTCGCTGAGAAGGTCCTGATGTCCTAGTCTGTCTTCCCGTGGAGGAAGGGCCTCCTTGCCCCCCTTGGATTGTCCACACCCACGAGCTTTGTTTCGTTTTTTTTTCGTACCGCACAACTCTGATAGTCGTGCCCAAGGTTCATACAATAATTGCACTGAACCCCAATTGGTGCAAAAACATGAGTGAAAATAGACACGTGAGGAGGGACTATAGTCAAAGCAGAAGCCGTCGGTGTAGTCGAAAAAGAAAGGGTAGCAAGCACAGCCAGAACAAACTATACTGCTAACTCATGTGAAGCTCCTCAAGACAAAGCGTCAAATGCGACCTCGGGATCGCTTGGTCGTGATGAGCGGCTCAATGAGTTGAGCCTCGAGTGCTCAAACTCGGGCAAAGACAATGACGAAGTCATAAGGGCAAAGGTGGTCACGATCCACCTCCTGTGCCTTATGACACTCCTAGCAGAGCGGAGATGCCAGCTCGTCCAGCTAGCGCCAGAGACTAGCTAGGGCTAGAAAGAAGTCATCGACAGAGGAGTTCTCCTAGTGAAGCGTCACCAACTCACGTTGAACTGAGAAAGCAGAGCATCACTGCTCTGCTGGTATCGCTCACGTAAGTACTCCTAGATCTGATGAGTGGAACGCAGACCATAAAACGTCTAGCTGAATGGAGTCGTCGACACTGACCACTAGGATGGCTCAAACACGGGCCTCATTAGCACACCAGTGCTCAAAAGCGCCTATGGCATACTGAACGGCCTCATCAGCAAGGTCAGCAGCAGCATCATCTGCCTCTGTCTCCTTCTTGGCGGCCTCATCTTCTGCAGGAAGTGCAGAAGTTGGTTGTCTAGGAGGCGACTGAACCGGCGACGGCGGGCAAGGTCGACCACCAGTGACATATCCCCAGAGGCGAAAACCATCGAGCGTGATCTTCACGAGTGAAGACCACAACCTATAGTTTGTCCCATGAAGCTTTGTTCCTGAGAATGAGATCGCAGCTGATGGAATGGAAGCTATCGGTAGGCGGCACAGGACGGCGCAGTGACCAAGGCAACAAAGTCTAACTGGTAGCGCTGAATGACGCAACAGTTAGATCGACATGCTGTTTTTCTTCTTTTTTCCTTTTTTCCTTTTCTTTTATAGAAACTGAATCGGTTTTGTTGCTCTACGCAGAGGATGCCGACACTCGAGCGTTGGCCGGGGCAGCGACGGCGGCGGCTCCGGCAAGCGCAAGCAGTGGCGGGCGTAGGTGGCGCATGCGATGACCGGCGGCGCGATCGTAGATGGCGCGGGGCGGCGGTGGCGGCGTCCTCGCGTCGGGACGGGCGTCGTCGTCGGGCGGCGGCAATGGCGACCTGGTGTTGTGTGGCGGGATGGACGACGTCGGGGATGGGCGGCGGCGTCCTCAGGTGGAGCGGCTGGGGCGGCGACGAAGGAGGACGACGTTAGGCAGCGACCGACTTCTTCCAGGCGGCTCGGTTTCAACCGTGCAAGAACTCAAGGTCGGCGACGATGACGACGATGAATGTGGCAGTGGAAAGAGATAGATTAGTGCTCTAACTCTGATACCATGTTATGGATATTGTGCGTATATTCATGAGACCCAATGTGCAATATATATATGGAGTACAAAGATGGTTACAAGGGGGTATACTATATACAAAAAAGGAAATAGAAAAGGGTTCATCTTCTAACTTGGATAATTAGTTCTATGAAGTACACGCACAAATGAATAAATAACTAAATATTTGCATTACATGCATAAAAATACTCAGGGGGTCAAATTTCTATGTTCAGCTGCCTCAGATATTTGTATAATAATTGCGGAAGAACCAATCCAAGAACTGATATATGATTCCCTTTCACAGTACACATGCTGGAAGTTTCAGAATACCCATGACTTTGTCAGGATAAGCGGATGTATTAGTACAATCATTGAAAAGGATTAAGCCTACTAAAGCTTGCAAAGTTGCAATAATACAAGGCTGCTGCCTCCTGGCTAATGCAGGATGTTTTTATTTGCTTTTTGCCTTTTCTTCCCCCTCCATGTGGGATGACCTTTTGTGTTGTTAATTCTCTGGGATAAGGATTGAAGGACAGCTCAGTATAGGGCTTTGCCCTAGGGTTCACCCCTTTACCAAACCATTAGCTGCTCGCACTTGAATGCGTACGCGTGTGCTTGCCTCTCTGTGTCCACGGATTGATATCTTAGTTCTTGGAGGCTTTTTTTTTTTCTGTCAATCATCAATCATCCTACCTACTTTATCATGGTCATCCTAATTTTTGCCTCACTTTTCCTTTCTTCGATTAGCGGTACATTCTAATAATTATATTGTGGACAATATACTTAGCAAGTTTTTTTTTTTAAAAAAAAAAGAGTTTGCGTAACAGTTTTTTTGTTGAAAGAGTAACAGTGCTCGTTTGGAACACATAAACTTTAGAGCAGAGCAATTCACCAATTCCACCAGAACTCCTTAACATTCATACACCCCAAAACTGAGCCTGAAGTGCAAAATTTGGAGATTTTTTTGTTGAAATGCAACTAAAATCTGAGCTGATAACATGTTATTTATTTTGCAGCATGGTTACATCAGACTACATCTGCGAATGCCTAGCTTAGTTGGTTACATTTTTTTACAACACACACAAGACAGGTCTGGCCTGACTAACCTGGAAGATTCTGAGCATGTGAAAATCATGTTTAGAGATCCGAAGTAAAAAAAAAAAAACAATCATGTGCAATTAAACCATGTTTAATTAGCGCGTGCATGCGTTCCACGAGCGCAAAGCATGTTAGGTTAATCATGCCCAGGTATATTCCGCTTTTAGTTAATTATTAATCCTAAGCGCTCTATATATCGTTAATCACAATGGATGCTATACTAAAGCAGAAAAAAAAGGCTCATCCCAAGGCATCTCTAATAATTAGAGATAATATTGTATCTAACATATACTACATCATTTTTAGAGACAACATCTCAAATATATAGTCTGTAGCACACTCTTCAACATTTATATTTTATAATTTTTCTTTGAAATGAGCTCACATGTCAACTAGAGTATATTAATGTATCGTGTCTTGTTTCGCGTGTACGATAGTCTATTAAGGAAGAAACGACATGTGCTCTGTCTCCTCCCCTCTCCTCCACGTAAGATTTTGTTGAAGTGGCATAGCTAACAGACGATAATAAATACACTATTGGAGATACCTTTAGTTTAATTCTGCGAGGCACATGGCTTTTAGGGTTTAAGAGCATCTTTAGTGTATTGAACCGATATCGATTCAAAGTCATGCCACGTAAGTATTATAGGAACTGAGTTTGTTTTTCTTCAATGTATTGAACTAAATCCTACTAATAATTAAGACCCACGTTACATTTAAAAAACCACAAAATAATAATATCTTCTCTCAACCGCACTCTCTCTCTTCATAAATGAGTTGTTTAATGCTTTGAATTGACTTTTAAATAGAGTCCAGTTCTATAAATTTTTAGTTAAAATCGGCCTCTAATATATTAAATCGATTCAATATCTTCTACAGCATTGGAGATTGGAGATGGTCCGACACAGGCTCCAACTTCTCTGTCACATTTCTTAGTAACGAAGCTACGACTATAAGCTATGTAGGCCTCTTGGTATCACTAGACCATAAAGCGTCTCTCCACTACGTAGATGGCGATGATCACTTTCCAAAACCCCACAGCTATCGACAAGGACTCACAATCCTGTAGATTTTAAACATTTTCTTCGTTATGAGGCTAGTAGGCCCATGGGTAGGAACTCACAGCTTTTCTTAATTTGGACTGGTTGTGTCAGTCTAATGTATCAAAATGCCCTACATTGTTATGGAATGAAGATCGAAATGTCATACATTTTTTTCAATAACACCAAAATGCTACTCCATATTGCTGTACATTAGGAATTACATTTCTTCTTTGCAGACAGTATGCATCTGAGTGAAAAAAAAAAAAAGTTGAGGACTGGGCAGTAGCCCATTCGGCATGGGAGAACGCTGGGCCTCCCCCTCTGCGTTCAAGCGTTAGACTCGGCGCGTGCACTCACGTAGTCAGCTATATTTTTGACCTTAAAAAAAAGTTCAAAGAGCTCGTATGTTAGCAAGAATAATACACAGTTTTGCCGTAATAATTATCAAAGTTTCGAACCAAACATTTTCATGTATCCCTCATTTTCACCTCCAAATACACGGATATCTATTTATAAGATGACTTATGCTTGTTCAAGTATACACTAAATTTTTTAACCACTGCATCAAAATCAGAATTCAACATACATATATTTCAAAGCTAATCTAAATGTCAGAGAAATCGAGCAGTCAAAAAAATTCAGGCAACTTCTACCACTGGGTAGCCAAAATAGAACAGTGCCAAAGCATATGAAATACTATACAACGCTGACACCACTGATTCCTTTTCGCTAGTTAGTGGGCGACACAATAGCATAATAACTTGATTAAATTAATAAACCTGCGCATCATATCCTAAGATGGGGAAGGGCCGATTGTTTCACTTTTCATAAAAACCAATGGTTCAACAACACGCGAAAAAACCATTTCTTTCAATAGAAAATGTGATACCCCCATGTGGCTCTTCATTCTCATAAGAGCCTAAAACAGCATTTGTTGAAATAGAAAAGGTTAATCCATATTTCAAAGATATTTGGAAAATGTGTACAAAATCCAAAATCCGACTATACAAATGTCTCGAACACCCAATATTTATCAGATTTTATTTATGTTGATATCACTATCCATATTTTATTTGTGTGGAACAAAGTATCATTTTCACTCGGCCGATCTATATTACCATTTGCCGTGCATGCAAGAAAAGAGAAGCAGAAATAGGAAAAGGTCACCAATCATTTGCAAGAAAACGGATTGAAGTAGTTAATGCAGACGATCTACGGTAACATAATATTAGGAGCGATCTCCACCGTTGATTGGAAACAAACGTCCGAATTAACTAATACAGTATTACAGTACTTTGCTTAAGAAAAGTCGACCAATATTTCCCGACTGTTGCTGCAATACTATGTCCGAGCATTATTCACTATCTCGGAACGCTGTACGTACGATCTCTGCGGTATTGTAGAGAATCCTCGAGTACACAGAAGCACTTGCATTATTGCAAAGTTGGCTAAAGTTTCATCTCCACTAGCTAGCTACGCTTGGATGCAGCACGTACGCGTGGGAAGTTGTTGGCATCTGCACGCGTTTCTTTCTTGACCGCACTCTCAATATTAATTTCACTTTGGTTACATGAAGGGAACTTGTAGTACTAACACACAAGATATTATTTATTCAAACCTTTTCTTTTGACAAAATTTTGTATATCATTCTACAACAGATTTTGGTAAAAGTTTGAATACATGAAGTCCGCAATTTGTAATTACATAAACTCTCGGACTCAGAAAATAGAAAACTCTGCTTCTCTTAAAAAAAAGAAAAGAGAAAGAAAGCAAGGAGGAAAACATGAATCACTTCTTGCGGTTCCTCAACAAGAACCCCTCCATAACCACCTTCCTCTTCATCGTCTCGTCCTCCCTCACCGACGCAGCGTCGTACTCCGGCGACGCAGCGCCATCCTCCACCGCGCTCCCCGCATTGGCCCTCGCCGGCCACCGCCGCGGGAAAAAGTAGAGCGCCGTCGATGTGAGCAGCGTGGCCCCTACTCGGCCGCAGAGCATCATCATCACGAGGCACACCACTACCGCCGCCGCCGCCGCCGCGGGCGAACTCTTCTCTGGCCGCTTCACCGGCGGAGGCATCACCTCCAAGAACGACGAGGAGGACAGGGAGGAGGAGCAGGAAGACGACGTGCAGGCCGAGTCCAGGGACGCCGAGGAGCTCCGCGCCGACGAGGACTTCCCCGCCCCAACAATCATGTCGTAAACATCCTCCACCTCCCGGCCCGGCGACCTCTTCGCCTCCGGCAACAACACCGCCGCGGCCGCCGCCGACTTCTTGCCCTTGTCACCGGGCAAGAACTTGGTCCGTAACGTCGAGAGCCCCCGGCGACGACGCCGGTGGCGAGCTACCACCGCCTCGCTGTCGCCCGCGTCATCGGCGACGGCCGCCGTGCCGCCGAAGCACACGAACTTCATGGCTACAAAACACGCCTTTGTATCTAGAGCGGATTGGTAGTCGAAGAGGCTTTCGTGGCTGGATGATGATAAGTATAGGATCGTCGTGGCTTCTCGCGTCGCGTCGGTTCAACCGCGCGGCCGTGCCCGTCTCGGAGTGCGCGCGCTTGTGTCGATATATATATATGTGTGTGTGTGTGCGCCGCAGTGCGCGTGTGTGTGTGCGGTGTCCGCCTGTGGGGAATAGCGGTTGGTGTGCTGAGTGGGAAACGGAAAGGAATTAAACGGGGAGAGACGAGTGAGATGCGTGCGCGACGCGACGCGAGTCGAGAGCGGGGAGACGAGACGGTTCGCTCTTCCGCGCGCAGTTTGGTTGCGTCGTGAGGGTTGGGTTGGGGCGTACGTTGGGCGTCCGTGCGGTTGACTGATTCCGAGCTTGACTCGGTTTCGAGCTGTACACTTTCGACCGCTGCTGGTCCCGGTCTCGGTCGGGCCCTACCCGGTTCGGCCAATGTGCTCTCGTTAGTCGTTACTCGGTTTGCGTTTAGCACGCTCTTGTCGAGCCATGAATACGTGATTGACTCCACTAGGGGCAGGGTCAGATGAGGGGCAGAAAAAATAGAACTAGCTTATCTTATACTTTACAAAAAAAAAATGTAAATTTAGCTATGGTACATTGAAGTCATTAAGGATAACTAGCAAAAGAATATATGAGTTGGGAAGTACACTGGATCCGCCCCCTGACTAGGGCCGTGTAGAGTGTACATGTGTTTATGCGTAATGGCATGATATTTGTGCAATTTGGACTAGTTTTTAGGAGAGCACGTAAGCTCTAATCTTCATGTGATATTTGGTTACCTTTCGTGTCCAACTCGTAGGAAACTGAATGCCCGGTGGAGAAGAAAAGGCTTAGAAGCATACAGGGTACCACTGCTCCATCCATCTCTGAATGTAGGTCGTTTGACCAGCTCTTTGGTTTCGTCTCTAATTGTAGGTCGCTCTGCCTACGACTATAATTTGGGTAACATAGGGACGTTGCTGCCGTAGATCATGGCCGCATAGATGCGGAGTTGAGAAACAAAATAGACGCTTTGTCATGGAACCACATTTGGTAGGCAATGCTGTACAAATGACAGAGCAGAGGTGTTTCAGGCAAATAATCGTGCAAAGAGATCGAATAGGGATCCGTAAATATGTGTACAACTATGGAACATTGGCATATTAGTTCAGTTCTTATACCTGGATCTAGTTTATAGCTTTCTCGTCCGAGCATTGTTTTGCTACACTGATGGAGGCTGATGTGTAATCAGTTGCTGGCTGCTGTGGGCTGTAAAATAGACGCCGTATGTAAGAAAGCGGTATCTGTAGGTTTAAACTGGGCGAAAAGATGCATTGCATTGACAGGGAATTGGTATTGCCAAAAGCCAGAAAGAAATAGTAAACACACAGATACTCTATCTGAGTACACTGCCGAGCCTAACTATGTACGGTGGTACACGTCGGTAATGGTATTGTGAAACATCTGTAAACCTTGTTGCATAAGGTTTCACTCAGCGATCAGAAGTCAGTCATGGGCGGAACTACGTTTAAATATTTAATCTCAATGATAGTAAATTTGAATTTAGAAATAAAATTGATGGATGTGATAACTGCATACCTTTACGAGAACTTGGATTCGGACATTTATATGAAGGTACCTGAAGGTATCCCTGTCCCGAACCAAGACAGAGCAAATAGAAATATGTACAGTGTGCAACTAAGAAAGTCATTGTATAGACTGAAGCAATCAGACAGAATGTGGTATAATCGATTAAGCGTCTTTCTCTGCAAGAAAGGCTACACGAACAATGAGGATTGTCCCTGTGTTTTTATACGGCGACCCCAGGATGGATTCTGTATAATCTCAGTATATGTAGATGATCTGAATATCATCGGGACCCTGAAAGATATTAAGAAAGCAGGCTCTTACCTGGAGTCGGAGTTCGAAATGAAAGACTTGGATAAAACCAAATATTGCCTAGGCTTGCAGCTTGAGCATACCCCTGAAGATATTTTAGTACATCAGTCAACCTACACTCAGAAAGTGTTAGAACGGTTCGGCTTTGAAAAGACATATCCTTCGAAAGTACCGATGGTCGGGAGATCCTTGCAGCAGGACAAGGACCCGTACAGACCTAAAGAGGAGGGGGAGGAAGTCTTGGGACCAGAATTTTCGTAACTATACTAGACATGACATTGCATTTGCCGTGAACCAACTAGCAAGGTATAGTGTAGAACCTACCAAAAGACATTGGCAGGAAATAAATGACACCTTTTTATACCTCCAAGGAAGCAAAGATCTTGGTCTGTTCTACAGAAAGAACCAAGACATAACTATGACTGGCTATGCAGATGCTGAGTATCTGTCAGACCCGCATACAGCTAAGTCCTAAACAGACCATGTATTTCTATGTGGTGGAACTGCAATTTCATGAAAATCGTCTAAGTAAAGTATTGTATCTATTTCGACGAACCACTCGAAAATCATAGCACTGTACAAGGCCTCACAAGAATGTTCTTGATTTCAACGGATGATTCACAACATCCAGCAGTCATGTGGATTGAATACCGCGCAACCCCCCACTATTATCTATGAAGATAATACAACTTATGTTGCACAAGTGCAGATGAGTTATGTGAAGAGCCCCCTCACAAAGCATATCAACCTCAAGTTCTTCTATGCTCATGAATTGCAAAAGATGGACGAAATTAAGGTACTGCATACTAAGTCATGTGAAAATCTTGTAGATTTATTCACTAAGTCACTTCCAGCGTCTAGTTTTGAAAGATGCATATGTGGAATTGGAATAATGAGGCTTAGAAAAGTACAGAATTCAGGTGGAGAATCTTCACGAACTTATTATTAAAGCTTGATCGCGAAGATCGAGTGCCCAAAGAATAAATCCTAGAGATTAAGTGAAATTGGGTGGATTGTACTCTTTTTCACTTGACGAGTTTTCCTAAAGTTTATCGGCTAAGGTTTTTAACAAACCAATTCATGCAACACAGCGGAACGCATATCGTGTACTATTTTTCTAAATTTTTACCATTGGATTTTTTATGGAGTTTTGATGAGATATGAACATGTTGGATGAGTGCCTAAGGGAGAGTGTTAGTAAATTGGGCCCAGAACCAGAGAGTCCTGACCCAGGTGGGTTTCTCATCTATCCAGTTGCCTATATAAAGAAGGGGGACTGTCAATATTGTACACTATTTTTCAGAAGAACAATAAAGAGAAGCTTGAAGTTCCATCATATCTGTGTGTTCAATCTACTATTCTGTTCTTACATTGTTCTTACAATTCTGAATTTATCTACGAGGTAACTGAACTCGTCAGCGACGATTTCCTGAACAATAGCATCTCCCGTGCAGTGCGTTGAGTACTATTGGAATGACTGCACTCATTCCGTGTTTGACGGTGCCAAGTTGAATGTGGTACGAGCAGAACACAAGTACGATGCCTTGCAAAGTTAATTTCAATTCCTTGTTGGAGCTAGGGCCAATCATCGATGCATCCCCATTCAGGTTTCCATGGGTTTTCAGCTTCTTCTAGATTCGGCCATGATTTAATTCGAGATTTAGTTAAAGTTGGTCGCTTTGTAGAAAGGCTTAACCTTCGTGTCAATTAATCACTGCCAGTGCCATGCAAGTGCCTTATCAGGTTTGATAAGGAAAAAGTAAAAAGGCAGGAGGACGCAGTAATACAACGGATGGAAACCGAGGCGGGGCAGCGGCGTCTTTTCGCGAGGGGACGCGTTCGTCGGCCTATTGCCCTTTCGGGGGGATCCGGATCGCTGTATCTATGTGTATGAACTGTAGGAAATGCTATAGAAAGATGGAATCCATCGTTTTACTGCGCGGTGGAAAGCATTGTGGCGCCCTCTCCCGTTCCTGTGCCGCACGGGAGCAACGCGGCCGGCAACGTGGTGACAACATACACGCGGCACAGGGCAACCACCGAGCGTGGCATGCCAGGTTGCACGCCGCGGGGAGAGTCAAAAGATCACGGCGACGCATATATGCCCGGACCTGAGACCCCTGCAGGGAATAATCCTGACCTCTCCGGCCCGGCGAAGCAAGAAGCACGCATGTGTCTCTCCTCGTGTTGTTAGGAATCGACGCAAATACTGTAAAATCCTCTATAGGCAACGCATGGCTTATTAAAAAAATCAAGCTTGAAAGAAGAGAAAAACGTCAGGTTGGTGAATCCAATTGTCTCGTGCCTTCCTCTTGTTCAGGCTTTGCTTCCGGGTTACAATTCCTTGATGCACGCACATGGTATGCTCTTAGATTCTTAGGTAGGATTTTATTCTGCACCTCTTTGCGCTCGGCATGGCCGACTGTTTCGAAACACACTACACATTGGAGATCATCTAATGTGTTATGCCAAATCAATAATGTGTTATGCCAAATCAATCACCAAGACACCAATGCACATAGTCCGTTGAGCATTGTAAGTGGGCAGGCATGCACTGCGAGGAGTCTGTTTTGATACAAATCACACTTGGCTCGCCTCGTCTACTGCCAGCCAAACACAGTATGTCCGTATTGGTAGGATAACGTGCGACCCAAGGGTACTGCGGTTATCCAAAGGTGAGATTGTTCGCAGAAGGTTCTTGGCACAATTTCTACCTCTGAAACATCAACACTAGAGTTATCACATTGGGGTTTTCATGCCTTTCCTAACAGTCGTTAAGTCTGCAACCACTACAACAACTGACATGGCCGACTGACCGTGCCGATGGAGTGGCGCCACTGCACCACCACCAAGATGTGCAGGAAAAACAAGAAAGAAATAGCAAATTATATGTAGGTCAACATCTAAAATCGCTATCCACAAGCAAAAATGTTCATCTGCATTGATGGGGACCCTTAGTTTCAGATTGCAAACAGCGAGATCCTTACAAGAGTTCCCGCATACAGATTTCACTGAACAGCAGCAAAACATTAAAAAAGAGGATTGTTTGATGTATTTGCATGATTTCGTTTGCGCAAAATACATAAAAGATTATTTGATATTTTTGGATAAAATTTTCACATTGCTCCGCTCATGGGTGCAGAAGAAACATGGAAATTGAGACTGACTACAAGGATGTAGGGTTTTCAATCGATTATTCCCGTCTGTCGTCATTATCCTTCCAGTGACGCAGCAGCATCCTTCTCATCAGAAAAGTAATCTTTCCTGCAAAGGAGATTAACACAAATTATGTCATCTCACTCCGTGAGACATTTTAAAAAAAGAAAAGAAAGGGAAATATGGCTTAGCTTCGTAACAAACCTGATTTTACGGGAAAGCTGATACAAGCCTGTACCGGCCATTCCAACGTTAACACAAAAAAGATTCCAGTTTTTCTGCAACATCATAACATTATGAAGCAACGGGGTGAGCAACAACTAATATATGGGAAACTGGGAATCAACATGAAATGAGAACAATGCATGCTCGGAGAATTAACATCCAAACTACTTCACTGCAGATATACCTGCTCGGTTCAAACCAAGGATAGTTTGCAAAAAAAGGTAGTTAAGGAATCAGTATAGTGAAAAAGTTTAAACTTGCTGTTCAGAAAAATAAAAGTGATTATCTTTTCTGAGATCAGGACACCAGTGTTCTCCAAGGCGCTCCACGGAGCCCTACCGCCACACCTTTACCATAATCGGCGCTCTAGGCGACCAGCCCACCTAGGCGGCTGTAGACGGCTAAAGGCGGGCTCGGTGGTCAAAGGCGGAGCTTGGCGAGGCGGGCTGGGCGGCCGACTATGTTGGGGGAAAGAGAGGGAGGACGCGAGAAGGGAGAGGGTGGAGGTGAGGAGGCACCAGCTTGTCGTGGTCACGAAGAGGCGGCGGCGGCGCTGCACAACAAAGGTTGAAGACGATGGACGATGCCTCCATAGCACTCTCAGCGATTCGGTCGTTTTGGGCCGTACGGGCTGTAACTCAGCCGTTTTGGGCTGGCCCATATAGCACTCTCAAAGCCTCAAGGGAAAGGAGGGGGCTGCCTGTAGGGTTTCACTTCACATCCTCCCCACAGCCGCCGCAAGAGAGTACGAGAGGAGCAACGACGACGGCGGGGCCGATGATAGTGACGACAAGCTGCGACAGGAATGAAGATAGCAGCGGGGCTGATGACGGCGATGGCGGGCAGGGGTGGAGGAGGTTGTCGGATGCTCACGAGATTCACCTCATCGCCGGCCGAATCGTGCTCCCCCGTCGTCGAATCCGCCTCCCTCGACGTCGATTCTCCTTCCCTTTCGCCGGATTCCATCTCCATGCCGCCGACATCGACCTCAGGCTCCCATTCTGCTGCTCCACCCTCCAGGTGTTGTTGCTGTTCCCCCTTCTCTGCTCCTTCTCCCCCTCTTTCCTAGGCGGGCGCCTAGGTGCCGCCTGGGCAGTCTAGGCGCTAGGCGGCCACCCGCCTTCCGCCTAGCGACTAGGGGAACACTGCAGGATACACATTAAGGAGGAAGGAGAGAACTCTCGAATAGGAAGAATATATTCAAATGCAACCTAGCATCACCAATTCAGTCCAGGGCATGGGTAAAAAGCGCCGGATTACATTACCAGAAAATAGACACAACTAGAACAGTATCATTGTAGCAAGAAATGTCAAAGTTTAAAAGGTAAATTTCAGATAAGATGTAATCCACATCACACAGTGCATAATAATGACAAAGGATAGTGCATATAGACAAGTAAAGAGGCCTTACTGGTGTGATAACCAAGCTGTAGCGTGACCAAATGATTCCAGTGCAAGCCACAGCTGCATGCCATACAACAGTATAAGCATAACAACAATGCACAAGAATGGATAACAAACTAATGGACCTGTTATCTGAAATGCAGGGACGGGATGGACTTATTGGATAACTTAAACATACCAACTTGTTGAGGATAGGGTATCTTTTCAGGTGGCTTAGCAAAGTCCGCAACGTTGGCAATACTGATAACCCATTTAAATGTTGGAGCCCAGAAATGAACTGCAATAAAGAAGGTCAGAAAAGTAATAGGTGATAGCAATAACTGGTCAAATGCGTCATCTGATAGATATCAATCACATTTTCCTAAAAATGAACTGCAAAAAAGTATGGGCCACTTGAATTGGTCCATGCTTCACAGTTCCAAGCAAGATTACACTTTCCACAGTAATGGTTAATTCAGCATTAAAAAACCCAAGAATGTGGCTCAGGTATGTCAAAAAAAAAATGCACAAGCTAGTCTGAAGTCTATGGCGATCACCATATAGCTTCTAAATGTGCATGATAAAAGCAAACATGACAAGCAGGGTCAGAAATGTTAAACAGAAATTTAAGGAACAGGAGTGTCAATGATAATGGTTCCAGTAGTACAAAAAGGAAAGATAAGCGATGACTAACTGGTTTTGGGGCCAGCAGGATGGTTCCAAAAGGTTTGAAGCTTCGAAGCCATTTAAACAAATGCACACTTTTCTGACCTTTGCACAACCTGTTTACACTCACTTGTTCTGCTGTCCCCCTACAAGCAGAAAAAGGAAAACCATGTCTGTCATCTTCAAGATATCACAAACGCCATTAAAAAAACTAGATAAATTTCTGAAAAGACTAGATAACCACAGGGCAATAGTGCATAGATAAAACTCAACCAGAATACGCTAATACAACAGCTCAGATATCATCACATCACATGGAGTCGTAAATAAGTGATTAGCAAAACGAGATCAAATTCATGCAATACTATATGACAGCCCTGTGTTGGGATACAAGAACCCATAATATATATACCATGAAAAACATGAGAGTCAACGATTGGCATGAATATTGAACACAATCAACTCCAATTCGTACATAGCTAAATCCTTCTAGAAAAATTCCTAGTTATAATGATTTGAGTCATTCTTATAGGTTATGTAAATAAATTTGATCGCTCAAACAGAAGCAATGCGATAAAAAAGTGCTAATATGTAGCTGAAAATTTCCAGGTAGAACATTACTTCTATGAATTGGACATAGCTAAATGAGATGCCACTGCCACAGCAACATCAATACATCGTAAAGAGGACATACAAGATCAGAATTCTATAAGATAAACAAGAAAAATGCCAATAGGCTGATAACTAGACTAGCTACGCAGGTATTCAACAAGCGCGTCCGATATATTCTGCAGGTTGTTCATCTACCGGCCATCGGAGCTCTCAGTATTGTTGTTTTTATCATGGCTGCTTTTATCTCGTCAGTTGTCATTAAAGGAAAACAAAAACCTTTTACCCCTTCCCATTATGTTTCTCAATTAAAATTATGATGAAACCTTCATAAAAGCTAACACAAGAATGGTATGGTGATCGAGTGTGGCACCAATGAGGCCTGACATGTACATTGAACAGGCCTGAAGTGAAATAGCAAGAAAGGGCAATTCTTGATTCTACAAATAGAACGGAACGATTCCTATCTCTATGGCATAAGAAGGGTTTGTCGGGCGGCACATGGTGATTCTACTACCAAGAATTGGCATTCAGGTCCATAAATAAGAATATAAGATTGTTAAGTTCGCGAAGCATAGCATCAGCTCCAATTCAACAGACCTAAGGCCTGAAATCAGCACTCCAAGGGCCAAATTGACCCTTGCAGCTATCCATCGCAGCATCCTAATAATCAAGAAGCAGAACCAAACAGCCGCAAAACCCTAGTCCCTGCCCCTCGCGACCTCACAAACAGATCTACCATAGACGACACAAACCAACCAAACAGACGGCGGCTGGTCTTCTACTGCGCGGAAGAGTAGGAGGAGAAGGAGGATAGGGACCCATCACCTGAGGCCGAGACCCTCGCCGGCGGTTGCCGGAGCCTCGGAAGCCGACAAGGAGATGGGGGGTTGAGGATGGATAGGAGAGTTGGTGTCGTCGTCGCCTCTGATAAACGTCAAAGGCGCCCGAGAAGACGGGAGCCGTGGACCGGGCCGCTGGGTAGTTGGTAGTTGGTGAATCAGGAGCCGCTGGCGAGGGCACGGACGGCTGTGATGGTATATACACTTGGGGGGTCGGTGTTCTAGGGCCCAGGCGTGAGCACTGCAGTTGGGTATTCAATATATAGATATATAACATATCCAGTGCTAATATGTAATTAAGTGTTAAGGTACTAATGGCAATTTTAATCGTTGAATCATGAAGAGTGTTTAATGCAGAGTTATTAAATGGTTTGGAGGTGGGAGCCCTATTAATCTTGGTTGTTTAATCCAGATCCAGCGGTCAAGATTGTAATTAGCACCTTAGCACTCAATTACTCATTAGCACTAGATATATCCCCCCCCCACACACACACACACACACACACACACACACACACACACATATATATATATATATATATATATATATATATATATATATATATATATATGCTCTTAAAGATAAAGAATAAGTCAAATCATGCAGTGTCTATGCAAAAATTATTTTCTTCCATACAAACATCTCTTCTATAGATGCTTGTATGGTTGTATTATTTATTTATTAGATATAGTTATATAAATAAAAACACCTATACTTAATTAAACATCGATGTTATAAAATAAGTACTTTATTATTTCTACGTGGTAAGAAAAAATAATTAATTTTTTTATTAAACACCTCTTTAAACACTTACATGTTCTAAGAACAGCAGCAGAAAACTGCTTTCGGTATCTCGACTAGCCCAAAATTCCCAGACCGGCCCGGCTGCACCCCCTCCGATTTCTTTCCTTTCCTCCGCTTTTCCCTCTCCGTTTAGAATAACCTTTTTATTACTATTTGAGTTGACTGAAATTCAACAAAATTCCCAGTCGAGTGCTATATAGATGGCGTATTGTATAAAGTAATAACATGGAGCATTTGCTTTGTGTTGTCAGGCTTCTTTCCTTTTGCTGAAATTATGTCGGTTTTAGGTTGTCGTCAGATGTCGTTTTGAATGATAGTTACTACAACATTTCCTGGAATGGAACTCGAACAGTCGTAAAACTACATCTAAATTAGGACAAACACCAAGGAACACACCCAAGAACGCATCACGGCATGGAATTCCAAGCGGGCACCAGAAGTGTTCCATCGCGCAGGCGGCAGGAAACTGTCCAATCCTCGTACCAATGAAAACAGGCACGGAAGAGAAATCATGGTCCGGAGCAACGGGGGCCAGTGCCGTCTCGCGACGCCCGGCCCTGAAGCGGTACATCTTCACCTGCCTCAGATGGGCGCCATGGCGGTGCTCGAAATCTGATGGCTCCCACAGCACACCGCCTGGGTGATCTCGTTTCACCTGCCCAGCATCCACACATGTTATCATCGCAATTTAAATGCATACGACGAGTGCAAACCATGGAAATGTCTAACTTACTACGTTAAAATTAGACTCGGATTCGCCTACATGCCACTCACTAAATTTTTTGTGAGGTTGAGCGGGGTGTCGGGGAGAAGGAAGCAGCAGGGGCGTCGGGGAGAAAGCGAAGGGCGTTGGGGAGAAGGAAGTAGCAGGGGTGGATGGGCTGGTGGCATAGCAGAGGCGTCGGGGACTATGAGAAGGGGCGGTGTCGGGGAGAAGGAAGGGGAAAGGGCGGCGTCTGGAGGGAGGGGGAGTTTTTCTTTGTGAAAAATCTATTAATATTTTTGGGTCTTATTAAAAATTGGGTAAAGTATTAATATTGAGAAAACTATTTTACATATTTGCCCAAAATATTTTATGGTTCTTATGAATGAGTGTATTTCATTCCTATTTGCTTCAATTGATATTTTTGAAGTGATATTGTCTATCTTATGCAAGATTATCTATTTGAGCAAGTTTTTCTTTGTGAATTTTTTTTAAAAAAATACAAGTGATATTCTTTTAAACAAGCCCTGTAGTCAAAAGGATTTTCCAAGTGTTATCTTGTTTTAAAGACTATAGTTTTTGTGATACCGCGCCATGTTCCTCCTCCACCACAATAAGATATTCCTTGAATCTGGTCTTAACCATCTTCTCCGCCTGTGCACACCGAGCTAGGTTTGAGGATTTTACGGCTGCCTCTACTCCTTGCCAACCCTCACCCAATCGATCTCCAATCCGAGAACCGAGTTGCTCTGATACCTTTGTCAGGACCACAGAGATTTCAATCTCTAATGGCCTCTGAATCTTCCTGAGAACTCGCGCAAGAAGAGGAGAAACGAGTTGCTATCGCAAGTAATACTTCTAACAACTATCTATGTAACAGAATGATTACTTTTTCCTTACTTTTCTCATCCCAACAACCAGGTTTTTAAGCCTGAGAATGTACCGTAGGTAATGTTAATAAGAGATGAGTTACAGTTCTACTTTTGAATGAAAGTATATGACGGTAAACAGTGTCCACGGTAAAATAAAGTTTGATGTCCTCCGTTGGATCTTATTTACTGCTCTGCTACTATCCATCTCTCTATGCTGATGAGTTGTAATCGTCAAAACGTTACTCTTCTCGCCGACTTGTGTCTTCAGTTGAGTCTTTCCAGCACAGCTCCCCTCTCTCTGTTTCTCTTTGATTTCCAGCGTCCTGACACGCCACCCTTTCGATCCCCTTCCCCTTCGCCGGCCGCCGCCTCCGCTCTCGCTCATCTCCTCTCCTTTTCCCCTCCGTCGCCCCGCTCGGCCAGCGCCGTCGCTCCCTCCCTCTTCTTCCCCCGCAGCCTGTCCATCTCCCGCCTCCCTCTCGCCCATCTCCTCTCCTTCTCCGCCTATGTCTCCTTCTCCGCCGCCCGACAGCACGCGCGTCGCCACCAGACCTCCTTCCATCGAGAGAGAGGCACTCCTGCCTTCCTCCCCTTTTGCGCCGCCACGGGTTCGTCTCGCTCTCGGCCCCCGCTCTCTCGCACCCGGCCGCCCATCTCCTTCCCTCGCGCCACCTCGCCAGCTCCTCCTCCTCCCCGCGGCCGCTTCGCCTATGTCTCCTTCTCCGCCAGCTGACCGCGCCGCGTGTGCAGATGAGCCCTGCCCGTTCGGCCGCATCGCTTTTTTGTTCCGCTGGTTCGTGCGCTCGGGTTCTCCTCGATCTTCGTGCAGTATCGTGTTGACCCATGAGGATGAGGCTTCTGGAAGGGTCTTAGCCATCGGGAGGTATGGCGGTGGCGGAAGCGCTGCCGCAGACGATGGAGACGTTGACGCGACGGGCAACCATGCTGCGCGACTCACTATAGAGGAGCCAGGAGAACACGACGGAGGGCACGATCATCATCCTGGGCTCCTTCCACCACCGCCTCTGCGCGCTCGAGGCCACCATGCGCCTCACCCAGGTACCCATCCCGTCCTCCCCATCTGAATCATTCTCGTTTGATTCGTGCAATATCATGTTGATCCATGAGGATGAGGCTTCTGGAAGGGTCTTGCCGATCGGGAGGTATGGCGGTGGCGGAAGCGCTGCCGCAGACGATGGAGGCGTTGACGCGGCGGGCAACCATGCTGCGCGACTAACTATAGAAGAGCCAGGAGAACACGACGGAGGGCATGGTCAACATCCTGGGCTCCTTCCACCACCGCCTCTCCGCGCTCGAGGCCACCATGTGCCTCACCCAGGTCCCCATCCCGTCCTCCCCATCCGAATCATTTCCGTTTGATTCGGCAAAATTTGAGACAGACTGAGGCAAAATTTGAGACAGATTGATATGTATAGGTTGCATGATTATGGATTTGGGTTACAGGTGACGACGCACGCGATCCGGATGGGGCATAAGAACATCGATAAGACGCTCAATGCCGCGGACAACATCCTCCATTGAGTAATATGTTTAGCACTTTTACGGGATTAGTTTCGGTTACTGTTAGGCGTCTGTATCGTTTCTTATGAAGAGATTGTTATTTGTATATAATCTTTCTATATAAAGTTGGTAGCTAACTGAACTCATTACGGATATAGTAGTTTTGCAACCTGAAAACTGTTATAATTAATCTTGTCATGCTAAGTATGTTTGAGTGTGTTGTGCATGAAGTAGTGCTGCTGATGGACTCGGCCAGACTTTCATGTGCACATTCTAGATTTAGTTGCTGCACGAGTTGGAGTCCTCAATGTTATCTAATCGTTGTTGTTGTATGTAGTTGCACGTAGATGAAGACATGTTCAAGTGAATAGTGGGCATGTTAGTTTACTTAGTCGAGTACGCAGCGTGAGAACCGGTCAGTCGGCATGCGTGCATTGAGGGGTTTAGCTGCATGTAGTTCTTGACGTGGGCGTGGAGCACTTCTCCACGGGAGGTGTGCTAGTAGCGCCTGTGTGTATACATCCATGTACTGAAGGTTAACAAGAAAAAAAAGGTAGTGCAAAAGCCGTGAGGGCTATGGCACCACAAAAATGGGTTCATCTTCTCCAGGTGTATGTGTGTGTTTGTGAGTGACACAAATGAGTAAGAGTGAGAGATAGGAGTTGTGAGAGGCAACTTCAATAATTGGTATCAGAACAAGGTGCAAGGTGAGGCGGTACAAAGCTACTAGGAAACGAGTCGATATGAGGCCGACAAACGACAATGGGCACACCAACGGCAGACTCCATGAATGGAGGCCAGAGGTGGCGCAGTGGCAGACTCCATACGAGGTGGAGACCGCGGGTGGCGGCAGACTCCAGGTGAGATGGAGGCCAGCTGCGGTGGGCGGGGCCATCTTTGAGAAAGTCTCAGTGTGATGCCGACGATGGTGGTGTGCGGTCGGCACGCGGAGGTGCGCTTTGGCGGCGCGGCACACAGCGCGGAGTGCGACGACAGTGTGAAACTGTTGCGATGATTTGGTGTAAAGCCGAAGGCGGTGGTGTGAAGCCGTCGTCGCTAGAGGAGTCGGTGTGCGAAACCGACAATGGCGCGTTGAGTCGCGCAAGGCGCCCACAGAGGAGGCATCGATTGGCGGTGAGAGGCTGCAGACAATGTTGTCTTGCTCGCATTGGAGGCCATGAGTAGTGGTGTGAGGCTACTACAAGGTGGATATCGACGTTGGGAAGGCGCCGTCCACAAGATGAAGATACTGCTACGTGTGGCAAGGTGAAGTCGCTGCATGTGGCATGAAGAGGAGGAGGTCGCTGAGCGTGGGAAGAGGTTGCAGGCGATCCGCAATGGTGAGTTGGTATGCCAAAATTAGGGAGAAAAATGTTAGAATTAATCTTGTCATGCTAAGTATGTTTGAATGTGTTGTGCATGAAGTAGTGCTGCCGATGGACTCGGCCAGACTTTCATGTGCACGTTCTAGATTTAGTTGCTGCATGAGTAGGTTAGTGCATGAGTTGGAGTCCTCAATGTTATCTAATCGTTGTTGTTGTATGTAGTTGCACGTAGATGGAGACATGTTCAAGTGAATAGTGGGCATGTTAGTTTACTTAGTCGAGTACGCAGCGTGAGAACCGGTCAGTCGGCGTGCGTGCGTTGAGGGGTTTAGTTGCATGTAGTTCTTGACGTGGGCGTGGAGCACTTCTCCACGGGAGGTGTGCTAGTAGTGCCTGTGTGTATAAAGGTTAACAAGAAAAAAAGGTAGTGCAAAGGCCGTGAGGGCTGTGGCACCACAAAAATGGGTTCATCTTCTCCAGGTGTATGTGTGTGTTTGTGAGTGACACAAATGAGTAAGAGTGAGAGATAGGAGTTGTGAGAGGCAACTTCAATAAAAACTGGCTTTGAATTGATAAATTTTCAGGTCCAGACTCTGGAGTTCTAGCAGCTTGGCATAAGAACATCGACAAGACGCTCAACGCTGCGGACGGCATCCTCCATTGAGTAATATGTTTAGCACTTTTACGGGATTAGTTTTGGTTACTGTTAGGCATCTGTACCGTTTCTCATGAAGAGATTGTTATTTGTATATAATCTTTCTATTTAAAGTTGGTAGCTAACTGCTGAACTCATTATGGATATAGTAGTTTTGCAACCTGAAAACTGGCTTTGAATTGATAAAGTTTCAGGTCCAGACTCTGGAGTTCTAGCAGCTTTACTAAGTTTGTGTAAATGTTGCTTTCGAGCTTTAGACCGAGGCAGTGATATTGAGGGGTTCCCATGAGGATTTAGAGAGCTACCTGGAGGCAGCGGATCTGTGGAAAGGCATCATTCGCTTCTTTTCCTCAAATAAGGACTTCAACGGCAGTGAAGGAGTTCTGAATCATGTCAACAATCTGTTAGCTATGCATGCTCTGAAAATCGAAGAGGAATTTAGGCAACTGGTGAGTACGTACAGGTAAGATACTCAATTCTTATTGCACACCCACACTTGAACTATCTTCATGTTTATTTGTACTATATCAGTAAAAGAACAGTTAATTTATGTTGTTTTATCTGTTCTTTCAACAAACCTATTAAGCCCGATCACCTCTTGGATTGTCTTCCCAAGTCTCTGCGGCCATCAAGGGATGACCCTGAGGCTGATCGAGCGAATGCTAGCCATTCTTAGCATCCATACAGAAGCTCGGAGACTGCTATATACATGACCCCAACACTAATTCCTCCAAGAATATTGCCACTATGAATAACATAGCTCAGCGGCTGGTTCAGCCTGGAAATCAACAGTCATGCTATAAAATCTACAGGTAGGTTTTGAATTATGGTTCCACATCTATAGCAAGTTTTTGTACTTTCATTATCAATTTCTGTTTACATCTATCCCGAGTTATTTAACACCATAGTTGTGCACAAATCAACCTCAATTTGTCCTCTTTCTTCAGCGATTCCCATGGTTCAGCAATACAAATGAGCCTTCGGAAGCTCGGACTAGGAAAGCTTAGTAAAGATGATGTGCAAAAGATGCAATGGGAGGCTTTGGAGGCTAAAATTGGAGACTGCATCCACTTTATGTGAATTGTGGTGAGGATCCTTCTGAAAATAAGCCTACGCTGTGTATGTTCAGTTAGGGCTTAAGAATCATGTTAACATATTATGCTTGGCGCTGCCTCATTTTATACGCTTATGTGAATTTTATGCTCCGGATCTATACTCTTAGAATCGCCTCATGCGGTTTGGCTGTCCCGAACATGAGCAGAGCCTCATTTTATTTTCGTACTTCCTGTAAATTCGCTTCCCTCACACTGTATTATCTTGCCAATGAATTATGGAGCTTACATGTTATACATATATGGATAATCCCTAACCTTGGATGCGAAATGTTTTTTCCTTTACTCTCGATAGCTTGGAATTACGTTTCAGCAATTTCATTTGTTGCCAATGAATTATGTAGCTTACATAGTATACATGTATGGATGATCCCTAGCCTTAGATGTAAAATGATTTTTACTTTACTCTCCGTAGCTTCGATGATTGCAGAAATATTATTTTCCGACAGATTCCCTTCCATATTTTAGTTTGTTATAAGAGTGGTTTTGCTACATAGATCTTACAAAAATTGTTTGGCATAGGCTTACATAGTTACGTTTCAGCATTTCTCTTGGTTGCCAATTAATTATGTAGCTTACATGGTATATATGTATGGATGATCTCTAGCCTTACATACAAAATGATTTTTCCTTCAGGTACGGGACTAAAAGTCAGTAGTCCATATTGTTTGTAGTTAAATTACCAGTAGATTTGAATTTTCTTAGTGAAACTAACAAGAAGCAACATGATCGGATTGTTAATTTTATCTCGATTTTCTTAGCATGAAACAGCACCTCAGGTTATCAGGTGGTTCTTAGTTCCAGATTGGGACTCATGTAGAGTGTTTTATCAAACTAACTACCTAGAGTCCTCTTAATAGGCAACGTCTAACAAAGTTTACACATTTGTCTTCTGAATTCTTACTATTTTAGTTATACTATACTTAGTGATGTGTACAAGTTAGAATGTAGTATGCTGAGTTTTCACACATATGGATTGCTTTTTTGTATATTCATATTTTGTTTTTTTTTTTTTTTGCAAATTTTGCTTATGTGCTATAGCACGTCAAATCCTAATGTTCACATTCATGCCATTTGGCGTGGGTTGCCTTCTAGTTTGGGCTAGTCCATTCAGCGTCAAACTCAGTCTCAGGCATTCTGTTTCCGCTCCTTTTCTTCGAGTCATTGCCCCAAGTTTGGGCTCTTTATTACTACTAGCCCTCAAATTGTGGACTGGTCAACTACTCCGTCTCTGTGCTCCCATTATGCAGGTACAGGTATATTCCTGCGACTAAAATATCTTCCCTTGCGATTGTTGGAAAAGCTGACACGTATACGTTCTCAAGCAATTATAAATGTAAGGATAGTGGTAGTAGGCATACGTACAGGATGAAAAGAAAAATATCGAACACGCCTACTAATTCATTTTACTTTTTTTTCCACATGCTCCTCCCCCCATCACTCATTCATCCTTTTTTTTCTAACTCCTTCGCTACTCCTTCTCCATCAATCCTCGTCAAACAAGGCTCTTCTCGCCTTCCCGAGATTCAGACCCAAACCAAACCTCTTTAGTACTATGCAAAGAAAGGAGGAGGAGATAGGTGGTAGGTGGCGATAGAGGGGGACGCCTACGTTACGGATGCCGGTGTGGGCGCGTTTGTGAGAGTGCACGCCTGGCCGAGGTTTCGGGTCGGCGTGATCCAAATGCTGTCGGGCGAGACGACACTGCTCCTGCGTGCCCTCTACGTGATAGTGCTCGCCTCCCTCGTCCCGGCACAGTTCCTCCCGCCTTAGATGCACTCTCCCCGCGGCCACACGTTGAGGATGATGGCGTCGTGCCGACATTGACTGATCAGGAGGAGGAGTACGACGAGCCTCCAGTGGATGCACATAGGTACTTCCTTGGCTGCTGACGATGATGGTTGCAAAAATGGTGAACTGTTGTGCTGTTGCGTTCTGTTAAAAAAAATTATTGCAACTCGTTGTAAATAATGTTGCATACTGTTCTTTGAGATGTTGCGTTCTGTATAAAAAAATATTGTATATGTAGAAAAAAATATTGCATATTGTTCACTGTGATGTTACAAGATTTCGGCCCGTTGAAAAAATTGTTGCAACTCTTTGTAAAGAATGTTGTGTACTGTTCTTTGAGATGTTGCGCTCTGTATAAAAAAATATTGCATCTGTAGAAAAAATATTGTATACTGTTCACGGTGGTGTTGCAAGATTTTTCAACTCGTTTTTTTTTCCAGATGCTTTGTCTTGATTATGATATTTTTGATATGTATATTCTGTTTGCTTGATATGTTGCTGAGATTTTTGATATAGGGGATTATTGATGTTGTCTACGCTGTGGGAGATTTTTGGGAGGATGATTGCTCACGAACGAGATGAACGTCTGAAGAACATCATCTAAATCCAACGACGGGAAGCTGCGTAGCGTTTGAGCACTAGTTGCATACGGTCGGAACGCTCGTCGCATCCTAAATGTAATTACTGATTGTTAACATGACAATTCTCAAGCAAGAAAACTGATGTGCCAAATGAGTAGTAGAATTGAACAGATCAACAGACAATTCTAAAATTATAGTCTTCAGTATGACCAGCTACTCTTCTTACGGCAACATTTCCTACCCGAGCTTTCCTACCCGAGCCATTCTATTCTAGAAACCCTGAGACCGAGGGTTTCTAGAATAGAATGGCTCGGGTTTGCAACATTTCCGATCCTTTTGAAGATGACCAAATCTTGAAGTTGGCTGCTGTCCTCTCACGAGGGTTTCTACGTAAGAAGAGTAGTGATCTGGTCCAGATCAAAGATTGAAATAACTAGCATCAAAATTTTGAAAGCTTAGCAAAGTGTACTTGAAAGATGACAGCAGTCTTAAAGGATTTGCCGCGAACGACTGGCCTCGTGTAAGTCAACACTGTCCGTCTGTCCCCTGGAGCTATTGCTGCTACAACTACACTTTTCTAGTTTCACACCATTCTTATTTAGTTATTTTTTCTCCTGCAGCAGTCATTCAACTGTTTTTGTCCTGTATCTTAATTTTCAACAAAAGATTGCATTTCTGTTAATTGATCTATGACCTATTATTCACAGTGGTGGTCCCAACATTTTCAGAATAGGTGTTCGAAGTTACAAAAATATTGTTCAATGTAAAATATAATTGTGCACAATAATCAAAGTACAAATTTTTCGTACTAATGAAAACTTCCCACATAATTGAGTAAATTAACAAAATAATCAAGAAAAATTATAATTTAACTCTATTTTCATTCACACCTTTCAAATCGACAAACTTCTTCTTCATTTTTTTGAAGCTCCGAGATCTACATTTCACAAAAAAGACAAGATTTATCGATCACAATTCAAACTAACACAAACAAAATAACTGATTTGGGAATTTAGGTTTGTTCTTTATTGGTTTGGAAATTGATGATCTGGTAATTCGAATTGAACCCACATTTGCACTGTTGAGAATTTGGGTAAGCCTTCTTGTCGGGAGCCACTGGGTCATCACCGCTAGCTGCTGGCCCGTAGGGCTCCTCGGTGGCCCTCCTCGCTCGACGGTCGCCCCATCCCACTCCGCCGCTCGACGACCCAATGGTAACGGTCTGTCTGGCGACTGGCGACCGACCTTGCTCCTCCGACCTCTGACTTGCTACTGCATTTGCAATGTCATGGTTTCCCTGTCGAGAAAGAGGGAGAGATGTGAGAGTCAACTACTGTATGTTGATTGTTAGGGTTATAGAGAGAGAGAGAGAGAGAGAGAGAGAGAGAGAGATGAGGGGGAATAACCTTGCTGTGACTCGGCCGAATGATCCAATGCCTAAAGGGCGCCAGAGGGAGATGTGGTTTGATGAGCGGAGAGAGTTGTGGTCTGATTGGACCAATTAAAAGTATATTTCATTATATATGTAATACACATATTATACTGTAGATTTTTTTTTGCAAAAATTATCGGGTGTTCAGGTGAACACCCATGAACTTAAGAGGGATCGCCCCTGATTATTCAACACCAGAAAGGCGTTGAGCATGTATGTTTCAACGAATGTAGCTACTAATAGTATGTTGGTGAGTTGGTATTAGGATCTAATAATGAGTCGTGTTAGAGTTGGATATAGCCTTGTATTAGAGTATAATTTAACTTTTAGACTATAATAAAGTGTGGCGATCCTACGGGATACATACAATTAATCCCAAAAGGACTATGTTGATGATATTGTGATCACTGCAGATGATGCCGAGGAAATCAAGCCCTTCAAAAAAAAACCAGGAGAGACATTTGAAGCGAAAGATCTTAGAGCTGTTCGATACTTTATTGGGATCGAGATTGCTCGTTCTTTGAAGGGTAGAGTTCTATCCCAAAGGAATTATGTCCTTGATCTGCTGGCAGAAATATGTATGCTTGGGTATCGCCCTATTACTTCACCTATTGATAGAAATCACAAGCTATGTACTGAGTTGGAAGATCCAATTGACAAGGAAGCTTATCAAAGGCTTGTTGGGCATCTCATCTATTTGTGTCATATAAAACTTAATATTTCATATGCAGTGAGTGTGATTAGTCTATATATGTATGATCCCAGAACATGACACATGGATGCTGTCTATTGAATCTAGCGGTATTTGAAGAGTAGCCCTAAAAAGGCATTTGGTTAAGGAAGAATCAACACCTGGATGTGGAAGGGTATTGCAATGCTGATTGAGCGAGCAGTGTGGATGACATGAGGTCTATCTCTGAATATTGCATCTTTGTGGGAGGTAACATTGTGTAATATCCCAATTTTCGTTTCGAGAGGATTTTGTTCGGAAGTAAGAACTATTTAAAAATTCAGGGTTTCGGGGATTTTTGTTTGAATCCTGGGTCCCCGGCCCAGGCTGGGGTAACCCTGGCCGGCCTACGGCCGGCCAAGGATGGGCCAAGGAGGGAGGGGAGGTGCCTAGGCCCAAGGCCCATGCGCCCCACCTCCCCCTCTAACCTAGCCGCCCCCATCCCCCCTCTCCCTCCCCACTTCTTTCTCCCTAGAGCCGCCACCCCTCACCCCCAAACCAGCGCCTCCCCTATCCTTGGTGCCGCCTCCTCCCCTTGGTGTTGGCCCCTGGTGATCCCCGGCGCTGCCCCATGGTTCTCCCCGAAGACGCCCCTCCCGCCGATTCGCCGGGTGCCGCTTTCGTGGCCGGCCAAAGAAGAGGAGAAAGAAGGAGGAAGGGGGAGTTCTTCGGGAGGATGATCTTCGTCGTCCAGCGGGTCTTCAAGGGTAACGAAGGATCCAACTCGTTGTCTACTGCTGTTTGGATAAGAAATTGTGCAGTAGAACGAAATCGAATTGCTGTCTTTTGATTTTCAGAACAGATCCAATCTGTTGCGCGTCCAGTATCGACCTGTTAGAGGCCGAGCTGGAGGTTCTCCCCTCCTAGAGTTTTGTTTCTGAGGTCGTTAGATTTCTTTTGGCACTGAGATCACGAGATTCTGCCTTACGGTTTAGGAGATATGAATTTTTAATCGCGCACTGTTCTGTCTGTCTGAGATCTGGGGACTGTCGGTTTGTTTTTCGGTTTTGATCTATTTAGATTCAGATTCAGAACTTCCACCGAACTAGGTTATTGTATATATTTAAATAATATTTTCAAGTTGATAAAGATCACCTCCATTGGATTAGTAGAATGAAAGTTACATCATTTTCTTTACTGCTGTTCTGAATTCTGGACAGATGTCTATCAGTTGTTTTCAACCGCGGTTTAGCCAACTGTTTTGGCCGAATCAAAGAACCCCGTCAACTAGAGTTTTGTATATTTATGCGTTAATTTTCATTGGGCACTGGTTCCAGGTCGTTTCGAGTCTCAGATAATCATTTATGATTTTATTTGTACTGCTGTCCCGTTGGTTGGGCAGATGGCTGAAATGAGTATTGTCCGTTTATATTCGTGGTTTGTGTTGGTTAGTGGGAGGGATAGTGTGGGTCTCCCGTACCTAAGCCATGCCACGTTATTCTTATTTCGGGATCATACTTGTGTAGGTGGCGAGGCATCGCGTGTGGGAACACATTCGTTGCTTGCTAACGCGTCGCAATGCGAAAGACAAGTACATTGAAATCCTTTACATTGATGATTGATGTGTATTTGTGTTCATACTAATATTTCCATGATCCATGTTTTTGATCCATGTTTTCAATCGAAGATGTTAATCAATATTCATATTCCATTACATACAAGTGCAATGTGTTAAGATATATTAATTTTTGTTGAATGCTCGTTGATGGTTGATATGCCGGTAATGTTGTGATCTATGTTCATATCCCATATTATATATTCCGTTCCTATTTGATAATCCATGAGGAAGGTAACGATAATATTCATTGCATATGTTCATGTCATTCATGTGTTGTTTATGTTCCTTCCACGGGAGTGGATTTGTAAAGACCCATCAACTCCAGTATGGGCATGTAAGGCCCACCATTTCAATGTGGGCAGTTTCGGACACCCGTATGAAACGTTCTTCATACGGTAATTGGATCCCCGGGCTTTGTTAAGTACGGGCTTAACTGAACACCGACGGGTGTCTCACTCGCTATACCGGTATGAGCATGTGTTAGTCCATTCCTTTCAATGCATCCATTCATTCCATTCACACACATAAGTTTTCAGAGATTAATTCATAATTCGTATTGAGATTGGCTTGTTCATAACATGGTCTGTTCAAATTGTTTACTGTACTTGCTGAGTTTCGACTCATTCTTATTTTCTGTCTTTATTTAGGTGAACGTTGATGATGGCTTTGTTGGGAGGGATTAGACAAGCACATTTCACTCAGATCACTATTATTCATCTTCATTGACTAAGTTCGATTATGTCTTTCATTTGTAAACTGAGAAACTGTAATGAATAAGTCTAAGACTGAATGTTACTTTGTTTGTTAAACGCTGCAAGTAGATCTTTAAATTACTCCTTGATCATATTCTGATGTATTCAGTCTTAATTCCTGCTATGCTTCTAATAAAGCTGGTCTCCTCATGTACTTAGAGGAATTACAGTTTAAGTTCTTCCACAATTTGGTTGTATGTTAGTTCTTTTAGGTAACATCTTGGCTTCCGAATAGCCAGGGTGGTATCAGAGCATCAACCTTCGCTGCACGGGCGCGTGCGGGACAGGGGCGTGGGCATATGGCGCATGGCACATGTGGGCCCGGAGTGAACACATGGCATGACATATGTACCGGCACTGGACGCACGGACGTGTACCGAGGGCTGATTCTGGGCATTTGCCACAGATGCGATGTCGCCGAGGGCGACCCTTAAGGGGGTGAATGTAATACACCGGCCTACTCATAGTGTGGCCCATGTGGCCCATGAGGAGTTGTGTGGTGGGATTAGTCCCACATTGCTTGTCTCAAGTGAGTTGTAGTAGTATATAATGCCTGTTGGATCCAAACGTAGCACCTCCGGGTTAACCTTTTTACACGAAGCGAGGACGAAAGTGTAAGTGAGGTGCTATGTGTGTGCGGGTCCGCCCCACGGTGGGCTGGGCATTGAGCCGATTTTGGGTCAGGGTGTTACACCTTCTGTCATGGAGGAGTAAGAAGTAGGAGGTTGTGGTTCTATCTACTCAGAGGTAGAGTACAGAGCAATGACGTTGAGTGTGAGTGAAATGATATGGAAGAAAGGTTTATTGTCCGGCCTTCGAGTATGGAGGAATAATCTATTAGTGTTGCACTGTGATAATAAATCTGCAATCAACATTGCTAACAACCTAGTTCAACATGATTATACCAAGCACGTTGAGATTGATAGGTTTTTCATCAAGGAAAAACTCGATGGCAGGATGCTGAAGTTAGAGTATGTCAAGTCTAGTGAATAGCTGACTGACTGTTTCACTAAAGGGTTAGGTCCTAGCGAGAGTGCTACAATATGTAACAAGACGGTCATGATTGATATCTTCGGTCCATCTTGAAAGGGGGTTGTTGGTGAGTTAGTATTATGATCTAATAGTGAGTCGTGTTAGAGTCGGATCTAGCCTTGTATAAAAATCGAATTCAACTTTTAAACTATAAATAAATGATGTGAAGATTCTAGGGGGATACATACAATTAATCCCGAAAAGACGTCTACTACTCTACCAGGTCAAAGAAGGTTTCTTTTGTAATTTTGCCCATGAAGTGGAGCCTCATTGTCCATCAAGCTGAAACCTCTGTGTATCCAACAACGACCACCAATTACTCCATAAGGCCAAGCGCCCTTCCTCTCAAGCAGCCGTGGCTATTCCTCCAGGCTCCCATCCATGGCTCCCTTCTTCTTCCTCCTCCTCTTCATTCAAATCCTTGTCTGCACAGCCGTCGACACCATCAACTCCACCACACCATTGTCCGGGACGCAGACGATTGTGTCCAAGGGCAACAAATTCGCCTTGGGCTTCCACTCCCCACAACAAGGTAACACCGCCTCTTCCAGCTCCAGCAACTACTACATAGCCATATGGTACAGCAACATACCGCTGCTGACGACCGTGTGGACGGCAAACAACGACGTGCCGGTGTCTGACCCGACCACTGCCTCCTTAGCCATCGGTAGCGATGGCAACCTCGTCCTTCTTGATCAATCCAAGAACCGGCAGCTATGGTCGACCAACGTAAGCATAGCCTCCAACTCCACCGTCGCCACCATCACGGACGAAGGTATCCTCGACCTTACCGATGCCTCCAATACATCGATAGTTTATTGGCGAAGCATAGAGCATCCAACAAACACATGGCTTCCGGGGGGCAAACTTGGGCTGAACAAGGCCACAGGTGTGAGCCAGAGGCTTGTTGCATGGAAGAACGACGCGAACCCGTCCCCCGGGTTGTTCTCGCTGGAGCTGGACCCAAAAGGCACAACACAGTACTTAATCCAGTGGAACAATTCCATAAGTTACTGGAGCAGTGGTCCTTGGAAAGACAATATATTTAGCCTTGTGCCTGAGATGACGGCTGGTTACAATTACGACTTCCATTTCGTCAACAATGGTAGAGAGAGCTACTTCATCTACTCAATGAAGGACAACTCAGTCATCTCACGGTTCATCATAGACGTGAATGGGCAGATCAAGCAGTTGACATGGGTGAAGGCCACGCAGCAGTGGATTCTGTTCTGGTCCCAGCCTCGGACGCAGTGTGAGGTGTATGCTCTCTGTGGAGCATATGGCAGCTGCAACGTCAACTCCTTGCCGTTCTGCAATTGCATCAAAGGGTTTAGCCAGAAGGTTCAGAGTGAATGGGATCTTGGGGGGTACAGTGGTGGGTGCAAGAGGAACGTACCATTGCAGTGCCAGACCAACTCGAGCTCTGCACAGACTCAGCTTGACAAGTTCTATACCATGGCAGGTGTGAGGTTACCTGATAATGCTCAAAGTGCAGTGGCCACGAGCTCTCAAGACTGTCAGGTTGCTTGTATGAACAGTTGCTCCTGTAATGCTTACACTTACAATAGTAGTGGCTGTTTCGTTTGGCATGGAGACCTCGTTAACGTCCAAGAACAATACAGTGTAAATGGGGGAGGCACACTCTTCCTCAGGCTTGCAGCGTCCGAGCTGCCAGACTCTACAAAGAGCAAGAAGAAGAAGGTGATCGTTGGTGCAGTTGTTGGTGGAGTTGCTGCAGCTTTGATAATCCTCGCTATTGTATTCTTCATCCTATTTCAGAAATGCCGTCGAGACAGGACTCTTCGGATATCCAGGACTACTGGGGGAACACTGACAGCCTTCAGGTACAGTGATCTGCAGCATGTCACCAACAACTTCTCAGAGAAGTTGGGGGAAGGTTCCTTCGGCTCGGTGTTCAAAGGGAAGCTCCCGGATTCAACCGCCATTGCTGTGAAGAGACTTGACGGGCTTCACCAGGGCGAGAAGCAATTCCGTGCTGAGGTAAGCACCATTGGGACAATCCAGCACGTCAATTTGGTCCACCTACTTGGATTCTGCTCTGAAGGATCAAGGAGGCTGCTTGTGTATGAGTTCATGCCAAAGGGCTCCATGGAATTGCAGCTATTCCCTGGTGAGAGAACAGCATTGAGCTGGGCCACTAGATATCAAATTGCAATTGGAACAGCAAGAGGCCTAAATTATCTGCATGACAAATGTAGGTACTGCATCATACACTGTGATGTCAAACCAGAGAACATACTCTTGGACGAGTCATTTGTACCAAAAGTGTCTGATTTTGGTCTAGCAAAGCTCTTAGGCCGAGACTTCAGCCGTGTTTTGACGACAATGAGAGGAACAAGGGGTTACCTTGCTCCTGAGTGGATCAGCGGTGTGCCAATAACAGCGAAGGCAGATGTCTTCAGCTACGGAATGATGCTCTTCGAACTCATATCGGGCAGGAGAAATGCTGATCATGGAGAGGAGGGCAAGTCCTCTTTCTTCCCGACCATGGCTGCGAGTAAGCTCCATAAAGGGGATGTACTGGCCTTGTTAGACCCCAGACTGAATGGAGATGCAAGTGCTGATGACCTCACAAGAGCTTGTAAGGTTGCCTGTTGGTGCATCCAAGATGACGAAAGTGCTAGACCTACAACCGGTCAGATTGTCCAAATCCTAGAGGGATTCCTTGATGTTAACATGCCTCCGATTCCGAGGTCGTTGAGGGTTCTTGGTGAAAGCCCTGATGTCATAAATTTCTTCTCAGATCTGTCTTCAAGTCAGACTTCGCAGACGCAGAACAGCACAACAACTTCCCAGACACAGTGTGCTACCTCAGGTGGTCCACAATTCCAAAGCTCATAAATCTGTGAATCCTGGAATTTATGAGGGCATGGCATTTATATGCTTGCAGAGTACTACGACTGACTGAAGTTGTATGCTCAAGCTTTGTGTAGTTCTGTAGTTCAATGTTGCAGACTTACAGCAGAATCTAATAACCAATATAAAAAGCAAGACTGCTGTTATATTTACAAACTAGCAGGGTGGTTCGTGCATTTGCACGGCTAAATTTGTTTTAAAATTTGTAGTGAGAAATGATATAACTTAGATGATTCATAATATATTTACGTATTTTATAGCTATTTAGATTTTTAAGATATCATAAACATTAGAAAATGGCAATAGAAGTTGGAAGGAAAATACAACTTGAGTAACGTAATTGATGAAGGAGCTTTCATGGAAGAAAATCATGAGTATAAGAAGTTAATCACTCTCCATTATGTATACATCCTGTAACTGCAAGCCCTTAACTCTTTTCCAAAATGTTTGCATGCACATGTACCACTGTTAATCTCAAGCAATACATTGATTATGTGTGCAACAAAATTATCTTATTAGTTTACATGATATTAGAGTATCTTGCCTACGTATACACCGATGCACCATGGATGACCTACCTTGAACTTACCTTCCCTTACGTCAGTTGCCCCACTGAACCTTGTGTCTTCTATCTTTTCTCTCCGCTATAATTTTTCTGCTTCAACCTCGAAGAGCAAATCCAATTCTTGATCGATATCTCTTAGTTGCTACCATTTCCAATGCAATACTCTACCACATAGTTATCATCCACTTCTATCCAGTTATCGCTTACTGATGACCGTTGTGACATCTACACGTATATGCGTGCAAATATCGTCGATCCCTGCCGGGACACCCGTCGCGCTCTCTCCAGTGGCCCCATGCCTATTTCTTATTGTTGCACTATCTCTACTTCGAGTTCTTTGCTTCTTTGTTTTTGTACGCCCATGCTTCTATTCGTAGGATGCATGCATGTATATACACATGCACGATGTTTATAGATGCTCGATGTCTTCTTCTCCTATGTCGGCCGCTCCTCTTCTTCGATGTTGTCCAACTCAACGATCTGGCTTCCTCACTAACTACGATGATCTCCCATCTTCATTGATGTCGGTATGTCTGCCTTACTTGTTGTCTAATGATAGGGACAATCAACTCGCCATCGCCGGTGACACAATGTCACTCACCAACGAGGGCATGCTCCTAGCCACCCGATGATCACATATCGTCGATAGTTCGTATTTAATCTAAAGCTTCATCTCCCCTCTGCTATGTCTTCCCCATTATCGAGTTTCTTTGGCCATTGACTTCTTCAATAATGCCGATGCTCACCATTCGGCATCACAGCACTTGACAAAGGTCAATAGCATGGAATTGTTCTCATCTTCGTCGCCGCTCCCTCGGCTATTCACTTCCTTGTGGATCGATGTCTTCTTGTAAGACAGATCGATGTCATTGCATTCTTTCGTAGTCTCATCCGACACCATTCACGATATCCTCATTATAACTTATATTTAATTTATTTGACATTTTAGTTATTAAGATATTTTACTTTGGAATTAGTATGGAAATCAAATTGCAAATTTTCTTTTATTTGTTGTTCCTAATTTCAATTATTTTTTGTTGGATTTCATAAACTAATCCAATTGTTATTTTTATTTAATTTTTATGCGGAGTTACAGTTATTTATAGATTTTACTTCAGAATTTGTATCGAAATCAAAATGTTTATTTTATTTTATTTTTATTCCAAAATTAATTTTTGTTGTTGAAATTCGTATACTAATCCAATTGCTATTTTTGGTTTAATTTTTATTTCGAGTTATATTTATTTAGTATTTTACATAGGAATTCGTATGGAAATCAAATTGATGATTTTTTGTTTTGAATTTTATTTTTTAAGTAGTTTACTTTGGAAATCAAATTTTATTTTTATCCTAATTATAAATTATTTTTTTGTTAGAATTTGTATACTAATCCAATTGCTTTGTTTAATATATATATATATATATATATATATATATATATATATATATATATATAGAGAGAGAGAGAGAGAGAGAGAGAGAGAGACACACACACACACATAGTACGCCTATTTCGTACTCCTGAGAGTATGTACTCCCACTTATAATATACCACTTAAACGAACATATTATACTTCTTTATCACTTTTAGTATACTTAAATACCAATCATAAGATAATCTAATGTGACTTGCTTAAAAAATTTCCAATGGAGCCCTTTATTTTTGTTATATAACCTTTTTCATATATAAAAGGCGTATGCACACAAATTTTGCTATAAAATGTGGGTTTTAATATAAAAAAATTCATAGAAATCACTTTGGGGTATCTTATAATCATTATTGAAGTATGTTCAAATAGATAAAGAGAGTCATCATACGATTTAAGTGATATATGAGAAGTGGGAGTACGTACTATATATATAGAGAGAGATGGTACTCGTAGGAGTACGTACTGCCACTTCTCATATATTTTTGTATCATCCTTAAGTCTACTATGCTTCATCGAACAAAACCCATTGAGTCACAAGGAAAAAGAATCTGCTTGTTATATCGCCAAGATAATACCATGTTATTGTCTGCTTGCACATAATAATCATCTCAATAGAGCAACTTTGATAAAAGCTTGAGCTAATTGAAAAAATAGCCATTCTGTTTACCATCTGAAGGACCTTGACATGCATCTATTGGTTGAAGGTTTTGTAATTCATAAGGGGCTGATTAGCCATGTTAACCTTCAACTTGGCGCATTAGACACTTATTTTTTTCCTAGATAATATTGACTGGGCACCATTGTACTGATAGTATTAGTAAATGATAAAATCATACACTATTGTATTACCCTGAATGGTTTCAGCATTATTATGCTAAAAGTCTTTAACTACTTGTCATATGTGGGGTCCTTTGGAGCTATATATTGTGTCGTGGGATCATTCAAGGAGTTATGCAGAACTTACTTGCAAGTTGCAAAGGTTGCAGATTTTGGCATGTCATTTAGGATTTTTTTTAAATAATATTAATTTAATAATAAATAACAAAATTAAACAGTAAAAAAATATAGCAAAACAAGCCTACTATCACCGGTCCAAATGGCAACAGACCCCTGTCGCCAATTGGACTGTCAACAAGGTCCTAATTTTTTTTGTACTGTAGAATTCAGCCTAAACATTTAACACTGTTTTATTCAAATTTCTACTGCTATTTTTGGATTGCTTATTTTCGGCCATTCCACTCCAGCATCCGAACTGCCACACAGCACCAACCAACTAAACTACTGCCACCAACGGCATCGCCGACGAAAATAATAGTGATGATTTCAGAAAGAAGATAAGTTACATATTACAATTGAACGCACAACATAATAAGAAACAAAATCAGACAGTAATAAGAAACAATATTAGTACAACATATTTTTAAGAAAAACATCATCACATAATTTTTTAACAAATCACAGTGCTGTTACAAAACATTCCAACACAACGTCATCACATAATTTTTGGATAAATCACAATGTTGTTACAACACATTCCAGCAAGACGTCATCACATAGTTTTTTTTTTGACAAATCACAATTACATTACAAAACATTCAGCACAACATATTTCAACAAGACAAACCATTCTAGTTGCTGTCTTCCGGACTACCGACCTCTCCTTCATCCCGTGCACTTCTCGTAGGCAATTTCTTGTAGGTGTGCCCGAACTCCTTGCAAATTGAGAACTTCTTTGTTTACGATGCCCCACTTCTGCTTCGTCCATGTCGTTCTTGATACGTCGTACCTGCCGCCGACCAACCTTTCCCTTTAGCCTAGCAATGTCCGCGACTCAGATGAGTTGCTCCTAGGTAGGATGACCAATGAAATGGCTAACCACGCTATAGACATACAGCTTTGCATTTTAGGTCTGCATCACCTCTTTCTTGGTAAATATCCAGAAAGGTACTGACTGGTATGTTGTGTCACCGTCGAACATGCGACCATGACATAAGAGCATAGCCTATGCAGAAGAAGAGGCTTGTTGCAGGTGAATACACAACTAGTGTGGTGTAGTGTGTACTTGTGGATGATCCTCTCACGGTTCGTCCCGCGGCGTCCTTTCTCCCTACACAGGATTTCAAAGTGAAGTTCTCTTGTGCTCATCTTGAATGTCTGGTGCATCTCACCCATCTTGCTCTTCTCCTCCATGTACTTGATGATCATGGCGGAATACATAACTCTGTCATTTGCTATGGAGAGCGACGCGTTGTTGCTTCGGTCAACGAAGTACTTTGTGGTACCCCGGAGAATTTCCTCCACAATAGATCCCAAAGGGAGGCACCTGGCGCCGCGCATGACTCAATTGTACACCTCGACTAGATTAGTTGTCATGATACCATATCGAGCATCGTCCTTGCTATGTAGCAACGGCCACTTCTCCTTTGGCTCGTGCTCAATCCAGTCCGAGAAGCATTTCACCTGCGACCCAGTCTTCCTTGTCACACCAAGAGCATATGTGGGTATCTGTGGCAATGCCTCAGGGTCCTGGTGAAAGCATCTAGGCTCCTAAAAATTATTTTAGTAATTAATGACCATATGTGAATATGGGATTAACATATTTTTGAGTGTTTAAAAGGTTTAGTCCCGGTGACGAATATAACAACCTGGAGATACATGCTAAAGGTCAACATGAAGATCAATATGGTTCAAGACAAGGTATGAGTAGTTTAGGATTCCTTTTCATTTTACCGGTCTTAGGAGAAAAGGATGGAAGACCAGATTTTAGGTTAGATGCCGTACTATTAAGAGGGATCATAACTAGTACTTTGATAGCATGTTCATGTGCCATTTGGATCAATTTAGGATCATGCACACACTCAAAATTTATTTTGAAAGCCAACTTTGCTTTTCTCAAAAAAGTCGGTAGTACCGACGTTTACTTGGCGGTACTACCGCACAGCGGTATGACCGAGAAAGTGGTGCGGTACTACCACAACCCGGTCAGACCAAACCTAGTTGGCGGTATATTTTTTTCCAGAAAGACACCTTTGGAGCATGTTCGCTCCCCTGGAAGGCGGTAGTACCGACGTTCATTTGGTGGAATTACCGCATCGCAGTATGACCGCATATCCTGAGCGGAGCTACCGCAACCCGATCGAACTGAAACTTAGTTGGCGGTACATTATCTCTGGAGAGGGCCAGTTCCTCTGCTCCTCGGCGCTGACCTCCCTCTCTCCGTGTCTCTGGCTAGTGGCCCCCGTGCGATGGGATCAAGAGCAATAGCGAGAGCCGGTGGATGAATAGCCGCAACCGCAATCAATTTGTGTTGTGAGCTTGCGATGATTCGGTTAACCAGTGGTTAATTGTTAACTTGCCGATTGACAAGGGTTAACAGAATTATCCATTTCACTAGATATTTTAGAGCTGTTGATTATGAACTGATTTTGCAAAATCTCTGGGATTGAAGTTATGCAAATAACTTTCATAACCATTTTGGTATCTTTGCAATCGTGTCAAGTATTTGATAAAACTAATTTATTCAACTTTTCGACTTTTGTATAAAAGGCTTTGTGGTATTGGAAATTAATTTACAATTTGCTAAAAATAATTTTGGGAAGCTATTCGGGATTAACTTGTTGATCTTAATATCTTGCTTTGAAAACTTGTATGCTAATATTGTAATCCTATCAAGTGCTCCTTGGTCCAAATATTGTTTTAGCGTATCCTTTTTATCCCCGATCAAAAGTGATCAAAGATAAAATATTTTAATGTCTTTTAAGCCTGGCAAAAATATCCAGTATCCTATACTTGCCCGATCAAATGTCTGTCCTTCTGCCTTACTCTATGAACTTTTTAAACCACCGGTAGTATTTAATAATAATTAATATTACCCTCTTTTTCTAGGCAACCGCGGGAGAGAACTGTGGTAATTCTTGGATTCCCTTTGTGATCGTCAATTTTAATATTGCCCTTCACTTGTCAAACTTGCACCCAAATCTCTTTTGGTTAACCCTCAGCAAATATTATCCATTATTTTAAAGAAGCTGTGGATTGTAAAAATCAAGCTGTGTCGTTACCCGATCGGCAATATCTTGCCATCCTCTAAATCCGAAGTGGAGTATCCCTGCGAAAGTTACTTCAACTTTGATTTCCCCCTTGTTTTCCCCCGACAGAGTTTCTCCGCCATTTCCTTTGTTACTCAGTTGGTCGTTTGACTTTGTCAAACATCCCCGCCTCGCTAAATCTTTTCTCTTAAGCTCGTTGATCGCAAAACTTATTTAAAACGCTTTGAATATATTTGGTCTTTTGAAGTTCATTGGACTTATTTGATTTTCTCGCTTGTTATCACATAATTAGGAGTCGGAGTCCAGAAGAAGCAACGACTCAAGTAGGATCAAGATTCGGATAAAGACACAAACCAAGAATTCAAGACCCCTGGCAAAGAAGGCCCTGAGTAAGATCAAGGCCACGATAACCTGACCCAGGCGAGTCAATACTTTGATTATTTTGAGCCTACATTTTATGCAAAGTATATTTATTTCAAATATCAAAATTGCATGTCTTAATTCTGTAATCAAATGTATGTTAAAACTTATTGTAGTTAAACACCCATTCGATGATTAATTAATTATTATCCATCCTTTGACAAATTGAATCCCTCATTCCATGTCACCCTAGTAAGTATGTGGTAAATACTAGCATAGGTTGTACTTAAACGACATGCTAGTCTTGCTTAAGTACCAGGACAATAAATGTCCTGATCATCATCTTTTAATCATGAAAGTGATTTTGGGCAGTCATTGGATGTAAATAACTGGCGTGTTGTGTTAATTTGCTTTTCCTCCCCAAAACCCTAAACAACTTGCTAGTACTACATCTGGGCGGATGGAAACAATGGTGGGTGCCGTCGTGCACGAGAGTGGTTGTAACACCCTGACTATAAGGAAGTCAAGATGTCACCTACAACCACTACTCTTTAGAATAATAACATCAAAACGCATGACAAGGTGAAGCAAATAATAAGGATATGCGAAAACAAGAATTCATCATCAAGTTTAATCAACGGAATGGAATTAAATAATTCAGGGGGATACGGTAGTTATGACCAAAATGGCTTAATACAATTCAACACAAGACATAAATAACGACAGTAAAAGTTCTCAAAATGTTTGGATTATGGTAGTGAGTGCATCGTGTTGAACTACCCGCCACGAGATCATTCTTCCTTGTCATTTACCTAAATAAAACAACAAAGCAAGAATGAGCCAAAGACTCAGCAAGTACTTGTATGTAACAATCAAACATACCATGAACAATATATCACAATCATAACTTGAACATTGATGGGAAACAACTTTATGAATGGATGAAGTGGAATGATGCATTGAAGGAATTGGACATATCGCAAAGATATACCAGATAGCGAGTGAAACACCCGTCGGTGTTCACTTAAAGTAACCGTATGAAGAACGTTTCATACGGCCATTCAACGTGGCCCACATTGGAATGGTGGACTCACGTAACGTGGCCCACATTGGAATGGTGGACTCACGCACCCATTCGAATTGATGGGATTTTCAAGTGCCCATACCGAATTGATGGGTCTTACAAAGGTAATTTATGTATGTCATGATGTGATCCCATGGCAAGATTGAATAGTACTCATAAACGAAAAGATACACATGGCATTCATATACAAATACGAACAAATATAATCATTCATTCACACATCACATAATGCATCAATCATAGTATACAAGTTACTTGCAGTGTATCAACATCATGAACAAAGCACAAAACATTCATGTAAACAACATATCATTATGCATTCCTTTGAATTCAACACCAGTTAACATACAGTACTTGCCTTTCGCGTTGTGACTCGTTAGCAGGCAACGGAGGTGTTCCCACACGTGATGTCTCACCGCCTACACAAGCATGTTCCCAAAATAAGAACAACGATATAACACTGCTACCGATGTTCTACAATAACCCCTGACTATTCAATATACCGCATAGACCCAAATTGAAAATAAACTATTCTGCCAGATTTCAGCCCTTATGAGCAGCGGTACGAGAAAAAGCATATTTAATTATCTGGAACTCGAAACGACACGAAACCAGTGCCCAGCTTTTCTTAACGTAACATGCTACGAAACTCTAGTTGATAGTAAACTCTAATTCGGCCAAAACAGGGGCCTAAACATCTACTGAAAACTATATCCACAGACTGACCAGAATTCAGAACAGCCCCAAAGAAAAGGCTGTAACTTTTAGACCACTGATCCAAATAAAGTGATCTTTATCAGCCTGGAAACATGGTGAAGTTATCTTCATAAACCTAGTTGGGTGGACGACCTGGTTCGGACTCTAACTAGATGAAAACCTAGGTGCAACCGACTGAACCCAAAGTTTCTGTCAGACAGAGCAGAACGTGGTAAAACAGTCATAACTTTTAAACTACTGGGTGAAAATTCGTGATCCAGGTGCCAAAAGAAAGCTAATGAGACCAGGATCATATCTACAGAAGCCATCGACCTGAGATTCGGCCTCTAAAGGCCTTCAATCTCACGCACAAACTACTGCACTATTCTGGACAGATCTGGATTCGCAGACTAAACCAATCCAAATGAACAAAAGTGCAACAAAACTAATACAAACAGCGAATCGGGACTTTCGTTACCCTTGAAGACCCATAGAACGACGATGATCTGGTTCCCTAAGGCCTCCCTCCCTTCTCCTCTCCTCCCTCTCCAAAGGGCCGGCCACAAGGATGCGAAGGATGGCCGGTGACGACGGCGGGGAAAGGAGATGTCGGAGGGGATCTTGGGGAGAAGCACCAAGGATCACCGGAGACAACACCACAGCAGCGAGGACACCAGGGAGCAGCAAGGAGCCGACCATGGGATGGGGAGGTGGCGGCTCAAGGGGGGGAGGGAGAGGAGGGAGTGGGGGAGGCGGCTAGGGTTGGGGACGCCTCCCCCCTTCCCTTGGTCGGCCCCCCTTGGGCTGGCCTCCCCCTCTTGGGCCTCCTGGGTGGCGGCCCGCGGCCCAGGTTGGCGAAAAAAAACAGAAACCCCCCCGCTGAACTGGAAATTCCGAATTTGCAATTGTCTTTTACCCCCTCCAGCTTCATTCTATTAACCGAATTCTATTCCGGAGTATTACAGTGGTTGGTATGTGGTATGAACCGCCCGGATGGATTAAGGACTTAATCCTGTGGTGACCTCAGTCTATAATGGTGTCGATCTGGCTAAATAATTTGTATCAACCAATGCGAGTTGCACCACTAGAGAGACCCACGACTCGTGTCGCTGGCTTAAGCTGTCGTGGACACGGGTCGTGTTGTTGGCTTAAGCCGTCGTGTGGCGCAAGAGGGGGTTTGGGGGTATGGTTGACGCGGGTGTGTGAGCGTAACCACCTTTAGATAAAACCTTAGCGAGTGCAACTAACACTGAGGGATACATTGTAAATGCCTTGTGGTAATCTCCATTGATTCACTCGTCCAAGGAAACGTGTGTGCATATCAGGATGATTATCTCTCGTGGGTAAAGTGTACAGTCTCTGCGGAGAAATAAACTGTTTAAACAGCCGTGCCCACGGTCACGGGCGAACATAGAAACTTACTAGAGTTAGTTCTATTTCAAAAACCTTTGTGGGTGGAGATAAAAACTAGGTCGGCTCATCTAGCCTGAGGTTTGGTTTTTCTCATCTAGCCTGAGGTTTGGTTTTTTCCCTGGATCGTCGTATCCAGTGTTGTTAATGTATGGAAGTAACTCCAACCAAATGAAGCATTTGTAGAGTTTCCGATGGAAGGAACCTCTACTGTTATTTAATATTGCAATTACTTTCTTTAATAAAAATGCAATTTGTGTAAAATACTAAGTCTTTGGAATTTGTATTGTGATAATTGAAAAAGTTGCTTTAGTAAATAAAAGAACCCGAGCCACCCTTGTTAAGCCTTGCATGTATATATTGCATCTTGTGTGTTGGCTCGCGAGCACGGAAGTTGTGCTCATCCTCGCTCTTTTCCCAGACCCTCAGAAGCAGGAAATCCTGAAGCTTTCGATTACCACGATGAACCAGACGTCTGAAGGCCCATGAGTTTTTGTAGCGTAGTTTAGTCTTTTGCCGTTCTAGTCTCACTTCAGTCTAGCCGACTCCGCCGGTACTTATGTGCATCCTATATTATCTGAGTTTTCGGGTAATATCGGATGTACACAGGTTTCCCTAGTCGCTTGCCTGTGGAGAGATGTGCTCTCACCTTTTTTTGCTTTCATTGTCGTTTTCGCTACTTTTTTGATGTAATTGTTTGGCATGTTCAGCCCTTATTGTAAAACTTGGCCTGAAGCGGTCTATGTAAACTCTGATATGTTAAATTAATAAATAGTATGGTTTTACGTCATGTATAAATTGATTCAGCAATGTACATGTGAGTGCTATCTACTGATCCAGGGAATAGTATAATATTTTCATAGAAAATTCAGGATTTAAAAATCCGGGTCCGACAGCAAAGCACTTAGCTAGCTAGTACTTGTACTCCCTCAATTTCACTATGTTTGTCTATGGTCTCAAGAGCCATCGTTTCAAATTATTTATCTGTTGAAGAAATCAATAGTATAGTGTCGGACCCGGATTTTGTAAATCCAAATCCTCTGTGAAATCACTGTGCTATTCCTTGGATCAGTAGCTAGCACTCCACAGGTACATTGCTGAATCAAACCATACGTGGCGCAAACTTATTTCATTCATTAATTTACACATCAGAGTTTACATAGACCGCTTCGGGCCAATTTTTACAATAAGGGCCGGGTAGGCCAAGTGAATACATTACAAAAGATAGCGGAAGCAACAACGGAAGCAAAGGGGTGAGGGCACATCTTACCGCAGTAAGTGATCGGGAACCTGTACGCCTGATATTATCCAAAACTTGCATAATATAGGAGGCACACAAGAACCAACGGTCACTAGACTGGGTGAGACTAGAACAACTAAGGACTAAACTACGCTCAACATTTCCGGTCTTCGACTTGGATCCTTGATGTGGTTGATAGCTCCAGGTTCCTGCTTCGAGGGTTTGGGAAAAGAGCGAGGATGAGCACAACTACGTGCTCATGAGCCCACACACACAGATGCAATAATATACATGCAAGGTGTAACAAGGGTGGCTCGGTTCTTTTATTTATGTAAAGCAAGATTTGTAGATACAGATATTAGAAAATCCTATCACTTAGCATTTGGACCAAATTGCATTTTTAAAGAGATTAATTGTGCAATAATTGATAACAAAGAGGTTCCTCCATCTAAACTCGTCTCATGCTTCTTTTCAACGGTGGTCATACCCACCTATTACCAACACCGGTAAGAATACCCAGAAAAATCCGATCAAGGGCTAGGTGAGCCCGCACATTTTTCAACCCACCCACAAAAGTTTTTGAAAAGAACTAACTCTTATGAGCTCCGCCGCCGCCCTTGACCGTGGGCACTACTGCTCAATGCTTTTATTCTCTCGCAGAGATTGTACATCTTTACCCACAAGAGATAATCACTTGATATGTACACACGCTTCAGTAGACATGTGAATCAAGGGAGATTACCACAAGGCCTTTACAAAGCATCCTCGATATTTGTCGCACCCGCTAAGGTTTCACTGAGCGGGGTGTCGCTCCTGGGACCCGACAACCACTACGCCTGCATTCTCTTGCGCCATGCAACTTACGCCTAGGGTCCCAGAAGTTACATTCCCAACACGTAGCCTCTTGGGCTCACGGCATTGGGAGCCCTCCAATGGTGCACTGCACGGTGGACACCAATTAGTTAGCCAGTCGACACCATTATAGACTTGTGGTCGCATCTGCTTTACAATAAGAGGTCATCACAGATTAAGTCCTTAAGATTATCTGGGCGGTTCTTACCACATACCCTCCACAAAAATATCCTGGGCTACATTAGCACCCAACCATTTACCCTCCAGCTTACCATCCGCCCAGATGGGTATTAGCAAATTTTAGAGTTTTGGAGGAGTATAAAACGAATTATCCAACCATTTCAGTCATTCTCCCCAATGACTGCCCAAAACAAGTGATGATGATAAAAGGATGATGTTTTGGGGTAGTAATACCCCGGTACTTAAACAAGTCTAGCATGGCATTTAAGTACGACCTATAACTAGTATGTTACCAGATATTTACTAGGGTGACAGGGATACTGGGAGTTCAACTTTCAAGGGAATGGCATATTAATTTATAAATCAACGAATAGGCATTTAACTACCTTAGAGTGTTTGACATATGTTTGCATAAAAATTAAAGCATGCAATTTGATACTTTAACAGAATATAATTTGCATAAAATGTGGGATCAATATGATCAAAGTGTTGACTCGCCTGGGCTATTTTACCGTGGCCTTGATCTTACTCAAAGCCTGATTAGACAGAGGTTCGAAGTCTTGATCGGCGTCTTTGCTTGAATCTTGGATCTGCTGAGTCGCCGATTCTTCCGACTTCGATTTCTAATTACGCAATAACGATTGAAACACCAAATAAATCCAAAGAATTCAAGAGACCAAATAAAACACAAGAGCCTCAGCAAGATTACGGAGGACGGCTTGAGAGAATGGTTTGAGCGACATCGAATGTTTGATGAGTCAAACGTCCCGATTAAGCGAAAGGAGGAATGACAGAGGATTTTCGCCATGAGGAGGATACAAAGAGGGTATGGTCAAGGTAGCTTTGCCGGAATGCTCACATGGATTAGAAGACAAAGAAGACTACCAATACAAAGCGATAAGGCAACAAAGCAACTCGACTACGGTTCTATACCAATCTAGAATACTTGATCGACACAAAATCTAATGGCAATTTAATAACAAACTCACCGCCAGATAATACTCATTGACTCAAAAGCTAGCTACTCAACTTACGACCAAATCAAGACACGATTCTATTGCCAAACCACAACTCATTTCCAAACAATACAAATGGATAAAGCGATCCAATCAATACTTCCAATTTTCACCAAATATCATTATTTCCACAATCATTGTCCTCTCGATTTAACACTATCCAACAGCCTAACAATTGATTAACAAATCCAATAGACAATATCGCATCAAGATTAAAACTATCCTTAATAATCAAGATCACAATTAACAATTCAACTTATCGCCAACAACACATTCTACTAATCTATGGCGACATTTCTTAATCGTTGGATCGATTGTAACCTCAACGCTGTCGCTACTGAACAGGAAGACAACTACGAATCAAATATTGGCAATCGAACCGATGAATAACAATTAATCGCAAAATCTAAAACATAACAACTCAATTGACGGGCTAGCGACTAATGACATAATACAATCAATACCAAGCCGATCAATACAAAGCCTACTATCGAATAATACTCAAAGCGACAATTACTAATAATCACCGACAAAACTCGGATGGATTAAATACAAACAATAATCACAATACCATCACATCAAAATAACATATGAGCAAAAGACATTAACCAATACTGCCGACCAATTCGATATGGAATCAATAATCAATACAAGGATTCAATTATCAACTTATACAACACAGAGGGTCTTTCATTTACCAAAGCACAACACACTCATTACTGCCAACAGGATCATGAGCTGATGAGCAAAACAACACGGATAAACAATTGGCAAACCAATCACTACCATCGAGAATGATAATCAAAATACTGTCAGTCCCTTATGCTGATGAGCATACATCACAAGCATTAATTCAACTTCATTCTTTGACTGTCCTGGATGGCAAACTCTGAAGCATCTAGGAAGCAATTTACAGGCAAACAATCACATGCCACTGCTGCTGAGGGAGGCTCGGCCACAGTGAGAGCAATCGGCAGGAGGAGCAGGGGAGGGGGCTCGGCCAAGGCAGAGAGAGTACTGAGGGGGAGAGCACAGAGGGCTGAGGGAGAAAGGGGGCTCGGTTGCTGGCTGCCGGTGGCGAGGCGATGGCCGGGGCATCTGGGGGTACCCCAAAAATGGGATACGGGGCTGAGGGAGGTGGAGGCTCAGCCGGAGCTGCACTGAGCCAGGAGGGGGCAGTGGCGGAAGCTGACGGATGCGGCGGCCACACAGAGGCGGCGAGGACTGGGGGGAGTGGAGAAGAAGGGAGAAGGTGGGGGCTTACCGAGGGTGGCAGGAGGGCTCAGGGGCGTGGGTGGCGACGGCTGCTGGAGTGAGGGGGTGGTGCGCCGGGCGGCACCGAGCCAAGGATGATGGTGGCGCCGGTAGGAGCGCGACACCGAGGAGGAGCTGGGGTGTAGACCAGAGCGGCAGTGGGAGGAGGGGAGCCTTACTGCGCGCAAGGTGGAGGCGAAGGAGGTCTGAGCCGAGGCGGTGCGGGAGGATCTTGGCGACGGCGGTCCGAGGAGGTAGGGCACCGCACTGGCTCTGGGAGGCTCGGGCGTCGCCGTGGCGCTTAGCGCCGGCGATCGTGCTCGGGCTCGAGGCGGTGATTTAGGGCGCGCCAAGGCGAGGGGCACCGGTCGGAGGGGGGAAAGAAAACCAAGCAGCCGTTGGGAGAGTCTTACCCGAGGGAGAGGGAGGAGCAGAGCGGGGAGGAGGTGGAGGGCACCGGTCTTTATAGCCGAGTCTGAGGGGATGACGGAGGCGGCATGGGCGACCATGGCGGCGCTTGGCGAGGGCGACGAGACGGCGAGCAAAGGTGGAAGTGACTCGGCATGGCGGGGCGACGGACGGAGCCGCCGACACGGAGGCATGGGCGGCGATGTCTTTGGGCCCGTGGAGGCGACGCGAGGTGGGGCGACGCAGGTATGGCGACTGGCCCGGTGGGGCGAGCAGCAGAGAGTAGGTGGAGGTGGGGTTGGTGCCGCAGCGGGCGGGCCGAGCGGGAAGAAGGCGGAGACCGGCCGAGCGAGGGGAGAAGTCGGGCGGATCTGGCGCGGCAGAGGAGGCGAGGCCACGAGGCGCGGATCTGGGAAGGAAGGAGAGGCGGCGCAAGGAGCGAGAGTCGGGCGACGCGCCGGAGGAGGGACGGGAAGACGAAGGGGTTGGCGGCGCTTCGGGCGGGAAGAGGCGACGGAGGCGAGGGAGAGCGACGGAGCGACGCGAGAGAGAGAGACGGGAGGAGAAAGAGATAAGGAGAGAGAGAGGGAACGCGGGCCGAGGGAAATGGGGCGCCGCAGCTGGGCCGGGCCGGGAGAAGAGGAGAGGTGGGCCGGGAAAATAATAGTGTTGGCCGGGAGAGGGATGCAAGAATTGAAAAGATTAAATTCAAAATAAAATTTTGAATTTGAAATTTTGAGGATGAGTTTGAAACACAAACCCGAGCTTAAAGAGAGCTCGAGAATTTTAAAATTTAAGCGGCAAACGAAAATCGAAATGGAAATAATCGGCGCTATTTGCTATCTGAAAAACGGGATGTTACAAACCTACCCACCTTAAAATGAATCTCGACCCCGAGATTCGGGTGGCTCGTAAAATGCATAAGGGAGGTTGGTCTTCCACTGGTCTTCGGCTCTCAAGCGGCTTCTTGATCCGGGGTGTCTGGCTTGCTTCTTCAAACACTCTGAGGCTTTTCTTGAGCTGAGAGACGCGGAGCAGGTTGTTGACATCTGACAAACTCTTCCGGGTCCTTAGTGAGTACCACTTTCTGTTGGTACGGCTTAATCTTGTCTTGGCATCCAATCAATCCATCTCTAGGATGACGTCCAAAGTTTGGATTGCAGCACTTAGAGACTGGCTAGAAATCTGAAATTTTCATAACGATCTTTACTCGGGGATTTTACTGAGATAGCAAAATAAGGGTCTTCTGGGTACACCCCGTACCACAATTTCCTTTAACTTAAGGGGTTGGCAAAATAGCCTTACAACAAGCTTCTTTTGACACAAAAGAGGGCAAAGTTCCAGCATAACATGCGCTGGTACAAATTTGCATGCTCAAAACATCCTTGATACTTCTGAGCGGATCAGCTACCCACCTTAAAATGAAGGGTGCTCAATACTAGCTGTCTCTGCCAATCTTCATTTATGATGAGCTTCACAGTGGTCAGGAAACTTGTCCTTTACAATACCACTGGTTGGGTTTTGACTTGGCATGGAAGCGGCTTTGGATGCCTGTGGGGTCCGATGACTTTTACTTGAAGCTGAAATCTGTACTCGAGCTGGTGTAGTTTTGAAGTTGAATCTCACCGGGGTGACTGGTTGAGGGCATTTATTGATGAAATGACCTTTTTCTCTACAGTTGAAACAACGAAGATGAGCGATTGGGTTTCGCACTGCAGGCTTGGGAAGGCGAAGAAGATCTTCACTTCTTTCCATCTCTTCTGAGGTACTCTGACACTTTGGCACAACCTGACTATTCTCTTTCAAGGTCAGATGGTGGTTATCCTTGCCATCCTTACTTACGACGAGTCTCGCGGCAACTTGAAGACTTGTCCTTTGCAACTCAATTGCTTTGGTCAGAATCGGACGCAAGAAGCAATCTTTGGGGCAGTGGTCTTGTCCTTCACAAAGAAAACAGGTGACTTTACTCATCGGACAATCACCTGACCGTGATCCTTACCACGCTTGGGGCGCTTGAAACATTGATCTGACTGATGTCCTCTTTCTCCACAACGTGTGCAAAGCTATCCGTTCTCGTGGCAATCTTCGATTGATGGTGTTCCTCACAATGGGACGTAAGGGCACCGGGCATGAGTAGCAATAGTGTCCGATGCCCGCATGTGAAGCATGCTCCTTTGCACCTTGTCTTAATGGAGGACATAATTGGGCAAGATGTCCCGACTTGCCACATTCAAGACAAACAACATGGCGGGGCTTCCGGGTCTTGTAGTAGAACTTCAGCAGGTACAACTTGCTTTTCGCTGGGACCTTTGAGAAACTCTTCATTGCCAAGGCTGAGGTCGGTGATAATGATGTTCTTTGCTGACTCTTCATGTTTCCGCTTGGGGCATCTGTTCTTGCGGTGTCCTGGGTTGCCGCAATAATGACACTTGATTCCTTGGTCTTGCTTTCTTTGGGGGCATCTGTTGGCGAAGTGTCCCGGATTCTTGCAATGAAAGCAGATATTGTCCTTCAGAGGTCTTCCCTCGTCCTTGGGTAATTCTTGAGGTTGACGGTTGGCAGGGTCTGCTTTGTTGTCTTCTGCACCACTTGCACGACGAAGCTTTTTCTGAGGACATCTATTAGCATAGTGCCCTTTTTCTCCGCAGGTGAAGCAGTGAAGGCTAGCCGCGGGTTTGACTGTTGCAGGCTGCCCGGCGGAATTACTCCCATTGGAAAGCGGAGTTGGAGTTGAAGTTGGAGCCTTTGGTGGCTGGATTGCTGACTTCTTTCTTTGGAAACTGACACCACTTCCTTCGGTTGCTGATCTCTTTGGTGCCATCTGAGAGAACAACCTAGGTTAGGAGGATTTATATGAGGGTTCACTGGCCCTCTAAGGCACACAGAAGAAACTCAAAATCGAACGAGGAGAATGATCAAATACAATACAAAGCCTAGAATGGCTGCATTATACTAAAGGAGTTAAGTGTTACACGACTTTTAGAGTACAGCATATATTCCACACTAAGCCATGACACAGGATACAGACACAACGTCTACAAAAGAAGGAAACAAAAGCACTTGCAACTAAGGGACTGCTAATGCAAGCACTGCTAGCCAACCTAGACTAGCCTAACTATTCCCACACGAAGACGCAGACTTCGGGGTTGGATTGTCCTTCCAGGAGAGGCAGATGGTAGTAGAAGGGCGATTCCCGCAGAAGGTCGATGTGCATCTGGTCGCGTTTGCGGCGCGAGCGCCGCTGCCTTGAATCGCATCGTCACAAATGCCGTGAGTAGTCCCGAGTCAAGGTGTGAGCGACGAACTCACCCTCTCTAGCATAGAGGAAAACCTCCATGGTCCATGACTCTTGGTCCTGGGTTTGAGTCTTTCGGCCTCTGAAGATAGGCTTGCGGTTGTAGTCCAGGTGGTACATGAGCTGGCGAAGGAATTCCACACACTCATCTCCATTTTCTTCGTGAGAAAACAAGTCCCACGGACCATCGGACGAAGGGGTCGCCATCTACAATTTTTGAAACAAGTGGGAGTCAGACTGAGTAAAACTCAAGTGAAATCAAGGAAAGTGAAGAACTAAGAAGGGTAAGTCATAGCAAATAATACGTTATACTTTGCCAAAGCTTTTCGTAGGTTTTGAAAATAATACCAAAGTCCTTAGGCTCGACCAGTCTAACTAAGATTCCTACAGTCATATGCTCTGATACCAGCTCTGTCGGACCCGGATTTTGTAAATCCAAATCCTCCGTGAAATCACCGTGCTATTCCTGGATCGAGAGCTAGCACTCCACAGGTACATTGCTGAATCAAACCATACGTGGCGCAAACTTATTTCATTCATTAATTTACACATCAGAGTTTACATAGACCGCTTCGGGCCAATTTTTACAATAAGGGCCGGGTAGGCCAAGTGAATACATTACAAAAGATAGCGGAAGCAACAACGGAAGCAAAGGGGTGAGGGCACATCTTACCGCAGGCAAGTGACTGGGGAACCCGTGTACGCCCGATATTATCCGAAAACTTCAGACAATATAGGAGGCACACAAGAACCAACGAAGTCAGCTAGACTGGGGTGAGACTAGAACAACTAAGGACTAAACTACGCTTCAACATTTCCCGGGTCTTCAGACTTCTGGATCCTTGATGTGGTTGATAGCTCCAGGGTTCCTGTTTCTGAGGGTTTGGGGAAAAGAGCGAGGATGAGCACAACTACCGTGCTCGCGAGCCCACACACACAGATGCAATAATATACATGCAAGGTGTAACAAGGGTGGCTCGGGTTCTTTTATTTGCGTAAAGCAGCATTTGTAGATACAGATATTAGAAAAATCCTATCACTTAGCATTTGGACCAAATTGCATTTTTAAAGAGATTAATTGTGCAATAATTGATAACAGCAGAGGTTCCCTCCATCGGAAACTCTGTCTCATGCTTCTTTTCAACGGTGGTCATACCCACCTATTACCAACACCGGGTAAGAATACCCAGGAAAAATCCGATCAAGGGCTAGGTGAGCCCCGCACATTTTTCAACCCACCCACAAAAGTTTTTGAAAAAGAACTAACTCTTATGAGCTCCGCCTGCCCGCCCTTGACCGTGGGCACGGCTGTTCGAACAGTTTTTATTCTCTGCAGAGATTGTACATCTTTACCCACAAGAGATAATCAGCTTGATATGTACACACGTTTCAGTAGACATGTGAATCAAGGGAGATTACCACAAGGCCTTTACAAAGCATCCTCGATATTTGTCGCACCCGCTAAGGTTTCACTGAGCGGGTGTCGCTCCCGTGGGACCCGACAACCACTACGCCCAGACCCCCTCTTGCGCCATGCAACTTACGCCTAGGGTCCCGTAAGTTACATTCCCAACACGTAGCCTCTTGGGCTCACGGCATTGGGGAGCCCTCCAATGGTGCACTGCATGCAGGTGGACACCAATTAGTTAGCCAGTCGACACCATTATAGACTTGTGGTCATCTTCTGCTTACAATAAGAGGTCATCACAGATTAAGTCCTTAAGATTATCTGGCGGTTCTTACCACATACCCTCCACAAAAATATCCTGGCTACATTAGCACCCAACCATTTACCCTCCAAACACCATCCGCCTGATGGGTATTAGCAAATTTTAGAGTTTTGGAGGAGTATAAAACGAATTATCCAACCATTTCACTATTCTCCCAATGACCGCCCAAAACAAGTGATGATGATAAAGGATGATGTTTTGGGGTAGTAATACCCTGCACTTAAACAAGTCTAGCATGGCATTTAAGTACGACCTATAACTAGTATGTTACCGATATTTACTAGGGTGACAGGATACTGGGAGTTCAACTTTCAAGGAATGGCATATTAATTTATAAATCAACGAATAGGCATTTAACTACCTTAGAGTGTTTGACATATGTTTGCATAAAATTAAAGCATGCAATTTGATACTTTAATGTAATATAATTTGCATAAAATGTGGGATCAATATGATCAAAGTGTTGACTCGCTTTGGCTATTTTACCGTGGCCTTGATCTTACTCAAAGCCCGATTAGACAGAGGTTCAAGTCTTGATCGGCGTCTTTGCTTGAATCTTGGATCTGCTGGAGTCGTCGATTCTTCTGGACTTCGATTTCTAATTACGCAATAACGATTGAAACACCAAATAAATCCAAAGAATTCAAGAGACCAAATAAAACACAAGAGCCTCAGCAAGATTACGGAGGACGGCTTGAGAGAATGGTTTGAGCGACATCGAATGTTTGATGAGTCAAACGTCCAGTTGGGCGAAAGGAGGAATGACAGAGGATTTTCTGCCATGAGGGAGGATACAAAGAGGGTATGGTCAAGGTAGCTTTGCCGGAATGCTCTGCTGCGGATTAGAAGACAGCAAGACTACCAATACAGGCGACAAGGCAACAAAGCAACTCGACTACCGGTTCTATACCAATCTAGAATACTTGATCGACACAAAATCTAATGGCAATTTAATAACAAACTCAGCTGCCAGATAATACTCATTGACTCAAAAGCTAGCTACTCAACTTACGACCAAATCAAGACACAGATTCTATTGCCAAACCACAACTCATTTCCAAACAATACAAATGGATAAAGCGATCCAATCAATACTTCCAGCTTTCACCAAATATCATTATTTCCACAATCATTGTCCTACTGACGAACACTATCCAACAGCTAACAATTGATTAACAAATCCAATAGACAATACTGCACCGAAGATTAAAACTATCCTTAATAATCAAGATCACAATTAACAATTCAACTTACTGCCAACAACACATTCTACTAATCTATGGCGACATTTCTTAATCGTTGGATCGATTGTAACCTCAACGTTGCTGCTACGAACAGGGAAGACAACTACGAATCAAATATTGGCAATCGAACCAGATGAATAACAATTAATCGCAAAATCTAAAACATAACAACTCAATTGACGGGCTAGCGACTAATGACATAATACACCGAATACCAAGCCAGATCAATACAAAGCCTACTACTGAATAATACTCAAAGCGACAATTACTAATAATCACTGACAAAACTCTGGACTGGATTAAATACAAACAATAATCACAACAGTTCACTGTCATCAAAATAACATATGAGCAAAAGACATTAACCAATACTGCCGACCAATTCGATATGGAATCAATAATCAATACAAGGATTCAATTATCAACTTATACAACACAGAGGGTCTTTCATTTACCAAAGCACAACACACTCATTACTGCCAACAGGATCATGAGCTGATGAGCAAAACAACACGGATAAACAATTGGCAAACCAATCACTACCATCGAGAATGATAATCAAAATACTGTCAGTCCCTTATGCTGATGAGCATACATCACAAGCATTAATTCAACTTCATTCTTTGACTGTCCTGGATGGCAAACTCTGAAGCATCTAGGAAGCAATTTACAGGCAAACAATCACATGCCATCTTCTTCCGAGGAGGCTCGCCACAGTGAGAGCAATCGCAGGAGGAGCAGGGAGGGGGCTCGCCAAGGCAGAGAGAGTACTGAGGGGGAGAGCACAGAGGGCTGAGGGAGAAAGGGGGCTCGGTTGCTGGCTGCCGGTGGCGAGGCGATGGCCGGGGCATCTGGGGGTACCCCAAAAATGGGATACGGGGCTAAGGGAGGTGGAGGCTCAGCCGGAGCTGCACTGAGCCAGGAGGGGGCAGTGGCGGAAGCTGACGGATGCGGCGACCACACAGAGGCGGCGAGGACTGGGGGGAGTGGAGAAGAAGGGAGAAGGTGGGGGCTTACCGAGGGTGGCAGGAGGGCTCAGGGGCGTGGGTGGCGACGGCTGCTGGAGTGAGGGGGTGGTGCGGCCGGGGCGGCACTGAGCCAAGGATGATGGTGGCGCCGGGTAGGGAGCGGCGACAGCCGAGGAGGAGCTGTGGGTGTAGACCAGAGTGGCAGTGGGGAGGAGGGGAGCCTTACCGCGCAGTCAGTGGAGGCGAAGGAGGTCGGAGCCGAGGGCGGTGCGGGGAGGATCTTGGCGACGGCAGTCCGAGGAGGTAGGGCACTGCAGCTGGCTGCTGGGGGAGGCTCGGGGCGTCGCCGTGGCGCTCCAGCGCCGGCGACTGGGCCTGGGCCGAGGCGGTGACGAGGGCGCGCCGAAGGCAGAGGGGCACCGGTCGGAGGGGGGGAAAGAAAACCGAAGCAGCCGTTGGGAGAGTCTTACCCGAGGGAGAGGGAGGAGCAGAGCGGGGAGGAGGTGGAGGGCACCGGGTCTTTTATAGCCGAGTCGGAGGGGATGACGGAGGCGGCATGGGCGACCATGGCGGCAGTTGGCGAGGGCGACGAGACGGGCGGAGCAGGCGGTGGAAGTGACTCGGCATGGCGGGGGCGACGGGACGGAGCTGCCGACACGGAGGCATGGGCGGCGATGTCTTTGGGCCAGTGGAGGCGACGCGAGGTGGGGCGACGCAGGTATGGCGACTGGCGCTGGTGGGGCGAGCAAAGAGAGGAGTAGGTGGAGGTGGGGTTGGTGCTGCAGCGGGGCCGGGCGAGCGGGGAAGAAGGCGGAGACCGGGCCGAGCGAGGGGAGAAGCTGGGCGGATCTGGCGCGCAGAGGAGGCGAGGCCGGCCGGAGGCGGCGGATCTGGGAAGGAAGGAGAGGCGGCGCGAAGGAGCGAGAGTCGGGGCGACGCGCTCGGAGGAGGGACGGGGAAGACGAAGGGGTCGGCGGCGCGCTCGGGCGGGGAAGAGGCGACGGAGGCGAGGGAGAGGCGACGGGAGCGACGCGAGAGAGAGAGACGGGAGGGAGAAAGAGATAAGGAGAGAGAGAGGGGAACGCGGCCGGGCCGAGGGAAATGGGGCGCCGCAGCTGGGCCGGGCCGGGAGAAGAGGAGAGGTGGGCCGGGAAAAGAATAGTGTTGGCCGGGAGAGGGATGCAAGAATTGAAAAGATTAAATTCAAAATAAAATTTTGAATTTGAAATTTTGAGGATGAGTTTGAAACACAAACCCGAGCTTAAAGAGAGCTCGAGAATTTTAAAATTTAAGCGGCAAACGAAAATCGAAATGGAAATAATCGGCGCTATTTGCTATCTGAAAAACGGGATGTTACATATAGTTTCTACAATATTTGCACTCTATACATCTACTTAAATGATTTGGAAAAAAAAGTTAAATGATTGTAGCATATCATTTAATAAAGATATGTGTGACCATTTCTCATTACCTTTTTTAAAATTAAATTCAGTAATTTTTTGATCTATGCGCACGGTAGACCATTAAGAAATCTAGGAAAACATAACCCAAATACGAGGGGTCGGGCTGGAGGCTGCCGTTCGGCAGTCGGCTGTGTTCAGTTCAGTATATACGTCGAGCTGATTTAAAATAAGAAGATGTATATGTAGAGCTGGGCTGTCCGCCTTTCCCCCATTGCGGTGTGCTCGGTGCGCTTCATTTGACCCGCTCCTTTTTTTTTTTTTTCCTTTCCTCGGACCAAAAGCTACACTGATCACTTCTCGCCCACTTGAACCATGGTTCCATTCGTCTCCATAAAAAGTCTTGTAACCGTGTGGAATTCTGAAGTTCTGATCAGCTCCCGCGCTTGAAAACTTAGACCCACGGGAAACAGCAGAATTGCCACATATTATACACGCGCAAAGCCGCAAACGTACAGCATCCATAGACCAGGGTCGATATAATGACGTGCTGATTCCTTCACAAGTGGAAAACACTATGATCTCCAATACCTTTCGGTCCAGCTGATTTTTGGATCTAACCTGGAGGCATATCTTCACTGTTACTGGTGTAGCGTGCACGTTTCTATAAAGATGTCATTCCTGTTGAAAACATATCAGACGGATGAAAATTCGACTATTTTGATAAAAGAAAATAGTCGAATGTTATTTAGCAAATCAAATCTCCGGAGAAGACGATGTTGTTGACCGAAATATGAATCTCGAAGTAAAATTGTAAAGTCAAAAAATCGACTATTTTCTCCCAAAAAAAACATACGACGGTTTTATAGCAATTCCAAATATTTATCTAGCAGGTGTGGTTTTGCCGGTTGTATTTGATCGATCAGAGCGTACTGCGGCAAGGATCAAGCTCTGACCGATCAAATACAACCGGCATGAAGTACGTACACTGATGTAGGGGCAGCTTCCAGTTGTTGTATTTTGACCACGCATATGACAATTTACAACCATCTCCTCTCTTTTTGACTCGTTTGGTTGCCCGCCATATACAGAAGAAAATGCGATCGGGGAGAGAGCATCGCTACCCCACCAGCCGTCTATCGGTTGATCTTGGGGAATCAACAGCTGACGAGGAAAACCTCACCTAGCAAATTTCCTTCCCGTCCTATATATTCCCCATTCGGCAAGCACCTAATTGGCACGAACAAGAGAGCTAGCTCGGTGCACGACGGCCATGGCTTCCACAATGGCCGCGGCGGTCACTCGCAGGATCAACGCCCTCCGCGTCGAGCCCCTGAACAGCAACGGCGTGGCCAGCGGGGAGGGCGGGCGCACCAGCACGGCCGCGGACTCGCCCGCGGCCAAACGGATCAACGACGCGAAAGATAATGTGTGGGTGGCCGTCGACGAAGGAGACATGTCGGGGAACGGCCGGCCGCTGCTGTTCCGTACCATGAAGGTCAAGGGCAGTATCCTGCATCCTTACAGGTCTGGCCGTCCGGCCACTTAATCTGCATGCATGTCAATATGTTACCCTAGCCGCTAGTCGTTAGCTTTGTTAGTTGCTGTTGCTGCTTTCGAAATTAGTCGTTACCAAAGTACTACGCACGTGGCAGCATGGACATGCTAATATGATTGTCCGTTACCTTACTTGCCTAACAGGTTCTTGATTCTTGTGCGATTGATCGCCATCGTTGCCTTCTTCGTGTGGCGCATCCACCACAAGAACCACGACGGCATGTGGCTCTGGGTCATGTCCATGGTTGGTGACGTCTGGTTCGGCTTCTCATGGCTGCTCAACCAGCTCCCGAAGCTCAACCCTATCAAACGCGTCCCGGACCTCGCCGCCCTTGAAAACCAATATGGTTCCTCCGGCGGCGAATCTGACCTGCCTGGCATTGATGTCTTCGTCACCACCGTCGACCCCGTGGATGAGCCCATACTGTACACGGTAAACTCCATTCTCTCCATCCTCGCCACTGACTACCCAGTCGACAAGTACGCCTGCTACCTTTCCGACGACGGTGGGACGTTGATCCATTACGAGGCAATGGTTGAAGTTGCCAAGTTTGCTACTTTGTGGGTCCCCTTTTGTCGAAAGTATTGCGTCGAACCAAGGGCCCCAGAGAACTACTTTTTGATGAAAACGCAGCCATACATAGTAGGAAGTATGCCCAGAGAGTTCACGAGTGATCACAGGCGTGTGCGCAGAGAATATGAAGAGTTCAAGGTGAGGATAGACTCCCTTCTCAACACTATTCGCCAACGGTCTGACGCGTACAGCAGCACGAATACGAAGGAAGCTGGCGTAAAGGCAACTTGGATGGCTGATGGGACACAATGGCCCGGCACATGGATTGAGCAAGCTGAGAACCATCGAAGAGGACAGCATGCTGGAATTGTTCAGGTATAACTTTAATTTGCACCTTTCGATTATTGATTTTCTCTGACTTATGTATTTGTTAACAGGGGATTTGGAGCTGTATTAATTAATTAATTACATGCTCTTTATTTAACAGGCCATACTAGACCATCCAAGTCATAAACCACAACTCGGATTGCCAGCAAGCACTGACAATCCATTTGACTTTAGCAACGTCGACATGCGCCTTCCCATGCTTGTCTACATGTCCCGCGAGAAGCGCCCCGGCTATAACCACCAAAAGAAGGCAGGCGCCATGAACGTGATGCTCCGTGTCTCTGCCTTGCTCTCCAACGCGCCCTTTGTCATCAACTTTGACTGCGACCATTACGTCAACAACTCACAAGCTTTTCGTGGCACGATGTGCTTTATGCTCGACCCTCGGGACGGGCAAAACACCGCCTTTGTCCAATTTCCACAGCGATTTGACGACGTCGACCCAACAGATCGGTATGCCAACCACAACCGTGTCTTCTTCGATGGCACCATGCTCTCCCTCAATGGTCTCCAAGGGCCCTCCTACCTTGGCACCGGCACCATGTTCCGTCGTGTTGCGCTCTACGGCATGGAGCCTCCTCGTTGGAGAGCCGACAACACCACCAAGGTTATAGGCAAGCCCAACGAGTTCGGCAACTCAACATCATTAATAAACTCAATGCTAGACGGAGCAAACCAAGAGCGGTCTGTCATGCCCGTGTTGCTTGACGAGTCAATCACCAATGACCTGATGACTTGTGCTTACGAGGATGGGAGTTCATGGGGGAGAGACGTCGGGTGGGTCTACAACATCGCGACGGAGGACGTGGTGACCGGATTCCGCATGCATCGGCAAGGGTGGCGCTCCATGTATTGCTCCATGGAACCAGCCGCATTCCGCGGAACTGCTCCGATCAACCTCACCGAGCGCCTCTACCAGGTGTTGCGCTGGTCAGGTGGCTCCCTCGAGATGTTCTTCTCCCACAGTAATGCTTTCCTTGCCGGTCGCCGGATCCACCCTCTGCAGCGCATCGCATACCTCAACATGTCGACCTATCCAATCGTCACCGTGTTCATCTTAGCCTACAACCTCTTCCCGGTGATGTGGCTCATCTCCGAGCAATTCTACATCCAGAGACCATTCGGCACGTACATCATGTACCTCATCACGATCATGGCAATGATGCACATTATCGGCATGTTCGAGGTGAAATGGGCAGGCATCACACTGCTGGACTGGTGCCGCAACGAGCAATTCTACATGATCGGCGCGACGGGTGTGTACCCGACGGCAGTGCTATACATGGTGCTGAAGCTCATCACGGGGAAGGGGATATACTTCAGGCTCACATCTAAGCAGACGGAGGCCTGCTCCAACGACAAGTTTGCAGACTTGTTCGTCGTGCGGTGGGTGCCGCTGCTAATCCCGACCATCATAGTTCTGGTTGTGAACGTCGGGGCCGTCGGTGCGGCGATTGGCAAGGCCGCGACGTGGGGATTGTTCACGGAGCAGGCGCGGCTTGCGGTTCTTGGAATGGTGTTCAACGTGTGGATTCTTGTGCTCCTCTACCCGTTTGCACTTGGGATCATGGGACAGTGGGGGAAGAAACCCATCGTCCTTCTCGTTATCTTGGTGATGGCTATTGGTGCGGTCGTACTCTTGTATGTCACCTTCCGTGCCCCGTACCCAGCAGAATGGTCGAAAATTGCTACTTCTGTTCTGGTAAAGCATCTGGGTAGTTAAGGGTTCTATTTTGATAGTACCACTCAGTGCAATACTTGGGGGATTTTTAGTTATGTCGTTATAGAATGAGAGCTGGCCATTATGTGCTACTCTACTTAATTTGCTCAAGTAAAAATTCTATTCTTTAAGTGTGATGAGATATCGTTGACATGAAATTTGTCAAGATTTCTTTTTGGCGTCTCTATCTTTGTAACTGTAATATATCCATTGAATGTGACCCGGCAAGCGGCAAAACCAGCAGCCTGAAGCCGTGGTTCATGCTTGCGTGTCAAACCCAAACTAATTAATCCTGTGTCCAATATCATGATTAGTTTTATTTAAACTGAACGCACTATTCGTTCAGTAGTCTCTGCGAGGAACTGATCTTGAGAAAGTTTTCTTTAGGTTGAGTAGATCTGTGGACGTTTTAGCAGAGGGACCAAATGAAAGCAGCAAGCACGAAACTAACATTGTGGCGTGTAAATACATGCTCTTTTTAAGGCTGTTGGACCGAAACGGGTAACTAAAGGGAGTGAATAGGAGCACCTACTCTCTTTTTTAACCCCAATGGTATTCAACTTCTTCTTTACTCTAGTAGTAATGAAAGCTATGGAGTTCAGATAACAAGCACAACGGAAGTCTCGCATTGAAACCGATAATCCCCCAAACAAAGTGCCTTCACAGTCGGTCTGACCGTTTCGTTGGCTAGTCTGACTGCTGACCGGTCTGCACACTTGGCCTAGCTGTTTGACCACCGGCTACAGGGACCGCAGCCCGAAAAGATAACAAAACGACCTAATTTTCAACCGGTGATCTAAATCCTCTGATATTTCAACTATAACTCATCAAGAATGTGAGGAACCTATTCCAATCAACGATTGGGATGATCAAAGCCAATGTTCCACGAATTTCTTGGATGAGATCAATAAGGCACAGTAACCGAGGAAATTCAAACTATTATCCAAAAACTTACTCGTGGGTGGATGGTAGCCAAGATGATCATAGAAGGATTTCCCCCACATGGTAGCAAGCAAGATCACCACAAAAAGACCCAAGGAAAACCAATGAAACACACAAAATCTCAAAGGAATCAAAGAGAGAATTAGAATAAGACAAAACTCATCTTAGGACAAACATTGCTTTGATTTATTCAAGAGATTGTTTGTTTACAGCCACTCCACCATGAACGACAAAAACTCAACACTTGAGTACTCAATCAATCCATCTCCCACAAGAGGTGCAAATCCTGTACCCCTTCCTTTTATAGTGGAGGGTGAGTCAAGAGAGAAAACCTTATCGGACGTCTGTTAAGCACACACACAAATGAGTCTACACTCACGCACGCTTCTAAAAGCGGATGACGAACCGGGCTTCTCGAATCCGTCTCTTTGTGATCTGCATCTTCACTTGACCTAAACTGTCTCTCCTTACGCCGTCTTGCGCCGCGCTTTCCCCAAAGGTAACCAACCTGGTATTTTGGCAAAGATACTAAAATACACATTCTCGATTCTTCTCCAAGACTGAGTACAATCGTCATGAATCAACCCCATGCTTCGCTACGTATAGGTTGATCAATAACTCTCTTCATGTCAGCAAGTTTCTCCCATCTGGCTCCCACCGGAACCACCATGGCACTTCAACCGACCCCTGCGCCACTTGATGTAACATGTTGCACCGAACTTCCCGTTCGGACATTCTTATCCATTTTGAGCTATGCTTGAGTCCAATGACTTCACCCAGCATCCTTGATCATTCTGGATCTCAACTCTCCTAGCCTAGTCCCGATTGTCCTCGCCGTTGACCGTTGTTGACTCCAAGTCACCTGCATCCTTGATCATTTCCTGACACAATGTGAGAACTCGGGTGATTTAACTTGTAATACTTAATCCTCCAATTGGTTCTAGCATCACAAATTAAATTTTCCGTTCTCGGTGTATTATGTACCTCTCAGGAGCGGTACACATACACCATCACAAACATCAATATTAATCCATACACAATATCTTACAATATCAAAACTTTATAATTTACAACATATTGAACCTACAAGGTTCAGCTTCATACAAAAGAGCCTATCGGCCAAATAACAAGATAAATATCAAGTACGCAGTGGAAAATAGTAAATAAACTAAAATAAAATCATGGATTAGCCATTAATAAAGTCCCAATGGCTTGCCATAGCCCGCAGGGCAATCGACTGGGTTCAAACCATAACAACACGACGTTCCTGCGCAATCTTTCTTACCCGATTCAATATCGATACCTACTGTCCAGATTAGTAAATGAAAGCAAACAGTGAGTACACGAATGTACTCCGCAATACTATACAAAGCCTATATATAGCTACATGCAAGCTCCACTCAAAGGAGAAGGCTATATGGTTTATTTTCAACACAAAGTAGTATTTCAATTGAATACAAGTAGTGGATTCAAATTGCAAGTTAGCAAACATTTTTAATACTTCAAATAACAGCGAGCAAATAACATTAGACATTAATAGAACATCTACAGGTGGCTGCCCTTGCAGCACAGAAACATAGCATGAGAAACCTTTCTCAATACTACCCATCAAGTTTTAAGTTTAAATTCTAAAATATTGAGTCTAATTCTTGCAGGAAATAACCAAGCGTTGTCATAACCAAGGACGTGGCTATTCGAATAGATTATACCCTGCAGTGATGTACAACTTTACCCACATGTCAGACCGCTCATTTTGCCAAGCTATTTAGCACACTTCCTTAGGTATGCTAGTAGAGCTAAATCCTACGAGACGTTTTCTAATATAATGTATTAACTACGAGTCGTCCGTATGGACGAAAACTCATACGTTGTGTTGGAGTCACTAGTAAAGTTTCGGTCAACTACCCCTTGGGGTAAAGTGTTAGACAACTACCGATACTACTCGGGCTGGAGGACCTAGACAGGAACCCACCCCACATACCCAACACACAGAGAATATTTTTTTAACACAACACACGCACCCACCACCTGCGACTCGGAGCTAACGCATGCCAAAGTACCGAGTCAATAGAGGTCCCATATGTCCCTCATATGAATGCACACAAAAGTGCTTGGATCAATGGCGCAAGTAATTCGGTCCTTGTTGACTTGGGCACAAACCATTCACAACCGATAATCACACCATACATACCATTTGCCCAACTCCAAAATGTTTTACTTTCATTTTTAGTTTTCCAAATATAATAGCACAGGGTGCTGAACATAATATATTAAACACAATTTATGTGATCAAGGTCATCGACAAAGTCAACAACCGCCCAATCTACCAGAAACTAAGTATTGCTAAGCATGACACCGAATAAACATAAATAGACCATATATCATCCACTGAGCACTAATCATCAGCGAGAATTTTAACTTAGGCTAGTGTCAGAGGATAAATTTTTTTAGGGAATTCATACAATAGGATTAACTACCTCTAATCGCAAACATAACTTGACAAATAAAGAATGCATACATCTAATTGCAAAACAAGATGATAATTTTTGAATGTAATAGGATCAACATGTATCAACAGAATGGGTGCTTGTCTTTGCTAGCTGGTACACTGGACATTAAAATGATCATCTCCATTGCACTCCCGAATAATCGTCATCTAACGGCAAGTACCGTCAAAGCAAAAACACTGAATAAACACTAAAATTCCAAATGTCTCTAAAAATTATGAAATTAATACAAAAGGTAGATTATGATTTAATATGAATTTAAAAATAAAAATTATTCGATTTCGAGTTCTAATGCGAAAGTTATAGACTAAATCATTTCTGTTGAAAGAGAAAATCCAACAATTGAGTTTCGGTTACTTCTCACCGGTTTGACTACACGTGGTTGGAAGAATGTTCGACTACACGTGGTCGGAAGGAGATTTTGACTACATGTGGTCGGAAGGAGGTTTCGACTACCTGGTCGGAAGGAGGTTCGACTACAGGTGGTCGGAAGGAGGTTCGACTATGGGTGGTCGGAAGGATGTTTCGATTACCTGGTCAGAAGGATGTTTTGACTACAGGTGGTTGGAAGGAGATTTTGACTACCTGGTCGGAAGGAGGTTCGACTACAGGTGGTCGGAAGGAGGTTTTCGACTACAGCCTAAAGCGGCAGCGCGACAAAGTCTAGCGACGGGGCTCTTCGGGCCCGGTGGCTCGCTGGCGCTACGTGCCACGGCGAGCGACGGTGAAGGTAGCAATGGGGAGAGGGGAGCGAGGCAAACCCAAGGCACACAATTTCAGCGGCGAGGCTCGAAAGAGTGGTCGGCGGCGAGAGGAAGAGCGGTGGTGAGATCCGGCTTGCGGCGGTGCTAGAGCTCTGGTGACGCTTCGAAGGCGAGGAGGTGTTGTAACAACCCAAAATTACTAAGTTGGATTAGTTAAGCATCTAATGTGTATTTATGAAATTTTGAAACTTTTTGTTTAACCCATATGTTGAGAATCCTGTGATATTTGAAGACTAGAATTTAAAACCTAGTAATTCAATGCATCTTCTCCCATTCAAAAGCTCAATTTGAATTCGGAGAAAAACTAAAAGGATTTCAATTGTGGGAATATTTTAGTTGTATTCTATCTTCTCTGTTATGCTTGTTTGAATTCTTCTAGAATTTCTGGAGGTTAATTGGTTCACTATTCATTTTGCTTGTTCAATTTTGAACTTGAATTTAAAACGCAAACTTAATAGATAAATAAAACAAATAGAATTGAAAATTTATAATTAAAAATCTAAACTCAACATAATGATTCTAAATATATGTTGAGGAAATAACTAAAACATGTTTGGCAATTTTCTCACATCAAGTAATAATAATAAATATTAAATCGAAGGTCTGAAAGACTGTAATTAAAATTAATTATGTTGATTTCTTGATTCGCACGCATCACAAAAATCATATCATTATGCATATATAAGCGTCGTCATTTTTTCTGGATCGACCGATCGCAGGCGAAATGACTGTGTGTCCCGTCTTTTCTGATCATCTTTTCCGTCTACCATCCCTACTAACTACTTTCGTTTCTCTCCTTCAAATCTCATCCAAAAACTCAAAACCAAGCCATGCATGTCATACCACCGCGATCCTCATCGCACGACCAACCCATTTCTATGATTTATTTTCGCATGCATGGCCGTTTAAGCGAATTCGCAAAAAGGAGAAAAGAATTAGCAGATGAAACACATGCGTGTCCATTTTATATTTTCCAACTTCTCTCCCCGCAATCACAACCAAAAACCAAAAATAATGTGACGCATGTTATACCGTTGTGATCGTTGCCTCGAGGGCATTCCGTTTATATAATCGATTTACGCATGCAAGGTCGTTTGGATGACTTAAAAGAAAGAGATGAGAAAAACTATACTGCTATTTATCTTCCAAGCAAACAGGAAGTATCACACTCTGGATAAATTCCTGAAATTTTTACCTAAGCATCTACATTTTGAGAGTAATCTCCCCTAAAAATTTTATGATTTTTGGAGCTAGGAAACTATGTCAAAAAATTACCTTAACACCCTTAGCCATTTTTCAAATTCTGGATTACTGTTCATTCGAATTTTTCTCGGTTACAGCCGATCGAACTCATGCATCCTCATTTCTTTAATCACCACCCCAGTAGCCACACACTACCACCTTTTCCTCTCTACTACTCATTTGTCAATTAAGCCAGCCGAAGCATCCTACCCTCCCCACTGCCATTTCTTCTTCCTCCAACAGACGTCCTCCTAGCTTCCATTCTTTCTCAAGCAAGAACTCAAGCCCACGCTTCTCCCCTCCCAATCACCGCCAAAACACTAAATCAATCCATGCATGCTATGCCATTGTATTCATCATCTCATAAGCTTTCCATTTATACCATTAGTTTTCGCATGCAAGCATTTTTGGGGGTTTTGCTAGAAGGGGGAAGTAAGAAATATATTGTGCTATATTGGCCCTGTTGTCCCGCACACAAGGGACGGCAGCAGCAGCTCCACGGCAGTGCAGCAAGCAAACTGCAGCAGCGCACATGCAGCAGCCTAGCAGCAGCAAGGGTAGTAGCAGCAGTGCACAGGAGCGGCTCCAAGCAGTGCGGCGGCCTGGGGAGCATGCTGCAGTTGGCCGAAGGCAGCGGCGCCTGGAAGCCAAGGCGTGCAGATGGCCGGAGACAGCAGGCGGCACTTGGAGGTAGCAGCGTCGGCCAAGCAGTGGTCGGCCAGCAACGGCAGCAGGCGGTGCTGGCTCAAAGCAGCTTGTAGCAGCAAGATGTAGCCGGCAATGCATGGCATGAACTGTGGGCCGGTGGCACTGGGCGTTTGCAACACATGCAGCAGTGCATGGCCGGCTGGCTGGCTGGCAGGAGCAGGCGGCCAGGCGACGGCACCGGCTCCAGGCAGCAGTAGCAGCAGGCGTCAAGGCGCCGGGCGCATGGCGCTGCAGCGGCAGTGGCCGAGGCGAGGTGGCGGCCCAGTAGCGACAGCCTAGGCGAGGGTAGCCCGAGCAAGAGGAGGGCGACGGGTCCGGACTTGACGGCGACGGCGCGTCGGCGGCTCCGTGGGCGTGACCGAGAACGACGACTACGACGAATGTGGACGAGATCGGCGATGACTACAATGGATGTGGACGAGTGCTGAAAAGACGTCTGGTGGTAGTCGCACGCCTAGCGCGTGCGGTGGTAAAATCTTTAGTTAAATTGCGTTACGAGTTCGATATTACTTATGCATGTGCATGATCATGTTAAGCATGTTATTTTATTAGTCATGTATGTTTAAATGTAATTAACAAATTGATGATTTATTTTAATCATGAACTAATTGATTACTAAAAAAATTGCTTAACAAATGAATATTTGGATTAGTAAGAAGTTTATTTAACACACTCTCTAAAATAGATGAATAAACAGAGAGGGCAAAATAAGGTTAATTAAATAACAATAGGCTAATGACTTTTCCAATGCCAGAATTTATAAGGTTTATTGTTTCAGTTATGCTTGGAGATTAAACTAATAGAGGCAAACAAATCTGAAAAATAAGCATCTATATGAATGTTATTAATAAACTGAGAATACTTTGTTTTGGCAAAGAATTAATATGATGGGGAATAATTGATATTAGGATTTTTGCTTAAGTTATTAGCATCTAGGCTAAAAGAGGGAACTGTTCTAGGAACCTTGGCTGACATGTGTTAATTCAAAGTGATTAGTGCGTCTAGAGACCAAAGTATAAATTGGTTCTGAGATATAAATTGGTCTGAAATATAGTTCTCAAATCTATATATTTCAGATTTCAACACCGTTTCAGAACAACAATTATTTGAGAAAATCAAGTTACATCTATTGATCATATTTGAATCCTAATATTTTAAATTATTTAAATTTTGTTTTAAATTATTACTACATGCTTATTTATATTCAATTTAATTTAAATGCTGGTTTGAAAATTATAGTTACTCCTAATTCCGTTGTACAACTAATCTTGATATTGAACAAATATACTTGTCACCATAGATGAAAACCTAGTTGACGCAATAACATGAACTTGGAGCCTTTGGGAAAATTATACACATAGTCATGCATAAACTAAAAATGTTTAATTTGGGAATTTTAGCCAAATGTTTAATTATTGTTTTAAAATGAGACTATGGCCTTGATTTGCCTTGGAAATTTTGCAAATAATTTTGAAAAGCAAAATAAAAGGAAAACTGGTTTAGGCTTGGGCGAAATGGTTGTTAAGGTTGGTGCAAGTTGATGCACAGGATCGATTTATTTCAATGACCGAGAGCAAGGTTTTATTGCAAGTTGCCCGAGTCAGTTAAGGATTGGTTCGCGAGATGCAGCTTGTAAAGCCCTTCCGTACTACCACAAGTCTGGTATGGGACAGACCTGGCTTAATAATTTGCAACACCCCTCTGCTAGTTGTGCCATTTCGATGTGCGGATGTCAGGTAGACAAATTCCCACTTGGCGCAAGAGTGAGACTTCTGGCGGGCTGGTGTCCCAATAGAGGTGAAACCTTAACAGGCACACCTGCTTTGGGATGGAGCATTATAATAGCCTTGTGATAATCACTTAGTCGCACATCAACGAAAGTGTGTGAAACAGACATTAAAAGCTGATTATCTCTTGTGGGTAAAGTTGTACAACCTCTGCAGAGTGTAAAACTATTTGAATAGTAGTGTCTACTGCCATGTACATGCTAAACAAAGCTTTTTGTGGATTAGAATTTGGTTTTGATTGCAAAATGATTTTAACACAAAAGACCTTGGATAGTTTATCCAATTGGAAAATTGAGCGATTACCATATAATAGGAGGCTATCCTTCACCAGAAATGTATGTAAATTATCCTACTATAAAACTTGACAATTTCAAATCAAAACTGATTTTAGTTATAGAATAACTACTTTGGAACTTAGTACAAATATTTTAAAAGAAAACATTGCTTTATGCAAATTTGACCCTATAAGCCTTCATTTGATAAATTATTGCATGCATTATAATATGTTATTGGGTGTAACTTGTGGAGTACATTTTTGCACTCACACTTTCTTAATAAAATATTGTTCAGAGAAGAAGGACTTTACCAGTGTTGAAGATCTCGACGACTAGAACGCTACCCTAGTCGATTGCATGTGGCAGATTAGCTGGGCTGTACTACTTCTTCGTCGTCTTTCGTTGTGTTCTTTATTATTGGCTTGTAAGCCTTTCTTGTAATAAACTCTGTTATTTATTAATAAAGTTGTGTGAATTATAAATGTTACCATATTTGTTTATTGTACAATAGCAACTGTTCCAGTGACTAGTATAGAATACACGGAGTATTTGAGAGTGTTACTTTCTGGTCCGACAACAAGCTCCTGTCGCCTGTTGAAATGACGATAGTAGATCTGTCGCTCACCAAACAGGGAATTTACTACCCAATCGTCGGATCCATTGCCTATCGCCATTTCAAATGGCGATTGGCTTAGAATTGTGTGTCAATCGCTATTTGGAATGACGACAGGAGACATGCTATAAAATGCCCAAAAATTTGGTCTAAAAGTCACTTTTATTTAGAGAAAAGGAGAAGAGAGAGAGGATGAGAGGAGGAAAAGTGACCTAGCGAAGCGCAGCCAGTTAGTAGCGGAGGGGGGGGGGGAGTGAGGTGCATATCAGGGGCCACACATGGGGTACACCTCAAGAGGCCCTATGAGTAGATGTATCAGTACTGTTATGTAAATATTATTTTGTGAACGATTTACATTATGTAAGTTTCGTGTTTACGATATTATTAGTTCTTGTTGTGTGTACAAGTTATCATGTGAAGAACTTAGTATCGTCACACCCTATACCACCCTACTTCTAGCCTTTTTGTACACGAAATTACCCGTCGGACCCGGATTTTCTAATCCCGATCCTCTGTGAAATCATTGTGCTATTCACTGGATCAGTAGATAGCACTCACAGGTACATTGTTGAACCATTTCATACAAGGAGTAAACTAAACCATTGAATATATTACAACTTCATAGTAACATAGACCACGTCGGGCCAAGTTTTACAAAAGGGCCGGACATACCAAATTGATTACATTACATGGAAAGCAACGTAACTACAGCGGAAGCAAAAAGGAGTAGAGCTCATCTCTCTACAGGCAAGGGATTCGGGTAACCTGTGTACGACAGATATTACCCAAGGGGTTGGATAATATCTGTTGTACGCAAGTATCGAATGAGTCCACTAGACTGAGGCGAGAACTAGACTACAGACTAGACTACTCTTCATCGTTTCCTTGTCCGTTGACTTCTGGGTCTTCATAGTACGCGTAGTCCCCTTGATCTACATCATCTGGAGGGTTTGGGGGAGAGCGAGCATGAGCACAACTTCCGTGCTCGCGAGCCAACACACAAGATGCAATAATATACATGCATGGCTTAACAAGGGGTGTTCGGGTTCTTTTATTTGCTCAAGCAATATTTTCAATTATCATAATTACAAATTCCTATGACTTAGCATGTTAAACAAATTTTATTTTATTAAAGAGAGTAATTGCAATATTAAATAAATAGTAGAGGTTTCCTCCATCGGAAATTCTACAAATGCTTCATTTGATTAGAGCTATCCCCATATATTAACAACACCGGATACGACGATCCAGGAAAAACCAAACCTCAGGCTAGATGAGCCGACCCGGTTTTTATACCACCTACAAAGGCTAGATGAGCCGACCCGGTTTTAATACGATGATCCCATGTCCGCCTTTGACCGTAGGCACGGCTGTTTAAACAGTTTAGACTTTGCAGAGGTTGTACACTGTACCCACAAGAGATAATCATACTCGTTGCCCTACATGATTCCTTAGTCATGTGGCTGAGCGACCATCACAGTAACCTTTTGAAATATTTTGGCCCTTCCGTTATCTCACCCATATGGGGCCACACCCAACAGTTGTGCGGGATGTTCACCTCAGCAACTAGCGTAGCTGGATTACCCACAACGCCTAGTGCGACTGGTAACTTCACCATGCACCGGTGTCCCATGCAAGCTGGACCATGTCCAAGGCTTGCACGATCCCGTTACCGCTCCAGCGAGACAACATTCGGAGTTTAATAAATTTACTAAGTCAGGTTGTACTTTACAAACTTATAGTTGTACTTATTTTACACAGGAGGTCATGACAAGATAAAGTCCTTAATCCATCCGGGTGGTTCATACCACCAACCAACCACTCTCGTGTACGACAGCACCCACCACTCTTTCCATCCGCCCAGATGTGGTACTAGCAAGTTGTTTAGAGTTTTGGGGAGGAAAAGCCAATTATCACAACACGCCAGTCATTTACCCACAATGACTGTTCAAAACCACTTTCATGATTAAAAGATGATGATTAGGATATTTATTATCCCGGTATTTAAGCAAGACTACCATATCGCTCAAGTACAACCTGTACTAGTATTTACCACATAGCTTACTAGAGTGACATGGAATGAGGAATCCAATTTATCAAAGGATGACTTAATAATTAATTAACCAGCAATTGGGTGTTTAACTACCTTAAGCTTTAACATACATTTGATTACAGAATTAAGCATGCAATTTTGATATTTTAAATAAATATAATTTTGCATAAAATGTAGGCTCAAAATGATCAAAGTATTGACTCTCCCTGGTTAAAGGCAGGAGGGTCTTCATATTCTTGTGCTTGATCGAAGTGGAGGTCTCCCGCGTTTTCGAATCCTAATCGGACGAATGTACCGGGAAAAAACACAACAACAAAGACAGTAAATAAAAAAACACATAATAAATAAACTCCAAATTAAACAAGACCCGTGTCATTAGCAATATCTTGAATTTAGAAAATTTTAGGAAGAAGTTTCATAATTTTTGGAGTTATAACGAAGGGGATATGAATTTTTTAAGATTTTATATTGGATTTTTAATTGAAAACAAAATCAGAAAACCGAAAAAAGCCTCATACTGACACGTGGCACTCAGCACAGTGTCTCGATCCACATGAATAGTGCGTGGACCGCGTCTATGCGCACGGTCCCGTGGGGTGCAGACGCAGTATCTTGGGGAGGCGAACGGAAGTCGAGGAGGGAGAATGCAGAGGGGGGCTCGGCTCTTTTATCTGGGAGGAGAGGAAGGCCGGCGGGAGCGGCGGCCGCGGGGAGACGGGGAGGAGACAGGGCGGCGTGCGGTGTGGGCACGCTGGCGGGGAGAGCGCGCGACACGGCAAGCAAGGCGGAGATCAAGGCACGGTCGACCGGGAGCACAGCGAGTGGACGCCGGGTGCGGAGTAGAGAAGTGGGGGAGAAGAAGGAAGCCGGGCCAGCTGGAGAAGAAAGGAAGATGGGGGAAAGAAGGCAGGTCGGGAACAGGGCGGGCCAGGGAAACAACAGGGGAGGAGTGGGGAAAAAAGGAAAAGGTCGGGATGGGCCGGGCGAAAGGAGGGGGGAGCAGGCCCACGAGGAAAAAAAATGAGAAGGGGGAATCCAAAATCTGAAAACACAAATTTAAATTTAAATTTTGAATTCGCGATTTGCGACGAGGTTTGAAACACGAACCCGAGCTCGGACAGAAGCTGGGAGTTTTTGAAATTAAGCTAATTTGGAAATACGAATGGAATTTGAAAACCGACTAGTAGTTACTATTCAAAAACCGAAATCGAGAATGTTACGTGGCCACACCATCCTTCCTAAGTCATTCTCTCTCTCTCTCTAAGATTTTATTATGTACTCTCAGATAAATCGGTTCAGAAATTGGACAATTGCATTAGAAAATAACACTTCAATAATTTTGTTGTTGCGTCGCCGGAGGGGCTATTTTTGTTATTGCGCCAACGAAATGACGTTCCGAATATATTTGGTCAAACCAAACTCCTAAACTGTTGTCTACTTCATATTGTATTATCTTTTAAAAAAATTATCGGTTGCACGAACACTTCAAGATATTACTAAAATAAAAATATAATTTAATTTCAAATTCGACCTCCTGTCGGGTCCTATATATCACCAATTCAAATGACGACAGAATTATTTTCATAACGATCTTGCTACTGGAGGAGACGATTGGCAGCCAAGAACATTAGACGATCGACTACTTTGACTATATTGACACGCACGTTGTTGGACTGAGTTACTCTAACTCTTGTTCTGCTGCACTACATATTTAATGATAACAATCTATAATCATTAACTAGTCAATCTTCCTAGTTTACACACAATACGGCCCCAAACTGGCCACCGACACTCGCATCGCAGGAGTAGTGAGCAGACTGTGGGCTGGCTACGCGATAGATCATAGCAATGGACGTTCTATGGAACAATCCAAATCCTGGCCAAATTTGTAAGGTGGGTGCTAGGCACCGCTGACCTGCGAACCGGCACGCGCTGATCGATTGAGATCGAACAGGCTGGACCTACGTACGTACCGAATTAACATGCAATTCCTATAATGCTGTACTATTCGTCGCGTCTCTCCAACCGGAGGATCAGACGTCGATGTACCACCTATCGCATAAGACAAAGATTACTACCCTTCAAATAAAGAAGGATAAGACAAGTTAGATCGACCGATGCGGCCGACGTGGTGCCGAGAGGCTATCAGACGGGGTGCTGATGTACTTGCACGGTGCGAGCGGAGTGGATACAGTTGGATATTACTTATTCTGTATTCTACTTTGTATTTTTTTTCTTAGAGTTAGAATCGAACATGAATATAAATAGTATCGAATATTTATTTCTCCATCATATATTCATTCCGCGAGCTTTCGGTCGGTCGGACGAATATTATCCGCTTCTTTTGCACTCCTACACATAACATTAGATATTAGGGGTGCAATCAAAGTGAATATGGATAGACTAATCGTTGAGATATCGGGAAAAAAACACTCAGTATCTCTTTCCTGCTCAGATGTAGCAACCTGCCTATCTGTTATCATGTTTTTAAGTGAAGTCACAACAGATTTTTCTCATACCACATGATATACGGACACATATAAACAGATATTGCTGATCCTGTATCCTATATTCCGTATATATTTTTTCTCAGAGTCGGAGTTAGACACGGATAGTGCCGAATAACTACTTATTTTTTTCTGTATTCACTCCTCAAGCTTTTAGTCAGTTGGTAGATTAGGAATTACACACTCCATTTGCACCCTTATGTATGTGCCATCTATTTAAAGGCAATGTGTCTCTATGCTTTTATTTGCTTCTTTTTCTTTAAAAGAAAACAGAGAAAAATACACAAGTTCAGTTTGATTGCACCAGTCTCGATGTACAACACTTCTAAGTACCTCTGGATCAGTGCAATGTCAAATTTAGAGTATAGATGCACCACTGAATGTGTGGGGTTGAATTTGTACACTATATCTATATCACCAAAAGCACGGGGTGCACGTGACATGGAATCCTCACTCCGTTTATCGTAGAATTTCTTAAATGGTAGGATCCATCGATCCCAAGGAAATATTGTACTCCCCTCTGTCACAAAAAGATTGGCGTTTTGGGAATGAATATTGTTGAAAATGAGAGTAATATTTTAATTCTAGATTTTAATAGAAGACGGATATTGAAAAAAGACTAATGATGCAGAAATCAGTTCTAACAACAAACAACTCATTGTACTTCACAATATAAGCAAAAACAGAATGTAAATAAGTCAATCAGTCACACGAAAAACTTACAGATAAGTTCGATGAAGAATAGGAAGCATCACAGACGCAGACTCGATGCAACGTAGAAACGTAGATGAATCAGCGAAACGAGCGGTCGCGCAGAGGTGCGCTGCCCAGAACCTTATTGACGCCCCCTGTGCAGGTCTTCACAGCAGCAACAGCTCGGAGATACCACTCCCTTTCTTCAAGGTGCACGCCGAGAAGAAGAGTCGACGAGGTTCAGACGACACAATACAACAGTACAGGTTTGCAGAAGGAAGAAAAAAAGGAATGGAGGCAGTTGTTCTACGTGTTATACTCTGGACGTCTCCAGGCATATATATATATATATATATGAATGCAGTCTGTGAACTGACTGATTAAATAGTCATTTACCCACTGATAAGTGACACACTTAACCAACCATTTACCCACTAGCAACTGCTTGTCATCATCATCCAATAAAGCCTCAAATTCAAACATTTGAATCTCATTCAAACAGAGAGAGAGATGCATGGTTCAGTAAAAATAAGGTGGACTTGGTCTGCCAAGTAACGCGCCATGTCACGGACGGTCGTGCGTCATAAGTCATAAGGTACACGATTTTTCACGCAAAAATATATGAATGCGCGCGCATGTGTTTAGCCGAAGCCCTCCTCGTGCCATCCTCATCTAAGTGTCACATGTTTCAAAGAGTGACAAAGACTGCACCTTATATGTTGGTCGCCTCTATCTTGCCTCGGCGTGCGCCAGTCTAATGTACAACACTTCTAAGTACCTCTGGATCTGTGCAATGTCGAATTTAGAGCATAGATGCACCGCTGAATGTGTAGGGTTGAATTTGTACACTATATCTATATGCACCAAAAGCACGGGATGCATGTGATATGGAATCCTCACTCCGTTTATCGTAGAATTTCTTAAATGGCACAAAAAGGTTGGCATTTTGGGAATGAATATTAGGATTCTGACATATGTAAATGATTTCTGTAGGTCTGTCTAAAAATAATACTTTTATAATCTTATAATTTTACAAGGGTTTTAAATACATTTGAATTGAAATTGGCAATTGTTATCTACTGAACATGAGTTCTATAGTTACGGATTGAACACTTTCCAATTTGATTGGCGGGAGGGGATCTCTGCGAACGGCGAAAATGACAAACCTGTTTTTTCTGTGGCGACGGCGAGTGATTGGCGGGAGGGGATCTCTGGCGACGGCTGACCGACGTTAGGGTTAGGGTTAACCTGAGTTAGGGAGGGGTTTACAGAGACTAGGGATGGCAATCGGGCGCGGCGGGTACGGGTAGTGCTCGCCCATACCTGTACCCGCGACCCCGAATTCCCCCCACGGGTATACCCGTGAAGGACGACGGGCGAAAAACCTCGCCCATACCCGTCGCCCGCGGGTATACCCGTTTACCCGCGAATAATGCATCACCGCCTGTGGGTACCCATCGCCCGTGTACATGCTCGTTACCCACGAGCAATGCATACATCAAGTTCATCATAATTCACACATCAATGGTGCATCACGCATTCAAGAACTAATAAAGTTCATCACAATTCACATATCATGTTCGACAAGACAACTCATCAAGTTTAACAAATAAAATACAAATACAAATTGATATAGTTTCTTACACATGTGGGTAGATCACGGGTAATCGGGCGGCGGTGCACGGTGGAGCTTACCCATGCCCATACCCGCTACAGATGGGTAAGGAATTGTGCCCGTTTTCATACCCGTGGGCAAAGAAAGACACCCATAGCCGCCTCCATTAGGGTATTCGCCCGCGGGTACGCGGGTAATCGGGCACAATTGCCATCCCTAACAGAGACCCTATGTAACACCCTGGCTATTCGGAAGCCAAAATGTTACCTAAAGAATCTACATACAACCACAATGCGAAAGAATTTAATCTGAACTTCTATAATCAATCGAAGAGTTCAATGGTAATACTAGCATAACAGGAATAAAGAACGAATCCATCAGCATATAAACAATGAGAACTTCAGAGAAGCCACTAACAACAATTACCAGAACTAAATAACAGGTAGTCTTAACCTTATGTATTACAGTTCCTCATTTGACAACTGAAAGACATAATCGAACTTAACAAGGAAGATGAATAATGGTGAACTGAGTGAAATGTGCTTGACTAATCCCTTCCCACAAGGCCATCATCAACGTTCACCTAAATGAATACAAAAAACAAGAATGAGTCAAAACTCAGCAAGTACTATACAAGATAAATCAAGCATAGAGTGGACAAGCCAACTCAATTGAAGTATGAATAATTCTTGGAACACATACATGAATGAATGGAATGAATACATGAATGAATGTAATGAAATGATGCATTGAAGGAATGGACTGTTCAACAGTTTATACCGGTATAGCGAGTGACACACCCGTTGGTGCTTACTTAAGCCCGTACTTAACAAAGTCTGGGGATCCAATCACCGTATGAAGAACGTTTCATACGGGTGTCCGAAATTGCCCACATTGGAGTGGTGGCCAACATTGCCCACATTGGAGTGGTGGGTCTTACGTGCTCATACTGGAATTGATGGGACTTACAATTTTCCACTTCTGTGGTCAACATGAAACAAATGGGTGAACGGAACGAACTTCATGCAATGAACTCTTATCACATCATAATGAAGAAATATACATGGCATACGAACATGAATAGCAAGACTAAAAATTCATCCACACACAATCATCACCATTCATTATGATAAGATAAGGTACTTGCCTTCCGCGCTGTGAAGTGTTAGAAGGCAACGGAGGTGCCCCTCCACTCACCGCTTCACCGCCTACACAAATATTTATTAGAAATAAGAATAACAAGGTAAGACAAACTATAAGTGTCCTACCATAACCCTGTAACTATCAAACACAATAAACAGGTTCAAACTGACAATCTAACTAATCAGCTAGATTACAGCCCTACTGGGCAGCGGTACAATAAAAACCATAATTAAATATCTGTAACTCAGAATGACTTGAAACTAGTGCTCAATGAATCATAACGAACCAGGCTATGAAACTCTAGTTGCCGAGGTTCTCTCATTCGGCCAAAACAGTTGGCTAAACAACCGTTGAAAACAACTGACAGATATCTCCCTAGATTACAGAACAGCAATAGATAAAATGGCATAACTTTCATTATACTGATCCAATGGAGGTGATCTTTATCAACCTGGAATCATGGTGAAATTATCTTCAAAAACTGTTTTGGGTGGCCGTCCTGGGTCTGAATCTAACTAGATCAAAACCGAGGAACAATCCGACAGTCCCCAATTCTCAGACAGACAGAACAGCACGCGGTTAAAATTCCATAACTTTTGATTGTCAACTCTAAAAATTCTGTTCTTTATCAACTTGGAAAGCTTACTGAATTATCTACAACATTAATGTTGGGTAGATTTTCTGATTCGGCATCTAAATAATTCATAATGGCTAGACAACCAAACTGCCAAATCCCGTCAGCTCTCCTGAACAGTCGCACGAAATTGTCATATCTCCTAAACAGTAACTCCAAATCAGATGATCTTGGTTCCTAAAGAAATATAAGACCAAGGGCTACAACTTTCTAAGAGATGGACAGATTAGAAAATGTACGAAAATTACCCAAATCTGACGAACAAATCTGGCGCAGGGGGAATGAGAAAGTGGTGCACGGCAAGGAGGAGGGTGGCGGCTCCAAGTGGGGGAAAGGGGGAAAGGGGAAGGGGGTTTAGGGTTTTTGGGGGAAGGTCATCCCCCTTTGGCCATCACCCTCTTGGGCCACATGGGCCGTGGCCCAATGCCCAGGTTGTCGGGAATTCGCGGAAACCCCCTCGAGATCACTGAAAATTGTAATCCCTGTTTAACTCTTTCTCCCGAATACTCTCCTATTCGTCCGAATAAATTTCGAGGTATTACATTCTACCCCCCTTAAACAGAATTCGACTCCGAATTCTATCTACCGTTCTACTCAAAGAGCATCAACAATTAGCTTGCGGGACTCCAGCTCCCAAGTCGCTTTCCTCTCGGTTTGATGCGTCCACCGCACCTTTACTAACTAACGTTTTACGTTGTATTATTAATCCCGATCTTTTAGGAACCACCCCACAGGCAGGACTCGATAGCACGGTCTGACTCGTGGTTCGACGGTTCTAATGAAACCTCACGCTCCAGATGCCTCAAGTACTCCTTCGACACCGGGTTGCACAAAACATTGTATACCATGCGCCAGGACACGAGACGGTCCTAGCGAAACCCCGCCTTCCAAAATCGCTGCAGCTTCCAAAAACGAACCTTTGTACCTTAGGCCACTCTTCTCTTCGGTACCAAATCACACAACCACACAAAACACCTGGAACTCTTGTTCCATGTCTCAATCAGTTCTTTCACCTTAACAAGGAGCACAACCGTAAATCAGGAAGGTAAAACAGAACTCGTCTTTAAACAACTATTTTGCAAACAGAACCCAACTTGAAAATAAAAGATTCTCATCGTAACCATGCATTAACAACTCCCTACCAACAGAATCAAATCCAAGGTTGAAGATTTATCTCGAGAACCTTTTCCATTTCCCAAGTAAACAATTTGCAAATAAACACCACGGCAACCGAAGAAGAAATCACTCGAATGACCAAACCAAAAACTTCTTGCGTTTTGTCTGAATTGGAAAGAATCAACATGCCAACACAGCACCAACTCAAATTGCAGAAAACACCAGTCCACAACACAAGACTCGAACGAGAATCAAGAAAACACCTCATTATCCGATGAAACATCCTTTTCCACATTTTCTCTCTTCTAGGAATAAACTTTCTCTCGAACCATGAAATTCGAATTCACATACCACATGAGCTTAAACCTTTTAATTGAACATCCTCAAATTAGGCTCAAACTTAAATACATCATCCACACCATTGTGGAGAGGCTCTATTGAATCCTCCGAATACTCTAGGCATCTCGTTCTACTAATCAACATTAATTGATTGAAGGCACCCAAAGCACCACAAAATTGATTCTACCCAAACACATTACCTCTAATTTTCAAGAACAACTCAGAATCCTTAGCACACACGCTCATGTACTATATCAGAAAGGTTCTATCAATGATCATTCCACTGCTCCGAAAACTTTATTATTCCACTCTCTCTACACGCAATCATTGTGTGACCAAAGGTCTAGCGTAAAAGTTCAGAGCCCATATTTAACCTCCAAGACCTCTACAACAAATTTTCAATCGTAACAGATAGGAAAATCTTCGGATTGAATCTCCAACATTACCACAATTCTAACATACTCACTTATTGACATCCTCAGAAATTCCCCACATAATCTCGCAATACTATCCAATTGCGTTACTCTATAAAATTAATCAAGGTCCCTAGCCTTTGATAATCCCCAATCTTTTAACATGAATTGAAGTTCTGGAATTCCTCTATACCATAGGTTCTACTCAGTCGTATCACTCATTAGACTTACTTCGAAACCAAACATTCCATATGAATCAAATTTCCTCCAAGAGGTACAGATCAAAACCCATTCATCTTCTACTGCTCTTCCAATACCTTGGTAGAAATATCTCACCACTATCATTACTTAACCACCACTTGCCAAATTACACTTTGTAAAACTTTGCAACATAAAACTGTCAAGTCTTTCTCAAAAGAAAGAGGCGAATAAGGACAAATTTTGTCACATAAGAAAAAGTTGCCCCTCACAGCGAGCACGAAACCAAAAGAAACAATATGGTAACGGGAATCTTGGAAATACAAAAGTTAAGTTCACAGATGAGGGTACACATCCCTCGAAAAGAGAATTAACAAGAACCGACCAATAAGAAAATGACATTGCGATTAAAAAATCGACACCTCTTGCGCGGAAAGAGCAGAAAGTTTAGACCTGATTCAAATAATCACAAGTTACAAAACTTGACTTAAATTTTCAAATACTCCTACTGCACTCCTTCCTTTAACACTGAAATTGATCCTTTGACTAACAATATTTTACCACAACAAACAAGATAAGGTTTTTTTAGTCCAAACCACAAGATCTAATTAAGAATCAAGAAAATCCTTCAACACGTCATATTTGCTCAGAACAGTTCAACAACCCATAAAACGTGGGATCCAAATGATCTCAGCCACAAAAACTCGTAACTTTTTTTCCTTTGCAGAAATTCACGAAAAGCAATGGATTAATTTACTCTCGAAGAAATCAACAAAAATTTCCTTTGCTTGCAACCTCTATTTGCGAACTCAAACCAAGGAGCCTTTACACTAAATCACTTGAAAATCTTAAGAAGAAATAGGATACCTCTATGCACCATTTTATTTAAAAATAATTTTAATCAAACTCACAACCACAATTAGGAAACATCTTGAAGGACCCGTGCGGAAAGATTTGGCTGAATCTTTCTCAAAAGAAGAGGCACATGAAAACGATTTTCGCCAACTAGAAAATCGTTTACCACTCGCAAGGAATACATAACCAAGGGAAAAACCAATTAGGCAAAGAACTCGATAAATATATGTGAAGTCCACAGTTGAAAGCATAGGCTTCACAAGAAGAGAATATCAGACTTTCACTGATAAGAACGAACGAGCATTCAAGATCAAAACACTCGCACCACTGAAGAACCATTATAACTTTCCAACTTAACGCTTTACTTGACAACCATCATTTACCACATAAAACTTGAAACTCCTAAAGATCTTGAACACAAAACTTGAGATTTGACCATTTTAGATATTTCACGAAAGACGATCAATGTTCTTTCTCTATAAAAGAATCAACATTACCCTCACATTACTGTTCATATCATTAAGACCAAATACGTTCATACTTGGTAACATTCAATTTACCTCACTATCGCATAAATAAACCCTCTAAAGGGAACATAAAAAAATCGCGTCATAGAAATCTTCAGCATCAAATGGAATTGTAATGACGACTTTTCCTAGAAAAGAAACCTAGTACGAAAACCACAAAGCTGAAACAAACCTCTCACACAACACCACAAAACATTAGAAAGGGGGTTCAACACTTTTTGTCAAAGAGAGGTTCTAAACTCGAACACTCCAACTACCCCAAAAGAAACGAGTAGAGTCAAAATATTTCTTCAATAAACTTTGTAAAAGATAATTCCCGTTCTCCAAAATACCAAACGGTTAACCAAGTTCCCTTTAACAACAAGAGAGATAGGTCCCTCATAAAAGAATGATCTTGACAGTAATAACGTTTACAAGCAGCAAAGGGAGCTCAGCAGTCAGAAAGACAAGAATTGTTTGAAAAACAAATAGGGACCAGTAGAAACCCGTAGCCAACCATTTTGTTTGATTACGGTCTCCGACTTATTCGTAACATTGCACCACAAAAGGGTTTTATCACTATTCTTCAGAAAAGGGATTCATTAAACTTCAACAAGCGGAATGATCCAAAAGAAATACACGGAGCCAATACTTTCTTGTGTTAACGAATTTGCAACAGAAACTCTCATGATACAAACTATCAAACGAGTAAATGAGTCGCTCTTTTCCAATGAGAAAGAAGGAACAACTATGGAAATATCAATATTGCCAATTGACGACGATCACTTGTAGTAAAAGCAGTTCAACAATCGAAAAAAATATTAATAGTTTTGAAGAACCATTGAATCTCATCAACTACCAGGAACCATGAACTCAAGAGAAATTCATCCACCACCACCGGACAAGAATTTGTCAAATTCAGAAATCAAAGAAGAGAACAACTTTCTAAAGTAACCCCAAAAGAAATATGCAACGTCAATGCACACTTAATAAAGAACTTACAAAAGAAATATCCCAATGCCCGAAATTCCAAGCGAGCAAATGAGTTAAATTTTCCAACAGGGGTAAAACAGAACTTCCGTGAAAAGATAAATCTTGCAATTTAACTACGCTCACGTGGAGCAGAAATATCACAATAATCGAAAGAACAATAATTGTTTCAAAGAACGATCAGAGATCTACTGGAGCTTGCCCACTTCATTAAAACCCCCCATTCAAAAGAAACTCGTGAACTGCAAGAAACTACAACCATGAAACCAGATACAAGCTCGAGAAAGACAACAAATTCATCAACGAGCTCATGCTCAATCCAGAACTTATGGAACATGGGTAAGAACTTCTCTAATTTCATACCACGAACAGTGGTGTAGCCTGGCAAAACCCAGGACAACAACCACGAACTCAACTGCTCAACGTCCGCTACCGATACGCATAACTAATGCAATCAATTATGAATATATAGGATCATCCCATGACAATCATAGAATAAATTCATATATATATATATATATGATATCACATCATATCATAGATTAACAACAAGAAAGATAACACAGAAGCAATTCAATACAGTACAATATAATGAACCACATTACTAGAAATGCAGAAATAATAGATTTTCAAAACCCCACCTACTGTGCACAGTGTGTCATTTTAATACTTAACTTACCACGGACCTAAAGCCCGCTCTGATACCAACTATAACACCCTGACCCAAAATCGGCTCAATACTCAGCCCACCGTGGGGCGGACCCGCGCACACATAGCACCTCGCTTACACTTTCGTCCTCGCTTCGTGTAAAAGGGTTAACCCGGAGGTGCTACATTTGGATCCAACAGGCATTATATACTACTACAACTCACTTGAGACAAGCAATGTGGGACTAATCCCACCACACAACTCCTTTATGGGCCTCATGGGCCACGCTACGAGCAGGCCGGGGTATTACAGGGCCGCCTCGCGGCACTTAGCAGATTCTTGTCCCGCTCGGCGGAGCGGGCATTGCCGTTCTTCAAAACGCGGAGCCCTTCAGTTGGACCCAAGATTGCCAAGAAGCGTTCCAACAGCTCAAAGAATACCTCGCCAGGCTCCCTAGCCTGGCGAGCCCGGCCGGAGGGGCAACCCTCTTGCTCTACCTCGTAGCCTCTTCGGCTGCCGTCAGCGCGGTCCTCGTTCAAGACGAAGGAACTCAGCGCCTAGTGTACTATGTGTCCGAGGATTTGCAGGGCGCCAGAACCCGGTACACAGAGCTGGAAAAGCTAGCCTACACCCTCCCCATGACCTCCCGCAAGCTCCAGTATTATTTTCTGGCCCACGCCATTGTCGTTCCACATGCTACCCACTGGCCTTGATGTTGAGGAACAAGGACGCATCCGGTCGCATAGGCAAGTGGGCAGCCGAGTTGGCTCCGTTCGACGTTACCTTCACCGCACGTACAGCAATAAAATTACAGGCGCTCGCAGACTTCGTAGCCGAGTGGATCCCGCAACAAGCAGACCAAGTGTCAGGCCAGGTTGAGGCACCTTGGGTGATTACCACTGATGGGTCGTGGTGCGCTGCGGGGGCCGGCGCTGGCACCATCTTGACTGCGCCGGACGGCCGCACAATCTCGTACGCCGCGTGCCTAGACTTCCCAACAACAAACAACGCCTCTAAGTACGAGGCCATACTTCTCGGTTTACGGAAGGCCAAAACATTGGGCGCGAAGCTCATAATAATCAAAAGCGATTCCCGCCTCGTCACAGGACACTTCGACAAATCATTCCTAGCGAGGGACCCGGAGATGTCCAGGTACCTGGCGGCGGTCCGGGCCGAAGGAAAAAACTTCCACGGCATCACCATCCGAAGCATCCCGCGCAACTCCAATGACGCGGCCGACTGGCTGACCAAGATAGCAAGCGCCAACGAAAACCCCCCACCGGATGTATTATACTCTAGGTGCGCAGAACCATCAACCGCCGGAAGCACCGGTGAACTCAAGCGATGGGCGTGGCAACGGGGCGCCACCGCCCGAGAGTCGCGGCCGTTCGCATATCGCTGCAACGGATCAAGCGGAAACTATCCGAAGCAATCTTGAAGGAAAAGAGCCCGACGAAGCAGCTCAGGCAACCCGCCTAAAGCATCGAACTCGCAACTACTGTATCATCGACGGCCAGCTATACAAGGAAGGTGTCTGCGTCCACTGCTGCGGTGCATCTCCCAGGCCGAGGGGCAATCTTTTTTAAAAGAAATACACGAGGGACTCTGCGGAGCACACCAAGCACCACGGAGCCTCATGGGAAAAAATTTCGCCAAGGTTTTTACTGGCCTACGACGCTTAGGGACGCACAGAACTTGGTGCAGCACTGCCAGGGGTGCCAATGGGCCAGCCATCAGTCCAAAACCCCACCTACACGGTTACAGCCACTTGCACCAATATGGCCCTTCGCGCGATGGGGCCTCGATATCATCGGCCCCTACCCCACCGCCAAGGGCAGCCTGCGCTTAGCATTCGTCACCATCGAGTACTTCTCCAGATGGGTGGAGGCCGAACCAGTTGCCAAAATCACGGCCTCGGCGGCGCAACGGTTCGTTTGGAGGAACATTGTGTGTCGATATGGGGTTCCCCGAGACATAGTCACCGACAACGGCACCCAGTTCGATTCCGTGGCCTTCAGAGCTTTCTGCCAAAGCATCGGCACTAATATATGCTTCGCATCTGTCGGCCACCCCTAGTCGAACGGGGTCGTAGAGCGTGCCAATGTCAATTTACTGGCCGGGCTCTCCAAGCGCCTCGTAGGGCTCCCGAAGGGGTTATAGCCAGAAGAACTCCAGAAGGCCTTATGGGCGATCCACACGTCCCCGACAAGGGCCACTGGCTTATCCCCCTTTAAGCTTCTCTTCGGGGACGAGGCGATGACCCCAGCCGAAATCACAGGAAGGTCTCTCCGGGCAACCGAAGGAGGAAGCGCAGAGGATCGCGGGGTCTCAGTAGATCTCCTAGAAGAGCACCGCGTCGAAGCAATCTCAACAATGGCAAAGTGTGCTGAAGGGGTCGCTAGGGCATACAACCTGAAGGTCAGAATCCGCACACTGGCACCAGGCGACATGGTACTCAAAAGGGTGCCAAGCACAGCAGCGCTGGGGAAGTTCGAATCAAAATGGGAAGGACCCTACATCATCACACGAAGCACAAGGGCAGGATCCTACTACATAGCGACGCCAGAAGGACAACCGCTGGATAACACATGGAACGCCAAGAGCCTCTGGAAGTATTACCCCTAGAAAACACCGGCTACGCCCGGATAGCGTTCCCCCCTAGGGGTACGCAGCACAGCCTTATCCCCATGTAAAGCACATTTTGACAAAGCAATATACAGCCACGAGCAGTATGAAAGACGCCATACGGGGCCCCGAGCCCCGGCGCACACTAACTCACCCCTGAGGTGTGAAGTGTATAAACTGACACCGCGTATGGCCCACAGCCCTGGTAGTAAACGCGATAACTCGCAAAGACGCCATACAGGGCCCTGAGCTCCGACGCACACTAACTCACCCTTGAGGTGTGAAGTATATAAACTGACACCGCAAATGGCCCACGGCCCCGGTAGTAAACGAGATAACTCGCAAAGACGCCATACGGGGCCCCGAGCCCCGGCGCACACTAACTCACCCCTGAGGTGTGAAGCATATAAACTGACACCGCGCATGGCCCACGGCCCCGGTAGTAAACATGATAACTCACAAAGTCGCCATACGGGGCCCCGAGCCCCGGCGCACACTAACTCATCCCTGAGGTGTGAAGCGTATAAACTGGCAACAATCGCAAGGGGCTCCCCCGGAGCCCAAACTAAAAAGAATGGGGGACGGCGCAGGCTTCGCCTCCCCCTCACTCCAATCGGCCTCCCCCTCGCTCCAATCGTCCTCCCCCTTGCTCAAATCGCAAGGGGCTCCCTTGGAGCCCAACCTAAAAAGAATGGGGGACGGCGCAGGCTTCGCCTCCCTCTCGCTCCAATCGCAAGGGGCTCCCCCGGAGCCCAACCTAAAAAGAATGGGGACGGCGCACTTCGCCTCCCCTCGCTCCATCGCAAGGGCTCCCGAGCCCAAACTAAAAGAATGGGGACGGCGCAGCCGCCTCCCCTCGCTCAAATCGCAAGGGGCTCCCCCGGAGCCCAACCTAAAAAGAATAGGGGACGGCGCAGGCTTCGCCTCCTCCTCGCTCCAATCACAAGGGGCCCCCCTGTAGCCCAAACTAAAAAGAATAAGGGGCGCAGGCTTCGCCCCCCCCTCCGCTCAAATCGCAAGGGGCTCCCCCGGAGCCCAACCTAAAAAGAATGGGGGACGGCGCAGGCTTCGCCTCCCCCTCCCCCTCGCTCCAATCGCAACGCCGCAAAGGTGAAACTCTGAAAAACATACATTGTTACATCGCAAAGGTACAACTCTGAAAAAACATACATTGTTACATCGCGAAGGTACAACTCCGACATCGCAAAGGTACAACTCCGGAAAACATAAATTGTTACATCACGAAGGTACAACTCCGAAAAATATACATTGTTACATCGCAAGGTCCCACTTTTCCACTTGGATAGCCCACGCAGCCAGTTCCGCTTCGGAAGAATCGGCGGCAACGAGACGGTTGTAACGCTCCATCGCCCATGCAAACAGCTCCCCGTCGGGGACACCAAGACGCACAAGACGCTTGTACGCTTGATCTGCCTCCAACCCGGCATCGGCCACGCCCAAGCAGTCGGGGGCAAAACCAACGCCTCGCCTCGCCCAAAATGCGCGAATCTCAGCACGACCTTGGGCGGCCTTGCGCTCACGAAAGCGCCAAAAGCGCTCCATGGACCCCTTCGGGTTACGGCGTTTCCAGCGCTGCCACCAGGCACCACGGTACACGACCCCACGGTAACAAAGTTGCACGGGCCACCTGTGGCGCGCGGGGGGCTCAGGGCTCGTGGGGCGTTCGGGGCGCGGCCCGCTCGAGATGAGCGAGGCACTCAGCCTTCACACTGCGAGGCGGTACTACCACTTTCGTGTTCCACCCAACGGCGGGACAGGGCCCTCGTTCAGCGGTCCACCGAACCGCCATCGGTCTGTCCTAAGAGAAACCAAAGCGATCGTACAAACCAAATTCAAAACCAACCATTTTCATTCAACAAAGAGATGGATCATTACAAAATACGCCCTACCCGACATCACAAGCCAGAGCGGGGTGGGACAAATAGAAATAAAACCCTAGCCTAAGCTACGACTGGGGGGCAGTAGGTCAGAGGGTCACACCTTATCGCCAGGAGCAGTCCCCCGATCATCAGCAGCTTTGGGAGCCTCAGCCGCCTTGCCCTTTGTCTTTCGCTCTAACACCCGTCGCAGCGAAGCCATCGTAGCTTCGCGTCCTTGTGGCCACAGAAGGCCTGAGCAAAGGCCTACGTCACCCTCCGCACCAAACGTTCGTCGGCGGCGACGTCGGACCCCGAAGCCACAGGCAAGGAGCGCGCCCCGAGGGCATTAACATGCCCACAACTGCCCTTATGCAGCGACAGGAAGGCCACAGTCCAGGCGACCTTCGCGCAATGATCACCGTAGGCTTGGGAGGCGGGCAGGAAAATCTTGCCACCTCGACCGGGGGGTCCAGCGTTCGATCAACCTCCGAGACGCGGTGTGTTCTCGGCGGCGGCACGGCCCCAAGCGCAATAACGTTGGCCTCCACTGCTTCCATTGCTTGCCAGACAGCACGCGACACTAACTCGAATAGCTCCCGCTCCGAGGCAATCTCGACGTCCAGGTCCGCCTTAGCCCGGCGAAGCGTCTGCACCTCGTCACGAAGGCCTTGCCGCTCTGCCTCTAGCGCGGAAACCCGCACCTTCAGAGCCTTCGCCTTTTCTGCGAGCTCGTCGCGCTCCGCAGAGAGTGCCTGGCTACACGCGAAGGACGAATCCACCTGACCTTTGATCTCCGTGTACTCCCGCGTAATGTCCGCACCAAGAGCGTGGGAAAGCATCATTGTCTGCAAAAGCATACGGTCAAGCACGTAGAACCTCGTCAGGCAAAGAGTTAGGTTACTCACTCTAGCGGAGTTCGCTTCAATTATCCGAAGCATCTCGCTCATCGACATTTTCACCAATAACCGAGACACGACGGACAGGGCGGTAAAGCGAGACACCTCCTCGCACACGGTGGCCACACCAGGGCTGATCTTAAAGTTGTTGGTGCACAACGGCCAAAGATCGGCTGCGGGAGCGGCCCCGGAAGCACCAGCGACGTCGTGCCCCCCGGCGCTAGACTACACGCCTGCATCAGAACCCCCGCCCTCCGAAGAGTCGTTGAGGGCTCCTTCGATCCCCCACCTACGGGTTTCCAGCAGTTATTTAAAAAAAATTATTATTATCACATACCAAGGGTCGACGGAGCATCTCCAACCACGTCAACCACCGTGTCCTCGGTGCTGCTGCCGTACGCCCGGGAGGGAGTCCCGCCAGAAGAACCCCCGAGGGCCAGGCTCGCAATGAAGAAGGAACCCGTCGTACGAGCCGGTGGCGGCGAACCGTTAGAGGCCAACCGCTCGGCACAGCCCGACGGAGCACGGGCCGCCTCCGAAGGGCGAACAGTCGACGCGGTGGCCAATGGTGGAACCACGGGTTCCGCTGGCCCGCCGCACTGCAAGGGAACAGCGTCGATAGGCCCGGGAGCATTCAGCTTCGGGCAAGCGCCCCTTGCGCCGCTTGCGATCGTCGGGGTCCAGCCGCTCCTCAAGGATGGTGGCCGGGTCCAAGTACGCACGATTCAATCGCGCCTCGCGCACGATCAGCCCCCGTTTCGTGTGCTCCTCGCCTGTGTATGGGCCGAGAGGCTGCTCTGCAGCACGGACCGCCTCGTCAACAGGGAGAACTGCAAAATCAAAAGGTCAAAAAAGGAAAACAGCCATACCGCAAAATAGCATGACAACACTTACCGCTACTGGCCTTTGGCAAACCAAGTGCGCGAACGTCGTGTGCTTCCGCGCCGAGGCGGACGTCCCAACCTCGCGCCAGCGGCCACACCCGAAGCGCACAGAATTCTTCCACTAGGTCGCGGGTGGAGAACCGTCGCGTCACTGTCAGAAGAAGCTGAAGGAGCGACTCCTCCCTCGAGCTCAACTCGATCTCGGGGGATGGGTTGAGCCGAATAGGCCCCCGGACGACTGCAACCCATCCTCAGCCGGGGACGTGTGGTAGAACCATCTCCGGTCGAATTGTCTCCAGCCGGTTGCGGGAGGCGAGAGCAGCAGTACCAAGGAAGCGCGCCTTCGGTTGGAAGTTGACGCTCCCGAAGTTGAGTGTCTCGCCGGTCTCTTTCTTCTTCTTCGACTGACAGCAGGCATCATGAAGATAGGCGAAGAGCCTACCCTCTCCGGCGGCCCCAGCGGAGCACAGTACCCACTCGAAGACCCCGAGTTTTACAAGGGAATTCGGTGTCAACTGGGCAAGCTCCACCCGGTAGAGCTGCAGCACGCAGCTCACCAACCCCACGCAGGGAAGCCAGAGGCCCGCGTCGAGGAAAGAGCAGAAGAGAACAGCTTCGTTGTCCCGGGGCGCGGGGACCGTCTTCGCCCCGGGGGCCCGAGCGAGAGAAAGGTCTGCAACCCTTCCATCCTTCGCAAGCACTCGGAGGACCGCATGCGTCACCAAAGATCGACCCAACTCGTCCGTAAGTATCGCCAGAGCCCCTTCGTCTTGCAGGTGCTTCGTCATCTAGCAACGTGATGGGGCAAGAAAGTGCAAGAAATAAAGGGCAACGAAAACTGGAGAGATGCAACTGAGCCAGGGGGCCGCAACCACCCCCATATTTATACCCGCGTTAGGGGCACGAAACGACAGGGCCCAAAAATCGAAGAGACACGACTGTCCAGCAAGTGACACGTGTGCCCTAAAAGCCAACGGTCACGCACCAATAATGAAGCGGCGCGACCCATTAATGAATCATCGCGACCATCAAGGAAGCGGCACGCCCCATTAACGACTAATCGCATCGCATTAAAGAAGCAACCAACTATCGCCAGTCCAGACGGGACAAGCAAATGACCACAAGGATAGATCGTGCGACCGATAGCTTCGCCAGGCCGAAGGGGATGGTGTGCCCAAGCTCTTCGGGAAAAGACGACGCGGTTTCAGCCATGGCGAAGCGGGACCTCGACCGTGAGGGGCTTGTCGTAGGAGTGGCCCCACCGGCCACAGCGCCCAGACGAAGCAACCGTCAGAACCCGAAGGGCCCCGAAACCCTGCGAGGCTCGGAGCAGCAAGACCTCCGGGCCACCCCCGGGGCGGGGCCGAAGCCTACCCGGAGGGCCCCAAAGCCCTCCGGGCCACCCCCGGGGCGGGGCCGAAGCATACCCGGAGGGTCCCAAAGCCACGCGAGGTTCAGAGCAGCAAGACCTCCGGGCCACCCCGGGGCGGGGCCGAAGCATACCCGGAGTGTCCCGAAGCCCCACGAGGCCCGGAGCAGCAAGACCTCTGGGCCACCCCGGGCGGGCCCGAAGCATACCCGGAGGGTTCCGAAGCCCCGCGAGTCCCGGAGCAGAGAGACCCCCAGGGCGAACCCGAAACCCCTGCTACCGATCCTGGACCGGAGGCACTGTCAGGGTGGACCGGGTCCAAGAGCGCGTACCATGGACCAAAGCCTCGACGTAGGGACGGGAAATGTCCCTGCAACCCCTACGAATACAGTACCATTGTAGGGTCAGGAGAGTAATGTACAAAACCCTCACAGGAGACTATAAATAGGAGGTCACCCCCCCTCTGAAAAGGAAAAAAGTACGAATTCTTCAGCAATAACAGTTTCTCGTTCTTGTCGTTGGCTAGTCCCCTCTCACGAGGATCCCTGGGAGCCCTCTTGAGTCTCTTCGAGGTTCCCCCTCTCTTACTGTTGATAAAAAAAACAACTAAGCAATCATCAACTGAACCACATGGGAATCATATCTATCTCATCGATCCCTAGGGTAAACGACCCAATACATTATTAGCAAGTAGGCTTCACGTACGGTTGATAAACATTTTCTGAAATTTGCACGAGCAAGATCTGACGAATACTTATACTATACCTCAGCTGTCGGTGTAAACAATGCATGATCTAGCCGTTTTTTGCCGTCCAAATATGTCATGGTCAGTTATCTGTAGCACATTGAGTAGTGTAGTGCACGTTCCATGAATGCAAATGTTGTTTTGTAGCATCGATCCGTTGCGCCATGCACATCGCGGTCTCCATGCATTTGTCTTTACTAAACGCGGTACACCCCATTCCAGTCCAGCGGCGACCTGGACGATGCCATATCAATATCACGACCGATGAGATAGAAACGATTTATTTGATGTAGTGACACTTTTCACGGTGACACATCAATGAAGGGTCACCAAGATTTTCTTACGTCAGTATTTCGTGAAGTGTCATTGTATATCTACCCCGTGCGACACTTGGGGTCACCATTTCCCGTAGCGTCAAGTGATACTCACTATAGCACAAAAGAGCTATAGAGACGGTTTTTAGCTCATGGAGATGTGGCTATACCCGTCTCTAGATTTTATACACACGGTTTTAGCACTCAAAGTTGTTGACATTGCCCCACCTCTAAAAATCAGAGACGGTTTGAATAACCGTGTCTAAGACAGAGATGGTCATAAGAGACGCTAAAAACCGCCTCAATGTGTGGGGTTCAAATCCAAATTGACGATTTCTATTTGGAATTATGACAATTGCATTTCAAAATATAGAGACGGTTTCACTTCATACACACAGTGATGCCTGTCTCTACCTAATCGCATTCTATTTGAATTTTCTTTGTAGAAACGGATGAAGCCTCTACGTGTGAAAAAAAAAACAATCGGCAAAAGCACTAGCAACCGTCTCTATATATGCAAGAGAAACGATTTGTACATATTGTTTTTCTAATTTATTTGATTTTTTTTTATTTGTTAAAACACCATATCAATGTAACAAAATAGTAACGAAAGCACGCTGAAGAGCAATACAATATTTTATTGAAATTGTCATCAGTTGCAAGTTTACAACAAGTGCAAAGGGTCATTTACATTGATAAAATCATAATTAACTACAAAACGGAAACTAAGTCATGTAGCTCCATCGATATCCACTTTCACTGCAAAACATCCAGCGACATAACTACTATTTGGACAGCAGAATTTCTCTTGATGGGATTGACTCTTCAGTCTTCATGCAGCAAGTACTTGCTAGCTTCTCTTGATGCGATTGACTCTTCAGTCTTCATGCAGCAAGTACTTGCTAGCTTGATAAACCTGCAGGATTATATTTGGACAAGAGAATTTCAGGAAATACAGAAAAATAAGTGGCCAATTGAAGAAAAAAAAAAAGTATGTGTCGAACATAATTTTCTATGTGTTTGATCACAAAGACATGTAATATTTACTATATCAGTTTATTTAGACATTCCAGGATTCACCAAGGCATCAATCTTCTTCATGAGTGTTCTCACTCTTGCCTGTTTCTTTTGTGAATTTGCGGAGCAAATAAAACATAGTTAGTGGCTAATGACTCAAAAAAAAATGTTACTCGCGCTGGCAAGGATCATTCAGGATAGATATATTACCTTTGCCTAAATAACGATTGGGATTCAACCGCCGGAGCGCAAACCGCAAGCTACAGAAGCTGATGTACAGTACTACAGAAAAGTACATCACAGACGGTTCGGAACCATCAACACATACAGTTTTTGAGCCGTCTGAATTTTTATGTCTGTGATAACAGTTGGTTATCACAGACGGTTTTTGAACCATCTGTGATAAGGATCAACACAGACGGTTTTTAGTTGAAACCGTCTGTGAAAGGGCACTATTACAGACGATTTCAACTAAGAACCGTCTGTGATACGTAGTGTATCACAGACGGTTTCATTTACAAACAGTCTGTGATATGTTGGATATCACAGTCGGTTTGTAAATAGAACCGTCTGTGATACGTTGTTGGTTGAAACCGTTTGTGATAGTACCCTTTTACATACGGTTTCAACCAAAAACTGTCTGTGATAGTTCATTTATACCTAATTATTTATTATTATTCTCGGCTAGCCTCAATAATTGCTAGCCATACCCTCTGAAAATTAGCAAGGTAGCAGAAATAAGATACATCACACAGATGAATCAATTGTTGACACAACTCAAAGTGATCATTTAAAACTCAAAATCAATCACAAAAGATTGTGTTCAAGTATATATTGTCGCTAAATTTACATTTGAATTACAACTATTCAAAATCATAAATTACAATTGAATCAATATTTTTAAGGTCGTTCAGCGGTGTCGACGGAGTGAAACTCTCCGTTGGTGTTAACGATCTCCATCTTAATGAAGGCGCAGAGCGTCCCTCGAACCTGCAAGACCTCTTTCATAGCGAGTGCATCTAAATCTAAGGTTATGTCCTGTCGCTAGCATGAGTAAAGTAATAAGTATATATATTTTTAAATTTATATTTAAGAAATAATTATTACAAGATTGACAAACCTCGAGAATCCTTCATCTTAGCACTAACCAATTGCCGCATATGATGGCAAACATAGAATGCACACTAGTGATCTTGTTTTTGCTGGCGGCATTGCAAAAATAAAATTATATATGTAGGTACAGTCAGTTCGAGACGCATTATTACGAAGTATGATATAGCATTATTGTGTTGTAGCGCGTACCGGAAATCGCATCCTGTGTTGTAGTGTGGTGCTAGATCCTTTGTATAGCCCTCCTTATGCAACATAGTTGATGAATGACCTGCATGATTCCAAAAAGTTATCCTAAGCCATTTTAAAAGAAGGGAGACTACAATAGAGTTATGTATGAAGGAAATAGGCATACATGTCGAGTATTTCTTTCAGAAGGGTGAAGTCGTGGCTTTTGTTTAGTAGGGAATCAAGGTATATTACCTTGTTCCTCTTTGGTATAATGACTAGTAAGATCCAGTGGAACCTGCTCATGTATGTCGCTATAGTCATAAACCAAAGTTCGTGTTGCGTATAAAGCACAAATGAAATTTGTATAGCAAGTAGTGAAGCACTTACTTCTGGTTGTACGACACCATTTTGTAGCCTTTGTTGTCCTGAGCATGCAATTCCTTCGTTATATATTTGACGACGTAGGATGCGTCTTCGTTGATGGTTTGCTCAGAGATGACGTGTGGGTCGAGGAAACCCACCGGTTCGTTCCGTCGATGGACATGTTTCCTCATGTATCTATACATAAGCAATGAGTTGTAATATTTATCGGTATTACGTGAGTGTAGAACTTAATTGTACACACTTACAGTGTCCAGCATCGTAGAAGTGAGGCGTCGAGGGCAGCAAGGTTGAATTGGTCGAATAAGAAATGCTCCTTCATGTATTTGACGGTTATTCCAGTATCGCACCCCTCATGTTGGGTCTTTTGCATGTACCAGCAATGCAAAGACTGACAAGCTACTCCAGCGCACTTGCTAGCACTGTGTCGGGAGGCACCTTAATGTTCTTTGATTTCTATTTGGCCTTAATTTGCCTACGGCACGTCTTCCCATGAGACGACACAGGAACTGATATGGTGACACGCTTTTCTCGTTCCTTCAGCATGTTCTCCATGGGAACTGATGAGGCGGCCTTCTGAAGCGAATGATGAGGTGGAGTCATCGAGGGTCCTGATGGAGAGGCATGATCGTGTCGAGATTGCAGCACTGCAGGGTCTAGGGCGATGTCCTTCTTGGGCCATTGGATAAAAGTGTGCATTGCGTCCCCTAGTGTTCTGATGTCCTCGTTCGGGCAAATCTCCAGCGGGATGACCATGAAATTATCATGTACCATGTCCACCTGGAGCCTGGTGTAACCCTGCACCAGCTGGGCACCGTGCTGTACTGCCCCTTCCTGGTATGGATAGACCATCCCCCGCCTAGCCTCAATAGGAATGGACCCCACCATCCTCACTTGGAGTTTGCAGGGCGTCGGCTCCTACAAAATGATACACAATTAGCTAAGACGTCCTATAGGTCTATCTTTGGAGCATTCCAGAGATGTACATTACCTTGATGTCGTCGATGGGTAATTGGACGTCGTCATGTCCAGAATTATTTGTGGACGCGACACTACTCCGATGTTGAGGAGGACTAGCTCCCAAAAAAACAGGGGCGGCTTGCGACTGGTTCAGGAGTTGATTTATTTGATCCTGTAGTCTTGTTATCTGTCCCTAAAAATTTTCAGTAAGCACTTGTTCCAACCGGCTGTCGTGCTCGTCCTTGGATCTCTTCCTACTCCTGTACATGTGGGAGTCATGTCGGAATCCATCCCTCCAAGGTACGTAAAGCCCAACGCCTCGCGTGCGACCCGGGTGCTCCTTGTTTTCCAGGGCCGTAGATAGTAGATCCTTCTCCCTGTTCGCTTCGAAGGAACCTTCGGAACACGCGGAAGTCAATGCTTCCTGCAAGAGGTCATCATGTTATTATAGACACTATGCAAGAGGTCATCGTGTTATTATAAACACTACGTAGTTCGACATATTTACCAGACGTTGAGACACTGTCTCGTCTGCCGAGTTTGTGAAAGAGAAGCCGCCCAAAGATGTGGCTGATACCCTCGCTCTTAACTAGGCTCGAGTACGCTAATCTGAGATCTCTGCAAATGGTCTTGTAGTGCTCTCGTCCTCCGCTGCCCATTGTATGGTTTTACCAGCGTACCCAGCGGTGCCGAGTTTGTGGGGTGAGTGTTTTGTGCCTGGAGAGCTTTGTACGCTGCACTTTGCTCCTGAAATTCGGTCGTCGTCTTCATCCGCACAAAAACGTCACATATATCCCGCGACATGAAATGATACTTCGTGAAGGGAGTCCGACTCGTGTTCACGTACTTTGCGACAAGCGTGCTCTTGAAGGTCCTCCATGCGTGTCCCATCACGAGCAACGCCTGCCGTTGCAAGTGTGCCTGGTCTGCTTATGGGATAACGAACGAGCCTAAAATTTCATTCCACATCTGGCCTCTCTCTTCATCCTTCAGAGACTTCCAGCTTGGTGTGGTGATGGGGACCCATTCCCTTCCAAGTATCCCGCAGATAGTCCGGAATCTCGCCGCTGCTTTCTTGGGACTCAGAGGGATCCCAACGTCACTGACCTTTGTGATAGTCATTCGGCCCGCGGGCAATTTCAATATTCCTCTTTCATCTCGCTTACGTACCACTTTGATCAAAGATCCAGACGCATTCGGCGACGTCGATGACGGCGACAAAGACGGTGCCTCTACCATCTCGCTTACTTGCTATCTATATAAGTTACATGCGTAATGAACTAAAATTTCGTGGATTGCAAGTTGATATCCATAATATTTAAAGAAAGATACAAACATCATACCAAAAAACAATAATGACTACTTACAGTGCCATGGATTGCACTTGACAAAGAAGTCTTACTCAGCAAACAACATCAAATTCGATGCATTTTCTTATAAATATGCTATGTTAGCATATTTATTAACAAGCACTCTTGAACGGCAGTAATAGGGTTACGCAACTTAAAGTCTAACGTTGAGCACATTTTATTCCTACTTTCCAACAAAATGAACATCTTACTGTGTAAAACACTTTTCTTACAAACTGCAGCAGTTTAAGACCAAAATAACAATTGGGCTACTATGCAGCCTAGTTGCCCAACTCTATTACCTAGGGGTTTTTTAACCCAAGCTCATCACTTTCCAGCAGCATGCCAAAGAGTAGCAGGTCACAGTTTTTGTAACTAATTACTGAACAATATGGCACAAAAATGCAACTCATCTTGTTCATTTCAATTCCATGACAAGAAATGTGCCAGTCCGAACAGAATGGACATGTGCCCAAAATTGAACTTTTTCTAAGTACTCTTTCCCCTTATTGAGTTTTTTAGGAGATACTATTCTAAATTGCACCAAGATATAGCCCTTGCCATTACTTCTAGTTGCACTCTGTAAAATGAATTTAGTCTCCACAGAAACAAAAGCAGAATATCCTGACGTAAACTAGTCCCAGCTCGTAGGAGTTTAACCTTTCCTAGGTTAAAATCTTGGAGTATCTTTCCTACCAAAAAAACAATGCCTATCACAGCAAGCCAGTTTTTCCAAATAAGTCCAAGTTCCCAAGACTTTTTGACTTTTTTCGGGTTAAAAATCAATGCACATCAATGTCCCACATCACTGTTGTATCATATATTCATAGCCAAGTCACATAACTTTCTCTAAATGGCATATCTTTCCTGGTTCTAGACTAAATCAAGCCACAAGTAGCAATTTTCTACAACATGAAGCAAAGAACAACTCAAAGCTCATATGGAAGTAACCTTTAGGTAGGAGATGTCGAGGCCGCGAAGCTCGCGGCACTTCTGGGCAAGCAGATCGACACCAATGTAGGGGTCGCGGAGAAGGGGCGTCGGGGAGGCGGGGAGTATAGCAGGGGCATTGGGGTCGGGGAGGCTGGGAGTACCAGGGGCATCAGCGTCGGTGGCGGAGAGTACCAGGGGCGTCGGGGAGGCGGGGAGTACAGCAGGGGTGTTGAGGTCAGGGAGGCTGGGAGTACCAGGGGCGTCGGCATCGGGGAGGCGGGGGAGTAGCAGGTCGGCGTCGGGGAGGATGCTTCGGCTGCAGGGAGGTGAAGGGGCGCGCGAGAGTAAGGAGAGTGACGAGTTAAGGGCGCTCAAACCCTAATGATTCCTCTTAAATAAAGGAATATCATATACGGTTCTACTATAGAACCGTCTGTGATAAGTCATCACAGACGGTTCCATAATAGAATCGTCTGTGATATGTTGTATATGGTGTCTATGAGAAGTCATCACAGGCGGTTCCGTAACAGAACCGTTTGTGATATGAAAATATCACAGACGGTTCCATAACAAAACCGTCTGTGATAACTTAGCACAGAAACCCTAAACCCTCATACCACAGACGATTCCATAACAGAACCGTCTGTGATATAGTCATATCAGAGACGGTTTCAAAACAGAACTGTCTGTGATGTGTCATATCAAAGACGGTTATGTTATGGAACCGTCTGTGATGACTTATCACAGACGGTTCCATAAAACGAACCGTCTGTGATAACTTCTTGACACAATTCCAAATCATTTGAATGAAAATTCATTTGTCTTAAAAAAATTCATATCTAATACAACTCAACTCCAAATCAAGTTAAACCAATTTTGATACTCCACATTACAATTGTAAATTTTGGCCCTTTTGCCAACCATAGCAGCGTATCATCACTTGATGACCTCCCTGTGAATCGCACCTTTAACCATTCGTTGAACCGACGGTTGTGCTCTCTTGTGATCCAAATCTCCGACCGGTTTGGATTCTGTTGGCGTACAATGTCTTTGTGCTCGTCGATGTACGGCGATACTTGGGTCATATGTTGCAAGACCGTCAAATGGGCTTGCACGTATGTATCTAGATCGGGAGTGATTGCTTTCCTTCCGATGGTCCCGATACCCTCCAGTCTCCCCTCATGACGAGATAGAGGCACACCTATCGGTTTCACCTGAGCCATGTAGTCGACGCAGAACTCAATAACCTCTTCGGTTGCATAACCTTCGATGATGCTGCCCTCCGGCCGAGATCGATTCCGTACGTAGAACTTGAGAATTCCCATGTATCTCTCGAATGGGTACATATGACGTAGGAACACAGGGTCGTATATCTTTATCTCTTTCACAATGTGAACAATGAGATGGACCCTGATATCGAAAAATGACGTAGGGAAATACATCTCAAGATGACTTAGAGTTGTCACCACCTCGGCCTGCATAGCATCTAGTCCTTCAGGATCGATGACCTTCTGAGCAATTGAGTTAAAAAAAATAACACAGCCTAAAAATTACCACTCGGACCTTGTTCGGCAACATACTCCTAATTGCAACAGGAAGCATTTGTGTCATCAGAACATGACAATCATGAGACTTCATACCAAATAATTTCAAATCTTCTATGGAAACAAGTTTCTTAATATTGGCGGAGTAACCGGGCGGAATTTTCACACCATGTAAGTTTTCGCACAGTTCATATCTCTCGGCCTTGGACAAAGTGTAGCAAGCTGGGGGAAGGTACGTTCGTCATTTATCAGTCTCTTTTGGTGTTAACTCGGTCCTTATGTTCATATCAACCAAGTCACGCCGTGCGTTAACACCATCCTTTGTTTTGCCACTAATGTTCAGTAAGAGACCAATTAAGCTATCACGTACATTCTTCTCCACGTGCTTGACGTCGATGCAGTGGCGAACTTCTAAGTGCTCCCAATAAGGTAAGTCCTAAAAAATTGACCACTTCTTCTAGATGTTTTTCTGACGGATCCTTAATTTACGCCCCTTCCCAAGCACAACATCGATATCCTTAACCATATCATAGACATCTTTCCCTCTAAAAGCCCTTGAAGCTGAACCGTCCTCCTTATTTTCGTCGAATTGTTTCTTCATCTTGCGGTATGGGTGAATCCTGCGAATGAACCTACAGTGACGCATATACATAGTTTTGCGCGAGTTGTTCAGCCATACACTCTCGGTACCATCTAAGCAGTGAGGACAGGCTTTGACTCCTTTTGTACTGAACCCCGATAGGTTAACAAGGGCAGAAAAATCATTGATGGTGCAGAACAACATGGCGCGTAAAGTGAAGTTCTCTCGTTTGTACGTATCCCATACTTGTACCCCTTCGTTCCACAGTGTCACAGGATCTTCCAGCAATGGTGCTAGGTACACATCAATATCGTTCCCAGGTTGCTTCGGCTCTTGGATAAGTAGTGACATCAAAATGTATTTCCACTTCATACACAACCAAGGAGGAAGGTTGTAAATACATAGATTCATGGGCCAGGTGCTATGTCGGCTGCTTATGTTACCGAAAGGATTCATTCCATCTGTACTCAACCCTATCCTTATGTTCCTCGGTTCTGCACCGAACTCTTCGAAGCTCCGATCGAAGTTTCTCCACTGGGCAGAATCAGCAGGGTGTCTTAGTTTTCCATCCTTCTTACGCTCATCTGAGTGCCAACGCATCAATCTTTGCCTCCTTTCGATTCGTAAATAAACGCTTCAAATGTGGGATCACAGGCAGATACCATAACATCTTAGCAGGAGGTTCTTGCTTCACCTTAGCAGTATTCTTACGCTTGTATCGGGATGCTTTGCACACAGGACAATAATGCATGTCTACATACTCTTTACGGTAGAGGATACAATCGTTCGGGCATGCATGTATTCTTTCTACTTCCATTCTCAATGGACAAAGAACCTTCTTGGCTTGGTAGGTGGTGCTAGGCAATGGACAAGAACCTTCTTGGCTTGGTAGGTGGTGCTAGGGAACATGTTTCCCTCCGAAAGGATGTCCGCTAGGAGACCTAACAACGTTGTGAAACTCTTGTCGAACCAACCATTGCTTGCCTTCAATTTCAGCAGTTCAAGCACGGTTGACAACCTTGTGTATTCCGGCTTGCAGCCATAGAACAAAGGTTTCCCTGAGTCCTCCATTAAGCCCTCGAATTTACAAAACTTTCTCTCACTGTAGTTCCCTTCTGCATCGCGTAGCATCTGATCCAGATTGTAATCATGCGACCTATCCTCGTCAAAAGCACAGTCCACATCCAGCATATCGTTGACTTCCTCGTCGATATCGTCATTATTAACTTCTTATATGATCTAGTCTTCACCGTGACAGGTCTGACATGTATACCCTTTTTTGAAACCCCTTCAAATCAAGTGAGCTTCAATCTGCGCTGGGTTGTCAAATATTTTCATATTACCGCAATCAATGCATGGACAATACATAAATTTTATCCCCTTCTTCAACATATCCTGATCGGCAGCTCTTCTAAAAGCAAACACGTCATTAATGTACTCTTCACTCACACGGTTATCAACGTACATCCAATTTCGGTCCATCTACAACACACGTAACAAATTAGTATTAAATTATATCAATAAACCGCAAGTACTCTAACTATTAACCAAACATACTAAAATTTATTAGTGATTAACCTAGAGCAAATATAAAGGGTTATGTACAGATCGTTACCCTTAGAGCTCACGACAAACATCCTACGAGATCTCCTCCCTTCCTTTTTCTCCCTGCCTCCTTTCTTCCCTTCCTTCTCCTCTCCAAGTTGGCACAGTGGAGGAGGCAGCAGTGGGCAATAGGGGAGTAGGCAGCGGGGTGCCGGTTCAAATGATTCGGGCAGGGTTCTGTTGGGACCAGATATATATATAATGTCAGCATATCACAGACGGTTCTTATTACAAACCGTCTATGATATGTAGCTATCACAGATGGTTTGTAATAAGAACCGTCTGTGAAGTATCACATACGGTTCTAGCTTAGAACCGTCTGTGATACTCTAAGTCATCACAGACGGTTCGTGGTCAGAACCGTATGTAATACTTCACAGACGGTTGTTTTTACAAACCGTCTATGATAGCTTTATATCATAGGCGGTTCGTGGTCAGAACCGTATGTGATACTTCACAGACGGTTGTTTTTACAAACCGTCTATGATAGCTTTATATCATAGACGGTTCTAAGAGAACCGTCTGTGATAGGTCCATATCACAGACGGTTGTCACAGACGATTTCAAAGAACCATCTGTGATGAGGCGTCTTTTATGGCATGTTTTGTAATAGTGGTAGTTTATCCTCACAATGCTTTTTGTAGCAATAACTTGAGATCACGGATAAGGATTTAAGATAGGGGTAAACCTGTTCCAAAATGTATCCTTGTAGTGCAATTAAGAAGAGCACTCAATCCAAAAGTATCCTCCACGTAAATCAGATTGATTTGCAATCTTTTTTAAACAATTTTTTAAGGCATCCTTCTAGGGAATTCTAAAATTTCCAGTCGGAAGCATCTGGAGGGAATATCTTGGAGTAGTATTTAGTTGTGATAGAGACGGTTTAGTGAACCGTATCTTTGGCTGACACTACATTTAGTGCTAATGAAGAATCACATGAACAAATAAGACGGTTTAATGGGTTGCCTCTTTGATACCGACTCTAGCAGCTTGTTTTGTTGTAGTGACTACTCACATTGACTCTTTGAAGTGTCATAAGGTTAATGAAGATTCTAGAGAAAACTAAAAATTGAGTTTGAAATAAAACCAAACATTAACTTTACTTAAAATTTAACCATGCATAAATCTACCTTTACCAACCTTAAACAAATAATCACAAGTACAAAATATCGATATTTCCCTTGTGTGAGTTAATTAGAATATAAATGTACGTAGTAGTGACTAAATACTTAAAAAATAGCATGTAGTTTTTTATATAGACCGCCCAAATTTTCGATCTCCTGCTTTGCCGCCAGGATTTTTCGATCTCCAAATTTTTTATATAGGAGTAAAAGTACGGCGCACAGGACCGTCTAGGCAAAAAAACACGAACCCCCATAGACTTGACACCGCTGAGTATGCAGGTAAAATCCCGCAATGGAGGGATCAGGACCAGCATGCAAACCGCTCGAATGCCTCCCCGCCATTTGTCTGGATCCCTAATGAGCGCGAACGAAACAGGCTAAGAGCAATGTCATCTACCCTGTCTTCGGGGGCCATCTCCTTTCCAAACCACGTAGATGAGGAAGTGTCCCAGCGCTAGGAAAGATATCGAACTACCTAGTTTGTAATTACTCCATAACTTCATAGGAAATAAAATGACATGTCAGGCTATTGCAGGAAGTTCTAAGCGCACAATTTTCCCAAGGCTCAATCCAGGCAGTCAGTGAGAAAGATATACTCTCTGCGGCCCTAAGAAACAATGAGCACCCGGGTCGCACGAGAGGCCTTGGTCTTTATGTTCTATGGAAATATGGATTCCCAAAGGACTTCGAAGAGTATCGAAGTAGGAAGAGAGCCAAAGCCGAGCGCGATGCATGACTACAAGAGGAGATTAGTGAATCCCTTAGAGATGAGATCATCGAACCCGTCAGAGATGAGATCAATGATCGCGTCAAAGATGAGACACGACGGTAGATGGAGAGTCTTGAGGAAAGGCTTAGAAAAATCAGTTGCAAGCCCCTGTCTTTATTGTGCTAGCCAGCCCCCCAAAGTTCCAAGTATCTGCGCATCCAACCCTAACCCTACCCCAAAAGGCGATGATATCCTGGTAAAAATTATTATCTTTGGAATGCTCGATCCATTGATAGGCCTGTTGGAGTAGCTAATTTTGTATCATTATGTAGGTGGCTATGAAGTGCAAGCTCTAAGTGAGAAATACCTCCATTGTCCTAGATGCTGCTTGGGGCCAGGCGTATCCATCTAGTGCTGGGGATTTGATGCACGATGTAAATCTAGCGTCGGGTTTCGCAAAAGTGAATATGGGCGGTGTTTATGCCAATTTCGCGGTCATCCCGTTGTAGATTTCCCTAAACAACGAGGTCATGACTCTAGGACAAGCTATTAGAACATTCATCTAGTGACCCAAGAGGGACATCTGCCTGGAGCTACCTGCTCCGGTGTCAACTTCACAGGAACGTCCTACAACGGTGTCAAGTCCACGGGAGCTACCTGCACCGAAGCGGCAAGAGACTAGTGCATCAGATGCATCTACACCTCGTGCTCGGTCGACTCTCGTGAAGTCGACCTCTAAAAAGCGAGGCAGCAGGGGAAAATAGAAGACAGTTGACCCCTGTTCTGATATCCCTTTCTTGCCGTTAGCCTAGAAATTCATGCTAGGCGAGCCACTAGTTGAGACGGTAGAGCCCGACCGTACCCTAGGAATCTCTTGCACGAGATTGCATATATGGTACATGAGGCCAACAAGACGGATGGACAACAACGCTGAGGTGTCAACGTCAAGTTCAAGAAGGATCATCTTAACCACGTGGTTCAAGACTGTGTCTTCATGGTGACCTTCGAGGACTTGTTCTTTCTTTTCAAGCTTGACGCCCTTGACGCCCCACTCATGCGATGCTGAACACTGATTTACATAACGGAGTCATTGCTGGCTCACCGCGACAAGGAATTCATACTTTTGCCCTACAACCAGGAGTAAGTGTTGCACTAGTGGCTATACTTGTTGATTTGTACTTTATAAGCAACACGAATTAGGTTTAATGACCATGGCGACATACCTGTATAGGTTCCACTTGATTCTAATTGTAATTATACCAAAACAGAGCAGGGTAATATACCTAGATTCCCTAAAGAGGGGCGCACACGACTTCACAATTATTCGATAATTAATTGACAGGTAAACACATTTCCTCCATAGATAACTCTATTGTAGTATTTCCTTCCTTTGCAATGGCTAAGGCTAACTTCTTGGAATCACGTAGGTCGTTCATCGTGTACTTTGCTAAATGAGGGAAATACAATGGAAGGATTCTGCAACACGATCTAAATTTATCGGTATTCGCTAGTTTACATTAATCATGTATAACACTTCGTAGTAATACCTCTCAAACTAACCAATTCTATTTTTGCAGTGCCACCAGCAGCCGCCGGTCTGCAACATCTGTGGATACTATGTTTGGCACAACATAGAACCACTCGTCGGTTCCGCGATGACCAATGATCCTCAGGTTTGTCAATCTTGCAATAATTATTTCATACTTATCAATTTATATATGCATGAATTTAATCTTCCTAGCAACATGTTGCTAGCATCGATATAACTACGTGGGAACAGGGCCAGCTCATAAACATTCGAGGATAGTTTGCGGCATTCTTGAACCATGAGGTTATAAATCCAGATGAGAAGTTCCACAATGTAGATTGAACTTGATTGGGATAAGATTTAACTTAATGGTATATGTGTGTAAATGTACATGAATGGTTAATGTTAGTTCATTGGTTTGTGAATTGGATATACTTGTTGCTGAAATGAATGTGAATTGGATGTGCTTGTTTCTGAAATGAATGTGAATTGGATGTTTTTGCTTCTGAAATGAATGTGAATTAAATGTATACATGTACTTGTTGTGTTTCAGCTTGTTTCAGATGGCATGACCAGCATGTCCTGAGGCTAGCCAATAAGCAGAAATAAATTTAGCAATACAAAAGAATATCACAAACGGTTCCTTAGGATATACCGTCTGTGATATATCAGCTCTCGTAGACGGTTTAATCTACAAACCGTCTGTGATACATCAGCTCTCACAGACAGTTTAATCTACAAACCGCCTGTGATAGCGAACTATCACATACTGTTTCATCTGCAAACCGTCTGTGATAATTGACTATCACAGACGGTTTTGAGTTAATAACCGTCTGTGATAGTCTGCATCACAAATAGTTCAAAAACCGTTTGTGATGACCTCATATCATTATTGACCTATAAACTCAGACGGCTTACGAAACCGTCTGTGAAAACCTTTTCTATAGTAGTGGATCATCCATTCCACCCTGACTTCAACGGAAAGTTTCACCATGCATGTGATGTTACCTATTGCTATTGACTTAACTTAATACAAAATTTTGAAGGATCCAGTACATCTTGAATAAGTGAAGTTCAATTCCCCACAAAAAAAAAATATGACGATTCTTAATGATGATTTAACCTGAGACTTGGTTTCAGCCACTTGTCATCAAAATTCCACCAATCTAATTGATGAACATTAATTGCCAACCACGGCTCTACAATTTGTCACTGAGAGCATGCACAAGATGATGCGAGGGAGAGGGTAGTATAAAAATTCAAGTTATTTCTCGTACAGTAATTGATTGTAACACGAGAAACAAGATATATTATACATAAAGGAATTATCTATATGGATATAAAAAATAGTTTATTGTAGAAGTTATTTTTAGTATTATTTACAAATAATATAAAAAAAAATACTTTAGACAACAGTTATCTGTACCGTTATTCGTACCTTACAGTGATCTGATGGTTTGCCGCGCGAATAAAAGTAGCCAATCAGCACCGGTACTTTGAAAGGAGGAAGACCATTATAACCGAATCTCACGTAGCTATTGCTAATTAACTAGAGCTACATTTTTCCTTAATGGAACACATGGCAATAATTTATTGGTCCTGCAAATGTAGGAGGCCACCGGCTGGTGAGCCGTTCCACCGTGTTTCATGGTCGTATACCCCCGTGACTCGTCGCTGATACCAAGGCACAGCCGACAGTCCGTCGTACTTTGATCGCTTCTAATTAACCGCCGTGTCAGTGTATATATGGATCGTTGCACGCTCCCACTTCTGCTCGTGCACCCAAATCAGCAGCTTGCTACTGTTCAGCTGCTCTTTCAGAACTAGAGCTAGCTCAGCAGCTAGCTAGGAATCGGAAGGCATGGGTTCTCCGGCAGCAGCGAACGGTGCCGGCGGCCATGGAAGCAATGGCAGCGTCGCCGACCCGCCGCGGGTGGCGAACGGCGGCGCTAAAGGCACGAGGAATATCAGCCCGATGGACAGGTACTGGGTGCCCGCCGACGAGGGTGATATGGCGGCGGCTATAGCGGACGGCGGAGAGGACGGCCGGCGGCCGCTGCTGTTCCGGACGTTCAAGGTCAAGGGCATCCTCCTGCATCCCTACAGGTGCGTCAGCTTAACCAAACTTTGCGCGCACGCATGCGTGGACGTATTTTTAGCTAGCTGGCTAGTGCTCACTTACTGAGTCGGCAAGCATCGCGACCTGCCCACACGCACTGCAAATGCTACTGGATCATCACACTTTACGGAAACAGTTAGACCGAGTTAGTTCAGACTCCGTTTTGGAAGGATGGAATTTTTCCTAATTCTAGCCAGAATTAAACTGTTTCGTGTGAAGTTCTCCTGCGAAATTATTCAAGATTCCTATGTTTCAACGGGGCCTTGATTCGTGTGCAATTTACTGAGTTACGAACGTACATCAACCTCATGTTTCTAACGGTTTCTTTTAGCTGCCTACTTGGGCCTAAGGCCTAACGGGCTAGAAGCCCATTTTTCCTACCCGTATAACGGGACACGGCCCAGCCAAAGCCAGGCCCCACCCATCAGCGGCAGCGGCAGCGGCGGCGGCGGCAAACCCCAGTCTCCCCGTCTGGTGCTCTCCTCTCCCGGTCCGAACACACCACGCGAGGATGGCGGCGGCGGCGGCGGCGACGAGCGACGTAACCCTACCTGCCGCTACCATGGGTTGGCGACGCCGCATCTCCACCCCTCGACTTGCGCTCCCGGATCCCGGCACTTGCCGTCCAGCGCGGCCTCGCTTGCCCGGCTGTCCCGGCTCCGCGGTTCGCCGCACCGCCACGCACGGGTGGCCGAATGGCGTTGGTCCGCCGCTTCCTCTCGACGCCGGTTCCAATCACCCTTGCTCCCTGGTGCATCCCGCCCCCCGTCGTTTTCTCGGCGCCTCCCAGCTAGGTCTGGCACGTTGGCTCTTCTAATTTCACTAGTTTGTACATTTCAAGTTTGCGATTCTTTACTAAAATGTCAGTGCGGTGAACCGTGGCTGAATATTGAAATGTGTAATGTTCATTGCAAATGTAAAATTGAAGATTCCAGCTCCTGAAGTTCAAAATAAGCTTGCATTAGTGTGCTAATGCGCAAGACTACTTAGACTAGGTCAGTAGGACTGCAAATGTACTATGTGTTATATGCCAACTTGTCATTGCAAATGTGCAATGACTAAAATTATTGTGTTCCTTTGTTAGGGATCTTTTTAAAAGTTAAGTCAAAGAGTGATAAATTTAAATTTTGTTTAACCAGAGCAAGCTTGAGCTTCATCTGAACAATATTATTGCTGATTCAGGGCTTCCATTTGGAACTTGACTATTATGATGATTTCTAAATACCTTGGTGATGGTTTAGTTTAGTGCACTTAGATACTAGCTTTAATCTGCCACAGTGCCATGTCAGACCTGCTTCAGCCACCGCTTGTAAATATTTGACCACGAGAAAACTCTGAGCGTACTTGTCATAAAAGTACTTCTGTAAGTTTTACAATTCTTTACTAACATAATGTGGTGAATATTAAGTGTCAGTTGCCTTTGACTAGAGGGCGTGATTTCTTTGTGTTTGAAATCTCATTTTGATGCAGTTAACACTAATCATACATACTGCAAGATTCTAATCGTAATGCTAAGATTCAGTATTGGTATCCCAAAATTATTTCAATGAGTAGATCTTCTAATTTTGTTTTTCATTTATGTGCAACAGGTTGTTGACCTTGGTCAGATTGGTTGCTATTGTCCTGTTTTTCGTATGGCGTATCAGGCACCCATACGCCGATGGCATGTGGCTCTGGTGGATATCAATTGTTGGGGATTTCTGGTTTGGTGTCACTTGGTTGCTAAACCAAATTGCAAAGCTCAACCCTATCAAGCGTGTCCCCAACCTTGCCCTCTTGAAACAACAGTTCGATCTCCCTGATGGCAACTCCAACCTCCCTTGCCTTGATGTGTTCATCAACACCGTTGATCCTATAAACGAGCCTATGATATACACTATGAACTCAATCTTATCCATCCTTGCTGCTGACTATCCAGTTGACAAGCATGCTTGCTACCTCTCAGATGATGGCGGATCACTAATCCATTATGAGGGGTTGCTTGAGACTACGAAATTTGCTGCATTGTGGGTTCCCTTTTGCCGAAAACATTCCATCGAGCCAAGAGCCCCTGAGAGCTATTTTGCAGTGAAGACACGCCCATACACAGGAAATACACCAGAGGATTTTGTCATTGACCACAGACACATGTGTAGACAGTATGATGACTTCAAGGTGCGCTTAGACGCACTTTTTACCATCATTCCCCAACGGTCAGATGCATACAACCGTGCAGATGTCAAAGGAGATGTCAAAGGAGATGCAAAGGCAACTTGGATGGCAGATGGGACACAGTGGCCAGGCACATGGATTGACCCAGCTGAGAACCATAAGAAAGGACAACATACTGGAATTGTTCGGGTATAAAATTTTACTCATTTTTAAAATTTCTTTTATTTCAGAACTTAGTTTTCCAATAGTTCATCTAACCATACTGATTAGAGTCATACATGAGTAACTTAAGAAAGCGTACTCATTTATTTGTCACTACAATGGCTGTTCAATAGGTTGTGTTGAACCATCCAAGCAATGAACCTCAACTTGGTCTACCAGCAAGCACCCACAACCCTCTAGACTTCAGCCCCGTTGATGTGCGCCTCCCAATGCTCGTTTACATCGCCCGCGAGAAGCACCCGGGCTATGACCACCAAAAGAAAGCAGGTGCCATGAATGTCCAGCTACGAGTCTCTGCCCTCCTGACCAATGCGCCCTTCATCATCAACTTCGACGGTGACCACTACGTCAACAACTCACAGGCCTTCCGTGCTGGCATATGCTTCATGCTCGACCGCCGTGACGGTGACAACACTGCCTTTGTCCAGTTCCCCCAACGCTTTGACGATGTTGACCCCACAGACAGGTACTGCAATCACAACCGCGTCTTCTTCGACGCTACCTTGCTTGGTCTCAATGGCATCCAGGGGCCCTCTTATGTCGGCACCGGTTGCATGTTCCGCCGTGTCACACTATACGATGTTGACCCACCTCGTTGGAGACCTGACGACTTCAAGATTGTGGATAGTTCCAACAAGTTCGGCAAGTCAATGCCCTTCATCAGCTCGATACCGTCAGCCGCAAATCAAGAACGCTCCATCATGTCACCACCAGCACTTGAAGAGTCTGTCATAGCAGAATTGACTGATGTCATGACATGTGTTTATGAGGACGGGACTGAGTGGGGCAAGGAAGTTGGCTGGGTGTACAACATTGCGACAGAGGATGTGGTGACTGGCTTCCGACTACACCGGAAAGGGTGGCGCTCAATGTACTGTCGCATGGAGCCAGATGCATTCTGCGGCACCGCACCGATCAACCTCACTGAACGCCTCTCTCAGATCCTGCGCTGGTCGGGGGGCTCCCTTGAGATGTTTTTTTCGCACAACTGTCCACTCCTCGCTGGCCGCCGACTCCACCCTATGCAACGAATTGCTTACATCAACATGACGGCCTACCCAATATCATCGATCTTTCTTGTGTTCTATCTCCTCTTCCCAGTGATATGGATATTCCGTGGCCAATTCTACATACAGAAGCCATTTCCCACGTATGTGTTATACCTCGTCATCATCATAGCAATGACGGAAATGATCGGTATGGTCGAGATCAAGTGGGCAGGCCTCACGTTGCTGGACTGGATCCGCAACGAGCAGTTCTACATTATTGGCGCGACAGCTGTGTACCCGACAGCAGTGCTGCACATAGTGCTGAAGCTCTTCGGTGGGAAGGGTGTTTCATTCAAGCTGACAGCGAAGCAGTTGGCAAGCAGCACCAGTGAGAAGTTTGCTGAAATGTATGCTGTGCAGTGGGCTCCATTGCTTGTCCCGACAATCGTGGTGATAGCAGTGAATGTCTGTGCCATTGGCGCGGCGATAGGCAAGGCGATCGTCGGAGGATGGTCAATCATGCAGATGGCAGATGCGGGCCTCGGGCTGCTGTTCAACGTGTGGATTCTGTTGCTGATCTACCCGTTTGCACTGGGGATCATGGGACGGTGGAGCAAGAGACCCTATATCCTGTTCATTCTGTTTGTGATTGCGTTTATTGTAATTGCATTGATGGATGTTGCCGTCCAGGCCATGCGTTCTGATTTTGTTCGGTTCCACTTGAGACGGTCAGGTGGTGCCAGTTTCCCTACAAGCTGGGGATTTTAGGCTTTGTAATGTCCATTGCTGAGAAGTGATTGTTTTCCCATTGTTGAGAGTTTCTTCTTCATTGTGGGGTTTTTACGTGCTGTGAATCATGTATTGCTTGTACAAGTTTGTGGAAATGAATGAAATATTAGCCGTTTGCTTGCGATAAAAAGGAGATGTGGTAAAGTAGTACTTTAGTTAAATTTTGACATATACTACTAGCTAGGCATCAAGATTTCGAGTCCATCTGCTGGCTGCATCTACCCAGTGCATTGTCATGCTTGCAATCCCTGAAGGATCTTTTGAGACCTTTGCTCCTGTGCGTTAAGCAACTTGCAATCCCTGGACGAGTTTCTCATGTACACCAAAAGAGTACTCTGGCTGTGTCTCGCATGAGTTGACCGGCCTGCACAGCTAAACTGTGTATCATTTGAGAATAGAAAGAGCACTTTAGTTTAGTTGCTTGGATTGGATCCAATGTTCCAATCGTGGTAGCTGGTAAGATTTTGTTGGGGGGTTCTCAAAGCAACGTGCAAGAAAGAACGTCGTCCGAGTGGATGTCCAACAGCTTCCTTTTTAGTGTGTTGCTGTCAGATGGCTGACATCGTGTCCAGCACGTCGTCAAGATGAAAATCAAATGGCAGAAAACAACGGAGGAGCTAAAGCCAATGGAAGTCCATTCATCGTTTGGAGTAAACACCACATATATATTACATGTATGCAAGGGATTTTTTTTTATTTGCTCGTCTTTAAATCATCTTCTATTATTTATATTTATCTTGAACTACATTTATTAAAAGATACATTGTGAATTTCTTATTTGATCTTTTGTTATTTCTTCACTTTTCATTTACTTTAGCCATTTACGCTCGTATGAAAAAAACGATTATGCCCTAGTTACACGCCAAAATACACGCTACAGGAAGATGAAGCATTCCATGGCCACCAAGGGGTTCTCTAAGGACTCCTTCCCCTCGCCAAAATACCTTGAGCATGACGCTACCAGCTCTTCATTGTTCAGCTCACCAAGCAAGCAGGAGAGCCAAATGCCTTGACAAGCCGCCGTCGTTGCAGCAATGTACTCGGCCTCGCAAGAGCACAGTGCTACGACCTTCTGTTTTTGGGATTGCCAGCTGACAAGACTGCTGTCGAAGAAAAACAGCACACCAGTGGTGCTCTTGCGGTTTTCGACGTAACTGGCTATGTCGCTATCGCTATAGCCAACCAGCTGTGCTTCCACCGTCCTCCTTGCATAACGACAACCATAGTTTCGAGTACCAGCAATGTACCGGAGGATGTGTTTGATTGCTGCCAAGTGCTCGGTGGTTGGTATTACCATGAAGCGACTCACATACCCAACTGAGTACGCGATGCCAGGCCGTGTATGTACCAAGTACCATAGACTTCCAATGAAACTCATGTATGTCTTGGCGTTAGTAGGAGGAGCTGAACTCACCTTGCTCAGCTTGAACCTGGCCTCTATTGGAACATGGCATGGATTGCAGTCTGCCATACCGCTCTTCTCGAGAATCTTCGAGGCATACACCGCTTGGTTGAGCGTGATATAGTCACCAGTCTGGTGTACTTCTATGCCGAGGTAGAAACTGAGTAAGCCCAGATCACTCATTTTGAACAAGCTCTTTATTTCCTCCTTGAAGCTTGTAAGCTCCTACGGATCCATCCCTGTGATGATCAAGTCGTCGACATACACTCCCACAAGAAGACGTGACATACCATCGCTACGCATGTACATAGCATGTTCCGACTTGCTCCAGTGAAACCCAAGTGACAGTAGACAGCTGTCGAGCTTAGCATTCCACGCTCTTTGCGCTTGTTGCAAACCGTACAATGCCTTGCCAAGCTTCAGTGCCTTCTCCTTGTGGCCATCAACCACAAAGTCGGGGGGTTGTGCAACGTAGACTTCCTCCTCGAGTTTGCCATTAAGGAACGCTGATTTTACATCCATGTGATGAACCGGTCATCCCTCATGTGCGGCGAGTGCAATCAAAAGACGCACAGACTCGAGGCGAGCGACCGGTGCGAACACCTCATCAAAGTCAATGCCTTGTCGTTGTACGTACCCTTTCGCCACGAGCCGTGCTTTGTGCTTAACGACGGCACCGTATGAGTCCTTCTTGACCTTGTAGACCCACTCCAGGCCAATTGGACGGTGACCAGTAGGAAGATCGATAAGTTGCCACGTACCATTCTCTTCGATGGAACTCATCTCCTCAAGCATTGCCCGACGCCAACATTGATGTTGTTCGGCGTTGGCGAAACCAGCGGGTTCTTCTGCTGCCGTGAGATGCAACTCGTCGATGTCGAGTCCAACAACTGATGTGGTATCGAATAAATTCTGCAGTGTGCGAGTCCGCCTTGGTACGCCGTCGGACGGGGGCGTAGCGTCAGGAGGAGGTGACACGAACTTCACCCCGACTGGCGCTGTTGTGACTGGCATCGCAGCTGTAGTAGATAGTGTCGGTCCTGTGTTTGGAGAACGACATAGCGTGGTCTCTCCTTGTATGTCAACTTGTTCAGCACTTGTGACAGGGTGAGAGATGTACTCCACAGTGAACGTATCACCGGGAGCTGTCTGTGCATGGTCTCTGGCTTCCCAGTCCCACTTCGTCGCCTCATCGAAGACGACGTCGCGTGTTACGTGCACACGCTTGCCGACGGGGTCGTGCACCCGGTATGCTTTGGATCTAGGTTCGTAACCGATGAAGACCATGGGTTTGCTCCGGTCGTCGAGCTTCTTAATGTTCGGTCGCACCTCCTTCATGTGCCGATGCCAAATGTGTAGAAGTATTGCACGCTTGGACGTGTTCTATACCACGCCTCATAGGGCGTCTTGCCATCGACGCTCCGGATTGGCGCACGGTTAAGGATGTAGACGACCGTTGTGACCGCCTCGCCCCAAAACTCCCTTGGTATGTCCTTCGCCTTCAATAGACTATGTGCCATTGCGATGACCATCTAATTCCAGCGTTCGACAACATCGTTTTGTTGTGGTGAACATGGCGTCGTGAGGAGTTGCTTGACGCCGCGATTCACACAGTATTCACCAAACTCTGTAGATGTGAACTCGCCGCCGCGGTTAGTGCGAAGCGCTTGCAGCTTCCGTCCAGATTCCACTTCGATGCCGGTTTGAAAGTGCTTGATTATTGCTGTCACCTCGTCCTTCGTTGCTAGCGGTATCAGCCACATGTAGCAGCTGAGGTCATCAACTAGGAGTAGGAAATAACGCTTTCCACCCGATGTCGCTGGCATGATCAGTCCGCATAGGTCCCCATGCACCAGCCCGAGGAGATTCTCTATGCGGTACTTGGCCTCCTGTGGAACGGGTACGTCATTGCTTACCCGCAAGGTAGCCATCACAAATTTGGTTGACGTGGTCGATCTTCGGAAGTCCCCGCACCATGTTGTGTTGTGCCACCTTTCGGAGCGCCTCAAAATTGAGGTGACTGTAGCGGGCATGCCAGCGCCATGCGTCATTGTCGAGTCGTGCCGCTAAACACACCGGCTGTGCTATGTCCAAATAGAGAACATATAACCAGTTGTGCACACAGTTCACCTTGGCGAGAAGTTGTCATTGCGGATCATGGATTCGCAGTACGCCTCCCTCGATCAGCATTTCGCAACCATTCTGGTCGAGCTACCCAAGGCTGACGATGTTGGTTCGCAGCCGAGGGATGTAGTACACTCCCGTTAGTGCGTGGTGCTCTCCGTTATGGCACATGAACAGTACCGTACCACATCCACAGATGTCGATGATCGAACCATCACCAAACTTGACAGAACCAGTGATACCGATGTCCAGCTCGGCGAAGACGTTCTTGCAGCCCGTCATGTGGCTGCTGGCCCCGATGTCAAGATAACACGCATCATCAATGCGGTCCTCTTCACGTCCTAGGTGTACATCAGCATGCACCTCGTTGAGCACAATGTCTTCGATCATGCTCTCGGCGGTCTTAGACGGTGCGCACACATGTGCCATAAGCAGCGTGGGTTGGTCGTTGTCGATCTTCGTCGGGTTGACCTGCTCGTTGCGTCGTGGCTTGCGGCAGTCTCTAGCCTAGTGCCCAAGTTTGCCGCAGTTACGACACTTGTCCTTTGACACGTCGCAGCTGCCATTAGACACAACACCATCATTGCCGCCACCGAGACCTTTCAGCTTACCGCGGTGCCGATTGCCGCCGTAGCCACCGCCAGGCTTCTGTCCACCAGACAAGCCATGGCCATGCTCGCGCTGCTTCATGCGCGCAAGCCACTCCTCTTATGTGAGGAGCAGGTGTCCGTTGGCGCTATTGGTGTTGTCTTGTTTGTAGCACTCTTTTACGGCCTTCAGTCATCCGGTGAGCTCTTCCACCGAGAGAGTCTGCAAGTCAACGAGCATCTCAATTGAGATTCCTACATGAGAATACCTTGGCGGGACGATGCAGAGGAATTTTTTAACAACACGGTCTTCCTCAATCTTGTCCCTGAGTATTTCTAAATTGTTGACTAGGCCGGTGAGCCGCATTGCGAAGTCATCCACCGACTCGCCATTCTTGAATTTGATTGCGTCAAATTCTTTACGCAACGTCTGCGCCTTCGCCTCGCATACGCGCTGGATGCCCATGCGCAATGTGTTGATGGTGTCCCATGCGTCCTTGGCGGTGTTCTTGACGACAAGCGTAGACAGCATCTCTGGTGAAACGGCTCGGAGTATGGCAAACAGCGCCATCCTGTCGGTGCGGTAGTCGCCATTGCCGGGGTCGATCGCCTCCCACAGGCCTTGCACTTGTAGATTCACCCTCACCACGAGAGCCCAATCCCCATAGTTTGTCCGCGTCAGCATTAGGTATACTACGGAGCCTCCTGACTCCATCACCACGCGATGGATCACAACTTCCCCACCGCCACCACTGTCACTGTCGGATCCCGCCTCCAGACGTACGCCGACGTCGCTGGGCATCCTTGGCGGGGTAGGTGAGTGGGAATATGATCGACGCATCGTCGAATTGAGTGCAGGCTCTGATACCAATTGTTGGACCAAACCGAAGATAAACACACGCGAACACAGTGGAACCCTAGAATGCGAACGCAAGAACGCAAGAAAAAGTTTTTGTGCCGCCGGATCAACAGCAGCTTTTCTGAATTTCTCTTGCTCTATTACTCTTGATGTTCAACTTACAAGACCATATGTGCCCTTATAAAGGCTGAGCACTTGGATTCTTTGATCAAATTCGTTTTCGAGTAGGAAACCTACTCGGATACACAGTAGGAAACCAAAATGGAAAAAACTTTCTAAACAAAGATTATCTAATATTCTCCTCCTCCGGCAGCGGCGGGTCACGGGCCTCCGCCTAGTGTCGGGAAATCTCCCATGCCGCGGTAGGCGGCTCAGCGTGCTTCTTGCTGGCACAACTGCTAGTGTTTCCCTAGGCGCTATGTGCTAGTCGGGCGGTAGGCCAGCGCCTAGCGCCTAATCGCTGCATAGGCGGGCCTAGGCGGGGATAGGTGGCTTCCTAGGTGGGATAAATCGGCTAGACGGGTTAGGCGGGAGGGCTACGCCTAGGGGAACACTTGCAGCAGTCCATCTGAGTTCATACTAAGTTCATACAAAGGGCATAATCAGCTTTTCCTGTGGGCATAAATTGCTAAAGTAAATGGAAAATTGAGAAATGGCAAAAGATCAAAAAATAAATTCAAAATGGGTCTTTTAATCAATGTAGTTTAAGATAAATACAAATAATAGAAGGCAATTTAAAGACGGGGCAAATAATCAAAAATCCCTTTATGCAATCGGCAAACTCATGGAGACATGGATGAACTATCTGTTGCATTTGGCTGAGCATGTTGCTTACACATAAGACCGAGATAGCAATGGCGGAGCTTGAACTAAAACTTAGAGGGGGTTGTTGGACTGAAAAACGACTAGTGGGGGGATAGGAGCATCTATGTTTTTACCACCTAGTTTGCCATCCGCTTTGAGAACGTGCATGAGTCTAAACTTGTTTTGTGTGGATTTAACGGGTGTCTGTTAGGGTTTTCTCTCTAAACCTAGCCACCACTATATAAAGGTTGGTGCAGTATTTGCACAACCAAGCCTTGAAAACCATAATTTGATATTTGGAGAAAATAGAGGTAACAAAGGAGGCTAGGGATTGAGAGAGATGGATTGTGAAATTAGGTGCCCATGATTGAGCTTTTGTTCACCGTTATGGAGTGGTTGTAAAACTACAACCTATCTAAGCAATCCAATCAAATTTGCTCCAAGATGAGTTATATCTGGTTCTTGTTGTTTCTTTAGTGATTTTGGAGTTTTTGTGTTCTAAGGGTTTTGACTAGGTCTTTTGCTGTGATCTAGCTTGCTAGGACTTGTAGGATCTAATCTAAGGTCATCTTAATCATCTTCCACCCACGAGCAAGTTTTGGTATCAATTTTGGATTTTTCCTCGATTTTGAGCCTTCTTAACCTCAATCAAGAAATTCTTGACCCACGAGCAAGCTTTGGTATCATTGGATCAGAAATTGAATCATTTTTTTGGATCCTTTGGGCTGTTGATTTGCAGTCGATAGTTAGACCGGCCTCACCAGTGGTCAGATCAGCAGAGAGGGTTGACCTCAGGGTTTCTCAGTTTTAACGCAAGACTTCCATTGTGATCTTATAGCTTTGATCTTCATAGCTATTAAAAAAGAAGTTAAGTACCGGAGGTGAACAAGATGTGCTCTTATTCACCCCTCTAGTCGATATTTCGGTCCAATACTTACATTTGTTCTACTCTAATTCTCTCAACCTAATCAAACAAATTAGAGCTATACATGACAAACCAAGTGTACTAATTTATTTGTCAGTAATTAACATGATTGTTCAATGGGTTATGTTGAACCATCCGAGCAATGAGCCTCAGTTCGGCGGGCCACCAAGCTATGATAACCCTCTGGACTTCAGCACCGTCGACGTGCACCTCCCGATGTTGGTCTACATCGCCTGCGAGAAGCGGCCGGGCTACGACCACCAGAAGAAGGTGGGCACCATGAACGTGCAGCTACGCGTCTCCGTGCTGCTGTCCAATGCGCCCTTCGTCATCAACTTCGACGGCGACCACTACATCAACAACTCGTAGGCCTTCCGTGCCGCCATGTGCTTCATGCTCAACCGTTGTGATGGTTGTTATGAATATTGTGTGTGTATTCAAGATGTCCATTGAACAATATATATAAGGAGTACAAGGGGATATATGTCATACATATATAAAGAAATACAAAAGACATAACGAAATACAAAAAAATCCTATTCTAACACCCCCCTCAAATGCAAGGCGTATTCAATAGCAATGCATTTGGAAATGGTTGACACTAAAATAGGAAAAATTCAAAGTCCGAGTGTTGATAATGTTATCGTAGTGTGCAGCTCTTAGAAAAATATGTGGAGTATCAAAAGATCTTCTCCCATCCGAAGTCGTGCGACAGCTCATAAAGCACAAGGTGCAACCGTGCATGGGCTGAGAAAGTAGAGGCAAGCGGGAGCGAAGTTGACTGCGGCAACACGACTAAGAAAATGATGAAACTGACAGGAATAGAGAGAGCTATCAAATTAAGCCGCATAGGATTGTATAAAAGCATGATGGCGCAGATTGAAACCCGAGATAGCGGCGACGCAGTGCACAAGAAGCGCGATGGCCTTAGAAGCTCGGGGCGGCAACTCATAGAGAAGCGGCGGCATCATAACGACATCTATGATATGCAACAACTTAGAAAGAAGAGCGGCGGCGGCTGCCATGCGAAAAGGAAGGAGTGAGCTAGGAAGTAATCGACTGACTCACAAGGACTTTGTGGACTCGCACAACTTAGACGAAACTCAAAGATAGAGTGTTATGTCCTTAGATGGACTCAAAGGGAAAAAGAAACTCAAAGGAGCAGCATATACTGGTTTTTTTCCTCTCTTTTCTCAATCTCCACCAACTCCCCCCTCTCTCTGTTTTCTCGATCTCCACCAACTTCCCACATGAGTAGGAGCTCGGGGAGGCGACAGATCCGAGTCAGCGGCAACACGAGGTTGGGGCGGCCAGGCGAAGCTCGAGCTTGGGACCGTGGGAGGTGGTCCAACGCGGGGTATCCAGCGATGGAGTACCCTGGGCGGTGGCGGCTCGATTTGGGGAGGTGGCATGGATCTGGAGCGTCGACAGGAGAGCACCCAAGGCGGCGGGAGGGGAGCACGGCTCTGATACCATATTTAGTTGCATGCACCAACCATTTTCCCAAAAAACTTAAGCTAATGAGGAAAGACAGATAATTCACTTATACTTCAACACTCCCCCTCACGTATAGACTTCCTTAGGCCTAAGATGTGGAATAGAAATGGGCTACAATTATTTTTCTTTAATTGCACCAACTGGTGTTGAACTCAAGACCTCTTGGCTCTGATACCATATTATGAATATTGTGTGTGTATTCAAGAAGCCCAATGTGCAATATATATATATAGAATACTAGGATATATATATCATACATGGTCTAACAATCTCCTCCTTGATGAATACATTGACAACACATTAAAATCGTGAGATGATTTTTGAAAGAAAAGAAAAAAAATACAAAAAGAAAGCTTCAAAAATGCAAAGCAAAGAATTTTGACAAACCACAGCAGCAATCGAAATACTCATCTTCAACACAAAATCACAGCATAAAAACTCCCCCTCAACATAAGGGAAGCATAATTCTCCTTTTTTTTAAAAAAAAATCTCCCATTTTTCTCCCCCTTTGGCAATGTAAACATCAATAACTTCAGCGAAAGATAAAAAAGGAGCAAGAGGAGTAATAAACAAGAAGCTTTGTAGATTATCCAAGTCACTTCGTATTTATTTTAAAAAATTAACCAATCCATCTTTTTTAATAGAGCTATCTGGATCATATAAAGCCATATACCATATAGCAAAATTAAAACAACTCTTTAGAATGATTAAGTAATTTAAATTAATGACAGACATATCAACAATGACCAAACCGATTATAAAGAGCACAATGAGATATCACAATGAAAAGTTAAAGCCTAAAAGTGAAGCAGACTTTAAATCTAGACGAGCTAGCAGTCTCATGTAATAACCTATTGCTCCACACTCAATTCTTAAGCATGTAGCACGCTTATAGCATACTTTTTTTTTCAATGGTGGCATGCTTGAAGTATACTTCTTTTCATTTGTGACATGCTTGTAGCATACATCTTTTCATTTCAGCACTTTTTGTGCTCTTCTTTGTTTTGTTCATATACATACACGCACGCACACAGACATATATATATATATATATATATATATATATATATATATATATATATATATATATATATATATATTTGATTGACTCTTTCTCATTTTTTTAATACTTCGTAACATGCCAAAATGAGTGAACATAAAAATATTGCAATAAGAAACATACGAGCCTCACAACCAAGATTTTAAAAAAAACTCACAATCAAGTTAATCCTTTTCGATGAACATCGCAGAGTAATAACAATAATCAATCTAGACAAAGTATTCCGCCATGTCAGCTTTAGTTCAAATGTGGCAAAGTAATTATATCCCATCATGATCAAAACTACACAACACATGAGTACATATGATAAAGAGATATTTACACCTCATTTGATTTCAATGGCTTGGACTTGATGAATTGTTTGACAACTATAATAAGCAAAGCTTCTGAAATTTTAAACAATAAGATCCCCCTCAGAATAATCTCATAGGATGCAACACACCTAACTCACTTCATAAAAAGAGCAAACCGTACAGAATCAAGCGGTTTTGTGAGAATATTAGCAACTTGAGAATCTGTATCAATAAAATAAAACACAACATCTCCCTTTTCCACATGGTCTCTAAGAAAATGATACAGAATATCAATGTGTTTGGTTTTTGAATGTTGCACATGATTTTTAGCAATACAAATAGTACTAGTGTTATCACAGAAAAGTGATACACTATCCAATTGTAAGCCAAAATCCTTAATTGTAGCTGTCATCCAAAGCAATTGTGAGCAACAAGAAGCGGTAGCTATATATTCAGCCTCAGTAATGGAAAGTACAACAGACAATTGTTTTCTAGAAGCCCATGAAACAATATATGTGCTTAAAAAGTGACATATGCCAGAAGTACTCTTCCTATTAATTCTACAACCCCCAAAATCTACATATGAATAAGCTCTAAGGGTAAGGCATCGTGAAGAAGAATACAATAAACTAAATTCTAAAGTTGACTGAAGATACCTGAAAATCCACTTAACTGTCTGACGATGTGAAGCACGTGGGGAAGCTTGAAAATGAGCACACGGACATACAACAAAACGAATGTCTAGCCTTGAAGCAGTGAGATACAAAAGTGAATCAATTATGTTTCTGTATTCTTTTTTATCAACATGCTCTCCATCATCGTCAGGATCTATCACTACAGTGGATCCCATTGGTGTGAAAACTAGTTTACCTGTCCCCATGTCGAAGCGACGAAGGAGATCCTTAGTGTACTTGGTTTGATGAACAAAAATACTCAGCTTTGATTGCTTGATCTAAAAGCCTAGGAAGAACGCGAGTTCTCCCATCATGCTCATCTCTAATTCCCTGCTCATAGTATCTGAAAACTTGAAAACAAGAGTATGAAAGGAACCACAAAAAATGATAGCATCCACATAAATCTGAATGAGTAAAAGATCATTGTGGGAACCACAAAAAATGATAGCATCCACATAAATCTGAATGAGTAAAAGATCATTGTCATGCTCGAGAGTAAACAGTGTTTTATCTACCTTGCTCATTTGAAAGTCATTTTTAAGCAAATATGATTTAAGTCTATCATATCATGCTCTCGGTGCTTGTTTTAAACTATATAAAGCTTTTGACAGTTTGTAGACATGATCAGGAAATTTAGGATTATCAAAATCAGGTGGTTGTCTTACATAAACTTCTTTCTCAATATAGCCATTAAGAAAAACACTCTTAATATCCATTTGATACAACCTGAAACTCTTAGATGCAGCAAATGCTAAAAGAATTGTAATGTCTTCTAATCGAGCAACAGGTGTAAAAGTTTGACCAAAATCAAGACCTTCTACCTTGGTAATACTCTGAGCCACAAGTCTAGCCTTATTTCGAACAACGACACCATCCTCACTTTGTTTATTCTTAAAAACTCATTTAGTTCCAATAACATTATGACCATGAGGAGGTGAAACTAAAGTCTAGACTTTATTACACTCAAAATTTTCTAATTCCTCATGCATGGCATTAATCCAACTTGAAACGGATTCGATTTCGGGGTACCACACAAATGTTCTAGATAGAACACAACGACATTGTTCTTAGAGTTTCATATGTTGCATTCTTTACACACACACACACACACACACACACTAGTCCAATGCCCGTGCTTTGCTACGGATTAAAAAAAATCATATCTCGTCAACCGTCGTCGTGCTCAGCCTACAATACAAGTGATCCGCCGGCAACCCATTCTTGGAAAGATCGATGGAATCTTTGGGTTTCTTGCACACCAGCTTGGGCAGTTGGGGTGTGGGGGGAGTGGAGGGGAGGTTATGAGTGGCCAACCGTACGCACGGGAGGAACCAAGAAAGAGCGAGATCCAACGGCTCACATCTCACGAAGAAAGATAGATCTAACGTCTCGCATCGCATGAGGGAGGACGGACCGCCACTAATTCTTTCTTTTAAGTGTGTGTGTGTGTGTGTGTGTGTGTGTGTGTGTGTGTGTGTGTGTCGGATAGTAAGTATTTCATAAAATCGGGAAAGGAAACATATACATACGACAATAGCCCATTTTTCATCACTGTTGTATGCTGACACGGTGAATCAATGTGCCAACAAGAAGAGTTTGGAGGATCTGGATGCTCTGTATTACTACAGAGGTCTACTGTGTGAATAGTATTTTGTGAGGAGACGAATAATACTCTATAGTGTACTACAGCAACCACACAATATGTGCAGTTGCAATTTTACTATGGTGAAAATACTGTAGCAATTAATCTGAACCTTCACTTTCTGTTTGGACGGTGGAGATTAACGTTATGTCACTGTAGAGAGGATCCCAATCCATAAGTGTTCCCTAGTGGCGGAGATTTGTATAGTTCAAGGCACTTGGTTTGTATCCGAAGCTTGAGTCAAGCAAGATCGAATTTACTACCGAATTTGAGGGTCAAAGGCAGCAAAACCTAAATTCATGCATACAAAAGGCTACTGATCAAGTATCTGCGAAACATAAATTGAAATTCGCTAACACTAATCCCAAACTATAACCAAGTATTACCTTTGTTCAAAACTTACCATTAAATCCCATTATCAACGGTTGGTACTACTCTTACTAAAAGACAGAAAAAGGGGAACAACGGAAATAATATCGAGTGTGTTTGGTGGTGGGATGCGGTCAGTGGCGTAGTCAGAATTGTAATCATGTGAGTTAAATATATGATTATCTAGCTATGTGAGGTCAATTTTTGTAAACTTTTCATTGTTTTTTAGATTTTTTTTTTTAAAAAATCACTTGTATTGAATCGTTTGCAAAAAAAGCTATAGGGTCAATTGAATGTGACGATATTGTGGTGTATTATGTGGTTCAAATGTTTTTAGTCAATAACACGATTCAACATCTAAATAAAATATATTTTTTAAATTTATATCTCGCCATTCAATATGGGACGATTCAGTTGAAGCAACCCAACACAGAGATAAAGTTTTCTTATCCATCCCATACATGTGTAAACACGCTCTGTAACTCCAAACTTGTGTTAGTGCAGTGATAGCTTAAGTTGGATCCAAACCGTTCTTATCCTCCGTACGATGCGGACGTGCCGTCGCTCGCTGAGTCTGACAACTTTACCCCCTTCGACTACCACTTGACGCCTTCCGTTCATCGCTTCTTCCAGGTCTTCCATTTCTTCCAGTAGTTTCTTCCCCTTCCTATCACTACACCAAAGCAACCGAAGGCGAGCTCCCCCCTAGCCTCACGAGATCCCGACCCGCAATGCAGACTCCGGCGAATCGTTCGGTCGACCTGCCGCTGGCGGCGGCGCCGCCGCCGCCGGTGAAGGCGCCGACCCCGCGGCCCCCTCCACCAGCCTCCCTGCAGCCCGAGTCCCCGGGCGTCTTCTTCACCGCCGCCGCCGCCGCCGCCCCCTTGGGCTCCTCCCACCGCCGCATCGCCATCGCCGTCGACCTCTCCGACGAGTCCGCCTACGCTGTCCGCTGGGCCGTCGCCAACTACCTCCGCCCCGGGGACGCCGTCATACTCCTCCACGTCCGCCCCACCTCCGTCCTCTACGGTGCCGACTGGGGCTCCGTCGACCACTCCCTCCCAGCCAATCCCCCTAACCCTAGCGACCCCAACTCCGCGGAGGCCGCGGCCCGCAAGATGGAGGACGACTTCGACGCGTTCACCGCCTCCAAGGCCGAGGACCTGGCGAAGCCGCTCAAGGGCGCGGAGATCCCCTACAAGATCCACGTCGTCAAGGATCACGACATGAAGGAGAGGCTCTGCCTCGAGGTGGAGAGGCTGGGGCTCAGCGCGGTGATCATGGGGAGCAAGGGGTTCGGCGCCGCACGGCGGACGAGCAAGGGGAGGCTTGGGAGCGTGAGCGATTACTGCGTGCACCACTGTGTTTGCCCCGTGGTGGTGGTGCGCTTCCCTGATGACGGTGTGGCCGAGGGTGAGGCCGGTGCTGCAGCGGAGTCCGCAGTGGGTGCAGATGAAGTGCTGCACACTGTGCCAGAGGAGGAGGGCGAGTACCATGATGCCACCGAGGAGCACAAGGGTAATTGCCTCTACATGTGTTAGTGACTGCTTTGAATAGCTAAACAGAGTGTACCACAAATTCAATTCAAAATGAGATGTTGTGCATCACAATTCACAATCAATTAATTGTAGTTGCACTGTAGGATATTTTATATCTAGCTAAGTAGTTATACTAAACCGAGTAGAGAATTTTTAAGGGTTGCATTGAATAGCACTTGCACATTTTTTTTCAGTGTGAATTGCATTTCATTATTGTTAATTTTTGCTAGGTGCCTAGGTCTGCTTCACCTGGTAACATAGGATTAGTTGTGGACCTTGGACAGCTTGGTGAAACAAGCTGGTACATGGTATATGAGTGAAGGATTCAGCTAGGTTGCTCCATGGCACCTCATCTAGAGGGTCTGTGGCAATGGAGCTTGTTTAGTTATTTGTTTTCAATTTGATGGCTGGTGGTTTTGCGTCACATTTGCCTTTATGTAAGGAGATAGATCATGAATATTTTAGGTGTTTTGTTATTGCCCAGAAATTTTATGGATCTGTTGGGGGCGTTGATGAAAAATTGGTTATTTTCACTTCTATTTGCTACTTTAACTTACTTTGGTAAATATCCACAGCGAAGGCAGGAATGCTGACACGTAGTGCACCTGTATGCTTTTGTTTTAATGCTTGTGGATGGTCATCCTTGCATGTTGTGTAACCCATGACATTGAGGAGTTGCTCTGTGTAATCACAGGGTGTTAGTTATAAGGATACGCTATTCAGTATTCAGACATGGCATGGCATTAAAGTGCAGAGATAAACATTTCATATTCCTATCTATCCCCCATCTTATGTGCTCTTGCCTCTTGTTGATGAGGTCTTTATGTCTGAAAGCAATTAATTATATAAGTTTAATCGTATTGTTAGCATGGAATGAAAAGGGTATTGTCTGTCAACTAGTACTTCATGTTTGTTCTTTACCTGATTGGACATTTGGTGGTCACATTAAGCTTGGGCTTGTAGTTACAATTTTCTGTAACTCTTGTGTTTTCATGTCAAAGAAACTTGTTTGTTTGAATTAGATTTTAATGATAGATTTATTAGAGCCTGTTTGTCCAGCTTATTGTGTTTGGATCACTGTTATCAAGGCGTCACAGCGACACTTAGGCGTTAAGGCGGTCAACAGTGCATCGCCTCGCCGTCGCCTTGCCACAGAGGAGGAGCGCGAATGGTGCAGCAGCAGCTAGCGACGGCGCACGACGGCTTCTCTCCCCGGCTATGAGCGGCGACGCAAGGGGAGGCAGAGGCATCCAGATCTGGGCGGGGGAGATGGCGGCGACGGCTCGGGGGGAGGAGAACCAGCGCGGCGAGGTAGGAGGAGGGGGGAGGGAGGAGGTCACCGACGGCTCACGGCCGGGGAGGAGCCTAGATCTGCGCGGGGAGGCCGTGGAGGCGCGTCGTGTGGGGGGAGAAGGAGAGGGCGACGGCTCGAAGGAGGAGGAAGGGCGCCAGCACCCCTCGGGGGAGGATAAGGCGGCGGCGCGGCGCCATGTGGGGAGGAGGAGGAAGGGCCCGGGAGGAGGAAGAGGGAGCGGGGATTAGCAGATGGCGACGGCGGCTTGAGCAAGAGGGGAGCAGGGAGCAGTGGCTACTGGCTAGGGCATTGCACCCCTGCCCTGCTCCTCATATATAGCAGGCTGCGCCTTTTCGGGCCGGTTTGGCCCAATTCCACCCTCCTTTTTTACTAACTGGACCTCCATTTCTTTTTTTTTTGGTTTAGGGGTAATATAGCCAATTTAGAGGTCGTCTAATCATCACCTAGCCGCCGTGTAAGGCGTCGCCTCGCCTCGCGCCTTAGCGCTTAAAAGGTGTGAGGGGGTGAGGTCGCCTCACCTCGCCTTACCGCCTTAATAACCATGGTTTGGATAAACCTAAAAGGCTGTTTGGTGGGAATCCTTATTATTGTATTGCTTATCCCTTCTTCCAATCTGTGGTTACAATGATGTAGTTGCATGTATCGAACCTCTTCTAATATTTGGGAACCTTGACTCCTCTAATCTCCTGCTTAGTAATAAACCAAGTCATGGCCCTCTCTCCCAGACTCCTACTCTTGTGAATGGAGACTGGGTCTGTGCCTTGTGGTGATCAAGCATATCTTTTTCCTTGGTCTCCTGTATTGGCACGACTATGAGTCTCATGTGCAGAGCACGGCCTGTAAGTCAGCTTCTACTTGACCAGCAATGCGATGTACCCAATGTTGCGTTGGTTGGGATGGAGGTGATCGGACCCCGACCACAACACGACATGGTTGGTTTGGCTTTTGTGACGAATAGATCATCAAAGAACTTTTGAGTAGAGAAATTCATCTTCCCCTTATCCATTAGGTAAGTCCACCTACATAGTCTGATGCTGCCCCAACTCAGTTGCGGGTGATCCTTTGTATGGGGCTGCAGCTTATGCTCCAGATCAGCTCTCCTGCTTGGCACTAGCTTCAGCTGAAATGGAGATAAGCTGCAGCTGCAGCCCATCATGCTTGTATGGGTAGTGATCCATAAGGATTGTTCTTCTGTCTCATTTAAAAAATACTGGCATGAGGACGGGAGGGGAAGAGAATAGGGAGATGCTGCGGAATTAACTAGTAGGTTATATTAACCCAATCATGCCGTAGAAAAATAAGCAAGAAACCTGCTTGTTTAAAATGACCACTTTTTAGGAAATAAACAGGTAGAGAAACTTCCCTAGACATGCTTATTAATCAAGATCACTGTTTGGGAAAAGGATACTTAAAAGTTGATGGGTTATAGTTTAATCCCAGTTTCACGTTAGTATTCAATGGGTATCCTTCAACGTGTGTTCTTGGCTTAGATGGTTTATTTTTAGGGGAATGATGGTGTCATGTCATTTAGTATTTGTGATTATTGAATTTTCATTAAACAGATACTGAGACAACTTGACCCTATCCATTATGCCTTCAATGTAAGTGTGTTCTTGGCTTGGATGGTTTATTTTTAGGGGAATGATGGTGTCATGTCATTTAGTATTTGTGATTATTGAATTTTCATTAAACAGATACTGAGACAACTTGACCCTATCCATTATGCCTTCAATGTAAAGTATGTTCTACGTCCATTATCTGCCATTGTATACTGTAGCATAACTGTGTGCCAGTGTATGTTCCTAAATAGCTTTATGGAACTAGTTGAACATATGTACAAATTCTTATTTGCTGTTGAAAATCAAGTTAATGCACTTTTTAAATTTTGTTGTAACGGTTCAAGCTAATATTTTGGATTCTATTGGCTGTTTTATTTTCTGTATGCCATTAATCTATAGCAAACTGCGCATTAATGCCAGGTATCAGTTTGTTTATGAATTACGGCATGGAAAACGGAAAACTGCACTTCAAGTTCTATTGGTCTTGAACTTGCTTCCTTCCTTATTAGCAATGTTTGTGATGGATTGAATTATGAGAATCATTTTCGTGTATCATGTCAATGATTCTAAGTTGTAAATCAAGCTAATTTTTTGACTTGGTGTTATTTCTGCAGATACTTGACTGGTCGATGCATGGTGATGCCCTCTTGGATCCAGGTGAGCATGGAATTAAATTTCTCCATTTAGTTTGTATTGTTGCTGTCAGATAGTTTACAACCGCGGAATGTTTTCTGAGGAGTAATTCCTTTACCTTTTTGGTCTAAAGTTCTATCTTTTTTGTTAAGGTACCAAAGCGAGTATCACCTTAAATATGATACAAATTATGGTATCTCTGTATCTTGTGGTAATGCAACTACAAGTGTATGCCACGTTATACAGTTTAAATGAAGTATCCACATTAATTTCTGAAGCTTGCTGGTGCTAATAATCATGATGAGAAAGATTGCGGGAGCTTAATGCATGATTGTTCCCAAGTGATCAATCGTGGGTCTGGACCACATGATTATTTCATGCTCCATGGCTACACTGGATAACCCCAGATGGGCCCAAACAATGTCATATATTCTTTTAAGGTTAAAATTGTCGCTGAAGAGCCCAGTGGCCTCAACCTTTGATACTTCTGAAAGACCTTAGCGCCCTTGGATTTTATAATTTTCCTCCCATCTGACTATCCCTCCAGTATGATACTGCTTCTAAAGAATCCCCACCTCCGACCTGTTATTAGTTGTTCCATAGAGGGTAAACTGAAGCTTTTCGGGAACTGCACTATTTAAGCAGGATTTTACAACGCCCTAGCATCTGATTTGACAACCTTCAAAGAATCTTGTTTGTCATACATTTGTTGAATTAATTTCCGTCTATTTCTGTTCAGTCTCTAATTTCTGTCCTTTTCTTTCACAGCATGTAATTGTAAAGGTTCTAGCAGTCAACTGTTGGCTGGGTGCTAGCTGGGGTTTCTACTGAGGGCATTAGCTGTTTGTTCGACTTTTACTGCTCATGTCTATCTGTGCTTTCACTTTGTTGTATTTTCTGTTGTCTTCTTTCACGTAGCTTATCTGACTGTTCGACTGCTTGCCTGGTGAATATTTGTGCTGCAGAATCTATGTGGTTTCTCCACATCACACTATCTGTTTCGGATGAAAGTTACAGTTTGACTACTTAGAGAACCAAGTACCATCTCCGTAATTTTTTTTGCTGTATTTTACTTTAAAGTAACTTTGTGATAGATTTTGTTAACCTTTCGATGTGTTTATTGTCAATGTCCTGTCCCAAGGAAACTTTATTTTTCTGAATGCACTTCTTTTTGAAAAAGCTATGTGTTTATGTATTAGGGCCTGGTCAGTTGTATTATGCGCTCCGGTCCCTGGCCTGGTTGGTTAGTTGTATCGTTAGAAGGATACTTTATTCTGAATTAGGACTTGGAAACTGGGCCCTGGAAGCTTCTCTCATTCGGATTACCTTTTTCGCACATGGAAACTATAGACAGTACTCATCTAGTGTTGTTTGCTACTGGATTAGTCTGTGTTGTCAACAATGATGACAGGGCTGGATTAGTTTATCTGTCTTGAAATCTGTTTTGGCATTTGGCACTACTTTGTTGGCTGGTTTGGATTTTTCGTTTCGTAAGCAGTGACTCCAACTCATATTAGAGGTATGTTCCACGATGTATGTCTTCGTCGCATTTTGGTTTGGATCCCTGTACCATTGTATGAAGATCCTACCAAAAACCACACATATTTTGAGATCTAAATGTCTTGGTTACAAAATAGCTAGTGAACATATCTTTAAGGCATCCGAGGGTCTGCTGGTATTCAAAGTGACACAGGTATCAAAAGATTAGTAACCTGTAAGGATCAGTTTCTATACTAGTAATAATCCATGACAAAAATACCTGTGTAGCGGTGAGTAAATTCTAGAGATCACATCCAGCTGGAAGAGGTCCAGTTCTAGACCTTTGTGCTTGTAACCTGTAAGGATGAGAGGTTTTCTTCTTAGTTATTACTATGTAGTGGGCTATTTGTTGGTCTGTACTCTGTACGGTTCATCTAATCTATCCTAACCTTTACACGCACGAATGGGAATAATGCATAATCTTATTGGAGTTACGTGAATATTTTGGTGAACAACTGGCCGTCAAATTTCTTGTTAATATCCATCTATTTTGTGTTCGTGCATCTAAGCTGCTCATTTTCCAGCTCAACTTTGCACTTTCTTCATGCCGCCCACCTGCCGTGAATTGACTAATTATCATTACGCACACGTCGTCAGCATGGGTCCTTTTATTAGGCTATTTGAGACGCATCATTCTCTTCACTCTACGTGACTTTCCATTGTTGTGGTCAGTTGCGAAGTTAGGAACTGAAAACAAGGAAGTTGAACTAGTTATATAGTGAAATTGTATTATATAAGAGGTTAAATAATAAGAATATAAATAAAATTTTATAGATCGCAAATGAATGTAGCGGAAAAAATTAGATCACAGGGAACCCTGCCCTGCGAGTCCCCAACTACCTCCGCCCGCCTCTGGTTGCAGCTACATTACGAATTTCGGTTCGTCATTAAAATGCATTATCGTCCTCCAAGTCGCCGTTGTCGTTTTCAATTTCTTGGACCGATTACGGTCCATATAGCAGTTCTCTTTTGGTTGGTGTCTTTTCTTCTCTTCGTGTTATGTCGTCATTTTCATGGATCAAACAAGGACAAGCTAGGGGGTATTTTCCCGTGCCGTCTTTAAGTTTCTTGTTTCTGAATCCTGGAGAGAATTCTAAAGCAGGTCCGGATTGCTCGTGCTTTCTTAGGGTCCGTTTGGTTGGTGGGATGAAGTTGAATGGAATGAGATGATACGAAATGGATGAGATGATCCTGAATGAAATGATACAAACAGTGTGTTTGGTTGGTTGGATGAGATGATACAAACAGTGTGTTTGGTTGGATGGATTGGATCATACTGATACGTGGGCCCTACTACTGCTAGCTAGAAACGTTGATGTGTGGGCCCGTACTGTCATTGGCTTGTCACATTCGCAGAGAGAAGCCGCAACAGCGGAAAGACAGGGGAGGGCAAGGCGGCTTGGGGCATTGCTCGCCGGCGGCGAGGGAGTTGCTGAGAGGATGGGACGACCCCAAAAATGGGTCCCCGTGGGGAAGAGGAGTCCAGGGATGGTGGTAACGCAGCAGAAGGAAGATCACAGTGACGGCGCAACCACTGCCGACGACGGCGGAGGCGATGTTGTGTCCATGGCGGCAACGCTGGGGAAGGAGGGGAAAGATAGCGCCAGCACGGGCAAGAGGGAGGCGAGGGGATGTCGTCGGTGCAGACGGTGGCGACGGGGGTGGACCAAGTTGGTCCGGCGACAGGAGCCCGTGGCGTCGCGACGGGTCTGTTGTGGCGACGGCGCTACGGGGAGGGGGAGGCTGAGCGGGTGGTAGGGAAAGGAAGGGGGTGGCTTGGGGATGCTCCAATAAAGGGGAATCTAAAAAGGGGCTCATCGGGTGACGAACGACGATGGAGGCGGCGGTTTTGGCCGAATGTGGGGAAGACGACCCAAGCACGAGCTCCTGTGGACGATAAACGACATTGGTTGGGGGCTTTTTGCACGACGTGCCTGGGAACACGAGGTGACGCGGGTGGTGGTGGATGAAGCTCGTCAGGTTGGGGTGACAGGAGAGGTGGCGGCGGTGGCTGGCGCAGGCGTTGCCAAAGAGGAGGAAGATGGGGTTGATAGGAGAGGGGGTGGCGCGTTGGGTGGGACTGGAGAGGGGACGACGCGTTGTGGGTCGACAGGAGACGCGGCGGCTACAGCGTTCAGTGGACTGGAGAGGGGGTGGTGCCCTTCAGTGGCACGGTAGACGAGCCGAGCGGGGCAGCGAACGTAGCGTGAGCGGACGCAGTATGACCGGACCGCGTGGTTCCACCGATTTCGTGGAACGAGATGGTTCGGAATCTCCGTGGCATATTCGCGTTCGTGGAATGAGTCGATGTAGGATGGCGTCGTTCGATGCAGCGAACCAAACGCACAACACAGACCATTTCCCGAACGGGATGGTACGGGACCATCTCATGCAGTGAACCAAACAGACGCTTAGTCGACGTGACGCAAGTCTAACACCACCACTGAGTAGGTATGATCTGTGGGCTCACAAGCCGTGCTGGCACAATCAGAACCGTGGATACAACCATGAACCAGTGGCATATGCAAGACAAAAATAGAGAGAGTGCTAGTGAGACAAAGTTATCATGGGGTGAGCTAGCAAATACACATTTAAATATCATGTGTAATCCAAATTGATACATAAATTATGAGGAACAAAGTTAAAATAAAAAATTCATTAAATATAGTACCTTAATAATAGACAGTGCGTTTCGAAAGCCCAGAAATATGCTCAAATAGCAATCTTAAGAACAAAATTAACTAAATATGTTGTGCAAATAATGACAAAGGTACTGAGAGAATACCAAAGATGCAATGAGCGGAGCCTCCAACCCTCTCGCGCCACTGTGGTTCATCCGCCACTGCCGGTTCTAGCTCAACTCTTACACAAGCATGCTTTTTTTTTTTTTTTTTTGGTGTATGTGTTCTTTATCTGATCCGGCCATCTGGGGTTAGGGCGCAGAGTTGTTAAACAATCTGTTATAGATCTGGAGTTGCTGATCGCCTGATAATCTGAGAGATGGTGGTAAGACCTTAGTAGTCAGGATGTGAGCTAGGTAGGGAGTATTTTTTGTTATTGTTGTTGTTGTTGTTGATAAAACCGTATAAACTGGACACGAGCTGCTGCTGCATTTGGAGTTTTGTTTATGCAGGGAAGTCTTTGGATATGGTAATGGTCCTTGTTTCCCGGGATAGCTAGTGTACAGTATGGGACTCGGTAGAGATTATATACAGCGACAGGAGGACGGCCTTGATGCTTGCACATGAGAGATACGAGGAGTATAGTGAAGGGGATTGTCACATCTAGCAATCAAAATTGAGTCCCATTATCTGAGCTGGTCTCGTGCTAGGAATACTTTTAACCACCGACGGTAAAGTATTCTCTTGCTCAACATCCAAGCGAGAATCTTCCTACCCAATCAAACCAGCGAAGGCTCTCTGAATGAGCGACAAAATTGAGTGTGATCTGATTTGACGCTTGGAAAATTCACAGTTCACCTTTAACCACAGAGAGCATCCATCGGCTCACCATCAAACACAGAGAAGCTTCCCGCTCAATCAAACCAGCGAAGACCCTTCTTTCCAACAAAAGAAGAAAAAAAAAAACGCGCTGGAGTCCTCCGGCCAGATTCTAATGTTAGCTGTTAGACTCTTCGGCTCTAAATATTCCACTCTCTTGCTTCCAGCCAGCAGAGGCATTGGCACAATTGCGCCATGATCATTAGTTGTGCAAAAAAACGTTCGTTGCGCTTGTCCCCGTCAAGGCATCAAGGTGGCGGGTCCCAAGAGGCAGCTGTACGACATGCCCACTTAAAAACATGTTTCCATGTGCCTCTTCGGCCGGCCTCCGTCACACCACGCACGTTACGAAAGATTTTATGGCCTCGCGTATACAATTTCTCGCATAGTTGCACTACACATGATTAGCACCGTCTTGCATCGTCCGCCCGTCGCATTAGAAAGGGTTTGGATTTGGATATGGATATGGATATAGAGTAGACTAGCGCGTAATTCAAAATTATACCGTGTAAATAAGAAAGTCGTACGAGTAAGAGATCATAGATCGGTACTACTAGACGCGCAGTGCCGCGGAAGAAGAGTTGGAGCAGTATGGTACAACGTCGTGCACGTCAATGCAGTGAAAGTAGTCGATCGTCCAACGTCCTTGGCCGTTGATCGTCTCCTCTAGTAGCCTCTCGTGTTCGCTACGTACGTCGTGGATCGTTCTCGATCAGCGTAGCAGCGATCGCAGCAGTGTCTCTGTACTATCCACACGTTCAGAGTGTGGATATCCGTTCGTCAGTGTGCTAGCATCAACATACACAGCAAGGCCTTCGGGAAGGTGGCAACTAAGGTTTCAATGGGTGGTGCAACATCCCAAAAGCCCCACGTCTCCCCTTATAAAGAATCATTAATGGATCCAATCCGAACTAGTTTGTTCCAACCCATTAAGTATGTGGTCTTGCAGGTTGATGTGTAATCGGTCGTAACCCGGAAACTCTTTTTCGATCCACAAGTTAGTAGCGGTTGCTAGCGATTCTGAATGCACATAAAAGATAATATCGAATGAACCATATGCAATATGATCTGCGACCATATCCTTATCACTCACGACCAGATACTTATCACTTACGGCCAGTTCGTAACTCCTTACGACTAGTTCACATCTAGTCACGACCGATTCGTATCGACTAGTTAAATCGACGATTTGTGATCATGTACGACTAGCTCACGACCAGTCTGTATCTCCATACGACCAGTTCGTATCTGGTCGGACTAAGCGACCTACTTGCATATTTTCCTTTTGCTCCACGGTATCTAATCGAACTCCAGGTGAGATATATGTCATCCATGAACTATTCAATCTTTTATCAATCTAGTGATGGATAACTTAGTTTGGTTGACTTTTCAACTACTTGTGGCATGACCATGTACTTTCTTTATCCAAGCATGTCGAACACAAAGAAGCTTCCCGCTCAATCAAACCGGCCAAGACTCTTCTTTCCAACAAAAGAAGGAAAAAAAAACGCACTGGAGTCCTCCGGCCAGATTCTAATGTTTGTTGTTAGACTCTTCGGCTCTAAATATTCCACTCTCTTGCTTCCAAGCCAGTAGAGGCATTGGCACGATTGCGCCATGATCATTCCCTGTGCTTTGGGGCTATTGTTAATGTTAGTAGAGCCAAAAACCGTTCGTTGTGCTTGTCCCCGTCAAGGCATCAAGGTGGCGGGTCCCAAGAGACAGCCACCCGACCGAGACCTCTCGTGGGACCTGTACGATATGCCCACTTAAAAACATGTTTCCATGTGCCTCTTCGGCCAGCCTCCGTCACACCATGCACGTTACGGAAGATTTTATGGCCTCGCGTACACAATTTCTCGCACAGTTGCACTACAGGTGATTAGCACCGTCTTGCATCGTCTACCCGTCGCATTAGAAAGGGTTTGGATTTGGATACGGAGTAGACTAGCACGTGATTCAAAATTATACCGTGTAAATAAGAAAGTCATACGAGTAAGAGATCATAGATCGTTACCACTAGACGCGCAGTGCCGTGGAAGAAGAGTTGGAGCAGCGGTTCCTAGCGGGACATAGCGATTCTCAATGCACATAAAAGATAATATCGAATGAACCATATGCAATATGATCTGCGAACATATCCTTATCACTCACGACTAGATACTTATCACTTACGGCCAGTTCGTAACTCCTTACGACTAGTTCACATCTAGTCACGACCAGTTCGTAATACGACTAGTTCGTCGACCAGTTTGTGATCATGTACGACTAGCTCACGACCAATCTGTATCTCCATACGACCAGTTCGTATCTGGTCGGACTAAGCGACCTACTTGCATATTTTCCTTTTGCTTCACGGTATCTAATCGAACTCCAGGTGAGATATATGTCATCCATGAACTGTTCAATCTTTTATCAATCTAGTGATGGATAACTTAGTTTGGTCGACTTTTCAACTACTTGTGGCATGACCATGTACTTTCTTTATCCAAGCATGTCGAACACAAAGAAGCTTCCCACTCAATCAAACCGGCCAAGACTCTTCTTTCCAACAAAAGAAGGAAAAAAACGCGCTGGAGTCCTCCGACCAGATTCTAATGTTTGTTGTTAGACTCTTCGGCTCTAAATATTCCACTCTCTTGCTTCCAAGCCAGCAGAGGCATGGGCACGATTGCGCCATGATCATTCCCTGTGCTTTGGGGCTATTGTTAATGTTAGTAGAGCCAAAAACCGTTCGTTGTGCTTGTCCCCGTCAAGGCATCAAGGTGGCGGGTCCCAAGAGGCAGCCACCCGACCGAGACCTCTCGTGGGACTTGTACGACATGCCCACTTAAAAACATGTTTCCATGTGCCTCTTCGGCCGGCCTTCGTCACACCATGCACGTTACGGAAGATTTTATGGCCTCGCGTACACAATTTCTCGCATAGTTGCACTACAGGTGATTAGCACCGTCTTGCATCGTCTGCCCGTCGCATTAGAAAGGGTTTGGATTTGGATACAGAGTAGACTAGCGCGTGATTCAAAATTATACCGTGTAAATAAGAAAGTCATACGAGTAAGAGATCATAGATCGTTACCACTAGACGTGCAGTTCCGCGGAAGAAGAGTTGGAGCAGCGGTTCCTAGCGGGACATAGCGATTCTGAATGCACATAAAAGATAATATCGAATGAACCTTATGCAATATGATCTGCGACCATATCCTTATCACTCACGACCAGATACTTATCACTTACGGTCAGTTCGTAACTCCTTACGACTAGTTCACATCTAGTCACGACCAGTTCGTAATACGACTAGTTCGTCGACCAGTTTGTGATCATGTACGACTAGCTCACGACCAATCTGTATCTCCATACGATCAGTTCGTATCTGGTCGGACTAAGCGACCTACTTGTATATTTTCCTTTTCTTCACGGTATCTAATCTAACTCCAGGTGAGATATATGTCATCCATGAACTGTTCAATCTTTTATCAATCTAGCGATGGATAACTTAGTTTGGTCGACTTTTCAACTACCTGTGGTATGACCATGTACTTTCTTTATCCAAGCATGTCGAGGGCTCAGAGATATTTCTCCTGTTATACTAGGAGGGGCAAATCCTATATCCGACCAGTCACATCCATCTGCATGTTTCACAGTATACCCAGAAGCTACATTTATAACTATCTGATTACGGAGTAGCGTTTGGTAACCCCTAAGTGTACTGTTACATATGCAGTCATCTATGTTGATCTCTGATCTAAGGATTATACATGATCATTGCTTGAAACCAACTGATGACACATACAAACATAACAATCTCAATCGTTTCTTAAAGTGGATCAATCTAACATAATGTTGTCTAACATGTGCTCACACCATTGATTTGATATCCCCATATCTATGATCGGTGAAACATAATCATCAATCAATACATGTGCTGGTTTGTAAGTCACTAGTATCCCGACCAGGAATATTTTAGAATAACATCATACAACAATTAAAGAGCTTCACCAACAAGTCGCATACTTCTAATATTTTATAAATGATAGTGCATTCAAAGAATATAATAACATTTATTCTATATTTTATAAATATATATGTGATATAATCATCTTTATGATTGTCTCTTAGGGCATACCACTAACATGGACATTACGAGGGCCCGTGGTGATGCAGCGGGATAAAGAAGCATAAACACTCGAAACTTCTTGTCCACCTAGATCACATCGCAACACTTATACTAGGTTAGATGTTGTTGAGTTTGAGTGTGATACGGATTTGTTACCTACTCTAACTCATAGTTCTACTCCTACACGAAATTTTTTATGTATCGCTATAAATATACCCTGTAGTCTATAGAAAAGAGCAATGACTTCATTGTAAACACATCCTCATGTAGTGATATTGTCTTCATGCATCCGTGATTTTTCTTGAAAATATTTTTCACGTAAAATTCGTATATCTTGTTTCTATTACTCTGTGTATTATTTACAACATGTGTCAACGCTGGTGCCAATGCTCGTTCAAAGGAGCAGCACATGCTGTAACACGAAGAGGATCCAAAATTCCAAACCATATGGTGGTGTCACCGTCTGTAATTCCCTAGCCCCATTCTCTCGCCCTCGTCGCCTTTCCTTTTCTCCCCCATTACACACACGTATGGACTATGAACACGCCGGATATTCACCCGTAGGCCGCCTTCATTTAAGCAGCACACACTCTACTCTACTACGGAAACAGAAGCGCATCTATTCTGATTTCTGAGTTTTAAGGATGGTCCGCCCCCGGCCGAGCTCACCGGAGCGCGAGCCGAGCCGGCCGTCAATCGCGCGCGCACCACTAGAAAATAATCCGAGCCGTGGCTCACCGGCTCTACCCTCACACGCCGTACGCTTAACGCTAACCCAGGAGCAAAGCTACGTGCTGCATTGGGAATGTATACTTCAACGTATAATTTTTTTTCAATACTCGTAATAAAAAAGATTTCTTAATCAAAAAAGAGCTTATGAAGAGGATACAACATATCAAAAAAACCATATGCATATTTCAAAGAAGATTACATCTCAAAAAAAATCTTAGATGCAGAAGAACGCTTTTAACAGTAAAAGGGGTTGGTTTTGTATTATTTTTTTCAACAACTGTAACAATTTTTTTTCAACGATCGCAATATTTTTTTTCGACGTCACAACAAAAAGAAACTAACTATCAAAAAGAAAAGGTGGAGTATCTGAAAACACCTATTACGAATAAAATATGTGCAATATTTTTGTTCAACAGTCGCAATATATCAAAGAAGTTCAAAGAAGCAATAATCATACACTTGTAACAAATTTTATAATGAAGCGCAACATATGCGATCACCATGCAACAAAAAAATCCCTTGTGCAACAAATTCATCCCTACGGTTTGCACACAAATACTACACAAAATTCCACTGCAACAAATTTGTAACCTAATTGTAACATGTTACAACATCACAGTGTAACAAAAATAAAAACACTTAGTGCAACAATTTAGAACTTGCTGCAGTAAAACAAGAATATAAATTCATATTGCTTGAGTAGGAAGTGTTCCCCAGCAAGGAGGCTGACGAAGGAGGACGCATCGGCGGACATTTGAGGTGCCACAGGAGCTGCATGGCAGGGCAAGAAGCCACGTAGTGAAGCGCCAGGAGCGGCAGACCGCGCACGAAGTATACACGATCGGCGAGGCAGCGCAGGTGGATGAGGACGAGGTTGAGAGAGAAGCTGTGAAAGAAGATAGGGAATGCTTAAGTATACACGCCGGATATTCACCCGTAGGCCGCCTTCATTTAAGCCGCACACACTCTACTCTACTACGGAAACAGAAGCGCATCTATTCTGATTTCTGAGTTCTAAGGATGGTCCGGGCCCACTCGTCGTCCCCCCGCCCGGTCGAGCACACCGGAGCGCGAGCCGAGCCGGCCGCCAATTGCGCGCGCACCACTAGAAAATAATCCGAGCCGTGGCTCACCAGCTCTACCCTCACACGCCGTACGCTTAACGCTAACCCAAGGAATTTTGGACTGTTTTGGTCGTATACCGCACAAAAATTCCCGTTTTAGCCCTCTAGCTGTGAAATTCCTATTCTAACCCCCCTGTACACACCAGCTGCCGTCCCGCACGACAGCAGGTGACCTGCTTCCGTCCCCGACCGCAGCAGGTGACCTGCTTCCGTCCCCGACCGCAGCAGGTACCTACTGCCGTCACGGACTACCGCGTGGGCAGCACCTGCTGCCGTCCGGGGCGGCGGCCGTCTTGCGCGACGCGTGGCGACCGCGAGCCGCGCCGCCGGGACCGGCCGGACCGCTGCCGCGTGGCGGCACTGCTGCCGTCGGGGCGGCGGCGAGTCTTCGCCTGCGCCACGCCGAGCCCGGCGTCTGGGCGGCCTCGGCTCTTGTGGTGGCAACTTCTTTGCCGTCCCCGACGGCGGAGTTGCTACTAAAACCACGCACCCGAGCCCGTGGCGTGGCCAGCGCGAAAGCAAAGAAGCCGCGCCCGAGCCCGACTTCTTTGCTCGCGTGTATAAGAAGGGGCGAAGGGCGCAGTTCATTTGAAGGACGTCTGCGAGTCACTAAGCAAGAGAAGGTTAGTGCTAGCGAGTGAGCGAGAGAAGCTTAGCGCTAGCGAGCGAGTGAGAGAAGCAAACAGTTCCCAGAAGAGGAGAGAGAAGCGAGGCCGTATAAAAAGGTATGTGGCATTCGCATCCAGCTGTAGTTGTAGTAAATTTTAGAAATGTGATTATGATGTAATAAGATAAATGATAGCAACTGAGTAGTTATAATTCTGCAGTGGGTGTATTTTGACTTAGTGTTCGGATGCAAAATTGAAAGACGGTGTGATTAGCAAGTAATTATAATACTCAGTAGTTAGCATTACGATTAGGCCGTAATTAGTTGACTTAGCAGACTTATTGTTGTTAGTGTTGTCAATTTTATGTCGGTAAAAAAATTTCGTATTGTCACATACCTCATCATAAAATATTAAAATATTCAGAGGTCATTCAGCGAAGTAGAAGTAGAATTGAAATAGAGTTGCCGACGGTCGGGACCCACGGAGCGCATTGTCTATGTACTCTTAACCGGGCATATTGACCTTCGGTCCATCCACTACGCAGTAGACGGCGCCAATGACAAATGGGCCCCACGTGTCAGTAAGTTTTTATTTCAGAAATTAAATAACAAAGAATTCTATGTAGTAGACCCCGCATGTCATTGCTATAGGCTAGGTCTAACTCGGGTATGGAAACTTAAAAATGCTTTGGGAAAATCTGAAGTGATTTATTTTAGTACTGTAAATTCGAGTTAGTTTAAACAAATTCATAAATATTTTAAGTTAGCTCCAAATTTAGTGGAATCAATTTTGTTGTTTTTTTACTTTAACTTGGAATTGGTTTGACACTTTGTAGTACCCTAGAAAATTTTAACTTTTTTTATAGTAGAAATGAAATTAACTTCAACCTTTCATGGATAGAAAAATCATATGAACTCCATTTGGAATGAATAAATTTACGTTGATCTCAAAATTTTATTCCAATTGCTCATGTAAACCACATAATTTTTGGGTCTAGTAGTATTGTGCAATTTTTTCGTGAAATATTTAAACACAAATTTGACTGAACCTGCAACTATGTAATTTTTGTGTTCAGTAGTACAGAAGTGTTAGGAAGTTACTCTTGTGTTAGGTACTTCATGGCGGAGATTCAAGATCTGTTCGTGTTCCACGGGGACGGTCTAGTACGTGATGGACCGTACGGTGTGGACCTGTCAAGTTGCGACCGCACCGTGATCCGGACGCCGTCTCTGAAGGACATGGGCCTCTCGGAGCTAAGGCGGTGCGTGCGTCCCGCGTTCGATCGCGCCACTGGAAGGAAGAAGCTGTGCATCGTGGTGGTGTATCCCTCGATTGCGGGTGGTGCAGGCGAGACCGTTTGACAACTTATGAAGGTCACATGTGACACTTCATGGGCCAATTACATGGGGGTTGTTTGCAACCCCGCTGCTGCGATATATACGCGATCGATGGTCTACTTTCAGTTCGTGGAGAGGACGGGGACATCCGGCGTGGGTGATTTCGGTGAAGCTGCTGGTGGGGAGGAGCCTGCGTTGGTCTTCGGTGTTGGAGGAGACGCTGGCAAAGACGTGGGCGATGGAGACCTGAGGAGGCGTGCCATCAATTTCGAGCCCAACGAAGGTGCGGAGAGATGGTGGGCAGCCCGTATTGATTGTCACGAGTACCTGACCGACCAGGTGGACGAGGTGGAAAGCGTGGAGGACTTGGAAACAACTAGTTCGGAAGGCGACTAAGACCGAGAAGCTGTTACTGGAGGAGATGCAGTTGGTGGGTTTGTAACCACTGACATTGCTTACGTCCCCTCACGATTGGACGACGTTGCAACGACATCGCTGGTTCTGCCACATCGGAAGGGGGCTGAGTGGGGGTTCAATGATGACACCCTGCTCCTAGGGCAACGCTTCCCTGACAAGAGCGCCGCCCAGCATGCTATTTCTAAATACGCCGTTAACATCGGTCGGATGTATCGAGTGCAGAGGTCCAACCCCGACACCTACATCGTCAGGTGTGTTGATGAATCATCTTGTTGGCAAGGTCCGTGCTTGCGCGTTCATGGTCTTTGGTATGGGTTTTGGATAGCGGTCTTTGAAGGACCACACATTCGGGAGTCGTCGGAGCTACGGTCGGTCGGTCCCGACCCGCCTCGGGCCACAAGTATGTCATCTCTCAGTTGATTCTTGTCGTCAATACCTTTGCATGCACTCATTTTCAGACGTATCTGACATTACCCTTTCTTCTAGCAGCAAGTACGAGGGGACAGCAGTCTGATGCAACCATCATCATCACAGAGGGAGGCGCAGCACACGACTTCCTCGCCGGCGTGACGGTTTCCCACTGCAGACACTGACCCGGACTCGCCGCAGCGCGGGGACGAGTGGTTGGGCTCATTGACGCACGGAGTTCAGTCCCAATTGCGGGAGCGTGACCCGTGGTTCGGTGATACGCATGGAGGGTACACCGTGCAGCACTACAGCTCAGACTGGCTAGGAGGATCCTCCTCAGTACAACAACCTACTCAGGTACGCGTGAACGTAGTTACAACTATTTTCTCCGTGCATAAAACCAAGGACTAACTCACCCAGTACCCTTCCCTGCAGGAAGAGCACCAGTGGCTAGATGAGATGCTCAAGCCTGAGCCGGACCCCCACGTTGAGATCACCGCAGCTTCGCATCCCAGGCAGCACCCCTACTACGGCCTGCGAGACGTGCGCCACTCCCCGGACAGATTCACGTTCCCTGATGATCAACTACGCTGTCCGGGCAGGCGACACGACGATACACCCTAGCTAATGTCATGGTTGTGAAAAACGTGTTTATGTAATGTCATTGTGCATTCTGCCTTTTTGATTTATGTAATATCTATGTGCATTACGTTACTGTCATTTTTGTACACAAAATGTTCTCTGAAATATTCAGTACAAACGACAACTGTACCTCCCGATTTTAATTTACTAAACCGTAAAGACATAACGCAATGCTGCCCCGCGATACATCCTCGGACCCGCTGCGTCGCGGACGCGAATTTTGTTCAACCCAATTGCAATTTACCCGTAGGCTATATATATGGATGTTTTGGCTACGATTCCCCTCACTCTTCACTTCCTCTTCTCCTTTCTTGCAGTCTTGGTTTGCCATCGTTTGCCTATACACAGGTATATCTACGGCCTCGTCAAACTTCCGACTGAGCAGGCAATTAGAAACACTACGGCAGCACTTGATTTGCCCTTGTTGCACGGATCCGGTGAATGTCTTCACCTCCCAAACGCCAACCAATCCATCCCGAGTGTTCATGAAGTGTTCAAATCTTACGGTAACTTCTGCCTGATCATCCCCAATGAATTTCTTTCTAGACAGTATATTTTTTCACTTGCAGTTGTAATTCTTTTTACAGAACACAACATGTCGGTTCTGGCTGTGGGCTGATGAAGTAGTGCCAGAGGTTCGAGACATTGCAATGCAAATTGCAGCCTTGCAAGAGGACACCCGTCGTGTGGCTGCATTTCGTCAAGTGCCTCGACCATCGGATGAACCGATGGAAAATACAGATAATGTTCTTAAAAGACTGGATGAAAAGATGGAAAGGGTTGAGAAATCGCTTCAGAAATTAGTTAATATAGCTGGTTTTGCTGTTTTGCTTCTATTATTTCTTATTCTTGCCAAGTAGATTGTAATATCTACTCTTTATCTATGCATCCCTGCACTACATGATGCATGCCTTTGCGACGTTGTTGTACTCCTTTGTAATGATGTATGCATCTGTCTAATTCCGGTATAAATACTTTGTGTGCGAATTAATCAAACCCTAATTTCGAAATACTACATTCCAAATTTTGGAGACCTAAATATGTCCGGTTGCAGATAATTTTATAATACTTACACCCACGCATCGCCAGCTTTTCAGACCGAAATGACCGCACTCTGCAAAACAGGACGTGACAACACTCTGCCTCGCCAGCTTTTCAGACCAAAATGACACCATTCTCAAAAGAAGGACGTGATAACACTCTGCCTCGCCGGCTTTTCAGACCGAAATGACAGCACTCTACAAAGTAGGACGTGACAACACTCTGCCACGCCGGCTACTCACGTCAATTTAACCACACCAAGCCAACCATATGGCCTATAAAAGGAGGTGGAAAACATCTACTACATAACCAAACCCAACGCTACACCAGAGCTTGTTTCGCCACGCCGGGATGGACAAGAGGCAGAAGGAATGGGACGAGATCCGCGAGTTAGCTCGGGCTTCTACGGCACGGGCTGAACAAGCTAGGTATCTTTGCTGACTCGGGGCCGGCAAGAAGCGGCGTGCGGGATGGAAGCTCTTCGCAATGAAGCCCCGTAGCAAAGAACCCCCGCCGAGCGTCCCAACCGAGCATTCGCCGCAACACCCGCCAGAGGGAGAGACGCCGCCCCTCTGTTGGTGCAGGGACACATGCAAGTTCTTCAAATCCAAGCACCGACTCAGCCTCGGCATGCGTTACTGGGGTTGTCCCAACTACTCCTCTAACTATCCCGACCGTCGTTGGGATACGAGAACCTATCGGCAGCCGGTAAGGAGTACTTACAGTAAGTTCCCGTACCAACTCTCTTTTCATAATACGCACTTACAATCTCCCCCGTCTACCCGTAGTCCCCGGAGACTCTGTGTGGCTTCCGCAAGTGGATCGACCTAGAGATCCACCCACACGACCAGTGGCAGCTCGACTTCGAGGAGTGGAATGCCGAAAGGGGACGCGAGATCCGGGAGGAGGATCGTCGGACTGAAGAGCACAACGAGCGTATCCGTCGGGAGACGCAGGCCCATCTTGAGGCGTGCAGGCGCAGGGAGCGCGAGGCACGCGAGAGGGAGCGCGAAAAAAAGCGGGAAATGGCGGCCGAGGCCAGGGCGGCCGGCGAGGAGTACAACGCCGAGCTCGGGAGGAAGGGCAAATGGCCCAGGTCCACACATTAGCCATATTTTTTACTATCTCCTAAAGGCATGCGTACTTACATGGCCCAGAGGCTTGTGTCGCAATGTACCGTAGAAGTAGCGTGTGTAACTAAACCAATTAGCCGAACCAACATGCCATGTGACCACATATAACATGCTTCTGTCCGCGGAGTGCAATATAGTTTTGATTTTGTGCCTCCGCTGAGCCATCAAAATAATACTATATTGCAAGTATGCCTCTTCTGCTGGAATTTCAGAAATAATCATTCACATCGACATTGATTCTTCTATGTTTTAGGGCATCTTCGTAATCATAACGTTCTCAGCCCCTTTAGTTAAGTTCTCAGCATCTTCGAAAATATGATCAAGAACCATAGCGACTAAGAGTACTCATGTGGTACTAAACTTCACACATTTCGAGTCACATGAAATCATGAAACCCTAATTTCCGAAACGTCTCGTCCTAATTTCTAGACCTAGACCCTGAATTTGTCGAGATAATTTCGGAGCATATAAAATTACATAAAATTTACACAATCAAGTCCTCTGTGTAGGGAGTCTGACAAAAAAATTTCATAATGTTCGGACCTCAGTTTCTATATTAGAAAAATTCCTACAAATATTTGACTTCAAAGAATTATGCAAAGAAAATAAAAATTGATAAAAATTCAAAAACATTACACAACCAAGCACACTATGCCAGGAGGCTCCATAAAAAATTTCATAATTTTTTGAACTTATTTAATATATTTAAAAATTCCTCGAACAAATATTATTAATTAGATTTTTTTTTAAAAGCGACAGGTGACGGGTGGTGCCACCTGCTGCCGTCGCCCACGGCAGCAGGTCGCCTGCTGCCGTGCCCGGAAGCAGCAGGTGTGTACGGGGGTCTAGAATAGGAATTTCGCAGCTAGGGGGCTAGAATGGGAATTTTCGTGCGGCATACGCCCAAAACAGTCAAAAATTCTAACCCAGGAGCAAAGCTGCGTGCTGCATTGGGAATGTATACTTCAACGTATAATATATATTTTTCCATCATGTGTAATATTTTTTCAATACTCGTAATAAAAAAGATTTATTCGTCAAAAAAGAGCTGATGAAGAGGATACAACATATCAAAGAAACCATATGCACATTTCAAAGAAGATTACATCTCAAAAAATCTTAGATGCAGAAGAACACTTTTAACAGTAAAAGATGTTGGTTTTGTAATATTTTTTTTCAACGATTGTAACATTTTTTTTCAACGGTCGCAGTATTTTTTTCGACGTCGCAACAAAAAGAAACTAACTATCAAAAAGAAAAGGTGGAGTATCTGAAAACACCTATTACGAATAAAATATGTGCAATATTTTTGTTCAACAGTCGCAACATATCAAAGAAGTTCAAAGAAGCAATAATCAGACACTTGTAACAAATTTTATAATGAAGCGCAACATATGCGATCACCATGCAACAAAAAAAATCCTTGTGCAACAAATTCATCCCTACGGTTTGCACACAAACACAACACAAAATTCCACTGTAACAAATTTGTAACCTAATTGCAACATGTTACAACATCACATTGCAACAAAAATAAAAACACTTAGTGCAACAATTTAGAACTTGCTGTAGTAAAACAAGAATATCAATTCATATTGCTGGAGTAGGAAGTGTTCCCCAGCAAAGAGGCTGACGAAGGAGGACGTATCGGCGGACATTTGAGGTGCCACGGGAGCTGCATGGCGGGGCAAGAAGCCACGCAGCGAAGCGCCAGGAGCGGCAGACCGCACGCGAAGTATACACGACCGACGAGGCAGCGCAAGTGGAGGAGGACGAGGTTGAGAGAGAAGCTGTGAAAGAAGATAGGGAATGCTCACTGCTTGGTCGATAAGGTGTGGGTGGATAGAGTGAGACGAGGAAGGCGAAGTGAATAGCAAAGTTAAAAGATGTACGAGTGATCAAGAGTAAAACACGTGGGAAAAAAGTAAATAGGAAAATTACAGAAAAAGCGGTCGATCACATTGATCGTTACCCCATTAATATAGTTCCCACTTGCGCTATCAGAGACACGCCGCAGTAAACAAAGCCACGACACAACTCTCACCATAAACTCTCTCTCTCCCTCTCTCTCCAGTGAGGTTGTTCGTGCTCAGTCACAGAGCTACGAGGAGTGTATCCATGGCGGCGTCCCCTCCTCTCGTCTTCCTGCTCCTCTGTTGCCTTTGCGGTGTGCCGGCGGCGGCGGGGGCGGTGATGGACACGCTGAAGCAGGGGGAGTTGCTGACCGGGGCGGCGACGCTGGTGTCCTCGCCGTCGGGGGTGTTCGAGGTGGGCTTCTTTGCGCCGGACCCCAAGCTGCCCTCCCGTCTCTACCTCGGCATCTGGTACCGCAGCATCTCGCCGAGGACCGTCGTCTGGGTCGCCAACCGCGCGGCGCCGGCCACCGCGAGCTCGCCGTCGCTCACGCTCACCGCCACCGGCGACCTCCGCGTCCTCGACGGCGCGACGAATGACGCACCGCTGCTCTGGTCCTCGAACACGTCCACGGGGGCAGCGCCGCGCGGGGGCTACTCGGCCGTCATCCAGGACTCCGGCAGCCTCGAGGTGCGCGGCGAGGACGGCACACTGTGGGACAGCTTCTGGCACCCGACGGACACCATGCTGTCCGGGATGCGCATCGCCGTGCGCGCCCCGGGGAGGGGCCCCTCGGAGCGGATGCTCTTCACGTCGTGGGCCAGCGAGACGGACCCCTCGCCGGGGCGGTACGCGCTCGGGCTCGACCCGGCCAACTCCAGTCAGGCCTACATCTGGAAGGATGGCAATGTTCCCATCTGGAGGTCAGCTTTTTGATGCCCTGCTCCCTAACATCTTTCTTTTCTGTTTAGTTGTTTGGAGTAATATCATTTACTTTGATTTTCTTGTTAGTTAATTATAAGATTGTAGGGCGTATGATGTTATGGAGACTAGTTTTAATTTTGGCATTAATTACGCCTTGGATCAATTAGGGGTTGTTAATGTACTAGTAGTCAGCTGCTGGCTGTTCTGTTCTTTCACCATCTGACTTGGGAACTTCTGAAATCTGGTAGGATTTTTCTTTCCCTGTAGGAGTGAATGCATCGAATTCTGAAAAGGAGATGTTGTGGTTCATGGGGCAATCAAAGACCTGTGTTTAGTTTGTAAAAAAGAATGCTCGAATTCAGCGATTTTGTTTTGGTAGGTGGTCTAGTTTGCTTTGGCTTTTGCAGCTCATGCTCTCCTAGAGTCCTAGTTGCTTCAGTCTGCAGCAAGGCAGCTTCAGCTATCGGCTTAGCTAGTCCGGATAGCAAATTACGAGCATCTCCTTTTCAGAGGTGATATGAACATCGTTTTCACTAGGGGTGTCAATCAGATACGAATTATCCGTTTTATTCGACTACCATATTCGATAGGATACGAATATGGTTTATATTTTTCCATCCAATTAACAATTTCCCTCCTATTCGTATTCGTATTCGCATAAAAAATATGGATACGAATATGGTATGGACTTTATTCGTATTCGAATTTGATAAAACAATATACATATTTTATTGTAGTATGGCTAATTAGTTGGATGATAATTTTTAGTTTAATGTGAATTCATGTTTCTAGGTGAAATAGATAAACTAGAATGATTAAGTGTGCTATGTACGAGGATAAAGTATCATGAATATCTTGCCATTACGTAAGTTACGAGGATATCCGAATCCGATCGAATTGAGTGGGTATTCAATTCGTATTTGTATTCGTTACAACATTCGATTCGTATTCATATTCAATAATATTTGAATTTGTATAGAAAATACAAATACGAATACGAATACAGGAAGACCACTATTAGATTCGTATGCGATCCGTTGACACGCCTAGTTTTCACTTCATTATAGAACGGTTGGAGAAGGTACATAAAAAAGATCAAGTTTAGAAGTAGGAAACTAGTCATGTGGGGAAACATTACCTCCCACTCGCAGATTGCAGTCCATCAGTAGAACTAGTCAGTCATGATAGGTCATTCCAGCACTTTAACCTCTGTTTCTTGATAGTTTTGTCTGTTTTGCTCTGCATTTTATGGTTAGGATGGCATCTGTTAGTTATCCTTAATGCTCAAAAGCTTGAAAACCTTACATGTTAGAGGACCATTTGAACAAATTTCTGAAAGATAAAGTTTATCTTTGGTGTGCCTGTGCTTGTCCAACAGTCCGTGCAAAGTGTTGTTAACACGGGGTGTCAGCTTTGGTTAATCATTTTGTTGAAAATGAGTAGAATTCTGTATGTTTCCTAGTGACTTGAGCTTTTGGTTAAGACTATTGGTGCATGAAGCTCAACACGTAGTTCAAGAGTTTATTTTTTTTAAAAAAAACTTAAGACCTAAGGGCTTATTACACTTGCTTATTAGTACTAAAATTTGGAATGGGTGGTTTAGTGGTGTATTGGTGTGCATTTATCGGCTTGTCACTGGACTGGATTGTGCCTGCACTCCGCTAAATCTTGTACCATTGCACCCTGCATTTGCACTCTGATAGCACCCCTTGATGTTTATCCATGTTTTAGAGATGTCTAGGTGTAAGAACTGTTGAAGTAGGATGTCTGCTGTTTGCTGACAGTGACTTTTGGGGAGAGGGTTGGTTTATGAAGCTCAACAAGGCTTCTAACTGATGAGCTGTACACCACAATTTTTGTCTGGTACATTTACTGTAGTTTTTTTTTTTATGTGTATCTCTTTAACTACCATGCTTTCTTTCTGTTGGGTGTGATTCACAAAATGGTCTCCATTTCGTGGCTGGGGTAATGAAGAGGTCCAGTAAAGCCAATCTTTTCCAAATTGCATGATATCTTCTCTATGATTCCCACTATTTGTGTGTTTGAACATCAGCTTGACGATAGAAATGAAAAGGCAGTAGCTTCCATAGAAGGGAACTCGATACTTGGGAAATAAGTAATCCAATTATTACAAAACCAAGGATGGGAAATGAAGTGGAATTTGGTGAGAGCAAATTGATAGCATTAGTGACAGTACAACCACTCGAATGTACATTGTCAGTATAATATAATTGAATGACTTAATTCAAGATATCATAACTTGAATTGAATCCTTTACAGGTCGGGCCAATGGACTGGGCAGGGTTTTGCAGGCATTCCGTGGAGGCCACTGTATTTGTACGGGTTCAAACCAGCAAATGATCCAAGCCTCGGGTCGTACTTCACTTACACTGCTCCAAATGCATCTCTGCAGAGGTTTGTTGTTATGCCAAATGGCATGGACGTCTGTTACATGGTTAAGAAGTCTGCACAGGAATGGGAAACTGTCTGGTCGCAACCGTCAAATGAGTGTGAGTACTATGCCACATGCGGTGCAAACGCGAAATGTAGTGTGGTGCAAGATGGCAAGGCAAAATGTACCTGCCTTAAAGGTTTGTCTTGGTCCAAAATTTTTACAATTTGAATTTCTGTCTTACAGAACAGAAAGTGTTACTCTAAAAAAAGGTTTATGCAGTGACCCCCCTCAACTCTTATTTGCTTACAATCTGTGAATTTGCCTTAGGAAGCATGGAAGTGTCTTTTTCCTTACTTAAATGGGCGCACTTCCTTTCCTGTTCACCGATTGTTCGCAACAACTGACAATAAACTGCAATTAGGACCCTAAAATCGGAATACAAAAATAAGTACTAGTTGGAATGGTGACAGTACTAGTTGGAATGGTGACTTGACCATTTTTTTATTTACTTCAATAGGTTTTCAGCCGAAGTTGCAGGATCAGTGGAAGGTGGGAAATTGGAGTCAAGGTTGCGTCAGGAACCCACCTTTGGATTGTCAGTTTAACCAAACTGGGGATGGATTTCTTCCTATCCCAAACATCAGGTGGCCAGATTTCTCATATTGGGTATCTACTGTGAATGATGAGATTGGGTGCATAGATGCCTGCCAGAACAACTGCTCATGCGGTGCCTATGTTTACCTGACTACAACGGGGTGTCTAACCTGGGGTAATGAACTGATTGATGTTTACCAGTTTCAGAGCGGGGGGTACACCCTAAACCTCAAACTTCCTGCTTCTGAGTTACGTAAGTGATGACGATTATCTAAAGAAAGTCTAAATATGCACGTTTCCATATTTCCACCCTTGTAAATTGTGATGTTAATGTTGGTTCTGCTGTCCCTTGAGGAGCAGGCTCACATCACGCAATTTGGAAAATAGTCACAACAGTGTCTGCCGTGGTGCTATTTGTTTTGATAGCTTGCTTGTTTTTGTGGTGGAAGCGTGGCAGAAATATCAAAGGTAAGGTTCCACAAATTTATGTTCACTAATAGACGTGTAGTAAAAGCTGACTCCTGTCAGTATACAGGTCAGGTGTCCTACTTAGTTCCATGATTAATCTCGCCTTACAGAGATTAGAAAAACTATGAACTTTGCTGTCATGCTGTTGTAAACTCTTTGCTAAAAAAGATGTAGTTGTGAACTGACAGCTATCGTAATTGTTTTTGAACGTGACAGCTATAGTAATTAGTCATGTTTCAAAATGAATTCTTCGAGGCATGTATAATGTTAACTACCATTCTGGAGCAGATGCAGTGCACAGAAGTTGGAGGTCAAGACATTCATCTACCCGATCTCAGCATAGCAGTACTATGCTGAATATCTCACAGTCGATTCCTTTCAATGATGAAATGGAGGACGGGAAAGGTCATGACCTCAAAGTATACTCCCTGGACCGCATAACAGCTGCTACTTATAATTTCAGTGACAAAAACAAGCTTGGGGCAGGAGGATTTGGTCCTGTCTATATGGTATGTACCATGTTATAAACGACAAACTAATCTTTTTATTATACTTGGCTTCATGATAATTAATATCATGAATCACTGTAGGGAAAATTACCTGGGGGAGAAGAAGTTGCCGTGAAGAGGCTTTGTAGGAATTCAGGTCAAGGCCTTGAGGAGTTCAAGAATGAGGTCATACTGATTGCAAAGTTGCAGCACCGCAATCTTGTCAAACTACTAGGATGCTGCATACAGGGAGAAGAGAAGATCTTGGTGTACGAGTACATGCCTAACAAAAGTCTAGATGCATTCCTCTTCAGTACGTATCACTTCCATGTATCTCCATACCTCCTCTGAATCAACAAATATACTGATCGAATTGTGATTACTGTGGATGAATAGATCCTGAAAAGCAAGGTCTCCTAGACTGGAGGACACGGTTTGATATCATTGAAGGTATTGCTCGAGGGATGCTATATCTCCACCGGGACTCAAGGCTACGTGTTGTTCACCGTGATCTCAAGGCCAGCAACATTCTCCTAGACACAGACATGAACCCCAAGATATCAGATTTTGGAATGGCAAGGATGTTTGGAGGGGATCAAAACCAATTCAACACGAATCGTGTTGTTGGGACATTGTATGTGCAATTCAAATAGACCTTACAATAACCACAATATTGCTACTGCATTATGTTAAGTTGATTTTCCTTTTGCAGTGGCTACATGTCTCCTGAATATGCAATGGAAGGCATTTTCTCAGTCAAGTCTGATGTTTATAGCTTTGGAATTCTGATCTTGGAGATCATCACAGGGAAGAGGGCTGTCAGTTTTCATGGTCAGCAGGACTCCCTAAACATGGCAGGATATGTAAGCACGTACTTATCCCATATCCCACACTAATCCTTTTTTTCCTTTCTTCATGGCTCGACTTCACAACCATTTTTCAGGCTTGGCGACAATGGAATGAAGACAAGGGTGAAGAACTGATCGATCCATTGATAAGATCATCTTGCTCACTTCGACAGGTCTTGAGATGCATCAACATTGCATTGCTATGCGTGCAAGATCATGCCCAAGACCGTCCCGACATCCCTGCGGTCATCCTAATGTTGAGCAGCAACAACTCCATCCTTCCCATGCCGAGGCCGCCTACCCTGATGCTACAAGACCGTGCTACCGAGACGATCAAATCAAGTGAGAAGGACAAGAGCCACTCCATCGGTACTATGTCAATGTCACAGTTGCATGGAAGATAGCATAGCAGGGACAATATACTGAAAATTACGACATCATTGTGTGTTCTTTTTTCTAATTTTCCTGAGGTTACAAAGGTGTTGTTTTGTGTAGATTAGGAATTTGGGGGTTTGATCATGCCAATTTGTACGGAAATTTCATTCATGTCATGTAAAGTGGCCTTCAGTTTTGCAAAACGAAATCTGTGGAGGTGATTGTAGTATCGTAACCATTGTAATTTAACAACCCACAGTGTGCATAAGCTAACCATAAGATAATCACGAAAGCTAAGTACCTCATACAACTTTGCTGATACAATATACAATGTCTTCTAGAGTGAAGTTTCCCCTTGTCTAATTTAGCATCCCATCTGCTGAACAAGAAATGTATACCATAAATTCATAACTTCATAAGGAATTGCCACATCTGAATCTTAACCATGCCAAAACTCTCCAGAAGAGCACAACTCAGTGAAAGTTCGTTGTCACGATGGGGTTTAGTTAGTCAGCTACGTGCGAGCTTAACAGCAGGCGACCCAAAATCTCTTAACTTGATCTCATTGGCACGTGCTAGTTTAGTATCGATTGTACATATTCTCTACTACTTAAAAATAAGATTTAGTGACCGTCTGTCCTCTCCTCCCCCATCCACTGAGATAATATCAAGAGCGAGCTTCGTCCTTGTTGCATTCCTTTCTCCTTTGCGCGCCGATAGATGGGTCCGCATCATAAACCTCCCGCCCTGAACGGCTCACCACTTCCCCAACTGTTCCCCACGACGCTCTCCTTCCCTTACGCACACCGCAACACCACATCTAACGTTTGTTTCTTTCTCATCTCCGCGTCCGTCTCCGTGCCCTCGCGGCGCCCACACCGCCTCCATCCTCTCGACGACCACACCGTCCAATCTCCAGCGTCATCCTCTCGACGACAGCTCTGCCGACTCCTGACACGGCTAATCGGATGGGATTTCGACGGGAGGGGAGGCTGTGAGGTCTCCGTTCGGAGTTCTCGAGGATAGCATAGATATGAGCGGCATGGACTCAAGGGGCAGATTGTCTTCTAGTTGTCTCCGGTGAGGGCGGTGATGGGCTGTGAAGTACTACCACGCCAGATGTCAGGGCGGGATGGCAGAGCACGGCTGGTATGGTGGCAGCGGCTCCAACATCTCTGCTTCTCTGTGCAACAATGGTGTAGGACAAAACAACGCAACAACGAGGCCACTCAGACGAGGCGACCTCTGCCCGAGCACGTCGTTGCTTCCACTTTCCTCCCCTTCCCTTCTCTTCCCACTTTTTTTTTTGTTCATGCCTTTGAATAAATCCACTTTCCCCTGTTTTGTTACTGGTATTTGTGGATATCATAGGGATATGTTCATGATTTTATAATGATGTTACAATTGGCAATGGTATTGAGGGTTTGTCGAAACACACATTTTCGACAAAGTTTCAATTTCTGTCAGACAGCTAGCGGTCAGACCTGCCAGGGCGGTGGTCTGACCGGCCTGTGAGGCGGTCAGACCGGTCAAGGTTTTGGCTAAGAGACTAGCGGTCAGACCGACTAATGGGCAGTGGTCTGACCGGCCATAAAAGTAGTTTTGAGTTTAGAGCTGGGCCAAAAATAGAGGGTGTAGGCAAGAGAGGGGATTCTCCTACACTTGGTCTCATAATTTTTGGAGCTTCAAGTCAAAAATTCTATTCATTTGAAATTTCCAGAGAGGCTTCGGATTTCCAAGGGGGAAAATTGGCTAAGTCCCTTACTAGGCGGTCAAACCAGCTAGGTGGCGGTCAGACTGGCCAGGGGGCGGTCAGGCCAGCTAGGTGGCGGTTAGGTCAAGTTCATGGGTTTCAGTGCATACATGTTGCATAATGCATGTTTTGATTAACGTGTGTCAAGTTGTAAAGAACTTGTTCTCGAAATTGATTTCTTTGTTTATTGTTGTGCAGGAAACTTGGAGGTCAACGACGAGGATGATCGGGACTAGGCTTGGAGAGCTGAGATCTAAAACTATCGAGGATGCCGAGTGAAGTCAATGAACTCAAGCATGGCGCAAAATGGGCATGGATGACCGAACGGGAAGTTCGGTGCGACGGGTTGCATCAAGCGACGTGGGGGTCAGTGCAAGTGCTGGATGGGAGAGATTTGCCGACATAAAGAGAGCCGTCGATCAACCTACACGTGGCAAAGTATGGGATTAATTCATAAAGTTTGAACTCGGTCTTTGGAGAAGGATCGAGAAGGGGTATTTTAGTAACTTCACCAAAATACCGTCTCGATGGCTTTTGGCTAAACCGCGGCGCAAGACGGCGCAAGGAGAAGTGGTTTAGGTCAAGAGAAGATGAGGATGACGCTTTGTAATACGTGCGTGAGTTAGACCCGTTTGTGTGTGGGCTTAATAGGTGCCCATTAGGAATGTCCTTCTAGAAGCTAGCCTCCACTATAAATAGAAATAGGGGGTGGGTGTTGGTTGTGCACCTCCCAACCCTTGTATTGAGGAAACCCTAGTTTATGTTTAGGGAGAGGAAATTGGAGGGGTTAGGGTTCTAGAGAATTGGATTGATTGTGTGCTCAAGTGTTGAGTCTTTGTCCTCCAAGATGGAGTGGCTGTAAACCGACATCAATCTCGAATCGATCCAAGTAAGATTCCTCAAAATGAGTCTCTTCTTGTTCTTACTCTCTCATTTGTGATTTCGGAGCTTTCTTTGATCCTTCCATTTTCTTTTGGTTTCTGGCCTGGATCTTTCTTGATGTGACATGTGGGAATGCATCTAGAATTATCTTGATCATCTATCACTGACGAGCAAGTTTTTGGATCACATTTTGGTTTTGACTCGATTTTGAAGCAACCTTCACTCAAACAGAAAAATGTTAGAACTTAGCAATGATCTTCACGATCCTTGATTGGAATAGGTTCCTGACATCCTAGAGAAGGTATGTTTCAAGTTTCGTGAAGTTTAGAGTTGTGGATCAAAAGTTAGACCAATTTGTGATTTCGAGTTCGGACTGATTTTACTATTCATCGTGCTGGAGGTCGGACCGCCCCTTGGAGAGGCCAGACCTCCCCATGGAGAGGTCAGACCACTAGGCTGAGAGGTCTGACCGCCCAACTCGTTGTGAATTAAGTTTTTGGTGATTTTGGTTGTTTTTTCTTCGGGGTTTTGATTGGATTCAATACAAGTCTTCCGCTATATTTGTACATTGATCTTCATAGCTCTCATAGCTATTGGAGTGAAAAATGTGTTAAATCCGATCAAGGTGAAAAAGAGATTGTGCTCCTATTCACCCCCCTTTAGTCATCGTTTCGGTCCAACAAGTGGTATCAGAGCCCGGTTAGTTCAATCTTGCTCTTAACCGGTCACTGAATTTGGCGATAGAGAAGTACTCCACCAAGCCGCATATCTTCGATGGACTTGACTATGCCTATTGGAAGAATCGTATGCGTGTCTTCTTTCAGAGCGAAGAACAAGTTGTATGGGAGGTTTTTCGAGCCCCGCTCGTCTTGCCCGAGGTTGCTACGCCGGCTTCAGCAGCCCTCTTGGCTAACAACCACAAGGCAAAGAACCTTATGTATGTCGGGCTTGGTAGATAGGAGTATGACAAGATTTGTCATTTTGAGACCGCGCACGAGATTTGGAACACCCTCGAAACCTACCATGAGGGTTTATCCCAAATCAAGAAAGTACACCAAACGGTCTTTAAGCGAGAATACAATAAGTTCTAGATGCGTCCTGGAGAGAGCATCGATGATGTATTCACTCGCTTTAACAAGGTACTCAATCAGCTGAGAGCGGTTGATATCGAGTATTCTCAGTCTGAGAATGTCACCCATATCTTGGCTGCAATCAACACCAAAGAATGGGAGATGAAGGCTACTGTCATTGAGGATAATGTCAACCTCTCTGATCACACTTTGGAGTTGCTTTATAACAAACTCAAGACCCATGAGAGCAAGAGAGTTGATCATCATAAGAAGGAGAATATGGCTTTGGTCGCTGACCCTCTCAAGAGAACTTCGGATGGCTCTTCTGAATCTTCCTTTGGATTTCCACTTGCTTGTTTATCTGCAATCCATGAAGAGGAACTTAAGAGTATCCATGAGGCCGAGTTAGCACTCCTAGCCAAAAAAAATTCACACGGGCCTATAACAATGTGAGAAATAAGAAGAGAGGTGGCCCTATGATATGCTATGAGTGTGGAGAGTTCTACCATATCCGGGCGAACTGCTCCAAGCTAAAAGAGAAGGACAACCACAAGGAGGAGAAGGTAGCTTAGAGGAAGCCTCAAGGGAACAAGCCCAAGTTTGATGCTGCCAAGCTCATGAAGGCTGCTCACCGAGTTCTTGCCGCTTTTGGAGAGCAATCCATGAGTGATGTGGACTCTGGGAGTGAGGAGTACAAGGAGGAGGAGCTACCTCAAGACAAGAAGAAAGGAAAGGCAAAGGACTTCACCGGCATGTGCTTCATGGCCGACTCCGTCGACGCTGATGACATCAATGAGGTACCTCCATCATGTGACGTTCTCTCTGTTAGATGTGATACCATCTTTGAGCACTGCTTAGCCAGGATAAGGCGTTAGAGTTGATCATGGCTATGAATAAGGAATTAGAGTCACAAGTTGATAATTTCACACTAGAACTTGTGAATGCTAAGAACCTTGATGCTGATGAATGTGTTGGAAATATACCCTAGAGACAATCATAGAGATGATGATATTTTATTATGTTTATGATGTTGATAAATATGTTATCGTGTTCCTTGAATGAATCATTTGTTATAGATCAATAAGTATGTGACTTGTTGGTGGAACTCTTTAACTTATATGATATTATTCTAAATGTATCCTTGGTCGGAGGTTACTGGTCGGAACACCGGTGACTCTATGACTAGCACATGTATTGATTGATGACCTTGTTTCACCGGTCATAGATATGGGGATATCGAATAAATAATGTGAGCACATGTTAGAGAATATGGGGTTGGATAGACCCATCATTGAGACACTATTGAGATTGTTATGAATCTATGTGTCATTAGTTGGTCTCAAGTAATGATGATGCATAATCCTTAGACCTGAGATCAGCATGGTTCCCTACATGTGTAATGGCACTCTTAGGGTTGCCAAACGCTACTCGTAACTGGGTAGTTATAAAGGTGGCTTTCAGGTGTGCTATGAAACATGCGGAGGGATGTGACTGGTCGAGATGGGATTTGCCCCACCTAACATAACAGGAGAGATATCTCTGGGCCCCTCATGGTGATCGGATAAAGAAAGTGCATGGCTATGCCACTAGTGGTCGAAGTGTCGACCACATGAAGTTATCCGACACTCGATCGAGAAAGTATTGAACAGTCCATGGTGACACAACATCTCACCTGGAGTTCAACCAGACATCGTGAGGCAAAGGGAGAATGCATGAGTAGGTCTCTTAGTTCGATCAGTTACGGACTGGTCGTATGGAGATACGATCTGGTCGTAAATTGATCGAACGTAGTCACAAAATGGTAAGGACCTGGTCGTAAGGAGTTGCAAACTGGTCGGGACCAAATATGATCTGGTCTTACGGAGATACGAACTGATCGCATGTGATGAGGACCTGATCATAGATCATATTACATCAAGGTTCGCTCGCTATTCTATGTGTATTTGGGAATCGTTATATGCTGCTAGGTACCGCTAACGACTGGTGGTCGGAAAGGAGTTTCCGAGTCATAACCGATTACACATGAACATGTATGGTCACACACTTAAAGGGCTAGGATCTGTTTTGGATGGTGATCCAAATTCGTATAGGCCGCAAGTTCCTAATGGGCCTCAAGGCCGAGACCCATCATGGATGCCTATATAAAGAGGGGCGGTGGCATGGGGTGGGAGAGAGGATGATCTTTGGAAGAACTCCCAAAACTCTAATAGCTACGCCTTCTCAAGCACGCTGCCGGTGCTAGCACTCTAGCGTGTGGTTATCCTGCCCCGTACGTGTGGATACCTCAAAGGTGTTGTTGCGAAGCATCAGCACTAGGACGATCCGCGACTTGTGACGATCACCAGAGTCGGAGGAGAAGTCGCGTGGTGAGTACAACCACTCGAAGGAGCAGACGCGCAGCGAGTGTGACCACTCGAAGGAGCAGACGTGTCGTGAGTTTGACTACAACTGCATCAACTCGCTACAACGACTCTACTTCCGCTACGAGTCGGCGCGTCTAGCGGTAATGTCGTGATCTATTACTAGCGGTGGTTCCTTGGTTGCGCGGTAATTTTTGTTTGTGCTATCGTAGTCTTGCTCGTAACCCTACAGCTACAGGGACTTTTCTCCATCTACGCGTAGGCTTTGGCTCACGGTGGGTCTCCCTAGGCCCGGACTACCTGGCTGGTGCACCTGGTCCACCAGCTCCCGAAGTACCCCACCTTCGGGCTTCTCCCGCTGTGGTTCTAGAGGACCTGCTGTTTCGGGCCTTGTGAGAACTCCGAAGGCCCTTCGGAGGGGCTCCGGGTCTTCCCCGAGGTGGCCCCAGAGGGCTCACTGCTTTGGGCCTCGCGGGGCTCTGGAGACGCTTCGGATGGGCTCTGGGTGTTCCCCAAGGTGGCTCGGGAGGACCCACTGCTTCAAACCTCGTGGGGCTCCGGAAACCTTTTAGGGAGGCTCCGGAGTGTCTCCGGAGCATCCCCGAAGGGACACCTGATGCCCCCAGGGAGGGGGCCCTTCGTGCTTGTGGGTTGCGGGGTCTGTCCAGCGGGCTTCGCTGGGTCGTTGGGGTCGGTAGGGCCGCCCCTACGACAGGCATTTTACTCTAACGGCTAGTCAGACAAGAGAAGGGCATGTATTAATTCTTGCTTTTAGGTTGGTTGATACTAGTTAAATTGAGTTAGAGTAAGCAAAAGTATTATTATTGACCACTGCAACACCTAGTTTGGAGTATGTACTGGTGTGGATGTGTGCTGTCATGATCATCAAGGATGGGAGAACACATTGAGCAAGTCCCGTGTTTTGACTTCTAAAGTTATGAGCTCATCGGCTCCCTTGCCTTTCCGTGTTGATGGTGCTTACATGGTTGTAATTTGTGTAGCCAATTTAAACCGTAACTACTAGTTTGAGTTAATATAAATATATCTTTGTTTCATTGTGTTATTTCTCAAACAATAATAGTTGTTGTAGTTTAAACAATAGGGTACTAGCTGGTGATCAAAAGTCTGAGAACTATTTTGTAGGATTCGATATAAGGCAATGAAATACTTTCATTTACTGGGATATATATCTTTACCTATCCATAAATACTTTCAGGTTGTTTAGTTGGGATATATTTGCTTTCAGGTTGTGTGATATTCCTACTTTGAGGTTGTTCAGTTGGAGTGACCCCCCAAGTTGTCTCTGAAATGTCTCTTAATCTTGCAATGTTATGTCTTGAGCATATTAAAGCCACAAGTTATAATGGGGTGATCCATGCATATTATTTGCTGGTTTGATGCTCGATAATTTGGTTTGGTATGGTTTGGGGTTGCAACAACTTACTTGCATTAGGAGAGGGATCAAGACAGAATTTAGGAGCATCGGGCTGATTGCTAGAAACAAGGGATGCACATTGTTCGTTGCAAAATTGTGCCATGTTCATCGTTCTCCTCTTTTTCTTTCCTACCTTAATAGATTTATACTTTTAATTTGGACAGGCCAAACAAAGATCAGACAATGGATTGGATTAGGAGTTGTATGCAAGAATTAGATCTTGCTATTGATTTTCAGTACAATTATTGGATATTTCTAACAAATCTAGATATTTCTATTAAGAGGTTGTCTTATTTATGCACCAGTTCTTAGGGAGAATTGACCTTATTTATGTTGTTAGCATGTGATATTTAATTGTGTACAATAATTGGTCTTATCTATGTTGTTAATGGGGCTACTGGGTATGGGCGCTCCTCGATCAATTTTAGATGCTCAAATGGAGAATTGGTTGGTACAAGCATATCATGTAGCACTTCATGACTTATTAATGCATCTACTGATCATACATCCTTTACCACTATCTTGATGATTAATGGAGTTCATTTGTATAAGGTATACGCGGTTCAGGTTACCAAACCTAGTCAAGTTATATCATAACAATCTTTTTTTTGAGCAAATATCTTATAAATCTTAGAAGTAAGATATCATAAGATGAAGTATGACTATCCTTATAGCTACCAGGTTCATATTGTAGCTACTATGGTTCATAATCTAGACTACAGGATACCTGGTGTGGACAACCTGAGAATGAGGAGGGTTTATTTTTAGAATACTCTTATTCTCGAGCTGTTTGTTTTCAGTTCTAACTCCTACGGTCCTACTTTGGGCTGAAGACACATGGTCAACAATTCCAGTGTAAGTACATTACACAAGCACTCAAAATGCTTATTATTTAGCTTCTTGAATACATATTTTGCCTTCTTTGGATTCTTTGAAAATCCAAAGATGATAGTTTTTTTTTCAAAAAGTTGAATGGTATGTGCATTCTCACCCATCAGGCAAAAGCACACTAGCTAGGTTACTCTATGTAAACTCAGCCAAGAGATGGCAACACCTTTAAGTCCTCTAAGGCTCGAGAGGTTGAAAGGTTTAGCCTAACAAAAGACCTCTACCCTTCGATATATGATCTGTTGCTTGCTATTTTACTGTGCGGTTGTACAACCTGGCTATTCCCATGGTCACAACCACGATCTCTACCTCTCGGCATCGACTATCATCATACATAATAATCATGTAATCAAATCATAAACATACATAATCATCTCATATCATAAATGATCAATGCGGCATAACAGAAATTAATTAATCAAATCATCAATCTCATTCTCATCCTACTGTGCACCAGTGCATCAAATTTTAAGTTAATTAACCATCCTAAGTCAAGTTCTAGAAATTAATTAATTGTGAACAAGTTTTAGTTAAATTAACCAATCTCATGGTCACAACCACGATCTCTACCTCTCAGCATCGACTATCATCATACATAATAATCATGTAATCAAATCATAAACATACAGAATCATCTCATATCATAAATCATCAATGCGGCATAACATAAATTAATTAATCAAATCATCAATCTCATTCTCATTCTCATCCTACTGTGCACCAATGCATCAAATTTTAAGTTAATTAACCATCCTAAGTCAAGTTCTAGAAATTAATTAATCGTGAACAAGTTTTAGTTAAATTAACCAATCCCATTGTCACAACCACGATCTCTACCTCTCGGCATCGACTATCATCATACATAATAATCATGTAATCAAATCATAAACATACATAATCATCTCATATCATAAATCATCAATGCGGCATAACAGAAATTAATTAATCAAATCATCAATCTCATTCTCATCCTACTGTGCACCAATGCATCAAATTTTAAGTTAATTAACCATCCTAAGTCAAGTTCTAGAAATTAATTAATCGTGAACAAGTTTTAGTTAAATTAACCAATCCTAGAGCAAATTTTTAGTAGATTAAATTAATCTAAGTTGTCAAACTATTCACCACGGACCTAGACCCCGTTCTGATACCAACTGTAACACCCCGACCCAACACTGAGCCCAGAATGTCACCTAAACTATTCTAGCTACCAATTTAAAGACTTAATTAACAATAATTCTAGCAAGCATGCATGGAATTAAAACCCACAAACAAGTCACAAGAAATCAATTAAAGCAAGATAAATGCATAAGGATAAACATTCACAACTTGATCACATGCGCCAAGAATGCTTAGATCACATGCGCCTAAGAAACACTTGAGATACACACACTAGAGAAACACCCAGGATACCGCACCCGAGAAATGCTTGGGATACCGAGACCATGCTCCCGGTACATAGGATGGCAACAAGTATAATAAGCAATTAATAAATAAAATAGAATTGAACTAATAATAAATCAACCAAAGTTCCAACTATCAAACCAATAATAACCAAGTCTAATAATGAATAAATCCTAAAGGAGATTATCATGCCTCTAGATTTAGTGAAAGAAAACTAATTAAGAATGTTTGTGTGATAGATGCATGTGTGCTACTCCATCCCATGCATGTCGCCGTCAACGATCACCTAAAAACAACAACAAAGTAAGAGTGAGTCTACGACTCAGCAAGTACATAATAAAACAATAAATAAAAAGTTCAATATTCAAATAAATCATATCATGGTCATTATCATTGTTATTCTTTACTCAATTAGTCATATCATCTCTCATGTATGCAATGCACCATTATGCTCATGCTCATATGCAACTCCATCAGCTGCTACCCGTATAGCGGAGTGATCACCCGTCGATAAACCACTCTATCCTTCACCCTCGTGAAGTCCCTACCGATGTAGATTTTTATCTAGAGCACTCTGGACTAGTCATGTAAATTTCTCACTGACCTCACCGGAATAGTTACATAAATTTCTCATCGACCTGGTTTGTACAACTCCTGTTATGATGAATATAAATGATGCAACATCTTTTAATTGTTCATTAACATAATCCATCATCATTAATACCATATCACGCCATCAACCCGCCATGTCATTAATATTTCATATCATAACATCATTAAACCATCATCGTCATAATACCATAGCAGTGGCGGAGCTAAGCATCGGGCCACCGAATCAATGGCCCAAGGCCAGCTCAAAATCTTTGTTATTTTTTTATCGGCACCACGCTAGACTAGCCTGGACCGATGTAATTTCGTCTGGGTTGCTGACTGCACCCCTGGGTAGTAGTAGTTGCCGTACATCTCCTTGCCGTCGCACACCGTGGCGTCCAAATCCCAACTATTTCTCGAGATTTTTCGGCCGTTTTGCCCCCGTGCGTCGCTGTTGCTGACCATCGCCGGTTGGTTATTGCAAATTTCCATCCCGAAGCACGTGCTCTCGTATTTTTATAAGCGACCGTCTCTGCGTCGTTCGTTCGTTCGTTCGTTCGTTGCTCTTAAAAAAGAGACTCTTCCGAGTAGCAATTGCACTAGTTTCGATAGCGTGTGCGCTGCCGTCGCTGAGGAAATATAAAAAAAAAACACGGTGCTTTTGGGTCAGGCGATTCATGACGTTTCTAAAACAGAGTCTCATGCTGCGCTGTGGTGGGTCTCGGTCGTTTCCAAAGGGCCTCTCGTGTGTTTTGAATCAATCTCCCTCCCAGGGAGAGACGGTTCATTTGGCGGTTCTAGATTTTTTTTTAAAAAAAGCCAAATTATTTCCGTACATATATATTTAATTTGAAATATAATAATATATCTTTCTTATATAGCTCTAATGTTTACGGTTAAAATATATAGTTGTGTTTCTTGTACAATTGAAATAATTATAATGCAGACACATACAGTCATGCTTGATTACACTGTTAGATCTAGGCCTATCAAAATAAGTGTTATAGCTCTTCTGAAAAAAATGAAAAATAAAATAAAATAAAATGGACAGTTTAAACCTTTTCTCTTTTTGCAACTAACGCAAAAAATTCTAGCCTCGGAGCAAATAAGGAGGCTCCTCCCTCTAAACACGATGATAATTTGAGTTCCATATATCTTTATTTTTCTTTCAAGAATGAAAATGGGTTTTCGAACCCACAAATTTTAATCACCCTAGTATTGTGCTCTAGACATAGTACTACGTTATTTGGCCCCATTTACTGAAGATACGTGGGCTAGTATGTGCAATTTTTTATCTGGAAAACGAGTGTATATAATAAAACGGCACCTTTTCTTCAGTAAAAAAAAAGGGAAAACTAGTGCATTGCATTCATAGAAACACTAGTAGGGGTTTGCGTATTACAATGAAATCTCAGAAGAGATATATATCAGCAGACGAGATCATAAATCGTATAATAAATATTAATAAAAGAGATATATATCAGCAGACGAGATCATAAATCGTATAATAAATATTAATTTTTTTCACATATATATAAATAGAAATATTAACTCCGCCTATTGCATCACTTACTACCCAAAAATTAAAATTTTGAGCTAATAAATTGTTTACTTGTGGAAGTTGAAGTTGATGCTGACTTCCCTCCCAGACGTGCTGCCATTTTCAACCATTGTCAGCTAACAAGGAAGAGGGTTACGCGTTGATAGCCATCTTCTTCTACCCTGAACCCAAGCCACGACTCAGTTCTCACGACCATTGGTTTCTTTAGCCCTCGTCAGGTAGATTGCAGCGAGGAGGTGGGAGACCAGGGGAGGCGGCGGTGACGGTGGCGCGGTGGTAAGCGAGGAGGCGGCAACAATGCTTGCTCGGCCAGCGCGGAGCACGAGGCGACGACAGTACAGGGGAGTATTGGGATGAAGAGGACATAGTGCGGTGAGCTCGAGGCGACGACGTGGCAAGGGAAGGATGCCATCGTCTCTGCCTCTTCCTCGTGCGCCGTCGCTGCCTCCTCTCCCTTAACCAGCGCTGCTGCCGCTTCTCCTCCAAGGTACCGCCTCCTCCTCTCCTCTCTTCCCTCCCGATGCCTTCTCCCATCCCCGACGCCACCTCCCCTCTCCGCTACATCCTCCTGTCACCGGTGCTACCTCCTTGCACCGCCACCTTCTACGCTATCAGATCCCCTTATTTTCGTGCACGCCATCGTTGCAACACGCGGACTGAGTGTCAGAGGCACAACGAATGCCGAATAGGTGCAGGTGGTGAGTTGCAACGCGAGACAGGAAGGAGCGGAACAGCAATGAATTTCGGTGCGTGCATATGAAGAAGTGGGGCAGCGACGGTTTGGATAGTTGCGGAAGAAGTTGGGGCATAGATACATTCGTGAGTCACGAAGATAGCGGGAAGAGACCTTATCCCTGTCAGGTTGGGTACACATGTTGGTGCGCTTCGATGAGGAATTTAGGAGGGGTGGGAGAGGCTAACAGTGTGCACGGGACGAAAAGACATCGTCTCGCTGCGCGGAGGTAAACTTCTTCTTTTATTAGTTATAAGTGCAGGTGATGAATTGCAACGCGAGACAGAAAGGAGTGGGACGGCAATGAATTTCGGTGTGTGCATGTGAAGAAGTGGGGCGACTACGGTTTGGGTGATTGCGGAAGAAGTAGGGGGCATGGATACATTCGTGAGTCACGAGAACAGTGTGGAGAGACATTGTCCCAGTCAAGTTGGATTCATATGTTGGTGCGTCTCGACGAGTAATTTAGAAAGGGTGGAAAAGATCAACGGTGTGTATAGGAGAAATGATATCATTTTACTGTGTGAATGTAAATTTATTTTTTTATTAGTTAAAATAAGATAAGACACTGGGATGCCCGGTGGATTCACCTTGGCACCAGCGCCACTAACACCGGATCTTACACGGATTGCACTGCAGCTGCAGCCAGCAAAATCCTGCGAAGGATCACTACAAAAACAACACAGGAAACCTAAAAAAATCTACGATCGATATAGATCAATCCAAGGAGGAGAAATCGACACTGGATTGACGAGAGCAACTGAAGTGATTTGGACCATTAAACTGCACACCAATTACTTAAATCGGATGATTAAACTAGGAATAATCTTCTTGCCGAGCAAATCATTTTGCCGTCATTAGTTAACTACTAGCAGTATGTCAAATGCTAGTGGCTCGCGCAGCCTTACGTCTTTAACATATGAGCCCCGAGCTTCGCAGTCCCTTCCTTTCCACACCGCTTTAAAATAGTCAGTTAACTAACTAATCAGCTAATCCCATGATTAAACTACAATTCAAAACCATGCAGGTTAATTGCTTTGCCCACGCGGCGCGCGCGCGCGCGAATACATGATAATATATCCACGTCCGCAACAGCAGCAATTCTTTAGCCATTAGAACCTCTTCTCCTCCCCTTGAACACAAGCCAGCAAGAAGCTCGAAGCCAGCCGCCACTAATGGCTCATGCCGCCAATGCTGCAGCGCTCGCCTTGCTCTTCTTCCTCTACGTGCACGTCCGTGTCGACGCGGCCGACAAGCTGTCGCAGGGGCAGTCGCTGGCGGGCAATGGCACGCTATTGTCCGCGAACGGCACCTTCCTTCTCGCCTTCATCACGCCGCGAGGCGGCGACCCGGCGAGGGTGTACCTCGGGGTCCAGTACGCGAACGCCGCGGAGCAGACCGTGCCGTGGGTGGCCAACCGCGACGCGCCTGTGAGCGCGGCCTCGACGTACTCCGCCACCGTGACGGGCTCCGGCGAGCTGCAGGTGCTGGAGTGGGAGCTCGTCGTGTGGCGGACGAACACGTCGTCGCCGCTGGGCAACATCACGCTGACGATCCTCGAAACGGGAAACCTCGTGCTGGCCGCCGGCGGCGGGCAGACTGTACTATGGCAGAGCTTCGACTACCCTACGGACACCTTCATCCCCGGTATGAGAATCACGCTCGACCGGCGCAACGGGGCCGTCAGCCGGACGCTGTTCACGTCATGGAGGAGCCCCAGCGACCCGGCCCCCGGCAACTTCACGCTCGGTCTCGACCCGCTCGGCTCGGCGCAGCTGTACATATGGAAGCAGGGCCAGGGCGGCGAGAACACCACGTACTGGAGGTCGGGGCAGTGGGCGGGCTCCAGCTTCGTGGGCATCCCGTGGAGGTCGCTCTACGTGTATGGCTTCAAGCTCTCCGGCGACGCGTCGCAGAGCGACGGGGTCATGTCCTACACGTTCAACCCGTACAACAGCTCGCTGTACAGGTTCGTGCTCCAGTCGAACGGCACCGAGACGTGCTACATGCTCCTCGACGGCACCGATGAGTGGGAGGTCGTCTGGTCGCAGCCGACTATCGCGTGCCAGGCGTACAACGTGTGCGGGCCCAACGCCGAGTGCGCCGCCGACGACAATGGCCAGCCCGTCTGCACCTGCTTGAAAGGTCAAACTCCTCACAAACCCCATCAATGCCTTTGCAAATTTGCACTGACCTGATTTAATCATACATATTACTTTCCATGGCTTGCTTAGTTATGATCTTATATGACATGCACGCACACATCCTCTACACACACATTAAGAATTTTGCGGAGGCTCCAATGCCTCATTACAGCATGAGTATACGTTTTTCCTTTGAACACACACGTGTGTATTTTGATTAAATAAGACATATATTGTGATTGGAAAAAAACATCCTCGGTACCACCACCAGATCACTGGCCCGTCCTTGACATGCATAATTTGATCATACATGCAATGACATCATATATGTATGAATCATATAATTTTGCAGGTTTTAAGCCGAAATCTGGAGCGGAGTATGCCAATCGGACCACACCGCAGGGTTGTGTGAGGAGCACCCCTCTGACCTGCAGCGAGAGGAACATAAGCGGTGCCGGTGGCGACGTGTTCGCTTATCTCCCAGGCGTGAAGCTGCCGGACTTCGCCGCCTGGGGGACGACGGTGGGCGACGCGGACGCGTGCAGGCAGTCGTGCTTAGCCAACTGCTCGTGTGGCGCGTACAGTTACAGCATCGTCACCAGCTGCTTGACCTGGGGGCAGGAGTTGGTGGACATCTACCAGTTCCCCAGTGGGGAGGGCTATGACCTCTACATCAAGGTGCCACCTTCTGTATTAGGTAAGAAATAATGACAAATGTTCTTGGTTAGTTAATGCCGTAATGGTTATGTTTAATGAACTCAAACTTCCGATTAGGGTTCGAAAATTGTTTGGAGGAAATTTCTTTGTTCTTCAGGAAAAATTGCTAATGCTTACTGAAAATTTGTTGGCTTGGTTGTTCAAGAATCAGGACCTAACAAATTGACCGGGTACATGCCAAACCACTGTATTTTGAGGAAGAAGAATACATGACTTTTTTTTTTGGTGTTTTACGCTGACGGGGAATACGATTCTAGCCGTGTTGAAAATTAATTGGAAAAAGGAACAAAAAAATGGCATCTTTGGGATATGGTTAAACTGAAATGGAAATAGAAAAGGTAGCAGCAATCCAGTGTAAATTAATGCATGTGAGGTTGTTGGGGGTCTCATCTGGTGTGGTGCTTTTTTGCAGTCCACGGAATAAAATTCACTGGGATAGACGAGTAGAAGATGGTTGCCAATTTGGACTAGTGAACACTGATTGTGAAGGGTGAAAAAACTTAAAAACTAGTGAAACATTTCGCCCCTAGAAAACTCAAACCATATCCTTGTTTCATTTTCTGAATTAATAACCACAATCATCTTTGCTAAATCTGTGGATGAGGGAGATAAGCCTTCCAGATGCTGATGTCACGCCATTTCTAATGCTTTATCACCTGTCATCGTTTGATAACGCATTAAGACAGCTAAAAAGTTTTCATATTCCTAGTTCTGCAAAAGAAATTTATTCTGGCTTCTGAATATATGCAAGCGTTTGCTCCAGATGCTGACCCTGTTTCAAAAAAAAAAAAGGAAGAAAATAAAAATATATGCCAATCTTTTATTTGTCTCAAATATTGCTCCGACAATGACAGATCTTAAACTTTTCCATAAACTAGAATATTTGAGATGGCGAAAAACAATGTTATCTGACGGCTTCATGAAAAAGACCTAACATCTTAGCTTTTTGATAAAGCCATGAGGTGGATGGTTTGGTTCCCCAATAGTATATGGCGATTAGCGCACAGGGAACATGTGAAACAAACCATGTTTTGACCATGTAGGTCAACATGTCTGACTATATATGGTATTTTTATATCATCTGATCTGAATGCATTTGCGGATTTGACCGATTATTCAAGTTTGTGACAGGGTAGATTCATAGATACTGTTCATATTTGTTACTTTACAAAAAACTACTTACTTGACAATTGCACATGGCTGGTAGATTTTACTGTTATATTTGACCTGCCCAGAAACACGCTCCAAACGGAGGCGATGGATAACAGCAGTTGTTAGTGTAGTCATCGTCGTGGTGGTTGTATTGGTAGCATGCGGCCTTCTCCTGTGGAAATGCAGAAGAAGAATCAAAGGTGAGGGAACAGTTCATATCTGAAGTAACATTAAACTCGCCATTCAAACGATTTCAACTATTTACAATCAATTTTATTATCTGGAGGACACAGTGCATGACAAGTTGGATTTGGTTCATCTCGTGCAGAGAAACTTGGCATTGTCGGTAGGGAAGAAAAGCCAAGGCTCTCATTGTTGCATCCTGGTAGGGAAGCAAAACAGGACTTCTCAGGGCCAAAACAACCTGATCTCGAGGAAGCAGAGAACGGCAACAACTGCGAGCTGCCGCTGTTCGCCTTCGAGGCCTTAGCAACGGCCACCAGCAACTTCAGCAACTCCAACAAGCTTGGGGAGGGAGGGTTCGGCCATGTCTACAAGGTAGTGCAGCTGGACAGCAGATAGCACAATCTACTACACACGTTACAATGTACCAATTAACAGAATTAAAGATGCACGGTTGATTCATTGCAGGGGATACTTCCCGGGGGCGAAGAGGTTGCAGTGAAGAGGCTGTCCCGGAGCTCAGGCCAAGGCCGGGAGGAGTTCAAGAACGAGGTCATACTAATCGCAAGGCTGCAACACCGCAATCTTGTCAGGATGCTCGGGTGCTGCATACAAGGGGAGGAGAAGATCTTGGTGTACGAGTACATGCCCAACAAAAGCCTGGACGCCTTCCTCTTCGGTATTCATCAAATCTACCGAATTACAGTACAGTTTCTTGTAACATGCAAAGCCGACTCTGACGATGTGATTGGTGCTGACGGGTGATCAGATCCGGTGAGGCGAGGGCTCATGGACTGGAAGACGAGGTTCCACATCATCGAAGGGATCGCTCGAGGTCTTCTTTACCTTCACAGGGACTCGAGGCTCCGCGTCGTGCACCGTGATCTCAAGGCCAGCAACATCCTCCTGGACCACGACATGAACCCCAAGATTTCGGATTTCGGCATGGCGAGGATCTTCGGTGGCGATCAGAACCAGGTCAACACGAACCGCGTCGTCGGCACGCTGTAAGTACATCACTACTGAAACAGCAGCCGTCATGGTACAAAACTACCAAATGTACCACGATTGTTACTGATATTTTGTTTCGTTGTGCCGTCGTCAGAGGGTACATGTCGCCGGAGTACGCGATGGAAGGCCTATTCTCGGTGAGGTCCGACGTGTACAGCTTCGGGATTCTGATCCTGGAGATCATCTCCGGCCAGAAGAACAGCAGCTTCCACCACATGGAGGGATCCCTGAACATTGTAGGCTATGTAAGCACACACCACACTACCGGTTGTCAAAGCTCATCATATCCTCATCACACTGTTTTTCCACTGAAGCCTGAACAAAATGCTTGCTTGTTTGATATCTCGCGCGTGGTGACGGAACGCGCAGGCCTGGCAGCTGTGGAACTCGGACAAGGGCGAGCAGCTGATCGACCCATCGATCCGGGAGTCGTGCTCGGCGCGCGAGGCGCTGCGGTGCATCCACATGGCGCTGCTGTGCGTGCAGGACCACGCGTGCGACCGGCCGGACATCCCGTACGTCGTGCTGACGCTGGGCAGCGACAGCTCCGTCCTGCCGATGCCGCGGCCGCCGATGTTCACGCTGCAGTGCACGTCGTCGGACCGGGACAGGTTCAGGGAGCAGGAGGGCTACTCCGCGTCTGACCTCACCATAACCATGCTGCAAGGGAGGTAGGCAGGCAGGCAGGCAGGCAGGCAGGCAGAGATCGAAAGGGTTGCACTGGTGTACATATATTCGTCATTTGGACGTGCAGAGATTGTTTTCCTTCGCTCTGCACATGGCAAAGTTTTGCTACTGTATTTAAAAGGTTAATTTTTTTTTTTGTTTCAATCCATCATACATCACTACAATTTAGTAATTTACCAAGTGTATAGTAATTTACTTTTGAGGTGTCATCAACGTGGCAAGAAACTGCGTTCTATTGAGGTAACATCCTCATATTTCAAAGATTGTTCAAAATCAGAAATTTGCATTTCAATTTGAAATTCAAAAGCTTCGAAACCCTAAACTGGGTTTGGGCCCGACCCAGCCCAGTTCTTCTCCGCCCGTCCCGGCCCGGTTCCTCTCCCCGCCTCGCCCGTGCGCGCACGCCACCGTACTCCTCGCCAATCCCTCCCCTCTGCACCCGTCCTCCCCTGCCACCCTCTGCGACGATGCTCGACTGCAGCGCCACCCCCGCCTTGTCTCCATCGCCGCCCCTTCTCACCAATCGCCCGCTGCCCCCCTGCCTTGCCCGGTCGCCTCCGAGCGCAGGCACTCATGGCCGCCTCGGGACCGCGCGAGCGCTCCTCCCCTCTCCCCGCCTCCGCCGGCTATAAGAAGCCCCGCCTCCTCTCCTTCCTCCCCCTGCACTCCACCGCCCTCTCAACTCACCTTCGTCTCCAGCGTCGTCGCCGCCCTCGTCTCTGTTAGAATGATCTCCCGGAGAGGCATTTGGTCCAACGGCCAAATGCCTCGCGCCCTGATCGGGGGCGTTCAGCCCAATTCTTGGCTGTGGGCCCCTGTTGCACTGCGCTATAAAAGAGAGGGTGGGGGCCGGTGGCACGGACGACGAGATTGGACGTAGCCGCAAACCCCACCCACACAAAACCCTAATCCGATCTAAGAGGGAGCGCAGCCAGCAACGGGACTGTCCACCGCCGCCTCAACCGACGCGATCGACTTCCGCCGGCCTCGCCTCCGCCCGGGACATGCAACTGCCGAGGAGTATCGCCCCTCTCCACCGACCGTCGCTGCCCTAGCGCAGATCTCAAGGACGATCCGCAATGGCCAATTCATCATCATCTACTTCGGACGGTAACCGTCTCTCCTCTCGGTTTCTCTCAAACCCAAACCAAGAACACCAGATCTATACAAAGAAAAGAGATCTAACAAAGAGATCTAACAATGGTATCAGAGCCAAGACGGCTCAGATCCGGATGGCAAAAGAAAAGAACGGCAAAGTTTCAAAAGAAAAACAATGAAGAAGAACCGAAACCCTAGCTCCAGAACCGGGAAACTCTAGATCTAAGGCGGCTGTACTTACCTGGCCGTGAGGGACCATCGGGCGAGCCACGGGCTCACCGGGGCTCCAAACCGGCCCGGAGCGCCGCCGAATGCGCGGGTAAAGGGGCGCCGACACGGAGCCGCTGACGGCGCGCGCTCCCCTCGAGGGAACGCGCGACGCCGGCGAGAGGCCAAGCGCGCCGCCCGTCCCTCTCTCCCGTCGCTGTCCCGCTGAGCTGCGTCGTCGCCTCGGTTCTTCCGCTCGGAAGCGAGAGAGACGAGAGAACGAAAGAAATGAGGTTAGGGTTTCGGAAACGCCGCAGCCCGCGGTTTTGTTCAGCCGCAAACGACGCTCGGCCGTCCGATGCGAATCAACGGCCGAGATTGTTTTGAGGCGGAATGGATCGGCGGCTGCGTTGAAATCCAGCCGTCGGATGAAAATCCGACGGCTGAAAACGCGTCGGGATAACCCTAGCAGTAGCGCGGCCGACGATAATGAATGGGTCAAAAAGCGATGGGTAATGGGCCGAATGGCCGGTTTGAAAAGTAAAGTGACCGGTTTTGCACAGTAGATTCGGCCGGTTATGAACAGTAACACAGAAAATTGAATTTAATTGTTTTCAGAAGCAATTTTTGAATGAATTTCAATAGAAAATTGATTAAAATCTCTGTTAAATTTTGCACCAACGTGTTATTATTTCCAGAGATTATATGTGTACAGTATAATGCTTCTGAATAATTAATATTTTTTAGAATAATTACAGTTTCCGCTGCAAAAGTTAATATTGATTAATTCTTTTAATTAAATTCGAACCAACGAGAGAATTTAATTTTTTTTTTAAGTATTTATTGTGAATTATGATATTGTTATTTTCTGACCAAAGTTGATAATAACAATATTATAATTTTAATTGATGTTTTTATGCATTGTTTCTATTTCTGTCCAACGGTGATATAGTTTTAATGTATAGATAAAATTGATTTAATTGTATGTCGTATTTTTTGACCAACGTTGGAAATAAGGCATATAATTTTAATGTTACGTTCTCACTTTATTTGATCTAAATTTTCAGGAGGATACAACTTGATGAGTTGTATCAGAGAAATACCCACTCTCAAAGGAGATAATTATGGAGAGTGGAAGAAAAAGATAGACTTAGCGTTTATCTTAGCTGAGGTGGACTGGGTCCTCACTACAACGACGACCCATTGAGCCTACGGGCACCAGTGAGGGGTCAAAATGAGGGATACTTCTTTGGAGGAAAGGCCGGAGAGATATGCTCCCTTACAGATGTCTTATGACCTAGAGCATAAGAATGGACCACGACCAACAAGAAATGTATGGTCGTGATAAAGAACACGATTGAGCCTCGCAATTGTGGGCTCAATCGCAGATCGTGACACCGCCACGAGAATACCTTGATAAAATAAAGAGTCAGTTTACTGGCTCTTCAAAGACATATGCAACACAGCTTATTAAACAGCTTGTGACAGAAAGGGTATTCGGTGGTGGGATAAGAGAACACATATTGAGGATGAGCAACTTGGCATCCAAGCTTAAACCAATGGATTTGGCACTCAAGGATGAGTTCCTTATTCACTTGATTTTTGCTTCATTGCGTAAAAGTTTGACACTTTTGTTGTCAATTACAATATGCACCCGATAAATGGGACTTAGAAAATGCATAACTATGTGTGTTCAAGAGGAGGAAAGAATTAAAACCTCACATGGTGGATCTATCAACTATGTGAAGGATAACAAGAAAAAGAACTTCCACAGACCTCCTTCTCAAGGAACAAGGGAAAAGCCTCTGTCCATCAGCCTCAACATAATAAATTTGCTGTAGACAAAGATCAGTGCCTTCACTGCAAGAAGACAGGACACTACAAGAAGAACTGTCCTGATTACTTAAAGATGATAATGGCAAAGAAAGGTGAGAACATTATTACATTCATAAATGAATGCTTGTATGTACAATATTCAAAATCCACTTGGTGGATTGACTCAGGAGCAACTGTTCATGTTGCTAATTCCTTACAGGGATTCCGTTCGACGAGGACTACGCAAAGAAACGAAAGATGCATTAAAGTTGCAAATGGAGTCCAAGCAGAAGTTGAAGCCGTTGGCGATCTTTCATTAGAGTTAGCTAATGGCTCCAATCTTTTACTTAGAGATGTTCTTTTTGTTCCCTCTTTACAGAGGAATTTGATTAGTGTTTCCAATTTGGACAAAGATGGTTATGATTGTAATTTTGGAAATGGCAAGTGCGAAATAATATTTAATAAAGAATGTGTTGGTCTTACCATATTACAAAATGAGCTTTATTTGTTATCATTGTGTGATGATGTGAATGTCGTATGCGATAATGAGAACGTCGCGTGCGAGAAAGTGACTGAATCCTCGTCTACGAATGTAAACAGAAAGCGAAAGAGAACTCATAATGAATCGTCGAAATTATGGCACTGTCGTTTAGGCCATATTTCGAGGGGGAGAATAGAAAGACTAGTTAAGAATAAAATTCTTCCTCTATTAGAGTTCTCAGACTTAGAACAATGCAGAGAATGCATTAAAGGAAAATATGTAAAGAAAATTAAGAAAGGCGCAAAAAGAAGCACAGGAGTTCTACAAATTGTTCACACAGACATTTGTGGTCCTTTTCCTGTGAAAAGTGTGGATGGTTATGACTCGTTCATAACATTCACAGATGACTACTCCCGTTATGGATATATTTATCCAATCAAAGAAAGAAATGAAGCCTTGGATAAATTCAAAATATTTAAGGCTGAAGTTGAAAACCAACACGATTTAAAGATTAAGATAGTTCGATCGATCGTGGGGGAGTACTACGATCGACATACCCCATATGGACAAGTTCTGGACCTTTGCGAGGTTCTTACAGAAAATGGCATAGTAGCCCAAGATTCTACACCGGCGAACCTCAAAGAAAATGGAGTAGTGAAAGACGCAACCGCACCTCGATGGATATGGTGCGAAGCATGATGAGCTACTCCACACTCCCATTGAGTTTATGGATGGAGGCGTAAAAACCGCCATTCATATTCTCAATAGAGTGCCTAGTAAGTCGGTGCCCAAAACACCGTGCGAGTTGTGGACGGAAGAGTTCCTCACTAAACCACTTACGTGTGTGGGGAGCCTGCTGAGGCTAAAGTATTTAACCCAAACCTTGGGAAGCTAGATCCCAAAGCGATGAAGTTGCCATTTCATTGGCTACCCGAAAAGTCAAAAGGTTTTCGTTTCTCTTGTCCGACAGATATACAAAGTTTGTAGAAACGAGACACTGCCTTCTTAGAGGATGAAATGATGAGGGGGAGCATGGTAGCTCGAGAGATTGATCTTGAAGAGAAGCGGGTATATGTGCCCACTCCGATGATTCAAGAGCCACTCTTCTCACTACCTGCTGTCGCTGCACCGACGGTACAAGATACTGTGGTGCCAGCACCTGTTATTGTTTCTCCTGTGGCAACAATGAATGAAAATGAGGAACCTGTTCTTCAGGATCCTATAGAACCCATTGCCACAAATGAGGGGGAGCAACAGCAGCCTCAAACAGAAGATGTACCAAATGTGGAGGCCCCGAGGAGGTCTCAAAGAGTAAGAAGATCAGCTATTTCTGATGATTATCAGATTTATCATACAGAGGAATTTCAAATGGAGGATGACCCCACCTCATTTGAAGAAGCCATGAGAAGCGAAAATTCCTCAAAATGGCTTGAAGCTATGGAAGAGGAAATGAGGTCCATGAAGGCTAATAAAGTCTGGGACTTGGAAATTATTCCTAAAGGAGCAAAACAAGAGGGTGTAAATGGGTCTACAAAACAAAACTCGACTCCCAAGGGAATGTAGAAAGATACAAAGCGCGACTTGTGGCAAAAGGATTTACACAAAGAGAAGGGATTGATTACAATGAGACATTTTCTCCAGTCTCATGTAAAGATTCCTTCAGAATCATAATGGCATTAGTAGCACATTATGATTTAGAGTTACATCAGATGGATGTAGAGACGGCATTTCTTAATGGGGATTTGGAGGAAAATGTTTACATGGCACAACCAAAAGGTTTTGTCATGGAAGAAAATGAAAGAATGGGATGCCACCTAAAGAAATCGATTTATGGGTTAAAGCAAGCTTCAAGACAGTGGTACTTGAAGTTTGACAGTACAATAAGAAAATTTGGGTTTAAAGAGAATGTAGAGGACAACTGTGTCTATACAAAGTTTAAAGATGGGAAGTTTATCTTCCTAATTCTGTATGTGGATGATATCCTACTGGCTAGTAGTGATGTCAGTCTGCTACTGGAGACAAAGAAATTTTTGTCCTCAAACTTTGATATGAAAGATCTTGGTGAAGCTTCGTTCGTTCTAGGGATCGAAATTCACCGGGATAGAAACAAAGGGATATTGGGACTATCACAAAAGACATACATAGAGAAAGTCTTAAAGAAATTTGGGATGCATAAATGTAGTCCTTCACCTGCACCTATAGTCAAGGGCGACAGATATGGGGATTTTCAATGCCCCAGGAACCAGTATGAGATCGATCAAATGAAAGCGGTTCCATATGCTTCAAATCGGAAGCTTACAAGATGCTCAAGTGTGCACACATACGACTTAGCTTTTGTTACTGGGTTACTTGGCGATTCCAGAGCAATCTCGAATAGAACATTGAAATTGATAAAGAAAGTCTTGCGTTATTTGCAAGGAACAAAAGGCCTCATGATGACATACGAAAGATCGATTTACTCCATATAGTGGGGTATCTGATTCGATTTTGCGGAGATGATAGAAAGTGGACATCCGGATATGTCTTCACTCTCATTGGAGGAGCTATATCGTGGAAAAGCTCAAAGCAAACCGTCACTACATCGCCCACAATGTATGCCGAGTTTGTAGCATGTTATGAGGCTACGGGCGGTGAACGGCTAAAGAAGTTCATACCGGTTTAAAAGTGGTTGACGACATCAATAGACCACTTAAGTTCTCTGCGATAATGAACCAAGAAGAATGTATGCCCACAACAATAAGTCAAGTGGTGCCGCCAAACACATTGACATAAAGTACTATGTTGTGAAAGATAAAGTTCGGGATCAAATTATAAGTCTTGAGCATATAAGTACACAAAAGATGTTAGCGGATCCGCTTACTAAAGGCTTACCACCCAACGTGTTCAGAGAACATATAGCGGCATGGGTTTAAGGGAAAGCCTATGAATCTGGACTAAAAGATGGCCCAAAAGATTAATGTAACTATTTCATAACAGGAGGTGTATTGTAGTCATTGAATCTATCGGCGATTGACCGTGATTTATGAGACATGTTCTATACATTAATCTGTGATGGAATAAGTAAAGTCAAAAGGCAATTAAGAGATAAAATATAGAATGAGATCAAGGGGGAGAATGTTAGAATGATCTCCCGGAGAGGCATTTGGCCCAACGGCCAAATGCCTCGCGCCCTGATCGGGGGCGTTCAGCCCAATTCTTGGTCAGGGCCTGTTGCCTTCGCTATAAAAGAGAGGGTGGGGGCCGGTGGCACGGACGACGAGATTGGACGTAGCCGCAAACCCCACCCACACAAAACCCTAATCCGATCTAAGAGGGAGCGCAGTCAGCAACGGGACTGTCCACCGCCGCCTCAACCGACGCGATCGACTTCCGCCGGCCTCGCCTCCGCCCGGGACACGCAACTGCCAAGGAGTATCGCCCCTCTCCACCGACCGTCGCTGCCCTAGCGCAGATCTCAAGGACGATCCGCAATGGCCAATTCATCATCATCTACTTCGGACGGTAACCGTCTCTCCCTCTCGGTTTCTCTCAAACCCAAACCAAGAACACCAGATCTATACAAAGAAAAGAGATCTAACAAAGAGATCTAACAGCCTCCTCCCACGCTCGGGTGCCGTCGCTTCGTCTCTGCCATTGCCGTCGCCTCCAGCTTCTCCTCCGGCCTCCTTCTCCGGCTCCGGCCCCACTCCGGCGCCGCCTCTCCCTCTCTCTTCCTCCAGCTCCCGCCGTGCACCCCGCCCTCTCCCCTTCTCTCGCCACTTCGCTCTCCCTCCCCCCTCTTGTTCTCCGCGCGGCAGAAAACGCGAGGCGTCACGCGGAGTCGCGTTATTAACGCCGCGCTGACGCTGGCAAGTGGGCCCCACCCCGTGTCGTTTTGCTGACAGGTGGGCACGCGACACTGTGTCGTGGACCCGTAGATCAACACAGTATGTATTGGCCTCCGGTCCACGCAACAGTGTCGTGGACCGTGCACCCGTGCACATGGACCCAGTCCACGAGCACTGTACTGTGGACCAAGCCCTGGCACGCACCACGTGTCAGCACAAGAAAATACGGCTTTTCTAATTTTGCTTTCAATTAAAAAATTTATTGAAAAGCTTCAAAAATTCATATCTTTTTCTCTATAACTCCAAAAATTATGAAACTTGTTTCTAAAATTTTCTAAAATCAAGATCTTGCTAATGGCACTGGTCTTGTTCAATTTGGAGTTCATTTATTATGAGTTTGGTATTTATTTGCTCTCTCTACTGTTGTGTCTTTTTTGGGTACTTTCGTCCGATTAGGGTTCGAAGACACAGGAGACCTCCACTTCGACCCAGCTCAAGAGTACCAGGACCCCACTGCCCTTAACCAAGGCGAGTCAATACTTTGATCATTTTGAGCCTACATTTTATGCAAATTATGTTTATTTAAAATATCAAAGTTGCATGCTTTAATTCTGTAATCAAATGTATGTTAAAGCTTAAGATAGTTAAACAATCATTTAATTCTGTAATCAAATGTATCTACTGATCCAGTGAATAGCACAGTATTTTCACAGAGGATTCGAGATTAGAAAATCTGGGTCCGACAATGGTGCACGGGTGAGGGCAGTGAGGAAGAGGTGGTTGCGCGAGGGAGAAGCGGCGAGGCAGAGACGGCTGCGAGGTGGTGGTGGACAGGTGGAGGCAGGCACGCGGGCGGCATTGCGGTGAGGCCTTGGCCGCCATCGGCAGTGGAGGCAAAGGACGTGGGCAGGGGCGGCGAGGCAGAGGATGCGAGTGGGGCGAAGGTGACTTGGTGAGGTGCGCCCCCCTTCCCCCTTCATGTGTCGCCACCGTGCCGCTTTTGTTTCGGGTCGACCCAAGCAGGGCAAACTGGTCGTGTTGTTGCCTCAAGCCCAGCTTAGTCCGACCGTTCATATCGTGTTGGTCTGGCCTCGGACCAGTCCGAAAAAACACGACTCAACTTCCAAGTCTAACTGCGAAGGTGAACGCATTGTCGTAGAGCCCCACGGGTAGCGGCGAGCGTTCACCACGAACATGACTAGCAGCTTCTCATTGGCGTTGTACGCGAGCGTGGCCACCCGGTACTAACAGAGGAAATGTTGCGAGCATGTCGAAGCGGGAGGCTCGTGTGGCGCCGACTGGGGCAAATGATTCGCGCAGGGCTGACATCTCCTTCGGCCCAAAGAAGAAGGCTCGTTGCACGAGCGGCTCACGACCAAGCACGTCGTGGTTCCCATCGGCCGCCGTCTCGTCGTACTCTGGGTGCCGGTGAGTGACTTCCGGTGGTGAGCATGCCATGAGCAGCTCCCGCGCCCACACCGGTGTCACGGTTGGTGCATGCATGCCCCGTGACATCTCGCCGACCATTTGCAGAAGTTGCACGACATGGGCCGCGTCCGCAAGGGCTGATCTAGCATGTAAGGATTGGGGTCGACCCAATGACTTCTTGCTAATCCTAGTACGAATTCTCTTTAGAGATAACAAACGACACTTACAAATAAGCAATGACACCGTTATGCTTAGAAGAGTAACCCGATGATTTTTTTTTTCTGGATCCGCCTCTGCGTGTCCGCTGTGTTGTCGCAAATCTGTATGCCGAACACGAACCCCTCGCACCTGAGTTGTGTAACCTAGCACATGTTGCGACGTTCGTGTTGCGTACGCACATGCTCGGCTTATTAGTATACATATAGTTATGTACGTGCATTGCATATAGAAAAGCATTTGTGGACGATGTATTCAAGCTAGTTAGAATTATGATCCTACTCTCAGAGTCTTACGATTCTACAAACCCACGACAGCATATCGATTCAAATCGCACCGTGAATCGGAATCAGATAGAATCGTAGCAGAGTCGTGATCCAAAGAGTAGAATCATGGTAGAGTCATTTGGGCAAAAAAAAATGCATTTTTTTTCAATTTTTTAGAGGCCAGGGTTTGCTGATATTTTGTTTTAGAGCAAAATTTATTGATATTAAGTTCTGAGAATGAAACTATAAATAAACAAGGGGCATGCAAAATATTATATCATTGTGGTAATGCTAGTACAAATATCTATATTATGACACGAGTAATCTTGAGCTTGATAATGAGAAGCTATTTTTATTCATGGAGTATGTCTAGGTGCTTTTAAGGAACATGCAAGTGTTGTAATTAGATATTAATTTATAAAAGTTGTGAACATTTCTTATGTCATTGTAGTAAACTAGTCATGGTCATTGGTTGTTCTCCTATAGTTCAGAACTATATCACTCATCATGTCAGTACCATTATGCTTTTCTGTTGTGCGATAAAAAGTGTTTTGCCCCTTTTTCGGTTATAAGTAAGTGGTAGACCATATAAGAATCATACAAACTTATAGTATAGATGTTAAATATGTGTATTTTTATAATTCCATAGAATCGCCGATTCGATACTACGATTCGATCCTACTAGAGGCAAATCGATCCAACTTAGGATCTCGACTCTGACTACCTTGGATGTATTCACCTGAACGAAGAGTAGCGGGCGGCCGACAACGACGGTGTTGTGGCCATCAGGCTCACAGAGAAGCTCCTGGTAGCATGGGATGGGCGGGCATAGCACGTCATCGAAGTCCTCAAGAGAGATATTAAAGTGGAACTGTCGACGATCAAATCGCCGATCTTATGAACATATAAATGAAAAGAGGAAAAATGTGCGTGACTTCAGGGAGTGGATCTGACTTGCTCTTTATTGCTATGAACTCACGATTACAAACACAGAGAGTATCTAAAAACACAACACTTTGCTAAGTCTTGCTTGATGTCTTCGTCTCTCTCGATGTTACGTGTTCATGCATCTCGTTGTCCCTCTCTTCCAGCCTTCTATGGTCCCCCTTAAATACTTGATGAAGCGGTGGCAGTTATCCCACGAAGAGACATCCGTTGAGGAGCGACGCGTCAGGACGGGAAGAGATGGCAGTTTGACGGTTCTACTAATCGCAGAGGCGCTTGGTGAAGATGTCAAGCGCTTGGCGGTTAATGATTTAGGAGACGTTAATTCATCAACCGTGATAGTGTTGTAATTATGTGGAATATGAAACACGTGATTCATTCATCACATAGTGAGTGGCGTGGTCGGAGACTCGACCCAGACGCCTGTTCATAGCTTCACGAGCACTTACCTGGTCGTGGACTAGGTTTGAGACTTAGTCCGACCAGGGTATTTATTATATAACTTCCGTAATACCTTCGACCAGTTAGGTCGGTGGTCTTAGAAGTTACGACCACGAAGACGTATGGTCTTTATCATATATTAGGATAATATATGAATATTTTAATCCTCAACAGGAACGGATGCCCAAGAGCAAAGGGCTGAATTTTGTATCTTTTTTCAAACTATGCCAAATTTAACAAATATAAAGCAACCTAGAAACTACAACCAATCTAAGTGACTATAGTTTTCTAGTATGATCAATCAACTACTAACACATGCTAGTGAAAAAATTTAACCTAAGTTACAACTCTACACGAGTATAAGAATCTAGGAATTAAAAGAATAAGAAACTAAATACGAAAACGTAAACGGGACAAGAGACAAGCAAATTTTTCACCAAGGTATTGGGGATTTGACGATCTCTGATCTGAGCGAAAAAAGATTGAAGAGTTTGGAGAAGGCTGGGTTGTTACCCGACAGGAGTTTGATCTTTTGGAGATCGGCTTTTGGAGAGCACTGCCCAAGCGGCGAGGAGGGAGAGATCCCAGTGTTCCTCGCGTATGTTGAGTGCGGGCTCAAGCTTCCAGCACATCCTTTTCTTTCTCAAGTGCTGGAGTTTTATGAGGTTGAGTTGATCAACCTTGCTCCTAACGCCATTGCAAACCTAAGCATCTTCGTCTACCTCTGCGAAGCGTACTTGGGGATTCCACCGTCGATGGAACTCTTCAAGTACTACTATCGGATGGCGAATACGAAGAAAACGACCAGCACCCCTGGGGAATATACCTTAAGGCTTCATGACGGTAAGGCCGACGAGTATATTCGTATGTACTCGAAGTCCTCCTGGTCGTCATGGAAGAAAAGCTGGTTTTATATGAAGGTTACGCGAGAAGACGGCCTGTATTACAGCGGTAAGAAGGCGGTCGAAAACTCGCGTTGGCGTTCCTCCTCGAAGAAGGAGGGAAATGTTGGGAGATGGATCGAGGCTATCTATCTCCTGAATGTCAGGGGTTTAACCTCCTAGCACGTTGTGAGGTACTTTTCCATTAGGAGGATTAGTACTTTAAAGACCAGGGCACGCTCGATGCTCTGGTTCATTGGTGGCGATGACGCTACCAGGGATTCTGATCCAGGTAATTTTTTAGAAAATACCGACCAGTTTATTTTGCGAGTTGATTATTTCCGCAAAACTAAGATCTTTCATTTGCATTTGCAGTCTTGTCTTCTGAGGACGTCAGAAATAGGATCAAAACGATCTGTGCTGGCGAACCTGATGACAAGGCTAGCTTTCCTTTAATCCTAGCACTTGTTAGTGCCGAGGAGAGGACCGAAAGACTTAGGGTAAGTGTATTAACTTCTTTTCACCTTTGCAGTTATTTTCGATCAGTTTTAATCCTCTTTATGTGTAGTTGGTCGAACTTAAAATCAATGAGGCTACGGAGACGTGTGAGCCTATTGATTATCCAACCAGCCTTGTGATCGCTGAGGGCAGCGGTCACGCTGAGGTAAGCAACTGAAAGAAATAACTTCTGCAAGATGAAGTATATTCTTCACCTGATTAACTTGGTTTGTTAAATCAGGCGGCAATTACTGAGTCTCGTATAGTTGTCCATGAGACAGCTGTTCCTGAGACCAGTGAAACCACACTTTCTGATCCAGGAGTCAGGGACCGTGTTCTTGACCAGATAGCCGAAGACATCGCATCTGATCTTCTGATCGGAAATGTGGAAAATGTAATTGAACCTACCGCCGGGCTCGGTGGGAACAAAGAGAAAACAAAGCAACGGATTTTAAACCAGCGCGTTATAAGATCAAAACTAAGAAAATCACCAGGTATGTACAATTTTATACGAAAAACATACCTCGTATATCCCAAGTAGAATTGAACTTTGTGTTTCTCTTGTGCAGATCTGCTGAATCCCTGGTCGCTTCTGACCAATCCCATTCAACAGATCAGGCGATCGGAGGTAGTTCTGGCCATTGTCTTCCTCAGGTAGGACATCTTGAGGATGACGTGGTTGGAGGAGCCCCCGAGCAAACTTTGGTTCTGGAAACTGAGCTAGATCCCGTAATTGTCACTATGCCGGCAACGGAGGTAGAGACCATTACTGATCTTCCACAGGTTCCAGTACCTGAAGGTTATCCCTCCAAAACTAACAAGTTTCCTTTCTCAACTCGATTTGCCGCGAGTAAGGAACTTGATGATTATTGGGGGAGAATATCGGATCGCTTGACGCAGGCGAAGTCCGATAAAATTTATACCGATTACAACGATATCGTAATTCGAGTAAGTGTCTTCAATCTTCTCCATAACCTTTCTTGAGGTTTTCAATAAGGTTTATGGAAGAAATGCTCCTTATGCAGCATATGATCGAAAACCTCACTACGGTCGGAGGACTAACCGAGCGAGTTAGGATATTAGAAGAAAAACACTCTGAGATAGAAAGTAAGAGTTCTTCTTCTTCTTTCCTTATTAAGACTTTCCTTTTATTCATTCTCCCTTATCAGAGATTCTTTTGATAGATTTAGAGAAAATAAAAGAAATCGCTTTGGTCAGAAGGCGGAAGAATAAAGCTTGAAGAAGAACTTGGGCTAAAACCGGTCGATCGAAGTCTTGACGACCAGTAATAAAAAGCTTCTGGATGATTCCAGGAAAAGAGAGGAAGGTAATTGGTCGTAGCCATGACTCAGTACATCTTCCAATCTTTTTACTTAATACTTGCTTTGTCTATGCAGAACAAAAACAAGCATTGACCAGAGTGAAGAAGGCTCTGGAATTTGAGCAAGACAAGGGGGTGGCTCTCGTGCTTAGCTTGGACGAGAAAATCACCTCGCTAAACAAAATGCTCTTTGATATGGGCGCGGGATCAAGCTTGCCCTCCTTGAATGACCCAATAGAGAAGGTCAACTTTCTTGGCTCTTTGTTGGAAGAGCTCAAGGTTTTGCTCAAGACCACTAGGGAGAACTATGCCCACTCCGTTAAGGAGTCTATTGCTTGTGGAGTCAGTCTTGGTTTGGCAAAGCTGAAAGCTTCCGACCCATCAACTAACCTTCAAGCCATCGAAGAGGATTTCAATTGCTTACCCGCAGAGGCAAATCAGATCCTCGCAGAGATGAAACCTCTAGGCGAAAAGATCGCAGAAGAGATGGAAGTCGGATCTCCATCTAGCAGTAGTTAGCTTAGGCATTCTCTTAGTAGTTTAGCTGCAGGAAAAACAATGCATACAGTGTAAAGACTTACCTTTCTCTCATCAAAATGGAAAAATTCTTTTATTTATCCGATTAGACTTGTGAATTTATGTATTACCTAGCCCCGACTGTTATATAGTAGAAGATCTTTACTATATAATAGTGCTACCTGAGGCCAAGAATATAAATCCAAATTTCAACCATTATTTGTAAGTATGTACTGATCGGTAAAAAACTGATCGTGATAATACTAGAAAACCTTTATGGTCGGAACCGTGTAGGTTTCGGCTAGTTATAAATCTGTTTTTAATGATCGAAGTACTTTACTAAGACAACATATGGTCGGAAAAATAAAGAATTCTCCTTGATAAGAGGAAAAAACATGAAGAACATATGTTAAAAAGGAGACAGGTGGTTTTACTTCTATGCGATGCTCAATACTGGTCGGAATGAACCTAGCTAGGAAATAAAGGTATAAACTATATTTTGCAAGACGTGCTCATGCTCGTAGTTCGACTGGCAGCGAGGATCGTAGGAAAGAGACCGTCGCTAGGAAGCTCCTTCCAGTGGGCAGAACCACGTGCGAAAAAGGAGAGACTTCGACTAGGAGGTTTTCCTTGTCCCGACCAGTAGCCAAACAAGAGTAGAACAGAATTTTGAAACATAGACTATATACTTTATACTCCAGAGCATATGAACCGCAGTCGACCAGGATTAGGCAACGTCATATAAATAACATCACCCGCTACTCCAAAATTAATTATTCAATTTAGAGGAATTTAAATGAAATGAAATGAAAAGAAATAAAGAAAAGATTAAACAAAGAACTTACGCAATTGGTCAATGTTCCATGAATTTGACAAAACCCTACCGTCTGACATGGCTAATCGTACTGAGCCTGGTCGGGTAACTTCGACCACAGTGTAAGGACCTTCCCATTTAGGGGAAAGCTTATTGCACCCTGCTTGGCTCTGAATTTTTCTGAGAACCAGATCACCTACAGATAGGTTGCGAGGTTGCACCTTACGATTGTAGTACCTTCGCATGGCTTGTTGGTAGATTGCCGAACGAATCAAGGCTTGGTTCCGTCGTTCTTCAAGGAAATTGATATCGTCGAGTCGATGTTCTTCCTGATTGCTTAAGTTAAAACAATCAGTGCGAGCAGAGCCAATTTTCAATTCTGGAGGAAGCATAGCTTCGGCCCCATAAACCAAAAAGAAAGGTGTTTCACCGGTCCGCACGATCGGTCGTGGTCCCGACGACCCATAAAATGTAAGGAAGTTCTTGAACCCAAGCCTCGACCGCTTTATTAATCGGTCGAATACTCGGCGTTTTATCCTCGTATTAGGATACCATTGGCACGCTCATCGCTCCATTGCTCGTGGATGAGCCACGAGCGAAATGAATTTTGATTCCTAGTTCTTCGCAGAATTCCTGGAAATTACTGCTTGAGAACTGGGTACCGTTATCAGTGATGATACGACTGGGTACACCAAATCGTGTAATCACATTTTTGTTATGAACCTCTTAGCGGCTTGGTTGTAACTTTTACAACCGCTCGGCTTCGATCCATTTTGTAAACGTGTCAATCATGACGAACAGGAATTCGAAGCCCCCGGGTGCTCTTGGGAATGGTCCCAGAATGTCCAGTCCCCAGGTTGCAAAAGGCCAAGAAAGAGGGATTGTTTGCAAAGCTTGTGCCGGTTGATGTACTTGTCGGCTATGAAATTGACATTGTACGCGCCGTCACAAGCTCTTTTGCATCATGAAGGCGATTGGCGAGAGTATCCTTGCTCAAGGCCTTACCACTGTGGTTACAGAGGAATGATGTGCTCCACAGACTCCTTCATGAATTTCGGTTAGCAACTTAATGCCAGCCGATTGAGATATGCATCTCATCAACACTCCATGAGATCCTCATTTATACAAGGTACGTTCGATTAGAGTGTATGATTTGTCCTTTCGTGCTATACGATCAGCCTCTGCATCATCTTCAGGAATTAGGTCATGCTGAAGATAATTGTAGATCGACGTCATCCAGTCTCTACCTTGATCGTCACCGATCTGTGGAGCATCTAAGTTATCAGAGTCAATAGGATTGACCTGATGTAAATTATCGATGTTCTCGGAATGCTCGACCACCGAGGGTGAATCGAGTTACTCGAGAAAAACTCCCGGCGGGACGGTTGACCTAGTAGAGGCCATCCGTGCCAACTGATCTGCTAGATAGCTCCTTTCTAGGAATATGTTGGATCTGGAAACCGAAGAAGTAGTTTTCGAATTTCTGTACTTCCGCCAGATAGGAAGATATCTTGGTACTCGAGCATTGGTACTCTTTCCCTACTTGATTCGCTACTAGTTGAGAATCGCCCTTCACTAGCAATTTGCGAATCCCGAGCGAACGAGCTGCTCAAAGTCCTGCCAGCAAACCTTCGTACTCCGCCACATTGTTTGTAGCGGGAAAGTTAAACTGGACGGCATACTTGATATGTTCACCGGTAGGGGATATCAAGACGACTCCAGCCCCCGATCCTTTAAGCATTAAGGAACCGTCAAAGTACATTGTCCACTCGTCGTGGCGCTCGTACTCAGGTCCCTGCTTAGATTCCGGGTTTGTCCACTCGGCAATGAATTCTGCTATTGCCTGAGACTTTATAGTTGTTCGTGAGATGAAATGGAGGTCGAACGTCCCTAGTTCCACCGCCCATTTTGCTATTTGTCCTGATGATTCCCTATTTCCAAGGACTTGACCTAAGGGATATCCAGTAGGTACGACCACTTTGTGGGCCTGAAAGTAATCCCTTAGTTTCCTTGAAGCCATAAGGAGACTATAAAGCAACTTTTGTACCTGTGGATATTTTTCCTTTGGCCCATGTAAGACTTAAACTACGTAATATCTTTGGTCGTTGGGCGTTTTCACGGTCTACGACCAATTACCACCAACGACTTGTGGCGTTGCGACCACGTAAATCAACGATTTTCCGGTCTTGGAGAGACTAGGACCGGCACTCGTAAGGTACTCTTTGAGTTTTTCAAAGGCATTGTTAAACTTCATCGTCCATTCGAAACTTCCATGTTTCGAAAAGTTTAAAGAAAGGTAGTCCCTTTTCCCTAACTCGCTATGAAACGACTTAGCGCTGCCATACAACCAGTTAGCTTCTGGACTTCCTTCTTCGTGGTCGGGGGGCGCATCTGATGGATGACCGATATCTTTGCTGGGTTTGCCTCGATACCTCTAGCCGAAACTAGGAAACCGAGCAGCTTTCCAGCGGAAACCCCGAACACACACTTCTCCGGATTCAACTTGAGGTTATGTCTTCTCAAGTTATTGAAAGTCTCTTTAAGGTCAAGCATATGATCGCCGGAGTTGACACTTTTTACTACCAAGTCATCAACGTAGGCTTCTAAATTTCGACCTATTTGTGGGCTGAAGGTTTTCTGCATTAATCTTTGAAAAGTGGCACCAACATTTTTGAGACCAAAGGGCATCTTTACATAACAGTAAGTGTCAAATGGAGTGATGAAGGAAGTTTTCTCTTCATCTTCTTTACTCATACTAATCTGGTGGTACCCTGAGTAGGCATCTAAAAAACTTAATAACTCACACCCAGAGGTAGAGTCTACAAGTTGATCAATGCGAGGAAGGGGAAAATCGTCCTTCGGACAAGCTTTATTAAGATCTGTGAAGTCTATACACATCCTCCATTTCCCATTACTCTTCCTAACCATTACAGGATTAGCGAGCCACTGAGGGTGATGTACTTCACGAATAAATCCAGCCTTTAAGAGCTTGTCAATCTCAGACTGGATGGCGTCCTTCCGGTCGGGTGCGAAACGTCTGAGCTTCTGCTTGACCGGATGTTTGTCAGGCTGGAGCGCTAGCCTGTGCTCGATCACCTCCCTGGGGACTCCGGGCATGTCAGATGGTTGCCATGCGAATACATCCTTGTTTGCTCGGAGGAAGGAGACGAGCGACTCTTCCTATTTAGGATTGAGTCCTGCTCCGATCAGCACCTTTGGTGAGGATCCACCATCATTGCTTGACATGGCGTTCCTCAAGAAGCGCTTTGTCGAGTAGAACCTCTTTGGTGCAGTCGGATGGTTTGGGCGTTATCTTGGAGTGCGGGTGCTTGACTCGCATGCATGATGAGTCGAAATTTCGGTCGGTAGCTCATCGACCGCCTAAAGACCTTCGATCACATGCGTATGCCATTTTGCGATCTCCACGAACCATGATCACACCTTTCGGTCCTGGCATTTTCAAACTTTGATACCCGTAGTGGGTGGCTATCAAGAATTTTGCTAACGCCGGACGACCAAGAATTCCATTATATGCGGTTTCGAAATCAACCACGTCAAATAAAATCTTTTCCGTTCGGAAGTTATCAGGACTTCCAAACGTAACCGGTAAGGATACTTGTCCTATCGGTTTGGCAGTAGAACCAGGAACTATGCCATGAAAGGCGTATTTCACCGGTTTTACTTTTGATCTGGGAACCTGCATATCTTCTAAAGCTCCCGAAAATAAGATATTTAAAGAGCTACCACCGTCTATCAAAACTCGATTGACTTTGCAATTATTAATAGTAGGTTCTACGATAATAGGGAACCTACCCGGTCGAGTTGATGAGACGAGGCAATCTTCTTTGCTGAAGGAGATCACGGTATTCGACCACCTTGATGGTTTGGTGATGATCGAAGGTTCCGATAGGTTGACCTCTCGCTCCATGGCTTTCAGATGACGGCGTGAGTCGTATGAAGAAGAACCTCCGAAGATCATATTGACCGTCTTGTTGAGGCTCCCGGTACTCCATCTCTTCGCCGCCATCCTTGTCCTTTTGGAACTTGTTTCCCCAACTCTGGATTGCGGAAGTGGGCCTTTACCGCATAGAAATCCTCCGTGTTCTTTTGCCAAACACGACATGTGCGCAAGTCATGCCCTGCCTGTTGGTGAAGTGGACACCACTTCTTGCCTTTATTATGGCCATCGATCGGAACTTTGGCTTTGCCCCGACCGGTATAGTCCTTCTTACCCTTGAACGGTTTATCTGGAACCGCTAGGACTTCTTTGGTGCCCGTTTTGCGGTGCTTCTTCTTCTTGGAAACCTTCTTGGGATTATTTTCGACTTCTCAAGGCCAGTTGAGGATTTTCTCTTTCGATCAATGTCTTGATCCATTCAACCGCCTCACTAGCGGCCGATACTTATCGACCATGTCAAAGAGTTCGGCGGTTGTTCGTGGAGGATTCATAGCGATGTCCTCCGTAAACCGCCGATTCCTTAAACCTGCCTTGAATGCCTGAATCACAGAAGATTCTGCAATTTCTGGAATAGAATTTTGAACCATGGAAATTCACAATCAACAGATCGCAGAGCTGTTCCCAAGTATAAATAGATCCGACCGGTTGGTTAAGCAACCAAGACCGGGCCGATCCTTCCAGAACCGTGGGCAAATAATTAGCCATCACGTTTTGATCACCACCACTCACGATGGCAGTGGTGTATATCTAGAGAAACTCTAATGGATTTTGAGATCCATCGAATTTATCAAGTTGGCCGGTCGGAACCCATTAGGCCAACGTACAGCTTGGAGCCCTGCAGAAAAGGCTCGACAACCTGTAACTGATTCATAGCGCCTTCTTAGAAAAGGTGCCGGATTAGGATCAGTAGGAGATCGGTTTCTTCTATTTGAACGCCGAGGCTCCGTCGTCCCGATCCGGTCGTGGGCGTTATCATGACGCTTTGACCATTAGCATGGTTCGGATGATGACGGAGATCATCCGGGCCAATCAGTGCTCTCCTTGGCTAGGGAAGAGGCCGTTGTTCAAATAACCTTCTTCCTTCATGACCTCTGGTCGGAATCGCCGAGGAGGTCTAGGTACCGTGGATGACCATGCTGCCTCTACCGAGGGAGGAGCGTTGAGATGAAGTCACCGTTAGACTTTGCGACATCCCTTGCCCTCGCGACGCTTCAGGCGCCGCACGGTTCGTTGAAGAATTTCCGATACCGCTCCACCAATTGGGTAAAGCCCGAGCTTCACCGAGCAGGTCGATATTATTAAGAATATTTTGGATCGACACAAGTTCTCGAATCATACAAGGTCTCGGAGGATTCATCGAAGATGTTGGTGTTCGAGACCCGGTTCCTCTGGACCTTTGGCCTAACCCCGTCATGCTGCTCATCCTTGGTGGGGCCGCACCACGCGTATTAGCCGATGGATGTCCATCACTCCGCACCTCCGGTAGGTGGTGCTTGATTGCCCGCGCCATCTCCATTAGCAGGTGGTGGCGAGGCAGGGTGTGCAGGACTGCGAGTGGCACCACGATCAGCATTTCCGATCGTGTTGACCTCATGCTTCCAGCAACGATCTTCTGAGGAGCTTCCACTGTGACTAATGGAGAACTTCTCAGTGCTTCTACTAGAGACTTCCACGACGAAGACCGGTCGGAGATGAGAACCTCCGGAGGTCTTCGCGGCGGGCTCAGCCTGATTCGGCGGATTGCCGACCGGATACTGACTCTTATCGTCCTCACTCGGCCCATTACCGGTGAGGGTCTCATCGACACCGTTACCAGATGCCGGTTGGTCCCTGGAATTTCCAGAGGCCGTTGGTGAATACCTATCAGCCATGATTGTATCAAGGGTATATTGACCCTCGGGTTGTGGGGCTGAGGTATTGTCACCTTTTTCGCCGGTCGGAAAAACCGGTCTTGAAAAAATATTCGAACGTCCCGAACTGATCGGAACAACCCGTTCCTCAGAAAGCGCCTCTTGGCGCAACGGTGTATCTTCATCCATCCGCTCAAGTTCGCTGTCGTCGGCGACGTGCGAACCATCGGAGGAGGACGAAGATTCCCCATGTTGCATGGCTTGGATGCAGGCTTCCATGTCAAGGTTGGAGTAGTCATCCAAGTCGAACAGCTTTTCCTCATCCCAAGTTCTGCCATACTGTGAGTTACGAAAATGGAGAAAGCGGATGAGTTGAACAAAGAACCTTCTTCCGAAGTTTTGCACTATCTTCCCCACGGACGGCGCCAGCTGTCGACGATCAAATCGCCGATCTTATGAACATATAAATGAAAAGAGGAAAAATGTGCGTGACTTCAGGGAGTGGCTCTGACTTGCTCTTTATTGCTATGAACTCACGATTACAAACACAGAGAGTATCTAAAAACACAACACTTTGCTAAGTCTTGCTTGATGTCTTCGTCTCTCTCGATGTTACGTGTTCTGTCTGTCTCGTTGTCCCTCTCTTCCAGCCTTCTATGGTCCCCCTTAAATACTTGATGAAGCGGTGGCAGTTATCCCACGAAGAGACATCCGTTGAGGAGCGACGCGTCAGGTCGGGAAGAGATGGCAGTTTGACGGTTCCACTAACTGCAGAGGCAGTTGGTGAAGATGTCAACTGTTTGGCGGTTAATGATTTAGGAGACGTTAATTCATCAACCGTGATAGTGTTGTAATTATGTGGAATATGAAACACGTGATTCATTCATCACATAGTGAGTGGCGTGGTCGAGACTCGACCTGCACGCTGCTCATAGCTTCACGAGCACTTACAGTCGTGGACTAGGTTTGAGACTTAGTCCCACTGGTATTTATTATATAACTTCCGTAATACCTTCGACCAGTTAGGTCGGTGGTCTTAGAAGTTACGACCACGAAGACGTATGGTCTTTATCATATATTAGGATAATATATGAATATTTTAATCCTCAACAGGAACGGATGCCCAAGAGCAAAGGGCTGAATTTTGTATCTTTTTTCAAACTATGCCAAATTTAACAAATATAAAGCAACCTAGAAACTACAACCAATCTAAGTGACTATAGTTTTCTAGTATGATCAATCAACTACTAACACATGCTAGTGAAAAAATTTAACCTAAGTTACAACTCTACACGAGTATAAGAATCTAGGAATTAAAAGAATAAGAAACTAAATACGAAAACGTAAACGGGACAAGAGACAAGCAAATTTTTCACCAAGGTATTGGGGATTTGACGATCTCCCCAAATCATCAATGGAGCACTCTCACAAAAGTATATCTCTTGTTTGAACCCACACAAAGATCCAAGCAATCAACCCAAGGTAGTCCTTGTTCTCTCTAGATATGTGGACTCTAAACCTTCACAACACTCCCGACTCCTTCCACAAACTCCTCAGAAAGTCACCACGAGCACACCAGCAGGCTATCTAGGAATTACCGAATTCCAAAAAGTAATACGCCTAAGGATGTCATTTGAACCTAGCAAGGTTAAGAAACTAAGAGTGGTGCACACTAAGCCCTAATATACTCTCACACTATCAAAATATCAATTTGAAGCTCTTGATGCCCTTGAACTGCTCAATATGCAAGCCACTATTTGGAGTCACGAGTCGGCTCATTGGAACGTCCATGGTCTATTTATATAGTCTTTTCATTCAAAAACTAGTCGTTTGACATATTTTCTGAAAAGTGTCTACAAACCCGGATCATCATTCTCGGTTCAATTTTCCTCAGTCCCAATGGTTCATAAATAGTCGTTAGGTTGACCTGGATCATATGCCTTGAGCTGGATAATCCGCCTAAGCCGGATCATCCGCCTTAGCCGGATCATCTGCCTGAGTGAACTCACACCGTGAAACGTCTCTGGAACAGTGGTATGGGTAAATGGTAGGCTTCACTCAAATTGGACCTTTCTGATCCAATGGTATGTCTCAAATTGTATCATCTGTATATCAACATGTCCAAAAAGCATCCTATCTGGACAGATGACACGCCTCTACCTAGATAATATGCCTTAGTGCAAAATACCATGGGCACCAAAAAAATACCCTATATGGACTAATGGTACGCATTATGGTATGGGTTAACCCGGATTATCCATCTCTGTGTAAATATCTAAAAACACATAAAACACATCTATGGACTAATAGTACACCTAATCCGTATACTCCATCTCAGCTGATTTTTCTGACTTAGCTGAATTTTGATCCAAACTTTGATATTCTCTCAATCACAACTTGATTTTTAGCACTCTCTGACTAGAACTAAGCTAGAAAGATCTAGTGTGCACCACAACTAGTTACTCAACTTAATCAAGCTTAAATTAATAGCCTTGAACCCTCTTAATAATACGACCAAAGCAAAAAAAAAAAACTTATGAACTAAAATTATACATACTCTACTCCTTGTATCATTTCTAGCCACGAGATCCTTAATATTCACGAAAAACACGTTTTGCCATCATTTACATACACGAGGATCAAGAACAACCCACATTCATCTAATCTCAACAACACTCAAACCAAAATTAGTCTTGATGATTTAGGGATCATTAATCACCAAACCCACAAAATCAATGAATTAATGGCCTAGATGCTTCCGGAGGTCCGCATCAGCCTCGACAGACACCACGCCCTTGCCGGTGCACTCGACCACTCTGGTATGACCTCGCGGGTGCGCGGCCGGGGACGGGGCAGGAGTTCACCAACACATCGGCGAGGCCTTTCTTGATGACCGCAGCGGTGTCGACGCCGGCCATGGCAGCGTTGGCTCGGAAGAACTGGAGACCCGACCGGTTGAACCGGAGGCCGTCCTGGTCGTCGATGTCCGACAGCGGCTTGAGTAGCGGGCGAGTCCGCCTCGGCACTCGGCGGTGCCGGCGTCTCCTTCCCAATTCGGCCGCGCGTGAGGCGTGTGACTCTGCCGGGGCTGCCCGATCTCCACGCAAAGACACACGCCAGGTCCGCACCGCACCGACGCGCCGCTCGCTCGAGCAGCGGAGAACACGCGGACTTTTCTCGTTTACAAATCCCGCGTGCGCACGGGCTGCGCCGATCAACACGCTGTTCGGCCAGGAGCGGGCGGGTGGGTGGGCTTGGCGGAGCCGAGAGCTGGGGGGCGATGCCACTTTTTTTATCCCCGGATTTGGAGTGGGTCAAACTATATCTTTCAGTTCTACTTCGTGGCACTCGGCCTGACAGTTGAGTGGGCTGCCGCACGTTTCAGCTAAAGGAGCCTCTCTGTCTCTCTCTCTCTCATTGCATCTTTCAGCGACTGCAACAAGGAGTTCGCACTAAGTACAGAAAAACAGGACACGTCTGATTTTTTTCCCACGAATAACACCACTAAGTATCAATAAATATCATTGACAATCCACTTCCCACTATCATATTTGTTTTGTCGGTAATCGGTAATCAAGACAATGTGCAATATACGGAGTCAACGGCGAGGATGATAAAGCAGTCTAACACGTCCATCAACACAAGAACTTGACGGTAACATGTTATTCACCTATAAACTTTAATATAAAAGTTATGTAATTACGTACTTTCCTCAATAAGTTATTAATACAAATCAGTGGTTTTTTTTTTATAAAAAAGACAAAAAAAAATAGGAGTCTTTTTGGCAAACGTCCTGGTGTTGCTAATTCCATATGTTAGCATGATGCAAAACTGTAAATAATCCGTATTGCATAAAACATATAATTAAGGTGAAAAACACCGCTGTTCTTTTCCATTCCTTTTTGTCGACGATTAAATCGCCGATCTTATGAATATATGAATGAAAAGAGGAAAATAGTGCGTATCTTCTAGAAAGTAGTGAAACTGCTCTTTATTGCTTTGAACTGGCTATTACAATGAGTGTATATAACTTAGACTAAAGACTAATTCGGGAGTACAAGCCTCTTTCGAGAGTGTCTCCCAAATGATCTTCATCGCTTTGGCCTCCTCAACTTCATCGCATTCCTCCTTATGTAGTTGATGAAGGGTTGGCGCTTGTCTCGGAGGAGACGCTCGCTCGAAGCAACGCGTCTGTCGAAGAGAGGCGCCGCTTGATAATGTGTCAATCGCCGATGCGGTTATATGTCAGTGAGCCATTAACCGTATTTCTTTGTCTTAGAGTTACGTATCGTCGCGTGATTATGAGATATAAAGCACATGTCCCATTCTTCACACGGTAGGGGATATATCTGATGCTAGGTCCAGATATCAGTTCAAGGTTTTGAGAGCTTTTGACCGTCTCAGACAAGGTTGGGAACCTTCTTCGACTGTGTTAGATATTGAGTAACCTCTCGAATCCTCACGACCAGTGAGGTCGTTAGCCTTAGGGGTTACGACCACGAAGACGTATGGTCCCTTATTTATTAAATAATAAATGGGGGTTTTAATCCTCGTCAGCTAGCCCTCGAACTTTAAATGAATTGGTCGTATAGACGCTTACTCCCAATGCAATCGTATCGGGTAGACCCCTGTGGATATCGTGGGGATATGTGCATGATCTTAGGATGATGAGTCAATTGGCAATGGCTTTGTTGGTTTGCAAAATCTCGCGTTTTCGGTTTTACTTGATGCATGCGGACCACAAAGCGGTCGACCGGTGACGTGGTGATCGACCACCTGGAGAGGTCCGACCGGCCGCGGTTGCCGGTCCGATCGGGTTTGGTTAAAAGTGGATTTTGAAGCCAGGCCAAAAATAGGTTGTGTAGGCATGTGAGGGGAGTCTCCTGGATGTGGTCACATTATTTTTGGAGCTCCCAGTCGAAAGTTGTATTCATTTGAAAATTCCAGAAGGTTTCGGATTTTCAAGATGAAAATTTGGCTAAGTCATTTCGGGCGGTCCGACCGCCGTTATGGAATCGGTTCGACCGGCCTGAAATTGGTCGGACCGACCGTGTGGGGCAGTCAGACCGCCGATCACTTGGAGGTTAGCCTTTTTGGCATTGATGTGATTTGAATGTGTTTTATGTATGGATGTCAATGCTTTATTGTTGCATATTGCATTGTTGAACTGACGTGGATCAAGTTGTGAAGAACTTGTTCCCGGAGACGATTTGTTTGTCTATTGTCGCAGTGTGGCTTGCGTGTCAACGACGCCAATCGTGAGGTGGATCGGGACTACGCTTGGAGAGCTGAGGTCCAGAACAATCATGGATGACGGGTGAGGTCGTGTGACTCAAGCATGGTGCAGAATGGGCAAGATGGATCGAACGGGTAGTTCGGTGCAGCTGGTTGGATCAGGCGGTGCGGAAGTCGGTGCAAGTCCCTGGGAGGTTCCGATGGGATTCGGACGGGAGAGTCTTGCCGACATGATGAGAGCCGCTGATCAACCTACACGTGGTGAAGCATGCGATTGCTTCAACAGATTTGTGTGAGTGGGTCCCATATGTGTGTGGGTCCCATGTGTGAAACCCTAGCTCTCCTATAAATAGAAAGGGGGAGATGTAAAACCCCTTGAAGCATTCATTTGGACCCCTCTACCTTTTTCTAGGGTTTGGAGAGGAGAGGAGAGGAGAAGCTAGGGTTTGGAGAGATTGTCTGTACTCTTTGTTGAGCTCTTGTCCTCCTTGAGGGAGTGGCTTTGTAAGCATCTTGTGGGATCAATCAATCTTGTGATGCTTGCTTAAGAGATCGATTGTCTCCTTTGAGTTCTTCTCTCTTTTGTTGATTTTGGTGCTTCCTTGATTCAAATATTTATGCTTGGTCTCTTGACCGATTTTATCTTGCTTTGATGTGTGGGAATACTCCTAGAATCATCTAGATCATCAACCCCCACAAGCAAGTCTTGAATCAAGATTTTCATATTTCTAGGGTTTGTGCACTTCTTTGGTAAAACCTTAAGAGATCGTTTCTACGAAGTGGATCTGAACGATCGTCGCTAGAAATAGGTCTTAGATATCCTTAAGGAGGTGTGCTCCAAATTTGGTCAAGTTTCATTGGTTGAATCAACAGTTGGACCAAATTTCGTTTTGGAATTGGGCTTGGCATTTCGGTTCTGGACTAAATCGGTCGGACCGATTTAGGTACGGCGGTCGGACCGCCCGCATTCGGACCGCCCGTTAACGGCCGGTCGAACCGATTTCAAATCGGTTAGACCGCCTTTGGTCACGGTCGACCGCCTGTTCGTAATGTACCCGGAGATCAACTCTTCATATTTGTGTTGTGGTTAAAGGGGGTAATTGAATTCAGCACAAGGCTTCCTCTATGGGTGTACTGATCTTCTTAGCTTTCATAGCTAACGGAGAAAAGTTCGTGTTGAATTTGATTAAGGCGAAAAAGTCGAGAAAGCGCCTATTCACCCCCCCCTAATCGCCTTTACGGTCCTACAACCCCTCATTAAATGTCGTGGTATTCGAGGTGGTCCGTATTCATTTTTAAAGTTGAGAAATTGCCTTGGAAGTTGAAGGAACTCTTGGTCCGCTGGTCAAAAAGGGATTTTTGTCCGTTGAATTTTCCCCAGAAATGGTTACAGTGTTGTCGCTATAAAAGGCCCCTTAACACCGGGTGTTAGGGTTTCCACGCCTTTTGCTTTCCTCTTCATCTTCCAAGAAACCATCTCCGATCACCTTTGAATTCTTCACCCGAAAGAAATCGCCATGTCGGATCTTATTACCAACTGGTCGATCTCCGATCTGAGCGAGAAGAAACTTGAAGGTCTGAAAAAGGTTGGGCTATTACCCGACAGAAATCTAATCGCATGGAGATCAGCATTTGGGGAACATTCTCCAAGTGGTGAGGATGGAGAAATTCCCGTTTTTCTCGCATATATCGAATGCGGCTTCAGACTTCTAGTTCACTTCTTTCTTTCTCAAGTTTTGGAGTATTATGGAGTTGAACTGATCAATCTGGCCCCCAACGCCATAGCCAACATCAGCATCTTCGTTTACCTCTGCGAAGCGTACCTGGGAATTCCAGCAACTCTGTACCTCTTCAGGTACTACTATAGATTGGTGAATGCGAAAAAAACGACCGGTACACCCGGAGAGTGTACCTTGCCTCTCCATGACGGGAAGGTTGAGGAGTACATTCTAATGTACTCCAAGTCTTCATGGTCGTCATGGAAGAAGAGTTGGCTTTACATGAAGATCACACAGGACGATTGCCTTTATTACAGCGGTAAAAAGGCTATCGAGATCCCGCAATGGCGTTCCTCCTCGAAGGAGGGGAAAATTGGGAGATGGGTTGAAGCCATCCATCTCCTGAGTGTCAGTGGTTTGACATCCTGGCACGTGGTGAGAGACTTCTCCATGCGGAGAATCAGTCCTTTGAAGGCCAGAGCTCATTCGATGCTCTGGTATATTGGTCGTGACGATACGACCAAGGATTCTAGGGAAGGTAAGTTCCAGTAAGAATCCGACCAGTATATCTTTCTGGTCAAATGCCCTTATAACCCTAAGACCTCTCTTTTTGTTACAGCTTTGTCTTCTGATGAAATCAGAAGCCGGATCAGAATGATCTGTGCTGGAGAGCCTAATGAGAAAGCTGGTTTCCCTTTAATCTTAGCAGTGACTACTACTGAAGAGAAGGTCGAGAGACTTCGGGTAAGCATGATAATTATTTTTCATCTTTACAATCGTTTTCGATCGGTGTTTACCTAAAAATTCTCTTTGATATGTAGTCGGTTGGTCTAAAATTGATAAGGCCACGGAGACCTGTGAGCCAATTAACGAACTGACCGACCTTACGATCACTAGCGATCGTGTAGAGGTAGGTAACCGAAGGAAATGTCTTTAGCTTAGATGAAAAAATATGTTCATCACCCGACTAACTTTGCTTGTTGAATCAGGCGGTAGTCATTGAGTCCCGCATAGCTGCTCAAGATTCGCCTGTGGCGTTGAAGCAACTACTTTGGTGACCAATGAACCTACACCTTTCGTTCCAATGATCAGGGATTCTACTATCGGCCAGTTGGTTGAAAGTGTTACATCTGATCGTTTATTGAAAGAAATAGAGGGTACAACCAACCCTACCAGTTCAAGACTGGAAAAATTGGTTGAAAAGAAAAGAAAAGCCGCCACATGCACTTTAAGCCGTAGCGCTTGAGTCAAGATAAAAAAGATAACCAGGTATGTTGTAAATGAAATTATCATATGAACACATACCTTTTATATTTTTGGCGAACTTGAACTCCGAACTTCCTTTTCTTTGCGCAGACCTGTTGGAGTTCTAGTCGTTCCCGAAAAGGATATTCCAGCAGGTCAGGTGATCGAGTGCACCTCCGACCAGAGCTTTCCTCAGGTAAGAAATCCTGAGAAAGAAGTGGTTAGGGAAGCCCCCGAGCATGCTTTAGTGCCGGAATCTGGTTCAGATCCTGTGGTGATTACTACTCCATCAGAGGAGGTAGGCGTTTTTGCAGATCCACAACAGATTCCAACTTCTGAAAGCAACCTCTCAAAGACTAACAAGTTCCCTTTCTCTCCTCGATTTATCGAGGATAAGGAACTTGATGAAGCTTGGAGGAGAGTATCAGATCGCCTTGCAAAGGCGAATCCTGATAGAATTTTTGCCGATTATAATGACGTGGCAATTCAAGTAAGTATCTTCAACCATTCTTATAATTTCCTTGAAGTTCACAAGAAACTTTTAAAGGAAAAAATGCTATCTACGCAGCATATGGTTGAAAATTTTGCTGCGATCGGAGGACTAACCGATCGGATTAAGAATCTAGAGCAAAAACACTCCGAACTAGAAAGTACAAACTTTCTTCTTAATTTGTCTTTTGCCAAGACTTTTCTTTCTTTTTTTAACTATCATCTCTTATCAAATTTGATAGATTTGGAGAAAATAAAAGAAGAAGCTTTGGATGAAAAGGCCAGAAGAATAAAGCTTGAAGAGAAAATTCAAGCTAAAACCCGGTCGATCGAAAACCTGACGACCAGACATGAAAAATACCTGGAGAAATCCAGGAAGAAAGCTGAAGGTAACTTAGTCGTAGACTTGACTTAGTATCTCTTCTGATCCTTTTTAGCCTAGTATTTGTTTTGCTTATGCAGAACAAAATCAAGCTTTAACCAAAGCAAAGAAAGCTTTGGAATTTGAGCAAGACTAGGGGGCAGCAATCATGCTTAATCTTGATTTAAAGATTACTGCAGTCAATAAAATGATCTTTGATATGGGATCAGGATCATCATTGCCCTCCTTAAGTGATACAATGGAAAAGGTAAATTATCTTGGCCATCTTTTGGAGGACCTGTAATACTCCGATTTATTACAAGGACGAAAGCACTCAAAAGAGAAATTAGACATAAGAAAAAGGGGGTTTCTGTAGTTTTTCGGCAACCTGGGCCTTGGGCCTTGGCCCAGGCGGCCCATGAGGGGCCGGCCACGTATAAAAGGAGGGAAAAAACCCTAAAATACTGTAGCTACAGTACACGCCGCCACTGTAGCACGGCACTGTAGCACCCCCTCCATGTTGCTCTACCAAGATGAGGAGAAGAGGAGAAAGAAAGGAGAGGAAGGAAAAAGAAGAGGAAGAAAGGGAGGAGGAAGAAAGAGGAGAAGGGGAATCATCTTCACCAAGTGCTCGTTCATCTCCTCTCTGGGATCATCAAGGGTAACAATCGCCGTTCTTGGTCATTGGTCAATTTGGTAGATGCGAATTTGATTGAATTTGTTTGAATCGAAATCTGTCAGTAATAGATCTATTCTGTCCAGTATATTGCACACCCATTTTAGGTACCTTAGAGGCCGATCTGGAGGTTCATCCCTCTTAGAGTCTTGTAGCCCTGGTTGTTATCTTTCCATGGGCACCGAGATCACGAGATTCCGCCCGACGGTTTAGGAGATACGAATTTTTAATCGCGCGCTGCCCTGTCTGCCTGAGATTTGAGGACTGTCGGTTTGCCCCTCGGTTTTGATCTAGTTAGAGTCATATTCAGAACTTCCACCCAAATAGGTTATTGTATCCCTTTTAATAAGCTTTCCAAGTTGATAAAGATCACCTCCATTGGATCAGTATAATAAAAGCTACGCCATTTTCTTTACCACTGTTCTGAATTTTGGGCAGATATCTGTTAGTGTTTTCAACGGTTGTTTAGACCACTGGTTTGGCCGAATCAAAGAACCCCACCAACTAGAGTTTCGTAGCCTGTTACGTTAAGAGTATTTGAACACTGGTTTCAAGTCATTCGGAGTTACATATATTTAATTACGATTTTTCTCGTACTGCTGTTCAGAAGGACCGATATTGACTGATTAGTTAATTCGTCATTTTGAGTTTTTGGTTATGTTGATTAGATAGAGGGTTATGGTAAAACGCTTGTAGCCACGTAATGTCTTGTTATTCTTATTTTGAATAAATATTGGTGTAGGCGGTGGGGCAGGGAGTGGAGAAATTCCGTCGTTGCCTCCTAACTCGTCACAGCGCGGAAGGCAAGTACATGGTAGAGTGGTGAACAATGGGTTGTTCACCATGATCATTATTATTACTTATCATGCTATTTATTATGCTTTCATTCAGCTTATTCTTATACATGATATTGATGACCTTGAGTGAATGAGATTATGATATTGAGATTATGATATTGAGATAATGAGGAGGAGATATTGAGTTAATGAGATGGACTATGTTGATGAATAAATAAAGATGTCGCATCATTTACATTCATCATGACAGGGGTTGCATGAGCCAGGTCGGTGAGAAAGTCATGTAACTATTCCGGTGAGGTCGGTGAGAAAGATACATGACTAGTCCGGAGAGCTCTAGATAAAATCCTACTTTGGTGGGGACTTCACGGGAGTGAAGGATAGAGTGTGTCATCGACGGGTGAACACTCCGCTATACCGGTATCAGCTGATGAGATGCATATGAGCATGAGCATGTTGGTGCATTCGCATATCTAAGTAAATTGCTAAATTGTGCAACTTTACCTATATGGAATATGGCTTGTTTGTTTGAGAATGACAATGGCATTAACTAAATAGATGATGATAATAACTTTAATTATGGTTAATAAACTATTGGTTATGGCTTTATTATGTATTTGCTGAGTCTTGGACTCATTCTTGCTCTATTGTTGTTTTTAGGTGACCAGTGATGACGTTTTACTCGGGAAGGGCTAGCGCACTTGGAATCATGCACTTCACCCAATTATTTGATTCATGGAACATGAGAAACTTTTAGAATAACATGAATATTTATATCTAGGACATGATGGTATTGAATAACCATAGATACTTGGTTTATGTTAATCTTGGTTTATTATTTTGCTATGCTCCTAGGTCTAATTTATTTATGATTGTCATAGTGTTATGCTCGTGTTAATACGACCCATGGATGGGTTTTAATGTTGTTATGCTTGCTGAAATTTCACAGTGTGTTGATGTATAATAGATGATAAGAGTAGTTTGGTGGTATTCCAGGCTCAGTGTTGGGCTGGGGTGTTACAGGACCTGAAGGGCTTACTCAAAACTACGAGAGAGAATTATGCCCAGTCCGTAAAGGAGTCTATTGCTAGTGGATTTAGTTTTGCGTTGGAAAAACTGAAGGCGTCCGACCCCTCTATCAATCTTCAAGTTGTTGAAGAATATTTTAACTACTTGCCTGAGGAGGCGACCAAGTTTCTCAAGGAAGTGAAATCTCTTGGAGACAAGGTTGCAGAAGAAATGGAGGTCGGATCTCCATCCAGCAGTGACTAATGGAGGGCAATCTCTTAGTTGTAAAAAACCCTGCAAAAGAGAAAGAGAGAGTATGTAAAAAATATGTAAAACTTACCTTTCTCTTATCAAATGAAAAAGAATCATTTGTTTATCCGGTCGACTTATCATATATTACCTAGCCTCCGACTGTTTTATAGTAGAAGAACTTTACTATATAAGCAGTAAGCTAAGAATATGAACTGAAGTCTCAACCATTGTTTGAAAGTATGTATTGATTGTTGAAAAAAATTGATCGTGATAATACTAGGAAATATTTTTGGTCAGAACCAGTGTTAGGTCTCTACTAGTTGTAAATCTGTTTTTCGTAATCAAAGTACTTACTAAGACAATATATGGTCAGAAGAAAAAATGATTTTTCTTGACAAGAGGAAGTTACATGCAAAGACATATATAATAAACGAGAAGTGGTTTTATTTCTATGCAGTGCTCAACGCTGGTCGGAATGAACTTGCTGAGAAATGAAGATATAAATTGTATTTCGTAATACGTGTTCATGCTCTAGTCCGACTGGCAGTGAGTATCGTAAGAAAAGGGTCGTCGCTAGGAAGCTCCTTCCAGTGGGCGGAACCACATGCGAAAAAGGAGAGACTTCGACTAGAAGGTTTTTCGTGTCCCGATCAGTAGCCAAATAAGAGTAGAACAGAATTTTAAAAATAAAACATATAATCTCCACAATCCTAAGCATATGAACCGCAGTCGACCAGAGCTAAGTTCTATCATATAAATAACATCACTTGCTTTTTGAATTGATTCATTATTTATTAAACTGAATGGAAATGAAATGAAAATTAAACGAAAAACTTACGCAATTGGTCAATATTCCAAGAATTAGACAAAACCCTGCCGTCTGACATGGCTAATCGTACCGAACATGGTCGGTGACTTCGACCACAGTGTAAGGAACTTCCCACTTGGGAGAAAGTTTGTTGCGATTTGCTTGGTTCTGAATTTTTCTGAGAACCAAATCACCTACAGCTAAGCTGCGAGGTTGCACCTTACGACTGTGGTACCTTCGAATATGGCTTGGTTTCGTCTTCCTCAAGGAAATTGAAATCGTCGAGTCGTCTTTCTTCCTGATCATTTTCATTAAAACGATCAGTGCGAGCAGAACCAATTTTTAATTCTGGAGGAAGCATGGTTTCGGCCCCATAAACTAAAAAGAATGGTGTTTCACCGGTCGCACGACTGGTCGTCGTACGAACAGCCCATAAAACAGAAGGAAGTTCTTGGACCCAAGCTCCTGACCGTTTTATTAACTGGTCGAATACTTGGCGTTTGACCCCAGCATTATGATACCATTGGCACGCCAATCGCTCCGCTACTCGCGGATCAAGAATCAAGTGAAATGGACTCGTACCCGTGTCGCGCAGATTATCGAAATTATCATTTGAAAATCGAGTACCATTGTTCGTAATTATACGACTGGGTACTCCAAATCGTGTAATCATGTTTTTTGTGAGGAACCTCTTAGCAGTCTTAGTTGTAGTTTTAACAACTGGCTCGGCTTCAATCCACTTTGTAAACGTATCAATCATGACAAAGAGGAATTCGAAGCCCCCGGGTGCTCTTGGGAAAGGTCCCAGAATGTCTAGTCCCCAGGTTGCAAAAGGCCAAGAAAGAGGAATTATTTGCAGAGCTTGCGACGGCTGATGTACTTGTCGGCTATGAAACTGACATTGTACGCACTTTGTCACGAGCTCTTTTGCATCATGAAGGGCAGTTGGCCAATAGTATTCTTGCTTGAAGGCTTTACCGACCAGTGCTCTGTAGGAATGATGTGCTCCACGGACTCCTCCATGAATTTCAGTTAGCAACTTAATGCCATCCGAGCGAGATATGCATCTCATCAACACACCATGAGATCCTCGTTTATACAAGGTACATTCGATTAGAGTGTATGATTTGGCTTTTCGTGCTATACGATCAGCCTCTACATCATCTTCTAGAATTAGGTCATGCTGAAGATAATTGTAGATCGATATCATCCAATCTCTACCATGATCGTCACCGATCTGTGGAGCATCCATGTGATCAGAATCAATTGGATTGACCTGATGTGAACCATTGATGTTCTCGAAAAGCTCGACCACCGAGGGTGAATCGAGTTGCTCAAGAAAAACTCCTGGCGGGACGGTTGACCATGTGGAGGCCATCCGTGCCAACTGATCTGCTAGAAAGTTTTCCTTTCTAGAAATATGTTGGATCTGAAAACCGAAGAAGTGCTTTTCGAGTTTTCGTACTTTCGCCAGATAAGAAGACATGTTGGTACTTGAGCATTGATACTCTTTCCCTACTTGATTCGCTACTAGTTGAGAATCGCCTTTCACCAAGAATGCGAATTCGAGCGAATGAGTCGCTCAAGTCCCGCCAAAGAAACCTTCGTATTTCACTACATTGTTAGTAGCAGGAAAGTTAAACTGGATGGCGTACTTAATGTGTTCGCCAGTAGGGGATATCAAGATGACTCCAGCCCTGATCCTCTAAGCATTAATGAACCGTCAAAGTACATTGTTAGTAGCAGGAAAGTTAAACTGGATGGCGTACTTAATGTGTTCGCCAGTAGGGGATATCAAGATGACTCCAGCCCCGATCCTCTAAGCATTAATGAACCATCAAAGTACATTGTCCACTCGTCGTGGTGCTCGTACTCGAGTTCTTGCTTAGGTTCTGGGTTTGTTCATTCGGCAATGAATTCTGCTATTGCCTAAGACTTTATAGCTGTTCGTGAGATAAAATGGAGGTCGAACATCCCTAGTTCAACTGCCTACTTTGCTATTCGTCCTGATGATTCCCTGTTTTCAAGGACTTGACCTAAGGGATATCCTGTAGGTACGACCACTTTGTGGGCTTGAAAGTAATATCTTAGTTTCCTTGAAGACATAAGGAGACCATAGAGCAACTTTGTACCTGTGGATATCTTTCCTTTCGTCCATGCAAGACTTCGCTTACGTAAGATACTGGTCGTTGAATGTTTTCACGCTCTACGACCAGTACACCGCTGACAGCCTGCGGCGTCGCAGCTATGTAAATCTGAAGGACCGAAATGGCAACAGAGGGGGGGTGAATGGTGCCTTAAAATTAATAACTCCACTTTACTGTATTTAAACAAGCCTACAAAGATCTCTGGAGATCTAAAGAAGGTAAATGAAGCAAGATCAAATAACAAAAACAAGCCTCGGGCTGTTCTTCAGGAAATCGGAAGCTCCGACCAGTAAGGTGCGGAAGTTCCGCTATGTAGTTCCATTGTATGGCGCGTAGTTCCGCTTATGTACTTCGCTTTGTAAAATCGAAGCTCCGATTATCCCGATCAAGAATGTAACGCCGGTTTTTGTCCAAAAATCCAAACTACTTTTAATTTGTTGATCTTCTCTGGTCAAGTTTCACAGGACATCATCCTAAGCAACATCTTGACCTCATGGAGAAGAATCGCAGACAAAGATTCAACAATCAAGCCAAAATTGGATTTCTTGAAGAAGGGGCAAGAAAGACCAAAAACCGAAATAGACTCGATTCTCATAATCTTAGCTCATGAAACTTTGAGTATGTAATAGCAATATCAAAACAACTCTTGTCGGTGTATTAGAACCGATCTTACGTAAAGATTATTTGATTCGGGGGGTCTCCTAGAGATAAGATCACGCAGAGTGGATTGACACGGGATGTTTAGACAGTTCAGCCTTCTCCGAGAGAATAATAACCCTAATCCTCGTGTGTATGGTATTCTTGATGATCAAGTAAAAGACTAAGACTATTACAGAATAGCACTTGTGTTCCTACTTGATCGGCTCTTGTTCGCCTCCCTTATCCTCCGATCAATACCCTTATATAGTCGTGAAGAAGTAGCCGCTTTGTTCTCGGAGATGCGCTGATTAATCCAAAGAACGGCGATGATGGCAATAATTACCGCGCCTCGCTTCTTCACGCCGTCTGCAATTATCTTCCGTAGATAATGGGGTAATTACGCACCATTAATAAGCGGAATAATAGTGCGTGCGCACTGCTCGATTCCTTAATCAATTGGACCCACTCACCGTAGGTTTGATTATAAGGTGGTCGAGTTTACCCGGTCGTAGAAGAACTTACGACCGTGTAGCAATGAGAAGGACTTACGACTAGGTAGTAGTCGAGAAGGACTTACGACTATGTAGTGGTCGAGAAGGACTTACAACCACTCATTGGACTTCTCCCTTTAGATAAGGGGTACCTCTGGGACTGTGTGACATCATATTTACCCATAATAAGAATTATAGATAAAAGATAAAATGAGGATTATTAGATCCTCGCCATCTAGCCCCCACTTCAAGTGAAAGTTACTTACTTGATAAAGGTTTCAGAAATGGACTTACGACCATGAGAATGTCGAGAACGATAGTCGAAGGAAAAACTCTTCGACATTTGGGTGTTGCTTTGACCAGAATTTGCTTTATCAGAAGGTTGCTTACGACTATTAAAAAGTCATAAAACCCCTATGACCGCCTCGATGGTCGTGGTAGGGAATCGGAGAAAAGCTCTTCCGATTGATACTTCCTTCGACTAGAAAGACTTGGTCAAGAATGTAATTTTGCTTGGAGGTGACAATACGCACCTACTTTTTCTCGAACTGACCATCCGAGAATTGCAACCGCCTCTCATAGACTTGTCCGATGAAGCGGTTCCCGGCGGTACAACCATCTATCATAGACCTATAGCCGGACGGTTTTCGCTACGAGATCGTGCGGTTATAAAAACTTACCAGAGGTAGACTTGGATTTTTACTCTTCCCAAATCACTCCACCGTTCTTCGAGCTCTTGCTTTCTCCGCTTCGACTAGGTTTCATCCTCTCCGCCATCAACCCAATCAAAAACTTCTTACTTCGAGCGAAATGGCCAGAGAGTTTCGAATGGGAGGAATCGAGATGGATGCGCTAAGATCAAGATCTTGGTCGATGTCGGAAGATCCCGAGAAGGCTCGTGAAGTGGATTCCGCCATCGGGCAAAGATCGCCATCGGGGAAAATGGGCAAATCCGCCTTCCAAGCGTGACAGAGTGCGGCCTTCGATTGCCCGCCCACCCCTTTCTTATAGTAGTACTTAACACTTTGGGGTGGAACCGTGAACTTAGGTCCCAATTCCATTACCATGTTGAGTGTGTTCGTATCCGTGTGAGGCGTGACTGGGATTCCATGGATCTCGAGCTGCTCCAATATTATTATGGGATGGCTCGACAAACCGGAATTGCCGGAAGTCATGGTCTCAAGCTCCACGACTCAAGTCGAAGGAGTACATTCAGAGCTTTACCCGCCTTCGTGGCGGGCCGAGGAAGAGGTGGTTCTACCGAAGGTCACCTCAAGACACCTTTCTTTTGAGGGAAGGTCGCTGAAAAGAAATCTTCATGGGACTCAACCTCAAGATATCAAATGGATTAGCCCTTATATTCAAGCTATTAAGGACTTGAAGGAAGAAGGGTTGACCGGATGGCATGTGGTGAAGGATTTCATCACACGCCAATCGTCCTCTCAAGAAACGAGCATCTCCTATGTGGAGGTACTCGGAAGAGGAGACCCCACCGAGACTACGAGGAGGGTAAGCAATTGTTGACTTAACTCTCCGCTTGGTCTTTCTCAACTTTGTCTAATATTTTTATCTGCTTACATGCATCTTTCACAGCCGAGGTTGACTCCAGTCGACTCATCTCGTGAGAAGTCCCCGCCACCCGAGGGGTGGTTCTCAAGTCATTGCGGTTTTGTCCGCAGATGAAAGGATAGAGCGCCTAAAGGTAATCGTAAATCTGATTCTCTCTTTAGGACTTTATAGTCGAGAAGATACTTACGACTAATGGTGATCGAGAATATCTTACAATCAAGAAAAAGTCGAGAAAAACTTACGACTTGGTACTAGTCGAGAAAAACTTACGACTAATTAGTGATTCTTCTTTTCTGCTTTGCTTTACGTAAAGTAGGCATGGAAAATCGCCAGACGCACGAAGAAGTCGCTCGATGACTATTGGCGCCGGGTTGTCGAAGACAAAAGCTCGGCTCCTCCTCGAAAAGACGCCGACTTGTAAAATCACGACAAGGGGGAGCAAGCTCGAGCTCGTCTTCGACCGCACTTTCTACAGGCCTCGGGCACCGTAGTTGTATCTCGCCGAGGTCGCACTCGCCGGGCCGAGGGGTTGAAGCAACAACCTCTTAAGCGCAAACCTCGTAAGGCTAAGGTACCTTCTATTATGACACTAATCTTTCGTAGTCGGTGCCACCCTAGTTTTATTAAGCAACCGGAAAGGGAGAACTGGAAAGATTTTATGTCTTTTATGAAGGACGATGCTGCATCAGCACAACCTGCAACTGAGGGTAGTGCTGCTTCTGGAATGGTCGAGACACCTCTCGTCCATCTGTAAGATCAGAAACCGAGCTCGTTCCTCGTTTCAAACTCTACGACCGCACGTGGTCGTGCCGAGCCAAATGTTGAACCTCACCGACGTGGTCGTGGAGAAGAAGAGGTCCTCCGTTGGGAGGATTGCTCCAAAATTCCTGGTTAAGACCAGGGTGCAGAGGTATGTGAAATGTACTGAAGTGTAAGAAGGACATTTACCTTTTTCTTTTCACAACCTCGATTTGCTTTTCTTTATTTCACCGACTCTTCAAATTTCCGAATGCTTCGTTGAGAAGTCCATTGCTATCCCTTCAGATGCCGGAGAGGTAGCAATGGAGGTGGTCAAGCATCACCCTTGGCCCAGTGGTCGATGAAGTCGAGACTCCTGCAGTGTCTCCCATATCTGCCAAGTCGAATTCACGACTCTTGAGGTAGCGGTATTCTCGTTGAGGTGGCCGCCACGACCATCAAGTCGAGAAACAACAGAGGCAACAGGAAGCCTCGTCAAGGTGGTGACCACCTTTGCACCGCCTCGAAGGAAATCGAGGAGGCGCCTTCCCCACCCAAGAGAAATCACGTAACCGTATGGAGAAAATTTCAACTTCGTGGTGACTTCTTTGGGCCTCGCCTCCGTCGAGGGTCTGCGCCACATAGATCTCGTGACCGAGTCCCCATCCCAAAGATATTCCCAATACGGATAATACTTTTGACAACGAGCGCCTCGAGAAGGTGTGGTGGGACAAAGTTGCGAGGATAGATAAGCTGCAGCACCCGGACCTTGTATATTCGATTTTTGCTAGAACGACTATGAACGTAAGTATCTTCAGAATACTTATATATGTGGCTTTCCTTCCCTTCTCACTGTTTTCTTTTTGCGTAAAGCTCGAGCAAATTGTCGCTGTCGGTGAGTATCATCGACAACTTTTAGAGCTAAGACAAGAGAAGGAACTACTCGCAGCAGAGGCGCAGAGGTGGTAAGTCAATTATCATTCATAGTTGTTTTTGACTTAAATACTCGTAAAAAGTTTCACGAGAATAGTCATGGAAGAAACTCATGACGAAGTATCAGTCGAAAAGAACTTACGACTACTTACGACCAGATAGTGGTCGCAGAAAGACTTACAACCATTCGTAGTCGCAGAAAAACTTACGACTAGGTCAGTGGTTGTAGAAGTATTTATAACCTATTCAGCTGATGTTTATCTTCGTTCCTGTTTTTTGTAGGTTAAACAGTGATACGAAGACCTTAGCTGACTCACTCGACTGTGAAAAAGAGGAGTCGAGGAGGCTAAGGAATGAAGTATTAGTTCTCTCTGATAGACTTCGAGAGACCTGCTCTCATCTAAGAAATTGCAGGAAAAATAAACAAGAAGTTCTCAACTTAAGATCGCTTTTGATCTTTAACCTTTACTCGACCCTCCTTTCTTCTCCGTGATAAAGAAAAGAGATGCGAAGCTCCGCATCAAGTTCAAGAAAAATCTTTGGTTATTCAGAGTTTTCCGCATTACGCTAATAAGGATCAAGAACTCGAGGGTTTTAGAACTCGATTAATGTAAGTAAATCTTTACTGTTATTCTTTTTGAGTATTTTCCTTTTCTAATGCCAATTTCTTGTTCGTAAATTGTCGCCCAATTGAGAAACCTCGAGGTCAAATCCAAGAAAAGACCTTAATCCGCAATGAGTCCGTCCGCATTGCTAAGATGAATGCAGAGGACATCGAGCATGGGAGCAAAAGCATGTCAAACTATTGCTTCCCATCGAGAAGAGGTCAAGAAATTGGATTCTCAATTAGTAGGTAAGAAAAGCTTTACCTATAATTATCTTTGTGTTATCTTCCTCTAGAAGTATATCTTTGTTTGACCGATATTATTCTTTTCGTAACAAGTGGTCGAAAACAAGAAGCTTCATGAGGCTTCGACTTGTACCCAACAGAGATGGAGTCGATGAAGACTAGTCTTCAAGGCAACATCACTCTCTGAACAATGTGCTTAGTGAGCTACATTCGAGGGAAAACTCCTCGAGAAGATACTATAGCCGCCACACAAGTACTATTGGAGAACAAGTCGGAAAATTGCAAGAAATGGTGACCACTCAAGACTAATCAAGTCAATCGATAAGGGAAGCAATAAGTCAGCAGAAGTTACGCTTTGGCGAAACTTAAAGCTCAAGACCCCCGCCTTAATGTTAAACCAATTGAAGCCGACTTTGACTGTCCTGAATCAGAGGCAAGTCGTCTGATTGAGGAAATGCAATCAGTTGGTAAAAAGGTGGCGGAGGAAATGCAGCTAGGCTCTCCCTTCGAGTAATCTTGTAACTACCTTGTAAGGCGCATAATTTTGTTAATGAGTAATATATGATCCGCTTATTTCACGAAAATCATCTTGTCGAGTAGTTAGTAACTCAAAAGATAATAAACGAACGAAAGACTAAGAATTGAAGTCAAATTAATAACTTTATCCTAGCCCCCGACTATTTGTTTAGATTGTTTAGACAATCTAAATAAATAGTGTTTAAAAATGGGGTTTCTGAAAACAAAGAGAGGTTTATTTAACTTATAGCTTTTGTTACGTGTCAAGCAATCGGTCGAAAGAGTTAAAACGACTCGTCACTAGGAAGTTCCTTCTAGTGGGCGTGACCACGTGCGTAAAGGAAAGGCTTCGACTAGGTGATGTTTTCATTTCCGACTAGTTTAATTGAACCAAGAACAAGAACTTGAGTTAAACAGACGCCTTAGAGGACTTTAGTAATTGCTCGTCCTTTTTGGTGGACTTCGATAAGTCTTTTCCAAAGAGCAAAAGTAGGAGATTGAGCAACGCTAGGAAGTTTCCTTCTAGTGGGTGACCACATGCAGAGAGGAAAGACTTCGACTAGGTGTGTCTCTTCCTTCACCGCTTAAAACAAATCGAGTACATCAAAGGTGGTCGAACAAATGTAAGAAAGTGTACTCTACTTAGAATATTTTTGAATTTATCAAAAAATAGACTAAGATTGAGAGAGTTGGCTTTGAGAACATTTCGATCGGATAGAACCCGGCTCTTTGTATTGGGCAAAAAAATGAGTAACGAGTCAATGCTTGAAATTCCTTCTAGTGGGCGTAACCACATGCAGAGAGAGAAGTTTCGCCTGATGACGCTTCTCGCCGCCAAAGGTAAAGAAAACTGGTGTTCTCATATCATAGTCGAAAGATTAAAAAGCACTACTCAAAAATAAGGCAAAAAGAGGTAGAAAGAACTCGACTTTTATTGCTTGAGAAATCGGTCACACATAGAATTTATGAATCGGTCGATGTTCCAAGAGTTTGAGAGAACTCGCCCATCTTCCATTGCTAGTCGTGACCACTCTCGCCGAAGTTACTTCGACCATCGTAAGGACCTTCCCATTTAGGGAAAGTTTATTCCGTTAGACTTGGATTGGCGAGCCTCAATACTAAGTCACCTACAAAGAAGGTCATGAGGTTGACCTTACGATCATAGTATCTGCAAGCAGGCTTGTTGGTAGACCGCCGAACGAATTAAGGCTAGGTTTCTCCTCTCTTGAGTAGGTTAATGTCATCTCGCCGAAGTTGTTCCTCGGTCCGAGTTGTTGAAGGTTTCAACTCGTGTCGACTGCATTTTAGCTCCGAGGAAGCATGGCTTCGCCCAACACTAGAAAATGGTGTTTCTCCTGTTGCTCGATCGGTGGTTGTACGAATCGCCCATAATATGGAAGGTAATTCTTGTACCCAAGCCCCGAGCGCTAACAAGTCGGGTCAAGACTCGAGTTTTAATTCTCGCATTATTTGGCCGCTTGCACGCTCAACCGCCCCATTACTTTGGGGATGTGCAATGTAAGCATAGCATAACTTGGTACTCAACTCGCCGCAAAATTCTCAAATTTTGCACTTGCGAATTGTTTATTATTGTTCGTAATTATCCGACTTGGTACTCCAAATCGACTAATTACGCTTCTCATCATGAACCTTTTGTCGCCTGCTGTTATCCCAAGCATGTGTTCACTTCGATCCATTTTGTGAACGTGTCAATAGCCACAAAAGGAATTCAAACCTCCCGGAGCTTTGGGAAACGGTCCTAGGATATCAAGCCCCAGTCGCAAAAAGGCCAAGAAAGAGGTATTGTTTGTAATGCTTGAGCCGGTTGGTGTATCTGCTCACCATGAAATTGGCATCGACACACTTTTTAACCACCTCTTTAGCATCGTGATGTGGTCAGAGGCCAAGAAAACCTTGTCGAAAGGCTTTACCAACTAATGTTCTCAGAGGAAGCATGCGTCCCACAGATGCCATCGTATATCGTGAAGGAGTGTCATTCCTTCATTTTGCGGAATGCATCGCATGAGTATCCCTTGGGTTCCTCGCTTATAGAGGACTCCTTCAACCAAAGTATACATTTTGGCTTTTCGATAATCGATCCGCTTCAAGATCATCTTCGCACGAACCCTTGCAAAGATACTCGTAGATGGGAGTCATCCGTATCCTCGTAATCTAATGAGGCCATCTCAAGAGGAGGTGCCTCGGTTCTTCGACTGAGACGGTTTTTGGAGTTGCTCCAAGAAAACTCCTTTGGTACTATGGATCGAAGAAGCCATCCGAGCAAGTTGGTCTCATGAGGAAATTATCCTTCGAGGGATAAATTGTACCTCAAACCTAAAAATGTTTTTCTAGCTTACGATTTCGATAAGTACCGAGCCATTGTTGAGTTAGAGCACCGTACTCTTTCCCAATTTGATTCACGACTAGTTGAGAGTCTCCTCTTACGAGTAGTCGATTTAATCGAGAGTGCTTTCGCACTGTATGCCGCCTAGCAAACCTTCGATTTCGCCACATTGTTAGTGGCCCGAAAGTTTAATTGTATGGCATACTTTAAGGTTTCTCCGTAGGAGATACCAGACCACCCAACCCAGAGCCACTTAAAGTGAGTGACCCGTCAAAGTACATCATCCACCGGTCGGGAATCAGATCGGGATCCCGAATGTGTTCAGATTTGTCCATTCGCGACAAAGTCCGCCAAGATCCGGGATTTTATGGCCGTCGACACGAATGGAGGTCGAACTCCCAAGTTCGACCGACCATTTTGCCATGCGCCCCATTGCTTCCTTATTATGGAGGATTGCTCCTAAAGGAAACTCGACGCAAGCACAACTATTTTGTGCGCCAAAATAATGCCGCAGCTTCTCAAGACATGAGGAGGGCATACGTAGTTTTTGACCCGAGGGTAACGCCCTTAGGCCCGTAAAACTTCGCACGTAGTAAACCGGTCGTTGTATTTTCACGCTCTACGACCAAGATCGCGCTTGTCGCTCGTGGCGTGGCAACTAGGTAAATTAAGAGCGCCTCTTCCGCTTTGGAGAAACCGTAACAGAGCACTCGAAAGATACCTCTTGACATCCTCAAAGGCAATGTTTGCCTCGCTCGACCACTCAAAACCTTCATGTCTCCCGAGAAGTTTAAAGAAAGGTAGTCCTTTTCTCCTAGTCGTGCGATGAAACGACTTAAAGCCGCCATGCACCCAAAGGAGTTTCGACTTCCTTTTTGTGTTTGGAGGTCGATCCGAGGATGGCCTTTATTTTTTCAGATTTGCTTCGATTCCTCGCTCGCATACTAGGAATCCAAGCAATTTTCCCAAGAAATTCCAAACACACACTTCTCTCGGATTAAGTTTTAAATGGTGCTTTCGAGGTTGTCGAATGTTTCTTGTAGGTCGCTGATATGATTAAGTCTCTTAATGCTTTTACGACTAGGTCATCAACATAGGCTTCCAAATTCGCCTAATTGAGATGAAAAGTCGATTGCATTAAGCGCTGAAAAGAAGCACCGCATTCTTTAGACCAAATGGCATTTTGATATAACAAAAGGTACCAAATGGAGTAATGAATGCGGTCTTTTCTTCATCGCTTAGACACATATTGATCCGTGATATCCGTAATATGCATCTAAAAACTTAATATTTCACAACCCGCAGAGAATCAACCACCGATCAATACGAGGTAAAGGGAAATCATCTTTGGACAAGCTTTATTAAGATCAAGAAAGTCACGCACATACGCCATTTGCCGCTTGACTTTTTGACCATTACAGGTTAGCCAACCACTGGGTGATTGACTTCTCTTATAAAGCCCGCTTAAGTAGCTTATCCAATTCGATTTAATAGCATCTCGCCGATCAGGCAAATCTCCGTAATTTTTGTTTTACGGTACTTTATCGTGCCGTAGCTAGCCTCGCGGCTCGATCACCTCCACAGGGACTCCGGCATGTCTGATGCTTGCCACGCCAAGACATCTCGTTAGCTCTGAGGAAGGTAATGAGGGCGCCTTCCTATTTGGGATCGGAAGTCTCCCCAATGCGAATGCCTTCGAGGGTTTCTCTGCGCCCGGAGGAACCTCTTTGACTTGGTCGTTCGGCTTTGGTGCGACTTTTTAGGCTTCACTTGCTAGTCGGTCGACTTTCATCTCGAGTTGGTATTTGACCAACCATCTCGAGGGATCGGCGGTCGCAGCCTATACGCCATCTTTTGTCACATTGAATTGTGATCACCCTTTGGGACTCGCATCTCTCGTCCGGCAGCTTTAAGTTGTCGTTTGAGTCGATGCCGATGATCCTCCATAGATATGCTCAACGGTATGGTGCGGATCTTGGAATGGCATCTCCTCATCATCCGACGACTTCGACCACTGTATGTCCCACCGCCGAGTAGGGGAGCGGTGCTTTGCCGCTAGTAGTCCTCGAGCTTTCTTTGGAAAACTCTGGCAGCTATGAGGTCATGTCCTTCCTTTTATGAAAAGGACACCATCTTGGTTTGTCGCTCCTACGATCGTATGCTTTACCTTTGCCTTGATCGTGGTTCGACTTGGTGGTTTGGGGCTCTCTATCTTTACTACTAAAACCTCCTTGAAACCACTAGTTTGTGGCTTTTGACTTTTATTTTCTTCTTGGACTTTTTGCTTTTTTGTCCTTACTAACCTCACTTGGCTCTCAAGAGCGTGTGTTTCTCGATCGATAGTGTTATTCCACTCGACCGCCTCGTAAGCTTGCATATCGATCGCCATCTCAAAGAGTTCTAAGAACGGTGTTGGGAGGATTTAAAGCAATATCCTCTCGTTATTCTTCTACTACGGACTCCTTGCTTAAAAGCCCCGATCACGAGGAGTCGAAATTTCCGAATTGAATTACGAACCCGACTAAAGCGCTTGATGAATTGACGCAAAGTCTCGTTGTTGTTCTGCTTGATCCGGCAAGTCGCCTTCCTTTCCGTATGTTGTATGTGCCTTGGAAATTTGCTCAGAAGATCACAGAGGTGTTGCCAAGAGTAGATCGACTCGAGTGGTTGGTTTAATAACCACGATCGAGCGGATCCTTCGAGCACGCTTGGAAGGTAATTCGCCATTACGCGTTTCCTCCTCCCGCCGCTTTCGGACACCGTTGTATAGATCTCAAGAAACTCGATGGGATTTTGAGATCCATCAAATTTCTCCATGTTCACCGGTCGAAAATGAGGTGGCCAAATAATCGCTCAAGGTCAGCGAAAATGCCCGGATCCCAGAATTACTTCTTGACGCCTTCTTTGTAGGAAAGAAGGGTTAATGTCGCCAGTGATCGATACGACGATACCCGCAACAGTCGACTGCTCGTAGTAGGCCTCGCCTCACGAGGAGAATACCCTCGTATTCCACTCGCTAGAATTTCTTTGTCGGTGGTGAATGATCACCTCTTCGAGGGGCTTTGATCTTCACCGATCGAAAGGTATTTCTCGAATAGGGAATCGATTCGACTTATGGTCGTGTCGATTCCTACGAGAAAATATTCGATTGATCGTAGCCGAGGAAGTCGATTGCTACGACTACCGAGTGTTGTCGATGAGGTACCTCCGCCTTGTCATTACAGTCAAGTCTTTGCGTAATCTCTTCAAAGAAAGAGATCGTACTCGCGCTCGAGCAAGCTCTTGATCGATTCTCGAGCAAGTCGCTGATGTTCGGAGTTCTTGTACCTCCTCCGATCGATGTTGAATGCGCCCGAGCAAGTTCTTCCGACTGCAATTTTCTTTCTTCCGACGACATCAAAATCCTCCTCCTCGTGTCTTTGAGGCCTTCTTAGTGGAGTGCTAGAATGTCGAGGATTTCTCGCTCATCGTAGTGTTGGTCCTCTCTCGCCAACGGTGGTGCCCTTGCCATTACCACGAGGGGCGCAGTGTGATCTTCGGGAGTGTCTTTATCTCGCCTCCATGAGGTCGACTCGATTTGGGGAAGGACGAAGACCTCCGCTGATGATTCTCACTTGCGCCGAGGCCTCCCGCTTGAGGAGTGCTCGAGGGACACCATCTCGGCGACTTGGAGTAATCCTCCGTAGGGGAACTCCGGTTATAATCGCTCCATTCGCAAATGAGATCTGCGGGAGACGGCCGAATTTGCAGTGAAAAGCATGCTTGATCCCACTATCTCCGGAGTTACCCCGAGAGATAGAATCACAAGATGCCGGTGGAGTCCTCGAATGGTGGCTTCCAGACTTGTCTCACTGTGCCGGACCGCCTTAAGGGAACTTGGACACTTAGAGGAAAAACTCTCATTGTGTCGTGAGTCCTCCCGGTGCGGTTCGGTCGGATTGACCCTTGTCCTTGGAGGAATTGGCCTCTCTGTTGGACGACGCTGTGGGGATAAGGATCCTCCTCAACTCCATTGATGGGATGGTTTCGAGAATAATCTCCGAGGCAACATCACCATCACGGATGCATCACTCGGCTCGTAGTCGAAACCGCATCCATGTCGACGCTCTGCGAATCCGCCAAGTCAAACCAGCTTCTCCTCGCTCCATTCTCCCGCCATGCTTGCATGAGATTGGAAAAAGAGAGTATGTTGACAAGAGATTACCGAAGATCCCCACGGACGGCGCCAACTCGCTTGTATTAGAACCGATCTTACGTAAAGATTATTTGATTCGGGGTCTCCTAGAGATAAGATCACGCAGAGTGGATTGACACGGATGTTTAGACAGTTCAGCCTTCTCCTGAGAGAATAATAACCCTAATCTGTGTGTATGGTATTCTTGATGATCAAGTAAAAGACTAAGACTATTACGTAGAATAGCACTTGTGTTCCTACTTGATCGGCTCTTGTTCGCCTCCCCTTATCCTCCGATCAATACCCTTATATAGTCGTGAAGAAGTAGCCGCTTTGCCTGCGGAGATGCGCCGATTAATCCAAAGAACGGCGCATGATGGCAATAATTACCGCGCCGCTTCTTCACGCCGTCTGTAATTATCTTCCGTAGATAATGGGGTAATTACGCACCATTAATAAGCGGAATAATAGTGCGTGCACTGCTCGATTCCTTAATCAATTGGACCCACTCACCGTAGGTTTGATTATAAGGTGGTCGAGTTTACCCGGTCGTAGAAGAACTTACGACTGTGTAGCAATGAGAAGGACTTACGACTAGGTAGTAGTCGAGAAGGACTTACGACTATGTAGTGGTCGTAGAAGGACTTACAACCACTCATTGACTTCTCCTTTTAGATAAGGGGTACCTGGGATCTGTGACATCATATTTACCCATAATAAGAATTATAGATAAAAGATAAAAATGAGGATTATTAGATCCTCGTCAACTCTAGATATCAAGTTTCATGCTATTTCATAAGACGAATCAAAAGATATGCCAAAACCCTAGATATTCAACATGAACAGAGAGGGAATAAAGAGAGGCATAAACATGTAATCAAAGACTCGTAGTTTCATTGATAGAAGTCAAGAAATCACAGAGGAAACACAGAGGAATGATTACAAGTATTTTCACTCATTCTCTCAAAAGCAAAACAAACCCTTTTGGTGGAGCTAACCCTAATTTCCTCTCTCAAGGTCTAACCCTAACAACAGGGGTTGAGCTCTATTTATAGCCTTTGCTTAATGGGCCTCCAACCCATTAAGCCCGCTACACCGAACGGAACCGCCTCCACTTGTGCCGCTTGCGAAATCCCGCTTCGCCCCTTGCGCACCTTCCGAAGCCTCCCAGACGCCTTTGCCGCCCTTGACACGCAACCACCTCAAGATTCACGCCGCCTTCGACACATCCGACCGCTCGACCTCAACGCCGCTCGCGCTTAGTCCGATCACCTCGTGTCTCGCCACGACTTCGCCTCGATGTCCCGCAACAACATGCATAAAAACACATCACATAGCATTGCACAATATCATAGCATCAACATTTGTATAAGACTCAAACTCATACGTAATCAAAATCACAAAATATCCTTCTCTCGCACAGCTTCGACACAATCGGAAGTTCCAAGATTTTACCTTGCGGAAGTTCCGATTTCTAACGTCCGCGACTTGTCGATTATCGGAAGTTCCGCTTAACATCGCGGAACTTCCGATCTTCTAACATCCGCCTTCCAGATTTTCAAACCGATTACCATCTCGTAGGAACACTCAATGTCAAGATATCGACACTCCGCTACCCTTGTGCGGAAGTTCCGATTTCCTTCACCAACTCAAAACCCCGTAAATCGGAAGTTCCTATTTCCAACGCCAGAGTTCGATTATCGGAACTTCCGCCCATACACAAATGTAGTTCCGATTTCCGATTCAAAGACAAATACCCATACCAAAACTCAACTCTCAACCTATTCAACCACGATGTCAAATACTCATCACTCAGAGTGGAGGACCTCTCACATGGTCTCTCAAAATCAACAGTGTTTCTTCCGGTCTTGGAGAGACTAAGACCGGAGGGCTTCCAAGGTACTCTTTGAGTTTTTCAAAGGCTTCGTTGGCTTCTTTCGTTCATTCAACACTCCCATGTTTTCGAAGAAGTTCAAAGAAAGGTAATCCCTTCTCGCCTAACCTGGCTATGAAACGACTTAGCGCTGCCACACAACCGGTTAGCTTTTGAACTTATTTCTTTGTTGTCGGGGGACGCATCTGATTGATGGCTGTTATCTTAGCCGGATTTGCTTTGATACCTCTAGCCAAAACTAGGAAACCAAGAAGCTTTCCAGCAGAAACCCCGAACACATATTTCTCCGGATTCAACTTGAGGTTATGTCTTCTCAAGTTGTTGAAATTTTCTTGTAGGTCAAGGATATGATCGCCTGCATTGATGCTTTTCACAGCCAAGTCATCTACATAGGCTTCTAAATTCTGACCTACCTGCGGGCTGAAAGTTTTCTGCATTAACATTTGAAAAGTTGCACCAGCATTCTTGAGACCAAAGGACATCTTAACATAACAGTAAGTGCCATATAGAGTGATGAAGGAAGTTTTCTCCTCATCATTTTTACTCATGTTTATCTGGTGGCACCCTGAATATGCATATAAAAAGCTTAGTAACTCGCACCTGGAGGTGCAGTCTACAAGCTGATCAATGCGAGGAAGGGGAAAATCATCCTTCGGACAAGCTTTATTAAGATCTGTGAAGTCAATACACATTCGCCATTTTCCATTATTCTTTTTAACCATTACAGGATTGGCAAGCCAGTGAGGGCGATGGACTTCACGAATAAACCCAGCTTCGAGGAGGTTGTCAATCTCCGACTGGATTGCTTCCTTCCGGTCAGGTGCAAAACACCTTAGCTTCTGCTTGACCGGCTTTTTGTTAGGTTGGAGAGCTAGCCTGTGCTCGATCACTTCCCTGGGGACTCCGGGCATGTTGGACGCCTGCCAAGAGAAAATATCCTGGTTTTCTTGGAGGAAAGAGACGAGCGACTCTTCCTATTTAGGGTTGAGTCCTTCTCCGATCAGTAACTTCGGAACTGACCCGTCGATGTCTTCCAACCTGGCGTCTCTCAGAGAAACGTCTTTGTCGAGTGGCACCTCTTCTGTCTGATCGAAGGGTTTGGGTGTCAATTTTGGTCTAGAGTGCTTGACCTGCATCGCAGAAGAGTCAGTATTTCTAGTCGGAAGCTCATCGACCGGTTCTGAAGATCTTCGATCGCAGACATAAGCCATCTTTTGATCTCCCCGAACCATGATGACACCTTTTGGTCCTGGCATCTTCAAACTCTGACAACTGTAATGCGTGGATATCAGGAACTTTGCTAGAGCCGAACGACCAAGGATCCTGTTATAGGCGGTCTCAAAATCGACCACGTCAAACGAAATCTTTTTCGTTCGGAAGTTATCAGGACTTCCGAACGTAACCAGTAAGGACACCTGTCCTATAGGTTTGGCGGTAGAGCCAGGGACTATGCCATGGAAGGCATATTTTACTGGTTTTACCTTTGACTTAGGAACCTGCATTTCTTCTAAAGCTCCTGAGAATAATATATTTAAAGAACTACCTCCATCTATCAAGACTCTATTGACCTTACAATTATTAATGGTAGGCTCAACTATAATAGGTAACCTACCCGGCCGAGTCGATGAAACGGAGCAATCTTCTTTGCCGAAGGAGATTACGGTGTCCGACACCACGAAGGCTTGATGCTGATCGGAGATTCTGCTAGGTTGACCTCCCGCTCCACGGCTTTCAGATGACGTCGCAAGTTGTACGATGAAGATCCTCCAAAGATCATGTTGACTGTGTGCTGGGGTTCTTGGTATTCCATCTCCTCGTCGCCATCTTTATCCTTTTTGAAGATGGCTTCCCCCAACTCTTGTATTGAGGGAAGCGGGCATTTACCTGCATAATAATCTTCCAACTTCTTTTGCCAGACACGGCAAAGCGCAGATCGTGCTCACTGCTGGTGAAGCGGGCACCACTTCTTACTCTTTTTATATCCATCGGTCGGAATCTTTGCTTTGCCTCGACCAGTATAGTCCCTCTTACCTTTGGTAAGCTTTTTCAGGACCGCTAAGACCTCCTTACCATCCATCTTGCGATGCTTCTTCTTCTTGAGAACTTTCTTATTCTTCTTCTCAGGCTCTTCTAAATCAGACTGAGGAGTTTTGTCTTTTTGATCTATAGCTTCGCTCCATTCCACTGCCTCACTAGCAGCTACATATTTATCCACCATATCGAATAGGTTGGTGGTTATTCGTGGGGGATTCATAGCTATATCCTCCGTGAACCTCCGGTTCATCAATCCTGCCTTGAAAGCCTGAATTACAAAAGATTCTGTAATCTCGGGTATGGAATTACGAACCTGGCTGAACCTCTTGATGTACTGTCGGAGGGTTTCTTTTGGGTTCTGCCGGATTTGATGTAGATCATCTTCCTTCCCTGGGCGGTCGTACGTACCTTGGAAATTCACGATTAAGAGATCGCAGAGCTGTTCCCAAGTATAGATTGATCCGACCGGCTGGTTAAGTAACCATGACTAGGCAGATCCTTCTAACACCGTAGGTAGGTAATTGGCTATCACGTTTTCATCATCACCAGCCGCTCTGATGGAGGTGGTATAGATCTGGAGAAATTCTAACGGGTTCTGAGACCCATTGAACTTGTCCATGTTGGCCGGTCGAAACCGGTTAGACCAACGCATGTACCGAGCCCCGCAGAGAAAGCTCGGCACTGCGGATCGATTCATGCCGCTTTCTTTGGAAAGGAGCCGGATTGTGGTCCGTTGGGGACCGGTTCCTTATATTAGAGAATCGAGACTCGGCTGTTCCGACTGATCGCGAAGCGTTATGATGCTCTCGATCACCGTCTGTTCAAACGATGTCAAGATCGCTCGACTGCGAATGACCCTCTCGACGAGAGGAAGGTGTATTTGTTCTAACAATCTCCTTCCTCATGACTCATTTGTTGGAAACGCCGAGGAGGTCATGCGGTATTGATTGATTCCCAACATACGCATGTTGCCCTCCGCCGAGGGAAGAACGCTGGGACGAAGTCATGGTTTGATTTTGCGGTGTCCTCCGTTCTCGGTATTCTTCCGTACGTTGTACGGTTTGTTGGTGAATCTCCGACACGTGTCCTACCAATTAGACAAAATCTGGAGCTTCTGCTAAAGCAGGATCAGTATTATTTAAAATATCACGAATGCGCTGCAGATTCTGTACAGTTACGGATGGTCTCGGAGGATTCATCGAGGTTGTTGGCGTTTGCAGATCCGAACCTTCTCTTAACCTCGCGCCTGGCTGTACTTGACTCATTATCCTTGGTGGGGCTGAATCAGGCGAATTAACTTATGGACGTCCATCAGCTCTGTTGCCTCTGGCAGCTGGTGCTTGATTGCCCGCGCTATTTCCATCAACACATGGTGGTGAGGTAGCGGGTGCAGGACCGTACAGGGCATTGCGATCAGTATTTTCGATCGTATTGACTTCATGTTTCCAACATCGATCCTCTGAAGAGTTTCCACTGTACTCAGTGGAGAGCTTCCCAGTACTTCTACCAGACACTTCCACGACGGAGACCGATCGGAGATGAGAACCTCTTGAGGCCTCTGTGGCGGACTCAGCCTGATACCACGAACTGCCGATCGTATCCTGAGATTTATCATCCCCACTCGGCCCATGGCCGGTGAGGGTTTCATCGACACCGTTACCAGATGTCGGTTGGATCCTGGAATTCCCAGAAGTGGTGGGTGAATACCTATCAACCATGATGGTGTCGAGAGTGTATCGACTCTCGGATTGTAGGGCTGAAAATTCATCACCTTTTTTACCGATCAGAAAGACCGGGCTTGAAGAGGTTCTTGGACACTCCGAACTGAACGGAATGTCCTGTCCCTCGGGAAGCTCCACTTGTTGCAGTGGTGCATCCTCATCTATCTGCTCGACTTCGGCGTTATCAGTGACTTGCGAACCAGCAGAGGAAGAAGAGGACGACGTCCAATCACCCTGCATGGCCTGGATGCAGGCGTCCATGTCGAGGTTGGAGTAGTCGTCCAGATCGAACCAATTCTCCTCGTCCCAAGTTCCTGCCATGATCTCATGAACAGAAGGATTGGCGAGGATTTGATGAGCAAAGAATTCCTTTAGAAGATTTGCGCCTTCCTCCCCACGGACGGCGCCAGCTGTCGACGATCAAATCGTCGATCTTATGAATATATGAATGAAAAGAGAAAAATAGCGTGTATCTTCTAGAAAGTAGTGAGACTGCTCTTTATTGCTTTGAACTTGCTATTACAATGAGTGTATATAACTTATACTAAACACTAATTCGGGAGTACAAGGCTCTTTCGAGAGTGTTTCCCAAATGATCTTCACTGTTCCGACCTCCTCAACTTCAGTCCGCATTCCTCCTTATGTAGTTAATGAAGGGTTGGCAGTTGTCTCTGGAGGAGACGCCTGTTCGGGAAGCAACGCGTCTGGTCGAAGAGAGGCGTCAGTTGATAATGTGTCAACTGTCGTACGATTATATGTCAGTGAGCCATTAACCGTATTTCTTTGTCTTAGAGTTACGTATCGTCGCGTGGTATGAGATATAAAGCACATGTCCCATTCTTCACACGGTAGGGGATATATCTGATGTTAGGTCCAGATATCAGTTCAAGGTTTTGAGAGCTTTTGACTAGTCGGGAATAAGGTTGGGAACCTTCTCCGACCAGGTTAGATATTGAGTAACCTCTGGAATCCTCACGACTAGTGAGGTTGTTAGCTTTAGGGGTTACGACCACGAAGACGTATAGTCTCTTATTTATTAAATAATAAATAGAGATTTTAATCCTCGTCACTTTTGATTTCACTTTATGAATAAAGATATCTCACCCTTTTCATCTGGTCAAAACCTAACCTAGGAAATGTCTGCTACTTTGCGCATTCATGGGCATCAGGCAGGTATCTTCTAGATTCAGCACCTGGGTACTGAACAACTGGGGTAGCACCTGGGTACTGAACAACTGGGGTAGGCTCGTCTAGAAGTACCGCCGATTTTTTAGCTTACCAGTAGCCTGAAAAAGTGACGGCGTGATGCCTACTGCTAGCACTAGAAAAATGCATTCTCTTCGCTTACCAGTAGCTGAAAAAGTGATGGCGTGATGCCTACTGCTAGCACTAGAAAAATGCGTTCTCTTCTCAAGTCTTCGTTGGGTCAACAAAGGAGGCACCACCCTCGCCGCCTGCCTGCATGGAGGTCGCCATCGGGAGAAGAAATAGTTATCAATGCCGGTACTATATCATCATCTAAATTGGTATAAAATAGTTTTACATATCGTATTAGTTTAAATATGATACTGGTCTAAATATCTGCTGTTTGATACCATCAATATCAGTCATATTGGTGTAATTTATAATACTAATTATTGAACTATATATTATATTTAATAGTACTACTATACTATACATTTAGAGTAATATTATAAATGATATTTGATGTGCATAACCTATGGTATAGTATTGACAAGAATGGAAGAAATACGTTTCTGGTCTTCTACTTCCATACGAACGAAACATCTTAGCGAGACGAACATCGCATCAACATCACCATTCACCACCTACTTTTCAAAGGTAAGAGACCGCAAGGGCCAGCCACCGCAGCCGCGGAAATCACTGTGAATTAACCAGTGTCACGGTCAAGTTTGGCTTCTGGGTTCTTGCATGCAAAACGAATGCAACAACATGAGTCCGTGAGTGTTCAATTTGAGCAAGTCTCCCGGGAAAAAACAATGTGCCGAGTAAAAATCTAACACATGATAGTGGCGTGGGGTTGTGACTGGTGAGTGCGTGGTGCTTGCAGGCGCCAGAAGGTCGTGAGGACCATGGCTACCGGCATGCGGCCATTAGCTCTTCTTCCTCTGCTCCTTTTCTTCTCCCCTGCCTCCGCAGCGGATTCCATCCCTGCCAACTCTTCCCTCGCCGATGGCCAGACACTTGTTTCGGCTGGTGGGGTCTTCGAGCTTGGGTTATTCACCCCGCCGAGCTCGACGGCGAGGTTCTTGGGCATCTGGTACCAGAACATCACTCCTCTTACCGTTGTCTGGGTCGCCAACCGGCAAGCTCCGATCACCGGCACGACCGGGAGCTTGGCCATCAGCGGCACCGGCGATCTGGTGCTCTCCGACCGGTCGGGGCGCGTGTTCTGGTCGTCGGTGCCGTCGAACGTAACCAGCAGCAGTCCGGTGGCCCAGCTCCTGGACAGCGGCAACTTCTGGCTTCAAGATGCCAATGGCACAGGAGCGGTTCTGTGGCAGAGCTTCGACTACCCGTCCGACACTTTGCTCCCGGGCATGAAGTTCGGATGGGATCTGACCACTGGGCTCGACAGGTACGTGACGACGTGGAGGAGCCCCGGCGACCCGTCGTTGGGCGACTACACGTTCAAGATCGACGTCCGCGGCGTGCCGGAGGGGTTCGTATGGTACAACGGCACGGTGCCGGTGTACCGGAACGGACCGTGGAACGGCCTGCAGTTCAGCGGCGAGCCTGAGATGCAGCCCAACAACAGCTACTTCCGGTTCGAGTTCGTGGCCAACCGGACCGACGCCTACTACACGTTCCTGGTGGACGACAGCAGCGTCGTCTCGAGGTTCGTGCTGAACCAGTCGAGCGTGCAGCGCTACGTGTGGGTGCAGCAGGCGTGGAGCCTCTACTGGTCGCAGCCGCGGGACCAGTGCGACCACTACGCGCAGTGCGGCGCCTACGGCGTCTGCGACGCGAGCAACTCGCCAATGTGCAGCTGCGTCGACGGGTTCACGCCGGCCTCGCCGAACAACTGGGCGTTGAGGGACAACTCCGCGGGGTGCGCGCGCAGGACGCGGCTGAACTGCACCGGGGACGGGTTCTTGCCGCTGCGCGGCGTCAAGCCGCCGGACACGACGAATGCGACGGTGGATGCGAGCATCAGCCTTGACCAGTGCAGGCAGAGGTGCCTGGCGAACTGTTCTTGCTTGGCTTATTCTGCTTCTAGCATCAAGGGAGGTGAGAGTGGCTGCATCATTTGGACCTCGGCGCTGATAGACATCAGACGGTTTACTAACGGTGGGGAGAATCTGTTTATCCGTCTCGCGGCATCTGATTTACGTATGAATCTCCTCTCCTCTCCTCTCTTTTCATCTGTTAATTGTCGTGCAATTAATTTACTGCAGTTGCAAGTTGCAAAATAGTTTTAAGGATGCTGATCAGATTATTGAACTTTTGGGCACATTTAATTCGATGTCAGAAGCAATACTTTAAAGATTAGTCATCAGATCTAAATGCTTTGGTTTGGTAAGTAAATCAACTGACAGTAAAAGTGTGAAAAACATGAATACAGCCATTTAGACGTTCTAGTCCTGGTAGAGACATTCAATAATTAGCTGCTTGGATTCTTCTGAAAAAGGATTCTTCTGTAGAAAAAAAAAGTCTTATTGCTCTGTCTGTTACTCTATGGCTGCTATGTGCTGATCAGAAATGGTTCTTTAGCCTGAAGCCCTGAAGTGGCTAGTCCTCTACCTAAATCAAGCACGTCTAGACTTGGTTGGCAGTTGTTGCTCTTCTTTTTTTTAAGAACATGCAGTTGTTTCTTTCATGGACAAGTACCTAAGATTGATACTGCCCCATGTCACTTTCATTTTAGGTCTGGATCTTCCATATAGATTATCACTTTCATGATTTAGATTGCTGGTAATAAGGTTTGTCTGCACAAATCTTTAAGTGATGTGCAAGCTATTTTGTAGCTTGAAGTGAACGAAGGGTGGAAAAGGGGCCAAATTTAATAGATGGCGGATACAGTGTTTAGTGACTAAAGAAATCATACACCTTAATTTGTTAAAAGTTCAAAAACCATTAATCACCACAAGGTACTCCTGACTATCATATGCTAACAGAAGAAAATTAACATATTGCCAGTACTCAGTCCTAAAAAAATATTTTTTATCCTCAGAAAAATATTGCCAGTACTCAGCAATCAGCAATGATCATCAAAGGAACTATTTAAGTCAGGATTGCTTTGTTTCAAAGCAACATCTTTAGTCAATCATCTAGTTGCTGATGCACAAATCTCATCTAGCACAATTAATACGACTCACTAACCTTTCCAAGGTGGCCCTGACAGCTTCCAATGGAGACAATACTAGCAGGAGGAAAAACATTGTACTTGGTGTTGTCTTAAGCTTATCCGGTCTTATTCTTTTGGGGTTCGGTGGATTCTTCATATGGAGCAAGTTTTTCAGAAACAAAGGTGCGCCTATTTCTGACATGAGAAATAGACAGTTCTGGAAATCCATGTGCTAATCTTTGTACGAAAATTTCACCTTTTGCAAATCCAGAGGGGTTTCAGAGCACGCAAAGACTCAGCTCATTCGACTCGAGTAACCCTCTTACAGCGGTCCAAGACAGGAGCATAGAACATGAATCCAGCCAGAGCAAAGAACTAAACGTCACTCTCTTTGACATCGGCGCAATAGCTTTCTCCACTGACAATTTTGCGACATCAGCTAAGCTTGGAGAAGGCGGCTTTGGCGCGGTCTACAAGGTAAACAAATTATGGCAAATGTGCAACCAATAGTATACATTTCACACATCGATTTGAAGTGAGAAACTGAGATCAATTTTTGTGAAATAAATCAGGGTGAACTAGAAGGAGGGCAGACGGTGGCAGTGAAGCGACTGTCGAAATACTCGATGCAGGGTTTGGACGAGTTCAAGAACGAGGTCATGCTCATTGCAAAGCTACAGCACGTGAACCTCGTCAGGCTTTTGGGTTGCTGCATCCACGGAGAGGAGAGGATTTTGGTGTACGAGTACATGGAAAACAAGAGCCTGGACAACTTTATCTTTGGTACATTAACTCACACCTGTTCATCTGGACGCCATTGTCCATGTTGTTGCACTGAATTTACAGATGGAATCTGTCTTTGAGCAGATAAGACTCGATCAGCACAGCTGAACTGGTCCAAACGGTTCGACATCGTACTCGGCATTGCACGGGGGCTCCTGTACCTGCACCAGGACTCCAGGTTCAAGGTTATTCACAGGGACCTCAAGGCCGGCAACATTCTCCTCGACAAGGACATGAACCCCAAGATCTCGGACTTTGGTGTCGCGAGGATCTTCGGCGACGACACCGACGCGCACACCAGAAAAGTCGTTGGAACATAGTAAGCACACCACTAACTTTCCTCGTTAATACCCTGCAACAAACTCTGGATTTTACTTCAGTTAAGCAACTTGTGATAACAATGGCAACTGATGCATGCGCAGCGGGTACATGTCCCCGGAGTACGCGATGGACGGCGTCTTCTCGGTGAAGTCCGACGTGTTCAGCTTCGGCGTTCTGGTCCTCGAGATTGTTAGCGGCAGGAAGAACCGGGGAATGTACAGCAGCGGCGAGCAGACGAGCCTCCTCAGCCACGTGAGTCAGAACCAGTTCTCTGTTCTTGCATGTATGTTGCGTCTTTGCAGAATGAAAAGAAATGGTAACGTGAGCAACTGAACGATCGATGGGCAGGCATGGAGGCTGTGGAGGGAGGGCAACGCGCTGGCGCTGCTGGACGAGGCGGTTGCCGGCTCCGGCGCGTACAGGAGCTCGGAGGTGCTGCGGTGCGTGCAGGTCGGGCTGCTGTGCGTGCAGGAGCGGCCGGAGGAGCGGCCGCACATGGCGACGGTGTTCCTGATGCTGGGCAACCTGAGCGCGGTGATCCCGCAGCCGAGGCACCCGGGCTACTGCAGCGACCGGGGCTCCACCTCCACCGACGGCGAGTGGTCGTCCACCTGCACCGTCAACGACGTCACCGTCACCATCGTCGAAGGCCGGTGACGCCACGTTGCACCTTTGGATGGATGATGTGTGGGCTTCTGCTTAGGTGGTTGTGCCTATTGCGACCAGTATGATACAAGATTTTTTTTTTTCGTTTGGCTGGGCTGTTGTTCAATCCGATTGAACATATTGAGCTGACTATATTACGATGCATGATGAACATGCACCAAACAAGTAAAAGTTTTTTTTTTTTTTTGCGATGGAAGTGTAACAAACATTTTATACATGTGAATGCAGAATCCACAGGATACAAAAAAAGAGAAAAATCTTCGAAGACTATTCTTTTGCCTCGTCTGAACTCACTTTTATGCGAGGACCTCTTGCATCCAACTCAAGATTGGTATCATCAGGATGATCAACGCCGTGTATCTTCTCGAGTGATCTCCTTGCTTACTGAAGGATAATCGCAACATGTATACACTGCGAAACTAGCGAAGACCATTCTCTTTTCACGCGAATTGACCCACCTCCTGTAGAAGAGCGAAAAGAGATTGTATTTTGTCAGGCTCTTGCGCACCTCAAAAACAAGGGCGCTGGGTTGCCTTTTATATTGCCAGATTAGCCACAGAAGTTACAAACGACTACGTGCTATCTCCACGGATCAGAAACAAATACAAGAGATTACAATCCGTGTGATACAAGCAAACGTGATCGATACGGCTACAGACTACTCAGGATAGAGATAGAATCCTCTAGGAGATATATTTCTCAACACCTGCCATTGGAGCGCACACTGAATTCGACCTTGAGGTTTGGACGGCGACACATGCCGCGGATCTTCTCGCATACCTCTATACTTGGCGTAGGAACAAGGGATTTCTCATGCGAGGCATCCACCTCCCCTTTGGATGGACACTGAACTGCGCCATCCTTCCCTTCGAATGGACGTCGAATGGCCACCCTTTTAAGTTTTGCATCTAGACAGCAGGTTCGCGAATTCCACTGGTTCACCTTCCCCACTGAAGAAAATGATTTTTACCTCTTCAAGTGCATCTAGAGTAAAGTCGTCGGTCTTGTAACTCTGGCAAACGACAGGTACAACCCAACGTGCAAGAGATACTCTGAAGAAAAAAAAAATACAGTATCAGATAACAAATAGGATCTATCTACACAGAACGTGACAGTTTTCTCTGTAAAAAACTGTTATATTTTAAAAGTTTATTTACAACTTCATTATATTTATGTAATTTTGGTTCTTGACCGCTGTAATTATTCTTGAAAGTCTTAATAACTCATATTTTCATTACATAATTCAAAAAATCATATGTACTTTGAGAGGTTGAGCAAAAACAAACACACAAAAAATACCAACAAAATACGGCAATATGGTGAACCCGTTATATTTTTTACATGTACTTTGAGAGGTTGAGCAAAAACAAAGACAAAAAAATAAAATTATATACCAACAAAATACGGCAATGTGGTGACCCCATTGTGTTCCGAATAAAAAATTATAATAAATTCGGACCCAATTCATCAGACAGGAATAAGTGCAAATCTCAATATATCAGATAAATGAAAATTCAACTATTATAATTTTTTCTTATAGCACATCAACAACACGAATCATATCTCGCTTTCTGAATAAAGAGGAAAAGAAACTTTAATCGATTTCTTATGTTCAACAAAAGATTAAAGGGCTCAAGGAAAGAGTCTTTGCCATTCTTCAGCTAGTTGTTCCATCTGACGACATGCATTCTTTTTAGGATTGAATCGCGAATATATAAAGCTTTCTGTCTAAAGGTTATACCACTGTGTAACTTATAAGAAAGCATCTAAAGTCTAAAGGTTATACTACACATGGTAAAGCATGCATAAGTGATAAAAAGTGCATAAGTGATTGGAATGATGACTAGCTAGCCAAGCGGTGAGCTGATCAAGGTCAAAACAGTAGCTATTAACGCGAATCTTATAGCACATCTAACGAATAAAAAAAATAACAGATTTAGCTTCAAAAAAATATCATAAGTTGTATAGCAATTCCCTAACAAATATATATACATGGAAATTAATCAGTGTTGAAGTTTGTTCTCCTGTATGTTAAGTTGAACCTCAAGCTAGCATCGATCCATATGGTATATGTATCATCTGTTAATATTTTCATTTTTGAGTTTTTATTATTTGAGCTAGCTAGATGATTTAGAGACGGATCCTAGAAAAAAAAAAGTGGCCTCAACTAAAATCAGACTGGGTAGTATTGAGTTGCGCGCACCAACCAGTTTATCTAAAAGCTTAAGTTGATGAGGAAATGCGGATAATATACTTCAACACTCTCCCTCACGTCTAGGCATATATAGGCCTAAGACGTCAACTAAAAGTATATATTGTGTTAGTCAGGTCTTGAACTTAAAATCTCTAAGCTCTGATACCATATTGAGTTGCATTTACCAACCAATTCACTTAAAAGCTTAAACTAGTAAGAAAAGACGGACAATATACTTCAACAGCTAGTACCTCAGTCCCAACCCAAAAAAAAAATCAGACTAGCCAGTAACCTCTAAAATAACAAGTGATCTCAATTAACCAATGAACCATAACATGATGCACAATAAATATCATCAATTAATATTGCCTTATTATGCAGTATGTTGTACACAATTCTTTTCGGTAGGTTGTCTTGTTTTAGATATGTGGTTAATCGTGAAAATGTTCTTCATGGTGCAGTGAGTCAATTATGTCGTGACCAATTTTAAAATTTACTACAGTCCAGGGACTATTCTAGAGCGTCCCGAGGGGATTGACCTACGTTATTTTTAATTGACGACTGTGCACCTACCAAGAGCAAAGGGGCGTACATAGGACGTTGTGATGCGGTGGTTGTTTCACATATTCCAAATAGATCGTGATGTGTATGATATGAGATTGAGTTGTCTTGCCCCTCGGGCAACACAACCCACATATTTGGAATTAGTGCAGCTGAAGGGAACAAAGTCATGACAGTCATATCTACGCATGGCGAGGGAGGGAGTCATGACAGTCATATCTACGCATGGCGAGGGAGGGAGGATGGGATTTGGTCCTTCTGGCCCAGGCATATGCCAAGCCCATTCTTGCATCTACGGCTGAACAAGAAGGTAGTCGTGATGCTGAAGAAGAAGTCGGTGAATCCAACCACAGCGCTGCACACACAGTTGTTGAAGCTCCCGGAGTTGCTGATGCTGTCGACGAAGACCCTGAAGAAGTAGCTCCTTCAGTCAGGCAGGCTAATGGGCTTGCTGACGAGGGTGAGGAGCTGGAAGCCATTGTGCAAGGATGGACCAGAAATCCCAAGACTACAATGCATTGTCAGAAGATGAAGGATCTGACGACGAGGATGATATGGACCAGCTGGCGTTCCATCCGAGTGGAACACATACCAGTTCGACAACCTCATCGTCGATGAAGGCTCCCATGTGCTGTGAGAGTACAACCAGAGCGAGGTCATGTAATGAGATGTGTACAAATGCAAGGAAGCCATGCAGCAGGCGTTCAAATTCTGGGCCTTGTCAGTGCGGCACACATTCAGAGTTGTCAAGTCCAACCCAAGCTACTACGACGTGAAGTACGAAATAGAGGGATGCTCTTGGCGAGTGCACGCATTTCAGCTTAAGTGAGACACCTACTGGAAGTGCACTATAGTAGTCTCGCACACATGTGTCGTCGCTGAGTCAGTGCAGTCCCATAGGAACCTGTCATCAAGCTTCATTGCCAACCTCATGTACGGTGAGATCATGGATAATCTTGATTTTGAGCCACGATCTATCATTCACGCGATTGAGGCAAGGTTGCAGTACACCATCAGCTATACAAAGGCTTGGAGGGTAAAACAGAAGGCAGTGGAATCAAGGTTCGGCACGTTCGAGGATTCCTACCACAACCTCCCCGGGCTACTCTGAGTCATACAAGACAAGAATCTAGATACTCACGTCGACATTAAAGATGCCACACATCCGAAGTGGGCCGATAAGAGGGTACGTTTAGGATCAAGCGGCCGACGTACCCGACCGACGCGAGGAGCGGGGGGTGGTGTCGCGACGTCGAGGTCCGGCATCGGTAGGGTCAGCTCCGGCGCACTTGGCAGCTGAGAGGCCTGGTCTTGGGGGAAGTTGAAGTCTTGGGCAAATATCTCGTCGTACGACAAGTCCGGTTCGTCCCAACTCAGTGCATGACCTATGAAACATTATGTTACGCATGCAATCATAGGAAAACCCCGAAATCAAATAAGGTAACCATACCTGGGGGCACAAAGGCATTCGCGGAGGACTCCACGTACTCCTTCCCCATGTATTGGTGGAATTGAGGATCTGCAAAAGAAGATTGCCGTTAGTAACTAGTGGGGTTCGATTAGGCTGTACCTACCCTAATTAGCTGCTCTGGATTTTCTTTGTAATTTTAAAACATGTCATGCTATTTTTCTGGTTATAAATTAATTCCCGACATTAACAATATAATTACCGCACACAAATAGGGAGCTAAATAAAGCTGCAATTAATTCGATTAGGCTCTACCTACCCTAATTAGCTGCTACAGATTTTTCTTTCAATTTTAAAACGTGGTATGCTAGTTTCCTACTAAAAAATATTTTCCAGTATTAACAATATAATTACCACGAACAAATGGGGAGCTAAATAAAATTGGTATTACTTACATTACCCTCTATCTACCTCGTACACAACTCAAAAGATGTACTACATAATTGGACTATATTTATCTAATCTACTAAATTCTATGTCGCTATTTTTGTTTGCTAACCGGCAATATTTTGAAATAATGTACAAAGTTCAAAAAAATACATGCAAGATGGCCGATCGAATCCAATGCTCTGTCTATCTCTCCTCTGCGATGAGCTAGCAGAGCTTCGCTACCTTTCTTCTCTCCCTCCCCTCCTCTCTTTCTGTTTTTTCCAGAATTAAAACAAGTTTGGGCTGATTTTTGGGGGTTTTATAGCTGGATTCCTGTCGCTAGTTCAACTGGCGAATGAACTGGCGACAGGTTGTTGTCGCCAGTTGAACTGGCGACAGGTGACTGTTCATTTCCTATCGCTAGTTCAACTGGCGACAGGAAGTCAGACTGGCGACAGAACAGGGCCAGGGTACATGTCACTAGTTAAACTGGCGACAGGAACATGTCGCCAGTTCAACGACAACATGAATCCATTTTTGCTTCTTTTTTTTGGGCCAACTATTTATTTTTGTTATTTTATTTTAAAAAAATATGCAGCAAAATACTTGTTGCAAAGGCATGGCTATTCTGTGTTGACGACACTCGTAAGCAGTGATGGAGGCAACCGAGTACTGGTGGGGCTTTGGCTCCCCTGTGCATCAAAAATTATCTAGACCCCCTTGATCTTATGTGAGATTTTTCTCTATAAGTATATGTGTGGTCCTTCCAATATCTCAAATATCCAAATCCTATAGAATAAGTGTATGTACATGTGCATAGAAGATGAGTGTTTGGTCGTATTGGCGCTTTTTCGGCGCATTTTTGCAAGAATGGCAGTCGTCGTGTGGAAATTATAGAATTAGCACCTCCACCGCACGGTCATCGCGTGGGACGACCAGCCAGTTGACACATACCGCAAACCGCACGGTGTCCATGCGGTAGGGGGGAGACCGCACGGTGGCCATGCGGGGGGAGGCCGCACAGTGGCCATGCGTTGGGGTGATGGGGCCATTTTGGGTGCGGTTTCGGAGGGGAGGCCATGCATGTCCTGCCAAATCAGGCAAAAAAACTCGGTGTTCCATTAACCGATTGACGCTCGTAATCACTTTAACTACTAGTTTGGAAGAGTTCTCCAAAAATTAAATGCTAGACCGTAAAGCTTTTACCCATTGCTATTTCTTTTTTATGAAACCTAATTTTAAATTGATTCCCGACAGGTTTCTGATTATTTTTGCATGTAAGATATGCTTAGCTTCACCATTTTCCTTTTGAAAAGATCAACATAATACTTAACGAGTATCCTCAGTTTCTTTCGAAGTTGGTCGGATTTTGGCTTTTTCTCTCATTGCAGATGCTAGTTTTCATTTTTGGCTTTTGGCTTTTGATATCGAACTTGGTTTTTGCATGTAATACCGAATCTAAAGCTGGAAATGATTGTTGAATATCATCTGATTCAGCACTGATTTTATTGTTTCAGGATTCCAGCTTGCACAACACAGGAAAAGGCATATCAGTTATTAGTAGTCTTTACTGCTTAAGTCCTTGTATTAGAGTGTAAATGACAAGAAGCATGGAAATGGTGTGAACCATCATAGCTATTTGATGATCAATTTCCATACAATGAAGCACTGCCAACTTCTGGGATACATTAAATATATTGTGTACATATCCTCAAGTAATACATGCAAAAAGAATTAGCGATGAGTAACCACCATACTCCAAATATCTCAAAATATAGAATAAATGTAAAAACCTAACCAATCTAACACAAAATGGTTTAATTGGATCCATTCATTTTTTGCCACATCTATTGCATTATCATTGTACCACAGGTCCTGTAGACTGCATCTTACAAAAAGGCATGTTCATCATCGCATTAATGAACGTTAGCTCATGGTGTGCTCTGAGAGAATAGCTTATGGGTCTCTTACTTGCAGGTCACCAACCAACCAAGTCGAAAAGTCCACCAGATTACCTAGTCGTCGCCAGCCTGCTTTCATGACAAATGAAGTTAGAGGCCTGACAATCATCAGCACCATGGGACAAACACAAAGGTAAGTTGTTGTATGTAATCCTTTTCCTTGCACCGCAGCAATCCTTCCATGGTTGTTGATCCCTATGTAATAAACTTCGTCGATACATAGATTATAACAATAGTAATATACAGCGATTAACCATTCTACAACCAAGCTCCGGAGGCGGAAGACAAAGCCTTGATCCTTGAGATTCAATAGAAAATGAAAAAAAAAATGAAATCATATTCTCAAATATCAAAGGAACTAGACACGATAATTACCCCCAAAAAGGAGGAGGAAACCTTACAAAGGGTTGACATCTCGTATTCTTAAGGCATATTTGGTATAGCTCCTGCACACAGCTTCTCGTTTGGATCTCGTGTGTGATGTATTACTTGTAACCAAACCGCACGCGGCATATAATACTTGTCGCCATTCTGAAATGTTGTCAATTTTATCGTTGGGAAAAAAGCAACATTGCAACTACATTAGAAATGTCGATATATAATATGGTGCATCAGTACACACATAATATACAAAATATGCATACAAATATAGCAAAACAAAGTCGCATAACACGGGATACAATATAACTCACTCGTCTGAACCATTACTCTCTGCTCACTACGTTTGTGTCTCTGTGCGCGTCCTTGTTTTTCGTCGAGCATATCCCGTGGGATACATCAGCCGGTTCGGGGAGCGCGTGTCGGATCGGAGGGGGTTTGGAGACCGTTGTTCAGTGGGTGGCGGTGCACCAGTAAGCTGAGTCTGGTAAGCACCTATGTCATCCTGCTGAGACATACCGAACCGGGGACCACCTGCAATGAACTCATGAACAACGGACCATATAAATCCACTCTCGAATTGTCTGCCCCAAAGGTACGATGTCTGCAATTCCGGTCGTGCGGAGGGGCTCTGACCTTGGATGTATGGTATGCCAGCGAACTCAGAGGAGCTCTGCCCTGCGTACACTGTGTACTGCTCCCTAGCAGAAGCTGGGAGGCCCGTATCATCATCAGTGGATGTGAACTGGCCGTCACCCCCACAGTCAACTAAAGGCTGCAAGACGGAATGATGTTAGTCAAAATAAACACTCTGTACATAAACTGAGAATCTCGTACCTCCCAAATGTGCAGTGCAAATGACCGAGGGGGGCACTAGTCTATGTACGGGGTGCAGATTGTAGAAGTGATGCATCCCAACGGACCTACAGCGGGAGAAAAACATGATGTTAGCTAAACGTAAGGTATAACCAAAAAAATAGAACGTAGATTTGTACATAGCTTACCTCCCTGCCGATCTGACCTGTAGATAACCGACGGGTAGCGCTACGATGCCGGCCGGACTCGCTAGGTCGTGATGACCTAGCGGGTGAGCATGAACCCCCCCCCCCACTTGGTGCCCGATGCGCAGGACGTCGTCTGTCGAACGACTGCAGCTCAAGTTCTTTATTATCTTCTTTGACTCCGCAAAGATGTAAGTTTTCAGCATCCCTGGTGTTGTGTCTGGGCTACGGATTGTGGTCTTTGATGTGCTTGTGATGCGCTGCGCCCGCTCCAACTGAAGTGACATACAAAATAGGTCCAGTAACGAACATTACAAATATCATCAATAAAACGACCAGAGATTGTAAGTGTCTTATGGTGTCGTTACGCCGTGAAGCGCTGTGACGATCGAACGAGTGGTGGAGGCTATCATGGTGCATCACCAACTTCGGGTGCTCCGGTGGAGGAAGAGTGAGTCTGGCGCATGACCGTGGTTAGTACCACTGCAGGAACTCACTGTACGTCTGAACATCGTACGGACACTACTCCTGCAAGACCTCCAAGTGCGCCGTCTCCGTCCATGCCGTAATCCACTCATGCTGGATTGCTTGCCAATCCTCAGCATGACGACCCATCCTTGATTGCCTGCATTTCCGGAAGGATTGGTGTTAGAAAAGAAGACATAAGAAGTGTAAACATTACTCAGATAAAGTTTGACTCACAAGTGTACGGCTCACTGCAGGACCCTACCATTCGGATGGGGCACGGCTTGGTACAAACCAAACTGTCTCATTACGCGCTATGGATCGTACATATGTACGAACACCAGATGGCAGGTCGTCGCCTATAACCCGGCGTCCTGGGTGCATTGCACGGACAACCCGTGTGGTGCTACCGTCTGCACGAAATTTATAGTCCATAGAGCCCAGATGATGTCTTTGTCATGCAATGACTCGAACTCGTTGTGGAACAACGAGTAGCACCTCACCGGTCTGTCCTTCGCCCAACGTAGACAGGCAGCAGTCCACCAGAAACCCATAGTGGGCGGCTCGTCTATCGGGTCGTCCGACTCGGTACGGTGCATCGCTCTCTCAAGGTCGCCGCCAACAGAAAGTGCTCCCAACTCCACACCGCAGGAGCACGAGCGCGATGGCGAGTTCGAGGTAGCACTGGTGCCACGCCGCGAAGCGTCACGCAATTCCCGGTATGTGGCGCAAAGGACGACTGATCCCCAGCTATACTGAGGCATCAGCCCAGCCTCCGCGTCAATCAAAGACTTGGCAACGTAGACGAAGCTGGGGTAACCCCAATCGCCCTGTGTGGTTGAAAACAGGACCCAACCAAAGAGCTGAAGAAAGTAAGCAACGAGGTGTGTCCTAACGACCTCCTCAGGTGTATCCTGTGAGCATTGACTTAAATGCCTCAGCCAAGTTCGGAGGACGCCACGAGCATGCTCCAGGATAGGCATGCTGAACTGATACGCCAGCCTGGCCTTTTAGTCCGTCGGCGGACGACCTGGGACAAGTGGCTCACCCTGGATCAAGAGACCGGTCAAGAACTAGACGTCCTGCAGAGTGACCTCATCTCACCTCACCGAAAGTGCAAGGTGTGCATCTCGGGCCTCCGCCTGTCGACAAGTGCCGACAGCAGACTGACATCTAGAGTGAACCGGCATCCGACGGAGAGCAGCCTCGCAAGGGACAACAATCCCGTGTCCCGGAGGATTGGGACGTAGCGAGCGTCCAACCCCAGTAATCCCTTCCTGACCAAAACAATAGGAGCGGAGGGCCATCCACCTCACTGGCGATCAACAACCTGCACCGGTGATTCTCATTGTAGAAGTGTTCGAGAAGCTCCAGTAGAGACATGCCTTGCAACATTTGGAATACATGTAATATTAGTGGGAAGATTGATAATGACAAAAAATACTACAAATTTAAAATTACAACCAAATGAAGACAACAAATTAATGTACACTAATTTACTAGTACAAAATTAAATATGGCTATTTAAACATGACTAAATTAATTATGACTAAATTAATTAGGGCTAAACTAATTTCTGCAGCAAAATAATCCGTAAGACACTTGATCTTACCAACCAAGCTTACTTTTGTTACTACAACATGATAGTCATACTGTTGTTACTCCTAGTTGTTGTTGTGATATGTTAGAACTACGAGCTTGCCCAGCAGATTGTTGAAACTGTTGCGACTAATTAATGGCACTAAGTAATGACGGCTGGTTAATTAAGACTTAATTTGAAATAATTATTTACAACTAATTATTTCAATAAAACTAATTAACTATGACTAATTATATGGCAATTAATTAACATCTAATTATTTTAATTGGCACTAAGGAATTAGAACTAATTAATTACATCATATTAATTTAACTACAAAAATTCCAAAATGACTTAAATAAATACGCTTGGAAAATGACAATTAATTAAGTACGAAAATAATACTACGACTGATCTACTAACAACGCGGTTAATAAAAAAATTTAGAGGCAATAACAAAATTACCTGCTAATATGACTGCAAATGATAGCGGTTAATAACACTAAAACGTCCTTGAATATAAAATCAACAAAGAACCGAGAGAGAGAGAGAGAGAGAGAGATGATGAAACTTAATCGCTCTCGCTCACTATTTATACCACCTGCGAGGCGGGCGTTTCTCTCTCGCTTGCATGAATGCATATACATGCAGGAGACAGTGATTAGATAGGGGACCGATGGAGGTGATGGGAGGTGATAGGAGGAGGTGACATTTTTTCAGTGGAAAAGGAGTTGTGGTGGTGCCTGGCTTCAAAAGCTGACAGATGAAGAGGAGGGCCTGGCTTTGGAGCCTTATACGAAAGAAAGATGGATGGGAGGTATGGTTTTTTGTTTTTCCGGAGAACCGGACCGGTTATTTGGGGAGGGCGGGCTGACACATCGAGGCCACCGCACGGTGGCCGTGCAAGAGGAGAGGGCGAGAGGGGATAGAGGGTTGCCGTGTGGAGGAATAAGGGAGCACCGCACGGTGGTCGTGCGGTCTTGGCACCACCGCACGGTGGCCGTGCAGTACCCTCTAATGTGTCGCCCCATATCAATTCCGTGCGGTGGCTGTGCGGTGGAGGTGCTATTTCTATAATTTTCGCGCGACGATTGCCATTCTTGCAAATACATGCTGAAAAAGCGCAAATACGGCCTAAAACTCCATAGAAGATCAATACATCTTGTATTCCCAAGAAGATGCTAGGAGCAGCATGCTTTTTTCACTTTGGTCATCTCTCGCAACCCGAAAAGGCCAAATAACTCCACGCATGTGAGAAGAGGAGGCCATAAAACTCCTGTCAAGTCTTCTTCCCATTTCTTCTGCTCTAAGACCTCTTCAAGACTCCAAATTAATGATGGATTGAAGTCTTTTCCCATATTATTCAATGAGAAAATTGCACTGTAGATCTCTAAACTTGCGAGGTTGCGCCACTTAGCTCTCTGAACTAGTATTTTACTTTCTCAGCCTCCAAAACTTGCGATGTTGCGCCACTTAGCTCCCTGAACTTACATTTTACTTTCTCAGCCCCCTGAATTTGTGAGGTTGTGCCACTTAGCTCCCTGAACTTCCATTAAAGTGAAGTTCATCGGATGCGATGTCGGCGACTTCGTCTGGACTCGTCGCCACCCTGCTCCGACCGTGTTCATCATTTATGTCACCTCACGCCGACAAAAATAGATTCTTGAGGCATGGGAACGCACCATGCTCGTGTCTTCACCGGAGCTCTACCGTCGCAGCTTGTTGTCACCCTCGCGTCTTGCCTCCTCTGAGTCGGTCGTGAGAGAGAGAAGTACATTCTTAGTTCGAGAGCAGAAACTACTCACCCTGCACGAAGTCCATTTGGTCATTTGCTAACCAAAAAGACTAAGCTGGCGAATCACCATGAGAGAGAGAGAGAAGTATTGTGCCCCTGATCTCGCACTGGGAATGTACTTCTCTCCCTCTCATGGCCGACTCAGAGGAAGCAAGGGCGAGGCTCGCGGCAAGCTGCGACGGTAGAGCTCCAGCGAATATGCGAGCATGGTGTGTTGTTGGGCCTGTAAGAATCTGTTTTTATCGGCATGAGGTGACGGGAAAGATAAACACAGACAGAACGGGGCGGCGCCGAGTCCACCGGACTCGAAGGGGACGAAGTCGCTGGCATCGCATCCGACGAACTTCGTTTCAACGCAAGTTCAGGGAGCTAAGTGGCACAACCTCGCAAGTTCAAGGTGTTGAGAAAGTAAAATGCAAGTTCAGAGAGCTAAGTGGCACAACCCTGCAAGTTCAGGGATTGAGAAAATAAAATACAAGTTCAGAAAATTAAATGGAATAACCTTACAAATCCAGTGACCTACGTCGCAATTTTCTTTTATTCAATATCCCCTTTCTCTGCTTCCTGCACAAGCGCTAAAAGGTACATGTAAGAAACTTTTGGCTAGCTTTGTCCAGCCTGTCTAGTACACATTAGTAGCCCATTGAGGCTATAGCCCAGCTAGTTTTTTTGTTGCTACCAAACGGCTTCCTTTGCTGAGCAAGGCTAGAATCCCTTCGCTTAGGATCCAAACGTCTCCTAAATTTTGGGAACATAGCGAGAAAGTTTTTTTTCGATCAAGGAGAAGAATACTCTATGGCCACTGATTTTTTGTTTGCTGAGTTAGAATTGTCATGATTATTTCATCTCGCATTTTTCTAAGAAATTTTTTCGCCCTGTTCTTTTGTATATATATATATTTAGGATAATCATGGCTAAGAGGAAAACACTTGATTCTCTTTTTTTAAGAAAAAAGAAAGTTGTTGATACACCGGTTGAGTCGATTCCTGTATCTAATTCTGAAGATGTACCGTAATTTGTCAAGGCAATTTCTGCTTCTAATCCACAAGACGCAATGCAACTGAATTTATGCCTCTAATCATCAATTGGACTCTACTACATAGACATCTAAACGCCAACGATCATTGGGTGAATGAATGGTACATAATGTATTACTACTTTTAGCGTTTAGAAGTCTTGTTTGAGACAGAATGATGAGATCTCACACCTGGGAGGCTTGTTCGTGTCCTTCAAGAAGCTGTCATATCCCTGTGTTCCCTGCCATAAAAACACACTTGGAGCCATCAAATCATGAACACAAAGATATTAATTTATTGGGAAATCACTGCGTACAAAGGCGCACATAGGGGATGAAGATACTCAGTTTTAGCTCGACAACTGTATCGCGCCGCCGCAGCAATGGCGCCATTGTGGAGCATCCCGTGATGTCCCGTTGCCGGAGATGGCGGAACTGGTGTCGAGTCGGATTGTAGGCGGCGTGGGTCCAAACTAAGAAACTGACAGTGAGCCAAATTTCAATGTCATATACGAGAGAGAATTATACGTTAATTCGAGAGAATAACAATGTGAAATTTTCTATGTCATTTTTTATTGCGAAATAACATCTTCATACTAAATTTGATTATTTGAGGATGAAGGTGTGAATGGGAGGACTATAAAACTAAGAAACTGATAGTGAGCCAAATTGAGAGAATAAATTTGCTTCCTATATCCATCTAATTTCATGACTTATTGTAGTCTAAATCTACTGTGATTGTGAACTTCACATGCATGACGACTTGTTTGCGACGAATTAGTCATATTTAAGCTTGTCCCGGATAAAATATTGGCATGTGTCCATCACTGCTGATAGTTATGGACCATGAGCTTGTGCGCGAGGTCGACAGTGCCAGCGCAGGTAGTGATAACGTCGACCATCCGTGTGTTGATCTACGGTGTCGACGCGGACAATCGGGAAGCTTTAGCCTGCTAGCCTCTCCATTTTCATGCTAGATTCACCACTATAGTCGGAGCGTTCAGAGACATCAGAGACATCAACCGATGTGATGCTCAGAATAAGGTTCCTCGGGCGCGGGCACTGAGAGAACAAGGGCTTCCAGTACACGGCCTTCCATGCTGAGTGTATAATCAGGTCGGTCAACACCGCGAACAAACCATGCCCTAGGGGGTCGCACTCCCCACCGCGCGCCACATGTGAAATTCATATCACTGGGGCACGGATTAGACCGATCCCGGTCCCAGGGCCGTGCCCTGGAGCCACGGACGACGCCTCTACGCCTCCCTACCACGGAGGTGGCGGGTGACCACGATAGCTGCACGAGAGGAACAAAAAAATAGATTTAAAAAATCATTTTTAACGCTATTTGAAACACTATTTAAAATTTAAAAAAATGTTTTTTTCCTTTAGATTTTTTTGTTCTTGTTTTTTTACCTCGCACTCGCAGCTTAAAATGCATTATCACATGTACCAAAAAACATCCATATTTTTTTTACATAAAATCACGACGCAGCATAGCACACACAACACATGCAGCTTCAAACACAAGTGTCAACCGCGCCATCATCATCTTTCATAGCCCTCGGTGGCTCGATGAGTCGATAAACAGTGCATATAAAATAATATTTGACGATGCAGTGATAAACAGTAATACATCGTCACTGGACGAAAAGTGCGCTATGGAGAGGCTTCGCTTGTTGCGAGGCAACGAAGGGTTTTGTGCTTTAACATAAAAGGCCCGAAGGGTTTAGGACTTTAGGGCTCATTTGCATGGGCCGATAATTGGGCCGGATCGTGGCCTAACAAACCCCTGTTCGTCCATTCATAGCAAAAGTGGGATCGAACCCGTATATTGTACCGAAATTCTATTGTTCTTCTCTAATTTAGATTGGGTGATAGTGCAACACCTGAAAGTTAATTTGCCCGTGACACGACACGAGCACGTACTCCTACACGTTTTTTACTTTATATTGTGTTGACAAACGTTTGCTGGAAATCTGGAATAGATCTCTTTCCCACATTGCATGATCACAATTTCTAGTTTCCTTTTCACAAGAAAAACGCACTGCAGTTGCGGGTAAAACTGAACAGAGCAAAGTTACAGGGTCAAGCAAGAGGCTGCAACAATTATATCAAGTCGGTTCCCAGAAACTGAAAATATTTTTTTTACATAAATTGTTGCTAGTAAAACTGAACAGAGCAAAGTTACAAGGTAAAGAGGCTGCAACAATTCAGTTCCCAGAAAAAGAAAACAATGTACATAAATTGTCTCTTTCCTCGGACAACAGCACTGTTCAGAGGAAAGAAAGAATCAAGCGCATGGAAACTTTATTACATCGAGCAAGAAATAGCTGATAATTTATTATACACAAATCAAATAGGAACAGAGTACACCGGACAAGAATTATCGATGTCTTAATTTCTCAATCATTGTTTCGCCATTCTAAAAAATGACCAGGGGTTCTCTGGATTCTAAATACAAAAACTCCTTGGTCTTAAGACTGCAGGAAACTAGCATACTTGGCACCAAGGAAGAGCCTCTGCACGCAGAGCAGGGCATACTTTCTCACTTCAGCATTCTCGTGGTTCATGAGCTTCATGACTCGGTCCTTCGCCTTGAGGTCTGCCACCACTATGCGGCCGGAAGGATGGTACTGAAGGAACTGTGAGAGGTCGTAGCAGGCGACCGCAAGAGCAGTAGTGTCGGTTGATGTGTCGATAATAGTCATAAGGACACGTAGAATCTGCCAAATTATGAAGGTGTCACTCCATAACAATTACAGAGCAACTAGACTTCACTTGAACAATATTAGGTAAAGCATGGTTGGTGCTACTAGGCTGGAGCCAAATACTGTCTGTAATCTGTATATCCACTTTGTCTATGCATACCACACAAAAGGAAATTTGTAGGATTAATTAAACGTGTGGAAGGGCACTAGAACCAGAAGGATATATGCTATCTAGGGCATTTGTATGGTAGTGTCTTTACACACTGCTGAAACTAAACAGAAGCATTAGAAGAGAAAAAAAATCTAAGATAGAATAACTGGACTAAATTTAAATTGGACTGTTTTGGTAGTTCACTTTGGATTAGATAAGCACTTAGCTCCTGAAATGCCAAGGGGGCAAGCATGAAAAACCTCCTGAAGTTTTACTGACAGTCCCACAAGATGTTGTTCATTTGTATATTTTCATTCAAGAAAGGAGTAAGGACAGAGCATACCTGGAAATCATTTTCTTCAAAATTATTAGTATTCTCCCGCCAGAAACTTGGGTCTTTGTGCATTGGAGACCAATCAAGATGGCCAAGAAGAACTTGCTGTTTGTACTTCTCAAATGAACTCAACTTCTTAAGGTTGTCTTTGAGCCCTACTTCTAGTTGATTCAGTGCATCTAATAAATCCTGGGTACACAGGTAATAGCAAGATGTCTTCAGTTCAAAAGAAGTTACAAGACAAGCTCGATTGAATACACAAACTAGATAGTTCCGCAAAAAATATATACTTGTTGGTTTCCCAAGTTCCACACAAATTTATTGTAGACCCCCTAAAATCTCTCTGATGCTGCAATCAAGGCACCTTTTATCGTATTGTGCTACAGACAATGGAAATGAGTGTGCTTCGCAATGTCTCAGCAACTCTTTGTAGTGTAACACTTCACAAGCAAATTGCTCCATTCAATTAAGGTTGGCATGGGGTGTTGGGGACCAGACCAAGTAAAAATTCAGCAAATAAGAAAAGAGACTAACAAGTAGGGGGGTCTTATTTTGCAGTTTACAGTTCAAAGTAACAAGGTCAAGATTGATGCGGAAAAATTGAGGAAAATTAAAAACATATATCATTTTTACTTTACTGGACCAAGCATATGCCTGCCTTTTAGCAATTCCCTAAAAAAATTTGCTTCAAACAATGTTTCGGATATAAAGGTTTCATGCACACTTTTTCTATGGAATGTTTAAAAATAAAAAGGTTTGGTAAGCTCCTCACCTCATCACTCCATGCTTGAGCTTTCAAATTCTGTACTATCTGTGGCAATCCAAGATCAATCATTTGGGCAGCAAATGCACCCTTTGCAAGCAAATTACGGAAGGACATGACAACAACTCTGACAACCTTCAAAAACAAATTTAGAGAGAAAAAATGCATCATCATGTTGAAAAATTTTATACGAAAGAAATGTGCTAACATAATAATTCAAGCGAACTTCAAAGATCACCTTCTCTTTAGTAGAACCTTTGACAGCCTCTAGGAGTCTTGGCATTACCCTTGTTGTGGACAAGTAATGAATTGCTGCATCATAAAAGGATAAAAGCCAGATGCAGAGGCAAGTTTGGTAGAGGAGCTGCACAAGACACAATAAGGGGTAAAGAGAAGATTAGAAAATTGGTTCACAAATTACAGAAGAGGAAACAGTTGTGCTTGTTATGTATAATTGAACTGCTTAAAATCTTCATAAATGAGACATATCTCCACGAAGATAATTGCCCCATAAATTAAATTAGCTCGTTGGTGCTCAAAAAGTGGTTTGGGGACATGCATGCATCCAAAAAATCTAACAAGGAAAGTGTGAGCAATTTGAGCACAGAAAGTTCAACTTAGGCTCTTGACATAAAACGATTTGCTTATTACCATTTTATATAATTAAGGACCTCAGCAATCACCTGAATTGACTGTTGTGTGGAAGCTGGAGATATTAAAGGAATGAGCAGTTTTACACCATCAGCCTGAACAAATAAAGTTCTAACATATGGCTCTCTTAGCAAAGTGGCGAGGCAATGGATAGCAGTAGGAACAGAACAGTCCGGGTGTGTAGGATTCCTCAGCTGCAAAACACACCATTTTCAAAGTTTAGAACTCCTGAACACTAGCTTCATAGCACAACATATGCAAAGCAACAATAAACTATACCAAATAAACTGGACCATTTTGCAAGTTCTGACCTGAGAACATAGCCAATCAACCAAACCTCTTAACACATCATGAGTTGATGTAAGCTTGCTCTTTGAATTTGAAGCCTCTCCATTTGGAACCATGCCATTCTGAAGCTTAGGCCGCGCACTATAATCGTAGTAAAGTTAGATTGTCCAGAACAAAAGTTAGATTGTCCAGAACAAGAAATAGCACATAATAATCATTTGAATATTAACAGAGCATACCTTATTATAAGGGTCAATATCTTGCAACTTTTTTCTTGTACGAACCAGTTGCTTTTCGAGAGCAATCTGAAAATGGTAATTTTGTGAGCTAAATATGATAGCCAGAGAACAAACTAATAGAGAAAAAAAGAACTGGCGAAAATAGTAGCATATGAACTATGGAACCAGCCCATCCCAGTTGGGATGGTGCAAGATCAAGCGCTTGGTTGATGGGATGTCCTAATATCCAAATTTGGTTAAAGGATTGGATGCTGGGATCCTAGACGATATGAAGTCTCAAGGGGGAAAAGTGTGAGGTCTGGGCAGGAATTATCAGACCAATTATCAAGTCACACCATCTTGGATGGCACCACATGGGATGGGTTTATCCAAGCAACTAAACTGCCACTATATGTCAAATGTTGATAATGACAGTGAGGTCAACTAAAGGCCCATTTGGTTTGAGGGATAACCTCATACTAGAATCATCCAGTCCAATACGAAGTTGCTTGGTTAGTGGAACCATCTGATCCTACATAGTTTTGTTTGGTTAGTGGAATGGATTGACTCCCTCCTAGGACCAATGCATTCCACAAGTGGAAGAAATTACTAGGATTTGTGATTCCACAAGATCTGTTGCATGACCCCGTTCCACTTCACAAAATTTGTTGAATTTCTCTGTCCAATCCAAGATGGATGTTCTCACTAGCGTGAGGGCATTCCAAAAACCAGACAGACCAAGAGGTACAGAAGGTGCCCTAGATTTGTCATGATGTCATCCACCAAATGCCTCAAAAAGGAAGGAATGCACAAGAAACATGTTGCAGCCTATGTTGATCTATTTGTAGTTTTGTACAGCGAATGACGTGCAGATTTTAAGATGACAAAACCACATAATAGAAGAATTAAGAAAATCTGGAATACTTAACTTAGGAAAGGCTCGTAAACGTCTTCACCAGAAAGCGATTTGTCATAGAACAGTGCTGCTCGTTTAGAATTTGCTGAAAACAAAGGCAATTATTAACATATATAACACTAACAAAAAGGTTAACAAAGCGGATGAGTAGTTGCCCACCTGCAAGCATTTCATCAATGAGGGCAAGCACATATTCCACAGTCTCTTCCTTGGTGATGTTCCGCATGATATTCAGAAAAACTCGAACATAGGACGGCCCATCCTGTAAGCATATAATTTCCATGAAGCCATTATATTACAAAACTAGTTGCAAATACAAATTTATGGATTTAGCCAAACAGAAGTGGACAAATTGGCAAAAATCAGTTCAACCAAAAATAGAAGGCATTATAGACAGTCATGATTCTTTGGAAGGAGAAAAAAATACAACTAAGTTCTGTTTAAAAGTGAACCTCTAAGTGTTGAACAAATACCCTATCTAACAGACCGAATCCTATCATCTAATTACATGTAAGCTAAAAGCAGTGTCTGGAAACCCAAATTCGTAACAGAAATAAGAAGGTTTGTAGGAGAGTAAGAAAAGGAAAACAATTGTAATCTTACAATGGTGTTTAAGCTCCTTTACCAACAAAAGTGACTTAGAATGATAAAGCCACTCACCTCATCAAGCAGAGGACCTCTCTGACTTTCTGGTTTGTGGTCATAACGCCGTAAAAGCTGAAGGCATGTCGAAGAAATCAGCTTAGCTGACATATATGTCTCCCATGGAATGTCCCACTTGAGAACCTTGAAATACAAAAGCAGACTCCACATAATTAATACAAGGTAAACTTTTCCCTTAATGTAGTGCAACTGAAAGGTCTGCGATACTTGCAAAGATTTAATGAAAAAACAACCTTTGCTAATAGTTAACAAGGGGCACACGACAAGTATTATGGCAATGATAGAAAATTATACCTTTCGCATTAGCTTGATCAACAAAAATTGATAGTATCAGAAGTTCAATGCGTAATATTAAAATCTACAAAGCACATGAGGTATATCCATGACAGAAAGCGTATCAACAGGTTCATTGTTGCCTAGAGCCAAGATTCATCTTGCAACAACGAAACAGGAAGATGTTGCCCAACGAGGAAAAAAAAGCCATATCGATACTATACTATGCAAAGGTCCACCATTCCCAATTTGTTGTTCACTACTCTGTCCCATCAAAGTTAAACTTTATGTGTTATAGTCATACAAACACAAGCAGAGGAGGCATCCATAACAAGCAGGCATATTTGTTTAAATTTCCACTGAACAAGGACATATTCACGTAAGAAATAAGCATGGACTCATATAATACTTCACTAGCCCTGCGGTTTAACAATCCATCCTTTCGACATGATGATAGTTGATTCTGTCATAGATTGTGCCTCAACTATAGAGAAACAGCAACACCATTTTTTTTCTTTTTAACTAAACAAAATGCACACCATGATAGCTGCAGTTTGGACAGAACCCAATCAATTCACTGTGTTTAGAGTAGCTTTAGGACAGGACCACCATAAAATGTCAGCCTAAGTTGCAACAAAGGCATGCACGGTGATGAAAAGCTTATCTACTTCGTATATCTATTACAGCATAACATAATTTTACATGAATTCTGCGATCCTTTCCTCCGCTCAATTGAAAAATCTGCTCACGTCCAAACACCATTACAACAACATCTACTTTTACTCGGATTCCACGGTCATTTGTACTGTTTAATCTCAAATAAAGACTTAAACACGCAGAAGCTAGCAAGCATCAAAACTAGAACAGGTTTCAGCACAACACAACAAAATTTGTTGGGAAGGTAAATAAATCCCGCGCACTGACCTGCTCGGTGGTGAGCTCCGCGCCATCCATCGCAGCAGATCAAACACCGCCCCGAACCCACCTGCAAAAAAAAATTACCGTCCGCACCCGGGATCAGATCAAACGCCCCTTTCTCCGCTAGTAGATCCGATCGAAGCAATGGAACCCCGCAGCAAAAAAAATCGCACCGCGCGGCGGCACAGCGGAACCTAGGCAGGCGATCGATTCGAAGGAGGAGAGTAAAGGAATTAGGAAAGGATCGCGGTTTGGGCTCACCTGGCGCGATGGGTGAGGGGAGGAGGGATTGGGAGGTTCGAGACGATGGGGAAGAAGGGAGAAGGCAAAAATTAGAGATGAGCGGCCGAGTCCTTATGTGGGTGGGGCCTACGTTACATTCATGGCCACGTAGAGGATTCGTGCTCCGCTGCGCCTGTCTGCCTCCCGGCCACCTGTCGCGCGACTCTTAAAGTGTTTTTTTTTCTTTCTTTTTGTCATGCACTAAACCACTGCTTATCGAATTTTTTAAAAAATAATATTATTTTAAAAGAAAATTACAAAAAAAAATAGTCGAACCAAAAAATTACAAAAATGAGCTCATATTACCAGTTCAACTGACGACAGGTATCTTGTCCCCCTGTCGTTGGTCCAACTTCATGTCGCCAGTTGAACTGGCGACAACAATTTAGCTATAAAACCCCGAAAATTCACTCCAAATCTCATTTTAAATCCAGAAAAAAAAAACAGAAAGAAATGAGGGGACGGAGAGAAGAAAGGTAGCGAAACTCTGCAAGTTCATCGCGGAGGAGAGATAGATAGAGCATCGGATTCGATCGACCATCTTACAGGTACATTTTAAAAAAAAACTTTGTACATTATATCAAAACATTGTCAGATAGCAAATAAAAATAGCGACATAGAATTTAGTATATTAGATAAATATAGTCCAATTATGTAGTACATTATTTGAGCTGTGTACGAGGTAGGTAGAGCGTAATTTAAATAGTACTAGTTTTATTTAGCTCCCCATTTGTGCACGATAATTATATTGTTAATACCGGAAATTAAGTTTTAACTAGGAAAATAGCACAACATGTTTTAAAATTCAAAGAAAAATCTGGAGCAGCTAATTAGGGTAGTTAGAGCCTGATCGAAATAATCGTAGCTTTATTTAGCTCCCCTTTTGTGTGCGATAATTATATTGTTAATGTCGAGAATTAATTTATAACTAGAAAAATAGCATGAAATGTTTTAAAATTGTAAAGAAAATTCAAAGTAACAAATTAGGGTATAGCATAATCGAAATAATCACAGCTTTATTTAGCTTCGTAGGGTAGGTAGAGCGTAATCCCAGCTTTACGACTTTTCGTGTAAATTTGGTTTCTATTTGTGATTATTAATTATTTTACTAACACCGCTTCCTATTACCTTATTACATATTTTGTGGTCTTTATAATGTATATACTGAATTTTCAAGTATAGCGGACCCAGGCCACGCTGTTGAGTGGCCATACGAATTGCTTTGACCCGGTGATTGACCTACCATAATACTACTTCGGAATCCCACTTTATTGAGTACTTCAATCCTATTTGCAATTTTAGAGTGCTTATTATCTTGTTCTTTGATTGCATACAAGAATAGACATTCGTGGTCAGGTCGATCATGCTTTTCTAGCAATGTTGATAACAATCTCGGAGTTGGTTCAATGATTGTCGACCATAGTTGTCTTGTATGATTGATAGTCGAATTGTAAGAGTCGTCTCCCTCAAATCAATTATCCTTCTCGTCGAAAGATCGGGACACCTTTTGTCGCATTACTTGGACGGGATAACACCATGGGGGTTCATTCCTAGGGGGTGGTACATGGCCTGGTGGGGTAGTAAGAATTATATTGAGGAGGTATGTAAGGGGGCACAAATGGTGAGTTAGAACTGACATATTGTGGAGCAAATGTGTCGTTTGCCATCACCCTAAGATACATACTCACTCCAAAGTTGCCATTAACCACATTTGGTTGACAGCTAGTAATCCCATTATCGTCTACAACACCAACCATTGGTGCATTCATGCCAAAGGCATTCCCCATAGCTGTTGTTTGTAACAGTGTAGGACTAGTATTGGGTGCAAGAGGCATGATAAAAGGGATAGGAAGTGTACCCTGAGTTGAACTGCCGGTATTCATATTGGGAGCAAATGAGTGTCCACTACTAGGGGTTGCATACAGGTAACCTACTGGAGTAGGAAATCTAACCTCTGGATTTCCACGCAGATGGCTACCATTTCCTTCCATAGCCGTCAAATTACTTGTCACTTCTCCTACTCCATTCTTATCCAACATAGTCCTTAACATCTCCATCACTAAGTCCAGTTTCGAGGAATTTTCACGAACCTTTCCTGAAATTGTGCCATCTGAACTTGAACGCCCATCGAGTTATCATCAATTTGTTGTTGCATACATCCCATTTCCCTCTTCATCTCTTCAATTTCTCCCACTACCGCCGAACCCACTTCTTCATTAGTAGATCTTCCTCCCTTCAGCATATCAGCCCCTCCTTAATAGCTCAAGAATTTCACAGCAAGAGATCCAGGATCCTTCCAAACACTTACTGTTAGATTCCGATCTACTCTCGCTTTTCGCATATCTAAGTATCTTCGAGCTAGCTCAGGAATTTTACCGGGGAAACTCATTCCCCAACCTCACCACTCAAGAACAACTCCAAATCCACAAACCACCAAGGAAAGATAAGCGCTCTGATACCAATTGTCAGGAAGCGCGATGAATCCGACAACTCGATTTCAGTGCCCCGATTTGGAGATTTCAGAAACAAATGCAAAATAAGATAACTAAGATGGAAGAGTAAAGTAAATGCGAGAAAGAACTAGGGTTTTTATTCATAGTTTTTCCTGACTGCAAAGCGGCGGCTTAAACACAGTTCGCATGCCAGCTCACAGTGAAAATGATAGGTGATAGTGAATAGTAATGGCAAAACAGAATAATGGAAAATAGTAACAACTCAAATGGTTTTTTGCCGTCAGATGCGAGTGAAACACCATCTTGCTTCGATAGCCGTTGGATCTTCGTAAGCCGGTCGCATGCCTTGTCAACCAGACGATCAACATAATCGAAAGGATATCGTGTCATCCCCAATGTCCGATAACTAAATTGTTCCTTGTATTGATTGAAAACGAAGTCAGACTTCAGAGATCTGACACTAGCTTCGGCAGCAGCCGCGCCTACCTGTTCTCCCCCTCGTCCTCGTCTGCCACCTCCCCCTCGTGGGCATCGAGCATGGAGGGCAGCCGAGCGTGGAGGGCGGGTGGGCGAAAGGGCGTGGCGGCAGTAGCGATGGGGTGGAAACCGTGGTGGGTGTTGAGTAACCGTCGCTGGCGAGTCCAGTCCGAACGGGTACCTCGTATACAATGATCAGAATCGTAAGAACGATGAAGAACACAAGAACACAACAATAGAATAAACACAGAGATATGCGGGACTTCAGGGTCTGCTTTATTGCTTCGGATCAATTAGGGTTACAATGAGAGGGGGGTGACCCTCTATTTATAGACTACGGGATGAGGAGTTCAATTGGGCCAGGACTCTCCGAGTCCTCGGCTCAGATCGGGCCAGACTCTCCAGAGTCCTGGGCCCGGTTTCTTAACACTCCCCCTTGAACACTCATCCAACATGTTCATGTCTCGTCAAAACTCCATAAAAACCCAGTGGGAAAAATTTTGGAGAAAGAGTACATGTCATGCGTTCTGCTGTGTTGCACGAATTGCCTCATTAAAAACCTTAGTCGAGAAACTTCAGAAAACTCGTTAAGGGAAAAAGAGTACAATCCACCCTGCTTCATTTAATCTCCAGGATTTATTCTTTGGGTACTTGGTCTTCGTGATCAAGATTCAATAATGAGTTCGTGAAGATTCTCCCCAGATCTCGCACTTGTCTAAGTCTTATCATTCCAATTCCACGTATGCATCTTTCAAAACTAGACTGAAGTGACTTAGTGAATAAATCGCAAGATTTTCACATGACTTAGTATGCAGTACTTTAATTTCGTCCATCTTTTGCATTTCGTGAGCATAGAAGAACTTGGGATTGATATGCTTTGTAAGGGGACTCTTCACATAACCCATTTACTCTTGTGCGACGCAAGCTGTATTATCTTCATAGATAATAGTGGGGGTTTGCACGGTATTCAATCCACATGATCTTGGATGTGGTGAATCATCTCGAAGCCAAGCACATTCTTGTGAGGCCTCGCAATGCAGTGCTATGATTTGTGAGTGGTTCGTCAAGTCGATACAAGACTTTGCTTATACGATTTTCACTAATTACAGCCCACCACATAGGAATACATAGCCTGCTTATGACTTGGTTGTATGTGGGTCCGACAGAACCCAACATCTGCATAGTCATTCATACACAAGTCTTGGTTCTTTCAGTAGAATAGACTAAGTTCTTTGCTTTCTTGGAGGTAACGGAAGATGTCCATTATTTCCCGCCAATGTCTTTGGTAGGTTCTCAGACTATACCTTACTAATAGGTTTACTGCAAATGCAATGCCCGATCTAGTACAGCTTGCTAAAACATAAGTGCTCCTACTGCACTCGTGTATGGGAATTTTGGTCCCGTGACTTCCTCCCCTCTTCTTTAGATTCAGACGGGTCCTTGCCTTGCCGCAAGGATCTCCCAACCATCGGCACTTTCAAGGATATGCCTTTTCAAAGCCGAACCTTTCCAACACTTTCTGAGTGTAGGTTGGCTGATGTACTAGAATCTCTTCCGGGGTATGCTCAAGCTGCAAGCCTAGGCAGTATTTGGTTTGATCCAAATCTTTTATTTCGAACTCTGACTCCAGGTAAGAGCTTGATTTCTTAATACCTTCTAAGGTTCCAATGATATTCAGATCATCTTCATACACTGAGATTTATACAAAATCCATCCTGGGATCGTCGTATAAATACACAGGGATAATTCTCATTGTTCGTAGCCTTTCTTGCATAGAAAGTCGCCGAGTGATTATACCACATTCTGCCTGATCGCTTCAGTCCATACAGTGACTTTCTGAGTTGCACACTGTATAGATTTCTATTTGCTCTATCTTGGTTCGGGACAGGGATACATTCAGGTATCTTCATATAAATGTCCGAATTCAAATTTCCATAAAGGTATGCAGTTACCACATCCATCAATTTCACTTCTAACTTCCAAGTTTGCTGCCATTGAGATAAATATCTAAAGGTAATTCCGCCATGACCGGGAATAGGTTTCTTCATAACAATCTCTCGACGTTGAGTGAAACCTTGTGCAACGAGCCTTGCTTCTTTCATTTCTCTTCGAACAAATACCCACTTATGCCCTACAGGTGCACATGGGGGTGTGCGACTCTGAGCCCAAACACCTCTCTTTTATTCAAAGAGAACGATTCAGTTTCTATTGCTTTCTTCCAATCTTCTCAATCTGACCTTTTCTTATATTCAACGAGCGATGCAGGCTCTGGATCAAGATTGATGATTGTGACAATTTTCTTTGCAACATTGGCTGTTGGCTTATTCATAGATTCTCCCAAGATCATATAGCTATGTCTTCAAGGGGCGAGATTTCTAATGCTTCTATTTGCTTACCGCTACTTTCAATTATGGGCAAGTCCTTTTAGTTTTTCAAATCCGATGTGCGCACACATCCATGCTGATGTCTCCCTTCATGGGGATGTTCAATTCTAGTATGCCTTTTCTGAAGGTTCCATACCGGTGCCAGGTCTCAACTGGCTCCCCTTCTGATTCTGGGGTACTTTGGTGATCGGCTATGTCAAGTCCTTCTCATCCTTTTTCACCAGGCGTCCCCGGTTACTTCGGATTCGAGGGACCGGAGTTCTCGTCCTTTCAGAGGCCTTAGGACGGGATTAGGAATACCTTCATCGGTATTTCAACCCTCTCCGGTGCATTGCGTACATGCATATGCGACTTGGTCACGCTCTTCAAATCACTAAAGTGGTTAGGCAGTTGATTCGCTAATGCTTACAAATCATTTATCTTCTGGACTGCAATTATTTTCTAGACTTCAATTGTCTTCTAGACTTATCTATTTGCTTCACTAGTGCGCGGGTCATATGCATGGATTTCAATTATCTTCTAGACTTCAATTATCTTCTGGACTTCTCTATTTCTCGATATTTTACATCAAGGGTTGATTTCTCCCCTAATGACGAAATAATTCTCATCTAATATGCTATTAGCGAAGTGGGCTGCATGCAAATCTCTAGTCGTGGGGTCCAAATACCTGATTATAGATGCTGTCTCATAACCAACGTATATCCCAGACTTTTATAGAGTGCCCATTTCAGTTTGCTGTGGTGGTGGTATAGGTACATAAAATTTGCAACCAAACCTTCAAAGATGAGAAATTTTCATTGTTGACCCTTGCGCTAGTTGCATAGGTGAATGGATGTTATATGTCGGTGGTCTAAAATTGATGACAGCTTGCTACGTGCAGATCACGTGTCCCCAACATGTAGTTGGTAAATAACAATTCGCTAGTCCATTCGGTGTGGACATGCGACGGATGCTCAATTTTAATTCTCATTTTCACACAATAATCATCATATGCCCTTGAAGTAAATTCTCCAAATGTTGTCCATTCCGTGGACTTCACATGATGATAAGGGAAATTATTCTTAATGTTAATTATCTACGAGATTAGCTTTGCAGAAGCGGGGTTTCTCATAGACATTAAACAAATGTGCGACCGTTTCGAGGAAGCATCGATAAGCACCATAAAATACCTAAATGACCCTTACAGGGGCTGTTTAGGACATAAATGTCTCCTGGATACGGTCCAGGAATACAGGATTTCGTCCTTTACTTTCAGAGTAGAGGGTCTAGTAGTCAGTTTCCCGATGGTACATGCAGGGCACACAAAATCTTCCAGATTCGGGAAGTTCTTTAAATTGACACTATGTCCCTGTGAATTGTTAATTATATTTTTCATCATCCTAAGACCTAAGTGACATAATCTATCATGCCAGAGATAGAAGAGGTTTAGAGCTTCTAAATATAGTTTTCGAGGCGATAGGTCGCAGATGCCTTAATATTAGTGTAGTATAGCCCATTTTCAAATGAAGGAAGTCATTCTAATACCTTTTTTTTTCGTCACGCTTTGTAATGAGCAGGTATTCCTTACCATGCTCTTCTTCAGTCTCTACGTGGAAACCGTTAGCGCGAATATCCTTGAGAGTTCTAGTCGATTATGGGCACAACAAGGCTTCTTTAATGACCAAAGTTGTGTCCGTCGGGAGTATAATTGTGGCCCTTCCTGAGCCTATTATACATGTATTGCTGCCTGCGATTGTCGTAAGGCTACGAGCATTCTTACTGATCGACTGAAAAATTCATCTCTCTCAAGGTGGTATTCATTGTGCCGCTACCTGCTAAGCACACTTCCTCCATAGGGCGCTACATGCGATCTAATATAATGTACTTTATTAATATGTAGCAGAAATCCAGCAACACATAAAATAAAAATACTTCAGATATTAGAACATAACTTGCTATCATAAATACGGAAAATATAAGTCTTGCAGGACTCATCATAAGAATTTAATGCTTTGCTCTTCTAGAGCCTACAACCATTATTCAAAGTTTCATCATAATCACAAAATGCAAGTGATCAGTAAAGGATCTAAGTGCAATGTGCACTAGATCGAATCGTGAAGTATTCATAAACTTCGCCTTAATCGCTACATGGCGATCTTCTCCTCTTGGGCAATTACTGTTATGGTCACGCTATGTCCAAAGGAGGCATGATGGGAGTCACTATTAGGTCGTCCACATCCATAAGTGCAACTAATGGGTGTGGATCTTCCGTGCTTGCAATGGTGAGGTGTGCCTCATGCTATCCTTTGCCCCTTTCTTAGACCGTAAAGCACCAATTACGTGTGACTCACGACTTTACCCTTCTTGCCCTTCTCCTTCGTGAGAGGCTTCATCACCTTGTAGCTGCTAGTATTGGCTTCATGGCCAATATTGCTACTAGGTGGCTGTGAGATGTAGTTCTTCCTTAGAACATCATCTTGAGCTTCCACAATTTTCATGATGTCAATCATCTGCGGATACTACTTGTAGCCATTTTGACAATAATCACGTGCGGATTGCACCGCATTCGTAAAGGTAGAGATGGTCTTTTCAATCTTCGCTCATTTGTGATTATATTATCACATAATTGGAGATTGTATAAATTCGACCATGCCGGTCGAGCTTCTTCAACTCCTGGTTCGTGATGCTAGTCATTTTTCATATTCATGCAAAAAGTTCATAAGATTATCACGGTAATTTCCATAAAATGGTTGCAAAATTCTTATAATGCTCTTCAACTCCTAGTTCGTGATTCCAGATCTTTCTATGCATTTTCATGATTTATCGCTATTTTCAAAGTGATTAAAAGCAATATTAATAATCACAAATAATCAAAAACAAGAAATACAAGAAATAAATTGCATAGAAATAATAATAACAAGGTAAAAATGCTTCAAATGCAAAACCGATTCAAAATTTGAATTCAGAGGCCTTTTACATTTGGAATATGAATTTTCTACGACTCGCAATTTCGGGGCTAAAACGTGAAAATTTCAATTCGAGAAATTTTTCGCGTAATTTACTGAAATCGAGGGCCTTTTGCAAACGGCCTCTTTTTTCCTTTTCTTTTCGTAGTGTAAATGGGCGGCGTTGGCCGACCTTCTCTACCGGTGCGCGAGCCCTTCTACCACCACTAAAAAGTAGGGGGTGGGTTTCCTACCCGCGCCGGTGGCGGCGGCTCCCTACCGAGGAGCCGCTCGGTGAGGCGGCCGGGGTAGGGTTTCCCCCCGCGCCCGAGTGGCGCGGCTTGCGGCTGGCGAGACAGGCGGTGGGCTGCGCGGCGGCGGGATCGAGCCGCAGATCCACAGCGGCGCCGGGCGGTGCGGCAGACGAGACGGCCACGCAGAGGCGGCCGCTCAGTAGCGGCCGGCGCGCAATATGCGGCCGAGGCGCCAAACGGCGGATCACCGCGTCGAGATCGGGCCGGACTTTGCGCGTCCGAGCGAGGTGGCGTCGAGGAGCCGCGTCCGAGCGGAGGTGCCGGCGCCGAGGCGAGGCGGTCGCCACTTCAAGCGGCGGCGCGCCATTGCTTCGGTGACCGGCCGGGCGCAGCCAGAAGCGGTCGCGGAGGCGGCGGTGGAGGCGGCGCTTCGTCAGAGCGCGCAGCCCGAGAGGCGGCGGCCGCGGCGGCGCGGCGGTTGAGGCGGCGCTTCTTCGGCGCGGGACGCCGCCTCTGCGGAGGCGATCGCTCTGCGTCTGTGCCAGCGAGGAGGCGGCGGCGGCTCCATGGCGCGCAGCCGCACTTGTGCGGCGGCGGCGGCGCATCCTCTCCCTTCCCTTTCTGTGATGTTGCCGGCTTGCCGCGTTGGCGGTTCAAGCGGTGCAGCGTCGGCGCGCCGGCAGTCGCGCGGCGTGGCGGCCCTTTTTTTTTTTTTTTTTTTTGTGATGTTCTGCGTGATGCGCTACGAGCCGGGTAGGCGGGGACAAGTCGACGACGGCTCCAGCCGTTCATGGCGTCAGCACCGGGCCGGTGAGGGGTTGGGGTGCGGCACGCCGGGGCCGTCTTTGGCGTCGATGGCGGTGCCGTGCGAGGTAGCGCCGTCTTTGGCGGCGGTGTGCCGTCGCGCTTCAAGTGGTGGCACTCTAGACCCTTGGTTACCGTTTATATGTATTTATTATACATATGCGATTACTATTCAAATATAATTACTGTTCATGCAAGCAATTACCATTGACGACTTCGAGTCGGTTCGCGGTGAATTTGCAATTTCAATCTACGGTACAATCGACATCCGATCTTTCATGCAATCTACCGATCGACATTGTGTCGGCGACTTCAAGTCACCGCGGTAGATTAGAACAGATTTGCAATCAGAAAAACAATCTAGAAAGCAAATTTGCAGAATTGAAAGCAATCTAGAAAAACGATTCAATCTACGAGTGTCGTTCTACGACGGTTACCTTTCGATGCGAGGAGAGTCGATCGTGCTGATAACGTGTTGAGTAACCGTCGCTGGCGAGTCCAAATCGAACGGTACCTCGTATACAATGATCAGAATCGTAAGAACGATGAAGAACACAAGAACACAACAATAGAATAAACACAGAGATATGCGGGACTTCAGGGTCTGCTTTATTGCTTCGGATCAATTAGGGTTACAATGAGAGGGGGGTGACCCTCTATTTATAGACTACGGGATGAGGAGTTCAATTGGGCCAGGACTCTCCGAGTCCTCGGCTCTTCGGGCCAGACTCTCCGAGTCCCGGGCCCGCTTAACAATGGGCACAGGGCGCGGATGTAAGAAGAGGAGTGGGCGAGGGGATTAAGCTTCTGTGGGGCTTTGGGGGCGTGGGGGGAGAGGCCGAGTGCATTGGGTCGGCTAGAGACGGGCCCGTGAGATGGGAGGAAGAGTGGGAGAAGGCTGGGCCACTATGTATCTTTTTGTTGGACCTATATAACAAAAAAAAAATCATTGAAATTTTTTTGGGCCTCGGGCTATAGCTTACCTAGCCCAAGGCCAGATCTGCCCCTGAATTAGTAGTATCACGCATACCATTCGTAAAGAAGATAAAAGCAACGAAAAAAAGATGCTAATGAATTATGACATGGTTCACAACTCACAAACCATTGCGCCTGTGTTCAACTTCAACACAAAATTCAGTCTTTTCGAGTCAGTTTTGTCAATTTGACATGTTTCTTTGTGTGCCCCCCTACACAAAGACTTTGACACAGTACTAGACTTCTTTCTAAAAAAGGAGGTATTTCCACAGAAACAAATATGTCCTCCAATATGAGTTCTGTGAGTTATTGTTCTCAAGAATCTCAAATGCTTGGAACCTCCACAATACTGGACAGGAGGCTCCTCAGCTCCACCATCACAACATCCTGCCCACCCTTCGCCTACACACAGAGACATAGAGAAGTAGCCACCTTATCAGAAGACTAACAAGAACAGGTTTAACAGCTCAGTAAAATCTGCAGCATTGTGCTGTAGCCAAAACTTTTGAGCATATATATTTTACCTCAATGGAGAAGAAACTCTCTGCATAGCCATAGAAGGTGATGGTGTTCAGGCTGAGCACTTGCACATTGTAGCTGCAGAGTGCTTCCAGCACCTTGGTGAAGAGGCCTGCCTTCTTGGTCCAAAAGATCTTGAGGTTGTACTTGCAAGACCCCAGAGGTATCAACTCCACCTGACCCTGTGGACATGTGCAGCTAGGTGAGTCTGTGAGGAATTAATCAGCAGGGTATCAGAGCTAAACTTTGGCGGGAAAATCAACGATGAACCCGCATCCGATACTTCCAGGTTTTTGTGCCTTTTAAAACTATGTTCATTTCCTGAAACTTTCATAGATTGAAATTACACGGATTTTCTCTAAAAATTGACATGACTAGTCTAGTAGACCAAATAAAGGTGGGAAGTTTCACCTTTGTTTAGCTGTGTTTAGGAGTATATTCGAATAAAACAAACTTCTATAATTTTAAGCATTTGCCAGTGACCATCAAATAGTAAAACTACTAGATCGGTATGGGGCAAAATTGTCGTGAAGTTAAGCGACCATATTTTGCGGAATGTGACATTGCTTGGTCTGAATTTTAAGTCCCAGAGATGCACAATGGTTGATGCCCAGTGATGTACTAACATTCTCCTTCAACCCCTTGAACCACTCTGGTAATGGTAGAATTCATACTTCATAGCAGCAGCTAATACCTGATAATGGATGTTCTCGGTGGGGGCAAAGGATTCAGAACACGACGCGCTGCCTTGCTTCTCCCAAGCCTCACCGGGTGAGTCGGCGAGCTGGCGCTGCAGTTCAAGAACTTCGTTCTGGAGCTTCTTGATGTGATCGATCGCGTCCGACAGGGTGGACTCCTTGCTCATCTACAACACCAGACAGAAACCATTGGCACATACCAGGAATGATAACTGAATCTTTCTCCCAAGAGGAAGCGGCTAAGATTAAAAAAAAATCCTTGTGTGTGTTCAAATACATGAGACTAAGAGATGTCAGGAAAACAGAGACAAATTCTTGTCCAATTATTAGTTGTATGATATGATCAGTGTATCACTGATGGGAGGAAGTATACCTTGGTGATCTTGGGCACGACGGCCCTGAGAGCCAGGATGTTGTTGTTGAGTCTGCCCCTCCTCCTCCTCTCGGCCTCCAGGTTCTTGGACTTGTACTCCGTGATCACCTCCACCGCCGCCGCCTGCCCCTGCCACCCGTCGCTCTCCTCGCCCCCGCCGCCGAAGTTGAGCACCGACTCGACGAAGTCCTCCACCTTCACCTCCTCGCCGCCGCGGGCCCTCGGACGGCGCGGCATTGCTGCTAGCTGCAAGAAATATCTACCTCCCGGTCTCCCACCGAACGAGAAGGCGCTCAGTGCAGACTCACTCACCGAATGCCTTAAATCGCGCTCCCTCTCCCTCTCTCCTGTGCCTTATGGGCTGGCACTTGCAGTGGCTTATAAGGATGGGGAGGCTAAGGAATCTCATGAGAAAAAGCTACGCAAAGGAAGGGCTTGAACGCAAGTGAGATGGTCCCTTCATTTTGGTTCTCTGCTCTTCTCGCTCCTCGTGCCGGTGGGGAGGGAGTTGGTTACAGCGGCATGCGCCTGATGGGTTGCCCGGTTGGTTGTGCTGTTGACTCACTGACACTGACAGTGATAGTGCAGTTCTTGCCTCAGTCCTTGGCTTTGTCATTCGGTAACTGAAAAAATATGTAAAGCTTCAGGTGTGGTTGGGTCATTCTGCATTCAGGATTCAGGAAGGGTCATTGGAATTCAGAAAATGAATGGGAATTTTTCTTTTCGAGAACGAGGAGTGAAGATATTGAACATGGTAGGATCATGAAGATATCAAGCATATCGCATATTGAGATGTGCGCAGATGATAGTACAGCAAGATCTCTGAAGCTTTTTTTCCCTTCCCTCCCTCCCTGATTTCTTTCTGGTACAGTAGCTGCAAGATGCTGCAGTGATAGTATTTGGCAGAAGTGAAGTGTGTGCTCTGATTGGAAGGGACTCTGTAGATTCTTTCTGCGTTGTTTTTGCAATTTGGTAACTGAAAGATGTGATGCCGGAGGTGTGGCTGGGTCAGTGTACTGTGTACATTCAGGATCATGGGAATTCTCAAAAGGAAGAAAGCTACAAGCATATTGTGTACTGCACAAATGATACAGCAAGATGTCTGGAACTTTTCCTTCCCCCTTGTCCTAATTTCTTTCTGGTACAGTTACTGCATTTCAATGAGTACACAGATGCTGCTTGGTTGGCCGAGATGTTTATTTCTGGTACAGTAGCTGCATTTTCTGTAGAGTCTATCTCTGAAATTTATTTTTAGTGCAGCATATGCTGCCCCGATCTGTGGTCTGAAAATTCCATGAGAATGTTTCACCCTCTATTCCTGTGATACTTTTCGTCGGCAAAGATGGTATCGAGTATTTGTTCCAGTGGAGTTTATTTGGAACTCGATTTTGGAAAGAGGAGTATGAGTGGATTCTGTAGAGCGAGAGGAATATTTTCTTCTTTGGAGTTTTTGTGAGAAAACATATGCTCTAGGGATGGGGAATGGTAAAGGATAATCCATTTTTATCCGATATTTGTATCCGAGAAAACACAAATGTGGTAAGTACGCATTCGAATGAAAAACGAATACAAATACTACTCGGTTTTTTTCCCGGATATGAATACGGATGTGGTATGCGAAATGACACCGAATACGAATACTATCTGGTTTTTTATACGAATAGTATTCGGATTCACAAGTCAGCCCAGTGGCCAACAGGCCCAGCAGCAGCAGCCCAGCACGGCAGCACCCTCCCAAACCGAATTAAACTAAGTCATTCCTCCAGCACAACTGCCAGGCAGCCAACTCTCCCCGAGATTGTGCAGTGTTGATTCATTTTGCTTTGTATTGCTTTAGTCGTTCAGAGATACCGAAATGAAATGAGATAGATCAGCATGCAGATGGCATGGAAGGAAGCAATCATGAACCTTTGTTAGTGAGCTTCATCATTATAGCGTATATAAATTTGTTCTACCGAGATTTGTTGTAAAAATTGTAGGTTATTCGCATTCGACCGAACTGAGTACATATTCGATTCGAATTCGTATTCGTTGCGACATTCGATTCGTATTCGTATTCGAGAATGTTCGAATTCTTATTCGTTTTAAAAATATGAATTCGTATTCGTATTTGAGACTATTCGATCCGTTTCCAACCCTAATATGCTTTAATGGTAAACTCCGAGCAGAGATGTTATTTGTTGTAGGGTTCATCCTTTTTTTTTTCACCGCAGGAGGGTTCACTCTAATTGTTTTAGCAAACTCTGATCTGGACATTGCTCTACATGGCATTCAGTTGATCATGATAGTGATAGTTTTAACTGCTATTCCAAGGTACTTCATTCGGTCGAAATTACTCACTTCACAGTTCATGAATATATGTCATTCTAGTTTTCAAATTTTGTTCTTAAATACATGTAATTTTACAATTTCAAGGCAACTTTTTATCGTTTCTTTCTTTGCGTACCCCTCTCGTTTTTTATATTTTACCATTTTACCATTTTACCAAGATCATTTACTATAGACCAGAGTAAGTGAATAACGCACGCTATCCAAAGAGAAATAATTGAGCTAATAAAAAAGGGTATTATATTTTTTTTTTGTATATACGTATTGGTTGTAGTGTAAAATCTTAAAATAACATCTATTGAGTAACGGAAGAAATACCGTTTTAGCTCAATTCACATATAACAATAAAAGAGTTAATGCTCCAATTTTGACATGATTTGCACCTATAAATTATGTGTCCATCTCTGCAATGCCACCGTTAAAGAGAAATCAATAGAGATATTTAGTGAAAAATGTTGGTTATCATCAAGAGAGATATCGTGCAACAACTCTTGACTATCCTACTATTAGAGTATCTCTAATAGTGTATTTATTGTCATCTCTTAGTTATGTTACGTCAATAAAATCCTACACGGAGGAGAGAGAGAGGAGAGAGAGCACATGTCGTCTCTTCCTAAAGAGATTGTCGTACACGCGAAACAAAGACATGATACATTAATCTACTCTAGTTGACGTGTAGATCCGTTTCAAAAGAAAATTATAAAATATAAATGTTGGAAAGTGTGTTAGAGACTATATATTAAAGATGTTGTCTCTAAAAATAATGTAGTATATGTTAGAGACAAAATTATCTTTAACTATTATAGATACCTTTATCGAACTATTAGTTCTTCAACACACGAGACTACACTAATATACTGAATTCAGGGCACATATTCAGTTATAAACCTATGGATCTAGATGGTGTGTTCATAAACAACCGCATGATTGGCCAACCCCAAGACACAAATTGGTTGGGACTCCAAGTTCCAACCCAAACCGGAACCGAACCCCCATTTCGTCACGACACCAGGGTTAGACTCAACCACCTGGCCGTCGTCTCCCCGACTCCTCCCTCCCCCACGGGCCACGGTTCCACCTCTAAGGCTCTAAACCCAACGAACCCAACCAGAGACGAGGAGGGTTTTACACTTTTACCCCATTCCATGGCGTCCTCTCGAGCTCTCCTCGTCCGCCTCCTCCGCCGCCGCCCCAAGACCCTACCTTTCTGCTCCCCCTCCTCCTCGGCTCATGGCCTCCTCCCGAGACCTTCCTTGTGGCTCCCGCCGCCGCCGCCTAGTGGCGGGTGGCGGCGCGCGTTCCACGATGGGCGGCCGCGCGGGCCGCTGTGGCGGAGCAAGAAGCTGATCGGGAAGGAGGCACTGTTCGCGATCCAGGGGCTGAAGCGGTTCAAGGGGGACGAGGAGAAGCTTGGGGATTTCGTCAGGCGGCACGTGGCGCGGCTGCTCAAGGCCGACAAGCTCGCCGTGCTCGGCGAGCTGGAGCGCCAGGAGGAGATCGATCTGGCCGTCAAGGTAAGGGCTTTGCTGCTTCCCCTCGCTTTTTTATTTCGGCGATTTCGCCTAGAGAGCTGGTCGCACTCTTTGATTTTTTTTCCTTGCCGAGATGGCGAGATGTTTGCTTGGCTACTTGGGTTGATGAATTCTATGGTGTGGATCGAGCTAGTGGGGCGGGCGGCCTGCAAAGTGAAATTCCGGTGGTGCCGTATGGGCAGCTTGGTGAAATGCTCGTTACTTGCTTGAGACTGACGGGGACAGGGAGATGTGATGAATGAATTGGAGAGGCGAAGGGGATAAATTTCGACCTGAGGGTGTTGAGATGAATTCGATTGTATTCAGTGAATTTGTCAAAATGTCTGGTTGGTTGCTCGAGAAGGGTGAATTTATGCTTTTAGGAATGAGTTTGAGAAGTAGAGGAAGGTGGATGCGGTGCTAAGGCAGGACATTGTGCCTTGAATTGGATTTTTTTTTGCCAGAGACCAAGGTGGAAAATTAGCTTCTGATGGGTGAAAATCTTTGTGATTGCTCAAGAAAGATTAAAAATTTACACCTCTTATGGCTCGAGAAGCAGAAAGAGGCTGATTTGGTCCTTGATGAGACAATTGCTGTCTAGAGTGTTTTTTCTTTATTGTTAAGTGCGCTTTAGTTTCCTTTTTGCAGTTTCTCAGGGTGCAAGATAAATTATCGAAATGTGTTAAATTCTCGTAGTATTTATTTGTTTTCCTTATGTTTGTGCATGTTTGCTTGTATGAATGTGTGTATCTATTTGATTGTCTAAGGTGGATCAAATTTTGGACAAGTCAAATAGGTTTCAAGTGATTAATGCAGATCTTAATGTTATCTGAGCTACGTAGAGATGTGCACTGTGAGAAAAAAACTAATACTATGGTAGTTAATTAAGTTCGCAAACTCCAGAGAAATGCTCGGTCGATCACATAAACAGAGAAGAATTGCAGCAACACTGAAAATGATTGTATACCTGTGATACTAAATGTAGCAAATGCACTCAAACTTAACTTCATTTATATTCAGGTTTGAAAATGATGTTTTTTCATGCTTGCCGTTTTGTGCTGACCACTTTCTAAACATTTGTCTCGCAGATGTTTAGGATCATACAAAAGGAGGACTGGTATAAGCCAGATGTTTACATGTACAAGGACTTGATTATTGCTCTAGCCAAGTGTAAGAAGATGGATGAAGCAATGGTAATCTGGGGGAACATGAGAGATGAGAACCTGTTTCCTGACTCACAGACGTATGCTGAAGTTATAAGAGGATTCTTGAGATATGGTTCCCCATCAGATGCCATGAATATTTATGAGGACATGAAAAAGTCACCTGACCCACCAGAAGAATTGCCTTTCAGGGTATTATTGAAGGGTCTTTTACCTCACCCACTATTAAGGAACAGAGTGAAGCAAGATTTTGAAGAGTTGTTCCCAGAGAGGCATATCTATGATCCCCCAGAAGAAATATTTGGCATGCGCTGAGGTTGAAGTTTTTGTGGCTGCATGAACCTGCCGAACTTAAGATTTAATCAGATCAGCTGGTTGCTCCACAGATTATTTGATTGCCTGTATCTAAAGAACATTCTCCAGAATTTGATGTTTGGAGTGGAAATTTGTCAGTTGATATACAGAGAAGTTATGGATGGTCATGCTGCAGAGAGGAGGCAATACATGGGCAGGACAGAAACAAAAAGATCTTTCTGTTGGCCAGATTAGTTGTGCCCATGGTTACACTAATTGTATTGTTCAAGCAATTTCTTAAAATATCAGACCATTTATTCACCTCAACAACTGCCATTTTGTGCCCCTATAAGCCAGGATCTTCTGAGAAGTAACATCAACAATGTTTTTTTGTTGTGTCCGCTTGTATGATTAGGTTGTTAGAATAGGACACTGATCACTTTCGTGGTGTTACTTCCCTAACCACTTTAGAACCTACTTTTGATGAACACGAACGTATCTCTTTTCCTGGTCATGAACTTCTGGTTATCGTCAAGTGGGCTTTGGATGACCGGAGGCTAAGAGACGAAAAGTGAAGCAAATGGATTAAAAGTTTAAAACAGGCTAGCGCAACACTAGCCTAAGCAAATGTTCGTGATAAAATGATAAGCGGACGGGGTAGCTATGTGTACAATTAGTTTTTTTTAAAAAAAAACTGGCAGGAGAGCTCCCTTTTTGATTAATAAAGTAGAACAAGGAAATAAAATTCAAGGGCCAAGACCCTGGAGAACGATTTAAATTCTAATTACAGCGGTATTAATTGCTCCCAACAATTCCCTCTTGCCGGGTCCAAGCTCTTCATTCTTCCCTGATTTTAAAGACCAGCTCTATAGGCGAGGAGAATCGACGTTTGAAGATTCTGGCATTGCGCTCTATCCAGATCTCCTAAGTAATTAGGATAACCATTGAGACTGTTGCCCTTCTCGGCAGAAGACCAGTGTGTATACTGTCCTCCACCATTCCTCTATGTCGTTACAGACCAGCCAGTAGAGTGGCCTAAGTGGAGCACAATCCATCCAGTCTGTCATTGATTGCCAAACTCGACAAGAGAACCTGCACTTAGCCATTAGATGCATGACTAATTCTGGGACCTGTCTGCAGAGGGGCAAATGGCCTGATTTGGCCAGCCCGGCGCTTGTAGTCTGTCAGATGTCCAAAGTTTGTTTTGAATCGCTAGCCACACGAATTGTTTGCATTTAGGTGGCGCTGATGTTTTCCAGATGAGACTTTGAAACTCCGTTGTCGTTGATCCTAGGAATTGCAGAGCATAAGCTGATTTTGCTGAGTATTCGACCTTTGAAGATTGTTTCCAGATGATCTCATCCGAGGCCGATGGGTCCAAGGTGATTTGGTGGACTCTTTCCCAGAGTCATAGAAATTGATGGACTAGTCCATCTGGGGGTAATGCCTTGTAGGTTTATGTCATGTATCCAGCAGTTTTCCTACAGTGCCGCATGGACCGTTCTGTTTTTTCGAATGAAAAGGCGGTAGATCTCTAGTGCGATGTCCTAAGGAGAAGTCCCATTAAGCTAGGTTGACATCCAGAACTTTGCTTTTTTCCTGTTGTCTAAAGTGATTGAGGTGGCCGTCGCAAATAGACGTTTGTTAGTCTCGTCGTAAGGTATATCCATCCCAACCCAAGGTTTGTTTTCGGTTTTCCATTCTTGCCAGAGCTAGCGAAGCCTGAGTGCCATTGCAAACCTAGAAAAGATCAAGAATCCCTAAACCGCCAAGCTCTTTTTGGGCGACACACCATTTCCCAATTTACTTTGCATTTCCCAGCTATTAACACTTTCGACCCTGCCCAGAGGAACCTCCTCACCTTAATCGGTCTAGGGTTCGGAGGATGGATTTTGGTACTTTGAAGGCTGTGAGGTAGTAGGTCGGCACCGAGGACAACACCGATTTTACCAGGGTGGATCGACCAGCCGAGGAAAGCAGCCTGCCTTGCCACCCCTCTAGCCTTTGTCCAACTTTGTCCATCAGAGGCTAGAAATCAACCTTCTTGGGGTTTTTTTATAACGTAGTGGGAGCCCTAGGTATTTGACATGGAAGTTAGAGCGTTTGGCCGAAAAATCTGTGAGAAGCGTGTTGAAATCAATGTGATCACACCCTATTGGCACCACCATACTTTTGTGTAAATTAGTCTCGAGGCCCGATGCATTCTCGAAGAGTTGTAGAATGCTGGTTGTCGATTTCACGTCTCTTGTGGTGGGGCATATGAATACAGAAGCGTCATCTACGTATAGCGATGACTTGAGCATGTGTAGATGTCCACGATTGGGTTCCAAAAGACCCATATCTGTTGCTCTTTTAAACAGCTTTTGTAAAGGGTCGATAGCCCGAATGAAAATAAAAGGGGATAGTGGGTCTCCTTGCCTCAGGCCCTTACCATGGATAATGTTGCCACCGGGAATGCCATTGAGGAGGACTCTTGAGGAGGCTGTCGACCACAAAGCCGCAATCCAGTCTCTCATCTGGAGGGGAAACCCCTTCTTTGGAGAAGATTTAGAAGGTAGTCTCAGCGTACCGAGTCGAAAGCCTTTGATATGTCTAACTTGAGGAATAGTGTGGGTGTTTTGGATTTGTGTAGCCTCGTTGTCAGGTTTTTGACATACAGAAAGTTGTCTTGTATGCTTCTCCTTTTTACAAAAGCATTTTGATTAATGGATATCAGCGTTTGTAGGTGTGGGCTAGACGTAATGCCAATGCCTTGGCAATCCACTTTCCTACCCCATGGGTGAGGCTGATGGGTCTGTAGTCTGCCGCACTCTCTGCCCTTTCTTTCTTCGAAAACAGAGAGATGTTTGCTGTGTTCAGCAGGTGGAGGCTCGTCTTTCTGAGGCTATAGAAGCTTTGGAAAACCGCCATAATGTCCGACTTGATGATAGGCCAGCAAGTTTTGAAGAACATGAACGTAAAACCATCAGGACCTGGTACCTTATCGCTTGGCATTTGCACTAACACGGATGCAACTTCCTGCTCCGAGAAAGGTCCATCGAGGTTGTCCAGGTTTTGCAGGGTGATGTCTAACGCTTCCCAATGCAGGTCAGCTTCTTGTAGTTGGTGTGGACAATGCATCCTGAAAGTGTTGTTGTAGGAAATCCTATTTCTGGTCGTGCATGTGTGCCCAACCTTGCCCCACGCACAACCGCTAAATGTGTTTTTTTCGCCTCCTTGAATTAGCTTTAAGATGGAAGAACTTTGTGTTTGCGCTGCCTTATTTTAAGTTTGTGATACGGGAGTTTTGCTTTCTATTGGAGAGTTCTATCACTGCCAGCCCAAAAACTTTTTTTCTTGAGTCCTGCTCTTATCCCTCTTTCTGATTGTGAAAGTTTTCTGCTTTCCTGGGCTATATCGAGCCGGAGAATTACTTCTAGGGCCATGATAAGATGTAGCTTCGCCTCTGAGAAGAGCTTAATACTCCAAGCTCGTAACCTCCTCGCTGTTGTGCTCAATTTGTGGTTAAGCCCATGGCACAGCTCCGTATGGTGAGTGTTCATTGTCCACGCTTGTTGGACTACTCCTTGAAGCCGGGCACCTTGACCCAAAAAGTCTCGAAGCAGAAGGTAGCCGGCCGCCTCGGGCCAATGCCATTCGAGAGGAGAAGAGGACAGTGGTCCGAAAGAGAAGTAGGCAGAGCGTGCAGAGTGTGGTTTTCGAAATGAACGTCCCAAGCTGGATTATAGAAGACTCTATCCACTTGACCATCGCCTGGTTCTCCTGTTCGTTGCTCCATGTGAATTTTCTATTTTGCAGATGTATCTCTTTGAGCTCACAGGCGTCTAGGGTGCTCTTAAACTGACCCATCTTTGCTCGGTTAATGTGTTGTCCTTCTTCTTGTCGCTCGCCTTGCAGATCAGGTTGAAATTGCTGAGTACTAGCCATCTGATGGCCAACGGCGGTCGAAGGGATTTTAGTTTTTGCAAAAACGTTGTCTTCTCACTATCTCTGGATGGGCCATAGACCACCGCAAGGTAGAAAACTGTGCCGCAATCCTTGATTTGAGCCGTTGCCGACAAACTGTATTCCTCTAGTTGGATATCTTCTACCGCAATGTGGTCATCGTTCCACAGAAGTAGGATGCCGCCACGAGTGCCAAAGGTTGGCCTCTGCGCGAAGTTGTTCAGCCTGTGTCCTCCCAGATAGTATGCTAACGCTTGGTCCACTACTTGCAGATTTGTTTCTTGTAGACATGCAAGGTGACATGTGGTGGATGAGAGAGTCTCATGGACCGTCGTTCATTTGGCTGGCGTGTTGAGGCAACACACGTTCTAGCAGATGACATTGAGGTTTGGACCGTTCAAGATTATATGGCACCGAACTTTGTCGATCCTCTGTGTTGTAACTGCACAGAATATTGCCAACAATCATTGAGGGAAGAGAAAGCGACCGATGGTGGTATTGGTGTTAATGGTGGTGTTGATGGTGGCAGTGAATCTCGAGCGTGGGGGCGAACTTGTTCAAACTTTCTTGGGTTGAAGAAGCTGAGACAAGCCGGAGATGATATTGGTTTGACACTGTGCTACCAATTGAGTCGGCGGTTAAACCGACAAAGGCCCGAAGAGAGGGGCATGGTAGGAGACTCACAGAAGAACTGGCGACAAACATTGCACACTTGATTACTGATACCAAAGTTCTTACTAGAACGCCAGCTAGACGACGTAGGATGGAAATAAAAAGAAACAAAGATGATAGTTAAGCAAAAGCGGAAGGTCTGTGATTGATCATGGTAGAGGTGGTCGTCGTCGTTGTCTGGTGCCCGCTCGCCTAGACCACCGCGGGATCGGCCATCAGGATGTCGGTGTTGTCGCCCGCCATAGGTATAGTGTCGTGTAGACCTTCCCCTTCCAGCATGGCAAGGCCTCCAAAATTGGCAAGAGAGTCGTCCACTTGTGTTGTAAGGTGACAGTCTAGCTTGAATAGACTGGAAAGGGTCGCTATGGCCAGCTGGTTGAGTGGGCCATCGAAAGCTTTCATGTAGTCTATCAGTGCGTATCTGCCTTTCGGCAGCGTTCCCATCTTGTGGGCTAGCGTCTCCTGAGCCCTTTGAAGCATGTTCCTGGTGCGCCTTTTTTGAGCTAAACGCACGCTGCGTCAAACCGCTGTGAGATCGAACCTCCTCGCCGGCCGAGTGGACTTGACCATTGGGGCAGCAAGAAGTGGCTCCTTCGGTGTGCTGAAGAGCTGATCCTCCACCTGGTGCGCTCCACTTCGCTTGCTTGAAATATTGGGCCCTGCACCCATGAGCCCATCAACAGTGGTGGTTTCTTGATCAGAGCTTGCTTGCGCTATCCCTGTGCCCTCCAAGAGGTTCTGCTCTGTGTCCAATCCGGTGCAGCCCTTGTCTTGGCCCAGAATGGGAGAGCTTGCTGACCCATTGCACACCATCTCAATGGTGTGCGCCCCGTTGATCTGCCTTTGCGCCAGAGGTGGGGGAGTTCACGCAGTGCTAGCTTGGGGTGTGTTGTCTGCCATCCCTCCTAGCATAACCGCAGGGTTCAGAGCTCTAGCAGCATGGGAGGTAGCCTAAACCCTGGGTGGCCCATGTGTTGGTGTGGTGAGTAGGGGGGATCCGACCAAGCCAAGCTTGCCCACCTGTGTGTTTGTCGCCTTGATGTAAGCCTCCGCCTTGCGGAACCAATCATCCCTCTCGTCATGCCAGTTCTCCAGACTTGAAGGGGCCGAACTACCGTGGACTTGATGAAGCGCCTCCCTTAGCTGGTTAGTGTAGAAAGAGAAGGGATCTTGTAGGGTCTTATCAACTATGTATTTGATCTCTACCGGAGAGGGTTGGGGGTGAAGCATTCTGGACCTGTTGGGAAAGGCCCCGCCTGGACCACCCCTCCCATCGGTGCAGGTCGACGGCGCCCATTGTCTCTATAGTAGTCATCTGCATGCCTGTGACGGGGAGACCGGTCTCAATCGTGGCCCGGGCCTCCTCAAAGCTTGTCGCCACCTGAGCTAGCCGGCCTGGTCATGTGGCGGCTCCCCCGTTGGTGGCGATTGTTGTGGCCATCGCTTCCGTCTTCTTTGCGCCTAGGGGTGAAGTGTGTGGGGTGCTCATCGTCGTCCGAGCGGCGTGGAGGTTGGGGCTGGCTCCGGGCTCGGTCCTTCTGGTTCCCACCTCCTTCCTCTGGCTTCCCAATCTTGGACTCGAGCACGCCATCCACAGCCTCGAGGCACTAGGGAAGCCTGGTGGTAATCGGTTCGTAGGGGACTATATCCGCCGCATAGATGAAGTCATCGAGGGGCGCGGCAGTGTGATCCTCAATGTAGTCCAGGTGGATGATGACCCGGAAAGAGAGTCTGCATCGCCACCGGTCCAGGGGATTGGAGCTCACCTCCGACGTAGGGTGTGTGGCCTCCCCACTCCAGTTGGTAGGGTGATCCACACCACTTTGGCAATGGTGCTAGGGTTTGCCGTCCAAGCCCACGCGTTGAGCATTCTGGTGTCCTCCTTGCCCTCCGAGATGCCTTCAAGGCACTAAAGAGAGCACTTCCGGCCGATGACGCGCTCCACTAGTTTCGACCGCCATGCGTGTACCAAGACGCCCTCTAGACAGAGGCGCACCCGGAAGAACATGGTTGCACCAAAGGCATGGCTTACGGCGCGCTAAGGCTGGACATGGAGCTCCAGACCTTCATGTCAGAATTTCAGAGCTTCGAGCACCCTGTCCCGGTGAGTCTTCCTGTCGAACTTGACAAGAAACTCCTCCGGGTGATGGTAAGAGACCACCAGGTCGTTGCGGCGAAGGTCGAAACGCCAGCGAAAGGCTTCAGCGACCTTGCTATCTTCGACGGATGAGCCTCCTTCCAGGACCCAGGCCACCAGCGCGGTCGCTTCCTAGTCGGCACAATCCCTGCCCAAGTGAGGAGTGTTGTTGAAGACACAATAGTCCTCCTCTGGCCTGGTGTCAGGAGCTCCGAGGAACACCGTGGTCACTGATTGGCCTTGTTTGGACGAGGGTCGGCTTGCTGGTGGAGGTGGCCTGCTGCTCAGAGAGGAAGGTCGGGGAAGCCGACATGGGCAGACAGCTGCGCGGTGGCTGCTTCTGAGGCAGGAAAGACACCGAATTGGGTATCGGCAAGAGGAAGCTTTGTGGTCTGGAGCAAGACAGACGAAGCATTTGCCTCTCGTTTTATTGAGAAACGAGAGGTGCCCTGCAGAGGAGAGGTACTTGGGGAAATGGTGTTGACACGAAGCTCGAGGTGACTGAAGGTCTGCACGGCGCCACCAGTATGGCTTCATTACTTGCTTCCACCCCTCTTCTTCTCCGCAAACAACGACTTTGCTCGACAGAGAGGAAGTCCGCGGAGGACCTCCAGCGATGTGCTGATGGGATCGGTGCCTATCTACGGTTACAACAGTAGGGGGTGAGCAGTAGAGGGATGGGGAGGCGCCGGGGGGAAAGAAAACCATTCCACTTTTGCGCTTCAGCGTTGAATGTTGTCTTGATGAAGAAAGATGAGTAGAGCTACCTCAGTGGGTGGTCGTGATGGGAGGAATGAGCTGTTGAAGATGCGCTGATGGATTTACTCCCTGAACCGCGTAGCAGGAGGCATGGCCGAGGGGAGGTGGTCTTGATGGCGGTAGGGTGGAGGTGGTTGGGCAGCGAGAACATTTGGGAATAACTCACCTGCTGAGTCGACGGTTGTTGCAGTAGCCTCCACGGCCCGCAGAGCTGAGAGAAACCACGCCCACCAGCCCAGTCGCTCCCGCCGGCCCGGTTGCTCCCGCCGTCCTCGGTCTTGCCATCGCGCCCGGCCCTCCGGTTGCTCCTACCACCAGTCTTTGCATTGCGCCCACGACCGACCACTCCCACCGTGAGACAAGCTCCGCCCTGCCTTCAGAATTTAAAAAGAGTGCGTTCATCTATGCTTTCAGTCGTTTGATTTGTGTTACAACTTATATTTTCTCTTTCAAGCGTTGTATGTCTGTATCAAAGAAATATAGGTCCACCTTCAGGTTTTCTTCAGTTTTACTCTGCATGTTCTGCTAATTATGTTGGAAATTAATCTAGACTTGCCAAGTATAGGGTGTTAGGATCCTGATGCAATCAGCATCAGATCAATTTAGTTTATTTCCTTTGTTAGCTTTCCATATTTAGTTTTGGTTTCCTAATGTGAGTCCGAGTAGGTTTCCTACTAAGAAACGAATTGGATCAAAGAATCCAAGTGCTTAGCCTATATAAAGGCACATATGGTCTTGTAACTTGAACATCAAGAGAAATAGAGCAAGAGAAATTCAGAAAAACTGTTGTTGATCCAGCGGCACAAAATTTTTTTGTTGTGTTCTTGTGTTCGCGTGTGTTCGTCTTCGGTTTGGGCCAACAATTAGTATTAGAGCAAGGTGCGAGGAGGCGAGGTGCGAGGAGAAGCTGTGCGGCGCGGACAGGCAACGCGTGGCTCGGTCGGGCGACGACGGCTCTCGGCGGTTGCGGCACTACGCCTCGGGCGCACGAGGTGTAGTGCGTCATGTCGCAGCAGATGCCGTCCAAGCAGAAGTTCGTGGACAGTGACGACACCTCGGACACGGCGGCATCCAAGGCACCGGCGAAGGTGGGTTAGGTAACCTTCCAATACCCAATGCTCACTGAGACCAACTATGGCTCTTGGTCGGTGAAGATGAAGGTGTTCATGCGCGCACAAGTGGTGTGGGCAGCGGTGGAAGGCAAAGAGCTGGTCGATGAGCGCAAGGACCAGATAACTCTCGCCGCCATATTCCAAGACGTGCCCGAGGCCATGATGATGGTCTTGGCCGAATATGAGACGACCAAGGAGGCTTGGGACACTCTGAAGGAGATGCACGTCGGCGCTGACTGCGTCAAGGAGGCACGAGTGCAGACTCTAATGAGTGAGTTCGATGTAATGAAGATGAAAGAGACTGAGTCCATCAATGACCTCGCCATGAAGCTGACCACCATCATCAACGAGATTCGTGTCCTCGGAGACAAGATGGAGGAGCGCACCGTCGTGAAGAAGTTTCTTCGTGCCATGCCCGAAAAATTCTTGCCGATCGTCTCCACCATTGAGCAATTTGCTGATATGAAGACAATGACGATTGTGGAGGTGGATGGGCGACTAAAGGCATACGAGGAACGCACAAAGGGACGGCGGCACGACGAGGAAGGTGCACATCTACTACTCACTCGTGACGAGTGGGAATCTAGGTCTAATAAAAAGGGTGCCAACAACTCTGGCATGAAGAATCGCAAGTTCGACAAGACGAAGATTCGCTGCTACAACTGTCAGGACTACGGGCACTTCGCTTCTGAATGCCGTAATCCCAGAAAGGAGAAAGCGGAGGCGCATTTAATTGTGGCCGATGCTAAATACGAGCCGACGTTACTCTGATGCTAAGTTGAGTCTGGGACGTTGAGGAGGTGTGTTAGCCGTCCTGAGTCGAGTCTGTTGAGTTGAGTATGAGACGTTGAGGAGGTGTGTTCGCTGTCCTGAGTTGTGTCCGGGATGTTGAGGAGGTGTGTTCGCCATCCTGTGCCGAGTATCAGTTGGGCAAGTCGTAGTTGAGACCGATTGCCGCAACAAGTTAGAGTCGACAAGTGTAGATTAGGGGGGATTGTTGGAAATTAATCTAGACTTGCCGAGTATAGGGTGTTAGAATCCTGATGCAATCAACATCGGATCAATTTAGTTTATTTCCTTTGTTAGCTTTCCATATTTAGTTTTGGTTTCCTAATGTGAGTCCGAGTAGGTTTCCTACTAAGAAACGAATTGGATCAAAGAATCCAAGTGCTTAGCCTATATAAAGGCACATATGGTCTTGTAACTTGAACATCAAGAGCAATAGAGCAAGAGAAATTCAGAAAAGTTGTTGTTGATCCGGCGGCACAAAAAAAATTTGTTGTGTTCTTGTGTTCGCGTTCGAGGGTTCCATTGCGTTCGCGTGTGTTCGTCTTCGGTTTGAGCCAACAAATTATGCTCCAGAATCCTGATCCTTTATTCTTCATGTTGCCCTGAACCATTGTTCCCAACCAAGCTGATTATTGCCCAGTCACTACAGTTCACGGTGACGATGCGACTAGAATGTGTTATTGGTGATGAGGATTTGGGAGTTCGAAGTGCTTGGTCTAGGTTCAAAGCATGGTTCAAGTGGGGGTGGGAAAAAAATCTACCTGTTCCTGACAAGGCAAGCGAGCTTTGCCAGAAACTAGTCAGGATCAGTGAGATAGTGAGGTTATTACCGATCTGCAGACAGCAGTAGACGTTAGCTATAACATTTCATCTGATAATGTACCAGTTATGTCGAAATATAGTGAGTTTTCTACCGTTGACATTGAAACTTCGCATGAATAATATAACCAGGCTACCAGTGACAAGTCCAAGTTGAGCACATGATTCACAGCAGCAGCAGTGTATTAGAGGTACAATGAAAGTACATCCATCTGTGCCAAATGCAACTGATATTTCTGCACCCGATGAGCACAGTGCATTCTAGCTCATTGTCAACACACACTTTTGAGACCAAAGTGCTTAATCTTGGTTCAAAGCCTAGTTCAAGTAGGGATAAAAAAATCTTGTTTCACACACCAAAAAAAAAAACTACCTGTTCGTGACGAGCATCACATGATTCTTACAAACAAGCAGACATTTCCACGGTATACATGAAAAGATGATTAGAAAACATAAACTCGTCGAGCTTTTGACTTTCGGATTTTTGGCAATGCTTTTATTTGATTTGGCATTATTCAACAAGAAAAGAATCGCCAAATTCCTTTTTTTTTAATGTGATAATTATGAGAACCAGTCGTACTACCTCTCGTTGCGGGGTTTCCACAATTGAAGAAGAAAGCGAGCTTTTGCTCTAGCTTGTCAAAGTCACGCAGTTTCTTACTGATCTGCAACCAACAGTAGACCTTACCTATAACATTTCATCTGATACTGAACCAGTTATGTAAAAATATATTGAGCTCCCTACCGTTGACATTGAAACTTCACCTGAATTAATATAACCAGAGACAAGTCCAAGTTGAGCACATGATTCACAGCAGCAACCTGATAGAAGTACAGCGAAAGTACATCTTGTAAGGCTGTAACAAGCTCGTTGTCTTGAATCAGCATCATCAATGAATCACTTGGACCACCAAGATACAAAAACCGTTAATCTAAGACAAACAACATCATCAACAACAATGATAACAACAACAGGATCAGGGGTGGATCCAGGCCTCAGCCTGGGTGGGCTGTAGCCTGAGGCCTAAAAATCTTACCATCTTACCGGTGTTAAGACCCATGAATTTTTTTTGAAAAATCATCAAATATTCGAGTTCGGCTCAATAACAACTAACCCAGCCCGAGGCTTGGATGGTAGCTGGCTACGCCCAGGATGCACTTATTAAGAAGATCTGCTTCTAATGGAGAGATCTTAACAGAAGCCAATCACTTCGCCATCCGCCCTGCCAATTTTTGTCGTATGTTGAACAGGTTCATAATGTCAAAAAAATCATTGATACCCAAAACGGAGGACAACTCACGTTCATTGTTCAGTGGTTCAGAAAACAATCGGAATATTTGGTGCATATATAGAACCAGACGATGCTTCTGAAGATCTCTGCAGTTTTGGTTGCACGAGGGGGTTGGTTGCCATGAATTGGTCGGTCCAGAGCATGCGCGTGCACCACGGGGGAAGAAGGTTCATCAGTGTTGGCTGATCCTGTCTTAATGATTCTTTCTGTTTCTGAGATGGTGTCTTGACTCTTGATGGTTCTTGATATCATGGCCCATCCATTCGTGTTGGCCGGCTGTTTAGAGCTAACTCTACCATGCACTGATCTTGACCTTAATTCCTTTCAATCCACAGGGGGGCACTCCTTAGATTCTTCCTTGAATCTAAGAAAGGGAACAGCTGGACTGCCAAAAACTGCATCACATGTGTGGTTCAGACTTCGGATTATCTTCTCCTTGATGTTTTCTTTCAGTAACGATGATTATAGATGTATTGCCTCGGATGATCAAATTCCCATTTCTTTGGCGTTCGACACACTTTTTTCCGCTTATTTAGTACATTTGTTCCGATGCAGGCATTAGGTAAATGAGTCATCTGGCATTAGTTACAACTTACAACTGAAACTTTACTAGTTATTATGTCAGTAAGAATTAACAACTGACTCTGTAAACCAGTTTCAGTGAGAAGAAGATGCAGTAGAGTGATTTGTGCATGTTTTGACTTGCAGTCTCCGGACACAGTAGTCAGCCAGAAGCTTCTGTTAGGAATATTGTGTATATAATTGAAGAGGCTCAAAAGGCAATATATATAGGAGTACAGGGTACAGATAAGGATATTTCTAACACCCCCTCAAATGCAAGACGTATGCAATAGCATTGCATTTGAAAAAGGTTGATACCAAAATATGAAAAATCCAAAGTTCGAGTCTTGATAATGTCGTCGTAGTATGCAACTCTTGGAAAATATGTCGAGTATCAAAAGACCTCCTCTCATCCGGTGTCGTGCGATAGCTCATAAAGCACAAGGTGCAGGAGCGAAATCGACCGCGGCAACAGGTCGAAGAAAATGATGAAACCGACATGAATAGAGAGAGCTGTCAAATCAAATCGAATAAGAATAGGTGGAAGCACGGCGGCAAAGATTGTAGCCCAAGACAGTGGCGGCGCAGTGCACAAGAAGCGCAACGAATGCACAGTGCAAAAGAAGCGCAACGCAATGCACAAGAAGCGCAACAGAGGCGCAGTGCAGAAGAAGCGCGACGCAATGCAAAAGAAGTACAACGAAGACGCAGCGTGGAAGAAGCGCGGCGGCCTTGAAAGCTTGGGGCGGCGGATCTGCAGCGGCTCGAAGAAAATAGCAGCGGGAGCGGCGGCTGCTGCTATGCATAAGGCAATTCCTATGCTTCTATGGCTGATAATAAATTTGTGGACTCGCATGGCTTAGACGAACTCAAAAATTGAGTGCTACGGATTTGGATGGACGCAACGGAAACAAACGACATAAATAAAGAAAAGGCTAAACGATAACCAGCAGTAGCAGTAAACCGGAACTAGTTCCAATCCTAAGATCCCATCACCCTGGGCCTTGCACTGATAATCCTCATCGCTCTCTATTGGGTTGTACCCGACTGGGAACCTAGCCGAGGCGAATTCCTTTAACCCCAGTTTCACCGGCTTCTCCAAGGCAGCAGCCGAGCGGTGATTCACCGGCACCGAAGGTGAGGGCTACCTCCGATGCACCCAAGGAGGACAAGCTCCCCCCCCCCCTCAATCTCCACCTCCTCTCTCTCGGCGACACCAAGGCGGCTGCGCGAGCAAGAGCTTGGGGAGGCGGCTCGGGGAGGTCGGCGGCGGATTCAGAGCGATCGCGAGCACGAGGTCGGGGCGGCCGGGCGGATCTCGAGCTTGGGGCCTTGGGAGGATCCGAGAACGGTGGATTCGGTTGGTCCTGAGTGGCCGAGATGGAGCAGTGGAGGCCCGGGCGCCAGATCCGGGCAAGGAGACGCAGCTTCGGGGCGAGCTCGACAGATCCAGGCGGCAGATCTGGGCGGGGAAGAGTCGCACGGAGCTTGGAGCGGCGTCGACCTCCGGCTGAAGCAAAGGAGGGAGGCGAGCCAAGGCGAAGTCGGCGTAGACAAGAGGAGGCGGCACGGACAAGAGGTCCGGTACCGGTGGTAGACGGCGTTGAGGCCGGCCTCCACAACGGCGCAACAGGCAGCCATGACGCGGGCGACCTCCTCCTCGCCTTCGATGTCCTCGGAGAGGAGGCAACCGAGCGGCGCCAGTGATGGCGCAGAGGAGCTGCAAGCAGAAGAGCCCCTCCCCCCTCCCGGGTGGCGCCGCTCTCCAAGTGCAGGCGAGCGGAGAGGGAGATGAGGGGCGTCGCCTGGCCTCCAGATCCAGTGAGGATGGCGACGGGGACGGGGTGTTGGGCGCGCACAGAGCAGAGGAGGCGTTGGGTGGCGGATCCAGACGGGGACCGTCGGCCAGAAGACGCTCGACGCGAACCGAATCGTGCTGCTGCTACTTCTAAGAGATCGGCCGCCCCCGGGAGCGGAGATTGCTCCTCCCGGGGGCAGCGGCGGCGAAAGATGAGTAGGCGGTAGTTAGGGTTCCGCAACCCGCTCTGATATCATATTAGGAATATTGTGTATATAATTGAAGAGGCATAAAAGATAATATATATAGGAGTACATGGTACATATAAAGATATGTTAGAGATACTATCTCTAACATATCTCTAACAGCTTCTACCTCCTATCCTATGTTTGCTAGAACAAGCAGAATGGAATCTTTGAGACCAAATGAGGCAACGAATTCAACAATGGTGTCCCGGAGCAGCTCAGCACCTGCTATCTACTACTGGGGCTGTAGCTCCATTGTTTTTTTTTTTTCCTCGCAAAAAAAAAAAAACAACTCCATTGTTTGCTTCCTGTAAGACACGAACGCGATATATTCTGAACGGCGTATTAAAAATGAGCGTTTGTTTAAACTCTGTGTGATTCCTCTTACACGTGTAGTGGCATGAAGCTACAATAAACAATAGGAGCATCTTAGCCGATCACATGGTCACTGGTTAACTGCACAGCCTGACTACTATAGGACACAGAGAATTCGGTTATTTTGTTCCCTGAAAATCATTATTAAGGTGTTTCCAACTTTCCATCACATATTTACTTGTTAAGAAACTGCTGCTGTTGCTCCATCATTCCTTTCTCATAAATGAAGAAAAATTGAAGCAAGTTTTATCCATTAATTAAATCGAGAAATGCCAAGCTGTATTCCCAATGCTGGCACCCTTCATTTGCTGTTTTGCTGCAGTGTTTACAAGCAAAGCATGAATTTTTGGCCATATTAGCACTTTTTCACGTTATATTTGCACCGTTCCCGCACGGTCGCCGTGCAGGAAGCTACCGTGGTTCTAAACTTCACAAATTCCAAGTCACATGAAATCATGAAACCCTAATTTTCGAAACCTAAAACCCTAATTTTTGATATCTAAATGTTTAATTTTTTAGATATTTTCAGAACATATGAAATTCTAAAAAAATAATAGACAATTAATTCCACTGTGTAAGGAGCCTTTAAAAAATTTCATAATGTTTGGACCTCATTTTCTATATTAAAATTTTTTCTATAAACAGTATATTTAAATAAATTTTTGAGAAAAATTCAGAATGTGTAAAATTTTGAAAAAAATACAGAAATAAGTATACTGTGTTATAAGGCCCCACAAAAAAATCTTAATTTTTGAAGCTCATTGTTTATATTTAAAAATTCATACAAAAAGTATACATAAATAATTTTTTTAAAAGGGAAAAAAGCTACCGTGTTCCTACACGACAATCGTGCGAAAACGGGCGCTACAGTAGCTTCCTGCATGATGACTGTGCGAAAACAGCGACGTGGCAGGCGGGGAGGGGTTCCCGCACGGCAACTGTGCGAAAACGGTGCTATTTTTGCCAAAAAAAAACAATTTGGACTCAATTATTTCTTCAAATACATTAAAAAAAAGTGCCAATACGGTCAAAATTTGAGCAAAGCATGACTGCATGGAACCTTCTAAAATACATTTAATATACTTCCACTTGTTCCAAAAATCAACTTTATAGGTGTCCCCCCAACAACCATACATGGTTAAGCTACACATTTACAAATTTTCAGAGATTCTGCGGCAATGTATTGCTTCCTTTGGGTTTACTTTTGTATGCAATCAAGAAATACTTTAGCCACTGATACCAAGACATTTTCCCCCTTCCTGATGTGACAACAAGTCCTCGCTACTTGTCAAATATCTCAGCCATCTCAAGGTCTGCAAGCTAGAGTTGCATGTCACCTTCCAAGAACCTGCCCCCAAATCCAGAAGCTCCTTGTCAAACTGTTGACAGAACACAATGCCCTGCACTCCTGCAGTCCTGCTACTCCTTCCAAGACTACCTCCCTGGACACAGTTGTAGCTGACTTCTGGTTGCTGAATTGCTGAAGCTTCCACAACTTCCATAACATTCAGAGACACTACTCCATCCAGGTGTCACTTGCTCACAGCCCCATGCCCACAGCCACCTCTCTGCTGACCCCCATTGATTCCTAGAAGCCACCACCCTCCAATCGTTTTTTTTAGAACCGCCAGCCATGAGACTGATAATTCACTGAAAATCAAGATCCATAAACAGTGGGTGTATACATGCAGCCTCTGCCCAACACCCCCATCTTTATTTATTAAATCCCTTGATCATTGAGCAAGTGAGCAAACTGAACTGGACAGCCACACAAGCCCAGGCCAGCTCCTATATAAGTGCCCTCCTAGCCATTGCCTTCTCAGCACATCATTACCAGTCCACTTGTCAGAGCTCCTGCACAGCCATTCTCTTGAGCTATCCCTTGTCTGAAGATGCCTCGCTTGCTCCTCTTCTGCTTGCTGTCTAGCCAGCTTGCGATGGGTGCGGTCATGGCGCGGCCGTTCCCCGTCTTCAACACGCCGATGAGCGCCGCAGATGCTCCTTCTTCTGCTGCTTCTCATCTACATGTGCATTCCCTTCTGGAGTCCAGATTTGCAGGATCACCACTGAGCTCTCACCAACAACAGCACAGCCCGTTCGACAAAACGTTCGCCGGAGGCAAGATCATATTGGGGGGCCTCGCCGCGGCGATCTTCGTCGCGGTCTTCTGCTACATTCGCATCACGAGGAGGAATAACACTGAGCCAAAATCTTGATTCTTTTCTTGCACGGTTATATCACATCTGAAACCTGTTTTTTCCTCTTTTTATAGTGTGGGTATGGGCAACCAGAACCCACATAGATTTGTTATAACATGTAAAGAACTTACTGTTGACGAAATAGGTGATTCCTCTCCTGTCTTGCAGCTCCAAATGTGCTATGCATTGCTGAAATCCTTTTCATAAAAATTTCTGTCTAAAATCATAGTTTTCTTGGACTGAAAGCATGAATGATGCATCCTGAGTTCATATTATCCAGATTTGCTGGATATTATTTGGATGGTTAAGTAGTACTTTTTAAGACCGTTTTGTTTTAGAGTTGGACGGTGATGAGTAGCTATCTAAAGCCTAAAAGATCAGTTGCTTGTGATCTGGAAGTTAATGCAGGCATGTGATCTGTTATCTGCTTTGCGAAAGTGTTAGCTATGTACTAGAAAAACCTAAACTTTAACCAAACGGATTGCATCATGATGATACCAACTCTCTTTAAGTTCTTTTTTGTAGGTTAATCAGATTCCTGTCTGTTAATATCTAAATTTGCCCCCATTATGCTGGTAACACCTAAACATCAGCACCTACACGTCTCTCCTCTCCGGTTTCAGCATGTGCAATTAATAAATATATTGCACGGTTCATTGCATCGACTTTAACTAACTTACCTACCTAGTGCTGCTTTCTGGCAACGAGGGATTCTATCGAATACCAGTACGATTGCTCTGTTTCACTCACTTTCTCTTTTATTTGCAACGAACCTGTACTAACTCGATCTCAATTTGCAGGGCTCTGCCTTCCATAATTCAACACTAGCCTTTCTGTTAGGTTTACTAGGGATTACCGAAGGGAAAAGGCTAAAAAAACACTATAGTGTTGGAAGTCAATCCAACAGGATAGTAATCTATCGTTGGATCCTTATATATGTTGATGTCCTCCACAACTTTATTCACTCTACACCTAAGACTGGTACGAGCAAACCACTTCTTGTTCCTCCTCCTCTCCCCCTCTCACTCAACCATGCCCTTCTTTGTCGAGGCACCTTGCAGCGGCGGCAAGTAGCGGTAGCCAGGCGTGATGGCGGTGGGCAGGCACGATGGCAGCCATTCAATGGAATCATCCTAATCTATCCACGTTCTAGCCTTCTTTGTGTTCTCGTTCCTTCTTCTAGACTATTTCCCTCCCAAATCGAATCCACCTGCTCCCCTATGACTACGGCTCGTGGGAGCGGCCGCATGAGCGTGTTGCCGGCGGATCGGAGCATCCCCGACACCATCCTCGATCGACTCAACATCTCGACTCTCGGTTTGCCGCTTGTTGGGGGCAACAAAATTTGAGGCTGTATATAGGTGTTTGGTTTGGTTTTACTCGACCGCCCCCAATGCTCCTGCAGACAGTCGCATATTTATACAACCAATATTGACGGATTCGACGACAACATATCTATAGTGCGATGCCTAGGGAGGAGTCGCTGGCGGTACGGTTGCAGTCGGAGGAGGCGGCGAGGGCGGCTTCGAGTTGAGGTAGGTGGCGGGGACGTCTTGTGGCCAGGTAGAGGAGGGGTAGAGAGGAGCTGAGGTTACTGTTGAAAACTTGTCTTATACAAAAAAAAAAGATGAAACTTCATGATACTTGAGATGAAACACGATGTCACTCTTGAAAATTTGTCCTATACAAAAGGATGAAATTTTATGAAACTTCATGAAACTTATGATGAAACTAAATGAAACTTAATGAAACCAAATGAAACTTGATGAAACACGGTGTCACTATTGAAAACTTATCTTATACAAAAAAAGAAGAAGATAAAACTCTATAAGAATTGGGATGAAACATCATGAAACACATATGTCTTATGAAACTTGATGAAACACGATGTCATTGTTGAACACTTGTCCTATACAAAAAGATGAAACTTCACGAGACTTGGAACGAAACTTAATGAAACTTAATAAAAATGCATGAAATTGGATGAAACTTGCTCTATAAAATATAGAGAAACAATGAAACTTAATGAAACATGTCTCAAAATAATTTGATGGAACTATATGAAACTTGATGAGATATGATGTCACTATTGAAAACTCGTCGTAGACAAAAAGATGAAATTTTATGAAACTTCATGAGACCCGGGACAAAACTTTATGAAACTTAATGAAATTGCATTAAACTGGGTGAAACTTGCTCGACAAAAATATGGAGAAACAATGATACTTGATGAAACATATCACAAAATAACTTTATGAAACTATATGAAACTTGATGAGACACGATGTCACTGTTGAAAACTTGTCCTGTACAAAAAGATGAAACTTTTATGAAATTTCATGAGACTTGGGATGAAACTTTACGAAAAATAATGAAACTGCATGAAACTGGGTGAAACTTGCTCTATAAAATATGGAGAAACAATGATACTTGATAAAACTTAATGAAACATGTCTCTAAATAACTTGATGAAACTATATAAAACTTTATGAGATACGATGTCACTGTTGAAAACTCATCATAGACAAAAAGATGAAACTTCATGAGACTCGGAACGAATCTTCATGAAACTTAATGAAATTGTATGAAACTGGGTGAAACTTGTTCTACAAAATATGGAGAAACAATGATACTTGATGAAACTTAATGAAACATATCACAAAATAACTTCATAAAACTATATAAAACTTGATGAAACACAATGTCACTGTTGAAAACTTTCCTATACAAAAAGATAAAACTTTTATAAAACTTCATGAGACTTGGGATGAAACTTCATGAAACTTAATTAAACTGTATGAAACTGGATGAAACTTGCTCTATAAAATATGGAGAAACAATGATACTTGATAAAACTTGACAAAACATATCCCAAAATAACTGAATACAATTAGTCAAAACTTGATGATACACGATGTCACTGTGCGCGGAGGAGGATGAAGGGAGGGAGGACGCGGGAAGGCGGGAGGCACGCTACTGAGCTCGCGGAGGAGGATGAAGGGGGGAGAAGGGGGGGGGGGAAGACGGTTGCCGCGCTGCCGCACACGCAGAGAAGGATGAAGGGGGGAGGACGCGGTAAGCCAGCAGCGAACTAGCGTGCGCGAAGGAGGAGGAAGGGGGACGATGCGGGAAGCCGGCGGGCACGCTGTCGTGTGCACGAAGGAGGAAGAAGGGGAGAGGACGGGGAAGCCGGCGGGCGCGCTGCAGCATGCTCAGGCGACATTTAACACTTAACAACACTTGCCTGACAAATCACAGAGGTTCAAATGCATCTGTGAGGGGGCAGCGGTGAGGTTTTTTCTCGTGCGACGAAGGATGGTGACGAGTTCCCGTGCGGCCGCATTGAGGAGGCGACGATGAGGTTTGATGCAAGAAGGAGGATGACAGTGACGACGCTCGCGTGTCCCACGCTCGCGGAGGAGAGCGACGACGAGCTCAAGTGGGGAGCAGGTGGTCGAATAGGATGCACTACGGGGCTACGCGCGTCATGTGATTTGTTTGCATCCAATGACTGTAAGCTATCCCGTTAATGGGGCTCACTACGGTACAACGTAGCGTAGCTGCGGCCTTACCGAATGTCTTTTTCACAAGAGAAAAACTAGATGGGGCTGTACCACCGAAGAAAAAAAATGTCTGGATACGTCTGAGCCGTTTGATCAAATGGACGGCATTGATCGCACCCACCTCTCATTCTCTCCTCTCCTTCTCAGTCCCATCTCTTCCTCTTTATTTGGCACACGCGCATCTTCTTCACGCATTCCCCACAAACACCCACCTTCACTCTCTCTCCACTCCGTCGCCGGCAAAATCACGTAGGGCGAGCGGTAGGGCCGATCCTTGATCGACGCGTGGAGAGCGACAGAGGGTAGATTCTCTGTGCGGCGAGTGGGCGCATGCACGCGGGAGGTGCAGTATGGCATGATGGGCTGCAGGTGCGGCCCGAGAAACTTCTAGAAAGTGCACAAAACTCATTGAAACATGGAATTTTTCAAATGTTTTCATGGGGTTCTTGAAACTTCACAAAACTTGTTGCCATACCATTGTAGCGGTATACACCGTTCTCCAGTTGCCTCCTTTTCATGAATATAGAAGGACTAACTTACAGCTAAAATGTTCAGTACATAGGCGATCCAAATATAGAAATTCACACAATAATTGTAAAAACACGATTGATGTTGTATATTCGAGACAGTGTTGCCAACAAACAAAGCTCTCAGCTCGTAAAAAATAACAATAGACAAGAATACAAGGATGTAGTCCCACCACTATCTCTTGATTGATCTATTTGCCCGTAGGCTTGTGTGTACAATGAGAGTTCTATGCTCGCTTTATATAGGGGGAGGCTCCCCTTTCACGTGTGAATAAGTAATATGAGACTAAATAGACTAATGAGTTTTGTGCGCCGACAGTCCCTCTAATGCGTCTTTGTTTAGGTAAATTGTCCACACATAATCAAATCTCGAAATGGGCCGATATACAACGATTGAAACCAATTAAACAATGGCAGTAATCTTTAGATTTAATTACATTACGTTTTGTCAGAAATTTAATCCCAATAAACATGTATCATTTTTTTTTTGTCGTGGTTCCATTCATTGGTCGTTCCTAGATGTGGCCAAATGGGTCATGCTGGCTAGGCCACCCTGAAGCACACAACTGTTGGTCTGGCCCGGTACGGCCCGACGAGGCGTGCTGTGCTTGGATCGCGATCTCAACTCGGTATACACGGTATCACGTCGTGCACAGCTTGATTGGCACGACCAACGACAAAGGGGGAGGAGGCGGCTAGACGGAGAGGTAACGCTAGGCCTACCAAGGCTCCGTTTGACTTATTGTATCTGGATCGGCTCAACACAACTAGAGGTGGGCATTGGGTCGTGCTGTGCCGGCTCGGCCCAGGCCCGTCGTGCTTCGGGCCGCGTCGTGCCATGCCAGTTAGGCCCGGTCACCCCACCGTGCCGTGCCGGCCCGCCTCGCCTCTGGTCAGGCCCAGACATGGCCCAAGGCCCACCGTACCGGGATCGTGCCGTGCCGGCCCAAGCCCAGCCCTAATAGCTATAGACGTTTGAGAAGACGACAACCACCGCCTCCACCGTCCAGGAAGACAAAGATACCCGTGAATCAGGCCGGGTGGTAGAAGAGAATGATTGGTTGGGCTAGGCCAGTGTGAGGGAGTGATTGGGCCAGGCTGAGGGAGGGATTGGGCAAGAACGGAAAGGTTGTGTCTATTTCGTGCCGTGCCGGCCAAGCACGGCTCAACTGTTCGTGCCGTGCCGCCCAACGAGCCGTATTCTCAAGCCCGACCCGACCCACTACGTGCCATGTCGTGCCGTGTTTAGACCGTATCGTGTTGACCGGACTTTGAACTGATCCAAAAAAAACACGACTCAAGTCCCAGCTCTAAACACAACTCAAGAAATCGTTATGCAGTGTCTCAATCAACACGACATAATCTGTTTAGTTAACCATACTGACCGTACATAATCAGTTCCGTGGCATGTCGGGCCGCCTCTAGCCACGAAGAGCGCGTGATTCTGTTTTATTAAGCGGCTGTAACGCAAAAGACTGACTGACTGACTGCCTTAATTCCCCTTCATTCGAGTTCATCTAAAGCCAGCTGCGTGCGCGGCCTCTCCAGAAACAGAAACCCTCCGAACTGCCCCGGACCGCCGCCTCGTTGCCTCCATCCACGATCGACGCCTCGGCTCTCGCCTTCTCGCCGCGCGCTATGGTGACCAACGCCGCCGCGATGGCCGTCGTGAAGGCAGCGCGTCCGACCTTCCGCGGCGCCCACGACGGCGTCGCCTTCGCCGCCAACGCCGCCTTCCTCGCCGCCGGCTACTCCCTCTGCGCCGTCGGCCCCGACGCGCTCACCGATCCCCCGCCCTCAGGTGATCCCGCTGTCCCGCCCTAGCCCTAGGCGGCCCTAGGGTTCCTTTACGCTGTTTCTGGTGCGAGCTTGGCGTCGTTTATCGGTTAGGTTTTGCCCTGAAGCTTGCGGTTCACACATTTTCCATTGCTTTTAGGCTGAGGCTTTTGGTTTGGAATACCTGACTGGGTAGATTTCGATCTAGAAGTTATACTTTGTTTAGATTTAGGTATTTATAGTGTAAGGCTTTGAACTTGTAGCGATTTTGCTGCTTAGTGCTTGATTTACAATCAAACCACGGCCTTATAGGAAATTTATAGCGGCTCTATTGGATTTCGTCGGTCTCTTCCCTGGATCTTAGGGGGGTGTGCGCACTCTTTCTGATTCTGAATTTAGTATCAATGCCTGCAAATGGGGTCTCCAGGTGTTTTGTGCATTCATATGTATTGATCAGAAATTATGTAAGTTAATTTAATCCACATACTTGAGTGAACATTTTATTTCTGAATCAATAATCTGCAAGTGTGAATGAAATCCAATAATGCATACTTTGTTGGGTTGCTTAAATTCCTGCACTAAATCTTAGGCTTCAGACTTGGATATCTGGATTATTCAAGCAGTTTTGTGTTCTGGCAGTTAGGACACTGAGTGGAAAATTTCTATGTGGAAGCGAATATTTTGTTCAGTATATGACTCTGTATCTGATTTGAAATCTTGAAATTTGGAGTGACTCTAGTTCTCAGTCATGGTTTTTTAGTTAAATTTTATTGTGAGATCAAAGATAAAAATGACTAAGGCTATAAGCAAAGTTCTGAACTGTCATGTAATCGCTAGTTTTGAGTTATATGAGTGATGATCGCATTGTGCTTAATTTTAGGCGATGAGGAGGTGGTGATTGATGGGTGGAACATCATGGACAACTGCTATGCCTTTCTATATGTCAAGGAGGAGAAGGTCAAGAAGAAACGCATTTTAATGAAATGTCTTGTGATTGGTGAATTCCTTACCATTGATGTCATGGATGTTGAGGCACAACAGAAGGAACCTTATCATGTCCAGATCAAGTATTTTTTAATCTTGCGACTTCTTACTTTGTTTTGGACCATTCTTTGGTTCTAGGAAGATTTATTTGTTTGCATAACACAATATCTGGTGCACAGTGGCAGCATCAGAACAGAAATAGGCGTACAACCATTAATCTATACTATGCTACTTGTGTCAACCAGAAAGTATGGTTTGTCATTGTAGGGTTTATGTTGTAACTAGTAATTAACAAAAATTTCTAGTAACAACTCTTTCTTCTATTAAGCAGCATTACTTGTATTAGCCATCATTAAAGAAACTATATGGCATATGCTATAAGCTGAACGGTATGAATTATGTAGTATTGAACTAGACTAACAGAGTTTGTTTGCTATGCCAATCTGTAGGAATTGTGCTAGGCTGTTACCGTCTGTACCCACTCTCTAGTGACTAACACTAACAGTTAACAGTATGATTTAGCTACTTATTGTTACGTGATGACTTGGATTGCTTCAAGAACCTGAGTATAGAGTTTGTTCTGTTGGGAGAGGGTTATTTTGTGCAAGGGCTGTGAATATTATGCAATAAATAGTTCTGACTTAATTTCCAGTTTTTTTGTTCAGAAGGATCCATGCCAGTCAACAGTGCAATCTTATCCTATTTTAGATTAATCAGTATGGAAATCTTTTGGTTTGGTTGTTTTGTTGACTCATTGGCATGCCTGTTTTGTTGAACTGTTCCTTCCTCTTGTGAATATTCCATTTTGTGGTTTTGAGTTTTGACTTTGGTTCCTCATATATAGTGTGAAGGATTTCTTCTCTAAAGAACAGACCAAGAATTATGGGGATATGTACAAGAATTTTACAGGCTTCATCGAGACCCTAAACTCAAGTCTGTTATGTAAGTTGGATGGCAAGGATGTTGATGCTGAGAAGCCGCCTGATGTTGAGAGCAGTTCATCAATGCACAGGTAATTGCTATGCCACATTTTTGTTATACACTTCCAATCTCCCATCTTCAATCTTTGACACTAAACATCAGACAAGGTCTAGGTACTAAACATCAGACAAGGTCTAGGTTATCGCTCTCTGCAATGCTCTTGTCTGATGAAATCACATATCACTAATTGTTGGAAGTAATGTTGGCTATTAGTTCTATGTGAAGATTCTCCTAAACCTTTGACATTTGATAGCTTAAGAATTTGCCTATGAAATGTAACATGAGAATTTGTAGCTGGCCTCATTCGTTAGTTTTCATCTAACGTATGGCACTTCTCTTTTCTTCCAGCTCTGACAACACAAGCATGAGAACTACTGAACCTTCAGGGTATGACCTCTCAGACGCATTTGCCCTTTTCTTTTGTGTGTGAACATTCTATTGCTTTTCCTTCTTGCTCCTTTGGGAAGCTCCTCTGCATACCTTTTTGTACGTAGTTCAAATTTTTTGGATCTATTTCCCCCCTGGCGCTGTACAATTTAATTGGTTTATAGAGGTATCTTGTATTTCTAGAGACAGTAGGGTATCTCGACAGAAATGAAAGGTCCAATTAATCCTTTGCCCATTCAGAATAGTTTTGATGCAAAATCAGTATCAATAGCTAGCCACATTATTTCTTAATTTATTTTCGGTGAATTTTGAAGCGATGTAATAGTACAAGGGAAGTTAAAGGAGGTCTCCTTGAATCATATTTTGAAGGTGTTGGTGGTTAAGACAAATGTGTCTATGGGATTATTTCCAACATTGTCTTAGTTCTTTGCGCATTTGTACTGTCAAATATTGGTTACTATGTCTATGCTTTAATACTTTTTCCCTCAATATTAGAGCATAGACATAGTAATCAATATATGTTAATGCAGAATGATTTTAATGATCCTATTTGCTAACCGATTCTTATATTCCTTTTTATCTGGTCATTTTGGTGATACTCGGATGAAACTTTAGCCTACAAAATTAAGGCAAATAACTAGAGAATTTTACATTCACGTATATAGAGTAACTGAGTAAGGTTCACCACTTCAGCACTGCACCAACCTGCCAAGGCCTACCCACTACTGAGCATCTATCTGTACTCTGGCCTTTTCATTGCCTAAACTTCCCTAGTTGCAAGCTGAACTTCCTGATCCATACATCCCAGATCTCGTGGGATGAAACCTGATTGGGTCCTGCCGTTGTGAACTCATGATATGAATGGGCCTGTTTCAGTTATGGCGAGCATGCATGTTCTTGTGTTTCTGTCCATATGGAATTATTGCATTTGGTTTTTTTACAACATTGTTATATTCTATGACCATCTTTTGAACATCTATTTACTATGATGTGTTAATGAATATGGTTACTACATATTTACATCTTATTTTATATCACCTTGATTTATAGAAAATATTAAATTAACTTGGGAGTAAAAGAGTTCTCATGATGTACGTTGAAAGTCAAAACAACAAAACTAGGAACCATTGAGTGATTATTGATGAAACTTTTTGATACATTTAGTAACTTATCAGTGACATATTCTACCAATAGATAGCAAATATTATTGATAGCATTAAGCACATTTATATATTTATTTATTCAAGTTATAGTAATTAGAGTTGTCACATAATAGTTAATTTGCTGTTACATATATGGTTATAGAATATTGATGTCCTTTTTTGTGGCTAATATTTTCATTTTATTGTGGTACAGCCTAGTTTATCCTCCAATAGCACCACTCGGTCATGATGATGCCTTCCCTGCTCCTGGTGCAGGATTCTACCCTCATAGGTTTGTCTCCAACCATAAATGTTCATGTGAAACATGGATAAATTATCTTCTATAACATTAATTGTGTCTGTTTTTGTTTGCAGTGGTGTTGGGAGAGGTGGCAGTATGCACGTTGGTAATATTTTGCTCATCGAATACTATCCAGAATCTCTCTATATGTTTGTGTATCTGTACAGTCTGACGTGCTACTTATTTGTTACAACAGGTCCAAACGATCCACGCTTCTTTCCTTCTAATCCCTTTCCTGCCCCCTTTGACGGTCCTGGGTATGCCCAGTTTTTCCTACACTAATTTTGTTATTTCAATATTCATTTTATGATGTCATCTTCATTCAGTTATAAACTGAATTGAATATATGAAAATAGGAGTGTTCCACTGGGTGGTCGTTATGATCCAATTGGCCCGCCTGATGTTCCAGGGTTTGAACCATCTCGCTTTGTGAGGTAAGTTAATTGTTCTTAGCATTGTTTTGAGACCCAATTATTCTTAGCCAGTTACAAGTTCCAAGACGACCTACTATTGCACTCAGTACTTTTGTAAAACTCATGACTAATGAATTGAACTATTCCTCAGTTTTTTATATAGTGCTGATTGCTATCCTACATCCTGTGCAACATTAGATTAGTAATATCCTACATAATTCCATATTTCCCCCACATTGTCATGAAGGCTTTAAGACAGTGCACTGACATCCAGTTGAAACTGTCATTCTTGTCAGACTTCAATTTCACTGGGGGATTGCTGTCTGATCCTCTGATCAACAGGTGATGCCGACCTAATGATTCTTCTTTTCTTGCAGGCGTCCAAGGCATCCGGGTGGGAGCACTCACCCAGACCTCGAGTTCTTCCAGCAAGGGCCAAACTTCTGAGATTCTTAGGCCCACCCACCTCTGCACTACCCATTCTGAATAGCCTTGCTTTGTTTGTAGTGCCGAGCTAGAGAGCGCTTTGTGAAACTGAACTTTCCATATCGCAGACAGAATTACCAGACTCTGCCTGTAAAGTTGGATGTGAAGTTATGTATTTACTCTCCGTCCCAAAGCACGCGTTGTCGCTGTTTACTGTATAATAATTGTATATGGCTACCGTCCGTCGCACTTCTTACATGAACTAACAGTCACTTGTGAGAGACTGTTGATGAAATGCGTTGCATGTGGAAAAGTATGCTCTGTCGCCTCTCGCTGGTGCATCTTCAGCCAGCAGCGGCGGGAATATCCCATCGTTCAAGTGCTGTCCACATTGTTATAATGTGCCCAAGAAAGTAATGCAGCGTGGTCAGTGGAGGAATGGGCCAAAGTACAGGCATTAGTTTTTTGTACTGATGTGGTGGTTGCGCGAGATGTTTTTGTTGCCCCCGGGACGTCGAGGCTTTTTCGACCTTTTCCCTTTGGTTTCGTCTTGTGCGGTGTGATGCCATAATGGTTCTCGCCTCCGTTGCCGTAATTTCTGGGCTGCCTTGCCTTTCCGGTTTTCCAGCGGTTTGCACCACTAGTGAGCGAGCTTTTTGTGCAAGCTTTGCTTGGGTCACCAGCTCAACCAGGCTCCGCGACTGCAACAAAGCCGGTGTTGTGCCGCAGCACGAGCTCCAGCCTGAATCATCATTCGTTCATTCCCCTTTTGGCATTCCTATGTTGGAAGGGGTTTCTCAAGTACTCTGCCTCAGGCTGGTTTGGTCCAGGGTCCCTAGCATCAATTATACAGTGCGTCTGTGCGTTTACGCGCATGCTACTAGGGAACCATATTAAAACCATGCACTTATTATAAAGTCTATTTTAATTCGCAATTTCAAATCTCGTCATCTTTTCACGCCAACAACATAAAAAGACGTGTTCTGAAAATAGACACGAAATGGTCTACGAACACAAAGTGACGACGAGCACCACCTTTCATGATCCGAATAAATTCAATTTCAAATCTTATCTCTATACAAGCAAAACATGAGTTACAATCAAATGAAATTAATTTTGATCAGAAGGATTCATCAAGAATGGTAATTCCATAAATTAAATTCCATAAATCAAGTCCAAATTACATTCAACCTTAAGCTCAATTCATAATTTAGCAATCTCAAACGCATGCAAATTTTTGTGAATAAGGTGAGACCCTATCATGCCAACCATCACGGTGTGACAAGGAGCCCTGTCACGCCAGGCGTTACGGCGTGACAGATGCCACGCCAGCCCTCCACGCTGTCTTGGCGGACGGACGAGGGTTTGCGTGACATGTTTTGTCACGTCAGAGACAATGTCGTGATAGAATGGTTTGGCCATGCTATGGGTAGTGCCGTAATCAAAAGGTCAGAGTTGGAAATAAAGTTTGTGAATAATTAACGTTAAAAAATTAAATAAAAAAATTCTTGTTTTTAAGACCTGAAGGGAGTAATACGGAAACCCGTAAAGACGAAGAAGAGTGGTTCTGGATTGTCTTCCTCCGTTGGGAAACCAGGCTACGGCTCAGCGGTTATCATTGCTTGCTACTTTGACAAGAAGGTAAGTTTTTTACGAGAGACTAAGCTTTAGCAGTGTAGCTCACATTACCAACAGCGTGGTTTATCGCGTAGACCCAACAACTACACCACTCCCCTATCCCTAACCCCCATCCGCGGGCAATCGCATGTCAAGGTGGGCCCATTGTCCAGTGACCTATCCACCTACAGGGTTTACCAGGCCGCCCCCGAGCTTAGAGTCTCAACTAGTTGGCGGACCGGCAAGGGTACCGGTGACTGGGGGAACGGTAGCATGTAGTGGATAGAGTCGATCTAGGTTTTGAGGCGGCGGCGGCAGGACAATGAGGCGACGGTGGTAGAGGTGGTTCGTCGGTGACTACCCAAATGCCGAGTTAGGCTTCCAGAGGGGCGGAAGGACGAGACTTCTTTTTTTATTTTTTTATTTATTTATTTAAGAATACATTTAAAAAAAAGAATAGTCAAAAGAATAGTCAAAAAAGTAAAATCACTAGAATTGACGACAATAAATTCTCCAGTGGCATATGCACTCTTTGAGACAAGAGCAATTTAGTGATTCAGATTCATGTCCAATTGAATTGGCGATATAGATCTGAATTGGCGACAGGATTTCTGTCGTTAATTAAAATGACGACAGCTCCACAAAACTAGAGAATTAATGACAATAACTTCTCCAGTGGCATATGCACTCTTGAGACAAGAGCAATTTAGTGATTCAGATTCGTGTCCAACTGAATTGGCGATATAGATCTGCTGTCGCCAATTAAAATGACGACAGCTCCCTGTTGCCAATTGAAACAACGACAGTGTTCTAATTTTGTAATTTTTTTCGATTATTTATTTTTTGTAATTCTTATTTTTTTAATGTATTATCTTTTAAAAAAATTGAAAGGACGACAGAACAGGGTGGCGGGGCAACAACACGTCGACCACGATTGGTGACGACAGAGCCGTTTATCACATTGCCCTCGATTTGATTTGGGAAAAAACACTACATTTCACTTAATAACTACATAATTCCTTATATGTTACTTATTGTGAGATTGTCAGTGAGGCGTCAGTGACACGAGGAATATACAAAACTATTCCGTGGCATTAAAGGAAATGCCCCCATTTGATTTGGGTGGTATCCCCGTCCACCGGCTGCTTCCAAGCTTTGACACACTTCCTATTCCAGAGCTAGGTCTCTTTTGGAGCAAACCTTCAAAACTCCAGAGTTCCGAGCAGGACCTCACTTCTTTTTATTTTTTTGGTAGCCACAGAAGGTGACTGGATTCGAGCATAGATTTCTCTACGTCATACTATCAAAGTGCATGTGTGTGTAATCTCCGACGATCGATTTTCCTCAGTCCTTCACGGTCAGTACCGCTCTTTCAACTGAGCTCCAGCTGACGTAGCAACAGAAAGTTCATCGCCTGAGCCCGAACCTAAAACGAGACTCGCTTTTCCGGTAGTAAAGCACCGAAAGAGAGATCTGACGAAACAAGAGTAAACTTGTCAAAGGAGGGATTTTTCATGCGATCGCTTTTCGATCAATCTTCTCGCATCCATATGAACATGGGCGAGATATTTTCCTCCTGCGATGACGCGATCAAGCAGCGCATATTAAGGCGAAAAGAACAGCAAAAGGCATGAAGAGAGGAGACAGGAGATATCAAACAAAATCCGCATCGCTTTCCATCAAATCCCCTTTTCATGTCAATTCCATACCGCAAAGTAGCTGGTTTCTAGTTGTCTGGAGGCTTGAAGAAGCGAGACACCTCCTGGCCTGACCTCTTTCCCATTGAATTCTCTCTTTCCTATTTATTTTGTGTAGCAAAGCGAGTGCTTATAGATTGATAAGACAGATAGAAAGATACCTTCATTAAGACTTGCACACCACATAACCGAGACATGGAAGGAGCTATATCTTGTTATATTATATATACTATTCCTGTGAACTAACATGGCTGAATAATTGTAGTAGCATGTATTGTATGATTTTATGTAGTACTCGTCTCATCATCCTAGGCAGGGCCGCAGGAGGAGAAGAACCACAAGGATCACTCAACCACCAGCCAACACAAGCTCACATGCAGTGCAGGGAGAGCAAGCTGCAAGCCTGTGTGCTGTGCCCAGCTCACTCCTGCTGAGCTGGCACACACCACCAACTCAACTCACCCAAATAAAACTCCCTTGAAGAATCTCAAAAACCAATTGGCTTCTCAGCCCACTTTTTCCCTGTTCTTTTCTTGCTTGTAACACATCACTGGCAAACTTAATATCACACAGGTGCATGAACAAGAGAAAGGAGAGGAGAGGAGGCAAAAAAAGGAAAAAGAAAGTGCAAAATTAAGTACCCACATCTCCCTTAAGTAGATACATTCCAACCTCTGCAGGCAGTAGCAGTTGTTGCAGCACTCTCAAGTCTCACCACAGGATTTTACACAAGGGGAAAACTGGCTCAGCATTGTCTTGTTCTTGTCTCTCTCACACACTGTCTTCTCACTCCTTACCTCTGGTCCTGGTGCCCTTCTCCTACCTCTCTCCTCAACCTCAGGTCAGGAACACCTGCAAATCCACAGGAAAAGAAGCAGGCTTTTTAGACCCCCTTTTTATTGATCTAGTTGCAGCCATTGGCTGAAGGTTTCAGCAGTAATGAAAGTATAAAACACTGTGCAGAGAGGAACTACTGCCACTGCTGGCTCAAGTTCACATCAATCATGTGAAGTTTAGCCATTGGGGAAACAAAGCGAGCTCTTGACACCATCCTTGATTGGTTCTACCCTTTCCTAACTATGGAGATGTGTGTTGTTGCACACTTGTAGTGTTGTTGCATCAGCTTTCCATCTTCCAATGGAGGCAGCAGGAAAGAAGGCGAGAAAAGACGGCACGAGCCACGAGCCAGAGAAGGACAGGTGATGAGATGAGACACACATTCTAACATGGAAAGATAACAATCTGCAAAGGAGGGGCACATCGAAAAGCAACAGCCCTGCCAGTAGCAAACGAGAAAAGGTCCAAGTAAAAAATTTGGCGTGTGATTTGATTCCTAAAGAGGATAGATAGATAGACTGGAGCCTGCATCAGGGCAAAAATCTTCGCTTCAAAAGCAAAGAAAACTAGGGAGTGCAAGCATCTAATGCTTGCTCGTCGTCTTCTTGCCACTTGCAATACTACACTGCAACTTGGCTGCCCCTAGCACAACCACAAAAACTAAATTCTAATTAATCTCCTAATTTCAATTTTTTTATTATCTAATTGACCGAATTTGATCTGGCCAAGAACAGAAACACGAGCTCTTGCGCCTGAATCCACCGACACCAGATCCGGTCAATCGCGCTAGCATTGCTTAATCCACCACATCAAAGAATTGATTGAAACATTTATGCCACAAGAAACCAATATTTGTTTTCAATTTTGTAGTAGTGTGTTTTTCTGGTAATAAATGTCCCCCAAGGGCTCAGAATTCCAGTGCCAAAATCACGGCCTTAATTTCCAAACACCAGATGAACGAGTTTCCTGCGGAGTTAATGCCCCCAAATTAAACTGTAACTGAAGCCATTAGTCACCCACCCCCTCCAAAAATGACTCCTCCACAGGCTTCCAACTCCAAGAAACCATAAAATTCCAACTTCCCAGCTCCGCCTCACCGAATCAACTAAAGAAGGGCCTACTTGCCAACTTGTAACCGGCGTCCACTGATCCAAGACGATTGCGCAATCGAAATCCAAGAATAAGAAATGAACAATTTTGCATAAAGATCACGTTTTATTTCCTTCTAATCAGCTGTCGGAATCCAATGTTCGGAACTGCATCTCATCGATAGGGCCGAGATGTCTCACCGATTCTGAATCGAATCAGCGAATTGGGGAAGCAGTATGAAGATCAGACGAGAGATTGGGCATGACGAATTCGGCCAAAAACCCACAACCGAGTGAAATCTTCATTGCAGAATTCCACTGATTAGACGTCGAAATGAACACCAAGCAGGAAAGCGAACTACCTACCTACCAACCAAGAGAGGGAGAGGGAGAGGGAGAGGGAGAGGGAGAGGGAGAGGGAGAGGGTCCTAACAAATCAAGAAACTATCCCATGAACGAATCTGACAGCTTAAGCATCTCAAAGAAAAGAAAAATCTCACCTTGCCTCTCCTTCCACCTGGCGGCGTCGGCGGCGCCCATCCCGGCGGCGGCCGACGGCTTGCAGTCCGGCGGCTCCTCGAAGAGCGACCTCGAGAGCCTCTTGTGCGCGTAGCCGATGTCGAACAGGATGACGCCGGAGCCCGGGTCGGCGACGACGATGCCCTTCACGGGCAGCCACACGAAGAGCTCCTCTTGCGCGAGACCCTCCACGCCGCGGAGCGCGCCGAAGCTGAGGTTGCCGCGCACCACGGTGTCGAAGTAGGCCAGGTCGCCGTCGTCGTACTTGGCGTAGCACGGCGCCGACAGCCGCGCCTCCAGCAGCCCGTTCGCCTCGTCCAGGTTGTACGACTCGACGCCGCGCGGGAGCAGCCCGCCTGGGAGGCCGTGCGTCCGCAGCAGCTCGTGTATCGTGTCGGCGCTGGCCTTCCTTGGCGCGGCGCGCGCGAGCGCGAGCGGCGGCGCCGCGGCGAGCAGGAGGAGGCACAAGAGGGGTAGGAGGGCGACGGGGGATGGGAAAGGCCGGAGCTTTGCCATGGGAGAGGCGGCTGCGGCGGCGGCGGCGGCGGGGAGGTGGGGGCGAGGCGAAGGGAGACGAGGAGGAGGAGGTTTTAAGGGAGGAAGGGGGGATTTGAAACTGTGGGAGAAACGGGGAAAAGAAATAAACTAGAGGTGAAAAAATGTGATTGGGAGAGGAAAAATGGCTTTCTTTTGGCAGTTTTTTTTTTGTTAGGGTTTGTTTTTTGGGAGTTCGATTGGCAGTTTTGCCCTTTGCTGATCTGTTGGAAAATTTGGGAAAGAAATGCTAATTAGGAGGGATTTTCTTTCTTTTTCACATTTTTATGGTTATGGGTCTTCTTTAATACATGCTAGTAGTAACCAAGAAAACTCAAAATTTCAAAAAAAATAAAAAATAAAAAATAAAAAATAAAGTTCGCACGTTGAATCAACGGTTAGTCATAGTTCTATGTTTTGTGCGTTATGTTTGACTACGCGTGATGCTCGGATTGGTTTGTTCTCTCATCCTATTTTGTCCGTGTGACCCTTTTATGTAATTGCTCGGATTTTAGGATCATTAGTTTGTTGGTTTCAACCGTGACAAACTAGAAACATTGGTCGGTCACGCACGATTGTGTGGAATCATGGAAAGCATAAGCATAATCAGATGCGAATGAATAATCTAGTGACTACGAAACATAAGGATTCCAAAACAAATAAAGTTTGTGGGTTGGATTGAAAGTTAGGAATAGTTTTCCTTTTTTAGACCTGCGTATTGGATGAACTATTGCGCATGACGATGATAGATTTGCCTTTTATTCTATTTTGTCTGCGTGATTCTTTTACGCTATGTTTGGATTTACCAGTTTCAACGGTGTCAAACTAGAAACATAGCCTATGCATACACAATTGTGTGGAGTCGCAGGACGAATCATTGGATGCGAATGTGGATACGATATTTGTTTTTTTTTTTGTTTTTGGGTCTAATGTCATTTATTAATGAGAGTTTTTATACTTGTACCAATACAAAATGCAGTTATTTATATAATTTTTTACTTACACACACGTAACAGATACAAATTTACTAAAGGTGGACTTGAACCTGCATGACATCATGCACACTCAACAACACACTATTGTAGGATTTTTCCCCTTTGAGATACTTATGGCTGTAATATATAGCAAATTCGTAATTAAGTGCACCGATATACCTAAAGGAGTTATTTTTGTAAGTACGACGGAAAATTCTAAAATTATAAACAAAACCTCAACAATAGGCTCCTGGAGTGCATCCCATGATTTCCACCTCAAATATGAAATCTTCATGATTTTTCTAGGCTGCATTGCATAAGGTCTAGCAGCAGTGGTGTTCGGGTATTGCAGGTCTCCATGGAATCATGCATGTCACTTTGACGTCTCGTACCATGGGTAGCTGGGTATGTATTATTGGTAACTACTAAGGTTCTTATTAGTAGTAGTTTGCAGGGATAGCTGAGTTGCATGAGACACTGGTAGCTCTAGAAAGGTGTTTTTTTTTTGGTTGAAAATGTGGGTAATATTTTAATTTCAGATTTAATTCAGATTTAAATAGGAGATAAATATTGTAAAAGACTAATGATGCACAAAACAGTACTAACAGCAGGCAACTTATTGTACTTTACAATATAAGCACAAACAGAATGTAAACAAGTCAATCAATCACACGAAAGACTTACAGATGAGTTCGATGAACAACAGGAAGCAACGCAAGTGCAGAAACGTAGATGAATCAGCGAAACAAGCAGTCGCGCAGATGTGCGCTGCCCAGAAACCTTATTACCGCCCCCGGGCAGCTCTTCACGGCAGCAACGGCTCGAAGATACCGCAATGATACATATTCTCTGAAAAAAAATACATTGTTTCTTTATATTTCGATGGTGACAAAAAAAAGTTAAGGCAATGATACCTATTTTTGCCTTTGGAAACTTATTTTGTGCCAAAAGATTAGCAAAATCTCCTGTGATCAGGGCTTTGTTGCTGTAACACCCTGGTTATGCGGAACTTAGACTAACAAATCAAAGGTTTAATCAAAACCGAAAACTATAACTTCTTAATCAAATCAACTATAAATGACAGCTAGATAGACACTAAACATTTCTAATAACAATGTTAACATAAAAATTTCAACGAGAAACTAGAATCAAAACCACAATTATTACAACTCAAGCAAGATTATAAACATCATAGATAAAATCCAACTAGATGGAAACATTTTCTAATATTTGAAACTCTGAAAGAAACCATTTGAAGTTCCAAAAGACCAATTATTACATTAATTGTTTCTAGATGGAAGGAGACAATAGAAATATTATTTTGGTAGTGGAGTGTGCAACAACGTGGTATGCATCCGTGAGCTACTTTTCCCAGAGAATGTCATCCTCGATGGTTAACTAAACAATAAAAAGCAAGAGTGGGTTGGAGACTCAGCAAATACAATTGAACATCATAGGAAACATCGAATCAACGATAGACCAGTCACATTATATCAAATACATAAGAAAATGTTATGCTCTTGATGCAAAACATGCATATGATCTCCACTTCTCTTCTGCATATACCGGTATAGCCAGTGTAACACTCGTCGGTGTTTACTTATGCCCGCATTCTCAAAATGTGGGGATCCGATGCCCGTATAAAAAATCTTTCATACGGGAATCTAGTTGTCCATATTGAAAATATAAGGATCTCAATACCCACTCCTGTGGGTTAAGCATGAATGCTTGAAATGAATAAAGTTTCCCATACATGCAAATTCGATATCAACAATAAACGGAAGCATGTAAAGAACAGTAATATCCATACTTCATATGATTTAACCAAATCATAGTCAAATAACCAATTTGAACAAACAACATTCAAGATGACTCAAAATGTACTTGCCTTTCGCGTTGCTACAAGTTGGTCACTGTGCCTACAATAAATACTTTACTCAAAACAAGTTTTGACAAGATAGAATAACACTATTCGCAATGCTCTAAACTGCGCTCCCAAAAACCCATATTTTATATATTTAATCTACTCAAGCGAAATGACAAACTAGCAATAGCTCAAAACTGGACAACGACCTTCTAAAATACATATATCTCATTCTGCTTATCATAAAAATGTATTTTTAGTCTCTCTGGAAATACTACAAATTTGCCTACAAAGTTAAGTTTGCGAGATCTCCAAATTCTGCCATTAACTAATTTTAACAAACAGATGGAAAACACTGTCAGAAACTAACTAACGTTCTGGACAGTGGCATTAAAATAGCTATAACTTTCATTCAGCTGATCCAAAAAATGTGGTCTTTAACATTCTGAAGAGCTAAGAGAATTTTCTACTGTTACTGCCGTATCACCTAAAGTGGACAGGGATCGGGTGCAGTAGTAGTATAACTGTAACTTCTGTAAATCAAGCCATTTAGTTTGCTAAGGAATGATAAATATCCATTCTCACAGCCCAAATCCTTCCAATTAGATAAGCATTGATCTATACACATTCAGACAATACCTATTGTTGCAAGTTTGGTACTATTGTGTATAAAGAAATCATGGTGCTACCTGGATCATTCCTACATAGGGTTGCAAGTGGGGCGGGGCTGTTCGCTCAGCTCGCAGGTGAGCCGTCTCTCTGCTCGCCATGGACTAGAATAGGAAGCGAATGCCAAGCCATGGGAGAGGAAAAAGAAGACAATGGAGGCTGACTTGACTCCTGGACGTTGGATGCATTTTGGATGGGTAAGATCCCCCTACTGGTAAACTTGCAGTCACAACACCAACTGCACCCGAGCCCAGTCCGCCTAAAGTGTGTGCATATGTCATTTTTCGTATTTGTGAAATTGTTTACAAAGTTACAAACTAATTTACATCTTTCAATTAAGAAGCACTAATGAAGCAACCAACCCTCTATAGCGATGGATCCTAAATGAACTTAAAGTTAAGCCACTTGCTGGATTTCATTTTTACATTTCATCATTTCCAAGTTAAATATTGTTTATGTCTTCCCCTCGAGAAAAAGCTTAAGGGTATATTTGGATACAAAGTATTTTTTAGAGTTTTTAGATAATACCATGGTTTCTAAAAAATACCATGGTATCTAAAACTTTAAGGTGTTTGGATACAATAAACATTGTAGTTTTATAAACCGTAGTATTGCAAATACCATGGTATTTTTAGAGTTATAAAAAATCCACTCAAGGCCTCTTTTTTTCCTTCTCGAAACAACATTTTTCTGTTACAACATGACGTGGGAGGCAGCCTCGTCTAATCTCCATGTATATTAAAACAACATGATAAATCGGGCTGTCCAAGCATATGTGATCTTTTCCTCGTAGTATACTATGCACTCACATATATTGTACTACATTCTTTCGCTTCTTTTCTACTAAGCTAATGAAACTCGAGACAATGAAGAAACATTACCATGAGTGATGTTTTGATGTTTGATCTTGTAATTATTAACTTTAGATTAGAACCTAGATATCTCAGTTTTTTGTAATTAAAAAAAATGTCAATTTTTCATTTGAAGCAATCAAGTTACCCCCTGCATTTTTTTTTAAGTTTGATCTAGATTTAATAATTCTCAATATCCCTCCGAAGCAATTGTAACACCCCAGTCCAACATGAGCCTGGAATGTTACTAAAACAACAATGTAATAATTTAAAATCTAAGACATTACACTAAATTTCGACAGAACCTCCTTTGTATAGTTAACAATACAGGAGATTGTATCAATTATCAATCGCATAAATAAATATTTTAGACATCAAACTTGAAACATAAACATAAGAGACTTCAAAATACCATAATTAACTCCATTACAAAATAACAGAAGCATGATGGCATATCCAATAAAACATCCTAATAGTTGGCTCGAATGTGAATTCAGAGTCCAAATTTATTTATTCATGAAAGTTCGTGGAAGTGTGCAACAATTCATATCACTAGCCCTTCCCATGCATGACGTCCACGCAAGATTTACCTAAAATACAAACAAATAGTAAGGGTGAGTCCATGACTCAGTAAATGAAAACAACTCAATAGTACAATTTACAACTTTATCACAGTCAATCAATCACATTAACCATTTCAAGAACAGCTCATATGTTATATGCAATGCAAATGCCAACAGATGCATCTTTTCTTTTCTCTTTGTATTTACCGGTAATGCGGAGTATGCATCCGTCGATGCATACTCATGTCTGTGCCTTCTAGCACAGGGACCATAAGCCTACACTGACCAAAAGTCCGTCCAATCATGACGGGGACATCAAATCAATACTTAACCTCCACATGACCAAGTCTCAAGGATAACAATATGATGCATATGAATCATTTTAATTATCCAACATAAACATGTAATAATTCAACGATGATATTCATGAGTAAAGATCCAACATAAACATGTAACAATTTAGCAGGGTCATTCATGAGTAAAGACATAATCACCACACAAATGTCTAAGCATTCACCAAAATAATTCTACTGACTAATTTCACTTGCCTCAACCGTGCGAAGCTTGATGACGTGAAGAGGGCGCTGCCCCCGAAACCACACCACTGTCTGAACATTTTTTTTTATTGAATTAAGGTTTGATTTACTCATTAAAAATGTCTTTATTTCTAAAATTTCAAATTAAGCTTTTACAGACTAGGAAAATTTCAACATGTTTCTTTTATTTTTAAAACTTCAAAAAGACCGTGCAAATTGTGATTTTATTTTCTGGGACTTGCAGTCGAGGTGACCGAGGGTGGGGCGGCTCGGGCGGTGTGATTGTGCCAGCAGAGAGGCGGCGGAAACGGGAGGCAGCATGGCAGCGCAGCCGAGACGAGGCAGCGTGGCCCCAGCGGTGGTGGTGGAGGCGCGACTGGTGCGGCGGCAGAGACTTGGTGGGAACCGATAGGCCAGAGGGAGAAAGGAGCCGGAGAGAGAAACTCTAGAGGAGGAGATCGGTAGAAAAGAGATGAAACGAAGAGGAAGAAGAGAATGGGAAAAAGAAGAGAGAAGAAGAGCCAGGGAGTCATGGAGGAATAGATGGACAAGGCGCTTCTGAAGCGGATAAGGACGCAGAGCGTACGAACGAGAGGATCCTATCGTATACAATCATCAAAAAAAAAAAAATCGTTTCCTGAGGTTGCCCACCGATATTTTTGGCGGGTTCTCTCTGCAATCTAACTTGTTTTCATGCTATCATACATGCTATTATTTCCCCTCTTGCTCTTGCTGCTGCAGTTGTGAACTATTGAGATCCAAGGTTCACGGAGCAAACTGCACTAAGAAACTAGAAAGAAAGAAAAATCATGGCCACGAGATGGTTCTAGCATCTCCATACCCCCAATGCATTCCTCCAACTGGTGCCGTGTCTGACGCAAGAACCTTCCTCTGACCGGCAAATAATTAGTAGGAGGCACTGTGCGCCTGTGAGAGGCTAATCAAATGGAAGCACGAAACCATCCAAATGACTAGCTAAAGAAGACGCCAAGTTGGTAAGCTCCAGAATTGATTAACCATTTGCCCAATGGCCAGCCATATTCAGATAGCAACGGCGATCCTTGCTTAATTTAATGCACAAAGCCAGGTGTCCCACCTTGGAATTGAATAATAGAGCTAGCTGCAGTTAAAAAAAAAATCCTCTAACATTATGCAACAAAAAAGAACGTCTCTTAAATCAGAAAAGAATATAAGAGATTTATCATGCACTGTCGCAGCTAATTTAGGCCTTTTTTTTTTCCCTTCCAAATCGAATAACTCGGATCGCATGAATATTATAGTATTATACTCGTCTGCCATACAACGATAGAGGATACGATTCCCGGAGGGAGGAGGGGGCAGGAGCAACAAACCCTAGCCGCAATTAAGCTAAGCATTTCGCAAGTGGCGGTACCAGTAGTACGACACGCGTGGCGACATTGGGCAGTGGCTTGTTTACGGCTGGCTCACAGCTCCAACATTGGCTTTTCCTGCGCGTACGAAAGTTTCGTGCCACGGAGGCGTTTAGCACAGACAATGGACGCGGGATCCACCGGACGGTGGTACCGGCCTGGGTTCCACGTGTCAGTGACCGTTTAAGATGTGCGCGGAGCAGCTCGGACCAGTAATAATAGAGCCCCGTCTCATGTGAGAACAAGCTGTTTGATTTGATTTCTTTTTAGGTAATGCCTCTGGGCTCAAGTCTCCCTAATGATGCGCCCTGGATATCAATCATTGGGATCCATGAATTCCCCTCAGTAGTTTAATCAAGGCCACTTTACCCATTCCCATCGTACCATGCCCTAAGTTTGCCCTAATGCCTAACCTAACAAGAATACAAGATCCATCCATACCTACACCCAAAATCCAATAAGCAAAGACAAATCTATATAAGACTATATAACTAATCTCTCTATAGTTGTTTGAACTTTTTTTTAAGTACACGTAGGATATATACACACCACACATCCGTCCACCTCACATGGGTTTTTTAAAAGTACACGTAGGACATATACACACCACACATCTGCCCACCCCTTACACAAGTGAGTACGTCCAAGAGACGGCCTGCACACTATATAGGTGGCTTAGGCCGTTTTGACATGCAACTTTTCTTTGTTAAATAAGCCAAGCCAAAAAAAAAAAATAAGTTTTCGAAGTAGGATTCTTTCTCCACCTACACTAACTTGAGTTCCAAAACTCCCAACAATTCTGTTGTAAGAAAACGTTTGGGATGCGCATGGATGGCTGACAGGCGGGTCCCTTGGATTTCACCTAGGTTGGGCACATTTGTTAGCTAGTACTAGTACAATTTTTGTTCACCATTTTGGTCGTACGCATATCGACACTCCTTGGGCTTTTATTACTTTTTTTTGGTGCGAATTGATTACTTTAGTGATCAGTTGTTGTGTAGAAAAACAGAGTGCTGTATTGTCAAACATCATGATGTATTGCTCTTGATGTACCTCGCTAGGATGCTCTCTCGAAATTTTATTACCGGCATGACGAAAGCCCAAGATTTGTCCAGGCGGAGAAAGTCTTCTCCAATATACAAAGTTTCAGGTAGATATTTTCTTATAACAATAAAAAAATGATCTTTTTCTTAAGAACAATCGCTGGCAGTCTTGATTCTTTTAGTGACGGCTCTTTCTTATTCTTTTAATCCTAAGTTTATGGTCTCCAGAACGAACAAACAGTCGTCATGTTCCACCAAATGTACTACTAAATCATCATTGCCTTCGCACCCCTTTCCCAAAGAAAGCCATCATGTTTTCCTCTGCTTTCTAGCATGATATTTAAGCAACTCTAATTAACCTCCATAATGACCTATTGCTTGTAGGCTTTATCTGAAGCTGTATATCAGATCGGGTTCTGTTCTGAAACACTTCCACGGCCAAAACCTAATCTGTACCACCTATAACAAGTGCATACACTTCCACATATATATATATATATATATATATATATATATATATATATATATATATATATATATATATATATATATATATACCTAACCTTGCCATATGCAACGCTACACATGCTAAATTTCTCCTACAAATCTGTAACTCGCAGGGGGGGAACTCGTAGAAACTGAAGAATTCAAGTGGATCGTTAAAAAAAAAAAACACACGTCGTCAGGTTCTCAGTTTATGCAGGATGCAAGCGAGTTGGGCCGAGCTAGCCAGCCATCGATCTTGTGAGTGAGCTAGCGAGCGTTCGTTCGTTCGTTCGTTCGCTCACCTGTGACGCCAAATGCAGGTGTTTTCTTGTGACGTTACATCGGGATGCTTCTGGCTTTCCCGGCTACTTCTTCCGGTGGCAGCACGCACACTACGCGATCAACAGCCGGCCCGCCGTTTTTGTCGCACCTGCGTGCGCACACGGTTTCAGGCGTGGATCCGGCCGGGTGCATGTGAACATGCAACTAGTCTCGGTCTTGGAAGCTACGTGGTACATGCAAGCAGCAAGAGGCTTCTGCAGCCACGAGTCACAGGCTCACAGCTACCGGACGGGGGTTTTATTTTTTGCTCGTTTATCCTCTTTTAAAAATATAATAGCAAACATAACCTTTCACAACCGAGACGGTACAAATGACACAGTACACTACTACAAAACATATCATAGAAGACATCTCATCACAGACAGTTCTTTGAAAACGTCTGTGATAAAATAATAACATACGATTCCAAGAAAAAACCGTCTGTGATATGAACCTATCACAGACGGTTTGTAAATACAACCGTCTGTGAGGTATCACAGACAGTTCTAACCACGAACCGTCTGTGATGACTTAGAGTATCACAGATAGTTCTGCGTAAATACAACCGTCTGTGAAGTATCACAGACAGTTCTAACCACGAACCGTCTGTGATGACTTAGAGTATCACGAGATGGTTCTGCAGTAATAAAACCGTCGTGAAGTATCACGAGCGATTCTAACTCACGAACCGCAAATGTGATGACTTAGAGTATCACGAGCGGTTCTCGACGATTACAAGAAGAACCGCTCGCGAAGTATCACGAGCGATTCTAACCACGAACCGTCTGTGATGACTTAGAGTATCACAGATGATTCTGCGTAAATAAAACCGTCTGTGAAGTATCACAGACAGTTCTAACCACGAACCGTCTGTGATGACTTAGAGTATCACAGACGGTTCTCAGACGGTTCTGCGCAAGAACCGTCTGTGATACTCGAAGTCATCATAGACGGTTCTGGTTATGTATCTCATCACAGGCAGTTTGTATTAAAAATAGTTCATGGTGTGATTTTACTATGGCTAGGAATTTTTCTTACTATCTGATTTTACTGCGGCACACAATCCTCTGCCATGGTAGCCAATCTTCTGCCGTAGCACATAATCCTCTGCCGTGGTAGCTAATCTTCTGCCGTGGTAGCTAATCCTCTGCCGTGGCACATAATCCTTTGCCGCGATGGTAGTGGATTATGCGCCACGACAGAGGATTGGCTACCACGGTTCGTAATAAGATCCGTATGTGATAAGTATCTCATCACAGACGGTTTGTATTAAGAACCGTCTGCAATGTGATGCTTATCACAAACGGTTCGTGGTACGAACCGTCTGTGATATGTCATCACAGACGGTTTTGTATGAAACCGTTTGTGATTCGCAGCGTGGGAGTTAGAAAAAATTTGAACGCGTGCGTGGGAGGCAAAATATTTTGGCGATGTCCTTATAAATAATAGCCGAGTGAGGCGGGATGTGCTGGGGAGGGTGTCGAACCCGCGAGTCGCCGACGTGCTGCTAGACTTTGTCTCCGTCGACGTGCTTCGGTTAAAGTTCGCCGCCGCAGGTCTCCACGACAAGGACCTCGTCCTCCTCAGCTGTAAGCAAACAAACTTCTTCTCCCTCGATGACTCGATCGATCATGGTAGCTAACCTATTGGTGCACGTACGTAAATGGTAAATGGGTGCAGCGGCTCACATCCGCAATGGCTTCGCCGTCATTGCCTCCGATGCCGTGCTCTACAACGACACCTCCACCGTCGACGTCGTTAACTTATACTCGGACCTCCTCAGCACCCTCTTTGCCGATGCCATGGTCAAGATGGGCAATATCGGGGTACTTACCGGCCGTAAGGGAGATGTCAAGAAGGTTTTAGTATGGGAGTGATGCCTTCTTCATGTATTCTCAACAAGAACCATCTGTGATGACCATCTGTTACCACAGACACATAGATTTAGACGATTCAAAAAACTCGGTTCGAATTTGTATTTTGAATTCGAAGCCTTGAGCAAATGATCGTTACTATTCGTTTGCGTGCAGAATAACCTCAAGTATTAGTGTTAAGCTAATGAATATAAAATCAACACAAACAAATGGCAGTACCTCCATGCCAAGTCGTTCTCACTATATATAATATGACAGTAGCACCAAAGATCCTTATCTGTACTCAACAACCATATAAATATTTAAAATTTCACCACAACGTATCAAATATTTGTTATGTTGGCAACATATGTGCCGGGTATTTTTTGCCTACTCGCGAAGTCGCAACTTTCCTATTAACCGTATCCGGATGGTAACCTTCGCAAATTCAATTTTTTTTTTCAGTTAGGTTAGTTGCCCAGCACGCATCGATTTCCAGTATTAGTATTTTCACCGTAACCGGTTTTTGAATCCTGCTCACCATCCAAACCCGTTTAGCATAAGAATCGCCATTAGTGAGCCAAGGAGGACGCATGTGGGCCCCGGGTGGTTAAAAAGTGCGGGCCAGCTCGGCATTGATCGGAGCCGGGTCATGTAGGGCCCCGGCGCGCCATGGGACATTTATAAGTGAGCCAAACTGCTCGCCGTCGTGCAGGTGGCTGCATGGCATGTTGGAGCTTCGGCCTTCAGCTCGGCTCTCCTTCCTTCTCCAGCCTCTGTTGCCAGCGCAGCTCACGTCGGTTCGAAATCAAAGTTCTCGAAACCGAAATTTTGAACTGAATCTGGCTCTGGTATCTGATCTCGTAGTGGGCCTCTGACACCAACAGTGATTGGCGTTTTCAATCGGCGGCGGCGGCTGCTGCTGCTGCTTCTTCTTCTTTCACGAGCTACGTGGCATCGACGATGTAACGTAATGGCTAGTGTGCTCATGTCGTGAGGCGGCAAGAGAGGTTTTCTTTAATTTGCTAGCTCCACCGAACATTATCCGCAGGTTTTTTTTAACAGCTCTGGTACTGTACACTACTCTAATATGTGTTTTTTTAATCCAATGGTTTATATTAATTAAGATTTAATTATACTACACCTGTTAGTATGAGTCGTGCAATTCCTACGGGTAGAATTGTATTGGCCATGCGGAGATCACATGACACAAGAGTAATACTTTCAACCTTAGTTGAAAAAGTCAATAATACCATCACAAATAAAACTATAAATACAAAGAAAAATCTATTATGCTATTGGTAAATCAATGATCACATTTAATTTATACTACTAGTCTAATATACTGTAAAATTTCTCTTTTTATGTGGTAGGGTTCTTAGTTACGGTTGGATTTAGATTGGTTGCAGCAGTGTCGATGGTTTAGTATCGATCTTATGAATGAATGTTGGGGGCTCTTATGGATAGAAACCACACAGAAAATGACACTAGAATTTTACACAGGTTCATACCTTCTCCTAAGAAAATAATAACCCTACTAATATATTTGTTGTATTGATTGTGTTTACAACAAAAATAAGTCACTAAAGGGGTGACAGTTGTTTACGTCAATAGACACATTGTCGTTTGATGCAATACACACATGTAAGTGTAGTTATTGTCAGAGACACATCCCCCACGTCGCTTTGCGGTTATGTCAGAGATAGGTTTAATACACGCAGTTATATCAGGAATAACGATATATATTAACCACTGCATGTATTAAACATAGCGCACAAATATCCCTAATCGACTGGACACATAATTCTGTAGGCTTTATCGACCATAGAGTGGTCGTAGATGACGTAGTTGTAGTAAGACTCACAACTATGAGGTAATCGTAGTAGGACTTACGATTAATATGTGGTCATAAAAGGACTTACGACCATATATGATGATTATAGTAGAACTTACTATCAATAGGAGATCGTAGAAAGACTTACGATCATATACGATGATTGTAGTATAACTTACAATCAATAGGCGATCATAGAACGACTTACGACCATATAAAGTAGTTGTAAAATAGCTTACGACTATTAGGTGCGTATGATCTCCCTTATTGTTAATAGTGAGGAGCTACCTTTGAATGTTACATAAAATATATTATTATCTATAAAAGTTATAGATAAATAACTTAATTAATTGAGAATTATTATACCCTCTTCAAACAGAGAACGAGGGTCTATTTGGAACACGCGAGTTTCAAAGGAAATAGTTCGATTTTTTTTTTTTGAAGAATATGAAAAACAACGAGAACTGGATGAGGAAGCGCCAATTTCTCACAGGCACGCCAAATATTTCCTTGATCGTTAGTTTGTGAGCCTGCATCGAAACGTAAAACTTTTGTGAAGCTAGAGTGATACTCTATTTGCTGGGATATGTTGGGTTAGACAATGCCCACAGTTGTCAATATATTTTTCTCCAACTTTAACCTGATTGTATTTTTTGAAAGCTCGAACTATATATCTAAGGCCCGGTTTGAAACATAGAAATTTCGAAAAGAAAACTAGGCTTAAATTAAACATACTGCTCGATTGCTTCTGGTAGCCTAAACCCAGCCTCTACTGGGGTCTGGGGACAAGCAAAGCTGCGGGGCCAATTCCTCCTGATTAGGACTACAGTTTCGTGGTATTCTCTGCCTGGCAGCCATGGATTATTGGCGTACGTAGTATACATGATTCCGACCTCAGCTCGTGCGTTTGCGTGCGGCCGGAGATGATGATCATTCATCTACATTCCATCTCAGCTGGCTAATTCCTCTCTGTGGATCTCCCTCCTACACGCAGCGCCGCCAAGGCGCCACCTGTGACTCTCGGACCCTACCCACCAGGTTTTAGGTTTGTCTAATCGCTCATTTGCTCTCACTAGTCATTAGACACTAGACAATAGTCACTCCAAAAATATCAAATATGCCCTCAACACCACTCGTAAAATAACTAAGTAGAATTGTATATTGCTACCTAGTAGGATTTCGGATAGATGAATGATAGCATGGTACGTTATATCGAGTGAGATATGTTTATAACAATTAAGGATGATAACATTTTATGACATTTTCAAAGTATAATGTCACGCCGAACAAATTATACCTCGTGTTAGAACTCAGTGGTATGCTTTGTGTTTGTTAATTTATCACGCATTATTCATATCATTTGTCATTACAATTTATGATTTTATATGCTATTTTGTCTACGCTGATTGCGATGATGCCAACGTAGCGTGAAGACATGTCATGATAGTTTGTCGGACCAAATTTCCCTTAATTGAGTATTTATTTTGGTTATAATTCTTTTTTTTTTTCAATATCATTTGTCTGTTTCACTGTCATATCAGTTATTGTGTTAGTGCTTATGTACTTTTACTGTGTTATAGTTTAATTGCAATACAGTGATACTTCTCACCTGTTATGAGTTGGCGCCCCGCTCCATTTCTAGTCCGCCACTGTATGCGAGGATTGATTAGCTGACGTGGCTGCCGCCTAAGCTCGAATTGTTGTGAAGTAGGTCTCACTAACAACTCACATGCCATGATTTCGAGTTCAGATCGCAACCAGTGATGGCCACGTTTTTGGACGGACGTAGCGTACGTAATTATACATAAATGCTACGAGTTGGGTATAGCGGCTAGCTTCTAGATTCGTGCGGGACATTGCACGAGCCAATCCTAAATTTGCAAAAAAGAAGAAGAAGAAGAAAAAAACAGTGATGCGACGGTATACGCGCAGAGGGGGAGTGGAAAAAAAAGGGAGTAGTATGCTGCATGCATACTCATGTAGGGCTCGGGGCCCACCTAGCAGTGTCGTTTTCTATCGGTTACACGTGGCGCCTGCGCCAACCGCGTGGGCTCGCTCTGTTCCGTGGGGCCCGCGCGGCGGTCAGACTCTGAGCGCATAGGCTCGCGCTCTGGCCTGGTCTGGTCCGTGCGGTCACGTCACAAGGCTGGGCCTGGGCCCGCTTTCCCCTCGTTCGGCTTGACTCGGAAGGCTCGTCTAATTTTAAGCCCAATTGCACAGAATGATCGTGCTTGATTCCTGGGCCCCCATTGAGCACCTGGAATTCCTCCTCTGGTATTTAGGATGTAGTGTCTGATGTACGAGCCTAAATCCCTAATGCAGCTTGGGCACAGGGATAATATTCAGTTCAAGGAATATTTTTTTGTAGGCTCATGATAAGCAACAAATTGGGCACAATAAATACAAGCGATGGAATTGAGACTATGAACTGTGATCTATTTTTTTTTTGGTAAAGCAATTAGAGATAAGCACGGAATGGATATGTTTAGCAATAACTTAAACCGGCCATGAAGCTCGAGGAGTGATCTCGATCAGCCTTGGAAAGCACGCAACAGAACATGACGCTCTCAATGAATAGCCATGACGACTCATCAATTCGATTGGTAGTTATCGGCTAAAATGGGTGACGAAATAGCTAAAATAGCCTATTCACGAGCGAATTGGTAAACATAACACCGGTTATGTTAAACGAAGTTTTAGCTATACTCGGATTGGTTTCCGCTGTACATATGGCAACTGGGTTTCTGCTGTACATACGGCAACTGTAGCCTCTCCGGCCGGATACATACAGCAACTGCAGCCTGTCTGGCAAGTTAGAGATATTGCCGATTGCCACGATCTCTGTATTGTTTGTATGTTTAGTTTTTTTTTTTTTTGATTCACAAGCATGTAATCTTCATCTGTAACTCTTTTGAGTATAAATATACATGAACCCCACAAGGGTTCATTGCGGCAAATCATACTTTCGTACATGGTATTAGAGCCTTTTGGCCATGTCTATCCAAAGCGCAACCACATCTTCTTCTTCCACATCGTCCATGTCTGGTTCAATCTCGGCTGGACTTCTCCCTACACCTTCCTTCAATCACTTCATCACGGTGAAGCTTAACCGTGAAAATCATCTCTTGTGGAAAGCGCTGTTGGTTCCATACTTGCGGAGTCAACAACTTATGGGGCTTGTAGATAGAACAAATCTCTACCCGCCGGCCACTGTCACCACGACGACCGAAGAAGGCACTTCCTCGGAGCATAATCCGGCACACGTGCGATGGCATCAGCGAGATCAGATGGTGCTAAGCGCAATTCTTTCCTCTCTCAGTGTCGGATCCGGATTTTTTAATCCTGAATCCTCTGCGAATAACTGTGCTATTCCCTGGATCAGTAGATAGTACTCACAGATACATCACGGAATCATTCATACAATGGCGTAAAACCATACCATTCATTAATTTAACACATCAGAGTTACATAGACCGCATCGGGTCAAGTTTTACAATAAAGGCCGAACAGGCCAAATGATTACATCACAAAGTAGCGGAAGCGACAACGGAAGCAAAAAGGGTGAGGACACATCTCTCCACAGGCAAGTGACTGGGGAAACCTGTGTACATCCGATATTACTCGAAAACTCAGATAATATAGGACGCACCTAGGTACCAGCGGAGTCAGCTAGACTGGGGCGAGACTAGAACAACTAAGAACTAAGCTACGCTTCAAAAACTCCAGGGTCTTCAGGCATCTGGTTCCTTGTAGTAGTCGTAAACTCCAAAATTTCCTGCTTCTGAGGGTTTGGGGGGAAAGAGCGAGAATGAGCACAACTACCGTGCTCGCGAGCCAACACACAGAATGCAATAGTATACATGCAAGGTGTAACAAGGATGACTCAGGTTCTTTTATTTGCGTAAAGCAGCAATTATAAATACAGATACTAGAAGATCCTATCACTTAGCATTTTAACACAAATATGATTTTGTAGATAGAATACTTGTGCAATACTACTAACAGCAGATGCTACCTCCACCTTATGCTTATCTTTGGTTGGGGCTACCCCCATATTTTAACAATGCTGGATACGACCATCCAGGAAAACTTAAAACCTCAGGCTAGGTTAGCCGACCTGGTTTTGTTGACCATCCGCAAACCTCAGGCTAGGTGAGTCGACCTGGTTTGTGGACCATCCCCAACCTCAGGCTAGGTGAGCCGACCTGGTTTTCATTTCCACCCAACAAAGATTTTTGAAATAGAACTAACTCAGGTTAAGTTCCCATGTCTGCCTTTGACCGAAGGCGCGGCTGTTTAAACAGTTTAGACTCTGCAGAGGTTGTACACTGTACCCACAAGAGATAATCATCCTCGTTACTCCACATGATTCCTTAGTCATGTAGTTGAGCGATCGTCACAGTAACTTTTCGAACTATCTTGCCCTTTCCGTCATCTCACCCATATGGGGTTACGCCCATACGTTGTGCGGGATGTTCACCTCAGCGACTGGAGTAGTTGAACGTGGAGTCAACCTACCCCTCAGCGACTGGCAAACTTCACCTTTTCTCGGTGTCCCTTTCAAGCCGGAACGCATCCTGACACTTGCACATTCCCTTTGTCACACCATGCGAGTCGACATTCAGAGTTTGATAATTTTACTAAGCCAAGTTGCAATTTGCAGACTTGCGGTTGTACTGGTTTTACACAGGAGATCATGACAAGATTAAGTCCTTAATTCACCTGGACGGTTCATACCACATACCAACCATTCTCGTGCTACGTTCGCACCCACCATTCTTTCCATCCGTCCAGATGGGGTACTAGCAAGTTGTTTAGGGTTTTGGGAAGGAAAACCAATTAACGCAACACATCAGTCATCTACATCCAATTACTGCCCAAAACCATTTTTCATGTTTAAAGGATGATGATCGGGACATTTATTGTCCCGGTACTTAAGCAAGACTAGCATGTCGCTTAAGTACAACCTATACTAGTATTACCATATAATTACTAGGGTGACAAGGAATACTGGATTCAATTTATCAAATGAAGGCTTAATAAGTAATTAATCAACAAATGGGTATTTAACTACCTTAAGCTTTAACATATCAGTGTTTACAAAATTAAAGCATGCAACTTTGCTATTTTAAATAAACATAGTTTGCATAAAAGGTAGGTTCGGAATGATCAAAGTATTGACTCGCCTGGGTCAGATTATCGCGGCCTTGATCTTACTCAGGGCCTTCTCTGCCAGGGGTTTTGAATTCCGGGTATTCGTCTTTATCCAAATCTTGATCCTGCTTGAGTCGCTGTTTCTTCTGGACTTGGACTCCTAATTACACGATACAAGCAAGAACAACAAATAAATCCAAAGAACTTCCAGAAGACCAAACATGAACAAAACACTTTTAATAAGTTTTGCGAGGAACAAGCTGAAGAGACGAGATTCAGCGAGGCGGAAATGTTTGACGAGGTCAAACAATTAGCTGAGTACACGAGACGAGGGCGGAGATACTCTGCCGAAGGAAAACAAAGGGGAGACAAAGTCGAATGAACTATCGCAGGGATACTTCACTTTGGAGACCGCTGATCGGCCAAGATTAGAATACACGATAAATCAATAAGACCGTAAATCATTTTATTAAAGACGACTTTTGAACAGGGATAAAAAGAGATAAACAATATTTTAGACCAATGAATACTGGAAAGGACTACAAGATTAATATACCGGTTTTCAAAGTAAGCTGTCGAGATTAACAGGTTAATCTCGACTAGCCTTCCAAAATATTTTGAGAAAATGCCAGTTTATTTTAAAGCATTTTACACAACGCGGAAAATTTGAATAAATATGTTTTAACAAAAATAGACACGATTGCGGAGACGATTACGAAGGTCATTTGCATAACTTCGATTTCCCGAGATTGTGCAAATTTCGCTCTTAATCGGTAGCTCTCAACTAAAAGCGAAAATGATAGTTCTACTAGTACTTGGCCATCGGCGAGTTAACCACTAACAACGGTTAATCGATTCATCGCAAGTCGTAGCAAAATCATCGAGAACAAATGTTTTGGAAACGTTTTCGCCAAAATGAAAAACTACTAGTTGATCGAGTCAAACAAAATAATACAAATACAATTGCCATACAAGCTTTCAATACTCAACTCTAATACACAAAACAATACACAAATCTCAAATATCACTCCACGACTACCTGCACATCATTATCAAAACAATACCAGAATACACATATTTTCGAAAGCCAATCTTCGCGGCGATTCAACTGCATACACAATATTCACTGCATACACAAATAGAATATCTGCAATATCGACATACAAATCTCAAAACACAATTTCATACACCGACAAATCGTTCCAATGCACAACACAAAACAACTGCTGCTGCCGCTACTCTACTGCTCTGCTGACTGCCTAGGGTTTGGCTCACTGCGAGAGAGAGAGAGAGAGAGAGAGAGAGAGAGAGAGAGAGAGAGAGAGAGAGAGAGAGAGAGAGCAGAGAGCAGAGAGAGCCGGGCCGGTGGGGGCCGGGCTTGCCGGACCGGGGAGGGCGGTCGGACCGGGGTGGGAAGAAGAGAGAAGGGGCGGGGCGGCGGTTCTTGGTCTGCCAGCGGGAGGTGGCCGGAGGGGAGCTGGGGAGGCGGCGGCATCGCCGAGACGGCACCGGAGGGGAAGAAGAACCGGGAGGGGGAGAGGAGGCCTGACGGCACGGGAGCTCACCGGGTCGGCCGAGGCGGGAAGCGGAGGAGACGGCCGGCGAGAGGAGGGCGCGGCCGAGGAGCGAGGAGAAGGAGGCCGAGCGAGGAGGCGCGGCCGAGGAAAGGGGCTGGGCGGGGCCGGAGCGGAGGAGGCGCGGAGGAAGGGGAAGAAGGAGCGAAGCCCGGCATTTATAGCCGGGAGAGAGAGGGGAGGAAAAGCCGTGCGGCGGCGGAATCGACGGGCGGGGAGAAAGCCGTCTGTGGCGCGGCGAAAAAAAGCCATGGGCTTGGCGGAGCACCCGAGGCGGTGGGGAGGAGAGAGGGGCCGGGTGGAGGAGGACGTGGTCGCGGCGACGATGGCGACGCTGGGCGGCGGCGGCGGGCGCGGGGCGGTGCGCCCGAGGGAGACGAGAGATGCGAGAGAGGGAGAGAGGAGAAAGAGAGGCGGCGCGTGCGGGAGAAAAGGGGAAGAAGAAAGCCGAGCCGGGCGTGGGGAACGGGCCGGCTGGGGGGATGCGGGGAGATGCGGCCGGGAGTTGGGCCGGCTCGGGCCGAGAGAGAGAGAAAAGAAGGAATGGGCCGGGAGAAAACCGGCCCAGAAGAAAAAGAGAAGGGTTTTGGAAAACTTTGAAAATGGAGAATTCAAAGAAAATTTTGAAAACCAGAATTTGAAATAATATTTGAAACACAAACCCGAGCTTAGCGAAAGCTAGGAGATTTTGAGCTTTAAACCAAATTTTTGAAATTCGAGTGAAAAATCAAAAATCAAGATAATCACTATTTATAAATTGAAAAACGGGACGATACACTCAGCGAGGAGATTCCGGCGCAAGTACTTTTCCTATCCACATCGGCGCATGTGTGGACAACTCTGGAGCAAATGTTCGCTTCACGGTCAAGGGCACGATTTATGCAGATTCGTCTTCAATTGGCTAACCACAAGAAGAAAGAAGCGTTGCTGACTATTTTCAGAAGATGAAAAGGTTGGCCGATACCATGGCATCAATCGGCTATCCTCTCCATGATGAAGAAACAATGTCCTACATATTGACTAGGCTTGATTCCGACTATGATTCTTTGGTGACGTAGTGACCACACACCTAGAACCAACTTCTCTCGACGATCTATACACCCACTTAAATAGCCATGAGTTGCGACAGGATCTTAACAACTCAGAAGTGTAGATTGGTTCAATTCTGTCAACAATGCAACACGCATGAACTCCAACAACAACAACATTGGCTGTGGAGGCCGTGCACCATGGAGGGGACACGGTCGCGACCAAGGCACACCATCTGGGCGAGGCGCCGAGAATAACTCCAATCAGCCACAATGTCAAGTGTGTGGTAAGTTTGGTCAGGAAGCACTTCGTTGCTATCATCATTTTGACCACTCTTATCAGGCTAAGGAGACTGCACGTGTTGCTGCTGGTGTTTCAACCGGCTACAACACTGATTGCAATTGGTACGCTGACAAGGGAGCAACTGATCATCTCACAAGTGATCTAGACCGGTTGACCATGCATGAACTCTACAAGGGGTCTGACAACATTCAAATTGCCAATGGGTCAGGTATGGCAATCTCACATGTTGGTAAATCTACTGTTCCTCACTCTTTATGTTCTTTGATGCTTAACAATGTTCTCCATGTTCCTTATGTTAATAGGAACTTAGTTTCTGTTCATAAGTTCACTCGTAATAACAATGCATTTTTTGAATTTCATCATGAAAATTTCTATGTTAAGGACAAGGCAACGAAGAAAACTCTTCTTCACAACAAATGTGAAGGAGGGCTATATCCCGTTCCAGTTAGTCGTTAACCTCGGCGTTCCTTTGCTTCTGTCAGAATCACTCCTAGTCTTTTGCATCGGCGGCTTAGTCATCCAGATACCTCAGTAGTTCGTCATATTCTATAGTCTTTCGATATTCCAGTTGAGTCTAATAAAGATGTAACAGTGTGTGCTGCCTGTTAACAGGCAAAAATACATCAATTTCCTTATAGTATATCCGTTCGTGTGTCTACTTTTCCTTTAGAACTTATCCATTCAGATGTTTGGGAGCCGTCTGTCACCTCAGTAGGAGGATATAAATATTATGTGAGTTTTCTTGATGATTATAGAAAGTTCACATGGATTTATCTCTTAAAGTATAAGTTCGACATTGAACGTGTTTTCATTGATTTTCAAAAACATGTTGAACGCCTTCTCAATCGCAAAATTCTTGCTGTTCAGTCTGATTGGAGTGGAGAATATAAAAAATTACACAAATTACCTCTCTCGGGATCTCTCATAGGGTTTCTTGTCCTCATACACATCGACAAAACGGTGTTGTTGAAAGGAAACATAGGTACATCGTTTAGACAAGGTTAGCCCTTTTAGCTCAGTCATCTATTTCTATATGTGTTTGGGATGAGGCATTCTTGTCAGCTACTTATTAGATAAATCGTCTTCCTAGTAGAGTCAGGAAATTCTACACCTCTCACTCAACTCCTTGGTGTACCTACTGACTACTCAATGCTTCGTGTCTCTGGGTGTGCTTGTTGGCCCAATCTTCAACCATACAATTCTAGAAAACTTTCTTTTCGTTTTTAACCGTGTGTGTTCCTAGGGCATGGGCATGTGGTCGAACATCCGCAACATGATCGTATTATTAAACGGTCACGGAACAACATTATGCAACCCAAACAGTTCACGGATGGGACGGTGAGATATCCTATAACCGGTAGGAGTGCTTTTCTTGTTGTACCATCATCGCATATTGAAGCTCTTCAGCACTCCAAGTGGCGAGATGCAACGGATGATGAGTATGAAGCCCTAATAAAGAATGGTACTTGACAGCTTGTTGCACCTGAGGACAAAATGTCATTGTATGCAAATGGGTTTTTAAACTCAAACAAAAAAAAGGATGGGAGCACTGATAGATACAAAGCCAGGTTGGTTGCAAAGGGATTTAAACAACGGTGTGGAATTGACTATAGCGAGACGTTCAGTCTAGTTGTTAAGCCAACCACTATTCGTCTCGTTCTTTCTATTGCTGTGTCCCGAGGCTGGCATTTACGTCAAATCGATGTACAAAATGCTTTTCTATATGGAGTTATTCAAGAAGAGGTTTACATGAAACAATCGCCGGGTTATGAAGATTGTCGATATCCTGGATATATTTGTAAACTTGAAAAGGCTCTCTATGGGTTAAAACAAGCGCCAAGAGCTTGGTTTTCCAAATTGAGTACAAGGCTACATGAACTAGGATTTGTTCCATCAAAGGCTGATACGTCGCTATTTGTTCTTAGCAGAGGAGTTATCATCTATATGTTGATTTATGTAGATGATATTGTCATTGCGAGCTCTTCAGTCCAGGCTGCTGATAATCTCATTCATATGCTATCAAGGGATTTTGCCGTGAAGGATCTTGGCAAACTTCAGTATTTTATTGGGATAGAAGCAGCGCCTAGTAAAAAAGGACTACTACTAACTCAGCAAAAATATGTGCAGATTTGCTACAGAAGACAAACATGCATAACTGCAAGCCCATTGCAACTCCCATGGTGCTGGGTGAGAAGTTGTCAAGAGAAGATGGCACGTCATTGAATGAATCTGAAATTTTTCAACATCGAAGTACAGTAGGGGCATTGCAATATTTAACATTGACAAGGCCAGATATTGCATTTCTAGTCAGCAAAGTGTGCCAATTTTTAGCATCTCCTACAGATTAGCACTAGGCAACTGTCAAGAGAATTCCCCGCTATGTTAAAAGCACAACAGAAACTGGACTTCATCTTCAGAGGTCCTCGTCACAGCTTCTTAGTGCATTCTCGGATGCTGGTTGGTCTGGATGTCTAGATTATCGTGGGCCGACAAGTGAGTTTGCAATCTTCTTTGGACCGAATTTTGTGTCTTGGAGTTCAAGAAAACAAGATGCTGTATATCAGTCAAGCACAGAAGCAGAGTATAAGGCATTAGTAATGCAACTGCAGAAGTTATTTAGCTACAGTCAGTGCTACAAGAACAGGGCATTTTTCAGTCAAGAGCGCAAGTTATTTGGTGTGATAATCTTGGTGCGACTTACTTGACAACCAATCCAATTTTTCATGCTGGTACAAAGCACATTGAAGTTGATTTCCATTTTGTCAAAGAACGGGTGGCATGTAAAGCTTCGGAGGTTCGTTTTGTTTCATCTAGAGATCAAGTTGCAAATGTGTTCACAAAAGCTTTGTCCAAATCAGTTTTCAGAAGACTACTGCACAATCTCAACTTAAATAACAGTTGCGATCGAGGGAGAGTGTCAAACGAAGTTGAGCTATACTCGGATTGGTTTCTGCTGTACATACGACAACTGTAGCCTCTTCGGCCGGATACATGCGACAATTGTAACCTCTCCGGCCGGATACATACGACAACTGTAGCCGGTCTGGTAAGTTAGAGATATGGGTGATTGCCATGATCTCTGTATTGTTGGTATGTTTAGCTTTCTTGATTCACAAGCATGTAATCTTTATTCGTAACTCTTTGAGTATAAATATACATGAATTCCACGAGCGTTCATTGCGGCAAATCATACTTTCGTACGGGTTCCGCACTCAAATACCACGGCAGGGGGCCTACCGTGCCCTGGGCGCATGGTAGGCTTGCCCACGCCACCTACCATGTGGTGGGGGCGCGGTAGGAGGAACCGGGTGGTGGCACGGCAGGGGGCATGTGTCACTTGTTGGCGCGTCTGCGGTGCTATTTTTGCTAATTCGCTCGCAGTGAGAGGAGGCTATTTTTGCTATTTCATCATGCAAAAGGTGCCAATTAAACCAAATACCGTTGAATTGGTTTGTGGTCAAATTAGGAATAAAACTCCAAATGTGAGCATTACAAAGCATTAAATTGAAAAAATTGGTCCAAATTAATGAATAGTCCATCTCGTCGTGTATACATACGAGCCCCAAGCACTGGTAATCTCACCAACAACGTAGCAAAACTCACAAGAAACAACTTCGTAATTATTCTCTCCGATCAAAAGATTTCCCTTCCGATATCATCACAACTAAATATCCAACTAAATATCCATGGCAAGCACTCTCAGGATGATATCTCTCGCCGCCACTCTCGTCGCCGCCGCCCTCCTCTTCGCCACCCCACAAGCCCAAGGTACATATATACGTAACAATTCTTGCATGCACACATACGCATATCTGTATGATTTATTCTGTTGCAATGAGCTTGTGATCGATCTTTAATTGTTTTCGTTGTAATTAATAATAACTAGCATGGGCGACAGCGGAGGCGGAGGCGGACATGATGCCGGTGTCGCCGGCGAGAAGCGTGATGGTGGCGATCCCCGGCGGCAGCGCGGGGACGCTGGCGGCGCCGATTTGCCTGCAGTGCCGGTGCTGCTCCAAGTCGGACCCGAGCAACTGCCAGGTCACCAGCTGCTGCTCCACCTTCAACTGCGGCCCCGACGGCAAGTGCAACCTCGTGCAGCGCTCCTGCGGCTGCAGCGGCTGCTAGTCGTCGGCCCGGCCGGTCGTCACCGGCTAGCCGTGCGTGAATGCATGCGTGGCAAGCTGGCAATCTTTTTTTTTTTCTTTCCTTTTTTCCTTACACCGAGCAGAATCGTTCATGTGTACGTGGATGATCAGAATTAAGTAATGATAAACTATTGTCAACGTGGTCCATGGGCCACTCTATCCATCACAAGCTCTCTTTACAAAGCTCGGCCTGTTTTCCTGTCGGAGTTGAGTGGAAATTCGACGAATTTCCAGCATTTCGAACAAGGGCTTATTGCTTGCATTGAAGATTTATTTGTCTTCGTCGCAAAAAAAAGAAGAAGGAAGAAGATTTTTTTTGTCCATTTCGAAGCCCAATTCGCCTGGCTATACGGGCAGGCTGCAAATGGCTTAGATTAGGAGTATTACGTACGTGGCTGCTCAATCTTTGGATTCTAGCATATTTTTGTGTTGTAATAAAGCAATTATTACTAGCATAGAGATGAGCAGACCTGCAACAAAAACCGCGCAGAATGGATAAAACTCCTAAAACAAAAAACGCGGATGCCGCGCGCGAGTCACGAATTCGGGTGGCTTTCAGTTGAGGAATGGAGTGGATCGACGAACAGTAATCTAAATGCCAATTAACGTTACCAAAGCGATAAATTGGTCGAAATAAACCTAGACGGACAAATTGGTTCTCAAGTAGCCATGGAGATAACATAGCAATTCACAACAAACCAACCATATATTCCTTGATTAGCCTGTCCGAAAGATTCGATTTCCTCGCAGCGACGAATTAGCTTAGCCATAGCATTAGCCTCAAGCAGAGATGATCCGTCTCACCGCTGCTCTCGTCGTGGCCGCCCTCCTCTTTGGCACCCACAAACCCAAGATCCGTACCATGGTTCAGTTTACCTGCCGAAAATCGGTAATATCGGTTTTACAGGACCCGTAAGACTTCAAACCACTCAAAATCAGCCTAAAAAAATCGAATTTAGTTGTATTTTGTTTGAATTTGATCTTTTTTAATGTAAAATCATACCCCTAAAAATCTGGAACCGGTTTGGAAAATCCTGGTCCGTACGCATGGCCACATACAGGCCTAGCTACGATTTGTTCTACTGCTCAGGCTAGCTGGTGACGACGATCGAGCGGCCGGCGAGCAGCTAGTTACCGCCGTTGCAGCTGCTGCAGCGGCAGTGCAACGACACGAGGTTGAACTTGCCGCAGTTGAAGGCGTGCGTGGCACGGCATCATTTTATTTAGGAAAGAAGTTCATTCTACCCCCTTTAAGTATGGACATGCGGATAAGTAATTCCCTATATTAAAAAATTGGTCCTTTGACACCCGACTTGCAAAACCGGACAACCTATCCCTGAGACTGTTTCGTGTGGTGGTATTGCGCATGTGGCGTTCGGTCGGCCCGGTTTCACCACGTAGGCCGATGTGTGGGCTAGGTGAGCTGGCAGTCATTTTTTATTTGTTCTTTTATGTATCTTGCGCCATGAGCTGAAGTAGTATGGGTGTGTTCAACAGCAAGTTCTTGGCATTGACGTCGGGGTCCCATGGAAGCAACTCCCGCGTGATACACACCAGCACATCAACGAGCTCCTTGTACCAGCAGAGGCTGGTGTGCAACCCCGCCGAGATGTCCTGGGCAATGTCTTTCAAAGAGACAGAGGTGACCCCGTTCACCTCCGCGGCGAAGGCGGTTAGGCCGACGACGAGGGGGAGCGGGTGCCGACCGACGGTGAGTGACCACTTGGAGGAGCAACAGAGGAGAAATTGGGCTCGGGAGAGAATCACCTCCGTCTTTTCACCTGCGGCGACAGAGAGCAAGGTCGAGAAGCGCACGGTGTGGTCGAGCGCGGTGGCATAGTCGAAGAATGGGAGGGGAGGGAGGGAGAGGTGGGAGGCGATGCAGGAGGCGAGGTCAGCCAGCGAGGCCGTGGGGAAGGACGCGGCCTCGGTAGCCTTGGAGATGGAGAGCGTGATGTGGTGGGATCGCGCGACGAGCAAGGTGCAGGCGGTGGCAAGGGTGGGGAGGAAGCCGGTGTCCGGGGTGGTGAGGTTTCCGCTGGTTACAGAGTTGGCCATGTGGAGGGCCTCCTCGACGCGGGTGGGCGAGAGGCCGAGGCGGGCGGCGATGGAGGTGATGGCGGCAGAGGCAGGGGTGAGCTTCTGGTCGCGGTAGGGGGACTGGGAGTGGTGGTGGACGAAGGAGGAGACGCGAAAGTCGGGCTGGCCCTCTTCGGTGAAGGAGGCCTGGTGGACAAACTCCACAGCGCCGACGTCATGGACGCGGCCGCAGGAGATGCAGACGAGCGTGCCCGAGTCAGGGTCCGACACCACCGCGCCCTTGCCACATGACCAACACGTCGACTCCATCGTGCGTGCGGCCGGCGCCGCAGCAGCTGAGGCCGATGGGAAGGGTAGAGATGCTAAGATTAACTGCAGCTTGATGATGGGGAGGCGGCGTTGGGTGGGATGGGGGATGTGGCGCCTAGGCGGGATGGGAAGGGGGTGTGGCGCCCGGGCGGGATGGAGAGGCGGTGCCAAAGAACAAAAAAAAAGACTACCAGCTCACCTAGCCCACACACCGGTCTACGTGGTGAAACCGGGCTGATCGAACGCCACATGTGCAAAACCACCGCACGAAGCAACATCAGGGGTAGGTTGTCCAATTTTACAAGTTCGAGGTGTCAAAGGTCCGATTTTTTAATACAGGGGTTACTTGTCTGCATGTCCATACTTGAGGAGGGTAGAATAGACTTCTTCCTTTTATTTATTGATATTCATGATTCGATCGATTACTATACTGTAGTGTAAAAAAAGGCTCATGCATGTCTACGTATACCAGCTAGCTGCTGGGATGATGAAAATTAAGTTATGATCCATGAGAGATAAAGGCAAATTCATGGCAATGTGACCCATGGGCCACTGGAACTATGATCACAATCTCTGTATCTGTGCATGTATGCAACCATCCGTGCATTATGCCAATATGCGATCATGTAAGGGGAATTTATGTTCACAGCTGAATCTGGCAAAGAAACACGTACGATGTAAGAATCTATTTATCTATTATCTTCTTAAAACAGAGTGAAAAGAAGTCACTACATTTGTTCTTAAGAGTTAGAAATTCCCATGTTAATCAGTAAAAAAAGAGAAACATCTATACTGTCGATCGTGACGGAACGGTTTGGATTAAAATAGAGAGTCAATGTCAAGTACAACAAAACGGAAATTTAGAATAAAAAATAAAATAAAATCAACAATTTGATTTACATACGAGTTACTAAGTAAAAGAGTCCATGTCAAGTACAATAAAACTGAATGTCGGAATAAAAAAATTAGCAATTTGATTTTCATACAAATTCATAAGTCAAATCACCAAATAATTATAATTAAGAATAAAAAATATACTAAATATGGCAATTAGATTTGTATATGAAATCCAATAAAAAAACTGAACTTCAGAATAAAAATACAATAAAATTAGCAATTTGATTTTGATATAAATTCTAAAAATTATAATTCTGAATAAAAATTAAACAATAATTGACAATTAGATTTGTATATGAAATTCAACAAAAATAGTGAAATTCTAAATAAAAATAAAATAAAATTACCAAATTGATTTTAATATGAATTCCAAAGTAAAATCCCTAAATAACCGTAATTCAGAATAAAAATTAAATAAAAAACAACAATTGTATTCAGATACGAATTCTGAGGGAAAAGAACTGAAAATTCATAATTAAAAATAAACAAAAATAAAATTTACAATTTAATTTCCATACAATTCCAAAGTAAAACCCTATATAACTATAATTCATAATAAATGAAATAAATTTAGTAATTTGATTTGTATATAAACTCCAATAAAATAACTAAAATATTGAATAAAATAAAACTTGTTACGAGGATGGTACGAATGGTGTCAGAGAAAACATAAAAGAAGTCACCACGTTCGCTCTCCAGGGCATGTGTTTCTATTGTTGCTTCCTATGGAATAAAAATTAAAAATTAAAAATAAAAATAAAATTTATAACGAGGATGACAAGAATAGTATCAGAGGAGACCACGAAAGAGTGAAATGGTATCGATCTGTATTGCAAGATGATATTGACCCACGGGGAAGCGAAGAGCCGAGGCGACGGTGACATGGATGATGACAATATCGTGATGCTCACCTTAGCCGTTTAACGAGGACAATGTCGTGCTGCTCGCTGTTGCCATTGAAGAGAAAGACCAGTGTTGAAGGAGCCAAGGGCCGCAATGACAAGTGGTGAGTGTCGGTGTTTTTAAAGAAGTTATTGGCCAAACAAGCTCGATGATGGGGGAAGCCCTAACATCAAACATCAAGAAACCTAGCCTCCACAAAAGCTCTCCCTAAGACAATTAGGGTTTACATAATTGTAAAAGAGACGAAGAGAAGGTGCAGCCACCTCCCTCTCCTATTTATAGTGGAGGCTTAGACCTGCTAGATGTTTGATCCTATTGGGCTCCCGTTAAGGCCCAAAATAAATGGGACACTTACGCACGCATTTTAATGCACTATCTTTAACACCCATTGACCTAACTAGCTACACCTTGCGCCATCTTGCGCCTCGGATTAGTTAATAGGTCACCCTTGTCCATCTGGCACCACGCTTGAGTATATTGACCTCACCTGGCATCGTCGATCGTTCTGGACCTTAGCTCTCCAAGCCTAGTCCCGATCATCCTCGCCGTTGACCGTCATTAACCACCAAGCAACCTACACAACAATAGACAAGTAAACAGAATTTGGGAATAAGTTCTTCACAACTTGACCCATGTTAGTCAAAACATGCATCATGCAACATATATGCCCTGAAACTCAGGACTTTGACCTAACAAACGAATATCGCCGCCTCGAAGACCGACGATCAAGTGGAAATCGGTCAGACCGCCCCCAGGGCCAGTCTGACCGCCCACCCTGGCCGGTCTGACCGCCACCTATGGGCCGGTCAGACCGCCAGCTGGGACTTAGCCATTTTTCCTCTATGGAAAACTGAAACCTACTGGAATTTTCAAACCAATAGAACTTTTGACTGGAGACTCCAAAAATTATAAGACCAAGTGCAAAAGAATCCCTTCTCTTGCCTACACACTCTATTTTTGGCCCAGCTCAATTCTCACTTTCTGTAACTGGCCGGTCCGACTGCCACCAAGGCTGGTCAGATCGGCCATGGATCGGTCGATCGGCCACCGGCCGTCGGACCGATTCGCCTCGACAAAGACCGAACTTTGTCGAAAACACGTGAAACGATAAACCGTAAACGCCATTGCCAATTATCACATCATCATAAGATCTGGAGCATATCCCCATGATATCCACACTTATGTTGTCATTTGAAATGTTTATGATATCTTAAAAATCTAAATAATATACAATATACATAAATATATTCTCAATCATTTATACAAACTTTAAAATAAATCTAGCCATGCAAATACGCGGGGCACCCTACTGGTTTAAATTAACCCAACGTAAATATATCTATGCATGCAACCAACAAAAAAATAAGTTCCTTAAAAGAGAGAGAGAGAGACTACTACACAATGGGTCATCGAAGATGGTTCTGAACAGTCATCGCATATGGTTTTTGAATCGTCTGAATTTATGTGTCTGTGATAATTTTATCACAGACGGTTTGTGAGGCGTCTGTGATAAGTCACATCACAAACGGTTTTGGGTATAAGCCTTTTGTGATAAGTCACAATATATACGGTTTTGGGTCGAAGCCGTCATTGAAGTCCTGCTATCATAGACGGCTTCAACCAAAAATCATCTGTAAAGACTTACTATCACAGACGGCTTCTAGCAAAAAACTGTCTGTGAAGGCTTACTATCACAAACGGTTATATGTACTAACCATCTGTGATTGGAGACAAATCATAGACAGTTATTCGTGGTAGCTGTCTCTGATTGTAGGACTTCACAGATGGTTTATACCACAAAACAGTTTGTGATAATCCGTTCTATACCTAAATATTTTTTCTGTTTTTCGGCTAGCATTAGGAAATACTGGCCATGCTCTCTAAAAACATCATGTAGATAACAAATACAAACAAATACACACACACACACACACACACACACACACACACACACACACACACATATATATATATATATATATATATATATATATAGGATAAATAATTTCTACTCCCGGGTGTAGTTACTCCCACCTCTGATATACCACTTAAAAGAACTTGACATACTCCTTTATCACTTTGGGTATACTCATATACTAATTATAAGATATTCTAATGCGAACCACATGAAAAATTTGTAAGAAAGTCCTTAGTTTTTAGCATATTTTGTAAATACCTTCATATTTGCACTAAAAAGGAGTATGTCTAAAAATTTGTACATACCACCCCTGAAAATGTGTGAATACCACCTAGGTGATCTTATATACTCGTATACTACACATACATACTCTCGGTTGCGTAAGATACTCTCTACGTTGTGAGATACGGAATAGGGAGTAACTACTCCCGGGAGTAGGAAAAAGGCTTCCTATATATATATATATATATATATATATATATATTTATAGATTGATTATAGATGAATTGTCATAATGTTTTTCCAACATGTTTACACAGATACAATAAGAAAATATTGTTTGTCACTAAACTAAAATTTTTATTCAGTCCGTATGAAACTCTCTTTTTGTGTGAATGACCCCCGACATTAAAAAGATGACGAGCCGTCCTCCAATTTTTGGAGAGTTTTTTCAATTGAATTGTACTTAAAGGGATCTTGATGCACAGTCACTAGGAAGAGTAAAGTCGTAAGCACTTATATATATTAATTGATAAGTAGGAAATTAGAATCATGTTCCACCTACACATGTATATTACCTTATTCCACTTTGGTACAGTGGCAATTAGAATCCAGTGGCACCTACACATGTATGCCGCCATAGTTCTTAAAACTAAGTTCATGTTGTATATAACGTACAAATTAATGAGTACAGCAATGAGCGAAGCACTTACCCTTGGTCGTAGGGTACAAGTATGTACTCCTTGTCATTGTGAGCAAGTAGTCCTGTTTTTACGTAATTCTCGACGTAGGATGCATCATTGTTGATGTATTGCTTGGAGAATAAGTGTGGGTCAAGAAAATCGATTGGTTCTTTTCTTCGTTTGGCTTCTTGGGTCATGTGTCTATACAGAAGCAAGGAGTTATGACATTTATCGGTATTACATGAATGTAGACCATAATTGTACACACTTACAGTGTCTAGTATCTTAAAAGTCAGGCATCGAGGGCATTGAGGTTGAAGAGATCAAACAAGTCGTCAAAGCGCACCACGAAGAAGCAAGACTCGTGGAGAAAATGCCTCGCCGTGTACTTGATGGTTAAACCTGAATGGCATTTTTTCCTCATCTCGTTGGTCTTATCCACGTACCACGCATGCAAAGAAGTGACAGCCATTCCAAAACTGGCTACGAGCGTATCCGGGTCCAACAACTTACCTATGGAGTATGTCCATTGCTTTTGAGGTGCCTTGATTTTCTTTGATTTGGTCTTGCTGACACTCTGGTATATGTTCTTCATGGAAGACAAGTGGGCACGTTGTTCGTATATGCTCGGTGTGGTTTTCATGTGAGCCGATACGGTGGTCTGCCGACGCGAATCAAGTGCCTGTGGGGACATCGAAGGGTCGGAGAGGCCGCAAGCTGTAGATGGCCGTGTTGAGAGGCCAACTATTCATGCTGGGTGGATGCCAGCACGGAAGGGTCCAGGGCGATGTCCCTCTTCGACGACTAGACGAATGTGTGGACGGCATCCCCTAGTGTCATGATCTCGTCGTTTGAGGCTTCTCTAGTGGGGACATCGAAGGGAGGGTCAGGGAGGCCGCAGGCAGTACATGGTCGTGTGGAGAGGCCAGTTGTTCATGCTGGGTAGATGCCGACACATAACAGACCAGGGCGATGTCCCTCTTGGGCCATTGGATGAATGTGTAGACGGCATCCCCTAGTGTCATGATCTCATCGTTTGGAGGACTTCTCAAGAGGGACACCCTTTAAAACATCATGTACCATGTCCACCTGAACCTTCACAAAACCAGTCCCTAGCTGGGCATCATGCACTAACGTCCCTAGTGGGCATGGATACGCCATCCCCCGCCCAGCCTCAACAGGAATGGAGCCAACAAGCCTAACTATGAGGTTGCATGGCGTGGGCTCCTACATAACGATACACGATTAGCTAAGATGTCCAATAGGTCTATCTATGTACATTACCTGGATGTTGTCGATAGGTTATTGAAAGTCGTTATGTTCAGAAACTAGCATGGACGTGCAGCTACTCCGATGTTGAGGGGGACTGGCTGTCAAAATGACGGGGCAGCTCGCGACTGGTTGAGGACTTGATCCATTCTTTCCTCCAATGATGCTATATGTCGTCAAAATTCAGCACGAATCTCCTCTTTCAACCGTTCCTTGAGCTCGGCCTTGGATCTCTTCCTACTCCTATACCTCTCGAAGTCGTGTGGGAATCCCTGCCTCCAAGGTACATAAACCCCAAGGCCTCGTGTGCAACCTGGGTGCTCCTTGTTTCCTAGGGCTGTGGATAGCATATCCCTTTCCCTGACTGTTCTGAAGGTGCATTAAGAAGATTCGGTATTCAATGTTTGCTGCAAGAGGCCATCATGTTAATTTAGACCCTATTCGTGCAGGTGATTGCCTCGATGACAAGCTTCTTCGACGTTGCTTCTGTGTCGAACTCCCCCTGGTTGCAGCTCATCAGCTCATGAATATTCATCGCATCTAGGCCCTCCCCTGGACCACCTTGTACCGCCATATCAACAGGTCCAACCCATCCGGTCCACCTAGTATGAGACCATCGTCATAAAACACAAGCAAGTCTTACATGTTGGACGTTATGTAAAGCCACAACAACCTAATGCATATGTTACGAGCAATTAAGTGTTCTTTACTATATATAATCAAATAAGTAGGTCACACTATTTAGTCTATATTTCCCTACTTCCCCAAAATAACTACGCTACCATATCTAACCAAAATAACGACTTTTCGGTAATCAGTGCTTGTAAAACAAACTACAAAATTAAATACGACTAACTAACTACGACTAATTAATTACGACTAACTAACTATGATTAATTAATTACGACTAACTAACTACAAATAATTAATTACGGTGAGTTAGTTACAACTAACTAACTATGACTAATTACTTTGGACTAATTAATTAATTGAGACTTAATTAATTAGGACTAATTAACTACGACAAACTAACTATGACTAATTGATTTGGACTAAGTAATTCTGACTCAATTAATAACGACAAATTAATTACAGCCAATTAATTAGGACTAACTAACTACAAGTAATTAATTATGACTAATTAATTAGTACTATTTTAATCACAACTCAATAATTACAACTAACTAACTATGAGTAATTAATTACAACTCGTTAATTTAACACTAATTACATAGTTAATAGATATAATGCATATGAGAAAATTACCTCCTCTAGAAGATCTTCATTTGACGTCGAACTTTCTCTACTAATATGACCGCTAAACACTGCTTTAAACACTCTCAAATCGACAGTGAAATCAAAACTAATTTCGGGCGATCGTGCTACCTCTCGCTCGCTCGATCCTCTCTGTCTCTCTACGCCGAGCAGAATGGTTTTGGGATGGAAGAACAAGAGCGACACGCTGGGTTTTAGAGCCGTGCAAAGGAATGCGTTCAACCAATTGCGAAGTAACAGGATGGAATCAGATTCCCTCAAACGGGCGACACACTAGTTTTTTTGCACATGCGGGGGGACAATGAGAATCAAGTGGGGGCTGATGTGGCCAGCGACGAGATGGGAGGGAATCAATTCCCTCCTGCGCATGGCGCAGATGGAATCCGAAGCATGTCCGTGCCCAGGAATTTCATTCAAAAAATTAAATTTCACATGAAATGACGGGTGTAGTGTGCGCGGGGGCGGGGGGGGGGGGGGTCTGTGCCCCTGCCATATAGACACAGCGAGTCTGGGCCAACGGTGCACGGACGAGGGGCTCTAGGCACCCGATGCGCGGACAAGGCAACGTGTCGCTCACTTAGCGACTCCATGTGCCTTTTTTGCTTTGACTCGAGAGAGGGGGTAAATTTGCTATTTAAGTGCCACATGAGGCGAAAACTCCTCAATGTCTATATATATGGAGCTCAAGCACACCTACAAATCTCTCTACCTATCCACAGCACACAAGCTAAGGCTAGCATTGCCTAGATTATCTTTTCAAACTAAGTACAACTCTCCCAACCCCATCTAAGAAGAAAGCCATGGCCAATAATCTAGCTGTGAATGTGATATCCTCTCTCGCCATTGCCCTCCTCTACACCACCCTCCAAGCCCAAGGTACACGCATGGATCCGCGTATATAACGCTTATGATCTTTATTAAATGATTGATTCTTGTTGTAAAAAGAATTTAAACTGGCCTGCAACATTTCTTTACTATTCGTTGCAAATGTGACGAGCAGGTGTAAGGGAAGCCGTTGGTGGTCACAGCAGCCGCGTAGTACGTGCTGCTGGAGCCTAGGCCAGAGCAGCTGGTGTCGACGATCCTCACCGGCATGGCTGTGACGGCGGCGGACACGGCGGACACGACGATCCATTGAGCTCGCCGAGATCCCCTTCCCCAGCCCGCATGTGACAATCCTACCGCCGGGCCGGACTACCTTGTCGTTGACACGTGAAACCTGTGGATGGCGGGCATTTGTGATAGGCTCGGCATCCCGCGGCTGGTGCTGCACTGCTCGTCCACCTACTTCCTCCTCGTTGTGCACAACCTGTCCAGGCACAGTGTGTGCGTCTGCGTCGCCAACGAGATGGTGCCCGTCGAGGTGCCTGACTTCCCAGTGCGCGCTGTCGACAACAAGGCCACATTCCTGGGGATTCTTCCAGTAGCCAGGGCTGGAGAAGGAGGAGCGCGACGTGATCGAAGCCAAGGCCACCGCCGACGGCTTGCTGATCAACACATTCAGGGACATAGAGGGCGTCTTTATCGACGGGTGCGTGGCGGCACTCGGCCGGAGGACATAGGCAGTCGAGCCGACGTGCGCCTCCAGTATGGACGCTCACATGCAAGGCTGTCGGACCTGGATTTTCTAATCTAGAATCCTCTGTGAAATCACCGTACTACTCCCTGAATCAGTAGGTAGCCCTCACAGTACACATTGCTAATTCATTTCATACATCGCAGATCATACCAAACATAATATTACAACCACACAGTTAAATAGACCACGTCGGGTCGAGTTTACAAAAGCGGGCCGATAAGGCCAAATAAGTCCATTACATCAGGTACAGAAATAAGCGCAGAATCAAAAGGAACAGGGTGCAACACCTCACAGGCGAGCGACTGCGGTGACATACGTACAACTGATGTTAACCAAAGAATTGGTGAACATTGGTTGTACACCGGCACCTACGGAGCCAACTAGACTGTGGCGAGCCCTAGCCTACGAAGCTAACTACTCTTCGCCCTGGTCTTGACCGTCGAATCCTTGGTCCTTGTAGTAAGCATAGTCGTCTGGTTCGGCGGAATTTGGGGTTTGGGGAAAGAGCGAGAATGAGCACAACTACCGTGCTCGTGAGCCAACACAACAGATGCAATATTTAATATGCAAGGCTAATCATGGATGGCTTGGGTTATTTTATTTGCACAAAGCAATATTTGTAAATACACATAATAGAAAGTCCTATTACCTAGCATTTTGACTAAAGCATGATTTCTTAAAGGAGAATAATTGTGCAATATTAAATACAGTGGAGGCTACCTTCACCTCATGCTTGTTTTGATGGTGGTTACCCCCACCTATTAACAGCGCTGGGTAAGACTACCCAGGGAAAATTCAATACAAGGCCCGATGAGCCTACCACAATTTTTAACCCACCCACAAGGTTGTTTTGAAATAGAACTAACTAATGTAAGTTCCTATGCCCGCCCGTGACCGTGGGCACGGCTGTTCGAACAGTTTTTATTTCTCTGCAGAGAGTGTACACTTTACCTACAAGAGATAATGATCTTGATATATACACACGTTTCCTTATACATGTGAATCAAGGGAGATTACCACAAGACCTTTACAATGCATCCCCCAGTGTTTGCTACACCCGCTAAGGTTTCGTCTGAGAGTGGTTACGCTCTCGCACCCGCGTCAACCATGCCCCCAAACCCCCTCTTGCGCCAAGAACTCCCCAACCCATAGGCTCGGAGGCCTATAGCGTTGCGAGACATCTACCTGGTGTAACTAGTACTGATGGTCACAAATTATTTAGCCAGGTCGACACCATTATAGACTTGTGGTTGTACTGTATTGCGATAGGAGGTCATCACATGATTAAGTTCTTAAGGTTATCTGGGCGGTTCATACCACATACCAAACACATACCAACATATCCTGGGCTACATTAGTACCCAACCACATACCCTCCAACACACCATCCGCCCAGATGGGGTATTAGCAAGTTTTTAGAGTTACGAGGATAGTAAAACAAATTAACTCAACCATTTCAGTCATTTACCCCAATGACTGCCCAAAACAATCTTTAAATTTAAAAGATGATGATTGGGGTAGTTAATACCCCAGTACTCAAGCAAGGCTAGCATGGCACTTGAGTACAGACTATAACTAATAGGTTACCATATAGTTACTAGGGTGACAAGGATCAGGGAATCCAATTACCAAGGGCATGGTATAATAATTACTTAATAAACAAGTTGGTATTTAACTACCTTAGAATCATTTAACATACATTTGCATAAAAATTAAAGCATGCAGTTTGCTATTTTAAAAGAACATAGTTTGCATAAAATGTAGGTTCAACATGGTCAAAGTGTTGACTCGCCTGGGTCAAAGGCTAGGGGGTCTTGAAAGTCTTGAGCTGGGTCGACGTGGGAACCTTCGGCTTCTTCGAACTCTACTCGGGCGATCGCACCAGAAATAAAGAGACAAGCCAACAAGACAAAAAGTATAAAATCCACAATAATTGAATTCAAAAATTAATCAAACCAGTACCAAAACAAAGGTCTTGATTTTACAAATTTTTGGGCATAAGTTTCATAATTTTTGGAGTTATAAAGAAAGAGATATGAATTTTTGAATCTTTAAAACAAATTTTCAATTAAAGAGAAAATCTGGAAAAATCTGGCGCTGACACGTGGCCTCCGGTCCACAGCATATTGCACGGTCCACACGTACTGTAGCGTGGACTGGTTTCATGCGTGCTGGTCCACGGGCGCTGTTGCCGAGCCCACCCGTTAGTGGCACATCGCGGGGCGGGGCCACCTGTCAGGCGCGACCACGGCGTTAAAACGGTGATGCGCTTGGCACGTCGCCTCGTCTTCCTCCAGTGGCGCAGAGAAAACGAGGGGGAGAGGGAGCGGGCGAGGAAGAGAGAGAGGGAGGCGAGGGGGCGCAAGGTGGCGGCGGAACGGGGTCGGAGCCGGAGACGAAGGAGAAGGAGGGCGCCGAGGTGGGGTCGGCTCGGGAGATGAAGCGGTGGCGACGGCTCCAAGGAGACGAAGGTGGAGGCGGAGAGGCGACGGCTCGAGCGGAGGCACCTGAGCGCTGGAGACGAAGGCGGCGGTGCTGGATGAGGTGGGGGTGGAGGGGGAGGAAGGAGGAGGCGGGACTTCTTATAGCCGGCGGGAGCGGAGAGGGGCAGAGGTGTGCTCGCGCGTCCCGAGCTAGGCCATGAGTGCCTGCTCTCCGACGTGACCGGGCGAGGCAGGAGTGCGGCAGCGGGCGATTGGTGTGGGAGGCGGCGATGGAGACAAGGAGAGGATGGTCGGGTGCTGCAGTCAAGCGGAGGAGGGGGATTGGAGAGGAGGGGGTGGCGATGCGACGGGGCAGGTGCTGCGGCTGTCGACGGCGGAAGTGGGGGAGGGGCAGAGGGGAGAGAGAAGGCCAACGATTGGGGGTTGAGGGTGGTGGCGTGCGCACAGGGCGAGGCGATGAGGAGACCGGGCCAGGAGGAATCGGGCCGGGTCGGGCCCTAATCCCAGGTTAGGGTTTCGCACAAAGTTTGCAAATTTCGGATTTGAATTAGAACTCCAAATCTTGATTTGAGTTCTGAAATCTGAGGATGTTACAAAGGCCGACCAGGACAATCGCGCGGACATCGACGTCGGCCATATTGTGTCATGGCTCGATGCCCGGCCGCCGGTGTTCGTGTTGTACGCCAGCTTTGGCGGCATCACGCAGCTGCCAGCGAAGCAGGTCATCGAGCTCGCCTGTGGCCTCGAGCCGTCAGGGCAGTCGTTTGTCTGGGCCATCAAGGAGGCCAAGGCCAACGCCGCCATAAGGGCATGGCTCAGCGACGAGGGGTTCGAGGAGCGTGTCGGGGATAGGGGTCTCCTCGTGTAGGGTTGGGTACCGCAGGTGACCATCCTAGCGCACTCCGAGGAGGCTAAGGGGGCGGAGGTGGAGGAAGGCGGGTAGAGCGGCGACTTCCTGGTAGTGACGGTGGCCGAAGGCGACTGGATCTGGCAGCTCACGGCTGGATCCGGGCCGATTCAGATAGAGAGGTAGAGAAGAGGAGAATAGAGGAAGAAAGAAGAGAAAGTGTAAAATAGACTAGCCTTCTCTCTCCTCTTTAATCCGAAAATGAAATTACATTGACCTCAGTGTTCTACAGCAAAAAAAAAAGTCACATAATTTTAGTGCCTTCTGATAAAGACATAAAATTTGGATGTCTACTGATCAATGATACAAAAGTTAGGTGTCATGTAGTCAATTTTGCCTACTAGATACATAGTCCATCCCACAACACCAAATGAACAAATTCTGTGCTAGTTGAGCTCTGTTTTAAGCCCATCTGGGGTCTGGATGTCTTATGACTCTGATCAGGTTAAGATGACCGTGCTGGGCTAGCAGACCGTGCGTTGGTTTTCCGGCACCAACCAAGGCTAGCAGACCGTTCATCTGGGAAGGGACGTCTCGGATGGACCGAACGTTACTTGTACAGCTCTCGCGGATCGTGTGACTTGACTCTTTTTGTCCGTGTTCTCGACAAGTTGACTTTAGTCTCTGCGTGGTCTCATCTCCACGGCAATCCATTTCCCCAAGATGCCAAGCGACGAAGAGATCAGGAAACCCTAGCCAATTTTTCGCCCATCCATCCCCATGGCGGACGACGGAGCCGGCGAGCACCAAGGCCTAGACAGCTTCAGCGAGCTCCTCGACGACCTGCTCCCCCCTGGTCCAGGCCAACCGGACCTGCGCGCTCTCCCGCTGCCCGCGTTCAGCGATGCCTCTGCGGCCGCGGCCGGCCTCGTCGACGGCGCCCTGGCGGGCCATGCCCCCGACGTTGACATCGACGACCTCCTCGTCCAGATCACCCGGCGGGCCTACTTCGACGCGGCCCGCCTGGCCGCGTGGGCCGCCATCGCCGCCGGGCGCGTCATGCGGGACCTCACCGTCCAGCTGTCGCACGGGATCGTGAGCCTGCAGGACGGCGTGGCTCTCGAGTACTCCTGAGCCACGCGAGGGCGTCGGAGATCACCTTGTCCCTGGCGGACGCCGTGGGTGGAGCTCCGGCTGCTCCCGATCACGCCCGTCTCGTTCGTCGCCTTGGATTTCCTCGTGCTGCACGGCGCCCGCTTTGCCGACGGGGCGCGGCCATCAGTGAGGTCGTTTCCTCGCGCTGCCCATGCCTTCAGATCCTGCAGATGCTCGAGGTCCGCGGCGTGAGGGAGCTCAGGCTCCGCACCGCGTCGTTGAAGAAGCTGCTGCTGAGCTCTCTCTTCGAGCTAGGGCTTCTGGATGTGGTGGCATAAAACCTACGTGCCATCATAGAGAGAAACTGCTTCTTAGTCTTCATAAAAACTTGCAAGGCGTCCGTTTGCGCCCAGATACTGACGGAAGTTCACTGGCCCGACCATGTTCAGTTCGGCAGCAGTACAAGGTGGCTGCAGAAGCTCATCGCTGATCATGATTTAGTTGATACTCCGGCATTTCTTGGAGGAGGTTATTACAATTTCACAACGCTCCTAGAGCATTTCAAGCGTGTGGACGTCCTAGAGCTTCACATCTCGATTACAAAAGTAAGTACACTTTTTGGTGTGGATTTAATTTAGAGTAGAATTATATATAGCCACAATTAACACATCCGGTTGCATTATATACGTATAGTCGCAAGAGACATGCGATGTGCTAATAGGGTTAATTATAGTGTACGTTCTTCGTGTGTGTATATACTATATATATAGGAAAAAGCAGTGGTATGTTCAGTTTTGTGCAGCATCGTGACGCACTTCTATGTTTGGGATTTTTTCCAGACTTACTCTACATGGTAAACCAACTAAATAATATGATATTGCAGAAGTTTTTTTAGGTGAATGAGATTGCACAAACTTTAATTTGGTTTAATCTGTATACTGGATCAATATGTATGGACCTCTAGAGATATATGCTTGTGATCATGTTAATTGAGCGGGACATCTAGGGCTATGATATACTTTTTCTTGGTTGAGAAATATTTTCAATATGGTTATATAGAGTTGCTATTTTCTATGTGTATTGTGTATTGAAGATAATTAAGTGGTTGAGGTCGCTGGTTATTTCATAATTGTTCCCTGCGGTGTCTAAATTAATCCTCCTGATCCTTTTTTTTTTTTTTGCTTCTCATGGCTCTTGCAGCGTCTTAACTGGTTTATATATTTTCATTGTAAATTATTGTTGACCCTTGGAAATGCATGCGATATTCTGTCTTCATTTGTTATCATTTCAAAACTCAGTTTATTAATATTTATTTTAGTTCCAAGGGATACACCGAAAAAGTTAAGATGTGCTTTTCGTACAAGATGTACAATTAATTAGTTTTTGAGTTGGAGATCTCATGAACTTAATTTGGATCTTTGCGTGTCAACAGATTTGTGCTATTTATTATGTCAAAATTATAAATTATTTTTGTTTTGATTGTTTTGTCAACAGATTTGTGCTATTTATTATGTCAAAATTATAAATTATTTTTGTTTTGATTGTTTTGTAAATCGCTAATTTCAGTGGGTGTGTACTCACAAATATTAGCAAAGTCAGCTTGAATGATAGTCTTCTAGCTCATGGGTTACACGCATTTGTCTTCCATTTTTATATGTTCCAAAGAGGAGAAAATTGCAAAAGTGAGACATCTGCTTTAAGAATTTTTTGTCGGTCTAATTAAGGAGCATATTGAGTTAAGGAATTTGTGGCCTTTAAATTAGCAAGTTGATGAACTGCACGGAGCAATAAATAGTTTGCCCTTCAATGTGCTATTGTCATTTATAATTGAATCCCCTACATGGTTGTTTGTGGATTCTTCGTATGCATGTATGCAACCGAATTATGTAGTAGTGGCAGCGAAAGAGAGATTTGGGATGGGTGCTTGTGAATGCCAGTACCGTAAATTTGGGTAAAATGGATGGGATTATAAAATGTTAGCTTAGCAAGCATGTGATCACAAAAATAAATTTTGATATGTTTTGTGAGTAGGTGCGTTGATTTGGCTGAAACCGAGAAGGAGATCAGTAGCTCTTTGGTGAAAGGTAGAACAAAGATCGCCGGTGTATCAATCCTATGTTGTATTTATACATGGAATAGGTATGTAGTTTTGAAGTATATATAAATTGTACTTGGGGCAAAACATAGCAAGAGAGATGCCTTCCATTCTGTATAGGTAAACCTTTCAGGTAGAATGAGTTTTTTCGGTCAATAATTTTAAATTGTACAAAAGACCATTAACCTACCTAGTAGCTGGTTTGTTAGTTGATGAAGTTGAACCTTGTATTTGATTGATTGATGTATTACACACTGATTTACTAGGCTACAACTAGCAGTCTAAAGCAGCCAGTGTCTCAGTGATATTGTCGGACCCGAGAGTAACACCTCAAATCTTTTGTGTATTCTAAACTAATCCCTGTAATAGTAGCTAGTGTACACAATAAATAGTTATGGTAACATCCATGATTCGTACAACTTTAATAATAAATATAAGAGTTTATTATAAGAAAGATTTACAAGCCAACAATAAAGAATACAACTGAAGACAAAGAAGAAATAGTGCAACCCAACTAATCTGCCACAGACAATTGGCTGGGGTAGCAGCCTAGTCGTTGAGATCCACACCGGTAGCGAAGTCATTCTCCTCTGAACAACATTTTATTAAGCAAGAGTGAGTACAAAAAATATACTCTGCAAATTACACCCATAACAGAGTTAATGCATGCATGAATATTATCAAATGAAGGTTTATAGGGTTATTTGTGAAAAAAAACAATCTTTGACATTTTAAATACAATACTAAGTTCAAAAGCAGTTATAATATATCTAAAATTGAATTTGATTTTAAATATCAAGTTAGTGCAAGATGCACTACTAGTGAAGGACTAACCCCTTACACCAAGGCTTTCTGCCCAGTTCCCAATTGGATAAATTATCCAAAATCATTTGGTTAAATCATAAAAAAAATAAAAACCAAAATCTAACTTTGAGTGGCTTTGCTCAGTATGTCTATGACTGTGGATACAGCTATTCGAATAGTTTTACACTCTGTAGAGGTTGTACAACTTTACCCACAAGAGATAATCAACTTTCACTATCGGCCATGACACGCTTCCAAAGGCGTGTGACGAAGTGATTATCACAAGGCTGTTACAATGCTTCATCCCAAAGCAGTTATGCCCGCTAAGGTATCACCTCCATTAGACCACCAGCCCACCGGAAGTCTCCCTCGCCAAGTAGGAATTTCTGTCTACCTGACACCCACACAACCAAATGGCACAACTAGCATAGGGATGTTGCAAATTATTAAGCCAAATATGTCCCGCTCCTGACTTGTGGCAGTACGGTGGAGCTTAGCAAGAAGCGGCACGAATATCAGTCCTTAACCAACTTGGAAACATTACAAAAACCCTGGACTCAATCATTGAAATGAATTGATCCTGTGCATTGACTTGCACCAACCTGATATCCATTTTGCCCAAGTTTAAACCATCTTTGCTTTTATTTTGCTTTCCAAAATCATTTGCAAAATTCTCCATGGCAAACCAATGCCATAGACTTATTTCCAAGCCGAGTTGATTTTTTTTTGGCTAAATTCCCAAATTAAATATTTTTGGTCTAAGCATGTCTTTTCATAACATTTTCCAAATGATCCTTATTCATAATATCGTATCAACTATGTTTTATCTACGGTGACAATATATTTGATTCAATGTCAATAGTGGTCATACAAAGGATTTAGGCATAACTATGAATTTACAACAGGGATTTAAATAACTGAATATAAATAAGTATGTTGTAATAATTTAAAATATTAGGATTAAAATATTATTTAAGGATGTAACTTGCCTTGCTCAATTATTGGGAAGTCGTCGAAATTTGAATCTCCGAAGTCGTCGAAATCTATACGCAAAAATAAGCCAAATTAAAAAAAAAGCAAATAAACTCCAAATTAAATAATTTAGGTTATGGGAGATATATATTGAATTTAGATGAATTTAGAAATTTGAATAAATGGAATCAGAGCTCGAATGAAGGAGAACGAGCTCTCAAAAGATTCAAATTCACATGAAATAATATAATTGGATTTTTGGAATTTATGGAATTATTTTCCTAAAGGAAAACAATTATTGTGTCATGATGATGTTAGTGACTGGTAAAGGAATTTTGGTCGAATTATTTTTCAAAAGGAAAAGAAAATAGGTCACTAACATGTGGGCCCCCGGGTCTATGGACCGGGTCCACGTGATTTACTCTGGTCCATGGTGGTGGCGTGGCAGTGGCGCGCGGGGACCGAGGGATGCCGACGAACGACGGTGAGGCGGCCAGCGGCAAGGGTAGAGGTGGAGATGGGGATCCAGGAGCTCACCTTGGCAGTAGTGGAACACGAAAGGGTGGACAACAGTAAGGGCAAAGGCGGCGGCGATGTTGGGCTCACGGTGGCGCGGGAGCTCCGGCAACGCTCCAGCGAGGAGAGTGCGTACACGGCGTAGAACGTGGTGTGGCGAAGGTGATGGCATAGAGCAAGATGGTGAAGCTCCACTGTCAACGGCAGAATAGGCGACAGCGGCGTCGCCCGGTGGCTGGCGGTGAAAAGCTTCAACTGCGGCCAGTTGAGAGAAAGAGGCGAGATGATCTCCTGGGTATGAGTTGAGGGGGGAAAGGGGCTCGCGAGGCTCCCTTTTATAGGGCAAGAGGATGCCGAGGAAAGGAGATCGGGTGTGCGACCGTTACACACCAGCGCGGGTGGTTGTGGAAATGCGAGTTTTAATGGGAGTTAAATGGGGGGATGGGCGGAGTGAAGGCGTTGTGAGGGGGTTCCATTTTGCTTTGTAATGTGTGAGAAAGAGGGAAGAAACGTCCGGAGTTAAGAGCTTCAGGTGTGTGTCAATGGCGGCTTGTGCGATAGAATAAGAAGGCCGAAGGAAGAAGAAAACACAAGGAAGGAGAAGGATGACACGCGGGCCCGGGATGGTAGTGAGGGAGAGAGAGGGTGAAGGGCGAGTGGCTGACGGGCAGGGCCCAGTTGGAAGAGAGAGGAAGGGGAAAAGGTGGCCTGGCCGGGAGAATGGGCCAAGCGGGCCATGCGTAGAAGAAAATAGAAATGGGCTGGGAGAGAGAATTTCAACCCGATGGTGAGTTAGGATTTTAATTGATTTTCAAATTTCGTACAAATTCCTTGAATTATTTTGAACTTATTAAAATTATTTCTAACTTAAAGTTGGCTAATAATTTTGCACATAAATTATTTATAATTTCTGCAAAATAGGAAAAACTTTTTTAAAATCCAAGAAATCCCAGAAATTAATTAATTTTTCCTTTTCACTTTATATCCAAGAAAAAAAACAAAAAACTCAATAATTTTTTTTGACTTTTAAAATCTAGAAAATTCAAGAAAACCAAGAAAACTCTTTTAAAACTCAAAAAATCAGTAAAGTATTAACTTTGTTAATTTTAATTTTGGTAATGGAACTTTGGGATGTTACAGAAATATAGTTCCATGAAATTACGCTCTAACTTGGAACCCTCATAATTTTTTATAATCTCCTAGCTGTTGAATATTTATTATAACCCAACACAACTTTATTTACAACATGTTAAAGAAGGAAAAACAGAATTGGATTTCTGCAAAATGTAGATTAATTTAAAGAAACCCCCTTAATGTTGTTAGTATATTTTATATACTTCACTATTAAAGGAATATTATGCTAGCGTGATTTTAGTACGATATCTTTAACTAATCGGTAAACTTTGGATATTTTTTAAAATTTGATAGTCATGATTTTTCATGTGTAATGATATTTAATACTTGAAGATGCTCGCTGGTAAAATAGGAAAAATAATGGGATATAGTGAGATTAGCATATAATGCCTCTCTATCTCTCTCTCTCTCTCTCTCTCTCACACACACACACACACACACACACACACATCATAAATTAGCTTAGTATGATGAACTATGTGGCTCTGTTCGACAAATAAGAAGTGTTTGATTCTATGCACACTTAAATTTTAGAGTTCCAATTTTTTTCTCTGATTTAAATTTTAGCTACAGTTTAGTATATATGACACTAGATAAACAGTGGGTCCTAATTTGCCTGGTGTTCCCTGGTCACTTTAGAACAAAGGGATGCCACAAGCTACTAATTGGACACAGGTCATATATGGTCTGAACCTGTACTTACAATATGAACATCTATTAGGAAGTGAACTAACCTCCAAATTTTATAAAGAGATAAATAAAACAGGAATTACAAAGTTTCAGAAACGTTTCCGGTTTGCGGAGAAAGTTACCCTCTACATTCTCTGCAAATTAAGTCAATTGCTTTGTCGTCTACATTCCGAGGAAGGCGATGGAGAAAATGCAAATTTTATTAGAAATATTCATGTATTTCCTTCCCTCTCTACAATCTTACTCAAATGTTTTCGGTCTTCATCCCATGAAACTATATAAATATTTGAAAATTCATATCTTTTACAAAACGTAGAACAACATAGTAATTTTGTAAAGCACCAATTGTTTTTGTTATTGTTCCATCTTTAGGGAGAAACCATTATCATTAACATTAACTTGATCAAGCTTGATGTTACGTACTACCAAAACTCGTAATAGAGAAACGGTTGGAAACTAGAGGCTTTACTAATTGAACTATGAAAAGTATGCACAAATTCTTGGTCACACATGATATAAAACTAGCAGCTGGCTCCGTTGAGATGTACAATTCTGTTGATGGTTAAAGCATGTCAAACTTGACTGTCGAAATAGAAGATAGGATTGGTTCAATTAAAACTAAAGAGGAGTGTGGATGTGTTGTAAAAATCAAGCAAGTACCTACTCTTTAAAGTTGACAATAATATTTATTAACTGTCTAATTTGTTTACTCTTTGGTAGGATATACAAGGGCACAGAATTGTGATGGAACATGTCAAACTTCTTGATCATTCAGAGCTACATTTGTTCATGGCAGCAAAATGGTCATGCATTTGGTGTGAGCATAGTATCCTTGCTTAAGAAATGCTACAAAAGCTCAGTCTGTACCTAATTGATTGGACGGTAAACCTTTTGGAAAATTTTTTATCTTTTACCTACCTCACTCTAATTTTTTACTTCACCAAAAATTGGTTTAATTTTTAATATCATTTAACCTGTTTCTATACCAGTAAAATGGTGCATGTCCATCGGATTGCATTTGTCGTCAGCCTCCAAATTGGAGGGATGAAAAACTCCCATTGGATTCCCTGATAGAGCTAGTGATAGATAATTTTAGAGGCACACATAATCAAACTTTTTTTCTCTACTTTATTCTCACATGTGAAAACGTGGTCAGCAAGGTACTTATAGAATTTTCGAGGGATGTAGAACCAAACAAACAGATTTGCGATGAGATCCGCCGCTTGTCTCCATCAAGCACCATGAAGATCACAAGAAATGAATGATGAGATTAAGAACTAAGTACTTAGTAGGTTGGAATTGGTTCGTTGCGATGGGCGTCAAGCCTAGCTAGCTGATAAAGATAATACATTTCTTTGGTACATGTGGATATTTGATCTTAAACATTCTATGGACATTTCACTCCTGTGTTTTCTGGACCATGTGTTAATTTGTGTATTAATATTGTGCCGCTTCTTTGCATTATGGCATTGTGCATGATCACATCATATGATGGTAAGGCCTTGCTCTTTCGCAGCGCTTGCATTAATTCTTGAGTAGATGTCTTCATCCCATGATTAAACCCAATTCCGGTCTTGATTCCTGTACGAGTATTTATTGATGTGTTGTTTGCATGAATTGATTTTATGGTTTCTGCAGAACTAAAACTTTACACTGGGATTAAGTTGAAAAAGGACAGTGTGTTCATCGTTACTGACATTTAAGCAGTTATGTCGCCTTGTTCTGCGCATGCTTGATCAGGTAGAATTGTATTTTCTATTATTAAGCACGTGTCTAGTAATATTTTATTGTTGCTGTAGTATACTACGAATTTTTACTACAAGAAAATATTGCAACTTCACTTTGTTCTGGGTGATGATAGTTAATTAGTTGCGCTAGCTATCTTCTCCAAAATGACTTAATACGGTCCTTAATTAGGAGCAGTGTGCATATATATCTTATATATCGTACCCAACATTTTCAGAGCATTTGAGACACTACTAAAAAAAGTTCTGATATGTGTACTGATTAGAATTTAGAACGACGCCTTTTATTTTTGAACTATATATGCAGGTGTTCTACTAAGACAAGTAGGAAATATTGCAACTTGCAACTCCCTGAAAGCCCTTGCATTGCCGATCGTCGTGTAGTCCATCACTCCATTGGAACCGGTAGACTTGACGATTTGGCCCTAATTAACTGAAGTCCCTGCGTATATATAATTCCAGATTGCAGATGCATTCTATTGAGTTGCATTGCATGCATCAACTAGTGCATCTAAAAGATTAAGCCGACGAGGAAAGGCGGATATTCCATTTATACTTCAACACCCTCTCACATATAGACTCCCACATACCTAAGACGTGGAATAGAAATGAGTTGCAATTATTTTTCTTTAATTGAGTTACAATTATTTTTCTTTAATTGCGTTAACCGGGTCTTAAACTCAAGACCTCCAAGTTCTGATACCATATTAAGCTGCATGTATCAACCAGTTCACCAAAAAGCTTAAGCTAGTGAGGAAAGATGGACAATTCACTTATACTTCAACACATTCTATCAGTAATATCTCGTATTGCTCGAAAGAATTGCTAGTAAAATCCTGAATATCTCGTATACGATCTGAGATCAAACTGTATACTATGCATTCGACTGTGCCTGTTGAACCGTCCGGACATTCTTTCAATCAAATTCCCTGTCCATAACATGTACAGTTGTACACCGTTTCCATCTGACAAGCATCAGTGATGAAGAAATTGCAGCCAAATGTATATATAGCATCTGGATATATTGATCAATAGACGAAGAACAAACCTGAAGGTTTCGACGTTTCACTGCAGATCGACAAGCTACTGCCTATCAAATATCAATACGGATGTTCATTTTAGATTTCTTTCCAGAGATATGCATACAGCTGGAGTGCGACGGCAACGAACCCAAGCCGTTCATCTTGGAAGGGACATCTCGGATGAAGCCAACGGCTATCTCAGACCATTCTATCCAGTCGCGCGCCCGACTATATAATTCTCGGACCAGAGTCCAACACTCCAACCCATTCACCAAACCCTACTCTCGCTGCAGCAATCCCCGCGCCGCCAGAAACCCTAGATCCCTTCCTTCCACCCACGCTCCTCAGCCCAATCCCCATGGCTCGCGACGGCGAGGCGTCCTCCAAGAGCGCGAGGGTCACCGGATCTGGCTCTGGCGTAACGGGCGGCGACGGCGAGGCTCCGGACCGCATCAGCGATCTGCCTGACGTCCTGCTCCTCCGGATCCTCCAGTTGCTTCCCTTGGTCGAGGTCATCCGTACCTGCTTACTCTCCCGCCGCTGGATCAACGTCTGGACCAGCCTCCCGGTGCTCCTCTTCAGCGACTCGGCGGTGCCCGCCGTCGAGCGCTTCCCGGATCTCGTCGACGGCAGCCTGCGCCGCTACTCCACGGACGTCAACATGCGCGACCTCTCCATCTCGCTCTACGAGCGGGCCAACGTCAACGCTGCCCGAGCCCGACTCTCCTTCTGGGTCGCCGTCGCTGCCCAGCGCGTCACTGGCCGCTTTAACCTCTTCCTGTTGTCCCTGGATCAGGAGGGGGAAGAGCGGATGTCTCTTAATCTGCCGTGCTTCGAGAAGGTGATGGGCATTTCTCTGAACGTCGGCGGGTTGGAGCTCAAGCTGCCGGCGGCTGGCACGTACACCAGATTGAGCAAGCTGTTCATTTCTGGCGTCCATTTCACTGACAACGGCGCGGCTATCAGCGACGTCGTGTCGCGGCGCTGCCCTTGCCTGCAGAGCCTGGAACTGACGATGATCCGCGGCGTGAGGGTGCTCACCTTCGATGCCAAGTCACTCCTAAACTTGCGTCTGTCCGTAGTCTTTCTTCTGGAGCGGCTCCAAGTGATCGCTGGTAATCTCGGTAAGTTGCAACTGGAGAATTGCTTCGCGAGTAGCCAAGGCGCCACGGCGCTGTGTCTCTGTGCGCCGGCGCTAGAGGAGTTTCATTGGTCAGACCGCTGCCCCGATGAGCTTCGGGAGTGCAGATTCCCTAGTTGCCTCAAGAAGCTCATTGTCGTTGAGGTTTACCTTGATCTTCTGCTATTCATTGGTGGCCGATCAAATTTCACAAAGATTCTGCAGCTTTTCTCTCGCACTGATTTTCTACAGCTCAATATTCCTATTGAACCGGTACGTACGTATCTCTGATCTTTATGCTCCAATCCATGAGTTTTTAATAGCATTATAGCCGTAGTAGTATCTCTGACATGAACTTATATACATTGTAGTATCAACTATATTAGCTAGAGACATGTGATACGCCTACTTATGTGATCAATTAGGTTGTCTATACAGGAAATTATATTGTTTATGCTAAGTATTGCAGTATGAGTAAAAGATTACACTCTTGCACTTGTTCAGTTGTCGACCTCACTTTGGTCCCTGAGAATTCAATTTCACCACTGTGGTTTCCCAAGCTTGTGTTAAGTAACTTAGGTCCATCCACTAGCTAGTTAAGCGACGAATGGACCTTAGTGACATATGCAAGCTTTAGGACCTGTCACCTGTAGACGTAAATTTTAAACATTTAGGGACCTAAGTGATAAAATCAACCATGGCCCGTGCGCGCCTTTGGTGCAATGTACTTTTACAATTTTGCAAAGAACTTTATTTGCGATTTGATTAGTTCAAAACTTATATGTATCGCATGCTAAAACATCTATCATATCATTACTTAAGTTTCGGTGATGTTAATTTACTTGATCAACTTGGAGCTTTAGATCATATATACTAGCTAGGATACACATTTTCTTGATTAAGAAAGAGCCGGTATATATAGTTGGAATTAACACTGATAGATGTGGGTTTTATAACATTGAAGAGAAGATGTCAGGTTGGTATTTGTTTTATTGGAAGCTGCTCTGCGACTTCAAAATTCTCTTCCCTTTTCCTTTTCCAAGTTGACTTTATATATCTTCAGTTATGTTATTTAAATTTATTTATTTTGAAGGGACATATTAGAGAAAATTATGGTTTTGTTTCGATTCATATACCTAGATGATTATCCGTAGATCTTATTATTTTTCCTCAGCAGTGACAATGATGATTTGCATTGGAATATACATTAAATTGCTATTTTTTTATGAAGATTATTTAGAACAGAGCCGAACAATTTGTTTCAATCACTTGACAATATATATCCTCTCTGATTGTTCATTTGGTAGGATCTAGACGAGTACGAGAACCATATGAGCAATGTGAAACTTCCTTATTGTTCGGAGTTGGAGCTATGCGTGACAAAGAACGGGCATAAATTTGGTCCAACCATCGCACACCTTCTCAAGAAAAATAGCCATGTCAGAAAGTTATCGCTTAAAACATATCATAGGGAGGTAAACCTCTTAATGTATATCTATTTTACCCCTCTTTCATTGATTTACTTTATCAAAATCAGTTCATTTATTAGATCACTTAAATATATTGTTTGTATTTTAGGATGAGTACATTTCATGCGTGCCCAACTGCGATTGCCGCCAACCTTCAAACTGGGAAGATCAGGAGATCACCTTAGACTACCTTGAACGTGTAGTTTTCGATGAATTTGGAGGCACACATGAAGAGAGGGATTTTATATACTATATTATGAGAAATGCTAAAGGGCTCCAAAAGGTCTCCATAGTGTACTCTATGGGTGTAGATCCAACTAAACGGTTTTTGCGCAAGCTACACAAACTGGCTGTGTCTACATCAGGTTGCATCATCGAGTTGCACTGAAATGCATGGCTGTACAATCAGTGTAGGAGAACTCCTGCAGTCAAACGCATGGATGCATGGAGAAGATTAAATCGTTTTTCCTGTTGTTTGCTGGATCATCTCTGTTTCTTTAAACCATATTCTCAGTTTGATATTGTAAGATCCAACTTTTAGAAATGTACGGTATGGTGCTCTGAAGTTAAGTTTAATTATTTTAGTCTTGACCTTGTTCTATGCCTAGCTTCTTAATCGAGATAAAATTGAAGGATTGAGCATTTCGTCGGCACCGGGTAACTTTTATGCAGGTTATGCTGCCGACTCCGATCTTGTCAGTTACAAGATAATGCTTGCTTTTTAAAAATGGCTGCGTGCCTTAGAAAACAGAAGTAACATGCATTGTAGTATAGTCCACAAGAAAAGATTGCCATGTACTCAGAAATCGGTACGTACACCTCTACCTCCCATTACAGCACAGAAGTACGGCGTGGATTAATTCATAGATGTACGTGCCAACACCAGCACGTATAGATCCGTACATTCGAATCGTCCTCACAATAAGACCACTCACATGTGATGTAATATCCCGTTTAATTAAAAGGTAAGAAAGATAAAGGGAAAAAAAAAGGGAAAAGAGGAGGGAAAATAGTGGCCCCGGCTGGGCCCAACCGAATTCAAGACGGACTCGGCAAGGGGCCCATGTGTGCTGCATAAAGGGGGGTGTTGATGAGGGGCTGACACCCCCTTGCCTTAGCCGTTAGCCGCACCACCCCCAAACCCTAGTTTGTCGCACGCCTGATGCATCCCTCCTGCGCTGTCGGCTAGCTCGGCCACTGCCGCGCCATCTCTTCTTGTCAGCTTGCCGCCATCTATAGTTGCTGGTGTTGTTGCTCTTGCTGCTGCTGCCACCGGTTGTAGAGGAGGAGCAAGGAGAAGCAAGGGACAAGTAAGGAGAAGAAAGCCACGACGAAGAAGGAGAGGAGGAAGAAGAGGGAGAGTTAGGGTTTCGTGATCCAATCTCCTTTGTCGAGGGATAACGATATGGAATCCTTGCTACGTTACTAGATTATATTTTAATCAAACATTAGTGTAGATCGATAGCGTGAATTGGTGATGTCCTGTTTTGGTTATTTGTGTTGCTGAGCCTTGTGAGGAAGTTTTGGAGTATCTATGTCATGTTTCATAACTTTGTCATGTTAGAAAAGTTGTAGGTTATTCTTTAAGTTTCCATAGAGTGCAATATCACTAGATTTGGCTTGGGGTGGTAGAGAGACGGTAACGGCTTCACTCGGATTAATAGCTCTGAGATGACGAACGTCGTGACGGCTTCGGCTTCGAGTGGCTATGGAGGTGAAGGAGTGAGGGGTGGTCACATGGGAGGAAGAAGGTGACGACATGAATGCTGTGGGAGGGTGCTGCCTGCGTCCAAAAAAAAGCCAAGAACCAACACGAGCTAGGATCGCAAATAATAGAGCTGCAAGGATGACAAATAATAGAAGAATGTCTAGGAGGGAAATGTGACATCCGAGGGAAAATTGATCTTTTCTCAGGGCTCAACGAAAGGAATGTGGCGGGCACATGTCGGTGATGGCATATTGTAGAAGAAATTTGGAACCCAGTGGCATATAATGGATAATGACTTATTTGGAGGTGAATCGTGGGAGTTGGAGTTATTCAATGACATAGAATGGTTTTTCTCATAAAATAAATATAGGGGAGCCAGACAAACAAGACGATCTTCTCGTACTATACACATAATTAACAACAAAAAAAGAGATCGAGTGTAACTGTGACATTACAATTTACATACGCATGATGCACGGACACAAAGTATAGACAAATAGAAGATAGAGGAACTAACATAATTATATATTGGTATTACTTACATTAGCTAAAGCAATAATTAATCTAATAGGAAGAAAGGGTTGTAACAACATTTTATTTAGGGAATTAAGAAGCTAAACCAAATAGAACTATATAACAAAAGATACCGGATTAGTAATAAAAAGAATAAGCTTGTAATTTAGGAGATTCATGGTAAAAGATATTTGTACCAGTTCTTGATATGGGCCAAAGAAGGGTGTAAAAAAGATTATTGGAAAGTTGGAAGGAGAGGCTAGTCTGAAATTAGAAGCACATGGGATTGCAGATGGGATAGCAAAAGCTAAAAGTCTCTCCTACCAAAAAGCTATAGTGGGATATATCCAATGTGAATAAGTATATATGAACACATGGTATACGCTATTCCTTGGAGGGGGCAAGCACATGTTACAAATTATTTTGGCATAGAAAATAAAAAGGGGTAAAAAAGAATTTGGCGGGTTAGGGGGAGCCATGGCTACTGTTGGTCTATCTCCCCCTCCTCCGCCACTGGCTCCATTGCTACCCAAGTATTGTCTCAATTGCTATTGTTCACATTTTTTCTCCAATGAAGAAATCCCTAATAGTTCTATCATTTTGAATTGGAAAAGTATAGCATAAAGTTTATTCCCCTCTTTTCAATTTTATTTTAGTAGGAAAAACAACTACAAAGTTTGCATAAAATTCTACACAGCTAACTCTTGATGTCCCAATTTCTACTCAATTTCTTCATTTGTTTTTACTTTTTCTTGAATTAGACGATGAGAGGGGGTGTTGTTTGGTTTTTTATCCAGAAAATGTAATGTCCGAAGAGAGTTTTTTCCCAAACATGTGTAGGCGTTTGATTTTTGTTTTGGTCGAATCAAAAGCATGGATACTAGAAATCCAACTTTTTGTTGCAATTTTTTTTTCTATATGCTGCTTTTAATTTATGCCTTAGTTTATGTAATTTTATTCTCAATATGATTCTAGGTCTATATTTTGTCCAACTCCTTGTAACATCCTGCTGATCTGTCGTGTCCCAAATAATTCAAACGGGATGTTATGCACTCAAAATCTGTCCCACATAATTCTTCAAAAAATACCCACTACTAGAATCCCAAATAATGTTCCAAAATTTTATTTAATGACTTGATTAGTGCTCTTTCAACCATGTTAAGCATAGAAAGACGAGAAAGAAAATTCAAACTTGCTACAACATGTTTTGTGTTATGCCAGAGAAACATTTCGCTCTGCATCAGATGTAATGTCCCCCATATCTCTTGACACATTAAATTCCAACTCCTTTTTGTGCCAGCATGGACATTACATTGACCTTGTCCCTTTCTATTCCAGAGAGATAACACATGCTCATCTGATTGCATTTGCCATCGGCCACCAAGTTTTGGAGTCTTTTTGAAGCTTTAAAATTAAAATGAATCATTTGCATTTTATTGAATAAATTTAAATCCTAAATTGAAATTCCAGAATTTTAAACATTTTAAATTATTAAAATAAACTTAAATTAAATTTAAAATTGTTTTATTCAAAATTATCAGGTTCTAATGATTTTTATCGAATTTTCACATTTTTTCAAATTTATTTTATTTTTGGATTTTCCCTTCTTTTTCTTTTTTCCCTTTTCTCTTTTTCATTTCCCCCTTTCTTTTCCTTTCTTGGCCTCTGCTCTGGTCTTTCCCATGCGTTCCCCACGCCTGGCACCACTGCGCCTTCTCCTAGCACCGCTGCCCCCGCTCCCAGTGCTTGCCCATGCCCTGTAGCCGCCTTTGAGCCCATGCCCTGACCGTATCCGCACTCGGCGCGCCCGACACCGCTATCCCCGCTCCCCATGCGCGCCGCTCTGCGCCCATGCTCTGCGTCGGCGCTGTCGGACCCTCGGGCGTGTGGTATACCCGAAGACCCTATGTGTATACTGTGCTAGTCGCAGGATTAGTGGCTAGCACACATATTCACAACATTTGATATTCACATCCATACATTCACATGCTGAAAGTAAAAAAAAAGGTAAATACTTAAGCTATTGCAAGTTATTACATTCACGGCCGATCAGCCAAATAAAAGTAGTCATCAGAGTAAACATATAGCAGCGGAAGAAGTAGTAAAGTAGCAAAAGTCCAACGGCATACCCATTCAATCCCGTAGGCAACCGATAAGGAATAAGGCCTAGGTAGACCCGTCATTGAAACCCCTCTGGTTCCGAGAGCAAAGAACGTGTCATCTGGCGTCGGCTTATCTTCGAACTCTAAACAACAACATAAGCAAGATTGAGTACTTGTATACTCAGCAAGACTTGTTGTGTATCATAAAATTATATTAAATGCAAGGCTATCAAAGGATGAGGTTCTACTCTACAAGTTATTTTGCTTAAAGCTATTTTTATTTGCATTATTCATAAGTAGTAAATTGCAACATAATTTGAAAGAGCAGTTTAGATATGTACATGACAGTAGGTAAAGAACTGAACAAATAATAACGACATCTTGTAACCCTTCTTGGTTATGAGCACAAAAAAGAAGTATAACAACAACTCGCAACCCTCCTCGGCTGCGAGTAGCAATTTATGTTCAGCCAAAGACATGGCAGTTAACTCAACAAGATGAAACTCCATGTCATTGCCCAAGTTTTGTGACAAAATAGTTTTGGAAAAATAAAGCTAGAGTCATACCAGCCGCACTAAGCATGGATCACATCTATTTAAATAGTTTTTCACTCTGCAGAGGTGTACAACTTTATCTATAGTACACGAATATTCCAGTTAGACTGGAATTCTCTATATCACTACTCACTACCGTAGGTAAGCAGTCTAGAGTTCACGACGTAGCTTTTACATCATCTAGTCCTCCCCTTGCACTTAGCCCATCATATGTTTATCCTCATTCACCCAGACAACCTCCGTTGAATGAGGAGCCTCACTCATCTGGATATCTCTGTTGAGTGAGTCCCTCACTTCACTCGAGTATACCCGTCTCAACACTACATTTATTGACACTTCACTCGAGTATACCCATCTCAGTGAGGCATTCGCTGTTATGTCGGTATGACTATCGTTCGACATGCAGCACATCTACTGCCTACCTCTCATGCAAGGCTAGTTTTCGATAACTTAGTTAGTTACGACTATCCCACAATAGTACATATGGTTGTACGCTTAGGTCTTAGTCCCGAATTTGCTGGCTTCAGTCCTTGACCAACTACGGGCGAGAATCTCAACTATCTACTAGTGAGGTACACCCCTCACTCTTCTTAGAATACAATATAACCCGTCCGCATCTAAAAACTAGGTTTTTCATTTTATTTTCATACGAAATAACAGAGATACCTCCTCTGGATATTTTTCAATATATTCCAAATTCATAAATTAACATATTATCATTTTATCAGTTTTTCAGAAAAACTATCGTTCTAGTGGCATTTATGCGATGATAGCACTCAAAAGTTCCCTAATGACATTATATATTGTCTAACTCATATTATAATGGCTGCAATAGTAAGGGATCAATATTACAAGCAGATGTGTGCAGCAAATAGGATTACGACTACCTATTTCCCAATCATAGCATTTTCATACAAAACATACACGTATGCATAATAGATTTTACAAAACAAAGTACAATAAGTAAAATACTGGGATCAACATGATCAAAGGGGGTGCTTGGCTTTCTCTTGTTGTTCTGAATATGTGTAGGGTTGGTCGTAGAAATATTCGCTCGCAAATTCCAGCGTCTATTCGAAAGAACCAAAAACAAACACAAACGAAGAAATAAATTCAATAGTAATAAAATCCACATATTTTTGCATATTATTTATAGAGAATGATTTTATATGAATTTATCAAAATTATTCATTTGATTCCGAGTTTGTATGTAAAAGTTATTAATGTTTTGATTTTCTTTGGTTGTTAAATCCTGAAAATAAAGAAAAGTGATGTTGAAAGTGTATTTTCTGAATTTTATGATTTCCATAAGAGAGAGTGCATTTCTTTTGAACTAAAAATGGATAATCCCATTTTATGAATTTTTCTTCTTATTATAAATTATTAATGGTGTAGGTTAGATGAAGTTGACCTGCATGTGATTTGTTGTTGACTTGATACTGTTTTATTGAGAGCACATTACCATGACTTGCATGGAAGGACTATCTCATTTTAATAATTCCTTTTGTTATTATTTCCTAGTTATTATCATGACCAAGCTTATACTAAGGTGCACTTGTTACACAAAGTTAAATTTACTAAAAATATGTACTAAGGGCTATTTTAAATTCAGTAGTTAATTACTAATTTCATTTCGTGAAGCCTATGTGTTATTGACTACAAATTATTGCCTAGCAAATATTCATCCTAGTTGATTAATTATCAATTCTTCTAACAAGGGCCATTTATAGGTTTTTCTATGGCTACCCTTTTTATAAAGGTATAAGATTTTAGGGTTAATAGTATTTCTAGTTAACCTCTATTTTAACCTAGACATTAGTAATATTGGTGATATTACTTAATTTTCAACTTGAAGCATTATCTTATGAATTTATTCTAAGTACATACTAATGATTTTTAATCTCTAATTGCTTTACCAATTTTTATTAACCATCACATTGACCTAGTGCCACTATTACTATTGTCATAACCATGGCATAAGGTTAATGTCATTTTGATAATCATATAGTATAGCTCTTCACTTCTAATTAGTTTTATTCTTTTTAAATTAAGTGCTAATGGCTAATCAACTCAATATGATTCCTACTTAACTAGCTTTTGCATTTGATAGGGCTTTTAGCGCACTGCTCCATGCATTTTGATCACATACCAATGGCACATTCAACTTATAGTTAACTAATCATCTAGTACTATATGATTTACCAAAAGTCCTTCTTGCTTATGATTTCCCTTGTACTATAAATGATAATAACTTAGCGATTATTTTTAACTAACCACTAATTACTTATCTCAGTAACTAATTAATTCCATTAAGGAGAAATTTACTAACTGAAATGCTACTAGCTGATCAATATATTATTTGGACTCTAGACCCACTATTCATTTTGAATAAACATCTTTCAGCATTCGCTCTTAGATTGGTTCCTTATTTTAGACTGGATGTTATTAGCTTCAGAAAAAATCCTAATCTCAAACATTTCCTTTATATTCAACCTGGTATTAGTTCATTGTAATAATCAAAACACACTTCTATTCTTATATTCTTCTAAAGGGATTTTTCTGATTTGAAGTGTTGTTTAACTAAAACTTATTGCTAATTCAAACTTCAGATTTTTGCTAACTCATTTGAGTGGTTCAATTATCAGTTACAAGATTAGTTAGTAGTTCTGAACCTCTTACAGGTGGGTCCCATGGTCCAGTGACAGGAGAGGGACACAGAGACAATGAACAGGGGGGCTTAGAACAGAGGAAGCTCAGGGGCTCAAAGGCGGCGCTAGCCGCTGCCGGTTGGGTGGGCGACGACAGATGGGAGTAGCAAAAATGGAACCGGGGAGGTAAGGCAGTCCGAAGGGTGGTGGTGGCACCGCTCGGATGGCCCTGTGGCGCCGCAGCAAGGGCACAGGGCGGGCGGCCGTGGAGGGGTAAAGAGGGTGGCACGCCGGACAGGAATAGGGGCCAAAATGGAGGGAGCATGAGCATGAAGGATGTCCTTGGAGCACACCGGAGTGGTCGGTGAAGCCGGGGAAGCACCAAGGTGGGTCGGCAACGCGAGCCACAGGCGGCGTAGAGGACTCACCGTGGGGAAGGCGACTGGGTGAGAGATAGAGAGAGTGGGTGGTAGGGGAAGGTTAGGGAAGGCTAGGGTATGCTTTAGGTGTAATTAGTTGAAGAGAGGGTCACTGGAGAAGAAATGGCGCCAGTGGTGGCGATTTTGGCTGGTTTTTGGGAAGATGATCGGGGCGCGGTCTTCCATGGGTTAGAGGCTAAATTAACTTGGGGTAAATGATCCTAGGGGGGTAGAACATGATGTGACATGGTTAATTAGTGGAGGGACTCACCACGTTGGCCGGAATAGTGAGTTGAAGCAGCGGTGGTGCTTTGCACGTCGTCGGTCGTGAGCAAGACAAACGCGTTCCCGGAGCTACAGCTGCAAGGAGAGAAAAAGGGAGTGAGGGATATCAAGAGAACGTCAAGGCGATCTAGAGAGACATGAAGATGGAGACCGAAGTCCTTCGGCACGGTCAGAAAGCTTGGAGGCGGCGTGGCCATGTTCGGGAGTGACATTCAGGACTTGGCTCGAAGGAAGCTCAAGGAAGGGGAGGAAATGGGGAGGAAAGGTGGGCAAGTGAGGAGGAGGAGGTAAGGCACCTGACACTCATCTTATAAAGGAAAGGGGACGAAGGAAACCGAGTGAATCAACGACGATGTGCTCTATGCGATGGCAGAACGACATGGGTGCAGATGCGACAGGGGTTGGGCGGCGGTGGGCGCAAGGCAGTGGCACATGGGCGCGCGGCCGGGCAGGGCGACACGTTGGCCTTGAGCTGGGCGACGCGACAGCGCACATGGGCAAGTGTAGCGGTGGCATGGGCAGTGTCATGTTGGGGTGGCGATGCTAGCGCAGAGGGCTGGGTGCATGGAGAAGAAGCCCTGCATGTGGCCCCGGTCGGTCAGAGAGAGGTGGAGGAAATTCTGTGTCTAGAATTTTTCTGAAAAGGCTAGAGTGTTTAGGGAATTTTAAAATATAGATATTTAGCTTTCAAAATTATGAAAATTTTAGAGAAGATTCCTGACATAGTTTAGATTATTGTGTAATTGTTTTAGAATTTTATGTGCTCTGTATTTTTCTCAAAAATGCTTTTAAGCTTCTCTTTGTATGTACTTTTATTATTTGCTATCAGGAAAGTTTCAAGACAGGCTTTAAATATTTCTTACTTTATTGCCAGTATAATTACACCAAGTTTGTATTTTTAATTATCATATTTTGTTTCAAGTTGTTTTGATCCTTAGTTAGTTTTGTATTTCTAGAGTTTGGTTCTTAAATTTCTTTATTAAACAAAAAGTCTGAAAATAAAAATATAGAAAAGCAAATGTCAACAAAATCCATCAAAGGTTTTAAAAAGTTCACATTTTTACCTATTTGAAAATAATCCAAAATGTTGGGATGTTATAGGCGCACCGCCCGCACACCCCATGCCGCGCTGCCTCCCTCCCTCTTCTCCCTCTTTAAAAGGCCGGCTAGCTCCCCCTTTCTCCCCCTCTTTTCCCCCTTCCCCTTTCCCCCTCGAAGCTCAGTGTCGCACCTTCCCCCTTTCTTCTCCAAAACCAGCCGCGCCACCCTCGTCGCTGATCTCCCTCTCCGGTCAGTACTTTGCCAAGCCACCTATGTCACGACGCGTTCCCGAACCTCCTCTTCCTAATCCCCCCTCAGTTCACTCTCTCCCTCACCGTGAAGCTCTCCCACCACCGCTGCCTTCTTCTCCGCTACCGGCGCCGTCGCCGCACCTCCTCAGCCCTTCCCCAGCTGCCCCGAGTGGTCCTATGCATTCCCCTTGCTCAGGCGCTGCTCGTGCTCCCTCCATTTTCTCCAGAGCACTGCCAGTTCACCGGAGCCCCGCACACCTCCCCATCGCCTCCGCCTTAATTTTGTCGTGCCACCGCCACCTTCGGCCACCCTCCGGCACCGCCACCACCACCGTGGGGTAGGTAACCCCCATAGGGTTCCATTTTCGCCGGCCAACGCCGCTACCACGTCTCCCTTCACTGGTGTAGCCCCCGTGCACCTCCTCCTCCCCTCTTTTGCTCTCTGTAGTTGCTCTCTATGTATAGCTTGAATTCAATGACATTTGAGGGCCACCATGTCATTCACAGAGTCTTCTCCATCTAATTCTTTCTCTCCTTATCTCTCTTGCAAGTGGGCCATGGTTGTCCTACACCATAATTGCTATGCATGTTCAAACTTCAGAATAAGCATATACCAGAATATTCCTTTCTTTGTGATTTTCATCATTTCATGTGATTGCAATCTTCCGGACGTTTGTTCTCCCTCATGCGAACTCCGATTCTGTCGATTCTTGTTTCTAAATTTATATTAATTCAGTACATTTCATTTGGTTCTAATTTTATAATTTTTGGATTTTATTTTGATTTATTGTATTTATTCGCCTCATTTTATGCATATAGATTTCGCGTTTCCGAAGCTTTCCTGGACCAACGAAGGCAAGTCGTAGACCTTTGACCATGTTATACCTATTTTTATAAAATTACATTGTTTACATCAGTATGCATTGCTAATTTTATAATAAATGTTTTTGAGAATAGTTAAAATCCTATTGACATTATGCCACCTTGAATACTTGCGATTGACATGTACCCTTGGACGCCATAGGTGGGGTTAATCTTAGTTGGACATATTCGTATTACCAACATGAGTATCGTTTTATGCTTAGCCAAGCTTAGTCGCGATGGGATTCATGATCACATGTCCAAAAATGGAAATATTGACTTAATGATATATGGAATCGTGGTAGGTAGTCACTATTGTTAAAATTTGTTGTGTCATGGCAAGGGATGCCATTGGCTTGGTTAAACCAAAAATGATTTCGTACTCAGACGATTGATCGTGCAGTAAAGGGGGTGCGGGTAGCACATTGAGGATAAGGATGTTTCACCTGAGTAATCACTAAGAACTTAACTTTGTGCGCCATTGATCTGGGTCATATCGTACAACCACATGTCCAACTATTTAGCAATGTTTTGATTTAGTTATGTTTGGGCTGATGATTTGGCGCAAGAGGGGCCCGGATTTAGGCGAAACCTTAGCGAGCAGAACTTGATCAAAATAGAGCTTTGTAAAAGCCTTCTGATAATTATTTAGTCGCACGCCTTCGGAAGCGTGTCTTGGCCAACATTATAAATTGATTATCTCTTGTGGGTTAAGCTGTACAACCTCTGCAGAGTGTAAAACTATTTGAATAGCCATGTCTCTAGTTATGGACAGTAACTCGTGATTTCACATGTTCAGATGGTTGTTGGTTGGGAAGTGAATGGGTAGTTCACTAGTTGTTTCAAAGTACTTGTTTACTTATGTCTTTAATCTTTTAAATTGTGCTTTCGGTCTATCTATTGTATTTACTGTCAAATACTTCTTTATGCAAAATAGCCATAAAGCTACTCTTGTTCAAGCCTTGCATGAATACTATTTTACGTACATTTTCCTACGACTTGCTGAGTATTTTATGTACACACAGCTTTACGTCATTGTTGATCAGTCACCGAGGAAGAACCAGAGAACACATAATTCTACGAGGAGGAGTACTTCGAAGACTATGCGAACTAGGCCTCGTTCTCCACTAGATTACCTATGGGCATGTTGGATGGCTATCACGAGCTGTTTTATTCCGCTACAAGTTTACTCTTTTGTCTTCAGCATTGCGTGGCAAACTCTGTAAATCTTGACCATAAGGTCTATCGCATCTAAGTAATATTAATTTGGCTACTTCTTAGATATTTTATTGTATGGATATGATTTTATCAATGTTGTCATTGTATGAACTAGCTACAAATCTGATACTAGTTTAGAATACATAGAGAGCTCAGATACAGGTCCCTCCTTGGAAGAGCTACAGGTCAAAGGCTTAAAAGGCACGCGCAATGAACTGGATTTTCTCCGCTGTATTTTGAGATCTGCAATTGCAAATGTTCTCAAAAAGATAGTTGCGAAATTTTCTGAGTCGGTTGAGCCAAGTAAGGAGACCTATGAATAGATCATGAGCTTGTCACCCGCAGACTGCTCCGTAGACATTCAGTAATTTTGTAACAGAAGAGGTAAAACTAACACATGGAGTAGGAACTACACCAATTACACAGATATACATAGATGGTAATGGACTCATTTGCCAAAATTATAAGCGTGTTGTTACTGATCATATATAGGACATAGTCACTCTTTGGATCTACATTTCCATGATATACACAACCGGAGACAGCTTCTTTGCCGAGTGCCTGGCCCGTGGCACTCGGCAAATCGGCGATGTTTGCCGAGTGCAATGGCCTTTGCACTCGGCAAAGCATGGTCACTTTGCCGAGTGTCATGGCCATTGCACTCGGCAAAGTGACTGAAAATAGCCTTTTTTAGTTGTTTTTACATCCCATCCAAACAAACAGAAGATATATATATATATAACAAATATCATCAACATCACATATATATCACCAACACCACATATATATCACAAACGTCACATGTCTCACAATATATCACAAATAACTTCACAAGTAATCCAAGTGCTCCATCATCTACAACCATAATTGCAAATAGAAGTACCATTAACAACCACAAGTAGTATCACTAAGATGGCCAATGAGACTGATTTGGTGAAGGATTCACTGAAGCATGAGGATCGTTCGATCCCGCCGATTGATTCTGCACAAAGGAGAAGAGATTGCATGTGTGAGACAAGATAAATATATACCATACATGAATAAAACTTTCATACTCCACTAGGTTTGACCGTAAGCATGAACATACAAACTAAAACATTTATACTCACAGGAGTAGAATAGTGAGGAGGTGGAGGTGGAGCGAATAGCGAAGGTGGCGGAGGTACACCCGTGCGGCGCCAAGACTGTGCATGTACTAAAGAATCTCCGCCATCCTCCATTGCTCGGCCTCGGCTCGGCCTCCACCCTCTCCATCTTCGCTGCATCTGCTCCGTATCCTCCTCTCTTGTTCCAAATAGGCCTACAATATATTCACCCCAATGTTACAATAATGCAAAGGAAAGGTATGAAAAACCAATGAACGCAGCGAATAAACCAGAATAACCTCGAGTGCCTCCACCCGGTGGTGTGAAGTGTCCCGCCGAGGTCGTATGGCGGGCTCGTGCTCGTCTTTGCTTGCTCGAATCTGGGAGAGGCGGGAGTAGCGGCCGAGTCGAATCTTGCCGTCGCCAATGCAAGATGTCGCCCATGCTTCTTGCCTCCTCCCACCCTCATGACGACTTCTCCATCAAGGTCCTCGGTGCTCGGATCGTACTCGCCCATGGACCTCCCTTGCCATCGATGTGTACTCACTAAGGCGGTTGTGGGCGGTCGCATTGTCAGACGCCTCGGGCCGTCCTCGGGTTGTAGTCGACGTCGGACGTCGCCTTGCCCTTGTGGGCCATAGCAAATGCCTTGAAGATGGAGCAAGGTGGCCATCATGTGACGCCGATCGCGAAAAACGACAAAGATGATTAGAAATCATGCGAATTGAGCGTTAGAATAAATAAATGAATTCGCGTACCCATGTTTCTCGCGTGTCCGCCGAGGTTGCGGCTACCTTGATGGTGTGCTACACTGCATCATCAAGCGCCGCTCCGGCACAAGTTGTGCGTCTCCTCCCACTCGTGTGAGCACCACTTGTGCACCATCTGCTCTCAAAGATCGGGATGCGCGGCGCACCAATAAGGAATCATCTACAGCCATCAAGTACATGACATATCGAAAGATGAAATTAAGCCTACTTAATCTCAAAATGAATCGAGATAATGTTCAGTATTTACTGCAGTCTTGGTCCCGTCAGCGCCATGGTTCTTGCGTCCCTTTTGGTGACCTTCGTTCCAAGGACGGTCCCGTGGTAAGTTACGACGGCCTGGATGCGCGCCTCGTAATGCATGTCCACAACGAGTTTTTTGCAGCATTTGGTAGCCACCGCATCCGCCCTGGCCTCATGTCCGTCCTGGCATCTAAAGAAATCCTGCATACAAACACGATGTATCCATTCATTATTTCAAGAATGTCCAATGAATACGATGTATTGAGCAATGTAGTGCGAGGAAGACTTACCCACAGCTCTTGCTTCACCCGCTCCGCCTTGTTGTTGAATACCCTGCGGGCCCGATCTGCAGCATCGGGGGCGGCGTAGTGGTCAAACGAGTAGGCCGGCCCCGTCACTCCGGCGTACTCAACCAGGCCAGGGAAGTGCTCCTTGCACAGAAGACCGAGGATGCCATTGACTTGGCGTGTGTGAGCACCTCCACTCGCCACAATCGTCCAGTTCCTGCCCAAGTGATTAAGAAAAATTATTAATTTCTATTTTGATTTTCAACATATCATATAAAGTAGTGATAACATGTAAAGTTACTTACTTTTCCCCCTCGGGTCGAATCAGCGGGTGTCTCTCACGAGGTATCGGTCGCTGAGGGAGGCTCGCGGGACCTCGCAAGTAGACGCTCGACGAACTAGAGGAAGCGGAACCCCCTGCTGTCGCCTCCTCCTCGCAGTCCTCCTGCGCGTCCTCGTCGTCCTCCTGCGCGTCCTCCTGCACCTCCTCGTCGTCCTCCTGTGCGTCCTCCTGCGCCTCCTCGGCGTCCTCCTGGGGCACCTGCTCCTCCTCCTCCTCACGCGACGGGCGGCAGCGACTCCTCTCTGCGGCCGCTCCTCCTCCTACTCTCCCCCGGTTCAGCGGTCCTTGTCCTTCGGTACAAGGACGTTAGCTTCCTCATCCCACCGCCCACCATCTTTGTTCAATCACCTGCAATTAAAAAGAGTAAACCAATAAGCACAGATAAACAAGAAGTACTTAGAAAGAGATGCAAAATAAACAAAACGTAATTACAAAATAACATAGTATTACATGTATTAGAAATAATCTTCATGATCGGGATTAGCTGGATCATAAGTCTCATCATCACTATTAATCATGTCGAAATAATCAACACTATCTGAATGAGCAATGTTGCCATTGTCATTGTCTAAATGTAATCGCTCAAGCATTTGAAAGTCCTTCACATTGTGCACCTCATCTCCAAGTCCTCTTCAATAACCGTTTCATTGTCTACTTCCATTCCGATCGCTTTGTTAAGTCTATCTCAAACCTCCTTCTAGTCCCTCTTCTTGAAAGAACTCTCCGTCATATGTGTTTGGGTCTAAGTTGTAATCTTCATCGTTTGGGACAGGCACTTTACCGTGTGGCGATACCCTGTGCACAATATCCCAACCCTTAAGATGCCTTATGGTTTGACACGCATATGGGAGATAATAAACTTGCGTGGCTGTTGGGCCACAATATAGACATCGCCTCTGGTAAGACGGAATCTGTCAATTTCGACTAGCCCAAGATTAGAATATGTCCGTCTCGTTACTTGAGATCAAACCAATGGCATTTGAATATGACGGATTAAAAGGTTTGGAACCATGAAACTTGAGTTCGTATATTTCTTCAATTCTTCCATAACACTCGACCTCATCAACGCCGCGTAAAAACTCCGAACTTGTGGTTCTTCGATTGGGCGACTCGCTCGTAGCTTGTTGTGCGGCGATATCCATTCACGCCATAACCGTAAAATGACTGACCCTATAGGCAAAGCCATCGGCAACTGTCTCAACTCGGCACACATAGACGCATCCCTCCGCCCCGCAAGCTCAAGCGGATACATCGTTATATTATTCGCACGCACGAGTAACTTGGAATGTCAAACTAAGTACGAGCTAAATTGACTGGTACCTTCCGCTTGAACCAAGAAATGAAATCGGGCATTCCATTTCCGCACCACGCCTAAGAAGGGTATCTACCGCCGTGGGGTAGGATCCCTTGATTGACCTTGAAATTCATGAAGAAATTCCTGTACTAACGAGAAACAAGGGGTTGGATGCGAGAATAGTGACGGCAGATTTAACAAGTTCGTTGAGAACTTATCGCATGTACGGTGCCACTTCGTCAAGGTTGGTCAACACGTATAGCATGATATGGCGCCACTCTTCATGATTCAAGGTCTTGGGGGTCGATGCACTTGCGCTTCCGAGTTGCCCTCGGAAAAGGCTGAGGTTCGATTCATTTTCGCCAGCATTGTAACGAGGGGGTGGATTATGCACGCTAGGGAGGTTGTTAACATAGTATGTTGTTGTGAAGTTCGCCACCTCCTCCAGAATGTATGCCTCTGCAATGGAAGCCTCGATTTTACATTTATTTCTACATTTCTTTCGAAGAACCTTTAGACATCTCTCGATTGGATAGCACCAACGGCCCTGCACGGGCCCCCCCATTCGTGCCTCGTACGGGAGGTGCAAAATCAAATGCTGCATCGGATTGAAGAAGCCGGGTGGAAAGATCTTCTCCAACTTACAGAGCAACACAGGTGCCATTCTTTCCAAGTCAGCAATCACGGTCCGAGATAACTCCTTGGCACAAAGTCGGTGAAAGAAATAGCTCAACTCGCCAAAGACTAGCCGACATGCTCGGGGACATAGCCTCGAACCATCGCGGAAGAAGCCGCTCAATCCATATGTGGTTGTCATGACTCTTCATCCCTAAGACTCGCATAGTAGATAAGTTCACTCCCCTCCTCAGATTAGCTGCATACCCATCAGGGAACATTAACGTCTGGATCCATTCTAGTACTTCCCTCCTTTGGGGCTTGCTCAAGACAAAATCGGCCTTAGGCCTTCTCCATGTCTTGCCGCGACTAGGAGGTTTCATATGTTGGTTTGGTCTATCGCATATCGCTGCGGATCCACTCTAGCCTTAACGTTGTCCTTTGACTAGTCAAGAATGTCCATGATTGTTGCCCAAAGTGCCTCGGCAACATTCTTTTCAATGTGCATTACATCAATGTTGTGTGGAAGGAGAAGGTCATCAAAATAGGGAGCCGAGTCAAGCCCGACTTATGAGTCCACATATGTTGCTCACCATATCCCACAAAACCACCTTCGGATTGACCACGAGACCATCTATCTGCTTCACGAACCGCGGCACGGTCATTATCGGTGGTGCGGTCCATCACTCGACACCTTTAAGTAAAGTTCTTGATGTCTCGTCGAATGCATGGTCAAGAGGGAGGAATTGCCGATGTTTGTCGAACGATGAATACTTGCCACCCTTCTGCAACCAAATGAACCTCAGACCTTCCTTGCATACTGGGCATGGGAACTTCCCGTGAACACACCAGGCGCAGAATATCCCATACGCCAGGAAGTCATGCAGGGAGTAGTGGTACCAAACATGCATTTTGAAGTTTTTCTTTGTAGCTCGGTCGTATGTCCATACCCCTTCCTCCCAAGCACGGACCAATTCATCAATCACAGGCTCCATGAACACACCCATATTATTCCCCGGGTGTCCAGGAATTATCAACGACAAGAATACGTTCTGTCGTTGAAAGCATACGCCGGGGGGGAGATTGAGGGGGATAACGAACACGGGCCAACATGTGTATGGGGCAGCCATCATTCCATAAGGATTGAACCCATCTGTTGCCAGCGCAACACGTACATTACGAGCCTCTTTAGCTTTCTCATGATGAATGCCATCAAAGTGGGTCCATGCTTCACCATCGGATGCATGTACCATCCTGTCAGGATTGTATCGTTTGCTATTTTTGTGCCATGTCATCTATTTTGCGGATTCCTCGGTCATGTATAGCCGTTGGATCCTCGGTATGAACGGAAGGTGCCGTAGGATTGTCACGGGAATGTCAAGCTGCCTCTTCTGGCCATCACCAGAATCTACCTCTAGGAACCTAGATGATTTACACTTTGGACAGTACTTTGCTTCCACGTATTCGTTCCTAAATAGGACACACCCCTTCGGGCAAGCATGTATCTGCTCATACGGCATCTTAAGTGCACGAAGGAGTTTCTGTGACTCGTGCATGCTCTTTGGCAGAAGGTGACCCTCCGAGCGGTGCCAATAATCGCCAACATACCATCGGCGCCTCGACTCGGGCTATCTTGGGACTTTAACGCCATTATGCGTCCAATGGCATCCAGTTGAGAAACCTTTGTCTGGCCGTGAAGGGGTTTCTGTGCCGCGGCAAACATGTCGTAGAACGCCTTTGCGGTTGCCTCTGGCTCCTCCTCCGTACGTCCTTCAGCGAACTGTGCCTCGTGAATCTACTCTTCCAAAGATGTTTCCCCATGACCTTCTTCGTTTGTCTTTTCCTGTTTGCACATTTGCTGCAGGGACAGCAAATTTTACTCGCTCCTTTAGCAGCCACGCCAAATGCCCGTTCCAAGAAAGCATCGGTCTTGTCAATCCATTCATTGGTGACCTGACCCTGACTTGCGCGGCCCGTGTACATCCACTCACGGTCCTCCATCCTCTAACATATATAGCGGCGAGTAATATAAATATCAATTGCATCTACACGACGTTCCTACTATCTAATAGGTGAGGATAGGTCCTAATCCCACGCGAGGATCCGTAGATGAGGTTAGTTTCCATGCTCTACTCCTATTCAAGATGAATTTGGCAAGATCCCATTGTTCTCCAAATACACGCCCCGCCAGGAGAGTGTGTATCCGGAGAACAACAGGAGATGATGCCAAACTGTCTCGGATCGGAGCGGACCATGAAACTAACCCCACCTACGCATCCGCGGTATCCAAAAACGTGGACAATTCAAGCAGATCGGTTTTAGATATGGAAATATCTGCATATTTCCAACCGTATCTCTTTCGAACGGGAGACGCCTAACTGGGTTACGTGATCTACGACCATGATACGGAAAGAGGGGTTATACCTAGGGTGGCGGTGGAGTCAGGCTAGCGGGGTCGTGGCGGGTCGGTGCAGTGGCGAGGCGACACGGTGCAGGCAGACCCGCAGCGGCGAGGAAGGTGATCGGGGTCGCCGAGGTACTCCGGCGCCGCTCCGACTGGCTCTTCTCTGCAAAAAAAAGAAACATAAAACTGTCAATACAAAATTTCGGCAGCACCTCCCCTGCACGGTGAGGTTTCCAAAACATGCAAGAAAACCAACGGCACGATGGCCGACATGCACATATATATGAACGGCACGATGGCCGACATGCACAAGATTAAATCCAACCACATATATATGAGACGACTAACTCCCAACTCCCGATACATTCTTTAGAGTCGACCAAAGGACTCGTTGGTTTGGACATAGTTTCTTTGTTCCTGTGTTTCTGTTTTGCTCTCCCCCTTTTTTCACTTAGTTTAGTTGGAATAGAGGAATACCATTGGACAAACTACAAAGGCGGATAATTACAAATCGATAGATCTTATCTCTCCTCTGTAACTTGACACTCATGTAACCTACACCCCAAACTAGGATGAACAGAAATTCAAGAGTTGGAAAGGGCAGAATATACGACAAAATAGGATAAAACCATTGGAATTTGAACTGAGTTAGGTTTATTCTTTTAAGAAAATAACTCCACCCCTGATCGAACAATCTTCCTCGCCTTACCAAAAAACTAGATTACTGCCTTTTTAAATAAACTTTTGTTTCATATGATAATATGTGTAAACACTTCATACATTGACTCCCCCATCCCCATTACTAGATTGAATTTGGACATCACCAATACCGTTTCAGTGCTTTACCATTTGGCCTCCAAGTGGACTTTACCAAAATCACCCGAAAACAAGTGTAGCAAGTCACAGAGACGAAGAAACGATGATGTCTACCTGTACCAACTGTGTTTCACTGTTTCATTCCCAATCCAACAGCTGAGAAATGCGCAAAGGTTTCAACTCTACCTTTGCTCTACTAAAGGCAGATGCTACAACTCTGTTATGCTCTGGTGGGTATTGGTAGCGAGGGACAAAGATTGGAGAGTGAATTAGGGATTTGGGACGAAGCAATCATATGGGTCCAGGAAGAACACAGAGACATGACAAACTCCTAGTAATTTCACAAGAGTACAATATGTTGCACTTCAAACGATTTCACTCCATCGTAGTATACCAAAATCACCTCCGGAAAGGGAGAGAGGTCTTGAGGCGACAGGATGAGTGCTCTGGCTACCCGTATGAGTATATCGGTCTGAGGGGATCTGCTAGTCCTAGATCTTGCGTTTAACTATCCTTCGGGCGGTGCTATCGATTCCACTAAATTTACTAGTGAAAAACACGTACTACACTCCAACTACTAGTACCGATCGGTAGGTGTTGGTTTGGACTAAAGTACCGAATAAAGCAGAAAATGACACCCTCACCTTCTTATCTCGACAAATGCGGCGCGGAGGCGCAGGCGCGGCGGCAGCAGCGGCAGCTGTGGAGGCGAGGGCGCGGCGCGGCGCGCCGAGGCGCGCGCGGCGGCGGCGGCGAGCGAGCGAAAATCGGCGCGGCGGCGCAGCGGGCGGCGCGGCGGCGCGGGCGAGGAAAATGGGCGCGGTGTGCGTGTGTGGGCGGTGGCCGCCGCGCGGGTTAAATCCCCTGCCGAGTGCCCCGATCCGCACTCGGCAAAGAGGGTTTTTTAAAAAATTAAAATTCTTTCTCGAGTGTCTTCTCGACACTCGGCAAAGAGGCTACTTTCTTAGAGTGTCATTTTTGACACTCGGCAAACATATTTTTTTCACTTTTGACCTCCAAACTTTTTCTGCAGTCCTCATACAATACCTGGTACTCCATGTTCCAATGTGGCACATTTCTCGGACTTGTTCTATATTTCTTTAATTTATTTTAATTAATTGAATTTTCTTGGATAATTCAAATTATAACTGCTAGTCATTCGAATAATGAAAAAAAAATGAATGGAAAAATGATATTCATGTTATTTAGTATAATGTGAGGCCGTAACCAGGAACAGACCACCAATTTCGAACATCTTGTTCACGAAACATGACCACGAACTTGCGGTCGAGTTGTTTTTAAATTGTATAAAAGCAAAAGAAGTCCGAAAATCATGAAACTTGTCAAGATGTCATGATATCATATGTGGAGGTTGTGATAAAAATTTGAGAAGGTTTCGCGCAAGTTGTCACGTACGATGCTTGCAAACCGAAGAATCTCCCAAGAAGTTGTCATGTATTCTTCTGTTTTTCTAAGGTTTGCAAGCATCGTACGTGACAACTTGCGCGAAACCTTCTCAAATTTTTATCACACCTCCACATATGATATCATGACATCTTGACAAGTTTCATGATTTTCGACTTCGCTTGCTTTTATACAATTTAAAAACAACTCGACCGCAAGTTCGTGGTCATGTTTCGTGAACAAGATGTTCAAATTGGTGGTCTGCTCTCGTTACGCCCCACACTATACTAAATAACATGAATATCATTTTTCCATTCATTTTTTTCATTATTCGAATGACTAGCAGTTATAATTTGAATTATCCAAGAAAATTCAATTAATTGAAATAAATTAAAGAAATATAGAAAAAGTCCGAGAAATGTGCCACGTTGGAACATGGAGTACCAGGTATTGTATGAGGACTGCAGAAAAAGTTTGGAGATCAAAAGTGGGGGGAAAAATATGGTTTACCGAGTGTCAAAAAATGCCACTCGGCAAAGGAGCCTCTTTGCCGAAAGTGTCGAGAAGACACTCGGCAAAGGGTTAACGGCGGCTGCCGGCCGTTAACGGCGGTGCCCTTTGCCGAGTGTTCTGGTTTGCCGAGTGCCCGACACTCGGCAAACCTGATCTTTGCCGAGTGCTCGGCCCTCGGCAAACCATCTCTTTGCCGAGTGCCAGATGTTTGCCGAGTTCTTTCTATCTAGCACTCGGTAAATAGCCTCTTTGCCGAGTGCCCGATAAAAAGAACTCGGCAAAGTCTGGGACACTCGGCAAAGAAGCCGTCTCCGGTAGTGGAGGGGGAGGCGGGCCAAAGGGGGACCGGCCAAGGGGGGAGGCGCCCTAACCCTAGCCGCCTCCCCCCATTCCCTCCTCTTTCCCCCTTGTGGCCGCTACCCCCATCCCCTCCTCTCCCAGATCTGGTGCCTCCTCCCCTCCCCAACGTCTCCTCCTCCCCCGGTTGCTGCCCCCGGTGATCTCCGAAGTCACCTCCTTCCGCCGGCGTCTCCGGTCCTCCGTCGTCCCCGTGGTGGCCGGCCATTGGAGAAGGAAGGGAGGAGAAAAGGGGGAAGATCTTTGGGAGGTGGGTCCACGTCTCTCTGCAGGTCTTCAAGGGTAAAGAATGATCCAAGTCGTAGTTTGGTTCGATTTGATTGCTTAATGGTTGATTAGATCTAATTCGGTTCCTGTTCTGGAAATTCCAGAACACATTTGTCACCTTGCGCGGCCAGTTTCGACCCTTTAGAGACCGAATCTAGGGTTTTCGTCTCCTAGAGTTTTGTTCCTCAGGTCGTTAGCTTTCTTTTGGCACAAAGATCATGAGATTCCGCCTTACGGTTAGAGAGATATGAATTTTTAACCGCGCGCTGCTCTGTCTGTCTTGGATCTGGAGACTGTCAGTTTGTTCCTCGGTTTTGATCTAGTTAGAGTCAGATTCAGAATCTCCACCCAAATAGGTTATTGTAGCCCTTTAAATTATATTTCTAATTTGATAAATATCACCTCAATTGGATCAGTAGATTGAAAGTTACATCATTTTATTTGCTACTGTTCTGCAATCTGGACAGATGTCTATTAGTTGCTTTCAACTGTTGTTTAGGCCACTGGTTTGGCCGAATCAAAGAACTCCACCAACTAGAGTTTCGTAGCCTAGTGCGTTAAGAGTATTTGAGCACTGGTTTCAAGTCATTATGAGTTACATATATTTAATTATGATTTTTCTCGTACTGCTGATCAGAAGGGTTGAAATTGGGCTGATTAGTTAGGATGTCATTTTGAGCCATTGTTTACGTTTGGTTAGTTAGAGGGTTATGGTAAAATGCTCGTAGCACGTCATGTCTTGTTAGTCTTATTTTGATTAATTATATGTGTAGGTGGTGGGGCAGTGAGTGGAGAAACACCGTCGTTGCCTCCTAACACGTCACAGCGCGGAAGGCAAGTACCTTGTCTGTTATTATTTAATGACGTTATTGCTTGTGACTGTACCACTAGACTTGTTTTCACGAGTTTGTTTGTATGCCATGTGTTACTCTCTATTGATGTGTGATAGACGTTCATTTCATGAAAATGCATTATGTTCATGCATCGATTCATTTGAACCACGGGAGTGGAAATTTGTAAACCCCATCAATTCCAGAATGGGCACGTTAGACCCACCACTCCAATGTGGGCAATGTTGGACACCCGTATGAAATGTTCTTCATACGGTATTTGAGGTCCCCGTACTTTGTTAAGTACGGGCTTACGTGAACACCGACGGGTGTGTCACTCACTATACCGGTATAAGTTATGAGTAGTCCATTTCTTCATTGCATTATTCCATTTCATTCATATCCATAAACGTTCAGAGATGTTTTTCATAAGCAAATTGTGATTTGCTTTGTTCGCTTAAGGTTTCTGTTGTCTGTTAAAGTACTCGCTGAATCTTTGGCTCATCCTTACTTTGTGTGTTTTATTTAGGTAAATGAGGAGGAGGGCAAGACCTTTTGAGGGGTAGTCCAGCATGCTCCACATCACCTTTATCAAATCAGAAATAATATTGTTATCTTTCATTCATGTCAACTATTTGTTAAATTTTCAAATTGTAATAATCCAATTTTGGTATCACCCATCGTACGTTTTATATATTATGAATGTTTCTATTCCTTCTCGTGAAACTGTTAATCGTTTATCATTGTTCCTTTGGAATTTGGTTATCTAATCCTGTTTAACCTGATATTGTTGTACATTCTTAGTATTTGTTAGTTCTTTTAGGTGACATCTTGGCTTCCGAATAGCCAGGGTGTTACAGCCAAATCATGATCTCTGAGTTGGTTAATTAGTGGCCGGACGTGTAGCCTCGCATGGAGTGAAGTTAAACCTTGCATGTGCATGTGTCCGGGTAGTGCGTGTGTGGCATGAGACCCGGGTGGGTTGATGACCCGTCGTGTGCGTGTGTGAGTGAGGCTGTTTAAGCAATGTAATCTGTTGAGTAAGTTGAGAGCGATGGAATGGAAATACAAGAGAAAAACAGGCACAAGTCGAGTTCGTGCCCGGAAAAATCTCTTCGTATGTTTGTGTTCCTCGTCTCCCCCGTGAAAGTGTGTGTGTCCACGGGAAATTGCAAATATTGATTCTGGTGTGTTCCAACATCCCTTGTGCACCTATGTTTGTCGTTTGTTACAGAACTGAAGCAGCTGGGTGTAGTGGCACAGAAGCTTCAAACCATGGGAGTAGAGAGCTCCTTCATTGTAAGCGAAGGCGCGGTAGTGTCCATTTCTGCGCCGAAGCTTGAGCTAGCTGGTGCATTGGCAGGATTGCTGCCCGGAGCAGACCCACATTGGCCGCATCGAGCACCTCCAGAAGCTGGTGGTAGGCGAGGTTCCTGTCAAATTTCTCACATGGCTTGGAGGAGTTCATTCCAATTTCGACGTGATCCTAAAGCATTTTAGGCGCACCGATGTCCTGGAGCTTCACATCCCTATTCAGCCTGTACGTCTCTTTCCCATATGCTCAATGGATTTACAATATTATAGCATGTATGATAGCTGCTAGAAATATAAGGTTCAGTGCGTGTGTTCATGTTTTAGAGTTATGGAGTTGTGAGTTGTGACAAATTATAATGTTTTTGGATGTATTCCAGAGCTCCAGCCTAAGTTTGATTCTTAGTAGCCTATTTGTTAGGTCATATATATGTGAATGCTAACAGCGCCTGGATCAGTTAAATTATTGAAAAGGGGTTAGTATTTACAGCTAGGGAAACCATTTTTAGGGAAACATGTTACGGAAAGAGTAAATTTGTTTAGTCGCAATCGTTCGCGACTTAAAATACAATCGTGAACTAGGTTGATTGGAAAATACCATTGCAAATACGAAAAACTCTGAAAAATATCATTGTTGTCACATTTTCCATCTAAAATAGCCATTAGGGACTTTCTTAGAGAGAGATAATTTCAGAAATACCAATACTACCCCTTGTAGAGAATAGTTCAAGAAAACACAGATTAAATCCACAAAATACCAAATAAATCAAAAAAAAATTCTAGGCAAATTCATAGAAATTCCCTCAGGCATTTTGCAATTATAAACATTATTTTAAAATTAAATTTGGTTTTTATTTTTACATAGTTAATAATTTTTAAAAGATGAAAATACTTTTTAAACTAAAAAATAATTATTGAGTAGTTAAATAGGGTATTTTGAGATTAATTAAAATATTCTCAACATAATTTTAGTTTTTTTATTTTTGAAACACAATTAAATTATTTATTTTAAATTACTTTTTTCCAAAAAAAAATTGGATGTTACAGCATTCTATTTTGCCTATCTCCCAGCCAAGCCTCGCCACCACTGTCCTTCACCATGGGCAGTGGTAGAATGACATGTGGGATCATCCTTAGCAAAAAAAAAAGAAATAGAAGAAGAGTGAGGGTAGAAGAATCATTTCATACCATTGGGGCAAAAAATGTGACAGCAATGACATTTTCAGAGTTTTTTTGTATTTGTGATGGTATTTTTCTGTCGACCTCGTTCACGATGGTATTTTACAACTCTTGAACGATTGCGATGGCACGGAACAAATTTACCCTCAGGGAAACCATTTTTTTCAAGGTATTCTTGGAACAGGAAGATGCATATACAAACCATGAGGATTAAGTCGTGACTTAGCTTTTTGGCACGTGGTGCAGCGGGTATTGAAGCGTTCGACGTCACGCCTCATCTTTGGCCAATAAAAGTGGTGGGTCAGAATGTCCTCGGTTTTCTTCACGCCAAAGTGACCCATCAATCCTCCTCCATGCGCCTCCTGTAACAACAAAAGACGAACGGAGCTAGCTGGAATGCATAGCTTGTTAGCACGGTACACGAACCCATCATGCACCGCAAATTTATTCCAACTATTTCCCTCTTGATAATTTAGCAACACATCTTTAAAATCAACATCATGCATATATTGCTTCTTTATTGTATCTAATCCAAAGATTTTGAAGTCAAGTTGTGAAAACATGGTATATCTCCTAGACAAAGCATCAGCTATCATATTTTCTTTGCCCTTTTTATATTTAATGATGTAGGGAAAAGACTCAATGAACTCAACCCACTTAGCATGTCTGCGGTTCAGGTTGGTTTGACTTCGAATATGCTTCAAAGATTCATGATCAGAATGTATTACAAACTCTTTGGGTCATAAATAATGTTGCCATATTTCCAAAGTTCGAACTAGAGCATATAATTCTTTATCATAGGTAGAATAGTTCAAACTAGAACTACTTAATTTTTCACTAAAGTAAGCAACATGTTTTTCTTCTTAAATTAACACACCACCAAGACCTATGCCACAAGCATCACATTCTAATTCAAAAGTCTTGCGGAAATCGAAAAGTTGAAGCAAAGGGGCGTGTGTTAGCTTATCTTTGAGAGCGTCGAAAACTTGTTGTTGTATGGGGGCCCAAGTAAAAGGAACTCCATTCTTTGTAAGCTCATTCAGCGGTGCAACGAGGGTGCTGAAATCTCGAACAAAACGCTGATAGAAACCAGCGAGCCCTAGAAAACTCCGCACTTGTGTGACCGTTTTAGGAGGCGGCCAACTCTGGATAGCGACGATCTTGGCTTGATCAACTTCGATGCCCTGTGGAGTAACAACATAGCCAAGAAAAGAGACTTGATCCGTGCAAAAGGTGCACTTCTCAAGGTTACCAAACAAACGTGCATCTCTCAAAATATTAAAAACAGCACGTAAATGATCCATGTGTTCTTCATATGACTTGCTATAGATCAAAATATCATCAAAATAAACCACCACAAATTTTCTAATGAAAGCACGCAAAACTTCGTTCATCAAACGCATGAAAGTGCTAGGTGCATTAGTTAAACCAAAAAGCATCACTAACCACTCATATAGTCCGAACTTAGTTTTAAAAATAGTTTTCCATTCATCTTCTAATTTCATTCTAATCTGGTGGTAACCACTCCGCAAGTCAATCTTTGTGAAAATAATAGAACCACTCAACTCATCAAGCATGTTATCTAGCCTAGGGATAGGATGACGATACCTTATGGTAATATTATTAATGGCTCTGCAATCAACACACATACGCCAGCTACCGTCTTTCTTAGGAACCAAAAGAGCAGGAACAACACAAGGACTAAGTCTTTCTCTTACGTACCCACGGTCCAAAAGATCTTGGACTTGTCGCTGAATTTCCTTAGTCTCCTCCGGATTGGTCCTATATGCAGCATGGTTTGGCAAAGTCGCTCCTGGGATCAAATCAATTTGATGCTCAATCCCTCCAATATGTGGTAATCCCAGGGGTACCTCAGCTGGAAATACATCCACATACTCCTGCAAAAGGTTAGCAATAGCAGGAGGCAAAGAGCTAGATATATCCTCAAGTGAATATAAAATATTTTTGCATATCAAAGCATAGCATGGCAGCTCATTATTAAAAATTTCAGCAAGATTAGATTTGGTTGTAAGCATGACACAACCCTTTAATTTAATTCCCTCGGTCTTAGAACTAGGTGTTAACCGCTCTTTATTAGGTGGAAAAATATTCTTCACTACTTGCTGATTTTCAAATTCATGTTCAAGTTCTTTCTTCTCATGTTCAGTTAGCTCTTTATCACAATTCACAATTTCGGTAGGCGTCAAAGGTAGCAAAGTTATTTTCTTTCCTTTGTGCATAAAAGAGTATTTATTACTTCTACCATGATGAGTTGCATCGGTATCAAATTCCCATGGACGACCTAATAAAAGAGAACATGCTTGCATAGGTACTACGTCGAAATCAGCAGCATCATGATAAGAACCAATGGAAAAATACACTCTCGCAGATTGTGTTACCTTCACCTTACCGCTGTTGTTGTACCACTGATGGTGGTATGGGTGAGGATGCGCACGTGTGGTCAAGCCAAGCTTCTTGACCAATCCTGAATTCACCAAGTTATTGCAGCTTCCGCCATCAATTATGACACGAACACGGCAATCCTTAACGATAAGGAACATATAACCACCATCTTCTGTCGCAAGGTACGCTCGTTGACTTGGGCAATCTCTCATGAAGTGGCTCATTCCTTTATAATGGTGGCATACAATTCCTGTTGTACGACCTGTGGAAGCAACCGATGAAGAGCTCTGCGCTGATGCCTGCACACTAGTAGATTTGCTCGTCTTGGGTGCGCGTGACGGTGGAGATGGTGCTACTGAACGCGCCCTACACACAGAGGGGGCAGCAGACCGAAAAGTATATGGGGCTATCTTGGCTTGTCCCGGCGTTGATCTCGATGTAGACGTACTACCAAAGTTGCTCCTGGTCCTTTGTTGTCTACCCTGCAATTCTTTTTCTGCCAAACAAGCAAGCTGAAACAACCTATTAATATCATTATATTCTTTGTAATCAACTATATCTTGAATCTCACGCTTTAAACCACCATAAAAACAAGCCATCTTATCCTCCTCATCCTCAACAACATTACAGCGCAGCATGCCTATCTGTAGTTCTTGATAATATTCCTCGACAGATTTATTACCTTGGTATAAGCGTTGTAATTTCTTACGCATATCACGTTTAAAAGCAGGATAAACAAATCTAGCACGCATAGCTACTTTCAATCTATCTCATGTATCAGGTGTTAAACCAGAATTAACTACTTGATTCCACCAAATGATAGCAAAATCTTTAAATTCACTAGTAGCTTGTCTGACTCTATTCACTTCAGGAACTAGATGGGTATTAAATTTTTGTTCAACTGTCATCTCCCAATCTAGATAAATTTCAGCATCATAAACACCCACAAAAAATGGTATGGTAAATTTAAATTTAGCAAATGGGTCATCATTAGCACGAGCATTGTGGTACTGAAAATGATTACCTCCCATACCATGACGGTTGTGATGTAGGTGCTGTCGTTGACGTGCATCTTGGTCAGCACACCCAGCGTCGGTATCATGGTTTCTTCTCTCATTATCATCTCCCTCCTCAAGATCTTGGACTGCATCGTGATCATACTCACGTCCAGTGTTTGGTGGTCGGTTCACCATTCTTTCAAGGCGTGTAGTGAGCGCGGCAATACTATCGTTGGTTGAGCGCTGCAATGTGATCGTGGTAGCTTGAAACTTTCTGTCGATGTCCTCATTAATGGTAGTGCGTTGTTCATCCAAGAGCGTCATGAGCTCTCACTTTATAACACACTCTTTCTCATCAGACGTTTCACTTGTCATGGTTAGCAGAAAAATAAAAGACAACACCAAGGTATTATCCCTATCAACTACTAGGTGATGGAAGGTGGAAACACACACTCTCAAGCGTCTTACCACACTCTTACAAGTTTTCTTACCAACGCAGCAGGTGGTACGACCGGTGGTTGATTCGTGATACCTTGTCGAGAGTGGGTATGATTGCAAGAGGGGACATGTTCTGATCAAGAGTAGGTGCAGCTCGGAAGGCACAATATGTAGCAAGGATTATCAAAAATCGTAACCTGATTAGCAAAGTTGAATAAGGGTTCAAAGTACCTATCACGGTTGTTGGCCTAAGAAGTGTCCCTAGCCCTAGCACACACTGATTGATAACAAGGACTGGATATAAGGATTCAAAGGATGCAAGGCGGGGAGTGGTCGTAGACCAACTGGGGGTGGTCGATTTTCTTCTTCTTCACTTGGGGTGGTCGGTTTGCTTCTTCTTCTACTCTCTCTTCTTCTTCTTTTTTGACTGCCGAAACCCAACCTAGGGTTCCTTTCTTCTTCTTCTTTTTTCTCTCTTTTTTTCTCTTTCTTTTTTTTTGATTGCCTGAAACCCAACCTAGGGTTCCTTTTTTTCGAATGTGACCTTGACTCGTTAGGTAATCATAATTTTTCTCCCCTGTTAGATTAGTTGTTTGCCATCGTCCTAAAACTCCAGAAAATTGCCCCACAAAATATTTTATTCGTCGTGTTCTTCCGCTGTCCCGTCACCCATTGTGCCTTTGCAATTTTCGTTCTTTGTTTTGCGTTGTTGAATTAGTTTCCTTTGTCTAAGTCATGTTGCTGGTTTAGAGTCGTGTTTTTGGTTGCTAGCCAACACCGTCGCCCGCCGTTCCACCATCCATCCTGGCCGTGTCACCCCCTTTTTCGACCACCTAGTCGGAATCGACCACCTGCTCAAAGTCGACCACCTATTCGGGTTCGACCACCTACTCGTTTCTGCCCTGACCACCCTATTGTTTCTTGTTGCTCTCGGACACCCCTCCCCGCACTCATCATATCGTGCCTGCCACACAAAGTCCGAGAAGAATTTTCATAGCCAAAGTTCAGAGAGAGAGAGTATCTTTTAATTACCTATATACCCCTGCCTTCTACAAAAAGTTTGTGATCCATATATATCAATAGACCCAGAAGGGGGTTTTGAAGAGTTTTGAGTCAAGGTCACATTCGAAAAAAGAACCCTAGGTTGGGTTTCGGCAATCAAAAAAAAGAGAGAAAAAAGAAGAAGAAAGGAACCCTAGGTTGGATTTCGGCAGTCAAAAAAGAAGAAAAAGAAGAGAGTAGAAGAAGAAGCAAACCGACCACTCCCAGTGAAGAAGAAGAAAATCGACCACCCCTAGTTGGTCTACGACCACTCCCCGCCTTGCATCCTTTGAATCCTTGTATCTAGTCCTTGTTATCGATCAGTGTGTGCTAGGGCTAGGGACACTTCTTAGACCAGCAACCGTGACAGGTACTTTGGACCCTTATTCAACTTTGCTAATCAGGTTACGGTTTTTGCTAATCCTTACTACATATTGTGCCTTCCGAGCTCCACCCACTCTTAATCAGAACAGGTCCCCTCTTGCAATCATACCCACTCTCGACAAGGTATCACGAACCAGCCACCGGTCGTACCACCTGCTGCGTTGGTAAGAACACTTGTAAGAGTTTGGTAAGACGCTTGAGAGTGTGTATTTCCACCTTCCATCACCTAGTAGTTGATAGGGATAATACCTTTGTGTTGTCTTTTCTTTTCTGCTAACCATGACAGGTGAAACGTCTGATGAGAAAGAGTGTGTTATAAAGGGAGAGCTCATGACGTTCTTGGATGAACAACGCACTACCATTAATGAGAACATCGACATGAAGTGGTCGTAGACCCTGCAAAACTGGTCGTAGACCTTGTTGCACTGGTCGTAGTCCTAGATTCCTAAGTACAAGTAAATCATCTCCGTTAGTCAGCATCATAGAGTTCTCAAATAATACACTCAGCCCTAAAACGAATTTACCTGATAAATAAGTTGACGAGCACGTGCTCGAGAAATTGGACCTTGCACATGAGGAGTGTTCGTATCAGTAGAAGTGATGTCCTCATCACTATGTACCCGTAAATAAACCACTGTCAGCCATGAAAGTATGGCGGCAACATTGCCCGCTGCTCTAGGAGGCAGAGAAGCTGGAGGCCAGGGGGCAGAGGAGAAAGGCATGGAAGGGGGTAAGGTGGCCGGGGGCGCACGGGAGATAGGAGGCGCAGAGGATGCAGCGATGTGACTGGAAGCGAGGCGGACCGAGCGGGTTGGAGCCACGTGGGATAGAGGAGGCGAGGGGCGGCAGGGAGTAGGAGGAGGAAACGAGCAATACTCTAAAAACAAAAACGACGCGAGGAGGCGAGGTGATGCCAATGGCGGCGGAGGATGGCGGCAGTGGCAGGGGGAGAAGGAGATGCTGGAAAGAAGGGGGAGAGCGGAGGAGCCCAGAGGCGAGGCATCGCGGGGCAAGGCGGCCATGGGCGCGCGGGGAAAGGAGGCGAAGAGGATGTCGCGGTGCAACCAGAGGTGAGGCGGATCAAGGGGGTCGAAGCAACATGGGACAGAGGAGGCGAGGCGGCAGCGGGGAGCAGGAGGAACTGGAAAGGAGGAAGATGGCGAGGACCAGGGGCGCAGAGCAGAGTGAGGGGGGCGTAGCCATGTGGGAGGCAGGAGGCGAGCCGCGGCGAGGCGGCCAGATGCACGCGGGAAAGGGGAGACGGAGAGGCAGGCCGGAGGCGAGGCGACGCGAGCCAAGGCAAGCGGAGGCGCATGGGAAAGAGGAAGAGAAGATGGGGTGCTGGGGGAACGAATGGGCGAGCGCCTGCTGGGAACATGCGCAACTCGGACGAGATATGGTGTCGACCAATTTCCCATGGGCAACAAATCTGATCGAACGGCTCGAAGCCAATCCGAGGCGATCGAACGGCACACGATTTGGGGGCAACGTGTACCACCCAGCGATTGCCCTTTCCACCGGCTATTAAAATATAGTAATTAACACAGAACCAACGTTGTGGCCAACATTGCTTCTTTTCTGTATGTGTTATTCGTCTTCTCGCTTGCTGCTACAATAGATTTTTTTTGTGGTTTCTTTCTGTAGCAGCTGTGGATATCTGTTTCTTTTATAATTAAAAAAAGAGGAGTGGGCGTATTACTATTGTTGGGGGAGGGTCCCAAGGCCAGGATGATGTGGCGGCTTACGCATAGCGATCCCGTTCGTGACAAACAGACTAAATCGACCCCGATGTCACACTTGGGCTGCGGGGCAACAATGTAAGTTTCTCCCCCTCCCACCTCTCACTCTATAAGTAGGGATTCACGTAGGCCACTGGTACTTCATTGTACACTTGAGTAATACAATTGAGCGATTTCCATCGCATCGCTTGCGCTTCGAGATACGCACCCTCGCATGTCTGGTGGTTGACGTAGCCAACAAGAGATGCCTACAAATTCACTATTTAGACTCGTGTCTACACAACTATATTAGTTTCTGTTGGCAGTTATCACTTATCGTGCATGCACACATGCTTAGAGGAACTTCAGTCCATGTAAAGGCCTAAATGGTTGCAAAGCTCAGATCATCATATGTGTTTTTGCTAAATATTTCAAAGTATATGTTAGATTTTGAATCATGTGAGTTAGATTTTGAATCATGTGATGGAAATATAATTTGTTAAGACTTTCGATAATAATTACAGTGATCAAGAACAACAATTACATACATAAATTATTATAATTTATGTATAATAAAATTGTAAATGAATTAAAATTTAATTATTTTGAGTTAAGAAAACAGTCAAATGTTGTATAGACACGCTTACATATATACACACACGCTGTGGACTGTGGTCTCGAAGCATGCATGTGTTCGTGCACGACACGACCACAGCCGCACGGGTCGCCAACCTATGCTCGCTGCTTCCTTCACTGACGTACAGGCCCCACAGACCAGTCACACAGTATTCGCGCACGCAGTAGTCACGCAACTTTCTTTCCCTTTGGGCTGGACCATCCAGATCTGGGCCGATGCCCTGAGGTTGTAGGATCCAGGCCATATAAGGTAAGTAGGGTCTTCTAGTTCTTGTTCGCCCCTCCCCTTCTTCTCCTCATCCGCCGCCGCCGCCACCTCCTCGCTTCTCCTCGGATCTGCATAGCATAGGCAGCCCCGCCAACCCTAGCTCGCACCATGGTGAGGTTTTCTTCGTCACCCCGCCACAAAGATATCTTGCGTGGATGGCTAGCTCTTTCGCTCGTAACGGTGGCGCGAGCGGCGGATGCGTGGTGTGATTGATTCGTTCTTTTGCTTGTGTTGCTGTTCCCGCAGCCGAAGCAGATCCACGAGATCAAGGACTTCCTGCTGACGGCGCGGCGGAAGGACGCGCGGTCGGTGCGGATCAAGAGGACCAGGGACGCCGTCAAGTTCAAGGTGCGCTGCTCCAGGTACCTCTACACCCTCTGCGTCTTCGACACCGACAAGGCCAACAAGCTCAAGCAGTCGCTCCCGCCAGGTTCGTACGCGCTTCTTGCATCGGCTTCCCTTTCGTTTCGTTGCCGATTGCGCTATTTAGAATCCGACCAGTTTGATCCGAGACGCTTGATTGCTTACAAATGTCCCAGCTGGTTCTTGCGGTCTTGCCTGCTGTGTAGCTTGTGCACAATATAGATGTGGGGAACCATGCCTCTAGTTTAAGTCTGGAATGTGGCAATGCGTAGTACGCGCAACTTGTTTCATTACTGGCAGTGTTCCCAATTAGGTATATTAGGATTAGGATGTTACTGTTGCATGCTAAATCCTGCCAGTGTCATGATTGAGTATATTTTACATACGCTTGTCGAAACAAATTGTTCATACTTTGGATCAGTGTTCCCCTCTGTGTCCGCCCCTGGGCGACCGCCTAGGTCATCTAGGCGGCGATTAGGGGCTAGGCTGGTCTGCCGCCAAACTAGTGCCCAGGGGAACACTGCTTTGGATTTGAACAGTAGATTGACACTGAGTGTGTACTGGCTCGATATATGCATGGTGAAATTTTGGTTTAATCGGAAATGCTATTTGCAGCGGTGGGTGTCCTATAAGTTCAGATAGTCTGAAACATTCCATGCAACGATACAAAAATTCTAAGATAATTGTGGACATCGTACTCTTGATACAAACAATCGAACTTCGTATGCAATTAGATGCAAACATGTTTCCACTCTTATGGCCTACAAATGTCACCACTCACCATCAGTTATTGGGGAATCATGTCGCTACAGTACAACTGCATAAAAGAGGATAACACATCCTCATGTCTAATAATACCTTTGTTAGTTCTAATTTGCACTGTTTGTTGTGATATTATGACTGCATAAGGCCTACATAACCTTGCCAATCTCATAGCTGCTATCATTTTTTTCTGAATAAACTGTTCAAGTTAATGCATTGACTTGTACATAGCTGCATGTCATACACATAAACCAACCATATATAGTTAAACCTCAAGCTATACATGTTTTACATGAATATTGAGTCATTACGATGTGAGGTCTCTTCTTCCGTGCTTTACTGCTTTTTATCATTGCCGTGCCTTCCCCAAACATTGCTCACACTTCCTGGTTGTGTCCTTTTCTTTTGCAGGTTTGAGCGTCCAGGAGGTCTAAGTATCAAGCCAGTTTGCTTTTTGTAGTAGCTATTCTGTTTGCTCCAGTTTGCTTTAGTATCTATTAGTATGCGACTTATTGCGCCCATTAAGTGAATTCTGATGTTTTGAGTTTGAATTGTAATGTTGGTACTTATGTGTTGGGCCTGTGAGGCTGTGGTGTGATGTTACTCCTTGCTGGGGAATGGAGATAGTTACTTATCGTATTGTTCCTAAATTGACTGAATCTTTACACCATTTTTCCTGGTTCGTGGATTGTTTCGTATTTTAAATCATGGTTTGTTTCTCCTGTGAGGCTGTTGGGATTTTGTGTGGTGATGGTGGAATCAGTTGGGCCTTCAGGTTCTTCTATATGACAATTGCGAAGTAAATAAATATATGGGTTCAATACACAAAACTTGAGAAAAATTTGCAGACGAGGTACAGAAGTCGTCTGTGGAACAGTGGAAGGGGAGGGTGTTTTACTTGGTGAAGTTTGCATAGCACGTCCTATCGAATTGCTGCCTCGTCTATGCTCGATCTCTAGCTTAGGCCTGATTTGGAACGCTGAAAAACGAATAGGATAACCTAATGAATTGGGAGACATATCCAGTGAAGTCCCATGATGAAAGAAAACCTGGTGAAATCCCGTAGTGAAAGAAAAAAAAAAGGAAACGGGATTGTTTAGGTGCTACACAGGAATTTGGAGAGGTCCTTCAAAAAAGGAATTTGGAGAGGTTAAATTGCTCAATAAACAAATTTTTTTGTTGTTGAATGAGCCATTCCATGGTACTTTATAGGAATCCTAGGTAGGATGACAACTGAGTCATTCCCCGTCGGGACATTTCGATTATTCACCGGCCCGACAACACATCTAGCACTCTTGGTTGTAATGCCAAAAATAACATCATGGAGCTATTGGTGATTGACACATAGCTAAGTCCGATCCCCAAAAGGTCAGACTCCACCTCTACCGTGCCCTAGGGGGTCGAACATCCCCTCACGCGCTATATGTGAAATCCGGTCCCCTGGGGGGCGGACCTGGCGTCACGTGTGAAATTCGGTCCCCTAGGGGCTAGACCTGGCGCCACGTGTGAAGTCCGATACCCTAGGGTCGGAACTACCTTGCTATTACCCTAGGGGCACGGTGCAAACGAAGTCAATGCCCCTGGGGCATGGTATTGACATGTCGTGGCCCTGGGAGCCAGACTCCCCACCCTACCCCACCACCAAAAATTGGTGTTTTATGATTTCATGTGAACCTCTCGGGTGTTCTATGATTTCATGTAAACTTCTTGGGTGTTTTATGATTTCATATGAACCTCGAGTGTTTTATGAATTCGTATGAAACTCAGGCGTTGCTGTCGTCTCCGAAATCGATGTACTCCGACAATATGCTTATAGTAATGACTAAATTAATTACGACTAAATATTAATGACTAAATTAATTACGACTAAATTAATTAGGACTAAATTAATTGTGACTAAATTAATTATAACTAATTAACTAAGACTAATTTTAGTAAATAATAATTAATTGATTTAATCACAACTAATTTAATTATGAATAAATAATTATGACAAATTAACTATGACTAAATTAATCACGACTTAATACTAATGACTAAACTACTTACGAGTAAATAACTATGACTAATTAATTATGAATTAATTAATTGTGACTATTTAATTAAGACTAAATTTATTACGACTATATTAATTAGGACTAATTAATTAATATTAATTTAATTATGAGTAAATAATAATGACTTAATTAATTATGATTAATTAAATATAACTAAATAAATAACAACTTAATAATAATGACTAAATTAATTACGAGTAAATAACTATGACTAATTCATTAGGACTTAATTAATTGTGATTAATGAATTATAACTAATTAACTAAGACTAAATAATAAGGACTAAATTAATTACGACTAATTAACTACGAACAAATTAACTAGGAATAGATTAATTTAGCACTAATTACACAATTAATAAAGATAATGCATAGGAGGAAAATTAACTGCTCCTCATGTCGAACTTTTTGTACTAATACGACCGGTAATCACGGCTCTAAACATGCCTTAATCGGCGACGAAATCGGAACTTGCACACTCGCTCTATTCTCTATGTCTCTCTACGACGAGCGAGAATGAGAATGATAGCAATAGTGTGAGCGATCCAGATTTCATAGTCGCACGAGCCAGAAATTTTGTCCGACCGCAAAGCGACAGGAGGGAATGATTCCCTCCCGCACGGGCTTTTTTGCATGCGTGGACGTGATAGGACGTGATGGACGTGATGGGATGGAGGGAATCAACTGATTCCCTCCCACGAGGGCATGCGAGCGGTGTAGGGTCATGGCGCAGCACCAAGCGGACCCATTCCTTCCCACGCGGGGATGATGTGCATGCACGCGAAAATTAAAAAGGTGAAGAGAGACTGTGGAGATGGCATCACCGTGCCCTAGGGCATGAATGAGCTAGCCCCCCCCCCAGGTGTAGGGACTTGCTACGTTGCGCATGGAGGTGTCGTGCGGCCCCCTGATGAATGGACGAGAGGAGTCCGGACTGCTGGAGCACGATGGAGGTGAAGTTCGGCCCCCAGACTACCACCTCTCTCCTTCGCCCGCTGCTCCCACCGTTCGCCCAAAAGCACCCATCGATTGTCGTCTCTGCCTCAGTCCTCGCCGCCATCTTCGCTGTCGCCGCCATTGCCGGCTTCGGCTTGCACCTCGACAGCACCAGTGGCTGCGCCAGGGAGCACCTCATCTTTTTCTCCTCCTCCGCGTTGTCGTCTTCTTCCTCCTCTTCTTTCCTGAGCCGCGGCGGCGATCTCCACCGCCCTTGTGTCCTTGGTCGACAGGGGGCGAGGCATAGGTAGAGGAGGGTGGGAGGAGGGAGAGAGAGAAGAGAGGAAAAAGGTAAAGCTCAGGAGGACGAAAGAGGTGATTTGGCGGGTGAGGTGGCAAAATACGGTGATATGGGTGATAACATAGATGCCACGTTAATAAACTGGGGTGATTTTGGTTCAGTGGGTAAACTAAATGGTTTTGAGAGTTGAAGGTTGGCGCGTGTTCAATTTTATAGTTCAGGGTTAATTTCTGGACTTTTCAAAGAGTTCAGAGTTGTTAAATGACTTTTTACTAATTTGTAATGAAAACAACATAGCATTTGAAATATGGGACCAACATGGTCGAGCATGCTTGTCTTGCTCATTGAACTTGCTCTTGTTAGGGATCAACCTCAATTGTGTCTAGTACACCGGTTTCAAATCAAAGAAAAATCAAATAACACAAATAAATACCAAATAAAATCACAAAAAAAAATTGAAAGATCTTGAATGTAGATAAATCTAGAGACAAAAATGAGGTCAATCGGAGTTTGTACAAAGGAGAATGGGCCATCAGAACTTTTGCCGGGGGAGAAAAACAAAGAAAAAGAAGACATAAAATATTTAAAATGGAAGGGGCACTGGAAAGGGAAGTACAGGGGAGGAGTGGTGAGTGTTGCGGGTGCTTGATCTCATCTGGGGAGCCCTTTTATAGGCACGTAGATGGGCAAACTCCGAGCGGGTGTGGGTGAAGCTAGCACAGGTCAGTGCGGGAATCCTAGGGAGACAAAAGGAGAGTTGTAGAGGAGCAGGGATGCAGGGAAAAGTGTTGGCGCAGCAATCGCGTGGCATCTCGAGACCTTGGGCACTGCGGTGTCGTGGGATTCCCGACGAGGCAGACGCATAGAGCTCCAGCGGGGCATTGGCACAGTGCTCTGGCGCGGACAGGACGGGGCAAGGCCTGCTTGGCGAGGTGGACGCAGGCGGCTCTGACGTAGAGTAGAGGCGAGCGCGTCAAGGCGGAGAAGAGAGAGGAAGGGCGGTGAGGCGGGAATCCTCGGCGGGGCAGAGCCTCTAGGGCGGTGAAGCGTCTGGAATAGAGGGGACGGATAGGGTGCGCGAGAGGCGAGGCGGAGCGTAGCAGCGTTCACAGTGACACAACGTCGAGCACCTAGTGGTCATGGAGTGTAAACGCGGGGGATAGAAGAAGGGGAACAGAATGGATGGAACGAGCGCACATTACTCTACTAGGCATCGTGGAATGCGCTGTTAGGTGAGAGACGTGAGACAGCTGGGTTCATGGCGTCGGTGGTGAGCCGATGTGGAGGCACGGTGTGGCGGGCGTGAGCTAGAGCGCTGCGTGAATGGGGGAGGTGAGGAGGCAAGAATGGATGACAGGTGGGCCACGGGCCTCGCATGGCAGAGAGAGGAGATGAAGCCGTACTTCAGGAATTACGCTAACAGAATAGTGAAGATGGAAAAAGGGAGGCGGCTTGAGAGGGGCATGGAAATGGGTCAGATGTTGATCCTAATGTTTGAACAGTAATTGGCTGCGGGTGCCATTTGGCCCAAAAGAATTTAAGAATTAGGTTGTTTTTGGAATAATACTAATTCCAAAAATAGATTTACAATTTCTAAAACAAGTAAAACACTTCAAAAAATTTCCAAAAATTCACAGAGGTATTTTGGAATATTTTGAACCGTAATAAAATATTTTACAAGTTTGTTATGTCTGTAAAAATTCTTTTAGGCTCGGGGAAAATAAGAAAAGGTATTTAGAAAATCAAGGAAATTTCTGATTTTCCTCAAAAACTTAAATGGGTAGTAAAATCATTATTATTTTTAGAATTCTATAGGATTAAAGTCCTATGAAATTCCTCCAAAAATCTTGTGTTCCAAACACCCCTTAGGTGTTTTGGTTTGTGAAGTGGTATGATCGAATTGAATTTTGCGGGAATAAATTAAATAGGATTTCTACGAAATTCCCACCATACAGAGAGCTCACAGGTCTTATCTTTACCCCCATGATTTTTGGAATTTACTGCTTAATTGGCACCGTCCGATCCTTATCACTCTTTACGCAGGCAGCTGTGCATAGAGTGGAGGGAGCTTCGACCTTCCCCAATCCCCTTAGGCTCGCGCCCTCCGCCTCTCCCGCAACGCCCTCCGCCTCCTGCTCGTCCCTCCCCGCCTACGGTCCTAGCCCGCCGACCGGCCGGCTCGCCGCCGCCGTTACTTCCCGCGCCCACCTCGTTTCTGCAACGCGTTGGCTTCCCGCTGGCCATCCTCGCTTCGTCGCCTCCGCAGGCCTTCGCATTTCTGCGCCTTGCCCTCGCTGACGGCCATGGTTTACTGCCCGCGGCTGCTTCTGGCGGCAGCGCTCACCGCTCCCTACCCCCGTTTCGCTGTTAGCCAAAGGTTCACCCCCAGTCTCCTTCCCTTCTCCCTTTCTTGCCGCCGGCCCTCCCTTCCCGGTGAGTTTGTCTTCTCATACCCGTATGCAAGTATGCAACCGTAGGATATTATGAAATTGTTGCGACCAAATTGCTTACATAACGTTTGTACCGTGCAAAATTTTGAGTATACCTACAGAAAATTGTTGTTTGTGTTGTGCGCATTAAAACCAATGCTAGTTTGGCTAGACAAAAATTGGAGTGCTTTATGCGTTAGTTTTCTTATCCTCTGGATGAAACATTGACAGACTTGGATCACCACAGTGCAATCTGCATCCTCTGGGGCGGGAAGCCAGTCAAGCGTTGCGGATAATTCGGAGGCTGTCGAATGGGCCATGCAAGGTAATCTGTTTCCTCCTAGCATTCTTGATTTGTTTCGGTGGGTAAGAGTTAGGCCACTGGTTTGTTTCTTTCCGTTCTTGAATGCTTTGGGTTTAATCAATATGCTTGAAAGTTGGTTACAGATTTCTACGCTTTGCGGAAGGATGTCGAGTTGGCTGTAGAGCGTGTCGGTGAAGTCAGGCAGTCTGCTGAACTGGAACATCTTGAGGGGGAAATCGCTTCACTCGAGAAGAAGTCCGCAGATAGTTCCTTGTGGGATGACCCTTCCAAGGCACAGGAGATACTCGTTGCTCTGAGAGAGGCCAAAGAGAGAGTTAAGCTTCTTAACGATTTTAAGTTGCAGGTTTGACCCCTTGACAGTCTTATGCATTCAGCACCTGAAATGATATAGCCGATGCAAAAGTGTAATTGTTAATTTATGCTATAGCTGCATATACTGAAATGTACTATTTTACATTTCTTGTAATAATTATATAATGGTAATGATAGTTCATGAAAAAAAAATACAGATTTGCTGCACATATCCATATAGTCATAGATGTTGTGAATTGGTGAAAGAAGTATGGCAATAAGTGGGTATCAACACTTATTCTTGATCATAGTCTTTGGTACTTTTAGGTTGAAGAAGCGGAGACCATTGTGAAGCTTACCGAGGAGTTAGATTCCATAGATATTGGCCTTCTTCAGGAGGCCTCAATGATTATAAAGGCATTGAATAAGGCACTAGATAACTTTGAGATGACACAGCTTCTTTCTGGACCTTATGACAAGGAAGGTGCTGTAATTAATATTTCTGCAGGCGCTGGTGGCACCGATGCCCAGGTATATGTTCACTGCATTTGCATGCTTTTTATTTATTAAGACCTTTCTAGAACAAAAGGACTTCTTAGTTTAAACCCACTTTCTTTTGTCATGATGACAGTGCTTGTTGGCTAAGCTTGTACTGTTTCTCTTGTTACTTTGGTAGTTAGTTTCAAGGATGGTATCTTATGTATCAGTCATTCGGTCATATTTCTTTAGAAGAAATTTTAATTTGTACTACTGCCAATCTTGTACTTTTGTTACCAAATATACACCATTGCAATAACTTATACGAATTTTAGTTTTATCTGTCACCATAAAAGGGTGGTCTTGAGACTCTGAAGAAACAGTAACATAGAAAACTAGTGGGCTGTGCATAAAGCAAGTTTGGTTATTCTCAAAAGTACAAACTATGAACTATGGTTTGATGATGACTTTATTGATGGCTAATCCATACAGTATGTAACTGGTTTGGAAGGTGTAAATCAAGATCAGTTACATTATACTCTATATATGTAGTTATCACTGATCTCACGTAAGAATGACAACAATTAGATGCTTGGCATTTTTCCTGAGAAAGCACATGCTATGGATAAACAAAATGTGATCACATTCTTTTAAAACTTGACTTGATCTTTTGCAGGATTGGGCTGACATGTTACTGAGGATGTATGTTAGGTGGGGAGAGAAGCAGCGCTACAAGACAAGAGTGGTAGAGAAATCTCCTGGTGAAGAGGCTGGAATAAAATCAGCAACCATTGAATTAGAGGGGAGATATGCCTATGGGTATCTCTCTGGGGAGAAAGGGACACACAGGATTGTCCGTCAATCTCCATTCAATGCTAAAGGGCTTCGGCAGGTATCCGCATTTTGCGGTTCTACTTTTGTGATTTTTATCAATATTCTTGCAGCTGAAGGGAAAAGACATATATTCCATTATTTCTCAATTTTCTGCGCAATTTGCTAATTTTTGCAGACAAGCTTTGCTGGTGTTGAGGTTATGCCTCTTTTACCGGAGGAGTCCATGGATGTAGAAATACCTGAAGAGGACCTGGAGATAAGTTTCACGAGAGCTGGAGGCAAAGGAGGTCAGAATGTGAACAAGGTGGAGACAGCTGTTCGAATGGTACATATTCCCACTGGCATTGCCGTTCGTTGCTCTGGTATATACTCAGACTAGCTTGTGTCACACCTATTAATTCTTGGGTCCATGCTGTCACATACTTTGAACAAATACACACTCTATCATGTTTGGTAGACAGGGAATCTTAATTTGACATGATATGGTCATGAAAAAGCAAAAAAATGCAGTAATGAATTGGTGACAATGGAAAATTAATGTGAAAATCTGAATAATACCCTCTCCAAATTAGCAGAAACTCTTAGTCCTGACTCCTGAGTCCTGAGCATAGTTGATAGGCAATGTTTTGTGAGCTTTTCCCAATGCTAAATTCAATTTGTCACAGAATAAGATATTTATGACTATACATGTAGCTAAGAATGGCATTAAATGCTTTTCCATCAAGAACTGGAGTTAACTGAGTGTTATACAGGATGAAGGTGACATTTGTTTTGCAATCTTTCCCGTGTCAAACTTTGCAGAGGAGAGGACTCAGCTGGCTAACAAAATAAAGGCCCTAAGCCGTCTGAAAGCGAAGCTTCTGGTGATTGCTGAGGAGCAGCGTGCATCAGAGATCAAGCAGATCCGCGGCGATGCAGTGAAGGCTGAGTGGGGGCAGCAGATACGCAACTATGTTTTCCACCCCTACAAGCTTGTCAAGGACGTCCGGACCGCGTGTGAGACATCAGACATCACCGGTGTCATGGACGGCGAGCTGGATCCCTTCATCAGAGCCTACCTTAAGTACAAGCTCTCTGCTGCTGCAGAGGAGCAAAGCGTCAACTGATGCTAACATCTACTGTCCAATGCAGTAGTATGAAATTTTGATGCAAAGCTCATCATTGGCTATGATTGATTCAGACCTAGCGAATATATGCAGTTTGTAGGAGCTTTTTCCTCATGTTTTTGGTCTTTGTAATCAATCCCTGTAAAGGTTCTGGATATCTATAAAAGCTGGAGTAAGTAAATTGACTTGAAAGTTTTAACCATAGTTACCGGATTCGCTATAAAACCCTGCGAATCGCGAACCGAATTTGTCAAACCCGAACCAGTTTAGGGTACAGAGTTCGTATTCGCAGTGGAATTGGAAGAAAAGTGGTAACCCAAATCCCATATCGTGACTCGGATGAGCCTTGTTTTTGGCGACTATGCTTTTTGTTAGAGATAAGGTGTTGGAGATATGTTAGAGATAGAATCTATCTCTAACATATCCTTATCTCTATCTTGTACTCTATATATATCGCCCTTTGGGCCTCTCTTCAATACATACAATAGATTCATAACATGGTATCAGAGCAAAGGTTCTAAACCCTAGCCTACAACCTAGCTTCCGCTATCCGCTGCCCCCGGGAGGTGCAATCTCCGCTCCCGGGGGCGGCCAGGTCCAAATCCTTCCGGCGTCCTTCAACCTGTTGTGGCTTCCGCCTCACCTAGGATGGACACAGCAGCAACCGCCGCCGCCGCCCAAGGTTGGTCGGGCTTGCTCGAGGAAGTCCTGCACATCGTCATGACGGCGCTGGATGCCCCCGACCTCGTCCGCCTCCGGCGCCGTCTGCAAGTCCTGGCACGCCGCTTCCTCCACCGTCCTCCGGCTCCGCTTCCCGGCTGCCCTGGTCAAGGACTTTGAGGACTCCCTGTAAGATCGAGGTGGCCGACTAGAGGGGGGTGAATAGGCGGTTTTAAAAATTCTTTCGCGCTAAACCAATATGTAAATGCAGAAGCTAATAGCGAATTGGTTTTGCTCAATTAAAACCTAAATCAACTAGGCTCAACTAAGTGCACCGACAATATGAACACAATACAATATGAGCAATCATACAAGATATATAAGCAATTAAAGCAAGAATGTAAATTGCTCAAAGTAAAACACAAGTAAAAACAAGATGACACGATTATGTTTTACCGTGGTGTTCGGAGACTTGCCGGTCTCCCCTAATCCACGTTGAGGTTAGCCCAAACGAATTGGACCGACTCCGCTAATTAAGCCAACACCTCCGAGGTAAGTCCAACCACTTGGACCGGTTCCTAACCGAACCAACACCTCGCTCAACTATGGTTGCTCTTCCTCCACTCCGGAGATGGTGAGCACCAAACCACTCACAAACCGCCGGGTCTTCTCACAAGCTTCTTGAGAAGATCACCGCGCACGACGCCTCCACGCCGTCTAGGTGTCGGCAAACACCAAGAGTAACAAATCCAAACTTTCACTTGAACTAATCAAGTGTCAACGCTCACGTGGATACACAATCCACTACCTAAGGCAACACATGCACTTAGGGTTTACTCTCTAATCTCACCAAGTGCAACACATGCATAAAAGAGAATAGAGGCTTGCTCTTAGCTCAAAGAATGAGTATATCACTTAACAATAGCACCAGCAGCCTCTCCCAACCGGCCAAGGTGGCTACTTATAGCCCACACACAAAAACTAGCCGTTGGGAGACAAACCCCTGAAAAATCAGGGAAATCGGAAGTTCCGCCGTGCAAAGGCGGAACTCATCGCATGAGAGAAAAGCATCGCAACGGCTATGTCAGACGAGAAACTAGCCGTTTGATTTTTAGTGCGGAACTACCGCCAACTAAATTTCGGAAGTTCCGATCTTCGGAAGTTCCGCTCAACACATAGCGGAACTACCGCACATCGAATTTTGGCTAAGTCCCCAAAATGGTGCTTCTCTGGAAAAAACGAGCCGCCGGAATTTCGGAGCAACCGATAATCGGAAGTTCCGCTAGTAACACGCCGGAACTTTCGCACTTCGAAAATCGGCTAAGTCCCTAAACCGGACGCTCTCTGGAAAAAACGAGCCCCTGGAAATCGGACCGTCCGGGCTGCGGAACTTCCGCAGTTAAGACACCGGAACTTCCGATTTTCCTGACAGAAAATAGCAATGGCTTTTTCAACAACTTCAATTGCAAAACACATTTGTCAATTGATAAGCCATGCCTACAAGGATCACAAGCAAGATTCCCAACAAGTTACAAAACATATTTGCCAACTTTTGGAATCATACCACAAGGAAAAAGGTACATGGACTTACACCATTTGCAAAACACATTTGTAAACTTTAAGTCACATGCTACAAGAAATCAAACATGAGCATCAACTATTTGCAAAACGCATTCGCAAATAACAGCATCATGCCATAAGACTAAAGTGCATGGACTTCAACCATTTGCAAAACACATTTGCAAAGTATAGTCCCATGCTACAAAGATTGAATGCATGAGCCTCGGCTATTTGCAAAACACATTCGCAAATAATAACTCCATGCATAGATGAGCTAGAGCAAACACAATGAGCTATCAACACATGACTAACTCATGCTACTAGTCAAGACCCCTTTTAATAGTACGGCAATCCTATACTAGCAATCCGGTCTATCAACCAAACACCGAGACCGGTAAAAGACTAGGAACACATCCTTAGCCCTAGCTAGTCATACCTTTGCCTTGCATCTTCTTGAAGCTTGATGACGCACATCAACACTTCAAGTCCGGGTCCTTGACTTTGACAATCATCAACTCATGATGATTTCTTCACTTCGGGATCTTGTCTTGAACATCATCAACACATGATGATTTCTCCATCCCGATTCTTCACATGCATCAACGCATGATGCATTCCTTCACTTGACCTCCATCAACACATGATGGGTCTTCTCTTGTCTTGATGATCAACTCATGATCATCTCTTCTTGATAAGCATCAACTCATGATGCATCATTTACACCAAGCTCTTGACTTGATGATCAACTCATGATCATCCCAAGTCTTCATCATCCTGGAACATAACCTATATATCCAACTCATGGAAAATGTTAGTTCCATAATGTGATCATCATTAATTACCACACCATACCATTAACTTACAATGGTGGGACAAGATACCTCAATCTTTCCCTCTTTGGTAATTGATGATAACCACTTAAATTCTCATAAATTTAATGATGATAAATAAGAGAACAAATGAGTATATATAAACTACACAAGTTATATATACTCTAACATGAGTATACAAGAACTACACAAGTTCTATATACTCATAACATGAGTATATACGAACTACACAAGTTTTGTATACTCAAAGGTTTTGTTTCAACGTAAAGATCCCAAATATATGTGGAGAATGGAATATGGATCAATACTGATGAAACCACAAAGTATAGGATAAAACTCCCCCTAAATGTGTGCATACACAAATGTGTAATAAGGTCATATGCACATATTCAAGTTTAACTTATGGTTGAGTTCAATCCTATATTTTGGATCCGAGAAATGCAACAATATATAAGATTGAGATGTCGATTGCATACCTCGTTGTGTTTCACCTTTATATCCAAATAAGACTACACAAGGATAATAATTGATAAAAGAGTTAGTCTCATATTTGGATTTGTCATTAATCTCCAAAACACTCCATTAACTCATAATGGCGGGTCTAGATCTTTCACTCCCCCTGCCTGCTCTACGCCTGCGACGCTCACGACGACGACGCGACGGTGTGGAGGAGAGCCTCCCGGCGCTCCGTGTCCAAGAGGGTGGAGAGCCCGAAGTCGGCGACCTTGAGGTTGCCTTGCTCGTCGACGAGGAGGTTCTCGGGCTTGATGCCGCGGTGGTACACCCCAACCGAGTGGCGTAAGCGCGCGCGACACCGGCCATCGTAGGTATCGCCGCGCTTCGTCCTCCCTGCAGCCGTTCTCGGGGACATGGCGGTAGAGCCCGCCGCGGTGGACGTACCCCCGGGGTGGCCATCACCTCGTGGAGGCGCACAACGTTGGGGTGGCGCACGAGGGCTATGAGGGCGTCGTCGGGGCGGCTCCGGCCATGAGAAAAGACGAAGGGAGCAAAGCGGCGAACGGGATGGGAAGCCTCGCAGATATCGCCGCCGTCGCCGAGGGCTCTTTGTGTTTTCGCTCGATGCGTGGCTTCTTGGGGTACTATTCGGTTCTTTGCCTCGTCCTCGGCACCGCTCGCCTCCGCTGCGCCGGACGCCAGAGCCGCGAAGCGCCGCCTCCATCTGCGTGGCCCGGCACCGTCCGCGCCTCCTCCACCGCTGGCTCGCCTCCATCTCGCCTCGTCGCGTCCTCGCCGGCGCCGCCTCCTTCCTTATCGTGGCTGCTGGGCGGGAGGGTCGCCGCCTCGGCTCGCTATGCCGCCGCCGCACCGGCCGCTTTGCCGGATCCATGCCGCCGCCGCCGCCAGCTCGTCGCCGAGCCTCGCTCCTGCTTCCGCTGAAGCTCTCCGCGCCAAGAAGCCGGATCCGCCTCTCCGCCACCGGATCCAGTTTCCCACCGCCGGATCCACCGCACGGCACCCTCCGCCGCGAGGACGCGGTGGCCTTCTCCTCCCGCGCGGATCCACGCCGCGCACGCCGCCGCTCCGTCTCCGACATAGCCGCCTCCGCCGCCGCCCTCGTTTTTTCGTGCGCGTGGGTGGGCTGCGCTCTGCGCTTTGCGCTTTGAGTCGGCCCGGCTGAAAAGAGCCGGCCGACTGTGCCTAAAAAAAAACTAGGGTTGCTAGTGCCTACTTGCTGCTAGTTATTCTTAGGTGTTTCCTCTTTTGTGTCGTTGCTTCCGTTGCGTCCATCCAAGTCCGTAGTACTCAATTTTTGAGTTCGTCTTCGCCATGCGAGTCCACAAATTTATTGTCAGTCATAGAAGTATAGGAATTGCCTTATGCATAGCAGCAGCCGCCTCTCCCGCCGCTATTTCTTCGAGCCGCTGCAGATCCGCCGCTCCAAGCGTTCAAGGCCGCCGCACTTCTTCTACACTGCGCCTCTGTTGCGCTTCTTGTGCATTGCGCCGCTCTTCTTCTGCACTGCGTCTCTGTTGCGCTTCTTGTGCATTGCGTTGCGCTTCTTTTTGCACTGTGCATTCGTTGCACTTCTTGTGCTTTGCGTCGCTGCCGTCTTGGGTTACGATCTGCGCTGTTATGCTTCCACCTACTCCTATTCGACTTGATTTGACAACTCTCTCTATATTTGTTGGTTTCATCATCTTCTTCGTCGTGTTGCCGCGGTCGACTTCGCTCTTGCACCTTGTACCTTATGAGCTGTCGTATGACACCGGATGGGAGAGTATCTTTTGATACTCGACATATTTTTCCAAGAGCTGCATACTACGACGACATTATGAAGACTCGGATTTTGGATTTTCATATTTTAGTGTCAACCCTTTCCAAATGCAATGCTATTGCATACACCTTGCATTTGAGGGTGGTGTTAGAGATAAGGTGTTTGAGATATGTTAGAGATAGAATCTATCTCTAACATATCCTTATCTCTATCTTGTACTCTATATATATCGCCCTTTGGGCCTCTCTTCAATACATACAATAGATTCATAACACTTTTAACTAGCGAAACAAAACAACTTGATCAGAGCTAGAACTGTGGTATGATTTAAACTGTAGGAGCCAAGAAGCCGTGAAGAGTAGTTGAGTCTTTTTTTTGTTGTATGCCACTAGGATTTAAACTGTTGGGATCAGAACACATGTAGGGTGCCTTCTGATGCTTCTTTCATTTCATTATTTTGCCTGTGATGCACTTTTGGTATGATTGCTGAAATGTAGACCAGCGAAGTTGACATGGGTTGTGCTTTGAATTTTGCTATAAGAGTCTGACCAAATCAAGTGATTTGGTGGATTTTGTGTGCAAGTTCTGTAAGTGTAGAAATGAATATAATTTTACCTTCACTATTAAATTGTCACTCTTAATTTTTGTTCTTGTTATGGCAGAGAGAGTTTGCCTAAATAAGTCCTGTTGTGGACGCGTTTTGGGTGGCCGTGGCGAAGGAAGCAACAGCGCGCGGCAGTAAGGCCCTGCGCGGTAATTTCAGAGGGCACAGGAAGTTTCGTTGAGTTTGTTTATTTGTTAGCTGCTATCTCTTGATTAGATTTGCTTGTCAGGCCTTATCTCTTAATTAGTTGAGTTTGTCAGGGCGCCTACTTATGGAAGAGGCCGCTGAACAATTGAGGGTAAGCAAGAAATAATCAAGTGCCCAAGTTACCGCAGCTTTCAGAGCCTCCTGTCACCAGAGGGAACAGAGCCTTCATCTTCTTGGCCATCCCATCCATTCTTCTTAGCCGAGGAAATGATGTTGTAGATATCCTCTCGAGTGCCGGCCGTGCAGCCCCAACTCCGAGCAGAAGGTCAGCGAGCTCCATCTCACGGTTCGTCCCTCCAAGCGACAGCCAAGTTGCAGTTGGTCTCTCTGTGCAAAGTCACGGCCTTGCCATAGATGAAGCACACATTGATACACGTCTTCAAGCACAAAAAAAATCAAACGACTCGGAAAAGATTACAGGCAGATCATTAGCAAAGGGAAGTTATTATTCTAATGAACTTCTTTTTTTTTTCCTATAACACCGCCTGAGTTAGAACTAGAAATTTCAAAAGACTGTTACATCACCTCCACGAACTAAAGAGAAGTTCACGGAGGAATTTATGAAAAAGTCCTTAAGCATTGCAACAAAAAAAAACAAGGAGATAGACCTCACAGTTATTTGTAGCTTTATAATAAGCTTCACATGTCTCGAATTCTGACCTCACCACTGGTTAATTAACTTATGTATGCCAATGCATACAAGTGTACATATACATACTTACCGGAAGCATAATAACATGTGGATGCAGCCTTGAAAACTGGTGCAGCGTTCACAAGTCAATGCGAAGCAGGGCTAGGTTGGGGCATCGCCTGAGGAAGGAGAAGACACTTGGACAAATGGGACAGCCGATGGCTGGCTGGCAGAGTCGCGACTACCCACTGGGAGAGTACCTTCATATTAGGAAGCCGTGGTACGTATCCGATCAAGTCCTGAGCACGTGTTAAAGTGGTGAGCTGGTCGGCGAAAGAGCACCTCTCCGGGAACTGCACGGCGCTGGTCGACCGCCACTCTTCCCTGGGCAAGTAGAAGCAGAGACCATTCAGCCAGCGGACGCATCGAACATCGGTTTGGAAGTTGGGCTGCTTTGGGGCGCCGCCGGACCAGCTGATCTCCTCCAGCCTCGGCGCTGAAATCTCAACCACGGTGCAGATGCCCCACCTCGCCAAACAGTCGAAGCAGTGGCGCACGACCAGCACCCGGAGCCTTGGCAGCCACCAGCCCACCACGTGCAGCCTGGTAAGGTATTCGACGCGGTCAACCTCAAGCTCCTCGAGCATGTCGTGTGGAGCACCAGCGGCCACCGGGGTGGCTTTCCGCTCACCTTTCTAAGGCGCAGCTTCCTCAGCCAGGGGGACCACAATGACAAGAACTCACCGAGGAGGCGCGCGCCTTCCTGAAGACGCACATTTGTGAGGCCCAGCTCCGTCAACGCGCCGAACACCGCCTGTTCGCCGGGCTCCGGGAGGACAAGCACCGCGTTTTCGAAGATGGAACCACTCAAGCTCAGGCTCATCGCCCGCGCGGGGAGAACAAACTGATCCAGGCTGTACGGCGCCGTCACCAAGACGCGGATGGATCCGACGACGCGCTCCATGGCTTCGCGGCGCCACGAGGCAGTGTCGGGGCCGAGGTTCGACTGGCAACCGATCGTCACGTTGAGCGACGGGATGTCGGGCGCGCCGTACCGTGCGACCACCGCGCCGGCGAAGCCGAGGAACCGGTCTTGGTGCTGCTCGTCGGAAATGTTGAGGGCGGGGGCGTGAGTCCGGACGCCCCGCCATCTCCTCGAGAGAACGGACGAGCGCACCGCGTCCAAGGCTGGCAGGAAGGGGAGGATGTGCTCTAGCATGCCGTCGGGGAGGTCGCTGATCCTATCAACGCCGCCGGCGGCGGCAAAGGGAAGTTCCAGGTTTCCATCCATCGCACGTCCCTCGATGGCTCGTGTTTGTTCCGTCGTGAAGAGCTCCGCCATCTGGATTTGTCTGGGCGAATTTCAGGGTTTCAGAGGTATTTCATCAGATATTTCACCTTTGCTATAAATCATTCACATGTTCATCTAAAAAATCAATTACATAATTTCTCACAAAAAAATTCAAATTTTGAACCATTAGATCATGCCCATGATAATTGGATTCACCGAGCTATTAGATCATGCCTTACATTTATGCTGAACTATTTTTCTTATGTTACCCGGGCTTGGTTGGATCTTCCCCGTACATGAGTAGTAAAAATACTCTCCATATCTCCATTGCCAGAATATACGAGAACTTTGTTTTGGAAACACACGAGGACTTTTGACAAGTGAGCACGCGAAAATAAAAAAAGGAAAAAAAATACAAGGACTTTGGGAGAGAGTTTGGCGGGCTGGGCTGGAACTTTGACAGCCCACGTAAAATGACACATGCCTCGGTATGTCAGGGAGGTTTTCGGCACATGTTACGGTCTATTAGTAAATATTGGCGAGTTTCGGTGAGTAAAAAACATCAGGCCCAATGTGCAGTCTAGGGATGGCAATCGGGTGTATGGATATCGCTCGTTTATACTCATATTTGTGATCCCGATTTCTCCCCACAGGCATACGCCTGTGAAGAGCAACGGGCGAAGAATCTCACCAATGTCCGTCGTATGTGGGCATACTTGTGTACCCGCGAACAATGCATCACATTCACACATCAACTTTCAACTAATGAAATACAAATCCTTCATCAACTGTAAACTGAAAGTATGTCAACTAATGAAAGGAGAGACCTACTCAACTGAAAGTATATCAACTAATGAATCAGAATAAAAAAAGGAGAGGCCTACTCAATTCAGATCGACAATGCATCACATTCACACATCAAGAGTGCATCACACATTCAACAACTAATCAAGTTCATTACACATCAGGTTCAAAAATTAAAATAGAAATACAAACTGATATAGTTCATCACACATAAAAAAATTAAATTTACAGCAAAAGTAGAACATATGAAAATGGTTCAATGCCAACAATTCAACAAATAGATGAAGAACATGTCGATAAACTGGTTTGCTAATCATACTTGACGATCGAGATTGAACAGCAATCTTTAAGCTCCTCTTCAATGTCTTCAAGGCATGTTCATAAACCCTCAACTCCCCCTTCATCTGAAAAGTAAACATTGCATTACATTACTAGCTTCTAATCACATAGAAAATTTAAAATATTTACATCACTAGTTGCATACATCTAAGGTCATTCCGAAGCCAACTTTGTGAGCACATGAATGCCTCCAATATAACTGGAGTGAGATGACTGCGATGTTCACTTAACACTCTACCACTAGTGCTAAAAGATGATTCAGAAGCTACTGTTGTTACTGGAATAGCCAAGATATCACGGGCAATCATCAACAATGTACGATAACGTGTCCCAGGCACCTTTCACTAACCCAGTGTATCAAATTCCTTTTCTGTGCAAGGAAGAGTTTCTTCTTCCAAATAACGATCCATCTCACTTTTGGTCTTTACTACACCAGTACTTTTATTACTATCAGCTAGTATTTTAAATATTGAAAGCACCTCATTAGCACCAATTGCAGCACTAGGAGTACTAGATGATGTAGCCATACCCTCTTCTTCACTATGCATTTGGTACTCATTCATCAACTCACACAAGCAATTATAATTCTTTGTAACATTCACTTTAGAGTTTTCTTCACCAGAGAGGGCAATATAGCATGCATGTAACATTGTCATTTTTCCACGTGGATCAAGAATAATAGCAATAACCATCAAACCATAAATATCAGACCAATACTTGTTTAAAAATTATCATCTCAACAGACATAACCTCAATTATTGGATCTCCACATCCTAGCCATTTTATTTATATGTATTTTGATCTCACATATCTTTTGGATGAAGATGTTAGTTGCCACGTATTTAGTTCTAGAAAATATTTCAGTGAGTTCATAGAAGAGGCTTAATTTTTCACAAACAGTTGAGACAGCGGTCGGGTGTTGAGGAGGCGGGTGGGCGTTGAGGAGGGGCGGTGGCCGGGCTTTGAGGAGGGGCAGTGGCCGGGTGTTGAGGAGGAGGTCGAGCGTTAAGGAGGGGCGGCGGTCTGGTGTTGAGTAGGCGGCCAGGCGTTGAGGAGGGGCAGCGGCCGGGTGTTGAGGAGGAGGCAGGGCATTGAGGAGGGTTAGGGGCCCGGCGTTGAGGAGGGGCGACGGTGGGGCGTCACTTCGTCTTGACTGCTTCGTCACTACGTCTTGATGGAGTCGGGCATGAGGAAGGGTGGTAGCTGGGTGTAAGGAGGGACGGGGGCGGCGGCCGGGCGGGAAGAGGATATGGGGGCGATGGCTAGCTGGGAGGAGGACGGGCCGACAGGGGCAGATCTAGATCTGGAGTTCTGGGGGGTGAGGAGGACCGAGGACAGAGGCTGGTGGCTTGGACTCGGGAGTCGAGTGAGTAGTGAGTAGTGACTGAGTAAGAGTGACTAGGGTTTTAGTGGGAGTGTGGCCCACCTGTCAGTGTATGTTGTGGGTAAACGAACGAGACGGGCACTAGTGGAGCTCACCTATGCCCATACTTGTTTACCCGACAGGCAGAGAGTTGCACTCATTTTCATGCCCGTGGGCAAAGAAAACACCATATGCCCGGCTCCATTAAAGTATTTACCCACGGACACATGGGTAATCAGACACAATTGCCATCCCTAGTGCAACCCATGGTCCCGTGCACTTGCGCAGTTTTCCATTTTCATTTTTTACTTGGAAAAAGTCCACTTACCCCTCCAACAAGTGGTTCGTCTAATTAACATATAAAACCAGGTGTTAGGTATTGTCACTGAACTATGTAAAACCGTCTAAATACCACCATAAACCACCTTGGTGAATTGCATGACTAACGGCGTAGCGATGACTTAACATATTAAATTAAAATAACCATTACAAAAATGGGCTCACATGTCATCGAGTGAATCTCCATCCTCATGGAATTTTGTTTTGAAAATAACAATTAAACCCGACTCTATTACAACTTAATTATTATTATTAATAATTAACTTTTTTTTAAATTTTATTGTAAAGTTAACCCCGCGAACTTTATTTCCAATTCTGACCTTTTTGGTCACGTCTCCACCCGTGACGTGACAAAACAACACTGTCACGCTAGCTAATATCTGGCCAAACTCTCGTCACGCCACCACCCGTGGCGTGACAAAAAATACTATTTTAACGGATTTATCATATGGCGTGATAATATTATTTTGTCACGCTATAGTTGGTGGTGTGACTAAAGAAGCTAAAATTGGAAATAAAGTTCGCGGGGTTAATTTTAAAATAAAATTTGAAAAAGGTTAATTAATAATAAAAGGCTCATTACAACTAGACCTTACTGTTTAAAATACCTAGTTGTACGAAAAAAAGAGGCTATTAACGCACTGACTCGGGCGCCGCTTACTTCCACGCAATATTGTTACGTGAACAGTAATCGTAAAGTAAAAAGCACTGCGACCCATCGTTCAAAGCGGAAAGGGGGGCCCAAGCCAAGCCATCCTGCGTTGGGGATGTTGCAAAATTGCAACCGGTAGTCAACCTAAACATTCCAAAGGTTGATAGTACTATAGTACATCCTCAGGCTTTGTGCTAAAAGAATCAGTGGTGTTTTGCCCATAATAACAGACACAAAAGAAGTAGATAAACCAAGGTGATTTACATTATACACCCCTGACTTATGAGTAGCTAGGACAATCATGTTTTATTCGGTTAAGATATTCAGAAACACCGATGTGACAAGCAGGACAGCAAGTACTCTCCCACAGCCAAACATAGCTGGACTGGTAGATCTACCTCTTGGTAGATTAGTTTAAACCCTAGTACGTTAACCTGATTAGTAGTACGAGTAAAAATTAGCACCACTGCTCCGACAAAAACCGTAGCCTACGAATAGGAATCCCACTGACTGCAGTTTGGAGCGCGGATTCCGAGGCCAACAGGGACACGGATGGGCCAGCTAGCGTTTACGTCACCTGCAAGTGTTGACGAGAGTCTCAAAGCCACCACCACTGGTACTGCTTCTGTGTGCCCATGCTTGAGCCTTTCTGCTCCTGCTTCAGAACCCAAGGCAAGGCAAGGCAAGGCGCCAATGTTTTGCCAAGCGATTGATTTTGCTCCCTTCCCAAGCAATATTGGTCTCTCTTTGGGTCCTTCAGAACCTACCCCTCCCCTAGGATGCTATAGCTCCTTGATTAGCCTTCCTATAAGCATGGCCTTGTAACACTGTCAGAGGAGAGTAGTCACAAGTTTAGTTTAGGTTAACTTCGTAATCCATTGTTTTCTTGGTGTGTTTCCTTGGGAATCCTGCACTGTGCACCTGCACGCACAGCAACTTTGGCATTTCAAAATGGGAACCTTCCATACTCAATGGTTCTATGTGTACTAAATACTAATTAAGTAACTTATATAATCCTTGCTTCAGCAGAACTGTACAAGTACTTATTTCATACACAAGATGATCCATCAGAAAATTCAGGACTGCCGCGTCACATGTCTCCTACCTGCAGCAGACTGCCGGATTGCTTTGACTGCGTGCTCGGAGACACGGTTTTAAACATAGTTTGTGCTCATCATTATGCAGCTGCATAACAATAACACAGTGAAGACTGAGTTCGACGCCAACATCTGAACTCTGAAGCAGTTGCCAGCGCAGGTTAGTGTAGAAATTAATGAGCGAACGTGCTTGCTTGTGACCTAAAAACACCACACAAATGTATGCAACCTCTGCGTAGTTATAAAACCCGTACTGATCATCGATCCGATTACTGATCCGGTGATCGGACAGATAGATCAACTGTTGGACCACATATATATATATATATATATAATATGAATTCTGAACAACAAATTAAGTCAATCAAAGAGGAACATCATAGACTCACACAATAACAAGATCATTCAAACAATTGATGTTCTAGTCTATTAATACATGAATTATCAACTTACATCTTACTATATATGTCTTAGATCTAACTATATATTACTCATATTAGAAAAATAGAACGATAAAAATCTAACTCTTACATCTTAACAAAGATTAGAGAGTAGACATAAGCAAAGCAAGCACGTAGGGAAACATATCATATCTTGCATGGAGGCGAACCTAAACAGAGAACGGAGAGGAGCTGCAGACCGGAGTGAGAGAGTGGGAAAGATGAAAATTATTTATGTGTAACCGCCAATTTTACAAGGAGGTTCCTACTAAAATATAGCAGCACCCAAATTAAAAACATAGCAACACCCAAATTATGAACATGCTCTTTATTTTAGTTTTGAAAAACTGTTTCATTTGAGGGATTTCTTAAAAATTGGCCTCATGAGCAAAACACAATCGGGTCAAGCAAAACACAGCCGGCCTGGCAAAGCCTCTGGGTTCGAGTTTTCTCGGTTCAACCGCCAGTCTGGTACGGGTTTTATAACTATGGTTATCTGTACAGGATTTTTTAACAGTAGAACTCGGAGAATCCAATTCTACGTCACTGAAGTCGTGCAAGCTTAGGCCCGGCTTGATTAATTAACCAGAAACCTTTGAGTGGTACTTATCCCCACACTTGACAACATGAGTGTGTTCTAAGGAATCTCTAGCACTAGTGGTTTAATTTCCCTGACCATTATCTGATTTGGCCAAATCCAACTCAATAAGTTACTAACTATATCCAAGTCTGTGCTACAACGCCATGCATGCGTGGAGTTGTCGCCAACTTGTTAGCATGCACGCCGCCTCCAGGATGCACGCAGCTGTAATTTTTTATATATCTTGGATTTGCAAGTCGTAATTAACCAACGAGGAGTACACTCTACGGGATTATTTCCGTAGGATCTTAGTCTCGTGGATACTTTTCGCACGTGCTTCCGTGTGCTTAACTAGACTAATTAACTAATGCGGTCAAAGTACTTCAGAACTCAACTGAACTTTGCTTAGGTCACAACTCACAAAATTAAGGGCTTTGGGATTCATAGTATACATGTTCTCCATATGTGTTTGGAATTTGATACAAAGTTTTGGACAATACTCCCATCGATCCTATAGTATTAAGGACGCAATTCAAGATTGCCCAAAAACATGGATCTTGATCAATAGCATTGGTAATGGTGTAACTACTGCTACCATAGTACGTCGTTGGTCCTTCAGAAATGGGGACTACTGGAATTTAAAGGTAGAACGTGTGGGTCCTTAAAGAAAAGCATGGTATTGTCATGCTCATAAATCATAAGTAATCTCTAGTTGGCAATGATAAGAGTTGTGATGGTTTTGTATGGCCCGAAGTGAAAGACCTGGCGAAAGGCAACGTTTCGTCCCCACCCAAACATGGCTTTTAAAAGCTGAGAGGAAGGGTTTAGTTCGGATGAGCTTTTCTCTGTCTCCTAATCTTTTCCTTCTCCGTGTGATCCAAAACTTAGTCATATGAGCAATGTATACCTATCTCCGGCCCCCCAAAAAAAACCTTGTGTGATGCCTACGTATCTGACATCCCTACAAGCATAGGAAGCTCACGGCTCCTCGGAGACCAGTGCACTGCCCCTTGTATATAACCTTGTTGGGGTGTTCAGTTTAACCTACTGTACCCTAGCTAGCACTCTAGTTAATTAGCTAACTTAGCTTTGCTGCTGCTAGCTACTAATCCCCTATCTATATATATCTATCCATGGCAGGAATTAGGCTCCTGTTAATTTACAGATGCTTTGATCAGAATGATTAATTACCCCAGTGCCAGTGTGGTTCATATATGGACGCACACGCAGCAGGCCAACAATTGCAAGCAAGCATGGATCGTGCGTGCACGAACAGTGCTCTCCCGTACATTCAGGCATGTCTGATTGCTGCCATTAAGAGCTTAATTATTTCAGATTTTCAGACACACGCCTGCATGTCGTGCCCGTGCGTGCATGCATGCATGCACACGCCCGGCGAAGTCTAGAGCGTAGGGATCGATGAGATCACACGAGGACGAGGGGTCGTCCGCGCCTCGCGCGATCCGTCGGTCGCGATGAATTCGATATTAATGCGCGATTTTTTGTTGCTGTCCATATTAGCCGGATGCGATCTAGTTCTGACCAATGATGCGATATGTATTGGTGGTGCTATAGCGTACAGTGCCGCGCGTGCCGCTATATATTCACCGCGATACTGTTTAGTTTGATTGCCCAGCTGGACCGATAGTCGACGCGGCATCTTCACTAACGTCACATATATAGTAGTAGCACTCGCTGTACGAAAGCACCACTACGGCATCACGATTACTGTGGGGTGATCCGCCGCGCGCGTCGGTGTTCTACCGACCAACTGCTTACGAATCGACCTGTCATATATAAACTGTGGGGTTATATGCAACTCGACGCCAAATTAACACGATCTGCCGTAGGGCTCCACCATCTGCACAGTGCACCGGTCGGTGTACGTTCGTGTTTAGATCCAAACGTACTCTATTTTATCTTGTTTTCTTCTGCTTTTACCAGCAGCAGATGTACTCTATTTTACCTTGTTTTCTCATGCTTTATCAATATAAAAGGTGAACCCCCTGCCATTCACTTCTTTCATTTCTTTTTATATATATATAAAAAAAAAACTGCACTACTAGCTATTCTCACTTCAGGCCAGTTAAGATACATGTCCGTCTTGAAGCGAATGAGTCTAACCCTTTCTTATCCAAACAGGGAAATTAACATCAACCCGATGCTACTACCATATTTGAGGAGCAAACTATCGCCTTGATTATTAGTTAGTCCATCTTGTACCACCATTGCTGGTGGCGGGTAATGATGGTGCTTAATCCGTCCGTTGGTTGCTAGCTGCTCGATCTAATTAATTGTAGGGGTCCTACGTATTGCGGTATGTACTGTACCGAGTACCGCGTGTTGATGGTAGCATGTTAGTTTTTTTTTTCTTTTTTTAACAAAATGGCCTCAGCGCGCCTTTCATATATCCATATCAGTGAAGAATGTAAAAAAATATTTACAAGAGAGAGGTGTTAAGCAGACAAGTCCATAAATAACCCAAAGCAAGAGACAAGTCCATAAATAACGCAAAGCAAGACAGAAGTATAAGGAAAAAAAAAAAGGCTAGCTCGCGTGAAAGCAAATACCGATTTTATAGGCGGTCTTTTTCCTACTCCCGAGAGTAGTTACTCCCTATCTCGTATCTCACAACGTAGAGAGTATCTTGCGCAACCGAGAGTATGTATATATAGTATACGAGTATATACGACCACTTAGTTGGTATCATGGGCGGAAGTAGCTTCTTCCACCCGGTGTCACAGGACACCGGGTGCTTTTAAAAAAATAGGAAATATTATTATATATATACTATGTGTGCACCCCCTAACCTAAAAGCTGTGCACCCCGGTTCAGCTCAATCTCCAGTCTCTTGCAGTCTTTTACCGCATAAATTAATATTTAGTATAATGTTATTTGAAAATTATATATACTGTTATATGTATAGTGAAGTGGTGAACCCCGGTCATTTTCGTTCTAGTTCCGCCTCTGGTTGGTATTCACACCTTTTCAGGGGTCGTATGTATAATTTTTTAGATATACTTCTTTTTAGTATCAACATGGAGCGTTTGTCCGAATGATCGGAGGCAGCTAACTCTTCCTTGCAAGCACAAGCAAAGGGATTGATTGATTGTACGAGTGATGTCAGTAGCAAAGAGAAGAGTGCGATTCTGGCATTGGATTCTCTCCACGTGTTCTAGCTCATCGAATCGACACGGCAAAGAGAGCTCCATCATTCGTGGTTACGTGATCCTGAACAAAACAGAGAGTACTGAAACAAACAGTGTCGACTTAACTAAATCGACAGGATTAGCGACATGACGGACCAAAAATCAACAAGTTATACAGGGACTAAATCTTATCTGATTATCAAAGCGTACGTCTGCCGAGCTCAACGTGGCAGCCGGCTCTAAAATTAAAGCGAAAGGAGTGCCCATAGGTACCTTCATGCCGTATTCCTTTCCTAACGATCGATGAACGCTGATTGATTGTTGTAGCAAAAGAAAGCTATACAGCAATAGAAAGTACCTTCGGTGTCCTCAAAGTGACTAAAAAATCATTAAAAAAAGAAATCAGTTGCCAGAAAAAAAAAATGTATATATTAGTTACTCCAAAAACTATATCTATCTTGTTACATAGGGGAAAACGGATATTTATAGCCTCTTTAACAGGGTATTTAACATTATTATCCTATTCCTAAAAAGGTCCTACGGGTAGGGGCTACATGGGCTTTTCCCGGGCTTGGTCTACCTGGTTGTTGCGTCTGGTCCATCTGCGCCAAAGGTACCTCACGGGGTATAGGACACTCCTGGGTCGAGGATGCCCCAGGCACCCTTTGCTTTTCCCGAGGTGTTAGCTTGATGGCTTAAACGGTACAACGTGATAACATCATTATTGTGCGGAAGGCACAACGACATCATATCTTTCAAACCGATTGTAATATCAAAGAGAAAGTATGTAAGCTGATTATTGATAACGGAGTTCGAGCAACATGATTGAAAAGGATGTGGTGGAATCACTCTCATTATCCACGTGAAGGCATCATAAACCATATTACATCCAATGACTCAACAACGTCGACAAAATCAAGATCACACACAAGATAAGAGTGCCACTTACTATTGATGGCTATGTTGATAAGGTGGAGTGTGATGTGGTACCTATGCATGCTAGTTATATTCTATTGGGATGTCCATGACAATTTGATTTGAATTCTACACATCAAGTGATGAGGATCAAAATCTCTATATATTACTTTAATACATAATTAAAATACCATATGTTTTCGTGGTCGTAACCCCTAAGCTAATGACCTCCGTGATCGTAAGAGTCGTAACCCCTAAGACTAACGACCTCTGTGGTCGTAAGGATTCCAGAGGTTACTTATAGGTACCCTGGTCGGACGAGATCCTGTACCTAGTCCCTGACCAGATGACTACTCGTACAAGCAATGAACTGACATCTGGATTTTGCTCCAAGCATATTCCTTACCGTATGAAGAATAGAGCACATGTCATATTGGCTCCATACCACGCGACGTTTCATGATCCTAAGACACTAACAACAAACTAACATGTGGTTTAGTGTCTCACAGACATCAACCGTCGAACGGTTGATGCTTCATCAACTGTTGCCTCGCTCCGACCAGTCACGAAACTTCCAACAGGCGCCTCTTCCAGGATTAACTGTCACCACTTCATGAACTACTTAAGGAAGAACGGGAACGACAGAAGGCAATCCAATTCAGAAGATCAAGAGACTATTGGATTTCATCTGAAGTATGAGCATAGCAAGTACTACATTTAGTGTAATTAGGATTAGTCCATTGACTTGTTAAGGGCATCCCCTGTAAAGGATCCTATTCATAGCAATAAAGAGTAGTCACATCCTCTCCAAAGAACTCTTTACTATTTTTCCCTGTTTTATCTTCTACTCAATATGCACATGTTAAGGGGGAGCTTTCTGTTTCAAACTAAATATCTCTCACATCTTTATTGTGTTGTCATCAATTACCAAAAAGGGGGAGATTGAAAGCATCTAGGCCCCTAAAAATATGTTTTGGTAATTAATGACATTATGTGAATATGAGACTAATATGTTTGTTGAAGTGATTACAAGGCATAGTCCTAGATGACAAAGTCAAATCAAGAAGCTGCAGGTCAAAGAATGTCAAGAAGATGGAGTTTGTCTCAAGGGTAAGGTACAAATAGACTAGGACCCCTTTTGAATTTTACCGGTCTTTGGAGTATGGAGGAAGACCGAATTTTAGGATAAATATCGTACTATTAAGGGAGAGCTTGTCTAGTAGCTTGAAAGCACTTCATTATGCCTTTGGATCAACTTAGGATCGTGCATACTCTCTTGGTCTGGTTTTAAAACCAAAATCATTTTCTCAGTACGCAATCGGATGTTCCGGTGTTATATCTGCGGAACTTCCGCTATGCGGATCTTCTGATAAATTTACGGATCGTTTTTTCCAGAGAGTACCCTTTTTAGGGACTTAGCCGATTTCTCGAAGTGCGGAAGTTCCGCCATGATACGAGCGGAAGTTCCGATTATCGGTTGCTCTGAAATTCTTACGGATCGTTTTTTTCAGAGAGCACCCTTTTTAGGGACTTAGCCATTTTTGCAAGTGCGGTAGTTCCGCTGTGAAACGAGAGGAGCTTCCGATTATCGGACGAACCGAACTTTAGTTGGCGGAAGTTCCGCACATAATTCCAACGGCTATAATCAGAGCATTTAATGCCACTGTAATGACCGTTGCAGTTCACTCGATTCAAGGGCGGAAGTTCCGCACATTACATGGCGGAAGTTCCGATTTCCCTGAATGTTTCTGGATTCTTTGTATAACGGTCATATTTGGTTGTGGAAGGTATAAATGCACCCCCACCAGCTCAAAGTGAGGTTGCTGAGCATTCATTCAATTCATTTAAGCTTTGAGCACTCCTCTCACTCCTCATTTACTCTCTTTGCACAAATTTGTGAGGTTGTGAGCATCACCGAGAGTATTGCATTCTAGTTGATCCTTTGGCTCTTTGTTGCCGTCAAGCGAAGGTCAAGATCTATTCTCTTGGTGCTTGTCGGCACCTAGACGGCTTGGCGAAGATTGCGCGGTGATCTCTTCAAGAAGTTTGTGAAGAGGCCTGACGCCGGTTGTGATTGGTCGGTGTTCACCAACTCCGGAGAGGAGGAAGAACAATCAAGTGATTACGAGGGAAGGCTTAATTTGTGAAGTCGGCTTGATTGAGTCAAGCTTCCTCAACGTGGACTAGTGAAGATCGACAAATCTTCGATACCACGGGAAAAACCTCTTTATCTCTTTGCGGTTATTTCTTGTCTTCGCTCATTGCAATTATTTTTGTAGCATATATCTTATGATAGATAGCTTTGTTTAGTTCATCTTGCTAAATTGTTTAATTTGATCTAGAATTTTTGAAACCTCCTATTCACCCCCCTCTAGTCGGTTATCCTTGATCCTACAGAACCTACAACCAAATTTTTTGGACGTCTTCCCTCTCATCCAGCGGGTGGAAAGAAGGCTAGCCAGCTGTTCATCCTACCTTTCCATTGAAGGAAGACTAACAGTGGTTAATTCGGTCTTTTCCCAACTCCCAACCTTCTACATGTGCCTGCTGAAACTTCCAAATGGAGTCCTAGGACAAATCGACAAATACCGAAGAAATTGCCTCTGGAGAAGCTCGACCCTCAATGGTCAGGGAAAATCTCTTATAGAAATGGAAAGAGGTCTACAAACCAAAAAATCAATGTGGACTGGGTGTCTTAAATCTGCCAGTTCAAAACCAGGCTCTACTCTTAAAAAATCTGCACAAGTTCTTCAATCATGCCAATCTCCCCTGGGTTAGACTGGTCTGGGAAGCCTACTATCCAAGCTCCCTTCCTTCAGACAGGGCGCGAGTAGGACCCTTCTGGTGGCGAGATATCCTCAAGATGCTACTACTTTACAAGGGCCTGGTAGTTTACACGGTGGGCAACAGAAGTTCAGCTCTCTTCTGGAAAGACTTGTGGAATGGGAATCTGCTCTGCCAACAATATCCTAAATTATTTTCGTTTGTCAAATCAGATCTCATTTCAATCCTCTCGGTCAAGCAGGTGGATGATTTCTCCTACCTCTTCCACTTACCGCTCTCTGCACAAGCCCATGACCAGTTCCAACAAGTGCAACAAACTTTACAAAACCTAGTGCTAACACATCACAAAGATTCTTGGCACTATATTTGGAACTCGCCACAATTTTCGTCAGTCAAAGCCTATCGCCTACTCTCGGGTGCATCAGCAGCGCCTCCTCTCTTCAATTGGCTTTGGGCAAGCGTCTGCCAAAAGCGTCACAAAGTCTTTTTCTGGCTCCTGCTCAAAGGCAGACTCAACACTCGAAATATTCTACGAAGAAAGAACTGTCAGCTAGATAATTACTCATGTACCTTGTGTGGCCAACGAGCAGAGGAAACCCTGCAGCATCTCTTTTGGTCTTGCCCTTTTGTTCAACGTTGCTGGGACTATGTTTGCCCCCAACGCTCGACTTTGTTCTCTACTCACCAAGCAATCCTTCACCTAAAAAATAAGATCAAACAGTGCTTCTTCATGCAGATTGTAGTACTAACAACATGGACTATTTGGATTACAAGAAACAATCTCATCTTTAAGCAACTAGATCCAAGCTTCGCGATCTGACGTGACACCTTCTCCCGAGAGTTTGACCTAGTCATTCATAGGGCTAAGCCGCTCCTTAAACCCCTTCTTTCGGCCTGGCTAAGGGCTTGAGCTAATTGGGTCTTTTTGGGTTGTTTAATACTTTTTGTAAATACTTTTCTTGCTATATTTATATATTATATACATTAGGATCTTCTCCTATTGTTTCTCCTAAAAAAAGAATAAATTCCTCAAGACATCTCCATTCACATCAGGTTAAAGACTCAGGCTACGTCTTATTTGCAATCACTAAAAACTGATCGATACACATGAGAAAATTGACAAAACAAATGAAGCAAAAAAGGGACAATTGCATGCAGGAATGCCGAAACTTGCAGTTGCTTCTAGCCCTATGTACAATCACTACAGTACAGTGTTATAACAGAGCGGAATGAAATCAAGAACACATCCTGGGAAGTGATCTTGCAGTGCAGCTACCGCTTCTCTTGGAGGCCTTCATCTTGGTCATTTGCGTCTTCATCCGGCTGCACACCTTCTCCAGCTCCATCACCCGCCAATACATCCCGTCCATGAGCGTCTTGAGGTTCTGGTTCTCTAGCGACAGGTCCAGCGTCCTAGCGTATAGGATGACCTGGTCGTTGTCGTCATTGTCGTCGACGCCGTTATTGTCTCTGTCATCGTAGATGTCGTGGTACGTCCCCATGGCAGGGGGGTACACCGGTTTTGGCTGGCCCGAGTCACGGATAAGACTCTTGAGCACGGTGTGCTGGGACGCCAGCGCCTGCACCGCCGCCCTCGTTGGGAAGTTGGCGCTCCTCGCGAAGTGCTTGCGGCACTCCGGCGAGAGCTTCTCGTAGTTGATGCCTTTGCAGATCTTCATCTTCTCGTTGTCCGTCAGGCGAGCGTGAACCTGAAACGATGATCAGATTTTTTTTTTCAGCTTGAGCAATTGCGAATTGCTTCATAAATGTTAATAATTTAACTTTCATATGTTCAACAATCAATAAACAGTCAAATAGAACAGTTGTTTTGCATATTGCGAGTACAAAAATGCCAAAAATCTTTAGCATCTAGGACAATATACTATTTTCAGACAAATCAATTGGTTCAGACTTAAGAGAACATCCAGAAGTCGTGTCCTGAAGTCTATGATGCATACATAGGATTTAGAGGAGGTAGGAACACACTTGCAATTAATGTGAAGCACTGTAAAACTCTTGACAGAACAAAAACAGTATAGAGGCACCAAGACCTGAGAATTCTAAAGAGAATGTACCTGGAAGTAGACCTCGATGGCGCGGTACAGCGCGTCGTGGCAGTCCCTCGCGGCAGCGGGCAGCGCGGTGACCAGCTCGATGAACCTAGCCGAGCGCAGCGAGGGGTCCGGGGCGACCTCGGCCAGGTACAGGTCCATGAGCCTCCCCACCTTCTTCAGTCTCGCTGGTTCGTCGCGCGCGCCGCTGCTGCGGAGGAAAGCTTCCAAGAACCTGAGCACTAGGCTCACGTCGTACAGGCTGCTCGTCCCGGACGGCGCCGGGACAAGCAGGTTGTCCAGTGTCGCGTGGTCCAGCTTGCGGCCTATCATGGCGACGAGCCTGTCGTGGGAGGTGCCGGCAAGCTTCAGAGGGGATGAGATCCTCAGGATGCCGAAGAGGCCCTTGCAAGAAACCGAGCTCCGGTCGAGGTCGGCCATGATGGCGATCGCAGCCTCGAGCATGACCTTCTTGTCCTCAGCGTTCGCGCCGGCGATGCGGCACTTGAGGTAGTAGAAGAGGAAGCCGGAGACGATGCCGTGGTCGGTGCCCCTGGCCAGGAGCGCCTTGGCGACCCGCTCCACCATGCTGGGGCTGAGGACGACGAGGTCTTCGAACCACCAGGTGCGGCTGGTGCACCGCATGCTGAGGCTGCTGCTCTTGGTGTCGCACGAGAACCGGAACGCCGAGCTCTCCGGCGAGGAGCTCGTCGGGGTGGCGTCCCCCGGGACGGCCATCCGGGACAGAAGCGCGCCAACGACCCTGTCGAACACGCCGGTGGACTCGGCGAGCGGGAACAGGCACTGGCACTGCTTGACGGCGTCCACGACGCTCTGCCACGGCCAGTGTGGCATCTCCTCGAGTGCCTTCTCCGTCATCTTGACCAGGCTCGGTGGGGTGGACGCCACCGCGGGCGCGTCCGCCATGTCCATGAACTGAGCAGCGCACCGCAGCGCGCAGGCGTTGGCCGCGGTCACCGCTGTACCGCCGCCGCCGCTGTAACAGAATCTTGCCACGAGCTCGAACGCCTCGGCGCCGCCGGGGAAGCCGTGCAGCACTATTCTCGGAGGCGGTCCTGCAGACGCCGCAGCTCCGACCGACCGCTCGCCGAACAAATTCTTGATCCTATTACAGAGCGGCGCAAGAACGTCCTGCGAATTATCCGAGAACGCAAAAGAACAATTCAGAACAAACATTAAGCTCAGGTACGAGAATTAAAGGTAATTAAGCTTCTAAACCCACTTGCAAGATGCCAAATTAATGCGAATACCAAAGGAAAGATCAGGTCTTTTTCCAGAGAACAATCTAAGCTTTTAATGAGAAGCTACTGGCCATTGTAGCCCTCAAACACCATTAAAGCTTTGCATAGAAAAAGGCGAAGGAGATGAGCTGTAGCCATTAGGCCATTAACTAACGCTACCAGGGGAGGAATGGAATGAAGTGAAAGCACAAGCACAGGAGACATTTACTTGTCGCAGACTCTCAAGGGAAGGTGAACCAGACGAGCAGGTGCAAGAAACTCCATGGGCGGCTGGAGCAGTACACTTGCACCATTAAAGAAGAGCGGGGAGGACCAGACATGGCGAGCTGGTGGCTCATTGATGGTGATAGGGAAATGGACACAGTTTCACTGTGCAGCTCAACAGTCTGCAATGGAATGGATCCCACCACACTGCACTTAAATGGAAGATCACGACGTCTTACTTTGGACTGGCAGTTAAAAAAAATAAGAGGCAGAGGGGAAAGGAGATGGGATTAATCTGTCTGAACCATGCAGGCAGAAACGATGTAAAAGTAGAATTGCAGAAGTGAATCATAAGGACTGAATTTAAGGTGATTCAATTCCATTGGAGTGTGAAAAGCTATAGCAGGGCTTGTCCCACAAATACAGGCTAGACATCAAGAGCAAAATTACGGCAAGAACAGGATGTGAAAGGACAGACAATGCAAAAATTTTAGGGCAAGAACTAAATCAAGCTCCATAGCAGAAAGAACAAGAACTAGAAATTCGAGATGGGGATGGAACCACTCGGATGTGACAAGCTGCACTCGCCCCAAAAACCTGCAACGGGCTAGAGATCAAGAGGAAAACAGCAGAAGATCTAAAAGCGAAGAATGGAAGATACCAAAATGGGGAAAAAGATGACAAGGTAAATGCCAAAACTTTGGGGACTATCTGAAACAATTTTGACAGAGGAAACAACAAAGGCTAGGAATTAAAACAGGCGCAATTCCACCAGGATATGGCAAGCCTCACTCATCCCCAAAACCTTGCTGCACACTAGAAACCGGCAGCTAAACAACAGTAAGACCAAAAGAGAGAAACGCTAGACTGTAGACAGCAAGCTGCTAACATAGGAAAGGAAACAACAACAACAAAATCATCATGGTCTGAGAGCACGACAGCAAATTAAGCAAGATACCTTGGAGGAAGAAGCCAGAATTGCAAGAATTGGAGCAAAAAGAGGAAATAGAGGCAGCAGCCACCTTATCAACAAAGAAGACCTCTTCACCATCCACATCCACCTCAAGAACACAGCCCATCTTTCTGCCCTTCCCACCACCAGCTTTAAAGCAACAACAGCATGGCAAAAGAAGAGAGGAAAAGGCTGCAATGATGGGGATGGAAGCAGGAATACAAAGGGATGGCCGCACCACCCCACACAGAAAAGCCCAAACTGCCAAATGGCTAAATGCCCAAGGACAACTGCTCTGAGTGGTCAATGGCTGAAACGGGGAGCAGGAAAGGGAGGAGAGACTTGGGTGAGTGAGGGCCGAGGGGCCAAAGGAAGTTTGGTAGTTCCTGAGCTCCTGACCTGACAGCCTCTGCTAGCCTGCAAGTGGAGTTTGCAGAAGAGTTTCGGGGAATATGTAAGGCTGGGTCCTTGATATTTCTCTCCCTCCCTCCCTGCTTTTTCCCCTTTGCACATAGCATATATGTGCTTGGGGTACTATACTAGCCAGTAGTCCTTTTCTGGATCAAGATATGGGCAACAAGAAGATGGCAAGGGGGAAGAGGAGAGGAGAGAGGTGATTGTTTTTTTTTTTAAATTCTTACAGGGACAGAAATGCATTGCTTGTGCTGTCTCAGATCAAGCAGAGAGCATCTGAGTTGGTCATTTCCATGTGACACAGAGATATATCTGATTCTCTGATGTACTATTTACACCAATCATTCAACAAGACAGGGTGATATGGATGCCAACATCAAGATCTTAAAGTTTATCACCTGACAAGATATAGATCAATAAAAGCAAACAAGACAAGCAAATATTCTCTGCAATTTCATAAATTAAAAAAAAAACTGATTCGACCAAACACTGGAAGATACTGTAACTTAACCAGAGGTGGACATAACATCCGACAATTATCCCATTTAAACAGATCGTACTATTTTAGCAGCTCAAAAATGGTTGTGAAAGGACGTAGCGATTTATTTATTTATTCACGGGAGGACACACAATACAAGAAAAGAAGAAGAAGAGAAAAACGTATGTCATGCGGTTAAGGCGTGAAGCTTACAAGAATGATACGCCTTGACACGCGGGTTTTTTTTGTTCTTAAAAAAAAAGAAACATGTCATCCAGTCGGCCGGTTTTGGATTACAAACCAATCGAACTCCGTTAACCTATCGTTGTTACGCAGATGCCCTACGTAAGAGCCAATCCTCGCGTTAATTAAGCTAAGGTTTCGTGCACGAGGATGCGCCAAGATGGAAGAAAGGCGCATCCAGAAAGGAGCTAATTTTATGCAGGAGATTACATTTCTGCGCCGTCAAAATTCAAGTGTTGCAGAGTACTACAGAGTTACACTTACACACACCTCCAATACCTGAACCTTTATATATATATATATATACACACAAAAGGAAGGTCAATTTGGAAGCAAATTTTTTTAAAAAGACAAGGTCAATTTGAAACCAATTTCTGCCCATTTTATCCCTGGCTAGGGAGAAAGATATGCTCACGTTCTGACCGAGAGAACAGTGCTGCCGCTGTGGTACGCACACACGCAGCTTATGGGCTCGCTCAACGGTAGCCGACCACCACCATTGCTCGACTGCAAAATCCCATCCTCCAGTGGGCCACGTCGTCCGAAGCCCAGCGTTGCAGCTTCTCTCGATCGTGTCGGATGGGCCGGCCCACGTGTTAACCTCCTGCTGGCTTCGTCCTCGAGATTCGTCTCTCTTTTTTAATTTTTTTTTTCTTTTACTTTTACCTAGATGCATCTTCTGTTGCGGGCGTCAGCCTCCCGTCCGGCGAGCGACCTGCCGCTGACCTAATCCACGGCAGATTCTACTATGAATCAGGTTATGATATCTCTAATAGTTAAAAATAATTTTATCTTTAATATATGCTACATTATCTATAGAGACAACAACTCTAATAGATAGTTTCTAGCACACTCTCTAACATTTAAATTTTATAATTTTTCTTTGAAACGAGCCTACATGTCAACCAGAGTAGATTAATGTATCATGTTTTATTTTGCGTGCACGACAGTTTCTTCAGGAAGAGACGACTTATGCTCTCTCTCTCTCTCCTCCCCCTTCTCTCCAGGTAAGATTTTGTTGACGTGATATAGCTAAGAGACGATAATAAAAACACAATCGGAGATGCCTTTAGATGTAGACCCGTTACCGTGGTATTTTCGCGCGGTAGACATGCTATTTTATTTTTAAGTAGGTTATTTCTGCTATTTCACTTCAAAAATATTCTAAATGAACCAAAAACTCGGAACTAAAGATTTGATTTCCTTCTCCGGGAACGGGACTCCTGCATGCCGTGAAGTTAGTCTCATCGAAGTCAGTCTCGCACCGTCCTACCTCTGATGAACAAGCGCATGATGCAGATATCAGGATCCTCCTATCCTATTGCATTCATCACTACGCGTATTACACATGCCGACCTATGTATTGTCGCACAGTCCCTGACCAGGCCGGCATCATGCGCCCTGAGCTAGGCATAGCAAGGTCCCTCCCATAGAAATCTTTGTGCCCAAAGACCAACGGTGCCAACACACCTCATCGTAATCGGAGAAGGATCCTCTGTATTACATCTCTCAACGCAGAGCGCAATAATTAGGAGCGATCTCTACTGTACCATCGAAAAGCAAAAGCAGAGACAAATCACTACAGTGTTTGCTATAATATTATTAAAAACTCGATTGCTACTTTTTGAAACACAGTGTTTATACAGTGTTCTCTGTATTTCCTAAGGAGGATCTGGATTCTAATAATCTACCTTGTGCCGACAGTTGGACACCCTCCTCTTCCGCACCTCGCCAATTCTATTCCTCTCATGTGTACCGTGTTGTCCATGCTGATGGGGTCGCTCAGTGCTAGTCTCTAGCTGGTCCTCGATCTGCTGCTAAACAGTATAATGGAGTAACATCCTATGATATTCCCAGTCGGCTTGAGGGATACATGGATGAGGGTGGCACGAGAAGGGCTTTGGCTAAACACACACGCGCGTGCACGCAAGCGCGTGCATTCGCGTATTTTCGCGTGAAAAATCACGTGACTTGTGATGTGGCGCGCCACTTGGCAGACCAAGTCCACTTTGTTTTTGCTGAATCATGGCAGACCAAATCCACTTTATTTTTGCTGAACCATGCATTTCTCTCTCTGTTTGAATGAGATTCAAACGTTTGAATTTGAGGATTTATTGGGTGATGATGACAGACAGTTACCAGTGGGTAAATGGCTGGTTAAGTGTGTCAGTTACCAGTGGGTAAAATGGCTACTTAATCAGTCATTTACCAGTCATCTCTATATATATGTCTGGAGACGTCCAGAGCATGGTGCATAGACTCTGCCTTCATTCCTTCTCTTCTTCCTCTACAAACCTGTGATGTTGTACCGCGCCGTCTGAACCTCGTCGACTGTTCTTCTCGGCGTGCACCGTGAAGAAGGGGAGCGATATTTCTGAACCGTTGCTGCCGTGAAGACCTGCAAAGGGGGCGGCAATAAGGTTTCTGGGCAGCGCACATCTGCGCGACCGCTCGTGTGGCTGATTCGCCTGCGTCTGCGCTGCTTCCTGTTCTACATCGAACTCAACTGTAAGTTTTTTGTGTGATTGATTGTCTTGTTATATTCTGGTTTTTGGATATATTGTGAAGTACAATAATTTACTTGCTGTTAGTACTGGTTTATGCATCATTAGTCTTTTCGTCTATTAAAATATTACTCTTATTTTCAACAGTGACATATTTTAGACCTCCTTTGGAACATGGTAATTCTGCAAGGATTTTGAAGGGGAGAGAACATCTCCTCTCAAAGCCTCACTCAAGTCACTGGTTACAGAGTTTCCTACGAAATCATTGCGAGAATGTTGCGTAGCGAAATGAGTGCTTTTAGACCCAATGCATATCATCATCATGTACATGCTGATGCATGTGTGCAAGGTAAATTACATACACTATATGCCCGACAATTAGTACTGTTCCCAAGGCAATCAAACTAGCACTTGTTGCAATCTAATTTGACGCGCTTTCCTCAACAAAAATCCAACAGTTCAGCGAATGCTAAAACTCAAACCCCTACACGAAGCTTTGGTAATGGCGCCATCAAATCGCCCTCGCCACGGATGCCAAAACCGGAGCAGTGCAACACGTTGCGCAACTAAGCCTCTCTGGTCTATTCTGCCGAGTCACCAGCACTGGTCGAGCAGGAGCAGCCACTGCTTGCCTGAGCTGCCAGGTCGACAATACAACAATCTTCCTCGAAAGAAAGTTATTGGGACCGAACTTGCATCTAGACTTCTGGTATATTCTGAACTGATTTTATGATTAGTAGTTATCTTATACTGTATAATTATTAGCGAATATTATATTTATATATGCGTATAAGTAAAATAGCAATTAATATTACATAGACAAATGTAAATAAATCTTAAGACCAAGTTTTTACATAACAGGGCGATGGGCCAGCGAGTTCAGAGAGTAAATAGCAGCGGATGACAAGTAAACAAAAAAGAGCCTCCATGAGTTGTCACATGCAATCGACTGAGCTACGACCTAGTTATTGCTGTCATTCTCATATCTATAGCTGGATGCGTAGAAGTATCAACATATTTGAGCAACAATGAATACAAAAAAGTACTCAGCAAGCTCTCACTACAAATATAAGTATATACATGCATGGCTTGCCAAATAAAGAGTTTTATGGTTATTTTAGCACAAAGCAAGTTTAGCTCAAATACTATAATTATTTTTCAAACATTTGGCTTAGCCTTTTTAACTCAAAACCAAAGTTTCGTTTCGATAAGAAATTCTTATCTCGACTAAGGTTCCATTCACCTACACTTATCCATGAGGTTCCAATCACCTACAATTATCCATTAGGTTTCATCCCCCTACAATTAACCATTATGTTATGTTAGACCAGGTGGACTGGTCGTAAAAGACCATGTGGACTGGTCGTAGACGTTGTGATGATGAATAATTGACGTTTGGGTTGTATTGACATTTGCGATTATAAAAGTTTCGATTGTTGGATTTTCAGTGTGAGTGATCAGATCATGCCTTGTATCGGGTGGTCTAATCGGTGATACTCGATGATCCTTTTCGACTGAACTCATAGCACTGTAGCTACGAGTACTGTAGCTTCGAGTATCGAGTAATATAATTCAGAATACTGTAGCCCCGAGTACTATATCTCCGAGTACTGAGTGCTAGTTTTCCGAGTACTGTTGATCCGAGTACCGAGTGGTAGAGCTTAGAGTATTGTACTCAGCCGTAAGTCGAGGTGTGTAATGAGTACGAAGGACAGTCGAAGTTGTATGATCGAAGGTTAGGAAGCTACAGTGACTGGTCGATGGTCGAAGCTACAGTGAGTGGTCGATGGTTGAAGCTACAGTGCATGGTCGACAGTCGAAGCTACAGTGCCTGATCGATGGTCGAAGCTACAGTGAGTGGTCGATGGTTGAAGCTACAGTGCATGGTCGACAGTCGAAGCTACAGTGTCTGATCGATGGTCGAAGCTACAGTAACTTGTCGATAGTCATAGGCTTCGTGGTCAGTGGTCATAGGCTTAATGATTGGTAATCATGGGCTTCGTGGTCGATAGTCGTAGGCTTCGTGATCGGTAGTCGTGGGCTTCGTGCTAAGTGGTCGTAGGTTTTTGGAAAGTGGTCGTAAGCTTTACGATCAAAGGTCGTAGGTTCCTGACCGGTGGTCGTAAGCTAATAGTAAGTAGTCGTAGGCTACGAGTGCTTCAAGTCTTGTATTCTTCGAGTATCTTGAGTACTCATGTCTGGTTGGTCAGTGGTATGACCGACGTATACACAATGTAAGACCGGTTTTACAGAGTGATCTTGAGTTATTTTTCTGAAAGCTGGAATTTAAGGTAGTGGATGATGTAATTCGTGTTTATTGTTAAATGAGAGTGTGATATGCATGTGTGACCTGATATTGGTCAAGTTGGAGAACTTGTTCTAGGAAAACGTTCTTTGATATTTGCATGTGCAGGTTGAGCGTGGAGATGGTCATGGTCGATGATGAGGAAGATCGGAATTAGGAGGGGAAATCCAAGGTTCAGGTGGTCGTGCTCATGCTGGGGCACATAGAGGTCAAAGGTGAATGCATGATGCGTGGTCGAAGCTACAAGAGGTGTCGTCCTGGAGGCTTCGACACGTGAAGAGTTATGGAAGGCATTCATAACTGGAAGATTCAGAGATATTAGAAAACCAGGGATTTGAGTGGTTTCGGGTCCCCTGATTTTCGGAAGAGATAGGATTATGTGTCCGTGTTGATAAGGACACAGTTTAGGGCCCTACCATATAAAGGCCGAAGAGGTTAAGAGTAACAGGGGGCTTTTGGGAGGCTTCTGGCGGGGACTTTGGGGAGAGAGTTTTTTGGTATTTTTGTGCTAGAGTTTGAAGGGTGATGTAAGAGCACTTTGTAGCCGCATAACTTGTTTGCGTAATAACAGATCAGATCTATTCGAAGAAAGATTACTCATCACTGGCGGTTTGTTTTTCTGTCTTCGACCAGCTCTCGTGTTGTTCTGTCTTCGATCAGCTCTTGTGTTGATCTGTTTTCGACTAGTTCTTGTTCAGAGCAGTTTTTAATTTTTTTTCGTTCCAAGCAATGCGAGACATTCTAAAGTCGTAGGACGGAAGAAAACTGATAGTTGAATCCTTTCGACTAGGTGATCGTAACTTCTTCGACCAGATCAACTTCGCCTTCTTCGATCATGAGCAGTGTTGTTCACCCGGTTGTCGACAATAGCTGTGACTGGCTGAACTGATCAGAGTTGTTCACTTAGGTGACAAACTCGTACGAGTACGTTGTATTTGATTGCTGGTTGACTTCATAGTAGATACTCTTCCGTAAGTTGAAAAAGAAGGCACTACAATTATTCACCCCCCTCTAATTGCCGTATCTGATCCTACAGGTTCCATCCACCTGTTACTATTTGTGAGGTTCTATCCACCCACATTTATGTTAACATGTTTCTACCCCACCGTTTTAATTGGAACTCTACAAGTGAGGCTTTCTGGAGCACTCCCATGGTCAGGAGCACATATCTTTACCCACAAGATATGCTCAACTCATAATATTGACCATGACACGCTACTGTAGATGTGCAACAGAGACAATCGTAACAAAGCCTTTACAATAACTCATCATAATACTAAACCATCTAATGGATCGATCTTCGGGCATTTGAACATTAACTCCGAAGAAACCACTGTTGGGAGAGTAAACATATCCCGAATTAGTACCACCACAATACTCAAGGGGTGCATACACAGAGATACACCCTCCTACAGCCCAGGTCCAACAACCCAAATCAGACTGCCCACAATATGGAAATCGCATAATGTCTAGGTAAAATATTCAATCAGATCTATCTTATACTAGACTTGTTGTGGCACATGATTTGGTCCTTAATCGAATTAGCCGAGACAATCCACAAACCATATCATGTGCATTTAATGCACCCACCACATATGATCCACTTGCCCAAGTCTCTACCATGCTATAATTATCATTTTTCCTGTTTCCAGTGGTAAACAACGCTACCATAATTCAATTCACATTATATCCTAAGTTCTTTTAATGACAATGTTTGTGTCATATGCAATTCAACCACTAAGTAGTGTCTAAGCACAATCATTACTCATTATGGCTTAACTAACGATAATTTATTAATGTAATAATTAACTTAGGGTGACGAGGTATAAGGGTTTATCAACGGTCAGGGGGGATAGTAATAACAACATTTGGCATAGGTATGTATCATGCAAATAATACTTTGAAACAAAATAATTTGCATTTGAAAAGTAGGTTCAACCTGCTCAATGGTAAGGATTTGCCTTGCCCAACTGTGGATATTATTGGGTCTTGTCCTGAAACAGTGGCAAAGACTTCGGGACGTTAGAATATATTTATGCGCAAAACGACGACTTCAAATAAATGTACATAACTCACATAGATTCTAACGAACACCAAAAATTATGATTTTCATTTTGATGGAAATATCTTGAATTTAGAAACAAAAATAAAATCATTTGGATTTAAAACGAGAGAGAATGAGCTCTCTAAAGTTTGACCCAAGAGAAATTCCATAAATTCTGAAATTTCTAACAAGTAGGTCTGGTTGGATTTTCATTTTCATTTTATTGTTCCTTAAACAAATCCTATGACTAACAAGTGGGGTCCAACCTGGTTTTTAATTTCTTTTCAAATTATTTTCCTTAACGAAAAGTCTCTATGACTGATAGGTGGGGTCCAAATGGGTTTTTTAATTTAATTTAATTTTATTTTTATTCAGAAAAACCCAAGAGACTGGGAGATGGGACCACGTTCCACATGGACTCGATCCACCCGACAGTGCAAGGGCCACGGGTCCACATGCCAGTGGCTTGGTCTACAGACTAAGTGAAGGGATACGGGTAGGCTACGATAGTAACAATTCAAAAATTCTACCACGTAAACCAGGAAGCCAAGCAAGAAGACGATCACAGATCGTTACCACCAGACGCGTAGAGCAGCAGAAAAAGAGTTGGGGAAACCTAGTCCAACGTAGAGCGCAGGGATGTAGTGGTCGTAATCGATCATCCAATGTCGAGCACCTCGATGCAGTGGCCGTCATCGATCATCCACGTCCTCGCGAGTCGATCGTCTCCTCCAGCAACCTCTGCAGTTCCTTATGAAGATCGTGGATCGTTCTCAAGTGCAACAGCAACCGCAGTAGCGCCTCTACGGTATCCACACGTCCAGAAAAGGAACAACCGTACGCCGGTGTGCTAGCACCAAGTTGCACGGTAGAGCTCTCAGGAAGATAACGGCTAGGGTTTCGGTGGAGCAACTCACGTGTCTCTCCACTAGCTCCCAATAGCCTCAAGCATCTCCTTATAAAGTGCCCATGCCGAATCCTATCCGAACACATTTTGTTCCAACACGTTAAGTGTGTGATTCGTTAGGTTTATGCGTAGTCAGTTGTGACTCGGAAACCCTTTCCGATCGCGAGTCGTTAGCGGTTCCTAGCAGGACGTAACGATTCCTGAATATGCACAAGTTATATCGGACGAACCTTAATGCAATATGATCTACCAGGTCCTCATCACTTACGACTAGGTCCTATCTCTATACGACCAGTTCGTTTTTGGCCATGACCAGTTCGTATCTCCTTACGACCAGGTTATGACCACTCTGTGATTACGTTCGACCAGTCTACGACCAGCTCGTATCTCCATACGACCAGTCCGTAACTGATCGAGCTAAGCGACCTTCTCGTGTATTCTCACTTTGCCTCACGATATCTAGTTGAACTCCAGGTGAGATATTATGGCATCCATGGACTGTTCAATACTTTCTCGATCGAGTATCGGATTACCTTATATGGTCAAACTCTTCGACGACCAGTGGCATAGCCATGCACTTTCTTTATTCGACCGCATCGAGGGGTCAGAGATATCTCTCCTGTTATGTTAGGAGGGGTAAATCTCATATCCGACCAGTCACATCTCTCCGCATGTTTCATAGCATACCCAAAAGCTACCTTTATAACTACCCAGTTGCGAGAAACGTTTGGCAACCCCTAAGAGTGCTATTACACATGTAGGGAACCATGCTGATCTCAAGTCTAAAGATTATACATCAACATTGATTGAGACCAAATAATGACACATAGAATCATAACAATCTCAATAGTATCTCAAGGTGGGTCTATCCAACCCTATGTTCTCTAACATGTATTCACATTATTGATTCGATGTCCCTATATCCATGACCGATGAAACATGGCCATCGATCAATACATGTGCTGGTAGTAGAGTAACTGGTGTTCCGACCAGTGACATTCGATCAGGGATTCATTTAGAACGACATCATATAAATTAAAGAGTTTCACCAACAAGTCACATACTTGTTTAATCTTTATAACCAATGATTCATTCAAGGAACAAAATAACATTTATTCAAAACCTTATAAACATGGACGTGATACAATCATCTCTATGATTGCCTCTGGGGCATATTATCAACACTAAGTCTACACACAAAGAAGGTAAAGGCGACGCCGCATGTCATCGACTCAAACTTTAACCTACGCGTTAATTAGTTTCCCTAATTACTAAGGGCCCATATGTCATACCGACATTACTTAATAATTAACGTTAACTAATTATTATTTTAAACTAATTATTTGGTCCCACATGTCAGTGCTATAGTGCTTCTTCTCCACAACAGAATCGTCCATGGTCGGTTCAGGGGCGAGCTCGGTGCCAGCGGAGAGGGCTCTGGCGACCACCCGCGACCCTCAAAATGGGTTGCAGGATCCAGGACGATTGTAATGGTTGTGGTGGCGTGGTGGGAGATGGACCGAGGCGGCGGTACTATGGCTAGGTCGGTGATGACGGTACTGTAGGTAAGGGCAGCAACGCAACGAGGTATGCAACTACAAAATGGAGCTCATTTTAGAATATACAGGATAATGTGAAGCTCAATGTGCTCTTAGTGCTCAAAATGAGGTGACGTACCGAGTACTCCACGGTGACTTGCGGCGGCACGATGAAGTCTACAGTGCGGCTACACAACGACCAATTAGGCACTTCATTGACTAGCCTACCATTTTTGTGAGATGATGAAGTCTACGGGAACGGAAGAGCTCACTTGGAAACCAAGCAAGGAAAGAGATCAGGTGCGGCGGCAATGTTGCATGCTCCGGGCCAGTGACGAGGACGAAGGGTGTTCCGGTGACCAAGGTGCGTGAAACAATAGAGGCAAAAGCTCACCGGACAAGGCGAAAGGAGGCGGCAACGGTGTTCCTTCTTCTTTGTGAGGAAACATGCACAGAGGATGTTAGTGTGAGGAACATGAAGTCGTGGCAGTCACAGTGTGACAAAAGATGAGGATGAGCACTCACTCTAGCGGCCGGGAATCAACGACGAAGAGCACGCGAGAGAGAGAGAGAGAGAGAGAGAGAGAGAGAGAGAGAGAGAGAGAGTGGGCTGCGGTGTGGCACACGAGTTGGGCTCGGCCTGCTTGGTTGGGCCGCGAGGGAAAGAAGCAGGGTGAGGTCACGCAGCTGTTCTGGGTGCGCACAGGGGTGGGCCGTGAGAAGGAGGGGGCTAGGCCGGCGGGAAGGAAAGCGGCCCAAGAGAGGGGGAAGGGAAATAAAAAGGTTTAAAATTTTAGTTTGAATTTTTAGGAATGAATTTGATATTCAAATTCAAATCACGAGGAGGTTTAGCACACCATTTAACTTGCAGATTTTTATAATTTCAATTTGGAGCAGGGAATTTGATCTATTTTGGAATTTCTCAAGATGCAACAAAAGTTTTCGAAAACTAAAAAAAATCATATAAGTTTTAAATTGTTCAAAAACTGGGCTGTTACAAAAGTTTTCCCGAGCCTATCTGAAAAGGGGCAAGAAAAGGATCGGGCTGCGAAAAGAGGACCCATATAGGCCTTCCTTTTCACATGGATTCCCTCGAGATTGATCTGCAGTGTGTGCTTGCCTGCAATTGGAGCTGAATCAGTCCAAGTGCGATCAATGTGTGGTGGTTTTGGGTTTGTGATATCTCGCTTGAGTCACATCCCATCAGGCCATGACGAGGCAGGAAAGGAGGTTCTTGATAGTGTGGCCAAGCACTTGCTGATGTTTGGTCCCTTGCTTCTTATCACCAGCTTGGGGGGGAAATAATTAAGCGCACTTAGGCAGATTAATGATCTCGTGTTCATCTTGTATTCTTGTGTGCCCTGGGCCCTGCCGACAGGTATAGATTTGTAACGTGTTTAAATTGTATTTCCTTGTTCTTGAAAAGATGAAATATCATTGAGTTTTTCTTGTTTAGATTGCTTTTGGTTGAGCAGTACTAGAGCATGAAATTGCTTGAGTAAGCAATGAGTTGTGCTTTCTGTGGCTCTAATTGTATTTTTGCACTAGATAACCCCATGTATATATACAAGGACCTAACAAGCCATGCGCATTCGTGCAATGAAATCCTGCAATTTTGTGAAAGTAGAGGTGGTGGTCCCTTAAAACCGAAAGTACATGTAGCAATTTGCAAAAACACAAAAATTAGAGCATGCGGTTCGTCAAATTTAAAAGTACAGTCGAGAATTTGCGATTCTTGAAAGGAAAATGCAAGTGCTCCTTAATCTCTCCAAGATAAAGAATTTTTTTATAATATTGGCCCTGTAGCACACACAAATTACAAATCTAGCCTCTTTAAGCACTCCTATCTGCGCTCGTGGACCGTTGGAGATCGAAAACTCACACCTTTTACTTTAGGTGGGGAGAGATGTCGGTAACTCTAGAGGATGTAGCTATGCTTACAGGTCTGCCACTGCATAGTCTTCCAGTAGTGCCACCTCCCAGGCAAGTAGACTGGAAGGTGCATATAGCTAACAGATTCGGTCACCCGACCCCTGACAACATGTCGGGTGTGCCATATTTCTGGTTACGGCACTACATGACCTGCCCCGTGCATACGACTGTGGAGAAAGTGAGGACACACTTCGTCACGTACATTTTGTACATGTTCGGATGGATCTTGTTTTCGATGACTCAAGGAGACTGCATGTACCCTGGCTACATTCATCTCACAGAGTTTTTAGCAGACGTCTGGCCCGACAAGGTCGCATAGTACAATTAGGGGTCCACAGTGGTTTGCGTCACTTACTGAGGGTTGTGTGATGCCTCTCAGCGCAGCACAGGCGAGGAGTTAGGCCTCGCGGTATGCTACACCCTGCTGCAGTTATGATCGTGGGAGCACTTCCTGATTGGTCAGTTGTATTTTTCAGAGCACCGTGCACCCTTACCAATTGAGCACTGAGCTTTACGGTCATGGCGGAGGTGACGATCCCGTCGATGGGCCTACAATGGGTACACATTGGATACGTGGTGTGCTAGGGTGGGCCAGGGCGAGACCGAGGCGTGTGTACCCTGAGTTTCATAAGCTATTCGAGACTCTGCACGAGGATGAGGTCATCTGGTGGCCATAGACTGTACAGTTCCTTGCATACATGACCCCCTACGGATTGTCCTCGCGGTGCACTCAGGACGAGACGCACTGATTGATGACCTGCTACCTAGTATTCTCCCACATGATCAAGTTGTACAATCCACAGCGGGTCATGAGACAGTTCGACCTTTACCAGCAGGTGCTACTAATGCCAGGACGACCTCTCGCAGCGAAGGCCCACGGGTATGTTGTTATTTGGTATCATCGTTTTCCTATTAGGCGCATGTCCGACTACGATTTTTTGACATCCGAATTCAATTTCAGGCAAACGAGGAAAGGTTGGAAGAGCGATGATTGGAGGAGGACAGAGCAGCTGTGGATGGCGCTATGGGCCGAGAGGGCAGCAACGGACGTGGTGCACAAGTTACGAGGCTACGACATTCAAACATATGATGCATACTTGAGGTGGTACGTTCAGCGCACCAGGTGCTGGCTTACTGGGCCAGCGCAACAGCGTCCAGTGGAGTTCATGCACGATGACGTTGTACTAGCAGGTCCCGACCATCACCGGGCAGCACGTCACGACGAGACGGTAAAACATTATTCATACAAATTTCGTCTGACAACACGTATCTAACTTGCTATCGTTTTCCTTGCAGTACTACCACCTTGATCCTATCCAGCGCGTGGGTGCTGACACCCTACGTCATGGGAACAATAACACCTTTGATCGCCTACTATGCACGGTGTGTGCCATGACCGATGACGCAAGGGCTGCAATGAGGACCATAACTTGTGGTCGCCACAATGACGTTCACGTATAGCATCGCTGACACCGAGGGCACCATCCACCCCCGCCGCCTTTGGCACGTCCGTCGCACTCTGGGAGTCGTTGGAGCTACGGTCGCTCAGCCTCGACGCGCCTCGGGCCACAAGTTGTTGTCGTCAGCATTTGTCCATGCACTCCTTTCGAACATATATGATATTATTGTTTGTTCTTGCAGCACTAGCGAGGAGACAGCACTCTGCTTCAACTGTCGTTATCACGGAGGGAGGCGTAGGACAGGACTTCCTCGCTGAGGCGACGCTGTTCCATTGTAGACAGCGATCTTGACTCGCCGCAGTGCCGGGACGACGGGTTAGGCTCATTCGTACACGGTGTTCTGTCGCACGTGCAGGAGCGCAACCAGTGGTTCGACAAGATGTACCAAGGGTACACCGGGCAGCATTACGGCGCAGACTGGCCAGGAGGATCCTCGGCGACACAACCATATACTCAGGTATGCTTTAACGTACTTATAGCAATTTTTATATTGTACGAAACTAAGGACTGACTCACCCAGTACCCTTCCTGCAGGATGAGCTCCACTGAGTCGACGATATGCTCCAGCCTCAACCAGACACCCACACTGGTATCACCGCAGCGACGCCTCCCACACAGTGCCCCTACTACAGCTTCTGAGATGTACGCCGCTCCCCTGACAGGTTCACCTTCCCTAAGGATCAACTGCACCGTCGGGGCAAGCGGTGGGAGGATGTACCATAAGTAATGTCATGTCCGTATAATGCATGTTATGTAATGTGATTGTGCATTGTACCATTATGATTTATGTAATATCATTGTGCATTATGACATTGTGATTTATGGACACAAAATGACAACAACCAAAAAGTTAAACACACTTTAATAAGTTGCAAGCTATAGAACTTAACCTCAGCCTTAAATACTTCTACTACACTCTTAGCTTTAACAAAAAATAATAATTTTCTTTGATAACAACATCACTTTGCTAACTCAAATAAAAAGAGTTTTTAAGACCAAAACACATGAATCACTTAAGAACTAATAGAACTTTCCAACACGTGGCTTTGCTCAACAAATTTCAGCCATCACATAAATCAGGAACCCCCAAAAGATCACGAATGCAAAGCTCAAAACACTTCATTCGAGCGATACCAAGAAAGACGATCAAATTATTTTCTTTCTATAAGAAGCAACAACACCCTCACAAGTCACAACCCCTTACAAACAATCTTACTAACATCAAAATAATATACTCTTAACAAAAATCGTCATAGTCTACTCTTCCATTAATAAGCTCTCCAAAAACTCACCAAATTGTTCCATACTACTTTATCATCTCATTCTCAATTTGAGAGTCCACCAAAATTTTACAACCTCACTACAACAACCACTTTATTCTAGAGGTGATCAACTACACAAATTAAAAGATTTTACCAAAACCCTTTCATCAAGGACATGCTATCATCCGATAGTTCCACAATCATGTAAGCATAAGCCACCCATTAATCTCATCAGTTCAACTCTTAGCGATGCTAACACCAAACTTCAACACACGATAATTGCACTCCAATGATCGTTGTTATCAACTGGTTTCACCATGAAATCTAGTGGCTACCTACTTCCCTTTGCAAATCACATTAATATTTACAAACACATATTCAATTGTTCCTCCTCATGTTTAGATTTGGGCTAAATCACGCTAAAACTTCAAGAATTAAAATCTTCAATCGATCAAAAGTCTCAACAACACTACAACCAAATTCATCCAACCATTCTAGCTAGATTAACTATCCAGAAACTCCTCACATAAATTCTAGATCCACCGATATTTAACCCCTCCAATCTTCTGTACACAATTCCAACAATTAGTCCTACTAAGTATTTTGTAAATATAGCAATTATATATGATCACTAAGTATCCACAAAAAAGATACTCCAAGATTAATAATCACTAAGGCAATAATCTAACACCCTCTTAACTTAACCATCTCAAACGGTTATATTAATCCATTGAGACCCATTAATCCAATTTATCCAAGAAGTTTACCAAATTCAATAATCTTAATGATCAGACCAGTTCATCAATGTCCCACACTTCTTAATAACAGCCGGATTCCTAGTAGGTACAGACGTACCCTTAATCACAGTTCAGCATGTAACTACTCCAAGACAACATCAAATTTATCAACTTCACTTCCAAGGATCTTGGTTAAGATCGATTATGCACCACTCTACCGACTTAACTTGATAACTCATACATTATCACTTTATCTTCTATGCTTAAAACCTCTCACTTAACACAAAAAAACATTACAAAAGAGTTTTTATACTTTCTTTCTCAAAGAAGATGCACTAAACTTCAACATTCCAACTACTCCAAAAGAAATACGTAGAGTTAAAACTTCCTTCCATGAAGTTTGTAAAAGATAATTTCCATTATCTAAAACACCAAACGAATAAACAAGTCATGTTTATCAACAAGAAGGTAAAATCGTTATGAAAAAGAACAATATGGCCCATGAAAACATTTACAAGTGGCAAGAATAGCTCAACAGTGAGAGAAGATAATAATTGCTTTATAAAACATATACAGACCAATTGAAACCCATCAACTGCATCATAACAACTATCCAAAGAAAGTTCATCAACCGCAAGTGGCTATAGTCATAATAACCAAATACAAACTCAAGGAAAACCATAACTTTTTAAAGAAACTCATCCCCAACATTGTAACTAAATTACCCGGGGTAAACACTTCACTTTTTCCATACCACAACCGGTGGTACAGCCTGGCCATGCCTATGGCCATAACCACAGTCTCTACCTTTTGTTATAGCTATCAACCACAATCAACAACACGCAATAGGTTCAAAGAACCAATATCAACTCATACATCAGTATAACAACATATCGAAAGTGTAAGAGCAATACTCGTCCCACTCTCTAACCTATTGTGCACTAGTATGCCAAATTTTAGATTATTTAACTATTAGCAAATTTTAGTTGATTTACTAGATCTAAAACAAATTTTAACAATTTTATATTGCCTAAGTTGTTAATCTATTCACCACGGACCTAAAGCCCGCTCTGATACCAACTGTAACACCCCAGCTCAACACTGAGCCTGGAAAGCCACTAAACTACCCTAACATCTAATGTACAACAACACACTATAGGGTTCCAGGAAGCAAAATAATATTAAAACTCGTCCACGGCTCACAATAAAACATGAATAAAGATTGATCAAGCATAAACAAATAGGCAAGGGAAACATAACCAGGTAAACAATCCAAAACATGCACCAAACTGATGAATCCGAAGCATTGAAACAAATAAACAAGTCCAAGACATTGACCTAAATTTTATTCAATTTCTAACAAGTCCTAGTGTAATACAGCAATAATGAATAAAAATATTCTCATGGCCAATAATCATGTGTCTGAAGTATGAAACTATCACATGTGCTCTATTCGCTCTCAATCGTGACGCTCTCAAAGATCACCTAAAAACAACAGAAGCGCAAGGGTGAGTCCATGACTCGGCAAATACATGAATATACAACGAAAAATGATAAATCAGCAGCATTCAATAACTTCATTATCATCACATGTATTTCTATTAATATTCTCATGTTGTTCTCTTCACTTTGTTTTCACATCCATTCATCTTGTATCAATGCTACTCTACTCTACATGTCCACATGCACTTCTTTCGCGTATACCGGTATAGCATGAGTCAATGCTCGTGACAACATTCACTCTCAAGCATGCTCCTCCTCGAGGATCGGGGACCTCCTCCACTCCCGTGGAGTTACGATCAATCATGATCACCTGCTCATATGCAATGTTGCTTATGAATGCAAAAATGCAAAATTTCATCATACTCATCAAATCCAATTTTTCTCATGTTCGTCAACAAGATATGTTCGTATCATTCCATGCTTGCAATTAATTAAAAATAAAAGCACAACAATAATGGTAATGAATGATAAAGAATCACAATGATCAATCATTGATCGCTGTTTACCATGCACTTGCCTCAACCGTGCGAAGATGGAAGACGCGAGGAAGGCGCTGCCCCAAAACCATACCCTCACCTGAATTAAATTAACAAGCACTATAAGATAGCCATTATGGACAAAAACCAAACTAGAAGCAAATATAAACTTGTTATGACCTCTAGCGCAACCCCAACTCCATAATCCTAAATATCGATCTATCCCCTCGAAAGACAGCCATATAAAAAATTTATAACTTGTTGACCAGAGATCCAAATGAGGCATTATTAGTCTCTCTGGAAATCTTATCAAAATTTTCACCTAAACCCGGTTGGTGAGCTTTCCAGATTCGGCCATCTTCTACCCTTAACAAACTGATTAACATAACAGATAATTCTCGTCAGGGTTTCTGGACAGCAGCACTAAATCCAACATAACTTCAGTTCACAAGGACTAATTTTATGGTCTTTAGCTTTCTGGAAATCTTATAAAAATTTCTACAATATTCGTTATGGTGAGATCCCCTAATTCATCGACTAACTATTCTCTAACGACCGATTACCAATATATGTTAGAATTGAAATAGAACTGCAAAATAGCAGCGCTATGAAAATGATATCTCCCAATCCGCTCATCCAAACGACTTAATTTAATACTCTATGGAAAGCTAGTGACGTCGCCCACAATTATCTAAAAGATGTCCTGGTCAAAGTCTGCTATTAACTACCCCAAATCATGTGATCTCTATAGACTGTCAGAATCAATCTGCTACCGGCATCGCCTAATCATGAAATTTAAACATCAATCCAAAGGGATTCGGGGACTTACCCTTGGAGACGAGCTAGCCCGATGAGCTCCAAGTGAGGTGCTCCTCCCTCTCTTCCTTCCCTCTCCTCCTTTCCTTCTCTTCTTGGACGGCCTCCACCAATGGGGATCCTTCCCCCTTCCTCCTTCTTGGCCGACGGCAAAGGTTAGGGGCGGAGGCACGGTAGCACAGGCAGCACTGTAGTTGCACGCTACTGTAGCTCCCCTAGGGTTCCCCCTCTCCTTATTTAGTTGGAGGCTGGTTTCCCCTATGGGCTATGTGCCACTATGGCTATTTCCCCTGCTTGACTATGGGATGTGTGGCCCATTCCTCTCCCTATTTCTAAATTTTCTCTTTTAATTCTCTTAATTCTTTCTCTAATTTTATTGCACCCACTAACGACACACGAGATATTACAGCTATGGGACAAGATGAAGAAGCAATAGGACAAGATCCACGAACAAGCAAGGGCTACTGCGGCCCGAGACGAACAAGCGGAGCATGTTAGGAGGTCACCTCCCCATAATGACGACCCTTGTAGTAGCAACTCCATCGTGAAAGTTCCAACCGAGCCTTCGTCGCAACACCCACCGAGGGGGAGACGCCGCCCCTCTGTTGGTGCGGGGACACATGCAAATTCTTCAAGTCCAAGCAGTGGCTCAGCCTGGGCATGCGTTATTGGAGTTGCACGAACTACTCCTGTGACTATCTCGATCGTCGTTCGGACATGAACGGCTATTGGCAGCTGGTAGTATATATGGCTACCGCAAGTGGATCGACCAAGAGATCCACTCACGTGACCAGTGGCAAATCAACTACGAGGAGTGGGATGCCAAAAGGGTCCACAAGATCCGGGGGGAGGAGAGCCCCAACGATGAGCAAAACGAGCGTATTTGTCGAGAGACGAAAACTCATCTCGAGGCGTGCAGGCGTAGGAAGAGTGAGGCTCATGAGAGGAAGCGTGAGAAAAATAAGGAAATAACGGCCAAGACCAGGGACGCCGACGAGGAGTACAACGCCGAGCTCGCAAGGAAGGGCAAATAGCACCGGTCTACACAGTAAGTCGGGCCATTCCGTACTACTCCCCTGAATGTTGAAGTTATTTCCATTCCGAAAGGCCGCACATGTATGATAGGAGTACTCTGGTTTGTTGCATCGTGCAAGATGTTCTTTATTACGCATGTAACCAAACCCTGTGCGCCGTGTAATTCCCAGCTTTATTATAAAGTTTATTTTAATTCGCAACTACAAATCTCGTCGACTTTTTGCATTCAATTCTTCGTGTAGCAAGGCATCCAACAACATAAAAAAAAACATGTTCTGGAAGTAGGCACGAAATGGTCTACGACCCCAAAGTGACGACGAGCAACACCTATCATTGCAATAGCTTTTCATGACCCGATTAAATTCAATTTTAAATCTTGTCTCTTTACAAGCAAAACATGAGTTACAAATTAAATTCAACCATGAGATCAATTCATAATTTAGGAATCCAAATGCAATGATGCATGTGAAAGTGAATAAGTACAAATAAAATAAAATAAACAATTTCTATTATATTGAATTAATTAAAACTTAATTACAAAATTTCATAAAATGAAAAACATTTTAAATCAATAAAATAAACTTCAATTAAATTAAATTTTATTTTATTAAACCTATTCATATTCCAAAGATTTTTATGTAATATTCTTGAAATTTTAGAAATTTTTTCTCTTCTCTCCTCTCCTCTTCTCTTTTCTTTCCTCTTTTCTCTCTCCTCTTCTTGGTTGTTGTGGTTATGTCTCGCAGGTTGGACACCTCTCGCGCTTCGTGTGTGTGCGCAGTGCTGCTGCTGCACCCGATGGTCTTGATAGCATGCTTCTTTGCTTCTCCCTAGCGCAGTTGGCGGGATCACGGGATCAACTGTGGAATTTCGAAGGTGATGAGGCTAGATTTGGAATTTTTGGGGTGCTTAGGGGCTAACAGTGTCCAAAATTCCAAGATAAATGCAAGCAACTAGGTCAGATGAGCACATGGAGCCAATGGGCCAAATTTTCTTCCAATTGGTGGCTTCACTTAATTAGCTCATCTAGTCAAGAGGACAATTATATGTGATGCCTCCAATGTATGTTCGTGTCTTCTCACTCTTGATTTGGCTTAATTAAACTTCAATTTTCCACTGGACAAAGCACCTCCATTCCTGAACGAAACCAGGAATTTTCCAGCATTCTAGTCATATGATAGCTCAAAAGGCCTTTTAATTCCCACCAATTCAGGTACAACCACGTCAAATGGTTGTACAATGAGTAAATTTCATTTTTGACTATGTAATTTTATCATTGTTTCACTTTGCATCACCATTTGTAAATCTTTTCACTTTGCATCACCCCTTCTTACTTTTTGTTTCATTTTGCATCACCTCTTTTTTTTCCACTTTGCACCAAGGGAGCGTCCTGTCAGGGAGAGGGAAACATGGGAGACGTACAGGGAGCTCGCCAGCAGTAAGACACGACCGGCGAAGTGGCGGTAATCCAAAAAATAGAGAGACGGAGTTGTTTTGGTGTCGCCGCCGTTGCTATGACCACCGCCGGCAATACTCTGGCTATTCTTCTATGCTTTCGGTCTATTTCCTAGCTCCATCTACCTTCTCTCTCTCTATCACATGCCTCGTCACCACCTCCCGAGCTGTCGATCAACGTCGGTGACCACCAAAACAATGTGAGATTGCAATATTTCATTCTCTGAGAAGATGCAAGAGGGCAACATCAGTGGATCAAAACAACCAAAGATATAGTATTTCCTGATACACCACTAAAAAATTTGAGTTTTCTTCTATGCCACTGATTCTCTTCTACGCCACTATTGTCCAACTCAAGTCAACAAACAATTCATTTAGTCGCAAAAAGACCAAAATGTCATTCTTCTTCCTCCTCTTCTTCAATCAGATTTAGAGTTGGGGAAGAGAGATGCTCGAAGGTGGGGGAGAAGCATCGGATCTGGAGCTTGTAGGTGGGGAAGAAACTGGTCACCTCCTCCTCCCCAGCTCCCACTGGCGTCGCCACTCTCCTTCCCGTGGCCAGCCACTGGCGCCCCAGCTCCTGCCGACGACGCCACCCTCCTCCCCGTGGCCAGCCGCCGGCCTCCCGAGCTCCTGTCGTCCCCGCCCTCCTCCCCGTGCCCTGCTCCGCCTTCTCCGCCCTCCTCCCCATGGCCAGCTCCCGCCGCCACCACCCTCCTTAGCTCCTACCGTTGCCGCCGCGCCCGGAACGCGTTCTCTCACCGCTGACCTCCTCAGCTCTAGCCGCCACCGCCGCGGCCCTCCACTCAGCGCTCGTCGGTCTCCTCCCTATCGCTCGATGCCGGACTCCCTAGCTCCCACCGGTGCTGCCGCCCTCCTCTCCAATGAAGCCAAACCACACGCATGAACAACACTGCAAGAAAGTGATTTTTCTATTCTTTTTTCATAGAACGTAAGATGACATGTGGGTCTCAAGGGCAATATGGGCATTTGGATTTAAAAAATGACACCTTTTCAAGATTAACGGGAGCTAAGCCTAACGAGGCTAATGACAGTGGCATAGAAGGGATGAAAATTTGAATTGAATTCCAGTGTCATAAAAGGAAACACAATTTTTTCAATGGCGTATTGGAGAACTGGCTAACTTCAAGCGACAAATAAGGAATTTTCTCTTTTGGGTTATAGGATTGCTTCAACAGAGTTTTATATGAAACTTATTTCTTACTAATTTAGGAGAAATTTAAGCGTGAGTCCTAACTTCATATTAAATTTCCCCTTGCGGATTGAGTTTGATTTTCAAATTTTGCAGAGATATCCAACATGTCTTCCCCTACAATTTTTTTGGCCGACATTTCCACCTTTTACTTCATCTTTGCATAAATAGCAGGCTGCATTTTTTTTTTGCAAAAATAGCCCGGTGCCGCACGGGGGGCCATGCGGCAGGGCCTCCCCAGCCTCCACGTCGCCCGCCACCGGATGGCCACCGTGCGGTTAGTTTTTTTTCTTTAAAAAAACACTTGTCGCACGACGACCGTGCAGTAAGGCATAGAGTACTGTAGTATTTTTTCTTTTTTAAAAAATCAATTAAATATACTTTGTTGTATAAAATTTTAAATATAGCAAATTAGCTCCAATAATTATAATTTTTTTTGTTGAAACCTTCTGACACAATGTAATTGATTGTGAATTGTTTTTCAAAATTTTATTCATTCTGAATTTTTCTTGAAAATTCATTTAAGTATATTGTTTGTATGAATTTGCTAATATAGAAAATGAGGTCCAAACATTATGAATTTTTTAAAGGCTCCTTACACAGTGGACTTGATTGTGTAATTTTTTTATAATTTCATATGTTCTAAAAATATCTCAAAAATTAAGGGTTTAGATCTCAAAAATTAGGGCTTCATGATTTTATGTGACTTGGAATGTGTGAAGTTTACTACAACATGGACCACTTTAGGTAAGAGACACTCTTAAGAGATACCCATTAAGGTTTTAGGCCAACGCCCAGCCTCCCTCCTCCAGACGTCTATCGCCCCGTCGCTGATGCCCCCCCTTGCCCGCAGTGTTGCGCCTCGACAACACCTCCAGAATTCTCGGTGTTGTGACTACCCTAGGAATTCCCAGATGGGATGCGAAGGGCCTAGTGAACTATTTTATTTAGTTCCTATGCTGATTAATGGGCAGCATAAAAGGAGGTAACTTTGATCGTGCCTTTGAGCTAATGAGTAAGATGATGCATGAAAGCTTCCTGGGACAGTGGAATGACAGATTATTTTTGCCATATCGCGAACCCTTAGTGAACTGTTTGTTTCCCTTCCTAACAAATGACGACATGATTTCATGTGACTTGGAATGTAGGAAGCTTAGTACCACATTAAATGAGAACATGATTTCATGTCCACCCTAGATAGTAATAATAGTAGTATTACTCCAATCGAGCCCATATGAGGCCAACTTAACTCCTAGAAAGCCATAATTATCAGAGTTTCTAACCCCTCTGAGCAAACACAAAACTTTTTTTAACATCGTTGTAATAGTACACAACTAATATTACTAACTATTTCACAAGGTGTGCCATGGAGAATAGAATCGAGCATGAAGATAGTGGCATCCACGTTCCCACCTCTAGTGCTTGCATCTTGCCGTGTTGTTATAGTACAAATTCGAAACAGGCCGAAATGTTTGCTAAAGACATTGGGAGTTCAAATTCTACCACTACTGCTATAGCAATCTTACTGGGTAAAGAACTAAAGACAGGGTCCACGTTATTCACTACCAAAATCTAAATAATAGTAGTATAATTAGTACTACTCGGAATGAAAGAAAATAGTATGGTGTCCAAAATCTAAATAATAGTAGTATAATTAGTATTACTATGAGACTTCAAATTCTGCCACTACTCCTATAGCAATCTTACTACTGCAAGTAGTGGTCCATGTGGTACTAAACTTCATACATTCCAAGTTACATAAAACATGAAGCCCTAATTTCTAAAACCTAAAACCCTAATTTTTGAGACATAAACCCTTAATTTTTAAGATATTTGCAGAACATATGAAATTCTAAAAAAAATATTACACAATCAAGTCCACTGTGTAAGGAGCCTTTAAAAAAACTCATAATGTTTGGACCTTATTTTCTATATTAAAAAATTCCTACATATAGTATATTTAAATGAATTTTTGAGAAAAAAATCAGAATGGACCAAATTTTGAAAAAATTACACAAGCAATTACATTGTGTTGGGAGGCTCCACAAACAAATTCATAATTTTTAGAGATCATTTACTATATTTAAAAATTCTTACAAAAAATATATTTCAATAATTTTTTTTAAAAAAAAGGGGGAAAAATGCTACAGTGCGCTACCACACAGTGCTTTCGACAGTGGCTGCTACAGTGCCTTACAGCATGGCCGCCATGCGGTTGGGTTTGACGGTCGGGGAGGCCCTGCAATTTCTGCAAATACGAAATGAAAAGTGGTCGTGCGAAAGGGAACTATTTTTGTTAAAAAAAATTGTGACCTGCTATTTCTGCAAACATGATGTGAAAAGTGGTCGTATGGTAGGAAGCTATTTTTGCAACAAAAAAAAAATATGACCTACTTTATCTACAAATACGAAGTGAAAAGTGGCTATTTTGGCAAAAAAAATTCTCCCCTACATGCATGGCTACACCTGGCAATTTTGTGAGAAATTCTGAAAACATCCACTCCTGATTTCCACGGATTATCGGTTTCACGGGATAATTACCCTTTCGTACTTGCCATGGAAAGCAGAGTAGTGGATAATCAAAGATAAAATAAACTTCAAATTAAGTAGATGGCACAAAGATAATAGAATTGTAGAACAGATCGGTCAGTATATATTATTATAACCTAGCCGCCCCTTGAAGATTAATCATCACAGGACATGTCCTTGTCAATTACATCAACAATCATTTGTCTCTTTTTGTTCTCTTTTTGTTCTCTTTTGTTACTTTGTAATCTTTGTCACTTTTCTTTTTAGCTTCTTTTTTCTCTTCGGGTTTGGTAATGTCGGCTTCCACATCCTCTGCCAAGCGACATCGCCTAGATGCAGTGTTTCGTTATTAAGCGACGCAGACTAAAAAAATCGTATACCGCTACTTCTAAAGATACCACTCAGGCTACCCAAGAGATCCCCTATTGCTTAGTTGAGTTGCGTAATCAATTTGGGAAATGCACCCCTAAAAACTGTCAAAGCAAAAAAAAAGACAAAACAATAGAAAAATAGGACCTCCGGTGTCTATACAAGGGATCGAGTGATACTAAAAAAAGGGATCGATTGTCAGGAGTAAATATGTATTAATTGTTCAAAAAAGTCTGTTGGAGCTTGCGTCGATCGATGGAAATTGACGTCCGGGCAGGTTATCCTCCACAACGGTGAGCTTCGGGTCGATGGTAAATGACTCCATGACTTGGGGTTAAGCTCATCGGGCGGGATAATGTTAGGATAAAGTATTGTAAAAGCCCTGTGATAACTATTTAGTCGCACGCCTAAGGAAGCGTGCCATGGTCAACATTATAATATGGTTATCTCGTGTTGGTCAAACTGTATAACCTCTGCAGAGCGTAAAACTATTCGAATAGTCGTGCTCATGGTCAACGGCAGGCAAAATGCGTTTTCACATGGTAGATTTTGGTTTTGGTTTCGAAAATAGTAAACTTTGATAATCCAAGAGCAGATGGGACTCCTAAGTAGTTTCTGGCAGCTAGAGCCAATTGGGCAACTAGAGCCCTATCCTTTGAACCTTGACGGCTAGAGTCTTGATGCTAGTGGCTCCAGCTCTGTTTGCCTCGCTAGGTCTTAGTCCCCTCATACCGTAATTATACCCTCCGATGCAGGGATCTTCATGCACAAGTAGTTGTGGCGTGCTATCATGCTGAAGGTATTCAGTGTGGTCCGACCGAGGATGGCGTTGTATTGGTAGGTCATCTGAACGATGTCGAACATGACAACCTCGGTCCGAGATGCTAAGTCACCGCTAAACATGATGGCCAAGTCAATTTGACCAAGGTCCATCTCGGGCCTCCCCCCGAGGCCTACCAGGGGTATGCCCAGGGGCGACAGACGATCCCTAGGTATCATCATTTTTTTAAGCATTCGCGAACAACAGGTCTGCGAGCTTCCTCCGTCCACGAGGACACGTCGGACCTCAAAGTTCGTGATGTTAGCGGAAATGACGAGGGGGTCTTGATGAGGGAAGTACATGCCCCTGGCATCCTCGGGGCCGATTGGTATCTCGACGTAGCGAGGTGGGCTGGAGGCGGGGTTTGTCACGCCGCGGTGGATCTATCAAGCGTATGCACATTATTGCCTTTTTGACGTTATGCCGAGCGAGGATCTTCCTGTGATCATATTTATAATCCTTTGATGGTGCTCCCCGTGGCCTCCTTCTATGTGGGGCCTCGGTGGTGGAGCGGGCTACTAGTTGCCTGCTCCCCACCTATTTTCCCGCTCGGCCGACTGCTGGCCGCGGTTAATGTAGTCTTTCATGGCCGCGATGGTGCAGCACTCCCTGATTGTATGTGATCCCTCGTCGTGGAGATCACAAAACAACATAGGGCCACCGACACTAGTTCGGGCGCCCGGTTGCCTCCTCACTTCCCCCCTTCGGGGTGTTGGCCGTTGTCAACGTTGTAGACGTTCCGCCTCTTCTAGCGGTAGGCGTTGGCCCGTGGCTTGGCGGCTGTCCCTACTGTGGTGGCCGCTGGTCCCTTTTTCTCGGGCGGCCCGCTTGGTGTCGGTGCTGGGGAAGCTGGGGCCCGGGCCTCCGCCCTTCGGGTGTTGTCTTCCTCCGCCCAGGCGTACTCTTCCATTTTGTTGAAAAGCTCTGCCATTGAGCAGACGGGCTTGCGAGCCAACCTCTCCGACAAGGGGCCCCTCTGAAGCCCGCATGTGGCTACATTTATGATAGTGGTTTCATTGACCCCCTTCATTTAGCACTTTACCTCTGGGAATTGTTTTGAAGAAGCTGCGGATGGACTCACCCGGGGCTTTCTTTATTACAAACAGGTGCCCTGTGTCCTTTGGCTCGGCGTAATTTCCCTGGAGGTTGTTGCGCACGAGGTCCCGCAACTGCTCTCACGCGTATATCGATCGGGGAGGGAATGGTGAAAAGCCATGTCAACGCCACGTCCCTGAGGGTGAGGGTGATATTTTTCCTTTAGTGGTGTCATCTCCCCTGGCCACCTCGATGGTGGTTTTGTACACCGGGAGGAACTCCGAGGGTCTGTGCATCCTTCGAAGGGCCTGACGTCCGGCATTTTGAAGCTCGACGGCCAGCGGGCCGTCTCCAGTCCCACACTCAACGGGGAGTTAAGGTCCCCTCGGAGCAGCGGAGCAGGGGGTATGGTTGCGGGTGCCGAAGGGGCGGCCTCCTCTGCTCCGGTGGTTTGCCCTTATGCGAGGGCCATGAGCCGGGGCGGGGTTGCGAGGGCCACCTCTGTCGGCTTCTAAAGACCTAGCATCTCCTGGCGGAGGTCTGCTAGTTCCCGTTGGAGGGCTTTGTAGGCTTCCCGGGTCACGCCCGTCGCCCCAGGCGGTGGGCCCACCGGGTGGTTCCTAGGGAGAGATATCTCAGTGGGACGGGTGTCGCTTCCGACAATGTCTCCTTGTGTGGAGTTATTGACTTCCTCCTCTGCGGCTTCGGCGGTGGCCACCGCTGTCGCGGAGGTCATGCTTCGCTTGGCCCTCGGGGTGCTTGGTGCCACAGCTGTCGCGGTCGCTTCGGCCGCTGAGACCTTGGGTGTGACCTTCCGAGGGGCTATGTTGATGCCTTTGGAGTTGTGCTTTGTGGCTTTCCTACCCATCCCTACGGACAGCGCCAACTGTCATAGCAAAAAGACTAAACAATAGAAAAAGGGGACCCCCGGTGTCTACACGAGGGACCAAGGGATCCTCGAAGAAGGGATCGATTGTCAGGGGTAAATGTGTATTAATTATCTCAAAAATTGGGTCTATCTTATTACATAGGGGTGGCTATTTATAGCCTTCCAACATGGTACATGATATTACAGATCTACCCCTAAAAAACCCACGCCTGTAGGGGCTGCATGGGCTTTTCCTACCCTTACGCATAGCCTCTGGCTCATGGTGGATCTTCCTGGCCCTGGTCCATCCGGTTGGTGTGCTTGGTCCACCAGTGCTCTTTGGCTTTCACCACATGTGAGGTGTCTTCGGGCCGAGGGGCCTTGGGCACCCTTCGCCTCCCCCGCGGTGGCCCCAGAGGTCTCCTTGCTCCCGAGGTTGTAGCGCCTTTGTGAGCTTTTTGACAGCCTTCGCACCTCCTCCGGAGCCTCCCCGAAGGTATGCCTCATACCCTCGGGGAGAGGGCCCACCTGTGCCTCCGGCTGGTGGGGCCACCCTTACGGCACAAACAATTTTTTTAATGAACTTCCCGCTTATCTTTAGGTTGGCACCACGCACAAGAAATGTAATGGGCTTGATTTGTGAAAAGAAAGTCAAAAAGAAAAAAAATCAAAACTTAGAAGCATTGGACTTCCAAATGAAAAATTCAATATTAGAACTACAGGAGCTAACTCTCACTTCACTAGGTCTTCACTTATTTGAGACCCACTCATTTTTGTTCCTTGTAAAATATTTAGTTTTCTTGATTGGGCGAAGGTTGTGTGATGTGTGACTATATCACTGTGCCTGTTATTTAAATCATGTTTGAACAAGCTAATAGGCACTAACTGTAGTCTTTCTTTTCCTCCTATCTTGCCAGCTGCAGATTGCTGTGTTGGTTTTGTGATCCGAAAGAGAACAAATACGATAAATAATTGTGCATACCTTAAACGAGGTATTGACATCAGATTTGTTAAATAAGAGAGATAATACACCTAAAGATAGTCAGGAGGGATCCGAGTCCATTGTTGTAGTCCCTCCCAGAAAACGAGAACGGGTCGCGAGTCTTAGATTATCACCTGCGACTCAACAAAAGCGAAAGATATGAAAAAAAAAAATCAGTTCACAAAAATGTTTGGTAAATGTCACACACGAACATCGCACTAAAACCAGACAAAAAAACTGGAGAGGAAAATAGAACATGTCAATCACTTCCCAACCGGCAAATTGAAGGCCCAGTGGCGTTCCTACGCGCACTGTAAAATGGAAGAACTAACGCATGCAATACAGCTAAAAAGTTGAGAAAGAAACTGTACTAGCTGCTGCTTTCTGACGAGGTTAATGCTGTCAAGCCAATGAAAAAAAGGATAAATGCCCCTGTAATGAGGTTTTACTGGATGAAAAGACATCAGAAAGTAGCCAGCAGTACGGCTACTACGCCTCACATGTACTTGTATAGACGGAGCATCACATGTTTCCCATTAGATGATGCTCCAAAGGGAAGATAGGTTGTTCCATTTTTATCTGATAAGATCTGCTCGGATCTTCTGAATGTGACCCTGCCGCATCACCACAAATGAAACAGTCTTTACTCTTTTTACGACAGGTGCATCACCACAGGTGCGAGTATTTCCGACACTCATCAACACAGATTGGCCTATTGGAAGACTAAACGGGAATTACGGAAGCAGTTAAGAATTTGCTGAACAAACACGCCAACTCGCTCTAAATTAATTAAGACTGTATATATAGGCAAGACGATGCAGAGGTGGGTGTTGGGTGTTCCGAAGAAACGGTCTAGGAACGGGCCAGCTATCGGATCAAGATCTAACGGCTGTGTTACTAATCAGTGGTCAGTGACAATTGACATGGTGGTGAGTCTCTCACTGTCCAGTGATGAGACATGCAACGTGTGTGAGTCATTATTATTAACCTCTAGTAAGACTTTGGAGAAACTCAGGTGCAACTATTGCATTTTTGCAATACATAACTAGATAGTGGCTGCACTTTTTCGTCCAACCCACGAGAACTTAATTTCTCTTGCTACAGTTTTTGCATCTTTTGCGAGCGTAGACCTCGGACTTCTGCCGTGCTTTTTTGAACCGGCCCGAGGCCCGACCAGCACAGCCCGCACGGCATGTGACATGGTGGGTTGGGCATGTCACGAACAGCAGGGTCGGGCAGGGCCTGAGGACGGCACCCGTCGGGCGGCACAGCACGGCACGGGGAGTTGGCACGACTGCGACACGATAGCACGCCGGCAGCAAGCCAAGCCCCCGCCCGCCTGTCCGTGACATCGTGCCCGCCTGGCTGCCTCCATGTCACCACCCCGCCACGACACGGCCCCGCTCGCTCCCGCAAACCCACGGCGCCACGCCGCCCGCTTGGCCGCCTTCACGTCGCCGCTCGTGATACCGCGCCGCGCCCGCCTCCACGTCGCTGTCTCCACCTGCGCCCACCTCCACGGCCTCTGCGTCGCCGCCCCCACCCGCGCGCGGGGTGGAGGGAGGTGGAGCAAGGCCGACGGTGAGGAAGGTGGAGGGGGTGGTGGGGGAGGTGGGGGAGGTGGAGTCGAGGTCGGTGGAGGCAGTAGGGGAGAAGTTGGAGGCTGGGAGCGGGGGCGGTGGCGGCGGAGCTCGAGGAGAGGGGGAGGCTAGGGGAGGTGTTAGGGGAGAGGGGATCCAAGGGGAGGCCGACGGCGGTGTGGGAGATGGGGGACACCGGGGGCAGTATGGGAGATGGGGAGGTGCTGGGGGAGAGGGGGTACAAGGGTTGACTGGGAGGCAGAGAGGTGGAGTCGGAGACGGGGCGCCAAGCGCCAGGGACGGTACTGCGGTGGGGACTGGGGAGGCAGAGATGGAGAGAGATAGAGTGTGGTAGAGAGGAGGAGAGAGGATCATATTTATTGTTTAGAAGTGAGGGAGAGGCCTCTCCTTCCAGAACTTCACATTTGATTAGAAGTGTGGCTTAAAGTAGTTGGAGTTTGAGCACTCAATTATTTGCATGGACACCCAAGTTAAAGAATCATATAAAACAGACATTCTTCCTCTATATATAATGGCTAGGAAAAATACAATGCAAAAGAGTAGTTAGTAGTTACAAACTTACAATGTTACAGAGATACGTCCCTCAACAATTATGCAAGCATGGTCAGCTAGTAAAGTACTTGATCTCAAATCAACTACTTGCTGCAAAATATACAACTGAAGCAATGCAAATGCATGCAAATAAATGACTTGTGGTTTCACAACAAAGAAGGAATTAATATATCAAAATTGTACATGTTGTTTGAAAAAAAAAATTCTTTTTTATCTCTAGTAAACAACTAATTGCATAATTCAATTGTGATCTTGGTAATGTTTAAGGGGTAGATAATATCTCACAACTAGAACGCATGAAGGTGAACGCCACCACACCATTTTCTTTTCTTTCCTTTTCTTCTATTTTTTTCCTTTTTATTTTCTTTCATTTTCTTCTTTTCCCCCTTTCTTTTCTTTTCTTTTTTTTCCTTTTCTTCTTTTTCACTTTCGTTTCTTTCTTTCCTTTTCTTCTTTCCCCTTCCCTTTCTTTCTTTTCTTCTTCCAAATCCTCGCACTCCTCCCGTCTCGGCGTCTCGCTGTCTTCTTCTTCCCTGATCCCCCCTTCACAGCTTCACCTACCGCTCCTCCCCTCGACCCCTCCTCAACCCAAGCCGGTGCCTCCCACTGTCGTGCCCGTGCCGTGCCGGCACGGCCCAGCCCGATTCCCACCTCTATGCAAGTGTGAACCCATACCGCGACAGGTGGCCTGCCGCGCTGCCAATACGTCCTCCCAGCACGAGCAGGCCACTTGTCGTAGTCCCGATTCGTGGCAGGGCGGCTTCTATGGTCCCGATTCGCGGTATATCACCTTCTATGATGATTTTGTGTGGTAGGGATGCTATTTTTGTTATTTCGTTTGCTAGGTGCTAGTTTTGCTATTTCTTTTCAAAAAGAGACTAAATGAGCCAAAGTTTCAGCACGCGCTAACAAGAGAGACTTCATGTTTCCTGCGTGTCTGTTCATTTGCTTAGATGATTTATATGCTCCTGTGTAAAGTGAAAGCACAATAATCATCAACTTATTTTACCAGTAGTAGTAGCACAACTAGCTACTTATTATATATACACTGCTTTTAAAAATACAAAAAAAAAAAAAAAGAATTGGCAAGTGCTTAGGTAGGCAGGGCCTCTTTTACCCGATGGCTAATTACCACACACAACATAGTACAACCAAACTATGCAAGTTGTGGCTATGGCATGCATGTGGACCGCACTTGAAACTATTAAATTCCGTACAGCGAGCCAGCGGTTTGCAATTTCAGTAGACTAAGGATAAATAAATAAATCACAAGGAGCAAGGGTAGTTTGGTCATTTCCGTTAGCAACTAACAAGTGGTGCAACCCCGCCACCACGACAATATAATAAGCACGACCCGTAGCCATTACGCCCATTACAAAGCCCCCCTGTGAGCCAGCTCTTGCATTCGATCGTATCGTAAAGCATAAGAGATCGATCGATGAAGCTGTTCGCCTTCGTGAGGCGCGCGCGCCGGCCATCGTCGCCGGTGGAGACGGTGGCAACGCCAGAGCCGGCTCCGGTGGCGCTGGAGGACGCGGCGGCGCCCGCGGAGAAACGGCGGCGGAGGCCGTCGTCGTCAGGGTCAGCGGCGTGGAAGCCGACGCTGGTCGCCATCTCAGAGGACGCCACGGTGGCCGCCGCCAAGGCGAAGGCGAAGGCGAAGCCGGCGGCGGCGGCCAAGGCCAAGGCGAGGCCGTCGCCTCGCGCGGCCCGGGTGGACTACGACGACTTCCGGTGAGTTCTTGTGCGTGCGTACGTGTGAGGCGCTGTGTTCGCGCGCGTGCCAGGAGTAGACCACGGCCGTTCGATTTGGCGGATTAGGGACGGGATAGCGACACGTGTACGTTGACCTCGAGGCTAGCTCCCCATGCGTGCCGGGCTCCTCCTGCGAGGTTGGAACGCCGTTGGATAGACGTTGCGTGCGCCTCCAAGTGGGGCAGGCAGATAGTCTCGTGGGGCCACAGATGCTTCTAGCGTGTATACTCTCCGGTGACAAATACATGTCGTCACAAATGGATATACGTGCAGCTAAATTTTTAAAATTTTAGTTATTAATATCTTTTTAAATATTTATATTAGTGATATAAAAATCGTATGTGTAAATTTATCTTCAATTTTTTTTCATAATATTATTGTTTTACTGAGTGTTATAATTATATTATAATAAAAATTAGTGATTAAAATTGTATTCTAAAACAGTATCACTGTCAAGAACAACGTTTATTTATGACTGAGGGAGTATATGGCTTTGAGTCAATGGTCCATGCATATGGTAGGCAGTTTTGTCATTTCCCTTGTTGACGTGAACGTGGTATTCTAGTTTGGAAGGTGCAATGGTTGGTTGGTCACCTTGGGTGCCTAATCGGTTGGATCTTGCAGAAAGTTGACTCGAGATGGTTAATTGGTTTCACAGGCACAGGAGCAAACGTATCAGGTCAATGCTCCTTTTTGGCAACTAGTTTACACACTGCAGCAACAGTAATATGAGTTAACCACTACAGTGCTTGCTACTGGTAAAACAGTAACGATTTTATTGTGCGTAGAAACGTTATAACGATTTTACTGTTTAGCACCGTAATATCGGTACTGTATACTTTTGATCTCAATCGTTCTTTGACGATTGGACAGTCCAGATGAGATCTAATGCATCTCTATTGTGTACCTCTGTCGTAGCCAATTGCTACAGCATATGATCCATGTCCATACTCTCTCCAATCACAAAGGAACCTCGTTTTTGGATATTCAATAGTCTCCAAAACATAATTTTGACCGCCAATTGCTATTGTAATAGATTTATAAAACCTAATAAAATTTTATTTTTACAAAAGTTCTTTTCGAGACAAATTTATGCATTATTTTCGTGTGTTCAATCTAAATATTAGAAAATATATCAATAGCTAAAGTTTAGAAAGTTTGACTGTACGTACCTAAAAATAACTTTTTGTGTGACCGGATTTATTAATTATTTAGTAACCCCAGAGTTAAGCCATGCTGTCATGCTTCTGCAACACTGCGACTTCAAGCTCAAACTGCACATGCATGCGTTGCTAACATTTCACAGGTTCAATCAGAAATCAACGAATCGCTATAAACAGAGGAATTAACCCCTGTATTTATATTTAAAGAAAGAACTAAATTTTGGTTAATACGTTCATTGGTGCACGAACAGTACATGGACCCCAAAATGAAAGAAGAAAAAATCTCTGAAGCCCTGGAACTGCATGGACCACCTTTGTCCTGCCGATGGAATCTCCATCGGTAGACAAGCTCACTATCCTTGTCAGAATCAAGAACAAAGGGTAAGGGCCTTCCATCGGTAGACAAGCTCACTATCCTTATCAGAATCAAGAACAAAGGGGAAGGGCCTCTTCTCTAGACCTAATAATTTCCTCCTTTTTAGCGGTAGTGCATGTGTCAGAAAGAGACATTTGCTTGCTTTACTGTTGGTCAAACTCAAGCTGCAGTGCCCCAGTCGAGTAAGGATGTGACTCAGCCTGTGATCCTGATGCCTACTACTACTACTACTTGTCCCTCGAGATCATTCATTCATTGGTACTGCAAAACTGAAAAGGTCATGCAGTGCAAATTGCAACTTTGCAAGAGCATCAATATTCAACATACATCACATGTTCAAAAGTTCAGATACCCTGTACTACTTACTATGTTTGTCCATGTTGTAGACCAAGACCGAATCCAACAATGTTTGGAGACTAAAAATATCGATGTTCTTGGCACTGACCCGTATGCATCTCCCCACGTGCAGGCACTTCAGAGCACCTACGGTGTTGCCGGCGTTCGCGCCGACGGCGTTCCTGTTCTGAGCTCAAACGAGCTCACAAATCCGCACGGCGGCGGGGCGGTGCGGGACGGACCGGCGGTGGTGTAGCTGACGGGTGTGGTAGTGTGGTTCGACCATGACGGCTCTGCTTTGTGTGCCCAGTCTGAGCTTGCAAAGCTGCTGATTCTGTGATTCCTAATGCTTCTGATGTGCATGTCTACTGTTTCGGATTCTCCCCCGCTTTGCGTTGTGCCTTTCGGATTCCATCGTCTTTTATGACCTGCAGGTCTCTAGCTGAAATGTGAAGTTTGTGAGTTACAATAGCAAAATTAGTTTCCTACTACTGTAATGATACAAATAAATCCATACTACACGATTTTACCGTAAAAATCACCTACTGCGGTATAAGTGCACGGTATGTAGTAAAATCACGTGGTAGGGATACCATCAGCTACCGCAGTGGTACACAGCACGTGGCTTCCGCGACAAAACCGTATGTCACAAATGCTATTTTTATCATTTCGATCACAAAAAGACTAATTTTGGTATTTTATTTGAAAAAAAGGCTAAATGAGTTGGGGGGAAAATCGACGACAACCGCAGTAGGTGATTTCCACGGCAAGATTGTACGGATTTTTTAAATCATTAGGACAATTAGCAGCTGATTCTGCATGATGCGATCGATCGAGCAGCTAATTGTCCTCGGTTTAACTATGGTGTCCGTAACTCGATATTTCAGTCTAGTTTCTGAAACCTAGATCGCTCAACGATGGAGAATCGATCCGAAACTTCAGTAGTTCAACCGGGCTTACCGAATTCGGATCACTCCAGTAATTAGCAAAGCACAAAAAGATAAACAAAAAAAAAGGAATCATGAAAGAAAACATACAGTTGGATTAAAGAACTATACGCCCTTAACTCATAATGTCTTCGTGCTGCAGTATCATTTTCCGATGAAAGGATCTGAAAACTAACACAATGAAACCACATCTGCCCGATCTGAAAGGGAGCGCACAAGCATGGTAATATATATGCAGCATAGCACTGATCTGGCAACATCTTAACAAGCACACCAGAAACATAGATGGCACATCAAACTAGCAGCACACAGGTAGCCGATTATTCCCCAGCTTAATCACGGGTAGCAGGCTGAAGAATAAAAGCGGAAATAGTTCATAAATTCTCATCTCTTGTTATCAAGAGGGGAAATGGACCAAGTTATGAGAGGAACCTTTGTTTGCTACATGAGATTAGCACCCCTCATGTGTCGCCATTCAAAAGAGCAACAATTGGACTTTCCCATGCTGGAACAATTGAACATGAAGATAAAGCAGTGCGCTTCAGCGAGGCCATGATATTTGAATCGTGTCATCACGGGAGCATATAGCAAGCGTGTGCCACAAGATCAGTAACCGTTAATCTTTCGCTGAGAAGGGCTAGTGTGTAATGCCCTGCTGTCAGTGAGCCTTGAAAAGCCAACCTGATCCTTAGGCCCTGGGTTCGGAGGGACTCTTGGACTAGGAACACTGGTCAAGCGGCTCTGTGGCACAGTATCAGATATGGACTTTGAGAAGGCTTGGGCAAGCTCCAATGCGGTCGCTGCTTTCCCGAAACGAGGTGCAGTAACGTCAGGCTTTGGTGGCTCCACTGGCTTACGCCAGGTTTCAGGTTCTGGACGTGGTTGCTCAGACGGCTTCTCCACATCTCTAGCAACCCTCCTGTTGTCCTCCCGTCGTGTAGGCCTATATGCGTCAGCCCTGTCTGTATCCCGCCTGTATTCTTTCCTATCAGCATTCCTTGGGCCTCTATGACCAGATGGAAAACTCTCAGCCTTTTCACCTGAAGGGTTAATGGACATTACGTCAACCTTCTGCTCAACCTTTGCAAATTCATTTTTAGACCTACAAAATGCCAGAGACTATTAGTAAATGTAACACACATTCAACTTATGCTCGCCTCTAGTAATCTCTGCGTAAAAGAAAAACAATCCCCAGAAGAAGAAAAAAAGGTTTTACCATCAACTACTGCTTAGAAACAAACACATAACAAACGAATCATCAACGGTGCAGCGGCTACCAGGAAAATCACAATACAAATCAGGTAAACCTATACAATCTTCCACATCAACCTCCTTCCTTGACGCTCCAAAAGCAAACCTTGTGAATTTTTACAATAGAATCTGCTTCTTAACTTAAAATGCATGCAAAGGAACTAAGTTCAGCATCTAGCCGTACACTGGCCAGCTAAAAACACCATGAAGCAAAATTTCTTTCAACAGCACTCAAACTGTAACTTTTACTATCTTAAGAGCAAAGTCCCACCTAGCATCCCATCAATTGTAGGCTGACAGCACACCTATGCCTCTCATTGTAGCCAACTGTGTCAACCCTTCTATTCCGTGCCTATAATAGGAACATATACTATGGTCCAGATCCAATTTCCGATCTAAACTTTACTTGTTTGTAACTTCATACACAGGTACAAATTTTATTTCCATGATACACAAGAACCCAATAAGTACGATTGTCCAGCAGCTATCTCCAGTGGCAGCACACTGTTCAAATACTGTTACTGTCAATCAAGTATGCAGGTATTCAATCAATCACATATTATAAATGAAAAAGGTATCCTAACATTTCCCCCACAGCAATCAACTCATTTCTTGCCATTCCAATATTCCATTAATGTAACAAACTACAAAACCTAAATGTGTATGCTCTCTGATATTAAATACTTGGTAGCTTCCGAGCAACAAGTCGTAATGACATAATAAAACCCATAGCAAGGGAGTAGGAAGCAAGACAAGGCAGTCAAGATGAACAAGCATAATCAGCACACCTTAATTACAAGAAAGCTATTAATGTTAACTGTTAAGTAAAAAAAAATGTACCAATATATTGATTGTATCTAAAGGGCCTTATATCTTAACTACCTGCCGACTGGAGAGGTCATCTCCGGATCACTTGCCAAAGAATCTATTCCACGTTCTCTGAGAACCTGTATTTATAAAGAACGCTATCAGCTTTTGATTCATCTAGAAACAAAAGGAAACATAAAATAACATATCACTAAAAGCCACATGGGAGGGAAAGCAGAGCACATACTTGTTCCCGAGGGCGAGCACCACCAAACAGGGATTGCCTGATGCATTTGAAAACAAAATAAGGAACTTCGTGTAATTAAAAAAAAACTATATCGAGATATTGACAAAATACTCCTCTACAGGTAAACAAACAGAGGTCTAAGATAATTCTTATAAAACAGATTGAATGCCAGATTGTTAGCTTATTGACTTGCTAACAAATTCAGCACCAGTACAAATTGTCAAAACAAATATTCCAAGCTTTCAGAGATTGAAAAGTAAGGGATGGGGGTGCTGGAAACAAATTAAAGAGAACAGCATCTAGATGACATTCTACTATTACAACCACTCATTACACATCAATTTTAAAATACTTCTCCTTATCCACTATTCTCGCAGCTCCTACTGTCCAAAACAGAGCTATAATTTATTCCTAGTGATAAATTCAAATAACCTCTATAAACGCATTCTGATGGTATTAAAATGTTTACTCCATACACATCACTCATTCCAAATATGGTATGCAATAGGGAACTGGAGGGAAGTGTTTCCCAAACAGTAAATACTAAAGGAAACCTAAAGGTGATCAGCACTGGCTAATGATATAAACCCACTCTGAATAGGCAGACAGTGGAACCTGTCTTATGCCCTTCGGTTAAGCGTGAGCTATGTGCAATCGTTCAACAAAGAAAAAGCAATGACCTTGGAATACATATTAGGTGTTAGGTTAATCTGCCAAACAGGCAGAATCCAAAACAATGTAACAAGCCATTCTTGTTTGCGTACAGCACAAAACATGCATGGGAATGTACACACTGCAAACAAACACAGAAGACCAATTTTCCCACATAATACACCTATTTGACATTAATCATAGATCAGTTAACAGGAATGATATATGCAATGTTGGCATATAATGGAAAATAAATAGGTGCCTGGACAGGCTATAGTGTATTGTACATATGACAGCCAAAAGATATAAGCCAACTTACAGCAAGCACCAAATGATTAAATTAAGTTATCAAGAATTTCCTGCAAAAAAAAACAGAAAAGTAACAAACAAAAGCTAAACATCACATACCTTTCCTTTGCAGCACTTTCATCAGACTGTCCCACCGCATTGGAACGAGGTTTCAGATTCAGTCGTGGACGCTCAGCTGCCCTGCTCTCAGCATCCACCCCTGCCACTCCTGTTTTAACTGCCATCACATTCTGGTGCACATCATGAACAACCTCAACCTGCATGACACTCGCAATCACGGGGACCTGATGCACCTATACAATTGCAAATTTGTAATCCACACCCCCAAGAAAAAAGGATTAAATTTCCACAATGTCATGGCGAACCTAATGTATAACAAATTATCAAAATAACAAAATCATAATAAACACAAAGCTACATAACACAATCATGTATCACTTTGCATGGAGATATCTCTTATAAGGTTTGTAAACACCACTTGATTAGCTAACACTGTTCCACTACTGTTACAGTTGGATGCACGCAAGGCATGCCAACTTAAGTAGCAATCCGAACAAGACAAATGTAAGGAGGAACAAAAGTAACAACCTGCTTATCTTCAACATAGGTAAGAGATGATTCAGGAGCCTCGACTGGCTTAGAGCGAGGAAGCAACTTCAACTTGGGTTTCTCTGGCACTCCCCTGCCTCTCCCCTCCACAATCCTGCCTTCATGCGACGCAGGCCTCAGCGGTGCCGCGCCCCTCTCCATGCCACCGTCCAGCTCTCTCACTCCAACCGACCTTGGCCTCTCCATCTCGGGCGGGGCCACATGAGTCTCCACTGGGGCCGACACAGGCGCCGGTGGGGAGGAGGGCTTCGACGAGTGCCACCTCCCAGAGATCACCTTCTCCACGGCGCTCGCCTGCGCGATGCGTGTTGCCGACCAGATCTGGCCACCGGCGGGACCGGGACCCACCGGCGCCGCGGCCGGAGCCACCTCCCTCCTCGGCCCCCAGGCGTTCCCGGGCCCGGATCTGACGGGGCCCACAGCCGGGGAGGGGGCGAACGACGGAGGCGACGGAGCCGGGCGGCGCAGCGTGGCGGCCTCGAAGGGCGTGCGCTCGTCCTCGTCGAAGTGGCGGCCGATGCGGGAGGGGTTGGTGAGGAAGGAAGGCACCGCGGCCGCCGTGGCGGCGGAGGAAGCGGCCTGAGCGCGCGGGCGGGCGGATGCGGACGAGGCGGGGGACGGGGAGGACACGGGGCGGTCAGGCGGTCGTGCGGAGCTGCGAGAACGAGAGGACTTGGTCAGTCACAGCGGACTGAGGGATCGGCGCAGCGGTATGTGGGGTTAGGGTTTGGGGAACTTACACGCCGGGGGCGGAGGGGAGGGGGAGCTCGGAGGGGATGGAGCCGCCGTGGAAGTCCTTGAGCGTCATCGTCGTAGCCACCTTCTTCTTCGACATGGCCACGGCCAGCGCGGTGGCCGTGGAGCTCGCCGGCGCCGGAGACGAACGGCTGCTGCTGCTTCTCTCCACAAGGAGGCGCGTTTGATCGGGCCTGATGGTTCCAGGTGCTGTGTTGTGCTTCCAGGGGAATGGAAGGGTTTGTGTTGTGTTGGATGGGGATTTTTACGACTTGGCCACTGCACTTTTTTGTGAGTTGCGCGTGGGGAAGCGCTTTTGTATTCATTGAGATTATAGGGACTAGTTGGCTATTTTGTTCCCTAATCCTAATCCTATGGCTATGGGTGAAGATCTTTTCCATCATTATTTTTGAAAGGAAAACTCGCGTGAATTTCCGTATAGAGAGAGGCTTGGTTTGATTTGAGTCTTCTCCTGGTGTAAGCTGGGCCAGAGCTGGCCAAATGGGTGGCCCAGCTCGGCCCAGTTCGGCATGGGTTTGTATTGATACAACCTATTCTGGTCTGCAAACTAAATTGGTCGTACAGTGTCGGTCCACGTGCTGACTAGGCAGCTCAGGCACGGTCCAACAGCCTTTTGGACCGGGTTGTGCCGACCTGAGCTCGTTTCGCCCAACGGGCTAATTCTAGTCCATTTAGTCTGTTAGGCTCAAAAATTCAAAAAAAATCAGAAAAATCCAAAAATAATTTTAAAAAATCATACAAATATGTACAATTCAAAAATACATATAAAATTGTAAAAAAAATGAGATAAACATATTGAAAATGTAATAGAATTTTATTAATGTTCAAATAGCTGGCTCGTTAAAACATTTGTCGTTTAGCTCATAAGACATGAAAAATTGAAAAACATGTAAAACAATCCTAGAAAAAATATATATTTTAAAAAAACCAAAATAAATTTATATATACTTATAAAAAAACTATATAAAAATTTTAAACTACAAAATAAAATCATATAATTATTAAAAATGGAAAGAAAATCATATAAATATTAATAAATGGAAATAAAATTATATATGTATATTAAAGCAGTGTTGTGCCTAACGGGTCGTGCCGCTCGGCACTATTCATGTTGTGCTGTGTCGTGTCGGCCCGTCATGCTGGGGTGGCGGCCCAGGCACAGCCCGGGCTATCGTGCCGTGCCAGCCCGACCCATGAATAGTATGAATCGTGCCATACCTGGGCCAGGGCAGTAGTGTCGTGCCTTAGGTCGGGCCGGCAGGCATGGCCCATTTGGCCAGCTCTAGCTGGAGCCCAACTCTATAGCCTAGTTTACTTGGGCTGGCCGATGTTTGAGTTGTTGTCTGTTTGGATTCAAACTCATGGTTGTCAATTTTTTTCGTATTGACTAGACTTGCCATTGCAATTGGACACACACGTTGCCATAAAAATAACTAGAACGTGCCCCGCGTATTTGCGCAGCTATATTTATTTTCAAAATATGTGTAAATACTTGATAATATATTTGCTTATCGTGTATGCTATTTAGACTTTTAAGATATCATAAATATTACAAACGATAATAGAAGCTCGAAATAAATTACAACACGAGGAATGTAATTGAAGTATGTGCTTTGATTGAAGAAAAATCATTGAGAATAATAAGTTGTTGGAGTTCTTATAAACTAATCACTTTTTATCATGTATAGATCATGTAGTTGCATGCCCCTATTCTTACTCTATTTGTTATTTTTTCATATTGTATGCACACACATGTACATCTATTTAATCTCAAGCAATACGTTGATTATGTGTGCGATAAATTATTTTATTATTTTACATTATATAATGTATTAGAGTACCTTGTCCACGTATACACCGATACACCATGTGCGACCAACCTTGAACTTATCTCCCCTCACATGCCGCTACCTTACCAAACCGCGTGGTTTCTATTTCTTCTCATTATCATAGTTTTTTTTTTTGCTTCAACCTCCAACAGTAAGCTCAAATCTTGGTCGATCTCTCTTAGTTGTTACCCCCTTCCAATGTTATACTTTACCATATGGTTATCTTCTACTTCTCCCTAATTATTACTTAATGTTAACCATTACGACATCAACGCTCATACACATTCAATTGTCGCCGATCCCAGCTGGGGACACGTGTCACTCTCGCTCATGTGACCCCGACCGTATTCCATACAGTTGTGTCATCTCTACTTCAAGCTTTTTTTTCTCTTGTCTCTATATGCCCGCACTTCTATTCGTATGGATATATGTATGTACATACGCATGCATGATGCTTATACATACTTGTCGTCCTCTTCTCTCGTGTCAGTCGCTCCTCTTCGTCAACGTTGGCCAACTCAAAGTTGTGGCTTCCTCAGTAACCGTGACGGTCTCCCATCTTTAACAATGTCGGCATGCCTGCTTTAGTCGTTGTCTAACGATATAGAGAATATTTTCACCATCGTCGGCGACAACGAGGGGCACGCTCCTAGCTACCCGATGGTCACATATCGTCCGAAGCTTGTTTTCAATGCAAAGCTTCATCTCCTCTCTGTCAGAGCTTTCCCATCATCGAGCTTCTTTGGTCACTAACTTCTTCAACAGCGCCGACACTCACCGCGGCCCTTGGCTCCTTCAACACTGGACTTTCTATTTAATGGCTTCGGCGAACAACATGATATTGTCCTCATCTCCGTCGTCGCCGCCTCAGCTCTCGCTTCCCCATGGATCAATGTCTTTCTTGCAGGACGGATCGATACAATTGCACTCTTTTGTGGTCTCCTCCAACACTATTAGTACTATACTCGTTATAACTTGTAATTTTTAATCAAAATTCCAGTTATTTTTTATTTGTATTCCATAGGAAGCAACAATAGAAACACGTGACCTTGAAAGCGAAAGTGATGGTTTCTTTTATGTCTCCTCGGACACCATTCGTGTCATCCTTGTTACAACTCTTATTTTTATTCACCATTTTAGTTATTTTTATTGGAGTTCATACACAAACCAAATTGCTAAATTTATTTAATTTATTCAGAATTTTAGTTGTTTGGGGATTTTATTTTGGAATACGTATGGAAGTCAAATTACAAATTTTCTTTTGTTATTTATTCCGAATTTCAGTTCTTTTTTTATGGGAATTCGTGTTTGAATCATAGTTTTTCTTTAATTTTATTCTTAATTACATTTATTTAAGAATTTTACTTTGGAATTAGTATTGAAACCTAATTACTAATTGCTAATTTAATTTAATTTTTATTTTTATTTTTATTCATAATTTCAATTATTTTTTGGTTGGATTTCGTATACAAATGTAATTGCCAATTATTATTTGTTTTTATTATGTATTATAATTATTGGAATTCATATTGAAATCAAATTGTTGTTTTTATTTTATTTTTATTCCAAATTTGTGTTATTTTTTGTTGGATTTCGTATACAAATCAAATTTTTGGTTTTTTATTTTTTTTATTCCAGATTATAATTATTTAGGTATTTTACTTGGAAATGAGAATCAAAATGCTAATTTTATTTTATTTTTATTGTATTTGATGTGGACACTTTTACTTAGGAATTCGTATAGAAATCAAATTGCTGATTTTATTTTATTTTTTATTCTAAATTTTAGTTTTTTTACTTGATATGTACTCTTTTTTTAATCTAGACCATTATAATTTGAACCCACCACGATTGACGGTGTAGATATTTCTCTTTTTCACCTATTAATGTGGAAATTTATAACCCTTGAAAGCAAACGTGATTGCTTATTTTGACTCAGCTTTAATAATAATAATAATAGATTCATATATTCCCTTTTTTTTCCAAAAGTGAACACATTGTTTTCAATAGATTTGATGGTTCAACGATGTCAAAACTCAAAACTAAAGATGCATCTTAATTTTAGTGATACTCCGTTTCACGATCATTTGTTCTTGCTACGAACCGTTCGAAATGATCTACTATCGCGAAAGTATCCTCCTTGCAGGATGCAACCGAGATCGATGGGCCCTGAAGTGCGTGCGTGTTGTGCTATGTACACACATGTGAAAGAGCACATGAAAGGTCCTGGTTTCTCCTCGTCTTCCCTACTGTCTTTTTCCCTCTCCATCACGAGCACGAGGATCAAGTATAGAGCCATTATCCATACAATCTTCTTTTTTTGTTTAAGTTCAACTCTAAAAGCTTCCTAGAGGTTTGTGGCGGCATGAAGGTATCACTTGGAAGAAACTTTCGAGAATGTTTAATTGCCATATATCTAACGCCAGGTGAGATCTATGGTGACGTGGAGAAGTCCAGTGACGGGTTTTGAGCTCAAAATGAGAGGGATCTAATGATAGATGGTACGTGAATTATGCAATTTAGATGTGATCGTTTTCAAAACTAATCACTAATTACCATAAATACTACTGTTTTTTTTTATAGAATTACATAATTGTTGTGGGGCCCAGGTCAGCATTTGGATTATTGACAAAACTAGCTAAATTGCCAGCGCAATTGTGTGGATGATACTAATATAATTCGCTAACCATACTAATATGGAAAGTAACATAGATAGAAATTTTAGTATGCGGTTGAAGTGTAATAAGTCTTGGCGCTGCACCAAAAAAAATTTAGTGGGGGAGGATTTCACGTGAGGCCCCGCTCCATCCACCGTCCATCCCAAGATGATCCGAAGGAATAGACGATGAATAAAGTGGGGCCACAGCCAGCAGGGTTGCCCGTCTAATGTTACAGAAAGGAGCATTCGGAGGGAAAACACGTACAGGGAGAGGAAGGGGCATACGGTGGTGTGTCCTCGATGTATAACCAAATTGGAAGTCTCAGCGTCCTAATTTTTTTTCTGTATCTTAGATTGATGCCCATCATACTGTGGATATAATGTTCGCCTCCTTGCCCTGTTCTCGTAACTATGTCTCATACGTATACTATTTTCCTTTTTTTCATTGGTTAAGGATTATTTTTTAGTTTTTAAATTACAAAGCAACATATATATCCCTCTCATCATCGTCAAGACTCGGCTGAAGGCATGGCCAAGAAGCTTTGCCAGAGGCCGACGGAGGGAGGACTAGCAGGGACAGGCCTCCCTCTATAATCCAAAATTTTTCACTATATCCATTTGCGATCTATAAAATTTTATTTATATTTTTGCTATTTACCCTCTCTCTTATATAATACAATATCACTACATAACTTGTTAAGCTCCCCTCGTTGCTAATCCTAGCTCCATCACTAGATTTGCCATGCCAAAATCTGCAACCTTCGCTTGGAAGTTGGCGTCGAGGAGTCCTCTTGCACCCCCTGCAGTCCTCATGGAGGTAGGCTAGTCCTCTTGCGACGCCCAAGGCGATGTTGCACCTCGTCTTCCAATCAAGAATTATGCCGGTATCTCTCCTGAATAGACGGGAGTACAATGAACCCCCTTCCATGTACTCATAGACAAGGAGCCTCTTGGTCTTTTCGGCACAAAATCCAAGCAGACGAACCAAGTTGACACGATTGATCATCCCAACGGTGATCACCTCGGCCGCAGACGCTCGCTTCTCCTTCTTTGGAGCACGAGCCCGTCGAGCCTCTTCACAAAGAATGGGAGTTGAACTGCAGCACGGTGTCCTTGAACAACGAGCCAAGGCACCTCCTCCCAACTTCACTGAGAAGTTGCTGGTGTAGGATCAAGGATAACCGACTAGAGGGGGGTGAATAGGAGGTTTTTAAAGTTTTTAACAAATTAACAAGTTATGCTCCTAGCTAGGCAATTTGATCACAATAAGCAAGCTAGAAATATAAGTGCGGAATTGTAAAGACAAGAAATAACCACAAGACACAATGATGTTTTTCCCGTGGTATCGAAGACTTGCCGGTCTTCACTAGTCCACGTTGAGGAAGCTTGATCACCCAAGCCGGCTCCACGAATTAAGCCTTCCCTCGATCACTTGGGTTGTTCTTCCTCCGCTCCGGAGATGGTGAACACCAACCACTCACAATCTTGCTCGGGTCTTCTCACAAGCTTCACTTGAGAAGATCACCGTGCTTCACCGCCAAGCCGTCTAGGAGTGCGGCAACACCCCAAGAGAATAGATCAACGATCCTCGCTTGACTTTACTCAAGTGCCAATGAATCAACTAAAGATGAATGCACTTGATCTCCCTTTCAATGAATGCAAGAGTAAATTGGGAGTAGAATTGAATGCACAATGCTCACAAGGGTTGAGATATCTTTAATGCACTGTGTAACATGTCCCTTGTGCAGTTGGGGAGGTATTTATAGCCTCCACCAAACAATTCTAGCCGTTGGGAAGAAGTTCCCGAAAGTTCAGTACAAATCGGAACAACCGGCGTGTTAGCATCGGTACAACCGCGCTACGCTCAATGCCGATATGGCTATGTTACACGCATTAAATGCACTGATATAGCCGTTGGATTTAGTTGCGGTTCATCCGCAGGCAAACACCCGGATCGTCCGATTTCAGGGTCTCTAAACCAGAGATTTTGCATCTGTTCTGGAATTTTACAACCGCCAAATACATTTCGGAACATCCGTATTGCGGTTCATCCGATTATACGTGCGGTACAGCCGATTCTCAAAAGAGGTTTTCAAAGGAGATTACACTCGTACTGTTATTTTGCAACATTGTAATATCATCGGAACAACCGGGATGCGGTTCATCCGATTATCTGCTGCGATACAACCGATTCTCAAAACGGTTTTCAAAGGAGATTACACTCGTCTTGTTATTTTGCAACCGCGAAATATCATCGAACAACCGGCGCTTGTACAACATTGCTAAGCCTTGGTTCATCCGATTCGAATTAAAGCATCAATTCATTCTAACTTAAATTCAAGTCCAATTTTAAATGCATGCATGATCCTAAGTTGATCCATATGGCACAAGAATAAGCTATCAAGCTACTAGTCGTGATCCCCCTTAATAGTACGGCATTTATCCTATAATCCGGTCTACCAACCAATTCTCCTTAGACCGGTAAAATAGAAAAGGATCCTAGACTATTTGTACCTTGACTTTAAGCCTTGTTGATCTTCACATTTTCCTTTAGCATGCATCCTTGCTTCATCATGTTCATCAAATGGAATTAACCTTGCACATTCTTAGTAAACTTGTTAATCCCATATTCACATATTATCATTAATTACCAAAACCATTTTTAGAGGCCTAGATGCTTTCAATCTCCCCCTTTTTGGTAATTGATGACAACACACTTAATATGTGAGAAAAGTTGTTTTGAATATACTAAGAGTGTATATTCTTTTGAAGTCTTTGTGAGTAAAATAATCTTTGCAATGAGCATAAGTAAATTTTGAGAATTATTTTTCTTGTCAAATCCAATTAAAAGAAGACTCCCTAAACAAATGCATATGGATAGTAAATAATTTGCAAGCATATGTAAAGAATTGAAAATTTTAGCGGAGTTTCTTTTGCATTTATGAACTTGAGGAAGCAATACAAGATAAGATATGTCAAATAATTGATTGCATTGCATAAAAGATAATAAGACATAACCACATTCCATAAGTTCAACAAAAGTTACCAACTATTACAGGCACAAAATAGATCAACAATCAACCAGTTTACAAAACACATATAAATCACATAAGCCCATAGTCACATAAGCCCATAGCTCCCCTAAAACTAAGTCTTCACCTCTTCACAATTTCTCCCCTTTGGCATCAAAGTACCAAAAGCATCAAGCAGGGGTCTGAGAGGAAGAAACTGGGTCCCGGTGGAGCAGAGCGGGGAAACAAAGCAGTGAGCTGAATGGCTGTGCGAGATCCGGAGAAGCGACACGAGGGCGCGGATCTGAGATCTTGAGAGGGTGGTAGGAGCCGGAGGAGCTGGAGCTGAAACTCGATGGTGCACTGTCCTAGAAGAAGGACCCTTGGGCGTCGAGGAGGTCGGCGAACATAACGCGAGGGTCTTGAGAAAATGTTCTAAGTCATTTAGGCCCTCGGACAAAGCCGATAATCTGTTATGAGTCTCATCAAAGAAGTCATTTTGGATAGCCGCCATCTTAGTAAGCCTATGACGAGTCTCATCACGAAGGCAACTTGTTCACCTTCATTTCTGCAAAGTCTTGATAATAGATCACGATTTTGAAGTACTTGCGCTAGAGCACTTGCATCGGGCATAGCGGCGGGGAGGAGCATCAACCTCGCAGGGCATCCTCGAGAGACTTGTTGAGGAGGAATGGCATCTCGTGGTTTATATGGCTTGTGAGTAGATCCCAAACCACCACGGTACTCGATCTTTCTAACAATCAATGCCATAATGTAAGGAGCATAATAAATCCTTTTAACTCTGTCATTCTTGGAGGAGGCTATGCCTTGAAGAATAACATCCACTACATCAAATTTAACTCCTCCACAATATGATCTATCATGTTCCAAACATGCCCCGTCTTGCATCGAAATTCCCACTCTTAGGGTAGAAAGTATGATTAATTATCACATTAATCATGCTCACTGCTTCAATCCAAGAATTGTCCCTAACTTGCATTTGGTGAAGAGTCATAATGCAGCCCAAGCAGAACAAGTAGGGTTTGAACTCTCAAAGATTTTGTCCCAAGAGTCGGATGAATTCTCAACACTCTAAATTCCTCTTTGGTGCTTTCCACATTTCGACACCATCGACCATCTAAAAGTCTTCAAGTCATGGGACATATGCGATGTGGCATAAAGCGTCGAATGATCTTGTCATCATAATTCATTTTATGCCCACAAGATCATGAAGACCCACATTGTAGAAAAGTGATAGACTCCATCGTATTTGTCCAAGGTATTAATATTTGACCAATTAATCCATTTATGATCGGCAAATTTCTTGTGCCTACTATATATTTGCTCATACACTTGCTCTTGAAAGATTGTGTGGAATTTTGGATTTAATGTGTCATTCTTGAAGATATTGATTGACATGGCGCTTGATGGCATAGTCATCTGTGACGAAGATGTAGGTCAAGAGGAGTCCCCTGAGGATCAATCAAATCATCATCTTGGTGTCCTTGGAGGAACTTCCTCTTCTTCTTCTTCTTCTTGATTGATTCCTCAAAAGATTTACTTCTGAGCTATTTTCGATTGGTTTACTGAGTGGTCTCTTTCCTTTCCTTTTCCTGCGGTGGAGGTTGAGGTGCCAAGACCCTTGTCTTGACGATCCACGAGACTTCTTGGATGTTCCTCGCATTCTAGGCATCTATACGAGATTGGAGTGATTATAAGATGTCAAGGAACAGATTTGAATTGAATTGAATTGAAAGAAATGACAATTTACGGTTCTGTCGGATAATCGGATCATCCGCCGTTATGTGGCGGAACGTCCGAATCGCGGTCGTTCGCCCTCAAGAACCGAACGTCCGATTGTCTGACCAAAACTAGGGTTGAAGAAATTCGAGATTTTGATGGAATCTAAGAGAGTGAGTGCTAGAACTGGATGCGCAAGGGTCATAGGACACCAATGAAGCACTTTTGCCCAATTAGATTTCTAGATATCAATCGCATTATCAAAAACCCTAGAAACGCCTCGAGTGCTCCAAATGCGGTAAAACTCGAATCAAGAGGTGTTTTACCTTGAGATTTGAGGAAGGAGAGCACTGGAAATGCAAGGACTTGGAGATCCACCGAGAGAATCACTCGATTTGAAAGAGAGTTTTGAGAGGCGCTCGACTGGAGAGAGAGGAACCCGAGCGATGCGAGATGAAAAGGAAAGCAGACGAGCATTTGGGTGATAAGGTCAAAGGAAAGCGGACGTTCCGCTATTATAACGCCGGATGATCCGCCTCGGATGTCTGCTCGCATAACTCCGGATGTCTGGATTGTCACAGGATTTTGATAAAGCTCGGATTTCTTTGGAATTTTGAATAATTGCAAATGATCCTTAGATTTACACTCAATAAAACACCATCTAGGGATCATTATGCATATAATATACTGAAGATTATATATAAACAAAGTTTTTATAATTATAGTGAATTTAATATGAGATTTGAGAAATTCTTTTACAAAATATTTAAATAACACCAAATAAAAAGCACTGTAATAACAAAAATTTAAACAATGTTTGAATAATCTATGACATTTAATTCATTCCTCAATTTGCAAAAGCGGCCTTCATCTAATGGCTTGGTGAAAATATCCGCTAATTGGTCTTCGGTTCTTATGTGGCTAATTTCAATGTCTCCTTGATCACATGATCTCTCAAGAAATGGTGGCGAATATCTATATGCTTGGTTCTTGAGTGTTGAGCAGATTATTAGCAATTTTCACAAAGACTATCATTGTCACACAAAGAGGCATTTTATCGGTTTAATTCCATAATCCATCAATGTTTGCCTCATCCATAGCAATTGAGCACAACAACTTCCCGCGGAAACATATTCGGCTTCGGCGGTGGATAGGGCTACGGAATTTTGTTTCTTGGATGACCATGATACTAAAGATCTTCCTAACAATTGACAACTACCCGAGGTGCTTTTTCTATCCACTTTGCATCCCGCATAATCGGAGTCCGAATATCCAATTAAGTCAAATTTAGCACCTTTTGGGAACCAAAGGCCAATGCTAGAGGAATGCTTTAAATATCTTAGAATTCTTTTAACAGCCATTAAATGACATTCTTTTGGATTTGCTTGAAAGCGAGCACACATACAAACACTAAACATGATATCGGGCCTAGATGCGGTAAGATAAAGCAAACTACCAATCATAGATCTATAAAGCTTTAAATCTACCGATTTACCTCCCTCATTTAAGTCAAGATGACCATTTGTTGCCATGGGAGTCTTGATGGGTTTTGCATCCTCCATACCAAACTTCTTGATCAATTCTTTTGCATACTTGGTTTGGCTCACGAAGGTCCCATCTTTGAGTTGCTTGATTTGGAATCCAAGGAAGTAGCTTAATTCTCCAATCATCGACATTTCAAATTCCTAGACATCATATCACCAAACTCTTTGCAAAAATCTTGATTAGTAGACCCAAAATAATATCATCAACATAAATTTGACATACAAAGAAATCATCATCTATAACTTTAGTAAATAAGGTTGAATCAATCTTCCCAATTTTGAATCCTTTTGAGACTAGAAAATCTCTAAGTCGTTCATACCATGCTCTAGGAGCTTGTTTAAGGCCATAGAGCGCTTTAGAGAGTTTATAGACATTATTTGGATTTTTAGGATCTTCAAAACCGGGAGGTTGTTCAACAAATACAAGTTCGGAAATTTTACCATTTAAGAAAGCACTTTTAACATCCATTTGAAATAATTTAATATCAAAGCATGATGCAAAAGCAAGTAATATCCGAATTGATTCTAATCTAGCTACGGGAGCAAAAGTTTCACCAAAATCCAAACCTTCAACTTGTGAATACCCTTGAGCTACCAATCTTGCTTTGTTTCGAACAACCAAACCATTTTCATCTTGCTTGTTCCTAAAGACCCATTTTGTACCAATGACGTTGTATTCCTTGGGTCGATCCACCAATGTCCAAACTTCATTCCGGGTAAAGTTGTTGAGTTCTTCATGCATAGCATTCACCCAATCCGGATCTTCAAGTGCTTCTTCTACATGCTTTGGCTCAATACAAGAGACAAAAGAGTAATATTCACAAAAAGAAGCAACACGAGATCGAGTTTGAACACCCTTACTTACATCACCCAATATTTGGTCTATTGGATGATCCTTAGCAATTGCATTGTGGATTCTTGGTGGTAAGTTAGATGGTTGATCATCTTCCTTATTGTCAAATTGAACTTGGTTTGTAGAAGATGTTGGTGGTTCAACTTGTGTGGAGGATGATGAATCATCTTCGGGCTTTATGTCACCAATTTGCATATGCTCCATTGCCCTTCTCAAAGCTTCATTGCCTACATCATCCAAATTCTCATGCTCTTCTTGAGAGCCGTTAGTTTCATCAAATTGAACATCATGTTTTTCTTCAACTAAACCGAGTTTTTGTTGAAGACACGATAAGCTTTACTATTTGATGAATAACCTAGCAAGAAACCAACATCACATCTACTTTCAAATTTTGATAGCCGAACACCCTTCTTTAAAATATAGCATTTACAACCAAAGACACGAAAATAGGAGATGTTCGGTTTTCTTCCTACAAGAAGCTCATAGGAAGTCTTTTTCAAAAGACGATGTAAATAAAGACGATTTATGGCATGACAAGCGGTGTTAATTGCTTCCGCCCAAAAACTATCTGAAGTATTATATTCATCAAGCATTGTCCTAGCCATTTCAATTAATGTACGATTTTTCCTTTCTACAACTCCATTTTGTTCCGGGGTGTAGGTTGTGGAAAGTTCGTGCTTTATTCCAAGTTCATCACAAAAGTCTTCAACTTTAGTATTTTTGAACTCGGAACCATTATCACTACGGATTTTCTTTATTTTGAAATCAAATTCATTTTGGGCCCTTTTTGTAAAGTTTTTGAAAATTCCGGAGGTTTCACTTTTATCATCTAGGAAGAATACCCATGTATATCTAGAGTAATCATCCACAATAACCAAACAATAGCTATTTCCCCCGATACTCTTATAGGTTGTTGGCCCAAACAAATCCATATGTAAGAGTTCCAATGGTCTAGAAGTTGACATGATACTTTTGGAAGGGTGAGAATTAGCGACTTGTTTACCGGCTTGACATGCACTACAAAGTCGGTTTTTCTCAAACTTCACATCTTTCAAGCCAACAACTAAATCATGTTTGAAAAGCTTTTTGAGTTGAATCATTCCTACATGAGCTAGCCTTCTATGCCAAAGCCAACCCAAGGAGGTTTTTGCCATCAAACAAGTTTTTAAGCATGAATCATTTGAAGTGAAATCTACCAAATAAAGGTTTCCAAATCTAAATCCTTTAAAAATTAAAGAGTTATCATTTTCATTTGAAATTGTAACACCTTCTTTAGAGAAAGAACAAATTAGTCCTAGATCACATATTTGAGCTACGGATAACAAGTTAAAGTTTAGAGATTCTACTAGAGATACATTTGAAATGGAAAGGTCATTTGAGATAGCAATTTTACCCAATCCAATTACCTTTCCTTTGCTATTGTCACCAAATGTGATTTTGTCCATTCCTTTCCCATTCTCGAATGTGGTGAACATTTTTCTATCACCGGTCATGTGTTGAGTGCAACCACTATCAAGCACCCAATGTTTTCCACCGGTCTTGTAGTTCACCTACAAAACAAGAATCAAGTTCTTTTAGGTACCCAAATTTGTTTGGGTCCTTGGATGTTAGTGACCAAGGTTTTAGGCACCCAAATAGCATTCTTTTAGCGCCTAAAATTGAAGTGCCAATAAAATGAGCAAGTATTTTACCATCCTTAGTCTTTCTAAGCATATAGCATGAATCATATATACCAAAAGATGCAATTTTACCTTTAGGACAATTTTGTTGCACATGTCCTATTTCCAGCACTTATAGCAATACTTACCGCTTTCCCTCACATACCTTGTGGGTTTATTTGCCGCTTCTTACCTTTCTTAGGCACATACCCGAGACCTTCCTTGTTGAATGAGCACCTTTGCTCACTCAAAAGCTTGTCTAAGGTGGCCTTACCCTTAAAGCATCTTTCCAAACTTTTGCTTAGTTTATTGACTTGTTCTTTTAATTCATGGTTCTCAACAATAAGTAAAGGATCACAAGTATTTGCTAAACTAGCAATTGAATCATCACTAGAGCAACATGGCATGGCAAGTAAATCATCACATGAAGTAGAAATGCTAGACATGGATTTTTCATTTAAAGCAATATCTACTTTAGACATCTCATTCATTAAATCACAAGTAATTCCAATATGTGAATGAGATTTTTCAATATTCTTTAATATGAGAGAATCATGAGCTTTCTTTAGCTCCTCAAAAGAGTCTTTTAGAGAGAGATATTCTTTCTTCAAGACTTTAAATTTTGACTTCTCTTTTCCATTAAATTCATTTAATTCATCAAGCATTTCCAATAATTCTTCATAAGTTGGTTCATCACTATCAATGGATTTTACCTTATCTCCTTTTGCCATGAGGCATGTAGGAGTGGAGAATAGTGAAGGAGTTTCTTTGATAGCAATGCCAACTAGTCCCTTCTTCTTGGAATACTCATCCTCATCGGAGTCGGAGTCGCTTGATTCATCATTTGAATCCCACTCTCCAATGTGAGCTTCATTCTTGCCATCCTTGTGAAGCTTCTTGAAAAGCTTCTTCTTGCCATTATATTCTTTCTTCTTGAATGACTTGTCCTTGTCATCCTTCTTTGCGGGGCAACGAGATGAGATGTGCCCCTTTTCATCACAATTATAGCATCGAATGTTGCTATAACGCTTCTTGTCACTTGAATATTGTCCCTTCTTGTATTTGTCAAAGTTGTAGCTTCTATTGGGGCGTCTCTTCATGAACTTCTTCATTTTTCTTACAAGGAGTGCATACTCCTCATCGGAATCTTCTCCTTCATCCTCATCATCACTTGATTCCGCTTTGGCCTTGAAAGCGGTAATTTTCTTCTTTGAGGAGGATGTCTCCACGAGCTCTTCTTTGTCCTTCTTGAACAACTCATTTGTGATGAGATTGCCCAAAAGGCCCGTTGGTGTCATCCTTGGCAATTCGGAGAGTTGATGAAGAGCGTCACCAAAGTTTCATATTTGTCGAAGAGCCCTAAGCATCTTGCGCACAATATCAACATCGGAAAGGTTAGTCCCAAGGCCTTTGAGCTCATTCACAATGTTGTTGAGTCTTGAATACATCTCATTGATGTTTTCATGAGGCAACATTATGAATGTCTCATATTTAATCCGGCCTATGCAATTTGGCTTCTTTGACCGTGGATGTACCCTCATGGATTTCGAGAGAGTTGTCCAAATAGCATGAGCGGTTTCCAAATTGCTCACTCTATTGAACTCATCCGCGTTCAAAGCGCCAAAGAGAGCATTCATAGCTTGGGCATCTAAATGAGAGTTACGCGTGTCTTGATCCGTGGGTTCAAGTGGATTAAGAGGCATAGTGTAACCATCATTTACGATTTTCCAAATGCTTGGACTCATGGCCTTTAAAAGATTGACATTCTAATTTTCCAATAAGCATAATTTGTGCCATCAAAGAGTGGAGCCCTTCCTAAAGCCATTCCCTCACTAGCCATCCTTGCTCTCCTAGACGGTTAAGTCCAACAACGGAGAGACCAAGCTCTGATACCACTTGTAGGATCAAGGATAACCGACTAGAGGGGGGTGAATAGGAGGTTTTAAAGTTTTAACAAATTAACAAGTTATGCTCCTAGCTAGGCAATTTGATCACAATAAGCAAGCTAGAAATATAAGTGCGAATTGTAAAGACAAGAAATAACCACAAGACACAATGATGTTTTTCCGTGGTATCGAAGACTTGCCGGTCTTCACTAGTCCACGTTGAGGAAGCTTGATCACCCAAGCCGGCTCCACGAATTAAGCCTTCCTCGATCACTTGGGTTGTTCTTCCTCCGCTCCGAGATGGTGAACACCAACCACTCACAATCTTGCTCGGGTCTTCTCACAAGCTTCACTTGAGAAGATCACCGTGCTTCACCGCCAAGCCGTCTAGGAGTGCGGCAACACCCCAAGAGAATAGATCAACGATCCTCGCTGACTTTACTCAAGTGCCAATGAATCAACTAAAGATGAATGCACTTGATCTCCTTTCAATGAATGCAAGAGTAAATTGGGAGTAGAATTGAATGCACAATGCTCACAAGGGTTGAGATATCTTTAATGCACTGTAACATGTCCCTTGTGCGATTGGGGAGGTATTTATAGCCTCCACCAAACAATTCTAGCCGTTGGGAAGAAGTTCCGAAAGTTCAAGACAAATCGGAACAACCGGCGTGTTAGCATCGGTACAACCGCGCTACGCTCAATGCACGATAACGGCTATGTTACACGATTAAATGCACCGATATAGCCGTTGGATTTAGTTGCGGTTCATCCGCAGCAAACACCGGATCGTCCGATTTGTGGTCTCTAAACCGAGATTTTGCATCCGTTTCGGAATTTTACAACCGCCAAATACATTTCGAACATCCGTATTGCGGTTCATCCGATTATACGTGCGATGCGGCCGATTCTCAAAAGAGGTTTTCAAAGGAGATTACACTCGATCGTTATTTTGCAACATTGTAATATCATCGAACAACCGGATGCGGTTCATCCGATTATCTGCTGATACGGCCGATTCTCAAAAGCGGTTTTCAAAGGAGATTACACTCGTCTTGTTATTTTGCAATCGCGAAATATCATCGAACAACCGCGCTTTGTACAACCGCCGCTAAGCCTTCTTGTTCATCCGATTCGAATTAAAGCATCAATTCATTCTAACTTAAATTCAAGTCCAATTTTAAATGCATGCATGATCCTAAGTTGATCCATATGGCACAAGAATAAGCTATCAAGCTACTAGTCGTGATCCCCCTTAATAGTACGGCATTTATCCTATAATCCGGTCTACCAACCAATTCTCCTTAGACCGGTAAAATAGAAAAGGATCCTAGACTATTTGTACCTTGACTTTAAGCCTTGTTGATCTTCACATTTTCCTTTAGCATGCATCCTTGCTTCATCATGTTCATCAAATGGAATTAACCTTGCACATTCTTAGTAAACTTGTTAATCCCATATTCACATATTATCATTAATTACCAAAACCATTTTTAGAGGCCTAGATGCTTTCAGCTGGTAGCATGCTGCAAGTCGCTGTACCGAAAGGTGATCAGCGTGTCACTGGTCTCAAATGTCCGAAGAACACTTTGTCTACGGTGCCTCTGAATTAGCTTGAATGATATGATGGCAAGGATGGTCAAAACTGTTATACGAGACGGCGGAGGAACGACGAAGTAAACAAGAATCAATCGCAGAGAGACACGAGATTTAACGTGGAAAACCCTTCCAATGCGAGAGGGAAAAACCACGGGCGCCAGCCAGCAACAATCTTCACTATATCGGGGTGAGGTTACAACGCCGGGGATTTACAACTCTGATTTCTTATCCCAAACGGCGGCGGCTTACAGGGAATATATAGAGCAGGGAAACCCTAAGTCGACTAGGATCCATACCTAAGCCTCCGGCGACGGGCCTCCGCTACGCTTCGTCCAGAAGCTGGCCTAATTGATGTATAGAATTTGGATCACAAATCAACAAACTCCACCTTGAGACAAATTCCTTCATGTAGCATAAATCAATCCTTCACCCTGAACACAACAAAGAAAGAAAATACTTTCGGCGCCACACAGCCTCTTGGGCTAAGCTGTAATACCAACTAAGCTTGAGCAAAGCTCAAACTTAGCAACAGGAACTGGCTTTGTGAACATATCAGCAGGATTCTCATGAGTGCTAATCTTACATACCTTTAGCTTACCCTTTGCAACAATATCTCTGACATAATTATATTTAATCTCAATGTGCTTTGTCCTCTCATGAAACATCTGATCTTTAGTGAGATAAATTGCACTCTGGCTGTCACAAAACAAATTAATGCAAGAATCAAATCCAAAGAAGCTCAAGAAACAAACCTTTCACCAAATCGACTCTTTACTTGCTTCACAAATAGCCATATATTCTGCTTCAGTGGTGGACAGCGCAACAACATCCTGCAAATGTGCCTTCCAGCTCACAACACAGCCTCCAATGGTAAATACATAACTGTGTGAGCGATCTACGCTTATCCAAATCACCAAAGATAATCAATCAACATAGCCAACGAGTTCCTTTTCATCTGCCAAACTTCAAACAAGCATTCGATGTGCCTTGCATGTACCTGAAAATCCACTGAACAGCCTTCCAATGCTCTTTACCAGGATTAGCCATATATCTACTGACCATACTCATAGCATAAGATAGATCCGGACGAGAGCAAACCATGGCATACATCAAAGACCCAACAAACTAGCATACGGAACTCGGACATGTACTCAACCTCCTCATCGCTGCTAGGACATTGTGAAGTCGACAATTTAAAGTGAGGTGCAATGGGAGTACTAACGTGCTTTGAATCATGCATGTTGAAACGATGAAGCACTTTCGAATATAATTTTGCCGACTAAGAAACAATAAACCGTAAGCACGGTCTCTAGTAATTTCCATACCTAGAATTTTCTTAGCAAAGACCAAGATCCTTCATCTCAAATTCATCGCTCAATGAGTCTTCAATGCGTTGATTTCTTTCTTGCTCTTGGCGAAGAATCAACATATCATCAACATATAACAAAGAAGTATATAGGTGATCCATCAACAAATTTAATGTAGACACACACTATCATAATCGATCTTTTAAAGTTATTTGATAACATAAATGAATCAAACCTCTTATACCACTGACGAGGAGACTGTTTCAAACCATATAAGGACTTCTTTAATTTGCAAACATGATCCTCCTTACCAGGCACTATGAACCCTTCTGGCTGCTCCATGTATATCTCCTCCTCAAGATCTCCATGCAAGAATCTTGTCTTCACATCTAGTTGCTCAAGCTCAAGATCACGCATAGCAACAATACTAAAGAATGTACGGATTGAGCTATGCTTCACAACCGGGAGAACACATCATTGTAATCAACACCCTAATCATCAAACCTTTAGCTACTAACCTTGCCTTAAATCTTGGAGGCTCACTAGGAGATAGACCATCCTTCCTCTTAAAGATCCATTTGCAACGCACGGTCTTCTTATTTATAGGCAAGCGCACCACGTCCCATGTGCCATTTTTCTCCGTGGATCATCTCTTCTTGCATAGTGAGATCCACTTCTCATGATCTCCGAAACAATGGCTTCATTAATACGAGCCGGCTCATGAGTGTTCTCCACTGCTCAAAGCACAACTAAGAGCATAATGAATCAAATTACACTCTTCAATTAGTCGGGATCGAGGACCACAACTCCTCTTTTCTCTGCGAAGTGCAATAGGTCGATCGTCTTCTTGCAAAACAGAGATAAGTCTTGAACAAGATCAATAGTATCATCAATAAATTCATCTCCCTGATCATCCACGTGCTCCACCTGCACGTTCATATTCTGCTGCTCATCATCAGATCTGCCTGGTACAATATCTATGGGTAAACTGTCATTAAACATCACGATTCATTAAACACGACATACGCTTATGAAGGTCTTTCTTGTTTCGAGATTCCATAGCTTATATCCTTTTACTCCGAACCATAACCAAGAAATAGACACTTAATAGCTCTAGGCTCCAGTTTTCCATTATCAACATGAGCATAAGCAGTGCAACCAAAAACTCTCAGCTGTGAATAATCAGCAGATGTACGCACCATACCTCAATGGGAGTTTTGTTGTTGAGTGGAATAGAAGGCGACTGTTGATCAAATAGCATGCGGTGTTGGCGGCCTCGCCCAAAAACGCTTGCTCATCTTTGCGTTGGACAAAGATGCAACGAGCCTTTGATATGATGGTTCGTTCATGCGTTCACCACACCATTTTGTCATGGAGTGTGCGGGATGGTGTGATGCCTCACAATGCCTTCCTTCCGCAATAATCATTAAACTCATGCGAGCAAAATTCACCACCATTATCGATCTGAAGTAGCTTTACCTTCTTCTCGGTTGCCTTTCTATCATTACTTTCCACTCTCTAAAAGCGAAGAAATGTATCATCTTTACCTTTCATAAAATAAGGCCACACTTTTCTAGAGTAATCATCAATGATAGTAAGCATATAATTTGCACCACCATACGAGGTCTTACGAGAAGGCCCCACAAATCAAGATGTACATACTCAAGTATACCTTTGGAGCGATGTAATGAGGTATTGAACTTTACCCTCTTGTGCTTACCAAAATGCGGTGCTCACGAAGTTCATCTTACTCGAGTGCAACCATCCAAAGAGTTCCTCTTCATCAATTACGCCATACCAAGTTCACTCATGTGTCCAAGACGCTTATGCGGAGGTTAGTATTATTATCGAGACAAGATGGCGGTAGTAGCGGAACCACGCAATGTACTTCCTCTAAGCACATATAACTTGGCGTAATTCATATTACCAACCATGTAAACGAGAGAACCTCTTGATACCTTTAAAACTCCACCGGCGAAGTACTTGTACCCATCATCATCGAGTGTCTTTGAGGAGATGAGATTTCTTGTCATCCTTGGTATATGTCGCACATTGTCCAAATGTGCGAACCATGCCATCATGTGTCCCGATCCGAATGGATCCAATGCCCACGATCTCACATGGGTTGTCATCTCCCATGCGAACGACATCTCCACTCTGCACGCACTTATAAGAACTAAACCATTCTCTGTTAATGCGGATATGAAACGAACATGCCGAATCGAGTATCCATTCATCATGACCAAGAACACAACCAAAGAATACGACAAGGCAATCTCCGAATCAATACTATCGATCGAGACAACAGAGGCATTACCTTGATTTATTTTTCATTGGTATGCGGCATTCCTCTTCTCCTTATTCTTTATCTTATAGCAATCCTCGATGAAGTGGTTCGTTTTCTTGCGAGACTTGCGTAACTTCTTATCCCTGGTCTTAGAACGTCCTCTACCATGCTGGCTCTTGTTGCGATTGTTGTTATCATAGGACTTCTGCTCAGATCTGCCCCTGACCTGCAACGCCTCGCCCTTGGAGGACGACGACTCACCCTGCACCATACCTTTCATCTTCTCCTTACTCTGGAGCGCCTCATAAACCTCCGCTAGGGTTAGTTCATCACGGCTTAACAATATGGTGTCACGGAAATTTGAATATGAACTGGGCAGTGAGCATAGTAACAGAAGGCCTAAATCCTCATCATCAAATTTTACCTCCATGGATAACAGATCGGCCACGATCTCCTTAAAGACCGATATGTGGTTCATCACCGATCCTCCCTCCTGCAACTTGTGCGAGAACAACTTCATCTTCATGTGCATCTTACTGGTGAGATCTTTTGACATACAGATCGATTCCAGTTTCAACCAAAGTTCTGCTGCAGTTTCCACCTGCAACACTTCTTGCAAGATATCATTAGAAAGATGAAGTTGAATGAGCGACAGAGCCTTACGATCTTTACGTTTCTCCTCAGGAGCCCATTCATCCTTCTTCTTCTTCCCGAAGCAATCTAGGGCCTCATCCAGATCCTGTGATTGGGCGAGTATCGCCCTCATCTTCACTTGCCACAGCGAGAATCTCGTCTTGTAGTCGAGTAGCGGTAGATCAAACTTCATCGACGCCATCGCGATGCCAGATCTGATGAACCTCAGCTCTGATACCACTTGTTATACGAGACGGCGGAGGAACGACGAAGTAAACAAGAATCAATCGCAGAGAGACACGAGATTTAACGTGGAAAACCCTCCCAATGCGAGAGGGAAAAACCACGGGCGCCAGCCAGCAACAATCTTCACTATATCGGGGTGAGGTTACAACGCCGGGGATTTACAACTCTGATTTCTTATCCCAAACGGCGGCGGCTTACAGGGAATATATAGAGCAGGGAAACCCTAAGTCGACTAGGATCCATATTTGCGGGGCTTACCCGCACTTCTGAGCGTCCCTTCATGGATGGCCTAATTGATGTATAGAATTTGGATCACAAATCAACAAAAACCGCAGCAACTCCACCGGCAACTTCATGGATGGTCGCTGCCTTGACCTTTGCAGAGCCTGGCAGCTCTGATGCCGCGAGACTGAGAAAAGAGGGTCCCTCCTCCATCCCCGTTGTACTGTTCTTGGAGGTTAATCATATCCCCATGCCAAACAAAGCAGCCACTGCTACTGTAAGTGTAAACATTGCAAATGCAATTGCTCAGGCAAGCCACTAGGCAATCTTCAGAGCTCCCAGCAACCACACACCGAGCATTGTCAGGGAGCCTCACACCTGCCGTGGCATGCAACTTGTCAGCCTCCACCTTCGCTGAGCTCGAGTTGGTCTGGCACTGCAGTGGTACGTACCTCTTGCAGCCACCGCCGTATTCCCCGTGGTCCCAAGCACTCTGAACTATAGTTACCATAAACGCGGTTCATCCGAGTCGTGCTACGGGATTTGGATGTCGCCATTTTTTTTTTCAAATTCTATTGCAAACACGAACCTTGTGCCCTAAACCGGTTCAGATTCGATGAATCCGGTTTGCGATTTGTAAGGTTTTACAGTGAATCCGGAAACTATGCTCTTAACCTTCTGACTGAACCCCTTGATGCAGCTACAGAACGGCAGGCCGTCGAGTTTGCAGCTACCATGCCGCCTTCGTAGTCTGACACTCTGACCTCATCTCCGGCACCAGGCTAAAGATTTTTCCGTCCCAGGGGGCCACTGGTCCGGTAGCTTATGTATGGAGTTGCTCCATTGGATGAGGTACTGCGTCGTGCCGTTCGGGTCCAGCTCCAGCGATCCAGCGAGAACAAGCCAGCGGACGGATCGGCACTGCTCCTCGGCTCGACGAGCCGCTGGCTCACGCCGGTGAACTTGTTCAACCCAAGCCAGCCACCTTCGTGATGATGCAACCCCGCAGCTTATTTGCTGCTGAGGTGTTCTGAATTCGAAATGCTAATCATTCAGCGTTTGATCTGGACCAGGTAATCTAATCTTTAAGATCAGAGCATGTTGACTTTTGAAGGTGGTCGCAGTGTTATTCCTGTGTGTCAACACGAGCGCGCTCCCACAAATATGTTGAGGGCACCTGCTCAATTGTCATCCTCTCGTCGAGCCATTTGCAATATCATAAATTTGAACCAAGTTCTCGAACTCGAACACGGCTGATTTCATGGGATATCAGGCTGGGTGCATGGAACTGATGGAAGACACGCAAATCATCACTCTTTTTTTACTAGTGCTTATTTGCAGAGCATCTGTCAACTGTCGTGTCAATGCAACCCTGCAAACTACTTTTCTCATTGCTGCTGAGATGCTTCGAATTCTCGACGCAAATCATCCAGCATTTGACCTTCACCAGACGATCTACTAATTTTTTAAGAATAGAGCATGTTCCAGGAGGCTGCTGTGTTATTCTCTAGTGTCCATACACACACAGACACTACGCTGATCCTACCGTTCTCACACTCTTGTTGCCACAAGCCGAATAAGCAGCAGGACTTGCACTTACTGCATCGGCTGCACAACGGACTGGAACTAGTCGTGTCAGAGCGAGCGTCACAGACTACCTGCTACGGCAAGGCTACTGGATGTACCAATGAGCAGGGGCCGTATTATTATTCTTTATTCAGACGACGATGTTTATGCACCGATTGGATGATATCTAGTTCCGAAACCGTTCATTAAATCAACACAGAAGGTAATCTAGTCTTCATCTTCGGGGAACCTCACCAATCATCAGCTCGAAACGACACTTGCAAGTATGAACCCAGCAGCATACAAACTTCACTGGTAAAGAGTAGCATGCAGCAGAACAGCAGTTTGCGAGATCACTGGAGCCACAGCACGGCCGCTGGCTACTTCAGCTTGTGGATGGTCTCCATGTCCACGGCCTCCTTAAGCGTGCCTTTCTCGACGTGGTCCCACCAGCCCATGAGGAAGTTGTCGACGACCAGCCTGAACCAGGGAGACAGCTTCACGCCGTCCTCGCCGGCGTCTGCCCTGCGGATGAGCTCCTTCAGATGCTCACGGCTCACGTACTTCACATCGGCTACTTCGTCCGGATTCGGGAGCAGCTTCACGTCACGCACGATGAAAAGCAGGTAGTCAACTGGAAATGGTAAGAAAGGGGAACGGATGTTAGCACTGGGTGGAGAATTTCCTCTGCTTAGTGCTTACATTACTGGTGCAATATCTCCAACAACGAAGTGGGGATTATGACATATCGATAGGCTTACAGAAACATGACTAGAATGTAGCAAGGGTGACCCTTGAACAATAATCAAATACAAATAAACAACAGATGACGCTGTGACAACAACTTACGCTCGTGTTCGCCCCACTTTCCATCAGACGGTGCCTTGTAAAGCATCCGACCAAGAGGGGTGAACTGGTCAACTGGCACATCTTCAGCTGGGATGCCCAGCTCATCCAGGAGCTTCCTCTGAGCAGCATTTCTAACACCTGGAGAACGACAAGTTACTAACGGTAAGTGAAACAGAGTAAGAAACGGAAGAAATGTTGACTTTCCTATTTTTTTTGCCACATACCAAGGAAGTTCTCCTGTATAAGCTCAGATTCACGGTACAGAGGATGGCTGCAGCAGGTGTTGGTCCAAACTAAAGGAAATGTAACCTTTGTTGCAGATCTTTGCTGCAAGAGTACAAAGCTACTTAGCAGAAAAAATAATAATTGAAGAATAATAAGACAGTGAGAAACACAAAACGGAAAGTAACTTCAATCAAGCAACTGTCATTGTCAACAAAAGGATATTTTGAAAAACTTGCTAAAGCAAATAAATAAGTTTCAAATAGCATGGAAAAAGAGCTAATGGGAGGATGCTACGCAGATCTTGATCCATATTTCAATTGGAACTGTTTAATAGGCCCTATCAACTTCAATTAGGCAACTGTTATGGTCGTACAGCTATAAGCAAAAAGAGTATGCTAAACATATTTGATACGTATTTCAATCCACTTCATGCTGTTCAATGTGAAGCGCAATATCTATCTGATATTCTGAAAATCAGACAAGACAAACTGACAAAGTTATAGTGACTATTGATTATGTACAGAAGTGGCAGAAAAAAAAACTCCTGCCATGTTTTGTTTGCTTTATAATTTTACAGATAACCCTAATTTTTCCCAGTCTACTTCAGCAAAGTACAAATTAGACGTTAGCGGCTCTGTTAGCTCAGAAGTTTCTATCCAAGACACTGAATGTGGACCATGATAATTTTGGAAGCTCTAAAGTCGAGGAACAGCCCCTTTACTCACACACTCAATATTTTTTTTATATCTCAGGCAGCAAGTATACTAACGTAATATGTAACTACAATTCTATATAATCTACAAGGAGTCACAACTTCTAATGCAACTTCAGAGCTAACTATCATAAATACCAAGACAGAAACAACATCTACAAGTTTCAAAACATCGTGCCGACGTGACCTAACTCACATTGGCCACCGAAGCAATGTAACCTAACTTTGAGCTGGAGATATTGTGTTACTAGCTGCCAAAGTAATTTGGTACTTCAGAAAACATGTTCTCTTATGAGGTTTCAATTCAAGAACAGGATAGGACCCAATCACTAGAAGTCTACAACCATTGCCAGGTGGAATATGTACAACAAAATGGAAAAATAATAAGTGCCAAATCAATGATTTTTCCAAACCTGAAGTAGCAGCTCATATTTTGAGTTGAAAAGGAATACACTGAAAGCCCTGTGGAGCAGGTTCTCAGATTCTATCTTTTCCATCAGATGGCCTACATCCATATAAATGACAGGTCATATATCAGTAACTGATCCAAAGCAACATTGACAGGGCAGAGAATTTAACTAGATATGCAGATAAGAACAGAATTGAACTTACAGTTGTATTTTGATTCATGGCCAACAACATTGTCCTGCTCATCCACCAAAATGCATCTGTGAAATAACCAAGCAAGCATAGTGGACAAAAAAGTTAGTGAATGACTTGAATATTTCCGAACAAGCATTTGTTTTAGAGAAACTCATGTTTACAGGATTCCAAATTTTTGAAGGATTGCGTATTTACATCAAAACAATGGACTAATGGAGCAACTTGTTATGGTCATGGGACCAGGGGCCATGCTCTTCAAGGATCCATATCAATGTCGTAGCTTCTCGTCGACGTGGGACTACCAAGGGCTGCAACCTTGGCCGCCATCACAGCTCGAGGGCGAGCTGTCGCGAATGGAGGGTGTCATGAGCATGGACCCAGGGGGAAGCAATGACTATGCAAGGAGGTGCATGCTTGATTATCTTTGTATTAGGAATAATTAGATGCATATCTTCATATTAGGAATGATTATATGCATATCGTCATATTTAGAAAGTATAGATAACATCTTATTTTTGGTTTATTGGTTGCATTAGATATGATAGTTTCCATATAGGCTAACCTCATCTATAAAAAGCGAGGAGCCACACCATTTATAGGAAACAAGAATAAACAGAAGTTACTTAGTCTATCTTCTTCCTGCCCCTGTGGTGCGGCTGCCAATCATGGCGCCGTCGCGCCCCTTGGGTCCAGGTACACCTTGATTAAGCCTAAGGGCCCTTACCCCAACCATGCGCATTATATTTGGTATCAGAGCCAACCACTACGCCCTCTGTTGCCGAGTTATCCGTGTTACCGCTGGTTTTGCCGTTGTCATCCCCATGGGCATCGCCACCGGAGCCAACCTTGGCGCTACCGCAATCCTCAATGTTCGCACCGCCATTGGTTCTGTCACTGCCATCCCATGGGCAACGCCACCGGAGCCGATTGTGGTGCTACGAAGCCTACTGCTGCAGTCATCCTGTGTCGGCGCCACCGTTGGTTCCGTCGTTGCCATCCCCACAGGTGACGCTACCAAAGCTAGCCTTGGCACTGCCATGGCCTCCACCTCCACCATAGCTCAATGACGAGCTATCGCGAAGGGAGGATGAAATTGTCATGGGCATGGGCCCGGGGGGAACCACGGCCATGCAAGGAGGCGCATGCATATCTTTATATTAGGAATAGTTAGATATGTATCTTCATATTAAGAATGATTAGATGCATATCGTCATATTTAGAAAGTATGGATATTATCTTATCTTTAGTTGATTGGTTGCATTAGATATGATAGTTTCCACATTGTTATGGGCTAACCTCATCTATATAAAGAAAGGAGTCACACCATTCATAGGAAGCAAGAATAAACAAAAGTTACTTAGTCTATCTTCTTCCTTGCCCTTGTGATGTGGCTGACAGTCATGGCGTCATCGCTCCCCTTGGTCGAGGGACACCTCGATCAGGCCTATGGTCCCTTACCCCAACCATGCACATTACACAACTAGACTTGAGGCCTATCTTGCTTATATGGAACAGACTATGATCTGGCCATAATATTCAAACTTGCTAGGTTGCAGACAAGATTGCAAATCTGAACAAATTTATTTTGGTTCTTTATTTTTAACAAATAGTATGAGTAAGTTACTATTTTACTATTAATGCAAAGGTGCTATTAGAGATTATGTTCTAAAAACAGGTCTACTAGGTTGTATACAAGTAACGGGTGCCCTACCTGTTGGCCGGTTATACCGTATAGTTAGTCCGGTTATGCCGCATAATAGGACGGTTATGCCGTATAATCACTACTAGGTGGGGTGACCTGTCGAGTACCTGTTACCGATATTTAGAACCTTGCTAAAGACAATATAGTCTAGTCTCCATGAAAAAGTGAAAATAATACAAGGAATACTTGAAGGAAAAGCCTTATTTTTAGAACCGTAGATGGAAAATTTTCTTTTGATGCACCAGCTTAATTATTAACTAAATGCTTAAATGCACAAATAAACTTGCAAGTTGCAAACTCAAAGTCCTTCATTATTTGCACCATCTATAAGGAGATGTAACCTTTAAGCGATATTGTTTTAAATTTTAACTTTTAAGTTAAAATTGAAGTGGTCAGCTTTGATCTTTTCCCACATTTTTATACTCTAATGCATCATAAACATAACGAGGTTACACACCAAAATTCACCTAATTTATCTTGGATCGCTGAGGAAACCCCATATGTTTTTTATTTATTTTGGATCACCAAGGAAATCCCGGTCCAGCGAATTAAAATTTCAGTCCTCGTCCGCATTTGAAATTCAAATCCAAATGGGGTTGAAACAATTCTTCCAATTTGACAAAAGGTCGGTGATCTGATAGAGGCATGAATAAACAAGCTTTGCAGACCAAATACAAATCCTACAAAAACATGTATTTTGACATAAATCCAACCAAAATATTTTGGATTATTGAGTTTTACATTGGCTTGTTAGAAGAAAGGCCATGTGGTTCATGCCTTAGCATTGCCATCGCCTTAAAAAATTGGGAATAGCTAAACAATAGATGCTCTTTTTCATCTTCTCCCCTTCTATTTATCAACATGCCCAAGAGGCTCACGAGCATGACACTACTGTTCTGGTGGTGAGGGAGAAGAATAGTGAAATCTAGTTCAGAACCCTCGGGGCTGTTATATCGAGCCTTCAACAGCCCATATTGTGGCACAGGAGAAGTTCCAAATTTGTCGCTATATATTCCAATGGTCTAGATTTCTCCTTTGCTCTGATCTCGAACATCGGAACCTGATCAAACAGCAACAAAGGGTGTGCCATTCATGCCATGCTTTACAGGTGCCAGAGGAATATGCGCAAACCCTTCAATAACCATTTGGTAACATACTAAACGGAGCAAGCCCGTAAATAACTATTAAGGAAAGGCTCTACATAAAAACTTCTATAGAAGCATATCCACAGCCTTAATAACTCCTCACATCCAAATTTATCTTTGATCCGTGCTCGCCTACTCTTAATCTGCGCCTTCCAATCACATTTTGTTCTACAATTTTTTTAAAAATATAACTATATTTAGTACGTGTAGCATTGCTCTAGCAATAAAAAAGCACCCACCATCTAGGACTTTACTTATAAATCACCATCCAAAATTTAGACAATTTTATAAACCACCATTTCAGATCACATTTTGCACAGCCAAAATTTAGACAATTCTTACAAAGTACTTAGTTGCCGAGTTCTCAACTAAAACAACAAGATAGCTGACAACCAGAGTCCTAAAAGTGGAGGAAAAAAGGCTGTTTGGTTGTTTCTTCATCCTTGCTATTTTATACTATTTTCAGGCCAACCACGGCCTATAGACTACAGAGCACTGGCATGGCGTGCCCAGAAATGCCCGGAATTTTGGCGCAGATCCAATGGGCAACCACGCAAACCCTTAAGGCCTAAACCCCTGACGTGAAACCTACCGAACAAACCCAGATGCGCGCGCCTCATCACAACACCGGCAAAAAAAAAAGAAGCAGATCCCTAGTCGCTGGAACAGAGGGGGGCGGAGGAGTGGGATGCGGGGCGCTCACTCGTCCTCGAACATGAGGCGCTTCTGGACGGCGTCCATCCCGGCGTCGTCCCCCGCACCGGCCATACCTCGCGAGCAGCGGGGGTAAGGTATCGGGCGAGTGGGCGGCGCAGGAGCACGAGGCGGCGCGACGAGACGCGGAGGCGAAGAAGGCTTTTTGCGACCGTGGAGTCGGGGGGTGTTGTGTGTACTGTGTAGTTTGGAGGCGAGGGACGGGGGACAGGTGAGGTGGGGAATAAATATTGAGAGGGAGGGGACGGACGGCGTGGTGGGCCCCCCGTGTCAGCGAATCTGTGTTCGGGGCTTTTTTTTTCTTGATGGTAGACTGCTGCGATGCTCCGGCGTGTGTACCTAGCGAGGACAATCTTTCCCCTTCGGTCGCTGAATGGTGGGCCCATGGTGTGCGTTTTGGTCCAGCTCGTGCCCTTTGCTCTTGAGGTCAGAACCACATGGTTAGCGCGAGCGATCTCATGTTAGATCAAATCCATTCAAGTTGGGGAGGAACATGTGATGATGATGAGTTATCACACTAAAAGTAAATTAACAATGACGTAAAAAAGGCATGTGACATGCCAAAGCCATCCTTCTTCAGCACTTTGCCACACCACCCGCTTACTTGTCGTTTGCTTTGCTGCCCATAGTCATCGTTGCGTCACCACGGTCCATCTCGTAGGCTTCAACAACGTCGCCATTGGAGCCATTATGTCCTACTACCACCGTCCGGAGCTAGGATATAGGTCGTGCTTTTTTGAGTCGATTCGAAATCCGATCGATACGGCACGATACATTGTGGGTCGGGCCGGACTGGGTCTGAGAATGCGACCTGTTGGGTGGCACAACCAGTTGGGTTGTGCTTGGACCGACACGGTACGAAATAGACCCAACCTTCCCGTTATAGCCTAATCTCTCCCTCGGTCTGGCCCAATCACTCCCCCACATCGGTCTGACCCAACCAATCACTCTCTTCTGTCACCCGGTCTGACCCAACATCTCTCCCAGCCACCCCAACCCATTCCCCTGAGTCCCAGCTCCCAAATTCACAATCCTTAACCACATCCGCTGATTCCCCTCCCTCCAGCTCCAACCGCCTCCCTCCCCACGCGCCGCCGATCGTTGCCCTTCCTCCCCACGCACCGCTGGCCGCCCCTCCCTCTCCCTCCCCACGTGTCGCCGCCTTCCCTCTCCCTCCCCATGCGCCGCCGCCCTCCACCTTCCCTCTAGCCACCTCCTCATCGTAGACGTCTACAGTTACTTAAAGCTAGGGTTGGACCGGTGCGTCACGATCCTGGCACGACGGGCTTTAGGCCGTGCCTGGACCTGACCGGAGGAAAATTGAGCCAAGACAAAGACGCAAGACGCACGGTGGCGGGCCAAACCAAAGACGCACGACGACGCGTCCGGCAGCATCAGATTCCGTCTGCGTCTGTGCAAGACGCAAGATGCACCAATGCCCACCACTACCACCACCTACTTCCGCATTATCAAAATTACCATCGTTGTTTTCCCATCCACCGCCTATTGGCAAACTTTTTAGCTAGTGGCGTCCTTCCCACCGTTATAGCTCGATAAACCTAGGATGGTTATTACAATATCGTGTCATCTAGGATGACCATCTGACGTTACCATATTGTACCCATTTTCCTATTCACACTGAATAACTGGAACCCTAGAAGGTCACCGCTACCTTACACCCGTTTAAGGTAACCGTATGAACTTTTCGATACTGGATCTATAACAAATAGGGGAATCATAACTTATATAACATCCATCTAAGTTGGATAAATATATTGCAATATCAAATTATCACTAATGCATTATTGTCTATGTGGGAACTAGTGTCTTATGTTGGTCTATTTTGTTATATTGGAATGATATTGTCTTTCACAAAAAAGATAGTCACTAATCCCTTGCAGATTGTCTTGTTGAGTGGGCGCTCGTTGGGTACTTGGGCAAACTTGCAGAAAATAGTTCAGAAGGAGTCAATGTAGACCGGCAGTAACAGGTTGGAGTTTGTAGCGAAACAAATCTTAAACTTTCATAGGTGACGATTTAATCATAAGATTTTTGATAATTAAGCTTATTTGTCAGCCGTCTTTTGGTTGTAAAGCTTTAAGACACTTTTAACAGAGTTGGTTATTTTGGCACTTTAGACTCTTTAATAAAATGGATTGTGTGTATTCTCGATACAAAGACCGAAAAAGTTATACCCTTCTGTTATGAAAAAAAAAATATCAATTAGGAATTTATGTCCAAAATTTTTCAAACCTCCTAGTAGAATACAGAAACATCTAGAGCTCTTTCCATCTGTGCCCTCCGTTGGAGTGATAGTTCGTGGTGTTGGTTCCAAGGGTGCACCGTGCACGAGAGGTCGCGAGCTGGGCGCTGACACGGGGAGCGAGCGAGCGATTTTTAGGTGGGGAGATTTCAGATTTGTTGTCTCCATCGCATTGTCGCGTTCCCAATGGAACCGATGACGCGCGGAGACAGCCTCATTTATTAACGGTGCAAAACTGAGGTACATCGCTATCAAAAAAATCGCAGCCACCCATGGGAGATTGCAACCGAGAGGCGGATGGGGAACGGGAGTAAATGGCTCCTCCCCGCGGCCCCCGTATCTTACAGAGAAGTATCTAGTGCAAGGAGAGGTGACTAAATTTATCATACCGTATGACACGGTCCAGTACAGACACGGTCTATTTAGGTACGATGGATCTGTTTGATCCGTTACTTAGATGATTTATACTGTATTGGTTTGTGGGTTAGACACCGATCTAAGTACGATATGTGTAACACCTTAAAATTGAAGATATTTTAAAATTGTTGAAAATTTAAAAATTTTACAACTTTTTATTACGTTACGGTGATATTCGAGTTTTCTGGATTTTATTTGAAGATAATTGTCGAACTATAATTTTTAAGAAATCAAATTAGGAAATCCAAACCTAACTTAAAATCGATGAGACTTGAAAACGCATTAAAACTTAGATCTAAGTCTATATCGCCAAGCCCGAATTTGAATTGAGACCGGAAATTATGAATTAGAAAAATAGAAAGGAAAAATAAATCAGCGTGAGCCGAAAACTAGCTGGTCCAGCCCACCTACCTTTTCCCTTTTTCTTCCCTTTCTTCTTTCTTTTCCTTTATTTTCTCCTTTTTCCTCCCAGGTCCACCGGCAGCACCCCGGTTCCCTCTTCCTCCTCCTACTCCCTCCACCCAACCACCATCTCTGGCGCCATGCTGCAGCCCTCCCCTCCCCATTGTGCCTACCTGCCCCCATCACCATCTTCGTCACTACAGCCGCGACACTACTCACGTCCACGTTGTTGTTCCCACGCCTCTTGCGCCACGCCGCGTGCCTGCTCTCGTCTCCTCGCTCGCGTCCATGCCCCGATGAACCACTCTCCTATGCGGCACGTCAACGCTCGTCGACCTACACCTGCCCCCATCATCGTTGCGCCACCCGGCTTGCATCGCAGCGCACAGCTCCAATGTCAGTCTCGCCCGGAATCGCGCCCTACTTAAGCTGTGCCCCGGCCTCCCCCCTCCTGACCATCTTCTTCCTCCCACGCGCGTCGTCGTCTTCTCGCTTCCGGCCGCCGCCCCATTGCGCTTCAGCGCCCCCCGCCGTGCACATCACCACCGCCTTGATGCCCTCGACCTCCTCAGCTCACTCACCTCCACCTTGTGTCCTGTATTGCTCGGAATGGCCATGCCGCCGACGTCTTCCCCGAAGCTGTCCGCCGCTCCGCTTGCTGTTCCTACTACCTGGTGAGCCACTTCCATTTTTATTCGCGTCAAAACATGTTCCAGCTTCCATTCCTCAAAACCCCTCAATCAATTGCAGGGTTCACACAAAGGAGAGCGTTGTGCCCTCTTCTTCCTCGATTTCGGCCATTCGCCGCCGCCGCCACCACTGCCACCCTCGCCCCGGTTAGTGTTTCTCTGATTCCTCCCCACTGGAGAGTCCTCACACCATCCCCAACCTCCCCCCCACCCACTTCCGGCGAGCCGCCCGCGCCGCCTCGGGCCCATGCCGTCGGCCGGCCTCGACCACTCCCTGCCCCCACCAACTAGTCCGGTGGACTCCCATCATCACCCTGAAACTCATGCTCACCTCCTTCTTCCCCTTCCTCCCCTCCAGCGTCGTCGCGCCCGTCTCCTCTCTGCGCCCGATCGTCGGCTACCACCGCCATCTCGCCCTGGCATATGCCCGGCCGCGACGCCACCACCCATGGGTTCACCACGGCCTCCCCGTTCCATTTTGCCTGCCAGCCATCGGCTGTCGTCGTCACTTCCCTCGCCAGCGCCGCCCTCATCACTTTGCCCTGGCAGCATCCCCTGTTTCCACCTCCTCTGTTATCTCTCTTTGTGTGTTCTCTGTAGGAGTGACTGATAGTGGGTCCCATATGGGTTAAGTAGTAGTTAAGCACACGATTAGTTAAGTGGTTAGTTCATGATTGTTAGCTTCAGCGTGTCATTCAGCCGTAGGCCCAATGGTATTTTAGTTAAGATATAACTAGTTATATAATATTTAAATGACATATGGGTTACATGCCATCAATGATTATTTAGGGTAATTAGGTTATTAGTGTTTCATTGAGCAGTGGCCCCACTAACTAAATTGTTAATTTAAATTAGGATAATGGTAATCATTAACAGAGGTTGCAATTAGCAATTAGACTTTAATTAAGATGAATAGTAATTAATTTAAAACGATTGGATATTAATTATCATTAGTGTCTTATTAATATTTAAATATAAAAGAGCGAGATCGATTATAAACCATATTAAAGTACAATTATCCAAATAACCAGTAGACATTATAAACCATATTAAAGTACAATTATCCAAATAACCAGTAGACATTATTGGGATAACAATAATAGTAACAATAACATTAATAGTGATAAAACAATTGTGATTGAAAATAATACTAATAATAAAACAATAATCATAATGAATTAGTGGAATCAGATGAGTTGAAGATGAATTCATGATCGTACAAAATGTGATATTTAGGGTTAACTATTTTAGGATACCAATTAAAATGAGTAGCTCGCTACTTAACCAAAAAGAAATAACCAGTAGGTAGCTTAAGAGTGCCAACTCAACAAGGGAATCCGATAAAATGTAATCGTGTACCTAGGTATGCAAGACAACGTTAGTAACTGTGATAAGATCAAATCAACTCAAGGATACAACTTAGACACCTAGAAACCACTGTTTAAATCGGAAGGATAGTATCTGGTTGATACTTATTGCTTCTACCTAACTCATAGAACTTCCTTGATGAATATAAATTGATAAGAAAAGCATTGAACAAACTAGGTCTCGGGTGTTAGTTATGATCATATCCATCATATGTGGCCCATCGTCACAATTCACAAGTCCTAGTTAAGGCTCATGGAATTTCATTGATAAATAGATAATAATAATAATAATAATAATAATAATAATAATAATAATAGAGGACATTAAGTAAACTAGACCCCGCGTATCGGTGATACTTATGTCTACCATGTGCAAACCCCTGAACCCATGCATAGGTCTTACCTGACTATCATGGAACTTACTCGATAAATAGGGAATAATAACAAAAGAAATCATTAGATTAGCTAGGCATCGTGTGATGGATAGCGATAGGATGTCCCCAAGTGGGTGGTAATAGTTCAACCATCAATCAACATCCTATAGATTCCAGCCATCACCCTTCGCTATCCGTTCCCGGTAGAATACAAATCGTGACCCGAATGCAGATTAGAGAATCCTATCTAGCAAGGTGATCTCTCCCATTTAGGTGGTCGATGAGGAATGTTCCTGTGAGTATTCTGTCCCTCCTGTTGGCATCATAACTCCTGCATCAGCGGACTTTCCGAGAGCCCGAACCCTCTCGCCCTAACTCCGGATCAAACATTTATATGACCCTAAGTCTAATTAGCAACTCAAAACCCTACCACTAGACCAAACAAATAAAGTTTGGATTTATCTACTTTGGTCTGAAGTATTTCTTCCATTTCAAATATCCCTGGATGTACTTCATTCTGCCTAAAGTATTTCCTTCATCAGCTACTTTTGGATATACTTAGTCTAAAGTATTCCCTTCATCAACTCCGCTTGAGTATGTTCGGTTTCATTCGAGATACTTCTTTCTTTCAAGATATCATTAGATATATTTAGTTTTGTTTGAAGTATCTCCTATTTCAAACACTCTTGGGTATTGACTTTCATTTGAGTGTTTCTTTTTGTTTCAAGTGTCTTTGGATTTATTGGATTTCATTTGGTTGCTTTCAGACGTTCTCGGGTTCAACCGTATTTCGCGTAATTAGAATCAGAAGCCACAGAGGAGCAACAGTTCAAGCAAGAGCAAGAACAAGACCAAGGTTATCAAAACATTGAGTAAGGTGGGTCAACACTTTGATCATGTTGCACCTACTTTTGAATGCAAATTATATTGATTTAAATTATAAAATTGCATTTCTATGATTTATACAATTATGTTAACTAGATCGTAGTTAATACTGTGGATATCATGGGGATATACTCCAGATCTTAGGATGATGTGACAATTAGCAATTGCGTTAACAGTTTGTCGTTTCACGTGTTTTCGGCAAAGTTACAGTGCTGTCAGGCCATAATCGGTCTGACCGGCAAGGGCGGCGGTCAGACCGGTCCATGCGGCGGTCTGACCGGCCTTGGTGGTAGTCAGACCGGCAATTTCAGAAAGTGAGGTTTTGAGCTGGGCCAAAAATAGAGGTAGCAGGCAACATAGGGGATTCTATTGCACTTGGTCTCATAATTTCTGGAGTCTTCAGTCAAAAAATATATTGGATTGAAAATTCCAGTAGGTTTCGGTTTTTCAGAGAGAAAAATCGGCTAAGTCATAACTGGCGGTCTAACCGGCCAGGATGGGTGGTCAGACCGGCCTTAGGGGCGGTCTGACTGGTTTTCACTTGGATCGTCGCCCGTCGTGGCGGTGATGTTCGGTTGTTAGGTCAAAGTCATAGTTTCAGGGCATATATGTAGCATGATGCATGTTTTGACTAACATGGGTCAAGTTGTGAAGAACTTATTCCTAATTTCGGTTTACTTGTCTATTGTTGTGCAGGTTGCTTGGTGGTCAACGACGGTCAACGGCGAGGATGATCGGGACTAGGCTTGAAGAGCTGAGGTCCAGAACGATCGACGATGCCGGGTGAGGTCAATGAACTCAAGCGTGGTGCAAGATGGACAAGGGTGACCTATTGGCTAACTCGAGGCGCAAGATGACGCAAGGTGTAGCTAATTAGGTCAAGAGGAATTAAAGACGGCGTATTAAAATGCGTGCGTATGTGTCCCGTTTATTTTGGGCCTTAACGGGAGCCCAATTGAGTCAAACTTCTAGAAGGTCTAAGCCTCCACTATAAATAGAGGAGAGTGGTGGTGCACCCCCTCGCTCTTTTTGCTTCGCCTCTTTTGCTATTTGAAACTGAGGCGGAGGAGGTAGCGCAGCGCGCCGGCCTTGGCCATGCACCGGTGGAGGAGGAGGCGAGCCGTGCCGAGGGAGGCTGCAGAACCGAGGCGGGCCGAGGCGCAGGAGCGCGCCGGCGAGAGCGGCCGCGCGGTGGAGGTGATGGCGGCGGAGTATCCCGAGGGAGAGCGGGGGAAGGTGAGAGAGAGGGGAGTGTCGGCAGAGAGGGAGTCGGGCGCGAGAGAGTGAGAGGGTGAGGGTGAGAGGCGTCGGCGCCGAGGGGTGAGAAGAGAGAGAGAGACGGGGGGGGGTTAGATTAGGGGAGGGTTAGGGTTAGGATTAGAGGGGGGTGTTTAGCCGGTTTGGTTAGATTAGTCGGTAGGTTAGTTGGTTAATTAGTGATTAGGGTTTAGTAGTTAAGTGATTAGAGGGATTAGGTAGATAGGTGATTAGAAATTATGGTTAGAAGCTAGTTGTTTGGTTTTTTAGTATAGAAAATTAAGAATCGGTTTAGCCTAAGCGGTAGTGTTTGTCGAGTGTTAGGGCGTGAGCTAGGCCGTCGCGGCGGTAAAGCGAGTTTAACCCTAGAGCGATTTTTGGCGGGAGAGTTCTAACTGGGTCGGTTCCGAAAAGTTTTATTAAATTAAAATTTGGCTAACATAGGAGTCGTATTAGCATTTTATACGTCTACTATCACCCAAACTCAACTAAGTATTTATTTATATTATTCGTGCTACCGCTTTGCTACAGAGGGCAAACCAGTGCCGACAGGAGAAGCTGATCAGAGATTCGTCATCGCCGACCTTTCCTACAACTCTAAAGGCAAGCTATCCTTTTGAGCATAAATATAGTTATGTTAAATGTAAACCGTATATTGCTCTATCATATATGTATTGCATCAAAACTATTTCTCAAAATCAAATTGGTTTGAGATGATGAGAAAGATAAGAAAGCTGAGCTGAGAACGAGAATGAGAATTACTAGGTGGGTAAAGGGGGCCCTGGTAGGGGAAACGAGATGATAATGATGATGATGATGGTAAGAGGTGGGACCCCTTTACATATGGTTATAATATAAGGACTAACAAAACTCTTACTCGGTCAGATGCCGTAAATTCAGTACCAACCATTTCCCCGTTTCGACGGGCAGAAAATTCTACCTGTTTACGTAATTATGTTCTCCACAACGGGAGTGTTGGGCACGGATGATAGCCGCCCCAAGGTGGAGTGTTGGGCACGGATGATAGCCGCCCCAACCAACATTGTTGGAACTCGGTGGAGGACTGGGTGCGCTCAGGACACCGACGGAAAACAATAGGTGGAGACTTAATCGCGTAACCTTGAAAACGTTCTGTATTCTGAACTTGAAGTCGCATCAAAGGAAATGCAATGGACCTAGCTCAGAAAGAGTTCAGAGTAGCTATGGGTAAAGTGGTGCAAGCCTGCGCAGTGCTATATCAAATCATGAATTCATGTCAGTCTTATGGATTGGAGTCTACGGGAACCGCTATGGGTTTTTCTTCTTTCCGAGTGACTAGTAGTATTTTCAGAATTAAAATTGCCACTTAATGTTTTAATGAGTATTTTCGGAAAGAGATGATTTTAGAATTTGTGATAAAGACCAGAGATCAGTCATGCAGTGCATCTTTTGCTATTAATGCTTGCTGAGTACTTTTGTACTCAACCTTGTTAGTATTCTCCTTTGTTAGATCCTAGTCCGGCCGGGAGCTATCTCGAGTGGGACGAAGGACTTGCAGGTACCGATGCAGCAGCAGGAGGAGAAGGCACCGGCGGCGAGGACCTGAGCGAGATGGAAGCCATCTTTGACTCGTGGGACGAGTAGAAGGGCGGTAGTCCAGAGCAGACTCCAGAGGCGGAGAAGCTCCCTTTTGAGTTTGTGTAATAGCTTTATTAAGAACCCTAGCCTTGTGTGGCTACTACTGTAATAAAGATGTACAGTTTCTATTTTATTGTTCTGCTGCGCAACTCTGATAAAATAGCTTGCTATTCGTCGGAGCGGTGTTCTACCGGGCAGACGAATAGTAATTCGTGTGCCTAAATGTAATTACCCTAGGGGTAATGACACGGAGCGTCACAGCAAGCATCTCTGAACTTCAACAACGAATAGATTTAGTAGTAGAGGAACAATCAGAATGTAGATCAGTTGCTGACGAAATATAAGAAAGGAAGGGAGGTAACAACAGCATGCACTATCCACGTGATACAGAAATGCACATCAAGACACGATACAGATATCAGTACAGCCACTTGACCCTACGCGTTGGACCCAATCGTCGGAGATTGTTTTGACAAGGCCACCTCTTACTCTTGGCAGTCGATAGTTACAGACTCGGTTCATAAAACAAATGGTTAATATGCATAGCGCAGGTCAGGAAGAACTGATCGTTCCAATGACATTCCAAGTGACCTACACATAATACAGAAGTTAAACCAACCTATTTGAGCCATCACAACTTATGCATGTTTTCATTGCCTATATCAGTTTCTTGTTCATTGTTGTCCCTCCATTCCTCATTTGTCAAGAGAGCATTACAATTCCCCAACTTCGTTCCATCTCACATGCTCACATAGGAGGAACCACATGACTATTTGTATGACTTCAGGAAAGATAGTGATATTCAAATCATTTGGTTCAAACATTTCGGAGAATGGTTACTATGCCAAAGGTCCTCCCCTCCGCACCCGAATGCGCTCACCATTGAAATGGATGTACTTCCACTTTTTCAAGTATTTCTCAAGGACAAGCTTTTGTTTTTCTTCCTGGCCTAAAGTCACAAATGCCCTACCAATCCTTCTTGTTGTATCCTCGTCTGGATGCACCCCTAATTCCTCCATGTCTGCATACACCTGAAATTGGCAAGGAGAAAAATAAGACTTTCAACTCTAGCCAACCAGCTAGACATAATCTACCTACTTTTCAGCACTAAAGCATAGATCTGACTCGTATATATTATCATTGAATTGGTCATCTAACAGTCAATACAGAAGGAATACAAGACACTCAACCAGCTTGAAATGAACCACATATTAAGAATTCCGGGAGGCTAAGAAGTAAAGGTTGCCTAAGCCTACAAGATAAATAAAAACAAGTCACATATCACCTCCAATACTTTGTCTAGAAGACGGCGACTGTCATACATCAGGATCATCCGAGAGAATAACCTCTTGGGCACTGAGCGTGTGTGAGTTTGTACGATAGTATTCCAAATTGACCCGGCCTCGTCTACTCTTCCATCCATAAAAAGAGCCAACAGCAGTGCATCATATGTTGTCCATGTTAGCACCTGGCCTTTGCTCATCAACCACTTGGTTACCTGTGGAAAACATTAAAAATTGACAGGTAAATGAGAAAATGAGCTTGCTATCAAAAGCTGCAATAACATAACTCCAAAGAGGAAATCACTATACTGTTAACAGACTAGCAACTAATAGCTTTAGTCGGTAATGACCTTACCTGGATGATTCGTAGCCACTGTCTTCGCCTTTTCAACACTTCCAAAGCTTTTGCTGCTGCTATAATAGGAAATTCGGGCTCAAAAGCAGTCCACTTATCCAATGCACCATAAACAGCTTCTTTTTCATTTGGTAACTTTGAAACCTAAGAGATATGGTTCCACAGACTGATTTGAGAACACATCAGTTTCTTAAGCCCAATAGTATCATTGTTACAAAAATGAATGCTTACTAATCAAAGTGTAGCTCAAGAGAAAATATATAACAGAAGGGACTGTTTTGTTAAACTGATTTCACACAATGAACGAGGAAATGTAAAAAACAACAGCATGGCAGAATGCCGTTATATCTTACAGTAGTAACGAGACGGAGAGCCTTCTTCATTGACCCAGCTGAATCCTTCCTAATCCACAAATGGTGTTCCTTGTTTGGCTTCTTTGACACCCTATGACCATAATAAATGCAAATTTAATTTGCTAGCTAATGAAGAACAGGTCAGAACGCACATCATAATCTCGGCAGCAGTTTCTACAAACTGAAAGACCGGCATAAATCCAGAATCCAGATGGTGCATGCAAGTCAAAACCCACATCAAGAGCAGAAAGGGAGACCTGACCTACTTGCATCGCATGTGTTAGCTTTACTTAGAGCCATTGTTGAAAAAAAAACGTTTTAAGGAAACCAGCAAAGAGCGTTGCAGTGCATCTGCCAAATTACAACATCTAAAACTGCAGATGCAGATGAATCAATTTATCTAGCAGAATTCCTGATAATCAAGTGAAATATTACGCTGCAGGACTTTTTCATTTGGTCATTTCCCTTACAAGAATCCTGTAAGTAATACTAACATCAAATGCCACAATAAGTGTGTAAATAAAGAATCTCCGCCTAAAACCGTGTCTTAGAATCCGGAACAGAGCTTCTTCTCACAATACGAATATAAGACAAGCTGTACCGATCAGCAAAACAGTCTTCAACTACCTCATATATGTTCAAATTACTGCCCTAAACTCTTTGTGTATCTCGAACTGCGTCACCAAATTGTGCCAAACAAATCAGGGGGTATAGCTTGCACGGAATTCCTTTAATCGAAAACTAAATAATTGCATTCCTAGATTACATCGAAACGTATTTCTAACCATTCAACTGCTCGATTACACCACAGAATAAATACTGACGAGTAACGGACTCAGGAGACGCACAGAGCGGAAGTACCGAACAGTCCAACCCAATCCAATCGCAAATCCACAGCTCGAGCCGCCTAGCAACTCCCGAAGCACGCACAATGGCACAAGTCAGCCACGCCACCCAGACCACGCCCAGACCAACGCCGCGAGACCAACCAAAAAGCTAAAGGAGAAGAAGAAGCTTATCCCACTTACAGCACTCGACTGCCGCCGGTAGGGCCTCCTCCTCCTCGTCCACGTCCTCCTCTGCTCGTCGCACTCACCGGTGGCGGCGTCGCCGCGAGGCGCGGCCCGAGGCGGAGGCCGAAGGCTCCTGCCATCCCCGCAGCTAGCCTAGAGGCTCCGTGGTGAAACAGGTGGGCTACGGAAACCCAAAAGGAGATAGCGGCCTAGTTTTAAAGCCGGCCAGGCCACCGGTCAAGCGGTTCAGCGGTCCAACCGCCGGTTTATAAATAGTAATATTTGTATGTTGTATAATCTTTTTATTCTGAGATATCGTGGACGAAAGTACAAAAAGAAATATAACGTCGAAATTAGAGATTCAGAGGAATCAATGCTGCATGCGGAAAAAAACCCTATGTAATTCCGATACGAGAAAATAAAGGTGGCTAAATCGACGGCACAGGGCCTCTTAGGCACAACTCATCTAGGTAAGTGGAGCGTGTCGTGTCGGATTATAGGGTCAGTCGTCGACTTAAGTACACCACGCCGAGCTCACGGGCTGTATCGTGTCGGCCCGAGCACAATTAGTTCAACGAGTTAGTAGGTCCATGTAGCATGTGTAGCGTGCCTTCGTCGACGCGCGCCACCGCCGCCATCGTCACGTGTCGCCGCCGCAGGAGCCGTCGCTGTGGGGGCTGGTGCCGGAGCTGGAGCAGCGGTGAGGTGGAGGCGGAGGAAGTCGAGCGGGAGGGACGACATGGAGGTGCTTCCAGGGCCAAGAGCAACCCGTGTGGTAGCCTCCATCGTCGGCGATGTTGTGGGGTTTGACCTAGGTCGGGCCGGCTCACTAGGTCGGGATGCCGATCTAAGCACGACAAGCCTCGTCGGACCGTGCCGGTTAGGTTGGGCTAATATTATCGTGTCGTGGGCGAGCCTTGTAGGCATGACCTAGTTGGACACTAATTGAAGCACCAAACTCTAGTCTTCACCTAATCTGCATGGGATCTAACCAAATCAAGCTTATCTCCGTCAAGATTCGGCCACTCACTTGATGCCCGAAGTCAAACTGTCGTGGCCGAAGCCTCATGGCGAAGCTATCACCGCTATCGACCTCATGCCAATGCCACCAACACCAATGCTGTCAACGGCGAGAGGATGCCCATGGCTCTTGGATCTGGGTGGATGACGAGTTGGCTCGCAGGGTCAGGGCTCGGGCGATGGAGAATAGCATCAATTAGCCTTGGATTCGGGAGAGGGAAGTAGAGGGGAAGCGGAATATAAGGCAATTGATGGAGTTTTTGGTTAATTTGATATTGTTTAATGTCTCAATAACAAATTTGGCCCTTTGTCCTTCAAAATTGCAAAAATAGCATCAAGTCTGTGCCGTAGGGGCATGAACATCTTCTTCGCGCGCCACGTGTATCGAGTTTGCGCCCAGGCGCACGGATGAGCTGCAACTGTGACCCAGTTATACTGAGTCGATGGGTCCGCAATCAGTAGGAGAGATGGAGGAACAGAGGAGGGATGGAGGCGGCTCTAGCGCATGGCGCCGACGGCGAATGGCAACGCGGGAGTAGCCGACGAGGGGCAAAATGGAACGACGATATCTCGGGGTCCTCCAAGTGGTGGTGGCGCGGATGGACCAGTCACAGTGGCGGCAGCGGGAGGCTCGGGTGCACAACGACGTTCGCCGAAAATTGGCTCGAACATAGGTTCGACGCCAACGAGGGGGTCATGCCGAGTGACTCGGGGAGGCTAGAGAGAAACCGAGCAGGTGGTGCTGGCGTGGCAGAAGATGGTGGCGGCGGCAACGGCACTCCATGGCGGTGTAGCGGCCAAATTGAGAGGGGGAAAGGTGGAGGACGCACGGGGACACTAGATGACGCACATAACTCGGCTTGGGGCTCACCATCGAGGGAGATCGGGCGCGGGGCGGCACAGCACGGGGGTGGGCGAGCATGCATCGGCACGGCGTAGGCGCGAGCGAGCGGCGAATCAGTGCGCCTAGGACTCGGGCTATGTGGCGCGCGGAAGCTCGTCTGTACCCTTGGGGCACGGACTTGATGCTATTTTTGTAATTTTATTGAACTGAAGATTATAAACAGTATCAAATTAGGTTAAAAAAACTCTAATCAGCGAGGGGAGAGAGACAGATTTGAGAGGAGAGGGTGGAAGGGAACCCTACCTACCTAGGCCTCCCTACTTCACACGTGGGCACATGGTCCGACTAGATTAGCCCAGCAACTCGCCTCTCCACACTCACCTAGTATTTTCCTTATGTGAAACAGAAGCCGCTCGGTTGCTCCAAACCAGCCCGGTTCACCGGTTTTTAGCAAAACCGCCCGGTTACGATTTTTTCTGGCCCGATTGGGTGAACCGTCTTTGAAGCAAACTGAGCCGTTGAAGTTGCCGGTTCTGGTTTAACCGGCGCTCAGGTCCGACTTTTTAAACAAGGGATGGTGTTTTAGGATGTACTACTGTGGTTTTTGTTTAGCGGCTTTTTAACGGAACTTCTTAAGCCAAGCCTGGCCCATACTGAAACCTCGATAGATAGAACCGAACCGAACCGAACCAAACCCAATGTATATGTATTGTACTTGTACACACTCCCAATATAATTTAATAGAGATTGGACCAAATCATGGCTAGACGCGGGGCATCATGACTACACCGAGATTTACATCTGTGGACTAAATACTGTGAAACCGAGGGAGTAGCTGGTTATGCCGACCTAAATCTCGCCACCTCAAACTTGGAAGTTTGGAGGGTTCTGCCCTGGGACTTGGGTAATCACGCAAGTCTAGTTTGTTCGCCTCTGCCTATCTTGTTGGGAAGAAAATGCGACGTGGGGCCTCGCGCGAGGCCCAGCTATCAACCGTTCATTCGGTAGATCAAGAGAGAATCATCGGTTATCATTGGCTGATGGTGAAATCTCCCTTAGCAAATTTCCTTCCATCTTGTTGCTACCGATGCTGTCGAACTTTTTTTTTAGAAAAAGAGAGAACATTGTCATTGAGTGTTTCGGGATTACAGACCCGAGCAGTTGTACATGTTAGAATTGAGCCCTTATTTGTAAAGGCTCATTCATTCATAAATTCCAAAGCATGCATGGTTTAGTTCCATACTGTCTAGCCAACCAGTGGGAGAGCAATTTATAAGATGGAATCTTTGCCACCCGTTAATACATGTGATACATGTCATGGGGGTGACATGAGGAGAACTATATATAAAATCACACATACGCACGCGCGCGTGGCAATCGCGTGACTTGTGACTTGCGACGCACGACTGTGAACGTGTCATGAACCAAGTCCACCTTTCTTTTGCTGATCGTGCATTTCTCTCTCTCAAAACAAGTGTCCCATATGACCAATGAGAGTTTTTCTTAGACCCCTTTGGGAGATCCTCTTGGGCTTCATTTGGAGATTTCTCTTGGACCTCCAGGAGATCCTCTTGGATTGTGGAAATCCTTTTGGAGATTCTTGGACCTCCAAGAGATACTCTTGGACCTCCCTTGGATCACTCCAAGAGAGTGTGGTCAGAATATTGTGGTCTTTTTGGATCTCTTTGGGAGATCTTTTGGACCTCCCTTGGCTCACTCAAAGAGGGTGTGGTCGGAACACTGTGTTCATATTAGACCTCCCTTAGAGATTTCTCTTGAGCCTCTTCGGGGGATCCTCTTGGACTGCCCTTGGAGAATGTGGTCAAAGCTGAAGACCAACGTATAATCAAGATATAATAAATACTGCTTAATTACCATTAATTGGTTTTTAATTAGCAGTCACCAGTGTTCTAATATGTGTTTTATTGAATAATTACTCGAGGGTAATTGACTCGACCCTTAAAAGGTTTTCGAGAGGTCCAGACCAAAAGAGATTTTTTTTCATTCCAATTTCTTCTTCTTCTTCTTCCTCTGTGTTCTCTTGTGCTTGAGGGTTGTATTGTTTGAACCAAGCTGTCCCTTCTCCTCGGCGTGCACCGGGAAGGAGGGTGAGCGGTATCTCGGAACCATTGTCGCAGAGTTCACTAGCACGGGGCGGCAGTAAGATTTCTGGGCAGCGCATCTGCGCGACTGCTTGCTACACTACGGCGTTTACGATCTGCACTACATCGAGTCTGCATTGCTTCCTGCTCTTCATCGACCTATACTGTAAGTTGTGTGTACAACCAGTATATTATATTATAATAATGATATTGAGTATGTTTAGAAGTGCAATGTGTAACCTGATGTTAGTATCGATTTATACATCACTAGTTATTTGTGATCTTTACCTCATAATAAAATCTGGAATTAAAATGTTGTCCACATTTCCAACAATCCAGAAACCTTATGTGGATATTTTTATGATCTAGCAATGGTTGGTGTTTCTGATTCTATAAAACCTGAGAGGTTGAGGTTTTCTGGTCAGAACTTTCATAGATGACAAACAAGGATTAAGTTTTGGCTCATATATTTGGGGCAGTGGTGGGTGATCCATACACAGTATCCAACTATGGATGAACAGACCAGGCGTTTTGACACAAATAACAACACATCTCTTGGATGCATACTGACCATACTATCCGACCAGCTCTATGATGTGTACATGGGCTTCAAGTCCTCCACGGAGTTGTGGGATGCACTCGAGCACAAATATGCCGAAGTTGAGGCTGGTCGATGGCTCTATATGTGCGAGCAATCTTCGACTATAGCATGGATGGTGCTAAGTCGATAGTTGCACAGGATCATGAGATACAGTTACAGGTCGGAGAGATTGCACATTTGCGTTGTGTTTTGCCTCTTAAGTTTGTGGCTGCGGGCATTGTTGCCAAACTTCCTGCTTCATGGCGGGGTTTTGCCACTGGCTTAAAGCATAAGAGGGAAGAGATATCTATTGAGGATCTCATCGTTGCCCTTGATGTGGAAGAAAATGCAAGAGCAAAAGATGCACCAAGCACTTCCAATCAGAACAATCAGATCAATGCAAATATCATAGAGAAGAGATATGTCAATAATAACAAAAGATTTAAACCAAAAAAGACAACTAGCTTTAAGAAGAAAACTGAGAAAAAGGATATGAGGAATATCACCTGCTTTGTATGTGGGAAAAACACTCATATGGCGAAAGACTGTCATTTCCGCAAGAGCAAGAATGGTGTACAGCAAAAAAAAAAGGCTATCAACGTGATCATAGGCGAGGCCTCAACAGGAGGGTGTGGTAATCCACCTGTTGTATTTTCAACATGTCAATCCACTGATTGGTGGGTTGATACTGGAGCTAATGTTCTCGTATGTTCTAATATTTTCTTATTTTCTTCTTATCAGGCTGTCGGGGCTTCCTCCGTCCTAACAAGGAATGAGTCGCATGCTTCTGTTTTTGGTGTTGACACGGTGGATCTGAGGCTTACTTCAGGAAAGATTATCTACTTGAAGAATGTGCAGCATGCGCCAACCGTAAACAAGAACCTTGTTAGTGGTTCTCTCCTATGCAGGGATGAGTATAAACTAGTATTTAAGTCAAATAAAATTGTATTGTCTAAGTTTGGTAATTTTGTTGGTAAAGGCTATGAGAACGGAGGCTTGTTCCGCATGGGTACTTTAGAGTATAATCTGAATGTTGCAACTGATTTGAATAAATGTGAGGCCAATATATGACATTCTCGTTTTTGTCATATTAGTTTTGATAGTATTGCTAGAATGTCCTGATTAGATTTAATTCTAAAATGTGAAATTGTCCAAGGATTAAAGTGTGAAATTGGTGTGCAAGCAAAACATCCTCGAAAATCTTTTAAGAGGTTATACGAGGAAAAGAATTTCACACCTTTAGATCTTGTCCATTCTAACTTGTGTGAGATGAATGGATTGTTGACCAAAGGAGGCAAAAGATATTTTATAACTCTTATTGATGATGCATCACAATATTTTTATGTGTATCTACTGAAAACAAAAGATGAAGCTTTAAATTACTTTAAAATTTATAAGGTCGAGGTTGAGAACCAATTAGAAAAGAAAATTAACAGACTAAGGCCTGATCGTGGAGGAGAGTATATCTCTCATGAATTCTCCCAATTCTGTGCTGAACATGGAATAGTCCATGAAGTTACACCACCATACTCACTTCAATCAATCAGGGTGGCTGAGAGGAAAAATCGGATACTAACAGACTTGGTGGATGCCATGTTGGAGAGTGCCGATATGCCTAAGTTATAGTGGGGGAAGATATTTTGACAGTAACTTTTGCCCTAAACAGAGTAATCACTAAAAGTTGTGATATTACTCCGTATGACGGATGGAATGAGAGAAAACTCAATGTTAATTTTCTGCGAACTTGGAGGTGTTGGGCAAAAGTTAATATACCATTGCAGAAAATGAGAAAGCTTGGACCTAAAACTGTCAATTGTGTCTTACTGAGATATGCTCATAATAGCACGTTCTATAGATTCTTAGTGGTAAAAATCAGAAACTCCTGAGATTATTGTTAACACAATAATGGAGTCCAGAAATACTTCATTTTTTGAGGATATTTATCCTATGAGAACTGCAGTCATTACTTCTTGAACTGAGGATAATCAAACTATGAATAATAGTAATTTTGAACCTACTACCTTCGCTGAACCAACGAGTGTTATACCACCAGTTTGTGTTTTTCGTGAGGAAGATAACAATTTAGTCGAAGAGGCTCCTCGCAGGAGCAAACGTCAAAGGGTTGAGAAAACCTTTGGTAAGGACTTTATTGTATATCTCATGGATGACGTGTCAAACACTCTTTTAGAGGCTTACGCATTACCTGATGCTGAGTATTGAAAAGAGACAGTCCATAGCGAGATGGATTCCATCATGGCTAATAGGATTTGGGATATCACTGAACGTCCTATCGGGTGTAAACCTGTTGGATGCAAGCGGATCTTTAAAAACAAAATGAGGTCTGATGGTACTATTGATAAGTACAAGGCAAGACTTGTTGCCAAGGGTTATACCCAGAAAGAAGGTCAGGATTATGTTGATACTTACACTCCTATTGCCAGATTGACCACCATTCATGTGATTATTGCATTAGCTTCTTCCCATAGTCTACACATCCATCAAATGGATGTGAAGACAACTTTTCTTAATGGAGAGTTAGAGAAAGAAATCTATATAGAGCAACAGGATGGTTGTGTGATTTCTGGACAAAAAAGTAAGGTATGCAAATTAATCAAATCCTTGTATGGTCTAAACCAAGCACCTAAATAATGACACGAGAAATTTGATAAAAATTTATTATCTGCTGGTTTTTCTATAAATGAGGCAGATAAGTGTGTGTATTATCGTTATGGTGGGGGTCAAGAACTGATTTTGTGTTTGTATGTTGATGACATACTTATATTTGGGACAAATACTGCTGTTATTGACGAGGTCAAATCTTTCTTATCTAGATGCTTTGATGTGAAAGACCTAGGAGAAGCACTTTGAACCAATCCCATTATGCTGAGAAAATCTTGAGCCGATTTGGTTTTGAGAACTACAAGATTTCCCCATCTCCTTATGATGCTAGTGTTAAGCTTAGAAAGAATAAGGGATTGGGCAAAGATCAATTGAGATATTCATAAATTATTAGGTCCCTTATGTATCTATCTGATGCCACAAGACCTGACATATCATTTGCTGTGAGCAAATTAAGTCGGTTTACTTCTAATACAGGAGATGATCACTATGAGGCACTTGAGAGAGTATTGCGCTACTTGAGAGGCACAACCTCATATAGAATTCACTATATTGGGTATCTATCTGTATTAGAAGGATATAGTGATTCAAACTAGATATAGTGATTCAAACTGGATCTCTGATGCAGATGAGATCAAAGCTACAAGTGAGTATGTGTGTTACCCTTGCAGGTGCTGCAGTTTCATGGAGGTCGTGTAAATAGACCATATTGACGAGGTCAACCATAGAAGCAGAACTTATAGCACTAGACATAGCTACTATTGAGGCTGAATAGCTTAGAGAGCTTCTGCTGGACCTACCACTGGTTGAGAAACCAATACCAGCAATCCTAATGTACTGTGATAATCAAACAATGTTGATTAAGGTTACAAGTACTAATGATAACATGAATTCCTCCAGACATGTGAAGCGTAGGCTAAAATCTGTCAGCAAACTGAGGAACTTCGGAGTGATTACTGTGAATTATATACGAATTGAGAAAAATCTGGCAGACCCTTTCACAAAGGGGTTAGCACGGAAGACGATTTCCGTTGCGTCTATGGACATGGGAATAAGGCCCATTGGAGTTACAACTCAACAGTAACCCATACCTTTTTGATCGAAGATCCCGTGACTTAGGTAATGGAAAAAAATAAGTTGATGTTTGAACAAAAGAGTACATTTTAATAAAATATGTACACATGTCCTGGTAGATAAAGTACTCTCAACTGTTTGGAAGAGGATGGCTTAAAGCTCTAATGTATTCTAGTGTCCAATGAGGGGAAAAAGCATTAGCCTACAGGATACCTAGAATGAATACACCTACTTGAGCTTAACTGATGTCGCAGTTTACGATAAATAGGGGCATTCTCTGGAAAGCTCATGAGCAGATAAGGGAGCATGAAGAAATAAAGCTCCGGTTAGGCTTGGTTCTTTGACAGTCTAGTATTAGTTGAGATTTCAAGTGAAATCTAATCACAAAAGACTGTGAATTCAAGGCATAGTCCATTCATCAGTTGTGAGAAGATGAATCTTGTTATTCTAGGTGTAAGTTCAACCCGTAAGGAATTTACACTGAAAGACTGGTATATTAACAACTCTTCAGCACAATAGTCTATATCTTCCTGTTTGTTGCTTGCCTTGGAATTGGTGGGGGATTGTTAGAATTAGGCTCTTATTTGTAAAGGCTCATTCATTCCTAAATTCCAAAACATGCATTGTTTAGTCTCATACTGCCTAGCTAAGTGGCGGGAGAGCAATTTATAGGGTGGAATCCTTGCCACCCCTTGATACATATGATACATGCCATAGGGTGACATGAGGAGGACTATAGCTAAAGTAACATATACGCACACGCACACGTTTATTCGCGTAGCAATCACATGACTTGTGACTTGCGACGCACGACCGTGAACGTGTCGTGAACCAAGTCTACCTTTCTTTTACTGACCGTGCATTTCTCTCTTTCGAAACAAGTGTCTCATATGACCAGTGAGAGTTTTACTTAGACCTCTTCAGGAAATCCTTTTGGACCTCTCTTGTAGATTTATCTTGGACCTCCAGGAGATCCTCTTGAAGTATTGAGATCCTCTTGGACCTCCTCTGGAGTGTGGAGATCCTCTTGGACCTTCAAAAGATCTTTTGGATCTCCCTTGGATCACTCTAAGAGTGTGGTTGGAACACTGTGATCTCCTTGGATCTCTTCAGGAGATCTTTTGGACCTCCCTTAGATCACTCCAAAAGGGTGTTGTCGAAACACTGTGATCCGATTGGACCTCTCTGGGAGATCTTTTGGACCTCCCTTGGATCACTCCAAGAGGGTGTTATCGAAACACTATGATGCCATTGGACCTCTTCGGGAGATCCTCGTGGACCTCTCTTGGAGATTTCTCTTGGACCTTCCTTAAAGAATGTGGTCAAAACTGTAGACCAGTGGTCAAAACTGAAGACCAATGTGTAATAAGGATGTAATAAATACTGCTAAATTGCCATTAATTGGCTTTTAATTAGCAGTTACCAGTGTTCTAATGTGTGCTTTATTGACCAGTTACTAGAGAGTAATTGACTCGACCCTTAAAAGGTTTTCCAGAGGTCCCGACCAAAAGAGATTTTTTTTCCATTCCAATTCTTCTTCGTCGTCTTCCTCTCTGTTCTCTTGTGCTGAAGGGTTGTGATGTTTGAACCAAGCCGTCCTTTCTCCTCGGCGTACACCGGGAAGGAGGGTGAGCAGTATCTCTGAGCCATTGTCGCAGAGTTCACCTGCACGGGGCGGCAATAGGGTTTCTGGGCAGCGCATCTGCACAGCCGCTTGCTACACTGCGAGTCTACAATCTGCACGGCTTGTTGTTCTTCATCGACCTATACTGTAAGTTGTGTGTACGATCAATATATTATATTATAATCATGATATTAAGTATGTTTAGGCTTATACTGTAAGTCCCCGGTTTTGTGTCGTCATTGGACGCAATAGCTACACAATCAAATCTCACCACCAACGGCTTCTGGCGATTTTTTTTCTTCTAAAAAAAATGCTGTTCTATCTTCGCCACCAGCCAAAACAAAATTGGTCACATCCTCCCAGTTACATAATGATTCAGAGTAGCATCACATTTGCCTGCACAAAGTTTGATCTCGCAGTACATATTTCTTGCACATGTAACAGTGTTGACACAAGGAGTGTTGCAAAATCCTTCTCCCTCCCAGGAATGGGGAATACACTCTATTCTCAAAGCACGCTCCATGAAATGGAAATAGTCCCTCGGTGAAGAATTACATCCAAGATATGAACTGTGGTAATACTGAATAGATGGAAGCGCAAGAAAATTTTAATTATCATACAACTTCTACAATCTAATGTTAATGTTTTTATCCTGGTCTACATTTAGGCAACACTGGGGATACAGCATCATGTACAGGTACATCAAAGACCTGTTTTTTTGGAAAGGAGACCAGGGGATTCGGGATATAACCTCTGTTTTCTTCTTCTTCTTCTGAACTTATTATTGTTAGTACCAAGCAGAAGCAGATATCAGCTTCCTCTTCTTCCAGCCGAGAAGCATCGCGTCATCCTTCTCCTCCAAGGTGTACTTGTCGGAGTAGCACGCGAGGAGCTTCTTTATCACCGAGTTCACGTACGAACTCAGTGGGTAAGGCTTGAAGCCAGCCATGGTCAGCCTCGATTTCCACTTGCCAAGGAGCTCGTGCCTCTCCACCCTGTCTTTCCCCTCGCAGGCGATGATGTTCACAATGTCCTTGGCGAGGCAGTGCTGCTCCACGCTTATCCTCTCTTTGCTGTCTCGTGGCAGGTTGGCGTCGATCGACTCAAACATGGCAGAGTAGTAGTCCATGGTTTCAACAAACCTCATCAAGAAGGGTGTCGTGTTGGTGTGTGACTCCTGCTCCACCAACGTAGTCACCTTCGGGGACAGCCCCTTCACCATCCGGAGCAACCCGTCCCGTGGGTTGTTGACGTCCACGCTCTCATCTGGGGTGTGGTGTAGCTGGAGGGTGAAGTTGACAGCAAGTGCTTCACCTGGTCTAATCTCGAGCATTTCTTTTGTGACTTCAGTGGCAGAGACAGGTAGACGGGTGAACTCCAGAGGTATATTGAATTCTTCAGACATGCTTTTCAGCATCTTCCCTACAATTTCTAAACCTTCACCCCGGGCATACTCTAACACTGGGTCATCTATTCCAGTGATCCGCACATGTGGTGGCCCCCCAGGCCTTGCAGCTAGCGCTTGTATCAGTGTGATCCATTGAGTCCCTTGAGCAATCTGAAAATCAATTATGTGGATCTTGTCCTCACTTCCCAATGCCTCTGCAATTGCACCATTAGCTGCCATATAGCCAAACTTGAAGTAAGGACAGATATTGTACAAAAGTTTCATGTAGGACAGAAGCTCCTTGCTCTCCGGCTCACGGCACTTCAGAGAACGGTAGATGTTTGTACCCGAGTTTCCATGTCTAGCAACCAAACCCTCAAGTAGGTAAGCACCTAGACGCTGGATTGGCTCCCCATTAATTGAAACAACTCCACAAGCATCCTGAACAAGCTTAAGGAACTCATCTGTCCTGTCCTCACTTAATGCCTCAGCACACTTGGTTAACAGCTGCTTGACAATGAACTGTGGATCCTCCCTTAATTCCCTCTGTCGTTTCTCAGGACGAAATTCATAGCTTGCTGTGGGGTATCCACCAGTGGAAAATTGTTGCCGAACAACTCCAGGCGACGGTTGTCGCGACTCATGACTCCATGTCCTTGACCGCTGCCTCATGAGCTGAGTAGGCTTTGTTTCCTCAAACTCATGCTTGGTGCTAGTTGTCGCATCATCAGTATCCGGTGCCATCAGAACAGTCTCAATCTCCCGTAAAGCGTGTTGCATATTATGTCTTGATGTTGCATACAATGGATCAGGTCCCACTTGAATGTTCTCCCGGAGAAGGATTCCTGCCTGTCTGTATGAGCTGTCTGCTTCCAGCGGGGAGATTGGTTGGGCTGAAATGGTTTCTGTAGAGCTCTGGTTGTCTGGAGTGTTGCTAAGAGCAGACAAATTGTCACACTCAAGTTGGGAAGAAAGAGGGGTGTATGGGGAGTTGCTGATCTCAAACTTCAGTGGACTGGTTGGCCAGGGAGAGTTTCCTAAGTTGTTCTCTGTAGGAATTTCGTAGACAACGTTAGCACCGGTCAATCTGTACTTTAATAACTGGTGCAAGTCCATAATAAATGAACGAGGATTAGTTGTTCATGACCTGTAGATAGCAAAAGAAAGGAAAATATAAACCATTTATTCCATGGAAGGTGACAGGACAAACAAGCCGAAGTGAACATTTTGCTTTATCAGTGCGACTTCAAGCATACAAATCAGAGAGAGAACGAGAAAGCACAGGCAGCGGACAACAAACATTGCAAACCTAGTAGTGTGGCTTAAAAAAACATATAAATGCAACTTTAGATCCCAAGAACGTCCTTACTAGACAAATTCAAGAAACATGTAGTACATGTGCTTTCAACTTAACAAAGCAGAAGATATATTAATATGAAAGTCTGCGAAAAGCTGAAAGGTTTTAGCTAGCAAAATGGTTGTATTGTACCAAAATTAAGCTAGAGTCACTTAATACCAGGATAAAATTCTTGTGAGAATGTAAAACGAATTCTCCACATCAGCACCAATGATTTCTTAGAGACCAAATATTAAACATACAAGAGCAACAAAACCAAAGTTGTTTTTTCAAAACTAATTTAAATGATCTACTGATTCTCTGGTTGCCATTCCTCTATGCATATAGTACAATTTAACAAGTAGCTCTCTAGAATTCTGCATAAACCAAACTCATTCTCTGTCATAACGTCCCCATCATCTCCCTACAAATTTTAATGGCTCTACCCTTCTCAAACTTAAAGGACAACCACAGAATTCAAATTCGAGCAAGTCAAGCAAAGGAAAGGATCATCAATCATTGGTCAAGTCTGTTAAGGATATAAGGGCATTTGTGGTATTTCCTATTGTTCTAGGGTTTAGACTTGTGACCCTTTGTACCCTATATATATTGCCTATTGGACCTCTTCAATATACACACAATATTCATAACAAAGTCAACTAATAAGATCCATAAATTCCAGTCTGTGCCATCATCCACAAAGAGAAAGCTTGTAGTGCAAACAATGGGACAAGAGTGCCCCCTCCAGGCAACACGTCAATTGACCATCATCCCATCCCATTACGACCTTAGGCCTTCCCATGTTATCCAAAGAGCCAAATTATTGCATTAGAGCATAGATCGTCCTTCAAATCTTAAGATAGAAGTAAATTAATTAGCAATCCTTCTTCCCTTTACTCCATCTTATCATCATGTGTCATGTGACTCCAACTCCAAGAGCCAGCACACCATTTATGAAATATACCCCAATCACTTCCCAGTGGTTCCAATACGTCCATTTTTATTCCCTCAAAATGCATTGCATAAATTCAGTTCATGTAGTCAGAATGTCAAACTCAAGCAACAAAACATGAAGCTAGAGGAAGACAAGCAATGAAGAAAGGAAGGTGTTCAAGTATCAACCTGCCCAGACGATCCAACCTAACAAAACGGGACAGAATCACATAACTTACACCTCCCTTCAGCACGTCCATTGACCCGCCCTCACAATTAAAGATAAGCAGCCTCAAAAATTATCTAGTTGGTTGAAGAGAATAGGCCCACACTATTTGATTACTGGTCCTTCTCTAGGCACGCAAATTAAGACCAATCTTAAGCAGCCAAGATTCTCTAGTTCGTTGAAGATGATTGACCTACTTTTTTGTTTGACTAATGGTCTATCGCGCCTCCTTAATTCCGAAGAAGAACCCCCCAACAAGAAGTTTGACCAATCAACCGTGTGGAATCAACATCACTCAAACAAGAAGTCAATTTGTATAGTTTCATGCGGTACGGGAAGGTTTGAAACTTCTGAGATCCTGGACGCTGGTTGACCATGTTAACAATTTATATAAAATTAGGTCCCCCCCCCCTCCCCCTCTCACACACAGAACAACCTTGATTTGTTCTTCTCCTGGGGCACTTTACCTAGCAAGATAATTTTATCACGGATTGTCGTCAGGAAAGCCTCCTGAAAGGTAAGTCAATTGACTAAGCAGGTGAAACGTGGGATTTTCTAAGCTATGTCCGAATGAATCAAACAAACGGATCCTATGGTTCTTGGTGGTACTGCATGAATCCACCGCATGCTTCCATCTTTCCACAAACTAGAGGCCAGAGGCAAGGATGGTACCATTTCTAACAAAATAATCACTAACTTGGGGGTAAAATTAGCTCAACCTGACAGGCTTGAGTCGCACGTCTAGCTAGATACTAGAAAATTGCATCTCGCAAAGTTAAGTGCCAACAAAACGGACCATGAATTAGCCATGATCCACCTACGAAGCAGTACAAAATTAAGCAGCAAAATGAAACAGTACCCTCCACTACGGCGTACCAAAAGCACAAGATTAACTCATTTAATCCGAAAATGGAGGTGCTCTCTCGAAGCCAGCAGCAAAATGCTCTCATCTGCGACCCTAAACAGATCGAATCGGCTCGAACCAGCACAAATCCCCCAACTAATTCGTCCACTAGAACTCACTCACCGAAGTGAACCCAAAGAACTCATCTCCTCGTCGACCGACCACCAAACTCCCACCGGAAACCGCACAGAGATCCCACCATAACCCTCCCGAACCGATCGAATCACCCCCAAAGTTAGCCAAGCAAAAAACACCCAAAAAAGGCACAAAAAATCAACAGCTCAGAACGAAATCAGCAGCACGGCAGGCACGGAACCCGACGAGGTACGAGGACGAGAGCTCTCACCTCCGATCTGCGCAGCCCGATGCCCCGATCCAAACTCCACCTCTAGCTTTTCTTCACACTCTCTCTCTCTCCTGGTTCCCGTGTCCTAATCCTATCTGTCTCTCGCGCCCCTCCTCTTTTTGTGTGCGCGATAATAATATCTCAGACCGAGAGAGAAGGAAATAAGAAAAACCCAAAGGTGCCACTCCTTATATACCCCCTCCCGAGCCGACGGCGACCGTACTGCCCCGCCTGACGCCGTCACGGCCACGTCCCCGCGGTCAGCGCTCCCGCGTCGTGACGCCGTGGGGCCCGCACCCCTGACGTCGTTAAGGATGGGACGGAGATCTCCCCGCCGTCGGATCGGGATCCGACGCTTTCGCGTCTCGACGCGGGGTCACGTGCCGCGCGCGCCGAGAGGGCCACGACACGCCTGACGCGGGGGGGCGCGGACACGCGGTGGCGCGTTTGACCTGACGTGGATGGGGTTTGAACGGCTGCCGACCGTCAGATCGGGATCGAAGGGCTGATGTGGGGCCTAGCGGCTTCGGCGGTTGGGCCTGCCTGGCCGTCCGATCAGGGGCGGGGGATAAGATGGTGACGTGGGGGCCATGCGAGGAAGACGACAAAATGATGGTGAGGTGATAGGCTGATAACTTTGCCTGGTGGTTTTCCATTTCGACGAGGGAAGAGAATGTGATGCCTCCTTAACCTTTTCTTTCATTGAGAAATGTCATCGGCTTACTTTTCTATTCTGAGCACTGCTCTCTCCGGTTCAAAAAAAAAAAAAAAAACAAGTCGTTCGTCTACAACATCACTAATTACTATTATAATATATTTATAAAATTTAATAAAATTATAAAATTATAATATTATAAAATGAATTTTCGAAATAAGTCTACACATATTATTTTTATATATCTAATTTAAATATTTAAAAAAAGTATCGATGACTAAAGTTTCTAAAATTTAACTACACACATTCTAAAAACTACTTGTTTTGTGAACGGAAGGATTAGTAATTTTTCAGCTTTTTAAGTATCTCAGTCTCAGCTCGGATTGGAATACGACTTAAAAAGAGTATATCTTTAAAACAACTCCAGAAATGTGTTTTAAGAGACATTGAGCCTCCATTCGTAAAGCAGAAATAGAATTTTTTTTCAAGGTTTACAATAATTTCTCAACCCTAAAACACGGAGTCTAAAATGATTAAATGAGTGATTAGTTAGATGCATCAATTAGTGCGACCAAACTATGACCACGTCTGGCCTAGGACCAGCACAACTACATCTGGGAGAAAGAAAAGGGAAACTTGGAGAAGTGCTGCGCCTCAGGTCTGGACGGAGCAAGAACTCAGGCTTCTAGAAGAACACGAGTGCAAATTGCTGCCAGCCTGGCACATAGCCGCGTTCTAAAAGTTTAAGGAACAACTGGGAACGGATGGATGGGCCGCTCGCACTCTCGCCTGGGGCCCATCATCCGCTCAAAGCGTTGCTAGTGGGCTCACCGGATGAGGAGAGGGGGCCACTGACGTCGCCCCTGATGCGAATACATGTCGTTTTATGCTCTCCATCTTTTAAAACTTTTGCTATGGATATTTTTTTTGATATTTAGATTAGTTATGTAAATCATATAAAAAAATTTGTCTTGAAAATTATTTTCATAATATTGTAGTTTCATTGGGTGTTATAACTACTCCCTCTTGTTTGCAAAAAAAAAAAGTTGTTTTAAAATATTATTTTTAAAAAAAATATTTTGCAGTAGTAATTAGTACTCAAAGTTGTATTTTAAGAATTATATTGATATCAAAAATATTTTTTTGTGAACTAGGGATATATTACAATAAAAAGTTGTAGTCAAAGCTGCGTTCCACTCCAGTACCTTTTCTTCATAATATATATGTGGCACGTACAAAGAACTCGAATCGAATCATTTGTGCAAAACTCTTTATAAAAAGTGCTACTCTACTCTTTTATGGCTTTTTAAAGTGCTGTCACATCAAATGCTATTATTAGTGTGCTCATGTCTTGTCGCTGGAGGATGCATGGTCCATTATAGCAAGTAGGTTATGATCAGAAATCAGACCGCGTGTCCGTGCATTCAGAAGAGCAGAGGATCAATTTTAGCGGACGCACGCCCTTAACAAAAAGTGCAATCGGTAAGCCCCGAAATTGCGAAATTTTCTTATTTGACTCCGTGGTGGTACAATCGGTAAGCTCCGAAATTGGGATTTTTTTTTTTTGTCTCCGAAGTGCCACGGTAATTTAAAAAAAAACTCTTTTATCACTAAAATTCCAAAAGTAACCTCCTCTGAACGCGGAAGCACCGGAGGCTGCCACATGACGCTTACACGCTGGGGTGCGGAACCCAGGTGAGCAGCGCGGCAGACCAGACGAGCGCGGAACCAAGGTGAGCAGTGTCACGTAGAAGGTGGCGGGCCCGGCTCAGTTCGGCACCACCGGACCGCGGAAGATCGCTGGCTCCCTTCCGCGCCACCCGAGCGCAGCAGTCTACTTTGCAAAGCATGCATTAATTTATGAGCATTGGCTGGCTTCATTTGCAAAGCATGCATTAATGTTGGCTTCATGTGTCCCGGCATCGCGGAAGGGAGCCACCACCTCATGCACTCTGGTGGCGCGGAAGGCGGCCAAGCCAGCCACCTTTCGCGCCCGCCTGGCCTCCCGTGCTGGCCCTTGCTTTCCGCGCTCCCCGACCTCGGAATGCGCCATGTCGGCGTCTAGTAATTTCGCGAGCTCAGTAGGGGGTTAGATTCGTAATTTTCATGTCAAAGGGGCTATTTTGTGCAACACAACCTGCATTATCTTCATAGATAATAGTAGGGTTTGCGCGGTATTCAATCCACACGATTACTGGATGTGGTGAATCATCCGTCAAAGACAAGAACATTCTTGCGAGACTTCGTACAGTGCTATCATTTCCGAGTGGTTCGTCGAAATAGATACAAGACTTTGCATATACGATTTTTATAGAATTGCAGTTCCACCGCTTAGAAATACATATCCTGTTTGTGACTTGGCTGTATACAGATCCGATAGGTATCCGACATCTACGTAGTCATTTATAGACATATCTTGATTCTTTCTGTAGAATATTTTGCTTCCTCTGTGGTATTGGAAGATAACATTCATTCCCTGCCAATGCCTTTTGGCAGGTTCTGCACTATATCTTACTAATAGGTTCATGGCAAATGCAATATCCGATCTAGTACAATTTGCTAAGTACATGAGTGCTTCTATTGCATTTAAGTATGAGAATTCCGGTCGCAAGACCTCTTCCCCCTCTTCTCTAGCTCTGTACTGATCCTTATCTTGCTGCAAAGATCTCACGACCATTAGCATTTTCGAAGGGTATACCTTTTCAAAATTAAACCTTTCTAACACCTTCTAAGTGTAGGTTGATTGATGCACTAATATCCCTTTAGGGGCATGCTAAAGCTACAAGTCTAAGCAATATTTAGTTTTACCCAAATCTTGCATTTCGAACTACGACTCTAAGGTAAGAGCTTGTTTCTCTAATTTCTTCCAAAGTTCCGATGATATTAAGATCATCTTCATACACCGAGATTGTACAAAATCCATCCTGAGATCGTAGTATAAATACACAGATACAATGCTCATTGTTCGTGTAACCTTTCTTGAATAGAAAGTAGCTTCAAGCGATTATACCACATCATGTCTAATTGCTTAAGTTCGTACAGTGACTTTCTGAGTTTCACACTTTACAGATTTTTATTTACACTGATCTGGTTCGGGACATGGATACATTCAGGTATCTTTATATAATTGTATGAATCTAAATTTTCATAAAGGTATACAGTTACTACATCAATCAATTCCATTTCTATATTCAAGTTCACTGCTATCGAGATTAACTATATAAAGGGAGTTTCGCACATGACTGGGGAATATGTTTCTTCATAATCAACTCATGGACGTTGAGTAAAACCTTGTGCAACGAGTCTTGCTTATTTTCATTTCTCTTTCGAACAAATATTCACTTATGCCCTACGAGGTGCACATAGAGAGGTGTGCGGCTTACAGGCCCAAACACCTCTCTTTTATTCAGAGATAATAATTCTGCTTCTATTGCCTTCTTCCAATCCGATCTTTTCTTACATTCAGCGAGCGATATAGGTTCCGGAACAAGATCGATGATTGTGGAAAAAAAATTACAAAATAAATACTAACATTGGCTATTGTCCTATTCATATATTCTTCCGTAGTCACATAATTTATTGCTATTTCTTCACGAGGCGATACTTCTAACTCATCTAATTGCTCACCGCTTCTTCTAATTGCGGGGGCAAGTCCTTTTAGTTTTTCAGCTCTGATGTGTGCGTGTACATACATGCTGATGTCTCACTCCATGAGAATATTTACAATTGTATTTTCTCTTTAAGCACACTTATTTATAAGCATCTTGCACATTGTACATGCACAAAAATAATGCTCTAAAACTGGCGATGGCTTATAGGGGCCGCTTGGTTTGTTTTCAATTGTTGCTAATGCATGTCTTACCACAATTTGGTAGTGTTATCCGAATTTGACAGACATTTGGTTTGTTACCAAACTTTGGCAATATTTCCTTCTCTCTTAGCTCTCTAGGTTTTTTTTTTTTTGGCCAATATTTGACCAAAATATGGGTAACCAATTTGGTGACCAAATGATAAAGCTTGGTAGTGCAAATTTGTCTTCATACCAAACAGCCCAGGAAAGTTATAGGATGGGGATCGGGACGAAGAAGAGAGAGAGGAGCTGGGATTGGAGGAAAGAAATTAATTGAGTTGGTTGTTGCTGGATATCATGCATCGAAAATGTTGTAACTAGAGTTATTTCTATATAGCGTGGTATGTATAGAAATAAACTAAAGACACTATGCATCGGGAATGTCCCGCTAGTAGTATTTTGGCATCTATTTCTGCAGCACATAATGCTGCTACTGCAGCCCTCGTTTGGTTTGATTAGTTCTTGCCAGCAGCCCTCTGTCGGCTGAGAATTATGCACAACAAAAGACCAAATCAGATTGAACAAATCAGATTCAGTAGAATTAGAGAGGAAACGTGAGAACGGGACCTGATTCTGCCGTCGGTGCACACGTGACGTGCAACATGTTTGATGTTTGATCAGATCAGACCAACGCAAACAAAACTCTGCTCTTTACGCAAGGGGCAGTTTAGTCATTAACCAAGCTGCTTTCCATACAGAATAGTTGACCTGAACAAGCTATGGACTGGGCCATGCTCGTGGCATCCGAAGGCCTGGGTTGATTTCAGCCTAAAACTTATAACTGAGCCGAGACAGCCGGCCAACACAACCGGAGGCTTTAAGCCATCGCCAGTTTTAGAACATTATTTTTGGGGTACAATGCGCAAGATGCTCGTAAATAAGTGCTTAAAGAGATAATACAATTATGTCATCAAGCATTCGTGTAAAAGTTATTCCTCTAATGCAGTTTTTTTTCACGGGTGTTTAGATGTTACATTACGTACTAATTATATATAGTTATACATATAAACACCGATATCAAATTAAACATCGATGCTACAAAATAAGTATCTCATCTATCTTACGTGACATGTCAAGTATCTCTTTAAATACCCGCATTGTACATACTTAGTGTGCATTTTGAGCGGTACCAAGTTGGTCTAGCTCCGCTCCGCCTACGTTTACTTGCCGCCGGCGTGAGATGGAAGATACAGTGAGCAGTTCGGCACCGACCAATGTTTGGGATCTACTCTGGAAGCTGGATGTTCCTCCAACGGTGAGAATTTTTTTTTTGTCTTGAAAGTTATCGTTGGTTATATTACACCGTCGTCATATTGAAAATCTTTCAAGGCGTCGGTGCTGTAGTGCTGAGTGTTAAGAAATCGGATTCAGATCTTTAGTTCTGGTTTAAGATAGACTCCTCATCCATCCAGCAGCCTATATAAAGAAGGAGGACTCCAACCATTATACTACAGTTTTGAGAAAAGCAATAAAGAAAAGCTAGAAGTCCACTCATATCTTTGTGTTCAATCTATTATTACGTTCCTGTATTCTTGCATCATTCTTACGATTCTGAGTTTGTTTACAAGTTAATTGCTCGAACTGGACTCACCAGCGACAGTTCCTCAACACGTTATCAGCACGATCGACTCTCCTCGGATCGAAAGGTAACCGTCATAGCACAACACTTGTAGATTGAATCGTATTTCTAGATTGTATTGTGATTACATTCTTTACTCATGAACGTCGCTGCTGATTGTTACATTCTTATGTTAGATAATTGAATAGACACATATGCATCATATTACTATCCTTGAGACTTGGTCACGGATTGGCCAAGTATTGATTTTGAGGTCCCCGTCATGTTTTAGATGGACTTGAGGTCCCTATATTCGTGGAGTGTGGGCTTATGGTCACTGTGCTAGAAGGAACATGCATGGGTATGCATCGACAGATCCATGCTCCGCATTACCGGTAAATGCGAAGAGAAGAGAAAAGGTGCATCTGTGGCATTTGCATTGTATGAGCATATGAACTGATTTGGTATGTGGTATTATAATTGGTTAATTTGTGTCAAAGTTGTATATTGGATTACTGTCTTATTTGTACTTTGCTGAGTCGTAGACTCATGCTTGTTTGTTTATATTTATTTTAGGTACCTTTTATACGGACGTCATGTATGGGAAGGGCTAGTAATAAGAAATGATGCACTCTACCGCGAACAACTCATGAATGATAAAATTTGGATTATGATCTCATAATTGAGCAAACTGCTAAGATAATTTGTTTGGTTATATCTTTATGCACTTGTTGCTTTGTACAATAATTGACTAGCGCTGCATGGAGGTTTAATGATTATGATTTAAGTTGGATGTTGAAATATTTGTTTATGTTATCGTAGTTTTGCTAGAATCTCCTGTATGGTTAATTATACAAAGGAGGTTCTGCCAAAAATTTAGTGTAATGTCTTAGATTTTAATTTGTAACTTTGTTATATTGGTAGCATTCCAGGTTCATGTTGGGCTGGGGTGTTACACCAGGGTGGTCGAAGTCTTAGATTAGGGGTCTTAGACTAGGGTGATCTAAGCCTTAGACCTGGGTGAAACCATAGACCAATGGGGTCAAAGCCTTAGACCAGTGTGGTCGAAGTCTCAGACCAATGTGGTTGGATCCAAAGACCAGTGTGATCGCAATACACTGGTCGAAGTTGTAGACCAGTGTATAGTCAGGATCTGATAAACACTACTTAATTACCATTAATTGGTTTTGAATTAGCTGCTACCAGTGGTTTAATATGAACTTTATTATTTGGTTACTAGAGAGTAATTAACTCGATCTTAAAATGATCTGGAGACGTCCAAACCAAAAGATCATTTTATTTCATTTTTTCTATCTTCCTCTCTAATCAACTGTGCTGGGGAATTGAGCTCTCAAACCAAGTCGTCCCTTCTCCTCAGCGTGCATCGGGACGGAGGGCGAGCGGATATCTCCGAACTATTGTCGTAGAGTTAACTTGCACGGGGCGGCATAAGGTTTCTAGACAGCGGTTCTACGCGACCGCTCTCTGTACTGCATCCTACAACTACTCGCCTCACTACGACATCTAAGATCTGCACTGTATCGAGTCTGCACTGTTTTGTGTTATTCATCAAGTCTGACTGTAAGTTAGTCGTACGACCAGTTTTTCAGCTATAATTATATTGTAGAGTATGTTAAGAAGTGCAATAAGTTATCTGCTGTTGATATCGCTTTATGTATCTTTAATTATTTATGATATTTACATCATAATCAAATATAAAATTAAAATATTTTCCACATTTCCAACCGAATCAACCCCGATAGAACTAATCTGTAGGGCTGCAGTGGTCGCCGCCGCCTCCTGATCGGATGAAATGCAATACATGTGGTGTCGTCTATGCAACTAAAAGACAGGGAGCCACACGTGTTGTTATGCGAGACGATCATGGCATTTTTCAAGGAGCGGCAACGCGCAGGTAACGCGTTTACGATGGAAGCACTGCCTGCTGTGATGGTGTACAACTGGCTGTCAGTTTGGGCGCACATCGAGTTCTTGTAGAAACTGATAGCCAGATGATCGTCGACCTGTGGAGGAGAGAGACTGACGGCCATGCAGAGATTTCTCCAATCCTTCGAGACATCCAGGAGTTCAGCAGGAATTTTATTGCCTTTGATCTTCGTTTCTCTCGAAGGCAAGAAAATATTGCAGCGCATGTTTGTGCTAATAGGGGGGTGGTGAAAGAAAAAGATGTAAGATAGTCCGGCCTGACAGAAAAGATGTGCTACACATTGAAGTGAAAACAGATTTACTAATTTTTAGTTGTTCAAAATTTTTTATTCATTAATTATCTATAATTGTGCAGTATTAAATCTAAAATTACAGTACCAAATGATGTGTGATTTTAGCACAACTTTACTGTAATTTTTAATTCTATTTGTTTTTTTGTATTTATTATTATTATTATTTGCATTTATAGGGTTCATCTAGAGTTATTTTTGTCTATTTTAGAATTTTTTGTATTTGTAGGATTCACCTATATTTACTTTTATCTATTTTAAAAAAGGTAATATGATCCATAGAATATTAATCTAATGGTGAGAAATAGTAATCAGTGGATAAAGAAATTTTTGTCCACGATGCATAGACACTCCCACGAGAAAATAAGATTTAGCACTCGTCTAATACGACAGTTATGTGTCTGTCATTTGTTAGCGTGCCCCACGTCGTGGATGCCTATGGAACCGCGACAAATTTAATGGCCCGGGCTTGCCAGGATCAGATTGTTTTAAGCGGCATTTAATCTTTCGAATCGCGGATAGATTAGAACATAGTAAAACATTTCCTTATCTAAAAAAAGAAATCATTCCTTTTTCATGGGAAAAGTGACACTATCCTTTTGATTTATCATGTCTCCGCATCTTCCCCCCTCTCCCCCTCCTCACTCCTATTTTGAGGAGACACGTAAGAGAAGAGGGGGAGAGAGGAATTCTTTGGCCATCTCGGTGACTCCAGCGTCCAGGTCACGCCCCAATTCGCGGCTTTGCTACTGCGAATTTAGTGGTGCCTTTTTCTTCAAAAATCGGTGCATTCCTAGGCTTGGACATCATGTGAATTTTTCTCTCTCTCCCTTGTTCTTCGGGTGGATTTCTTGACGGATTGGGGAATCGTGGGTGAAGGTATCGACTTCAATGTGATTTTTTCAGTTGTGTTTGCGGAGTTCTTTGATTTTGCGAGCAATGCGGCTGTGCATTTCGTTCTATGCCGTGGAAGCCCCCCGAATTCTGCAGCTTCTGTGATTCTTTCTGAGCTTTCTCGCCTTAATCGGTGCGTTTCTTGGAGCATCTCGAGGTATTCATTTCAAGATATCAATGCTGCAATTTTACGCTAGTTTGGGTGTGTTCTGCTAAAAATAAGCCCCCAAGAAGGCGCCATTCTGAATTTGTTGTCAAAACATTTGGGCTAAGCGATGGAATTCGTCGAGCAATCGCTTTTACGGATCTGAGGAATTATTGCTCCCAAAGGAGGAATCTTTCGTGTAATTCCGAGGACATTTGCATTGGGATGATCGGGTTGGCGTAGAAAGAAGCAGGGAAAAGATGAGGCTCTGTAGGAGAGGATGGCTCCTCGCCATGTGCCTCATCTCCGTGCAGCTCCCCGCGCCAATGGACTGCGAGGGGTTGCTCGTCGGCGCAAGGGACTTGTCGCTGCCTGCGCTGACACAGCCCCTTATAAAGCAAGTCGACGAATTGGTGAGTATATTTCCATGTATAATGTATTTTATTGTATTCGGTAGTTTTATTTTGTATGATTAATCATGGATGGAGAGATGATGGTATCAACTTTTATAGTTTGTAGTCAATAACAAAGTAGTTTAGTTGGGGGCACTTAAGAAGTGAGTGCGAAGGATCAGTTTTGTTGCAAGCGGAAGTGTGGGAGGAGGCATTGAAGGACCTTTGTTGCTGAGAGCATATAATTACATGCATTGCCCAGCTGTATTTTTGACATGCTATTTAGCACAAAATACGTATGTTTATGCATGTTGTAGATGAGCTCATCATAGATTCATCATACAGAGAGGTCCATAGGTATTTGCTTGATGTGGGACATGCATAGTTGTCTTGTACTCTTGTGCTTCTCAAAATTATCTGAAAGAGGATAGATCAGATCAACGAAGTTTGTCGGGGATTTCCAAATCCTCCCTTGGTTTTATTGCACTGTAAATTATTGTTTGTTTTTGTCTTTGAACAACTGATCACATAGATTAAACCTTTCTGCAAGCATAAAAATCAGCTCTAGAAGATAATTTTACAATATCTTGGAGCAAAGATGTAAGCTAGTCCGGCCAAGCAGAAAAGATGTGCTACACATTGAAGCGAAGACGGATTTACTAATTTTTAGTTGTTCGAAAAATATTTATTCATTAATTATCTATAATTGTACATTATTAAATTAAAATTATAGTACCAAGTGATATGTAATTTTAGCATAACTTTAATGTAACTTTTAATTCTATTTGTTTTATCGTATTTATTTTGTTTGTTTTTTTTTTTTGCATTTATAAGGTTCATCTAGATTTATTTTTGTCTATTATAGAATTTTTTGTATTTGTAGGATTCGCCTATATTTACTTTTATCAATTTTAGAAAAATATAATCTAATCCATAGAATATTAATCTAATGGTGAGAAATAGTAATCAGTCGACAAAATTTTTTTGTCCACAATGCATAGACACTCCCACGAGAAAATAAGACTTAGCACTCGTCTAATACGACAGTTATGTGTCTATCATTTGTTAGCGCGCCCCACGTCGTGGATGCCTTTGGAACCGCGACAAATTTAATGGCCCGGGCTTGTCGGGCCCAGATTGTTTTAAGAAGCATTTAATCTTTCGAATCACGGATAGATTAGAACAAAGTAAAACATTTCCTTATCTAAAAAAAGTAAAACATTCCTTTTTCACGAGAAAAGTGACACCGTCCTTTTGACTTATCACGTCTCCACCTCTTCCCTCTCTCTCTCTCTCCCCCCTTCCTCACTCCTATTTTGAGGAGACACGTAAGAGAAGAGGGGGGAGAGGAATTCTTTGGCCATCTCGGTGGCTCCAGCATCCAGATCACGCCCAAATTTGTGGCTTTGCTACCGCAAATTTAGTGGTGCCTCTTTCTTTGGAAATCTGTGCATTTCCCAGGCTTGGACTTCATGCGATTTTTTCTCTCCCTTGTTCTTCGGGTGGATTTCTTGACGAATTGGGGAATCGTGGGTGAAGGTATCGACTTCGGTGTGATTTCTTCGGTTGCGTTTGCGGTGTTCTTTGATTGTGTGGGCAATGCAGTTTAGCATTTCGTTGTATGCCGTGGAAGCCCCCCGAATTCTGCAGATTCTGTAATTCTTTCTGAGCTTTCACGCCTTAATCGGTGTGTTTCCTGGAGCATCTCGAGGTATTTATTTCAATATGTCAATGCTGCAATTTTACGCTAGTTTGGGTGCGTTCTGCTAAAAATAAGCCCCCCAAGAAGGCGCCATTCTGAAATTGTTGTCAAAACATTTGGGCTAAGCGATGGAATTCGTCGAGCAATCGCTTCTACGGATCTGAGGAATTATTGCTCCCAAAGGAGGAATCTTTCGTGTAATTCCGAGGACATTTGCATTGGGATGATCGGGTTGGCGTAGAAAGAAGCAGGGAAAAGATGAGGCTATGTAGGAGAGGATGGCTCCTCGCCATGTGCCTCATCTCCGTCAGCCTCCCGCCAATGGATCATGAGGGTTGCTCGTCGGCCAAAGGGACTTGTCATTGCTGCTACCGACACAAACCCTTATAAAGCAAGTCGACGAATTGGTGAGTATATTTCCATGTATAATGTATTTTATTGTATTCGGTAGTTTTATTTTGTATGATTAATCATGGATGGAGAGATGATGGTATCAACTTTTATAGTTTGTAGTCAATAACAAAGTAGTTTAGTTGGGGGCACTTAAGAAGTGAGTGCGAAGGATCAGTTTTGTTGCAAGCGGAAGTGTGGGAGGAGGCATTGAAGGACCTTTGTTGCTGAGAGCATATAATTACATGCATTGCCCAGCTGTATTTTTGACATGCTATTTAGCACAAAATACGTATGTTTATGCATGTTGTAGATGAGCTCATCATAGATTCATCATACAGAGAGGTCCATAGGTATTTGCTTGATGTGGGACATGCATAGCTGTCTTGTACTGTTGTGCTTCTCAAAATTATCTGAAAGAGGAGAGATCAGATCAACGAAGTTTGTAGGGGATTTCCAAAGCCTCCCTTGGTTTTATTGCACTGTAAATTATTGTTTGTTTTTGTCTTTGAACAACTGATCACATAGATTAAACCTTTCTACAAGCTTAAAAATCAGTTGTAGCAGATAAATTTACAATATCTTGGAGCAAAGGTGTAAGCTAGTCCGGCCTGGCAGAAAAGATGTGCTACACATTGAAGCGAAGACGGATTTACTAATTTTTAGTTGTTTGAAAAAAATTATTCATTAATTATCTATAATTGTACAGTATTAAATCTAAAATTACAGTACCAAGTGATGTGTAATTTTAGCACAACTTTACTGTAACTTTTAATTATATTTGTTTTTTTGTATTTATTTTGTTTTTTTTTTGCATTTATAGGGTTCATCTAGATTTATTTTTTGTCTATTATAGAATTTTTTGTATTTGTAGGATTCACCTATATTTACTTTTATCTATTTTAAAAAATCTGATCCATATAATATTAATCTAATGGTGAGAAATAGAAATCAGTCGATAAAATTTTTTTGTCCACAATGCATAGACACTCCCACGAGAAAATAAGACTTAGCACTCGTCTAATAAGACAGTTATGTGTTTGTCATTTGTTAGCGCGCCCCACGTCGTGGATGCCTTTGGAACCGCGACAAATTTAATGGCCCGGGCTTGTCGGGCTCAGATTGTTTTAAGCAGCATTTAATCTTTCGAATCGCGAATAGATTAGAACAGAGTAAAACATTTCCTTGTCTAAAAAAAAGTAAAACATTCCTTTTTCACGGGAAAAGTGACACCGTCCTTTTGACTTATCACGTCTCCGCCTCTTCCTCTCTCCCCCCCCCCTTCCTCACTCCTATTTTGAGGAGACACATAAAAGAAGAGGGGGAGAGGAATTCTTTGGCCATCTCGGTGGCTCCAGCATCCACATCATGCCCAAATTCGTGGCTTTGCTGCCGCAAATTTAGTGGTGCCTTTTTCTTTGAAAATCAGTGCATTTCCTAGGCTTGGACTTCATGCGATTTTTTTTCTCTCCCTTGTTCTTTGGGTGGATTTCTTGACGAATTGGGGAACCGTGGGTGAAGGTATTGACTTCGGTGTGATTTCTTCGATTGCGTTTGTGGAGTTCTTTGATTTTGCGGGCAATGCGGCTGTGCATTTCGTTCTATGCCGTGGAAACCCCCTGAATTCCGCAGTTTCTGTGATTCTTTTTGAGCTTTCTCGCCTTAATCGGTGCATTTCTTGGAGCATCTCGAGGTATTCATTTCAAGAGGTCAATGCTGCAATTTTTCGCTAGTTTGGGTGCGTTCTGCTAAAAATAAGCCCCCCAAGAAGGCGCCATTCCAAAATTGTTGTCAAAACATTTGGTCTAAGCGATGGAATTCATCGAGCAATCGCTTCTACGGATATGAGGAATTATTACTCCCAGAGGAGGAATCTTTCGTGTAATTCCGATGACATTTGCATTGGGATGATCGGGTTGGCGTAGAAAGAAGCAGGGAAAAGATGAGGCTCTGTAGGAGAGGATGGCTCCTCGCCATGTGCCTCATCTCTGTGCAGCTCCCCGCGCCAATGGACTGCGAGGGGTTTCTCGTCGGCGCAAGGGACCTGTCGCTGCCTGCGCTGACACCACCCCTTATCAAGCAAGTCGACGAATTGGTGAGTATATTTCCATGTATAATGTATTTTATTGTATTCGGTAGGTTTATTTTGTATGATTAATCGTGGATGGAGAGATGATGGTATCAACTTTTATAGTTTGTAGTCAATAACAAAGTAGTTTAGTTGGGGGCACTTAAGAAGTGAGTGCGAAGAATCAGTTTTGTTGCAAGCGGAAGTGTGGGAGGAGACATTGAAGGACCTTTGTTGCTGAGAGCATATAATTACATGCATTGCACAGCTGTATTTTTGACATGGTATTTAGCATAAAATACCTATGTTTATGCATGATGCAGATGAGCTCATCATAGATTCATCATATAGAGGTCCATAGGTATTTGCTTGATGTGGGACATGCATAGCTGTCTTGTACTCTTGTGCTTCTCAAAATTATCTGAAAGAGGAGAGATCAGATCAATGAAGTTTGTAGGGGATTTCCAAAGCCTCCCTTGGTTTTATTGCACTGTAAATTATTGTTTGTTTTTGTCTTTGAACAACTGATCACATAGATTAAACCTTTTTGCAAGCAGAGTTTGAATCAAACATTTGTATCGTGTTTATTTATTAATGTACCCTGCTGGTAGGCACACATCAGTGCACTGGTTAAAGACGCTTTTTATTTGCTAACGGTGTCTTAATTTTTTTTTACCGTTATTACTTAGTGAGCAACAGGTGTTAAGATTTCTTTTTTAAAAATTCGACATGACCCATGGAGACTCCGTGAGATGACCATGATTCCCCTAAGTAGTGAATGTAATGATGTTTGAACTTGTTAGGAATTGTGTATATTGAACAGGCCCAAAGGACGATATATATAAGAGTACAAGAGATATATGCCATATATAGATAAGGCATATAAGAGTCTCTATTCTAACTCCTATTCTAACATATCTCTAACACCCCCCTCCAAATGCAAGGCGTATGCAATAGCATTATATTTGGAAAGGGTTGATACTAAAATATGGAAAATCCAAAGTCCGAGTCTTGATAATGTCGTCGTAGCATGCAACTCTTGATAATGTCGTCGTAGCAATGCACAAGAAGTACAACGAAGACGCGGTGTGGAAGAAGCGCGGCGGCCTTGAACGCTTGGAGCGACAGATCTGCAAATGTCAAGAAAATAGCAATGGAGCAATGCACGCGCCATGCATAAGGTAATTCATATGCTTCTATGACCGATAATAAATTTTGTGGACTCGCATGGCTTAGACGAACTCAAAAATTAAGTGCTACGGACTTGGATGGAAGTAACGGAAGCAACGGACACAAAGCAGGAAAAAAACCTAAGGATAACTAGCAAAACTAGCAACAGTAGACACTAGCAACCCTAGTTTTTTTTTTTAAAAAAAAGAAGGCGGCAGGATCCGGATCAGAAGGCCAGCAGCGCTGACACGAGGACGCCGGTCCCAAGGAACTCCTTCCTCGGCTGTCGCACGACGGAAGACGAAGCGGCGACTCCGGATCGAGAGGATGAAGGCGCGGTGTTCTCCAAGATCCAGGTACGCCCGATTCGATCTGGAGGCGGCCGATGAAGCCGGTCGTCGGGCACAGCCTCGGCAGCGTGCTGGCACTCCTCGTGGCGGCGGCGGGTGCGCAGAGGCGGCAACGACGAGGTGACGTCGGTAGATCCGCTGCGTCGAGGTTGGTGCTGCCATCCTCCATGGTCGGGATCGCAAGGAGGCAGCGGAGCAGAGAGCCGGAGGGCACTCAGTGGTGGCGGCGATCCGAAGGCTCGTGAAGGTGGCGTGGAGGCCCTTCCAGTCCTTGGTCGTCTCCTTGGCAATGTCCTCACCGATCTTCTTAGGGGATAGACCGAGCAGGCCAATCTTGGGGGCCAGGGATGACGCCGCGCCGACCTCGCCTTTTGTCACGCGGTCGTAGACGTCCGCCACTTGCGACGGGTCGAGCTTGGGCGGCATGACTGCTGCTCGCTTGGAAGTGTCGCAAGGCGGTCGAAGCGGAGGCGAGCTCGGGCTGTGGCGCTGACGAGCTCGAGCAGGGCAGCCTCTTGTCGTCGCCGCTGCGTCGTGCGTCGGGAGAGAGCCAGATCCGGCTGGATCTGGCCGGAGGAGGCGCACGTAGCAGGGTCGCCGGGGCTGATGAGATCAACACCAGTGAGGCACCAGGCGGAGACGATAGGCAGAGGCGAGCCGTCGTTGAGGGCGGCCGAGATCCCGGCCTGGAGAGCACAAGCGGCGACCGCGACGAGAGGCCGCCCCCGAGAGCGGAGATCGCTCCTCCCGGGGGCGGCGGCGGCGGTTGGAGGCTAGGAGGCGGCGCAGGTAAGGAACCCTAACACTAACGTTAGCTCTGATACCATGTTAGGAATCGTGTATATTGAACAGACCTAAAGGGCGATATATATATGAGTACAAAAGATATATGTCATATATAGATAAGGCATATAAGAGTCTCTATTCTAACTTCTATTCTAATATATCTCTAACAGAATAGACTAGTAATATTTTACAATGGGACTAACCGCCAACCTGACATTTGATGGGAGAATGGTGGGCATACATGGCTGTGAACCCATCCACCCAAGTTTGAGTCTCACTTCTACCTTAAATTTGAAGTGTGGGTGGGTGGGTATGACTACAAGGTCGGTTTATCATCACATCTTTTACTGATTAATTTTCATGTACTGACAAGGGAGACTATTGATAACATACAGGTGGAACATGCATGGCTCAAGTGTGGGTTAGACGTGAGAACTCTTGAAGATGTTAGAAAGCACTTCGACTACAATCATGTATTTGAAATTCTTCGTAGGATATCTGGAAAAGACATTAAGGACCCCTCTCCTGACATGGAAGAAGGCACCAATGCATTGTCACCAGAAATCAGGCACACTTTGCTGAACTGTTTAAGCAAGCAGAGTTTCCCATTTGGTGTCTCTGGACAGGAGGGTGCAAAAAGCTTGCCTGCTGGTTATATCAAAACACTTCTTGCCTCAATAAGAAGAGACCTGGCTCAGGGACCTTCGGCTACAGCGCCAACACCTGCACCAGCACAAACTGTATCAAGTCCATCCCGCGCGCCTGCAAGTCAAGCAGTAAAACCTGCCCCAGGGAAAAGTTCTAAGCCACAACCAGCAAAGAAACCAACTGAAAGTGTTTCATCTCCACCAGACCCTTCAGATCGTTCATCAAAAAGAACTCCTACAGAAAAGGCAGTGACCCCAACTAAATCAGTAGCAGAAAAGGACAGCAATGGCATGCCAACCACTGCTATCATTGGTCTTTCCGTGGCTGGTATAGCACTTTTAGCTCTGTTCTGCTTGTGCTGCTGTATGTGCCATGGAAACCAGACTTCTTCTTCGTATGATTTAAGGGATGATAAGCCACTTTTGAGTCTGAATCTGAGTGACTTGTCTGGTATGAAATGCACCCACTTTGCTCCAAGATATTGTAAAATTTTCTTCTAGAGCTGATTTTTATGCTTTCTTATGTAGCTGCTTCTCATAAATCTACCCAAGGAAATCCAATTGATGTCAATAAGCTGGGAGCATTGTCATTGAAGTCAGAGTCTGGTCAAAATGGCCATGTGAAACTAAGCTCACATGAAGGTGCAAACACTGAGGTTCACCCAGCAGTCTACAACAGTTCAGCAGAGCCAATAGCTGCTTCTATTAGTTCTGTGCCAGGATCGACACCAATGCCTCCAATGCCTCCTCCAGCTCCTCCACCTCCAAAGGCTCCTCCTCCAGCTCCTCAAGCACCTGCGCCACCTCCAAAAGCTTCTCCAGTTCCTCCCTTAGGATCCTCACCACCACCTGCTCCAAAAGCTGCACCTCCCCCACCGCCGCCAAAATCTGCTGGCCCACCTCGACCACCACCACCAGCGATGCCCAGTTCTTCAAAAACGCGTCCACAGCCACCACTTAGGAAAACAGGAAATAAGGCGGACACTGATGCTGATTCTAGTGAAGCTAAAACAAAGTTAAAGCCCTTCTTTTGGGATAAAGTAACGGCAAATCCTGATCAATCAATGGTGTGGGATCACATTAAATCAGGATCTTTCCAGTAAGTTTCTAGAGTCAATTGCAGCTGTATACCTTAACTTACTATTGCAAGATCATGCCAGTTATAAGTTGTAACTCGACTGATACTGATTCACAGGTTTAATGAGGAGATGATTGAAAGCCTTTTTGGTTATAACTCAACTGACAAGAAAAGCAGTGATGCCAAAAAAGATTTGTCATCAAAAGATGCTTCTCAGTTTGTGAGGATAATTGACCCTAAAAAGGCACAGAACCTGGCGATATCATTGAAGGCGCTGAGTGTTTCACCTGAGGGGGTATGTGCTGCAGTTAAGGAAGGTAAATTTTACTATCAATGATCCTTATAAGCGCACAGCTCTTCCAGTCTTCCTGTATGGAATGCTTCTTCTTTTCACTCTTGGCGCATAGCCTTGTAACTGCATATGTATTCTAGTGCACTTTTTTGTTAAAGTGGTAGAACTCATTTATGTTGGAATGCTGATGCCTTGAATCCTTCTCCTGTTTCCGGTGTATGGCTTTTCTTGCAATAATGTATCTGGCATACATTGCTAGTTCTACATGCCTATATCAATTGTGCCTTAACAATCAGGAGATAAAGACTACTCTTTTCTGAGCTGAAGGCAGTAAAATCACTTATTTTCATTTGTTTCTATTGTTACTCGAAGCAAATAGTCTACATATTCTCCCAAAGTGGCATAAGTCTGGTCGTCTACTTTTAGTGCAATTCTTGAACAAAGAATAAGTTGACAAGATTATCCTGCTGGTAGATTGCTTGTAAGCCATGTCAATTCAGTATTGGCTTCTAGTGTTCACCGCTTCTGTGCACATCTAGTATCCATTTTTCTTTTGTATGGACATCTAACACCTGGGTTCATGTGCTTGCAACCATTTTGTGTGAACATTCAGGAAAAACATAACCATTTAATTTCCTTTGATGAAGCTCCTCAAGGGGGAAAAAACTTTGATGGAATCCTATTTCCTGATGTCATATTTCACTTTTTTTTCTTGATAATTTGTAGGAAATGAACTTCCATCCGAGTTGATACAGACCTTACTACGATGGACCCCAAGTAATGATGAGGAGCTCAGGCTTCGACTATACACTGGGGAACTCTCTCAACTTGGTTCTGCAGAGCAATTCTTAAGAGCAATCATCGACATTCCTTATGTTTTTCAGCGCCTAGATGCGTTACTTTTCATGGCTAATTTACCAGAGGAAGCTTCAAATGTGAAGCAATCCTTTGCCACTTTAGAGGTAATAATAACATATTCATTATAACCTCTCAACATGTAGATCATGTGCCACTCTGATGTATCAGTCTTACTTGTTTGATGCTCTCTAACCTTTCTAGTGATCAAACATGTTCATCAAGCATTATTATTTCATATATTGTTTTTCTAGAACCAAACTAGTTCTGCAAATCTGTAGCCTTGATGTTTCCTTAGTTAATATACAGTTCATAAAACTTGCATATGCCCCTGAAAAATTCTGCTTTACATTATATGGCTTCGTGTTGACCAATATTCTTACCTCTGCTATCTTGGCATTTAAATCCTGATCAGGTGGCTTGCCAAGAGCTTAGAAACAGCCGTCTTTTTTTTAAGTTACTAGAGGCAGTACTTAAAACAGGAAATCGAATGAATGTTGGCACGTTCCGTGGAGGAGCTCAGGCTTTCAAACTCGACACGCTCCTTAAGTTGTCTGATGTCAAAGGGACTGATGGGAAGACAACACTGTTGCATTTTGTTGTTCAAGAAATCATTCGTTCTGAAGGTGTCCGGGCTGCGAAGGAGAAGAACAGCAGTGTATCCAGTGTGAACACCATTGATCTCACCGAGGAAAATAGTGAGCAAACTGAAGATGATTACAAACAACTTGGACTGAAAGTTGTGTCCAGTTTAGGAGATGAACTTCAAAATGTCAGGAAGGCAGCGATCCTTGACGCGGATCAATTGACTATGGCGGTAGCAAGTCTTGGCCACAAGCTTGTCAAAACCAATGAATTCTTGAACACGAGCATGAAAAGTTTGGATGAAGACAGCGGGTTTCACCACAAGCTTAAGCATTTCGTAGAGCAGTCTCAAGCTGATATTACTTTCTTGCTAGAGGAAGAGAAGAAAATACGGTCCTTGGTCAGAACCACTGTCGATTATTTCCATGGGAGTGCAGGAAAGGATGAGGGCCTGCGGTTATTTGTGATAGTGCGAGATTTCCTTGCAATGCTGGACAAGGTGTGCAAAGAAGTGAAAGAAGCATCAAAAGTAGTTCCAAGGAAAACAAAGACGAAACAGCCATCCCAATCATCTCAGTCTTTCCGTGATCCTCGGCGTAATCTATTCCCGGCAATTCAAGATCGGAGGGCAGATAGCTCAAGCTCAAGTTCTGATGAGGAAAGTTAGGCATATATCAAGGTATCCACCCGTTCCCTTCCAAATTATGTTAGATTACCCCGTCTACACAACAGTGCAGGGATGTAAAATACATGCAAATTGATGAGGAAATGATAATGTCGACTTTGTTTTGGCCATCCATTGTAGCAACAGAATCAAATTGCTAAACTCGTCTTGTCATCCTCCCCATCCCAGCATTCTTGACCAAGGTGGTTGTTTTGCACTTCCACTCCTATCAAGCAAAAGAGACACATGGTCGAGACTCGAGACAGCGTCCACTTGAAAGGTGCTGTGTATGGCGAAATTGGCCGTTCAAAGAGAAAGGAAGAGAACTGACAGCCTAGTTAGGGCAGGCATAACAGGGAGGAAGATGTAGGCTGGCTGACTCTGATACTGCCCGTTTTTCTTTTTTTTCGTTATACATTTGTACCAGCACAGAAAGAAAGTGTAACATCTCGTTTCGGTCAAATTCAAAAGAAGAAAAATTTTCTAGTTTTTCCAGTTGCAAATCCAAGGATCGAAAGTGGCTTGTTTTCTTACCTCTTCCGTCGCCCCCGTTCGGCCGGTCTTCCTCCCGCCTGCGCGCCCGTGACCTGGCTCCGCCTCGCTCCGGCCGCCCGCGGCGCCCATCCTCGCGCCTCTCCTCGCGCGGCGCCCGCCTCGGCCTCGTCGCCGCTCCTCGGCCGCCGCCCAAGGCCCTCTCTCTCTCTCTCCCAACATGGCGCTGCTTCGGCTTTGCCTTGCACCGAGCCCGCTCTCCTCGTGCGGGCGCCCCTCCCGGCCGCCTCGGTCCCGCCGCCGCTCGCCCATGCCTGCGCGCCCATCCTCAGAGCTCGTCGCCTGCTTCTCCTCCTCCTCCTCGGCTATTTGCCGAAGCGCCCTCTTCTTCTCCGCCTTCGCCTCGTCCTTCCCGCCGGCTCCACCAAACCGCCGCCTCGTCTTCGCCTCCGGCCGCCGCCGCCTTCTCCTCCGCTGCCCTATCGCCGCCTTCTCCGTCTCGGGTCGCGCTGCAGCCGCCTCGGCTCCTTCACTCCGCCCGAGCCGCCGCTCTCCCCCTCCCTCCCACAGCCGCCGCCCTCCCTCCGCCGCCCCGCCCTCTCTCCCTTCTCCCGTTTTCTCCCGCCCCTCGGTTCTTCCCGTCTTTGCGAGGAAGACGAGGCGACGCGCCAACGCGCCGCCTCGCCTTAACTCATCGCATGGGCGCCGACGGGGGGCCCCACCCGCACGCCGCGGCGGCCGACAAGCGGGCCCACTCGCCAATCTTGGTGAGGCCAGCACGCCGTCGTGGACTGGTCCACGACCGTGTCCGTGGACCAGTGGACACGTGTCGCGCGTGAATTTCAGATTTTCGGATTTTCTATTTAATCAAAAATCGCTTTACTGCTTTCAAAATTCATATCTTTTTCTTTATAACTCAAAAATATGAAACTTGTGCCCAAAAATTTATAATTTCAAAACCTATATTATGGTACTGATTTGATTTATGTTTGAATTCATTTTCTATGGATGTTGTATTTATTTGCTTTGTTTGCTTGTTTCTTTATTTTCCTAAGTGCGATCGTCCGAGTAGAGTACGGAGAAGCCGGTGACCCCAACTTCGACCACGCCAAGGATACCTAGACTCTTCAACCTTTGACCCAAAGTAGTCAACACTTTGATCATATTGATCCTACAATTTATGCAAAATTATGTTCTTTTAAAATAGCAAACTGCATGCTTAAATTTTTATGCAAATGTATGTTAAATGGTCTTAAGGTAGCTAAATGCCAACTTGATTGTTAAGTAATTATTACACCTTGCCCTTGATATTTGAATTCCCTGGTCCTTGTCACCCTAGTAAATTATATGGTAACTTACTAGTATAGTCGGTACTCAAGTGCCATGCTAGCCTTGCTTGAGTACCGGGGTGTTAATCACCCCAATCATCATCCTTTAAACATGAAAAAAATGGTTTTGGGCAGTCATTGGATGTAGATGACTGGTGTGTTGCGTTAATTGGTTTTCCTCCCCAAAACCCTAAACAACTTGCTAGTACCCCATCTGGACGGATGGAAAGAATGGTGGGTGCGGACGTAGCACGAGAATGGTTGGTATGTGGTATGAACCGTCCAGATGAATTAAGGACTTAATCTTGTCATGACCTCCTGTGTAAAACAAGTACAACCGCAAGTCTGCAAAGTGCAACTTGGCTTAGTAAAACTATTGAACCCTGAATGTCATCCCACAACCGGTGTTTAGAAGTGTGCAAGCGGCAGGACGTATGCCGGCTTGAATGGGACACCGAGCACGGTGAAGTTGCTCGCCACGCTAGTCTCGGGCCGGGCCCGCTTTGCTAGTCGTTGGGGTAAACATCTCGCACAACTTATGGAATTGGCCATAGGGGTGAGATGACTAAGGGGCAAGGTAGTTTGAAACGTTCTCGTGATGATCGCTCAACTACATGACTACGGAATCATGTGGGTAACGAGTATGATTGTCTCTTGCGTACAGGTACAAACTCGCAGAGTCAAAATCATTTAAGCACCGCGCCTACGGTCATAGGCGGACATGGGAACTTAACTTGAGGTAGTTCTATTTCAAAAATCTTTGTGGGTGGAAATGGGAACGTGTTGGGCTCATCTAGCCCTTGTTTTGGATTTTTCCTGGGTAGCCTTACCCAGTGCTGATAATCGGTGGACGTAACCGTTATCAAAATTTAAGCATAAGGTGGAGGTAACCTTCGCTGTTATTTATTATTGCACTTATTCTCTTTAATGAAAATGAAATCGGTTTAAAATGCTAAGTCATAGGGATTTGTAATTATGTTATTTACAAATATTGCTTTGTGCAAATAAAAGAACCCGAGCCACCCTTGTTTAGCCTTGCATATATATTATTGCATCTGCTGTGTTGGCTCGCGAGCACGGTTGTTGTGCTCACTCTCGCTCTTTCCCCAAACCCCAGAAGCCTCCGAGCAGGATGATTACGCCTACTACGAGGAGCAAGGACTCGATGGTCAAGACCAGGGCGAAGAGTAGATGGTTGCGTAGGCTAAGGCTCGCCACAGTTTAGTTGGCTCCGCTGGCACAGGTGTATAGCCAATATTCTCCAAGTCCTTGGATAACATTGGTGGTACACAAGGTGCTGCAGTCGCTTGCCTGCGGGGAGTCGTGTTTGCCCATTTTGCTTCCGCACTTGTTTCTCTATGTTATGTAATGAACCTATTTGGCCTGATCGGCCCTCTTTTGTAAACTCGACCCGACGTGGTCTATTTAACTCTGAGGTTGTAATATTAAGACTGGGTTGGTCTCATGATGTATGAAATGAATCAAGAATGTGTCGTGAGCGCTACCTACTGATCCAGGGAGTAGCGCGATGATTTCACAGAGGATTCTGGATTATAAAATCCGGGTCCGACAGAGCTGGTATCAGAGCATACGACTGTAGGATTCTTAGCTAGACTGGCCGAGCCTAAGGACTTAAGTCGTATTTTCAAAATTTAAGAAAAATTTTGGGAAAAATATAGCGTACTTATTGCTGTTGCTCACCACTCTTCGTTCTATACTTGCCTTGCTTTCATTGTGTTTTACTGACTCTTCCTCTTGTTTCAAAATTGTAGATGGCTGCTCCACCCGCCGCGGACCCTTGGGACTTTTTCTCCCATGGAGAGGAAGTCGGGCAGTATGTGGCTATCCTCCGGCAGCTCATGCTGTACTTGGGATACTACCGTCCGCCCATCTTCCGGGGTCGAGCGGTCCACATCTTGGACAGAGAGTCTTGGACCATGGAGGTATTCCTCTATGCCCGAGATGGTGAGTTCAATGCTCACACCTTCCACGCCCGGCGCCCGAACCGGGCCAGTGCGGGCTGCTCAGATGCTTCCCGCCACATCGCCGCTGTCGCGGGATGCACAGGGGTCTCCTGCAGTGTTCGCCCTACCGTCACTTCCCGTACCTTCTTGAGGGGGAACACTTCCCGGAGGTCGCCGACACCAGCGACGACGACCCCACTGACGCACTGTGTCCAATGACCTAGCTATGACGGCGTCCCTCAACGCCGCCAAGACGGTCGCCCGATTGCGGATGCTCTCACCTCCAGCCTACGAGCACTCGACACCCTCCGCAACAACCTGTTCAGGAAGGTGAAGACCACCGCGAGATGAGGCGCGAGAGAGATGCCGCCCTCGCGGAGTTGGCCCGGATCACCGCAATGACCACGTGCTCGCTCCAAAGACCTCCTCCTCACCAGACGCCGCCTCCAAAGAACAGGATGATCGCTCGGATATTTCGCCTGCAGGAGCCCGCAGACGAGGATGACCGCAAGAGAGCGCAGCGGCGCCCTAGTCCGCCGCCGCTTGACCTTGAGGGCCCACCCGCAGCGCCGCCTCACTGCTTCGCGCCTCGCTCCCGTCGCTTAGCCTCGGCAGCACCGCCTCCAAGCACTAGCCTCCCGAGCCGCTCCCGCTCCCGGGCGGCGGCCACTGGCAAAGGGATGCCCAATGGAGGAGTAGTCGAGCTTAGTTTCAGGTAGTTGTAGTGCTTGCTAGGCGTTGTTTTGGTTTGCAAGCACTCTTTCTCTGCTTCCCTTTTGTAGGCGATATGTTGTAACCAAGTGTCATGGCTTAGCATAGCCTATATGCTATGTATTATAAGTCATGTAAACACTTAACCTCGATTATTAATGCAAGTAGCCCTTAAGGCTTTGTATCGCAATGGTTGTTATTTCTCGTTTGATTTATGGCTTTCTGAGTGCTTTAGAGGGCTAGTAAACCCTCATACATATCTCTTAGTCCTAACCTAGGTTGTTCTCTCAGATGCCGCCCCGAAGAGCCGCTGCCCCACCTCGTGGTGCTTTCGCAGCTGGCCGTGGCCGCGGTCGTGGCCGTGGACAAGTTCAAGACTGCCCCTCCACCGCCACCTAACCCAACCATGGCGCAAGTAATGTTTCAACAGACGCAGATCCTTGAGCAATCGCTGCGGCCACAGACCGGAACCGCCGGTCGTCACTCTAAATTGGCGGATTTCCTGAGGACAAGACCCCTTACCTTTGCGTCCGCCACAGAACCCCTAGAGGCAGAGGACTGGCTCAGGGATACAGAAAAGAAGCTTCGCCTGGCCAGATGCTCAGAAGAGGATAAAGTAGATTTCGCTACTCACCACTCAAGGGAGCAAACGCCGCCATGGAGAACTATCTCATTGCCACAATGGCGAAGACTCGATGGTCGACGAAGAATCTGCAAAGACAAGGAGAGACTGCAGATCAAGCTCCCAAGACCCCGTCATTGGGAATTTGCGTAAGCTCGATGGCCATCGCAGAAGAACCACGGCATTCAATTTCTTGGAATGAATTCAAGAAGGTTTTCAGATCAATTTCGCTCCTACCGAACGATGAGGTTAAAGAAGGGCGAGTTCGATCCCTTAAGCAAGGACATATGTCCACAACGAATATCTGACAAAGTTCAACCAGCTCGCCCGCTACGCCCCGCAGGACGTCGCCGACGAGGAAGAGAAGATCGACAGGTTCGTGGAAGGGATGCGTGAAGACATGAGAGGCCAGCTGATCCTTCACGACTACCCCAGCTTCCACCACCTAGTTAACAAAGCTCTTCTGATGGAGAATGAAAGGAAGATCATGAGATCACCGCAAGAGAAAGATGGTCTTTCGTGGCCGCATGGTGGTTTTCCACCAAAACCAACCTTCCAGGTAGCTCGCCTTTCAGCCGATCCGCCACCGACACCAAGAACTCCAGCCAGCCCGCATCCTAGTGGGACTGGTTTCCGTGCTCTTCGCCCCGTGGGACAACCTGTATCAACCCATCCGGCAGCTCATCTCCATTGTTTCCACTGTGGAGAGAAGGGGCATTTTGCCAACCGGTGCCCCCAACGCCAGACTACTTCCGTGAAGGCCAAGCCAGGGGCCACATCACCAGTGGGCGTACACACGATCTTGAATAGAAGCCACCAGACGCCGCCAGCACCAAGACCTGCTTCAACACTGAACCGCGGCCGCGTGAATCATGTCACGGCAGAGGAGGCCCAGCAAGCCACTGGAGTCTTAATGGGTATGTTCCTTATCAAATCGCATCAAAGACAAGTTTTATTTGATTCTGGGGCTTCGCATTCGTTTATTTCAAGAAAATTTGTTGAAAGGCTTAAACTACCAATTTTTAAGCTAAAGAAACCCGTGGTACTTAGTTCACCCGGGGGATCCTTAACTGCTATCCTAGTAAGCCCTCAAGTAGAGATTGCTATGGAAAATTCCCAATTCCTAGCGGATCTCTTAGTGCTTCACGCCCAAACCCTGGACATCATCCTAGGGATGGATTGGTTGGCCAGATACCAAGGAATGTTAGATCGTACTAACAGAAGGTGGTACTCACCAAGGATTTCTAACCACGATAAGGGTTAATGTGGACCACTCCTCCGTTTGGATCATGCAATCCATAACCTTGAGGAGACATCATTGAGGCAACCCCAGAGTCCAGACTACCCTAAGTTTTTCCAGAAGAATTGCCTGGTATGCCACCAGACCGAGATATCGAGTTTGTGATCAACCTGAAGCCAGGGACTGCCCCGATTGCTAAGAGACCATACCGGATGGCTGCCAAGGAACTCGAAGAGCTCAAAGCGCAGATGGAAGAACTACAAGACAAGGGATTCATCAGGCCTAGCTCATCTCCCTGGGGTTCGCCTGTACTTTTTGTAAAGAAGAAGGATGGCACCGCCAGACTGTGCGTGGACTATAGAGCCCTCAATGAGGTAACCATTAAGAATAAGTACCCTTTGCCCCGCATTGATGATCTGTTTGACCAGCTGACAGGAGCAGCGGTGTTTTCCAAGATAGACCTGAGGTCAGGGTACCATCAGCTCAAGATTAGGGCTGAGGATATCCCAAAAACGGCTTTTACCACCCTGACGGCTGCTTGAGTACACCGTCATGTCTTTTGGCTTGACCAATGCGCCAGCCTATTTCATGAACCTCATGAATAAGGTATTCATGGAGTACTTGGATAAATTTGTTGTCGTATTCATAGACGATATTTTGATATACTCCAAGACCAATGAGGATCATGCTGAACATCTGAGATTGGTCCTCGAGAAGCTCAAAGAGCATCAGCTGTATGCCAAGTACAGCAAGTGTGAGTTTTGGCTCCAGGAGGTCGGGCTTCTCGACATATTGTAACCGCAGGAGGAGTTGCAGAGACCCATCAAAGGTAAAAGATGTCTTGGAATGGAAACAACCAACTTCGTGGATCGGTGCGTAGTTTTCTGGATTGGCGGATACTATCGACGCTTCATAGAAGGGTTCTCAAAGCCGCCTGCACTCCATGACCCACCCGCCAAGAAGGAAAAGAAATATGAGTGGTCAAGCTTGTGAGAAGAGCTTCCAGAGTTAAAGAAGAGGCTAACCATCGCACGGTGTTAGTTTTGCCGGACATGCAAAAAGACTTTGAAGTTTATTGCGATGCTTCACGCCAAGGACTTGGATGCGTGCTCATGCAGGAGGGAAAAGTTGTAGCCTATGCATCCAGACAACTCCGTCCTCATGAAGATAACTATCCAACCCATGATTTAGAGTTAGCGGCGAGTGGTGCATGCCCCAAAATTTGGCGCCACTACCGATCGGAAATCATTGCAACATCTTTACAGATCACAAGAGTCTCAAGTACATCTTCACCCAAACCGATCTCAACCTCCGCGAGAAGGTGGTCGGAATTGATCAAAGATTATGACTTGGATGTGCACTATCATCCTGAAAAGGCTAATGTAGTAGCCGATGCATTAAGCCGCAAGGCCTATTGCAATAATGTCATGATTCAAGAATCACAACCTGAGCTCTATAAGGATTTAGAAGCGCTTAACCTCGAGATAGTAGAGCACGGCACCATAGCAGCAATGGAGGTTCAGCCAACCTTAGAAGAGCAGATCAAGGCCGCCAAGAAGGACATCCAGAATCCGAAATTTAAAAGCCTCATGGCCAAAGGGAAAGCCCCTAAGATGGTAGAAGACCAACAAGGAATCCTATGGTATGGGAAACGCCTATTTGTTCCACACCAGAAGGAACTTAAAGATTTGATACTGAAAGAAGCCCATAGCTCAGCTTATACCCTGCACCCAGGCAGCACTAAGATGTATCAAGACTTGAAGATTCTCTACTGGTGGCCGAGAATGAAGAGAGACATCGCCGAGTTTGTAGCTTGTTGTGATGTGTGCCAATAATCAAAGTCGAACACCGAGGCTCGCAGGATTGCTCCAACCATTGCAAATCCTCAATGGAAGTGGAAGAGATTGGGATGGATTTCATCACCGGTTACCTCGCACCAAGTCCGGATATGACTCCATATGGGTGATAGTTGATGATTGACGAAAGTCGCCCACTTTATTCCCGTGAAGACTACGCACAAGGGAGACAAATTGGTGAGTTGTATATGGCTCAGATCGTGTTTACACGGAGTTCCCAAGAGGATAGTCTCGGATCGAGGATCTCAATTTACCTCGCATTTTTGGGCTAGCTCGCATGATGCCCTTGGAACCCACCTAAACTTCAGCACTGCATATCATCCCCAGACGGATGGACAAACCGAAAGGATAAATCAGATTTTAGAAGACATGCTCCGAGCCTGTGCCTTAGAGTTTGCTGTGGATTGGGAAAGATGCCTACCCTATGCGTAGTTTTCCTACAACAATAGTTACCACCAAGTCGAAGATGTCCCCATTCGAGGCACTCTATGGAAGAAAATGCGAACCCTCGCATTGGTCGAATCGGAGAAGGGTATATCTTTGGACCGATACCCTCAAGCGAGCGTAAGAGAAAGTTCGGTGATCGAGATTGTCTACAAGTCGCCTACCTGCATAAAGAGTTATGCCGACAATCGTCGCAGGGAACTAACCTTCGGAGTTGGAGATCATGTGTATCTTAAAGTATCACCCTTCGAGGAATGCGGAGATTTAAGGTGAAAGGCAAGCTTGCACCAAGGTACATAGGACCGTATCCAATCACCGCCAAGCGTGGAGAAGTAGCCTACCGCTTGAGCTACCCGCAAGTCTGATGCGCCCACAACGTGTTCCACGCTTCTCAACTCAAGAAGTGTCTCCGAGTGCCTCAAGAGCAAGCCCCGCTGAAGCCATCACACTCTGTATGACTTGTCATATCCAGAGCACCCAATCAAGATCCTCGACGCTGTGGAGAAGCAAACAAGGCGCCAAATCATCCGCCTTTGCAAGGTTCAATGGAGCCATCATTCGAGCGAGAAGCCACGTGGGAGCGTGAAGACCAATCAAGCTAGACTACCCCTACCTGCTGGATTAGCTCGAATCTCGGGTCGAGATTCTTTTAAGGTGGGTAGGTTTTGTAACATCTCGCTTTGGCCAAATTCAAAAGAAGAAAAATTTCCTAGTTTTTCCAGCTGCAAATCCAAGGATCGAAGTGGCTTGTTTTCTTACCTCTTCCGTCGCCTCGCTCGCCGGTCTTCCTCCCGCTCTTGCGCCCGTGACTCGGCCCCGCCTCGCCCGGCCGCTTCGCCGAGCGCCCATCCTCGCGCCTCTCCTCGCGCGGCGCCACGCTCGCCTCGTCGCCCGCTCCTCGCTGCCGCCACACAGCTGCGCCTCTCTCTCTCTCTCTCCCAGGCCTGCTTCGGCTTTGCCCACTGAGCCCGCCTCTCCCTCGTGCGGGCGCCTCCCGGCCGCCTCGGCCCCGCCCGCTCGCCCATGCCTGCGCGCCCATCCTCAGAGCTCTGCCGCCTGCCTTCTCCTCCTCCTTCGGCTATTTGCCGAGCGCCCTCTTCTTCTCCGCCTTCGCTCGCCCTTCCCGCTTCCGGCCCACTAAACCGCGCCTCGTCTTCGCCTCCGCCGCCGCCGCCTTCTCCTCCGCTGTTCCCCATCGCCGCTTTCTCCGTCTCGGTCGCCGCAGCCGCCTCGGCCCTTCACCTCGCCCGAGCCGCCGCTCTCTCCTCTCTCCTCCCACGGCGCCGCCGCGCCTCGCCTCGCCCCGCCCCTCTCCTTCTCCCGTTTTCTCCCGCCCCTCGGTTCTTCCTCGTCTGCGAGGAAGACGAGGCGACGCTTCCAACGCTGCCGCCGCTTTAACTCATCGCATGGGCGCCGACGGCGGGCCCACCTGCCGCCGTCGGCCGACAAGCGGGCCCACTCGCCAATCATGGTGAGGTTCACAGCGCCCGTCAGGTGGACTGGTCCACGACCGTCTCTTGGGACCGTGGACACGTGTCGTAGCGGTGAATTTCAGATTTTCGGATTTTCTATTTAATCAAAAATCGCTTTACGCTTCAAAAATTCATATCTTTTTCTTTATAACTCCGAAAAATATGAAACTTGTGCCCAAAAATTTATAATTTCAAAACCTATATTATGGTACTGATTTGATTTATGTTTGAATTCATTTTCTATGGATGTTGTATTTATTTGCTTTGTTTGCTTGTTTCTTTATTTTCCGGTGCGATCGTCCGAGTAGAGTACGAAGAAGCCGGTGACCCCAACTTCGACCACGCTCAAGGATACCTAGACTCTTCAACCTTTGACCCAGGCGAGTCAACACTTTGATCATATTGATCCTACAATTTATGCAAAATTATGTTCTTTTAAAATAGCAAACTGCATGCTTAAATTTTTATGCAAATGTATGTTAAATGGTCTTAAGGTAGCTAAATGCCAACTTGATTGTTAAGTAATTATTACACCTTGCCCTTGATATTTGAATTCCCTGGTCCTTGTCACCCTAGTAAATTATATGGTAACTTACTAGTATAGTCGGTACTCAAGTGCCATGCTAGCCTTGCTTGAGTACCGGGGTGTTAATCACCCCAATCATCATCCTTTAAACATGAAAAAAATGGTTTTGGGCAGTCATTGGATGTAGATGATCGTGTGTTATGCGTTAATTGGTTTTCTCCCCAAAACCCTAAACAACTTGCTAGTACCCCATCCGACGGATGGAAAGAATGGTGGGTGCGACGTAGCACGAGAATGGTTGGTATGTGGTATGAACCGTCCAGATGAATTAAGGACTTAATCTTGTCATGACCTCCTGTGTAAAACAAGTACAACCGCAAGTCTGCAAAGTGCAACTTGGCTTAGTAAAACTATTGAACCCCGAATGTCATCCCACAACCTGTTTAGAAGTGTGCAAGCGGCAGGGCGATGCCGCTTGAATGGGACACCGAGCACGGTGAAGTTGCTCGCCACGCTAGTCTCGGGCCGGGCCCGCTTGCTAGTCGTTGGGGTAAACATCTCGCACAACTTATGGAATTGGCCATAGGGTGAGATGACTAAGGGGCAAGGTAGTTTGAAACGTTATCGTGATGATCGCCAACTACATGACTACTAATCATGCGGGTAACGAGTATGATTGTCTCTTGCGTACAAAGTACAAACTCGCAGAGTCAAAATCATTTTAAAACCGCGCCTACGGTCATAAAGGACATGGGAACTTAACTTGAGGTAGTTCTATTTCAAAAATCTTTGTGGGTGGAAATGGGAACGTGTTGGGCTCATCTAGCCCTTGTTTTGGATTTTTCCCGGTAGCCTTACCCAAGGTCGATAATCGGTGGACGAATCATATCAAAATTTAAGCATAAGGTGGAGGTAACCTTCGCTGTTATTTATTATTGCACTTATTCTCTTTAATGAAAATGAAATCAGTTTAAAAATGCTAAGTCATAGGGATTTGTAATTATGTTATTTACAAATATTGCTTTGTGCAAATAAAAGAACCCGAGCCACCCTTGTTTAGCCTTGCATATATATTATTGCATCTGCTGTGTTGGCTCGCGAGCACGGTTGTTGTGCTCACTCTCGCTCTTTCCCCAAACCCCAGAAGCCTCCGAGCAGGATGATTACGCCTACTACGAGGAGCAAGGACTCGATGGTCAAGACCAGGGCGAAGAGTAGATGGTTGCGTAGGCTAAGGCTCGCCACAGTTTAGTTGGCTCCGCTGGCACAGGTGTATAGCCAATATTCTCCAAGTCCTTGGATAACATTGGTGGTACACAAGGTGCTGCAGTCGCTTGCCTGCGGGGAGTCGTGTTTGCCCATTTTGCTTCCGCACTTGTTTCTCTATGTTATGTAATGAACCTATTTGGCCTGATCGGCCCTCTTTTGTAAACTCGACCCGACGTGGTCTATTTAACTCTGAGGTTGTAATATTAAGACTGGGTTGGTCTGCGATGTATGAAATGAATCAGCAATGTGTACTGTGAGCGCTACCTACTGATCCAGGGAGTAGCGCGATGATTTCACAGAGGATTCTGGATTATAAAATCCGGGTCCGACAGAAAGATAGAAAGAAAGGAATGCACCACACAAGATCATGAATTGGATTATTTTGTTTGTACTTCACACTACTTTTGCAAAGAGCATAACTGTAAGTGTCAACTTTTAACTGAAAACATATTGTATTCCTGTCCTGTGTAAACTCTGGAAATTTTTCATTTGCCCTTGTCTTCCATACATGATCGTGTAACTAACCTAAAGATCACATTTGTTTCGTGCTTTTTGCATGGGAACCAATGTGGGGCGAGTTTGAGAGCAGATCTGTACTACTGTCAATGGCTTCTTTTCTGAACCTGTACAACGTATGCATCGTTTGGATCTTCAACGCAGTTCTGTTTGAAAAATTGTTAACTGAACAACCGATTCTCTGACGAAATAAATGGCCACTCCAATCAGGCCATCAACTGTGTAACTTGCGTGCAGCCGCTGCTTAATTGTTTCACCCATCTCTCATGCTAGTTCTTCGCGAATTTTTTTTATCCCAGCCGGTGTTAAATCAGCTTCCCGCCTCGGCACTGTTTCAAAATCGCTGGGCACGCGAAAAATTCGAACAAAAAATCAGAAGTGACCGCCTAAAACCTTATTTTGCATCCTTGCACGTGATCCAAGAACAACTACACATTTGACCCAAGATGCGATGGTTAAACAACAAACATGAACTCAGGCAACCATTACTCGAGCAGTTCTCACGCCAAACTCGACATGTTCGAACGATGCTCAATGCCGGACATGAATTTCACAGCTGATTCCAATATCACCCAACAACTGTACAATTCAAGAATTATGACCATAATTATTTGCTACAACCAAGAAAGAATTACATCCAAACACCAATTGAGCAATTGAACAATAAGTAGAGTAGATTTAGCAAGTCATCGAAAGATGCACATTTATAGAACGTAGCAACAAATAACAGGGCAAGAAATCCTTAGTTTAGCATCGGTACAAGCACAATTCAGCAACTAATAGTGACCTCCTACTAGAACGCAACACCTAGGCAGCCTAGAACACACGCTACTACACACACTGATACAGCATCCACAGCCATCACCACCGCCGCCAACGGAAGAGCGTCAGGATCTAGCTGTCGTCGCCGGCCGCGGCCTTGGCGCTGCCGCCGCCGGCCTTCTTGGGGAGGAGCAGGTTGTGGATGTTGGGCATGACACCACCGCTGGCGATGGTGACCGTGCCGAGCAGGCGGGAGAGCTCCTCGTCGTTGCGCACAGCGAGCTGGATGTGGCGCGGCACGATGCGAGTCTTCTTGTTGTCCCTCGCGGCGTTCCCGGCCAGCTCAAGAACCTGTAGGAAACAGGACAATTCGACCGATTACTCCAAAATCCTCGCCAATTCCAGCGAACTTAGCCAATCAAAGCACCCCCACACACACCCAGAATCGAATCTTTCGCCGAACCCCCAATTTTTCCCCCAGGGAAAACCCTAGAATTCTCCCCCAATTCTGCAACCCGGCCCCCAATTCAAGAACCGCAAACCCAACTGCTACAGTTAATCACCACCCAGAACCAAATCGAAGCACCAAAAATCACAATTCCAGATACCTCAGCAGCCAGGTACTCGAGTACGGCGGCGAGGTAGACCGGGGCACCGGCGCCGACCCTCTCGGCGTACTTGCCGGCCTTAAGGAACCGGGCGATCCTGCCGACGGGGAACTGGAGCCCGGCCTTGGAGCTTCGCGATATGGCCTTCTTGGCAGCGCCCGAGCCGATCGCCTTGCCCCTCCCTGCCATGGCTAGCTAGCTAGGGTCTCTAGTTGACGAGCGGAATCCGCGGTGGAGAAGCGAATGAAGGTAGGAGAAAAACCGGAGAAAGCGTGGAGGCAGCGAGCGGTATGCGTATGGTGGGAAGCGGAGGTGGGTAGGATTTTATAGGGGACGGGAGCCAATGAGGGTGGAGTGCGCGGATCGGTGACGTGGCGGGGAGATCGTGGAGCGCGAGGATCGGTCCTGGCCATTGGATGGGGAGAACCGTGCACAGGTTGGTTTTGGTTTGCCGCCACAGCGTTTTGGCGCTCGGTCGTGGGCCCCACTCATCTCTGCGGATCGTGCGTCTCTCTCTCTCTCTCTCGCGCCCTTTTTAGCTGCGAGGTCCGTACAAGTAAAAAAAAGCCGGAAGTTAACGGTTTAGTGAAAGTTTGGGCTGCGATGCAAAATTGCAAATTAATGCTTGAAATTATTTCTGTGTGGAGGATCCCCCCCTCCACCAACTAGTATATTAGAATACACTAGTCATGTGACCCTGTGTTGTAACAAAATATAAAATGCTATATATGCACATTTTCTTTTGCTTTACATGATAATTCATCAAAACTTTAGGCCAACATTGTTGTAAAGTTTCTACCAATTCCAGATAGCATATCTATAATGACTCAATCCAATAATTAGCAAACTAAGTAATAATGTGATATCACGTGTTCTAAACTCGCATTATTTTGTTTTCAGAGTAATAATGTGAAAGTATATAACGTTGGAATGAACTTGAAAACACAATCTGAATTATTTTGTGCACAACTCCAAAATAAAAAACCCCAATATACTTTGGCTGAAAAACTGAACAATTTAATATCTTATCTGAAGTTACTTCATCAGACTATTGCTTACTGTCTTGAACAGCTCCTCAACCTCGAGTATTGGCGCCATTATTTCATCCAATCAGTTTGATTTTTTATCATCACTAACTCGTATAGACTCATCCAACCATCCAGTTAGAAAGCACATATTCATATTGCACATAACTGCAGTATATATATAGTACCTTGTGTATGCTAACCTCCTACAAAACATTGTTCAGCACAACGTCGTCAGTTTGGCAGGACTCATCAGCTAATGAGTCCAACAACTTATCGCATTCAATGAAGCCACTTTGACATTGTTGAAGAAGTAGAACGTGGACTGTGGTAACGGTGACGAGGTGCTCCTCGCTGGAAAGCGTCTGCAGGTGGATCATTGTCACCACGAACTCACTGTAGTCCAAGTGGTCACTGATATCTACAGTACCTTGAACATACAACTCAACTATGACATAAAGTTTCTTCACTTCTCAAAATAGCTATATATATGGAACAAGCATTCCCAATAAGAGGATGGCCGAAGAGGTTCAGATTCACAATGCAATATTAGTAGTTCAACAATAGTTAGGAGGCAAGCAGGCATTGTGAGACAATCATAATCCTGGAAATAAATGCCTATAAATAGGGATAAAACATATTGTAGGATATTTCATGGGCTAGAAAAACATAAAACCAGGTGATTAAACTAAAGATGATAAGCAAATGAAAAATGGTAGCACTATTGGCACATTTTATCATGGTTTGTCTGAAAAATGCTTGTAATTCATTATGGTTTGAGACACCCTGCCTTCCCCTTCCAAAAGATAGGTTGTATACCAGACCAAGGATGGAGTATTCAGAAAGAGGTGAGCTCATATCCTTCAGAGCACATGGTAGTGCTATAGACCAGTGTTATGAGACATAACATGGGGAGGATTTGAGCAAGCATAGGTGTGATGGAAAGAGAAATATCATATATGATGTCCAATGGGGAAGTAAGGAATGAAGCAAGACTGATGGCAAAACTTATGTTCATATTTAAAATATGCACATTGAACCGTAGCCAAACCAATATATCAAAATATCAAACATGCTCAAATTACATTAGCATGTTTCACTCAAGACAAGTTATTTTCCAAGTTGATTCCAGGTAACTCGCAAGCATTGGGCTTTTTGCATAGCCCCAGATGGAGCTACAAAAGTCTGATCTTGAGCCTTTAAGGGCGGAAAATGCAACCATTAAACTCACAAACCATTTGAGAAATGAAAATGTGTGATATCCCATATAGTTTATAATGTATGCAAACCGTCTGGAAATATTTAACATAATTTTGTTGTCTAGAATTTGAGTAATCTAACTATCAACACCTGTTGAGTCCTTTACTATCTTACAAGACAATAGTCTATGTTCCCTTAGTATCACATTTTCTTAACCACCAATGTCTGTTAGGGGCAACAAAATTCTGTCAAAATTTTCTTACTTGCTCTAAATAAACAACACCTAGATATGGTTTGCAGTTTGCACATATAGTAATCATCTTCATAGAAACGGAGCATGGCAACCCCTTTTGATAGGACATCAAAAGTTAAGTTCTACATTGTAATGTATTGTTATGTGCTTTATAGAGCACAAACATATTACTGGCTTATTAAAGGAAAATGTCAGATCATATATGTGTTGTTTAGTATTATAGGCATGTGGAGTTGTCTAGAGCATGGCATGATGCAAACTTGTTCAGATAGTTCAATAAATGGGAAAGTTTTCAGTGATCAGCTTACAAAGAATATCCTTGAATCTGAATGTTTGCGAAGGTTCGAAAACTCCATCAGTATCCTTCCCAATCCACCAGTTGAGTTGACTGACAACAACAAAGGTTCTAATGAAAACTATTAATGAAAATAACATGAGTGGAGTGATAAATCATAAATCAATAAAGGCTCTTTCGCCACAAAACTCTTATATAAAAACCAGATCATTGTAAAACCTACATTTCAGCCTCATTTCAAATACATGATGGTTGGAGATTAATCTGTTGCCTTCTTTATTAGCAGCCAAATGACAAAATTAAGAATCTGGACAAACCATCTTATTTCCTTGCCCACTATCCTTCAGGTCACACTGACCATAGAAGCACAATGAAAATCACAAGCACGACTCACAAGGCCTTTCCTCCTCATGACTCCCGTTGTGCATAATCATATTCTTTGACCTCATCTTCCTCAGTTTCCCTGGTCATCCAAACAACACCACAAGTTACCTCTCATTTCACCAATCTGCATATAAATAGCTTACAACAACGAGCAGATATATTATTGGGCAAGAATTTCGTCAGTGGAAGTTCCCAGTTCCCACGGCCCGCACCCTCACACTATATCTCATACCCACGGCTAGTACCAATGTGGCGCTCATCGTCAATCCCCTGCTCCATTTCTTGCACCCTAAGCTGTGCATATTCAGAATCCTGCTTTGCTTGGTCCACTTCAATCTGCGCTCTCTCCAGCTTGTGCTTCAGCTCTCAGCTCCTCTATAATTCTCTTAGTTCTCTCTAGCTCTTCCACCACCTGTGAATCCTCTTTGAATAGTGCAATCTCTTGTTGGACCTTTTCAAGTTCAAGTTGCATAACCCTGCGTCTCTGCATAAAAACAAAATTCTTTACTGATAGTAATCTGCATATGGAAATTTAACTATGTTACTGAACAACAGCTCGAGGAAATATATTCTGTCCCCCTACTGTTTCTCCTAAAAAAGGGAGTGCATTTCTGTTGTGGGATGGAAATGCATACAATGCAAGATAAATTTGCGCCTTTGACCATGACCCATGTGCAGTGTTAAACAAAGTGGCATACCTCCAATGTCTGAGCTTTGTATGCTTTCCAATCAACAATTCCTCCGAACTTGGTGACAGGCTCTTTAAAATACTCAAATTGTGCAGTAATGTCAACAAGACCTCTGTATGGGCTTAACAAACTGCCACCAAAACTACTCTAGTTCTCAATCTAGAATAAATGGTTGCATCTTATGAATTCATTTTTTCTGAGTGGACACAAGAATTAGCACCTTGCGTTCAAGATCTGCATAGAGGCAATCCAATGGAAAGAGCAACTGTATTAAACATATGAAAACTTCAGGACAGTGCTAGTAAATATTTCTAAAACATATAGGCATGAAATGGAATAGATGGAAGCATCAGAGCATCTATTCCTTTACAATGGCAAGTACAGTCAGCCCTTTGTAGATATAATCACCAAAAGAATTGCAACTTTGTTTAAGATCATCAAACCAGCATCCATTCCCATTGTAGTTGTCTCATGGACTAAACAGAAGAGGGAACAACATTAAAAAAACACGAACCTGGAGTTCAGGATGGAATCGATCAACCATTAGGGTGGAATTTTACTAAATCAGTTGGAATTGGATGCAATTCGGGGAGGATGAGCTTGCCCTTGTGGCAAAGAGATAGGAGGGGGAAGGTGGGAGCGCATATCTCACCTGATATCCGAACTCCCGACTCAAGCCGCACCAGGCACCACCACCCTACGGTTCCCAGCCCCCCAGCGCCGCCGTGCTGCCTACGAAGAGCATCTAGGCAGATGCGCGAATGCACGGTGGAGGTCTGCAATGTTTCCGTTTGGAGCTGAGAGGGAGAGGAGAGGAAGGAGGAGGTGGCGAGCATACCGAATCAAACCAAAAAAATCGCAACAAAACAGCGAAAATCCATCATGGGGCTGCTCAGACCTCGTCGTGGCCGCCTAGCCCTTCGACAATCGGAGGCCGCACCGGCCCGCGCCCCACGATTCCCCCTCCCCGCCATTAGTGCCACCAAATCCGCCGCGGCGGTTGCCCAAGGAGGGCCTCCAAGCCGATGCGTTGCGGCGCCGCATGGTGGGAGGGGTGGCCCCTGGGAAGTGGAGGTCCGAGACAGCATCCTTCCTCATCACCGCCGCTCCGAGAAGGTCGCGAGCTCGAAGGAGGAGGGTGGGGGGAGGCGTCGTGTGAGCGGTTGATGGGCGAGCAGCGGCCGGGTGGGGGGAGAGGGAGAGGGACGGGGAGGAAGGAAGGAAGGGAACGAGCGGGCGACGTGCGCTGGGTGGGGGGGTGGGTGGGGAGAGGGATAGGGAGAGGGAGGGGGTAGGAAGGGAGCGGCGGGTTAGGGCCGCGGGGGAGAGGGAGAGGGAGGGGGAGGAAGGAAGGAAGGGAGCGAGCGGGCGACGTGCGGCGAGTAGGGGCGACGTGCGCGAGTGGGGGGATGGGCGCGTGAGTGAGCGGGGAGGGGGACGAACGGGGTAAACTGAGAATTATAATAGTTAAGATAATAGTACTTGTAGAGTATTCGTGCGTTGTAACATATTCTCAAAAGAAGGTGATACATATTAGCAAATAAGATCTTAAACAACATAATAAATATCAATTTTCTTTCAAACATATAAATAAAAATATTAACTCCGCATTTGCACCACCTGCTGCTACTACTACCCGGAAAATAAAATTTTGAGCTCATAGATTGTTTACCTTTGGAAGTTGAAAATGATTGTCTTTGACCTGAATAACAACAAGAAAAGGGAGAATGAAAATAAGCAAAATTGAAGTTGTAGGAGTACTCGAGTATACATCAAAGGTATTAAAAGAGTAGCAAATGTTGGCCAATCAAATGGCATTCAACGAGTGATATATAAATAAAACTAATGAAAAGCTGAATATGAACACTATCTGAAATTTATACTATAAAGTCTAATTCAACTTTCAATGAAAATGATGGAAATAAAAGCATAGCCTTGCTTAATTAATATTCTTTATCACACGTCAATCTTGCGAAAGAAGATGAATACTTCTTATTATCTTTGTGGCTTGTGAGATAGATGAAAAAATATTTAATATAAATAGAAGAAGTGGAATGCAGTATATCAAAAGTATTCAAGGTTGACGTCAATAATATTTCCATTCAGAGTATCAAGAACCAATAAAAAGCCATTGTATTTCCCGCAGCGAGAACCAAGATTCTTGGCAAGAACTAATCAAAAGTTGCAGTCACATAGGATTTGGGAGAAACAAAAACAAGTTACCTAGCTGATTAAGCACACTGCCAATGTATTCAAGGTTGGCGTCAATAATAATAAGCTTGTAATACTCTAGTGTGTTAGGAATCCAATACGGCATGCAGATCATTACTGAACATGATTGTTGTGCTTAAAGAATCACACCTGTTGTAGCAAGGACAATTCCTTGTCACCTTTGATAGAGTGCATGAATCAATGTTCATCTTCATTTGCTAGCGCTTTAAGCTAATTCATACTGATAAAAAGGGAGGAGAAGAAATCCAATTTTAAAAGCATGGGAGATGTTATAGCAAAAAAAATACACTATTTACAACTATAGGGATAAAACAATCAAATAAAAAAAGTGTAATTGTAGTTTTCGATCGTAATGCAGTACAAGTGTGGAGGAATGCACGACAACACTATAGCGCTAATAAAACACCGATTTTACTTTGATTCTCCAAAGAAACAATGTTATTAAAATATGGGAATCAAGTATGGATTTTCTCCAAATGGTTCACTTGTGTACAGAATGAAGCTGGCCTTACATCCACAATGAAGCCAATAGTGGTGTTGATAGCGTAGCTTGGCCAATATGTTTTGCAAATCCTGCAGGACAACAGATGACATGTTAATCTTGTTCCTTCAGCAACACTTGCACAATATTTTCTTAGATAAAAAAGAAGTCCAGATGAGAACACAGAGCAAAGAAAATAATGTCAAACACTTCAGAATTCATACTTCAGAGTCGAGCCACTGCTCTCTTCCTTTGTCACAACAAAATGTGAAGAAATAAGCATACCAGGAGCTAATAAACATTTATGATTAAACATTTTTAAAATCCAAATTGGGTAGGATCCAATTACGTATGCATCTTGGTGATCATGATCATGACAATAACCCTTATTGGAAACGAAATAGGGAAGGATCCAATTATGTTATGCACCCTAATGATCATGAACATGACAATGGATAATTGTGACAAAATATGTGAACAATATGACAAATAGATATGGAAACCTAAAACGACTACAGTGGTCTATCTCAAAGCCTTTCTTCAATGAATCGATTGCGTCTGGCGGTATCACATTTCAATGCCATGATCAATTCACATGCAAATCTCATACAATCCCAGATGAGGGGGATTTTTTTGGGAGTTAGTTCACTTGGTCTCAGTTTTGTAAGTAAAATTAGCAGTAATTGACACATCTTTGAACAATGCTGTGACATAACAATGATACTGAATTTGTGATTCTAACTATAACCAACAGAATTATAGAACAAAAAATGATGCAAATATGAGAATATAAGAGTAATGACTACCTCTTTAGTGATCACCTCCACCTCTTCCTCCTCTCCCTTCTTCTCCTCCCCCTCCGGTGCCAGCAGCTCCACCTCCTGGTTCTCTAGCTGTGCGAGCGCTATCTCGGCCTTGCAATATACCACACCAACCTCCGACCCATCCACTGTGTGCTCTGCCTCGCCCTCGCTCCACCATCATCTCCAGCTCTTGTGTCCTCTCCCTCTCCGCCGCCTCCCGCATCCTCACGTTCGTATGTGGCTGCAGCGCCACCGTAGGCTCCACCCTGAGTCCGACACGCAAGTGGCGGATCTCGATTCTGACCGGCTCAGCACCGCTGAAAGCATCTAGGCCCCTAAAAATAATTTTGGTAATTAATGTCAATAATGTGTTATGGGACTAATATGTGTGCTAAGATGTTTTAAGGGTTTAGTCCCGGAGTTTAAACGATGACATGAAAAAGGCAATGCAAAGATGGTAAAATATCGACTTGGCTCAAAGTAGAGGTATTGTATAGTCTAAGGATCCTTTTATAGTTTTTACCGGTCTCGGTGTTTGGAGAAAAGAATAGATTAGTAGGCTAGATACCGTACTATAAAGAGGGATCATGGCTAGTAGCTTAAAAGTTATTTTTGTACCATTTTGATCAACCAAAGATATGCATTGCATTTAGAATAGCTCCTGGAAACTATTCAGTACAAATCGGTATGACTGTAATTGATGAGCAGTACTACCGTTGGTCGGTAGAACCAGATTCTAGTTGGCGGTACGTTTATTCCAGAGAGCATGTTTTTGGACTTTTCATCTCCCTTGAAAATCGACATTACCGTATTTCTTGAGCGGTATTACCGGAGTGCGATAGTACTGAATTTTACAAGGCAGCACGTTATTTCCAGAGAGGGTGTTTTTTCGTGTGTTTTGATCCTATGGAAATTGGTAGTTCCGATCTAGCCGAGCGGTACTATCGGCGTGCGGTAGTACCGGATCTTTTGAGTGCGGTACGATCACATCTTTATATAACGGCTAGTTCAGACGCATTTAATGAACAACAGTCCACTGTTGAATAGTGATTCCGGTAGTACCGGGTTTCAACAGCAGTATTACCGCAAACCCTGAATTTTTCAGGGATTTTGTTCAAACGGCTAGTTTTGTGGTTAGGGGCTATAAATACACCTCCACCTGCACCTAGCTCAATACCTTTGAGCATAATGAACTTCATTGAATACATTTGAGCCTCTAGTGTACTCTTATCTACCCATTTGATCATAATTCATATTTTGATGTAGTTGAGAACATTTAAGTGCATTGCATCATCGGTTGATCATTTTGGCACTTGTTTTCTTCAAGCAAAAGCTGTGGTTTATTACTCTTGGTGCTTGGCAGCACCTAAACGGCTTGGAGAATGATTTGCGCGGTGATCTCTTCAAAGAAGATTGTGAAGTGACCCGGCAAAGAATTGTGAAGTGCTTGTATGCTCACCATCTCCAGAGAAGAGGAAGAGTAACTCTAGTGATCGAGGGAAGTGCTCATGTGGAGCCGACTTGATTCGTTCAAGTTTCCTCAACGTGGACTAGTGAACACCGACAAGTCTTCGATACCATGGGAAAACATCGTTTGTCTCCATTGTGGTTTATCTCTTGTCATTACTATTTTCGCATTTACATTTCTAGCAATTTACTTGTGGAGAATTGCTTAGCCATAATTGTATTTAATTTTGACATAAGCTTTGATATTGTCATAAATAGCATAGTTTTCATTCCTTGTATTTGTGCTAGAAAACTTTGTTAAGACATACAAGATAAAATTGATTAGTTGTTCAAAGAATTTTAGAAACCTCCTATTCACCCCCTCTAGTCAGTCATCCTTCATCCTACAACCGTCGCCGCAGGCTGCTGATCGTACCCCATCTGCTTCAACAGCATGAACCAAATGTTGCACTCCGGGATGGCCTCCGCGAGCCCGGACATGGTGCGGGCATCCTCTTCCCGCTACTTCCTGTCGTGCTCCTGCCACCTCCACTCCTGCCACGACACCCCCTTGGCGCGCTTCACCTCCGCCTGTGTAGTAGGTGTTGAGGCCCGCTTCCGGTGCCCAAGGCTCCTTGAGGGGGGTTCGGGGCTTGAAGGAAGGAAGTTGGACATGTAGCCCATGTAGTCCTCATCAGTGTCGTGCGGGCGGTTGGGGAAGCGTGCGAGCAGTTAGGGGAGAGAGATGCGGACCCACGTATCGTCGCAGAGGAGAACAGGAGTAGCGACGCGAACGAAGCTCACTCTCGACGTGGGGGATCATCCTGTTGTGCGGGGTAAACCCCTTCTTTTGTTAGTTAAGATATATTAATTACATAGTTACATAAATATTTAAAAAATCCGTACGGCCTCCTCGTGGGAGTGCAATGAAAAAATATTTGCACAAGTGACTCACTTATTAATGACACGTGACATAAGTTGTGTGTACATGGTCCGTCCAAACATATTGTAGCCATTTATAGAGAAACACACCCTATATGTTTTTTCCTTGCACTTCCCACCCCTATTCCCACATAATCCATATGATGTAGAGGATTGCGACTGAATCAACGGTTGTGGGCATGTGGCACAAAGAGGGGCGCATTGACCAAACAACAAGATAGTTCATCCAATGTGGTAGTTTCAACTACGTAAAAGCATCATTTGGTGTCGGTCGTTCGCTATCTCCTCCCTGATCTAGTGTTCTCTCACAGACAATCGTGCGTCGTGCTGTCTAACCCACCTCCTGAAGCAACATTAAGATCCTCGCCATCACGGATAAGGAGAAGAACAAGCGGCACACAAGTCTAGGAAGATTTGTATAGCCTTCACGAAAAACATCGTCTACAGATAATTACTTACTGCATACAAGAGGTATCGATAACTATATTGTAATTTTATGGTTGCTAATTAGATAATTCATTTACTAAATTCTGAATTAATTTTTCTTTGTAAAATTTTGGAGTGGATTTGTTGTGATGTTTGGATCTTCAACGCATTGACAAGGATCTCACTTCTTAGCAGGTACATTATAACTTCTACTTGAATTTGGCTACTTATCATTATTTTTGAAAGAATTTTTGATATGTTCGATGATTAATCATCAATAGGTTAGCCTGTGAAGCATGTAATTTAGGTTAGCATGATTGGACAGAAGAAAAAGGTTGTGTGTACTTTGTCATCGATGATTAGCCACACCAAGGAAAGCATGTTATCATGTAGATTAAAGAAACTCTATAAAGTGGGATATATTTGTTTGTTGACATATAGCTTCTTGTATACTACCTTTATGTTGGCTAGTAGGGTGCCATTAATTACAACAAAATATGATTAACATGACTATTATTTTTGTGTGTAACCATGTAATCATATTCTGCTATAATGCATAGCCCCCTACAATCTGTACTAACCTCAGTCATCTAATAGTTTTTCCAATTTGCAGGTCCAAATTCCTTTTGTTGTGATACTTGGAATCCTTGATCCTTCAGTAGTCAATACTATCTTGCAGTACTTCCTGGCAAACATGATATGGTTTAGAGAGCACCGGGAGGTCACCAAATATTTGATTTGTGCAGTTATCATGCACTGTGTATGGATGTTAAAGATTATAGCTTCAATGTAATTTGGATAACTTCTTAATTTCTTGAAGGCCAATGATAAGTGATTTACATTCTGTTTTGAAGTTTTGGGTGTTGAAACAATTATATTTATTGTTGCTGCCACAAACATTCTATGGAACACATATGCAGTTTCTTTTGACCTTAATTGTCAAGGTTTTGTAGAGAGAATTTGTCTACCCATGTCAAGACCCAAACCAATTTATTTGAATATTGTTGCTTTGGATTTAGAAATTTATGAAAACCTTTTTTATTCACCGGGTACTGCATTTTAGCAGCTATATTGATTATATAGGTCATTTGTTGAACATTAGTTTCTCTTTGAGCTAATTTCATGTCATCCAAATATTTTTCCCGTTGCAATGCACAGACACTTTACTAGTATATAGTATGACCTAAATATTAAACAACACTAGCGTTCATTTGAAATATAGGGATTTTTTAAATTCCTATCGGAATTGAATATTTCTTACTATTTCCTACAGAATTCTAGTGAAATTTTGCATTTCAGACGGAGGAGAATTCAACAGCGTTCCAAATTCCTATCACAACATTTGTAGAGTACTTCGCCTCAGTGGTCAAGAATTCAAGATGGGCTGAACGGATGACCAGCACCATCTAGCCAGACTGGGGAGTAACAAACACGTGGAGGGGTAGCTGTCGAGTCGAGTGTGCCTACCTAATCCAAGTCGTCGATTACTCAATCATGGCACAAACATATATGTATGTGACTGGCTCATCATCATTTTCAAGACCACGATTTGAGTTGCACAAATTCGCGTTCTTCCGAGCATTTTCTTGGGGCAATTGGATTATGGGAGCAAACACATCGATAAGTGTTAAGCAGTCCGGTCAAATGCAACGATTCAATTGCCAATTGCCAAACCGATGTCCAGCCTAACCAAGTTTTCCACTAGATAAGTGATAAACCGACATGCAAAACCACCTCATTCTAAAACTCTACAAAACGGAACCACTTCCAAAATCTAAGACACCAAAAAGCTATCATAAGTTTGCAATGGAATATAATCTATTTCTTTCGTTCCGCTAGAACATCGACTAATATCCACTTCATTGGAATAAAATGAGTTTAATGAGGAAGGAAGCAATTCATCCCTGGAACACTTGGACAAATCGCATCACTTCTTGTTGTCTTGCACAACACAAAACAAACTAGTTTACGCACATTATTAACAAGAAATTTGATACTTCAAACCACAATTTTGAAACGTCGTAGGCAAATAAGACCGAGCCACAAGAACGCACCAGGGAGGACTCAAATGATGTGACAGCTTAAAGGTTCAGTCCAGTTGATGTTCGCAGCGCCCCACTTGTCAGGGGAAGATGAAGGAAAATACATTGCACCTTCATCACCATAGTCTATGTTATAGCCTATTTGTCGTTTGTCATTGACGCCCAATTTGAAGCTCCTAGACTCACTATTTGTTGATTCTTTATCTTCCCTCCACTGCTGCTCAACCTTTTGGCATATCTCAACATTTAAATTTGCAACCAAACTAATGGTAACATGACATCTTGGAAATTTAACAAATGTAAAACATGGTCACTTGTTGTAATATTTTGTGTGTTGGTTTCCTTTTTATAAGTTTCTTCTTCACAATGAATTGATTTCTCATTTTACCTAATGTGTTTTTTCCGGCAAGAGTTCCACCTATACTATGGTGTCAACTTCTAGTTGTTATCTCATTGTTTTGTACTTAATTTTGCACCCTTGCTTGCTATGTGTGCTATGCTGAGAATAAACAGTTTAATGATATATTATTGATAAGCACAAATGGTGTTGTTTGGCATATTGGTTATCTTCGGAATTTATTGGTAATCTAATCTTTTATTTGTTAACAAAGGTATTGGACAACTGCCATATGTGTATATACATTAAGCAATGTTTTGTTTTTGGTGTATGCATCAAAGTTGTTGTCGGACTCAAAGCAAAGAAGCACAGTTTTGACTCCGGGTCTTGTAGTGAGTTGTGCGTATAGTTGCAACCAACCGATAATGATGCGGCCAACCCAACTATTTATGTTTATAGAATTAATCCTTGTTTTCAACTGGATATCAACAGCGTGCACACGGACGGCTTGGAGAAACAAGGTGGTGCCAGGGCTATGATGCTTGCATGTGAGCATGCTGGTGCGCACGAGGAAGGGTTTGACCAGGCTGCACATGTGGAAACGACGGAGTGTGGAAATCAGTATGCAGGCCTGGTACAAAGGGTTGTGTGTGTGCATAGCAACACATGTGCACATGCACATATTCATTCAGGAAAGGAGTAATGCATGCATGGAAATCGGTCGGTTGATGCAGCCCGTGAAATAATAAGAGATTGTCTTGGAGATAATTGTGCAACGAATCAGTTTGGCTAGGGAAATCTCCAAACAACAAAACATAAATTTGGACCAGCACGTTCCATGCCAAATCCACGTGATATCCTTTCTTTGCACGAACTTGGGTGGGGCCCACCTGTAGCCGTGGCAGCCAATAGAATAAATAAGTTACGGTAGTTTTTAGTTGGTATGTTTATTTCCTTCTCCACGAGACCGTTTTGTTTTAGTGGGTCCTTTACAAAATCAATCCAAACTCTTTGTTTTTGTCACATACGTTAGTTTGGATCAAATAATTTATTTGGTTTCCGAGATGTAAAAGGAAATATACATGTTTTAGTTTTGGATAAGGACTTCTAGTTCGAGTACATCCTTTTGTGCATGCATGTGTGCTGCCTATAAAAGCCAAAGGCCTTCAACCACGCAGGCTCAGATTATTGATTATGAATAGAGTTATTTGGTGTGTCACCATGAGGATCTATCCCTGTTATTGTGTGTGTGCAAGTTCTTGAGAGTTTCCCATCTAGGATATATCTGATCGCTACTCAGGTTTAATCTTATTGATTAGATTTGGGTGCTGATCCTGTGTGATCTCTTCTCTTGTTCGTGTACTGTGGCATGCGCGGGTGTGAAATTTATTTATCCAAGTGTGAGTTGCATCCTGTAATTCTTGCTCCACATATTTGTTCAGGAAATACCACCGTGAAAGATCGGGCAACTTACAGATTTAATCTCATCTAGAGATTTGATCCGCATCAGATAAGCAGTGGAATACACAACACATATTAGTGTATTAAAAAACTACTCAAGGTGATAAGTTAAAAAAACACATGACCCCCTTGGTCCACTTCTAACATGTAATATTATCTAGAACCTCTACAGGGTTACAACAACATCATCAGCATCAAGATACCATCTTGTCATATGGTACAACAACATCAACACTTGTGTGTGAGGCAATACACGGTAATGAAACTAGCATGCCATATACTAAATGTTTTGTCCACTTCATGTTTCAGTTGTATCTCACAAACCATATATCCAAACATTATGAAACTATGAAGAACTGTAGATCTACGAGTCCTTAGTAAGCTATCAAAGATTCAACCAAATCAGGCATGGTTTCACAATCCAATCTGGCCTTATAGCAAAACAACAAAGTTTTGAATCTACTACTAACTGAGCCAGCAAACCCCCTTATAAATATAATGCTCGACTCAACCAAACCTCAAAACGACTGTTCAAGGCACACAACTGCGAGTGTATGTTGGAGAATTAATATTAGAGTTTAATAATAGTCTAATTCGCGTGTGAGTCGAGAGTTGTGTTAAAGTCGGATTGTAAACTTTGGCACTATAAATAAAGGGTGTGGGTGTCCCAAGGGACACACATAATTATTCCTCAAAATTCAATATGGTATCAGAGCCAATCCATCCCAAACCCTAACCCGGGCAAAACCCTTACATCGAAACCGCCACCGCAATCGCTTCACAGTTAATCCGCTAGCCGTCGTTGTCTCATCACAGTTGGTCCTCCACGATCGTGTCCCACGGGAGTGGACCACGGCCGTCCGAATTGCGTACGAGAAAGCCGGGGCGATGACATGAGGAGGTGCAGCCGGCGGCCAGTGGTGCGACAACCTAGGACGGACCGGTGGTGGGGACGCCAGTGGAGGTGGATCTAGCAGCGGAGGCTGCAACAACGACGGATCTGGGGCAGTGGGAGGATATCCGGTGGTGGGGCCACTGGAGGTAGAGTTGCCGAGGAGGTGCTGGTCGGGGAGAAGATGAGGTGGCGCTCGGTGAGGGGAGAGAGAGGAGAGCAGGTCGGGGAGGAGATGAAGGCGAGGAGGAGGAGGCTCGACCGGAGGTGGAGTTGCCAAGGAGGTGCTAGTCGGGGAGAAGATGAAGGTGAGGAGGAAGAGGCGCCTGGTGAGGGGGAGAGAGAGGAAGGTAGATCGGGGAGGAGATGAAGACGAACAAGACAAGTACAATCTAATCGGTGAGAGGAGAGAGAGGAGCAGGAGAGGAAAAGAAGGAAGCAACGAACGGAAGAAAGAAAAAGAAAAAAAAAGAATGGAAGTAAAAACAAAGGGGTGTGTGAGGTGTTTTGCTTGGCTAAGTGCACACGGATGTGTACCAAAGGTGCTTCAAGGTATAGGATTTGGACGAGAAGAAAGAAAGAAGGAAGGGAGGAAGGAAAGAACTGTTGGTCTGCTAGGTTGCTGTTTGTTGATAATTGAGGTGTTGTCGCGATCGTGGAAAAGACGCGTGGCATAGTTTGGTGCTCGGGTTGTGTAAATAGACCAAGGGAGAGAGAGATAAGAGAAAAAGTGGTTGTGCTAATGGTGGAATTAGTGGTGGTCTCGAAGGTGTTGATGTTGTTGTTGGATTTGGTGTTGGTACTAGTAGGAGATGTGTTTGTGGTGGTAAGTGTTGGATGGTGGTGGTGTATTCGATGGTGTTAACGATTTCGACGATTGTGATGACAAAACAGGAGTTGGTGGTAGCTCAAATGGAGGCTATGGTGACGGTACTGGTGTCGTGAGGTGGTGTTGATATGGGTGCTAGAGATGGTGTTGCTGGAGAGGTCCGGAGGCGGAATGGTAGAAGGTGGAGATGGATGCTAGGGGCGTGTGGGCAGAGGTTGTGGAGATTAGGGGTGATTGGGGGCATGTGGGTAGAGGAGGAGATTGAGGTTAGGACAGCTGGAGATGGATTTCGTGACATCCCTGGTGGTATTGGTGTTGAGCAATTTTTTGGTCTTTTTTTATGATATTGGCTATAGAGTCGGTGATATAATTGGTAAAGTGTTGTATTCTAGTAATAGTATTATAATATGTAACAACATAGAGATGATTGTTATCTCATACCCATCTTGAGGGGGAGCCTAAATCGTGTGCGAGTCAAGAGTTGTATTAGAGTCGGATTGTAAACTTTGGCACTACAAATAAAGGGTGCGGGGTGGGACACACACAATTATTTCTCGAAATTCATCAGTGTACAATGAACTGATCAAATTTGAAGTCGATCCAACCATCTTTAACCCTGTAACCATCAACATGATGATGGTCGATGAAGGATGCAACAATCTGTAATAGAGCTTCACCTTCCAATCTCCTCTCCTCTTTCTCAGATTGCGTCTGTGTATTTGCCATGATAGTTTTGCTCTCTTACAGCAGTAGCAAATGTAAGTCAAGAGGTTAGCCCCCTCCCTCCCCCCCTCATAAAAGGGGATACAACTAAACCACTGATTACAAAGCAAATCAATGGTTCACAAGCACTTGTGCTTCTTGGTTGATTGGCTCCCAAGTCACTTCCATGTAGAGGGATTTAGCCCAACGATGGTTTGTTCGAATGTTAGTAAGAACTTTGCTCGCAAGTTTGATTTCATTGATTGACGAGTTCGTTTCAACTGTGCTTTTGAAGTTGACAAATGGTACGGTAGCACCAAATCTATCCCATCACAAGCCCAAGCTCTGAATAGCTCATGCAACATTCAAGGGGTTGTATTACTCCTAGAATGGCCATCGTCAATTTCTATTAAAATTTAGACATTGTATATTACCTTCGTTCCTAAGTAGATGTTGTTTCAGGTATCGGTATAGTTTTCAATACACATGTTATGAGCAGATCTAGATGCCCTCCATGTTCTAAAAATGTAGTTTCAGTTATGACCGAATGACTGATTCTCTACATACTACTGTCCATCAACTTGCGGCGCTGCATGCTTGCAGAATGTAATTAAGCCAAGGAGCCGGGTATTGCAGAACTGAATGGGACTTCCAGCCTTTCAGGTCATTCAATGAACGACCGACCCAGCAGAACCTGATGCATTTTTTTTTTCTCAAATTGAAGACTCTTTTTCCCGAGTCATCAAAGTCAGAAAAGAAAAAACTCTGTCGGCCGGGGGCAACGATCCTGAACGAGAAAGGTGAACAGCAAGCTAGACTTCACATAAACGTTTAGTCAACCGTCAGTACTTGCTGGTTACTACACATTCTTAAAAGAGCTTGAATATACTGAAGAGTACTGAAACCATTCATCGCGTTGCATTCCTACAGGATTTTATTGACACGATAAAGAGTATTACTGCCATTTCTAATTTCAGTAATACGATGACAAAACATTAACAGTTTCATACCTACCTGCACACAGACACAGCGCATACTCCAAGAGCTCATTCCTACCGTGCTACACACAGCAAGCACCTCAAATTACATCCTGTCTCACAGCAGATAAGAAATTAACCAAGCAAGCAGGCAGTTTAAGTAAGTAGTATATGTCTTCAGTGCAAGAGATCATGGCCATTGATCGATCACGTATGCGCGCCCATGGCCCGGGACGCGCGGCCTTCCTCCCCGGCCGCGGCGTTGGCCGAGACGTAGTAGACGAGGCAGAAAAGAGCGTGCACGAAGCAGAGGATGCCGCCGATGGAGAGGAAGTGGTGGCGAACCAGCCCGCACTCCACCCTGGCCTTGGAGTTGGGCAGCGCACCGAGGATCAGCAGAGCGAACCCCACGATGAGAACGATCCTGGTCGAGACAACAAATGAAATGCTCACCACATAAGATTAAATCAATCTCGGCTGAAATTTGTGTTATTTTGCATCGGAGCGTGCAAGAATCTGGTGCCGTGGCTCATGCACGTAGGCGTAGCTTACCACGAGAGGACTAGGGCGAAGGATGCCATCAGCCGGTTCGGCGACGACGGCCGGAGCTGGTCGCCGGAGCAGGCGCACGTGCAGCCGCCGACGACGTTCGCGATGGCGTGCGACGAGGCCAGCATCGCGGCCGCCGCGACGCCGAGGTTGTATGCCTGCCGGACTGGCTGCCTGCACTCGATGAACAGTATCCTTAGGTGCCTCCCCTGCAGTATTCGACATCACATCAGAGATGAGCTTGACAAAATCTCTAGTCTGAAGCTTCTGCTTCTTGGTGTACCACATATGCTAGCTTACCTGGTTCTGAGCTCTCTCCGCATGGATTCCGAGGACACCCGCGACGACATCCATGACAATGATCAGGAGGCAGACGACCGCCGGCTCAACTCTCGCCATCGCGCAAGCTTCTCTTCCCTTGTTCACCTCTCCTTTCGTTCCGGCGAGGATGGAGAAGCGATGTCGGCACGACAGGCTTGGGTGTAAGCGTGTAGCTACCAGAGTGCAGTGAAGATGCTTTCGGTCTCGCCTTTTGTTGCTCTATTATATCTCTGCTTTGTTTCGGCTTTGGTTTTCTTTACTGATTCCCTCTCACGACAAAGGCAGAAAGTGTCGGACCCGGATTTTGTAAATCCAAATCCTCTGTGAAATCACTGTGCTATTCCCTGGATCAGTAGCTAGCACTCCACAGGTACATCGCTGAATCAAACCATACATGGCGTAAACTTATTTCATTCATTAATTTACACATCAGAGTTTACATAGACCGCTTCGGGCCAATTTTTATAATAAAGGCCAGACAGGCCAAAAGAATACATTACAAAAGATAGCGGAAGCAACAACGGAAGCAAAGGGGTGAGGGCACATCTTACCGCAGGCAAGTGACTGGGGAACCCGTGTACGCCCGATATTATCCGAAAACTTCAGACAATATAGGAGGCACACAAGAACCAACGAAGTCAGCTAGACTGGGGTGAGACTAGAGCAACTAAGGACTAAACTACGCTTCAACATTCCTCGGGTCTTCAGACTTCTGGGTCCTTGATGCAGATGACGGCTCGGGGTTCTGCTTACGAGGGTTTGGGAAAGAGCGAGGATGAGCACAACTACCGTGCTCATGAGCCCACACACAGATGCAATAATATACATGCAAGGTGTAACAAGGATGGCTCGGGTTCTTTTATTTGCGTAAAGCAGCACTTGTAAATACTAGTATTAGAAAACTCCTATTACTTAGCATTTGGACCCAAATTGCATTTTTAAAGAGATTAATTGTGCAATAATAGATAACGGCAGAGGTTCCCTCCATCGGAAACTCTGTCTCATGCTTCTTTTCAACGGTGGTCATACCCACCTATTACCAACACCGGGTAAGAATACCCAGGAAAACCAATCAAGGGCTAGGTGAGCCCCGCACATTTTTCATCCCACCCACAAAAGTTTTTGAAATAGAACTATATCTTGCAAGTTCTTTTGCCCGCCCTTGACCGTGGGCACGGCTGTTCGAACAGTTTTTATTCTCTGCAGAGATTGTACATCTTTACCCACAAGAGATAATCAGCTTGATATGTACACACGTTTCCGTAGACATGTGAATCAAGGGGAGATTACCACAAGGCCTTTCCAAGGCATCCCTCGATATTCTTTGCACCGCTAAGGTTTCACTGAGCGGGTGTCGCTCCGTGGGACCCGACATCCACTACGCCTGCACCCCTCTTGCGCCATGCAACTTACGCCTAGGGTCCCGTAAGTTACATTCCCAATCGTAGCCTCTTGGGCTCACGGTATTGGAGAGCCCCTCAATGGTGCGGCTCGTGCTGGTGGACACCAATTAGTTAGCAGTCGACACCATTATAGACTTGTGGTCATCTTGCTTTACAATAAGAGGTCATCACAGATTAAGTCCTTAAGATTATCTCAGGCGGTTCTTACCTCATGCCATTCACAAAAATAACTTTGGGCTACATTAGCACCCAACCATTTACCCTCCACACCATCCGCCTGGATGGGTATTAGCAAATTTTAGAGTTTTGGAGGAGTATAAAACAAATTATCCAACCATTTCACTATTCTCCCCAATGACCGCCCAAAACAATTGATGATGATTGAAGGATGATGATTTGGGGTAGTAATACCCGGTACTTAAACAAGTCTAGCATGGCATTTAAGTACGACCTATAACTAGTATGTTACGGATATTTACTAGGGTGACAAAGTACTGGAGTTCAACTTTCAAGGAAATGGCATATTAATTTATTAATCAACAAATAGGCATTTAGCTACCTTAGAGAATTTGACATACATTTGCATAAAATTAAAGCATGCAATTTGATATTTTAACGAAATATAATTTGCATAAAATGTGGGATCAATATGATCAAAGTGTTGACTCGCTTTGGGCTATTTTACCGTGGCCTTGATCTTACTCAAAGCCCGATTAGACAGAGGTTGAAGTCTTGGTCGCGTCTTTGCTTGAGTCTTGGATCCGCTTGAGCCGTCGATTCTTACGGACTTGATTTCTAATTACGCAATAACGATTGAAAAACCAAATAAATACAAGAATCCAAGAGGCCAAATAAAACACAAGAGCCTCGGAAAGATTGCGGAGGGCGGCTTGAGAGAATGGTTTGGCGACACCGAATGTTTGATGAGTCAAACGTCGATTAAGCGAAAGGAGGAATAACGAAGATTTACGCGAAGGAGGATACAAAGAAGGTATGGTCAAAGTAGCTTTGCCGGAATGCTCTACTGCGGATTAGAAGACAGCAAGACTACCAATACAGGCGACAAGGCAACAAAGCAACTCGACTACCGGTTCTATACCAGTATAGAATACTTGATCAACATCAAATCAAATGGCAACTCAATCCAAATCTCACTACGGATAATACTCAATGATTCAAAAGCTAGCTACTCAACTTACTACTACAACCTATTACCAAATCAAGACACAATTTCTATTGCCAACCACAACTCATTTCCAAACAATACAAATTGATAAGGCAATCAAATCAATACTTCCAGCTTTCACTGAATATCATTACTCCAATAATCATTGATCTACTGACGAAACGCTAACCAACAATTAACAATTGATTAACAAATCCAATAGACAATATTGCACTGAAGATTAAAACTATCCTTAATAATCAAGATCACAATTAATAATTCAATTTACCGCCAAAACACTTATACTGAGGATCAGTAATCTTAGACAATTAATCAATAATCAACATACCATCAACAAAATATTCTATTAATCCATGGCAACATTTCTAAATCGTTGGATCGGTGGTAACCTCATTTCTATCGCAACGATCCGGGGAAGCAATTACGAATCACATAATGACAATCGAAACATATGATTAACAAATTCTAGATCAACAACTATTGACTTAATAATCCAATTCACAACTACCAATTCAATCGCTTTAGTTTGTCGAATGACATAATAACCCACAATTGATTTCATTGCCGGTTTACACACAATTTCAAAATGACAATACTAATCATAGACTTTAAAAGCTCTTATACAAATCACCACCACTATTATCCTTACTGGATCACATATTATTATTTCCACCTGACAATCATGTTACGATAAGTGCTAAACAATTCGACAATTCAAAATACGAATCTGAGAAAAATCAAGCATTTCTGACAATAATCAAAGACAATCACATGTAATAATTCAATCCACTGCCCAACCCAAATGACTAGTCATTACATTCAACAATCACTACAACTCATCTCATTCTTTGACAACAACCAATGATCATCAGTCAACAATTGGAGGCAAACACAGGTGATTCAACAAATGCAAAATCTTCTACAAATGATAGATTATAACAATCACTTCTTAATCAAAATCACATGGGTCCCTCGATGAGCATACAACACAAGCATTAATCCAACTTCATTCTCTGACATCTGGATGGCAAACTCAAGCATCTAGGAAGCACATGCCATTCTTCTTGAGGAGGCTCGGCCACAGTGAGAGCAATCGCAGGGGAGGTGAGGGAGAAGGGGCTCTGGGGGCGGCTGACCACCGAGGGTGGCGGGAGGGCTCGGGGCAAGGGGAGGGAGACTCGGCGGACACACACACACAGAGGGAGCATCGGGCACACACGGAAGGGAAACAGGAGAAGGGCTTGGGTGAGGGTGCGGAGTGAAGGGGGTGGTGCGGCCGGGCGGCATTGAGCCGAGGAGGGGGTAGAGAAGAGCCGGGGAGTGGAGGGAGGCTCACCGAGTGATTAGTGGAGGTGGAGGAGCTCAGAGGTGGTCATGATGAGGCCGAGGCGGCGCTGGAGGGAGCTTGGTGGCGGGGACTGGTGAGGCGTGATCTTTGCGGCCATTCTTGGGGTGCCTGCAGTGCGTCGCCGTGGCGCCCAGCGCCAGCGGCGATCGGGCCGAGGCGACGGCGAAACTCCCACTGGCTGAGGAGAGGGATGGATTAGGGCTCTGGAGCACTTACCAGGGAGGGAGAAGGGGAGGAGCGGGGAGAGGCAGAGGGGCTCGGGGCATTTATAGCCGAGTCGGAAGGGAACCGGAACCGGGTTTGACGGAGGCGGCATGGGCGACCATGGCGTCGGCTTGGCGAGGCGACGAGGCGGCGAGCAAGCGGTGGAAGTGACTCGGCATGGCGAAGGCGACGGACGGGCCGCGGACATGGAGGTGGAGGTGTGGCGAGGCGACCGAGGTGGGGCGAGCGCCAGAGTGGAAGCGATTGGAGGCGACAGCTGCGGTGGGGCGACAGCTGCGATGGCCGGGCCGAAAGGAGGAACCGGCGGATCTGGCGAGGCGGCGCTCGGCGGCGAGAAAGGCGGCGCGAGGAAGGAGGAGGAGACGGCGCGGCGCACCGAGCGGAGCTGCGAGAGAAGAGGGAGAGCGATCTGGCGCTTCGGGCGGGAAGAGGCGACAGCGCGAGGATAAGGGGAGAGAGCGAAGGTGCGACGGGCGAAAAGAAAGCAGGCGGCGGCGAGCGATGAGGAGAGAGAGAGACGGAGAAAGCGAGATGGGCCGTGGGCGGAAAACAAGCGGCCGGGCCGAAGGAAAATAAGAAGGGGAAAAGCGGCCCAGGAAAAAAAATGGGAAAAACGGAAGGAGGGCCGAATTTTTAAAAAAAAAGGGTGGCCCACAAATAAGGGGCAAGATTTTGAGAGGGGTCAAGAATCCGAAAATGATGAATCCAACTTTGAATTTGGGACTTTGAAATCTCGAGGAGGGGTTTGAAACACAAACCCGAGCTTAAAGAGAGCTCGAGAGTTTTAGAAATTTAAGCGGCAACGAAAATCAACGAAAATCAAAATTTGAAAAACCAGCACTATTTGCAAATCGGAAAAACGGGATGTTACAAACCTACCCACCTTAAAATGAATCTCGTCCCCGAGATTCGTGGCTCGTAAAATGCATAAGGAGGTTGGTCTTCAACTGGTCTTCGGCTCTCAAGCGGCTTCTTGGTCCGGGGTTGCTTTCCTGAACTTGCAGGGACGGAGGACCTGGTGTCTGGCTTGCTTCTTGAAGCACTCTGATGCTTTTCTTGAGCTGAAACACATGGAGCAGGTTGTTGACATCTGACAAACTTTTCCGGGTAATCCTGAACTTACAGGTGTTGATTCCAATGATATTCTTTGAGGTTATGACTTGCATGATCCAATCCGGAGAGCGGTCCTTATTGATCCTTATCACAGTTTCCGGGTCCTTAGCGAGTACCACTTTCTGTTGGTACAACTTAGTATTCCTTGGCATCCAATCAATCCATCTCTAGGATGACGTCCAAAGTTTGGATTGCAGCACTTGGAGGCTGGCTAGAAATCTGAAATTTTCATAACGATCTTTGCTCGGGGATTTTACTGAGATAGCAAACAAGGGTCTTCTGGGTACACCTAGTACCACAATTTCCTTTAACTTAAGGGGTTGGCAAAATAGCCTTACAACAAGCTTCTTTGACACAAAAGAGAGCGAAACTCCAGCATAACATGCGCTGGTACAAATTTTACATGCTCAATACATCCTTGGTACTTCTGAGTGGATCAGCTACCCACCTTAAAATGAAGGGTGCTCAAAACTAGCTGTCTTTGCTTACTTTATTCATGAGCTTCACGGTGGTCAGGAAACTTGTCCTTTACAACACCACTGGTTTGGTTTGGACTTGGCATGGAAGCGGCTTTGGATGTCTGCGGAATCTGATGACTTTTGCTTGAAGCTGAAATCTGTCCTCGAGCTGGTGTAGTTCTGAAGTTGAACCTCACCGGGGTGACTGGTTGAGGGCATTTATTGATGAAATGACCTTTTTCTCCACAGTTGAAACAACGAAGATGAGCGATTGGGTTTCGCACTGCAGGCTGGGGAAGACGAAGAAGGTCTTCACTTCTTTCAATCTCTTCTGAGGTATTCTGACACTTTGGCACAACCTGATTTTCCTTTTTCAAGGTCAGATGGTGGTTGTCCTTGCCATCCTTACTTACGACGAGTCTCGCGGCAACTTGAAGACTTGTCCTTTGCAACTCAATTGCTTTGGTCAGAATCGGACGCAAGAAGCAATCTTTGGGGCAGTGGTCTTGTCCTTCACAGAGAAAACAGGTGACTTTACTCATCGGACAATCACCTGATTGGTGATCCTTACCACAGTTGGGGCAGTTGAAACATTGATCTGACTGATGTCCTTTTTCTCCACAACGCATGCAGGCTATCTGGTTCACAGGGCAATCTTCTGATTGATGGTGTTCCTCACAGCGGGGACAGTAGGGCACTGGGCATGAGTAGCAATAGTGTCCATATTGCCCGCATGTGAAGCATGCTCCTTTTGCACCTTGTCTTAATGGAGGACATGATTGGGCAGCATGTCCTGACTTGCCACATTCAAGACAAACAGTTGGCGGGGCTTCCGGGTCTTCTGGTAGAACTTTAGCAGGTACAACTTGCTTTTTGCTGGGACCTTTGAGAAATTCTTCATTGCTAAGGCTGAGGTTGGTGATGATGATGTTCTTCGCTGACTCTTCATGTTTCCGTTTGGGACAACTGTTCTTGCGGTGTCCTGGGTTGCCGCAATAGTGACACTTGATTCCTTGGTCTTGCTTTCTTTGGGGGCATCTGTTGGCGAAGTGTCCCGGATTCTTGCAATGGAAACAGATGTTGTCCTTCAGGGGTCTTCCTGGTGTAACGGTACCATCGTCCTTGGGTAATTCTTGAGGTTGACGGGTAGCAGGGTCTGCTTTGTTGTCTTCTGCACCACTTGCACGACGAAGCTTTTTCTGAGGACATCTATTAGCATAGTGCCCTTTTTCTCCGCAGGTGAAGCAGTTAAAGCTAGCCGCGGGTTTGACTGTTGCAGGCTGTCCAGCGGAATTACTCCCATTGGAAAGCGGAGTTGGGGTTGAAGTTGGAGCCTTTGGTGGCTGGATTGATGACTTCTTTCTTTGGAAACTGACACCACTTCCTTCGGCTGCTGATCTCTTTGGTGCCATCTGAGAGAACAACCTAGGTTAGGAGGATTTATATGAGGGTTCACTGGCCCTCTAAGGCACACAGAAGAAACTCAAAACCGAACGAGGAGAATAATCAAATACAATACAAAGCCTAGAATGGCTGCATATTATTAAAGGGGTTAAGTGTTACATGACTTTTACAGTACAGCATATAGACCATACGAAGCCATGACACAGGATACAGACACAACGTCTACAAAAGAAGGAAACAAAAGCACTTGCAACCAAGGGACTGCTAATGCAAGTACTGCTAGCCAACCTAGACTAGCCTAACTATTCCCACACGAAGACGCAGACTTCGGGGTTGGATTGACCTTCCAGGAGAGGCAGATGGTAGTAGAAAGGCGATTCCCGCAGAAGGTCGATGTGCATCCGGTCGCGCGTTTGCGGCGAAGCATCTTTGCGTCTTGAATCGCATCGTCACAGTTCTTGTGAGTAGTCCCGAGTGAAGGTGTGAGCGATGAACTCACCCTCTCTAGCATAGAGGAAAACCTCCATGGTCCATGACTCTTGGTCCTGGGTTTGAGTCTTTCGGCCTCTGAAGATAGGCTTGCGGTTGTAGTCCAGGTGGTACATGAGTTGGCGAAGGAAATCCACACACTCATCTCCATTTTCTTCATGAGAAAACAAGTCCCACGGTCCATCGGACGAAGGGGTCGCCATCTACAATTTTTGAAACAAGTGGGAGTCAGACTGAGTAAAATTCAAGTGAAATTAAGGAAAGTAAGGAACTAAGGAGGGTAAGTCATAGCAAATAATACGTTATATTTTGCCAAAGTTTTTCGTAGGTTTTGAAAATAGCACTCAAGTCCTTAGGCTCGACCAGTCTAACTAAGATTCCTACAGTCATATGCTCTGATACCAGCTCTGTCGGACCCGGATTTTGTAAATCCAAATCCTCTGTGAAATCACTGTGCTATTCCCTGGATCAGTAGCTAGCACTCCACAGGTACATCGCTGAATCAAACCATACATGGCGTAAACTTATTTCATTCATTAATTTACACATCAGAGTTTACATAGACCGCTTCGGGCCAATTTTTATAATAAAGGCCAGACAGGCCAAAAGAATACATTACAAAAGATAGCGGAAGCAACAACGGAAGCAAAGGGGTGAGGGCACATCTTACCGCAGTAAGTGATCGGGGAACCTGTACGCCGATATTATCCGAAAACTTCAGACAATATAGGAGGCACACAAGAACCAACGAAGTCAGCTAGACTGGGGTGAGACTAGAGCAACTAAGGACTAAACTACGCTTCAACATTCCTCGGGTCTTCAGACTTCTGGGTCCTTGATGCAGATGACAGCTCCAGGGTTCCTGTTTCTGAGGGTTTGGGGAAAGAGCGAGGATGAGCACAACTACCGTGCTCGCGAGCCCACACACACAGATGCAATAATATACATGCAAGGTGTAACAAGGATGGCTCGGGTTCTTTTATTTGCGTAAAGCAGCACTTGTAAATACTAGTATTAGAAAACTCCTATTACTTAGCATTTGGACCCAAATTGCATTTTTAAAGAGATTAATTGTGCAATAATAGATAACGGCAGAGGTTCCCTCCATCGGAAACTCTGTCTCATGCTTCTTTTCAACGGTGGTCATACCCACCTATTACCAACACCGGGTAAGAATACCCAGGAAAACCAATCAAGGGCTAGGTGAGCCCCGCACATTTTTCATCCCACCCACAAAAGTTTTTGAAATAGAACTATATCTTGCAAGTTCTTTTGCCCGCCCTTGACCGTGGGCACGGCTGTTCGAACAGTTTTTATTCTCTGCAGAGATTGTACATCTTTACCCACAAGAGATAATCGACTTGATATGTACACACGTTTAGTAGACATGTGAATCAAGGGAGATTACCACAAGGCCTTTCCAAGGCATCCTCGATATTTGTCGCACCCGCTAAGGTTTCACTGAGCGGGTGTCGCTCCGTGGGACCCGACATCCACTACGCCTGCACCCCTCTTGCGCCATGCAACTTACGCCTAGGGTCCCGTAAGTTACATTCCCAATCGTAGCCTCTTGGGCTCACGGTATTGGAGAGCCCCTCAATGGTGCGGCTAAATGCAGGTGGACACCAATTAGTTAGCCAGTCGACACCATTATAGACTTGTGGTCATCTTGTTTTACAATAAGAGGTCATCACAGGATTAAGTCCTTAAGATTATCTGGGCGGTTCTTACCTCATGCCATTCACAAAAATAACCTGGGCTACATTAGCACCCAACCATTTACCCTCCAGCTTACCATCCGCCCAGATGGGTATTAGCAAATTTTAGAGTTTTGGAGGAGTATAAAACAAATTATCCAACCATTTCAGTCATTCTCCCAATGACCGCCAAAACAATTGATGATGATTGAAGGATGATGATTTGGGGTAGTAATACCCCGGTACTTAAACAAGTCTAGCATGGCATTTAAGTACGACCTATAACTAGTATGTTACCAGATATTTACTAGGGTGACAAGGGTACTGGGAGTTCAACTTTCAAGGGAAATGGCATATTAATTTATTAATCAACAAATAGGCATTTAGCTACCTTAGAGAATTTGACATACATTTGCATAAAAATTAAAGCATGCAATTTGATATTTTAACAGAATATAATTTGCATAAAATGTGGGATCAATATGATCAAAGTGTTGACTCGCCTGGGCTATTTTACCGTGGCCTTGATCTTACTCAAAGCCTGATTAGACAGAGGTTCGAAGTCTTGGTCAGCGTCTTTGCTTGAGTCTTGGATCTGCTTGAGCCGTCGATTCTTCTGGACTTCGATTTCTAATTACGCAATAACGATTGAAAAACCAAATAAATACAAGAATCCAAGAGGCCAAATAAAACACAAGAGCCTCGGAAAGATTGCGGAGGACGGCTTGAGAGAATGGTTTGGGCGACACCGGAATGTTTGACAGAGTCAAACGTCCAGTTGGGCGAAAGGAGGAATAACAGAAGATTTCTGCCCGAAGGGAGGATACAAAGAAGGTATGGTCAAAGTAGCTTTGCCGGAATGCTCTACTGCGGATTAGAAGACAGCAAGACTACCAATACAGGCGACAAGGCAACAAAGCAACTCGACTACCGGTTCTATACCAGTATAGAATACTTGATCAACATCAAATCAAATGGCAACTCAATCCAAATCTCAGCTACCAGATAATACTCAATGATTCAAAAGCTAGCTACTCAACTTACTACTACAACCTATTACCAAATCAAGACACAATTTCTATTGCCAACCACAACTCATTTCCAAACAATACAAATTGATAAGGCAATCAAATCAATACTTCCAGCTTTCACTGAATATCATTACTCCAATAATCATTGATCTACTGACGAAACGCTAACCAACAATTAACAATTGATTAACAAATCCAATAGACAATATTGCACTGAAGATTAAAACTATCCTTAATAATCAAGATCACAATTAATAATTCAATTTACCGCCAAAACACTTATACTGAGGATCAGTAATCTTAGACAATTAATCAATAATCAACATACCATCAACAAAATATTCTATTAATCCATGGCAACATTTCTAAATCGTTGGATCGGTGGTAACCTCATTTCTATCGCAACGATCCGGGGAAGCAATTACGAATCACATAATGACAATCGAAACATATGATTAACAAATTCTAGATCAACAACTATTGACTTAATAATCCAATTCACAACTACCAATTCAATCGCTTTAGTTTGTCGAATGACATAATAACCCACAATTGATTTCATTGCCGGTTTACACACAATTTCAAAATGACAATACTAATCATAGACTTTAAAAGCTCTTATACAAATCACCACCACTATTATCCTTACTGGATCACATATTATTATTTCCACCTGACAATCATGTTCTGACGAAGTGCTAAACAGAATTCGACAATTCAAAATACGAATACAGAAAAATCAAGCATTTCTGACAATAATCAAAGACAATCACATGTAATAATTCAATCCACTGCCCAACCCAAATGACTAGTCATTACATTCAACAATCACTACAACTCATCTCATTCTTTGACAACAACCAATGATCATCAGTCAACAATTGGAGGCAAACACAGGTGATTCAACAAATGCAAAATCTTCTACAAATGACAGATTATAACAATCACTTCTTAATCAAAATACTGTCAGTCCCTGATGAGCATACAACACAAGCATTAATCCAACTTCATTCTCTGACTGTCCTGGATGGCAAACTCTGAAGCATCTAGGAAGCACATGCCACTGCTGCTGAGGGAGGCTCGGCCACAGTGAGAGCAATCGCGGGGAGGTGAGGGAGAAGGGGCTCTGGGGACGGCCGACCGAGGTGGCGGGAGGGCTCGGGGCAAGGGGAGGAGACTCGGCGGACACACACACAGAGGGAGCATCGGGGCACACACGGAAGGGAAGCAGGAGAAGGGCTTGGTGAGGGTCGGAGTGAAGGGGGGGGTGGTGCGGCCGGGCGCATTGAGCCGGGAGGGGGTAGAGAAAGAGCCGAGGAGTGGAGGGAGGCTCACCGAGTGATTAGTGGAGGTGGAGGAGCTCAGAGGTGGTCATGATGAGGCCGAGGCGGCGCTGGGAGGGAGCTTGGTGGCGGGGGGACACAGTGAGGCGTGATCTCGCAGCCATTCTTTGGGTGGCACGGTGCGTCGCCGTGGCGCTCAGCCACGGCGATCGGGCCGAGGCGACGGCGAAACTCCCAGTCGGCCTGAGGGGAGAGGGATGGATTAGGGCTCTGGAGCACTTACCAGGGAGGGAGAAGGGGAGGAGCGGGGAGAGGCAGAGGGGCTCGGGGCATTTATAGCCGAGTCGGAAGGGAACCGGAACCGGGTTTGACGGAGGCGGCATGGGCGACCATGGCGTCAGTTGGCGAGGGCGACGAGGCGGGCGGAGCAAGCGGTGGAAGTGACTCGGCATGGCGGGGGCGACGGGACGGGGCCGCGGACATGGAGGTGGAGGTGTGGGCGAGGCGACCCGAGGTGAAGCGAGCGCCAGTGGAAGCGATTGGAGGCGACGCTGCGGGGAAGCGACAACTGCGATGGGCGGGCGAAAGGAGGAACCGGCGGATCTGGCGGAGGCGGCTGGGGGCGGCGGCGGCGCAGAGAGAAGGAAGGAGGAGGAGACAAGGCGGCCTTGAGCGAGCCTGCGAGAGAAGAGGGAGCGTCTGGCGCTTCGGGCGGGAAGAGGCGACGGGCGAGGATAAGGGGAGAGGCGAAGGTGCGACGGGCGAGAAAGAAACGCGGCGGCCAAGCGATGAGGAGAGAGAGAGACGGGAGAAAGCGAGATGGGCCGTGGTAGGAAAACGCAGCGGTAGGGCGAAGGAAAATAAGAAGGGAAAAGCGGCCCAGGAAAAAAAATGGGAAAAAGCGGAAGGAGGGCGAATTTTTAAAAAAGGGTGGCCCACAAATAAGGGGCAAGATTTTGAGAGGGTCAAGAATCAAAAAATGATGAATCAACTTTGAATTTGGGACTTTGAAATCTCGAGGAGGGGTTTGAAACACAAACCCGAGCTTAAAGAGAGCTCGAGAGTTTTAGAAATTTAAGCGGCAACGAAAATCAACGAAAATCGAAATTTGAAAAACCAGCACTATTTGCAAATCGGAAAAACGGGATGTTACAGAAAGCTATACCATGTCGTGCTTAAAAAAAAGGAAAGATGTGTTAAGGTGATTATGATACTACTAACTGATAAGGTCAGAGACATTGGTACCAGTGCTAATTACTCATTGCTTGTAACACCAGTAGAAATATACGCTCTAGTCACAAATACAGGTTGTTTTAGATATTGATATAGTTTTCAAAACACAACTTTACCACTATTTTTTTATTATAATATACTCCACCCGATTCTAAATATAAATCGTTTTGGATATTGATACCGTCTCCAAAGTGACACTTTACCCATCAATTTCTATACAAAATTTGTTTCAAATAAAAGCATATACATTATGAAAGTATATTTCATGATGGATCTAGTAATACCAATTTATTGTTGTCAATCTTAATAATTATTTATATATTAATGTCAAACCTAGAAATATTTGACTTACACGTATTCTAAAATGACTTACGTTTGAAATCAGAGGTAGTAGTTATAGCACCCAGTAAAATTACACTACCGTGAAAATATTTTTCGAGATAAATCTATACATATAATTTTTATATATTCAATCTAAATATTTTAAAATATATTAATAACCAAAGTTTTAATGCCAAAACGTCATGCATTTGTGAATACTATTTTGCAGCCTTGCTAGGCATGCATGACTGACTAAGCCATAGGCATGAGCCAGGTGTCAAGTGTTGAGACACCGACGCAGGCAGCTCAAGTTCTCAACTGTTCCGATCAATTTTCAACCCGTATCCAAATTAACACTAAGGCCCTAGGGCCAATACGGGCCGTATACATTAACCTTACAAAAGAAGCCGGCCTGCTCACCCTGGCGGCCCAAAAGACCGCGTGGTGAGCAGCCACAAAGATCTCACGGAGCCGACCAAGAAACCACACTCCCACCGCGCACGCCGTAACCTCGCAAGCAAACCGGCCGCCGCCGCCGTCGTAGCAGGAGGAGGAGGAGGGAGATGTCGTTCCGGGCGCGAGAGATGTACAAGAAGGTGGTTCGGCGCGTGGGCGGCGAGGGGAAGCTGCCGGCGGAGCTGATGGAGTCGGTGAAGAACATGCTGCCCAACAACAAGGTCGTCATGGGCCGGGCCAAGCGCGGCATCTTCGCCGGCCGCCACATCCAGTTCGGCAACAAGGTCTCCGAGGACGGCGGCAACAAGTAGGCAAATATCGCTTGCCTCTTCGCTCGTGCAATCTCTTTTGAGTTTCTCCTAATCTATGCGCATAGTTAATTCGGAAGTGTAGTTGTAATGTTCAGTTCTTGGATTGGGGGAAAATAATTCATTCGGTGCTTCTCGAGAAGTTCGGATTTTACGCGACGGCGGTATGATCATTTCGATTTGAGTGGGTGGGATGGGAGGGACAAAATGCGATGTTTATCTGTGTGCCTTAAATTTAGCTGTTCACATCGGAAATGCTCATTTTATGCTGGGATCTATCGACCTGGATGCCAAGTCTCTGTAGAAAATGAACAAACTGCATTGAAGAATAGAGGAAGTGCGGGGACATGTGACAGAAGCTGATGAGAGGAGTGGGGGAGCGAAGGGGATTGGTATGGGAGAGGGAGACCGCGTTGCGCAGTCGCCCCCTCCTATCTGGGCCTGATTTGCCCATGGTACTATTTTCCATTGTTCACTTGTCTAATTAGTTTGCTTTCCTAATCACCGACTTGAGAATTGGATGGGTCGAGGATTGAATCGGGTTTTGGTGCACTTCATTCCCCATTCTGGATTGGCCTTGATAGTTTGGATCAGATGCATGGAGCCTTTGATGATTGGAATGCCCAAGTGAACAAAATTTTGCTAGAATTTTATGATATTACACAACACGTTATGTTAACACTGGGGTTATAACTTCCTAGATTGTTTAGCTACTGCTATCGATGTTTGTTACGTGCATTTTGGATGGAAGCATGGTTGGACTTTGATTAACTTGATTTCAGTCACCCCTCCCCTCTACTGGACATATGCAAATTATCATGTCATCAAAACAGAAAAAAAAGGAGCCCCTTTGTACTCTCCTTTGCCAATGTAAATTCTCAAAAAGGTGGTGGATGCTGCTAAGATGTTGCGTACTTGCTTCATCCATGTAACTTCCACTATATTATATTCTGTCAAGATAATTTCAAATTTGATCAAGCTACTAGTCATCTTGAGAATGAGTGATAAATAGACAACTGCGTAATCTTGCAAAACCTTATCTCCTTCCTGACCTTGCCACCACCATTTTAAAGAGTCAGTGTGGCCTCATGATTCATTTGGTCCTTTATGATGCAAAGATAATATGTTAACAATCCAATCACCCTTTTTAAGAAGGATAGCAGTAGGGGAATAATTCCAATCACTTGCATTTATTCTTGAGCTAATTCAATAGTTGCTTGCAGATACCTGTTTTGATGGGGTTTACTTGATTTAATCATCATGTGTACTCACTACTGAGCTGGTTGATGGGGTTTACTTGATTCAATCATCATGTGTACTCACTAGTCACTTTTCAGCTGGTTGACTAATCCAACCACTGAACCCCATTACTTTGGGATAATTCCTATAACCTCTAGACATAGTGCAAAGCTGCTCAGTTAACATTGAACAATATGTGATTATTCCTGTAACCTCTAGGCTTGCATCCTTTCATCTCTATAACAAAGCAGTAGTGTTAGGACCTGCATCTTTGGACCTCTTTAACAAAGCAATAATGTTCTTACTATTAGGAATGTGTAATTATGCGCATCTATAAACTGCAATTTGCACATTCGAAACATTTCCTGTTAATTAATTTGCCATAGGGCATTAGGCTCTTAAGAATTTCTTGGTCTGTTTATATATATATATATATATATATATCTCGTACTATACAAACTTAGCGGCTGCGGTTGTATTTTTACTACCTTTTGATTATATGGTCTTTTGTTTGTTCAGGTCAAGGCGAACATGGAAGCCAAATGTTCAGGAGAAGCGTCTTTTCAGCTATATTCATGACCGGCACATTAGAGTCAAGGTAACCACTCATGCACTCCGGTGCATTGACAAAGCTGGTGGGGTAGATGAATACCTCCTGAAGACACCTTACAACAAAATGGATACTGAGATGGGGATAGTTTGGAAGGCAAAGATTGAGAAGATGTATTCAGAGCTAGCTGAAATGGAAGTAGGATTCTTCCCTCCTGAGGAAGAGGCTAAGATCGAACGGGGTTTGGAGGAGGTTCGAGCTGCCAAGAGAGAGTTTCGTAGGGAAGCAAGAAGAGCTTTGGCAAAGCAGAGTAAGCTAGAAGCAGGTGACGCTGATGATGACCAAATAACTGAAGTCACAGATACAAATGAAGAGGTGTCTGATGTTGCAGAGAAGTCCTAGCCTGGACCTGCACACGTCATGGTTGGTAAACGTGATTCTGTCACTTCTATTTCAGGAACCATCATCGTCTGTATGAAATTTGTTGACAGTTTATATATCTCTTCAATTTGTTAGTAGTTAAATATCGAAGATTTTCTTGGAATATTGGTGATAATTGATATTGCAAAGTTCCACTTTGTTAGCGTCGAAAATTTGAAATGTATGCTAGAAAAGGGATGTGCAGATGTGTTCATGTAATTTAAGTTTAATTCATTGTCGATCCATATAAAACCTCATGTTACTGCAGGCTGCAGTATTGTTTTGGACGTCATCTAGGGGGGAACCTTTCTTTTGTGATGTCAAATCAAATAGGGGCAAAAGTTTGTCTGCATAACAATTATGACAGCTAAATATCATCTGATTTTGTGCATTTTGGTTTGTTGTATTGGGTTCCTGGATATAAGTACCTGATTTTTCATAAACAACAAATATATGCCGCATTTATTTACCACCTTTTATATTGTAAACATTAGATTTCAGACCCCCTGTATGCATGCATGGGCCCTTTTGTAGTCCAACGTTATGTTGGAACTGACATACTTATTTTCTTGCAGAGCAAAAAAGAAAAATAGGAAGAGAAACACTGAGTGTCCCTGACAAAATAATGGAAGATTTTCATTTAATATAAAGCGGGGAGAACATCTTGCAAGTTAATTAGCCCCTTTTTTCTGGGAGTATCAGTGTATCCTTAGCCGAAGTCTAGTATCCATCGTCATCTTGATGTTGTAAGCAGTTGCAAATTTGGTAGAATTTTTGTACAATTATTGAATACTCATGTCAGAATTCAGATAATTTTCTTCTAGATTTCTCTATCTTCTGCAACTGTTTCTTGACTTTCTTCAACTGAAATGTTGAAATAATCTACGCCTGACAGGACAAATGGTAATTAGTTAGTGTTATGGCATTTTCTAGCTGATTCTGTTACATTCATATTCTTTGTTACTATTCTGAGCTTCGTACGAATGGTTTGGTTGGGCTAACTCTGTGCGCGCAGATGATGCTATTCATGGCCATTGGGCTCATATTCACCTCCTTATATTCGAAACTTGTAATATGATACTATTCGATCCACACGAATTTTGTGTTAATGTTGTTGGAGTATGTTGCTTTTTTCTCCTCTTTTTTCCCTCCTGATAATTGCATCTACTTGGAATCTTTAGTTGCCAAGAACTCAAGATGGAAGCATACTTAAGTGCTTGCTGATATAATATCAACAGAGAAGGTACATTGCCGGTTCCATATGAACAAACATGAAAATCCTGGAAGTACACGGCCATTATGTGGATTCCTCTAACCTAGCTTCGAGAGGACATCGTTGAGAACAGATTTGGTTTCTGCGTAGTACTTCTCAGCTTCTGTGGGGCTCTTGATCTTGGCTGCATGGTCAAGCTGCAAAAAGGGAGAAGCTCACACCTGTTAGTACTTAGTTTTGCAATTATTGTGAAATGTTCAGCTTTGGCACTGGTGATTTCTGAAGAAAAGCTCTCTGAATTTGTAGGATGTTATGAATGGTTACATCATCAATGGTGTCGAAGAGCTTGCCGGTGAGGTCCTTGAGGCCCTTCTTCTCCTCCTTGGACTTGGAGGATATGACGACGTTGAGGTCGTAGCGCAGGTACCCTGCCTTGAGGCGGAGGTCGTCCCTGACGTACGGCCATTGCTTCTTGTCGATGAGTGGCTTGAGGTTGATGATGTCCTGGGCCGACTCCTTGGCCCTCGCCGCCGCGGCGGCCGGCGGCAGCGGCTGCAGGTAGAACCGCTCCTTCAGGGGGAGGTCCAGGTCCCTCGGCTGGTCGGAGTTCATGGTTCCGGCTGCCACAATAAGAAAAGGGGTGCGTTAGATCAGGTATTCAGTATTCTACATGCGCGCATGTGAAAGTTCATTTCTATTTATACCAGTTTGTTGATTTGGACAAAATCCTGCTTCTCCATATGATTTATTGACTGAATTCGCCTATGTTTCACTTAGTTCATATTGATTAATACTCCTATAGTGTTACCCCCTCCAGTCACTTATAAGTGACGTTTTAGACAGGGTTTAGAATACCAATGTTAGGCCAGTTACCACTAGTACTGGCTAGATTACCCCTACTAACTCCTGCTCCTTGGAATTACGTTCTCCGTGGAATTGGTGCAAAGCTCCCTCTTAATTGGCTAAATCACCTAATGGAATTAATGGCACCAATTTAGTAAAGCAAGCTGGTGGCTTTTGATGTCATTCCTCCTTTGAAAATACAAGCCTTTACGGTGACTTGATACCATTAATAAGGGCATTACTGACCAAGTAGGCACAAAACTTGTAAAACGTCAGTCTTTTTTGAACCTCAAATGGTAGGCTAAAACGTCACTTATAAGTTTATAAGTGACTGGAGGGAGTACCATTTTAGTTCAAGAAATAGAAAACATGGCATGAAAAACTAATCAAAATCTTGAAAACTTTTCCAAAAGAAACGACGCTACATCTTGCTATACTGTTTTCTGTAAATCAAAAGGCACAGTAAACCCTAGATAGAAATTATACCTTGTAGAATGCTCAGATCGAAACAGTACTGATCAACCAAGATGTAAAAGCTTGGAAACATCTAAAACGAACATATGTATGAGCTGGAGGCACTCACGAAGTCCACCGGAGGGCGGCGGCGCCGGCCCAACCTTGATGGGCCTTGCGGTGATGGCGAGCACCGCCTGCGCGAACGCTCCACCGGCGACACCGCTCGCCATGAGGCCAAGAACCGCGCGGCGGCCGGCCTGAGCGGCGGTCTCGCCCTCGGACGACGACGCCCTGACGGTCATTCTGGCCCTGCCCGCGCGCCTGCTCGCCGGGCCCGGGAGCACGCCCTGCGACGAGCCACGTAAGCCGGTCATGGACGCCATGGCTTGTGCCATCTCAGCTCAGACCCTAGCTTGCTCCTCTCTGCGCAGATCCCTCTCTCTCTCTCTTGAGCTAGCAGTCTCTCGCTTAAGTGGCAGCGTGTGCAAAAATATATGAGGAGGACGCGTTGGTGTCCTTTGCAGTCGCGAACCTTATCTGACTGGATAAGTTGGTGGCCAGTGCGCGCGCCCCACGTGGCACGGCTTGTGGCATGGTGCGTCGGCTGGCCTCCATTTGGATTGCGCCGCGGCCAATGGGTGCGTGACACGTGTGATCGGTGTTTGGGCTTCAATTGGTCAGTAAGATTTCCATGCTTTGTCAGTTTGTTAGACTGGCAATCTGACAGAAGAAACAAAACGGTAACTTTGCAACCCCTGACTGGATAGATAAATCATCCTGTGGTTCCCTCCAGCCACAATCCCAAGAAGGCTCGGGTGGATCCCGGTTCTCTACGGTACTCTGCAGCAGTGTTTTGAGGGCTGCTACCTTTTGATTTAAACCGTTCATTTTTGATGAGACGGTTCGAATGAGTCCTAATGTTGTAGTATTGCTCACCTCTACCGTAGCACACATGCTACAACAGAGGATCCGCGTGCTGCAATGGTGTTAAGAGCTCCACAGCTTACGCCTAGATCCATCACTGGGTTGTACAAACCTAGTTTAGACGGATTGGTCAAACCGATTGTGAAGCATCGAAGGAAGACGGGGTTGGCCTTAATTGTAGGTTTTCTGGCCGTGTTTGATCAGTTCATCTGTGTACCATGCCGGAATAAAAACTTACATGACTGCATGCCCACACGGGAGATATGTAGTGTACCTAAGTAATGATATGTGTTTTATTAAACATGCACATAATTAAGGCCACATTTAGAACAAACATGCTCTAAGATGTCATCTACTGTTTTGGTTATGCTTTTGCGCGTCGAGAGCTGTTTGAAACTTTCAGAACAGTCAATACTTGCTTTCCATTTTCAGATTCCAAGTGTCTTTTAGCAAAGAAAGGACATCGGGAAATTTAGAGCCGTCGGATTCTGATCAGTCGCAAAAGGCATCGCCTCCCGAATCAAGCAGCCGTCGAATAAAGGTTTCAGCAACGGACTCGAGTTCTGTTCAGAGTTGCCACCATCTCGGCTCGAGAGAGTGCTGCGGAAGCGCTCGAATTAAAACGGGAAAATCGATCTTAGATCGCATCATCTTTGAAGTGTACTAGACTTGAACAGAGCAGAAGAGCTGTATCACTATCTCAACAAAATTAAGATGTAATAATAATACCTAAACAAAACAAAACTTACCATTGAATGGGTACTGATAATGAACATCACCTAAGCGGCTATGATGGCTACTCTTGCCTCCTCTGGGGTTTCACTCATCATACCAAAATCAAGAAAAGCAAGCTTCCCCTCAGGTGTTGCCAAAATATTACCAGGATGAGGGTCAGCATGAAAGTAACCATACTCTAGGAGCTGCCTTAAGCTACACTGGATACCAATGTTCACCAAATCCAGAACCTTCAAACCTTGCTTTTCAATGGGTGCTTGCTGATTTAGTTTTACACCCTCAATCCATTCCATTGTGAGAACCTGTGCACTTGTGTAATCCCAAAATATATCAGGCACTAATATGCCTTGCTTGTCAGCATATAACTTTTTAAACCTTCGTGCATTTTGGCCTTCCTGCATTCATTATTCTTAATACCATTCAATAATCAATAAAAGCACACGGCCAAACTAAGGAGAAATAATAGCTCCGGATTCTGCTGAATAAGCAACCAAGGATGTCTTTGTGCCTCTGAATTTCATGTTCTCATCCTGTTAAGTATTCACAAGTGCAGTGTATATATGGACTACAAATATGGATAATAGAATATATGCAGAGAAAAAGTTCCTAGACATAATTAAGCTCTTAGTAAACTCTTCGAGCAAATTCATCCATCAAGGCAACAACATCACTGGATATAAAGTCGACGTACTTGTTTATAAGAAAAGCAAGGCCCCTCAGTTGGTAAAAATCAAGCCCTATGGCATCCTCAATACCAGGTCTTTGCACCTTGACAGCGACCAGCTTCTCAAGACTATTTCAACCGTGCCTTATAAACTTGGCCTAAACTTGCGGCTGCAATTGGGGAAGGTGATATTGTCGAGTAGATTGAATCAAGAGTAAAGCCGAGCTCCCTCGAGATACATGCAAATGCCTCTTCATCTGGAAACGTGGGAAGCGAATCCTGCAAGACAGCTACGTGTGAACCATTTGAGAGACCTTAAATCAGTAATAGAAGTAAATCCCCAGGTTATGAGGAAACATCCTGAATTGTTAAACTCTAGCTGATGCCAATGACTCCTTTCGAAGCAACGACTATTTTTGCAAGCCATCCACCCTTTTCAAAACAATAAGCAATGCATAACGGGAGGAACCTCTAGCATGGTTCTTGAATGAACCACCATTGAATAAACAAGGAATTAAGTCGAGTAAGTAGTGACGCTCCATTCTTGAACAAGAACACGACTCATTGGCCAAATCTCAATGTACCATCCAACTATCTTGAAGAGAACATGTCCAGTACGTTGGAAACAATACTAAGCATTTTATATCGTGAGCACGGGCAAGAAAGAATGTCCACCTGCAGCTCGGAGAGCTCCTCGAGGTACTCCGGTGGGCAGAGGTCGGGCCACGTGGACAGCCCCTGCCCAATCTTGACGAACGTCGGGTCGAGCCTTGTCAGTATGGTCCGTAGCTCCACCGCCCTGGCGCGCCTCATCGCCGACGACTGCCCCCTCCGCTCGTCCAGCAGCAGCTTCAGCCCAAATGCCCCCAGCTTGGACAGCACCTCCGCCGCTCTCAGCGCCACCTAATCAAACAACGGCAATCCACTCCACACAAGTCAAAATTTGAGCACCTCAGTTTCCGCTGTTATCTAGTCTGAGGTTAAATAAAGGCTGGGGTTTTAGTTTGGGTAGTTGCCTCGAAGGGCGGGAGACTGAAAGATCTAGAACTCGTCAATATGAGTTAATGGAATATTTTGATGATTAATGACGAATCTAAATATGAGGCTAACTCTCTTGTGTTAGTATTATTTTGTGTAGTCTCATTTGGATATAAATGTAAAATTCAACAAGGTATGTAATCGACATCTTAATCTTATATATTGTTGCATTCCTCGGATCGAAAATATAGGTTGAACTCAACCATAAGTTTAACTTGAATATGTGCATATGATTCTTATTACACATTTGTATATACACACATTTAGGGGGAGTTTCCTCTATATTTTGTGGTTTCATAAGTATTGATCTATATTCCATTCTCCACGTATAATAAGGATCTTTACTTTGAAACAAATCATTTGAGTATATAAAATTTGTGTTGTTCATATATACTCATGATTGTGTTTCATTCTGGTATTAAAGTCAAATCAAATTTTCAGTGCACAATCGGTAGTTCCGGCGTTATAACTGCGGAACTACCGCTGGAGGAACTTCCGAAAAATTCGCGGAATGTTTTTTCCCGGAGAGTACTTTTTTCTGGACTTAGCCGATTTTTCAGAAGTGCGGTAGTACCGCCATGATGGGAGCGGAACTACCGCACCTCGAAAGTTCTGATTTTTGCGCGGAACATTTTTTCCAGAAAGGTACCTTTCGGGCTTCATCGAAGGGCGGTAGTACCGCAAGTAGTGTGCGGAACTACCGATCATCGGAACTACCGCATGATAGTTGGCGGTAGTATCGCACCTTTCTACAATAGCTTGTTTAGAAGCATTTGTTGCATGTATATCTTGATAATTATTGTTAATCATTGTGGGACTAACATTTTTCATGAGTGGATGAATAGGTTATATTCCAGGGTAATGAAGACTTTGGATGGCATCATGAGTTGATCATCATCAAGTCAAGATTCAAGAAGAGGATGTATCATGTGTTGATGCATAACAAGATCTCGAAGAAGGAGATGATCATGAGTTGATCGTCAAGTCAAGAGAAGACCCATCATGTGTTGATGGAGGTCAAGTAAAGGATGCATCATGGGTTGATGCATGTCAAGACGATGACCCGGACTTGAAGTGAAGATGTGTGTCATCAAGCTTCAAGAAGATACTCATGGCAAAGGTATGACTAGCTAGGGCTAAGGATGTGTTCCTAGTCTTTTATCGGTCTTAGTGTTTGGTTGGAAGACCGGATTGCTAGTATAGGTTGCCGTACTATTAAGAGGGGTCTTGTCTAGTAGCTTGAGTCTCATCATGTGTTGATAGCTCAATCTTGCTTGCTCTAGCTCTACATGGCATGATGCTATTATTTGCGAATGTGTTTTGCAAATAGTTGAGCCTCATGCATTTAATCCTTGTAGCATGTGACTATACTTTTGCGAATGTGTTTTGCAAATAGTTGAAGTCCATGTACCTACACCTTGTGTCATGATCTAAGATTGTAAATGTGTTTTGTAAATTTTTAGGATTCATACATTTTCCCTTGGCATGGTCTAAGATTGCTTATTGCTATTTCTTTGGACTTAGACTATGATAGTGCCTTTTTGGAGTTGTGCTTTTTTATTTGATAAAATGTGTTTGAGATCAATCAAATAGGTGGGTTGTGTAGCCCTCTGAATAAGCTTTCCATAGAGTCCAAGATCATTCAATTCCGACATCGGAGTCAAAAGTTATGACCTTTTTACCGAGTGTCGTCTGTGCTGAAATTGGGCTGCGGAACTTCCGCCCGAGAATAGAGGAACTACCACAGAACAGTAGTTCCGTCATTTGTACTGCAGAACTTCCGCACCAAAAATTTTAACGGCTAGTTTTTGAGCCGTTATGCACCCGTACGGCCCATGAACAGTAGAAAACGGTAGTTCCAGAGTTTGTACGGTGGAACTACCGCAAATCCTGATTTTTGGGGATTTCTGCTCTCAACGGCTAGTTTTTGTGTGTGTGCTATAAATACCCACATTGACCGGTTGAGAGACATTCTTTGGCATCCCATTTCACTCACTTGAGCTAGTGTGAGCTTCTCCTCTCAATTGTGCATGTGTTGCACCTTGTGAGCAAGGAGAGAGGTCTCTAGTTGCATGTGTTGCATCTAGAGGTGGATTTTGTATCCACTTGAGCTTCTGCATTCGTTGCACGTGGTGAGAGTCAAGCAAGAGGCTTGACTTATTACACTTGGTGTTTGCCGATATCTAGACAGCGTAGAGGCGTCGTGGACCGGTGATCTTCTCAAGAAGCTTGTGAGAAGACCCGGCGTGTTGTGAAGGTTGGAGCTCACCTACCCGGAGCAGGAAAGAGCTACCACTAGTGGAATTGATGTGTTTGGCTTAATTCGTGGAGCCGGTCCAATTCATTTGGGCTTACCTCAACGTGGACTAGGGGAGACCGGCAAGTCTCCGAACAACACGGTAAAACATCATTGTGTCTATTGTGGTTTGGTTTACTTTGTGCAATTTACATTCCTTGTATTAAATTGGTCATATATCTTTGCATGATTGCTAGCTTTCTATTGTCTTATATTGTCGGTGCACTTAGTCAAGTGAAAGATCTAGACCCGCCATTATAAGTTAATGGATTGTTTTGGTGATTAATGACAAATCCAAATATGAGACTAACTCTCTTGTCAAGTATTATCTTTGTGTAGTCTCATTTGGATATAAAGGTGAAATACAACGAGGTATGCAATCGACATCTCAATCTTATATATTGTTGTATTCCTCGGATCCAAAATATAGGATTGAACTCAACCATAAGTCAAACTTGAATATGTGCATATGATCTTATTACACATCTGTGTATGCACACATTTAGGGAGAGTTTTATTCTATATTTTGTGGTTTCATTAGTATTGATCTATATTCCATTCTCCACATATATTTGGGATCTTTACTTTGAAACAAATCCATTTGAGTATACAAAACTTCTGTAGTTCTTGTATACTCATGTTATGAGTGTATAAAACTTGTGTAGTTCTTGTATACTTAAGTTAGAGTGTATATATATAACTTGTGTAGTTGATATATACTCAATTGTTCTCTCATTTATCAACATTCAATTTATGAGTAATTAAGTGGTTATCATCAATTACCAAAGAGGGAAAGATTGAGGTATCTTGTCCCACCATTATGAGTTAATGGTATGGTGTGGTAATTAATGATAATCATATTGTGGAACTAACATTTTCTATGAGTTGGGTGAATAGGTTATGTTCCAGGATGATGAAGACTTGGGATGATCATGAGTTGATCATCAAGTCAAGAGTTTGGTGTAAAAGATGCATCATGAATTGATGCTTATCAAGAAGAAATGATCATAAGTTGATCATCAATACAAGAGAATACCCATCATGTGTTGATAGAGGTCAAGCAAAGGACCATCATGTGTTGATGATTATCGAGTTAACGACCCGGACTTGAAGTGTTGATGTGCGTCATCAAGCTTCATGAAGATGCAAGGCAAAGGTGTGACTAGCTAGGGCTAAGGATGTGTTCCTAGTGTTTTACCGGTCTTAGTGTTTGGTTGGAAGACCGGATTGCTAGTATAGGTTGCCGTACTATTAAGAGGGGTCTTACTAGTAGTTTGAGTTAGTCATGTATTGATAGCTCAATATGGTTGCTCTAGCTCATCTAGGCATGATGCTATTTATTTGCGAATGTATTTTGCAAATAGTCGAGGCTCATGCGTAACCCTTGTAGCATGTTACTTAAGTTTGCAAATGTGTTTTGCAAATGGTGTAAGTCCATGTACCTTATTCCTTGTGATGAGTATTCTAAAATGTTGGCAAATGTGTTTTGCAACTAGTTGAGAATATCATGTTGTAACCCTGTTGGAATTGTAATCAAATGGGCGAATGTGTTTCGCCATTTGATGTGAAGCAAATGTGTTTTGCTTCGTGATCACGGCCGATCGGTTGTCGGTATATCTTAGATCGGCCGTGACCAATCGGTTGAACCGCCATGTGTTGGGCGGTCGGACCGATTTTCTTTGACTTGGATTCTCTGTCCGAAAGTTTCGCTGTTGTAAAAACGGAACTTCCTATGTTAGGAAGTTCCGGGGTTGGTGCGGAACGTTTATTCCATAGAGCGTCCGTTTTGTGACTTAGCCAAATTTCCATCGGACGGTCGGACCGGCCAGCTGCGGCGGTCTGAACGATTTGGCGGCGGTTCGACCGGCCATTGCATGGCGGTTCGACTGGCCGAAGGCCCAACGGCTAGTTTTCTAGCCGTTGGCGCATGGGGCGGTCCGACCGGTCATTGGTTGGCGGTCAGACTGGCCCTATGCTGATTTGGTAGAATCTTCTCCCAACGGCTAGTTTTTGTGTGTAAGCTATATATATGAGCCTTGGCCGGTTGGGAGAGGGTGCTGATGTTGCTGGCTGTGTGCTAGAGTCATTGTTGAGTTTCTTGAGCTAAGAGCAAGCATCTTATTCTATTTTGTGCATGTGTTGCACTTAGTGAGAATTGAGAGCAAACCCTAAGTGCATGTGTTGCCTTAGGTAGCGGATTATGTATCCACGTGAGCGTTGACACTTGATTAGTTCAAGTGAAAGTTTGGATTTGTTACTCTTGGTGTTTGCCGACACCTAGACGGCGTGGAGGCGTCGTACGCGGTGATCTTCTTAAGAAGCTTGTGAGAAGACCCGGCGTGTTTGTGAGTGGTTTGGTGCTCGCCATCTCCGGAGTGGAGGAAGAGCAACCCTAGTGGAGCGAGGTGTTGGTTCGGTTTGGAACCGGTCCAAGTGGTTGGACCTACCTCGGAGGTGTTGGCTTAATTAGTGGAGCCGGTTCAACGTGGTTGGGCTTACCTCAACGTGGATTAGGGGAGACCGGCAAGTCTCCGAACACCACGGTAAAACATAATTGTGTCCATCTTGTTTTTACTTGTGCTTTACTTTGAGCAATTTACATTACATGCTTTAATTGTTCATATATCATTGTGTGATTGCTTCCTTGTATTGTTGGTGCACTTAGTTGAGCCTAGTTGATTTAGGTTTTAATTATGCAAAACCAATTCGCCATTAGCTTCCGCATTTATATATTGGTTTAGTGCGAAAGAATTTTTAAAACCGCCTATTCACCCCCTCTAGTCGGCCACCTCGATCTTACATCAAGCCTAGTTGATTTAGGTTTTAATTGTGTAAAATCAAATTGTTATTAGCTTCTGCATTAGAAAGTGGTTTTAGCCAAGTGATTTTTAAAACCGCCTATTCACCCCCCTCTAGTCGGCCTCCTCGATCTTACAGAGTCGTAGCGGGAGGCGAGGAGGTCGGGGCTGAAGACGGTCGAGTTGGCGGCGCGGGCCTCGGCCTGCAGGTCCTCCGTCTTGATCATGGACAAAAGACACCACGGGGAGGGTGGGGCGGGAAGAGCTGGATGGAGAGGTCGGGGAGGGAGCGCGCGGTGGAGGCGGCGCGAGTTGGGAGGCGGCGGTGGCGCGAGGCGCTCAGCGTGGAGGGAGGGGGGGAGAAGGAGGCGGCGTCGCCATCGCGTGCGGGCGGCGGGAGTGGGGAGCTCGGGCCGGGGCGAGTGCGCGCCACGCCGAGCGCTTAATTACAACGAAGGTGAGGAGGCGGGCGACGGGGCGGGGCTGTTGAAGGGGAGGAAGGGACGGCAGGGACGACGTGGCCAGAGGGGAGGAAGGGACGGCGGGGGAGGAAGCAAGGGCGGCTCACGGGGTCGCGACGGCGACGACGATAGGAAGGGGAGGAGGCGGCGTCTACTGTTCGGGGCATGAGGGGTAACCCTATGCGGCCGACGCAGAGACGAGATGGAGAAATCTGGACCGTCCGCGCGGGAATAAGCGATCCGACAGCTTCACACTAGCCCGATGGCAACCGCGAGATGGAGATCCGATGGCTGAGGAACGCCGAAACGGGACCTGCACGTAATTTAGGAAATTTCAGGGTGTTTTTGCAAATAAAGCAACGTGGATGGCCTCTCAAGTCTGGGAATCCTTGGCGTATAGATAATACATAGATTCCCTCATTTGTACTTATTTTCGAGCAGATTGATTAAAAAAAACTAAAATAGTATTTTTTTTTATTGATATTTTGCTATTTTCACAATTTGTAATTAATTTTTCTATTTTAGCCACGTGAGATGACTCTTATGCTCTTAGCCCAGATCTGATGATGAGCTCAAATTGGATTCAAGAAATTGCACAAAACACACATATCCACTACAGGTTTATATCCAACATATGAAAAATTAAGATGCACAAATTCGGATCCAACATTACATGAATATCATATTTTACAATGCTTTCATCTTTAAGAATTTACAAGGAAACTTCTTGGGTAACGATTGTGTTCGTGCGTCCAATGCAAAGGAAAGAAATCAGACAGCTTGCTTAGCAGTCCAGCTGTCTTGCACTCCCCCATCGTAGATGCATTTTCCACCACTCATTCAGACGTTCAGTCTTATCTTCTCTCATTTCTTGTCCACGGTACACACCTTCTTCTAAGCTTCATTGTCTCTCATGAGCGGGCCGCGACATCTTTTTACCTGCCGCCTCGCCGGCCACCGCCTCGCCTCCGTGCTTCGCCCTCCTCCGACGAGCCCCTCGGCGCCTCCCGTGCCCCTCGCGCCGCCCCCCCCCTCTGGTGCTCCTCGCAAGGTCCATGGCACCGTCGCGATTGCTGTGCTGTCCGGAGCTCGTCTGGGGTCGCCAGCTCGGCCCGGCTCTCCTCCCCGTGGGCCTGCAGTCGTCCCAGTCAGCAGGAGGCAGCCGCACCACCAACCTACCACCACTGCCTCCTCCGAGCCCGCCAGGTGAGTACTCAGTTCCGCGTTTTGATATGTTGTGATCCATATAAAAAAATATTGCATACTGTTCTTTGAGATGTCGCGACCCGTTGAAACAAATGTTGTGGCCCATTAAAACAAATGTTGCATACTGTTCATGGGGATGTTGCGACCCGTTGAAAAAAATGTTACGGGTATTTTTTTGCACGTGCCTCAAAAATGTTGCTGTTATAGGATTTTTTTTTGTTGCATCAGATGATTTGAGATGTTGAGCACCCTCAGATATGATTGTGTTTCATGTAGCGAGATGTTGCAACTGATGCGTACGGCACTAGCGTTCGGACCGTACGTCCGAGCGCTAGTTGCACCCAACTTTTTTACACGTTCGGATTTAAAAAATGTAAGATTTTGCACGAAGTTGGTGCCGGAGTGGAGGGAGAAGACAAATCCTGTTGGATCTGAGCTCAGGGGAAGCGGATCGGGGTTGGGGAGACAGATCCAGCGCCGGCGACGGGTTTCTGGGCTTATGAGAGATGGATCTGTCTCTAGTCACTGCTACTGCAGACACCGCAATGACTGCACATGATTGAAGGAGGCAGGTAGGGCTTCGGTGGGAAGGGGAACGCCGCCGACCGTGGAGGGTGGCCTTTGCATTACCACTCTTAACCTCACTGGATCTGACCAGCGCCGCCGCCCCACAGGCCACCGCGGGTCTCCGCTGGGGTGAGAGAGAGAGAGAGAGAGGGAGGCCGCCCTCGATCTCACGCTGCTACCGCCGCCGCCGCCCCTGAGCTCATGCCTGAAGGCTCATAGAAATGATGCACTTAACTATTTCATTGGTGTACAGGGATATATATACAATGGTGACGCTAATGTGAATACATGTAACAACTCATATTAATCTCCTGGTTGAACCGAGGCATCTCATGAATTAATCTCCTGGTTGAACCGAGGCGTCACATGCATACGCATGGTAGGCTACCCCCCCCCGCGTAGTTGGAACAGGAGCGGGACGGACGTGCAAACTGGAGTAGAACTCCTTGAAGATGGCCATGGGAAGGCCTTTGGTGAAAACATCGGCGTACTGCGAGGTGGTCGGTACGTGAAGAACGCGGACCTCATCGAGAGTGACGCGGTCCCGAACAAAGTGAAGGTCAATCTCGACATGTTTCGTCCGTTGGTGCTGGGCGGGATTAGTCGAGAGGTAGACCATACTGATGTTGTCACAAAAAACAACTATGGCCTGTTGAAGAGGGCGATGTTGTTCAACGAGGAGTTGACGAAGCAAATAGGACTCGACGATGGCGCGGTACTCAGCCTCGGCACTGGAATGGGAGGCTGTCTGCTGTCACTTAGAAGGCCACGAAATGGGGTTAACGCCAAGAAAGACGCCGTAACCCGAAGTGGACTTGCGTGTGTCGGGGTAGCCAGCCTAGTCGGCGTTGGTGTAGGTGGTAAGAGAGGTCAATGAAATCCGATGGAGTTGCAAGCCGTAGTCGATGGTGCCCTTAAGGTGGTGAAGAATGCGCTTGAGGAGATTGGCGTGCGGCTCGCGTGGATCATACATGTGAAGACAAGCCTGTTGCACGACGTAGGCGATGTCCAGATGTGTGAACATCAGGTACTGAAGGGTGCCGGCGATGCCCTTGTAATCGGTGGCATTGGCCACCGATTCGCCGGCGGAGGAGAGCTTGGAGCTAGTGTCGATTGGCGTGCTACTAGGGTTACAGTTTGCCATGCCTGCACGGGCAATTATGTCCTCAGAGTATTGATGCTGAGAGATGAAGAAGCTGGAGCTGGAGCCGGTGCCGGTGCGCTGTATGGAGACGCCGAGGAATAAGTGCAAATCGTTGAGGTCTTTGAGGGAGAATTCGTTGTGAAACGAATTGATCACTTGACGAAGTAGTGTTGGCGAGGAGGCAGTGAGAACAATATCATCGACGTACAACAAGAGGTAGACAGTGTTTGCGCCATGCCGGTAGATGAATAGTGAGGGTTTGCCTTGGAGGCGAAGAACCCCAAAGATACAAGGTAGGTCGCAAAGCGACTGAACCATGCCCGTGGGGCTTGCTTGAGGCCGTATAGGGACCTGTTGAGGCGGCAGACATACGAGCTATGTGTGGGGTCGACGAAGCCGGAGGGTTATTAACAGTTAACGGTCTCGGCGAGTGTGCCATTGAGGAAGGCATTGTTGACATCGAACTGATGCACCGATCACTCGTTGGCGAGCGCAATGGGTGAGGATGGTGCACATGGTGGCTGGTTTCACAACCGGACTGAATGTTTCATCAAAGTCAACACCGAGTCACTAGGAGAAACCGCAGAGGACCCAACGAGCCTTGTATCGATCCAAGAAGCCATCGGACTTCAATTTGTGTCGAAAGATCCATTTTCCTGTCACAACATTAGCACTGCGGGATGTGGAACAAGCTCCTACGTGTTGTTTGCACGCAAGGCGTCGAACTCATCCTGCATGGCGAGACACCAGTTCTCATCATTGAGTGCGTGTGGTAGGTCCGCGGGATCGGCGAGGGAATGACCACATGTAGGTTGAGCCAGTCGACGGGAAGCCAAAAGCCATGTTTGCCGTGGGTTGTCATGGAGTGCTCGTTGACAATCAGGGGTGCAGCAGCGGTGTCGGGTACATGCGGGGGTTGTGCGGGCGTAGGTGCGGTATAATATGGGGATGCGGGAGCGTGCTCAGGAGGCGGGGTAGTGGCAGGTGCGAGGAGAAGAAACGTGGGTGGGTGCGTGGGAGCAGGCGTGGGTGCTGGGTGAGGGGAGTCACAGGTCGTGTAATAGGAAAGGGTGGCGACGACTAAAAGGAAGTCGAAGTAAGAGGGCACCAGCGGATTAGGTTGCTCGGATAAAGGAAAGGAAGATTCATCAAAGATGACGTGACGAGAGATGATGATGCGATTTGTGGAGAGGTCGAGGCAGCGGTACCCCTTATAGTGTTAAGGATAGCCGAGAAAGACACAAGGCGTGGAACGCGGCGCAAGTTTGTGTGTGGCGGTGGCTGAGAGATTAGGGTGACACCTACAACCGAAAAAATAGAGATGAGAGTAGTCAGGAGGTGAACTGAAAAGAGCTTGGTAGGGGATGCCGAAATTGAGTGTTTTAGTGGGGCGTAGGTTGAGAAGATATGTGGCGGTGTGGAGAGATTCGACCCAATATGAAGGTGGCATGCTTGTTTGAAATAGAAGAGAGCGGAGAATGTCGTTGGTAGAGCGGATGATGCGCTCTGCCTTACCGTTTTGTTGGGCGGTGTGTGGGCATGACATGCGGAGGGCAATGCTATGGGAGAGGAGGTGATGGCGCATGGAAGAGTTGTCAAATTTGCCGTCATTATTGCACTAAATGGCGCAGACGAACAAGGAGAATTGAGTGCTGACATAAGCAAATAAATTGCGAAGAGTGGTAAAAACATCAGATTTAAGACGAATGGAAAATGTCCATAAGTAGTGTATAAAATCGTCGAGGATAACAAGATAATACTTGTAGCTGGAAACGCTGGGAATGGATGAGGTCCAAAGATCACAATATATTAAATCAAAAACTTTATTAGTGCGAGTTGATGAAGGAAAAAGTGTATGTGGAAATTTTATTGCATGAAATATAGAAAGCACAAGCAAGATGTGATAAAGCTTGGTTGCCGAGATGTCCAAGACGACGATGCCGCACTGTAGATGATGGAGTTGTAATGGAGAAGACGCAAGGTGCAGGAAGCGGCCAGTAAAGGGGGTAGAGGTCATCACGACTATTGCACCTTATGCTCACGTTCTTGGTGTGAAGATCCATTACAGAAAGGCCATAAGGGTCAAATTCAGCAGAACAATGGTTATCTAAAGCGAACTAACGAACATAAATAAGATTTTTAATAAGAGACAATGTCACAATAATATTGTTCAAACAGAAAGAATGATGAGTAAATTTGAGAGAGGCCGTGCCGATATGGGTGATTGGGAGATGAGACCCATTGCCGACAATAGCGTATGGAGATGCAGCGGAAGGGAGATGGGAGAAAGAAGAGCGATTACCATGTGTCCGAAGTCATGTGGGTGGACGCCCTGGAGTGAATCACTCGCTCTTCTCCCTCTGGTCGGAGCTCAAGGAAAAGCTAATTCTAAACGATCTAGTTCCACTTGCTTGACCCCTGAGAATACGGCCTCCAGACTAGTACCATGCAGCTGCTTCAAAGCCTTTTTTCTTTTTTAGTCCCTTTAATTGACATAGATACAAGTACTCTACTAGGATGATGCAAAAAGAAGGTCTTTATCCTGGTGCTGCGGAGACCATGTACCACTCGAAAGATGGTGGCGCCAACGTGATGGTGTTAAACGCGTGCATCAGCTGGTTCTGGTCCCAAGACGAGGGCGGAGCGAAGGAGGGCGGTGCAACCGCGTATGCTGTAGCGCCGGTTTGCGCAGGTGGCGGAATGGTGGCGGTGGCCCTAGTTGGTGGGTCGGGGTGCTTGTCCAACCCACATCTGGATGGACCCAACGACCAGGGGATCGAACCCTTACCGCTGTTGTTGTTGGAGTTCCCGCTGCCGCCGCTGCTGTTGAAGGAGTTACCACCTCCGCGGTTGTTGGTGTGGCGGCGATTGTAGGTGGAGTAGTTGCCGCTGCCGTTATTGCGGTTGGAGTTGGTGCCGCGGGACTGTCCGCTGCCGGCAGCGTTGGATGAAGAGCCGCCAGAGATGCTCTTAGAATTGTTGACGATGAAGGCCGAGGGTGCGGAAGACTCGGATCCTATCGTGAGTTCTTCAAGCATGAGGACGGAATACGTCTTAAGAAAGGACAACATGGAGCGCTGCATGAACAACAACGTGCACATATCGACTGAAATTGAAAAATTAATTATAAATTACGAAAATGGCAAAACATCGATAAAAAAATGAATCCGGACTTTTAATCGACCTCCTCATACAGACATACGATCGATTCCCCCAGTTAAAACCCTCTCGTCAGCCAGCAGTGGCGGTTTGCCGCGGCCGGCGGCGATCTCCCCCTCCCTCTCTCCCCGGCCGTGCCCTCCGCGCCGCCGCCTTCCCCCTCAAGCGCTTGCGCAAGGTCGCCCCCTCGCCTCCCGGTAGAGCCACTCTCCCGTGCCGACGGCGGCCTCGCTTGGGGCCTTACCACGGGACCAATCGCGTGATAGTGCGGGCTCGGGGAGGCGCGCCGCCCGACGACGTTCTTCGGCCACCGGCCCACCGCTACTTTGAGTAAGCCCAACCCCAGGCTCCTTCGCCCGACGGGGCACGGCAACCTCGCCGTCAACGACCACCCTTGGTGAGCCAAATCCCTGCTTTCATTGTGCTGCCTGCCTGCCTTGCGATTGCGCGCGCCAGTTACTTTGCAAATCGCATTGCCTGTTCGCGTGCTCCCGTGATGGCCGTGCCCTGGCTTCTACTCGTGGCAGTCTGACACCAGATTAACTAGGAAGCCGTTCTGTCTACACTATCTCATTGTCTGCTAGTAGTTGGCTCACTAAAGTAGCTTACCATCTATCACGGCAGGTTTAGCTGTTTGGCTGTAAGCAAAATAACACGATTAATAGTGATGTCTAACATCATGCTGTGAATGATTGGAGAAAGTTATAAATAATTTAACAGAAGGTCGAACGTTAATATCAAATAGTTTTTTTTTTTTTGGTTGTGTGTGTGGTTTGCTAGATTTGATTTGAGTGATTGTGGCCACTTGGCTGGATCAGTCAAATAGCATCTTCTGATTGACTAAATTCAGCTATAGCTGCATTAGTCCACTTAACTAATTGACTAATAGTAGACTCTGGGGAACTCTCATTTTGTTAGGTCCATCCCAGCATCCAAAGAACTCCTAAATTTAGTTGCCTTTTGGTCTCTGAATAACTGAATAGGCATCTATAGCCCAAACGTCCACTGCTGATTTGTTCATCTGGAAGAAAACCGTCTTCTGCATATTGTTGCCTTCTGATTTTCACTTTCTAATTCTAGAGACATCTCTTGTAGCTGTACCCTTGTAGGAGAGTGGGTTCTATCTTTTATGATGAAGCTTTCATCACTGGCATCTTGAGCACAACCGAATGATGATCCACAGAACATAGTACACGTCTTGGCCCATTTGAGACATGTTTGGTGCTGACGTGAAACAACCTAGTTTGTCTGTTAGCCGTTACCTAAAAGGCTTCCGCTGTGCACTATTACCTATTGTACTGTGATACTACTGTAATTTTGGACCGCTGTTACTTTGCATCAGGAAAAACAAGAAAATAGTCACAGTCCAAATCATTTCTCAGTAGGATGCTCTGATCTTAATCTGTCACGGCATCATCAATCTCAGTTTGTACTGCTAGTTACTTTTCTTGATTCCTTCCATGAATCATGATCGTTTCACAACGTTGTGTAGCGATTTATCTTTTCAGTGACCACTCGGTGGATGTAAAACTCAATTCAAACACTTAACAGCAGAAGCTTTGGCTACCGTTCCATTTACACTGCTAAATAAATCACACAATAAATAAGCCACACACAAACTGTTTTATTCATTGGCTCAAATACATACAATACAAGTATACAACAACGTGAACGTGGGGGGCAAGGGCCGGTGTATTACATCTTATTGAAAAAGCATCAAGCCTCGTCATCAGCAGCACACAATTATTGGCACGTTATATGATTATAGCCTGCTAGTATAGCAATTTATTTATCCTCTGACCTATTGTCCTGTTTATCTCGATTCTCAAAAGTGCCTCTTGGCCCTTCCCGTAGACTGCATCTGCGAGATCTTTAAACAGGCAGGTCGGTGTTCTCATCAAAGGGAAATGGCTCCAGTTTTGGCTGTGCTGCTTGTAGGATCTTTTCAATTGGTATTTCCGGCTTTGATCTTTCCAGAGGCGCAATTGGATCAACATTTGGGTCATGATCCTGAAAAGAAACTTATAGATAGATTACCTGATTATGTTAATGGACAGCTGCAAATGAAACATTTGTTTAGTTTTTTTTAAGGCAACATGTGTTTAGTTTTAGATGTCTTTATTTGCATGGGCGGCACTAACCTGGTTAGCATGCATTCTCTTGACAAAAGTTTTGAAAGTGATGTAGTTCTGTCCCTCCAGCAGCTCATCCGATAACCGGAGGTAGGTGAATCCAAACAGCTTGTGCTCAGGAGGGCCGTTCTTGTTGATGCCTTTCGGTCTCGCGTTCCTGAGTATTGTGTTGTAAGCTGTTGCATCATATCGACCGAGTGCGTTTTCGCATGCCACATGCAAGTCCTCTCTCCATCCAGCACTCAGCACCTGCCAATTTTCATGGTTCACACCAGAATATTTCGATGAGAAGTGCTTCAGTTTTTCCCTAAAAGAAACACGCGGAAGTCCTAAATCATAAATCATGGGCAGTGGCTAATGGTGTAATTACCTGTTGGACTAGTTCCTCCGGTGCGCTCTCCGCCTCTGTGCTTTGCTCGGAGTCCCTCATCTCTGCACAAGTGAAGTTAAGGCTAGCATGGTGCCTTGTGAGCATGCGTGCTATGGTTCTGTAGCCATCTCTGTCATCTAAGTTGTAGTACCCGGCAGTGAGCTCGGCTGCATGGTTTGGAACCCTGTACCACCAGTGAATGCCAGATATCTGCAAGCAAACAACAGAGGTCGGGGCATGTCTCACTTCATTCTAAATTAAGCAAAGGAATTGGAATGGTGGTTCAGTCCTTTAGCCTCTAGTCTACTGTTAGAGTGAACCTTGTGCATTTATTGTTTATCAAATGTACCTTCTCATGTGAAATCATGATTTTTTTAAAATGTGAACTATTATAGTAAGCTGGGATCTTTATCATGGTACTTACTTTGATTGCCAGCTGCACTCTGCATCCCAAGAAGGCCTTGTTTGCTTCATCCAAGATTTTGTCTCCATGCTTGATCAGTTTGTTGGAGTACCATGAGAGGAAGAATTTCCCCTTCTCGGTGAGGTATGTTCCATTGTCAGTGAAAAACTCAGTTTTCTCAGGAGTGTCATTGTACTCTCCAGCGTCGTCAGGCAATTCCCACTCAGTATGGCCAGCTTTTGCTGCTGCTGCTTTGAAGTCTGTTTCCAGGTACTTATCATAGCACTGCAGATTATTTTTGTTTTAGTAACAGTCAAAACAGTTTAAGTGCAGTCCAGTAACAGTCAAAACAGTTTAAGTGCAGTCCTTTTGTCTGCTGGTGATGATATTATTTTGCATTTGTTTTATTCATGCCTTGTCTGTTTAGCAGATGTAGCATTTGACTTCCTTTGCTTCTGCCACTTAACCACGGTCTTGGGTTTAATTCTGATACAGTGATACTTTTATCAAAAGAATAGTACGGTTTGTCAAAACTCAAAAGAAACGATCAGCTGAAACTGCTTTCTTGTCCACACGTCTCTTTTGATCAGAATCACTTCAATATTTTGTGTTCATTTTTTAAAGAATTTTTCAACGGAGATCATCACTTGGACAAAGATTAAACTGATTTTGCTCATCAGTCATCACATACAGAAGCATCCTTTTTTGAGGAAAAAAGGACATACAGAAAGATCTTGATTTTGGCAAAGAACACTCACTATGAATTCTCCAATGCCTGGGAACACCCATCCCTGGCTCTGGGGATAGGAGGGGTACCTCATCTCTCCAGCTGGGCCGAGTCCCACCTCGATGTCCACAATGACACCAGCATCCACGAATTCTTTCATGTTCTCCCTGAAGCTCTTCATGTAATCGGCATACATCTGCCACAGCCACAGCCACAGAGAAGAACCAAAACTTGCTATTGTGAGCATACATCCAGCATCGAAATCACAACTATGCTTTTGCCCAGACTTATCTGACTACAATATATTCAAGAAGGGTGGTTAGCTTAGCTAACCTGAATGGCAGTTCTTCCATGGAAGAGAGGCTGGTCATCCACTCCAAGGGTGAGGTACTCGATGTTCCTTGTCCCCGCCCGGTTGGTGTAGAAAATGTCGGGATCGCTCTCGCTGACGTCCCGCACCCACTGTGGGATTGGGATGTTCACGACATCGCCGACGTTGCCACCGCACTGATGGAACGACATGATGGCCTGTAGCTTCAGACCGGCCTCCTGCACTACCTTGAACAGCTGCTTGTAGGCTCCCCAGTCGTAGGACTTGGGGCCCTTGCCCTCCACCAGCCCCCACCACACGTCTATCATGACGCCGTCGACGCCGGCCTCGGTCAGCTTTTTCAGCTGCGCCCTGATCTCGTCGCTCTTCTCGAACTTGTTGTCGACGCTCACGGCGTCCAGCTATTTTTGCGACGAGAGTGAAAGAAATAAAGGTTAGCGCCAAAACTCCGAGAGTGAAAGAAATAAAGGTCAGTGCCAAAACTCCGAGAGCAAAAGAAAATAAAGGTCAGTGCCAAAACTCCTCATCTTGCTCTTCTTGATAAGTTTATGACTTTGTTCTTGTTCAAGTACAATGTTATATATATCACTAATAATGTTGTGAATGTAAGTTAGATCTTTGAAATGATATATTAGTGCATGATGATGCTAATCTAGGAGAGTAGAGTAGAGCTTACAGGGAGCATGACGTAGACTTGGACATAGTTGGCTAGCATGTTCCCTGCCATTGTGGCTGGCTATGCTCTAAAAACACTGGCTTGCTTTCTGCTTGCTCACTGAACTTGGGTCGATGGTTGTTGCAGGGAGCTTAGGGGTCTATTTATACTGCGAAAAAGGAAGGGGTTCTCTTCTCCATCGACGCGAACGGTGAGCCTATCCTTTTCATTCCGGTACCTAAACGGTGAGCCTATCCTTTTCATTCCGGTACCTACTCCCTCATTTAGGGTGAACTGTGAACTGATTTTGGTTGCCACCCCCCAACCAAAGCTTCCAGAGCTCATATCATCGGGCCGGCTGATCGGGTGTATGCCAATGATTGGGATGAAGGCAGGTGAGAAATTTATTTCTTCTTGTTACAGAGAGAAAGTTGGGCATCCCATGTTCTCCACTTGTCACGTGTGTTGGGAGCGAAAAGCCAATGATGCTTGAACTTTGGAGTATAACTGCAGACGTTGCAAGCCCCACTTCCGAAAACACCATGTTTCCATGGTGAAATAAGTATCCGGCAAAATGAAAACGGCAGGAAACTGGGATGCTTATTGCATGGTGCAAACGTATAACGGGTGGGTGCTATGTTAATGTACGTGTTCAACTGTGTATATCACAAATCACCTGCATTCGTTTGGTAAAAAAATATTACAGAGTGCATCCGGTATTTGCTAGCACGATGCTCGCTCTGTTGCATGTATATATGATGATATATCTGCATGTTTTGCTGTGGTTCAAAGGTCTGTGATGGTATACTTCTCCTGCGGCTAACTGACAGTAGAACAGATTCTTTTGTACGTACGTGCCGTGTGAAGGGCGCAACAGAAATTTGTTTCACTTTGGACTTGCGTTGCCGCAACATGTTGGAAGTTCAAACCGCTGCCTAGCTCGATCTCGATCGATGCATTGCCATTGTACGCAAAGATTTTCAGATCGATCGAGTGCAGCAAATGTATTTTGCATATCAGGATTGGTATCCGGTATGACAGGAGCACGCATTTCCGTCACTGTAGTTGTCAGACATTACGGCCGAGGCACTGTACGCACATGCAGCTGCAGGTCTTGTCAGATGAATCCAACCTTGCCGATGGCGAGAGGTTGGAGGTGGAGCTGGGTTAATAACAGAATATCCACTCGATCTTGTCGAACACCCAGTCGATTAGCTCGGCGAGGCCGCCGCCGACGCTCATGTCCGTCTCGGGGTCGAACGGGTGCGGCGCCTCCGGCTCGGTCGCGTCCAGCAGCTGGTCGATGGGTATCTCCGGCCCTGATCGCTACAGAGGCTTGATGGGCCTTAAGTACTGGGCTGGATCCGGGCAGTAATCCTGAAACAAACGAGACGATCAGTGAGATCTAGCCCAGTGCTTGTTGCCAGACAGTGGAAGCCCTGTTCGTCGGTAAATGGGCCGAACCAAAAATAGCCCAATTCAAGCCCAGGTTGGACGAAGTCTATGCGGTTACCTGATCGGCGTGCATTTTCCTGACGAATGTTTTGAAGGCCCGGAAGTTGCTCCCCGTCAGGAGTTCGTCCGAGAGCCGGAGGTACGTCACCGCGGCGACCCGGCGCACCGGCGCGCCGAAGCGGTCGACGCCGTTGGGCCGCGCGTTCCTCAGCATCTGGTTGTATCCCCGCCGGTCGTACCTGCTCAGCGCGTTCTCGCTCGCCACCTCGATCCCCTCCCTCCACCCCGCGCTCAGCACCTGCACGCACGCACCGCCGGCCGTTAATTCCAAGAACAACCATGAACGGTACATATAATCGTGTAATTTCTCTGGTTCCCCTGTACATGAACAGTGGGGGATTGGATGCTGTAATGTTATAGTTGTTACCTACCTGTTGGACGAGTTGCTCTGGGGCGCTCATGGCCTCCTCGACCTGCTCCGAGTTACTCATCTCCGCGCAGGTGAAGTTGAGGATGGCGCCGTCGTGCCGCGCCAGCATGCGGGCGATCGGCCGGTACCCGTCTTGGCCCTCCAGGTTGTAGTACCCGGCGGCGAGCTCCGCGGCGTGGCTCGGGTGGCTGTACCACCAGTGTATCCCAGACACCTGCACATTTTGGTTTCCGCTATAGAGTTCAACAGTGCGATTCCTGGCTTGCTGCAGAGCGATGTTTCTGCAGTGAGACACGTACCTTTGAGGCGAGCTCGACCTTGCACCCCAAGAAGGCCCTGTTCGCTTCGTCCAGGCCAGGATCCTGTCCCCCGTGCTCGGTCAGCTGCGGGGCCGTTTTCGAAGGAGGGTTGGTCAGGGCGATCGCTCAGGGCTCCCCAGAGCCAAAAGCCCTGATCCTTATACATCATACTACATATACGTATATGTATAATTGCATATCCATTATATGTTTTATTGCTCTGCATGACTGTATAACTACTAACTAGATTGAGGTATTGCGCTAGCCGAGAGCTCAGAACATGGACCTAAATTATTTAATCGGTAACTAAGGCCCACTCAACTAGTATCAATGACTTTGCATCTAGAAATGTTAGAAGAAATTACTTTCTATGAGTAGTTTGTATCTTTTCGATGTATTGAATAGCTTTGTAGTTGATATAAAATGTAGTATTATATATTTATGTTAAAATAAAAGAGTCTTTTATTTTATCTCGCCAAGAGCCTCTAAAATACCATGAACGGCCCTAATCAGCTTGCTGGAGTACCATGTCAGGAAGAACCTCCCCTCCTCGGTGAGGTACGTCCCGCCGTCCGCCGCGAAGAACCGCGTGTCCTCCGGCGCGTTGTTGTACTCTTCGGCGTGGTCGGGCAGCTCCCAGTCCAGGTGTCCTGCCTCTATCGCTGCCGCTCTGAAATCCTCCTCCAGGTATCTGTCGTAACACTGCAGCAGTACTAACTCTGAATTTCTGATGCAACTAAAACATGTCAGTTGGACTGTTAGACAAATATCGTGTTCACACCGACTGTTCGGTTCGGGATCGTGTTCACACCGACTGTTCGTTTCGGTCTCGTGTTCACACCGACTGTTCGTTTCGGTCTCGTGTTCACACCGACTGTTCGGTTATATATATGTACCCTGCCTATTGGCCTCATCAAGTAATTCTAGTGTCATACGATTGCTTTCATGGTATCAGACGTCTAGGTTTTTTTCTCCTTCCGCTGCCCTAACCCGCGCGCCTCTCGGCTGCAGACTTCCAACGCCTCGGCCGCGCATCCTTCCCGCCTCATGCAGCTCCGCTCTACCGCCTCCTCTGCCGCCGATCGAGGCCGCCCTCGAGTTGAACGGGCCCGCCACCATGGCCGAAGCGTGCCGTGCTACGAGGCCGAAGCGCTGCTGGCTGGCGAGAGAGCGCCGCCGCCAAGAAGCGGCTACCCGCCGCCGCTCTCCAGCGCGCCCGCCGCCGCCGAAGCAGAGGCCGCGGCCACGGCCAGAGCGCGATGCCGCCGCCGCCGCGCTCGCGACACCCGCTGCGTGCCGCCAGAGGCGGAAGCGCCGAGGCCGCCATCCCACCAGAAGACGACGCCGCCTCCTCTACCAGCGACGGTGGCGACGGTGGTTCTCCTCAGCTGCTCTGGGATGCTCTCCTGACGCACGAGGCCGCCGCCATCATCAACCTCCACACCCAGCCCGTCGGCGTCCAGAACATCCACGCTCTCGTCCCCGCCGTCCTCGACATGGAGAACAACAACTACACCCGCTGGCGCCACCAGATGCTCCTGGTTCTTGGGAAATTCTCCCTCCGGCGCCATGTTCTCACCGACGCCGCCGACCACACCTACCTCGACTGGGAGCGCATGGACTGCGTCGTCATGACGTGGCTCCTTGGCACAGTCTCTCCCGATCTCGAGGAGATTATTCGAGACAATCATGCCACTGCCACTGCCCGCTCCGTCTGGCTCGCCCTGGAGCACCAGTTCCTCGGCAACCGCGAGCAGCGCGCGCTCTACCTCGACACCGCCTTCCGCCACTTCGTCCAGGGCGATCTCCCAGCATGCCGACATTTTCACCAAGGGATTGCCTACGTCTGTCTTTACCGAGTTTCGGTCCAGTTTGAACGTCTGTAAGTAGACGCTCAGACTGCGGGGACGTGTTAGACAAATATCGTGTTCACACCAACTGTTCGGTTCGGGATCGTGTTCACACCGACTGTTCGTTTCGGTCTCGTGTTCACACCGACTGTTCGTTTCGGTCTTATGTTCACACCGACTGTTCGGTTCGGTCTCGTGTTCACACCGACTGTTTGGTTATATATATGTACCCTGCCTATTGGCCTCATCAAGTAATTCTAATGCCATACAGTTGCTTTCATGGACAAACAGAGAAGTTAATCTTACTTGGAACTGTCGGATGCCGGAGAAGACCCACCCCTGGTTCTCGGGGTAGGTTGGGTACCTCAGTTCACCTGCCGAGCCCAGCCCGACCTCTATGTCGACGATCATGCTAGAGTCCAAGAAGTCTGCCATGTTCTCTCTGAAGCTCTTCATGAAATCTGCATATAGCTGGCATCGCAATTCACAAACAAGTGACTAGGTGATTAAACTTACTTTGATTTAGCCATAGTTATACCATCCGCATTGCAAAGTTTCAATTTCAATGTTTCAAATTAGTGTAGTATTTGCTTGACAAGAGCTGCAAGCCTGAAAGTGCATTAAGATGCTTAAGCTCAGAAGCAGGGTCGGAACTAGAATGAAAATAATTGGGGTTCACTATTTCACCATACATATAATAACATATATAATTTTCAAATAACACTATACTAAATAATAATTTATGTGGTAAAAAAACTGCAAGAGACTGGAGGTTAGACTGGGCCAGGGTGCACAATTTTTGAATTAGGGGGTGCACGCATAGTATATACACGATAATATTTGCTATTTTTTGAAGAGGACCTGGTGTCCTGTGACACCAGGTGGGCCCAACTAGTTTGGATTAATACTTAGAAGAAGTTTTTTTTTGAAAAATTGGCAAGAGGGATATCTCGTTATATTAATAGAGAAAGGGTCGAATCAAAGCAGTGGAGTACAGTTTTTTTTAAAAAGAGAAGAAGTTAGAGCTGCACCTGGATGGCAGTTCTGCCATCGAACAGAGGCCGGTCGTCCACAACCACACCGATGGTGAGGTACTCCTGGTTCCTCGCCCCGCTCGAGCTCGTGTAGTACACGTCCGGGTCGGCCTCGCCGACGTCCCGGACCCACGCCGGTAGCGGGATGCTGACGGCGTCGCCGACGTTGCCGCCGCACGCGTGGAACGACATGATGGCCTGCAGCTTGAGGCTTTCCTCCTGCGCCATCCGGAACAGCTCCCTGTACGCGCGCCACTCGTACCGCGCCGGTCCGGCGCCCTCCACGAAGCCCCACCACACGTCCGCCATAACGCCGTCGACGCCGGCCTCTCGCAGCCGCCGCAGCTGCGCCCTCAGCCCCTCCGCGTCCTCCAGCTCGTTGTCAGCGGTGACCGCCTCCAGCTGTTGCAACGTCGATCGTCATACAACCAAAGCTTGCAAGCTACATGAATTTGTCTCGGTTTAACGTTCTGGTTCTTACGGGGAGCATGACGTACACCGGGACGTAGTTAGCCAGCATCTTATCCTCCTCGGTGACCAATGGCGGAGGCTGCGGCCGGCGGCGAGCAATGTAGGAGACATGTAAGGAGAGCTCAGTCTACGTGGCTCAAGAAACACTTTTTGTGTTATGCACACACATGTCAAACTGCTAGCTTATGCATGCATGTACCTGTGGCTCCGGTACAGGGGAAGATTGCGCGCGCTCGGCGGCGACAGCTCGGAGAGGAGGCAACCGTCCTCCGGGAGTCGCCGACAAGCCGCCCGGTGGTCGGCGGTGGAAGAAGCGCAGGAGACGGCCATCGCTGTAGCTTGACCTGTGGCGATGGTGAGGTCGTGAGCATGACGTGCAGTTCTTGAACGTTTTTGTCTTTTCAGTGCTTGATACTTGATAGTTGTTACTGCTCCAATTCTGCTCTGTTCGATCGATCTTTGTGGTTTTGGCGTGTTGGCATATATGTAAGTGTCCTTCGTTGCCGTTGCCATGGCATCTGCGTGACACACATGTTTGTTCCTTTTCGGCGACGCTCAGCTAAGTCCCATAAAGACTCTCCTAGTTCTCTAAGAAAGTTAACAATGGCTTAAGCTAACAATTGAGGCCCATAAAGACACTACAACTTCTGTAACAAAGCTAGTATCCATTAGCCCAGCCCAAAGTCCGTACTCGCGAACCTCGTGCTCCCATTCTGCTCGGCTTAATCCTTATCTCGGCGTCCGAGCCCACGAGTCACGACCGCTTCCGGTTTCCCCTCGTCACACCACCGCCCCCGAAATCTCCCCAAATCCCGACGCCATCGCGAAACCCTAGCCTCCCCTCCGGCCACCGTCGCTGGCCACGGCGAGCCACCCCGCCGTCATGGCCTCCCCGGAGGGCTCCACGTGGGTTTTCGACTGCCCCCTCATGGATGAACTGGCCGCCGCCGACTTCGCCGCCGCCCCCGCAGGAGGCTTCTACTGGGCGCCGCCGGTGCAGCCGCAGATACAGCCACCGGTGCAGGCCGCCGCGGCGGCGGCGGCTTCCAACACCTGGTAATCGCGGGTTTACGTCCTGGATCGCTCTCGGCCGTGGCTGGGTTGGTTTCTGATATTACATTTCGTGTCCTGATTTGCTGCCACGATGTCTGCATGCTATCCTCTATAGCGTAAATTGAGATGGGTGGTAGCATATTTGTTGTTATTATTTGTGTGATTGTAGGTTCGTAAAGCTTATTAGTGGGATTTGGATCCTGACTAGCAATTGCATATATCTAGCAGAACGTTTAGAACTAGTTACATGGGGGCAGCTTCTTCTTCAAACCTTATTATTTATGTGTCAGGGGTGGTGTTGGTTGTGTTGATGGAATTGCGTTAGAGGAGATGATTTTGTACAGGAGGGTTAAATGGGACTTTTCTGGAAGGTGTATGTATGGTGGGAACTGGGAAGGACTGTTAACAATTTATGGTGCTCATTTCGTTTGGGTGCATATACTACACATGCAGTGCATCAAAGGCATGCACAGTTTCATGTTTATTTGGATAGTCATGGGGATAGTTCAAATGAATTTTTTTTGGCATGATCATTGACGACATTTAGGAATGTAACTGTTTTGTAGGATTTTGGGGGTTGCTATAAAACATGCTAATGTAAGAATTCATGGTGAGAGTATGAAGCAAATGGTATCAAATTGACTTGTCGGAGGTTTGTGTTTTATCACTGATCCAAATATCTGAGAGACGAGATTCTTCAAATATCCTGATCTGGAGTATGCAAAATTAACTGCACTAACATGCTATATTGAGGTGGATAGTGAGCAACCTGGTGGATTTTACCAATGACTGATGTACCAAGGATCAGAAGGGGGTTGTTTTGTAGAGCTTTTTTTTGGATACAAACATGAAGCTTAGCATGAAATGCACATTTTCCATGTTTGGATTGTTTTTGGCTACTCTTTGATTTATGACTACTCTCTGTTGTGATACTTTTTGGAGCAAGCATATTGCCTGCATGCAACATGAGGGGTGTCCTCATGTGTTGTGTAATGTAGACCCATATTTTTTTCACTCTGGTGTTTCACACACCGTAGGTTATGGTGTAATTACTCACAGTGCCCCAATTAGTACATCTATCTTAACTATCATATTGTGTTAAATTTGAATGAGTCTTATACAGCCCTTGCTATGTTAATTTTGTACGCCACTTATTGTTTTGCATTGTCTTGAGATTTTACATTCTAAACTGCAAATTTATTTTCGCACCAGTACTGAAATCAATAGCTCCGTGGACTGTGAGCATGGCAAAGAGCATCCAACAAATAAACGGTTTGTTTATTCTTTGTTTGTATTCCATAGTTCATCCATGTATTTGAATTCCTGTTTTCTGTTGAATGTTTCTAACTTAGCATGAAAATGCTTTAGTCCTAGGTCAGAAAGTGGTGCTCAACCAAGCTCCAAAGCATGCAAGGAGAAATTGAGAAGGGACAAGCTGAATGAGAGGTATGTTCCCTGCCAACAATCGCATTTTATTATTTAGTTTAATTTTTTTCTTGTTGCATATGTTAATTGTAATTGAACTAATGGACATTTTCTGTTAGGTTCTTGGAATTGGGTGCTGTCCTGGAACCCGGGAAGACGCCTAAAATGGACAAAGCTGCTATATTGAATGATGCTATTCGTGTCGTTGCTGAATTGCGTAGTGAAGCACAGAAGTTGAAGGATTCAAATGAGAGTCTCCAAGAGAAGATCAAAGAGCTGAAGGTCTGCCCTGTTTCATATAGCTAATTTGTTTACTATGCATCTGTTCTGATGGGGGATAAGCCTATCTTATGCAATTTGCATGTATTGTTTAGCCACTTAATATTATTTTATATTCTTGATTAATGACTCTTTTGTCAATTTGTTTGTTCTTTGTTGTCTGAAATTTAATTCATTCAATCATATTACAGGGGACAAACAAAGGGTTGGTCAAATTATTTTGTAAATGGTAATATTGATGGTTTGGCTGTTTTGGCAGCACCATCCTTATAGATGACGTGCAGAAAATTGTTTGGGGGGTATGCGTACGGTGCTTGTAGATTTGTATCCCTGTTAGTTCTCTGTAATCTTTTGCGGTTTTACTTCTTTTGTGTTGCCTGCACCCTGCAGTAACAAATCTAATATTCACATAAAATATTTGATGAACCTGCTCTACTGTATATGCGGCTAAGAAAAACTGTTTGTTGAGTTCATAGGCTTGTAGATTTCTACCGATCTGCCAACTCTTCTTTCATTGTATACTTGTATTAATTTATTTGTTTTTGTACATTGGGTTTTATTTCATTAATTGTTACCTAGAGGTAAAAGTCACCTTCTTGTATTTTTAGTATGTCCATCTTGTATTTTTAGTATGTTGTTTACTATAAGATATTGGTGGTATAAACTACAAAGTGTTCATCCAAAGAACAAATCAATCCTCAGATCCTTTGATTTGGCAGGCTGAAAAGAATGAGCTGCGGGATGAGAAGCAAAAGCTGAAGGCAGAGAAAGAGAGCCTGGAACAGCAGATAAAGTTCCTGAATGCCCGTCCGAGCCTTGTACCACACCCTTCGGTTATCCCAGCCACTACATTCGCCGCCGCTCAAGGACAAGCTGCCGGGCAGAAGCTGATGATGCCTGTCATCGGCTACCCAGGATTTCCCATGTGGCAATTCATGCCGCCTTCTGATGTTGATACCTCCGATGACCCCAAGTCATGCCCTCCTGTTGCATAGTTCAGCAAAAACCAAAGAGGCAAAACTGCCGTCCATCAAAGTCTAGTCTGGTCCTCTGTTATGTAGTCAACTCCAGAACTGAACTGAAGCTCTTCTATGTATCAGCCGGTGACATGGGACGATCTGATGACACCGTTGTATATTATTAGTAAATAAAATCCATCCGTTGAGGCGAATGAGGATTAGATTCTGTAGAATTATTGTTTGCCACATCGCCGTGATTTTGTATAGCGTAGTTGGTCTCATGTCTCTTCCATGTGTAGACACTGCAAAATGCAGGTGGAACCAGGACGGATGCATCTGAAGTCTATACTCAGCTGCGTATAATGTGATGATCTCTTAGCAAGACGTGCCCTCCAGTGGTCATGTTCCCCTGCAATATTCTTCTATCTTTCGAATGGAAATAGCTAGTTTTTTTCCTCTCTTTGTAACTTCTGAGAAGTTTCATTGTCTGATATCTCAGATATAATATGTCAATTTTATTAAGAACTTGATGGTCTATTGAGGATTGAGCCAATCATTGTTCCGGTGTTCCCAGGAGCAAGTGTGCGATTCCAGTTCACAAATGGTTCATCAAAACTTCACCGACTCGCAAAAAAAATAAAAAATAAAAAATAAAAAATAAAAAATAAAATCAAACATACATCATTCATCAAAATAAAGTTGGATAACAAACGCATCAAAAGAAGAACTGTTTCAAAATGGAATTACATAGTAGGGAGTTGTATCCATATACCAATTACGAGGAATGAACACATGGAAAACAAAAAGAGCTAAAACGAGTAGAAAGAAAGCCTCTCGTACAAGAATAGTTAACCACACCTCGGTAAATACTTAGATACTACCCTGTACACGTACGAACACACACATGTACGTGGCGTGTACGCAGTAAGAAAAATGGGAACGGTAGCTCCAATCCAATTACTACGTACGTAGAAAGCGTACTTTGTTTGATTAGACTGCCAGGGCCACCAGAGCAGCCACCGCCAGCCCGGCCACGGCCACCATCGGCTGCTGAAACCGAGGGGCGGACGCGGCGGTGCTCGGGTCCGCTGCCGGCGACCTCGCTGCGACGTCCGTCGGCACCTTGTCGGGCGACGGCGACGGCGCCTTCTTGTCCGCGTAGCTGTCGGCGGGAAGCGGAGCCGGTGAAGGGCCGGCGGCGGCTGCGGCTGCTGCTGCTGCGGCGGCGGCGGCGGCGGAGTAGGGCGCGGTGGTGACCTTGACGTGCATGGTGCCGTTGAGGCAGTGGCGGGGGATGCCGCAGATGAAGTAGCGGGTGCCGGTGGCGGTGAGCTCGAAGGTGGTCGCGCCGCCGGAGTGGGTGGAGATGGCGCTGCCCGCGGTGCAGCTATCGTAGCCGGACTCTGTCACCTCCAGCACGTTGTGGTACGGTTCGTACTTGAACGCTGTCACGTTAATGTTACTACGTGTCAGACTATTAGCAAGTGATGAGAAGATTATCGAGAAGAAAAGAAAGACGAGGCAGATTGGCAATAGTATGCACATTAGGCCAACTCATGCGTGAAAATTAATGTACGATCAATTAACTCATGCATAAACATGAATAGATCATTAGGCAGATTATACATAGAACGAACGTACTTATGGTGTCGCCGACCATGAACGTCTTGCCGGCCGCCCACTTGTCGTAGTCGACGTACGTGTCCCACCCGTAGGAGCCGCCCACCGTGTAGTCCATCGCCAACGCCGTCGTGGCCAACGCTGCAACCGCTATGACGGCGAGCAATGCTCCGGAAGTTTTCATGTTGCCCGTCGACGTTGATCGATCAATTGAAAGGCTCCCAAGAGAGTATATGTTTTGGTACTGCGATCGGTTGATTGCCATGGCAATGGTGAATGGATGTCTATATATATATATATATTTGGGAATGTTTGTGGTCGGCCATGAAACATGTAGAAGCCAGGGAGAAGAAATCAGAGGATCTCTGAGTTCAACTGGCAAATTTGGAATCGAATTGATTAATTGCACATTGCACTGATCGAGTTTAGGCCCGTGCTAAGTTGACTTTTTTTAGGTTAACTTTTTTATTCTTCTGCTGTTTTGTTTGCTCGAATCTGAATATAAGCTATTCGTGGTATGAACATCGCTAAAAAGGATAACACAAACGAGTAGAAGACTAGAAGCAGTAGTTATGGTGAATGTGATTTGCATTTTCCATTGTTCTTTTTTTTTAAGGAACCATTTTCCACTGTTAATTCTAGACTTTTAGGTACCATCTTTACCTTTTTTAGGGGGTGGTTATAATTTCTATTTTTTAGTGGAGTATATCTCGCAATTACGGTACTTTGTCTCTTTAACATAGTTAACCTAACATTGATATATTGCAGATGTACCTACAGTGTATACATTCTCATGCAATTTTGAAGACGGGGAATGTTGCTTGCTAGGATGGATGTACAACTACCTAAGCACAAATTGAGAGCTTTTGGGGTTGCTGAGTCTCTCAATTTTTTGACGTAAAGCTGAGTCTCTCAATGACGAAATGTTTTAGTTTGACCTGTGAAAACAACCGGTTCTTTTATTTCCTATTCCCTTCCAATTTGGTAGATGCGGTTTAATCAGGGGAATAAACAATCCATTTTCCTCTACGTGAGCACGAGTCCTTGGCAACTATTTTGGACCCAAGAACTCGTTTGTTTGTGGTTGCCATGATCAAGTTGTCAATTGCCATTATACTTTTGTCCAAAAAAGTTGTCATTAATCATTATACAGCGCTTAGCTTAGTCTATCATGCACCAAAAAAAATTACTGTTTTCTCAGTTTTACTGTGATATTTTATTGACTACCATATTTAGTTTGTAAGTTGTTACAGTTACTAATTCTGTTTCAGGAGGGAATTCCTGCTAACTTCTACACCTGCACTAGTAATTTAAGACTGTTTTCTAGTGTGTATTCGGAGCTGATGGAACGGGGTATAACATCCATTTCATGGAAGTCAAGAAAAATGGTTTTAATTTCAAAATCTCTCTGAAATTTAAACCTCAATTTCAAAATCAAAAATCAAAATTTGTTTGGACCTTACCTAGGCTTTGGAACCGTTCGGCCCGGTCCTCCCTGACCCGCCCTGTTCGGCCCGGTCCCCTCTGCCCGCCCACCCCACGCCTCGGCCTCCCATGACGTCCGCGCGCCCGTTCCCCTTCCTCCAGATCGCATCCGCGCCGCTCGGCTCCGCGATCTTCGGCATTACTGCGGCCGCGTCTGCGCCCGATCGCCGCCGCCACAGACGCCGCCTCTTCCCGGTTCCCATCATGCCTCACGCGATCTCGCCGGATCCTCGCGGTGCGCCGCGCGCTCGCCAGATCTCTGTCGCCGCGTCGTTCTGCTTCTCCGTCCGACTTCTCCGCGCCCCGGTCTTCCGCGCTGCTCTGCGCCCCCTGCTTTTCCGCCGCCCCGTCGGTGTCCTCTCTCTCTCCCCCGGCTTTAAAGCCGAGCTCTCCCCCCTCTGCCCCTTCCCGCCTCCATCTCTTCTCCCCGCCCTCGCCTCGTTCTCCCTTACTCTACCCGAGCCGTAGTCTCACCCCCTCCGCAGCTTCTTTTCCCCCGTAGCCGACGCCGACAACCCTTTGTCTCCGCCGCCTCCACCGGCTCCGCCCTCGCCTCGGCCCGCTCGCCTGCCGCCCCCCCTCCTCCTCGCACCGCCGCGCGCCTTCTCCCTCCCTCCCCTCCCTCCCATCTCTCCCTTTCTTCCCCCCCTCACCTCCGCTTTTCTCCCCCGCCCCCTCGTCTCCTCCGCGCAGCGGAGAAGACGAGGCGACGCGTTCGGCCGAACGCGTCGCCTCGCCTTTTACTCGCGCCGCGACGACACTGACGGGTGGGCCCCACCTGCAGTGCCCGTGCGACTAACAGGTGGGGCCCACATATCACTGTGCTGTGGACTCGGTCCACGCACTGTAGCTTGCACCGGGGGACATGTGTCAGCACGTGAATTTTTTTTGGCCTTTTCTGATTTTCTGTTTAACTGAAAATTATTTATAAAGTTTTAAAAATACATATGTTTTTCATTATAACTCCAAAAATTATGGAACTTGTGCCCAAAAATTTGTAATTTCAAAACCTATATTTTGGTACTAGTTTGATTAATTTTGGAGTTTATTTATTATAGATTTTGTATTTATTGATATTGTTTGCTTGTCTTTTTGTTTCCGATGCGATCGTCCGAGTAGAGTTCGAAGAAGCCGGATGTTCCTACTTCGACCAAGCTCAAGACTTCCAAGACCCCCTAGCCTTTGACCCAAGTGAGTCAACATTTTGATCATGTTGAACCTACATTTTATGCAAACTATGTTCTTTTTAAAATAGCAACCTGCATGCTTTAATTTTTATGCAAATGTATGTTAAATGGTTCTAAGGTAGTTAAATGGCAACTTAATTATTAAATAATTATTATATCTTATCCTTGATAATTGGATTCCCTAATCCTTGTCACCCTAGTAATTATATGGTAATCTATTAGTTATTGTCTGTACTCAAGTGTCATGCTAGCCTTCCTTGAGTACCGGGGTATTAACCACCCAAATTATCATCTTTTAAGCACAATGATTGTTTTGGGTAGTCATTGGGGTAAATGACTGAAATAGTTGAGATAATTTGTTTTACACTTCTCTAAAACCCTAAAACTTGCTGATACCACATCTGGGCGGATGGAGAGAGTGGTGGTGCCGTTGTGCACGAGAGTGTTTAGTATGTGGTATGAATCGCCCGGATAGATTAATGACTTAATCTTGTTATGACCTCCCGTGTAAAACAAGTACAAGCACAAGTCTGCAAAGTGCAACTTGGCTTAGTAAACTTATTAAATCCTGAAAATTATCTCATTGGTGGTTGAGCAAGGTGGTGCAAGTAGTGGATGCGATCCAACGTGAATGGGACACCGAGGGGAGGGTGAAGTTGCCAACTACGCAAATCGTAGTGGTAGACATCCTGCGCAACTTATGAGACTCATCGCAAATGGGGGCAGCCCATATGGGTGAGATGACGGAAGGGGCGAGATATATTAAAAGGTTACTGTGACGATCGCTCAACTACATGACTATGGAATCATGTGGGGTAACGAGTATGATTGTCTCTTGTGGGTACAGTGTACAAACTCTGCAGAGTCAAAACTGTTTAACAGCCGCGCCTACGGTCATAGACGGACATGAGAACTTAACTTGAGTTAGTTCTATTTTCAAAAACCTTTGTGGGGGTATGAATACTTGGTCGGTTCATCTAGCCTGAGGTTTGGTATTTCCCTGGATTGTCGTATCCAGTGTGGTTAATGTATGGATGTAGCTCCAATCAAATTAAGCATTTGTAGAGTCTTCGATTGAGGGAATTTCTGTTGTTATTTAATATTGCACTTACTCTCTTTAATAAAAATATATTTTTTATTTAAAATGCTAAGTCATAGGAATTTTGTACTTAAGATAATTGAAAATGCTGCTTTACGCAAATAAAAGAACCAAAGTCATCCTTGTTTAGCCCTGCATGTATATTATTGCATCTGTTGTGTTGGGTCGCGAGCACGGTTGTTGTGCTCATCCTCGCTCTTTCCCCAACCCTCAGAAGCATAAAATCTTGGAGCTTACGACTATTACGAGGAATCAGACGTCTGAAGACCCAGAAATTTTTGAAGCGTAGTTTAGTCCTTAGCTTATCTAGTCTCACCTCAGTCTAGCTGACTTCGTCAGTACTTGCGTACATCTCATATTATCTGAGCTTTTTGGGTAATATCAGACACACACGGGTTTCCCCAGTCGCTTGCATGTAGAGAGATGTGCTCTCACCCCTTTTTGCTTCCGTTGTCGCTTTCGCTACTTTTGTAATGTAATCTTTTGGCCTGTTCGGTCATTATTGTAAAACTCGAGCCGTAGTGGTCTATGTAAACTCTGATGTGTTGAATTAATGAATGGTACGATTTTACGCTATGTATAAAATGATCCAGTGATGTATCAGTGAGTGCTATCTACTGACCCAGAGAATAGCACGATATTTTCACAGAGGATTCTAGATTAAGAATTCCGGATCCGACAGTAACCAACTTGTCATTCGATTTGCAAGACTCTTGCACGACGCAGACCTGTCTCTGCTTTCACCCTCGGAGGCGGAGGGAGAGGGACTGGCAGGGCCAGCGCCCCTCTGTGATACAATTTTTGTCGCTATATTTATTTATGATTTATATATCTGCTATTTGGTCCTACTCATAGAATACAATTTTACTATATAACTTGTTCGGCTTCCCTCGCCTTCAATTCTCGGCCTTGCCACTGTTCGCCCACTCCAGCCTGTCTGGACGAACGAAGGCCTGAATGTTTTGACCGCCTGTGAACTGATTGCAAAGGTAAAGTCGCGCCGGCCGTCTGCTACCTCACAACAGAAAGCAAGCGTATCTCATAATAATCGTATTTTCCTAGGCTTCTAGCTGAGAATGCAAGGGGATTTCAGCAAACTGCAAAGCATTTATTTCCAGCTTTGGAGGCAGAGACGAAGGCAATCGATAAGACTTTTGAGCGCGCCGGGGTGGGAGTGTGGCGATCACGGTTCGGCTAGTACCCCCAATGGGAGACGGCGCGATAAGCACGGCCCAGATGGCTCTGCGCGCGAGCGTGCGATCGGCGTCACGCGGCGCGGCGCGACACGAGGGCGGAGTGGAGCGGACGTGCACTCGTGCTCGTGCCGTGCATGGCGCGGTCTGCAGAGGCTCGGCAGACGCCGGACAAGTTGTGTGTCTGGTTGTCTTAGCCTGGTAAGCGGTACTGGTACCAGTGCAAGGACGCGGGTAGTCTCGCACTTGTTCCCAAGTACACAAAGTTCTAGTTGAGCAAGCTTGCTAGGCGCACAGCGGCGCGGCTTCGCTATCCTCCTTACGTGAATAATATCAAAAGAAGAGAATAAAAGGACAAGCTCTTGGATTTCCAGCAGAATTGCAGCTATCTCCGATCTGTGCTCACTTCTTGAATGCCACGTATTAGCAAGGTTCAGGGCCAAAAAAAGCAACTTTCTGCCGTTCTATTTTCCATAACGGGCTATTCCGGAGTTCCATTAATACATAACGGAATTGAAGTCTTACAAGTATAGGTGGCACATGGGTTGTGTCTGTCAGGTTGCCTCGAGGCATGATACTATTAGTTCGGTCTAGATACGGCATGACCTACTCTATTTATAGACCTGGCCGGTACAGCATAAATGCCCGTGCTGTGCTTGGGTTGACCCCTGGCACGATGGGCCGACCTAGCACCACACGAATAGTATCGGACCGTGCCAAGCACGGCATGAGGCAGGCCGCCAGGCAGCCTAGGGCCCCAGGCCGCACAGAGCGTCGGGAGGAGGAGCGGCGGCTAGCTGACGGTGAGGGAGGGAGGAGGAGCAGCAAGCCAGCGTGGGAGAGAGGGAGCCAGGAGGAGGTGGCTTTGGCGTCGAGGGGGGGGGCGGCGGCGGGCTTCGGGAAGGAGGGAGCTAGGAGAAGGAGGGGGCGGCACCGGTGTGGAGGGAGGGGACTGGGAGGGGGGGGCGTGGAGGGAGGAGAAGGTGGTAGGGCCGGCTTGTGAAGGAGGGAGCTGGGAGGAGGAGAGGAGGTACAGGGAGGGCGGGCGCCGACGTGGAGGGAGGAGGCCGGGAGGGGGGAGGCGCCAGCGTGGAGGGAGAAGAAGGCGGCGGGGCCGGCTCAGGAAGGAGGAGCGGAGGGGAGGTGGAGGAGGAGGGGGTGACGTCGGCATGGAAGGAGGAGACAGGGAGAGGATAGCAACAACGTGTAGGGCGGCGGGTGAAGGGGTGGACACGGCGCCAGCCGCCAGCTGTAGTCGGGCGCCCTGCCACGCGGGTAGGGGCACACGCAGGGGAGGAAGAATGGGCAGGTGCGCAGGTAGCCGGGCAGTGGGAAGCAACGAGCTCGTGGGGCGTTCCTGGTACGACACGACCCGACTAGAATCTACCAGTTAGGCATTTTTGTCCCTTTTTAGCCCATTTTTGACCGTTTGACCCTTTAAAAATAGCAAAAAAATCATGATTTTTTTTCTATAAAGAGCCACCATACCCCCCTCATTTAACACACATCCATTCCTCAATGTCTCTTTCAAATTCTGGTCTGCAAATTCAAATTCGTTGTGAAGTAATTTGGCAAAATTTTAAAAAAACTTTGACAAATTTTAGAAAATTCAATTTTCGGCAGCAAGTTAGCAAAAGAAGTACAATTCTATTTTTTGAATACTTTTACTATTAGTATTTGTTATGCTAAGATGAAAGTAAGAATAGTGTTAGTTTCGATTTTATAATTTTTGTTATGGACATGTACAACATCTATGCTCTTGGTGATTACAAATTTTCACCAGAGAAAGTTGCATCCATGGTGGCTGTTACGGCTGCTCAAACCAACCAGAGTTGTTACAAGAAGGGCAAGACAAAGTTCCATAATCAGACTCCACAACATCTTCATCGACCACCACCAGAGCAAATAGGTCGAGACCGTCTACATCAAGAGTGTGGGAGAATTTCAAAAGGACAACCAAGCCAGACGCATAGGGAAATGAGGTATTGCTGGCAGAGTGCCGGTGCGTTGCAATGAAAACACAAACTTTGCACAAGATGAGAGGGTGAGGGAGGAGATGGCAAGAGCGGGATGGAGACGGGGAATGCGAGTTGGGGGGCTTTGCAAGCACCGAGGGGGCTGGGGACGCATGCAGACAGTTGGTGGCGAGGGTGGTTCTGGCGACAGCGAGATCGAATGCGCGCAAATCAAGGGTAGCGACGCCGACTTGGGTGCAGGGCGGGGCGGAGGGGGGATCGGAGGAAGAAGAGCGGGGCGACGATGGCGCAAATGTGAGAAATGACTATGTTAGGGACGCGTCGTGGTTGACACGGTGGTTCCAGTGTATGCACAATTTTATTGGTTTTTTTACGTACGTAGTTGTGAGATAATTCCACTGTTACGTAGGGGTAGACTTCTTTTATTAGTTAAGATATGCTATTTGTAAAATTTATCACAATGAATTGTCTGCAAGGTCTACAGGTGGAACGTAGCACTTGCTTAGACATGCTACAAGATATAAGGCCAAGCAAGGATTGGTGATGAGGCAGACACAGTTGCAGTACAACTCTGACAGTACGATATGTAGTTGAGACTACGATCCTAAGGTAGACCGCCAATCTCTCTGTCGTTTAATTGCTCATGAAGATTTACCGTTAAGCTTTGGAGAGTTTACTGCTTTTCAAAATTACATTAGATCTACGCATAATCCTAAATTTTCTGCTATTTCTAGACAGACAACAACTAGAGATATAGTAAAATGCTACAATAAATACCATAATAAAATAAATAAACTATTTAGTACGTGCATTTTTTTTGCTCTGACCTCGGACATATGGAGTGGTCAGAATAGGGAAGATTATCTTAGTGCAGTTGTTCATTATGTTAATGACGGCTGGGTAATGAAAAAAAATAGGTTTCGAATTAATTGATGTAGCACAAATGGGTGAGAATATTGCAGACTGTATTATCAAAATCGTGGAAGACTTTGGTCTTGCAGATAAAATATTCTCAATTACTTTAGACAATGCCGCTTCAAACTCTAGGGCCATGGGTCATTTGGAACACCGCCGCGGTCGTCTACACACGCTCAAAGCATCGATATACGCAGATGATGTGGCTGTATTCATCTGCCCCACCGTAAGAGACGTGATATCGACAGTCAACATTATGGAGCTCTTTGGGAACGCCTCGGGCCTCGAGACCAATGTCCACAAAAGCACGGTGGTGCCTATAGGGTGTGATCACATCGACATCGACATCGACACGCTTCTCGAAGAGTTACCGACCAAGCACTCTAACTTCCCTATCAAATACCTGAGGCTCCCACTACATCACAAAAAACTCAAGAATGTTGATTTCCAGCTGCTGCTAGACAAAGTCGGGCGAAGGCTTCCAGACTGACAGGGCAGGCTGCTCTCCTCTGCTGGTTGCTCTACCATGGTAAAATCAGTGCTCTCCTCAATGCCAACCTACTATCTCACGGCTTTCAAAGCCCCAATATCCATCCTTCGTGCCCTGGAGCAATTAAGGTGGAGGTTCCTCTGGGCGGAGGCGAAAATGTTAAGATGTGGCAAATGCAAAGTAAATTGGAAAATGGTGTGTCGACCAAAAGAGCTAGGCGGTCTAGGGATTCTCAGCCTCTCTAAGTTTGCAAGGGCCCTCAAACTTCACTGACTCTGGCAAGAATGGATAGCCAAAAACAAACCTTGGGTCGGCATGGACATACCTTGCGACAAGACTGACAGATGCCTATTTGCGACGACCACCTTAATCACTTTAGGCAACGGGGGAAAAAGCAAAGTTCTGGACTTCCGCTTGACTCAATAGGACTCCCTCCAGGACATTGTACCAGAGATCTATCGTCTTTCCATCCGAAAAAAATAGAACAGTCTCTGTAGCGCTGCAGGAAGCAGCTAGATACAAGATATAAACCTACAAGGTGAAATCTTAGATGGGCTAGTCCATCAATTACTAGACCTCTGGGAAAGTGTGATGGAAACGAGGTGTCCGATCTTTCGATGAGATTGATAACTATCTATTTCGGTGGCGGTGACTCTCACGATCCGACTACAACCGTACGACGACGCTTGCGCCTTAGCAATCGCTGAACCAACTCCGAAGTGTTATTGACCTCGCTGGAGGCGTGATCAACCTGAACACGAAGTTCAATCCCTGCGAGCAATCGAAGAACTAGCAAGAATAAGACATAGGCAATCTAATATTGCGAATATGAAGGAAGCATAAATTGTATTGCGAATAGCAAAGATGGGATCCCGAAGCTGTCTTGACAGGTGGTCGTTCGACACAACTGAAGAACAAAGTTTGCACAATGGCTAAACCTAAACTCAACGAAATCCGAGTTCAAGCGAGGGAGACGGCGGCTCCTATATAGGGGAAACGACCAGGGGTGGCGGCCAGCGAGGTGGACGCACGCCCTAGGGTTACAAGGCCCGTGGGCCAAAGTAGAGGTGGCGCAGCACCCTTCGACTCGGACTCTGATACGGATACGGACTCCTTTGATAATTTCGGCCGGTTCGGATAGAATTTGATGATGAGGCTGGATCCGTTAGAAAGTAGACTTGATAAGCTTTCCACGAAGTCCAGAAACGCCCGAAACGGAGTCCGTATGAAGAAGTTACGCCAGTTTAAAGTTAGTGCTGACGCCGTAGTCCGAATCTGACTCCAGAACGAGCCCAACTCGAACTCTTGCTTGTCTTGGACCCAAAGTGACGTGATGATCTCCATTATGCCTTCCATACATCTCCACGACTCCGCATACCTCTCCATGGTCCTTTCCCATATTCCTAAGCACAATTAAATCACTTGCATTAGGTAGCGGTCTATTCTCAGTAGTATATAATCCTAGGAACGAATTCACCTGATAATTAAGTTGGCGAGCACGAGCTCTGTAAGAGGTCCTTGTCTTGGTTGTGGTTGAGTTGTGTGTGTAGGCACGGTTATATCCATGGTAGGGATGTCCTCATCATCCTCCCCTTCTTGCATTTGAGTCGTCCTCGACTCAAGCTTATCCTCTTCCCCCAAGTATGGCTTCAAATCTGCAATGTTAAATGTGGGACTAACCCCAAAATCTGTAGGCAATTCAAGCTTGTATGCATTATCATTAATCTTTTCTAACACTTTGAAAGGACCATCACTCTAGGCATCGCTTTGGACTTTCTCAATTCGGGAACCTATCTTTTCTCAAGTGCAACCAAACAAGATCTCCGGTTTAAAAGTTATGTGTTTTCTCCCGACTACCAAAAAGTTTATATTTAGCATTCATGCGCTCTATATTCTCCTTGGTTGTCTCGTGTATTTTTAAAATCGATTCAAAGACGTTGTTTTGCATCAAAGTTCAATTTCTCTGAAGGTGGGAGAAGCATTAAATCAATAGGAGCACGAGGCACAAAACCATAAACAACTTCAAAAGGGCACATCTTTGTAGTAGAATGCAATGACCGATTATAAGAAAACTCAATATGAGGCAAGCATTCTTCCCACATTTTTAAATTCTTTTTCAACACAGCCCTAAGCATGGTAGACAAAGTTCTATTCACAACATCAGTTTGTCCATCAGTTTGGGGATGACAAGTAGTAGAAAATAGCAGCTTAGTCCCCAATTTAGCCCATAAAGTTCTCCAAAAATGGCTAAGGAATTTAGCATCACGATCCGAAACTATAGTATTAGGCACACCATGCAAGCGAATAACTTCACGAAAGAATAAATCAGCAATATTGGTAGCGTCATCGCTCTTATGACAAGGTATAAAATGGGCCATCTTAGAAAATCTATCAACAACCACAAATATGCTATCCTTTCCCTTCTTTGTCCTAGGCAATCCTAAAACAAAGTCCATCGAAATATCTTCCCACGGAATGCTAGGAACGGGTAAAGGCATATATAAACCATGAGGATTAAGTCGTGACTTAGCTTTTTGACATGTAGTGCAGCGAGCAACGTAGCGCTCGACGTCCCGTCTCATCTTTGGCCAAAAGAAATGATCAGCAAGTATGTCCTCTGTTTTCTTCACACCAAAATGTCCCATTAACCCACCTCCATGTGCTTCCTGTAACAACAAAGAGAGATTTAACGGAACTAGCAGGAATGCACAACTTGTTAGCTCTAAACACAAATCCATCATTAATGATAAATTTATTCCACATTTTCCCTTTTTCACAATTCAACAATATTTCTGCAAAATCAGCATCGTGCACGTATTGCTCTTTAATAGTCTCTAATCCAAAAATTTTGAAGTCAAGTTGTGATAACATGGCATATCTCCTAGACAAAGCATCAGCAATAACATTCTCCTTTCCCTTCTTGTGTTTTATGACATAGGGAAAAGACTCAATAAATTCAACCCACTTTGCATGTCTACGGTTCAATTTACCTTGACTTCGAATATGCTTTAGAGATTCATGATCAGAATGTATAACAAATTCTTTGGGCCATAAATAATGTTGCCAAGTTTCTAAGGTTCGAAAGAGGGCATATAACTCTTTATCATAAGTAGAATAGTTCAAACTAGGCCCACTCAATTTCTCACCAAGTATGCTATAGGTTTGCCTTCTTGTAACAACACACCACCTAAACCAATTCCGCTTGCATCACATTCTAGCTCAAAAGTCTTATTGAAATCAGGGAGTTGGAGTAGAGGTGCATGTGTTAACTTATCTTTCAATGTGGTGAAGGCATTCTCCTGTGCGGTGCCCTAAACAAATGACACACCCTTCTTGGTAAGCTCATTCAATGGTGCGGCGATAGTGCTGAAATCCTTCACAAAGCGGCGTAGAACCCAAAGAAGTCCTAAAGCTCCGCACTGCAGTGACCGTGTTAGAGTCGGCCAACTCTGTATTGCTTCAACCTTGGCTTGATCAACTTCAATTCCCTGTGGAGTAACAACATAGCCAAGAAACGCGACTCGATCGGTGCAAAAGGTGCACTTCTCAAGGTTACCAAATAGGCGTGCATCACGTAAAACCTTAAAAACAGCACGTAAATGGTCCAGATGTTCCTCTAATGATTTGCTATATATCAATATATCATCAAAATAAACCACCACAAATCTACCAATGAAAGCACGCAAAACCTCATTCATTAGTCTCATGAAAGTACTAGGAGCATTACTAACCACTCATATAACCCGAACTTAGTTTTAAAAACCGTTTTCCATTCATCGTCTAATTTCATGCGGATTTGATGATAACCACTACGCAAATCAACCTTGGAAAAGACAACAGAGCCACTCAATTCATCAAGCATATCATCTAACCTAGGGATAGGATGACGATACCTAATGGTGATATTATTAATTGCTCTACAATGCACACACATGCGCCATGATCCATCTTTCTTTGGTACCAAAATGACCGGAACAGCACAAGGGCTAAGAGATTCGCGCACATACCCTTTATCAAGCAACTCTTGAACTTGGCGCTGAATTTCTTTAGTTTCTTCTGGATTGGTCCTATATGGTGCTCGGTTGGGCAATGATGCACCGGGGATTAAATCAATTTGATGCTCAATCCCACGAAGCGGTGGCAGCCCCGGCGGGATGTCCTTTGGAAAGACATCTTTGTACTCCTGCAAAATGTTAGTGACAGCAGGTGGCAAAGAAGAAGGCATATCCTCAAATGAAAATAATGCTTCTTTGCAAATTAATGCAAAGCAAACAGAATTACTAGCATCCAGTTGAGTCATATCAGATTTGGTAGCAAGAAAACAAGCACTTTTCAATTTAATTTCTTTATTTTTGTCATGAACAGATTTAGGTTCTTTCTTTTTATGTTGCTCAAGCTCTTTTGCTACAATCTGATTTTCGCTCTTAGTATTCTCCTTCTCTCTTCTAGCTCTAGCAAGGTCATCTTTAACAATTTGTTCAGGAGTCATAGGATGCAACATAATTTTTGTTCCCTTGAACATGAGAGAGTATTGATTATTCTTACCATGATGTATACAATCAGTATCGTATTGCCAAGGTCTTCCTAATAATAATGAACAAGCTTGCATAGGAACAACGTCGCAATCAACATAATCATGGTATGAACCCATAGAAAAATGTATTCTCACCATCCGTGTTACCTTCAACTTACCATTGCTGTTGAACCATTGAATATGGTATGGGTGGGGATGAGGTTTAGTCGACAACGCAAGCTTCTCCACCATATCCATACTCGCTAAATTGTTGCAACTCCCACCATCAACAATTATGCGAATGGAACGTTCCTTGACAACGCCCTTGATTTGAAATAAATTATGGCGCTGATTCTGCTCGGCATGAGACACTTGAGCACTTAGTACGCGTTGCACTATAATGCTCAAATACTTGTCGGCATCTTCGGCGTCAACATGTTCCTCCTCATGGTTAGATTTATCATCATGTCCTGCAGGGTCATTTGCAAGCATAGCATATGTTTCATCATCTAAATCACTAGCAGAGGAATACCCACCATCATCACGTATAATCAATACACGCTTGCTTGGACAGTCCCGCATCATGTGTCCATAGCCTTTGCAACGATGGCATTGAACGTCCCTCGTTAAATCTGTCGAAGCGGCCAAGAGGAAGTTTTTGCCGGAAGTTGTGGTGTTGTTTTGGGTGCTTCGAAAACTCTTGTCGCTGAATTTGATGTAGTAGGGTGCTGCTTGTTGTTGGCGGTTAATGGTGGGGCCGCCATAGTGGATGAGGAAAAAGGTGTACGCGTCCATGAATTTGTGCGACCTGTAGAAGAGTTAGATCGCGTTCTCGTCTGGCGTCCCTGCAATTCTCGTTCAGCTTTGCAAGCAAGATGAAACAATCTAGTCATGGAGTTATAATCTTTATAATCAAGAATGTCCTGAATCTCACGATTCAATCCTCCCAAAAACCTAGCCATTGATGCCTCATCATTCTCAACTAACCCACAGCGCAACATACCAATTTGTAATTCTTGATAGTATTCTTCCACAGACTTTGCACCTTGTTGTAAGCGTTGTAATTTATTTAACAAATCACGAGCATAATATGAGGGAACAAATCGATGACGCATAAGCAATTTTAAAGCCTCCCAAGTGTTAGGTATGTTATCGGGATGTTGACGGCAATGTTCTTTCCACCAAATAGAAGCAAAGTCGGTAAATTCACTAGTAGCAGCCCTAACTCGTCTATTCTCGGGAAAATCATGACAAGCAAATTTTTGATCAACAGCTAGTTCCCAATCTAAATAACTATCAGGGTCATATTTACCATTAAAAGAGGGCATATTGAATTTAACCTTAGCAAAAGCATCTTCGTGGTCACGTACCTCACGTCGTGGGGGTTCTCTTCGCATACCTTGTCGGTTGAAACGCAATTGGCGACGAGCTCGATCGTTGTTGTGGTTAGCTCTGCCATCTGCCTCAGAATCACCCACATATTCATCTTGTCCCTCTACCGTCACAGCAGGGGGAACAGTAGTCGAAGCTTGGACAATCTCCTCAAGTCGCGCCATAATATCTGCCAAAGAATTATTAGTAATACCTTGTGCTCTCTCCATCGCAGCGAGCGTTGCGTTTGTCTCAATCTGGGTGCTCTCTAGTTGAGCAAGTCGCTCATTTGTAACTCTGACGTCCTCCTCAAGGCCCTCCGTACGATGATTCATTTCGCGCGCGAAATGTTGTATGATTCCCTTCGTACGGGGACTGTGAGATGTATCTTGATCAGTAAACTCTTCAGAACCTGCCATTGTTAGCAAAAATACAAGAATATGTCCCTAACAAGAACTAGGGTATGGTGGTTCAAAGTCGCTCGCACTCAAGCCTTCTATCGAATTCTTACCAAGCACACAGGAGCGATCGGCAACCAGTAGTGACAATATATCTTCGAAGATTGGATGGAGCGATTGCCAGGTAAAGCTCAGCCTGTACGGTGTAGAAAAGGTGTAGCTGGGAGGGCTCAAGTTTAGTAGCAAGGAGTAGCAATAATCAATTCAAAAAATGCAAGCTGAAAAATCGTTCAACGCCGGTGGGTGCTGGCCCTAGGCTAGACCGTACTAGAGACGCGAGCCTAGAACACAAACGAAAACACCGCGCAGAAAGAAAATAGATGACGATGCACACGGAGTTCAGGAGCTCGGAAAAGGATGCCGTCTGCACGGGGAACCTTAGAATCACGTGTAGAAGGGCTCTGTCAATTTTGAGCGAATTCTGAGCAACTTGATTTTTTCGCGGTTCGCGGGCCCGTTTTGAGGCCCTAAACGACCTTTTTTGGGGTCGGAGCTGCTGCGCGTGTGCCTGGTGGCTTACGCAGATTTGAAAACCCCAGATTTCCCAGACTTCTATTTTTCGCCCTATATTCTCGTTTCCTTTCCAACGGATCAAGAATCGCCTCAATCGGAGGTCGTATGCAAAAGTTAGCTGTTTCTCTCTCCTCTTTTTTTTAATTATGCCGCGGCTCTTTTAATGCGGCTGCCTGTTTTTTTCACACACACGATACGGCCGAAACCTACTCCGAAACCAAACCAACTCCGAGATCGTGTCCTACTCCGAAACCAACTCCGAAATCGTGTCCTACTCCGAAACCAACTAGGGCAAAGCCTCCCTAGAGATCGAGTCCTCCTCCTTTTCTACCCCTGTGGTAGTTCGAATCTAACTGAACGGTGAGACCAAAGCGTGAATGTAACTCGAAACTCTAGAGGAACTAGACACTAGGACCAGCAAAGAACACGACGATGCAACCGAAAGTTCAACAATGCAATGTACTGAAAAGAAAAATTGCGAGGCTAAGACTGGTTTGGACAGATTGAACTACTGCTAAATTTTTTTTTGTTTTGTTTTTGTGTAGTGTACTCTAGGTAAGGAAAAGCAATCTAATCTATGGTAAACTGGAAATTCTCACCGAGCAACCTTGAGCTCTGATACCACTTGATGGAAACGAGGTGTCCGGTCTTTCGATGAGATTGATAACTATCGATTTCGGTGGCGGTGACTCTCACGATCCGACTACAACCGTACGACGACGCTTGCGCCTTAGCAATCGCTGAACCAACTCCGAAGTGTTATTGACCTCGCTGGAGGCGTGATCAACCTGAACACGAAGTTCAATCCCTGCGAGCAATCGAAGAACTAGCAAGAATAAGACATAGGCAATCTAATATTGCGAATATGAAGGAAGCATAAATTGTATTGCGAATAGCAAAGATGGGATCCCGAAGCTGTCTTGACAGGTGGTCGTTCGACACAACTGAAGAACAAAGTTTGCACAATGGCTAAACCTAAACTCAACGAAATCCGAGTTCAAGCGAGGGAGACGGCGGCTCCTATATAGGGAAGCGACCGGGGTGGCGGCCGAGGTGGGCGACGCCCTAGGGTTACAAGGCCGTGGGCCAAAGTAGAGGTGGCGCGAAGACCTTCGACTCGGACTACGATACGGATCGGACTCCTTTGATAATTTCGGCCGGTTCGGATAGAATTTGATGATGAAGCTGGATCCGTTAGAAAGTAGACTTGATAAGCTTTCCACGAAGTCCAGAAACGCCCGAAACGGAGTCCGTATGAAGAAGTTACGCCAGTTTAAAGTTAGTGCTGACGCCGTAGTCCGAATCTGACTCCAGAACGAGTCCAACTCGAACTCTTGCTTGTCTTGGACCCAAAGTGACGTGATGATCTCCATTATGCCTTCCATACATCTCCACGACTCCGCATACCTCTCCATGGTCCTTTCCCATATTCCTAAGCACAATTAAATCACTTGCATTAGGTAGCGGTCTATTCTCAGTAGTATATAATCCTAGGAACGAATTCACCTGATAATTAAGTTGGCGAGCACGAGCTCGGGTAAGAGGTCCTTGTACTGGTTGTGGTTGAGTTGTGTGCAAACAATTCGCTTATGATTTGCAATTCCTAGGATCAACAACAACGGAGTTTCAAAGTCTCATTTGGAAAACTGCGGCGCCACCAAAATGCAAACAATTCGCGTGGCTAGCAATTTAAAACAGACTTTGGACCTCTGACAGACTGCAAGCACGGGGCTGGCCAAACCAGGCCCTTTGCCCCCTCTGCAGGCAAGCATCAGAATCGGCTATCAACCTTTTGTTAGAGTGCAGGTACTCTCGTCGAGGCTGGCAATATATGACAGACTAGGTGGGCTGTGCGCTGCTTAGGCCATCCTATTGGTCGGTCAGTCATGGCGTCGAGGAATGGTGGAGGACAATTTGTCACACTGACAATCTGTCGAGGAGGGCAACGGTCTCGGTGGTTATCTTACCTTGTGTTTGGTTCATTGAATCATGTGATCATGTATTGGATGGTTCGGAAAATGTGGGCGTTCACGCATTTGGTTCGTTGAATGGAACCAATCCGTCCGGGACCAAAGCATTCAACAGAAGAGCATATTCGCTGGAGATGTTGTACCAACACGTTCGAGAAAAAAGTGTGAACCACGCGGTTCATATTCTCCCGCTCGCTCTCTCTCCTAGTGCCGGCCCGATGCCCCTTGCTCTCCAGCTCCGGTGAAGCCCTGCCCATGCTCACTCTCTTGCCTCGGCTCCCTTAGCCTCCCTTCTACCTTCCCCTCATCTTCTTCCTCACCGGGCAGAACCCAAGCTAGCGACTGCGCCGTGCCTGTGTCAGTTGCCGCGCTCACCCCGCCATCCCGTCGAATCTGGCGAGCTTCTCCCTTTCCATTCGTGTCAAAATGTGTTCCAAGATCTCCTCCGCATGTCCCCTCACTCGATTCCTTGTTGCATCCACTGGAGAACTGGATATCGTCTTCTTTCCTAACCCAGCCGGATCCCGCCGCCACGGCCGCCATTCTTCGTCTGGTGAGTTTCTCCCCAATTCCTTCCTACCCAAGCGTCACTTCACCTCCCTCTTCCTTCCCCACCACCCATGTCCTCCCCCCCCCCCTCCGTAACGCCACCACCACGATGAACCCGCCCTGCCGCCCTTGGCTCACGCCGCCGACCTGACTCGATGCCCCTCCGCCCGCACCGTCTGAGCCGGTGAGTTCCCCTCACCTCCATGGAGCTCGTGCTCACGCTATCTTTCCCCCTCCTTCCCTCTGGTGCTGCCGCCATGGACACAGCACCGCCACTGCTTCCGGGAATAGCTGTGCCACCGTTGTGGTCCACCTTCCGCCATGCTATTGCCGCCCCTGGACTCCTCTTCCCCGCGGGGACCCATTTTTGGGGTCACCCCATCCTCTCGGCGTCTCCCTTGCTGCCGGCGAGCCCGCTCGTGCCGTCTCTCCCTCTCCTTTGTTTTTCTACGTGTGTCTCTGCCTCCAAGTTTATCCTCCCACCAAACAAAACCCCGTATCATCTCATCAAAGCAACCAAAAACACTGTTGACCTCCATCCAAACACACCCTTAATCACATGGGAGATCTGGAAAGAGCGCAATGGCAGAACTTTCAACCGGAGATTCTCCTCGCCTATGGAGCTGATCTCTAAGATAAAGGAAGAAGGTAGAGTTTGGACTCTTGCTGGAAGGAAAATGTTTGGAGCAATTAATACCCATGTAATCAGTGTTTTAGTTTGTTTACCAGAGTTTTGACGCTCCAAAAACTTGTTTCTCGATCAGCTCTATTAATTAAAAGGCAGCCCTCCTGCCGGTTAAAAAAAAACTTTCTGCCGTTCTATTTTCCATAACGAGCTATTCCGGAACTCCATCAATGCACAACGGAATTAGAGTCTTACAAGGTTCGACTTTCTGCCGTTCCGCGCTGACTTGCCTGGGCTGAGCTGCTTGACGGAGCTGGGTTTCGCACTCGCCGGGAACCAGGCCGTGCGGCAGATTCCGCAATATTGGGCGGCACGCGCCCTACGAGAAAACCGGTGACAGCCGCGCAAGTCACTACCGGGCCGTCCGTCTTGCGCGATCTGGGCTGCGCGCCGCGGTTGTGCATCGGCCCTGTATAGAGGGCTGGAAAATAGGCACACGAACCTAAAATTTCGCTATTTTTTAGCGTACGAGCCGCACTCCTGCACTCGACGCCACCCACACGCGCTTCTCGTATGCATACTGGAATTTTTTTTTTGCAAGGCTGCACGGCCTCACGGAGTAGGTGAGCACCGGCGCCAAGCTGAGACTCGTTCGGCGGGCGAGAGGGTCTCCTGCGCTCGTAGCCAAGCCAACATCGCTATTTTTTGGGCTCGCTGTACGCGGTCCTTGCTAGTATATCTGTCGATCTGGCGCATGTGGGATCGCAGCAGGTCGTTGTGAGCATGTGCCCTCGCATTGACCCCGGTTTGATCTGCCCTCGGGAACGTCCAGTCAGTCATGACTTATCAGAGTATTCGCGGTTGCAGTTTTCTAGGCAGCGAATGGACAACACACAATGACACGGCGCGTTGCAGTTGAAAGAATATCGGTAAACTTTGAAGTTTGAACGTAAACACAACTGACTTGATTAGCGCTTGTACAGTCAGGGACGGAGGTTGGTCTGGGTCAAGCTCGGGCCGTGGGCCGTGGCCCCTCGTCATTTCAGAAATTTTTTTAACAACACGTATGTAAACCATAGCTAGTCGATTTGGTTAGGCCAGATCTATTTAGAAACTTTACTGTTGGTCAGAAATTTTTTTAACAACACGTACCGACGGCGACGACAGATACACAACCGACGGCCGAAGAGCCAAATCTGTACGCCACGTAGGATGTAGTGAGTAGTGTGCTTTTGAATCTTATCGATGTTGTCCTGTCTTGGTTGATTGGCTTGATTTTTATTCCAATCCCGAGTCCTGCTAGTGGTAATTTGCTTTGAACTTTGGTCCCTCTGAGATTTTGCTCAAGCTCCGTTACTGTGCACAATGGCGTGACGTCAGCTATCTGTAAGCTTTCATACAGTAGTCGACTGTAACACGAGAAATAAGACACATTGTACATGGATGAGCTGTTTACAGAGATATATAAAAAGACAACCAATTATAGAAGCTGCCTTTAGTGTTATCTATAGATGAAATGGATGTATACTATAGACAACAGTTTTTTTATATACTATTATACATGTCCTTAACTAGCATATACAAAAGTATTTAGATTGTTATGTGCCCGAAGATTTGTTATTGAGAGTGCTTTCATATAATTATTTCTGTAGTATTTAATAGCGCGTAACTATAAAAAAGTACTTGTCAAACGTGTGTGATGAAAGCCGAGTCGATAGTCGATAATTAACAAGTGTGTGTTTGGGGGCTACGTTCGAGCGGTTGCCGATCTCTTCATGCAACTTGCACCGCAGAGTCTGGGACCTAACACATGGATGCGCTGCACCTGGTCAAGAATGCCATTCGACGTCTCTACATTAATTTAACTTAGTGGATGCCTCTCCCTACGAATGATTTGATCAAATACTAGCAAGTTGAAACAGCTGCATGAGGGTGATTTTTGAAGAAGCCCTCACCAGTCGCCATGCAACTTGTCTTTATTTATCTCTTTTGAAATACACGATGCTTCAAAGGACCACGCGCGTTAGCAAGTTGAAACAGCCACATCATATTCACACCCGTACACATAACCTAAAGAGAAATATATTATCTGTATTGAAGGTTTCAATGCAGAAAAAGTGATTTTTACCATCCGATTAAAAAAAATCAAAGATTCAGATCAACTACAATGGCTGACAAATTGTTTTAGGTACACAACAAAATTACTGTTGCTACAGTACTCTCTGGTGAGTATTGTTCACACAACGAAGATCCCGATCCACCCTCAATATATCAAATTGGCATGCCAAGACCATCCTCTTTTTTCTTTTTTCCTTTTTGGGGATGCCAAGATCATAGTGGCCAGGGGCACGGGCCTACCATTCTGGCTGTCCGCCAAAGCTACCGTTGGTATGGAATCCCCCTACCCCTGTCTTTCTTCCCTGCCTCCGGGCTCTAGCTCACTAGTACCGATGTCGCCGTGTCAGAGAAGAACTGGTTCCTCCCTACCTCCGAATTGCTGGGCCGTGGGCCATCTTTTTTCATCGCTTGTAGCCCACCCGAATCGAGTACATGGAAGCCTCAATGCTCCAACTCCAATCGGTGAAGCAGACAAGCAATCAAGCAGCTGGCCCAGCCAAGTGAGCAAGTGAGTGGAGCATCGCATCCCCAACTCCAGTCCCAATCCTAGGCGGCGGTGGTAGAGTGTGGGCGGGGCGAGCGATGGAGCGCGCCATGACGCCAGCGTGGTCGGGGCGAGCGAAGGAGGCCAGGAGCACAGGCAGGCAGTGCGGCATGGGCACGTGGCGGCGCTGGTGCCGGGCAGGGGCGAGGCGGCAAGCGACCAAGCACGGGCGGCTGAGGCCTAAGGCTCTGCTCCTGAGCGGGCGGTGCAGGCATGGGCTGCTCCTGGGTCCTCCACAAGTTGGAGGGGCAACTGGCGAGGAGCAGAGGGGTCCAAGGGGCAGGTCGATAGGGGGAGGCATCTGGCGTAGGCCATGGCCCGTGGGTGGTGGCGCGGTAGCAATGTCAAAATCTAAGGCCAATAAGTACTTTGTCCTCTCCTCTCAAATCTGTGTAGTCTGCAGTGTAGAATTGGGACTAGTAGGAACTAAGAAGAAATTGTGTGCAAATTGTTCAATTTTTTGGATTACATCCACCTTAACACAAGGCCTAACTGATTGCCGATCAACATTGGTAGGGAAAATGTTGTGCTGTAATTGAAACAAAAATGAAGGTGATGTACTGATGCCTATGTCGGTAGTCGAGAAAAATAAGTAGCTACCGATCAACAATGCCCTCTAACTATCTTCTTGTCGCCAACCTTAGCATGGCGATATCTCAATCAGCAATGCCCTCTCCTTATCGCCAACTTTAGCATGACAATATCTCATACATGATAGATATCTATCACAGCTCATACTTGATTTTGAATGCTTGTTTTTTTAATTGGCTAGAAATGGATTTGAAGATATACTTTAGTGCCATATACTTACTAGTCCCAATTCTAGCATCACCAATTAGCTCAACCCATTTAGTGTTATATACTTGCATTAGTGCGATTGCAATATAGTTTGCATATGAGTTCTTTTACTTTAGGAAAGTACTCTTTTGTCCACGCTTGCAACCCCACCATACCTAGAATATAGGCAAAATTAGCTACAAAGCACTGAACTTTTGTATACTTTACCAGCGGACAAAGCACTGAACTTTTGTATCCTTTACCGGCGGACACTCAAAAAAACACGTAGCTTTGCCAGAAGACACTCAAATTTAAGTGTCTTCTTGCAACATCACATTTTCTAGATGTCCGGGGTAAAAGACACAAAAGTTCAATGACTGTAGCCAATTTTGCCTAAAATATAATCATGGGATCAGTGGCTGTAGATTCCATATCTCACCAAGTTTCTTCCTCCGTTCACGACATGCACGGCCGCTCCTCGGTTCATGCCGTTCTACTCCTTGCGGTCCTCGCGCTTCCGCTCGCCGCCGCCCAACCGTGGCAGAGCTGCGACAGCCGCAGAGGCAACTACTCGGCAGGCAGCACCTACGAAGCCAACCTCCTAGACATTATCACAGCCCTCCAAACGAACGCCACCACCCAGCCTACCCTCTTCGCCGCCGGCTCCGTCGGCGCCGCCCCGTGTTGGTTGGGTAAACGATCGTGTCCCGTTAGGGAGATCGGTTCCATGTTATATGCTAGATGGAAAAGCCCCACCTGTGGCTTACAAGGAAAGGCATGTGGCTTACAAGGAAAGGATTTACAATAGGCAAGAGATTAAAGGGAGAAGGAGAGAATCACGTATGACCGTTGAGGGTCAATGCCGCATGGTGAACTACCCAATGCAGGTTGTATCTAGGCCATACGTGATGTACATAATATTGTCTAACACCCCCCCTTAATCTAAGCCTTGTAAGTCATAGAAAGGTTTAGATTACGTTTAAATTCTGTAAACTCCTTATATGGTAAAGCCTTAGTGAAACCATCAGCTATTTGGTCCTTACTTGAGATGAAACGAATATCAAGAGACTTGCTGGCAACCCTTTCTCTGACAAAGTGAAAATCGATCTCAATATGTTTTGTGCGGGCATGGAAGACCGGGTTTGCAGATAGGTAAGTGGCACCAAGGTTGTCACACCATAGACATGGCTTGTCTTTGAGAGAGATTCCAAGTTCTTTTAGCAGTGCTTCAACCCAAATGATTTCAGCTGTGGCATTGGCAAGAGATTTATATTCGGCTTCAGTGCTGGAACGTGACACAGTTGCTTGTTTACGAGCACTCCATGAAATTAAATTAGGGCCATAGAAGATGACAAAACCTCCAGTAGAGCGCCGATCATCAAGACAGCCAGCCCAGTCTGCATCTGAAAACCCACTGAGTAGAGTAGAGGGTGACTTCTGCAAAGTAAGTCCAACATTGATTGTACCTTTAACATATCGTAAAATCCTCTTAACAGCTGTCCAATGTGATGTAGTTGGAGCATGGAGAAATTGACAAATCTTGTTAACAGAGAAAGATAAATCGGGACGAGTCAAGGTCAGGTACTGGAGACCTCCCACAATACTCCTGTAATGAGTGCTATCTTCAGTGCCAAGTGGAGTGCCATTAAGTAAGGACAACTTCTCAGAACAAGAGAGAGGTGTAGGACAAGGTGTACAGTGTGTCATGCCAACGCGGGCAAGTAAGTCATTGGCATATTTTTCTTGATTCAAGAGCAGCCCATGTGGTGTTTTCTGGACTTCAATCCCCAAGAAGAAATGGAGATCACCAAGATCCTTGAGAGCAAAGTTATCATTCAAGTCATGAAGTAAGGCCGAGATAGCTTGATCTGAGGAGCTAGTCACAATGATGTCATCAACATAAATCAAGACAAACATAGTAATATCTGACTTGTGATAAATAAAGAGAGATGTGTCAGCCTTGGATGAATGAAAACCAAGAGTAGTGAGTTTGGCACTGAGTTTGGAGTACCATGCTCGAGGAGCTTGCTTCAGACCATAGAGAGCCTTGTCCAACTTACAAATGTGATGTGGAGCGCGAGGATCTTTAAACCCAGGTGGTTGTTTCATATAAACCTCCTCTTCCAGAACGCCATGCAAAAACGCGTTCTTGACGTCCAACTGGCGTAAGCTCCATCCTCTTGATACTGAGATAGCTAAGACAAGGCGAATGGTGGCAACTTTGACAACCGGACTAAAGGTGTCTTCATAATCAATACCATACCTCTGTTTGAAACCTTTGGCTACCAATCGAGCTTTGTACCTATCAATTGTTCCATCTGCATTTTTCTTGATACGATAAACCCACTTGCAATCAATCAAATTTTTATTGGTGCTAGGTGGTACGAGATGCCATGTGTTGTTCTGCATCAATGCATCATATTCAGCTTGCATAGCATTATGCCATTTTCATCACTCAAGGCATCAGAGAGATTATGTGGTTCTCCACAGTAGATGTTAGCAGGCCATAACGAATTGTACCATCTTTGTAAATTTTCGGATTCGTAATACCTTTTTGGAGCCTTGTACGCGGTTCAGGTGCAGGTAGGGGCACAGGATCCTCGTTCACAAAAGGTCCAGCACTGCCAGAAATAGAGGCAGACGTGACAGGAGAATTTGCCGCAGCAGATCCTGCGGACGGAGGTGTGGCCGTTGACGTGGGTGTGGCTGGTGTAGAAGATCCCGTGGATCCCGTTGATCCGGGGGTATTTAAGGCGATGGAGACCCGGTCGGGCGGCGGGCGACTTCAGAGCCACGAGTTGGCGTTGAGCAGCGGGACGTGGAAGCGCAAGGTTGTCGGGGTGGACACCGCGTCCGTCGCGCGGGCGGGAGATGCTGCGCGGGCAGTTGGCGCACAAGTGGTTGGCCTGCGATCCAAGATGCGCGATCCGCACGAGATCGGTGCGGGCGGATTATGCGAATCCCGCGGGATCGATGGTGTTGTTGTCGTGTTCGGCGATGAGAGTAATTTGGCCCGCTGACTCGATTTGTGCACCGTTTTGGTGATTCCTTCGCTGATGATTTGCTGTGTCGTGGTAGGGGTGTCTCCAATATATTCCGGTACCTGAGTATGGTTAGTGGCAGGTACAAAATGCATGTGATCATGATTAGACATACCCTCTATAGTAGATGATGTGGAAGACAATTTTTGGGGAAGAAGGAGTTCTTGACTAAGACGAGATCCAGCATTTTGGTGGAGAGAGGCAAAAGGAAAAATGTTTTCATCGAAGACGACATCACGAGAAATATAGACTCTCCCGGTAGACACATCGAGACATTTGACTCCTTTGTGGAGAGGACTATAGCCGAGAAAAACACACCGTGTGGAGCGAAAAGCTAGTTTGCGCTTGTTGTAGGGACGAAGATTAGGCCAGCAAGCACAACCGAAAATGCGAAGAGAGTCATAGTTTGGCTTGAGATGGAGAAGTTTTTCGGTTGGTGTTTCAAAGTTTAGAGTTTTGCTAGGAAGCATGTTGATAAGAAATGTGGCTGTTAAGAAGGCTTCGTCCCAAAATTTGAGTGGCATGGAAGCATTTGCAAGTAAGGAGAGGCCAACTTCAACTATATGGCGATGTTTTCTCTCGGCGGAACCATTTTGTTGATGAGTATGTGGGCAAGAGACATGATGAGTTATACCAATCTTTTGGAAAAACAAATTGAGTTTCTCATATTCACCACCCCAATCTGTTTGCATGGTTATGATTTTGCGGCCAAATTTGCGTTCAACAAATTGTTGGAAATTAAGAAAAACTTGGTAAACATCAGATCTTTTCTTAAGCAAATAGATCCATGTGAATTTGCTAAAATCGTCAATAAAACTTACGTAATATGAGTGTTTACCAACAGAAGTTGGGGCAGGACCCCAAACATCAGAGAAAATTTGTTCCAAAGGTACAGTGGAAACACTAGTAGAAATAGGATAAGGTAATTGGTGACTTTTTGCTTGTTGACATGGATCACACACATAAGGATTTATTTCATGCGAATGAGAAATATTATTTTTTCGAAGAATGTGTTGAACGATGAACGAAGATGGATGCCCTAGACGACGATGCCAGGTGGAGGATGAAGGTTTAAGTGTGATGAAGGCGTGCTTGGAGAAATCCGTAGAGGTAGGCACAAGAGGATATAAACCACCATGACATGGGCCTTTAAAGATGATGTGTTTCGTTACCTGATCCTTAATCAAAAAGAAAAACGGGTGAAATTCAACAAAGGCATTGTTGTCTAGGGCAATTTTGTGAGTAGATAATAAATTTTTGGAAGCACTAGGCACATGTAGAATATTTCGAAGATTTAGGGAACTATGAGGGGTATGAATAATCGAATGACCAACATGTTTAATTGCCATACCTTGACCACTCGCATTGTGGATTTGATCATTGCCCTTGTAGTGCTCGTGAGTAGATAATTTGCTCAATTCTCCAGTGACATGATTTGTGGCGCCGGAGTCCATGTACCAATTTGTGTCCACTCCGTAAGAGGCAATGTGTGCGCCTTTATCTTCAGTGTGAGAGTCATCATTATCATCCCGTAGCGCCACCAAAGACTCGCTTGCGGGATGCCCATGTTTTTGCAAATTTGACAAGTTATGTCTTGATGAGGAGAGGGTATCGATGACCACGACCACGACCTCCTTTGTTCTGCGGGCGACGACCAGCATCATGGCCATCACGCCGTGGGGGGCGCCCTTGCTGATGTCGGCGAGAACCACCACCGCCGTGACCACCTCCACGGTGGCCACCACCATAGCCACCTCCTGAATTTTGGCGGTAGCCACCACCACCTCCATCACGACGAGCAACGTTGACCGAGGAGGAAAAAGAGATAGGTTCCTCGGACTCGGCCAACATTTTTGGCGATAATCATAGGCAAGAAGTTGGTTGCGGACATCGGCAGAGGTAGTGGTGGAATTGCATTAACGGTGGTAACGGACCATTGTACTCACCATGGAGTCCAATGAGAAGATATTCCTTTAGTTCTTCATCGGAGACGATCCGCCCGCAGCAGCCGAGTTCGAGGCGAATCCTTTCATCTTGTTGATGTAGACGGTGGCGGTGAGATCCCTCTTCTTGGTGTTGGTGAGGCGGTGCGCAACATCCCGACCGAGCCTTGGTTTGAGCGGAGAACTTGGCGTCGATGGCGGCCCAGATTTCAAAGAATGCTCGTGCCGAGGAGATCGGCATGGACCTCTTGCGTGACAGCCCGAAGAATGTAGCTGACGACTTGTTGATCCCTCGAGATCCAGACCCCATAGGCCGGATTGGGAATCGTAACCTTGTTTTTTTCCGAATCTTCAACCTCCATTGTTTTGTTGGGCGCGGGGTCGGTGCCGTCGAGCAGCCCCATGACCTGCGCGCCGCGCAGTGCCGGTAGCACCTGCCCCTTCCAGAAGAGGAAGTTGGCTTGCGTTAGTTTTTCTGACGGAGGACCTCCAAGGGCTGCCGCCAGGGTCGTCGACGCCATGGTTGAGAATGACATTATTGGGAGGGAGGGAGGAGTTTTGTTTTCGGTTGTAGGGGACGTCAAGGAAGAGCAGCTCTGATTACCATGTTGGTTGGGTAAACGATCGTGTCCCGTTAGGGAGATCGGTTCCATGTTATATGCTAGATGGAAAAGCCCCACCTGTGGCTTACAAGGAAAGGCATGTGGCTTACAAGGAAAGGATTTACAATAGGCAAGAGATTAAAGGGAGAAGGAGAGAATCACGTATGACCGTTGAGGGTCAATGCCGCATGGTGAACTACCCAATGCAGGTTGTATCTAGGCCATACGTGATGTACATAATATTGTCTAACACCCCGAACACCGTCTATGGCCTCATGCTGTGCCGCGCCGACCTCAGCACCTCGGACTGCTTCGACTGCGGCACCTGGACCGGCCGGGACGTGCAGAGGGTCTGCAACCGAAGCAGGGAGGTGGCCCTTGTCTACAACCAGTGCTACGTCCGCCTTTCGGACAATAACTTCCTCGCCTCCACCAACAACTCCGGCGAGGTGTACCTCATCAGCGGCATGAGCATCACCAGGGGCGACGTCGCGGTCTACGACCGGGCGGTCACCGACCTTCTCAACGCCACCGTGCGGTATGCGGTGGACAACTCGACGAGGCTGTTCTCGACGGGGCAGCGGACGGGGCTCGACCCGGGGTTCCGTAGTATCTACTCGATGGCGCAGTGTGCGCCGGACCTTTCGCCGGCGCTGTGCCGGAGGTGCCTCGAAGACCTCGTGGGCCAGTGGTGGACGACGTTTCCGCTGAACGGGACGGGCGCGAGGATCGCTGGCTCGCGGTGCAACTTGAGGTCCGAGACCGAGCGGACCTCGTTCTACACCGGCGGCCCGATGCTGCGGCTGCAGACCGGGGCGGCCTCGCCGGCGCCGGCCCCGGCACCGGGGCCGGCGCCAGCTCCGGATGTTGTGCCGGGCACTACGGGAGGTGAGTTGAGTACGTACTCCTTCGGATTATTTAACTCGATGACTCATGGACATATGAATTACACTGTGATTTGTGCAAGATTGGTGTATCAAGTAAAACTTGGTGCGCTTGATGAAGAATTTTTTTAAATAATATTTTTTTAATAAAGAATTACATAAATAAATATTTTTTTTGTAAAATTAGACTGCTGTTGCCAATTAAAATGACGAAACTGCTATGTCACCATTTCAATTGGCCACAAAGCTACTCTCGCCAATTGAAACAGTAGTAACAGGACAATTTCGTCATTTGAACTTGCGATATGTCCTTGGATTTAAATTTTTTATATGTATAGAATTTATTTTAAAAATTTAGTGGGTTTTAGGGATTTTTTTTGGGTAATATCTTTAAGTGTTTGTGTAGTTCGGAATCCGAAATTGAAAAAAATAACGAAATACGAAGTAAAAATGTGAGATTGGCGATGCAGTAACACAAACAGCCCTCTTTGGAGCAAAATGAAAAAAATTAGTTTAGGGTTGTTATGCGCGTTGTTGCCCCGATTGTATTGTTCATGAAATCGATTCCTTTGAGAAAAGATTACGAAATATATAATAGTCTAAATATTTGGGGGAAAAATTAAATTTGAAAGACTTCATAATTTAATTACAAATTACATGGCGCGTTGGGTTTGATTACATGCATTAGAAATGACAGCATGCACGAATCAACAAACCTAAAACACCTACGATACATATGTGTCTTTTTGGAATAAAAAAAGTTCATTGGAATAAAGTTAATTAGTTGTGACGGCTCATCGGTCCCTTCCCATTGTCTCTGGACTACCCGCGGTGGCGGCCAGTCTCGAAGCCAACCATGTCCTACGAGACAGGCTGGACGATTGAATGATGTTAGGATAGCACAATATAGGACCAAATCAATAATCAGGATGCAAATTGAACCTAACTTATCTCTTCGATATGTAGTGCGCCCGGGCGACAAGGAGTGCTAGGACTGTTGCCGGTCTCACTAGTAGGAGCCATCCCCTTGTCTGCCGCACACTCGGCCCAGTCGTACTCGGCTTCCTATTCGGGGGTCCACCACCACCACCCAGCTTTCCTAGGCTCCTCAGGTGCCTTTTTAATAGGGTCGAGTATGTAATGTTTTCAGCGTTCAAATGTCACAGCTCGCTTCGTGTAGTTGAACATGTACTTTCACTCGATGAACAACCTATCGTACATGTCCGGACCGTCGATCTATTGGAAGAAGTTGTATCACATTTTCGGCTGCCATTATGCGTAGATGAAGTTAGGGATACGTGGAATGCAACACAACATGTGAAAAATCTATAAGATTTGCTTATAAGGATGTTCCCGCACGTGTAGTACGCCCGGGCGGTGGTAGCCGGGTGTGTGTGGACTGAATGGTCTTCGCCAGTTCTTCACACACACATTGCGGTCGTGGGAATTCTAGTGGTACCGGCACATCCTTCATAGAACAATCGAGGTTGGATTTAGCCCTTTCGGCAAGCCACTTACGCTTCCGCAACATCATTGTGTAGAAGTTCAACAACGTGTCCGATGTCTCCTTCCTCTCTGTTGTGTGAACCAAGTTGGACTGAAGTGTTGTGTACGGTGGTGTAGTGTTCTCCTCCCACTTTCTTATCACTCCTTTTATAAGCGGATATGGTGTAGTGCCGAGGGTAGAAGGAGAAGAGACAAGACATCGGTATGAAAAGGTAGTGTGGCAAAGTATGGTCATTTCGGTACGAAAAGGTAGCATTGCAGTGTGTTGTCTTTTTGGTCTGCAAAGGTGACCGTGTGTGGTGTGACAGGGTGCATATTTTTTATATGAAAAAGTGCCATAACAGAGTATGGTCATTTCAGTCTAAAAGGTAGTGTCGCAGTGTGTTGTCTTTTTGGTTTGCAAAGGTGGCAGTGCGTGGCCTGACAGTGTGCGTTCTTTTCAGTCTGAAAAGGTGGCGTGACCGAGTGTGGTCATTTCAGTATGAAAAGGTAGCGTCGCAATGTGTTATCCTCTCGGTCACCAAAGGTGGCAGTGCGTGGCCTGACAGTGTGCTGTCATTTCGGTCTAAAAAGGTAGCATCGCAGTTGTTGTCTTTCGGTCTGCAAAGATGGTAGTGTGTGGCGTGACAGGGTGCAGATTTTTTGGTCTAGAAAGGTGTCGTGGCAGAGAGTGATCATTTCGGTCTGAAAAGGTAGCGTTATAGCGTGTTGTCTTTTTGGTCTGCAAAGGTAGCGTCATAGTGTACGATTTTTTTGTCAGAAAAGGAGGGGTGGCCAAGTGTGGTCTTTTTAGTCTTAGAAGGTAGCATTGCAGTGTGCTGTCATCTTGATATGCAAAAGTTTCATATCAAAGTTCACACGTGATTCCCTTGTCATGTTATGTTCATACAGATTCAGTTGCCAAAAGTTAAAGACATCTTGCAATTCATAAAAAGCCTACAACATCATTCATACTTGAACCCCTTATGCAGACAACCACTACTACTTAATACATATTAAACACACTACTAGTAGTATACACACACATATAAGTTTCTCGAGCCACTTCAAGTGATCAAGAATCTTGTCAAAGTGCTCGTCTGCAGGTGACATGTTCACCATTAGACCATATAGAATTGCATGCGGACGTTTAACTGCTCTTTCGACCACGACACCAACAGAGTCTGCCCACTAAAAGTACTGGCAACAGTCAGCCTGAAAACCACACCGAATACTAAAAAAAAGAAGTGACAAACAAACACAAAATCCAAATACTAATGTTTGCAGAAATCAAACTCACCGAGAAATATGGACACTTGTAGAACATACGCCCCGTGTTCTCTTCAGTGTTGGAGTACAAGACATTTGTTTAGACGCCACAGTTCGGGCAGTTTACGCACCTTGCACTCGCTAGCGCCAGCGCCAGTGCTCTTCGGCTCATTGAACTAGATTACTGTAACTTGGCGCCAAGTTGAGTTCTAAGACAAGTGTAAGTAGGTTAGAAGAGAGAGGGCTGGAGTTTAGTTGTTTAGATGGCTTTTGTAGTGGTGGGGTTCGGGATGCTGGGTAAATTTTTTAATATTAAAATTTAGGTAAATCGCAATTCAAAAATGCGATATGGATCCACACAGGGGAAAAAATTTAATATTGAAATTTAGGAAAATTGTTAATCGAAATGGCGATAGGGATCCCACAAGTCCGAGTCGCCATTTCAAAGCCCGTTCGGTCGGCCACCTTTGAGGTAATTTTTTTTAACTTAATGGGTTACATAGTTTTAGATGTATGGTTACATAGTATAGTATGTTGTAAATAATATTTTTGGGTGGGTAGTTTACTTTTATATATGTTGTTAATCGTGGAAATCTTGTTTATGATGCAGTACGTTGAATATGTCGGACGTAAATAGGTTAAAATTTACTACGGTCAGGGTACTATTCTGGAGGGTTCTGAGGGGATTGATTTGCGTTATTTCCAATTAGCGACCGTAACCCCAAAAAGACCAGACCCAGGCATATGCCAAGGCAATTCTTGCATCTGCGGCTGAATAAGAAGGTAGCGATGATGCTGAAGAAAAAATTGGAGACTCCAGCACGACAAGAGATAGGAGAGTTGCTGATGTTGTCGATGAAGACCATGTGGAAGGAGCTCCTTTTGTTTTACCGTGAGGAAGGAGCTCCTTTGGTCAGACAAGTTGGTGGGATTGCTAACGAGAGTGACGAGATCGAATGTTTAGTTCAAACGATGGGCCTTGAAGACTAGGACTACCAGTTATTGTCAGAAGATGAAGGATCCGATGAGGAAGAGGATGTGGAACATCATATGGTTCCATCTGAGTGGAACACATACCAGTTCAACAACCTCGTCGTTAATGAAGGCTCCCGTGTACCGTGGGAGTACAACCAAAATGTGATCAGACAAGGAGCCATGTACAAATGCAAAGAGGTTGTGTAGGAGGCTGTGAAATTCTAGGCCTTGTCAATGTGGCATACATTTACAGTAGCGAAGTCTAACCCAAGATGTTACTACATGAAGTGCGATATAAAGGGATGCCCTTGGTGAGTGCACATATTCCAGCCTAAGTGTGACACTTACTGGAAATGCTCTATAGTAGTCCCTCGCATTCTCACTGAATCAATGCAGTCCCACAAGAACCTATTATCAGCCTTCATCGCAAATATCATGTATGGTGAGATTGTGTATAATCTAGATTTCGATCCACGATCCATCATTCTTGTACACAATCTGCTATGCTAAGGTATGGAGGGAAAACCAGAAGATATTAGAATCAAGGTTCGGTACGTTCGAGGACTTCTACCACAACTTTCTCAGCCAACCCCAAGTCATACAAGACAGAAATTCTAGCACTCATGTTGACATTCACGATGTCACCCATCCACAGTGGGAAGAGATGAGGGTACTGAAGCGAGCATTCTTTACCTTTGGTCTATACATCAATGAATTCCAGCATTGCCGTCCAATCTTGTGTGTGGATGACCTATTTCTGACTGGGAAGTACAAGGGGGAAGATACTTACTGTAATACCAACAGACGGGAACAATCAGGTTCTTTCTATGGCCTTCACATTCGTTGAAAGCGAGAACACATACATTTGATTGTGGTTTCTGAGGAACGTGAAGATTTCTGTTGTATAGGGCCGTCCTAACGTATGTGTCATATATGATCAATATGCGGACTTATTGAGTGCAATAACCCAGCTACAATAAGGGGAGAATAAGTCACTTTCGTGGGTGGATCTGTAGAGCAGGTGGTGTATGATGCACTTGGGTGCAAACTTCTACAAGCAGTTCCACACCAAGAACTTGATGAACCTATTCAATAGGTTGTGCAACCAGAACCAGAAGAGAAAGTTCGATTCACTCCAAAAGATTATGGGTGAGTGGACCGAGGCACATAGAAGAGAGGCAACGAAAAAGCTTGCTACAAGTGCTGACTAGGACCTCGAGGCATATCTATAGTTACACACAGATGGTCCTGGTGTGACGACGAAGACGGGGGTGTAGGTGAATTGCTTCTCGAACTGGGTTGAGCACGAACCTAAGGAGAAGTGGTAGCTGCTACATGACAAGGATGGTGCTCGATATGGTGCCATGGCAACTAAATCTAGCCGAGGTGGCAAGGTGTGCAATTGGGTCATGCGCGACGACATGTGCCTCCCTTTGGTTGCTATTGTGGTTGCAATTCTCCGTGGTACCACAAAATACTTTGTTGACCGAAGCAACAACATGTCGTTCTCCATGACAAATGATAAAGTATTGTACTCCGCCATGATCACCAAGTACATGGAGGAGAAGAGCAAGAAGAGTGGGATGCAGCAGGCATTCAAGATAGGCTTAAGGGAGCTTCGCTTCAAGACACTGTGCAGGGAGAAAGGACGCCCCAGGACGAACCACGAGAGGATCATCCACTTATGCATGCTACACCACGCTAGTTGCGTATGCACCTACAACAAGCCTCTTCTTCTACATAGATCATGCTCACATGTCTTGGCCGCATGTTTGACAGTGGCACAACGTCGCGGTCAGTACTTTTCGAATGTTTTACCAAGGAAGAGGTGATGCAGACCTAGAATGTAGAGCTGTATGGTTACAACGTGGTTGACCATTTCACTGGCCATTCTACCTAGGTGCAACTGATCTGGCATGCGAACATTTCTTGGCCGAAGGGAAAGGTTGGCCAGCGGCAGGTACGTTGTATCAGGAACGATATGGACGAAGTAGAAGCCGAACGTCGTACGAAGAAGTGCTCAATTTACAGGGAGTCCATGCATACTTTCAAGAAATACCATACGAGAAATGCACAGGATGAAGAAGAGGTCGACGGTCTGGATGGCACCGAGGGGACCCCATTCGACCGACACACTCAAGGCAGGCACCGGGGAAATCGACATGGTGGACGTTGAGGTAGCAGCCACCGGAATAGTTTGTCTTGTCGAAATATGTTGTGTTGAATGTTTTGTAATGTCATTGCGATTTATCGACAAATTATGTGATGACGTTACGATGGAATACTTTGTAACATCATTGTGCTTTGTCGAAAAACTATATGATGATGTTGTGCTGGAATGTTTTGTAACATCATTGTGATTTGTCGAAAAACTATGTGACGAGTTTTACTTAAAAATATGTTGTGCTAATATTGTTTCTTATTTATTATGTCGTGCGTCCAATTGTAATGTGTAACACTATTGTATTTGTTGGCAGCGCTGTTGGCGATGGTAGTTTAGTTGGTTGGTGCTGTGTGTCGGTTTGGATGCTGGAGTGGAGCGGTCGGAAATAAGTAGTACAAAAATAGTACAAAATTAAATAAAAAAGTTCTAAGTTTTTGGGCTGAATTGTATAGATATAAATAAAAAATACCGGACCCTGTCGCCAATTAGAATTGCGACATGACAATTTTGTCATTTCAAATGGCGACAACAGCTTAATTTTGAGAAAAATCGACTATTTTTTGGATTTTTTTAAAAAATAATGTGATTTAAAAAAATCCTTGAGGAAGGACCCAAAGTTACTTTATGTTATGGCTTGTTGAATCGAGTCCGATTTTTTTCTCTTGTCAAAATCTTGCATATTGGATGACAACATGGTACATATTGCTTCTGGAAGGATTATATACCAACATTTTTTAGGACAAAAGCCTCCCCTTTTCGAATATAATTTTTTTTGCGAACATGGGTTATTAGCGGTCACACGCCACGGTGTGCCCAACACTCCACCATTCAGGAGTTTCTAAAAGAGAAATTGCACTACATGTTTATGAACTTGTGAAGTTGTGTCACTTAGCTCTCTGAACTTGCACTTTACTTTCTCAGCACCTTGAACTTACGAGGTTGTGCCACTTAGCTCCCTGAATTTGCATTTTACTTTATCAGCCATCTGAACTTCCGAGGTTGTGCCACTTAGCTCCCTGAAGTTCGTCGGATGCGATGCTGATGACTTCGCCCCCTGAGTCCGGTAGACTCGTCGCCGTCCCGTCCTGGTCGTGTTCATCGTCTATGTCAACTCGCACCAACAGAAACGGATTATTCGGGTCCGAGAATGCACCGTGCTCGCGTCTTCACCGGAGCTCCACCATCGTAACTTACCACTACCCTGGCCCTTGATCCTCTGAGTCGGCTGTGAGAGAGAGAAAGAAGTACATTCCCAGTGCTAGAGCAGGGGCACAATACTTCTCTCTCTCTCTCTCTCTCATGGTGATCCGCCAACTTAGCCTTTTCTATTAGCAAACGACCAAATGGACTTCATGCAGGGTGAGCAGTTTCTGATTTGGCAGTAGGAATATACTTCGCTGGCCCTCATGGCTGATTCAGAGGAGGCAAGGGTGAGGGCGGCGGCAAGCTGTGATAGTGGAGCTCCGGCGAAGACATGAGCAGTGTGCGTTCCCGGGTCCGAAGAGTGCATTTTTGTCGGCGTGAGGTGACATGGACAATCAATATGGCCGGAATAGGGTCACGACAATGAAATCACTGGCATCACATTCGACAAACTTCACTTCAATGCAAGTTTAGGGAGCTAAGTGGCACAACCTCGCAAGTTTAAGGGGCTGAAGAAGTAAAATATAAGTTCAGTGAACTAAGTGGCACAACCTTATAAGTTCAGGGACATACAATGCAATTTTCTCTTTCTAAAACAACCAAGAACTTTATTTTTTTGCATTGAGCAACAACATTGCAACCGTGAGCTCGAGACAGGAAAACAGGTGGACTGTTTGTGACACATGCACTCCTGCACATACTTGAACTGAGTTTTTTTAGCACTTTTAGGTACTCTTAATTTAATATTGGCTGTCTATTCTTTTTGATCTAATGGTTCAAATTAGTTATAATTTAGTTATACTATACCTGGTAGTATATTATCAAGAGGTGTAGAATTGTAATTGCCTATGTGGAGATTAGGGCTGGAAATAAGCCGAGCTAAGCCAGTTCGAGCCAGGCTCGCTTAAGTTTGAGTGAAATAGAGGCTCGGCCCGGCTCGTTTCGGGAATGAGCCAAAAGCTGGGCTGGGCCCGGCTCTGCTCAGTAGCAGGCTTGAGTTGGCTCGCGAGCCCTCGTGAGGAGCCGAGGGCACGGACCACAAGACGCCGGGCACGGGAGCAAGCCGATGATGAGCAGAGCATCGGGGCGGCGGATGAAGGGGGGCAGCAGAGGGCCGGAGGACATGGGTGTTGCAGAATAAGGAGGGGCGGAGGCGGCGTAGAGGACTTGGGTGCTGCAAAAGGAGGAGGCGCAACGGCGACACGAAGGACTGGGGAGGATGGGGGTGGCGACGATGGGTCAAAGACGGGACGGTGGTGCGGAGGACGGGGGTGGCGGCGGTGGGCCAAAGGACGGGGCGGTGGGCGGGGCGCCGGGTGAGGGTCGATCTGGAATTGGATTTGGGGGTAGTTGATAGAGGGAGGATCAGTGGTTTGTTGGTGTGTGTCTCGTGGGGGCAGTCGGAACAGTGCCTCTCTACTCTAGTTTACTCCTGGGCATGTGGGCTTTGTCCTGCGGGGCTTTGTGGGTCGGCAATCAGTCCGGGCCGAACAAGCTGAACGAGTGGCTCAGGCTTGGGCTCGGCTTGAAAATTTAGCGAGCAGAAGAGGAGGATCGGCTCGGCTTGGCTTGAAAATGTCACGAGCCCGAGTGGGTCTGGTTCGCGAGTCTCAAGCTATTTTTTCAGTCATAGTGGAGATTACATGCCATAAGACTAATATTTTCAACCTTAGCTGGAAAAATCCATAATACCTTTACAAAAAATTATAAATACAAAGAAAAGTCTATTATACTCTTAACAGTTCAATAGTTATATTTGATTTATACTACCAGTAGAATGTACCGTAAAATTTCTCTTTTTTTTGTGTGCAAAATTACAGTTAAAAACAATTCAGCTAGCAAACCTCTTGAAATTATATTGCCGATAGTGGGTGTTGCTGCCATAGCTGCAATTTCCCTTTGTACGTGGATTATGCTTAGGAAGAGAAGATCACGAAGAGCAGGGCTTCTTCCCCGACGTAAGTACTCTCAATAGTTTTCGCTTCTTAATGAAGCACACATATATGCTTAATCGTTAATAATGGAATCAATGGAAATTTACCCCAGCTGATACAGTAGAGGAGGACCTCGAAAGTGTCAAGTCAACCTTGCTATCTCTGTCATCACTACAAGTGGCAACAAACAACTTCGATGAAAGCCAGAAACTTGGTGAGGGTGGATTTGGTGCAGTTTATAAGGTATAGCAGTAACCTTTAAGTTACTTTGCAAGTTTGCATACAAACTTTTATGCATAAATTTTGAATTGTTGCTGTATCAGGGTAGTTTGTGTGGTCAAAATATGAAGCAAATCTAAAGGTTTAGATAGGAAGTATGAATTAGTATTCAATTGTTAATTACAGTAGTATGTGAAGCTTTTAAGGCTTAAAGCCATTTACAGAATGTAGTGCATTGTATTCATATCTTCACGGAAGATATATAAATCAATTTATATTCAGGGAGTTCTTTCCGGACAAGAAGTGGCCGTGAAGAGGCTATCGAAGGGTTCAAATCAGGGGCTAGAAGAACTAAAAAACGAGCTAGTTCTGGTGGCCAAACTTCACCACAAGAACCTTGTTCGGCTTGTGGGTTTTTCCTTAGAAGGAGGAGAGAGATTGCTTGTCTATGAGTACATGCCGAATAGAAGCCTTGATACCATTCTTTTTGGTACCACTGTCCTTCCCACATTATCTAAATTCTCTTTAGTAACACCTATATGATTGCGCAATAACCATGAAATTAATTATCGTTTTTGGTTTTAGATCCTGAGGAAAAAGGTCGACTAGACTGGGCGAAACGGTTCAAGATAATCGAAGGGGTCGCTCGAGGATTGCAGTATCTTCACCAAGATTCTCAGAAGAAGATCATCCACCGCGACTTGAAAGCGAGCAACGTTTTGTTAGATGCAGACATGAACTCCAAGATCGGGGACTTCGGTCTCGCCAGGCTCTTCGAGGAAGATCAGACTCGAGAAGTCACGGGCCGCATCGTCGGGACATTGTAACTAATCATGGCCTTCGAAAAATCAATCAATTCGACTAATTCCCTGGACCGGCAACGGCAGCTAAACTAATCATGCTATTCTTGTTGCTGCAGCGGCTACATGTCTCCTGAGTATGTGTTGCGTGGACAGTACTCCACGAAATCAGACGTCTTCAGTTTCGGCATTCTCGTTATAGAGATCGTGACGGGCCGGAGGAACAACGGGTCCTACTCTTCCGATAAAAATGCAGACATAATAAGCATCGTGAGTACTCGCTAACACTGACAATACTTGTAGCACTTGCACATATGTTGATGTTGTCAGTACTGAATTCATGTAACTGTAATGCTAGGTATGGAGGCACTGGGCCGAGGGAACAGTTGCAGAGATGATAGATCATTCTTTGGGGAGAAACTACCCTGGAGCCGAGGTGCTGAAATGTCTCAATATCGGTCTCTTGTGCCTTCAACAGAACCCTGTGGATCGACCTACAATGGCAGATATCATGGTGTTGCTTAACAGCGATACTACCAGTTCTCTACCTGCTCCTGTTAGACCACCATTTTTCTTCGATGCAAGCTCAGCTTTGTCTCACACTCATAATACTCTCTCATATTAATTGGTCCACGAAGTAACGGAGGCTAACGCACAGGGGCGGAGAGAAGGCAGCTGGCAGCGGCCTGAACCCCCACATGAATTTTGATTACCTTTTATTAAGACATAGGATCATTGAAACTTTGGCATAAGTAAGTCTTTACTTATTTAATTGTGTGATTAAGCAACAGTAAAAAGCCTAAGAGTTAAATTGTGGAACGTGAACCCATCTTATGTAGCATCTAGATTATATTTTTTCATAAATTTTCAAACTAGTATTGAGTCTGATTTGTACAACACAGGTGCATGATATTTCATTTCTCTATATGATTAAACTTTGATTAAGCATTTCTTCCTTACCTCTAGCATCTGTCACACCATCCATGACTCGGTGAAGTATGCATGTGCTCCGAACTCCACCAAACTCAAGTTATCATCCATTATGCTCATGATTTGTGTTTTGTTTTATTTTTGATATAAAAAATTTTCTTCTAAGAAAACTTTTTTTGTGTGTAAATAGCTTAAAGCGTTTATATCATGTTAAGACGATAACAAATTTATGTATCTCTCGAGCTCTCACCCACCTATGGCCCAATCCTGGCTCTCCCCTGCTACAAGGCCCTATTGTTGCTTTGATTGTTTCCTATTGTATTGTAATCCAGAGAAGCAAGTGTAATTTATCAGTGTATTGTGTTCACCGTTATGTGCTTGGCTTTTTTAGTTTAAAAACAGGAGATATTAGCTCTTTTTTTCAGTGCAAGATGAGATCTTAGCTCGTCTTTAGTTTAAAAAAAGAGAAATTTTATGGTACATTCTAATAGTAATACATGGTATAGTATAAATCACATTGGACCATTGATTTGTTAAAGACATAATAAACTTTTCTTTATATTTATAATTTTTCATGAGGGTATTATGGACTTTTTCAACTAAAGTTAAAAATACTACTCTTTTGACATATGACCCCAATTACTATTATATCCCTATTGAGATTCTTCTACTCATACTACAAAATATAGTATAACTAAATCCAAACTAATATGAACTATTGAGTTAAAGAGAATAAATGATTCATATTAAATTGAATGTACCGTGAAAAGCCTTTTAAAAAAGACACTTGTGTTTGTGGAGACGAATGTACTGAGAGAGTCTGAGACCATAGCTCAAACACATTTTTTAGAGGACAATAATTCAAAGCCTCAAACACGTAAGGATGGGATTTGAGCAAAGCATATTTCCCGGCCTTTGGTTGCAGCCGAGAAGCGGGGGCCCTTAATGGATGAATATCCAAATTAATTTGTCCCCGTCCGTATCCAATCCACATTCAAACACATAATACCCATATCCATCCACATCCAAATAACAGAAACCTATGGATATCCAAGTCCAATTGGATAGCAAATTATGAACTGTGCTGCTTCACCATTGGAAGCTGCAGCTTCAGCTTCAGAGAAGAACACGAGCCAGCCTGCCGCCGTTGGGAAGTCTCCGCCGCGCTGCAAACGTGTGTTATCAACGCCGCCTTTGCGAATCACATACTGCCGTCCCCGTCACCTTCGAGAATCCAATGCCACGTCATTGCCGAGAAGTCATCCCGTCGAAGCATCGGAGAACCCCGCCGCTGCCGAACAAGTACAATGCATGGTCGTCTAGATTGGAGTGGAATTGATGGAACGCAGCAAATGGAACCGACGTAATGTCCCATACTTGAACAATCGACGCGGTCGCTGCCACCAAGCCATCGCCGCGGACGCGATCTGGCACCGCCGCGTCGTCGTCTCGAACGCGAGCCGCCTGAATCGAACGCTCGTTTAGTTGTTTCTCTGTTCTGGCAGCACTGAAGCTAGCTGGGCTGCTTTACTTGGACAGACCCAAATGGACTGCCCAAGATATCCAGTCTCCTACAACAATAAGTTGTTTTCGTAGGATGGGTACGAACAATCAGATGGGGTGAATGATTATAATTTCTTCTTTTTCAATTTATTGAGAAGACTCTGCTCTGAATTCAACCGACAACTGAATACTACGTATTCGTACGAGTTGGTCCCTCGTTGTAGTGGTCGAAACTGTAGTGATCGGTTCAGACTCGAAGCATGTCTTCTAGAATCTGATTCACTCTTTCTGTCTGTCCATCAGTCTAGGGATGATATGTTGTGCTGAAGTTTAGGTGAGTCCCAAGTGCATCATGCAGATTGGCCTAGAAATACGAGGTAAATTGAGAGCCTCGATCCGAGACTATCCTCTTGGTACTCCGTGTAGACACACGATGCGAGCCATATACAACTCGGCCAATTTATTTCCTTTGTATGTGGTTTTCATAGGGATGAAATGAGTAACTTTTGTCAATCTGTCGACTATGACTCATATTGAATCGTATCCGGCCTTAGTGGTTGAAGCAGTCCTGCAGGTCTTTGGTGCTCGGCTTTGATCCGTTAGCACATATCACAACAAGTTACAAACTCTGCGATGTCCCTCTTCATTCGCAGCCACCAATATAGAATCTTCATGTCTTGATACATCTTGGTGCTGTCTAGATGCAGGGTATATGCTGAGCTATAGGCTTCTTTCAGAATCAGGTCTTTAAGCCCCTTCTGGTGGGGAACAAAGAGACGTTTTCCATACTATAGGATTCCTTGTTGGTCTTCTATCATCTTAGGGACTGTTCCTTTGGCTACAAGACTTTTAAATTTCTGGACTCCAGAGTGTCCTTCTTGGGCGACTTTGATCTGCTCTTCTAAGGTTGGTTGAACTTCCATAACTGCTATGATGCCTTGCTCTACTATCTTGAGGTTAAGTGCCACTAATTTCTTATAGAGCTCAGTTTGCGGTTCTTGAATCATGACATTGTTACAGTAGGACTTACGGCTCAATGCATCGGCTACTACATTAGTCTTTCCGGGATGATATTGAATGTCCAAATTGTAGTCTTTTAATCAGCTCTAGCCATCTTCTTTGTTAGAGGTTGAGATCCGTTTGGGTGAAAATATACTTGAAACTCTTGTGGTCTATGAAGATGTTACAATGATTTTCGATCAGATAATGCCGCCAAATCATTAAGGCATGTACTACTGCGGCTAACTCCAAATCATGAGTTGGATAGTTGTCTTCATGGGGACGGAGTTGTCTGGATGCATATGATACAACTTTTCCTCCTTGTATGAGCACGCAGCCAAGACCTTGGCGCAAGCATCACAATAGACTTCAAAGTCCTTGTGTATATCTGGCAAGATTAACACTGGTGTAGTGGTTAGCTTCTTCTTTAACTCCTGAAAACTCTTTTCACAGGCTTCTGTCCACTCATACTTCTTTTCTTTCTTAAGCAGGTGGGTCATTGGCCTGGACAGCTTGGAGAACCCTTCTATGAAGCGTCGGTAGTATCCGACCAATCCGAAAAAACTACGCACTTCGGTTACTGAGGTTCGTTATTTCTATTCCAAAACAGCTTCTACTTTCGAAGGATCGACGACGACTCCTCTAATGGATACAATGTGTCCGAGAAAACTAATCTCTTGAAGTTAGAACTCACACTTACTGTATTTAGCATAAAACTGATGTTCCTTAAGTTTCTCTAACACCAAATACAAATGCTCCGCAATAATCTTACAAAATACCACAACATTACTCACAACATCTTCCATTTTTGCACGCCATCCTTGAATAGATGGCGCAGCATACTTAATTATGCCATTCTCTCCTCCATTGGTAAACTTTGATGTTACAGGACGGCTGTTAGATGCACCCATGGCAGGGTTTGCTTTCCTAAAAAAATCTACTGTGAATACAATATCGTAAAAATCCTTATCAACAAAAATAGGCAACAAAAGTAAATTGACTATACTGAAAATGTCTTACAGATCGCACAAATAGCGGAAAACTTGATAAAATATTAAATAAAAAAGTTAAGTAGCACCATCATGTTACTGTATGTAAAACCCAAATCATAACACCAAATTCCAAAGTGAGAAAAGAAGTGAAAACGAAAAGAAAAAGGGTAAAGACAAGAATGCACGGCTCCATCTTGCAAGAACGAACCAGTCAGTCTTAAACAAGAAATGGTCAGCTCTTCAATGTATCAAAACCCAAAAAGAAAACCCAAAAATTGTTTCATTAAGTCAGATAGCAGCTTACAGTGCACAACAGCACTTAGCAAGAAGAATTAAAGAGGGTAGAAATCTTCACGGGGCCACAAATTTCAATTCCTGTTAAATTCCCTTGACACGTTACAGATATTTTTGCAGTAACGAACTACTTAACAAAGTGACACCGCACACAGTCCCGGAAAGTAAACAAGCAAAACATATGGTAATAAACAAGAATGTTTATGAATTGGTGGCAGTTAATCTTTGTAGCGACGTCTGTTAGAAGTGTCGCTACTAGTCAGAGCGAGGTAACAGTTGATAAAGTATCATTCGTTCGGTGGTTAATGTCTGTGAGACACTAAACCGTACGACAGTTTGTTGCTAGTGTTTTAGGACCATGAAACGTCACGTGGTATAGAGCCAATATGACATGTGCTCTATTCATCACACATTAATGGATATGCTTAGAGCTGAATCCAGATGTCAGTTCATTACTTATGTGAGCAATTATTTGGTCGGGGACCAGGTACATGACCTTGTCCGACCAGGGTACATATAAGTAACATCTGGAATCCTTACAACTATAGAGATCGTTAGCCTTATGAGTTACGACTCTTTCGACCACATGGGTCATAGACTTAGGGTTTATGACTCTTACGACCACGTGGGTCGTTAGTATTAGGGTTTACGACCACGAAGACATATGGTTTTTTAATTATGTATTTAAATTAATACATAGAGATTTTAATCCTCGTCAGCTAGCACCCGAACTTTAAATGAATTGGGCATGTGAATACTTTTTCCCGATGAAGTCGTATCGAGCAGACCCTCATTTAATGTTGTACAGATGAATATCAGTATCCAGACCGGCAGAAAAATAAAAATAGAAAAAAGCGTAAAAATAACTAGAGATGTTATAAACTAATTAATCACCAGTAGAACCCAATAAATTAGACAAATAATATGTTGCATTAAAAATAATTTAATCATGATAGATTAATTAACATAATCAAACGTGAGCCTATTTAGGTAATTAAATAATGTGTACACACTTAAATAACTCGATTAGGCAATTTTGCATTAACCAAATTTAATAGACCTAGTTGCATGCGAGTGTGAGTAGTATTTTATTTTTGTACAATAAAAAGCGAGTTTCAGCAACCTTGATCCCAGAGCCATTAGATCGTAGAACCACCGCAGTTGGGAGTGCTAACATATCAGGGATCCGCAGAATATTATTAAATTAAAATATGCTAACTAAAAGAACCAACTGATCCATATACTTATACTAGCGCCAAAAGCAACTAAGTATTTATCTATGTATTATGTGTGTCCGCCATATAATTGCAGAGGCCGATCCGACGCAGACATTATTCATCGATCCGGAGTACTTTGACGCGGCTTTTTACTATGTCGATGAAGGGAAGCTTACTTTTGAGCATAAATATAGTTATATTAAATGTACACCGTATATTGTTTTATCATATATGTATTGCATAAAAAACCATATCTCAAAATCAAATCGGTTAAAGAAGGCAAGAAAAAGAAAAGATAAGAAGAAGGTAAGAGCCGTACAACCGGAAGAGAGCCATTGTACCGGAAGAGAGTTAATACGGTTGGTAAAAGGGACCCTGGGCAAGGAAAGAGAAGAGGCAAGAGGCGGGATCCTTTTACATATGATTATTGTATAAGAACAAACAAAACTCTTACTCGGATAAGGGATCGTATTTAAATGCCAACCATTTTCCCATTTCGATGGGCAGAAACGGTTACCTTGCTATATAATTATGTACTCCACGAGTGTTGGGAACTGGAAGAGAGCCGACCCAACCAATATTTCTGGAACTCGGTGGAGGTAAGCCACCGACGAAAAGTAATGGGTGGAGACATAAATACATAACAGGGAAAACATTATGTATTCTGATCTCGAAATCACATCAAAGGAAATGCGGGAGGCCCACAGTCATTAAAGCTCAGAGTAACTATGGGTAATGTAGTACAAGCTTGCGCAATACTAAATAAAATCATGAATTCGTGCCTATCTCCTGGATTGGAGGATGCGGTAATCCTCTAGCGGTTTATCTTCTTACCGGGTAACAAGTAGTCTTTTCAGAAGTAAAATTGCAACCAAAATGTTGATGATTATTTTCAGAGCAAGAGAAGAGGTAGGAATATGATAAGGACAGGATGTACAGTCATCAGGTGCATTTTGTTATTACATGCTTGCTGAGTACACTAGTACTCACTCTTGCTATCTCTCCCCTTTCTTAGATCCTAGTCTGGCCGGGAGTTATCCCAAGTGGGATGAATGATTCGTAGGTACCGAGGAGGCCACTGGTGATGAGGGCGCTAGTTACGAGGAGCAGGGTGAGGTGAACGACCTATTCGACTCGTGGGACGAGTAGACTGCTGGATGGACATAGCAGGCAAGCGTGGGGAATGTATCCCCTTTTGTAATTAAATAATTGTATTCAGAACCTTAGCCTTGTGTGGCTACTGTGTAATAAAGAACAATTTCTATCTTATTGTTCCGCTGTGCTAACTCTGGTAAAGACTTACTATTCGTTGAAGCAGTGTTCTACTGAGTAAACGAATAGTAATCTCTATGTCTAAGTGTGATTATCTCTAAGGTAATGACACGGGGTACCGCAACAAAGTACTTCGTTGACCGAAACAACAAGGCGTTACTCTCCGTGGTACATGATAGAGTATTGTACTCCTCCACGAGTGCATGCTACATTGTGCTAGTTGCGTATACACTTACAACGCGCCTCTTCTTCTGCATAGACCATGCTCACATGTCATGTCTGTATGTTCGACGGTGGTAGCATCCCGGTCAGTACCTTTCTGAATATTTTACCAAGGAAGACGTGATGCAAACCTGGAATGCAGAGCTGTATGGTTATGGTATGGCTGGCCATTTAACTAGCCATCCTACCTGGGAGCAACTGATATGGGCCGCGGGCATTGCTAGGATGAAGGGAAAGGTTGGCTGACGGCGTATCATGAACGATATGGACGAAGCAGAAGTCGGGCGTTGTACGAAGAAGTGCTGAATTTGCAGGGAGTCCGGGCATACCTTCAAGACATACCCTATGAGAAATACACGAGATGAAGGAGAGGTCAGTAGTCCGTACGGCGCCGCAGGGACCCTATCCGACCGACACACTCAAGGCGGGCACTGTGGAGGTCGACATGGCGGATGTTGAGGTAGCAGCCACTGGAATGGTTTGTCTTGTCGAAATATATTGTGCTGAATGTTTTATAATGTCATTGTGATTTGTTGACAAACTATGTGATGATGTTGTGCTAGGATATTTTGTAACATCGTTATGATTTGTCGAAAAACTATGTGATGACGATATATTGTGCTAATATTGTTCTTATTAATATTTGATTATGTTTCTTATTATGTCGTGCATCCAATTATAATGTTTAACTTATCTTGTTTCTGAAACAACCACCATTGCCTTCACCAACGGCACCGTTGGTGGTTAGGGGTGAAAACAGATCGGATACAGACGGATAATAGTTTTGCCATATTTGTTTTTATATTTTTTTCTGGATCCGAATATGAATACGAATACCCTAGATACAAATACGGATATGAATAATATCAAAAATACGAAGCAAATACGAATCAAAACGAATACGGTCGTGGATATTTTTCAGAACATAAAAACCCCTTAAATTGTATGCTAGAAATTAACAAAAACATATAACTAGTTTATTTCATGCAAACATTCATGAATTGTTCATATTTTCAGCAACCACACATAACATTGGCACTAGCAAGCTGCATTAACTAGTTCATCACAAATATAACACTTATTTTACCATATTTAGCTCATAAGTCATAACTCACAAAGTCACAAGTCATCACACATTTACACTTAGTTCATCACAAACAAAAAACTTAGTTCACACTAACATTGATCAGGCTAGATGGTTAATCTATACGCAAATTATTGTAACATCCCAAAGTATGTTACCAAAAATAAAATTAATAAACTTATTATTTTATTGGATTTTCTGAGATTTAACAGAGTTTTCTTGGTTAAAAAGAAAAAAAAATAATAAAATAAAGTTAATTATTTAATTTCCTAGTTTTTAATGTCAAAAATAAAATTTATTGAGTTTTCTAGGATTTTGTTGATTTAAAGTGAAAAAGAAATTTTTAATTAATTTCTTGATTTTTTTGAATTTTAAAAAGATTTTTCCTATTTTCCAGAAATAAAAAATAATTTATGTGCAAAAAAATTGAAGCTCGAGACGAAAGCGTCATAGGGAAACGTATGCGACATGCTGAGCGCGGAGCAAGCCAGGCCGGCGTGTGGCGTGGGTGGCAAAGGGGCAAGGCGTCAATGGAATCCACAAAGACGGCACTGGTTGCGAGCATCGCCAAGTAGTATGACAAGATTCCAAAGCAATGTGCACCGGGAAGAGGAACATGAGCAGGAGGTAGAAGAAAGAGAAAAGAAAAGATGAAAAAGGAAAAGGAGAAAAAGAAATAAAATTCAATAATTAAAATAAATTCAATAAATTTTAATAAAAATCCTTGGAACCTGAATAGATCAACTAAAATAATTTTGAATTTAATTGAAGTTTATTTTAATCATTTAAAATATTTTTCCATTTTCTGAAATTTCAAATTAAGCTTTAAATTAATTCAATAAAATGCAAAAGGTTCATTTTAATTTTTAAAGCATCCAAAGGACTCTGAAAGTTGGGACAACTGAAAGAAATAAAAAGAAATCAAAGGAAATAATAGCAAGGCCTTAGAAAAAGCAAATCCAACATAGAACCAGAAAATCAGATAAAACAATTTTTATTTAATTGAAGTTTGATTTACTCACACTAAATTGTTTTAAATTTCAAAATTTTCAAATTAAGAATTAACAACTAAAGAAAATTCAAATGACGATTTTTATTTTAAACTTTTCAAAAAGTCCCAAAAATTGGGATGTTACAATCTTATTTTGAAATTTCAAATTAAGCATTAAACATTTGTGTTATTCGTGTCATAAATTTTATTTTTGTTAGAGTACGTATACAAATCAATTTGCTAAATTTTTTTTAACTTATTATGAATTTTAGTTGTTTAGGGATTTTACTTTGGAATTCATAGGAAATCAAATTGCAAAATTTCTTTTATTTTTTATTTCGAATTTTAGTTATATTTTTTCTAGGAATTGGTGTAGAAATCCAAGTGCTAATTTTAATTTAATTTTTGTTCTGAATTATAGTCATTGAGGGATTTTTACCTTGAAATTTGTATCAAAATAAAACTGCTCATTTTATTTTGGTGGAGCTGTGTGCTGGGAACATTGACTATGTGAATTAGTTAGAAATTGGAAATCTTGCCTTGGTCAATTAAAGACTTAACTTTGTGCGCCATTGAACTGAGCCTACTGTACAACCACATGCCTAGTATGGGCTGGGCCTAACTTAGTAAGTTATGAAATCTTGACATTGACAACTCAGGTTGTAGGTTAAGCTGTGTGATGGGCTGGAGGTATGATTCTCACATCGCGAGATGGTTCGCCGCATCCCTGTCCAACGGTGTGTGTCGTACCAAACGCTGTGTGTATCGGTTGGACGGCAGTAAAGCACATCGTGAGTGTCAATGCTTGAGATGAAGTTTCCGAAAGGTTTTGTTATGACCAGTGTCGGCCACACTGATTGTATCGTGTTTGTAAAGTGTACAACATATGTAGAGTGTTAATCAATCTATTCGAATAGCCGCGTCCACAGTCATGGACATGCTCGGGGATTTCACATGAGGGGTAGATTTTTATAAAATCATTGGGAAGGGTCAGCTGTGTGAGATAACTATGCAGTTGTGTGAATAACTTGATTAGACTTTGTGTCATTTGTGAAATCAAATGATAAATTATTATTATCTATTTGTTTTGAAATATTGTCTTCAATCTATTATTTGTATTCAATTGCAAATGTTGTATTTCTACAAATAAATCACAGAAGCCATTCCTTTGGAATAAACCATCATCTATAAATTGTATTATGTGGTATGACTTGCGAGTATGGTTGTGTACTCATCCTTACTAATCAATCAATAGAAGTGGAGGAGTCATCGCCTACTTTTGAAGAGGAGTTCTACGAAGGTTGATCGTTAGGGTCTCGATCCTAGTCAGTTGCCTGTAGTGAATTGATGGTATTTCGCTGGAGTTTACTTTTGTTCTACTGCAGTTTATTTCTTTATTGTCAGTGTAACAGCCCAAAATTCCAATTTCATTTAAAAATAAGAATTTATTAATTTTTGTGGATTTTCTGGAATTTTTAAAAGCTTTTCAATAAAGTATATTAAGGCTAAAAGAATTTATGTGCAAAATCTATTACCAACTAAAAATTGGAATTATTTTATTTAAGTCCAGAATGACTCATAGAATTTTTGTGAATTTTCTCAAAATTTTTGGACTTCATTTACTATTTTCTAAAGCTTATTTGAATTTCTGGAATTAAATCAATTGAAAAAGGTTTAAAAAACTTACATAAAGATCGGGCGAAGCCCAAGATCAGGCGCTTCTCGGCCCACTCTTTCCCCGCGCGAGAGTAACGCGGACCGTCCGATCAAAATCGGACGGCCGACAATCAATCCGCCCGCGCGCTCTCTCCATCTCTCTGTCTCGCTGTCGGTGGGGCCCACGCAATGATGTCGCCTTCCTCGCCTCCTTCTTCCCCGCGACTCGCCATTACCGCCCTTCACTGCCGCCATCAAGTCCGCGATTCCCTCCCCCATTTCTCTCGCCATCATGCGCGTTAACGACGCCAGCTTCCACCGCGTTCATTCCCGCCATTACACCCCGTCATTTCGCCCGGTAACGCCCCCACCTCTCTCGCCGCCGCCATTACTGCCGCCCACGATCTCCACCTCCCGGCCTCCCCCTCTCCTATAAAAGCCGCCCCCGGCTGCGCATTCTCTCCCACACTCCATTCCACCTACTCCCGAAGCTTCGCTCGCTCTCAATCGCCGGCATTTGAGTTTCCCGTCGTGGCCAAGCTCCATCTTCTTCGATTCCGCGACAAGAAGTACTCCCGCCACCGCGACCGCACCATCGGCCGGTGACCTCCGGCGATCCCGGTGCTCGCCTGCGTCTTCGCTAGAGATCCCGGAGCATCCTCCCGCTAACGATCAACCTCGCCGCCGCCTCGCGCCGCCGACCATCTTCCGCCACGCTCTCGCGTCGCCAGTAGCGACTCGACTCGGTGTATCCTCGAACGCTTTGCGCACCACCGGAGCTTCGCCGCGCCGCTGCTCGCCACATACCTTGGTTCCCGAGCGCCCTCTCGGCGGCCGACGTGGCTCGCCACCTCGGCGCCACATCACCGCTTTCGATACGTGGCGACCAAATCGGCCCACGTGGTCGCCCGGAATACAAGGCCAAAGACAACCTACCGCTTCAGATCAGTCTTTGTGAGCCGAGTCCACCGTGGACTTGAAAACGCCGTGGACTCACCCATGACTGTTTGGCCCACATGTCGATCTCGTGAACAAGATCGCGACGTCACCGGCGCAATAAATAGAATTTCCTTTAGAAAATTAATTCGGAAATTCGTAAATTCGATTTTTGATTTAAATTTAGATTTAAACTTCCAGAGCTCGTATTTCTTCATACAAACTCCGATTTAGGTGATTCAAATTTCTAAATTTGTATAAAATCAAGATCTAGCTAACTAAACCAAAATTATTTAATTTGGAGTTAATTTGAATTTTCATTTGAATTTATTTGTGTTCATTTGAATTCTGCTTGAATTTGGAATATTTTCACAGATAGATTTTGACGACTCAGGAGAGCTTGACCCTATTGAAGAAGTAGAATACTGTGAATTTGAGCAAGGCAAGTTACACCATTGACCATTTTGCCCCAATATTTAAAATTATTTAATTCTGCTTTTAAATTATTATTGCATGCATAATTGTATTTAATTATTTTTAAATTCTGCTTTAAATATTTAATTATTCCAATTCCTTTGTATAGCCAAATTTGATTGTTGTATTATCAATTCCTTGTAACCTTAGTCAAATGAATTTAAAAATAAATATATATGCATAGCAAATGCTTAGACCATGAAATATTTGACTTTGGGAGAATTTAGCCAAAATTTCATAAATTGATAAAAAGCCTATGACATTGCTTTGTCATGGTAGACTTTTGCAAATGTCTTTGAAAACTTATAAAAATAAGAAAATGGTTTGTACTTGGGCAAACATGGACCGTTGGTGGGTGCAAGTTTATGCACGGGCCTGTCTGTTAGGATCGAGACCTGTGGTTATTATTGAAAGTTGCCCAAGTAGATTAAGGACCGCCTTTGAGCCGCATCTTGCAAAAGCTCCACCGTACTACCACATGTTCTGTATGGGCAGAACCGGGCTTAATAATTTGTATTACCTCAGTATTGTTTATGCCATTTTGTTGTGTGGGTGTCGGTTAGACTTTATTCCCACTTGGCGCAAGAGGGGGTTTCCAGCAGGTGGTTAGCCTAATGGAAGTGAAACCTTAGCGGGCATATTGGTATTGAGGTAGTACATTGGAAACGCCTTGTGATAATTGCCTAGTCACACACCTAAGGAAGTGTGTATTGGCCGACATAACGTGCAAATTATCTCGTGTGGGTAAAGTTGTACAACCTCTGCAGAGTGTAAATCTATTCGAATAGCCGTGTCCACGGTTATGGACATGCTGAGCAAAGCCACTCTAAGTTAGATTTGTTTTTGGTTTTAAAATAACTTTGGACATGATTTGAGGATGGTTAATCCTTGTGGTAAATTTATGTAGCCTTGTGATAGGAGGGTATCCATCACCATGTTTCATATGGAGGTTATCCACTATAAAATGATCAATCTTTAAATCTGATTTTAGTTATGTAATAAAAATGTGTCTTGAAACTTAGTATAACTATTTAAACCAAAAAGGCTGATTTATGCAAATAAACCCTACAACCTTCCTTTGAATAACTTATGCATGCATTCTAAATTCAGATTGGGTGTAATTTGCGAGCACAATTGTAGTGCTCACTCTTGTCAATATTATTATTCAGAGAAGACTGCTATCCGTATGGTGAGGAGCAGGGCGATTAGGTCGCGATCTCCGCACGATTGCTCGTGGCGATCGTGTGGCTACCATTATATTTTGCTTCCGCTTAATGTTTTATTTGGCCTCAGGCCCCAGTTGTAATAAACTCTATGATTATTAATATACACGCTGGATATGTTTGTGATAACATTTTTGTGACTGTGTACACTGGAAATCCTGGACTAGTGTATGAACACAGAGAATTCGGGATCCTTCGTTCCCGGGTTCGACAGTCAGCCTTGTATGGCTTAATAATTGTAAAACTCGACCTTAAGGTCACAACAGTTATTTGTTATTCAAATTACTCGTTTATTTAATAATTTGTTTGTATGGAATTGATATTTCATCGATGTTGTCACTTTGTGCACTAGCGTATTTAATAATTTGTTTGTATGGAATTGATATTTCATCGATGTTGTCACTTTGTGCACTAGCGTGATCCTGAACTATTGCAGTATACACATAGGGTCCAGATTTGCATATTTGGGTCCCGACAAGCCCCCTGAAGGGTCCCTGAGGTCTCACGTAGCCCGTAACAATGGGTCCTATGGGACCACCTTAGGGGAGCCGGAGAGGGCCTGTGGCTGTTTCACTTCGGTAGACCCAGACCCCTCTTCGGTGTGCTCTAGGTGAAGCACTTCGGGTGCTGGTGGGCCAGGTGCAACAGTCGTGTGGACCAAGCCCAGGGAAACCCACTGTGGGCCGAAGCCTATGCGTAAAGGGGGGAGTCCCTACAGCCCCTACGCATATAGTACCTATGTAGGGTTAAGATAGTAATGTACGTACCATATTTTGGAAGCTATAAATAGGCATCTGCCCCCTCATGTAAAGGACCAGATCCAGTTTTTTTGGAGCAATCAAGACACACTTTTTTTCTGACAACTGATCCCTTCTCCTGAGGACTCTCAAGCCCCTCCGAGTACACCAGGGGTCCCACCCTCTCACTGTCTAGCCCTCTTTTTGCTACGACAATTGGCGCCGTCCGTGGGGATTGGCAGGAAAGTCAAGCACAGCTCCGAAGTACTAGCATGGTCCATCGGAAAGCTGCACCCAAAGTCTCCACGGCCGAAGTCGTCGCGGCTGCTGCCGCACCTAGCACCCCGAGGGCTAAGCGTAGCAAAACCTCTAAGGCAGCCGCCGTCGCCGCCCAAGCCATGGAGTAAGAAGCAAACAATTCCACATACGGAAACATCATCGGGGCGATGCCCAGCACAATGTCCCGACGGGCCAGCTGCACGGGACAACATGCATAATGCGGGAGGCGTACGAATCCCTCCAGCGAGAACTGGCTGATCTCCGCCGGGAGATACTCGACCTCCGGCAGCCAAGGGCCGGGCCCCTCGCGGCTCCGCTCCGGCTCGCACAGCTCGAAGCCGAGGGAGCCACTCACGATGCACAAGCCACCGCTAGTCTAGCTCCAGTGTTTCGGGGGGGATCCCAACTCCCCCTTAAGTGCTGGGCTAGAGACGTCCCACTGGACCCAAGGCTTTAAGATGCCGGAGATTAGACCCTTCGAGGGGTGCACGGACCCCTCGGAGTTCCTTCGCGTATACGAAACGACCATTGAGGCCGCAGGGGGAGATGACACCACAAAAGCAAAAAGCATCACCCTGGCACTCAAGGGCGTGGCACTGACATGGTTCTTCACCATTCTGCCTCACTCCATGTACGCGTGGGAACAGTTGCGGGACCTGGTGCGCAACAACTTCTAGGGGAACTACATGGAGCCGGAGGATGTATGACATTTGTTCGCAATAAAGCAGGCCCCTGGTGAGTCTCTCCGCGGCTTCTTCAAAAAACTTGCGAAGGTAAAATGCTAAGTGAAGGGGGTCAACGAAACTGCCATCATAAACGCAACCACATGCGGACTCCAAAAGGCCCCCTGGCAGAAAGATTGGGCTGCAAGACCATCCGCTCAGTAGCAGAGCACTTCGACAAGATGGAGGAGTACTCCTGGGCGGAAGAAGACAGCGACCGGCGAGCGGGGGCTCCGAACCATGCCACCACGGCCACAACACTAAGCGGGCCATTCGCGAAAGAAGGACCCGCGACAACCACAGTGAAGACATCATCCAAGCCATGTTCCAACGATTACCGCCAAAAAGTGCAGAACGTGTACCATGTGGACAGAGGGCAATCCCCGAAAGGGGCGAAGCAAGGAGGCCGAGCAGGTCCCGGTCGCGACCGGGGCCGCGGGCGTAATGGCAGAAGGCAGCCGGACACCCGGAGCGGTGCCGGAAGTGCCCCGCTTTTTTGCGACCTGCACGGTGAAGGGTAGCACACAACCCAGGAGTGCCGCACCACCAGAGGTGGCATCGGTGGAACCCAGCTATTTTGCGACCTGCACTAGGAGGGGTCTCACACGACCAAGTTGTGCCGCACGATTGCAGCCATATAAGATTACATGAACCGCAGCCAGCAACCGGCGGGGAACAAAGAAAGGAGGGGCCTGGGCAACCAGCTGCCTGCCCCGCCACCTAGATCCCGCATAGAGGGCGCCCAAACAGAGCACCGTCAAAGGATCATAAACATGATCGCCGGAGGCTCATCATCGAGTATATCATAAAAAAGACAACAGTGTGCATACGCCCGCCAAATCCATCATGTCACAACATACCCAGCCTCAAGCCCATCTCGCTATGCGGAAATACCCATCACCTTCGGCCCCGAGGACGCTCGGGGTGTCTACTTTTCGCACCAGGACTCCCTCGTCATCTCGGCCAACATCGCAAATTTCGATGTCCGATGTGTCCTCATAAACGGAGGAAGCTCCACGGACTTACTATTCGCGGAGGCCTTTGACAAGATGATGATCCCCAGGGACCGTCTGTCACCCCCAGGCATCCCCTTGGTAGGATTCGAGGGTAGACCTGTGACGGCCCTAGGTCAGATCAACCTGGCCATCACATTCAGCGATGACTTCACTTCCCAGACCAAAATCGTCACATTTGATGTCGTTCAGATGCCTTACCAATACAACGCCATCTTTGGCTGAGCCACGCTGAACTCCTTCTGTGCTATAGCAAACCACAATTACCTATGCATGAAAATCCCCACACCTGAGGGTATAGTCATGGTACAGGGAGATCAATACCTATCAAGGCAACAGAGCTGGAGGCACTGTCACCAGCCCAACACGTCCACGCAGTCGAGGCAGACGTCGCTTCCCGGGTCGGCAGCACCTCGGTAAAATGGGCACCGAAGGCCAAGCCGGAAGGCTAACTCCTACGAGCCCCCCTCGCTGAAGATACCCCAGAGAAGATGGTAGCCCTCAGAGCCGACCTCCCGGCTACAACATGCAACACCATCCTCCAGGTCCTCCGCCGCAACGCGGATGTCTTCGCCTGGGGCCCAGAGGACATCCCCGGCGTCACACGAGAAACCTTCGAGCATCGTCTTGCCCTGCGGGGCGATGCATCGCCCAAAAAACAAAAATTACGTCACATGTCTGTGGAACAACTGGAAGTAGCGAAGAAAGAGATCGCCAAGTTCTTGAAAGCAAGAGTGATCCGCGAAATCAAGCACTCTGAGTGGCTAGCCAACTCAGTCCTCGTGCAGAAAAAGCACATGCAAGTGGTGAATGTGCGTTGACTTCACCGACCTCAACAAGACGTCACCGAAGGACGATTTCCCTCTATCTCGCATCGATCAGCTCGTGGATGCCACTCCGGGCTACGAGCTGATGAGCATTCTCGACGCCTACTCTGAGTATCATCAAATATTCATAGCGAAGGAAGATGAACTCAAAATGGCCTTCATCACCCCTCAGGACTTATTGCTAAACACGCATGCCCTTCGGCTTGAAGAATGCGGGCACCACATTCACCCGGCTCATCACTAAAGTTATGGCCGACCAGCTCGGCCGCAACGTAGAAGCATACGTGGACGACATAGTAGTCAAAAATAGACTCAGGGCCTCACACATGACGGACTTGCAGAAAACATTTACCAACCTGCGAGCAGAGGGGGTCAAGCTCAACCCAGACAAGTGCGCCTTCTACGTGAAGGCCGACAAACTCCTGGGTTTTCTCGTATCCGAGAGAGGCATCGAGGCCAACCCTGAAAAGATAAAAGCTATCTAGGAGATGCCCCCACCCCCGCAGCGCCCGGGAGGTCCAAAAGTTGACGGGGCGCCTCGCAGCCCTCAACCGATTCTTGTCCCGATCGGCGGAGCGACCCTTACTGTTCTTCAAGACACACCAAGGAGCTAAGCCATTCAGATTGACCGAAGAGTGCCAGTGCGTATTCTTGGAAATCAAGCAATACCCCACTCAGCTGCCAAGCCTAACAAGTCCAAAACCAGGCGCACACCTCCTACCGTACCTCGCAGCTTCCTCCTTCGTTGTCATCGCAGTTCTCGTCCAAGATGACAACGGACAACGCCAGAACTCGCTACACCGAGCTAGAGAAATTGGTGTACACCCTCCTCATGTCCTCGCGTAAACTCCGACACTACTTCATGTCGCACGCAATCATAATCCCCACGTCCTACCCGCTAGCGCTAATGCTACGGAACAAGGACGTCTCGGGCCGCATAGGCAAGTGGGCGGCCGAGCAGGCGCCCTTTGACATCACCTTCGCTGCGCACACAGTAATCAAGTCGCAAGCCTTAGCTGACTTCATCGCCGAGTGGACCCCGCAAACACAGGACCAACCACCAAGCGAGATCAAAGCGCCGTGGACAATATATATCTACGAGTCATGGTGCGCGGCAGGGGCCAGCGCCGCGACCATTTTGGCCGCACCGTATGGCCGAAGTGTATCTCACGCCGCACACTTTGACTTCCCCATAATCAACAATGCCACAGAATATGAGGCACTACTGCTAGGCCTGCGAAAGGCAAAAGCATTGGGCGCAAAGCGCATAATCATTAAAAGCGACTCTCACCTCATCGCAGGCTACTTCGACAAATCATTCACGACAAGGGATCCGGAGATGTCTAGATACCTAGTGGCGGTTCGAGCCAAAGCAAAATATTTCCACGACATCACGGTCCAAAACATCCACCGAAGCAGCAACGAAGCGGTAGACATACTTGCCAAGATAGCCAGCTCGGACTAATGCCCCCACCAGAGGTGCTGTACGAAATATTGTGTGCGCCATCAACTACCCCGGAAGCACCAAGAGTTGCCCACAGAGTACAACGGAACGCTCGCCTCGTGCTCTAGTCGACGAGGCGGATTGACGTGACGTTATCCACAAATATCTCCAAGGAGAAGAGCTTGAAGATACGACCGAAGTAAACCGCCTAAAATACTGAGTTCGCAATTACCATATCATCAACGAGCAACTGTACAATTATAACATCATCAACAAGTAACTGCATAGAGAGGAAGAAGCAGAAGTGGTTGTTCAAAGTTGCATACAGCGGATAAAGCACCACCAACACCAACTTCGCGAGGCTCGTGTCTCTTTCGTCTGGGCCCGTCTCGTCCGTTGGATCGCTGATCGTGCCCGATCCAACGCTCCAAGCGCACGGTTCGTGCCCCGGGCCGCTCTCCCCGCCCTGGCCGTCCGATGGAGTCCACGTGTACGGTCGCGATGCCGAGCCGACGAGGCGTGAGCGTGAGCGGAGGAAAGGAATCTCCGCCGCCGTGGCGCCGTTCCGCCGTACGCTTCTCGCTACCGAGAGGTTTCTTCGCCGCAACCGTCACATTGGTCGGCGGCCGCCGCCGCCGCTCCACTTGTGAGCCCCACCATCTTCCCATGCTCTTCCTCCACCGCGTACAGGCGGCGGAAGGGCGCTGCATCGAGCTCCACGGATCCCCGCGCTTTGCCGTCTTGTCAGAGGACCCTCACCTCCCCATCCCGGTCGCCCTGTCCCTCCTCGGCTGGTATAGAGGCGGTGGTGCGGCGCGGAGCGCTCCCCCTCCCTGCTGTTCGCCATCGACGGCTTGCCCGCCCGAGCTGTGCCATGCCACCGCTTCCCTCCCTCGCGCGGCACCGCCTCGGCGCCTCCTCCCTTCTCGTCTATTCCTTGCCGTTGTTGGCCGCGCAGATAGTCGTCCACTTCAGGGGCTCATCAATGCCGTCGCCCATGACCGGCGCAGCGTCCCCACCTTCTCGTCACGTCACCGGCGAGGAACCACGCAACGACGTATCTTCCCTGGGACACGGGGCAACAGCGGCAGCGCGCGGCGGGGGTGGACACTACGCGGCTCTAGAAGGCAGCGTGGTGTGGCGGCGCGAGATGGAGGAGGAAGAAGAGCCACCGGCGTGGAAGAAGGAGCCGGGCACGGAGGTGGCGGCGGCGCAAATCACGATGAGGGAGATAGAGCGGCGTCGGGGAATTTTTCTCACGCGTGGGGAGGCTTGGTTGGATTCTGCAATCTCTGTTGTTTCCAGAGTAACAGCGCAATTAATACCATTTGATTTTTGTTTTTGCAGGTCTCGGTTCTTTTGTTGGAAGCAGTCTCTGGTTTCAGTAGCAGTGGGATACTCAATTTACTGAAATATTACAGGAGAATGCGAAGTTGAGGTAAGACCACTCAAATGTCACACAGTCTCATGTCATTTTGGTTGGTTCAATGAATTGCTCAATATATCCAATAGCATGTCCTTCAGATGGAAATATTACGATATCTTTAGCAACACAAAAAAGACTGTTCAGATTAACATTGTAAGTCACTCTAAGAAGTTAATCATCTACGTCTTTTAACTTTTGGTAATTCCATTAGTGGGTCTCCTTCGTTGCTTACCCAAATTGCATTGTTACTGCCGTAAATTTACACACATAATTTACTTAATGTCAAAAAATCTCTCTATACTTTGTTAATCATGAATCACGTTTATACTTATTGTCGTATTTTTCATCCTGAAAGGTTGGTTTTGTTGCTTCATTTAGTTCTTTTCGTTTGCACCCACAAATACAGTAAAACAAATCAATGTATGGCTTTTCTTCGTCCTACTTCAATGTCCGGCCATGAATCGTGCCAAACACGTCTTATGACATCCTTTGCAAACCGTAGAATGATACATCAGATGCAGAAACAATCTTACCCAAGGATAAATGTAGGACAGTAGGAGTTAGTATGCAACATTTGTAGTTTGTTGTTAGAATTTTATTTGCAACTTACTTAATTTGATGAAAGTGGCTTCACCAATTAATTGGGTATGGTATATCTCAAATACATTTGTTCCGGTTGCTCATCAAGTCTTGCTGCCATGAGCAATTGAGCGAGCTTATGCAATGGTTATAGCCAGCACAACACACAATGCAGCCTACGGCCAAACAATGCAAAATGCACGCTCTTCACCTTGCTGATTTAATTGCAGTCTGGGAGGCCTACATCGAGCTGTTGGCAATACATAAAATCTAGCTCTGACTGAATGAGTTTTGCCTACATAATGCTCGTTTTGCTTTCTGTTTTCTTCTGGTGAACTCGCTTAGGTGTGCTGAGCTTTTAAAGAAATCTGTTTGGCTTAAAGATACATAGTGATCGAAAGGTGCTACCTCAACTCTACGACCTTTGAATTTCTTGTTGTCATAACGAGAGGCTGGTAAGTCAGACAGATCCTTTGTACTCCATTCAGAATAGTTGGTCTTTTCAGAACATGAAACTAGTTATTGTTTTTGGTTTTGTCCTGTGTTTTTGACATGGACTTGATTGCCTTCTGCCGGATCAGCAACTTTGGTTCATCCTACCTTGCCTCAGCTTTGGTCTTTGGAGGCACTGGACCTTCTTGCGCTGAGAATCCTGTGAGTAGATACTACCTCAAAAGCCTTTACATCCATTATTTCTGTCTGTGAATATTCACTCTTCAACCGTGCTTATTCGTGTTGTTCATGCATGAGCTGCCCATATTCACTCTTCAACTGTGCTTATTCGTGTACACAAAGAAATATTGATATCTTCGAATGTGTCAAACATCATCTCCTAATGTGCGCAATTGTTCATCACTTTTCCCGTGGCAACGGGCTTTGTGCACGGCAATAAGTACGTACAAATAAAGAGAGACACAAATGCGCAGACAGTGGGAGTCGGCAGATCATGTATGTGTACTTAGGTCGGGCTTTTTCTGCCAGACCCGTGCAAGGCCTTTGTGGTAGGGCTGTGCCTGTCTAGAATCTTTTGTTTGCCGGTCTAGAATATGGCTATTCTAGAATCTTTGCGCCAAGTATGAATATGATCAATCTGGGAGCCTTAACCATTCCTAATTTGCCCAGGCATCACAGCCACAGGATCGTGATACGGATTATGGGATCGAACGTGTATGTGGATCAGAATCTCATAGAACCGTGATCCTGAAGGTATGATCGCATAGAATCGGGTAGGATCCTTGGGATTGTCTTCAAGCTCGGGTAAGATCATAATATTGAAAACAAATTATATCAACATATAAAATTTGACATCACATATTGCTAATTTAAGTTGCAACAATTTATTTTGCTTTGTTTGTATTGGTTAAGTAGTGTTGTTCTAAGGTAAAAGATATTTCCATTAACATATTAGAGTTTTAAATGATTATTTTATTTTAAAAATAATCAAATAAGGTTAAAAAAACCTAATTGAACATAACAAGAACAAGTGTACCCAAATTTACAAAATTAAATTCGAAATATTCAAAATTCTACTGTATACTTGCATAGTTGAAAGCATAATTCATTTTTATACAAAATATACATGCTTTTATACAAAATATACATACTTTTAAAAATATGATAGAATCGTGATTCTATCCTACAATCTGATCCCGTCAACGATCGTATCTAGAATCGCGATCCCGACAATCTTTCACGGTGTGGTGCATGTAGTAATATGAAACACCATTACTGATTGGGGGTGCCAGTCTGCCAGATGAACGGATAGATTTTGTGTGGAAAGAATAATCTCATCTCAGTGCCTTCTGGCCACGGGCCACACCCTGGGACCCAAACAAATTTGCTTCCGTGCATGTGGTAATCCGAAACGTCGTTACTGACTGGGGGTGCGAGAGGAACTGATTGATTTTGTGTGGAAAGAATAATCTCACCTCAGTGCCCTCACCTCAGTGGTCCAGTGCCTGTGCTCCCCTCTGGCCGCGGGTTCAGGCAACAGCTCTCCACAAAAATAAAAATAAACTTCTTTTCCCCACGAACGCTGATTCGTCGTCCTTGCACGCTCCCAAAAAGAGTCATTGTCACAGCTTTATGTGGTGTTGAACGTCGTGGAAGCAGAAAATTTATCATGCACATCAGCATCACTAAGACTTTTACTGTCCACTCCTGCTAATTGAAATCGCTGAGCATGCCAGGTTAATAATTCTACTCACAGCCACAATGCAAGATTCAATAATGTTGGCCCCAAACCAAAAACGAACCAGCCGATCTGAAGATAAAGCAGAGCGCTAGCTGGAAGGAAGAAACGAACGTAGGCAATCGATCACGTAAGAAGCGAAAATCTCACGTACGCAGGAAGAACACGCTTTTCTTCTTCTATTGCTTCTCAATCTTCTTTTTCTCTTACATTGCTTCCTGTGTTATGTTACATGGCGCTCTAAGTCCAGCTTTATACACACATGCTTGCACAACTCAACTCCGACTCGGACTGCACGTCACTGACTCGGACTCCATCTAGAAAATAGAAACAGACTCAACAAAGATTACCTAACAATCACTCCCTAATCTTTGTTGTGCTTACTTATTAATTCGTGTGCTGCCGATTGGACTCAACTTCAACATGGTTCTCACACACTCGGTCGAAGACGGTGGCACAACTCAAACACGTCTTGGTCTCTTATTCATTGAGCCAGTCGGTCTCAACTACGATTTGCGCCCCAACTCGTACTCAACTAAGGACAGTCGGTCTCAACTACGACTTGCCCAACTCGTACTCGGTACATCAAGTTGGTCACAACTTCAACTTGAATAACACACAGACTGGACTTAGCATCATAGCAGTGTTGGTTCATCATCGCTGAGAGCTTCAACAAGAAGCGCTTTCTCTTTCTTCGGATTGCGACATTCTGAAGCAGAGTGTCCAAAATTCTGATAATTATATCATCTTACCTTTGTCTGATCAAATTTTCAATTCTTGCGGCCTCGGCTACCACCACCGTTAAAGTCGCCAGAAAAGCCCTCGTTTTTGTCTTTCGATGATCGGGCCTCCCACTCGGCGCGAGTCAACAGCAGGTGCTCATCTTTGCCGCTGCTAGATCCTCGGATCCGTTCCTCGTGCGCCTTCAAGCGGCCGATCAACTCTTCAACCGTCATCACCTTGATGTCGCCAAACTGCTCAATGGCGGAGACGATTTGCAAAAACTTTCCAGAGACTACCCGAAGGAACTTTCTCACAATATAGCTCTCTTCCATCTTGTCCCCAAAAACTCGGATCTGATTGACAATCGTCGCCAACCTCATGGCGAAGTCGTCGATCGACTCCGTCTCTTTCATGCGTATCCCCTCGAACTCGCTCTTGAGAGTCTGTACTCGTGCTTCCTTGACACGATCATCGCCAAGATGCATCGCCTTCAACGTCTTCCACGCAGCTTTGGCCGTCTCCTTTTCGGCCAGTAGGAAGAGCGTTTCCTCTGAGATGCCTCCATAGATCGCTGCCAAGGCCATCTGATCCTTGCACACATCGATGTTGTCTTCCTCGACCGCATCCTACACTCCCTGAGCGCGCATGTACACCTTCATTTTAATAGCCCATACTGCATAATTGCTCTTGGTGAGCATCGGATATTGTAGCGAGACGACGGAACTCTCCTTTGCCATCACACCCGACGTCGCCTCGTCACCGGTGACACAACTTCTCGGAGAGCGCGGTATGATCTTGGACACGCACGAGTCAAGAACTCAAGCTCTAATACCAATTGTTGGCCCCAAACTAAAAACGAACCAGCCGATCTGAAGAGAAAGCAGAGCGCTAGCTGGAAGAAATGAACGGAGGCAAGTGATCATGTAAGAAGCGAAAATCTCACGTACGCATTCTCAATCTTCTTTTTCTCTTACATTGCTTCCTGTGTTATGTTACATGGCGCTCTAAGTCCAGCTTTATACACACATGCTTGCACAACTCAACTTCGACTCGGACTGCACGCACTGACTCGGACTCCATTTAGAAAATAGAAACAGACTCAACAAAGGTTACCTAACAATTAATACTGATGCAGTAGGGCCTGATCTCCCTACATCATCAAGCTTGTTTCTAGAAATACAGTACACAACTGGTTCAGCAAACTGCCTCAAAGTCAAAAGACTCATCTTGGCGAAAGCTCTGTGATGGACACTTCGTTCGACGACACTACTGTGGAATTATCTGTGTGCCCGGAAGCTCTTGGATACGGTTCTAAATACACATTTGAGCTGTCACTGGCACTAACCTCCTGGATACAATAGGCTGGCCTGGCCAGATTAGGGAGACGGACAGTGTACACACAAGAGGGCTATGTGGATACACTTCAAGGATGGATCGATCAACTCGACGAAATTTCCCCTGGTCCAGTGCTCCCATACCTGCACCAAATTGGTAGATTATTCAGATATCGCTGCGAGAAGTTGGCCGCGCGCAGAGTTTATGAACAGTCTTCAAGTACTCACAAGACTCAACAGATCGACATCTTGCTCGCTATTATATGAGCCACTGTTTCTTCTTCCTGTGACAATCTCTAAAACCAAAACTCCAAAGCTAAACACGTCCGACTTGATTGAATATTGACCACGCATGGCGTATTCTGGTGCCATGTGTCCGACTCTGACTCCGATAAAAAAAACAGAATAGGATACGGAACAAATGATATCTGTTCGTATCCACTCCTTTTGTACCCCTACTTATTAGGGAAATGCTGGTCATACTTACTATGTTCCGGCAATACGATGAGTGACATCTTCTGATTGATCTCCAAATATCTTTGCTAAGCCAAAGTCAGAAATCTTTGGGTTGTAATCGAAGTCTAAAAGAATGTTGCTCGCTTTGAGGTCCCGGTGAACTATCTTCAATTGAGAATCTTCGTGAAGATATTGTAAGCCTCTAGCAATTCCATTTATAATCTTGAGTCTCTTTCCCCAATCTAGCTCCTTGTCTTTCTCAGAATCTGCCATTAAAACAAGACATATCATTCCAGTGAAATTTTGGTGGCTCTTGCACTACTCCTATTGAGAAATTTTCATTTTGAAAATCACAAGTGAGAGAATTATACCAAACAGAATGGTATCAAGGCTTCTATTGGGCATATATTCATACACAAGTATTTTCTCTTGTTCCTCCAAGCAAACACCAATAAGCCTCACAAGGTTCTTGTGGTGAAGCTTGCCAACCAGAACTAGCTCAATTTTGAGCTCACCGCTTCCTTGTCTGGAACTCTGACAAAGCCTTTTCACCGCTATTTCTTGACGTTTCAGGTAGGACTCCCTTGTCCAAGTAAACATACTTCTCAACAAAAAATATATCTGACAAAGCTACATATGGTCTGATTTTGTACCTTATAAACCATACCGAACCCCCCTTTACCAAACATTAATTGAAAAGTATGTTATCTTTACCATTATAAAAAAAAAAGGTGATGATGATGAGCCTAACAACTACCACTCCTTTCCCACGCATAACTCTCAATTGTACTTGTTTGACCTTCCAATTGCCAAGTGATCGCAAGGAACGTGGACAAGCTTCCACCTTGCGATGAGCATTTACCCTGTCCTTCCTGAGAGGAGTATTGTATCCTGCTTTTATATATGGGAACATATCTAATATTAATAGATAATTAAATGCTAAAGTGTTATTATCATCTTGATAGTTGAATATGAATTGAACAGTCAAAATTAATATAGACTCCCACATCTAAACCATTTAATTACCTTGCATACTTCTACCTCCAATACGCCTTCATTAATACGCCTACATGCTCCCAACTTCAATGTCCTACATTAAATACCCTTCGTGATCCAACGGTCAAGATGATCATACGGGCTGTTTAATGCAGAGCATTAGTAGTGGGAGTATGTAGGGTGTTTAATGCAGACGTATTAATGGAGGGGCATTGGAAGTGGAGTATGCAGGGTGATTAAATGGTTTGGAGGTGGGAGCCCTATTAATTTTGGCTGTTCAATCCAGATCCAACGGTCAAGATTGCTATTAGCACCATAGCACTCAATTACCCATTAGCACCAGATATGTTTCCTATATATATATATATATATATATATATATATATATATATATTGTGAACAGCAGTCGTCTGCCCACTTTTCTTGTTTCAATTACAGCGCTCCGCGTGCAAAGAAAATCTAGCCAATCCTTCCAGACTTCGAGATGATAGCGTGGCGGTTGGTGATCTAGAGCAGCGGGAAAGTCGGCGCTTACCTATGCAGCACAGCGAGCTTATCGATTCACGACATGAGCTTGACGCGCAGCGCCGCACAGTTTGCCAACCTTTGGGCCAGCTGGATTGGCCCCCCACCGGCATCCTCTTCCCCATCCTCTCTTCCCCGTCCAAGAACCCCTCCCATTTCTTCTCCCCTTTGAATTGCTCCCGGGAACTGCTCATCCGCATCTTTGCGAGGTCAAATCGCTGAGGGTTGTGCACTGGTGGTCCGATCTTTGCATTCCGCCGTGCAGAGTGAGTTGGCCTCGGCGGTGGCGGGTGGCGACCCGCGTTAGGTGCCGCAGTGGGTGCGGCGGTGGTTGATGTAGATGACTGTAACATTCTCGTTTTCAAACGAGAAATAGTATTTAGGATTCGATTCTCGATTTTCATTTGTATTTCCAATTTAGCTGGTAATTTTAAATATTCTAGCTTCTAGCTAAACTCGAGTTTGTGTTTCAAACCTTTTTGTGAATTATTGAATTCAAATTTAATTTGAATTCATCTTTTCTTTCAAATTGGGCCCTTCCCATTTCGGCCCAGCCCACCTCCTAGCCGGCCTGCTCCCCCAGCCTGCTTCCCCTGCCTTCCTCCCTCCCCCTGCTTCTCTCCCCGAGCTGCCGCTTCCCTGCTACGCCTGGTTGCCCTATGCATCTCGGGACCGCGCGCCGCGGCCAGTCATCGCCGCATGCGCATGATGCCAGCCACGAGCTCCCTCTGCCGCCTGCGCTAGGGTCGTCACCTCCGCCGCCTGCTCCCTTGACTCCGACTCCCCTCCACTGCCCAGTCTCATCACCGCAGCTCCACCACCAGCTCCGCACAAGCTCCCTCCGGGCCGCCCCCACCACCTGCGCCTCCTCTGCAGCTCACGACCGCGGACACCTCCCTCTCGCCTCGTCTTGTCGCCGTGACGCCATGCGCCCTGCCGCCTCGAGCACCCGGCTCGCGCCTCGCTCGTGTTAGCACCTGCGGCCGCGCGCACGCACGCTGCGTCACCCCGCGCAAGTCACCGCGCCGAGCCACCTCGCCCTGCCGCCGCACTCCGCCTCCGCCTCGCCGTCACGTCCACGCTAAGCCGCCATGCCGCCGGGGACCGAGCTCGCCTAACCAGCTCCTCCCCCACCTGGTAGCTCTAAGAAGCCCCAGCGTTGCCCTTGCTTCTCCCCCTCCCCACCTCATCTCCTTCTTCTTCTTCGGAGCAGAGCCGAAGCCGCCGCTCCCATCGGCCACGCCGCCTCGCCGCCGCACCACTGCTCCGGTGAGCCTCCGCCTCGGGCAACCTTGTCACCAGGCGCCTCGGAGGACGAGGAAGCTATCCCCCACCTCCTTCCTTCCTCCGCCTCGGTCCCCGCCGCCCCGCCGATTCGGCCATCCCCGAACCACCCCGACTCCACCTTCGGCTCGCCCACCTCTAGGTGCAGCCTGTGCACTCACCCCCTTCCTCCCCGCGCCCCCGCACCACCGGGGCCTTCAAAGCAACATCGCCACCGCCGCTGCCCCCGCCCCTGTAACACCCAAACCCAACACTGAGCGTAGAATGCCACTAAACTACTCTAACAATTTAATTTACATAAACTTACTATGAATTTACAATAAGCATATCAACGATGAAACCCATCCACGGGTCACAATAACACAAGTATGATACTATGACAATCATAGATAATTTAGTCACAAGTATGATACTATGACAATCATAGATAATTTAGTCCTAGGAGCATAGTAAGATAATAAATCAAGATTAACGTAAACCAAGCATATAAGGTTATTCAATACCATCATGTCCTAGAATTAAATCATCATATTATACCAAAAGTTTCTCATGTCCAATGAAACAACTAGTTGGGTGTAGTGTATGATTCTAAGTGCGCTAACCCTTTCCGAGTCAAACGTCATCAACGGTCATCTAAAAGCAACAATAGAGCAAGAATTAGTCCAGAACTGATCACATATATAATAAAGTCATAAACAATAGTTTATCAACCATAATCAAAGTTATCGTCATCATCCATTTATTTAATGCCATTCTCATACTCAAACAAACAAACAAGCCATATTCCATATAGGTAAAGTTGCATAATTTAACAATTTACTCATATATGCGAATGCACCAACATGCTCATGCTCATATACATCTCATCAGCTGATACCGGTATAGCTGTGTGTTCACCCGTCGATGACACACTCTGTCCTTCACTCCCGTGAAGTCCCCACCGATATAGGATTTTATCTAGAGCACTCCGGACTAGTCATGTATCTTTCTCACCGACCTCATCGGAATAGTTACATGACTTTCTCACCGACCTGACTCGTGCAACTCCTGTCATGATGAACGTAAATGATGCAACATCTTTAATTATTCATCAACATAATTCATCTCATTAACTCAATATCTCATTCTCGTTAACTGAATATCATAATCTCATTCACTCAATGTCATCAATATCATGTATAAGAATAAACTTAACGAAAGCATAATAAATAGCATGATAAGTAATATCAATGATCATGACAAACAACCCATTATTCATCACTCTACCATGTACTTGCCTTAACCGAGAGACGGATGACGACGGAAAAGCTTTAACCCTGGTGCTCACCACCACCTGACAACCGTAAAGTATACTAAATATATCATTCAAAAGTACACAGCATAGTAATAAATAAAATAAAATCAATTGCTCTTAATCGCAACCCGATACTTAGCCGATACACTCCAAAATCTCAATCTGTCCAAATAGACAGCTATCAAAGGAAAATCCATAACTTTTGAGCAAAAACTCCAAAAGTCATGTATCCAATTTTTCTGGAATCTACACTAGCATATCTATAACTTCTCAGGTGACCAAAAGATCAAATAATATCATCTAAGCCTTTGTTTTTAATTCCGTAGACCGTTCTGTCATCTTTGTTACTACTAACTTGGGAATTTTGTAACTTTTATTTGGTACATCCAAATTCAATGTTCTAAGATTCTATGGAAATATGACAAAATTATCTACAATAACGTATTTGGCGAGATTCTCTAATTCTGTCATTAACATGATCTAATCTATAGTTGAAAACTTGAAGTCAAAATCTGACAGTCTGAAGGAACAGCAGTACAAGCAAAATCCATATATTTCAAATGACTGAACCAAAATTCATGATCTTTATCAATCTAGAAAGATAATAAAATTTACTACGAAATTTGTGTTGGGATACCCCCCTTGAATCTTTCATTAACTAAACCTTATTTATTAAATAAGACGACTCCTGTAATCTCATCAGGATTTCTGGACAGCAGTAAAAAAACTAACGTTTCTCCTAAACAACAACTCTGAATTAGGTGATCTCAGACTCTATGGAAAGCTGAGAACAAACCCCCACAAATCTCTAGGAGACACTACATACTGGATCCGCTTGCATCTAACTCAAATTCGCGCGTTAACAGAACAGTAGTACTACCGATCTACTGACAGTAGGAAGCAGATTTGCTATATATCAATAATTCGCATACAAAAGAATTGTAATAGCTATTGGGGATCGAATTTACCTATGAATACCCCTTTGGATCTTGCTGAAGTCCCCGCGAGATTCCCCCTTCTATCTCTTCCTCTCCCTCCTCTTCCTTATGGCCAGCAGCAGCAGCAGCAGAGAGGATGGCGCCGGGGAGAGGAGGAGCAGCAGGTGAGACCCCGGTTTATCGGGCTTGTAATGCTTAACCATCCATTGGTCCTAGCAACACAAATCCGATAACCCGAGACTCGAGACATGTATACTTCCCAGAAATGCAGTATACACACCTCCTTACAAAGTTCTTGCATCAATTCCATTCATTCACATAGAACCGAAGCAAAACAACAAACCAGAAGATAACATAAATAAAGGATAGTTATTACAAAAGAGAGGCCGACCGGCCAAATGACAATACATATAGAAATTTAACAGCGGAAGCAAAAGTGCCATAAGATGGCTATAAAACCAAAAGAGCCAATCAGTGTGCCTTTAACCCACAAGGCAACCGACCGGACCGCCAAGCTAGTCGTCGAATCCACAGCACATTTCACAAAAGTGAGGCCCTTGGGGCTCACCTTCTTCCCCTGCAACAAAGAGCCCAGCAAAGCCGGGTGAGTATATGGAATGTATTCGCAAGACTTACGTGTAGAGTAACAGGCCTAGATAATATTTACATGCAAGCTATTTAAGTGGAGGCTGTATGTTTCATTTTCAGCACAAAGCAGTCTTTATTTGCAATAATGTAGTACACTTGAAAGCAAGTTAACAAATCAGTTTTTAATGTTCAAATAACCGAAAAGACAACAATATAACAGTAGATAGAAGACAACAACAGTCCTGGAAGTGACTAAACCCTTAGTCACCACAACAATAGCATGAATTACCCATTCATACCAACCATGTCAAATTTTAGTTTAAAAGGTTGAAGTCTAACTCTTGGAAGACCTCCCCAAGCGCGTCCATAACCTAGGACGAGGCTATTCAAATAGTTTTATCCCTGCAGGGGTGTACCAATGTACCCACACGCCAGACCGCCTTTTTGCCAAGCTATTAAGCACACTTCCTTAGGTATGCCGGCACGGCTAAATCTTACGAGACATTTCCAATATTGTGAATTATTCACGAGCCGCCCGTATGGATAGAAACCCATACGTTGTGTCAGAGTCATCGTAAAGCCTCGGTCAACTACCCTTCCCGGGTAAAGCCTTGGACAACTACGACGCTCCTCGAGGTGGAGAGCCTATCCGGAATCTCCACCACCGCACACCCAACACAAGAACACAAGAACACATATCAAGTTTCACACAACAGACACGACCCCCTCCTGCGACTCGGAGATAACCCACGCCAAAGTACTGAGTCAAGAGAGGTCCCATACCTCTCTCGCGTGGTTAGCACGTAAAAATACTTGGTTTAGTGTAACAAGATGTTCGGTCCTTGTTGACTTAGGCAAGACATCCACAAACCCAATAACCCACCATCCGACCACTTGCCCAAGTCCAAATCAGTTTTCCATTTTCAGATTTTGACTTTACAAAATAACAGAGCACAAGTGCTGGACATAATGTGTAGGACCGTAAAGGCGACTAGGGGGGTTGAATAGACGCTTTCTTAACTTTCTCGCCTAAATCAAATACAACACGAACTTTACTCCTTTAGCTATGAAAGCTAAGAAGATCAGTAAGCGCACAGTGGAATCATTGTGCTGAATTTGATAAACCCCTCAACCACACGACACAAATGTGGAGAAAAGAACTCACTGCTCGAATCGGTATCGCGGTCCGACCGGCTACTAAGGGCGGTCGACCGACAATCAACCAATGGCCGGACCGGCTATTAATCAAGGGTCGGACCGTTGGATATCGGTTCGACCCAGCAGATTAGCGGTTCGAAGCGGCGGTCGGACCGCCGTTACAACCGGTCGACCGGTTCACCCAAGATCAAAAATCAAGCCCAAATCCAAAACGAAATTTGATCCAACTTTTGATTCAACTAATGAAACTTGACCAAATTTCGAGCACACCTCCCTAATGATATTAGAGACCTATTCCTGGCGACGATCCTTCAGATCCACTTCGCAGAAACGATCTCTCAAGGTTTTACAAAAGAAGTGCACAAACCCTAGAAATATTAAAATCTTGATTCAAGACTTGCTTGTGGGGATTGATGATCTAGATGACTCTAGGAGTATTCCCACACATCAAAGCAAGATAAAATAGATCAAGAGACCAAGCATAAAACCCTTGAATCAAGGAAGCACCAAAATCATCCAAAAGAGAGAGGAACACAAAGGGGACAATTGATCTTTCAATTAAGCATCACAAGATTGATTGAACACACTAGATGCTTACAAAGCCTCTCCAACAAGGAGGACAAGAGCTCACACAAGGAGCACACTCACAATCTCTCCAAACCCTAGAATCTCCTCTCCTCTCCTCCAAACCCTAGAAAATGAAGAAGGGGGCCAAATGAGTGCTGGTGGTTTTACATCTCCCCCCTTTCTATTTATACTAGAGGCCTAGGGTTTCACTTTTGGGACCCACTCACACATGGGACCCACACACACATAACTATTGAAGCAATCGCCTGCTTCACCACGTGTAGGTTGATCAGCGGTTCTCATCACGTCGCCAAGCCTCTCTTGTCCGAATCCCATCGGAACCTCCCAGAGACTCGCACCGACTTCCGCACCGCCTGATCCAACCAGTTGTACCGAACTACCCGTTCGATCCATCTTGCCCATTCTGCACCATGCTTGAGTCACACGACCTCGCCCCAGATCCATGATCGCTCGACCTCGCCTCCAAGCGTAGTCTCGATCCACCTCACCGCTGACGCCGCTGACTCGCAAGCCACGCACAAAGAATAGACAAACAAATCGTTTCCGGGAACAAGTTCTTCACAACTTGACCCACGTTAGCTCCGCAATGCAATATGCAACAATAAAGCATTGAAGTTCATACAATAAACACAATCAAATCAACTCAATGCAAAGAAGTCCAAGCTTCAAGTGATCGGCGGTCTGACCGCCCCACTCCACCGGTCCGACCGATTTCAGGCCGGTCCGACCGATTTCATAACGGCGGTCGGACCTCCCGAAAAGACTTAGCCAAATTTTCAGCTCAAAATTACGAAACCTTCTGGAAACTTCAACTGAATAGAACTTTTGACTGGGAGCTCAAAAAATGATGTGACCACATCCAGGAGACTCCCCTCACTTGCCTACACAACCTATTTTTGGCTTAGCCCCAAAATCCACTTTTCATTTTGGCGGTCAGACCGGCAAGCACTGCCGGTCAGACCTCCCCACTGGCCGGTCGGACCGCCCGTGGCCTGACAGCCCTGGAGCAAACCCGAAAACGTGACAAATTGCAAACCAACAAAGCCATTGCCAATTGACTCATCATCCTGAGATCGTGCACATATCCTCACGATATCCACAATCTCCCCCTTGATGAACACATTGGCAATTTCCCAGAAAATGTGGTTTTTCGAAATGAAAAGTAAAAATTCGCCGTTTTCGCATAAAGGCACAACTTGGTCCATAAGCAAGAAAAAGCCTAGGAACCGACCAAGCTGGCTTCAGGATAGAATAAGCAAGTGAGATAAGGCCATGAAAGCACAAGAGGATTCAAATTCCAGAAAGTAGCCAAAAATCTCACTTAGGTTCATATGAAAGACAAAATGTTCTATTTGACCTTTGATCATTGAGAGTCTTCTTCAATTGCAATTAAAATCAGAAACAGGCAATAAAATCCATTGACTCAACTCACTATGATCACAAATTTTCAAAAGGTTCATTTTTTTATGTGTGTTCTTTTATGTGAAACCTTATGTATGAAACCAAACGCCCCAAAACAACATTTTTCTTCAATCTTTCTCCCCCTTTGACAATGAATTCATCAAGATGCATGGGAAAAGAATGAGCATGAATGAATAACTTTATTTTTGAACTTTAGTAAAAGGAGCCATGACCATTATCCATGTAGACAATACAAATATTATACCAAGCCATATAAAGAGTAGAAGCTATATTCAATCATGGCAAAACATGTACTGCAAAGCTAAAACCAAGTTAGCAGTAATCTGAGATTAAAAGAATGAATACCATGAAAAGTTGCTCAATATCATAGATTCACTAAACGCAATCAAAAATGAGTCAAGCCATGTCTATAAGTAAAAAAAGACTCAAAACAAGAACTAAGGTATTTTGAGCATTAAGAGTATTCTTTTGAAGCAAAACTCAAGCACTTAGCATTTTGAGCATTTTCTAAAAAGGATTTTTCCACTGTGCTAGATCTCAAGCTTTGCTGCGACCATCTCAAGCGATAAGCTTAAAAGAGTGGTCTAGGTCATCCAAAACTCCCCCTGAGTTCATGCCTAGTGCAATGGCAAGCCGTCTCATTTTTCATTTTTTCGCACAGAAAATCTCAAAATAAGTTCAAGACTCAATTCAACCTATATGACATGGCAAGAATCATAAGTGGATCACTAAAGTAAGACTGGTCACAAGATCCAACAAAACATGATTTGATTCAATTTGCTCACAGATATAAAGCTAGCAAGGTGAAAGCTAAGCTCAACCACGGAGAGCCATAACTGAAGTCTAGCAGACTATCCCTTCACATGACAAAGTAGAGAGTATGAAATCAAGTCATACAAGGATAATAATCAAAGCTCCACAGATTTTGTTTTACAATGCAAGACAATTTAAAATGAAACATGCATTATGATACAATGAATGCAAAAAGAGCAGATTCCCCCTCAAAACAGCCCAATAGGACTAATAACCCCTAACTCTCCCTGCAAGGCTGCAAAACGAGAAGAATCAAGAGCTTTAGTGAAAATATCTGCAAGCTGTTGTTCTGACTCTACAAAGTGGAGCACAACATCACCTTTCTCAACATGGTCTCTCAGAAAATGAAATCGAATATCAATGTGTTTAGTCCTGGAATGTTGCACTGGGTTTTTGGCAATATTAATTGCAGAAGTGTTGTCACAGAAAAGAGGAACACTTCTCAAGGATAACCCATAGTCCCGCAGCGTGGATAAAATCCAGAGAACCTGAGAGCAGCCACTGGCGGCAGCTACATACTCGGCCTCAGCTGTGGACTGTGCAACAGAAGATTGTTTTCTAGAAGACCAAGAAACAAGAGATGTGCCCAAGAAATGACAAGTGCCAGAAGTACTCTTCCTATCCACTCTACAACCCGCAAAATCAGCATCAGAAAATGCTCGAATTGAGAGAGCAGAAGAAGAAGAATACCAGAGTCCAAAGTCAAGAGTATCTTGAAGATACGACGTACTGCTTGACGATGAGAAGCACGAGGGGAAGCCTGAAAGCGAGCGCAAAGACATATGCCAAATTGTATGTCCGGCCTCGACGCTGTGAGATAGAGGAGGGAGCCAATCATACTGCGGTATTCCTTCTGGTCCACGGACTCTCCATCCTCATCAGGGTCCAGCACGTTGGTTGTAGCAATGGGAGTAGACATTGGCCTACTGCTTCCCATATTGAAGCGCCGAAGAAGGTCCTTTGTGTACTTACTCTGGTGAACGAAGGTGCCTTCTTTCAGTTGCTTGATTTGAAGACCAAGGAAGAATATCAACTCTCCCATCATGCTCATCTCGAACTCACTGCTCATCGAATCTGAAAATCTGGACACCAAAGCATGAGAAGAACCACCGAATATAATATCATCCATATAAATCTGAACCAACAAGAAATCACTGCCATGCTTGAGAATGAACAAGGTTTTATCAACCATTCCCATTTTGAAATCATTTTCAAGCAAGAAACTCTTAAGCCTGTTATACCAAGCTCTAGGAGCTTGTTTCAATCCATACAGGGCTTTAGAGAGTTTAAAAACATGGTTTGGGAATTTTTGATTTTCAAAACCAGGAGGTTGCTTGACAAAGACCTCTTCTTCTATGAAACCATTCAAGAAAGCACTTTTAACATCCATTTGAAAAAGCTTGAAACCCTTGGATGTTGCAAATGCTAAAAGAATGCGAATGGCCTCCAATCTAGCTACTGGAGCAAAGGTCTCTTCAAAGTCTAAGCCCTCTACTTGGGAATAACCTTGAGCTACGAGTCTAGCCTTATTGCGAACAACCAACCCATCCTCACTTTGCTTATTTTTAAAAATCCATTTTGTTCCAATAACATGAGAATCAGAGGGTCGCTCAACTAAGGTCCAGACTTTGTTTCTTTCGAAATTTTCAAGCTCTTCATGCATGGCATTGACCCAAGAGGCATCAGATAAAGCATGGGTGATATCTCGGGTTCAAAAGAAGCGACAAAAGCGTAATGTGCATGAGAATCGGAGAATAAACCTGAGCGAGTGACTCGCTCTTGAAGATCCCCAATCATCCGCTCGTGGATGTTGTCATTGAATGTGAAGAGGTGCTCCCGGTGCGTATGGCCTCTACCCCATGAGTTGTCGAGGTAGGAACAGAGCCACTCGGATCGTCGGTGAGGATAGGAGGAGGTCGCTCACCAAAACGGAGTAGTAGTAGCAGCTCTCCACCCTCTCGAGGTAGCCGGAGGATGGTTCTTTCCTCATCTTCGAGTCATCATCGACGAAGATGCTTCCTTGAATTTCGTGATCCTCAGATACCAGAGCATCGGGTCTAGTACTGTGACTAGCCTCATCAAAAGTGACTTCGCAAGTCTCAACAATTTTGTTAGTGTCAACATTAAAAACACGATAGCCACGAGAATGAGCAGGATATCCAAGAAATATGCCATCAAAACATCTAGACTCAAATTTATCAAAGTTGCCATGTTTAAAAATAAAGCACTTGCAACCAAAAATCTTGAAATGAGAGACTTTGGGAGAATGACCAAATCTAAGCTCATAAGGGGTCTTCCCAACCACAGATCTCAAGAAAACCCTATTGGAGATATGACAAGCAGTAGAGATCGCCTCAGCCCAAAATCTCCTAGGAGTAGAATGCTCATCTAATATGGTCTGAGCAATCTCTACAAGGGTTCTGTTCTTCCTTTCTACAACACCATTCTGCTGGGGAACTCTAGGAGAAGAAAATCGATGCTCAATTCCCTATCGGTCGTAAGGTAGAAAAGAAGAATTCTTGAATTCGTCCCATTGTCACTCCTAATGGCTCTCAAAGCTCCAGGAATATCAACAGCAAGTCTAAGGACCAAATCTCTAAAGAATCCAAATGCTTCGTCCTTAGAAGCGAGAAAATACACCCATGAATACCTGGAGTAATCATCCACAACCACCAGCACATACCATTTCCCACCATCTGACTGAACTCTAGAAGGACCAACTGTATCTAAGTGAAGAAGTTGTTCTGATCCATCAGTCATTACCAAGGTAAGAGGTGGGTGGGAAGCAGACACCATCTTACCATGTCTACAGGGCGAGCACACAAGATCTCTAACAGCCTTCAGCCTAGGCAAACCTCTAATCAAGTCTTTGCAACTGACTCTAGACAAATGATCAAAACCTATATGCCCAAGTCTACGATGCCACAAAACAAGATCATGAGAATCAGAGACTACAAGACACCTAGGACTGGAAGTTGAAGAAATACTGAAATTAGCACGAAAGATCTTCTCAAATCTGGAGATCTTAAAAACAAGCTCACCCGAGGAATCTAGAACTCTACACTCACCACTTTTAAACCTCACTTCTAGACCCTCATCAAGCAAATGAGAAAGATAGTAGATTATACCTCGACTTACTTACCAAAGCGACGCCTTTAAGCATGAACTTGCTGCTGACGCCAAGACAAATTCTTTTGCAATCCACGGTCCCGTAGAAGCATCCCCAAAGGTAATCAATTCGTTGTTGGATGCACGTGTGAGGAGGAGAACCATCTAGAATCTCCGGTCATATGTCGAGAACACCCGAGTCAACAAGCCATATGTCCTCCTTCCTCGCACGACGGACCTAAAAGCACAATCGAAAACATCCGTGCCTCAAGATCAAGTTAGTGATAAATGATCTAGGAATCCAGTACTGAGAAGCACGATGTCTGGGAGCAGCAGTAGAAACAGCAGAAACATGATCAGGAATAAAATCATAAGGATGCACATGAGAACCACCTAGACCTCCTCGAAACGATCTACCAAAAGATCGATACTCCCCCTGTCTAGGTGCTACCCGTGGTCTCTCCTCACGATATCCTAATCCAACATGCTACCTAGACCCACCAAAAGAGTCTACAAAGTTCTCTACAAATCTAGGCCTATAGGTGGTACGATAAACAGGCTGCCTAGCTCTAGAGACTACAGCAGGAGAAGGGACTCCTCTAATGGATCTCAAGTCGCTCATCCTCTCTTTTCTCTCAAGTTTTGCTCTCCTAAGCGTAACTCAACAAGGTGGCCTTCTTTCTTCAGAAGGTGCAATGGTATCGACCTTTGAGGGTCTGCATCAAGGAGTAAAAGCACCTTTCTTGCCGTAAAGAGTTTGAGCAAAACCAATGGATTTGAAAACAACCTGGATGGCTTAGGAGGTTCTAGCTCAAATGCACCATTCTTCACAACTCTAGCAATTCTAGGTGGGTTTTTCTTGGAATGCTCTAGGGGATTGAAACCTAGACCACTATTTTTCACGCTCACCTTGGATTGATCAAGAATCATATTGAGTTTCTTTTTCCCACTTGAAAACTTCTCAAGAGTCACCTTGAGGTAATCATTCTCCTTAATCAGACTCTCACATCTAGTGCACTTGCTAGACTTGATTACCTCACCACGTTTACTCTTAAGAAGGGCCACTTCCACTTTGAAGGCCTCACAAGACACACAATAGGATTCCTTAATCCTATTCAACTGCTCCCTAAATTTGACTCTAAATGCCTCTTGAATCTGACTAATCATGGTTTCAACTTCAGCATTCAAAACACAAGAGTTAGAATCAATGACTTTCTTAGAAGCAGTAAAAGACATAGATTTTTTAATTTTAGCCTTTTCTTCAAGAGTCTTGTTTAAAGCTTCAATTTCTATTGTAAGCTTGGGACAATTTTCACAAGATGCAGCTCTAGAGTAAACCACCATTTCTGTCATCTCTTGCATCTTAATCCTATTATTCTTACAATGAGAGCATGTGTGACTTGCATCAAATTTTTGTAATTCTTTTAAGGAGCTATCCAGTTTTAATTCTAGCAAAGCACAATTCGAGCAAGTTAAAGGAATAGCTTCCATGGCAGTCACATCAAGTGAAATGGCATCTAAGCAAACAGAACTAGACTTGAGAGATTCTAGTTCATCGAGAGCATCTTTTAGTTGATTAGCAACAGAGGAATGAGCAGATTTCAAGCATGTCAATTCTTTAAGCAAGCTAGTGCAGGAATCACAAATATCATCAGGATTAATAGATTTAAGCCTAACAACTTCTAGGTTCAAATTATCAATCATAATGTCGTGCTTCTTAATTATTTTTACTTGCTTATGCAATTTCTGTTCAGCAAGCACCAAAGCCCTCTTCATGTCAGCAATTGAAGGGCATACCTCATCAGGATCACTAAAAGGATCCTCATCGTTGGAGGAGTCGCTGTCGTGGCTGTATTTGGCCATGATACACATGCCAGTGAAGTCATTAGCCTTCTTCTTGCCACAGGAGTCACTCTCGTCGTCCTCCGTTTCCGAGTCCACATCGCTCATGTTTACATTTTCTAGAGCGGCAAGGACCCAGCTGACAAACTTCCGATAGTTTGTCTTCTTGGGCTTGCATCCCTCTCCTGGGGATGTCTTCGTGTCTCCTTCTCCTCCTTGCCCTTTAGCTTGGGGCATCTGGAACGAATGTGGTTTGGCTCACCACATTCGAAGCACGTGATAGGTCCACTTCTCCTCCTATTCCTCACCTTGTTGTACGCTCTTGTGAATTTGGTGGATAGGAGAGCTAAGTCATCCTCGGGCAGTTTCTCAAGTTGCTCATCACTCAAAAAATGTAAAGCAGATAATGAAAAGCCAGATGAGCTACAATCAAGAGACTCAGAAGAACAACCTTTGGATTTGTCGACCACTAATGCCATCGACTCTGTCTTGGGGAGACGCGAGATAAAATCAATCTCATGCGTCTTCAACCTCGAGTACAGCTTATCCATGGTAAGCTCACTCATGACAGTGTTGTCATTGATGGAAGTGATCTTCATTCCCCAGACCTTCATATCAAGAGCACCCAACAGCTGGCGTGCATTTTCAGACTCAGAAAAAACTAAGTCAACAAATACGAGATCATGAAGAATCTTAGAAAATCTTCCCACACTCATCCAAAGACTCACCAGGCCTTTGCTCGATTTTAGAGTATACTTTCTTGAGCTGGTTCTGTCTCACTTCCTTGATCGCAGTGGACCCTTCGTGATAGTCACAAAGAGTCCGCCAGATCTCATGAGCAGACCGCAAGTGAGCAACACGCTCAAACTCAGATCGACTAAGGCCTTGGATCAAATAATTTCGAGCCTTGCTGTTGGCCTCTACATCTGGAGTGATCATATCATCATCGGCTGGCACGACATAAGGGTTTTTCACCTTAAGTCAAATAGCGTGCCCTTGAGCCTCGATATATGCTTGCATACGAGCCTTCCAATATGCAAAGTCAACTCCATCAAAAATATGTGGCTTGGTTGAGTACTTGTCAGTCGCCATGGCTCCAAAGACCGGTTAAGATCTATGAGAAGAGCTAACCGGCTCTGATACCACTTGTAGGACCGTAAAGGCGACTAGGGGGGGGGGGTGAATAGGCGCTTTCTCAACTTTCTCGCGTAAATCAAATACAACACGAACTTTACTCCTTTAGCTATGAAAGCTAAGAAGATCAGTAAGCGCACAGTGGAAGCCTTGTGCTGAATTTTATAAACCCCTCAACCACACGACACAAATGTGGAGAAAAGAACTCACTGTTCTGAACTGGGTATTGGCGGCCTGACCGGCTACCAAGGGCGGTCTCGACCGATCAACCAATGGCTCGGACCGGCTACTAATCAAGCGGTCGGACCGTTGGATATCGGTTCGACCGGTAGTACTAGCGATCAAAGCGGCGGTCGGACCATTGTTACACAACCGGTCGACCGGTTCATCCAAGATCAAAAATCAAGCCCAAATCCAAAACGAAATTTGATCCAACTTTTGATTCAACCAATGAAACTTGACCAAATTTCGAGCACACCTCCCTAATGATATTAGAGACCTATTCCTGGCGACGATCCTTCAGATCCACTTCGCAGAAATGATCTCTCAAGGTTTTACAAAAGAAGTGCACAAACCCTAGAAATATAAAAATCTTGATTCAAGACTTGCTTGTGGGGATTGATGATCTAGATGACTTTAGGAGTATTCCCACACATCAAAGTAAGATAAAATAGGTCAAGAGACCAAGCATAAAACCCTTGAATCAAGAAAGCACCAAAATCATCCAAAAGAGAGAGGAACACAAAGGGGACAATTGATCTTTCAATTAAGCATCACAAGATTGATTGAACACACTAGATGCTTACAAAGCCTCTCCAACAAGGAGGACAAGAGCTCACACAAGGAGCACACTCACAATCTCTCCAAACCCTAGAATCTCCTCTCCTCTCCTCCAAACCCTAGAAAATGAAGAAGGGGGCCAAATGAGTGCTTGGGGGGTTTTACATCTCCCCCCTTTCTATTTATACTAGAGGCCTAGGGTTTCACTTTTGGGACCCACTCACACATGGGACCCACACACACATAACTATTGAAGCAATCGCCTGCTTCACCACGTAGGTTGATCACGGTTCTCATCACGCCGCCAAGCCTCTCTTGTCCGAATCCCATCGGAACCTCCCAGACTCGCACCGACTTCCGCGACCGCCGATCCAACCGGTTAGACCGAACTACCCGCTCGATCCATCTTGCCCATTCGCGCACCATGCTTGAGTCACACGACCGCCCCAGATCCATGATCGCTCGACCTCGCCTCTCCAAGCGTAGTCCCGATCCACCTCACCGTTGACGTCGTTGACCTGCAAGCCACCTGCACAGCAATAGACAAACAAATCGTTTCCGGGAATAAGTTCTTTACAACTTGACCCACGTTAGCTCCGCAATGCAATATGCAACAATAAAGCATTGAAGTTCATACAATAAACACAATCAAATCAACTCAATGCAAAGAAATCCAAGCTTCAAGTGATTGGCGGTCTGACCGCCCCACTCCACCGGTCCGACCGATTTCAGGCCGGTTGGACCGATTTCATAACGGCGGTCGGACCGCCCGAAAAGACTTAGCCAAATTTTCAGCTCGAAATTCCAAAACCTTCTGTAAACTTCAATTGAACAGAACTTTTGACTGGGATCTCCAAAAATGATGTGACCACATCCAGGAGACTCCCCTCACTTGCCTACACAACCTATTTTTGGCTTAACCCCAAAATCCACTTTTCATTTTGCCGGTCGGACCGCAAGTCTCACCGGCCGACCTCCCCATGCGGTCGGACCGCCGTGGCTGACAATTTCGAGCAAACCCAAAAACACAACACATTACAAACCAACAAAACCATTGCCAATTGACTCATAATTCTGAGATCGTGCACATGTCCGCCGACTGTAAGTTTATTAACTTTTGTAAGTATGGACTCAGACACTCAGTCCAGCAGAGAAAAAGAAGTAATAGCGACACGCTCCGACTAGACGCCCCGTGCCATAAATGATTCGGAAACTGATCATTCCGGGCTAATGGGGCACGCTGGTGGTGCCCACCAGCCGGATAAGTGCGGTGCACCACCCGCTTTCATAATTCTGAGATCGTGCACATGTCCGCCGACTGTAAGTTTATTAACTTTTGTAAGTATGGACTCAGACACTCAGTCCAGCAGAGAAAAAGAAGTAATAGCGACACGCTCCGACTAGACGCCCCGTGCCATAAATGATTCGGAAACTGATCATTCCGGGCTAATGGGGCACGCTGGTGGTGCCCACCAGCCGGATAAGTGCGGTGCACCACCCGCTTCTCCCGCGAGTCAACGAGTCAACACACGACCAAGCAATACAGGCTGCCTCACCCGGTCACCCCTCTGCTCGTCTCGCTCACCACCTCTTCTTAGTAATCCCTCCGACTCCGAGCTAGCTCGCCTGTTTCACCTCCGTTGGCGCCATGCAGCACGGCGGCTTCGTTCATGCGCTCCTACTCCTCGCCGCGCTCGCGCTCCCGCTGGCCGCCGCGCAGCCGTGGCAGCAATGCGGAACCAGCGGCAACTACTCGGCGAACAGCACCTACCAAGCCAACCTCAACAGGCTCGCCGCCGCGCTCCCCAGGAATGCATCCTCTTCCGGCGCCCTCTTCGCCTCCGGCGCCGTCGGCACCGTCCCGGAAGAAGCCTACGCCCTCGCGCTATGCCGCGGCGACACCAACGCCTCCGCCTGCGCCGCCTGCGTGGCCACCATCTTCCAGGACGCGCAGAAGATGTGCCCATACAACAAGGAGGTGTCCATCGTCTACGACTTCTGCTACCTCCGCTTCTCCAACCTCAACTTCCTCGCCTCCACCGACAACTCCGGCGTGGTGGACCTCTACAACGCGGGGAACATCAACGGCGACGTCGGCCGCTACGACCGGGAGGTCACCGCCCTCCTCAACGCCACCGCGGCGTACGCGGCAAGCAACTCGACCAGGCGGTTCGCGACGGGGGAGATGGTGGGGTTCGACGCGCTGTTCCCCAAGATCTACTCCATGGCGCAGTGCACGCCGGACCTGTCGCCGGTGCAGTGCCGGCGGTGCCTTGACGACCTGGTGGGGCGGTGGTGGCAGACGTTCGTGCCGAACACGCAGGGTGCCAGGAGCGTCGGCGCGCGGTGCAACATGAGGGTCGAGCTGTACTCGTTCTACACCGCCCCCCCAATGCTGCAGGTCGAGGCAGCCGCGCCGGCGGTGGCGCCGGCGCTCGCGCCGCCCGCTGTGCTGGGCACCACAGGTAGTGAGTGGTCCACGCTATTAATTGGCTTGACTAATTTGCCAGTTTCAAAGAGGAAAATGGAATAATAAATCTTGAAATCAATCATCCTACTAGTAGTTCATGCTTGCTTGCTTTCTTTCTTTATTGTGTCAGAACTTAGACGCATAGCTTTCAGTTGTATTTGTTTGACCTTCCAATTGCCAATTGATCGCAAGGAACGTGGACAAGCTTCCACCTTGCGCTGCGCATTTACACTGACCTTCCTGAGAGGAATTAACCTTGTATCCTGCTTATATATTTCTTAAATAGATTTTTTTTGGGTGAACAAAGGGAGTAGTTTTTATGAGTAACATTAGTATGCAATTCACAAGCCCACGGAACTAGGGTAGCATACCAGTCTATCGCTGACAGTCAGTGTTATGACCATTACACATAACGGCGAATGCTAATGTAATGTCATGATTCATGATTACCTGTTTGGAATGCCATTTGAAAGAACAGAAAAATGAACCAAAAAGGTGCAAGCCTTGGACTAACTAGCAAAGTGGAGAATAACCTATCTGAAAGATTGTCCTAGCCTCCTATCTAGTTGCTTTGCTGGTCACGTTCCACATGGAAAAAGATAGCTCCATATAAATTGTTATTGTTTAAAGGAAGAAGTTCACTGTTGCCCCCTCAACTTATGCCCTGACTCCGAATAATACCATCAACTACAAAAGCGTTCAATTTACACCTTAACTATCAAAACCAGTGTAAATTACTCCAGAGCTGGTTTCATCGGTGGTTTTTGCCACGTGGCCTGGTTTTGTGTTGACATAAAAACCAGTGTAAATTACTCGAGAGCTGGTTTCATCGGTGGTTTTTGCCACGTGGTCTGGTTTTGTGTTGACATGGCATCACACTCAGCATCAAATAATTAGTTAGTAAATAAAAAGTAAAAAAGGTGTCCCCGTAAGCATACACATCACCATCCCTCCCCTTCCACCTCCCTCTCACCTGTTCATCTCTCTCTCTCTCTCTCACTCTCTCCCCCCTTCCTCCTGCCGCCAATGAGTCCTAGGTAGCCATCGCCGCCTGCCCGTGTCCGTACCCATGCACATGAGCCACTGCTGAGGCACCCACCTTCCCTCCTCCAGTCACCACCACCGCCGAGAGAGTTGGGGGATTTGGGGGAAGAACGACGGCGAAGTGAGAGAGTGAGCAGGGGTTAAGCCTTACTTATGCCCCCTTGCTAATGAGGCGGTGGATTACCACCTTACAGGGACATTTGTGCCACGTCGGATTAAAACCGGGCGGTATTGGACTCAGGGGGTAAGTGACCCAGTTTGGCTAGTTCGGGGGACGGTTTCATAATTGAGTGTGTTATTCGGACTAGGAACATGAGTCCAGGGAGCAAAAGTTGACTTCTTCATTGTTTAAATCATAAGATACGTTTTGCTTTGAGTTTTCTTTTTGAAACAAAGATTTTACATACAATTTCCATCACTTGGAAAATTTGAAAGACTCGGCAGTCGGAACCTTGCTTTTTCAAGTGTGGACTAGCTCCATTGTCCTTATGTGTTGAAGTTTGAAAGGTACATTAGTTGTCTTCTCTTGATTGTGGGCTGAATCAGCGAAAATTCTATCGGTGAAATTTTGTCAGAAAACGACAGTTACCGGCGTTATTGGTGGGGTCTGATAAAACTTCATACCGGACAACAATATTCGAATTTATCTAATTTTCATCCAAATTCAAATTTTAATTCAAAATTTAGATATTTTTTTGTCTTACATCTGAAAAATTCAAATTTCAATTAAAAAATTTCGTCCGAAATATTTGGTAACTGGCGGTTACCGGTGCTATCGGTGGGGTCCGAAAAAAAATCCGAAACGATAAAGTTTTCCTTTTGCTGAATATCTAATGCGCAAACCTGTGCTGCTACTACGCATGTTTTATACTATTTACAGGTAAAAAGGGTAGAACGACTGGTACAACTCTTGCAATCGTGCTGCCTGTATTTGCAGCCATACTGGCAGCCACTATAATCGGCTTTTGTTTCTGGAGAAGACCGGCAAAAACACCACCACTAGCACCAATACCATGTAAGTCCCCTGAAAATCGGAAATCATGTAGCAACAATGAGAATCCATTTTTCTCTATGTTTTACTTCCTAAGTGATTTCCTACAGCTGCATCTCGTTCGGAGGACATCAAAAGTATCGACTCACTAATTGTCGATTTATCAACACTTCGAATTGCAACAGAAAACTTTGCTGAAAAGAATAAACTTGGCGAAGGAGGATTTGGTGTTGTTTACAAGGTATTTATACGCATTAAACATTTTAACTGTCAACAAAGGCTGAACCTTTGCAACTATACATATCTTTCAAAAAGTACTATTTATCAGCATCTCCATTTGGGAAGGGATCCTTACCTGATGGTCAAGATATAGCAGTAAAGAGGCTCTCACAGAGCTCTGGGCAAGGGATAGGGGAGCTGAAAAATGAGCTGGTTTTGGTGGCCAAGCTTCAGCACAAGAATCTTGTCCGGCTTGTCGGTGTTTGTCTGGAGGAGGACGAGAAGATTCTTATCTATGAATACATGCCCAATAGAAGTCTAGATACCATCCTTTTTGGTGCATTTTCTAATAATTTAGCACTACTACACCTATTGCAATTTGCGAAAGCAACTCATGCCTCTCATGCTTCTCATTTGAATGACAGACCCTGAAAATAGCAGTTTGCTAGACTGGGGAAGGAGGCTGAAGATAATAAACGGAATCGCTCGAGGATTGCAGTACCTCCATGAAGATTCCCAGCTGAAGATTGTTCACCGGGACCTCAAGGCAAGCAACGTTCTACTAGACTCCGATTATAACCCCAAGATTTCAGACTTCGGTTTAGCGAGGCTCTTTGGAGGCGATCAATCGCAGGATGTCACGAACCGTGTTGTCGGAACATAGTAAGCACATTCTAGTTATCCACCAAGGCACCAACACCATGGCAGGATATCGAAGAGTATCGCGTTGTAGTGACGTTAATGACATGTTCTTATTTGCAGTGGATACATGGCGCCAGAATACGCCATGCGTGGGCACTACTCCATCAAGTCAGACGTGTTCAGCTTAGGCGTCCTGATCCTAGAGATCGTCACGGGGAGAAGAAACAGCGGCTCCTACGACAGCGAGCAATCAGTCGATCTCTTAAGCGTCGTGAGTACCAACTGCTTATCCATTTCGTTGTCATGTCCAATTAAGCATCCGTCACTTGTAATGACAGTTATTCTGACGCAGATATGGGGGCACTGGACCATGGGAACCATCGCGGAGATGGTGGACGGATCCCTGAGAGAGCGCGCGCCGGGAGGAGAGATCGTCAACTGCGTCCACGTCGGGCTGCTGTGCGTGCAGGAGAACCCGGCGCACAGGCCGGCCATGTCGGCCGTGAACGTGATGCTCAGCAGCAACACGGTGTCGCTGCAAGCCCCCTCCAGGCCGGCGTTCTACATCCAGAAGAGCGCGGGGCCGAAGGCGTACTCGGAGTCGTTCGTGGGGACCTTGCCGTCCACGGGGAGGTCCGTGGCCATGTCGCCCAACGAGATGTCCATCACGGAGCTTGAGCCGAGATAAGAAATGTAGCCATGTAAAGCAACACACAACCAACAACAAATAACAAGGCAAGGAAGAAGACTAGCAGGGGTCGAGCGCTGCAAAAATGGCCGACATCTCCTGTTGCATGTTGGATGAGTAGTAGGACCTGATACGGTTGGAGAGAGACACTCTGGAATGCTCTCCTATTCCTCTGCTTCCAAAGCACATATATGATCATATTTATGTTTCAAATTTTAATTTATGCTGTAATATTGTAAAATTGTTTTCTATTTTGGATTTAATTTCATTTATGAACTTCTGTTCATATATATTCCGATTTTTCTTCCATGCATGGAGCCCTATTTTGTTTTCTGATGGCATTACTAACCTAATAGGCTAATACGTACAAAAGGACTTGAATTAGGATGTTGTATTCTATTTGGATACACACGCATCCATGCACACATGAGTATATAGGAACTTGCCTTCTCATTTAACACAGGACTCATATTTTCCATATACAAATAGAGACACTTGATTTTTTTTTCTATGATTAATGTGATAATTTATAGATATTTTTATTTTCTCTGATTAATGTAGTAGTTTCTAGTTTTTTTACCTCCTATAATTAGTATAGAGTAGTCAGCAACCTTTTGCATTCGCATGGGCTAGCTATAAAGTATTTAGTCTCCATCTAAAAAAGTTAAAATAATTAAATACAAAATTTTATATTATAAAAGTAGTAATTATTGAGAGTAGATTAAAGTACAATCTAATTTCAATTTTAACTTTAATAAACAATGATTCTCTAGTTGACGAATTGATATGCACAATAACACTAGTGTTGATGCAACATAAAGTAAATAAATAACACTAGTGTTGATGCATAGAGAGCAGAGCATCATTGCGGTAGATGGTACAAAACCTAGAAACTTTGTTTGCATGACTAATTAAGAAAGACATAGTTGGTGGTTTGATGTGGCATACAAATAGTTGATATAGTAATTTCTAAACCTAATTTAATTACTCCTCTTATTTCTAATGTTTTTGCCATTTTATGGTCTGTTTGGTAGAGCTTTGGCTCCTGGATTCTCAACCGAAGCAACCGGATGCGTCGCAATCAATCACAAAATCTTTGGTGAAATTAGGGAGCTGAAGGACCGGTGCCGATGCAATGGTTTGTTTCAGCATAGCAAAAGCGAGCGAAGCCTCATCCGACCATCGAAAACTTTCTTTGCAGAGTAATCTGGTAAGAGGCGCCACAACCTGCCCAAAATTTTGGATAAATTTGTGATAATAGCCAGCTAGTCCCAAGAATCCACACAAACTGCGAACTGTACAAGGCTGCGGCCAATCGAGGATGGCCGAAACTTTCTCTTTGTCCATTGTTACCCCAGCAACAGAGATGACATGCCCCAAATACGAAATTTGCCTCCGTCAAAACGTGTATTTCTTCTTGTGTAGGAAAAGCTGATGATCAGTGAGAGTCTGTAATACCTGACGAACTTGAAGAAGATGCTCTGCCCAAGTTCTGCTATAAATCAGAATATCGTCGAAGAATACGAGCACAAATCAACGGAGGAAAGGCTGCAGTACAGAATTCATCATTGATTGAAAAGTAGAGGGGGCATTGCATAAGCCAAAAGGAAGAACCAAGAACTCAAAATGGTCGTGGTGCGTCCGGAATACCATTTCCAGAACATCGTCCAGGGACATGCGGATTTGATGATAGTCGAACCGCAAGTCTAATTTGGTGAAATATTCGTTCAAAAGTTCGTCCACATGCGGAATTGGGAATTTATCTTTGATGGTGTGTTCGTTGAGCGCACGGTAATCCACAAAAAAATGCCATGATGCGTCTTTCTTGCGGACAAGAAGAACCGGGGACGAGAATTGCGACGAGCTCGGCCGAACGATCCCTTGGGCCAGCATTGTAGCACACTAGCATTCAATCTCGTCTTTCTGGATATGATGTAACACCCCGTTTTTCGGTTAATAAATAGTGTTTACTATTTAATCCTTATTTTCAATTCGTGATTTCAATTTGTAATATTTTCGTAGGATTTCAAACTTCTTGTTAAGCTCGGGTTTGTGTTTCAAATCTTTCCGTGTTTTCAAAATTTCAAATTCAAACTTGTAGCTCTCTTTTCGGTTTTGGGGCCTAAACCCAACTTAGCTATCTCTCCCTCTCCCTTGGGCTCAGCCCATTCTCTCCTTAGCCGGCCGGCCCCCCCCAGCTCTGCCTGCACTTTCGGCCCGCTCTGCTTTCCCCTGGGCTCGGCCGCTCCTTCTTCTTCCCAGAACCGGCTCAGCCCGGCCTCACTCAATCTCTCTCCCCCGAGCCATTTCCCCCCCCACTCTCAGCGCCGCCCTCAACCTCTCTCTCCCCCGTGCGCGTCAACATCCGTCCCATCGTCTCCCTCTGTTCCCCCATCCCTGCGACGCCATGCCGCCGCCTCACCTGCCCCGACGTGCACGAAGGAGGCCATACCGAGCATCTCGAGACCCCGCCTTGCCCGGCCTCTCTCCTCTCAACCCCGCCCTTTTTCGGTCGCCTACAAGAACCCCAAGCCCCCTTCTACCTCCCCGCTTCCCTCCCTTGCTCCCAGGTAAGCACCATTGCATTTGCCGAGTCTTCCCCCTTTCAGCCGAGCCACTCCACCACCGGTCCCCCTCCTCCGGCGTGCTCCCGGCGCCGCCATCCCGTCACCGTGCGCCACCACCTCCCAGAGCACTCCTCCAAGCCCGGCCTCCGGACCCGTAGCTCGGATCGGCTTCATCTTCCCGCTCCGGCCGCCTCCCACTCCACCGCCGATCTCCCAAGACCGCCGGCTCCGCCGCCATTGTTGGCGAGTAGCCGAGGAGGACCTCGCCGACCCGTGCCTCCCGATCTCGTCAAGTGCACCCGACCTCCTTCCCGCCTCCGGCCGAGCTCTGCGCCGCCGCCTCCTCGGCCACGCCGCCGCTCGGCCGAGCTCCGGCGCCGTCGCCACCACCACCGGGACCGCCTCATCGAGGGGAACCCATTTAGGTAACCCGGCGCCGCCCTCCTCCGCCGGCGACAAGCCGCGCCGCCCTCGGCTCTCCCCTGCCGTCCCGTTGTCGGACGCCGCGGGCACTGTAGCCGGTTATTGCCGGTGGTTACTGTGCTGTTTAAGGGTTAATCTCGGTTTAATTAGCCCTAAGTGTCAACTTGTATCGCTGACGTGTGGACCCGGCCGCACAGTAATGGCAAGGGTTAACACTGGTTTTTGTTTTCTTTGACTGACATGTGGGCCCGAGTACTATTCCGTGAACCAGTGAACCGTGGACCGACGCTATACGTGTTGGCCTTCGGCCCACGTAACAGTGCGCGTGGACCAACCCTATGCGCTGATGACACGTGTCGGCACCACGAATTACTGTGATTTCTGTTTTTCTTTTCTATTGTAAAACCTGTTTAAAACTTCAAAAATCCATAACTTCCTCATTTCAGCTCCAAAAATTATGAATCTTTTTCCTAAAATTTTCTAAAATCAAGATCTTGCTAATGGCACTGGTCTTGTTTAATTTGGAGTTTATTTGCTTGATGATTTGTATTTATTTGCTCTCTTTTGCTGTTGTATATTTTCCGGTACGACCGTCCGAGTAGGATTCGAAGACGCGGGAGACCTCCACTTCGGACAAGCTCAAGAATACCTAGACCCTTCTACCTTTATCCCAGGCGAGTCAACACTTTGATCATATTGATCCCACATTTTATGCAAATTATATTCGTTCAAAATATTAAATTGCATGCTCTAATTTCTATGCAAATATATGTCAAACACCCTAAGGTAGTTAAATGCCTACTTGTTGATTAATCATTTATTACCTCATATCCTTGAAAATTGAACTCCCATTATCCTTGTCACCCTAGTAAATACCTGGTAACATACTAGTTATAGGTCGTACTTAAAACGCCATGCTAGACTTGTTTAAGTACCGGGGTATTTTTACCCCAAATCATCATCCTTTAATCATGACAAATGTTTTGGGCAGTCATTGAGGGAGAATGACTGGACTGGTTGGATAATTTGTTTTATACTTCTCCAAAACCTTAAAACTTGCTAATACTACATCTGGGCGGATGGAGAGAATGGTGGGTGCCGTCGGGCACGAGAGCGATTGGTATGTGGTATGAACAAATGCAGGTGGATTAAGGACTTAATCTTGTCATGACCTCCGTGTAAAACAAGTACAACCACAAGTCCGCAAAATGCAACTTGGCTTAGTAAATTTATCGAACCACAAAGTCATCTCACCGTGGAGGAGAGGCGGTCGAGGCATGGTAGGAAGGGACACCGAAGGTGAGGTCGCCAGCTACGCTCGTCGTAGTGGTGAACATCCCGCACAACTTATGGGCGCAACCCCATATGGGTGAGATGATGGAAAGGGCGAAGTGGATTGAAAGGTTCTTGTGATTTACCACTCAACTACATGACTACGGAATCATGTGGGGTAACGAGTATGATTGTCTCTTGTGGGTAAAGTGTATAACCTCTGCAGAGTCAAAACTGTTTAAACAGCCGCGCCTACGGTCAAAGGCGGACATGGGAACTTAACTTGAGTTAGTTCTATTTCGAAAAACCTTTGTGGGTGATATGAAAACCAGGCCGGGGCCTGAGATTTGACTTTTCCCTGGATCGTCGTATCCAGTGTTGTTAATGTATGGAGGTAGCTCCAATCAAATGAAGCATGAGACAGAGTTTCCGATGGAGGGAACCTCTGCTGTTATTACTTACTGCACAATTAATCTCTTTAAAAATGCAATTTGGTTAAAATGCTAAGTGATAGAAATTTCCTAATATCTGTATTTACAAATACTGCTTTACGCAAATAAAAGAAACCGAGCCAACCTTGTTACACCTTGCATGTATATTATTGCATCATTGTGTGGGCTCATGAGCACGGTAGTTGTGCTCATCCTCGCTCTTTCCCAACTCCTCGAAGTAGGAAGACACAAGACTACGACTACTACGAGGATCCAGAAGTCTGAAGACCCAGGAATCGTTGAAGCGTAGTTCAGTCCTTAGTTGTTCTAGTCTCACCCCAGTCTAGCTGACTCCGTCGGTTCTTGTGTACCTCCTATATTGTCCGGGGATTTCGGATAATATCGGGTGTATACGGGTTCCCCAGTCACTTGCCTGCGGTAAGATGTGCCCTCACCCCTTTTGCTTCCGTTGTCGCTTCCGCTATCTTTTGTAATGTACTCATTTGGCCTGTTCGGCCCTTATTGTAAAAACTGACCCGGAGCGGTCTACGTAAACTCTGATGTGTAAATTAATGAATGCAATGATGTTACGCCATGTATGGTTTGATTCAGCAATGTGCTTGTGAAGTGCTATCTACTGATCCAGGGAATAGCACAGAGATTTCACAGAGGATTTGGATTTACAAAATCCGGGTCCGACATATGAGCATAGCAGTAAGGATGTATGGCAATGTCAGGCGCGTTGGCAACGAGATGTATGCGATGATCACATGATCGGGCCGGGGGCAATCCTGTGGGAGCAGCGGAACGATGCTCAAACGTAGCCAGAAGTGGTGCCAACAGATCGTCGCTATTGGGGGCTTGTAACGTAGCTGCTAACAGAGGTTGCTGGTGTAGTCCAGTCCATGTAATATGAGTATTGTGCTCCTAATAGGAGAACTGCATTTGTGCGAAGTTCCACAAGACCGTCCCCAACGTGCTTAGCCATTGCATCCCCGGGATGACGTCGAACCTTGACAATGATATTATATAGAAATCGAAGGCAAACTCAGAAGGCACAATTGTCATTGGTGTATTTGGGCAAATATCGACGCAAGCTAACCTGTCGCCATTAGCCACCTTGACACGGAGTCTGCTGTGTGGTTGGATGGGAGGTTGACTGCCGCCAAACAAGCTGTGTTGAGGAAATTTTGAGTAGAGCCTGTGTTGAACAGGGCAATGCTCTCGAATGTGCTGACACGGACTGATAATTGCATTGTCTGGGCCGTGCAGATAACAGTAACCGCGAGTAAGGAGATTTCTGGTTCCATTACCTCTGATATGGAGTCCTCTGATGCATCCTCAGGGCTGTGGTCGACTTTGGGCTCCAACCAAAACAACCTTTTGCAGCGGTGTCCCCTCACGAACTGCTCATCACAATTGAAACATAAATCGTGTTGTCAGCGGTCAGCCATCTTAGCTGTGGTGTAACATCCCGTTTTTCAGTTGATGAATAGTAATTATATCGATTTTTGATTTTCATTCGAATTTTCAAATTCTGGTTTAAAGTTCAAAAAAACTCCTAGCTTCAGTTAAGCTCGGGTTTGTGTTTCAAATATTCATTCAAATTCCAGATTTAAAAATTTGCTTTGAATCTATTTTTTTCAAATTCAAAACCCATTTTTTTTTATTTCTTTCTTTTTCTTCTGGGCCGGTTTCCTCCCGGCCCATCCATTCTCTCTCTCTCTCCCGGCCCAGTCGGCCCGGCCTTTCTCAGCCGGCCCAACCGGGCCGTTTTTCCTCAACCGGCCCACCCCGAGCCGGCCCAGTCGTTTCCTTTCCCCCCCGGCCCGGCTCTTTCTTCCCTCTCCCCCTCATCTCTCTCTCGCCTCACTCCCGAACGCGCCGCCGCTCCTCATCTCCCCTATCCTCTCTCGGGCGCTCCGCCTGCCCCTCTCCCGCCGCGCGCACCGCCCACCAGCCACACCATGCGTCGTTACCCAGCCGCCCCGTCTCCTCCGGACCCTCACAAGGCCAAGCCTGCTTCGCTTTGCTTCTCCGCGCCGTCCGCCCGACACCACGTCGCGCGGTCTCCCCAGCGCCGCACGGCTTTCCTCCTCCGCCTCCTCCTCCGCCACTGCCGGCTTTTCCTTTCCCCTCTCCCGGCCATAAAGGGCCGAGCCCCTTCTTCTTCCCTCTTCGCCTCCCCTTTTTGGAGTCGCCGCGCCCCTTCTTCCCCTCGCCTCGGCGCCTCTCGGTTCAAGCGCCGCGGGCCGAGCACCTTCCCGCTGCGATCGCCGCCCGAGCGCCTCACTCCGTCGCCGGCGCTTGAGCGTCGTGGCGGCGCCCGAAGCTCCTCCTCGCGCGCCCGCCCGGCGACGGCCGCCTCCATCGCTTCCCCGCCTCGGCGACCTCCGGTGAGCCCCCCCTTCCCCGCTGTAGCGTCCTGTTTTTCGGAGTTTTTGAAAATTTTAAAAGAGAACCATTTGCTTCTATTCGTCAAAAGCTTAATTTGGAAATTTCAGAAATCCCTTTTCAGTTTAAAATGAGTTAATCAAACTTCAATTAAATTAAAGTTGGTTTAATTGAGTTTTCTTGAATTTAAAATCAAAACTTATTATTTTGAGAATTTCCTTGGATTTATTGGATTTTAGAAATTCATTTTCCTTTTTCCCGAAATTAAAAATTTATTTATTTGCAAAAGAAAAAGAAAATTTAAAGTTAAAAGTATTTTTATTAAGTCCAGAATAATTCAAGTAATTTCTGTGAATTTTTCTAGAATTTTTGGAGTCTATTTGCTATTTTCTAAATTGCTTTTTGATTTGTGTGAATATCTAAAATCAAAAATGCATTTAAAATTCCTTTTCTGCTTTGGGCCGAAACCCCAGCCGGCCCATCACTGTTCCCCTCCTCCGGCCCACTCCCGCGGCCCATTTCCGCGCGCCCGCGCCTCCCCTTCACCTCGCCCGTTGGATCCTCATGCAAGCGTCCTCGTTTCGCCGCGTCGCCCCTTGCTTCTGACCGTTGGATCGAGATCCGCCGCTCCGTTCGCCGCGACCGTTCGTCTCCTCGTCCGCGTCCCCTTTTCATCGCGACCGTCCGACGCTATCGCCGCGGCTCGACGCTTCGCGCTTCTTCCGCTTCCCACCGTCCGTCGAATCGGACGGCGCGCGCTTCGTCTCCTCGCCCGCGCCTCTTCTCCTCCCCTCCGTCCGTCGAAATCGGACGGCTCTCCGTTCGCCGCGCCTCCTCGCTCCCACCGTCCGATTGAAATCGGACGGCTCCCGCCATCGTCTCCGCGCGCCGCTTTCTCCCACGCCGCCGCGCGAATCCGCCGCCGCGAATCCGCGCCGCGCCGTCCGTCGCCGCTGCGAATCCAGCGCCGTGCCTCTCGTCCCGCCTCGCCGCGCCCGCCACGCCGCGCCGTCCGTCGCCGCCGCTGTCCGTCGCCAAGCTGCCCCGTCGCCGCGAGCTCTATAAAAGCCGCCGCGTCTTTCCTCTCTCTCTCTCTTCTCTCTCTCTCTCTCTCGGTCGCGTTCGCCACGCCCTCCCTCTTCTCCTTCGCCGCCGCCGCCTCTCCCTCGGCGACGGTGGCGCCGCCGCCGTCTTCCCGGCCCGCCGCCACCTCCCGTCTCTCTCTCTCTCTCTCTCTCTCTCTGACCCGCGGGCCCGAGCCCACGTGGCCACCCACGTGGCGCCACGTCGGCGCCGCGTCAGCGGTTTTGCCCGCGTGGCTGCCACGTAGCGCGCGCGTGTGCGCTGCGCAACCGCTGACGTCAAAACCGGATTTTTCAATAGAAAAATAATTCCGAAAATCCGAAAAATCCAATTCCATCATTTTATGTGATTTTGAAACTTCTTTTGGCTATAACTTTCACATCCGAACTCCGATTTGGGTGATCCAAATTTCTAAATTTATATAAATTCATCCTCTTTCATTTGGTACTGGTTTTGTAATTTTTGGAGTTCATTTGGTGCTGTTTTATTTATTTGTTGCTATTCTCGCACGTGTAGATTCCGGCGTTTCGGAAGATTTCTTCGACCCGACGACCGAAGACCCTCTCCTCGTCAACGAAGGCAAGTCGTAGGCCTTTGACCATGTTAAACCCATTTTACAAATGTATATTGCTTTAAATTATCATGCATAGCTAGTTTTATTAAAAATGGTTTTGGGAGTAGATAATTACCAAATTGCCATTATGCCTCCTTGATATATTGAAAATGAAATGTCTCCTTGAATGACATATATCCTTGGACACCTTAGGATGGTTAATACTAGTTGGACATAATTGTATTACCAACTTGGGTGCGTATTATTGCTTAGACATGCTCTAGTTACCCGCGAGACTTTCGATCACATGTTCATTGATTAATGAAATTTGACTAATGGAACTATGGAACAGTGGTGTGAGGCCACTTTTATTAAAAGATGTTGTGCCATGGCAGGGATTGCCATTTGGTCGGGAATGAACAAAAATGATTTATGCTCGGGCTTGAGGTAGGAAGCTAGAGTGGGTGCGTAATGCACGTTGGGTTGTGGTAGACTTGTCTGAGCAGCCAACTAAGGACTTAACTTTGCAAGTCATTGGGTCACCTCGTGCAACCATAAGTCCGGTATGGGACGGACCTGGCCAATTAATTAGGAAAGTTTTGAGTCGGTTCTGTTGTGGCTGTTTATTGGCGCAAGAGGGGGCTGTGATGGCGAAACCTTAGCGCGTAACCGAGGCAAAATGGAACTTTGTAAAAGCCTTGTCACGTGCTCTAGACTACTCACCAAAGGAAGTGAGCGGTGGTATCGACGGATGCCAAACAAACTAGAGAATTCGTGTCTTGTGGGTAAAGCTGTACAACCTCTGCAGAGTGTCAAAATCTATTCGAATAGCCGTGTCCCGATTCGGACATGCACAGTGATTTCGCGCAAGGGGTAGTATTTTCAAAAATATGGTGTGGTTCGATGGAAGCGTTTGGTTGGAATGGTTGGGAAGTGAGCGGGATGTTCACCGTTGTCGATTCAAAAGAACTTGGTTATCTATGTATTATTCTTTTAAAATCACTTTGCAATCTAATTATCGTATTCTTCGTTAAACTTGCTTTACGCAAATTAACCATAAAGCCATCCTTGTTTAAGCTGGCATGAATACTATGTGCATACATTTCTCTCGACTTCTTTGAGTACTTTATGTACTCACGGCTTTATGCCCTTTGTTGATCATCCCACAGAAGAACCAGAAATGTTGAGTACTATGAAGAAGGCTACTTTGAAGACTTTGCGATCTAGGTCACGTCCTCCACTCGATTGCTGTGGGCATGTCGATTGGGCTCCACGTATTTTGAGATTTCCATTGCGGATACTCTGTTGTTGCTAAGCCACGTGAGGCGACTTTTGTAAGAACTTGACCATAAGGTCTTTGTTGTTTTAAATAATATTACTTTATGCCTTCATTAGTTCGTTGTTGAATGGTTATGATTACATCATTGTTGCAACTGTGCAAGCTAGCTACTGATCATGGGACTAGCTTGGTATGCACAGAGGGTCTCGGGGTTGTGTGAATCCCCGGGGCCCGACAGCAGATGGTATCAGGGCCATATCGACTGTAGGACGTAGCCTTTAGTTTGATTGGTCGTCTTAGTCAAAGATTCAAAATATATTTTCTAAATCAAACCAAGCAATTAACTTGACTAGATATTCTTCTCTCATCTTATTCTGTTCTTTCTTACCTTGTTCTATTCTTTTCTTATCGTCTTACCCTCTTATATCATTCTTGAGTTCTTTCATCTTATCTTTTCTGGAACTTGGTTTTCAGATTTAAATTGACTCCCTCATCTCTGGATTATCACTAGGATCGAGCCCTTCAAGATCAGGCAATGGAAGTTTTGGAAGTTCGAGATCCGCCGTCTGTTCCCAGTTGACCCTCCGTAAAGATTAGATTGGTAGCTGCCTCCCTAGTTTTAGGTTCGCTTAGTCCGCGAAATAGGGCTTTTGTGCTTAAGTGTCCCTTTCTTGTTTGCTTCTTGATAGCTTTCCGGCTATCCGTTCGTTGGGTAAAACCAATTTTGTCCGCATTAGGTTGATCCATCTATCTCCCTTGTTTCTCGCTCATCTCCGTGCTTTCCCTCTCATCTAAATTGTTTTCTTCTTCGTCTATTAAACGGTGAAGCTTTGTCGCAGATGGTTCGCACATAACTCATAAGCCGGATGAGACTCAAGCGCCCGATGCCCGTCTTCCCAGCCGCCGTGCAGATCCGGGTTTGAGTCGATTCATGGCAGCCAGACGCGGTGATGAGCTCTATGATGCGAATATGACTCGATTGATGAATCGCCAGAACTGACATCTTTGCCCTTCTCGCAATGATGAATCGAGCAGTCAAGCGGTGCCACGCCCACGCCGCTCCACCCCGATGTTTCCTCGATCCAGTGGCGAGTTTCTAAGGACCCATCCGCCCACTTTCTCTAGCTCCTGAGCCATTGGGCGCAGAATGACCGGTTACGTTCCATGGAAAGAAGCTCGCTATCACCGTTGTGATGATCGCGAGAAGGTTACAGATGCCACTCACCACTTGAAGGTACATTGCGAGAATGGTGGGAGAACTATTGTGCCGCCCATGGAAACCCCGAGAGTATCACTTGGGCGAGTTTTGGAGCTTTCCGCCACTCCCATATCCCCGATGGAAAGGTGGAAATGAAGAAGAATGAGTTACGTGGCGCGGAAGGCAACATGTCGGTGAGTGAATACCTTAATGATTCACTCGGCTATCCCGTTATGCCCGAGAGGGCGTTGCCACAGATGATGCCCGCGAAGCGCTTCAAGAGAGGACTCAACCCGGTTTGAAGGTGCAAGTCATTGGGAATGACTATGCAGATTTCCGGCACACAGTGAACAAGGCCATGCTCATCGAGAATCCGTAGTGAACTTGAAGAATCCCGCAAGAGAAAGATGATGCGACACGGTGCCCATCGGTCTCACTCCCAAAGAGTCGAAATGAAGGTGCCGCCTCACGCCCGTGTTGCTCCACTGTCACATTGAGCCTGTGCGACACCTCGCCCAGCTAGCCCAAAGACCGCGGCTTCAGCGGCTCCGGCAACGGCGGCCAAGGAATGGCAACCTGCGGCCGGATCACACGCTTTAAGTGCCATCGGTGGGCACTTCGCCAAGAGATTGCCCGCAGAGGCAAGGCCCTTCTCTGTTCGTTTCAACATGGGAGCCACTCCGGCCAGGACCCCGCTCCAGAGTCGCGTGGAGCCCTCAAACTCCAATCGCAAAGTCAAGACCTCTCGGCCTTTTGGAAGAGGTCGTGTGAACCACACCACCGTGGAGGAAGCCCGAGACGACCGGACGTCGTCTTTGGGTAAGTTCCTTGTCAATTCAAAGACCGCCATTGTTTTGTTTGATTCTGGAGCTTCGCATTCGTTTGTTTCTCGGAGTTTTGCTGAAAGGCACCAGTTGGAAGTTTTGCCTCTTAAAAGTGTTTTGTTGGTTCAATCTCCCGGTTCGGAATTGAGTACGAACCAAGGTTGCCCTAAGGTTAAAGTGACCATAGAAGGGTAGAATTCCTTGCCAATCTCATCATCATAGACACAAGTCTCTTGATGTGATTTTGGGAATGGATTGGCTTGCCAATCACCAAGCCCTCTTGGATTGTGGTGGTAGAAGCATCACTTTGGTCAGTCCGGATGGAACCAAGGTAAAGTTTGAAGCCTCCCCAGAGAAGCTAGCTGGATCTTTTGTCTGCAGTGCCAGTGTTGTATCTATGGAAGAAGTGCCAGTAGTCAGAGAGTTCCCAGATGTCTTTCCCGATGACCTACGGAATGCCGCTGCATCGAGACTTGGAGTTTGTCATCAATCTTGTTCGAGAACTGCGCCTATTTGCAAGAGACCCTCTGATTGCTGTCAATGATTTGGTTGGTGAAGAAGCAAATTGAAGAAATGCAAGAGAAAGGTTTTGTCAGGCCAAGTTCTTCACCTTGGGAGCCCGGTGATCTTTGTTGCCAAGAAGGATGGTACCCAGCGGATGTGTGTGGATTCTGAGCCCTCAATGAGGTCACCATCAAGAACAAGTACCCTCTGCCCGGGATCGATGATTTGTTTGATCGGTTGAAAGGAGCGGTGTGTTCTCCAAGATAGACTTGAGTCGAGGATACCACCACCAAGATTCGTCCGTAAGATATCCCCAAGACGACTTTCTCAACCGGTATGGGTGTATGAGTTCACGGTCATGTCATTTGGATTGACCAATGCCCACGCTTACTTTATGAACTTGATGAATAAAGTATTCATGGAGTATTTGGATAAGTTCGTCATTGTCTTCATTGACGATATTTTGGTGTATTCAAGAGTGAAGAAGAGCATGAAGAGCACCTCCGTTTGGTCTTGAATAAGCTTAGAGATCATCAACTCTATGCTAAATTCAGCAAGTGTGAGTTTTGGATGAAAGAAGTTACTTTCTTGGGACATGTCATGTCTGCGGAAGGAGTATCTGTTAACCCTAGCAAGGTTAAGGATGTGCTTAATTGGGAGTCACCCAAGTCGATGCCTCAGTCGAAGTTTTCTTGGAATGGCGGGGATACTATCGTCGATTCATAGAAGGATTCTCCAAGATAGCAAGACCCTCACTCACCAAGTTAAAGAAAGAAAAGAAATTTGCTTGGACAATGTTGTGAGCAAAGTTTTCAAGAGTTGAAGAAGCGGTTGACAGACGGCTCGGTGTTGATTTTGCGGATGTCAGGAAGGATTTTGAGATTTTCTCGTGATGCATCCGGCAAGGACTTGGTTGTGTCTGATGCAAGAAAGGAAGGTAGTAGCTTATGCTTCCGTCAATTGAGGCCTCATGAAGTGAATTACCCCACTCATGACTTGGAGTTAGGCTGCCGTAGTGCATCTTTGTAAAGATATGGCGTCATTACCTTATTGGTAATCATTGTGAAGTCTATCTGGACCATAAGAGCTTGAAGTACATTTTCACTCGGTGATCTTAATATGAGGCAAAGAAGGTGGTTAGAGTTAATCAAGGATTATGATATTGGAATCCATTACCACCTGAGCAAAGCTAATGTTGTGGCGGATGCCTTGGCGAGAAAAGTCTACTGCAATACCCTGACGATCAAGGAAAATCAACCAGCCCTTCATGAAGAGTTCCTGAAGCTCAAGTTAGAGTTGGTTGAGGAAGGTTATCTAGCTGCCTTAGAAGTTCAACCCACTTTGCGGAATCAGATCAAAGAAGCTCAAGTTGAAGATGCCAATATTAAGGAAATTAAGAGCAACATGAAGAAGGGTAAAGCCCTGAGATTTTCAGAAGATGAGCAAGGCACCATTTGGTTTGACAAGCGAATCTGTGTTCCAGATCAGAAAGAGCTTAAGCAGCTGATACTCAAGGAAGCCCATGAAACTTTGTACTCCATTCACCCTGGAAGCACAAAGATGTACCAAGATCTTAAAGAAATGTATTGGTGGCCTAGCATGAAGCGTGAGATTGCCGAGTATGTAGCTCAATGTGATGTCTGTCAGCGAGTTAAAGCCGAGCATCAAAGACCTGCTGGACTCCTGCAACCCTTGAGAGTGCCCGAATGGAAGTGGGAAGAAATTGGCATGGATTTTATCACTGGTTTGCCAAGGACAAGGTCAGGATATGATTCTATCTGGGTAATTGTGGATCGTCTAACCAAAGTTGCTCACTTTCTCCCACCAAGACTACTTACTCGTGATAGATCGCGAATTGTACATGGCAAAGATAGTGTGCGGCATGGAGTGCCAAAGAAGATCGTGTCGGATCGAGGATCGATTCACCTCAAGATTTTGGCGAAGTTGCACGATGTTTTGGGTACTAATCTAAATTTGATCTGACTTATCATCCCAGACGGATGGATGAGACGAGAAAAGAGTAAATCAAATCCTAGAAGATATGTTAAGGGCTTGTGCCTTAGCAAATCGAGACCGATTGGGATCAAATGCTACCTTATGCGAGTTTTCCTATAACAACGATTACAGTCAAGCCTCGGATGTCTCCATTTGAAGCTCTTTACTAAGAAAATGCAGAACCCCTTGTATTGGAATGAAGTAGGCGAAAGACAAGTGTTTGGGCGAGATATTTTGGAAAAAGCCAAGAGCAAGTTCGATCAATCGAGAAAGGTCAAAACAGCCTGCACCGAGCGAAGAGTTATCGCGATAACCGTCGCGAGATCTAGCTTTTGCACTGGTGATCGGTGTACTGAAGGTGTCGCCTCTCAAAGGGATCGTCGTTTGAGTAAGTGGAAAGCTTGCACCAAGGTACATCGGACCTTTCCCGTTCTAGCCCAAGAGGAGAAGTCGCTTACGGTTGGAGCTCCCGCCTCGGTATCGGATGTGCATAATATCTTCCACGTGTCACACCAAGAAGTGTTTGCGTGTGCAAGAGCGGATGCCGATGGAATCAATTGCCACGCAAGAAGACCTCACCTACAAGGAGCATCCCATCAAGATCTTGGAAGTAGCGAGCGAGTGACAAGAAGCAAGATCATCCGTTTACGCAAGGTCGGTGGAGCAACCACACCGAAGAAGAAGCCACTTGGGAACGAGAAGATGACTTGAAGGCTGAGTTTCCCCACCTATTCTCTAGTCAGCCTGAATCTCGGGGTCGAGATTCCCTTTAAGAGGGGTAGGTTTGTAGCGTCCCGTTTTTCGGAGTTTTTGAAAATTTTAAAAGAGAACCATTTGCTTCTATTCGTCAAAAGCTTAATTTGGAAATTTCAGAAATCCCTTTTCAGTTTAAAATGAGTTAATCAAACTTCAATTAAATTAAAGTTGGTTTAATTGAGTTTTCTTGAATTTAAAATCAAAACTTATTATTTTGAGAATTTCCTTGGATTTATTGGATTTTAGAAATTCATTTTCCTTTTTCCCAAAATTAAAAATTTATTTATTTGCAAAAGAAAAAGAAAATTTAAAGTTAAAAGTATTTTTATTAAGTCCAGAATAATTCAAGTAATTTCTGTGAATTTTTCTAGAATTTTTGGAGTCTATTTGCTATTTTCTAAATTGCTTTTTGATTTGTGTGAATATCTAAAATCAAAAATGCATTTAAAATTCCTTTTCTGCTTTGGGCCGAAACCCCAGCCGGCCCATCACTGTTCCCCTCCTCCGGCCCACTCCCGCGGCCCATTTCCGCGCGCCCGCGCCTCCCCTTCACCTCGCCCGTTGGATCCTCATCCAAGCGTCCTCGTTTCGCCGCGTCGCCCCTTGCTTCTGACCGTTGGATCGAGATCCGGCCGCTCCCGTTCGCCCGCGGCCGTTCGTCTCCCTCGCCGCGTCCCCTTTTCATCGCGACCGTCCGATCGCCATCGCACGGCTCGCACGCCGCGCTTCTTCCGCTTCCACCGTCCGTCGAAATCGGACGGCGCCCGCTCGTCTCCTCGCCGCGCCTCTTCTCCTCCCCTCCGTCCGTCAATCGGACGGCTCTCCGTCGCCGCGCCTCCTCGCTCCCACCGTCCGTCGAATCGGACGGCTCCCGCCATCGTCTCCGCCGCCGTTTCTCTCTCCCACGTCGCGCGCGAATCCGCCGCCATGCGAATCCGCGCCGCGCCGTCTCGTCGCCAGCGAATCCGCGCGTGCCGTCTCGTCCCGCCTCCGCCCGCGCCCACCACGCCGCGCCCGTCCGTCGCCGCCGCCGTCCGTCGCCGCGCGATCCGTCGCCGCGCCGTCCGTCGCCATGAGCTCTATAAAAGCCGCCGCGTCTTTCCTCTCTCTCTCTTCTTTCTCTCTCTCTCTCGGTCGCGTTCGCCACGCTCCTCCCTCTTCTCCTTCGCCGCCGCCGCCGTCTCCCGTAGCGCCGCCGCCGCCGTCTCCCTCAGCGCCGGTGGCGCCGCCGCCGTCTTCCCAGCCCGGCCGCCACCTCCCGTCTCTCTCTCTCCTCTCTCTCTCTCGACCGCGGGCCCGAGCCCACGTGGCCACCCACGTGGCGCCACGTCGGCGCCAGCGTCGGCCGTTTTGCCAGCGTGGCTGCCACGTAGCGCGCGCGTGCGCTGCGCAACGCACGACGTCAAAACCGGATTTTCAATAGAAAAATAATTCGAAAATCAAAAATCCAATTCCATCATTTTATGTGATTTTGAAACTTCTTTTGGCTATAACTTTCACATCCGAACTCCGATTTGGGTGATCCAAATTTCTAAATTTATATAAATTCATCCTCTTTCATTTGGTACTGGTTTTGTAATTTTTGGAGTTCATTTGGTGCTGTTTTATTTATTTGTTGCTATTCTCGCACGTGTAGATTAGGCGTTTGGAAGATTTCTTCGACCGACGATCAAGACCCTCTCCTCGTCAACGAAGGCAAGTCGTGAGGCCTTTGACCATGTTAAACCCATTTTACAAATGTATATTGCTTTAAATTATCATGCATAGCTAGTTTTATTAAAAATAGTTTTGGGAGTAGATAATTACCAAATTGCCATTATGCCTCCTTAATAAATTGAAAATGAAATGTCTCCTTGAATGACATATATCCTTGGACACCTTAGGATGGTTAATACTAGTTGGACATAATTGTATTACCAACTTGAGTGCGTATATTGCTTAGACATGCTCTAGTTACATGAGACTTTCGATCACATGTTCATTGATTAATGAAATTTGACTAATGGAACTATGGAACAGTGGTGTGAGGCCACTTTTATTAAAAGATGTTGTGCCATGGCAGGGATTGCCATTTGGTCGGGAATGAACAAAAATGATTTATGCTCGGGCTTGAGGTAGGAAGCTAGAGTGGGTGCGTAATGCACGTTGGGTTGTGGTAGACTTGTCTGAGCAGCCAACTAAGGACTTAACTTTGCAAGTCATTGATCTGGGTCACCTCGTGCAACCATAAGTCCGGTATGGGACGGACTGCCAATTAATTAGGAAAGTTTTGAGTCGGTTACTGTTGTGGTACATTTATTGGCGCAAGAGGGGCCGTGATGGCGAAACCTTAGCGAAGCGAACCGAGGCAAAATGGAACTTTGTAAAAGCCTTGTCACGTGCTCTAGACTACTCACCAAAGGAAGTGGCGGTGGTATCGACGGATGCCAAACAAACTAGAGAATTCGTGTCTTGTGGGTAAAGCCGTACAACCTCTGCAGAGTGTCAAAATCTATTGAATAGCCGTGTCCCGATTCACGGACATGCACAGTGATTTCGCGCAAGGGTAGTATTTTCAAAAATATGGTGTGGTTCGATGGAAGCGTTTGGTTGGAATGGTTGGGAAGTGAGCGGGATGTTCACCGTGCGATTCAAAAGAACTTGGTTATCTATGTATTATTCTTTTAAAATCACGCTTTGCAATCTAATTATCGTATTCTTCGTTAAACTTGCTTTACGCAAATTAACCATAAAGCCATCCTTGTTTAAGCTGGCATGAATACTATGTGCATACATTTCTCTCGACTTCTTTGAGTACTTTATGTACTCACGGCTTTATGCCCTTTGTTGATCACCCCAGTGGAAGAACCAGAAATGTTGAGTACTATGAAGAAGGCTACTTTGAAGACTTTGCGATCTAGGTCACGTCCTCCACTCGATTGCTGTGGGCATGTCGATTGGGCTCCACGTATTTTGAGATTTCATTGCGGATACTCTGTTGTTGCTAAGCCTGTGAGGCGACTTTTGTAAGAACTTGACCATAAGGTCTTTGTTGTTTTAAATAATATTACTTTATGCGCTTCATTAGTTCGTTGTTGAATGGTTATGATTACATCATTGTTGCAAGCTGTGCAAGCTAGCTCGATCATGGGACTAGCTTGGTATGCCTGAGGGTCTCGGGGTTGTGTGAATCCCGGGGCCCGACACCGCGCCGCCCCAATGCCGTGCGCCTCCCTGTCTTCTCCCTCTCCCGGTTCTTCTCTCTGCGCCAAGGCGTCGCCACCGTTCTCCCCTCCGTTGCCGTCTCGGCGGCGCCGCGCCTCCTCGGCCTCCTGGCCCGGCGCCCTCCGGCGGCCGCCGCCTGCAGACGCCCCCTGCCCCCTTCTCTCTTCCCCGGCCAGCCCGGCTCCCCCTGCTCTCTCTCTCTGTCTCTGTCTCTCTGTCTCTGTCTCTCTCTCTGTCTCTCTGGCAGTGGCCCTCCTTAGCAAAACAGCAGAGCAACATCAGTGGAGCAGCAGCCTTTGTTTGGTGTTTTGCATTTGGATTGAATTGTCGGTGTATGAATATTTGTGTATGCAGTGAATATTGTGTATGCAGTTGAATCGCCGCGAAGATTGGCTTTCGAAAATATGTGTATTCTGGTATTGTTTTGATAATGCTGTGCAGGTAGTCGTGGAGCGATATTTGAGATTTGTGTATTGTTTTGTGTATTGAGATTTGTATGTCGGTATTGCGAATATTTTGTGAATGTTGTGCAGGGTAGTCGTGGAGTAGTAGTTTAGTTTTTGGAAAGAATGTTTTGTGTATTAGAGTTGTGTATGGCAATTTTGTATGGCAAATTTTGTATGTATCGTTTTGTATTACTCGAGCGACTAATAGCTTTCCTTTTTGGCGAAAATATTTTCAAAGTATTTGCTCTTGATGATTGTGCTACGACTTGCGATGAATCGATTAACCGTTGTTAGTGGTTAACTCGTCGATTGACAAGTACTAGTAGAATTATCCATTTCGATTTTAGTTGAGAGCTATCGATTAAGAGCGTAATTTGCAAAATCTCGGGAAATCAAAGTTATGCAAATGACCTTCGTAATCGTCTCCGCAATCGTGTCTATTTTTGTTAAAACATATTTATTCAAATTTTCCGCGTTGTGTAAAATGCTTTAAAATAAACTGGCATTTTCTCAAAATATTTTGGAAGGCTATTCGGGATTAACCTGTTAATCTCGACAGCTTACCTTGAAAACCGGTATATTAATCTTGTAATCCTATCCAGTATTCATTGGTCTAAATATTATTTATATCATTTTATCCCCGTTCAAAAGTCGTCTCTATTAAAATGTGTTACCGTCGTTTTAAAGCCCGTCAAAAATTATTCGGTATCCTAATCTTGCCCGTTCAGCGGCATCCGAAGTGGAGTATCCCTGCGGAAGTTCTTCGACTTTGTTTCCCCCTTGTTTTCCCTCGGCTAAGTATCTCCGCCCTTGTCTCGTGTACTCAGCTAATCGTTTGACCTTGTCAAACATCCCCGCCTCGCTGAATCTTGTCTCTTCAGCTCGTTTATCGTAAAACTTATTTAAAGTGCTTTGTTTATATTTGGTCTTTTGGAAGTTCTTCGGATTTATTTGTTGTTCTTGCTTGAATCGTGTAATTAAGAGTCGGAGTCCAGAAGAAGAAGCGACTCAAGCAGGATCAAGATTCGGATAAAGACGAAGATCTGGAATTCCAAAACCCCTGGCAGAGAAGGCCCTGAGTAAGATCAAGGCCGCGATAATCTGACCCAGGCGAGTCAATACTTTGATCATTCTGAACCTACATTTTATGCAAACTATGTTTATTTAAAATAGCAAAGTTGCATGCTTTAATTTTGTAAACAATGATATGTTAAAGCTTAAGGTAGTTAAATACCCATTTGTTGATTTATTTACTTATTAAGCCATCCTTTGATAATTGAATCCAGTATTCCTTGTCACCCTAGTAATTATATAGTAATACTAGTATAGGTTGTACTTAAGCGACATGCTAGTCTTGCTTAAGTACCGGGACAATAAATGTCCCGATCATCATCCTTTAAACATGAAAAATAGTTTTGGGCAGTCATTGGATGTAGATGACTGGTGTGTTGCGTTAATTGGTTTTCCTCCCCAAAACCCTAAACAACTTGCTAGTACCACATCTGGACGGATGGAAAGAATGGTGGGTGCGGACGTAGCACGAGAATGGTTGGTATGTGGTATGAACCGTCCAGATGAATTAAGGACTTAATCTTGTCATGACCTCCTGTGTAAAACAAGTACAACCGCAAGTCTGCAAATTGCAACTTGGCTTAGTAGAATTATTGAACCTTGAATGTCATCCCACAACCGGTGTTTAGAAGTGTGCAAGCGGCAGGACGTATGCTGGCTTGAATGGGACACCAAAAACGGTGAAGTTATCAGCTACGCTAGTCACTGTGGCCGGGGCCAGCTTTGCTAGTCGTTGTGGTAAGCATCCCGCACAACTTATGGAATTGACCATAGGGGTGAGATGACGGAAGGGGCAAGGTAGTTTGAAACGTTATTGTGACGATCGCTCAACTACATGACTAAGGAATCATGTGGAGTAACGAGTATGATTATCTCTTGTGGGTACAGTGTACAACCTCTGCAGAGTCTAAAGCTTTTAAGCAGTAGCGCCTTGGTCAAAAGCGGACATGGGAACTTAACTTTGAGTTAGTTCTATTTCAAAAATCTTTGTGGGTGGAATGGAAATGTGTTGGGCTCATCCAGCCCTTGTTTTGGATTTTCCTGGGTAGCCTTATCCAGTGTTGATAATCGGTGGACGTAACCGTTATCAAAATTAAGCATAAGGTGGAGGTAACCTTCGCTGTTATTTAAATATTGCACTTATTCTCTTTAATGAAAATGCAATCTGCTTAAAATGCTATGTCATATGACTTTGTAATTTATGATAATTGAAAATGTTGCTTTAGCAAATAAAAGAACCTGAGCCATCCTTGTTAAGCCTTGCATGTATATTATTGCATTCTGTGTGTTGGCTCGCGAGCACGGTAGTTGTGCTCATTCTCGCTTCTTTCCCCCAAACCCTTAGAAGCAGGAAATTATGGAGATTACGACTACTACGAGGAACCAGATGTCTGAAGATCCAGGAGTTCTTGAAGTATAGTTTAGTCTATAGTTGTTCTAGTCTCGCCCCAGTCTAGCTGACTCCTCTGGTACCTAGGTGCATCCTATATTATCTGTGTTTTCGGGTAATATCGGATGTACACAGGTTTCCCCAGTCACTTGCCTGTGGAGAGATGTGCCCTCACCCTTTTTGCTTCCGTTGTCGCTTCCGCTACTTTTGTGATGTAATCATTTGGCCTGTTCGGCCCTTATTGTAAAATTTGACCCGATGCGGTCTATGTAAACTCTGATGTGTTAAATTAATGAATGGTATGGTTTTACGCCATTGTATGAAATGATTCAGTGATGTATATGTGAATGCTATCTACTGATCCAGGGAATAGCACAGTTATTCGCAGAGGATTCGAGATTAGAAAATCCGGGTCCGACATGTGGATAGGCGGCGAAAAACTCCCGTGCGTGTTTATGTGGTCACTGGGGCGGTGGATGTTGCTGCTGTCGTCGATGGTACCAGGAGAGGTGGTGGGAGGCGAGGTGGTGGTGGAAGCCTGGAGCTGACTATCGTCTGAGTGGTAGCAGTTGGCCGACTTGCTATTGTCGTATTGGCTACAGTAGGGTGGAGTTGCTCGTATGCACGAGCCAAGTTCAATGCTTGTTGCAGGGATGTAGGTCCTGCTAACTCCACGTGGGTGCGAATCAGTTCTGAAAGCCCGGCGGTAAATAACTCGATCTGGTGAGTCCTTGACAACACGACGGTATGGAACAAGAGGTGATGAACCACGAAGGTCCTATTTGTGGGACCCCGAATTTCTCCATCCGGATTCCTCTATGAAACCACTGTGCTATTCCCTGGATCAGTAGATAGCACTTCACAGGCACATTGCTGAATCAAACCGTACATAGCGTAAAATCATTTCATTCATTAATTTATACATTAGAGTTTACATAGACCGCTTCGGGTCAATTTTTACAATAAGGGCCGGACAGGCCAAATGAATACATTACAAAAGATAGCGGAAGCAACAACGGAAGCAAAAGGGGTGAGGGCACATCTTACCGCAGGCAAGTGACTGGGGAACCCGTGTACGCCCGATATTATCCGAATACCTCGGACAATATAGGAGGCACACAAGAACCGACAGAGTCAGCTAGACTGGGGTGAGACTAGAACAGCTAAGGACTAAAGTACGCTTCAACGATTCCTGGGTCTTCAGACTTCTGGATCCTCGTTGTAGTTGATAGCTCCAGGGTTCCTGTTTCTGAGGGTTTAGGGAAAGAGCGAGGATGAGCACAACTACCGTGCTCGCGAGCTGACACAATAGATGCAATAATATATATGCAAGGTTTAACAAGGATGGCTCGGGTTCTTTTATTTGCGTAAAGCAGTATTTATAAATACAGATATTAGAAAATCATATCACTTAGCATTTTAACCAAAATGCATTTTTAAAGAGATTAATTGTGCAATAATTAATAAAAGCAGAGGCTACCTCCACCTTCATGCTTATATTTGATGGTGGTCATACCCACTATTACCAACACTGGGTAAGAATACCCAGGGAAAATCCAAATCAAGGGCTAGGTGAGCCCCGCACATTTTCATCCCATCCACAAAAGTTTTTGAAATAGAACTAACTCTCGTAAGCTCCGCATGCCCGCCCGTGACCGTGGGCACGGCTGTTCGAACAGTTTTTATTCTCTGCAGAGATTGTACATCTTTACCTACAAGAGATAATCAGCTTGATATGTACACACGTTTCCGTAGACATGTGAATCAAGGGGAGATTATCACAAGACATTTACAAGGCATCCCTCGGTATTTGCTACATCCGCTAAGGTTTCACCTGAGTAGCGTCTCGGTTGTTAGGATCCGACAACCACTTACCCAGACCCCCTCTTGCGCAGTGCGACTTACGCCTAGGATCCCGCAAGTCGTATACCCCAACCCGTAGCCTCGTGGGCTCACGGTGAAGGGGCGTCCCTCCAATGGTGCAACTCGTACCGGTGGACACCATGTAGTTAGCCAGGTCGACACCATTATACACTTGTGGTTGTATGTTTTACAATAGAAGGTCATCGCAGGATTAAGTCCTTAAGATCATCTGGGCGGCTCTTACCACATACCCACCACAAAAATGTTCTGGGCTACATTAGCACCCAACCATATACCCTCCAGCTTACCATCTGCCCAGATGGGTAATAGCAAGTTTTTAGAGTTTTGGGGGAGTATAAAACAAATTATCACAACCAATTTAGTCATTCTCCCCAATGACTGCCCAAAACAATTGATGATGATTACATGATGATGATTTGGGGACATATAACTAGTAGGTTACCAGATATTTACTAGGGTGACAAGGGTATTGGGAGTTCAATTTTCAAGGAAATGGTATAATAATTATTTAATCAACAAGTAGGCATTTAACTACCTTAGAGTGTTTGACATACATTTGCATAGGAAATTAAAGCATGCAATTTGATATTTTAAAAGAATATAATTTGCACAAAATATAGGATCAATATGATCAAAGTGTTGACTCGCCTGAGCTATTTTTACCGTGGCCTTGATCTTACTCAAAGCCTGATTGAACAGGGGTTCGAAGTCTTGGTCGGCGTCTTTGCTTGAAACTTGGATTTGCTTGAGTCGTCGTTCCTTCTGGAGTTCGATTTCTAATTACGCAATAATGATTGAAAAACCAAATAAATCCAAAGAACTCAAAAGACCAATAAAACACAAGAGCTTCAGAAAGATTGCGGATTGGTTTGAGAGAAGGGTTTGGGCGACACTGGAATGTTTGACAGAGTCAAACGACCAGCTGGGCGAAAGGAGGAATGACAGAAAATTTCTGCCCGGATGGAGGATACAAAGGAGGGTAAGGTTGAAGTAGTTTTTGCCGGAATGCTCTTCTGCGGATTTGGAAGACTGCAAGACCATCCTTCTACAGGCGACAAGGCAACTTAACTACCGGTTCTATACCAAATCTAGGATACCAGATCGACACACAATCCAATGACAATTCTATACCAAACTCAGTTGCCAGATAATACTCATTGATTCGATTGCTAGTTACTCAACCTACTACTACAACCACCTACTGCCAAATCAAGACACAGATTCTATCGCCAAATAATCGATGCCAGAATCACAAATCAATGCCAAACAATATGGATTGATAAAGCAATCAAATCAATACTTCCAACTTACACCAAATACAACTACTTCCAACTATCATTGTCCTACTGACGAAACAATAACCAACAGCTAACAATTGATTAACAAATCCAATAGACAATACTGCTACTGAAGATTAAAGCTATCCCTAATAATCAGGATCACAACCAACAATTCAATTTACTGCCAAAACACTTATACTCATGATCAGTAATCACAGACAATTAATCAATAATCAATTTACTACTAGCAAAACATCCTACTATCCTGTTGCAACATTTCTCAATTGTCGGATCGATTGTAACCTCATTGCTACCACTATGATCTGGGGAAATAACTACGAATCAAACGTTGATAATTGAAACAGATGAATAACAATTGATCGTAACTTCTACGACACAACAACTCAATTGACATAAATTCCAAATGCCAGCACTCAATCTACTGCCACATCAATCATACAGCTTTCAACTCTCGACCAAACAAATTATTGACTTAAAGCACCAATACACATTTGCAAGATTACTAATCAAGGGTTCAAATGACATATCAAAATCCTCAATTGTCAGAGCAATTGTTAATAGAGTTCAATCAATCGCCAAATTACAATTGTGTTCCAAATGTATGATTTCAAAATGTCAGAACACATTCACTGACATCAATCACTTACTGCCAGATGACTTCAATTGCCGGATTACGCACATAATTTAATACCAGATCATCGCACAGGGATTCAATTGCAAGATTAACATAGATTTTAAAAAGGCCAGAACACAGATGATTCAATACATACATGATCTCTTCAATTGACAGATTACGCCAATCACTTTTAGTGCCAATGCTATTGAACATTGAAAATTCACTAAACCACAATCATCAATCAAACTCTGGAGGAACAACACAGATAGCAGTCCAGCTGATGAAACAATATAAGGCTTGAACAAGGATTCGGTAGCATCAATTGGCAGCACAATTAACAATAACTATTAAGAAAATAACATCAATTCAATTAGTTAAGCCACTGGCCAATTTCTGACACTGCACTTGGGAGGGGGTTCGGGGGCCGGTCTAACCGGTGAGGCGGCCGGTCTGACCGGGGAAAGCAGGGGCGCTAGGGGTGGCCGGTCGGCATGGTCGGGGAGGAAAGAGAGGGAGGAAGAGCAAGGGCACGGGGGTGGAGGGGAGGCTCACCGAGCGGTGGGAGCTGGGTCGGCACGGGGAGGGGAGCTCGGTGGCAAAGATCCGGGAGGCGAGTGTTACAACGAGGGCGCGGTGGCGAGAGGGGGACTTGGCGGAGGGGAGGGGAAGCAAAATTGGGCGGCTCGGGAAGGACTTACCAGGGGCAAGGGGAGGAGCAGGGCGGAGGAGAAGGCAGAGGGTGTCGAGCTATAAATATCCTATGGAGGGGGGCGGCGGTGGAGAGGATGACGGAGGCAGCATGGCGACGGCGGTATGGGCGTCGGTGTGGGCGCGGCATGGCCACGGAGCAGGTGGAGCAGGCGAGGCAGGTGGAGCTGGCGTCGGATTGGGTGGAGGCGCTAACCGGGGCTCCGTTGTGCAGCTCGATCTGGACGGAAGCGTGCAGCGAGGATGACGCCGACGGCACCTGACGCCACGGAGGTATGGTGATGGGGTGGCGGCCTGGCGGAGTTGGTGGAGACGACGTGCGGTGGGGCCGGGCGTAGGGCATGGCACAGAGGAGCCGGTGGTGAGGTGATGCTTGGTGGGGTGGAGCGGCAGAGGAGCAGTTGAAGGTGGGGGCGAGCACTACAGTGGTGGGGGCGGGTGCTCGGAGGAGAAGAAGGCTGGGCCGAGCGGTGGGGGGCGTTGCCGGGCCGGACGATGAAGAAAAAAGGGGGAGGAAGAATCGGCCTAGGGAGACGGCGGAGCTGGGGAAGAATGAGGGGGCGGGGGAGGCGATGCGGGCGTGGGGAGACGGCGCGGCGTCGCAAGCGCCGAGGAAAGAGTGGGGGTTGAAGCGGCCGATGGCGTTGGGGGAAGAAACAGATAAGGGAGAGAGAGAAATCGGTCCGACTGGGCTGGGAAAAGGAACAACGCGGGCCGGGTCGGGAGAGGAAAAGGTGAAGCTGAGGTGGGCCAGGCCGGGCAAAAAAACGAGCGGAAAGAAAGAGGCAGGCTGGGCCGAGTTGGAAAAACAGGGTGTCACACTATTCTGGCCCGATCATTCGATGAAAAGGTAAATTCGGTAGAAGTCACTCAACTCTCATGATCCTGGCTACGAACTCGCACGGCTCGAAACCACGCAATCGCTGAATTGCTCGACATGTCGTTATCAACCGTGCACGAATATTTGGATGACGTGATCACGAAGACCAATCCCTGCATACACCGAAGAAGCATGCAAAAATAAGGTGAAACACAATCTGATATATTGCAAATATTGATAAAAGTACTGATAAGGTGAGATTCCGAATAAGGATCTTGACCGGGTGGTCTAGTCGACACACGCGGAAGATACAAGTTGCAATGACGGCGAAACTAAACATAAACGAAATCCGAGTTCTAGCAAAGGGAGGTGGCGGCTCCTATATAGGGAGATGACCAGGGGTAGTGGCCAGGAAGTGGATGTACTCCTCTAGGGTTACAAGGCCCATGGGCCTAAGTGGAGGTGACGTAGTACCCTTTTGACTTGGGCTCAGAAATAACACCATATTGTTTTGGCAATTGCGAAGCGCTCAGAAAGAATTTAGAGGTGTGACTAGATCCGTTAGAAAGAGGGCGAGATAAGCTTTCAATCAAGTACTTGTGGACCTCTAACAGACTCTGTATACGAAAGTTATGTATGTTTGAAGTCAGTGCTGTCTCCGGAGGCCGAATTGGATTGCACATGCTTCCCTTCATGTTCCGCTCCTAAGTTCCTAATTAAAAGAACATCATATGCATTAGGTAGAAGCATATTCTAATTAGAAACAAAATGTACTCCTAGAAAATAAGTTACCTGATAGTTCAATTGACGTACATGAGCTCTGGTGATTGTATCTTGCAAGTGCATAGGTTCAGCTCTATTGTGAGAAGTATTGGGTGTATGCATAGAAGTGATGTCCTCATCAAGAGGTCCGTGAATTCTTGCGGATATTGCACCAATGTTCCGATCTGTTACAGATGTTTGATAGCTCCCAACGTGTTAGAGCGAATTGCCAGACCAAAACGCATCGAGCAATAATGTTTAAATGCTGCCCAGGGAATATGTCCCTCGTCGCGTTCTAACTGATAGAACCAAGATTGAGCAACTTCTGTGAGGTGAAAAGTGGCCATCCAGACTTCATCATCTTCAGGGATTTGATATGTGTGGAAGTACTGGTCGCATTTAGTCAGCCATGTGATCAGGTTGACTGAACCATCGTATATGGGAAGTTCCAAACGTGGAAGGTGTGGGTGATCCAGCTGTGGCCGAGGCGTGTCATGGCGAGTGCGGTACCCCGGGTGTTCATCCAATTCATCTCCGGTGCTACAGCGTCACTCCACGCCGCCCTGGGTCCGATGAACGTCGAACCGAGTGGTCGGTGGAAACCGGTTGTCGGATGTTTCCCCTGAGGTGTTTTCGACCGAGTAACAACATGCTTGAGCCCATCACAGAACTTGAGCCCAGATGAGTTCGAGACTTGAAGGAATTGATGCTGCTTCTTTTTAGATGGAGAACATATTGTTGTTTACGATGAGAACATGCCCCCTATGGACACAATCATATTTGCTGTGTTTGCTATTCCAATTCAAAGAGCTCGTACGCTTCACTTAAATTATCAAGTGAGCTCGTTTTTAAGAGTGTATTTATATTATATGAACTATATGATGCTACCTAATGATGAAAATGTATATTTATGCAACATCATATCACTTTTTGTCCAAGCTAAGCAAGAGTTCGAGCTGGACACATTTTGGAATCTAATTCGGCCTCCGAAGACAGCACCGACTTTAAACGCACATAACTTTTGCAACGGAGTCCGATTTGGGTGTTCTTAGGCTTGTTGGAAAGCTTATTTCGATACATTTCCAACGTATCTAGCTTCACCTCCAAATTCCTTTTGTGGACTTCGAAATCGTTAAAAGAAGAATTATATCACCAATTTGGGCCAATTTAGGCCTTGTAATCGTACCGGAATTGGCCCATACGCTAGCCGGGCACCTAATGGGCCTATACTGTTGATGTGAACAGTAACACCACCATGAACAGTATATAAGTAGTACCACCCCCTATTTTGTTAACTATGTGCGGCTTCCACTTCCCTATATAAGGAGGTCGCACCCCTCTAGTTTCGTTGGATTTCGTTTAATTAGTTTCTCTATTGTGAAAACTCTCGTTCTTCACTTGTGTCAACTAGACCAACCGTAAAGGACCTCTGCGGAATCCCACCTTTTGAACTCAATCATATATTTGCAATTCAGATTGCTTTTTACCTTGTTCTTGCGTGCTTCTTCGGTGTATGCAGGAATTGATCTTCGTGATCAGGTCATCCGGGTATTCGTGCATGGTTGATAACGACTTGTCGAGTAGTTCAGCGATTACGTGGTTTCGGGCCTGGCGAGTTCGTAGACAGGATCATGAGAGTTGAGCGACTTCTATCAAATTTATCTTCTCATCGAAAGATCAGACCAGATCAGGACCTCTGATGTTTATCAAGTGGTATCAGAGCTACAGTTCATCGGTGAGAGTTTTTAGTTTTCTAGTAGTAGATTCATTTTTCAAACCTAGAGTCCAAAAAATTGCCAAAAGAAAAAAAATTCGCATCTATCATCCGTACCGAGCCCTTTGAGCCTTTGCAATTTTTTCTTTTCAGTTTGTTTGTTGAATCTTTGGTTGCATTGTCGTGTCTAGTTGCTGATCTTTAGTTCTAGTTATTGTCTAGTTGGTTGTTGTCTAGATTGCTTCCCGTATTTTTCCTTTGCGTTGCTTAATTGTTCTTTTAAGGTTCTTAGTTTTTGCATCTAAAATAGAAAATTTGTGGGTTAGAACTCCTCTAATCTGCACCAAAAAAGAGAGAATATTTTGCTGTTATTCGCGACTTGTGGAAAACCCTAGGGCCGGCAAATAATACAAGGAGAAAGAGGCCACCACACAGAACAAAAGTCGTGGTAGAAAAAAAGAAGAAAAACAATCTTACACAAAAAACAGTGAAAATTGGTGGAGTCCTTCTACATATAGCCACAAGTTTGCACAAAACATTTCACCAAGTTTGGCATACGGAATCAAAAGATATAGCAGTTTCAAGATTGAACCTGGGTTGGTTTCGAGTGCGAGTACGATTCCGTTTCCGAGACACCTTCAGTAAAACGAGCACAACTCTTGCACACGGTGTCCGTTTTGGACGTTCTAGTGCTCATTGGAAAGCTAATGACGAGGCACATCCCTTGCACTTATGTGAGAACCCGGAAAAATCAGACTAATCTAATTAACATTAATAGCTGGTTAGCAGTAAATAAAAATTTTCTGAACTCAAGTAATACAAGAATTTATTACATCAGAACAGATCATGTTTTACAACTTTGAATATATTTAAAAAAGATTAAATTAAAATCTTGCATTGCATATCGCTGAAGTCTTCTTTGAAGCATTGTTCGTTCATCGCCGTCCAATCAAACCGTCATTCCTCGACTCAATCCGAAATACCATTCCCAGCTCCATTGTCCGCCAATCAACCACAAGACCATTAGCAGTTCAAAAACTATAGAATAGAGTTAGAATAAAGTAGTTTGCCGTCAGAGTACAGTAGGAATCATCGCGGTTCCCAGATCAACCTAGGTTAGTTGGCACCTTGAGTATCGAGACTACCCAAACCAACCTAGGTTAGCCAAGATCTTGGTTCTCAAGTCACCTAGGCTAACCTGCACTAGTCGGCACTGGATACCCGCGATACCTAGACCAACCCAAGTAATCGGCGCCGCCTTATTTCCGTAGGTTTCATCATTCGGCATTTTCAATCCAACACCTACGAATATCGATTGCCTCGATCGCAGTAAAATCCTCACATAGTGATTTGCCCATCAATTGACCCACTTGTCCTCAAATTTCAAAAATATCTTGCGAAGCCATTCGGATGAGCACAAGGGTATAGTGGTCATTAACCACCCAGCAAGGCAGCGGCCGTGTTCACTCCCAAATGAAGTGCACCCCTTCAGCCCCGGACAAGCCACCCCAGAGCCAAGACAAACCCAGCTCAGACAAGCCCTCAAACCAAAGCAATGCAAAGCCAAAACACAAGGCCAAGACCTCCCAGCCGAGATGCATCCCCCCACACAAAGCCAGAACACAAGGCTGCACCCCACTGCCAAGAGCAAGGCAGGAGCTAAGCTCAAGCAAACTCACAGCCAACTCACACCCAAACACAACTCAGCATCCCCATCCATCCAAATTAAGGAGGAGGACAAGATGGCAATACCACAAGGCCAAGGGTGTCCAAGTTGGCACCAGGAGGAGAACCACCGGGCCGAGAACCGCATCCATGGAATCAGGAGCCAGGAGGCGTAAGAAGAGGGAGCACCAAGACAATACCAAAGATCGCCACCCTCTTCTCTCAACTCAGATTCATCAAGAGGTAACCCCATTCTCACACCAAGTTGAACTACCCACTGCACAAGGAGCAACCACACCACAGCCTCACCATCATTCATCCATGCCAATCACACATACCACCGATCGCTTCATCATCATCTTTCAATGCAAAGACCATCTCGAGCACTAGGTGGAGTAGAGAGGAGATCGATGAGGGCTTACTTCAAGAGCAACCGGCCGCCACCCCTCCATTTTCGCTAGCGGTAGAGCCATTCATCCCCAAAGAGCTTCCTCACCCCAAATCCATCACCATGATCATACATGCGTAATCATCACTAGCATTAGTAATGGATTCAACTAGATCTGCTAAAAATCAAGATAATCAATTCAAGCTAGAACGGAGAACTAATCTGTAGCAGTCGAGCCGGAGTGGGCTCAGACCTGTGGGAGAGAACCGGAGCGGAGGCCAAGCACCGGCCGACCGGGAGAGAGCCGAGGGAGGACTCGGTAGCGGTGGCGTTGGGCTGCAAATGCGCCAGAGGAGGCGACCGGGAGGCCGAGCGACCGGGCGAAGGCCATTTGCCGCCGGCCTACGGGCCGCCGGGGAAGAAGGAGGCGTAGAGAACCGAGAGGAAGAGAGATCTGGGGCCGGGCGATCGAGGGAGAAGGAAGAGGAGGCGGCACTGAGGCGCAGGGCGCCGAGGGGAGGAGAGCAATGAGCCGGTCTAGGGAGCCGAAGGAGGAGCACAAGCACACCAAGGGCGGGCCAGAGGAGGCGGCGCGCATGCAGAGCCGGAGGGCTGCGCGGGGAACCGGAGGAACCGAGGGCGGCGCCTGGGAGAAGAAGGAATGAGAGGAGAGGCAGGGGTGAGTGAGGGTGTCGGCCGAAAGGGGTAAGGAGGAGAGAGGTAGGGAGAGAGATGGGGAGAGATTAGGGTTAGGGATAGGAAGGGGGTAGTTAGGTAATTAAGGTAGGTGATTAGGGGTAGATGATTAGGGAAATAGAGAATTTGAGAGGTAAGTAATTACTGGATTTGGTGATTAGGTGTAAGAAGTTAAGTATAGAAATTAGAAAAATCGGCATAACTGGTATTTATTCAATTACTTAGAACCAACCCTGTTAAGGATGAGTCGGCAGTCTTAGTGTCGTGCACCCGATAAATTCGTGTAGGCGTAGCGAACCGTAGAGCGACTTTAGTGGAAGAATGCTAACTGGGTCGGGATTCGAAAAATATTTGTAAAATGAAATTGGCTAACCAATAGGAGTTGCATTAGCAGTTTATTCGCATAATATCACATAAAACCACTAAGTATTTGTTTAATTATTTATTATTCTCGCCGTCGTATACTTGCAGCAGATGAGCCGACGCTTGCAGGTGTAGTTGGTATATATGTCATCGATTTACGATATTTTCTCGCAATCAAGGCAAGCGATCCTCTTGAACATCAATATAGCTATTTTAAATGTAAACCGTATATTGCTGTATCATACGTATTGCATCCAAAATGGTTTCCAAAAATCCAAATCAAATGATTGAGATGATTAAGAAAGAGATGAGAAAGATGAAAGGAAAGTGTGATAATATTATGATATGGCTGGTAAAGGGGGCCCAGGGCAGGGGAAGAGAATGAGAGAAAAGATGATAATGATGATGTGGTAAGAGGTGGGACCCCTTTACATATGGGTATAATATAAGGACCAACAAAACTCTTACTCGGTCGATGTCAGAATCGCTGCAACCATTTTCCGCTTTACAAGCGTAAAATGCTACCTTGTTACGTGATTATGCTTTCTACATGGGTATGTTATAGGTGTGAGTGTGTTGAGAAACCCCAGATTGGGGGCAGGCGCTATATGCGCTAAGGGGGTGTTGGGTGAAGGTGAGTCCGGCCCAACTAACATTACCAGAACTCGGTGTGAAGATTAGTTCGGCACCGACGGAACGTAATGGGTGGAAAAATTAATCACGAACTTGGAAACGCTCGTATTCTCGAACTCAAGTCGATCAAAGGAAATGCGATGGACCCGTTCATCTTAGGTTCGTAATAGCTGTGGGTAAAGTGGTACAAGCCTGCGCAGTGCTATACAAATCATGAATTCATGCCAGTCTCCTGGATTGGAGTCTACGGGAACCACCAGGGGTCTTTCTTCTCTCCGAGTGACAAGTAGTGTTTTCAGTATAAAATTTGCCACCTTTGTTTTAATGATTTATTTTCAGAATGAATGAGATGAGATAGAATTTGTGATTCAGACAGAGATGAGTCATGAGATGCATCTTTTGCTACTAATGCTTGCTGAGTACTCTGTACTCAACCTTGCTAGTATTCTCCTTTGTAGATCCTAGTCCGGCTGGGATTTATCCTGAGTGGGACGAGGGAGGTGCAAGTGCAGATGAGACCACAGGAGACTTGGACCCTGGCAGCGAGGAGCAGATGCGGCGACGCCTTATTTGGCGCTTGGGACGACTAGGGGACACCTTAGGCGTGGCAGGCAAGAGGAGGCTTGATCTTATTTTGGTATTTGTAATAATTATGTGTAATATAAAATCGTAGCTTTGTGTGGTTAACTGTTGTAATAAAGAACAGTTTCCATCTTGTTGTTCTGCTGCGTACTTTGATAATGGCTTACTATTCGTCGGAGCGGTGTTCTACCGAAGCGCATTTAATAGTAATCCGTAAGCCAAGTGTGATTACCCCGGGTAATCACACGGGCGCCATGATGGTATCGAGCAATAGGTTCGCCACGCTAATAAAATAGAAACTGTTGCAGAACATAAGTATACCTTCTCGCTTGCTATATGGCACTAAGTACTCTAGTAACCCGTGCCTCCACATCAATTTCTATTCCCAATCCCTTTTCAAAAGTATTATGTTAAAAGCTTATCTTTTCTTAAAGTGACAACCTACTAACGTAGAACCATTTCTTCGCAGAAGGTTTAGGTCCAGCCTTTTGTCCGAGAATCGTGTGCCTCGTTGTAGGATCCATGCTGTTATTTCCTGTTAATGATCAGTCAGGCTAGCCATTCAACATAGGATAGGTCATTCGAAATGTTAGCATGGGTGTATCAATATAAGATTTAGATCATAGTGCCTGGACTAGAGGCATGGAGTAGAATTCTGGCATGGACTCACTCTCCAGTTTTGGATAAGTGTAGACCATACCCATAGAACACCTCATCTATTCCTCTGTATCACCAAATAAATCCGTCAGCCTTCCAAAAAAGAAAGTAATGATACTTAAAGAGAGCATATAAAGGCTGACGATGTAAGAAAATGTGACTTTTCTCATTTACGCATATCGATTTCCTGACGAGTGGTCCGTGGCACTCGAAGCGTGTAGCTCTGGCGTACCAGAGCGAAATCTCGGCGTACTCGTGAATGAGCCTCGAGCGATCCCAAATATGTGATTTGGGTGGACTCGAGCGGCACTCGGCGTGCTCGGCGCGTGGATCCGTGATAGATGTAGGTTCGCACTCGTGGGCAAGCTCGAGCAGCCCCAAACTCGTGGATTTGGGCGGTCTCGAGAACGGATCTCGAGCGTGATCGAGCACGATAGACTCGGGTAGTATAGGATTTGGATCTTTTGCATCTCTTTGTTTCTTGGTGTTATTTGCTTATCGTATGGCATAACAACTCACCCTCGGGTTAGCCTCTGCGGATAAATATGATACCCTTCCTACCACGTATCATGCTTGAAGAAGCAAGAAATTGTACAACCAATGTAAGAACTCACAATTAAAATGTTATGAGTACAACAATGACTCAACCCATTTCTTAACACCTCCCCGAATGGAAAGTGTTTGCAGAAATCGAAGTGATGGTAGTGGACTTGCTGACATTGAGAAGATCATTACACAGAATCATTTTCATAGAGATGAAGCGGAACGCCTAATAGAGATCATACATTCGAGGATTCATGGTCTTTGCGGTAAAGAGTAGAGCGCTCCATGGTCTTTTGCAAAAAGGGTTTTTGAAGCCTCAAAGACCTTCTCGACAAATTGTCAACACCCGCAAATCCAGATGATGAAGGGCGCCTTGGGGAAACTGATATCCTTGCACCGTCAAATGTGCGTGATACAGGTTCTCCACCAACTGAACTCGTAGAAGTTTATATATGGAAGCACACATCTCAGTATATGTACATGATTCTCAAAGGAGAGAATTCAGAGCTTCGAGCCATGAAGTGGAGGATGAGAGTTTACCGTCAAATCTTATTTTCAACAGTAGCCCCAACTTCTCCGGTATACTTGCTAGGGTCGGTTGTCCGAGATTATTCCAATTATCTTACACCACAAAGCAAAGCAATAAAGAAAGGACCCTACCTCCGACGTCCTCCTCACACACCTTGTACCTGCTCAAATTTTCCAATATCCACCTAGCAACCAGAATATTGTGGTACTTACAACATACCTGGATAGACACAACCTTCAACTCCATTTTTCCTGTTGAGAGTAAGGCAATACCAGAGGACAAATTGGCATCAACCAGTGGCATTCTAGGAGTGCAACCATTGATCTCTTCCAAACAGGAATCTGCAAATATTGTTGGTACTACTACTCCCTTCTTTCCAAGAGAGACCTTTACTTCCTAAGAAATTTTACATTCGGACTATAGGAGCACTATGGTAAAAACACCATAGAAAGTGGCTCAACTCGTGGGCGTGTTCCAATGGTAGACAGTACCTCCAATGTACTGCTGTATCTGTTCTACCCAAGTCAAGTCAGGCAGTTCGCAAGATACTCCCACCTTTTGAGAAAACAAATTCCTTTCCCTGCAGCAAAGCTACTAAAGTCAAGATAAACATCAGCAAAGGGAATGATTCCTCCTCTTGTCCCCAGCAATCAGTGTAAAGTATTTAATCCTCTTTCCTATCAATGGTCATAGATCGAGCAGCAAGAATGACAGTGGTAACGCTTTCCGGAGATTTCAGGGGCGAATAAGGATGAAAGATCAAGGAAATGAGGAACAATGATTGGGACTAAGATGGGATCTATTGCCATAGGATGAAGCAACAAGAAACCCAGAAATAGATCTCATCGGGCCAACCCCTGATCAATCTAGAACTACTGTTATACCGAGAGCCACCGGGGCAAATAATTGAAACACCCCAGTACTCAGGAACCACATCTGCCACTACATCAGGCCAAGGCTTAAGGACCACCACTCCTGTCCACCACCTACCCAGGGACCTTGTCTAAGCACACCACAACAACCACCACCCCGATATGGACTACCTGGGCCGAGAATTTTCAACCCATCTTTTGAGAGACTCATATCCCAGTAGCAGCTTGTTGACATAGCCATAGATGTGTGAAGTGTATAGCACGCCACCTGACGGAAGATAGCACGATTGTTGAATATCGGATTGAGGGATTACAAAATTATTGGATATGGGATTGCTAGAAACACATTGTTTGGGGATATTAGATTATACAATTAAGTTATTGGTTGGATACTGGAGTAATGAACTGTTGGATATGGGATCATAGAATTAGATAATTGTTGGATACTGAATGATTGGATCATAACCATATATTACTATTGGATTATTGAGTATTGGATGAATGAATGTCGAATTCTAGAAATAAATTGTTGTCGATATTGGATCAAAGAATGTAGGATTATTAGAAATGCTTGATTAGTGAATATTGGATTATGGTTGGATGTAGAACTAAATGTTGGTTACTGGATTATAGGAACACATTTGTTGGATTATTGGAGTCAGGGATATTGAATTATGGAAATAGATTATTATTGAAGATTGGATTGTGGGATTATATAATTGCGGAGTTGGATTATTGAATTTCCTCATTGTTGGATCATGGGATTACGTCGTAATCAGATTATTAGAAATATATTATTGTGGATGATAGAAATGCATTTGTTCAATATTGGAATATGTTATGGTTGGATTAAAGAAGTATATCTTTGTTGGGATATGAAGATAAATCTTGGTTGGATTGTAAAATACAGCTTAGTGGATTCAAATAGATTTTAGTCATTGCTGGTAAATTAGTATTGAGAATTGATCCCGTAAAGGTGATGATGGAAATACGAAATTGTTGGATATTCATAACAGTGCATGATGTTAATTTTCGGTGAATCGGTTGAATTATGATATATATATGGGTAAACTTTGTTAAACTAATTGGACGATTAGGTCATATTGGATTTTTGGGAGATGATTGCACAATGAATTTGGATCCAGATAAATTATTAGTGATTGTTGGAAATCTAATACGAGCAATCGGATCTTGATAGGTGATGAATAAGGAATGGAGTTGGATAACTATCGGGAGTGATGATTGGAATGCCGGTGTATTGGTTGAATTATAATGAATGGATAAAATTGGTAGAGCTAATTGAATAGTAGTGATTGGTTAATCTACAGTCGTTGGTGGATTAATGTGAAGAATGGTATGGTGGATCAATAGAGGTAATAGATTGATTGGGGAGAGTGTGATTTTAATATGAATGCTTGACGTACTGATCTTAGAAATGATAACATGATAGAAATTGGGGAATTTTAGCCAAAGGTTCCATTGCAATTTAAAATGAGGATATGATATTTGATTTTGCCACAGAAAATTTTAGCAAATGATTTCACTTGGAAGACAAATAGAAATTGGTGTAGACTTGGGCGAGATGAATTTATGAGGATGGTGCAAACTAATGCACATGATCAATCTATTGCTATGATCGAGATTATATTTTATTGAAGATCGCCTAATTCCATTAGAGATCGGCAATTGAGCTGGATCCTGCTTCTAAGATTTAGTATATTGTTCAGTATAGCGGGACAATACTACACCATGCGAAGGCACCCCTAGAACAGAGAACGGCTGTTAAATTTTATGCTGCTATACAATATATCGGAATCAGAAGTCCACCAAAACAATCTCATCCTACATTGACCAGTACGTGACCAAAGGAGATAAAGGACATACCAGTAGTGATAGCCTTATCAGATATACTCCCTAAGAAATTACCTGGTATGCCCCCAAATCAGGAGATGGAATTGGTTATCAACTAAATTTCGGGAGCAACTACCAGTATAGTACTCAAATAACACCATACGAGGCCTCTACGCAAGAAAGTACAGATGACCCAGCTATGGATTTATGGTAGGAGAAAGACCGTTACTAGGCCTTGATCTGATACAGGAAAACGACGAGAATACAACTAACTTGAAGGCACCCCAAGAGCACTTAATGTAGGCAAAGGAGCTACGCAACCAACATAGGAAAGACCTACAGCTTTAAGTCTGGAATCAGGAGTATTTAAAGGTATCACCTATGTGCAGGGTGCGCTGATATGGATTAAAAGAGAAACCAGTTCAGATAATAAAGTGTAAAGGCACCTTAGTATATCGACTGGAATTATCGAACTAGTTATCACGAATCCACAACATATTTCTTGCACCTCAACTCAGAAAATGCTGGAGGGACCCCTCCCAGCATGTGACCAATTTTGATACACCATTGTGAAGTGATCTCACGTATGGCAAGCATCGCGTGAACATTCTAGCGATGTAAGACCTAAGTCTGCGGAATCAAATGATTCATTCTTGCAAGGTCAAATGGAGAAGTCATCCCGTCAGCAAAACCATGTGGAGAAACGAGGAAAGACTACGTGAAGCCTACCCCAACCGGTTCAAGTGAGATCCCAAATTTCGGGGGCGAAATTTTTCCAAGGGGGGGAGGATGTGAGAACCCGGAAAAATCAGACTAATCTAATTAACATTAATAGCTGGTTAGCAGTAAATAAAAATTTTCTGAACTCAAGTAATACAAGAATTTATTACATCGTAATGATCATGTTTTACAACTTTGAATATATTTAAAAAAGATTAAATTAAAATCTTGCATTGCATATCGCTGAAGTCTTCTTTGAAGCATTGTTCGTTCATCGCCGTCCAATCAAACCGTCTTCCTCGACTCAATCCGAAATACCATTCCCAGCTCCATTGTCCGCCAATCAACCACAAGACCATTAGCAGTTCAAAAACTATAGAATAGAGTTAGAATAAAGTAGTTTGCCGTCAGAGTACAAGAGGAATCATCGCGTTCCCGATCAACCTAGGTTAGTTGGCACCTTGAGTATCGAGACTACCCAAACCAACCTAGGTTAGCCAAGATCTTGGTTCTCAAGTCACCTAGGCTAACCTGCACTAGTCGGCACTGGATACCCGCGATACCTAGACCAACCCAAGTAATCGGCGCCGCCTTATTTCCGTAGGTTTCATCATTCGGCATTTTCAATCCAACACCTACGAATATCGATTGCCTCGATCGCAGAAAATCCTCACATAGTGATTTGCCCACAATTGACCCACTTGTCCTCAAATTTCAAAAATATCTTGCGGCCATTCAGATGAGCACAAGGGCATAGTGGTCATTAACCAGCCCAGCAAGGCAGTAAACAGTTCACTCCCACCAAGTGCACCCCTTCGGCCCAAAGACAAGCCACCCCAGAGCCAAAGACAAACCCAGCTGCACAAGCCCTCAAACCAAAGCAATGCAAAGCAAAACACAAGGCCAAGACCTCCCAAATGAGATGCATCCCCACACAAAGCCGAACACAAGGTCGCACCCCACCGCTAAGAGCAAGGCAGAGCTAAGCTCAAGCAAACTCACACCAACTCACGACCAAACACAACTCCAGATCCCCATCCATCCAAAGAAGGAGGAGGACAAGATGGCAATACCACAAGGCCAAGGGTGTCCAAGTTGGCACCGGGAGGAGAACCACCGTGCCAAGAACCGCATCCATGGAATCGAGGAGCCAGGAGCGTAAGAAGAGGGGAGCACCAAAGACAATACCAAAGATCGCCACCCTCTTCTCTCAACTCGATTCATCAAGAGGTAACCCCATTCTCACACCAAGTTGAACTACCCATCGCACAAGGAGCAACCACACCACACCTCACCATCATTCATCCATGCCAATCACACATACCACCGATCGCTTCATCATCATCTTTCAAAGCAAAGACCATCTCGAGCACTAGGTGGAGTAGAGAGGAGATCGATGAGGGCTTACTTGAAGAGCAACCGGCCGCCACCCTCCATTTTCGCTAGCGTGAGCCATTCATCCCCAAGAGCTTCCTCACCCCAAATCCATCACCATGATCATACATGCGTAATCATCGCCTAGCATTAGTAATGGATTCAACTAGATCTGCTAAAAATCAAGATAATCAATTCAAGCTAGAACGGAGAACTAATCTGTAGCGTGCCGAGCCGGAGTGGGCTCAGGACCTGTGGAGAGAACCGGAGCGGAGGCCAAGCACCGGGCCGACCGGGAGAGAGCCGAGGAGGACTCGGTAGCGGTGGCGTTGGGGCCAGCAAGGCCAGAGGAGGCGACCGGGAGGCCGAGCGACCGGGCGAAGCGCCAAGCGGCTGGGGCCTACGGGCGCGCCGGGGAAGAAGGAGGCGTAGAGAACCGAGAGGAAGAGAGAGATCTGGGGCCGGGCGATCGAGGGAGAAGGAAGAGGAGGCGGCACTGAGGCGCAGGGCGCCGAGGGGAGGAGAGCAATGAGCCGGTCCAGGAGCCGAAGGAGGAGCACAAGAAGGCCAAGGGGCGGGCCGGCGAGGAGCGGCGGCACAGAGCCGGAGGGTCACTGGGAACCGGAGGAACCGAGGGCGCGCTGGGAGAAGAAGGAATGAGAGGAGAGGCAGGGGTGAGTGAGGGTGTCACCAAAGGGGTAAGGAGGAGAGAGGTAGGGAGAGAGATGGGGAGAGATTAGGTTAGGGATAGGAAGGGGTAGTTAGGTAATTAAGGTAGGTGATTAGGGGTAGATGATTAGGGAAATAGAGAATTTGAGAGGTAAGTAATTACTGGATTTGGTGATTAGGTGTAAGAAGTTAAGTATAGAAATTAGAAAAATCGGCATAACTGGTATTTATTCAATTACTTAGAACCAACCCTGTTAAGGATGAGTCGGCAGTCTTAGTGTCGTGCACCCGATAAATTCGTGTAGGCGTAGCGAACCGTAGAGCGACTTTAGTGGAAGAATGCTAACTGGGTCGGGATTCGAAAAATATTTGTAAAATGAAATTGGCTAACCAATAGGAGTTGCATTAGCAGTTTATTCGCATAATATCACATAAAACCACTAAGTATTTGTTTAATTATTTATTATTCTCGCCGTCGTATACTTGCAGCAGATGAGCCGACGCTTGCAGGTGTAGTTGGTATATATGTCGTCGACGACGATATTTTCTGCAATTCTGAAGGCAAGCGATCCTCTTGAACATCAATATAGCTATTTTAAATGTAAACCGTATATTGTCAGATCACACGATTGCATCCAAAATGGTTTCCAAAAATCCAAATCAAATGATTGAGATGATTAAGAAAGAGATGAGAAAGATGAAAGGAAAGTGTGATAATATTATGATATGGCTGGTAAAGGGGGCCCAGGGCAGGGGAAGAGAATGAGAGAAAAGATGATAATGATGATGTGGTAAGAGGTGGGACCCCTTTACATATGGGTATAATATAAGGACCAACAAAACTCTTACTTGGTCGATGTCAGAATCGCTGCAACCATTTTCCGTTTTCAAGCGTAAAATGCTACCTTGTTACGTGATTATGCTTTCTACATGGGTATGTTATAGGTGTGAGTGTGTTGAGAAACCCCAGATTGGGGGCAGGCGCTATATGCGCTAAGGGGGTGTTGGGTGAAGGTGAGTCCGGCCCAACTAACATTACCAGAACTCGGTGTGAAGATTAGTTCGGCACCGACGAACGTAATGGGTGGAAAAATTAATCACGTAACTCGAAAACGCTCAGATTCGAACTCAAGTCGCATCAAAGGAAATGCGATGGACCCGGTTCATCTTAGGTTCGTAATAGCTGTGGGTAAAGTGGTACAAGCTCAAGCATGCTATACAAATCATGAATTCATGCCGCCTCTGGATTGGAGTCTACGGAACCACCGGGGTCTTTCTTCTCTCCGAGTGACAAGTAGTGTTTTCAAGATAAAATTTGCCACCTTTGTTTTAATGATTTATTTTCGTAATGAATGAGATGAGATAGAATTTGTGATTCAGACAGAGATGAGTCATGAGATGCATCTTTTGCTACTAATGCTTGCTGAGTACTCTGTACTCAACCTTGCTAGTATTCTCCTTTGTAGATCCTAGTCCGGCTGGGATTTATCCTGAGTGGGACGAGGGAGGTGCAAGTGCAGATGAGACCACAGGAGACTTGGACCCCGGCAATGAGGAGCAGTATGGCGGCGACGCTTTATTTGGCGCTTGGGACGACTAGGGACACCTTAGGCGTGGCAGGCAAGAGGAGGCTTGATCTTATTTTGGTATTTGTAATAATTATGTGTAATATAAAACCGTAGCTTTGTGTGGTTAACTGTTGTAATAAAGAACAGTTTCTATCTTGTTGTTCTGCTGCGTACTTTGATAATGGCTTACTATTCGTCGGAGCGGTGTTCTACCGAGCAGACGAATAGTAATCCGTGTGCCGAAGTGTGATTACCCCTGGGGTAATCACACGGGGCGTCACAACTTAAGCCAATAGTCGCCCTTTGGGGCCCCCAAAATCGGCCATCTTCAGCCCCGAATTCGCGTCACAAGTTTTCGGTTTCGGTTTTTGCCGTTTCTTTCCGTCTTTCCTTCGAAATTTGGGGTTTACCTCAACTGCAAAGTTGTAGATCTCATCGAAACCTTTCAAATGAGTATATATAAGCCATATAAAACTTTGCTCTTTCATCCCTCGAGACTAACTATTGTTTTCTGCTTGAACTAAAGAGTTGTTTACACTGCACGTTATTCCGTTTTTGTGCTCTACATCGTGTGAACAATCTTGTGCCCTACAAAGAAGTTTGAGTAGTTGGTTAGCGTCTCTTGTAGCACTTGTTGTGAGGTTTTTCATTGCTTACATCAAGTCACATTGATCTTTGTGTGTGCGTTGATACACTTCTCTTGGTAGGCTTTGATTAGCTAGCTTTTTCTAGGCTAGGATCAGCAACTTTGACTAGTACTTTGAATAATTTTTCAACTTGCATTAACTGATTTGATTATTCATGATCCTTGCTACCATATTGAAGCCTTCCGAGCTCCACTTCCTACTAACTCAGCAGGTTCCGTTCATTGCAATCGTTGGGCTAATCGCAAGTGAGAATATCACGAACCAGCCACCGGCTGTTCCACCTCCTTGCTGCATTGGTAAGAGCTTGTAATAACTTGGTAAGACATTGTGAGAGAGTGACTTGTGAAATTCCAGAACCAAGTAGTCTATAGGGACATATACACTGTGATTTGTTCTTTGTTTTCTACTAACCATGGCAGGTTCACGAGATGATTACGAGATAGATCCAAGTCTTCTTCGTGTCATTGAACGGGAACGAAAGAAAGTTCGCAAGGAAGATGCACGCTTGAGACAAGCTTCTTCACCACTGAAGGTATATGATCGTGATAGTACGTACGGTAAAACAAAAATTACTTTGCCATCCTTTGCTGGTAAATTTGATCCTGATGCGTATGTTGACTGGGAGATAGCTTTAGAGAAAGAATTTGAATATTATGAATGATCTGATAGACAAAAGATTAGAGCTACTATTAGTGTTTTTGTTGAGGATGCAATACTTTGGTGGAGGTATTTACATAGACATGGAAGAGTGCCTCAAACTTGGCATGCATTAAAGAAACTTTTGAGAGATGAATTTGTTCCTAAATATCATACTGATTATTTGTTAGATAGATTACAACGTCTCAAACAAGGTCTTCGAACGGTAAGGGAATACTATCATGAATTGAAAACTCGTTTGTTGCGTTTGGCTTAGAGGAACATGCTGAAGCTACAGAGAAAAGATTCTTAAGTGGACTTAATCAAACAATTCACGACCTTCTTGTTCACAGAGAATATGGTTCTCTCTCTCATTTGTTTATACTTGCCTGTAAGGTTGAAAGTCAGATTAAGGAGAAATTGAGAATGCTTGATGTTAGAAAATATGAGAACAAACCCGTGTTTGTATCTTTTTCTGTGACTAACAACATGCAGAAAGTTGAGAACCATGCTAAAGAAGAGAATGAGCTAATTGAACCATCGACTCCATTGGTTGAGAAGGAAGATGAGGAGATGATTGCACCTACATCATCTGAGGAGAGCCAAAAAGGTAAAGATCATGGTGCTATCATCACTCAAGGTGAGTATGCTTGTGAAGAACTACAATTGTCCACTGTTCATGCTATTTTAGAGCAAAAATTAGTGGAAAACAATTCTGATATGCACATGTTTCACGAAAAGAATTCAGACTGCATTGATTTTAGTGCACCATGTGATAAACTTGTTGATTTACCTATTGACTTGAGTACACCATGTGATAACATAATTGAATTACCTGCTATTTTGAGCGATTCATATCATGAGTCAATCACATATAATGATTATGTGGAATTGGTTAGACATAAAGAAGTTTTGACTATAATTTCTCCTACTGATTCTTTATGTTACATTATGTTGAAGCCCCCGATGAAATTATCACATGCTATGGAGAAAGTTTCTAAAATCACATGTTTGAAATCCTTGTCTAGTGCGTACACCCTTGGATATAAATTAAATTTGATTGAAGATTATGGTGTAGACAATCAATTTCATGTGTATCGAATATACATAACTTGTGATCACATAGATGAATTGAAGCTTACTGTTTTGAATAACAATTCTTGTGCGTCGAATCTTGTTCATTATGAGAAAAAAATAAACTTTAGTGATCATCCAATGTCTATGTGTTCATCTCTTATTGCACCATCTAGTATTGACAATTTGAATAATGATGTTGAAGTATGGAAGAACTTTCAAATCTTTTCACCCTTGCCAGATGAATTTGCTAACATTCAATTGAAATATGATTATATGGATGAACTTTATTTGATTCCAAAGGTTGTAGATTTACCCATATATGCTACCACTACAGGTTTACAACTTCAGAGATTTGAATTGTATAAATGCTTCACTTACATTTGCAAAACTAGTTACAATAATTGTTGTGTGAGAAATTTTATTTTGCTCATTAACATATATGATTATTCTTGGGCTAATAATACAATGAGCTTTGATGCTCGCTGCTGTTTTATAACATTAATTGTGCAACAATTAAGAACCGTTAAAACAGATGACATATACATATACCATGCATACACTTTGGCTTCTTTGTTACCCTATTTTCAGCTTATCGGAAGTCGAGTACGGATTTGTTTTCAAGAAGGGGAGGATGATGAGAACATGACCTCTGTGGATACAACCATATTTGCTATGCTTGCTATTTCAATTACAAGAGCTCGTACGCTTCACTTAAATTATCAGGTGAGCTCGTTTTTAGAAGAGTATTTATATTATATGAACTATATGATGATATCTAATGATGAAAATATATATTTATGCAGCATCATATCACTTTTTGTCTAAGCTAAGCAAGAGTTCGAGCTGGACACATTTTGGAATCCAATTCGGCATCCGGACACAACACCGACTTTAAACGCACATAACTTTTGTAAACGGAGTCCGAATCGGTGTTATTAGGCTTGTTGGAAAGCCTATTCCGAAACCCTTCCAACGGATCCAGCCTTACCTCCAAATTCCTTCTGTGGACTTCAGAATCGTCAAAAGAAGGTGCTATATCACCAATTTAAACCAATTTGGGCCTTGTAATCGTACCGGAATTGGCCCATACGCTAGCCGGGTACCTAATGGGGCCCATACTGTTCACATAAACAGTAACACCACTGTGAACAGTGTATAAATAGTACCACCCCCTATTTTGTTAGATATGTGCGGCTTCCACTTCCCTATATAAGGAGGTCACACCCCTCTAGTTTCGTTGGATTTCGTTTGATTAGTTTCTCCATTGTGAAAACTCTCGTTCTTCGCTTGTGTTGACTAGACCAACCGTAAAGGACCTCTGTGGAATCCCACCTTTTGAACTCAATCATATATTTACAATTCAGATTGCTTTTTACCTTATTCTTGTGTGCTTCTTCGGTGTATGTAGAAATTGAACTTCGTGATCAGGTCATCCGAGTATTCGTGCACGGTTGATAACGACTTGTCGAGCAGTTCAGCGATTGCGTGGTTTCGGGCCTTGCGAGTTCGTAGCTAGGATCGTGAGAGTTGAGCGACTTCTACCGAATTTATCTTCTCATCGAAAGATCGGGCCAGATCAGAACCTCCGAGGTTTATCAGTTTAAGTTGTAAATACATCGGCCTTCGGCTTGATAAAATCAGTTTCAACTTTTAACCCTCACCACTACATGCATAGCGGCATAGCATGCTGGCTGAACTGCTTGTGCATTACATTACACTAGTAAGCGTGACTGCAAACATATAATCAAATATTGAAGACCATTGTTCAAATATTTGCTATATTTCAAGCTTTACATTTTATATTTACCGATCACCAAACTTGTCACACAGCAAAGTAGCTCTCAAGTTTTAATAAAAAAGATCAAGCATGTTGTTAGTCCCATTAAACTGAATATCTACAAGAATATTAATTTGAAAAGAATTGATATCCAAAATGATAATATTTGAGATTATCCGATTTCACCTAATCAGAGATCTTCCTAAAAATACACATGATCCATGGTCCTTCTGATCAGGGATCCAAAACCCGTTCCCGAGGGAAATCCCGGTCGCTAGCCGAGGAAAAAAACTAGCCGGTAACAGGATTTCCCGGGAAAAAACCCGGACGAAATTCAATCATTTACAAACATAGCAAGCCAAAAAAGCAAAAATCTGTTTGACACGTTCACCACTTTGATTGCAAACTGGAAACCGGTTGACTGTTTCAAGGCTGGGTAGCACTATCCAATATAATTTAGGTGTCATTACAGGCTGTGTCTATCAACATGTACTAAGCATAATTTAGCCCAACTGAATAAGGAGCTTTGATATCTGGTAGATTGGCAAGCATAGTTAACGTTCACATTAGTTCACTAAAACTAAAGAAACCTAAACTATGTTTGTAATAATGAGAATTATAGTAATCTTAGTCGAATACATGATATGAATTGGTAAAAAATTTAACTGTGTTCAGATGGACATTTGGTAAGCTCAAACCACTTGGACTCCATTTTGCTATTATGAGGATTATCAGGCAATCATCATAGCTTATAGTTACCAAAGGAGAAGTAAAGTGCCTACCTGCTGAAAGATCAGAATCAATTCTTTTTATTATCAAGTTTTTAGGCAAGACCACAGAAAAAAAAATGTCAAGATCTGATAGAAATCTCTTAGTTGCCTAATGATCTGATTAAAGATTTAACGTCTATACCTAGCATCAACAATCCATGACTATCTTTAACTTCTATACCTAGCATCAACAATCCATGACACCGGTGATTTCTTAAACACATTCAACCATGGGAATGGACACAATAGTGACACATGATAGTAAAGCATGGACAAATTAGTTATCCTGTTATGGTCTCATACCAACCCTGCACAAAGCTCAGCAAAATATTAGGAGGAACAAATTACACAACAATGCCAAGCTTTCCCAGATCCAAATTCTACAACAAGAAAAATAACGAAACAACAATTTAGATACAAAATTTCTACTGGCGGAATAATTACATACCCTATTTGCCCAAACGTCAAAATTGTTTATTATTAGGCTCGTTCATGAATACCCAGATCAAGGTAAAAAAAAAGCTCGGGATCGTATCTCAGTTGATCCATACATTTGGGAGATGATAAACTTAAAGAGTAACATTTTCTGCACCAAGGTTCGAGTTCAATCGAGATTGAGATATTAACTTGCACTCTGGTTTGTGGTGCCTGCCAATAAAATGTGGTTTGTGGTGCCTCCCAGTCCATCAGGTGCTGCTCATCTCACCATCACATAGATCAGAAATAAAAGAGTGTCTTGTAGGTGGTGTTGAAAATAGAAATAAAATCCGGCTGTAAAGATAGAGTCCAGCTGTATCGTATCAGGACTGTAGCACATTTGTTGTCGCCAGCGCATCCTCTCCTAATCTCTTCTATTGTAACCGAAGTAACCGGGTAGTCCTGGTTGTTCACAACTATGTACTGAGTATAAATACAAAGCTATCCCATGTGGGGTCCTTGCGGCAAATACTAGAATCTTTGCATGGTACGAGAGCTTGGCGTTCCATTCCACAATGTCAAGCACAACAGAATCCCAAACTTCTGCAAACTCTCCTGCTATGAAATCCACAAGCACTAGTTTTGCTCAACCGTGAGAACTATCTGCTATGGAGGGCACAGAGTGTTCCCTATCTATGTAGCCAGAACTTGTTTGACTATGTAGATGGAACTAAGTGAAATCCATTAGCACTAGTTTTGCTCAACCGTGAGAACTATCTGCTATGGAGGGCACAGATTGTTCCCTATCTATGTAGCCAGAACTTGTTGTAAGATCGAGGTGGCCGACTAGAGGGGGGTGAATATGCGGTTTTAAAAATCTTTCACGCTAAACCAATATATAAATGCGGAAGCTAATAGCGAATTGGTTTTACTCAATTAAAACCTAAATCAACTAGGCTCAACTAAGTGCACCGACAATACAAGAGAGCAATCATACAATGATATATAAGCAATTAAAGCAAGAATGAAAAATGCTCAAAGTAAAGCACAAGTAAAAACAAGATGACAAGATTATGTGAGAGACCATGTGAGAGGTCCTCCACTCTGAGTGATGAGTATTTGACAAGTGTGTTGATTAGATTAAGAGTTGAGGTTTTTGGTTTGAACTGTTTCTGGGCTGAGTCAGGGAAATCGGAACTACCGCTGTGTATGGAGCGGAAGTTCCGATTAATCGGAACTACCGGTGTTGAAAAAGGAACTTCCGATTTATCTGGGATTTGGTCTCGGCTGAAGGAAATCGGAACTTCCGCACAAGGGGTAGCGGAGTGTCCGATAATTCTGATATTGAGTGTTCTCTGAGATTTGAAATCGGAATTAAAAATCTGGAAAGTCGGTTGTTCCGGATATCGGAAGTACCGCTGTGTTGAGCGCGGAACTTCCGATATTCCTGACAAGTGCGGATGTTCCGGAAATCGGAACTTCCGCTGTGGTAAGTGCGGAACTTCCGATTGTGTCCAGAACTGTGCAGAGAAGATTATTTTGTGATTTTGATCTTGTATGAGTTTGAGTCTTATACAAATATTGATGCTATGTTATTGTGCAATGCTATGTGATGTGTTTTTGTCTGTGTTGACTGCAGGGCATCAAGATGGAGTCGTGGCGAGACACGTGGACCGGACTAGGCGCAGGAGGCGTTGAGGTCAGAACGGTCAGGATGTGTCGAAGACGGCGTGAATCTTGAAGCGGTTGCGAGTCGTGCACAACAAGGTGTACGGGAGGCTTCCAGAAGGTGCGCTAGGGGCGAAAGGGTCTTTTCGCAAAGCGGCAAAAGTGGAGGCGGTTCCGTTCGGGTATAGCGGGCTTAATGGGTTGGAGGCCCATTAGCAAAGGCTATAAATAGGGGAGAACCCTGGAGTTAGGGTTAGACCTTTTGAGAGAAAAATTAGGGTTAGCTCTAGAAAAGGATTTGTGTTGCCTTTTTGAGAGTTTGTTGGTTTTGAGAGAATGAACTGAAATCTCTTGTAAGCATTCCTCTGTGTTTCCATTTATAAACGTTTGATTTCTATCAATGAAACTCTGAGTCTTTGATTACATGTTTATGCCTCTCTTTATTCCCTCTCTGTTCATGTTGAATATCTAGGGTTTTGGCATATCTTTTGATTCGTTTTATGAGATAGCATGAAACTTCATATCTAGAATCGTTTTGGTATTGCTATTACTTCCTTAAAGTTTCATGCTCTAAGAATCTGAGAATCGTGTGTATTGTGAGTTTTAGTTTTTCTTGCCCCTTCTTCAAGAAATCCGTTTTTGGTTCGATTATTGAATCTTTGGTTGCGATTCTTCTCCATAAGGTCAAGATGATGTTTAGGATGATGTCCTGTAAAACTTGACCTGAGAAGAGCATTCAAGATTAAGTAGTTTGGATTTTTGGGCAAAAACCCGAGCGCTCGTTTTGATCAGAAAATCTGAGCTTCCGATTTTATGCAATGAAATACATAAGCGGAACTTCCGCACTATACACCGCGAACTACGCAGCGGAACTTCCGCAATCTCGCCTTAACTTCCGATTTCGGAAGAACAACAAACTTGTTTTCGTTATTTGATCTTGTTTCATTTACCTTCTTTAGATCTTCAGACATCTTTGTAGGCTGGTTTTGAATATATTGAAGGGGATTATTAATTTTAAAGCACCATTCACCCCCCCCTCTGTTGCCATTTCGGTCCTTCAATTGGTATTAGAGCCGTTAGCTCTTCTTGATAGATCTTAACCTACGGTTGAGCCATGGCAACGGACAAGTATTCCACCAAGCCTCCGCTTTTGATGGTCCGATTACCCTTCTCGAAGAGCCGTATGGAAACTTACATCCGTGCTCGGGGTATGCCATCCGAGAAAGGTGAAGGTTAGATTTGTTGCTCTCGCCGATGAGAACATCAATGCCGGAAACATGGTCGATGTTGAGGCAAATGCTAAGGCAAGGAACATAATCATTCGTGGTTTAAGCGTATGAGTTTGATCGTATTTCTCATTTGATTTCGCTTATGACATCCGGTGACCTCGATGCATACCATGAGGGCACCACTCGATTAAGACGGTTCGACAAGACCGCCTCAAGCGTGAATACAAGAAATTTGAGATGCTTGCCGGTGAATCTCTTGACGAGTGCTTTTCGCGTTTCACAAGATTTTGAGCAACCTCCGAGCGGTCGGTCTTACATACCCCGACTCGGATAACGCCGACAGATGCTTTCGCACTTGATCTTCGTGTTTGGGAGATGAAAGTGACTACCATCAAAGATAGCACGGACCTCTCGACCACGACTCTTGATGCGCCAGTACTCGCGTCTCAAGACTCACGAGATTGACATTGTCTCTCAAGGTCGAAGTCACAATGATGGCGTTAGTCATCGATCCCACTTCGGATCTTCTTCGAGTCGACACGTGGGTTCTCCTAGTCGCTCTCTCGTGACATAACCGATGATCGCTAGAGCAACTTGAGGATGAACAACTAGCCCTCCTAGCTCGGAAGTTTTCCCATGCTTACAAGAGGAGGAGGGATGGTAAAAGAGGAGGTCCTGTGATTTGTTTCGAGTGTGGTGGCCCCAACCACATCCGAGCAAACTGTCCCAAGCTTGGGAAGGCCAAAGGTGACTATGGCGGTCCAAGCAAGAACGACTACATCGACAAGAACCGCAACACGAAGCCCTCAGCACCTGAACAAGGCAAGAAGAAGTTCCGCAACTTTGGGAAGGCAAAGAAGCTGTTCCATCGCGTCCTCACCGCCCTCGACGAACTGGACACCAGCGAGGTGGAGGGGTGGAGTGACGATGATGGGAAGGACGATCATGATCCCAAGGACGACGGCAACTTCTCCAGCATGTGCTTCATGGCCCTCGGGCGAATCGAGCGACAAATGAGCCACTCCGACTCCGATGAGGTTAGTCCCACTTATGACCAGCTTAATGATGCTTTTCTTAAGCTAGGTAGATTCCATGCTAAGTCTAGGGCTAAGTGTTCTGTGTTGGAGAAGGAAGTAGCTAGACTATCACGGGAGCTTACTTTACTTACATCTGCTCCCTCCCGTGATGATTGTGACACTTGCTGTGCTTTGCTTGATGACATGGAAAAACTAAGGACCTTGCATGATAGTGTGTCCTCTGAACTTGACATGATTAAGGTAGAGAATATTAGCCTTCTTGCTGAATTAGAGATGAGTAGGGTAGCATCTCCTGCATCCACTACTATTGAGGCTATCAGCGTGCACCTCATGTGAGGTTAAGGACAATTCGCTTAGAGGTCTTTATACCATGTTGCTTGATTTGCTCAAACTTGTGAAAATTGTAATAAACTCAAGATGAACCTAAAGCGGCAGATCACAAAATTGTCAATTCCAAGTCGCGCTACTAGAGCCTATTGTTTCTTGTTTAAACTGTCCTAAGTTAATCACAACTAGAATCAGATTCAAGCAGCTTCAAGAAATGATTGATCACAAGAATAAATTGGCTCAAGATGCTTCTAAGGATCTTGTTAGCTCACCATGCAAGCAATGTAATAAACTAAAATGTGATTTGATTGCTTTGGATGAAAAATGTGTGAAGCTAACTAAGGACCTTCTAGAGACACAATCATCTGCTTGTATTGTGTGTGCTGGGAAGAAGCCTAAGGGTTTGGTAGAGACGCCTAGTAACGTGAACCAATCGCTAGCAAGAGGATCGCCCCCCCAAAGTCGGTACCGTGCGTGCACAAGCCAATCTTTCCTCTCGTTGTTGGTTCTTCCTCTGCTCCCTTACCTTCTGCTGTCCCTTCTTCCCCGCTTCTTCTTGCACCTCTCTCTTCGGGAGTGTCGTTATCTTATGAACACTCTCGAGAGGTTTGTAGGAGGCAAGAATGTCGGGACCCAAATTTCAATTCAGACCTTCAGGTTTAACGACTAGCCTGTGATCACGCTTAGTGCACACAGTGGTAACAAAAATGGAAATCGATCCATACAAGCGAATAATAACATAAACGAATAACTTTGATTAATAAATAATGGTTTTGACCTTAAGGTCGAGTTTACATTTATTCAAGCCGCGCAGGGCTAACAGAGAAAGATAAACGGCAGCGGAAACAGAAACGGTAGTGGCACCCCATCGATTCGCCACAGGCAACCGACTGGGATCAAGACCTCGCAATCAGGCACCATCGATGTATTCGCCCTCAAAGTCGTGAAGACTCCTCCACTTCTGCTTGATTCGTCAAAACAAGCGTGAGTACACACCGTACTCGCAAGCCTCACCACAGAAATGCAATATATATACATGCTGGCATTTTACAAGAGGAAGGCATTCTGTGGTTCTTTTGCGTAAATGCAACTTTTGCAATTGAATACAATTAATAGATTGAAACCAGGTAAAACAAATAGACAATAATAATTTAACAATTTATTTCACAAAGACGCACACAGCCTAGACAAATTTTTGCACATAGTCGGATGATTTAAACCACACACTCCCTTCCCACACGCTTTATGAAGATCTACCCCTAGTGTGAAATCCCGAGCATTGTCCATGACCATGACGCGCTATTCAATAGTTTACACTCGCAGAGGTTGTACACTTTACCCACAAGATACAATTAGTGTAGCCAAGACTAATCATAACAAAGCATTTCTGACATTCATCTTACTATGCTAGGCCCGTCCCATACTGCATGTGGTCGCATGTGGGGCTCACCAATGGCGCACATGGTGAGGTCCTTAATTGACCAAGGCAAGACTACCACAATCCCTATGCACACACTTAACAAACCCATGCACACAGCCTCCACCAAAATAGCACACACCCCACCATATCACACAAGATCCACCACTTGCCTCGCCTAAATCATTTCCCACCCAGCTTGGTTTTAAGCGCAACACATGCATTACAACACATAGTGCACATGCTTTTATCACATAGTTGCATATTCATTTAATCGATTATACTAGCAATCTACATGACAAGTGATTCGTGGCATGGCTAAGCAATCTAATCGCACTAACCAACCCACGCTGGTGCTATACTATACCAACTAATATCAACTAGGGTGACAAAGGATTTAGACATAGCAATTTACAAGGATGGCATAACAATTAGAATTTACATCTACCCCAAAAGCATTTAAATAATTACTTGAATTAAAATGCAATGGTTAAAATTAAAATACTTTTAGCAAACTGGGAATCAAGATGGTCAAAGGTATAGCTTGCCTTGAAAAAGGTCTAGGAATTGATCTTGATCTTGGAGAGGTCCTTCTTCTTCAACTCTTCCAACAACGTCAAGTCTACTCATAAACGAGACAAACAAACAAACTAAATAAATAACAGAAGCAAATAACTCCAATAAAATAATTAAAAATCTCCAATAGATAGATCTGGATTTTAGACAAATTTAGAAATTTGAATGGACAGATTTGGAGTTAGGATGCAAAAGATATGGAATTTCAAAGTTTAAATCTAAAGAAAACCCCAAAAATAGGATTTACTCGAATTTCAAATATTTTCTAAAAGAAAACCAGGATTAATACGCAAGCATGACGTCAGAAAAGGGTTTGATCAAGACGGTGTTCCACCCGACAGTGGGTCCCACTCGAGGTGGTCGGGTGTACCGTGGATCGAGTCCATGGACCCTGGATCCGCGGGGGTGTGAAGGCGCCACATGGCGTTGCCACGCGGATGCCACGCGAGCAAAAAGGGAACGTGGTGGCTTGCGTGGCGGTGAGGTGGATGGTCGACTAGGCGCCACGACGGCGATGCCGCAAATGGCGACGAGCGTTGCCGACCGACCGCAACGGCGAACCAGTATGCGGGCTTGCAACGGATGTGCGCAACGGCAGTGGGGTTATTGCGAACTGATGGTACCGAGTTGGCACCGAGGGTGATGGTGGTGGTCGGAATTGGTGCCGAGCGAGAACGAAGGTGCGGCTATTGTCGAATCGGTCGCCAATGACGCTACGGCCAATCTGAGGGTGCGCGACGATGCTCTTGCGACGAGGAAGCGGTGGTACACTCCACGGGACACGGCACACCGGCGCGAAGAATTTCAAGGATTTGGCTTCGCACCAAAACCCTAAACTTGCAATTGCGCCGCCACTAAGGTTTTAGGAGGAGAACTAAGGGGATTCGGATCGAGGCGAGGGCGAAGCATGGGGATCTATTTATAGGGCTAGGGCACGCCAGAATTTGAAATCCCCAATTCGGGATTGGTACGGGCTCGCCGGATTCTTAGAGATAAGAGCGGGGTTGAGCTGGGTTCATATCCCAAAGGATGCGGAGGGATAAGGGTCGAGTTCGGCGAGGGAAACTGGGGGCTTTAGTCGCGCGAAACCGAAGCGCGCGAGCTTCTAGAAGAGTTTCAATGGCGGCCGCACGGAGTTTCATGAGAAGAAACAGGCTCGAGGACGACGAAGGCGCGGGCCCCACACGGCAGAGACACAAGGATCGCGGCCCACGAAATCAACGGCGACGCTGACAAGTGGGGACCGCCTGTCAGGGTGAGCGGACGTGCGTGAGAAGCTGGGCCGCACAGGACTGGGCCGCGCGGGAAAGAAACGGGCTGAAGAGAGAGATTCGGCCCGAGGCTAAAAGGAGAATTTTACTTAGCTTTTTCTTTTAGAAAACAATGTAAATTCAAATAATCAATAGAAAATAGCAAATGAACTTGGAGAAATTCCAGAAAATTCTAGAAAGTATGTCCAAGCTCATGGAATCCAAATAAAATAGTTTTGACCATGGTTCATGTTGACTTTAATCATATTAAATTATTTTGCTACTCAAAGTCCAATATTAAGCTTTTAAATTAAATTCAAATAAACCCAAATGGTGAATTTTCTCCCTACTAACTATTCAAAGGTTTTTTTTTAAAGCTCAAAATTGGGATGTTACAAACCTCCCCTTAAAGGAATCTCGCCCCGAGATTCAAAGCTAATGGAGAAAAGGCTAGGAAACTCGGCCTTCTCTTCTTCACGCTCCCACGTTGCTTCACCTTCGCGTGATGGCTCCATCGCACTTTGCAAAACGAACCGCCTTGTTTCGTCCGACGCTCGCGACATCCGTAATCTTGATCGGCCGCTTCTTTGTAAGTGAGGTCTTCTTTAGTTCAATTGACTCTAATCGTGTTTGTTCTTCCGCACACGAAGGCACTTCTTCAATCGAGAGACATGAAAGACATCGTGGACTCCGTTAGCGCATCGCGCACTCCAATCGATAAGCTACTTTTCCACGGCGCCCAAGATCTTGAACGGACTAACATACCGAGGCAAGCTTCCTTTGCATGGAACCTTTTCACACCTCCGAGGGGCGAACTCGAGATACACAAAATCTTCTCGCTCAAATCGAGATCACGACGACGATTATCAAGATAACTCTTCCGCCGATCGAGCTATCTTTAGTCTCTCTCGATCATAACCACTTGTTCTTCTCGCTTCTTGAATAATATCTCGACCAAAGATCAGACGCTCATTGCTTCGCCCAATTCAACGGGTTCTACAGTACGACCATACAAAGCTTCAAACGGTGACATTTGCAAACCGGCTTGATAATCGTTGTTGTACGAGAACTCGTGATATGGCAAACTCTTATCCCAACGGTGGCATTTGCTAGGCACGTGCTCTCAACATATCTTCTAATATCGATTAACCCTTTCACCGCTCCATCCGCTTGGGGATGATACGCAGATCAAATTCGTGTGAGTCCCTAAGGCTTCATGTAAACTCTGCCAAAATCGGGAGGTGAACTGAGATCCTCGATCTGACACTATCTTCTTGGGCACACCATGCAAACTGACGATCCTTGACATGTATAGCTCTGCTAGACGATCTCCTGAGTACGTGGTCTTGACCGCAAGAAATGGGCAACTTTAGTCAGACGATCCACTATTACCCAAATCGAATCGTAACCCGATTGAGTCTTGGGTAAACCGATAATGAAATCCATTCCGATTTCTTCCCACTTCCACTCTGGAATCTTCAAGGGTTGCAGCAGACCTGCTGGTTTCGATGCTCGCTTAACTTTCGACACACGCCGCACAAGGCAACGAACTCGCGGCGCTCGCTTCAAATTCGCCACCAAAACTTATTCTTAATATCCCGATACATTTTAGTGCTACCGTGGTGAATCGAATACTTTGAGTCATGGGCCTCCTTCAGATTAGCCGTCTCAATCCACCAATATCCGGGACACAGATACGCCCATTAATCCACAAGATGCCCTGTCATCCACCGTGAAGTCCTTGAACTTCCTTCGCATCATCTTCTTCTTGATGTCTGAGAACTCAATCTTTCTACCGAGCTTGCGAATCGCCTCCAAAGTAGATCAGATTTCCAAATTTACCACGATCCTTCAGATACTACTTCTAGCTTCACACTCCGAATTCTTCTTGTAGTTCAACAAGGCTCTTTACTTCCAAAGCATTGCAAAGGGCTCTTGCGGCTCAAAGCATCGGAACGACGCTGGCTTTACCGGATGGTAATGGATTCCAAGATTATAATCTTTATCAACTCTAACCATCTTCTCTGCCTCATATTCAGATCCGATTGAGTAAAATGTACTTCAAGCTCTTATGATCTCAGATATATCTCGCAATGACATCGATGAGGTAATGACGCCAAATCTTCAAAGCATGCACTATCGCAGCTAATTCCGCATCATGGGTAGGGTAATTCTCTTCATGGGGCCTTAATCGCTTTGACGATAAGCGATACGCTCTTCCTTCCCGCATCAGACACACCCTAATCCTTGACGCCAAGCATCACAATAGATATCAAAATCCTTGCGAATATCTGGCAAAATCAGCACTGGGGCTGAGGTCAAACGTTTCTTCAATTCTTGAAAACTTTCCTCACAAGCTGGAGTCCAAGTAAACTTTTTCTCCTTCTTCAACAATTGCGTAAGAGGTTTAGCAATTGATGAGAATCCTTCGATGAAACGACGGTAGTATCCCGCCAATCCCAAGAAACTGCGAATCTGAGTGACCGTCTTGGGTTGCTCCCGCTTAACACCGCTTAACTTTATCGGGTCAATCACTACTCCTGCAATTGCCATCACATGACCAAGAAAGTCCACTTCCTTTTTCCAGAAATCACACTTGCTAAACTTAGCATACAATTGATGCTCTCTGAGCTTCTCTAGGATTAACCTCAAATGTTCAGCATGCTCTTCTTCTCACTTGGAGTAAACCAAAATATCATCGATGAATACAACTACAAATTTGTCCAAATACTCCATGAATACCTTATTCATCATGTTCATGAAATAGGCAGGGGCATTAGTCAGACCAAAGGACATGACCAAGAACTCATAATGTCCGTACCGCGTTGAGAAAGCGGTTTTAGGTACATCCTTAGAACAAATCTTCAGCTGGTGGTAACCTCGATCGCAGATCAATCTTCGAGAACACTCCGCCCCTTCATCCGTCAAACAGATCATCTATCCGGCAATGGGTACTTGTTCTTGATAGTGACTTCATTGAGAGCCCTAGAGTCGATGCACATTCTCATGCTTCCATCCTTCTTCTTGACAAACAAAACTGTGCTCCCCATGGCGACTTAACTAGGCCTCACAAAACCTTTCTCCAAGAGTTCTTCTATTTGTTTCTTCATCTCTACTAACTCATCTACCGGCATCCGATAAGGTCTCTTCGAGATGGGGTCGTTCTCGCACTAGATCGATGACAAACTCGATGTCACGATCCGTGGCATCCCCGTAATTCTTCCGGGAACACATCCGGATATTCTTTGACGACTAGCACATCTTCCAACTCAACGGTCTTCAGGCTGTTGACTATCAAATGCCCATTACGCACTGAGGTAGCTAGGAACTCCACTTTGTTTCCTTTAGTATCCTCGATTGTAACGGCTCTTCGGCCACAATCTAGCACGGCTTTGTGCTTGGTTAACCAATCCATGCCAAGGATGACATCTATGGTTTGGGTGTCTAGAATAATTAGGTTAGCTAGAAACTCAACTCCAGCTATGAGTAACTTAGCCCCTAAACAACCCACATTAGAACTTAGCTCGCTGCTCGCATCGGACTAACAGAGTACGCTTAAGTTGCATAACTTCCAATTTATTCTTAGTTGCAAAAACTCCAGAAACAAACGAATGCGAAGCTCCAGAATCAAACAGAACGGAAGCAGGTACTGAATTTACTAGGAACTTACCCAGTACGACATCTGGTGCTTCCTGGGCTCCTTCCAGAGTGACGTGATTAACACGGCCTCGACAACCGATCGAGGCGCCTCCCGTTGATCGTTCCTCGAGAAACTCCTTGGTTGTTCTCGCATCGGGTCTTGGCGTGTGTTGCTCCTGTGTTGAAGCGATCGGAGTGATGGTTCCCTTTTGAGGACACTGATTGGCGTAATGCCCTGGTTGACGGCAACTGAAACACACTCTTGTCTCATTCTGACGGCTGTTATTCCCTGGGGTGGGATTGACTGGCGTGGGGTTGCGAGAGTTCTGAATAAGAGGACGAGGTGTCAAGGCGTGCAGTGTCCCAATGAATTTCGCGGCCGAAACGAGTAAACCGCCGTGGCACTATCCTTGCCCTCTCGCCGCTGGGTCGTGGCTTCCTTGCCGAGCCATCCGACGCTTATGGTGGTCCTCCGCTTTTGCGCTTGTCCTCCATAACCAACGCCTTGTTAATCAATTCCCGAAACCGGAAGGTGTGGGCAAGCAGATTGACTTGTAGTCCTGAGTTCAAACCCTTCAAGAAGCGGCTCTGACGAGACCTATCAGTAGCGACATCCTCTGGAGCATAGCGAGCTAGCTGAGAAAACTTATTCAGGTAGTCAATCACTGACATACTCCCTTGCTTGAGAGCGCGAACTCATCCTTCTTCGATCCATAATGCCTTCAGTACATGATATTGGCGAAAGGTCATGAGAATTCTTCCCATGTGATGTTCTCATGGTGCCTCATGCGCGCGCAGGTTCTCCCACCATTCGCAGCCTATGCCTCCATCCGATGGTCGGCATACGTAACCTTCTCACGATCGCGCATTGGGTGATCGCAGCTTCCTCTCAATTACGCTGGCCAATCATCGCCTTCATCGGCGAGACGTGTCCAGAGAAAGTTGGCGGACGGGTCCTCATGAATTCACCAACTTGATGGTCCTCGATGACCATGAGCACCGGGCCTCCCTGATGATGGTTGTGGTTGTTGTTGTTGTTCATGGCCTGCATCTGGTTCATCATGGTATACATCATCTGAGTTTGTGCTGCCATGAAAGCTCCGAAGTTCTGCAAGTCAATAGGAGGTGCTTGGGGTGGTACTGCTCCCGTAGGGGTTTGCTCATTGCCTTCGATCCTTGGGCTCGGATCCATCGGCGGCATGGCGAGTCTGAACCATCTGATGAAGCTCCAAGGATTAAATAAGGTAGAGAGCACAAGATGAGTTAAGGACTAGATAGGGGGATAGATTAAACCCAACAACACAGCTCAAGAACTTCGAATGAAATAACTTTATTAATAGCTTAATAGTATGGCTGCAACAAATGCCTAAGGGCCTTTGCAGCTCATACTTGCACACAGGAAAATAAAGCGAACCTAAGCATACAAGCTACCGCCTAAAGGGCGACTCTGAAAAGGGAAACTGGCTAAGCCTGACTAAACTGGAACTCAAACGAACTACTCGAGAAAGCCTCCGCAGCCACGGCTGCGCTCCTGCCTGGTGTAGACTCTGAAGTGAGCAGGCATCCTCGCGAACTGGTTCTGATGCCCCGGATCGTGCAAGCAGAGCGTGTATGCTGGTGAAGGTGTAGCCGCTCCTCCTACCAGTCAGCTCTACCGATCCTCCGAATTTCTCTATTTCTTCCGCTCTTCCTCTTGATCATCTTCAAGCTCATGTTGACCGTAGAGAGCTTGCTCTAGGACGGCGATCCTTTCTCGCCTTCCTCCCAGCCCGATAGGCGCACCTCACCGATGGCAGCCCATCTCCAAATGACTCCTCCCGAAAGCAAATGTGAATTGTGCAAGATGCACCATCGTGGCATTGCCTTCCCCGTGTGTAGACGGAAAGTGTGCAGATATCTCCCCTGATGCAGCTCTGGGATGGTAGCGGTAAACAGCAGTCGCAGCTTCTTGGCGTAGATGTGGCAGACTTGAGTATGGCCGACGCGATGACTCTGGATTCCTTGCATGAAGGTGATCCTCCCGACCGAGATATCCAAAGGTCGGTCGCTCTAGTGTTCCTCCCGGCGATCGTCAGCGCAGACTATACCACGATCCCGTCCGCTGACTATGTACTCACCGCCACGGTACATTGGGCGCCGAAGCCTCCAAGTGTCTCAGAGTAACTTCCACACCCGCGGCAAGTCCTCCGCTGCAATCTCCGAAAGTCTCAAGGTAAGGCATCCATCACGATGCATAAGGTGTAAAACCACGTTAAGACGGTGGGGAGAGGAAAGATTTTAGCAATAGATGAGTCAAGAGAGATATGAGAGGAGTTAAGCAATTCATTTAATCTTGCAAGTTAAATTTTCTTTAGAAAATAATTTGACACTGAACGCCAATCTACCAAGGTCTAGACCTACAACAAGATGGCTCGATACCACTTTTGTCGGGACCCAAATTTCAATTCAGACCTTCAGGTTTAACGACTAGCCTGTGATCACGCTTAGTGCACACAAGTGGTAAAAAAATGGAAATCGATCCATACAAGCGAATAATAACATAAACGAATAACTTTGATTAATAAATAATGGGTTTTGACCTTAAGGTCGAGTTTACATTTATTCAAGCCGCGCAGGGCTAACAGAGAAAGATAAACGGCAGCGGAAACAGAAACGGTAGTGGCACCCCATCGATTCGCCACAGGCAACCGACTGGGATCAAGACCTCGCAATCAGGCACCATCGATGTATTCGCCCTCGAAAGTCGGTGAAGACTCCTCCACTTCGCTTGATTCACAAAAACAAGCGTGAGTACACACCGCATCGCAAGCCTCACCACGTAAATGCAATATATATACATGCCGGCATTTTACAAGAGGAAGGCATTCTGTGGTTCTTTTGCGTAAATGCAACTTTTGCAATTGAATACAATTAATAGATTGAAACCAGGTAAAACAAATAGACGATAATAATTTAACAATTTATTTCACAAAGACGCACACAGCCTAGACAAATTTTTGCACATAGTCGGATGATTTAAACCACACACCTCCCTTCCCACACGCTTTATGAAGATCTACCCTAGTGTGAAATCCCGAGCATTGTCCATGATCATGACGCGCTATTCGAATAGTTTACACTGCAGAGGTTGTACACTTTACCCACAAGATACAATTAGTGTAGCCAAGACTAATCATAACAAAGCATTTCTGACATTCATCTTACTATGCTAGGCCCGCCCCATACTGCATGTGGTCGCATGTGGGGCTCAGTTCAATGGCGCACATGGTGAGGTCCTTAATTGACCAAGGCAAGACTACCACAATCCCTATGCACACACCTTAACAAACCCATGCACACACTCCACCAAAATAGCACACACCCACCATATCACACAAGATTCACCACTTGCCTCGCCTAAATCATTTCCCACCCAGCTTGGTTTTAAGCGCAACACATGCATTACAACACATAGTGCACACACTTTTATCACATAGTTGCATATTCATTTAATCAGATTATACTAGCAATCTACATGACAAGTGATTCGTGGCATGGCTAAGCAATCTAATCGCACTAACCAACCCACGCTGGTGCTATACTATACCAACTAATATCAACTAGGGTGACAAAGGATTTAGACATAGCAATTTACAAGGATGGCATAACAATTAGGAATTTACATCTACCCCAAAAGCATTTAAATAATTACTTGAATTAAAATGCAATGGTTAAAATTAAAATACTTTTAGCAAACTGGGAATCAAGATGGTCAAAGGTATAGCTTGCCTTGAAAAAGGTCTAGGAATTGATCTTGATCTTGAGAGGTCCTTCTTCTTCAACTCTTCCAACAACGTCAAGTCTACTCGCAAACGAGACAAACAAACAAACTAAATAAATAACAGAAGCAAATAACTCCAATAAAATAATTAAAAATCTCCAATAGATAGATCTGATTTTAGACAAATTTAGAAATTTGAATGGACAGATTTGGAGTTAGGATGCAAAAGATATGGAATTTCAAAGTTTAAATCTAAAGAAAACCCCAAAATAGGATTTATCGAATTTCAAATATTTTCTAAAAGAAAACCAGGATTAATACGCAAGCATGACGTCAAGAAAAGGGTTTGATCAAGACGGTGTTCCACCGACAGTGGGTCCCACTGAGGTGGTCGGGTGTACCGTGGATCGAGTCCATGGACCCTGGATCCGCGGGGGTGTGAAGGCGCCACATGGCGTTGCCACGCGATGCCACGCGAGCAAAAAGGGAACGTGGTGGCTTGCGTGGCGGTGAGGTGGATGGCTGACTAGGCGCCCACGACGGCGATGCCGGCAATGGCGACGAGCGTTGCTGGACCGACCGGCAACGGCGAACCAGGGCGCGGGGCTTGCAACGGATGTGCGCAACGGCAGCGGGTTATTGCGAACTCGATGGTACCGGAGTTGGCACCGGAGGGTGATGGTGGTGGTCGGAATTGGTGCCGGAGCGGAGAACGAAGGTGCGGCTATTGTCGGAACTGGTCGCCAATGACGCTACGGGCCAACGGAGGGGTGCGCGACGATGCTCTTGCGACGAGGAAGCCGGTGGTACACTCCACGGGGACACGGCGTCACCGGCGGCGAAGAATTTCAAGGATTTGGCTTCGGCACCGAAAACCCTAAACTTGCAATTGCGCCGCCACTAAGGTTTTAGGAGGAGAACTAAGGGGATTCGGATCGAGGCGAGGCGAAGCATGGGGATCTATTTATAGGGCTAGGGCACGCCAGAATTTGAAATCCCCAATTCGGGATTGGTACGGGCTCGCCGGATTCTTAGAGATAAGAGCGGGGTTGAGCTGGGTTCATATCCTAAAGGATGCGGAGGGATAAGGGTCGAGTTCGGCGAGGGAAACTGGGGGGCTTTAGCTGGCGAAACCGAAAGCGGGCGGAGCTTCTAGAAGAGTTTCAATGGCGGCCGCGCCGGGAGTTTCGCGGAGAAGAAACAGGCTCGAGGACGACGAAGGCGCGGGCCCCACACGGCAGAGACACAAGGATCGCGGCCCACGAAATCAACGGCGACGCTGACAAGTGGGGACCGCCTGTCAGGGTGAGCGGACGTGCGTGAGAGTCGGGCCGCACAGATCGGGTCACAGGAAAGAAACGGGCTGAAGAGAGAGATTCGGCCCGAGGCTAAAAGGAGAATTTTACTTAGCTTTTTCTTTTAGAAAACAATGTAAATTCAAATAATCAATAGAAAATAGCAAATGAACTTGGAGAAATTCCAGAAAATTCTAGAAAGTATGTCCAAGCTCATGGAATCCAAATAAAATAGTTTTGACCATGGTTCATGTTGACTTTAATCATATTAAATTATTTTGCTACTCAAAGTCCAATATTAAGCTTTTAAATTAAATTCAAATAAACCCAAATGGTGAATTTTCTCCCTACTAACTATTCAAAGGTTTTTTTTTTTTAAAGCTCTGAAAATTGGGATGTTACAAAGAAGAAGCTCAATCTCATTCTAGACAAATCTAAAATTTGCAGATTTAATCAGGGTCTAGGATATGATATCCAGGAGGATATGAGGAAGCATCCACCGTCGTGCTCAAAACCATAGCACTGTGTGATCAAAACTAAGCCCGTGGATCAGAAAGTCAATTTTAAGTCGGCCGGTTTTGTTCAAAGGATTTCGACAAAGACGGTGATTCCACTGCAGCTTTCGCCCTCGTAAGGCGAAGTATCATTGCACCTTCCACGTAAAGATGGACATTTAGTTGATCATTGCTTCAGCGCGCCAAGATCGCTGTAGAGACCGTGTTGAGTCTCTTAGGCACATTCGTGGTCACCCGGATCTTGAGTGCACCTAAGACCAACACGAGGTCTAGGTTTGTTCCATCCGATGATTTTGGGCAAGATCGAGGACTTGGTTTTTCCGAAGTTTTCGATTGTCGTCCTCATGCTCCTGCTGGTCGAATCTCCGCCGGCCCCGAGGGTAGATCTCATTTTTCCTTTCGAGATAGCTACCCGCGGCGAGATCAAGATGTTATCGCACTTCGACTCGCTCTCCCATAGCAATGATCCGCAACAGTCGAGATCTTTTGACTTTTGAGTGACAGAGCGAGGGTAGATAGAGGTCGGTCCTTGCTTGACTACTTCATCTGCTCGTCGTGTTACTCAAGATTGGGTGCCAAAATCATCGCTGATTCACCCCAAGATCGAGACTTTACTGCTTGACTCGTGGTCACCGGCCGAAGGGAAAGGTTTGGATTGTAGACTCGGTGTTCTCGCCATATGACCGAGACTCGCTGGTTTTCTTCCCAGCCCGTGCTCTCCAGTGATGAGACGATCACCTTCGAGATGCTTCTTTGGGCGCCATCGCTAAAGGTACTGTGAGCATTAATGATTCTTTTATTTTAAAAGATGTTGCCTTAGTAAGTAAGCCGCAGATAATCGCTTTCGCCTCTCACCACCGATGACGGTTTCGAGGTGAGCTTTAAGAAAATAATTGCAAAATTCTTGATTCTTCTGTAGTCTAGTTTATGGATTTCGATATGGGAGGATCTTTCGTGCTGATTTTTCCGATCTTCCGTGATCCTCTCCGATGTTTAATTACTTCAATCCCGTGATTTGACTTTCTCGCATAGGAGACTTGGTCATATAGGGTTTGACCATCCGACCTGAGTTAGCGCCACGATCTCATTCGTGGTTTGCCAAACTCAAAATGGTCAAGGATCTTGTTTGTGCTCCTTGCCGCACGGCAAAATGGTTGCCGCTCACATCCTCCGCCATAAAGGATTATGACAGATGCACTGTGTCAATCGCCCATATGGACACGAGGGACCAACTAGAGTGCAATCGAGGGAGGAAGTGGTATGTACTTGTCGTGGTCGATGACTTCTCGAGGTATTCTTGGGTGTTTTTCTTAGCCTCAAGGATGAGACGCTTACTCTTTTCGTGGTCTTTTGGTAGGCTTTCGCTGAGCTCCTGTGCATTACGAGCACCGTGACCGATAATGGCACCGAGTTCAAGAATTCCTACTTTGAGAGTTTTTGTGGTGAGACAGTGTAGAGCACCGCCTGCCTCCATACGCCCCCAACAAAATGGCGTTGTGGAGAGGAAGAACCGCACTTTGGTCGAGATGGCTGTAACGATGCTTGATGAGTACTCTACACCTAGAAAGTTTTAATGAGGCAATTGCTACCGCTTGTCATGTTTCTAACAGAGTTTTTCTTCTGCACTCTTGCATCGCACTTCTTATGAGTTGAGATATGGGCGAAACCCAGGCCTCGCATTTTCGTGTGTTTGGTTGCAAGTGTTTTATTCTCAAGTCCGGGAACCTAGATAAGTTCGAGTCACGATCTTGTGACGGATCTTTCTCGGGTTACTCGACTTCTTCTCGTGCCTATAGAGTCCGGAATCGCGAGTCTAGTAAACTGTTAGAGACTCGTGAGGTGACCTTCGATGAGGCCACCCAGGACTAGGCCTCGATATCTCGTGTTCTTTAGAGCACCTGAGTCCATCTTTGTGGACGAAGAGGAAGACGGAGACGAAGGTTGTCTACTCGATCCAGCTTCTTCCTCCTCCTCTTGAGGTGCCTTCTTCCACCGCACTCGAGGAGATCACCTTACCTTCGCTTCTTCCGAAGCTAGTGGCTCTGCTCCTATCTCATCCGATTATGAGGTAGAGGCCACTTCTTCATCTCACCTCGACCTCCAAGACACATTCAAAAGGACCATCCTTCAGAGCAGATAATTGGAGATCTCTTTGAGCGAGTCACTGCTCAAAACTGCATATCTCTATTCTGCTCCATTCTCGCCTTTGTTGCCTCGCTTGAGCCCAAGGACGCTTGTCATGCTCTTTACGATGAGTCATGGACTAACGCCATGCACGAGGAATTGGAAAACTTTGAAAGGAACAAGGTCTCGTCCCTTGTTGAGCCCCTCAAGGTCACAATATCATTGGGACCAAATGGGTGTTCAAGAACAAGCAAAGTGAGGATGGGTTAGTCATTCGAAACAAGGCTAGGCTGGTAGCTCAGGGGTACTCTCAAGTTGAGGGTCTAGATTTCGAAGAGACTTTTGCCCCTGTAGCTAGACTTGAAGCCATTAGAATCCTGCTTGCCTTTGCAGCTTCTAAGGGTTTCAAGCTTTACCAGATGGATGTCAAGAGTGCCTTTCTCAATGACCTTATTGAGGAAGAAGTCTATGTCAGACAGCCTCCTGGTTTCGAGAACCCCAAATACCCTAACCATGTCTACAGGCTTTCCAAAGCTTTGTATGGACTCAAGCAGGCTCCCAGAGCTTGGTATGAAAGGCTTAAGTCCTATCTCACGAGTCATGGTTTTGAGATGGGTAAAATTGACAAGACCTTGTTCATCCGCCGCCTAGGCACCGATCTTCGCTTTCGTCATTTATGTGGATGACATTATCTTTGGCGGCTCCTCGCATGCTCGCTTTCCCGCTTTTCCGATGTCATGAGCTCGGAGTTTGAAATGAGCATGATGGGCGAGTTGAGCTTCTTCCATGGCTTCCAAATCAAACAGACTCGAGGGTACCTTTCTTCATCAAGGCAAATACACTCGAGACCTCCCAAGCGCTTCGACATGAATGATGGAAAGCCAAGATCAACTCCAATGGCATCTACAACCGCTCGATCCGTATGAAGACGGCGAACCTGCTGACCAAAAGGATTTCAGAGCATGATTGGCTCTCTCTTGTACCTCACACCTCGAGACCGCACATACACTTCTCTGTGTGTCTTTGTGCTCTGCTTCAGCTTCTCCTCGCGATCTCACCGTCAAAGCGGTGAAGCGATCTTCGGTACCTTCGAGCTACCATTGACTATGGCATCCGTACTCTTCCTCTTCTTGTCTATCTCTTAGAGCTTTCTCCGATGCGCACTTTGTCGGGTCAGAGGATAGATAGGAAGAGCACTTCCGCACTTGCCAATTCATTGGCACTTCTCTCGCCTCCGGTCGCCGAGGAAGCAATCCGGTAGCGCATCCCACCGCAGAGGCCGAGCACGCTGTCGCAGCCCGATTCTGTCGTAGCTGTGCTTTGATGGTCTCGACCGCAGATTTCGGCTATCTATCGATCGCGCTCCACTCTTCGTGATAACACGTCTGCGATTTGCATTGCCAAGAACCCAAAGGCAACATTCTCGACCAAGCATATTGATATTAGATATCACTTTCTTCGAGACCATGTAGAGAAGGGCGACATTGTGCTCCAGCCAGGAGAGTGAGCACCAGCTAGCGATATCTTCACTAAGCCTCCGGACAGCTCTTGCCAAACTCATGGGAGAGCTTAGTAGTTTGTCCTTACGGATCACTGAGGGGGAGCTTTGTGCTACTATCAGTATCATATTGTATCATATTATATTATATTATATCAAACTATTACTCCTTTCTCGTTTCATCTCTTTTAAATAGTTTGGGTCAAGTCCTTCCAAAGATAGGTTAGAATGGTTCTCTTGCCAAATTGCTTTGACTACAACTTCTTGTCTTGTGCTTCTAGGATGTCGCTTATTAGTCGCTCTTCCTTCTCTAAGTAGAGCTTACTCACTTCTTATAGGTTCTAGCAGGGTCGGGCCACCCTTGGGTGAGACAGGATGTTGTTTGCTCCTTAGTGTTTGTGTAGATCACCGATAGTCCTAGAATCATATGGGGTAGATAAGAACATGTCCGAGCGATAGTTTTCTATATCTTTCTATGCTCTAAAGGACTACCTTTTCTGCTTTACTTATCGATTCTCGCTTTTGTTCCTTTGGTCTGGGGAGTTATTCTTGGTTATTCCATATTCTTAATTGTGTCATAACTCAACTCAATTAAAAGATTCATGTCATTCAAGGGAATCGATTTTTGTACTTTTCATCAAGCATTGCATGATAATCAAATGGAGCCTTGTTTATTATCCCTTATGATCTGCTTTCACTATTTTACATCTTGCCATGATTTTTGTTAAACCGCTAGATCTATCATGACTTTTTATGTGTAGTTTAGTCTTTGCCATGCTAAGGTATTTAAAAATGCTAAACCGAATTAAAAATTTTGTCATGATAGCTCTTGAGACTAGTCCGTTGAAACTATCCTTTATGATTTTCGCCATGTCAAGTAGGTCGAGTTGAGACTCAATCTCTTTTGAACTTTTGAGTAAGCTATGTCGCTTGTTAAGAAACATGACTTATCTCTAATCACCGGTCTAAAACTTCAATAGCAAAATGATCTCTTTGTGCGAAAAACCGATCTCACCAAATCTTTCTCATGAGACGGCTTGCCATTGCACTAGGCATGAACTCAGGGGGAGCCTTGGATGACCTAAGATCACCTCCTTAAGTCTGTTGCTTGGAGTGGTCGCATAAGGCTTGGGATCTAGCACATGGCTAAAAAGAAAAATGGTTGAAGCTTAGGAGGCAGTTGTTGATGGCACCTAGTCCAGAGCTTGCTTTACTGAGATAAAACCATAAAAAGTCTTCAAAAAAAAATGTGCTAAAATTGCTTATCTTCAAAGAGACCTAGTTCTGGATAAAATGAGTCTTTCTTCAACTGGTAGCACTCTAAACTGTTCAGTATGAGTCTTCTTGGTTCAACTTAGATTATTTGACATGGCTTGTATCATGCTTGGATGTCTTTAGCTAGACTACAATCTTGGTTTAATTGACTTGCTAAAGAATTGGATCATTAATCAGATTATGGATTCTCTGTCTTAGCTTTTCTATACATCGATTGTCATAATCTTGATAGCTTTCTTCTGTGTTATGGCTTGGTGTAATACTCTAATAGTCATTTTGGATAATCTACATGGCTCCTAATGCTTAAAACGAACATCATATAGTCTTTTCCTCCCTTTTCTACATATTGATGATTTTATTGCCAAAGGGGGAGAATGTGTGTGAGAAAAAGCCTTCTGAAGAAAAGCCTTGAGTTTTGTGTGAAAATTGCTCTTTCATCTCATCTCAAGTCTTTCTCTTTTTTGTCAACTTGGTCTTGAGTTTAATTACTCTTGTTTAGACCCTGGTTGACTGTAATCTCAAACTCATCTTATGCTTTTTCGGTAATTGTCAATATACTCATCAAGGGGGAGATTGAGAGACCATGTGAGAGGTCCTCCACTCTGAGTGATGAGTATTTGACAAGTGTGTTGATTAGATTGAGAGTTGAGGTTTTTGGTTTGAACTGTTTTTGGGCTGAGTCAGGGAAATCGGAACTACCGCTGTGTATGGAGCGGAAGTTCCGATTAATCGGAACTACCGGTGTTGAAAAAGGAACTTCCGATTTATCTGGGATTTGGTCTCGGCTGAAGGAAATCGGAACTTCCGCACAAGGGGTAGCGGAGTGTCCGATAATTCTGATATTGAGTGTTCTCTGAGATTTGAAATCGGAATTAAAAATCGAAAGTCGGTTGTTCGATATCGGAAGTACCGTGTTGAGCGCGAACTTCCGATATTCCCGACAGCGGATAGTTCGAAATCGGAACTTCACGTGTGGTAAGTGCGAAACTTCCGATTGTGTCCGAATCGCGAGAAGATTATTTTGTGATTTTGATCTTGTATGAGTTTGAGTCTTATACAAATATTGATGCTATGTTATTGTGCAATGCTATGTGATGTGTTTTTGTCTGTGTTGATGCGCAGGCATCAAGATGGAGTCGTGGCGAGACACGTGGACCGGACTAGGCGCAGGAGGCGTTGAGGTCGAACGGTCGATGTGTCAAGACGGCGTGAATCTTGAAGCGGTTGCAGTCGTGCACAACAAGGTGTACGGAGGCTTCGGAAGGTGCGCTAGGGGCGAAGGGTCTTTTCGCAAAGCGGCAAAAGTGGAGGCGGTTCCGTTCGGGTATAGCGGGCTTAATGGGTTGGAGGCCCATTAGCAAAGGCTATAAATAGGGGAGAACCCTGGAGTTAGGGTTAGACCTTTTGAGAGAAAAATTAGGGTTAGCTCTAGAAAAGGATTTGTGTTGCCTTTTTGAGAGTTTGTTGGTTTTGAGAGAATGAACTGAAATCTCTTGTAAGCATTCCTCTGTGTTTCCATTTATAAACGTTTGATTTCTATCAATGAAACTCTGAGTCTTTGATTACATGTTTATGCCTCTCTTTATTCCCTCTCTGTTCATGTTGAATATCTAGGGTTTTGGCATATCTTTTGATTCGTTTTATGAGATAGCATGAAACTTCATATCTAGAATCGTTTTGGTATTGCTATTACTTCCTTAAAGTTTCATGCTCTAAGAATCTGAGAATCGTGTGTATTGTGAGTTTTAGTTTTTCTTGCCCCTTCTTCAAGAAATCCGTTTTTGGTTCGATTATTGAATCTTTGGTTGCGATTCTTCTCCATAAGGTCAAGATGATGTTTAGGATGATGTCCTGTAAAACTTGACCTGAGAAGAGCATTCAAGATTAAGTAGTTTGGATTTTTGGGCAAAAACCCGAGCGTTCTGTTCTTCGGTCAGGAAAATCGGAGCTTCCGATTTTATGCAATGAAGTACATAAGCGAACTTCCGCACTATACACTGCGGAACTACCGCAAGCGGAACTTCCGCAATCTACTGCCCGGAACTTCCGATTTCCAGAAGAACAGCCTGAAACTTGTTTTCGTTATTTGATCTTGTTTCATTTACCTTCTTTAGATCTTCAGACATCTTTGTAGGCTGGTTTTGAATATATTGAAGGGGAGTATTAATTTTAAAGCACCATTCACCCCCCCTCTGTTGCCATTTCGGTCCTTCATTATGTTTTACCGTGGTGTTCGGAGACTTGCCGGTCTCCTCTAATCCACGTTGAGGTTAGCCCAAACAAATTGGACCGGCTCCACTAATTAAGCCAATACCTCCGAGGTAAGTCCAAACACTTGGACCGATTCCTAACCGAACCAACACCTCACTCAACTATGGTTGCTCTTCCTCCACTCCGGAGATGGCGAGCACCAAACCACTCACAAACCGCCGGGTCTTCTCACAAGCTTCTTGAGAAGATCACCGCGCACGACGCCTCCACGCCGTCTAGGTGTCGGTAAACACCAAGAGTAACGAATCCAAACTTTCACTTGAACTAATCAAGTGTCAATGCTCACGTGGATACACAATCCACTACCTAAGGCAACACATGCACTTAGGGTTTACTCTCCAAGCTCATCAAGTGCAACACATGCACATAAGAGAGGAGAGGCTTGCTCTTAGCTCAAGAGGCTCACAAAGAGTTCACAATAGCACCAGCAACCTCTCCCAACCGGCCAAGGTGGCTATATATAGTCCACACATAAAAACTAGCCGTTGGGAGACAAACCCCTGCAAAATCAGGGAAATCGAAAGTTCCGCCATGTATAGGCCGGAACTACCGCACCTGAGAGAAAAGCACAGCAACGGCTATGTCAGACGAGAAACTAGCCGTTTGAATTTTTAGTGCGGAACTACCGCCAACCAAGTTGCGGAAGTTCCGATCTTCGGAAGTTCCGCACAACACATAGCGGAACTACCGCACATCCAAATTTTGGCTAAGTCCCAAAATGGTGCTTCTCTGGAAAAAACGAACCGCAAGATTTTCGGAGCAACCGATAATCGGAACTTCCGCTCACATCATGGCGGAACTTTCTCACTTCGAGAAATCGGCTAAGTCCCTAAAAGGGGTGCTGTCTGGAAAAAACGAACCGCAAAGATTTCGGAACGTCCGATAATTGGAACTTCTGCACATTAGTTGGCGGAACTTCCGATTATCCTGACAAGCTCAGCAATAGCTTTTTCAACAACTTCAATTTCAAAACGCATTTGCCAATTGACAAGCCATGCCAGCAAGGATCAATAGCAAGATTCCTAGCAAGTTGCAAAACACATTTGCCAACTTTTAGAATCATACCACAAGGAAAAAGGTACATGGACTTAGACCATTTGCAAAACACATTTGCAAACTTAAGTCACATGCTACAAGAAATCAAACATGAGCATCAACTATTTGTAAAACATATTCGCAAATAACAGCATCATGCTACAAGTCTAAGGCGCATGGACTTCAACCATTTGCAAAACACATTTGCAAAGTATAGTCCCATGCTACAAAGATTAAATGCATGAGCCTCGGCTATTTGCAAAACACATTCGCAAATAATAGCTCCATGCATAGATGAGCTAGAGCAAACACAATGAGCTATCAACACATGACTAACTCATGCTACTAGTCAAGATCGCTCTTAATAGTACGACAATCCTATACTAGCAATCCGGTCTATCAACCAAACACCGAGACCGGTAAAAGACTAGGAACACATCCTTAGCCCTAGCTAGTCATACCTTTGCCTTGCATCTTCTTGAAGCTTGATGACGCACATCAACACTTCAAGTCCGGGTCCTTGACTTTGACAATCATCAACACATGAAGATTTCTTCACTTCGGGATCTTGTCTTGAACATCATCAACACATGATGATTTCTTCATCCCGAGTCTTCTCATGCATCAACGCATGATACATTTCTTCACTTGACCTCCATCAACACATGATGATTGGTCTTCTCTTGACTTGATGTGCATCAACACATAATGCATCCTTCACTTGAATCTCGACTTGATGATCAACTCATGATCATCCCAAGTCTTCATCCTCGTGGAACATAACCTATATATCCAACTCATGGAAAATGTTAGTTCCACAATATGATTATCATTAATTACCACACCATACCATTAACTCATAATGGTAGGGACAAGATACCTCAATCTTTCCCTCTTTGGTAATTGATGATAACCACTTAATTACTCATAAATTGAATGATGATAAATGAGAGAACAAATTGAGTATATATCAACTACACAAGTTATATATATACTCTAACTTGAGTATACAAGAACTACACAAGTTCTATATACTCATAACATGAGTATATACGAACTACACAAGTTTTGTATACTCAAAGGTTTTGTTTCAGAGTAAAGATCCTTAGTATATGTGGAGAAAGGAATATGGATCAATACTAATAAAACCACAAAGTATAGAATAAAACTCCCCCTAAATGTGTGCATACACAAATGTGTAATAAGATCATATGCATATATTCAAGTTTAACTTATGGTTGAGTTCAATCCTATATTTTGGATCCGAGGAATGCAACAATATATAAGATTGAGATGTCAATTGTATACCTCGTTGTGTTTCACCTTTATATCCAAATGAGACTACACAAAGATAATACTTGACAAGAGAGTTAGTCTCATATTTGGATTTGTCGTTAATCACCAAAACAATCCATTAACTCATAATGGCGGGTCTAGATCTTTCACTTGTTTGACTATGTAGATGGAACTGAGAAAGCGTCGGCCATGTTCGTCGCACAAGCTGAAGAAGAAGGAAGCGGTGCTCATCGGATTCAGAACCCTGAGTACCAAGTAGGGATGAAAACGGAGCGGATAGTTTTCGACTGATCCGGATGGAAACAGATTCGGATTTTCTCGGATAATTCTCTGATTGGAAACAAATACGGTTTTTTTTTGTCAGAAACGGATAAGGATACGGTAGCCCTGTTATCCGTCGAATACAGATTATCCAGATAACACGAAGGCCAGATATCCATATTTCCGCCCAAAAGAGAAAATGATATTTTAATTGATTTCTGAATTTCAGAAAATGCAACAAATCAAATAGCCTTTTTGAAAATAGCAAATAGTGTTAAAAAATTCTAGAAAAAATCACAGAAACTCCTTGAATTATTTCAAACATAATAAAATTAATTTCAATTTAAAGTTGGTTTTTTACATAAATTATTTTTAATATCTGGAAAATAGGAAAACCTTTTTAAAATCCAAAAAATTCAAGAAATTAATTAAAATGTTCTTTTCACTTTAAATCAATAAAATCCCAGAAAAATTAATAAATTTTATTTTTGACATTAAAAACTAGGAAAATAAATAATTTACTTTATTTTATTATTTTTTCTTTTTAACCAAGAAAACTCTTTTAAATCTCAAAAAATCCTATAAAATAATAAATTTATTAATTTTATTTTTGGTAACATACTTTGGGATGTGAAGAGGATTTAAACCTCGATGTATTATTTTAAATACATAAGAGAAGATCATACGACTTCGTGGTCGTAACCTCTAAGGCTAACGACCTCACTGGTCGTAAGGATTCCAGAGGTTACACAATAAATACCCTGGTCGGATAAGGTCCCGTACCTAGTCCCCGACCAGTTGACTGCTCGTAAAGAAGATTTAAGGAATCGACGGTTTACAGAGGATATTGTTATGAATCCTCCACGAACGGCCGTCGAACTTTTCGACATGGCTGACAAATCGCAGCCGCTAGCGAGGCGGTTGAGTGGAGCGAGGCCATCGATCAAAAAGATAAAGTCCCTCGATCTGTCTTGGAGGAGTCAGAGAAGAAGCACAAGAAGACTCTCAAGAAGAAGAAACACCGCAAGCCCCAGGATAAGGAAGTCCTTGCAGTCCCCGACAAGTTCACCAAAGGCAAGAAGGATTACACCGGTCGAGGTAAGGTAAATATTCAGACCGGTGGATATCAAAAGAATAAGAAATGGTGTCCACTTCACCAGCAAGCAGAGCATGACTTGCGCACCTATCGAGCCTGGCAAAAGAAATTAGAAGATTATTATGCAGGTAAAGGCCCACTTCCCTCCATACAGGAGCTTGGGAAAGCAAGTTCCAAAAAGGACAAAGATGGCGACGAAGAGATGAAGTACCAGGAGCCTCAACATACGATTAACATGATCTATGGAGGATCTTCCTCGTACGACTCACGACGTCACCTGAAAGCTGTGGAGTGAGAGGTTAACCTTGCAGAGTCATCGACTGCCATCAACCCATGAAGGTGGTCGGACACAGTAATCTCCTTCAGCAGAGAGGACTGCACTGTCCCGTCAACTCGACCAGGTACGTTCCCTATTATCTTTGAACCTACCATTAACAATTGTAGAGTTAATCGAATCTTGATAGATGGTGGTAGTTCATTGAAAATTCTATTTGCGGGAGCATTAGAAGAAATGCAAGTCCCCAGGTCTAAGGTAAAACCCGTGAAGTATGCTTTTCAAGGCATAGTTCCTGATTCTACTGCAAAACTGATAGGACAAGTGTCCTTACTGGTTACGTTCGGGAGTTCTGACAACTTCTGAACGGAAAAGATTTCGTTTGATGTGGTTGATTTTGAAACTGTGTATAACGGAATCCTTGGTCGTCTGGCTTTAGCAAGGTTTCTGACAGCCACGCACTACGGTTATCATAGTCTAAAGATACAAAGACCAAAAGGAGTCATCATGATTCGAGGAGATAAGAAATGGCTTATGCATGCGATCGGAAGTCTTTAGAACTGGTCGATGAACTCCCGACTGTAACAATCGACTCATCCAAATGCGGTCAAGCACCTGCATCAAGATGGCACCAAAACCATCCGACCAGACAAAGGAGGTACCACTCAGCAGAGGCATTTCTCCAGGAAGCGCCAAGTCGCCACGTGGGTCAGGAAACACTAATGGGTTTCTCCCAAAAGTGCTGGTCGGAGAAGAGCTCAGCCACAAATAGGAAGAGTCGCTCGTTTCCTTCCTCCGAGAAAACCAGGACGTATTCACCTGGCAGGCGTCCGACATGCCCGGAGTCCCCAGGGAGGTGATCGAGCACAGGCTAGCACTCCAGTCTGACAAAAAATTGGTCAAGCAAAAGCTACGATGTTTTGCGCCTGACCGGAAGGAGACGATCCAGTCTGAAATTGACAAGCTCTTGAAGGCTGGATTTATTCGCGAGGTCAATCATCCTCAGTGGTTCGCTAACCCTATAATGGTTAGAAAGAGTAATGGGAAGTGTTGAATGTGTATTGACTTCACAGATCTTAATAAAGCTTGTCCGTAGGATGATTTTCTCCTTCCCCGCATTGATCAACTCGTAGACTCCACCTTCGGGTGTGAGTTATTAAGTTTTTTAGATGCGTATTCAGGGTACCACCAGATTAATATGAGTGAAGAAGATGAGGAGAAAACTTCCTTCATCACTCCATATGGCACTTACTGTTATGTTAAGATGTCTTTTGGTCTCCAAAACGTTGGTGCAACTTTTCAAAGGTTGATGCAAAAAAAACTTTAGTCCATAGATAGGTCGAAATATATAAGCATATGTTGATGATTTAGTTGTAAAGAGCATCAACGCTGGCGATCATGTTCTCGACTTACAAGAGACTTTCAATAACTTGAGAAGGCATAACCTCAAGTTGAATCGGAAGAAATATGTGTTCAGAGTTTCCGTTGGAAAACTTCTCGGTTTTCTAGTTTCGGTTAGGGGTATGGAAGCAAATCCTACAAAGATATCGACCATCAACCAGATGCGTCCTCCGACCACGAAGAAAAAAGTCCAGAAACTAACCGGCTGTATGGCAGCGCTAAGCTATTTCATAGCAAGGTTGGGTGAAAAAGAATTACCTTTCTTCAAACTTCTCCAGAAGCATAGAAGTTTCGAGTGGACAAAGGAAGCAAACGATGCCCTTGAAAAGCTGAAAGAGTACCTCACTGTGAGAACCCAGAAAATCAGACTAATCTAATTAACATTAATAGCTGGTTAGCAGTAAATAAAAATTTTCTGAACTCAAGTAATACAAGAATTTATTACATCAGAACAGATCATGTTTTACAACTTTGAGTGCCGCCAAAGCCTTCCTTGAAATCTCGTCAGTCCATCGTCGTCCAGTAAAACCGTCTTCCTCGACCTAATCCGAAACACCATTCCCAGCTCCATTGTCCGCCAATCAACTATAAGACCATTAGCAGTTCAAAAAAAACTATAGAATAGAGTTAGAATAAAGTGGATTGCCGTCAGAGTACCGTAGCAATCATTGCAGTTCCCAGATCGACCTAGACTAGCAGGCACCCTGAGTACTGAGACTACCCACACCAACCTGGGTTAACCGGCATCTTGGTTCTCAAGTCACCTAGGCTAGCGCAAATCAGTTGGCACCTATATACTCATGATACCTAGACCAACCTAAGATAATCGGCGTTGTCTTATTTTCGTAGGTTTCATCATTCGGCATTTTCGAATCCAGCACCTACGTATACCAATTGCTGCGACTGCAGAGAATCCCTCGCATAGAGAATTCCCAGCCAATTGACCAAATTGCCCTCAGCCCAAAAACATCTGGGGAGAGCCAGTCGGTGAGCAGAAGAGCATAGTGGTCATTAACCAGCCCCAGGCAAGGCAGCCAGATTCACCCCCCCAGCCGAGGTGTACATCAAGGCCAGCAAGAGCGCAAGCCCATCAAACCAAAGCAATGCAAAGCCAAGACACAACCAAGCGTCCCACTGCCCAGACCAGCAGAGCCACAAGGCCAAGACCCCTAGCCGTAGGAGTGGAGCAAGAGGAGCAAGGAAAGCAGGGAGGAGCCGGAGAGCAAGGGCGAAGTCGGTGGCGGCTTGTGAACCGCAAGCGACCACCGAAGGCCACACTGAGACCAGCAGCAGGACGACCTCCACCCCCACTGCCGGCATCACCATCCCGACCACCGGCCACCACATCGGCCGCAACCCCAACCCTCAGGTGAACAACCATTTCCCCCACAACCATTTTGCCATTCATCCATACACATGCACCTTGTTCATTCCACAATAGCAAATGTCTCTCAGTGTTCATCACAGAGCAGTAGGGAGCGGAGTAGAGGGAGAGAGTAGGGTGAGGGCTTACCTCAGTGGCAAACCGAGCCCAACATCCACCTCCACCATCTCCAGTAGCCTCCCTCACCCCAAATCAATCACCATGAGCATGCACACATAAACACTGTAGCATCCCAACTTTTTGGCTTTAAAAATCTTTTATTTAGTTGCTAGTTGAAAATCTCACCATTTGCAATTTGATTGAATTTATATTAAAAGCTTAATATGGACTCTAAGGATAAAATGATTTAATGTGCTTAATTCCAACATCAACAATTGTCAAAACTATTTTATTTAGATTCTATAGGTTTGGATATATTTTCCAAATTTTTCCAAGGACATTTCCTATTTTCTAAATTTCAATTGCATTTTCTAGGTTTATTTAAAAAGAAAAATCAAAAGAAAATCCCTCAGAACAGTGATGGGCCAAAGCCCACCACTATTCCGTCGCCTCAGCCCACTCCCGCGCGTCGCCGCCCTCCTCCGTGCAATGGCCGCCGCGTGTCCCGATCGGACGCCGCACGCTCGCCCTCGCTCCGCCGCCGTTGGATCGGCATCACGCGTCCGCCCTTGCCCGCGTGCCAGCGCCTCCCTTTCTCTCTCTGCCGCGTGGGCCCGTCGACGCCACGTCCGCATCGTCTTCTCCACGGACTCCTCTGCGAGTCGGTTCCGCCCTACGCGCGCGCCGCCGCCTGCTCTCCGGGTTCTCCTCCACCGAGGCTATAAAAGGGGCACCCGACCCCTCCAATCTCTCCACCCCGACCTCCTCCACCAAAGCCCCAACTACTCGCCCGCTCCCTCGTTTTCCCGGCGCCTCCATTTCCCGAAGTTCCGCCGCCGCACTTGGCCGCCTCCGGTAATCTCCGCCGCGAATGGACACCACCATTGTGATCCTCGTGCGACGTTCTACCCGGCGCTCACCTTCCCATCTCCGGGGCATCACCGCAATGTCGTTGCCGTCAATGACCGAGCTTCCACCGCCGCTCCATGGACCGCCGCCGGCGATTGCCGCCGACTTCCGCCGCCGCAACCGCGTCACCGAGACTACCTGCGCTTCCTGGTTCCGTTTTGGCCATTCCTCGTCGCCGCGACCGCAGCCTCCAAAGAAGCCGGCGAGTCTGCGGCGCCACCGCGGCGCGTGCTCTGTGTGCATTGCCAACGCCACATCACCCGCCTTGTCACCGCCACCTTTCGGCCATGTCGGCTTTCCCTGCCATGTAGGCGCACATGTGGCACATCTATCCAAACCCTAAACCTAGTGCTGAGTGGACATGGTTCACCATGGACCAAGTCATTTACCCGTGGGCCCCATTTGTTAGTGTACTATTTTGTGAACTTAGTTCATCATGAACCCAAACCCTAGTCTATAGACCATGGGTCCCACTGTCAGCCACTGTAGCATTTTACCGAATTTCGTTTAATTCCAAAAATACCGTGCCGACGTCAGCCGATGTCATTATTCTGGATTTTTCAATTGAAAAATAATTCAGGGAATCAAATTAAAATCTAAATTAGGGTTTTAATTTATTTTAAATCTTTCAAAGCCCATATCTTTTGCATCCGAACTCCGATTGAGCCCATTCAAATTTGTAAATTCATATAAGATCAAGATCTATTTATTGGTGAATTTTACTTGATTTTTAGAGTTGGGTTTTTTTTCTCTGTTATTTATTTGTTTTTGTTTCTTTTGTCTTGTTTGCGCGTAGACGTCGATACTTCGGGAAGTTTTGCAGACGAAGGAGCACCTCAAGACCAAGACCAATACCTAGATCTATTCCAAGGCAAGTTATACCTTTGATCATATTGAACCCAGTTTTCAAAATACTTTGTTTCAATGTATTGCATTCTAATTCAAGTATTTATTTAAATGCTTTTGGGATAGTTATTAATACAATTTGTTATATCCACATTGTCTATTGTATGCTATGATCTTTTATCGCCCTAGGTTGGTTCATTACTAGTTGGTATTATCGTAGCACCAACGTGGGTTGGTTAGATACGAGTAGATTGCTTAGCCATGCCACGAGTCATCGTTTCATGAGTTGCAAATATAAACTTGACTAAGTGATTATGGAACTGTGTGATGAAACTGTGTGTGTTGTGTGCTATTACTCGTTGATGGCATGTGTTGCACTTAATCAATAGGGTGGGAAAAGATTTGGACTGATGCAAGTGGTGGATCTGTGTGAATGGTGGAGCTGTGTGCTTATTAAACTTTGTGATTTGGAAAAAACTGGAAGTCTTGCCTTGGTCAATTAAGGACTTAACTTTGTGCGCCATTGAACTGGGCCTTACTGTACGACCACATGCCTAGTATGGGCTAGGCCTAACTTAGTAAGTTATGGAGTCTTGGCATTGACAACTCAGGTTGTATTTAAGCTATGTGATGGGCTGGAGGTGTGATATGTCACATCGCGGGACGGTTCGCTGCATCCCTGTCCAACGATGTGTATCGTAACCAAATGCTATGTGTATCGATTGGCCGGTAGGAAAGCACATCGGGAGTGTCATTGTTTGAGATGAAATCTCTGAAAGGTTTTGTTATGGTTAGTGCTAGTTACACTGATTGTATCGTGTGGGTAAAGTGTACAACCTCTGCAGAGTGTTAAACCAATCTATTCTAATAGCCGCGTCCTCGGATATGGATATGCTTGGGGATTTCACACGAGGGGTAGATTTTCATAAAACATTTGGGAAGGGTCAGTTCGGTGAGATAACTTGTACAACTGTGTGAATAACTTGTTTAGACTGTGTGTCCTTTGTGAAATCAAATGTTAAATTAATAGTCTTTATTTGTTTTAAATTTTGTTTCAATCTATTATCTGTATTCAATTGCAAATGTTGTATTTCTGCAAAATAACCACAAAAACCATTCCTTTGGAATAAGCCATCATGTATAATTGCATTATGTGGTATGACTTGCGAGTACGGTGTGTACTCACTCTTGCTAAACAAATCAACAGAAGTGGAGGAGTGATCGCCAGCTTTTGAAGAGGAATTCTACGAAGGTTGATCGTTAGGGTCTTGATCCCAGTCAGTTGTCTGTGGTAAATTGATGGGAGCCCACTGGAGTTTACTTCTTTTTTGCTGTAGTTTATTTCTTTATTGCCAGCCTTGCATGGCTTAATAAATGTAAAACTCGACCATAAGGTCCCAACATTTATTTGTTATTCAAAGTACTCGTTTATTCTGATATTCGCTGTATGGATGTGATATTTCATCGATGTTGATACTGTGTGCACTAGCGTGATCCTGGACTAGTGCATAATACACAGAGGGTCCAGATTGGCATATTTGGGTCCCGACAAACACCAACTAACATTAGTAATGGATTCAACTAGATCTACTAAGAATCAACCTAGCTAAAACCAAAGTGGAACGGGGGAACCAAATCCAGTAGCAGGCCGAGCCGGGAGTGGGCTTAGGGCACCAGGGGAGAGAACCGAGAGCGGGAGGCCAAGCACCGGGCCGGGTCTGGGGAGCCCAGGGCGGCCGGCGGCCGAAAGGCCGAGCCGTCGTGCACCGGACCGGGAGGGAGCTGAGGGGAGGAGGACTCGGTAGCAGTGGCGCTTGGGGCCGCAACTGCGCCAGGAGGAGCTAGCTGGGAGGAGAGAGCCGAGGCGACCGGGAGGCCGAGCGACCGGGGGCGAGCGCATGGCAGCGCCTGGCCATTCGGCCGCACAGGGTGAAGAGGAGGCGGCAAGGAACCGGAGCAGGGAGCAGAGTCGGAGGGAGAGGCGGTGCCTAGGAGAGGTAGGGGGAGGCGAGAGGTGGGGAAGGGGATAAAGGAGCCGGCAGGTGTAGAGTGTCGGCCGGGGATTAGGGTTATGATAGGAAGTAGTTTAGGAGAAAAAGGTAATTAGGGGAAGGTCAATTAGGAAACAGAGATTAGGGAAATATGGAATTTGATAATTAAGTAATGAATTGATTTGGTGATTATGTGTAGGAAATTAAGCAAGGGAAAATTTAGGAAAATCGGCATAGCTTGTATTTATTCAATTAATTAGAACCACCCCATTTGTGTGTATTAAGGCATTCTTAGTAGTGTGCACTCGGATAAATTCGTGTAGGCGTAGCGAATCGTAGAGCGACTTTAGTGGAAAAATGCTAACTGGGCCGGGACTCGAAAAATATTTGTAAAATGAAATTGGCTAACAGATAGGAGTTGCGTTAGCAGTTTACGCGCCTACTATCACACAAACCACACTAAGTATTTGCTTAATTATTTATTATTCTCACCGTCGTATAATTACAGCAGATGAGCCGACGCTTGCAGGTGTAGTTGGTATAGATTTCGTCGACGATGATCTTTTCTGCAATTCTGAAGGCAATCGATCCTCTTGAACATCAATATAGTTATTTTAAATTTAAACCGTATATTGTTGTAGAATATGTATTACATCAAAATTTATTTCCCAAAACTCAAATAAAATGATTGAGATGATTATGAAAGAGATGAGAAAGATGAAAGGAAATGTGATAATATTATGATATGGCTGGTAAAGGGGGCCCAAGGCAGGGGAAGAAAATGAGAAAAAGATGATGATGACGAGGTAAGAGGTGGGACCCCTTTACATATGACTAAAATATAAGGACCAGCCAAACTCTTACTCGGTCAGAAGCCGTGAATAAGTGCCAACCATTTTTCCGTTTCGGCGGGCAGAAAATGCTACCATGTTACGTGATTATGCTTTCCACACTGGGTAAGTAATAGGTGTGAGTGTGATATGGAGGAACCCAGGACCGGTAGGAGAAGTCCGGAAGTGGGGGATCCAAGGCGCTATAGCGCTAAGGTGGAGTGTTGAGTGCAGGATAGAAGATGCCTCAACCAACATTACCAGAACTCAGTGTGAAGACGAGGTCGGCACCGACGGAACGTAATGGGTGGAAAAATTAATCACGTAACCTGGAAAACGTTCTGTATTCTGAACTTGAACCCGCATCAAAGGAAATGATGGGGGACCTAGTTCATTTTAGAGTTCAGAATAGCTATGGGTGAAGTGGTACAAGTCTGCACAGTGCTATACAAATCATGAATTCATGCCAGTCTCCTGGATTGGAGTCTACGGGAACCACCAGGGGTCTATCTTCTCTCCGAGTGACCAGTAGTGTTTTCAGTATTAAAATCTTCCATCTAATGTTTTAATGATTTATTTTTCAGAAATGAGATGATATAGAAAATGTGATAATGCATGAGATAAGTCATACAAAGGCATCTTGCTTATTAATGCTTGCTGAGTACTTTTGTACTCAACCTTGCTAGTATTCTCCTTTGTAGATCCTAGTCCGGCCGGGAACTATCCCGTGTGGGATGAAGGACTTGCAGGTATCGAAGAGGCCGCAAAAGGCGAGGGAACCGACCACGAGTACCAGGGCGAGATGGGCGCCATCTTTGACGCGTGGGACGAGTAGACGACCAGAAGAGCTTGGCCGACAAGCGAGGGGACTTGGTCCCATTTATCGGAGGTGGTGTACTATTTTTAAAGACCATAGTCCTGCGTGGCTACTGTTATAATAGAGATGTACAGTTTCTATCATATTGTTCTGCTGCGCAACTCTGGTAAAAAGGGCTTGCTATTCGTCGGAGCGGTGTTCTACCGGGCATACGAATAGTAATCCGTGTGCCTAAGTGCGATTACCCTAGGGGTAATGACACGGGGCGTCACACTCACGAGTGCCCCGGTCTTAGTCTCTCCAAGACCAGAAGAGACATTGCTGATTTACGTGGCTACAAAGCTACAGGCTGTCAGCGGTGTACTTGTCACATCCCCAATTTAATAAAGAGGATTACTATGCATCTCATTAGCATGCATCAAATTTTTAAGCAATTGAATTATGATTTGTTTTAAGAAAATCTTATCCAAATGTTTCAACATACACTTACAAAAATAAATCCTAAAGAAAATAATATCAAAAACTTATGATCATCCTCTGGAAACAATTTATTCAATTACTATATTAATTATCATGTATTAATATATTTTTTCCCAAATTTTTGGAACCCAATATGACCCTCATAAATTTCAAACTCGCTGTCAACATATACTTTTGGGAATTTAAAATATACCAAATAAATGATGAACATTGAATTTTACAAATTTTTGTGGGTACTAGGTTGCCCCAGGAACCCCTCTGATTAATATCATATTTTTATGAATTTAATTGCTATATTTTGAAGGCCAGTCAAACTAGGAGGTTTAAAATTCAAATCTGGTCAATTGGGAGCACTATTCCTCGGGCTCAAACCCAATACACATTAGTCCGACCGAGTCACTTGGCAAGCCGTCCCAACCAAACCCTCTCGAATGCTGACCCTCCGATCCAGATCCAACGGCTAATCTCCTCGCGCGCGCGCCCGCTCGTTCCTTCGCTCTCTCTCTCTGCCACCGGGTCCCACCTGTCGGACTTGTCTTCTCCCTCGCGCTGGCACTCGTGCAGAAGCCGAGCGCCATGCGCCGCGTGTCCTCTGCGGAGCTCTGTCACCGCCGTGACCGCACCACCCAAGCTGACCAGTCCCCGAGCTTCCCTAGCTAACGCCGCCTCCTCCACCCGGGCTGCCGCCTTTAACTCGCCTCCTCGCTCTCTTTTCCCTCACTTCTCCTCCGGCCGTCGAGGAGAGGGAAGCTAGCATGAGCTCTGTTCTTCGGTAAACCTCTCGTCTCTGGGTCTCCGAGCTTTCTCTTCTGATGCTGGTTCCATTATGACTGAGCTCCAGCTTTGGTTTCGCTTGTAGCTTCTGGAACGCGACTGTGTCTTCCTCGGCTCCGGTTCACGCCCAGAGCTTGCACCCGGGGACAACTCTGTGCTATCTTCTCCTCCGGTGAGATACTTGCTAACTCCAGCGCATCACTTCATGTCTTTGAGCTAGAGTATGAGTTCCCCTCACCCAATTTTGGCAATGCACGACAGGAGCTTGTGAATTCGAAGGTCGGTCCATTTTCGGTCGAAACCCAAACTCTTCGTCTCGCACTTTGATCCGGTAAGACACTCTTCAATCCTCTGCTGATATAGCATACTCTAGGGATCTTTGAGCCATCCCGAAGCTTCATTGTCTTCTTTGTTGCTCAGGGTGTCTTCTCCTCGTTGAACCGCACCGCCGCCGTGGACCTCACCGTCGCCCAGCTAGCTCCGGCCATCCACTCTTCTCTCCAACACTCAGGTAGCTCCCCAGTAGTCCCTGGATGCTCAGGCACCCGCATTTGAACCGCTGCTGAGCGTTATCTAGCTGCTGCACCGTTGCCGTATGTACACCGCCGCTCCTCTCCGATGAGCCGCCGGCACAGGCCACCTCAAAGGGCGCCACCACCACCCATGGAAGCGCATTGCTATTAGGAACCCATCCCTACCCTTGGCTGGCTCCGCCGTGGCGCGTAGCGCCGGCGAGTCTCCGAGCAATCTCACGGGCGCGTTGTCGGACGCGTCCGACAACTGTAGCAACAACATTAAGGCGATGATCCGGTCATTAAATGGCTAATGATTGCTTACTGTAGTAAATGATGTCTTAAGCAAAGTGATGAGTCTATTACATGTGGGCCCGTGCACAGAAAACAAAAGGGTTAAGCTGCGGCTGACAGGTGGGTCTGGCCACTTAACGCATGTTCACTATGCTGTGAGCCGGCCGTGGACGTATGGTCCACGATGCGAAGAGACCCCAGCAGACAGAGGGTCCCGCTTGTCGATCGGAAATTAAAATCCACAATGGGTAAAGAAGAAATGGCACTGTGACTGGCCCCACATGTCAGTAGTAGTGGCTAGGTGCGGCTCGGTAAGAAAAGTAATAATCAATTAAGAAAATCAGAATGTATTTAATTGTAAACTGAAAAATATGATTAACTTCAAAAATGCATAACAAATTCATTTTTACCCCCAAATGGGATGAAACCAGTGCTGGTAATTTTTATTTTTGATGATATTTATTTTAAAGAAGGTTGCACATTTTTCTCTGCAGCAAAGAATATAGTTTTGGAAAAATAAGCATTTAATGAATTATCTTTACAATAGAAAAATGGTTATAACTTTGAAAATTCATAACTTTTGCATGGAAACTCTTAATGAGATGAACCAATTTGCAGTGGACTCACCATAATATTCCCAATTTATCTATGAAATCAATTACCACCCCACTATTCTACAAATTTTTGGTCAAAACTTTAAATTGAATAAAATGCATTTTCGGGACATACAAACTTCAAACGACCATAACTTTCACCTACTAAATCCAATTCGAATAATTCTTGTACCTAAATTCATCTTGAAACATAAACTATCTACTTAAGAAAAATCATGTTTTTTGGAGCACTCTGATTTTTATGTTATTTCTCGATATTTATCGATATTTCCGTTCTTTAGATACCGACGAAATCAGCGTAGATTCTTACGCCACCGAGAGTGGGCAACTACTCTTCCAGCAAGGCAAGCATCATTTGAATTTTCTTTTGCATCATATTGATCCCAATTTTATTACACTAGTGTTTGAAATGCAATGATATTTGCCTGTATGCTATTTTCGGTATACCGGTATGTTGTGAGTTGATTAGTTATGTCCTATACTTGCTGGTTATCCCTGATATTTCCCATACACATATGCTTAAGGTAGATGGTGTGATGATATGATCGTTGTGTGAATGTACGTTTATCATTGCAAGTCTAGATAACGCGGTAGATCAATTGACGAGACTAGCTCGTCAATTATGGGAGACACGTAACGATTCTTATTCTTTTATTAATTTTTGTCCAGATTGTTACTTCTGGTAATTGAGTTAAATTTTGGTTATGTTAAAAAGGCTTTTGGGTCCGGACAAGTGGTTGTAGTGTGGGTGCTGTTATGCACGAGACCCGGGTTTGTGGTTGTCTTGTCTGGACCATTAAGGACCGAGCCATGGATGTTACACTCCAAGTACCGAGCGTACTATCACATGCGGTATATGGGTACCGTACGGTTAAGTAAGGGAAAAGTTTTATTGGGTTGGACCGCAGGTGGTGTGAGGACATAGAGACCGTGAAATCCTATGTTCCTTAGGAACCCAGTGTGATATATACTGTGCTTAATGAGCACGATTACTTATGTTGAGGAAAAACAACGTACTAACTACCTCACACTGACCCCTCCGGCACAACGTGTGTGCCCGCTTAGCGTTTGCTATATGCTTATATCTAAGTTGGGATTTGTCTCACATGGGTGGTCTATCTCATTAGGATTTTCTTGCTAAAAATGACTGTATCTCAATTCTCCCCGGCTGGCATACCTAAGGAAGTGTGCTATTTTTCGGAGGCATCCGGAGGCTTACGGGTTAGTCGGGTCATGTGGGTAAAGTAGTACACCTCTGCAGAGATAATCTATCCGAATAGTCGTGTCCACGGTTATAGACAACACTTGGTTTAAGTATGCTTCATCGTTAGACTTGAAAATTAAAAGTTGACATGGTTATAATTGGTTTCGGCATTGTCGACGATCAAATCGCCGATCTTATGAATATATAAATGAAAAGAGGAAAAATATGTGTATCTCCTGGGAGTGGATCTGACTTGCTCTTTATTGCTATGAACTCACGATTACAAACACTGAGAGTATCTAAAAACACAACACTTTGCTATATCTCGCTTGATGTGCTTCTATAGGACTGTTGCTGATGTCTGTCTTGACCTCTCAATGTTTTCTAATCGGCTGTGTTGTGATGTGTTGTCTCGTGTCCTCCTTCCGGCCTTCTATGATCCTCCTTAAGTACTTGATGAAGCGGTGGCAGTTATCCCATGAAGAGACATCCGTTGGGGAGCGACGCGTCTGGTCGGGAAGAGGCGGCGGCTTGATTTTCCACCAACCGCAGAGGCGCTTGGTGAAGATGTCAACGCTCGCGGTTAATGGTTTTAAGAAACGTTACACCATCAACCGGATAGTGTTGTATTATGCGGAATATGAAACACGTGGTTCATTCATCACATAGTGAGTGGCGTGGTCGGGACTCGACCTGGGCGCTGCTCATAGCTTTACGAGCACTTACCTGGTCGTGGACTAGGTTTGGAACTTGGTCCGACCAGGGTATTTATTATATAACTTCTGTAGTACCTACGACCAGTTAGGTCGGTGGTCTTAGAAGTTACGACCACGAAGACGTATGGTCTTTATCATATATTAAGATAATATATGAATATTTTAATCCTCAACAGGCATGAATGGGATGTTCGTGCACTTTAGTTTATCAAAGTGGACAGCCACTTTGGTATTGTTTGATTTATTACATTATCTATGTCTTGTGAAACTTCCGTTTGAATAAATGGTTTGCAACTGGGCTTTTGAAAACTAGATGGTCTAGGGATGTAAGATGTTGTGTTTTATGCAAAACTAGAACCACTAATGATATCCCTTGATTGCCCAATATGCATAACTACTTTTCTTTGTGTAAGACTTGCGAGTGCACTTGTACTCAGCCAGATGTTGGCTGGCCTTTTTTTTTCTTTTCAGGTGAGGACAACTTTGAGCCCGATGAGCTCGGCAGTGCCGATTTAGGCGGCACTGACGAGTAGTGCTATTATTTAACCCCAGTCGGTTGCCAGGGGTTATGGGCATACCATGCTAGACTTTGGTTTATTTATCTTGCTTCCGCTGTTATTTGTCACTCTTAATTGAATTTGGTCGGTCGGCCGTTATGTAATAGTTGTAGACTTAACTATTATGATGTATGTCTTTTGGATTGTTAATGTACGATGTTGTATGGATGTGATCAACGTTGAAGGTGAGTTTGAGGGCACGTTGATCGCTGATCTTGGGAGCCAACGTGGTCTCATTCTCACTGTGATGAATTCCCTTTTAACTTATTTAAGTGTGTGCTTGAACCGTTGGAGAATCGGTCATCATGCGTGCTCTGAAAGGAGTAGCGCGTATGATCATCGGGGCTTTAGTTTCGGTTGGGACGTCACTTAGGTGAAGTTAACTTGGAATTCATTTACTTGAGGCCCAGAGTTACTTCCTTAAGATCGTGATTACCTCGATCTTACGGGATTAACCCGGGGGTCCTCACAGTACTGGTCGTAGAATGTAAAAACGTCCAACGACCAGTATATTACGTAACCGAAGTCTTACATGGACCAAAGAAAAGATACCCACAGGTACAAAAGCTGCTCTATGGTCTCCTTATGGCTTCAAGGAAACTAAGGCATTACTTTCAGGCCCACAAAGTGGTCGTGCCTACTGGATATCCCTTAGTTCAAGTCCTTGGAAATAGGGAATCGTCAGGACGAATAGCAAAATGGGCGGTAGAACTAGGGACATTCGACCTCCATTTCATCTCACGAACAGCCATAAAGTCTCAGGCAATAGCAGAATTCATTGCCGAGTGGACAAACCCGGAACTTAAGCAAGGACCTGAGTACGAGCACCACGACGAGTGGACAATGTACTTTGACGGTTCCTTGATGCTTAAAGGATCGGGGGCTGGAGGCATTACTTTCAGGCCCACAAAGTGGTCGTGCCTACCGGATATCCCCTTGGTCAAGTCCTTGGAAATAGAGAATCATCAGGACGAATAGCAAAATAGGCAGTTGAACTAGGGACATTCGACCTACATTTTATCTCACGAACAGCAATAAAGTCCCATACAATAGCAGAATTCGTTGCCGAATGGACAAACCCTAAATTCAAGCAGGAACCAGAGTACGAACGCCACGAAGAGTGGACAATGTATTTCGACGGTTCTTTAATGCTCAATGGATCGGGGGCTGGAGTCATCTTGATATCTTCTACTGGCGAACACCTCAGGTATTCCATCCAGATCAACTTTCCTGTTACAAACAATGTAGCAGAATACGAAGGTTTACTAGCAGGATTTCGAGCAGATCATTCGCTCAGGATTCGCAAATTACTAGTGAAAGGCAATTATCAACTAGTAGCGAATCAAGTGGGAAAGAGTATCAATGCTCAAGTACCAAGATGTCATCTTATCTGGCGAAAGTATGGAAACTCGAAAAACACTTCTTCGGTTTTATGATCCAACATATTCCTAGAAAGAAAAACTTTCTGGCAGACCAGTTGGCACGGATGGCCTCAACCAGGTCCACCGTGTCGCCCGGAGTTTTTCTCAAGCAACTCGATTCACCCTCGGTGGTCGAGCATTTCGAGAACATCAATGATTCACATCAGGTCATACGAATTGATTCTGATGACATAGATGCTCCACAGATCGGTGACGATCAGGGTAGAGATTGGATGACATCGATCTACAATTATCTTCAGCATGACCTAATTCCAGAAGATGATGTAGAGGCTGATCGTATAGCACGAAAAGCCAAATCATACACTCTAATTAAACGTACCTTGTATAAACGAGGATCTCATGGAGTGTTGATGAGATGCATATCTCAATCGGATGGCATTAAGTTGCTAACCAAAATTCATGGAGGAGTCTGTGGAGCACATCATTCCTACAAAACATTGGTCGATAAAGCCTTCAGGCAAGGATACTATTGGCCAACTGCCCTTCATGATGTAAAAGAGCTCGTGTCGAAGTGCGTACAATGTCAGTTTCATAGCCAACAAGTACATCAGCCGGCACAAGCTTTGCAAACAATTTCTCTTTCTTGGCCTTTCGCAACCTGGGGACTAGACATTCCGGGACCTTTCCCAAGAGCACCCGGTGGCTTTGAATTCCTTTTCGTCATAATTGACACGTTTACAAAATAGATCGAAACCAAGCCAGTTGTTAAAACTACAACTGAGGCCGCTAAGAGATTTCTCACAAAAAATATGATCACACGATTTGGTGTACCCAGTCATATAATCACATATAATGGTGCTCAGTTTTCAAGTGGCAGTTTTCAAGAATTCTGCGATGAGCTTGGAATCAAAGTCCATTTCGCTTCTGTCGCTCATCCACAGAGCAACGGAGCAGTTGAGCGTGCCAATGGTATCATAATGCAGGGGGTTAAACGCCGAGTGTTCGACCAGTTAATAAAACGGTCAGGAGCCTGGGTTCAAGAACTTCCCTCTGTTTTATGGGCCGTTCGAACCACGACCAGTCGTGCGACCGGCGAAACACCATTCTTTTTAGTATATGGTGTTGAAGCCGTGCTTTCTCTAGAACTAAAAATTGGCTCTGCTCGAACCGATTGTTTCAACATAAACGATCAAGAGGAACGACGACTCGACGATATCAATTTCCTTGAAGAACAACTAAACCAAGCCCTAATACGTTCGGCAATCTATCAACAAGCCATGAGAAGGTACCATAGTCGTAAGGTGCAACCTCGCAGCTTAGCTGTAGGTGATCTTGTTCTTAGAAAAAATTCAGAGCCAAGCAAATCACAACAAGCTTTCTCCCAAGTGGGAAGATTCATACACTGTGGTCGAAGTCACCCGACCAGACTCGGTACGATTAGCTATGTCAGATGGGAGGGTTTTGTCTAATTCTTGGAATATTGATCAACTATGTAAGTTCTTTGTTTAATTTATTTTTTTCATTTCTATTAAATTTAAAAGGTTGTTTAATCCATTAAATTCTCTTGGCGAGTGATGTTATTTATATGTCTTTACCCAACTCTGGTCGACTAGCGGTTCATATGCAAAAGATTATGGAGATTATATTTTTATTTTTAAAATTCTGTTCTACTCTCGTTTGGCTACCGGCCGGGACACGAAAAACCTCCTAGTCGAAGTCTCTCCTTTTTCGCACGTGGTTCGCCCACTGGAAAGAGCTTCCTTGCGACGGACTTTTTCCTACGATCCTCGCTGCCAGTCAGACCAGAGCATGAACACGTATTACAAAATATATTTTATATCGTCGTTTCTTAGCAGTTCGTTCCGACCAGCATTGAGTATTACATAGAAAGAAAACCACTTGTCGTTTATTTTTGTGCATCTTTGCATTCAAGTTTTCTTATCAAGGAAAGTCATTTCTTTCGACCATACATTTTCTTAGTAAGTACTTCGATATAAGAAACAGATTTACAACTAGTTAAAACCTGGCACTAGTTTCGACCAAAAAGGTTTACTAGTATTATTACGATCAGTTTTTCACACAATCAGTACATACTTTCAAACAATGGTTGAGACTTAAGTTCATATTCTTGGCCTACTGCTTATATAGTAAAATTCTTCTACTATAAAACAGTCAGGGGTTAGATAATATATGAATGTTCATAAGTCGACCGAACGAACAAGAGATTTTATTGATAAGAAAATGGTAAGTTTTGCATCTTCATATATCTTTACATTGCATTTCTACTGGAGATCGGCCAACTAATCACGGCTTGACGGAGATCCAACCTCCATTTCTTCTGCAACCTTGTCTCCAAGAGGTCTTACTTCCTTGAGAAACTAGGTCTTACTTCCTTGAGAAACTTGGTCGCCTCTTCAGGCAAGCAGTTGAAGTCCTTCTCAATAGCTTGAAGATTGGTGGAGGGGTCGGAAGCCTTCAGTTTCGCCAGAGCGAAACTAACTCCGATGGCAATGGATTTTTTCATAGACTAGGCATAATTATCTCTAGTAGTCTTGAGCAGGCACTTAAGATCCTCCAGAAGACGGCCCAGGTAAGTCACCTTTTCCGTTGGATGTTTCAGGGAGGGCAAGCTCGGTCCTGATCCCATATAAAAAATCATTTTGTTAAGCGAAGTGATTTTCTCGTTGAGATTAAGCATAAGAGCTGCCTCCTTGTCTTGCTCAAATTCCAAATTTTTCTTTGCTCTGGTTAGCGCTTGATTTTGTTTTGCATAAGCAAAACGAGCGTTAGGCAGGGGTGATTAGAAGAGATACTAAGTCAAGTCTACAACTAGCTACCTTTGATCTTTTTTCTGGAAATCTCCAAAATTTATTTATTCTTGGTCGTCAAGTACGCGATCGACCGGTCCTTAGCTTGGCATTCCTCCTCAAGCTTTGTTATTTTGGCTTCTTTGGCCATAGCTTCGTCTTTTATTTTCTTCAAATCTATCAAATATGATAAGGGAGAATAATTAAAAGAGAATAACATAGTCATAAGGAAGGAAAACAAGTTAAGAAGAAAGTTCTTACTTTCTAATTTGGAGTGTTTTTGCTCTTAGATCTTTATCCGCTGGGTCAGTCCTCCGACCACAGCGAAGTTCTCGACCATATGCTACATATATAACATTTTTTATTTAAGTCTCCTATAAACTTCAAAAGGAGCTATAGAAATGGTTGTAGACACTTACCCTAATTGCTACATCATTATAATAGGCAAAATTTTATCAGGACTCGTCTCGGCTTGACGATCCGATGTTCTCCCCCAAACTTCATCAAGCTCCTTATCCTCGATAAATCGATGAGAAAAAGGAAACTTATCAGTTTGGGAAGGGTTTCTTGCAGAAGTCGGAACCTGTTGGGTGTGTGCAGGGATTCCTACCTCCGCTGATGGGGTAATAATCACCACGGGATCCAAATCAGGTTCCGGCACTGAAGCTTGCTCGGGGGCTCTCCTAACTACTTCCTCCTAAGGGTTTCTAACATGAGAAAAGCTCTGGTCGGAGGTGCCCTCGATCACCTGATCTTCCGGAATGGACTGATAAAAAACGACTGGTACTCCACAAGATCTGCACAAAAGAAAGAAAAGGAGTTCAGGAGTTCAAGTCCACTAAAGACGTAATTCAGGTATATGGCCAATTCATTTATACATATCTGGTTGCTTTCTTGGTCTTGACTTTGAAGTGCGCCGGCTTGAAGTCCGTAGCGCTCTCCTTTCTTTTCTTTTCAACCAATTTTACCAGTTCCGAACTGGTAGGGTTGGTTGTACCCTCTACACTCTCCAGCAAAGATTCAGAAGTAATATTCTCGACCAGTTGGTCGAGAATAATATCCCTGATCGCTGGATCGGAAGGTGTAGACTCGTTGGTCTCTAAAACAGTTGCTTCAACCGCAACTGACAAGTCTTGAGCGATTGCATGGGACTCAACGATTACCGCCTAGATTAACAAGCAAAGTTAGTCAGGTGATGAACTTGCTTCGTCTAATAATAGTATTTCTGTTCGGTTATCTACCTCTACACGATCACTGTCTCTAGAGATTGCATAGCTGGTCGGATCATCAATTGGCTCACATGTTTCAGTGGCCTCATCAATCCTAAGCCCAACTGACTGCATGCCAAAGAGTATTTTGGGTAAAAACCGATCGGAAAATATTAGAGAGATGAAAAGTGATTGATATACTTACCCGATGTCTCTCAGCACTTTCTTTTGTGGTAACAACCGCTAGGATCAGAGGGAAGCCAGTCTTGTCGCTAGGCTCTCCAGCACAGATCATTTTGATCCTACTTCTGACATCATCAGAAGATAAGGATGTAACAAAAGAGAGGACTTAGAGTTATGAAAATAATCAATCAATTTAAACAAACTGGTCGGATTCCTTTGGGATTTACTTTCCCTGGAGTCTTTGGTCGCATCGTCACGACCAATGTACCAAAGCATCGCATGAGCTCTGGCCCACGACCAATGTACCAAAGCATCGCATGAGCTCTGGCCTTCAAGGGACTAATTCTCCGTATGGAGAAATCCCTCACCACATGCCAGGAGGTTAAACCCCTGACATTAAGGAGACGGATGGCTTCAACCCATCTCGCTACCTTTCCCTCCTTCTTCGAGGAGGAACGCCATCATGGATTCTCGACCGCCTTTTTTACCGCTGTAGTAAAGGCCATCTTGTTGAGTAATCTTCATGTAAAACCAGCTCTTCTTCCACGATGACCATAAGGATTTTGAGTACATAGGAATGTACTCATCAGCCTTTCTATCGTGGAGGCGTAAAGTACACTGTCCAGGTGTGCTGGTCGTTTTCTTTGTGTTCGCCATTCTGTAGCAATACTTGAAAAGGTCCAGAGTTGCTGGAATTCCCAAGTACGCTTTGCAGTGGTAGACAAAGATGTTGAGATTGGCGATGGCGTTGGGGGGCCAGATTGATCAGTTCCACCGCATAATACTCCAAAACTTGGGAAAGAAAGGAGTGAACTGGGAGTCTGAAACCGCATTCAATATATGCAAGAAAAACCAGAATTTCTCCATCTTTGCTGCTTGGAGAATGCTCCCCGATAGCTGATCTCCAAGGAATCAGACTTCTGTCGGGCAGTAGTCCAACCTTCTCTAAACTTTCCAGTTTTTTCTCACTCAAATTGGAGATCGACCAGTTGGTAATGAGATCCGACATGTCGATTTCTTTTTGGATGAGGAAGGCAAAAGTGGGGGATCTGCCTGATAAGATTTCGTCGGAAGAAAGTGTTTTCACACGACCCATTCATTTAAAGTTCGAGGGCTAGCTGACGAGGATTAAAACCTCGATGTATTATTTTAAATACATAAGAGAAGACCATACGACTTCATGGTCGTAACCCCTAAGGCTAACGACCTTACTGGTCGTAAGGATTCTAGAGGTTACACAATAATTACCCTGGTCGGACAAGGTCCCGTACCTAGTCCCCGACCAGTTGACTACTCGTAAGGCTATGAACTGGTATCATCTGGATCAGAATCCAGATATATCCTTACCGTGTGATGAATGGAACATGTGATGTATATTCCATACCACGCGACGTTACATAATTCTAAGACACTGGACTACGGTTGAATATCTCACACACATATAACCGCACAACAGTTGATACCCTGTCAACTGACACCTCTCTCCGACTAGACGCGTCACTTCCTAACAGGTGTCTCTCTAGAGGATAACTGCCACCGCTTCATCAACTACTTAAGGAGGATCGCGGAGGAGAGGAGCGAAGTAGATCACAGAAGAGAGATTGAAGGCAATTGAGAAGATTAGCGGTTGATTTCCATAGCAAGCATTGTATTCCAGTGTGACTAGGATTAGCCTTTAGTTTGAAGACAAACATTCCTTGTAATAGCCAGTTCACAGCAATAAAGAGTGACCCAATTCCATTCCAGGAGATACGCTCTATTTTTCTCTATTTTTTTATATTCATAAGATCAGCGATTTGATCGTCGACGGGATGTACAGTCATTTGTGTATAGATTAACCATCCAACCTGATCAATGTTAGTGCGAACTAAGTTTTTTGTATGTGATGAACTAATTGTGAATGTGTGATGACTTGTAACTTTATGAGTTATGACTTATGAGTTAAATATGGTAAACTAAGTGTTATGTTTCTGATGAACTAGTTAATGCATCTTGCTAGTGCCAATGTTATGTGTAGTTGCTGAAAATATAAATAATTCATGAATGTTTGCATCAAATAAACTAGTTATATGTTTTTTGTTAATTTATGGCATACAATTTTAGGGGTTTGCATGTTCCAAAAAATATCCTCGGTCATATTCGTTTCGATTCGTATTCGCTCTGTATTCGTATTTGATATTATTCGTATCCGTATTTGTATCCGGAGTATTCGTATCCGGATCGCGAAAAATATATGAAAACAAATATGGCAAAGCCATTATCCGTCCGTATTTGATCCGTTTTCATCCCTAGTACCAAGTTTGGTTCCAATAGGAACAACTGGTGCTAAGCACACTGCTATCATCCCTGACAGAAGATATCCTCAGCCAGGTTCTTATCCTCACCTCCGCAACAGCTGTTTGGGAGGCAGTTGAGGCCATGTTTGCATCACAGATTAAAGGAAGAACCATGTAGACTGTGATCCAGATTGCAAACTTGAAGAAAAGAGACATGTCCATGCCAGAGTACTTCCGCAAGATGAAGGCATTGGTAGACTCTCTTGCTTCGGCCGACTCCCCATTACGTGAAGAGGAGATCATGTCATACATGCTCACAGGGTTAGGACAAGATTACGATTCTTTGATCACATCGGTGTCCACTCGTGTTGAGTCAGTTGGGCAACTGAGCTATCTACGCTCATCTCATTAGCTACAAGCTACGACATGAGTAGCCAGAGGCTTCAACACAGATGATGTCATCTGCTAACAATGCGATGCACCATGACAATTGTGGAAGCAATGGAGGACACGGACAGAAGCGTGGACGCGGTGGTCATGGCCTTGGCGATGGTGGTTGCGGCTCAGGACAGTCTAGCAATGGAGGACATCCAACCTGACAAGTATGTGGTAAGTATGGACATGAAGCTTTGCATTGCTATCACTGGTTTGATAACTCGTATCAACATGAGGATCAAAATCGGTCGGCGTCCGCTGCTGCAACTTCATGCAAGGTGGATCAAAACTGGTATGTTGACACCAGGGCAACGGGTCATCTAACAAGTGATCTTGATCGCTTGTCCATCAAGGAGTGTTACGGAGGAGGAGATAAAGTGCATGTCGCCAACGGTTCATGTCTGTCCATCTCTCATGCTAGTCATTCAATTATCATAGGTGATTCTGGTTCTTCCTTTCACCTAAACAATGTTCTTCATGTCCCTAGAGTTAGCAAGCATCTCCTTTCAGTTCAAAAGTTTGCCTATGATAATAACGTCTTCTTTTAATTTCATCCTTCCTATTTCCTTGTTAAGGATCGAACCACGATGAGAGTTCTGCTCCATGGAGAGTCTGAGGGAGGCTTGTACTTTCTTCCACATATTTACATAAACCATTCCTCCTTTTTGGCAATTAAGCTTATAAAGGAGCTTTGGCACAAGAGGCTTGGGCATCCAACATCAGCAGTTATCCACAACATCTTCGAGTCTAGTAGTTTAGATATATCAAATAAAGAGTTTTCTGTTTGTGATGCTTGTCAACGAGCAAAAACTCACCAGTTACCTTATCAAACTTCTAGTCGTATTACCACTTGTCCTCTTGAGCTTGTTCATACCGATGTATGGGGTCCTGCTATAACCTTCGTTGGAGGTTTTCATTATTATGTTAGCTTTATCGATGATTACAGTCGTTATACTTGGATCTATCTTCTCAAACACAAATATGATATTGAGCATGCTTTCTTCCCGTTTAAATCTTATGCCGAAAGGTTTCTGAACATCAAAGTTTGTGTTGTTCAGTCTGATGGAGGGGGTGAGTATATCAAGCTTCACAAGTATGTTAGTCAAATCGGTATAGTTCATCGAATTTCTTGTCCTCACACTCAACAACAAAATGGTGTTGCCAAAAGGAAACACCATCATCTTGTCGAGACCGGTTTGGCACTACTTGCTCAATCGTTCATGAACATTTGGTTTTGGGATGAAGCCTTCTTGACTGTTTGCTATCTTATTAATCGTTTGCCATGTCGAGTTCTTGGCAACTCTACTCCAATCCAGCGATTGCTCAAAACTCTTCCCGACTATTCTATGCTACACACGTTCGGTTGTGTGTGCTATCCAAACCCCTGGCCTTATAATACAAGAAAGATTGATTTTAGATCCAAAACGATGTGTCTTTGTAGAATATAATCCTAGCTGTAAGGGTTACAAGTGTCTTGACAAGACCACCAGTCGTATATATTTGTGTCGGGATGTTGTTTTCGATGAAATCAAGTTTCCTTTTGCCACTGAAAATATTGTGGAGTCGCTGCCAAGCTATTCTAAAATAGACTTGTTCAAACGCTAGGCTGGGCCTGAAAAGCCCGGCGTCGAACAAGTAAGGCCGGGCCCGACCCGGCTCGAAAATTCATTTTTTGAAGTTTAAAATATTATTTTAATTATTTCTTTGGAATAAAAAGTGATATTTAATTCATTCCAAGAATAAAATAAATAGTTTTATATTATTTTTATTATTTTCAGTGGGATTTCGGGCTGGAAATCAAGTCTTGGGCCTGGCCGGACCAGACCGGGCTCTAGCTGAGCCACCGGGCCACCCATGAACAAGTCTATTGTGAAACTACTATTCTTACTCCCATTCCTTTGTCACCTCTTTCTGCTACGAATGAACCAGTGATAGTTGATGGTCGTGAGAGGTGTCACACGCCTGACATCAGTGCTACTGAACCTAGTCTTAAGTTCTCTGTTGCAGGTGACACAAGTTATAGTGATATCAATTCAAATCACTCAGGTTCAGAGAGCATATCAATTCACATCAACCGGAGAAGGCTCGAAGGGTCGCCGAGGCGCCCCGAGCCCAGGGTCAGGAGTACCCGGGGCCACCTCAACTGAGAATCTTCGTGGAGGTATTGCAAGCCTCGGGCGACTCCATTTACAATCTTGAGCCTCTTCCCCCAATCCAGCTCTTTGCTTTTCTTAGAATCTAGCACTCAAACAAGAAACGTCAGAGCCGTTAAAATGTTTCATGTTGACAAACACCTAGCGAGAGAATTCTACCGAAAAGGATTGTGTCGAGGCTCCTGTTTGACATGTATTCATACACGAGTAGCTTCTCATGTTCGTCCAAGCAAACGCCAACGAGCCTCACAAGGTTCTTGTGCTGAAGCTTAGCAACTAAAACTAGCTCGGTTTTCAGCTCTTCTAGTCCTTGTCTGGAACTCTGTGAGAGCCTCTTCACTGCTATTTCTTGACCTTCAGAAAGAACTCCCTGTGAGGATACTTAACACACTCACCAACAGACATACAATCAACAGAATGTATGTATTACATTACGGTATAGTTGGTACCTTATAAACCGCACCAAACCCTCCTTCGCCAAGCTTATTCCTTTCAGCAACTACAAGCTTTGCTTCTCAGGAAATGTAGACTAATGCCTTTTTATTTTACGAGATAATATAATTTAAAGAAATTAAATCATGAATGTAGTAAAGTCAACCAGCATTTTCACGCTGTTTTGCAATTGGTTAATGACTAAATATCCTTAGAAAGACTTACAAGGTACCGATGTGGGCTTTCTTGCTAGTCTTCTCCTCCAGAAACAAAAGCATGCTGCAATGAGGACTAATATTGCAGCTACTATGGGCAGTACAATGGCCAAGACCCGTCCTGTCCGATGTCTTGCTCTTTCTGCAAACAAATGATACCAATTTCAGACGGGACACATCTTAATAAGAACAAATCTAATAATGGGCAATTGGGCATGGTACATTAGGGGTTAAAACGGATCGATACAGACGGATAATAACTCTACCATATTTGTTTCCGGATTCAGATACGAATAATATCGAATACGAATACGGGGTGAATACCAATCGAAACGAATACGGTCGTGGATATTTTTCAGAACATAAAAATCCCTTAAATTGTATGCTAAAAATTAACGAAAACATATAACTAGTTTATTCGTTGTAAACATTCATAAATTATTCATATTTTCAGTAACCACACATAATATTGGCACTAGCAAACTGCATTAACTAGGTTATCACAAACATAACACTTATTTTAACATATTTAGCTTATAAGTCATAACTCACAAAGTCACAAGTCATCACGCATTCATACTTAGTTCATCACATACATAAAACTTAGTTCACACTAACATTGATAAGGCTGGATGGTTAATCTATACACAAATGACTGTAACATCCCAAAATTTGTTACCAAAAATAAAATTAATAAAGTTATTATTTTATTAGAATTTCTGAGATCTAAAAGAGTTTTCATGGTTAAAATGAAAAAAATAATAAAACAAAGTCAATTATTTAATTTCATAGTTTTTAATGTCAAAAATAAAATTTATTGAGTTTTCTGGGATTTAATTGGATTTAAAGTGAAAAAGGCTATTTTAATTAATTTCTTGAAGTTTCTGGATTTTAAAAATGTTTTTCCTACTTTCAGAAATTAAAAATAATTTACGTACAAAATTAAAAACCAACTTTAAGTTGGAATTAATTTTATTAAGTTCAAAATAATTCAAGTAATTTTTGTGATTTTTTCTAGATTTTTTTTAACTCTATTTGCCATTTTCTAAAAGGATTTGTGATTTGATTTGATTTGTTGTATTTTCTAAAATTTAAAAATCAATTAAAATCTTATTTTCTCTTTTGGGCCAAAATCCGGATATCCGGACTTCGTCTTATCGGGATAATCTGTATCCGCCTGATAGCATGACTACTGTATTCGTGTCCGTTTCCAAAAAAAAATCCGAATTTATTTCCGATCCGAAAACCATCTTGAGAAAAATCTGATCCGAGATAATCTGTTTTCGTCCGGATCAGTCGAAAACTATTTGATCTATTTTCACCCTACATGAGTGCTTATGTTTCGGAAATTCACCTTCTCCGGTCGTCGTCGGCGCCACATTCACTGGTGCCGGTCCAGGGGCGGTGCGGGCGGCCCCTGGAGTTGCAGCAGCGGGCGGCCGGAGAAGAAAGGATACGTCTCAAATCGGAAGTTGCACCGCACGCCAAAGACTCTCCCGCCAGGCTTCCCGACGAAATAATTTGGCGTAATCCTCCGGATTATGTCCCCGAGGCAGCTCCGGCAGTCGGCCGCCGTCATGTCCGGCGTGCACTGTGCCAGCGAGTAAATCTTGGTGTAAGTCCCGTCGAACCCCTCCTCCCTCGTGCCGAACCGCCTGAGCGGATCCGCTGCCACGTACTCGGCAATGGTGTCATGAGCCGGCCGGAGGCGGCGTCGAACGCCGGCGCCGCCGCGGCGCTGACGTTGTTGTAGTTCCAGGCGACGTACCTCCCCCTGTAGTCGGTGACGTTGGTGAGGAAGTTGCAGTCGGAGAAACGGAGGATGCAGGGGTCGTCGTACATGGTGACGCCCTTGTTCAGCGCGCAGAGCTGCTGCACGTTCTGGAAGGCGGTGGCGACGCACGCCGCGCAGGAGGAAGCGTTGGTGTCGTCGCGGCAGAGCACGAGGGTGTAGACGACCGGAGGCTTCTGCATTTTATTTTACCTGCAGGTGCAGTGAAGACAAGATCAAGAAAGAAGACGAGCAGATTTGATTCGGTTGCATTGCACTTGGGTCTGGTCAAGTGTGTGGAAGGCTTCTGCATCTATTATTTTTCTGTTGTGCCTGGTATAGCGACCGATGCTGATGGCTACGGCCTACGAGTCATCAAATCTAGCCAGGAGCAGTACAATGTCAAGTGCGAGCAGACCGGTTGTCCGTGGCGAGTGCACACACATAGACCGAAGTATGAGACTCACTAGATTGTCTCGAAGGTGGAGCTGCACTCCTGCGTTCTCAGTAGTGTTTTGCGAAGGCATCGTAACCTAACGTCGACCTTCATAGCCAATTTGATGTATGGAGAGATAGTGGAGAAGAAGGATGTGGAGGCCAAGCACATCATGGTGGCTATTGAGAAGAAATTCAAGTACAAGATCAGCTACGCGAAGGTGTGGCGTGCGAAGCAGAAGGCTTTGGAAAGACGGTTCAGGTCTTTTGAGGCGGCGTACGACAACCTTCCTCGTATGCTTCAGATGCTACAGGAGAGAAACTTAGGCACATACACTGCTGTGAAGGACAAGCCATCTAAAAAGCCGCAAGGTTTTGCGATATTTGCATAGGGCCTTCGGTGCCTGCATCGAGGCTTTTAGGCATATGCTGCCTGTGATCTCAATTGATGAGACCTTTTTGATCGGGAAATACAAGGAGAAGATCCTTACGACCATTGGCGTTGACAGGAACAATCAAATTCTGCCGTTGGCCATCGCATTCGTTGAAGGTGAGAATTACGATAGTTGGTTGTGGTTCCTTCAACATGTGAGGGTGGGAGTTGTTGGAGCTCGTCCTGGTGTGTGTGTGTGATCTATGATCGACACGCTGGGATGCTGAAGGCCATAAGAAAACTTCAGCAGGACCCCAAGGAGTCGTTCGCTTGGCCGGATATGAGTAGATGGTACATTCGCCACTTGGGGGTCAACTTCTTCAAGTAGTTCTCAAAGCAACCGTTGGTGAAGCTATTCAAGAGGTTGGCTATGCAAAACTAGCAGCGCAAATTTGACGCTTTATGGGCGCTGCTGGATGAGCACAGTAGGAAAAACGTGGACGAGAGGAACCAGGGACCAGACTCTGAACCTGCTGGTCCGAGGAGGAGGACCTTGAGGAATATCGAGTGCTTCTCCCACTGGATCGAGGCCGAGCCATTCGACAAGTAGTCCCTACTACACGACATGGACGAGGCAAGGTACAACATAATGACCACTAACCTTGCGGAGGTGTACAACTGGGTTCGTAGAGGCCTTCGTTCTCAGCCCCTCGTCGCCATCGTGGAAGGTGTTCTGCACAGCACAATCGGGTATTTCAGCTAAAGGGTGGCAAGGGTCGTCGGCAGAGTCGTCGTATTACCAATGATATGGATGAAGAGCAAGCTGGGGCATTGGGTAGACGCTGTGGGCGCTGCTGCTAGGAAGGCCACACACCCAGACAATGCAAGGCACCAGCTGAGGAGTAGGTACCGACATGGTTTGCGGTGCCTCTTCTTTGAGTGTGCAAAGTGGGACTAAAATTGCAAATCAGTGTATATTGTCATCTGTACTTTGTATTGTTTATTTAATTGTTCTGCTACTTCCCAATTTTCATTTGATGTACGTACTGTCGTAGCACATGTATCGTATGTTACATGTAATGTTTATGTAAGTGTTGTAGTACTATCCCTTTTTTATTACTTTTCAAAGTACTGTCCTGCTAGCCTAGTACATTTTTGTTTGTTTGTTTATGTGGATATCGTGAGGATATGTGCACGATCTCAGGATGATGAGTCAATTGGCAATGGCGTTATTGGTTTGCAAAATCTCGCGTTTTCGGGTTTGCTCAAAATTCGTCGAGCCATCGGGCGGATCTGACCATTTGTCTTGGCGGTCGATCACCGATGGAAGCGATCCGACCGCCATGTTGGCCGGTCCGACCGCCAAAACAAATTTGGGATTTTGGAGCTGGGCCAAAAATAGGTTGTGTAGGCAAGTGAGGGGAGTCTCCTAGATGTGGTCCCATCATTTTTGGAGCTCCCAGTCAAAAGTTCTATTCGATTGAAATTTCCAGAAGGTTTCGGAATTTCTCGCTTGAATTTTGGCTAAGTCATTTGGACCGTCCGACCGCCGTTGTGGCGCGGTCCGATCGACATGAAATCGGTCGGACCGGCCTTGTGGGGCGATCGGGCCGCAATCCTGGAGATGAGCCAAGTGTGGCATTGAGTTTGTTCTGAGTGTGTTATTCTATGAACTTCAATGCTTTATTGATGTATATTGCATTGCGGAACTGACGTGGGTCAAGTTGTGAAGAACTTGTTCCCTAAGCGGTTTGTTTGTCTATTCTTTGTGCGGTGGCTTGCGTGTCAACGACGTCAGCGGTGAGTGGATCGGGACTACGCTTGGAGAGCTGAGATCCAGAACGATCAGGGATACGGGTGAGGTCGTGTGACTCAAGCATGGTGCAAGAATGGACAAGATGGATCGAACGGGTGGTTCAAACAACTTGGTTGGATCAGGCGGTGCGGATATCGGTGCGAGTCTCTGGGAGTTTCCGATGGGATTCGGACAAGAGAGGCTTGGCGTCGATGAGAACCGCTGATCAACCTACACGTGGTGAAGCAGGCGATTGCTTCAAGAGTTATTTGTGTGTGGGTCCCATGTGTAAGAGACCCAAAAAGGGAAACCCTAGCTCTCTAGTATAAATAGGAAGGGGTGAGGTGGAAAACATAAGCAAGCATTCATTTTAGCCCCCTTCTTCTTTTTCTAGGGTTTGGAGGAGAGGAGAGGAGAACTAGGGTTGGAGTGTGCTCCTTGTTGAGCTCTTGCCCTCCTTGGTGGAGAGGCTTTGTAAGCATCTATTGTGGATGAACAATCTTGTGATGCTTAATTGAAAGATCAATTGCTCCCTTTGTGTTCTTCTCTCTTTTGGATGTTTTGGTGCTTCCTTGATTCAACGGTTCATGCTTGGTCTCTTGGCCTACTCTATCTTGCTTTGATGTGTGGGATTACTCCTAGAGTCATCTAGTTCATCAAACCCCCACAAGCAAGACTTGAATCAAGTTTTTCTCATTTCTAGGGTTTGTGCACTTCTTTGGTAAAATCTCGAGAGATCGATTCTGCGAAGTGGATCTGACGGATCGTCGCTAGAAATAGGTCTCCAATACCATTAGGAAGGTGTGCTAGAAATTTGGTCAAGTTTTATTGGTTGAATCAAAAGTTGGATCAAATTTCGTTTTGGATTTGGGTGGAGATTTTCAGTACTGGACTCTACCGGTCCGACCGGCCTTTCAACGGCGGTTCGACCGCCGTGTATTCGAGACCATTGGTTTGGCGGGTCGAACCGCTGTCCACCGGTCCGACCGCTGGTTAGTTGCCGGTCAGACCGCTGGATCACCGTCGGTCCGACCGCCCGTGGTAGCCGGTCAGACCGCCCGTGTCCAGTGAAGAACATTGAGTTCTTTTCTCCTTTTGTGTTGTGTGCTTGAGGGGTTTATCAAGTCAACACAAGGCTTCCGTTGTGTGCACACTGAACTTCTTAGCTTTCATAGCTAAAGGAGTAAAGTTCGTGTTGGTTTTGATTTAGGCGAGAAAGTTTTGAAAGCGCCTATTCACCCCCTAGTCGCCTTCCGGTCCTACAAGTGGTATCGAGCCGGTTAGCTCTTTTCTATAGATCTTAACCGGTCTTTGGAGCCATGGCGATGACAAGTACTCAACCAAGCCACACATTTTTGAGGAGTTGACTTTGCATCTTTGGAAGGCTCGTATGCAAGCGTATATCGAGGCTCAAGGGCACGCTATTTGGCTAAAAGTGAAAAACCCTTATGTCGTGCCACCGATGACGATACGATCACTCCGGATGTGGAGGCCAACAAAGAAGGCTCGAATTATTTGATCCAAGGCCTTAGTCGATCCGAGTTTGAGCGTGTTGCTCACTTGCGGTGCTCGCTCACGAGATCTGGCGGACACTTTGTGATTATCACGAAGGGTCCATCGCGATCAAGGAAGTGAGACAGAACCGGCTCAAAAGGTTTACTCGAAGATCGAACAAAGGCCCGGTGAGTCTTTGGATGAGCTGTGGGAAGATTCTCTAAAATTCTTCATGATCTCCGCATTGTTGACTTGATATTTTACGAGTGCGAAAATGCACGCCACTTACGGGTGCTCTTGATGTGAAGGTGCAGGGTATGAAGATCACTTCCATCAATGACAACATCACATGAGTGAGCTTACCATGGATAAGCTCTACTCGAGGTTGAAGACGCATGAGATTGACTTTATCTCGCGTCTCCCAAGACAGTCGATGGCTTTGGTGGTCGACAAATCCAAGGGTTGCTCTTCCGATTCTCTTGATTGTAGCTCATCGGCTTTTCATTATCTCGCTTACATTCTTTGAGTGATGAGCAACTTGAGAAATTGCCCGAGGATGACTTAGCCCTCCTTTCCACCAAATTCACAAGAGCGCACAACAAGGTGAGAAATAGGAGGAGGAGTGGACCTATCACGTGCTTGAATGTGGTGAGCCAAACCACATTCGCTCCAAGTGCCCTGTGCTAAAGGGCAAGGAGGAGAAGGAGACAAGAAGACATCCCGGAGAGGATGCAAAACCCAAGAAGACAAACTATCGGAAGTTTGTCGGTAGGGTCCTGCCGCTCTTGAGAATGTTAATATGAGCGATGTGGATTCGAAGCGGAGGACGGCGAGTGATTCTCGTGGCAAGAAGAAGGCGCATGACTTCACCGGCATGTGTTTCATGGCCAAGAACACCCACGACAATGATTCCTCCAAAGATGAGGATCCTTTTAGTGATCTGATGAGGTCCGTCGTGCGAGGAAGGAGGACAAGTGGCTTGTTGACTCGGGTGTTCTCGACATATGACCGGAGATTCTAGATGGTTCTCCTCCTCACACGTGCATCCGCAATGAATTGATTACATTTGGGGATGCTTCTACCGGACCGTGATTTGCAAAGGGCACCGTGTCTTGGCGTCAACGACAAGTTCATGCTAAAAGACGTCGCTTTGGTGAGTAAGTCGAGGTATAATCTTCTATCTGCTTCTCACCGCTTGATGAGGGTCTAGAAGTGAGGTTTAAGAGAGGTGAGTCTGAGTTCTAGATTCCTCGGTGAGCTTGTTTTGAGATCTCGTGTTTGAGAAGATTTTACGTGCAAATTTCAGCATTTCTTACGCTTCTAGTCCTAGGTGTCTTGTAGCCTCTGATTCTCATGACCTTGTTTTGTGGCATCGTAGACTTGGGCATATAGGTTTTGATCATTTGTCTAGAGTCGGTTGCAAGGACTTGATTAGAGGTTTGCCTAGGTCAAGGTGTCGAGATCTTGTGTGCTCACCACAGAGACATGGTAAGATGGTGTCCGCTTCCCACCCACCTCTTACTTTGGTAATGGTGATGGACAGGACAGACTTCTTCACTTAGATCTGATTGGTCCTTCTAGAGTTGATCACCGGTGGGAAATGGTATGTCTTTGGTGGTTGTGGATGATTACTCCGGTATTCATGGGTTTATTTTCTTACTTCTAAGGACGAAGCATTTGGATTCTTTAAAGATTTGGTCCTTAGAATTGTCATTGATATACCGGAGCTTTGAGAGCCATTAGGAGTGATAATGGGACAGAGTTCAAGAACTCTTCTTTTCTACCTTCTGCAACGATAGGGAATTGAGCATCGTTTTCTTCTCCTAGAGTTCCTCGTGAGAATGGTGTTGTAGAAAGGAAGAACAGAACCCTTGTAGAGATGGCTCGGACCATGCTAGATGAGCATTCTACTCCTAGGAGATTTTGGGTGAGGCGATCTCTCTGCTTGTTATATCTCCAATAGGGTTTTCTTGAGATCTGTGGTTGGGAAGACTTCTTATGAGCTTAGATTTGGTCATTCTCCAAAGGTCTCTCATTTCAAGATTTTTGGTTGCAAGTGCTTCATTCTTAAACATGGCAATCTTGATAAATTTGAGTCTAGATGTTTTGATGGCATATTTCTTGGATATCCCGCTCATTCTCGTGGCTATCGTGTTTTTAATGTTGATACTAACAAAATTGTTGAGACTTGCGAAGTCACTTTTGATGAGGCTAGTCACAGTACTAGACCCGATGCTTGGTACAGGTTTACAAACTCAAGAAAGCATCTTCGTCGATGATGATTACGAGGATGAAGACCCAAACCATCCTCCTGCTACCTCGAGAGGGGTGGAGAGCTGCTACTACTACTTGATGTCGGTGGCGAGCAGCCTCCTATCCCCACCGACGATCCGAGTGGCTCTGTTCCTACCTCCACAACCCATGAGGTAGAGGCCACGTCTGCACCAGAGCACCACTTCATACAAATGACAACATCCACTGAGCGGATGATTGGGGATCTTCAAGAGCGAGTCACTCGCTCGAGTTTATATCTCCGATTCCCATGCACATTCTCTTTTGTTGCTTCTTTTGAACCCCGAGATATCACCCATGCTTTATCGATGCCTCTTGGGTCAATGCCATGCATGAAGAGCTTGAAAATTTTGAAAGAAACGAAGTCGGTTTTTAGTTGAGCGACCTTCCGATTCTCATGTTATTGGAACAAAATGGGTGTTTAAAAATAAGCAAAATGAGGATGGATTGGTTGTTAGCAATAAAGCTAGACTTGTTGCTCAAGGTTATTCCTGTAGAGGCTTAGACTTTGAGGAAACCTTTGCTCCAAAGCTAGATTGGAAGCCATTCGCATTCTTTTAGCATTTGCAACATCCAAGGGTTTCAAGCTTTTTCAAATGGATGTTAAAAGTGCCTTCTTGAATGGCTTCATAGAAGAAGAGGTCTTTGTCAAGCAACCTCCTGGTTTTGAAAATCAAAATTCCCAAACCATGTTTTTAAACTCTCTAAAGCCCTCAGATGGATTGAAACAAGCTCCTAGAGCTTGGTATGACACTTAAGAGTTTCTTGCTTGAAAATGATTTCAAAATGGGAATGGTTGATAAAACTTTGTTCACTCTCGTGCATGGCGGTGATTTCTTGTTGGTTCAAATATATGTGGATGACATTATTTTGGTGGTTCCTCTCATGCTTTGGTGTCTAGATTTTGATTCTATGAGCGGTGAATTTGAGATGAGCATGATGGGAGAGTGACATTCTTCCTTGGTCTTCAAATCAAGCAAGCGAAAGAAGGCACCTTCGTTCACGAGTAAGTATACAAAGGACCTTCTTGGCGCTTCAATATGGGAAGCGATGAGGCCAATGTCTACTCCCATTGCAACAACCACCGTCTTTGGACCACGATGAGGATGGAGAGTCCGTGGACCGAAGTAGTACCGCAGATATGATTGGCTCCTCCTCTATCTTACGGCGTCGAGGCCGACATACAATTCGCCGTATGTCCATGCGCTCGCTTCGAGCTTCCTCGTGCTTCTCATCGTCAAGCGATGCGCGCATATTCGGTACCTTCAAGATACGCTTGATTTTGGACTCGGTATTCTTCTTCTTGGCTCTTTCAATTCGAGCATTTTACGATCTTGATTTCACGGTGTAGAGTTGATAGGAAGAGTACTTCGGCACTTGTCATTTCTTGGGCACATCTCTTGTTTCTTGGTCTTCTAGAGCGGTCTTACATTGCCTGATCTGGAGGTGAGTATGTAGCCGCCGCCGATGGTCGCTCTCGTGTTCTTTGGATTTTATCCACGCTGCGGGACTATGGGTTATCTTTGGGAAGTGTTCCTCTTTTACGTGATAACACTACGCAATTAATATTGCCAAAACCCAGTGCAACATTCGGGACTAAACACATTGACATTCGATTTCATTTTCGAGAGACCATGTTGAGAAAGGTGATGTTGTGCTTCACTTTGTAGAGTCGAGCAACGACTTGCGATATTTTCACTAAGGCTCTTGACTCTTGGCGTTTCTTTGCTTATGGGAGAGTTAAGAGTTATTAGTCCTATTGGGCTGTTTTGAGGGGAAGTTGCTCTTTTTGCATTCATTGTATCATAATGCATGTTTCATTTCATTTGTCTTGCATTGTGTATTAAAATCAGTGGAGCTTTGATTATTATCCTTGTATGACTTACTCTCATATTCTATACCTTGTCATATCGAGTGATAGTCTGCTAGACCTCTTTTATGGCTCTTCGTGTGTGGCTTAGCTTTTGACCTGCTAGCTTTATATCTGTGAGAAATTTGAATCAAATCATGTCTTGTTGGATCTTGTGACTAGTTTTGCTCTAGTGATCCACTTATGATTCTCGCCATGTCTTACAAGTTGAATTGAGTCTTGAACTTATTCTGAGTTGAAAAATGAGCTTTTTATCTTATTAAGTCAAGCAAATGAAAAATGAGATTTTCTGGTGCGAAAAACCGATCTCACCAATCCTTTCTCATGAGACGGCTTGCCATTGCACTAGGCATGAACTCAGGGGGAGTTTTGGATGACCTAGATCATTCTCTTAAGCTTATCGCTTGAGATGGTCGCGGCAAGGCTTGAGATCTAGCACAGCAAAAAAAAGGGGAGAAAGAAAAAGAGAAATTGCCCAAAAAGGGCTAAGTGCTTGAGCTTTTGCTTCAAAAGAATTTTCTTAATGCTCAAAATGCCTCAATTTTTGTTTTGAGTCTCTTTTTACTTATAGACTTGGCTTGACTCATTTTTGGTTGCTTTGAGTGAATCTATGATTTTGAGCAACTTGTCATGATTGCAATTCTGTTAATCTTAGATTTCTGCTATCTTGGTTTTAGCTTTGCGACACGCTTTTGCCATGATTGAATATAGCGTCTTCTCCTTATATGGCTTGGTATAATACTTGTTCTGTCTACATGTATAATGGTCATTGCTCCTTTTTACTAAAGCTCAAAAATAAAGTCATTCCTTCATGCTCTTTCTTTTTCATGCATCTTGATGAATTCATTGTCAAAGGGGGAGAAAGATTGTGAAGAAAATGCTGTTGGAGCTTTTGGTTTCATACATAAAGATTGGTTTCATATATAAAGAACACACAAAAAAAAAACTTTTGTGAACCTTTTGAAAATTTGTGATCATGGTGAGTTGAGCTTACGGGTTTATTGCCTTTTCCTGATTTGATTTGAATTTGAAGAATACTCACAATGATCAAAGGTCAAATAGAACAATGTGCCTTTCATTTGGACCTAAGTGAGATTTTTGGCTACTTTACGGAATTTGAATTCTTTTGTGTTTTCAATGCCTTATCTCACCGCTTACACTATTACAAGCCGACTTGGTCGGTTCCTAGGCTTTTTGTTGCTTATGGATCAAGTTGTGCCTTTATGCAAAAGGCGTATTTTTACTTTTCATTTTGAAAAACCACATTTTCTTGAAAATTGCCAATGTGTTCATCAAGGGGGAGATTGTGGATATCGTGAGGATATGTGCACGATCTCAGGATGATGAGTCAATTGGCAATGGCGTTATTGGTTTGCAAAATCTCGCGTTTCGGGTTTGCTCCAAGGTCGTCGAGCCATCGGCGGTCTCGATCGGTTGTGTCTTGAGCGGTCGATCGCTTGATGGAAGCGATCCGACCGCCATGTTGGCGGTCCGACCGCCAAAACAAATTTGGGATTTTGGGTGGGCCAAAATAGGTTGTGTAGGCAAGTGAGGGAGTCTCTGGATGTGGTCCCATCATTTTGGAGCTCCCAACAAAAGTTCTATTCGATTGAAATTTCCGAAGGTTTGAATTTCTCGCTTGAATTTTGGCTAAGTCATTTGGACCGGTCCGACCGCCGTTGTGGGCGCGGTCCGATCAAGATGAAATCGGTCGGACCGGCCTTGTGGGGCGGCGGACCGTGATCACTGGAGATGAGCCAAGTGTGGCATTGAGTTTGTTACGAGTGTGTTATTCTATGAACTTCAATGCTTTATTGATGTATATTGCATTGCGGAACCGCGTGGGTCAAGTTGTGAAGAACTTGTTCGGAAGCGGTTTGTTTGTCTATTCTTTGTGCGGTGGCTTGCGAGTCAACGGCGTCAGCGGTGAGTGGATCGGGACTACGCTTGGAGAGCCGAGGTCCGAGCGATCGGGGATACCGGGTGGTCGTGTGACTCAAGCATGGTGCGAAATGGACAAGATGGATCGAACGGTGGTTGAAACAATTTGGTTGGATCGGTGGTGCGGATATCGGTGCGAGTCTCGGAGTTTCCGATGGGATTCGGACAAGAGAGGCTTGGCGTCGATGAGAACCGCTGATCAACCTACACGTGGTGAAGCAGGCGATTGCTTCAAGAGTTATTTGTGTGTGGGTCCCATGTGTAAGAGACCCAAAAAGGGAAACCCTAGCTCTCTAGTATAAATAGGAAGGGGTGAGGTGGAAAACATAAGCAAGCATTCATTTTAGCCCCTTCTTCTTTTCTAGGGTTTGGAGGAGAGGAGAGGAGAACTAGGGTTGGAGTGTGCTCCTTGTTGAGCTCTTGCCCTCCTTGGTGGAGAGGCTTTGTAAGCATCTATTGTGGATGAACAATCTTGTGATGCTTAATTGAAAGATCAATTGCTCCTTTGTGTTCTTCTCTCTTTTGGATGTTTTTGGTGCTTCCTTGATTCAACGGTTCATGCTTGGTCTCTTGGCCTACTCTATCTTGCTTTGATGTGTGGGATTACTCCTAGAGTCATCTAGTTCATCAAACCCCCACAAGCAAGACTTGAATCAAGTTTTCTCATTTCTAGGGTTTGTGCACTTCTTTGGTAAAATCTCGAGAGATCGATTCTGCGAAGTGGATCGACGGATCGTCGCTAGAAATAGGTCTCAATACCATTAGGAAGGTGTGCTAGAAATTTGGTCAAGTTTTATTGGTTGAATCAAAAGTTGGATCAAATTTCGTTTTGGATTTGGGTGGAGATTTTGATCTTGGACTCTACCGGTCCGATCGGCCTTTCAACGGCGGTTCGACCGCCGTGTATTCGATCACTGGTTTGGCGGGTCGAATCGTATCCACCGGTCCGACCATTGTTAGTTGTCGGTCGGATCATGGATCACCGTCGGTCCGATCGCCGTGGTAGCCGGTCGGACCGCCGTGTCGATGAAGAACATTGAGTTCTTTTCTCCTTTTGTGTTGTGTGCTTGAGGGGTTTATCAAGTCAACACAAGGCTTCCGTTGTGTGCACACTGAACTTCTTAGCTTTCATAGCTAAAGGAGTAAAGTTCGTGTTGGTTTTGATTTAGGCGAGAAAGTTTTGAAAGCGCCTATTCACCCCCCCTAGTCGCCTTTCCGGTCCTACAGTTTACAAGTTAAATTTACTCTTGCTTTGCATTCGATGTTTTTTTGCACGTATTTTACAAGTTAACTTTGCATTCGACTAGTGTTTCGGCCTCCTGGAGGAGAGCATCGACTGGCAACATCGTGCGTCGCCTCGTGTCTAGCATCTTGCGGGCGCGGGCGGTGTGACTATGTTGGGGGTGATACGCACGCGGACACCTCGGGTGCCCTGGAGGCTAAACCCACGCTGAACAGACAAGTTAGCATACGATGACACTATCTTCTCGTCATACGTACCTTTCGTACTAACCTTTTCTTGCTTCACAGACTCAGCACTGTCGGTCAACTACTCTCACCCGGATGGTGCAGCCCACGGACGAGGACAAGCCGGCAGCACCTGTGGTCGGCGACGACGGAGACGTCCATGCCGGGCCGGAGCGGTCACGGCGCTTCCCGTTCGACCGCTCCCTGCTGACAGCTCTCGCGGACCGATGGCGGCCGGAGACTCACACTTTCCATCTCCCATTCGGGGAAATGGCCCCTACTCTGCAGGACATCTCCCTACTACTTGGCCTCCCTGTCGCGGGAGGTGTTGTCTTCCCGCAAGAGGATCCGCCGACCGCGCGATGACCTTCGGCGAGTTTGTGGAGTCCTACGCACTGCGACCGCGGTCGGGTACTACGTCTTTCGGAGGCACAGAGGCACGACCCATCCTTGCGGTGGCTGTCACAGTTCCGGGTACGTGTTCGACGCCATTCCCATTGAGAGTGTTGCGCTCTCCTTTTCGTACTACTGTCTTATTATCTTTTTCCTTGTACACAGGTCGAGCGGATAGACCCTGGCGCAGACGACCAACAGGTGTCACGCCACCTCGAGGCCTACTTGTTGTGGTCGTTTGGTTGAGTCTTTGTTCACCAAGAGCCACCGCGACACCAGTCGTCGACCGTGCCTCGGACCGCCTTTCCCTCTCGGGGCCGAGGCCCTCACACCTAGCGCAGAGGAGAGGGCCCAAGCGAGCCCATATGGGAGGACGCGGAGCTGGAGTGGGCCATGGTGACGTAGGTGGGGATGCTGGGGGTGCGGTTGTGGGTGCCCAGTAGGGGGCGTCCCCCTGCGCTGGCTGTACTTTTGTTCATTATGTGATACTTAAATTTTGCACTTAATGTGTGATGCCTGTAATACTTTTGCGTTCTTATCTGTACTCGTTCGTACAATGCATGTTTGTTCAATGCATATCGACGCCTATAGCTTAATGCACGCGACACATCGATGCAACATTCAACTCGATCCAATGGACAAAGTCGCATTTCGCCATTAACTAGAAAGGAGGGTTAACATCGACGCCTATAGCTTTGCGCAGTGACAAGACCAAAGGAGATAACTTTGTATAGTGACAAGACCATACGAGGCAGCTTTACGCAGTGACAAGACCAGACAGGGCAGCTTTGCACAGTGACTAGACCAGATGGGGCAGCTTTGCGCAGTGACAAGACCAGACGGGGCAGCTTTACGCGGTGATAAGACTAGACGGGGCAACCTTACACGGTGACAAGACCAGACGGGGCGGCCATGCGCGGTGACAAGACCAGACGGGGCAGCTTTGCGCTGTGACAAGACCAAATGGGGCAGCCTTACAGTGACAAGACCAAACGAGGCAACTTTGCGCAGTGATAAGACCAAAGGAGACAGCCTTGCGCAGTGACAAGATTAGACGGGGCTGCCTCACCAACTTTTCAGATCGACTTGACAACACCGACCTCCTCAGCTTTTCAAACCGAAAGACAAAAGATCTAAGTGCAATGCGTGCACTAGATCGAATCAGCGAAGTATGTAGAAACTTATGTCTGAATTTGTTCCATAACGATCTTCTCCTCTTGGGCAACTACGGTTGTGTCCATTGCGATGTCCAAAGGAGGGATGATTGGGGCTGCTATTGGGCTATCCACATCCATAAGGGCAACTAATGGGTGTGGATCATCTGTGCCTGCAATGGCGAGGTGTGCATCATACTGTCCTTTGCCCTTCTTCTTAAACTAGAAAGTATTAATAACGTGATGCGACCCACGACCTTACCCTTCTTGCCCCTCTTCTCCGTGAGAGGCTTCCTCACCTTGTAGATGCTAGCATTGGCTTCATGGCTAATATTGCTACTAGGCCACTGTGAGATGTAGTTCTTCCTTATAACATCATCTTGAACTTCCGCGACTTGCATTATGTCAATCAATTCGGCATACTTCTTGTAGTCATCTTGCACCGCATTCGGGTGAAAGGTAGATAAAGTCTTCTCAATCTTTTACTCATCCGTGATTACATCACCACAGAGTTGAAGATTGTACAAATTCTGGCCATAAGATTGTACAAATTCTGGCCATACTGGGCCCGCTTTTTCGAACTTCTGGTTCGTGATGCCAGTCATCTACATATTCAATCAAAAAGTTTATAAGATTACTGCTGGTAATTTGTATAAAATGGTTGCAAAATTCTCATAATGTTCTTCGAACTCTCAGTTCGTGCTCCTGTATTTTTCTATGTATTTTTCATGATTTACTGCTATTTTCAGTTATTAAAAGTAATATAAATAATCACAGATAATCAAAACAACAAATAAAATATATAAATTGCATAGAAATAATAATAACAAAGTTAAACATACTTCAAATGGTCAAAATGATTCAAAATTGAATGCCCAAGGCCCTTTTCTGCTGGAATATAATTTTTTTGTGAATTCTGCAATTTCTAGGGGCTAAATCGTGAATTTTTAGTTCTGAGAAAAAAATTCTGTGTAAATTTCCAATTTTCAGGGGTTATTTTGCAAAGAATTTCTTTCCCGAAATATTCCCCAGTAATGTTCAGAACTTCGAAGGTTTATTTGTAAATTTTTAGAATTTTCCTTTTTCCTCCTTTTTTTTGTTTTTCTGTATTTCTCTTGGGCCGGACCGGCCATGTACTCACGGCCCATTCTGCCCATTCGGCCCATGTGGTTGGTTCAAAGCGCGAGCAGGGGGGATTTTAGGGTTTTCCCCTTGCCCTGCGCCTTTAGTGGCGGCGGTAGCTCAAAGCCGAGCAAGCGTAGCGCGGGCGCACGCGCGGGATCTACAGGTGGGGCGGTCGGCACTGCGGGCGAGGTGGTCGTAGCTGCGAGCAGAGAGCTCGTGTAGGGGCAACCGTGCGGAGGCGGCTGGGAGGGCGACGCGGAGGCTCTTGTGCGGAGGCGGCGTGGATGCACCGTAGCACAGAGGCGCCCCGGCGCGCATGTGGCAATGGGCGGCTTGGCCGCGCGGCGGCTCAGCGGGCGGGTGGTGGTCGAGGCGCCAGGCGCGAGCACGGCCGACCGCGGCGCAGAGGCGGCTTCGGGCCGCTGTCGTTTCACGGTGCAGTTGTGGCCTTCCACGGCGCGACGGAGGCGGGTTCGGCTTCGGCGGTGTGGAGGCGCATAAGGCACATGGTGACCGGTACGGCGGCGCTGCCTTCGGGATGGCACGGAGCCCGTGCGAGGGCGAATGGTCAGCTTTGGGTGGCTCTTGCGGGTGCAGGCTCCCGTGAGGCGTCGACGCCACCCCCTTTCCTTTTTTTAATTTTTTTGCGCTGCATATGGCTTGGCCATTGCATCCGGTGGTGCGGCTTCAGGCGCACTTGGTGGTTCGGCGCCAAGGCCGATGACTACCCGGTGGGTGACACGACTCTGGGCAGGGTTGGCGCTCGGTGGCACGGTGGCCAGTCGGTGGCTTCAAGCTGTGCAATCACCACCTGCGATAGCGCGGCGGTCACGTACGAGCGATGCCATGCGGGGTTGCGGGCAGCGCTGTGTCTAGAGAGATTTTTTTTGTTACTATTAGTGTTCATCGCAATACTGCTCATTCCAGTTACTGTTCATCGTAATACTGCTCATTCCAATTACCGTTTATGTTCTCTGTTCAAGCAATGCACCGATCGGCTTGGCCGACGACTTCAACTCGGCTCGCGGTAGATTAGAACAGAATTACAATCCACAGTGCAATTATCATCTACTCTTTCATTACATCTTCTGATCGACATTGTACTGGCGACTTTAAGTTGGCTCGCGGTAAATTAGAGCGGATTTGCACCGTATGAAAAACTCTAAAAAGCCAAATTTACATAATTGAAAGCAATCTAGAAAATACGATTCGATCTACGAGCGTCGTGCTACGACGATTGCGGTTGAAAGACGGACGAAAAGTCCAAACATTGCGGTTGAAAGACGGGCCGAATCTGCTCGTCGAAGAGCCGTGCCATGAATGATTCCGAAACCGAGCATTCCGGGTTGGAGCTGGGCCTTGGCGGTGCGGTGCCGTGCGCCACCCGCTTCTCCCGCGAGTCAATGAGTCAACACACGACCAAGCAAATCAACCCTTTCCCCGCCACGCGGCACTACTGCAGTCAGCCACCCCTCTGCTCGTCTCGCTCACCACCTCTTTTTAGTAATCCCTCCGAATCCGAGCTAGCTCGCCTGTTTCACCTCCGTTGGCGCCATGCAGCACAGCGGCTTCGTTCATGCGCTCCTACTCCTCGCCGCGCTTGCGCTCCCGCTGGCCGCCGCGCAGCCGTGGCAGCAGTGCGGCAGCAGCGGCAACTACTCGGCGAACAGCACCTACCAAGCCAACCTCAACCAGCTCGCCGCCGCGCTTCCCAGGAACGCCTCCTCCTCCGGCGTCCTCTTCGCCTCCGGCGCCGTCGGCACCATCACGGAAACCACCTACGCCCTCGCGCTCTGCCGCGGCGACACCAACGCCTCCGCCTGCGCCACCTGCGTGGCCACCATCTTCCAGGACGCGCAGCAGCTGTGCCCATACATCAAGGAGGTGTCCATCGTCAACGACCTCTGCTACCTCCACTTCTCCAACCTCAACTTCCTCGCCTCCACAGACAACTCCGGCCTGGTGGACCTCTACAACACTGGGAACGTCAGCGGCGACGTCGGCCGCTACGACCGGGCGGTCACCGGCCTCCTCAACGCCACCGGGGCGTACGCGGCGGGCTACTCGACCAGTCGGTTCGCGACGGGGGAGATGGTGCGATTCGACGAGCTGTTACCCAAGATCTACTCGACCAGGCGGTTTGCGACGGGGGTGATGGTGGGGTCCACCGGCCTCCTCAACGCCACCGCGGCGGGCAACTCGACCAGGCCGTTCGCAACGGGGGAGATGGCGCGGTTCGACACGCTGCTCCCCAAGATCTACTCCATGGCGCAGTGCACGCCGGACCTGTCGCCGGTGCAGTGCCAGCAGTGCTTTGACGACCTGGTGGTGCGGTGGTGGCAGACCTTCGAGCTGAAGACGCAGGGCTCCAGGAGCGTCGGCTCGCGGTGCAACATGAGGATCGAGATGTACTCGTTCTACACCGCCCCCCCGATGCTGCAGGTGGAGCCGCCCGCTTTGCTGGGCACCACAGGAGGTGAGTGGTCCACGCGATTAATTGGCTTGACTAATTTGCCAGTTTCAAAGAAGAAAATGGAATAACTGTGACTCGCGGACGTATGATCGGTAAACACGTTTCCATCTAACACAAAGACAGATTCAACGATTTAGTAGAACTATCAGATTAGTCAATTGCTTGATTTAAGCAAGAACCTCAGAGTTACTGTCGTGCTAGTTGCTTAGCGTACGGACTATATCATACAATTCTCCAAGTCTACTTTTGCCAACCTACGAGTTTCTTGGGGATTTTTTTTTAATGAATAAATATGGAAGTCAATCATCCTACAGGCCAAATTAACGCGAAATCGCAAGGAACGTGGACAAGCTTCCACCTTGCGCTCAGCATTTACATTGACCTTCCTGTGATGAACCTGTATCCTGCTTATAAAATTTTTAAATAGATTTATTTTTGGTGAACAGCAGAGTCTATCCTCTGCCCACTTTTCTTGTTTCAATTACAGTGGCACGTGTGGCACGTGTGCAAAGAAAATCAAACCAATCCTTCGAGTTGTCTATGACTTGTGTCATGTTCATATGTGGGCTTTACGCATATCCACCGATTGTAGATTGTCAACTTGGGTGTCCTGTTTGGAACACAGGAAGTCTTCCTAGGGGAATTGAATCGTTTCTTGCAAAATTCCCACATATCAAATTCCCACATTTCAAATAGGCCCATAGTTTTGAAGTACTCCCTCCATTTAGATATGTACGACGTTTAAGAAAGCGTGCGGTTAAACTTATTTAACTTTGACTAACAATATATATAAAAAACTATTTCGATTGGCCACGAGTAAATAAATTTTTGTAAATTTACACTAATATAATCACATGAAAAGTAAATGATCAAAGGTGGGTATTGAAGACCGTGCCAATATCCAAAATATCATATATTCTTGAACAAAAGGAGTAGTTTTTATAAGTAACATTAGTATGCAATTCACAAACCCTCGGAACTAGGGTAGCATACCAGTCTATCGCTGACAGTCAATGTTATGACCGTTACACATATCGGCGAATGCTAATGTAATGTTATGATTCATGATTACCTGTTTGGAATGCCATTCGAAAGAACAGAAAAAGGGACCAAACAGCTGCAAGTCTTGCACTAATCAGCAAAGTGGAGAATAACCTATCTGAAAGGTTGTCCTAGACTCCGAATAACACCATTGTGGTAGGTGCGGTCCCACCGGCCCCAATGACTCGGCGAAGCCCGCAGGATAAACCCTGTAACCCGCAAGAACGGAGGCCCCGCCTGGGGGGCGCCAGGGGCCCCTTCAGGGAGACTCCAGGAAGGACACGAAGCCCCCCGGAAGGGTCCCCGAAGTCCCGAGAGGCCCGAAGCAGTGGGTCCTCTAGGGCCACCTCGGGGAAGACCCAGAGCTCCTCCGAAGGGTCCCCGAGGTAACACGCAGCCCGCACCAACGGGTCCTCCGGGACCACCTTGGGGAAGGTCTGGAGTCGCCCCGAAGGGTCCCTGGGGCTCCACGAGGCCCGAAGCAGTAGGCCTTACAGGACCACCTCGGGGGAGTCGGAAAGAGCCCGTTGCGGTTCCACTTCGGCAAACCCAGGCACCTCTTCGGTGTGCTCCAGGGGAAGCCCGAAGGTGAAGCACTTCGGGCGCCGGTGGACCAAGTGCACCAGCCAGGTGAACCAGGCCCAGGGAAACCCACCGTGGGCCGAAGTCTACGCGTAGAGGGGGGAAAAGTCCCTGCAACCCCTATGCATATAGTACCTCTCTAGGGTTAGGATAGTAATATAAGCACCCTGCTTTAAGAGGCTATAAATAGGCATCTGCCCCCTCATGTAAAAGGATCGGAGCCATATTTTTAAAGAAATATATACACATTCTTCTCACAACAGCTGGTCCCTTTTCCCAAGGATCCTCCGGCCCCATTAAGTGTCCCAGAGGTCCCCCTTCTCTTACTGTCTAGCCCTCTTTTTTGCTACAACAATTGGCACCGTCCGTGGGGATCAGAAGGAAAGTCAAGCACAGCCCCAAAGCACTAGAATGGCTCCTCAGAAAGCTGCGCCCAAGGTGTCCGCGACGAAGCTGTCGTAGCGGAGGTAGCACCTAGCACCCCGAGGGCTAAGAGAAGCAAAATCTCCGAGGCAGCCGCCGCCGCCGCCCGGGCCGCGGAGGAAGAAACTAACAATTCCACACACGGAAACAACTTTAGGGGCGAGGCACGGCACAATGTTCCGACGGGCCAACCACACGGGGTGGCTGGCATAACCCGGGAGGCAACGAAGCCCTCCAGTGGGAGCTGGCGGACCTCAGCTAGGATATGCTTGGCCTCCGGCAGCCAAGGGCCGGGCCCTTGATAGCTCTGGTCAACCTCGCGCAACCCGAAGCTGAAGGAGCCACCCATCAGGTGCCGCTCACCGCTAATTCGGCGCTAGTGCTTCGAGGGGGGCCCAATTCCCCCTTGAGCGTTGGGCTAGAAACAGCCCGCTGGCCCCAAGGTTTCAAGATGTCGGAGGTTAGACCCTTCGAGGGGTGCACGGACCCCTCGAAATTCCTTCGTGTCTACAAAACGACCATAGAGGTCGCCGGGGGATGACACCACGAAGGCAAAAAGCATCACCATGGCCCTCAAGGGTGTGGCGCTGACCTGGTTCTTCTCAAGGGACCGCGGCAATGCTACGATAGCACAAACAAAATTTTTATCGCGTAACCAAGGAACCACCGCTAGAAATAGATCACGAGATTACCGCTAGACGCGTCGACTCGTAGCGGAAGTAGAGTCGTTGTAGCGAGTTAATGCAGTCGTAGTCGTACTCACGACGCGTCTCCTCCTTTGAGTGGTCGTACTCGCCGCGCGTCTGCTACTCCGAGTGGTCGTACTCACCACGCAACTTCTCCTCCTACTCCGGTGATCGTCGTGAGTTGCGGATCGTCCTAGTGCTGAAGCTTCGTAACACCACCTCTGAGCCATCCACACATACGAGGCAGGATCACCACGCGCTAAAGTGCTAGCACCGGCAGCGTGGTTGAGAAGGTGTGGCTATTAGGGTTTCGGGAGTTCTTCCAAAGATCATTCTCTTCCCTCACCCCATGCCATCGCCCCTCTTTATATAGGCATCCATGATGGGTCTCGACTTTGAGGCCCATTAGGAACTCGTGGTCTATACTAATTCGGATCACCATCTAAAACATATCCTAACCCTTTAAGTGTGCGACCCTACAGGTTCATGTGTAATCGGTTATGACTCGGAAACTCTTTTTCGACCACCAGTCGTTAGCGGTACCTAACAACACATAACGATTTCCAAATACACATAGAATATATCGGACGAACCTTGATGTAATATGATCTATGACCAGGTCCTCATCACTTACGACCAGTTCGTACCTCTAAACGACCAGGTTGTATTTGGTCACGACCAGTTCGTAACTCCTTACGACCAGGTTCTTACCATTCTGTGATTACGTTCGACCAATCTACGACCAGCTCATATCTCCATAAGACTAGTCCGTAACTGATCGAACTAAGCGACCTACTCATGCATTCTCCCTTTGCCTCACGATTGTCTGGTTGAACTCCAGGTGAGATGAAGTGTCATCCATGGACTGTTCAATACTTTCTCGATCGAGTGTCGGATAACTTCATGTGGTCGACACTTCGACCACTAGTGGCATGGCCATGCACTTTCTTTATCTGATCACCTCGAGGGCCCAGAGATATCTCTCCTGTTATGTTAGGAGGGGCAAATCCCGTCTCGACCAGTCACATCCCTCCGTATGTTTCATAGCATACCTGAAAGCTACCTTTATAACTACAAAGTTACGAGTAGCGTTTGGCAACCCCTAAGAGTGTTATTATACATGTAGGGAACCATGCTGATCTCAGATCTAAGGATTATACATCATCATTACTTGAGACTAACTAATGACACATAGATTCATAACAATCTCAATAGTGTCTCAATGATGGGTCTATCCAACCCCATGTTCTCTAACATGTGCTCACATTATTGATTCGATATCATCATATCCATGATCGGTGAAACATAGCCATCAATCAATACATGTGCTAGTCATAGAGTCACTGGTGTTCCGACCAGTGTCATTCGACCAGGGATACATTTAGAACGACATCATATAAGTTAAAGAGTTCCACCAACAAGTCACATACTTATTGATCTATAACTGATGATTCATTCAAGGAACACGATAACATATTATCAAAATCATGAACATAATGAAATATCATCATCTCTATGATTGCCTCTAGGGCATATTTCCAACATCTTCACCATCCCGCCTCGCTCCGTGTATGCGTGGGAACAGCTGCGGGACCTGGTGCGCAACAATTTCCAGGGAAATTACGCGGAACCAAAAGATGCGGGACATCTATTTGCGATAAAACAGGCCCCGGCAGAGTCCCTCCGCAGTTTTTTTTTAAATTACGAAGGTAAAATACCAAGTGAAGGGGGTCAACGAAACCACCATCATCAATGCAGCGACCTGCGAACTCCAAGAAGGGCCCATGGCGGAAAGATTGGCCCACAAGCCTATCCACTCGGTAGCAGAGCTCTTCGACAAGATGGAGTAGTACGCCCACGCGGAGGAAGACATCGCCCGGCAGGCAGGGGCTCCGAACCCCACCACCACTGCAACAACACTAAGCGGGCCATCTGCGAAGGAACATGTGACAACCGCAGCAGAGACCTCAGCCAAGCCACGCGGCAATGAGTACCGCCAGAAGGGGTGAAACGTGTACCATGTAGGTGGAGGGAAGTCCTCGGAAGTAGCGAATCGAGGAGGCCGAGCGGGTCGCGGCCACAACTGGGGCCACGGACGCAATGGCGGAAGGAACCCGGACGCCCGAAGTGGTGCCAGTGGCGCCCCGCTCTTTTGCGACCTGCACGGCGAAGGCTCCCACACAACCTAGGAGTACTGCACCACCTGGAAAAGCGCTGGGCCCCCCTGTTCTGCGACCTGCATGGGGAGGGCTCTCACACGACCCAGCAATGTCGCACGTCGCGGCCATGCTAGATTACATGAACCGGAGCCAGCAACCAGCAGGGGACGGCTACAGGAGGGGGCAGCCAACCAGCTGCCCGCCCCACCACCAAGGCCCCGCATAGAGGGAGCCTAGCCGAAACACCGTCAAAGGATTAGAAACATGATCGCTGGAGGCTCATCATTGGGCATATCATCGAAAAGATAACGACGTGCATACGCCCGCCAAATCCATCATGTCGCAACATACCCAACCTCCATCCCACCTCGCGCCATAGCACACCACAACTACCTATGCATGAAAATCCCCGCGCCCGAAGGCATAGTCACGGTGCGGGGAGATCAGGACTTAGCACGACAAACAAAGCTGGAGACACTGTCATCGGCCCAACACGTCCACACAATCGAGGCGGACTCCACTTCCCGGGCGGGCAGCACCTCGGCAAAGTGGGTACCGAAGGCCAAACTAGAAGGCCAACTCCTACAAGTCACCCTCATAGAGGGTGCCCCAGAAAGGACGGTTGTCCTCAGAGCCGAGCTCCCGACCGTGACACGCGGCGCCATCCTCCAGGTGCTCACCAGCAACACAGATGTCTTCACCTGGGGCCCTGAGGACATCCCCGGTGTTGCACGGGAGACCATCGAGCACCGTCTCGCCCTGCGAAGCGATGCTTCTCCCAAAAGGCAAAAATTGTGTCGCATGTCGGTGGAGCGTTTAGAAACAACAAAGAAGGAGATCGCCAAACTGCTGAAAGCAGGAGTAATCCACGAAATCAAGCACTCCGAGTGGCTAGCCAACCCTATCCTCGTTCAAAAGAGCATAGGCAATTGACGAATGTGTGTCGACTTCACCGACCTCAACAAGGCACCGCCGAAGGACGAGTTCCCTCTACCCCGCATCGATCAGCTCGTAGACACCACTACGGGCTGCGAGCTGATGAGCTTCCTCGACGCCTACTCCGGGTATCATCAAATATTCATGACAAGGGAAGATGAACTCAAAATGGCATTCATCACCCCCGTGGTACTTACTGTTGTTGTAAATATGCCCTAGAGGCAATTATAGAGATGATGATATTTTATTATATTCATAATTTTGATAATATGTTATCGTGTTCCTTGAATGAATTATTTGTTATAGATCAATAAGTATGTGACTTGTTGGTGCAACTCTTTAACTTATATGATATCATTCTAAATGTATCCCTAGTCGGAGGTCACTGGTCGGAACACCAGTGACTCTATGACTAGCACATGTATTGATTGATAACCTTGTTTCACCGGTCATGGATATAGGGATATCGAATCAATAATGTGAGCTCATGTTAGAGAACATAGGGCTGGATAGACCCATCATTGAGACACTATTGAGATTGTTATGAATCTTTGTGTCATTAGTTGGTCTCAAGTAACGATGATATATAATCCTTTGACCTGAGATCAACATGGTTACCTACATGTGTAATAGCATTCTTAGGGGTTGCCAAATGCTACTCGTAACTAGGTAGTTATAAAGGTAGCTTTCGGGTATGCTATGAAACATGCTGAGGGATGTGACTGGTCGAGATTGGATTTGCACCTCCTAACATAACAGGAGAGATGTTTCTGGGCCCCTCGTGGTGATCGGATAAAGAAAGTGCATGGCCATGCCACTAGTGGTCGAAGTGTCGACCACATGAAGTTATCCGACACTCGATCGAGAAAGTATTGAACAGTCCATGGATGACACATCATCTCACCTGGAGTTCAACCATACATCGTGTGGTGAAGGGATAATGCATGACTAGGTCGCTTAGTTTGATCAGTTACGGACTGGTTATATAGAGATACGATCTGGTCGTAGATTGATCGAACGTAATCACAGAATGGTAAGGACCTGGTCGTAAGGAGTTAAGAACTGGTCGGGACCAAATACGATATGGTCGTATGGAGATACGAACTAATCGTAAGTGATGAGGACCTAATCATAGATCATATTACATCAAGGTTCGTCCGCTATTCTATGTGTATTTGGAAATCGTTATGTGCTGCTAGGTACTGCTAATGACTGGTGGTCGGAAAGGAGTTTCCGAGTCATAACCAATTACACATGAACCTGTAGGGTCGCACACTTAAAGGGCTAGGATCTGTTTTTGGATGGTGATCCGAATTCGTATAGGCCACGAGTTCCTAATGGGCCTCAAATTCGAGACCCATCATGGATGCCTATATAAAGAGGGGCGGTGGCATGGGGTGAAGAGAGAGGATGATCTTTGGAAGAACACCCGAAACCCTAATAGCCACGCCTTCTCAACCACGCTGCCGGTGCTAGCACTCCAGCGTGTGGTGATCCTGCCCCGTACGTGTGGATACCTCGGAGGTGTTGTTGTGAAGCATCAGCACTAGGACGATCCGCGACTCGTGACGATCACCGGAGTCGGAGGAGAAGTCGCGTGGTGAGTGACCACTCGGAGAAGCAGACGCGCGACGAGTACAACCACTCGAAGGAGGAGACGCGTCGTGAGTACGACTACGACTGCATCAACTTGCTACGACGACTCTACTTTCGCTACGAGTCGACGCGTCTAGCGGTAATCTCGTGATCTATTACTAGCGGTGGTTTCTTGGTTGCGTGGTAAATTTTTTAATTTGTGCTATCGTAGCCTTACCGCGTTCCCTACAACTGTACACCCGCATGCCCTTCGGCCTAAAGAACGCAGGCGCCACATTCACCCAGCTCATCACCAAAGTCCTCACCGACCAACTCGGCCGCAACGTAGAAGCCTACGTGGACGACATAGTGGTCAAAAGAAGACTCCAGGCCTCGCCCACGACGGACTTGCATGAAACATTCACTAACCTCTGAGCAAAGGGGATCAAGCTCATCCCGGACAAATGCACCTTCAGCATCAAGGCCGGCAAACTCCTAGGTTTCCTCGTCTCCGAGAGAGGCATTGAGAAAAAACCCAGAAAAGATAAAAAGTCATTCAAGAGATGGCACCACCCTGCAATGCTCGAGAAATACAAAAGCTGATGGACCGCCTCGCAGCCCTCAGTAGATTCCTGTCCCGCTCGACAGAGCGGGCCTTACCGTTCTTCAAGACACTCCGAGGAGCGGAACCATTCAGAGGGACTGAAGAGTGCCAGGGTGCATTCATAGAACTCAAGCAATACCCCACCCAGCTGCCAAGCCTAACAAGTCCGAAGCAAGGCGCGCATCTCCTGCTATACCTCGCAACCTCCTCCTTCGCCGCCAGCGCAGTCCTTGTCCAAGAAGACAACGGACAACGTCCGGTGTATTATGTCTCAGAAGCCCTCCAAGGGGCTAGAGCTCGATACTTCGAGTTAGAAAAGTTAGCGTACGCCCTCCTCATGGCCTCACGCAAACTCTGACACTACTTCCATGCGCACGCCATCATAATCCCCACGTCCTACCCGCTAGCCCTCATGTTGTGGAACAAAGACGCCTCGAACCACGTAGGAAAGTGGGAGGCCGAGCTGGCGCCCTTCGACATCACCTTCGTCACACGCACAACAATTAAGTAACAGGCCTTGGCTGACTTCGTCGCCGAATGGACTCCGCAAGCACAAGACCAGGAACCAAGCGGGATCGAAGCACCGTGGGTAATATATACCGACGTATCATGGTGCGCAGCAGGGGCTGGCGCCGCGGCCATTTTGGCCACACAGGATGGCCGAAGGGTATCCCACACCGCACGCCTCGATTTTCCAACAACCAACAATGCCTTCGAGTATGAGGCAGTGCTGCAAGGCCTATGGAAGGCAAAAGCACTGGGCGCAAAGCGCATAATTATTAAAAGTGACTCCCGCCTCGTCGCAGGCCACTTCAACAAATCATTCACAACAAGGGATCCGGAGTTGTCCAGATACATAGTTGTGGTTCGAGTTGAAGCAAAGTATTTTACGGCATTACAGTCCAAAACATCCCTCCAAGTAGCAACGAAGCGGCAGATAGACTGGCCAAAATAGCTAGCTCGGACAAGCACCCCCCACCAGAAGTACTATATGAAAGACTAGGCGTGCCCTCAATTCCCCAGAAGCAACAGGGGCTACCCGCGCAGCACAACAGGACGCTCACCTCGTACTTCAGGTCGACGAGGTTGATTGGCGGGACGTCATCCGCAAATATCTCCAAGGAGAAGAACCGGAACAAGCTGCCGAAACAAACCACCTAAAGCATCGAGCCCGCAACTGCCACGTCATCAGCGGCCAATTGTACAAAGGGAGCGTTTGCACCCCCTGTACGGTGCATTTCCCGGTGTGAGGGTCAGCCCCTCCTAAATAAGATACACAAAGGTCTCTGCGACGCACATCAAGCTCCTTGAAGCCTCGTGGCGAAGACCATTCGCCAAGGTTTTTATTGGCCTACCGCACTCCGCGATGCGCAAGACCTGGTACGACAATGCCAGGGCTTCCAATGGGCCAACCATCATTACAAAAGCACCAGCTATCCCGTTGCAGACCCTCGCCCCGGTATGGCCCTTCGCCCGTTGGGGACTCGATATCATCGGCCCGTTCCCAACAGCCAAGGGCAACCTCCGCTTCGCCTTCGTCGCCATCGAGTACTTCTCCAGATGGGTGGAGGCCGAGCCAGTCACTAAAATCACGGTCGCAGCGGCACAACGCTTCGCATGGAAAAACATCATGTGCTGATACGAGGTACCCCGCGACATCGTCACCGATAATGGTGAAAGCATCTAGGCCCCTAAAAATGTATTTTGGTAATTAATGACATTATGTGAATATGGGACTAATATGTTTGTTGAAGTGATTACAAGGCATAGTCCCAAATGACAAAGTGAAATCAAGAAGCTGCATGTCAAAGAATGTTGAGAAGATGGAGTTGATCTCAAGGGCAAGGTACAATTAGACTAGGACCCCTTTTGAATTTTACCGGTCTTTAGAGTATGAAGGAAGACCGGATTTTAGGATAAATGTCGTACTATTAAGGGGGAGCTTGTCTAGTAGCTTGAAAGCATCTTATTATGCCTTTGGATCAACTTAGGATCATGCATGTTCTTTTGGTTTGGTTTCAAAAGAAAAATCTTCTTCTCAGTACACAATTTGAAGTTCCGGCGTTGAAACTGCGGAACTTCCATTTATCTGATTCTTAGAAAAAGTTGCGGCTTGATTTTTCCAGAGAGCATCCGTTTTCGGGACTTAGCCGATTTCTCGAAGCGCGGAAGTTCCGCAATGATAAGAGCGGAAGTTCCGATTATCGGATGCTCCGAAATATTTGCGGTCCGTTTTTTCCAGAGAGCACCCTTTTTGGGGACTTAGCCGTTTTCGCAAGTGCGGTAGTTCCGCTGTGGATTGAGCGGATCTTCCGATTATCGGAAGAACCGAAATCTAGTTGGCGGAAGTTCCGCACATAAATCCAACGGCTAGATCAGAGCATTTAATGCTCACTGTAATGACCGTTACAGTGCACTCGATTGAAGAGCGGAAGTTCCGCACCTTACACGGCGGAACTTCCGATTTCCCTGATTCTTGTCTGAATTTTTGCATAACGGTCATATTTGGTTGTGGGGGTATAAATGCACCCCCACCAGCTCAAGGACGTGTAGTTGAGCATTCATTCAATTTATTTGAGCCTTGAGCACTCCTCTCACTCCTCATTTACTCTCTTTGCACACATTTGTGAGGTTGTGAGCAAAACCAAGAGCATTGCATGATTAGTTGATCCTTTGGCTCTTGATTGCCGTCAAGTGAAGGTCAAGGTCTATTCTCTTGGTGCTTGTCGGCACCTAGACGACTTGGCGGAGGTTGCGCGGTGATCTCTTCAAGAAGCTTGTGAAGAGACCCGTCGCCGGTTGTGATTGGTCGGTGTTCACCAACTCCGGAGAGGAGGAAGAACAACCAAGTGATTACGAGGGAATGCTTAATTTGTGGAGCCGGCTTGAGTGTGTCAAGCTTCCTCAACGTGGACTAGTGAAGATCGACAAATCTTCGATACCACGGGAAAAACCTCCTTGTCCTTGTGCGGTTATTTCTTGTCCTTACTTATTGCACTTAATTTTGTAGCTCATAGCTTGTGATAAATATCTTTGCTTAGTGTATCTTGCTTATTAAGGTAATTTGATCTAGAAATTTTAGAAACCTCCTATTCACCCCCCTCTAGTCGGTTATCCTTGATCCTACAAATGGCACCGAGTTTGATTCCGCTGCGTTCCGAACATTCTGTCAGAACATCAGCACCACAATATGCTCCGCATCTGTTTGCCACCCCGGGTCGAACGGGGCGGTCGAACGAGCCAACGACAACCTACTGGCGGGACTAACCAAACGTCTCGTTGGCTTGCCAAAGGGGCTATAGCTCGACGAGCTCCAAAAGGCTTGTGGACACTCCTCACATCGCCGATAAGAGCCACGGGTTTCTCCCCGTTCAAGCTTCTATTTGAGCGGGAGCCCCGCGGACCACAACACATCGCTGGACCTCCTTGAAGAGCATCGAGTTCAGGCTATTTCAATGATGAAAAAGTACGCTGAAGGGGTCGTGAAGACGTACAGTAGGAAGGTCAGACTCTGCACCTTGGCACCAGGCGACATGGTGCTCAAGCGAGTGGCAAACACCACGGCACTGGGAAAGCTAGAGTCCAAATGGGAAGGCCCCTACATCATCACTCGAAGCACAAGAGCGGGATCCTATTACACCACAACACCAGAAGGGCAACAACTAGATCATAATTGGAATGCCGAGAGCCTCCGAAAATTTTATCTGTAGGAGGTATGTAAACACCGGCTGCGCCCGAGCATCCGCTCCCCACCGGCCTCGTGCGGTAGGAGTTTGTACTTGTGATGTAACAACGTTTTGGCACCAGCCTATCAAATTACAAACAACAACAGTGAGTGTATGAACAGACACCGCGCATGGCCTACAGCCTCGGTGCACACCGTAGCTCTCTGCAAGCATGAGTGTATACACAGACACCGCGCATGGCCTCCGGCCCTAGTGCACACCGTAGCCCTCCGCAGGCACGAGTGTATAAACAGACACCGCGTGTGGCCTACAGCCCTGGTGCACACCGTAGCCCTCCGCAGGCACGAGTGTATAAACAAACACCACGCCTGGCCTACGACCCCGGTGCACACCGTAGCCCTCCGTAGGCATGAGTGCATAAACAAACACCGCGCATAGCCTACGACCCCGGTGCACATCGTAACCCTCCGCAAGCGCGACTACATATAAAAAGAAGGGCTCCCCCGGAGCCCTATCTAAAATGATATGGGGGACGGCGCAGGCTTCGCCTCCCCCTCGCAACATATAAAAAGAAAGGCTCCCCCGAGCCCTAACTAAAAAGATATTGGAGACGGCGCAGGCTTTGCCTCCCCCTCGCGAGTACATATAAAAAGAAGGGCTCCCTCGGAGCCCTATCTAAAAAGATATGTGGGACGGCGTAGGCTTCGCCTCCCCCTCACAATATATAAAAAGAAGGGCTCCCACGGAGCCCTATCTAAAAAGATATAGGGGACGACGCAGGCTTCATCTCCCCTTCGTAACATATAAAAATAATGGCTCCTCCGGAGCCCTATCTAGAAAGATATGGGGGACGGCGCAGGGTTCGCCTCACCCTCACAACATATAAAGAAGGCAGTGTCGCCACAAGTTTCATTTATTGCAAATCCGAAGTACACAACAGACGTACATGGCCACCGCAGGAGAACAACGGCGTGGCCTCTTCTGCACATTACACGAAAACATCTTCAAGTGGTACGATATAGTATAATCACTCAACTACACATTACAACTCGACGTAAACAGTACACGTCACTGCCCCGCGGTGCTAGGGCACGAAGTCCTACTCCTCCGTCTTGACCGCTCACGCGAGAAGCTCCTCATCGGACGCCCCAGAAGCTACGAGGTGCAGGTACTCCCTCTCCACATCGCACAGGGATCCTGACGATTCCCCGGTACTAGCCTCCGGCGGCGAGGTGGTCGAATTGGCAGAGGAGGCCACTGGGTCCCCCGTCGCAAAAACAACCCCCTTTGCTCCCAAAAAGTGTGAATCTCATCGCACGCCCTCGCAGCCTTGTGCCCCTGAAAGAGCTGAAAATGCTCCATCGACCCCTCCAGGTTAGCCAGCGTCCATCGCTGCCACCTCGTGTCATGATACACAACCCCTCAATAGCACAGTTGCAGAGGCCAAACGGAGAGAAGACTCTGCTCATCCTTTGTACCGCGCGGGCGCACGGTGACATTCATCCTTCGCCCTTCGGGGGGGCGAGGCCCCCGTCAAGCAGCGCGCCGGAACAGAACCGGTTTGGCCTAAATTTTTCATCCAAATTCAAATTTTAGTTCAAAATTTTAGATAAATTTTGTCTTACATCTGAAAAATTCAAATTTTAATGAAAATTTTTATCTGAAATATCCGGTGACCAGAGGTTACCGGTTCTATCGGCGGGATCCGAAAAAAATATATGAAACGATAAAGTTTTTGTAGGACCGGAAAGACGACTAGAGGGGGGAGTGAATAGACGCTTTCTCGATTTTCACCTCAATTAGATTCAACACGAACTTTTCTCCAGTAGCTATGAAAGCTAAGAATATCAGTAAATGCACAGAGGAAGCCTTGTGCTGAATCCTATTAACCCCTGAAGCAAAAGACCAAATGTGGAGATCAAACTCACTGGAGCGGTCAGACCGATGGCCAACTGGAGGTCTGACCGCTCTGCGGTCTGACCGGCGTTATGAAACCGGTCTAACCGGCCCTGACCAGAAACAGTGCAGACAGCCCGAAACCAAAACGAAAATCGGTCTAACTTTTGATCTACATGATGAAACTAGACCAAATTTGGAACACACCTTCCTAAGGATATATGGAACCTATTCCAAGCAACGATCGTTCAGATCCATGTCAAAATTTTGACATTTTTCTGTTTTACCGAAGGCGAGTTCAAAACCGAGCAAAACGAAAAACTTGATCCAAAACTTGCTCCTGGGAGATTGATGATCTAGATGATCCTAGAAGTATTCCCACACGTCACAGCAAGGTAAATAAGGTCAAGAAACCAACCAAAAACAACAGGATCAAGGAAGCACCAAAAATTATCAAAAGAGAATGAAGAACACAAGAAACCTCATCTTTCAATAATCATCCATAGATTGATTCATAATGTTTGCTGGTTACAACCACTCCATCAAGGAGGACAAGAGCTCAATCTATGAGCACACACCCAACACATCTCTCTAGGATCTAGCCTCTCCACTCTCCTCTCTATACCCTAAAACAAACTAGGGTTTTTCAAATGAAGTGCTTGAGGGATTACTTGACAGCAACTCCCCCTATTTATAGTGAGGCCTAGTTTCTAGAAGAGTTAACCTAATGGGCTCCCGTTAAGGCCCAATACAAACGGGACACATACGCACGCAATCTGAAGTGCCGTCTTCATCTTCGATTGACCTAGACCGCTTCTCCAAGCGCCGACCCACGCCGCAGTTTAGTTAGGAGTCACAAAGGCGGTATTTGGTGAAATTACCAAAATACCCCTTCTCGATCCTTCTCCATGGACCGAGTCCAGTACAGTCGAAGCAATCGTCTGCTTCGCCACGTGTAGGTTGATCAATGGCTCTCATCATGTCGGCAAGTCTCTCCCGTCCGAATCCCATCTGAACCTCCAAGGCACTTGCACCGACCCCCGCGCCGCTTGATCCAACCAACTGCATCAAACTGCCCGTTCGATCCATCTTGTCCATTCTGCGTCATGTTTGAGTCACTCGACCTCATCCGGCATCCATGATCGTTCTGGACCCCAGCTCTCCAAACTTAGTCCGATCCTCCTCGTCGTTGACCTGCAAGCCACCTGCACAGCAACAGACCAAGAAATCGTCTCCGGGAACAAGTTCTTCTCCGGGAACAAGTTCTTCACAACTTGACCCGTGTTAGCTCAAAGCATGCATTATGCAATATTAAAACATTGAACTGAATGAACTTGACTTAACCAACACACAACGCCGCCAGGATGACCTACGTATAAGTGGAAACATGTCTGACTGCCATACATTGCCGGTCTGACCGCCCTCAAACCGGTCGGGCCGATTTGTCTTAGCCGGTCAGACCGCCATAAAAGACTTAACCAAAATTTCACACTGGAAATCCGAGAGCTCTCTGGAATTTTCAACCGAATATAACTTTTAACTGGAAGTTCCAAAAATTATGAGACCAAATGCAGGAGACTCCCCCCTCTCTTGCCTACACACTCTATTTTTGGCCTAGCTCCAAACTCAACCAAAAGTTCTGGCCGATCGGACCGCCGCACAGAGCCGGTTTGACCGCTGGCCTTTTCGGCCTGACCAGTCTGATCGCGAGTACTTGGCGGTCGGACTGCCACACGGTCGGTCTGATCGCCGCTTAAGCCGGTCTGACAGCCTAAGGCCTGACAGCATTGGAACTTCTCCGAAAACGCAAGATTCGCCAAACCAACAAAGCCATTGCCAATTGTATCATCATCCTAAGATCATGCACATATCCCCATGATATCCATAGTTTTCCTTGGGCTGAATATCTAATGCACAAACATGCGCTGCTACGCATCTTCTTATACTATTTACAGGTAAAAAGAGTAGAAAGACCGGTACAATTCTTGCAATCGTGCTGCCTGTATTTGCAGCCATACTGCCAGCCACTATAATCGGCTTTTGTTTCTGGAGAAAACCGGCAAAAACACCTCCACTAGCACCAATACCATGTAAGTCCCCTGAAAATCGGAAATCATGCAGTAACAATGAGACAATCCAATTTTCTCTATGTTTTACTTCCTAAGTGATCTCCTACAGCTGCATATCGTTCGGAGGACATCGAAAGTATCGACTCACTAATTGTCGATCTATCAACACTTCGAATTGCAACAGAAAACTTTGCTGAAAAGAATAAGCTTGGCGAAGGAGGATTTGGTGTTGTTTACAAGGTATTTATACGCATTAAACATTTTAACTGTCAACAAAGGCAGAGCCTTTGCAACTATACATATCTTTCAACAAGTACTATTTATCAGCATCTCCATTTGTGCAGGGATCCTTACCCAATGGTCGAGATATAGCAGTAAAGAGGCTCTCACAGAGCTCTGGGCAAGGGATAGGGGAGCTGAAAAATGAGCTGGTTTTGGTGGCCAAGCTTCAGCACAAGAATCTTGTCCGGCTTGTCGGTGTTTGCCTGGAGGAGGACGAGAAGATTCTTATCTATGAATACATGCCCAATAGAAGTCTAGATACCATCCTTTTTGGTGCATTTTCTAATAATTTAGCACTACTACACCTATTGCAATTTGCAAAAGCAATTCATGCCTCTCATGCTTCTCATTTGAATGACAGATCCTGAAAAAAGCAGTTTGCTAGACTGGGGAAGCAGGCTGAAGATAATAAACGGAATCGCTCGAGGATTGCAGTACCTCCATGAAGATTCCCAGCTGAAGATTGTTCACCGGGACCTCAAGGCAAGTAACGTTCTACTAGACTCCGATTATAACCCCAAGATTTCAGACTTCGGTTTAGCGAGGCTCTTTGGAGGCGATCAATCGCAGGATGTCACGAACCGTGTTGTCGGAACATAGTAAGCACATTCTAGTTATCGAAGAGTATGAGTATGAGTATCACGTTGTAGTGACGTTAATGACATGTTCTTATTTGCAGTGGATACATGGCGCCAGAATACGCCATGCGTGGGCACTACTCCATCAAGTCAGACGTGTTCAGCTTCGGCGTCCTGATCCTAGAGATCGTCACGGGGAGAAGAAACAGCGGCTCCTACGACAGCGAGCAATCAGTCGATCTCTTAAGCGTCGTGAGTACCAACTGCTTATCCATTTCGTCGTCATGTCCAATTAAGTATCCGTCACTTGTAATGACAGTTAATCTGACGCAGATATGGGGGCACTGGACCATGGGAACCATCGCGGAGATGGTGGACTGGTCCCTGAGCGAGCGAGCGCCGGGAGGCCAGATCATCAAGTGCGTCCACGTGGGGCTGCTGTGCGTGCAGGAGAACCCGGCGCACAGGCCGGCCATGTCGGCCGTGAACGTGATGCTCAGCAGCAACACGGTGTCGCTGCAATCCCCCACCAGGCCGGCGTTCTACATCCAGAAGAGCGCGGGGCCGGAGGCGTACTCGGAGTCGTTTGGGGGGCCCTTGCCGTCCACGGGGAGGTCCGTGGCCATGTCGCCCAACGAGATGTCCATCACGGAGCTTGAGGCCAGATAAAGGCTCAAATAAAGAAGGAAGTTTAAAGGGAAAACTGAAGTATTGACAGATGAGTATTGAAGTATTGCCGAGTATGTGATTGTATTGCAAGAGTATTGCATACATACTGGAGTATACTGTTGACAGCTTCCTAAGATTAATACACACACGTAACGCACTTAAGCACAAGATGCGTTAGATTATAGTAGAACGCCACCCGGAGCATTGCTGACCTTAAAGAATTCTTTAATCCTTTTCGGGTGATCAGGACGCTCTCTCTTCTCTTAACAAAGAGCAGGGGCTCTGCCAATCAGTTAGGGCTTGTTTGGGAGGGTCAATCCCGGCCGAGATCCTGGTCTAATCCCAAGAAAAATTTCGTCTGTGGTGTCGATTTTCATTCGCTATATCAATTGACGTGTTGTGGTGTGCGTGGGTTGATGAAATCTATCTTTGTTCGCCCAACGAGATGTCCATCACCGAGCCGATATAATAAATGTAAACCCCGTATCAGAGAACAGGGGCGAACAACGCCCAACACACAACCAACAACAAATAACAAGGCAAGGAAGAAGAGAAACACTCTGGAATGCTCTCCTATTCCTCTGCTTCCAAAGGTTCCAAAGCACATATATGATCATATTTATGTTTCAAATTTTTAATTTATGCTGTAATATTCTAACATTGTTTTCTGTTTTGGATTTAATTTCATTTATGAACTTATGTTTATATATATTCATTTTTTCTTCCATGCATTGAGCCCTAATTTTTCCTGATGTCTCATACTTACCTAATAGGCTAATGCCAATGGACTTGAATTAGGATGTGTTCTATTAGGATGCATGCACCATGATTCAAGCACGCAGAAGAATACATGACTTGCCTTTTTGTTCCATGCATGGACGAAGAGCAAGCTGGGGCATTGGGTAGACGCTGTGGGCGCTGCTGCTAGGAAGGCCACACACCCAGACAATGCAAGGCACCAGCTGAGGAGTAGGTACCGACATGGTTTGCGGTGCCTCTTCTTTGAGTGTGCAAAGTGGGACTAAAATTGCAAATCAGTGTATATTGTCATCGGTACTTTGTATTGTTTATTTAATTGTTCTGCTACTACCCAATTTTCATTTGATGTACGTACTGTCGTAGCACATGTATCGTATGTTGCATGTAATGTTTATGTAAGTGTTGTAGTACTATCCCTTTTTTATTACTTTTCAAAGTACTGTCCTGCTAGCCTAGTACAGTTTTGTTTGTTTGTTTACAAGTTAAATTTACTCTTGCTTTGCATTCGATGTTTTTTTGCACGTATTTGCTAACTTGAAGTTATTTTGCAGGTATGGCTCGTGACCCTCGCGGATTCGACTAGTGTTTCAGCCTCCTGGAGGAGCGCATTGACTGGCTACATCGTGCGTCGCCTCGTGTCTAGCATCTTGCGGGCGCGGGCGATGTGACTATGTTGGGGGTGATACGCACACGGACACCTCGGGTGCGCTGGAGGCTAAACCCACGCTGGATAGACAAGTTAGCATACGTCGATACTATCTTCTCGTCATACGTACCTTTCGTACTAACCTTTTCTTGCTTCACAGACTCAGAACTGTCGGTCAACTACTCTCACCCGGATGGTGTAGCCCACGGACGAGGACAAGCCGGCAGCACCTGTGGTTGGCGACGACGGAGACGTCCATGCCGGGCCGGAGCGGTCACGGCGCTTCCTGTTCGATCGCTCCCTGCTGACAGCTCTCGCGGACCGGTGGCGGCCGGAGACTCACACTTTCCATCTCCCATTCGGGGAAATGGCCCCTACCCTGCAGGACATCTCCCTACTACTTGGCCTCCCTATCGCGGGAGGTGCTGTCTTCCCGTAGGAGGATCTGGCAGACTGGCGCGGTGACCTTCTGGCCAGGTTTCAGGGAGTCCTTCTGCCTGCGACCGCGGTCGGGTACTACGTCTTTCGGAGGCACAGAGGCACGACCCATCCTTGCGGTGGCTGTCACGGTTCCGGGTACGTGTTCGACGCCATTCCCATTGAGAGCGTTGCGCTCTCCTTTTTGTACTACTGTCTTATTATCTTTTTCCTTGTACACAGGTCGAGCGGATAGACCCTGGCGCAGACGACCAACAGGTGTCACGCCACCTCGAGGCCTACTTGTTGTGGCTGTTTGGTTGAGTGCTGTTCACCAGTAGCCACCGCGACACCCAGCGTCAGACCAGCCCGCCAGACCGCCTTTCCCTCTCGGGGCCGAGGCCCTGACACCTAGCGCAGAGGAGAGGGCCCAAGCGAGCCCATATGGGAGGACGCGGAGCTGGAGTGGGCCATGGTGATGTAGGTGGGGATGCTAGGGGTGCGGTTGGGGGTGCCTAGTAGGGGGCGTTCCCCCGCGCTGCCTGTACTTTTGTTTATTATGCGATACTTAAATTTTGCACTTAATGTGTGATGCCTGTAATACTTTTGCGTTCTTATCTGTACTCGTTCGTACAATGCATGTTTGTTCAATGCATATCGACGCCTATAGCTTAATGCACGCGACACATCGATGCAACATTCAACTCGATCCACTGGACAAAGTCGCATTTCGCCATTAACTGGAAAGGAGGGTTAACATAGACGCCTATAGCTTTGCGCAGTGACAAGACCAAAGGAGATAACTTTGTATAGTGACAAGACCATACGAGGCAGTTTTACGCAGTGACAAGACCAAACAGGGCAGCTTTGCACGGTGACTAGACCAGATGGGGCAGCCTTGCACAGTGACAAGACTAGACGGGGCAGCTTTACGAGGTGATAAGACTAGACGGGGCAGCCTTACACGGTGACAAGACCAGACGGGGCGGCCTTGCGCAGTGACAAGACCAGACGGGGCAGCTTTGCGCTGTGACAAGACCAAACGGGGCAGCCTTACAGTGACAAGACCAAACGAGGTAACTTTGCGCAGTGATAAGACCAAAGGAGACAGCCTTGCGCAGTGACAAGATTAGACGGGGCTGCCTCACCAACTTTTCAGATCGACTTGACAACACCGACCTCCTCAGCTTTTCAAACCTAAAGACAAAAGATCTAAGTGCAATGCGTGCACTAGATCGAATCAGCGAAGTATGTAGAAACTTATGTCTGAATTTGTTCCATAACGATCTTCTCCTCTTGGGCAACTATGGTTGTGTCCGTTGCGATGTCCAAAGGAGGGATGATTGGGGCTGCTATTGTGCTATCCACATCCATAAGGGCAACTAATAGGTGTGGATCCTCTGTGCCTGCAATGGCGATGTGTGCCTCATACTGTCCTTTGCCTTTCTTCTTAAACTAGAAAGTATTAATAATGTGATGCGACCCACGACCTTACCCTTCTTGCCCCTCTTCTCCGTGAGAGGCTTCCTCACCTTGTAGCTGCTAGCATTGGCTTCATGGCTAATATTGCTACTAGGCCACTGTGAGATGTAGTTCTTCCTTATAACATCATCTTGAACTTTCGGGACTTGTATTATGTCAATCAATTCGGCATACTTCTTGTAGTCATCTTGCACCGTATTCGGGTGAAAGGTAGATAAATTCTTCCCAATCTTTTGCTCATCCGTGATTACATCACCACAGAGTTGAAGATTGTACAAATTCTGGCCATAAGATTGTACAAATTCTGGCCATGCTGAGCCCGCTTTTTCGAACTTCTGGTTCGTGATGCCAGTCATCTACATATTCATTCAAAAAGTTCATAAGATTACTGTTAGTAATTTGCATAAAATGGTTGCAAAATTCTCATAATGTTCATCGAACTCTCAGTTCGTGCTCCTGTATTTTTCTATGTATTTTTCATGATTTACTGCTATTTTCAGTTATTAAAAGTAATATAAATAATCACAGATAATCAAAACAACAAATACAATATATAAATTGCATAGAAATAATAATAACAAAGTTAAACATACTTCAAATGATCAAAATGATTCAAAATTGAATGTCCGAGGCCCTTTTCTGCTGGAATATAAAATTTTGGTGAATTCTGCAATTTCTAGGGGCTAAATCGTGAATTTTCAGTTCTGAGAAAAAATTTCTGTGTAAATTTCCAATTTTCAGGGGTTATTTTGCAAAGAATTTCTTTCCCGAAATATTCCCCAGTAATGTTCAGAACTTCGATGGTTTATTTGTAATTTTTTAGAATTTTCCTTTTTCCTCCTTTTTTTGATTTTATGTATTTCTCTTGGGCCGGACCGGCCATGTACTCACGGCCCATTCTGCCCATTCGGCCCATGTGGCCGGTTCAAAGGGCGAGCAGGGGGGATTTTAGGGTTTTCCCCTTGCCCTGTGCCTTTAGTGGCGGCGGTAGCTCCAAGCCGAGCAAGCGTAGCGCGGGCGCACGCGCGGGATCTACAGGTGGGGCGGTCGGCGCTGCGGGCGAGGTGGTCGTAGATGCGAGCACGGAGCCCGTGTAGGGGCAACCGTGCAGAGGCGGCTGGGAGGGCGACGCGGAGGCTCTTGTGCAGAGGCGGCGTGGATGCAACGGTCACGTAACCTGAGGCGCGGCCGCGCGCGCATGTGGCAATGGGGCGGCTTGGTAAACCGCAGCTCGAAGTGGCGGGTGGTGGTCGAGGCGCCGGCGGGCGCGCCAACCGTGGCAGCGCAGAGGCGGCTTCGGGACGCTGTCGTTTCATGGTGCAGTTGTGGCCTTCCACGGCACGACGGAGGCGGGTTCGGCTTCGGCGGCGTGGAGGTGCACAAGGCACATGGTGACCGGTGTGGCGGCGCTGCCTTCGGGACGGCACGGAGCCCGTGCGAGGGCGAATGGTCAGCTTTGGGCGGCTCTTGCGGGCGCGGGCTCCCGTGAGGCTTCGGCGCCACCCCTTTCCTTTTTTTATTTTCTTGCGCTGCATATGGCATGGCCATTGCATCCGGTGGTGCGGCTTCAGGCGCACTTGGTGGTTCGGCGCCAGGGTCGACGACTACCCGGTGGGTGACACGGCTCTAGGCAGGGTTGGCGCTCGGTGGCGCGGTGGCCAGTCGGTGGCTTCAAGCCGTGCAATCAACACCTGCGCTAGCGCGGTGGTCGCATACGAGCGATGCCATGCGGGGTTGCGGGCAGCGCTGTGTCCAGAGAGATTTTTTTATTACTATTAGTGTTCATCGCAATACTGCTCATTCCAGTTACTGTTCATCGTAATACTGCTCATTCCAATTACTGTTTATGTTCTCTGTTCATGCAATGCACCGATCGGCTTGGCTGACAACTTCAAGTCGGCTCGCGGTAGATTAGAACAGAATTTCAATCCACGGTGCAATCATCATCTACTCTTTCATGACGTCTTCCGATCGACATTATACCGGCGACTTCAAGTTGGCTCGCGGTAAATTAGAGCGGATTTGCACCGTAGAAAAAACTCTAAAAAGCCAAATTTGCATAATTAAAAGCAATCTAGAAAATGCGATTCGATCTACGAGCGTCGTGCTACGACGATTATCTTTTCGATCCGAGGAGAGTCGATCGTGTTGATAATGTGTTGAGGAACCATCATTTGCGAGTCAAGTCCGAACGATCACCTCGTAGACAAACATATAATAATATCAAACAATGCAAGAACACAATAACACAATAATAGATTAAACACAGAGATTAATAGATTGAGCAAAGAGATGTAAGAGATTTCTTGCTTCTCTTTATTGTTCTTCGTACGATCGATTTTTTACAATAACTAGCACCCTCTATATATAGGTTACAGACCCTACTAAAGTTTAAAATGAGGTGCATATACATAGACCGACTGCAGGGTAAACCCATAGTTTCCCAACAATGATATCAAACTGCAGCAGAAAAGCTGACAAGCGAGCTGACCCGAACGACGAAACGGCCCAAAAAGTCCAAACATTGCGGTTGAAAGACGGGCCGAATCTGCTCGTCGAAGAGCCGTGCCATGAATGATTCCGAAACCGAGCATTCCGGGTTGGAACTGGGCCTTGGCGCACGCTGGTGGCGCCCACCAGCCGGATATGTGCGGTGCCGTGCGCCACCCGCTTCTCCCGCGAGTCAATGAGTCAACACACGACCAAGCAAATCAACCCTTTCCCCGCCGCGCGGCACTACTGCAGGCAGCCACCCCTCTGCTCGTCTCGCTCACCACCTCTTTTTAGTAATCCCTCCGAATCCGAGCTAGCTCGCCTGTTTCACCTCCGTTGGCGCCATGCAGCACGGCGGCTTCGTTCATGCGCTCCTACTCCTCGCCGCGCTTGCCCTCCCGCTGGCCGCCGCGCAGCCGTGGCAGCAGTGCGGCAGCAGCGGCAACAACTACTCGGCGAACAGCACCTACCAAGCCAACCTCAACCAGCTCGCCGCCGCGCTTCCCAGGAACGCCTCCTCCTCCGGCGTCCTCTTCGCCTCCGGCGCCGTCGGCACCATCCCGGAAACCGCCTACGCCCTCGCGCTCTGCCGCGGCGACACCAACGCCTCCGCCTGCGCCACCTGCGTGGCCACCAACTTCCAGGACGCGCAGCAGCTGTGCCCATACATCAAGGAGGTGTCCATCGTCAACGACCTCTGCTACCTCCACTTCTCCAACCTCAACTTCCTCGCTTCCACAGACAACTCCGGCCTGGTGGACCTCTACAACACTGGGAATTTCAGCGGCGACGTCGGCCGCTACGACCGGGCGGTCACCGGCCTCCTCAACGCCACCGCGGCGTACGCGGCGGGCAACTCGACCAGGCGGTTCGCAACGGGGGAGATGGTGGGGTTCGACGCGCTGTTCCCCAAGATCTACTCCATGGCGCAGTGCACGCCGGACCTGTCGCAGGCGCAGTGCCGGCGGTGCCTCGACGACCTGGTGGGGCGGTGGTGGCAGACGTTCGAGCCGAACACGCGGGGCTCCAGGAGCGTCGGCGCGCGGTGCAACATGAGGGTCGAGCTGTACTCGTTCTACACCGTCCCCCCGATGCTGCAGGTCGAGCCAGCCGCGCCGGCGCCGGCGCCGGCGCCGCCCGTTTTGCTGGGCACCACAGGAGGTGAGTGGTCCACGCGATTAATTGGCTTGACTAGTTTGCCAGTTTCAAAGAAGAAAATGGAATAATTGATATGCTTCATTTTGTTTCTGAATAATTGACTAATTGCATGATTTAAGCAAGAACCTCAGAGTTTTCAGACCAGTTACTGTCGTACGGAGTATATCATACAATCTTCCAAGTCTACTTTTGCCAACCTACGTGTTTCTTGGGGTCCTTTTTATGAATAAATCTGGAAATCAATCATCCTACAGAACAAATTAACGCGAAATCATACTAGTAGTTCATGCTTGCTTGCTTTCTTTATTGTGTCAGAACTTAGACGCATAGCTTTCAGTTGTACTTGTTTGACCTTTCAATTGCCAATTGATCGCAAGGAACGTGGACAAGCTTCCACCTTGCGCTAAGCATTTACACTGACCTTCCTGAGAGGAACCTTGTATCCTGCTTAAATATTTCTTAAATAGTTTTTTTTTTGGTGAACAGCAGAGTCTATTGTCTGCCCACTTTTCTTGATTCAATTACATTGCTACGTGTGCAAAGAAAATCTAGTCAATCCTTTCAAACCTGTGCTGCTACGCATGCTCTATACTATTTACAGGTAAAAAGAGTAAAAAGACTGGTGCAATCCTTTCAAACCTGTGGTGCTCTCTCTTGTCTTAACAAAGGGCAGGGGCTCTGCCAATCAGTTAGGGCTTGTTTGGGAGGGTCAATCCCGGCCAAGATCCCGGTCTAATCCCAAGAAAAATTTCGGCTGTGGTGTCGATTTTCATCCGCTATATCAATTGACGTGTTGTGGTGTGCGTGTGTTGGTGTGCGTTGGTTGAGGAAATCTATCTTTGTTCGCCCAACGAGATGTTCATCTGCTATATCTTTGATCGCAAACCGGCAGTTACCGGTGTTATTGGTGGGATCCGATAAAATTTCATACCGGGCAAACAATTTTGGATCTATCTAATTTTCATCCAAATTCAAAATTTAGATAAATTTTGTCTTACATCTAAAAAAATCAAAGTTCAAATAAAAATTTTGTTCGAAATTTTGCTGAAATATTCAGTAACCGGTGGTTGCCGGTTCTATCGGCGGGGTCTGAAAAAAAATCTAAAACGATAAAGTTTTCCCTGGGCTGAATATCTAATGCACAAACCTGTGCTGCTACGCATGTTCTATACTATTTACAGGTAAAAAGAGTAGAACTGGTGCAATTCTTGCAATCGTGCTGCCTGTATTTGCAGCCATACTGGCAGCCACTATAATCGGCTTTTGTTTCTGGAGAAGACCGGCAAAAATACCTCTACTAGCACCAATACCATGTAAGTCCCCTGAAAATCGGAAAGCATGTAGTAACAATGAGACAATCCATTTTTCTCTATGTTTTTACTTCCTAAGTGATCTCCTACAGCTGCATCTCGTTCGGAGGACATCGAAAGTATCGACTCACTAATTGTCGATCTATCAACACTTCGAATTGCAACAGAAAACTTTGCTGAAAAGAATAAGCTTGGCGAAGGAGGATTTGGTGTTGTTTACAAGGTATTTATACGCATTAAACATTTTAACTGTCAACAAAGGCAGAGCCTTTGCAACTATACATATCTTTCAACAAGTACTATTTATCAGCATCTCCATTTGTGCAGGGATCCTTACCTGATGGTCGAGATATAGCAGTAAAGAGGCTCTCACAGAGCTCTGGGCAAGGGATAGGGGAGCTGAAAAATGAGCTGGTTTTGGTGGCCAAGCTTCAGCACAAGAATCTTGTCCGGCTTGTCGGTGTTTGTCTGGAGGAGGACGAGAAGATTCTTATCTATGAATACATGCCCAATAGAAGTCTAGATGCCATCCTTTTTGGTGCATTTTCTAATAATTTAGCACTACTACACCTATTGCAATTTGCAAAAGCAATTCATGCCTCTCATGCTTCTCATTTGAATGACAGATCCTGAAAATAGCAGTTTGCTAGACTGGGGAAGGAGGCTGAAGATAATAAACGGAATCGCTCGAGGATTGCAGTACCTCCATGAAGATTCCCAGCTGAAGATTGTCCACCGGGACCTCAAGCCAAGCAACGTTCTACTAGACTCCGATTATAACCCCAAGATTTCAGACTTCGGTTTAGCGAGGCTCTTTGGAGGCGATCAATCGCAGGATGTCACGAACCGTGTTGTCGGAACATAGTAAGCACATTCTAGCTATACACCAAGGCACCAACACCATGACAGGATATCGAAGAGTATCGCGTTGTAGTGACGTTAACGACATGTTCTTATTTGCAGTGGATACATGGCGCCAGAATACGCCATGCGTGGGCACTACTCCATCAAGTCAGACGTGTTCAGCTTCGGCGTCCTGATCCTAGAGATAGTCACGGGGAGAAGAAACAGCGGCTCCTACGACAGCGAGCAATCTGTCGATCTCTTAAGCGTCGTGAGCACCAACTGCTTATCCATTTCGTCGTCATGTCCAATTAAGTATCCGTCACCTGTAATGACAGTTAATCTGACGCAGATATGGGGGCACTGGACCATGGGAACCATCGCGGAGATGGTGGACCGGTCCCTGAGCGAGCGAGCGCCGGGAGGCCAGATCGTCAAGTGCGTCCACGTGGGGCTGCTTTGCGTGCAGGAGAACCCGGCGCACAGGCCGGCCATGTCGGCCGTGAACGTGATGCTCAGCAGCAACACGGTGTCGCTGCAAGCCCCCACCAGGCCGGCGTTCTACATCCAGAAGACCGCGGGGCCGGAGGCGTACTCGGAGTCGTTTGGGGGGACCTTGCCGTCCACGGGGAGGTCCGTGCCCATGTCGCCCAACGAGATGTCCATCACGGAGCTTGAGGCCAGATAAAGGCCCAAATAAAGAAGGAAGTTTGAAGGGAAAACTGAAGTATTGGCAGGTGCATTAAAGAATTGAAGTATTGCCGAGTATGTGATTGTATTGTAAGAGTACTGCATACTGGAGTATACTGTTGACAGCTTCCTAAGATTAATACACACACGTAACGCACTTAAGCACAAGATGCGTTACATTATAGTAGAACGCCGGAGCATTGGTAACCTTAAAGAATTCTTTAATCCTTTTCGGGTGATCAGGACGCTCTTGTTGAGTAACCGTCGTTGGAGATTCCAGTTCCAATGGGTACCTCGTATACAGTGATCAGAATCGTAAGAACGAATGAAGAATACAAGAACACAACAGTAGATTGAAGACAGAGATATGAGAGGACTTCAGGCTTCGCTTTATTGCTTCGGAATAATCAGGGTTACAATGAGAGGGGGAGACCATCTATTTATAGACTACGGGATGAGGAGTTCAACTGGGCCAGGATTCTCCGAGTCCTGGGCCCGTACTGGGCCAGGACTCTCCGGAGTCCTGGTCCCGGTTTCTTAACACTCCCCCTTGGACACTCATCCAACATGTTCATATCTCGTCAAAACTCCATAAAAACCCAGTGGGAAAAATTTGAAGAAAGAGTACATGTCATGCGTTCTGCTGTGTTGCACGAATTGCATCATCAAAAACCTTAGCTAAGAAACTTTAGGAAAACTCGTAAGGGAAAAAGAGTACAATCCACCCAATTCCATTTTATCTCTGGGATTTATTCTTTGGGTACTCGATCTTCGTGATCAAGATTCAATAATGAGTTAGTGAAGATTCTCCCCCTGAATTCTGCACTTCTTTAAGTCTTATCATTCCAATTCTCCGTATGCACCTTTCAAAGCTAGATGCTGGAAGTGACTTTAGTGAATAAATCTGCAAGATTCTCACATGACTTAGTATGCAGTACTTTAATTTCGTCCATCTTTTGTAATTCATGAGCATAGAATAACTTGGGGTTGATATACTTTGTGAGGGGACTCTTCACATAACCCATTTGCACTTGTGCAACACAAGCTGCATTATCTTCATAGATAATTGTGGGGGTTTGCGCGGTATTCAATCCAAATGACTGCTGGATGTGGTGAATCTTCCGCCGAAGCCAAGCACATTCTTGTGAGGCCTCATACAGTGCTATGATTTGCGAGTGGTTCATCAAAGTCGATACAAGACTTTGCTTAGACGATTTTTATGGAATTGCAGTTCCACCACATAGGAATACATAGCATGTTTGCGACTTGGCTGTATGCGGGTTCAACAGGAACCCGACATCTGCATAGCCATTCATATACATGTCTTGGTTCTTTCTGTAGAACAGACCAAGTTCTTTGCTTCCTTGGAGGTAACGAAGATGTTCATTATTTGGTAGGTTCTGTACTATACCTTACTAATAGGTTTACGGCAAATGCAATGCCTGATCTAGTTTGCTAAATACATGAGTGCTCCTACTGCACTCAGGTACATGAATTCTGGTACCAGGACTTCCTCCCTCTCTTCTTTAGGTCTGTACGAGTCCTTGTCTTGCTGTAAGGATCTCCCGACCATCGGCACTTTCGAAGGATAGGCCTTTTCAAAGCCGAACCTTTCCAACACTTTCTGAGTGTAGGTTGGCTGATGTACTAGAATCCCATCCGGGGTATGCTCAAGCTGCAAGACTAGACATTATTTGGTTTGATCCAAATCTTTTTATTTCGAACTCCGATTCTAGGTAAGAGCTTGCTTTCTTAATACCTTCTAGGGTTCCAATGATATTCAAATCATCTTCATACACTGAGATTATACAAAATGGGATCGTCGTATAAATACACATGGATAATTCTCATTGTTCGTGTAGCCTTTCTTGCATAGAAAGTCTCTTCGAGCGATCATACCACATTCTGCCTGATTGCTTCAGTTCATACAGTGACTGATTGCTTCAGTTCATACAGTGACTTTCTGAGTTGCACACTGTATAGATTTCTATTTGCTCTATCTTGGTTCGGGACAAGGATACATTTAGGTATCTTCATATAAATATCTGAATCCAAATTTTCATAAAGGTATGCAATTACTACATCCATCAATTTCACTTCTAACTTCAAAGTTCACTGCCATTGAGATAAATATCTAAAGGTAATTCCGCCCATGACCGGGGAATAGGTTTCTTCATAATAATCTCCTGGACGTTGAGTGAAACCTTGTGCAACGAGCCTTGCTTCTTTCATTTCTCTTTCGAACAAATACCTACTTATGCCCTACAGGGTGCACATGGGGAGGTGTGCGGCTTACAAGCCCAAACACCTCTCTTTTATTCAGATAGAACAATTTAGTTTCTATTGCATTCTTCCAATATTCTCAATCTGATCTTTTCTTACATTCAGCGAGCGATGCAGGCTCTGGATCAAGATTGATGATTGTGGCAATTTTCTTTGCAAAGTAAATGTCGACATTGGCTGTTGGCTTATTCATAGATTCTCCTGTGGTCACATAATTTATAGCTATTTCTTCATAAGGCGATACTTCTACTTGCTCGCTGCTGCTTTCAATTGCAGACCAAGTCCCTTTAATTTTTTAGCTCCGATGTGTGCGCACACATCCATGCTGATGTCTCTCTTGATGGGGATATTCAATTCTAGTATGCCTTTTCTGAAGGTTCCATACTGGTGCCAGGTCTCAACTGGCTCCCCTTCTGATTCTGAGGTACTTTGGTGATCGGCTGTGTCAAGTCCTTCTTATCCTTTTTCACCAGGCGTCCCCGGTTACTTCGGATTCGAGGGGCCGGAGTTCTCATCCTTTCAGAGACCTTAGGACGGGATTAGGGATACCTTCATCGGTATTTCAACCCTCTCCGGTGCATTGCGTACAGGCATATGCGACTTGGTCACGCTCTTCAAATCACTAAAGTGGTTAGGCAGTTGATTCGCTAATGCTTGCAAATCAATTATCTTCTGGACTGCAATTGTCTTCTAGACTTCAATTGTCTTCTAAACTTCTCTATTTGCTTCACTAGTGCGCGGGTCATATGCATGGATTTCAAATATCTTCTAGACTTAAATTGTTTTCTAGACTTTAATTATCTTCTGGACTTCTCTATTTCTCGACATTTTTCATCAAGGGTTGATTTCCTCCCCCTAATGACGAGAAATAATTCTCATCTAATATGCTATCGTGCTGGTCAGCATGCAAATCTCCAGTCATGGGGTCCACATACCTGATTATGGATGTTGTCTCATAACCAACGTATATCCCAGACTTTTGGAGAGTGTCAATTTCAGTTTGATGTGGTGGTGGTATAGGTACATAAATCTTGTAACCAAACCTTGAAAGATGAGAAATTTTCAGTGTTGACCCCTTGCGCTAGTTGCATAGGTGAATGGATGTTATATGCCAGTGGTCTAAAATTGATGAGAGTTACTGCGTGCAGGACTGCGTGTCCCCAATATGTAGTTGGTAAATAACAATTATGCTAGTCCATTCTGGGTGTGGACATGCGGTACAGGATGCTCAATTTTAATTCTCATTTTCACACAATAATCATCAAATGCCCTCGAAGTAAATTCTCCGGCATTGTCCATTCTGGTGGACTTCACATGATGATCAGAAAAATTATTCTTAATATTAATTATCTACGAGATTAGCTTTGCAGAAGCGGGGTTTCTCGTAGATAATAAACAATCGTGCGACCATTTCGAGGAAGCATCGATGAGCACCATAAAATACCTAAATGGTCATGACAGTGGCTGTTTAGGACCGCAAATGTCACCCTGGATACGGTCCAGGAATGCAGGGATTTCATCCTTTACTTTCAGAGTAGAGGGTCTAGTAATCAGTTTCCCGGTGGCACATGCAGGGTAGACAAAATCTTCATGATTCGGAAAGTTCTTTACATTGACAGTATGTCCCTGTGAATTGTTAATTATATTTCTCATCATCCTAAGACTTAAGTGGCATAATCTATCATGCTAGAGATAGAAGAGGTTTAGAGCTTCTAAATATAGTTTTCAGGGCAGTATAGGCTGCATATGCCTTAATATTAGTGTAGTATAGCCCATTTTCAAAAGAAGGAAGTCATTCTAATACTATTTTTCTATTTTCGTCACACTTTGTAATGAGCAGGTATTCCTTACCATGCTCTTCTTCAGTCTCTACGTGGAAACCGTTAGCGCGAATATCCTTGAGAGTTCTAGTCGATTATGGGCACAACAAGGCTTCTTTAATGACCAAAGTTGTGTCCGTCGGGAGTATAATTATGGCCCTTCCTGAGCCTATTATACATGTATCGCTGCCTGCGATTGTCGTAAGTCTACAAGCATTCTTACTGATCGACTGAAAATTCCGGCTCTCTCAAGTTGGTATTCATTGTGCCACTACCTGCTAAGCACACTTCCTCCATAGAGCGCTACATGCGTTCTAATATAATGTACTTTATTAATATCTAGCAGAAATCAAACAACACATAAATAAAATACTTCAGATGTCAGAACATAACTTGCTATCATAGATAAGGGAATATAAGTCTTGCAGGACTCATCATAAGATTTTAATGCTTTTCTCTTCTAGAGTTTGCAACCATTATTTAAAGTTCCTTCATAATCACGAACTGCAAGTGACTGTAAAAGGATCTGGGTGCAATGTGTGCACTAGATCGAATCAGCGAAGTATTCAGAAACTTCTGCCTCAATCTGCTACATGGCGATCTTCTCCTCTTGGGCAACTACGGCTATGGCCGCTGCTATGTCCAAAGGAGGGATGATGGGGGCTGCTACTAGGCTGTCCACATCCATAAGTGCAACTAATAGGTGTGGATCTTCCGTGCCTGCAATGGTGAGGTGTGCCTCATGCTATCCTTTGCCCCTTTTCTTAGACTGTAAAACACCAATTACGTGCGACTCACGACCTTACCCTTCTTGCCCCCTCCTTCGTGAGAGGCTTCATTGCCTCCTAGCTACTAGTATTGGCTTCATGGCCAACATTGATACTAGGTGGCTGTGAGATGTAGTTCTTCCTTAGAACATCATCTTGTGCTTTCGCAATTTTCTTGATGTCAATCACTGCGGCATACTCCTTGTAGCCATTTTGACAATAATTGCGTGCGGATTGCACTGCATTCGGGTGAAGGTAGAGAGGGTCTTGTCAATTTTCTGCTCATCCGTGATTACCTTATCACAGAGTTGAAGACTGTACAAATTCTGACCATGCTGGGCCAACTCTTTCGAACTTCTGGTTCGTGATGCCAGTCATTTTTCATATTCATGCAAAAAGTTCATAGGGTTACTGCTGATAATTTACATAAAATGGTTGCAAAATTCTCATAATGCTCTTCGAACTCCCAGTTCGAGATCTCGTATTTTTCCATGTATTTTCATGATTTACTGCTATTTTCAATGATTAAAAGCAATATAAATAATCACAAATAATCCAAAACAGTAAATACAATACATAAATTGCATAGAAATAATAACAAAGTGAAACATGCTTCAAATGCAAAAACCGATTCAAGATTTGAATTCTCGATGCCCTTTTCTACTGGAATATGAATTTTCGGCAAATTCTGCAATTTTTAGGGGCCAAAACACAAAAATTTCAGCTCTGAGAAACTTTTCACGTAATTTTCGGAATTGCCGAAGGGTATTCTACACAATATCCTTCTTCCCGAAAAAAACTCGTAATTTGCAGAATTCTGAGGGTTTTTTTTTTTTGCAAAACACGGGATTTTCTGATTTTTGTTTCGTGTTTTTTTTCTCTGGCCCGGCCCGTTTTGTCGGCCCGCTTGGCCTGCTATAAACGCGACAATTGGGGGGATTAGGTTCCCCCCGCCCACGCGGCGCTTCGGTGGCGGCGGTAGGCGGCACGGCCGGAGGCGGTGCTTCTACGTGCCGGCGGAGGCGGCCGCACTAAGCGGCGAGGCCGGAGGAGGCGCGCTATGGCAAACCGGCGAAGCCGTGTGGAGGCGAGCGCCGCCCAAGACTGGAGCCGTGTGGAGGCCGGCGATGGGCTTGCGACGGCCGGCTTTGGTAGCGGCGCGTCTGGCGACCTTGGTGGCGGCGGGTCCGGCCGGCGGTCCGGCTGCGTCGCGTGGGAACCGGGGCGGTGGGTCGACTTCGGCGGCCGGCGGGCATGGAGCTCGGGAAGCCGCAGATCGCGGGCGGCGGCCGGTGCTCTGGTAGCTGGCCGACGGTTGATTCCTTCAAGGGGGCACTTCAAAGCGCGCATGGCTTGCGGCGGCGTGCGGCTCAGCGAGGCGGTGGCGAGCGGACGGCCATGGTGGCGCGTCGCGGGCACTTGGTGGGGCGACGGCGTTCGCGAGGCGGCGGTCTGCGGCCGGCCGCGAGGAGGCGGCCATGCGGTGGCGGCGGCTCCGTCGGCGCTTCAAAGCTGCACCGTGTGCTTCAAGGCCAGTGGCGGCGTTTGTGCGGGGAGGGTGGCATCGACTTCGAGTCGGCGGCGGTGTGCAGTCGGCAGGCGATCCCCCCGCCCCCTTTTTTCTGTTTTTCTCTTTCTTTCTTTGTGATGTGTTGGCCATGCTGGGCGGCGCTGTCTGGCAATCTCGGCGGCTACTAGCCTGGGCGCGGGGGGAGGGGGACCAGGCTGTGCTGGTGGTCGGCGGCGGCTCTTTCCCTTTTGGGGTTGGCCAGCATCCGGATCGGCCGGTTTGGCCTCGAAGGCGTACTCGGAGTCGTTCGTGGGGACCTTGCCGTCCACGGGGAGGTCCGTGGCCATGTCGCCCAACGAGATGTCCATCACGGAGCTTGAGCCGAGATAAGAAATGTAGCCATGTAAAGCAACACACAACCAACAACAAATAACAAGGCAAGGAAGAAGAATAGGCTATTTTGTTTTCTGATGGCATTACTAACCTAATAGGCTAATACGTACAAAATGACTTGAATTAGGATGTTGTATTCTATTTGGATACACACGCATCCATGCACACATGAGTATATAGGAACTTGCCGTCGGATCCGGATTTCTTAATACAAAATTATCTGTGAAAACATCATGCTATTCCCTGAATCAGTAGATAGCACTCACAGATACATCACTGAATCATTTCATACATGACGTAAAACCATACCTTTCATTAATTTAACACATTAGAGTTTACTTAGACCGCATCGTGTCAAGTTTCACAATAAAGGCCGAACATGCCAAATATTTACATTACAAAAAATAGCAGAAATGACAACGGAAGCAAAAAAAGAGAGGTGATAGCATATTTCTCCATAGGCAAGCGACTGGGGAAACCTGTGTGCGTCCGATATTACCTGAAAAACTCGGATAATATGAGATGCACGCAAGTACTGACGCAGTCAGCTAGACTGAGGTGAGACTAGAACAATTAAGGACTAAACTACGCTTCAAAAACTCCTGGGTCTTCAGACATTTGGTTCCTCGTAATAGTTGTAAGCTCCAAGATTTCCTGCTTCTGAGGGTTAGGGAAAAAGCGAGGATGAGCACAACTTCCGTGCTAGAGAGCCAACACAACAGATGCAATAATAAACAAGCAAGGCTAAACAAGGATGGCTCAGGTTCTTTTATTTGCGCAAATCAACATTTGTAAATACGTATATTAGAAAATCCTATCACTTTAGCATTTTGACTAAAGCATGTTTTGTTAAAGAGAAATAATTATGCAATATTAAACACAGCAGATGCTACCTCCACCTTATGCTTATTTTTTATGATGGTTACATCCACCTATTATCAGCACTAGGTAAGACTACCCAGGGAAAATCCAAGGCAAGGGCTAGATGAGCCCAGCACAACGTAGAGTATCGTGAGGCGTAGCTAACGGCAGCGACGACATCGCCAGGGGATCAAAGACGGCGCCGGAAACGACGACAGAAGGTGGTTCATCCGCCGGTGGAAAATTTTTTGGTTGCGGCGAAAAAGAACGGTAAATTCTAGGGATAGGAAGAGGAAGCCGAGGGGCACATCGCGATGCAGTCGGCTCGGAAAATGAATGACTGAGGAGGGAGAACGGAGGTAGCGAAGCTTGCTGTTTTTTTTCACGTACAAGTGAATGCATGGACGTGCACGTTGCATGAGTGTGCTGCAAGGGAGCAGCCGGCTTGGTTTTGTAAGGAGGAGAGGGAAGGAGATGCTTGCTTCTTTTGAAGAAGCAGTAGGAGATGCTTGCTGGCCTTTTCAGAGGAAAGGGAGGAAGGGAGTAGCACTAGGGAGGCACGGGCGTGCATGGCCGGCATGGAGAGGAGTTGCTGCTGAGGCTTTCGGCTGAGGGAGAAAAGGTGGAGAGGAGGGAGCTGGGGGAGGAAAGCTCGGCAGTGGAGGGAAAGAAAATGGACGAGCTTGCTGCTCAGTTTTGCAGAGGAAGCAAGGGGAGAGAGAGAGCTTGCTAGTTTTATATAGAGGAGGAGGGAGTTGCACTAGGAGCAATGGAGCTCACGGTCGGGGCTGCTGGCAGCGCATGGGAGCTCAGGTGAAAGTAGAGAGAGAGGGGAGCTGGGGAGGAAGGGAAGGAGAAGGGGAGCTGCTGGCTATACTTAAAGAGGAAGCAAGCGAGGGGGGAGGAGCTGCACGGGAGCAGCTAGGCAAAGCCAATGGCCGGCCGACAACGTCCGGGGCGGAGGAGCGGGGACATGGGCGGCTTGTCGGGCAGGGGTCAAGGCGCATGGGAATGCTGGCAAGGGGCTTGAGGCAACAGTGGTGAGTGGCGGCGCGGGGCACGGGGCACAGGGCTCGGGGTTGTCGGCATGGGGAGAGAGAAAGCAAGAAATTCATGTTCGGGGAGATGACCAGTAAAAAGGGAGGAGAGAGAAAGTAAAAAAGAAAAGGAATAAAGAAAAATTCGAAAAATAAATAAATCCAAAAATTTTAAGAAAATTTTATTAAATACTTTGGAACTTTAATGGATCAAATAAAATAGTTTTGGATTTTTTTGAAGTTTATTTTGGCCAATTAAAATATTTTCATTCAAAAATTTAATTTAATCTTTAAATAAAAACTGATAAAATCCAAACTATTATTTTTATTTTAAAAGCTTCAAAATATACCACCAATTTAAATTCAATTTTACAACAAATAAAATAAGTTTTGGGTGGCTTTTGGAATTAAAAACTAAATTTTGAAATTACTGCTCATTTTAACCGAAAACGGATGTTACAAAACCTACCCACCTTAAACGGAATTTCGACCCCGGGATTCGGACTACTCATAAAACAGGTAAGGGTAGACTAATTTCCACTGGTCTTCACACTCCCAAGTGGCTCCTCGTCCCAAGTGGTTGCTCCACTGAAGTTTGCAGGGACGGATGATCTGGCGTCTGGTTTGCTTCTCCACAATGTCAAGGATCTTGATCAGATGCTCTGGATATGACAAGTCCTTCTGGAGTGCGATAGCTTCAACTGGAGCTTTCCCTTCAGGCACTCTGAGACATTTCTTGAGCTAAGAGACATGGACTATGTTGCAGACGTCTGACAAACTCGCGGGTAACTCCAGCTGGTAGGCCGCTTATCCACGCTTGGCGGTGATTGGGAACGTCCTATGTACTTTGGTACAAGCTTGCCTTTAACTTTAAATTTTTGCAATCCTCGAAGAGGTGATACCCTAAGGTACACGTGGTCTCCAACTTTGAAGGTTAACTTTCTATGACGATTGTTGGCATAAGTCTTCTGCTTGGACTAGGCAGCTTGGAGAATCCTTCTATGAAGCGTTGGTAGTATCTGGCCAATTCAAGAAAACTACACACTTCGGTCATGGAGGTTGGTTGTCTCCATCCCAAAACAACCTCTACTTTTGATGGGTCCAATGCGACTCCTCCAGTAGATACAATATGTCCGATGAAGCTGATCTCTTGGAGCCAAAACTCACACTTGCTATATTTGGCATAAAGCTGGTGTTCTTTAAGTTTTTCTAGAACCACAGGCAGATGCTCTGCATGTTCTTCATTTGTTTTGGAGTAGATTAGAATGTCATCTATGGACCCGAACATGCCATATCGGGTGGTAAAAGCCATTTTTGGGATATCCTCAGCCCTGATCTTAAGCTGATGGTATCCTAACCTCAGGTCGATCTTTGATAACACTGTTGCTCCTGGCAGCTGATCAAATAGGTCATTAATGCGAGGAAAATGGTACTTATTCTTAATGGTCACATCATTGAGGCTTCTGTAATCCACACACAGTCTGGCGGTGCCGTCCTTCTTCTTTACAAAGAGTACTGGCGAACCCCAGGGAGATGAGCTAGGTCTGATGAATCCTTTGCTTTGCAATTCTTCCATCTGTGCCTTTAGTTCTCTAAGCTCTTTGACAGCCATTCGATAGGGTCTCATGGCAACCGGGGCGATTCCTGACTTCAGGTTGATCACAAACTCGATATCTCGGTCTTTTACAATGACTAACACGCCCTATATATAGGCTACAGACTCTACTAGAGTCTGAAATGGTGCATCCATACATAAATTGACTGCTGAGCCAATCTCATAGTTTCCATTTGACATCAAACTGCAGCCGAAAAGCTGACAAACGGGCCAAAAAGTCCAAACACTGCGGTGGAAAGATTGATCTGCTCGTTCAAGAGCCGTGCCATGAATGGTTTGGAAATTGGTCATTCCGGGTTGGAACTGGGCCAGCTAGAGGGCTAGGTGCGAGTTTTTGCTAGTGATTTCTTCTCGAGGTTATGGGTCGCGTGATCCAAACCAGGGGAGCGGTCCACATTAACTTTTATCATGGTTCCATAGTCCTTAGTGAGTATCACCTTTCTATTGGCACAGTTTAACATTTCTTGATATCGAGCCAACCAATTCATCCCTAGGATGATGTCCAAGGTTTGAGCTTGAAGCACTAACAGGCTTGCTAGGGATCTGGAATTTTCCATAGTAGTCTCTACTCGGCAACTTACTGAGGTAACAATAAGGGTCTTCCGGGTAAACCAAGTACCACAGGTTTCTTTAACTTAAGGGGTTGGCAAATTAGCCTTACAACAAACTGCTTTGACACAAAAGAGAGCGAAGCTCCAGCATAACATGCGCTGGTACAGATTTAACAGGAAACATACTCATAAGCATTCTTGATACTTTTGTGTAGTTTAGCTACCCCCTTAAAACGAAGGGGTGCTCAACACTAGTTGTTTCTGCCAACTTCATTCATGACGAGTCTCACGGCGGCTTGGAGACTTGCCCTTTGCATTTCGGCTGCCTTGGTCAAGAATAGGTTCAGGGAACAGTCCTTGGGGTAGTGGTCTTGTCCTTCACAAGCACGTAACTTTATGCATCTGGCATTCGCCTGGCTGGTGGTCCTCATCGTAGTTGAGGCAGTTTACACAGCATTGGTCTGTCTGGTGTCCTTTTTCTCCACAACGTGCGCATGCTACTTGGTTCATAGGGCAATCTTCTGGTTGATGGTGTTCCTCACAACAGGGGCAGTAGGGCACCGAGCATGTGTAGCAATAGTGTCCATATTCATAGGGCAATCTTCTGGTTGATGGTGTTCCTCACAACAGGGGCAGTAGGGCACCGAGCATGTGTAGCAATAGTGTCCATATTGCCCACATGTAAAGCAAGCTTCTCTTGCATCTTGTCTTAATGGAGGACGTAATTGGGCGACATGTCCTGTCTTGCCACATTCGAAGTAGGCGTTTGGCGGTGCTTCTGGGTTTGGTAGTAGAATTTCAGTAGGTGCAACTTGCTTCTTGTTGGGACTCTTGATGTGTTCTACGTTGTTAGGGTCGAGATTGATGACGATGACACTTCTTTCTGGTTCTTCAAGATTCCGTTGGAGACATCTGGGCACATGGTATCCTAGGTTGCCGCAATAGAAACATTTCATTTCTTAGCCTTGCTTCCTTTGGGGGCATCTGTTGGCGAAGTGTCCCGGATTTCCGCAATAGAAGCAAGTGGTAGCCTTCAGGGGTCTTCCTAGTATAGTGGCATGATGGTCCTTAATGTGACAACTTCTTTCGGGTAATCCTTTGAGTTGATTGGTGGCAAGGTCTGCTCTGTCGTCTTCTGCACAAAGTGTAGGGCGAAGCTTCTTCTGGGGGGCATCTATTGGCAAAGTGCCCTTTCTCCCTACAGCTGAAGTAGTGAAGGTGAGCTACCGGATTGAATGCTGCAGACTGCCTGGCGGAGCGGGGAGTGCGGAAAACATTCCCACTGGAGCACGAAGTTGGCGTTGGATCTCTTGGTGGCTACTCCGTTGACTGAGTGGATAATGAGCTTCCGGGAAGTGCCGACTGCTAGGGGTGGCTATCTTGTGGCCTTGGCGCTGTCAACTCCCTTTTACCACTGGCACCACGTCCTTGGGTTGTTGATCCCTTTGGTGCCATCTGAGAGGACAACCTAGGTTAGGCTAGGAGGGTATATACGAGGGTTCACTAGCCCTCTAAGCACACAGAAGATCATAAACCAAACAAGAAAAATAACAAATGCCACACAAAGCCTTGAATGGCTACACTACAACAAAGGGTTTTAAGTGTTACGTGACTCCTAGAACACAACATATAGACCATGTTAAGTTACGACACAAGATACAAACACAACATCTACAAAAGAAGGACGAAGTGCTTGCAACCAAAAGGGCTGCCTAGCAAGCACTACTAGCTAAGCTAAGCTAACTACTCCCACACGACGATGAAGACCTCGGGATCGGACTCTCCCTCTTTGATGAGAACATGACCCCTATGGATACAACTATATTTGCCATGCCTACTATTCCAATTATAAGAGCTCGTACGCTTCATTTAAATTATTAGGTGAGCTCATTTTTAGGAGTGTATTTATATTCTATGAACTATATGATGCTACATAATGATTAAAATGTATATTTATGCAGCATCATATCACTTTTTTGTCCAAGCTAAGCAAGAGTTCGAGCTGGACACGTTTTGGAATCCAATTCGGCCTCCGAAGACAGCACCGACTTTAAACGCACGTAACTTTTGCAAACGGAGTCCGATTCGGATGTTCTTGGGCTTGTTGGAAAGCTTATTCTGAGACCTTTCCAACATATCCAGCTTCACCTCCAAATTCCTTCTATGGACTTCGAAATCGTCAAAAGAAAATGCTATATTACTTATTTGGGCCAATTGGGCCTTGTAATCGTACCGGAATTGGCTCATACGCTAGCCGGCCTCCCAAGGAAGCCCATACTATTCACACAAACAGTAACCGCTCTGTGAACAGTATCATAAATAGTATCACCCCCTATTTTGTTAGCTATGTACGGCTTCCGCTTCCCTATAGAAGGAGGCCGCACCCCTCTAGTTTCCTTGAATTTCGTTTGATTAGTTTCTCCATTGTGAAAACTCTCGTTCTTCGCTTATGTCGACTAGACCAACCGTAAAGGACCTCTGCAGAATCCCACCTTTTGAACTCAATCATATATTTACAATTCAGATTGCTTTTTACCTCGTTCTTGCTTGCTTCTTCAGTGTATGCAGAAATTGATCTTCGTGATCAGGTCATCTGGGTATTCGTGCACGGTTGATAACGACTTGTCATTCAGTTCAGCGATTGCATAGTTTCGAGCCTTACGAGTTCGTAGCCAGGATCGTGAGAGTTGAGCGACTTCTACCGAATTTATCTTCTCATCGAAAGATCGGGTCAAATCAGGACCTCCAAGGTTCATCAAGTGGTATCAGAGCTACAGTTAATCAGTGAGAGTTTCTATTTTTCTAGTAGTAGATTTTCTTTTCATACCTAGAGTCCAGAAAATTACCAAAAAAAATTCGCATCTATCATCCATACCGAGCCCTTTGAGCCTTTGCAATTTTTTCTTTTCAGTGTGCTTGTTGAATATTTGGTTACATTGTCGTGTCTAGTTGCTGATCTTTAGGTCTAGTTATTGTCTAGTTGGTCATTGTCTAGATTGATTCTCATGTTTTTCCTTCGCGTCGCTTAATCGTTCTTTTAGGGTTCTTAGTTTTTGCATCTAAAACAGAAATTCGTGGGTTATAACTCCTCTAATCTGCACCAAAAAAGAGAACACTTTGCTGTTATTTGTGACTTGTGGAAAACCCTAGGGCCGGCAAATAATAGAAAGAGAAAGAGGCCGCCACACAGAACAAAAGTCGTGGTAGAAAAGAAGAAGAAGAAAAAATTTCAGCAAGTTTAACCCATGGAATCAAAAGATATAGTAGTTTCAAGATTGAAACCGAGTCGGTTTCGAGTTCGAGGACGATTCCGTTTCCGAGACACCTTCAGTAAAACAGGTATAGCTTTTGCATACGGTGTCCTTTTTGGACGTTCTGGTGCTATTTGAAAAGCTAACGACGAGGCACATACTTTCCACTTAATACACTACTATCCCTCTAGGGGACCCAAAATCGGTCATCTTCTGCCCCGAATTCGCATCGCAAATTTTCGGTTTCAGTTTTTTCCATTTCTTTCGGTCTTCCCTTTGGAATATGGGGTTCGCCTCAACTGCAATGTTGTAGATCTCATAAAAACCTTTCAAGCAAGTATATATAAGCCATATAAAACTTTGTTCTTTCATCTCTCGAGACTAACTGTTGTTTTCTGCTTGAACTAAAGGGATGTTTATGCTGCACGTTATTCCGTTTTTGTGCTCTACATCGTGTGAAGAATCTTGTGTCCAACAAAGAAGTTTGAGTAGTTGGTTAGCGTCTCTCCTAGCACTTGTTGTGAGGTTTTCCATTACTTACATCAAGTCACATTGATCTTTACGTGTGCGTTCATACACTTCTCTTGGTAGGCTTTGATTAGCTAGCTTTTTCTAGGCTAGGATCAGCAATATTGACTGGTACTTTGAATAATTTTTCAACTTGCATTAACTGATTTAATTATTGCTGATCTTTGGAACCATATTGAAGCCTTCCGAGCCCCACTTCCTATTAACTCAGTAGTTTCCGTTCATTGCAATCGTTGGGCTAATCGCAAGTGAGAGTATCACGAACTAGCCACCGGTTGTACCACTTTCTTGCTGCGTTGGTAAGAACTAGTAAGAACTTGGTAATGCATTGTGAGAGAGAAACTGTTGAAATGCCAGAACCTAGTATTTGATAGGAGCATATACACTGTGATTTGTTTCCTCGTTTTCTACTAACAATGACAGGTTGGTTGAAATTGGTAGATTACGATGACATCATGGGCAGATTTGAACTCAAAGGTAAACAACTACCAGCATACATCATGCCACTCACCGTTGAGAGTACGTCGTTGGACTATTTCATATGGGTTACTATGTTGGAAATCTACTTTGAAATACATGACCTTGATCCTTATCAGAAGATGAGCATGGCAAGGACAGCGCTGATCAGCTATGTTCAACATTGGTGGTCGAATATCGAGTACCACTTCATGTACACATGGGAGCAGATGAAGAAGAAATTGCAACGTCATTTTGTACCTCCACCACCCACGGTCGCAAGCGAGGTGCAACCTAAGGTAACTGAAAATGCTAATATTGTTTTGGCTCCTACTCCATCTACAGATACCGTCGAGATGCTTGGAGAGATGAAGGGTGATCTGGCATATATTATGTCATTTGAGGAGATGGATGCACCTACATCATCTGAGAACAAAAAAGGTAAAGATCATGGTGCTACCATCACTCAAGGTGAGTATGCTTATGAAGAACTACAATTGTCCATTGTTCATGCTATTTTAGAGCAAAAAATAGTGAAAAACAATTCTGATATGCACATGTTTCACGAAGAGAATTCAGACTGCAATGATTTTAGTGCACCATGTGATAAACTTATTGATTTACCTGTTGACTTGAGTACACCATGTGATAACATAATTGAATTGCTTGTTGTTTTGAGCAATTCATGTGATAAGTCAATCACATATAAATATCATGTGGAATTGGTTAGACATAAAGAAGTTTTGACTAGAATTTCTCCTACTGATTCTTTATGTTATATTATGTTGGAGCGACCGATGAAATTGTCACATGCTATGGAGAAAGTTTCTGAAATCGCATGTTTGAAATCCTTGTCTAGTGCGTACACCCCTGGATATAAGTTTAATTTGATTGGAGATTTTGGTGTGGACAATCAATTTCATGTGTATCGAATATGCATAACTTGTGATCACATAGATGAATTGAAACTTATTGTTTTGAACAACAATTCTTGTGTACCGAATCTTGTTCATTATGAGAGGAAAATAAACTTTAGTAATCATCCAATGTCTATGTGTTCATCTCTTATTGCACCATCTAGTATTGACAATTTGAATAATGATGTTGAAGTATGGAAGAACTTTCAAATCTTTTCACCCTTGCTAGATGATTTTGCTAACGTTCAATTGAAATATAATTATATAGATGAACCTTGTTTGATTCCAAATGCTGTAGATTTTGATGAGGACATCACTTCTACTGATATGAACACTCCTCTTACTGCTGCCATGAATGATGCGCAAGGTCCAATTACTTGGGCACGTGCTCGTTAACTCAACTATCAGGTAAACTCGTTTTTAGGAGTAAATAATATTTATGCTGAGAATCTGATTGATGCGCACCAGCCCGTGAGAGCCAATGCACCGACTTGCCCGATCTCACGGCGTAGGATCTAGAACGGTACTTTGGGGAATTTGTAACCCAACGATGAGGAAGCCAACCGTAGACTGCTTTCCGAGACAATCGCTAGTCCACAAATCTGAATACTAACTCACACAACTGCGCACGATGGCGTAGAGGCACAAGCTAGGTGCGATCCGCGGGGAAGCACAAGAGCACGGAAAACAAGAACACTCTCATTGTTCTTAATAGATCAATTTGAAAAAAGTAGTGAAAATCCAAAAAGCCGCCGCCCTCCCTTGGGATGCAACCCACATATAGCATGTCATGGCAGCCCTCCAGAATAGAATAGATGGCAACCAAATATAAAAAAACACGCAGCTGAATACATGGAGTGCTTTCCTTCTTGGACTTGGCCTCCTCATTCAAGCCGCACCATAACTGGATGGTTTGCATGCATGCATGCAAATCCTCCATTTATTCTCTCTCCCTACCTCTAAATCAACCGTCCAACATGCAGACTGCTTCCTTTGCTCAGATTTTGCATGCATGCATGAGAGATAAAGATGGACAGCCTTTCTTTTCCTTGCACATGTAGCAAGCCTTCTCACTTGTTTTGGCCTGCATGTGGGCCATGCTAGCTCCTTTATCCATCTTAAGCTGGTTTAACCGCAGGCAAATAAGTGTATAACAGCTCTTCTTTTCTTCGCTAAAGTTCTCATGCATTGGCTCCTCGCCCATGTACCTAAGTAACACAAAAGAAGAACACATGGGTAGCACTGCTAAATTATTTAAATCCAAAATTAAACTCAAGTTAGCTTTAACCTGTGATTGGATTTGTTTAGCACGGCTGCGAGTAATTCGACCATCGTAAATTTTCTCCTTTGATTCAGCCGAACTAGAATCACCATGTGTATGCGTAGGTGTTGGATGTGTAGGTGTATATATGCATGGGATGTCCACATCACTGATACTTCCTAAGACTTGTGATTTTCTTATTCTTAGGAATCATGGAGAGGAACCATCTCACGGCAAGAGGAACACATTAAGGACTTCACCTAATTCGTACATCTCCACCAATTCGGCTGCATTCAAGTCTACTTCATCGGGCTGACGAATTTAAGCCTATTATCCATGGCGCTGCGACACCTTTTGGGCCGAGGGCCTTGTATCACCACTTAGGCTATTTGGGTCGGCCATCCCCCTGACCCCTGCCCCTTTGGGCTGCCGTCTTCATGGGTACTGTTCACGCGAACAGTACCGCGGCTGTACTGTTCATATGAACAGTACTATGAATAGTACTACATCTTTTTCCTTAGATAAGTGCGGCTTCCCCCTCCCCTATTTAAGGAGGTCGCACCCCTTTAGTTTTTCTTGGGTTTTTCTTAAGAGATTATTCTGCTTAGCAGTCTCACCGCACGTTCGGTTGAAGAACCCCAACTTGTGAACTTAATTTTTATTCACAATACAATTTCAGATTGCATCTTCTACTCTCTTGCTTGTGTTCTCGATTCGCTTGCAGGAGATAGCCTTCTTGGCGAGCTCAACCGCGTTCGGCATGGTTGATAACCATCGGAGTAGTGGTGTAGTGATTGCGAGGGGTTCGATCTGTTTTGGTCAGAGCCTTTGGATCATCAACGTCGTTTTCTCCACAATCGACTTATCAGTACCATTCGGAAGATCGGGCCACCGTCACATCAGGTGGTATCAGAGCAATGGTTGCCTGTTAGGTAATCACAATTTCCCCTTTTAGATTAGTTTATGTTCGTCCTAAAAACCCTAGAAAATTAGCCCCACAAAAATAATTTTTCGTGGTGTTCTTCCGCTGTCCCATTACCCTTTTGAGCCATTGCAATTTTTCTTTTCAGTTTTGCTTGTTGAATTTTTTATTGCATCGTCGTGTCTAGGTTCTAATTTCTAGTTTTAGTTAGAGTCTAGTTCGTCATTGTCTAGTTTGATCTTCGTGTTCCTTTGTGTAGCTACATCATTGTGTCAAAACTTCTGCCACATCAACCCCATCCACTGCCATCCCCTACCGCCGCTGTGTATCTCGGTCGCGGCCTCTGCTAGTTTCAATTTGCAAGAGAAGGAGAGAGTTTGTTTTGGTTTGTCCAGAAGAAGGAAAAGAAAGAATTGGTTTCGGTTGCTCAGAGAAAAAAACCAGAAGAAAAAAAGGAAAGAAGGCAAAAGGGAGAGTCCATCTTTTCTGAAATTTGGAAAGTCCATCAAACCTATGCCAAAATAGTAAAAATTTGTGGAGACGTCCTTCATACATCCAAAAGCCTCCACAAAAAATTTGAGCAAGTTTGGCTCACGAGATCAAAAGTTATAGCAGTTTCAATTGAGGCTGAAACAAATTCGAGTCCGTTTCCGACACCCCTTTAGTAAAACGAGTATAACTTTTGCATACGGAGTCGGAATTCGACGTTTTTGTGCTTTTCGGAAAGATAACGATGACACGTATCCACTAAAAATGACCGGCTCTTGCCAGTGGCACTCCAAATCCCCAAAATCGCCCATGTTTGGCCTTGAAATCGCATTGCAAGTTTTCAGTTTCTGTTTTTGCCGATTCGTTCAATCTTTCCTTCGGAATTTGGGGTTCGTCTCAACTGCAAAGTTGTAGATCTCGTCGAAACCTTTCAAAAGAGTGTATATAAGTCATATAAAACTTTACTTTTTTGTCGTTTGAGACTAGCTGTTGTTTCTTCTCAATCTAGAGGGCTGTTTGCATTGCACCGATACCGATATTGTTGTCTTTTGTGCTCTACGTCGTGCAAATAATCTTATGCCCTACAAAGAAGTTTGAGTAGATTGGTTAGCATATCTTCTAGCACTTGTTGTGAGGTTTTCCATTGCTTACATCAAGTCACATTGATCATTGCGTGCGCGTACATACACATCTCTTAGTAGGGCTTCGATTAGCTAGCTTTGATTAAGCTAGGATCAGCAACTTTGACTAGTACTTTGAATAATTTTTTAACTTGCACTAATTAATTTGATTATTGTTGATCCTTACTACCATATTGAAGCCTTCCAAGCTCCACCCACTCTTGATCAGAACAGGTCCCCTCTTGCAATCGAATCAACGCTCGACACGGTATTACGAACTAGTCACCGGCTGTACCACCTGCTGCATTGGTAAGAACACTTGTAAGAGCGTGGTAAGATTCTTGAGAGTGTGTGATTCCACCTTCCACCGCCTAGTAGTTGATAGGGATAATACCTTTGTGTTGTCACTTGTTTTCTACTAACCATGACAGGTGAGACGTCTGATGAGAAAGAGTGTGTTGTAAAGGGAGAGCTCATGACGCTCTTGGATGAACAACGTACTACCATTAATGAGGACATCGATAGGAAGCTTCAAGCTACGATGGATACATTACAGCGTTCCATCAATGATAGTATTGCAGCACTCACTACACGCCTTGAAAGAATGGTGAATCAACTACCAAACAATGAACGCGAGTATGATCACGATGCAGGCCAAGATCTTGAGGAGGGAGATGATAATGAGAGACAAAACCGTGACACCGGCGCTGCTCTTGCTGCCCAAGACGCATGTCAACGACACCGCCTACATCACAGCCGTCACGGTACGGGAGGTAATAATTTTCAGCACCACAATGCTCGTGCTAATGATGACCCATTTGCTAAAGTTAAATTTACCATACCATCTTTTGCAGGTGTTTATGATGCTGAAATTTATTTAGATTTGGAGCTGATAGTGGAACAAAAATTTATTGCCCATCTAGTTCCTGAAGTGCATAGGTCGGACAAGCTACTAGTGAATTTAAAGATTTTGCTATCATTTGGTGGAATCAAGTAGTTAATTCTGGTTTAACACTTGATACATGGGATAGAGTGAAGGTAGCTATGCGTGCTAGATTTGTTCCTCGTGCTTTTAAACGTGATATGCGTAAGAAATCGACACCAGTGTATGCAACAAAGGACTAGGAGCAACTTTGGAAGTACGTCTACATCGAGATCGACACTGGGGCAAGCTAAGACAGCCCCACCTCCTATCTTTCGATCTGCTACCCCCTATATGAGTAGGGCGCGTTCAGCAGCACCGCCACTACTGTCACGTGCACCCAAGACGAGCAAATCTACTAGTGTGCAGGCACCAGCACAGAGCTCTTCATCGGTTGCTTCCACGGGCCTTACGACGGGCATTATGTGCCACCGTTGTAAAGGGATGGGCCACTTCATGAGAGATTTCCCAAGTCAGCGGGCGTACATTGCGATAGAAGACAGTGGTTATGTAAGTGCTAGTGATGTTGAGGATGAATATGCTTTTGCAGCTAACCTTGCAGGTAATGATGATGATCATGAAGCAGATAGCGATGGTGAGAAAATTTTAGGTGCCGCTGCTCCGGTGAATTATAGGACCATAATTGTGCAGCGAGTATTGAGCACTCAAAGAGAGGAAGATGAGAAGCTACATCGTCATAATTTGTTTCAGATGTTCCTCATCGTCAAGGATTGTTGTGTTCGTGTCATAATTGATGGCGGGAGATGCAATAACTTGGTGAATTCAGGATTGGTCAAGAAGCTTAGCTTGACCACACGTGCGCATCCTCACCCATACCACATTCAGTGGTTCAACAATAGTGGTAAGGTGAAGGTAACACAATCTGTGAGAGTGTATTTTTCCATTGGTTTCTTTCATGATGTTGTTGATTTCAATGTAGTACCTATGCAAGCCGGATCACTTTTATTAGGTCGTCCATGGGAATTTGATACTGATGCAACTCATCATGGTAAAAGTAATAAGTACTATCTTATGCCCAAAGGAAAGAAAATAATTTTGCTACCTTTGACACCTACTGAAATTGTCCATTGTGATAAAGAGCTAGCTGAAAATGAGAATAAAGAACTTGAATATGAATCTAAAAATCAGCAAGTAGTGAAGAATATTTTCCCACCTAAGAAAGAGAGGTTGGCACCTAGTTCTAGGAGCGAGGGAATTAAATTAAAGGGGTGTGTCATGCTTACCACCAAATCTGATCTTGCTAAAAAATTTCATAATGATATGCCATACTATGCTTTGATATGCAAAGATACTTTATTTTCACTTGATGATATATCTAGCTCTTTGCCGTCTGCCGTCACTAACCTTTTGTAGGTACATGAGGATGTGTTTCCAGCTGAAATACCCCCAGGACTACCGCCTATTAGAGGGATTGAACACCAAATTGACTTAATTCCGGGAGCGACTTTGCCAAACCGTACGACGTATAGGACCAATCCGGAGGAGACTAAGGAAATTCAGCGACAAGTCCAAGATCTTTTGGACCGAGGGTACGTACGGGAAAACCTTAGTCCTTGTGTTGTTCCTGTTCTTTTGGTTCCTCAGAAAGACATTAGTTGGCGTATGTGTGTTGATTGTAAAGCTATTAATAATATCACAATACAGTATCGTCTTCCTATTCCTAGGTTAGATGACATGTTGGATGAGTTGAGTGGTTCTATTCTTTTCACAAAGATAGACTTGCGTAGTGGGTACCACCAGATTAGAATACAATTGGGAGATGAATGGAAAATGACATTTAAAACTAAGTTCGGGCTATATGAGTGGTTAGCGATACCTTTTGAGTTAACTAATACACCTAGCACTTTCACGCGTTTGATGAACGAAGTTTTGCGTGCTTTCATTGAAAAATTTGTGGTGGTTTATTTTGATGATATTCTAATCTATAGCAAGTCATATGAAGAACACCTGGATCATTTACGTGTTATTTTTAATGCTTTGAGAGATGCATGTTTGTTTGGTAACCTTGAGAAGTGCACCTTTTGCACGGATCAAGTCTCTTTTCTTGGCTATGTTGTTACTCCACAGGGCATTGAAGTTGATCAAGCCAAGATCATCGCTATCCAGAGTTGGCCGCCTCCTAAGACGGTCACACAAGTGCGGAGTTTTATCGGGCTCGCTGGTTTCTATCGGTGTTTTGTTCGGGATTTCAGCACCCTCGCTGCACCGCTGAATGAGCTTACAAAGAAGGGTGTTCCTTTTACTTGGGCCACCATACAACAACAAGCTTTCGACGCTCTCAAAGATAAACTGACACACGCCCCTTTGCTTCAACTTTCTGATTTCAGTAAGACTTTTGAATTAGCATGTGATGCTAGTGGCATAGGTCTTGGTGGTGTGTTAAGTCAATAAGGAAAACATGTTGCTTACTTTAGTGAAAAATTAAGTAGTCCTAGTTTGAACTATTCTACATATGATAATTCTTTATGCCCTAGTTCGAACTTTGGAAATATGGCAACATTATTTATAGCCCAAAGAGTTTGTAATACATTCTGATCATGAATCTTTGAAGCATATTCAATGTCAAACCAACCTGAACCATAGACATGCTAAGTGGGTTGAGTTTATTGAGTCTTTTGCCTATGTCATTAAATATAAAAAGGACAATAAAAATGTGATAGCTAATGCATTGTCTAGGTGATATACCATGCTTTCACAACTTGACTTTAAGATCTTTGGATTAGAGACAATAAAGGAGCAATATGTGCATGATACTGATTTTAAAGATGTGTTGCTAAATTGTTAAGAGGGAAAGGGTTGGAATAAATTTGTAGCGCGTGATGGGTTCGTGTACCGTGCTAACAAGCTATGCATTCCAGCTAGCTCCGTTCGTCATTTGTTGTTACAGGAGGCGCATGGAGGAGGATTGATGGGTCACTTCGGCGTGAAGAAGGCCGAGGACATTCTGACCCACCACTTTTATTGGCCAAAGATGAGGCGTGAGGTCGAACGCTTCATTGCCCGCTACACCACGTGCCAAAAAACTAAGTCACGACTTAATCCTCATGGTTTGTACATACCTCTTCCTGTTTCAAGCATACCTTGGGAAGATATTTCTATGGACTTTGTTTTAGGGCTTCCTAGAACAAAGAAGGGGAGGGATAGTATTTTTGGTGTCGTGGATAGATTTTCTAAGATTGCTCATTTTATACCGTATCATAAAAGTGACAATGCTACAAATGTTGCTGATTTGTTTTTTAAGAAAATTGTTTGCTTGCATGGCATTCCGAATACGATAGTTTCATATCGTGATGCTAAATTTCTTAGTTATTTTTGGAGAACCTTATGGGACAAGTTGGGGACTAAACTATTATTTTCTACTACTTGTCATCCCCAAACCGATGGACAAACTGAGGTAGTCAATAGAACATTGTCTACTATGCTTAGGGCTGTGCTTAAAAAGAACTTAAAAATGTGGGAGGAATGTTTGCCTCATGTGGAATTTACTTATAATCGCTCGCTGCATTCTACCACAAATAAATGCCCTTTTGAGATTGTTTATGATTTCATACCTCGTGCACCTATCGACTTGTTGCCTCTTCCAGCTTTGGAGAAGGTAAATTCTGATGTGCGACAACGTACTGATTTGATACTTAAGATGCATGAGACAACTAAAGAGAACATTGAGATTATGAATGCTAAATATAAATTTGCTGGTAGTAAAGGACGCAAGCATGTTACTTTTGAACCTGGTGATCTTGTGTGGTTACACTTGCGTAAAGAACGATTCCCTGAATTGAGAAAGTCTAAACTCATGCCTCGTGCAGATGGTCCTTTTAGAGTGCTTGAACGTATTAATGATAATGCATATAAGTTAGACTTTCCTGTGGATTTCAGGGTTAGTCCCACCTTTAACATTGCAGATTTACGACCTTTCTTGGGCGCGAAAGATGAGCTTGAGTCGAGGATGACTCCAATTCAAGAAGGGGAGGATGATAAGGACATCACTTCTACTGATATGAACACTCCTCTTGCTACTCCCATGAATGATGTGCAAGGTCCAATTACTCGGGTACATGCTCGTCAACTCAACTATCAGGTAAACTCGTTTTTAGAAGTAAATAATATTTTCGATGAGAATCTGATACTTCCCAATACTTATGAAGAGGAGGAGCCAACTCACAGCAAGAGGAACACATTAAGGACTTCACCTAATTCGTCCATCTCCACCAATTCGGCTGCATTCAAGTCTACTTCATCGGGCTGACGAATTTAGGCCTACTATCCATGGTGCTGCGACACCTTTTGGGCCGATGGCCTTCTATCACCAATTAGGCTATTTGGGCTGGCCACCCCCCCCGACCCCTGCCCCCTTGGGCCGCCGTCTTCATGGGTATTGTTCACGTGAACAGTACCACGATCGTACTGTTCACATGAACAGTATCATGAATAGTACCACCTCTTTTTCCTTAGATAAGTGCGGCTTCCCCTCCCCCCATTTAAGGAGCTCGCACCCCTTTAATTTTTCTTGGGTTTTTCAAGAGATTATTCTGCTTAGCAGTCTCACCGCATGTTCCGTTGAGGAACCCCAACTTGTGAACTTAATCTTTATTCGAAATACAATTTCATATTGCATCTTCTACTCTCTTGCTTGTGTTCTCGATTCTCTTGCAGGTGATAGCCTTCTTGGCGAGGTCAACCGCGTTCGGCACGGTTGATAACCATCGGAGCAGTGGTATAGTGATTGTGAGGGGTTCGATCTGTTTTGAACAGAGCCTTTGGATCATCAACGTCGTGTTCTCCACAATCGACTTATCAGTATCTTTCGGAAGATCGGGCCACCGTCACATCAGATTTGCCTATATGTGCTACCACTACAAGTTTACAACTTCAGATATTTGAATTGTATAAATACTTCACTTACATTTGCAAAACTAGTTACAATAATTCTTGTGTGAGAAATTTTGTTTTGCTCATTAACATATATGATTATTTTTGGGCTAATAATACAATGAGCTTTTATGATCGCTGTTGTTTTATAACATTAATTGTGCAACAACGAAGAATAGTTAAAACGGGTGACATATATATATACCATGCATGCACCTTGGCTTCTTTGTTACCTTATTTTCAGCTTATCGAAATCCGAGGACGGCTTTGTTTTCAAGAAGGGGAGGCTGATGAGAACATGACCCCTATGGATACAACCATATTTGCTATGCTTGCTATTCCAATTACAAGAGCTCGTACGCTTCATTTAAATTATCAGGTGAGCTCATTTTTAGGAGTGTATTTATATTATATGAAATATAAGATGCTACCTAATGATAAAAATGTATATTTATGCAGCATCATATCAATATTTGTCCAAGCTAAGCAAGAGTTCGAGTTGGACACATTTTGGAATCCAATTCGGCCTCCGGAGACAGCACCGACTTTAAACGCACATAACATTTGCAAACAGAGTCCGATTCGGGTGTTCTTGGGCTTGTTGGAAATCTTATTCCGAGACCTTTCCAACGGATCCAGCCTCACCTCCAAATTCCTTATGTGGACTTTGGAATCATCAAAAGAAATTGCTATATTACTAATTTGGGCTAATTTGTGCCTTGTAATCGTACCGGAATTGGCTCATACGCTTGCCGGCCTCCCAAGGAAGCCCATACTATTCACATGAACAGTAACCCCCCTGTAAACAATATCATAAATAGTATCACCCCTATTTTGTTAGCTATGTGCGGCTTCCGCTTCCCTATATAAGGAGGCCACACCCCTCTAGTTTCCTTGAATTTCGTTTGATTAGTTTCTCCATTGTGAAAACTCTCGTTCTTCGCTTGTGTCAACTAGACCAACCGTAAAGCACCTCTGCGGAATCCCACATTTTGAACTCAATCATATATTTGCAATTCAGATTGCTTTTTACCTTGTTCTTGCTTGCTTCTTCGGTGTATGCAGGAATTGTTCTTCGTGATCAGGTCATCCGGGTATTCGTGCACGGTTGATAACGACTTGTCGAGCAGTTCAACCATTGCGTGGTTTCGGACCTTGGGAGTTTGTAGCCAGGATCGTGAGAGTTGAGCGACTTCTACCGAATTTATCTTCTCATCGAAAGATCAGGCCAAATCAGGACCTCCGAGGTTCGTCACTCTTGGAGAGGTAGGTAGTTGCAGAAGGGCGACTCTCGCAGAAGATCTTCGTGCATCTGGCTTAGGCGGGTGCAGGTGAAGCGTGCTGCGTCTTGGACTGCTTCAGAACATCTGCCCTTGGGGGTCACGGGTTTGAAGGTGTGAGCGACGGACTCACTCTCTCTGGCATAGAGAAAAACCTCTATGACCCATGACTCTTGGTCCAGGGTCTAAGTCTTTCGGCCTCTGAAGATAGGCTTACGGCGGTAATCCAGGTGCTGCTTGAACTGGCGGAGAATGTCCACGAACTCGGCTTCATCTTCTTCGTGAGAAAAAAGTCCCACGGGCCATCGGATGACGGGGTTGCCATCTACAATTTTTTGAAATGAGTGAGGGAGTTAGGACTAAGTAAAAACTCAAGTGAAGTCGAGGAAAGTGGGGAACTAAGAGGGATGAGTAAGAGTAATAAATACGTTATATTTTGCCAAAGCTTTCTTAGGTTTTGAAAATAGGACTCAAGTCCTTAGGCACGACCAGTCTAGCTGTGGATATCATGGGGATATGCTCCAGATCTTAGGATGATATGACAATTGGTAATGATGTTTACGGTTTGTCGTTTCACGAAGTTTTCGCACAGTTTAGTGTCGTCGAAGCGAACCGGTCCGACCGCCAGGCGGCGGTCGACCATCCAAGATCGGCCGACCGCCCTAGCAATGGTCGACCAAAGAATGTCGAGAAGTGAGGGTTTGAGCTGGGCCAAAAATAGAGGTAGCAGGCAAGAGAGGGGATTTTATTGCACTTGGTCTCATGCTTTTTGGAGTCTCCAGTCAAAAGTTCTATTGGTTTGAAAAATCCAGTAGGTTTCGGTTTTCTAGAGAGGAAATTCGGCTAAGTCCCAGCTGGCGGTCTGACCGGCCTATAGGTGGCGGTCAGACCGGCCAAGGTGGGCGGTCAGACCGGCCATGGGGCGGTCTGATCGATTTGCACTTTGATCGTAGGTCTTCGAGGCGACGATATTCGTTTGTTAGGTCAAAATCATGAGTTTCAGGGCATATATGTTGCATGATGCATGTTTTGACTAACATGGGTCAAGTTGTGAAGAACTTATTCCTAAATTCGGTTTACTTGTCTATTGTTGTGCAGGTTGCTTGGTGATCAACGACGGTCAACGGCGAGGATGATCGGGACTAGGCTTAGAGAGATGAGGTCCAGAACGATCGACGATGCCGGGTGAGTTCAATGAACTCAAGCGTGATGCAAGATGGACAAGGGTGATCTTTTAGCCAATCCGAGGTGCGAGATGGCGCAAGGTGTAGCTAGTTAGGTCAAAGGGAGATAAAGACGACGTATTAAAATGCGTACGTAAGTGTCCCGTTTGTTTTGGGCCTAAACGAGAGCCTAATAGGATCAAACTTCTAGAAGGTCTAAGCCTCCACTATAAATAGGAGAGGGTGGTGGCTGCACCACCTCTTCGTCTCTTTTGCTATTCTTGCAAACCCTAATTTTCTTAGGGAGAGCTTTTGTGGAGGCTAGGGTTCTTGATGTTTTGATGTGATTTTCGTGCTCTTGGATTGAGCATTTTTCTCCATTGATGGAGTGGTTGTAAGCCCTGATCATATCAATCAATCAAAGGAAAGTTTGATCAATATTTTGTCTCATTGCGTTCTTTCTCTCTATTTGATGATTTTGGGTCTTTCTTTGATCCGCGAGTTTTTGATTGATTTCTTCAAATGATCTAGCTTGCTGTGACGTGTGGGGACCTATCTAGGATCATCTTGATCATCAATCATCCACGAGCAAGAGCTTTGACCTAGTTTTCGTTTTGACCCAGTTTTGAACCTGTCTTTGATCAAATCGAAAAGGATCGCTTATTTTCAAAGAATTATCACAATCTTCGATTGTTGTTGTGCATGTTGCTTAGAGGGCAACAACGGTCAACGGCAAGGATGATCGGGACTAGGTGAAGGACCGAAATGGCAACAGAGGGGGGTGAATGGTGCCTTAAAAATTAAGAACTCCCCTTTACTGTATTTAAACAAACCTACAAAGCCCTCTGGAAATCTCAAGAAGAGGAGTGAAGCAAAATCAGAGAACGAAAACAAGCTTGGGCTTTTCGCGTAAATCGGAAGTTCCGCCAATCAAAGTCGGAAGTTCCGGAAATCGGAAGTTCCGCAGCTTAGATGGTGGAAGTTCCGATTATCCTGACAGAAGAACAGAGCGCACTGGAACGATTCAAAACTTCGAAATACTTTTGATTTATTGCTCTTCTCAGGTCAAGTCTCACAGGACATCATCCTAAACAACATCTTGACCTCATGAGAAGAAATCGCAGACAAAGATCGTCTAATTAAAGAGAAATCGAATTTCTTGAAGAAGGGGTAAGAGAGGCCACAAACTGAAATTCAAGAGATTCTTTGATTCTTGACTCATGAAACTTTGAGGATATATTCGCAATATCAATAAGACTCTAGATATCAAGTTTCATGCCATCTCATAAGAAGAATCAAAAGTTTCACCAAACCCTAGATATTCAACGTATGAACAGAGAGAAGAAAGAGGCATAAACAAAGAACCAAAACCTCAGATTTTCATTGATAGGAATTAAAAGATTACAGAGGCAAACACAGAGGAATGATTACATGAATTTCAGTTCATCCACTCCAACTCAACAAACTCTCCAAAAGCTCTTTTGCTAAAGCTAACACTAATTTTCTCTCTCAAAAAGTTCAACCCTACAACCAGGGGTTCACCTCTATTTATAGCCCTTGGCTAACGGGTCTCCAACCCATTAAGCCCGCTACACCCGAACGGAACCGCCTCCACTTGTGCCGCTTATAAAGGACCGCTTCGCCTTTGCGCACCTTCTGGAAGCCTCCCGTACACCTTGCTGTCCTTGACTCGCAACCACCTCAAGATTCACGCCGTCTTCGACACATCCCGACCGTTCTGACCTCAACGCCGCCTGCACCTAGTCCGGTCTCCACGTGTCTCGCCACGACTTCGTCTCGATGTTCTGCAGTCAACACAGACAAACACACATCACATAGTATTGCCCAATATCATAGCATCAATATTTGTACAAGACTCAAACTCATACAAACTCAAAATCACAAAGTATGCCTTTCTGCACAGTTCTGCCGATAATCGGAAGTTCCGCACTTACCATAGCGGAAGTTCCGATTATCGGACTGTCCGCACTCCCAGGTTTGAAGATCCGATTGTCGTCACAGCAGAATACTCTTGTCAGTATTTTCGGAAGTTCCGCGATCCCAGGTGCGGAAGTTCCGATTACCTCAACAGAACACAAACGTCAGGATAATCGGAAGTTCCGTTTTACCAATGCGGAAGTTCGATTATCTAACTTCCGCTTTCCGTAACCGAAGTTCGCGCTTACGTAAATGCACTCAAAGAATAAATAAAAACACAAAGATTTCAATCACAAACTTCTCACCACAACGTCAAATACTCATCACTCGAAAGGGGACCCTACTCACATGGTCTCTCACTAGGCTTGGAGAGATGTGGTTCAGAACGATCAACGATGCCGGATGAAGTCATTGTATTCGAGCGTGGCGCAAAATGGACAAGGATGACCGAACGAAAAGTTCGGTGCGACGGGTTGCATCAAGCGGCGCGGGGGTCGGTGCAAGTGCCATGGTGGTTTCGGTGGGAGCTGGATGGGAGAGACTTGCCGACATGATGAAAGCCGCTGATCAACCTACACGTGGCGAAGCATGGAACTGCTTCATGAAGATTGGACTCGGTCTTCAAAGATGGATTGAGAAGGGGTATTTTGGTAATATCACTAAAATACCGCTTTGTTTGCTTTTGGCTAAACCGCGGCGCAAGACGACGTAAGGAGAAGCGGTTTAGGTCAAGAGAAGATGAAGACGGCGCTTTAAAATACGTGCGTGAGTTAAACCCGTTTGTGTGTGGGCATAACTGGTGCCCAATAGGAACTCTTCTAGAAGGTTAGCCTCCACTATAAATATGGGAAGGTGCTATGCACCTCCCTTAATCATTTTACTTATTTGGAAACCATAGTTTTATTTTTGAGATAAGGGAATAGAGAGGTTAGGATTCTTGAAGAGGAGATTGATTGTGTGCTCATGTATTGAATTTTGTCCTCCATGTTGGAGTGGCTGTAAACCAGAAACAATCACAAATCAATCTATGCAAGTTTTCTTGAGATGGGTCTCTTTTCGTTCTTGCTCTCTATTTTGTGATTTCAGGGCTTTCTTTGATTTGCAAGTTCTCTGTTGGTTTCTGCCCCCAATCTTGCTTGCTGTGACATGTGCGATATCATCTAGGATCATCTTGATCATCTCTAACCCACGAGCAGATTTTGGATCTAGTTTTCGTTTTGACTCGATTTTGTACCATCCTCCTCTCAAATGGAAAAATATCGTAACTTTTCCAGGGATCTTCACGATCTTCGATTGGAATAGGTTCCTGATATCCTAGAGATTGTGTGTTCCAAGTTTCATCGAGTTTGGAGTTGTAGATCAAAAGTTAGACCTATTTGTAACTTTATTTTTTGTGCTGATTTCACTGTTCATCAGGCTGAATGTCAGACCGCCATTAACATAGAGGTCTGACCGCCCATGGACTGGTCAGACCGCCATTGACATAGAGGTCAGACCGCCCAACACTTGAAAATTGAGTTTTGGTTGATTTTGGTCGTTTTGCTCCGGGGTTTTAATTGGGTTCAATACAAGTCTTCCGTTGTGCTTGTATATTGATCTTCATAGCTTTTATAGCTATTGGAGTGAAAATCGTATTGAATCCAATCTTAGTTGAAAAAGAGATCGTGCTCCTATTCACCCCCTCTAGTCGTCATTTTGGTCCAACAAGTGGTATCAGAGCTCGGTTAGTTCAATCTTGATCTTAACCGGTCACTGAACTTTAGCGATGGAGAAGTACTCCACAAAGCACCATGTCTTTGATGAGCTCGACTATTCCTATTGGAAGAATCGCATGTGTGTCTACCTTAAGAGCGAAGGACAGACCATATGGGAGGCTGTTCGAGCTCCGCTCGTTTTGCCCGAGGTTGCTACGCCGGCTTCAGTAGCCCTCTTGGCTAACAACCACAAGGCAAAGAACCTCCTATATGCCGGACTTGGTAGACAGGAGTATGACAGAATCTGTCACCTTGAGACCGCACACGAAATCTGGAACATCCTCGAAACCTACCATGAGGGTTCGTCCCAGATCAAGCAGGTGCGTCAGACGGTCTTTAAGCGAGAGTATAACAAGCTCGAAATGCGTCCTGGAGAGAGCATTGATGACGTCTTTACTCGTTTCAACAAGGTGCTCAACCAGCTGAGAGCGGTTGATATTCAGTATTCTCAATCTGAGAATGCCACCCACCTCTTGGCTGCAATTAACACCAAGAAGTGGGAGATGAAAGCTACTGCCATCGAGGAGAATGTCAATCTTTCTGCTCTCACTTTGGAGTTGCTATATAGCAAGCTCAAGACTCATGAGATTAAGAGAGTTGATCATCCCAAGAAGGAGAACATAGCTTTGGTGGCATATCCTCTCAAGAGAGCTTCTGATGGTTCTTTTGAATCTTCTTCTGGTTTTTCTCTTGCTTGTTTATCTGCAATCCATTAAGAAGAACTTGAGAGTATTCCTGGGGCTGAATTAGCCCTTCTAGCCAGAAAGTTCACAAGGACCTATAACAATATGAGAAACAGAAAGAGAGGCGGCCCAGTGACTTGCTATGAGTGTGGAGAGCTAAATCATATTCGGGCAAATTGCCCCAAGCTGAAAGGGAAGAGCAACCACAAGGAGGTGAAGACTGCTTGGAAGAAGCCTTATGGGAACAAGCCCAAGTATGATGCTGCCAAGCTCATGAAGGCCGCTCACCGGATCCTTGCCGCTTTTGGAGAGCAATCCATGAGCGATGTGAACTCTGGGAGCGAAGAGGACAATGAGGAGGAGATTCCCCAAGACAAGAAGAAAGAGAAGGCCAAGGACTTCACTGGCATGTGCTTCATGGCCGACTCCGTCGACCCCGATGACACCAATGAGGTACCTCCATCTTATGAGATTCTATTTGATAGATGCGAAACCATGTATGAGCAACTGATTAGTCAAGATGAAGCTTTAGAATTTACCATGGCTAGGAATAAGGAGTTAGAGTCACAAATTGATAATCTAAAATTAGAACTTGTGAACTCTAAGAGTCTTGATGTTGACGAATGTACTTCCTGCCATGCTTTACATTCTGAACTCGCTAATTTACAAACTGCTCATGATGTTGCTTTGCATCAACTTGAAAATGCTAGAACTGAGCTAATTGAAGTTAAATCTGCTCCTTGTGAAAAGTGCTTAGAATCTAGCAATTTGGTTGCTTCTGATAATGTTGATTCTAGCCTTTGCACTTTCTGCATTGAACGTGAATATGAAGTAAAAGATATAGTAGATACAGTTGGAGCTAAGTTTGCTAAGCTTAAGGATAGAATTGATTCTACCACTTGTATTTCTTGCGAAACCCTTAAGCTTGAAGTTACTTTATATAAGGAGAGATATGCTAGAGCCATTAAGGGCAAAACTTGTGAATCATGTTTTAATCTTGAAAAAGAAAATGCTTATCTTAAGGATACCTTAGAAAAATTCTCTAAAGGTAAGAAACAGTTAAACATAATTCTGGATAAGTCTAAAACTCCTTACAAGAAGCAAGGGTTATGATACAACTCTGTCCAAGACAATTCAAAGTCAAAAGTTACCGAAGTCTTGGAAAATGGCTTAGTTGAATTCAAAACCCAACCTGCTAAAATATTTTTTAAATCTACGGGTTTTACCCAACCATCTGTTAAGTCTAAGGGTGCTTCTCCCAGTGGTATCAAGTACCATTGCACCTATTGCAAGAAAGATGAGCATTTGGTTGAGTTTTGTTGACGTAGGTTGAAAAATGGTAGGAAAAAATTTGTTAGATATTCATCTCATCAACCTAGAGCCGTAATGAGACATGGTCATTTTGAAAAGAATAAACCTAGTTTAGGATTTGTTTCACATGCTAGCCATCATCATGTTCCTAGACAGGATGCTTCTTATGTTTGTGTGACCATTGCTCATGATATAACTTCAAATAGAGTCAAGGATAGCACTTCTGCTTTGCATACTACTCGCAGACGTGTGTCTTAGTACTGGGTTCCCAAGTCATGTTTAACTAACCCCAGTATTGAGACACATCGTTCTTCTGTGCCTTGATTTTCAGGATCGCCACGAAAGGGCGGAGAACACGTGGTTCGTCGACTTCGGGAGTTCACACCACATGACCAGAGATTCAAGATGGTTCACCTCCTTCACGCGGGCGACGGGTGATGAGTTCATCACTTTTGGAGTTGATACACAAGGGCGGATTGAAGGGTCATGATCAATCAGGGTGAACGACAAATTCATCCTGAAGGACGTCGCTCTTGTGGACAAGGTAAGGTACAACTTACTTTCTGTCTCACAGCTTCTTGACGATGGCCATGAGACTAGATTTAAGAAAAATGATTGTCGTGTGCTTGATTATGCTGGTGAGCTCATTTTTGGGATTTCTAGAGTTGGTAGAATCTTTGGAGCTAATTTTTCCGAATCTCTTGCTGAGACTCTCAAATGTTTGCTTGTATCTTCTTTTGATTTCTGGCTTTGGCACCGACGTTTGGGGCACATTGGTTTTGATCATCTGACGTGAGTTAGCAACCTTGATCTCAAAGCTATCAAGGATGTTGTATGTGCGCCCTGTAGGCATGGCAAGCAAGTTGCCGCCTCACACCCATCACGGACTAGGGTCATGACTGATGGACCGGGACAGTTGCTTCACATGGATACTGTTGGTCCTGCTCGGGTTCGGTCAGTCGGTGCCAAATGGTACATTCTTGTCATAGTCGATGATTTTTCGAGATATACTTAGGTGTTCTTTCTTGCTTCGAAGGATGAAGATTTTGGTCATTATCATGACCTTGTTCTTCGTTTGGCTTCTGAACTTCCTGGTGCCTTGAGAACGATCCGCAGTGACAATGGCACGGAGTTCAAGAATACCTCATTTGCCTCTTTCTGTGCTGAGCGTGGTGTTGAGCATCAATTCTCCTCTCCACACGTCTCCCAACAAAATAGTGTGGTGAAAAGGAATAACAGGACCTTAGTCAAGATGGCTAGGACGATGCTAGATGAGTAAGCACACCGAGGAGGTTTTGGGCCGAAGCTATTACTACAGCTTGCCATATTGCAAATCGTGTCTTCTTGAGACCTTCTTTGGGCAAGACTCCTTATGAGCTTCGCTTTGGTAGAAAACTCTCTGTTTCTCATTTTCGAGTTTTTGGAGCCAAGTGTTTCATTCTGAAGACAGGAAACCTAGATAAATTTGAATCAAGAACTTCTGATGGTTTATTTCTAGGTTATTCTACACATTCGAGGGGTTTTCGGGTTTTTAATGTTGAAACTAACATTGTCCAGGAGACATGCAATGTCACTTTTGATGAGACTAGCTCTAGAGCTAGATCCGATGTTTCAGGTGACTCACAGGTTACAGAGAGCATCTTTGTGGAGGAATATGAGGATGAAGCTGATACTTGTCTTCCACCTGCTGCTGTTGAGGCTCTCATTCCAGCGCAAGAACCTGCTACGACTACTTCACCTTCAATTGAGACTCCTGCTGCATCTTCTTCATCAGCAATACCTGCGGAGGTCGAATAAACGCTATCACCCCCGGGCACTCCACTTCACATCCAGAAGAGTCATCCTCCGGATCAGATGATCGGTCAGCTTCATGAGAGAGCCACTCGCTCCAGGTATCATGATCTGAGTCTCTACTCTCATTCTGCTTTTGTTGCCTCTTTTGAACTCCGTGATATATCACATGCTTTATCTGACTCTAACTGGGTCAATGCCATGCATGAGGAGTTAGAGAATTTTGAGAGGAACAAAATCTGGAACCTAGTAGAACCTCCTAGTGGTCATAATGTAATAGGAACCCGCTGAGTGTTCAAAAATGAATAAAGTGAGGATGGTTCTGTGGTTAGAAATAAGGCTAGATTGGTAGCTCAGGGTTTCAGCCAAGTTGAGGGGTTAGATTTTAATAAAACATTTGCTCCTGTTGCTAGATTAGAAGCCATTCGCATTCTACTTGCTTTTGCTGCATCTAAGGGTTTTAGATGTCAAGAGTGCTTTTCTGAATGGATTTATAGAGGAGGAAGTGTATGTGAGGCAACCCCCTGGCTTTGAGAATTCCAAATATCCACATGATGTTTTCAAGCTAGCCAAAGCCTTATAAGGTCTTAAACAAGCCCCCAGAGCCTGGTATGATAGACTTAAGACCTTCTTGCTTAAGAATAATTTTGAGATGGGTAAAGTGGATAAGACCCTATTCATTCTTAGGCATGGCAATAACTTCCTGCTTGTTCAGATTTATGTAGATGATAGTACCTTTGGTGGTTCTTCTCATGCTCTTGTTTCCATTTTTTTCTGAGACCATGTCCAGGAAATTTAAGATGAGTATGATGGGAGAGCTGAACTACTTTCTGGGGCTTCAAATCAAGCAGTGCAAGGAAGAGATCTTCATCCATCAGACGAAGTGCACTAAGGATTTGCTCAAACGCTTCGATATGGGTGACTGTAAGCCGATCGCCACTCCCATAGCGACTTCAACTGTTTTGGATCTAGACGAGGAAGGCGAAGCCGTGGATCAACGCGAGTACCGCAGAATGATCGGCTCCCTCCTGCACCTGACGGCCTTAAGACCGGACATCCACTTCATGGTCTGTCTCTGCACGAGGTTTCATGCGTCTCCGAGGACTTTACATCGCCAAGCCGTCATCTTCAGGTAACTTCTCTCTACCCTCCAGTATGTGTAACATCCCAATTTTCATAGTTTTGAAAATCCTTTAAATAGTGGTAGTGAGAAAATTCACCATTTGGATTTATTTGAATATTAAATTAAAAGCTTAATATGGACTTTAAGGATAAACTGATTTAATGTGCTTAATTCCAACATCAACAATGGTCAAACTTATTTTATTTAGATTCTAATTGCTTGGATATATTTTATAGAATTTTCTGGAATTTTTCCAAAGTCATTTGCTATTTTCTATTGGCTATTTGTATTTCCTGGATTTATTTAAAAGAAAAACCACAAGAAAATCATCTGGAACAGTGCTGGGCCGAAGCCCAACACTATTCCGCCGCAGCCCAGCTTCTCTCTCACTGACCCACTTGCAAGGCCTCGCTCCCACCGTTGGATCAAGATCGCTCGATCGCAGACACCCACAGCTGCGCCTGCTTTGCTCTCGCTGACCGGTGGCCCCGCCGATGCCACGTCTGCATCGTCTTCTCCACGGACTCTCCCCGCGCCCGACTCCGCCCTAAGCGCTCCGCCGCTGTTTTCTCCGTGGACTCCCCCTCCTCCGCCTATATAAAGGCCCCGACCCCCTCGAATCTGCTCGCCCGGACCTCCTCCACCAAAACCCTAAGGCACCGCCCCCTGCTTCGTCGCCGTTGCGCCGCATTGCCCAAAGTTTCGCCGTCGGCCGAAGCTACTCCGCCGCCGGATTCCACCGCCTCCAGACCCTCGTTGTCCATGCCACCGCTGCCCTCGTGATCACAAAAGCCGGAGCTACTCGGTGCTGCCGTCTCCTTCGCCCGAGGACGCCTCCATCGTCGTTGCTGAACCGTCCGACAACGGAAGCTCGTCACCGCCGCCGCCTTCTTTGCCGCCGCCGGTGAGTCATCGCCGCCCGAGCCCAGCCACCACCCCCAACAGCTTCGCCGTGCCTCCAGGGTCTCATTTTGCTACCTTGCCGCCACCGACTCGCCGCCGTCCGCCGTCGCCATCGCCGGCAAGTTCATCGGCGCCTCCTCTCGCTCAGGTCCGTCCGGTGCGGCGTGGCGGCCAGTTTGAGTCGGCTCGGCGCCACCTCCTCGATTTTGCTGGCGTGGCGCCCAGGTCAAAAACCGAGTGGCACACCCATTATTTCTCCCGAGCCATCTTGTGGTGAATCGAGTTCTGATGAATCAAGAGCCACCGACGATGGGTCCCACTGTCGATCAAGATTTTTATTTTCTTTTCTTTTATTTTCCAGCGGAAATTCATCGTTGACGTCAGCCGACGTCATTAATCCGATTTTCCTTTATAAAAATAATTTGGGAAATTCAATAAAATACAAATTAGGGTTTTATTTGATTTTCAAACTTTCAAAGCCCATAACTTTTGCATCCGAACTCCGATTGAGACCATTCAAATTTGTAAATTTGTATAAAATCAAGATATATTTAATGGTGAATTTTATTTGATTTTTGAAGTTTGTTTTGCCTCTGTATTTATTTATTTTTGGTTTTTTTGTCTCGTTTGCGAGTAGACGTCGATACTTTCGGGAAATTTTACTGAAGAAGGAGCACCTCCTCAAGACCAAGACCAATATCTAGATCTATTCCAAGGAAAGTTATACCTTTGATCATATTGAACCCAATTTTCAAAATATTTTGTCTCAATGTATTGCATTCTATTTCAAGTATTTATTTAAATGCTTTTTGGGATAGTTATTAATCCAATTTGTTATATCCACCTTGTCTATTGTATGCCATGATCTTTTGTCACCCTAGATTGGTTCATTATTAGTTGGTATAATCGTAGCACCAACGTGGGTTGGTTAGATACGATTAGACTGCTTAGCCATGCCACGAGTCATCATTTCATGTGAGTTGCAATCATAAACTTGACTAAGCGATTATGGAACTGTGTGATGAAACTGTGTGTGCTGTGTGCTATTACTCGTGATGGCATGTGTTGCACTTAATCAACAGGGTGGGAAAAGGTTTGGACTGAGGCAAGTGGTGGATCTGTGTGAATGGTGGAACTGTGTGCTATAAACTTTGTGATTTGGAAAAAAACTGGAAGTCTTGCCTTGGTCAATTAAGGACTTAACTTTGTGCGTCATTGAACTGGGCCTTACTGTACGACCACATGCCTAGTATGGGCTGGGCCTAACTTAATAAGTTATGTAGTCTTGGCATTGACAACTCAGGTTGTATTTAAACTGTGTGATGGGCTGGAGGTGTGATATGTCACATCGCGGGACGGTTCGCTGCATCTCTGTCCAATGATGTGTGTCGTAACCAAACGTTGTGTGTATCGGTTGGCCGGCAGGAAAGCACATCGGGAGTGTCATTGTTTGAGATGAAGTCTCTGAAAGGTTTTGTTATGGTCATGCTAGCTACACTGATTGTATCGTGTGGGTAAAGTGTACAACCTCTGCAGAGTGTTTAAATCAATCATTCGAACAGCCGCGTCCTCGGATATGGACATGCTCGGGAATTTCACACGAAGGGTAGATTTTCATAAAACATTTGGGAAGGGTCAGCTGTGTGAGATAACTTGTACAGCTGTGTGAATAACTTATTTAGACTGTGTCCTTTGTGAAATCAATTGTTAAATTAATATTCTTTAATTGTTTTCAATTATGTTTTCAATCTATTATTTGTATTCAATTGCAAATGTTGTATTTTCGCAAAATAACCACAGAAGCCATTCTTTTGAAATAAGCCATCATGTATAAATACATTCTGTGGTATGACTTGCGAGTACGGTGTGTACTCACTCTTGCTAAACAAATCAACAGAAGTGGAGGAGTCATCGCCTGCTTTTGAAGAAGAGTTCTACGAAGGTTGATCGTTAGGGTCTTGATCCCAGTCAGTTGCCTGTGGTAAATTGATGGGAGCCTACTGGAGTTTATTTTGTTTCCGCTGCAGTTTATTTCTTTATTGTCAGCCTCGCATGGCTTAATAAATGTAAAACTCGACCGTAAGGTCCCAACAGTTATTTGTTATTCAAAGTACTCGTTTATTCTTATATTCGTTGTATGGATGTGATAGTTCATCGATGTTGACACTATGTGCACTAGCGTAATCCTGAACTAGTGCAGAATACACAGAGGGTCCAGATTTGCATATTTGGGTCCCGACAGTATGGCATTTGGTATTCCTGCTCTTCTTCTTTGTCCATTCGGGGGTTTTCTAATTCTGATTTTGCGGGCTGTCAGATAGATAGGAAGAGTACCTCATGCACTTGTTATTTCTTAGGCACCTCTCTTGTCTCTTGGTCTTCTAGGAAGTAGTCCTCTGTTGCATAATCCACTGCTGAAACTGAGTATGTAGCTGCTGCTAGTTGCTGTAGTCAGATTTTGTGGATGGTGTCAACTCTTAAAGACTTTGGGTTATCTTTTGCTAGTGTTCCTCTTCTCTGTGATAACACTTCTGCCATTAACATTGCTAAGAACCCTGTGCAACACTCTAGGACCAAGCACATAGACATTCACTATCACTTCCTTAGAGACCATGTAGAGAAGGGTGATATTATGCTATATTTTATGGAGTCTGAGACTCAGTTAGCTAATATTCTCACTAAACCTTTAGACCCAACTAGGTTTGCCACCTTGAGAAGTGAGTTAGGGGTAATTTACCCTTATGGGTTGGTTTGAGGGGGAGTTGGTTCTTTTCTGAACTTTCCTAGTTCTTCTGATATTTCCTTGTTCTTTTCTGAACTTGTTGATCTTTTTGAACTTTTTAGGCTTTTAGATTTTTCTTGCATCTCATTGTATTATATTGCATTCATATGAAAATTACAAAAAGATGCATTGTAATATAAGTTTTACTGCTTATCTTTTAAATTGATGAAGCTTTGTCTATTACCGTTTTGAGCTTTAGTATTTCAATTTTTGCTCAATATCTGTCTAGTTCTTTGACTTGCTAGAATTATCATACTTTCACATGTGTAGCTTAGTCTTTACTAAATGAGCTAGAACTTTAAGACAACTTGAACTAAAAAATTACAATTTGTGGATCTTTTAGCTAAGTTGCACAATTAGTGATCCTCTTGTGACATTGGCCCTGTCAAAATTGATTTGTTAGATCTTGAATCTAGGATTGAATATCTCTTGAGTTTTCTGTTCGTTTGTGAAATCAAAAACTGCTCTTATGCAAAATAAAAAATTAAATTTCAAAATTTGTGCCAAACTATTCTCACGAGACTGCTTGTCAAAGACATGAACTTGGAGATAGTTTGATGATCCAGACGATCTCATGGGGATTGCTTGTCAAAATTTATATGAACCTCAAGATTTATCGCCCTGGTTAAAGCTTAGGAAGAGATTGTGGATGGCTCCTAGTCTAGGATTTTCTTCACTAAGATAGACTGTTAAATTACCTTGGTTGAAGCTTAGGAAGAGTTTGTGGATGGCTCCTAGTCCAGAATCTTCTTCACTAAGATAGACCTTTAATCAACATCAATATTCATTGCAAATGAAAAATTATTGTAAAAATGGGTGACTGAAGCTATTTGAGTAAAATGATTCAATAACGGACTTTTTGTCTCTCGGATGGTCTTTGTTAGCTTTTTGATCTCACATTAACATTCTGACATGGCCATGATCACTTTAGGATCCATGTTGATGAACTTGCTAGTTTTGAAGCTTTGCTTAAACTACTACAATTCATCGCTTTTATTTTGAGCCTTCTAGCTTAGCTTTGTTATATATGTCTTAACATGATATTGCTAGCGCTTTTAGGTTTGATATGTATTGTGTGATTATTGAAACGCTAGCTTGTTCTTTTGGGTGATCTTCAAAGCTTCTTGTCTTAAAATATGCTAAATTTAAAAAAAAAAAATAAAGCCACTCCATTGCATTTCATGCATGCTCTTTCTTATGCTTCTTTCTCAATTCTGCATTTATTATCACTAGATGAGAGGAAGGCGTGATTCCTTGATGACTCCATTGACAAAAGGGGAGAAGAAGTAGCAAAAATGTTAAAAGGGGGAGCTATTTGGAGAAAATGGAGAAAATAAAATTTTCTAAAAAAAATGATGATCAAAGTGAGAGGGTGCTTTTAATTTGCATTCTTATGATCTTATTGCCATTTCTGAACTTGAATTGCAATTCTTGGAACCTCACAGTGATCAAAGGTCAATTTGAACAATTGTTCTTTCATATGGACATTAAGTGAGATTTTTGACTCTTATTTAGAAATTAAAGTTTTATTGCTTTCTTTTGACTTATCTCACTTGCCTATACTAATCTGAAGCCAACTTGGTTAATTCCATTGCTTTCTCTTACTCTTGGACCAAGTTGTGCCTTTGTGCGAAAATGAAAGTACTTTACTTTTCAAACCTTAAAATATACATTTTTGGAAAAAAAAAATTGCCAATGTGTGCATCAAGGGGGAGATTATGGATATCATGGGGATATACTCATGATCTTAGGATGATGTTACAATTGATAATGCCGTTGAAGGTTTGTCGATTCACGCGTTTTCGGCATCAATTCAGTTCTGTCAGGCCTTTGGCGGTCTGACCGGCCATGGGCGGCGGTCGAACTGGCCAATACACAAAGTTGATTTTTGAGCTGTGCCAAAAATAGAGGGTGTAGGCAAGAGAGGAGATTCTGTTGCACTTGGTCTCATAATTTTTGGAGTCTCCAGTCAAAAGTTCTATTCGTTTGAAATTTCTAGAGAGCTTTCGGTTTTCAGGTGCTGAAATTTGGCTAAGTCCCTGTTGGGCGGTCTGATCGGCCAGGACGGCGGTCAGACCGGCCTATAGGTGGCAGTCTGACTGGTTTTCACTTGAATCATCGGCCCTTGTAGTGACGATGTTTGTTTGTTGAGTCAAGTTCATGGGTTTCAGTGCATATGTGTTGCGATATGCATGTTTTGACTAACGTGGATCAAGTTGCGAAGAACTTGTTCCCGTAATCAATTTCTTGGTCTGTTGTTGTGCATGTTGCTTGGAGGTCAACGACAGTCAACAGTGAGGATAACCGGGACTAGCCTTGGAGAGCTGAGATTTAGAATGATCGACGATGCCGTATGAAGTTATTGGATTCGAGCGTGACGCAAAATGGACAAGGATGGTCGAACGAGAAGTTCGGTGCGACGGGTTGCATCAAGTGACGCGGGGGTCGATGCAAGTGCCATGGTGGTTTCGGTGGGAGCCGGATGGGAGAGACTTGCCGACATGATGAGAGCCGCTGATCAACCTACACGTGGCGAAGCATGGAACTGCTTCATGAAGATTGGACTCGGTTTTCGGAGAAGGATCGAGAAGGGGTATTTTGGTAATATCACTAAAATATCGCCTTGTTTTCTTTTGGCTAAACCGCGGCGCAAGACGACACAAAAAGAAGCGGTTTAGGTCAAGAGAAGGTGAAGACAGCGCTTTAAAATACGTGTGTGAGTTAAACCCGTTTGTGTGTAGGCTTAACAGGTGCCCAATAGGAACTCTTTTAGAAGGTTAGCCTCTACTATAAATATGGGAGGGCGTTGTGCACCTCCCTTAATCTTTTTGCTTATTTGGAAACCCTAGTTTTGTTTTTGAGATTAGAGAGTGGAGAGGTTAAGATTCTTGAAGAAGAGATTGATTGTGTGCTCTTGTATTGAGTTTTGTCCTTCATGTTGGAGTGGCTGTAAACCAACAATAATCACAAATCAATCTATGCAAGTTTTCTTGAGATGAGTCTCTTTTCGTTCTTGCTCTCTATTTTTGTGATTTTGGAGCTTTCTTTGATTCGCAAGTTTTCTGTTGGTTTCTGCTCCTAATCTTGCTTGCTGATCAATGTGGGATATCATCTAGAATCATCTTGATCATCTCTAACCCATGAGCAAAATTTTGGATCTAGTTTTTGTTTTGACTCGGTTTTGAACCATCCTCCTCTCAAATGGAAAAATATCGTAATTTTTCCAAGGATCTTCACGATCTTCGATCGGAATAGGTTTCTGATATCCTAGAGAAGGTGTGTTCCAAGTTTCATCGAGTTTGGAGTTGTAGATCAAAGTTAGACCTATTTGCAACTTCGTTTTTTGGGCTGATTTCACTGTTCATCAGGCTGAAGGTCAGACCTCCATTACCATAGAGGTCAGACTGCCATTGACATAGAGGTCAGACCGCCCAACACTTGGAAATTGAGTTTTTGTTGATTTTGGTTGTTTTGCTCTGTGGTTTTGATTGGATTCAATACAAGTCTTCCGTTGTACTTGTATATTGATCTTCATAGCTTTTATAGCTATTGGAGTGAAAATCGTATTGAATCTGATCTTGGTTGAAAAAGAGATCGTGCTCCTATTCACCCCCCTCTAGTCGCCGTTTCGATCCAACAGGAATAAAGAAAATCCAGAAAATAAGCATATCCAAAAATTTTAAGAAAATTTTATAAAATACTTTGGAACTTGAATGGATCAAATAAAATAGTTGTGGATTTTTTTGAAGTTTATTTTGGCCAATTAAAATATTTTCATTCAGAAATTCAATTTAATCTTTAAATAAAAACCGATAAAATCCAAACGATTTTTTTTTCAAAGCTTCAAAATATACCACCAATTTAAATTCAATTTTACAACAAATAAAATAATTTTTGGGAAGCTTTTGAAATTACTACTCATTTTACCGAAAACGGATGTTACACTTGCTTTCTTATTTAACGCAGGACTCATATTTTTCATATACAAATAGGGGTCTATCTACACAAAATTTAATTGTTTTCTCTGTAAAAAACTATCATATTCTGAAAGTTCATTTACAACTCTATTATACATAAATTACAGTAAATTATTTATATAATTTTGGTTCTTGGTTACTGTAATTATTCTTGAAAGTCTTAATAACTTATATTTCCACCACGTGATTCAAAATATCACATGTACTTTGAGAAATTGAGCAAAAATAAAGACAAAAAAAATTATATACTAACAAAATATGGTAATATAGTGAAACCCGTTATATTTTTCACATGTACTTTAAGAAGTTGAGCAAAAATAAAGACAAAAAATAAAATTATATACTAATAAATACGACAATGTGGTGAACCTGTTATGTTCCAAATAAAAAATCAGAATAAATTTGGACCTAATTCATCAGATGGAAAAAATTTAAAAATTTCAAAGCATATCGGACAAATAAAAATTCAACTATTATAATTTTTTTCTTACAACACATTAGCAACACGAATCTTATAGCACATCCAACGAACAGAAAAGTAACAGTATCAACTTTAAAAAAATTATCGAAAGTTATATAGTAATTCCCTGCAAATAGAGATACTCAGATCTAGTACGGAAACAGAAATTAAGCAAATGCACATAACAAACAAATGGATTAACCGCTTAAAGTTAACAAGAAAGGAGAATCCATGCTGCAGTCCAAAAGAAAGAACGCATGATGTCCCTGGACCAAGCAGAACCCGAACAGTGATGAAGCGTTACCAGACCTCCTTCTCGGGCTGCAGGCGAATAACAACAGTACGCACAATCTGCAAAAGGAAGTTCCAGTCACTATATGTGCAAGGAAAAGAGGGACAAGGAACTGACGGGATCTGAATAGGCAAAGAAGCACGAAAGCACTAAGGGTAGAAGGAACTACACTGGATAGAGGTAAGAAAGTAGCAAGGAAGACGAGGGGGCAAATACGACGCCGAAGAATCAATGTAAGCGAGGAAGCACCATGGGAGATCGGAAGCAAATCGGTAGAGGAAAGGTGAGGGGCGGATAAAGCGAGAGAGACCACGGAGGCAAGTGAAAAGTGTTTTCGGAAAGGCGGAGGAGGAGGCAAGGGTGAACAGTGAAGGAAAGAAGGGAGACTTCTGCCTAGTATGACTGCACGGATTTCTAGGCGCCGCAGGACTAAGCGCAGCACGCAACCAAGCCACCTGCTGAGAAGGTGAGAGCAACTGGAAAACGGAGAAAATAAGGCTAGGGCTGGACCCTGTCCACGAAGAACCCTTTCGCGGGACTGACACGTGCATGCGCAGTACTGGGCAGGCAGGCATACCAGACGCGTCTGGGAATGCCATTTTCACCGGCTTTAATAAAAAAAATTAAGGTGGCTTTAATAAACAGAAAGATTATGGTTGAAACGTAACTCCTCTTCCAACCACCACCGCTACCGTAATGATCCATGGCCATGCGATGCTATCTTTCTCTTGTCGCCATCGCCCTTCTCCTTGCAACGTTCCTCCACGCGCCGCCCACCGCTGCTCAATCGCTGCCGTGGATGCTCTACAATACCAGCAGCAACTACACGGAGAACAGCACGTACCAAGTCAACATACGATTCCTTGCCACCACCCTCCCAAAGTACGCTTCCACCTCCCCCATCCTTTTCGCCTCCACCGCCGCCGGGACCCCGCCGGATGTCGTCTATGCCTTTGCGCTCTGCCGTGGCGACACTAACGCCTCCTCGTGCGCCACCTGCGTCACCACGGCCTTGCAGAGCGCGCAGCAGCTCTGCGCGCTCAACAAGGTCGCCACCATGTTCGACGACCCTTGCCTCGTCCGTTTTGGTTACGAGAGGTACCCGTTCCTGGATAACATCACCGACGCCACGGGGATGTTCGACGCCAGGGGTATGTTCGTCGCATGGAACTACAACAACGTCAGTGTGGCGGAGGCGCCGGCGTTCGCCGCCGCCGCGAGCCGACTCGTCAACGCCACTGCCGAGTACGCGGCGGACGACGTATACAAGCGATTCGGCACGGGGGAGATGGGGTTCGACGAGACTTACCCCAAGATTTACTCGCTAGCGCTGTGCACGCCAGACATGACGGCGGACGACTGCCGGAGCTGCTTCAGAAACATAATTACGAAGATGATGCCCAAGTATTTCGTCGGAAAGCCGGGCGGAAGAGTCTTTGGCGTGCGATGTGTTAGGATAATAAACCTTCAGTTTATTGTGTGCGTGAGAATAGGTAGGAGAAGGGGCATGCATGGTACCGGTTCGCACTGGAGGAGGCCGAGTCGTCCGGGAACGAGTGTGTGGCGCTCGAGACGTTGAAGACCGAATCATGCGGATCATGGAAAGATCTTTGAAGCCGAGGGAGTCCTAGTCTCACGCAGCGGAGAAGAGCGAGTTCAGCGCATGAGATATGCGATTGGAGCCGTGGAGTGTGTATGTGTGAGCGTCTTGCATGCATGCGAGAATGGTAGTCTTGCATAGGGCATTGAATGCTAGTTATTCCTTGCATGTAGGAGAGAATTGTTTTATGCTTTAAAAGGAGCAACAGAAGCAATGAAATAATGGTGGGCAGTTCTCACGTCCCATCCACTGTGTGCGCTCTCTCTCTTCATCTACCGCTTCCGGTGAGCTTTTGATTCTTTCATTTGGTATCAGAGCTAGCCTGTGAAGGAGAAGAAGATGGCGTCGTCGCAGGAGCTTGGTGCCGGCGATAGCGGCTTGAAGTCGCTGCCGCCTTTCGCGACGGACCGCGTTGTCATCAACTCTGGCGGGATGGAGGTCCCGATGCTGACGAAGACGAACTACCACGAGTGGGCGCTTGTGATGCAGGTCAACCTGGAGGGCATGGAGCTCTGGGACGCTGTAGAGTCCGAGAAGGTCGACCGCGGCAAGGATCGGCGGGCATTGGCCGCCATTCTGCGCGGTGTGCCGCCGGAGATGAAGTCCGGGCTCGCCAGCAAGAAGAGCGCCAAGGAAGCTTGGGCGGCGGTGAAATCCTTGAGGATGGGCGATGCGCGCGTGCAGGAGGCCAAGGCGCAGCACCTCCTCAAGCAGTTCGAGAACGCGGCGTTCAAGGACGGGGAGGCGATCGACGACTTCGCCTTGCGTCTCGATTCTCTCGCCACGGAGCTGCGCAAGCTGGGGGAGAAGATGAAGGAGGAACGCGTCGTGAAGAAGATGCTGCGCGTTGTGCCGACGAGGTACAACCAAATCGCGTGCGCCATCGAGATGTTCGCAGATTTGAAGACGATGTCGCTCGAGGAGCTCGTCGGGAGGCTGCACGTGGCGGAGGAGCGCTGTGGCAGCGTGGAGGAGGCTGCAGACGGCGTCCAGCGTCTGCTGCTCACTGAGGAGCAGTGGGAAGCTCGCCGGCGCAGCGGCAAGGAGCACGGCGGCAATGCGAGGCGCGGCGGAAATGCGCGGCGCGGAGGTGGCGGCGATAAGGGCAGTGGCAGCCACGTCGATGACGACGGCGGCAGTAGCACGTGCTCGGGGACTAGCGGGCGTTCGGAGCGCCGCAACCGAGGGAGGTGCTTCAACTGCGGCGTTCGTGGCCATTTTGCCAGGGACTGCCGGGAGCCGAAGAAGGAGAGGGCTCTCCTCGTGGACGCCGACGAGGAGCCATGCCTGCTGTGAGTCGGCACGCATGGTGATGTCAGGTTTAGGGGGGTGATTGTTAGGATAATAAACCTTCAGTTTGTTGTGTGCGTGAGAATAGGTAGGAGAAGGGGCATGCATGGTACCGGTTCGCACTGGAGGAGGCCGAGTCGTCCGGGAACGAGTGTGTGGCGCTCGAGACGTTGAAGACCGAATCATGCGGATCATGGAAAGATCTTTGAAGCCGAGGGAGTCCTAGTCTCACAGCGATGGAGAAGAGCGAGTTCGCGCATGAGATATGCGCTTGGGCCGTGGAGTGTGTATGTGTGAACGTCTTGCATGCATGCAGAATGGTAGTGCTGCATAGGGGCATTGAATGCTAGTTATTCCTTGCATGTAGGAGAGAATTGTTTTATGCTTTAAAAGGAGCAACAGAAGCAATGAAATAATGGTGGGCAGTTCTCACGTCCCATCCACTGTGTGCGCTCTCTCTCTTCATCTACCGCTTCCTGTGAGCTTTTGATTCTTTCACGATGCAACTTCCGGTTTGAGACGTATTCTTTCATCTCTGGTCGTCCGCTGCTGCAACTCACGGGGCCGCCCGGGTCGTCTCCCGCACCGGCGCCATTGAACGTGACGCCACCGGCGATTGGAGGTGAGTTGGACCAACGGAAATCACTTGCGTTGCGGTCTTTTTTACCTCTCTGAGAGTCGATTTACTCTTTTTAGAATGAGATCGATTTATTAACGGTTTTACTAAATAATATTTGAATATTTTCTTTTATTAAAATAATTAAAATTTTAATCCATCCGATATGCTTTGAGATTTGCACTTATTATCATTTGATAAATTAAGTCTAAATTTATTATAATTTTTTTTCTTCAGCATATAACGGATTCACCATATTTGTATTTTGTTAATATAGAATTTTATTTTATTTTGTCTTTGTTTGAGTTATTGAAACTTCCAAGAATAATTACTGTAATCAATAAAAAAATTACATAAATAAACTACTGTAATTCATGTATAATGAAGTTTTAAATGAACTAAAATTTGAGTGTTTTGGATGAGAAAATAGTCAAACCTTATATAGACGTATCCATTTATTAATCATGTTTTGCTATAGTTGCAGAACCAAAATTAGATACTTGTGTGGTCGCATAAATAGCTAAATATTTTGTCAGATATTTTTTCATTTCTATATCTATATATGTTCTAATGTAAAACATACCAGTTTCAAAAGTGAGATATAAATGAAAAGAAAAGGTCTAGCTGATCCCAAGCACCGTGGTCAGACCACAATCCGCTCGGTCGCGTGATCCCCTCTTCCCGTCCTCGCAATGATCCTCTCCACCCGCTGCGCCGGTCACTGTCCGTGCAGCCCAGGCTACGCACATCGCTGACGATTTTTTTAAAAAAAAATAATTTATTTTTTATTTAAAATTATAAAATTATACCTGTATTTTTTTTTACAAAAGTATACCTCTGCCGTCGAACCGTTGGATGACTGAATCCAATCGCCCAACGGCCAAACGACAATAATGTAGTCGCTAAATAGTTTGGCGACAGAGACGAAATCGGCCGATCGTCGGACGACAGGTTCTGTCGCCCAACCGGTAGGCGACTGCATCCCTGTCGCCCAATGGTTAATATTTAAAAAATATTTAAAAGTTAATCCCTCTCGAACTATCCATAACTTAAAAGTAGAGAATCTATCTGTAAACCATATATACGACCATCCTTTTAACTGAGCGTAAATACATATATGGACTAAAAATATTTTTGTGGATTGATAACCTTTGACACTTCAGCGTATACATCCTTCACAAACAGCTGCACAAATATTTTCAGGTCTTGCCCTAGAAGTGATACATGTTGTTGGATGCCTTCATAATGAGGCAGGGAATAACACGGAAGAATTGAATGCGAAAAGACGAGGAGATTTGATGTTGCGAATTAAAATAGACTTTATAATGAAGCTGGTAATAACACAACTTATATGGTTTGTTTACGTACATAAGAAACAACATCATGCACGATGTAACAAACCAAAGTACTCCTACAATATATATGCGCCTTTTTGGAATGAAAATAGATTCGACTTTCGACGGAGGACTAGTACAAAATGATCCAACCTACTGCGTGGACCGGGGCCATTTTCCCTTCCTTCCTAGCTCGGCGTTGAACTCCTCGCCGGCCTCTTTGGCACTGACCGTCATTTCTCCCTTTTTCTCGCGCTCACTGCGCCTGCACGCCTCGAGATGAGCTTTCGTCTCCCGACGTATGCGCTCGTTTTACTCCTCGTTGCTGCGCTCCCCCTCCCGGATCTCGCAGACCCTTTTGATATTCCACTCCTCGTAGTCGAGAGTCCACTAGTCATGTGTGTGGGTCTCTTGGTCGATCCACTTGCGGTAGCCACATAGCGGATCCGGTGACTACAGGTAGACGAGAGATATTATTAGTGCGTACTTTGAAAGAGAAATAGTAGGAGAACACACTGTAACTGGTCCTTACTAGTTGCCGATAGCTGCTCGTGTTCCAACGTCTATCGGGATAGTCACTGGAGTAGTTCACGCAACCCCAGTAACGTATGCCTAGACTCATACGCTACTTAGACGTGAAGAACTTGCATGGGTCCCTGCACCAACGGTTTGGCGACAGAGGTATAATTTTGTTAAAAAAAATCTCAAATATAATTTTGTAATTTTGAATAAAAAATGAATTATTTTTTAAAAAAATTCAATCGCTGACCGCTCGTGATTTACTTGGCTTACTTGGCTTGGTTGCTTTATACATATACAGTCGAAGTGTATGCGAACAGAATTGTGCAATATGATTAATATGACCTTTTGGATTTGTAAAATAGCATTTGAACATTGCTGTATATTGAATGCTGAAAAATAATGATGTCAAACGTAATTACTCCCTTTATCATTGAATATATATATGTGAATTTAGACATGAGCATGGTATCCATTTGACCATTGTATGTTTGTATAAAAAAACATTATGGGATCAATCTAAATACTTTTCTAGTTTTCTTTTTGCATATTGTAGGATCAAGGATAACCGACTAGAGGGGGGTGAATAGGAGGTTTCTAAATTTTCTTAATCAAATTACCGAAATTAGCAAGATACTCTAATCAAAGATATTTAACACAATCTATGAGCTACAAGATAAGTGCAATAAGTAAAGACAAGAATTAACCGCACAAGGACAAGGGGGTTTTTCCCGTGGTATCGAAGATTTGTCGATCTTCACTAGTCCACGTTGAGGAAGCTTGACCACTCAAGCCGGCTCCACAAATTAAGCCTACCCTCGATCACTTGGTTGTTCTTCCTCCTCTCCGGAGTTGGTGAACACCGACCAATCACAAACGGCAACGGGTCTCTTCACAAGCTTCTTTGAAGAGATCACCGAGCGACCTTCGCCAAGTCGTCTAGGTGCCGACAAGCACCAAGAGAATAGAACTTGAACTTCACTTGACGACAATCAAGAGCCAATGGATCAACTAAGAATGCAATGCTCTTGTTCTTGCTCACTACCTCACAAATGTGTGCAAAGAGAGTAAATGAGGAGTGAGAGGAGTGCTCAAGGCTCAAATGAATTGAATGAATGCTCAACAACACGTCCTTGAGCTGGTGGGGGTGTATTTATACCCCCAACAACCAAATATGACCGTTATGCAGAAAATCAGGCAAAACTCAGGGAAATCGGAAGTTCCGCAGTACAAAGTGCGGAACTTCCGCCCTTCACTCGAGTGCACTGTAACGGTCATTACAGTGAGCATTAAATGCTCTGAACTAGCCGTTGGATTTATGTGCGGAACTTCCGCCAACAAGATTTCGGTTCTTCCGATTAATCGGAAGATCCGCTTTTTACACAGCGGAACTTCCGCACTCGCGATAACGGCTAAGTCCCTAAAAAGGGTGCTCTCTGGAAAAATTCAACCGCGCTTATTCCGGAGCAACCGATTTAATCGGAACTTCCGCTCATTTCATTGCGGAACTTCCGCGCTTGAGAATTTGGCTAAGTCCCGAAAAAGGATGCTCTCTGGAAAAATTCAACCGCGCTTATTCCGGAGCAACCAATTTAATCGGAACTTCCGCTCATTTCATTTCGGAACTTCCGCACTTGAAAAATCGGCTAAGTCCCTTAAATGGATGCTCTCTGGAAAAATCAAGCCGCAGACTTTTGAGCAACACTTGATGAAGTTCCATGATATATATGCCGAACTTCCGATTATGTTCGAGAAAAGATTTTTCTTTTAAACCAAACCAAAAGAACATGCATGATCCTAAGTTGATCCAAAGGCATAATGAGATGCTTTCAAGCTACTAGACAAGCTCCCCCTTAATAGTACGACATTTATCCTATAATCCGGTCTTCCTCCATACTCCAAAGACCGGTAAAATTAAAAGGGTCCTAGTCTATTTATACCTTGTCTTTGAGATCACTCCATCTTCTCATCATTCTTTGACATGCAGCTCCTTGGTTTCACTTTGTCATTTGGGACTATGCCTTGTAATCACTTCAACAAACATGTTAGTCCCATATTCACATAAAGTCATTAATTACCAAAATACAATTTTTAGGGGCCTAGATGCTTTCAATCTCCCCCTTTTTGGTAATTGATGACAACACAATAAAGTTGTGAGAGAAAGTTGGTTTGAAAACAGAAAGCTCCCCCTTAACATGTGCATATTGAGTAGAAGATAATGTAAAGCACATGTTTAGATTTTCAGGAAATTTTGGCGGAGTTTCTGTAGAACATTGTTACTTGGAAGAGAACAAATGACAATAAAGATAGAGCATTCACATCACATAGTCATTCATCATTAAACAAAGATCCAAGTACAACAAAAATATAAGATAACACAAGATATTATCATAAGCATCAAGTTTTCAAACAAAGTCATTACAAGCCGTAGTCAAAATGACATAATATATTACAATATTATAAAAGATAAGTCTAGCTCTCGCTCTCACTAACACACTCTTCTCTCCCCCTTTGTCATCAAGGGCCAAAAGGGTCACTCCGCAGGAGGATCTTGCGGAGGATCAACTGGAGGAAGATCAACAGGAGGAGCGATAGGAGGATCAGCCGGAGGACCACCAGGAGGAGAACGAAGGCGACGCCGTCCAAACCGAACAGGTGGCGGAAATTGCTCTGCGAAGCTGGCTGATAGTGCGTCAAGACTAGCAGTGTGGGCGTCGAGCCTGGAAGTGATCGCCTCCTGGAAAGCATCCAATCTAACGAAAGTGGCTGCCTCAAACGCATCCAGTCTAGAGGTGGTCACTGCCTGGAAGGTATCCTAGGATGCCCTTATCTCCAACAAGGTGGCATAAATCTGATCCATAGTAGCTATACCTTGTGGAGGAGCAGCAGCAGGAGGTGCAGCTTCAGGTACTTCTGCTGGAGCACGCCTAAGATTGGCAGGAATAGGAGGACCTTCTCTTGGTTTATAGGCTTTATGTGCTGAAGGTAAAGCTCCATTATATCCAGTTTGTTTAATGATCAAAGCCATAATGTAAGGTGCAAAGTTTATTCGTTTGACTCGATCATTCTTTGTTCCTGCTATCTCCCTTATGATAACATCCACAACATCAAACTTTCTTCCATGCATGATGCATTCCAATATATTCCAAACATGTCCTCTAATAGCATCATAATTCCCACTCTTAGGTAACATGGTATGGTTAATGATCCTATTTACCAAGCTGGGAATAGGAAGAAGTCCTGTGATCTTACCAGGGATAAATCTCTGAGTGGTGTCATAAAATTCCGTCCAGGCAGAAAGAGGGAGAACTGTTCCATCATAGATTTTCTCATATTCGCTTGACTGGATATTCAATGCATGTTCAAAAGCGCGCTTTGTGCAAGAATACCTCACAGTTCTGTCATCCAGTGGTGAGAAAAATGCAGGGAATGCATACTGTGGCATAGAACTGACGGATGATCTCATCACTATAATTGCATTTTATTGCCACAAAGTTATGAATCCCGGCTCGCTGAAAGAGCCTGTATGTACCCTCATATCTGTCAAGTCCGTTGAGGTAGGACCAATTGATGTACTTATGATCAGCAAATGGTTTGTTTGGTCCATAGAAGAGATCATAGACTTGTCTTTGAAACTTGGTATGAAAACGAGGGTCGTCGCAATTTCCTGGAAGTGAATATTGATCTTTATCCCGAAGAATAGTGTAGTCGTCTGCTGTGAGTCCCTTAAGATCAATTTCAATCTCTTCCGGTTCTCCTAGTTCCTCATCAGATTCATATTCAGATTCTTCTCCTGATTCATTTTCTTCTGATCCTGAATTATCCGATTCTTCCTCATTTCTTGAAGACGATGCGCCAGCATCTGAATAGTGCTTCGGGACTGACATCTTCATCCTCGGCATCTTCAGGAACAACAATGGATGAAGTGTCAAATGTTGAATCAAATGAAAATGGGATTTTCTGTTTCTGTCAGGACAATCGGAAGCTCCGCTAGTTGCACTCCGGAACTACCGCTGGCGGAAGTTCCGCGATTTCAACGGCGGAAGTTCCGATTATCCTGAGCCGATTCTAGGTTAATAGGAACTTTGGATTTTTCAGTATTTGGATGGATTGAGTCCATGGATTCGATGCATATACATCATACAATACTGAATAAACCTATTTTCTCAAGAATCAACCACAGATTTCAACAACATTTGATTTTTCCAAAAATTTGACCTAGGGTTCATAAGAGGTGAAAATCCAAAAGGAATTGGAGATACCTTGAGTGAATGGATGATAGAACCCTGGGGAATCAGTTGATCGGTTGAGATTGAAGGAAAACCGAGGAACGAATCAGTGAGTTTCGGTGGAGATGAAGAGAGGAGAAGAGGGGAGCTCGGGTCAAGCAACGAGGCGGCTGGAGAGAGTTAAGAGAGCGGACCAACCGCAGGCAATAAATGCTTCTCAGCTACCGGAAAGCGGAAGTTCCGCAATACAACAATGAAGTTCGGACAATGAAGTTCCGCGCTGGAGGCGGAAGTTCCGATTATCTGGCGCTCGGAAGGAGCTGAAAAGCGGAAGTTCCGCAACACAACAATGAAGTTCGGACACCGAAGTTCCGCGCTGGGGCGGAAGTTCGATTATCTGACACTTCGAGGAAGAAGAAGTTGAATTTGAAGATTTTGCAAATAATCCTTAGTTTTTGCACTCAACCAAGTATCATTCAGGATTATTATGCAATGAAAAGACTAATGTCTATATAATAAAGTAATTTTTACTAAAATATCACATTTGGAGCGAAAATTTGAGTAAAAACATCTTAAAATAGATAAAAATGCAACTAAGACCCAAAGTGCATGTGACAAGAGTTCAAGCGACATTTGAATAGTCAATGACATTTAACTCATTCCTCAATAGGCAAAAGCGGCCTTCATCTAAAGGTTTGGTAAAGATATCGCTAATTGATTTTCAGTGCAAATGTGGCTAATTTCAATATCTCCCTTGCACACATGATCTCTAAGAAAATGATGGCGGATATCTATATGCTTGGTTCTTGAATGTTGGACAGGGTTGTTGGCTATTTTCACTGCACTATCATTATCACACAAAAGAGGCATTTTATCAAATGATATTCCATAGTCCATCAATGTTTGCCTCATCCAAAGCAATTGTGCACAACAACTACTGCGAAACATATTCGGCCGGCGGTGGAAAGAACAACAGAGTTTTGTTTCTTAGAAGACCATGACACTAAGGATCTACCTAAGAATTGACAACTTCCTGAGGTGCTTTTTCTATCCACTTTACAACCCGTATAATCCGAATCCGAATATCCAATTAAATCAAATTTAGCACCTTTTGGATACCAAAGGCCAATACTTGAGGAATGCTTTAAATATCTTAATATTCTTTTGACCACCATTAAATGACATTCTTTTGGAGCCGATTGAAAACGTGCACACATGCAAACGCTAAACATAATATCGGGCCTAGATGCGGTAAGATAAAGCAAACTACCAATCATAGACCTATAAAGCTTTAAATCAACAGATTTACCTCCTTCGTTTAGATCAAGATGTCCATTTGTAGCCATAGGAGTCTTGATGGGCTTTGCGTCATCCATGTCAAATCTTTTGAGTAAATCCTTCACATACTTGGATTGACTTATGAAAACCCCATCATTGAGTTGTTTGATTTGAAGTCCAAGGAAGAAACTAAGTTCTCCTATCATTGACATCTCAAACTCCCTAGACATCATATCACCAAATTCTTTGCAAAAATCTTGATTAGTAGAACCAAAAATTATATCATCAACATAAATTTGACAAACAAAGAAATCACCATCAATGATTTTGGTAAACAAAGTTGTATCAACCTTTCCGATTTTGAATCCCTTAGAGAGTAGAAAATCTCGAAGGCGCTCATACCATGCTCTAGGAGCTTGTTTTAAACCATATAGTGTCTTTGAGAGTTTATACACATGATTAGGATTTTTGGGATCTTCAAAACCCGGAGGTTGTTCAACAAAAACAAGTTCGGATATTTTGCCATTTAGGAAAGCACTTTTAACATCCATTTGAAATAATTTAATATCAAAGCATAATGCAAAAGCAAGTAAAATGCGAATAGACTCAAGTCTTGCTACGGGTGCAAATGTTTCATCATAATCTAAACCCTCAACTTGAGTATATCCTTGAGCAACTAACCTTGCCTTGTTTCTTACCACAACTCCATTTTCATCTTGTTTATTCCGAAAGACCCATTTTGTGCCAATAACATTATGCTCCTCGGGTCTTTCCACCATTGTCCGACATCATTTGGTAAATTATTTAGCTCCTCATGCATAGCATTCACCCAATCCGGATCTTCTAGTGCTTCATCTATACGCTTTGGTTCCAAAGAGGAAACAAAAGAGTAATGTTCACAAAAAGAAGCAATACGAGAGCGAGTTTGGACACCTTTGCTTACTTCACCCAATATTTGGTCTATTGGGTGGTCTTTGGCTATTGCGTTGTGGATCCTTTGAGGTAGATTAAATGATTGATCACCTTCCTTGACATCTTCTTGATTTTGATTAATTTCATTTGTCACGGAAGAGGTAGGTGGCTCAACTCTCATGGATGATGATGGTTCACTTTGATCTTCTTTAGGCTTAATGTCCCCAATTTGCATATTCTTCATTGCTTCCATAAGAGCTCCATTACCTACATCATCAAGATCTTCTTGCTCTTCTTGAGAGCCGTTAGTTTCATCAAATTGTACATCGTGCCTTTCTTCAATAATACCACTTGTTTTGTTAAAGACACGATATGCTTTGCTATTTGAAGAATAACCTAGCAGAAAACCAACATCACACCGACTAGCAAATTTTGAAAGTCGAACACCCTTTCTTAAGATATAGCATTTGCACCCAAATACTCTAAAGTAAGAGATGTTCGGTTTTCTTCCAACAAGGAGTTCATAGGAAGTCTTTTTCAAAAGTCTATGCAAATAAAGACGGTTTATGGCATGACAAGCGGTATTAATGGCTTCCGCCCAAAAGCGATCGGAAGTATTATACTCATCAAGCATTGTCCTAGCCATTTCTATTAATGTACGATTTTTCCTTTCTACTACTCCATTTTGCTCCGGAGTGTAGGTAGTGGAAAATTCATGCTTTATTCCAAGTTCATCACAATAATCTTCAATATTAGTGTTTTTGAACTCGGAACCATTATCACTACGGATTTTCTTTATTATAAAATCAAATTCATTTTGATCCCTTTTTGCAAAACTTTTAAAAATCTTGGAGGCTTCACCTTTGTCATATAAGAAGAATACCCATGTATATCTAGAGTAATCATCTACAACGACTAAACAATAGCTATTGCCTCCAATGCTCTTATAGGTTGTTGGCCCAAACAAATCCATATGTAAGAGCTTCAATGGCCTAGAAGTTGACATGATACTTTTGGAAGGATGAGAGTTAGCAAATTGCTTTCCGGCTTGGCAAGCACTACATAGTCTATTTTTCTCAAACTTCACATCCTTCAAGCCAACTATTAAGTCATGTTTAAAAAGCTTTTTAAGTTGAATCATTCCCACATGACCTAGTCTTCTATGCCATAACCAACCCATTGAAGTTTTTGCAATCAAACAAGTTTTCAAACACGATTCATTTGAGGAGAAATCAACCAAATAAAGATTGCCGAATCTAAAACCTTTAAAAATCATTTCATTTTCTTTTTCCTTAAAAATAGTGACCTCCTTTTTAGAGAAAGAGCAAATTAATCCAAGATCACATAATTGAGCAACGGATAGCAAATTAAAATTCAATGTTTCTACTAAAGATACATTTGAAATGGAAAGGTCATTTGAGATAGCAATTTTACCTAAGTCAATTACCTTTCCTTTGCTATTGTCACCAAAAGTGATCTTTTCATTTCCGCTCCCGTTCTCAAATGAGGTGAACATTTTCCGGTCTCCGGTCATGTGTTGAGTGCATCCACTATCAAGCACCCAATGCCTTCCACCGGTCTTGTAGTTCACCTACAAAAGAGATCAAGTTCTTTTAGGTACCCATATTTGTTTGGGTCCTTGGAGGTTAGTTATCAAAGATTTGGGCACCCAAATAGCATTCTTTTTAACACCTAAAATTGAGGTGCCAACAAACCTAGCAATCACTTTCCCATCTTTGGCCTTTTTGAGCATATAACAAGAATCAAACAAGCCAATTGATGAAACCTTACCAATAGGACACTTTTGTTGAACATGTCCTATTTCCCGGCATTTTTGGCAAAACTTGCCATTTTGATTAACAAACCTCACGGGCTTGTTTACCGGTTTCTTACCTTTCTTGGGCACGTACCCAAGTCCTTCCTTATTGAATGAGCACCTTTGCTCACTCAAAAGCTTGTCAAGAGTAGCTTTACCCTTGAAACATCTTTCCAAGCTCTTACTTAGCTTGGTGACTTGCTCCTTTAGCTCACTATTTTCTACAAATAGCTTATCACAAGATTTAGTATTTTCAATTTTAGAATCAACACTTGAGCTACATGGTATAGCAAGCAAATCATCACAAGAAGTGGATATGCTAGTTCTAGCAACGTTTACACTAGGCATTTTTTCTTGAATATCGCAAGCAATACCAATGCTAGTGTAAGACTTATCTTGGACAAGCAAATCATGAGCATCTTTTAATTCATCATAAGAGTTTTTTAAAGATATATGCTCTTTCTTTAAGACTCTAAATTTAGCTTTTTCCTTTCCAAGATATTCATTTAATTCTTCAAGCATATCCATAAGCTCATCATAGGAGGGTTCTTCACTATCAAGAGATTTTACCTTTTCTCCTTTTGCCATGAGGCAAGTGGGAGTAGAAAATAGCGATGGAGCCTCCTTGATAGCAATACCAACAAGTCCTCTCTTCTTGGAGGACCCCTCAATATCGGAGTCGGAGTCGGAATCCGAAAACTCCTTGTCGGAGTCCCATTCTCCGATATGAGCTTCATTCTTGCCATCCTTGTGAAGCTTCTTGAAAAGCTTCTTCTTACCATTGAATTCCTTCTTCTTTGATGACTTACCCTTGTCATCCTTCTTGGTTGGGCAATGAGAGGCAATGTGCCCCTTCTCATCACACTCATAGCAACGAATGTTGCTATAGCGCTTCTTCTCATTGGATGATTGCCCTTTTGCAATCTTATCGAAATTGAAGCTTCTATGAGGCCGTCTCCTCATGAACTTCTTCATCCTCCTCACAAGGAGGGCAAACTCTTCCTCGGAGTCTTCATCCTTATCTTCTTCATCGCTTGATTCCGCTTTTGCCTTAAAAGCGGTAACTTTCTTTCTTGAAGAAGTGGACTCCATGAGCTCTTCTTTGTCTTTCTTGTAGAGCTCATTTGTGATGAGGTTTCCCAAAAGCCCGGTTGGTGTCATTCTTGGCAACTCGGGAGAGTTGAGAAACAATGTCACCAACATTTCGTACTTGTCGGGAAGAGCCCTAAGCATCTTGCGCACTACATCAATATCAAGCAAATTAGTACCAAGACCCTTGAGCTCATTTACAATGTTGTTGAGTCTAGAGTACATTTCGGTGATACTCTCTTGAGGCAACATTGTAAATGTCTCATATTTGATCCTAAGCCTATGCAATTTGACTTCTTTAACCGTGGATGTGCCTCATGAATTTGAGAGCGTGGTCCATATCTCGTGAGCAGTTTCAAGGTTGCTCACGCGGTTGAACTCATCCGCGTTTAAAGCTCCAAAGAGAGCATTCATTGCTTGAGCATTGAGGTGAGAATTTCGTTCATCTTGATCCGTGGGGTGTGTGGGATCAAGTGGCATAACGAAACCTTCACTTACAATTCTCCATACGCTTGGGCTCATGGCCTTTAAATAGATTGACATTCTAATTTTCCAATAAGAATAATTTGATCCGTCAAATAGAGGAGCCTTGCCTATAGACATTCCCTCGCTAGCCATCCTTTCTCTCCTAGACGGTTAAGTCTAAAAATGGAGAGTCCAAGCTCTGATACCACTTGTAGGATCAAGGATAACCGACTAGAGGGGGGTGAATAGGAGGTTTCTAAATTTTCTTAATCAAATTACCGAAATTAGCAAGATACTCTAATCAAAGATATTTAACACAATCTATGAGCTACAAGATAAGTGCAATAAGTAAAGACAAGAATTAACCGCACAAGGACAAGGGGGTTTTTCCCGTGGTATCGAAGATTTGTCGATCTTCACTAGTCCACGTTGAGGAAGCTTGACCACTCAAGCCGGCTCCACAAATTAAGCCTACCCTCGATCACTTGGTTGTTCTTCCTCCTCTCGGAGTTGGTGAACACCGACCAATCACAAACGCAACGGGTCTCTTCACAAGCTTCTTTGAAGAGATCACCGAGCGACCTTCGCCAAGTCGTCTAGGTGCCGACAAGCACCAAGAGAATAGAACTTGAACTTCACTTGATGACAATCAAGAGCCAATGGATCAACTAAGAATGCAATGCTCTTGTTCTTGCTCACTACCTCACAAATGTGTGCAAAGAGAGTAAATGAGGAGTGAGAGGAGTGCTCAAGGCTCAAATGAATTGAATGAATGCTCAACAACACGTCCTTGAGCTGGTGGGGGTGTATTTATACCCCCAACAACCAAATATGACCGTTATGCGAAAAATCGAGGCAAAACTCGGAAATCGGAAGTTCCGCGGTACAAAGTGCGGAACTTCCGCCTTCCTTCACTGAGTGCATCAGAACGGTCATTACAGTGAGCATTAAATGCTCTGAACTAGCCGTTGGATTTATGTGCGGAACTTCCGCCAACAAGATTTCGGTTCTTCCGATTAATCGGAAGATCCGCTTTTTATACAGCGGAACTTCCGCACTCGCGATAACGGCTAAGTCCCTAAAAAGGGTGCTCTCTGGAAAAATTCAACCGCGCTTATTCCGGAGCAACCGATTTAATCGAAACTTCCGCTCATTTCATTGCGGAACTTCCGCGCTTGAGAATTTGGCTAAGTCCCGAAAAAGGATGCTCTCTGGAAAAATTCAACCGCGCTTATTAAGAACAACCGATTTAATCGGAACTTCCGCTCATTTCATTTCGGAACTTCCGCACTTGAAAAATCGGCTAAGTCCCTTAAATGGATGCTCTCTGGAAAAATCAAGCCGCAGCTTTTTCGGAGCAACCGCACAGCGGAAGTTCCGCAGTATATATGCCGGAACTTCCGATTATGTTCTGAGAAAAAGATTTTTCTTTTTAAACCAAACCAAAAGAACATGCATGATCCTAAGTTGATCCAAAGGCATAATGAGATGCTTTCAAGCTACTAGACAAGCTCCCCCTTAATAGTACGACATTTATCCTATAATCCGGTCTTCCTCCATACTCTAAAGACCGGTAAAATTAAAAGGGTCCTAGTCTATTTGTACCTTGTCTTTGAGATCACTCCATCTTCTCATCATTCTTTGACATGCAGCTCCTTGGTTTCACTTTGTCATTTGGGACTATGCCTTGTAATCACTTCAACAAATATGTTAGTCCCATATTCACATAAAGTCATTAATTACCAAAATACAATTTTTAGGGGCCTAGATGCTTTCAATCTCCCCCTTTTTGGTAATTGATGACAACACAATAAAGTTGTGAGAGAAAGTTGGTTTGAAAACAGAAAGCTCCCCCTTAACATGTGCATATTGAGTAGAAGATAATGTAAAGCACATGTTTAGATTTTCAGGAAATTTTGGCGGAGTTTCTGTAGAACATTGTTACTTGGAAGAGAACAAATGACAATAAAGATAGAGCATTCACATCACATAGTCATTCATCATTAAACAAAGATCCAAGTACAACAAAAATATAAGATAACACAAGATATTATCATAAGCATCAAGTTTTCAAACAAAGTCATTACAAGCCGTAGTCAAAATGACACAATATATTACAATATTATAAAAGATAAGTCTAGCTCTCGCTCTCACTAACACACTCTTCTCTCCCCCTTTGTCATCAAGGGCCAAAAGGGTCACTCCGCAGGAGGATCTTGCGGAGGATCAACTGGAGGAAGATCAACAGGAGGAGCGATAGGAGGATCAGCCGGAGGACCACCAGGAGGAGAACGAAGGCGACGCCGTCCAAACCGAACAGGTGGCGGAAATTGCTCTGCGAATCTGGCTGATAGTGCGTCAAGACTAGCAGTGTAGGCGTCGAGCCTGGAAGTGGTCGCCTCCTGGAAAGCATCCAATCTGGCGAAAGTGGCTGCCTCAAACGCATCCAGTCTAGAGGTGGTCACTGCCTGGGTCCATGGGCCTTGCACTATGGGCCGCTTCAGGACTTCGCTCCGCTCCGGCCCTAAGCCTCCGGCGACGGGCCTCCGCTACGCTTCGTCCAGAAGCTGGCCTAATTGATGTATAAAATTTGGATCACAAATCAACAGACTATACCACGTCTGTTGTCACCAGCGCATTCTCTCCTAATCTCTTATGGTTGTAACCGAAGCGACCGGTAGTCCTAGTTGTTCACAACTAGGTACTGAGTATAAATACAAAGCTATCCCATGTGGTTTCCTTGTGGCAAATACTATAATATTTTCAGGTGGTGCTGTCGGGCAGGGATGGTCCACCCATCCTTGATGCAAATCTTCGGAAAAAAAAATAAAAAAATTGATGCAAAGCGCCTCGAGCACCCTATTGTTGTCACAAACTCACAATCCCTGGGCAGGTTGTAGTTGCCGTAGGTCCTCCACAGCCCGCATATAATTCAGCAATTGGCTACTGCCGTTGTTCCCTCTCAGTCACCAGGCGCTCTGCAACAATTTTGGAGGTGCGAAGAGATCAAATTTGGATGGATAAGTGGTAGGAACAAAAAAAGTTAAAAAAATAAATTTGGAATGTTAGAGTTAAGTCAAATTTTGGTACTACATAGCCAGGTAAATGAATTTGTAACATTCAGACACGGCAAAGTCAATGCAGGTACAGGAAAGAAAAAGAAGAACCTCGAACGGATCCAAATTCAGCCTGCGAAGGAAAATCGTATTAAGATGACAGTAACACAACTTTTTGAAGAGCAGCATGGGAGCTGCTGAAATTTCCATTAAAGAAGGAAGAAAAAACGGGGTACAGCAACTCCAGCCAACTATACAGAAAGTAAACAGAAACAAAGACAGAGAAACTACAGGGTCTAAACGAGCCGCCCTGAACTATCTCTAGATCGGTCGCTCCACTTAGGATCCAGGCGCTGGCCTCTTCTTTTATGATCGACATCATCCCAAGGGCTCAATCCTTTGATGCTGGAAGATCCTCCGATTTCTTTCCTTTCAGATTTCCCAAAGAACGAGAATGATCAAAGAGGTCTGCCCTTTTCTTTTATCTGGTTGTTCGGACTGCGTTCTTTGCGCCCACCAATCAGTTATATTGGCCTGCGCATGCCACTGTGCCGGGTTTATATTTCTCCTCTGTAACCAAGTTGCGGTCAGAGACCACATTCTTTTTGCATAGGTGCAAAGTGTAAACAGGTGAACCACAGTCTCCTGATGGTTGGAACATATCGGACACCAATGATCGTTTGGCATATGTCGAACCGCTAAAATGTCCGACGTTGGAAGCCTGTGTTGAATGAGAAGCCATCTGAGAATCTTGCATTTTTATGGCACCCATGGTTTCCAAATCAAGCAGTCGTATGGTCTTCTTATCGATCCGTTAAATCGGACCAAATAGGCCAATTTTGCAGAATATTCCCTGGTAGGAGTCCACTTCCATGTTATGCCGGGTGGGGTCTGTGGCATTAGAACCAACCAGTCCAACTTTGTAAAGAGGTTTACAAAGTCCATAACGTGACTTGCTGTTATTTTCCTTTTGAGGTTGGCAATCCATTTCCCATTTCTTAGTGCGATCGAATATGGCAATCAGAGGGAGGGCGGTGAATGATTGTAGTGCTTTCTTTTCAACTTACCGAGGAGAATCTGCATTGAATTCAACCGACAACTGAATACACCGTACTCGTACGAGATATCTTCTCGTCGCTATGGTCGAAACTGCTCTGATCTACTCTGCCAGTCGAAGCTATTGTTGACAATCGGATGAAGAACACAACACGTGATCGAAGAAGGTGAAGTCAACCTGGTCGAAGGAGTTTTTATCACCTAGTCGAAAGGATTTGACTATCATATTTCTCCCATCCTCCAACTTGGGAGAGTCACGCACTACGAGGAATAAGAACAAGTTAAAGACGATGAGCGATAACAAGTCGAACACAATACCCAGAAGCACACGTCGCCAATGATGACTAATATTTCTTGGAATAGATCTGATCTGTTATTTCTGAATCATGTTTTGTGGCTACAAAATACCCTAACAGTACCCCTCAAACTCTAGCACGAAAACACTGAAAGTTTTCTACCGAAAGCCGTCACCAACAACCTCGTGTAACCCTTAACCTCTTCCGATTTTTATATGCTAGAGCCATAAATCGTGTTCTTATCAATATGGACACACAATCCCATCTCTTCCGAAAATCAAGGGACCCGAAACCCCTCAAATTACGGGTTTTTTTAAAGTCTCTAAACCTTCCTATTATGATAACCTTCCACACGTCCTCACGCGTCGAAGCGTTCAGAGCGACACCTCCTGTAGTTTCGACCATGCATCATGCATTCACATTTGATCTCCATGTGCCCTAGCGTAAGCCCGGCCACCTCATGACATCTAGGACCACCTAAACCTTGGATTTCTCCATCCTAGTCCCAGTCCTCCTCATCATCGACCATGACCGTCTTCACGCCCAACCTGCACATTAAAAGATCATATAACGTTTTTCCAGCACAAGTTCTCCAACTTGACCAATATCAGTTCACACACTCATATAACACGCCCATCTATCAATAAACACGAACCAAAACATCCATGACCTTAGTTTTTATGCTTTCAGAAAACAACTCGAGACCACTCTGTAAAATCGGTCTTACCGATGTGCACAAGTCAGTCAGACCGCTGGCCGATCAAACACGAGTACTCAAGATACTCGAAGAATACAAGAAATGAAGCACTCGAAGCATACGACTACTTACTGTGAAGCTTACAATAACTGATTGTAAAGCCTACGACTATCGATCATGAAGCCTACGACTACCGATTGCGAAGCCTACGACTACCGATCACAGAGCCCACGATTACCAATCACGAAGCCTACGACTACTGATCGCAAAGCCTACGACTACCGATCACGACCAGACATTGTACTTTTTGACCATCGACCAGACACTGTAGCTTCGACCATCAACCAGGCATTGTAGCTTCGACCATCGACCAGACACTATAGCTTCGACCAGACACTGTAGCTTCGACCATTGACTAGACATTGTAGCTTCGACAATTGACCAGTAGTGTAGCTTCCGACCATGCAGTGTAGCTTACGACCATGTAGTGTAGCTGTCAACCATGCACTGTAGCTTACGAACACCAACCATGCACTGTAGCATACGACCATCAACCAGGTACTTGGATCTACAGTACTTAGAGTTACAGTACTCTGTCGAAGCCTAGTGGCGAAGGAGTCATCAAGTATCGAAATAGAAAGCATATTCGGACCACCCAACCTGAATCTCCAACAACTAAAACTTTCACAACTACATATTTCAATGCACCAAAAAATTCAATTATTCGTCATCACTAAATTTACAACCAATCCACATGGTCTAACAGTCTTGCACCGTTCTATTTTTCCTTGCTGCTATTCAGAATAAGTTTGGCATCATGTCCTGTAGTGGCCGGTGGTGGAGCCGCGAATCTTTCCAGAAGTTGGCTTTGCTTCCATCGCCAAGCGAGATCATTGCCGAGGCTCGGAACAGGGTGTAATCTACCTTGTCAATCGGCGGCCTCATTCCATTCCATTGTTTGTCGGGTGCTTTCCATTGGTGCCATAGCCCAGCGTAATCATAGCGCACGGCTAGAGAGGTCTAGTCGTAGGACTCCGACCACTCCCAAAGTTTTCTGGCAGCATATTGTGTTACAGTAACACAACTGATATTGGCAAAAATGAAGAGCAAGTTAACCGGGTATCTCTATAAAAAATACTACTAAATTCATAAGCACAATTGTCTAGGCTGTCGCCCCATTCCAGCCTATGCCGCTGCTGCACAGAGAAGAGTAGGAGTGGGAGCCGCAGCCACCTCACCAGCCGTGCTCGGCTATCGCGCCCTAATCTTCCCGTGGTGGTGCTCTGCCGCCGGTTCCTCGACGGAGGCAGGGAGAGGAGGTGCCGCCGGAGGTAGCGAGAGGAGGGACTGCGGTGGTGGAGTGTGTGTGGGGGGGGGGGGGGTGCGGGAATGCGAGGATTCGTGAGACAAGGAGGGGGGAGCACGGGGATTGAGAGGAGTGGACGGGGAGGGATTAGAGGAGAGGGATGGATGAGGCTAATTAATTGATTGATAACCGATTTGTTACATTTAGTTGTCTACGGGACATGAAATGAATTTGGACCATTAGATTGCATAGATCAATGGCTTAGATTGGATGTTAATGGCACGGATTGAGTACAGTGATTAATGGGATTTAATTCAATGCGTTTTCCAAGGGAGAGGAATAATTTTGAATTATAGCATATTATCTTTAGAGACAACATTTCTAATATATAGTCTCTGGAACGCTATTTAACATTTATATTTTATATTTTTTCTTTAAAAAGAGTTAACATGTCAACTATAGTAGATTAATATATCATATTTTATTTCGCGTGCACGACAGTCTCTTCCCTGAAGAGATGACATGTGCTCTCTTTTCTCCCCATCTCTCCTCTACGTAGAATTTTATTGACGTGATACAGCTAAAAGACGATAATAAATACACTATTAGAGATGTTCTTAATGACTTAATTTTGAATTGGTATTTTTTTTATATTATATAGGTGTACGGTGTTCATAGCTAAAGAAACAAAAGGAAAAATACACCATAAGGTTGACAGATTTTCATGGTAATGGGTTCTTCTCTGACCTTGGTTCCTGGGGATATATCAGCTGCCCTGCCAATCCGTCCCAAAATGGCAAAATATAGCTCCAGACAAACACGCAGTTGAAGAACACGTGCTGGCATGAACCAAGTGCTTCGCTTCATACCTCGCAAGCTTTGGGTAATCTTCTCCTAATCAATGAGTTTCTTGTCAGGCCTGTGCTCACAAGGCCATCCACCGAACGACGAGCGGTGGATCAATAAGTATATAAGGCCTAGCCGAAAAGTGTAACTGCAAAATAAGTTGGATGGGACGGCTAGCTTATTATGGTTGCACCAGCATGACCCGAAATCGATCGACCCTGCACTTATAAACCGAACGGGCCAAATTTACCAGGCCTGTTCGCAAAGAAGTACGGTCCAAACAACTGGATGCATGCGTTATCGTGACTACCAGGTGTCCCGCGCATTTACGCCGTATAATTTGTTGAAATAAAAATATGTTTAGAAATATAATTAACTTTTACACTTTTAAGTAGATAGCACCGTACTGATATCAACTATAACCTTGAGATTAGATCTGTTAGGTATATTCAGATTAGATCTGCTATGTATATTCGTACTTTTATAATTATTACTAGTAGGGTGTTTGTGCGTTGCAACGGAATTCTAAATTTTAAAGAAATAATATTTTCCTTTAACACATAAAGCAAATCAAGCAATTAAAAGATGATGGTACATTCGGGCACCATATTAGTGCAACACAAGAGAACAAGAACTCTGTGCAGCAATTCTATAAATGAACGGTAGAAACAATAATTTTCCATAATTTACTTCAATACATAAATAACTGGCATACCATCATGAAAATTAAGTGCAAACCAACAGATAAAGTACACATCACGCATTAAACAGAAACATAAATGGAAATGTAGAAATGAAGTTCATGCAGATGAGTAGAAATGTAGAAATGACACTTGACAGTTGAGGATGAGTATTTTCGATATCATCTCTACGAGTGACTATCGTACTATATAGTGTATGAACTAAATCGAGCATAGTGGATATATCAAAATATATGCAACTTCTAAGTACTATGAATATATGTGCTGCATGGGCATCTTCCAAGTACTTCTTAGTCCATCTGAAGCAATCGATGATGCTGAATGGGATAAAATAGTTTATGCACAAACAACTTTTGAAATGTAAATTTTTCATGCAGTGCAGTGAAAATAGTGGTTTTCTAGCTCCTGTATTGTAGAAAACAGAGCTGAAATATTAAACACTATTGTTTGCACCTAACAACTTATCACTGGAACTCAGCATAAGCACATAATGCCAATATGCTATGTGAATACACATTGTGGACCTGTCATAAGTTCAGCTCTGTTTTCATGATTGATTTAGTACATAAGTTGAAAAGCTAGTACGGGACTACGGACATATCTTTCTGTAAAGCCTATGAATATAGAGAAATATGATAATCAAAAGGCAATATACTAAATCAATCAATTTATTACCTGGTGACAGACAGCAAAATACTCTGGGCTTCTCCCCCCTTGATATCTCTTCCTTCCAACCTTCTTCCCATAAATACAAAGGCTAAAAGAATGACAAACAGTAGAATGAGCACCTCAAATACAGAGAACAATAGCGCTCTATTAAGTCAAAGCAAAATGAGCACGGAAGATCTACATTGTTTGATCAGTACAAGAATGTTTCCAGCTCCTAGCTACGAGCTACAGCCCCTTATAATCATATTTGCATTCAGAACAAAAAGAGGAGGAAGGAAAACAACAAGCAAATATCCAATGCCGAAAGAGAATTGCAGCTGGGTGTATTATAATCAATATCACATAATTAATTGCGAAGGCTCTGATTGTAGGATAATCACTATCAGAAAACTTTCCAAGCCATTCATCTAAGAAAGTTAATTCAACAAACGTCAAATTGCAAATATCCAGTGCACTCAAATTCAACAAACAACAAATTGTAAAATTCGGATGACACACCTCTGATTGTTCGTGCAACAGTGAAATGAAGATAAGGAGGAGACGTTTGGCGTAGATAAGGAGGAGTAGAATGGAAGAAAAAGGAGGAGGAAAAGAGAGGTATACCTTTTGTAGTGTAGAAATAGCAACCGCCGGCCACGTTCTTTTGTTGCTTGCAACCACCGTGCTAGTTGGTCGGTTGGAGAGGCAACTGACCACCGCTGTACGGGGCCCATGCGAATGCGAGTGAGGGTGGCGCGGCTAGCGCTGCGTGGTGGATGAGAGTGATGGGGTGTGGCACACATGCGAGGGATGTTGTGGCGGTGCAGCGGGTGAGATAGGCGCGGCAGGCTGCGCGGCACCAGGCAAGGGCATAAAGGATGTGAGGGATGAATGGGGAGACAGCTAGAGGACCTAGGGGTAGGGGGCGCATCAGCGTAGGGCACCTCATTGGAGGCGGACGGGGCGTAGTAGCATCCATCCTAAGGCCACAATGATTGTGCGGAGGGGCGAGTAGAGGGGCGAGGGCGTCGCGGCGGCGCATAGCCGGGTGAGGGCGAGGCATAGAGGGGCGAGGGTGTTGCGGCGGGGGGGTGAGGGTGAATCTGAGGTGGGACGATGAGGACACTGAGGGGCGAGGGCGATACGCTATGATGGCAACGCAGAGGGGCGAGGTGCAAGGGCGTCGCGGCAACGTAGAGGCGGGCGAGGGGGAGGGACGAGGGTGTTGCGGCAGGGGCGAGGGTAGAGACGGGGGGATAGAAGGAGGGGTGACGGCAAATGTGAGGTTGGTTGGAGCGGGATGATGAGGACGATGGGCATGTGCTGCCGGTTTTTTTTGTGCGCTGGTTTTTTCGGTGCGTACGGGTGTGTGTGGCTAGGTAGGACGATTCCTTTGCGGGGGTAAACTCAGAATTATAGTAGTTAAGATAATTTCTAAAATAATAATTAAATCAACAACAACATATATAATAGGCATATTTAGAACTATAAGCAGAAGCATGATCATCAACTCAAATATTTCTATGTTATATATATGCCCTAACAATGCAAATCCTAAAACAAGAACACTACTAACAGAAGTAGGCATCAACATCATCACTTAATTTATTTCTAGGAAGTAAGGTTTAACCATATCAAATGATATCACCATGACTTACTGTCATTACTCTATTTTAAACGCAGTTAATGTGTGCCATAAAAGTCAATTGAAACAATGTAATTCAAACTTTCTGTTTCTAATTCGTATGCATGGTTTTGAGGTGCGAAAAGAAACTGCAACTCCATAGCCAACCGGACACGAAATCGTCGGACCATTCACGCGCACATCGCGCGTGGGCGGTCGATGGCTTGGCATGGCGAGGCGAGCAAGTGAGTGCGCACGTGTGTTCTTTTTTGCTTGCTTCAACTAGGTAAGACCAACTCCACCTTATATTGCTCTCATCTCACCTAGAGTAGCAATATGTTACTAAACTTCCCACCTTCCACCATGTATGATTGGGCATTTGTGATTTTCCTATGATTTAATTAGAATATTGAATGGACCAAGCCCAAAAACTCCAACAATCCCCCACCAGATTCCAAAAGTATTATGAATTTGCCCATAAATTCCATAGTGTTGTTGATATGCCAGTTTTTCGGTGGAGACCGGTTAAGATTGAACATCCACCTAGAACCTCAAGCTACACTCGCCCACAACTACACAATGGACTAAGCCTTGAATTGACAGTTTTGTATGGACAAGTTTCACCTAAGGCCTTTGCTGATACTTGGTCGCCGATAGGCTACTCCTCGGGCGGAGCATATAGGTCGTACTCATGTGTCTCTTCATGAGCTTCTTAGAGATCACCCACATCTCATGGATTACGACTAACAGTCGGACTCATATATGTGTGTTCTTACACGAATACCTTGTAGGACGATATTTTGCTGCTAAGTCTCAGAACATATTAAGACAAAGTCATCTTACCTTACAGTAACTAGAGTAGTACTGCATCTCCAACGGAGTGAGATATAAAGTAAGAATGTACTCTGTTGTTACCCAAATAGTTTATTTTTTCCCAAGGCCTATTTCATAGGATCCTTGACCACACAGGTTTGGGTTACCAATGTGTGTAACTCACATGGGTGAAAGATCTAGACCCGCCATTATGAGTTAATGGATTGTTTTGGTGATTAATGACAAATCCAAATATGAGACTAATTCTTTTATCAAGTATTATCCTTGTGTAGTCTCATTTGGATATAAAGGTGAAACACAACGAGGTATGCAATCGACATCTCAATTTTATATAATGTTGCATTTCTCGGATCCAAAATATAGGATTGAACTCAACCATAAGTCAAACGTGAATATGTGCATATGATCTTATTACACATTTGTGTATGTACACATTTAGGGGGAGTTTTATCCTATACTTTGTAGTTTCATTAGTATTGATCCATGTTCCATTCTCCACATATATTTGGGATCTTTACGTTGAAACAAAACCTTTGAGTATACAAAACTTGTGTAGTTCGTATATACTCATGTTATGAGTATATAGAACTTGTGTAGTTCTTGTATACTCATGTTAGAGTATATATAACTTGTGTAGTTTATATATACTCATTTGTTCTCTCATTTATCTTCATTAAATTTATGAGAATTTAAGTGGTTATCATCGATTACCAAAGAGGGAAAGATTGAGGTATCTTGTCCCACCATTATGAGTTAATGGTATGGTGTGGTAATTAATGATGATCACATTGTGGAACTAACATTTTCCATGAGTTGGATATAGGTTATGTTCCAGGATGATGAAGACTTGGGATGATCATAAGTTGATCATCAAGTCAAGAGCTTGGTATAAATGATGCATCATGAGTTGATGCTTATCAAGAAGAGATGATCATGAGTTGATCATCAAGACAAGAGAAGACCCATCATGTGTTGATGGAGGTCAAGTGAAGGAATGCATCATGCGTTGATGCATGTGAAGAATCGGGATGAAGAAATAATCATGTGTTGATGATGATCAAGACAATATCCCGAAGTGAAGAAATCATCATGAGTTGATGATTGTCAAAGTCAAGTACCCGGACTTGAAGTGTTGATGTGCGTCATCAATCTTCAAGAAGATGCAAGGCAAAGGTATGACTAGCTAGGGCTAAGGATGTGTTCCTAGTCTTTTACCGGTCTTGGTGTTTGGTTGGAAGACCGGATTGCTAGTACAGGTTTGCCGTACTATTAAGAGGGATCTTGACTAGTAGTTTGAGTTAGTCATGTGTTGATAGCTCATTATATTTGCTCTAGCTCATCTATGCGTGGAGCTATTATTTGCGAATGTGTTTTGCAAATAGCCGATGCTCATGCATTCAACCCTTGTAGCATGTGACTTAAGTTTGCAAATGCGTTTTGCAAATGGTGAAAGTCCATGTACCTTTTTCCTTGTGGTATGATTCCAAAAGTTGGCAAATGCGTTTTGCAACTTGTTGGGAATCTTGCTTGTGACCCTTGTTGGCATGGCTTGTCAATTAGCAAATGTGTTTTGAAATTGAAGTTGTTGAAAAGCCATTTCGATTTACAGAAAATCGGAAGTTCCGGCTATATGCGGAAGTTCCGCACCCCGGACTGTCCGATTTTCAGCGGCTTGATTTTTCCAGAGAGCGACCGGTTTAGGGACTTAGCCGATTTCCAAGGTGCGGAAGTTCCGGAGTGTAACTAGCGGAACTTCCGATTAATCGGTTGCTCCGAAATCCGGCGGTTGGTTTTTTCCAGAGAAGCACCATTTTGGGGACTTAGCCAAAATTCAATGTGCGGTAGTTCCGCTATGTGTTGAGCGGAACTTCCGAAGAATCGAACTTCCGATATTTAGTTGGCGGTAGTTCGCACTAAAAATCAAGCGGCTAGTTTCTCGTCGACATAGCCGTTGCGGTGCCTTTCTCTCTCATGCGGTAGTTCCGCCTTTGCACGGCGGAACTTCCGATTTCCCTGATTTTTCAGGGGTTTGTCTCCCAACGGCTGGTTTTTGTGTGTGGGCTATATATAGCCACCTTGGCCGGTTGGGAGAGGTTGCTGATGTAGCTGGTGCTATTGTTAAGTGATACACTCCTTCATTGAGCTAAGAGCAAGCCTCTATTCTCTTTTGTGCATGTGTTGCACTTGGTGAGATTAGAGAGTAAACCCTAAGTGCATGTGTTGCCTTAGGTAGTGGATTGTGTATCCACGTGAGCGTTGACACTTGATTAGTTCAAGTGAAAGTTCGGATTTGTTACTCTTGGTGTTTTGTCGACACCTAGACGGCGTGGAGGCGTCGTGCTCGGTGACCTTCTCAAGAAGCTTGTGAGAAGGCCCGACGGTTGTGAGTGGTTTGGTGCTCGCCATCTCCGGAGTGGAGGAAGAGCAACCATAGTTGAGCGAGGTGTTGGTTCGGTTTGGAACCGGTCCAAGTGTTGGACTTACCTCAGAGGTGTGTGCTCATTTGAGGAGCCGGTCCAACGCGGGTTGGGCTTACCTCAACGTGGATTAGGGGAGACCGGCAAATCTCCGAACACCACGGTAAAATATAATCGTGTCATCTTGTTTTTACTTGTGCTTTACTTTGAGCAATTTACATTCTTGCTTTAATTGCTTACATATCTTGTATGATTGCTCATATTGTATTGTGTTCATATTGTTGGTGCACTTAGTTGAGCCTAGTTGATTTAGGTTTTAACTGAGCAAAACCAATTCGTTATTAGCTTCCGTATTTACATATTGGTTTAGCGCGATAGATTTTTAAAACCGCCTATTCACCCCCCTCTAGTCGGCCACCTCGATCTTACAATGGGTCTCATTCCCATCTCCTTCGATGAAATTTCAATCACATTCTGTGATAGTCCCCTTGTAAAGGGATCTACAAGATTTTTAGATGTTTGGAAGTAATCCACAACTATCACCCTAGAGTTTTTCAATTTTTTGATAGACTTCAACCGCCTTTTCACATATCTTGAGGATTTCATATTATCCGTTGTACTTGTCACCTTTATGATAACTGTTTGGTTATCATAGTACATAAGGATAGTTGGGATTGGTTTTTCAACCACCGATAAATCCATCAAGAATTCTTGCATCCATTCTGCCTCAACAGTGGTTGTGTCTAATGTTGTGAGTTCTGCCTTCATGGTTGACCTCGTCAGTATGGTCTGTTTGCAAGACCTCCTCGTGACGGTAGCACCGCCTAGAGTGAATAAATATCCACTCGTAGCCTTAATCTCATCAGTATCAAAGATCCAATTTGAATCACTATATCCCTCAAGTACACCAGGATACCCAGTGTAGTGAATTCCGTAACTCATTGTACCTTTCAAATAGCGCATAACCTGCTCAAGTGTGCGCAAATGATCATCTCCTAGATCAGCGGTAAACCGGCTTAATTTGCTCACAGCAAAAGAGATGTCAGGACGAGTAGCACTAGCCAAGCACATGAGTGAACCAATAATCTTAGAGTACCTAAATGGATACTTTCCTAGTCTTCAATTCTTTCGAAGTATTAGACTAGGATCATAGGGTGTTAGAGAGGGTTTGCTTTCCATATAGCCAAAACGGCTCAATACTTTTTCCACATAATGGATTGCAATAGGGTAATCTCATTCTCTTCCTTGATGTTTAAAATAACATTAGCCTCTCCTAAATCTTTCATGTCTAAACTTTGGGATAAAAATAACTTATCCTCGTTAATCACATCAATGTTTGTCCCAAAGATAAGTATGTAATTAACATACAAATATAATATTACTCCTTTACCCCACCATAGCGGTAGTATACACATTTATTGACTTTATTTACCGCAAAACCCAAAGATGTCAAAGTTGTATTGAACTTCTCATGCATCGCTTAGGTGCTTGTTTGAGGCTGTATAAAGATTTCAATAACTTACAGACATTACCCTCTTGTCAAGTACTACAAACCCATCAGACTAATCCATGTAAATTTCCCAATCCAATTCTCCATTAAGGAAAGATGGCTTTATGTTCATTTGATGGGAATTAAGACCATATGAGGCGGTCAAAGATAATAGTACTAGAATAGTGGTTAAGGCATAGCCAAGGTTTGAACTCGGAACCAACCTCTTATAAGGCCAATGGTGACACATGCACTCATGTGTTTGTGTATGGTTACAAACTTTATTTATATTTGTAAAAAAAACTAGCCAATCCGAAATTTTTTAGCCGATTGGAAATTTTAGCGGAGGGATACGGTAAATCCGATTTTCGCCGGTAACAAATAAAATTTCGGCGAAAAAGTTTTCACTGGCTTGGGTACGCTTCCGAGTGCACGTCCGACTCGGCGTCCGTCTCCTGGCCCTGGATGCAAAACGATGGCCTCGACGGAGCCTGGAGGGAGACCGTGTTGCCGCTCAACATCACGTTCACCGCCGACATCATCGGCCGATCCGCAGGGCTGTCCTGAACGCACAGCAGCCCGATGCTGACCAGCTTTAGCATCTGGTCTTTCGGAGCACGGCTGCCCAGGGATGGATCCAGCAGCTCCTCGATTGTCCCCATGGTCCAGTGCTCCCATACCTGCATGCAACCACAATTTGGCCAAGTATTAGGATGTCAGATCATGAAAAATATAGTAGTTCTGTGTATGTATACAGGCTTCCATGAGCAGCAAGCAACAGAAGAAGTAGCACCGAGTCACTCACTAGGCTTAAGAGATCGACGCATTGCTCGGAGTTGGTGAAGCCGGTGTTCTTCCTTCCTGTGACGGTCTCCAGAACCAAAACGCCGAAACTGAACACGTCCGACTTGACTGAATACTGCCCGCGCATCGCGTATTCTGGTGCCATGTATCCGCTACGATGACAACGGGCAAAATCTTGTCATGTTCGTGTACTTATCCTACTCTGATGGTCTCGTGACAAGGAAATGCAGACCGTACTTACTATGTTCCAGCAATGTGACTAGTGACGTCTTGCGTTTGATCCCATCCAAATAGTTTCGCCAAGCCAAAATCTGAAATCTTGGGGTTGCAATCAGCGTCGAGTAGCACATTGCTTGCCTTGAGGTCCCGATGAACTATCCTCAACTGGGAATCTTCGTGGAGGTATTGCAAGCCTCGGGCGACTCCATTTACAATCTTGAGCCTCTTCCCCCAATCCAGCTCTTTGCTTTTCTCAGAATCTGTCACTCAAACAAGAAACTTCAGAGCCGGTAAAATGTTTCATGTTGACAAACACCTAGCGAGAGAATTCTACCGAGAAGGATGGTGTCGAGGCTCTTGTTTGGCATGTATTCATACACGAGTAGCTTCTCATGTTCGTCCATGCAAATGCCAACGAGCCTCACAAGATTTTTGTGCTGAAGCTTAGCAACTAAAACTAGCTCAGTTTTCAGCTCTTGTAGTCCTTGCCTGGAGGTCTGTGAGAGCCTCTTCACTGCTATTTCTTGACCTTCAGAAAGAACTCCCTGTGTGCAGGTGAGGATACTTAACACACTCACCAACAGATATACAATCAACAGAATGTATGTATTACATTACGGTATAGTTGGTACCTTATAAACCGCACCAAACCCTCCTTCGCCAAGCTTATTCCTTTCAGCAAAGTTTTCTGTTGCAGCCCGCAGCGTTGATAGGTCAAGGAGGAGTGAATCGATGCTTTTCATGTCATCTGGATCCCTCGAACCTGTTGGAAGTGGACGAGTACAGAATGACACAGCTTACAACTACAAGCTTTCCTTCTCAGGAAATGTGATTACATTGTAGACTAATGCCTTTTTTATTTTACGAGATAATATAATTTACAGAAATTAAATCATGAATGTAGTAAAGTCAACCAGCATTTTCACGCTCTTTTGCAATTGGTTAATGACTAAATATCCTTAGAAAGACTTACAAGGTGCTGATGTGAGCTTTCTTGCTAGTCTTCTCCTCCTCCAGAAACAAAAGCATGCTACAATGAGGATTAATATTGCAGCTACTATGGGCAGTACAATGGCCAAGACCCGTCCTGTCCGATGTCTTGCTCTTTCTGCAAACAAACGATATCAATTTCAGACGGGACACATCTTAATAAGAACAAATCTAATAATGGGCAATTGGGCATGCTACATAAGTGATTCTGTTTCGGAAATTCACCTTCTCCGATCGCCGTCGGCGCCACGTTCACTGGTGCCGGTCCAGGGGGCGGTGCGGGCGGCCCCTGGAGTAGCAGCAGCGGGCGGCCGGAGAAGAAAGGATACGTCTCAAATCGGAAGTTGCACCGCACGCCAAAGACTCTCCCGCCAGGCTTCCCGACGAAATAATTGGGCGTAATCCTCCCGATTATGTCCCCGAGGCAGCTCCGGCAGTCGGCCGCTGTCATGTCCGGCGTGCACTGCGCCAGCGAGTAAATCTTGGGGTAAGTCCCGTCGAACCACTCCTCCCCCGTGCCGAACCGCCTGAGCGGATCCGCCGCCGCGTACTCGGCAGTGGCGTTGACGAGCCGGCCGGAGGCGGCGTCGAACGACGCCGCCGCCGCGGCGCTGACGTTGTTGTAGTTCCAGGCGACGTACCTCCCCCTGTTGTCGGTGACGTTGGTGAGGAAGTCGCGGTCGGAGAAGCGGAGGATGCAGGGGTCGTCGTACATGGTGACGCCCTTGTTGAGCGCGCAGAGCTGCTGCGCGTTCTGGAAGGCGGTGGCTACGCACGCCGCGCAGGAGGAGGCGTTGGTGTCGCCGCGGCAGAGCGCCAGGGCGTAGACAACGTCCGGGGCGGTCCCGGCAGCACCGGTGGCGAAGAGGATCGGGGAGGAGGATGCGTTCGTGGCGAGGGCGGTGGCGAGGAGCCGAATGTTGGCCTGGTAGGCGCTGTTCTCCGTGTAGTTGCCGCTGCTGTTGCTGCAGAGCTGCCACGGCAGCGGCTGCGCAGTAGCGAGCGGCGCGTGGAGGAAGGCGAGAAGAAGAGCGGCGGCGGAAAGGAAGTAGGAAAGAGCAGGACGGCGACGCATGGCCATGGCCATCATCATCGCCATGAAGGTGGTGGTGTGGTGGTGGTGAGGAGTCGAGGAGAGGAGGTGCCTTGCACGGGTCTAGTTAGTACTAGAAGAGCGGGCTACATGAGTTCACCCATGAGTTGACCGGTTATAATTAAGGGTTGAGGAACCAACAGAGACAATAACTGCAGTGCACTGTTGACTGCTGCTAATTTGCCATGGTGTAGCAACCAACTGATAGCTGAAGGCCTGTAAAAGAGTAACTCAAGATCGACAATACGATTTGGTTTTATCGCATTTGGGGTATTATTTTTTTTTTAAAAAAAAACACGTTTTTTTATTAATACCATAGTCTTCTCGTTGATTAAATTGGCTGATAGGCTCATCGCACCAAATTATTTGGCAACAGAAGGCTTGTTGCAAAATAATTTGACGACATAGTATTTTCTATTTATTTTTTCAGCTATTTATTTTTGTTATATTAATTAAAAAGTGTGTTATCTTTACTATTATAAAAGAAAATTTTCGTGGTGATGATGAGTTTCTCATCTATCACCTCCCCTCCCCTTCTTTTGAGTTGGTAGGATGGATAGATGGATATATGTATATACGTGTAGGTTACTTGAAGAATTTTCGGTGATAATTAAATTATATGTGTTTGTGATTTATGATAAGATTACATGTGGCTTATTGATTAGATGCAAATTAGGTATGGAACTTTCATTTTTAGGATAATTACTTTATAGATATTGATTTTCTAAGTTAATAATTTATATTATGTTTATTTGAAAATCGTTGTAATGCACAGGAACTTGGCTAGTTTTTTTTTTAACTGCATTTGTACCTGCCAATTTTATACGCTTCTGCGTTTATTTTACCTGCAGGTGCAGTGAAGACTGTTAGTGTTTATACTTAGATTCTAAGAATAGGGAGATATAGTCTTATCTTTAGTTTGTTATCGCATGCTGTAATCTATTCTCGGAGGTTGAGCTTTTCACGGCTTATCTCCAGAACTTTGTATAGGCCACGGTGAAATTTATTTCGATTATATAAACACGTATCGACGCCTTGCGACGCAGGTGTGATCGTTTCTCCCAAAGTTTCCACATGGTATCAGAGCATTGATCCAATCTACGACGACAGAACATGGCATCGTCTTCAACCTCAAACATCACCGCTGCTAATCCTTTTCACGGCCACCCGATCTCGGAGAAACTCGGGAAGGCTAATCATGCACTATGGAAAGCACAAGTCAGTGTCGCCGTGCGTGGAGCGCGCCTTCAAGGTCATCTGACCGGCGCCAGCAAGACGCCTGATGCAGAAATCGCTGTCACCATCGACGGCAAAGAGAAGAAGAAACCAAACCCAGCCTTTGAAGACTGGGAAGCCTCGGACCAGCAGGTTTTGGGCTATCTTCTCTCATCGTGTCGAGGGCGTGCTTATGCGAGTTGCTACGTGTGAAACAAAGAATGACGCGCATGGAAGCTCATCGGCGGATGTACTCTTCTCATACCCGAGCGCGAGCGATTAACACTCGCATTGCGCTCACCACAACCAAGAAAGGTAACATGTCCGTCTCGGAGTACTTTGCGAAGATGAAGGCGCTTGGAGACGAGATGGCAATGGCCGGAGGACGGCCGCTGGATGATGAAGATCTTGTCCAGTATATCATCACTGGATTGGGTGAGGACTTCAGCGAGGTGGTTTCTGCTGTCTGCGCAAGGGTGGAACCCATCTCGGTTGGAGAGCTCTACTCACAGGTTCTCAATTATGAAGCTCGTCAATCTCTCTATCGGGGAGCTCAAGAAGGCACCGTCAACGTTGTCAATCGTGGAGGCTATAACAATGGTGGTCGAGGTGGCAACAACACTGGCCGTGGCGGCCAGCCGCAACAGCGAGGTCGCGGCCGTGGCAATGGCACTGGCGGCGCTGGGCGTGGACGTGGCAGATCTTCAGGAGTTGATCGTCGCCCGACGTGTCAAGTCTGCTTCAAGCGCCACCACAATGACAATCACGGTATAGGTATGAAGAAAATTATGTACCTGACAATAAACATGTTGCAGCAGCGGTCGCCGACTCCTATGGTGTAGATACCAACTGGTATATAGACACCGGTGCGACAGATCATATCACAGGAGAGTTGGAGAAGCTCACTGTGAAGGACAAATACAACGGGAATGAACAGATTCATACTGCCAGCGGAGAAGGTATGGATATTAGTCACATTGGTCATACTGTTGTTCATACCCCTAGTAATCGCAACATTCATCTTAAAAATATCTTATATGTTCCTCAAGCCAAGAAAAATCTTATTTCAGTACATCGTTTGGTCAATGATAACTCTGCTTTCCTTGAACTCCATCGTGATTGTTTCTTTCTAAAGGATTAGGCCACCAGGAGAATAATTCTTAAAGGAAGGTCAAAACGCAGACTCTACCCCTTTCCCAAGTTATCTTTGAAGCAAGCCTGCAGTGCAGCTAAGCTACCTTTAGCCCGGTGGCACAGTCGTTTAGGCCATCCGTCGTCTTCGATTGTTAAGCAAGTTATCATCAAAAATAATCTCCCTTGTTTCGATTTCTCAAATGAGTCGATCTGTAATGCTTGTCAACAAGCCAAGAGTCATCAATTACCCTTTCCTGTTTCCACTAGTGTTTCTAAACATCCCCTGGAACTTGTATTCTCTGATGTGTGGGTCCACCCTCGAGTCCAGTAGGGAGAAAGAAGTATTATGTGAGTTTTATCGATGATTTTAGTAAGTTTACCTGGATTTATCTCTTGCGTCATAAGTCCCAAGTTTTTGAGAAATTTCAAGAATTCCAAGTTATGGTAGAACGCCTCTTTGATAGAAAAATCTTGGCTATGCAGACCGACTGGGGAGGAGAATATCAGACTCTCAACTCATTTTTTTGCTAAAATTGGTATCATCCACCATGTGTCTTGTCCTCACACTCATCAACATAATGGATCTGCAGAAAGAAAACACCGTCACATAGTGGAAGTAGGACTCTCCTGTTGTCTCATCTTTGCAATGCCTCTAAAATTTTGGGATGAGGCTTTCCAGGCTGCCACCTATTTGATAAATCGTGTTCCTAGCAGAGTTATTCATAACATCAGTCCTTTGGAAAAATTGTTCCACCAAAAACCAGATTATTCCTCCTTGAGAGTCTTTGGCTGTGCTTGTTGGCCTAACTTGCGGCCTTATAATAGTCGCAAGCTTGAATTCCGATCTAAACGATGTGTTTTTCTGGGAGTTAGTAATATGCATAAGGGGTTCAAGTGCCTAGAAATTTCTTCTGGCCGTGTCTATATTTCCAGAGATGTTGTCTTTGATGAAACTGTGTTCCCCTTCTCTGAACTCCATGCTAATGCAGGAGCTCGCCTTAGCTCAGAAACTCTGCTTTTGTCTCCTAATCCTTCAAATACTAATGGGGATGAACCAGTATTGAATCATGTGACTAATCCTTTATCAAACAGTGTTGTGCCTACTACCTCTACTGAGTGTTATCAGGAAGTTTCAGCGGATCCGGTGGCCACAGAAAATCCATCTGTACTCAGTTCAGAGGGTGATCTCCGACGTGACTCAGAATTGTTATCAGGAAGTTTCAGCGGATCCGGTGGCCACAGAAAATCCATCTGTACTCAGTTCAGAGGGTGATCTCCGACGTGACTCGAATCATGCGGTCAGAGTTTCAAAGAAGCGGCGACAGCCGCGGCATCCCAGCAGAACCGAGCCTCCCTGATGCGACTCATGTTCAGATGGGTGATGATAATTAATGCTACTGGTGATGATGATGCTACAACACATGATGCTATAGCACTTCAGCCCAGACCGCGTACCCGGTTACAAAGTGGCATCCGTAAACCTAAGGTATACACTGATGGCACAATCAAATATTCTGTTTTCTCGCTACGGTGAACCTAGTAATGACATAGAAGCTCTAAAAGATAGAAATTGGAAATTAGCAATGGATTCTGAGTATGATGCGTTAATTAAGAATAACACTTGGCATCTTATTCCTCCTCAGAGAGGGAAAAATGTTATTGGATGCAAGTGGGTGTATAAAATTAAAAGAAAAGCCGATGGAACATTGGATAGATATAAAGCCCGCCTAGTTGCCAAAGGTTTTAAACAAAGATATGGCATAGACTATGAAGATACTTTTAGTCCAGTAGTTAAAGCTGCAACAATCAGAATAATTCTGTCCATAGCTGTTTCTAGAGGATGGAGCCTCAGACAATTAGATGTTCAGAATGCTTTTCTGCATGGATATTTAGAAGAAGATGTTTTTATGCAACAACCTCCTGGATTTGAAGATCCCACTAAACCACATTACATATGTAAACTTGATAAGGCTTTGTATGGATTAAAGCAGGCCCCGAGAGCTTGGTTTGCTAGATTGAGTAAAAAGCTAATTGAGCTTGGGTTTAGTGCTTCGAAGGCAGATACTTCATTATTCTTCTTAAATAAAGGAAATATTAGTATCTTTGCTCTGGTATATGTTGATGACATAATTGTAGCCAGTTCTTCAGAGAAGGCAACAGTGGCATTGTTACAGGATCTGAAGGAAGAATTTGCACTTAAAGATCTTGGTGAGCTGCATTACTTTCTTGGTATAGAGGTGAGCAAGGTACATAATGGTATAGTCTTGACACAAGATAAGTATGCTACTGATCTACTAAAGAAGGTAGACATGTCAAACTGTAAACCTGCTACTACGCCAATGTCAGTAAGTGAGAAGCTTTCTTTACATGAGGGAACATTGTTGGGTCCAAGTGATGCTACTCAATATAGAAGCATAGTTGGTGCTCTACAGTATTTAACACTTACTAGACCAGATATAGCCTTTTCTGTCAATAAAGTATGTCAGTTTCTACATGCTCCGACCATCTTGTACCTTTGGATGGTCATTAAAAGAATACTTAGATATCTGAAACAGTGTACAAAGTTGGGACTTAAAATACATAGGTCAGATTCCACACTTGTGAGTGGGTTTTCTGATGCTGATTGGGCAGGTAGCTTGGATGACAGACGGTCAACTGGTGGTTTTGCTGCTTTCATTGGATCAAATCTAGTGTCATGGAATGCTAGAAAGCAAGCTACAGTGTCAAGATCTAGTACAGAGTCAGAGTATAAAGCAATAGCAAATGTGACAGCAGAAATTATGTGGATTCAAACTTTGCTTGCCGAGTTAGGCATCAAGAGTCCTCAAGCAGCTAAAATTTGGTGTGATAATCTTGGTGCAAAGTATTTGTCAGCAAATCCAGTTTTTCATGCCAGAACAAAGCATATAGAAGTTGACTACCATTTTGTCAGAGAACGGGTAAGTCGTAACTTACTAGAGATTGATTTTGTATCTTCTGGTGATCAAATTGCAGATGGGTTTACGAAACCTTTGTCAGTTCGACTGTTGGAGAATTTTAAAGCCAATCTTAACCTTACAAGGTTATGATTGAGAGAGGGTGTTAGTGTTTATACTTAGATTCTAAGAATAGAGAGATATAGTCTTATCTTTAGTTTGTTATCGCATGCTGTAATCTATTCTCGGAGGTTGAGCTTTTCACGGCTTATCTCCAGAACTTTGTATAGGCCACGGCTGAGGCTGTTTCAGCTATATAAACACGTATGCGACGCACGGCACGGGTGTGATCGTTTCTCCCAAAGTTTCCACAAAGACAAGATCAAGAAAGAAGACGAGCAGATTTGATTCGGTTGCATTGCACTTGGGTCTGGTCAAGTGTGTGGAAGGCTTCTGCATCTATTATTTTTCTGTTGTGCCTGGTATAGCGACCGATGCTGATGGCTACGGCCTACGAGACTGGCGGCTAAGGGCCGGTCAATATCAACAAAGAAAAGAAAAGAAAAAACTATACTATTTTTTTCGAGATAATTTTTTTTAAAAAAAACTATACTAGCAGACACGGCTAAATGATGCATGGGTTGTACAAGAATATTTTGACAATCATATGACTCGCAAATAAATAATTCGCAAAAGGAATTAGCCCAGCCCAAATTCAAATGTTCTTTGTTCCGTCTTATCCCTGATTTTTGTATCTAGAAGCCATACAAATACGACGTGCTACTACATGATTGGTTATATGCTTCTGAGGAAGCTACGCGCGTACATAATAGATGCATTATATGATGGTAGTAGCTGTAGCATATCTAATCACCCGCTCACCTTGCATCTTCCTGGTTTTTGCACCAACAACCTGTGAGCCATCGTCGCTAATCAGACAAGTGAAACAAATATCATATAATATATGCATTATATGATGGTAGTATGCTTCCTCCGGTTGGCGTGCAGACAAGGCGACGTAGACGTCGCAGCCGCAAGACTGGCCTGCCTGTCTCCCTCGAAGGCAACGAGGAAATCAAGCGCTCTGCACGGAAATGACTGTTGAAGAACCGATGAGAAATAGTAGTCAGTCTGATAGATTATTTTATAGATAAATATAGAATTATATTAAATAATGTAAAAATATAATAGTAGATTAAATACAGATATATAAAAGGTTTTTTTCATCTCTTTATTGCTTTTCATACGATCAACATTTTATAATGATTAACACTACTTATATATAGCCTACCGACCCTGCTAAAGTCTGGAATGGAGCATCCATATATGGGATGGCTGCTGGGCTAAGTTCATGGTTTTCCAATACCACCTCTTGGGCACACATCCTTGCATGTTCATGCATCGTTAAAACTTCGTAAAACTCAGTGGAAAATTTTTAGAGAAATAGTACATGACACGCGTTATGTTGCGCTGCACGAATTGCCTTGTTAAAAACCTTAGCCGAGAAACTTCAAGAAAACTCGTCGAGGGAAAACAAGTACAATTCACTCAATTTCATTTAATCTCCAGAATTTACTCTTTAGGTATTCGATCTTCGTGATCAAGTTTCAATAATGAGTTCGAGAATATTCTCTCCCGGAATTCTGCACTTTTCTAAGTCTTATCATTCCAATTCCACATATGCACTTTTCAAAGCTAGATGGTGGAAGTGACTTAGTGAATAAATCTGTAAGATTTTTCACAGAACTTAGTATGCAATACTGTGGATATCATAGGGATATGCTCACAGTTCGGTGCAACGGGTTGGATCGAGCGGCGCGGGGTCGGTACAAGTGCAATGGAGGTTTTGGTGTGAGCCGGACGGGAGAGATTTACCGACATTTTGAGAACCGTTGATCAAACCTACACGTGGAGAAGCAGGTGTTTGCTTCACCAAGATTGGACTCGGTCTGCGGAGAAGGATCGAGAAGGGGTATTTTGGTAATTTCACCAAATACTACCTCGGTGACCTCTTGGCTAAACCACGACGCAAAGGAAAGCGGTTTAGGTCAAGAAAGGATGATTTTGGTGTTTTAAAATGCATGCGTGAGTTAAACCCGTTTGTGAGTGGGCTTAACGGGCGCCCAATGGGTATAGTCTTCTAGAAGCCTTGGCCTCCTTATAAATAGAGGGTGTGTTGTCCAGCAGCCCCCAAGCCTCTTATTTGCAAAACCCTAACCTGTGTTGTTAGGCCTAGGAGAAGAAGGAGAAGGTCTAGGGTTCTAGAGTTGAAGTGGTTGTATGCTCTTTGGTTGAGTTGTGTCCTTCAAGATGGAGAGGTTGTAAACATCACTTGATCATGAATCAATCCAAGCAAGGTTCTCTATGATGAATTTGTTCATGTTCTTACTCTCTTTTGATGATTTCGTATTTTTGATGCCTTGTTGGTTTTCCCTCGAATCCTTGTGGTGATCTGGGTTGCTATGATATGTGGGAGTGTATCCAAGACCATCTTGGTCATCTTTTACCCACGAGCAAGATTTGGATCATATTTTACCTTTTGCCTTGGTTTTGAACAGAACTTCGCTCAAATTGAAAAATGTTGAAATTTTGATGTGGATCTTCTAAATATTTGATTGGAATAGGTTCTTAACCTTCTAGAGAAGTCGTGTTTCATGTTTCGTAGTGTTTGGCCGAGCGGATCAAAAGTTATACCAATTTTGGTTTTCGTTATCAAGCTGTTCCAGGATATTAGGTAGTTCCGCCCTTATACCTGCGGTAGTTCCGATTATCGGTAGTTCCGCATGTTTGACTACGGTAGTTCCAATTGTCCTGATTCTTCAGCACAACAGTGTGATTTCTGGTTTTTGCTTTGAGGGGTTAGAGTAGATTCAAAGTAAGTCTTCCGATGTACTATTGGAGTGAGATTTTGTTGAATCTAATCTCTTAAGCGAAAAATTATTTGAGCTTCTATTCACCCCCCTTCTAGTCGCTTTTTCGATCCTACAAGTGGTATCAGAGCCCGGTTAGCTCGTCTAATTGATCTTAACATATCTAAGGAGCTATGGCGTCTGACAAGTATTCCACCAAATCACATGTTTTTGATGGAGTCTATTTTTCTTACTGGAAGGCTCGTATGCATGCCTATATCGAGGCTCAAGGGCACGTAATTTGGCTTAAGGTCAAAAATCCTTATGTAGTGCTGGCCAATGACGATGTGATCTCACCTGATGTGGAGGCAAATAGCAAGGCTCGAAACTTTTTGATTCAAGGGCTTAGTCGATCTGAGTTTGAGCGTGTCGCTCATTTGAGGTCTACTCACGAGATCTGGAAAACCCTCGCTGACTACTATGAGGACTCTACCGCGATCAAGGAAGTGAGACAGAACCAACTTAAGAAAGAATACTCAAAGATCGAACAAAGGCCCAGTGAATCCTTGGATGAGTTGTGGGCAGGATTTTCTAAAATCATTCATGATTTGCGTGCTGTGGATCTTGTGTTTACTGAGTCTGAAAATGCACGCCAGCTCTTGGGTGCTTTTGAAGTGAGAGTTTGGGGGATGAATATCACTTCCATCAATGACAACACTGTCATGAGTGAGCTTACCATGGATAAGCTCTACTCGAGGTTGAAGACGCATGAGATTGATTTCATCTCACGTCTCCCCAAGACAGAGTCGATGGCTCTAGTGGTTGACCCTTCTAAGAATAGCTCATCTGATTCTTTGGACTTTGGCACTTCTGGATTTTCTTTGTCCGCATTGCATTCCTTGAGCGATGAGCAGCTGGAGAAGATACATGAGGATGACTTAGCCCTAATAACCACAAAATTCTCTAGAGTCTACAACAAAGTGAAGAACAAGAGAAGTGGTCTTGTTACGTGCTTTGAGTATGGTGAGCCAAATCACATTCGAGCTAAGTGCCCCAAACTGAAGGGCAAGGAGGAGAAGGACTTCCGGAGGCATCCTCAAACTCGGGATGCGAAAGCCAAGAAGCCCAACTACCGCAAGTTCGACAACCGGGTTCTTGCCGCTCTTGAGAGTGTTGATATGAGCAATGTGGACTCAGGGACGGAGGACGACAAGGATGATTCTCATGGAAAGAAGAAAGCTCAAGACTTCACCGGTATGTGCTTTATGGCCAAGGACAGCCACGACGTTGTCTCCTCCAACGACGACGATCCCTTCAACGATCCCGATGAGGTATGCCCCTCACTCAATGAGATGAAACGTGTTTTGGTTGCTGCTGAACGAAACCTGACTAAGCAAGCTAAAATGATTAAGAGACAGGATATCATGATTGACAACTTGAACCTAGAAGTGGTTAGACTCAAATCCATTAATTCTGCCGATGATTGTGATTCCTGCTTTAGTTTGCATGATGAATTGTCTAATATGAAATCTACTCATTCCTACATTGTAAATCAACTTAAAGATGCTCTAGATGAACTAGAATCTCTTAAATCTAGTCCTAGTCATGTTTGCTTGGATGCTATTGCTCTATATGTGACTCCAGTAGATGCTATTCCATCACCTTGCTCAAATTGTGCATTGCTCGAATTGATATTGGATAGTGCTACTAAGGAATTACTGAAATTTATTGTTAGTCACACTTGCTCTCATTGTGAGGATAGTAAGATTAAAATGAAGGAAATGACTGAAATAGTTTTTTATTCTAAGACTACTTCATGTGAAAACTGTCATAAACTCACAATTGAGAATGATTATCTAAATAAGGTTCTAGAGGAGAAATATAAAATTGAACAATCCATGTCCTTGACTACATCTAAGAAAGTAGTTGATTCTAATTCTTGTGCCTTTTGTACTGAGGTTGGGAAAATCTAGATGAGATACAAGAGGCATTTAGGATCAAGTTCAAAGAGCAAGTGAGTAGAATTGAGAAAGCCTCTTGTGTGTCTTGTAATGCTTTATAGGTTGAAGTAGCTCTTCATAAAGAAAGATATGCTAGGGCAATCAAGTCGAATAAGTGTGTCGCTTGTAAGGACCTAGCCAAAGAGAATGACTACCTAAAAAAAACTCTTGAGAGATTTTCTAGTGGGAAGAAGAACCTTAACATGATCCTCGATCAATCTAAGGTGAGTATGAAGAAGAGTGGCCTAGAATTTAATTATCTAGAGTATTCCAAGAACCATCCACCTAAGGTTATGAAAGTTGTTGAGAGTGGCAAGTTTGAGGTAGAACCCCCCGAGCCATCCAAGTTAAGCTTTAGATCTGCAGGTTTTGTTCAAACCCCTTCAAGCAAGATAGATATTTCTAATTCAACAGATTAGACCTCTCAAAAGGTCAAGTATCATTGCATCTTCTGCAAGAAGGATGGCCACATAGCTGAGTTCTACTTCCGTAGAGCCAAGAATGAGAGGAAAGAGAGAATGTGTGCTTTGAGATCAATTAGAGGAGTTCCTTCACCTGCGAGTGTCTCTAGAGCCAAGCAGTCTGTCTTTCCTACTAGACATAGGACTAGATTTGTAGATGACTTCTTTGACTCTTTTGGTGGCTCTAGGCAATATTTTGGGTTAGGATATCATGATGATAGACCTCGGGCAGCATCTAGACAGGGGGAGTACCGACCTTTTGGTAGGTCGATTCGGAGAGGTCTAGGTGTTTCTCGTGTGCATTCATATGATTATCCATCTAACCATGTTATTGCTGCTTCAACTGCTGTTCCTAAGCATCGTGTGGCTCAGTACTGGATTCCCAAGTCTTTTTTCACTAACCCCAGTACTGAGGCACATATATTCCCTGCTTATGCCCTGTAGGTCCGTCGTGCGAGGAAGGAGGACATATGGCTTGTTGATTCTGGATGTTCTCGACATATGACTGGAGATTCTAGATGGTTCTCCTCCCTCACACGGGCATCCGGCAACGAGTTGTCACATTTGGAGATGCTTCTACCAGAACTGTGACTGCCAAGGGCACAGTGCGCGTCAACAACAACTTCATGCTTAAGGACGTTGCTTTGGTATGTAAGCCGAGGTATAATTTGCTATCTATTTCTAAGCTTCTTGATGAGGGTCTAGAAGTGAGGTTCAAGAGTGGTGAGTGTAGAGTTCTAGACTCCTCGGGTAAGCTTGTCTTTGGGATCACTAGGTTTGAGAGGATCTTTGTGCTAATTTCAGTATCTCTTCTTCTTCCAGCCCTAGGTGTCTTGTGGCTTCTGACTCTCATGACTTAGTGTTGTGGCATCGCAGGCTTGGTCACATTGGTTTTGACCATTTGACCAGGGTCAGTAGCAAGAACTTGATTAGAGGCTTGCATGTGCTTAAGAATGTTATAGACCTAGTGTGCTCACCCTGTAGATATGGTAAGATGGTTTATGCTTCTTATCCTCTTATCTCTTCAATGATGACCGATGGACCTGGTCAGCTCTTGCACTTAGACACAGTTGGCCCTTCTAGAGTCCAGTCTACAGGAGGGAAGTGGTATGTGCTTGTCATTGTGGATGACTTCTCCAGGTATTTATGGGTATATTTTCTGGTTTCTAAGGATGAGGCTTTTGGTTGCTTTAGAGAATTGGCCCTTAGACTAGCTGTTGACCTCCCTGGAGCTTTGAGAACCATTAGGAGTGACAATGGAACATAATTCAAAAACTATTCATTTTCCACCTTCTGCACTGAGAAGGGATTGGAGCACCAGTTCTCTTCACCTAGAGTTCCCCAGCAGAATGGGGTTGTAGAGAGGAAGAACATGACCCTTGTAGAGATGGCTAGGACCATGCTGGATGAGCATAGCACTCCTAGGAGATTTTGGGCTGAGGCGATCTCTACTGCTTGTTATGTGTCCAATAGGGTGTTCTTGAGATCTGTCATAGGCAAGACTTCTTTTGAGCTTAGATTTGGTCATAGGCCCAAAGTATCTCATTTCAAGATTTTTGGTTGTAAGTGCTTTATTCTTAAACATAGCAACTTGGATAAATTTGAATTGAGATGTTATGATGGCATATTCCTTGGATATCCTGCTCATTCTCGTGGCTATCGTGTATTTAATTTGGATACTAACAAATTTGTTGAGACTTGTGAAGTCACTTTTGATGAGGCTAGTCCTGGTACTAGACCCGATGGTGCAGGTACACAAGTCATTAGTGATCGAGAGAGTATTTTCATCAACAATGACTCTGAAGATGAGGACCCAATTCATCCTCTAGGCACTGATGAGATGGTTAGAGAGCATGCTTCTACCTCTCCAGCTTCAAGAGAGCAGCCTCTTCCCACCTTCACCAGCGCTTCGGTGGCTCTGCTCCTACCTCCACAACCCATGAGGTAGATGCCATATCTGTACCAGGATTTCCTCTTCATATTCAGCGACGACACCAACCTGAGCAGATCATTGGGGATCTTCATGAGGGAGCTACTCGCTCCAGTTTTATCTTTTCAGATTCTCATGCACATTCAGCTTTTGTTGCGTCTTTTGAACTCCAAGATGTCACACATGCTTTATCTGATTCCTACTGTATCAATACCATGCATGAAGAGGTTGAAAATTTTGAAAGAAACCAAGTCTGGACCTTAGTTGAACCTCCACCTAATCACAATATAATTGGAACAAAATGGATTTTCAAGAATAAGCAAAGTGAGGATGGGTTGGTAGTTCGCAACAAGGCTAGGCTTGTAGCTCAAGATTATTCCCAGGTAGAAGGCTTAGACTTTGAAGAGACCTTTGCTCCTGTAGCTAGATTAGAAGTCATTCGCATTCTGCTAGCTTTCGCGGCCTCTAAGGGTTTTAAGCTTTTTCAAATGGATGTCAAGAGTACTTTCCTTAGTGGTTTCATAGAAAAAGAGGTCTATGTCAAGCAACCCCCTGGTTTTGAAAATCATAAGTTCCCAAACCATGTGTTTGAGCTCTCTAAAGCCTTGTATGGATTGAAGCAAGCCCCTAGAGCTTGGTATGATAGGCTTAAGAGTTTCTTGCTTAAGAATGAGTTCAAAATGGGAATGCTAGATAAAACCTTGTTCACTCTCAGGTATGACAGTGATTTCTTACTGATTTAAATTTATGTGGATGACATCATATTCGGTGGTTCTTCTCATGCTTCAGTATCCTGATTTTCAGATTCAATGAGCAGGGAATTCGAAATGAGTATGATTGCCGAGCTGACCTTCTTCCTTGGTCTTCAAGTCAAGCATTTTAAAGAAGGTACATTCATTCATCAAAGCAAGTACATAAAGGACCTTCTTCGACGCTTCAACATGGGAAGCAGCAAGCCGATATCTACTCCCATTGCCACTTCTACCGTGCTGGATCCTGATGAGGATGGAGAGCCCATGGACCAGAAGGAGTACCGCAGCATGATTGGCTCTCTCCGCTACCTCATGGCGTCGAGGCCGGGCATACAGTTTGTTGTGTGTCTGTGCGCTCGATTTTAGGCTTCCCCGCGTGCCTCACACCATCAAGCAGTGCGTCGTATTTTCAGGTACCTTCAGGACACTCTTGATTTTGGACTCTGGTATTCTTCTGATTCTGCTCTCTCCATTCGGGCTTTTTCTGATGCTGATTTTGCGGGGTGTAGAGTTGATAGAAAGAGTACTTCTGGTACTTATCATTTTTTAGGCACATCTCTTATCTCTTGGTCATCTAGGAAGCAGTCCTTTGTTGCACAATCAACTGCCGAGGTTGAGTATGTAGCTGCAGCCAGTAGTTGTTCTCAGGTTCTCTGGCTCTTGTGTACTCTATGAGACGATGGGTTGTCCTTAGCTAGTATTCCTCTTTTATGTGACAACACTAGTGCCATAAACATTGCCAAAAACACAGTGCAACACTCTAGGACCAAGCACATTGACATCAGATATCACTTCCTTAGAGACCATGTAGAGAAGGGTGATGTTGTGCTTCACATTGTAGAGTCTGAGCAGCAGGTTGCGAATATTTTCACTAAGGCTCTTGATTCATCTCGATTTGCTTCTTTGCGGGGAGATTTGGGGGTTGTCAGTCCTCTTGGCCTGTTTTGAAGGGAAGTTTGATCTTTTGCATTCATTGTACCATATTGCATGTTAATATCAGCAACTTGCATTGTAATATAAGATCACAGAGCTTTGATCATTATCTTTGTGTGACATGAATTCCGGCGTTGTACCTTGCCATGTCTTGTGCTAGTTTGCTAAATTTATCATGGCTTTTCATGTATAGCTTATCTTTTGCCATGCTAGTGCTATTAAATGGGAGAAACTTGAAGTAAAACATGACTTGTTTGTTCTTGTGACTAGTTTTGCTCTAGTGATCCTTTTCTGACTCATGCCATGTCAAATAGGCTATGTTGAGTCTTGAACCTGATATGAGTTAGTTCAAGCTATGCTAGTTCTTTTTGATCCAAGTCAAGAAAATAAAAAATGAATTATTCTGTGCGAAAAAACTGATCTCACCAGTTCTTCTTCATGCGACAGCTTGCCATTGCACAAGGCATGAACTCAGGGGGAGTTTTGGATAACCTAGATCACTCCTTTAAGCTCATTGCTTGGGATGGTCGCGACAAGGCTTGAGATCTAGCACAAGGCTAAGAAAACAAATTTTGAGAAATAGTTGAAGCTTAGGAGGCAGTTGTGGATAGCTCCTAGTCCAGGACTTGCTTTACTAAGATAAAACCAAGAATTAAATTCTTAGCAAACGCTACATGTGCTAAAATTCCAAGTGCAAACTCATAGCACTCTAAATTGACTCATTTATAGCTTCTTGGCTCCATTTAGATTATTGCCATGGCTTGACTCATTTTTGGATAACTTTGGCTAAACTATGATCTTGAGCACCTTATGATACTTTGCTTCCATTTATTCTCAGATTATTGTTCATATGGTTTTAGCTCTGCTCTATATGATTTGCCATGATGAAAATAGGTATCTCACATAATATGGCTTGGTGTGATACCTGTATAGTCCTCTTGGATAATTTTCATGGCTCCTTTTAGTTAAAAATGCATTAATTGCAGCCATTCCATCGCATTCATGCTCTATCTTCTTTCATGCACCTTGATGAATCCATTGTCAAAGGGGGAGAAAGATTGGAAAAAAAATGGAATAGGGAGAATTTGGAAAAGGGATATTTTATGCAATAATATTGATCATAGTGAGGGGGAGCATCTCATATGCATTCTTATGATCTTATTGCCTTTTTCTGAACTTGAATTGTAATTTTTTGTCCCCACAATGATCAAAGGTCAAATTGAACAATTGTTCTTTCATATGGACCTTAAGGGAGATTTTTTATGCTTCTCTGGAAATTGGAGTTTTCTTGCCTCCTTCTGCCTTATCTCACTTGCTGATACTCTTCTGAAGCCACCTTGGTCACTTCCTTTGCATTTTCTTAATTTTGGACCAAGTTGTGCCTTTGCGCGATAACGTGAGTTCTTTTACTTTCAAACCTCAAAACTTATATTTTTGGGAAATTGCCAATGTGTTCATCAAGGGGGAGATTATGGATATCATGGGGATATACTGACAATCTTAGGATGATGAGACAATTGGAATTTGCTTTGAAAGTTTATCAAAATTCCTGTTTTCAGCAAGTGTCAGGATAATCGGTAGTTCCGACGTGCAAGGCGCCGTACTACCGCGATTGTCAGGAAAATCGATAGTTCTGTTTTTTAATTGGCGGTACTTCTGCGTGGCAGTAGTACCAGTTGTTGGCTGAACATTTTTTTTTTCCAGAGAAGGGTTTTCTTTGTGAGATTTTTGGGTTCTTCTGAGAATCAGTACGACCACACTATCGAGAGCGGTACTACCGCAAGTCTGGTAGTTCCGATATTACTTGGCGGTAGTTCCGATTGTGATTCAAATTTGGCCAAATTGGATTTTTGAATTTTGGTTAGGTTAAGTTCATGGGTTCAGTGCATATGTGTTGCATAATGCATGTTTTGACTAACGTGGGTTAAGTTGTGAAGAACTTGTTCCCGGAATCGTTTTCCCTGTCTATTGGTGTGCAGGTTACTTTGAGGTTCACGACGGTCAACGGCGAGGATGATCGGGACTAAGATTGGAGAGCCGAGGTTCAGAACGATCGAGGATGCCGGGAGATGTCAATGGACTCAAGTGCGGTGCAGGACGGACAAGGATGACCGAACGGGCAGTTCGGTGCGACGGGTTTGATCGAGTGGTGCGGGGGTCGGTGCAAGTGCCATGGAGGTTTCGGTGTGAGCCGGACGGGAGAGACTTGCCGACATGTTCAGAGCCGTTGATCAAACCTACACGTGGAGAAGCAGGTGTTTGCTTCACCAAGATTGGACTCGGTCTGCGGAGAAGGATCGAGAAGGGGTATTTTGGTAATTTCACCAAATACCACCTCGGTGACCTCTTGGCTAAACCACGGCGCAAGACGACGCAAAGGAAAGTGGTTTAGATCAAGAAAGGATGAATTCGGCGCTGTAAAATACGTGCGTGAGTTAAACCCGTTTGTGAGTAGGCTTAACGGGTGCCCAATGTGTATAGTCTTCTAGGAGCTTTGGCCTCCTTATAAATAGTGGGTGTGCTGTCCAGCAGCCCCTAAGCCTCTTATTTGCAAAACCCTAACTTGTGTTGTTAGGCCTAGGAGAGGAAAGAGAGGGTCTAGGGTTCTAGAGTTGAATTGGTTGTATGCTCTTTGGTTGAGTTGTGTCCTCCAAGATGGAGAGGCTATAAACATCACTTGATCATGAATCAATCCAAGCAAGGTTCTCTATGACGAGTTTGTTCATGTTCTTACTCTCTTTTGATGATTTCGTGTTTTTGATGTCTTGTTGGTTTTCCCTCGAATCCTTGTGGTGATCTGGGTTGCTATGATATGTGGGAGTGTATCCAAGACCATCTTAGTCATCCTTTACCCACGAGCAGGATTTGGATCATATTTTACCTTTTGACTTGGTTTTGAATCGAACTTCGCTCAAATTGAAAAAGGTTGAAACTTTAACATGGATCTTCTAAATCTTTGATTGGAATAGGTTCTTAACCTTCTAGAGAAGTTGTGTCTCAAGTTTCGTAGTGTTTGGCCAAGTGGATCAAAAGTTGTGCCAATTTTGGTTTTCGTTATCAAGTTGTTCCAGGATAATAGGTAGTTCCGCCCTTATACCTACGGTAGTTCCGATTATAGGTAGTTCCGCATGTTTGCCTGCGGTAGTTCCGATTGTCCTGATTCTTCAGCACAACTGTGTGATTTCTGGTTTTTACTTTGAGGGGTTGGAGTAGATTCAAAGTAAGTCTTCTGCTGTGCTTATATATTAATCTTCATAGCTCTCATAGCTATTGGAGTGAGATTTTGTTGAATCTAATCTCTTAAGAGAAACATTATTTGAGCTCCTATTCACCCCCCTCTAGTCGCCTTTTCGATCCTACAAGTACTTTAATTTCATCCATCTTTTACAATTCATGAGCATAAAAGAACTTGTGGTTGATATGGTTTGTGAGATGACTCTTCACATAACCCATCTGCACTTGTGCAACATTAGCTGCATTATCTTCATAGGTAATAGTGGGGTTTGCGCGGTATTCAATCTACACGACTGCTGGGTGTGGTGAATCATCCGTCGAAGCCAAGCACATTCTCGTGAGGTGTCATATAGTGCTATGATTTTCGAGTGGTTTGTCGTAGTCGATACAAGACTTTGTTTAGACGACTTCCATCGAATTGCAGTTCCACCACATATGAATACATAGCATATTTGTGACTTGGCTGTATGCGGTTCCGACAGGTACCCGACATCTACATAGTCATTCATAGACATATCTTGGTTCTTTCTGTAGAACACTTTGCTTCCTTTGAGGTATCGAAATATGTCCCTCATTCTATGCCAATGTCTTTTGGTAGGTTCTACACTATACATTGCTAATAAGTTCACGGCAAATGCAATATCCGATCTAGTACAGTTTGTAGTACATGAGTGCTTCTATTGCACTAAAGTGTGGGAATTGCGGTCCCAGGATTTCCTCTGCCTCTTCTCCAATTCTGTACGGTCCTTGTCTTGATGCAAGGAACTCCAGACCATCGAAACTTTCGAAGGGTATGTCTTTTCAAAATCAAACCTTTCTAACACCTTCTGAGTGTAGGATGACTGATGCACTAATATCATTCAGGGGCATACTCAAACCGTAAGCCTATGCAATATTTGGTTTTACCCAAATCTTTCATTTCGAACTCCGACTGCAAGAGCTTGCCTTCTTAATACCTTCCAATGTTCTAATGATGTTCAGATCATCTTCATACACTGAGATTATACAAAATTCATCTTAGGATCATTGTATAAATACATAGGGATTATTCTCATTGTTCATGTTGCCTTTCTTGCATAGAAAGTCGTTTTAAATGATTATACCACATCCTGCCTGATTGCTTATGTTTGTACAGTGACTTTCTGAGTTTCACAACGTATATATTTTTATTTGCTCTGTCTTACTTCAGGACCTGGATACATTCAGGTACCTTCATATAAATGCCCAAATCCAAATTTTCAAAAAGGTATGCAGTTACTACAACCATCAATTTTATTTCTAAATTCAAGTTAACTACCATTGAGATTAAATATATAAAGGGTGGTTCCGCCCATGACCAGGGAATAGATTTCTTCATAATTGTCATAGCCAAAAAAGAGGGTCGAACGGTAAGAGAGGGAGACCCCTGGTAAACTCGGAGGGGCTAGAGGATCCTCATGAGAAGGGATCAGCTGTTAGGAAAAGGGGGATGCATTGATTGCTCCAAAAACCTGGATTTCATGCCTTTTTCATGAGGGGGTAAACCCCTATTTATAACCTCCTAAAACAGGGTACTTACATTATTAACCTAACCCTACAGAGGTACTATGAGTGTAGGGGCTGCAGGGACTTCCCCCCTCTATGCATAGGCTCCGGCTCACAGTGAGCTTCCCTGGGCCTGGTTCACCTGACTGGTGCACTTGGTCTACTGGCGCCCGAAGTGCTTCACTTTTGGGCTTCTCCTGGAGCACGTCGAAGAGGTGTCTGGGCCTCCCGAGGCAGAACGGCCATGGGCCCTCTTTGGCTCCCCCAACGTGGTCCCGGAGGGCCTACTGCTTCGGGCCTCGTGGTGCCCCGGGGACCCTTCGGGGCGGCTTAGGACCTTCCCCGAGGTGTTATCGGAGGGCCTGCTGCTTTGGACCTCGCGGTGCCCTAGGGACCCTTCGGGACGACTCCAGATCTTCCCTGAGGTGACCCCAGAGGACCTACTGCTTCTGACCTCTTGGGATTTCAGGTCCTCTTCGGGGGAGGGGGGGACTCCGGATCCATCCCGGAGCATCCCCGAAGGGACCCCTGGTGCCCCCAGGCGAGGGACCTCCGTGCTCGTGGGTTGCACGGCTTGTCCTGCGGGCTTCGCCAGGTCGTTGGAGCCGCCCCTACGACAAGCCCCTCGCAGTCGAGGTCCTGCTTCGTCAAGGCTGAAATCACGCTGATCCCTATCTAAAAAGATACGGGGAACGGCGCTGGCTTCGCCTCCCCCTCGCAACAAAATACAAGGCTCCGCCAGAGCTCTATCTAAAAAGATACGGGGGACGGCGCTAGCTCCGCCTCCCCTATCTAAAAATATATGGAGGACGACGCCGGCTTCACCTCCCCCTCGCAGCAAAATACAGGGCTCCGTCGGAGAACTATCTAAAAAGATATGAGGGACGGCACCGGCTTCGCCCCCCCTCGCAACAAATCCGAACAAAGTAGTGTAGCCACAAGTTTTGTTTATAACAAATCCAAAGTACACGACACACATAGCCGCCGCAGGAGACTAACAACGAGGCTCTTCCAACACGTCACACGACAACCTCCTCAAGCGATGCAATAAAACAATACCAATCAACGACACGTTACAACCCCATACAAACAGTACACACTGCAGCCCCGCGACGCTAGGGCACAAAGTCCAACTCCTCTGACCTGCCTGCCCACGCAAGAAGCTCCTCATCGGATGCCCCGGTAGCTACAAGGTGCTGGTACTCCCTCTCCGCATCGCACAAGGATCCCGTGGACTCCCCTGTAGTAGCCTCTGGTGGGGAGGTGGCCGAATCGACAGATGAGGCCACCGGGTCCTCTGTCGCGAAAACAGCCCCCCGTTACTCCAAGAAAGCGCAAATCTTAGCGCGCTCCCTCGTAGCCTTGCGCTCCTGGAAGAGCTAAAACTGCTCCATCGATCCCTCCGGATTAGCCAGCTTCCATCGTTGCCACTTCGCTCTGTGACACACGACCCCTCGGTAGCACAGTTGCAGAGGCTAGATGGAGAGAAGATTCTGCTCATCCTTCGTATCACGCGAGGGCAAGATGACTTTTATCATCCACTCTCCAGGAGGGCGGGGCCCCCGCTGAGCGGCGCGTCGGAACCGAACCGGCCAGGCCTAAGCAAACCAACAAGCAAAACCATAAACGACGCAACCACAGGCTCTAGTGCAATAAGATTTGTGACTGTCTTTTCATTCAAAATCGGAGGTTATTATAAAAACAGCAACACCCTCCCGCCAACCTCCGCTCGGGCACAAGATTCGGGATAAAACAAAAAAAGAGAAGCCTATAAAAGTTCTACGGTTGGAATTGCTAGAGTAGGGCGGAGGGTCACAACTTGTCATTGGTGGTGCCCCCCCCGCTCGCCAGCGCATTCGTTCGCATCCGCAGCCTAGCCCGCCGCCTTCTTCTCCAGCACTAGGCGAAGGGAGTCTATCGCTGCCTCACGGGCATGCGGCACCCTGGAGGCCTGAGCAAAGGCCTTGCTTGCCTTTCGCACAGGCCGATGGCCAGTAGCAATCTCCGACTCCGGGGCCACGGGCAAGGAGCACGTGCCGAGGGCATCAACATTCCCACAACCAGCCCTCTACAGCGACACAAAGGCTACCATCCAAGCCACCTTCATGCAATGGCCGCCATAAGCTGGTGTGGCGGGCAGGTAGATCTCCCCAGCGCGCCGGAGATGGTCGAGCGTCAGGTCCACCTGCACAGGGGTATGATTCTGAGGTGGGGGCACGACTCGAGCTCGGTCACGGTGTTTTCCAGTGATTCCATGGCATCCCAGGTAATGCGCGACACCATCTCGGAGAACTGACTCTCTGCCTCGATCTCTGCCTCGAGATCCTTGTAGGCGCCCTGAAGCGTCTTCACCTCCTCGCGAATGTCATGGCGCTCCTTCTCCAGCTCAGCAACTCGCGTCTCTAGCCCATTTGCCCTTTCAACGAGAGCCAGGCACTCGGAGCAAAGCGACTCATTTCGCGCATGCTCCAAATCGACCCGCTCTTGAATCTCTGCATAGCCAAGGCGAATATCTCCCTCGAGTACACGCGACAGCATCAGGGTCCATGCGAAGCGGACCTTCATCAGTGAAAATATATGTATATATTAATGAGCGAATGAGGAAAAGATCGTCCAAACTTACCCTAGCGGCGTTTGCCTCGATCGACCTGAACATCCGATGCGTAGCCATGCTTTCGAAGAGCCGCTCCACCAACGGCGAGGCGACAAAGCGAGCTACCTCCTCACACACAACGGTCGCACTATGACTAACCTTGAAGTTGTTGGTGTACAACGGATCAAGATTCACCGTAACAGCGGCCCCGGAGGTGCCAGCAGACAGGGCCACCTCCTCCCTGGAGCCTTGATGCTAGAACTCTCTCCAGCCCCACCAACGTCTGAGTCCCCTTCTGACCCCCTTGGTGCGAGAACCACTGCCCTTGACATTCCTGTTGCTCACAGCTGAAAAAACACAAGTTAGTACGGTAACAACAACCAGAAGAAACATAATAAGAACCTACCAATCACATCCTGAGCAGTGACGGGATCCCCCACCAGGGTATCCTCAGACCCTCGACCGTAGACGTGCGAAGGCATCCCAGCAGAGGATTCCTCGAGGGCTAGGCTCGCCACGCAAAATGAGCCAGCCACCCTAGCAGCCCCAGTGACCATGGTAGCGAGCACCGGAGAAATCGCTCACGCCCCCGAGGAAGAGCCCATCGATATCACATGCTCGACTCACCCCGCGGGTCCACGAGCTGCCTTTGGAGGGCGTATCGCCGAATCTGCCCTTGCGTAGTGGGACCCGCTGGCACCCGCAGCTCCAGCACACTACAAGGGCATCGCGCCGATCAGCCCCACGACGTTCAGCTCCTCTGACACCCCATTTATCTTCTTCCTCCCCTCGTCAAGGTTGGGTCACTCTGCCAAGCGGATAGCCGGGTCCGCGTACACACGGTACAAATGAGGCTCCCTCACCACGAGCCCCTGCTTCGCGTGCTCCTCCATTGTATAGGGCCCAGGAGCTGCTCCGCAACCCGCGCAAGCCCCGTCGATGGGTAGAACTACGTGACCCCCTTAAGGGAAGAAGTATTTATATGGGTGACTGGCGGTATATATGCATGCAACTAGATGAGCGAAGCAGTGATACTTACCATTCTTGCCATCCGATAGATCGAATGAAGGGACATCACCCCTCATCGCGACAAGCTTGACATTCCATCCCCACGCAAGCAGCCACAGTCGAAGCGCGCCGAATTCCTCCACAAGATCCCTCGTGGAGAGCCTCTGCATCGCAATCAGCATCAGCTGCCAGCGCCTCCTCCTTCGACGTCAGCTTGATCTCCGGACAAGGGGTGAGCTGGATAGGCCCTCAGGTCTAACATAGGTCGTCGGCCGGCGGGGACTTGTGGTCAAACCACCTCTATGTACAGTCCATCTCCCATCTGTTTTGAGACGCGGGAGCCGGCAGGTACCGAAGGCAGCGCACCTTCGGCTACAAATAACCGTTATTCAAAGTTATATCACAATCACAAACTGCAAGTGATTATAAAAAGATCTAAGGGCAATACGTGCACTAGATTGAATTAGCGAAGTATGTAGAAACTTTTGACTGAATTTGTTCCATAGCGATCTTCTCGTCTTGGGCAACTACGACTGTGGCCGCTGCGATGTCCAAAGGAGGGGTGATGAGGGCTGTGCTATTGGGCTGTCCACATCCATAAGTGTAACTAATGGGTGTGGATCCTCTGTGCCTATAATGGCGAGGTGTGCCTCATACTGTCCTTTGCACTTCTTCTTAGACTGGAAAGCATCAATAATATGCTGCGACCTATGACCTTACCCTTCTTGCCCCTCTTCTCCGTGAGAGGTTTCCTCACCTTGTAGCTGCTAGCATTGGCTTCATGGCCAATATTGTTACTAGGCGTCTGTGAGATGTAGTTCTTTCTTAGAACATCATCTTGAGCTTCTGCGACTTGTATTATATCAATCAATTCAACATACTCCTTGTAGCCATCTTGACAATAGTTGCATGCGGATTACACCGCATTTCGGTGAAAAGTAGATAGAGTCTTCTCAATCTTCTGCCCATCCATGATTACCTTACCATAGAGTTGAAGACTGTACAAATTCTGTAGAAATTCTGGTCATGTTGGGCCAGCTCTTTCAAACTTCTGGTCAGTGATGCTAGTCATCTACATATTCATTCAAAAAGTTCATAAGATTACTGCTGGTAATTTACATAAAATGGTTGCAAAATTCTCATAATGTTCATCGAACTCCCAGTTCGTGATTCCATATTTTTCTATACATTTTTCATGATTTACTGCTATTTTCAATGATTAAAAGTAATATAAATAATCACAGATAATTAAAATAGCAAATACAATATATAAATTGCATAGAAATAATAATAACAAAGTTAAACATGCTTCAAATGCTCGAAATGATTTAAAATTGAATTCCCGAGGACCTTTTCTACTGGAATATGAATTTTTAGTGAATTCTGTCATTTCTAGGGGCTAAATTGTGAATTGTTAGTTCTGAGAAAAAATTTCACGTAATTTTCCAATTTTAAGGGGTTATTCTGCCAGAATTTCTTTCCCGAAATATTTCCTCGTAATTTTTAGAACTTCAAGGGTTTATTTGAAATTTTTTAGAATTTTCCTTTTTCCTCCCTTTTTTTTTGTTTTTTCTGGATTTCTATTGGGACGTACCGGCTATGTGCTCATGGCCCATTTAGCCCATTCGGCCCATGTGGTTGGTTCAAAGGGTGAGTAGGGGGGATTTTAGGGTTTCCCCCTTGCCTTGCGCCATTATTGGCGGTGGCAGCTCCAAGCCGAGCAAGCGTAGCGGCGCGCGCGTCTTGATCTGAAAGCGAGGCGCTATCGGGCGAGTAGGGCCGGCGCCCAGCGGGCGGTGGCCGTGTCCGCGAGTCTGCAGAGCTGTCTTGAAGCGGCAGCGTGAAGGCGGCCGTCTTGGCGGCCGGGAGGCGCGCGAGGCTCGTCGTCAGAGGCGGCGCCAGCGCGCCGCCATGCGTAACCGACGTGGATACTGGCCGGCGCACTGAACGGAGGTGCGGCCGATGGCGCATGCAGCGTGGGTGGCTTTAGGCGGGTGTGCGGTGGTCGAGGCGCCAGGAAGAGTGCGGCTAACTGCGTCCGCGCAGAGGCGGCTTTGGGCAGCCAGCGTTTCACTATGCGGGTGTGGCCTTCCACGGCGCGGCTGTGACCTTCCACGCACGACGGAGGTGGGTTCGGCCGGTGGCGTGGGGCGTACAAGACGCAGCCCCCGGCGCGGGCGCGGAGCCGTCGGAGGCGGATGGTTGGCTTCGCGGCACTTGCGGGCACAGCTCCGTCAGGCGCCGGCGCCACCCCTTTCCTTTTTTCTTTCTTTGCGCGTGTATGGCTTGGCCATTGCATCCGTGGTGCGGCTTCATGCACACTTAGTGGTTCGGCGCCGGGCGCCACTACTCGTTGGGTGACACGGCTCCGAGCCAGGTTGGTGCTCGGTGGCGCTGCCACGTGCCGGCGCCACGGTGGCCAGCCGGCGGCGTGACGGCTTCAAGCTATGCAATCACCGGCTGCGGCGGCACGCCGATTGCATACGGGCGATGCCATGCGAGGTTGCTGGCGGCGCTGTGCCCAGAGAGTTTTTTGTTACTATTACTGTTCATCGCAATAATGCTCATTCTAGTTACTGTTTATGTTCATTGTTCATGCAATCCACCGATCGGCTTGGCCGACGACTTCAAGTCGGCTCGCGGTAGATTAGAACGGATTTGTAATCCACAGTGCAATCATCATCTACTCTTTCATACAATCATTCGATCGGTATTGTGGCGGTGACTTTAAGTCGGCTCGCGGTAGATTAGAGCGGATTTGCACCGTAGAAAAAAAATCTAGAAAGCTAAATTTCCAGAATTGAAAGCAATCCAGAAATTAGTGCAGCCGAAAAGCTGACAAACAGGCCGACCCGAACGACGAAACGGCCCAAAAGTCCAAACATTGCGGTTGAATGATTCCGAAACCGATCATTCCGTGTGGAATGTTAGAAACGCCCAGGACTCGAGAGTCTGGCCCGAGACTGAGCCCAGACTCGGAGAGTCCTGGCCCAATTGAACTCCTCATCCCATAGTCTATAAATAGAGGGTCACCCCCCTCTCATTGTAACCCTAATTGATCCGAAGCAATAAAGCAGACCCTGAAGTCCCGCATATCTCTGTGTTCATTCTACTGTTGTGTTCTTGTGTTCTTCATCGTTCTTACGATTCTGATCATTGTATACGAGGTACCCGTCGATTTGGACTCGCCAGCGACGGTTACTCAACACGTTATCAGCACGATCGACTCTCCTCGCATCGAAAGGTAACCGTCGAAGAACGACACTCGTAGATTGAATCGTATTTTCTAGATTGCTTTTCAATTCTGCAAATTTGGCTTTCTAGATTGGTTTTTTTTTTCTGCGGTGCAAATCCGTTCTAATCCACCGCCAGCAGACTAGAAGTCGCCGGCACAATGCCGATCGGTGGATTACATGAAAGATCGGATGTTGATTGTACCGTAGATTGCAAATTCGTTATAATCTACCGCAAGTCGACTCGAAGTCACCGACCGGTAATTGCACGAATTGCATTGGATGAACAGTGATTTCCCATGTACAGTATCACATATGCACAGTACAAAAATGCACAGTACAAACATACAAACAGCAAATCAAAATTTTTTTTGCCGCCGGCCAAAGGCCCGCGCTTGAAGCCGCCACGACGCCGCCCGCGCCGCTGCGCCAGATGGCATCGCGGAGACCGCCTACCAGAAGTGAGCCGCCGCCGCCGAGAGAGCGCGCGGCTCCCATGAAGGGCCGCGCCAGCCATGTGATGGCACCCTCCATGGAGCCGCCGAGAGAGAGAAGCGGCGGCTCCCATGAAGGGAGCCGCCGCACTCCGAGAGGACTCGGGGTAGGGAAACCCTACCTCGAGTCCCCCGCCCCAGATCCTTATATCAAGAAAAGCAGGTGCCTTTTGGGCCGCCAGTATAAACCGAGAAAAGAAAAAAGGAAGAAAATGAAAAAAGGGCCGTTTTGCAAAAAGGCCCTCGGTTTCAAGAATTGCGTGACAAATTTCTCGAATTGAAATTTTCACATTTTAGCCCCTAGAAATTGCAGACTTATTGAAAATTCGATTCCAAACAGAAAAGGGCCTCTGAATTCAAATTTTGAATCGGTTTTGCATTTGAAGCATTTTTTACCGTGTTATTATTATTTCTATGCAATTTATTTATCAGATTCTTGTCTTGGTTATTTGTGATTATTATTTTTGCTTTTAATCACCGAAAATAGCGAGAAATCATGGAAATGCATAGAAAAATACGAAAATATTATAAGAATCTTTGCAACCATTTTTATGCAAATTACCAAAGATAATCTTATACACTTTCGTATGAATATGCAGATGATCGAATTACGAACCGAGTTCAAGAGTCGCCCAACATGGCCATAATTATCGACTTGGGCATCGGATGTCGAGATTGTACTTGGAGCAAAGAAGCTCCGTCTTTGCTATTGGACTTGACACCACAAGGACGCCGCTCCAACCGCCGAGGGAATGATCAAGCACTTCATTTCCTCGAGACATCATCTCGCTTAACACTCAAAAATGAGTACATGGCGTAAAAGAACGCACTAGCCTTATGGACCGCACTCAAGAAGCGGTTTGAGAAGCTAAAGTACACCATCCTTCCTCGTGCGAGCGAGATTGGAACCGATCGCGTTTTGCCGACTACAAGACCGTGGGAGAGTACAATTCTACATTGCACGTAATTTGTACAAGTCTTCAACTATGTGGTAAAGTAACCACGCACGAGCGTAAGATAGAAAAACTCTCTCTACCTTCCACCCCAACGCGTACAATCCGCACGCAACTATCGGCAGGATGGCTACAAGGAGTATGCCGAACTGATCGATATCATGCAAGTTGCGGAAGCTCAAGATGAAGTTCTCCGAAAGAACTACATCTCACAGCCACCTAGTAGCAAAGTTGGACTTGAAGTCAACGCAGCGGCTACAAGGTGAAAGCCTCACTCAATAGAAAGAGGCAGGAAGGGTAAGGTCATGGGTCATAAAACCAAGCAGACTGCCCAAGCCAAGAAGGGTGGACAAAAGAAGCGCGACGGGAAGCCATATGGTCAGCAGGACCAAATTTGCTACAAATGTGGCACTTGGGGTCATTGGTCCCGTGTTTGCCATGAATCGCAACACGTGATCGATGCATTCAAGGCCAAGAAGAAGGGCAAAGGACAGCATGAGGCACACCTCGCCATTGCAGGCATAGGGGATCCACAATCATGGAATGCACCCATGGATGTGGACATCCCGATGGCCGCTCCCACCACACCTCCTTTGGACATCACAGCAAGAAGAAATGTAGTTGCCAACGAGGAGCGAGATGAATGAAGCGCAGATCCAGTCAGAAGTATCTTCATTCTTCGCTGATTCGATCTAGTGCACGCATTGCACTTAGTTTTATAGTCATTTACGTTTTTGGTTGCAATAGAATAATAATCTTGCATAATGGTTGTAAGCTCTAGGAGAGCAAAGAAATAAATTCTTATTATGAGTCCTGCATGACTTTTTCATATTAATAAAGGCAATTTGTGTTCTATTTTGGAGTACTTTATATGTATGGTTGCTTGCTACCCTATATTAATAAATATTTCATATATATCAGAACGCGTGTGGCGCCCTATGGAGGAAGTATGCTTAGCAGACAGCGGCACAACGAATACCATATTAAGAGAGACAAATTTTTTTCAGTCAATCAGCAAGAATGCTGGTAGTCTTACAACAATCGCAGGCAGCGATACTTGTGTAATAGGCTCAGGAAGAGCCACAATTATACTCCCGATGGGCACAACATTGGTCATTGAAGAAGCCTTGTTGTACCCAGAATCGACTAGGACTCTCTTAAGCTTTAAAGATATCCGCGCTAACGGTCTCCACGTAGAGACTGAAGAAGAGTATGGTAAGGAATACCTACTCATTACAAAGCGAGGAAAATGGAAAAGGGTATTAGAAAGACTTCCTTCATATGAATCTGGGCTATACTACACTCATATTAAGGCATCTGCAGCCTATACTGTCATGAAAACGATTTTTAGAAGCTCTGAACTTTTCTGTCTCTGGCATGATAGATTAGGCCACCTCGGTCTTAGAATGATGAGAAATATAATTACTAATTCTCAGGGACATAATATCAATGTAAAGAATTTTCCGAATCCAGAAGATTTCGTGTGCCCTGCATGTGCCACCGGGAAAATGATTACTAGACCCTCTACTCTGAAAGTAAAGGATGAAATCCCTGCATTCTTGGATCGTATCCAGGAGACATTTATGGTCCTATACACCTGTCGTGGCCATTTAGGTACTTTATGGTGCTCATCGATGCTTCCTCGAAATGGTCGCACGTATGCTTCTTCGCTCACGAGAAACCACGCTTTTGCAAAGTCGATCTCGCAGATAATTAAGATTAAGAATAATTTCCACGATCATCATGTGAAGTCCATCGGGATGGACAACGCCGAGAATTTACTTCAAAGGCTTTTGATGATTATTGTATGGCAATGGGAATTACCGTTGAGCACTCTGTACCACATGTCCACACCCGAATGGACTAGCGTAAGCATTGATTAAAAGAATTAAATTCATTGCCCGACCGCTCTTGCGAATTGTAATTTGCCAACTACATGTTGGGGACACGCATCCTACACGCAGATAACTCTCACCAATTTTCGACCATCGAGATATAACATCCATTCACCTATGCAACTAGCGCAAGGGTCAACACCAAAATATCCCATCTTCAAGGTTTGGTTGCAAGGTTTATGTACCTATACCACCACCGCAATAATCGCAATGGGCCCTCTCCGAAAGTCCGGATATACATTGGTTATGAGACAACATCCATAATCAAGTATCTGGACCCAATGATCGAGATTTGCATACACCGCGCCACGACAAAGATATTCGATGGGGATAGTTTCCGTCATTAGGGAGGAAATCAACCCTTGATGAAAAATGTCGGAACGGACGTGGCAAGCCACGGAATCCATGCACATGACCCACGACCGGTGAAACAAATAGAGAAGTCCGAAGATAATTGATTTGCAAGCATTAGCGAATCAACCGCTGACCACTTTAGTGATTTGAAAAGTGTAACCAAGTCGCATGTGCTCGCACGCAATGCGCCGGAGAGGTTGAAATACCAAAGAAAATTGAAGGTATCCTAATCCCGCCCGAGGCCTCGTAATAAAGGGCGAGAACTTCGCCCTCGAATCCCAAGTAACCGGGACGCTTGGCGAAAAGGATAAGAAGGACTTGAAACAACCGATCACCAAGTTCCCCATAACGTAAAGGGAGCCAATTGAGACTGCACCGGTATGGAACCTTCAAAGAAAAGGCATACCAGATTTGAATATTCCCACGGAGGAGATATCGGCATGGATGTGTGCGCACACATCGGAAAAACTAAAGGACTTGCCCCGCAATCGAAAGCGTGATAAAGCAAGTAGAAACATTAGAAGTATCGCCCCATGAAGAAATAGCTATAAATTATGTGACCACAGGAGAATCTATGAATAGAACAACAATGAATATCGACATTTATTTTGCAAAGAAAATTGCCACAATCATCGATCTTGATCCGAGCTGCGTCGCTCACGAATGTAAGAAAAGATCGATTGGAAAGATTGGAAGAAGGCAATAGAAGCGAATTAATATCTCGAATAAAAGAGAGGTGTTTGGGCACGTAAGCCGCACGCCTCCCATGTGCACCAGAGAGGGCATAAGTGGGTATTTGTTCGAAAGAGAAATGAAAATAATGAAGTTGTAAGACATAAAGCAAGGCTTGTTGCACAAGGTTTCACCCAACGACTGTGAGTCGATTATGATGAAACTTATTCCCGGTCATGGGCGGAACTACCTTTAGATATTTAATCTCAATGACAAGAAACTTGAATTTGGAAATGAAATTGATGGATGTGGTAATCGCATACCTTTATGGGAACTTAGATTCGGACATTTACATGAAGGTACCTAAGGTATCCCCGTCCGAACCAAGACAGAGCAAATAGAAATCATGCATGTGTAACTTCGTAAAGTGACTGTATGGATTGAAGCAATCGAGCGAGAATGTGGTATAATCGCTAAGTGACTTTCTCTCAGAAGAAAGGCTACACGAACAATGAGGATTGTCCTGTGTTTTTATCTGACGATCCTGGATGGATTCTCAGATAATCTCAAGATATGTAGATGATCCAATATCATTGGAACCATGGAAGATATTAAGAAAGCAAGCTCTTACCGAATCGAGTTCGAGATGAAAGACTTGGGTAAAACTAAATCGCTTAGGCTCGCGGCTTGAGCATACCCACAAGGTATTCTAGTACATCACCAACATACACTCGTAAAGTGTTGGAGAGGTTTGGTTTTGAAAAGGCATATCCTTCGAAGTGCCGATGGTCGGAGATCCTTGCAGCAAGACAAGGACCCGTCTGCACCTAAAGAAGAGGGGAGGAAGTCACGGGACCGAATTCCCATACACGAGTGCAATAGGAGCACTCATGTATCTAGCAAACTGCATACTAGACCGGATATTGCATTTGCAAGAAACCTATTAGCAAGGTATAAGGCGTAACCTACCAAAAGGCATTGGCGGGGAATAAAAGACGCCTTCCGATACCTCCAAGGAAACAAAGATCTTGGTCTATTCTCTGAAAGAACCAAGACCTTACCATGATTGGCTACGCAGATCTTTGGGTACTGTCGGACCCTTTGCAGCTAAATCACAAACATGCTATGTATTCCTGTGTGGTGGAACCGCAGTTTCATGGAAATCGTCTAAGCAAAGTCTTGTATCTACTTCGACGAACCACTCAGAAATCATAGCACTATACGAAGCCTCACGAGAATGTTCTTGGCTTCGACGGATGATTCACCACATCCAGCAGTCATGTGGATTGGATACCGCACAAACCCCTACCATTATCTATGAAGATAATGCAGCTTGTGTCGCCCAAGTACAGATGGGTTATGTGAAGAGTCCCCTTACAAAGCATATCAATCCCAAGTTCTTCTATGCTCATGAAATGCAAAAGATGGACGAAATTAAGGTACTGCATACTAAGTCATGTGAAAATCTTGCAGATTTATTCACTAAGTCACTTCCAGCATCTAGTTTTGAAAGATGCATACGTGGAATTGGAATGATAAGACTTAGACAAGTGCAGAATTCAGGGGGAGAATCTTCACGAACTCATTATTGAATCTTGAACACGAAGATCAAGTACCCAAAGAATAAATCCCGGAGATTAAATGAAATTGGGTGGATTGTACTCTTTTTCCCTTACGAGTTTTCCTGAAGTTTCTCGGCTAAGGTTTTTGATGAGGCAATTCATGCAACACAGCAGAACACATGACATGTACTCTTTCTCCAAATTTTTCCCACTGGGTTTTTATGGAGTTTTGACGAGACATGAACATGTTGGATGAGTGTTCAAGGGGGAGTGTTAAGAAACCGGGCCCAGGACTCTGGAGAGTCCTGGCCCAGTACGGGCCCAGGACTCCGGAGAGTCCTGGCCCAATTGAACTCCTCATCCCGTAGTCTATAAATAGAGGGTCACCCCCCTCTCATTGTAACCCTAATTGATCCGAAGCAATAAAGCAGACCCTGAAGTCCCGCATATCTCTGTGTTCATTCTACTGTTGTGTTCTTGTGTTCTTCATCGTTCTTACGATTCTGATCATTGTATACGAGGTACCCGTTCGGACTGGACTCGCCAGCGACGGTTACTCAACAGTGTGGACCGTGTGGTCACATGCGCCTGTTGGTCGAGGTGGGACGGTGACCCTCGAGGTTTGGTCTCGGGGACGGTAGCGTATTAGCGAGGGGATTCGCTGGTGGTTTGTCGGGGATTTCACGGCGCGCGTCCTCCAAAGAGGAGGAGACGCCGTTGGTGGTTGGTGTCGTCTCCGGCGCGGCACAGCGCCACTCCACTCACGGGTCACCTGCTCCACCGCTTTGAGATTCGTGCCACCTTTTCTTTTTCTTTTTTCTTCAGTTACTTAAGTATGTGCATATATATATGTGAATTTTTTTTTATTAATTAACCTTTTTAAAAAAATATACGAACTTTATTTCTAATTTTAACCCTTTTGATCACGTCACGGGATAAAACAACACTGTCACGTCAGCCCGTATTTGGACAATCTCTTGTCACTCCATCACCCATGACGTGACAGTGTTGTTTGGCCACGTCACCATCAGTAGCGTGACAAAAAGTGTTATTTTAACGGACTTATCCTATAGCGTGATAATATTGTTTTATCACGTCACGGGTGGTAATGTGACTAAAGAGATCAGAATTGAAAATAAAGTTCGCGAGGAGTTAACTTTAAAATAAAATTTTAAAAAATATTAGTTAATAAAAAATTATATATAAGTTCGAGCTTCGCTTCCTACCTTAATTTTTAAAAAGCTCACAGTTGTTCCAATGCGTCTCTCTCTTTAAAAAAGAAAAGATAAATGAAGGTAAATTTATCCAATATTTCAACTTTTACCTTTTGGGTAGAAGTGGAGCTGAAAATGGTCATACATTAGGCGCCACAGCTACTACGACTACATGATTGTTTAAGGCCTCTTTTTTTTTTTGTGTAGTGGAGTTAGCTCAATCATTCCAATGCGTTACCTTAATTTGTTCTCAAGCAAGCATTAATACTGTCAAGCTCGGTACAGATGGTCATGCTTGTCTCTTGTAACCCCTACAAATTAAAGAATAAAAAGGCATCACTAACAACTCTACCGAAGACGCTCTCCCAGACTACCTCCCACGTGTAGAGGTGGGCATTGGGCAGGATCGTGTCGGCACGATACGGACTCATTGTGCTTCAATCCGCGTCGTGTTATGCTAGCTCGGCCCGGCCATCACGCCGTGTTGGCCTGTCTTATCTCAGTGTAGGTCTAGGCACGATCCAAAGCCCGCCGTGCTAGGATTGTACCGTGCCGACCCAGGTCTAGCCTTAATTAACTATAGACGTTGGGGAAGACGACAGCCGTCGTCGTCGCCCAGTAAAACAAAGACACCAGTGTGTCATCTACGCCTACTCCCCCTAGCCATAGCCTCCTCCTCCTGGACGCCGATGAAGAACTCCGTCCACCTCGGCAGTGTCGTGCGCTTGCAAAGGGGGTGAGAAGAACGGCGACGAGGAGGTGGCTGGAGGGAGGGTGGAGGGCGGCGGCGTGTGGGGAGGGAGAGGGAGAGCGGTGGCACGTGGGGAGGGAGAGGGAGGGAGGGGCGACTAGCGGTGCGTGGGGGAGGAAGGGTGGCGATCGGCGGTGCGTGGGGAGGGAGGCGGTTGGAGCTGGAGGGAGGGGAATCAGCAAATGTGATTAGGGATTGGGAATTTGGGAGCCGGGGCTCGGGAGAAAGGGTTGGGGATGGGGGTTGGGGGAGGTTGGGAGGGATGTTGGGTCAGACCGGGTGGCAGAAGGGGGTGATTGGTTGGGCCAGGCCGATGTGGCGGAGTGATTGGGCCAGGTCGAGGGAGGGATTATGTTATAACGGGAATGTTGGGTCTATTTCGTGCTGTGATGTGCCACCCAATGGGTCGCATTCTTAGGCCTGCCGCCCGCCGTTAAATCTTGCGTCTTGGCCGGCCCCACCACATGTCGTGGCTTGTCGCGTAAACCGTGCCATACTGATCGGGCATCGGGCCGGCTCGAAAAAGCACAGCCCAAGTTCTAGCTCTACCAACATGTTTGATGGGCCCTTGTTCCAAGAGGCCATGGCGGCTTTCTCTTGCCTATTCAAGCTCGACCGTAATCTCACAGCACAAGTCGATGACGCCCTAATCGACCATGGTGGACACAACATGATGGGCCTAGAAGGGCAGGACGGGGCACGCACCCTGGAGGCGGCAACGCCACCACGTACTGTTACTATTATTGTTACTGACCCAATCGGATCGACATCAATAGTTGTGTTTGCCGAGGTAGGTAGGTCGAGCATCATGACAATGAAGACGATGACCACCACCTTCATGATCACACATGCCAAAGACCATTTCGTTTTTGCTCAAATGTCGCCCCAGCTAGAGTGCCAGGCGCACGCTGGTGGCGCCCACCAGCCGGACATGCGCGGTGCGCCGTGCGCCACCCGCGAGTCAACACACGACCAATCAAATCAACCCTTTCCCCGCCGCACGGCACTACTGCAGGTTGACTTGGAGGTTGACTTGCAGGCAGCCACCCCTCTGCTCGTCTCGCTCACCACCTCTTTTTAGTAATCCCTCCGAATCCGAGCTAGCTCGCCTGTTTCACCTCCGTTGGCGCCATGCAGCACCGCGGCTTCGTTCATGCGCTCCTACTCCTCGGCGCGCTTGCCCTCCCGCTGGCCGCCGCGCAGCCGTGGCAGCAGTGCGGCAGCAGCGGCAACTACTCGGCGAACAGCACCTACCAAGCCAACCTCAACCAGCTCGCCGCCGCGCTCCCCAGGAACGCCTCCTCCTCCGGCGCCCTCTTCGCCTCCGGCACCGTCGGCACCACCCCGGAAACAGCCTACGCCCTCGCGCTCTGCCGCGGCGACACCAACGCCTCCTCCTGCGCCACCTGCGTGACCACCATCTTCAAGGACGCGCAGCAGATGTGCCCATACAACAAGGAGGCGTCCATCGTCGACGACCTCTGCTACCTCCGCTTCTCCAACCTCAATTTCCTCGCCTCCACCGACAACTCCGGCGTGGTGTACCTCTACAACACGGGGGACATCAACGGCGACGTCGGCCGCTACGACCGGGCGGTCACCGGCCTCCTCAACGCCACCGCGGCGTACGCGGCGGGCAACTCGACCAGGCGATTCGCGACGGGGGAGATGGTGGGGTTCGACGCGCTGTTCCCCAAGATCTACTCCATGGCGCAGTGCACGCCGGACCTGTCGCCGGTGCAGTGCCGGCGGTGCCTTGACGACCTGGTGGGGCGGTGGTGGCAGATCTTCAAGCCGAACACGCAGGGCGCCAGGAGCGTCGGCGCGCGGTGCAACATGAGGGTCGAGCTGTACTCGTTCTACAGCGCCCCCCCGATGCTGCAGGTCGAGCCAGCCGCGCAAGCGCCGGCGCCGGCGCCGGCGCCGCCCGCTTTGCTGGGTACCACAGGAGGTGAGTGGTCCACGCGATTAATTGGCTTGACTAATTTGCCAGTTTCAAAGAAGAAAATGGAATAATAAATCTTGAAATCAATCATCCTACTAGTAGTTCATGCTTGCTTGCTTGCTTTATTATGTCAGAACTTAGACGCATAACTTTCAGTTGTACTTGTTTGACCTTCCAATTGCCAATTGATCGCAAGGAACGTGGACAAGCTTCCACCTTGCGCTGCGCATTTACACTGACCTTCCTGAGAGGAACATTGTATCATGCTTATATATTTCTTAAATAGATTTTTTTTTTGGTGAACAAAGAAAATCTAGCCAATCCATCGAGTTGTCTATGACTTGTGTCATGTTCATATGTGGGCTATACACATATCCACCGATTGTAGATTGTCAGAATGATAACTTGCGTGCCCTGTTTGGAACACAGGAAGTCTTCCTAATTCTTTGGGGGAATTGAACCGTTTCTTGCCAAATTCCCACATTTCAAATAGACTCATAGTTATATATATATGTATAGGACACAAGTAAATAGTATTATTAGATTTATCATGATAAATATTTTCATAATATAATAATTTTATAATTTTTCACTAATATAATCATATGAAAAGTAATGGTCAAAGTTAGGTATTAAAGACAATGCTAATGTCCAAAACGTCATACATTATTTCTTGAATAGACGGTCTGAAATTTTTTTCGAAATGATAAAGTTTTCCCTGGGCTGAATATCTAATGCTCAAACCTGTGCTGCTACGCATGTTCTATACTATTTACAGGTAACAAGAGTAGAAAGACTGGTGCAATTCTTGCAATCGTGCTTCCTGTATTTGCAGCCATACTGGCAGCCACTGTATTCGGCTTTTGTTTCTGGAGAAGACCGGCAAAAACACCTCCACTAGCACCAATACCATGTAAGTCCCCTGAAAATCGGAAATCATGTAGTAACAATGAGACAATCCATTTTTCTCTATGTTTTACTTCCTAAGTGATCTCCTACAGCTGCATCTCGTTCGGAGGACATCGAAAGTATCGACTCACTAATTGTCGATCTATCAACACTTCGAATTGCAACAGAAAACTTTGCTGAAAAGAATAAACTTGGCGAAGGAGGATTTGGTGTTGTTTACAAGGTATTTATACGCATTAAACATTCTAACTGTCAACAAAGGCAGAACCTTTCAAACTATAAATATCTTTCAACAAGTACCTACTTATCAGCATCTCCATTTGGGCAGGGATCCTTACCTGATGGTCAAGATATAGCAGTAAAGAGGCTCTCAGGGAGCTCTGGGCAAGGGATGGGGGAGCTGAAAAATGAGCTGGTTTTGGTGGCCAAGCTTCAGCACAAGAATCTTGTCCGGCTTGTCGGTGTTTGCCTGGAGGAGGACGAGAAGATTCTTATCTATGAATACATGCCCAACAGAAGTCTAGATACCATCCTTTTTGGTGCATTTTCTAATAATTTAGCACTACTACACCTATTGCAATTTGCAAAAGCAATTCATGCCTCTCATGCTTGTCATTTGAATGACAGATCCTGAAAAAAGCAGTTTGCTAGACTGGGCAAGCAGGCTGAAGATAATAAACGGAATCGCTCGAGGATTGCAGTACCTCCATGAAGATTCCCAGCTGAAGATTGTTCACCGGGACCTCAAGGCAAGCAACGTTCTACTAGACTCCGATTATAACCCCAAGATTTCAGACTTCGGTTTAGCGAGGCTCTTTGGAGGCGATCAATCGCAGGATGTCACGAATCGTGTTGTCGGAACATAGTAAGCAGTTAAGCACATTCTAGTTATCGAAGAGTATCACGTTGTAGTGACGTTAATGGCATGTTCTTATTTGCAGTGGATACATGGCGCCAGAATACGCGATGCGTGGGCACTACTCCATCAAGTCAGACGTGTTCAGCTTCGGCGTCCTGATCCTAGAGATCGTCACGGGGAGAAGAAACAGCGGCTCCTACGACAGCGAGCAATCAGTCGATCTCTTAAGCGTCGTGAGCACCAACTGCTTATCCATTTCGTCGTCATGTTCAATTAAGTATCCGTCACTTGTAATGACAGTTAATCTGACGCAGATATGGGGGCACTGGACCATGGGAACCATCGCGGAGATGGTGGACCGGTCCCTGAGCGAGCGAGCGCCGGGAAGCCAGATCGTCAACTGCGTCCACGTGGGGCTGCTGTGCGTGCAGGAGAACCCGGCGCACAGGCCGGCCATGTCGGCCGTGAACGTGATGCTCAGCAGCAACACGGTGTCGCTGCAAGCCCCCACCAGGCCGGCGTTCTACATCCAGAAAAGCGCAGGGCCGGAGGCGTACTCGGAGTCGTTCGTGGGGACCTTGCCGTCCACGGGGAGGTCCGTGGCCATGTCGCCCAACGAGATGTCCATCACGGAGCTTGAGGCCAGATAAAGGCCCAAATAAAGAAGGAAGTTTAAAGGGAAAACTGAAGTATTGGCAGGTGCATTAAAGAATTGAAGTATTGCCGAGTATGTGATTGTATTGTAAGAGTATTGCATACTGGAGTATACTGTTGACAGCTTCCTAAGATTAATACACACACGTAACGCACTTAGGCACAATGCCTAAGTGCGTTAGATTATAGTAGAACTCCGGAGCATTGCTGACCTTAAAGAATTCTTTATTCCTTGTCTTGACAAAAGGGCAGGGTCTGCCAATCAGTTAAGGAGGGAAAGGAGGTTTACGACAGGGTATCACCGGGCGACGAACCGGTGAGCAGATCACCGGGTGAAAGACGACGTTCACCGGGTGGGCTCTGTGATCAGTCCACCTGTTCGGCATTACGATCATGGTACGGCGAACGAGATGGCCGTGTAAAAGTATTGACGATGTTCAGCAAATCACAAATGATGCGGGCCTCTGAGGGAGAGTTTTATCATCGGACGGTTAACAGTGCCGATACGAGAACGACACTTATTCAGCCGAATACGGTATGAACTCCAGATTCCATATACAAGCGATAGAATCAGATTCGGTTACATCAAGGGATGGATTACTAAATATACAACTCTTTTTCTTAAGACACCCCTCAATCACAAACCAATAGATTGAGATTGTGTCTTAAAGTTTTGAGTTGTATTCCTAGCGGCTTGGTTAGACTATCGGCGAGCTGATCTTGTGATGATACAAACTGAATTTCCAAAGCCTTTTGCGCTACCCTTTCATGAACAAAATGGAAATCAACTTCAATATGTTTCATTCTGGCATGAAACACTGAATTTGCCGACAAATACGTCACACTAAGATTATCACACCACAGAATTGGCGCCCTGACTTGAAATATTCCAAGTTCTCCTAAAAGGGACTGAATCCAAACAATTTATGCCGTTGCATTTGCTAATGCTTTGTATTCAGACTATGTACTCGACCTTAAAACAATAGCTTGTTTCCTCGAGCTCCACGATATGAGATTTGATCCAAAGAACACTAGAAAGCCACCGGTGGAACGTCTGTCATATGTGCATCCAGCCCAATCTGCATCAGAGAATGCACTGATCAGTGTTGATGCAAATTTCTGGATTGTCAATCCAGCTCCTAGTGTATGTTTAAGATATCTTAGAATCCTTTTAACAGCTATCCAATGGCGATCAGTTGGAGATTGCAAAAACTGACATACTTTATTAACCACATATGATATATCAGGTCGAGTCAATGTTAAATATTGTAATAATCCAACTATACTTCTGTATTTAGTTATCTCTGCCGACAATAGTACTTTCCCTTCTGTTTTTGCCAATTTCTCTGATGTTCACAATGGAGAAGAAACAAGTTTACAATTTTTCCATCCCAACTCGAGATAGCAATTATGATGCATATTTTGTCTGAGACAACACTGCACCTGTCCTGAATCTCTTGATTTCAATGCCCAAGAAAATAGTGAATATCACCGAGATCCTTCCAAGCAAACTCAACTTGCAAAGCCTGAATAAGCTCCAGCATAGCCTAATTTGAAGATCATGTTATTATGATATCATCCACATAAATTAACATATACATGATCTTTCCTCCATGATTATAGATAAATAATGAAGTATCTCCGCGGGATGGTAGAAAGCCTAGTTCTTGTAGCTTTGAACTTAACCTTGAATACCATGCCCAAGGAGGTTGTTTCAGACCATATAATGCTTTGTCAAGTTTGAACAAATAACTTGGAAATTGTGGATGTTCATACCCAATTGGCCGCCTCATGAACACATTCTCTTCTAGACTGCCATGGAGAAACACATTTTGTACATCTAGCTGTCGCAAGCACCAATTACAAGATATAGGAATTGACAAGATAAGTCGAATTGTAGTTGTTTTTACCACTGGACTGAAGGTATCCTCATAATCTATACCGAATCTCTGTTTGAACCCTTTTACTACAAGTCGTGCCTTGTGCCGATCAATTGTTCCATCTTCTTTCCTTTTTAACTTGAATACCCATCTGCAATTAATAATATTTCGACCATGGTGAAAAGGGACAAGATGTCATGTTTTGTTCTTCAACAAAGCTATGAATTCTTGATCAATTGCATTCTTCTAGTATGGTTCTTCCAATGCTTCAACATAAGATGTTGGCTCAACTGTGGCTAGATTTGCCTGACTTTTCCTGTTCATGTCATAACGAAATGTTCCATCATTGAACACCTTCGGTTTTTGGACTCCATCCCTCAACCGAGTCTACATGGGATGTTTGTGAGATGTTGGTTTAGTATTCATAGTACTGCTATCACTGTGTGTGCTGCTACCACCATGTAGCTCATCTGCTACTATTGTTGATTCGTCGTTCGCTGATGCTATCGATGAAGGCAAATCCTCCTGTAAATCAACATGAATAGCTTCCAACACATGATCGGTTGAAAAAATAGTATTACCAGGTATATACCTAGCCATACGATCATCCCCATCAACCACATTGTCCATACTCAGAAAAGGTGAGGAAGAGGACAATTGTGGAAGAACTTAGTTAAGGATAGATTGATTTTCAGTGGAATTCGACAACTCATAGTAAGGAAAGATATTTTCATCAAAAATGACATCTCTAGAGATATAAATACAACCAGTGGGAGGATAAATGCATTTATATCCTTTATGATGACTACTATATCCAAGAAATACTCACCGTTTAGACCTAAATTGGAGTTTTCTCTCATTATATGGACGAAGACAAGGCCAACATGCACACCCAAAACTTTTTAGGAATGTGTATGTAATATCTCGTTTATTTAAAGAGAATATAAGGAGACTGGAAGATTTCATATTTGCCTCGCCAAGAAACCTAACAAAATCTGTTATCATCTTGCAACGTGATTTTCGCGACTGGAACAGCTTCGAATGGAAAACCTCATAACTAGAAAGTTGTAGATCTATTTGCATAGTCCAATTTAGAGTCTTCACTGACCTAATTTGGAGTTCCGACATATGAGATATGGGGCCATAAGGCAGGCTGCATAGAGAATCAAAATCCGTAACTGAGTCAACTTCTAAAGCAAATTTGGCAATTAAGATGATGTTTCCGGAAAAGCTCCTCAAATATAAAGTTGAATTACTATGAGTTAGCTAAATGGGGAAAAAACGAATCACTCCATTATGAGTTCAGGAGAGAAAGTTATAACCTTCGAAAGGTTCACTGCAAGGAAGAAAAGTGGAAAACCGACTCAAATTCAAAGTGTATTCTGAATCAAATTCAATGTTGGTTGTTTACAACCCTACCACGTCCAAACCATGACCCTCTAGACCCTTGGACTTTAAATAGGACCCTAGGGGTGTCCCCTTGTGCTCCCCAAACCCTAGCCACCACCCTCTCCCTGCTGCACTCCTCCCCAGTCCCTACCCTAAGGCGCCACCTCCCCTGACACCACCTCCTATGCGTCGCCTCCACCATTGCCGTGCCGGGCCGCCCTGTTGCCTGGGTGGCTGCTACCAAGGGGAAGAGAAAGGTCATCAAGGAGGGAAGGAGCAAGGACGAGGGAAAGAAGGAGAATAAGAAGGGAATGAAGGAAAAAGGAGGAAATTCGTGGGGTTTTCGTGATCCTTCATGTTCTTCAAGGGTATCGCCTGTTAATCCCTAGAATTTGCCATGGTTTAGTCATTGTTAAGATTGTAGATCATTTTTCTTAGGGTAAGATTGTTTTTCAGCATGCTCTAGTTCGTCAAGGTTAGATGCAGAACCTTGCAGAGGCGATTCGGGGTATTTAGACTCAGATTAAGAGGTTTGACCAATTAGAGAAAAGTTATATAATATCGTTAGATTTCCAAGAAGGTCTGTATCATTAGAATCCGAGTAGCGAGCAAAATTTACATCCTCGGGAAGGTCGTTGTCTAGAATTTGGACGTAGCTGGCAGATATTGTGAAGTTGGGTCAGTTTGATCTAGTAGATGATAAAATTAAAATGCAGTGATAACTTGAATAATATAGAAAATTTTGAGTAGTTTTCATAACTAGTATCGTTCATATATTTTCAAGTTTTAGAATTAAAGATATAAATTTGTGGAGTGGATTGTCTTGACAAATTCTGGGATGGTTTTCGGGGAAAGAAATAGGGCAAAAAATGGTAGAATTAGAGGTGCGTCATAACTAGTAAGTTCTAGTATTTTTAGTGAGGATTTCATAGAGTCTTGTTTGAGTGATTTTGGTGTTCGTATGAATAAGTTAGAGCCATTTTACTACTGAGACAGTGGGTAGTGTGTCCGGTAGTTTTGGATTAATTGGGTCGGTTTGGCGTAGACATGCGATGACGATGAGTGTAAAATGTGAATTATGTGATGCTCAAATTTTATGATGTGTTTTTAATTATTTGTCCAGTGAGTGTGGCCTCTAGTGCCTACCGTCGCCTCGCTATCCAGCTCCTTTGTGATAAAGGGGAAAGTGCATGGCAAACAGTGATCGATGGTGGATCATTGTATTATTTATCGCTCATTACCATTATTATTATTTTTTTGCTTTCAGCTTATTTAATTGCAAACAATATAAGTGATCATGATATTAATGGATGACGGTATTATTGATGAACTTATGTCAAATTGAGCACTCATAAGCATCATTGTATGAAGAGAAGGTGATCTTGGTGATTACATATCTACCTTGTTGGTAGAGATTCCACGGGAGTGGAGGAGGTCCTTGATCATTTTGGAGGACAGGCTTGAGAGTGAATATTGTCGCGAGTGTTCACTCACACTATACCGATATACACGAAAGGAGTTGCATGTGAACATGTAGTGTATTGACAACTTGCATTTAATGAAAAGGGAAGATTGAGAATTGAGTATGAAATGAAAGATGGGAAAACAGTTGATGGTGATGGTGATATTGTTTATAGTTGATTAATCATTGTTCATTGTTTATTATTGTGCATGCTGAGTCGTGGATCCACTCTTATTCTATTGTTGTTTTTAGGTGAATGTTGATGACGTTGCACATGGGAAGGGCTAGTAGACTTGGAACCACGTAACACATTCAAATACTTGAAACATTTGCAATGAGACACTTTATTAGCATGATGATTTATAGTTAGGACATGATAGTATTGCTTAGGATTAGATGATAGGTTGGAGTTTATTGCTCATTTAATAGCCTTTATGCGATTGGTTTGCGTAAATCTTGGTTTATCATCTTACTATGCTTCCTAGAAAATAATTATCTTGGTCATATCATTATGCTTGTCTTAGTGTGACCCGTGGACGGGTTTTTATTATTGATATGCTTGCTGTAATTTACTATTAATTGATGTTAAAATTGATAGTTAGTATAACTTAGTGGCATTCCGGGCTCAGTGTTGGGCCGGGGTGTTACAGTGTAATTTGGTTTTGTGCCTAGAAGACGCTCTATAGGTGTCGAGGATTGGATTACTTTGCTAGGTAGTCCGTTGATGAGAAAACAAGCAGTTTAGCAAGCTTCATCCCAAAACCGAACATACATAGATGCTTGAGCTAACAAAGACAATCCTACGTCAACCATGTCAGACCCCGGGTATGGACTACCTGAAGCCCTCGTTTGTGTACCATGCTAGTCCCATGATCAGTAACTAGTACACACATCCACAATGTTGGCATACACATCCATACACAATATACATACAACATGAAACAAATGTAGTACTTAACTTAAACGATTATATCATAAGTGTATAATACATGGCCGATCGACCAAATAAAATGATAAGTATCAGAAGTAGTGAATTAAACAGCGGAAGCATAATATATAAAGTCCAAAAGTCCAGCGGAATGCCCATCCAAACCATTAGGCAACCAACAAGAACAAATCCTAGAAAGACTTGTCCCCGTACCCCCCAGTACTTGGACTGAAGAAGGTGTCGTCCAGCATGTGGCCATCCTCATCCTCTAAACAACAATTTAAGCAAGATTGAGTATATTGCGTGCTCAGTAAGACTTATATAAATTTTATGATACAATGCAAGTCTTGCTGAGTATGCAATGTACTCAATCTTACTTAAATCATGGCTAACAAGGGAGGAGGCTCTAAGCTACAAGTTGTTTTCAGCATTAAGTAAATTTTATTTGCAATATCAATACATAGTATTTTACAACGGAAGTTTAAAGAGTAGTTAAGTAGATAAAGAACAACAAGTAAGTACTTGATAATAATAAATCGTAACCCTCCTTGGCTATGAACAACATCTTACTTTCAGCTATAGACATGACACTCAACTCAAATATCAACAACAAAACTGTTTCCACATTTTTTTTCCAACAAGAGCCATTTTTGCAAAAAAAAAACAAGTCTATACCCATTAAGACTGCACTAAGCACGCTCATGATCACGAGCACAACTATTTTAATAGATTTACACTCTGTAGAGGTGTACAACTTTAACCGCAGTATACAAATTCTCTAGTTTATTTGGCATCCGTCGATACCATCACACACAATATTACAGTATGCAGTCTAGAGCACGCAACGAAGCCTTTATATCATCTAGTCCTAATCTTGCACTAGCCTGGCTATGAAAACCCTCACTCCGATATCGGGTACCTCCTGTTACAGTGAGGCATTAACTATTGTATCAGAAGGCTTTGGTTCCAATGCTTCGGTGAACGAAGTCCCTTCGAGAAAGCCTACCTGGTCATGCCCATACTACTGCGGCCTACCAACATGCTAGGCTAGTCGTCGATGACTTAATTAGCTAAGGATGTCTCTTACCGGCACATGAGGTTGTACGCTTAGGCTTAGATAGGACTTGCGGGCGTTCGGTCCTTAATTGACCCGGGTGAGGATCTTCCCTGTCTACTTATGAGATACACCTCTCACACTCCTTGGATTATAATATAACTTGTCCGCGTTATAAACTAAGTTTTTCATTTTTATTTGTATACAAAATAATAGAGGTAAACCCCTTTGGGCCATCATTTCAAAATCTCCCAAATTCATGTTCAACATGTCATCTATTTTCTCATTTTTGTAAATCTAGAGCCCGGCTAAGCAATTGTGTGATATTCATACTTGAAATACCCAAATTGACATCATCTATTGCCTAAACCATAACCTATTGGCTACAACAGTAAGGATACTAATTTTTCAAGGAGATCATGCATTGAATAGGAATATAACTACTGTTATCCCCAAATATAACAATTTTAAGCAAACATATACGCATGCATATTAGATTTTACAAAAATAAGTACAATAATTAAAATAGTAGGATCAAAATGGTCAAAGGAGGTGCTTGACTTGCTCTAGTATCTCAGAGCATGAGGATGGAGGATTGTCGTAGATTTCGTTCGAAGTATCAACGTCTGTTAAAAAAGAGTCGATAGCAAACTAAATATCGAAAACAATTTAAATCACAAAAAAAATCCAAATATTTTTTGCGTATTCAAACATAGCATGATTTTATATGTATTTATAAAAAGGATTCATTCAATTTGGAGTTCATATGCAAAAGTTATTGACGTTTTAATTTGCTTCTGTTTGGAAATTCCAAAAATTAAGAAAAGGGTGTGACGAGGATCTAATAATCCTCATTTTATCTATTATCTATAATTCTTATTATGGGTAAATATGATGTCACATAGTCTCCAGAAGTACCCCTTATTTTTATAAAGGAGAGGCCTACCAAGTGATTGTAGGATTTTCTACAATCACCCCCCATAGTCGTAAGTCTTACTACGACTACTACCTGGTCGTAAGTCTTTCTACGACCATTACATGGTCGTAAGTCTTTCTACGATCATTACATAGTCGTAAGACCTTTTACGACTACTACCTGGTCGTAAGTTCTCCTACGACCAGGCAAACCACGACCACCTTATAATCAAACCTACAGGCAAGTGGGTCCAATTGATTAAGGAATTCGAACGGTCTGCACGCACTATTATTCCGCGTAGTAATAGTGCTTAAATACCCCATTATCTCTGAATGATAACTGCCAGACGGCGTGGAGAAGCCAAAGCGCCGGTAATTACTGCCATCATGCGCCCATTACTGGCTCAATTAAGGCGCCTCTTCCGCAGGACAAAACGGCTACTCTTTCACGACTATATAAGGGCATCAATCAGAGACAGCAAAATGGAGGAGACAGCAAAATAGAGGACACAGCAAAATAGAGGACACAGCAAAATAGAGCGAGTCAAGGGGAAATACAAGTACTATTCTCTGTAATAGTCTTAGCTTCTTACTTGATCATCAAGAATACCACACCACACAGGATTAGGGTTATTATTCTCTCCTGAGAAGGCCTGAACCTGTCTAAACATCCCGTGTCAACCACTCTGCGTGATTTCATCTCTAGGAGACCCCCCGAATCAAATAATCTTTACGTAAGATCGGTTCTAATACACCGACAGTTGGCGCCGACCGTGGGGAACTTCCGGTAATCTCTTGTCAACATACTCTCTTTTTCCAAATCTCATGCAATCATGGCAGGAGAATGGAACGAGGAGAACTGGTTTGACTTGGCAGATTACGCAGACATCGACATGGATGCCGGTTTCGACTACGAGCCGAGTGATGCATCCGCTGATGGTGATGTTGCCTCCGGAGATTATTCTCCAGGAAACCATCCCATTAATGGAGTTGAGGAGGGATCCTTATTTGGTCTCGACCAATTCGTAATTTCTTACGACCAGCTTTCGACCACTTAGTGATCATGTTCGACCAGCTCGTATCTCCATACGACTAGTCCGTATCTGATCGAACTGAAAGACCTTCTCGTATATTATCCCTTTGCCTCACGATGTCAGGTTAAACTCAAGGTGAGATGTTGTATCATCCATGGACTGTTCAATATTTTCTCGATCAAGTGTCGAATGACTTCATGTGCTCGACACTTCGACTACTAGTGGCATGGTCATGCACTTTTTTTATCCGACCACAACGAGGGGCCCAGAGACATCTCTCCTGTTATGTTAGGAGGGGCAAATCTCATATCCGACCAGTCACATCCCTCCGCACATTTCATAGCATACCCAAAAGCTACCTTTATAACTACCCAGTTACAAGTAGTGTTTGGCAACTCCTAAGAGTGCTAATACACATGTAGGAAACTATGCTGATCTCATATCTAAGGATTATACATCATCATTGCTTGAGACTAACTAATGATACATAGAATCATAACAATCTCAATAGTGTCTCAAGGTGGGTCTTTTCCAACACCATGTTCTCTAACATGTGTCCATATTATTGGTTTGATATCTTCATATCCATGACTTATGAAATCTAGTCATCAACCAATACATATGCTAGTCTATTCATATGTGTTCTCATATGTTTCCGACCAGGGAACGTTTAAGAATAATCATCACAGAAATATAGAGTTTCACAATCAAGTCGCATACTTGATAATAAATATTATTGATATTATTCTAGGAACAAGATAACATATTATCCAATGTTATAAACATAATGAAATATAATCATCTTTATGATTGCCTCTAGGGCATATTTCCAACAGGGACGACCCCGACAAGTGGGCCCAGGGTAGCAGCGGCACAAGGAGGCACAAGTCGGAGTGTGGTTCGGTCGGTGGTTTAGTTGGTTGGGTCGAGTCCAGTCAATAGGTTTGGTCCGAGTCAAACTGTTGACTGATTTGAAATCAAAACCTTCTACTTTGACCAGAGGTTTAAAAATAGAAAATAAACTTCTAAAATTCTAAAAAAATTTAGAGATGTTTCTGGGATGACCTATTACCCATATAAATTATCTAACCTCACTGTTCATATTTTAATTCCTTCTTCGGAATGGCTTTTGAATTGGGTTTGAAATTTCACAAGGTTGAGTTAGGTTCCAAAAATTTGAGAAAATTCATATTTATTCATGACAATTATTATAAGGTTTAAATAAATTATTTCCCAAGGATAATCATAAATATTTAATATTATTTTCTTTTGGAGCTTCAATTTGAGTTGCATGTTTCACTTTGATTCAAAAAATTCAAATGCAAGACTTTGTGCATATGCTGCAGAAATCAAATGCATGATCATAAGATGCATACTAATTCTAATAATTAAAATTGGGGCTGTGACAAACCTCCCCCTGCAAAGAATCTCGACCCCGAGATTCTGTCGGTTCGACGAATAGGTCGGGAAATTCGGTTTGCATCCGGTCCTCACGCTCCCAAGTTGCTTCATCTTTAGTATGGTTACTCCACTAAAACTTTAAGAATTTTATGTTACGATTTCTTGTCTTGCGCTCCATTTCTTCAAGATTGCGAATCGGGAGCTCTCAATAAGAAAGATCGGGTTGCAAATCGAGTTCTTCCAACTGGGTTGCCTCGGTTGGGACTCGAATGCACTTCTTCACATGTGATATATGAAAAAAAAAATCATGTACATTTGAGAGTGATGGTGGCAATTCTAATTGATAGGCCACCGATCCTCATTTCGCTAGAATTCGGAATGATCCGATGTAGCGTGGTGCCAACTTGCCCGTGACTTGAAAGTGATGTGTTTCCTTTCATCGAGATGACTTTAAGGTAAATATGATCATTCACCTCAAAGCTCAACTCGCGCCGACGATGGTCAGCATAAGACTTCTGACGAGATTAAGCTACCTGGAGTCGCTCCCGTATCACATGAACTTGCTCTCCGACGTCCTCCACCAAGCTCGGGCCATAGAATGGACTCTCCTCAGTCTCGGACCAGTTCAAAGGCGTCTGACAAGCTCTCCCATACAGCGCATCGAAAGGTGACATTTGTAGGCTTGATTAGAAGCTATTATTGTAGGAGAATTCCGCATACAGCAAGTATTTCTCCCAATTCTTGCTATAGGACAGCACACATGCTCGAAGAAGGTCTTCTAAAATTTGGTTTACCCTCTCGGTTTGTCCTCCGGTTTGTGGGTGGTATGCGGTGCTAAAAGATAGTCCATCCCCATTGCTCGGTGGAGACATTTCCAGAAGTATGATGTGAACTGAGTGCCTCGATCTGAAATAACAACCTTTGGTACACCGTGGAGGCAAACAAAATTTGGGAAAATTCATATTTATTCATAACAATTATTATAAGGTTTAAATAAATTATTTCCCCAGGATGATCATACGTATTTGATATTTTTTCCTTTTGGAACTTCAATTTGAGTTGTATATTTCACTTTGATTCAAAATTTTCAAATGCAATATTTGTTGCATATGCTCCAAAAATGAAATGCATGCTCATTAGATACATATTAGTTCTAATAATTAAAATTGGGACTATGACACGGTGACATCGAGGTAAGGGGCGCTCGGGTAGGGAGGGGAACGGATGAAAGTAAGGGCGCTAGGGAGGGGAACCTACGAGTACAAGTAACAGCGCAAACCCTATTAGGGCCCTACTAATAAAGGAATATCACAGAAGATTTTATTATGGAACCGTCTATGATAGTTATCACTCACGGTTCCATAATATAACCGTCCGTGATATGATCTTATATCACAGATGAATATATTTTTAAAATAAGTATGTGTTAAGTATCACATACGATTCCATAATAGAACCGTCTGTGATATCTGACAAAAATGGCGAGGAATTATATCTGAATATTTGCTAAAACTATGCTAAAACCACTAATTTTACGACAATATATGTGCATTAACTATGATTATTACTACTGAAATTATATCTGAATATTTGTTAAAACCGTTAATTTTACGACAAGTAGTTCAGCACCTGTGGAAAGAACTTGGCGTACTCATGCCTAATCCTACAGGTGTCGCTGCAGAAGACAACATAATCGCTCCACCCTTTCGTCATGCTGCAGCCGGTGCTCGTGCACCGGTGGCCGTCCTTCAGCAGCACCAACACCCGGCCCTGCAGCCCGGCCATCTTCTTCCACGTTGCCTCCCAGACCGCGTCTGCATCGAGCCTCCGACACCGCCTACACTCCCAATTGGTCCTCTTGGCCATCTCGCACCCGTCACCGGCCGGCTCGCCCTCGACCTGGCTGATGTAGTGCTTCCCAACGTCGCGCGCCTCGCCGACCGTATAGAGGACGAGGCCGAGCACATAGGCCGTGGCCTTGTGGCCGGTGGTGGCCGCCCGGTCGAGGCTTACGAGGCTACGCCCTGGTGCGCGAAGACGAGTGTGAGGCCGACAATGAACCAGGCCTCTGGGTTGCTAGTGCCGGCCAGGTGGTTGATGACGGTGAGGTAGCGCTCGTTGTCCTGCCACTTCATCGCCTTCTCCCGTTCCAGCGCCACGAACCTCCCCACGGCTCGCTCCATGGATGCCTTGTATATGGCCTTGCAACTCCAATATACGTACACAATTCAAGACGTCAGAATCTTAATACACTAATTACTCCATAAGAGAAAATTAAAAGGGCAAATTGAGGGCGTTGTTGCTAGTCAAATTAGTGACATATTTTTCTAAAAAATAGTAACATGTATGCATGGATGGATTAGTTGCCACCACAAACAGTAGTACGTATTTTTGTTGGTATATAAATACGTACGTAGCTCGTAGGCTGCAGAGGTCAGCCATGAGCTAAGGAGAGCTCGCGGCCACGAGGCTGACGATGTGGACGACGACATCGTGAGAAAGAGCGATGGCGATCGACAACCTCCTCGCCTTGGTCCTCGCTGTCATGCATTAATTGATGCTCTTCTGCAGCAAGAACTCGCTTAATTACTGCTAGATATGGAAGCATCGTAACGTCGACGTGCGAGACGAAGAGTCGCATCGCGCAGGAGCCGAAGCGGCATTGAACATATCACAGGCACTTCCAACCATCAACCGTTTGTGATACAGAAGTATCATATATCACAGACGATTATATTTAAAAACCGTCTGTGACGCCTGTAATAATCACAAACAAATGTTATTAATAACCGTCTCGGAATTATCATAGATAATTTTTATTAAAAACCGTATGTGATAATTACGTATCACAGACGATTCTACCAATCGTAAGTAACATAGACGGTCACAATTGTAAAACCGTTTATGATAATTATAACACTAACGATTTCTAGAGAATCCATCTATGATGAATTGTCCAGTATAACTTCTTTTGCAATAGTGATGGAAAATCCTGTCAAGGTTGCCACTTGCACTCACTTATGGGAAAATGACAAATGCAGCCATATTGTGGTTGTGGTCGTAATCAGGCCATCTTGGTTGTTAATCGTGTGGCTTAATAGAAAAGGTTAGGCTACGTTTGGAACACAAAAAAATTATATGATTTTCACCTAAATTCAATGAAAGCAGTTGAACTCAAACAGGTCTCAGCCTTCACGGCTACAGTTGCACCCCAGATGCAGTCGCAGTAGTGCGGGACCCACAATGCAGCGCCTCGACCTTGACCTTGTTGTCGGCTATAAATTCCCGCCTACCCTTTCGCTCGTCTCCCACTCCTCACCTCGTCTTTGCTCTGCCCCTCGCCACTGCAGGATCACAGAATGGCGCTCACTCGCCTCCTAGTCGTCCTCCTCGGCGCGACATTGCCACTGCTCTTCTCCCGTGCAGGTAATCGCGGCGACGTACAAAGACTGCTGTTTTGGGGATAAACGGCACGCGCAGTTTGGTAACAATGGCAATTTTTCTTGGTGTACATTGCAGAGGCGGGCGAGGTGGGCGTGTGCTACGGGAGGGTGGCAGACGACCTGCCGGATCCAGCATCGGTGGTGCAGCTTCTGAAGCAGAACAGCATCACGATGGTGAGGGTGTACGACACCAACCCGAAGGTGCTGAGCTCGCTGGCCAACACCGGCATCAAGCTGATGGTGACGCTACCTAACGAGCAGCTGGCCTCTGCGGCCGCGGATCCATCGTACGCGCTCCAGTGGGCGACAAGCAACGTGAAGGCGTACTACCCGGCCACGCAGATCCATGGTGTGGCTGTGGGGAACGAGGTGTTCGACCAGGCAAAGGACTTGACCCCGCAGCTCGTCCCGGCCATGAAGAACGTGCAGGCTGCGCTGGCGAAGCTGGGCCTGGCCGACGCCGTGAAGGTGTCCACGCCGATCCCGTTCACTGCTCTCAAGGAGTCGTTCCCGCCGTCTGCGGGCGCGTTCCGGGATGACATCGCGCAGTCGGTGATGAATCCCATGCTCGACTTCTTGGATCAGACCGGCTCGTATCTCATGGTCAATCTCTACCCATTCTACGCATACTTGGCTCAACCAGACAAGATCTCCCTCGACTACGCGACGTTCCAACCCAACGACGGCGTGCTCGATCAGGGGACCGGCCTCACGTACTACAGCCTCTTTGACGCCCAGCTCGACGCCGTTTACTATGCAATGGACAGGGCCTCCTATGGTAGCGTGGGGACCTCGACGGTCAATGCCCAAGCAAGGGCGGGGAGCCGCAGGCCCAGGGTCCCCGTGGTAAGTTCGGAGACAGGGTGGCCCTCCTATGGTGACTGGGCGGCCTCGAAGGCCAACGCCCAAGCGTACAACGGAAACCTCATCAGCCACGTGCTCTCCGGCAACGCCGGTACCACGTACAGCCTGCTCGCCGACAATGCCGGCACCCCGTACAGCCCCGACGCCGACATCTCCGTGTACATCTTCGCCCTTTTCAACGAGAAAGACAAGGGAGGGGCAGCCACGGAGCGCAACTTCGGCCTGTTCTACCCGAACATGCAGAAGGTGTACGAGATCGACTTCGTTCACGGCAACAGCCCCCCAGCCCCGACCCCGCGAAGGCGAGCTGGTGCGTGGCCAACGCGGCGGTCGGGGATACGCGGCTGCAGGCGGCGCTGGACTACGCGTGTGGCCACGGCGCGGACTGCACCGCCATCCAGCCCGGCAAGCCGTGCTACGAGCCCAACACCAAGCTCGCGCACGCGTCCTACGCATTCAACGACTACTACCAGCGCAAGGACCGGACCAGCGGGACGTGCGACTTCGCTGGCGCCGCTTACGTCGTCTACCAGGCACCTGCAGGTGAGTTCCCGCTAATAATCGGGCAAGTAGATGTACGGGCTTGATTGCTTGCGGGGCAGTTTTGTTTGTGCACCACATATATACATGATGGTTTAACCGATCGATATCTTACAGGGTGTTTGTTTGCATTAATTGTTAACCGAGACAGGCACCTGCGACCCCGCGAAGGCGAGCTGGTGCGTGGCCAACGCGGCGGTCGGGGACGCGCGGCTGCAGGCGGCGCTGGACTACGCGTGCGGCCACGGTGCGGACTGCAGTGCCATCCAGCCCGGCGCGCGGTGCTTCGATCCCGACACCAAGGTCGCGCACGCCTCCTACGCCTTCAACGACTACTACCAGCGCAACGGGCGGGCGACCGGCACGTGCGACTTCGGCGGCGCCGGTTCCATTGTCTACCAGGCACCAAGTGAGTTCACGCGAATCATCCCTTCTTGCAGGCTCTTGTTTAAGTAATAAACGGTGATCTTACTTGTGTATGTTCCCTTGTTTACAGAGATAGGCAACTGCGTGCTCCCATCGACGGGCTGAACTGAAGAAACGGTAGCAATTAAGACCGAAGGCTAGCTAGGCTACCAGCTGGGTATACGAGATTTAGGAATAAATCCGTATTATTCTCTACTTTTAATAAAGAAAGTCTAGTTTTCACCCATCTACTACAAAACTAGACACATAAACCCATGTACTTTCCAATCCGGTGCATATCTAATCTAATTACAATACCATCCATGGCTTCTTTAATTTGTTAAGTGTCCAGGTTAGCAGTTGTGCTGATTCCGCGGGCAATACCACCTCTCCTTCCTCTCCCTCTTACTCTCTCCGTTCTCAAATAACTGTCATAGTTTATTTGACCATTAATAATATTATTTTTTATGATACCTAACTAAATATTTCAAAAAATATTATTCGTTAAAGTGCAAGTTGGCTTGGCTAAGTTAACGGTGGCATATACTTCGATAACGGAGGGAGTACTTTACCAGATCTCATCTACTTTGGATGTCTTCCTCCTTGTCGACCGCGCTATATATGTCTGGGACTTGCACAATCTCAATAGTAGTGATGAACACCAGGCCACCGCCAAGCTGTTGCAATGGGCTCTACGACTCACCTTCGTTGCGTACACCCCCAATTGCTCGACCAGCTTTGGTCCAACCTAGATCCAAGCACTGGTGGCAGATGGCCAGGACTCAAACCACAACTGCTGGCTAGGCTGAGATGACCCGAGTTAGTCTCCTCGAGCGGATGGGATAAAATTTATCGAATAGTGATCCAAAATAGAAAATGGTGGCAGAAAAAAATCAGGAAAATACAAAATTGATCTTACATTATGGTCAAGATCTAGGACATATTACGGGTATTATATAAGTACTAGTCATGTGCACGCGCGTTGCAACAGAAACTCATACCAGTGACTGATATCAATAGAAGGAACCAGCCGTTGTGGAAAACAGATCTTAGAGGTACATCAGAGTAAGAAAATTACCAAGGACACAGATGTTGGTTTTAGAAGCTTCCTTGATGGAATTTATCATTGAACCCTGCTCACCAATAAGGCTGGTTGACTGTTGACTTGGTGTAAGAATATGTGTCCCACCCATACAATCAGATCACATGTCTAAACCATCATCATTAATTGTGAACTAATATACTCTTAGTAGTGCATCAATGGCTGGAGGTATCGGCTCATCAGGTTGTTCCTTTGCAAACATGATTACCTTTGAACGAGAAAAAATATATGAAAAGAGTGTTTTTAGGAAAATTGTATTGTCTGTTGAACTAAAACATAAATCATGCCCTTCTTTTCATGAACGACAACCCACCACAGCTAAAACAATTTGATAGACACTAAGAGAAACAAAGTTAATAATAAATGGTGTAAAGACACAACAAGCAAGATGCTTATATTGCAGTCACCATGAAAGCTGACATTGAGATGCATAGTTTATAATAACATAATGGAACAACAAGCATAAAAAAGTTGAAGAACCACTGAATTTTTGGTAGCCAATTCGTTGGTAGAATGCCACCTTATTAGAGGGTTGACAAACCATGCTGAAAAAATACATTATCTGCAACTAGCATATTGTAAATGCTTATACACCTCATGTGGAGTACTACTTGACAGTGTTAGCAAAGTTTGATAGGGCCACAAATTTGGTGAAAACATGACACATTTCGGTATAGCTGATCTTTCTACCAAAGAAGCCCAATAGTTTTAGTTGCAACGAAAGACAAAGAAATGTAACTAACCACATGAAAGACAGACACCGATGCTAGCTTTTCAACAATATGGCAACAAATTCTAGTAAAAGAAATACTAACAAATTCCTGACAATAAAAAAGAATATAGAAATGTGTTCTCCAATGAACAAGGATAAATCCTTAGGGTGATCACGGAAATACTAAAGCAGTAATAAGATAACCACTCAACGAACAACTTATAACTCGCTCTGCCGCAGCAAGATGGCCACCTATTACCCGGACATAGGATTTTGTTTCCTCACACAATCTTCTGACCCTCTCTCCTTTGTGACCAATTATTGCGTCAACTTTTGTTGCGGAAATCAGCATCCTGAAGACGGTGGTTCCAGGCCAACCAGGGTACATGTTTTCACCAGCAGAGCAAATGGTATCACCATAGTCTTCATCATCAGTAATTCCTTATTCTAGAACTCCCAATCATTCCATTCCCCTCTTTCCCATGAGATTTGTTGACCACTTCAGCAATCTCTCGCTTTTTGGAATTTGTCTGCGTCTCAGCCATTCCCTCTAGCACTGAAGCATCAAAATAGATAGACAATGAGTCAAAACAAACTGAACAATACAGGATAGCAGCTAGTAGAATGTTCCCATTAAGTCTTTCATCGCATTTGCACGGACCGATCAAGAGATTCAAAGAAACAACTCGATCAAGCACAAGATCGAAGAACACAACCATGTGTTTACACAAATGCGCGATACAATCATGCTAGGGATGCACCTAGGAGACTCGAACAAGCACAAAATCTGCAGCATGGATCGTCCAGCGTGTGCTGAAGGAGGTCAGCAGAGCGGCATCATACCCGATGCTATCGAAGACGAACTACAACGACTGGTCCTTACTGATGAAGATCAAGTTGCAGGCTCGCTGTCTGTGGGACGCCATCGATCCAGGCGATGTCGAGCTCCACGAAGATAGGATGGCGTTGGACGCCATCTGCAGTGCAGTCCCGCCCGAGATGATCTCGACCCTGGTGACCAAGGCGTCGGCCAAGGAAGCGTGGGACTGCATCAAGACAATGCGGGTCGGCAATGAACGCATCCGAAAAGCTAGTGCACAGAAGGTGTGCGCGGAGTACGAGACCACTGTGTTCCGCGATGGCGAGACCGTGGAGGATTTCACCATGTGGCTCACCGCCATCGTCAACCAGCTTGCAATCCTTGGCGACCCTAAACCTGCCGGCAAGGTCGTCGAGAAGTATCTACGCGTCGCCCGACCCAGGTTTAACCAACTCGTCCTCTCCATTGAGACACTTCTTGACATTTCCACGCTGTCGCTGGAGGAGGTGACCGGGAGGCTTAAGGCGGCAGAGGACTCGGGGCAGTCCTCATCCTCTTCTTCCCCGAGCGCCGGTGGCAAGCTCTACCTCACCGAGGAGGAGTGGCTCGAGCGGTACAAGAAGAAGGAGCAAGAAGGCTCCCGCGGTGCTGGCGGCTCAAGCAGTCGTGGCAAGCGCCGTGGCGGAAAGGGGCGAGGTCGCAACGGCGGCGGAAGCTCGGATGGAGCGGGCTCTTGGCCGAAACGCAACGGCGACAAGTGCAGGAACTATGGCAAAACTGGCCACTGGGCCAGGAAATGCCGCACCAAGCCCAAGAAGGAACATGCCCATGTGGCCCAGGACGACGAGCCCACTTTACTCGTGTCAGAGTGCAGCGCCGTCTTCACCACCACTTTGTCGCCGCCACCCAACAATTCCCCACCCGATGAGGAGAGCGACGGATCCAGCCGAGTCGCGGCGACCCTGGTCCCGACGCAACCACCACCACGCGGCACGGTCAAGCTGGTGGAGCAGAAGGTCTTCGCGGCGCTCGGCGGCGCGGAGGAGCAGGATCCCGGGCGTTGGATCCTGGACACCGGGGCCACCAACCACATGACTGGGTCCCGGGCGGCGTTCTCTGACCTCGACACGGCATCACCGGCACGGTGCGGTTCGGTGATAGCTCTGTTGTCCGGATCGAGGGGCGTGGCACGATATTTTTCGCGTGCAAGAACGGCGAGCACCGCGCCCTCGTCAACGCGTACTTCATCCCGCACCTCACCGCCAACATCATCAGTGTCGGCCAGCTCGACGAGTGTGGCTATCAAGTCCTGATCGAGGACGGCGTGATGCGCATTCGTGACGAGCAGCGGCGCCTGCTCGCCAAAATCCACCGGAGCACAGGCCGGCTCTATGTGCTCCACATCAACATTGCATGGCCGGTCTGCTTAACTGCGCGCGCTGGAGAAGATGCGCGGCGCTGGCATGCCCGTTTCGGGCACATCAATTTTGCCGCGCTGCGCAAGATGGGAAGAGAAGAGCTGGTCCGTGGCCTACCTGTGCTAACGCAAGTCGACCAGGTGTGCGAGGCGTGCCTCGCCGGAAAGCATCGCCGCGCACCTTTTTCGCAGCGCGCACTGACACGCTCCACCGAACCCCTCGAGCTGCTGCACGGCGACCTCTGCGGCCCAATCTTGCCACCGACACCCAGCGGCAACCGCTACTTCCTCCTGCTCGTCGACGACCACAGCTGGTACATGTGGGTCGCCTTGTTGCCGGTCAAGAATGCTGCACCAATAGCCATCAAGCGCATTCAGGCGGCGGCTGAGCGCAAGAACGGCAAGAAGCTTCGCGGCGCGCGCACGCATGAGGGGAGAATTCACGGCAGCAAACTTCAATGAGTACTGCGCTGATCTGGGTGTCCGTCGCGAGCTCACGGCGCCCTACACGCCGCAACAAAATGGCGTTGTTGAGCGGTGCAACTAGTCGGTGGTAGGCATGGCACGCAGTATGCTCAAGGCAAAGGGCCTGCCAGGTATGTTCTGGGGGAGGCGATCACCACTGTCGTGTACCTCCTGAATCAATCATCGTCCAAGAGCATCGGTGGCAAGACCCCCTATGAGCTCTGGACTGGGAGCCCGCCAGCCGTGCACCACCTCCGCACGTTCGGGTGCGTGGCGCACGTAAAGATCACCACGCCCAACATCAAGAAGCTGGATGATCGCAGTCGGCCCATGATCTTCGTCGGCTATGAACCGGGATCCAAGGCGTACCGCGTCTACGATCCATTGTCAAGGCGTGTACACATAAGCCGTGATGTGGTCTTCGACGAGCTGTCGTAGTGGCAGTGGACCGGCGACCAGGCGGTGAACATCGATGACGACTTCATCATCAGTACACCACCGTGGTCCAGCCTGGCGTGATCACCACATTTCAGCCAGCACCAGCGGATGGAGTAGTGACGCCACCTGCGCTAAGTACACCTGCGGCAGGCGCGAGTATGTCCACATCAAGCCCGATGGCACCCACGAGCGCGTCGTTGATCGAGTTCGTTTCGCCTCTGCCTGAAGCAGAAGAGGTGCTCGACGACGATCATGACGACGCCCCTCTACGGTTCCGCAGAGTTGACAACGTGCTGGGACCGGCGACAACGCCGGGACTGGTCGCACGCGAGCTGGACGAGGACCTGTTGCTGGTAAGCGCTGAGGAGCCGGCGTCGTTCCAAGAGGCACGACAACATGAGTGCTGGCGACAGGCGATGCTCGACGAGATGACGTCGATCGAGTCCAACGGTACCTGGTGTCTCGTCGACCCACCACCACGCCAGCGCCCAATCGGGCTCATGTGGGTCTACAAGACCAAGAAGGACGCGGCTGGCAACATAACCAAGTACAAAGCACAGCTCGTAGCGAAGGGATACATGCAGCGGCAGGGCATTAACTTTGACGAGGTATTCGCGCCGGTGGTGTAGCTCGAATCTATGCGCCTACTGCTGGCACACGCGGCAAGCGAAGGCTGGGCTGTTCACCATATGGACGTCAAGTCTGCATTTCTCAACGGCGAGCTACAAGAAGAAGTCTACGTCGCACAACCGCCGGGGTTCGTGGTCGCCGGCGAAGAGTATAAGGTTTTGCGCTTGATCAAGGCGCTCTACGGTCTTCGTCAAGCCCCGCGCGCCTGGTATGCCAAGCTGGACGCCTCCCTGGTGTCGCTTGGGTTCCAGCGCAGCGCCTCCGAGCACGCGATGTACGTCCGTGGCGTGGGTGAGCACCGGCTGGTGGTCGGCGTGTACGTCGACGATCTCGTCATCACTGGAGGAAACTCCGTCGAGCCCAAGCACTTCAAGAAGGAGATGAGGGGCACGTTTCAAATGAGCGATCTTGGATTGATGCGCTACTACTTGGGTCTAGAAGTGAACCAGACCAATGACGGCATCACTGTGACTCAAGGAGCATACACGATGAAGATACTCGAGGCGGCAGGCATGGCTGGGTGCAATGCCAGTCATACTCCCATGGAGTCACACCTCAAACTCAGTAAGTTGAGCACTGCCCCTGCTGTTGATGCTACTGAGTACAGAAGGATTGTTGGTGCGCTACGCTATCTGGTGAACACGAGACCAGACCTAGCGTTCTCAGTGGGTTATGTCAGCAGATTCATGGAGAAGCCCACCACCGAGCACCTGGCAGCCGTAAGACTTGTGCTGAGGTATGTCGCCGGCACAATCAACTACGGCTTCTACTACCGGAGGAAGAGAGGAGCCACACATCTTGTCAGCTACAGCGACAGTGATCTCGCGGGCGACGTCGACACCCGCAAGAGCACGTCATGCGTCTTATTCTTCCTCGACATCAACTTGGTCACCTGGCAATCGCAGAAGCAGAAGGTCGTGGCACTGTTCTCATGTGAAGTCGAGTACATCACCGCGACAAAAGTTGCTTGCCAGGGCGTGTGGTTGGCGCGGCTCCTTGCAGAACTCAGAGGAGAGGAGGCCGGCGCCATCACACTGAAGATTGACAACCAGTCCGTGATTCAGCTCAGTAAGAACCCTGTCTTTCATGATCGCAGTAAACACATTGACACAAGATACCACTACATCAGAGAATGCATTGAGGAAAGCAGGGTGAAGGTCGAGTCAGTCGGCACCAATGAGCAACTGGCGGACATCCTGACGAAGGCACTTGGGCGTGACAGGTTCATCAAGCTACGTTCCAAGATTGGCCTCGTCGGCATCAAGCAAGTGTGCAAGGCTTAGGGAGAGATGTGTTAGTTAAGCCTTGTACACGTAGTTAGTTAGTTACTTAGCTGCACGTTTGCATTAGTTAGTTAGTTGCTGCACATTTGCGTGTGTTGCATTAGTTAGTAAGCTGCAGTTTGCATGCGCATGAGACCCGGTTTGTGGACGTCGTTCGCGTAGGAGGGCGTGGCTAGAGAATAGCTCGCGACGTGCCTGAGCTTGCGGACGTGAACGCGTCGTGCGGGCGTGGGGATGGACACGTTCCAACCCACGACGCGAGAAGTGCAGCTCTCGTTCCTTTGTATTGCCTTGCATATAAAAGGAGAAGATAACACAAAAAAGCTGTAGCTTGACGCAGCACAAAAAAACTCCCGTGATCCAGTTGTGTTCGTGTGTGTTAGTACTCGGGTTCTCGCCGGTGATCATCGCCGGGGACCTAACACTTTCTGCCTTGCGTTGCCAACTGAAACCACTATGTAAAATGTTCAGGTAATGGCAGGTTGTTAAAATCAATATTTTGGTTGTAGCTCTAAATAATATGGAATCTAAACTACAATTTAGATATTTATCAATCAAATTAGATTAGATGTCAAGTGACCAAATAAACACTTAAACCATTATTGGAATACACGACACATTGAAAAAAAAAGTTATATCACTATTGGAATACAGAACACATTGAAAAAATATATATTTTTAGTAGAATCAGTAGAATTTTAGATTCTACGATTGGATTCTAAAATACAATCCTACCGAAATATCTCCGATCGAGATTCTCACAACCTTGCAACTTCCTATTGCTAGCTATTTAAATACAGTTGTAACTTATAAGAGCATTTTCAACTGGCGACATTGGCTAATGCTTGCGATTTGCTATCTATTGAATATGAGATAAATAAGACAACATCCAAATTCAGACAACAAAATGACAAACCTGGGTTCTTCTCTGGCAACGGCGAGCAACGGCGGTGGCCGGAGTTAGGGTTAGGGTGGTGGGGTTCACCAAACCCCCCATTATAGATCCGGGTGGTAAGTAGGACCGGCGGTGGGTGGCGGCGGCGACCCCGTCGATCAATTAGGGTGGGCGGGGCGGGCGCGGGAAGACGTGCATAGGAGAGGCGTCAAGGACAACGGCCGCGGGTGGTGACTAAAGGCGGTGGAGTCGCGTGGAGTCGGACAGCGTCGCGCGGAAGGAAGACGAAGACGAGGAGGAGCGAGTGGTGAGGACTGAGGACGATGCAGCAAAGGGACAAGGCCTCGGCGGGATAGTTGGGCCTCAGTCCATAGTTCTGGACCGAATGCTCGGTCCATAGAAGCGTCCATTTGGACCCATAAATTTACGCCCACGGAACGTAAGGCCATCAGAGTCATATTCTCTTCTTCTTCTTTTGAGGAAAATATTCTCTTAAATTTTCGCCAACTATATATCGATGATCCGAAAAGTTTTTCCTGGACTCGAGAAAACGATGGTCGTTGGCATGTATAGGCGGCAGCAAGTGAGCGCCAACTCTAGTGGACCGAACAAGATTCTTCTCTCTGAACGAGACTATCATAAGAAGAAGCAACTTACGGACGGCAATGCACCAATAAAAGAAGGAAATGGTACAGTAGCATGGAAAAGGAAGTATTGTTAGTTGTTGCATGGGTGTACATGGACGGCAGGCGCCCGGTCTGAGCCATACACGCTGATTGGAAATTTCTAGATGAACAAATAAATGCAGCCGAAGAAACTTACGTGCTTTCCATTTTCTTTGGTTTCTGCTCCTCCTCCTGCCCATACTTGCACAGTTAATGCATGTCCAATCAGCGCCATAGTTACTGGACCTACAGTATACTGCACTGTATAAACTGTTGCCTCACTTTCTTGCGTTTGACGTGTAGCAACGAACATGTGACAGCAAGTTGTCGATATTTATTGATTTTTTTAAAATAATAATTTTCTTAACAAAATTATAAAAATAAACCATCAACTTAAAACATAGCAAAAATATATTTACATTCATGTCATCAGTTCAACCAGCGACAGGTACTTGGGCCCCGTTCTGTCGCTAGTTAAACTAGCGACAAAAAAATGAACAGTCACCTGCAATTGAACTGGCGACAGGAATTCAGCTATAAAAACCCTAAAAATTCAGTCCAAACTCATTTTAATTCCAGAAAAAAATAGAAAAAGAGGAAGAGAGTGAGAGAAGAAAGGTAGCGAAGCTCTACCAGTTCATCGTGGAGGAGAAATAGTCAAAGCATCGGATCTAATCGGCCTTCATGTAGGTACATTTTTTTGAACTTTGTACATTATGTAAAAATATTATCGGTTAACAAACAAAAATAGCGACATAAAATTAGTAGATTAGATAAATATAGTCTAATTATGTAGTATAGGCCTTCTTTTGAGCTGTGTACGAGGTAGGTAGAGGGTAATGTAAGTAATATCAGTTTTATTTAGCTCCCTATTTGTGCGCGGTAATTATATTATTACTATCAGAAATTATTTTTAAAGTAGGAAACTAGCATGACACGTTTTAAAACTGAAAGAAAAATCCGTAGCAGCTAATTAGGGTAGATAGGGCCTAATCGAATTAAGCGTAGCTTTATTTAGGTCTCTATTTGTGTGCGGTAATTATATTGTTAATGTAGTAAATTAATTTATAACCAAAAAAATAGCATGATACATTTTAAAATTACAAAGAAAATCCGGAGCAGCTAATTAGGGTAGGTTAGGTAGATCGTAATCGCAGCTTTATGACTTGTCGTATAAATTTAATTTTTATTTGTGGTTGGTAATTAGTTCGTTAATATCGTTTCATATTATCTTTTTATACATTTCATAGTTTTTACCATGTATGCACTGAATTTTCAGGTATAGCGGACCCAGATCACGCTGTCGAGTGGTCGTACGAGTTGCTTAACCCAGTTATTGACCTACATCACCGTAGCCGCCTTAGTACCATCCTCCCACAGGAAGGCGAGGTGTCGATTGAACTTGGCACGTTGCGGCTGTGCACGCCCATCAGGGCCTGGAGGTTGCACCCCAGTTGGGTGCCGATGTACGTTCCATTGCGATCTTCGTTTACTCATTTGTGGTCTCACTACTACGCGTGGACTAACACTCGTTCGTAACCTGACCCGACGCAAGTTGAGAGCGGTAGACCTCCTTCTGCTGGCACAGATGGTGGAGGCGATGTGGGAGAACGACCAGGATCGTGGTTCTAGTCGTATATCCAGGCGTTTTCCATACGATCGGGCCCTACTGACGGCGTTGTTCGACCGCTGGAGGCCGGAGACACATACGTTTCACCTCCCGTACGGAGAGATGACGCCAACGCTGCAGGACATGAGCTTCCTGACCGGGTTGCCCTGCGCAGGCTTCCCCATGGCGGCGTATGAGATCTGGCCCACGTGGCGTATGGAGTTCCTAGCGAGGTTCCAGGATGTGCTGTCGCCGGGCACTACGCAACCGTACATCCAAAATTATGTAATCCATTCGGTTCAAAAAATCACCTCACGGGTGGGGAACCGGTTGGGCAGCGCTTCGCTAGCTTCTCTCATCCTCTCTACTCCTCTCCCTTCCCTCCTCCTGTTTTTTTTAACATAAATGAATTATGTGTCGAATTTTAGAGTTTCATCGAGCTTTTATAGGGTTGAAGTTCCTGTCGCCAATTGAACTGACGACAAGAAGTTGGATCAAGGATGAAGAAGGCGGGAGTATCATCATTGGTTGAACCAAATGACAGAACTATCGCCAGTTCAACCAAGAACCCATTTTTGCTAATTTTTTGAACCGACTATTTATTTTTGTAATTTTCTTTAAAAAAAAATTTATTTTAAAGAATTAACTATATTTATTAGTTGACTCAATCTTCCAATGTGCTCGCAGACCGTGCCCGACAGTGGAATTCCGCACGTGGGGGCACAACAGGGCCACGTGGGGGCAACGAGGGCGAAGACAGTGCTCTCGAGGTACGTCTACGACTGCTCCGCCCTAAGAGCATGACAGCGGCGACGTGGTGCAATGGGACGTCCCTCTCTCCCACCGCAGAACGGTGGAGAAAGAGTCTAGCCCCCTAGAGGTTGGATTTGGACGTGTGTCGGTCGCCGGTTTGTTTGTCGTGGCATTACGGTGGGTCGAGCCCCATTTTTATTAATCATAACGCCAACAGTGACATTTAAGACAAAAACTCGGTGGGAGACTAAGTGATAGGTGGAAGGATTCAGCGGGAGAGGGCACCTGCTTGATTTTTTTTCCTAAATAATTTTTTAATTATTTTATAAAAATAATCTACGTTTTAATTTTTTTTTACATAAATAATCAACCAAACGATATTGTTTTTTGTAAAATGATTTAAAATAGTTTATTTAGAAGGGAAAAAAAATTCGCACTTGGTCTTCTATAGAAAGTACGCATCGCTAATCGAGATCAGAGTCGTGAGATCTGAGAGGAATGGGGAGGGAGCGGATCTGTAAGTATTTTGAGCGAGGAGGGAGTCAAAGGCTCACAAGCTCCCTTGACTGTACCCATGTCGCCAAATGTCGATCAACAAGATCGAGTCCGGTAACGAGGAAAGAGCAACCAAGCCGAAGTGGGTTGGACGGGGATCACCCAGCCAATGCACCAAGTGGGTTGGGCGGGGTTCCAGGATGTGACGGCTTGCAATCCGTTGTCCTTGGCGGCGGCGCGGAGCGCACCACAAACATTGGTCACCGGTGACTTGACCCGTCCGATTCAGACCGGGGCAGTGCCGCAGTTGGCAATGCGATGCAGGTTGAAGTTGTTGTCCTTTTCCCATGCAGGGTGGACTATCATAGTGGGCGGACACCCTATCACACGCAGATTCAGAATAGCGAAAGAAACAAATCTTTACCCTCGTCTACAAAACTAGATGTTTCTTCGTGAAATGTGGATTCGTGACGCAGCCAACTTTGCAAGGGGGCTGTAGAAATTTGCCGCACCGAAACGTGGCCTTTCATGACCTGCCAATATACGAAATGTAATATATCTTTTGCTAATCTAATTATAGGATAACTCGTCTTTTTCAATTTTGACCAATTTAAAACATTTCCATTCATTTTCGTATTTTAGCGCCCTACAAATTACACTTTTACCCCCTCAAAACAGCTCGACCCTTCCTTGCATCTCATTCTCTCCGCCTGTCATGCAACTTGCCAGCATTTCGCCTCTCTTGGCATCATGATTTCAAATACAGAAGCTCAAGCAAAGATTGTGGGATTTTTTTTTAAAAAAATAGTAAAAAAAAATACAAAACTAGATCTCTATCGTCAATTCAATTGACGACAGGAACCCTATCGCCTATGGAACAAGGTCATATCGTCAATTCAGCTACATGAGGAGTGCTTTGAAAAGTCGGGTGGTACTTTTGTGAAAGGTTATCATCTTCACATGAGATGCATAGCTCGTATTATTAATCTTGTGGTTCAAGATGGGTTGAAGACAGTGGCTCCTTCTATTTTCCGTACCCGTAATGCTACAAATATGTGAGAAGCTCCACTGTGAATAGCTTTAAAAGATGTGTGTAAATCAGCAAGGTAAAAGAAAAAAGTTTGTATCTCTTGATGTGTGCACTAGGTGGAACTCAACATATCTTATGTTCGAGACTGCCGTGGGCTTTGAGAAGGCATTTGAAAGGTTTGAACTTCAAGACCCCTCCTACAAAGCAAAGTTGGGTGTGAATGGGGTGCCAAAATATGATGATTGGGTGTATGCAAAAGACTTCAAGGAGTTTCTAAAACATTTCTTCGACCTTACAAAAAAAGGTTTATGGCACTCAATATGTTACTTCCAACACTTGCTATGATGATATTGCTGGTGTAAATTATTTATTGTGCGAATGAATTGAACGTGAAGATGGTGGTGATAATACCTTCAAAGACATGGCTGTTAAGATGAAGGCGAAGTTTGATAAGTATTTGGGGGGATCATGAGAAGATGAACGATTTAATTTTTATTGCTGCTATTCTTGATCCTAGGTACACAGTTTTTATTTTGTATTTAAACAAGATACGGCTTCTGTTCTTGATCACTCACTAATCTCACTTTGTTTTTGTTTTTTTTATGTTTATGCAAGGACCAAGCAATCTGATTTTTTTCCCAGTGGCAAATTAACAAGATATATAGCCAGATTAAAGATGGTAAGATATAGGTGAAGGTACAAAAAGCAGTCTTAGATCTTTTTGGAGAATATAAGAATGAGTACTCTCAAGTTGGAAGCTAGGTGGTAAACATTGTAGTGGTACTGGTAATGATCAATCAACTAGTGATATTGAGCAATCAACTAGTGCATCTACAAATTTTATGAGGTCTTCATATAACAAGAGAATAAAAGTTACTAGTGGGGCTGGTGCTAAATATGAATTAGAGAAGTACCTTGCTGAAGATGCTGAAGATGATGTTAACGAAATTTGACATTCTCTCTTGGTGGAAATGAAACTCACCTTGTTTTCCTATGCTTTCATGGATGGCTTGTGGTATATTAGCAATTCCCATATCTTTTGAATCAACTTTTAGTACTAGTGATCGTGTTCTCCATGATTTTAGAAGCTCTTTGACTCCGCTAACACTCCAATGCTTGATATGTGCACAAGATTTGTTGCGTCGTTCAAAGCGCATCATCAGACCCCCGTATTATCCAGTGCAACTGTGCAAATAGGACCACTTTGTAGAGTTGCGTCGTTCAAAGCGCATCAACATTGAACAAGATTGGTTGTGTCGTTCAAAGCGCATCAACATTGAAGCCAATATAAAGGATTTGACTACTTTTGAAGAAGGTGCTATAATCTAGACATAATATTTCTATTCATGAGGGATGCAATCTGCTTCAACTTATTATATTATTTTTGTGTCATGTAGGTATTGAAATAGAAGGCCGAGTTGATGATATTCCAACAGCAAGTGTCTTCTCAGATCAATCTTGATGCTTGAAGAATGAAGATGTATGGACTATATAATCTTTTGTTACTATTTGGACCATTGACATTTCAACCATAACTAATGAACTATGGTATGGACTATGGAGTAAGGACTATGTTTGAACATTTTAAATTTTAATGTTGGATTGGATTGCTTGTACTGTTGTTTTCAGTTTTCACATAAGATTGCTGAAGTTGTGAAAAAAAATCCATGCTCTCTATTGCTGTAGTATCTGACCAATTGTACCAGTCTTAATCTATACTCCATAGATTCGACAGGTTAAGATGGATAAAATGAATGAGGATTATGCAAAGTTCAAGCTTGACCTTATTTTGATTATTCAGCTCAAGCAGACTAGCACGATCTTCCTTATTGATATTGCTGGAGTGTCAGTTTAAGGTATATTATAGCATGACCCCATTTATAAATATATATGGTGAAAATTTGATATCACGAGTGTCAATTATTCCTTGTCATGTTGTTTTCTTCATTGCAAAACTGCCAAAATAGCAGAAGACTGCCATGAGTTGCCCGAGGTCGCGCCTCTTGAGGGTCAGCCTCTTCGCTGCTTGTCATTGGCGCTTAGGCGGGCAAAGCAGTCGGTTCGCTTCGCTTGGGCACCAATGCACCATGAAGAGTGCGGGCGACGGTGGGCGTGGCCACCGTCGATGGGCTAACGACCTCACTGGTCGTGAGGATTCCAGAGGTTACATGATGAATACCTTGGTCAGAAAAGGTCTTGTACCTAGTCCCCGACCAGTTTACTGCTCGTAAAACTATGAACTGGTATCATCTGGACCTGAATCCAGGTATTTCCTTACCGTGTGATGAATGAAACACGTGTTGTATATTCCATAGCACACGACGTTACATAATTCTAAGACACTAGACTACGGTTGAATATCTCACCGACATATAACCACACAGTAGTTGATACCTTGTCAACTGACGTATCTCTCCGACTAGACGCGTTACTTCGCAACAGGTGTCTCTCTAAAGGATAACTGTCACCGCTTCATTAACTACTTAAGGAGGATCGCAGAAGATGGAGAAGGGAGGGATCGAAGGCACTTGAGAAGATTAACAGTTGATTTGATTACAACACCATAGCAAGCACTACGCTCCAGTGTAATTAGGATTAGTCTTTTGTTTGATCATATGCATTCCTTGTAATAGCCAGTTCATAGTAATAAAGAGTGATTCTATTCTATTTCAGGAGATACACACCGTTTTTCTATATTTTTATATATTCATAAGATCGGTGATTTGATCGTCGACAGCTGGCGCCGTCCATGGGGGTAGAAGGCGCAAATTTCCTTAAAAATTTCTTCGCTCAACTAAATCCTCGCCAGTCCTTCATAGTCATATATACGATTATGGCAGGAACTTGGGACGAGAAGAACTGGTTCGATTTGGATGACTACTCCCATCTCGACATGGACAGATGTATCCGCGCCATGCAAGAGAACGGGATGTCATCATCTTCCTCCTCTGTTGGTTCGCATGTCGCTGACGACAGTGAAATCGAACGAATGGAAGAAGATGTACCACTACGACAAGTGGCTCTTCCGGAGGGGCGTATTACTTTGACCAGCTCGGAATGTCCAAAAACTTCTCTAAGCCCGGTCCTTCCGACCGGTGAAAAAGGTGACGGAACTTCAGCCCCGCTATCTGAGAATCAATACACTCTCGATACAATCATGGCTGACAGGTACTCACCAACGGCTTCTGAAAATTCCAGGAGCCAACCGACATCTGGTAATGGTATCGATGAAACTCCCATCGGCTATAGGTCGAGTGGGAATGATAAGCCTTAGCATACGATCGGCAATCCACCGGGTCAGGCTGAGTCCGCCCCGAAGACCTCAGGAAGTGCTTATCTCCGACCGGTCTCTATCGTGGAAGCATCTGGTAGAAGCACTGGAAAACTCTCCACTGGTTACAGTGGAAGCTCTTCAAAAGATCGCTGCTGGAAGCACGAGGTCAATGCGGTCGAAAATACAGACCAAAATACCATGTACGGTCCTGCATACACTACCTCGCCACCACATATTGATGGAGATGGTGTGGGCCATCAAGCAACATAAACCAGAGGTAACAGAACGGATAGACGTCCGTCAGTTAATTCATCTGGTTCTGCCCCACCAAGGATGATGGGTCGGACGGGGCTAGGCGCAAGGTCGGGGGGAAGTTCAGATCCACGAACTCCTACAACTACTGTGAATCCTCCAAGACCTTCCGTGACGGTACAGAACCTGCAGCGTGTTCAAAATATTTTAAATAATACTGACCCAGCTCTAGCATGTGCTCCAGGTTTTGTCCAATTGGCAGGACAAGACATGTGGTAAATGCACCAACTCTACAACATTACGGTAAGGCTGCAAATCAACAATTCGCTTCACATTAGGATTTAATACATACAAAAATCGTGCCATGGATTGCTCCTCATCTTCATGTATGTTGGCTCTGATCATTGCCTTCTCCATCTCCTTATGATACTCCTCAACGGACTGCTTTCCTTGTCTCAAATTCTGGAGCTTATCAAAAAGGTCTCTTTTATAATCTTTTGGAATGAATTTGGCTCTCATTTCTCTTTTCATTTCAGCCCAAGTAGCAATAACAGGTTCCCCTTCTTCTTCTCACTGATTCTGAACTTGTTCCCACCAGATTAGAGCATAATCTCCAAACTCAAGAGAGGCCATTGATATCTTCTTCTCTTCGGAGTAGTTGTGTATGCAAAATATCTTGTCAACCTTTAACCCCCATGTCAGATAGGCTTCTGGGTCAGATCCACCTTCAAACTTTGGCATGGTAAATTTTAGCCTACCAAACCTCTCCTCTTCGTGCCGCTCACGACCATAGTTTTTTCGTCGACGAAACCCATTATTCCAGTGCAGCCCATGTTCTTCTTCATCATATCCTTCATTAATATCAGCATGGTTGATATTTTCTCTTCCACGACCTCTTTCCTGACCACGACCAGCAGCAGCGCCACCATCATTCCGACGACCAGCAGCAGCACCATGATGCATACGACCAGCAGCGACACCTTCATTCCTTCGACCAGGAGCGGGAGGTTGGGCGGCATAGGCAGTAGCACAGTTTCGTCGTTCTTGAGCAATACGAGTAGCAACTTCCTCATTTGTTTCGTCGAGCTCTTCATCTTGTACACTTGCATCTCCAGGGGCTTGACGTAGCTCTCGAACTATTTCAGCAACAAGTTCAGTTCGCATTACTGTGAGGTTTTGGGTCAGCTGTTAATTGACATTGCTCATAAGTTGCTGGAGGTCTTCGGATAGGTTGTCTTGCTTTTCTTCAACTGGTACAAGACTTGCTCTGAATTCTCGACGAAGATGATCACGCAAGGCATTGAGGTGGAACCTTGTGATGGGCTGATTGGGTTGCCCAGCACCTTCGACATCGTAGTCATCTCCGTCACCTGCCATGATTAGTTGTACAAATCTCTAAACTACATGTATATGTATGTGGACGACTCAATTTCACCTTCTCTTACCAACCGAAGCTCATGTAATTTTCACATGAGTGCAGAAAGGTGCTCCACTGTGGTGTTGGTGGTTGATTTACGATAGGGTGATATTCAGGCGAATACAAGTCGAGAATTGCACAACCAGTGGCTATTTTTTGGAGCTTGGTCAGAAAATATTTGTAGCAAGGGAATAACTAAGCTGTAATTCAGTTGTTGTTAAACCAAGTAATCATCCACAGAAGATTCAAATGTGTGAGTTGCTGAATTGAATATAAGTGAGGAACAAGCAGAAACTCACACGAAGGATTCAAATTTGCTGCAAGCAAAGATTTTGGAACTTGCACAATTTTGAGGAATGTTCAGCTCAAGACATATCAATAGAGGACTTCTTAAGATATAAGTGAATAATAGTCCGAATATTTTTTTCCTTTTTTTAGCTCTTTCTTTTCTTTCTTTCTTTCTTTCTTTCTTTCTTTCTTTTTTTTTCCTTTTTTTAAAAACTGAACAAAGGACCAAGAAGTGAAAGTCACACTTTGGTCTAGTAAGGATATATGGATAGAAAGGAAGCACAAAGGTCGGAGAACATTCAACAACTTAAGACAATCGACCTAACGGATTAAAACTTGATAAACCTCACCAAACGACAGATTAGAAACTGCAAATAGCTAGGTAAAGGTAAATATTTTTTTTGTGGGGTAATTTTTTGGACTATAGGAATAAGAACAACAAGAACTAATCTAGGGGTAAAAAGATCCTACCGTGTCAACCATTGCTCTGGTACCAAGATGATGCGAGGGATGCCCGATCTTCACGGAGGAGAAAAATGCGAGGCGATGGTAACTAGCGCCACCTGAGGGAGACGATGCAGGACACCGATTCCAACCAACAGCACTCTTGGGTAACTAGCTGCGAGTAGCCAAGATAATAGTGCAAACCGACGTTTCTTGAGGCCAACCACTGCCGATGCAATGACCTGCAACAAGTGTTCACCTAACCACACTCTAAGTTCCCAATCCACACAACCACGCACGAAGTTGGAAGCACAGAAAGGTTACCGTCGAACGACCGCTTTTGCAATCTCACTAGGAAAATTACAAGAGCAATGGAAGAGAGAATTCTCAAGTTTCTGGTAGCACTTGGCTATCCTATTCTGAAATCCAATTACCAAAAGTTGCCTTTGGGAGAAAGAGTGAAGGAGTATTTATACTAGGAACATCCTCCTAGCTAGGTGTGAACACACTCCAAAATGAGAACCATGCTAGGTGTGAACACACCCCAAAATGAGAATACTAGGTGTGAACATGATAATGCTAGGTGTGAACACACTTCAAAATGAGAATGCTAGGTGTGAACACACTCCAAAATGAGAACCAATTTCGTGTGTCCTTCGGGCTTCCCAAAGCTTTGGAGAAGGAGTACTTTCATGTGGTCTCGCGCAGCAATTATTGTCATGGACAGTTTATCTTGAAACTTGCATATTTTTTGACTCAAGCCTCCAAATGATGCTCCGTTTGTTGAGTTAAAAAAAGAACTTAATTTTCTATCCATTCCTGCTCCCCATGCATGCTGGACACGCCCATATTTATGCTGGATTAGGCGGGAAGTCGTTAGACAAATTCTGAGGCTGCGCATGCAACGTTTGATGGCCCGGACAGCTTGCTAGTGTTCTTGATGTTCAGCTCAGTCTTCTTCACGTCCCACTGGTCATAAGTCTTGATGCTTACAATTTGCTCCTTCAACTTGAATTATCTCCGTAGGTGCAATCCTGCGTAAAATAAGCACACGAGACTTAGGCAATATTTAATTCTTATCTACAACAATATTATACTCAGCTAGAAACGCATTCACCTCTTTATGTATTTGCTTAGCATGATTCCTAATCATGGGACCTATATAAGTCTCTTTTGTAGAAGTTTCATCTTGCAGCTGTGTAGAATCTTGTAGAGCAGATGATGAATGAGGTGAGTCTGGGATGTCCTCGTCACCACCACTACCTTGAAGTGGCAAATATATATATATATATAAATCCCAAAGTGCTACTGTATAACGGCGTAGCATGTTGGACTTGGACTTGTCAAGGTTGCCACTTGCACTAACTAATGGAAAATTGACAAAATGATCAGTCGCTGCGGTTGTCGGCCTAATCAGGCCATATTGGTTGTTAAATAGTCTCGTGCCAAAGGAAAAGATAGCATTCACAGCTTCACCGTCACCCCAGGCGGCCAGGGCGCAGTGCAGCGCCTCGACCTCAACCTTGTTGTCGGCTATAAATTCCCACCCACCCTTTCACTCATCTCCCACTCCTCGCACCGCTATAAATTCTCGCCCACCCTTTCACTCATCTCCCACTCCTCGCACCGTCTTTTGCTCTGCCCCTCGCCTCTTTAGGATCACAGAATGGCGCTCACTCGCCTCCTAGTCGTCCTCCTCGGTGCGACATTGCCACTGCTCTTCTTCTCCCGTGCAGGTAATCGCAGCGACGTACAAAGACTGCTGTTTTGGGGATAAATAGTACGTACAGTTTGGTAACAATGGCAATTTTTCCTGGGATCCGATTATACAAGATTTGACTATTTCTTAGCACAAAACAGTTAAATTTTAGTCTATTTATAATTTTATTATACATAAATTACAACAAATTATTTATGTGATTTTTATTCCTTGTTCCTGTAATTATTTTTGAAAGTCGTAATAACTCATATTTCCATCAAACGATTCAAAATCTAACATATACTTTGAGAGATTGAGAAAAATAATGACAAAAAATAAAATTATATACCAATAAAATACGTCAATGTATTGAACTCGTTATGTTCTGAAGAAAAAATAAAAAAAATGGACTTAATTCATCGTACGAGAAACAAGTGCAAAACTCAAAACATATCGAATGAATGAAAATTCGACTATTTTAGCAAAAGAAAACAGTCAAATATTGTTTAACAAAAACCGTTTTTCTTGGTGTACAAGCAGAGGCAGGCGAGGTGGGCGTGTGCTACGGGAGGGTGGCGAACGACCTGCCGAACCCAGCATCGGTGGTGCAGCTTCTGAAGCAGAATGGCATCACGATGGTGAGGGTGTACGACACCAACCCGAACGTGCTGAGCTCGCTGGCCAACACCGGCATCAAGCTAATGGTGGCGCTACCTAACGAACAGCTGGCCTCTGCGGCCGCGGATCCATCGTACGCGCTCCAGTGGGCGACAAGCAACGTGAAGGCGTACTACCCGGCCACGCAGATCCATGGTGTGGCTGTGGGGAACGAGGTGTTCGACCAGGCAAAGGACTTGACCCCGCAGCTCGTCCCGGCCATGAAGAACGTGCAGGCTGCGCTGGCGAGGCTGGGACTGGCCGACGCCGTGAAGGTGTCCACGCCGATCCCGTTCACTGCTCTCAAGGAGTCGTTCCCGCCGTCTGCGGGGGCGTTCCGGGATGACATCGCGCAGTCGGTGATGAATCCCATGCTCGACTTCTTGGATCAGACCGGCTCGTATCTCATGGTCAATTTCTACCCATTCTACGCATACTCGCATCAACCAGACAAGATCTCCCTCAACTACGCGACGTTCCAACCCAACGACGGCGTGCTCGACCCGGGGACCGGCCTCATGTACTACAGCCTCTTTGACGCCCAGCTCGACGCCGTTTACTATGCAATGGACAGGGCCTCCTATGGTAGCGTGGGGGCCTCGACGGTCAATGCCCAAGCAAGGGCGGGGCGCCGCAGGCCCAGGGTGCCCGTGGTAAGTTCGGAGACAGGGTGGCCCTCCTATGGTGACTGGGCGGCCTCGAAGGCCAACGCCCAAGCGTACAACGGAAACCTCATCAGCCGCGTGCTCTCCGGCAACGCCGGCACCACGTACAGCCCGCTCGCCAACAACGCCGGCACCCCGTACAGCCCCGACGCCGACACCTCCGTGTACATCTTCTCCCTTTTCAACGAGAACGGGAAGGACGGGCCAGCCACAGAGCGCAATTTCGGCCTGTTCTACCCGAACGAGCAGAAGGTGTACGACATCGACTTCGTTCACGGCAGCGGTGGCGGCGGCGGCGGCGCGAAGGCGAGCTGGTGCGTGGCGAACGCGGCGGTCGGGGACGCGCGGCTGCAGGCGGCGCTGGACTATGCGTGTGGCCACGGCGCGGACTGCAGCAACATCCAGCCCGGCAAGCAGTGCTACGAGCCCAACACCAAGCTCGCGCACGCGTCCTACGCATTCAACGACTACTACCAGCGCAAGGGCCGGGCCAGCGGGACGTGCGACTTCGCCGGCGCCGCTTACATTGTCTACCAGGCACCAAGTGAGTTCGCTCATGCATTATCTCTTCTTGGCTCATCGTTTGTGCAAATGTGCATTCATTTCTTGATTGTTTTGCTTCTTGACGTTAAAATGCTGCTCCATCTATCACGACCGTGTTAGCAAATGTAGGTATACTGTAAACGGCTGTTAACGAACATAGCTGAGGTAAAATGTAGCTAATTCTTATAATTAGCCGATTGGCCAACACAATTACACGGTTTGGTGTAGTATAGCATGATTTTACATAATTTCAATATTTAAAATCTATGTTTTGCTATCTAAATTTTAATTTGATATATTTGATTTCATATTTATTTAGCAAAATTTATTTTGAGATCTTTCTCCTTATGTGTGAATGAGAGGACTCTGAGGTGGGTCTATCGAACAAATTTACACTCTCAACCTTTGTATAAAATCGTAGTGCTACTTTTTTTTTCTTTCAAATTAATATATTTATAAACTAACTATTGAATCTAAGCCTTTGAAACAAGGGTCCACCAAATTAAGGGTTTGAATTTTTTAGATGCTTTTCAAATTAATATATCTCTAAAACAGCTATCAAATCTAAGCCTTTAAAATTAGGCTCCACCAATTTAAGGATCATATGTTTTTATTTTTTGTGATGATTTCTAGCATATTTCTAGCTTTTTTTAGCAGGAATAAAAGACAGGTCATCGACTTTTAATATATAATAGGCATAGTACTACCTTTTCCTTTTTTTTCACAATAATATATCTATAAACCAACTACTCAATCTAAGGCTTTGAAATTAATATCCACCAAATTACGTGCTAGATGTTTTTAGATCTTTGTCAAATTAATATATCTCTAAGACAACTATCAAATCTAATTAAGTCTTTAAAATTATGATCCATCAATTTAAGGATTGGATGTTTTTCTTTTCTTGTGAGAATTTCAAGCATACTTCTCTTTTTTGTTAGCCACTGTAAAACATCGACTTTTAATATATAATAGATTCACTTTTATAAAAAAACAAATACTCTCTGTGAGTATTGTTTCCTTTTAGGGCTTGTTCCCGTATATCTTCGTTTCATAGAACCTGCATGGATTTTTTTTTTGTGGAAGTTTTTGTAAAATGAGGTGCAGACTTAAAATTTAAGAGATATCAATTGATTGTTCTCACATTTGGATCACGCGTGGAGTTTGTGCTCGGGAGGGTCAGTCGCTTCTTCTCTTGCCGCCGTCGACGAGTTAGTGTTAGGGTTCACTGGAGTCCCAGGCTTTGGGGTGCGGGATGGGGGGGGGGGTGAGCGGCAATGATGGCACTGCCTCGGCCACGGGGAGGAGGAGGTGGTGGCAGATCGGGCGGCGGTAGCCGCCGGATACAAGGAAGGAGGATGGCGCGGGGGCATCTCGCTGGAGAGGAGGAAGAAGAGCCGCGGCGGCGGCGGGAGGGGTAGGCGGCGGAGGAGGAGGTATTGGGCCGTGGTAGTGGTGGGGGAGGAGCTTGCTGACGGGCATTGCTTGCGCTGGTGAGGCAATGGGAGGCGGTGGGGCCGGCGACGGCTGGGGGTGGGTGGGAGGAGTGAATGAGTTAGGGTTTGAAGAGGTAGTCTATGTATAAGGTGTGAAGGGGGACGAGGATGGTTGAATCTTGATTCAAAGGGTAAGCTATGTTCAGTTGATTGAGAAATAGACAGCTCCAATGTAAATAAGGCTGCACAACCTACACCACGCTGTTTGTGTAAAAGTTTGCATGGGAGCCTAAAATTAAAATGTGGAACATCCCGTACGTGCCACCTTGCTTTGTCACTCCATCACATGGTGATTTACAGAGTAGTGACGCTATTCCGTCACAGCCACAGTTTAAAGGTTATGACGACAAGGGGCAAGTAGCTAGCTGTACGGGCTTGATTGCTTGCGGGACAGTTTTGTTTGTGCACCACGTACATATATGATGGTTTAACCGATCGATATCTTACAGGGTGTTTGTTGCATTAATTGTTAACCGAGACAGGCACGTGCGACCCCGCGAAGCCGAGCTGGTGCGTGGCCAACGCGGCGGTCGGGGACGCGCGGCTGCAGGCGGCGCTGGACTACGCGTGCGGCCACGGTGCGGACTGCAGTGCCATCCAGCCCGGCGCGCGGTGCTTCGATCCCGACACCAAGGTCGCGCACGCCTCCTACGCCTTCAACGACTACTACCAGCGCAACGGGCGGGCGACCGGCACGTGCGACTTCGGCGGCGCCGGTTCCATTGCCTACCAGGCACCAAGTGAGTTGACATGATATCCTCTTAAAAAAGTAGCCTAGTTTCATCGGCTATAGCTTGAAAAGGTCCCAAAGGGCCAGCATATTCAAGATCAATGCGTTGTATAATCACAAGTACTTCTATCGTGATTGCTAGTAGGACGGTCAAAATGGGTAGAAATTAGAATCCATATCTAAATGGATGTATAGCTGGATATAGGCTAGATATCTATCTACTAATAATTTGTGGCAAATAGATACGCAACATTTATTTAGACTCCACCTAATTTTCTATAAGTCTACTAATAATTTGTGGTGCAAATAGATGCGCAACATTTATTTTGACCACACCTAATTTTATGTAAACTAGCATGATAGCCCGAAGAATTGCGCGGCTAGATATTGCACCACACTATATTTATTATACAACTCTAGTTTCTATAGAAAATGTAGTTGTATTTTTCTTATACAACTGTAGTAGATATATTAACTCTATTCAATTAAATCACACCATCGTAATCCAGCAATGCCAAAATATGCGGTGTAGATCCTTCTCTTTTATTTAATAATGACATAATTTTTAGGATTTGTTTCTTTTTTACATATTATTGTAGGAATTTATAGCTCTCGAAGCGAAGGAGATATCTTAAATTCCACGAGTGGTCTATATCTATAAATATTGCCATGTTAATAGTAGGGGATAAAAGATCTAGCCTTCAATTGACCTTTATGACATTCCCGATCAAATCTGAACCAAATGTGTGGATTCCAAGTATATAAGTAAATTAAGAATATAAAATATTATGATATCCATATAGATAAATTTTAATGCTAGCCCAGAAATTCGTTGGACACTTCAAAGTTTTACCTATTACCACTGATAATGTATAGTTTTCTTTATACATTTTATGATGGCTTGAGTAATTAAATAATTATCTTACTGGGTGATGGCTTGAGTAATTAAATAATTATCTTACTGGGTGTTTGTTCCATTGTTTACAGAGATAGGCAATTGCGTGCTCCCATCGATGGCCTGAGCTGAAGAAACGGTAGCAAAGACAGAAGGCTAGGCTTACCAGCTCGGTATATGAGATTCCGGAATAAATCCATGCTATCCTCTACTTTCAAGAAAGTCTAGTTTTCACCGTCTAGTACAAAACTAGACAAATAAGCCACTGTACGTCCCAATCCGGTGCATATCTAATCTAATTACAGTACCAACCGGCTTATTTGTTCTGACAATGTGTCTTGACTAGCAGTTGTGCTAGGACAGCAGGCAATACCTCCCTCTCCCTCTTACTCGATCTCTCTACTCACAAGAACTGTTATTATTGACTTTGATCACTAATCAGGGGCGGATCCGGACGGACAGCCGGGTCTGGCGTCTCCCTAGCGACGGCCAACTCATGGTGTATCCGTCCGGATTCAAACATACAAATTCGGACTTTCTATTTACTATGAACTAATCCTATGGTCAATAATTAAATCACACAGTGATAACATCGATGAAAATCGTATCAATATAACAAAATAGCTAAGAAATAAGTAAATTATTATTAAATAGTAGCAGAAGACCTTATGATCAAAGTGTACATAGTATGCCACGTAGAGCTTAAAAGACAAACAAAACTTTTGCAGCGGAAATAAGATAACTTATGGTGGTCATCCGACATGCCCACAGGCAAACGAGTAGGGAGCGCATCATAGTTCGCATAGTCTTCAAATTACTCCTCATAGAACTCTGGATTTTCGGATTCTTCCTCAGCAACTTATCAACAATGGCATAATGCCGTGAGTACATAAAATACTCAGCAAGTCGTAGGAAATAGTGTGCAATTAATATTCATGCAAGGCTTGAACTTGGAATAGTTGTATGGTTATTTTGCAGAAAGCAATATTGACAGTAAATACAATAAATAGATTAAAAAGCATATCTGAAAAGATTATATAAATAAAGTGAACAATTGCTTTGAAACAACCTGTGAACTACCCGTTCACTTCCCATCCATTCCACCCTTCAAACATTTTATGAAAACTCTTGTCGACGATCAAGTCGCCGTCACCGATCTTACGAAATGAAATGAGAAAAATGGCTAAGAGTTATTGGAAAAGAATAGAGTTGCTCTTTATTGCAATGAACTGGATCTTTATAGGGGGTGCATTTGGTAAGGCAACATACTAGCCCTAATTACACTGAGTTTATTGCTTTCTATGCTTCAGTTTGCTTCAATTGTCTTCGGATCGAATTCAATTGCTTGTGTTCTTTTCTTCGTCATCCACCTTTAAATACCAATCAAGATGCGACAGTTATTCCTGGAGAAGACACCTTCTGGAAGTGACACGTCTAGTCGTGGAGGTAGTTTCAGTTAATGAAACACTAACTGATCGCCAGTTGATGTCAACGGGAGACAAAACTATGTAGTAGTTGTTGTCAGTGACTTAGGGCCGAAAGCGTCATGTGGTTTGGAGCAAATAAGGCATGAGTTGCATTCACCACACGGAAAGGGATATACTTTGAATTAGATCGAGTACCAGTTCAAAGATCCTACTAGCAATTAACTAATCGGACAATAGGTATAATGTCTCTCCGACCAGGGTACTCATAAAGCAACCTCTGGGATTCTTACAACCACAGGGGTCGCTGAATATGGGGATTACGACCGCAAAAACTATGTGGCTTTTAATTAAATGTCAAACCAATATTTACAAATTTAATCCTCATCAACTAGCCGTCGAACTTTTAAGTGAATTTAAAATATGAACATCTTCCGACGGAATCTATATTAGGAAAACCTTCGTTTAATGATGTAGATAACGAAGTAGTATGTATTCACTTTAAAGTTGAAGAATTGCCTGGGAAACCGAAGATGTTTGTGTCCGTTGGGCTTCAGGCAACTTCCTTTTGCAGCTAAAGAGGTGTGCTTATAAAATCCTTGCAATGCGCCACCTTAGGGGTTTTACGCTCTTAGAATTTCCTTCAACTTCCTTCCATCTTCTTGCCAAAAATCAACAATGTCGGATCCCATCTCCAACTGGGTAGCTTCCAAGTTGACAGAGAAGAAACTTGAGGCTATGGAAAAAAAATCAATATGCTTCCCGACAAGACTTTGATCCCTTGGAGATCAGTGGTCGGAGAGCATTTTCCAAGCGGCAATGAGGGAGAAATCCCCATTTTCTCACATACATCAAATGTGGATTTAGGTTACCAACGCATTCATTCCTCTCCCAAGTCCTGGAGTACTATTGGGTTGAACTGGTAAACCTTGCTTCTAATTCGATCGCCAACCTCAGCATCTTCATTTATCTTTGCAAAGCATACCTGGGGATCCCACCAGACCTAAAGGTCTTCAGGTATTTCTACAAGATGGCGAAGTCGAGGAAGTCAACGACATCCCCTGGGGAGTGCGCTTTGTGCCTCCACAATGGGAAGGTTGAGGAGTACATTCGTATGTATTCCCAGTCTTCGTGGTCGTCGTGGAAAAAGAATTCGTTCTACATGACGGTCACCAAGGGAGATAGCCTCTTCTTTGCCCGTGAGGTGGCAATCGAGAACCCAAGGTGGCGCTCCTCCACGACGGAGGGAAAGGTGAGGAGATGGATTGAAGCCATCCAACACCTTGGCATCAGAGGCTTGCCTTCTTGGCATGTGGTGAAAGACTTCTCCACACACCGAATAAGTCCTCTGAAGTTCCGAGTACGTGCAATGTTTTGGTACATTGGTCAGGACGATATGACCAAGGATTCTTCGGAATGTAAGTTCTGAAAAATCCCAGCCAGTTTGGTTTGTTTTAGTTGATTATTTTGTAACCTCAAAGTCTCTCTTTCTTTTTTTACAACCCTTTCCCCTTAAGATGTCAGGGACTGGATCAAGATGATCTATGCTAGGGAGTCTGGTGACAAGGCTGATGTTCCCTGGATTTTGGCTATTATCTCTCCAGAAGAGAGGATAGAAAGACTCAAGGTAAAAAATAACAACCTATTTTCATCATTCATGTTTTTTTTATCGGTGTGTTATAACACCCCTGTAATATGCAGTCGGTTGGATTGGAGAGCAGCGAGCGTGCCAAAAGCTAAAATCCTGTCGCTACCACGACCACTTTCGCTCCAACGACCACTCAGGATGGTGGATACTCGGAGGTAGAAAGAGCACTGAAAAGAAATATACATTTTAGATGAAGTATTACATCGCCAAACTAACCTTGATTTATAATTAGGCGGGAGAAAAAGTAGATCCACGGATCGAAGTTGCAGTGGTCATGATCGACCAGACAGTTGCTGCTGAAGCAATTGTCCTAGAGGTCGATGAAACCACGATCTCCGAACAGATGGTCGGGAAAATTATCTTCGACCAAGTGATTGGGGAGATTACTTTCAACTTCCGGTCGGAGGATGTAAGCGGTCTAACTAGCCCTACCGGATTGGAACCAGTGAAATCGGTCGAAAAGAAGAAGAGGAAAGCGAGCGCTCTGGATTTTTCTCCAGGGCGTTTCAACTTCAAAACCAAGAAGACCAAGTATATAAAATGAAAATTTTACATAGATGCATACCTTTATATTCTTGTATTCTAATATTTTTATCTACCTTTATTCTGTTTTTGTAGATCCTCTGGTGTTCTGATCGCTTCTGATCAGAGCATCGTTCAAGAGGAAACTCCTGATGTAAGGTTGGTCGAGCCAGCCCCCGAGCAGGTGGAGGCGCCTATGCCCGCTCCTACCACCCAGGATTCCTTAACAGCTCTAACCCCGTCTAAGGAGATAGAGGCTGAAGAAGAGCCCTAGCAGGTTCCGCCCACTGCTGGGATTGAACATGAGGAGAGGAGTTCGTTCCTATTTAGGAGGTCTCCTCATTCCAGTGGCATCCCCAACCGACCTTGAATCTTTGATGATAAAAAACTTGAGGAGGTTTGGAGGAAGATCTCATACTGTCAATCAAAGACATGTCCTGGGATCATTTACTCCGAATATGCGGACAAGGTGGTCCAGGTAAATACCTACGACCACTCTTATGGCATTTTTTATGAAGTTTATTTAAAACTTAAAGAAGTTTACTATTTTTTAGAGCATATGGTGGAGAACGTCGCTGTGGTCGGAGAACTGACCCAGCGAATAACTTGGAAAAGAAAATTTTCAAATTGAAAAGTAAGTACTTATTCTTGACTTCTTCTTCCTTTTTTGTTATTTTGCTCCTCGTTGTTTTTTAACTCTCCTATCATAATTAACATAGTTGTAGGTATATAAAAAATAGGTTATAGCTAAGGGAGCCAAAATAACTACACTTGAAGAGAGCTACAAAGCTAAAAACTGATCGATCGAAAACTGGTCGACCAGGTTTAATGAGACCTCCCTCAAGCATAAAGAAGCTATTGAAGCTATCGAGAAAAAGACCCAATGTAACTGGTCGTAAACTGGACCAGTTTACTATGTGCTTTAAGTTTATTTCTTTAACTTTGATCTACTCGTGCAGAGCAAGCTCAAAAGTTAGAACGAACAAAAAAAATCCCTTGAGTCTGAGCAAAATAAGGAGATGGAGCTCGAGAGAATTTTCAAGAGAAGATTCTTGCCTTCAACAATATGCTTTCCAATATGGGGTTGGGAGTATTTTTGTCGTCTTCAAGAGAACCACGCGAAGACTATGAGAGATGCTATGGCGGATGGAGTTAGCTTTGCTTTGGTAAAGCTTAAAGCCTCCGACCACTCCATCAATCTCCAAGCTCTTGAAGCAGACTTCAACTGCTTAGAGGAGGATGCAGCCAAGATCTTTGAGGGAATGAAACCCTTCGGAAATAAGGTTGCAAAAGAGATGAAGGTCGAATCTCCATCTCACAACGACCAGTCAAATGGCTCCAAAGAGTAAATGGATGTAGTATAATTATAATGTAAAAAATGTACCTTTTGTCATCAATAAAGTTTATGTTTATCTCTTAAGTTTTGTACTCATATATTTTCTAGCCCCCGACTGCTTGTGTAGTAGAAAAACTTACTAAGGAAGCAATAGACTAAAAAAGAGCACATGTTGCGAACACCGTATAAAGTATGTGTTGATTATGTTGTAAAACTGATCTAATTAGCACTGTGAAATCACGCTGGTCGGGACCATTGTATGATTTCGACAAGTTTTAGATCTATTGCCATAATCAAAATACTATATAATACATTATATGCTCGGAAGATCTCATAAGACTTGTGTTGATGATAAGAAAATATGCAAAAATGTATGCAGAAAAAGATAAGTGTTCTTCTTTATACACATTATCCAAACTGTTCGTAAAAGGTGCTAAGAACAAAAGATATGATTGATACTTTGCGAAACGTATTCGTTCTCAGGTTTTGACTGGTAGCATAGATCGTAAGAAAATATCCGTCACTAGAAAACTCCTTCCGATGGCCAGGATCACATGCAGAGATGAGAGATTTTGACTAGGATTCCTCGTATGATTTCAGTTGTTCATCCTCCAAATTTAACTCAACCATGTGGAAAAACGAATTAACTCTACAAATATACAATCCAAATACTTATACAATTTCTAGGCGGTCCATTATAAACTAAACATGACAGATTTATAACCTAGCACCATGGGATTTTGCAACAACTAACAGTGGAATACGAAGACTAATCCCAAAAAGTAAAGGCGGCCGCCCACAAGGCATTCATCCATCTTCAACAACAAAATTCGGATCACAAATCAACAATCCCATTGACAAAAAAGAGTGTCATTTTAGACATTGACATTGTCTTCAAAATAGACTTTTGATCACTGTTTGCATCTATCTATCTATTATATTATTAAAATGGTAGAAAAAGAAGCAACTACGTTCGTTCTTAAGAGTTGGAAATTACCACGTTAACCGGAGAAAAAAGAAAAAGATCTACAATACTTATTTTGGTAGCTCTAGATTATATTAATCATATACTCCCTTCAGTTCACAAAAATAAGTTATTTTGAAATACATGCAATTAAACTTTTGAAACTTTGGCTATTTATATTTTTAAAACATTTAGATTAGTACATAAATCATAGAAGCATATTCGTTTCAAAAAGTACTTTGATAATATTATAGTTTTATTGTGTTTTACTAAGTTATTACAATAGTAATTAGTGATTAAAGTTGTATTTTGGAGACAGTGCCGATGTTCAAAACGACTTTTTTTGTGAACTAGAAGGAGAGTCTTTATATGGCCAATCGAAGTACTCACGAAGAAATTATAGGTCAAAGTTGTTGAATGCACACATTTTGTGATAAGACTTATTTTGTGTTGTGGTAACTGTTGAGGTACAGACCGAGGACTGAGCGTGGAACATTAGTCCTTATTTAACCACCAGTAGGGCTCTTCCCTGTCGAGGTAGCGAGGCTTTGAGGCTTGATGTGATGCCCCGTGTCATTACCCCTAGGGTAATCACACTTAGGCATACGGATTACTATTCGTCTGCCCGGTAGAACACCGCTCCGACGAATAGCAAGCCATTTTATCAGAGTTGCGCAGCAGAACAATAAAATAGAAACTGTACATCTTTATTACAGTAGTAGCCACATAAAGCTAAGGTTCTTAATACAACTACTACACAAACACAAAAGGAAGCTTCTCCGCTCTGGAGTCTGCTCCGGACTACCGCCCTCCTACTCGTCCCACGAGTCAAAGATGGCTTCCATCTCGCTCAGGTCCTCGCCGCTGGTGCCTTCTCCTCCTGCTGCTGCATTGGTACCTGCAAGTCCTTCGTCCCACTCGGGATGGCTCCCGGCCGGACTAGGATCTAACAAAGGAGAATACTAACAAGGTTGAGTACAGAAGTACTCAGCAAGCATTAATAGCAAACAATGCCTTTGCATGGTGATCTACGGTTCTTTATCACAAATTCTAAAATCATCTCATTCTGAAAATAAACATTAAAACATTAAGTTGCAATTTTAATTCTGAAAATACTACTAGTCACTCGGAAAGAAGAAAGACCCCCAGTGGTTCCCGTAGACTCCAATCCAGGAGACTGGCATGAATTCATGATTTGTATAGCACTGCTCAGGCTTGTACCACTTTACCCATAGCTATTCTGAGCTCTCTGTGAACTGGGTCCATCGCATTTCCTTTGATGCGACTTCGAGTTCAGAATACAGATCGTTTTCCAGGTTACGTGATTAAGTCTCCACCCATTGTTTTCCGTCGGTGTCCTGAGCGCACCCAGTCCTCCACCGAGTTCCAACAATGTTGGTTGGGGCGGCTATCATCCGTGCCCAACACTCCACCTTAGGCCGGCTATCCTCCGTGCCCAACATTCCCGTTGTGGAAAACATAATTACGTAAACAGGTAGCATTTTCGCGCCACAAAGCGGGAAATGGTTGTACTGAATTCAAACATCCGACCGAGTAAGAGTTTTGTTAGTCCTTATATTGTAGCTGTAGGTAAAGGGGTCCCACCTCTTACCATCATCATCATCATCATCATCATCATCATCTCTTTTCTCTACCAAGGCCCCCTTTACCCACATAGTAATTCTCAATTTCATCTCATCTCAATTTCCTTATCTTTCTCATCATCTCAATCCAATTTGATTTTGAGAAATAGTTTTGATGCAGTACATATATGATAGAGCAATATACGGTTTACATTTAAATTAGCTATATTGATGTTCAAAAGGATCGCTTGCCTTCGTAGTAGTAGTAGGGGTCGGTGTTGATGAGTCCTGGATCAGCTACACCTGTCGGCTGGAGCTCGTCCTCTGAAGCAGTGCGGCAATACAAATAATATGTAGAGAAATACTTAGTGATTTTTGACGATATTCAGATAATAAACTGCTAATGCGACTTCTACTGGTTAGCCAATTTTAATTTACAAATATTTTCCAAAACCCGACTCAGTTAGTAGTTCCCGCTAAAATCTTATTTTTATCACCCTCTTAACCCTAATCTACTCAAAACACTAATTTTAATCTACCAAAACCCTAATTACCTAACTAATTACCAAAACCCTAACCCTAATCTACCTAACTAATTACCAAAACCCTAACCCTAATCTACCAAATTACCTAACTACCCTCCCTTTTCTATCTCTATCCCCCCTTCCGGCCGACCCGTCCCCATTTCTCTCGGCCTCTTCCTCACCCGTCTCTTCCCCTCCTTCACGCCCGTCTCTTCCTCTCCCTCTCTCTCGGCTTCACCCGGCGCCGCTTCCTCCTGGGCCTCCTCCTCGCGCTCTGCCGCCGCTTCTCGCTGCCGCTGCTCCTCGCGCCGGCTCGCCATCGCAGCTGCTCCTCGCGCGCTCCCTGCACTCGAGACGCCGCCCGATTTCCTTTCCGCTGCCCTCCGGTCCGGTGCGCATCAACTGCCGGCTCGGCCTCCGGCCACGGCCATCATGGGCTCCTCGGACTCGGCCAACTCGGCCTCCGGCCTCGACTCCTGCGACCCTCTCTCACTGCCGTCTCCTCCGGCTCGGCACCCTACTCCACCGTCTTCTTCCCAGCGGCGAAGGCCGGCGCCTCTCTCTGGTGGATCTCCTCCACTCACCCGATCCGGCGTGCTCCGGCCGGTTGGCTCGGTCCACTAGGGTTTGGTGCTCTTCTCCCCTTATGGCTTTCGATTTATGAATACTAGTGGACCTATGCAATTCCATTACTAAAGCTGGCTTGTGCTTATGCTTGCATGATTATGGTGATGTATCTGGATGATGGATCTTTGCCGTGATTCGTAGTGGTTGGGGTGATGGTGGTGGTTCACCGTGGGTTACACCGAGGAATACCCACCTCCTTCTCTACTCTCTGACCCCCATGCTCTGTGATGAAAATGGATTGAGCTACCTATTGATGCTACTGAGATTGGGTGGTACAAGTGAATGATGTGCATGATGGGCAGTGCATACCAATGGGTGTTGGGTTTACCTCTTGCTGAAATCTGGGTTGGGAAAAGAGGGTGGCGATCTGGCTTTGCTTGGTGCTCTCCTTCTCTGCTCCCGCTCCTGGTTGCCCGGTTCTTCTTCTTTGGTTGGGTGGTCGCCGCTTCTTTGCTGGGCTCCTCCTCGCCCCCAGCTGCTGCTTCTTCTTGCTCTTCAGGGGAGATCTGAGTTGAACCTCCTTCGGTTCTTGCCTCTGCTGGTTGTGGAATGGAATGGAATGAATGGAAATGTGGTTGTGTTGCTGGCTTTGCTGGCTTTGTGATGCTTTGCTTGCTTTGCTTTGGGGATCTGGGAAGGAGAATGGCTTCAGGAGGGGGAATGTATTCTTGGGAGGGATGCATTCTTGGTGTGTTATCTTCATTGGGGAGATGAATGCAGGGTCGGTCAGACTTGGGAGATGCATTTGTGCTTGCTGGCTGGCTATGCTGGGGGAGATGCATTTGTGCTGGTGGTGCTAGCTGGGGGAGGTGCATCTGTGTTGGCTTCGGGGATGCATTCTCGCGGGTGTGGTCGCTGCGAGGAGATGCACCGGTAGTCTTTGCCGCTATGCATTTGCTTTGGGAAGGCATTTGTCTTTGGTTTGTCTTTATCTTCGGGAGATGCATTCTTTGGTCTTTCTTTGTTTCTTTGGGGTTTGGGCTCGCCAGGAGATGCACTTGGTCTTCTTGCCTCCTGTGCTTGATATTTTGAGGGCTGGCTGGCTTGAATGTTGGGCTGCTGGTTTTGCATGGGCTCGGCTAAGGGGGATGGATTGGCAATGCTGGCTTGCTCTATGAGAGAGGCTCGAAAAATGGTTGCTGTACCCGGTGAAGTTTGGCTAAGGGTGTGGTTACCGGGGGTATGCAAATGAGGTTTTGCCTTTGTGGCTTTGGCAATTGCAAATAGTGGGTGTTTGGTTCTGATAATGCCGGATGATGAGACCCACAGAAGTGACAGGTGTCGAAGGATCTTGGGTGGTCTGGATATCTTGGCGATCAAGGGGCCGACTAAATCCGGTTGGTCTGGGGATCTTGATTGCCAAGGGACCGACTACTCAGGGTACTTCGGATACTCTACTGCACTTCGGGAAATCTGACGGCCACTTTCTACGCTTTAACTTTTATACACTACGGCTCACAAGAATACTTCCAATTACGATTACTAACTAATTGCTGGTTTTCTTGCGAGCGAGGAAAAATGGATTGCGAGGTGGCTCTACGGGCAGGCGCTCAAAGGCAAGACGACGAGGAAACGGCTACTACAGACGGCAAGAAGAGAAGAACTAGGGTTTTAGTTATTTACTGCCAAAAACATTGTAATTGCTTGTAAAACAAATGTTGTAAAATCTTTTTGATGCAATGAAATGGAAATATTTTATGTTAAGAAATATGTAAATGGTGCGGGTCGTCACACTTGATTAGCCAGAGAGGCGAGGAATCACCCTCCAAGCTTGGCCGAGACTCTTCTGGACGAACAAGCAGGCTCTGATCTTTAGCTAACCGGTTAGAAGGCTCTGATCTTTAGCTAACCGGTTAGGAACTAATTTTATTTATTTCTTGCTTGATTGATAATAGATACATGATATCCCTTTTGTAGGGATGATCCAACTTAACTCTATGAAATAATTTATAAATAAACTTATTTCTAACAATCTAATATAATAATTGTCGGTGTATTAGAACCGATCTTACGTAAAGATTATTTGATTCGGGGGGTCTCCTAGAGATGAAATCACGCAGAGTAGTTGACACGGGATGTTTAGACAGGTTCAGGCCTTCTCCGGAGAGAATAATAACCCTAATCCTGTGTGGTGTGGTATTCTTAATGATCGAGTAAGAAGCTAAGACTATTACAGAGAATAGAACTCTCCCTTCTCTACTCGCCCTTGATGTCCTTATATAGTCGTGAAGGAGTAGCCGTTTTGCCCTGCGGAAGAGGCGCCTTAATTGAGCCAGTAATGGGCGTGTGATGGCAGTAATTACCGGCGCATTGGCTTCTCCACGCCGTCTGGCAATTATCATTCAAAGATAATGGGGTATTTAAGCACAATTACTACGCGGGATAGTAGTGCGTGCAGACCGTTCGGATTCCTTAATCAATTGGACCCACTCGCCTGTAGGTTTGATTATAAGGTGGTCGTAGTTTACCTGGTCGTAGGAGAACTTACGACCAGGTAGTAGTCGTAAAAGGTCTTACGACTATGTAGTGATCGTAGAAAGACTTACGACCATGTGATGGTCGTAGAAAGACTTACGACCAGGTAGTAGTCGTAGCAAGACTTACGACTATGGGGGGTGATTGTAGAAGATCTTACAATCACTTGGTAGCCCTCCCCCTTATAAAAATAAGGGGTACTTCTGGAGACTATGTGACATCATATTTACCCATAATAAGAATTATAGATAATAGATAAAATGAGGATTATTAGATCCTCGTCATCTAGCCCCCCAGCTTCAAGTGAAAGTAACTTACTTGGTGAAGGATTCGCAAATGGACTTGCGAGTATGAAAATGTCGTAGAACCATAGTCGAAGGAAAACTCTTCGACACTTGAGTATTACTTTGACCAGAGTTTGCTTGGTCGTAAAGGTTGCTTACGACTATCGAAAGTCATAAAACCCCTACAATTGTGTAGTGGTCGTAGTAAGGCGATCGGAGAAAAACCCTTCCGATCGATACTTCCTTCGGCGTAAAGACTTGGTCAAGAAAGTGATTTTGCTTGGAGGTGACAAAACTAACCTAACTTTCCTGAACAGACCGTCTGGGGAATTGCAAACGAATTCCACAGATCTGTTGATAAAACGGTTCCCGAAGCGATTGCAATCGTGAAGATTGCTTACGACTATTAAAAAGTCGTAAAAACCCCTACGACCGTCGGTGGTCGTAGTAGCGAATCGGAGAAAAACTCTTCCGATTGATACTTCCTTCACCGTAAAGACTTGGTCAAGAATGTAATTTCGCTTGGGGGTGACAATACGCACCTATTTTTTCTCGAACGGACCATCTGGGGAATTGCAACCGGCTCTCATAGACTTGTCCGATGAAGCGGTTCCCGAAGCGGTACAACCATCTCCCATAGACCTATAGCCGAGACGGTTTCCGGCGGCGAGATCGTCTTGATTATAAAACTTACTAGGAGGTAGACTTGGGTTTTACCTTTCCCCAAATCACTCCATTGTTCTTGAGCTCTTGCTTTCTCCGTCCTCGACTAGGTTTCATCTTCTCCGCCAACCCAATTAAAAAACTTCTTGCTTCTGAGTGAAATGGCCAAGAGAGTTTCTGAATGGGAGGAATCGGAGATGGATGCGGCTAAGATCAAGATCTTGGTCGATGCCGGGAAGATTCCAGAGAAGGCTCTGGTGAAGTGGATTCCACTATCGGCAACCTCGCCATCGGGGAAAATGGGCAAATTCCCGTCTTCCAAGCGTATTGTGAGTGCGGCCTTCGATTGCCTGCCCACCCCTTTCTTAAAGTAGTACTCGAACACTTTGGGGTGGAACTGGTGAACTTAGGTCCCAATTCCATTACCATGTTGAGTGTATTCGTGTATCTGTGCGAGGCGTACACAGGGATTCCATGGATCTCGAGTGTTTCAATATTATTATGGGATGGCTCGACAAACCGAATCGCCGGAAGTCGCGATCAAACTCCACGACTCAAGTCGAAGGAGTATATTCAGAGTTTCACCCGGTCTTCGTGGTCGGGCCGAGGAAGAGGTGGTTCTACCGAAGGTCACCTCAAGACACCTTTCTTTTGCGGGAAGGTCGCTGAAAAGAAATCTTCATGGGACTCAACCCTGAAGATATCAGTAGGATTAGCCCTTATATTCAAGCTATTAAGGACTTGAAGGAAGAAGGGTGACCGGATGGCATGTGGTGAAGGATTTCATCACACGCCGAATTAGTCCTCTCAAGAAACGAGCATCTCCTATGTGGAGGTACTCGGAAGAGGAGACCCCACCGAGACTACGAGGAGGGTAAGTAATTGTCGACTTAGCTCTCGGTTTGGTCTTTCTCAACCTTGTCTAATGTTCTTATCTGCTTAAACAGATCTTTCACAGCCGAGGTTGACTCTAGAGTCGACTCATCTGCGAGAAGTCTCCACCACTTCGAGGAGGTTCTCAAGTCATTGCGGCTTTGTCCGCAGATGAAAGGATAGAGCGCCTAAAGGTAATCAAAAGTTGATTCTTTCTTTAGGACTTTATAGTCGTAGAAGATACTTACGACTAAAGGTGATCGTAGAATATCTTACGATCGTGAAAGAGTCGAGAAAAACTTACGACTTGGTACTTGTCGAGAAAAACTTACGACTAATTAGTCATTCTTCTTTTCTCGCTTTGCTTTACGTAAAGTAGGAATGGAAAATCGTCGGACGATGAAGAAGTCGTACTGATGACTATTGGCGCTGGGTTGTCGAAAGATAAAGGCTCGGCTCCTCCCTCCAAGAGACGTCGACTTGTAAAATCTGCCGACAAAGGGGAGCAAGCTCAAGCTCGTCTTTCGACCGCACTTCTACAAGGCTGCGGCACCGTAGTCAGATCCGCCGAGGCCGCAGCTATCGGCCGAGGAGGTTGAGGCACCAATCTCTTAAGCGCAAACCTCGCAAGGCTAAGGTATCCTTCGTTATGACAAAGAATCTTTCGCAGCTTCGCCACTCCTAGTTTTGTTAGGCAACCGAAAAGGAGAATTGGAAAGATTTTGTGTCTTTTATGAAGGACGATGTTTGCATCAAGACAACTCGTGAATCGAGGGCGCGATCTTGCTTTTGGAATGGTCGAGACCGATCTCGCCATCAGAGAAACAGAAACCGAGCTCGTTCTGCTCCAAACTCTACGACTGACGTGGTCGTGGCGAGCCGATTGTTGAACCTCGACCGGGCGTGGTCGTGGAGAAGAAAAGGTCCTCCGCTGGGAGGATTGCCCCAAAATTCCCGGTTAAGACCAGGTGCAGAGGTATGTGAAATTTACTAAAGTGTAAGAACGACATTTACCTTTTTCTTTTCACAACTCGATTTGCTTTTCTTTATTTCACCGACTTCTTCACCCCTGAATGCTTCATTGAGAAGTCCATTGCCATCCCTTCACCATCGAGGAGGTGGCAATGGAAGTGGTCAACATCACCCTTGGCCTGTGGCCGATGAAGTCGAGACTCCAGAGTGACTCCACATCTGCCGAAGTCGTAGCTACGACCCTTGAAGTAGCGATCACATCGTTGAGGTGACCGCTACGATCACGAGGTCGAGAAACAATAAGGGCATTGTGGAAGCCTCGTCAAGGCGGTGACCAGCTTGTGCACCGCCTCGGGAAGGAAATTGTAGGAGGCGTTCCTTCCCTACCCAAAGAGAAGTTACTGAGAACCGTAAGGAGAAAAATTCAACTTCGTGGTGACTTCTTTGGGCTGCCTCCGTCGTAGGATCCTCTCACACAGATTCGTGACCGAGTCCCCATCCCAAAGATATTCCCAATACGGAGAATACTTTTGATAACGAGCGCCGAGAAGGTGTGGTGGGACAAAGTCGCGAGGGTAGATAAGCTGCAGAACTTCTGACCTTGTATATTCGATGTTTGCTAGGACGACTATGAATGTAAGTATCTTCAAAATACTTATATATGTGACTTTCCTTCTCTTCTCACTGTTTTCTTTTTGCAGAAAGCTCTAGAGCAAATTGCTGTTGTCGGTGAGTACCATCGACAACTTTTAGAGCTAAGACAGAGAAAGAACTACTGCAGAGGGCGAGAGATGGTAAGTCATTTATCATTCATAATTGTTTTCGACTTAAATACTGTGATAATGTTTTACGAGAATAGTCATGGAAGAAACTCATGACAAAGTACTAGTCGTAAAAAGCTTACGACTACTTACAACTAGGTAGTGGTTGTAGAAAGACTTACAACCATATCGTAGTCGTAGAAAAACTTACGACTAGGTCAAGAGTTGTAGAAGTACTTACAACCATTCTACTGATGTTTATCTTCGCCTCTGTTCTTTGTAGGTTAAATAAGGATACGAAGACCTTAGCTGACTCACTCGACTATGAAAAAGAAGAGTCGAGGAGGCTAAGGAACGAAGTATTAGTCCTCTCTGATAGACTTCGAGAGACTGTCTCTGCATCTAAAAGATTGCAGGAAAAAATAAACAGTAAGTTCTGAACTTAAGACTGCTTTTGATCTTTAACCTTTACCCGACTCTCCTTTCTTCTCCAGATAAAGAAAAAGAGATCACGGAAGCTCCGCATCAAGTTCAAGAAAAGCTTTGGTCATTCAGAGTTTTCCAGTATTACGCGAATAAGGATCAAGAACTCGAGGGTCTTAGAACTCACCAAACGAGTAAGTAATTCTTTACTGTTATCCTTTTGAGTATTTTCCTTTTCTAATGCCAATTTCTTGTTCGTAAATTGTCATCCAATTGAGAAGTCTCGAGGTCAAATCCAAGAAAAACCTTGATCTACAATGAGTCCATCCGCATCGCTAAGATGAATGCAGAGGACATCAAAGCATGGGAGAAAAAGCACACTGAAACCATTGCTTCCCATCGAGAAGAGGTTAAGACACTGGATTCTCAATTAGTAGGTAAGAAATGCTTTTACCTATAATTATCTTTGTGTTATCTTCCTCCAGAAGTTTATTTTCGTTTGACCGATTTTATTCTTTTCAGAACAAGTGGTCGAAAACAAGAAACTTCGCGAGGCTTCGACTTGTACCCAACAGGAGATGGAGTCGATGAAGACTAGTCTTCAAGGCAACATCACTCTCCTGAACAATGTGCTTAGTGAGCTACATTCTGAGGGAAAAACTCCTCGAGAAGATACCATAGCCTCCACACAAGTACCATTGGGGAACAAGTCGGAAAATTGCAAGAAATGGTGACCACTCTGAAGACTAATCAAGCTGAATCAATAAGGGAGGCAGTCGAAGCCGGAGTAAGTTACGCTTTGGCGAAACTTAAAGCTCAAGATCCCCGCCTTAATGTGCAACCGATTGAAGCCGAGTTCGATTGCTCTGAATCAGAGGCAAATCGTCTGATTGAGGAAATGCAATCGGTTGGCAAAAGGTGGCGAGGAAATGCGACTAGGCTCTCCCTTCGAGTAATCTTGTAACTACCTTGTAAGGCGCATAATATCATTGATGAATGATATATGATCCATCTTATTTCCTGAAAATTATCTTGTCGAGTAGTTAGTAACTCAAAAGATAATAAACGAATGAAAGACTAAGAATTGAAGTCAAATTAATAACTTTATCCTAATCAGAGGCAAATCGTCTGATTGAGGAAATGCAATCGGTTGGCAAAAAGGTGGCGGAGGAAATGCAGCTAGGCTCTCCCCCTTCAGAGTAATCTTGTAACTACCTTGTAAGGCGCATAATATCTCATTGATGAATGATATATGATCCATCTTATTTCTAAAATTATCTTGTCGAGTAGTTAGTAACTCAAAAGATAATAAACGAATGAAAGACTAAGAATTGAAGTCAAATTAATAACTTTATCCTAGCCCCCGACTATTTGCTTAGATTGTTTAGACAATCTAAGTAAATAGTGTTTGAAATGGGGTTTCTGGAAACAAAGAGAGGTTTGTTTAACTTATAGTTTTTGTTATGGTTGTCAAGCACTTGGTCGAAAGAGTAGAAACGACTCGACACTAGGAAGTTCCTTCTAGTGGGCAAGACCACGTCAGAGAGAAAAGGCTTCGACTAGGTGATGTTACCATCTCCGACTAGTTTAATCAAACCAAGAACAAAGAACTTGAGTTAAGCAAACGCCTAGAGGACTTTAATAATTGCTCGCCTTTTCTCGATGGACTCGATAAGTCTTTTCCAAAGAGCAAAAAGTAGGAGACTGAGCGGCGCTAGGAAGTTCCTTCTAGTGGGCGACCACATGCAGAGAGGAAAACTTCGACTAGGTGTGTCTCTTCCTTCGACTACCAAAACGAAACGAGTACATCAAAGGTGGTCGAATAAATATATCAAGTGTACTCTACTTAGAATATTTTTGAAAATCACCAAAAAATAAACTAAGATTGAGAGAGTTGGCCACGAGAACATTTCGACTGGATAAAACCCGAGCTCTTTGTATTGGCTGAAAAATGAGTAACGAGTCGATGCTAGGAAATTCCTTCTAGTGGGCGTAATCACATGCGATAGGAGAAATTTCGACTAGATGATGTTACTTGTTTTTCGACCAAAGTAAAGAAAACGTGTTTTTGTATCATAGTCGAAAGATTAAAAAAGCACTACTCAAAAAATAAGGCAAGAGAAGTAGAAAGAACCTGGACTTTTATTGCCTGAGAAATTGGTCACACATAGAATTTGCGTAACTGGTCGATGTTCCAAGAGTTTGAGAGAACCTATCCATCTTCCATCGCTAGTCGCATCGACCTCGCCGTTACTTCGACCATCGTAAGGACCTTCCCATTTGGGGAAAGTTTATTCCGATTAGACTTGGATTGGCGAGCCTCAATACCAAGTCACCTACAAAGAAGGTCGCGAGGTTGACCTTACGATCATAGTATCTGCGCAGGCTTGTTGGTAGACCGCGAACGGATTAAAGCTAGGTTTCTCCTTTCTTCGAGTAGGTTAATGTCATCTGCTCGAAGTTGTTCCTGGTCTGAGTTGTTGAAAGTTTCAACTCGTGTCGACCGTAATTTTAGCTCCGAGGAAGCATGGCTTCGACCCGAATACTAGAAAAACGGTGTTTCTCCCGTTGCTCGATCGTGGTCGCATTTAACCGCCCATAACACGGAGGGTAATTCTTGTACCCAAGCCCCGAGCGCTAACAAGTCGGGTCAAGACTCGGTTTTAATTCCTCGCATTATTTGGCCGCTTGCACGCTCGACCGCCCCGTTGCTTTGGGGATGTGCAACAGAAGCATAGCATAATTTGGTTCCCAACTCGTCGCAAAATTCCTGAAATTTTGCACTTGCGAATTGTTTGCCATTGTCTGTAATTATCCGACTCGGAACTCCAACTCGGCTAATTACGCATCTCATCATGAACCTTTTGTCGCTCCGATGTTATCCCATTCTGAGTTCACTTCAATCCATTTTGTGAACGTGTCAATAGCCACAAAAAGGAATTCGAAACCTCCTGGAGCTTTGGGAAACGATCCTAGGATATCGAGACCCCAGGTCGCAAAAGGCCAAGAAAGAGGTATTGCCTGTAATGCTTGAGCTGGTTGGTGTATTTGTCTACCATGGAATTGGCATCGACACACTTTTAACCACCTCCTTAGCATCATACAGTGTCAGAGGCCAAGAAAAACCTTGTCGAAAGGCTTTACCAACCAAGGTTCTCAGAGGAAGCATGTGTCCCACAGATGCCATCGTATATCATGAAGGAGTGTTATTCCTTCGCTTTTGCGAATGCATCGCATGAGTATCCCTTGGGTTCCTCGCTTGTAGAGGACTCCTTCGACCAAAGTATACATTTTGGCTTTTCGATAAACGATGCGCCTCAAGATCATCTTCGTATGGAACCCTTGTGAAGATACTCGTAGATGGGAGTCATCCGATATCCTCGTAGTCTAATGAGGCCATCTCAATAGGAGGTGTCTCTCGGTTCTTCGACTGAGACGGCTTTGGAGTTGCTCCAAGAAAACCCTTTGGTACCGTAGATCGGAAGAAGCCATCCGAGCAAGTTGGTCTCATGAGGAAATTATCCTTTCGAGGATGAATTGTACCTCAAACCTAAAAATGCTTTTCTAGCTTGCGAACTTCCGATAAGTATTGAGACATTGTCGAGCTAGAGCACCGGTACTCTTTCCCGACTTGATTCACGACTAGTTGAGAGTCTCCTCTCACGAGTAGTCGATTTAATTGAGAGTGCTTTCGCGGCTCGTATGCCGCCTAGCAAACCTTCGTGATCGCCACATTATTAGTGGCCCGAAAGTTTAATTGTATGGCATACTTTAAGGTTTCTCCTAGGAGATACCAGACCACCCGACCCAGAGCCACTTAAAGTAAGTGACCCGTCAGTACATCATCCATCGGTCGTGGAATCAGATCGGGATCCCGAACAGTTCAGATTTGTCCATTCGCGACAAAGTCCGCCAAGATCTCGGGATTTTATGGCCGTTCGACACGAATGGAGGTCGAACTTCCCAAGTTCGACCGACCATTTTGCCATGCGCCCCATTGCTTCCTTATTATGGAGGATTGCTCCCAAAGGAAACTCGGGCAACCTGACTATTTTGTGCGCTGAAAATAATGCCGCAGCTTCTCAAGACATGAGAAGGGCATATAGAAGTTTTGGACCGAGGGTAACGCCCTTAGGCCCGTAAAACTTCGCTAACGTAGTAAACCGGTCGTTGTACGCCACGCTCTACGACTAGTATCGCGCTTCTTTGCTCGTGGCGTGGCAAATAGGTAAATTAAGAGCGCCTCTTCCGCTTTGGAGAAACCGTAGCAGAGCACTCGAAAGATACCTCTTGACATCCTCAAAGGCGCGCTTGTTTTGTTCGACCACTCAAAACCTTCATGTCTCCCGAGAAGTTTAAAGAAAGGTAGTCCTTTTCTCCTAGTCGTGCGATGAAACGACTTAAAGCCGCCATGCACCCAAAGAGTTTCGGACTTCCTTTTTGTGTTTGGAGGACGATCCGAGGATGGCCTTTATTTTTCAGATTTGTTTCGATTCCTCGCTCGTATACTAGGAATCCAAGCAATTTTCTCAAGAAATTCCAAACACACACTTCTCTGGATTGAGTTTTAAGCGGTGTTTTACGAGGTTGTCGAATGTTTCTTGTAGGTCGCTGATATGATTAAGTCTCTTAATGCTTTTTACGACTAGATCATCAACATAGGCTTCCAAATTCGGCCTAATTGAGATGAAAAGTCGATTGCATTAGGCGTTGAAAAGAAGCACCGCATTCTTTAGACCAAATGTCATTTTGACATAGCAAAAGGTACCAAATGGAGTAATGAATGCGGTCTTTTCTTCATCGCTTAAACACATATTGATCCGTGGTATCCGAATATGCATCTAAAAACTTAATATCTCACAACTGCAGAGAATCAACCAAATGATCGATACGAGGTAAAGGAAATCATCTTTTGGACAAGCTTTATTAAGATCAAGAAAGTCCACGCACATACGCCATTTGCCGCTTGACTTTTTGACCATTACAGATTAGCCAACCACTCGGGTGGTTGACTTCTCTTATAAAGCCCGCTTTAAGTAGCTTATCCAACTCGATTTAATAGCATCTCGTCGATCGGGGCAAATCTCCGTAATTTTTGTTTTACAGTACTTTATCAGTCGTAAAGCTAGCCTCGTGCTCGATCACCTCCCGGGACTCGGGCATGTCGGATGTTTGCCACGCAAAGACATCTGCGTTAGCTCTGAGGAAGGTAATGAGGGCGCCTTCCTATTTGGGGTCGGAAGTCTCCCGATGCGAACAGCCTTGAGGGTTCTTCTGCGTCCCGAGGAATCTCTTTGACTTGGTCGTTCGGCTTTGGTGCGACTTTTAGGCTTCGACTTGCTAGTCGGTCGACTTTCATCTCGAGTTGGTATTTGACCAACCATCTCGAGGATCGACGGCCGCAGCCTATACGCCATCTTTTGTCACATCGAATGGTGATCACTCCTTTGGGACCCGCATCTTAAGACATTGATACCGTAATAAGTAGCCATTAAGAATTTTGCCAAAGTTGGTCGTCCGAGTATGGCGTTATATGCCGATCGAAATCGACCACATCAAAGGAGACTTTCTCGTCTCCGAAATTACTTGGTGAGCCAAATGTTAAAGGAAGAGAAACTTGGCCAATAGGTTTGGTCAAGACCCGATGACGATTCCATGAAAGGAGTATCGTCATCGCCTTACCTTTGTCCCGGTACTTGCATCTCGTCCGTGGCATTAGTAAATAATATGTTCAAGAATCGCCACCATCAACCAACACTCGATTGACCCGACAGCTTGTTGATGGTGGGTTCGACCACAATTGGATATCGACTGATCGACTCAGAGTGATTGGGCGTCATCCTTCTCAAAAGAGATGGTAACTTCCGACCACTTCGGTAATTTATTGACGAGAGGAGTATGTATAGAATTTACCTCTCGTCCGCAGCCTTTAAGTTGTCGCTTGGAGTCGATGTCACGATCCTCCGTAGATGTGCTCAACGGTATGTTGCGGATCTTGGAACGGCATCTCCTCATCATCCGACGACTTTTGGCCACTCGTATGTCCTACCGCCGAGAGTAGGGAGTGGTGCTTTGCCGCTGTAGTAGTCCTCGAGCTTTCTTTGGAAAACTTCGGCGATTCTGAGGTCATGTCCTTCTTTTTATGAAAAGACACCACCTTGGTTTGTCGCTCCTACGATCAGGGCGCTTACCTTTGCCTTGATCAGGGTACGACTTGGTGGTTTGGGGCTCTCCATCTTTCACGGCCAGAACCTCCTTGGAACCACTGGTTTGTGGTTTTTGACTTTTTATTTTCTTCTTGGACTTTTTTGTTTTTTTATCCTTACCAACTTCACCTGGCTCTCGAGGAGTATATGTTTCTCGATCGATAGTGTTGTTCCACTCGACCGCCTCGAAGCGATTGCATATCGATCGGCCATCTCAAGAGTTCTAAGAATGATGTTGGGAGGATTCAAAGCAATGTCCTCCGTTATCCTTCTACTACGGACTCCTTGCTTAAAAGCCCTGATCACAGAGGAATCAGAAATTTCCGAATTGAGTTACGAACCTGACTAAAGCGTTTGATGAATTGACGCAAAGTCTCGTTGTTGTTCTGCTTTATCCGTGCAAGTCGCCTTCTTTCCGTATGGTTGTATGTGCCTTGGAAATTCGCCTGTAGAAGATCGCAGAGGTGTTGCCAAGAGTAGATCGACTCGAGTGGTTGGTTTAATAACCACGATCGAGCGGATCCTTCGAGCACAGTCGGAAGGTAATTCGCCATTACATGCTCTCCTCCTCCTGCTGCTCGGACAGCTGTTGTATAGATTCAAGAAATTGATGGGATTTTGAGATCCATCGAATTTCTCCATGTTCACCGGCCGAAATGAGGTGGCCAATGAACCGCTCAAGGTCGCGAAAATGCCCGCATCCGGTAATCACTTCTTGACGCCTTCTTTGTAGGAAAGAAGGGTTAATGTCACCAGTGATCGATACGACGATACCCTGAACAGTGACTGCTCGTAGTAGGTCTCGCCTCTCGAGGAGAATACTCCTCGTACTCCACTCGCTAGAATTTCTTTGTCGAAGTGGTGAATGATCACTTCCGAGGGCTTCTTGATCTTCAATGATCGAAATGTATTTCTCGAATAGGGATCGATTCGACTTATGGCGTGTCGATTCCTTCGTGAGAAATATTCGATTGATCGTAGTGAGGAAGTCGTATTGCTACGACTACCGATTGTTGTCGATGAGGTACCTCGGTCTTGTCATCACAATTCAAGTCTTTGCGTAATCTCTTCAAAGAAAGAGATCGTACCACAGCGCTCGAGCAAGCTCTTTCTCGGGATTCTCGAGCAAGTCGTTGATGTCCCGGAGTTCTTGTACCTCCTCCGATCGATGTTGAATGCGCCCAGCGCAGTTCTTCCGATCGCAATTTTCTTTCTTCCGACGACATCAAAATCCTCCTCATCGTGTCTTTGAGGCCTTCTTAGTGGAGTGCGAGAATGTCGAGGATTTCTCGCGCGTCATCGAGTGTTGGTTCTCTCTACCAACGGTGGTGCCCTTGCCATTACCACGAGGGGCGCAGTGTGATCTTCGGGAGTGTTCTTATCTCGGCCTCCATGAGGTCGACTCGATTGGGGGAAGGACGAAGACCTCCGCTGATGATTCTCACTTGCGCCGAGGCCTCCCGCTTGAGGAGTGCTCGAGAGACACCATCTGGCGACTTGGAGTAATCCTCCGTAGGGGAACTCCGGGTTATAATCGCCTCCGCTCGCAAATGAGATCTGCGGGAGACGGTCGAATTTGCAGAAAGCATGCTTGATCCCACCTCTCCGGAGTTACCCCGAGAGAGGATCACTAGATGCCGATGGAGTCCTGGAATGGTGGCTCCTGAACTTGACTTACCAAGTCGGACCGCCTTAAGGGACTTGAACACTTGGAGAAAAACTCTCGTCGTGTTGTGAGTCCTCCCGGAGCGGTCCCGGTCGGATTGACCCTTGTCCTTTGAGGGAATTAGCTCCTCTGTTGGACGCATTGTTGTGGGGGATAAGGATCCCTCCTCAACTCCATTAATGGGATGATTTTCTGGAGAATAATCTCCGGAGGCAACATCACCATCAGCGGATGCATCACTCGGCTCGTAGTCGAAACCGCATCCATGTCGACGTCTGCGTAGAACCGCCAAGTCAAACCAGTTCTCCTCGTTCCATTCTCCTGCCATGATTGCATGAGATTGGAAAAAGGGAGTATGTTGACACGAGATTACCGGAAGATCCCCACGGACGGCGCCAACTGTCGGTGTATTCGAACCGATCTTACGTAAAGATTATTTGATTCGGGGGGTCTCCTAGAGATGAAATCACGCAGAGTAGTTGACACGGGATGTTTAGACAGTTCAGCCTTCTCCGGAGAGAATAATAACCCTAATCCTGTGTGGTGTGGTATTCTTAATGATCGAGTAAGAAGCTAAGACTATTACAGAGAATAGAACTCTCCCTTCTCTACTTGCCCTTGATGTCCTTATATAGTCGTGAAGGAGTAGCCGTTTTGCCCTGCGGAAGAGGCGCCTTAATTGAGCCAGTAATGGGCGTGTGATGGCAGTAATTACCGGCGCATTGGCTTCTCCACGCCGTCTGGCAATTATCATTCAAAGATAATGGGGTATTTAAGCACAATTACTACGCGGGATAGTAGTGCGTGCAGACCGTTCGGATTCCTTAATCAATTGGACCCACTCGCCTGTAGGTTTGATTATAAGGTGGTCGTAGTTTACCTGGTCGTAGGAGAACTTACGACCAGGTAGTAGTCGTAAAAGGTCTTACGACTATGTAGTGATCGTAGAAAGACTTACGACCATGTGATGGTCGTAGAAAGACTTACGACCAGGTAGTAGTCGTAGCAAGACTTACGACTATGGGGGGTGATTGTAGAAGATCTTACAATCACTTGGTAGCCCTCCCCCTTATAAAAATAAGGGGTACTTCTGGAGACTATGTGACATCATATTTACCCATAATAAGAATTATAGATAATAGATAAAATGAGGATTATTAGATCCTCGTCAATAATAATTTGTTTAACTAATATATAATACCAAATACCTAATAGATAGATTCCTAAATAATATACTATTCCTAATAGGCGTTACTATTCCTAATAGGCATTACGGTTCATATGCTGCTACAAGCTAATGTACTACAGTACGCGGCATTGATCGCGTGTCTGCTACGGTGCCTCGCCGGGAGTCCATAACATTTTGGATGTGAATAAAAGATTTAACCTGAGCTAAGCCCCAGCTGCATTCCATGGACACAGTACGGCTCAGTAACTGTAACCCCATTCACATAGATGACTTATGACTTCGAGAGCCCATCGACTTATGACTTATCTAGGATACGGCTCAGTAATTGTAACCCCATTAACAGAGATGTCCTCTTCCAATATTAAATTAGATCGGTCATATACGTAGCTGCGTCGCCCATATGATGGAGAAGCTAAAGTTGATTCTCTCCCGAAGAAGAATGCAGGTTCTGCCGGAGGCTGAAGCTCCATGTTGTCCCTGGTTAACATGAAAATGACGGATGATATGTGAGGCCTGTCGTCAGGGTCTGACTGGACGCACAGCAGCCCGATGTGGATGCATCGCAGTGCTTGGCTTTGGGAGTATCCATCGCGTGATTGATGCATCATTTGTGATATCGTCCCGTTTTTCCAGCAAATCCATACCTGTTAGATGGTTAACATCAGTTTGTTAATTGAAACTTAATTGAATGTTTCAGTATACAGATGCACTAAAAAGAGATGGATAATGGAGTAAGACAGAACTTACATCACTAATGAGATTCACGGTGTCGCGATCATCAGAACTGCAGTTCCTTCTCCTAGTTACAATTTCAAGGACCAACACACCAAAGCTGAAAATATCGATCTTGGGTGACACACTTCCGTGTATTGCGTACTCCGGTGCCATATAACCACTGCAGAGGATTAACAGTTAGGCTTGGAAACACACGCTCAATATCTGCGACGTATGAAACGCATGAGCTTACAGTGTTCCAACAACTCTAGTTGTCTTGGTATGAGTATGTCCTTCTCCTAGCAGCCTTGCCAATCCAAAGTCTGCAATTTTCGGATCCATGTCCTCATCAAGAAGAATATTGTTAGCTTTCAGGTCCCGGTGGATGATCCTCATGCTAGAGTCCTCATGAAGATACAATATTCCCTTGGCAATTCCAAGAATGATGTTGTACTGCTGCTCCCAGTTTAGTGCATTTCCCCTACCGGCATCTATTGCGATGAAAATGTTCAACTTACATTAGGTGGTGCTGAAAGGTAAATACAGAACAACCATAATCTAGTACCTATCAGACAAAGTTCAGAAAATACAAACTCTACGGTCTTAGCTGTGGTAACTTGTTTGCCGGAATGCTACAGTACATATTTAATGCTTCGTACTAAACATGTAATCCATTTTGCAGATGTGCATTACTCGTTTCATTCTTATTTGTTATTTTTTACATACTTCGTATGAATGACGTTTCTAGTCACACTCATCTAGCACTGCTAACTCCATTATTGACAAATATATATTCATGCATAGCGCATAAAAGAGTCTTGGGGACTTCTGAATCGCAATAGAGCAGTGCAAAATTTTATTTACACTGACAGATGACCAGAGAATTCTGGGTATGTTTCTGAAGAGGTGAATGGGAAGGAAAATACCGAATATAAAGTTGTCGAGGCTCCCGTTCTTGATGTATTCATAAACAAGCAGCGTATCATCTCGATGCAAGCAAAACCCCTGTAACCTAACAAGGTTCTTGTGCTGAAGCTCTGCCAATAGCAGCACCTCATTGTGTAGCTGATGCAATCCATGCCCAGTTCGTCCTAAAAGTTTCTTCACTGCTATTTCTTGCCCATCTGAGAGTATTCCCTGAAACAGATTCTTTTTTAGAGAAGATGAAATATATTATAATTTTTTTTTCTTGAATTCTTGCTTGTTTGCTTACCTTGTATACAGTACCAAAACCACCTTCACCAAGCTTGTTCTTCTCTGAGAAATTTTCGGTTGCCTCTTGCAGTGCAGGCAAATCAAAAATCATGCATTGTGCTCTCGTGATTTTCTTCAATGCTGGTGTCATATGACAAGAATTTTTTCAGGAAACGGTAAATTCCAGCTATTGAACAGATGGCATGCTACTCACGGTGGTCGTTCTCGGTGGCCTTGATTCTTCTCCTGAAGCGGACGAACGCAAAAACTAAAAGAATCAATATTAAGACAACAGAACAAACTACGGCTGCGGCGATTCTTGTTGCATTCCTTTTCTTTCCTGCATACATCAAACATGAACTTCAAGTAGTACATCTTTAACCTTGTAACTCTCTGAGAGTTCCCATTATTACCCAGTGCTTTGTAACAGTACCTATTTAATTCCACGAAAAAAAAAGCAAGAATGGAATGTCCTACCTGCTCCACCCTCTGGAGTAGCAAATGGAGGCACTACTGTCGGTGCTGGTGGCGCCGTAAGCTGCAGCATCGCCCGGCCCTCGTAGAACGGTCGCACGCTATACATCAGGTTGCACCACGCCGTAAAAGCGAAAACCCACCGAAGGTTGTTGCCCAAGTACTGCGTTGTCACAACCGTGAGGAGGGTTCTAAGGCAGCGCTGGCACTGCAGCGACGCCATCACCGGCACGCACTGCGCGAGCCCGTAAATCTTCGGGTCGAAGTCCTCCTCGCCCGTTGCGAGGTACTTCTTGGTGGTCGAGTTGCTCGCCGCAGCCAGAGCGTGGTCGACCACGGCGGTAAGGATGTATGTGACGGCGGCCCTGAACCGGGCATCCGGGACTATGACGCTCCCCGCGGCACGCCCAACATGCCAACTGTTTGTGACGAGTTCATTAGTTTCGATGGCATTATTCTACGAGATGCTTGAAAGAAAATAGATAGCCCGCCCATACAGGATTTCCGGGCCCTGCCACTGGACGGTCTCGAGGAAGTCCAGGAACTTCTGGGCGGAGAAGCGAAGAAGGCAGGAGTCCTCGTACATGGTGACACCCTTGTTGCCGGGGCAGTTTTTCTGCGCGTCACGGAACGCTGTCGCCAGGCAAGTGCTGCAGGAGGAGGCGTTCGGCTCTCCGCGGCAGAGCGCCAGCGCGTAGACCTGGTCGGGCACCGTACCGACGGTGGCGGTGGCGAAGCCGGCCGGCGTGGCGGAGGCATTGGCGGGGAGTACCGCGGCGAGGAGGTTCAGATTCGCTTGGAAAGGGCTGTTGGCCGCGTAGGTGACGTTGTCGGTGTCGCAGGTAGGGAACGGATTTGGCGTGGCTGGCGGCAGCACGAGGACAACGATAATGGCGAGGACGGCATAGCCGGCGAGCATCGCTGCAGCAGAGGAGAGAGAGAGAGAGAGTGCTTACTTTTGTTTGGCACCACACAATTAACGACCAAGATGGCCTGCCTGAGCCTGACTGACCCCGGCGACAACGGCAGTACGACGCATCATTTGTGATTTTTTTTCCACGAGTGAGTGCGCAAGTGGCAACCTTGACGAGTCAAAGGTTGCAATTTGGGCCGCGTCACGAATCACTACCGGAAAAACGTTCTTTGTCCAGATCTGTGATTTTTGCCGAGAGCAAAAACGCAGGCTCTCGGCAAAGAAACCGTTTGCCGAGCGCGACTCTCGGCAAACACGGGCTGTCGGGAACTGACAAGATTGCCGTGGGCCTGCATCTCGGCAAACAACAACTCTCGGCGAAGTGGGCCATTTTGCCGAGAGCCCCGCTCGGCAAAAAATGCCCGTCGGCAAAATGGGCCTTTGCCGTGGGTCGCACTCTCGGCAAAATCAGGCTCTCGGCAAAACATTGCCGTGGGCCCATAGCCGTGACCTGCCCTGACGGCGTCACCGCTTTGCCGAGAGCCCCACTGTTACGGCTCTTGGCAAAACTGTTTGCCGAGCGCCGCTTTCGGCAAATATTTGCCGAGAGCCCTCCTGTGCTCTCGGCAAATGTGGTTTCTATATTTCATGTGCATGTGTTTCTCTTCTCCTAACTCTCTCCAATTAAATTATTTTTCTTTCATATGCTCCAAACTTTTTCTCTATACACATACTACAAAGTTGTACTCAATATTAAAATTTTGTGTATTTTTGTAATTATTTGCTATATATAATTAATTAATTGCATTTCAAGGAGTTTTTTAATCGATTAAAATTTGAACAATGATTGATTTAAACACGGAAAAAATTAAGTAGAAAATGATATTCATGCTATTTATGCATTATTGGGGCAAATAACATCTTGTTGACGTTTTTCACCTTTTATTTTACTTAATCAAGACCACGAACATATGTCGCGAACGATTTAAAATTCTTAAAAAGGAAACGAATTGAAAAATTGTGATATTTGCAATGAAGTCATGGTACCACACTTGGAGGTCGTGGTAAAAATTGAAAATGTTTCGCGCAAGTGGTTGCGTATGATTCTTACAATCTGAGACATCTTCGAATAAGTTTCATAAAGTTGAGAAGGATCCATTAGGATTTTCAAACAATGTCACGGTCGAATTAGTTTTGGAGTTCCAAACTTTTTGTATAGCCATTAGAGAGCATAAGTTGTAACACGGCAAAATTTTGTATTTTTTCGGAGCCGTTTGCTATTTATTATTTTTTTGGATATTCTTTCAGAGCTTCTTGATTGCTCTCGGCAAAGGCTCTTGCCGAGAGCAACTGGGCCCGCTCTCGGCGCAGATTTCTTTTTTACCTAGCCTGGATCAATGGTTTGCCGAGAGCTGGCGCTCGGCGAATAGGTTTGCCGAGAGCTGCTCTCTGCAAATGTTTAATTTTTTTTTAGAAATATCATTTTTTGTTCAGTTTGTTAGACGAGAGCCGTTTGCTATTTATTAATTTTTTTTTGGATATTCTTTGCCGAGAGCTTCAGGGGATTGCTCTCGGCAAAGGCTCTTTTCTTGAGCAACCGGGCCCGCCTCTCGTGTGATTTCTTTTACCTAGCTCGATCAATGGTTTGCCGAGAGCTGGCGCTCGGCGAATAGGTTTGCCGAGAGCTGCTCTCGGCAAATGTTTAATTTTTTTTTTTAGAAATATCATTTTTTGTTCAGTTTGTTAGACGAATAAAAAATATTTAAAATATTTTTTTTTAGAAATATCATCCGAGTCCAAAGAAGGAGTCGCTTAGTGGACTCTTTTTATTATTATTTCGTGCTTTGGGACTCACCCCATTCCCCACCCGATCGCGCACCTGCGCATCGCTCTAACCCTAGCGTGCTCTCACCGTGCTCACGCGCCTCCCGCCCAAATAGCTCCTTCCCGGCCGCCCGACCGCCCTCCCGTCTGGGGCCCCGAGCTCTGCCTCCGACCGGGACCGCGCGCCTTCTCCCTCTGTGGCGGGCGCGCTGCGGTCTACCATACCGAAGCTCGCCTCGACCGGACCGCACGCCTTCTCCCTCTCGTGGTCGGCCACGCGCCTCTCTCCCCAACCGGTCCACCTCATCGACCCTCCGGCCAACTCCGCCCTACCAGATCGCCCTTCGACGTTAAGCGCATCTCCTTCGGCGGCAAGGTCCGCCCACCCTCCTCCCGGCTCTCCGTTTCTTGGAAATCTGTGTTGTTTAGGGTCTTTTCCTCAGCCGGGCTCGTTCCTCGCTGCGATTTGGTTGCTCGCATTGGGTTTGGGCGTGCTTGGGAGGTGACGGATTGGGAGGCTTCGGGTGAAGAGATGCGAACTTGCCAATCATGAATGTATTTTGTATGTAGCACCAATGACCCTTGCTCTAGTGCTATGAATCATCGTTAGTCATCATGAATGATGTCATTGTATATTTCTCATGCATAAGGGCTCTCTGGTTTTGTATTGAAATGGATAACCGTGAGGCTATTTCCAAAATGCATAATATGATTGCAATTGCTTGCACATCAAGATTTACATTGAGTGATGAATATGATATATATGGTCAAGTGGCATACCCAAAGCATCACAAACACTCAAGTTCCCGATATTTATCATGTAGCAAAGAAGAACGAAGGTATGTTATTCGAGCAAAAGAAACTGGTGGTGCCATTCTTTCCTTGTTTTGAATACCTATCACTTGAAGTGCTTCTCTTCAATTGTCCATCTATTTTGATCTGTTTCTGATAGGTAGAAATCTCACCGGTTCTACTTAAGTACTTATCCTGTACTATTTTATGTTGATGCTGATCGTCCATTGAACATATCCAGGGTAGAAATCTCGCCCTCGGCCTCGTCCTCGCCGTCGGCCTCGCCGCCGCCGCCTCGCCCTCATGAGAGGAGAACAAGGTATACTAAGTAGTATTAGTGGTAGTAGTAGTTAGTAGTAGTTAGTAGTTGTAGTAGTGGTATTAGTAGTGGTATTAGTAGTAGTTAGTAGTTAGTAGTTGTAGTAGTGGTATTAGTAGTGGTAGTAGTAGTTAGTGTAGTAGTAGTTGTAGTAGTTAGAGTAGTAGTAGTTGATAATTAAACTGCATGTGGTTCCTTGATATATATGTGGTTGTCGGCCATCGTGCCGTGGTTTTCTTCGTGTTTGGAAACCTCACCGCTCGGGAGATGTTTGCCGAATTTTGAGTTGACGTTATTTTGCTTCTTTCTTTCTTTTGCAGAGCCGAGTCGGAGTACCGGTGTCCCAGTGTCGCTCCTCGCACCGCGTCGCCTCGCCACTGCACCGACCCGCCACGGCCCCGCTAGCCTGACTTCACCGCCACCTGAGGTATAACCACTCTTTCTTTGTCCTGGTCATGTATCTCCACGTAACCCAGTTAGGTGTCTCCCGTTCGAAAGAGATACGGTTAGAAATATACTGATCTTTGCATATCAATAACCGTATCTGCTTGAATTGTCCACGCTTTTGATAGCAGAGGATGCGCAGATGGTGTTAGTTTCCATGGTTCGCTCCGATCCGAGATGAGTTTCGACAAGACCTTCTGTTGTTCTCCGGATACACAATCTCCTGTCGGGCGTGTATTTGGAGAACAATGGGAGGTGTTCTTAAATTCTGTTTCGGATAGGACCAGACCATGGGAACTAACACCATCGACGCATCCTCGGGTGGGATTAGGACCTATCCTTACCTATTAGATGGTAGGAACGACGTGTAGATGCAAGTCCATGGTTATATTTATTACTTGGTGATATATATGTTAGAGGATGGATGACCGTGAGTGGATGTACTCGGGCGTCGGGCGCCCGTGAGATTACCAGAGAATGGGTCGACAAGACCGAGTCTTTCATCAAGCAAGTATTTGACCAGGCTCCCGGAGCGCGTGCCGTTTTTTGTCCCTGCATCAACTGTAAGAACAGAAAGAGGCAGACAAAGGAGGTGATGACTTCACATCCGCTAGGCATGGATTTACTGAAAAACTATACCAGTGGACCCACCACGGTGAAGCCGATCGTGTGAGAGAGGAGGTGGTGAGACCATGTGTCGAGGATTACAATGTCGATGCCGGGTAGCGGCTTGGTTAGATGACTTTCACGGCACACTTCATTTGAAGGATGTAGGCGGCAGGGAGGAGGAGGAGCGAGAGGCAAGCGCAAAGGCGATTCGACATGTTGTCTGCGGCAGGAAACCCCTTCATGGCCACACACGATTTCAAAGCTTGATGGCATTTCACGCTTAATGGCCTTAAAGTCCCGATTCAACCTCGGTCGAGAGAACTTTGATGAAATGTTGATGATTATTGGCTCCATCCTTCCGCCGGTCACCTTCGCCCCACGAACATGTACGAATCGCGAAGGTCCTTCGTGCACTTAAGATGCCGTATGAGCGGATACATGCTTGTCCGAAGGGTCTGCGTCCTCTTTAGAAAAGCACACGCGATGCAAAGTCTTGTCCAAAGTGTAAATCCTCTAGGTATCCGGAGGTAGACTCGTGATGGTGAGAAGAGGCGAGTCCGTACCCGTGAAAATCCTACGGTACCTTCCATTCATACCGAGGATCCAACGGCTATTCATGACAGAGGAGTCCGCGAAATGTATGATATGGCACAAAAATGGAAAAGATACGATCCCGAGAAGATGGTACATCCAAATAGATGGTGAAGCATGGCATCACTTTGATAACATTCATCGTAACAAAAGTGGGGAGGCACGTAATGTGCGTGTTGCAATCGCAATGATGGGTTCAATCCTTATGGAATGATGGTCGCCCCATACACTTGTTGGCCCGTGTTTGTTATCCTCTCAATCTCCCCGGCGTCTCCTTCCAACGATGAATGTGTTCTTGTCGTTGATAATTCCGAACACCACAGGAATAACATGGGTGTGTTCATGGAGCCTTTGTTCGATGAACTGGTCCATGCTTGGGACCATGGTGTATGGACATACGATCGAGCTACAAAGACAAACTTCAACATGCATGTTTGGTATCAATACTCCATGCATGACTTCCTAGCATATGGGATATTCAAAGCTTGGTGTGTTCACGGAAGTTTCCATGCCCCTTGTGCAAGGCGACTCTGCTTCAATTGGGCTGCGGAAGGCGGCAAATATTCGCGCTCGACAAACATCGACAATTCCTCCTGCGAGCATCCATTCGCACGAGACATCAAGAACTTTACTAAAGGTGTCATGGTTACGCACCCGCACTACGATGATGACCAAGTCCGAGGTTCATGATCGATAGATGCTCTCGGATCAATGAAAAGATGGTAGGTTCGTGGGATATGGTGAGGAGCATATGTGGACTCATAAGTCGCCTTGATGATGCTCCCTATTATAACGACCTTCTTCTTCCACACAACATTGATGTAATGCACACCGAGAAGAATGTTGCCGAGGCGCTTTGGGCAACGATCATGGACATTAAGGATAAGACGAAGGACAATGTAAAGGCGAGGCCGACTCGCAACGATATGTGATAGACCAAAGCAACACATGCAACCTCCTAGAAGCGGCAAGAAATGGACAAGGCCTAAGGCCGATTCTGATTGAAACCGAACAAAAGAGAGAAGTATTAGAATGGTTCAAAACATTAATGTTCCTGATGGGTATGCGAATAATCGAGGAGGGAGTGAACTTATCTACCTTGCGAATCAACGGCTGAAGAGTCATGACTATCACATATGGATTGAGTGTCTTCTTCCGCGATGCTCGAGGCTATGTCCCCGAGCATGTGTGGAAGACGCTAGCCGAGTTGAGCTATTTCTTCCGCCACTTTGTGCCAAGGAGTTATCTCGTAGCGTGGTTGCGAACTGGAAAAAATAGTATCCGTGTTGCTCGTAAGTTGGAGATGATCTTTCCACCCGCTTCTTCAACCCGATGCAAGATTTGATTCTCGCACCTCCGTATGAGGCACGAATGGGGGCTGTCTGCCCGTTGGTGCTATCCAATCGAGAGATGTCTAAAGGTTCTTCGGAAGAAATGCAGAAACAAATGCAAAATCGAGGCTTCCATGGCGGAGGCATTCGTTTTAGAGGAGGTTACTAACTTCACACAAGCATACTATGGTGACAAGCTTCCTAGTGTGCATAATCGACCCCCTCGTTACAATGCTGGTGAAAATGAATCAAAACTCAGCCTTTTCCAAGGGCAACTTGGAAGTGCGAGTGATGCGACCTCATTGTTGTTGAAAACGAAGAGTGGCTCACAATCATGATATATGTGTTCACCAATCTTACCGAAATGGAGCCGTACATGCAGTAAGTGGCTTCTTGCACGAACTTGTTAATTAAATATGCCGTCAACATTCTGCATCCAACCTCCTTGTTTCTCGTTGTTACAGGGAGTTTATTAATGAGAACTGGCATCTATCAAGGGAACCTACCCCGCAAGAACGTGACACCATTCTTCATCGAGTGCGGAAATGGAATCTCGATTTTATTTCTTGGTTCAAACAAAAGGTACTATGCAATTTAGCTCGTTCACGATTGACATTCCCGATTGCTTGTACATTCCAATTTAACGATCTATCCTCCTTGACCTTGCGAGCCAAACCGATTTGACTATGAATCCAGAGTTGAGACAGGTTGCCAATGGCTTTGAACATAGGGTCAAGTCATTTTCTGGTTATGATGTGAATGGATACCGATTTCACACAACAAGACACGAGCAGAGCCGGCCCAATCGAAGAACCACGAATTCCGGAGTTTTTACTGGCGGCCTTGATGGGGCCGAGTATTATGGAAGAATTGAAGAAATATACGAACTTAGGTTTCGTGGTCGCAAACCTCTTAACCCTGTCGTATTCAAATGCCATTGGTTTGATCCTCAAGAAACGAGGCGAAGTCCTTCCTTGGGCTAGTAGAAATTGGCGTGATTCCGTCTATGGCGGAAAGGATGTCTATATTGTGGCTCAACAGGCCACACAAGTTTATTATCTCCCCTACTCGTGCCAAAGGGACCCTAGTCTTCAGGGTTGGGATATTGTGCACAAGGTATCGCCGCACGGTAAAGCACCTTCCCCAAACGCCGAAGACTACAACTTCGACCCAAACACATATGATGGAGAGTTCTATCAAGAAGAGGGCCTACAAGGGACTTTTGAGATTGACTTAACCGGAGCTATGGAAATGGAAGTAGACAATGAAATGGATGTTGATGTGGACGAGGGGGATGAGGTGGAAAATGTGAAGGACTTGGCGTTACTTGAAGGATTACATATTGGCAATGTCAATGATGACATAGTTGCTCCTTTGGAAAGTGTTGAACATTTCGACATGGCTGATAGTGATGATGAGAGCTATGATCCAGCTAATCCCGATGGGGATGATTATTTCTAATACATGTAATATTATGCTATTTTGAAATTATGCTTTATTTATTTTGCATCTCTTTATAATAATGTCTTGTTTATGATCCATCTAATCCGATCTTATTGTTTATGTCTTGTAGGTGATTGTGCAAAGATGGCGAGCCGCAGAGCTTTGCGGGCGGTCAGGTCGCTTTACAACACGGGGGGCAGTACACCAGGGCCCTCAGGTGAAGCTGGGGGGTCGGCACCACCTCAGGGGAGGAGGAGGAGGGCGGCCGGGAGGAGGCGTAGGGCGCCACCGCCTCAGCCTGCAGCAGCAGCAGCACCAGAGCCCGAGGAGGAGCGGGAGGAAGAGCAGGTGGACGAGCAGGCTCAGTAGGGAGAGGCCGAGCTGCAGGCCGAGCAGGAGGCCGAGCAGCTGGACGAGCAGGAGGAGCGGGAGGACGAGCAGGAGGCCGAGGCAGGAGGTTCCAGTTCCACCGGAACCTCGGGTGTCTACTAACGAGGTCCGTGAGCCTACCCGAGCGGCCGATACACGAGGCTCTACGCCTGGTCATTCGACCGTTGGGCAAAAGTACGTAACTTTACATTTTTTCGCTCCTACATATGATAGAATCACAATGGAAACTAACAGCTTTTTCTTAATCACTTACGCAGTCTTGGAAGGTCGTGGTCCTGTGTGCTCACAAAGGTTGCCCAATGGCATCCTGGGTCTTCTCTGCAGGAACACTTCCTGTGCTTGGTTCGCTCGCCAAGCTCGAGCCGCCTACACGTCTGAGCACTACGTCGCCGCCCACGATGCGGAGGACGAGACGGGCCGCACGCACGTCTGGCGTGGCGGAGCGGGTTATGTGCGAGTTTTGGGTAAGTCTTCCTCCCACTACTTTGCTCAATACATTGCATTCGCGAGTTTCTTGAACCAAAGTGTATTGACATCTTTTCTATATGCACGGGACTTCTTCAAATGCGCCGAGGACTACGAGGCGAGGGGCCAAGGCGTTGGCCAAATCTTTTAGAGGTCGCATCTCAGACATGCATTACGAGGCGCGGCTCGTGCCATCATCGACATCGTGCCGTCTACGAGCATCGGAAGGTAAAGAAAGAAGATGCAAGATTAATGCATCTGACCAAAGAGCAGTACCTGAAGGTAAATATACAACATCAATATTGATTTCTTCTGAGATTGGGTAGGCTTGAATTGTTCTTATATCTGTCAATGTACTTGATGTCGTACAGGTGCCTCCTGGCTGGTGCGCCAATAAAACGCGGGCCTGGCAGATGATGGTCGACAGGTGGGTGAGTGGCAATTGGCGGATAACCACACCGTCCTCTCGGGAACGGCGTTTGCTGATGCCAGGTGTATCACACCACCAGGGCAACCTTAACATCCACGAATTCGGGGCTAGATGGGTACGTGACTTGGTGTAGCTTCATTTATTCTTTCAGACGTTTATTCCTGCATGATTTATAATCGTCTTGTTTTTCTCGCAGTCGGCTGCACATCAAAACCAGCCATGCGGAGAGCTCAAGTCATGGGTTCTGGCCCACAAGGGCAAGGCGACAGACAACATCGACTGGAACCCGGACGACCAGTAGTCGTTCACCAACGAGCATCCCGAGCGCATCGGTCAAGACACCGAGGCGGCAAGGGAGTCCATGGGCAGATCGATCCGCACACCGCGGACATTGACGGCGACATCGTCATGAGGGTGGGAGGAGGCAAGAAGCATGGGCGGTACCTCATCGGCAACAAAGACGCTCGACCCGCACACCACTCCCACTCTCTCACAGTCCGACAAGCGGACGAGCGGAAGCGTGCCCATACGCCCAAGGCAGGACACTTCGACGCATCGTGTGGCAGCACTACAGGTTATTTCTGTTTTATTCGTCGTTCATTGGTTTTACATTCCTCGAAATTGCTTGTAACAATGCGGTGAAAAATTATAGGCCCAGGTGCATGCGCTCGAGGAGCATAAGGCTAGGGTGGAGGAAGAGCGACAGAGGGAGCGGGAGGCCGAGCGACAGAGGTGGGAGGCCGAGCGGGCGAGGTTTGACGCCTTGGCTCAGTACGTGGCAAGTCTTGGCGTCACGATGGGTCGTCCAGCGCCACTAGAGCTGTTCGCTCCTCCACCGCCTTACCCATACCCGCCTTACTCATACGTGAGTTCAACTTCTCTAACAATTATATGCCTTAGTATTACTATAATTACTAATTTTTCTTCTCCTTTGTGCAGAATCAATCGGCGGGTTCGAATGATGTGCCTGAGCAGCCACCGTCGGGAGGGTCGTGGCACCAACCGTATCCACAACTTCCGCCGCATCAGCAGCCGTCGGGAGGTCGGGTACCACCAGATCGCCACCGCCGTCGGTACCAAATACCACGATCGCCGATCGTCGGGAGGGTCGGGTATCCACACCTTCCGCCAGAGCAAAGCGGCCGCCGTGGGGAGGGTCGGGGGGGTGGGAGCCTTGGGGGTGAGCCTGTTGTTCTTCATCATGTATTAGCACTTTGTGACATGAACTTGTGTGAGATGAACTTAGCACTTTGAGATGGACATGTGTTGTTGGATTTGAGATGTTTAGATGGATGACATATTTGTGATATATGTGATGTGGATGACATATTTGTGATATATGTGATGTGGATGATGTGTTATATTTGTGAAATATGTGTTGTTGAAGCTGGAAATATAAACAAAAATAAAAAAAATGCTCTCTGGACTCTTTGCCTAGAGTAGGGCTCTCGGCAAATCTGCCTCTTTGCCGAGAGCCTAGCTCTCGGCACATCTGCCTCTTTGCCGAGAGCTTGGTTCTCGGCTCTCGGCAAACCATTTTTTTTTTGAAAACCACCTCGGCAAATTTTTTTTTTTTTAACAATTTTTTGCCGACGGTCGCTCTCGGCAAAGAAGTTCTTTGCCAACGGTCGCTCTCGGCAAAGAAGCTGTCACACCGTTAGCGATCGTTTGGCCGTTACCAGGGCAACCCAGTTTGCCGAGAGCTATAGTTTGCCGAGAGCCTTGCCATTACTCTCGGTAAATATTTTGCCGAGAGGGGCTCTCGGTAAAGAATCCTTTGCCGGTAGATGTTTTGCCGACGGCTCTTTGCCGAGAGCTGCTCTCGGCAAATATGTTACCGAGCGTCAACTCGTCTTTGCCGAGAGTTTCGGGCTCTCGGCAAAGGCCGGGAGTCCGGTAGTGAATTCATGATTCACCCAGATAAGAACAAGCGATGCTGCAAATGGGACTTGCTTAATAAAGATCCGTTCTTTTGCTACTGTGAGTGCGATACGGCTCCACTACGGTAGTTCACCCTTCATGGAGAAGAGGACAACAACTTGCGCATATTGCCAGTTGCGGCGCTGCCGTGTCGGACAGGCATCTCTCCCATTAATTGCCATGGAAAATCAGTGCCCCACAGCCGCTGGACTGGAGTCACCGATTAGTCCTTGCTATGTTACTTTCTTCGACTCCGATGTCAGTTGTCGCGGGTAAATACGTCGAGATGTAGCATAGTGGATGATTTTGTCGCTGTCTTGAAGACTTGAGCCCGCGCGTGCGTCTGCGCACTTCACGACGACAGAGAGAGAGAGAGAAAAAAAAAATTGCCGCTTCGGGGAATCCGGACCGATTCCTCCAACTAAACTCCAAGCCATCTTATGCGACTTCCATGCTACGTTGACCTGGCTGATCAAAAGGTAGCTAGGCCTACGCGTTGATGTATCTGATCGACCAAGCTCACAAGGCGACCGAGGAGTTCGTGGGCATGCGTACCGTAGCAACGCCGCGTCTACGGCCGTCGACTTCCGGCAGCTAGATCAACGTGTCGAGTCACTGTTGCGACTTGTTACATTGTTCAGCTGCAGTTTACTCTGGAAGTATGGAGTGATTTGGACATGAATGCTATAGTAGAGAGTAAATTACTCTCGAGCAGAATGAGCTTATTCACTCTTGTACCATCCCATCGTGAACTTACAACGAAATCCACCAACCAAAAATTAAGGTCCCGTTTGGAAATTTCACATAAAACAGTTTAATTTTCATAGAAAATCGAGAAAAATCTATGCGTTTCAAACAAAGCCTAAAAGAATAAACTGCACTGAAGATTTCTAAATGATAAAAGGGGAAGATGTGTGCTTGCAGGTAGTTTAGTAGGAAAAACTCTAAAATTTCAGAACATCACAAACCCCTCCGGTTTCAGCTTGCTACGTATGCACATCGTAGACGAGCAAGTGACAAACCTAGTTGCCGAAGGAAGGAAATTTGCTGAGGAGGGCCTCACCATCAGCCGTTGGATCAACTATCTCAAAAACGATCCAACAGCTGATGGGAGAGCCTTACAGTAAGACCCTCTCCCATCACATTTTTTTCCGTTGCTGAAAACGGGCGACGACTGACGACTAACCATTGTCAATTGCCATGGTCGTCATTGCCGTATCGGACGGTCATTAATTTACCCCCGTCTACAAAAAAGCGACCTCCTACCTTCCTCCAGTCCACCATGCACAATGGCTCGCCATCTCGTACTGTCCATGGTCATCGTCGCCGTCGCACTGCTCGCGCCCCGCGCTGCGGCTACGGGATACCCGTGGATAGTTTGCGGCACGACTGGCAACTTCACGGCCAAAAGCAGGTACCAGACGAACCTCAAACTCGTCGCCGCCGCCCTCCCCAAGAACGCCTCCGCGTCCTTGGACCTCTTCGCCTCCGCCGAGGTCGGCGCCGTCCCGGAGCAGATCTCCGCTCTCGCGCTCTGCCGTGGCGACGCCAACGCCACGTCCTGCCTCAGCTGCCTCGTCCAGGCCTTCATCGACCTGCCGAGCATGTGCGCCTACAACAAGGACGCCACTATCTACTACGACACCTGCATGCTCCACTACTCCGACATCCACTTCCTCTCCGCTGACGACTCCGGGCCGCTCTATACGTACAAGGTCCGCTACAACTCGAACGTCACGTCGGAGCCGGCCCGCTTCAACCGCATCGTGGCCGCGCTCTTGAACGCCACCGCCGACTACGCCGCGTACAACTCCACGCGGCGGTACGCGTCCGGGGAGGCCGACTTCGACCAGGAGTTCCCCAAGGTGTACAGCTGCGCGCAGTGCACGCCGGACTTGACGCCGGCGAGGTGCCGGGGGTGCCTCGCCCGGAGCATAGCGCTAAATATCGGATTGTTCACGAACAGTCTCGGAGCCAGGGCCCTTGGGATCAGGTGCAACTTCCGGTACGAGACCGTGCCCTTCCTCGATGGCCGGGTGATGGTGCGGCTGGCAGGACCATCAGCGCCCTCTGGAGCGCCGGCGCCGGCGCCAGCGCCAGCGGGTGTTGTGCCCACGGTTAATGTGCCGCCGGCGACGGCCGGAGGAGGTAGCGTATATTTCATCTTTGTGTGACATTACTGACACATACCCTTATTTCAAAAAAAAAAAAAGGGCACATACGTACTGACATACACATAGCATACGTATAATAATCGCCCCCTAATCGCCCACACTTTATGGTGGTTCGTGTAGACCGTGTGCGTGCGCAACCGTTTGATCGTGGCCGAAAATTATTTAGTCTGTGCGAGTGTGATGAATATTTAGCTTAGCCTAGGGACGTGGCACCTGGCTCTCTGACTGATTCGATTTTTTAGAGCCGTTTAGAAATCATTTATTACCCAGAAAGTGTGTGTGTACCACATCTGCCCCCAAATAATATAGGGTAAATTATAATATCACGAAACTACTTTTGATCAATGACAAAGCTATCGACATGATTTTCACACCACCGATTGGCCCGTGCAATTGCGCGATTTTGTGTAGTATAGTATAATTGTACGCAATTCTAATTAAAAAAAATTATATTTTGCCATTTAAATTTCAACTTTAGAATATTTGATTTCATATTTAATTAGCAAATTTTATTTTTCTGATCTTTCTCCTTATGTGTGAAATAGAGGATTGGGAGGTGGGGTCCACACTCAATTTTACACTACAACTTTTGAACTAAACATAGTGCTACTTTTGTTTTCAAATTAATATATCTCTAAACCAAACGGTGAATCTAAGCCTTTAAAATTAGAGTTCACCAATTTAAGGTCGGGCTTTTTTTTGTGAGAATTTATAGCATATTTCTTTTTTTCTTAGCAGTTGTAAAAGAGATGTAATCGACTTTTAATACTCCCTCCTGTCACAAATACATGTCGTTTTAGAATACATGTAGTCAAACTTTCATAACTTTGGATATCAATATCTATTTTAAATATTTAGATTGGATACAAGAAAATCATATGTATATATTTGTCTCAAAACTTATTTTCATAATATTATAATTTTATTGAGTGTTCTAGCTATATAACAATAAAAATTGGTGATCAAAGTTGCGCTTTGGGGATCATGTCAATGTTCAAAACATATATATTTGTGACTGGAGGGAGTATATAAGTTTACAAAGTTTAACCGCATGTTATCTAAATGGATACTTATTTAAAGACAGAAGGATCGAGTGGGATTTTGTCAATTTCAAAACATATATATTTTTCTTCTCACATTGGTTAATTCTGTAATTCACAGGGACAAAGTACAGTGTTCCTGTCATGGTTCTTATAATTCTGCTGCCTACTATAGCAGCCATAAACATTGTCGGTTGCCTCTGTTTATGGAGGAGGAGGCGGGCAGTAACAAAAGCAAAGGAGACGTGTATGTCCTGCAAAATTCTCCAATATAAACACTTCAAGGTACCTAAAATGAAATACCTTATCCACTTGTGGCGACATTGATATTTTGAACAGATCCCAGATATTCCACTGAAGCAGAGGACATTGAAAGTGTAGACTCGTTGCTGATCGACATTTCTACTTTGCGAGCTGCAACTGGGGATTTTGCAGAGAGCAACAAGCTTGGTGAAGGCGGATTTGGTGCTGTGTACAAGGTACTGAACAAGAATATCTTGAAGCAAACACAATGAAATTTTGATAATTGAGCTTAGCGTTGGTTCGAACGAATTGCACAGGGTACTCTCCCAGACGGCGATGAAATAGCTGTGAAGAGACTATCAAAGAGCTCAACACAAGGAGTGGAAGAGCTGAAGAATGAGCTCGCTTTGGTTGCGAAGCTGAAGCACAAGAATCTTGTCAGGCTTGTTGGAGTCTGCTTGGAGCAACAGGAGAGGCTGCTCGTCTACGAGTTCGTTCCTAACAGGAGCCTCGACCTGATCCTTTTCGGTACTAATTGAGCCACGTTCAACTCAATTCTCGCCTCTATTTTCTCTGCAAAGTTTGATATCGTCACATTGATCTCTACAACATTCTTGATGATGAATGTCAGACACTGAGAAACGAGAGCAACTGGATTGGGAGAAGAGGTACAAGATCATAAACGGAATCGCTCGTGGTCTGCAATACCTCCATGAAGACTCTCAGCTCAAAGTTGTCCATCGCGATCTCAAGGCGAGCAACATCTTGCTGGACACGAACATGAACCCGAAGATTTCAGACTTTGGCCTCGCGAGGATTTTCGGGCGAGACCAGACCCAGGGTGTCACCAACCGTGTCGTCGGCACGTAGTCAGTACCATGACACATAGTCTAGTCCAAGTAGTAACTGTTTAATCATCCAGTAGGCAACTAACTAACTGTGACCTTATCTTGTTGTTTCAGTGGATACATGGCGCCGGAGTACGTGATGCGTGGGAACTACTCTGTCAAATCGGACGCGTTCAGCTTCGGCGTCATGGTTCTGGAGATCGCGACGGGAAGGAAGAACAACGACTGCTACAACTCCCGGCAATCCGAAGATCTCTTGACTACGGTAAGTGCTTAATTACTATCTGAATATCTCATCACTATTATTACCAGAGAAGAGCACGTCACACAGTGCAGTTTTGGCTCATGGCTACTACGAATGGCGCAGATATGGGAGCACTGGACGGCCGGAACGGTGTCGGAGATGGTAGACCCGTGCATGAATGGCAGTTTCTCCGAGAGCGACGTGCTGAGATGTATCCACATAGGTCTTCTGTGCGTTCAGGGCAACCCGGCGGACCGGCCGGTGATGTCGGCGGTCGTCATGATGCTCGGCAGCGACACGGTCTCTCTCCAGGCCCCGTCCAAGCCGTCGTTCTACGCCAGGAACGGCGGCGCCAACTCCGGCGTGTCGACCGCGTCGGTGCAGGGCCGGTCGTAGAGAGTCCGTAACAAGTTCAGTTACCAATTATTGATATTGTGATCTGAATTATCTAATTTGGATGAGTTCGGATTAGTTTCCATATTAGAGGATAAATTTCCTACTTGGACTCTAAATTCTTTACCCCTTTATATACCTCTTATAAGCTGCACGAGAAGAGTTGACGCCTCATTGTAATCCCCTGCGATTTGTAAACACTCCTCATGTAGTGATCATCGCCGGTTGGCGTTCGTGGTTTTTCCCGCAAGGATTTTCCATGTAAAAATTTGTGTCTCTATTTGTTCCTATTTTTCTAACAAATAGTATCAGGGTTGACAGGGTTGAGGTTGATGACGATAACATTTTGAGCTGGTTCTTCAAATTTCTGTGGGGGATAACTGTTCTTACGGTGTCCTAGGTTACCACAATAGAAACATTTGATCCTCTGATCTTGCTTCCCTTGGGGGCATCTATTGGCGAAGTGCCCTTTTTCTCCACAGCTGAAGCAGTGAAGGTTAGTTGCGGGCTTGATTGCTGCAGATCGTCTGGTGGAGCGGGGAGTTGGCGTTGGAGCTCTTGGTGGCTGGGCTATTGATTGAGTGAATGATGAGCTGCCGAGAAATGCTAACTGCTGAGGGTAGCTACCCTGTGGCCTTTACGCTGTCAACTTTCTTTTACAACTAGCACCACTTCCATGGGTTGCTCACCTCTTTGGTGCCATCTGAGGAAAACAACTCAGCTTAGAACTAGAGAAGGTATATGAGAGTTCACTGGCCCTCTAGAGCACTACAGAAGAAATTCAAACCAATCGAGGAAAATCGATCAAATACAATACAAAGCCTAGAATGACTGCATTATATTAAGGGGGTTAGGTGTTTACATGACTCCTGAAACACAGCATATATGCTATGCTAAGTCACGATATAAGATACACACACATCGTCTACAAAAGAAGGAAACAAAAAAAAATACTTACAACCAAAAGACTACTAAAGCAAGTACTGCTAGCTAACTAAGCTAACTACTCCCACATGACGACGAAGACTTCGGGATCGGACTCTCCTTCCTGAAGGGGCAGGTAGTAGTAGAAGGGTGATTCTCGTAGAAGATCCTCGTGCATCCGCTCGAGCGATTCTGCATTTGCGGGTTGCGTCTTAGACTGCTTTACAATAGCCGCCTGGGGTCTCGGGTTTGAAGGTGTGAACGATAAACTCACCCTCTCTTACATAGAGGAAAACCTCCATAACCTATGACTTTTGGTTCAGGGTCTGAGTTTTTCGGCCTCTGAAGATAGGCTTACGACGATAATCCAAGTGCTGCATGAATTGGCGGAGAATATCCATGAACTCGCCTCTGTCTTCTTCGTGAGAACAAAAGTCCCACAGGCCATCGGACGATGGAGTTGCCATCTAATTTTTTTGAAATAAGCGAGGGAGTCAGAACTGAGTAAAAACTCAAGTGAAGTCAAGTAAAGTGAAGAACTAAGATAGATGAGTCAGAGCAATAAGTATGTTATATTTTGCCAAAGTTTTTCTTAAGTTTCAAAAATAAGACTCAAGTCCTTAGGCTCAACCAGTCTAGCTAAGGCTCATACAGTCGTATGCTATGATACCAGCTCTGTCGGACCTGGAATTTCTAATCCCGAATCCTCTGTAAATACACTGTGCTATTCCCTGGATCAGTATATAGCACTCACAAGCATATTGTCGAATCAATTCATACAAGGTGTAAAACCATACCATCCATTAATTTTTAACACATCAGAGTTTACATAGACCACTTCGGGCCAAGTTTTACAATAAAGGCCGAACAGGCCAAACAATTACATCACAAAAGTAGCAGAAACGACAACATAAGCAAAAAAAAGGTGAGGGCACATCTCTCCACAGGCAAGCGACTAGGGAAACCTGTGTACATCCGATATTACACAAAAACTCAGATAATATAGGATGCACATAAGTACCGGTGGAGTCAGCTGGACTGAGGCGAGACTAGAACAACTACAGACTAAACTATGCTTCAAAACTCCTAGGCCTTCAGACTTCTGGTTCCTCGTAGTAGTCGTAATCTCCAAGATTTCCTGCTTCTAAGGGTTTTGGGGAAAGAGCGAGGATGAGCACAACTTTCGTGCTCGCGAGCCAACACACAAGATGCAATATTATATATGCAAGGCTGAACAAGGATGGCTCAGATTCTTTTATTTGCTAAAGCAACATATTTAAATATCATAATTACAAATTTCTAGCACTTAGCATTTTAACCAAATTGCATTTTGCTAAAGAGAGTAATTGTTTAATATTTAATAACAGCAGAGGTTCCCTTCACGTTTATGCTTATTTTGACTGGGGTTACCACCATACATTAACAACACTGGATGCGACGATCCAGGAAAAATTTAATTCTCAGGCTAAGTGAGCCGACCTGATTTTCATACCACTCACAAAGATTTTTGACCATGCAGAGGTTGTATACTTTGCCTATAAGAGATAATCGTCTTGATATGTACCCATATTTCCGTAGACATGTAAATCAAGGGGAGATCACCACAAGGCCTTTACAATGCATCCCTCAGTATTAGTTACATCCGCTAAGGTTTCGTCTGCGAAGGGTTATGTCCGTATCGATCCGTTAACCCTTACTCAGACCCCCTCTTGCGCCATCGAAATGACTTACGTCGTGCACCCCGGCTCCCTTCGCCACGAAGGCTTCCTGGCGTCGAGGATCATCTACCTGATGCAACTCGTACTGGTGGATACAAATAATTTAGCCAGGTTGTACTTTACAAACTTGTGGTTGCACTTGTTTACACGAGATGTCATGACAAGATTAAGTCCTTAGGGTTATCTGGGCGGCTCATTCCGCATACCAACCACAAATTAACATTCCTTGGGCTACATTATCACCCACCATAATATCATCCATCCCACCTTCCGCCCAGATGGTAAAAGCAGTTTAGGGTTTTGACGAGCAAAAATACATTAACTCAAACAACCCAGTCATTTACCCACAATAACTGTCCAAAACCACTTTCATGTTTAAAGATGATGATTAGGACATTTAATGTGCCGGTACTTAAGCAAGACTAGCATATCGCTTAAGTACAACCTATACTAGTAATTACCATACAGTTACTAGGGTGACAAGGAATAATTGGTTCAATTATCAAAGGATGGATTATAATTAATTAATCATCAAATGAGTATTTAACTACCTTAAGTTTTAACATACATTTGATTAAAGAATTAAAGCATGTAATTTTGATAATTTAAATAAATATAATTTGCATAAAATGTAGGCGCAAAATGATAAAAGTATTGACTCGCCTTGATTAAAGGCAAGAGGGTCTTGGTATTCTTGTTCTTGAACAAGTTGGAGATCTTCCGCGCCTTCGAATCCTAATCGGACGAATATACCGGAAAAAGCACAACAGACAAAGAGAGTAAATAAATACCAAAATAATAATAAATAAACTCTAAAATAAACAAGACCTGTGCCATTAGCAAGATCTTGAATTTAGAAAAAATTTAAAACAAGTTTCATAATTTTTGGAGTTAGAACGGAGCTTCCGAAGTTTGAATTGAAATTAAATCAGGAAAAAGAAAATGGTTCACAGCACAGTGCATTGGTCCACAGCATAGTACACGGGCGGGTCTGCGGGGGCGTGCACCTGGTCCATGGGAGGGGCGGCACTGTGCATGGGCCCACCTGTCAACTGGCGCGGGGGCACTGTAGCGGGTGGGGGGCCCACCTGTCAGCCGGCATGTGCGGGGGTTAAGAGGGCGACGTGCTCGCCGAGCGCGTCGCCTCGTCTTCTCTGTCGCAAGGAGAAGGCGAGGGGGGAAAAGGGAGAGGGAGGGGTGGGGAGGGGAGAGGGCGCACGGCGTCGGCGGGGAGGAGGGAGGTGAGGGAGTGGTGGCGCCGGGAGCGGTGCCGGAGGCGGGGACGAAGCCGGCGGGGCGACAACGACGGGGACGAAGGGGTGGCGGCGGAGCATCGATGGCCGGGGGTGGAGAAGAAAGCGGGGGTGATGGCGCTCGGCGACGACAACGGAGACGACAAGCTTGGCTGGAGGAGGAGGCGAGGGGGGAGAAGGGGAAGAGCCGCGCTCGGCTTAATTACCCGAGGGGATGGCATGCGGTGCGGCGCGGTGCGGCGGGCGGAAGGACCGGGCCAGGGGAGAACTAGGCTGAGACGGACCAAACCCAGGTGAGGTTTGGAGTTTTTTTTTCGAAGTTTGACAAAAAAAAATTGTAAATTGCTTTTGAAATTGTTTTGGAAATGGTTTGAAAAAAATAGACTGTTACACCTGCGATTTGTAAAACACCCATCATATAGTGATCATCGCCAGTTAGTGTCCTTGGTTTTTTTCCGTAAAAATTTTTCACATAAAAATTTGTGTCTTCGTTTGTCTCTATTTTTCGAATACTAATTATAATGTCTCGGCCCTAAGGAGGGTGTTTGGAATCCGTGATTAGCTTCTATTAGATGCTGGTAGATCTCGTGGTAATTAGGTATGGTACAGCCATGGAAAATATAGTGCCATATTTAGTTAGTGGTTACCCCACAGCCGCTGGAGTCACAAATTAGTCTTTGCGATGTCACTTCCTTCGACTGCGATGTCAGTTGTCGCGGTATATATGGGGGATAAAGTATAATGGATGATTTTGTCTCACTGCCTTTAAGACTTTGACCCCGCGCGGCCGCGCGTGCGAACTGCGTACGCACTGCGTCTACGCCTTCACCAAGACAGAAAAATTGCCGCTTCGGCGTTTGCTTCCTCCAGCTAAACTCCAAGCCATCTTATGCTACTTCGACGGTACATTAATTCGAGTCATTTGCTCATTTAGCCTCTTCTTAGAATAGAACAACAAATTTAACTTTCTTGCATTCGATATAACAAAAATGATATTTTTATAGCGCTATCCGTGTGCAGTACCCCTCCTACCGCACTTCCCATCTACAACACTCCTACCGTGATTCCCGTGTACAACAGACAGGTCACCTGCTATGTTTCTAATACGCGGTAGGAACGTGTCTGCCCACATACGCATGCCATCATGCAGAGGACCAGAGGAGTGCTACGGATGGAAAGAGTGGTATAGAATATGTGTTATCTGTTAATCCTATCACGGTTACATTTTTGTTAATTCGATTGCAGAAACTTGATTTTCTATTTTATTTTTTTAAGGCTAAATGAGGGGGTAAAAAACTCTGAATTTACCCGGCCGACGGGTCTTTTCATATCTTGCCAAATTCACGAAGCGATTGACAAGTTCGTGGGCATGCGTAGCGTAGCATAGCACGTATCGTCTACGACCGCTCGTCCACGGCAGCTAGACCAGCGTGTCGCATCACTGTTGCGATTTGTCCCTTTGTTCAGCTGAAGTTTACTACGGAGTCTGGGGGTGATTCGGACGTGAATATACACTATGGTACATTACCCATTCACATACAATGTTATCCCTCAACAAAAAAAATAATAAAGAGAGTAAATTGCTCGAATAGTTCTAAACGATAAAAGTAGAAGACGTGCTCACAGGTAGTTTAGTAGGAAAACCCCTAATATTTCACAATATAACAATCCCTTCAGTTTCAGCATGCCATATATGCACAGCATATCCGAGCAAGCGACGAACCTAGTGGCCAAAAACGGACGACGACTTCCATTGCCAATTGCCATGGTCGTCGTTGCCGTATCGGACGGTCATTAATTTACCCCCGTCTACAAAAGCGGCGTCCTACCTTCCTCTTTCCACCACGTACTGACGTGACGTGCAATGCCTAGCCATCTCATCCTGTCCATGGCCATCGTCGCCGTCGCACTGCTCGTGCCCCGCGCCGCGGGATACCCGTGGCCAGTTTGTGGCACGACCGGCAACTTCGCGGCCAAAAGCAAGTACCTGACGAACATCGAGCTCATCGCCGCCACCCTGCCCAATAACGCCTCCACGTCCCCGGAGCTCTTCGCCACCGCAAAGGACGTCGGTGCCATCCCGTTGCAGGTCTCGGCCCTCGCACTCTGCCGCGGGGACGCCAACGCCACGTCCTGCTTCAGCTGCCTCACCCAGGCCTTCAGCGACCTGCCGAACGCGTGCGCCTACAACAAGGACGCCACTATCTACTACGACTCCTGCATGCTCCACTACTCCAACACCCACTTCCTCTCCGTCGACGACTCCGGAACGACCGTGACGTACCGCTTCGCCAGCGCGGCAAATGTCACGTCGGAGCCGGACCGGTTCAGCCGCGTCGTGGCCACGCTCGTGAACGCCACCGCCGACTACGCCGCGTACAACTCCACGCGGCGGTACGGATCTGGGGAGGCCGACTTCAACCAGGAGTTCCCCGAGGTGTACAGCTGGGCGCAGTGCACGCCGGACTTGACGCCGGCGCGGTGCCGGCAGTGCCTCGCCCGGAACATAGCACTACTTGTGCAGTTGTACCCGAACCGTCTCGGAGCCAGGATTCTCGGGGTCAGGTGCACCGTCCGGTACGAGACCCGGCCCTTCTACGTTGGTCCGGTGATGGTGCGGCAGGCAGAGGCATCACCGAGCTCTGGAGCACCGGCACCGGCGCCTGCATCACCGAGCTCTGGAGCACCGTCACCAGCACCGGCGCCGGCGCTTGCTGTGGTGCCCACGGTTAATGTGACACCGGCGGCTGCCGGAGGAGGTGAGTCAAATCGTAATATTTCATCGTAGTTTGTGTAACATACCTAACATATACTGATCGATATACCTAACATATACTGATCGTAGTTTGTGCAGCTCTTAGTAGCCCACCCACATCAAACTGTTCTAGCTACTACCTGTATCAACACATATCTATTCAGTTTCCCGGGTATTAGAAAAACACACCAGTCTAGATTATATATGTATTATTTCAGTTGAAATATAACTTTGTGATACTCTCTATTTTCAAATAAATAACTTTGTGATAGTAATTTGACCTGACATTTTTCTTCTCACATTGGTTAATTCACAGGGAGAAAGAACAGTGTTCCTGGCATGGTTCTTATAATTCTTCTGCCTACTATAGCGGCCTTAAACCTTTTTGCTTGCCTCTGTTTCTGGAGGAGGAGAAGGCCACCAACAAACACAAAGCAGCCACGTATGTCCTGCAAAATTCTCTAATTTACAGCGAGAAACATTTCAAGGGACCTAAAAAGAATGACTTATATACCCACTTGTGCTGGCTTTGATATTTGAACAGATCCCAGATATTCCACTGAAGCAGAGGACATTGAAAGTGTAGACTCGTTGCTGATCGACATTTCTACTTTGCGAGCTGCAACTGGGGATTTTGCAGAGAGCAACAAGCTTGGTGAAGGCGGATTTGGTGCTGTGTACAAGGTACTGAACAAGAATATCTTGAAGCAAACACAATGAAATTTTGATAATTGAGCTTAGCGTTGGTTCGAACGAATTGCACAGGGTACTCTCCCAGACGGCGATGAAATAGCTGTGAAGAGACTATCAAAGAGCTCAACACAAGGAGTGGAAGAGCTGAAGAATGAGCTCGCTTTGGTTGCGAAGCTGAAGCACAAGAATCTTGTCAGGCTTGTTGGAGTCTGCTTGGAGCAACAGGAGAGGCTGCTCGTCTACGAGTTCGTTCCTAACAGGAGCCTCGACCTGATCCTTTTCGGTACTAATTGAGCCACGTTCAACTCAATTCTCGCCTCTATTTTCTCTGCAAAGTTTGATATCGTCACATTGATCTCTACAACATTCTTGATGATGAATGTCAGACACTGAGAAACGAGAGCAACTGGATTGGGAGAAGAGGTACAAGATCATAAACGGAATCGCTCGTGGTCTGCAATACCTCCATGAAGACTCTCAGCTCAAAGTTGTCCATCGCGATCTCAAGGCGAGCAACATCTTGCTGGACACGAACATGAACCCGAAGATTTCAGACTTTGGCCTCGCGAGGATTTTCGGGCGAGACCAGACCCAGGGTGTCACCAACCGTGTCGTCGGCACGTAGTCAGTACCATGACACATAGTCTAGTCCAAGTAGAAACTGTTTAATCATCCAGTAGGCAACTAACTAACTGTGACCTTATCTTGTTGTTTCAGTGGATACATGGCGCCGGAGTACGTGATGCGTGGGAACTACTCTGTCAAATCGGACGCGTTCAGCTTCGGCGTCATGGTTCTGGAGATCGCGACGGGAAGGAAGAACAACGACTGCTACAACTCCCGGCAATCCGAAGATCTCTTGACTACGGTAAGTGCTTAATTACTATCTGAATATCTCATCACTATTATTACCAGAGAAGAGCACGTCACACAGTGCAGTTTTGGCTCATGGCTACTACGAATGGCGCAGATATGGGAGCACTGGACGGCCGGAACGGTGTCGGAGATGGTAGACCCGTGCATGAATGGCAGTTTCTCCGAGAGCGACGTGCTGAGATGTATCCACATAGGTCTTCTGTGCGTTCAGGGCAACCCGGCGGACCGGCCGGTGATGTCGGCGGTCGTCATGATGCTCGGCAGCGACACGGTCTCTCTCCAGGCCCCGTCCAAGCCGTCGTTCTACGCCAGGAACGGCGGCGCCAACTCCGGCGTATCGACCGCGTCGGTGCAGGGCCGGTCGTAGAGAGTCCGTAACAAGTTCAGTTACCAATTATTGATATTGTGATCTGAATTATCTAATTTGGATGAGTCCGGATTAGTTTCCATATTAGAGGATAAATTTCCTACTTGGACTCTAAATTCTTTACCCCTTTATATACCTCTTATAAGCTGTACGAGAAGAGTTGACGCCTCATTGTAATCCCCTGCGATTTGTAAACACTCCTCATGTAGTGATCATCGCCGGTTGGCGTTCGTGGTTTTTCCCGCAAGGATTTTCCATGTAAAAATTTGTGTCTCTATTTATTATTTAGTATATAGAGACCATACGTCTTCATGGTCATAAACCCTAAAACTAACGACCTCACTGGTCGTAAAAATTCCAGAGGTTACATAGTACCCAATCTGGTCAGACATGATTCCAAACTAAGTCTCCGACCAGTCAAATGCTCATAAGGCTTTGATCTGATGTCTGGATCTACGACCAGACATATGCTTTACCGTGTGACGAATGGAACATGTGCTACATATTCCATACCATGCGACGTTATGATACTGAAGTACGGTTATATGACTCATGGACATATAACCGCACGACAGTTGATACATTATCAACAGATATCTCTCTTCGACCAGACGCGTTGCTTCCCGAACAGGCGTCTCCTCTAGAGACAACTGTCAACCCTTCATCAACTATATAAGGAGGAATGCGGACTGAAGATGGGGAGACCAAAAATCGGAACAGTGAAGATCATTTGGGAGACACCCTCAAAAGCCTTGTACTCCCGAATTAGTCTTTAGTCTAAGTTCTATACACCATTTGTAATAGCCAGTTCAAAGCAATAAAGAGCAGTCTCACTACTTTCTAGAAGATACATGCCATTTTTCTCTTTTCATTTATATATTCATAAGACCGGCGATTTGATCATCGACAATTCCCCTGTTAGGAATATCCTTGGGGTGTGGAACTCGGTTACGAGACCTGAAAGCAGAAGACCCCACAATGGAAGCCGAGGTGAAGAAGTCAAAAAAGAAGTTAATGTATTCTTCTTCCTCTGATTCGGTGACGACAGCTCCTTGGGAACCAGGAGGAACGTCTACGACGATTTCCTTCCTAACGCGGTGGCCCAACGAATCATCGCCTTAGCCTGATACCTCTGTTGCATCATGCACTGTTTTCGCCTCAGCCTCTACGACCGCTCCTGTTGTCGTAGTTGCTTCGACAGCAACAACCTCTTCCACCACTCGGACGGTGGATGACCCTTCGACCACCGCCACTGTCATTACTCCGACTTCCAGAGAAATAGCAGGGGGTTCCTCAACAGGAACGTCCTTGAGGGCTGAAGGAGTCAGGCTAAGATCACAAAAAAACACATTAAATGGTAAAAAGCAAAAGGTAAATGTTGTTCTTACACTTTTATCTTTTTACATACATTCGTGTGCCAGATTTGATCTTGAATCTAGAAGAAACCTTCTCTAAAGAAGATTTATTCGACTTCTTCTCAACCACGTCTGGTCGAAACTCGGGTTGAGAAATAGGATCAGCCACGACCACGTATAGTCGTGGGTCTTGAGCGAGCACTACCGCTCCTTGAGCCTCCTAGCCCTCTGGATGGCCGAGACATATCTCGACCACCTCAAGGGCAGCATTGCCCTCGACCACAAACACTACTGGTGCAGCGGTTTCCTTCATAAAAGACGTAAAATTCTTTCAGTTCTCCTTTAATTGTTGCTTGACAAAGCCACGGGAGGCAGAAACTGCGAAAGTCTTATTATCATAGTAAAAAGGTGCCTTGATCTTGGGGGCTTTGCGTTTGAGTGCTTCAGCCGCCATTGTCTTCTCTGCAGCAGCCATTTCTGCAGCGAACCATGCAAAGGGCCTAGTCAGAGAAGCAGAGCTCGAGCTTGCGCCTCCCTTGTCGGCGACTTTCACGAGCCGATGCTTTTTGGCCGAAGGAGCCTTGACTTGCTCCATCACCGCGCCAACGACCATCAGTTCGACCTCTTTGTAGTCTCGACGGTCTTCTAGGCCTACTTTTTGCATAAGTCAGAAAAATAAGTATTACTAAGCGGTCGTAAGTTCTTCTACGACCAGTATCTAGTTGTAAGTTTTTCTACAACAACCCTCTAGTCGTGAGTTTTTCCATGACCATTCTCCGGTCGTAAGTCCTTCTACGACCAGTACCAAGTCATAAGTTTTTCTACGACTACGAGATTGTGAGACCCCGGTTTATCCGGCTTGTAATGCTTAACCATCCATTCGGTCCTAGCATCACAAAGCAGATAGTCCGAGACTCGAGACATGTATACTTCCCAGAAATGCAGTATACACACCTCTTTACAAAGTTCATGCATCGATTCCATTCATTCACATAGAACCAAAGCAAAAACAACAATCCAGAAGATAACATAAATAGAAGATAGTTATTACAAAAGAGAGGCCGACCGGCCAAAAGACATATACATAAGGAAATTTAACAGCGGAAGCAAAAGTGCCATAAGATGGCTATAAACAAAAGACCCGACCAGTGTGCCTATAACCCACAAGGCAACCGACCGGACCGCCAAGCTAGTCGCCAAACCCGAAGCACATCTCACAAAAGTGAGGCCCTTGGGGCTCACCTTCTTCCCCTGCAAACAAAAGCAGCCGGCAAAAGCCGGTGAGTACTTTGAATGTACTCGCAAGACTTACAGATGGTGTAACAAACCTGTACATATGCTACATGCAAGCTCATAGAAGTGGAGGTCAGATGTTTTGGTTTTAGCATAAAGCAATTTTCCATTTGCAATAATGTAATAGATTGAAGGCAATGTTATTCAAATGGGTTTTAACGATCAAATAATCGCAAAAGACAACAATATAACAAGAGATAGGGAACAAGGAACAATCCTGGAAGTGACCACGACCAGTGGTCACCACAACAATAGCATGAATTATCCATTCATACCACCCATGTCAAATTTTAGTTTAAAAGGTTGAAGTCTAACTCTTGCAAAACCTAACCAAGCATGTCCATAACCTAGGACGAGGCTATTCGAATAGTTTTATTCCTGCAGGGTGTACCAATTTCCCCACATGCCAGACCGCCTTTTTGCCAAGCTATTAAGCACACTTCCGAAGGTATGCCGGCACGGCTAAGTCTTACGAGATGTTTCCAATTTTGTGAATTATTCACGAGCCGCCCGTATGGATAGAAACCCATACGTTGTGTCGGAGTCATCGTAAAGCCTCGGTCAACTACCCTTCCCGGGTAAAGCCTTGGACAACTACGACGCTCCTCGAGGTGGAGAGCCTACCCGGAATCTCCACCACCGCACACCCACACAAGAACACGACCACATATCATGTTTCACACAACACACACAATCCCCTCCTGCGACTCGGAGATAACCCACGCCAAAGTACTAAGTCAAGAGAGGTCCCATATCCCTCTCGCGTGGTTAGTACGCAAAAATGCTTGGAGAGTGTGACACAAGATGTTCGGTCCTTGTTGACTTAGGCAAGACATCCACAAACCCAATAACCCACCATCCGACCATTTGCCCAAGTCCAAATCAGTTTTCCATTTTCAGGTTTGGACTTTACAAAATAACAAAGCACAAGTGCTGGTCGTAATGACATAATAAGTAATGTGATCAAGATCATCGACTACAATCGATGACCACCCAGTACTACCGGAACTAAGCATCTCTAAGCAATTTCAAATCGGAAACTACTAAGTGACCGGAGTCCATCCATCGAACTCCGACCACAGCCAATAACCTAAGCTCATGGTAGCAGCGGATGAACAAGTCCTACAGATTATGCAACTATAGGACACTAACCGTATTTTAACAACAAAATAGCAATGCATACATACAAGTTAAAATCAATATATTAGACTTGAAAAATAATGGGATTGACATGATCAAACTGCTTGCTGCTTGTCGCGGTCAAGATGTAGTCAGGATCACTTATGTTGTCAATGTGCTCTTCGGATCCTAACGAGAAAGCGAAAAGCAATCGATAAGAACGAATAAAATGCAAGGACTCAACAGCAAACGTTTTTCAAAAATTCTGAAAATCTTACCGAAGCAAGACACTGATTTATAAAGAATTTAGCAACAAGAACCAATTGATTTGGATTCTTAATGCCAAAACTACGACCGAAAGAAGGTCTTACGACCAGGTAGTGGTCGTAGCGTAACCCACGATCGACCATAGTCGTAGAAGGATTTACGACCGGATATCTACGGGTACTAGTCGTGAGATGGACTTACGACTAGGTACTAGTGGCAGAAGCACTTACGACCACGACGTAGTCGTAGCAAGTCTTACGACTAGATACAAATCGTAGAAGAACGTATGACTACGCCATAGCTGTAGCGAGACTTACGACTATGGGGGTGATTGTAGGAGAACTAACAATCACTCGGTAGGCCTCTCCCTTATAAGCATAAGGGCACTTCTGGGGACTACGAGACTTCACATTTACCCAACAAAACACCGATCCGGTCGAAATGACCAAGCCATACCGACCGGTCGAAAGTCCGACCACGAGGCGCCTCCGCACTCTTTGCGTTCGGGCTTCTCCGACCCAATGATGCGACCACGGAGTGCGGCCGAGAGGTATGGCTCGAAAACTCGCCGAACGGGCAAAGCCAAGGGACAACGAAAACACACTTACTTTCCTATAGGGCAACGCGAAAGTACCTGGGCTGAAGAACGACCAGAGACCCACGGAGTGGCTCCGGCGACGAGTATCCGAACGGCGGTGGTAAGGTTCTCGCTAGGCCACGGCGACACGGGCACAGAGAGAACCAAACCGCGTGAGAGTTAAGCTCCAAATAGTAAAGGGGGAGCAGAGGGGGCGAAGACTTGAAGAAGAAAACCCCCGCTGCACCGCCTCCACCGAAGCTCCACACTCAACAATGTCGGTCGAAGAGAGTGCGAGGGACTGCAGCTCAAGCAAGAGGGTGAGTGCTAGCTGGAGTTGCAGAAGTGCTAAAGGAAGCTAAGGGCGAAGCAATGGGGTTTAAATAGAGCAATGGCGAGAGCAACGGCGGATTTTTCGGTCGGGTCAACACGCCATGAGAGCACTTGAGAGCGATGGGAGCGGTTGAGTCATGGCCCTCGAGGATGAGCGTGACATGCATTTAATGCGCCGAGCTAGCCGCTTAAAGGTGGACATAGAGTGGATCGCACGCCATCGCTTTCCCCCGCGCACGCCATGGCGAGCGCGCACGCGTCTTGCGACAGGGAAGGAAGCGACTCGTTGGTCGTCGGATTGAAATCGAACGGCTGGGCTGGATCGAGTGGATTGAAACGATCCCAGCGTTCGACTGGTCGAAGGCCGTTCGATACCGATCCAACGGCTCACGACCCTAGCGCCCGAACGACCGAGTTGGCACAGCTAGTGGACTGGACCGAGTCGGTGGCTCGAGCCCGAGTCCGATTCGAACCTACGAACAAAGGCAAACCAGCTTAGGGTTTGGATTTGAATAATCGATTTTGAGGAATTATTTAAGGTAGCAAGCAAGCTCCAAAAATTTTGAAATTTTAACTGGAGTTTGCTGACGACCGAAGGAACCTCATATGAAATTTCCAGAGATTCTAATGTACTGAATTTTCCTCCAGAAATTCTGGAAGAGGGGAAGCTAGGGTTTGACCAAGCTTTGACTCGCCTCCACAAATTATCAAATAATTGCTAAAAATCATGAGATAATTCAGAGGTGTTGCCAAGCCTCCCTAGAACTCAGGGAAAAGATTTCCCAGGGCTTGGCACAAGATCTATGCCACAAAGGTCTTTGATTAGAGTCTAGAGGAGATTTGGTTGTGATTTCCATAATTCTTTTTGAAAGAATTACAGAGATGATCAATGGCTTCAAGATGCAAGAAAAGTTTTAATTCCTCCTGATTTTCTTACACTTGAAACTCAATTCCAGATTTGGGAGGTTACAGAGATCCTAAAGAAGAAATCAGTCTATGATTACCTTTAGGCGTTCCATCCTATCTTTTGCGGTAAAAAATGTAAGGATTTGAGGAGCCTCCGTGTTTGATGGTGGGGATTTATCACAAACGAGCTTGACCCGAACGTCAATTTCCGCTTGTGAGAGATCTGCATGAACAAATAAACTTATTTTCAGATTATGTTACCTCTTTTAGATTAAGGTCCAAGGGTTAACTGAATCAAAACCTTTCTAATTACTTGCATTAGAAATGACAATAGCTTATTGTTATTTGATTATCCTCATACTGTCATCTCTGTTCATACTTTCTTCTACTTGAATTTTTCTGATTTGAAGTATTGTTTGGCCAAAGCTCTTTGCTAATTCAAATTCCAGATTTTTGCCAACTAATTTGAGTGGTTCCATTACCAATCACATGATCAGTTAATAGTTCTAAAACCCCTTACATGTGGCTCCTATTATCAGTGACAGAGAGAGGCTACAGGCAGAGAGGGGATAGAGACATAGGAGGTGGCGGCCGGTTTGGAGCGGCGGTCGTCGCCAGTGGTGGAGGTGATGGTGGCGGCTAGGAGTGGCGAAAATGGAATGCCCATGGCAAGACAAACACGTGGAGGGTGGTTGCGTGGCCTGGCGTTCACCGGAGCTAGCGCGCGGCGGCTGGCCATGGGAGTGACATGGTGCGGTGGCTCTCGGATGGCGTTGGGGAAAAATGGAGGGAGCATGGGCATTGGCGGGATGTAGGGGACTCACTGGTGTGGTCAGTGGAGGCGGAGAAGACCGGAGTTGGGCTGGCGACAGAGACCACGGGTGGTGCAGGGTAGATCGTCGGTGGCGGCGACCTGGAGAGGGACAGATCACAAATGAGAGGTATAGAGAGGTAGAGGGAGACTAGAGTATGCTCTCATGGGGAGGAATTGAAAGGAGGGTCGCCGGAGGAGAAATGGCGGCGGTGTTGGCCAGTCACAAGGAAGAAGGGGAGTGCGCAGCTACCCGGTGGAAGATTCCCCAAATTTCTTGAGGGGTTCGGATCCTGGAGAGGTGGGATGTTACATGACGCGGTAGGCGATAGCTGGAGCTAGCCGGAGTGACCAGAATGCTTGGGGGCGACGCGGCAAAGCCGAGATGGCATTCGGGTTCGAGCTCAAGTGGAGCTTGGGGAGGAGAAGATGGGTGAAGGAGCCAGAGCTGGAGGATGGTCGAGCCAAAGGGAGGCCAGGGCGCTGTTCGAGGTGACCCTTTGATAGGCCGAGGAGGGATGGGCAACGGAGAGAGCAACGCGGCTTGGTCGATGCGCTCGTGGTGGAGCCGGCGCACGGTGGCAGCACGGCATGGGCGTGTTGTGTTGGTTTTTGAAAGAACAGAGAGAAGCAATGTGTTTGCTTGGGACAATTTTCTCTTCTATTCTCCTCCTCAATTTATAGTACTCAATTACAGAAGATATAGTAGGTTCTAGCTACTTATGGAAAGCATAAAATAGGAAATAATTGGAAGGAATCAATTTGGACTCAATCTTGTACAATTGGAAACTCGGGTCCACACAGGATTATTTCCAACATACTCCCCCTTAATCCTGATGTGGCCCAAGATCACGAACACCTAGCAGGTGCCGCATTGTTGCCAGCTTCACCGCCGGCAACGCCTTCGTCAGTGCATCAGCTCGTTACTCATCTGTGCGAATGAACTCCACAACGATCTGTCCTCCCTTGATGCATTCACGTATAAAATGGAACCTCATGTCGATATGCTTGCTGCGTCCATGGAATACGAGATTCTTCATTAATACGATCGCGGACTTATTGTCAACAAACAGCTTCACCGCGCTACTCTCCTTCTCGGTCAGCTCACCCAACAAGCTTTTGAGCCACAACGCTTGGCATGCTGTCGCTGTTGCCGCCATGAACTCGGCTTCACATGATGACAAGGCTACCGTTTTCTGCTTCTGCGAGTTCCATGACACTAGACATTCGTTGACATAGAACGCCATGCCCCCGGTACTCTTCCTGTCATCGTTGTTGCCGGCCAGATCGCTATCCGTGTACCCTGTGATCACCTTAGCATCTCCTCCTCTGGTATACACAAAGACCATAACCCACAGTCCCTTTCACATACCTGAGGATTTGCATGACCGCCTTGTGATGCATCATAGTGGGTCTCTCCATGAATCTGCTCGCCACCCCGACAGCAAAGGAGAGATCTGTCCGTGTGTGAAGTAAGTACCCGAGGCAACCAATAGCACGGAGATACTCTGTTGCATCCACCGGTTGTCCATCAGGGTCCTTGTACAACTGTGATCTCGGCTCCATAGGGAACTTGGTGGGATTGCATTCAATCATCCCGAATTGAGTCAGCACCTTCTTGGCGTAAGCTTCCTGCTTGATTGTGATGCCGTCTTCTCCTTACTTGACCTCAATCCCGAGATAGTAATTGAGCAATCCGAGATCACTCATCTCGAATTCAGACATCATCTGCCGCTTGAACGCCGCGATCACACCTGGGTCTTTTCCTGTCACAATGAGGTCATCAACATATACACCGACAATGACTCCTGCCCAGCTTGTTCCTCTTGTGTACACAGCCTGTTCTTGAGCACACTTCACAAGACCGAGCTGCTTCAAGCTTCTATCAAGTCGCATGTTCCAGGCCCGTGGCGCCTGCTGGAGCCTGTAGAGCGCCTTGCTCAACTTAAGCACCAAGTGCTCCTTGTTCTTCACTGTGAATCCCTCCGGCTGGGCAACATATACTTCTTCCTCGAGTTCTCCATTCAGGAAGGCAGACTTGACATCGAGGTGGTGAACTTGACAGCCGCGATTGGCAGCGATGGTAAGGATGACGCGCACGGTGTCGAGTCTGGCCATCGGTGCAAACACCTCCTCGAAATCAATTCCTTGTCGTTGTACATATCCTTTCGCGACTAGCCTTGCCTTGTGCTTGATCACGTCTCCATCTGAGTTTTTCTTCAGTTTGTAGACCCATTTGAGCCCAATTGGCTTGTGTCCAGCCAGTAGCGCCGTGAGAGTCCAAGTCTCATTCTTCTCAATGGACTCAATCTCCTTGGCCATGGCGTCCTCCCAGTCTTGCTGCCCAGCGGCCTCGCTGTAACAGGATGGCTCCTCCGTTTCTTCGAGCATGGCATCTTCTTCCATGTCCTCCTCGTCAAGCTCCACCCTTCGAGCATCTCTCATGATGTCGTCGATGTGCCTGTAGCGAACATGCCCATCATCGGTGCTGCCGCTTCCACCCAGCAGTGGTGTGGCCCCAACTGCACAGGCGTGGCAAGATCGTCTGCAGGCGATCCAGGGGGCGTCATCACCATCGGACTGGTGGGGGATGGGGAGGATGTTGTCGTGCGTGCCGCAGCACGCGCCATGGTTGCTGGCCCTCTCGGCGTCACCTCGCTGGCCAGCGGAGTCGATGAAGGGGCTGGGTGAACTTGTGCCGTGGCGCCGACTACCGCCCACCCACAGCGCGCGCAAAGTCGCCCTCTGTCGGCTCAGTGCCGCATTCATCCTCGACGACGAAATCCGATGGATCCCCGCCGCCTGCACCTGTACTCCAGCACCACTCCAGCTTTTCTTCAAATTTTACATCACGACTTACATGAATTTTCCCACACCGTGGATCAAACAGGCGGTGCGCCTTGCAGCCGTCCTCGATGCCAAGGTACACCATCGGCTGGCTTCAGTCGTCGAGTTTCTTCAAGTGTGGCATTGTTACCTTCGCGTGCGCCGTGCAACCGAACACACGAAGGTGTGCCAGATGCGGCTTCCTTCCGTTCCAGTCCTCGAACGGAGTGCATTCGCCCAGCGCCTTCGACGGCAAGCAGTTTAGCAGGTACACCGCGTGCCGCACCGCCTCCCCCAAAACCTTCCTGGCACGTTTATGCTCTTGAGAAGGGACCTCGCCATCGCCATCACGGTCCTGTTCCTCCGCTCCACCACGCTGTTTTGCTGTGGCGTGTATGGCGCGGTGAGGTGCCGCTCGATTCCAGCCTACTCGCAGAGCCGGTTGAACTCAGCGGAAAGAAACTCCCCTCCGCGATCAGTCCTCAACGTCTTGATGCGCCGCTCGCTCGTGTTCTCGACCTGCAATTTGAATCTTCGGAACACAGATCAAGCTTGGTCCTTCGTCTTGATCACGTACAGCCACATCCACCTAGAGTAATCATCAACGATTAACATGAAGTAGCTGTTACCGACGAGACTCGAAGGTGTGATCGGACCACAGAGGTCAGTATGTAACAGCTCAAGCGGCTTCTCCGCCCTGTAATTTGCCGCCGCTGGGAACAGCTGCCTCGCCTGCTTCGCCACCAAACACCCTTGACACAGCTGGTTCGGGTGCGTGATCGGCGGCACGCCCACCGCCATCTCCTTGTCAACAAGAAGCTTCATAACGTGGAAGTTGACATGGCCAAGCCTGGCATGCCATAGCCACGCCGGATCTTCAAGGTTCGCCAGGAGGCACACCGCCTCCGCCTGATGCAACTCAATTTGATAAAGGTGATTTGCAGTGCGCCTCACCTTCATAAGCAGCCTCGCATTACTTTTGTCGAGCACCTGCAGGGCGTCCTCGTCCATGATCACTTTGTGGCCGGTCTCGGTTAGTTGTCCGAGGCTCACGATGTTGCTTCAGAGCCTCAAGATGTAATATACCTCCTGGAGCAGCCACTCATCCCTTTTCCTGCAGCCGAACAGGATTGATCCCTTGCCCATGATTTGCACCGTCGAGCCATCGCCGAATTTGACCTTGCCGGTGACATTTTCGTCTAGCTCGCAGAACTTCTCCCTGTCGCCGGTCATGTGGTTGCTCACCCCGTTGTCCAGGTACCAGACATGACAGGAAGCAGCCTTCTCCTCCGGCCTCGTCTTCTCCTCACTCAGTAGGACGGCATCCTGCCGCTCCCGCTGTTTCGGCGCCATCTCCTCCGACACCGTAAGCATCAGGGTCGGCTCGGTGTCTTCTGCGCGCGTGAGGTGCACCTCCTCCTTCTTCTTTGGGGCCCTGCATTCAGATGCATAGTGGCCCATCTTGTCACAGTTAAAACAGCGGATGTGGCTCTTATCACGGCCACCGCCGTTGGAACCACTCGCGCCATCTTTGTGCGGCGTCCCGCCGCGGTCGCCCTTGCCGCGGCCTCTGCCGCGTCAACGTCCACCCCGGCCGCGGTTGCTGCTATCTGCAGGAGCGTTGGATTTGCCCTTATTGCTCGATGAGGAGTTGCCACCATCCTTCTTCTGCCGCGCATGCCACTCAGCCTGAGTAAGCAGGAGTTGGCTGTCGCCATTGCTGCTGTTATTGCCGCTTGACGCGCGTGGGCGTGTACGCTATTCATAAGTCTTCAGTCGCCCCACGGCTTCCTCGAATGGCATGGTGTCGATGTCGTAGAACTGCTCGATCCCGGCGATCACACTTAGGAATCGATCCGGCACGGTATTGAATAGTTTCTTGACCAATGTGGCTTCGTCGAGCGTCGCCCCCTGGTTGGCGTACCTGACAGACATGCTGTTGAGCCTTCCAGCGTACTGGTCTAGGGACTCTCCCTCCTACATGCACATGGCGTCGAAGTCTTTCTTCAACGTCTGCAGCCGCGCGTTCTTGACGCGATCCACGCCAGCGAACCTCATCTTGAGACAGTCCCAGACCTCCTTCACCGTTTTCTTCCTTGCCACCTGCATCAGGAGGTTCTCCGGGAGCGCTTGGAGAAGATGCGATCTCGCCTTCTTGTCCTTCTTCGTGTCGACGACCGCGCCGGCCGTCGGCTCGACTGCTTCCCAGACGCCTTGATCCTCCATCATCGCTTGCACCTGAATCACCAAGCACATGTAGTTTGTCGCCGTCAGCTTCGGATACTGGAACAGCCCACCGCCGCTCTCCCACACCGCCTCGCCCTGAGGAACGATCGACATTGGGTTTAGTCGAGGGTACTTGGGCATACACCTTGCTCTGATACCAGATGTTGGTTTTTGAAAGAACAGAGAGAAGCAATGTGTTTGCATGGGGCAATTTTCTCTTCTATTCTCCTCCTCAATTTATAGTACTCAATTACAGAAGATATAGTAGGTTCTAGCTACTTATGAAAAGCATAAAACATGAAATAATTGGGAGGAATCAATTTGGACTCAATCTTGTACAATTGGAAACTCGGGTCCACACATGATTATTTCCAACATGGCGCAGGCACAGTGACCGGAAGCAGGGCATGGGCTAGGGAGGTGAAACCACGGGTGAGGTTGGCCAAGACCGGGGGCGGCTCTGGTGGTGTGCGCATGCGCACGGGCGTGTGTCCAAGGCGCTGGCGAGTGGCATGGTGCAGTGGAGAAGAAGGTCTGCAAGGGGGACCCACCGGTGGGTGAGAGAGGGAAGGTAAATAGGTTCTCAGATTTTTTTTTTCACAAAATAGCTGAGATGTTTAGGTAATTTTTAGGCATAGGATTATAGGTCTAAAAATTACAAAATTTTAGGGTAGGTTACGGACGTAGTTTATATTATTGTGTAATTGTTTCAGAGTTTTATGTTCTCCGTATATTTTTCTAAAATGCTTTTAAGCTTCTGTTGATATGCACTTTTATTATTTGATGTGGGGAAATCTGCAATACATGCTTTAATTATTTTCCCTATTTTACTACCAATACAAATATGTTAAGTTTGGATATTGAATTATCACCTTTTGTTTTAAACTACTTTTAACTATTCATTGGTTCTACATTTCATAATTTGATGCTTTAGGTTTTAAAAATTCAAATAAACCTCGAATGAAAATCCAGATAAATAAAATGACAATGAGATGCATCAAAAGTTTTAAAAAGTTCACATTTTTACCTATTTGAAAAATAATCCTGAATTTTGGGATGTTACAGGGTCATCCCTGGCCGTCACTGATGTCACCAATGGATTGTAGTCAGAGTCAAGGCCACAAAGGATGTAGGAAGCTAGTTCCTCACCATGAAGAGGATGGCCAGCCGCTGCCATCGTATCAGCAAGAGATTTCATCTTGCCAAAATACTCTGTGACGACAAGATCCTTCTCGAGGGTGTTGGAGAGTTCCATGCGTATTTGCATGGTTCATGCCCTAAATTGAGACACACACATGTGTTCTAGAGCGGACCAGGCTTCGACTGCAGTAGTCATGAACAATACTTGTGCAAGTATCTCCGGAGAAAGAGATGACAAGATAAAACTGAGCACAAGTTGATCTTGTTGTAGCCAGAGTTGGTAAGTAGGATTCAGGACTTGAGAGGCTTCACCTTCCGTAGAAGTTTGTGTGATCGTTGTGGCTGGAGCGACGTTTGATCCATCGCAGTATCCCAGAAGATGTTGTCCACGCAGGTAAGGCAAGACTTGTGCCCTCCAGAGAAGAAAATTCTGTCAGCCCAACTTGATATTGATCAAGTGGCCGAAAGATGGTGTCGGCAAGAAACCGGCCAACACGCTGATGCCACCGCCGGACGAAGTGTTGGACATCCCGGAAACGGCCGCGGCAGAAGATGTCGACGTCGAGGAAGTCATGATGTTGTAGAAGAGGATAGCTCTGATACCATGTGGAAAAACATATAAAGAGAGAATAGATTGGTTCGGCTCTTGCAACCATAACCATGGTGTCGGCCAGAATATATAGACTATCCTTACAATGAATAGTAATTACAATCCGATACTATCTCCGGTTTCCATATGTACACGATCCGGTTGTCGGCGGGTATCGTATCAGACTCTGGTACGTTTACATTCAGCTAGAGATTGAGAAGGAAACAAAATCACATCATACTATACATTGTTTAACACGGGCCACTGCGGCAGGAACTGATTTGATGCGTCGCTTGGTCAAGAAAGGACTCTAGGAAGTAGGAACTGAAAGATAGGGGTTATAGAAAGTCAAGATCAACCAAGAAAACTTATCAGTTTAGCACACATGATTGAGTGATACAACACAGTACCATGATTGAGCCAATAGAGTGATGCACTGTGGTTATATGGACCTTGGGCCTTACAATCAAACTGAATATTTAACCCGAGAATTGTGCGCCGGTTACATACTTACATTCCGTGGATGCAGTGCTCTTCTCGGTCTTTCAACTTGTCTAGGATGTAATCTTTAAAAAAAAAAAAACTTATCTAGGATATGGGTCAGTAAGTGTGATCCCATTCACAGAGATATCCTCTTCAAAGATCATCACATCGGACCGGTCGTACACGTAGACGCGCTGCTTACATGGCTGAAAAGCTGAGTTTGAATCTCTGTCGAAGAAGAACGCAGGCTGTGCCGGTGGCTGAAGCTCCATGTTGTCCCTAGTTAACATGAAAATGACGGATGGAATGTCAGGCCTATCGTCAGGATCAGACTGCACGCACAGCAACCCGATGTGGATGCATCTTAGCGCTTGACTCCGAGAGTATCCTTGGAGTGATTGGTCCATCATTTGGGAGATTGTCCCTTTGGTCCAGCAAAGCCAGACCTGTTATTCAGTTTGTCGAGTGATTGGTCGATCAGTTTGTCAGTTGTTCATTCTACTTTCAGAAATGAGGATATGGATGCCGCAAGGTAGAAATGCACTTACATCACTTAGGAGATTCACGGTGTCGGTGTCGCCGTTGTCAGAGCTGCAGTTCCTTCTCCTGGTTACAATTTCAAGCATCAATACGCCAAAGCTGAAAATGTCGATCTTTGGCGACACATTTCCATGTATTACGTACTCTGGCGCCATATACCCGCTGCAGATGATGAGCAGTGAAGCATAGAAACACACATTTTGATGTCTGCAAATTTACGAAGGTTGACTAATATTGATGAGCTTACTATGTTCCAACAATTCTACGTGTGTTGGTGTGAGTATGACCTTCTCCCAGCAGCCTAGCTATCCCGAAGTCTGCAATTTTTGGATCCATGTCCTCATCAATTAGAATGTTGTTAGCTTTCAGGTCTCGGTGGATGATCCTTACGCTTGAGTCCTCGTGAAGATACATTATTCCCTTGGCAATTCCAAGAATGATATTATACTGTTCACCCCAATTCAGTGTATTTCCTCTACTAGCATCTATTGCGACAAAATGTTGAATTTGTATTAGGAGGTGTATTGATAAAAGATAAACAGAGAGCCATTATAGTAACTCAACAATTCATACTTCAAAAAATATGCCAACTGTATGTACTAGTCCATAGCAGCTATAGGAAATGCTACAGCGAACGTTAGGTGCTTGTATTAAACAAGGTACTCCCAATGTAAAATAATGATTTCATGCTTGTCTGTTCTTGGCATGTTTTTATGAATATAGTTTTTATCACAATCATACTGCTAACATTTTGATCAAGCATATTGTAATATATAATCCCAACCACCAAGTTCCACCATCTGATGAACATTGAACAAGAAAGTTCAGGATTTTTAGTACTTGGAGAGGTGAACGGAGAGGAAATCAGGAAAATACCAAATAGAAAGTTGTCGAGGCTCCCGTTCTTGATGCATTCATAAACAAGCAGCATCTCCTTCTCAAGCAAGCAAAATCCCTGTAACTTAACAAGGTGCTTGTGCTGGAGCTGTGCCAATACCAGCACTTCATTGTGTAACTGACGCCGTCCATGTCCAGTACTATCTAAAAGTTTCTTCACTGCTATTTCTTGCCCATCTCGGAGTTTTCCCTGAAGCAGGTTCTTTTTCAGAAGAAAAATGGACTGCGGTAGATAACAAAATTTCCCGCATCTTCGCTTGTTTATTTACCTTATACACAGTACCAAAACCGCCTTGTCCGAGCTTATGCTTCTCGGAGAAGTTCTCAGTTGCCTCTTGCAGTGTAGGCAAATCAAAGATCGTGCACTTCCCTCTTGCCATTTTCTTCAACGCTGTTGTCGTAGTACATAAGAGACATCGATAAAAGGCAAAATCCAGTTCTTGAACAACTGACAAATTACTCACAGCTGTCGTTCTTCACAGCCTTCCTTCTCTTGGAGAGAATGAGAGCGCAAACTGAAGGAATCAATACCAAGGCAACGAAACAAGCGACGCCTGCAGAGATCCCTGCTACTCTCCTTTTCCTCCCTGGGTACAACAAACAAAATCTTCAAGTAGTATAATGTATTTTTAAAAAACAAGAATACCTAGGAGGAACTAGGTATTTGCCCATTAAGAAGAAAATAGGCACTGAAATTCGCGTCGAAGAGGATTTTAACTTGAATAGGTATTTTTCCGTTAAGAAGAAAATAGACACTCAAATTCGTGTAGAAGAGGATTTGAATTTGGGTGGTGGACTGGTGGGGTGTACATCCACAACTGAGCTAGACATAATTCCTATAATGTATTTATCGAGAAAACGAGTAGTTTAATGTGAAACTTGCACAAGAAAAAAAAGAAGTGGTTTTCTTTAGGAAAAACAAGAACCAAAATCCTACCTGTTCCAGTCTCCGTAGTAGCAATTGAAGGCACAACCGCCGGTGCTGGCGCCGGTGCCGCCGAAAGCTGTAGCATTGCGCGGCCCGTGTAGAACGGGTTCATACTGTACCTCAGGTTGCACCAAATCCCAAGAGCTCTCCCTCCGGGCTTCCCCTTCAAGAACCACGGTATCGATCTGACGAAGCCCCCGAGGCAGCTCCGGCACTGCGCCGCCGTCAGGTCTGGCGCGCACTGCGCCAGCCCGTAAATCTTCGGGTAGTGCTTCGCGTCGAAGCTCTCCTCGCCTGTGGCGAAGTACTTCTTGGTGGAGCTGCCGCCCACGGTCACGGCGTGGTCGACCGTCGCGTTCATGAGCGCGACGGCGGCGGCGTTGTACCAAGCCGCCGGGACCGTGAGGTTCTCCGCGTCCCAGTAGTACTCACCGACCGGCGAGTTCACGCCGACAAAGTCCAGGAACCGCTGGTCGGAGAAGCGGAGGATACAGTTGTCCTGGTAGATGGTGACGTCCTTTCTGTTGGGGCAGTCCTGCTGCGCGCCACGGAACCCCGCGGCGACGCATGCGCGGCACGAGGAGGCGTTCGTGTCTCCGCGGCAGAGCGCCAGGGCGGAGACCTTGTCCGGCACCACACCTACGGTGGCGGTGGCGAAGCCGGCCGGCGTGGCCGACGTATTGGCCGGGAGTGCCTCGGCGAGGAGGTCGAGGTTGGCTTGGTAGGTGCTGTTGACCGCGTAGGCGCCGCTGGCGCATGTCGAGTACTGCATCGACTGGGCCACGGTGATCAGCGGCAGCAGCACGACGACGACTGCAACGGCGAGAATGCCGTAGCCGGCGGGCATGGCTGCGGCAGGAAGCAATGAACGACTTCCTAACCGGCAAATTAGGAACACGATTGAACTACACAGTTAACGACAACTCTGAGACTAACAACCAAGAGGCTAGCATAGCAAGTAGCAAGCACCGGCAGCAAGGGAAGCCAAGGCATTTTGCAAAAATAAAGAAGGCGCAAGTGGCGTCTTTTGACGAGTCAGTAGTCCTCGACCGCCAGCCAGTACAGTCGCTACGACATGCAAATTGTCTGCGTCACGACGATAAGAGCACGAGGTTTTGCAATAATAGCCTATCCACCCCTACTAGAAAAGGACGTACGGCAACTTGCATTGCCAAATTGCCGAATTTTCTGTACTCGGCATTGCCTTGCAGAGCCCATGTCCGTCTCTCGGGGTCCAGTCTCGCGTGACTCGCGTCTCCATAGTCCATACCATAAGCCACCAACTCCCCTTGCTCCACGCCTCCACCACGCACAATGGCTCGGGCTCGCCGTCTCTTCCTCCTGGTAGCGCTCTCCGTCGTGCTGCTCGCGCCTCGCGCCGCGGCGTACCCGTGGGAGGTGTGCGGCACGACGGGCAACTTCACGGCCAACAGCACGTACCAGGCCAACCTCGACCTCCTCGCCGCCGCGCTGCCCAGGAACACCTCGTCGTCCCCGGACCTCTTCTCCACCGCCATCGTCGGCGCCGCCCTGGAGCAGGTCTCGGCGCTCGCGCTCTGCCGCGGGGACGCCAACGCCACGGCCTGCTCCGGCTGCCTCGTCACGGCCTTCCAGGACGTGCAAAACATGTGCTCCTACGACAAGGACGCCGCCATCTACTACGACCCCTGCATCCTCTACTACTCCAACGTCCACTTCCTCTCCTCCACCGACAACGTCGCGTCGACGGACCGCATCAACCTCCAGAACGTCACGTCGGACCCGGGGCGGTTCAACCGCCAGGTGGCCGCGCTCGTGAACGCCACCGCCGACTACGCCGCGTTCAACTCCACGCGGCGGTACGCGTCCGGGGAGGCCGACGTCGACGGGGAGTTCCCCAAGGTATACAGCTGGGCGCAGTGCACGCCGGACCTGACGCCGGCTCAGTGCCGGGGGTGCCTCGCGAGCATCATAACGAAAATACCGAGGCTGTTCACTAACCGCATCGGCGGGAGGGTCCTCGGGGTCAGGTGCAGCTACCGGTACGAGGTAAACGCCTTCCTCAACGGCCCGGTGATGGTGCGGCTGGCGGCGCCGGCGAGCTCGGGAGCACCTGCGCCAGCTGTGGGGCCCACGGTTCTGACGCCGGCGGCGGCGGCCGGAGGAGGTGAGTCAAAGCGTGCATTTTCTTTCCTCGCAAACAAAAAAGCGTGCATTTTCATATCTGTAAACTGTATTTAATGAAAAACTTTGCACGTTTGTGACGGTTTACTGGTTATGGAAGATCTGTTTGGTACATGATTGGGTGACGAATGATTAGTACAGTTCCTTGGCGTCAGCCTGATGTGACTGGTCGCCTGTTAGTTAAAGTGGCACTCACTTAGCCGTGTAAAAATCATGCACTAGCTGTAGTAATACTAAATGAGCCAGGTTTTTTTTTTGGAATGAAAGAACCATGTTAATTAGGATCGTGTCATTTTCTGTATCTATCATAGACATGCATATATGATATTACGTAGGCCAAATGAGGTTGGAGATGCAATGTGCCAACGTGCATCAACTTGATCAGGTGAGGGAGACACCATGTTACTTTTCTCGGCCTTTTTCCAATGCTCCTGTCATTTTGCCACCTGCTTGAAGGCACATGGAACTGACAGAATACTGTCTTCTTCCGCCGTCGAATGGATCGGCGCCTGTGGTTCTGTTCTCATACAGCTTGAGCCTTTCGGTAGCAGTAGCAGTAGCAGTAGCAGTGTACTGTATTAGCGGTGTCAACAATTTTTCTTCAGGAGTAAAAGAAAATTCTTCAGTTTCCTAATTTACGTCCGTGACACTAGTTTGACCTGACAGAGTGACAGTGTCATGCTACATTGGTCAATTCACAGGGAGAAAGTACAGTGTTCCTGCCGTGGTTCTTGAAATTCTGCTGCCCACAATAGCAGCTTTACTGGTAATCAACCTCCTTGTTTGCCTCTGTTTCTGGAGGAGGACGAGGAGACCACAAGCAGGAGCAACTCAGCCATGTATGCCCTGCAAGATTCTCCTATTTACAGATTGAAACAGTTCGAGGAGAACTACAAATAAATAACTAATTTACTTGTATTAACATTGATACTTGAACAGATTCCAGTCATTACACTGAATCGGAGAACTCTGAAAGGGTAGAGTCTATGCTGATTGGCATTTCTACTTTGCGAGCCGCAACCGGGGGTTTTGCAGAATGCAACAAGCTTGGCGAAGGTGGATTTGGTGCGGTGTACAAGGTGCTGAGACAAACAAATATGGCAACACATACTATCTGATTTTGATCACTGAGGATAGCTTCTTCTTCTTCTTTTTTGCACAGGGTACTCTACCTGACGGCGATGAAATAGCAGTGAAGAGGCTTTCAACGAGCTCAGCACAAGGCGTAGGAGATCTGAAGAACGAGCTCGCCTTGGTTGCGAAGCTTCAGCACAAGAATCTTGTCAGGCTTTTGGGCGTCTGCTCAGAGCAACAGGAGAGGCTGCTCGTCTACGAGTTCGTTCCCAACGGGAGCCTCGATCAGATCCTCTTTGGTACGAATTCAGTCATACAGTCATACTTAACTCCATTCCTTCATCATTTTCTCTGAAAAGTTTGATATCAACGCACCGATCGCTCCTTAATATCTTTCTGATCAACGGTAGGCACTGAGAAACGTGAACAGCTTGATTGGGGAAAGAGGTACAAGATCATAAACGGGATTGCTCGAGGCCTGCAATACCTCCATGAAGACTCTCAGCTCAAAATAGTCCACCGCGATCTCAAAGCGAGCAACATCTTGGTAGACACGAACATGAACCCGAAGATTTCAGACTTCGGTCTCGCGAGACTCTTCAGGCGAGACGAGACGCAGGGTATCACCAACCGTGTGGTCGGCACATAGTCAGTATTCAGTACTGCTGAAAAACTCAGTCCAGTCCAAGTAGCGCTAGCTGTTTAATCACCCAGTTGGAAACTAAATGTAACCTTGCCTTATTGTTTCAGTGGATACATGGCACCGGAGTACGCGATGCGCGGGAACTACTCTGCCAAATCGGACGTGTTCAGCTTCGGCGTCATGGTTCTGGAGATCGTGACGGGTAAAAAGAACAACGACTGCTACAACGCCCGGCAATCTGAAGATCTCTTAACCATGGTGAGTATGTACTATCTGTGCAAGTGTTCAGTATCTACAGAGAAGCACTACACATGTTAATTTCCGCGTAGTTTCGGCTAAGCTGATTGCTGCAAACTCAATGGTGCAGGTGTGGGAGCACTGGACGGCCGGAGTGGTATCGGAGATGATAGATCCCTGCATGGGCGGCAGTTTCTCCCGGAGCGACGTGCTGCGGTGCATCCACATCGGGCTGCTGTGCGTGCAGGGAGACCCGGCGGACCGCCCGGTGATGTCCTCGGTGGGCATGATGCTCGGCAGCGACACGGTCTCTCTCCGGGCCCCGTCCAAGCCGGCGTTCTATGCCAGGAAGGGCCGCGCCAGCTCGGGCACGTCGTCCGGCTTGTCGACGGCGTCGCTGTAGGGTCAGTTCTTAAAGTCTAGAAGAACGAACTGTGTTTGCGGTGTGGGATCTCCGGTTTTCTCAAGGATTGTTGTGTCCACGTTCAAGAAACGTATGCCGATTTTTTTGTCGGGTTAGGAGATATATAGCTGGTGTGACCATCGATCATAATGCACCGTGACAGTCTGCTCAATGAAAGATCAAATAATGCTGAAATCGTGTGAAGTTAGGTCACATGATCAAATAATGGTTCGTTGGGTCAGAATGTCAGATGGGGCATGTTTCCCCAGTGCCACGAAGATGGGCCAGAATATCTGCGGTCTGCCCGGATTGGCCCGCACCGTCCGCGGTATGTTTCAAATTTCATAGATTTTCTATGACCGAACATCGCAGAGAATGTATGTTTCAAATTTTATAAAGTTTAGAGTTGTGGATCAAAAGTTGCGCTAATTTTAGATTTTACTTTCGGGTTGATTTTTCTATTCATTATTCTATTTTTACTGTTCATCCGATAATACCGCTACTGTTTACCGTTATCACCACAGTAACACTATTCACCGGTATACTAATATTGTTCATAAATACTATTTATAAACACTATTTACTAATGTTTTTTTTTTGCATTTTTAGCTGTTACGTTTGGGGTTCAGATTGGATTCAATACAAATCTTGCGCTATACTTATGTATTGATCTTCGTAGCTCTCATAGCTATTAGAGTAAAAATCATGTTAAATCTGATCAAATTAAAAAAGAGATAGCACTCCTATTAACCCATCTAATCGCCGATTCGGTGCAAACAGTTATTAATTCCGGACTCTGCGTCTCGAAGATTTGTCGGATCCGAAGCGGGGTGACTGCAATTCTCGAATACGAAACGGAAGAATATGTCTGTGTTCCTGTCTGAAACGGTATCATTGCCAGATCAATCTGCAGTTAAGCCGCACGTTGCGAAAAGCAGTCGACCAGCCAGCCGACAGCATCAAAGCCGGAGCTATCGTCGGGAGAAACAAAATCGAAGGGCAGAGCAGCGCAGTAACGACAGAATCAGCAGCGTAATCTGTCGTGACTGTTCCGGCGAATTTTGCTTGGTGCACACAAAGACAGTACCAGGAGATTGTAGAATGTTGCTACACGCACACGAAGAAAGCTACCGGAAGCTTCTAAAGTTTTTTGCTTCGCGTAAGCAGAAGTGTACCAAGGATTTCATAAGCCCTTGCCAGACACACACAAGGAATTGTACTCGGTAACTTTCAGCGGCCTCAACTTAGCAATTTCGACAAGCCTCGACTCTATCTCTACGCCGACCCGTGTTCTAATTTGGTGACTGCTCTAGTGCTGGTTCATTCCGTCAGTAATCACCAGTGATTTCTTTGACGATCCATCGTCTTAACGGGTTATTGCGACGGTAAGATCTGGACATGTGGGGTCCAAGGTGGAGCTTTGCAGGTATCCAGATTTTGAGGTACTGAAAAAAAGAAAAAAATCTTGAATTATGCAGTTCATGCATATTTGGATTCAGTTGAGAGGACAACTAATTTGGAGTTCTATTCACCTTTTGACAACATCCTGATGGTAGCTCACATAATACTCTCCAGAGTTTTGTTGTTTGAAAGTGAATATTTTGCTCTAATTTTAGTTCGAGATTATGGATTTAAATGCAAAAATGGGGTTTGTTTTTGCGTGAATACTATAATACTATAATGTTTGTCCAGTTATCATAGTTCGATATAGGGGGGTCTATTGCAGTTTCTACTTCATTGACGGGACACGGAGTTCCTTTCATCCAGACATTTTTATAAGAGCAGTTTTGACTATACGATGGATTTTAGTGTTTTGACTATATGATGGATTTTAGTTACCTTTGAAGTCGGCAGTTTGATGCACATGATGGCCACGTGTGCAAGTTGTTCTTTCAGTGAGCATTGTTTGCCGAGTTTTGTGTTCCAAGTGTAGCATATCAGGTTATATGAGATGAGTTCTTCTCTATCTATCCAGCACCATAGGTGATGTTTTTTGCTTATGTCGTTTGATGGTTGAGTGTTTGTTTTAGGAGGTCTATTGCACAGACTGAGTCTTTGCTGGGGTTATGAATTATTGAAAACTCATCTGTTCGTTTGCTTTGTTCATAACTGTGTGTTTGGACCTGCTGGTGGTTTACTCAATTTGGATTCGTGAGAAGTGTTTGAAGAAGATTGTTCCAATCTACTCGCTCAATTTGGCTTCATGAGAAACGTTTGGATAAGACTGTTCCAGTCTTACTCATTGAGATTAGTTATATGAACTTTCAAAGTGTAAGGTCTATTGATGACGACTTATTTGGGGTTCATTTGATATTTCGGTTACATGAGCAAAATCGTCTCAAGGTGGTAATTGTTGAAGTGTGATCCGGATTGGTCATCGTGTCCGTGCCAGACACTGCGCTAGACGTGGCGCTGAGCGGTGCATGTGCCAAGCCGTGTTAGACGTGGCAACAACTGCTGTATCCAACTCTGATTCGGTTTTCTTCTCCGTTAGTGGCTCTTATTCCCCAGCTTATATATGTACGCGTGTAGTCGCACGGTTAGATGCGCCGTAGTTCTTTGTACTTGTAATTTCTTCCCATACAGAGAATTCTATTTTTGTGTATCTGTAGTTTTTTCTATAATGGATTTTTTTTAACGTAAAATTCGTCTCTTGTTTCTACTATCTCTCGTGTGTTTTATAACACGGGAGTTTGTTTTTTTTGTGCCGGGTGCGGACGCTACCGTGAATATTCCGCTCATCGGGAGAAGGTACGAGGACATAGTGGCATGGATCCACGAGAAGCATGGAATTTATTCTGTGAAATCGGCTAATCGAGCTTTGGTTCATAGCTGATTAGGTAAACTCCCGGGCTGCACACTCTTCGGCGCCTCTTCCGAAAGTGAGTATTTTGCCGGTGGATGCAGAACTAAAGAAGCGCCATATAAAAAGAAAGTGGCCTGTGCCAAATTTGCAAGGTTGGGGATGAGGCGCTGTTGCATGCACTTGTTGACTGTTCCCATGGAAAGCTGTTCTGGAGCGCGGCCAGGGAGTTTCTGCAGGTTAAATTACCTCCTTTACATCATCTCACCCGGAGAGCAGGTATACTTTCCTGAGGACCATATCCCGAAAGTTATAACGGTTATGTGGTGCATTTGGACAACCAGAAACAAATGGACTCACGATGAACCGGGTGGTTTTTTGCCCCCTCGGAAATCCATGGAGTACATCAAGGATGTTTTGTGCAATCTGGAGTTGCCAATGTCCGAGATAAACGGGGTGGCTAGTTTGCGCGTGCCACAATGGATCATTGGGTAAAGGTTTATGTGGATAGTGTTGTGAATTGTTTGGATCATCATGCTGGTACGGGCGTTGTTGTCAGAGGTAGTAGTGGGGGCCTTTCTAGCTGCTGCTTGTTGCGTATACATGGATCTGATTGACCCACTAGCAATTGAGGCCTTGGCATTGCCGAGACGGGATGATTTTATTTTGGCGAGGAAGTGTGGTTACTCAAAAGTGACCCTGGAATCTGATTGTCAGGAGCTGGTTACGGCTGGAGTAGGCGAGATGACGGTGTCACGAATATTACGTGTATATGTTAGATCATGCATGTGGTTAAGTTTAATATTTTAGCTTTTAAATCATTGATAATGTTATTTACAGATATTGTTATTTGAGATGTGTCGTAGTGTGTGGACTTATATCGGTCAAGTTGGGAAGAACTTGCACCGGAAAAAATATATTGCTTTAGTCTTTGCATATGCATAGTAACTCGGAGGCGATTATGGTCTATGACGGTGACCGAGAGATAGCTTGGTGCAAAGTCATGGTCTAGATGATCGAGGGTGTAGGAGGAGACGGTCAGATTCGAGTTGGAGCGTATGGAGATTAAAGATGGATGATGCGTGTTGGAGCTACGAAGATGCAGTTCGGAGACTACGACACGTGATAATTTTAGAGTGTTTAAAATTGAATATTTTGTAATCAATTGTCAAGTTCATGTATTGAGCTCTAGATCTATTGGACCTTTTATGGGTATTTATGTGTAAATATTTGAAAGTCCGTTAAAAATTCTAGAGTATATATAGTGGTGACGGATGTGCAAATTGGGCGAGGGTTTTTATACTGCGAAATAAATTGTCGGCGGCGGCCGAGTCTTCGGGATTGAGTTTTTCTCGCGCGGCGGCCGAGACAGCAAACCTTTTCTGGCGGCAGCTGTGCACGTGACGCGGCTACGCAGGCGGCGTGGAGCTGACGGGACTCGGGCGCTCGGGATCCACGGCCGGGCGCAGGGCCAGCCAAGAAGACGCATTTTTGTAGGCATGCAAAGCTACTGCAGCATAAGAGGTGATTGATGTTACTTTGGTCATGCAATAAATTTGATTACTGTTTGTTTTTTGTTTTCTTACGCAAGATGAAAGGATAGTCCTGTGTGAGGTGACAGTGCATAAGATTTTTCTGTAGTCTTCGTATGCATGGTGTGGCTTTTGATGAAGTGACAGGGAGCGGCATATGTGATAGAAGTGCCTTCTGTAATTCATTAAATCCAAGATCAAGACAATATTAATTGCATCTGTACTTCTTACTAATTGTTGATTGCAGCATCAACCACCGTAAGCAATTTATCTCGTCAATTCGAAATTTGCTACAGTATACAAAATTGCTACAAATACTATAAAATTTTATTTCCCGTTTTGCTGTCTTTTGTTTTTGTTCTAAAAAAAAACTGTTGCATATTACAATCATTCACTTTTCTCTAATTGTCGTAAACGATCGTAAATATATTAAAAATATAATATATTTAGAGTACAAAGGGATGTACCCTATACAGATAAAGAAATACAAAAGACAAATCATATCTCTAATATATCTATAACAATCCCCTCAAATGCAAGGCGTATGCAATAGCATTGCATTTGAAAAGAGTTAACACTAAAATATTAAAAAAAAATCCAAAATCCGAGTCTTGATAATGTCGTCGTAGCATGCAGCCCTTAGAAAATATGCCGATAAAAAAAATCCCCTCACATCTGAGGTCGTGCGACAGCCCATAAAGCATAAGATGTGGGAGCAAAGTCGACCACGATAACATGACGAAGAAGATGATGAAACCGACGAAAATAGATAAAATTATCAAATCAAGCTGAATAGGAATAGATATAAGCATAGCGGCGCAGTGTACAAGAAGCACAACGAATGCACAGTGCAAAAGAAGCGCAACAGAGACGCAGTGCAGAAGAAGTGTGGCGCAATGCACAAGAAGTACAACGGAGACGCAGTGTGGAAGAAGCGTGGCGGCCTTAAAAACTTAGGGCGATGGATCTGCAGCGGCTCGAAAAAAAGAGCAGCGGCTGCTGCCATGCCAAAGAAATTCATATACTTCTATGACTGACAATAAATTTATGGACTCGCACGGCTTAAACAAACTCACAAATAAAGTGATACAGACTTAGATGGACGCAGCGGAAAAAACGACACAAATAAGAGCTAGCAGTAGCAGCAAGCATGCAATCATACAACCAGTAACAGCAAAAACGTGCAACTAGAACTAGCAGCAGCAGAATAGCAATCTCAATCTCCACCCCCACTGAACAGCATCATCCAGTCATCCACCAATACTATATGCTAGCACTAAAGCCCAACCAATCAACGAGACACTTCCAGCGGAGGGGCAACAAGTAGCAAGCACACCAACGCGACCCCTTTCTTTTCCCAAGCTCCATGTGCCAAAAATCTCTCCCTCCCGCACACGAGCGCAAAAGAATCCGAGCCGAGGTAGCCTTCCTAATCGCCATCCCAAAACTCTGATCATCTCCCTCTTCTTTCCTTCCATGCAGAAGCAGTAGGAGCTCAGATCCGGCAGCTTGCGGAAAGGCAGAGTACGGAGGCTCCAGCACGAGGCGTGGGAAGCTCAAAGGCAGCTCGATGGCGCAGCTCTCACGGGGAAGAATCGTCAGGGAAGAAGGGATCCAGCGAGAGAGCACGAGCCTCGGGCGTGCACGCAGGCGCGACTCGGGAGGCACGGCGACCTCTGCCTCCAACCAGATCTTCCCCACCGCCTCCGCGAGCTCTTCAAACGGAAGGCAGAGGGAGAGCACGAGCCGAAGTAGGTCGCGGCGCTGACGAGCCCGAGGCGATGGCGAGCTCGAGCGGAAGTGCGACGAAGACCGCGGCGACGAGGTGGCCAGTCGTTGCGGCTGTCGAGGCAGAGCGGGTCGAGGTAGGCCGTAGCGTCGGCCGTGCGAGACCCGCGGCGAGGTGCCGTAGAGTAGACCACCCCCGGGAGTTGAGATAGCTCCTCCCAGGGCAGCGGCGGCCGAAGGCCAGGAGGCAGCGACGGCGGTAAAAAATCATAACTCTAACCTTACTCTGATACCATGTTATGAATATTGTGTGTATATTAAAGAGCTTCAATGGACAATATATATACAGTATAAAAGGATATACCTTATAAAAAAAAATATAAAAGACAAATCCTATCTCTAAGACAAATCCTATTTCTAGTATATCTCTAACAGACAGGTCTGCTATAGCCTGCATCTTAGCAGAAGTCAGAGAACTCGTGTCCGAGTTTAGTGGCTTTGCCTTTAATCATGTGCGGAGAGATGCTACTCATGTAGCGCATAGATGCGCAAAATTTGCTTGCACCTCTCCTAGGAATGTTGAATGGCGACATATAAGCCCTCGTTTCTTATTTTCTTGTATTCGCACTGATGCGTTGAATGTATTCCAATGAATAAAGCTCACGGCTTCAGATACACACACACACACACACAATACTGAGGGGACCAACGGAGAAAATTACTTAAAAAAATCAGCATTATAAATGTACTAGGTCCTTTTCCTGAATCAAGTTTATTTCTAAGACGACATTCTGATTGTCCTGGCAATTGCTTTCCCTATCTTGGTTCAAGCTCTGTAATTGATATCTCATTCGGCGACATCATTGCTGACTTACCAGTCGACTGTGAGTTTGTGCCGCTCTTAGGGATGAAAAATGCTGGCTTGGATGGAGACTGGAGAGACACCGTGTTACTGCTAAGCATGATGTTTACTGTTGACATCATAGGTCTATCTGCTGGGTTATCTTGAACACACAATAGCCCGATGTGAACACACTTCAGCATCTGGTCTCCAGGAGCATGGCTTCTCAGAGATGGATCCATGAACTCCACAATTGTCCCCGTGGTCCAGTGCTCCCATACCTGCATCAAATTGGAAATTTGTTTCAGTATTACTGCAACAAGTTATGTACTTGTGTATGGACTACAGAGTTTGCGAACAAGAACTTACAAGACTTAAGAGATCGACAGATTGCTCGATGTTAAAGGAACTACTGCTTCGTCTTCCGTTTACAATTTCCAACATCAAAATACCAAAGCTAAACACGTCCGACTTCGTAGAATAGTGGCCACGCATCGCATATTCTGGTGCCATATATCCGCTGCAATAAGAAAACCAACTTACTGTAGTTAATATACTGTTTGTATCTCATCTCGTCTCGTCTGGGTAGTTTTGTCTTCTGATTATACTTACTATGTTCCAACAACACGGTTCGTGACTTCCCGTGATTGATCTCCTCCAAATAGCCTTGCCAAACCGAAGTCTGAAATCTTGGGAGTATAATCAGAGTCTAAAAGTACATTGCTTGCTTTCAGGTCCCGATGAATTATTCTCAGTTGAGAATCTTCATGAAGATATTGTAAGCCTCGAGCAATTCCATTTATTATCTTGAATCTCTTTCCCCAATCTAGCTCCTTATTTCTCTCAAGATCTGGCAGTTGATCAAGAAACCTCATATCAGTAAAGTTTAGTTTTACCACAAAGATATATTTCCAGTGGTGGGGAATTGGGAGCCCCGGGTGTTTTGCCTGGGTTCAAAACCTGGGTCAAGCAGGCGTTAAAAAAAACCCTATTTTTGTAGAGAGAGAGAGAGAGAGTGAGTGAGTGAGTGTGTGTGTGTGTGTGTGTGTGTGTGAGAGAGAGAGAGAGAGTAAAGTTTAGTGTTTTAGTTGTACTTTTGCTATTGCTGAAAGATGATTGGAGAATAGTACCGAAAAGAATGGTGTCGATGCTTCTATTGGGCATGTATTCATACACAAGCAGCTTCTCATGTTCTTGCAAGCAAACACCAACAAGCCTAACAAGATTCTTCTGTTGAAGCTTGGCGACCAAAACAAGTTCATTCTTTAACTCTTCTATTCCTTGTCCTGAACCCCTGGAGAGCCTCTTTACTGCTATTACTTGACCATCAGGAAGGACACCCTGCATAAGTGTAAAAATTAACTTGTTGAAGCTGAAAAGGCTATGTGAAGTGAACTAGTGTGACTGGCACCTTATAAACTGCACCAAACCCTCCTTCACCAAGCCTATTGCTCTCAGCAAAGTTATCCGTTGCAGAACGTAGTGTTGATAGATCAAGAATAAGCGAATCTATGCTTTCAATGTCGTCCGTATTAGCTGAACCTGTCAAAAGATGGCAACTACATTGTGATGCAATATATACCTTCAATCTTTAATTTTCATGAAATGTGAGGCCATTTCTAACCAGAAAACCATATTTAATTTTTTAGGGCATAATTAAAATTCATGGAAACAAATATTCAAAGGGAAATGCTATTCCCCTATTTTTGGATCCATTAGATTATTGTTTCATCCATTTTCTTGCTGTCTATCATTTTTTCTAAATTGTTTTTTACGGAAATATTATTCTAGATTGTTATCTGAACTTACATGATGGCGACTGTTTTGTCGCTGGTCTTCTCCTCCACCTCCGGAAATAGAGACAAATGACAATCATAGCCAGCAATACAGCAACTATAGGCAGTGCAATGGCTAGAACTATACCAGTTATATTTCTCGTTCTTCCTGCAAAAAATGACATCTACTTCAGAAGGAATACATCTCAAGGAGATTTTTTTCGTAACCTGAATGAGATGACACATTTGGATCTTAGAAGCTATTATATTATACTATAATCAAGTTTATTTTCAAAAAAGTACATAAACTCTAGCACTTTTAGTTAACTCCGAAATTGAGTTTATGACAAACAGGATTCACTTTTAGCACTTTTAGTTAACTCAAGTTTATGACAAACAGGATTTGTGCAGTTTGGCCCATATACTACACCGTAAAGCTACTAGCAGCCAACCACTTCTCAGTATATTATTCAGGATTAGTTCCACTATCAAAATGGAAAGCAAAAATTAGGATATGATTTCATCTTCTGCTGTCTTTTCCTAATTAAATAGCAAACCACAGAGGAAACCAGATTCATGGAACACTATGTTTGAATTGACCAGGCTAAACTGTTTCCAAAATTATTCTGCAAACGTGCACATTATTTCAGTTTAAATGCATCGCATTTAGAAATGTTCAATTAAGGACTTTTCAATGTCTATCAGGCATATGTGCTTTTCACTCTGTTTCTGGTCAAGCATCTGATAGCAACAGGAGTACAGAAATGTCGAGATCAATCCAAAAAGGGAAAAAAAACACAGAAGGTTATCTGACATGCGACATCATCTACCAGATTACGTTGACAATTATGTAATCCCGAAAGAACCAGTCCCCCATAATTCAGATATTATTGTCGTTTGCACCCAAAAGTTTGAGTTCAGCAGTGCTTCGAAGCAATTACAATTTACAAGATAGTAACAATTTTAATCTAAACAGAACAAACAATGAACAAACAATGGAAATACCTATTCCAATATGTTTTTCCCCTGAAAACCATACCGATACATTAGGTGATGGTTCTAGCATCAGAATTGTCTTATTTACCCAATTTTGATGGAAATCTAACTATCAGAAGACGTTTATTGCGCTAAATAACCAGATAAATTACTGCAAAAGAAGTGGTTTCTGTGTCTCCAACTCACCTCCTGTGGCCGCTGGTGGCGTCATGTTTGATGGTGCAGACGGAGCCGGAAGCTGCAGCATCGGGCCTCCGGAGAAGAAAGGTGTCACCTCGTACCTAAAGTTGCACCGCACCCCAATAATCCTCCCGCCCTGCGCCCGGCTGAGGGACCGCGGCAAGCTCGCAATTATACCCCCGAGGCAGCTCCGGCAGTCGTCCGGTGACATATCCGGCGTGCACTGCACCAGCCCGTAGATGGTGGGGTTACTGCTATCGAAGGCCTCCTCCCCCGTAGCGAACCGCCTTGACGAGTTCGCCGCTGCGTGTTTGCTGGTGGCGTTGAGGAGTATGGCGACGGCGGCGTCGAACACCTCCGCGGGCGCGCTCACGTTCTGCGGGTTCTTGGCGACGATAAAGTTGTTGTCGTTTGTGGTGTTGAGGAAGTTCTGATTGGAGAAACGGAGGAGACACAGGTCGTAGAAGACGGTGGCGTCCTTGTTGAAGGCGCAGAGCTGCTGCGCGTCCTGGAAGGCGGTTGTGACGCAGGCCTCGCAGGCGGAGGCGTTGATGTCGCCGCGGCAGAGCGCGAGGGCATAGGCGATGTTCGGGACGGAGCCGACGCTGTCGGTGGCGAAGAGCGTCCGGGAGGCGGAGGCGTTCTTGGGGAGGGCGGCGGAGAGCTGCCCGAGGTTGGATTGGTAGGTGTCGTTCGCCGAGTAGTTGCCGCTGGTACCGCAGAGCTGCCATGGCTGCCCGGCGGCCAGAGGCGCGAGGAGGAAGGCGGCGAGGAGGAAGGCGGCGAGGCGGGCGGAGACGCAACGGTGCGTGGCCATGGTGGGGGGCGGTGGGCGAAGAAGGGTAGAAGCCAAGGTGGTGAGTAGAGGTGGGCATTGGGCCGTGTGCCGGCACGGCCCAGGCCCACCGTGCTTCGGGCCGCGTCGTGCCGTGCTAGCTCGGCCCGGTCATTCTACCGTCTGCGTCCGCGTGCCGTCTGTGATCGCCTCTAGTCGGGCCCAAGCACGCCCAAAGCCCGCCGTCTTTGGGATCGTCTTGCGTCTTGCCGTGCCCGCCTAAGTAACTATAGGCGCTGAGAAGACGATAACCGCCGCCACCATTGCTCAGAAGACAAAACACCGTGATTGGTCGGTGGCGAAGGGGATGATTGGTTGGGTTAGGCGGTGTGGGAGAGTGATTGGACTAGGTTAAGGGAGGATTTGGTCGGTGGCGGAAGGGGATGATTGGTTGGGTTAGTAGGTGTGGGAGAGTGATTGGACTAGGTTAAGGGAGGATTGAGCTAGAACGGAGGGCTAGGCGGTGTGGGAGTGATTGGACTAGGTGAGGAGGATTGGGTTAGAACGGAAAGGTTGGGCCTATTTCGTGCGTCGTTTAAACAAGAACGCCCAACCGATCGTCTTGCGTCTTGCGTCGCCTAACGGCCGCATTCTCGAGCCGGCCGCCCGTTGTTAAATCTTCTCTGCGCCGCCGCCACCACGCGTCGTGCATCGCGTCTGCGTCTTAGGCCGTCTTAGTCTTACCGTCTTGGTGGCCCAAAAGCACGGCCCAAGTCCCAGCTCTAGTGGTGAGTGATCAGTATTCAGTAGTACTACTGGTAAGAAGGATGGTTTGGCTTGCAACGTGGTGAAGAAGTATTTGTTTGACCCCGCAGGGCAATCTGTGAATGACGAGCGGGGCCCACTGCCTGCACCTGTCAAGTTCATGTGGCTGGTGTGTCAACACAGGAGAAAATTATTTGATTTTTCTCCCACTAAAAGGTTCTCCTACTTGATCGCCTGAACCATCTGATCAATAACCCATTTGGATTGGGTATTTGGGTCGTAGTAATCTCATTATTTCCAACTCATTCAGGCGAAGTTAAAATCGAGAAGTCTTACGAATACGAAGCTGAACTCAGATTTGCGCGATATTCCACCGTGGATAATCACTCAAAATCACACACAGACGTGTACAGAAAAGTTCCACCTTATGTAGAAAAGGTCACAGAAAAGTGTGTTCACAAATAAATTATCCTCCACAATTACAACAGACTTCTCATCTATGTTGTTGCCAAAACTGAATTGGGGGTGTCTCTGTGGGCGGCGACGGGGTGTTTCTCGTGCACAGGGACTTTAAAAATTAATTATTTAAAAATAAATAAAATTTTTAAACTAGATACAAACCCTCAGTAGTTGGACATTTGGATTGACCATTTCAACAATTCAGCTCATCAAACAGAGCAAGTCATAAGGCACTGAGACAGTAAGGCATCCACACCCGCACGTTCCTAAGTCATTGTACAATCGATCACAGAGGGTACTATCACAAAAGACTAGTTCTACAAGCTAGCGAAGGCTTTTGGCATTTATTCTGACGAAACATTTTGGTTCTTAGCGCAGCCTTTTGTTCTTGTCATGGTTCATCTTGGCTAGCTACAATCACATGTGCGCATGGAGCAATTTTTATTTTTCTCACATTCATATTATTATGCAAGTCATTTTCCAAATTGATTACTATAGTAATAACATGCGAAAAAATACTAGTAGACAATTTCCTCCGTTCTTTTTCCTTGATTTCTTTACTTCTAAAGGGCAAATTTCTGGCTTCGTTGAGCGATGCATAGTTTGAACTAGTGAAAACTTTTCTGACGAAATTTCGGCGGTTACTAGCGAAAATCGGATCTACAGGACCCCTCCGGTAAAATTTCCAATCGGCCAAAAAATTTCAAATTTGCTAGTTTTTTTGACAAATATAAAGAAACTTTGTAATCATATGCAAACACAAGTGTGCATGTACCGTGGTGGAAACACTCTTAGTCTTGAAGAGGTTGGTTCTGGTTCAAACCTTGGCTATGTATTTTTTTTCTGTATTTTTCATTTGAACTTCACAAAAAATTTCAGCCGAAATAAATCCGAAAATTCTGGTAACTGTTGGTAACCGGGTCTATTGCTAGACTCCGAATTTTTTCCCAACCGGTAGCTTTTTCCCTGGTTTGAACTAATCGTACCCGATATTGCTTTGTGTGTGCACCCCCAACACCAAATTCCTGGCTCCACCATTGCCACTCCGCCGCTCACTCACCGGTCCATGCCACCGCCCGTCGCGCGCTCGCCAGTCCGGCCTGGCTGCCACTCCACCTCCTCACTAGACTTGTTCAAACGTCGTCCGAGCTTGAAAAGCCAAGCCTCGAACGGGCAAGCCCGAGCCTGGCGCACAGGCCTATCCTGACAAATGACTTTTTCTATTAAAAATATTATTTAATTCTTTTTTTGAATAAAAAGTAATATCTAATTCATTTTGAGAATAAAAAATAGTTTTTTATTATTACATTTCAATGGACTTTTAGGCCGGAAATGAAGTCCCGAGCCTGGCCTGGCCTGAGCCTTGCCACCCATGAACAACTCTACTCCTCACCCCGCCGCCTCTGTGGCCTCGCCCGTCCTCGCCACCGTCGTCGCGCGCTCGCCGGTCCAACTCTCGCCGCAGCTCCAGTTTCACACCTCGTCTGACATCACCAAGGAGAGAGAACAGGGGTATAACAGTTATTTCACGTGGGCTAAATTGCGAAAACGAATTAGAAAATACGACAAATGAGGAAAATGACAAATAATCAAGCCAAATGTGAAAGATGGGACAAACCATCAATTCCCCAAAAAAGAAAGGCAATGCTATTGTTCTCTCCTGCATACGGTGGTTGTTAATCAGTTGCATTTTGCAATACAGGTAAATCGAAGATTACGCATTTTCCACCTTCAATTTTCTTTGGTGCTGGTGTTCTTGTGATAATTGGTGCTGGTGCTGTTAAAACATAAATGACATCAACAAACTGATACTTCTGTTACTGAGCAAACACTCTAACAGTATGCTACTAGTACTCTCTGTTCTTGTTCTTGTTCTTGGAAGCCTTCCTCCTCTTCAAGCAAAAGAAAGCAGAAGCTGAAACAAGTAAACATCACGACAATGGAAACAGGCAACACCTGCAGAGATTTTCACTGCTCTCCTTTTCCTCCCTGCATAAATCAATTATAAACGGAAATTAGTACCGGCGGTCGGCAGAAACGGTCAGGATGGACCTAGTATCCGCGTACATTTAGTTTTCGCTGGTTAATGAAGCAACTGATAGCGACGGGGCTAGAGAAGTCAAGATGTAGCAAATAAATCTAAGCTGATTACGTTTACGTGTAGGTGATTTGCATAACTGCATGTGATGACGTTTACGTGTAGGTGATTTGCATAACTGCATGTGATGACCTGCTTGGCAAATCTGTTGACAATGGTAATTAAAACAAGTACACAGGATAGTTCTTTTTAATCCAATCAGAGCCAAACAATGGAAAACGATGTAGACTAGACTGTTTAAAACCATGAGCATGACTAAACACCATATGGTGTGTCGAAGTCATGTGAACTGGTCATGGTACTAATAAACTATCAAAATGTTTTCATGTGCATCTATCTGAAGTTTTGAAGCATAACTTTTTTTAGCTGAAGTTTGTAGCTTGATAAGTTAATAACTAGTACAACTCAAAACAACAAAGAAACCGAAATATCGCATGAGTTTTGTTAAGCTAAAATTCCTCTTGAATTACTGCTTCAAGTAAGGAAAAAGTTGTTTCTATTTCTCCAACTGACCTCCTCCGGTGTCCAGTGGCGTCACGTTAGGCGGCACCTGAGCTGGTGGTGGTGCCGGTGGATCAGCTCCAACAGATGCCGGCGCCTAGAGCTGCAGTAGTGCGCTGCCTGAGAAGTAGGATACTGTTGAGTTTGAGTGTGATACAAATTTTATTTTCTATTCTAACTTATACTTCAACTCCTACACAGAGTCTTTAATTCATATATCACTATAAATATATCATGTAGCTCATAGTGAAGATCAATAGCTTTATTGTAAACATTTTCTCATATAGTGATATTGACTTCGTGCGTCTGTGGTTTTTCCTGATAGAGTTTTCTACGTAAATTTGTATCTCCTATTCCTATTATTCTGCACATTATTTACAATGAATATAACTCATACCGGTAATCACACCACACCCCAATAAACCTCTTGCTTGAGCTCCCGCTGAAATACTTGGGCGCCATCTGAATTAGGGCATGTTTAGGACAACTTTGGGTTTGGCTTTTCGCTAGGAAAAGCCAGAAGCCATCCCAAACGAGATGTTTCTAGTAGCTGCTTTTGGAAAAGTTAGAAGTCGCCTTCAACGGGGAAGCTGAAATCAGGAAGCCGGCTTGGGGCAGCTTTCTACGGCTTCGGCGGGTTAGGGTTCCAACTTTGCCCCTACAGTTGGAAAAATTTACCCCTTGTACCATATATAAAATCCCAAAACCGCCCCTCTTGCCCCCATTCCTCACTGGCCACCCGCACCCCTCCCTCTCACACCTGGAGCCTAGCAGCGGCGCTAGGGTTTTTGCCCCGCGCCGCCTCTGACCGCCTGTTGGGATTTTAATCTTGTACAAGATTAGGTAAGAGTTTGAGTTTGAGTCTTTTACTAGAACGAGCCTGAGTAGTATACTCACGTTGAGTCCGTGTCTTAGTCAATGCATGTAAGAGTATATAAGCAGGGGGAGAAAACGAGTTGAAGCAGTCAGAAGTCAATAGAAGAAGTCACGAGTTGAGAAAAGAAATAGAAAAACTAAAAAAGGGAGCAGTTGCTCCCGAAACCAATCGTGAGTTTTTGGTTTTCGAGTACTGCTCGTTTTGAGTACTGTTTATCATTTAGACTTCACGTGGTCAGAAGGAGGTTTTGACTGATTGGTCGGAATCGACTACCTGGTCAGAGGTTCAACTACATCCTGGTCGGAAGGAGATTCAACTACATGTGGTATTAGAGCATTCTGATCTTGGTCCTATCTGAAGATTATGGGCGACAAGGTGAAGACCCAAGATGGGTTGTTCTCCCTCCTATATCCTGTCTTTACGACCGACAATTACCCTATGTGGGCAATGAAGATGAAGACGAATATGCGCTCCTAGGGAGTATGGGGTGCAGTCGATCCGAAGGCACGAGACAAGGGGTGGATGACAAGGTGGATTAGACTGCTTTGGCCATCATCTACCAGGCGGTGCCAGACTCCATGATGCGACAGCTCATCGGCAAGGAGATGGCACGTGAGGCGTGGGTGACGCTTCAGAAGATGCATGAGGGAGTTGATCGTGTGAAGGAGGTACGACTCCAGAATTTGCACACCGAGTTCGAGAATCTCTAGATGGGAGAAACCCAGCCGTTGGACGAGTTCGCCGGCAGGCTAACTTCATTGTACAATCATATTGTCTCTCTCAATGATAAGATGGAGGAATCTGTGGCAGTGAAGAAATACCTGTGCGTGCTACAAGAAAAGTTCGCCCATGTCGTCACCACGCTCATGTACTCCTCGGATCTGGAGACAAAGAAGATCGAGGAGATCACCGGTTCCCTCAAGGCGCATGAGGAGCTACTGAAGGGGTATCAGTCTCGTAACAAGCAAAGGTCTTAGTCTCGTAACGAGCAGGCGTTGCTGTTAAAGGGAGATACAAGAAACGATGGCAGACGATTTTACAATGAACCATCGGAGGAGGACGATCAAGACTCATCAAGAAGCTGCGAGCGTGGACGCGTACATGAGCGAGGCAGCAGAGGAGGACGTCGAGACTGGGCTAGGTAAGACGGTGGTGACAGATCCCATGACAAGTCACATATCAAGTGTTTTGAATGTGACAAATACAGTCACGACACGTCAGAGTGCCGCAACCACATAAAGTGCTTCAACTGTGATAAGTACGGGTACTACGCTTCGGATTGTCCAAATAAGAAGAAGAACGACGAGGTAAACCTCATCCGAGCTAGTGAAGACGATAACGAGCCTGCCCTGCTTCCCTCCTCATGTGTTGAAAAGGCGCCAGTCATGATGATGTTGAACGAGGAGAATGTAGTTCCTAAACTACGCACGGAGGGAGGCAACCACGATCATACTGGTCAGTGGTACTTGGACAATTGAGCAAGCAATCACATGAGGGGAGATCGGTCCATATTCCATGAGCTCGACGAGAAGATTACGTGCAAAGTCAAGTTTGGTGATGGCTCTACGGTGCAGATAAAAGGCAAAGGAACGATGTTGTTACAATGCAAGAATGGCAATCAAAAGCTGCTATCTGAAATTTATTTTATACTGAGTTTGTGCAACAAAATACTCAGTCTCGGGCAGATGGTAGAATGAGGGTGTAGGGTGGAGATGCAAGATGAGTTCTTACGTGTCTATGATAAGAACAAAGATCTGTTGATGAAAGTGAAAAAATCCCCGACTCGGTTGTACAAAATTTCCCTAAAAAGTTATAAACTGGTTTATGTGAAGGGCAGTCTAGATGAGCCAGAGTGGAACTAGGGAATTGAACCGATGGCGAGAGCTTTACAGTGCGGGAGGTGCGTAGGGCATTCTTTGGGGTGGCGATGCACAGCGCCGCAAAGAATCTTTGAAGCGTGCATGCAAGACTCGCAGGTCGATGACTTCGGAAGCGCGAAGCGGCTCGGGAGGGCCGGATGACGCGCCAGCAGCTGACGTATGACTCTGCTCGGCAGGTCCGAATGACAAGCATGTAAGCATAGGAGGTGGGACCCATCGACAAGACATTAATACAAGAGGTGTATGTGGTGTGTCCTCATGGCAGCAGGAAACTGACTTTGATGACCAGGTTGGTAAGGGGATTGGTGATGGCTCAGTTGGAGGCCTAGACACCAAGTCGGTGCTCGAAGCTATCCACGAGCATGCAGTGGACGAAGGGATCAGCACCTCCGCAGGAGGGAGAGGCGGTGTAGCCTCAGCTATGTACATAGGGAAGTGGGCGAACTTGGTCCAAGAGAGAGGAGCGAGAGGCTCAGGTAATGGCGAAGCCCAGGAGGCTGTGGGAGCAAGTGCTCCAGCCCAGGTGGGCATGCAAGGAAGGACGAGTTCATTCCAGGTGCGAGCGCGCGGCAAGTGTTGGTTTGTGTGTGGCTCAGGATGGAGCAAGCATAGGAGGTAGGGCGGTATCAGCCAAGGAAGGAACGACGCATGGGAGTACAGATAAAGAGGAAGACTTTAAAGTTCAAATGCGTGAGAAGATCGGGATAAATCAAGATAGAGTGATTACTAGTTTTTTGTTTAAACTTGTTACAAGATTAGGGAGTGTATGTTGGGATTTTAATCTTGTACAAGATTAGGTAAGAGTTTGAGTCCGCGTCTTTTACTAGAACGAGTTCGAGTAGTATGCTCATGTTGAGTCCGTGTCTTAGTCAATGCATGTAAGAGTATATAAGCAGGGGGAGAAAACGAGTTGAAGCAATTAGAAGTCAAGAGAAGAAGTCACGAGTTGAGAAAAGCAATAGAAAAACAAAAAGAGGAGCAGTTGCTCCCAAAACCAATCGTGAGTTTTTGGTTTTTGAGTACCGTTTGTTTCTAATACTGTTACCATTTCAACTTCACGTGGTCGGAATGAGGTTTCGACTGCCTGATCGGAATCGACTACCTGGTCGGAGGTTCGACTACATCTTGGTCAGAAGGAGGTTCGACTACACCACCTCCCTCGACACCGACTCGATCCTCCACCAGCTCCCTCCTCCTTCGACTGCCTCCCTCGACGCCGCCTCCCTTGAGGCCATTATCCTGCTACAGATGTCCATGCTCGAGAAGCAGTGGGAACTCCCCTTCAATGACGATGACCGCACCGACGAGGACGACAAATTGGCCATTGGTTCACCCAAGGAAAACTTCAAGGATGAGGAAAACAACGCTACTATCATGGTTGCGCACTCCAGCGTCTCGGCGCAGCAGAGGAGGATGAACGCCTGGAGGCAGGGAAGCCCAAAGAACGGCAACGCGCACTTCACCATCAGCCCCGAGCTACTGTAGAGTAGGAACCAGATCTACCTTAAGGGCGCCGTCAGCACGGAGCTCCTCACGCACATGCAGGTCATCCAATTCTCCAAGAAGATCAAGGACGACATCTGTCTCCAATAGCAACGATCGAGTCTATTGGGTAGGCTATTCCTGTTGAACTTTATATTTTTCTAATCAAGTCTATTTGCTCACCTGGAAAGGATCTGAATTGGTTTATACAATATTCTCATATATTGACGCAACCATGACATTTTGTAGAAAATTTCTTGGCATATGATGTTCTAATCCTAGCCTTGAAAATATTCTTCGGGTTTGGGCTGTCGAGGGAGCGAATGAGGCAAGTAGGACTCATCCCGATGGAGAAGCTAAAGCATTCTGCGAGGAGGAAAAATGTGGATGCATTACTTGAGGATTATTGAGGTGTTTTTATGTGAGTTAGATCTACACACGCAGTGGTTGTATATACTCAGAAAGAGAGCATAGGGTATATCCTTGAAAAGGCTTTACTGCCACTCACCTGCAAATAATTAGGGATAATTGTCAGAATGCCATACTTAACTTCTGCCTTATGTGAAATGCCATTATGTTCAACGCAATAGCCTAGTTACCATATGTTAGTTTCACACTTCATTAATTTGCCCTTCCAGAGTATTTAATTCATATTTTGGTTTTAATTGCCCTGGCCCGCATGTAAAATATCGGATATGCCCCTTTGGTTGGTTCTGTCCGTCTGGTCGATCCCGGACCTGGCTGGGTCTAGCCTTGTTGTGACGACATACCTTGCATGCTCGTGCCCTTCTTCTACGTCGCTCGCTCTTCTCTCTCGCTCGCGACTGCCTCGGAAATCCGCTGGCCGCGAGCTTTCCCGAGCCTAGCTGCGATGTCTGAGGGGAGGTCCTACGAGAGCCGCTCTACCCCTAGTCGTGCGCTGTTGCTGGGGCACGAGAATAGTAGTTTTCACCTCGTGGACTGCCCTACTTGCGGAGTCGAGAAGGTGGTGGAGCTTACCTCGAAGACGAAGAACAACCCAGGGAAGATTTTCTTCAAGAGCCTGAGGAATCAATCCAGAGTAAGTTGTTGGCTCCTTTTGCTATATTTGTTGCTTTTGGCACTGATTTGGGTTGGACTGCACAAGGCTAGGGTTGTATGGTTAGGCTAATTTGGGGAAATTAGGGAGAAATTGGTACTGATTAGGAGTGCACCGTGGCTAGGGTTTTCTTGTAGAGTGATTTGTAAGGTGAAATTTTGACTGAGTGGGGATGCTAGGGTTTTAGGGTTGCATCGTTGCTAGAGTTTTTAGGAAGTTCGATTTACAAAAAAAAGAAAATTTGGTACTGATTAGGGCTGAACTATGGCTAAATTGTCCCTTGATTTGTGTGCTTGGTAGGTTTCAAATGGTTGCAATTTTTTCATGTGGATGTACAAGTGCCAGCAGTACCTGGTGGACATGAGTCTTCTTCATGAGGATAGTACATGCCTTGAGGATGCCATTCCAGAGCTGCTTGAAGTTATATCTGACCTCAATGAAGGCTATGATTATATGAAGGGTGAGTTGGATGCTCTGAAGGCCAGCGTTACCTAGTTCAAGAAAGATATGGTTGTGTTGAAGGCATTTGCATGCAATAGGGATGCGAAGCTGAGCAAGCTGATGAAGATAGCAGAGATGCAGATGGTTGTAAATGTAGTACTTGGTTTATTCCTTTTGCTTGCAGTGTTCATTGTGTTTACGAAGTAGGCAGATCCTATGTAATGTATGGTAGTTTGGTGTTGTCTAGGTACTACTGAATGCTTATGGATGGTAATGTATGGTGATGGATGCTTATGCTTATGCAATCCAGACTTATGGATGGTAATGCATGGTCATGTATGGTTATGGTGGTAAGTGGTGATTTTGTCGATTCTGTCTACCTATTCTCTGTTTATGTTGCTAAATGGATGTTATGGACCCTGAATAGTTTTGTCAAGTTGTGAAACAAAATGTTTTGAGTTCAATTGGTATTATCAGAATCCATAATCCAGATAGCACAGTAAGTTTGTACTAAATATTCCCAGAATCCATAATTCAATTGGTATTGTAAAAATGTTAGGTGGTAAATGGTTTTGCCAGAATCCAGATAGCACATTAATAGTTGAGCTCAATTGGTATTGTAAGTTTGTACTGAATATTGCCAGAATCCAGAGAGCACAATAATAGACTAAGTTGAAATGAAGCACTTGTACCATCAAACATACATAATCCAGAATCCATCAAACATACATAAGCACTTCCAACATACATATTGCAGAATCCAGAATCCAGAATCCATCAAACATACATAATCCAAAATGCAACCCTAATACATAACTTCTCTTAGGTTTGTTGTTTCTTCTTCTTTGGGGTCGTCTTCTTGGCAGGTCTTGCTAGAGATGCCTCACCTCCTAAAGCCATTGCCAGTTGCCTGCAAGATGATCTAGTCAGGATCAGGACATATGGATACTAAAGTGTAACAAACAAAAAGTATTTCACCTTCTTGTGACAGGACCAAGGCTATCACTCAGTACAGTAGGAATGGTCAACATTGACCTCATAGGTGATATGCTTGGACCAGCCACTGTTGAAGTGCTTGGGTATCCCCCTGTGGAAGTGCTTGCAACTTCTGTTCTTGCTGCACTCTTCCTTGCTTTTTTGGACTTCCTGTGTGAAGTCCGCAATTACAATAGTTAATGTATCAGTCTAAAAAACCAAAAAACCTTGAATTTAATATGCATGTGCCTTTTCTTTGTCCCACTCAATGGACATGTTGCCTATCTATGCCCCAGCTCTCCACATCTCTTGCACCTGTTCAGGCTTCCCAATTGAACCAGCTGCTTTCCATTGCCACCCTTTTTCAAGCAACTTTTCATCCTCAATTTCCTAGGCCTTCCAGAAGATCTTTTGGCTAATGGAGGAAGCACCTGAAAGCCAATGTCCACATTTGGCCACTGAGACTTGTCTGTTAGTGGTTCAATTTCCTCTTCATAAGCAGATCTGAACCTTTCTAGTGAGTACTACTCGTGTACATAATCCTACATATTCACATTCCTCAAAGATGTAAGGAATGTCAATGCATGCTCACATGGCTTACCTGTGTGCTGCCATTGGAGGTAAGTGCACTCATGAGTCCATGCCTTGACAACATGCCTCAGGTTGTTGTTGTTAGTGTCCCTCACCTGAGCACTCCAATTTGCAGATGCTTGAGTCTTCAGGTGGGCTAATCCCCTTAACTTGATCATCAATTGTTGTAAGACAGCTGGTAGAATCCTCTCCTATAGCCTTTCCCCAATTCTTCTCCTCTTCTCAAACAGCACCATAACCATCTCCCTTAACTTGTCTGCAAGTTCATGCAGAGGCAGGTCATTCACATCTCTCACCCAACTTTTGAAGGACTCTGAAAAGTTATTGTTAATATAATCACACTTGATGTCTGGTTTGAAAGCACATCTCATCCACATTAAATTGTGATATCTTTGAAGATAGTCAGCCACCTCAGGGCATGCTGTAAAAACTTTGTTCATGTGGTAGTAAAAAATATCTTGCTTATATGCCCTAGTTGCAGGCCACATATTTCCAAAGCAGTCACCATTGAATTTCACAAAATTTTGCATGAGATGCCTAAAACACTCTCTTTGCTCAACTTGAGGAAATACCCTCTTTACTGCATTTTCCAGACCCTTGCAAGCATCTGTGCACACAGCCAGGTTAGGAATGTCACCTATTGCCCTCTGGAGCTGTCTCATGAACCATGTCCAGTTATCCTCACTTTCTCCAACAATGAACCCGAATGCTATTGGGAACATCCAGTTATGACCGTCTAAAGTTGTACAGGAAGCAAAAATGGCCATTCCATTTTCCATTCAGAGCAGTTGAGTCTATGCTAATGTATGGTCTACATCCTCTAAAAAAACCCTAAATGCAAGGCCTAAATGCAATAAAGAATATGTGGAAGTACGCGTTACCTTTCACTCTCTTACTGGCAATCTCTACAATGCTGCCAGGGGACCTCAACTCAACCTCAGCCTTGAAGTTGTACAGAAACTGAAAGCTCTGTTCCCAGTACCCATATAGTTCATCCACTAACTTTTGTCTCCCCTTCCATACTGTGTCATATCCCATGGTAACATTGTAATCATCTTGCAGCTTTTCTTGCATCTCCTTGGCTCCCATATTAGGATGGTCCCTCAGTACAGGCATTGCCCTGTCTGCCACCCAGGACTTGGATGCCATACTAGTCTTGATCCTGCTGCTGGAATAACATACATGGTCATTGACTATCTTGGACACCTGCAAAAACAATAACACCATTAAGTACAAACAAATTAGGAAATCTTTCTTATCTGCAAAAATTAAGATTTAGCAACAAAGATATTACCCTGATTGCTTTCTTATCTACAGTCCTGTGAGCTACAATTCTCCAATGGCATCCTTCAGTCCTACATTTCCCAATGAACCTTGTAGAGTCAGTTTTCTGGGTGAAGATGTCAAACTACTCATTTATAGCATACTGCCTAATGGCTAATCTAAAGTCTTTCATGGATGGAAACATGTTGCCCATCTCCCTGTCATAGTTGATGTGCTGCTCCTCGAGTATGTCATCATCCACAGGAATAGCTGCCCCTTAAGTGCCCTCCACAGGTGCAGCACCACAATCAGCCCCTGCCATGCCCATGTCAGCTCCATGCCTTGCTATGTCAGACCCATCCCTCAAGCCCAAAAAAACAAACATGTCATCCTCAGTCATAGCAACATCTGTATCCAATTCACTAGATCCTTGATCAATATTAATAGTAGACCATTCCACCCTAACTGGTGAGTTCAAGTCATTTCCTTGGTCCTTAGCCCCATCCACTGCTGCTGCTGCTGCTGGAGCCACATCTGGTACTACTGCTGCAATGGTAGTCCCAACACAATCATTCACCAAGGGGTCGACTATAACACTAGACTAGCTAGACAGATAGGAAGCTTTGTCAACTATTTCCACTAAGAAGCAAACTCATTTCGTTCTGCTACAGCTGTTGAATACATCCAACATATCAAAGGTGTGTTGAACCCTTTCTGTCCCACCACCACACTCCAAATCATTGCACCAAACATGGGCCTCCTGAGATGGTCCCCAACTAGTCTTCTCTCCCAACTGTTCCATGAACTTATCAAAGGTAAACCCACGCAAATCAACTAACCATTCCAAATCTTGTCACCTGTATCTACGTTGGCGACCATCATCAAGGTTGGCAAAGTATAGTGGAACTCTAACACCTACTGTAAAGGCTCTTTCAGGTGCAATCCTGCTCGACATTCACACAAAACAAAATTATTACGATTAGGGGGGCTACAACGTTGTATACTTCGTTCGACTTAGCTAAGATGGGGGCTGGGGAGAGTGCAAGAACAATACATCGACGAACAACTGTAGGGGAAGAGACATACCCATTTGGGTCCACTGCGGGCGTTCCTCCAGCAACCGGCTCCTCCTCTACGCGCGCTCCTCGACCAACGAGCTCCTCCACTGCATGCGCTCCTCCACCAATCAGAGCCTCCATCGCAGCTAGGGTTTAGGCATTCACCACATCTATCAACAACGAAAGAAGGAGAGACGAAGAGAAAGGGATCCGGTCTGGGAGTATACCTGCTGAGCCCTACGCCACCGCCGGATTTCACCCACCACACTGGTCTCCTTTGGTCTAGGAGTATCGGGGCACAAGGTCGTGGCGAGAGAAAAGCAAAGGGATGTAGTAACAAGTGTGCTCAGCAAAGAAGAAAGGCACAGGCGCGCTAGGTATGTTAGACCCAGCTAGGTCCGAGACTGACCGGACCGACAGAACCGGCCGGAGAGGCATAACCGACATTTCGCATGTGGGCCAGAGCAATTAAAACCGAAATATGAATTAAATACTCCGAAAGGGCAAATTAACGAAATGTGAAACTAACATATGACAACTAGGCTATTGCATCGAACATAATGACATTTCACATGAGGCATAAGTTAAGTGTGGCATTTTGACAATTATTCCAAATAAGTATACGTGTACATTTTGTGACAATAGGCATGCATGATCAAAATCTCTATGCCTGTGTTATCATCAAGGCAATTCAGCAAACAGAGAGATGACCTTTTCCTTGGAAGCTTTACAAGTATTCTGTAATGTATCATTTAGCTTGATCAAGAGCAACATTTATGTCCTGAATCTTTTTCTTAGCATGGCTTATGTTCTGAACCTTTGTTCTGTTCTAATTACATAATAATAATATGCTTACAAATGACGAAGCTAGCAACCGGAGTTTTGTTTTTTCATTACATCTGAAAGAATGTATCAAATAAGGGGTACCGTTGAAATCTTAATACAAGAGGACTGGAAAGCAGGGCATAACTAACTTGGATAAATTTCTGAACATTTTATGAAACATTAGCAATGCAGTGCAGTAAAATCTTTAGCTCTGTTCTGAACTTCTAAGCATATCAAATAAAATACTGGTCTCTAGTATGGGTAGCAGTGCAAATGAGCATGCTGGCAAAGAGTAGAGTTTGTCCACGGGAGATTGAAAAGCTTGACATGAGTGAGTGGAGAAAATTCTGAACATTTGAGAAACCTTTGGCAATGCAGCGCAGCAACCTTGTCCTTACCTGGAACTCTGAAGTATGAGGCACAAGCTGTGTATCTGCAGCAAACATCAGCAATTCAACGAAGGTAAGATATTGGAGGAAAACAAACTGGGCAGTTCAACAGCCTTCAGTTTGATTCCCTCCAATTCTTACATTCGATGCCTGGTATTTGTGATCCTATATATATCTGTGAGTAGAATCATTTCCCAAATAGAATCATTTCCCAAATGGATCAATCAAGGTAATATATTAGTGGATGATTCTCCCAAATGGATCATTCAAGGTGATATATTAGTGGAAACTGAACCTTCTTATCTTCATCAATGGTTCACTTCCCTCTAATTCTCACTTTCAATGGCACATGTATGTTCCTTATTCCTTCATATGTAGTAGGACCCAATCATCGAGCAATCGAACGAAGGTGAGATATTGGAGAAAAACAAGCTGAACATGTTTGCCCACCTGTTGCAAACATCAACTAGATAACAGTTTGTTTTCCTCCGATTCTCACTTTCAGTGCCTGAACAACAACACTCAGAAACTAGCACTTCTAAAAGAAACACTTAAAAACTAGCAGGGACATAGGAGGCATGGAAATAAAACGGCATCAAATAAGTCATCATTTACCTCAAAGGTATTTGAAATATTTTTTAAGTCAGAAGCTGCAATTAGACTACGTCTTCGGTCGTTCAACCCTTCATCCTCGCCGGAAACTGTTTTTCATAAAAGCAGCACATCAAACAAGCCCTTGTATTCGCTAGGCAGCTCCTGCAACTGGCCGGCGCCATGTCCGGCGTGCACTGCACCAGCACGTAGATCGCGGGGACGCTCCCACCGAACGCCTCCTCGCCCGTGGCGAACCGCTTGGACGAGTTCGCCGCCGCGTAGTCGGCGGTGGCGTTGAGGAGCGCGCCCACGGCGGGGCAGAACGCCGCGGTCGGCGTGCTCACGTTCTGGGCCTTGGGGATGTACCTCTCGTTGTAGGTGGCGGATCCAAGTGGGACTTAGGGGGTGCACAGGACACCGGGTTCAATTTTATTTTACATTATCAAAGCATTTATATACATAGTTGTGCACCCCGTAACATAAGTTTAGTATTTCTGTATACATGTGATGATATGTATAGGGACACCCGGTTGTTTTTCTTCTAGATCCGCCGTTCGGTGCCGACGAGGAAGTTCATGTTGGAGAAGCGGAGGTAGAAGAGGTCGTAGTAGATGGTAACCTCCTTGCTGTACGCGCACAGCTGCGGCACGCCCTGCAACCGCGACGCAGGTGGCGCAAGCCGAGGCGTTCACGTCGCCGCGGCAGAGCGCGACGGTGTAGACGATGCCCGGCAGGACGCCGACTCTGCCGGCGGCGAAGAGGGATGGGGAGGAGCAGACGTTCTTGGGGAGGTTGGACTGGTACGTGCTGTTCGGCGTGAAGTCGCCGCTGAAAAACTTAATCAGAGAAGAGGGTAAGAGTTTGCAATCCCGCACACAATGCAGTGCTAGGTGTGCTGTATATATATATTTGTCAGATAGTGAACAGTCAGATTCTACATTTATGGCATTAGTTGCTGAAAGTACTGACAAACGTGAACTAGTGCTAAGCCTGAAGACTCGGACTAACTGAAGAATGGGATTTGCTAACTGAAGCATATTTTTACAGTCCCCTCAATCTCAACTCGTGAAATTGAGATTGTGTTGAGCTGCTGTTAGTTGTCTTGCTGGTACAGGCTTAGTAAACACATCAGCTACTTGATCTTGACTTGGGATGAATCTGATCTCCAGTGCTTTGAGTGCAACTCTCTCTCGAACAAAGTGATAGTCCACCTCAATGTGTTTGGTTCTGGCATGAAACACAGGGTTCACAGAGAGATAGGTTGCTCCTAAATTATCACACCATAAGCACAGTGGTCTTGACTGGAAAATTCCAAGTTCTCCAAGAAGGGATTGAACCCAAATGATCTTAGCTGTGGCATTGGCAAGTGCTTTGTATTCAGCTTCAGTACTCGACCTTGAGACTGTAGGCTGTTTTCTGGAGCTCCAGGATATGAGATTTGTTCCAAAGAACACTACAAACCCACTTTCGACCTTCTGTCATCAGGGCACCCAGCCCAATCGGCGTCAGAGAATGCACTTACTAATTCAGATTTGGACTTGTTAACTGACAGACCAAAACCAGCCGTGTACTTGAGAAATCTCATGATTCTTTTCACTACTGTTAGGTGCTGAGTTGTGGGTGAATGCAGAAATTGACACACTCGATTTACAGAGAAGGAAATGTCAGGCCTGATTAGGGTAAGATACTATAGAGCTCCAACTATACTTCTGTACCTGGTGGTATCTTCAGGAGACAAAGGCTCACCTTCAGTTTTTGACAGCTTCTCTGTAACAACCATTGGTGTACTGACAGGTTTGCATTTTTCCATATTCATTTTCTTCAGCAAATCAGAAGTATACTTAGACTGTGTGAGGATAATACCTGTAGTAGTCTTCTTCACCTCGATGCCCAAGAAATAGTGCAAGTCACCTAAGTCTTTCATGGAAAATTCAGCTTGTAGCTTCTGGAGTAATTGATGCACTACTTGATCAGAGGATCCAGTTATTATAATATCATCAACATAAACAAGCATGAATACCTTCACTCCTTTATAATTATAAATAAAGATATAAGTATCTGCTCGAGAAGGCATGAACCCCAACTCACATAACTTGGAGCTAAGCCTTGAGTGCCAAGCTCTAGGTGCTTGTTTTAGCCCATATAAATCTTTGTCGAGTTTACAAACCAGCTGTGGTTGATTGAGATCCTCAAACCCAGGTGGTTGTTTCATAAAAACTTCCTCTTCAAGAATGCCGTGAAGGAACGTATTCTGCACATCTAGCTGCTTTAGATTCCATCCCTTTGGGAAAGCCAGGGACAAGACAAGTCGTATGGTTGCTGATTTAACCACAGGACTAAATGTATCATCATAGTTAATGCCATACCTCTGTTTGAACCCCTTTGCTACCAAACGGGCTTTGTGCCAATCAATGGATCCATTAGCTCTTCTTTTAAGCTTGAATACCACTTGCAATCAATCAGGTTCATTCCCTGTTGTGGTTGCACAAGATGCCAGGTTTTGTTTTTCATCAGTGCTGAATACTCACATTCCATTGCTTGCCGCCAATTTGCATCTGCTAATGCTTCCATATGACTTGTTAGCTCGGTGGTTGCAGCTCCTGCATACCTGACTGTGCCATCAGTGAATTCCTTAACCTTCCGAATACCATCTTTGAAGCGAGTTCTCATTGGATGTGGTGGTGCAGCTTGACTAGTGGCAGCAGGATTGTTAGCAAGGTCCACCGCAACAGCTGCTTCTTCTGCTGCGGCAGCTGTGGCAGCTGTTGCGCTGTTGTCGGCAACCACATGATCGACTACAACATCTTCAGACTCGGCTGCCTGCAAAACATGTTCAGACTGTTGCTGCAGGGTAGCATTAGATGGATCACAAGCATGCACACTAGCGAAATGGTCATTCACAGAAACATTAGGATTGATTTGGTGCAAATTGGGTAGGAGAACTTCATCGGTTGTATACTGTATGCTCGAGGAAGGAGAGGTTTCAGAAAAGGGAAAAACTTTTTCATTAAAGACAACATCCCGAGAAACATAAACTCTACCACTAGAAGGGTCAAGACACTTGTATCCCTTATGGAGATTGCTATAGCCCAAAAACACACAATGTTTTGATCTAAACTGGAGTTTATGTGAATTGTATGGCCTGAGGTTGGGCCAGCAGGCACAACCGAAGGTTTTTAGAAGAGTATAATTGGGTTTAGCACCTAGAAGTTTTTCTAGAGGAGTGCTGGAGTCTATCACCTTGCTAGGGATTCTATTGATGAGGTAAGCTGTTGTTTGAAATGCCTCGTCCCAGAATTTTAAAGGCATGGAAGCTGCAGCAAGAAGGGACAAGCCTACCTCAACTACATGTTTATGCTTTCTTTCAGCTGAGCCATTCTGCTGATGTGTGTAGGGACAGGATACACGATGTGCAACACCGGTTTGAGTGAGAATGGAGTGAAGTTTTTGATACTCCCCTCCCCAATCAAATTGGATGCAAAGGATTTTTCTATCAAGCAGTCGTTCTATATGCTTTTGATATTGAACAAAGACGTTAGCAACTTCAGATTTTTGTTTCAGAGGATAGAGCCAAACGAATTTGCTGAAATTATCAATAAAACTCACATAGTACTTATATCCCCCCACAGAAGTGAGCGCTGGCCCCCATACATCGGAGAACACAAGTTCAAGTGGCGAGACAGATACATTATTTGATAAAGGAAAAGGTAATTGATGGCTCTTTCCACACTGACAAGCATCACACACAAACGTGGATTTATTGTTGCTAGAGCAAGGAAGCTTATTAAGCTGAATAACTTGTTGGACGACTGCAGAAGAGGGGTGACCAAGCCGGCAGTGCCACTACTCGTGCGAGGTCCTGATGCTGGAGAAGGCACTGCTGGTTGTGGTAGCAACCTTAGACGGCAGAGGGTATAGGCCACCTTTACCGCGACCTCGAAGAAGCACCTTCCTCATGGCCAAATCCTTAATAGCAAAGTGATTGGGATAAAATTCAAGCATTACATCATTATCAGAAGTAAATCCATGAACTGAAAGAAGGTTCTTTGAGGCTTTAGGAACATGAAGGATATTTTTCAATTGGAGGGTTTGGTTGGGAGTATGAATCTGTGAATGACCGATATGGGAAATGTGCATACCTAAGCCATTTGCAGCTTGTACTTGATCATTGCCGCCATACTTCTCGCGAACAGTCAGGCGATCAATCTCGCCGGTGATGTGGTCAGTCGCACCTGTATCAGTGTACCAGTTCGTGTCGACTATGTATCCTGGCGAGGCGTGCGCTGTAGCGGCAACCTTGGTCTCCTCGGCCTGGTATGTATGATCAAATCGATGGTAGCATTTTAAGGGCAACATGCCCAAATTTGCCGCACACCTGGCATGTCGGCTTGCTTGTGTTGTAGTTGTGCGATCCTTGGCCCTACCGTTCACGACCATCACGGCTTAAGCCCTGACTGTCACGACTCTGGCCTTGACCACCTTGGCCAGTGCCGCGTCCACGCCCGCCACGACCGCATCCTCCTCCACGACCACCACGAGCTGTAAGGTTCGCCTGCATCACAGCTTGGTTCTGCTCATGGCGCATCTCAAAAGAGAGAAGGTGAGCATAAGCATCGTTGAGGGTGATTGGTTCCATCTTGGTGGTGAGCGATGTCACGATCGAGTCATAGTCGGCATCCAGACCGGTGAGCATGTACGTCACGATCTCTTCTTCAGATAGGGCGACGCCGCAGGTGCTCAGTGAGTCAGCCAAGGATTTTACCTTTCCAAGGTAATTTGCCATGGTCATGTCCTTCTGGATCATGGCGAGTTGGCGACAAACATGCATGATCCGCGCCCTTGACTGTGACGCGAACCTGCGCTCAAGTGCAGCCCACACCTCATGGGATGTGTTCAGAAGCAGCACTTGAGATAGAACTTATGGAGCCAGCGACGAGAGGATAGCACTGAGGACAGCTTGGTCCTGCTGCAGCCAGATTTGGTACGTCGGGTTGGGGACGACAGCTGCGCCGTAGTCGGTGCTGGTGGTGATCATCTTGTCAGGTGCACCGTTGGAGCTGTCGACGTAGCCTATAAGCTGTTGGCTCCGAAGGTAAGGCATCATTTGCGCCTTCCAGAGGAGATAATTCTCCTGGCCGAGCTTGACATTAATCAAGTGGCTAAATGATGGCGTCGGGAGTAGGCCAACAGAGCAGATGTGGCGCCGGCAATGGCTGATGCTGTGGCACCGGTGGAACCAGAGGAGTTAGCACTAGAGGTTGACATTTTTGTGGAGAAGAGGAGGCTCTGATACCATGAAAAACTTAATCAGAGAAGAGAGAAAGAGTTTGCAATCCCATACACAATGCAGCGCTGGGTGTGCTGTATATATATATTTGTCAGATAGTGAACAGTCAGATCCTACATTCCTGGCATTAGTTGCTGAAAGTACTAACAAACGTGAACTAGTGCTAAACCGACTCGGACTAACAGAAAAATAGAACTTGCTAATTGAAGCATATTTTTACAGCCGCTGCTCCCGCAGATCGCCCATGGCTGGGCAGCGGCGAGTGGCGTGACGAGGAGGGTGTCGGTGTAGGAGGAGAACGGATGCATGGCCATGGTACTATGGCAGTGAGGTGGCGAAGACGAGGCACCGGCGAGTACGCACTAGAGTACTAGACTACAAGTAGTATGGATGGGAATGAGCTGATGAGGATAGGTTGACTATTATTTTACTACTTTTAAGGGTAACAACTAACAAGGATGGTATGACTGGGCTTGTGTTAACTTAGAATCTAACCTGTACCATTGCCTTTGCTAATCTAGAAGTAACAATGAACTTGAGCACATGAATCTTCAGAAGCATTAATTGCAGAATAAACATATATACATGCACACATTCATATCAGCTGCATATATTGCAAGAATCAGCATGCATATTGCAACATATTGAGTGGTTGTAAATATCTACTCATACTGAAATTTTCTACGATTGCTTGTAAAATATCTACCACTAGGACTTAAAAGAGGATTGGTGGACAATACATATGAAGTAGGGCCTTTCCTTACATCAAACCAGATTATTTTTTCAACAACAGCACACAATGAATACAGCATTACTTTGGGACTTATCTTGGCTCAAGTTCAGTGATCGAAACTTCGTTCGGTGACATAGGCGACCTGCTTGTGGACTGCGAAGCTCCTTGATATGGCTCCGAGAGCATGTCTGAGTTAATGCCACTCTTTTGGATGCAAAATGCCGGCCTAGATGGAGCTTGGAGAGACACAGTGCTGCTGCTAAGCATGACATTCACCATTGACATCATCGGTCTCTCTGCGGGGTCTTCTTGAACACACAGAAGTCCAATGTGAATGCACTTCAACATCTGGTCTCCAGGAGAATGGCTGCTCAAGGATGAATCCATGATTTCTACAATTGTTCCCATCGTCCAGTGCTCCCATAGCTTCATTGGATAGGTGAATTGTTCCAATATTATTATTATTACACGATGTAACTTGAGCAATAACTGAAGTTTGTAATAGGCGAAATACTCACCAAACTTAAGAGATCAACAGATTGCTCGGAGTCATATGAGCCACTGTTTCTTCTTCCCGTGACGATTTCTAAAATCAAAACACCGAAGCTGAACACATCTGACTTGATGGAGTAATGGCCACGCATAGCGTACTCAGGGGCCATGTATCCACTGCAATAAGAACATTATGTTATGGACTAACGCACTCTCAAATATCTTATAAGCGCAATGTCACCTGCACTTACTAGGTTCCGACAACACGGTTGGTGACATCTTGTGATTGATCACTTCCAAATAGCCTTGCTAAGCCAAAATCAGAAATCTTAGGATTAAATTCAGAGTCTAAAAGAACATTGCTAGCTTTGAGGTCCCGATGAATTATCTTCAGCTGAGAATCTTCATGAAGATATTGTAAGCCTCGAGCAATCCCATTGACTATCTTAAATCTCCTTCCCCAATCTAGCTCACTGCTTCTCTCAGGATCTGTCACACAGAAAAAGAAACCTCAAAATTGTACACAATAAATTCCAATTGTTGTTTCACTGTTGTAAAATGATGATGAGTTACATACCAAAAAGAATGCTGTCGAGGCTTTTGTTGGGCATGTATTCATACACAAGTAATTTTTCATGTTCTTCCAAGCAAACACCGACAAGCCTCACCAAATTCTTGTGTTGAAGCTTAGCAACCAAAACAAGCTCATTTTTCAACTCCTCTATCCCTTGTCGAGAACTTTGTGAGAGCCTTTTCACTGCTATTTCTTGATCATCAGGGAAGATTCCCTATATAAATGGAGATATTTATCCACTAGAACTGCAAAATACAGAATTAAAAGGCTATAGTGAAAGGGTATAATTAGCACCTTATAAACCGCACCGAACCCTCCTTCACCAAGTTTATTGCTTTCATCAAAGTTATCTGTTGCGGCTCGTAGAGTTGATAGATCAAGAATGAGTGAGTCGATACTTTGCATGTCCTCTGGATTAGTTGGATCTATCATAAGAGAACAAATACTTTAATAATGGAGCATGTCCTCTGGATTAGATGGATCTATCATAAGAGAACAAATATTTTAACAATGGTGCATGTCCTCTGGATTAGTTTGATCTATCATAAGAGAACAAATACTTTCATAATGGTGTAATACATTAATGCAATTCCTATTTTCATATGAGAATGATGTCGCTGCCAAGCAAAAACTTAGTTTTGATTGTATAGAACATTGAAATGATGCCATTATTACCTGACAGTGATGGCTTTCCTGCTGGTTTCCTCTTCCTCAATAGACCAAGGCATATTACTGCAGCAGCCAGTATCGCAGCAACTATAGGCAGTGCAATAGCTAAAACTCTACCAGTTTTGTTCCCTGTTCTTCCTGTAAATAGAAAGCGTCAATTGATTTCATTTCATTATTTCAAGACACATTGAAGTGGGTTTAACAAGATTCCGAAGAAGATGATGCATCTGCCTTGTTGTAGCACATAATTTACTTAATCAATCTCCTCTGTCGACAAATCCACAGAGACCACAAGAAGAAAAATTATTAACATCTCTGATGTTTATGGTGCTAGAAGCTTTATGTATTGCTGCTTTGAATTAATACATGACAAGACTAGTCAAGTTTGACAAATACAAAAAGGAGCCAAACAACTAATACCTCTCAGTTTTAGTATGTTATTTTGCTTCACTTCCAAATTTCCAATGACAGTAAAGGAAATGTATATATGGGAATGTATCTAGTGCTAATGTGTAATTCAGTGCTAAGGTGCTAATATCAATATTGACCGTTGGATCTGAATTGAACAACCAAGATTAATGCGGGTTCCCACCTCAAACCATTTACTCACTTTGCATGCTCCCACCTTCAATGCACCTTCATTAATGCGTCTTCATTAAACACCATGCATGCTCCCACCTCCAACGGTCAAGATTAGTATTAGCACCTTAGCACTGAATAATTACCCATTAGCACTAGATACGTTCCCTATATATATATATATATATATATATAAATTCTTGCTTTGTGCAATGCACATCCATGAAAGCTAGTGTGAAACGACCAGTCTAAAAAGGGGAAATGCATGCATTCAGACGCATGGAATTAAGGCGTGAACATCAGACCAGAACACCAGATGAGAAAGGATATTTTTTTTTTCCACTAGTTATTCCTACTTAGACCTAATCGTGGAAGAGTGCTCTAACTTCCAACATGCAGATGAGCCCCACGGCAACCTTTGCAGGGGAGTTTTCATGGCTAGCATTCAGCCAGGATGCACAACTGGTCAGGACTCGTATAATTTTCCCTGTTCTCCTGTCAAGCAACTGATAGCTACGGGACTGCATAGAAGACAAGACCAAACAAAGGAAATGTAGAAAACTAAGTGCTTAAGAATTATACACTGTTAGACCAAACAACTGATACCTTTTTTTTCTTCTGTCGACTGTCGTACAAGCCAAGGGCTTCAGAGACTTTTTAGAACTAAAGAAAATAGACGGTAAAAATCCTTTGATTGGTGTTACTGTTCGCACTCGACAGTTCTTTTCTTTAGTTCGCTGGAAGCGTACTTACGTATCCAATCAAGATTCGTTCAAAATTCCTATAGTGAAATCAAGCACCGTTTCTATGCTTCGAATCTAATTAAATTAAACTGTTAGAATTACATGTAAATGGATTCGATCCAGTCCATCTGGAGTTTCTACGTTTTCTTTTCTTGAGAGAACCTCACTGTTTTCTCCCAGAATTGCCGAATTACTCTGTTCTAAAGAATGAACGGTGCACGCCAATGCAACCAAGCACTGGGATAAAAGATTTCTCCCGACTCACCTCCTCCGGCCGCCGGTGGCGTCGTGTTCACCTGTGCAGGCGCTGGCGCTGGCGCTGGCGTTCCCACGGATGGCGCCGGGAGCTGCAGCAGCGGCCCTCCGGAGAAGAAGGAGTACTGCTCATACCTGTAGTTGCACCGCAATCCAATAATCCTGCCACCCTGCTTCCCGCTGAAATACTTGGGCATCATCGCGATGATACCCCCAAGGCAGCTCCTGCAGTCGGCGGGCGCCATGTCCGGCGTGCACTGCGCCAGCCCATAAATCTTCGGGTTGCTCTTGTCGAACGTCTCGAACCCCTCCTCCCCCGTGCCGAACCGCTTGGTGGAGTTCGCGGCCGCGTAATCGGCGGTGGCGTTGACGAGCACGCGCGTGGCGGCGTCGAACACCTTGGCCGGCGCGGACACGTTCTGCGTGTTCATGAGGATGAGTAAGCTGCCGCCGTTGCCGCTGTTGGTGGGGTTGAGGAAGTTCTGGTTGGAGTAGCGGAGGAGGCATGGGTCGTAGAAAATGGTGGCGTCCTTGTTGAAGGTGCAGACCTGCTGCGCGTCCTGGAAGGCGATGGCGACGCAGTCGCCGCACGCGGAGGCGTTGGTGTCGCCGCGGCAGAGCGCGAGGGCGTATACGATGTCCGGGACGGTTCCTAGGGTGGCCGTCGCGAAGAGCGTCCGAGAGGACGAGGTGTTCTTGGGGAGGGTAGCGGATAGGCGCTGGATGTTGGCCTGGTATGTGCTGTTCGCGGAGTAGTTGCCGCTGGTCCCGCAGAAATTGCCGAGGGGGTCGACGGCGGCGATCGGAGCGAGGAGGAAGGCAAGGAGGAGGGCCGCTTCGGCGGCGAGGTAGGAGGGGAGGTGGCGGGGGTGGTGCGTGGCCATGGTGTTCGGGTGATGGGGGAGCTGTGGAGAAGCGGAGGTGGTGAAATGAAGAAGAGTAGAGGATGAGGGGGTATGGGGGTGGGTCCCAGGGAATTGACTCGTGAGGGGTTACCTTGACTTCGCTGTGTTGACGACCCTGACACCGTGGGGCCCAGCCAATGAATACCTGCGGGCCCCACAGATATATACCGTCCCACCGTGATAGATGCATCCCACCGTGTTGGTCAAACGTTGACGTGGGGTGGACCGGTGGCGCCCACGACCACATGACATTGCCGACTAAAACGAGTAAACCACTCCATATGAAGTCTTCACAGCACGTTTGAAACGTAGGAACTTCACAAAAACTAGCAGGTGGCATGTCTATCTACGCAGCTAGTAATTTAGATGTTTACAAATATATATTTATGTATCTTATAAATTATTAAGGTTTTTAAGATAAATATTGGAAATGACAATACAAGCTTGAAAAAAAAAATAGCTTGAGGAACATAATTAAAGTATGAACTTTTATGGAAGAAAATTATTAGACATAATAAGTTATGGTTCTTAGAAATGTAAATATTCTCTATTATACATAGATCATGTAGCTGTATACCCTTGTTCTTCCTCCATTATTTATTCTTTTCCAAAGCACATGTACCTATATCAATCTCAAGCAATACATTGATTATGTATGTGGTAAATTATCTTACTAGCTACTTTACATTATATTAAAGTACCTTACTCATGCATACACTAATGTATTATGGACGACCTACCTTGAATTTATCTTCCCTCGTACGCCGGCTAACCCATTGAATCGTGTGTCTTCTCACCGTCACAGTTTTTCTGCTTCAACCTTCAACTGCAAGCACAATTCTTGATCGGTTTCTCTCAGCTGATACCATATCCAATGCAATACTCTGCCATATAGTTTATCTTATACTTCTCTTCAATTATTGCTTAATGCTAACTGTTGTGACATCAACACACATACACATGCAACCATCATTGATCCCTGCTGGGGACACCCGTCACACTCTCTTCAGTAGCCCCGAGCCACCTTATGGTTGTGTCATCTCTACTCTGAGCTCTTTACTCATCTGCTTTATGTACGTATGTGCTTCTATTCGTATAGATGCGTGGATGCATGATGTTATGCGTACTTAATGTCATCTTCTCCCGTGTTAGTCGTCCTTCTTCTTCGACATTGTCCAACTTAATATTGTGGCTTCCTCACTAACCACGGCGACCTATCATCTTCACTGATGCCAGTGTGTCTGCTTTAGTAGTTGTCCAACGATATAGAGAATCTTATTACCATCACCGGTGAACGTCATGCCCTCACCACTGACCATACTCATAACTACCCAATGACCTCATATAGTCTAAACCCATCCTCAATTCAAAGTTTTATCTCCTCTCTGTTAGGGCTTCCCCATCGTCGAGCTTCTTTGTCCACTGACTTCTTCAACAATGCCGACGCTCACAACCACCGTCACGATTCTTTGCTCTTTTCGACTTTGGCTTTTCTCTTCAATAACTCGTGGTGAGTAACACGACATTGTTCTCGTCAAAAAGCTAAGGTAAGTAGCACGATATTATCCTCATTTTCGCTACCACCGTCTCGGCTCTTTGCTTTCTTGTGTGTAAATGTCTTATTGCAAGACACATCGACGTTATTCCACTATTTTGTGATATCCCCTAACACCATTCGTGCTTTCCTCGTTATAAATGTTATTTTTATTAAGAAAAATTTAGTTATTTTTATTAGACTTCATAAACAAATCAAATTGTTAATTTATTTAATTTATTCTGAATTTTAGTTATTTAGGAATTTTTTATAGAATTCCTATGGAAATCAAAATGCAAAATATCTTCTTCTTTTTTTTGCGACCTGCTTGTGGACTGCGAAGCTCCTTGCTGTAATGTGCTGTTGTGTCTATTGACAGCTTGCTGTTAATATCTTGTACTTTCTTTTTCCCCAATCTTAATAAAATTTGGTCGACCATCTCGGGCCGGCCCGGCTAAAAAATAATTCGTTCAACGTGACTGATTTTAGCACAACAGGTCAGTTTATCTTGGTACAAGTTCGGCGCGACACGTCGTTTGGTGACATCGCTGTTGGCTTGCGAGCGGCACGGCGAGCTCCTCCATGTGGACGTCCTTCGTCGAAATAGCAATACTTTGAACGGTATTAGTAAAAATAACATCATCAATTTTATAAAATTAACGTTCGGTACCGCTCTCAAATAGCACAGACAATTTCTGTGCTAGCACACTCGTCGTCCCTCCCACGAACGTCCCTCCCTGCAACGGCAAACGCGAGCAGAGCAAAGCAAACGACAACGATCTGGTTCGTTCAGCGATTCTCATTGCAGATTTGCAGTCTGCAGTGCAGGTGAATTGATGGATGGAGTAGGTGGGCACTGGTACATCAAGATCTTTTTCTCCCTCCCCTAATTGATGTCCTGTAGCAGTTTGGCTGGGAAGGAACAAGCAGTGAATGAACTGAAGAAGAAACGAGGGGCGAAAAGGAAAAAAGAAGTGCGTAGTGGTGCACCACACTGGCCACACCAAACGAGCGTACGAGTATGAAACCGGAAGGGGGCAGGTGAGGGTGATTAAACCAACCAAACCACTTCGTACTCGCTAATCCTCCCTAAACACAGTGGTAGTTAGACCGAACCCCACCAGCTTCTGACCTCCATGGCTCCTCAAACCCAAATCGGTGTCCTCAGGCCATCGACGTGGCGGCTCCGTTCGGGGGTTGCAATTCATGAATAATTTCAATTATAAACGTCGTTTTTATAATAAACAATACATACTATTTTGGCAAAAAAAAAAATCCTCCAATGTGATGTGCGAGTCACCCGGTGGGCAACGACCTTGAACTGAGTCGGGAATAGGACATAAGAGGAGTCGAACGAGTTATGTAGTGAAATTATATTATATGAAGGGGTAAAATAACAAAAATGTAGATAAAATTTTATAAATCACAAATGAATGTAGTCGAAAATTTTGGATCATAGAGGAAGCCGTACCCCTGCCACCACCCCTACCGGTCCGCTAGCACTGCAGGTATGTTTTTAAATTGCATGCTACTTTTTTTTAAAAAAAAATTGCAGAGTGTATTTAATCCTAATGCCACAGATGATATCAAGAGCTGGGAGTACGTGACCAGCTGAATACATTTTACATATGGTAATTAATGTAGTCCATTAATGTAACCTGACTTATTTTTTTACTCGAGATTAGGCTGATGCTCAAAAGTGTGGCCAAATTGACCTATTCATCTCCGGGTGGAAGAGAGCTATTGTTCCTGCAACATGTAAGAGGAAGGTAAATTAAATTTATATGCTTAAAAGCTTTGGCAAAACAGGGTACAAAACCTTCTTTCAGGGGGAAAAAATTGCTTCCATGCTAGTTAAAACGGAGGACAAATTTTAAGAATAACATAGTTTGGTTTTAAAAAACTCCTTAGTGCTTGGCTTTGGTCAATTAGGGGTACATAACTCCTTTTTGAAATATACACATATGCTTCCATGTTATTCCAAGTTAGAAAGAAGGAAATCTTTAAGAATATCATAGTTAGATAAAACAAATGCACATGAAACTAGTGTAAACACATTCATTTTTCAGATGTATTTCTTATTTTGAAATTCATTCCTTAGAATTGATAATGTCGTAAGTTATACTATTTTTAAAAGAAAGAAATTTAAATTATTTATACAACTATTTTGATAGGCCCTAATTGGTAAAGTTAAAATTTCACAATCTAGCCTGTTTCATATCGTTAGCCAAACTTAAAATTAAATTTGTATACTTCAAGAAACTTACTTCCTAGAGCCTCTTCTCCTATCACGCCATTCCTTCAGAAGCAAGAAGAAAAGCCATCCAAATCCAATTGCTTGCAGTACCATTCCCGAAGCCAATATTTCTATCAAAGGTCTTCCTTCTGAAATGCAATGCACAAAACTTCAACTTGAGCATAAATGCATAGTTGAACATTATGTATCTTTCCTTCAGGACATGTTTGAGGCAAGTCATCTAAATGAACATATTAATAAATTTGAGGCATAGGGTAAGAAAGGAAGCAAAACTCATATCAATAATTCATGATATATTTGAATAATAATAAAGTTGTAAAGTTGTTGAATAAAAAAATCAAATTAGCTGAACTAAATGTAGCAGAATAGTACAATACTGTATTCTGGATGCCACAAAACTTCACACTCTTGGTTTTCCACAATACTAATTCGTGTTGCTCTGCTTTCTGAAAAGTTAATTTTAAAAATGAAATGCATGTATGAGCAACTATATGACTTAGTAATAAAACATGAAAATACACCCAAATTCGAGCCAAAGTAGGACTCAAACCCGGGTGGTGGGATTATACATCCACACATCCACCCAACTGAGCTAGCACTACTACAGAAAGACTAATATTAGACGCTTCATCACAGACAGTCGATCAAAACCGTCTGTATTTAATACAATCACAGATGGTTTTGGTTTAACGACCGTCTATGCTACTGGCTGCACTAAAAATCGTCTGTGGAGAGGTATATCACAGACGGTTCATGTTGAAAACCTTCTGTGAAGTATCACAGACAGTTCTGAACAAGAGCCGTCTGTAATATTACTAAATATCACAAACGGTCCTTATTCAGCATAGACGGTTTTCAACATGAACCGTCTGTGACTTCCCATCCTTACCACATATGGTTTTTTTTAATTAAAAACTGTCTTTGATAATCTCATTTATTGTAGACCTCACCCTCACAGATCGATCTAACCTAAATTTCAACTATGTTCTCGTTGCTGCTGTTAGAGGTGGAGCTTTGAGGCGATTTGGTGAAAGGAGACCGCGAATTTGGGAAGAGAGATTGTAGATCTAGCTTGGTAATTTGTTCTTAACTATCGATGGTTAGTAATTTGTTTCTTGCATTATATTCTAGATCTAACTTGGTAAAGAGATAATTGAATATGATTTAGATCGGTAAAGAGAGAATTGAAGATAGTTTAGATCTAGCTTTTTTTGCGTGGTTTTACAAATGTTGGCTTCTTGCCATCTTAAGTTGGGCATGAGCTATCTATAATGTGTTTGTGATGAACAACCAGACCCTAGGCTGCATTGCTATTTTCAGTTCATTATAAATATATATTCAAATGACAATCTCAAAAGTTGCATCTATAGTATACTAATTAATTAATTCAATATTTAACACCAAATTGTTATATTCGTTGCGTAGATGGACCGAAGCTGAATGTACGCTGACAACCGTGTGAGTGAAGAGTATATTAATGGCATGCCTACTTTTACAAGAGTTACCGAGGAGGATATGTTGAATAAGGGGGGGTGAAATATATGTATTATCCATGCATTGACTGCAAGAATATGAAAATATTTAAGAACCGAGCGTAGATCGAAGCATACTTGATTCGAAGGGGTTTCAAAAAGGTTTATACACGTTGGTCCAGTCACGATGAAGAGCAGATTATAGAGGAAGTTAGTAATAACAACATCGCCGACAAAGTCAATTATATGCTGCCACATGTCGATTATGGTTCCGATTTGGATAGGTTGCACGATGACAATCTGGATAAGATGCTTCGCTATTCAGATGGGAACTGTGATGAGAGGGAGTATGATAAATTACGGGGCTTGATGGAGGATTCGGAGAAACCTTTGTTCTCGAGCTGCAAGCCGGAATACACAAGGTTATCATATGTGCTTGAACTGCTGAAATTGAAGGCAAGCAACGGTTGATCCGATAAGAGTTTGACGGCGATATTAGGTCTCTTAGTGGACATGATTCTGGAGGAAAACGAGTCACCCAAAACTACCTACAAAGCCAAGAAGGTTCTTTGTCCATTGGGAATAGAAGTAAAAATAATACTGCATGTCCGAACGACTGTATCCTCTACCGTAATGAGTATGCAAACATGTATGTATGTCCGGTGTGTAACGCATCTCGATACAAGCGTAAGAATCAATCAGATGATGGCGAGGGTATCGAGGTGAAGAAAAGACCTTTTACTAAGGTGGCGTGGTATCTTCCATTAATTCTCCGTTTGCAGCAGTTTTTTGCGAACCCAAAGGATGCAAAACTGTTGTATTGGAACTTGGAGGAGCGTAAGAATGACGAAAAGCTAAGACACCCTGCTGATTCCACCCAGTGGAGGAACATCGATAGGAGGTTTGCAGACTTCGATGCGGAACCAAGGAATATAAGGTTTGGATTGAGTACAGATGGAATGAATCGTTTCGGTAACATAAGTAGCCGACATAGCACTTGGCCCATGACTCTCTGTATCTGTAACCTTCCTCCTTTGTTGTGTATGAAACAGAAGTATATTTTGCTACTGATACTTATTCAAGGGCCGAAGCAACCTGAAAATGATATTGATATGTACCTAGCACTATTGATGGAATATCTAAAAATACTGTGAATTGAAGGGGTACAGGTATGGGATGCATACAAACGAGAGAACGACACTTTATGCTCCTTGTTGTTCTGCATCATAAATGATTATCTGCCCTTACTAACTTGTCGGGCTAGAGTACAAAAGGGGCCAAAGTCTATACTCATTGCTTAGATGATACCGAGAGCGTGTGGCTGAAGCATTCGTGCAAAACCGTGTACATGCGTCACCGTAGGTTCCTTCGGAGGGCTCACCCATACCGCAGGATGAAGAAACAATTCGATAGAGAATGAGAACAGTTCAGGTCTAAGGCATTTAAGCAGAAAAGAGGTTTGCAGCTCGGTCTGGAGGGAATAGGTGAATGCCTCGGTCTTGATTACTCGGAAGCTTTCGCATATGTCAAAGACGAGTTTTTTCGTGTTTTCCGCATGTATCATGATAAATTCGGCAGAAGCGCGAGATCGGAGGCCTCACAGCAGACGCGACAAGGGAAAAAAAGCTTGACATCCGACTTGTGGAAGAAGCTAAAGGGCAAGTCCAGTTCTTCGTCCTCTCAATCTCAGGCAGCTCCCGTGTGGAATCCTGTCTCAGAGCTAAACCACTACCTGGAGCATGATTTTACAAACATCGATCCTGATCTTTCCGGTGAAAAGATAGACTTACTCGAGTGGTGGAAGAACAACAAGCGGACATTTTCTGTGCTGTCACATTTTGCACAGGATGTTCTGCTGGTGCCGGTGTTCACTGTCTCTTCAGAAGCAACGTTCAGCATGGCAGGGAGAATAATTGAAGAAAGAATATCATCCCTCACGCCTAAGATGGTGGAGGCAATCACATGCGCAAAGGACTGGGAATTGGCTAAAGAGCAGCAACAGCATCAACTGGAGGATCTTGAGATCGTGCAGGCGTATGCTGACCTCGAACGCATGAACGATCTCGACATTGATGAGTAGTTAGTATATACGCATGTTGTTCTGTACTCTTTTCCTTACTCGGGAACCCCTCTGGGCGTAAGGTTTTAACGAGGCGATAACATTGTATCGTAAAATATCAATAAAAATTCAATTTTTCCCCGAAATATTTACGTGCCCATATTTTTACCAATTAATTCTATTTTAACTAGGTTCTTTATTAGGCGGGCACGAGAGGAATGAAGATGGTGGTCGCCACCACCATCGTCACCTCTGCCAGATATAGTAATTTTGGTTTGGGCTTGGTGGTGCGCAGCACGACCCAAAGACGATGAGCTTTGGGCCGTGCACAGGCTGGCCGGGAGGCGGTGGGCGGCACGGCGCGGCACGGCACGGTAGGGTGACCGGACCGAGCCGGCACGGCGACGCGGCGGCCGAAGCACGGTGGGCCCGGGCCGGGCCGGCACGGCACGGCACGGCCCAACTCCCACCTCTACTTTTGTTTGACATGTATTCATATATCAGTAGCTTCTCTTCTCCTTGAATGCAGCAACCCAACAGCCTCACCAAGTTTGTATGCTGAAGCTTAGCTATAAGCTCAATCTCAGTCTTGAACTCATTTAGGCCTTGCCCTGAATGAGGAGCAAGTCTTTTGACTGCTATCTCAAGTCCATTAGATAGGTGTCCCTTAAATAGTTCAGGCATAGCTTCAGTTTATGAATTATGAATCTGGTTTTTTAAAGAACCGTTTATGAGCTATTACTCTCTTTTTTTTCAGATGCAGCCTTTTACGTTTGATTATCAAATGACTACTGGCTTTAGATATATCTAATTGTGGTTGGACAAGGGATTTCTGTCGTTCGCTTAATTAGAGGCTTAAATATTTGCATAACATTTAAGAGAACTCAAACAATGACAATTCAGTACTATTTCCCTCCATCCTCCAATCCCTTACGGCCTCCTCTGTGCTTGAAGGAGCAACTTCTTGCAACGGCGAATATGTACAAATTAAGGTATCGGAAAACAAATTACATACTCTTGCCTCGATGTCTTGATCTGATCCACATAAAAGAGAGAAGGACGAAGTGAAATAGAAGTGAAATAGGCGCAGTAACTGCAACTATCGAGATCTTGCTCCTGATTCCTGCACGGGATCCATAGATACAGATCACTATGTGCTCCTAGTTATTATTGCTTCTACTACTTGCTAGTCTTTTTCACAAGATTGTTGTTTGTCAGGCTATGCTCCGTGTTGAGCTATTTAAAATTTTGTGTATCGACCGGTAAAGGTCCTAACATGGGCTTGAACTTTGGGCCATACAGATACAGGCTAGAACCAATTTAGTTATATTGGCCAACCAAGCCGAGCTGGACAGGCCGAAATGTGCTACTGTCTAACTGAGCATTGATCTTGTTTAAAAAAAAAAAGAAAAGCTTACAATTGGTCAACAACTAGCGGAATTTGCAATTGGTAGTAAGATATTGCAACATATTGTATTTGTTATATATCTCTAATGCTTTGGGAAGGTATAGTTGTATTTGTTATACAATTATAACAGTTGTAACATCTATATATGATTAATCTGCACTATTATAATCTGGTCTCACCAAAATAAGAGGTACATGTCGTCTGTTTTTAATGAGAGAGTTTTAGAAAAAAATTTTCTGATTTAAGGATTATTGTAGGATTTTTTTCTGATCCACATAAAAGAGAGAGGTGCAGTAACTGCAACTATCGAGATCTTGCTCCTGATTCCTGCACGGGATCCATAGATACAGATCACTATGTGCTCCTAGTTATTATTGCTACTACTTGCTAGTCTTTTTCACAAGATTGTTGTTTGTCAGGCTATGCTCCGTGTTGAGCTATTTTAAATTTTGGGTATCGACCGGTACAGATCCTAACATGGGCGTAAACTTTGGGCCATACAGGTAACTTGAATATCACAAGTTATTTGTAGGTATATAGGTTCGAATGTGTCAAGTCCTTAAGAAATAGGATTATTAGTCACATGTTTTTCCCCCAAAAAATAAGTTGAATTTCTAACCTTTGATGTCTATCGAGATTTGTGATCCATCAGGGGCGGTGTCATCTTCAGCGAAACTTTATGGCGGTTAGGGTCTTGGCGATGACAAGACCCCCACACGTTGGGTGGGAACCAGCAGCAAAGGAGTCCGATGGGCAGCAAAGGCCGGCAACGGGCAGAGGGGTTGCGGGACTAGAGATTCCCTCGATTACCACTTCTCATCATATACTCTCCTCTAGACACGATCAAGTAGCAGTCAGGAAGAGGGTTATATGATGAAAAGTACCGGAGAGGATGAGATCCACATTTGACCTAATGGTGGAAAACCTGACTTATTTTTTAAATAATAATAATAATATGTATGATGGACCTAGGCAATTAAAAAAAATCGAAAATAGTCGAATGTTTTGACCATCCAATTAAGATCTGGCATCTAGATCCCCCTTCCTCCCAGGAAAAAAAAAATCTCTGGGATGGCCTTGAACCCCTCCTCCCAAAGCCCATTTCTGCCACGTGTATACACAGCTCTCAAAGCACTTCATGTTCTCTCCGGCCCACGCACTGTAGGAAGCAACAAGCCCGACTGACCGAGCCACCCACTTTGCCTTCGAAGTCGACTGCACACAACAGCGATCGAATTCAAACAGCAGCTGATCCTGTCCACGACGTCGTCGGTCATGGCAGCGGCTCTCCAGGCCCAATGTTGGAATTAATCTTGTCATTAGTATCTTTATATTTTGATTTGGCATGTATCTAGTTGTGTCAATAAGTCTTCTAAAGTTGGCTCGGTCGGAAGTCTGCAAGCACTCAGAATTTTCGAACTCAGCCTGAAGTTCAGAATAGTTGTTGGTCTGTTGTGTTCTGAAGTTCAGAACAGACTTAGATTAGTTTAGAAAGTTGTAATCGGCTAGCACATAGTTGATTCTGGTCCATGATCCGAATAAAAGGGGATATGGCCAAGTCATGGGGTGTTAGTGGCGAGCAAGTCGGTCCAGTTTGCTGCACGTGCATGAGGATGCGTTGATCCGGCTTAACCGGCACGTGGGATGTCACGCGCTGTAGTGGCAGGGGTGTTAGCTCCTAGTTAGTTTTTGGTGAAGTACTTATTAGAGTTTGTATCCTGTGTTGATGATTGGGGAGTTGAATAACAGAGAGGTGAAAACGACGTGAGCCTTGCTGCGTCACAAAAAAAAAAAAAAAAACTTTCTGGTGTATGTATTCTGTTATTCGTCTTCTCCAAAGAGTGCGTCGTGTCCACAGAAATCGCGTGTGTTCCTAGCGTCACCATCTTGTGTGTGTGTTCCAGATACTAGTGTTTGTGTTGGTGTTGATCCAGGGCTTTAAATCTACACCCAACACCTCCTCCTCTTCTTGGTCTCGCCTTCTTCTTCTTCTCGCGTTGCGCTGCCACGGCCATGACCACGCATGATGCCAATGTCCCTGCCTCGTCGGAGCCGATGAACACCGCGGCGAGAGCGGCTGTGCTGGCCAGCATTGGGCCAACCACGACGAGATCCCTGTTGACCTTCAACGCCAGCTTGCCCACTGACACGTACTCTTGCTCGTCCTTTGCCTTGAGCACACGTACGATGCCTCGCATCTCCTCCTCCAGTTCTTGGCTCTAGCCGTTGCCGGCCATGGTGCCAGCCTCGCCGGACGTCGTGGCTGGTCTTGAACGGCTACTTGCACGCGCTCTGATGAGCCGGCTTCTTCGGCCATCGCCGGGTGGGCTCGACGGCATTGGGGAAGTTTTCCAGTATGCCGGGGAGCAGTGGTAGCGGTTAGGCGGCATCGAGCGCGAGCACGCGGTCCATGGCGTTCTGGACGTCAGCCTTGGTCGTCGGCGTGCCGAGCGTGAGCGTGGCGTGGACGTCACGCTCGAGCTGCCTCCACAGCCCGGTGGCGTTGCGCTGCTCCTCGGCGAGTTACGAGGGCCAGATCTTGTTCACGGCGGCCATCGTGATGGCCGCGGAGGCCTTGAGCGCGAGCACGCCCGGCGCGAGCGCGGCCATGACGGGGGTGGCGAGCGCGAGGGAGTTGGTGGAGTTGAGCAGCAGGTGGTTCCACCTGTCATGCTGCCTGCCGATGATGTCGTGCATCTTCGCGTGGTCTGTGATAGCCTTCGCTATCACGTTGAGCTTCTCCTTCTCGAACGACGCCGCGTTGTCGTCTACGGGGTACTAGAGCGGGCGCGCGTCCATTTAGTCCAGCTTGAGGCTGAGGCTGTCCGCCGGGATCGGCGCCATGTGCAGTCCAGAATTGGATCGCACTAACTACACTAGGGAAATTTTACTAGATAAAAGATGGTACAAGCATCCGTTTTATAGCCTGAATTACCTCAGTAGGTGATACTAATGTAGTTGAAACCACCAATATGGGCATCTTGATTCCTGTGCTACCACTATTTTTTTTAAAGTCGATGGCCATGGCGTTGATTCTGTTAATACCGGCAAGGTCAAAATGGGTGACAACATCAAGGATGAATTTTTGGATGTTATGGAGTCAAAGTTTGATACTGGCGCAGTTGATGCAGCCAACGTGCAAACCGTCGAGCTTGCCGATGAATGCATCGTCATCCAGACCATTGAAGCCACGTATAAGAACTTGTCCTTGTCACCAGCGGTGAGGGCGAAGGTCGAAATCAAAAGTTATCGGGGTGGTGGTGGGTCAGTGAAGACAAAGGGATGAGGGGAGGCGTGTTGCTTTCGTCGAAGCCATGGAAGGAGTTCGCCATCGACGACGGCCACCACGGCCGTGGGGCTATGGGGCATGAGCAGCGCGTGAACTAGGGTTGCGGAGCACGAGCGTGGCCGCAAAGGAGGTTCTTTAAGATCGTCGGTGGGGGTGGAGGGCGATGTCGGAGTGGACTAGGGTGGCATTGGCGCGAGTGAAGACGTTGGGCGGCGGCGTTCTCTAGGACAGCATGATGAATCGTCGGGTTTCCTCGCGCGGAGGAGTTTTTTTCTCCAAAGAATTGGAAGAGGAGGAGACAGTTTTGAGAGAGGCATGCTTTGAGATTTGTGTGTACACGTGACAGATATTAGGAAAAAGCCCGTGGAAGTAGGGGTTTAAGGGCCTGTCTCAAGAGATTTTTTTCCTTCCTCTCACGCACGGCACTGCCTCTTTGGCGCCAGGAGACTAGTCCAAATCCACCGTATACTCTCCTGCCTCATGCATCTCCTCCTTTTCTATCCAAGTATTACTACTTCCCCGCTATTGGCGCGGCCTTTGATGTCGTCACGACTAGAGGTGGGCATTGGACCGGGCCGTGCCGGCACGGCCGAGGCCTGTCGTGCTTCGGGCCTCGTCGTGCCGTGCTGGCTCAGCCCGGTCACCCTGTCGTGCCGGCCCACCTCGCCTTCAGCCAGGCTCAGGCACAGTCCAAAGCCTGTCATGCCAGGGTCGTGACGTGCCAGCCCAAGCTCAGCCCTAAGTAACTATAGACGGCGGTGATGGCGGCGGCGACCACGCCACCGCCATCTTCATTCCTCTCGTGCCCGTCTCATTAAAAACCTATTTAAAATTGAATTAATTGCGTAAAAACCTGGGCAAGTAAATATTTCAGGAAAAAGTGAATTTTTCTTGATATTTTACAGATACAATGTTAATACCTCGTTAAAAACCTTACGCCCCAGAGCGGGGTTCCCCGAGTAAGGAAAAGAGTACAGTAACAACATGCGTACATACTAACTACTCATCAATGTCGAGATCGTTCATGCGTTCGAGGTCAGCGTACGCCTGCACGATCTCAAGATCCTCCAGTTGATGCTGTTGCCGTTCTTTAGCCAATTCCCAGTCCTTGGCGCATGTGATTACCTCCACCATCCTAGGCGTGAGGGGTGATCTTCTTTCTTCAATTACTCTCCCTACCATGCTGAACGTTGCTTCTGAAGAGACAGTAGACATCGAAACCAGCAGCACATCCTGTGCGAAATGTAACATCACAGGAAATATCCGCTTGTTGTTCTTCCACCACTGGAGCAAGTCTATCTTTCCACCGGAAAGATCAGGATCGATATTTGCAAAATCATGCTCCAGGTAGTGGTTTAGCTCTAAGACAGAATTCCACAAAGGGGGTGCCTGAGACTGAGAGTACGAAGAACTAGACTTGCCCCTGAAGTTTAGCTGCGTTTGTACTCCTCCCCCTTGGCTCTGAGCCCCAATCTTGCGCAAGCATGCTTTATAGTGCCGGTTCAAGTACCCTGTCCCTACAGCTGTACGAGCAGATAATTTAGTTTGGTAATAATTACAGGTTGTGATATCTACCGTTTGGTCATCTTGGATTTTCTTGCTTCAGGTCATATGCTTGTAGCAATTCGCCCCTTGTCCAGACCTGCCAATGTTGCCGTCCGTGGACGCGGGAGAGAACTCTGGAGTCCCCATTGGCTCCGGACCGCCCTGGTATTCCTCGTAGCCCCTGGACTGCCCATATAATGGTCATCCATGCCATAGTCTCCCATGCTTGGCGAGAACTAACGAGTATCAACGGGAGTCGGAGCCAGAGGAGGACTAGGGGAGCGGTTACGAAAGCTTACACTAAGTCGACCTGCTGCCCTTTTCGTGCTACGACTCCTCGGTAGCATACCGCTTGGGAGCTCCTTGGTGCTTCAACTCCTTGGTAGCATAATGGATGGATAGATAGTGAATAAATAGGGAGAGTAGATGAATGTTGAAGAAATGAGAAGAATAAATGGATGATGAAGAAACGAGGCGAGCTGAGAGTGGATGAATAAATGAGCACGGAGCTTCATTTTATAGGCACGGTCGTGCGGAGCCGTTGCTTCTCTGTGATTGCCTGTTGCACAGAGAAATTTATGCCCGTTGTCTCTCGCGATTGAAAAAAGGTAGAACTGTGCTTGCCCGTTATCTCTCGACTTTCTCTACCGATTTGAAAGAAAGCAAAACTTCTGTCTTTATTTCCTCAGATTCTCTCTCTCCCCCTGTTTCCCAGGAATCCCGGCCGCTCTCTCTCTCTCTTCCCCTCGCCCCCATCTTTTCCCCTAGCGACCTCGCCCCCGTCGTCTGGCCCCCCATCTTTTCCCCTCGGCCCCGTCGCCTCCCACGCCCCCATCACCCCATCGCCTCCCTTGCCCCCCATCGCCCCCTCGCCTCCCTCGCCCTCGTCGCCTACAACGGCCCCATCGCCCCCCGTCGCCCCCTCGCCCCCGTCGTCTCGCACCCCGTCGCCTCCTTCGCCCCCTCGCCCTCGTCGCGGCCGTCGCCCCCCATCGCCCCTTTGCCTCTGTCACGACTGCCGTCCCCCATCACCTCCCCGGAGTGCTCCGATGTGTGCGCACCTATGCTCCGCCCCCTCCCCTGCCGGCGTGGCCTTCGGCCGCTGGCCCCTTGCCTGCGCCCCTGTACTCTTCTCCCCCCATGGCTCGACGGGAGGTGGAGCGGCAGGAGGCGAAGCGGCGGGAGGCGACACTACTACAAAACAGGCTATAGAAGACGCCTCATTATAGACGATTCCTTTGGAACCGTCTGTGATAAAATAATCACAGACGGTTCTCTTGGAACCGTCTGTGATATGGACCTATCACAGACAGTTTATAAATACAATAGTCTGTGATAATCTAAGTCATCACAGGTGGTCTGTGAAGTATCGCAGACGATAATCTAAGTGATACTTCGCAGACCGCCTGTGGTGACTTAGATTATCACAGACAGTTTGTAAATAGAACCGTATGTGATAATTCACAGACGGTTCTTATGAAGAACCGTCTGTGATAAGTATCTCATCACAGACGGTTTGTATTAAGAACCGTCTGTGATTTTACCATGACAACCAATCCTCTGCCGCGGTAGGATTGTTTACTACGGTAGAGGATTGTATGCCGTGGCAGAGGATTGTGTGCCGTGGCAGAGGATTATCTTCCTAAATTCTACCACGGCAGAGGATTGGCTACCATGGTAAAATCAGCACAGACAGTTTTTGTATGAAACTATCTGTAATTCGCAGCGCGGGAGTTCGAAAAATTTCGAACGTGTGCGCGGGAGGCAAAATATTTTACCACTGTCCTCATAAATAATAGCAGAGTCGAGGCGGGATGTGCTGGGGAGGGTGTCGAAGCTGCGTTCGGGACGCCGACTTGCTGCTGGACTTCGTCTCCATCGATGTGCTTCGGTCTAAGTTCGCTGCCGCAGGCCTCGACGACAAGGACCTCGTTCTCCTCAGCTGTAAGCAAACAAACTTCTACGTCCTCGATAACTCGATCGATCATGGTAGCTAACTTATGAGTGCACGTACGTAAATGGTAAATGGGTGTAGCGGCTCACATCCGCAATGGCTTCGGACGCTGTGCTCTACAACGACACTTCCACCGTCGACGTCGTTGACTCCTACTCGGGCCTCCTCAGCACCCTCTTCGCCGACGCCATGGTCAAGATGGGCAGCATCGGGGTACTCACAGGCTGCAAGGGGGAGGTTAGGAAGGTTTTTGTATGGGAGTGATGCTTTTTTCATGTATTTTCAAGAGTCTCTGAAGATGGAAAGCTCATATAAACTGTGATGGTACCAACTATAAAATATTCAAAATTTGATTATTTTTTTTGCAATAGAAAAAACTATCACAGACGGTTCTGAACAAGAACCGTCTGTGATACATTTTTTCACAGACAGTTTGAAAACCGTCTGTTATTACAGACACATAAATCCAGACGATTCAAAAAATCGTCTGTGATGACGGTTTAGAACTTTTTGTGATGAGGTTTTGTGTAGTAGTGCGAGGAAGCGCAGCGGGAGGCGTGCCGGCTCTCCCTGGCAAAGCTCCCCAAGACGGTCGTGCCCGGCCGTGTCGGTAGTGCCCGTCCGTGCCGTGCCGCCCGACGGGCCGGCTTTCAAATAAAACGTGTTCTTTCAAATAAGCCTATATATAAAGAAAAAGCTAGGAAAGGAGAAATAAAACGTGTTCTTTCAAATATTGATTTTTATTACTTAGCAATATAATAACATGGTTTTGTACAGTATTATTGTAACACTGAGCTATAGCCGAGCGCAAAGTGGAGGCGCGACGTCGTCCGTGCCGTAGCTGTACCACACCGTGTAGGCCAAGCGTGTCGACGGAGGTGAGATATACGCTAAGCACAACAGTGGCGGCACAACAATGAAAACGAAGCCAAGCGGAGCAAGTCGGTGTAGAGCTTGCTCAGGTGTTATGCAGGCTGACCATAGCGACGGAGGTACAAATATAGAATTAGCATGGTATAGAGTAATCCAAAATAGTCGAGATGTATATTTTTTTTAATCCGGCATTCAGCTAGTTTTCTAAAAGAAAAGTCGTCTTATCTGTGATTATTTCCTGCCGACTGCTGACCACAGTTACCACATGTACACGTGAGTTTCCCCAGTAAAACAAAAAAAGTCAGCAGCCACACGTGGGTTCGCATTAACACGGCTTAAATAGTCGGGCGGCGTACCGCGCGCACCTACCCTGACACCTGGCCGTGTCGAAAAAAAAAATTCATTGTTCAAAGCACTACCAGCTGTGCTATTCAATTCTGTACAACGACACAGCAACCGTCATGCACGTCACATGGCGGCAAGGACCATCTCAAACCCAGATAATTCGTCTGCTCATTCACACACCTCGGTTCGACCACGAAAAGAAAGGCCACAAGGGGGCAAAAAAAACAGGATGTAATAATGATCGATCGATGCTGTTGTTATCTTCCTTCTTCGATGGTGGTGATAGTCACGTCGTTGGTGCTGCACGACCCGGTGAAGTGCGACCGTGTGCGGACCTCCGACACGTCCTCGCTGTCGTCGCCGCCGCTGGTGACTCTCAGGTGGAAGTGCGGCGGCCATTTCGGGTCCGGCAGCGCCACGCCGTCGTTGCCCAGCATCGCCGTCACGTCCGTCATCGTCGGCCGGTCCATGGCGTTGTCCTGCACGCACAGCAGCGCCACCTTGACGCACCGCATGATGCTCGTCACCTCCTTGCAGTCGCCCGGAGTCGGGTCGATCAGCTCGAAGCCTCTCCCTTCCCTCCACAGCTGCCATGCCTTTAATTGAAAAAGGTTTGTAGTCTTTTGTCAGTGAGGTGTGAAAAAGATTTGACCTAATGGTAATGGATAAGACCCAATTAAGCACATGCTTTGCACTAATTAATTTAGGAACCCAAAAGCAGGGTATAATCATGTTCCTGTTGTTCTTGGAGTATGTACGGACTTACGTATCCGAGGAGGTTGACGAAGTCGCCGTAGTGTCGGTGGCCACTGTTCCTTACGCCGCTGACGATCTCGAGCAGCAGCACGCCGAAGCTGAAGACGTCGGACTTGACCGAGAAGATGCCCTCCGAAGCGTACTCCGGAGCCATGTAGCCACTAAATGCACCAAACAACATCACGAAACGTGAAGCATCAGTGACGTTTGCTTCCTTGATCTACGTGGGGAATATAATGCAAGTATGTATATATATATCTTACTAGGTGCCGACGACCCTGTTGGTGTTGCCTTCCGTCATGTTGGAGCCGAAAATTCTGGCCATGCCGAAATCCGATATCCTGGGGTTCAGATCCTTGTCCAGCAAAATGTTGCTGGCCTTGAGGTCCCGGTGAATGATGCGCACCCGGGAGTGCTTGTGCAGGTAAAGGAGCCCCTGCGCGATCCCTTCGATGATGTGCAGCCGTTTCTTCCAGTCCAGCGACGGCCCTCGCTGCTGGTCTACATGCCAAAAAGGCCTCAAGATTAGCAGACAACAAGAGCAAGTCTGGCACGTTAGCCAAGTGGGTTACTAGTACCGAAGACGATGAAGTCTAGGCTCCTGTTGGGCATGTACTCGTACACCAGGATCTTCTCCTCCTCCTGCACGCAGCAGCCCACGAGCCTGACCAGGTTGGTGTGCTGCAGCTTCGCGATGAGCTGGATCTCGTTCTTGAACTCCTTGAGCCCCTGCCCCGACTGCGCCGCCAGCCTCTTCACCGCTATCTCGGCTCCGTCAGGCAACTTGCCCTGAAAAAGGAAATCACACAAAAAAAGAAAAGAAAAGAAAGAACACAATGCAGAGAGAGTTAGCGTCGTTGATCAATCGCATTCGAGTCGAATTCGTTAACGCTGAGTGGTATGGTAAATGGCGTCACTTGCCTTGTAAACCGGTCCGAAGCCGCCTGTTCCGAGCCTGTTTTCTTCGGAGAAGTTGTCTGTGGCAGCCGCCAGATCGGAGAAGTCGTACAGCGTGAACTCTGAGCTGCTCTCTTCGATCTTCCAGAGCTTGAGCGCCTCTTCTGTCTTGGAGCTGTTCCTTGAATGTGCTTGTACCTGTAGTAATTTCGTCCTACCTGGATTGCGGATTTCTAGCTAATTAGGCACCTTTTGATGGCTAAAAGGGATGGAGAAAAGAAGATTTTCCTGCGGTGTGAATATCATCTTACCGGCTCCTTTTCTCAGTCTTCTGATCAGTAGGAGGCTGCCGAGCAGCACACAACAGAACACCGTGATTGACACGCACAGAACAATGATTAAGATCTTCCTGTGCTTGCTTCCTGCATAATACAGATGAAATTTTCTCCAAAAAAATATATATATACAGAGGAAAATAATGCTACTATGTTAACATATACCACAAGTGTTCATTAACTAGTGGTTGTTGGTTTAATTCTTTTGATCTCTCTAGATCTATTCGGGGCATTTCTCTTGTTCTTGTTTCGGGTTTGAGAGAACCGAGAGAGAGAGAAAGAGATACCGTCCGATGTAGACGATGACGAGTTGGCCATTGCGGATCGTCCTTGAGATCTGCGCTAGGGCAGCGACGGTCGGTGGAGAGGGGCGAGGCTTGGCGGCGGCGTCGTGTCCCGAGCGAAGGCGTGGCCGTCGGTGGTCGACCGCGTCGGTGGAGGCGACGGTGGACTTCCCGTTGCTGGCTGCGCCCCCTCTCTTAGATCGGATTAGGGTTTTGTCCGGGTGGGTTTGTGGCTCCGTTCAACCTTGTGATGCGTGCCACCGGCCCCCACCCTCTCTTTATATAGCCTTGATTAACAGGGCCCAACTGACCATGAATGGGTGAATGCCCCGATCGAGTAGCGCGAGGCATTTGGCCACCAAATGCCTCCACGGAGATCATTCTAACATTCTCCCCTTGATCTCATTCTATATTTTATCTTTTAATTGCTTTTTGACTTTACTTATTCCATCACAGTTAGTGTATAGAACATGTCTCATCGTCACGGTCAATCGCCGATAGATTCAATGACTACAATACACCTCCTGCTCAAATAGTCACTTTAATCTTTTGGGCCATCTTTTAGTCCAGAATCATAGGCTTTCCCTTAAACCCATGCCGCTATATGTTCTCTCAACACGTTGGGTGGTAAGCCTTTAGTAAGCGGATCCGCTAACATCTTTGCGGTACTTATATGCTCAAGACTTATAATTTGATCCGAACTTTATCTTTCACAACATAGTACTTTATGTCAATGTGTTTGGCAAAGACCACTTGACTTATTGTTGTGGGCATACATTCTGCGGGTTCATTATCGCGAGACAACTTAAGTGGTCTATTGATGTCGTCAACCACTTTTAAACCGGTATGAACTTCTTTAGCCGTTCACCGCCCGTAGCCTCATAACATGCTACAAACTCGGCATACATTGTGGGCGATGTAGTGACGGTTTGCTTTGAGCTTTTCCACGATATAGCTCCTCCAATGAGAGTGAAGACATATCCGGATGTCGACTTTCTATCATCTCCGCAAAATCGAATCAGATACCCCACTATATGGAGTAAATCGATCTTACGTATGTCATCATGAGGCCTTTTGTTCCTTGCAAATAACGCAAGACTTTCTTTATCAATTTCAATGTTCTATTCGAGATTGCTCGAATCGCCAAGTAACCCGGTAACAAAAGCTAAGTCGTATGTGCACACTTGAGCATACTGTAAGCTTCCGACAGCTGAAGCATATGGAACCGCTTTCATTTGATCGATCTCATACTGGTTCCTGGGGCATTGAAAATCCCCATATCTGTCGCCCTTGACTATAGGTGCAGGTGAAGGACTACATTTATGCATCCCAAATTTCTTTAAGACTTTCTCTATATATGTCTTTTGTGATAGTCCCAATATCCCTTTGTTTCTATCTCGGTGAATTTCGATCCCTAGAACAAACGAAGCATCACCAAGATCTTTCATATCAAAGTTTGAGGACAGAAATCTCTTCGTCTCGATGAGATCGACATCACTACTAGCTAGTAGGATATCATCCACATACGAGATTAGGAAGATAAATTTCCCGTCTTTAAACTTTGTATAGACACAGTTGTCTTCTACATTCTCTTTAAAACCAAATTTTCTTATTGTACTGTCAAACTTCAAGTACCACTGTCTTGAAGCTTGCTTTAACCCATAAATCGATTTCTTTAGGCGGCATCCCATTCTTTCATTTCCTTCCACAACAAAACCTTTCGGTTGTGCCATGTAAACATTTTCCTCCAAATCCCCATTAAGAAATGCCGTCTTTACATCCATCTGATGTAACTCTAAATCATAATGTGCTACTAATGCCATTATGATTCTGAAGGAATCTTTACATGAGACTGGAGAAAATGTCTCATTGTAATCAATCCCTTCTCTTTGTGTAAATCCTTTTGCCACAAGTCGCGCTTTGTATCTTTCTACATTCCCTTGGGAGTCGAGTTTTGTTTTGTAGACCCATTTACAGCCTACTGTTTTGGCTCCTTTAGGAATAATTTCCAAGTCCCAGACTTTATTTGCCTTCATGGACCTCATTTCCTCTTCCATGGCTTCAAGCCATTTTGAGGAATTTTCGCTTCTCATGGCTTCTTCAAATGAGGTGGGGTCATCCTCCATTTGAAATTCCTCTGTATGATAAATCTGATAATCATCAGAAATAGCTGATCTTCTTACTCTTTGAGACCTCCTGGGCCTCCTCATTTGGAACATTTTCATTTGAGGTTCTTTGTTGCTCCCCTCATTTGTGGCAATGGGTTCTATAGGATCTCAAGAACAGTTCCTCATTCTCATTCATTGTTGCCACAGGGGGAACAATAACAGTCTTGCACCACAAGATCTGCACCGTCGGTGCAAATGACAGAGAGTAGTGAGAAGAGTGGCTCTTGAATCATTGGAGTGGGCACATATACCCGCTTCTCTTCAAGATCAAACTCTCGAGCTACCATGCTCCCCCTCATCATTTCATCCTCTAAGAAGACAGCGTGTCTCGTTTCTACAAACTTTGTATATCTGTCTGGACAGTAGAAACGAAAACCTTTTGACTTTTCAGGGTAGCCAATGAAATGGCAACTCACTGTTTTGGGATCTAGCTTCCCAAGGTTTGGGTTAAATACTTTAGCCTCAGCAGGACTCCCCCACACACGTAGGTGGTTTAGTGAGGGAACTCTTCCTGTCCACAACTCGTACGGTGTTTTAGGCACCGACTTACTAGGCACTCTATTGAGAATATGAATGGCGGTTTTTAACGCCTCCATCCATAAACTCAATGGGAGTGTGGAGTAGCTCATCATGCTTCGCACCATATCCATCAGGGTACGGTTGCGTCTTTCAGCTACTCCATTTTGCTGAGGTTCGCCCGGTGTAGAATCTCGGGCCACTATGCCATTTTCTGTAAGAACCTCGCAAAGGTCCAGGAACTTGTCCATATGGGGTATGTCGACCGTAGTACTCCCCCCCACGATCAGATCGAACTATCTTAATCTTTAAATCGTGTTGGTTTTCAACTTCAGCCTTAAAAATCTTGAATTTATCCAAGGCTTCATTTCTTTCTTTGATTGGATAAATGTATCCATAACGGGAGTAGTCATCTGTGAATGTTATGAACGAGTCATAACCATCCACACTTTTCACAGGAAAAGGACCACAAATGTCTGTGTGAACAATTTGTAGAACTCTGTGCTTCTTTTTGCGCCTTTCTTAATTTTCTTTACATATTTTCCTTTAATGCATTCTCTCGCATTGTTCTAAGTCCGAGAACTCTAATAGAGGAAGAATTTCATTCTTAACTAGTCTTTCTATTCTCCCCTCGAAATATGGCCTAAACGCAGCGGTGCCATAATTTCGACGATTCATTATGAGTTCTCTTTCGTTTTACTTTACGTTCAGTGACGAGGATTCAATCACTTTCTCGCACGCGACGTTCTCATTATCGCATACGACATTCACATCATCACACAATGATAACAAATAAAGCTCATTTTGTAATATGGCAAGACCAACACATTCTTTATTAAATATTATTTCGCACTTGCCATTTCCAAAATTACAATCATAACCATCTTTGTCCAAATTGGAAACGCTAATCAAATTCCTCTGTAAAGAGGGAACGAAAAGAACATCTCTAAGTAAAAGATTGGAGCCATTAGCTAACTCTAATGAAAGATCGCCAACAGCTTCAACTTCTGCTTGGACTCCATTTGCGACTTTAATGCATCTTTCGTTTCTTTGCGTAGTCCTCGTCGAACGGAATCCCTGTAAGGAATTAGCAACATGAACAGTTGCTCCTGAGTCAATCCACCAAGTGGATTTGAATATTGTACATACAAGCATTCATTTATGAATGTAATAATGTTCTCACCTTTCTTTGCCATGATCATCTTTAAGTAATCGGGATGCTTTCTTCTTGTAGTGTCCTGTCTTCTTGCAGTGAAGACACTGATCTTTGTCTACAGCAAATTTGTTCTGTTGAGGTTGATGGACAGATGCTTTTCCCTTGTTTCTTGAGAAGGAGGTACTGTGGAAGTTCTTTTTCTTGTTATCCTTCACATAGTTGATAGATCCACCATGTGAGGATTTAAACCTTTCCTCCTCTTGAACACACATAGCTATGCATTTTTCTAAGTCCCATTTATCGGGCTGCATATTGTAATTGACAACAAAAGTGTCAAACTGTTCTGGCAATGAAGCAAAAATCAAGTGAATAAGGAACTCATCCTTGAGTGCCAAATCCATTGGTTTGAGCTTGGATGCCAAGTTGCTCATCCTCAATATGTGTTCTCTTATCCCACCACCAGAATACCTCTCTGTCACAAGTCGCTTAATCACCGTGTTGCATATGTCTTTGAAGAGCGAAGAACCGACTCTTTATTTTATCAAGGTATTCTGTGACAAGTCATAGATCTGCGATTGAGCCCACAATTGTGGGCTCAATCAGATTTTATCACACCATACATTTCTTGTTGGTGTGGTCCATTCTTATGCTCTAGGTCATAAGACATCCGTAAGGGAGCATGATCTCTCTGTCTTTTACGCCAAGCAAGATCATCCTCATTTTGACCCCTCACCGTGCCAGTAGGCTCGTTGGGTCGTCTTGTAGTGAGGACCCAGTCCACCTCGGCTAAGATAAACGCTAAGTCTATCTTTTTCTTCCACTCTCCATAATTATCACCTTTGAGAGTGGGTATTTCTCTGATACAACTCATCAAGTTGTACCCTCCTGAAAAAATTTTGTGGATATCATGGGGATATACTCCATCTTAGGATGATGTGACAATTGGCAATGGAGTTAATGGTTTGTCGTTTCACGGGTTTTCGACAAAGTTTTGAGCTGCTCAGCATTACGATCGGGCGGTCTGACCGCCATAGCATGGCGGTCCGATCGGTCCCAAATCGATCGGACCGGCCATGTCGTGGTCGACCGTGCCGTGACCAAAAAGGTCGAATGGGTTTGGGCCAAAAATAGGTGTTGTAGACAAGTGAGGATCCTAATACACTTGGTCTCATAATTTTGGAGTTCCCAAGCAAAAGTTCTATTGGTTTAAAGTTTCCGATGGGTTTGGATTTTCGGGGTCGAAAATTGGCTAAGTCCCTCTGGCGGTCCGACCGCCTTGTGGTGGCGGTCGACCGTGCGGTGGCGGTCGACCGCCCCGAGGCGGTCGACCGTTCTGTCTTGTTCATCGGCCAACATCGTGGCGATGATGTTTTGTTAGGTCAAAGTCATGGGTTTGATGCATATGTGTTGCATGATGCATGTTTTGACTAACGTGGGTCAAGTTGTGAAGAACTTGTTCCGGATTCGATTTGCTTGTTTATTGTTGTGCGAGTTGCTTGGTGGTCGACGGCGGTCAACGGCGAGGATGATCGGGACTAGGCTTGGAGAGCCGAGGTCGAGCGATTGGCGATGCGGGTGAGGTCAATGAACTCAAGTGTGGTGCGAGAATAGACAAGGATGACCGAACGGGCAGTTCGGTGCAACTGGTTGGATCAAGCGGCGCGGGGTCGGTGCAAGTGCCATGGTGGTTACGGTGGGAGCGGATGGGAGAGACTTGCCGACATGTTGAGAGCCGTTGATCAACTTACACGTGGCGAAGCATGGGAGGTGCTTCACAAAGATGGGACTCGGTCTTTGCAAAAAGATCGAGAAAGGGTATTTTGGTAATTATACCAAATACCGTTTTGGTGACTTTGACGACTCATGGCGCAAGATGGCTTGGAGAAGCGGAGTAGGTCAAGAGGAGATGAAGACGGCGCTTCAAGATGCGTGCGTGTGTGACCCGCTTTGTTTTGGGCCTTAACGGAGCCCATTAGGGTTACTCTTCTAGAAGGTTTAAGTCTCCACTATAAATAGAGGAGGAGGTGGTGCACCCTTCAACCCTTTCATGTTTGAAACCCTAGTTTTGGCTTAGGTGCTTAGGGAAGGTTTAGTGGAGGTTAGGGTTCTAGAGAGAGAGATGTTTTGATCTTGTGTCCATGCGTATCCGTATGAGTGGTCATGTCGATACATTATCAAATCAATCCAAAGAAGAGTTCTCTTCAAGATGAGTTCATTTGCCCTTCTTCTCTCTATTTGGTGATTTTGAGTCTTTCCTTGATTCGCATGTTTTTGATTGATTTCTTCTCATGATCTAGCTTGCTGTGACATGTGGGAACACATCTAAGATCATCTTGATCATCAATCACCCACGAGCAAGTTTTTGGATCTAGTTTTCGTTTTGACTCGGTTTTGAACCATCCCTCTCTCAAACTGAAAAAGGTCATAACTTTTCCATGGATCTTCACGATCTTCGATTGGAATAGGTTCCTGACATCCTAGAGAAGGTGTGTTCCAAGTTTCATGAAGTTTGGAGTTGTAGATCAAAAGTTAGACCTATTTGCAACTTCGTTTTTCGGGCTGATTTCACTGTTCATCAGGCTGGAGGTCAGACCGCCCTAGCTAGAGGTCGGACCGCCCCTTGGAGAGGTCGGACCGCCCCTGAGTAGAGGTCAGACCGCCCTACACTTAGGAAATTAAGTTTCGGTTGTTTTTGGTTGTTTTGCTTCGGGGTTTTGATTGGATTCAATCCTAGTCTTCCATTGATCTTGGTATATCGATCTTCATAGCTTCTATAGCTATTGGAGTGAAATTTGTGTTGAATCTAATCGTGGTTGAAAAAGTGGCGTGCTCTATTCACCCCCTCTAGTCGCCTTTTCGGTCCAACAAGTGGTATCAGAGCCCGGTTAGTTCAATCTTGATCTTAACCGGTCACTGAACTTGGCGATGGATAAGTACTCGACAAAGCCGCATGTCTTCAATGGGCTCGACTATGCCTATTGGAAGAATCGCATGCGAGTCTTCCTTGAGAGCGAAGGACAAGCTATATGGGAGGTTGTTCGAGCTCACTTGCTTTTGTTGAGATTGCCACGCAAGCTTCGGCAATACTTTTGGCTAACAACAACAAGGCAAAGAATCTCCTATATGCTGGGCTTGGTAGACAAGAGTATGACAGGATTTGCAATCTTACGACCGCACATGAAATTTGGCACACCCTCGAAACTTACCATGAGGATCGTCCCGGATTAAACAAGTCGTCGGACGGTCTATAAGCGAGAGTACAACAAATTCGAGATGCGTCCTGGAGAGAGCATCGATGGCGTTTTTACTCGCTTCAACAAGGTTGTCAATCAGATGAAAGCTGTTGACATTGAGTACTCTCAATCTGAGAATGCCACTCACCTCTTGGCCGCAATCAACACCAAGGAGTGGGAGATGAAGGCTACTTGCCATAGAGGAGAACGTCGATCTCTACTCTCACCTTGGAGCTGCTTTATAGTAAGCTCAAGACTCATGAGATCAAGAGAGGTAGTCTTCCTAAGAAGGACATGGCTTTGGTAGCCGATCCTCTTTCAAGAGCTTCGATGGTTTTTCCGAGTCCTCTTGGGTTTTTCTCTTGCTGTTTATCCACAATTCGTGAAGAGGATTTTGAGAGTCTTCTGAGCTGAGCTAGCCCTCATAGTCAAGAAAGTCACACGGGCTTACAACAATGTGAGAAACAAAAGAGAGGTGGCCTGTGACTTGCTACGAGTGTGGTGAGCTTTACCATATTCGCTAATCGCCCCAAGTCAAGGGTAAGGGTAACCATAAGGAGGAAAGCCACTTGGAAGAAGCCTCAAGGAACAAATCAAGGTTTGATCTCGCCAAGTGATGAAGGTCGCTCACCGGGTCCTTGCCGCTTTGGAGATCAATCCTTGAGCGATGTGGACTCGGGAGCGAGGAGGACAAGGAGGAGGAGGAGCCACCTCAAGACAAGAAAGGGAAGGCCAAGGACTTCACCGCATGTGCTTCATGGTCGACTCACGACATCGATGATGATGATGAGGTATCCCTATCTTATGATGTCCTTTCGCTAGATGCGAGAACATGTATGAGCAATTGCTTAGTCGATAAGGCTTTAAAATTCATCATGGTTAAGAACAAGGATCTAGAGTCACAAGTTGAAAATTTGACATTAGAACTTGTGAATGCTAAGAGTCTAGACGTTGATGAATGTTCATCTTGCCATGCTTTGCACTCGAATCGCCTAAACGCAATCGCTCTTAATATTGCTTTGCATCAACTTGAAAATGCTAGAACTGAGCTAGTTGAGGTCAAATCTGCTCCATGTCTTAAATGCTTAGAGTCTAGCAAGTTGGATGTTTCTGAACCAGTAGAGTCTCGCTCTTGCTCTCGTTGCTTAGAACATGAACGTGAAATTAAAGACATTTTAAAAGCAGCTAGAGAGAAATATGCCAAGCTTAAGGACTGTATTAATTCTGCTAATTGTACTTTATGTCCTGCTCTTAAGCTTGAAATTGCTAATTATAAGGAGAAGCTTGCAAAGGTTAATAAACCTAAAATTTGTCAATCATGTGTTGATCTTAGGAAAGATAATGTTTATCTAGAGAACACACTGCAAAAATTCTCTAGTGGAGAAAAACAATTAAACATGATTCTTGACAAGTCTAGAACTCCTTCTAAGAAGCAAGGCTTAGGATACAACTCTGCCCAGAACAAATCCAAGACTAAGGTCATTCAGGTCTTGGAAAATGGCTTAGTTGAATTCAAAACCCAACCTGCGAAAATTGCTTTCAAACCTGCAGGTTCTGTCCAACCTTCTTTTGAGTCAAAAGGTGCTTCTCCCAGTGGTACAAAATACCATTGCACCTATTGCAAGAAGAGTGGACATTTAGTTGAGTTCTGTTGGCGTAGGTTGAAAAATGCTAATCATGCTAGAACTTTATTTCATCAACCTAGAGCTTGTGTGAAACATGGTCATGAAAAGAAGAAGAAACCCGTTCTAGGATATACTACACATGCTTATCATCATCATGTTCCTAGACAGAATGCATCTCATGTGTTTGTAACCATTGCTCATGATAGGACTTCAACTAGGATCAAGGACACTCATTCTGCTTTGCATACTACTCATGCAGACATGTGTCTCAAGATCTTTGGTTCCCAAGTCTATTTTAACTAACTTGATGTTGAGACACATCGATCTTTTGTGCCTTGATTTTCGGGATCGTCGCGGAAGGAGGAAGAACACGTGGCTCGTTGACTCATTGCTCACGCCACATGACCGGAGACTCAAGATGGTTCACTTCCTTCACGCGGCGATGGTGATGACTTCATCACCTTCGGAGATGATTCACAAGGGCGGATCGAAGGAACTGGATCGATCGGGGTGAGCAGCGTGTTCATTCTCAAGGATGTCGCTCTTGTGTCCAAGCTAAGGTACAATCTCCTTTCGTCTCACGACTTCTCGATGATGGCTATGAGACTAGATTTAAGAAGAACGCTTGTCGGTGCTTGATTCTTTTGGTGAGCTCATTTTGGAATTTCTAGAGTTGGTAGAATATTTGGGCCGATTTTTCCGAATCTCTTGCCGGATCTCTCAAATGTTTAGTTGCATCTTCTTCGATATCCGGCTTTGGCACCGACGCTTGGGGCACATTGGTTTTGATCATCGACACGAGTTAGCGGCTTTGATCTCATGAGAGGCTTGCCTAAACTCAAAGTCGCCAAAGATCTTTGATGTGCTCCTCAGTAGGCATGGCAAGCAAGTTGCCGCCTCACACCCTTCATTGACTATGGTCATGACCGACGGACCGGACGGTTGCTTCATATGGATACCGTTGGTCTGCTAGGGTTCGGCCGATCGGTGGCAATTGGTACATTCTTGTCATAGTCGATGATTTTTCGAGATATTCTTGGGTGTTCTTTCTTGCTTGAAGGATGAGGTCTTTGATCATTATCATGATCTTGTTCTTCGCTTGGCTTCAACTTCCCGGTGCCACGAGAGCAATCCGCAGTGACAATGGCACGGAGTTCAAGAATGCCTCGCTTGCCTCTTTTGTGCCGAGCGCGGTATTGAGCATCGCTTCTCTTCTCCACACGTCCCTCAACAAAATGGCGTTGTGGAAAGGAAGAACAGGACCTTAGTCTCGATGGCTAGGACGATGCTAGATGAGTATAGCACACCGAGGAGGTTTTGGGCGAAGCTATTGCTACTGACTTGCCATATTTCAAATCGTGTCTTTACGAGACCGTCTTTGGGCAAGACTTCTTATGAGCTTCGTTTTGGCGAAAACCCTCGCCAGCACTTTCGAGTCTTTGGATCGAAGTGTTTTATTCTCAAGACAGGAACCTAGATAAATTTGAATCAAGAACTTGTGATGGTTTATTTCTAGGTTATCCCGCTCATTCGAGGGTTTTCGGGTTTTAATGTTGAAACTAACATTGTCCAGAGACATGCAATGTCACTTTTGATGAGACTAGCCTGCAGCCTAGATCCGATGTTTCTGTGACTTACAGTGTGAGAGAGCATATTTGTTGAGGAAGATGAGGATGAAATTGATGATGCTCCTCCACTTGTCGCTATTGCTCGATTCCAGCCTCCGTAACTCGCTCGATCGCTTCACCTCCAATTGAGGCTCTGCTGCATCTTCTTCATCGCAAGATACTGCGGAGGTTGAGGAGATACTATCTCCCCAGCGCCCTTTGCACATCGAGCGGCACCCTTCGGATCGGATGATTGGTAGTCTCCATGAGCGAGTCACTCGCTCCGTATCATGATCCGAGTCTTTTCTCTCACTCTGCATTTGTAGCGTCTTTTGAACCCAAAGATATATCACATGCTTTATCGATGCTAGTTGGGTCAATGCCATGCATGAGGAGTTAGAGAACTTTGAAAGAAATAAAGTCTGAACCTTGTAGAACCTCCTAGTGGTCATAATGTAATTGGTACCCGTTGGGTGTTTAAAAATAAACAAAATGAGGATGGTTACGTGGTTAGAAACAAGGCTAGGTTGGTAGCTCGGGGTTTTAGCCAGTTGAGGGGTTAGATTTTGATGAGACATTCGCTCTGTTGCTAGATTAGAAGCCATTCAGATCATGCTTGCATTCACGCATCTAAAGGTTTTAGGTTGCATCAAATGGATGTTAAGAGTGCTTTTCTGAATGGTTTTATAGAGGAGGAAGTGTATGTTAGGCAACCCCCTGGCTTTGAGGATCCCAAGCACCCTGATCGTGTCTTTAAGCTATCCAAAGCCTTGTATGGTCTTAAGCAAGCCCTAGAGCACAGTATGATAGACTTAAGACCTTTACGCTTAAGAATGATTTTAAAATGGGAAAAGTTGATAAGACTCTATTCATTCTTAGGCATGGCAATGACTTCCTGCTTGTTCAGATTTATGTTGATGATATTATCTTTGGTGGTTCCTCTCATGCTCTTGTTTCCAGTTTTTCTGAGACCATGTCCAGGGAATTTGAGATGAGTATGATGGGCGAGCTCAACTACTTTCGGGCCGCAAATCAAGCAATGCAAGGAAGGGATCTTCATCCATCAAACGGTACACCAAGGATCTTCTCAAGCGCTTTTGATATGGGTGATCGCAAGGCGATCGCCACTCCCATGGCGACTTCGATCGCTTTGGATCCAGATGAGGAAGGGGAAGCCGTGGATCAACGCGAGTACCGCAAAGATGATCGGCTCCCTCCTCATACTGACGGCCTCAAGACCGGACATCCACTTCGCGATCCTCTCGCGAGGTTTCAGCGTCACCGAGGACTTCACATCGCCAAGCCGTTAAGCGCATCTTGGTATTTACATTCTACTCTCGAAGATGGCATTTGGTATTCTTGCTCTTCTTCGTCCATTCGGGGTTTTGATTCGATTTTGCGGGTCAGAGGCTAGATAGGAAGAGCACTTCGGTACATGTCATTTCTTAGGCACGTCTCTTGTCTCTTGGTCTTCTAGGAAGCGGTCTTACATCAGACAGATCCACCTTTGAAGTGAATATGTAGTCACCGCTAGTCTTTGTAGTCGATTTTGTGGATGGTGTCCACTCTTAAGGACTTTGGGTTAAATTTTGCTAGTGTTCCTCTTTTACGTGATAACATACGCTATTAACATTGCTAAGAACCACATGTGCAACACTCTAGGACCAAGCACATAGACATTCGCTATCACTTCCTTAGAGACCATGTCGAGAAGGGTGATATTGTCTTTGCATTTTGTGGAGTCCGAGGGTCAATTGGTGATATCCTCACCAAACCTTTAGACCCAACTAGGTTTGCCACCTTGAGAAGTGAGTTAGGGTAATTTATCCCTATGGGTTGGTTTGAGGGGAGTTCGATCTTTTCCGATCTTACCTTGTTCTTTTGATCTTTTATTGTTCTTTTCCAACTTATTGATCTTTTGAACTTTTTAGGTTTTAGGCTTTTATTACATCTCATTGTATCATATTGCATTCATATGAAAAATACATCAAGTGGTATGAAAAATCCAAAAAGATGCATTGTAATATAAGATCTTCTGCTTATCTTTTAAAATTGATGAAGCTTTGCCTATTACCCTTTGGAGCTTTAGTATTTCGATTCTTGCTCAATGCCATGTCTAGTTCTTTGACTTGCTAAAATTATCATGCTTTTACATGTGTAGCTAAGTCTTTGCTATATGAGCTAGAACTTTTAAAACAACTCGAACTAAGAAATTGCAATTTGTGGATGTTTTAGCGAGTTGCGCAATTAGTGCTCCTTTTGTGACATTGGCCCTGTCAGAATTGCTTTGTGAGCTCTTTGATCTAAAATTGACCATTACTTGAGTTTTTGTGTTCTTGAGATTCTAAAACTGCTCTTGTAACAAATGAAAAATCAAGATTGTCTTATGATTAAAATATGCCAAACTATTCTTACGAGACTGCTTGTCAAATGACATGAACTTGGAGATAGTTTGATGATCCAGACGATCTCATGGGGATTGCTTGTCAGAAATGACATGAACCTCAAGATTTGTCGCCCCGGTAGAAGCTTAGAAAGAGTTTGTGGATGGCTCCTAGTCCAGGATCTTCTTTACTAAGATATACCTTTAATCAACTTCTGGTCGAAGCTTAGGATGAGTTTGTGGATGGCTCCTAGTCCAGGATCTTGTCACTAAGTTAGATCATTAGTCAACTTCAATATTCATTGCATATGAGAAAAATGTTGACGAATGGGCTTTTAAGAAATACTGAGCAAAATGATTCAATACAGGACCTGATTGACTCTTAATGTGGTCTTTGTTAGATTTTTGATCTTACTTTGACATTTTGACATGGCCAATTTCATTTTAGGATCTCTGTTGATGAACTTGCTGAATTTGAAGCTTTGCTTAAATTGATCAAATCCATTGCTTTACTTTTGAGCCTTTATGCTTAGCTTTGTTATATATGTCTTACCATGATCTTGCTAGCACTATCAGGCTTGATATGTTGTTTGTGCAATATTAGAAATGCTGACTTGCTCTTTTGGGTAATCTTCAAAGCTTCTTGTAATCAAAAATTGAAAAATACAAAAATGAAGCCACTCCATTGCATTTCATGCATACTTCTTCTTTTTGCTTCTTTCTTCATTCTGCAAATTGCTATCTCTGGATGAGAGGAAGGCGTGATTCCTTGATGACTCCATTGTCAAAGGGGGAGAAGATATTTTCATTGTTGGGGAAGTTTATACAAAGGGGAGAAAGTTGGAGAATTTGAAATTTTTTGAAATTCGAGGATCATAGTGAGGGGGAGTTTTTGAATTGCATTCTTATTGCCTTATTGACTCTTCTGAACTTGAATTGCATTTATTACACCTCACAATGATCAAAGGTCAATTGAACAATTGTTCTTTCATATGGACCTTAAGTGAGATTTTTGACTTTTAAAATCAAAGTTTTTATGCTTTCTTTTGCCTTATCTCACTTGTCTATGCTATTCTGATGCCAGCTTGGTCATTTCCATTGCTTTCTCTTGCTTATGGACCAAGTTGTGCCTTTGTGCGAAAACGAAAGTATTTTACTTTTCAAACCTTCAAATTACATTTTCTGGATTATTGCCAATGTGTTCATCAAGGGGGAGATTGTGGATATCATGGGGATATACTCGGATCTTAGGATGATGTGACAATTGGCAATGGAGTTAATGGTTTGTCGTTTCACGGGTTTTCGACAAAGTTTTGAGCTATTCGCTCAGCATTCGATCGGGCGGTCCGACCGCCATAGCATGGCGGTCCGATCGGTCCCAAATCGGCTTGACCGCCATGTGCGGCGGTCGACCGTGCGTGACCAAAAGGTCGAATGGGTTGGGCCAAAATAGGTGTTGTAGACAAGTGAGGATCCTAATACACTTGGTCTCATAATTTTGGAGTTCCCAAGCAAAAGTTCTATTGGTTTAAAGTTTCCAGTAGGTTTCGGATTTTCAGGGGTCGAAAATTGGCTAAGTCCCTACGGGCGGTCTGACCGGCCTTGTGGTGGCGGTCGACCGTCGGTTGGCTCGACCGCCCCGAGGGGCGGTCTGACCGTTTCTGTCTTGTTCATCGGCCAGCATCGTGGCGATGATGTTTTGTTAGGTCAAAGTCATGGGTTTCATGCATATGTGTTGCATGATGCATGTTTTGACTAACGTGGGTCAAGTTGTGAAGAACTTGTTCCCGGATTCGATTTGCTTGTTTATTGTTGTGCAGGTTGCTTGGTGGTCGACGACGGTCAACGGCGAGGATGATCGGGACTAGGCTTGGAGAGCTGAGGTCCAGAACGATTGACGATGCCGGGTGAGGTCAATGAACTCAAGTGTGGTGCAGAATAGACAAGGATGACCGAACGGCGATTCGGTGCAATCGTTGGATCAAGCGGCGCGGGGTGGTGCAAGTGCCATGGTGGTTACGGTGGGAGCCGATGGGAGAGACTTGCCGACATGTTGAGAGCCGTTGATCAACTTACACGCGGCGAAGCATGGGAGGTGCTTCACAAAGATGGGACTCGGTCTTTGCAAAAGATCGAGAAAGGGTATTTTGTAATTATACCAAATACCGCTTTGGTGACTTTGACGACTCATGGCGCAAGATGGCTTGGAGAAGCGGAGTAGGTCAAGAGGAGATGAAGACGGCGCTTCAAGATGCGTGCGTGTGTGACCCGCTTGTTTTGGGCCTTAACGGAGCCCATTAGGTTACTCTTCTAGAAGGTTTAAGTCTCCACTATAAATAGAGGAGGAGGTGGTTGCACCCTTCAACCCTTTCATGTTTGAAACCCTAGTTTTGGCTTAGGTGCTTAGGGAAGGTTTAGTGGAGGTTAGGGTTCTAGAGAGAGAGATGTTTTGATCTTGTGTCCATGCGTATCCGTATGAGTGGTCAGAATCGATACATTATCAAATCAATCCAAAGAAGAGTTCTCTTCAAGATGAGTTCATTTGCCCTTCTTCTCTCTATTTGGTGATTTTGAGTCTTTCCTTGATTCGCATGTTTTTGATTGATTTCTTCTCATGATCTAGCTTGCTGTGACATGTGGGAACACATCTAAGATCATCTTGATCATCAATCACCCACGAGCAAGTTTTTGGATCTAGTTTTCGTTTTGACTCGGTTTTGAACCATCCCTCTCTCAAACTGAAAAAGGTCATAACTTTTCCATGGATCTTCACGATCTTCGATTGGAATAGGTTCCTGACATCCTAGAGAAGGTGTGTTCCAAGTTTCATGAAGTTTGGAGTTGTAGATCAAAAGTTAGACCTATTTGCAACTTCGTTTTTCGGGCTGATTTCACTGTTCATCGCCGAGGTCGACCCGCCCTAGCTAGAGGTCGGACCGCCCCTTGGAGAGGTCGGACCGCCCCTGAGTAGAGGTCAGACCGCCCTACACTTAGGAAATTAAGTTTCGGTTGTTTTTGGTTGTTTTGCTTCGGGGTTTTGATTGGATTCAATCCTAGTCTTCCATTTGTCTCGGTATATCGATCTTCATAGCTTCTATAGCTATTGGAGTGAAATTTGTGTTGAATCTAATCGTGGTTGAAAAAGTGAGCGTGCTCCTATTCACCCCCCCCTCTAGTCGCCTTTTCGGTCCAACAAATTTAGATCAAATATAGTGAGAACGTAACATTAAAATTATATGCCTTATTTCCAACGTTGGTCAAAAATACGACATACAACTAAAACAATTTTATCTATACATTAAATCTATATCACCGTTGGGCAGAAATAGAAACAATGCATAAAACATCATCAATTAAAAAAATTATAATACTGTTATTATCAACTTTGGTCAGAAAATAACAATATCATAATTCACAATAAATTCTTAAAAATTAAATTCTCTCGTTGGTTCGAATTTAATTAAAAGAATTATCTATATTGAACTTTTGCAGCGGAAACTGTAATTATTCTAAAATAATTCAATATTCAGAAGCATAATAACTATACACAATTAATCTCTGGAAATAATAACACGTTGGTGTAAAATTTACAGAGATTTTATACAATTCTTCTATTGAAATTCACTCAAAAATACTTCTGAAAATTAAATTAAATTCAATTTCGGGATTTACTGTTCAAAACCGGCCGATATACTGTGCAAAACCGGTTTTTGGCCCGTCTGGCCCAACATTGTTCCATTCTTTATCGGCCCACCCACAATGCCGTTAGGGTTTTGCTTGATGCATTTTCAGCCGTCGGATTCACATCCGACGGCTGAAAGCCAGCGCATCCGCGCGGTTCGGCGATCCGCTTCGCATCGCTCGATCTCAGCCGTTGATGCAAATCGAACGGCGGAGCGGCTTTTTCGCCCGAACAAAAACACGCGCGGCGACTCCGCCCGAAAACCCTAACTCATTTCGTTTGTCTCTCTCTCTCGTCTCTCTCTCGCGAGCTCGGAGCGGCGCTGAAGAAACGGCGAACCGAGGCGACGCGCAGCACTGCGGGAGAGCGACGGTAGAGAGGAAGACCGGCGCCGCCGCGGGCCCTCTCGCCGGCGTCGCGTTCCCTCGAGGGGCGCGCGCCGTCAGCGGCTCCGTGGCGCCGCCTTTACCCGTGTCGGGACCGGCGATCTCGGGCATTTGGCGGCGCTCCGGGCCGGTTTGGAGCCCCGGCGAGCGCGCGGCTCGCCCGATGGTCCCTCACGGCCAGGTAAGTACCGCGCGCCTTAGATCTAGGGTTTCCCGGTTCTGGAGCTAGGGTTTCGGTTTTTCTTTTGAAACTTTGCCTTTCTTTTCTTTTGCCATCCGGATCTGATCCGTCTCGGCTCTGATACCATTGTTGGTTTAATTCTTTTGATCTCTCTAGATCTATTCGGGGCATTTCTCTTGTTCTTGTTTCGGGTTTGAGAGAACCGAGAGAGAGAGAAAGAGATACCGTCCGATGTAGACGATGACGAGTTGGCCATTGCGGATCGTCCTTGAGATCTGCGCTAGGGCAGCGACGGTCGGTGGAGAGGGGCGAGGCTTGGCGGCGGCGTCGTGTCCCGAGCGAAGGCGTGGCCGTCGGTGGTCGACCGCGTCGGTGGAGGCGACGGTGGACTTCCCGTTGCTGGCTGCGCCCCCTCTCTTAGATCGGATTAGGGTTTTGTCCGGGTGGGTTTGTGGCTCCGTTCAACCTTGTGATGCGTGCCACCGGCCCCCACCCTCTCTTTATATAGCGCTTGGCAACAGGGCCCAATGACCATGAATGGGTCAATGCCCCGATCGGTAGCGAGGCATTTGGCCGTTGGGCCAAATGCCTCCACGGGAGATCATTCTAACAGTGGTTACAACTTAAAAATCAATACGTTTGAACTAACGTGAGTTGCATGAAACGAATGTGAGTGAAATAACTGTACTTTTTTTGTTTTTTAGTCACAAAGGCATGCTCATGCTAGTAGACAGATGATGAGAAGACAGCGTTAGGATGAGAGGGAGAGAGGGTGAGACGCTGGCAGCGGTGACCTATGGTGTCTTGGCTAGCTATCGATGGACACTGGCAAAATCTTCATGGAGGGGCGGCAGAAGAACAAGAGTACGAATGCAAAAGGCTAGAGACATTGGAGTGTTTATTGTAAATCAGTGTCACGTTGGCTTTGGTCAAAGGGCCACACCAGCAGTCCAGGATGGTGAGCTTTGGACCTCCGACGAATCATTTAACAAATTTAGTGATATGAATCTGCAGTTCCAAAGTTTTAAGACCTAAGTGATCTAACTAAACAAATTTAGGACACACTACAGTGTACTTTACTCTAAAAATTAATATGTTTTAACTAACGTTAGTTGCATCAAACAAATGTGAGTGAAATAACTATACTTGTTGGTTTTAGAACAATATTTTTTTCTCTTACCGTTGTTCTCACTGGATGCCCCATCAGATGCGCCGCCGTGCAAGCCGATCCTAACGTCGGGCGTGCCGCTGTAGAACTGGTAGCCGTCGTACCGGAAGTTGCACCGGACGCCGAGGATGCGACCGCCCTCGCGGCCGTCGAACCACTGGCGGTTCTGCTCCTGGAGGCCCTGGAAGCAGTGCCAGCACTGCGCAGGGGAGAGGTCCGGCGTGCACTGCGCCAGGCCGTACACCGTCGGCAGCTGCGGGTTGATGTACATGACGGCGCTGGCGAACCGGCGCACCGTGGAGTTGTACGCGCCGTACATGGCCATCTCACTGAACAGGGTGCCTGACAGCGACAGGAAGAAGCTCCGGGAGGTCGTGTTCCGGCTGTCCCAGCCCACGTACGTCGACCCGTTCACGTCCATGGCGTTGATCACCGGGGAGTTGTCGTCGGGCCGCGCCAGGAAGTCCTCGCCGGAGTAGCGGAGGGTGCAAAGGTCGTGGTAGAACGTCGCGTCCCTGTCGCCCGCGCACAGCCGCTGTAGCCTCTGGAACGCGTCGTTGAGGCATCCGGAGCACGTTGTGGCGTCCGTGATGTCGCCGCGGCAGAGCGCGAGGCCGAAGACTCTGTCCGGGGCGGCGCCGATGGCAGCCGAGGAGAAGAGGGACGGGGAGGTGGATGCGTTGGTGGGTAGCGCCGTGCTGAGGCGCTCGAGGTTGGCTCCAAAGGCGTCGCCCGGCGTGTAGCTGCCGGTGGTGCGATTGCACGAGTACTCTGAGTAAGCGACGGCCGCGCCGAGCGGCGATGATAGGAGGAGGAAGAGGAGGCAGGGAAGGACAACCATGGCGGGTTCTTGCATTGTGAAACAAGAGAAGAGAGGATTAGCTGTTCTCGTTTAAATAAATGTGCAAAGTCAACTGGCCTGCACTTATGCCTACATTGCCCCTTCGCCAGAGTGGCTTGGCAAGCGGTCCCAGGGTGGGTTGACTGCGACATCACGGTGGTGGCAGCAGCAGCCTCTTGAAGGAACACCGGAAGATTGGACAAGAGTTTTCAACGGTATCGTCATGTGGAAGGAAAGAAATACAAATAACTTTCCAACACAAGTCGCCCACGCCGCGCGGCGATAACAAAAGAAGCCATAGACCAGCGTGTCCGGGCCTTTCGCCAGACCTAAGAGACCACGTGGCTCCTCTTAGTTGTCCCAAATCTCCTGTGTCGAATTTGAGAGTAACACTATAATTTTTTTTAAGTGTATTCTACACTAGTCCTTGGAATAATAGCTAGTATATATAATAAAAACAAATATAGTAACATCTACATCTTGTATAATTTTATTAATAATTATTATAGTTTTACAAGTGGGGCTTACAAGCCAATAATAAATGAACACAGCGGAAGACAAATAAGAAATAGTAGGAACCACAAGCAATCGATTGGGATAGCGTCCTAGTTATCAAGATACTCAGCATTAGCAAAGCCCTCCTCTTCTGAATAACATTTTATTAAGTAATGGTGGGTACAAAAATGTACTCTGTAATTAAGTTACACCCATAACAAAATTTAATGCATGCACCGATAATATCAATGGAAGGCTTATATGTCTATTTTGTATAAAACAAAATTTTACATTTTAAATACATTTACTAAGTTCCAAAGTAGTTATACTATACCTAAAATTTAATTTGATTTTAAAAGTCCAAGTTTAGTGTAGGATAGCCTCTATACATTTCTGGTGAAAGATACCCTCCTAATACAAGGCTTACCGCCCAAATTTCCCACATGTATTAACCATCCAAATACATTAGTGTCAAATCATTTTGAAAAGAAATCCAAAGTCTAATCCGCGAAAGACTTTGCTCAACATGCCCATGACCGTGGGCACGGTTATTCGAATAGATTTGAACTCTACAGAGGTTCTACAACTTTACCCACAAGAGATAATCAACTTATAATATTCGTCTAACACACTTTCATAGGTGTGCGACTAAGTGATTATCATAAGACATTTACAACGCGTCATTCCAAATTAGTTGTACCCGCTAATGTTTCACTACTGTAAGGTTTCATACCAAACGGAAGCTCCCTCTTCCGCTAACTGAGAAAATAAAATGTAGGTCGTACTGACACTCACACAACCAGATGGCATAACCATGGTGAAACATTGCAAATTAGTTAGCTAGGTCTGTCTCACACCAAACTTGTGGTAGTATGGAAGAGCTTTACAATCCGCAGCTCGCAGACCGGTCCTTAACTAACCTGAAGCTAGGAAGCACGCACATGGGCATCTACAAGGTGCTAGGAACTCACCAGCACGGATGATGACGACAAAGATGGTTAGTAGTGGCCTGGCGGCGAGGACCCGGGGCAGCGCGGCGAGCTTCGCGTGGAGGCGGCGACCTAGGAGGAGAGGGGAGCCATTAACCAATTGGGAGCTCAAGGAGGTTGAGGTGATGGAAGGATAGAGAGGAATCAAGATATGGCTCACCGGGGAGGTTGCAGCGGCGGGAATATCGTCTTTGGCTGGAGACGGGGAAGGCAAGGAGCTTCGGGTGTACATGTGGATGAAGCACCAAATTAGTGGAGGGGAAAGAATCCTTGTGCTCTGGAACACGTTCCGACGCACACGGCGAGGGAAGAAGCTCCACTGAGTGGAGATAATGGTGATGGCGGCAGAAACATGGACTCGCTTCCATTGGTTGTGTTTGGTGAAATAAAGGAAGGGGAAGAGAATGGCGACGATGGGGAGGCAAGGGCTCTGGTCAGCCATCCTTTTATAGGCGAGGGGAGGGGTAGAGGGCACAGCGATGCACTCGGTGTGGTGGGGGCGAGCTGCGGCATGGTGTAAGATCGAGGAGGCCAACTAGAGGGGGGGTGAATAGGCGGTTTTTAAAAATTCTTTCGGCTAAAACCAATTAATAATGCAGAAGCTAATAACAAATTGGTTTTGCACAATTAAAACCTAAATCAACTAGGCTCCACTAAGTGCACCAATAATATGAATACAATTGAATGAGATCAATCATACAAAGATATATAAGCAATTAAAGCAAGAATGTAAATTACTCAAGTAAAGCACAAGCACAAACCAAGATGATACAATTATGTTTTACCGTGGTGTTCAGAGACTTGCCTGTCTCCCCTAATCCACGTTGAGGTAAGCACAATCAAATTGGACCAGCTCTACAAATTAAGCCAACACCTCCGAGGTAAGTCCAACCACTTGGACCGGTTCCAACACGAACTAACACCTCGCTCCACTAGGGTTGTTCTTCCTCCACTCCGGAGATGGCGAGCACCAAACCACTCAAAACATGCCGTACCTTCTCACAAATTTCTTGAGAAGATCACCGGACACGACACTTCCACACCGTCTAGGTGTCGGCAAACACCAAGAGTAAAAATACTCAACTCTCACTTAAACTAATCAAGTGTCAAAGCTCAGTGGATACTCAGTCCACAACCAAAGGCAACACATGCACTTAGTGTTTACTCTCAAATCTCACTAAGTGCAACACATGCACAAAAGAGAAGAGAGGGTTTGCTCTTAGCTCAAAAGAATGTCTCACAGCACTAGCACATTTTGCAATGGCAGCAACAACTTCCTCCAACCAGTCAAGGTGGGCATTTATACTCCACACACAAAAACTAGCCGTTGGAGGAAAGATTACATCGAATCTGACAAGGGTCGGTCTGACCGCCAACTAATGGCCAGTCGGACCGCCCATGCGCCAACGGCTATAAAACTAGCTGTTGGACTCACGGCCGGTCGGACTGCCAACAGCCGACCGGTCGGACCGCCGCAATATCGGTCAGACCGCCAAGGGTGGGCGGTCCGACTGCCAAAGGAAAAATTGCAGCATCCAGAATGGTGCTTTTCTAGAAAAAAAACGTACCGTGAAAACTCTGGTACTTTCGCTCTTCGGTAGTACCGTTTATTTAACGGCTGTACTACCGCCCAAAGAATTGACACAAAAGGCTACTGGTCCGACCGCCCAACAAATGGTGGTCCGACCGATTTACCACCGGTCAGACCGGTCCACACCGGCGGTCTGACCGCTAGACCACAGAAGCTTTGCACTTTTACTTTGCTCAAATGGCAAAACACATTTGCCATTTGAGTGCAAATTCAACAAGGGATATAGGTGATATTCTAAATAAGTTGCAAAACATATTTGCCAACTTTTAGAATCAACACCACAAGGAATAAGGTACATAGACTTATGACATTTGCAAACTAAAGTCACATGCTACAAGGGTTATGCATGAGTCTCGACTATTTGCAAAGCACATTCGCAAATAATAACATCATGCCTAGATGAGCTAGAGCAAATATAATGAGCTATCAACACATGACTAACTCAAGCTTCTAGTTAAGACCTCTCTTAATAGTATGACAACTTATACTAGCGATCCGGTCTTCCAACCAAACACCAAGACCGGTAAAAGACTAGGAAAACATCCTTAGCCCTAGCTAGTCATACCTTTGCCTTGAGTATCTTCTTGAAGCTTGATGACACACATCATTACTTCAAGTCCGGGTCATTTACTTGATATGCATCAACTTATGATGCTTCATTTGCTTGACCTCCATCAACACATGATGGGTCTTCTGTTGTCTTGACGATCAACTCATGATAATCTCCTCTTCTTGATAAGCATCAACTCATGATGCATCCTTTACACCAAGCTCTTGACTTTAATGTCATTGACACATGATGACATCCAAAGTCTTCATCACCCTGAAACATAACATATTCATCCAACTCATGAAAAATGTTAGTTCCACAATGTGATTACCATTAGTTACCATAACAAACCATTATCCCATAATGGTGGGACAAGATACTTCAATCATTCCCTTATTGGTAATTAATGATAACCACTTCAATTGCACATAAATTGAATATAGATGATTTAATGTAACACAACATGAGTATATGTGAACTACATAAGTTATATATATACTCCAACATGAGTATTCAAGAACTACACAAGTTTTGTATACTCGAAAGGATATATTTCAAAGTAAAGATCATTAATATATGTGGAGAATGGAATATGGATCAATACTAATGAAACCATAAAATATAGAATAAACCCCCTCTAAATATGTGCATACACAAATGTGTAATAAGATCATATGCATATATTCAAGTTAAACTTTTGGTTGAGTTCAACCTATATTTTAGATATAAAGAATGCAACAATATATAAGAGTAAGATGTCGATTGCATACCTCGTTGAATTTCACCTTTATATCCAAATGAGATCACACAAAATAATACTAGACAAGAGAGTTAGTCTTATATTTGGATTTGTCATTAATCACCAAAACATTCCATTAACTCATAATGGCGGGTCTATATCCTTCACTTGGTGATTTATTTTTTGGTGCAAGATTTCACTTTAGATTTTTATTCTAGAGAATCTTTTTAGAAGATTTACTAGCATACGGTATTTCATTTAGTTTTACTTTTACAATTTTCAGTTTTAGAGGTTTTGGCTTTTTAATGCTTGCTAAACAGAGAATGCGGCCAAAAGACCTTCAAAAAGGCATGCAATTGAGACAACATTAGTCCACCCACAAAAAGTTTTTAAAATTCCATATTCACCCAAAAGTATTGAGTTGTATACACCAACCAATTCACCCAAAAACTTAAGCTGATGAGGAAACACGTATAATTTACTTATACTTCAACACATATTCTTATTTCTGAAATTTCTTACAAAACTTTTGGGCTGTTACAATGAACTAGTGCGTTCCGTCGCCTGGCGCGTGAAAAGGGACACATGTCACCTCTCAATAAGTCTGCGGTGGTATTGTTTGCTTTGATTTTCATTGGGAGCTGATTTGTTATCGCCGTGCGCCAAACGGTGCCGAATAAACAAAAAGTCCGGGTGTGAGTGCCAACTAGCACTGCGAGCTGGAATAACCATGCTGAGTTGAGAGACAAAACTCCCTATCTCAGTATATCAGCATCAATCACTCGTGTGGCTCCTGGCTGATTTTGACAAAATAGTCGCAAGGCCACTGTCCGATGACGGCTTCGATGGACCCATCATACTAGTGATCTTTGACCTTACCAAGACATATGTACTGACATGCTTTTTGCACACGACTTCGACGCATCGTTATTGCTGGCTGTTTTCAAAGGGGCGACTAAATACGTTGCCTTTCAGAGGAGAACGTCGCACGGGATTCACAGACTGATTTCTCATGAATCCATGCCGATCAGAAAGCCCATTGCTTAGATACATATATCAGAACGATTCTTCCCTACCAATGTAAGTTACTTGATCATGTATTTCACATTCAAAAGTAGTCCATTCCATTGATCACTTGATCATATATTCACATTCAGTAGTCCATTCCATTCACTTGATCACATATTCACCTAGCCCTACTTCACGATCAAGGATATCAACTTGCCTTTCAAGAAATATATATTTTAAAAAACAAAACTTAACTCCACATTTCCCACCTGGTAATTTCTAACAGCAATAGAATATACCAAACTGACCACTTTCAACCATTCCTTCTCTCTAAACAAAACACCTCCCAACTTTCATAAAAACAAATATGTTTTCCTTGTCATGGTAAATATATTCACACCAATCTCTCCGCTATTCCTTCCAGAATTATATTATTATTGGCAATCTAACGAAACAAACCTACTAACAAGGCCAAAGATTCCATGAACCTTATAAGTTCAAAGTTCAAAGTTCAAAGTTCAAAGACTACATATCCAAGGCCACAAGCATCACAAGCGCATACAGGGAAGTGCTAGAACAATGACACTTAGCAGCAGTGTCATTGTTTCAGCTAGCAGCAGCATGGGCAGGGGCCACAGCCAGCACGTCCACGTCCCGCAGCATTATCGTATCTCTTTGTTATTAGTTTGTTTAAGTCAATCTTATCTCTAAGCTAGTTGGAAAGCCAGATCTGTTTGGGGCCAACTCATCCATTAAGATGGGCAGCCGTGTCATTTGAAATTAAGCAATGGAGAAGTAAACTCCAGTCTCTCGTCTATAGTCTCCTCTCTCGTCTATAGTCTCCTCTCGTCCCAATCAAGTTGTCGCCACCCTGTTCTCCCGGCGGTGCCTACCGTATTATGATCTAAGAGCATCTACAATAATTTATTTCTTAACTTGTTACTAAGAGGAGATAGAGTACTCAATCTAATAAAAAAAAACTAGTCTTCCAATGAATTATTTCTTGAGCTTGTATCTAATATTTTAGTTCTCACTTTAATTGCTACTCACAAAATAGGTTTTTAGGTAGCAAGAAAGTCTCCAATAGCTACTTATGTCTTGGTATCAATAACTTACTTGTTTTTTTCATCTAGAAATAAGTTCAAATTCTCTTCTCACTATCTTTCCTCCACATTATCTAAATACTGATGTGTCTATCTCTTAGTAACAAGTGACATAGATGCTCTACCGATCCTTATACTTCAGAACAGAGAAAAGATGATTTTAGTGCTTCGGTAAAGGATGTTCGGATAGAGATCATAAGTATACAAAATAAGGTAGCTGCCCGTTAGAGACTTGGGAAAGAAACCCTTTAAAACTTCTCATACAATTCACCACACAATTAATTATTGTGAAACCTCTTGCATGCTATGAGCCACAGTATGCCAGTATCTCTCTCAAAGTACCCTTCTCTGCTTATAAAATGAGATAGGAAAGAGAGGAAAAAAGGAGAGAGTACAAACATGACCATCATGCGGCTATACCTCATGTAAAATTAGATAATGATATTGGTTTGTGCCGCCCACAATTCTCCTAGTTATCTGTACAAGAGAAGTGAAGCAGCAATCCTCAAATTTAAGCCATATGAAGAGTAACGAATAAGTACTAATGATATATGTACTAACAAGGAGCATTTTGTTTGGCATGCATACAACGTACCAAAATACATACAAATCTAATTTGCTAATATTTCTCATGAAAAATGAAAGCACTTTCCTCGTCAATTGTGTAACACCCCATTTTCCAGGCCCGCGCTTCCCTTTTTCTTTCCTCGGCCCGGCCCGCTCACCTCTCCCCTTTTCTCCGGCCCGGCCTGCTCTCCTGTTCTTTTTCTCGCCCGAACCGGCCGTCTCTCTCTCTTTCCCTTATCTTCTTCCTTCGGCCGCATCGCCTCCCTCTTCTCTCCCTCGCGCGCCTGTTTCCCCCCTCTCCCGCCGCCGTCTCCTCGCGCCGCCGCCAGATCGCTCGAGCACGTCGCCGCTTTCCCTTCGTCTCCCTCGGCCCGGCCTCCACCTCTCCCCACTCGGCCCGGCCTCCATCGCCTTCTCCTCGCTCGGCCCGGCCCACTCCTTGGCCGCTCCACCAACTCCGCCCCACCGCACGCCGCCTCCAATCGCTCCCATCGCAGCGTCGCCGCCCATGCCTCCGTGTCTGCGGCCCGTCCGTCGCCACGTCGCCGCCACGCCGTCGCCCATACCGCGTCCTCGGCGCCATGGCCGCCAGATCCGCCGACGTCATCACCTCCAGCCTCCTCCTCTCCACCGGCTATAAAGAGGACCCGTCGCCCCTCTGCCTCCCCGCTCCTCTCCTTCTCCCTCCTCGTAAGTATCTCCCCAACGCCCGCTTGGCTTTCTCCTCCTCCGGTGCCCCTCTGTCTTGGCGTGCCCTCGTCGCCGCCTCGGGCCCAGAACCCGGTCGCCGTGCTGAGCGCCACGGCGACGCCCGAGCCTCCCAGCCAGTGCGGCCACACGCCTCCCGGGACCGCCTCACCAAGCTCTCCCACGCGCCCTCTAGCTCCGTCACCCACCTCCTCCGGTGCTCCACCGCCTCCCCAACCCTCGGTAAGCCTCCCTCCTTACCCTAGTGCTCCCGCACGTCCCCGATCTCTCCCCTCTTGGCCATTGTTGCCTTTGGGTGGCCGCCACACCAAAGCCCGGCCGCCGTCGTCTCCTACCAGCGCCACCTCCCGGTGCCCTCGGCCTTGCCCGCCCAGCTACGCCGCCCGATCCCCGAGCCCCCTGCGCCGCCTACCAACCGAGCCCCCTTCTCCTCGGCTCTGTGCTCTCTCCTCGGTGCATGGCCGAGCTCCCTTGCCTGCTCCCTCCCTGCTCCTCCGAAGTTCACTCCACGTGGCCGAACCAAAGAAGAATGGCGATGGGTTGATCGAAGATTTGTCAAGGATCATCAGTGGATCAGTGACTATTGTTAGTGATTTGAGCATCAGTATAGTTGGCTGTGTTGTTGTGGTCGTGTTGTGTTGCTCCTCGGCTCTTGATCCGCTTGGCGATATGAGTATGTTGTGCATCGGCAAAAGAAAGACCATCTGTGTTGATCTATCGGTTGAGAATCGTGATCGACAATTCATAATTTTGTGTTGTATAAGTTGATAATTGAATCCATGTATTGAGTATTGTTTCCCATGTCAAAATTGTTGACAGTATTAATTGATGCCTAATGCTCATTAGTTCCTTGATCATTGGATGTCAGTGAACTTGTGATTTTGTCTGTATTTAATCCAGTCTAGAGTTTTGTCAAGAATCATTAGTAATTGTCGTTTTGAGTGTTGTTCAATGTAGGCTTCTTATTGATTTGGCATTTGTGTTTTGGTTCATTAGGTTAATAGTTAGTCCGGCTTGCCTTTGGTAAGTCTGTGATCAATCGAGTTGAGGTTGTGTTATTGTCACTTGAGTTGTTGTGTTGTAGAACTTTCGATCAATCGTTATTCATATATTTCGATTGTCGACATTTGATTCGTAGTTACCTTTCCGGATCATAGCGAGCATCGAGGTTGCAATCGATCCAACGATTAAGAAATGTCGCCATGGATTAGTAGAATGTTTTGTTGATAGTAAGTTGATTTTTGATTAATTATTTGTGATTCTTGATCCTCGAGATAAGAGTCTTGATAGCAATTGAATTGTTAATTGTACTCCGCTTGCGAGGTTAGCCTTAATCTTGGTAGAAATCTGCCTATTGGATTTGTTAATCAATTGTTAATTGTTGGTTAGTGTCGTCGAGAGGACAATGATTGTGGAAATAATGATTTTTGGTGAAAGTTTGGAAGTATTGATTTGATTGCTTTGTTTGGAAAGGATTTGTGGTTTGGCAATGATTAATAATCTGGCAATTGTATAAGTTGGTGGTTGGATTTGTTTAGTTGGTAGTAAGTTGAGTAGCCAGCAATCGAATCGTTGAATATTATCAGGCAGCTGTGTTTGGTATTGAATTTCTATTGGATTTGGTGTTGATCAAGTATTCTAGATTGGTATAGAACCGGTAGTCGAGTTGCTTTGTTGCCTTGTCGCCTATATTGGTGGTCTTCTTTGTCTTCTAATCCGATGAGAGCATTAAACAAAGCTACTTGGACCATACCTTCTTTGTATCCTCCTCATGGCGTAAATCTTACGCCATTCCTCCTTCGCCAATTTGGGCGTTTGACTCACAAACATTCCTGTCGCCAAACCATTCTCTCAAGCCGTCCTCCGCAATCTTTCCGAGGCTCTTGTGTTTTATTTGGTCTCTTGGATTCTTGTATTTATTTGGTTTTTCAATCGTTATTGCGTAATTAGAAATCGAAGTCCAGAAGAATCGACGGCTCAAGCAGATCCAAGACTCAAGCAAAGACGCTGACCAAGACTTCGAACCTCTGTCTAATCAGGCTTTGAGTAAGATCAAGGCCACGGTAAAATAGCCCAAAGTAGTCAACACTTTGATCATATTGATCCCACATTTTATGCAAATTATATTACATTAAAGTATCAAATCGCATGATTTACTTTTTATGCAAACATATGTCAAACACTCTAAGGTAGTTACAATGCCTACTTGTTGAATAATAAATTAATATGCCATTCCCTTGAAAGTTGAACTCCTAGTATCCATGTCACCCTAGTAAATATCTGGTAATATACTAGTTATAGGTCGTATTTAAATGCCATGCTAGACTTGTTTAAGTACCGGGGTATTATCTACCCCAAATCACCATCCTTTTATCATAAAAATTGTTTTGGGCGGTCATTGGGAGAATGACCGAGTTGGTTGGATAATTTATTTTATACCTCTCCAAAACTCTAAAATCGCTAATACCCGTGCAGGCGGATGGAGAATGGTGGTGCCGTGCCGTGCACGAGAACGTTAGGTATGTGGTAAGAACCGCCGAGATAACCTTAAGGACTTAATCTGTGATGACCTCTTATTGTAAAACAAGATCTGACCACAAGTCTATAATGGTGTCGACTGGCTAACTAATTGGTGTCCACCGTGCAGCCGCACCATTGGAGGGCTCTCCAATACCGTGAGCCCAAGAGGCTACGTGTTGGGAATGTAACTTACGGGACCCTAGGCGTAAGTTGCATGGCGCAAGAGGGGTGCAGGCGTAGTGGATGTCGGGTCCCACGGGAGCGACACCCGCTCAGTGAAACCTTAGCGGGTGCGAAGAATATCGAGGATGCCTTGGAAAGGCCTTGTGGTAATCTCCCTTGATTCACATGTCTACTAAACGTGTGTACATATCAAGTGATTATCTCTTGTGGGTAAAGATGTACAATCTCTGCGAGAGAATAAAAGCGTTCGAATGTAGTAGTGCCTACGGTCAAGGGCGGCAAAGGAGCTCATAAGAGTTAGTTCTATTTCAAAAACTTTTGTGGGTGGGTTGAAAAATGTGCGGGGCTCACCTAGCCCTTGATTGGTTTTTCCTGGGTATTCTTGCCCGGTGTTGGTAATAGGTGGGTATGACCACCAAAGAAAAAGAGGCATGAGACAGAGTTTCCGATGGAGGGAACCTCTGCTGTTACCAATTATTGCACAATTAATCTCTTTAAAAATGCATTTTGGTCCAAATGCTAAGTGACAGGATTTTCTAATATCTGTACTTATAAATATGGCTTTACGCAAATAAAAGAACCCGAGCCATCCTTGTTACACCTTGCATGTATATTATTGCATCTGTGTGTGTGGGCTCGCGAGCACGGTAGTTGTGCTCATCCTCGCTCTTTCCCCAAACCCTCAGAAACAGGAACCCTGGAGCTGGCAACCGCATCAAGGATCCAGAAGTCTGAAGACCCGAGGAATGTTGAAGCGTAGTTTAGTCCTTAGTTGTTCTAGTCTCACCCCAGTCTAGCTGACTTCGTTGGTTCTTGTGTGCCTCCTATATTGTGCAAGTTTTGGATAATATCGGGCGTACACGGGTTCCCCAGTCACTTGCCTGCGGTAAGATGTGCCCTCACCCCTTTGCTTCCGTTGTTGCTTCCGCTATCTTTTGTAATGTATTCTTTTGGCCTGTTTGGCCCTTATTGTAAAAAAAATTGGCCCGAAGCGGTCTATGTAAACTCTGATATGTAAATTAATGAATGGAATAATTTTGCGCCATGTATGGTTCGATTGACAATGTACACATGGAGTGCTAGCTCTTGATCCGAGGAATAGCACGGTGATTTCACAGAGGATTTGGATTTACAAAATCCGGGTCCGACAGAGCTGGTATCAGAGCATATGACTGTAGGAATCTTAGTTAGACTGGTCGAGCCTAAGGACTTGAGCGCTATTTTCAAAACCTAAGAAAAGCTTTGGCAAAATATAACGTATTAATTGCTATGACTTACCCTTCTTAGTTCTTCACTTTCCTTGATTTCACTTAAGTTTTACTCAGTCTGACTTCCACTTGTTTCAAACATTGTAGATGGCAACCCCTTCGTCCGATGGTCCGTGGGACTTGTTTTCTCACGAAGAAAATGGAGATGAGTGTGTGGAATTCCTTCGCCAACTCATGTACCACCTGGACTACAACCGCAAGCCTATCTTGAGGCCGAAGACTCAAACCCGTGACCAAGAGTCATGGACCATGGAGGTTTTCCTCTATGCTAGAGAGGGTGAGTTCATCGCTCACACCTTGACTCGGGACTACTCACAGTTTGTGGCGATGCGATTCAAGGCGCAAAGATGCTTCACCGCAAACGCTCGACCGGATGCACATCGACCTTCTGCGGGAATCACCTTTCTACTACCATCTGCCTCTCCTGGAAGGACAATCCAACCCCGAAGTCTGCGTCTTCGTGTGGGAATAGTTAGGCTAGTCTAGGTTAGCTTGCAAGTGCTTGCATTAGCAGTCCCTTGGTTGCAAGTGCTTTTGTTTTCCTCTTTTGTAGACGTTGTGTCTGTATCCTGTGCCATGGCTTAGTGTGGCCTATATCTTTGATCTTGTAAAGTCGTGTAACACTTAACCCCTTTAATATAATGCAGCCATTCTAGGCTTTGTATTGTATTTGATCGTTTACCTCGTTTGGATTCGAGTTTCTTCTGTGTGTCTTAGAGGGCCAGTGAACCCTCATATAAATCCTCCTAACCTAGGTTGTTCTCTCAGATGGCACCCAAGAGACCAGCAGCCGAAGGAAGTGGTGTCAGTTTCCAAAGAAAGAAGTCAGCAATCCAGCCACCAAAGGCTCCAACTTCAACTCCAACTCCGCTTTCCAATGGGAGTAATTCCGCTGGACAGCCTGCAACAGTCAAACCCGCGGCTAGCCTTCACTGCTTCACCTGCGGAGAAAAAGGGCACTATGCTAATAGATGTCCTCAGAAAAAGCTTCGTCGTGCAAGTGGTGCAGAAGACAACAAAGCAGACCCTGCTACCCATCAACCTCAAGAATTACTCAAGGACGATGGTACCGTTACACCAGGAAGAACCCTGAAGGACAACACCTGCTTTCATTGCAAGAATCCGGGGCACTTTGCCAACAGATGCCCTCAAAGAAAGCAAGACCAAGGAATCAAGTGTCATTATTGCGGCAACTCAAGACACCGCAAGAACAGATGCCCCAAGCGGAAACATGAAGAGTCAGCGAAGAACATTATCATCACCAACCTCAGCCTTAGCAATGAAGAATTTCTCAAAGGTTCCAGCGAAAAGCAAGTTGTACCTGCTAAAGTTCTACCAGAAGACCCGGAAGCCCCGCCAACTGTTTGTCTTGAATGTGGCAAGTCAGGACATGCTGCCCAATTATGTCCTCCATTAAGACAAGGTGCAAAAGGAGCATGCTTCACATGCGGGCAATATGGACACTATTGTTACTCGTGCCCCGTGCCCTACTGTCCCCGCTGTGAGGAACACCATCAACCAGAAGATTGCCCTGTGAACCAGATAGCCTGCACGCGTTGTGGTGAAAGAGGACATCCGGCCGATCGATGTTTCAAGCGCCTAAGCGTGGTAAGGATCACGGTCGGTGATTGTCCGATGAGTAAAGTCACCTGTTTTCTTTGTGAAGGACAAGACCACTGCCCCAAAGATTGCTTCTTGCGTCCGATCCTGACCAAAGCAATTGAGTTGCAAAGGACAAGTCTTCAAGTTGCTGCGAGACTCGTCGTAAGTAAGGATGGCAAGGATAACCAATATCTGACTTCAAGAGAGAATAATCAGGTTGTGCCAAAGTGTCAGAGTACCCCAGAAGAGATGGAAAGAAGTGAAGACCTTCTTCGCCTTCCCGACTGCAATAGCAAAACCCAATCGCTCATCTTCGTTGTTTCAAGCTGTGGAGAAAAGGTCATTTCATCAATAAATGCCTCAACCGATCACCGGTGAGGTTCAACTTGAACTACACCACTCGAGTCTGATTTGACTTCAAGCAAAAGTCGTCAGATCCCGCAGGCATCCAAAGCCGCTTCCATGCCAAGTCAAAGCCAAACCAGCGGAGCTGTAAAGGACAAGTTTCCTGACCACCGTGAAGCTCATGAATGAAGTTAGCAAAGACAGCTAGTATTGAGCACCCTTCATTTTAAGGTGGGTAGCTGATCCGCTCAGAAGTATCAAGGATGTATTGAGCATGCAAAATTTGTACCAGCGCCTGTTATGCTGGAGCTTTGCCCTCTTTTGGGTCAAAAGAAGCTTGTTGTAAGGCTATTTTGCCAACCCCTTAAGTTAAAGGAAATTGTGGTGCTGGGTGTAACCAGAAGACCCTTGTTTGTTATCTCAGTAAAACCCCCAAGTAAAGATTGTATGGAAAATTTCAGATCCCTAGCCAGTCTCCAAGTGCTGAAAACCAAAACCTTGGGTATCATCCTAGAGATGGATTGATTGGACGCCAAGAAAAGATTAAGCCGTACCAACAGAAAGTGGTACTCACTAAGGACCCGAAAACTATGATAAGGGTTAATAAGGACCGCTCCCCGGATTGGATCATGCAAGCCATAACCTCAAAGAGTATCATTGGAATCAACACCTGCAAGTTCAAAATTACCCAGAAAAGATTGCCAGATGTCAACGACATGCTCCGCGTCTCTCAGCTCAAGAAAAACCTCAGAGTGCTTGAAGAAGCAAGCCAGACACCCCAGATCAAGAAGCCGCTTGGGATCGCGAAGACCAGTTGAAGACTAGCTGTCCCTTGTCTGTTTTCTGAGCCACCCGAATCTCGGGGTCGAGATTCATTTTAAGGTGGGTAGGTTTGTAACACCCCATTTTCCAGGCCCGCGCTTCCCTTTTTCTTTCCTCGGCCCGGCCCGCTCACCTCTCCCCTTTTCTCCGGCCCGGCCTGCTCTCCTGTTCTTTTTCTCGCCCGAACCGGCCGTCTCTCTCTCTTTCCCTTATCTTCTTCCTTCGGCCGCATCGCCTCCCTCTTCTCTCCCTCGCGCCGCCGGCCCGTTCCCCTCCTCTCCCCGCCGCTTCGTCTCCTCGCGGCCGTCGCCGCATCGCCCTGAGCACGTCGCCGCCTTCCCCTTCGTCTCCCTCGGCCCGGCCTCCACCTCTCCCCACTCGGCCCGGCCTCCATCGCCTTCTCCTCTGGCTCGGCCCGGCCCACTCCGCAGCGCCGCTCCACCAACTCCGCCCCCACCGCACGTCGCCTCCAATGCTCCACTCGCAGTGTCGCCGCCCATGCCTCCGTGTCTGCGGCCCGTCCGTCGCCACGTCGTCGCCACGCCGCCGCCCATATCGCGTCCCCTCGGCGCCATGGCGCCAGATCCGCCGACGTCATCACCTCCAGCTCCCCTCTCCACCGGCTATAAAGAGGACCCGTCGCCCCTCTGCCTCCCCCGCTCCTCTCCTTCTCCCTCCCTGGTAAGTATCTCCCCAACGCCCGCTTCGGCTTTCTCCCTCCTCCGGTGCCCCTCTGTCTTGGCGTGCCCTCGTCGCCGCCTCGGGCCCAGACCGGCCGCCGTGGCCGGCGCCCACGGCGACGCCCGAGCCTCCCAGCAAAGAGCGCCACGCCTCCCGGGACCGCCTCACCAAGCTCTCCCAGCGGCCCTCTAGCTCACACCCACCTCCTCCGGTGCTCCACCGCCTCCCCCAACCCTCGGTAAGCCTCCCCTCCTTACCCTAGTGCTCCTGCACGTCCCCCTGATCTCTCCCCCTCTTCGGCCGCTGTTGCCTTTGGGTGGCCGCCACACCCGAAAGCCCCGGCCGCCGTCGTCTCCTACCCAGCGCCACCTCCCCGGTGCCCTCTGGCCTTGCCCGCCTTCGGCTACCGCCGCCCAGTCCCCCGAGCCCCCTGCTGCCCAGTCAACCGAGCCCCCTTCTCCCTCAGCTCTCTGTGCTCTCTCCCTCAGTGCATGGCCGAGCTCCCCTTGCCCTGCTCCCTCCCCTGCTCCTCCTGCCGAGTTCACTCCCTGTGGCCGAACCAGCAGCAATGGCAGTAGGTTGATCAGCATTTGTCAAGGATCATCAGTGGATCAGTGACTATTGTTAGTGATTTGAGCATCAGTATAGTTGGCTGTGTTGTTGTGGTCTGTGTTGTGTTGCTCCTCAGCTCTTGATCTGTTGGCAGTAATGAGTATGTTGTGCACTGGCAAAAGAAAGACCATCTGTGTTGATCTATCAGTTGAGAATCTGTGATCTGACAATTCATAATTTTGTGTTGTATAAGTTGATAATTGAATCCATGTATTGAGTATTGTTTCCCATGTCAAAATTGTTGACAGTATTAATTGATGCCTAATGCTCATTAGTTCCTTGATCATTGGATGTCAGTGAACTTGTGATTTTGTCTGTATTTAATCCAGTCTAGAGTTTTGTCAAGAATCATTAGTAATTGTCGTTTTGAGTGTTGTTCAGCGGTAGGCTTCTTATTGATTTGGCATTTGTGTTTTGGTTCATTAGGTTAATAGTTAGTCTGGCTTGCCTTTGGTAAGTCTGTGATCAATCGAGAGTTGAGGTTGTGTTATTGTCACTTGAGTTGTTGTGTTGTAGAACTTTCGATCAATCGTTATTCATATATTTCGATTGTCAGCATTTGATTCGTAGTTACCTTTCCGGATCATAGCAGTAGCATCGAGGTTGCAATCGATCCAACGATTAAGAAATGTCGCCATGGATTAGTAGAATGTTTTGTTGATAGTAAGTTGATTTTTGATTAATTATTTGTGATTACTGATCCTCAGTATAAGAGTCTTGATAGCAATTGAATTGTTAATTGTACTCCTGCTTGCGAGGGTTAGCCTTAATCTTCGGTAGAAGTACTGTCTATTGGATTTGTTAATCAATTGTTAATTGTTGGTTAGTGTGCGTCAGTAGGACAATGATTGTGGAAATAATGATTTTTGGTGAAAGCTGGAAGTATTGATTTGATTGCTTTGTTTGGAAAGGATTTGTGGTTTGGCAATGATTAATAATCTGGCAATTGTATAAGTTGGTGGTTGGATTTGTTTAGTTGGTAGTAAGTTGAGTAGCCAGCAATCGAATCGTTGAATATTATCAGGCAGCTGTGTTTGGTATTGAATTTCTATTGGATTTGGTGTTGATCAAGTATTCTAGATTGGTATAGAACCGGTAGTCGAGTTGCTTTGTTGCCTTGTCGCCTATATTGGTGGTCTTCTTTGTCTTCTAATCCATGATGAGCATTAAGCAAAGCTACTTGGACCATACCTTCTTTGTATCCTCCTCATGGCGAAATCTTACGCCATTCCTCCTTCGCTTAATCGACGTTTGACTCATCAAACATTCGGTGTCGCCAAACCATTCTCTCAAGCCGTCCTCCGCAATCTTTCCGAGGCTCTTGTGTTTTATTTGGTCTCTTGGATTCTTGTATTTATTTGGTTTTTCAATCGTTATTGCGTAATTAGAAATCGAAGTCCAGAAGAATCGACGGCTCAAGCAGATCCAAGACTCAAGCAAAGACGCTGACCAAGACTTCGAACCTCTGTCTAATCAGGCTTTGAGTAAGATCAAGGCCACGGTAAAATAGCCCAGGCGAGTCAACACTTTGATCATATTGATCCCACATTTTATGCAAATTATATTCTGTTAAAGTATCAAACTGCATGCTTTACTTTTTATGCAAACATATGTCAAACACTCTAAGGTAGTTACAATGCCTACTTGTTGAATAATAAATTAATATGCCATTCCCTTGAAAGTTGAACTCCTAGTATCCATGTCACCCTAGTAAATATCTGGTAATATACTAGTTATAGGTCGTATTTAAATGCCATGCTAGACTTGTTTAAGTACCGGGTATTATCTACCCCAAATCACCATCCTTTTATCATAAAAATTGTTTTGGGCAGTCATTGGGGAGAATGACTGAGTTGGTTGGATAATTTATTTTATACCTCTCCAAAACTCTAAAATCTGCTAATACCCGCTCGGGCGGATGGAGAGAATGGTGGGTGCCGTCGTGCGAGAACGTTAGGTATGTGGTAAGAACCGCCAGATAACCTTAAGGACTTAATCTGTGATGACCTCTTATTGTAAAACAAGATCGACCACAAGTCTATAATGGTGTCGACTGCTAACTAATTGGTGTCCACCGATGCAGTGCACCATTGGAGGGGCTCTCAATACCGTGAGCCCAAGAGGCTACGTGTTGGGAATGTAACTTACGGGACCCTAGGCGTAAGTTGCATGGCGCAAGAGGGGGTCTGGGCGTAGTGGATGTCGGGTCCCACGGGAACGACACCCCGCTCAGGTGAAACCTTAGCGGGTGCAGCAAATATCGAGGGATGCCTTGGAAAGGCCTTGTGGTAATCTCCCTTGATTCACATGTCTACGAAACGTGTGTACATATCAAGTCGATTATCTCTTGTGGGTAAAGATGTACAATCTCTGCAGAGAATAAAATCGTTGAATAGTAGTGCCTACGGTCAAGGGCGGGCAAAGGAGCTCATAAGAGTTAGTTCTATTTCAAAAACTTTTGTGGGTGGGTTGAAAAATGCGGGCTCACCTAGCCCTTGATTGGTTTTTCCGGGTATTCTTGCCGGTGTTGGTAATAGGTGGGTATGACCACCAAAGAAAAGAGGCATGAGACGAGTTTCCGATGGAGGAACCTCTCTTGTTACCAATTATTGCACAATTAATCTCTTTAAAAATGCATTTTGGTCCAAATGCTAAGTGACAGGATTTTCTAATATCTGTACTTATAAATATGGCTTTACGCAAATAAAAGAACCCGAGCCATCCTTGTTACACCTTGCATGTATATTATTGCATCTGTGTGTGTGGGCTCGCGAGCACGGTAGTTGTGCTCATCCTCGCTCTTTCCCCAAACCCTCAGAAACAGGAACCCTGGAGCTGGCAACCGCATCAAGGATCCAGAAGTCTGAAGACCCGAGGAATGTTGAAGCGTAGTTTAGTCCTTAGTTGTTCTAGTCTCACCCCAGTCTAGCTGACTTCGTTGGTTCTTGTGTGCCTCCTATATTGTCTGAAGTTTTCGGATAATATCGGGCGTACACGGGTTCCCCAGTCACTTGCCTGCGGTAAGATGTGCCCTCACCCCTTTGCTTCCGTTGTTGCTTCCGCTATCTTTTGTAATGTATTCTTTTGGCCTGTTTGGCCCTTATTGTAAAAAAAATTGGCCCGAAGCGGTCTATGTAAACTCTGATATGTAAATTAATGAATGGAATAATTTTGCGCCATGTATGGTTCGATTCAGCAATGTACCTGTGGAGTGCTAGCTACTGATCCAGGGAATAGCACAGTGATTTCACAGAGGATTTGGATTTACAAAATCCGGGTCCGACAAATTGTCACTCATCCAGCAACATCTTGGAAACTGTGATAAAGCAGCATGAACAAATTGTGTCAGACTACATGGATTGAATACTTGTAATGCTGTGAACAATAAAATCTTCAAACAGAACTGCATAATAGCTGAAATTGTAAGTAGCACCTCCATAGTAGATGGTGTTATTGCCAACCTAACAAAATACAAAGTAACTCTATGGGAACACACTCAAGAGAGCCGTTAGAAGCACTTAACAAGCCATTATAGAACCAATTAGGAGTCATTATAGTCTAAAGATTCTACCTATTCACTTGGAAACCAGAAAAATGTCTCATGAGATTAGCCTTTTTTAAATTAAAAAATCCAGTAGGATCCAACATAGAATCAACCCAATTGAATATTTTCAATTTCAACATTAACAGTCAATGAAATAATAATGTATCCGTCGATGGTTTAGTATCGATCTTATGAATGAATGTTGGGGGCTCTTCTAGAGCAAAACCACATGTAAAAGAACACAAGAATTTTATACAAGTTCAGGCCTCCTCCTGAGAGAATAATAAATCTACTCCTATATTGTTGTATTGACTGTGAAGTCACTAAAACTAAGCCTTAATGAGTTCTGCCTTTTGTTATAGCTGTCGAATCCCTTGATCACTTGATTCTCTCTTCTCCGTCCACTGACTTTACTCCTTATATAGCGTATGAACAACTTATCGTTTGATGCAATGCACATGTTTAAAGGTAGTTATTGTTAAAGACACATCCCCCACGTTGCCTTGCGGTTATGTTAGGAATAGATGTATAATACGTGCAGTTATCTTCTGGAATAACGACACATATTAAATAATGCATGTATTAAACACAGCGCACAAATATCCCTAGTCGATTGGCTTTACATGTCTGAAGGTTTTATCGACCATAGGGTGGTCATAGCTGACATGATCATAGTAAGACTTACAACCATGAGTTGATCGTAATAGAACTTACGATCAATAGATGGTCGTAGAATAGCTTACAACCTTATAGAGTGATCGTAAAATGGCTTACGATCACTAGATGCTTATAATCTCCCTCATTGTTGATATTGAGGGGTACCCTTGAAGGTTGTATAAAAATATTATCATCTATAATAAAATATTACAGATAAATAATTTAATTAATTGAGGATTATTAGATCATCGTCATCTAGTTCCCTAACTTCAAGTGAAAGTAACTTACTTGTAAAAGAGGTCATAGGATAGTGGTCAAAAGCAAAGTCTTTCCGACTGGATAGCACGTGGTGAGAGATTTCATAACGCGCCGTATTAATCCCTTGAAGAAATGAGTATATTCCATACGGGAGTATTCAGGGTTAATGACCTGACCAGATATTACAAAGAAGATAAACCTATAATCACTTAGCTCTTTCTGTTATCTTGAACATAGACATTGATTATATCCCCATCCTACAACTTTGACTCTGCGTGCACTCTGAAAAAAGAAAAAGAAAAACTAGACTCTGCTTTCTTGTGATTTGTGAACGGCTGCTGTTCCGACTAACACGAGGATGGGCTTTCATAGTTTATAGTTGCCAGAGGCGGGTCAAGTGCCAGATCCTTGCACTCTCGCTGACGGGTGGGACCGGCTACTGGATATCATCTTTATTAACCATTTTGATTACGTCCGGAGTTTGCATCCTTACAGACGAGTCTTAAAAACAGAGAGAAGAGGGGGAGGGGGGGGGGGGGGGTTGCATTTTTACCCTTTTCAGTATGTTTCCTCTTGATGGGTAAATGAACATGTTTGGATCTGAAGTTTCCTTTTTCATGATGCCTTTCACTTACAAATGTGGCCAAGCAAACAAGTAAAATGAGAATTGCAGAAATTTTACATCAGAATGATTATTCGAAATATGTACAGATAGTTGTTCCATCCTAATAAGACATAACACTGTAATTAAGCGTACAAAACATAGAGAAACACGGATATTACAGCAGAGTAGAAAACCACTTGAAGTTACTGATGAACCAGAAAAGACGGCTTCCAAAATTACGAGAGGAGGTAAAAAAGAAGAGTACTTAACATGTTGATGGGCATGGGCATTTATTGCATCAATTATGTTAATATATTATGTTCCCTCCTTTTGGTATGTCTGATACTCTGATCACAGTAATCCTATACAACTACCAAGCTAGTACAAATTAATCAACCAAGCGAGATCAACTACCCCCTACACTCGGACGTGCTATCTGCTGTCCTGATCAGTCAAGGTGACGTTGCTGATGCTGTACGACCCATTGAAAGAACTCGTCGACACCGCGAAGCTCGAGATCCTCACGTTGAAGTACGCCGGCTGCCTGGGCTCCGGCAGCGTCAGCCCCTCGCTGCCGAGCATCGCGACGACGTCGGACATGTTGGGCCGGTCGTCGGCGCTGTCCTGCACGCAGAGCAGCGCCACCTGGGCGCACTTCATCAGCTCGGTCACCGGGAAGTCGTCCCCCAGGGCGGGGTCGACCATCTCGTGCCATTTCCCTTCTTGCCACAGCTGGTACGCCTGAAAGAATTAAGCAAGTTGCAGTGACCACCCATTTATTAATTAGACCAGCAGAACTGTACTTTTTTGTTACAGGTGACTTGTACTTACATATCCTGTGAGATTGGGGAATTTGCCGTACTGGTAGAAACCGGCAGTCCTCTTCCCGCTTATGATCTCGAGAAGCAAGACGCCGAAGCTGAAAACGTCGGATTTGATCGAGAAGAGACCCTCGGAAGCATACTCCGGAGCGATGTAGCCACTGATAAGAAATCGAAAAACACAGCCATAGGATCACCAATAAAGAGTGTGTATGGCTGAAATTTTGCTGACACTGTAAGTGTTGTGTTACTTGATCTGCAGTACTTACTGTGTGCCCACGACCCTGGTTGTGTTCGCCTCGGTCACATTCGAGCAGAATATCCTTGCCATACCAAAGTCGGAGATTTTGGGGTTCATGTCGCGATCCAGGAGAATGTTGCTTGCTTTCAGATCTCTATGTATAACTCGCAAGCGAGAGTGCTTGTGCAGGTAGAGAAGGCCCTGAGCAATCCCGTCGATTATACGGAAGCGCCGCTCCCAGTTCAGTATCGACCCTTTCGCACTATCTGCGAAATTATTGATGTCACGCCAAGCATCAGCAACAGTGAACAGTCAACAGGTAACAAAAAGATTTTGCAAATTCGCTTAAAAATGGTTATGCAGAGGGAAATGTGCGGCTCATTGATCGATGGATGCGTACCGAAGATGAAGCAATCCAAGCTTTTGTTGTGCATGTACTCATATATGAGCATCTTCTCATCCGCCTGGACGCAGCAGCCCAGAAGCCTGACCAGGTTCGTGTGCTGGAGCTTGGCGATCAGCTGGATCTCGGTCTTGAATTCCATCAGGCCCTGCACTGAGCACGAAGAGAGCCTCTTGACTGCGATCTCGAGCCCACCAGGCAAATCACCCTGAAACACAAGCACGTAATTTAGCACTAAATCTTTTTTCAGCAATCAAAGGAACTACGCATGCGTGCTTGCAAGAGTTTTCACCTTGTAAACAGGGCCGAAGCCGCCCTGTCCGAGCTTGTTGTCGTCAGAGAAGTTATTCGTGGCCTCCGCTGTCTGATCGAAATCGTAGAGCGAGAACTCGGAGTCGCTCTCTTCGATCCTCCAGAGCTTGAGCACCTGCTCCATCTCCATGGACATGGTCGGCATGCTCACCCTCCCTGAGAGGTTGGTCCCTGATATAACCTGCCGTCAGTGACAAAGTGCAGTCGAAGAGCAGGCATGCAACGGTAGCAGCACTGTATGACAGAAACGTGTGGGTACCTCTTCTTCTTCGCTTCCTGATCCACAGGAAACACGCCAGGAAGCCACAGAGGAGCGCGGCCACGGGGACTACTATTGCAACGACCCAAAGCGTACTGCTGATCCCTGTACAAGCCGAACTGCTACTGTTAGATAACGGTCCAAAAAGTTGGATCGATGAGCACAATTTGCCATCAAATCGTACGGATTTTGACCAGAATGATGGGCTTTGAAACAACAACTTCAAAAGGATTTCCGCTTGCTCGGTGAAGATATAATTTCTTTCCGCCGGAATCAGAGCAGTGTGTTAGCGGCTCCTAATTATTCTCGTTACCAGTGGTGAACCCGTGCCGTGAACGTGACGCATTATGCTCAGCTCGACAGAGGCCACTACACGAGCCATCGCAAAATTCGCAAGAGAGATGATGAAGACATCGGTTTCGGTGGGGGGCCATCGCCAATGACTGATCCTAAAGGCAAAACCGTGGTCGGTCCCTGGAGAGGTAGTCTCCGGACAAACATCAGGGCTGCCGACTGGAGAGCGCGGGTCCCACTGGCCGATCGATCAGGCTCTCCGAGGCCCAGCAGTCAAACACCGGGGTCTCTCCGCCGGCTGAAGCACACCTCGCCGCGGGGGCGACACGACGTACGTGAACCCCGTCGAAGCAAGAGCAGCACACGAAAGAAGCGAACATAACCAACTGCTCGCGCGTCATACAACGAGGAGTGGGGGAGAAAAGGCTTAATCCTGTCGCGTACATACGTGCGTGCCCTGCTCGATCTGCTTGCTCAGCATGGCACGCACATACGCATCTGGATTAATCCCGGAGGCATGTGAGTGCGTGACTCTGCAAGAACGCGTGACTGCGGAAATTACAGGGGAACAAAGGGGGGGAAGGCGAGGCTAAATCGCCGGAATTATTCTACCGCAAGGGGGGAAGGCAACGGGACTAGTTGTCTCGGCAAAGGTAGCATCTCGTGGCGCACGTGGATCCGCTTTTGTCTGTCGCTAGACCAACTCTACAATTGTGGATGAGGCAGGAAATTTAGGTTGAGGGTATATCGTTGTAAAGGTGGAGCTATTAAGTAGTTATCGGTTGAACGAATGTTAGCATCAGATAAATCATACATTATAAATAGAAAACGTCTATGTTTCAGGTGAGTGAAATTTCTTTATCCATCAATCACCTTTCTTAGTCGTATGATTTTAATCCAATAAATACCACAAGTCTGTGCCGAGACAAAAAAAAAAATCTAAACTAGACAAAAGTAAATATAGGTGAACCCAAAAAAATTCTAAACTAGACAAAAGTAAATCTAGATGAATCTTACAAATACAAAAACTAAAAGTTACATTAGAGTTGTACTAATATTGCACATCACTTGGTACTGTAATTTTAAACTTAGTACTGTGCAATTGTAGGTGACTGATGAATAAGAAAATTTCAAACAACTGAAAATTAGCAAATCCATTATAAATATTGTATTTGCATGATACTTAATGTTTCTATATAATTAGTTGGTCTTTTCCTATCAATTTACTACTTTACACATTTAGTTGTCAAAATAACTTAATTTTTATGGAGTGATGATGATTGCAATTACTAACATTGATAAATAAGTTTTAAATATGTGTGAACATATTATTAAAAATGTGTTGTCATTCCATAAATTTTTATTGGTACTCCACACGACCCGTATGACAGTTCACGTATCATATCACTCGAAAAACATGTACGATTTTAATACAACTATACTTAGTGCGCCAATATTAATTGATGCGGTCTATTTACGTCGCATATATCTTTGTTACCTGCTGACGTGCTTTCTCCAGCTTCAGCTACTAAAGCCAATGATGTAAAGTAAATATATATTAGTTTTGAATCATTACACTCATTGTGATGATCACAATGGTGCAAACAAATAAAAAATTTAGACAGTTTTTTTAGTTAGAAACTACAGAAGTTCATAAGAGTTCACATGGAGCCACGTAGCGGAGAAAAAAGTGCTAGAATATCTACAAAATCTGGAGAAAGAAAAAAAAGACATGAAATACAATTTGCATCTAATTCTCTTGATAATACGCAATGATGATTTTTTTTTAAAAAAAAAAGTTAGGGTGTCCGTGTAAACCGGCGCCCCATGCTACAAGGCGTGAGGTCGTGTGAAAAGAATAAAGCTAAAGGGGAAAGAACCGAGACTCAACTATCCGACACGGTCGCCTAGCTGTGCCTGTGTCGGCCACGTACAGGAACTTAACCATCCGACATGGACTCCATTGGAGAGTGCAGTGTGGTGAACTGAACTCCTAGTCCTGGTGCCAGCTACACCAACGAAATAGTACTATACGGTAACATTTGTAGACCATTTTCATAGATATAGCACATGCAGGTCGCTAAAGAAAATTAAGCTTTGCACGCTACTAGTTCAAGATGAAACAAAACACATGTTTATTGGGAGTGTCTATAATTCAGGTGACTAAAATTTTTTTATTTATTAGTCACATTTTTTCACTGTTGGATCAACATTTTATGAGCCAGATTGTCTCTTTCTAAAATAGATAAAAGTAAATATAAGTGAACCAAAAATAGACAAAAATAAATCTAGGTGAACCCTACAAATAAAAAAAATAAAAAAATAAAATTAGAAGATACAGTAAAGTTATGCTAGAATTACACATCAATTGGTACTGTAATTTTAGACTTAGTACTGTATAATTATAGATGACTGATGGATAAAAAAAATTAAGCAATTAAAAATTAGCAAATTCGATATTTGTCTGGGAATAAGTAGGAGTGTGCTAGTGCAGCTACTACTCACGGCCCACCGAGTGAAAACAACGTACGATCATATGATTGAGATAGCCATTATACTTCCATCTCTTCCATGTCGCTCTACTACTTTTGTTCCATAAAAAAAAAACCAATATTTCGTGAAGTCTCTAGACCCGTACGTTTGATTCTTCCTTCACAAGGAATGCTTGCAACACGAAATAAAAATCTACAGAAAGGGTCTACCAACTATATCAAGTGTTGGTAACTTTGGATCGGGTATTATTCTCAAGAGAGAAAAGGTGGTGTTTGGAACCTTGGATTTGGGGAAATTTGTGGGTCGATTTGATCGTTGATTTGATATCGTTTACAACTTTGGATCTGGAAACGCGAGACTTCAACGTCTCGAGTTGTAAAATATATATATTACATCCGGATCTGTGCTCGTGGCGCATAAAGAATTCGTTGCCGGGTGTCTGTTCCTAATTCCTATAGGCTGGGTGTGCACCGGCGTGCCCTTTTTATGGACGGCAAAGTCAAGCGGGTCCTACTTTAAGATAAGAATGTATCTCTAATGATGCAAGCATACGATCGAACACATGTATTAGCTATGCTTCTATACAGGAATTGTTACTCGTTTTAGGCATGTGTTGTATGGTGTGATCATTGCTGCACTTAAAAATGGTATGTGTGTGTACTAATTGGTTTTTCCCTGTTGGATCTAGGAAATATATTGACCATTTTCGACATTAGATATCTGGGACATATCCAGTGAAAACTATCATTTCGATGAAAGCATGAAAACCATTTTGGTTCCAGATTCAGGTGCCAACAGAGGGTCTAATATCAGATAAACATGAACAATTCCTCTAATTAAAAAAAATGAAAGGTTAGGCTTATTTTTCGCATCTTTTTTTTTTGAGAGGGACTTATTTCGCATCTACAAATTGAATATTTATTTATTTAACATCGGATGGATTTTGCTGAAAGCATGCCAATTTTTTTTAAAAAAAAATATTAAATCTATATGAGATTAATGGAGCTATTTAATCAACAGTAGGTTATTTGGCATGCACTGCAAGTAACTTATTCAGCACTACAACTTTGACCAAAATTTTAATTTAGCGCACACAGTTGTTTATGAATCAACAAGTAGGTGATTTGCTAGTGTGGTATAGATGGACTCTCCTAAATACATAGTATATGAAATGATAAAAATAGGTTGGACCACCATTTCTTGTCATGGTCATGACTACTATAGCTAAGCTAAATGTTATAATATCTTTAGAAAAAAAATATACGGCATAAAAAGATAAAATGCACCCCCATATAATCACCTCAACATTCTGTTTAAACTAACTATAATATATGTGATGGCTTTTTATCATCAGATCGTGTTAGAAAACCCTAGATATATATGGCACATGTCTCTTATATATGGCACATGTCTCTTCTTTCTATTAAGAAATTTATATGCAAATGAAATCAATATTTGTACGTACATACCAATTAATGAGATAATGTTTTCGAATGATAGATATAGTTCACTTACAAAATCTTCAAATATATGAAATCAAACTTCATATATACTACTCCTAGAAGAGCTCAATACTGAACCATTGGTAATGGAGGATCGGTGCAATAAATTATATATCAAATCATCGTCATCTCATCAACAGAAATGCATATGCAAAAAGCTAATACTACTAGCATGAAGGAGGCTAATTCTTTTGGGAAGCAAAGCAACGAACAACTGCCTTAATTGGTAAATGGAGTAAAATCGTTTACCATGCAACTCCCAAGACTAATGGCAATGCACGTCACTCCAAATGAAATAAAAAATGGAGAAACTATTTGCTACTAGAATAACACTGAGAAATAATTTTTCATATGTAAAACTGCATCAAATTTATGGATTGGGAGTCACTAACCTTTGGACGAATTCACCTGCAGGTTGGTCGAATTCACCAGGGGCGTGAGCGTCACCATGTCGCCGCTGGCCGCGAAGAAGAGATCCGTCTCGTACCTGATGTCACACCGCACCCCAAGGATCCTCCCGCCCACCCGCCCACTGAACCACTTGGGCATCTGGCTGATGACGCCGGCGAGGCAGCTCCGGCACTGCGCCGGCGTCAGGTCCGGCGTGCACTGCGCCAGGCCGTACAGGTTCATCTTCCCCGGCGGGAACCCGGCCTGGCCCGTGGCGTACCTCCTGCTCGCGTTGCTCGCCCTGTCGGCGACCGCGTTGGACATCTGCGCGACCAGGCCGTCGAACGCGGCGGCGTTCCCGCCGGACACGTTGTTTATGTTCCACGCGGCGCTCTCCGGCGAGTTGGCGGCGCCGGTGTGGAAGTCCTGGTCGGAGAACCGGAGCTGGCACTGGTCGTGGTAGATGGTCACGTCCTTGCTGTTGCCGCAGAAGTTCGCCGCGTCCTCGAAGGCCGTCGCGAGACACGTGGAGCAGCCCGTCCCGGTGAAGTCCCCGCGGCACATCACGAGCCCGTACGCCGTGTCCGACCCGGCGCCGAACGCGCTGGCCGAGAAGCCGGACACCGAGGCGTTCTTCGGGAGCACCGCGGAGAGCATGACGAGGTTGGCTTCGAACGTGCTGTTCGGCAGGTAGGTCCGCTTACCGCCCGTCGAGTTGCAGAAGTAGGAGAAGGGGTTGACCACGGGCACGGCCCCGGCCCCGTCGTCTCCGGCCACCGGCGCCGGCGAGGAGGCGGCAACAAGGAGCAAGAGGGCAAGCATCGTAGGAGCTAATTGAAGAGACTTGGATGGCTAATGGTGTTGTGTAAAGGCTAAGAGTGACACAAAAGCTATATATGCTCGCTAGTTATATCATAGACACCCAGATTAATTAAGACATAACTTAGTAAATTGGATATATGCAACTTAGAAACATGCCATTTCGATATATATCATGCAGTTTTATAAAATTGGATATATCATCCAGTTTTATAAAATTAGATATATGTCACTCGACTTTTTTGCTCCTTTGAATAATATCTATTTTTCACCTATTTCCTTTTTTCCCTCTTATTTTTCAATCGGTTCCCATGTGAAGTACATCTTTTGCCCCTCTCATGTTCAAATTCATCTCATACCCTTCTGATTGAATTGAGCACATGCGACAAAGAGTGAGCACTAGGACTCCGCCAGGTCCCGAGCGAAGCTCCAGGCGAGGCCGGTGCCGCCTCCCCGAGCTCCCGTCGTCTGACCCTCGATGAACCGCGCATCCCAGCCACGCCTCCCTTGAGATCCCCCAATCGGTCGCCGCACCCACCCACCTCCTCCTCGAGCTTCTCGCCGTGTCTCGAGCCCGCCCCAGCTCGCCGCACGCACCAGTGCGTGGGCTGTGTCTTCCCGTCTCACGTTCCAAGCCGGACCCTCCTCCAGTCGGATTGCCGCAAGGATTCCGAGCAGAAGCAGTAACAGATACCGATCAGAAGCAGCCGATAAATTTTTCTTGTTGGAATGTGAATAGTATTTGTGCAATGTGAGATTGTTGTGACATGTAGACAAATGTATTTCTGGAATTGCTGATAAGCATCAGCATTGTACATAATATTGTGAATTCCTATTGGAATTTCCGATGTGGTAACTTGCAAGTAGAGCACATTTTATTTGAGGTTTGTTACAATCGGATGAACTTTTGCTTTCAGGACAAAGTACACCACTAGCTAGATCTGTGTGATCAACAAACAATTAAATGTGATGTCAATTTGGCTGCATGTGTGTGATCAACAGACACTGGAATGTGATGTCAACAAACACTGAAATGGCTTCATGATCTTGACAAATTTGTTTGTTCTTATGTTCAAATCCAATAGAGATGTTCATAAAAGCATGAATCTAGCTAGTCCATAGATAGGTTATGAAACAGGCCAGAAAAAAACAGCACCGTGCAAACCCTCTGGTTGCTTTCATCACTATCATTTGCAGTTTCCTGGCCAATAAGCCTTCCAGACTGCTCTAAAGGTATCAGCATGCATGACCTGAATGGAATCGACAGGTTTAGTGCAGAGTGAGTGGTCTATCATTTCATTTCTTAGAAAAAAAGGATTAGCATTAGACTTCGATAAGAAAGCTATATCATATTTGACAAATAAAATTAGCAAGAAGTTGCAGTCTTGAAGATCATGCACGCAAGTAATAAGAAATTTACCGCCATGATAAGGTACCGTAATTCAGAGTTTAGTAGCTAGCTACTTTGTTTGTTGTGGAGGCATTTGTAGGTAAGACCTACCAGCACTGCTACACAAAATCTTATCACAGATGGTTCTAAATTATCATCACAGACGGACATGAGGTCATCATAAACGGTTTTTTAACCGTCTGTGAAAAAGGCTATAATCACAGACGGTTCGTGAATAGAACCGTCTGTGATATTCTATTTTCACAGACAGATCTGAACAAGAACCGTCTGTGATATCTTTTTCTATTAAAAAAAATGAATACAGGTTTTCACTTCGTCTGGAGCCTCCCGAGCCTCGCGAATGAATCTGATATGGATTTTCGAATTGAACTTTTCGTTAGCTTTCCCACAATAGCCATAGCATCACAGTAGCATCAACTCAATTCATTCACAGAGCATTAAAAACAACACAGCATCACCCGCATCACAGTAGCATTAACTCAATCCATTTACAGAGCACTAACACATCACAGTGGTAACCCACATCATAGAGCAAAAGGGGGGAGTAGAGAGAGAGTGAGGTCGTGGGAGGCTAGGGTGATGAGGTCGTGGGAGGCCGGCGACGACGAGGCCGGGGTGAGGTGGAGGAGGCCGCAGGCAACGAGCTCGGGGGAGGACAGGGCGACGAAGCGGAGGAGGCCGGAGGCGACGAGGTCGTGGAAGGCCGACGACGACGAGGCCGGGGAGAGGTGGAGGAGGCCGCGGACGACGATCTCAGGGGAGACAGGGCGACGAAGTGGAGGAGGCCAGGGGCGACGAGGTCGTGGGAGGCCGACGACGATGAGGCTGGAGCGAGGTGGAGGAGGCCGCGGGCGACGAGCTCGGGGGAGGCCGGAGCGCAAGGTCAGGACGAGACGGAGATGACAGAGGAGAAATGGTAGAGGAGGAGATGGAGATGGCAAAGGAGGAGATGGAGCACTCTGTTAATATAAAGAGATTAAGTGCAAATTTTCGTTTTCCCACCCAACAAAACAAAAAGTATCATAGACGGTTTTATGCAAAAACCGTATGTGATGACATATCACAAACGGTTCGTATCATGAACCGTCTATGATAAGCATCTCATCACAGACGGTTCTTAATTGGAACCATCTGTAATTAGAAACTACTGATTAGCCGATTCCGACCACTCCTGATCGGGCCAGATTGACATTTTAAAGTGGCAAATTGAAGCTGATTTCCCTAACAGAAGAAAGCAGAAGATATGTAATCGGGTAGGCACCTTGTTCCGTATCATGTGTAACTTCACTGTCTTGACGTGTAACTTTCGATCAACAAAAGAATGTAGAAGTACTTGACATGATCAATCGATCGATCGAAAGTTACACATCATAGACAGTGAAGTGCTCACATGATCATAGGGATATGATCTTCTACCAATTTTCATAGACCAAATTGACTTTTCGACCACCTAAATTGAAGTAGTCGATCGATCATCCATGGATTTTCTTCTTTCCAGGAACGGTGGTCGAAAAGTTAATTTGTTCTGTGAATTTTGTCTTACTAACTAGCTAGAAGGGTAGGGATCGAAATGAAAACTTTAAGAAGAAATAAAAGTAAGAAAAGATGGGAAGTTTGTGAATGATTTTTTTTAGTTCTGCGCGCCCTTCTGATGGTTATTTATATGCTTAATTAACAACTTATGGCAAGATTAAATTAACGAATAAAGACAGAAGTTCGACGAATAGGATTTATTAGAATATGTTCCTAATAAATCGTTGGTAACCAAAGCATCACCATCTTTTCGGGAATTATTTTTCATAAATACGGTTGATGCTCCTTTTCCTGTGTTTACAACTAAGCTGGAGAGCTCATCACATACGGTTTTTAATAAGAATCGTCCGTGATTACACACTTCACATACGATTTTTAAATATAGCTGTCTGTGATAATTCAATCTTTCAACTCCTGCACGATGCGTCTCTTCTTCTCGTGCACTTACGTTACGTACGATGCGTCTCTTCGACGTTTTAGAAGAATGATCATCACGCGCCATGGTGAGCACGTGGACCATGACGGCGAGAACAACGACCTTAATTTGGCCTAGTAGTACCGGGTGTGTTGGGCGATCCGACCGATTTCCCCTTTAATTGATTCTCTGTGCAGTAGTACCGGTATTAAATAAATAGTACAACCGGAGAGCAGAAGTACTGGAGTTTTCGTGGTACAATTTTTCCAGAGAAGCACCATTTTGGATGCTGCATTTTTTCCTTTGGCGATCGGACCGCCCACCCTTGGTGGTCTGACTGGCCGTGAGTCCAACGGCTATTTTTATAGCCGTTGGCGCATGGGCGGTCCGTCCGGCCATTAGTTGGCTGTCAGACCGGCCCTGCTCTGATTCAAGAGAATTTTTCCTCCAACGGCTAGTTTTTGAGTGTGGGCTATAAATACCCACCTTGGCTGGTTGGAGGAGATTGCTGTTGCTATTGTTGTTGCTGGTGTTGCTAGTGCCCATATTCATTCTTTGAGCTAAGAGCAAACCCTCTCTTCTCTTATGTGTATGTGTTGCACTTAGTGAGATTTGAGAGCAAACTATAAGTGCATGTGTTGCCTTAGGTAGTGGATTGAGTATCCACTGAGTTTTGACACTTGATTAGTTCAAGTGAGAGTTGAGTCTTGTTACTCTTAGTGTTTGCCGACTCCTAGACGGCGTGGAGGCGTCATGTCCGGTGATTTTCTCAAGAAGCTTGTGAGAAGACCTGGCATGTTGTGAGTGGTTTGGTGCTCACCATCTCCGGAGTGGAGAAAGAGCAACCCTAGTGGAGCGAGGTGTTGGTTCGTGTTGGAACCGGTCCAAGTGGTTGAACTTACCTCAGAGGTGTTGGCTCATTTGAGGAGCCGGTCCAACGCGGTTGGGCTTACCTCAACGTGGATTAGGGGAGACCGGCAAGTCTCTGAACACCATGGTAAAATATATTTGTGTCATCTTAGTTTGCTTGTGTTTTACTTTGTGCAATTTACATTCTTGCTTTAATTGCTTATATATCTTTGTATGATTGCTCTCATTGTGTTGTATTCATATTTTTGGTGCACTTAGGGGAGCCTAGTTGATTTAGGTTTTAATTGTGCAAAATCAATTTGTTATTAGCTTCTGTGTTATATATTGGTTTTAGCCGAAAGAGTTTTTTAAACCTTCTATTCACCCCGCTCTAGTCAGCCACCTCGATCTTACAACGATTCCATTATAAAACTGTCTATGATAAGTATCACTGACGGTTCCATAATAGAACCATCTTTGATATTGCTTTATTAATAGGAGCACGCTAGGGTTTGCACCCTAACTCGTCACTCCCCAGCGCCCTTACTCTTGCCTGTTCCCCTCCCCACCCGCGGCCTCCTTGCCGACGGCCGCCCCCCAAGTCGCGCCTTCTCCCCAGCGCCGCCCTTCTTCTCGTCGCCACCGGTTGTGACACCATGGTTCACTGCACAAGGCACTCTTACGATAAGAGTGTCTTATGCAGTGTCACCGTCGTGACATAACTACGGTGACGCCACCGCGGCTGTCGATCCAATCGATCTCCCCCGGAAAAATTCTCCTCCCCGCCGCTAGATCTGCCTTCCACTCTTCGACCTCTCCACCGACCTCCCCCAGCTACCTCTCCATTCTCTGTTGCTTCAATTTTTGGGTTTGAGTTTGACTTATTTACTAATGTGGGTTGTTATTGCTTATGCATACATGCAGAAGATGTATGTAGTGAGCTACTGCTAGTGGTCGATTTGCTGGTTGCACTGAGGTAACTACTCCCCTTTACTCTATGTATATCTCTTTCCCTTTCCTTGCTCTGTGATGTAGGTGATGAATGATGTGGGCTATGGTGGGTGTCTGTGATGGTTGGATGATATGGATGGGTTCTCTGTGTATGATGTTGGTTCGTGAGATGTGGTTAATTCGGATGGGGCAAAACATCAGTCTTTACACATACAAATTTTTTTCATTTTCTGTTGCTTCAATTTTTGGGTTTGAGTTTGACTTGTTTACTGATGTGGGTTGTTGTTTCTTATACATACATGCAGGAGATCGATGCGGTGAGTTACTGCCGGTAGTCGATTTGCCGGTTGCACTGGGATAACTACTCCCCTTTACTCTCTATCCCTTTCCCTCCCCTTGCTCTGTGATGTGGGTGATGAATGATGTGGGCTATGGTGGGTGTTCTGAGATGGTTAGATGATATGGGTGGGTTCTCTATAAAGTCTCCCAAGCAGTGACTTCTTGTGCCTTTAAAACTGGCTTCATATATATATATATATATATATATATATATATATAGGATAAAGGAGTATATATATTGATTGTTCATAGTCCCCAGACACTTTCGGGGGGTCGTCCACACAGCATGAGAAAAATGAGACAGCAACCACAGACAACTTCAAGAAGCATGGCTGTTAGGAGAGCACGTGCACATCCAATTACCTGGATATCGTCGACAAGTAATTAAATATCGCTATAATCAGAAAATGGTGTGGACGCGCAGGTACTCCACTCATGATACACAATGTTTCAAGTGCTTGGGATGTGGTCATGTGCAAAAGGATTGTCGAAATAACAAGACCATGTTGTAAACTGAAGCGGCGAGTATGCATCAGCCAGTGAAGATGAAGACGATCCATTTGCTGATTTTGATCGCTTTGATGATTTGGACGAGGAGGATGGAGATGGGCAACTAGTGTGTAGTGCCGTCAATTTGCCTACGGTAATTTACATGCAAAAGGTGTTAAGTGTGCTACCCAAACCATCTATGGAATAGCGATGCAACCTGTTTCACACCCGTGCGCAAGTGGGAAAGGGGAAAGCATGCAAAGTGATAATCAACGGTGGTAGTTGTCACAATTTGGTGAGCAAAGAATTATGCACCAAGATGGGACTGAAGTTTATTCCACACCCTCATACTTACCATGTTCAGTGGTGAAGTAAGAATGGAGAGGTGAAGGTGACCTACATGGTGCGTATCCACTTCCAGATTGGCACTTACTGTCAGACCGTTGATTGTGATGTTATCCCTATAACTGTTTGTCATCTACTGTTGGGTAGACTATGGCAATATGACTGTGCTGCCATACATGATGGGCGCAACAATTACTACAAATTCAAGTGGAACAACAAGGATGTGTTGTTAAAACCACTTACTCCTGCTGAAATTGTAAATGATTTCGTGCAAAAGACGGAGGTAAAAAGTAGAGAGTGAGAGTGAACCATGGAAGAATAGAGTGATTCCACCTTCGGTGAGTGAGCGCCACAAGCCAAATCTGAGTGGTAAAAAGAAAAGTGAGGGAGAGAACATGTTAGTCATGATAGCCTCCAAATCAGAAATTAGAGAGCTAAGTGTGAATCCCACTTTGATGCACTTTGTACTTGTGTACAAGGATGCATTGCTTGCTCTATTGACTTAACTTCCCTTCCTTATAGTGTTGCTCATGTTTTGCATGAATTCAGCGACGTGTTTCCGGAGGAGATACCCGCTGGGCTGCCACCAATTCGCGGGATCGAAAATAAGATCAACTTGATTCCAGGAGCGTCGCTGCCTAATCAACCACCATTTCGCACCAACCCAAAGGAAACAAAGGAAATTCAGAAACAAGTACAAGAGCTTCTATCCAAAGGGTACATTCATGAAAACTTAAGTCATTGTGTTGTCATTGTGTTGTTCCTATTATTTTAGTCCCTAAGAAAGATGGTTCATGGCGTACATACGTAGATTGTAGAGCGATTAATAATATGACTATTCGATATCATCATCATATTCCTCGCTTAGATGATATGCTAGACGAATTGAGTGGTGCTGTTATTTTCTCTAAAATAGATTTTTGTAGTGGTTACCATCAAATTAGAATGCACGAAGGGGATGAGTGGAAAATAGTCTTTAAAATAAAATTTAGTTTGTATGAGTGGTTGGTAATACCTTTTGGTTTAACTAATGCACGTAGTACATTCATGTGTTTAATGAATCATATTTTAAGGCATTTGATTGATAAATTTGTGGTTGTGTACTTTGATGATATTTTGATTTATAGTCGCACTGAATCTGAACACATTGACCATATTAGACAAGTTCTACAAATTTTATGCGATGCTAAGTTGTTTGGAAACTTAGAGAAGTACACATTTTGCAAAGGTTTCTACGCAAGGAGTTGAAGTAGATGAATCTAAAATTAAAGCGATTAAAAATTGGTCAACTCCTATGAACATAATTCATATTAGAAGCTTTTATGGTTTCGCTGGTTTTTATCAGCGCTTTGTGAAATATTTTAGCACTGTTGCTGCCCCATTGAATGAGCTTACTAAAAAGGGTGTTGAATTTGTGTGCGGGGTAGCGCAAGACAATGCTTTTGCTGAACTTAAGAAAGGTTTGACTGAAGCATCGTTGCTTGTTTTACCTGATTTCACTAATTTTTTTTGAAATTGAGTGTGATGCTAGTGGACTTGGTATTGGTATTGTTTTAATGCAAGAAGGTAGACCGATAGTTTATTTTAGCGAGAAACTAAATTGTAAATTATCCATTTTATAATAAAGAACTTTATGTGTTAGTGCGTGCTTTAGAAACTTGGCAACACTATTTATGACCTAAAGAGTTTATTATTCATTCTGATCATGAGGCATTGATGTATTTAAAGGGCCAAGCAAACCTGAACCGTAGACATGCCAAATGGGTAGAGTTTATTGAATCTTTTCCATATATTGTAAAAGTATAAAAAGGGGAAGGACAATGTGGTTGTTGATGCTTTATCTAGGAAAAACGTGCTATTGACACAAGTAGGCGTCCAAGTTCTTGGATTAGAAAGTTTACGTGATTTGTATGCAAGTAATCATGATTTTTTGATTCCTTACTCTAAATGCACAGATGGGAAAGGTTGGGATAAGTATCACATACATAATGTGTTCCTTTTTCGTGCTAATAAGTTGTGTGTTCTAGAATCGTCCATTTGTTTGTTTTTTTTTTGCAAGAAGCACATGCAGGTGGTTTGATGGGTCATTTTGGGCGCGAAAAGACTCTGTTGATGTTGGCCGAGCACTTCTATTGGCCAAAGATGAGACGAGATTTTGAGAGGATTGTTCAGCACTGTGTTACATACCACAAAACTAAGTCTAAACTTAATTCACATGGTTTGTATACTCCCCTTCTAGTTCCTAGTGCTCCTTGGAAAGATATTAGCATCAACTTTGTTTTAGGTTTGCCTAAGAATAAGAGGGGGAGGGATTCTATTTTTGTAGTTGTTGATTGGTTTTCTAATATGGCACACTTTATTCCTTGTCATAAGAGCGACGATGTGTTGCATGCAGCTGACTTGTTTTTCAGAGAAATTGTAAGATTGTATGGTGTGGCTCGAACCATTGTTCTAGATCGTGATGTGAAGTTCATGAGCTACTTTTGGAAGACTTTGTGGGCCAAGCTTGGGACAAAGTTGCTCCTTTCGACAACTTGTCACCCACAAACCGATGAACAAACGGAGGTGGTGAACCGTACACTCTCAATGTTATTGCGGACAATGATCAAGAAGAACTTAAAGCAGTGGAAAGATTATTTGTCCCATGTTGAATTTGCATATAATCGGACGGTGCATTCTACCACTCCATTGTGCCCATTAGAGGTGGTGTATGGTTTCAAACCGATCACACCACTTAATTTGCTACCACTTCCATTGCAAGACTGTGCTAATATGGAGATTTCCAAGCGTGCTGATTTTGTAAAGAAACTCCATGAAAAGACTAAAGAGGTAATTGAGGCGAAGGTACGTTTTTATACTTTCAACACTAACAAAACCAGAAAGAAATTGTTGTTTGAATCAGGTGATTTAGTTTGGGTTCATCTTCGCAAAGAATGCTTTCCAGAGAGGTGTAAATCTAAGTTGATGCTACGTGGTGATAGCCCTTTTAAAGTGCTTACCAAGATCAATGATAATGCATATAAGATTGAGCTTCTAGGCAATGACTATGCGGTCAGTGCTAATTTTAATATTTCTGATTTGTCACTATTCTTTGGGCAAGGTGATACAGAGTCGAGGACAACTCTTTTTCAAGAGAGGGAGGATGATAAGGACATCCCTATGACTACTACATCTTCCACTCCACGTGTGCATGAGGCTGTTCATGAAGCACCAAAGGATCCAATGACTAGAGTAAGAGCAAGGCTTATAAACCAATAGGTTTGAACATTATGAAGCCTTTGGAACCGAGAGAGAGGAGAGGAAGGCCAGAGCCAAAGCAATGGAGGAGAACCATAGAAGATCAAGGCAGGTCCACGACCAGGTCTGTTGTCGCGAGCAAGTCCACGACCAGGTCCGTTGTCACGACCAGATCCACGACTAGGTACGTTGTCACGACTAGGTCTTGGCCGAAGGTTGTAGTCATGCAGAGCAGGGAACGCCGGTCGGAGTCTACGACCAAATGTCGCCATGCAGCGCAAAAGGGGAAGGTCCAAGCAGCCCAAGACTTAGAGAAAGAAACCAAACCGTGTGGAGACCTAAGGTGTGAACAATACTCAGTGTGAATAGTATATGCTATGAATAGTAAATTCGAACACTATGTTTAGATTAGGAGTTGGATTCAGAATCCTTTGGTCGAATCAATTAGGAGCCGACCCTTGGTGCGTGAGTTAGGGGGGACACCATAAATACCATCGTGACCCCCTGTATCCTGTAGACCACGTTAAATCTATTATTTTTTGAACAACATATGCTTGTTTCTCATGTTGGGCTCATAGCCAAAACAGTGAGAATTGAGCGTTCAGAACCAGGGGTTGTTCTTGCTTTTTCTGTTGGGAATTGAGGGTTCGACGATGTTTGCTTTTTGGTCAGTGAGGATCCAATCAAGTGTGTGTTTGGGAAAATTTTGCAAAGAGCTGCAAGTTCGTGCATTGGTGTGGAGGATCAGCTAGAGGTTCATCAGGATACACAAGTTATGGAGAGGTTTTACGTCGAGAAGATCGGGTACCCCTTATCATATTATCTCTTACCAAGGCATGGCCATGGATTCTGGCAAAGTGGAGACAGTGCAGGCATGGTTGAAACCTCGCTCCATTCACGCGCTTCGTGGGTTTCTCGATCTCACCGGCTATTACCACAAATTCATCAAAGAATATGGTTCGGTTGCAGCACCTCTCACCAAATTTCTCAAGAAGGAGGCCTTTTCTTGGACATCCGACGTCGACACAACATTTTCAGCATTAAAAGCAGCCCTTGTTTTGGCTTCGGTCCTTCAGCTTTTGGATTTCTCAAGAGCCTTCACTATGGATTGTGAAGCCTCTAGCGCGAGCTTCGGTGCAATTCTGCACCAAGGTAGTGGCCCCATTGCCTTCTTCAGCCGGGTAGTTGCTCCTCATCACTCCAAGTTGGCTACCTATGAGCGTGAGTTCATCGACTTGGTCAAAGCGGTCCGTCATTAGCGTCCATACCTTTGGGGTGTGCATTTGTGGTCCAGACAGATCATTAAATCCTCGTATTTATACTCTATCAACGACTCTCCACTATTCCTCAGCATACGTGGATTAGCAAGCTCTTCGGCTATTATTTTGTGGTGGAATTCTGACCCGAACGTCAAAATGCAGCAGTGGATGCTTTGTCTTGTCGTGATGAGGAGAGTCCAGCCGCGCACACTATCTCAGGTCCCAACTTCTCCATATTCACCATGCTTCAATAAGAGGTCGCTTCTCTTCCGGAGTTGATCACTTTACGAGGTAAAAGTTTTGGCTGGTACAGCCGACCTGACCTGGACGCTGGTCGACGGCATGCAGTTGTACAAAAACATATTTTTGTGGTTGATTCATCGTTACTTTGGGCCGACGTGTTAACCGATGCTCATGTCATGGGTCAAGAGGGCATTCAAAAGACTTTCCATAATTTTCGAGCAACTTTCTTCATTGCTGGTGCGCACAGGTGGGTTCGGGACTATGTCAAAGGTTGTGTGGTTTGTTAGAAAACAAGACAACACTTGCATCCGGTCGGTCTGCTTCAACCATTGGTGGCACCGACTATGATTTGGGAAGACATCTCTATGGATTTCATTGAAGGTTTTCCCAAGGTAGGTGGCAAGATAGTGGTGTTAACAGTTATTGATCGTTTTTTCAAGTACAGTCACTTTATTCCTCTTGGCCACCCCTACACTGCCAACTCTGTCGCCTGAGCTTTCTTTGACGAAATTGTTCGCCTACACGGTATACCATGCTCCATTGTTAGTGATCGAGATCTAGTTTTCACAAGCAATATTTGGACTAAACTTGTTCATCTTTCTGGTGTTAAGTTTCACATGAGTTCGGCTTTTCATCCCAAGTCTGATGGACAATCGAAGTGGTTAACCGAACCATCACTATGTACCCGTGGTGTTTGTTAAGAGATCATCCTAAACAATTGCTTCAGTGGCTTCCTTGGATAGAATTTTGATACAATACTTCCTACCATTCATCACTGCAAATTCCTGGTGGTCTATGGTCGCGATCCTCCAATTTTATTGACTTATCAGCCAAATATGTCCCATGTGGTGGCCGTTGACCACCAGATGTGCGATCGTGATGAATTTCTCGCTGAGATTAAAGAACGTATTCTTCAAGCTCAAGATTACATGAAGTAACGTCATGAAAAGCATCACCACGACGTCAACTTTGAGGTCGGGGATTGGGTATGGCTTCGTCTTCAACACCGTTCGACGGCCGGGATTACCAACCAACAACACTCTAAGTTGGCTCCCCATTTTTACGGACCTTTTGTTATACAAGAACGCATTGGCTCTGTGTCTTGTCATCTTCATCTTCCTCCTAAGGCGCACATACATAATATCTTTCATGTCGCTATTCTCAACCCGTACCAGGGTCCCACTCCAACTGCCATTGGGAGATTGCATGGGATTGTGCATGGTCGGGTTGTTCCATCACCACCATCCATTGTTTGAGCTCGACTGGATCGTGGCACATGGGAATTATTGGTTCAATGGGTCGGTTGTTTTTCGGCCGACGCGACATGGGAAGTTGGGAACATTTGGAGGATTTTCGGCAACAATACCCTTTGTTCCAGCTTTAGGACAATTTATTTCGCAGAGAGGGCGGTAATGTTGTGGACGCATTTGTAGGAGAGACCTGCTAGCACCGCTGACGCAAGGGAGTCGTGACAAAGTCCTTGTCGGACATGGCACAGCACACGGCAGGGTTGCCGGCTGTTGTCCAACCTCCTGTTTCGGCAGGGGATGAGAATAGAGAAGGCAATCTAGATGTTTAGAAACAGATAGGCTATAGGCTATAGACTATAGTTAGTAAGAAATAAGAACTTTTAATTAGTTTTCTCCTTAAGAGAGATTATGTTAGAGATTGAGTTAGTTGCTTTCCATATAACTTCATCTTTCCAAATAGAGGTTGTCTTATTTATAAAAGGGCATCAGGTGTATTGGGAGAATCAAGCAACCAATAAACCAAATTATTCCACCTAGCCGGTAGGAACAGAGCCTTGCACCACCAGCGTAATGTCATCGTGCTCAAGGGCGTTCTTCGCTTCGCCAGTTATCCTTCGCATTGATCTTTCCTCTCCATCTCCCCACGCCATATCATTGTTGAAACTGATCCTACAACTAATTAAGCATGGATTTTTCTTCTAATTAAGCACTAAGCTAGTTCTTGGAACACCTCGCTTCACTCCCAAACTAATTAAACTAATCATAGTTTTGTCCTTTTGTTTAGATAAAATAGACCAATGCATTACAAATAAGAACACTTCACTCCCAAACCCATACAAAGTAAATACAAGTGATGTAATCCCTTGCTGTTAAAAAGCTACAAATAGAAATCACTTTAAAGCCTTAACGCTGGTTTGAAACAAGTCAATGGAACAAGTTGGAGGAAGGCACAATGGAACAATATTACTGTATATGGAAAATATTATTTATAAATGATCCTAGATCAGAAATCGGAAGCATTTGACATGGGAAGGAGCCATGAATAAGATAAATCAAATTTGGGAAAGAACCCTGAATAACTACAACACTCAAAAGCTATATGTATCTTCTGGTGATTTATGCAAGAGAATGTCAGTTCTACTACATGACAAATAAATGCTAGAGAGTAGAGATACCAAGGCACTTCAAAAGCTAAAACGACTATAGCGGCCCATTGTCAGCAGCCATAGTTCGGGAGGAAAACAAATAGTGTGAACTGGGACTTAAGCATGATGCAGCCATAATCAATTTTTCAAGTCTAACATCAAGTCTAAACCATTCATAAGGGAATGACAAGTCTAACATCAAATCTGAACCATATGTAAGCGAATGACAAGTTTAACATCAAGTCTGAACCATACAACAAAATCAAGGAACATTCAACAAGTTTGTTATTACATAGGAACATGCATGAATTCTATCATTACAAAAGCATCACATTACATAGGAACAACCTATTTCTTCTTCTTAGGAGTTAGCTTCTTTGTGGCTAGCTTCTTAACCGGGGATCTTATCTTTTGTGGGGGTGGAAGCAGATGGTTCACCTCCAAGACCATGAGCAAATGTGAGATCCAATTGGTGACTCATCATAGTTAGTTGTGGAGCAATTGTAAGATCATTCCCTGTAGATGTAGAAGTAGGTGTTGCAGCAACCTCAGATAAATCTTCCCTGCCCTTCTCACTTTTCTTCCTTGGAGAGTTTCTTTTCCTATAGCACATAGATGAAATTGGTAAGTGCATTATAATAAAATGTAAGCATGTATTTTAACACATATTTACCTTTTTCTTGGGGGCTTTTAGAGGGCATGCTCCCCTGCTTTGACGTCTTTGTTCTCCACAGGTCTTGAACTTATGTTTCCTTTGCTTCCTTTTTCCTTTGGCACCTCATTGCTAGCCTCAAACCTTTGTGTCCTTGGCCTTCCCGCTAACTTATTGAGCTTAGGTGGGTGCAACTTGAAACCACGATCAACCTTTCTCCAATGGGACTTGTTTGTCATCGGTTGCACAATTTCAGCATATGCAACTTTAAATTTAGCCAAGGAGTAGTAATCATCAACATAGTCCTCCATATCGGCTTGCCTATTGCTACAAATGAATCACAAGGTATACTGGCATGGTTTCCCAGATACTTTCCATTCTCTATATGTGCATTCCCTACTGAGAAGATGAACCACATGCCTTCTATTGTCAAGCATGTTCACTACCTAAGCACTTGTATTTGCTCCCGAGGTTGCCTTCAAGTGCCCAAGACCTCTAGTGCTTGCATTGAGTTCATGAATAACAACAGAAAGTATTCTACCCTCCAATCTGTCTCCAATCCCCCTTCTCTTATCACAATGCTGCATAATCAAGTTCCGGATGGTGTCTGTCGGTGATCTAATACCAATCTTACGTATGATTGTTTGTTTCGAGGAAACTCCTGGAAAATAAAACCATGCAGAGAATGGCAATGGGATTTTATACAGGTTCATGCCTTCTCCATGGAGAATTATAACCCTACTCTTGTGTGGCTATATTGAGTGTGTTGATTATAACCAAGAGTAAAGCTAAAGCCTAATATCTTGTGCTTCTGATTGCCTTATCCTCCGATCGATGTCCTTGTTATCTACTGCCTTCAATCTTTATATAGCGCATAAAGGGGTAACAGTTTCTCTAGGCCAAGTGGCGTCTCACTGTTTCGTATGATAAAACTGTTAATGGAAGTTGCTGTTATAGCGACAACACTCCCACGTCGCTAGGCAGTTGTCGTCAGAGATAGATAAAGGGAAGTGCAGTTATTCCAGAGAATAACTGCATATGCTAACCACTCTGAGTGTTTAACACATCCCATAAGACTCTCTGACCGACTAGACTCACAAGTCTACAGGCTTCGTCATTCAGAAGGTCGTCGTAACCAAGCTAGTCGTAGGAGGTTCTACGATTACAAGGCAGTCGTAGGAGGACTTAGGACTTCATCATGGTCGTAGAAAGACTTACGACCATGAGGTGATCGTAGAAAGACTTACGATCACATAGCTAAGTTTATCCCTTATGAACATTTAAGACGTATACTCGTGGACAGCATAAAGATGTTGCTATCCATAATAAGAATTATATATAAATAATAAAATGAGGATTGTTATATCCTCGTCTGTGTCCATGAGTTCAACCACTGGAAGATCCTTAACATCCATGATCCAAGAGTTGTACGTGTGTGCAATATTGTTGTGCATGTAGTCACACTTCACAGTTGTATTGAACAAGGCCCTACTCTAGATGTAAGGGTGGTACTGGTTGAGGTACTCAATGGCTGCAGGATAATTTTCTTGAATTACTTCAATGTGCTCATGCAAATCCTAATATTTGTAAGATCGTGCCGCTGTCCACATGTTACTGGAGACCACAGGACCATGGAACTTCTTCTGCATGTTCCCCCAAAGATGTCTGAAACACTCCCTATGCTCAACATCCTGGAAAACCCTCTTTACACCTGCGCATACCCCATTCCCAGCATTTGTATGCAGAGTCAACCCATGTGGGTTGCCGATTGCCTTGTGCAGATGCTACATAAACCAAGTCCAATTCTCTATAGACTCCGAGTGGATAATACCATATGCAACTGGGTACATCCGGTTGTGGCCATCTATGGGCGTAGAAGATGCCAACTGCCCATTGTACCTACCGGTGAGAAAGGTTGAGTCAATGCCCAAGTACAATCTGCAACCATTAACAAATACGTCAATGCAAGGTTTTAGTGCAACGAACATCTTGTGGAAGTATGTCTTCCCACCATTCACCTTGGTGTCTATCTCAACAATGCTACCTAACATTTTTCTTCATGCTCTGCCTTGAAACTGTACAAAGATTGGAAACTCTCCTACCATGGCCATATAGCTGCTCGAGTGCTAACTGTCTCCCAACCCACAACTTCCCATAGCCAATTGTGGCATTGTATTTTTGTTCGAGTGCCTTTTGCAACTCACTTGCACCCATAGTTGGATTTTCCCTAATCAAAGGAAGAATCCTATCTGCCACCGAGCCCTGCGATGCCATAGAGCTCTTTATTATACTTGTTGAAGCACATCTGTGGGACTCAACCAACACTGTAACATGCAAATAGATTACAGCAACTTTGTATTTAATACAATGAAATGAACATTAGTTAATACAACTTAAACTATGTTTCGTTAGTACCGTGGCGCTTGTATCACTCCTAGTGAGCACAGTTATTCTCCGGGGACAGTCCTCCTTCTTACATTTTCCTCTGTACTATTTTTTGTCAGTCTTACATTTGCTTATTTCAAACTCTCCCTTAATAGCAAATTGCCTCAAAGCTAATCTGAATTCCTTCATATTAGGAAAGGTGCTGCCCAATTCAATCCTAGGATTTTCCTTATCATGCACATGCACTGGCTCCACATGTGCATAGTCAGTCACTAGTAAGTTGTCACCATATGTATCAGCACCTGTTGATCTACCATTGTTTTGATCACTAGCATCATCATTTGTACTTCCTTTGTTCAAATCTAAGTTCTCCTCCTCCCTTAGCCCAAGCATGTCAAACATTTGCTGATCCGTGATATACACATCATTTCCATCCATATTAGCAGGATTGGGTGGATCAACTTGGGGACTAGTAAAAATCTTCTCCTTGACTAGCCCATATGAGAGTGAGCGCGGAGTTAGCACAAGGACTACCTGGTTATTGCCATTGTGATGTTTCTGCCTATTCACTACTAGGATCAACATGCAAGGATGTGTGTGGACTCCATACTGATAGTGCGAAGTACTAGAAATACCACTGCAAATAGTTGACAAGTTCATTTGCCTATCCACTATATATATGAACAAAGAAACCAACTTGCTATCCGTGTTTGCATCAAACAACCCCGTAAGTTCTGCATCAATACATAACCTAACTTGTGTTCCTTTCTTACTATCAAAGTGTCATATCAAAGCATCCTGCGTCGACAGTCAATTTGACTTCTGTTTCAAGCTAGAGTTCAGATCTAACATTGAGTCCAAATCTCTATCATCTACCACCAAATTGTGAGCTACATATGATTTGGTGCTACCATCATCAAGTTGTGCTAGGTACGCAACAAAGTTAGCAACTACTCTATATGTGGTACCACCCTCAACCCTACACTAACGATTAAATGAAATGCCATGAACATGTTAGTTATAGCTGAGTCTATTTCCACTCCACATAGTCCACAATATAACAAAAAAGGAGATTTACCCGCTGCTGCAATGGGATTGTTCTATTTTTCACACAACGGGAAGACGCAGCCGCACCAGGCGCGGAGGGTGAGCTGGGGGCAGGCCCGGAGATGCGACGACCGACTGGGGGCGGGCCTAGAGACACGACGCGAGGAGCTCGAGGGAGGCGGGGTTGGGGCGTGATGGTTGATTGAGGGGCGGGACCTGCAGGGATCTTAGGGGAGGTGGCGCTAGGACACGGCGTGCTACTGAGGGTTGTACCAGCATGGAGCTCGAGGAGGTGGCACCAACCTCGCCAAGAGCTTCGCTCGGGACCTGGCCAAGCCCTAGTGCTTGCTCTCTATCGCCTGTGCTCGAGTCAATCGGATAGGGATGAGATGAATCCGAACAAGAAAGGGGCAAAAGAGGTACTTCACTCGGGAATAGATTGGAAAATAAGAGAAAAAATGAGAGAAAAATAAAGATAATGACAAATTTCAAAGGAGCAATAAAGTCGAGTGACGTATATCCAATTTCATAAAACTAAGTGACATATCTCAAAAATGGCATATTTCTAAGTGGTATATATCCAATTTTGCCAAGATATAATACATGCTTAGTGTTTAGTTAATTAATGTCTGGTTGCTCTAGCTATGACAGTGAGAGTATGTTTGTATATAAGGATTACCAAAGTGTAGTTATTTTGGGGAGGTAGGGAAATATAGATTAAATAGCGTGATCTGTTTATTTGATTGTGTATAGTAAAGAACAGTGAATTGCTTCTAACATATACATTAGGTCGTTGTAACTTTAGGTAACGTCGAACATGCAAAACTTGCATGTGTTTTTTACGACTGTCTCGTACGTGACGGATCGGGTGAGTTGGACATGTCTAGATGCATAATCAATGTCTACTTAACAACATGTTGTAATCCTTAACGGTTTGCACTAGTAAATTAACACTCCAGAAAAGACAAAAACTCGCATTCCAAATAGAGAGCATGAAATAGGACGTATGAAATTATGTGTTTTCCTTGTATGTGTGACTTTCTATGTATTATCACAAGTACCAAAAAATTATTATCATATGAAATCAAACGTTGTATTATCACATGCACCATAAATTAGTTACACACTGAAATCAAGGTGCATGAAATTAGGTTGTATTATTAACTTAGTCATAATTAAATATTAAATTAGAATTAATAATTATGACTAATTTATTTGGACTAACGAACTATGACTAATTAATTACAATTAAATTAATTATGACTAATTAATTAAGAATATTTAACTATGACTAATTAATTACAAAAATTATGACTACTTAATTACAACTAATTAAATTAATTATGACTAATTAATTATGAATAAATTAACTATGACTAATTAATTACAACAGTGATGTCCGAGACAGAGGTTACAACTAAATCATGTGGACAAGGGAAGTCTCCTCTCCTGGCCACAAACTTGACACATGTCGCTTGTCAGTGAGTCCGCAGTGTTATTTTTTATTTTGATCTTCGAAGAATGTTAGATTTATTGTTTTATATATAAACAGTACTATACTATCCTAAGACTCGTTTTTTAAGTGGTAGGGTGGATCCGTAACTTATCAGATCTGGTTCAGTCCTTGGGATATGTCAAACGGGTACACTGTGTCATTGCGTGCAAGGATGATTGATGGAATTGTAGTACTTAGAAGAGGGATATTATATAATATTTTGGTTGCACATATTGATTGATGGAACAATTTTTAGATAATTTTGTATGAATTTTACAGAAAACAAACAGTTCAATTCTGACCAGAAAGCAGTTGTACTCATCCGTACTTCAATCTATACGACCTATCCTATGTTGGATCTGGAATATAAGTTTTATTCTTTAAGATAGGGGAAACAACAATTTAGTATTAGCTCTAGCAGTTTAGCTCCACTTGGCTTTACTAAGATATATGGCTGTTTACAGATAATCAAATTGTAATGTCTCACTGAGAGGGTCTCTGATACATATGCAGACGCATCATTGGTCGCATACATCAATCAGATAGATTTGGCAGCTTCCAGTCGCACTCATCACAAGTGATTTACAAACTCCTAAGAAAAGAGAGAAATATGCTAGAAATTCTATTAAAAAAACATCCAGCCCTTAATCTAGTGGGTAGCAGCCATTGGATGCTACTTAGAGATATATATTACTTAGCATTTTTAAAATTAAAGATATTCCTTACTTAAAAAAAGGCTATAGAAAAAAGAAAGGTGTCATATATCTACTCGTCCATGAAAAGGATATTATTTATGCAGAAATAAAAATATTGACTTTACTCTTCCCACAATATATACGAAGATTTTGTGACTGAAAGAAGTAACAGTATCTTTCAAACAATGTGCTTAAACATAATCCGCTGCCAAGTAAAAACATCTCAATTAAAACATGAATATCTAAATTCCAAACCATAATTAGAATTGATTAGAAATATAAATAAAAAAATAGTACGAACTAGCTGTGCATATGTGTGAGAACCCGACAAAATTAGAATCTCTTAATCATCATTAAAGACATGTATTAGGATCAATCACAGTAATCACACCTTTAAACTTTCTATTAATAGCAAGCACAGTTGTCATCACAGCATTATCATAACCCAATTCTGGATTGGTTTACAAGAGTATTGTTACAACAATTAAAGTACAGAATTCACATCGTTAAATCAAAAGAATATACTACATCAGATCAAATCATAATTACAACTTTGAGTTCATTACAAAACGATTAAACAAAGATTTTGCATTGCATATCTCTGAAGCCTTCCTTGATGTATTGTTCGTCCATCGCCGTCCAATCGAATCGCCTTCCTCGACTTAACCCAAGTACCACTACTACTCGGTTTCACAACCAAACATAAGACCATTCCCAAATCGAAAACCATAGCATAGAGTTAAAATAGAATAGTTTGCCGTCAGAGTACAGTAGGAATCACCGCGGTTCCCAGATCAACCTAGGTTAGTTGGCACCGTGAGTATCGAGGTTACCCAAACTGACCTGGATTAACCGGCATCTTGAATTCTCAAGTCACCGAGGCTAAACCAAACCAGTCGGCACCTGGATACCCGCAATACCTAGACCAACCTAAGCGATCGGCGCCGTCTTATTACCGTAGGTTTCATCATTCGGCATTCCCAAATCCAACACCTACGAATACCAAATTTCCCTCAGTTCACAGCATATGGCAAAAACCCCTTAGAAAGGCACAGAAGCATAGGGGCCAATAATCAGCCACAGGAAGCCACACTTTCCCCATTTTGAGCCCACAGTGCACTGACATAAGGATAAGACCAGGGTAAAAGTAGAAATGAACAGGAAGCTTGGTAAAAACAATTTGCACAGCCAGGAGATAAGATCGGCCGAGTGCACTCCACAGCCAAATGCAATCCCCCTGGCCAAACCCCTGCCCAAGACAAAGACCACCATACATTCCCCGGCCCAGATCCAAAGACAAGATCAGGCGACCAAGAACCAAAGAAAGCCGACCACAGATCCATCCATCCCTGAATCCATTCCCCCATTCTAAGCCAACACACAAGAACCCTTTCCAGTGCATGCCCCTCTCCCAGTTCCTCCCAACAGAAGGAGCAAGAGCCAGCACCAAGGAGCAGAAAGAAGGCCAGCACCAGGGAGCAAGAGGAGGAAGCCACCAGCAGACAGCCAGGAAGCCAGGAGAGCACCAGCAAGCCAGCACTACCATCCTTCTCCATCCCAACCCAAAGATCAGCAAAGAGGTGAACTCAAATCCCATTAGGGTACACTGCCCAGTTTGCACATCATTCATTTTTACCACCAAAGCTCATTAGCATCACAAGCAGCAATCAATTCTCATCACAGAGCAAGGGGACCAGGGAGTAGAGAAGGAGATGAGTGTTACCAGCCACAGCCGAGCCATCATCAGCAACCCCAGCCGCAGCCAAACCACCATTTTTCCCCCCAATCCATCAATATGAGCATGCATCCAATAAAATTAAGCATTAGCATCAACCAAATCGGCTAAAGAAAGCAACCGTAGCAAAACCAGTTAACCAGAAGCCAATCTGGTAGTAGACCAAGCAGTAGGCCGAGCTGTGGGGGCTCGAGCGCAGCCAGGGAGGAGGCGGCGGTTTGAGCCAGAGGCGGCCGGCCGTGTGGCCGGGCCGGCCGAACTAGAGAAAGCGGCGAGAGAGAGAGCGGAGAGGGGTGAGAATCAAACCGGTGGAGCTTTGGGCGGCCAAGCGGCGACCGAGCCGTGCGGAGGGGGACCGCGAGAAAGCACCGAGGAGAGCTCGGCGCGCGCGGCCAGCCTTGGCCGCACGGAGGAAGAAGAAGGTGGAGTAGGGAGCCGAGCCGGAGGAGACGGCGGCGGTAGAGAAGGCCGCAGGAGAGCGGGGACGGTCGACCGAGTCACGGCCGGATCGGAGGAGCCCATGGCGGCCGGCCGGCCGGAGGCCGAGCCGGCCGGGCCGACGCAGGCAGGCCGGCAGAGAGCCGCGGGGAGAACTCGAGCGCGCGCCTCGGGCATGAGGATCCAGCATGAGGAGCAGCGGCAGCGGCGATGGCGATGGCGAGCCGGCGCGAGGAGCGGCAGCGGCGAGGAGCGGGCACGACGCGAGGGAGAAAGCACCAGGAGGAAGCGGCGCTGGGAAGAACCGAGAGAGAGAGGGAGAGGAGGAGACGGGAGTGAGGGAGAGAATGAGGGAGGTGAGTTTCGGCCGGGGTTGGGATAGGATAGAGGGAGGGGTAGTTAGGTAATTTGATAAGTAGGGTTAGGGTTTTTAGGTAATTTAGTAATTAGGTTAATTAGGGTTTTGGATGATTAGTTAGGATAATTAGGATTTTTGTAGGTTAATTAGGTTTTGGATTAAATTAGGGTTAATAGGGTAGTTAAAATCTGATTTTAAAGAGATATGCTAACTGAGTCGGGTTACGGGAAAAATATTTATAAATTAAAAATTGGCTAACCAGTAGAAGTCGCATTAGCAGTTATGATCTGAATATCACCAAAAATCACTAAATATTTCTCGGTATTCTATTTGTATTACCGCGTTGCTTCAGAAGACGAACTCCAGCCGACCGGCGTAGCTGATTCCGGACTCATCGACACCGACACCTACTATTACTACGAAGGCAAGCGATCCTCTTGAACATCAATATAGCTATTTTAAATGTAAACCGTATATTGCTCTATCATATATGTACTGCATCAAAACTATTTCTCAAAATCAAATTGGATTGAGATGATGAGAAAGATAAGAAAACTGAGATGAGATGAAATTGAGAATTACTATGTGGGTAAAGGGGGCCTTGATAGAGAAAAGAGATGATGATGATGATGATGATGATGATGGTAAGAGATGGGACCCTTTACCTACAGCTATAATATAAGGACTAACAAAACTCTTACTCGGTCAGATGCCGTAAAATCAGTGCCAACCATTTCCCGTTTGGTGAGCGTAAAATGCTACTGCTTACGTAATTACGTTCTCCATAACGGAATGTTGGACACGGAGGATAGCGGTCCAAGGTGGAGTGTTGGGCACGGATGATAGCCGCCCAACCAACATTGTTGGAACTCGGTGGAGGACTGGTGCGCTCAGACACCGACGGAAAACAATGGGTGGAGACTTAATCACGTAACACGAAAGCGTTACGTATTCGAACTCAAGTCGCATCAAAGGAAATGCGATGGACCCGATTCACGAGAGCTCGAAATAGTTATGGGTAAAGTGGCGCAAGCTCTGCGATGCTATACAAATCATGAATTCATGCGGTCTCTGGATTGGAGTCTACGGGAACCACTGGGGGTCTTTCTTCTTTCCGAGTGACTAGTAGTATTTTCAGAATTAAAATTGCAACTTAATGTTTTAATGGTTTATTTTCGAATGAGATGATTTTAGAATTTGTGATAAAGACCGAGATCACCATGCGATTGCATTGTTTGCTATTAATGCTTCTTTGAGTACTACAGACTCAACCTTGTTAGTATTCTCCTTTGTTAGATCCTAGTCCAAAGGAGCTATCCCGAAGCGGGCAAAGGACTTGCAGTACCGATCAAAGCAGCGGGAGGAGAAGGCACCAATGGCGAGGACTGAGCGAGATGGAAGCCATCTTTGACTCGTGGGACGAGTAGGAGGGCGGTAGTCCAGAGCAAACTCCAGAGGCGGAGAAGCTCCCTTTTGCGTTGTGTAATAGCTTTAGTAAGAACCCTAGTCTTATGTGGCTACTACTGTAATAAAGATGTACAGTTTCTATTTTATTGTTCTGCTGCGCAACTATGATAAAATGGCTTGCTATTCGTCGGAGCGGTGTTCTACCGGGCAGACGAATAGTAATCCGTATGCCTAAGTGTGATTACCCTAGGGGTAATGACACGGGGCGTCACAATATGCTATGGGTACTGCGAATTCGAATTTGGATACTTCAAATAAGATATCATCTCATGGGGAAAACACTAAACGATATACACAACCATATTTTTACAAATTAAAATAGGAGAGAAACTATTAATCAAATGGATATATTTAAACTATAATTGTATACGTTGAATATGGTAGCGAATAGTAAGGATAACTCATATTTGTTTTACAACCTTATTCGAACATTATTTAAGACATGTCTGAATAGTAATACATCATAACGCTATAAAGGAATTTAAAAAAACCTTTATACAAAATATTTTAGTAATCTATAATGGACGGACCACCTTTCTAGTATATATAGAAAAAGGGAAATGGTTGTTGAATTCTTCTAGTTAAATACTTACAGGTTGCTGTGACCAACTGACCATGGAGAAAGGAAGAAAAAAAAAACGGCAGGATCAGCTGCTGGTTCTGTACTTGTGCTGCATGCTTGCTTCTTTAGCTCGTCACTGAGTTTTAAATTTTAAATTGACCATGTTGTTCTATTGTTATGATTTCGTTCTTTGACATTTTCAGCACCTCACCTATATTACTTCGTTGGACGATCTGAGTTTCCATGCATCGGATTCTGTGCTCCTATAGAAAATTAACCTAACGTTGGTTACTCTGGAAGGAAAGTTCTTTTTCGCGCCGATTTATGCCCATTTCACATCGAGGGGCAATAATTCTGAAAGTTCTACCTGCAGTGTGATATCAAAAATAATTTGAAACGACTCTGCTTTATTAGCCCTTTCCCTTTAATCACATCGTTTTGGGTTCGTATAAAGTTGTTCTTACCGAAGTGTGAAATTATATATTCATTCCGACGGGTAAAGTAGAAAATATAATTGGTACTTTGTAGTAAAGCTAGTAATAGAATAACGAAGGAAACTGTTAACTGAATGTGAAGCCCACGTATCAAAGAAAATAGAATTTTTTATATTAATTAACTTTTTAAAAATTTATTTTAAAGCTAACCCTCGTGAACTTTATTTTCAATTTTGACCCTTTTACAATATTATGTAAGTTTTCCTGTTATCAATTGACTTTCAAGTCCTACCACGAGTTGGTTGTGTAGAAAACAAGAAGTTATACAGTGCCACATAAGGTTTCATGCATAGGAAAAATTCATAACAACTTGGAAATGCCAAGATCGACTTGATGTGTAATTGTATATCGTTTTTGATTTGCTTTCGATCCTTTGAATTTTGGCGGTTGATGGAAATTGTTAGACCCGAATTTTCTAATCCCGGATCCTCTGTGAACAATACTGTGCTACTCCCTGGATCAGTAGGTAGCACTCACAGACTCATTGCTGAATCATAGCATACAAGGCGCAAATTTAAGATATTTAATTAAACAAACATCAGAGTGACATAGACCACGTCGGGTCAAATTTTACATAAGGGCCACTAGGCCAAATGGATTACATTACTCAAAAGCAGCGGAAACAAAAGGGAGGGTGGAGCTCATCTCTCCACAGGCAAGCGACTGGGGTGACCGACGTACGACCGATATTATCCAAGCATGGGTAATATAGGTTGTACGCAAGTACCAAGGAGTCCACAAGACTGGGGCGAGACCTACACTACAGAATCTACGCTACTCTTCAGGGTTCCCGTGGCCATCGTCCTCAGGCTCCTCGTAGAACGCGTAGTCTCCTTGCTCCGCATCATCTAGAGGGTTTGGGGGAGGAGCGAGAGTGAGCACAACTACCGTGCTCGCGAGCCAACACACAGTATGCAATAGTATACATGCAAGGCTTAACAAGGATGGCTCAGGTTCTTTTATTTGCTAAAGCAACATTTCAAATTACCATAATTACAAAGTCCTATGACTTAGCATTTTAAACGGATTGCATTTTCATTTAAAGAGATTAAGTGCAATATTAAATAACAGCGAAGGTTACCTCCACCTTATGCTTAATTTTGATAACGGTTACGTCCACCGATTATCAACACTGGGTATGGCTACCCAGGAAAATCAAAAACAAGGGCTGGATGAGCCCAACACATTTCCATTTCCACCCACAAAGATTTTTGAAATAGAACTAACTCAGGTTAAGTTCCCATGTCTGCCTTTGACCGAAGGCGTGGCTGTTTAAACAGTTTAGACTCTGCAGAGGTTGTACACTGTACCCACAAGAGATAATCATACTCGTTACCCCACATGATTCCTTAGTCATGTAGTTGAGCGATCGTCACAGTAACGTTTCAAACTACCTTGCCCCTTCCGTCATCTCACCCCTATGGCCAATTCCATAAGTTGTGCGGGATGCTTACCACAACGACTAGCAAAGCTGGCCCCGGCCACAGTGACTAGCGCAGCTGATAACTTCACCTTTTTCGGTGTCTCATTCAAGCCAGCATACGTCCTGCCGCTTGCACACTTCTAACACCGGTTGTGGGATGACATTCAGAGTTCAATAGTTTTACTAGGCCAAGTTGCACTTTGCAGACTTGCGGTTGTACTTGTTTTACACAGGAGGTCCTGACAAGATTAAGTCCTTAATTCATCTGGACGGTTCATACCACATGCCAACCATTCTCGTGCTACGTCCGCACCCACCATTCTTTCCATCCGTCCAGATATGGTACTAGCAAATTGTTTAGGGTTTTGGGAAGGAAAACCAATTAACGCAACACATTAGTCATCTACCTCCAATGACTGCCCAAAACCATTTTTCATGTTTAAAGGATGATGATCGGGACAATTATTGTCCCGGTACTTAAGCAAGACTAGCATGTCGCTTAAATACAACCTATACTAGTATTACCATATAATTACTAGGGTGACAAGGAATACTGGATTCAATTATCAAAGGATGGCTTAATAAGTAATTAATCAACAAATGAGTATTTAACTACCTTAAGCTTTAACATATCATTGTTTACCAAACTAAAGCATGCAACTTTGCTATTTTAAATAAACATAGTTTGCATAAAAATGTAGGTTCGGAATGATAAAAGCATTGACTCGCCTTGGTTAAAGGCGGAGGGGTCCTGGTAATCTTGAGCTTGGTCGAAGTGGAGGTCTCCGGCGTCGTCGAATCCTAATCGGTCGAAAGTACCGGAAAAGACACAACGGCAAAGAGAGCAAATAAATACCAACTCAATAAATAATGAACTCCAAAATGAATAAGACCAGTACCATTAGCAAGATCTCGATTTTAGAAAATTTTAGAAATTGGTTTCACAATTTTTGGAGTTATACAGAAAAAGATATGAATTTTGGAAGTTTTTAACTGATTTTCCAATTAAATGAAAATCGAAAATCCAAAAACCAGAGTCGACACGTGTCGGCGCTGTGCTCGATCCACGGCCTCGCGTGCTCGTGGATCGAGTCCATGCAAGACGGCGCCGACGGCCTGATGGCGAACGCCCGCCCGCCTGCCCTGCAGACAGACGGCGGGCCCCACTGCGGCGGCGGGCGGCGCGCGTAAGCGGCGGCGCGTTGGCGCCAACGCTGTCGCCTCGCGTTCTCCGCGAGCGAGCGAGAAAAGAGGGAGGGAGAGGAGCGACGGAGGCGGCGGCGGCGCACGCGCGCGCGCGAAGGCTGGCGAGCGGAGGCGGGGCGCCGAGCCGAGACGAAGAGGCGAGGACGGGCCGGCGCCGGAGCGAGGCGACGGAGGAGGCGCCGAGGCCGAGCCAAGAAGAAGGAGGCCGGGCGACGGGGCTCGGCGCGGGAGCGGCTCGGCAACGACGGCGAGTGGAGGTGGAGGAGGAGAAAAGAGAAAGAGGCCGGGACGACGGCTTAAATAGCCGAGGCGAGCGGGGTGAAGAAGAAGCAAAGCGCGCGCGCGCGGAGGAGGAGGAGGGGGGTCCGGCGGCGCACGGCGCGGACGGACGGACGGGACGGAGGCCGAGGCGGCGAAGCGGAGTGGGCCACACAGGCGCGGGGCGGCGATCGAGGCGGCGGCGCGAGGCGGCGGAGACCCGGCGCGGCGGAGGCGCCGGAGGAACCGGGCCGGGCCGGGCCCGCGAGGTAAGGGGGGAATTTAGGGTTAGGGTTTCGATTTTGAAATTTGAAATCAAATTTTGATTTTTGAACTTCAATGCAAAACAGGGTGTTACAAAAATATGGACAGGGTTTCGACTGACAATACACGGACAAGGATGCAAGGAAGACTTCGGTGATATGCATACAAGATTTTATTTTTACTTTTGTAATGTACTCAATGATGTATTATTTTTATTTTGATTTGATGTAAAGAATTCTTGTAATTAATGCCGTGTTTGTATTAATGTGTTACTTCCACTTGTACTGAGTTCTTGTAATTGGGTTTTGTACTGATGATGATATTTGGATTTGAGAATCCTGTTGTAATGTCTCGATATAATTTGCATTTAATTGTGTGTGTATCATATGTTTCATATTATTTTGTGATTACTTATGATCATTGTTTGGATAAGTCCATTTTATTACTTATTACTGTTTATCCTTGCATAGATTAGTGTACATTGTTAGGGTTCTCAAAGTACGGATTTGGATGGACACAATGGAAGAAAAATGACTCAAAGGCTTAGCAGATGCTAGCAACACCATCCCTTTTTTCTTTTGTTTTTCTTTTCATCTTCCTCTCGGTTTGGGGCTGTACCCGTCAACCATTTAATACAAGGCAGAACACACAGGATTTCCCCTCTCCCTTGTTCTCCACCATTAGCGGTATGTGCGCACGAGGAAAGCGCGGAGCTGGCGGCACGTGCGCACGCGAAAAGCGCAGATCCGGCGGCGCGATTGTCTTGGAGGCGCAGCGCGACGACGGGTCGGCGAGAGAGGCGGCGTGGATCTTGGCCGGGGAAGAGTAGCAGCGACAGTCTCGCCGGATCCGGATCCGGCTAAAGCCGCTGCCGCTACTTGCACGAGGAAGCTCTGCTTCTGAAAACAGAGAAGGAGCCAAGAAGAAGACCCTGACGAAGCTCTTCCGTCCACCGCATGATCTGACGTACACGTCGTCCAAGAAGAATACGAAGGCGCATGGAGCTGGGGGCGGTGCGAATCCGGTGGCCTCGGTCTCGGGTTCCTTCTCCCCTGCGTTGCGCTCGCTTATTCGCCGAGTTGGCTGTTGAGGAGGAAGACTACGACTAATGAGGCCACCCCTGGGAGTGGAGATGCTCCTCCCAGAGGCGGCGGAAGCGAAGGACGAGCGGAGGCTAGGAGGCGGCGGTAGTGACAACAAATCCTAACCCTAACCTTTGCTCCGATATTATATTATGAATATAATGTGTATCTATTTCAAGAGGTTCAATGAGCAATATACATATATATATATATAGGAAAATGGTTTGGTATTCCTGCGAGTATGTACTACCGCCTCTCATATACCACTTAAATCGTATGATAATACCTTTTTATCTATTTGAGTATACTCCAATGATGATTATAAGATACTCCAAAGTGGGTTCTATGAAAAAAAAATCATGAAAGTCCACTTTTTATAGAAAATTTATATGTATACTTTTGTTTATATATGAAAAAGGTATATTACAAAAGGATATAGCATATACAGATAAAAAAATACAAAAGACAAATAAAGAAATACAAAATAGCTCCTGTTCTACCACCCTATTCTAACACCAATATCTTTCGGAGCCTAGACAATCGAATTACTCCGTCAAGTTCAACACGTGACAATTTAAGAATATTAATTGAGTACTAACATGCATGTCTCAATTACTACAATTGAAAGATATATGTCGGTTTGGTTTTGAGAATCAGGATACATGACAAATTAACCACTTAACATTGCACTACAGATGAAGTTGCTTGCACTGAAATTCACTACATGACTCAACGCCGAAGGAGGGGCAAAACTAGCTAGGACACAATTACTAAAAAAATAATTTGTACTGGCATGGATAAGATGCTTGCAATGAGAATTAGTACATGCGCATGACAACGCTATCTGGGCATTGTGAATTGTGACAGCCATAGTGCCAAGTGAGCACGCTCCAAAAATATAGTATAGTCATGCTCACGCATGTCGCCTGTTTCCCTTGCTCGTCATTGTGGTAACGTCATGCATGGTAGGCCGGTCTTCGGCACTTTATTAGATATACACAAAAGTGCAATATGAGTGCATATCCTTATCTCCATAGCTTCGTTTCCATTTCGTCGAGGAGGCCAAACACGAAGATATTATCAGCAGTGGCGGTGGATTGGTACAAAAAAAATTAAATTAAAGGTGCATGCCAATGAGACTTGCTTATCTACTTGTGGCTTGTCGAATACCGACTTGTCGATCAACAGTAGTGTGCCTGAACACGACTGAGCTGAGGGTGCTAGAGGTACACCATGAGCCGACTGTCGGTAGTGTGTGTCAGCCCCCAACTGCCCCTCCCTTGGGTCCGCAGTTGGCTAGAATAATTATTTTAAGGATATCATATGTTCAAATTTTAAAAAATTATAGCGGAAAGTCCACACGTATAGTACCTAACTCGTGGTTGATGTAAATCAAACTATAGTAAGAGATATCATGACCATTAGGCTATGCTATGGTCGGCGAAACCTGCAAAATAACTCAGTCAAACTAGCGTGGATCGACCTTATTAAAGCCAATGCGAGTCAAAACTCGAAAGGCTAATATGAATCAAACTCAACTTCCATTGGACTTAGGACGGCTGTCTAGACCGGCCCATATAGCATTAGGCCCATTAGGCAAGATTCGAAGCGGCGGAATCGCCGAGTCGCGTGTGCGGGACAACCAATGCAAGATAGCAGCAAATCCCCTTCCACCGCGCCTCTTCCTGTCCAACCGAAGGCCCGACAGCCGCCGCCCCGGCTACACCGCCGCCGTGCTATTCGCCCCACGCCTCACCGCCGGCGGACGGGGCAAAGTTATCGAACGGATGCCGCAAGCGCGGTCCGTGGCTGCTTCTGCCCAACTCTGGCCCGCTCTCCACCGGCCTTGCAAGTTCGTTCCTCTTCTTGTTACTTTTCCGCGCTTATTTTCCTAGTTTTCAGATTCCCGAAGACACTATCTTGTTGTTGTTGTTGTTGTTGTTTGCTCCTAGATGAATCGCTACAGGTGCGATCTGACACAGGATAGGGGATTGCAATGATTGTTACACTTTACCATTTTGAGAGTTTGCAATGGGCTTATGGTTTAGGACGAAATTGAAATGTAGCTCGTGCATTATAGGCTGGGGGGAACTTTCGTGGCAGCCTGCCATAAAATGGTGATTCTGTTCTTCTCTATACCAAGATTTAACAAAACTGAAAGTGAAACCACCCAAATTTTAATGGATCAGTTACTGTGATTCTTCTGCTACTTGTGAGTTGTGTGACACCTACACTGTTAGTCCTTGCTTTGGCCTAATTTGGTACTAAGAGTCTAAGGCATTACTTTTAAGTATTTCCTGTACTAAGATTTTGAAAATACAGACGTGCACGTCCTTATAGTTTGATGCATGCAAAGTATTTTACAAAACACACACACACACACACACAATAAGCTGCAGTAGTATGTCTTTATGTGGTTCACTGTCTTACATGCTACAAGTACTCCTAGTTTTCAAATAGCCTTCTTGTTTAGGCCCAAATTAGTATGGCTGTTTAGAACATTCATATACAAGGAGTCCAATGTTGTGTAACACTAATCTACATCTTGAAACAGAAAAGCTTGAACACTGTTTGGCTAAACAAGGACAATAGATCAGAGATACAGACACACGACTACATTGGAGTATTGTTTACGTCACACAAACATGCTTGATTCACACATTTTGGGTCATTCTATCAGTTGGAAATGATGATATATAGCCTACCTTGCTAATGTGATACTTATACCAATGTTGCATGATGGAACTTCTGGGCCACTAGAGCGGACATGGAAGTAAGCTGGCTGCTTTGGCTTGGGCAAGCTCACACACTCGCTGCTTAGCATGGTAACCACATGATCCATAGTAGGTCTATCATCTGCACTCTCTTGAACACATAAGAGTGCCACCTGAACGCACCTTTCTATCACTTGACGATTGTCTCCTATACGACAACAAACCAGCTCACAACATTCTCCAACTCTCCAAAGTTGCCAAGCCTATTAGAAAACAATGTACTTTTGTCAAACAAACATTACCCTGCGAGCATTGCCGAAGCAAATGGGGTTGCAATCCTGAGTAACTTTTACTCACATATGAAATGAGATTGTATAGTTTTCCATCATATGGATAGAAACCAGTAGTCCTCTTCCCACTTATGATTTCCAAGACCAAGACGCCAAAGCTAAAGACATCTGACTTGATCGAGCAAACCCCATCAAAAGCATACTCTGGAGATATGTAGCCACTGAGTGACAGAAGTAGAATTGTTATATATTACCAAGCACAAGTATATAGATTTAGATTTAAATTTCCTAATACACTCCTATGCTTTTCCAGGAGAAAACTGCACAATTTTTAAGGCGAACGATTGTAGTCACTAATAAGTAATAACTAGCTGCAATTCAGCCTGTGGCTCTGTAAAATGAACTTCGATAGATCTATGCATTTTTCTCATTAAGAAAGCATATAAGTACGGCTCTATTTGATATGTACTGAAAAGCCAGATGCATCTGTCTTACTGTGTGCCTACTATTCTGGTGGTATTTAATTCTGTCATATTTGAGCAGAATATTCTGGCCATCCCAAAATCTGATATTTTTGGAGCCATGTTGCCGTCCAAGAGAATGTTACTTGCTTTCAAATCCCTATGAACAACACATAATCGTGAATGCTTGTGAAGGTATAGGATTCCTTGAGCTATCCCATCAATTATTTGTAGACGTATTGACCAGTTTAATTGTGCTCCTTTCACACAATCTGCAAAAATATGAATGAAATCATTGAAAGCATACCAAAAAATTGCATACAACTTCGAATTGTAGCATGTAGAAAAGAGAGGATCTTATTGGAGGCGTGCCAAATATGAAGAAGTCTAGGCTTCTGTTTTGCATATATTCGTAGACAAGCATCTTTTCCTGATCTCCTTGAATACAGCAGCCAAGCAGCTTAACAAGATTTTTATGTTGAAGCTTTGCTATCAGCTGAATTTCATTTTTGAACTCTAGTAAACCTTGTACGGAACATGCCGCAAGTCTTTTAACTGCTACTTCAAGACCACCAGGCAATACGCCCTGAAATTAATGGATATTAGAAAGATTGTTACTACAAGCATATATTCAGTAGAGGATATTGGATTTTATGTTTAATTTTTAAAAAATGGTAACATTGGTATCATTACGCTGAAGAACAAGGATCTTGTGCCTTGTATACATGTATGTTTTGGAAAAAAGAAAAACAAGCTATGCATACCTACAGCAAAATAATTTGATTAAAAAAAAGTAAACGACATTTAGAAAAATATACAATTTAAATAAAAAATAGCTGAATACAAATTCAAGTACATAATTACCTTATAAACAGGTCCAAAACCACCTTGTCCAAGTTTGTTTTCACTTGAGAAGTTTTGTGTAGCTTCTTTTATCTGAGAGAAATCATACAGTGAAAACCCCGAGCTACCTTCTTCAATCCTCCAAAGATTTATTACATTTTGTATCGCCATTGACAGCAGTTGTAGTTCAAATCTTGCTCGTTCTGAAAATAAAATGACATGACCTATTCTTGTTACTCATAGCCGGTAGCTGTATAAATCAATTCCGATTCATATTTCCTTGCACAAGGGAGAAATTATGAGACTAGTATTTACCTCTTTTTTTCTCTGTTTTGATCCAAATATGAACAAGCAACCATGAAATCGATACCACGAGGGAGAATGATCCAATTGTGACCCAGATCCAAAATTTGCTCGCTGTGAATCCATGGATACAAGTTATGATCAACAAAAATTCAGTCAATGTTGGATTTGGAAAAGTACTAATAAGACACATGGTCCTTAAAGGGTAAGCTTTAGAGGGGTGCAGATGAACATTTTCTTTTCTTTTGAAATTGTTCTTTGTTGATTTTACACGACATAGTATATGCATCCCAACTTAAACCCTTTAACAAAACATTTGCAATTTTCTTTTGATCGGGCAGTGAAGCACTCCTCTTTCTTTAATGTCTTTTGTCTCATCCATTGAATTGTAATCAGATAGTTAAGAGGGGGTGAAAGATGAAAGACTGTTTGAACCAAGTCAACAAAGACAGTATTAGAGATGAAACATACGTGTGGGCATATGCAGGGACAGCATCGGTGTTGCGGTAAAGAACTGAACATTTGTCTGGTACCACAGGTTGCAGCGCACCCCAAGGATCGCACCACCCATCTGGCCACCGTCAACCATGTGCTCCATGCCGGGGATGATGCTCTCCAGGCAAGACCGGCAATCCTTCGGCAGCATGTCCTCCGTGCACTGCACCAGCCCATATACCGTCTGGCTCTTCTCGCTGAACCACCCCTGGCCCGTCGAGTACCTATTCGGTCGTCTCACCACATCTTCAGTGAGCTTTCCCACGAGCTCGGATACAAGCTGATGGAACTGCTTGTGCTCAGCAACAGTATCCGGCGGAGGGTTCAGGTTAGCACTGACTATACATTCCGGAGCGTTGCTGAAGCCGGAGAGGAAGTCCTTGTCGGAGAAGCTTATCTGGGCCTGGTACGGGTACCAATCATCGAACAAGGTTATGTTGTTTTGGGAAGTGTAAGAGTTACTAGCGTTGTTGTTGATGGCTGCATCAAGGACCGCGTTGAGGTGCTTGGTGCAGTCGGTGCTGGTGGAGTCCCCTCGGCAGAGCACAGCGCCGTAGATCTTGTCAGGGCCCGTTCCGGCTGTGCCGGTAGCTGAGTGCAAGTGCGACTCTGTGACTTTGGCGATCAGTGTTTCAGCAAGGGTCCTCAGGTTGGACATGTAGATGCTGTTTGGTATGTACATGCTGTTAGCATTGCTGCAGAACGGCAGGTCACCGGCCAACATCTCTGGGGAAGAGAGGAGGAGGAGGAGGAGGGCAACAAGTAGCATGGTGCGTGATATGGGTGTAAAGGTGGCACAAAAACCTCTTTTTTTTTTTCTCTCGCTAGGGGCCTTGTGAATTGTGATACATGGGGCATGCCGTGGATCAGTGCGTGCTTAAGTACTCTAGGCATTGGCTTGGGCTAGTCAACACAAAATTTTAGTTTCGTCGAGACTTTGAGTTAGTAGACTAGTCCAAATTAAGTGAGATAGGCAATATGATGAACTTTCACAAAACACTAAATCTTTTCATTGAACCTTCATTTGGTTGATTATTGTCATCATTAAGCTCATGACTTCGCTAATTTTTTCCTGAACTTTCAACCCTGTTGTTATCTTCTTCAAAAGAATATTATGCACGGCATGTCACTACTAGGACTGCAGGGTTCCCATGTGTTAAACATTGAAATGTCCTCAAGTCCATCAAACACTTGTGACATTCATGTTGTAGTTTTGAGAACTAGTACTTCCTGCTAATTTCTTCTTTTTTTGCATTTTTTTGGCTGAGATGAAGTAATTAACATTTCCAGTTTTCCACCGTGCCGATACAAAATCTTTAACTAAGTTCTGCAGCAGGACTTTTGCAACCAAAAAAAAAAAAAAACTAGTGTTGCCCATGTAACACCTGCCCAATCATGGGATATAATACCGTACTTCAGGTTAGTAATACGTCTTCCCCTTCTCTCTCCAAAATTGAGTCTCCTTTTGTACTCCTTGTCCTTACACCACTCACCGTTGATGTCCACCTTCTTACAATTTTTTAAAATAATACTTTAAAGTTAATCTCTCGATAACTTTATTTTTAATTATGATCTTTTTTATCATGTCACGACATGCGGCGTGGCCAAACTGCTCTGTTACGCTACTGTCCTCGGCGTGACCAAACCTGCCAAGCAAGCCCTCGTCCGCACGTTGTACCAGCTATCGGCCCACTGTTGTTGGATTTGCAACAGTAGGGTGGAGGCGTTCATATGCGCGCGCCAAGTTTAGTGCATGTTGCAGGGTCGTAGGGCCTGCTAATTCCACCTGTGTGCGAATCGGTTCTGATAGTGAAGGATCGAAATGGCAACAGAGGGGGGGGGGGTGAATGGTGCCTTAAAATTAAGAGCTCCCCTTTTAATGTATTTAAACAAGATCTACAAAACCCTCTTAAGATGAGTAACACAAAATCAGAGAACTAAAATAGGTTTCATTCTCATTACATCAAAATCGGAAGATCCGATTCTACCGTGATGAGTTCCGCACTCCGTAGTTCCGGTAAGTGCGAAGTTCCGCTCATGATGAATTCACTTGGACAATCGGAAGTTCGATTGTCTCGACCAAGAACAATCTTTCGGGTTTTTCCCAAAATCCAAAGTGCTAAATCTTGAATGCTCTTCTCTGGTCAAGTTTCACAGGACATCATCCTAAGCAACATCTTGACCTCATGGAGAAGAATCGCAAACAAAGATTTAACAAACAAGCCAAAATCGGATTTCTTGAAGAAGGGGCAAGAAGGACCAAAACCCACGATAGACAAGATTCTCTGATTCTTAGTTCATGAAACTTTGAGGATGCATTAGCAATATTAAAACGACTCTAGATATCAAGTTTCAAGCTATTTCATAGGACGAATCAAAAGATGCATCAAAACCTAAATATTCAACAAGAACAGGAAGGGAATAAAAGAGGCATAAACGAGTAATCAAAACTTCAGAGTTTCATTGATAGAATCAAGAGATTACAGAGGAAACACAGAGGAATGATTACAAAGATTTTCAGTTCATCCTCTCAACTCAACAAACTCTCAAAAAACAAACCAAACCCTTTTGCTAAGGCTAACCCTAATTTTCTCTCTCAAAGTCTAACCTTAACTCCAGGGTTCTCTCCTATTTATAGCCTTTGCTAATGGGCCTCCAACCCATTAAGCCCGCTACACCCGAACGGAACCGCCTCCACTTTTGCCGCTTTGCGAAAAGACCCTTTCGCCCCTTGCGCACCTTCCGAAGCCTCCGTACACCTTGTTGTGCACGACTACAACCGCTTCAAGATTCACGCCGTCTTCGACACATCCCAACCGTTCTGACCTCAACGCCTCCTGCGCCTAGTCCGGTCCACGTGTCTCGCCACGACTCCATCTTGATGCCCTGCAGTCAACACAGACAAAAACACATCACATAGCATTGCACAATATCATAGCATCAATAATTGTATAAGACTCAAACTCATACAAAATCAAAATCACAAATTAATCTTCTCTCGCATTCGACACAATCGAAGTTCGCGATTTACCACAAATGAAGTTCCGATTTCCGGAACATCCGCACTCGTCAGGATTATCGGAAGTTCCGCACTCAACACTGCGGTACTTCCGATCTTCGGATAATCCGACTTTCCAGATATTTAATTCCGATTAGCAACTCAGAGAACACTCAATGTCGAAATATCGGACACTCGCTACCCCTTGTGCGGAAGTTCCGATTTCCTTCAACCGAGACCAAAACCAGTTAATCGGAAGATCCTATTTCCAACGCCAGTAGTTCGATTATCGAACTTCCGCTCCATACACAGCGGTAGTTCCGATTTCCCTGACTCAGCCCAGAAACAGTCCAAACCTAAAAACCCAACTCTCAATCTAATCAACACACTTGTCAAATACTCATCACTCAGAGTGGAGGACCTCTCACATGGTCTCTCAATCTCCCCCTTGATGAGTATATTGACAATCACCGAAAAAGCATAAGATGAGTTTGAGTTTAAAGTCAACCAAGGTCTAAACAAGAGTAGTTAAGCTCAGGACCAAGTTGACAAAAGAGAAAGACTTGAGATGAGATGAAAGAGCAATTTTCGCACAAAACTCAAGGCTTTTCTCCGTATATCATTTCTCACAAAAATTCTCCCCTTTGGCAATAAAATCATCAATATGCGAAAAGGGAGGAAAAGACTATATGAAGTTCATTTTAAGCATTAGGAGCCATGTAGATTATCCAAAATGATTATTAGAGAATTACACCAAGCCATAACTCAGAAGAATGCTATCAAGATCATGACAATTGATGTAGAGAATAGCTAAGACAGAAAATCCATAATCTGATTAATGATCCAATTCTTTAGCAGGTCAATTAAGTCAAGATTGAAATCTAGCTAAAGATATCCAAGGATGATGCACGCCATGACAAATAATCTAAGTTGAACCAAGAAGACTCATACTGAACAGTTTAGAGTGCTACCAGTTGAAGAAGGACTCATTTTATCCAGAACTCGGTCTCTTTGAAGATAAGCAATTTTAGCACATTTTTCTTTTTCGAAGACTTTTATGGTTTTATCTCAGTAAAGCAAGCTCTGGACTAGGTGCCATCCACAACTGCCTCCTAAGCTTCAACCATTTTTTTTTAGCCATGTGCTAGATCCCAAGCCTTATGCGACCACTCCAAGCAACAGACTTAAGGAGGTGATCTTAGGTCATCCAAGGCTCCCCCTGAGTTCATGCCTAGTGCAATGGCAAGCAGCCTCATGAGAAAGATTTGGTGAGATCGGTTTTTCGCACAAATGAGATCATTTTGCTTTTGAAATTTTTAGACCAATGATTAAAGAGAAGTCAAGTTTCTTAACAAACTGACATAGCTTACTCAACAGTTCAATGGAGATTCAAGACTCAACTCAGCCTACTTGACATGGCGAAAATCAGAAAAGGATAGTTTCAACCAGACTAGTCTCAAGAGCTATCATGATAAGATTTTAATTCAAGTTTAGCATTTTTAAACACCTTAGCATGGCAAAGACTAAACTACACATAAAAAGTCATGATAGATCTAGCAGTTTAGCATAAATCATGGCAAGATGTAAAACAGTGAAAACATATCATAAGGGATAATAAACAAGGCTCCATTTGATTATAATGCAATGCGGAATGAAATGCACAAAAATCCAGATTCCCTTCAGAATGAGATGCTTCTTTTAATTCAGGTTGAGTTATGACAAAATTAAGAGTATGGAATAACCAAGAATAACTCCCCCTGAACCAAAGGAACAAAAACGAGAATCTGATAAGTAAACCAGAAAAGGCAGTCCTTTAGAGCATAGAAAAGATATAGAGAAAACTATCGCTCAGACAGGTTCTTATCTACCCCATATGATTCTAGGACTATCAGCTGATCTACACATACACTAAGGAGCAAACACTGTCCCCGTCTACTCAAGGGTGGCCCGACCCCTGCTAGAACCTATAAGAAGTGAGTAAGCTCTACTTAGAGAAGGAAGAGACAGCTAATAAGAAGCATCCTAGAAGCACAAGATAAGAATTAGCAGTCAAAGCAATTTGGCAAGAGAACCACTCTAACCTATGCTGGAAGGACTTCGACCCAAAATATAAAAAGAAATGCAACCAGAAAGGAGTAATAGTATAAATATAATATAATACAGTAGTAGCACATAGCTCCCCCTCACAACAGTCCGTAAGGACAAACCACCCCAAGCTCTCCCCGCAGAGCTGAAAACCGAGAGCTATCCAGAGGCTTAGTGAAGATATCAGCCAACTGGTGCTCACTCTCCACAAACTGGAGCACAATGTCTCCCTTCTCTACATGGTCTCGAAGAAAGTGATATCTGATATCAATATGCTTGGTCCGAGAATGTTGCACTGGGTTCTTGGCAATGCAAATTGCAGATGTATTATCACAAAATAGTGGAACGCAGTCGATAGATAAACCAAAATCCTGCAGGGTCGAGACCATCCAAAGCACTTAGCTACAGCAACTGGCTGCAGCAACGTACTCGGCCTCTGCAGTGGACTGCGCAACACCGGATTGCTTCCTTGACGACCAGGAGACAAGAGAAGTGCCAATGAATTGGCAAGTGCCAGAAGTGCTCTTCCTATCTATCCTACAGCCAGCAAAATCTGCATCGGAGAAGGCTCTAAGAGATAGACAAGAAGAGGAAGAGTACCAGATGCCATAGTCAATGGTAGCTCGAAGGTACCGAAGATGCGTTTCACCGCCCTGTCGATGAGATACGCGAGGAGAAGCTCAAACGAGCACAAAGACACACGAGAAAAATGTATGTCCGGTCTTGAGGTGTGAGGTACAAGAGAGAGCCAATCATGCTCTGAACTCCTTTTGGTCAACAGTTCGCCGTCTTCATCCGGATCGAGCACCAGAGATGCCATCGGAGTTGATATCGGCTTTCCATCATTCATGTCGAAACGCTCAGAGGTCTCGAGTGTATTTGCCTTGATGAAGAAAGGTACCTCCCGAGTCTGCTTGATTTGGAAGCCAAGGAAGAAACTCAACTCGCCCATCATGCTCATTTCAAACTCCGAGCTCATGACATCGGAAAACTGGGAAACGAGAGCACGCGAGGAGCCGCCAAAGATAATGTCATCCACATAGATCTGGACGAGCAAAAGATCAGTGCCAAGACGACGAATGAACAAGGTTTTGTCAATTTTACCCATCTCAAAACCATGGCTCAGCAGATAGGACTTAAGCCTTTCATACCAAGCTCTGGGAGCCTGCTTGAGTCCATACAAAGCTTTGGAAAGCTCAGAGACATGGTTAGGGTATTTGGGGTTCTCGAAACCGGGAGGTCAGTCTCACATAGACTTCTTCCTCAATAAGGCCATTGAGGAAGGCACTCTTGACATCCATCTGGTAAAGCTTGAAACCCTTAGAAGCTGCAAAGGCAAGCAGGATTCTAATGGCTTCAAGTCTAGCTACAGGGGCAAAAGTCTCTTCGAAATCTAGACCCTCAACTTGAGAGTACCCCTGAGCTACCAGCCTAGCCTTGTTTCGAACAACTAACCCATCTTCACTTTGCTTGTTCTTGAACACCCATTTGGTCCCAATGATATTGTGACCTTGAGGGGGCTCAACAAGGGACCAGACCTTGTTCCTTTCAAAGTTTTCCAATTCCTCGTGCATGGCGTTAGTCCATGACTCATCAGAAAGAGCATGACAAACGTCTTTGGGCTCAAACGAGGCAACAAAGGCAGAATGGAGACAGAATAGAGACATGCCGCTTTTGAGCGAGTGACTCGCTCAAAAGATCTCCAATTATCTCGCTCTCAAGGATGGTCCTTTGAATGTGTCTTGGAGGTCCAGGTGAGATGAAGAAGTGGCCTCTACCTCATTAGCGACGAGATAGGGACAGAGCCACTAGCTTGTAAGAAGCGAAGGTAAGGGTGATCTCCTCGAGGTGCGGTGGAAGAAGGCACCTCAAGAGGAGGAGGAAGAACTGGATCAGGTAGACAACCTTCATCTCCGTCTTCCTCTTCGTCCACAAAGATGGACTCAGACCGCTCTAGGAACTCGAGATATCGTGCCTAGTCCCGGACCGGCCTCATCAAAGGTCACCTCACGGTCTCTAACAATTTACTAGACTCATTCCTGCACTCTATAGGCACGAGAAGAAGTCGAGTAACCCGTAAAGATCCCATCACAAGATCGTGACTCGAACTTATCTAGGTTCCCGGACTTGAATAAAACACTTGCAACCAAACACACGAAAATGCGAGGCGCTGGGTTTTCGCCCATATCTCAACTCATAAGAAGTGCGATGCAAGAGTGCCCAAGAAAACTCATTAGAAACATGACAAGCGAGAGCAATTGCCTCACCCAAAACTTCCTAGGTGTAGAGTATTCATCAAGCATCGTCCTGGCCATCTCGACCAAGGTACGGTTCTTCCTCTCCACAACGCCATTTTGTTGGGGGACGTATGGAGACGAGAACTAGTGCTCTACACTGTCTCACCACAAAACTCTCAAAGTAGGAATTCTTGAACTCGTGCCATTATCGGTCGAATTGCTCGTAATGCACCGGAGCTCAACAGAAAGCCTACTAAAAGACCACGAAAAGAGTAAACGTCTCATCCTTCGAGGCTAAGAAAAACACCCAAGAATACCTCGAGAAGTCATCGACCACGACAAGTACGTACCACTTCCTCCCATCGATCGCACTCTAGCCGGTCCTCTCGTGTCCATATGGAGCGATTGACACAGGTGCATCTGTCATAGTCATCAGAATCGGAGGATGTGAAGCGGCAACCATTTTGTCGTGCGGCAAGGAGCACAAACAAGATCCTTGACCATTTTGAGTTTCGCAAACCACGAATGAGATCGTGGCGCTAACTCGGTCGATGATCAAATCCTATATGACCAAGTCTCCTATGCCGAAAAGTCAAATCACGGATTGAAGCAATTAAACATCGGAGAGGATCACGGAAGATCCGAAAAAATCAGCACGAAAGATCCTCCCATATCGAAATCCATAAACTAGACTACCCAAGAATCAAGTATTTTGCAATTGTTTTTCTTAAAGCTCACCTCGAAACCGTCATCGGTAAGTCGAGAGGCGGCGATTATCTGCGCAGCTTACTTACTAAGGCAACATCTTTTAAAATAAAAGAATCATTAATGCTCACAAGTACCTTTAGCGATGACGCCCAAATGAAGCATCTCCGAAGGTGATCGTCTCATCACCGGAGCGCGGCTAGGGAAGAAAACCAACGAGACTCACGGTCATATGGCGTGAACAACCGAGTCTACAATCCGGACCTTTCCCTTCCCAAACGGCGACCACGAGTCAAGCAGTAAAGTCTCGATCTTGGGGTGAATCAACGATGATTTTGGCACCCAATCTTGAGTAACACGGCGAATGATGAAGTATTCAAGCAAGACCGACCTCTATCTACCCTCGCTCTCTGTCACTCAACAAGTCAAAGATCTCGACTGTTCTTTGAATCCGATTTGCTATGGAAGAGCGAGTCGAAGTGCGATAACATCTTGATCTCGCCATGTAGCTATCTCGAAAGGAAAACGAGATCTACCCTCGGGGCGGCGGAGATTACGACCAAAGGGAGCATGAGGACGAAACTCGAAAACTTCGGAAAAACCAAGTCCTCGATCTTGCCCAAAATCATCGATGGAACAAACCTAGATCTCATGTTGGCCTTAGGTGCACTCAAGATCCGGGTCGACCTCGAATGTGCCTAAGAAACTCAACACGGTCTCTACGCGCGATCTTGGCGCGCTGAAGCAATGATCAACTAAATGTCCATCTTTCGGATGAAGGTGCAATGATACTTCGCCTTACGAGAGGTCAAGCTGCAGTGGAATCACCTTCGTCGAAATCCTTTGAACAAAACCCACGACTTAAAATTTACTTTCTCGATCCGGCTTAGTTTTGATCACACACGTGCTATGGTTTTGAGCACGACGGTGGATGCTTCCTCATATCCTCCTCGGATATCATATCCTAGACCCCGATTAAATCGCAAATTTTAGATTTGTCTAGAATGAGATTGAGCTTCTTCTTGCCTCCTACAAACCTCTCGAGAGTGTTCATAAGATACCGACACTCCCGAAAGAGAGAGGTGCAAGAAGAGCAGGGGAAGAAGGGACAAGCAGAAGGTAAGGGAGCGTAAGAAGAACCAACAACAGAGGAAAGATTGGCTTGTGCACGCACACCGACTTTGAAAACAATCCTCATCGCTAATGATTGGTTCACGTTGCTAGGCGTCTCTACCAAACCCTTAGACTTCTTCCCACACACAATACAAGCGGATGATTGTGTCTCTAGAAGGTCCTTAGTTAGCTTCACATTTTTCATCCAAAGCAATCAAATCACATTTTAGTTTATTACATTGCTTGCATGGTGAGCTAACAAGATCCTTAGAAGCATCTTGAGCCAATTTATTCTTGTGATCAATCATTTCTTGAAACCGCTTGAATCTGATTCTAGTTCAAAGATTAACTTAGGACAGCTTTAAACAAGAAACAATAGGCTCTAGTAGCGCACTTGGAATTCACAATTTTGTGATCCGCCTGCTTTAGGTTCATCTTGAGATTATTACAATTTTCACAAGTTTCAGTGCAGATCTAGCAACATGGTATAAAGACCTCTAAGCGAATTGTCCTTAACCTCACATGAGGTGCAAGCGAGAGCCTCAATAGTAGTGGATGCAGGAGGTGCTACCCTACTCATCTCTAATTCAACATGAAGGCTAATGTTCTCTACCTTAATCATGTCAAGTTCGGAGGACACACTATCATGCAAGGTCCTTAGTTTTTCCATGTCATCAAGCAAAGCACGGCAAGTGTCACAATCATCACGGAGGGAGCGGATGTAAGTAAAGTAAGCTCCGTGATAGTCTAGCTACTTCCTTCTCCAACACGAACACTTAGCCCTAGACTTAGCATGAAATCTACCTAGCTTAAGAAAAGCATCATTAAGTGGTCGTAAGTGGGACTAACCTCGTCGAGTCGAGTACACTCGTTGTCGCTCGGGTCGCCCCGAGGGCCATGAAGCACATCTTGCCGAGAAGTTGTCGTCGTCCTTGGGATCATGATCGTCCTTCCCATCATCGTCCTCCACCCTCCACCTCGCCGGTGTCCGGTTCGTCGAGGCGGTGAGGACGCGATGGAACAACTTCTTTGCCTTCCCAAAGTTGCGAACTTCTTCTTGCCTTGATCAGTCTTTGAGGGCTTCGTGTTGCGGTTCTTGTCGATGTAGTCGTTCTTGCTTGGACCGCCATAGTCACCTTTGCCCTTCCCAAGCTTGGGATAGTTTGCTCGGATGTGGTTGGGGCCACCACACTCAAACAAATCACAGGACCTCCTCTTTTACCATCCCTCCTCCTCTTGTAAGCATGAGAAAACTTCCGAGCTAGGAGGGCTAGTTGCTCATCCTCAAGTCGCTCTAACCGATCATCGCTTATGTCACGAGAGCGACTAGGAGAACCCACGATCGACTCGAAAGAAGATCCGAGTAGGATCGGTGACTAAAGCCATCGATCGTGACTTCGACCTTCGAGAGACAATGTCAATCTCGTGAGTCTTGAGACGCGAGTAAAGCGCATCAAGAGTCGGTCGAGAGTCCGTGCTATCTTTGATGGTAGTCACTTTCATCTCCCAAACACGAAGATCAAGTGCAGAAAGCATCTGTCGAGCGTTATCCGAGTCGGGGTATGTAAGACCGACCGCTCGGAGGTTGCTCAAAATCTTGTGAAAACGCGAAAAGCACTCGTCAAGAGATTCACCAGCAAGCATCTCAAATTTACCGTATTCACGCTTGAACCGGTCTTGTCGAACCGTCTTAATCGGGTAGTGCCCTCATGGTATGCATCGAGGTCACCCGGATGTCGTATGTAAATCAAATGAGAAATGCGATCAAACTCATACGCTCAAACCACGAATGATTATGTTCCTTGCCTTAGCATTTGCCTCAACATCGGCCATGTTTCCAGCATTGATGTTCTCATCGGCAGGAACAGCAAATCTAACCTTCACCTTTCTCCAGATGGCATACCCCTGAGCCTGGATGTAAGTTTCCATTCGGCTCTTCCAGAAGGGGTAATCCAGACCATCAAAAACTGGAGGCTTGGTGGAATACTTGTCCGTTGCCATGGCTCAACCGACCGGTTAAGATCTATCAAGAAGAGCTAACCGGCTCTGATACCAATTGAAGGATCGAAATGGCAACAGAGGGGGTGAATGGTGCCTTAAAATTAAGAGCTCCCCTTTTAATGTATTTAAACAAGATCTACAAAACCCTCTTAAGATGAGTAACACAAAATCAGAGAACTAAAACAGGTTTCATTCTGTTCTGTCAAAAATCGGAAGATCCGATTCTACCCGGCGGTAGTTCCGCACTCCGGTAGTTCCGGGGTAAGTGCGGAAGTTCCGCCTGCGGTAGTTCCGCCTTGGACAATCGGAAGTTCCGATTGTCCTGACCGAAGAACAGTGCGCTCGGTTTTTCCAAAAATCCAAAGTGCTAAATCTTGAATGCTCTTCTCGGTCAAGTTTCACAGGACATCATCCTAAGCAACATCTTGACCTCATGGAGAAGAATCGCAAACAAAGATTTAACAAACAAGCCAAAATCGGATTTCTTGAAGAAGGGGCAAGAAGGACCAAAACCCACGATAGACAAGATTCTCTGATTCTTAGTTCATGAAACTTTGAGGATGCATTAGCAATATTAAAACGACTCTAGATATCAAGTTTCAAGCTATTTCATAGGACGAATCAAAAGATGCATCAAAACCTAAATATTCAACAAGAACAGGAAGGGAATAAAAGAGGCATAAACGAGTAATCAAAACTTCAGAGTTTCATTGATAGAATCAAGAGATTACAGAGGAAACACATAGGAATGATTACAAAGATTTTCAGTTCATCCTCTCAACTCAACAAACTCTCAAAAAACAAACCAAACCCTTTTGCTAAGGTTAACCCTAATTTTCTCTCTCAAAGTCTAACCCTAACTCCAGGGTTCTCCCCTATTTATAGCCTTTGCTAATGGGCCTCCAACCCATTAAGCCCGCTACACCCGAACGGAACCGCCTCCACTTTTGCCGCTTTGCGAAAAGACCCTTCGCCCCTTGCGCACCTTCCGAAGCCTCCGTACACCTTGTTGTGCACGACTACAACCGCTTCAAGATTCACGCCGTCTTCGACACATCCCAACCGTTCTGACCTCAACGCCTCCTGCGCCTAGTCCGGTCCACGTGTCTCGCCACGACTCCATCTTGATGCCCTGCAGTCAACACAGACAAAAACACATCACATAGCATTGCACAATATCATAGCATCAATAATTGTATAAGACTCAAACTCATACAAAATCAAAATCACAAATTAATCTTCTCGCACGATTACGGACACAATCGAAGTTCGATTTTACCACAATGAAGTTCCGATTTCGGAACATCCGCTCGTCGGATTATCGGAAGTTCCGCACTCAACACTGCGGTACTTCCGATCTTCGGATCATCCGACTTTCCAGATATTTAATTCCGATTAGCAACTCAGAGAACACTCAATGTCAGAAATATCGGACACTCCGCTACCCCTTGTGCGGAAGTTCCGATTTCCTTCAACCGAGACCAAAACCCAGATTAATCGGAAGATCCTATTTCCAACGCCAGAGTTCCGATTATCGAACTTCCGCTCCATACACAATGGTAGTTCCGATTTCACGACTCGGCCGTAAAAGCGGTCCAAACCTAAAAACCCAACTCTCAATCTAATCAACACACTTGTCAAATACTCATCACTCAGAGTGGATGACCTCTCACATGGTCTCTCAGATAGGCCAGCGGTGAATAACTCGATCTGATGAGTCCGTGATAACCCGACTGTATGGCACAAAAGATCAGTGAAATCCTGCTAATATTGCGCTAAGGTTCCACTCTGTTGCAGATGTTTGATAGCTCAAAAAGTGTTAGTACGAAATGGTTGGACCAAAACACATCGAGCAATAATGCTTAAACACTGCCCAGGGAACCTGTCCTTCATCGCGTTCTAGCTGGTAGAACCATGAATGGGCAACGTCTAAGAGATGAAACACAGACTTTGTCTTCATCAGGAATTTGATAGGCTCGGAAGTACTGATCGCATTTAGTCAACCACGTGATGGGATCCACAGAACCATCATAGATTGGCAGTTCCAAATGGGGTAGGTGTGGACGATCCAGGTTGGGGCTAGAAGTGTCTTGGCGTAGTATGTAACCCTGGTGTTTATCAAGCTCTTCCCAGGCGACACGACGTCAATTGGAGCCACTCGGAGCCTGGTGAGCGTCGAGTCTGGTGGTCGGTGGAAACCGATTATCGGATGTTGTCACAAAGGAGTCCTCCACCGAGGAAGAAAGCAGAAGCAGGCTTGGTCCGCTTGGTGCGACAGGGATCTGATCGGGTGGAGGAGTCGCGGTGGAAACCGCCGGTGACCCGCGCAGAGCGTCGAACATCTGACGCATCTCCTTGGCTAGATTGTCGAGGCGCTGATCGGAAGCCAGCTGCTGATCATGAAACCTTTGTTCGTTGGTAGCTTTGAGGTTTGTGATAGCCTGGAGAAGTTCCGACTGGGCGTGTTCCAATCCATCAAGACGGGCGTCAGATGTGGAATCGATCTTGGGTGGCATGATTAGTGGGATCGGTGTCTCTTGATACCAATTTGTTAGGAACCGAAGCGCCTCTCAAAGAAGAACAAAGATTGTAAGAGTGCGAAGTTAGAATTAGGCAAAATGAAGAAGAATTCGAGAGAAGATATTTGTATTGATAATAATTGCTTGTCGAATTTCAAACCTCTGAACTCTTTATATACTGCTAGAACCGGATTGTACTCTGATTATAACAGCCCTATTCGGATACTACTCTAATTGGAACTCTTTCTATCCTTAACCTTCTATATGTAAATCTTCCCATATCAATCCTTTGTTATTCCTGCGCTTGTATTGGATGCCTACGAAACTATCTGTAACATCAAACAAAGAAGAATAAGAAAACAAGGTGACGTACATCGAGTTCTTGAGAGGGGGCTATTTAGTCCTTAATCACGTCACAGGCTTGAAGGTCATGGACTCATGAGAATTGAAGAATGGAGTTTCTATATGGGAAGGGAGTTTCTAAGGTTGGTTTTCTGTACTATATGTTATGTGAAAAACAGAGCAATTCTTGAGAGCATTTGTCAACAGTTCCTTTTCAACAGAAGATTTTCTTAGATGAGTTTTCTATAGAAGCAAAACCGTACTAATTTAGATATTGGCTAGCTAGTGTAATTTGACTTCACTCTTTTGAGACTGTCTATTATCTCCCTTTTATTGTACATATTACTATGTTATTTTTTAATGTAATACTGTAGAATACTCCCCAACTGTTGCCTTTTGAAAAAGAAGTTTGTCTTACTGTAGATCATTAACCAATGCTTTTGCAGCATCCTCTGTACTACATCGACGTTTTTCTGTGCTTCTGGTAGATCTGACCTAAATCTTTTGTCCTGTTTTGGATCACTTGTTGGAATTTTGCTCAGTGGTGCTGTCATAATTTTCTTCTTCTTAAGAGGCATTTGTTACCATTTAGTGGTGTAGAAACCAGCTGGTCTGTGTCAAAATTTTTTTTAATGTTTTTGTAGAGCGGTTAATTCAACATTTCAATGCAGACCCCAAGTTTTATATGAAAAGGCTGCTGAATTCCAAGATAAGTATGGCTGCGATGCGACAGAGGCACGCGCTGCGCCTTGGAATATTCAAGTTTTCAACTGCACCTGACGTCGAGGCTAAAAGGAAAGTCACTGGACGGAGCTGCTGCCTACCAGTTAGCATCGAAATGTCGACGACCCGACGACCGCACCACGTTCAAGTACAAGGCGCGTGAACAGTGCAATCATTCTTCACCCCTGCTGAGTGCTGAGTCTGTACTGTATTAGCTTAGCAATGGTACGAGTAGCCAGCAGTATGAAATACGAACGCACGTCGCTAACCCAGCCATTAATGGTGTTGGTCGGGTGATCCAGCCATTAATGGTGTTGGTCGGGTGATCCCTCTTCTTCACCACGGGCGACGGACCAAGAGCGGTCTACAGGAGTGCTAGTTGACAGTTGTAGCGGCTCGCGAATGGGGGCATGCTTGACTCTTGAGGCCACTTTCGAAGCACTTTCATTGGGCGCCGAGTTTTCTACGGAACCGTAAGGCTGGCAGTGGCAAAAATCTTTCAACCTCTGTGGTGATTTTTTTTTTCTTCTCTCTCTTCTCCTGTGGCTAGCGATGGCCAAGATCGGATAAGTCCTTACGGTCACCCCTTGTAATATCCCATATTTTGTGATTTTTTAAATTTCAGCCAAACAACTAAAAAACAAAAACTTAATTTAGATCGATACTTTATAAAGACCAATCCAAATGAAATTTGATTTCAAACTACTGGGCCCAAAATTCAAATGAAAGTTTGATCACGGCCCATTTCCCCATTCCTTTTCCTTTTTATCATTTTTCCTTCTCCAGGTTGGCCCGGCTCGCTTCCTTCCGCTCTCTTCGGCCCAGCTCGCCTCACCTTTCTTCACCACGCAGCAACCCACGCCTGCCTCCTACACGCGTCGGCCGCACCGAACGCCGCTGCCTGTAGCCACACAGCATCCTGTACCATGCGTAAGCATCCGTCGTCATCGGCTGGTCGTCACCGCCTTGACTCCGACGACACACTGCCCGCATCAGCCACAGCGCCGTGACGTCGCCTACCTGGCCTGTGTTAGCAACACACGCGCCCTGCAGCAGGCGTCACCGTTGTGCCCTCGCCGTCGCCGCTTTTGCCTCGCCGTTCCGGGCAACCCGGTGAGGTTCGTCCAAGACCGCTCCTGTCACCTCGTGTTTCCAAGCGTCCTCTACAAAAGCCCTCGTCCAATTATGGGTTTTTTTATCCACGGGAGCATCGCGCCATCGTGGCCTTCCCCGTTCCTAGCCAACTCCACCTCCACCTCCACCGATGTCATTCCTCCCATGATGAGATCCTCTTCTATTCCTCTCTTCCGGAGGCCGGAGCATCCCTCCACCTCCCTCTTCATCCCCCACCTCTGATTTGGGCTCCTGTAAGTTGCAGACATCACCAATTTTTCTTTATCGTCGTTGATTCTTTACTGATGACGACGCGGTAACACTGGTTGGAGGCGCTACCTACACGCGGTTCTCTTTTCTCGGATTGGATTCAGTCAATTAATTCATGCATCTAGCTTACCTGCTTTTGGACCATGACGGCTTTGACAATGGGGCCTAACAATTATCTAATGACCACAAGTTCTCGTCCAATTTAGAACGCTAGTTTGAATGCTTTTTGCCTGCACGCCGAACAAGTACCTCACTTAATCTCGTAAAAAAAATTAGCCGCCGCGTAATCGTATATGGCACTCTCTTAGTGTGAGCGTGCAAGAATCACAGGATAATTAGCATTGTTCCAGTTCTTTCCAGGCAGCATACCAAAAAGAATAGCACAAAATGGCGTGCTTGACCAAGTATGAAGCATTACAGGTTCACAGCACGCCACAACACGAGACATCTTATATAAAGCAAACATTTCAATGCCATTGTTGTATCTTCCCAGCTACTAGTATACTACGCTTAGCTCTAGCCATCGAGTGTAAAAATGGCGTCACTGCTCCCTGTGATTCTCCTGTTCGTCTGTGCAACGCTAGCCACCAATGCCGCCGGCGTCCGCGTCGGGCTCACGCGCATCCACTCCGACCCCGACGTCACCGCGTCCCAGTTCGTGCGCGACGCCCTGCGCCGCGACATGCACCGGCACGCACGGTTCGCCCGGGAGCTCGCGTCGTCTTACGGCACGGTGTCCGCGCCCACGCGGAAGGACCTGCCCAACGGCGGGGAGTACATCATGACGCTGGCCGTCGGCACGCCGCCGCTGTCGTACCCGGCCATCGCGGATACCGGCAGCAACCTCATCTGGACGCAGTGCGCGCCCTGCGGCAAGCAGTGCTTCAAGCAGCCCGGGCCGCTGTACAACCCCTCGAGCTCGTCGACGTTCGGCGTGCTCCCGTGCAACAGCTCGCTGAGCATATGCGCGGCGCTGGCCGGGGCGAACCCGCCCCCCGGGTGCTCGTGCCTGTACAACCAGACGTACGGGACCGGGTGGACGGCGGGCGTCCAGGGAGTGGAGACGTTCACGTTCGGCTCGACGCCGGGCGACCAGGTCCGGGTTCCCGGCATTTCCTTCGGTTGCAGCAACGCGAGCAGCGACGGCTGGAACGGCTCGGCCGGACTCGTCGGGCTGGGCAGGGGTAGCCTGTCGCTCGTCTCGCAGCTCGGCGCCGGCAAGTTCTCGTACTGCCTCACGCCATTCCAGGACACCAACAGCACCAGCACGCTCCTCCTCGGGCCGTCGGCGGCGCTCAACGGCACGGACGTCCGTTCGACGCCTTTCGTCGCCAGCCCATCGAAGGTGCCCATGAGCACGTACTACTACCTAAACCTGACGGGCATATCGGTCGGCACGACGGCGCTGTCTATCCCTCCCAACGAATTCTCTCTGAGGACCGGCGGCACTGGCGGGCTCATCATCGACTCCGGCACGACGTTCACGTCGCTGGTCGACGCGGCCTACCAGCAGGTCCGGGCCGCGGTTCAGTCCCTGGTGACGCTGCCGCTGATCGATGCGTCGGACGCCACGGGGCTCAACCTGTGCTTCGCGCTGCCGACCCGGACGTCGAAGCCGCCGGCCATGCCGAGCATGACGTTCCACTTCGAGGGCGCGGACATGGTGCTGCCGGTAGACAACTACATGATCCTGGACTCCGGCGTGTGGTGCCTGGCGATGCGGAACCAGACCGACGGAGCGATGAGCACGCTCGGCAACTACCAGCAGCAGAACGTGCACATACTCTACGACGTTCAGAAGGGGATGCTGTCGTTTGCTCCAGCCAAGTGCAGCACGCTCTGACGAGAAATATATATATATAGTTTAAGTTTATTTTTACAACTTCATATATATATATATATATATATATATATATATATATATATATATATATAAAACAGTAAATTATCGGGACTACCTATTCGTAAGGTGACTAAAATTTTCTTAAGCATAAATCACATTTTTTATCAATTGGATCAACATCCAATCAATCTCTACACATCTGCCACTCGCTCTCGTGCCGCACCGGATCAACCAGCGCCACCCTTTGCTTTGGTGCGCGCCCGCGCCGGATCTGGTTGTGACGGGAACATCAAGCGTCTCCACCCCTCCCCTGCCGTCGTCCACCGGCAATCCCTCCCCCTCTCCGCCACTCGTTCTCAACCAGCTCCGCCGCTCACTCGGCAACCGCCCAGCCCCTACACACACACACACGATGTTGAATGCACGACGGTTGCATTGCAGTTAAGGGAGCGTGTGTGCTCTCGCGGTTGCCTACTTCCAACATACAAAAGGTAGCTCCTCTTCCACATGACCTCCTTCCTGCACTTGCTCTTCCCTTTCTCCACACAAAAAGAACCAGGTAAATAATTCGCTTTTCTCCCCTCTCGTTGTATGTATCGTGGGCTTGCCCTTTTTCTAGCGCCCTTGGAGGTTTAGCTGTAGGTTTATTTGAATTACAGTGTTTTGGGCTAATTGGATTTGTGTGTTGTTTGTGTGTTATGGTCTGATGTGTAGCGATATGTTATTCATGGCAATGGTGAAGAGTCCATACAAACCTGTAATGATTCTCGCGGGTATGATTGCTTGATTCAAAGAACATCTAAGGGACTGAGTTGTGGAATTATTTGATTTTAATTCTTTGGTTATTGGTTCGTTGCGTCGTTTGTAGGTGGTTTTGTTGGTTAGTTTTGAAGTAATGTGTTCATGGCGCCATTCCTGACGAATGTGTACGACATGGTCTCAGACTCGACGACCGAGGAGGTGATCTCCTGGAGCGACGGTGGCGGCGGCTTCGTGGCCTGGGACTCACGCCTTCGAGCACAACTTGCTTTCTCAGCACTTCAAGCACAACAACTTCACCAGCCTGTGTTTCCTCATTTGTTTCTGATTGCGCGAATTCTATGTGTTTTTTGGTGAATTGGATGCAATTGGTAGTGCAGACTAGGCTTTGTAATAACTTTATAATTGTCGCTGCTAGGTAGGAATTTATTTTGCAATTGCCTGATTGGAGTAGCTTTCGATGTAACTTAAGCGAAACTGTTTGAATTTCTGATTGCGTGAGCATTTTCTCTTGATACCATTTTGCTACATAATGTTGCTTCGTTCAATTTGATGCCATTTTGTGTTGAGAATGTGAGAGTATAATTATTGGGGTTAGTGGTGCCATTTTGGAGTTAATTTTGGTCTGTAGTTTCCCAAAACAGTGAGCATTTGAATTGGTCTGGTGATATATGTTGTCATGTGATGACTTTCTGCTCAATAAGAACCTCATTGCATATAACAAATACCATGGGGGATTGAAGTCATTCCTATGAGATCAGTATTTGCTTTGTTAATGTTTTATGTAGTCTTTTCTTCTTCTATCTTTTGTGCATGTGGCCAAATGACATTTTTGTAGACCTGATCAAAGTGTGTTGGTTGTAGTAGTTCTGCTGAACTTTCCCCAGTTTTTATTAGTCGGGAAAGGGTGCATGTCATTATCTGAACTCTTTTTATATTTAAGTTTTCCCAATATATGTCATTTATTGAACTTCATAAACAGTGAAAGAATTGCCTTTTACCTACTGTATTGGACGAATCTCTGGACTGTTGTTTTGCTGCATGAAACTGTATGTTTGGTTTGAGCTGACATATGCTAATATCCTTTTCTGTGTCATATCCCTGTGTGCCATTGTTTTATGTGCATTAGAAGGTGTTTTCCCTGTTCCAAGTTGCTTGATGAATGGTGTGAAAGATTATGAATTTGGTTTTTTATTCACTCATGTACGATGGTTCTCGTGCTTTTGGAAAATCATTATCAGTATACAATGGCTGAATAAAAAGGTTGTTTGACGCTTGCCATGAGGAATTCATCAGTGGTCTGCTTTTCCTTCCAATTAGACACTGATTCTTTCATGTCCATTTGCTGAATATGAAAACGAACTGGTTTTTGCAAACTGGGTTGCATACCTGCATGTAATAGCTTTTGTTGTGAGTTGACCATATGATTGTTGGTTTTGGCTCCGTATTAGTAAAAGCGTAAAACTTCCGCATGACAGCATGAAGAATGTAACTGAGAACACTGTATTGAAATCATTAGAAGGGACGCTTCATCTGTTATTTACTGTTCAAAACACCTCTGCACAAATTGAAGTATTGTTTTGTTTGGATGTTCTCTAGGTTGTTTGTTCATTTTGAAGCATTCTTATATTTCTTATTTGGTCGACTTATCATTGTTTCCTTTTGTAAACAGGCCGTAAAGTTGATCCTGATAGATGGGAGTGGGCCAATGACCGACCAAACCTGTATCACCGGCAACTAGCCCAGGGACACTGGACACAGTGACCAACGATGAACAAATAGATGGTGTGGTCATCAGAGATTGGAATCAGAGCGACTTGAACCGGATCCAGTCGAAGATGGATGGGTAGCATTGGGAACGAGTGCAGCGGCCACATGGATCTGGTGTAGGACACCAAAGCTAGCAAGATTAGGATGACCCGTGTAAGGACGGCGGCAACGTTGCGGCACTACACTCGGCATGGCATGGAGTGGGAAAAGATGGTGCAAGGGCGGTGGCAGGGCATGAGTGAGTGAGGATAGGGCCGGCTTGGCCGAATACTAGGTCAATCAACAAACGCAGGGTGGGTTAAAGAGAGAACATTTGATCAGGAAGTTACATCCCACGATTGATTTATTTGTTTAAAAGGAAATCTATTCACATGTTTTCATCTATTCACGTATTTTCCTACTTGACATATATTAGCTTTCCATTGCAAATAAACCATGTATTACAATGTAAATCAGCAGAGCCATATGTTGAGTGGGGTAAGTTTGGTAACAACGAAAACACGATGGACGTATCAAATTCAAGTGTATATTTACAAAATTAGTTTAATCAAATTATAATATTTTTCATCCAAACATGCATCTCATTTGATTCAGCAGTATCAGATAAAAGAGTATCCATTTTAACTCTTACTTGCCATTTCGCTTCTCCTTCTATTTTTTTTTGTTTATTCAGTCGTGTGTGTGTGTGTGTGTCTATATATATATATATATATTATGTACAAAGTTCTTGGACTTTGTAACAATCCTTCCCACATAATTTTGTCACAGAACATAAAAAATAACCAAATAAGATGACAGTACTTTGATGTGGATAATGCAGCCAAAACACATTAGGGCATCTTTAGTGTAGTGAACCTATGCCGATTCAAAGAGATACCACGTATGCATTCAAAGAACTGAGCTTGTTTTTGTCCAATGTATTGATCCGATTCTAATTATAAGTGGGATCCACGTGTGTTAAAAAAACCAGAAAAGAAATTAAACCTCACTGGCATCGCTCCCCCCTCGATCCATCCCTCGACTGGTCGACCTAGCCCTACACCAACGCTACCTCCACCCAGCCCGCTACCAATGCTGCCGCTAGCCTCCGCTTATCCCCTGACGCCGTCGACGCTTGCCTCCGTCCTACCCCCGCCGACACCGCTGCTCGCCTCGGCCCAGCCCCCACAGCTCCACCGCCCCTCCCGCACGGCTGGATTTGAGGTGGCAACTGGTGAGGATCACTTCCCCAGGCTCCCAGTGCTCGAATCCGGAGGCGGCGACTAGAGAGCAACCCATCCCCGTCCTCTCGGTGGCCACATTCTTTCCCATGGCCGGCGGCGACTTGGAGAACATCGTCTTCCTCATTCCAAGATCTAATAGGTGGGCCGCATAAATTTTTTACTGTGCTTGAATCGACTCTAAACTAGAGCTCAGTTCCAGGATTAATTTTGTTGGAATCGATAACTCCATTGTATTGAGCCAATTCCAACCATCTAAAATAGCTCTTTGAACCGGCTAAAATCCAACATTGCAAATGGTCTTAGCAACAAGAAATAATAATTAGAAAAATATCACAACAAGCCAGAACTAAAGATTATCATACCAAAAAGGACAATAGCCCCATCTTTTCCTTTATTGACAAAAGACTTTTTAATCTTTACTCGTTTAAACTCGAACATACTGGTTGTAACATCCCCGATCCGTACGACCACGTGTGTAGTATTGATTGATGAGAAATATTATTTGTGTAAGATTTCAGATACCGTTGCAACACACGAGCACCCTATTAGTTGCCTCTACGACGGTGCCGGCGAGAACGTTTCCTCACACTTCATAGCCCTATGGTTCTGTGAAATCAAGAAGAAGAAGAACCCTGTAATGGCCTAAACAAATATATACGTCCAAGTAGTTTTTGGCCCACAATTATAATCCCATATCAAGTTTTGGATCCATATGGCTGAAAGCCGAGAAGGTCAAAAGCCCATTACGAGCCCTATGCACGGCCAGTTCTCACCCAGTATTGCACTAACAGCCACCTATTACGTCGTTAGTTTCAGAATGCAAAAACCACATATTAACAGCAATAAATACATCCAGCCCATGTCGAGTAGTAAATACTAGGATGGGAGGGCGTGCTACGCTACGCCCGTTGGTGGATTGCAGAGTGTGACCTGTGAAGACCAGGGGAAAACAGCAGGACTGGAAAAGTTCGTCTCTATTAAAAATTTGACGATGGATCAAGTCCCATGACAACAGCACCATGAAAGATGATAGAAGTGTACATAAGTAGTTCCTAAACAGACTAAAGGTCTATAGCATTAACATCATTGAGTCAGCTTTGTTGCATCCTCCATTCGTGTCTTCCTGTACTACGAAATATTCCATATAAAGATCAGCATGTAAGTTGTAGAACTTTTAATCGGAAGCAAACCTAACAAACATGGGGCAAAAAAGGAAAAGTTTCGATAGCAGACGGAAAAAAGGGTTGCGGTTTCAGAATCAGCGTGTTTACGAGAGTATAATATAGAGGACCCAGTAATAATTTTCCTTTTGCAAAATCATATACTGATGAAACCACAACCGCCGATTTACGGAGATGTTTCAGAAAAAGCATAAATCTTTGCTCATAACGATAACATGAATTGTATATCCCTGACTCTTTTCTTTGAAGTACGGAAAAATCGTATGAAGGAAACCCCAGTGCTGATTATCTCACAAAAATAATAGGAAAACTTTGGATAACAAAAGTAAAAAAGGTGTGTAGTTTCTTAATCTTCAGGTTACTGCTGAGTAGATAATATAAAAGTTTTTTTCCCCGATTCAGATATGGATGAACTCGAGGCGGTGAATTGCTTTTTTTTTCAAGTAAAGCACAATTCCTTTCTAATAAATATATTTAACATACTTGGACTGTCAATAACATCAGAAAGTTTTTAAAAACAGTCACTTATAAAAGCAGACATTCATAATAGCCTAGACCGGAAAATGTGCATGTAACATCATTGTAGAAGAGTCACACTCCAAAAAATGAAGCATTTGGTATGGAGCTGGCCATAAAAGGCAAGTTGTAAGGAAATTAGGAAGGTAATTAAGCAATTTGCAAAAGTGTACCGCTAACACTTCCATTTCATTATTAGAATCAAATGAAGCAAAAAAAAATCTAGACCACCGAAAACAATAAACAATGTTAACCAAGAGTTGTACATGTTTACAATTTACAGTAGCACATTTAGGTAAACCGAATACTGATCTGTACACTCGAGTAAGAGATAGACTAACACTCATCTGAACTTTCTGCGATTGTAGCATTAGTAGCACTGATCCACTCACCAACCTTGTTCTCCAATATCTGGAACACATTTCAGTACATGAATTGTATATTGTAAAATATAATCAGTACAGGACCAAAGTAGGTAGCTAATTCGTGAAAGTATACCGTTAACACTTCCATTTCATTATTAGAATCAAATGAAGCTAAAATTTTTTGATCAACGAAATAAAAGAAAAATGTTAATCAAGAGTTGTATCTGTTTGCAATTTACAGTAGCACCTTTAGGTAAGCTAAATAATGATCTATAAACTCGAGTAAGAGATAGGAGAAAACTCATTTGAACTATTTGCGATTGTAGCATTAGTAGCACTGATCCACTCATCAACCGTAGCTCTCCATTCTCTGGAACACATTTGAGTCCATGAATTGCCTATTTCAAAATTTAATCAGTACAGGACAAAAGTAAGAAATAGGAGAAAACTATTTCAAAATTTACAGTAGCACCTTTAGGTAAGCTGAATAATGATATATAAACTCGAGTAAGAGATAGGAGAAAACTCATCTGAACTATTTGTGATTGTACCATTAGTAGCACTGATCCACTCATCAACCGTAGCTCTCCATTCTCTGGAACACATTTGAGTCCATGAATTGCCTATTTCAAAATTTAATCAGTACAGGACAAAAGTAGGTAAGCTGAATACTGATTTATAAACTCAAGTAAGAGATAGAACACTCACCGAACTATTTGCGATTGTAGCTTTAGTAGCACTGATCCACTCATCAACCATAGCTCTTCAATCTCTGTAACACATTTCAGTCCATGGATTGTATATCTTTAAATCTAATAAGTATAGGACAAAAGCATCCATAAATAAGCGTATATATCGTTAAATCAACTGTGGTTAGTCTATTCTTCCTATCGACTGAAATACCTCTTCTCATGGCATCTCCCACTATTATGTGAACGCATATGTCAAGTCCCATGATCTCTGTGGCAAGAAAGGATTATGCACAGGGGAAACAATTTGCATTGGATCTAGAGTGTTCTTCTTTGAACAACAATTACCTTAATAATGTAGTTCGTGTGCATGCTCCTTTATAGACCATCCACAGACACAACACTTGAAAAAAGCTTAGCTGAACTGTAAATGTCGCAAATAAAATGGATTGGGTCGTACACACATGATACCATTTCTTTTCTCCTCATTTTTTTTAGCATCAAACGAAGTGAAGAGCTATGGTAGTGGAACGGGTGGTGTTTTCAGTCTTGTTTCAATGACCAGGGAAAAAATGCTATAACCAACACACTTGGAAAAGTGGGGAAAAAACAAAAAGGTTAGTGTCTATCTTCATAAAGGTATCTATATCAGTGGCAGTGGTGATCACAGTTGCCTTCTCCCTTGTAATGACTTCCCTCGCGATTTCTGATTAACACGGGAAAATGATCGCACTTGGTTAAGTACATGTCCTTGTTACTTTGGATATTCGTTTCATAACGTAGTTAATTACCTGCTTGAGTGGCAACGCCATGAAATATTGTGGAGAAGTCGACAGCTCCCTGACAGTCATTACAGGGACATGGAGATCATACTGCCTACTGTAAGTTGTTGTCTTTTACAGAACAAACCCATTCAGCTTCACACAACTGTACTCAATCTCCCCTGCCACCTACAGGAGGCACATCTCTAAATTTCCCCCCAAATCCACTCATCCTACCCCCAAATCCAGCACCTACTTCATCTCCCCCAAATCCCCCAAACCCCCTTCTCCTCCCTCATCTCCACCTTCTCATCCCGCCGCCCCAATGCTGTCGCGGTGGCATGCCCCAACTGCGTTGAGGCCTTCCCATTCGAGCTCGCTGTCTCCAGGCACCTAGACGGCTGCCTTGCGTCGACCGGCGGCACTCGCGCAAGCGCGTCCATGTACCTCGCCGGCGACCCGCCCATGGCCGCATGCTTTGCCGTTAGCCACGCCGCAGCTGCTACGTTGAGCCGACCTGCATGTGTCCTCCCGGAGATAATCCTCATCCGCCATCCAGAAGCTCCTCCTCTACCTCGAGATCATCGACAAGCGCGACGCCGTCTCCAGCTGCCTCCTCCCGGAAATGATCCTCATCTGCCAGAACCTCCGTAACAACCTCCAACTTCAACCAAGTACATCTTGTTGCAGGTGTTGCTCAATTTTGTTGCAATAGTTGGCTCGAAATGTTGCATAGAGCGTTTTTTTATTATTGCGATGTTGCGGCAAGATGTGTTTTTTTGTTACAATGGTGTTTTTGATTTGTTACATAAGAGTAAACATTTTGTTATTGCCTTCATCATTGGTTGTGGCATCATTATTTCAAAAATGTTGCAACAACTATTTTCGGATATCTCCACTGTTATTTTCAAATGTTACAATGTTGTAACATCAAAATTTGTTTGTTTGGGATATTTAAACTAGTTTTTAAAAGCGCTGCCATGTTCTATATCGATGGTTTCATTCATTTTTTTGTGAGAATTTGATATTTCCCTTTTTTTTTTCTTGGCATTGTATTTATCATTTTGCATATTTTTTTGCACACGAGTTAATTTTGTTGCAAACGTTGTGTTCGGATGCGTCGGAGCGTACGATGGGATACGTCCGAGCGCTAGTTGCTTCCTAATCTTAAAGCAAATTGAGGCTTGATTTGAATCCACCCACTATTCCACTACCAGTTATAATACTGTAAGATGGTCACTAACATATGGTAAAGGAAAACGGAAGAATCGGAAGCAAATCATCACCTCGTCGTCCTTCTCATCTTCATCCTCGTCATCATCGCTACTAGAACTCTCTTCTTCCACCTCCTGCTCTTCCTCTTCGTCCACCTCCTGCTCTTCCTCTTCAATCAACTTCTCTTTCTCCTTTTCCTTCTCTGTTTCCTCCTGCTCCTGGTTGAGATAGTAATGCAGAATGGGGTTCTCCCTGGCCTGCTTCTTACGGCGCCTGCCACGCTTGTCCACAGACGCCGCGGACGAAGAGAACCTCGGGTCCGTCAACATGCTGCTAAACCTCGAGTCCAGGGCCACTTTCGCCTCCTTCCGCCTCATCGGCCGGAACCGCGGGTCGGTCCGCGCCGCCGCGAACCGCTCGTCCTCCATCGCCAGCCTCTTCTTCTCATCACCCTCCTCCACCTACTCCGCCTCGGCCTTCCTCTCCTTCTTGGGCTTCTTTCCGTGCACCTTCCCCTCCTGCCCGTCCTTGTGCTTACGCTTCTTGCGCGTGGCGTCCTGGGTATCGTCGTTGTAGAGAGGGGCGTCATCGGTGGCGGTACGCTCATGCTTATTCTTCTTGTGCTTCCTCTCCTCCTCGGGCTTATATTTCTTGGTCTTCTTAGGGCTCGCTAGGTCGCCGGAGTTGGCCGGCGGCGCCATGGTGGCTGCTGCGAGGGCGCAGTGGTGGCGAGGGATGTGCAAGGGTATCGAATCGACTAACGGCCGAACTAAACGATATGGGCCCGTTGACCGATTGCTCCCGCCCAAAAAAAACATGTACTTTTGGCCCACGTTCAGGAGCCGGCCCCACATATCAGTGGAATATAGGTCTATTACCTGTTTGTGGGGCCTACTCGTTTATGAGCCGCTCCCCTTCGCTGGTTTGTTGATGAGCCGCACATCAATTCGCTGGAGGTACGCCTCGTCACGCCCATCCACCTGCTGCCTCTAGCCCCATCGCGAAGCTTTCCTCGGTGTCATCGTCGTCGTCTCACCGGCGTCCTCATCGGTAGCGGCAGATATGGAACTGGACCGCCCGAACCTGGAGGATTACCTCCTCTCCGACTCGCTCCCGCAGGAAACCCCCAGGAATCTCCACCTGTAATCGTCCTAGTCCCTTCTTTCTGCGTGCATTTTTACCTTCATTTCCTAACCCTAGTTCGGCTTAATTTCGAAACTAGCGATATTTTTTAGGCTCCTTATGCCCTTTTCTGCGCTTACGCAGGCGCGATCTGCTGGACATCTCGCCGGTGCTCACCGAGGCGGCGGGTGCCATCGTGGATGTGAGTGGTTCAGCGCATCTTTGATCTTCTATTTTTCATGCATTTTCGGGTTAGTTGGTGCTGTTCGAGTGAAGAGGTAAGAGCACAGAAGAGGCTTATGATCTGCAAGGTTTAGCAAAAGGAGAAAACGAGCCTGTTTTGCCTTTTCTATTTGTAATAGCAGCAATTATTTGGTGGAAATGATTGTAGGCCTTATAAGCATTGAATTTTCTATGGTTTTGGTTTAGGCCGTGCTGGGGTCTCGGAAATTGTGTAGGATTCCGGTATATTACATTTAGCTGGATTTACTGTATATTTTCCTTTGATTTACCACGAGGGTGTGCATGATGATCAACCGCACAGGGCCCTCACTAATCAAGGGGGCCATTTTCAGCCTAGCCTTTGATTATTAATTGGTTCATTCTTGTATTAGTAAAAGTTGTCCCCTCAAGTTTCTCTTTCTCCCTTCATTTTCTCCTAGTTATCGTAAGCAAAATTAATTCTTCCCCCACTGAATTCTCGTTGTGACGTTGGTGGCACTTATTGTGAGTTTCTTTGTGAGTTTAAGGCCTCAAGCACACAATTTTTCCTTTCAAGTTTGTGTTGTTGTCTTGTACTCTTCATCTTTGTGCATCACCGTCATTGGGCTCTGGTGTTGCGTCACTTATTCGCTGCAATGGACCATTTGTGCCGCGTTAGGGCCACTGGAACCAGTTGCGTTTGCTCCTAACCGTTGTTCTTAAATTTTTAGTACTACTCCAGTTATTATTACAGTTCTTTCTTGTATTTATGCATATAGGTGGTGTTCTATTTTTCGACCATGTTTTCTAGAAATTAATGATAAAAATGTAGGTGAGGTAACGAAGACAGTTTTAATGTTGAACATGCTATCTTAATGGTAACATCGACAACATTTATGTTCATTTTTCGTATATAAAGTGCTTGACGATAATTTTTAGCACAGAGCCTATAAAATGTCAGCTACGGCCCTGATTTTAAGGCCACCTTGAGGGTTAACATGTGGCTTGTTTAGTCAAATTATAGCTATTCCCAGCTGTAGCCTACATTCTATATAGAGAGAATAATCCAGATGATGAAAAATGGTTCCTTCACTCATTAGAAAGAATATGTGTTTTCTTGTTTGTTCTGTTTACCTTTATATGAGTTTCTTTTAAAGGTCTGGTATATTTTTGTACGCCACAAAGGTTAGCTAAGGAGACCTCCTTTTTTTTTAATTACCCATAGTGTAATACTGTTTCTTACTTTTATAAAAGTTGCTTACCAGTTTGGCAATTGCATTTGGGGTTAATTTTCATCAATTAGGTAAAGCTGAAATTGTTGACAAAATTGCGGTTTTAGAAAATATTTCAGATTAATTCCAGATTTAATTATGAATAGAAAAGCATAATTCCAGTACCAACAGTAAGACATGAGCATCAAATAAATGACTATTAACCAATATAAACTACTCAAGTCTTCTATACATGAATTCATGCAAAAAGGTAATTAACCAATAAAACAAATCAATTAGCATAATGCTCAAATTGTTGTTTGTTTAATTTTGCTCTCAGATGTTGGGTTGCACAAGCACGAAGCAAGGCCTCCTCGCCACTAATGGCCTAGTGTAATCAAATATTATGAGTGACAATTTCTTATAAATATGCTAGGTTTTGAGCTCTAGTACTTGCCATTACTATTTACAACTGGCAATTTAATACTACAAGATTAATTACTCTAACAGAAGTAATACAACAACATACTATAAGTAACAGAATGATACAAGATAATGACATCAATTAGCTCAAAGCCTAGCTTATGACTCTAAATTGGCACACTAATCTTACCATGGCCAACAATCCTCACTGAGCAATATAAATCCCACAATCTATTATGCAAAGTCACCTAATACTAGTGCTAATATAAATTAAAGAGAGATAAACTGAAATTTCACTAGTATGGCATACTAAGCACGATAGATATTTAAAGTTGAAGAATGCTCACTGAACTGATGGCACTTAAAGCCACCAAGAAGTCAAGACAAGGTGTGTCGGCGACGCTGTCCCAGAAAACCTATCACCGCCGCTATGCCGCGGTGAAAACAGTGTGGTTTGCGGAGATACATTGTCCTTCTGCAATCAAGGGCACTCCAAACTGCAGAATCGAGGCACATGCAGTGCCGCACAAGACAACAAAACAAATCGCGCACAGGCCAAGTGCACGAACAGAGCAACCACACACCAATATCACAGGCAAGCACGAGCACCACCGAACCTAGTCAAGCCTCACTAATAGATGAGCTCCACTGACTTGGTGAAGCCTTCAAACAAACCACCACTGTCGCCCTACCTCCACAGCTCCGCTACCACCAAGAACCGAGCCGTCTGCCGAGTTCTCCGCAAGGAGAAGGTGAGCCGACCTGCAGGTCGTCAGTGGAGGGAAGCCAAGTTACCACCGTCGCCAAGAGGTCGGCAATGATGGAGCCAAGAGCAGGATTCACCTAAGACCGAAGAATCAAACGCGAGTGGTAGAAAGAATAGATTGGAAGGGAGTGGAAATTCTCGGATCTTTCTTGTGTGTTGCCAAGGAGGAGATCGGGATTAAGTAGAAGAGCCAAGGCGGCGGCGCCGCATCTGCCGCTAGCATTGCGTGGGGGATCGGATCGATCCCCACGACCGCGTTTGCTCTCCCTTTCTCTCAGTCGGGATGAGGCCGAAGCGTTATCCTCTTGCTCAGTCGGATGAGAGTCAAGCCTTATCCTGTCCTCTCTTTCAATGACAATGCGCCCCCATGGGATAATTTGGAAATTACCAAAAAGCCCATGGTTTACAACAGAAATATATATTATTAAGGCTGTGACTGGGTGAGCCTCATTTTTAGGTGATTAGCTTCTATGTCATGCCACCCACCCAATTGAAGGGGCTAACATATCTCTCCTGCTAGAAGTCTAGAACTAATCATGCTTGGTTGAGTGTTCAATGGATTTCTTGATTGTGCATTATAGATTAATGTTGGAGGAACCGTCAAGAGCCAGTCAGTTGTTGATCATTTTGTTGGTGCTCATGACACTTTTAAAGATGTGATGGTAATTTATATTGTCACATTGATTAACTAACTCAGAAGGCCTAGTTCTTGTCAATATTGTCAACTAATATCTGTGGGTAGATCTCCCTTACTTAAGGTGTAAAATGCAACATGATTTTTTTTTTGTAGTCTTGTTCCTGTTCCATGTCGATATAAACTTGATCACCTTGTGTATGTATATGTCCATATCCAGGAAATGGATGGAATGCAAACTACCTGATGTTTGAGGTGCACATAATTTGAGTGTGCAAAGATGTTGTCTTTATGACTTAACATCTGCCGTATCTTTATTTCATATCTTGTGGACCACTGTGGCACTGTGTTTATGTGACTTTAGTTGTGGTATGGTATAAACAGGGCAATTATCATCATCATTATTCTTTATTTGTTTGAAGGTGTCTAGTTATTTTATTGCTTCTGTTTACACTTATGCAGGATTCATTCACACGTTGCTTTAAGTCAAATTCTCCAGAGCCATGGAATTGGAACATTTATTTGTTCCCATTATGGTGCTTGGGAGTAGTAATAAGATATGGAATACTCTTTCCGCTGAGGTACTCGAGTCTTTTTGTATGAACTTCGTATTGAGTTCTGGGATATTGCTGATTCTTATCTGGAGTGTTTGTATTATTCATCCTCTTTGATTTTTCCTTTGATGCCTGTGACTTTTTCTGTGTTGCCTATAACTTCTCGTCTCCAACACTCTTTTTACAAAATATCAATATAAATACTTCAATACAAGCTTTTTACTGGGGAATTTCAATTGAATCTTATGTAAAAAATTTTGCAGAGAAACATTGGTCTTTCTGTACTTCCATGTGTATATTAGTATTGAGAGTTATTTCTCCAGTGCTATCCTGCCTTTGTTGTTCTCTTTTTGTCAGACGTTGAATCATTGTCATCTGATAACTCAATTATGTATCAGGTTCTTAACACTTACAGTAGGATGGATAGCATTCTTTGCTGCCTTTTTTCCTGTGCATTTCCTATTGAAAGGGCAAAATAAGTTGAGAAGTAAAATAGAGGTGAGCTATTTTATCTTCATGCATGTATGCCAGCTTCTGGTTGTAGATGTGTGCATATTTCAATGTATGTTGCCCCATTTGCTGTTAGTTCTAACCCTTTTAAATATATTGTGACCATAAAACACTTCTACTGGGAAAAAAAATGAGGCTGTGAACCTTCTACAACAGAAGGGAGTCATTTGCTCCATTGTGAGGACTGAGGAGTTCACCTGTGCTGCACTTTTTATGTGCTAATTTCAACCTATGATTGGAATCTGCGAGTTATTTTCTGTCTGAGGCGCTGAGCATCAAATGTGTGCGTGTGTCCATGTGGCAGTGGATGGGCATTCCTGCCCATGGTTCTTGGGGTTTGTACGGATATAAGTATTGTTGGGTGGGTGAATTTGGTACACCAGTGCATGCCTTTGTGTGCCTCCAATCTAAAAAATGGGATGATTTTGAATTAATAACATATTAACATGCTATTGCAAAGTTCTTTTCCAGCTTCGAATGATTATGGGTCTTGATACTGAATTTTGGGGATTGAGATCATTTCCTTTTCCCTAGTACGTATTTAAGTTTAAATATTATTAGTAATCCATCAGTACATCCTTTTTCCAACAACGTCTTCAAGGGTGTTTTCCTTGGGGGCAATAACCACCTGCACTATGAAAAGCCACCTACAAGTCCTGGCTTATGCTTATCCTGTCAGTCAGCTTGTTGTGGTTAGATCTTATAAGCCTAGTGAGCTAGCTTATCAGATGATCCTTAAAGGCATTTTGAATGAACTCGGCTTATGCACTCACATGTACCCATGTGCAATATAAGCCATTGCTATTGGCTTTAGATTCTCTGTAAGGGTATAAGCCCAGATATAGGCCAGCTGTTTGGCCCAACTACCTTTAGTCTATGGGGCCCTATGTCTTCTTTCTGCGGTGTTTTCTCTTGACATTAACATTTCACTTCTCGCCAAAATCATTGTTTGTTTCATTTTGACTACACAAAAGCATCCCTTCAACAATTTTTATGGTGTTGTGTGGTTTCGTATGACCTATTCAGTTTCTCAAGTACCTTAATTGTTTGTTTTTTATGCTGTTCCTTGTTCACATCAATGTGATGTTTTTTAAAGAACTTAAGTTCTTAGTTGCATTCATTTGTTTTGAACTTTATGCAGAGAAAGTTGGTTGAAATGATGTGCAGTGTTTTTGTTGCCTCTTGGACTGGAGTGATCAAGTATCACGGACCACGCCCAAGCACACGACCTCATCAGGTTACCTTTTTTCGTTCTGTTAACTCATGTCTGAGTGATTTTTGCACATGTAAGAACATTAGAGAGAGGTGCAGTCGCCCACACTTTTGAGTTGCAAAACACAATGGATATTAAACTTAGTCTTATTCCCGTGAAATTTTGCCTCAGAAATCTAGCACAAGATGTCCTTTCCATCATGATCTTCTCATTGTGGATCATATGCGTGCCCTATGCCATGTTATTATATTGAGTTTTCACTTTAGAATTTAGATGATTTATAGTTCCAATGTATATGCAAACATTTGTAAAGAACTAATCTCACTTTCAAGACGATTCTTATATATAAGCATCATTGCTTCCTTAAGTCTTGCTTAATTCTGAATATGATGAATGCCTTTGCAACTCTCTTCTATTACAACAGGTATTTGTTGCAAACCATACATCAATGATAGATTTCATTATTCTGGAGCAGATGACAGCATTTGCTGTCATTATGCAAAAGCATCCTGGATGGGTTGGTCAGTTCTCATTCTTCAGAAACTTCTCTTCTAGTTTTATTTTTGTTTTCAATGCTAGATTGTTGATATATCTATTCTTTTTGCTCTCCCTTTTTGCAGGATTTATTCAGAAGACTATCTTGGAAAGTGTGGGTTGCATCTGGTTTAACCGTAATGATCTTAAGGATCGTGAGGTAGTCGCAAAAAAGTAAGATTTTCCCCGATTGCAATCCTATCTGTTAGAAAATTCATTTTATTCAGATAATTATTTTATCAGGTTGCGAGATCATGTTCAACATCCTGACAACAATCCTCTGTTAATTTTCCCGGAAGGAACTTGTGTTAATAACCAGTACACTGTCATGTTCAAAAAGGTAAAGTAGTAAACCCTATCTTTTTTTAATGACCTATAAATGACTTTAAATATGCAGCTACATTATGAAAAGTTTCTTCAAGAGAGAATAGAATTACATTCTTTGTGAAATGCTAATAGAAAAGCCTACCCTCAGCATACATATGGTATCAATATATCATCTTTTTTTAGCTGTATATTAGAGAGTAGTGGAGTTTTCATGGTAGAAAGCAAATATAAAGACTTTCCTTGTCTCTCATACACAAGATGCTTAAAGGATAGCAGATGCTGGAATCAGTCATCTTTTGCATGGCATATATTTAGACATTTGTTGTTGTTGACCATGATCATACTAATCATGATTTGGATTCTTTCTCTGTATTTTTCAGGGTGCTTTTGAGCTTGACTGTGCGGTATGTCCAATAGCTATCAAATATAATAAAATATTTGTTGACGCCTTCTGGAATAGTAAGAAGTGAGGAATACAAACAACTACATGAATTTACTTTGCTCACACTGCCTTCTATATTTCACATAATTACTTCCCATGAAATGTTTATCAGGCAATCTTTTACAATGCACTTGGTTCGGCTTATGACTTCATGGGCTGTTGTATGTGATGTTTGGTACTTGGAGCCTCAATATCTGAAGGAAGGAGAGACAGCAATTGAATTTGCTGAAAGGTAACATAAATTTGGATACTATTTCTTCTTTTAAGAAAAAATACCAAGGATCAGAAAATATTTTTGCATACTTAATGAAATGCTTTGCAGAGTAAGGGACATGATAGCTGCTAGAGCTGGTCTTAAGAAGGTTCCATGGGATGGCTATCTGAAACACAACCGCCCTAGCCCCAAACACACCGAAGAGAAGTGTGTCAACTCTCTCTCTCTCTCTCTCTCTCATGAAAATATATAAGGTTTATTTTGTTCAGTTTGTAAAACAAAACTGCAACCAGTAACAATTCTTAACTTTATGTAATTTCTAATAAGCTTTTCGATTTTTCAGGCAGCGCATCTTTGCCGAATCTGTGTTGAGGAGACTAGAGGAAAACTAAATAGATGTCAATCAATTCTGGTGCTCTTGGTGAGTAGAAGGGTTTAACCCTTTAGCTGCGTTGTAATCCCTTAATCATCCTAAAGTGTGTCTGGGACACGTGGAAATGACTACCGCAGTTTTGTGTGGTAAATTTGTTCGCAGTTTGACAGAATCAATAGCATGTACTTCTCAAGAAAGGGAACATTTGCATGTATGCTTGGCCATAAATTTTAATATTTTATGATTGGTTAGTGTTAACACATAAGCATGGTGCTCTCTCAAGAGATGATGTATTGATATTTACCCTCTGCATCATGTGGACAATCAACCTTGATTATTCTTATGGTACTTTATAAATTGTGAATGACCTTGTCAAAACCCGTGTGATTATTGATTCGATCTGGTTTACTCAGCAAGCCCAAAAAATAGAAGGGGTAAGGAGCGTAAAGGCATGCATATTGGCAGGTTTGGCTGGCCAGAATAATTAACGAGCTATTTCGACTGGTATCGTTCCTATTTTCGACCTTGTACATTGGATATTGAATTATTATCGATGGACGCCTTCGTTTACATGTTGGACCTTAGGAGCCACAATTGAGTACGTACTCTTTTCAATTATTACACTTGTAATACAAAGATAACGAAGTTTAGTAAAATGTAGAGTAGTCACCAATACATATGTCAACAACACGAAAAAAGAATCAGCAATCACCGGCACAAATCCAAATATTCGAAACTTATAACAAGCAATGTGCAGGAAGAAAGAAAAAATTCAAAGAGAAAATTAAGGTGGTGATGATCCACTAGAAGTAGAGAGCGCACTTCTTATTCCTGTCATCCTCCTGGAGCGTGCCATCCGCACGCAGCCTGAACTCGCAGTCCACCTTCATGTGGTGCTCCCTGGTGTCCCACAGCTTCACCTGGAACCTGACCGTCGAGTTGAGCATCAGCCGCAGCCCGACGTTGCCCGACGCCACCTCGCCGGTGAACCTCTGCCACGCCGGGTCACTCGGCGTGGGCCCGGCCGCGGTGAGCTCGCCCTGCACCGGCGTGTCGCCCTTGGGCGCCTGGTAGAAGGGGTACGCGACCGGCCCGGACGCGACGAGCTGGTCGCCGTAGTACACCATCCCGTAGATGGCGTCGTAGTAGATGCCGATATTCTGGTTGGGGTTGTGCTCGTCGACGGTGAACTTCACCGGCAGGTTGGCCGGGCCGGACTGGCGGTTGACGTTGGGGATGGAGAAGTCGGTGAGGAAGAACTTGGGCCGGTGCGGCCGGAGGCTGAGCCAGAGCACGAAGAGGATGACGCCGCCGACGAGGACGAGTGTGAGCAGCACCGAGCAGAGGAGGTTCACGCACCGCACGGCCGGCCTCTGCGAGTGGTACATCGGCAGACGGTAACGCGGCATGGCTGACGATGGCTGCGCTTCTTGCGAAGTGTGTTGGTTTGGATGTGATGTGTGTGCCGCATTACGTGCGACATTTTATAGGTGCATGCGTCATGCATGTATATGACGGGTGTTTGGAAGGCAGTAATATTCTTGCCTTGCGCACATAAAGATAAGACGCTCACACGCAATACTTATAGGAGGCGTACTGCATGATTCCAGACTAATGAGACTTATTCACTGTGTTGGACTCTGCTGGAAAGTGAATTAACAGAATGTGTTGCAGACTCAAAGGGCAATTTCTCTCTGGTCATCCTTTCTGAGTCCTTTCTTCCTCTTTCTCTCCCTTTTCCTTGCCTTTTCATTTGGGGTTAATTTTCATCAATTAGGTAAAGCTGAAATTGTTGACAAAATTGCGGTTTTAGAAAATATTTCAGATTAATTCCATATTTAATTATGAATAGAAAAACATAATTCCAGTACCAACAGTGAGACATGAGCATCAAGTAAATGATGACTATTAACCAATATAAACTACTCAAGTCTTCTATACATGAATTCATGCAAAAGGTAATTAACCAATAAAACAAATCACATAATGCTCAAATTGTTGTTTGTTTAATTTTGCTCTCAGATGTCGGGTTGCACAAACACGAAGCAAGGCCTCCTCGCCACTAATGGCCTAGTCTAATCAAAGATTATTAGTGACAATTTCTTATAAATATGCTAGGTTTTGAGCTCTAGTACTTACCATTACTATTTACAACTAGCAATTTAATTTAATACCACAAGATTAATTGCTATAACAGAAGTAATACAACAACATACTATAAGTAACAGAATGATACAAGATAATGACATCAATTAGCGCAAAACCTGGTTTATGACTCTAAATTGGCACACTAATCTCACCATGGCCAACAATCCTCATTGAGCAATATAAATCCCACAATCTATTATGCAAAGTCACCTAATGCTAGTGCTAATATAAATTAAAGAGAGAGATAAACTGAAATTTCACTAGTATGGCATACTAAGCACAATAGATATTTAAAGTTGAAGAATGCTCACTGAACTGATGGCACTCAAAGCCACCAAGAAGTTAAGACAAGGTGTGTCATCCTGTAACTTTTTCTATGTTCCCAGTAACTTCTCTTCTCCAACACTCTTTTTACAAAATATCAATATAAATACTTCAATACAAGCTTTTTACTGGGAATTTCAATTGAATCTTACGTAAAAAATTTGCAGAGAAACATTGGTCTTTCTGTACTTCCATGTGTATATTAATATTGAGAGTTATTTCTCCGGTGCTATCCTGCCTTTGTTTTTTCTTTTTGTCAAACGTTGAATCATTGTCATCTGATAACTCAATTATGTATCAGGTTCTTAACACTTGCAGTAGGATGGATAGCATTCTTTGCTGCCTTTTTTCCCGTGCATTTCCTATTGAAAGGGCAAAATAAGTTGAGAAGTAAAATAGAGGTGAGCTATTTTATCTTCATGCATGTATGTCAGCTTCTGGTTGTAGATGTGTGCATATTTCAATGTATGTTGCCCCATTTGCTGTTAGTTCCAACCCTTTTAGATATATTGTGACCATAAAACACTTCTACTGGAAAAAAAAAATGAGGCTGTGAACCTTCTACAACAGAAGGGAGTCATTTGCTCCATTGTGAGGACTGAGGAGTTCACCTGTGCTGCACTTTTTATGTGCTAATTTTATTTTCTGTCTGAGGCGCTGAGCATCAAATGTGTGCGTGTGTCCATGTGGCAGTGGATGGGCATTCCTGTCCATGGTTCTTGGGGTCTGTACGGATATAAGAATTGTTGGGTGGGTGAATTTGGTACACCAGTGCATGCCTTTGTGTGCCTCCAATCTAAAAAAAATGGGATGATTTTGAATTAATAACATATTAACGTGCTATTGCAAAGTTCTTTTCCAGCTTCGAATGATTATGGGTCTTGATACTGAATTTTGGGGATTGAGATCATTGTTATGAATATTGTGTGTATATTGAAGAGGTCTAATGGGCAATATATATAAGGTATAAAGGGACACAAGTCTAAACCCTAATATAATAGGAAATACCACTAATACCCTTATATCCTTAACACCTTCCCTCAAATGCAAGGCGTATGCAATAACATTACATTTGGAAAGGGTTGACACTGAAATATAGAAAAATTCAAAGTCCGAGTCCTGATAATATCGTTGTAGCATGCAGCCCTTGGAAAATATATCGACAAAAGAGCTTTCATCTGATGTCGTACGACAGTCCATAAAGCACAAGGTGCGGGCGTAAAGTCAACCATGACAACATGACGAAGAAGATGATGAAACCGACAAATAGAGAAATATGTCAAATCAAGATGAATAGGAATAGATAGAAGCATGACGGCGCAGATCGTAGCCCAAGACGACAGCGGCGCAATGCATAAGAATCACAATGAATGCACAATGCAAAAGAAGCACAACGCAATGCACAAGAAGTGCAATAGAGGAGTGGTGCAGAAGAAGCGCAGCGCAATGCACAAGAAGTACAACGAAGACACAGTGCGGAAGAAGCGCGACGGCCTTGAAAGCTTGGGGCGGCGGACCTGCAGCGTCTCGAAGAAAAGAGCAGCGACTGCTGCCATGCCAAAGAAATTCCTATATTTCTATAACTGACAATAATTTTGTGGACTCGCATGGCTTAGACGAACTCACAAATAAAAAGTTACGGATTTGGATGGACACAACGGAAGAAAATAACACAAATAATACCAGCAGCAGGCAATCGTATCTCTCGTCCAATCACCAATAGCAAGCACCGGTGAAACAAGAATAATAACCCAGCCCATCAGATCCGCACATAATGGCACGCAACAGCGAAAGGAACCGAAGAACAACAGCTCGGATGACGAAGCTTTGTCAAGAACCAATCTGATCTAGCGCTAGCAGCAATACACGCGTGTAGCACAAGTACTTTTCTTTTCCTTTCCGTACGGCAGCTCCAACAAAACAGCGCAGCAGCTTTGGGCAGCATCGGCCACTAGCTGCAGCAGAGAACGCTGGGCAGATGCGCACAAGGGATGCTTGGCGCACGCAGATGCCAGAAGCAAGGCGGTGAAAACCCAGACCAGTTTGCATGGCGCGTGCGGCGAGGAGGCGCGGCGAGGTGGCTACTAGCCGACGACCGAGGCGACGTAGAGGTGCGCGCTGACCAGCGACCGTGGAGCGAGTGGCACACAAGCAATCGCGCGAAGGCTGCTGAAGACCAAAAGTCGACTGGACGCGAGGAAGACCATAGGGCTTGCGCACGTGGCGGCGGGATCCGGAAGGCGCACGGCGGCGGCAACGAGAGGCTGCCCCCGGGAGTAAAGATCAGTTCTCCTGAGGGCAGCGCCAGTAGAGAACAACGAGAACCTAGAGGCGGCGGCGGCGGCGGCGGCGGCGGTTAGAGTAAACCCTAATACAATAAAAAATACCATTAATACCCTTATATCCTTAACAATCATTTCCTTTTCGCTAGTACGTATTTAAGTTTAAATATGATTAGTAATCCATCAGTACATTCTTTTTCCAACGTCGTCTTCAAGGGTGTTTTCCTTGGGGCAATAACTACCTGCACTGTGAAAAGCCACCTATAAGTCCTGGCTTATGCTTATCCTGCCGGTCATCTTATAGGAGGCGTACCGCATGATTCCAGACTAGATGAAACTTCGCTGTGTAGGACTATGCTGGAAAGTGAATTAACAGAATGTGTTGCAGACTCAAAGGGCAATTTCTCTCTAAGCTGATTGGTCATCCTTTCTATGTCCTTTCTTCCTCTTTCTCTCCCTTCTCCTTTCTTTTTCTTTTCTTTATAGACATTTTTATCTTTTTCAGTATGGTTCTTCCGAATCAGATCTCTGTATATGTACGATGCATGCTGTAAAGAAAGTTTTGGGTGTAAAGGGCGGTATTATTCCGAGGTTCTGATGTTTTTGACTAATTTATTCTCAGGCTCTTTGCTTAAGGTTCTTGCAGATATCGGAAGAACAATTGCCGAAACTTTGCCCTTGGGCAAACGCAAAGGCAAATGCTGCAGAAGACGAAACCATCCGTTGGATTCGTTAGAAACCACCGAACCTTCCTGTAGTGGCGTAAATCCTAGTAGGACGATGCGCAGGTGAGGGCAAGAGCACAGAGAGCCGGTGGTGCCGAAGGATGGACCTTGTGTCCTCAACGGCTCGACCTCGCCTCAGTTCCCAAGGATGCGTCGCCGAAATCCCCTCCCCCCGTGGTCGATTCGGAAATCGGAATTAGGGTAAGCTAGAGGTCGAGAGCAGGGGATTGGAGGGAACGTTGCGCTCGGGTGGGCGGGCTAAGATTTCGAAACGGGCCGCAAATTTTTGCCCGTCACTACTTCTTATTGAATGGTGACGGTAAGACTGAAAACCGGCGGTAGCCACCGAGCTGAATTTTTTCCCCTGGTTGGAACAGTGTAACAGGGGAATCGGATCCTTCGGATGTTCTGAAGTTCATGACTCACAGCCAACCCTTAGTTGCTCTATAAGAGAACATTGCCCAAATCAGGTCTCGTTGTAGGATCGTGGATAACCGACTAGAGAGGGTGAATATGAGGTTTTTAAAACTAATTGACTATTTTAAAACTTTAAGTAAGATAATTATATCAAAGCTTTCTAGTACAAATAATATGATGGTACTACTATGTTACTTAAGATAAATAAGAGCTAATGTCAATACTAGATACAACTCTATCTAAGCCAATCAAGCGTAAGAGAATTACGAGAAATGTAAATGTGGAATAGTAAAGACAATAATTAACCACAATGAAGATGTGGATATCATGGGGATATACTCCAGATCTTAGGATGATGTGACAATTGGCAATGGCATTAGCGGTTTGTCGTTTCACGTGTTTTCGACAAAGTTTCAGAACTGTTAGGTGACATACGGTCTAACCGACCATAGCATGGCGGTCCGACCGGTCCCAAATCGGTCGGACCGGCCATGAGCGGCGGTCGGACTGGCAGTGACCAAATGTGTCAAAATGAGCCGGGCCAAAAATAGAGGGTGTAGGCAAGAGAGGGGATTCTATTGCTCTTGGTCCTATAATTTTTAGAGTCTCCAGTCAAAAGTTCTATTCGTTTTAAATTTCCAGAAGGTTTTGGAATTTCAGGGCTTGAAATTCGGCTAAGTCCTTTTGGGCGGTCGGACCGCCTATACACAGCGATCCGACCGGCAAAGTCAAGGTTCGACCGGCCCTGAGGGGCGGTCGGACCGATTGTCACTTGAACGTCGGTATTCGTGGCAGCGTTGTTCGTTGGTTAGGTCAAAGTCATGAGTTTCAGTGCATATGTGTTGCATGATGCATGTTTTGACTAACGTGGGTCAAGTTGTGAAGAACTTGTTCCCGGATTCGATTTGCTTGTCTATTGTTGTGCAGGTTGCTTGGTGGTCAACGGCGGTCAACGGCGAGGATGATCGGGACCCGGATTCGATTTGCTTGTCTATTGTTGTGCAGGTTGCTTGGTGGTCAACGGCGGTCAACGGCGAGGATGATCGGGACTAGGCTTGGAGAGCTGAGGTCCAGAACGATCGACAATGCCGGGTGAGGTCAATGAACTCAAGTGAGGTGCATAATAGACAAGGATGACTGAACGAACAGTTCGGTGCGACTGGTTTGATCAAGCTGCGCGGGAGTCGGTGCAAGTGCCATGGTGGTTTCGGTGGGAGCCGGATAGGAGAGACTTGCAGACATGGAGAGAGCCGTTGATCAACCTACACGTGGCGGAGCAGGCGAAGTGCTTCGCGCAAATGGACTGGTTCTTCGGAGAAGGAACGAGAAGGGGAATTTTGGTAATCTTACAAAATACCACCTTGGTGACCTTTTGCCAACTCGCAGCGCAAGACGACGCAAAGAGAAGCGGTTTAGGTCAAGAGGTGTTGAAGACGACGCTTTAAAATACGTGCGTGTGTGACCCGTTTGTGTTGGGCCTTAACGGGAGCCCATTTAAGTTAAATCTTCTAGAAGGTCTAAGCCTCTACTATAAATAGAGGAGGGAGGTGGCTGCACCCTCTCAACCCTTTCATTATTGTTGAAACCCTAGTTTTGCTTAGGGAGAGGATTAGTTGAGGTTAGGGTTCTAAAGAGTTTTGATTTGATTTCGTGCTCTTGAATTGAGCTTTGTCCTCCATTGATGGAGTGGCTGTAAACCCAAACCCTATCAAATCAATCTAAGAAAAGTTTGCTCAAAGATATGTCTCTTTGCCTTCATTCTCTCTATTTGGTGATTTTGAGTCCTTCTTTGATTCGTGAGTCTTTGATTGATTTCTTCACGTGATCTAGCTTGCTGTGATATGTGGGAACACATCTAGGATCATCTTGATCATCAATCACCCACGAGTAAGTTTTTGGATCTAGTTTTCGTTTTGACTCGGTTTTGAACCATTCTCCTCTCAAACGGAAAAAGGTCGTAACTTTTCCAAGGATCTTCACGATCTTCGATTGGAATATGTTCCTGACATCCTAGAGAAGGTGTGTTCTAAGTTTCATAAAGTTTGGAGTTGTAGATCAAAAGTTACATTTATTTACAACTTTATTTTTCGGGCTGTTTTTACTGTTCATCAGACTGGAGGTCAGACCGCCCAACACTTAGAATTTTAACCCGTGTTGATTTTGGTTGTTTTGCTTCGGGGTTTAGATTGGATTCAATACTAGTCTTCCGTTGTACTGGTATATTGATCTTCATAGCTTCCATAGCTATTGGAGTGAAATTTGTATTGAATCTGATCTTGGTTGAAAAAGTGAGCGTGCTCCTATTCACCCCCCTCTAGTCGCCTTTTCGGTCCAACAGAAGACAAAGAAGTTTGTCTCGTAGTATCGAAGAATTGTTGGTCTTCACTAGTCCACGTGGAGGAAGCTTGAACTAATCAAGCCGGCTCCACAAATTAAGCCTTCCTCGATTTCACTAGTGGTTGTTCTTCCTCCGCTCTGGAGATGGCGAACACCGTACCAATCATAATTTGGCGTCGGGCCTCTTCACAAACTCCTTGAAGAGATCATCACGCAAACTCACGCTAAGCCGTCTAGTTGTCGACAAACACCAAGAGTAATGAATGTCAATCTCCGCTTGACGGCAACCAAGTGCTAAGGATCAATCTAGAATGAATGCACTTGAATTTTGCTCAACTACCTCACAATGAATGCAACAAGTGTATTTGAGGTGTAGAGAGAATGCTCTTGGCCCAAGGATGTTAAATGAAGTCTCTCTCATCTGTCCTTGAGCTAGTATGGGGTATATATACTCCCACAAACAAATACGACCGTTGGGGGGCAAAACACAGAAATTTTCAGCACAAACGGTAGTACCGCTGTTCACTGGTCGGTACTACCGCGCCTCCAAAAGGGCACAGTAATGGCTATCGCAGAAGCATTTAATGCGTTTGAAAGAGCCATTGAAAATTTAGCGCGGTACTACTGCCATTGATCAAGTGGTAGTTCCGTTTATTGGTCGTTCTGATCAATTTGGGCGGTATGACCGATTCCTTTGAGATCCGAAAATATCCCTTACTGGAAATAACGTACCTCTTCAAAAGTTTCAGTTATACCGGGTTGCGGTAGTTCTGCGATAACAACGGCGGTACTACCGTACTTCTAAGAAAACAAATAACCTTAGAAATGCGCCATTCTATAAAAATATACTGCTTCATGAGTTGGTTATACCGGGTTGCGGTAGTTCCGCGATAACAACTGTGGTACTACTGCACTCCCAAGAAAACAAATAACCCCAGAAATGCATCATTCTGTAAAAAATATACCGCCAACATAAACTCGGTCCGACCGGGTTGTGGTAGTACCACACTACATTTACGGTCATAACGTTGTGCGGTAGTACCGCCATAAACACTTAGGTACTACCGATTATCCTAAGAAAAACACAGTTGACTTTCAAAATAAGCTCTGAATGCATGCATGATCCTAGATTGATCCAAAGGGCGCAATAACACGCTATCAAGCTACTGGTCGTGATCCCTCTTAATAGTACGGCACTTAACCTAAAATCCGGTCTTCCATCCGTTTCTCCTAAGACCGTTAAAACATAAAGGATCTTAGACTACTTGTACCTTGTCTTCGAACCATATTGATCTTTATGTTGACCTTTAGCATGTATCTTCAGGTTGTTGTATTCGTCACTGGGACTAAATCTTTTAAAACACTCAATAAACATGTAAGTCTCATATTCACATATTATTATTAATTACCAAAATAATTTTTAGGGAAATAGATGCTTTCAATCTCCCCATTTTTGGTAATTGATGATAACCCAATCAATATGTGAGAAATATATAGTTTTAAATATACCGCTTGTTTGATAAACGAGTTGTATATTTTTGTTGTAACTTAACAAAAATAATTCTTTCAATGAGCTCTAAAGCGTATGAGAATTATTTGCTTGTTAAAGTCATTTAAAAAAAACTCCCCCTAAACATGTGCATGTAAATGAGAAGAAGTATTTGCAAGCACATGTAGAGATGTTTGAATAAATTTGGCACAATTTCTTTTGCTTGTTGAAACTAGAGAAATTATAAGATCAAGATTGAAATTCATATAGAATACCAAGTCCATTCATAGAGGGTACCAAGTCCAACAATCATAACAACATAAGAACATAATACCATAACAAAGTTTAAACTAGACTACTACAAGCACATAAGTTTTAAGTATTAACCAAAACATGTTCAACATAGAATATATTATAGATAGTAGCCTAATCTTCTTGACTCCCCATTAATCTTTCAATGCTTTCACCTGCTAACTTCTCCCCCTTTGGCATCAAAATACCAAAAAGGTCACTCAGCGGGATCTTGAGGACCCTTTGGAGGTGTGTTGAGGTGACGTCTTCTATAGCGATTTGGAGTCAATATAGCTTGCTCAAGAGCTGTCACACTCTACGTCAAAGTAACCAACCTATTGTTGGTTTCGGATTGAAATTCTTGTTGAGAACTTTTGATTTCCAAGATAGTTGAATAAATCTGGGAGAGGAAACTTGGCCTTCTTCTTGAGCATCTTGCCTTTGAGGAGCCTGATGATGAATACCTGCAGGAATAGGAGGGCCCTCACGTGGCTTGTATGGTTTGTGGACTGATCCCAAGCATCCACAGTATCCGGTCTTTCGGATGATCAATGTCATGATTAAGGAGTATAATTTATTCTTTTGACTCGATCATTCTTTGGAGAAGCAATCTTCCTGAGAATAACATCTACCACATTAAATTTTCCCCCATGTATAATATTGTCAATCGGATTCCATGTATGTCCTTATCTCCTCTTGCCATGAGGCAAGTAGGAGTGGAGAATAGTGGCGGCGCTTATTTGATGGCAATGCCGACAAGTCCTCTTTTCTTGGAGGATCCTTCATCATTTGAATCGGAGTCAGAATCTGAATACTCCTCATCAGAATCTCATTCTTCAATGTGAGCTTCATTCTCGCCATCCTTGTGAAGCTTCTTGAAAAGTTTCTTCTTGTCATTGTATTCATTTTTCTTTGATAATTTGCCCTTGTCATCCTTGTTTGTGGGACAATAAGAGGCAATGTGCCCCTTCTCATCACACTTATAGCAATGAATATTGCTATACCGCTTGTTGTCATAAGAGGATTGCTCTTTCTTACTCTTGTCAAAGTTAAAGCTTCGATATGGGCGTCTCCTCATGAATTTCTTCATTCTCCTTACAAGGAGAGCAAACTCTTCTTCAGAGTCTTTTTCATCCTCTTCATCACTTGACTCCGCTTTCGCCTTGAAAGCGGTAATCTTCTTCTTGTAGGAAGATGACTCCAAAAGCTTTTCCTTATCTTTTTTGTATAATTCATTTGTGATGAGATTTCCCAAGAAACCGGTTGGCGTCATTCTTGACAATTCGGGTGAATTTAGAAATAGAGTTACTAGTGTCTCATACTTCTCCGGCAAGGCCCTAAGCATTTTTCTCACAATATCAATATCGGTTAGTGACGTGCCAAGGCTTTTGAGTTCATTTACAATGTTGTTGAGGCGAGAATACATTTCATTTATATCCTCATGGGGCAACATTATAAATGTCTAATATTTAATCCGGAGTTTATGCAATTTGGCCTCTTTGACCGTGGATGTTCCCTCATGGATTTTCGATAGGGTAGTCCAAATATCATGAGCGGTTTCTAAATTGCTCACTCTATTGAACTCATCCGCGTGCAAAGCACCAAAAGGAGCATTCATTGCTTGAGCATCTAAATAAGAATTACGTCCCTCAAGTTCCGTGGAGTGTAGTGGATCAAGAGGTATGACGTAACCCTCATTTACAATTTTCCATATGCTCAAACTCATAGCCTTTAAATAAATAGACATCCTAATTTTCCAATAATCATGATTTGAGCCATCACACAAAAGAGTCTTTCCTATAGCAATTCCCTCACTAGCCATCTTTTTCTCTTTTAGACAGTTAAGTCTAAATCAATGAGAGACCAAGCACTGATACCACTTGTAGGATCAAAGATAACCGACTAGAGGGAGGGTGAATAGGAGGTTTTTAAAAATTGACTATTTCAAAATTTTAAGTAAGATAGTTCTAACAAATCTTTCTAGCACAAATAATATGATAGTACTACTATGCTACTTAAGATAAATAAGAGCTAATGTCAATACCAGATACAATTCTAGCTAAGCCAATCAAGCGTAAGAGAATTGCTAGAAATGTAAATGCGGAATAGTAAAGGCAAGAATTAACCACAATGAAGACAAAGAAGTTATTCCCGTGGTATCGAAGACTTGTCGGTCTTCATTAGTCCACGTTGAGGAAGATTGTGAAGGATCGCGGGAAGGCTACCATAGCACAAAACAAAAATTACCACGCAACCAAGGAACCTCCGCTAGTAATAGATCACGAGATTACCACTAAATGCGCCGACTCGTAGCGAAAGTAGAGTCGATGTAACGAGTTGATGCAGTCGTAGTCGTACTCGCCGTGCGTCTTCTTCTCCGAGCCTTGTGATCGTCACGAGTTGCGAATCGTCCTAGTGCTGATGCTTCACAACTTATTCTTCGAGTCTTGTGATCGTCACGAGTTGCGAATCGTCCTAGTGCTGATAATTAACAACTTTTTCTTCGAGTCTTGTGATTGTCACGAGTTGTGGATCGTCCTAGTGCTGATGTTTAGTAACAACACCTCTTAGGTATTCGCATGTACAGGGCAGGGATACCACGTGCTGGAGTGCTAGCACCGGTAGCGTAGTATGAGGAAGGTGTGGCTGTTAGGGTTTCGGGAGTTCCTCAAAAGATCATTATCACCCCATGCCACCGCCCCTCTATGTATAGGCATCCATGATGGGTCTCGTACTTGAGGCCCACTAGGAACTCGTGGCCAACAAGAATTCGGATCACCATCCAAATCAAATCCTAGCCCTTTAAGTGTGCGACCCTATAGGTCCATGTGTAATCGGTTGTGACTCAGAAACTCTTATTCGACCACTAGTCGTTAGCGGTACCTAGCAGCACATAACGATTCCCAAACACACATAGAATATATCGGACGAACCTTAATGCAATATGATCTTCGACCAGGTCCATATCACTAACAACCAGCTCATATTTCTATACGACAAGTCCATATTTGGTCTCGACCAATTCGTAACTCCTTACGACCAGGTTTCGACCACTGAGTGACTATGTTTGATCAGTCTACGACCAGCTCGTATCTCCATACGACTAGTCCGTATCTGATCGAACTAAAAGACCTTCTCGTGTATTCTCCCTTTGCCTCAAGATGTCTGGTTTAACTCCAGGTTAGATGTTGTATCATCTATGGACTGTTCAATACTTTCTCGATCAAGTGTCGAATAACTTCATGTGGTCGACACTTCGACCACTAGTGGTATGACCATGCACTTTCTTTATCCGACCACAACGAGGGGCCTAGAGACATCTCACGAGGGGCCTAGAGACATCTCTCCTGTTATGTTAGGAGGGGAAAATCTCATATCTGACCAGTCATATCCCTCCGCATATTTCATAGCATACCTGAAAGCTCCCTTTATAACTACCCAGTTACGAGTTACGTTTGACAACCCCTAAGAGTGCCACTACACATGTAGGAAACCATGTTGATCTCAGGTTTAAGGATTATACATCATCATTGCTTGAGACCAACTAATGATACATAGAATTATAACAATCTCAGCAGTGTCTCAAGGTGGGTCTTTTCCAACACCATATTCTCTAACATGTGTCTATATTATTGGTTTGATATTTCCAAATCCATGACCTATAAAACATAGTCACCAACCAATACATATGCTAGTCTATTCATATGTGTTCTCATATGTTTCCGACCAGGGAACGTTTAAGAATAATCATCGTGGAAATATAGAGTTTCTATGGATATCATGGGGATATGCTCCAGATCTTAGGATGATGTGACAATTGGCAATGGCTTTTATGGTTTGTCGGTTCACAGGGTTTTCGACAAAGTTCAGGCTTTCTGGACAGTGGCGGTTCGATCGGCCATAGCATGGCGGTCGGACCGGTCCCAAATCGGTCGGACCGGCGGTGACCACAAATGGTCAGAACAGGCTGGGCCAAAAATAGAGTATGTAGGCAAGTGAGGGGATCCCAATGCACTTGGTCTCATAATTTTTAGAGCCTCCAAGCAAAAGTTCTATTCGTTTTAAATTTCCAGAAGGTTTCGGAATTTCAGGGCTTGAAATTCGGCTAAGTCCCTGGTGGCGGTCCGACCGGCTCACAGGGAGCGGTCGGACCGATTTCCACTTATGAACGTCAGCCAACTTCGTGGTGATGTTGTTTTGTTAGGTCAAGTTCATTGGTATCATGGCATATGTATTGCATGATGCATGTTTTGACTAACATGGGTCAAGTTGTGAAGAACTTGTTCCCGAATTCGTGTTTGCTTGTCTATGGTTGTGCAGGTTGCTTGGTGGTCAACGACGGTCAACGGCGAGGATGATCGGGACTAGACTTGGAGAGTTGAGGTCCAGAACGATCGATGATGCCGGGTGAGGTCAATGGACTCAAGCGTGACACAAGATGGACAAGAGTGACCTATTGGCGAATCCATAGCGCATGGTGAAGCGGTTTAGGTCAAAAGGTTAAAGACGGCGCTTTGCGAAGCGTGCGTGTGTGACTCGTTTGTTAGTGGGCCTTAACGGGAGCCCAATAGAGTCAAACCCTAGAAGTTCTAGGCCTCCACTATAAATAGGAGGTGGTGGTTGCCGCACGGCCCTCTCTATCTCTCGCCTCTTTTATGTTTCAAAACCCTAATTGGCTTAGGGGAGTTGAGGTGGAGGCTAGGGCTCTTTATGGTTTGAGGTGATTTTCGTGATCTTGGATTGACCACTGATCCATGATGGTGTGGGTGTAATCCAACAACAATCACGTTTTTAATCTACTCAAGGTTTGCTTGAGATAAGTCTCGTTTCGTTCTTGCTTTCAATTTCGTGTTTTAGGGCTTTCCTTGATCCACGAGTTTTTGATTGATTCTTTCACATGAATTAGCTTGCTGTGATACGTGTGAACCTATCTAGGATCATCTTGATCATCAATCACTCACGAACAAGCATTAGGATCAAGTTTTCATTCTTGCCCGATTTTAGACCCTCTGTTACCCAATTGACAATTGTTCAGGATCTATCCAAGAATTATCATAATATTCGATTGGAATAGGTCCTCAATAGCATAGAGAAGATCTGTTCTGGAGTCTGCCGGTCAGACCGCCCATCATCACCAGTCCGACCGCCGGTATAACAGCGGTCCGACCGCCAGGAAATTGGTTCGACCGCTCCAGGCCAGAGGTCAGACCGCCAGTACATTGTATTGCTTTGATCTTTGATGTTTTGTCATATTGCTTAGGGGATTAAATTGAATTCAATACTAGTCTTCCGTTGTACTGGTATATTGATCTTCATAGCTTCATCATAGCTATTGGAGTGAGATTGTGTTGAATTCATAATTTGTGAAAAAGTGAGCGTGCTCCTATTCACCCCCCCCCCCTCTAGTCGCCTTTTCGGTCCAACAGTTTCACAATCAAGTCGCATACTTGATAATAAATATTATTGATATTATTCTAGGAACAAGAAAACATATTATCCAATGTTATGAACATAATGAAATATAATCATCTTTATGATTGTCTCTAGGGAATATTTTCAATAGCTTGAACTAATCAAGTCGGCTCCACAAATTAAGCCTTCCTCGATTTCACTAGTGGTTGTTCTCCCTCCACTCTGGAGATGGTGAACATCGTACCAATCATAATTTGGTGCCAAGCCTCTTCACAAACTCCTTGAAGAGATCACCGCGCAAACTCCCGTCAAGCCGTCTAGGTGTCGAAAAACACCAAGAGTAATAAATAACAATCTTCGCTTGACGGCAATCAAGTGCTAATGATCAATATAGAATGAATGGACTTGAATTTTGCTCAACTACCTCACAATGAATGCAACAAATGTATTTAAGGTGTTGAGAGAATGCTCTTGGCTCAAGGATGTTAAATAAAGTCTCTCTCATTTATCCTTGAGCTGGTGGGGGGTATATACCCCCAAATAAATGAAATTGTTGGAGGCAAAACACATGAATTTTTAGTACAAACGGTAGTACCGTCATTCACTGGTCGGTACTACCGCGCCTTCAAAAGCACAAAGTAACGACTATCGCAGAAGCATTTAATGCGTCTGAAAGAGCCATTAGAAATTTAGCGTGGTACTATCATCATTGATCAAACAGTAGTTCCGTTTATCGGTCGTTCCGATCAATTAGGGCGGTACGACCGCTTCCTTTGAGGTCCGAAAATTTCACTTACTGGAAATAACGTACCGCTTCAAAAGTTCAGTTATAATGAGTTGCAGTAGTTCTGCGATAACAACGGTGGTACTACTGTACTTCCAAGAAAACAAATAACCTCATAAATGTGCATTCTGTAAAAACATACCACTTCATGAGTCAGTTATACCGGGTTGCGGTAGTTCCGCGATAACAACTGCGGTACTATCGCGCATCCAAGAAAACAAATAACCTCAGAAATGCACCATTCTGTAAAAAACATACCACCAACATAAACTCGGTCTAACTGGGTTGCGGTAGTGCTGCACTACATTCCCGGTCATACCGTTGTGCGGTAGTACCGCCATGAACACTCCGGTACTATCGATTATCCTAAAAAAACACAGTTGGCTTTCGAAACAAACTTTGAATACATGCATGATCCTAGATTGATCCAAAGAGCACAATAACACGCTATCAGGCTACTGGTCGTGATCCCTCTTAATAGTACGACACTTAACCTAAAATCCAGTCTTTCACCTTTTCTCCTAAGACCGATAAAACATGAAGGATCTTAGACTACTTATACCTTGTCTTTGAACCATATTGATCTTCATGTTAACCTTTACCATGCATCTTCAGGTTGTTGTATTCGTCACCGGGACTAAACCTTTTAAAACACTTAATAAACATGTTAGTCCTGTATTCACATATATCATTAATTACCAAAACAATTTTTAGGGACCTAGATGCTTTCACTCGTTGGTACATGAAACAACCTGAAATTTGATCATTTCAAAAAAATTCAAGTTTTTGGGTTGTTTTCAATTTCTTTCCTAATTCAAAAAATCCATCCCATTTCCCGCTTTCCGTTTTTTACCATTCCACTTTTCTCACCTAGAGGCGCATTTTCGCCCGAGCGTTTGCCTCCTTCTTCCCCGTGCGTCACCTCCCCTACGCCAACGCCTCCTTCCCCACTTCCGTCAGCCGCCAGCTCCCGTGCCACGCACTGCCTCCACCAGCCTCCACCTCCTTCGCCGTGCCACCTCACCTCACCACCTTGCCCTCTTCAGCGTCATTCGCGCGCACAACCAACCACGTCGCCGCCCACGCGCCGCACGCCGTGCAGCTCGCCACTGCTCTCACCGCCATTCCTCTTGCTATAAAAGCCCACCCCGGCTCGCCTTCATCTTCATCTCCTACTCCAGCACCTCCCCTTTGCCCCTTCCCCTCCAGTCGCCGACGGATTTTGAACAATTGTCGCCGCCCTGTGCTTTTTCTCTGACGAGTCACAGGTGAAATTCGCCACCTCCGTTCCTCCCCTCCCCTTCCCCTTCCAGCTTTAGCTCCACCTTGCCCTCCCGCATCTTTTCCCCATATTCCCCACCCCAATCCCTCACCGGAGCCTCACCGGCACTGAGCCCCTCCACCATGCCCAACACAACCACCATTGCCAACGCACCTCGGACCTCCCCGAGCACCAACTCCGCCACCCTCATGATCCCCGCCACCCACTGATGCTCTCACACCACTCCTTTTGACCGGAGCACCTTCCTAGCACTAACGCCTCCTTCCCCTACTCCGGCATTTCGCCATCCGCCCCATGCTCGAATCTCCTCGGCCCGTGCAAAGCCCCAAAATGGAGTGCTCCTGCCTCAAGGAACCTCACCGCACTACTCTTCGCCACCGCCGGTCGCCAAAGCACCACCGGTTTTCCGCTTCCTCGGCTCGGGCACGCGCTTGGCCTCTGGCCGCACGACTCAAAGTCGTTTGGGCAATGGGCCAAAATGGCCTGGCCTATTTGGCTACAGCCCAAATGAGTATCGGGCTTGGCTCAATACTATTCAGAAATCAGTCCAATACTGTTCACAGCACAGTAAACCCATTTACTGTTCACCATCAAAAAACAGTAAAGCTGTGATTATTGTTTATTACCCATTTTCGTATATGAATAGTAAAATTAGCACTATTTGTCGTTCATCACTATTCACCCCAAAACCCTAATTTGACATATCATACCCATTTCAACCGTTTCGAGCCCGTGAATACATTTCTCAACTCCGTTCAGCCAATTTATGCACCAAAAAAATTCTACCATCCTACGTCACCTTCCTTTACGTTTCTTTTCTGAATTTCTTTACTTGCATGTTGTTCTCAGCCCATTACTTGTCGAGCTAGATTTTATTTAGTTTGTTTTATTTTATTTCGCGTTATGTCACAACTTCGACGACCAAGCTCCATAAGACACCAGACAAGACAAGCTAATAGAAGACTTTGTGCAAGGAGGCAAGTCACATTCCTTTGATCATTTTGAACATATATGTCATGTATTTATATTATTATTTTCATTACCGTATTTCTGCCAATTACTTTAAATATTGAAATAATACTTTTGAATGCCATGATGGTTGAAATATACAAGCTCACCTACTCTTGTAGGTCATATTCGCCTTGACAAGTTTAGATTACATAAAATAGTAGCTACATATTTAGCTTTGTCATCACAAAAATATGTTTATAAATATTGAAAAGCAGTATTGGCTATTCGCCAATGGTTTTGGTGGAGAGTTGAGGGTTGAGACCAGAATGTTGGGCAACCCAATAGACTTGATAAAAGTGAGTCTAAGGTGGGGCCAAGAAGGTGGAAAGCCACGAGTTGGTTGTTAGTTCACCTCCCCACTGGAAACAAATAAGGACAAGAACCTTGTGCCAAAGTAACAGACACAGAAAACCGCTCAACCACAGGTGCGGTCATTCCTCCCTGGCTTAGTACACTGCTCTTCCGATTGAATATCTACAGGATGTCAGCTTTTCTTGTGTGATAGAACAGCTGCAGAATGGGGTGAGTCAGGATTGGGCCGGTTAGGACACTCGCTGAACTACACAACGGTATGGTCCCGTCAGTATCGGAGTGCGGATTCCACTATTGGCCGGTGGTCTCCCGATGCTATATGGATTCTGAACCTACCGAGTAGAGACTAAAAAGGTTGAGCAATGAAAAGATTTTGTTATCTCAGCTCAGTCGCACGCTAACGTGTTGCGTGTCTATGATCTGACAGTATGAACAAAGTTTAACCGGTCACTAACCACATTTTGTTTTACATTCTTCTCAGAAACACTTGGAAAATGAAGATTATGCACGCTCCAAACTATTAATTCTTCTCAGAAACAAATGCATCATGAAATTATTATTTGATACTCCCACTGATTCCAAATATAAGTCGTTTTTGACATTGGCGTTGTCTCCAAGTGACATTTTGACCATCAATTTTTATTAAAAAAAATGTTGTTTCAAATAAAAAATAATTATACATTATAAAAGTATATTTCATGATGGATCTAGTAATACTAATTTTATGTTGTTAATCTTGATAATTCTTTATATATTAATGATCAAACCCAAAAATGTTTGAATGGCGTAGATTTTAAAACGACTTACATTTGAAATCGGAGGTAGTATATTGTATTGAGCTTTATAAACTAGTATATTGTATTGAGCTTTATAAACTCAGAGGCAAGTGAGGAATTTCAGATTATCTCTGGTTAGCTACTAGTTTTCAGATACAAGAGGTCTAGGTATGCACAGAAACATATGGCAATCTCCAATTTGAACAAGGTTACCTCATATATTCTTCGAAATGCAATGCAAGTATGCAACTTGGAGCATTGGCAAAATGAAAACAAGAGACTGCTGCACAATTGGGCCCGATTTTTATGTCAGATGTCCTAAAATGGCAGTATTAGACCAGAGGATTGATTAGGTCCATGAGGTGAAAGAAGAACAAAATTAACCATACATTATTACACACGAAACCACACTCCCGAGACATGACATTGGCATTCTTTGTAGACCAAAAATTTGCTTGTTCCCTCAGCAACCAGCACCGTTAAAATCTGCAAGCACACATATCGTTGCTGCCGTCAGAAACATTCAGGCTCAGTTCGAGTCGAAGTCATAAACACAGAGATCAAATCACAATTCCAGAAAATATTCACCGTGAACCTCAGCTATATACGTTATCTGCAAGTTGATAACGATTGTGCTGTGTATATCACCCATGAAATCCTCCTCTTCGCTTGATGTATGTATACTTGCCATTCTCGTTCTTGCGGCCGTCACCGCACGACGCTCATGCGAGCAGAAGTCAATGATGAGTTGCCAACCTAAATGGCCAGGAATTATCGTCCCCTCACGGTGCCGCCGATGCCGACACCACCCGCCGGAGCCCGGAGCTCCGCCGCCCGTGAGCATCCGCTCCTTTCCCCTCCCGGGAGGAAACAGGGGTGGAGGACATGCTGTAACATAAAGTAATATATATACAGGGTCCCATATATAAATATCCAACGGTTAGTTATTTTCTCCATCCATCTGAGCCGCACGCGCGTGATCAAACGGCTTACGGGAACCCAAGTACAGATCGCAATTATCCAACGCGATCCAGATTGGGGCTGTAAATGATTACTAAGACAAGGTCATTTATGAAAGAATCCTTCGACGCTCTTTCCTCCTCGATCCGCCTGTGGAAGCTTGATCGAACGGCTTCCATGAACTCGTGGCGGTTCGCGGGGCTTTGTGTCGGTACGGCCATCCCTTCCCTGAGCGCGCGCGCGCCACGGCCACCAGCTCCGTGCCGCGACGGCGGCTGGCCGCTGTCCGTGCAGTGGTATCCACGCCGGGTGAGACCGGACCGTCGGACGGATGGCCGGAAGGCTCTGGGGCCGCCGCCACCGCCGGAGAACGATGGACTCGTCGAGGAAGAAGGCATAGGCGCATCCGCCTCCGCCTGGTCAACGTCGCTGCCGGTGCAGAGCTGATTGACGGAGGACGAGCTATTGCCGCCGGGCGCGCACGAAGAAACTGTGCATCACAGTTCCGATTCGTGGAGAAACAAACTTGGTATATATCATCCTTCCTCCTCCCCGTACTCTCGCTTGAATTGTTACGGCATTTTTGCGTTCTTGGTTTGCACTCCACAAACTTGGTATGTATCATCCTTCCTCCTCCCCGTACTCTCGCTTGAATTGTTACGGCATTTTTGCGTTCTTGGTTTGCACTCTTGGCTCTTTTTTGTTTTTGCACTGGAGGTGTTCGATGTTTTTCCCTACTGGTTTTGATGTAAAAGTGCAGCACACGTGCACACTGTGATACTGGAAGCTGTTTACGATGAATTGTCTATGTTCTTCAACTGCGTGCTTTCCTGCAGAACACTTGTGATAATGAACGATTCAACTGTATCATACTAATTTGGATTAAGTTAAAATTTTGATTTTGAAAGAGTAGTCTTCGTATTCAGGTTCAATCTCCGACACTTGATTTCTATGAGCCGAGGCCGCAATATTTGTTATTGTGACTTGTGAATCAAATACTGGATTAAATCGAACTTCCCCCAAAAGAAATTATTTTCTGATGAAATTTCGCTTCAAACTAGACAACAAGCAAGTAGGAAACAACATTATTGCTTATCAAAGTAAATTTAAAAACCATAACCCATGAATTAACGAGAGCACAATTCTTCCTGATTTCTCCTGCATATCCAGTAAGAACTCCAATCTTGCCCATTCTGGCCATGGACACCTCAAATTCATGCAAGAAATCCTTACATGTTAGATTAATCTTGTTTTTGGTAGTTTTAGTTTCTAAGTTTAGATGAGTTAAGTCTGTTTCTGTTTGTGAGTCCGTTTCCGTATCCAAGTGGAAGAATAGAGTCAGAGTCGGCCTGAGATATTGTGTGCGTGTATGTGTATATAAGCATCATGTAACCCATCGAGAATACATAAGAAACAGAAGAGCAAGAGAGCAAGAGAAATTCAGAAAAGCTGCTGTTGATCTGGCGGCATAATTTTTTGTGTGTTCTTGCGTGTGTTCGTCTTCGGTTTAGGCCAACAGTTGCTATCAGAGCGTTCAGATCTTGGTGGTACCTGAAGATCATGGGCGACAAAGCGAAGACACGTGATGGATTGTTCTCCCTCCTATATCCTGTCCTGACGACCGACAATTACCTGGTGTGGGCAATGAAGATGAAGGCCAATATGCGCACCCAGGGAGTTTGGGGTGCAGTTGATCCGAAGACGAAGGATAAGGAGGTGAACGATAAGGTGGACCAGATGACTTTGGCTATTATCTACCAGGAAGTGATAGACTCCATGATGTGGCAGCTCATCGGCAAGGAGACGGCACGTGAGGCGTGGGTGACGCTTCAGAAGATGCATGAGGGGGTTGACCGCGTAAAGGAGGTGCGGCTACAGAATTTGCACACCGAGTTCGAGAATCTCCAGATGGGAGAAACCCAGTCGGTGGACGAGTTCACCGGCAAGGTAACTTCACTGTATAATCAGATTGTCTCTCTCGGAGATAAGATGGAGGAATATGTGGTAGTGAAGAAATACATGCGCGTGCTACCAGAAAAGTTCGTACCCGTCGTCACCACACTCATGTACTCCTCAGATCTGGAGACAAAGAAGATCGAGGAGATCACCGGTTCCCTCAAGGCGCATGAGGAACTACTGAGGGGGTATCAGTCCCGTAACGAGCAAAGATATCAGTCCCATAACGAGTAGGTGTTGCTGGTAAAGGGAGACACAAGAAGCGGTGGCAGACAGTTTTACAAGGAATCGCTGGAGAAGGACGACCGTGGCTCATCAAGAAGCCGCGAGCACGAGCGCGGACGCGGGCATGAGCGAGGCGGCAGAGGAGAACGTGGAGATTGGGCTAGACAAGACGATGGTGACAGATCCCGTGACAACTCACATATCAAGTGTTTTAAATGTGATAAATACGGTCACTACGCGTCGGAGTACCACAGCCACATAAAATGCTTCAACTGTGACAAGTACGAACACTACGCCTCGGATTGCCGAAACAAGAAGAAGAACGAGGATGTAAACCTCACCCAAGCTAGTGAAGACGACGAGACGACCCTGCTTTTCTCCTTATGTGTCAACGAGACGCCGGTTGTGGTGATGTTGAACGTAGTTCCTAAACTACGCACAGAGGGAGGCAACAATGATCATACTGATGAGTAGTACTTAGACAATTGAGCAAGCAATCATATGACGGGAGATCGCTCCATGTTCCATGAGCTCGACGAGAAGATTTCAGGGAAAATCAAGTTTAGCGACGGCTCCACAGTACAAATAAGAGGCAAAGGATCAATGCTATTGCAATGCAAGAACGGCGATTAGAGGATGCTGACTGAAATCTATTATATACCAAGTCTGTGTAACAACATACTCAATCTCGGGCAGTTGGTGGAACGGGGGTGCAGGGTGGTGCTACAGGATGAGTTCTTGCGTGTCTATGACAAGAACAGATCTGTTGATGAAGGTGAAAAGATCCTCGAACCGGTTGTATAAAATTTTTCTGAAAGCTTGTAAATCGGTTTCTGTGAAGGACAGTCTGGAGGAGCCGGAGTAGAACAGGGGAGTAGAGCCATGACAGGAGGTCTCAGGCGTTGATGATCTCACCGGCCAAGGACATAGCGGGACCCATAGATAGCACGCAGTTGGCTCAGGAAGCGCAGCAGGCGAAGCCTTAAGAGGTCCGGACGGCACGCAACAAGGTGCGCATGGCGCTGCAGGAGCGGTGAATTCCACACGCATGAAGGGCGCAACGTACGCGATGTTGACGCGGGAGGGAGAGGCGGTGTAGCCTCAGTTGAGATGTACGCGAGAAAGCGAGCAGATTTGGTCCAAGAGAGAGGAGCGAGAGGCTCAGGTAATGGCGAAATCCAAGTGGTCGTGGGAGCAGGTGCTCCAGGCGAGGTGGTCGTGAGAGCAGGTGCTGCAGCCCAGGCGGGTGTGCAAGGAAGGACGAGTTCAGTCCAGGTGTGAGACACGGCAAGCGTTGGTTTGTGCATGGCTCAGGATGGAGCAAGAACAGGCGGTAGGGTGGTATCGGCCCAGGAAGGAACGACGCATAGAAGTGCAGGCAAAAGAGGAAGACTTGGAAGTTCAGATAAGAGAAGATCAGCGTGATCAAGGTGAAAAAACAAGAATAAGCGCGTGATTGTTAGATTAATCTTGTTTTGGGTAGTTTTAGTTTCTAAGTTTAGATGAGTTGAGTCCGTTTCTATTTGTGAGTCCGTTTCCGTATCCAAGTAGAAGAATAGAGTCCGAGTCGACCTGAGATATTATGTGCGTGCGTATGTGTATATAAGCATCATGTAACCCACTGAGAATACATGAGAAACAGAAGAGCAATAAAGTAAGAAAAATTAAAAAAAAAACTGTTTTTATATTCTTGCGTCTGTTCTTCTTCGATTTAGGCCAACAGTACATACCGTTGCATTTGTTTCTTGGTCCTGGAGCAATACCTGACCAGAATGACAAGTCCCCTCCTGCTGGCCACCAGCCTGTAGTACTCGGTGTCGAACGTCGTCGAGCTCCCCGAGACCATCTCGACGGTGGTCGCATTGTCGTACTTCGGCAGGCATTTGGCGTGAAGGAGCTTGGCGTAGATCGGGTCAAGGGTGGGGGTGGGGCCAATGCCACCACCATTGCCAGTAAAGTTGTAGAGCCTCTTGGCAAAGGAGACACAGTGTGAATTGCCTGTGGCGTGAGCACCTGAAAGGTGAAAGATAAAATATTTGGTTGCCTCAATCCTAACATCTTAAGGTTCTAGAACTTGTTCAGGATAATGATATCTTAATCAAGAGGAGACTTGTAGCTTTGAAATGGTTTACTTCAAGTAATAAGTTATATGCTTTTCTCAGGAAAAGAAGTGAAAAAGTTATATGGCAAAGTAGGGAAGAAATTCTTTTAATAGAAATATATCCCTTGAAACTTTCGATCCTTCCATCATTTTCAAGTCTTGTGCCATTTTTCTTATGTCACTCGACTTTAAGACAGGAATAGGATAACATGTGCATAAACAGCCTTAACACCTTGTTCAGACTTTATTATACCTGATAAGACGGCAAGGTCCTTCACATTTAGGCCCTTTGCACCAAACAGCTCCTTGAGCTGAGAGAACTCAGCATAAGAGGACGGCAGATTGGCCAAATCCTCCGACGCCATATGTGCCCCGGCCATCAAGCAGTCATGTCGGGACTTCCCAGACTCCAGTACCATATGTGCTCCGGCCGGCTGCCTGACTACAATCAAATAGAGACAGAAGTCCAAATGATCATGGCCACATTTTATCACTGCAAGAATATACTGTAAAGTACAGAGTACGGACCAGGGAGACAGCATCTCTAGCTGCTAACGCCACCATGTCTGCACAGGACACGACACCAGGGCACGACGTGCAACATTCTGTTTTCAGACAGTAAATAGTAATTATCATTTGGGTTCTTGTTTTTAAATTGTCGGTAAATTTATCGTTAATTTTCAAAAACTCCTTGCTTCCTTTAAAGCTCGGGTTTGTGTTTCAAAACCTCCTTTCAATTTTTGAATTCAAAATTCAAAATTCAATTTGAATTCCCCCTCTTTAGTTTTTGGACACCTCCCCAATTCTCTCTTGGGTCCAGCTCATCTTCTTGGGCCGGCCATCCCCCCTCCCCGGTTTATCCCCCCGGCCCATTCTCTATCTGGCCCGCATCTTTCCACCGGCCCAACCGCATCCCCCCTCTCCCTTTCTCTCCTTTCCCCCACCCCGGCCGCGTCGCCCGGCTTCTTTCCCCTCCCCTTCCCCTTTTCTTCTCCGCGACCACCGCCCGCTCCCCCGCGCTCCTCTCCGCCCGACCCCTCCCCTCTCTCTCTCCGCCCCCGGCGCTCACTCGTCCGTGTTCTTTGGCCGACAGCTCCCGTGCGCGCCGCCTGGTCCCCTCCCTGCCGTTTCTGCCGCTCCCGCCGGCTTTCCTCCTCCCTCTCGTGGCTATAAGATCCGAGCGCCCCTCGGTCTTTCCCTTCCCTCCTCACCCGTGCTCCTCGCCCGTGCTCCTCCCCTCTCTACCGCTCCGCGCCGCCCGAGCCCCCCATGTGTCGCTGCCACCGCCATCTCCTCCTCCGGTGCCCCTCCGCCCGAGTCCTCGCCGCTGGAGCATCACCCCGCCGCCCTCGACCTTCCCCGCCCGTCGTCCGAGCTTACCCTCCGCCCTATGCCTCCGCCGCCGTGCGCCTCCCATGCGCTACCCTGGCTCCCATCGCTGGCTTGCTCCAATGCTCCCCCGCCCCCCGCCACCAGCTCGGTAAGCTTCCCCTCCCCTCCCCGGTGCCCGTGCTCGCCTCCCCTTCCTCTCCCCTCCCTCCGGTCGCCGTCTCCACCGTTGGCCTCTGCGCCCGACTGCCCCGACCGCCGCCGCCTCCTCTCCAGTGCTACCCCGGCACCGCCGCCACCTTTCTCGCCTTCCTTCCCTTCCCGGCGATCCATTTTGGGTATCCCCGCAGCCCCTCCGGCCACTGCCCGCCGCAGTGTGCCTCCCATAGCTCCTCTGCTGCTGCTGCTCTCTCACTGGCCGATGGGTCCTCAGCAGAAGTCCCTGTCTTGTGGGCCCCTATGCAGTGAAGTACCGTGGAGCTATAGAGCAGCAGTGGCAGAATTTGAGTGGCTGGCAGTTCAAAAATAATTAGTGTAATGAACTTGCGAATATTTTGTTAACCCCCCTGTAATTGATAACTTTCAAATTGTCAAGAGTTAGCTAAAATATTTATTCACTATTTAAAAGCGGTCGATTAAGAACTTAATTTGCAAAATCTCTGGAAATTGAAGTTCATGCAAATAACTTTTGAATCTGCTTCGACATCTCTGCAATCTTATCAAGTATTTGTTGAAGTTAATTTAATTAACTTTCTGCTATTTATTAAAAGGCTTTGTGGTATAAGAAATTAAATTGTTTTTTTGTAAAAATAAATTTGGGAAGCTATTCGAGAATAATTTGTTGATCTCAATGTCTTGCTCTAGAAACTTGAATATTAATCTTGCAATCCTATCAAGTTTTCCTTGGTCCAAATAATGTTTTATCACATCTTTTCATCCCTGATCAAAAGTCATAAAAGATAAAATGTTTTATTAAGCCCGACAAAATTATCCAGTATCCTCTCTTTGTCCTAAAAACTCCGAAAGACCTTTAAAAATGGTGTTTTAATAATTAAGGAAAAAGAAAACATCTGAATCTTAAATCACTAATATATTTATTTCAAGCATAACTTTGATAACTAATTATACCCATTCTTGTGTAAGCATCAATTGAGTTAAAAGATAAGATAATTAACCAACATGCCTTTGTCATCTAATTTAAATTACAACTTAAATTAATGTCTTGCTAAAAGTATAATTTTGCCCAAACATTATCTATCCGTCTATCTTTCTCTCTGGATTTTAAACCACCGGTGATAATTAATAATAATTAATGTACCACCAATTCTAGGCACAACTGCAGGAGAGAACCGTGGTAATTTCTGGACTCCCATTGTGATTGTCAGTTATAATATTGCCCTTCACTTGTCAAACTCGCACCCAAATCTCTTTTGGTTAACTCTCACCAAATAAATATCTATATTTAAAGAAGCTCTTGTTTTTTTTAAAGTAAAGCTGTGACGTTTTCCGATCGGCAATATCTTGCCATCTTTCAAATCCAAAGTGGATTATCCCTGCAAAAGTTTATTCGACTTCGACCCTCTCTTGTTTTCCCTCCCAGCAGAGTTTCTCTGCCATTTGCTCTTTCACTCAATTGGTCGTTTGACTTATTTAAAGCTCATTGAATTTATTTGGTCTTTTGAAGTTCTTTGGATTTACTTGGTTTCTCGATCGTTACTTTGTAATTAGAAGTCGAAGTCCAGAAGAAGCACTGACTCGAGCAGGATCAAGATCCGGATAAAGACACAGACCAAGAATTCAAGACCCCTGGCCGAGAAGGCTTTGAGTAAGATCAAGGCCACGATAAATTGGCCCAGGCCACGATAAATTGGCCCAGGCGAGTCAATACTTTGATCATTTTGAGCCTACATTTTATGCAAATTATATTTATTTAAATTACCAAAATTGCACGCTTTAATTCTTTAATCAAATGTATGTTAAAACTTAAGGTAGTTAAATACCCATTTGATGATTAGTTAATTATTAAGCCATCCTTTGATAATTAAACTCATTATTCCATGTCACCCTAGTAGCTATATTGTAATTACTAGTTATGGGTTGTACTTGAGTGACATGCTAGTCTTGCTTAAGTACTGTGATAATAAATATCCTAATCATCATCTTTTAATCATGAAAGTGGTTTTGGACAGTCATTGTAGGTAAATGGCTGGTGTGTTGTGATAATTGGCTTTTTCTCCTCAAAAACCTAAACAACTTGCTAGTACCACATCTGGGCGGATGGAAAGAGTGGTAGGTACCGTTGTGCACGAGAGTGATTGGTATGTGGTATGAACTGCCCAGATGGATTAAGGACTTAATCTTGTCATGCCCTCCTGTGTAAAACAAGTACAACCGCAAGTCTGCAAAGTGCAACTTGGCTTTGTAAAGTTATCGAACCCTGAAAGTCATCTCGCTGGAGAGGATCAGGGCAGTACAAGCGGCGAATGCGTTCCGGCTTGAAAGGGACACCGCGGTAAGGTGAAGTTGCCAACTGCGCTAGTCGTTGTGGTCGGGGCCAGTTGCGCTAGTCGTTGTGGTGAATACCCCGCACAACTTATGGGCGTAACCCCACATGGGTGAGATGACAGAAGGGGCGATGTAGTTTGAAAGGTTACTGTGACGATCGCTCAACTACATGACTACGGAATTATGTGGGGTAACGAGTATGATTATCTCTTGTGGGTACAGTGTACAACCTCTGCATAGTCTAAACTGTTTAAACAACTGTGCCTACGGTCAAAGGTGGACATAGGAACTTACCTGAGTTAGTTCTATTTAAAAAACCTTCATGGATGGTATGAAAACCAGGTTGGCTCATCTAGCCTGAGGTTTGGTTTTTCTCTGGATTGTCGTATCCAGTGTTGTTAATGTATGGAGGTAACTCCAATCAAATGAAGCATTTGTAGAGTTTCCAATGGAGGGAACCCCTACTGTTATTTAATATTGCAACTACTCTCTTAAAAAAATAATTTGTTTAAAATGCTAAGTCATAAGAAGTTGTAATTATGATAATTGAAAATGATGCTTTAGCAAATAAAAGAACTCGAGTCATCCTTGTTAAGCCTTGCATATTGCATCTGTTGTGTTGGCTCGTGAGCTCAAAAGTTGTGCTCATCCTCGCTCTTTCTCCAAACCCTCAGAAGCAGGAAATCCTGAAGCTTTCGACTATTACGAGGGACCAGACATCTGAAGGCCAGGAGTTTTTAAAGCGTAGTTTAGTCTTTAGCCGTTCTAGCCTCACCTTAGTCTTAGTCGACTCCGCCGGTACTTGCGTGCATCCTATATTATCTGAGTTTTTCGGGTAATATCGGACGTACACAGGTTTCCCCATCCACTAGCCTGTGGAGAGATGTTCTCTCACCCTTTTTGCTTTCGCTACTTTTGTGATGTAAATATTTGATATGTTTGGTCTTTATTGTAAAACTTGGCCCGAGGCGGTATATGTAAACTGTGATGTATTAAACTAATGAATGGCATGGTTTTACGACATGTACAAATTGATTCAGTAATGTGTTTATGAGTGCTATCTACTGATTCAAGGAACAGTATAGTATTTTCACGGAGAATTCGAGATTAAAAAATTTGGATCCAACACGCCCTCTCCAGCGCCTCCTTGGCGGCGTCGACTGTCAAAGTAATTGGCGCAGGATGACCCCTTAGGGTCTTGATCCCTGATATATATATAGATGGTGAATATTGGGAAGACCAACAGACTCAAGTAAATGTATATTGGGAATACTAACGGACTCTCGTAAATCAAGGAGGCGCAGCTCCAAAGAATAGGAACGTAAATCAAGGAGGCGCAGCTCCAAAGGATAGGAATCGACTTCTATGTTTAACACCCCCCTCAATCTGGACGGTGTGAAACTAAGTTCAGATTGCGCCGAAATTGACTAAAAAGAGTAGTAGCCAATGGTTTGGTCATGATGTCGGCTACTTGATCTTTGGAGGAGATGAACCGAACATCAAGTTGACGAGACGAAACATCCTCGCGAACAAAGTGATAATCGACCTCAACATGCTTCATGCGACGATGAAAGATGGGATTAGTTGACAAGTAGGTGGCGCCAATGTTGTCACACCATAAGCTGGGTGGCCGTATCGGAGGAATCTCGAGCTCACATAAGAGGACTTGGATCCATATCAATTCAGCAGTAGCATCAGCAACAGCTTTGTATTCAGCCTCTGTACTAGAGCGAGAGACAGTCTGCTGTTTGCGAGAGCTCCAAGAAACAAGGTTGCCACCAAAGAAGACGGCATACCCGCCCGTGCTGCGACGATCATCTGGATTTCCAGCCCAATCAGTGTGACGCCCCGTGTGATTACCCCAGGGGTAATCACACTTAGGCACACGGATTACTATTCGTCTGCCCGGTAGAACACCGCTCCGACGAATAGTAAGCCATTATCAAAGTCTTGTGAGAACAACAAGATGGAAACTGTTATTTAATTACAACAGTTAACCACACAAAGCTAAGGTTTTATATTACACATATTTATTACAATTACCAAAATAAGACCAAGTCTTCCTCTTGCCTGCCACGCCTAAAGTGTCCCCTAGTCGTCCCAAGCGCCAAATAAGGCGTCCGCCTCGCCCTGCTCCTCGCTGCCAGGGTCCAAGTCCCCTGCGGTCTCATCTGCACCTGCAACTCCCTCGTCCCACTCGGGATACTTCCCGACCGGACTAGGATCTACAAAGGAGAATACTAACAAGGTTGAGTACATATGTACTCAGCAAGCATTAATAGCAACATATGCATCGTATGACTCATCTCTGTCTGAATCACAAATTCTATCTCATCTCATTCATTCTGAAAATAAATCATTAAAACAATGGTGGCAAATTTTATACTGAAAACACTACTTGTCACTCGGAGAGAAGAAAGACCCCTGGTGGTTCCCGTAGACTCCAATCCAGGAGACTGGCATGAATTCATGATTTGTATAGCACTGCGCAGGCTTGTACCACTTTACCCATAGTTATTCTGAACCCTAAAAGGAACCAGGCCCCCAGCATTTCCTTAGATGCGGGTCCAGGCTCAGAATACAGAACGTTTTCCAGGTTACGTGATTAATTTCTCCACCCATTACTTTCCGTCGGTGCCGACCTCGTCATCACACCGAGTTCTGGTAATGTTGGTTGAGGCAGCTCCTGTCCTGCACTCAACACTCCACCTTAGCGCTATAGCGCCTTGGATCCCCACTTCCGACTTCTCCTACCGGTCCCGGGTTCCTCCTTATCACACTCACACCTATTACTTACCCATTGTGGAAAGCATAATCACGTAACAAGGTAGCATTTTACGCTCACCAAGCGGAAAATGGTTGGCACTTGATTCTGACATCGACCGAGTAAGAGTTTTGTTGGTCCTTATATTTTACCCATATGTAAAGGGTCCCACCTCTTACCTCATCATTATCATCTTTTTCTCATTTTCTTCCCTTGCCCTGGGCCCCCTTTACCAGCCATATCATAATATTATCACATTTTCCTTTCATCTTTCTCGTCTCTTTCATAATCATCTCAATCAGTTGATTTAAGTTTTGGGAAATAAATTTGTGATGCAATACATATTCTACAGCAATATACGGTTTACATTTAAAATAGCTATATTGATGTTCAAGAGGATCGCTTGCCTTGAGTGCGAGAAAATATCGTCGTCGACGAAATATATACCAACTACACCTGCAGGCGTCGGCTCATCTGCTGCAATTATACGACGGCGAGAATAATAAATAATTAGGCAAATACTTAGTGGTTTTATGTGATATTATGCGAATAAACTGCTAATGCAACTCCTATTGGTTAGCCAATTTCATTTTACAAATATTTTTCGAATCCCGACCCAGTTAGCATTCTTCCACTAAAGTCGCTCTACGGTTTGCTATGCCTACACGAATTAGTCGGGTGCACGACACTAAGACTGCCGACTCATCCTTAACAGGGTTGGTTCTAAGTAATTGAATAAATACCAGTTATGCCGATTTTCCTAATTTCTAAACTCAACTTCCTACGCACAATCACCAAATCAACTCATCACCTAAATCTTAAATTCCCTATTTCCCTAATCATCTACCCCTAATCACCTACCTTAATTACCTAACTACCCTAATCCACTCAAAACCCTAACCCTAATTTACCATATTACCGAAATACCCCTCTATCTAATCCCCTATCTCCCCCAATCCGGCCGCTCCCTCCCCATTTCTTCTTCTCCCTCACGTCTGTCTCTTCCTCTCCCTCTCTCTCCCTCGGCTTCACCCGGCGCCGCCTCCTCCATCCGGTCGCCTTCCCGGCCCCCGTCTGCCCCTGCGCTGCTCTCCCCACGCGCGACGCCGCCGCGCCCCTCGCTTCCCCCTTGGCGCGGCCTAGCGTCCAAAGCCTCCTCGGCTAGGTTTACGGCTCGGTGAGCTCTCGGCCCGGCCGGCTCGGCCTCCCGGCCGCCGGCCGCCCTGGATCCGCAGATCCGGCCCGGCCCTACTCTCCTCCCGGTTCTCTACACCGCCCCCTCTTCACCCGGCGTGGCCGGAGGCCAAGCGTCGCCGCGCTCCTCCCGACCTCCCCTTCGCTCGGTCCTGCCAGCTCCGGTTCGACCTCTCCTCTCCTCACCTCGATCTGGTGTGCCCCGACTCGGCCGGCTCGGCCTTCGGCCACCGGCACCCCTGGTTCATTACCCTCTGGCCGAAAATACTTCTCTACGCTGCTATGGTTCTAACAAGCTTATTGTTGATTAAATCTTTTGATGCTTGCATTGCTGAACTGATGTGTGTTGGTGATGCTCATGTATGCATGTAAATGGTGAGTGCTGGAGGCATGACATGGTCGGATGGATGGAGGTGGCTGCTGCCCTGGCTGCCTTGGTCTGCTGGTAACTATCTCCCTCTCCCGTTACTTCCCCATTGCTCTGGGATGGAAATGGATGATGCTCCTAGTGATGGATAGTGTGCAGTGCTAATTGATTAGTGTTGCCTGATCTTGGTTGGTTCTCCTGATGTGGTTTTTGAGTTGCTCAAAAATAGAAATGGCGGCTGGGTATGACTATGGTTTACCTTTATGGGCTGGGTTTGATCGGTGATGGGGTGAGGATGGCAGTAGTGGCGGCCGGTTGCGGTCACGATGCTCCCTGGTGCTTCTGGCCCTCCGTGCTCTTGTCGGCCTGGCAGTGTCCAGATGGTCGTCGATGGTTCACTTCTGTTGCTGAGGGCGCCCACGCTCTGCCTGCCTTCCCCATCAACTTGAGCTCCTCTCCTCTCCTCCTTGCTCTCTGTGGATTTTGTGGGTGGTGGTGGTGTGCTGGTGGTAATGGAGTTTGGCTTTGAATTTGCTCTTGGCCTATGCTTTGGTTGCCTCCTGTGGTGCCCTGGAAGGTGCTTGCGGTGGTGCTTGTGCTCATGCTGGCTTTGAGGTGAGGCTGTGAATGGGGGAGATGCACCCGGTTGGGGAGATGTATTTGGCCGCCCTTCTTTGTGATCCTTGAATTTCTCCTTTTGCCCTTGTGCTCGTCTGAATGGCTTTGCAAGATATTTTTGGGCTGGGGGTATTTTGGTCCATTGGCAATTCACTATGTGAGGGATTTTCTGCAGTCGAGGCAATCTGATATTCGTAGGTGTTGGATTCGAAAATGCCGAATGATGAAACCTACGGAAATAAGACGGCGCCGATTACTTGGGTTGGTCTAGGTGTCGTGAGTATCCAGGTGCCGACTGATTTGGGTTTGCCTAGGTGACTTGAGAACCAAGATGCCGGTTAACCCAGGTCAGTGTGGGTAGTCTCGGTACTCAGGGTGCCAACTAACCTAGGTTGATCTGGGAACCGCGATGATTCCTACGGTACTCTGACGGCAAACTACTTTATTCTAACTCCATTCTATAGTTTTGAGCGCTAATGGTCTTGTGGTTGATTGGCGGACAATGGGTAGGAATGGCATTTGGATTGAGTCGAGGAAGACGGTTTGACTGGACGGCGATGAACGAACAATGCTTCAAGGAAGACTTCAGCGATATGCAATGCAAGATTTTAATTTAATATTTTTGTAATATATCCAAAGTTGTAAAACATGATCTGTTCTGATGTAATAAATTCTTGTATTACTTGAGTTCAGAAAATTTTTATTTACTGCTAACCAGCTATTAATGTTAATTAGATTAGTCTCATTTTCCGGGTTCTCACAATCAGCATCCGAGAAGGCACTCAATAAGGAGGAACCGGACTTAGTGAGGCACAAGCCCAGATCGGAGGTCGCATGGAGATAGCGCAATATGTGCTTCACTGCCGCCCAGTGCATAGTGGTCGGGGCAGAGAGAAATTGACAAGCTCGGTTGACACAAAACGAGATATCAGGCCGTGTCAATAATAAGTATTGAAGAGCACCAACCACACTCCGGTACCTTGTTGCATCTTCAGCGGACAGAGGATCACCACTGTGTAGAGACAATTTGTCACTAGGAAGCATAGGAATGGAAACTCCTTTAGAGGCAGCCATATTGGTGCGTGACAGAAGGTCTAGAATATATTTATATTGCGTCAAAACAAGCCCAGTAGAAGTACGATGCACTTCTATTCCAAGAAAATAGCCAAGAGTGCCAAGATCTTTCACCGCAAAATCAGCTTGAAGTTGAGTAAGAAGCCGGTCTGTGGCCGATGATGAAGAGCTAATAATTATAATGTCATCAACATAGATGAGAATATACATCTGAATACCCCCTTTATTGAAAATGAAGAGAGAAACATCGGCTTTAGAAGCTTGAAATCCCAACTGCAAAAGTGTGGAGCTTAAGCGAGAAAACCAAGCACGCGGGGCCTGTTTGAGACCATAAAGAGACTTGTGCAACTTGCAAAGATGATTAGGATGATCCGAATCCACAAAACCTGGTGGTTGTTTCATATAAACATCCTCATGAAGAAAACCATGCAAGAAGGCATTCTGAATATCAATCTGCCGAAGAGACCAACCATGAGATACTGCAAGAGACAATAATAGTCGAATAGTGGTAGGCTTGACCACTAGGCTGAAGGTATCATCATAATCAATGCCATACTGCTGCTTGAAACCTTTGGCAACCAAACGCGCCTTATACCGGTCAATAGATCCATCTGGTTTGTGCTTGAGTTTGAAGACCCACTTACAGTTAATGACATTAAGACCATCACGAGGAGGTACAAGTTGCCATGTCTTGTTCTTGACAAGATCGTGAAATTCATCCTGCATTGCATTACGCCAGAAGGGATGCTCCATAGCATCAACATGAGAAGAAGGTTCGGTAGCAGAAGCCCGAACAGCAGAATAGGTGACCGTCCCATCAGTACGAAGTTTTGGGCGCTTAATATTGTGTTGAAGGCGTGTTCCGTACGGGTGGGTGGGAGGAGTTGGTGCACTTGCATCTGATTGGGCGGTAGCAGCCTGGCACGCAGGCAAATCCGTCCCGAGCCGAACAACAGAGAAAGGTGCCCGCGCGACAGGGGATGCGGGATCCCGAGGTTGAGGCGCACCGCGAGGGGAGAGCGGCGAAGACCCAGAGGCAGTCAAATCAATTCCAGGCGGGGAAGCTGGAGCACCTGCAGAAGGAAATGTCGGCATTGATCCCAGAGGCGAGTCTTGCGCCAGGCCAGCTGGATTTTTGGCATCCGGATTTGCTGCATCCACAGAATTAGCAGAAGGCAAAATATGCATAGGATTAATGTTCAAATTAAAACTGCCACTGTCCTGGAATGAGGGTGACGAGGTAGGTTGGTTAGCAGTGTCAGATGAAGGACTACTGGAGAAAGGAAATATTGATTCATCAAAAATGACATCACGCGAAATATAAACGCGTCCGGAATCCATATCAAGACATTTATATCCCTTATGAAGAGAGCTATACCCAATAAAAACACAGGCTTTGGAGCGAAAAGAGAGTTTGTGTTTGTTATAGGGTCGAAGGTGAGGCCAACAGGCGCAACCGAAAATTTTTAGCATAGAATAGTTAGGTGAGACTTTGAGGAGGCGTTCTAAGGGGGACAAATTGTCAATGACTCTGGTGGGAAGTCTATTAATAAGATAGGTGGCTGTCAAAAAGGCTTCATCCCAAAATTTAATAGGCATAGATGCATGAGCTAAAAGCGCAAGACCCGTTTCGACTATGTGACGATGCTTACGCTCGGCCGAGCCATTTTGTTGATGGGTATGAGGGCAAGAAATGCGATGTGCTATACCAAGAGACAGAAAAAATTGATTATGAAACTTCTGGTACTCTCCACCCCAATCCGATTGAACACACTTAATTTTTGTATCAAGGAGTCGTTCTACATGAGCCTGGAATTGCAAGAATATGCGTTGGGCATCAGTTCTATCATACATCAAATAGATCCAGGTGAACTTACTAAAGTCATCAAAAAAACTGATGTAATACTTATAACCACCAAAAGAGTAAGGGGCAGGGCCCCATACATCAGAGAAGACAAGTTCGAGTGGTGAAGTAGAACGATGAATCGAATTGCTATAGGGTAATTGATGACTCTTGGCTAACTGACATGCATTACAAACTGAAGAACTCGACTCATTGACACATGGAAGATTATGAAGACTCAAGATAGACTTGACGACTTGGGTAGAGGGGTGGCCGAAACGAGCATGCCACTGGGCCGGGCACGCAGTGACATTCACAAGAGCATGTTTAAGAAACTTGATATCAGATTACTTAATGGGGTAAAGGCCGGACTCACACCTTCCTTCCAGGAGTAATTTCCTCGTTGCTCGATCCTTGATAAGAAAATAAGAGGGATGAAATTCAAAGAAAACATTATTATCACGAGAAAGCTTATGAACAAAGAGAAGGTGTTTAGAAATTTCAGGAACATGGAGAACATTTTGTAATGTAAGAGGACGAGTAGCAATATTAATAGAACAAGAACCAATATGCTTAATTTGCAAACCTGCTCCATTGCCGACTTGAACAGTTTCTCCACCATGATATTGCTCACGCAGAGCAAGGCGATCTAGATCACTGGTTATGTGATCCGTAGCCCCCGTGTCACTATACCAGTTTGGATCCACTTTGTAGGAGGAGGAAGTAGCCACGACAGCATAGGGTTGCTCTTCCTGATAAGACTCGTCCATGCGATACCAGCATTTAACCGCAGTGTGCCCATCACGTCCACATATCTGACAAGGAGGGCGCCTGGGACCATCACGAGCAACAGGGTTGGGAGGGCCTTGATTCCTGCCGGGCTGACCACGACCGCGAGAGCGACCGCGACCACGGTGCCGGTGCTGACCATCACGCCCTGCAAAGTCGGCCGAGGCACCAATGTTGAGGCGCATCTCAGCCTGATGTTGGAGTTGGCGCGCCTCAAAAGACATCAGATGCGCATATACATCATCGAGGGTGAGCGCCTCACCCTTGGTGGTCATGGACGTAACGAACGGATCGTAGTCCGAACCAAGGCCAGCCAAGAGGTAGGCAATGACTTCATCATCGCGAAGAGGAGCACCAGCAGCGGCCAGCTCGGAGGCAAGGCCCTTGACCTTGCGGAAGTAGTTGGAGGCAGAGAGATCCCGCTTGGTGGTAGCGAGGTCAATCCTGATCTGGACAGCACGAGCACGCGTAGCGGAGGAGAACATACGCTGCAGAGTGTCAACGCTGCAGAGTGTCAACTAATTACACATCTTGGAGAATTTCCTCGGTCATCGAGGAGAGAAGGCCGCTGAGGACCTGCTGATCTTGATCATACCACCGGTCATACGCCGGGTTGGGCACAAGATCGGCACTCGCCGTGGTCAACGATGCGACATGCTGTGGTGGTACCGGCGTGGATCCATCTATAAAACCCATAAGCTTCATACTCCGCAAATACGGGAGGATCTGGGCGCGCCATAAAAGGAAATTAGTTTTGTTGAGGCGAATGGTAACGGCGTGGTGAATCGGAATAGCTGCAAAGGTTGATATTGCGGCTGGATTGGAGATGGTGGAGGAAGAAGATGACGAGGTCGACATCTTCAAAGAAAATTTCGTGGCTCTGATACCATGTCAAAGTAATTGGCGCAGGATGACCCCTTAGGGTCTTGATCCCTGATATATATAGATGGTGAATATTGGGAAGACCAACAGACTCAAGTAAATGTATATTGGGAAGACTAACGGACTCTCGTAAATCAAGGAGGCGCAGCTCCAAAGAATAGGAACCGACTTCTATGTTTAACATCGACGACGCAGAAGCCGTCGGGGCTCTGGTTCGGCATCGCGTCCTTCTCCGCGACGTTTGCCTTGGTGGAGTTTAGCAGCACCGATCCATCACAACCCTGTTATTAATTTTTTGTGTTGAGTCATGCATTCGTTCATGTTTTAAATCAAATTATGCAGTTCGATCACATATATATGCCCTCACGAAGCAGCCGTGGAAGTAGAGCCTGAGCAATGGCGCCGAGACGGTCGGGTCGCGCGAGAAGTACGCCGCGACGGACGGCGGCCGGGCATGACTTCCTGTCGGCTGTGCCTGCAGCTGCAGGCGAGAACAGCGCGAGGATCGAGTGTACGTGTGCCGGTGAAGAGAAGAGAACAAAGCCAACTCTCGCGGTGCATGCCCAATGACGTGAGGCTGAGCTATTTAATTAATTTGCTCGTCGAGTGCTTACTGTTTCCTGCCCGTAGTTGCAAACCTGCATGTTGCACTTGGACGAGAGACTTAATCTGTACACCCGATATGAAAACGCAAGATTCTCTTGACGAGGCTTCCCTTAAATCTGATTGGTTGGAACTTAGCTAGCAGATGAAAGGAGAGAGAAGTTTGCAAAAAAAAATAAAAATCAGTGATATAAAAGTGAATTTGCGAAGTTAATTCAATCCAAGTTGCTGGCAAATCAAACAGCATACATAATCTGTCCATGTTTGGATAAAAATGCATGTATTAATTCCGCGGACTTGGTTATATTTCTGAATTTTAGTATAGCAAGGAAGCTATAGTACTGGACACTGTGTACTGGTGCCCAACCCAAACTGGTACTTCGCTTCTCTGTGTATGCGCTGACTTTTTTTTTTCTTTCTTTTCTAAACATTTTTGTTTCCTTTTTGGATTGATGCTGCGAACATGGAGGGCAGCTCGGAGTGCAGTCCAAAGATTTCATTGACTGAGCGGGTGGACGGCATGCAGCACTGCGGCGCCTTTTATGCTAGCCAGCTATGGCCCGTTGTTGTCTCGCCCGGTCGAGTAAAATATCCCAGTGTGTAGATACTTCTGGAATGGATCACTAATTGTGCCATTAATTAAAGTATATATATATATGTTAACTACGGTCTACGCATCAAGTGCAAACCAGTGTGAACATAATCAGATGCTGATAGATCGATCAAGAACTCTGCACGTATAGTACGGGCAGAGTCTTGTTGAAGGCGGATCACCGTCAATTGGTTTTCAGTTGGATTACCAATTGGCTGACCATGGCCGGTATTTGCTGTCGACATTTGCCGTCGACAGCAAAGGAAATTACATTTTCATGGGTTTTGGATATCTACGGTACTCCCTCCGGAAATATACTGCACTTTCACAACTTTTTTAAATATACAGTAACACATTGGCCCAACATCCGCTTAATGTCCAGCACACCATTGGATGGACTCACGAACACATAGCACCTCACTTACGCTTTCGTCCTCGTTTCGTGTAAAAGGGTTAATCCGGAGGTACTACGTTTGGATCCAACTAACATTATATACTACTAAAACTTACTTTAGAAAAATATTGTAAGACTAATCCCACCACACAACTCCATGTGTGCTACATGTGCCACAATACGATAGGCTAGGGCATTACATATATGATAAGAAAATTAAATAGTCAACGTAGCATCTTATTAAATTTGAAAAATAAAAACATCACTCTTTTATGACCGGAGGGGGTATGTATAGCATACTTCAACAAATGTGCACTACAGTAACTGCAAAGCTGCAGCAATTATTGAACAGTATTTTGTGGTTGCTATGATGTTGAGGGATTATATAATTATATGAATCTTTACTAATTACAGTAGTATTACTATATGGCTAAAAAAATGCTTCATCTAACTGTTGTATCCAAAATCATTAAAAAACGTATTTTTTGGAAAGCCACAGCAATGCTAAATAGAGCTCGCATAGATTTGGATTTTAGTTCGGACTCATGCATATATGGATTCCAATGAGCTTTCATAAGATCGGAGTTGTGGATAAGAATAAGTCATATATTTATTAAGGATAAAAACTTGAAAACAGTAGACCATTTTCTTCGAATCGGACGGTATAACTTCCTCCCATTGGATCGAAACCATCGAACGAAAGACTCCAACACCCGATTGATCCCCACATCAGCCCGGTGAACACGGAACCACAAGCGAGCTCGGTGGTAGGCAGGAAGGCCAACTGTCGTAACATTGTAAGATTGAGGAGGCCGACTAGAGGGGTTTGAATAGGCGGTTTTAAAAATCTTTTGGTTAAAATCGAGTTTTATGCGGAATTGTAAATCAATTCGGTTTTGCTCAATTAAAACCTAAATCAACTAGTCTTAACTAAATGCACCAATAATATAAGACTATTGATAATGATAACAAACATACAAAGACTAGTAAGCAATTTAATTCTATAAATGTAAATTACAATAGAGTAAAGCGCAAGAAAGCAAACCACGATGACACAAGGATGCTTTACCGTGGTGTTCGGAGACTTATCGGTCTCCCCTAATCCACGTTGAGGTAAGCCCAACCAAATTGGACCGCCTCCTCAATTGAGCCAACACCTCCGAGATAAGTCCAACCACTTGGACCGACTCCAGCACGAACCAACACCTCAATACACTCGAGGTTGCTCTTCCTCCACTCCGGAGATGGCGAGTACCAAACCACTCATAACCGCCCGGGTCTTCTCAAAACCTTCTTGAGAAGATCACCGACGCAACTCCTCCAAGCCGTCTAGGTTTCGGCAAACACTAAGAGTAACAAATCGAAGATGCTCAATTAAACGAATCAAGTGTCAAAACTCAAGTGGATACACAATCTACTGCCTAATGCAACACATGCACTTAGGGTTTCACTCTCTAAGCTCACTAAGTGTAACACATGAACAAAAGAGATGAAGGAGCTTGCTCTTTGCTCAAGGGAAAGGATATAGCACCAGCAACCTCTCCCATAACCAGCCAATGTGAGTACTTATAGCCCACACACAAAACTAGCCGTTTGGAAGAGAATCTGCTGAAAATTAGCGAAACCCGATCTGACCTCTAACCAATGGCTGATCAGACCGCCTATACTCCAACAGCTATAAAACTAGACGTTAGACACACAACCGGGTCGACTACCCTCACAAGGGCTGGTCAGACTGCTTAAGCTTGGTCAGACCGCCAAGGGTATGGTCAGACCACCCCACAAAGGAGCAAGCCAAAATTCAAAAAACACCTCTTCTGAAAAAAGCTAACCGGGTCACTTGATCCGGAGGTCCGGTCAGACCGGCCAACACATGGCGGTCAGACCAGGGTCCCACCGGTCAGACCGGTCAACCATGGCGGTCAGACAGCCAGAACAAGGAAGCGGCACACAGCCGGTCGACCTCTCAAGGGCCGGTCAGACCGCCCAAAGGCTTGCGATCAAACCGCCAGAGACTAGAAAACACAAATTTGCATTCCGCTTCAACTCAATTTGCAAAACACATTTGCCAATTGATGTGCGATGCAAACAAAGGGTGAAAGCAAGATTCTCAACAAGTTGCAAAACACATTTGCTTACTTATATAATCATGCCACAAAGAATAAGGTACATGAACTTAAACCATTTGTAAAACAAATTCGCAAACTAAAGTCACATGCTATAATAATTATGCATGAGCCTCAACTATTTGCAAAACACATTCGTAAATATCGATAACATGCTAACAAGAGCTAGAGCAAGCAATACGAGCTATCAACACATGACATACTCAAGCTACTAGTCAAGACACATCTTAATAGTACGACAACATATACTAGCAATCCGGTGTTCCAACCAAACAGCGAGACCGGTAAAAGACTAGGAACACATCCTTAGCCTAGCTAGTCTTACCTTTGCTTTGAATATCCTCTTGAAGCTTGATGACACACATCTTTATTTTAAGTCTAGGTTATTGACTTGATATGGATCAACCCATGATATGCATACTTCACTTGACCTCCATCAATACATGATTGGTTTTCTTCACTTTAGGATCTTATCTTGATGCTCATCAACACATGATGATATCATTCATCTCGAATCTTGACTTGAATAACATCAACAAATGATGATCTTCTTCATATGTCATCCATCAACATATGATGGGTCTTCTCTTGACTTGATGATCAACTCATAATCATCTTCTTTTCGAGATCTTGATATGCATCAACACATGATGCATTCTCTTCTTAAACCTTGACTCGATGACAATCAACTCATGATGTCATTCCAAATCTTCATCATCATGGGACTCAACCTATTTCACCAGCTCATGAAAAATGTTAGTCCACATAACGATTGTCATTAATTACCAAAATACTTTATTAACTTATAATGACGGATCTAGATTCTTCAGACTCCCCTTTTTAGTGATCGATGACAATTAATCCAACTGTAAACTTATTGAAACTTGAGTTCTTGTGCTGAGGGCGGGATGAACTGGCGCCATAACTTAAACGGCAAACTCGATCATCTCCAAGTGCGGGGCGCTCAAAGTCCAAGCTCATCCAGGAGCGCGTCGTATGTCACTGCTTACATTTGCACTAGCTTTTTTAACGCACTGCAAGTTCAGCTGTGTACTGCTTCGATCACACCTAGAGCTAGCTTGCTCTTTCGAAAATCTGCTCCTTTAATTTTTACCCCAGTTTTCTTTTGGTAAAGTAGATTCACCGCTTTGAAAAGCTGATAGGAAGGGCAGTAAAAAGTGGGTCAGTGCGATTAACCAGCTGCGGTTGAACGTCGAAAGGTGGTGAGTTTTTCAGGGTGAGCGAGCACGCGATGGAGCATGTGACGTGCACTTCTGAAGCGGCGGAGTAAATTGTAGGTTGATCTGGGTAATAAAGCGTACGCCACCCTACTCGATCCTCTCGCTCGCTCGGGTGCAACCGCTTCCTTCTGATCTGACCGCCCATAAAGTTACGTGAAATTCTATGGATTCCAAGTTTATAAACAGCTACTAATTGACATGCATGAAACGTAGAAGAAAGTCGACTCAAGAACAGCTAATCTTGCTCAACCGTGCCCCTCTAGCTGGTTGTGTTTTTTTTTATATCAGGTGTGCTTATTCAGAAACGATACCACAGATAGGCGGAACGTGACACATGACTTGTTTGTGCTCTTAAGAGCCGGATTTATCTCTATCGTGCCTCTGAGGCCGAATATGGCTCCATCGTGCCCTTAGACGTGAGAATACCCTCGTCTAACCCAAGGCCGTGGAATTACCATTGTCTGACCCAGTGGCACGGTAGAGGTAAGTCTGGCCCCTAGGGGCAAGGATAAGCCATGTGAATTTTTAAATATAGTAAATGAGCTCTAAAAATTAGATTTTTTTTTGTAGAGACTCGTGACACAGTGTACTTGCTTGTGTAATTTTTTATATATAATTATATATTCTTTTTTTCTCAAAAAAATCATTTAAAGTTAATGTTTGAAGGAATTTTTAAATATAGAAAATAGCTCATTTGCTATATTTAAAAATTACCACAAACAATACTTTTTTAGAGGAGACAGAATCCGCGCCCCCGGAGGTCAGACAAAGGTATTTTCGCACTCCAGGGGTACGATAGAGGCATGTCCGGCCGCTAAGAGCATGTTAAAAGCAAGTCCGGCTCCATGGGTACGAACAAACCATGTATCGCGACTCTATTTATCTATAATGCTATTTTTACAATTAATTCAAAGATAAAACTATTTTGGCTCATTCACGTATCAATCGAGCCAGATACGAAAGAGAGAAAGAAAAAACTCCTCATTAGCTAACTTAATTAGCCCGCCGACACATGCATATTCAATCAGACAGTGGCACATTAATTAAACATAGTACACATACCTGGGTCAAGCCTCAACATAGACGTAGTACTGCCAAAGAAGCATGAATGCATGCACAGCTCAAACTCTTCTCTCCATTTCTTTTCATAAAAAGTCGTGCAATATTGAGGACTTGCTAAGAACAACTCTCCCAAGTCTTAATTAACGGGTCCTAAAGCTATATATATAGAGAGAGAGAGAGAGACCTCCATACGCTATCAACCCAGTACAAGAAATCCAATCAAAACCTTAAAGGATTAAGCTTATCGGAGGAGGGTATACTAGCTAACATTAGCGGCACATCCCTTTCTTCTCCTCTTTTCCTTTCCCCGTACGGCTGTATACCGGTGTGCTAGCCAGCGACGAGCAGTACGTAGTTGCTTGGAGCTTTGCCATCATGGGCAACTGCAACTGCTTGGAGAGGGGGAGGGTGGCGGCGTGGGGCGGCGACGACTGGCCGGAATGGGGATCGCCGGACGAGCGTTCTGGCGGGGTGCAAGGCATGAAGGAGAACGGCGACGCGGGTGGGACGCGCGTGAAGATCAGGATGACCAAGGGCCAGCTGAGGCGGCTGCTGGAGGGCGCCGGGAGGGGGTCGGCTGTGGAAGACGTCGTCGCGGAGATCACGAGCATGGGCACCGTGCGTGTCGACGTCGCTGACCGGCAGGCCGAGAGGTACGGCCGGCCGCCCAAGCTGCAGACGATACAAGAAGACATGGTTGAGTAGAGGACACACGGAGATGTCTCGTCGATCTGCATCTGGCTTAGCTAGAGATGTTGATCGAATTGCTTGCGTGCATCTTTATTTATTATCTATTATTATTTGCTAGTTTTGAAAACTTGCATCTTGAGTGGATACGCTCGAGCGAGGACTACTCCGCCAGCCTCCATGGGTACCTTAATTTCTCTCTCGAAAGAGAGATGAGAGGATATTTATCTATCTTCTGTCTAGTATATCTGTAGCTATATCCTCAATCTTGTTGGATACTGTTATTGTGATCTATCTTAACATGCGTTTTCTGTCTTGTTACTGTTGTTGTGAGATTGCTGGGCGTTCCTTCTCGATCCGTTTGTTTTTTTTTAATCCGTTTACCTTAATATTACAACAAATGGTAAGCGTGCACATATAATACACGTGTTGTCCGATATATCTTGCTTCAAAATACGCTGGTCTCGTTTCTGCTTCCATTTCCATTCAAAATGATATTGGAAAAAAATAGCATTTCCATTCAAAATGATAGTGACAAAATCAGACTTACCGACATGACACAAACATTGGAGAACAAAGTCTCGATAATGATATTATGAAGAATGAAGAGTGAACATTGTTTGATCTAGTGTTAGATCTCTTTTGATCTTTTGCTTTGGATCTGGGGTTCTTGTTTCGGGTTTGAGAGAACCGAGAGAGAGAGAGAGAGATACCGTCCGATGTAGACGATGACGAGTTGGCCATTGCGGATCGTCCTTGAGATCTGCGCTAGGGCAGCGACGGTCGGTGGAGAGGGGCGAAGCTTGGCGGCGGTGTCGTGTCCCGAGCGGAGGCGTGGCCGGCTGTAGTCGATCGCGTCGGTGGAGGTGGCGATGGGGAGTCCCGTTGCTGGCTGCGCCCCCTCTTAGATCGGATTAGGGTTATTGTCCGGGTGGGGTTTGTGGCTCCGTTCAACCTTGTGTTGCGTGCCACCGGCCCCCACCCTCTCTTTATATAGCGCTTGATTAGCGGGCCCAATGACCATGAATGGGTGAATGCCCCGATCGGTAGCGAGGCATTTTGCCGTTGGGCCAAATGCCTCCACGGGAGATCATTCTAACATTCTCCCCCTTGATCTCATTTTATCTTTTAATTGCTTTTTGACTTTACTTATTCCATCACAGATTAGTGTATAGAACATGTCTCATCGTCACGGTCAATCGCCGATAGATTCAACAGCTACAATACACCTCCCTGTTCTGAAATAGTCACTTTAATCTTTTTTTTTTTTGGGCCATCTTTTAGTCCAGGAATCATAGGCTTTCCCTTAAACCCATGCCGGCTATATGTTCTCTGAACACGTTGGGTGGTAAGCCTTTAGTAAGCGGATCCGCTAACATCTTTGCGGTACTTATATGCTCAAGACTTATAATTTGATCCCGAACTTTATCTTTCACAACATAGTACTTTATGTCAATGTGTTTGGCAGCACCACTTGACTTATTGTTGTGGGCATACATTCTCTGGGGTTCATTATCGCGAGACAACTTAAGTGGTCTATTGATGTCGTCAACCACTTTTAAACCGGGTATAAACTTCTTTAGCCAGTTCACTTGCCCCGTAGCCTCATAACATGCTACAAACTCGGCATACATTGTGGACGATGTAGTGACGGTTTGCTTTGAGCTTTTCCACGATATAGCTCCTCCAATGAGTGAAGACATATCCGGATGTCGACTTTCTATCATCTCCATAAAATCGAATCAGATACCCCACTATATGGAGTAGATCGATCTTACGTATGTCATCATGAGGCCTTTTGTTCCTTGCAAATAACGCAAGACTTTCTTTATCAATTTCAATGTTCTATTCGAGATTGCTCGGAATCGCCAAGTAACCCGTAACAAAAGCTAAGTCGTATGTGTGCACACTTGAGCATCTTGTAAGCTTCCGACACCAAGCATATGGAACCGCTTTCATTTGATCGATCTCATCTTGGTTCTGGGGCATTGAAAATCCCCATATCTGCCGCCCTTGACTATAGGTGCGGTGAAGGACTACATTTATGCATCCCAAATTTCTTTAAGACTTTCTCTATATGTCTTTTGTGATAGTCCCAATATCCCTTTGTTTCTATCTCGGTGAATTTGATCCCTAGAGCGAGCGAAGCATCACCAAGATCTTTCATATCAAAGTTTGAGGACGAAATCTCTTCGTCTCGATGTGATGACATCACTACTAGCTAGTAGGATATCATCCACATACAGATTAGGAAGATAAATTTCCGTCTTTAAACTTTGTATAGACACTGATTGTCTTCTACATTCTCTTTAAAATCAAATTTTCTTATTGTCTTGTCAAACTTCAAGTACCACTTGTCTTGAAGCTTGCTTTAACCCATAAATCGATTTCTTTAGGCGGCATCCCATTCTTTCATTTTCTTCCATGACAAAACCTTTTGGTTGTGCCATGTAAACATTTTCCTCCAAATCCCCATTAAGAAATGCCGTCTTTACATCCATCTGATGTAACTCTAAATCATAATGTGCTACTAATGCCATTATGATTACGAAGAATCTTTACATGAGACTGGAGAAAAAGTCTCATTGTAATCAATCCCTTCTCTTTGAGTAAAACCTTTTGCCACAAGTCGCGCTTTGTATCTTTCTACATTCCCTTGGGAGTCGAGTTTTGTTTTGTAGACCCATTTACAGCCTACTGTTTTGGCTCCTTTAGGAATAATTTCCAAGTCCCAGACTTTATTAGCCTTCATGGACCTCATTTCCTCTTCCATGGCTTCAAGCCATTTTGAGGAATTTTCGCTTCTCATGGCTTCTTCAAATGAGGTGGGATCATCCTCCATTTGAAATTCCTCTGTATGATAAATCTGATAATCATCAGAAATAGCTGATCTTCTTACTCTTTGAGACCTCCTCGGGGCCTCCTCATTTGGAACATTTTCTGTTTGAGGCTGCTGTTGCTCCCCCTCATTTGTGGCAATGGGTTCTATAGGATCCTGAAGAACAGGTTCCTCATTCTCATTCATTGTTGCCACAGGAGGAACAATAACAGGTGCTGGCACCACAGTATCTGGTACCGTCGGTGCAGCGACAGTAGGTAGTGAGAAGAGTGGCTCTTGAATCATTGCAGTGGGCACATATACCCGCTTCTCTTCAAGATCAAACTCTCGAGCTACCATGCTCCCCCTCATCATTTCATCCTCTAAGAAGACAGCGTGTCTCGTTTCTACAAACTTTGTATATCTGTCTGGACAGTAGAAACGAAAACCTTTTGACTTTTCAGGGTAGCCAATGAAATGACAACTCACTGTTTTGGGATCTAGCTTCCCAAGGTTTGGGTTAAATACTTTAGCCTCGTGAGACTCCCCACACACGTAAGTGGTTTAGTGAGGAACTCTTCACATCCACAACTCGTGCACGGTGTTTTGGGCACCGACTTACTAGGCACTCTATTGAGAATATGAATGGCGGTTTTAACGCCTCCATCCATAAACTCAATGGGAGTGTGGAGTAGCTCATCATGCTTCGCACCATATCCATCGAGTGCAGTTGCGTCTTTCACTACTCCATTTTGCCGAGGTTCGCCTGTAGAATCTTTGGGCTACTATGCCATTTTCTGTAAGAACCTCGCAAAAGGTCCGAGAACTTGTCCATATGGGGTATGTCGATCGTAGTACTCCCCCACGATCGGATCGAACTATCTTAATCTTTAAATCGTGTTGGTTTTCAACTTGACCTTAAATATCTTGAATTTATCCAAGGCTTCATTTATTTCTTTGATTGGATAAATATATCCATAACGGAGTAGTCATCTGTGAATGTTATGAGCGAGTCATAACCATCCACACTTTTCACGGAAAAGGACCACAAATGTCGTGTGAACAATTTGTAGAACTCCTGTGCTTCTTTTTGCGCCTTTCTTAATTTTCTTTACATATTTTCCTTTAATGCATTCTCTGCATTGTTCTAAGTCCGAGAACTCTAATAGAGGAAGAATTTCATTCTTAACTAGTCTTTCTATTCTCCCCTCGAAATATGGCCTAAACAGCGATTGCCATAATTTCGACGATTCATTATGAGTTCTCTTTAAGCTTTACGCTTACATTCGTGAGACGAGGATTCATTCACTTTCTACACGCGACGTTCCCATTATCGCATCGACATTCACATCATCACACAATGATAACAAATAAAGCTCATTTTGTAATATGGCAAGACCAACACATTCTTTATTAAATAATATTTCGCACTTGCCATTTCCAAAATTACAATCATAACCATCTTTGTCCAAATTGGAAACGCTAATCAAATTCCTCAGTAAGAGGAACAAAAGAACATCTCTAAGTAAAGATTGGAGCCATTAGCTAACTCTAATGAAAGATCGCCAACACTTCAACTTCGCTTGGACTCCATTTGCGACTTTAATGCATCTTTCGTTTCTTTGCGTAGTCCTCGTCGAACGGAATCCTCAGAAGGAATTAGCAACATGAGCAGTTGCTCTGAGTCAATCCACCAAGTGGATTTGAATATTGTACATACAAGCATTCATTTATGAATGTAATAATGTTCTCACCTTTCTTTGCCATGATCATCTTTAAGTAATCGGGACAGTTCTTCTTGTAGTGTCTGTCTTCTTGCGATGAAGACAACGATCTTTGTCTCAAACAAATTTATTCTGTTGAGGTTGATGGATGATACTTTTCCCTTGTTTCTTGAGAAGGAGGTCTGTGGAAATTCTTTTCTTGTTATCCTTCACATAGTTGATAGATCCACCATGTGAGGATTTAAATCTTTCCTCCTCTTGAACACACATAGCTATGCATTTTCTAAGTCCCATTTATCGAGTGCATATTGTAATTGACAACAAAAGTGTCAAACTGTTACGCAATGAAGCAAAAATCAAGTGAATAAGGAACTCATCCTTGAGTGCCAAATCCATTGGTTTGAGCTTGGATGCCAAGTTGCTCATCCTCAATATGTGTTCTCTTATCCCACCACCGAATACCTCTGTCACAAGTCGCTTAATCACCGTGTTGCATATGTCTTTGAAGAGCGATGGCGACTCTTTATTTTATCAAGGTATTCGTGATGTTGTCACGATCTGCGATTGAGCCCACAATTGCGAGCTCAATCGTATTCTTTATCACGACCATACATTTCTTGTTGGTGTGGTCCATTCTTATGCTCTAGGTCATAAGACATCCGTAAGGAGCATGATCTCTCTGTCTTTTCGCCAAGCGAGATCATCCTCGCTTGACCCCTCACCGTGCCGTAGGCTCAGTGGGTCGTGCTGTAGTGAGGACCCAGTCCACCTCAGCTAAGATAAACGCTAAGTCTATCTTTTTCTTCCACTCTCCATAATTATCTCCTTTGAGAGTGGGTATTTCTCTGATACAACTCATCAAGTTGTATCCTCCTGAAAAATTAGATCAAATAAAGTGAGAACATAACATTAAAATTATATGCCTTATTTCCAACGTTGGTCAAAAAATATGACATACAATTAAATCAATCTTATCTATACATTAAATCTATATCACCGTTGGGCAGAAATAGAAACAATGCATAAAAACATCATTAATTAAAATTATAATACTGTTATTATCAACTTTGGTCAGAAAATAACAATATCATAATTCACAATTAAATTCTTAAAAATTAAATTCTCTCGTTGGTTCGAATTTAATTAAAAGAATTATCAATATTTAACTTTTGCAGCGGAAACTGTAATTATTCTAAAATAATCAATTATTCAGAAGCATTATACTGTACACAATTAATCTCTAAATAATAATAACACGTTGGTGCAAAATTTACAGATATTTTAATTCAATTTTCTATTGAAATTCATTCAAAATTGCTTCTGAAAACAATTAAATTCAATTTTTCTGTGTTACTGTTCATAACCGGCCGGAAAAACTGTTCAAACCGGCCATTTGGCCCGTTACTGTGCTCGGCCCATTACTGTTCAGCCCACAGCGCCCGTTAGGGTTATCCCGACGCGTTTTCAGCCGTCGGATTCTCATCCGACGGTTGGATTTCATCGCAGCCGCCGATCCGTTCCGCCTCAAGACAATCTCGGCCGTCGATTCGCATCGGACGGCTGAGCGTTGTTTGCGGCTGAACAAAAACGCGCGGCGCGGAACCCCCGGAAACCCTAGCCCATTCATTCCTCTTCTCCGTCTCTCTCGTCTCTCTCTCGCTTCTCTCCCGAGCGGCGCAACAAAGCGGAGAAGAAACCGAACGAGCGCAATGAGAGGAACGAGAGAAACCGCCGCGCCGGGCCTCGCTCGCCGGCGCGCGCTCCCCGAGAGGGAGCGCGCGCCGTCAGCGGCTCCGTGTCGGCGGCTCGGCCTCCATTGACGCGCGGGTTGTCTTCCCGCACGCCGGCGAGCCCACGGCTCGCCCAACCCTCTCTTACTCCAGGTAACATCCGATATCTCTTAGATCTGGAGTTCTAGGGTTAGGTTTTGCTTTTCTTTTCGGTTTGTTTTTCTTTTGCCGTCCGGATCTGAGCCATTCATGGCTCTGATACCATTGTTTGATCTAGTGTTAGATCTCTTTTGATCTTTTGCTTTGGATCTGGGGTTCTTGTTTCGGGTTTGAGAGAACCGAGAGAGAGAGAGAGAGATACCGTCCGATGTAGACGATGACGAGTTGGCCATTGCGGATCGTCCTTGAGATCTGCGCTAGGGCAGCGACGGTCGGTGGAGAGGGGCGAAGCTTGGCGGCGGTGTCGTGTCCCGAGCGGAGGCGTGGCCGGCTGTAGTCGATCGCGTCGGTGGAGGTGGCGATGGGGAGTCCCGTTGCTGGCTGCGCCCCCTCTTAGATCGGATTAGGGTTATTGTCCGGGTGGGGTTTGTGGCTCCGTTCAACCTTGTGTTGCGTGCCACCGGCCCCCACCCTCTCTTTATATAGCGCTTGATTACAACGAGGCCCAATGACCATGAATGGGTGAATGCCCCGATCGAGTATGCGAGGCATTTTGCCGTTGGGCCAAATGCCTCCACGGGAGATCATTCTAACAAACATAAGTATAAAAACATATATTGACTGGCCATCATGAGTTGCACTGCTTGAGTTATCAACATAATATGTGGGCATTTGCTCAGTGAAGCTAATAATACCCATAACTCAAGTGATTATGCCCTTTCTGATCTATCAGTTCTAATCACAAATTAAGACATGCCAATGTTGGGGGTTCTATTTAGACATTTTCACATCACTGCATGCTGCATCATCTCAATGAGACGATGACAGTTCACGGTCATATTATATTTCACTAAAACTAAAGAACTAAATCAACTGAAACTAAAGAACTAAATCAACTGAAAAGCAATATTTTAATTGTATACCTGCTGGTTGGTTACCTGCAGAGGGGCACTCATAACACGGTCAGAGGCCTCCTAATCGCCATTCCATTAACGCATGCTAGAAAAAAGGAATCAATCCAATATTCATCTCCTCTAATTACTGAGTTGTAAACACATATGACAAGAAAGGAGAAGAATTCTAGCATCATGGCTGTGGAAACCAGTGAAAGAACACAGGGAGTCCAGCAGAAGGCAAGCGTTCTGCCATCCAAACGAATGTTGCTGATGCAAATAAGCTAAGGTTTATAGACAAACTCCTCTACCACTAGATATCACTTTCCTTTTGCATTTGATTGCACAAAAGTAGAATTTCATCTGCCATGCCCGTTACTTATTCTCTGAAATTCCAGCTGCAACCCTCTGGCATGTAATTTGAAGTAGCGAGCAATATGTCCACATACCAAACAACTTGACAACGGAATGAACTTCATGAGTGACAAAAGAAGCAGAACATATGTTACCTGCATGCAATATTCATCTCAAGAGAAATCCCATTATCCATTTAGGAAGTAATTGCAACGCTGATTTGAGTACACCCTCCAAGTGCTTTGCCGTCAGAACCTTAGCTGCCCCTGCCCCTGTGTTTATGTGCCCTATAGGAAAGCAAACCTTCAATTCAGAAGAAAAAAAAACATCACTAATAAGTCATGCAGACAAGTAAGCCTACTCTTATCTTTCTTTTGTTAAACAACTACAGTATGTGAATCTTCACATAAATGTAGTTAGTGATTATTCTGAATCTATAAGAATTAATATATCAAGGTTTATGTAGTGTCCTCAGTTAGTTGTAAACTGTCGGACTCGGATTTTCTAATCCCGAATCCTATGTGAAAATATTGTGCTATTCCCTGGATCGGTAGATAGCACTCACAGGCATAGTGCTAAAACAATTTATACATTGCGTAAAACCATATCATTCATTAATTTAACACATCAGAGTTTACATAGACCGCTTCGGACCGAGTTTTACAATAAGGACCGAACAGACCAAACATTTACATCACAGAAGTAGCGGAAGAGACAACGGAAGCAAAAAGGGGGAGGGCACATCTCGCCACAGGCAAGCGACTGGGGAAACCTGTGTACTTCCGATATTACCAGAAAACTTAGATAATATAGGATGCACATAAGTACCGGCGGAGTCGGCTAGACTGAGGGGAAACTAGAACAACTAAAGACTAAACTACGCTTCAGAATCTCCTGGGCCTTCAGGCATCTAGGTCCTAGTAGTAGTCGAAAGCTTCAGGATTTCCTGCTTCTGAGGGTTTGGGGAAAGAACAAGGATGAGCACAACTTTCGTACTCGCGAACCAATACACAAGATGCAATATATACATGTGAGGTTTAACAAAGGTGGTTCGGGTTCTTGTATTTGCTAAAGCAACTTTTTCAATTATCATAATACAAATTCCTAATACTTAGCATTTTAAACAAATTGTATTTTATTAAAGAGAGTAATTGCAATATTAGATAACAGTAGAAGTTCCCTCCATCGGAAACCCTACAAATGCTTCATTTGATTGGAGTTAACTTCACACATTAACAACACTGGATACGACGATCTAGGAAAAATCAAACCTCCGGCTAGTTGAGCCGACCTGGTTTTTATCTCCACCCATAAAGGTTTTTGAAATAGAACTATAGTAAGTTCTCATGTCCGCCCGTGACCATGGGCACGGCTGTTTAAACAGTTTATTTCTCTGCAGAGACTGTACACTTTACCCACAAGAGATAATCGTCTTGATATACACACACGTTTCCTGAGACGAGTGAATCAAGGGAGATTACCACAAGGCCTTTATCACGTATCCCTCAGTGTTAGTTGCACCCGCTAAGGTTTCATCTGAGGATGGTTACGCTTACACACCCGCGTCAACAATACCCCCAAACCCCCTCTGGCGCCACACGGTGGCTTAAACCAGCAACACAACCCGTGTCCACGATGGCTTAAGCCAGCGACACGACTCTTGGGTCTCTCCAGTGGTGCAACTCGCATTGGTGGATACAAATTATTTAGCCAGGTCGACACCATTATAGACTTGTGGTTGTACTATTTTACATTAGGAGATCATAACAGGATTAAGTCCTTAATCTATCCAGGCGATTCATACCACATACCAACCACTCTCGTGCACGACGGCACCCACCACTCTTTCCATCCGCCCAGATATGGTACTAGCAAGTTGTTTAGGGTTTTGGGGAGGAAAACCAATTAACACAACACGCCAGTCATTTACATCCAATGACTGTCCAAAACCACTTTTATGATTAAAAGATGATGATCGGGACATTTATTGTCCCGGTACTTAAGCAAGACTAGCATGTCGCTTAAGTACAACCTATGCTAGTATTTACCACATATTTACTAGGGTGACATGGAATGAGGGATTCAATTTATCAAAGGATGGATAATAATTAATTAATCATCAAATGAGTGTTTAACTACCTTAAGCTTTAACATACATTTGATTACAGAATTAAAGCATGCAATTTTGATATTTTAAATAAGTATACTTTGCATAAAATGTACGCTCAAAATGATCAAAGTATTGATTCGTCTGGGTCAGGTTATCACGGCCTTGATGCTACTCAGGGCCTTCTCTGCCAGGAGTCTTGAATTCATGGTCTGCGTCTTTCTCCGAATCTTGATCCCGCTTGAGTCGTCGCTTCTTCTAGACTCTGACTCCTAATTACGCGATAACAAGCGAGAACATCAAATAAATCCAAAGAACTTCAAAAGACCAAATATATTCAAAGAGCTTTAAAATATATTTTGCGATGAACGAGCTTAAGAGACAAGATTCAGTGAGGCGGGGATGGTTGACAAACTCAAACGACCAACTGAGTAACAGAGGCAATGGCGGAGAAACTCTGCCGGGAGAAAACAAGGGGGGAATCAAAGTCGAAGGAACTTTTGCAGGGATACTCCACTTCGGATTTGGAAGATGGCAAGATATTTCCGATCGGGTAACGTCACAGCGTGACCTAATTTTAAAATAATGGATAATATTTGCTGAGGGTTAATCAAAAGAGGTTTGGGTGCGAGTTTGATAAGTGAAGGGCAATATTAAAATTGACGATCACAAAGGGAGTCCAAGAATTACCACAGTTCTCTCCTACAGTTTCCTGGGAATGGTGGTAATAGTAATTATTATTAAATACCATAGGTGGTTTAAAAAAATAGAGAGAATGATAAAAGGACAAATATTGATCGGCAAGATTAGGGTACTGGATATTTTGCTAGGCTTAAAAGACAATAAAATATTTTATATTTGATGCCTTTTTATCGGGAATAAAAAGGATGTGCTAAAACAATATTTGGACCAAGGAACACTCGATAGGGTTACAAGATTAATATACAAGTTTTCAGAGTGAGGTATTGAGATTAACAAGTTAATCCCGAATAGCTTCCCAAAATTATTTTTAGCAAATCACAAAATAATTTCCAATACCACAAAGCCTTTTATACAACAGCGGAAAAGTTGAATAAATTAGTTTTAACAAATACTTGACATGACTGCAGAGATGACGAAACGGTTCTGAAAGTTATTTGCGTAACTTCAATCCCAGAGATTTTGCAAAATCAACTCATAAACGATAGCTCTAAAATATTTTGCATGATGCATGTTTTGACTAACATGGATCAGGTTGTGACGAACTTATTTCCAAATTCGGTTTACTTGTCTATTATTGTGCAGGTTACTTGGTGGTCAACGACGGTCAACGGCGAGGATGATCGGGACTAGGCTTGGAGAGCTGAGGTCCAGAACGATCGACGATGCCGGTGAGGTCAATGTACTCAAGCGTGGTGCAAGATGGACAAGAGTGACCTATTAGCTAATCCGAGACGCAAGATGACGCTAGATGTAGCTAGTTAGGTCAAGAGGTGTTAAAGACGGCGTATTAAAATGCGTGCGTAAGTGTCCCGTTTGTTTTGGGCCTTAACGGGAGCCCAATTGAGTCAAACTTCTAGAAGGTCTAAGCCTCCACTATAAATAAGAGAGGGAGGTGGTTGCACCTCCTATTAGTCTCTTTTGCTATTTTTTGTAAACCCTAATTTTCTTAGGGAGAGCTTTTGTGGAGGCTAGAGTTCTTGATAGTTTGATGTGATTTTTGTGCTCTTGCATTGAGCATTGTCCTCCATTGATGGAGAGGCTGTAAGCCTATATCATATCAATCAATTAAAGGAAAGTTTGATCAATGTTTTGTCTCATTGCGTTCTTTCTCTATATTTGATGATTTTGAGTCTTTCTTTGATCCGCGAGTTTTTGATTGAATTCTTCACGTGATCTAGCTTGCTATGACGTGTGAGAACCTATATAGGATCATCTTGATCATCAATCACCCACGAGTAAGATCTTGGATCAAGTTTTCGTTTTGACCCGGTTTTGAACCCTTCTTTGATCAAACGGAAAATGATCTTTATTCTTCCAAGAATTATCACAATCGTCGATTGGAATAGCTTTCTGATATCATAGAGAAGGTATGTTCCAAGTTTCATCAAGTTTGGAGTTGTAGATCAAAATGTTCATCTATTTGCAACTTCGTCATCGGGCTGTTTGATCTGTTCTAGAGGCGGTGGTCGGTGCCAGCGGCCGGTCGTCGAGCCGGCGAAATCGGTCTGACCGCCCTTGAGCCAGCGGTCCGACCGGCAATGCACTGAGTTTTGTTATCTTGTGTTTGATCTTTTGTAGTATGTTTAGGGGTTTTTATTGGATTCAATATTAGTCTTCCACTGTACTGATATACTGATCTTCATAGCTTCTATAGCTACTGGAGTGAAATTTGTGTTGCATCCATTATTTGTGAAAAAGTGAGCGTACTCCTATTCACCGCCCCCCCTCTAGTCACCTTTTCGGTCCAACAGTAGTAATTACCATAAGGTGACAAGGTAAAAAGGGTTATCAACAATCAAGGGAAGGGAAAAGTAATAACAACATTTGGCATAGCTAGGTATCAACCTTTAGCATGGTACTTTATAAATAATAATAAGCATGCAAGTAATACATTAAAGTAAAGTAATTTGCAATTGAAAAGTATGTTAAACATGATCAATTGTAAGGATTTGCCTTGCTCAATAGTGGATATTACTTGGTGTTGATATTGTCCTAAAGCAGTGGCGAAGTATTCGATGATGTTGGAATCTATTTATGTAGCTCTAGCGGCATCCCAACCTCCATCACCGTGAGTGGCCTCCGTGAGCCTTCCCCAAGCTCCGCCGTCACTAAGGTGTGGCCTTCGCAAGCACCGTCTGAGCTCCTCGCTGCGGGCTCCTTGTCGGTATCACCATGGCCTACCTCGACAAACTTCGCACCACACCACCGTCAGTCGCCTCCTCCACTAGGCAGACGTGTTCCAAGCGTTTTCTCGAATTGTTGCAACTTATTTTCTCTATTTATTGTAAAAAATGGTTTTGTTTATTGCAATGTACCTTTTTTTTCCAAATCTTATAGCAAGGTGGGACGTTGATTTGTTGCACTAGTGCATTTTGAGACGTAGATTTGTTGCACTAGTGCATTTTTGATGTTGAAAGAGTGCCTTTTAGTTTGCTGCGCTCTTTTGTTGCCATTGTAGCACAGTAAATTTGTTGTATCACATAAGATTTGTATTGTTGCGTTTGTTGCATCATCTAGAATAGCTGAAATTGATTTTGTAAGTTGGATCTGACGATAAAGACGAAGAAGGACCGTACCTGCGATCCCCATTCGCCTCTTCATTAACGACCTTGGGCTGATGGCGTGATACCATTTTGCTACGCACACAAAACAAAATTGAATGAATCCCTATTTCAAATTGGGCCGGAAATTGCTTCACGTACGATACTTGTTGTAGGATGCCAGTACGACCAAACTCCATATCATGTGCGACAACTAGCCCATATACTAGGCCAGCCATACTCTAATTTATGTTGAAAATCTAGTCAATTTTTGGCATATTTTAATCCAGAAATTAAGCATATAAAACATGACAAACAAGAGCATGAGTGATTCAACAATGATGTATTCATATTCGCTAATGAACAGGATAACAGCAGATCCTATTAACATATTCATAGCGCACAGAAACAAATACATCAGATAAGTTCTCAGGGTATACCCTCGGGCGGGGCCAGTGTCGGTGACACCGGATGCGCCGTTACCATCAGTCGACATGATGGCCTATTCGATGTAGTCGATCGGCGTGATGCGGGGCGGCGTGATGCAGGAAGATGTTCGCCGTGCAATATCGCGGCGATTCACCACCGGGATGAAGACGAAGTCACAGAATGAGCGATCGCGCTAATCGCTCCCAAAACTTGATCGCCGTCTACCCGCGGTACTCGGACGGACGGAGTTTGAGGCCTACTCGCCTGAGCCTTATGTCTCCTCCTCGATGCGGCAAAAAAAACGAAGAGACTAGTAACTGCAGCCATTAGTCACTAGCAACTGCCAGCTATTCGTTAATGATATTTACTGCGAGTCAGTGCGTTTCAATTTTCGAATAGATAAAGAAAAATGCGCCCGCACCCGACACGCCTGCGTGCACACGCGCACACGCACGCACACGCACACACACACACACACACACGCACACGCACACGCACCGCACGCGACGCACGGCGGCGCGCGCGTGGCGTGGCGCGGCGAGGCGAGGCGGCGGCGCTGCGCGTGTCTGAGCTCTCTCCACTTGCACAAGGGGGTTACCACATTCCACCTTTTAAAGTGGTGTAACTCCCATTCAATTCTTCATATGTGACTAATCAATTTTTCCATGTGGGCCTAGGAATTTCATTTGATTAATTGCTAAATTAAAATGGTCCAAACCCAATTAATCCAACAATCCCCACCAAATTTCAAGGCACACAAGAAATGCTCTCAGTCCTGCTATTGTTTTGATATACCAGTGTTTCGATGGAGACTGTTAAGTTGAACATCCACCTAGGAAAGGAGTTACACTCATCCACAACTGAATAATAGACTATGCCTTGAATTGACAGTTTTGTGTGAACAAGTTTTACCTAATTCCTTTACTAGTACTAGGCTGCCTAAAGCATCCCCTCTGGTTGGAGCGTATAAGTCATACTCCAGGCCTATTCATGAGTATCTAGAGATCACCCAAATCTCATAGACTGTGACCAGCAGTCGAACTCATATAGGTGTGTTCCTTCTAAGATGTCCTGTAGGCCGACATCTCTACTTTAAATAAGCCAGTCGGATCACATTAAGGTAAAACCAACCTGCCATACAGAATAGGAAAGAAGCGCATCATTAAAGAAATGAGCCTTGTAAAGGTCTCTCCTCCCAGTCAACCAACAGCTTGTTTCATCATCCTACTTCACGGGATCTCCGATCACGTAGAACAGGTTACCACTGTGGTATGACTCACGTGGGTCTCAGGCCCATCTCACTCGATGCACTATCTATCACATTACGTGATAAACCCTTTGTAAATTGGTCGGCCGATTCTTAGTCGTGCGGACATAGTCGATGCTATCACTCGAGTTTTTCACTTTCGACGGACTTCAACCGCCTCTTAACATGCCTAGATGACTTCATGTTGTCCTTAGAACTGCTCACCTTGATAATTACAATCGATTATCACGGTTCATTAGGATAGCCAGATCGGTTTTTCAACCACCGCAAATCCATAAGGAGTTCACGGCCACTCGGCTTCAACGATGGGCGGTATCTAACGCTGTGAGTTCTGCTTCCATTGTTGACCTCGTTAAGATGGTCTGCTTGCAAGACTTCTAGGAAACAGCACCACCTCCAAGTGTGAACACATATCCACTCGTGGCTTTTATCTCATCAGCATCAGAGATCCAGTTTGAATCACTGTAGCCCTCTAGTACCTTTGGGTACCCAGCATAGTGAATGACATAGCTCATGGTTGCCTTTAGATAGCGCATCACTCAAGAGCACGCCAATGATCATCTCCCGGATTCGAAACAAACCGGCTTAGCTTGCTCACAGCAAACGAGATGTCAGGCCTCGTAGCACTAGCTAAATACATCAATGAGCCAATAATCTGGGAGTATCTCAGTTGATCCCTTGTTATTCTTCGGTTTTTCCTCAATAACACACTAGGATCATAAGGAGTAGAAAGCAGCTTGCAAATCACTATAACCAAAGCGACTCAAGACCTTCTCCACATAATGGGATTGCACAAGTGTAACCCCACCATCACCTCCTCTCAGTAGCTTAATGTTAAGAATTACATCAGCCACTCCCAAATCTTTCATTTCAAAACTCTTGGACAGAAAGTCCTTGACCTCCTCAATCACATTGAGGTTGGTCCCAAAAATCAGTATGTCATCAACATACAAGCACAAGATCACTCCTTCTCCCCCACCATAGCGATAGTACACACATCTGTCGGCTTCATTCACAACAAAGCCAGCAGATGTCAAAGTTATGTCGAACTTCTCATGCCATTGCTTAGGTGCTTGCTTTAGGCCATACAAAGATTTTAACAACTTGCACATCTTTCCTTCTTGACCTTCTACCACAAACCCGTCTGGCTGATCCATATAAATCTGCTCCTCCAACTCTCCATTTAGGAAAGCTGTCTTAACGTCCATTTGATGAACGAGAAGACCATGAGAAGCAGCCAGGGCAAGTAGTACTCGAATTGTGGTCAATCGGGCAACAGGTGAATAAGTATCAAAGAAATCCTCGCCTTCTTTCTGAGTATAACCCTTGGCCACAAGTCTTGCCTTGTACTTTTTAATTGTACCATCAGGCCTAAGCTTTTTCTTGAAAACCCATTTACATCCTACAGGTTTATACCCATAACGACAGTCAACGATCTCCCAAGTTCCATTAGACATAATAGAATCCATCTCACTCCGTACTGCTTCCTTCCAGTAGTCAGCGTCAGGAGAAGAATATGCCTCTTCAATGGTTCTTGGAGTGTCATCCATGAGGTATACAATGAAATTATCACCAAAAGATTTTGCAATCCTCTGTCTCTTACTCTTTCGAGTAACTTCATTTTTATCCTCCTTGGGATTTTCCATAGGCGTTTGTTCAACATGTTCTATCGGCACAAAAGAATCAAGGGAAATTATAGGTTCTTGACTAGATGAGCTAGGTACATCACATTTCATAGGAAATTCATTCTCAAAAATGTAGCATCTCTGACTCTATGATTGTACCAACACGCACGCCACGTACTCATTTTATAATTAAGAACCTATAACCCACGCGCATAGCATAACCAAGAAATACACAATCTCGATTTTTGGTCCAAGTTTGCGCTTCTTGACAATTGGCACGTTAACTTTGGCCAAACATCCCAGTCTTGCAAGTATGAGAGAGTCAACTTCTTCTTTTCCCATTCCTCGAATGGTGTTACTTCTTTATTCTTTGTAGGAACTCTATTCAGGACATGACACGCGGTCAATATAGCCTCACCCCACCATTCCTTAGAAAGTCCCACAGTGTCTAACATGGCGTTAACCAAATCGCTTAGAGTGCGATTCTTTCTTTCGGCAACCCGTTTGATTCGGGAGAATAGGAGGCGTCCTCTCATGAATAATTCCATGTTCCTCGCAAAATAAAGTAAACTCATTTGAAAAATACCCTCCCCACGATCGGACCTTACAGCTTGATTTTCCTCTCAAGTTGGTTTTCTACCCCAGCTTTATAGATCTTAAAGAAATCAAATGCTTCATCTTTTGTTTTCAATAAATACACATAGCAAAATCTAGTGCAATCATCTATAAGCGTCATGAAATATTTCTTTCCGCCTTTAGTCAACACGCCATTCATCTCGCACAAATCGGAATGAATGAGTTCTAACGGTGCCAAATTCCTCGCCTCTTTTGCTGCCTTGTGAGGCTTGCGAGGTTGTTTCGATTGAACACACGTATGGCACTTAGAACCTTTGACCAAAGTGAATTTCGGGATTAAACTCATATTGGCTAAGCGCGTCATACACCCAAAGTTAACATGACAAAGTCGTGAATGCCAAACATTAGATTTATCATCATCGTTACACACATGGTTCACAACTTTATTATAGGAATCCATCAAAGAGAAACGAAACAAGCCTCCGCTCTCATAACCTTTACCAACAAATGTTCCATACTTGGACACGACACATTTGTTGGACTCAAATGTAAGCCTAAAACCATCTCTACACAGAGAGATCCGCCGACAGATTCTTCTTTATGGAGGGACATGTTGACGTTCTTGGTTGCACGGTCTTTCCCGAAGTAAACTTCAGATCGACCATACCAACACCATGAACAGCTGCATGCGATCCGTTCCCCATCAACAAGGAGCAACCTCGACAGACCTGATAAGATGAAAACAAGGAAATATCAGCACACACATGAATATTAGCACCAAGTGTCAACCCACCACTCGGTGATTGACAAGCAGAGAGAATGTAGGTAAATAATTACGTACCCGATGTTCCTCCAGCATCACTAATAATCATGTTGGCTGACTTCTTCTGCTTATCCTTACAGTCTGGACAATCCTTAGCCCAATGGCCAGAATCACCGCACACAAAGCAGCCGCCCTTTCCTTTGCCTTTCTTCTTAAACTCAGTATTAGCCATAGGCTTGACAAAAGGCTTATTTTTCTTCTTATTGTGGATAGCCTGAGGGTTCTTCTTCTGCACCAAATTGGCACTAGAACCTCGCTCAGCAGCAACTTTCTTGCCACGAGTATCTTTTGCCCTCGCCTTCTCTTCAACACCAAGAGTGCCAATGAGATCAGTAACACTGAACTCCTGCCTCTTGTGTTTTAGAGAGGTAGCAAAATCCGACCAAGAAGGTGGTAACTTGGCGATAATACCGCCAGCCACAAACTTGTCCGGTAACTCACACTTATTATGCTCAAGCTCCTTTGCCAGCGCCTGAATCTCATGAGCTTATTCTACTACAGAACGGTCATCGACCATCTTGTAGTCATAGAACTGCTCCATGACATACACTCATTTGCCGAAGATCGAAAACTCGAACTTGGCCTCAAGTGCATCCCACATCTCTTTGCCCGTAGGCAAATGCATGTACACATCCACAATGTTATCTCGCGAGATGTTGACAAGTGCACCTCGAAACAAGTTATCCGCTAAATTGAACTTGTGTTCGTCCTCGCAGATAGAGGCTCGTGGGCTTGCCTTGTGCAACATGAAAATATTCCATGGCGGTAAACCACGGGATAGCACGTGCACGCCATCTCTTAAAATTGGAACCATCAAGCGAGGTGCGGCTTAAGCGACGCAAAGAAAGCCAACTACCAAAAAAGACCAATCAAGTTTTTGGATTGTTGAAAATCTAGTCAATTTTCGGCATATTTTAATCCAGAAATTAAGCATATAAAACATGACAAACAAGAGCATGAGTGATTCAACAATGATGTATTCATATTCGCTAATGAACAGGATAACAGCAGATCCTATTAACATATTCATAGCGCACAGAAACAAATACATCAGATAAGTTCTCAGGGTATACCCTCGGGCGGGGCCAGTGTCGGTGACACCGGATGCGCCGTTACCATCAGTCGACATGATGGCCTATTCGATGTAGTCGATCGAGGCGTGATGCAGGAAGATGTTCGCCGTGCAGTATCGCGAGCAGTTCACCACCAGGATGAAGACGAAGTCACGAGAATGAGCGATCGCGCTAATCGCTCCCAAAACTTGATCGCCTGTCTACGGCGGTACTCAGACGGACGGAGTTTCGGAGGCCTACTCGCCCAGAGCCTTCTGCGCGCAAGGTTCTGAACCGAAGATTGCATAGAGCAGCAACAACAAAGAACTGAACGAGACCGAGTATTATATATCCCTTTTTTATGGAGTAGAGAGCCTTTCTTTTATTCTCCTCCTCAGTAACAGCAAAAACGAAGAGACTAGTAACTGCAGTCATTAGTCACTAGCAACTGCCAGCTATTCGTTAATGATATTTACTGCGAGTCAGTGCGTTTCGATTTTCGAATAGATAAAGAAAAATGCGCCCGCACCCGACACGCCTGCGTGCACACGCGTACACGCACGCACACGCACACACACACACACACACACGCACACGCACACGCACCGCACCGCACGGCACGGCGCCCAATTAATCCAACATTTTATGGAAGTGGTCTGTGATGTCTGTAGCTTGCCGAGAGCAGCATGGATACGTGATGCCATGTGTGCCCTGCGTCGTACGAATATGGTACTAAAGGCACGGAGGAGATCAAGCGGAGGCTGGCCGTGAAGGACGCCGAGGCGCGGGAGGCCAAGAGAGCCCTCGACGCCAGGCTCGTGCAGTGGGAAAAAAATCGACGAACTTTTGTCGGTTATCGTACCAGTGGGGCCAATAGAACTACAAAACGGTTCCAACAAAAAATTCGGTTTAGATGAATTTTGTAAATATGATTTTTTTTTTTCTTGAATTTTGTCCGAATTTATTTTTTTTTCTAATTTAAAATTCGAATTTCTTTTCAAAAATTTCTGTCAACATTTTTCGGTTCTCGCGCCCCCGTTAAAAAATTATCTCCGGTACGGTCGGCAACCCGGCGACGACGAGGCGGACGTGGGAGGAGCGCAGGACGGAAGACAACCTCAAGAATCACGTGGATGCTCGACATCGTGGCCACGGAGAAGGGCGCCGACGTGGCCGGCGGAAGGGGCTACCACCTCAAGGACGAAGGCGTCCTCCCCATCTGGCGTTGGTAATCTTATATCTCATATAGTACTTGACTTTAAAAAAAAAAAAGACTGCATCATTGTCATGCTCCTTCTAGTTGGCTATGGCCGTGGTTCAATTTCGGCCCATTGATACATCGGCGTCCAAATATTTCTAAGCACAGCAGAATCATATATTAGACAGTTCAGCCCAGTAAAACGAAGCTAAAAGTAGCCAGGAATAATGCTCTGACCAAAGCAGCAACCTGGGAATCAAAGATGAAATAAACTTGTTACCTTTTAATTTCTTCTACGTGATGTTAGATTAAAGCAGTTGAATATATATTAGTATATATAAAGTGCTCAATCTTTTCTGACTGAACAAAACGTAGTGTAGTTGGAGCAAGGGCACTCTTATCAACTTATGTAGTGGACTAGCTAGTGGTGTCACTGTTGATATGTTCATGGCCTCATGCACCACTTGTTTTTGAGCCATAGATGGGAGAAACAGTTAGCAGCATGCCATGCAAAAGAATTAACAAGTCTAGTGATGGTTCTTCCTAAGAATTCCTCTAAAATTAGTAGTAATTTTTCCTATCCTATGAAATTTCTTTGAAGCAAGCCTACAAGCCAAACACTCCTCGTAGGAATTTTCCCTTTGGATTGAATTCCTCCATTTCTCCTCTGAAATTCCTTTGAATCAAAGAGCCCCTGAATGTTCTAAATGAAGTGGATTTCTGACGAGTTCAATCATTGACGCTTGACGAAAGCTCATTGCTTGGAGGCGCTGCCAGGCCACAAGTAGTCCCTCAACCTGCTGTTCGGGTCGCAGTTCTTTAGCTTTTGTTAGCTTCCCTCTTGTTCTGGTTTTTGTTTTTGTTAGTTATGATTCTTTTCAAAGTTTCTTCCTTCTTTTGATTCCGGTGTTTATAATTGTTGTTGTTTCTACTTAATGGAATGACGCGCAACTTTTATGCACGTTCTCGGAAAAAGTTGGTGTACGTTATTCAAGGTTGAAACGAGCACTCGCGAGAAAGGCACTCTTTTGGATTTCGCTCGCCCATGGTAAAGAAGGGAAATTGATAATATACTCCACTTAGACGTGTTTCAAGAAAACACTCTCATTCCTGAGTTAATTTTTTATATACTCTGCACATAGATCAATCCTTGATAAAATACATAATTTGTAATATTTTATTAATACCAACAGTTTTTTCTGGCCCCACGAAATGACCTGGTTGCCCTTGCTTGTGCGCTCATCTCCTCCCTTCCGCCTGCTCTCCCTCATCTTTCGCCACCACCGCCTCCTCCTCCTCTCCCAAGATCCTTTCCCTCTCCTTGTGCCACCACCTCCTCCTCCCGCAAGGTCCTTCCCTAGCCTTGGCAACCACCACTGCCTCCTCTACCTCCGCCTCCCATATAGCCCCGCCACCAGCGGCCCGCCGCCGTCGTCCGACCCCTCTTCCTCTACCTCCCTCCCTACTTGTAGCGCACGCTCCTTGGCGCCATCAACCTTCTCTTCCTCCTCACCACCCCCGCCCTCGCCATCCGCCCCCGCCTCTCCTGCTCCCGCAACGCCACATCCACCGCCGCCATCAGCGAACACGACAACAACCTCGTGCTCTTGCTCCTCTCGCGGACCACATGGCTCACGACGGAATGTGCCTTCCTCGCGACGCAGTTCGTGGCACACCTCGCTGTCGCGGGGGTCGTCGTGGCGGAGAAGGCGGTGGGCCGACCAGAACAGCTCTCAGTGCTGAAGAAGTGGCGCTGACCGACTCTGCCGAGGTGGCGTACGTGTTGTTTGTGTCAAACTGGCTGAGGGTCCTTCTCCTGCCCCCCATCACCGCCCAGACACGGCTGCTCTCAGACCCAATCGCTCGGTTTGCCTCCCTGGAACTCGCCAATGGCTCCTTCGGCTACCTCTCCTTCGGCAAAAAGATGGCCATGATGACCTCATAGTGCGCGAGGGCATTTTGGTCATTTCGCGTGATCAAAATGGAAAAAAAAAACACATAATATTAATAAAATATTATAAACAGGGTGTTCAATCGAGAATTCATCTAAGTGGGTGTTATATTGTCAATTATATCGGGAACAAGGATATATGCTTGAAATCATCTAAGTGAATATGCTTGAAATCATCCAAGTGAACGGTATATTATCAATTAGCCCGTAAAGAAAGACAACAGAAAAATGTACCGTAAGTGCATGCCTTCTTTCTGTGCACATCGATCGATCAGTTGTTATTATTGTGTTGTTGCACGAAAAGCGCAATGAAAAGCACAGGAAAGGGCATGCATGCACCTGGTTGGCAGTGGTTTATCGGCAGACCTGCAATTGCAGATTCTCTGAACCTTTCTGGCCGGTCGAATTCTCAATTGTTGCGCACTTTGATTCGTTCGATTGGACACATAGCATACCGGCCGTTTTCGTACTTACATAGCACCACACTACTCTGTTTTGCCACATGGAAGTAACAGAGCTCGTGTGGTGTTGTCTGACACGCGTATCTTTATCAAGTAGTAAACGGTGACGACTCGGCTCTAAGATGTACTGGTATACTTTGAGAAGAAAAGGATCGTGCGTAGCTAGTCCAACATGGCTTGCCTTTGGAGAGAACGAGAGCTCAAAAAAAAAAATTAACAGTTACACCATGATAAGATATTTAGATGTGAGGGAAAATGTCGGAAAGAAACATCCATGCGTAGGAAAACAAAACGAGTAGTGCTTTGTTGTGCTCAATCCAATGATGTAACTATCATATGTATATAACTTTCTTACGTATATATGTTCATCCTCATCTTAATTTATTTATTTATTTTCGCGAAGGACGTCTGTGGGATAGAGATGGATGTAACGTCAAGGAGGTAAAGCTGATGATCAAGCAACACTTGATATCTACAAAATTAATCTCGGTTATGATCAGATCGCGATCGCCGTCCGGCTATAGGGAGTAGTAATTAATCCGTGACATATCCTTCCATTAACATATCCCCTTCTCTTCCCGTCTGAATCGCAAGTTTTAAAGCATCTCTCGCTCTCACGGTCCACACGAACGACCGAACGCGCGCGAGAGAGTGGCGCAGAGCAGAACCGCTTATTTTTTAAAAACAAAAATTATAGGAAAAGTAAATGTCGTAGTAAGAAAAGCCTAAACAGTGTGTACCGAATACTGTCTTGGGAGAAGACCGGAGATGAGCCAAAGCACAAGGTTACAAATATTGCATTATGAGTGTGCCCATGAGAGAATGAGCAATCCTCCCTCCCTTATATGCCATTGGAGCTTTATTTATAGGGGTAAAAAGAAATATTTATCTTTTTATCCTCCTAATGTATCAAGAGAAAGGGTATTTAGGTATATTTATCTAAATACACTAAATGAACCTAGTCTATACACATGTACAGTATCCCTGACGGTACACCGGTATTTATGACGACCCTAGAGTGCGAAGTACTCCTTAGTGCTCTGCTACGACAACTCCCTCGTCTGCGTGGTCCGAGGTCGCAAGGACAGGTCCCGCGGTTCCGAGGGGCGAGCGGATGCAACCTTGTTGCCCGCGGCCCCTCGGGAGTCGGGATACAACGAAAAAAAAATAGACACGGGGCCGTCCCACAGGGGCATGGCTCTCAAGGTGGACAACGCGTCGTGGCCGCCCCGCCGAGGGTATGGCCTCGAGGGGGACGGCGAGTCGAGACGAAGTCCGTGCTGGCGAAATCGACACGGAGTCGCCCCGCCGAGGCATGGCCTGCGAGGTGGGCGACACGTCGAAGTGACGTACGTGCGGACAAAGTTGACGCAGAGCCGCCACGCTGAGGCATGGCCTACGAGGCGGACAACATATCGAGGTGAAGTACACGCAGGCGAAGTCGACGTGGGGCCACCACATCGAGGCATGGCCTACGAGGCAAGCGACGCGTCGAGGTGAAGCCGGTGCTGGCGAAGTCGACATGGGGCCGCCCCACCGAGGCATGGCCTACGAGGTGGGTGACGCATTGAGGTGAAGTACATGTGGGCGAAATCGATGCGGGACCACCATGCTGAGGCATGGCCTACAAGGCGGGCGACGCGTCGAAGTGAAGCATGTGCTGGCGAAGTCGACGCGAGGCCGCCCCGCCGAGGCATGGCCTACAAGGCGGGCGGCGCGTCAAGGTGAAGCCGTCACTGTGAAGTCGAAGCGGGGCCATCACGTCTAGGCATGGCCTACGAGGTGGGCGACGCGTCGAGACGAAGCCCGCACGGGCAAAGTCGACTCGGGGTGCCATGCTGAGACATGGCCTACGAGGTTGGCTGTGTGTCGAGATGAAGTACGCGCGGGTGAAGTCGACGCAGGGCCGCCACACCGAGGCATGCCCTACAAGGCGGGCGACGCGTCGAGGTGAAGTCGTCATTATACCTCGTTGTGTTTGATTTTCGTCGATGTGACCGTTCGCACTGGTCCAGCTGGGGCCAGGTACCATCCCCGATTCAGCCAATTCCCGTGGATTGTGCCAGTGACTTGGAGTGATGTGAAGGGTTGATGTTTGTTTCTCTAAGGAGACGACTACTTATTATTATTATTGGACTCACTTGGGAGCCACACAGGTAGTGAAGGGGAGGCGAAGCCGAACGCCATCCCTCAATTTTTTTTTTGAGCTCGCTTGGGAGCCCACAGATAGCGAGGGGGAAGCGAAGCCGAACGCCGTCCCCCAACTTTTCTTGATTGGGCTCGCTTGAGAGCCCACAACTAGCTAGGGGGGAGGCGGAGCCAAACATCGTCCCCCAATTTTTTTGGATTGGGCTCACATGGGAGCTCACAGCTAGCGAGGGGGAGTAGGAGCCGAACACCGTCCCCCAATTTTTTTTTATTGTGCTCGCTTGGGAGCCCACAGCTAGCGAGGGGAGAGCCGAAGGTCGTCCCCCATTTTTTTTTTTGATTGGGCTCGCTTGGGAGCCCAAAGCTAGCGAGGGGGAGGTGAAGCCGAACGCCGTCTCCTAACTAGCGAGGGGAGAGCCGAAGGTCGTCCCCCATTTTTTTTTTTGATTGGGCTCGCTTGGGAGCCCAAAGCTAGCGAGGGGGAGGTGAAGCCGAACGCCGTTTCCTAACTTTTTTTTGTTCGGGCTCGCTTGGGAGCCCACTGCTAGCGAGGGAGAGGCAAAGCTGAACGCCATCCACCAACTTTTTTTATTGAGTTCGCTTGGGAACCCACAACTAACGAGGGGGAAGCGGAGCCGAACGCCGTCCCCCAACTTTTTTTATTAGGCTCGCTTGGGAGGCCACAACTAGTGAGGGGGAGATGAAGTCGAACACCATCCCTCACAGATTGAGCGCGATGGGGAATGTCACTCCGCCGAGGCGACGCCCGTGAGAGGAGAGAGTCCCTAGTCGTTGAGGCGCAGTCGTTGGAACGACTAGGGTTTTGCGCATTTGAGCGCGATGTGACATGTCACTCCATCGAGATGAGGCCATTGGAACGATTAGGGTTTGCGCATTTGAGCGCGATGTGAACTGTCTCTCCGCCGAGGTGAGTCCCTCGAGGCGAGAGACTCCCTAGTCGCCGTGGCGCGACCGTCGGAACGGCTATGGTTTTTCGCGTTTGAGCGCGATGTGAAATGTCTCTCCGCAAAGGCGAGGCTTTCGAGGCGGGAGACTCCCTAGTCGCCGAGGAGCGGCCGTCGAAACGCCTAGGGCTTTGCGCGTTTGAGCGCGATGTGATATGTCTCTCCGCCGAGGCGAGGCTCTCGAGGCGGGAGACTCCCTAGTCGCTGAGGTGCGGCTGTCGGAACGATTAGGGCTTTGTGATTTTGAGTGCGATGTGATATGTCTCTCCGCTGAGGCGAGGCTCTCGAGGCGGGAGACTTCCTAGTCGCCGAGACGCGTCCGTCGGGACGACTAGGGTTTTGCGTGTTTGAGCGCGATGGGAAATGCCTTTCCACTGAGGCGAGGCCCTCGAGGCGGGAGACTCCCTAGTCGCCGAGGTGCGGCCGTCGGAACAACTAAGTCTTTGCGTGTTTGAGCGTGATGTGAAATGTCACTCTGTCGAGGTGAGACCCTCGAGGCAGGATACCCCCTAGTCACCGAGGCACGACCGTTGGAACGACTGGGGCTTTACGCGTTTGAGCGGGATGTGAAATGTCTCTCCGCCGAGGCGATACCCTCGAGGCGGGAGACTCCCTAGTCGCCGAGGCGTGATTGTCGGAACGACTATGGATTTACACGTTTGAGCGCGATGTGAAATGTCTCTCCACCATGGCGAGGCCCTTGAGGTGGGTGACTCCCTAGTCGCCGATGCGCGACCGCCGGAACGACTAGGGTTGCACGATCGAGCGTGGTGTATTGTTTATACACTTCACACTTGCGAGAGTGAGTTAGTGTGCACCGAGCTCGAAGGCACGCATGGTGTCTTTTTTATACACTCACACTCTTGAGAGTGGGTTAGTGTGTACCGGGACTCGAAGCCTTGGGCAGTGTCTTGTTTATACACTTCACACTCCCGGGAGTGAGTTAGTGTGTACTGGGACTCGGAGCCATGGGTGGTGTCTTGTTTATACACTTCACACTCCCGGGAGTGAGTTAGTGTACACCGGAACTCAGGGTCATAAGTGGTGTCTTATTTATACACTCGCGCCATCGAAAGACGTCGATGTGCACTGGGTCTCAGGACTATGCACGGTGTCCTTCGCATTGTTCCTCGTCCGTTTCCTGCTTGCAAAGAAGAGAAAAAAAGAAAGACAGTAGCAGGAATCTGTTTCTTACCGTCCGATCAGAAGAACTGAAATGCAATACATCTCAATTCCATATTTTCATGGTGGGCTCGGGGCCATGTTCTTGGTTTGAAATTAGTTAGCGTCCCATTTACTCAAGGAGAATTCAAATGGATTATACAGTGGGGTCAATAACTCAAAAAAGGTACTGTTGAAGGTTGCTTGAAGGAAATTATAGTTTAGCACGCTCCAAGCCAGGTAGAAAACACAACCCTTTTGTAGTGCATAACTGGATATATGTTTAGATCGAAACGGATTATCATGACAGAAAGAACAAACGATTAAGACACAAGATGGCAGCTATATCCTCGGGCATATCAAATGAAAAATCAGAAACATTGCATCCTACCTATCCTGGCTAGTTTGGCTAGCCTAAGTTCGGATCAAGGTCTGGCATGACTGAATTCTAAGGTACACTCTGAACGCTGAACATTGCCTGTTCTGCACTCAGCACCACGTTCCTGTTCGTGCGCGCAAATGAAAACCGCATACTGCTGAAGAAGCACAAAATAGAGAGATCCGTCAATCAATGCAAGAAAAGCATGGGATGTCTCACCAGTTCCTGGAGGCAAGGCGCGCGACGGAATTTGCAATTTTGCTATACACATACAAATCAGAAAAAGTTTATAACGGGATAAGACCATCATTCAGAAAACTAATGGGATATGATTGGCCCTCGTTATCGTTTCATCATTTCGCCCTCGAAAAGGCCAAGTGGAGCCACCAAGTTAGACCCATCGGATGCCACAAACGGTCCCAGCAAATCCATATGTGCAGTGCATATAAACATTTTTCTCGGTCTCTTTAAAAAAAAAAAAAAAGACGAAAGCCCCTCAATAATTGGTCTATCCTGAATTCCCGATCGATCGACATGTCGTTCACGCATGCTAGCTGCCGTCCGAAAATGTAACCTGGCAGCTAGAGTGCTGATTTACCAGCACATCATCATGCAGACCCAATCTCCGATTGGCAATTATAAAGGAGAAAAGAGATTAAGAATTTGCTTGGAATGCATAAATTTCATAGGAATTTTGTAGGATTTCACAGGGAAACAGTCTAATTCCAACAAGAAGTGAAAAATTCAGACATTCCAACGGGCCTAAGATAGTATGTATGTATGTAGAGGAAAAGGACCAGATTTTCCTCTTTTTTCCCTCCATTTTTAGAAAATGTGTCTTTTTTTTCCTTCTGTTTTTCATTTACAGGAAGTCCATCTTTTCTCCTTAATTATATCTTCAATTCAGTCATTTGTTTTCAATCTTGTGAGTTTTTAGCTCCCCTAATTTTCTGGAGAAAATGTTCTTGTTCCATATATTTTCATATCTGATATCACGCCTGTTAATTTGGAAATGGCTATATTCTAAGTGCATTCAATTAGTTTTACAATAGTGCACGAAAAAAATTAATTCACAAAAAAAATCGAGAAGCACTACATTGCAATACAGTAGCGAAATTTATTTTCAAAGTAATACATTATTCCATCATGACATAGGTGGAATATGTGGTATATATATATATATATATATATATGGGGGAACATATCTAGTGCTAATGAGTAATTCATTGCTAACGTGCTAATACCAATTTTGACCGTTGGATCTGAATTGAATAACCAAGATTAATGCGGGTTCCCACCTCTAAATCATTTAATCACTTTGCATGCTTACACCTTCATTAAACACCATACATGCTCACACCTCCAACGGTCAAGATCCAGATCCAATTGTCAAGATTGGTATTAGCACCTTAACAATGAATTACCCATTAGCACTATATACGCCCCACACACACATATATATATATAGAGAGAGAGAGAGTTTTCTTCGCCTTGTTTTGTAATACAATGTGTGCATATGAATTTATTGATGTTTTCTCTTGTTTGCCCACATTTATCACATATTCTCTTTTGCATTTATAACAAACACTCTCACTAACTATTCCCATTCCTATTTCTGAGGTATTTAAGCAACTATAGCATAGTAATTTTACCTTGTCATTCTCTTTATTTTACTACTTTATTAGTCCTTGTTGCACCCACTCAACATATGCATAGTATTTTGAAATGGAGGGAGTACTTCATATGGAAATAGTATTTTTGAAAAATGCAAAATTTCAGAACATAAAAATAACTAAAGAAATCAATAAAGACCACAAAAGTCATAAGTGGCCGAGTACACGACATAATTAGGAAAAAGATATCTGGCGCCATTTTCCTGTTCGACATTTGATATCTGGTGCTATTTTGAAGGTTCGTACATCGCTTTACTTTTTTTTATAGATCGAATTCCTTCACTTTTGGTTTTTGGGAAAAGTGGTGGAAAAAAGGAAAATTGGTGGAGTTGGGGGAAATACTCGCGCGCTTGCTGAGAAGGAAAAGCGACGGCAGGGAAAAGTGGTAGCTATCGAACGGCTGAGGATATCTGCCTAAATAAACCTTTTCGTTGCTTCTTTTTATGCATCAGTCATCAAGAAACATTGAAATTTGCAGATCTCGGACAAATCGTAATTCAATCTTATCATCAAGGTAGACTTGGAAAGATTTGTTTGACTTCGAATTTTAGAAAATATAAGGTCTTGTTTGAAACATGGAATTTTTCTCGATTATCGTATGAATTGTACTGTCTCCTACGAAATTCTTAAAGAAAATTGGACATTTCTTCGTACCCCTTAAGAAACCAGTAATTAGAGGAAGCTAAGCCCCAATACAGCTTGGCCTGGGTGGCAGAACCAAATCAACAAACACCCCTGTAATTTCCGAATAACCATACGGGTCTCTTGGAAAAAAATCTGGCAATATATAAAAAAACTTACTCGCCATCATCTTCTCTCCATAATCCGTATAGGGTGTCAGGCCTTTCCTCCGGTTCCTAGTTTTGGTAGTATTCCATCATTCCTTTCCTTCCCAACGAACAAGGTAACAGATACAACAAAAGAGAAGGACTAGGAAGCAGCTGCATCACACAGAGCATCGCCAAGACATGGGGGACGCTGCCTCGAAGCAACCTGTAAGTCTCTTCTGTTACTTATTTCACTCACTCCTCCTGACAAAATATCACAATCTTCTGCCAGGCAATTAGCCCTTGTCACACGATTTTGTTAATTATCCTGATTAGTTAGAAAGCAAGTGAATTTTGCCTGTTTTCTTGTTTGGAGGGAAACAAAAGAACTGTTTCGATAGAAACAACATATGAGATCAATCACTTATTCGGTTGTGATACAGATAGGTTCTTGCAGTTGGAAGCCTACTAAATTGTGGTTTTTAATTTTTCTTATGCGCAGCTTCTTGCACCAAGTGATCTTGGACAATCAAATTTGGATACCAACCCAGCCACCTTGATCAGTGGGTTCATCTCCCTCGACGTCGGAGCCCTGTCGTCGCTCACCGGCGACGGCCCGGACACGGCGGCGGCGGCGGCGGCGGCGCCTCCGCGGACACCCGTAAGTGGAGAAAAACGACGACGATGCGACAGCGATATGCGCCCATCCTCTTTAGTTCATCCCAAAGCTGATTTCTTTCTTGTGCGCTTGTGCTGTGAACGCAACAGAGGGTGGCGAGGTCGCTCTCAAGGAAGGGAGAAAGGAGGCCGGCCGACGGCGACTCCAATGGCACCACCGGTCAGTCCAATTATAATCTTCTTAAATTAGGACTCAATTGAAATCAATTTTGATGTCGATATCTTCTACTTTTTTTTTGTTTGGCTTTTTGTTGGTTTCCGTGGAGCTCTGGTAATTTGATTTTGATGGTTCGTTTACCTTGTCACTTAAGATAGTACTAGTAAGTGACAGTTGAGACTCACGGGTTACTCGACAATTCTAACGACGAATGGGAGGGGGTGGCTTGTTCGAGGTGTAACTTTGGCTGTGACGTCGTCGAAAGATGCGATCTTGGATGATCGATGGCGCTGACTTGATTTTGATCCGTTAATGTGCAGGTGGCGGCGGTGGTGCAGGGACAGGCGAGAGGCCCCCGCTGTCCCCGCTCTTCGTCCACGTGGCGGCCGCCGACGAGATGAACGGACTCCGGCTCGTCCACACGCCGTTAGCCGGCACGCCGGGAGGGAAGTCACGGCGGCTCGGGAGGCGCCCGGCGCCGTGGCTCGACCCCCGGAGGGTGGTCTTCCTCTTCGCCACATTGTAAGGATTTTTTTTTTTAACCTTGGTTTGTTATATCCAAATCACTGAACCAGCTGTCCAGCTGCTTATGCAGCAGAATGTCAACTAGGCAGTGTCACTTGTTCACCAGTACTCCTCTCTACCCGTTTTACTTAGTGAAAGCTAATCTCCGGAGATGTTAAGGTGATGTAGGGCTCATGAACCACTAGCAGTACGCTCTTATTTTCTGCTAGTGATTTTGCGAAAAAGCGTGGTACTTAAAGCCATTCACGAAGTACCCACACAATTAGACAGAACAGTTAAGCATTCAGTGAGTGTGCGTAACAAGCTACCTAGTACAACGCCAGTAAATCCTCTTTGACATCTTCAGGCGACTCGGCAGTCAGTTAGTACTACAAAACCAGACCTACCTACCAAATGCTACTGATCAATTTGACGTGATAGATCTTGAACAGGGCAGAGTTAATTAGTTGCATTAGGCACATTAATTTGCAGCCTTTAGAATAGGTTCGTTGCGACAGACGGTGGTGCCGGGTGCGCGCAGAAATGCAGCACAAGACAGGCCGTGGTTTTTTGTTGGCAAGTCCCCGTTGCAGAATTGGTTGTCAGCTTCGCCTTCTGTACAGAGATACGAGAGAAAAGATGGCGATTGACGAGCAACCGCCCTCGTTTAGCTCGATGGCGCCGTGCAGCTGAGTGCTATCTAGGGAAGAGCCTTGATGTTTTCGCTCTTGTCCCTGTGCCCGTGATAGAGGATTTCTTGGAATGGTTGCTGATTTTAACTGTCGATTAGTATGCACTGTTCCAAGCCGGATTCGTCTCTGATTCGATTCTCAGTTCATCTATATGCAGTAGTGAATTATGAAATGATTGTCAGGAGTAATGTTCGGTAATCAGCATGGTGTTCTCCAAAGATAAAACCCTGAATTTTCACATGATGCGCTGATGCCATTTTTTTGGTTTGTGCAGGTCCAGTGTGGGAACGTTGATCCTGCTCTACTTCACCCTGTCCATGAGAAAGATGGACGGCGCCGGAAACAGCACCGGCGCTGACAGTGATACGCGGTGAAACACCGCCGTGGAGAGAATAAATTTTCATGTTATTCTGAGGGTTTTCAACCTACGATTTGTAGAGATCGTGAGGGGCATGATTCAAGAATACATGTCGTTTTGGAGCGATGATACTCGTTTTTTCCCCCTTCCTTACTGCTGTTGCAAACACAAGCATACAAAAATAGACACTGATGTACTTGGAAGAATTATCTTTGCCCGGATGTCATTTCTGAAGAGATGGGTACATGAGCACATGACTTCAATAAACGAAAACTAAACCAACGAACAAAGAATACGAGACAACACACAAGATGACGTTCTAAAAGAATTTGGACCCTTTATGCACAGTGTCGCTAATCTAATCAAGAGCACGTGAAAAATGCCGGATAGGATAGGTTCTAGACTTTTGGATTCGCTTCACTGCTGCAGAATAGACTTAAAAGTCCCTAGCAAAAATCTTTTGATACTCAACACGAGTGTTAACCATCTCTGATAGATAATCGTAGATTCTAATTGGAGCCACCCTGCAAGAACAGAAACAGATTTCTTGAGTTATTCGATTCAATCCAGACAAATTCAGGATACCTCAGCTACCTAAAAGAAACTTTTTTTTTTTCTTGAAGACTCGAAACATCGTACTTGCAACACAATGAAAACAAATGGACCATATCCGGCATTTTTCAGAGAGAAACCGTGATAGTTGATCGACAGCTACATATGCCATTAGCCCAATACCTTTTTCTCACGAAATACAGAAAAATACATATGCAGTTTGTCAATTGAAAAAATCAAGTTGCAAATTTATCTTCATTTTGTATCAAATGGAAACAAAACATCAAGTATCAAAACAAGGATTATCTTAGGAGCATTCTGAAGATCCTTATGTCAGCCCTTGAGCTGCTGCTGCAGTTTCCATATAGCCAGATTCCTGATCAACATAACCAGACTACAGTGACCAGAGGTCTGGTTCGGGTGGCCCTTGTCTAGCAGAGAAACTACATTTTGGTTGAAGCACATCTGACCAGAAATCCATTCTGGTACTTTCAACCACATATCCACAAGATAAGATGTGTAGTTCAAACAGCAACCATAAAACAGGAGGAAATATCGTCCCAAACTACAATATCATCAGATTGAATGTAACACACAATAGAAAATGAAAACAAGATATAAACAAAAGAAAGAAGGAAAATGTGAAAATAGTGCAAGTTAGTGTCTGATGTCCTAATTGGAGACTACACACACGCACACATGTTGAACTACTTTTAAAAGGTCCTATCTAATCTAAGAGTGAAAAAATCCTTCCACAGATGATCCTAGTGGTCAATACTAGAAGGAAGAAATCGTGGCGATTTTCCATGCACACTTTCTTAGAAAACTTTCTTCAGGAGGATAAAGAAGGATATGTTGGTCCACATTTAACCATTTTATACTAATGGGGAATCGTAGTTCTCTGCGTGAAATATATTACTCTAATTTTTCTAATAAATTTCAGAAAGCCAGTACAACCTAGTGTTTTACCTAACAAACTAGAAATGCTCCAAAGACCAGAAACAATTTAGGCTAATGAAAACTCAGAACATGCAATATACAATCATTTCCTGCTGCACTAAACTGTGAAATCTTGTTTTTTATATACAGAAGCCACCTAGAAGGTGGTCACACAAAGTAAGAGTTATAAATAAAAGGGCGGGCCAAGGGACTCTTGACATGGAGCTTATTAAAACACACAATACTTTACAAGGCGCAGTAGAAGAGATAGAACATGGTGCTAATACCGTTTTGATATGCGTGGCATGGAGCACTTCTGTTTTCTGTCATGGTATATCCTCACAACGACAGCAGCTGTTTCCTCTATAGCTTTTCCAGTGACTTCTGCACAAAAACAAAACAAAACTACACCTTTAACATACAAAACAACAAAACAAGTTCTCTGCGAAGACAATGAAACTGATCTTACCAATGACTGGCCATATTGGATGCTGAGCAAAAAATTGATTTGCTTGGTCCAATTCCTGCCTCACATGCTCCATTTCGGCATAATTGCTCTTGTGCCCATGAAATCCTAGAGCTTTGGCCCTCGCCTTTCTGATTGCTTGAAGAACCACAGGGTTTATCGTCAATCCAAAAATCTTATCCTCATCGATCTCAAAAAGGGACTTTGGAAGATCCACTCCCATCACAATTGGAATATTTGCCACTTTGTATCCTTTTTGAGCTAGATAAATTGACAATGGTGTCTTCCCAGTACGTGAAACACCAACAAGTACAATGTGTGCACGCTTAAGGTTCTGTGGCTGAGCACCATCATCTTGTTTGATAGTGAAATCAATAGCTTCAATTCGTCGGAAGTAATCCTCAGTAAGTTGACCCTTTCGGCTAGGAGAACTTCGTGGAATCCCAGATGGAGCAACACCAATATGAGAAGCTATCGCTTCAATAGTAGGACGAAGAACATCAGTGGATGGAACATGCCATAGATCACAAGCCTTCTTAGTTGCCTCGGCCATCAAAGGATCAGCAAGGGTATATAGAAGCAGTGCCCCTTCTTTTGCTGCTTGCTTTACTATGTCAATAAGTCTATCCACGTCATCAATCTACAGAAAATTTGCAGCAACTTGTTAGAGATGCTGGTTAGTACCAATAAGTGATGCGCACTTAACTTTAGTTCTTAGCCTATGCAAGTGCAAAGCATGGTGACTGGTGTCTAATCAGGAGTTTTCATAAGATAACTGCCTGCTTTTGTCCAAACAGACAAAAGAAAAACTAGTCTGGGCAAAGTGGCAATAAGCATCTCCAATACTTTGTCCATGCCTGAATATCCCAACTACCTGGTATTTATTTGTCTTTTCTACCCTATCAATGTGTGAAGCGGTGGATACCAAATTTGCATAAATGAACAAATAAATATGCATGAAATAACCATGCGGTTCTCATTTTACACAAAACTATTGGCCTTATCCAACTGCATGATCCACATAAATGTCCAGGTAGTGGATTTTTTTACTAAAAAAATGTCAGATTAATCTATTGCATAATTCATCCAAAGTTCCATACGGGAAGAGTTTTTCCTCCGTTATAACACATGCATCCTTTGTTCTAACTGTGAGCATATTTCAACAGCTATTATCGTCTAACTGTGACTAGCATCAAAATGGATCTTATATCTTTCGTTCTCAAATAGGTGCCCAAGTCTTCCCCCGCTATTGAGCTTACACTAAACCCAGATTGTTCAAAATCTAAAACTGGTAGATGACAGTGAACTAAAGTATCTCAATTAACCCATTCTGACATCGCACAGCAAGCCAGGGGAATTACAGTAATCAATCTAAAAAAAAAACCAAAACTAGACTTAACATCGCGAACAGGCGGAGCGCGGAGGGGACGTCGGCGCAGTGGGAGTTCTGGGAGAGGCCGCCCCCGGGAGCAAAGATTGGTCCTCCCGGGGGCAGCGGCAGCGGTGGGTAGAGGCTAGGAGGCGGCGGCCGCTATGGTAAACCCTAAACTTGGCTCTGATACCATGTTATGAATATTGTGTGTATATTAAAGAGGTCCAATAGGCAATATGTATAAGGTGTACAAGAGACGCATGCCATACAGACAAGGCAATACAAAAGATAGATAAGGAATACAAAATGATTCCTATCTCTAATATATCTCTAACAATCTAATATATCTCTAACAATCGCGCTGCACAACTTAATGATTTTCATCTACTTTTCGCTTATCATATCGCACAAATTTATACAATCCAAATTCTCACATTTCCCCTAGTTAAATCGAAAAGTGAAACATTTGTCACAGTAACTAGTCACTACGGCACAACAGGAATTTCCAGCGACACCACACAGCAAAGAACAAAAAAACTTTGTACGAACCAGACATATCGCACTGAAGAAATAAGGTAACAAAGGCCGGCGAGAAAGATGGATCTTTACCCCGGAGAAGATGTGGGTGCTGACGGCGCAGCCGCGGTCCACGAGGCAGTGCTCGAACTGCCCGAGCGCGGCGTTCACCGAGTGCTCCATCGTCCACCCCGTCCCGTCCGACACCATGTAGATCGACTTCCCCGCCGCCGCCCTCCCGACCCCAACCACCTCGCCATCCTCAACGTCCTCCTCCACCGCCGCCGCCTTCGCCGCGGTCTCCTCCTCCGATGACGGCGGCGACTTGGTCAGTGCCACCGAGAGCTCCCCGCGCCCCCTAATCGTCGGCCACTCGAGCCGCCGCCCGGACCGGAGCGCGCGCGCGCGCGACCAACGGCTCAGCTGCGAGCTTGCGCGCTGCGCGGGGGAGAGCGAAGGGGAGGAGACCGCCGCCGCCTCCTCGGGCCGGGCCGGGCTAGTGTCTTCCCGGTCAGGGTCCGGGTCCGGGCGCGAGCTCAGAGGCAGGGCGGCGTCGGTGGGGGAGAGGCGGCAGCCGTGCAAGCGAGGGGAGGGCGGGAGCTTGGCGCCTAACATCGAGTCGAGTGGGGGACGATACCTTTCGCTATTCGCTGCGCGAGATTGAGATCGAGACGGTAAGATGATTTTTCGCTTCGTTTTTGCGACGTTTTCGTGTGTCGCGGTGGTGTTTTAAGGCGTTTCTTGATTGGCGTCGTACGTGTGGTTTGGTCTGGTTTGGTCGGTAAGAAACATGGGACGGACGCCGAACGCCAACGGGGTTGGACCAGAGAATGATTGGTCTTAACACGCTGGTCTCTTGGGCTTAATATCACTCGTAATGCAGTGAGCTCTAAATTGTCGTATAAACGAGTGCCGTATCCTTAAAGAAATGAGTCACACACATCCTGATTTTCACATGGTCTTTCCATTATAAACTATAAGCCGGTACATTTCATTTAAAGTACTATCAGTTTGTTGAAAGTGTTGAATCTAGCATTCTTCCAAGTTTTGTAAAGCTAGAAATATAGTAATATATATATATATATATGATAAACAATGTCGACGGTATGCAGGAGAAGCCACGGTACATCCACTTTAGAGTTATTCTATATTCATGGATTGATCTATTCCAAATTATTCTTTTGAAAAAGAGTGACATGTCAACCTCGACGTCGTGTTTTGTAAATGGATATTTAAACTATAATACTGTACGGTATGCTTTAGAGTATTACTAGTCATCCACTTAGATTTATTCTATATTGAAGGGTTGATCTGTTCCAAATTATTCTTTAAAAAAAGAGTGGCAAATTAACCTGACGTTGTAATTTGTAAATGGATCTTTCGACCACAAAACTATACGGTACGCTTCAAAGTATTTCTAGTCTATTAAAGGTACCAAAGTTGACATTCCTCTATGTATAACAACTAGCAGGGGCGGAACTAGAACAAAAATGACCGGGGTTCACTACTTCATTGTACATATAACAATATATATAATTTTTCAAGCAATACTATATTAAATAACAATTTTGGCTGCAAGAGACCAGAAGTTAGGCTGAACTGGGTGCACAACTTTTGAATTAAGGGGTGCACGCATAGTATATATATGATAATATCTACTTAATTTTTTTTGGGACCCGGTGTCCTGTGACACCGGGTGGACCCAATTGCCTCCGCCCCTGACAACTAGGAAGTTACTAAATCTTGTCGTAGCCATACCCTATCTCTTAGGGTTGTTGGGAATATCATGTGTCCTAAGAATCATCTACTAGGGTCATCGGAGAAACCTATTACGCCCTAGGAAATATGAATATATACATAGGCTAGACATATTACTATACCCACACAAATGTACTTGAATATCTCTCTCTTTCTCTTCCAATGTAAGGCATGAGTAAGAAAGGAAATGTTCATTCTTACTTGTATATATATATACCCAAGGGGATTCTCTCATTCTTCTTATATAAGACGAGTTTTTTTTGGCACATTTGGCACTGTTGGCGCGTGAATTAACAAAAATAGATCTCTCATACAATACGTAATCTAGCATATTTAGCTCATATTTAGTTCATACAATACGTAATCTAGCATATTTAGCTCATACAATACGTAATCTAACATATTTAGCTCATATGAAGTGCAAACCGGTCAAAAACAATAATTCAAGCATATTTAGCTCATACAATACGTAATCTAGAACAAAATACGCCTAAACTAACATAGGAAGTGCATTATGCAGTTAAAACTTTACATTTGAAATTGAAATTTTTGATTGATTCGTTCACTCGAGTTACCACCAAGAAGACCTAAGTTCTGCGGCATGAATCGCCGGATTTTTCCCCTGCTCTTGACACAATGTATTTCTTGTTTACCTTTTTCATAATTTTATATGTTCTGTATTTTTCTCAAAAATTCATTTAAGTATACTATTTTGTAGGAATTTCTAAATATAGAAAATGGGCTCCAAAAATTATGATTTTTTTTTGGAAGGCCCCTTACACAGTGTAATTGTTTGTGTAATTTTTTTAAGAATTTTATATGTTATAAAATTATCTTGAAAATTAGTGGTTTGGGTCTCGAAAATTAAGACTTTAGGGAAATTAGGGTTTTAGATTTACGAAATTATGGCTTCATGATTTTATGTGAATGGTTATCAAGTATTTTAGGGTTTTTTTAATTAGGGTCCAAGTGCAATAAGGGCTATGCGTTTGTCAACATGATGGCGGCGACAACGGCGCGTCGGCTCCGCACCTTCTTCTAGGGCCATCGCTAGGAAGCTGTGGGATCCAGGAAGATGTGTGATGTAGTGACGTGCGCAAAGAATAATTAAAGTAAGATTAATACAAGTGACATAACTGCAAGATAAAGTTTATCAATAACTTAAGTATGCTTAATACTGTGCGGCACAAGAATTACAAGCCGAAGTTTACAACACGTACAAAGCACAACGAAGGTTCATACTAGATCACTAAACAACTCAGCTAATACAACCCCGCATATATTATACAACATAAAGTGCAAATCAAAGATTCAACGACGCATGCTTTAACAAGAAAAACACATAAATGACCAGGAATCAAGACAACCTAAATATGTCTCCTGTTCTATCCATCCGTAGCAAGAACGGATAGAATGCAAGGTAAATAGACATTTGGCCAGTATGCGACAACAAAAGTTTAATCTAATCAGCAGGAGGAAGCTAGACAACCGATCATGTGCTCCTCCGTCTACCGGACGCCGTCCCGTGGCTGTTCAAAGTGCATCGGCAGGAACTCTTTAGTGTCACAGTGTTGCAGGGGAACAACGACCCTGACAAGTGCTCTACGAAGGTGTCAAGCCTCTACGAATTCCAAGCAACGAACGCTAATTAAAAGATCTACGACCCAATCTGCATGGGAGTTGCAAAGATGGTGGTGGTATATGTACCCCGATGCGCATGTGCATGACATCACACATCTTCCTGGATCCCGCAACCTCCCAGCGGTGGCCTTGGAGGAAGGCGTGGAGCTGATGCGCCGCTGTCACCATCATCATGTTGACAAACACGTAGCCCTTGTTGTACTTGGACCCTAATTCACAAAACCCTAAAACACCTGATAATCGTTCACATGAAATCATGAAACCCTATTTTTTGAAACCTAAAACTCTAATTTCTCTAAAGCCCTGATTTTTTAGACCTAAAACCCTAATTGTCGATACAATTTCAGAACATATAAAATTCTAAAAAATTACACAAGTAATTACACTATGTAAAGAGCCTTAAAAATTCATAATTTTTTAAGCTCATTTTTTATATTTAGTAATTCCTACAAACAGTAGACTTAAATAAATATTTAAGAAAAATACCAAATATATAAAATTATAAAAATTACATAAATAAACACACTGTGTTAGAAATCTCCACGAAAATTCCTCCTGCTTGTTGTTGTCATGTTCTTTTACAACCACCAACCTTTCGTTATTGTCCTCTTCGCCTTTCCGACCGTCGACCTCCCTCGCCATCTCCTTGTCACTTCCACGGTTGCACCCGCTCTGTAGTGTGTCAGAGCATGTGTGTGTTGCATGTAGAAGAGCGCCATGACTGGAGGAGGCAATAGAACAAAAATAAATACAGTTAGTTGCTCTTGCTCACATGAGGATTTCTTGGGTTTGAGATGCATCCAAATTTCCATACACAAACAGAAGTAGCAATAAAACATCCAAACTATGCAGGACAAAATTCTTACATTATGGGCCGATAGGCCACCGAGTTCAAGAGTGTAAAGCAGCGGAAGATAAGTAAATCAAAAGGGGCCACCATGATCTGCCATAGGCACTCGGCTGGGGCTACGACTTAATTATCACCATCATCTTCAATTCCAAAGCTGGACACGTAGAAGTATCGATACATCGGGTCTTCAGTCTTGTAGTCTGAATCCATATATTTGAGCAATAAGTACGAAGTAACTCAGTAATCCCTCACACACTACTACAGAAAAGGTTATCACAGACGGTTTTATAAACCGTCTGACTTTATGGGTCTGTGATGATATGAGGTCATCACAGACGATTTTTGAACCGTATGTGAAACAACCTATCACAGACGGTTCTGAACAATAACTGTCTATGATAGTCAATTATCACAGATGATTTTGCACTTGCAGAACCGTTAGTGAAAATAGACTATCACAGATGGGTTTTTAGCAAAAGCCATCTGTGATAGTTTTTTCTATTGCAAAAAATTGATTCCATATTATCTTTCGATTGCTGGACAGTAGTTTCTATTGCACATCATTGCCAAACCAATCAATTGCTGGACAGTAATTTTCATATGCTCTTTCAATAGTTTGCAAGAAGGTAATTATTCTCTCTCTCTCAATCAATAGCTCACTCTCTGACGAGGACGAGGTCGAGTAGAGGCGAACATCTCGAACCGAATCGACCTCCCTTGTCGACCACAGATGAGAGTCCTCACTGAGAACGAAATCTGACAGGATGGAGGAAACGAAATCAGAATGAGAATGAAACCTAGATAGGGATTTGGGGCAAAACTTCGTGCTCACCTGAGGCCAAGATGGGGGACAGCCAGATCTAGCGGTACTGGTCAAGCCGCAGCGCCCCACTCACTGGAGGCGCCGTGAAATAGCAAGCTTTGAACGCGTGTCGACGTCCTGGGGTAGACAGCAAGCTGTGAACGCGTGTCGACGTCCTGGGGTAGACATGTGGCTCCTGTGCATCTCTCCTCCTCCTCCTTGTCGGTTATGTTTCCTCGCTGAACTGCGTCGGGGAATCAAGAGCGGTCGCCGGAGCTCGGCGTCGGGAGGTGAGAGGGAGAGACTGATGGAAGACAAGGCGGAGGTGTGTATAATATATAAGGACAACTCCAAAATATTTCGCCTTTCGCACAAGCGTTCAAAAATTTCCGCGAATCATAGACGGTTTCAAACAAAAACCGTCTGTGATGAGCTAATATCACAGACGATTCATATTAAAAACCATATGTAATGAGCTAATATCACAGACGGTTCATATTAAAAGTCATCTGTGACTCTGTGATTTTTACCATAACTTAGAATGCTTAACTCCCTGATTTGACACGCCAACAGTGTTAAATGCGCCAAAAACTCACATAAGAGTACCCTCACACATTTTATGCCTTTGACTACTACTGTTCGGTCCTCCTACGATAAAAAGGTACCTATTGTCTAGTTTCGTTGCTACGATAAAACTATATAATATACAATAATATATGCTACTAAACAACGTGATTGCACGACGGTACGCAGAAGTCACACAACTACATCCACTTAAGAGTTAGTAATATTCCACTGAACAATGGAGCGGGGAAACTAACTGTACATCAAGTACAAGATATGCTGCCGCCAGAGTTGAACATTTCAGTTGTAGCAACGTAACAAAATACATGCTATCGTAAAATATCAGTGGCATAAAACAAGATTACGTTCCTTTTGCCAGTTGCAACGGAAGTTTTACTTTACATCACGCTTGGTATATCAGACTCGGTCTTCATCCTATGGCATGAGCCCAACTCCCAATTGTCAAGCTTGTACTTGTTGACTAACACATTTTAGGCTGACGTCCTAAAAATTTGAACCGAGCTACCCATCATCATCCCAGAACGAAACAAAGCTTTACCTGCAAGCTGCAGACGACGTAGAAGCTGATGCTTATCGCGCATCGCATCCACGCGGCTGCCTGTGCGTCAACGGTGGGAGGTTCTCGAGCAACGCAACGCAACGCTGTGCGATTTGAGGAAGTTGTTCTGTTTACGACTACTTCGCTCGGTTCGGCCCGACCGGGCGAAAGCGTCAAAAACCGCAGCCTGGCCAGACGTCGCGGCCGCCCTGCCGCTCGGTGGCTGCTGGATTTGCACGGAAATGAGGGGCGCGCACGACGATTTCGTCCACTTTCTGCCTCCTCCCCGACCGATTAGCGGCGACGTTCTTATCCATAGTCCAATTGTTTCTACTTGCCGCCCCATCACCTGATCGACCGTCAACGCATGCCCATGCCCATGTCCTTTCCTTGGCTCCAGGGAACATCTGTGCACGACTCCAGTGCCATTCCTCGTACTGGGCGGCCAGCAGGGGCGATCCAGAATTAAAATCATCAGATGTCCTATACATATCACACATATTTAATTATGAAGTAATATTGTATTAAAATTAGAATAATAAATTAATAATATGTTAAACAATTCTACATGACGACATGACATATAAAGAAAATAAGAAATAGCCATCAAAGTGCTTACCAAAACAAAAAGTTCTACACTCTTAATAGTAATTTTGGTTAACTATAGAAAAATGATGGATAAAGTTCCAAACCAATAACTATGGATAAAAGATGGTCGGTATTGGCAAAAAAACAACATTTGACCTTGATAGCCTACAAAAGGTAGAATAAATCACTTAGTAAAATTTTAAGTAAAAGAATAATGAATTTATCGAAACAAAGATAAGTACATTACATTTTATATTTTTTTTCTACGCTCCCTTAAGTTCTGGAAGCGATGAATTACAGTATCATTGGCAATTTTCCCCATTTCGTATTTCTCCACATAGCAAATAAGACTATCTCTCAAGAAGTCATCGCCAATGCGATTGCGCAAATATGCTTTCACAATTTTCATGGTTGAAAAGTATCTCTCAACTGTAGTAGTGGCAACAGACAACACTAGTATTAGCTTCAAAAGCCGATAAACCAAAAGATAGCAAGTACGTAACTTATGTTCAACACTCTTTGTTGAACATAAGTTACGTTAGCAAAAGTCATATTGAGGCAATCGATACGTCCTTCTTCAACATACTGTCTTAATAAACATGGAAAAAAGTATCAAATCCTAGCAGTGTATATAATGTCTACCTGGCATGCTACATGGCTAAATCTACCTAACATAAACTGCTTACTTGAGCCACAATTTTTATCTATTTTGTTTCTTAACAGTAAACATTGTTGAAGTGCTTCAGCTACCTCATTAAAAAAAAATTATATCTGCACCTTGCCTTCTCGTGTTTGTGTTCTATACTGCTGTATAAAATTTTACTTATTTGATTAATGAAAGTCACTACTGCTTTGAGAGAAGCTGGTCTTGAATCATCAAATCTAATTCTTGGCATTGACTTCACCAAAAGCAATGAGCCAGCTCCATCGTACGCGCCTTCCTCAACAAAACAGGTCACGTATGTTCAGCTACCTCGGCTGGGCTCCCCGCGCGCAACTGCGCTCCTCGGCTTTTGCAGCACGCGCACCGCGCTGGGCCACAAGCCGCTCGCTCCTCCCCACGCACACTGGCCGAGCCATGGGCGCTTCGCCGCCGCTTCGCTCCCCGCGCCACGACGCACACCGCTGGGCCACAAGCCGCTCGCTCCTCCCCACGCACACTGGCCGAGCGATGGGCCGCTTCGCCGTCGCCGCTCCCCACGCGCGCACGCTGCAGCGCAAGCCGGGCCGCTCGCCCATCGCCGCTCCTCGCGCAGACGCAGCGCTGCGTGACGCCTCATTGGGCTTGCGTTGCGCCTTGCGCGCCGCGGCGGTTGACTCGTCATGCCACCGCGCCGCCGCCACGGGTGTCCTTCGTTTCGCTGAGAGGTGTCCATGTTCATATATATATATATATAATCCGATTTTCGATCTGGTGTCCTGTGCATCCTGCTGCTGGGCATTACTAGATCCACCCCTAGCGGCCAGGAAGTAACCATGAGATTGTTGTCCAAGAAAAAAAGAGGACAGGATGCGCAATGCTCCTGACAATGAGGTAGCAGCGAAGATCATATGTCGTCTCGCGAGCTTTGAATACCTGTACAGAATTTGCCCGGTAATGACTAACACATACCACTTTGTGGATGGAATCACCGAAAACTTGACTTTGACACGGACATCAAGGTTAAGGAGATGGACTATCTAACCAACCACTTTGTCGTATTATCTACTATTTTAAAATAGGAATTAGTGGTCCTCCGCCCACTTGTCGACCTCTCCTCCCTCCTCACAAACGCTTCGACACAGATAACTCGGTCACCATATCGGCCCCTTAACCCCTTGCTGGCTGTACGCACGGTTGGAAATTGGCCTATATGGGTGAGTTCTATTTTTTATAATTTCAAAATATGTATAGTTTAATACTATATTCTTAAGGCAAGGTATAGGTAACCAACATATAACATGAAGTCCTTGCCACTCTTTGAAAAATGTGACACATGGATGAGGGTGGCACGAGAAGAGCTTTGGCTAAATACAAACACAAGCACGCACACGCGCATTCACATATTTTTATGTGAAAAATCGTGTGACTTGTAATGTGACGTGGTGCGCCACTTGGCAGACCAAGTCAACCTTATTTTTTACCGAGCCATGCATCTCTCTCTCTGTTTGAATGAGATTCAAATGTTTGAACTTGAGGCTTTATTGGGCGATGATGACAGACAGTTACCAGTGGGTAAATGACTGGTTAAGTGTGTCAGTTACCAGTGGGTAAATGACTATTTAATCAGCCAGTTCACAGTCTGCATCTATATACATATGTCTGGAGACGTGCAGAGCATAACGCGTAGCATAACTGCCATCATTCCTTCTTTTCCTCCTTCTGCAAATATGTGTTGTAGTATTGCGCCGTCTGAACCTCGTTGACTCTTCTTCTCGGCGTGAACCTTGAAGAAGGAGAGCGGTATCTCCAAGTCGTTGATGCCGTGAAGACCTGCGCGGGGGGCGGCAATAAGGTTTCTGGGCAGCGCACATTTGCGCGACCGCTCGTTTCGCTAATTCAGCTACGTTTCTGCACTGCATCAAGTCTGCGTCTAAGCTGCTTCCTATTCTTCATCGAACTCATCTGTAAGTCTTTCGTGTGACTGATTGACTTGTTTACATTCTGTTTTTGCTTATACTGTGAAGTACAATGAGTTGCCTACTGTTAATACTGTTTTATATATCATTAATCTTTTATAATATATATCGTCCATTTAAATCTAGAATTAAAATATTACCCTCGTTTTAAACACGCACAAACACCCCGTTGCAAGTTGGAATGCATAGCCGCTCCCCGATTCGCCCCTCCCACCACTTCTCCCGCAATCTAGCTGCAACTGCTCCCAATCTGTCCTCTCCTTCAACTGAATCCGTGAATCCTATGCCACCTCCATTCCCCTCCAATGCCTCATCCCATCCCCACCACTTTCGATTCATGTTGGCCCAACCTCCTCCTCCTCCTCTTGTCCACTGCTGCTACCGATTGAGGCGGCGATGCAGATGCGGACTCGCGCCTGACGTATGGGGAGGTGGTGCCTGAGCTGAGCTAAGTGGAGGGTGCTCACCTCTCTGGGGCGCGTGGGCGTTGCTGAGGTGGGTAGACGGCGCTCCAATGTGGTTGGAGGTGGAACCAGCGGCTCACCGAAGGCAAAAGAGGCAGCTGTTGTCTTCCTAGCCTCCGATTGGTCCATGTAGACGCCACACCAGCAGAAGCCCACCTTCTCCGCTCGGATTCACCGCGCATGAGCACCGCCGTCATCTTGAATGGACACCACTACATCATGTGTGTTATCTTTTCAGTGTGTTTTTCTTCCTTCCAGTTTGTTGTCTTTTGAGTATTAATTCCCATTGTTTTCTACGAGTTTGGGAATCTCCACAGTCTGCCGGTGTGCCATCGGATTATCAATGCTTGGTTCCATTGCCTGATCACTTCACTGTTTTTGCTTACATTGGCTCCCTATTGTTGTCTTGCCCTTTTCACCGGTCAATTGCTCTATTGTTGGTTCACCAATTGTTGTGAAAAAAATTACAGGCTAATTGAGGACGGGGTTTGGTGGGATCTAGGTGTTCACGTCAAAGCAATCTAGCATCTAGATAAATTTTTTGAGCTAGCAGTTAGTCTTAAGAAAGGTATGTGTCTATTGATAATTGAACACACGGTCTTGCCAATTATGTTTGGTTGAATCGAGGCCTAAGTTTCAAAGCAAAGGACTGTGTGAAACTACCCATATTTTTAAGCATATCTTAAATAGCAATTAAGTGGATAATTATCACTAATTAAGTAATTAAAAATTTTTAAAAAGAATTTGCTAACACATCAAAAAATCATAGGAAATAATGTAGTACTCACATATGTCCAATTATACAAAATGGTACATGATTCCACTGTACAAATATACAATGATAATATTTAAACTATATTACAATTATCAGATATATTACAACCATACAGAGATACAAAACAATGTCTATTTGTACAACAAAATTAACTGTGTTGCATTGCATTTCCCACATTTACTAGTAATCCCAAGTCAGCAGAGGAAGGGAAGTGAACTAATATCCATAGCAATTAGCACCACCAGTTGGCGGCAAGAACAGCATATAGAATAGGATAAGACAGAATGGTAGCACAGCGCTTTCCCCATTCGTATTCCCTTCTGTCTCCTCTCACGCAACGTTCAAAACCCTTCTTCAATCCATTCTCATCAAACTAGTAATTGAAGAAAGATGGTGACCTGAGACCACCACCTCTGAGCAATGGGGGTGAGGGAGGAAGCTGCCTTGGAGGAGGCAATTATCGGGCTGAGCCAGCTAGGAGAGAATGAGCCAGAAGGAAGTGAGCGACGACCAAGCAGAGCACGTGGGAAGCAGAAAGAACCAGCGGTACAAAAAAGGAATAATTATATATTTAATTATATTTCACCTCTAAATTTTTTTACTTCATTTAATTTTCATCTTTCATCTACAATACTGAATAAAATACGTTCTTGAACTATTAATATCGCGCAAAATATACTCTTTCGTGAGTCCCCGTTGGCAGTGACTCAGTCGATTGGTATGGACGTAGGCCCACTATGTCAGTGTAACAAAAACGTACCCCTCGCATGCACCCAACCACAGCTGCCACCTCCCACCCTGCTTTACAGCTTTCCTTCCCGTGGAAGCAAATCGTGTCCGTCCATTGCCCACCCCACCCCATGTGATGTGCCCTCGCCGTCGATCTTTCCCTTGCTTCCCCCTTCCCGACTCCTCCCCTGCCACTTGCTCTCAGCTAGATCCTGCAAACCCTGCTTCCACCACTCTTTGCTTGCTTGCTTGCTCTCTCTCTCTCCCTACTTAAATAGTTAAGTATAGGCTTGTGTGTACTCTTCTACTTTTGCTTCTCTTCTCTCTTCTCTCTTCCCCTCCTCTCTCCTCGTCTCCAATTCTTGCAGTGGATGGAATCTTGTTGTTTCCTGCTTGATGAGGTTTTAGGTGCCAAGGTGAGCGGGCGCTTCTTTCTTGGCTTCTAACTAATCTTGGTTTCTTGGTGGTTTTGTGGCGTTTTGGTTCTTGTTATTGGGACATGACTGGGTTGTTTTTGCTTTGGGTCCTAATTGGGGTTTTTCTCCACTCTATTATGGTTCATGGATTCTATCAATTGTGAGATACTTTGTCTTGCTTTTTGGGTTTAGTGTGGGTGATTTGCGCAAAAAAAATCACACCAAGGATTTTTACATTTGCTTCAACTGTTATTGGGTGCTTTCCCTAGCGAAGATTCCTTGTGCTCTTGTTGTTCTTTGAAAGCAATTCATGCTACCAATTTGGAGTGAATTTGTATGTCTAAATGACGTGAACAATTGGCTGCAAATTTGCAAATAAATCGCAATCCGAATTCTCTCCATCGACATGTGAAGCCATCCAAGAGCTTGGCAGGACGCAAGAACTCAAGGGCCATCTTCATTTGGTTCTCTTCCTCCTTGTAGGAATTGACGAGTGCGAATTGACGTGTAGGAGGGCGGGAAACCATGGGCCTCGCCGGCTCAACACGCTCCTCGCAATCCCGGCGTTGTAGCCCCTGGACCTCCACGGCAATGCTTTCCATGGCAACCTCTTGCACTCCTTGTCGTCGCATGCGCGCTCGTGGAGGTGGACATATCGTTGAACGCCTTCAACAGGAAGCTACCCCCGGCGTTCTCCGTGTCCTGCGGCGCTCTACGGTTCCTGAACCTGCGAGGAACTCCCACGTCGGTGGCGGGTTCCCGTTCGCGCCATCGCTGCAGTCGCTCGACCTGTCAGTCACGCAACCATCTCGCGGACGCTGGCCTGCTGAACTACTTCGCCTGCGCTCTGGCGCTGCTGCTTGTTGTTCTGCGTTGACAGGAACAAGGGGAGAGGCATGGCAAGGCTGGCAGGTGGGCCATGGGCCCACACACGGCAACCGAGTCAACCATCGGTGCCAGCGTGGACGTTCACGTGGAACAAAAAAAACTCTCAAACGGATAAAAGGGTTTCTTTTGTGTAGTATTGACTGTTTAAGGACTCATTTTATCCGGTATTATAAATAGAGACAAAAATTAAAGGAAGCGAAAGGGTTGTACCAAACGTATACTTAATCCTACAAACAATACAACATCATCAAACAAAGAAAGGTGCTTTCCCCTACTAGCCATTAGACTCTACTGCACTATTCTAAATCAGTACGAAATCGTGATATAAGGAGGTGCTAGCTGTGCACTAGAACATTTTAATTGGGGATTGAGGCGGGGGAAATTACTAGAACGGGCAGGGAAGCAGTTGGGTAGAGAGAACACCTACCGGCTCACGACAGCACGGTCGCGCTTGCGACTCGGCCACACGCGTGCACCCAACGGCCCCTTCGTGCGCCCTGGCTAGAGATGTTCAAACCTCGATCTGGGTTTCGGGTCGGGTTTGAAAAGTTCGGTCTCAAACGGGTAGGCTCGAGCTCGACCAGAAATTTAATTTTTCTGATTTAAATATACTATTTTAATTATTTTTTAGAATAAAAAAATAATATTTAAATCATTTCTAGAATTAAAAAATAGTTATATATTTTTTTAATCATATTTTTTGGGTCGGCGGGCGAGATCACCTGTGAATAGATCTAGGCCCTGGCACACGAGGAGGCCCTAAGCCCCATCACGTCACACCGAGCCACAGGCCATGGCTGGCGAGGCCGGCTTGCCTCAGCCGAGGAAGATGCTGAAAATCCCAAGAAAAACCACCATGGCAAGGGAGAGAGTGTGTGTGTGGTATTAACAAGAGGGCTGGATGCGTGGATGGCGAAGCGGCCAATTAAAAGGAGTGAATCATGATGGACAAGTACAACCCATGTTGATTTGTAGCATGCAGTTCAGGTCGGTTAGGCAAAACAAACACATCATAAAAATGTTGGATTTTAATAAATTAATAACAAAGACTTGATTAATGCAATTGTTAATACAACATCCCACTTTCTATTGGACTGTAGGACTGGCCACACTGCTACGTAGATATATTTTATTCATAAGATTCATCTTGGTTGAAGTCTTGGTATGTGTACCAAACTATGTGAAACTACCAGGAAATAAACCACTGCTGGCCAAAACTAAAATTGAAGTCGACTACAAAAACTCAGGCAAGTCGTCCTTGATCATTTCAGTAGTTGTAATTTTCTAAAAACTATTTTCACCTAAATATTATCTACCTGCATAAATTATTTTCTAATAAAATAAGTTGTGTGGATGTTGATTTTGATATGGATATCCGGTGCTAGTTGATGGAGCAGCTGGCTACAAAAGATTAGTAGGAGGGTAGAGCATGCCCTGGTTGGGTTCGATGGTGAGTGCGGGGCTCTCTACATAGGGATAATATTAAAGGACGAAACCACTCTCACTCGCGTTAGAGAGCTGTAATACCAGTGTCGACCACGAACCCGTTAAGACGGGCTGAGTCTAGTATCCCTATTAAGTAACAATACCTCCACACGGGAACGTACTATTGTATTTTCTTTCTTGTTTTAGTTCAGAGGGATTCCGGCCTAGAGAGCTGGGTGCTGGATATCGGCCCAGTAGTGCTATATTGCATTGGGGGAGTAACGGTTGTTACCCGACTACAACAGTTTAGGGAAACCCAGGTGGATGGAGGTATTAGGTACGAACTTCGGGAAAATATCTGGACTCTGACCTACCACCGTGTTAAAAGAAATGCGAAAGTCTGAAGGCATTTACGGTCATGGGTTACCATGGGGAAAACGATACAATCTCTACAGAGTTAAAACGTGATCACACCTGTCTCCTGGATTGGAGTCTACAGGAGCCTTTTGAGGGGCTCGAATCCACGATACGAGTGACTAGTAGATTTTTAAATTGAACTTGTTTTCCTCACATAAAGCTGTTTTTTTTAAACTATTGTGATTCTAGGTATGGGTCTAAAGATGGATGGGGTTGATTATTCATAGCTTCAACTTTACTTATTAAGTGTTTGCTAAGTACAATTGTACTCACCCTTGTTATTAATCCCCCCTTGTTTAGAAGCGACGAACCAGATACGTTAAAGAAATACTAATTGACAACTACGGTGGGGCTATTACTTGAAGGACTTCATACTACTTCAACCATGCCAAAATCTCCAACATGTGCGAATTGAAGGTAGTCTTAACTATTTCTCTGATGCAACACTCTGATTACGGTCATTACTCGAGAAAACGTGGCTTTGTCGGGTAATAATCCTTATGTTGGTGTTGTCATCAAAGGTGTGATGCCACGGGTTGCCACATTGCGCTGAAAAATATATGCAGAGTAGGTATATCTGGATCAGACATCTATTTATTATAATCAGTTTTCATATTGTATCTTTACTACTTCTAATTTTGTTTGTGCACTACTTTTCAAAAGAAGTAGAAAAGCTATTTGCATATTCTTGCCTGATCTGCATTGCTGGCCTTTTATCACCCTCCAAAAGTCTTTACCATCCAATTCTGTGTTTATTTAGCTATACCTGATCAACTTTCAAAGAGAAAATTTTAGGAAATCACGAGTTTTATAGTCATAGTTGCATAAAACCCTGGTTTTTTTTTTGCTAGTGACACTTAACCTTAGGTTTTTGTGGCTATAAGGTTACACAAAGCCCCACCCTAACCAAAATTTTCCTTGCATCCAACCTTCCCTTTGCACCTTCGTTGAGTCTCTGGTAAGCGGATCCACCATAGAGGTCTCCTCCATCATTGATCCACTCCACATGACAACCTCCATCCCAACATCGGCAAGTTGTGATTTGGTTAGGGTGGTTTTATGAAACCTTACAACCACAAAACCTGAGGTTAAATGCCACTAGCCAAAAAACATGGGGTTTTCTGCAACTATGACCATATAACCAGTGGTTTTCTGAAATTTACTCGCTTTCAAAATACCATGTAAGAGTAAGACATGTGAGGCATGTATATAAGCATGCATCTCTTATCAAGACATCACGACATCCATTCCTAGCTTAGAGTAGTAGATAGACATTTCAGCTGAGATTCAAAATTGCAAAACTTTCAACTTTCAACCCCCAAAATTCAAATATTTTGACTCAAAAATCTAAAACATGACCAAATTACTAGTCTGCACGCATAGAGCATTATTTTCCCTTCTACCCTTATTTTCACAAACTGCCATCTCTATTTTCCCTAGAATATGTCTAAAGAGAAATTTGAGTGTGAGCATTGGTAAAAGAAGTGTATGTAGCATTTTGTTAGATAAGGAATCGATGCAAAAATCTTGCTCAGTTTGTCAGGGTGGAAGCCTTTGAAACCAAAGGGTCGTACAAGGAAATTCAACATGAGCCATCTTATATGGACGGTGCAAGCCCAGTGTGGACACTCCCTATTAACGCAATTGGGGCACAATTGATTTTTCATTCTGTTTTTCTAGGGCCACATCTCTTACCTATTGGGGCTCAGCCCAGGTGAGTGGGTCCCATGCCACCACTAACTTGCTCATGGGGTCGCCCGTGCTATCACTACTTATATAGATCACCCACCCCGTTCCTCTCCAAACCCTAAGCACCCGAGGCCAACCCCCCTCGTCGCCGCCGCCTCTTCCGTACTTCTTTGTTGTTGTGCATCTTCTTATTTCTCTTTCCTCCTCACCAGTCACCGAATTGTTCTTCAAGCAGATCTAATGGGGTAAGTCCTATTTGTTTTTTAGGTAACAATTAATTAGATGATATTTTTATTTGTTGACCCGTTTATTTATTCATGTATGATTCACCATAACTATAGGAGTGATTGGGCAACCCTCACAAGTCTACTAGTGGTGTCGATTGCTGAACGCCTCCTCTCAGATGATGTCGCTGAATATATCCGCTTTCGTGCGGCATGTGCTCCTTGGCGGAAATTAACTGTGGACCCACATGTCAATGATGGTTTGTGCCATCAATTTCTCCCAAGGAGATGGATCATGCCAGAGGAAACCCCTTCGGCCCCTTACCGTCGCCGCTTCATGAATATATGTACCGGTGAATGCATCAGCATGGATGTTTCAGAGCTCGAGAACCATGCCGTTTTGGAACCAACTTTGGGGGGCCTTCTCCTGTTGTGCGACAAGAGCACCTTTGATGCCCGCCTCTTCAACCCACTCACACGCCACCTCACCGAACTTCCTCCGCTCACCACGCTACCAAACTTGACAGTGGCCCATTCAACAAAGGTGGACATAGATCTCTATGCACCAGATTGCGTCGGCCTAGCTGATGACTCGACAGTGGCGATCTACTCCAAGTTGACTGGCAAGCTTGCCATTGCCAAGCCATTTGGCAAGCACTGGACTGGAATTGACACTTCCCCTTATAAGTTGCATTCAGCCTTGTCATTTGCAGGTCGCTTCTACCTTGCTGCCAAAGAGGCCCTCATGGTGGTGGAGACCAGCGACTCAAACCAGCCACCACACCTAGCGGTGGTTGCTGAGCTAGCAAGCCTTCCCCAGACATACTACTTCCACATCGTGGACAACAATGGCGAGCTACTGTTGGTGCAAGAAATTGATAACCCAGTGATGTACAACATTAGGGTGTTGTTGCCTACTCAGGAAACTATCAACCCGGTGCTCCAAAGGAAGTGTGAGGCATATAGGGTGGATTTGGGTGCTGGGAAGGTAGTGCCTACCCTTGGGCTCGGCGGACGCACTGTGTTCATCGGCTTGAATCGCACACTCTTGGTGTCCCCTGAGGTGCTATCGCCCTCCCTCATTAGTGTTGATACCATCTATTTGGGTATTTTAAAGAGGATTTATCGTGTCACCATGGGCGCCTGGGAATTGATTACCCCGGTGAAGGTTGTGTTTGAGGCACACCATCTTGCAGATGGGATCACAAAGCAATCTGAATTCAAAGATGAGGACAGTGCAGAGGTGCTTCCGCAAGGTATCGTTGAATGTCTATGCAGCTACATTACATGTAGTCGCTCACTGGCACCGAGCAATGTTATTGGAAATGCATGAGTGATTGTGTCATGCATGTAATAAACCAAGAATAAACCAATAATTGGTATTGATGTTTGTGATTTGTTCTAAATTCTTCATTATGTACTGAGTTTGATCTCCAACTGACAATTATGTGCCATTGCGGTGTTCTATCAAAGAAAAAGGGGTAAAATTTGGCCTTTGCTGAAGAATACTTAACTTTGTATGAGATTGCGTAAGAAAAGATGTGCCAGTGAGATATGTTAAATAGCAATACCAGTTTTACTTTTACTTTTACAAAATGGCTAATATAAGATTTGAAATCAGGTTTGCTTAAAAGACATGCAACTAGTGAATACTACCCCTACCACGTTGGAAGAATATGTTGACAGGGTAGTGGTGTAAGTTCAAGTTACATTAATTTGGTTTTGGTGATTAATGATAAATCTATATATGTGACTAACACTTTTATTGATATGCTATTGTTTAGTCTTATTTGGAAAGAAAGATGAAAAATCTTCGGATGTATGCATTCGATGTCATATTCTTATATCTTGTTGTATTACTCAAATCAAAATATAGGTTGAACACCAAAAGTCAAACTTAGATATGTGCATATTGTTCCAATCCATATATATACATAGAGAGAGAGGGAGAGAGTTCACTCCATGTTTTGTGGTTTCAATTGTATTGATCCATCTCTTCCTTCCATATATATTGAGGATCTCTACGTTGAAACACATCCTTGAGTTTATGAAGCTATTGTAGTTGAAATATACTCGTGTTAATTTAAATTCAATTATTTGCATTCGTACTGGCATCAATCACCAAAAATGGAAAGATTGAAGAATCTAGACCCCATCATTATGAGTTAATAAAGTATTTTGACAATTAATAACAATCGTTTTGTGGAACTAATATTTTTCATGAGTTGGTCAATTAAGATAAGTCCTATGATGATGAAGACTTTGGATGACATCATGTGTTGATAGTCATTAAGTCAAGGTTCAGGATGAAGGATGCTATCATATATTGATGAGCATCAAGTCAAGATCCCGACATGAAGGGAATTCATCATGTGTTGATGAATAAGACAAGAATTCACTACTTGGAGGTGTGATGTTCGTCATCAAATCTTGACCGCAAGATGGATGTGTAAGGCAAATGTATAACTAGCATAGGATAAAGATGTGTTTATAGTCTTTCACCGGTCTTAGTGTTTGGTTGGAAGACCGGATTGCTAGTATATGTTGTTGTATTATTAAGAGGGGTCTTTGTCTAGTAGCTTGAATCTCATCATGTATTGATAGATCAATCTCGTTTGCTCTAGCTCTTTTAGGCATGATGCTATTGGTCGCGAATGTGTTTTACAAATAATTAAAGCTCATACATTTACTATTTATAGCATGAGACTATAATTTACAAATGGTTAAAGTCCATGCATACACTCCATGTTGCATGATACTAAAGTTTGCAAGTGTGTTTTACAAATTATTGAAGTTCATGCATCCTTCCTTGCATGGTCTAAGATTGCTCGTTGCTCTTTTCTTGAACTTAAGTCATGTCTTAGCTTTTTTATTTGATCAAATATGTTTGAGATCAATCAAATAGATAGAGTGTGTAGCCCTCTAAATACGCTTTCCATAGAGCCAAAGATCACAAAATTCTAACATAGGAGGCAAAAGCTATGACCATTTTTTTAGTGTTGTCTGTGTTGAAATTTGGGCCCGGACTGACCGGGGTACAGTATGACCGCCCTTATAAGGCCGGTCTGACTGTCTCGGACTGACCGGGTCGGTCAAATTTTTCCAGAGGGTATGTTTTTTTAGTTTTCTTCCTCCCGAAAGTCCAGTCTAACCGGTCCGAACTGACTGGGGTCTGGCCTGACCGAACCATGTGAGGGAGGTCTGGCTGAGAATTGTGTGTAATGACTAGTTTTATAGTTGTTGCACTATAGTCTAGTCTGACTAGCCGTTGGTTGTTGGTCATGCCAGGTTCGCTGTTTTTCAGTCCGTTTAGCCTCCAACGGCTAGCATTTGGTGTGTGGCCTATAAATACCAACCATGGGCGATTGGGGACAACTCTTGGCATCCAATTTCACTCTCTTGAGCTAGTATGAACTTCTCTCAATTGTACATGTGTTGCACCTTGTGAGCAGAGGGAGAGGTCCTAGTTGCAACACATGCAACTAGAATTGGATTGAGCATCCAATTGTGTATGTGTTGCACTTGGTAGGAGTAAAGCAAGTGGCTTGGATTATTACTCTTGGTGTTTGCCAACACCTAGACGGCGTGGAGGCGTCGTGGTCCAATGATCTTCTTAAGAAGCTTGTGAGAAGGGTCGGCTTGGTTGTGAGTGGTTTGGTGCTCGCCATCTCCAGAGTGGAGGAAAAGCAACCCTAAGTGGATCGAGGTGTTGGTTCCAGTTGTGAGCTGGTCTAATTCGTTTGGTCTTACCTCGACGTGGATTAAGGGAGATCGACAAGTCTCTGAACACCACGATAAAACGTTATTGTGCCATTATGGTCTGCTCTCTTGCGATTTACTTTGTGTAATTTATATTCCTATAATTAAATTGATTGCATGTCAGATCTTGACTTAGACTTAGAGTGCTGGTGCACTTAAGGGAAACTAGAATCTTTAGGCTTTAATTGCGCAAAACCGAATTGACTTCTGCATCTGCTTTAGAAATCGGTTTTAGTCTGAGAGATTTTTAGAAAATACTATTCAACCTCCCCCCCCCCCCTAGTCGGCCTCCTCAACCTTTCAAGTGGGTAGATAGGAAGCAAATGGTAAGTTCTTTATCAAGTTAGTATATAACACCTAAACTCTAAAAAAGAAACCAAGGAAGAACCCATATAGTGTGAAGATCTATGTGATTGGTATAACAGCTATCTGCTAGGCATATAAGAAACAAAACATGTTTTTAAAACAAGCACATTCTTTTTCGAGAACACGGAGGAGAATTACGTGTCATTTCATTAAGATTGGAAAGAGTTCAATACAACAATATGAGCATGATTTACGAGTCAATCCCGCATCCACATCTCAAGAACGACCCAACTACTTAGGAGTGTTCTTGAAGAGAGCATATTTTAAAAACAGTTTTGCAAGTCCCCACTTATTTATCAGGTACTTTTCATCCATCTGTCCATTTGTTAGGGCATGCAACTTTGCAAAATGTGGTGGCAAATAAACTTATTAACCCTTCAATCTTTTTATCCTAAAATGCTTAAAGTTAAGAAACAAAATTCATATTCTGCCAAACTTTATGCGTAGCAAGTGACTTTGTCATATATTTACCTTAGGAAAGCTAGTATTATCTATTTTATTCATGGCATACCAATGTCATCAATATAAGCTGTCAGTAGTATTGCACTGATGCACAAAAAAGCAACACAAATATAGCTTTTCCCTTGTTGTAACAGGAGTGTACAAAATGCAGGATCTGTATCAAACTATCAGCATGTACTACCTTAGCAATTATTTTTATCACATATTACATCCCCAATTAATGGGACTCAAAAATTCAGGATTATCTTTCCTTTCCATTTGACTCAAAAGTTGATAATGTAATTTGTTATTGTTTATTACTTCTCATGTTTGAACTTCTCGAAGGATGTTTAGCATTAATTTCTTCTTGCATGTCGTTTTCTTTCTTGGGGTCACTTCATGAGAAATGGATGAGTGAATTTGCATGCTCATTGTCAGCTGGTAAAGTAGACGATGGATCACTGTTGGTGTAATGATCTTAGATCATTAAGGGGTAAACACCATCGGGAGGACAGTCGGGTGGCGACGGCTTGAATGGGGAGTCCATTGGGGGCGACTTTAGAGGAGGAAGATAGACCATAAACGAGGATGAACTATTGTTTCTTTGTTCTTCTTCTGTCATTGATAATGGATACATGTTACCTCTTTTATAGGGATGACCCGACTTGACCCCTAATAAATAATCTCTAAGGAAACATATCTCTAACAATCCAATCCAATTATAACTTGGCTAACTAATAGATAATATCAAACACTTAATAGATAGATTCCTAAATAATAAAGCTTTCCTAATAATTGTGGGAAGTTACTGTTCACGTGTGACCAGTGCCCGACCCATGACAACTACTCTCCTCCTTTCGCGACAACTCGTCCTCTAGTTGTGATGGTGACCATGATTGAAGCCCTAGGAGACCCTTTGTTGACGAGAGGTTGCGATGGCTACATGAGTCCTTAGAGATCGTTGCCTCCACGCGTGGTTGCGGCAAACTCACCGGTCGCTGCGGCAGGCATGCAACAACCCTGGCAGTGCCACGATGGCCACAACGGACTTCGGCAAGGCCGCGACGGGCTCCAGCAGTGTCACGGTAAGGCGTGGAAGTGCGGCAGCTACTGCAGCAGACTTCGGCAGCACCGCTAAAGGTTTTGGCTCGACCACGGTAGGCTTCGGCGACGTTACGGTGGGGCCTCGGTAGGGCTGTAGCTGCCACATCAATATGTGGCAGTGTCGCGATAGGTTCCGACAGTGTCGCTGTGGTTGCTGGAAACAACGCTACCGCCACCTCTTGTTGCATCTTCTTCTCCTTCTGATTTGCGATCATTTTCTATAAAGTAGCGTGCATGTTTACAAAGATGGCCGCCATCTTCTTGTCATTTTCGTTGGTACTCATGGCCATCTTATTGGTGTTGGCCTTTATCTTGGCCAATGACTCGGCGGCAGGTTTGATGATCTGATTTGTCGCTATAACAATAGTAGCAGAAGTCATAGAAAGAGATGGACTGCTCTGATACCAAATTTAATGATCTTAGATCATTCCGGGGTAAACACCGCCGGAAGGATGATCGGGCGGCGACGGCTTGAATGGGGAGGGACTTTAGTTGAGGAAGATATATCATTGACGAGGATGAGCTATTATGTTACCTCTTTTATAGGGATGGCCCGACTTGACCCTTAATAAATAATCTCTAAGGAAATCTATCTCTAACATTCCAATCCAATAATAACCTGCCTAACTAATATATAATATCAAACACCTCATAAATATATTCCTGAATAATAAAGTTTTTCTGATAATTGTGGGAAGCTACTGTTTACACATGAAAAGTGCCCGACCCATGATAGTTGGGTGTCGGGAAACCACTGATTGTCTTGCCTACAGTGGAGGATGTTTGGTGCTCAATAGAGGGATAAACTTAAGCTCTGTAAAAGCTTTATAGTTATGTTTCCTGTATCATCATGAAATTGCTCCTCGTTCTTTGTGCTTTCTTTACCTGTTGGGAACTTGCTAATAGGTTGCGATATTCCATAAGAAATAAGTGCTGGCCTCAAAAGTGTACAAACATATATAATATTTGTATTCAATTTTCAGATCAATGCTGGCAAGATCCATGATAAGAATTTTGCTAATCTTTTTTACTTGAGTATCACCGTCTTATTTATCTGCTTTTCTTGGTGTTTGATATTTCATATGTAGGGGTATGCAGCTGGTTGTTGCATTCCAAGCCCTCAAAAAGAATGTTGAGAAAGATTTCTTGAGAAAATATTGATCCAGGTGGAAAGCGGACCATGTAGGTCGTTGGTATGCTCTCTCTTTTCCTGCAGTAACCTGAAAAGCTTTTATATAGTTCAAATGGAATTCGGAATTCCGCAATGCTTACGGCAAAGCAAGATAAAAGATCTCTGGTCTGTATTGCTTGGCAACATGAGGATTTTAAAAATCCTCTGCTTCAGGGGGTGCCAGTGGATTTTGCCTTAGTTGACAAGACAATGAAGGATCCCTTTGTAACCGAAACAACACACTACTTTGTATTAGCAAGTAATGATATTATGATTTATGATTGTCTATATTCTGGAGTATTCTGTTCAAGTGGGCATCTTTGGTTGATCAATCAGTTATTTATGTAGGCTGCAAAAGATTGATGTAATATTCTGGAAAGTAAAATAAATAAATAATAATCTCGTACGGGCCTATGCGTAATTTAAATAAAAAAAAAACGAGAAGTTGTTTTTTTGGGCCATGCTATAAAAGGATCAGAGAAATTAAGGGGTCAAGGAACCCTAGCTCTCGTTTCTATTTTTCCGAGCGCCGCCATTGTTTTCCTCGTTCTCGTCGCGTGGGAACTATCTCCAGTCGTGAGGTTGCACGTCCGCGCACGTGGATTGCCGGGCTGCCTTCTACCCGGCCGCACTACTTCGTGCCGTGCGCAGCGTCGTCTGCTGTGTCGCCCGGCCACCCAACGCCAAGTGCCGCCTGTGCAGGTGCGTGGAACTTGGACGACTGAACCGCTTGCGTGGGTTGCTGCAGCACGCCATCTCCTATCTTGCTTGTGCCGCCGTGTGAAGCAACTAGTAAAGGCAAGTGCATGGTAGACAGCGATCAATGATTGATCGCTGTTTTCTTTATCTTCTATTACCATTATTGTTGTGCTTTTATTTTATTTAATTGCAAACAAGGGATTGGTATGTTTATATCTTTGTTGACAATCATGATGAAAAGTTGGATATGATGTATATGATGGAGTGTGCATTTTTCATACATAAGCATCTTTGCATATGAGCAGGTGATCATGAATGGTCACAACTCCACGGGAGTGGAGGAGGTCCCCGATCCTTATGGAGGAACGGGCTTGAGAGTGAATGTTGTCGCGAGCATTCACTCATGCTATACCGGTATACGCGAAAGAAGTGCATGTGGACATATAGATTAGAGTTGCATTCATAAATGAGATTAATGTGTGTTAAACAAAGGGAAGATAAACAGCATGAGAATATTAATAGAAGTACCTGTGATGATAATGAAGTTATTGAATGCTGTTGATTTATTATTGTTCGGTGTATATTGATGTGTTTGCTGAGTCGTGGACTCACCCTTGCTCTTTTGTTGTCTTTAGGTGATCTTCAAGGACGCCGTAACTGAGAGCGAGTAGAGCACATGGACAACACTTGATCATTTGCCATAAGAATCTTTTCATTCAAAATTGGATTACCTTTGGACATGTTAGAGGTTGAATAAAGTTTAGGACAACGTTTTGGACTAGACTATTTGTTTTAATGATTTGGATTCATTGGTTGGTGCTATTTTAGACTATTTACCTGGTTATATTCCCCTTGCTTATTTATTATCATTTGATCCATAATTATGCATGTTCTTTTGTGATCCATGGATATGTTTATTGTTGTTTTCTTGCTGTAATTTTATAGTGTGTCGATAATTATTAGTTTAAAGAGTAGTGTGGTGGCATTCTAGGCTCAGTGTTGGGCTGGGGTGTTACAGTTGGTATCAGAGCGGGCTTTAGGTCCGTGGTGAATAGATTAACAACATAGGCAAACTAAAATTGTTAAAGTTTGTTTTAGTTTTAGTAAATCAACTAAAATTTGCTAATGGTTAATTAACCTAAAATTTGACACACTAGTGCACAGTAGGTTAGAGAGAGGTACGAACATAGTTTTTACGCTTCCGTTATGTTGTTTATTGATGCATGATTTTATTTTGACCTTTGAACTTATTTTGTATTGTTGATTGTGGTTGATAGCTATGCCGAGGGGTAGAGGACGTGGTCGTGGTGGCCGCAGTCGTGGAGGTCGGGGCCGCGGGCGAGGTTCCGTGGAGCCACCTCCTGTAGCAGATGAGTCAGTAGATGAGGGGGTTGCTGTTGACCCGCCTCCGGTTGGGGTCCAGGATGAGACCCCGCTTTCTTGAGAGAGTTGGTGGGAGAGATCCGTGCTCTTCGTCAGCAGCGCCGGCAGCCTTCTTCTTTGCGGCATATGTTGTTGCTCGGCCGCACATCCACCGCACTGAGGCGCGATGACACTTCGAGAGTGGATGGGGTTGAGGTTGGATCCGCTTGACGGTCAGCACACCGGTCGAGCAATGGACTGGTTGCGCTACATGGAGAGGCAGTTTGGAGCTTTGGAGATGTCTTCACATCAGAGGGTCCGTTTTGTAGCCTTTCAGCTGAAAGGGCAAGCGGATATTTGGTGGGAGGGCGTGTTGTCTTCGAGGACCGCCACTCAAGGGCCAGTCACTTGGGAGGACTTTGTTGATCAGTTCAAGGGAAAGTTCTACCCCTACTCTTTTGTTGAGAAGATGGAGGTTGCCTTGACGACCTTTGCTCAAGGGAAGAGGTCTATTGCTGAGTATGAGGCTGAGTTCAACAACTTGGTTCGCTTTGTCCCTTCGGTAGCGAACGATGATCTTCAGAAAGCCAAGAGGTTCCGTAGGGGTCTCACCTCGAGTACCGACATGTGTTGGGAGCTACTCCACTCCGTGACTACTGACTCTGTTGTGGAGCAAGCTAGGGGCATGGAGTTGGAGATGCACTCACGAAGGCGACAAGCCTCGTGGATCGTTGCTTCGGTGGTGACCGGAAGAGGAGCTCTAGTGAGGGAAGTGGGCCTGTTCTCACACCGCTTTCAAGAAATTCAAGGAGGACCGCAGTCCTTCAAGTCTAAGCAGTCGAGGCCGTTCTCTTCTTCGGCGCCTCGTCCTTTGCAGATACTCGGCTCTTCGTCTGTCCCGGGTGACAGGCATGCTTTGCTTTAAGTGCGGTGATGGACACGCACTGCCGAAAGTGCTCTTGGACGGAGATTGCCGTCGGTGTGGCCGACCGGGTCACAAGGAGCGGTGTGTCGCGTAACCCGCTAAGCGTGATCAAGTGGGAGCTCGTGCCATCTTCTTCTTCGGGGTCCCGCCGAGGATCTTTCCAGATGATGGTCGCCTCCGGTACGCCACTTCCTTCGGCTTGGGCGCCTCGGTGGGTACTCTCGGCGGCCGCCACCATCGGCACCGCTTCAGGTTGCACGACCGGCTCTACCTGCACCGCCACAGCAGATTGTTGGGGCTCTCACCGCCCCGGCGTCGTCTTCTTTCGCCATGGCGCCACCGGGAGTGTACGCCATGCCCACAGCGGAGTCCGCGGGTCGTCCTGACGTGGTGACAGGTACTTTGCTTGTGGATTCATTTGATGCTTTAGTCCTTTTTGATTCAGGGGCTACCTATTCGTTTGTCTCGACGGCATTTGCTAGGAGAGCGAACTTGAGTATGCAGTGGATTTCTCAGTCAGTGTTAGTTAGCTCTCTTGGGGGAATTATTGCGAGCTCTACTATTTGTCCTGGGTGTTCTATTGTCATTGATGGAGAGAAGTTCACGGCGAATTTGATAGTTATTCAAATGGAGCCATTCGACGTTATCTTGGGTATGGATTGGTTGCACTCTTATCGAGCCGTGATATCTTGTTTCTGTAGAACAGTCTCTGTGCAGACCCCGTCTGGGGAGACTTTGACCTTTCAGGGGAATGCACCTCCGCGCTCTCTTTCGATGTTGGTCGGACTATTCCCGGGTCAGCGTGCAGTGAAAACTGGGCTTCTTTTAGCTCTTGCTGAGAAACCGAGTGTGGCTTCGCAGATTGAGGAGATTCCAGTGGTTAGTGATTACCCAGATGTGTTCCCGGCTGAGCTTCCGGGCTTGCCACCTGCGCGAGAAGTGGAGTTTCGCATTGATCTTGTTCCGGGTACTCGTCCCATCTCGATGTCTCCATATCGACTAGCACGTCCGTTTCAGGACGAGTTGAAGAAGCAATTGGATGATTTGTTGGCTAAAGGTTTGATCAGGCGTAGCGTATCGCTGTGGGGAGCTCCTGTTCTATTCACAGAGAAGAAGGATGGGAGTTGGCGCATGTGTATTGATTACCGTGCGCTTAATGCAGTCACAATCAAGAACAAATATCCATTGCCCCGCATTGAGGACTTGTTTGATCGGTTGAATGGAGCTCAATTATTCTCCAAGATCGATCTCCAGTCAGGGTATAATCAAATCCGTGTGCGTGAGCAGGATGTAGAGAAGACAGCTTTCTCTACCAGGTATGGGCATTATGAATTTAAAGTTATGTCTTTTGGATTAACTAATGCACCTGCCATTTTTATGGAGACCATGAACAACATGTTACACGAGTATCTAGATGACTTCGTGGTGGTGTTCATTGATGATATTCTTATCTATTCCAAGACCAATGAGGATCATGAGCGTCATTTGAGGCTGGTTTTAGAGACTTTGAGAGAGCACAAGTTCTATGCTAAATTGAAGAAGTGTGAGTTCTGGATTTCAGAAGTGAGTTTTCTGGGTCATGTGATTAATCCTCAGGGCATTGCTGTTGATCCTAGTAAGGTCTCCACAGTGGTGGATTGGAAGAGGCCGACTAATGTGAAGGAGGTGAGGAGTTTCTTGGGCTTGGCTGGTTATTATCGGCGTTTTGTGCAGGATTTCTCTATCATCGCCAAACCGATGTCTCAGCTTACCCAGAAAGGTGTGAGATTCCAGTGGACTGATGAGTGTGAGCGCAGTTTTTGCATTTTGAAAGAGAGGTTAGTGACCTCTCCTATTCTCACTCTTCCCGAGCCAGGGAAGCGGTTCACAGTCTTCTCAGATGCGTCTCGAGTGGGTCTTGGCTGTGTTCTCATGCAAGACGGTAAGGTGATTGCTTATGCGTCGAGACAGTTAAAGAAGCACGAGCAGAATTATCCCACTCATGATTTGGAGTTGGCTGCGGTTGTCTTTGCTCTCAAGATTTGGAGGCATTATCTATACGGCGAGCCTTGTGATATTTTCACAGATCACAAGAGTCTCAAGTATATCTTCACTTAGAAGGATCTGAATTTGAGGCAAAGGAGGTGGTTGGAGTTGATCAAGGACTATGATCTTACTATTCAGTATCATCCAGGCAAGGCCAATGTAGTTGCTGATGCTCTTAGTCGCAAGGCGACTCCCGCTACTCTAGATTACCTCATTGCTGATTTTGATCGCATGGGAATATCTTATTGTTATGTGGGCACATCACATGTTGAGACACAGTTGATTCTTGAGTCAGCTATTCCAGACCGTGTGCGGAAAGCACAACAGAGTGACCGGTTACTACAGGAGGTTAGGAAGCGTCTGGATGAGGGCAAAGAGGGTGATTTTAGCATGGATGATTTTGGTGCTTTGAGGTTTAAGGGCCGTCTTTGCGTACCGCAAAAGGCGGAGGTCAAAGATGATATCTTGAGGGAGGCATATCGCACTCCGTACACTGTTCATCCTGGTGAGACTAAGATGTATCGAGATCTGAAACAGAATTTTTGGTGGAAAAGAATGAAGGTGGATATTGCTAACTATGTGGCTTCTTGTGGTGTTTGTCAGCAAGTGAAAGCTGAGCACAAGCGTTCTGCAGAGTTGTTGCAGCCTTTGGAGGTTCCCCAGTGGCCTTGGGATGATATCTCTATGGACTTTGTGGTGGCGTTGCCTCGTACGCCGCGAGGGAAGGATGCAGTTTGGGTAGTGGTGGATCGATTCAGCAAGTCTGCGCACTTCATTCCTGTTCGCACGACAAATTCAGCGAGTGATCTAGCTCCTATTTATGTGCGTGAAATAGTAAGACTGCATGGTGTGCCCAAGACCATCATTTACGACGAGGGCGCCAAGTTTGTCTCAAGTTCGGGAGAGTCTGCAGAGTGCATTAGGCACACAGCTCCGCCTTAGTCTGCGTTTCATCCTCGAATGGATGGGCGAACGGAGCGTACTATTCAGACTTTGGAGGACATGTTGCGATCTTGCGTTCTGTCTTGGAAGGGTAGTTGGGAGGACCAGTTGCCACTTGCATAGTTTGCTTATAATAATAGTTACCATTCCAGTATTAGAGCCGCGCCATTTGAGGTTCTCTATGGGCGGAAGTGCAGATCGCCACTTTGTTGGGATGCAGTGGGAGAGAAGGCAATTTTGGGTCCGGACTGGATTCAGAAGACCGTTGAGCGCGTGGCCATGGTGAGGCGAGAATCATTAGCGGCTCGAGCGCATGAAAAGTTATGCTGATTTGAGGAGGCGTGACTTGGAGTTTGCGGTGGGTGACCAGGTGCTCTTGAGAGTGTCTCCCACTAAAGGTATTGTTCGGTTCGGTACCAAAGGGAAGCTTAGCCCGAGGTATGTTGGACCATTCCCGATTATTGCAAGAATTGGGAAGTTAGCTTACCGCCTAGACCTTCCTGAGTCCATGCGTGGAGTTCACAATGTGTTTCACGTCTCGATGCTGAGAAAGTTTTTGAGACACCCAGAACATAAGATTTCATTGGAGCCGCTGACTATTGAGCAAGACCTCACAATTGAGTCGCGTCCGGCGCGCATTCTGGAGAGGTCGGAGCGAGTGCTGAGGCACAAGACGTTGGTATACGTCAAGGTCTTTGTGGGCCTTGATCACCGAGAGAGAGGCGACTTGGGAGTTGGAGTCTCGCATGCGCGAGCAATATCCGGAGTTGTTCACGTCAGGTACGTGTTATTTTGTTGTTTAATTTCAGCAGTGTAGTTTTTCTTTGAGTAGAACGACGAGTAGAATTCGGGGTCGAATTCTGTTAAGGGGGGTAGAATGTAATATTCTGGAAAGTAAAATAAATAAATAATAATCTCGTACGGGCCTATGCGTAATTTAAAAAAAAAACGAGAAGTTGTTTTTTTGGGCCGTGCTATAAAAGGATCAGAGAAATTAAGGGGTCAAGGAACCCTAGCTCTCGTTTCTATTTTTCCGAGCGCCGCCATTGTTTTCCTCGTTCTCGTCGCGTGGGAACTATCTCCAGTCGTGAGGTTGCACGTCCGCGCACGTGGATTGCCGGGCTGCCTTCTACCCGGCCGCACTACTTCGTGCCGTGCGCAGCGTCGTCTGCTGTGTCGCCCGGCCACCCAACGCCAAGTGCCGCCTGTGCAGGTGCGTGGAACTTGGACGACTGAACCGCTTGCGTGGGTTGCTGCAGCACGCCATCTCCTATCTTGCTTGTGCCGCCGTGTGAAGCTAGTAGTCAACACATGATTTGTTAGCTTTGGCCGGCTGTGTGTGCAAGTGGAAAAAAAATAAAACCAGCCGACAATAGCCTTCTTTGGGTGCTGTAACATGGAAGCAATCACCATACGCGGCTACTTGGGACTAGCTATTATGTGTTGCATGTTTTTCATGGGAGCATGAGAGCTTGAACAGTAGAGGAGACAATTGGAAGAAAAGAAGCCAAGATCTGGATTTTTATCGTGAGAGACGTCGTACTTGTTGCCATCTTCTAGCCAAATCGTGCGTCGCAACTAGTAAAGGCAAGTGCATGGTAGACAGCGATCAATGATTGATCGCTGTTTTCTTTATCTTCTATTACCATTATTGTTGTGCTTTTATTTTATTTAATTGCAAACAAGGGATTGGTATGTTTATATCTTTGTTGACAATCATGATGAAAAGTTGGATATGATGTATATGATGGAGTGTGCATTTTTCATACATAAGCATCTTTGCATATGAGCAGGTGATCATGTATGATCACAACTCCACGGGAGTGAAGGAGGTCCCCGATCCTTATGGAGGAACGGGCTTGAGAGTGAATGTTGTCGCGAGCATTCACTCATGCTATACCGGTATACACGAAAGAAGTGCATGTGGACATGTAGATTAGAGTTGCATTCATAAATGAGATTAATGTGTGTTAAACAAAGGGAAGATAACAGCATGAGAATATTAATAGAAGTACCTGTGATGATAATGAAGTTATTGAATGCTGTTGATTTATTATTGTTCGGTGTATATTGATGTGTTTGCTGAGTCGTGGACTCACCCTTGCTCTTTTGTTGTCTTTAGGTGATCCTCAAGGACGCCGTAACTGAGAGCGAGTAGAGCACATGGACAACACTTGATCATTTGCCATAAGAATCTTTTCATTCAAAATTGGATTACCCTTGGACATGTTAGAGGTTGAATAAAGTTTAAGACAACGTTTTGGACTAGACTATTTGTTTTAATGATTTGGATTCATTGGTTGGTGCTATTTTGGACTATTTACCTGGTTATATTCCCCTTGCTTATTTATTATCATTTGATCCATAATTATGCATGTTCTTTTGTGATCCATGGATATGTTTATTGTTGTTTTCTTGCTGTAATTTTATAGTGTGTCGATAATTATTAGGCTCAGTGTTGGGCTGGGGTGTTACAATTGACATGCTCATCCTTTTGAGATCTTTCAGTGTTTCTTCTTGTTTTAAAAATAATAGTTTTTTTTATTATTGACACGAACTGATATTCTAATCTTTTTTTAAATCAGCCGTGCTATGCCTCACATAAAAACTTTTACTCGTTACAATGGTCCAAATATTGCGTAAGTTTTCATAGCAAGTTCTCTCCACTGCAGGATTAAAATAATTGAAATATTTCCTGGATGATCATTATGACATTATATAAAGGAGAAAGTCCACTTTACCCCCGCCCTCTACCATCATGAAAGCCCAGATTAAAAAAAAAGCCCCTAGACCCTCCACTAAACCGGTAGTTAAGCCCCTCAACTTTGAATACCAGTGCGATTTTCACACTGACGATGGTATTGGTAGTGGTTTTGCTTACATGACATTCGACTGGGTTCGCTGAGTTAGTAAGACATTTGAGTCATGTCAGCAAGTCACCTCAGAGAGTGAGTCGGCGTCAGAGAGTGAGTCGGCAAGTTAATTAAAAAATAAAAGGCGAAAATCATTCTTCTTCCTCCCTTCCTCTTCTCTCCTCTCTAGTGGGTCCCACTTTAATCTGCTAACTTAACACCGATCGCAACACCTCCTAGTCCTCCTAGGTCGCCATAGCAGCCGGAAGTGATGTCCACTTTATCAATACCTGCAAATGAGCAGCGTTACCTTTCTTAACCAAGCGTCGATCGAGGATGTCCTCTGGTTGAACATCCATCTGAGAACAGTCCACCGGATGAGGTAAGGATAAGAACAGTGGAGTGTGATCCGGCACATGAGGTTTCAACTGAGACACATGAAACACCGGATGCACCAAGGCTCCCTCAAGAAGCCCCAACTTGTCTGCTGCTAGTCCAATCTTGTCCAGAATGGTGTAAGGACCAAAGTATTTATAAGACAACTTCGGGTAAGGACGATTAACAATTGACGACTGAGCATAAGGTTGCAATTTTAGAAACACCTTTTCGCCCACCTGAAATTCTCTCCAGGATCTCTTCTCATCGGCAAAATTGTTTCATGCGAAGTTGGGCTTTGGCGAGTTGCAACTTGAGAAATCCTGATTATGTCTCCCTCTCAGTGAGAATCTCAATAACTGAGAAGAACAAGAAGAATGTCCGATTGTGGTTCAACTCCATGTAAAGCTTTATACGACGTGTAGCCTAAGGACGTATGATAACTAGTATTGTACCAATACTCAGCGAGGGGTAACCACTGTTGCCATTTTGCTGGTGTTTCCTGAACCGCACAACGCAAATACATTTCCAAGCATTGATTAATTCGCTCACTTTGACCGTCGGTCTGGGCATGGTAGGCAGTGCTCGTTTGTAATTTGGTGTCCAAGAGCTTACACAACTCCTTCCAGGACAAGCTGGTAAAGATCCGATCTCGATCCGAGGTGATTGCTCTTGAAATGTCATGTAATTTTGTTTGTTTGTTTACAAGTTAAATTTACTCATGCTTTACATTCGATGTTTTATTTGCGCGTATTTGCTAACTTGAAGTTGTTTTGCAGGTATGGCTCGTGACCCTCGTGGACCCAACTGGAGTTTTGGACTCCTAGAGGAGCGCATCGACCGGCTACATCGCACGTCGCGTCGTGTCCCGCATCCTGCGGGTGCGAGCAACGCGACTGTGTTGGGGGTGATCTGCACGCGTACACCTCAGGTGGCCTTAAGGCTAGAACCACGCTGGACAAACAAGTTAGCATACGTCGATACTATCTTCTCGCCATACGTACCTTTTGTACTGACTTTTTCTTACTTCGCAGGCTCAGCGTTGCCGGTCTACTACCTCTCGCCCCGGATGGTGCAGGCCACAGATGAGGACGAACCGGCAGCACCAATGGTTGGCGATGACAGAAACATCCATGTTGGGCCAAAGCAATCACGATGCTCCCCGTTCGACCGCTCCCTGCTGACAGCTCTCATGGACCGGTGGCGGCCGGAGACTCACACTTTCTATCTCCCATTCAGGGAGATGACCCCTACCCTACAGACTTGGGTAATCCTTCAATAAAATCCACAGTCACATCTTGCCAAGCTCCAGCTGGAATCGGAAGAGGACACAACAAGCCAGGCAACTTGCAATGCTCATGCTTGGCTTGTTGACAGACATTACATTGTTTAACAAACTCTTCAACATCTGGTTTCATGCATGCCCAACTAAAGACCTTCTTCGCTCGTTGATAAGTAGCTTGACTACCCGAATGACCCCCAACTGGTGAAGCATGAAGAGCATGAATCAATTTAGTCTGCAGCCCCGCATTAGACCCAACCCAGATTTTTCCTTGATGTCGGATGATACCATCGTTTAAAACATAACCCTGAGCATTGGAACCGGTCATAGCCAGCTGGGTCAGCAATTCTCTAGCATGTGCATCAATTTCATAAGAATTAAGGACTTCTTGAATCCAAACCAGCTGGTATAAGATCGAGGAGGCCGACTAGAGGGGGGATGAATAGGCGGTTTTAAAAAATCTTTCGGCTAAAACCAATTAATAATGCGGAAGCTAATAACAAATTGGTTTTGCACAATTAAAACCTAAATTACAACCTGAGGAACGTAATTGAAGTATATGCTTTGATTGAAGAAAATCATTTAGCGTCATAAGTTATTAGAGTTCTTAGAAACTAACCACTCTTCATCATGCATAAATCATGTAGTTGTATGTCCATATTCTTACTCTATTAGTTTTTTTTCAAATTATCGCACGCACATGAACCTCTATTTAATCTCAAACAATACGTTAATTATGTGTGTGGTTAATTATTTTATTAGTTTACATGGTAAAATGTATTAAAGTATTTTGTTCACGCATATACCGATGCACCATAGACGACCTATCTTGAACTTATCTTTCCTCATACGTCAGCTACCCCTCCAAACCGTGTGGCTGCTATCTATTCTCATTGTCACAATTTTTTGCTTCAACCTCAAACAGTAAACCCAACTCTTGATCGACCCCCCTTCAGCTGTTACCCCTTCCAATGCATTACCACATAGTTTTCTTCTACTTCTCCCTAATTATTACTTCATGCTAACCATTGCGACATCAATGTGAATACACATGCAACCGCCGTCGATCCCAGCTAGCGACACGTGTCACACTCTCTCTGGTGACCCCCCCTAGCATATTCCCTACGACTACGCTATCTCTACTCCAAGCTTTTTTTCTCCCTTATCTTTGTACGCCTGCACTTATATTTGTATGGATGCATGCATGTACATACATATGAATGATGTTATACATTGTCGACGCCCTATTCTCTCGTGTCAGTCACTCATCTTCTTCGACGTTAGCCAACTCAACGTTGTAGCTCCTCACTAACCGTGATGACATCACATCTTCACTAATGTCGGCAAGTCTACTTTAGTAGTTGTCTAATAATATGGAGAATCTTTTCACCATCGTCGGCGACAACGTGCCCCTCACTAGTGATGGCATGCTCTTAGGCCTTAGCTACCCCGATGACCACATATCATCCACAGCTCGTCTTAAAAGCAAAATTTCATCTCCTTTCTACCAGGGTTTCCCCATCATCGAATTTCTTTGGCCACTAACTTCTTCGACAACGCCGACGCTCACCACTTGTTATCGCGACCCTTGGCTCCTTCAACACCGGACTTTCTCTTCAATGGCTCCAGCGAGCAGCACGATATTGTCCTCATCTCCGTCGTTGCCGCCTCGGCTCTCGCTTCCCACGATATTGTCCTCATCTCCGTCGTTGCCGCCTCGGCTCTCGCTTCCCATGGATCAATGTATTGTTGTAGGACAGATCAATGTCATTGCACCCTTTGTGGTCTCATCCGACACCATTCATGTTATCCTTGTTATAACTAGTATTTTTTTAATCAAAATTTTAGTTATTATTTTTTATTTGTGTGCCATAGGAAGCAACAATAGAAACATATGACCTTAAGAACGAACGTGGTGGCTTCTTTTGTATCTTCTCAGACACCATTCATGCCATCATCGTTATAAATTTTATTTTTATTCAATATTTCAGTTATTTTTATTAGCGTTCGTATACAAATCAAATTGCTAAAATTATTTAATTTATTCGTAATTGTAGTTATTTGGGGATTTTATTCCAAATTTTAGTCCTTTTTCTAGGAATTCATATTCGAATCTAATTGCTAAGTTTTCTTTAATTTTTATTCTGAATTATAGTTATTTAGGGATTTTTACTTTGGAATTTGTATTGAAATCAAATTGCTAATTTTATTTTATTTTTATTCAGAATTTCAATTATTTTTTAGTTGTATTTCGTATACTAATCTAATTGCCAATTACTGTTTAATTTTTATTCTAAATTATAATTATTGGATTTTGTATTTAAATCAAAGTGCTAATTTAATTTAATTTAATTCCAAATTTCACTTATTTTTGCGTTGAATTTCGTATACAAATCTAATTTCTATTTTTTGTTTTTTATTCCAAAATATAATTATTTACATATTTTAATTAGAAATTCATGTCGAAATCAAATTGTTTATTTTATTATTATTTTTCTCTGAATTTTAGTTTTATTATACTTGATATTGACTCTTTTACTTAGAAATTTGTCTAGAAAAATGTAATTGCTGGTTTTATTTTTATTTTTTATCCTGGATTTTAGTTTTATTTTGCTTAGCATTGGCTCTTTCTGTTAATCTAGACCATTATAATCTGAACTCATTACTATCGACGGTGCAAATCTTTCTCCCTTTTCGCCGATTAATGTAGATATTTCTAGCCTTTAAGATCAAATATGGGGATTTTTTTAAAAAAAAACTCTGTTTTAGTAAGATAATAGATAGATGTAAGTTTGTAAGCCAACACGATTTTTGCGTGATGCACCGCCGGAATCTTCAATATCCGTCTTTCAGGATCTTCATGTTGTCGTTGCTATCCCTGATTTAGCGTGTTTTTGTCGTACCATGATCACTCAATCACTGAAGAAGAGCATCTCAGAGAAACACATAAAAACAAAGGCATTTGCCACATTGTCGGTGCGGTGGGTGCGGTGAACCAAGCTGTACCAAACGCGACGCAAATGTTCAATGTACCATGGTTCGCTCGGCAGCATCCGCCGCCCCCCATACCCATACCCATACCCATACCCATACCTACGGCTAGGGCTGGAAACGAGCCAGGCTCGGCTCGGCTCGGCTCGTTGTGGCTCGGTTTAAACTCTGGCTCGGCTCGGCTCGGCTCGTTTGGAAAACGAGCTTGAATGAAGGCTCGGCTCGGCTCGAAAAAGCTCGGCGGCTCGAAAGCTTCGTTCGAGCCGGCTCGAAAAGCTCGCCGAGCTCGGTAGAATAAAATGATTATATGAGTTATTTATCATCAATTCAAAATTCAATCATCTTGATTATATGGGGTTGCACTCGGCTCGTTTGGCTCGCGAGCCGGCTCGAGCTCAGCTCGAGCTCGGCTCGAAACTTCACCGAGCTCGAAGCCCGGCTCGGCTCGGCTCGAAAAAAGCTCGAGCTCGAGTGAGCCGGCTCTGCTCGCAACAAGCTCGAGCCGGCTCGCGAGCCGCGAGCTTTTTTGCCACCCCTACCTACGGCGCAGCGTAATCCGCCCCGGCCCGGTGCTTCACGGAAAGCGCGCCCCCTGCATCAAGGGTCTACTACCACACCACGTCACGCCACGCGAAGCCGGCGCGACACGACGACACACGGCGTCACGGTCACAGCCAACACGGGTTTAGCGGGTAGTACGGGCTCGCTTCGCTTTTGCTTCCGCGGCCCGGACGCGACGAGACGAGACGAGACGAGACGCGACGTGTGTGGTAGTGGTACGTGCTCCGGCGTCCCCGTCGCCCACGTTGCCCTCGCCACATTCCCGCGTCCGCCCCACGCCAACCCGGCGCGATGCCAATGCCACACGCCGCCTACGCGCGGCTGCTACGACCCACGGGGGAAAAAAAATGTGATGGGGGTAGCGCACTCTCGCTGGGCCCCGCGTCGCGAATCCCGAATCTGCGGCCGTGGGGAATCCGGTCCGTCCGTCGCGTCGAGCGGCTCCCTCCTCCTCGCAACGTCGTGGGGGCCCACCTAGAGATTGGTTCCCGATTCCGGAGATAATTGCCCGGGTTCTAATGCCGGCATTGCCTTTGCCGTTGGGTTAATTAATTGCGTTTGTTAATGCTAATCCCCGGGTTAGACCGCGTCTAAGCCGGGTTCGCGTAGGTCGGTTGTATGGAGGGGGTTCTATGTGGTAGCGTAAGATAAGGTAGGGGATGTATTAACTAACTAGATGAGAAATTCTCCTACCAGGAAAAAAAAAATGGAATTTTAGTAATCTTGCATGAAAATCAGGTGCACCCTAGAGCTTCAAGTCATGCTACTAGTGTTTAAGCTTGCACAAATTCAATATAATCGTGTCAACTAACTAATTTACTGTTGTGGAGACATCGTAGTCCTCTTTAGCCTTGATCGTGTAATTAGTCCATTTCTATCATTTATTTCTACTTATGAATTAGCATAGGCCCGTATAAACTCAAAATCAATGGCTAAAATTGTAATACCTACTCTACTATAATCAGTCTCATCCTAAACTATCGTGTTGTGTTAAATTTAGTGGTCTAAACTGTGTCTGAAAAGTGAAAACACCCTGGAATAATTGCCTCCTAAAAACCATTAAAAGCAAGCAACAGTGACCTACCCTACCGTAAAAACCAAATGTGCTTTCCTCGTGCGTCATTTCCCAACTTCCGCACACAAGCACAAACAAAGTGGCTGCCACATAATAACCCGAATCATCATCTAACGGAGGACAACAGTCCTCAGAACATGTACAATGACGTGTATCGCAAATAAAAACTAACATTTTTAGATAGATAAGATATTTATTTTATACTATCGGTGTTTAACCGATGTTTAAGTATATAACTATATTAAAAAATTAATATAATTATCTCAATATTTACCATATAGCTATTTCCATTAGAGGAAATAATCTTTTAGATATGTACTTAATAATGTGGTTATTTTTATAAAAAAAAAAGTCATATGTATAAATATCTGTATGGTACCTGCCCTTAAACAGCCGTCTTCGTGACCAAAAAAGGGGAGAGGAGAGGGAAGAAACCAAGAAGCGTCCTCATCCTCCCATCTATAAATTCCCCTCCTTTACTCTTCTTTATATAGGAGGCATCAAAGACAAGAGGAGGAGGGCACCAAGGACTACTTGAGCGTCTCCTCGATCCAAATCTTTCCGAGAGAGTTCTTGGTTGATCTCTTCCTCTTCGACCACCTCCGAGGGTACACTCCTTTTTCTTTCAGTTTTGTACTGGTTTAGCTGTTTAGGATCCCCTTTTTCTAAGAGGATCTGTGCTTTATTGATCTTGATTTGCGATCCTGCTGTCGTATTTCGTGGTTAGATCGTTTAGGGATTTAGGGTAGAGCCGTAGAGGTGTTCTTGATGTTGTTAGCACATCTCAGCCGTTTAATATTATTGTCTTAAGGTTGAATATCTCGGCTTCTTTTTGTCATGATAGTACGCAACTATTTGCGTTTATCTGCTAGGTGATTTCTTTTTAACCTGTTTTGATTAGATTTTTACTATATATTTCCTTATTTACAATCATCGAGAGAACTCTAGGAAAATGGTTGTTGGTCGCAATTTTGTAAAATAGTTGTTTCCTGCTTATTGTTTAAGTTCAATTAGAACAGTGATGATTGCTGGTGGTATCTAAGCATGCTATCATCAGTTTGGATACAGTTATTGCTCCTTGATTCTGGTAGAGATAGCTCCGCGATTTGACCAATTTATCTTTGTTTAATCTTGACTGTCCAAAAATAAGTTACCTGTGATGCAAACAATTTAGTCAGTAGTCATTGTTCATGAGATGGAGCAAAGGTGCTCATGGCCCTGGGTTCATTTTACTTTACAATCATGTGGAGCTAACCTAAGCAGATGTGTCTTGTCAAAGATACGTTTTTTAGCTGTCCTTGATGTAATTAGTATCTTGTCTAGAATAGTATGTAGACCAAAGGTTGATTATGCCCTATGAGACTGTTGTTTGGAAATGATAATTAAAATGGGAATTGAAGGTATGGATGTGGAACTGATAATTATGTTCATAAGCCTGATTCCTTTTTTTTTTGTGTGGTGAGTTTAATTATTGCTTCCATGTATGTGTTTTGCTTTTAGAAGTTATTTTTTTAGAGGGCACACACTCAACTTACGCTCCACTCACCACCACCACACGCACACACGCGTAAAATTGTGAGAATTGCAATTCTTTGTTTTTCCTAACTTTCCACCACCTAATTCCATTCACAGCATCTTATTCCTCTAACCAAGAAGCCTTCATTTAACCCCAGGAATATGTTTGATTCATCTTGAAAGGCGGTTGGTTCATTGGAATTAATATGTTGCTAGAAAAAGAATAATAGGAGAATTTGGAATAGTGCAAGCTTTAGGTGGTGGTGGGAATGATAATGAAAACACTTGGGTTTCAAGCTAGGCTACCTTATGATAGCTATAAGCAAATTTTGATTCTGAGCTGAAATGGCAGCACGAGCTGCGCTCAGTGTTCTTCTCTACATCACATTGGTTCTCTCCTTATATCTGCCTGTAACAAAAGTTTCTGTCTTGTCCTTTTATGACTTGATTACTGGAATGAGAATATATGAAGCTGTAATTCACCTGTCTATACTGCATGTTCTAATGATTCATTTTCTTACTTTGTACAGCTCTTGGTGTAGCTTGCCACTCTCACTAGTCAAGTTTTCATGTCTGATCTCGACGTTCAGATCCCAACTGCCTTCGGTATGCCTGTTGTTCTTTTGGTCCCTATTCTCTTTGAAATTACTTGCAGTGTCTGGAATATCGGTAGCTTATTTTATTTTGCTGTACATGTACAGATCCCTTTGCTGAGGCCAATGCTGGGGACTCTGGTGCGGCTGCAGGATCAAAGGACTATGTTCATGTACGCATCCAGCAGCGTAATGGCCGCAAGAGTCTGACCACTGTCCAGGGATTGAAGAAGGAATTCAGCTACAACAAGATCCTCAAAGATCTCAAGAAAGAGTTTTGCTGCAATGGTACTGTTGTCCAGGACCCAGAGCTTGGCCAGGTATTGTGTAATGACCAAACTTGTGTTCCTTGATCGCTTGTTTAACCTTTCAGCAATTTTTACAAGCTATTTATCTGTTCAATACCTTGCCACTATAGGTAATTCAACTTCAGGGCGATCAGAGGAAGAACGTTTCCAATTTCCTTGTCCAGGTAGGGATCATTTTGCTTTTCTCATGCTTATTGTGCGATATGAAGATGTCTAATTTTGTTACCTACTGTGTCCCGCAGGCCAGCATTGTAAAGAAGGAGCACATCAAGATTCATGGTTTCTGAGTAACTGCCAGCTCCGTAGCAAAGCCTGCATGCAAAGCAGTTATATATCTATCTGGGGTGGAGTATATTTGGTTGTGTACTAGCAGGCATACGCTTGCACGTTCCAGTACACACACAAAACCTAGCCACCTCTCTGCGTGTATGCTTGTTACCGTTGTTGTAAGAGGCACCATCATTAGATGGCTTGTTTCCCCTCATCAAAACTGAATAATAGATGCTACTTTAAGTGTGCTATCCTGCGTATCATCCATTTTTGCGCCACTGATACATATTTTGTACCGTTCGCAATTCTGGTTGCCTTACATTCTTTGATGCCATGGTATGGCTTCGCGCTCTTACAATCGTTCTTGCAATGCTTCATGTCAAGTTTGATCAACTTGTAGGCTCAATTGTTTTTCAGTGAAATGTTCCGCCGTTGTGTTGCGTGCCCCCTTTTTTTTGTATCATTATTCTGGGGTGTTGGTTCTATAAACTTTCCTAGATCAACTTTGATAGGGAAGCGTTATAACCTCTATTCGAGGCCGTGTCATGTATTTATAGGCTGCATCAACATCGGCAGATTAAGGTACAGAGTTGGTTACAAAGTTCATGCTAAGCCATATAATCTATCCTATCTCTATATATGCAGTGTAAACAAAGAGATAGGCCAACTCACGCACACGCTAATACAGCTGGTTACAATGACGCATTGATATACAAGAGTTAAACTCTAGCATCCTCCCTTAATCACAACTTTGGTAAATTGAGATTACGTTTAAATTCTTCCAAGTTCCTCACGGGCAGTGCTTTTGTAAAGCCATCGGCGATCTGATCCTTTGAACGGACAAACCGAATTTCCAGTAGCTTGTTAGCAACTCTCTCTCACAAAGTGATAGTCTATCTCAGTGTGTTTGGTTCTAGCATGGAAGACATGATTAACTGATAAATAGGTGGCACCAAGATTGTCACATCAGAGACATGGAGCTTGCTTTTGCGATACTCCAAGTTCGGAAAGTAATGACTGAATCCAAATAATTTCTGCAGTTGCATTGGCTAAAGCTTTGTACTCTGCTTCAGTACTTGACCTTGAAACAGTAGTGTCGGTGTATTAGAACCGATCTTACGTAAAGATTGTTTGATTCGGGGGGTCTCCTAGAGATAAGATCACGCAGAGTGGATTGACACGGGATGTTTAGACAGGTTCAGGCCTTCTCCGGAGAGAATAATAACCCTAATCCTGTGTGTATGGTATTCTTGATGATCAAGTAAAAGACTAAGACTATTACAGAGAATAGCACTTGTGTTCCTACTTGACTGGCTCTTGTTCGCCTCTTTTCTATCTCTCTGATCGATGCCCTTATATAGTCGTGAAGAAGTAGCCGTTTGCCTGCGAGATGCGCTGATTAATCCATGAACGGCGCATCTTTGGCGATAATTATCGGCGCCTCGGCTTCTTCACGCCGTCTGGCAATTATCTTCCAGAGATAATGGGGTAATTACGCACCATTAATAAGCGGAATAATAGTGCGTGCGAACTGCTCGGATTCCTTAATCAATTGGACCCACTCGCCTGTAGGTTTGATTATAAGGTGGTCGTAGTTTACCTGGTCGTAGAAGAACTTACGACCAGGTAGCAGTCGTAGAAGGACTTACGACCAGGTAGCAGTCGTAGAAGGACTTACGACTATGTAGTGGTCGTAGAAGGACTTACGACCATGATATAGTCGTAGCAAGACTTACAACCACTTATTGGACTTCTCCTTTTAGATAAGGGGTACCTCGGGGACTATGTGACATCATATTTACCCATAATAAAATTATAGATAAAAGATAAAAATGAGGATTATTAGATCCTCGTCATCTAGCCCCCACTTCAAGTGAAAGTAACTTACTTGATAAAGGTTTCAGTAAATGGACTTACGACCATGAGAATGTCGTAGAATGATAGTCGAAGGAAAAACTCTTCGACATTTGAGTGTTGCTTTGACCAGAATTTGCTTTATCGGAAGGTTGCTTACGACTATCAAAAAGTCATAAAAACCCCTATGACCGTCGATGGTCGTGGTAGGGAATCGGAGAAAAAGCTCTTCCGATTGATACTTCCTTCGACTAGAAAGACTTGGTCAAGAATGTAATTTTGCTTGGAGGTGACAATACGTACCTACTTTTTCTCGAGCGGACCATCCGGAGAATTGCAATCGCCTCTCATAGACTTGTCAGATGAAGCGGTTCCCGGCGGTACAACCATCTATCATAGACCTATAGCGGGACGGTTTCAAAGCGGCGGAGATCGTCTTGATTATAAAAACTTACCAGAGGTAGACTTGGATTTTACTTTTCCCAAATCACTCCATTGTTCTTGAGCTCTTGCTTTCTCCGTCTTCGACTAGGTTTCATCTTCTCGCCGCCAACCCAATCAAAAAAACTTCTTGCTTCGGCGAAATGGCCGGAGAGTTTCGAATGGGAGGAATCGGAGATGGATGCGGCTAAGATCAAGATCTTGGTCGATCTTGGAAGATCGAGAAGGCTCGGTGAAGTGGATTCCGCTATCGGGCAACAGATCGCCATCGGGGAAAATGGGCAAATCCCGTCTTCCAAGCGTATTGTGAGTGCGGCCTTGATTGCTGCCCACCCCTTTCTTCTGATAGTACTCGAACACTTTGGGGTGGAGTGGTGAACTTAGGTCCCAATTCCATTACCATGTTAAGTGTGTTCGTGTATCTGTGCGAGGCGTACTTGGGGATTCCGGCGGATCTCGAGCTGTTCCAATATTATTATGGGATGGCTCGACAAACCGGAATCGCCGGAAGCTGTGGTCTGAAGCTCCACGACTCGAAGTCGAAGGAGTACATTCAGAGTTTCACCCGGTCTTCGTGGCCGAGCTGGAGGAAGAGGTGGTTCTACTGGAAGGTCACCTCTGAAGACAGCCTTTCTTTCGTGGGGAAAGCTGCTGAAAAGAAATCTTCATGGGATTCAACCCCTGAAGATATTAGCCGGATTAGCCCTTATATTCAAGCCATTAAGGACTTGAAGGAAGAAGGGCTGACCGGATGGCATGTGGTGAAAGATTTCATCACACGCCGAATTAGTCCTCTGAAGAAACGAGCATCTCCTATGTGGAGGTACTCGGGAAGAGGAGACCCCACCAGAGACTACGAGGAGGGTAAGCAATTGTCGACTTAACTCTCCGTTTGGTCTTTCTCAACTTTGTCTAATATTTTTATCTGTTTACACAGATCTTTCACAGGCTGAGGTTGACTCCAGAGTCAGACTCATCTGTGAGAAGTCCCCGCCACTCCGAGGGGCGGTTCCTCAAGTCATTGCGGTTTTGTCCGCAGATGAAAGGATAGAGCGCCTAAAGGTAATCAGAAATCTGATTCTCTCTTTAGGACTTTATAGTCGTAGAAGATACTTACGACTAATGGTGATCGTAGAATATCTTACAATCAAGAAAAAGTCGTAGAAAAACTTACGACTTGGTACTAGTCGTAGAAAAAACTTACGACTAATTAGTGATTCTTCTTTTTCTGTTTTGCTTTACAGAAAGTAGGCATGGAAAATCGCCAGGACGACGAAGAAGTCGTTCTGATGACTATTGGCGCTGGGTTGTCGAAAGACAAAGACTCGGCTCCTCCCTCGAAGAGACGTCGACTTGTAAAATCTGCGACAAGGGGGAGCAAGTTCGAGTTCGGTCTTTCGACCAAACCTCTACAAGGCTGCGGCACCGTAGTTGTATCTGAAGCCGAGGCCGCAGTCGCCGGCCGAGGAGGTTGAAGCGGTTGAACCTCTCAGCGCAAACCTCGCAAGGCTAAGGTACCCTTCTATTATGACACGGAATCTTTCGCAGATTGGTGCCACTCCTAGTTTTATTAAACAACCGGAAAGGGAGAACTGGAAGGATTTTATGTCTTTTATGAAGGGCGATCTTGCATTAGCACAACACTCGCAATCGAGGCGATCTTTATACGGAATGGTCGAGACACCTCTCGTCCATCCAGAAGATCAGGAAACCAGAGCTCTGGTTCCTGTTCAAACTCTACGACCAGACGTGGTCGTAGCTGAGCCAAATGTTGAACCTCGACCAGACGTGGTCGTGGAGAAGAAGAGGTCCTCCGTTGGGAGGATCGCTCCAAAATTCTGGTTAAGACCGAGTGCGAGTATGTGAAATGTCTTGAAGTGTAAGAAGGACATTTACCTTTTCATTTTCACAACTGATTTGCTTTTCTTTATTTCATCAGACTCCTTGACCCGGGAATGCTTCACGAGAAGTCCATTGCTATCCCTTGACTCTTGGAGAGGTAGAAACGGAGGTGGTCGAAGCATCACCCTTGGCCCAGGTGGCCGATGAAGTCGAGACTCCCAGAGTGTCTCCCACATCTGCTGAAGTCGTAACTACGACTCTTGAGGTAGCGGTATTCTTGTTGAGGTGGCGCTCGACTCTCAAGTCGTAGAAACAACAGAGGCACTGTGGAAGCCTCTGTCAAGGTGGTGACCACTGCGACCGCTCTGGGAAGGAAATCGTAGGGGCGTTCCTTCCCTACCCAAAGAGAAATCACGAAACGGAAGGAGAAAATTTCAACTTCGTGGTGACTTCTTTGGGCTGCGCTCCGTCGTAGGGTCTTCTGCTTACAAATCTCGTGACCGAGTCCCCCATCCCAAAGATATTCCCAATACGGATAATACTTTTGACAACGAGCGCCTCGAGAAGGTGTGGTGGGACAAAGTCGCGAGGATAGATAAGCTGCAGCACCCGGACCTTGTATATTCGATTTTGCTAGAACGACTATGAATGTAAGTATCTTGAATACTTATATATGTGGCTTTCCTTCCCTTCTCACTTTGTTTTCTTTTTGCGAAAGCTCGGAGCAAATTCTTTGTTGTCGGTGAGTATCATCGACAACTTTTAGAGCTAAGACAAGAGAAGGAACTACTCTGCGCAGAGGCAGAGAGGTGGTAAGTCAATTATCATTCATAGTTGTTTTTGACTTAAATACTCGTAAAAAGTTTCACGAGAATAGTCATGGAAGAAACTCATGACGAAGTATCAGTCGAAAAGAACTTACGACTATTTACGACCAGGTGGTGGTCATAGAAAGACTTACAACCATATCTTAGTCGCGAAAAACTTACGACTAGGTCGGTGGTTGTAGAAGTACTCACAACCATTCGGTGATGTTTATCTTCGTTCTGTTTTTGTAGGTTAAGCGTTGATACGAAGACCTTAGTGACTCACTCATTGTGAAAAGAGGAGTCGAGAAGGCTAAGGAATGAAGTATTAGTTCTCTCGGATAGACTTGAGAGACTGCCTCGCATCTAAAAGATTGCGGGAAAAAATAAGCGATAAGTTACGAACTTAAGATCGCTTTTGATCTTTAACCTTTACTCGACCCTCCTTTCTTCTCGGATAAAGAAAAGAGATGCGGAAGCTCGGCATCAAGTTCAAGAAAAATCTTTGGTTATTCAGAGTTTTCCGCATTACTGCGAATAAGGATCAAGAACTCGAGGGTTTTAGAACTCGATTAACAGGTAAGTAAATCTTTACCTGTTATTCTTTTTTGAGTATTTTCTCTTTTCTAATGCCAATTTCTTGTTCAGAAATTGCTGCCCAATTGAGAAGCCTCGAGGCTGAAATCCAAGCAAAGACCTTAATCGCAATGAGTCCGTCGCATTGCTAAGATGAATCTGAGAGGACATCGAGCATGGGAGCAAAAGCATCTTTGAAACTATTGCTTCCCATCGAGAAGAGGTCAAGAAATTGGATTCTCAATTAGTAGGTAAGAAAAGCTTTTACCTATAATTATCTTTGTGTTATCTTCCTCTAGAAGTATATCTTTGTTTGACCGATATTATTCTTTTCAGAACAAGTGGTCGAAAACAAGAAGCTTCGCGAGGCTTCGACTTGTACCCAACAGGAGATGGAGTCGATGAAGACTAGTCTTCAAGGCAACATCACTCTCCTGAACAATGTGCTTAATGAGCTACATTCTGAGGGAAAAACTCCTCGAGAAGATACCATAGCTGCTCACACAAGTACCATTGGGGAACAAGTCGGAAAATTGCAAGAAATGGTGACCACTCTGAAGACTAATCAAGCTTGAATCGATAAGGGAAGCAGTCGAAGCTGCAGTAAGTTACGCTTTGGCGAAACTTAAAGCTCAAGACCCCCGCCTTAATGTTAAACCAATTGAAGCCGACTTCGACTGTCCTGAATCAGAGGCAAGTCGTCTGATTGAGGAAATGCGATCGATTGGTAAAAGGTGGCGAGGAAATGCAACTAGGCTCTCCCCTTCGAGTAATCTTGTAACTACCTTGTAAGGCGCATAATTTTGTTAATGAGTAATATATGATCCGCTTCATTTCCTGAAAATCATCTTGTCGAGTAGTTAGTAACTCAAAAGATAATAAACGAACGAAAGACTAAGAATTGAAGTCAAATTAATAACTTTATCCTAGCCCCCGACTATTTGCTTAGATTGTTTAGACAATCTAAATAAATAGTGTTTAAAAATGGGGTTTCTGAAAACAAAGAGAGGTTTATTTAACTTATAGCTTTTGTTACGGTTGTTAAGCACTGGTCGAAAAGAGTAGAAACGACTTGACACTAGGAAGTTCCTTCTAGTGGGCGGGACCACGTCAGAGAGGAAAGACTTCGACTAGGTGATGTTCCCATCTCGACTAGTTTAATCAAACCAAGAACAACAACTTGAGTTAAACAAACGTCTTAGAGTACTTTAGTCATTCGTTCGTCCTTTTTTGGTGGACTTCGATAAGTCTTTTCCAGTAGCAAAAGTAGGAGACTGAGCGACACTAGGAAGTTTCCTTCTAGTGGGCGGACCACATGCAGAGAGGAAAGACTTGACTAGGTGTGTCTCTTCCTTCAACCGATTAAAACAAATCGAGTACACTAAATGTGGTCGAACAAATGTAAGAAAGTGCACTCTACTTAGAATATTTTTTGAATTTACTGGAAAAAATAGACTAAGATTGAGAGAGTTGGCTTTGATAACATTACGACTAGATAAAACCCGAGCTCTTTGTATTGGCAGAAAAAGTGAGTAACGAGTCGATGCTAGGAAATTCCTTCTAGTGGGCAGAACCACATGCAGAGAGGAGAAGTTTCGACCAGATGATGTTTCTCGCTTTTCGGCCAGTGTAAAGAAAACTGCGTGTTTTCATATCATAGTCGAAAGATTAAAAAAGCACTACTCAAAAATTAAGGCAAAAAGAGGTAGAAAGAACCTGGACTTTTATTGCCTGAGAAACTGGTCACACATAGAATTTACGTAACTGGTCGATGTTCCAAGAGTTTGAGAGAACCTGTCCATCTTCCATTGCTAGTCGTACCGACCCTGGCCGAGTTACTTCGACCACTGTGTAAGGACCTTCCCATTTAGGGGAAAGTTTATTCCGATTAGACTTGGATTGGCAGAGCCTCAATACCAAGTCACCTACAGCAAGGCTGCGAGGTTGGACCTTACGATTATAGTATCTGCGCAGGGCTTGTTGGTAGACTGCCGAACGGATTAAGGCTAGGTTTCTCCTCTCTTCGAGTAGGTTAATGTCATCTGCTCGAAGTTGTTCCTGGTCTGAGTTGTTGAAGGTTTCAACTCGTGTCGACCGCAATTTTAGCTCCGGAGGAAGCATGGCTTCGCTCCAAAACTAGAAAAATGGTGTTTCTCCCGTTGCTCGATCGGTGGTCGTCTGACCGCCCATAATATGGAGGGTAATTCTTGTACCCAAGCCCCGAGCGCTTAACAAGTCGGGTCGAAGACTCGAGTTTTAATTCCTCGCATTATTTGGCCGTTTGCACGCTCGATCGCCCCATTGCTTTGGGGATGTGCAATGAAGCATAGCATAGCTTGGTACCCAACTCGTCGCAAAATTCACGAAATTTTGCACTTGCGAATTGTTTACCATTATGCGTAATTATCCGACTTAACTCCAAATCGACTAATTACGCTTCTCATCATGAACCTTTTGTTTGCTTAGTTGTTATCCCGATTCTGAGTTCACTTGATCCATTTTGTGAACGTGTCAATAGCCACAAAAGGAATTCAAACCTCCCGGAGCTTTGGGAAACGGTCCTAGGATATCAAGCCCCAGTGCATAAAGGCCAAGAAAGAGGTATTGTTTGTAATGCTTGAGTGGTTGGTGTATCTGCTCTACCATGGAATTGGCATCGACACACTTTTAACCACCTCCTTAGCATCGTGCAGGTAGTGTAGGCGAAGAAAACCTTGTCGAAAGGCTTTACCAACCAATGTTCTGTAGGAAGCATGTGTCCCACAGATGCCACTGTGTATATCGTAAAGGAGTGTTATTCCTTCGTTTTGCGGAATGCATCGCATGAGTATCTGTGGATTTCATGGGGATATGCTCCAGATCTTAGGATGATGTGACAATTGGCAATGGCGTTTACGGTTTGTCGTTTCACGCTTTCGACAAAGTTACTGAGCTTCTTCGCTCAGGGGCGGTCCGACCGGTCCTTGCACGGCGGTCCGACCGGTCCCATATCGGTCGGACCGGCCATCTGGGGCGGTCGGACCGGCGATGACCAAAAGTTTTCAAATCGAGCTGGGCCAAAAATAGGTGTTGTAGACGAGTAAGGGGATCCCAATGCACTTGGTCTCATGATTTTTGGAGCCTCCAAAGAAAAGTTCTATTGGTTTAAAGTTTCGAAGGTTTGGATTTTGGGAGCTTGAATTTCGCTAAGTCTAAGGGCGGTCCGACCGCTCACGAGGGAGCGGTCCGACCGCCATGGAAGCGATCGACCGCTCACCGAGCGGTCGGGCCAGTAACTACTTGAACGTCGACCAACCGTGGCGATGTTGTTTTGTTAGGTCAAAGTCATTGGTTTCATGGCATATGATTTGCATGATGCATGTTTTGACTAACATGGGTCAAGTTGTGAAGAACTTGTTCCCGAATCGTGTTTTCTTATCGTGGTTGTGCGGGTAGCTTGGTGGTCAACGACGGTCAACGGCGAGGAGAATCGGGACTAGACTTGAAGAGTTGAGGTCCGAACGATCGACGATGCGGGTGAGGTCAACGACTCAAGCGTGACACAAGATGGACAATTGTGACCTATTGGCGAATCCATGATGCATGGTGAAGCGGTTTAGGTCAAAAGGTTAAAGACGGCGCTGCGGCGCGTGCGTGTGTGACCCGCTTGTTAGTGGGCCTTAACGGAGCCCAATTAAGTCAAACCCTAAGAGTTTTAGGCCTCCACTATAAATAGGAGGAGATGGTGGCTGCACTCTCTCTCTCTCGCCTTTTATGTTTTCAAAACCCTAATTGTCTTTAGGGAGTTGAGGTGGAGGCAAGGGCTCTTGATGGTTTGTGGAGAATTTCGTGATCTTTGATTGTCCATCGATCCATGATGGTGTGGATGTAATCCAAGAACAATCACGAAATCAATCTATGCAAGGTTTGCTTGAGATAAGTCTCTTTTCGTTCTTGCTTTCAATTTGGTGATTTTAGGGCTTTCTTTGATCCGCGAGTTTGTGATTGATTCTTTCACGTGAATTAGCTTGCTGTGATATGTGTGAATCTATCTAGCATCATCTTGATCATCAATCTCTCACGAACAAGCTTTAGGATCAAGTTTTCGTTCTTGCCCTTTTAGACCTTCGTTAATCAATTGACAATTGCTCAAGATCGTTCCAAGAATTATCATAATAGTCGATTGGAATAGGTCCTCAATAGCATATATAAGGTGTGTGCAAAGTTTCATAAAGATTGGAGTTGAGAATCAAAAGTTTCACCTAATTGCAACTTCGTCATCGGCCGATTTTATTATTGCGGATCGGTTCGAGTCGGCCGGTCGATCGCCCGTCATCACCGGTCGATCCGATTTTGAGCGGTCCGACCGCCAAGACAACGCCGGTCGATCGCCCGCAATCGGTCCGACCGGTTGAGTATAACGGTCGACCGCCCGTCTTTGTGAGTCTTGGTAATCTTAGTTGATTTTGGTATATTGCTTAGGGGTTTAATTGAATTCAATATTAGTCTTCCGCTGTACTGGTATATTGATCTTCATAGCTTTCTAATAGCTACCGGAGTTAAATTGTATTGAGTTCATAATTTGTGAAAAAGTGAGCGTGCTCCTATTCACCCCCTCTAGTCGCCTTTACGGTCCAACAAGTGGTATCGAGCCCTGTTAGTTCAATCTTGATCTTAACCGGTCCACCGAACTTTGGCGATGGATAAGTTTTCTACTAAACCGCATATCTTCGATGGGCACGACTATGCCTATTGGAAGAATCGTATGCGCGTCTTTCTTGAGAGCGAGGACAAGCTATTTGGGATGTTGTTAGAGCCTCACCGGTTATTCCCGAAATTGCTACACCGCTTCGCAATTCTTTTGGCTAACAACAATAAGGCTAAGAATCTTTTATATGGTGCACTTGGTAGACAAGAATATGATAGAATTTGCAATCTTTCAATCACAAGATGAAATTTGGAACACTCTCGAAACATATCATGAGGGTTCGTCCCAAATCAAAAAGGTGCGCCAAACTGCTTACAAGCGTGAGTACAATAAATTCGAGATGCGTCTGGAGAGAGCATCGATGACATTTTCATCGCTTTAATAAAGTAATTAATCAAATGAAAGTCGTTGATATTGAATATTCTCAATCTGAAAATGCCACCCATCTCTTGGTCGCAATCAACACCAAGGAGTGGGAGATGAAAGCTACCGCTATAGAAGAAAATGTTGATCTTTCAAGTCTTACTTTAGAATTGCTTTATAGTAAACTCAAGACTCATGAAATTAAAAGAGTTGATCATCCTAAGAAAGATAATTTAGCTTTGGTAGCGATCCTCTCAAAAGGTTTTGATGACTCTTGTGAATCTTCTTCGGATTTTCATTTGCTTGTTTATCTGCTATTCATGAAGAGGAGCTTGAAAGTATTCTGAAACAGAGTTAGCTCTTCTAGCTAAGAAATTCACACGGGCCTACAATAATGTGAGAAACAAAAGAGAGGTGGTCCGTAACATGCTATGAATGTGGTGAGCTCAATCATATCCGCAAATTGCCCCAAGTCGAAAGGTAAGAGCAATCATAAGGAAGGAAAGCTACTTGGAAGAAGCCTCCTTTCAACAAATCAAGGTATGAGGCAAATAAGCTTGTGAAGGTCGCCACCGGTCCTTGCCGCTTTTGAGGATCAATCCTTGAGCGATGTGGATACCGGGAGTGAGGAGGACAAGGAGGAGGAGATCCTCAAGGTAAAAGAAAGGAAGGCCAAAGACTTCACCGGCATGTGCTTCATGGTCGACACGGACGACATTGATGATAATGAGGTATCTTTTTCTTATGATGAGCTTTACGCTAAATATGATTCTATAGTTGAGCAATTGCTTAGTCAAGATGAAGCGCTTGAATTTGTTATGACAAAAATAAGAAATTAGAGTCAAAGATTAGCAAACCGAAAGTAGAGCTTAAAGCTGCTAAGACTCTTGAACTGATGAATGTTTATCTTGTCATGCTATGCATTCAAAATTACCAAGTTACAATCTGCTCATAATATTTGTGTACAACAACTTGAGAATGCTAAATCTGAACTAAATGAAATTAAAAGTGCTCCTTGTGAAAAATGTTTAGAATCTAGTAAATTGATTGCTTTTGATGTATTTGATTCTAGCCCTTGCACTTCATGCTTAGAAAAAGAACGTGAAATCAAAGATATCTTAGAAGTCGCTAGAGTCAAATATGCTAAGCTTAAGGACAATATTGAAAATACTACTTGTGCTTCATGTTCCACTCTTAAGCTTGAAATTGCTTTGTATAAGGAAAAATCTATAGTTAAAACTTGTGATGCTTGTGTTAACTTGAGAAAAGAAAATGCTTACCTTCATGATACATTAGAGAAATTTTCTAAAGGTAAGAAACAATTAAACATGATTCTTGACAAATCTAAAACTCCTTATAAGAAGCAAGGTTTAGGATTCAATTCTTTTCAAGACAATTCAAACCCAAAAGTCATTCAAGTCTTGGAAAAGGTTTAATTGAATTCAAAACTCAACTCGCAAAAACATCTTTTAAATCTGCGGGCTTTGCCCAACCTTGTATTAATTCAAATGGTGCCTCTTCTAGTGGTACCAAGTACCATTGCACTTATTGCAAAAAAGTTGAAATTTGATTGAATAATGTTGGCGTTAGGTTGAAAAATGATAGGAAAAATTTTGATAGAATTTCATTCATGCAACCTAGAGCTTCTATGAGACATGGTAACACTGAAAAGAATAAACCTGGATTAGGATTTTTCTCTCATGCAAATCATTATGTTTCTAGACATCTTAATTCTAATGTGTATCGATCAAGCGGTCGATCACCGTGGTCACCGGTCGACTGTTTTGGTCACCGGTCGACCGCCAAAGACAAAGCCGGCCGACCGCCCATGGACAGTCTAAGTCCCATGTTAAGTTAAACATTGCTCGTAATCGAATGTTAAATGAAATCAAGGATAGTACTTCTGGTTTATATACTCCTTGCAGACGTGTGTCTCAATCTCGATTCCTAAATCTTGTTTATCTAATCCCGATGATTGAGACACATCGTTCTTTTGCTCCTTGATTTTCGGGATTATCGCGAAAGGGAAGAACACGTGGTTCGTTGACTCGGATGTTCACGCCACATGACCGAAACTCAAAATGGTTCACCTCTTTCACGCGAGCAACAGTGATGACTTCATCACTTTTGGAGATGATACACAAGGGCGAATTGAAGGAACAGGATCAATTAGGGTAAACAACAAATTCATTCTAAAGGATGTCGCTCTTGTGGACAAGCTTAGGTATAATCTCCTTTCGCTTTCTCGACTTCTTGATGATGGTTATGAGACTGCTTTTAAGAAAAATGCTTGTCGTGTGCTTGATTCTCTTGGTGAGCTTGTGTTTGGAATCTCTAGAGTTGGTAGAATTTTTGGGTGACTTTTCGAATCTCTTCTTTGGATCTCTTAAATGTTTGCTTACATCTTCTTCTCGATTTTTGGCTTTGGCATCGACGTTTGGGGCACATTGGTTTTGATCATTTGACGAGTTAGCAACCTTGATCTCATGAGAGGTTTGCCTAAGCTCAAAGTTGTCAAAGATGTCAGATGTGCACCTTGTAGGCATGGCAAACAAGTTGCTGCCTCACATCCTTCTGTGACTATGGTTATGACTGACGGACCAGGACAGTTGCTTCATATGGATACTGTTGGTCCTGCTAGAGTCCGGTCAGTTGGTGGAAAATGGTATATTCTAGTCATAGTCGATGATCTTTCAAGATATACTTGGGTGTTCTTTCTTACTTCAAAGGATGAAGCTTTTGGTTATTTTCATGACCTTGTTCTTCGTTTGGCTTCTGAGCTTCCTGGTGCCTTGAGAGCGATTCGCAGTGATAATGGCACGGAGTTCAAAAATGCTTCCTTTGCTTCTTTTTGTCTTTGGCGTGGTATTGAGCATCGCTTCTCCTCTCCACACGCCCCTCAAAAAATGGCGTGGTGGAAAGGAAGAATAGGACCTTGGTCGAAATGGCTAGGACGATGCTAGATGAGTATAGCACACCGAGGAGATTTTGGGCCGAAGCTATTGCTACTGCTTGCCATATTGCAAATCGTGTCTTTTTGAGACCTTCTTTAGGCAAGACTCCTTATGAGCTTCGTTTTGGTAGAAAACCCTCTGTTTCGCATTTTCGAGTTTTTGGATCAAAATGTTTTATTCTTAAGACAGGCAATTTAGATAAATTTGAATCAAGAACTTTTGATGGGGTATTTTGGGTTATCCCGCTCATTCGAGGGTTTTCGAGTTTTTAATATTGAGACTAACATTATTCAGAGACTTGTAATGTCACTTTTGATGAGACTAGCCACAGAGCTAGATCAATTGCTCTGAGATGATTTACTGGTGTGAGAGAGTATTTTTGTGGAGGAAGATGAGGACGGCTAATGTCATTCCCTCATCTGCTGCTGCTTGGCGCCCATATTGATACAAGAACACCTACGCCTACTTCACCTTCGCTGAGGCTCTGCTTGCATCATCATCATCGCGAGCACTGCGGAGGTCGAAGAAACGACATCTCACCCGGCGCCCACTTCGCATTCAGAGACAAAGATCCTCCTAATGTATAATAGGTAATCTACATGAGCGAGTCACTCGCTCGGTATAATGATCCAAATCTCTACTCTCATTCGGCTTTTGTTGCTTCTTTTGAACCCCGCGATATATCACATGCTTTATCTGATTCTAGCTGGGTAAATGCCATGCATGAGGAGTTAGAGAATTTTGAAAGAAACAAAGTTTGGAACCTAGTAGAACCTCCTAGTGGTCATAATGTTATAGGAACCCGTTGGGTGTTTAAGAATAAACAAAGTGAGGATGGTTACGTGGTTAGAAATAAAGCCGATTGGTAGCTCGTGGTTTCACCAAGTTGAGGGGTTAGATTTTGATGAGACATTTGCTCTGTTGCTAGACTAGAAGCCATTCGCATTCTGCTTGCATTTGCTGCATCAAAAGGTTTTAAATTATATCAGATGGATGTTAAAAGTGCATTTTTAAATGGTTTCATAGATGAGGAAGTATATGTTAAGCAACCCCCTGGTTTTGAGGATCCTAGATATCCAAATCGTGTTTTCAAGCTATCTAAAGCATTGTATGGTCTTAAACAAGCCCCTAGAGCCCAGTATGATAGACTTAAGACCTTCTTGCTTAAAAATAATTTTGAGATGGGTAAAGTGGATAAAACCCTATTCATTCTTAGACGTGACAATGACTTCCTGCTTGCTCAAATTTATGTGGATGATATTATCTTTGGTGGTTCCTCTAATGCTCTTGTTTCCAGCTTTTCCGACACTATGTCTAGGAATTTGAGATGAGTATGATGGGAGAGCTTAATTACTTTTGGGACTTCAAATCAAGCAATGCAAGGAAGGAACTTTCATCCATCGACGAAGTACACTAAAGATCTTCTCAAACGCTTCAACATGGGTGATTTGCAAGCCAATTTCCACTCCCATGGCAACTTCAACTGCTTTTGGATCCAGATGAGGAAGGAGAAGTCGTGGATCAACGCGAGTACCGCAAAGATGATCGGCTCCTTCAGATTTGACCTCGAGACCGGACATTCACTTCACGGTATGCCTTTGTGCAAGATTTCAGCGCCTCCGAGAACTTCCCATCGCCAAGCCGTTAAGCGCATATTCGGTATTTACACTCTACCCTCTTATATGGCATTTGGTATTCTGCTCTTGACTTTGTCCATTAGAGGTTTTTCGATTCGATTTTGCGGTCATCGGTTAGATAGGAAGAGTACCTCGAGCACTGTCACTTTCTAGGCACGCCTCTTGTATCTTGGTCTTCTAGAGCGGTCTTACATTGCACAATCCATCTTTGAGGCGGAGTATGTTGTCTTTGCTAGTTCTTTGTAGCTGATTTTGTGGATGACGCCCACTTTGAAAGATTATGGGTTAAACTTTGCTAGTGTTCCTCTTTTACGTGATAACACTTCGCTATTAATATTGCTAAAAACCCAAAGCAACATTCTAGGACTAAGCACATAGACATTCGCTTTCACTTCCTTAAAGATCATGTTGAAAAAGGTGATATTGTGATGCACTTTGTAGAGTCCGAAGCTCAATTGGCAGATATTCTTACCAAGCCTTTAGATCAAACCAGATTTTCCTCCTTAAGAAGTGAGTTAGGGGTAATTTATCCTTATGGGTTGGTTTGAGGGGGAGTTTGATCTTTTTCTTATCTTTCCTTGTTCTTTTGATCTTTTATTGTTCTTTTTCTGAACTTAGTGATCTTTTCGAACTTTTTAGATTTTTAGGCCTTTTAATTGCATCTCATTGTGTCATATTGCATTCATATGAAAAATACAACAAGTGGTATGAAAAATTAAAAAAATGCATTGTAATATAAGATTTTACGCTTATATTTTAAAATTGATGAAGCTTTGCCTATTACCCTTTAGAGCTTTTGTATTTCAATTCTTGTTCAATGTCATGTCTAGTTCTTTGACTTGCTAGAATTATCATGCTTTTACATGTGTAGCTAAGTCTTTGCTATATGAGCTAGAACCTTTAAACAACTCAAACTAAGAAATTGCAATTTGTGGATGTTTTAGCGAGTTGCGTAATTAGTGCTCCTCTTGTGACATTGGCCCCGTCGAATTGCTTTGTTAGCTCTTTGATCTAAAATTGACCATTACTTGAGCTTTTGTGTTCTTGAGATTCTAAAACGCTCTTGTGAAAAATGAAAATCAAGATTGTCTTATGCTTAAATTGTGCCAAACTATTCTTACGAGACGCTTGTCAAATGACATGAACTTGGAGATAGTTTGATGAACCGACGATCTCATGGGGACCGCTTGTCGAAATGACATGAACCTCAAGATTTGTCGCCTTGTAGAAGCTTAGAAAGAGTTTGTGGATGGCTCCTAGTCCGGGATCTTCTTTACTAAGATATACCTTTAAACAACTTTTGGTCAAGCTTAGGATGAGTTTGTGGATGGCTCCTAGTCCGGGATCTTGTCACTAAGTTAGATCATTAGTCAACTTCAATATTCAATGCAAATGAGAAAAATGTTGACAAATGGGCGCTACAAAATTTTGAGCAAAATGATTCAATACGGGACTTGATTGACTCTTCTTGTGGTCTTTGTTAGATTTTTGATCTCACTTTGACATTTGACATGGCCAATTTCACTTTAGGATCTCTGTTGATGAACTTGTTTGAATTTGAAGCGTTGCTTAAATTGATCAAATCTACTGCTTTACTTTTGAGCCTTTGTGCTTAGCTTTGATATATATGTCTTACCATGATCTTGCTAGCGCTGTCAGGCTTGATATGCTGTTTGTGCAATATTCGAGATACTAGCTTGTTCTTTTGGGTAATCTCCAAAGCTTCTTGTAATCAAAATTGAAAAATACAAAATTGAAGCCACTCCATTGCACCTCATGCATATTCCTCTTTATGCTTCTTTTGTTTCTGCTTCTTTCTTTATTCTCTATTTGTTATTCCTGGATGAGAGGAAGGCATGATTCCTTGATGAATCCATTGTCAAAGGGGGAGAAGATGTGTTAAATGAAAAGATATCTCTTTGGGAGAAGATGTGTAATATTTCTTTGCTACTCTTATTTGGAGAAGATGTGTTAATGAGAAGATTGGGGGAGAAGTTTATACAAAGGGGAGAAACTGAAAATTTGAAATTTGATGATCATAGTGAGGGGGAGTTCTTGAGTTGCATTCTTATTGTCTTATTGAATATTCTGAACTTGAATTGCATTCTTTTATACTCACAATGATCATAGGTCAATTGAACAATTGTTCTTTCATATGGACCTCATGTGAGAATTTTGACCTTTTCTGGAAATCAAAGTTTTTATGCTTTCTTTTGCCTTGTCTCACATGCCTATACTATTCTGATGCCAGCTTGGTCATGTTCATTGCTTTTTCTTGCTTATGGACCAAGTTGTGCCTTTGTGCGAAAACTGCGAGTAAACTCGTTTTCAAACCTCTTACTTACATTTTCTGTATAATTGCCAATGTGTTCATCAAGGGGGAGATTGTGGATTTCATGGGGATATGCTCCAGATCTTAGGATGATGTGACAATTGGCAATGGCGTTACGGCTTGTCGTTTCACGCGCTTTCGACAAAGTTACTGAGCTTCTCGCTCGGGGCGGTCCGACCGGTCCTTGCACGGCGGTCCGACCGGTCCCATATCGGTCGGACCGCCATCCGGGCGGTCGGACGGCGATGACCAAAAGTTTTCAAATCGAGTGGGCCAAAAATAGGTGTTGTAGACGAGTAAGGGGATCCCAATGCACTTGGTCTCATGATTTTGGAGCCTCGGTGAAAAGTTCTATTGGTTTAAAGTTTCCGAAGGTTTGGATTTTGGGAGCTTGAATTTCGGCTAAGTCTAAGGCGGTCCGACCGCTCATTGTGGAGCGGTCCGACCGCCATGGCGGTCCGACCGGCCACCGAGCGGTCGGGCCGAACTACTTGAACGTCACCAACTTCGTGGCGATGTTGTTTTGTTAGGTCAAAGTCATTGGTTTCATGGCATATGATTTGCATGATGCATGTTTTGACTAACATGGGTCAAGTTGTGAAGAACTTGTTCCCGAATTCGTGTTTTCTTGTCTGTGGTTGTGCAGGTAGCTTGGTGGTCAACGACGGTCAACGGCGAGGAGAATCGGGACTAGACTTGAAGAGTTGAGGTCCGAACGATCGACGATGCGGGTGAGGTCAACGACTCAAGCGTGACACAAGATGGACAATTGTGACCTATTGGCGAATCCATGATGCATGGTGAAGCGGTTTAGGTCAAAGGTTAAAGACGGCGCTTATGCGAAGCGTGCGTGTGTGACCCGCTTGTTAGTGGGCCTTAACGGAGCCCAATTAAGTCAAACCCTAAGAGTTTTAGGCCTCCACTATAAATAGGAGGAGATGGTGGCTGCACCTCTCTCTCTCGCCTTTTATGTTTTCAAAACCCTAATTGTCTTTAGGGGAGTTGAGGTGGAGGCAAGGGCTCTTGATGGTTTGTGGAGAATTTCGTGATCTTTGATTGTCCATCGATCCATGATGGTGTGGATGTAATCCAAAGAACAATCACGAAATCAATCTATGCAAGGTTTGCTTGAGATAAGTCTCTTTTCGTTCTTGCTTTCAATTTGGTGATTTTAGGGCTTTCTTTGATCCGCGAGTTTGTGATTGATTCTTTCACGTGAATTAGCTTGTCGTGATATGTGTGAATCTATCTAGCATCATCTTGATCATCAATCTCTCACGAACAAGCTTTAGGATCAAGTTTTCGTTCTTGCCCTGCTTTAGACCTTCGTTAATCAATTGACAATTGCTCAAGATCGCTCCAAGAATTATCATAATAGTCGATTGGAATAGGTCCTCAATAGCATATATAAGGTGTGTGCAAAGTTTCATAAAGATTGGAGTTGAGAATCAAAGTTTCACCTAATTGCAACTTCGCCATCGGCCGATTTTATCGCTGCGGATCGGTTCGAGTCGGCCGGTCGATCGCCCGTCATCACCGGTCGATCGATTTTGAGCGGTCCGACCGCCAAGACAACGCCGGTCGATCGCCGCAATCGGTCCGACCGGTTGAGTATAACGGTCAGACCGCCCGTGCTGTGAGTCTTGGTAATCTTAGTTGATTTTGGTATATTGCTTAGGGGTTTAATTGAATTCAATATTAGTCTTCCGCTGTACTGGTATATTGATCTTCATAGCTTTCTAATAGCTACTGGAGTTAAATTGTATTGAGTTCATAATTTGTGAAAAAGTGAGCGTGCTCCTATTCACCCCCCCCCCCTCTAGTCGCCTTTACGGTCCAACAGTATCCCTTGGGTTCCTCGTTTATAGAGGACTCCTTCAACCAAAGTATACATTTTGGCTTTTCGGGATAATCGATCTGCCTCAAGATCATCTTCGGGTACGGAACCCTTGCAAAGATACTCGTAGATGGGAGTCATCCAGGTATCCTCGTAATCTAATGAGGCCATCTCAAGAGGAGGTGTCTCGGTTCTTCGACCGAGACGGTTTTGGAGTTGCTCCAAGAAAACTCCTTTTGGTATTATGGATCGGGAAGAAGCCATCCGAGCAAGTTGGTCTCATGAGGAAATTATCCTTCGAGGATAAATTGTACCTCGAAACCTAAAAAATGTTTTTCTAGCTTACGTACTTCTGATAAGTACCGAGCCATTGTTGAGTTAGAGCACTGGTACTCTTTCCCAATTTGATTTACGACTAGTTGAGAGTCTCCTCTCACGAGTAGTCGATTTAATCGAGAGTGCTTTCGCACTCGTATGCCGCCTAGCAAACCTTCGTGATTCGCCACATTGTTAGTGGCCCGAAAGTTTAATTGTATGGCATACTTTAAGGTTTCTCCTAGGAGATACCAGACCACCAAACCCGAGCCACTTAAAGTAAGTGACCCGTCAAAGTACATCATCCACCGGTCGTGGGAATCGATCGGGATCCCGAACAGTTCAGATTTGTCCATTCGGCGACAAAGTCCGCCAAGATCAGGATTTTATGGCCGTTCGGGACACGAAATGGAGGTCGAACTCCCAAGTTCGACCGACCATTTTGCAATGCGTCCCATTGCTTCCTTATTATGGAGGATTGCTCCCAAAGGAAACTCGACAGACATGACTATTTTGTGCGCTGAAAATAATGCCGCAGCTTCCTCAAGACATGAGGAGGGCATATAGAAGTTTTGAACCTAAGGGTAACGCCCTTAGGCCCGTAAAACTTCACGACGAGTAAACCGGTCGTTGTATGCGTTTCACGCTTCTACGACTAGTCTCGCGCTTCTTTGCTGTGGCGTGGCGGCTAGGTAAATTAAGAGCGCCTCTTCCGCTTTGGAGAAACCGAGCAGAGCACTCGAAGATACCTCTTGACATCCTCAAAGGCAACGTTTGCCTCGCTCGACCACTCAAAACCTTCATGTCTCCGAGAAGTTTAAAGAAAGGTAGTCCTTTTCTCCTAGTCGCATGCGATGAAACGACTTAAAGCCGCCATGCACCCAAAGTGAGTTTTGGACTTCCTTTTTGTGTTTGGAGGACGATCCGAGGATGGCTTTTATTTTTTCAGATTTGCTTCGATTCCTCGCTCGGATACTAGGAATCCAAGCAATTTTCTGAAGAAATTCCAAACACACACTTCTCTCGATTGAGTTTTAAGCGGTGCTTTCGAGGTTGTCGAATGTTTCTTGTAGGTCGGTGATATGATTAAGTCTCTTAATGCTTTTACGACTAGATCATCAACATAGGCTTCCAAATTCGGCCTAATTGAGATGAAAAAGTCGATTGCATTAAGCGTTGAAAAGAAGCACCGCATTCTTTAGACCAAATGGCATTTTGACATAGCAAAAGGTACCAAATGGAGTAATGAATGCGGTCTTTTCTTCATCGCTTAAACACATATTGATCCGTGGTATCCGAATATGCATCTAAAAACTTAATATCTCACAACCTGCAGCTTGAATCAACCAAATGATCAATACGAGGTAAAGGGAAATCATCTTTTGGACAAGCTTTATTAAGATCAAGAAAGTCCACGCACATACGCCATTTGCCGCTTGACTTTTGACCATTACAGGTTAGCCAACCACTGGGTGGTTGACTTCTCTTATAAAGCCCGCTTAAGTAGCTTATCCAATTCGATTTAATAGCATCTCGTCGATCGAGGGCAAATCTCCGTAATTTTTGTTTTACGGTACTTTATCGGCCGTAAAGCTAGCCTCATGCTCGATCACCTCCACGGGACTCGGGCATGTCGGATGCTTGCCACGCGAAGACATCTGCGTTAGCTCGGAGGAAGGTAATGAGGGCGTCTTCCTATTTGGGATCGGAAGTCTCCCAATGCGAGCAGCCTTGAGGGTTTCTCTCGCGTCGGAGGAACCTCTTTGACTTGGTCGTTCGGCTTTGGTGCAGCTTTAAGGCTCCGACTTGCTAGTCGAAGGTTGACTTTCATCTCGAGTTGGTATTTGACCAACCATCTCGAGGATCGGCGGTCGCAGCTTATACGCCATCTTTTGTCACATTGAATTGTGATCACTCCTTTGGGACTCGCATCTTAAGACATTGATACCCATAATGAGTAGCCATTAAGAATTTTGCCAAAGTTGGTCGTCCGAGTATGGCGTTATATGCCGATCGAAATCGACCACATCAAAGGAGACTTTCTCTGTCCTGAAATTACTTGGCGAGCCAAATGTTAAAGGAAGAGAAACTTGGCCAATGGGTTTGGCCGAAGACCCCGGTACGATTCCATGGAAGGAATATCGTACCGGCCTTACCTTTGTCCTGGGTACTTGCATCTCATCCGGGGCTTTGGTAAATAATATGTTCAAAGAATCGCCACCATCAACTAACACTCGATTTACCGACAGCTTGTTGATGGTGGGTTCGACCACAATCGAAATCGACTGATCGACTCATAGTGATCGGGCAATCGTCCTTCTCAAAAGAGATGGTAACTTCCACCACTTCGTAATTTATTGACAAGAGGAGTATGTATGGAATTTACCACTCGTCCGTGAGCCTTTAAGTTGTCGTTTGGAGTCGTATGCCGATGATCCTCCATAGATATGCTCAACGGTATGGTGCGGATCTTGGAATGGCATCTCCTCATCATCTGACGACTTTTGACCACTCGTATGTCCCACCGCCGAGAGTAGGGAGCGGTGCTTGCCGTTGTAGTAATCCTCGAGCTTTCTTTGGAAAACTTCGGCGCTATGAGGTCATGTCCTTCCTTTTATGAAAAGGACACCACCTTGGTTTGTCGCTCCTACGATCGTAGCTTACCTTTGCCTTGATCGGGGTTCGACTTGATGGTTTGGGGCTCTCTATCTTCACTACTAAGACCTCCTTGAAACCACTAGTTTGTGGTTTTGACTTTTATTTTCTTCTTGGACTTTTTGCTTTTTGTCCTTACCAACCTCACCGGCTCTCTAAGAGCGTGTGTTTCTCGATCGATAGTGTTATTCCACTCGACCGCCTCGTAAGCGATTGCATATCGATCGGCCATCTCAAAGAGCTCTAAGAACGGTGTTGGGAGGATTTAAAGCAATATCCTCTGTTATTCTTCTACTACGGACTCCTTGCTTAAAAGCCCCGATCACAGAGGAGTCGAAATTTCGGAATTGAGTTACTGAACCCGACTAAAGCGTTTGATGAATTGACGCAAAGTCTCGTTGTTGTTCTGCTTGATCCGGTGCAAGTCGCCTTCCTTTCGGTATGGTTGTATGTGCCTTGGAAATTTGCTCGTAGAAGATCACAGAGGTGTTGCCAAGAGTAGATCGACTCGAGTGGTTGGTTTAATAACCATGATCGAGCGGATCCTTCGAGCACGCTTGGAAGGTAATTCGCCATTACGTGCTCTCCTCCTCCTCCGCTTTCGGACAAATGTTGTATAGATCTCAAGAAACTCGATGGGATTTTGAGATCCATCAAATTTCTCCATGTTCACCGGTCGAAAATGAGGTGGCTAATGAACCGCTCAAGGTCGCGAAAATGCCCATCCGTAATTACTTCTTGACGCCTTCTTTGTAGGAAAGAAGGGTTAATGTCGCCAGTGATCGATACGACGATACCCTAACACAGTGACTGCTCGTTGTAGGTCTCGCTTGGGGAATACTCCTCGTAATCCACCGCTAGAATTTCTTTGCCGAGTAGTGATTGATCACCTCCTGAGGGCTACTTGATCATCACCGATCGAAAAGTATTTCTCGAATAGGAGATCGATGTGACTTATGACCGTGTCGATTCCTACGCAGAAATATTCGATTGATCGGTAGTCAAGAAGTCGCATTGCTACGACTACACGAATGTTGTTGACGAGGTACTTCCAGCCTTGTCATCACGATTCAAGCCTTTGCGCAATCTCCTCAAAGAAAGAGATCGATCTGGCGCTCGAGCAAGCTCTTGATTGGGATTCTCAAGCAAGTCGTTGATGTCCTGGAGTTCTTGTACCTCCTGTGGATCGATATTGAATGCGCCAGCGAGTTCTTCTGGCTGCAATTTTCTTTCTTGGATGGCCTCAAAATCCTCCCCGCCGATCTTTGAGGCCTTCTCGGTGGAGTGCGAGAATGTCGAGGATTTCTCTCGCTCATCGAGTGTTGGTTCTCTCTGTCACGGTGGTTCCTTGCCATTACTACGAGGAGGCGCAGGCGTGATCTTCGGGAGGGTTCTCATTTCGACCTCCATGAGGTTGACTCGATTTGAGGGAAGGACGAAGACCTCCGCTGATGATTCTCACTTGCGCTTGAGGCCTCCCGCTTGAGGAGTGCTCGAGAGACACCATCTGGCGACTTGGAGTAATCCTCCGTAGGGGAATTCCGGTTATAATCGCCTCCGTCCGCAAATGAGATCTGCGGAGAGACGGTTGTATTTGTAGGAAAAGCATGCTTGATCCCACTATCTCCGGAGTTACCACGAGAGATAGGATCACAAGATGCCGGTGGAGTCTCGAATGGTGGCTTCGTGACTTGTCTCACCAGTGTCGGACCGCCTTAAGGGAACTTGGACACTTAGAGGAAAAACTCTCATTGTGTCGTGAGTCCTCCCGGGTGCGGTTCTGGTCGGATTGACCCTTGTCCTTGGAGGGAATTGGCTCCTCTGTTGGACGTATCGTTGTGGGGGATAAGGATCCCTCCTCAACTTGCTTTTGCGATACTCCAAGTTCTGAAAGTAATGACCGAATCCAAATAATTTCTGCAGTTGCATTGGCTAAAGCTTTGTACTCGCTTGAAGATTTGACCTTGAAACAAAGAGTGTCGGTGTATTAGAACCGATCTTACGTAAAGATTGTTTGATTCGGGGTCTCCTAGAGATAAGATCACGCAGAGTGGATTGACACGGATGTTTAGACAGTTCAGCCTTCTCCGAGAGAATAATAACCCTAATCCTGTGTGTATGGTATTCTTGATGATCAAGTAAAAGACTAAGACTATTACAGAGAATAGCACTTGTGTTCCTACTTGATCTGCTCTTGTTCGCCTCTTTTCTATCTCTCCGATCGATGCCCTTATATAGTCGTGAAGAAGTAGCCGCTTTGCCTGCGGAGATGCGCTGATTAATCCAAGAACGCGCATGCCGGCAGAATTATCGGCGCCTCGGCTTCTTCACGCCGTCGGCAATTATCTTCCGAGATAATGGGGTAATTACGCACCATTAATAAGCGGAATAATAGTGCGTGCGCACTGCTCGATTCCTTAATCAATTGGACCCACTCGCTTTGTAGGTTTGATTATAAGGTGGTCGTAGTTTACCCGGTCGTAGAAGAACTTACGACCGTGTAGCGATCGTAGAAGGACTTACGACCGGTAGCGATGTGAGAAGGACTTACGACTATGTAGTGGTCGTAGAAGGACTTACGACCATGATATAGTCGTAGCAAGACTTACAACCACTTATTGGACTTCTCCCTTTTAGATAAGGGGTACCTCTGGGGACTATGTGACATCATATTTACCCATAATAAGAATTATAGATAAAAGATAAAAATGAGGATTATTAGATCCTCGTCAAGTAGCTTGCTTCTTAGCACACCATGATATTAAGTTCGGTCCCAAGAATACTGCAAAACCGCCAGTTGATCTTCTATCATCCAGGCAGCCGGCCCAATCCGCATCAGAGAAAGCACTCACAAGAGCAGATGTAGATCTTTTAAATGTCAGACCAATACTTGAAGTATTTTTTATATACCTCAAAATGCACTTTGCAGCAGTCCAATGCACAGTGGTGGGAGCATGTAGGTATTGACATACCTTATTTACTGAAAATGAAATATCCGGTCTTGTGAGAGTTAAGTACTGGAGAGCGCCAACTATGCTTCTGTATCTTGTACTGTCTTCTGGTCCCAATGGATCTCCATCATGTGCTGAAAGTTTATCAATATTTGAGAGAGGAGTCGGAGATGGCTTGCAATTGCTCATGCCAACCCGATTCAACAAGTCAGTGGCATATTTTTCTTATGAGAGTACTATACCATCAGCTATCTTCTTTACTTCAATTCCCAAGAAGAAGTGTAGATCTCCTAGATCTTTGAGTGCAAAGTTAGCACTTAAATCTCTCAACACTACTGAAATAGCTTCTGATGAAGAGCTAGTCACAATTATATCATCAACATATATAAGCACAAAAATAATTATGCTCAACTTGTTGTAAATGAACAAAGATGTATCAGACTTGGAAGGCACAAATCCAAGATTTTGTAGCTTTGAGATTAGATGAGAATACCATGCCCGGGGAGCTTGTTTTAGTCCATATATGACCTTGTCAAGCTTGCACACATGATAGGGTGCATTTTTTATCTTCAAACCCTGGTGGTTGTCTCATGTAAACCTCCTGTTCCAGAACACCATGTAAAAACGCATGCTGCACATCTAACTGTCTCAAATTCCATCCCCTGGATACGGCAATTGCTAACACAAGACGAATAGTAGCAGCTTTAACAACTGGACTAAAAGTGTCCCCATAGTTTATGCCATACCGTCGTTTAAAGTCCTTTGCTACCAACCTGGCTTTATATCTATCTATAGTGTCATCTGCCTTTTTCTTAATCCTATAGACCCATTTGCAGTCTATCAGGTTTTTACCTTCCTGCCTTGGCACCAAGTGCCATGTATTGTTTCTCATCAAAGCACTGTACTCATCTTTCAAAGCTTCCTTCCATCTTGTGTTATCAAGTGCTTCTTCCAAAGTTTCGGGTTCACCTGTAGAGCACAAGAAACCATAACGGATCATACCATCGTGGAGTTCTCGAGGCTGGACCCATCGTGGAGTTCTCGAGGCTGGACAGTTCCTCGCTGAAGTCTTGTAACTGGGTGTGATGCAGCAAAAGTTGGTGCAGGCAGGTTCGGTGCAGAAGATCCTGAGGATCCGGAGGCGCTTTGCTCACCAGAGTTCCCTGCTGCAGAGGATCCAGTGGAGGGCGCGGGTAACATCACTGAGCCCGAGCGAGCTTCTGTCCCGCTGCTTGCCCCGCTGTCGTTCGCTGATTGTGCAGGAATAGGTGACGCGGGTTCTGGTCCTCGTGCTGATCCCGGAGCTGAATCTCGACTGATCGAAGCAGTAGGCACAGGGGGAGCAGCTTGGGATCCCGTGCCATGCACATCTGTTACGTTCACTGGTTGAAGCATTTGAGCACCATTTTCTTCTGCAATTTCGTCATCTGTAACAGGAGACTCATGAGCAAAATTATCAGTAGGATTAGTCACTTGATCATCACAGTTATTTCGCCCCCATGATCAAAGCTTGAGGAAGACTTGAGATGCTTTGGCAGCAAAAGAATCTCTTTGCGAAGTAAGGCTCCTGCGTTAGAATGAAGCAACTCGAAGGGAAAGACTGTCTCATCAAAAACGACATCCCTTGAGATATAGACGCGACCAGTTTTGACATCAAGACATTTAACTCCTTTGTGGCGAGCACTATAGCCTAAGAAGACACATTGTGTGGATCAGAACGCTAATTTGCGAGAGTTGTAGGGCCTGAGGTTTGGCCAACAGGCACAACCAAACACACGAAGAGAAGTACAGTCAGGTTGGATTTTTAGAAGACGCTCCATAGCCGTTTGGGAATCAATGACTTTGCTTGGCAAGACATTGATAAGATATGTTGCGGTTAGGAAAGCTTCATCCCAAAATTTCAAAGGCATGGAAGCGTTAGCTAGCAATGCTAGTCCTACCTCAACTATATGACGGTGCTTTCGTTCTGCAGAACCATTATGCTGATGAGCATAAGGACAAGACACATGATGAGCTATTCCAATCTTTTGAAAAAAAAAAGAGTTTAGCCTTTCATATTCGCCACCCCAATCAGATTGAACAGCAAGAATTTTTCTACTGAATTGTCGTTCAACAAGTGCTTGAAAATTGTGGAAGACTTGAAACACATCAGATTTCTTCTTAATAAGATAAATCTATGTATATTTGCTAAAGTCATCAATGAAGCTTACATAGTAAGTATGCTGACCCACAGAAACAGCTGTTGGCCCCCAAACATCGGAGAAGATCAACTCTAAGGGAACAGTTGACACACTACTAGATACTGGATAGGGTAGTTGATGATTCTTAGCTTTTTGACATGAATCACAAACAGACTCGATACTAGACTCTCCAGAATAGGGGAGTTTATTATTCCTAAGCACTCGTTGAACAATGGAAAAAGATGGGTGACCTAAACGACTATGCCATCTTGCAGAAGATGGTTTAGTGACTCCAAAAGCTTATTTGTTTTGACTTTTCATCAAGCGGTACTAGAGGATAAAGGCCCCCCTCACATCTGCCTCGATGTATTATTCTCTTCGTTGCCTGATCCTTGATAAAAAAAATGGGGTGAAATTTAAGGAAGGTTCTATTATCAATGGCAAGGCGATGAACGGAAATAAGATTTTTTGATGCACCTGGAACATGAAGGATATTTTTCAAATGGAGATTACGATTCGGGGTTTGAATAACAGAATGACCAATGTGACTTATACGCATACCTGATCCACTGGCGGTGTGCACTTGGTCTTGGCCTTGATACTTGTCACGTGTGGTTAACCTTTAAAGGTCACGCGTGATGTGGTCGATGGCTCCACTATCTGCATACTAGTTTGTATAAATGCCGTAGGAGGTGCTTGCAGCCCCGGCCATCCTCTCATCACGCAGGTATTCTTCATCAAATCGCCACCAGCACTCAAAAGCCACGTGTCCTATCTTGCCGCAGATCTGGCATATGGGTTTGGGTTCACCTCCCCTCCCATTGCCGTTGTTGGAGTTGACTTATCGAGCGCCCTTATTGTTGGAGTTGAAGGGGCGCCCACCGCGGTTGTTGCCGCGGCCACCGTTTCCTCAGCCACGAGGTGCACCGCGTCCACGCTGTTGAAAGCCCCCGCATCCACGAGAGGCGGAATTCGCAGAGGACTGGAACTTGCCGCCGGAACCTTGGAGGAGCTCCATGCGCATGTCAAAGTTTGCCATCTGAGCATACAGATCGCTGATGGAGATCGGATCTTGTCGTGCGTCAATGGCGGACACCAGGGGGTTGTAATCAATGTCCAGTCCCGCCAATATGTAGGAGACCATCTCATCTTCTTCAAGTGGTCGCCCAGCAGCCGCGAGCTCGTCGCCGAGCCCCTTCATCTAGGAGAAGTATGTTGCAACGCTCAGGTTTCCCTTCTGGGAGTTTGCGAGCATGATCCTTAGGTTGTTATCCCGGGATCGAGATTGAGAGGAGAACATGTTCTCCAATGCGGTCCATACCGCATGCGAGTTTGTCAGTGTAAGCACCTTTGTTAGCACCTCCTTGGAGAGGGAATTAATCAGGTATGACAGAACTTGCTGGTCTTGCGTCACCCAGAGGGAGTACGTCGGGTTTGGCTCCATCGTCGAGGCCTTGTCTGCCTTCTCGACGGTGAGGATCTTCGGCGGCATAGCGGTGGATCCATCGAGGTATCCGAAGAGCTGCGCTCCACGCACAGCAGGGAGAACTTGAGCTTTCCACAGGAGATAGTTCTTCCGTGTTAGCTTTTCTGTGATGGTGCCGCTGAGGCCCGTCGTCGCCGCACTTGATGAAGACGCCATCGGCTTGTATTGGATTTTGGTGGATGGGTTAGATGTATATGAAGAGGCAATGCTCTGATGCCATATAAACTTTCCTGGATCAACTTTGATAGGGACGCGTTATAACCTCTATTCGAGGCCGCATCATGTATTTATAGGCTGCATCAACATCGGCAGATTAAGGTACAGAGTTGGTTACAAAGTTCACGCTAAGCCATATAATCTATCCTATCTCTATACATACAGTTTAAACAAAGAGATAGGCCAACTCACGCACACGCTAATACTGCTGGTTACAACGACGCATTGATATACAAGAGTCAAACTCTAACAGGTTCTATATGGCTCTCTGACCATTCAGTGCTCTGGCCTTCAATGGTTATGCAGTGCCACTGATTGATGTTCCTGTGTACAGCCCCGTGATTCATGACTGGTGGTTTGAGGCCTGTATTTTTCTTGAAGAGTTCCATGGGTCCATGGGAGAGGGCTGAAATGTGCATTTCATCTACCTGGTTTCTAAGTGATGTCTTCAGAATGATGATTATGATGATTTGCGCCACTGCGTGATGTCTGTCTTACAATCAAATATCTCGTTCCAACAAGCTGGATACACAGGCAAGCTGGATGGTGCATGGGTGCGGTAATCGTAGTCCTATGACAATTGGACTGACTGAAAGGGTGATTCGCTGCATCTACCTGTATCTGCTGGGTGACTGAATTAACCTGCTTGGTTGACATGTACTACAGATTAGGAGTCCAGCTGCACTTCGCTGCATCTACCTGTATCTGCTGGGTGACTGAATTAACCTGCTTGGTTGACATGTACTACAGATTAGGAGTCCATCTGCACTTGGGCAGTGGCAGAGCTAGCTATTGGCCAAGCCTCGGCAATCAAGCTGCTTTTAGCCCAAAAGACATATTTTACTGATTTATTAAATATTTCTGCATAGACTTTTCATTCTAGCGCAGCTCCGCCCTTGCACTTGGGTACTTCAGGTAGTCGTCATGGGGACTACTGAATACTGTATATGTACGCTCATATTCATGGCAATTTATGTTTACCGCTGAAGCGACTGTCTGGCTGTTACTCCAAACTGTTGGTGAATGGCATGGGTTACTGCTGGGTACGGTTTAGCTTTATTCTGTGCATGTCCCCTGACCTTTTGCACTGTGTGATTCTCGAAATGATTCTCCGACATCTCTTACCATGTCGGCAGGACGGCTCAGGATATTGGTACAGTGGTACACCTATATTTGCTTATTACAATCAACTTCCAGCTTTCCCTAATATTTTTATGCTTTACAGTATGCTACAGTCTACGTAGGGAAGTGAACATGGAGTAGATCACAAAGGTGAGAAAGGAACAAGTCGTAAGCCTATCACTCTCTTAGTAGGTCATTGTTCAGAAAGTTAACTGAATGTTGAATCCTTCTATGCAAATGATATCTTGTTCGTCGTCAGCTCGTCAGCGTGTGCAACTTTTGCGAGATTGCTTTCCAAGTTTCTGCTTACAAATGATGTTACAACCAGAACGTCTTGTTTGAGGATCAGAAGCAATCTCGTTTCCTGTTCAGACATTGCGCCTAACATTTCCAGCTCTGAATTCGCTGATCCTGACGCAAGTGCTTAACAGTAAACTTCTGACGCTGCTGTGTCCATGCACAGCTTATTGTTCTGCTGTCAGGTGCAAGATGCTGCCGTCCATTGAACATGGATCCATGTGTCTCTGCCCCCGAAATACGGCGAGATCGATTTGGTTAAGATACAGCCCCGTAGCCGTTAACGTTATCAGCAAATTAATCTACGGGAACATCTCTCTGCCTGACCTGGTGACTGCCAGTCAGAGCTGTCAGTGGACTCGTAATAAATATTTTTCAACAGAGCATGAATTTAAAAATTCCCTACTCATTAATGTCACCTCTACCGTCCAATCGTGCAACCAACCGCCTAGATCAGATCACCATTGCAAAATAAAAACATCCTTCTTCTTACCCAACGTATTCAATCTGGACCATCCGATTCATGATCTGGTGTAGAGGGCTAATAATTTAACTAACATGAGATTGAGATCACCGAAGTTCGTGGCCCTCCACTGTCACTTCTGCCGTTGAAATGTCGCGGCATCTTTTTGGATGCTTCTTTCTTTCTTTTTCTCATCAATCCCACGTAGTCATATGCATATTTTTTTAAAAAAATATTATTAATTTTGAAAATAATTACAAAAAATAGGCAACGGTCGCCGTTCCAACCACTTGGAATGACAAAATTTGCTTGTAGCTATTCCAATTAGCGACAGTATCTATATCACTAATTGAAACAGTGTCGATAGGCGACATGCCATATGTGTGTGTAGAGAATTCAGCTTAAAGATTTAGTATATTTCACGAAGTTTTTTGGTAACACATTGAATTGTCTGCGTAGTTCGGAATCCAAAATTGGAGAAGATAACGAAAATATGAAGTAGAGAATGCGAGACCGGGGCGTAGTTTAGAACACGAGTTCGACGGTGCAATAACACAAATAGCCCCTTTTGGAGTAAAATAAAAACCTACAAAGTTTTCTTATTATTTTTGTTGATTTATTCTAAATCATTAGAGTGCTACACCATAAATAATATATATACGATAAACTAAATTATACACACCTAAAATGATGTACTGCATCAAACTGCAATACAACTAAATTATCTAATTCATTGAATTATATGTCGCTATTTTTATTTGCTAACCCACTATGTTTCAAATTTATGTACGAAATTGAAAGAACGTTTACTTGCAAAATAAGCAACCAGGTTTGCTTCTCCCTCTCCCTCCTCCGCTAGAAACCAATAGGGCTTTGTTGCGTCACTTATCCCCTCTCTTCATCCCTCTTTTCTCTCTATCTCTTCTTTTTTAAGAATTAAAATGATTTTTCACCTGATTTTTGGGGCTTATATAGCTGAACCCTGTCGTCGGTTGAATTGCCGACGACAACCTGTGTATTCCTGTCACCATTTCAAAAACGATCTGCACTCTTCAAAGCAAATCGTCAGTTCAACTGACGATATAAATTTTAAATGACGACTGACAGTAAATGGCATTCTGTTTGTCAGTTGTCATAGTGATCTGCTTTTGTTTTTTTTTTTACTATTTTTTACAATTAATTTTAAGATTAATAGTATTTTTTTTATTAAAAAAAATCGTCACATGCATACGTTCGCTCCGTAACATTTTCCTCTTTTTTTTTCTTGTGATTCGTGTTCGCAAGGTTTCCCCTGCAGAAGCACCACGCAAACCAAAGGAACGTCTCGTCACGTCACCATTTCCAGCAGAGGGACGGTCAGCCAGATCTGTCTGTGGCAGGAAACATTATTTTTCTGTGACAGGCATGCGTAACGAGATGAGATCTGGACGCATGTTTTCTGCCCATCCTGGCTGAAATGCAAATGCTTACATTGTTTTTCTTGCTGTCACCTTTGTGTAGTAACGTACCAATGTTCATGTCCATGCCCTCGCAAAATTGCCCTCCACGGTAGGCGTCGACGACTACATTAAACATACGACAAACCGAGAAAATCCGTGCAATCCAAAAATCAATTTTAGAGACCATTGATCTTAACAATTCTCCATACTCCGCTGCCATTGCTATATGGGAGCAAACGGCTACAATAAGAGTAACAAAGCAACAAAATTTTATACTTTTTCTCCAAAAAAAAAAAAGAGAATTATCACTCCAACGTGACAGCCACCCTAGCAAATCAATATCGCTTCACCTATCTCGCACGTCTCACCAAAAATCCATACATGGTTACACAAAACCAACCCTCCTGGCCGCACGTCAGCAGCCAACGTCCGGCGGCGACGGTAGAGATCTCACGAGCTGGTCGTCCGGAGCGCGCACTCCTCCGGCGCGGCCGGGTACCTCTCGCGGTCATCGCAGTAGTCGTATATCACGAGGTTCCTCACCACCCAGCCGGAGTCCTCGCGCTGGCCGTCGTCGAGCGCCCATGCCGGCGGCTGGTCCCACCAGCTGTCGCCGGTTGCGGCGGCGCAGCTGGGCGGGGCCGCGCCCGCCGGGCCCCAGGAGCACGCGTCGGCGTTGAAGTCGCGGTAGGAGGAGACGAAGGGCGCCTTGGTCCAGTCCGTCTTCTCGAGGCCGCCGCGCGTCGCCCAGTCGTCGGCGTTCCAGATGCTGGAGAAGACGTACATGGGCTTCATGACCGGGAAGAAGTTGTTGGACTTGTCCGAGTTGCGGTACTCGCGGATCGGCACCTTGTCCACGAAAAACCTGAAAGAAAAAAAGAAAAGAAAACTGAGGCTGTTTGATTTTCTACCTTGCAAACCAAATTAAATATTAGTAATATCAACGAAAATTTATTGTTTTTTAGTTTGCCATCAAATTTTGTAACTCCGATGAAATCTAATATTAAAGGTAAGAAAATCACTCACCAAAATTTTGATCAGATTCAAACAACACTCTTTTTGTTAATATTTAGCTTTCTCTAGTTTTTGACTGTCAAAATTTTAATTTGGCTCATTTTGGTCATCGATCAAAGAATATGTATAATAATTTGAATTTGCTAATTTTCAGTTACATAAAAAAAATATTTATCCATCAGCACCCCTAATTACACAGTACTAAACTATTCATTTCCGGGAGAAGAGACGAACATGGATTGGTGTCCATGTGGCATGGGCAAGACGGTACACAGTGACAGTGGCACGCTTTTGTTTGCTCCCAAACAGGGTGCGTACCCAGGTATCAACACAAGCGGCGGCCTAGTTTGGCATATCTATATCGGAGTGACCTAATTCAGGGGCAGGTGGGTGGATCCATTCAATTCGACTCGCCCCATCGCTTCCAGCAGCTACTAAATCCGGCAAGCTCACTCCAAATTAGTAGTAAATACTTGTTAAATCAGAAGCTTAATTGGAAAAAGAAGTTGATCGATGAGGCTAAGTACGTAGTACTACTACTTGATTAGCTGTAGGATTGACGACGTGCTTACACGATCTGCTTGCGGTTCCAGAGGATGGAGTAGGTGTGGAAGTCGGCGGTGGGGTCGAACCAGAGCGAGTGGCGCATCTCCCGGCCGCCGACGCCGCTGCGGTACACGTTGGTCTGGATGGTGTAGGGCTGCCCCGTCCGGTTGCCCAGGAACTCGAAGTCCAGCTCGTCGCGCTCCGGCGCCGCGTCCAGGTCCGAGCACATCTGCAATGCGATGTCGATCGATCGAATGCGTCAACTTCACTGGCTAGCTACTCAGTTCGGTTTTATAGAGAAATAGACGACCGCTGCGTACGTAGTAGGCGGTGACGACGCCGGCGGAGTCGTTGCCGACGAGCCTGAGCTTCACGCTGAACCACCCGAACAGGTACTTCTGCTTCGTCTGGAACCCGACGCCTGGAAGAAAGAAGCGACCGATTTAGGCACCACATTTGCCATGATCGATGCTACGAACTGATGTAAGCTGGTAGCTTGGCTATACTTATAGCATACGCTTACCCGTCTTCTTGTCGAGGTAAAGGTACCACGTCTGGCCGTCGGGGGAGGTCTTGACGTGGTCCTCGGCGCCGCTGATCTCGAAGTTGTCGCCGAACGACGACGAGGCCGCCGTGTAAGCGCCCCCCAAGCAAGAAACGGCAACGGCGGCGCACGCCAGGAGAGCACCGATCGTACATGGACGCCGCCGCGACCCCATCGCTGACAACCCCCGGAAACGAAGGTCGTATCGCCCAGGGGAAACGGCAAAGCTGCAGGCAGAGGCAGAGGCAGAGGCAGAGTAGAGGAGTGGAGTGGGCTTATGCCTTAGCCCGGGGTAAAGCAAAGGAAAGGCAGAGCAGAGAGCACCGCGTAGGGTAGCTTTGCCTTGTTATTATATGGCGGCGGCGGATTTAGTTTAAATAAAACCGTCGTGTTTAAAGTAAGACGCAAGTTGCGCGCCGTTCTTCATTCAAGAAGCGCGTAGCGGGACACGACTTGGTTGCTGCTTGGCCGTTCTGTCTTTCTGTGTGCTCGCACGGTTAAAATTGCAGCGTTGCGGCCGCCTCAGCTTTCTCGAGTTTTTATTGCTATATTACTACTAGTGCATTAGTACTGTATTACAGAGGGCACTAGTTGTCACGCACGAACTCGAGATCCAACTAGTACTAACTATACTCGTCAGTCTATCCGTCCGTCCGTCTGCTCGTGGCTGTCACGTGAAACGTATCATGTTCATATGGGGCGACTGGATTCAATCGGGTATCTGATAGGGGGAGACCCCAGGGATCGGAGGGGGAGGGGCATGCGAGGCTGTTGAGATAGGGCAAGATATTAATTAAAGTCAGGGCACCAGCAGCCAACCAACTTGCCTCTGCGCTGCGCTCCACTCCACTCCACTCCGCACGGTGTGAGCGTCGTGCTCTCTGACCCTCTGCCGTGCCGAGTGATGTGGCGAAAGAACAGAGAAAAGTTTGCAGTGAACGGTAGCAAAATTTAATGCCTGGACGTCGAGGAGCCCGGTTTGCCGGTGTGGGTAGGTCGAATTCTCGCTGCTGCAGTGTTGCTGATTAAATCATCTATTCATGCACTAGGTTACGCGCATTGTTCTGCATTGAGGATTCGGTGAATCCACTTTCATCTGCTCAGGTTGTTGGTAAATCCTCAGGTGTTGCCATCTCAACCATCGATTTTGTGATCCCACGAGCATGCGTGGTCCATGTAACAGTCAGACCAGGGAGTATACAGCTCGTGAAGGCACGAATATTGTCGAGACGTAGCGAGCAGCGTCAGGCAATAGACAATCGAACTGTACGCATCCTATCGAGACGTAGCGAGCAGCAGCCTGAGGTTATATATATATATATATCTATACTTTTATTAAAGCAGGGAGAAATGCCGTGCTCCCTGCGTTTGGTGCGCGTTTTGCCCAATCGCGTGTGGACGCTTGCCTCCTGGATTGATTCGGGTGGAGAACGTGAGGAGGCACGGGTGGATGGAGGAGCGAGATGGGGCCTTAGTGGCGAAGGAGTGGTCTGGAGAGGGAGGTGAGGAGTGAGAGGGGGAAGCAGTGGAGGGAAAGAAGGATGTGTGATGATATGCGGAAGACCAGGCCATTGAAGAAATCAGAGAGAGAGAGGAGCAGGCGACAGACGTACCAGGGGAAGCAAAACGAAATGTAGACATGTAAAACTAAAATAAAATCACACGGATGAAAAGTACATCAGCGTGAAATCAAACGGCAAAGGCAAAACCAGACGACGTGACCACCATGCCCTCACCTCAAAACTCCCTCCTTTTACCCTTTAGAATACCATTTTGTTACAAACACTGCATCGTCTGTCCGTACATATTATTATGTGCTACTAATTGCTGCGAAGATCTAACTATATTGCGTTGTAAATCGTCCTATACATGTAGCAGGTGAAAAAAACAGAATTTTTTTTTCTGCTTTCGCGCTGGCAACCGCAGCGCGGCGTAGCGCGCAAAAACGTTCCAGTAGAAAATTGAATTCGGGGGAGGAGAGGTCGCGAGGCAGACATGTAGGGAGGCCAGGGCAGCCTGCGCCCTTGGCTCGCTGGCAAGTGATGTGACCCCGCGAGTCAAAATCAAACGCTGAGAGGGAGCAGTGCAACCCGGGTTCCATCATCCATGTTCCTGTCCACGACGATGGAGTTGGCGACGGAAAACTGGAAGATCCACCACACATTTCGTAGAATAGTGCCGCTGATTTGACTCAACTAGTGTACTAACCAAAGGTTAATTTGCTACTTAAAGACTGCACCTAGTCCTAGGGTACCCGCGTGGGCGGTTTAGACAGCCTCAAAGTAGACACTTCATTCACATGTCAACGAACCAATGCATCCATCCCTTCCCTTTTTTTTTCGGATTTGGAGCTCCCTCAGAGTAGGCTATAGTTCAGAGCTAAGCAAAAATTACAGTGATTTTTTTATAACATAAACATAATAAATTGAGTAATACTATCTAGCCGAGATTCGGCCAACCCCCTCCACCCCCACCCCAACACACACAAAAATCCCACTCCCACCAGACGCCAACGTCAAGACTATATCTAATCCTCTCATGGCCTCATCCACACGCACCCGTGCCCTTGCTCACAATGCACATTTCACAATGCTGCTGTCGCTTATGAGCGCGAATTGATAGGATTAGTACAAGCCGTACATCATTGGCACCCTTATCTATAAGGACGTAGCTTCGTCATTCAAATAGATCACTGTAGTATGAAATTCTTGCTGGATGAGCGTCTATCAACTATTCCTCAACATTATTGGATGAGTAAATTATTTGGGTATGATTTTTCAGTGGAGTACCGTCCGGGCAAACAAAACGCGACGGCTGATGCATTGTCTCATCCTACAAGCCATACATCATTGGAACCCTTATCTATAAGGATGTAGCTTCGCCATTCGAATAGATCACTGTAGTATGAAATTCTTGCTGGATGAGCGTCTATCAACTATTCATCAACATTATTAGATGAGTAAATTATTTGAGTATGATTTTTCAGTGGAGTACCGTCCGGGCAAACAAAACGCGACGGCTGATGCATTGTGTCATTGGGATGAAACCAATATATCATTACTTGTTGTTTCTGCACCACAATTTGATTGGTTTGACCAGCTTTGGCAGGAGATTGCTGATACACCGGATGTGTTGCCTAGGTAGGCGCGCATTCACGATGGTCATGAAGGACCGGATTGGACCATGGTGGATGGTTTCTTCTGCACCGTTGGCGTGTGTTTGTACCGGCTTCATCAGCTTTATGGCCTAACCTATTGGTAGAAGTTCATGGGTCTAGCCATGAGGGTGTCCAGAAAATGCTTCACCGTCTCCATTCGTTTTCTATTCCTCGAGACTCGTACAGATGGTGCTCACTTATATCAAAGGTTGCTCGGTATGTCAACGTAATAAAACTCCGCATTTACATCCGGTAGGCCTTTTACAACCTTTACACATCCCATATACGGTGTGGGACGATATATCAATAGATTTTATTGAGGGTCTTCCAAAGGTGCTAGGCAAATCAATGATATTAAGTGGTTGGTCGCTTTTCAAAGTATGCACATTTCATTCCTCTTGCTCGTCCTTATACTGCCATTCAGTGGCACATGCATTCTTTGACCAAGTTGTGTAGTTATATGGTATTCCTTCTTCAATTGTCAGCAATTGAGACCCTGTTTTTACTAGTAACTTTTGGACGAAGCTCTTTAGTCTCTGTGGTACTAAGCTATGTCATAGCTCAGCTTTTCATGCACAAACAGATGGTCAAACAGAGGTTGTTAACAGGATTATTACTATGTATCTTCGTTGTTTATCAGGAGATCGTCCTAAGCATTAGGTTCAATGGCTACCGTGGGCGGAGTTCTGTTATAACTCTTCTTATCATTCCGCATTACGCGAGACTCCCTTTCGCGTTGTTTACGATAGAAACCCTCCGCTGATTGTGTCTAATAAACCAGGCTCAGCGCGAGTGTCTACTGCTGAACATCAAATGGAAGACCGGGACGAGTTCCTTTCAGAGATTCGAGACCGGTTGCTTCAAGCTCAGGAGGTTATGAAACGACAATATGATATTCACCATAGACAACAGGTGGGTATGGTTGCGTCTTCAGCATCGTCCAGCAATGACCCTTACAGGCAGGGCATCAAAATTGAGCCCCCGTTTTTAGTCCTTTCAAGGTAATGGAGCATGTTGGTTCAGTGGCATATCGTTTGCAGCTACCATCTTTGGCGCATATTCACAACAACATGTTCCATGTCGCTTTGCTCAAAGAATTTCATGGAGATCTGTCGGATGCTCTCATGCCCTTGCCAGACATCTACCACGGCAAAGTCATTCTCGAGCCATTGGCAATTAGCCTTGCCCGATTGAATCGAGGTACCTGTGAACTGTTAGTTCAATGGAAAGCCTCTCCGGCTTCTGACACTTCTTGGCTCACATTACAAGAGTTTCAGAAGCGTTATCCAAATTTCCAGCTCGAGGACGAGGTGGTTCTGCAGGAGGGAGGAAATGTTGTGGATTCTTTCCACAACAAGAAGTATGAAAGGCGTAGAAGGAAGGAGTCCAGCAGAAAACACACAGCTAGTGTTTCGAACGGAACAGGACCGTCCGACAAAACGAATTTGTTTCCGTAACGACAGCAGATTTCAGTTCGTCTTCCATTGAACGATTGAAGTCTGATAGCACGTCGGAGTCTAGTCTAGTACGTTTGTAATTTACAAGTTTTTATATATGCAGTTACGAGTTCGAAGAAGTTAAGCAATAAAAAAACTAGTTCTATTTTTAAAACCGCCTACTCAACCCCTCTAGTCGGCCTTCTCGATTTTACAACATGATCAGAGCTTCTCTCGCTGGCGGAGGACAAACCTCGCCGAGCGTCCGAAGGCGAACTAGGTTCATCTCATTACCCCTTACGCTCTTGTTCAAATGCACACGACCAGCTTCTTCCTCCTATGTCGATACACCGTAAGCCTCGCAGGAACCCAACACATATCAATTGTATGTATCTACGTTTGTGTTGGCTTCACTGTGACATCCTCATTATAATTCTATCATACTAATAACAAACGTTATTGCAAACTCTTTCCGCTAAAAAAAAAGGAGGAGAGTCCAGTCTCCTCCTATTTTTTTAGAACTACAGTATGCAATATACGACGGAATTATTGGAGTGTGTGCCAGCAACACGAGGGAATCCACGAAGGAGATATGCTTCCGGTAATACCACTCGATATCGATAGAACAGTCTGGAATATCGATAAAAGGAGCCATCGTGAGTCTGAGCATGCACAAGGTGGCAGTGCACTATCGGGCTCAGCAGCTTTGCCGAGTGCCGGTGGCACTCGGCAAAGCACGAGAAACACTCGGCAAAGGCTTTGCCGAGTGCCACCCACGGCATAGATCACACGGTATAGTTTCTGACGGCAAAAAGCTCTTTGCCGAGTGCTTTTCATCGAGCACTCGGCAAAGGATTTGCCGAGTGCCGATGCGACACTCGGCAAAAAAAGGTGGTGGACGGTGAGAACACGATGACGGCGTGGTTTGCCGAGTGCCAGGACGGAATGGCACTCGGCAAAGGACAAGCTTTGCCGAGTGTCATGGTAATGACACTCGGCAAACTACATCGCTTTGCCGAGTGTCATGGTAATGACACTTGGCAAAGTACATCACGTTGCCGAGTGTTTTTACCATGACACTCGGCAAAGTACATCACGTTGCCGAGTGTTTTTACCATGACACTCGGCAAAGATTAAACACTCGGCAACCTATTTTCCCAGAATGCTCAGAACCGTTACTTTGCCGAGTATTTTTACCATGACACTCGGCAAAGCCTCCCTTTGCCGAGTGTAACACACGGCAAAGTGGTCAAAAACTGACTATTTTAATTGTTTATTGCACCCCACTCAAACAAATCACAATATCACAGATATATCAACAAGTAATCACATATAGTCCACAATGTATCACATATATCACCACAAGTCACAATATATCACATATCACCACAAGTCACAATGTATCACATATATCACCACAAGTCACAATATATCACATATCACCACAAGTCACAATATATCACATATATCACCACACGTCACAATATATCACATATCACAAGTCACAATATATCACATATAGTCCATCATTCACCAAGTTGGCCACCCCGACTGATGTGATGAGTCACGAGGCACATCATTCGAAGCCGCCGATTGATTCTGCACAAAGGAGAAGACATTGCATGTGAGACAAGATTTAAGGTAAAGCAAAGCACAAGCGAAAGCAATAAACATGGTAAAGGTAGAGAAGGCAAACTCACAGGAGTAGTTGCAGGAGGAGGTGGAGGAGGGAATAGCTCCGGTGGCAGAGGTTGACCCATCCTCTCGCCAAGACTTTGCATCCACTGAAACATCTGCTCCATCCTCTGCCGCTCGGCATCATTCCTCTGCCGATCGGCCTCCATCCTCGCCTCCATCTCCTCCCGTAGACTCTTCTCTTCTTCCAGCTGGGCCTACAATATTCCACCCCAATGTTACAATGCAAAGCAAAGGTATGTAAAAAATTAATGAACGCATTTAATAAAACAGAAATAACTCGAGTGCCTCCATCCGGATCAGGCAAAGTCCGTGGTAGGCGTATGGTCGGGCTTGAGCTCGTGCTCCTTGATCGAATCTGGGAGAGAGTGGGAGTAGTGGCCGTGTCGAGTGTGTTGTCGCCAATCCAAGATCGCCCATGCTTCTTGCCTCCTCCCACCCTCATGACGACTTCTCCATCAAGATCCCGGGTGCTCGGATCGTACTCGCCCATGGACCGCCCTTGCCATCGATGTGTACTCACCGAGGCGGCCGTGGACGGTCGCATTGTCAGACACCGAGGCGGGTCCTCCGGTTGTAGTCGACGTCGGACGTCGCCTTGCCCTTGTGGGCCAAAGCCCATGCCTTGAATCGGGAGCAAGGTGGCCACCATGTGACGACGATCGCGAAAAAATAGCAAGATGATTAGAAATTATGCGAATTGAGCGTTATAATAAAGAAATGAATTACAGTACCCATGTAGCCGCGAATTGCCGAGGCTACTGATTGCCTTGATGGTGTGGTGCACTGGCATCATCAAACGCCGCTCCGCAAGCGCCAGTGTCTCCTCCCACTCGGCGCGCCACTTGTCCACCATCTGTGCTCAAAGATCGAGATGTCGGGCGCACCACCACGGAGGCACCTACACGCCATCAAGTATATGACATATAAGAAGATCAAATTAAGCGTATTTAATCTCGTAAAAATCAGTATTAATGTTCTATATTTACCGTATGTATTCTTCCCGTCACCTCATGTTTCTTGCTTGAGTTTTGTTGATCTTCAACCAAGGTAGGTAGCTTTGTATGTTACGATGGCACGGACGCGTGCCTCGTAATGCATGTCCTTCACGAGTTTATAACAGGCTTTGTGAGCCACACTAGCCGCCTTGGCCTCATATCCCTCCTAGCATCTGAAGAAATTCTGCATATAGACGCGATGTATCCAGTCATTATTTCAAGAATATCCAATGAATGCGATGTATTGAGCAATGTAGTGCGAGGAAAACTTACCCACACTCGGCCACCCGCGCCGCCTTGTTGGCGAACCACCGCCATCCCGATCCGTAAATCGGGAAGGCGACGAGTGGTCCCACGTGTAGGCGGCCCGCCCTCCGCCAAACTCAACCAGGCCAGGGAAGTGTAGCCTGCACAAAAGACCCAGGATGCCATTGACATGGCGTTTGTGATCACCTGCAGCCACAAGCGTCCAACCCCTGCCCAAGTGATTAAGATAAATTATTAGTTTCTATTGTGATTTTCAACATATCAAATGAAAAAGTAGTGATAACATCTAAAGTTACTTACCTAGCCCCAGTGGGTTGAATCAGCGGGCGTCTCTCACGAGGTATCGGTCGCCTCGGGAGGGTCGAGGGACCTCGCAACCAGACACCCGACGAACTAGAGGAAGCGGAACCCCCTGCCGCCTCCTCCTCCTCCTCCTCCTCCTGCTCCCGCTCCTCCTCCCGCTCCTGCTCCTCCTCCTGCTCCCGCTCCCGCTCCTCCTCCTCCTCCCCCCCCCTCAAGAGTGCTCCCGCCGTCCTACTCCCGCCTCCCGCTTGCTCCTCCCGCCTCCTCCTGCTGCTCCCGATCGCCACCAGACGGCCATCTTTAATAAAGCGACCTTACGCTCCTCATACCGCCCACCATCTTTGTTGAATCACCGCAATTAAAAAGAGTAAACCAATAAGCAACAGATAAACAAGACGTACTTAGAAAGAGATGCAAAATAAACAAAACATAATTAGAAAATAACAAAGTATTACATGTATTAGAAATAATCGTAATGATCGGATTAGTGGATCATAAGTCTCATCATCACTATCAGCCATGTCCATATAATCAACACTATTCGAAGGAGCAATGTTGTCATCACTGTCATTGCGTAAATGTAATCGCTGAAGTAATTCTAAGTCCTTCACATTTTGAACCTCATCTCCAGCGTCCTCGTCAACAACCATTTCATTGTCTACTTCCATTCCGATCGCTTCGGTTAAGTCTATCTCAAAACTCCCTTCTAGCCCCTCTTCTTGAAAGAACTCTCCGTCATATGTGTTTGGGTCAAAGTTGTAATCTTCATTGTTTGGGACAGGTAGTTTACCGTGTGGCGATACCTTGTACACAACATCCCAAGCCTTAAGACGATCGTCTTTTTGGCACGGGTATGAGAGATAATAAACTTGTGTGGCCTGTTGAGCCACAATATACACATCGTCTCCTGGTAAGACGGATGACTGTCGAATTTCGACTAGCCCAAGATTAGGGTCCGTCTCGTTACATTTCGTGATCAAACCAATGGCATTTGAATATGACAGGATTAAGAGGTTTGCAACCATGAAACGTGAGTTCGTATATTTCTTCAATTCTTCCATAATACTCGACCCCATCAAGGCCAGGCGTAAAAACTCCGGTATTTGTGGTTCTTCGATTGGGCCGACTCTGCTCATGTCTTGTTTTGTGAAAGTGATATCCATTCACGCCATAATGTAAATGAGCTTACCCTATAGGCACGACCATCGGCAACTGTCTCAACTCGGCACTCATAGACGATCGGTTTGGCCCCGCAAGCTCAAGCGGATAGTTCGTTATATTATTCGCCTGCACGAGCAACTTGTAATGTCAAACTAAGTACGAGCTAAATTGGACAAGACCTTCTGCTTGAACCAAGAAATGAAATCGGGCATTCCATTTCCGCACTCGCCTAAGAAGGGTCTCACTTCTGCGGGTAGGTTCCTTGATTCACGCCTAATTGATGATTAAATTCCCGCACCAACGAGAAACAAGGGGTTGGATGCGAATAGTGACTACTGAGAACAAGTTTGTTGACAACTTACCGCATGTACGGCTCCACTTCGGAAGGTTGTTCAACACATATAGCATGATAGTGCGCCACTCTTCATGTTTCAAGGTCTTGGGGTCGATCACTTGCACTTCGAGTTGCCCTCGGAAAATGCCGAGGTTCGATTCATTTTGCCAAGATTGTAACGAGGGGTGGATTGTGCACGCTAGGAAGGTTGTCACCATAGTACGTTGTTGTGAAGTTTGACACCTCCTCCAAAATGTATACCTCGCAACTAAGCCTCAATTTTGCATTTATTTTTACATTTAGTTCGATGAACCTTTAGACATCTCTCAATTGATAGCACCAACGGCCTCAGACGGCCCCCATTCGTGCCTCATACGGAGGTGCAAAATCAAATGTCGATCGGATTGAAGAAGCCGGGTGGAAAGATCTTCTCCAACTTACGAGCAACACAGTGTCATTCTTTCCAAGTCCGCAATCACGGTTCTAGATAACTCCTTGGCACAAAGTCAAGGAAGAAATTGCTCAACTCGCCAAAGACTAGCCGGACATGCTCGGGGACATAGCCTCGAACCATCACCTAAGAAGTCGCTCAAGCCATATGTGGTAGTCATGACTCTTGAGCCCATTGATTCGCATAGTAGATAAGTTCACTCCCTCCTCGATTCGCCAGATACCCATCGTGGAACATTAACGCTTGGAACCATTCTAGTACTTCCTCCTTTGGGGCCCGGTCAAGACGAATTCGGCCTTAGGCTTTCTCCATGTCCTGCCGCCTCTAGGAGGCTTCATTTCTTGCTTTGGTCTATCGCATAACGTTGCCAGATCCACTCTAGCCTTAATGTTGTCCTTTGTCTTATCAGGAATGTCCATGATTGTTGCCCAAAGTGCCTCGGCGACATTCTTTTCAGTGTGCATTACATCAATGTTATGTGGAAGAAGAAGGTCATCAAAATAGGGGAGCCTCAACAAGCCCGACTTATGAGTCCATGCATGTTGCTCACCATATCCCACAAAACCACCTTCTTGATTGACCTCGAGAGCATCTATCTGAGCACGAACCGCAAGCACGGCCATCATCTGCATGGTGCAGGGTCTATAACTACGACACCTTTCGTAAAGTTCTTGATGTCTCGTCTGAATGCATGGTCAAGAGGGAGGAATTGTCGATGTTTGTCGAACGAAGAATACTTGCCACCCTTCAGCAACCAAATGAACTTCAGAGCTGCCTTGCATACTGGGCATGGGAACTTCCCGTGAACACACCAGCCGCAGAATATCCCATACGCCGGGAAGTCATGCAGGGAGTAGTGGTACCAAACATGCATTTTGAAGTTTCTCTTTGTAGCTCGGTCGTATGTCCATACCCCTTCCTCCCAAGCACGGACCAATTCATCAATCACAGGCTCCATGAACACACCCATATTATTCCCCGGGTGTTCAGAATTATCAACGACAAGAATATGTTCATCGTTGGAAGAGGACGCCGGGGAGATTGAGGGGGATAACGAACACGGCCAACAAGTGTATGGGGCGCCATCATTCCATAAGGATTGAACCCATCTTGCCGCCAAGCAACACGTACATTACGAGCCTCTACAGCTTTCTCACGATGAATCACATCAAAGTGGGTCCATGCTTCACCATCGGATGGATGTACCAGCTTCTCAGGATTGTATCGACGTCCATTTTTGTGCCATGTCATCTGTTTCGCGGTTTCCTCGGTCATGTATAGCCGTTGGATCCTCGGTATGAACGGAAGGTACCGTAGGATTTTCACGGGATCGCAAGTCGCTTCTTCCGACCATCACCGAGTCTACCTCCAGGAACCTAGAGGATCCACACTTTGCACAGTACTTTGCTTCCGCATGTTCTTTCCTAAATAGGATGCACCCCTTCGGACAAGCATGTATCTGCTCATATGGCATCTTAAGTGCACGAAGGAGTTTCTTTGACTCGTACATGCTCTTTGGCGTATCGTGACCCTCCGAAGCATGCCGCCAAAAACTGCCAACATAGCATCGGCGCCTCGACTCAAGCTAAACCGGGACTTCAAGGCCATTACGCGTCCAATGCCATCCAGCTTGAGAAACCTTCGTCGCCGTGAAGGGGTTTCGTGCGCGCACAACATGTCGTAATACGCCTTTGCGGTTGCCTCGCTCCTCCTCCCTACGCCCTTCAAATAAGTGTGCTTCATGATAGTCATTTAACATGTCTCCTACCCCGCCATCAACATCATAATCCTCGACGCGTGGTCTCACGACCTCCTCTCTCATACGATCGGATTCACCGTGGTAGATCCACCGGGTATAGTCTGCCAGTAAATCCAAACTTGCAAAGATGTTTACCCATGACCTCCTTTATTTGTCGACGCTGTTTGCACATCTGCCGCAGGACACCAAGTGGCACACGCCCTTTAACCTTGGCAAATGCTAGTTCCAAGAAAGCATCGGTCTTCTCAATCCATTCATCGGACAACGAACCCCGACTTGAGCGGCCGTGTACATCCACTCACGGCCATCCATCCTCTAACATATCGTGAGTAATATAAGAATCAAATGCATCTACACGATCTTTCTCCTATCTAATAGGTCAAGATAGGTCCTAATCCCACTGAGGATGCGTAGATGAGGTTAGTTTCATGCTCTACTCCTATCCGAGACAATTTGGCGAGACCTTCCGCCGTTCTCCAAATACACGCCCCGGCGGGGAGATTGTGTATCCGGAGAACAACAGGAGATGTCTTGCCAAACTCACACGGATCGGAGTAGACCACTAAACTAACCCCATCTACGCATCCTCTGCCGTCAAAAACGTGGACAATTGAAACATATACGGTTATAGATATGCAAAGATCCGCATATTTCCAACCGTATCTCTTTCGAACGGAGACGCTTAACTAGGTTACGCCTAACCAAGTGACATATATGTTATACCTAGGGTGGCGGTGGAGTCAAAGCTAAGCGGGCGTGGCGGGTCGGTGCGATGCGAGGCGACGCGGCGCAGCAGCACCAGCAAAGTCGAGGAAGGCGATCGGGTCGCCGAGGTACTCCGCGCCGCCCGACCGGCTCTTCTCTCGCAAAAAGAAACATAAAATTGTCAATACAAAATTTGGCAAGACTCTCCCCGCACGGTGAGGTTTCCAAACTCGCAACAAAACCAACCAGCACGATGGCCGACATGCACATGTGGAACTCTATCAAATAATAAGCACTCATCCCCTTAATATATAACAAGGTTCTAACAATGAAGTAATCTTTTATAAATCCTATACTACCTGAGTCTATCGTGCTCACTCATGCTCGAGATCCCGTTCTCGAGACCGCCCAAATCCACGTGTTTGGACCGCTCGAGCTTGCCTCCGAGTGCGAACCTACATCTATCCTCGATCCACGCGCCAGCACGCCGAGATCCGCTCGAGTCCACCCAAATCACATATTTGGGATCGCCAGGTTCATTCTCGAGTACGCCAGATTTCGCTCTGGTACGCCAGAGCTACACGCCGAGTGCCACGGACCAAGTCACTTCGTGATATGTTTCACTTCTCTCAGTACACTCAAATCACCAAGAATTGTATATGTTATGCCACGGATCATCTTTACCGCCTTAAGAATAGCCTCGCTATTTTGTTCATTGAGTTGGCAACTTATAAAAAGAACATAAAACAGAATTTGAAGTAAGAGCTGATTAATCAAGAACAAACAAATCTGGCTCTGCCTTCCTCGAAATTGATCTGGAATCCATTTTTCAATTCATGCAAATACGCACACTAGTTCATCCTTTTATACTTGAATGAAGCATCATTGGCATCCTACCCATGCATCATCCTCTCAGATAATGCATAAACACTACTCGACCGGTTTATCTCGCTCATTTGTTTGATGTTACTAAGTATCTTAGACAAATTATCTGATCTTCCACACTAGGACAAAAATATGCCAACAATTAAAAAAATAGAGAAGATTTAATGTGGTGTACTTGTACATCAACTAGATATTTCATCCCTAAAAGGGAAAAAATGGAGATGCTAGCTCATTTTCGCTGATGTACTTACTATGTTCAACCTACGGTATTGCTACATAGAGTAATGAGATTAGGAAGCCTCTTGAATGATTAAATAACCTTGAAGAACTGTAAAGTATAGTTAAGTTGACCTACCATGGATTTCTGTTTGCTTCCGTTAGAATAGAAAAACGTAAGAGCAGATCAAACCTAGTATTCATGTACGATTGAAATGTTCGCCTTCTTGTTTTTACACCAAACAATTGTGACAGCTTCGACTAAATCGCCTCTTGTGTCACGCAGTCATAGTCACAGATCATATCAGATAAGGAACTAATATACTGTGTCACGCAGGTCATAGCTGAAATATGTATGCATTTTGAAGGACTATACAGAATGAAATAAGAAACTAATATATCTCAATCGATACTCAGCTTAACACTTGAACATGTTTTTAAAGAAAAACTGGTATGTGCAAAGGTGTTACTACCATCGATGCGCGCGTGGCGGGCGGCGGGCATGGCGGGCGCTGGGGGCGCATGGGGCGGCGCGCGGCATGCGCGGCGCGCGTGGCGCGCGCGGCGGCGGCGGGCGCGGGCGCGTGGCGGCGGGGCGGCGCGGCGCAAGACACGCGGCGGCGCGGCGGCAAGCGGCGGCGGCGGCGTGCGTGTGTGTTGCGTGCGTGTGTGTTGCGGCGGCGGGCGTGCGTGTGTGTGAGCGCGGCCGCGTGCCGCGTTTTATTATATGTCCTGTTTGCCGAGTGCCCCGATCTGGCACTCGGCAAAGCCCGCCCTCTTTTGCCGAGTGTCGCCCACAAAGCACTCGGCAAACACCGATTTGCCGAGTGTCGCCGATCAGGCACTCGGCAAAGAGGGGTTTATTTAAAAAAAAATTACAATTCTGTGCCGAGTGTAAAAAAATGACACTCGGCAAAACATATTTTTTTTCCCACTTTTCACCTCCAAACTTTTTCTGCGGTCCTCATACAATACCTGGTACTCCATGTTCCAATGTGGCATATTTCTCAGACTTGTTCTATATTTCTTTAATTTAGTTCAATTAATTGAATTTTCTTGGATAATTCAAATTATAACTGCTAGTCATTCGAATAATGAATGGAAAATTGATATTCATGTTATTTAGTATAATGTGAGTAGTAACGAGGAGCAGACCACCAATTTGAACATCTTGTTCACGAAACATGACCACGAACTTGCGATCGAGTTGTTTTTAAATTGTATAAAAAGCAAACGAAGTCCGAAAATCATGAAACTTGGGAAGATGTCATGATATCATATGTGGAGGCTGTGATAAAAATTTGAGAAGATTTTGCGCAAGTTGTCACGTACGATGCTTGCAAACATTAGAAAAACAGAAGAAACAGAAGAACACGTGACAACTTCTTCGGAGATTCTTCGGTTTGCAAGCATCGTACGTGACAACTTGCGCGAAACCTTCTCAAATTTTTATCACAGCCTCCACATATGATATCATGACATCTTCCCAAGTTTCATTATTTTCGGACTTCGTTTGCTTTTTATACAATTTAAAAACAACTCGATCGCAAGTTCGTGGTCATGTTTCGTGAACAAGATGTTCGAAATTGGTGGTCTGTTCTCGTTACTACTCACATTATACTAAATAACATGAATATCAATTTTCCATTCATTATTCGAATGACTAGCAGTTATAATTTGAATTATCCAAGAAAATTCAATTAATTGGAATAAATTAAAGAAATATACAACAAGTCTGAGAAATGTGTCATATTGGAACATGGAGTACCAGGTATTGTATGAGGACCGCAGAAAAAGTTTGGAGGTGAAAAGTGAAAAAAAAAATATGTTTTGCCGAGTGTCAAAAAATGACACTCGGCAAAGGATCCTCTTTGCCGAGTGTCAGGAGAAGACACTCAGCAAAGGAGGCTCTTTGCCGAGTGTCAGGAGCAGACACTCGGCAAAATATCCTCTTTGCCGAGTGTCACGAGAAGACACTCGGCAAAGGGTTAACGGCGACTGCCGGCCCTTAACGGCGGTGACCTTTGCCGAGTGTAATGTTTTGCCGACTGCTCGGCACTCGGCAAACCATGTCTTTGCCGAGTGCCAGATGTTTGCCGAGTGCTTTCTATCTGGCACTCGGCAAATAGCCTCTTTACCGAGTGCCCGAGAAAAAGAACTCGGCAAAGGCTGGGGCACTCGGCAAAGACGCCGTCTCCGGTAGTGGTGGTGCCAACAAGTTGTTGGGTACAGGTATACTACATTTGTGCAGAATAAAAATTTCTATCGTGTAAATTAGAAAATCATACAAGTAAAAGATTATAGATTTTTACCATTAAATGCATAGTGCAGTGAAAGAAGAGTTGCAACATCCTAATCCAACGTCGCACCGCACGTGCCGATACAGTGGAAGTAGTCGATCGTCCAACGTCCTTGGTTGTTGATCGTTTCCTCCAGCAGCCCTTCGTGTTACTTAGATACGTCACGGGTCGTCCTCAATCAGTGCAACGTCTCTACAGTATCCACACGTTCAGGGTAGAACGCCGTGCGCCGGTGTTCTAGTACCAGTGCCCACGATAGGGCCTTCATGTAGGAGGTGGCCAGGGGTTTGGTGGGCGGTGCAACGTCATCCAAAAAGCCTTCACGACTCCCCTTATAAAGAGCCTTTAACGAATCCATACATTAAAAATCCACTAGGACTCTTAACCACGTATGTATTATAATTTGATTTAAACCTCTAACAAATCCAATCCTGGTAGATTCATACGTAATCAGTTGTGATCCGGAAACTACTTTCTAATCCACAAGTCGGTAGCAGTTCCTAACATGACATAACGACTCCCGAATATACATAAAAATCATATCGAACGAACCTTTATAAAGCTCACGTGCAGATCTCTTTGCCTCACGACACCAGATAGAACTCAATACGAGATGTGTGTCATCCTTGATAGCTCGGTCATTTACTTATCTTGTAGTAGATTACTTAGTTGTAGTTGACTCCTCAACTATATTCGATAATGGTCATGCATATCTCTCCCGTTAAAGAGGATGGACAAATTCTATCTTGATCGCTCACATTTCTCAGCATGTTTCATAGTAAACCCGAAAGCTACTTTTATGATTACCTATTTACTGAGTAGTGTTTGCTAACACCTAAGTAAACTATTATACATGTAGGAAACCATGATGACCTTAAGTATAAAAATCTTACATATACTATGCATGAGACCAATTGATAACACTTAAGAATTTAATAATTCTCGCAGTGTTTCAAGACGGGTTAATCCAATACTATGTTCTCCAACATATGTCCATGTTACTGATTTGATATATCATATTCACGATATATAAAATGTGATAATCAATCTATACATATAATGATTCATAATTCATGAATTTCCCACATAATGACATAATATCAGATATATTTAGAATGACATCATAAATGTAAATAGAGTTTCACGAACTACTTGCCAATTAATATAAATTATATTTCATTCAAATGACGAAATAACATATTATTCAAAAGTTTATAAACATAAAAACGATATAATCATCTCTATAATTACCTCGGACATGTCATTAACACAAAAGATGCTAACATAAAATTTTAAAAAAACTGGAGTAAATAAACAAGGGAAATAAAACAAGTCCCAACACAAAGAAAGTCCCCGTCGTCTCCTCTGCTTCACCACCCGTTTTATTGCTCGGTTCTCCCAGACCAACGTACGCCTCGGTTCCAGTGGATTTCCCCTGTTCAGGCGTCCACGATGTCGCCGTCGTCCGTCGACGCCAGGATCAGCTCCGGGTGCGTGGACGCTGGAACTGCCTTCTTGATGGAGCCGTCGATGCCGTTCGGCCGGCCGAGAGCCTTCAGCGCCAGGTGCGCCGCCTTCTGGCCGGAGATCATCATCGCGCCGAAAGTTGGGCCCTGCAACCACAAGAGAAGCGAATTGTCGGTCAAGGACCAAGAAAGATTCCAAGAAGTATTGTTAAAATGCAAAGTTTAATCCTTTCTTACCATTCTGGGGGCGCCGTCGATCTCCGCGACCTCCATGCCGGTGACGATCATGCCGGGGACGACCTCGCGAGTCAGGCGGACGATCTCGTCCTCGGCCGTGTTCATATCGAGCGCGCGCATCCCGGGCACCGCGTCGATCATCCCGATGTCCTGGAGCCGTTTGACTCCCGTCGCGCCGAACGGCCCATCATGGCCGCAGGAGCTTACAACCACCTTCGCCTCCATGATGTTCGGGTCCATGCACGACTGGGTGTCGTGATTCATGGAGACCAGCGCCCAGTTTGTCACCACGCCGCCGACGCGGTCCTCCTTTACTATGAGGTCTTCCACGGCGACGGCGTTGAACAGCTTCACGTTTGGCCGAGCGAGGAGGCGGCTCATCACGGTGGAGGTGAAGAGCGCGGCGTGCTTAATCACCACGTAATCCTCCTGCTCGTCGTACGCGACGCCGAGCTCGTCGAGGAACAGGTGCGCTGGCTTGCGGACGACCATGGCGGAGAAGAGCTGGCCGCCGAGCCAGGCGCCGCCGCCGGGGGAGACCGACTGCTCGATGATGGCGATGCTGATGGACGGGTCCTTGGACAGCTCGTACGCGCAGGACAGCCCCGCCGAGCCGGCGCCGACGATGACGACGTCGGTGTCGGCGTAGGTGATCATATCCGTCATGTAGCGACGAGTCATCTCGCGCGAGACGACGGACTCCTTGATGGGGCTGAACTTGATGGCGTTGAGGTCGTAGGGAGGGGTGGAGGAGGGGATGGAGTTGCAGATGGTGCCGGCGCGCGGGGTAGCGACGGAGGAGGGGGAGCGCGCGGCCGCGGGGAGGCGCGCCCCGGCGAATGAGGTCTTGAGGAGGCTGGAGGCGGCGGTGGCCATGGCTGCCATGTGGAGGCGGCTCTGGGCTTGGCTCGGGAGGGGAGCTAGGAGCTTCTCTGGTTCAGGAGACTGGGATGTGAGTGTGAGAGGATAAGGCGCGGTGGCAGGCTATAAGAAGAGGAGGGAGTGTGCAAATATCTGGAGATTGTGTCTACGTGTCAGCGGATTGGAGGGTGTGGGCTTTCGATTGCTTGGGGAAGATATTTTTTGTAGGGTTTATGGAGCGCTTTTGTTCCCTCTGAATTGTCTCGATAAAACAAGGTGGGATGGGGACTTGTTATTTGTTACTGTATTTAATAAACGGTAATATAGTCAGAGTATCTACAAGTCAATATAAATTATCTTTACCATCCAATCGAAAACTGAATGTTCAAATTAATTGTTACAGTGTTTTTTGGTACATTAAAATTACTACAGTATCTTCACCGCTGTTACTGTAATATTGCTACAGTGCTGCAAATAGCACTATTTACTCTCAAAAACACTGTTTATATATTTACGCTATAATAATTAATACAGAGGACCTACAGTATATTGTTGGTGTGGTCAGCGCATCTGCACATGGCAATGTCTTCTAGACAAGATGCATCGTTCAATAAAGTATCTCTACCATTTCTACTGTATTAGTATTACAAACTTTCGTCGTCAGCTTGTTGCTCATATTTGGAGTAGACGGTGTATTTTTATGGGAGTTAATTAGCTGCTTTGCTGTTTGAATTCCAACCTAATCCATATAGGTTATAATGAGATTGTTGTAGCGCCTCTTTGGACCAAAAGATCGCAAGTAAATATCTGTAACTGTTTCAGCATCGTCCACACATCCGACAAATTTCATCTCTCCTTTTTTTTTGAGTGATATACTTTTTGCATCCTTTTCGAAGTAGATATTTGCATGTAGCCAATTATCCAAAATTACGCAGCATGAATTGAGGCCTTTGAAGTGCTTGTCATGTCTCGTGTAGCAAACCACACCACTTGCGGAAAAGGACCGTATGAGTTTTGAGTGGTTGCGGTGTGGCCGGAGAGCAGTGTGCGGTGTGTTTGGTTGTTCGTCGTGAATCGCGATGACACTTTGTTCTGACCATTTTGGCTATTCGCTAGTAGGTGGCAGTTTGTAACTTTGTTTTGCTCCTAATCTTAATAAACTTGGCAGTGCCTGCCCCGGTAAAAAAAGGACGTACGACGAGTTAAGCCATTCAACATACCATAATCTCAATTATCTTAGTACCAAATAATTGCGATGGCATTCTTCTGTTGTTGTGATCGAGGCTTAATGATATCACAAAACTGTCATCTTCAATAAAAATTTGTGCCACACATTTTGGGCCGCCTGATTCTTGAAAGTGACCCTGGATCCAAAAAAAAACCTTTTCTACATAAAGGATCACGTCTTTGTACCCATTCTCCTTTCTTGTTTTTGTGTGATCACGTCAGCCTTGTATCTGCTGTGCTGACCAGTGTGTAGTAGCGAGATAGATATTTTGAACCGCTGCAGTTACAGCTATAATTTTGACATGAGATATTTTACCATGAGTCGGTTTAACATTATTGCGGAACGGTTGCTGCCAAATCTAGTTTGAACGATATTATGTAGACAAATGTATAATAATATTAAATAATATAAGAATAAATAGTAGATCGAATACATAGAAAGACAAAGGTATAGAGGGTATTTTCTCCTTCTTTATTCCTTTTTCAAGCGATCAACTTTTTACAATGACTAGTACCCTCTATTTATAGTATATAGACAATGTTACGGTTTTGGATAGAGCGTCCACCATAGGCTGGCTGCTGGGCCAACCCCCTCCCCCTTGGGCATCCATCCTTATATGTTCATGTCTCGTCAAAACTTAACAAACATTCAGTAGGAAAATTTTGAAGAAAGAGTACATGATACATGTTCTGTGCGTTGCACAAATTATCTCATTAAAAACCTTAGCCGAGAAACTTCAGAAAAACTTGTAAAGGGAAAAAAGAGTACAATCTACTAATTTTATTTAATCTCCATGATTTACTCTTTAGATACTCGATCTCCGTGATCAAGTTTCAATAATGAGTTCGTGATGATCCCCCTGAATTCTCTGCACTTCTCTAAGCCTCATCATTCCAATTCCATGTATGCATCTTTCAAAACTAGATGTTGGAAGTGACTTAGTGAATAAATCTGTAAGATTTTTACATGACTTAGTATACAATACTTTAATTTCATCCATTTTTTGAAATTCATGAGCATAGAAGAACTTGAGGTTGATATGCTTTGTGAGATGACTCTTTACATAACCCATATGCACTTGTCCAACACAAGCTGCATTATCTTCAAAGATAATAGTGGGGGTTTACGCGGTATTCAGTCCACACGACTACTGGATGTGGTGAATCATCATCGAAGCGAAACACATTCTCGTGATGCCTCGTACAATGCTATTATTTCTGAGTGGTTCGTCGAAATCGATACAAGATTTTGCGTAGACGATTTCCATGAAAACGCAGTTCCGCCACATAGAAATATATAACATGTTTGCGACTTGGCTGTATGGGGGTTCGATAGGTACCCGGCATCTACATAGTCAGTCATAGTTAGGTCTTTGTTTCTTTTGAGATATCAGAAGATGTCTTTTATTATCTGTCAATGCCTTTTGGTAGGTTCTGTACTATACCTTGCTAGTAGGTTTATGGCAAATGCAGTATCATGAGTGTTCCTATTGCACTTAAGTACGAGAATTCTGTTCCCAAGACTTCCTCCCCCTCTTCTCTAGGTCTGTACGGATCCTTGTCTTGCTGCAAAGATCTCCTAACCATTAGAATTTTCGAAGGGTATGCCTTTTCAAAGCCGAACCTTTCTAACACCTTTTGAGTGTAGGCTGGCTGATGTACTAATATTCCTTCAAGGACATGCTTAAGCTGCGAGCCTAGCCAATATTTGGTTTTACTCAAATCTTTCATTTTGAACTCCGACTCCAAGTAAGTGCTTGCTTTATTAATACCTTCCAAGGTTCCAATGATGTTCATATCATCTTCATACACTAAGATTATACAAAATTCATCCTGGGATTGTCGTATAAATACACAGGGATAATTCTCATTGTTCGTGTAGCTTTTCTTGTATAGAAAGTCGATCAAGCGATTATAGTACATCCTGCCTGATTATTTAAGTTTGTACATTGACTTTCTGAGTTCTACACTGTATAGATTTCTATTTGCTCTGTCTTGGTTCAGAAGAGGGATACATTCAGGTATCTTCGTATAAACGTTTGAATCCAACTTTTCATAAAGATATGCAGTTACCACATCCATCAATTTCATTTCTAAATTCAAGTTTATTACCATTGAGATTAAATATCTAAAGATAATTCCGTCCCTAACTGGGGAATATGTTTCTTCATAATAAACTCTTAAACATTGAGTGAAACCTTGTGCAACAAGCCTTGCTTTACTTCATTATTTTCATTTCTCTTTCGAATAAATACACACTTATACCCTACGGCTTACAGGCCCAAACACCTCTCTTTTATTCAGAGATAATAATTCAGTTTCTATTGCCTTCTTCCAATCTTCCCAATCTGATCTTTTCTTACATTCAACGAGTGATACATACTTTGGATCAAGATTGATGATTGTTGCATTTTGTTTGCAAAATAAATATCAACATTGGTTGTTCTCTTATTCATATATTCTCCCCTGGTCACATAATTTATAGTTATTTCTTCATAGGGCGATTTTTCTAATGCTTCTACTTGCTCATCGCTGCTTCCAATTGCGGGGGCAGTCCTGTAACAGTCCATTTTTGGATTGTAAATAGTATTTGCTTTTGTCAGTTGGTTTCAAAATTTTATTTCAACTTAAGTGTATTTTCAAAATCTGTAGCTTCTACCTCAATTTCAAAACTTATCCCCGCGGGCCCAGCCCATTTCCTTTCCCCTTGGGCCGGCCGTTCTTCCTCCTGGTCATAGGACATCTCCTCTTTCTCCTCCCCCGGCCCAGCTTCCCTTTTCATTCGACAAGCCGACCCATCCTCTACTTTCCCCTTTTGGCCCAGTCGAGCCCGTGCCTCTCCCCTGGTCTTCCATCGATCAGTTAACTCATCTAGGCGGATGGTATGGTGGTGGGTGCGGGCGTGGCATGAGAATATGTGATTTGTGGTATGAACCGCCGAGATGGATTAATGAGTTAATCTTGTCATGACTTCCCGTGTAAAAACAAGTACAACCACAAGTCTGTAAAGTGCAACTTCGTAGATTAGAGCAGATTTGCACCATAGAGAAAAAAAACTCTAGAAAGCAAAATTTGCAGAATTGAAAGCCATCTAGAAAATATGGTTCGATCTACGAGCATCGTGCTACAACGGTTACCTTTCGAGCCTAGTAGAGTAAGCCGGAGTTGATCGTGCTGATAACGTGTTAAGGAACCGTCGTTGGCGAGTTCAGTCCGAACGATCACCTCGTAGACAAACGTAGAATCACATCAAACAATGTAAGAACAAATAGTAGATTGAACATACAGAGAGACAAATGTGTAGGGAGTATTCTTCTTCTTTATTCTTTCTTTAAGCGATCAACATTTTACAATGACTACCACTATCTAATTATAGTCTACAGATTCTGCTCGGATTTTGAACGAGACACCCACTCATGAATCGACCGCTGAGTTAAGCCTATGGTATTTAAAAAATATCATTTAACTGCATAACAGAAAGTATTTTATGAGGCATATGCTCCAGCTGCCCAAAGACAGCGCAGATGGATTACACAAGTAGCTAGCACAAGTCGAGGAAGACACTACAAAGTAAAATCCCACCAGTTCCATACTGTTCACTTCACATGCATGTCATTTCGACATCAATAATGGTTCCACTATTCTACGGTCGCTAATACATCAGCCCCATTTGATAATTTATGGCCATTCTATGCCCAAGATATTTCCTGGCTAGCCGTGGTGTATATTCATGAATGCCCTGTTTAACTTGTAGCGAGTAGTGCCCACGGAAAGGCGGTCATTTCCATACCCAAAGATATTTTCTGCCTAGCCATGATGCATGTCCCTACGTTAGTACTGCTTGTAGTACATGACGACGATGTGCCTACTGCCCAGTTGATAGTGGTGAGATCGATCGTTCGTTGTACTTGCTTAGGCATCTCACTCGAGGCTCACGCCATGTGACCACGCTCCTCCTCCGTTAGTTTGACTGACAGATGATGGGCTTAAGTGGCACAATTAACTTAGTTCACGCGCCACGCCAATCAGCCATACAGGACTACGGACGTGCATGTTTCGAAGGGCCCCTTTTGCAACTTGCCCAATTTTGCAAATGTTGCTGCACCCAGTATATAATATAGGTGCGGGCGTTGTTGCACTGTTGGAGCAGCCAACGATGGTCTGGTGTTGCAAGGCACTATTATGATGGTAACCACTGTTCTGCTTGGAAGTCCGGCGAATTGCCGAATTGGCACCGGAGCTGCGGGTCCAGATGATCGTTCCTCTCCTCTCCTCGCCCCTGCTTCTGCCCGCGCGCCCTTCGGCGCCGCCGGCCTACTACGTGCGTACGTACGGGCTGCCGTTCACCGCGGGGCCTGCGCCGAGTGGCGACAGCGAGCGAGGAGGCGCCGAGGCCGCGGACTCTCACCCCTGGGCCGTGTGCGAGGCACGAGAAGACAGCCTCGGCTGAAAGTACGGCCCATATGGAGTTACTACGGCCGGCGAGGCCACGTGTCGGCACGCATCTAGAAGCAGTCGAGCGTGAACAGTGGCGTGTTGGCGAGTAGGAGCAGGCCTGTATGGAGCCGGAAGTGATGTGGACGATAAATGCTTCTTCCCGTCCTTTCTCCTCAGGCCAATCCTTATCCAATCGGTTGGTGTGTAATCGTGTACCCGGCCCAGTCCTCATTGACTTCGCCGCCGTCGTGGGCCTTACGGCCCTCGCCTGCAAGTTGATCAGCTACAGATACGTATGGGGTTACTGGCCGGCCGCGGTGTGTGTGGCGACGGTTTTCAAATAAATATAATAAAAATTATTATTAACATAAAAAAAATCAATATTTATAAGATAATTATCCTATAAATAAAATTTGCATACATAATTTATCTCTAATCAATAAACTATATATAATCTTATCGTAAACTACAAACACAAATAATTTAATTTAATTATTCACAGAAACTCTTCAAGTAAATTATACATATATACGCATATCTATCTACAAAAAGATTGTATCAATCCAAAAGTAAATTATACATGTATACGCACGCAGATGGATGATTGGAGGAGTACTTACGCAACCGATCTCAGCTTATGTGCAACTAGAGCTAACCACTGCTACTGTCCAAAATGGGTATGAATCAAGTTTTGTCCTTGTGCGAAACCGATCGAAACCCAGCACGCCAGCATCGACGTGGCGACCATAGCTCACGGTTGCAACTTCTCACCTGTCTGTACCGCAAACATGCTAGATTGCCACGATAAGCATCGAAAGATCGAAGCGAGACGTTACCAGTTAAGTTGCATGCAAGAATGGATTGTAGCTTTTGGGACGTCACCCCCTCCCCCCCTATATATATATATAGACACAACGGGAGTCCAAGGTGAAGCAGCTAGCCAAGGCATGCATGCACTAATTGCACTCTTCCTGATCTTCAAGTGCATGCCTTGATTTAATTTACGTAGACCTCTCCTGGCGTTCTAGCTAGCCATGGCGTCTCCATTCTCCGTCCCTTCTCTGGTTAGTCGAGACCGATCAGCTGACTGTGTTGTGATGACAAATTTCTAGCTACGATCTGATTGGTCATGCTGTGATGATATATTTCGGTTGAATGTGATGCGGAACGTGTGATATATATCTTCGTTTTCTTTCCTGAACGCGTGCAGATAATGGAGGAGGAAGGGCGGTTCGAGGCGGAGGTGGCCGAGGTGGAGGCGTGGTGGAACACGGAGAGGTTCCGGCTCACCAAACGCCCCTACACCGCCCGCGACGTCGTCCTCCTGCGAGGCACGCTCCGCCAGAGCTACGCCTCCGGCGACATGGCCAAGAAGCTCTGGCGCACGCTCAAGGCCCACCAGGCCAACGGCACGGCCTCCCGCACCTTCGGCGCGCTCGACCCCGTCCAGGTGATTCGTCAGTTTATCCGGTGATCCCGCACCTTCGTCTCGGCCGGTCGAAGTGTTCGAGACGGAGTTTTGACACGTCTTTCGTGCGTGCAGGTGACCATGATGGCGAAGCATCTGGACACCATCTACGTCTCCGGGTGGCAGTGCTCGTCGACGCACACCTCGACGAACGAGCCGGGGCCTGACCTCGCCGACTACCCCTACGACACGGTGCCCAACAAGGTCGAGCACCTCTTCTTCGCGCAGATCTACCACGACCGGAAGCAGCGCGAGGCGCGCATGTCGCTGCCCCGTGCGGAGCGCGCGCACGCGCCGTACGTCGACTTCCTCAAGCCCATCATCGCCGACGGAGACACCGGCTTTGGTGGTGCCACGGCCACCGTCAAGCTGTGCAAACTCTTCGTCGAGCGCGGGGCCGCCGGGGTCCACCTCGAGGACCAGTCGTCGGTGACCAAGAAATGCGGCCACATGGCGGGGAAGGTGCTCGTCGCCGTCTCGGAGCACGTCAACCGCCTCGTCGCCGCCCGGCTCCAGTTCGACGTCATGGGCGTCGAGACCGTCCTCGTCGCCCGTACCGACGCCGTCGCCGCAACTCTGATCCAGACCAACGTCGACGCGCGTGACCACCAGTTCATCCTTGGCGCGACGAACCCGCGCCTCAAGAATCGGAGCCTCGCGACCGTGCTCTCCGACGCCATGTCGGCCGGCAAGAACGGCAGGGAGCTCCAGGCCATCGAAGACGACTGGCTCTCCACGGCGCAGCTCAAGACCTTCTCCGACTGCGTCAAGGACGCCATCGCAAGCCTCAACACCACCGATCATGACAAGCAACGCAAGCTCCAGGAATGGAGCAGCGCCACCAGCTACAACAAGCGCGTGTCCCATGAGCAAGCACGCGACATAGCGGCGAGTCTCGGCGTCACGTCCGTGTTTTGGGACTGGGACTTGCCAAGAACCAGGGAAGGGTTCTACCGCTTCCAGGGATCCGTCGCGGCGGCCGTCGTCCGCGGGCGCGCCTTCGCGGCGCATGCCGACGTGCTCTGGATGGAGACGTCGAGCCCCAACATCGCCGAGTGCACTGCCTTCGCGGAGGGTGTGAAGGCGGTGTGCCCCGAGACGATGCTGGCCTACAACCTCTCGCCCTCGTTCAACTGGGACGCTTCCGGCATGACCGACGCCGACATGGCGGCGTTCATCCCGCACGTGGCTCAGCTCGGGTACGTCTGGCAGTTCATCACACTCGCCGGGTTCCACGCCGACGCGCTCGTCACCGACACGTTCGCGCGAGACTTCGCTCGGCGCGGAATGTTGGCTTACGTGGAGAGGATCCAGAGGGAGGAGAGGAGCAATGGAGTGGAGACGTTGGAGCATCAGAAGTGGTCAGGCGCCAATTTCTATGACAGGGTGCTCAAGACCGTGCAAGGTGGCATCTCCTCAACCGCAGCCATGGGCAAAGGCAAGTTACCATCCTTTTACTGTGGTTGAGACATTTTCTTCGGTTACAATAGTCTGAGTGGTTTGTTAGTCTAATAGCCTATTTTACAGAGGTAATTTGTTCATGTTATAAATTCCTCTTGCTCTTCTAATTAAATGTTTTGATGTGTGATTGTAGGAGTTACTGAAGATCAGTTCAAGGGCTCGTGGACTAGGCCTGGAAGTGAGACTAGCAGCCAACATGTTCTTGCCAAGTCCAGGATGTGATGAGGATTGGGAAAGAATAATGATTCAGAGGAAAGCTCTAAATAACTGAAAATTAATAAAAAGTGACATCAGGTTATCAGCTACGGGAACTAGGTACTTTACAAACTGGACTATAATTGGCATGCATAATTCAACCAATTACCTAGCTATATATAAATTGAGTTATGACTCAAACTGGAATAATCAGTTGGGTTAACTGAATTGTCATACATGATTCAACCAATTACCTGGCTATATATGAAGTGAGTTATGACTCAAATTGGAACAATCAGTGGGTTAACTGTATTGATGTGAATCTTCGAGTTTATCAATTGGAAATTAATCGGATATATCAATTGATTTCGAGAGTACCGTTATGCATATACACTCAATTTTCGAGTTCATCAATTTTTTTCGTTTACCGAATGGATGGTTCGGTAAGCCAAAATCTAACAAAAGTCATGATTCTTATAGTCTCTTCTGAAATTTCAGGATGCTTTTAGTATCGATTTTTAGGTTTCTTGCTGATTGCTCTAATCTAAATTCATCTAAAAGAAGTGTACTCGTAATCTAACTCAAGTCCTAAGGCATCTGCTTATCCCAGTAAATAGATGTCAACAGTGTGTTTTGTTGCAGTGATTTCTCCAGCAACAAGCAAACAAGTATGTTTCTAGTATCAACAAGTGTTTTTATGTAGGATGCAACATTTTCTCAAGGTAGTAGAGTTTTGACTATTGAGAGCTATAAGCAACTATTTGTCGGACTCGGATTTTCTAATCCCAAATCATCTGTGAAAATAATGTGCTACTCCCTGGATCAGTAGGTAGCACTCATAGGCTTATTGCTGAATCATTTCATACATGGCGAATTAAGTCATTCAAATACAAACAGACATCAGAGTGACATAGACCACGTCGGGTCGAGTTTTACATAAGGGCCACCATGCCAAACTGATTACATCACACAAAAACACGTAGCTACAGCGGAAGCAAAAGAGGGGATAGGGTTCATCTCCCCACAGGCGGGCGACTGGGGTGACCTACGTACGACTGATATTATCCAAGGATTGGGTAATATCAGTTGTACGTAAGTATCGACGAGTCCACTAGTTGGGGCGAGACCTAGACTACATAATCTAGACTATTCTTCAGGGTTCCCTTGGCATCGACTTCAGGATCCTCATAGTATGTGCAGTCTCCTTGATCCAAATCATCTGGAGGGTTTGGGGGGAGCGAGAGTGAGCACATCCACCGTGCTCGCGAGCCAACACACAGTATATAATAGTATACATGCAAGGCTTAACAAGGATGACTTATGTTCTTTTATTTGCTAAAGCAGCATTTTCAATTATCATAATTACAAACTCCTATGACTTAGCATTTTAAACAAATCACATTTTAATAAAGAGAGCAGGTGCAATATTAAAAAAACAGTAGAGGTTCCCTCAATCGGAACTCTACACATGCATCATTTTGTTGGAGCTACCTCCGTTCCTTCACACCACTGAGCTTGAAGACTCGAGAAAAACCCAACCTCAGGCTAGGTGAGCCGTTCTGGTTGTAATCCACCCACAAAGGTTTTTTGTAAAAGAACTAACTCAAGTTAAGATCACATGTCCGCCACCGTAGGCGCGGCTGTTTAAACAGTTTAGACTCTGCAGAGGTTATACACTATACCCACAAGAGATAATCATACTCGTTACCCCACATGATTCCTTAGTCATGTAGTTGAGCGATCGTCACAGTAACGTTTCAAACTACCTCGCCCCTTCCGTCATCTCACCATTATGGCCAATTTCGTAAGTTGTGCGGGATGTTCACCACAATGACTAGCGCAGCTGGCAACTTCACCCTCCTCGGTGTCCCTTTCAAGCCAGCGTACATCCTACCGCTTGCACACTTCCAAACACCAGTTGTGGGATGATATCCAGGGTTCAATAATTTTACTAAGCCAAGTTGCACTTTGCAGACTTGCGGTTGTACTTGTTTTATACAGGAGGTCATGACAAGATTAAGTACTTAATCCATCTAGACGGTTCATACCACATTCCACACATTCTCGTGCTACATCTGCACCCACTACTCTTTCCATCCGCCCAGATGTGGTACTATCAAGTTGTTTAGAGTTTTTGGGGGAGAAAAACCAATTAGCACAACACGTTAGTCATTTACATCCAATGACTACCCAAAACCACTTTCATGATTAAAAGATGATGATCGGAACATTTATTATTTCGGTACTTAAGCACGACTAGCATGTCGCTTAAGTACTACCCACACTAGTATTTACCGCATATTTACTATGGTGACATGGAATGAGGGATTCAATTTATCAAAGGATGGGTAATAATTAATAAATCATCAAATGTGTGTTTAATTACCTTAAGCTTTAACATACATTTGATTACAAAATTAAAGCATGCAACTTAATTTGATATTTTAAATAAACATAATTTGCATAAAATATAGGCTCAAAATGATCAAAGTATTGACTCGCCTTGGTTAAAGACAGCGGGGTCCTGGTACTCTTGAGCTTGGTCGAAGTGGAGGTCTCCTGCGTCTTCGAACCCTAATCGGACGAAAGTACCGGAAAAAGGCACAACAACAAAGAGAGGAAATAAATACCAAACTCATAATAAATGAACTCCAAATTGAACAAGACTAGTGCCTTTAGCAAGATCTTGATTTTAGAAAATTTAGAAACAAGTTTCATAATTTTTGGAATTATAAAGAAAAAGATATGAATTTTTGAAGCTTTTCAATTAAATTTTTAATTGAAAACTAAATCAGAAAACAAAAAAAAAAAACCAGGGCGCTGACACGTGGCATGCACTGTGCAGCATTGTTGCGTGGACCAGAGGCACTGCACCGGTCCACGGGACCGTGGGTCCATGGAACAGCGCCGCGGGCCCACCAGTCAGAGAGACGGCGCGGGAGCGAGGCCCACTTGCCAGTGTCAGCGCGGCGTTAAAACGCGATGGCGTCGCGTGGAGCGCTGCATCTCGCGTTCTCCGCCGCGTGGAGAACGAGAGGGGGAGGGAGAGGCGAGGCGGGGAGAGGGCGGGAGGCGCACGACAGCGAGAGCTGGGAGGAGGGAGAGAGAGAGGCGGCGCCGGAGCGGGGGCCGGAGCCGGAGAAGGAGGCGGGGCGAAGGAGGTGAAGGGGTGGAGGGGGAGGAAGGAGAAGAGGCCTGGCTTCTTATAGCTGGCGGAGGTGAAAGCGGGGAGAGGAGAGAGGCTCGGGTGCACGTGCGGAGCGCGAGGTCGGCTATGAGTGCCTACGCGCGGAGGCGACCGGGCAAGGCAGGGGTGCGGCAGCGGGGATTAGCGAGGAGGGGCGGTGATGGAGACAAGGCAGGGGAAGGCGCTGCAGTCGAGGTTCGCGGAGGGTGCAGAGGGGGAGGATTGGCGAGGAGGGGTGGTGGCGTGCGCGCACAGGCAATGTGGGTTGGGGGGGAAGCGCGCCTGGGTCAGGGTGAGCAGAGAAGAACCGGGTCGGGTAGGGCCCGAACCCAGGTACGATTGAGATTTTCAAACTGTGATGCAAAAATTTGATTTTGAAATTGATTGCAAAATTTTGATTTGAAAACTGAGGATGTTACACTGTTCCTCCTGCTTCCTGATTCACTTTCAATAAAAAAATACCGGCATACTAAAGAATGTGGTTTTTTCCACGTATACATGTGTGTACATGTACTGTTACCATCGCCAAATGTGGTCTCGAGATTGATGTAAACTTTCAAAATTCAAACCACAATCATATCTTCTAATAATTGAATATCCCTAGTACGAATCTTAAAGTACTTTTGAGAGTTAAGATAGTGCATGTACCCACATTTACACGTGGTTTTGAATTTTTGTACACTAAACTGACATTTTATTTGGTTCACAATGAACTACATTGATGGTACTGTTTTTCGACTACATATTACTATATAGTTACGTACGTGTGAAAGGCTGTCTGAAAGTTTCAAGGTCGTAACTTACAAGAACTGAAGTATGTTTACAAGGTACGTTACACAAGAGGGGTTTTTCTTGTCTACTTAGCCCAAGGCTTTAAAATTGAAAGCACGATGATCACCGCAATGACCAGAAGTATAATAATTGCAATCAGCATGCACTTCCTTGACTTCTTTTGCAGGCTCTTCGCGGTGCGCAGTGCTTCAGTACCAGTTTGTACATGGTTTACAGCATTTTGAACCTAACAGTTGAAATGCATCAGCAAGCATAAACGACAAAGTTTCCAGGCACATTGATGAACTTTTAGAGTTTTCAGTAAGGTTGGCAAACAAAACAAGAAAGGAAGTCACGAACCTGGTTCTCTATGTTGTCCAATATCTCTCCTTGTGCGTCGACGAGTGCTGCCATGTCTGCAAAAATCTGAGAATAAAATGGTATATGTCATTGCTAAAGCAACCATTGGGGATTCAAGATATAGTTAGTCCAGAGACTATCTGTCCTCAACTATGAACAAGTGAACATGCTATAGATTAGTTGCAGATTATATGGTAGTACTAAGCACTCTTGCAATCTTAGTTTATAATCCAAGCATTGGTTGAAGTTTTGAAGAACTGCGAAAACACAAAATCAAACTTGCAATCTTGCCAAAACTACCTGCTGCAATTCACAAAGCTTTTTCTCAATCTCCATGACCGCATCATGCCGTTCCTGAATTTCTTCAACCGTGGCGACAATCTGTACGTGAAGTGCAATTTATGAAACATGAAGTAAGAATCGTCAGCCTTAATGAATGAGATGAACTACACAAGTACTTGGTGAAACAAAACACGTTAATTGACCTGCCCTCGACCCATTCCCTGAATTGCTTTCTCAAAGATCTGCTCGCTGCTGCCAGTCTCAATAAGGCGGTCAATCACCTACATGTTTTATGCCACAAATAGATCAGAAGAGCAATCCATTTCACCGTGCCTAACGTAGTACCACTAACATCATCCACACCTCATCAGAAGGCTTTGTTCCGGTGACTGTTCAAATTCAAGATTAAGGTTTATCATGAAACGGCAATATAATAATTCAAACTAAAATTATGTATCAGAAAGAGAATGAAGCAACATGAAAAAGTTCCTCACCAGTGAAAATCCTCCTCTCAACGACTTCTCGGTACTCTTCTTGGATAGTTTGCCTTAGATTCTGTAATGAATGTGGTTTACTATACTGCAAGATATTTAATTTGTTTTGGCATGTAAGATGGACAGTAAATTAAATAACTGAACCTGGAAATCGTTCATTCTTTCTTTAAGTTTCTTCTTCAATGCACTGCAATCACCAAGAGCTAGCCATCAAAATTCACTTTTTTTGTTGTTGTTGTTGCAAAAGTACTGCATGATTGTTTTCTGACCGCTTCAAATAATTTTGGACTAACTGGTTAAATCATAAAAGTTCCTGGAAATAGATTCTAAGCAACTTATTTATCATAAATTATTTTTGGTGATTGAAGGATCAATGGCGAACCAAGTTGAATTTGTCTCGAGATTAAACATATATCATTGTATTTTCTAGCAAGTCGTAATTATCTAGCACGTAGCAGTTACCAGTAACTTAGTTACTGTGGATTATTAAAATTACTCAAGAAATGAATGAAGATCTTACATTGTCATCGACATCCTTGATCGATCTACGCTCGTGCCCTTCCCACATCCTGGCTTCTTTCTGTTCTCAAGACTCTGCAAACCGAAAAAAGGAGTGAGCCTTGCAGAACTAGCCCCAGATATCATCAGGTGAATTCACATACTGCAGAACTGGACAAGTTATATCAGTACATTTTTATCCATTTGTTCTAACTTCACTTTTATGTCGCGCACTATCTTTCCCACTCCATCGATGTCTTTCTCCATGCGCCCCTTGATTTCTGGAAGGTGAGTTATTTCAGTTGGATCATACCACTCGGACATGCAAGCAATCATATAAGTCAACAGGTGGAGTTTGCACCTTTCATTGCGGAAGCCTTAGTGACCGATTTTGACTCCTCATTGGCTTCCTGTAGGTGGGCAGAAAGTATAAATAAATTGTCTCTAGTACAAGTCAAAGCTAAGGAGTAAGGAAAAATATTGCCAGGGAGAACTAGCATTTGAGACCAGAAGTTGAAAATAAAGTTTACCTGAAGTTTGTGAACTATGTTGGACATCTTGTCCAACAACATCTCAATCTCCTTGACCTAGAGAAAGATAACTTACTAATAAGATAAAAACAGATTTTGTAGAATTAATGCAAACCGTATTGTTGCTACACACTGTAGATAAGAGCGGATCAAAATCTTTGTGTAGATGAATTGGATATCAGACCTCTTCGAAGAAGTCCTCAAGTCCATAATCTGATTTGTTCTTGGAATTTTGATGACCCAACTCGACGTCCCTCTCCTTTTGGGGCTTCTCATCCATTTCAAAAGAATCCTACAGTTGAATGGAAAGGATCAGCAGCAATATGGATCAACAAGCATATTACGAAGTTATCTATGATGATAAAATTATAAGTTTGACTCGTTTACTGGTAGTTTTCAAACAGAAGGACAGCTAGTCTTCAAAAGTTATAAATTATGATTTGTTACACTAGAGTTTTCAGGAAATTAATCAGGCCTTTGCGTCCTGTCTAATTACCGACCTATGAAGAAACTACAAAAAGAAGGGGGATCATATAGCAATTGGCACGAACTACGTCAGTTTGTTCTCTAATTTACTGTATGCCGTTCGCATAAAGAAAACAAAGCATAGATAATCAAGGAAGAAAAGGAACTGCAACTTGACAGAAACAATCCTGTAGAAAGAGCATTACCGTCAGAAGATTGTTCATGTTGTCCTCGCGCAGAGAGAGAGAGAGAGAGAGAGAGAGAGAGAGAGAGTCGACTCTATTGAAGAAGAGATGAAGAGAGAGAGAGAGAGAGAGAGAGTCGACTCTATTGAAGAAGAGATGAAGAAATGTACGCGCTGATGACGGCTTTGGAGAGATCGTTTCGGGGAAGAGCGCCGGCCAGCACTAGCACTAGAAACAATTAACTAGCAGACAACCAGATTTAGAACAAATCAAAGGGACGCAATCTCTTTCCTTTCTTTAAAGCTCGTGAGAATGGGGCTCGTCCGTGCGTTTCCCAGTTGGCTCCGTCGCGCACACCGCCCACCCTTTCATTCGCTCCCCCGGTGCATCGTGGCCCTGGTCCAGCCCACCCTTGGTGTTTGCCGGTTACCCCGTCGCTTCACACCGCCCACTCTTGGTGTTTTTTGCCGGTTTCACAGTCGCTTCACCGGTTCGCCCCCTTGCCTCGGTTTGCGTTCCCTCGCACCGGGCTGAACACACGAGAAACGCCTTCATCTTGTTGCGTATCTTCGCTTCCGCCCTGACTCCTCTCCGCTCTGGGAATTTCCGCCGTTCGTGCCCCCTTCGCTTCCGCTCTCCCTCCTCTCCGCTCTGGGGATTTCCGCCGCACCCCTTTGCGCGTCCCCTTTCGGTGCCGCCCACCGTCCTCTCCGCCCAGGTGCTCCCTTCGTCGTTTGCTTTACTTGTGCCGCGCCGCGTTTCGCTTTCGTCGCCGCTTGGCTTCCCTCAGATGCCGCCCCGCGCCTGCCGTTGTCGCGCGTCGCAGCTAATTTATTTGCCCTTCTGCAGATTGTGCCGGTTGCTCGTGGTTTCCGTCGCCGTCGTCTGCGTCTCCTCTTTCGCATCCGTCCTAGATCGTACTCCCTCTGGTGCTTAAGTTACGAATACACTGTGTATATTAAAGAGATCTAATAATCAATATATATATATATATATATAAGGTACAAATGGATACACCCTATACGGATAAAGAAATAAAAAGACAAATCTTATCTCTAATATATCTCTAACATCCCTCTTAAATGCAAGGCGTATGTAATAGTATTGTATTTGAAAAAGTTAATACTAAAATATGAAAAATACAAAATCGCGTGTTTATTATTTACTTAGCTTTTCTATTCGTTAGCAAGCAAATTATAACACTACATTTTCCTGATTGGCCTGAAATGTGTTTCCTGAATGACGGTGTCTGAATGACTGTCTTACAGAAAATAGCTTCCTCAGTACCAGATGGTCAGACTTTGATGTCGCTCTATTTTGCTTTGTGCATCAAGGTTAATAGTTAGTCACCTACAACCTCTGACTGATTTTTTACGCATTATGCTACCTGCTGTCATCTATCCTGCTGGTGGTCATGGCTAGCATGACGTATTTAGGTTAAATATACCACCTCATATCGATCGAGAGGTACGCTCCTCTGCCTCTCTGTGATCCTGTACAGTTCACTCTATTCCTGTGGAGATCAGTCTACAGGATCTCCTCTGACTCACAAGCAGCCATGTGTCTCGTCATCTCTACAGGATCAGTCTATGTGGCACTTTAGAAGTACTTTTGGAAGGATGATTTGATATCTGGGTCATTAGCTGTTGTACATGTTTGGTGGAGGCAGTCGTCTAAGACCCCAGGAAGATTCTTTGAGAATACCTGTCGACATTGTTGTCAGGACATCTAGAAGGATCCTTGATCATATCAAGGATGCTTAGGATGGTAACATTGTTTACGGTGATATGAAGTATCTGGTGTGTCTTTGAGTTGATTAAAAAAACCCTGCAATATTTATGTTGTTCTCTTAATTTCTCTTGGAACGATTTTATTGAATTGCATTGCAGATTCTGGACGAGACAGATACGATGTTTGATGAAGTAATGAAGGCTTTAGACCAGACATACTGAGGTTTGTTTGCCCCTTTGAAGAATCGTGCTGCAAAGCCTGTTGATCAAGGGTTCCGAACTGTATTGGTTATTGCTACCGTGAACAAGGTTTTATATTAACCAGTCACCCATTGAATCCTACCTAGCTCAATAAATATGACATGCTATTGACTTACCTTTAAAGGATCTTGTGTCGATTATTAAAAACAAACCTTCTCTTATTTTTGTCTAGAACAATCTTTTCACCTCTTTCAGATACGAAATTCCCAATCCTGATGCTAGGATGGATGAGGCGAGTCGCCGGTGCTCACGACGGTCCGGCATTGACTCAAAGGTGATATTTTATTAGCTTACTTTTTGTGTGTTTGTTGTTGAATCATTGATATCGAAGGTACAAACAATGGATGGAATTTTTGATTTAGTCCCTTTGTACCAAATTTCTTTGAATTATTACGAATTTACCACACTGCACAACAAACATTGCAAAAAATAAAGCAACGAAAGTAGTACATTTTTTATGCATAATGGAATTTCATAGGCTAAAAATAGCTTTGTTTCAATGCTAGGTTACAAAATATGGTATGGCTAGCTGTGTCTAAGGTTGTCCATGGTCACCAAGGATGTGGTCTCATTACATGTTCTTGCATCTGTGTTATTTAGCTGGTGTGTACATACCATCATTTGTGAAGTTTGCTTCTATGGCTCAAAATGCTTTCACATTGCTAAATGTATTTTGCCTTTTTATGCACGGACAAAATTCATCCAGCGCAGCGTAGCGCCCAACCAGAACTAGTTATATGTAATTCCTGTCTCGCTTTGGGTGTAACAGGGCTCCCATAGCATAGGACAACCCCTGAACAGTTTGCTTGTCCCTGTCATGTGGCAGTTGCTGATTGGTTTGGTATCTAGCAGTAGGCCCCCCACATTTTACATCAATTAGAAAGGAAACCTGAATTGCCTTAGATCCGTAATTAATAAGAAGGAAAGGAAAACTTCAATTGCCATCAATCCATAATTGCTCTCTCATCTCAAGCAGTTGTGACCTTATCTCTATGTTTCCTCTATTGAAGATACCACAAGGATGTCTAGGAAGACGATAGAAATGCAACTTCTCCATTGAATACATCACCAGGAAGGAAAAGAAGACAAATGAGCTGCTGCTGCTCACCGCACTTCCTGTTCATTAACATCATCGAGAAGAAAACAAAATTAAGGAGCCGGTGTATACATGGACCTGACCCTACCATCTTTCAAAATGCTGCTGTTTGCATTCAGATTTATGCTCGGCAAGTAAGGGTGCAATCAGAGTGTATACGGATGGATATCACTCCTCCCGTATCCTATTCTATTTTTTTCTCAGAATCGGAGTAGGATACGGACAATGTCGAATACGGATACGAATAGTCTCGGTCACGAATACGGAGTGAATACATGCTGAACCAAATATAGATTGTTTTGGTCACGAATATTTAGTCGGATATTACGCGAAAACAGAAAGCACATTTGTCGCACGTATAAAGATCAATCAATCATACTATCACGACTAGTTAAAGAAGTAGTAGCAAGTCATAGCGATTCCGGTACAAAAGATGTGCAAAATGTAACTAGCCAATTATATAACAAGATAGATACAATATATATACATCCTACAGACTAGTATCAATAACCGGTTACGGATACACAGAACGTTGACTAATAGCAAGTCTGTAGCATCACAATTTTCAAGTTTTTGGAAATATTTTATTTCAAGTAAGGTTTTATAAGAAATTTCATGATTTTCTACAATTTAACCAAGCTTAAATATATTTTCAGAAATGAAAATGATTTAATATGAATAAATCAAACATCCATTAAATTCAAAAGTATTTTATTTAAGTTCCTTATGTTCCAAAGTATTTTTGTAATTTTTTCGAGTCTATTTGCTATTTTTCATGGTTTATTTGCATTTCTTGTATTTTTCTAAAAATAAAAATAATAATTAAATACTGAAGATTTCTCTCTCGGACCATTGGGCTTGGAGTTTATCGGATATCCAAAATATTATTTTTTTGGATACTATCCGATAAATTATCCATATAGCTCTAAGTCCAACGGACATCTCTTTCCTGGATTCATTTCCGTATCCAAAAAAATTCCGAATATCCGATTTTAAAATCCGAATAAGATCCGAATTTATACCGAAGATCGACAGTATATGTATCGGCTAGCTCGTGGCCTCTGCTGCGTGCTGCAACGGACGCGTCTGCCATTTGGGCTCGGTCTGTCAGCGTAATAGAGACGCTGAGCTAATTGGGCTGACCAAATAAGCCGTTTCTATGACCGGTCCGGGCTAGGCTACGTGGACGACGGCTGTTATCACGCTGGAAAAATGCAAGCCCAGCGTCATCTAAGACTGGCAATCCACTGGATGGTTCTCACCACTCACGAGTGAATCGAAGCAGAGCGACCGGCTGACGGGTCAGAGGGGTTTGCTAGCGCGAACGGGACGAAGGAGGGAAGACATGTGGCGCACGGAAACGTCGCCCGCGGGGTTCAAGTCGAGTAAGATTCCAATAGAGCTTCAAGTCGAGGTAAGATTGCCAGTTTGAGATTCCTCCAGCTGATCGATCTCACTGAACGACGGGTTTAAACGACGACCTCGCCGACCGCTTCGACGTCTCTGGCCCGACGCATATGACGGATCGAAAACTGGCGCCGGTTCTTCTCCGACGACGATTGAGATCGACTGGTATGCACGTATGCTTCATGGTACATCTTGCTTGCTCGGTGGAGCTCACATTTACTCTCAGAAATATAATGTGCACTATGGGATAGACTGTTGCTATAAATTTGCTAATTTTCAGTTGTCTGACCATCAGTCACCTACAGTTGTATAGTACTAAGCCTAAAATTGCAATATCAAGTGATGTGTAATCTTAGTACAGCTTTACTGTAACTTTTAGTTCTATTTTATTTTTGTATTTGTTTTTTTTTATTCGCAGAGTTCAACTAGGTTTACTTTTGTTTAGTTTAGATTTTTTTTTTGTACTTTTTGTAACATTTTTTCTTGTCGCTAGATGGAAATCTAAAGGTGGAAACAAGTGACTGAATAATAATAATTTTTCAGACAATTTACACGTAGACAGTCCCTACTTACTAATACTATACCGTTCAGTATTTTTACACAAATACCCTCCCAATATCATATTACGATTGAAAATATAATTGTACCACGTCAAACTTTCTGTTTTGAAATAAGGAATTTTGTTAAAATCGACTAGGAATAATGCAGAAACAAGAAATAAAAACGAAATTATGCCAGTTAAACTCCCCGCTTTATATCGTGGCATTTGGAACAGGGTTGTCAACCGTACCAGCCGGCCGATTGACTGCAACTGGTACTGGAAATAGAACCCTGGAGTGTGCAGAATATACAGCATACGCCAGTAGCGCGACGCACTGCAAAAGCTAATCTAGATCAACCGCATTTTATGATTTCAGGGACAACGATGAGCACCGCCGGTGCTTCGCCGCCTGCATGGTTAAAGGCAACTTACGTTTTGGAGAACGATCTAACCAAGCGCCGTCCGTACACCAGGGCGCTTGCGCCGGCGCGGTGGGAGAGCTTCCACTTCCGCCAGTACGATGTGCTCAAGGACGAACCCCACAAGAACAAGTTCATCTCTGGTGCTGACCAGTTAATCTTTGGAGCCGACCAGTTAGTCTTTGCTGGCGCCATCTTCCAGAACTTGCCACCGCCGGGGCGCGCCGCCACCCGTCCGCCAATGGCAGCGCCACCGGCAGCTGCGCCGTCTGGCTCGCGGGGCAGTCGCTCGGCACATCAGTTGCGTTGGACGTTGGCGGTACATAATGTACAGCAAGGGCGCAAGTGCGCAACCTCCCGACCTTCCTCTTCAACCCGCCGCAGGTGTCGCCGGCTCCGGCGATCAACGTGCTGCGCCCGATGGAGATGGTGAAGAGGGACCTGTACGCCACGAGCTACTTCGTGAAGGCCGGCATGGGCTTGGTCCTGCGGCACCACCGGAAGCGCATTGAGAAGCTGTTCGAGTGGCTGTCGCCGTGGGCACCGGAGCTGTACGTGCACGAGAGGGACGTCATCTGCCAGGGCTTCGTCGACTACTTCGAGCAGCGACAGCAGGTGGAGGAGCGCTTCTGCGGCGTCGCCGATGACGCTGTCGTACCTCTTTTCCGTTCTCGGCAAGAAGGAGCGGCCGCACCTCCTGCCGTCGGCGACGCTGTGGAAGAACTCGAGCGTCCATCGACGGCAACGCGCACGGGCTCCCGCACTGGTGGAAGCCGGACGGCGAGCTGAAGTGAGCACCAGGCGGTACAGCTGGCCTGGAGCGTAAACTGCTGCTACGCTTTTGCTCGTGGCCAAATTGCAGTGTACCTTCGTATCGTTTGAAGTTTACTTATGTCTTGCATAGAAAAAAAAAAAGGACCAGATGTCCCCTAACATTCCAGTAGATTGCCATTTAAGTTTGTAAACCCCTAAATTAACGTGATAAGTATCTAAATTTCTAGCGAAGTACCAGTTAGGCCTCTAAACTTGCAGATTATTGGAATTTTTAGTTACCTAAAATTGACAGCATAATAGATGTTGATGGCTCGACATTGCAGTTGAATAGAGTTGTTAAACTGTGCTGATCATTTATATGCTGAAGTATGCATTTTGAGGACGATGGTAGCAGAGGAAAGGGCATACAGTCTTCCTCAAATTCACAATGCCAAATGAAATGCAAGGGAAAAACAAGAAACATGAAGTGCGGGCTGTACAAACTTCTAGGGACAGGTTCATTTACCAGTTTGGAAGTAATGTTAATCAGAAGTTATTTTAGGGTTCAGAAGTTAGAAATTGGAAATCACAGCGAGGACAGAAAATGGCATGCACAACATAAAGCAACTTGAAGAACTTTTATAAACTTTTATACACAACATACAACTCTTTGAACGTTTGTGGTTATACGACGGCACACCCATTGCAGTTCATAGCAATGCTAACAGAAAGATAAAGCTGTAAGTAGATAGCATACCAAACATCCTCCAAAAGATTAAGCATGCAAAGTTGGAGCCAACACCTACTGTAAGACGGCTCCTTGTTTGTTGAGGCAAGTGGGTTTTAAAAGCTCCTCTCCACCCCAATCGCCTTTTTATCGGCATGAACAGGAACCCTAGCTGCAAATTTGATGGGTTGCGAAGCAATAGGGTCGTGAAGGTAGACAGGCATACCACAATAGCAATCCTCTCACTAACTGGGCTCAAAACAACATATGCTCCCAATGCAAATGCTACAATCATACTTCTTGTCGCCTGCTCCATCGAAATTACAGAGAAGAACATATAGACTGCACGAAGCAGTGGATGAACATGTTCTGAACCAGCATAGGTTAGCCAAATAGTGGACAACGTGGAGCCAACAAATGCAAGTGTGTTTGCCATCACAAATGCCTTGAAGGTATATCTGTGTGACAAAATAGGTGCACCAGCATGTGGATGACCATCGGATATGTAACCACCGGGCAGAGTGAATACTGCTGCAAATGTGACTGTTGAGATAAGCACAGAGCCAACAACTAAATTCTGTGAAATGTTGGTAAATTTCTTTAGCTCATTTCCAGAAGCTTTCCCAACGTTAAACTCATCTATGAAATGATCCAGGCGACGAGGGCTAAGGACAGATCCTGTCCATGCCAAACAGCGAAGTATAATGACCTGTGGATTCTACCAGAAGAAATCAACATTTCAGAAAAACAAAGGACACAAGCTGAAAATTGGAAGGATTTTGCAGCCAAACAAGAATATGCATTGGAATGTGCAAAGAAGAATAGAGTGGTAGGATGAAGAAGTTTACCAGCGTATAACTAATTCCTTTGTCAGTGGCCAGTACCGCAAGATCTAAGGCAGTGAGGCCCTGGTTGTTCACTATATTCGGCAGTACACCTTTATTTGCCATCAGAAGGCTCACTATCATCTGGTCTGCATTCTTGACTGCAAGATGCAGAGCTGTATTCCCTTCATAATCCATGACATTCACCATTCTTTCGAGTTCTGGGGTACCACAGAAATGCCAAACAACTTTCCATTTCTTATGCCCAACAGCAATATGTAGGAAATTTCTTCCTTTACTGTCAAGCATTTCATCACAATCTGGGCAGTGTTTGGAGAGTTCATAGATCAGTTGACCATGTCCCATTTTAGCAGCAACATGTACAGGAAATAGGCCATTTGAATCTGGGACATATGCTGGAGAAGTATCATATCGCAATAACAGCTTCAATGCTGAAATGTTTCCAACTGATGCAACATAGTGAAGAGGAGTACTTCCTGAATCATCAACCTCTCTCACAAGTGCTGGGTTCCACTGCAACAATTCCTGTGTCATTTCTATTACTAAAGAACTTAGTAAATGTATCAATTGCACAAAATCCAATATTCATATTCAAGCAAGATTAAAACTTAAAACATTACTACTCCAAGAATCAAGAATTGACTACTGATAAAATAAATGTACTCCCAGTTGTCTTATAAGAAAAAAGGAAACATATTTCTCAGTCAATACATATCCACACAAACCAACATATAATAATAGCAACCCAAATCAAGTAAAAAGGTAATGATTGTTTGGTATTGGTAAAGTAGAAGAGGGAAGCGAACAAAGCAAAAGTAGCTGATCAAAGACGCCCCTTGGCACAAATGAGAGGCAATACGAACTTTCAAGATTCACAAAGCTCTTTATCATGTCAATTTCATTGATGAGCAGAATTTTGACACTAATGTGATAAAAGATTCCCCTACTTGGTCCCTCTTCCATATTCTGGTTGGGCCACTTTCATCCATAGACAAGCACAGGAGTATTTGGATAGATCCATCAATTATACAGGGATGGAGTCAGACACTGGAATAATGTAATGTAATTTACAATGAGGAAACTATGTACATTTAGGTGCTTGCCCTCTCTGCCTTGTTTGTATCGCTGCTTAAATAATATTGCACTGACTGCTACCAAATGGAAATAGATATGGATTTTTTGTATTAAAAAAATACAGTCATATCTCATATTCAAATAAGATAGAATATATTTCAAGAATCACACTGAGGTTTGATTATATGTATATTAGAGTAGACTTTGAGTTTGAATTGCAGTTTGCAAAATTATCTGATTTAAAATGAAATTAAATACATAGATTAGATCTATTATGAGTAATTTTCAATACAACTACATCTTTTCTAAAGTTCACATTCAAGTTAGATTCTTTTCATTTCACTCCTCATGCAAACCCCCATCATTCAATTTCTCATATCAACCTTAGTTCATAACAGGGTAAACACCGCCGGGAGGACGGCCGGACGGCGTCGGCTTGGTGGGATGAGCGATTGGACTATAGACTGGGATGATAGAACCTTGAGATGGAGACTAGATTAATTCTTCTTGCTTGCTTGATAATGGATACATGCTACCCCTTTTAGAGGGACGACCCGACTTAACCGCTAAGAAATAATCTCTAAGGAAGCATATCTCTAACAATCCAATAATAACTAGCCTAACTAATAGAGAATACCAAGCACCTAATAGATAGATTCCTAAATAGTAAACATTTCTTAATAATCGTGGGAGTACTGTTCATGCATGAACAGTAGCACATGCCCGGCGCGCGTGAACAATACGCCATCCCATGCCAGCTTGGCGTGGGCAGCATGTGTGAACAGTACAGCGGCCCATGACATATCTCATATTCAAATAAGATAGAATGTATTTCAAGAATCACACAGAGGTTTGATTATATGTATATTAGAGTAGACTTTTGAGTTTGAACTGCAGTTTGCAAAATTATCTGATTTAAAATGAAATTAAATACATAGATTAGATCTATTATGAATAATTTTCAATACAACTACATCTTTTCTAAAGTTCACATTCAAGTTAGATTCTTTTCATTTCACTCCTCCCGCAAACCCCCATCATTCAATTTCTCTTATCAAGTACGTCAATATATTTAAGAATGCATCCCTCCATGCTTGCATATCCTTTTCAATAAGAATATAAGATCCTTTTCACACATATCCCTATTTCTCTTTTTGTCTCATGATTCACATGTAGTATAAAGCAAGCCACCCTGGACATTTGTTAAGTACCCACCCAAAATCCAACACGGCCTGGAATCATTTGAGGAAAATCCTGTAACTCCACAAACACTAAAGTCCTCTCCTCCACTTAGTGCACTACCACAAATCAATCATGTTACCCTCACAACTCGCTCGGTGTCACCCAGACACCCCAAACCCAAAATCGCTATCACTAACTCACAGCAAGTTCAACTGTTCAAGTTTAGTTGAGTACAAGCTAATCTACAATTTTTTTTGTTGAAAGAGCACAAGCTAACCTACACTAAAATTCAAAGCAAAATCACGTGAACGTGAATTATCACATTAAACAGAGACCTCAATCACACCCATCCACTTGCTTTACAAGCGATGATCTCCTACTTTCCAATTTCAACTGAGTGGTAATTCAACCACAGATCAGTCCAGACAATTATACCCAAAGAAAAATTTCATGATTTCAGGCAAGCTTCTTGCAGTACCTCAATTCACAATAACCAACTAAATCTGTCCACCTAGATCTTAAACACTCCAACTGCTCACTAATTTATCTCCTACAAAGCAACATGCATAAATCTTGAAACTTTAACACGATAACTCGTCGGGCACTCACCGTTGCTCGTGAGGACAGCGGCGTGCAGCACCGTGCGCCCGCCCGGGCCCGTGCACGAACACAATACGGGCACCTCCTCCTCGTTATCGTTCCTACATGTCTTTATAAGAACGCGCACCATCCCAAGGGACCCGGCCGCCGCCGCCATGTAGATCGGAGACTCCCCCGCGCCGCCGCACAGCCACGCGAGCCCCGGGTCCGCGGCGGCCAGCGCCCGAGCCGCAGCCTCGTGCCCTGCCCGCACCGCGTCGTGCAGCGCCGTCTCGCCGCGCCTGTTAGTGGCGCGGGTGAGGGCGCGCAAGGACGAGGTGGAGGAGGAGGAGGCGACGAGGGCGGCGACGACCTTGTGGGCCCCGGCTCGGGCGGCGTGGTGGAGCGGGGTGTCGAGCGCGGCGTTGCGCGCAGCGAGGAGGCGCGGGCCGCGGCGGAGGAGGAGCGCAGCGAGAGACGAGTGGCCGCCTTCCGCGGCCACGTGGAGTAGCGTGTTGCCTCCGGCAGTGGCGGCGGTCTCGAGGTCGGGGGCAGCCGGGTCCGCGAGGAGCGCCTTCACGAGCCGCCGCTCGTCGCCGCTGCGCGCCGCGCGGAGCAGCGCGGGGCTCATGGTTGGCGCGGATACCACCGGCCGAGGGGTTGGGCAGGATGCGGTGGTCGGGGTGGACGGCGGCGACGCCTCCACCTCCGGCAAGGCCATCGTGCGTGCGTCGGTGGGGCGAGAGGGAAAGTGGGTGGTTTTTTTTTTTTTGAGACCGAAAGTGGGTGGTCTACTTCGGATTTATGTCAGTGATGACTTGCTTTTCTTCGAACTCGATGTGGCAACGGAACAAAATGCGATGACTCTGCGAGGAATCGTCGGCAGGTTTATTACCATCTTGTAGAGAAAAAAAATTAAAATTATAAAAATATTATAAAAACGTAATAACAGAATAATAGATTGAACACAGAGATATAAAAAGATTTTAAATTTCTCTATATTGCTATTATCAAAACTGTCGTACAATAGTTGAGGTTCTTCCCCCCTTTATATAGGCTACTGATGGATGATGAGTCTATCTTGGACCAAGACTCTTGGGCTGGACCTGGTTTCTTAACACTCTTTATTGGGTACTCATCCGTCATGTTCATGTCTCATCAAAACTTCATAAAAACTCAGTGAAATTTTTTTTTACAGAAAGAGTACATGATACACGTTCTGATGTGCTGCACAAATCGCCTAATTAGAAACCTTAGTTCATAACCTTTAGGAAAACTCGTCAAGAGAAAAAGAATATAATCCACCCAATTTTATTTAATCTCTAGAATTTATTATTTAGGTACTCGATCTTCGTGTAAACTTTAATAAAGAGTTCGTAAATATTCTTCCCTGAATTCTGCATTTCTCTAAGTTTTATCATTTCAATTCCTCGTATACATCTTTCAAAGCTAAGCGCTAGAAGTGACTTAGTGAATAAATCTGTAAGATTTTCACATGACTTAGTATGCAGTACTTTAATTTTATCCATCTTTTGCAATTAATCGGCATAAAAGAACTTCTTGTTGATATGCTTAGTGAGAGAACTCTTCACGTAACCCATCTGCCCTTGTGCAATACAAGTTGTATTACCTTCATAGATTATAGTGGGGGTTTACGCGATATTCAATCCACATGACTACTGGATGTGATGAATCATCCGCCGAAGCCAAGAACATTCTCGTGAGGCCTCATATAGTGCTATGATTTTTGAGTGGTTCATTGAAGTAGATCCAAGACTTTGCTTAGATGATTTTTGTGAAATTACAGTTCCACCATATATGAATACATAACTTGTTTGCGACTTAACTATATGCGGGTCTAACAGGTACCCAGCATCTGCATAACCAGTCATAGTTGGGTCTTGGTTCTTTCTGTAAAATAGACCAAGATCTTTGCGTCCTTGGAGGTATCGGAAGATTTCCTTTATTCTCTACCAATGCTTTTTGATATGTTCTGCACTATACCTTGCTGGTAGGTTCACGGCAAATGCAAAGTTCGATCTAATACAGTTTGCTAAATACATGAGTGCTCATATTGCACTCAAGTACGAGAATTTCGGTCCCAAGACTTCCTCCCCCCTCTTCTTTAGGTATGTACGGGTCCTTATCATGTTGCAAGGATCTTCCGACCATCGGCACTTTCGAAGGATATATTTTTTCAAAACCGAACCGTTTTAACACTTTCTGAGTGTAGGTTGACTAATGTACTAAAATCCCTTTAGAGGTATACTCAAGTTGCAAGCGTAGGCAAAATTTGGTTTTACCCTAGTCTTTCATTTCGAACTCCGACTCCAGGTAAGAGCTTAATTTCTTAATATCTTCTAGGGTCCCGATGATATTCAGATCATCTACATATACTGAGATTATACAGAATCTATCCTGGGATCGCCGTATAAAAACACATGGACAATCCTCATTGTTCGTATAGCCTTTCTTGCAGATAAAATCGCTCAAACGATTATACCACATTCTGTCTGATTGTTCAGTTCATACAGTAACTTTCTGAGTTGCACACTGTATATATTTCTATTTGCTCTATCTTGGTTTTGAACAGGGATACCTTCAAGTACCTTTATATAAATGTCTGAATCCAAGTTCCTATAAAGGTATGCAGTTACCACATCCATCAATTTCATTTCTAAATTCAACTTTACTATCATTGAGATTAAATATCTAAAGGTAGTTCCACCTATTACCGGGGAATAAGTTTCTTCATAATCGACTCCTGGTCGTCGAGTGAAACCTTGTGCAACAAGCCTTGCTTTATGTCTTACAATTTTATTATTTTCATTTCTCTTTCGAACAAATACCCACTTATGCCCTACGGGGTACACATGGGGAGGTGTGCGACTTATAGGCCTAAACACCTCTCTTTTATTCAGAGATAATAATTCTGCTTCTATTGCAATCCTTCAATTTTCCCAATCTGATCTTTTTCTTACATTCAGCGAGCGATACAGGCTTTCGATCAAGATCGATGATTGTGACAATTTTCTTTGCAAAATAAATATCGACATTAACTGTTGATCTATTCATAGATTCTCTCGTGGACACATAATTTATAGCTATTTCTTGATGAGACGATACTTCTAATGCTTCTACTTGCTCACCGCTGCTTTCAATTGCGGGGGTAAGTCCCTTTAGTTTTTCAGTTTCGATGCGTGCGCACATATTCATGCTGATGTCTCCCTTCGTGGGAATATTCAAATTCGGTATGCCTTTTACTGAAGGTTTCGTACTGGTGCTAGGTCTCAACAGGCTCCCCTTCTGATTATGGGGAACTTCAGTGATTGGTTGTGTAAGTCCTTATCCTTTTTATCCAGGCGTATCTGGTTACTTGGGATTTGAGGGGCTGAAGTTATCGTCCTTTTATTCTAAGGCCTCTGGATGGGATTAGGGATACCTTTAATTTTCTTTGGTATTTCAACCCTCTCCGGCGCATTATGTGCAGGCACATGCGACTTAGTCATACTCTTCAAATCACTAAAGTGGTTAGGCAGTTGATTCACTAATACTTGTAAATCAATTATCTTCTAGACTTCTCTATTTGCTGCACTAGTGCGCGGGTCATGTGCATGGGTTCTCGTGGCTTGCCACTTCATTTTCTGATATTTTTCATCAAGGGGTTGATTTCCTGCCCCTAATGACGGGAAATTATCCTCATCAAATATGTTGTCAGCGAAGCGGGCTGTATGCAAATCTCTAGTCATGGGGTCTAGATACCTGATTTTGGATGTTGTCTCATAACCAACGTATATCACAGACTTTCTGAGAGGGCCCATTGCAGTTCGCTGCGGTGGTGGTATAGGTACATAAACCTTGCAACCAAACTTTCGTATATGAGAGATTTTCGGTGCTAACCCTTGCGCTAGTTCCATAGGTGAATGTATGTTATATGCTGATGGTCAAAAATTGATGAGAGTTGCTGCGTGTAAGATTGCGTGTCCCCAGCATGAAGCTGGTAAATTACAATTCTACAAGAGCGGTCGGGGAATAAATTTAACTCTTTTAATTAATGTCTCTGCTAGTCCATTCTGGATGTGGACATGTGGTACGGAATGCTCAACGGTAATTCCCATTATCATACGATAATCATCAAATGCCTTTGAAGTAAATTCTCTAGCGTTGTCCATTCTGATGGACTTCACATGATGATCACGGAAATTATTCTTAATTTTAATTATCTGCGAGATCAGCTTTGCAAAAACATGATTTCTCGTAGATAATAAGCATGCATGCAACCATTTCGAGGAAGCATCGATGAGCACCATAAAGTATCTAAATCGCCTTGACAGGGGCTGTATTGGATCACAAATGTCTCTTAGGATACGGGCCAGGAATGCAGTGATTTCATCCTTTACTTTCAGAGTAGAGGGTCTAGTAATCAGTTTCTCGGTGGCACATGCGGGGCACATAAAATCTTTCTAATTCGGAAAATTCTTTACATTGATATTGTTTCCCCGAGAATTAGTAATTATATTTCTCATCATTCTAAGACCGGAGTGGCCTAATTTATCATGCTAGAGACAGAAAAGTTAAAAGCTTCTAAAAGTAGTTTTCAGAACAATATAGGTTATAGGTGCCTTAATGTGAGTGTAGTATAGCCCAGATTCATATGAAGAAAGTCATTCTAATACATTTTTTCTATTTTCTTCGTACTTTATAATGAGCAGGTATTCATTACCATACTCTTCTGCTAAGTACACTTCCTCCATAGAACGCCACACGCGTTCTGATATATAAAATATTTATTAATATGGGGTAGGAAGCAATCCACACATATAAGTAAAATACTTCAAAACAGAACACAACTTGCTATTATTAATACGGGAAAAAATCTTGCAGAACTCATCATAAGAATTTATTGCTTTGCTCTCCTAGAGTTTACAACCATTATTCAAAGATGTTCTATCACAACCATAAACTGCAAATGATTATAAAATCTAAGTGCAATGCGTGCACTAGATTGAATAAGTGAAGTATGAAGAAACTTATGTTTGAATCCGCTCCATGTCTAACTTCTCTTCTTCGGCAACAATAGCTGATGCCGCTGTGATGTCCAAAGAAGGTGTGATGGGGGCTGCTACTGAGCTGTCCACATCTATGGGTGCAACCCATAATTGTGGATTCTCTGTGTCTACAATGGCGAGGTGTGCCTCATGCTATCCTTTGCCCTTCTTCTTAGACTTGAAAGCATCAATCATGTGCTGCGGCTTACGACAAACATGTGACCAATGTCCCCAGTGCCACATTTGTAACAACTTTGGTCCTGCTGACCATAGGGCATCTCATCGCGCTTCTTTGGTTCGCTCTTCTTGGCTTTAGCATTCTGATTGGTTTAGTTACCCATGACCTTACCCTTCTTGTCTCTTTCTTTTGAGTGAGGTTTCCTCACCTTGTTGCTGCTTGCATTGACTTCATGACTAACTTTGCTACTAGGTGGCTGTGAGATGTAGTTCTTTATGAGAATGTCATTTTGAGCTTCTGTAACTTGCATAATGTCAATCAGTTCGACATACTCCTTGTAGTCGTCCTGACGATAGTTGCGTGTGGATTGCAACACGTTTGGGTGAAAGGTTGAGAGAGTTTTCTCGATCTTCTGCTCATCTGTGGTTACCTTACCACAGAGTTGAAGAGTTGCATAAATTCTATGCAATGTAGAATTGTACTCCCTCACGGTCTTGTAGCCAGCAAAACGTAGTCGGTTCCATTCTTACTCTGCCCGAGGAAGAATGACGTACTTCAACTTCTCGAACCGCTTCTTCAGTGCGGTCTATAAAGGCAGTGTGTTCTTTTCTGTCATATACTCATTCTTAAGCGTTAGACGGAGATGGTGTCTAAGGAAATGAAGTACTTGATCATTCTCCTCAGCAGTTGGAGTGGCGTCCTTTAAGGTGCCAAGTCCAATAGCAGCACAAAGCTTCTTGGCTCTAAGTACGATTTCGACATCTGATGCCCAAGTTAGGTAATTGGGGCCATGCTAGGCCAGCTCTTCGAACTCCCGATTTGTAATACCAGTAATCTGCATATTCATGCAAAGATTTCATAAGATTACTGGTGGTAATTTATAAAAAAAATAGTAGCAAAAATTCTCATAATATTCTTCAAACTCCTCGTTCATGATCCCGTATTTTCTATGCATTTTTCATGATTTACTGCTATTTTCAGTGATTAAAAGAAATATAAATAATCACAGATATTCAAAACAGTAAATACACTAAATAAATTACATAGAAATAACAATAACAAAGTAAAACATGCTTCAAACGCAAAAATTGATTAAAAATGGAATTCCTGGGGCCCTTTTTTGCTAGAAAATGAATTTTTGACGAATTCTACCATTTTAAAGGGTTAAATTGCAAAATTTTAGTTATGAGAAAAAAATCGTGCAGTTTTCAGCAATTCCAAGGGTATTTTTGGAAAATTTCCTTATTCGCGTAAGGATCCTCGTAATTTTCATAATCCCAAAGGACCTTTTTGCTAAACTTCCTTTTTTCGGTTTTCCTTTTTTTCTCTATTCAAAAAAAATATCGGGCCGACCTTCATTGGCCGGCCTTTTTGTCCCATGCCGCTTGGAGCAAATGGAGTCGCACCCATAGGGTTTCCCTGCCCCCATTGAAGTGGCGGTGGCGGCTCCCATGGAGCCCGAGGAGACCAGTGTGGGGTGGTGACGCCGCTGCAGGCGGGCGGGCAGCCGGCGATCTTCGGCGGTGGCGCGTAAGGCGGCTACGGGTCGGGGCTCCAAGCGGCGCGACAACATGAGCTCTATGCGTGGGTGGCGGCTCGCGGCGGCGCGAGGCTCGACGACACGTGCTTCAGCGATGGCGGCGGTGCTCCAAGCAGCGCAAACGGCTCCGTCGCGGTGACCAAGACTCAAGGGCGTAAGGCGTGAGTGGGCCGAAGGGCGCGGCGACCGCCGTCGTCACTTGCGTCGCGGTTGCCGGCCGGGGCTTCCAAGCACGACGCGGTGGCGTGAGAGTTGGTGGCCAGGCTACGGGCACGGCGGCACTCCTTCAAGACGCGGCGGCCGTCGGCTCGGCCATGCTTGGCGGCAGCGCATGGCTCCAGGTCGTTGTTCACGGCGCATGGAGTCGCCGTGGGATTGATGTTTTTTTAGTTCATGCGATGCATATTGTCGTTCATGCAATTACCGATCGGTTTGACCAGCGACTTCAAGTCGGCTCGCGGTAGTTTAGAACGAATTTGTAATTTCCAATCTACGGTACAATCGACATCCAATCTTTCATGCAATCTACCTTTTCTATCCGAGGAGAGTCGATCGTGTTGATAACGTGTTGAGGAACTGTCGTATGCGAGTTCAGTCCGAGCGATTACCTCGTAAAAAAACTCAGAAGCGTAAGAACAATACAAGAACACAAGAACAAAATAATAAATTGAACATAGAGATATGGGGGGACTTCAGGATTCTCTTTATTGCTCTTCTCAAAACTGTCGTACAATAGTTGGGGTCCCCCTCCTTTATATAGACTACTGATGGATAAAGAGCCCACCTTGGGCCAGGACTCCCGGCCTGGGCCCGGTTTCTTAACAGGCCCTATGCCCTACCCCGTTAGTGTTGATTCGGTGGCAATGGATTAATTTCATTTTTGACCCTCGGTGTGTTGATAATTGTGTCCAAATGTTTCGCAAAGCGGTATCGGCGTCGAAAGCGACGAGGGAGACTGGCAGAAAAGTGCGCGCGGAGACCGCTTTTGTTTCGCTCTCATCTCGGTTAGACCTGTTCATAGGACCGGCCCAAACCCGTACTGATTTTTGGGACTTAGACCTGGCTTGGGTCTCGATTTTTGGTCCAAAGGCCGAAAAAGTAAGACAATATTAAATAATATTTTTTTTTATTTTTGAAATGAGTTAATTATGAATATTTATCCCAAAGAAGAAGAAGAAAAAGAAGAATAAATATTTTAATAGGAAAAGTGAGAATTTTGACCTTTTTCGGGCTTCGGGCCTAGCCTCGTTTAGGATCGACCTTTTCTGTTCCGACCCGGTACTTGAACATGTCTAGTATTGGTCATTACCATCGAAAGCGACGGGATTGACAACTGCAATGAACAGTAAAATAAAAATTAATGTATATTAAAAAGAACATTGCCGCTAGATTTGAAAACTTATATCAAAGCAATATATCAAGATGCCTTAGATTAGAGTGTTATCGTGTTGATAACGTATTGTATAATCGAGATCGCGCTGCTGACGAACCAAGCCCTCGACTCACAAATAATAAACAATAGATTATGACACAATGATATAGTCCCAACATTATCTCTTTATTGATATATTTGCTCGTAGGTTTGTGTGTACAATAAAAGCTCCCGCTCCCTTTATATAGGAGATCTTCTTTCATGCATAAATAAGTAATATGAGACTAAACTAACTAATAGTTCTTATGGGCCAACAACCCCCTAATGGAACCTTGTTTAGGTAAATTGTCCACACATAATCAGATCTAGGAAATGACCTACAAACAATCCATGCCCCCTTTTTTAGTGTATTTTTTTGCACCTTTTTCGAAGTAGTTATTTGCATGTAGCCAATATCCAAAATTATGCGCCAGGAATTGATGGCCATTGAACTTTGAAGTGCTTGTCATATCTCGTCAGCAAATCACACCACTTGCGAAAAGGGCAAGTATGACGAGTTAAACCATTCCACATACCATAATCTCAATTTTCTTAGTACCAAATAATTGCGATGGCATGCTTCTGTTGTTGTGATCGAGGCTTAATGATATCACAAAACTGTCATCTTCGACAAAAATTGTGCCACACATTTTGGGCCACCTGATTGTTGAAAGTGACCCTGGATCCAAAAAAACATTTTCTAGAGAAAAGATCACGCCTTTGTACCCCTTCTTCTTTCCTTGTATGTGTGATCATGTGAGCCTTGTATTTGCTGGCCAGCATGTTAGTAGCGAGATAGATCTTTTGAACCGCTGCAGTTACAGCTATATATAATATTAACCCAGCATCAATCAAACAAAGCATATGAATCTAAAGTACACCGTAGTATAAATAAACACATATACTACAACTGCAGTGGCAGAGCCAGGATTTGATAGGGCATCGGGCCTAAAATTAAAAAGCTATAAGTTTATAACTAACATCAAATACTATCAACACTGAGCTATAACAAAAGTACAATACAAATACACAATTGAAATAAAATTTGAATTCGACGTTTAACGATACGACAAAACAGATAAAATATAGTAAAAAAAGAATATAACATACCACTAACACAAGGTAATTTTTGCTTAATTAACAAAGATTTGGTACATTCGATCCTATCATAACTTCATCAACAATAGTACGAGAACCTAAACTAAGGGGGTGGGGGAGTTTTACCTCAAGATAGCAGTAAATCAATACCATCAGTATTCAGTAGCACCCATCTCCATCACAACACTCATATATGAGCATCTATTGTCAGAAATCAAAATCATCACAGCATCAAAAGATCAATCATGCTCAACATGAAACAAAAATTGAATAAACAGAAAAAGGGAGGGAGGGGAACTAGAGGGGGTTGGGGCCTTGGGGGCACGACACGGGCGTTGGCGGCGTCGGGCGAGCCGAGGGCGAGCGGCACGGAACTGGAGGCGGGCCGTTGGAGCGGCGGTAGGAGCCAAAGGTCAGGCCGCACAGCGAGTTGGGGAGGCGCTGCCGAGTGGGAGCAACCAAGGGAGAGCGCGAGTGCGTCGGAGGCCGGAGGCGGCACAGGATCAGAGGGGAGCCAGGAGGGAGCAGGCCGGGCGCAGCGTGGGCTGCGCGAGTGTAGGACGCAGTGGGCAGGCGAGCAAGAGCCGGGAGTGGCGGGAGGAGGCACCAGAGAGAGGGCCGACGCGCAGTGGGTCGAGGGGTGGGGTGGAGCAGCCAGCACGGCTCGGCCGCTCAAGCGAGCCAGAGGAGCTGGAACCGGGCGGGTGACCCAGCGCGCGAGCGGCCGGGCGCAGCGCTGGCGCCACCGCCTAACCGCCAACCCACAGGGTGACAACTGTCGGGCGGCGACGCGCCGACGCCGGCGCAAGCGCCACCGCTCAGCCATTGTGGTGACGACTGACGGAGCGACGACGCGCGACGCTGGGCGCAGATTCGAATCGACGCGCCGATGCCGGGCGAGGGAGCTGGAACCGAAGCGGCACAGATGTGTCCCGGCGCCGAGGGCGAGCCGCAGAGGCCGATCCAGAGGAGCTGAGACGTCTGACGCCGGGCGCAGATCTGAACCGACGCGCGCCGCGGGCGAGGAGCTGAACCGAAGCGGCCGGGCGCCCGACGCAGCCAGCGTAGATCTGGCGCTAGAAGGGAGGGAATCGCGGCCGTGGCTCGCGGTGAGCGGGCGGGCAAGGCGCGAGCACGGAGGCGGGCCGTTGAGCGGCGAGCAACAGAGGCCAGCCGCATGATGAGCCGAGAGCGCCGCCGAGTGGGAGCAACCAAGGGAGAGTGCGAGTCGTCGAGGCCGGGCGGCACAGATCGAGGGGAGCCGGAGGAGCAGCCGGGCGGCGAAGGTGGTTGCGCGAGCCTTGAGACACAGAAGGGCGGCGAGCAAGAGCCGGGTGGCGGAGGAGGCACCAGGAGAGGGCCGACGCGCAGGGGGTCGAGGGGTGGAGCAAGCAACTGGCGCGGCTCGGCCGCCAGCGAAGCTAGAGGGAGCTGAACCGGGCGGGTGACCGCAGCGCGAAGGCCGGCCGTGCGAAGGCCGAGCGCCACCGCCAACCGCCAGCCCATGTGGTGACGGCTTGTCGAAGCGGTGACGCGCCGACATCGGGCGCAGCGCCGATCCACCAGCCAGGTGGTGACGGCCGACGGAGCGGCGATGCGCCGACGCTGGCGCAGATTCGAACCGACGCACCGGGGCGGGTGAGGAGCTGAACTGAAGCGGCACAGATCGCCCCGGCGGCGAGGGCGAGCCGCAAAGGCCGATCCAGAGGAGCCGGAGAAGCGCCGACGCCGGCGCAGATCTGAACCGACGCGCGCCGGGCGAGGAGCCGGAACCGAGCGGCCGGGCGCTGGCGCAGCCGCGTGATCTGGGCGCTAGAAGGAGAGGGAACCGCGGCCGTGGGCTGGCGGGTGAGCGGGTGGGCCAAAGGCGCGAGCTGCCGGAGGCGCCAGGGGGGAGCCAGCCAGAGCTCAGAGGCGCCGTGGGGAGAATGGGAGGCCGTGGGGCCGGGGTGGGCGGGGACGGGGATGGGGAGAAATGGGAGACGGCGGGCGAAATGTGGGGCGCTCGGGGCGGGGTGGCGGGTCCGAGGAATGGGGGAATCGGGTCATTGGATCTCGGACCAGCCTTACGCCGGGGGGAGTTGGGGGCCGGTTGGGCCAGCTGTCTCGGCCCGGCCTGTAAGGCTCGAGCCTTTTTACTGTGTATTTTTTTTGATATACATACTGAAATTTTTTCCATTAGTATTTTTTTCTGGGCCTCGGGCCGTTGCCCAACCGGCCCGAGGCCCAGATCCGCCCCTAGTACAACTGGAACGCAATGTGGGAATACATGGACCGATCATGCGCCGATCCGCTTGTAACAAGAATCCGCCAGATTTAGGGTGTGTTTGATTCCTTGTATATTCTTAGCCTGACTCGTACGGGTCATCCAAGCTAAAGTGGGCCAGCCTGTGTGGTTGCAATATGGGTTGTTTGGTTGGCTGTTTCTGTTAGGTCAGACTGTGCTGAGATGTTGTTTGGTTGGGTGCATAAAGACGTTGACCACAAGTGTAGATGCAAGAGACGGTTGAAAAAAATGTTAGCATGCCTTTAATTTTATCTTAGTATATTTCAATAGCCCTCATTTTATATTAACCCACTTTAATCAACTCTAATACTACCTAATATGCACTGATCACCTCTTAACAGCGTCATTAGCAGAGCCTGCATCTGGAGAAACGGAGAAATTGAGTGTTTCTACCCAGCCTGGTCCGAAGGCATCTTTTGCATCTACTCAGCCAGGTTGCTTTACACGTGCAACCATCCAAACAAGCGAAACCAAAAAGATTCTGCACCTGAGAAGCCTGGCCCAAGCTTATACACCCAACCAAACACACCCTTAATGAACACCGTCGAATCATATTCGCGGAGATAGATTAGGGCATCTTTAGTAATTAAAGATAATATTGTCTTTAATATGTGTTATATCATTTTCAGAGACAACATCCTCAACATATAGTATCTAACACACTCTCCAACATTTATATTTTATAATTTTCCTTTGAAATGGATCCACATGTCAATTAGAGTAGATTAATGTATCCTATCTTGTTTCGTGTGCACGATAATCTCTTCAGAAAAAGACGATATGTAACTCTCTCTCCTCTATATAAATTTTTTTATTGATATATCATAGTTCAAAGACGGTAATAAATATAATATTAGTGATACTCTTAATTTAAACTTAACAATAACAATCGGAACTGAACACACGTGGTTTCGTTCTTTGGCACTCGTACACGCACACCGCATTCCATATTAAGCACCTGAACCTGCACGGTGACGCCCATCATTTATTTTCTCCACCGGGGGGACGCGCGCGAGGGTGGCAGCGGCACGACCGCACGAGCAAAGCGGTGTCGGCGTCGAAAGCGGCGAGGGAGACCGGCAGAAAGGCACGCGGGAATACCGCGAAAGCGCGGTCTACTGCTTCGCTCTCGTCTCGGTCTCGGCATCGCCATGATGCCGGCAGGCCGCGGCAGGTGCGCCCTGCCGGGTCGGAAAGGCCCCCGGGTGTTGCCATTTACCAAGAGTTGTTTATTATTCTTCGCTAAGTGGTTCTATGGATCACGTGGATTAGACATTAGTTTTTAGAAACATGTTTTAGTAGGATTTTGAGGGGAAAAAAATAAGTTCTAAGTTGTTATTTTGTTGGAATAGATTTATGAATTACTTTGTTTGGATTACAAAAACTAAAACGAGTTTTAAACGGTACAATATTTGGTTGAGATATATAACAAAATGTGTTTTAGTATACGTCAGTTTCTGCTCCAAGCTTTTGACCTTGGAATCAACTCCACTGCCATCACATCGCTCTCTCTCTCTACTGATCATTATCGACGCGCACACACTAACACGTCACCTTCACAAGGCCTCTTTTTTTTTTTTTTTTACTTTTGCCGCAAGTCTGAAGTGGTGGTCCATCCTCCACCAAAGTATAAGCTATGTTGACATCACTTAAGTTTATACATTTCCAATGCATGATAACTTCACTGAAAAGTGCGCAATACAGTGTGTTTCTAAAATAAGTGGTTTGAGAAATCTATTTTAGTAATATATACTATTTATCATTGGATTGAATTTTGATCTAAATTGCAGAAGGTGGAAGAGCGGGAGTTACTTCTCAAGGGCGCTAGAGCAATTGGGAAGGTTACCTTTGAAGTTTTTTTGAGCAAGAAGTAGATGGACACCGTGGACTAGCAGATTAGCTGATTGAAGCTTTTGAATGTATTACGGGTCAAGGGTCCTATGAACTAACATCAAACCATGCTAGTTTGCTCTTAGCTTTGTTGTTGCTTGACTACAGTCTTTTTTGTGTAATCCTGTTGTCAATTGAACTATGTAATTTCTTTCCTTTAATGGAAATAGGGTGCAAACCTTCTATCAAAAAAATAAAACTTCAAGTACACCTACAAAATCTGAAGACACTAACCAAGCGTTTACCCTTCCAATATATGGTGGTTTAATGGTTGGAGAATATAAATAAGTGAATGCCTGTAACTGTGGAAAATATATTTTTTAATTGCATCAAAAAATTTGAGTCTGTAAAATTTTGGATGCTACAGTATTTGTACATCTCAAGCATAATACGCCTCACACATGATACATAATTCCGATGAATGAAAAAAAATTAGGGATTCTTGCTGCTACATTAGATAGAAATTCAAGATTCAGTAAGTACAACTTTGTCTAAGCATTCAACAACTAGATATCAAGCATCCATCTGCCAAGTACTAGTCGTGCATAACTCAGTTCTGCAAAAAATCACAGTACAAACAGGGGATATCTTGTCACAAAAAAATCACAGTTCAATTCCAAGATTTACTGCTAAATTGCCATCTGTAAATAGTTCAATGCCAAAAGATTTTGTCAAAAAAGCATGCCATCTCCTCCTAACACTGCTACATTGCCGTCTGTAAATAATACCAAATAGCAGGTCAGGTACAATACCATCAGTCATTGATATATGAGAGTACACAAGATATATATCAGTCAGCCATCTCCCCCGATAGAATGCACAATATATATATCTCTAGACAACAGAAAGTAAGTAGAAAAAAGATCTGAAGATGTAATCAAGATCAAAGTACAATACCATATTTCTTGTATAATCAAGACCAAAATACAGTACACAACTCAAGAGCTCATTTATTTGTTCAGTTGCAATCAAGAGCATTAAGAATGACAAAGCACTAAGGGCATAGAAAAAAGGAGATGGATCTTACCATAGCTCTTCTCAACATCATCTTTGGAGAACAAACTTTTTTTATTATTAATTAACTCTTTTTTAAATTATATTTTAAAGTTAACCCCCGCGAACTTTATTTATAATTCTGCCCTTTGGTCACGTCGCCACTATAGCGTGACAAAATAACATTGTCACGTCATAAGATAAATCCGCTAAAGTAACACTTTTTGTCACGCCACTGGTGGTAGTGTGACCAAACAATACTGTCACGCCACGGGTGATGGCGTGACCAAAGGAGTCAGAATTGGAAATAAAGTTCGCTGGGGGGTTAACTTTAAAATAAAATTAATAGAAGGTTAATTAATAAAAAAAATTATTGGAGAACAGCTGATCACCCAACCTAGTGACTGCCCTGATATGTGCCTCCTTCGCCCAAGGTTCCATTCTTATAGTATTAGCATTCAACAACTTTGTGAACTTGTATATCAATTTAGTCCTGTTCTCTATCGTCTTGGCCTCCTTGTTTTCCATTACTGCCATGTATGCCAGCCTTGAAGCTTCTACCTTCTCAGCGGAAAGACGCTGCTGGAACTCTTTCATATCATTCATATCGACCTTGGTAGCAGATTGTGCCTGTATGAAGGTCTCAATCTACATGACAACTAACTATTTGTATTGTGGCTGAATCGACCCCAAATGTGTTCCACCAAATCCCCTTTGAGCCGAGTATGCCTGGACCAATCACGAACCTCAACATCTCTTCGAATGACATCGGCGAAGGAAGGTGTAGCCCTGCTATTGATCTCTGGCGGTAGAGCGGTAGATGACCCCAGAGTTTCATTCAAATCATATTGTGTAACTATATCCTTCTCATCCTCAACTATCATGTTGTGCAGTATGATGCATGACCGCATTATTTTGCCAATTTCTGCCTGTTCCCACAGCCATGTCGGTTCAGCCACAATTTTTAAACGTGACTGCAGTACTCCAAAGGCACATTCGACATCCTTCCTTGCCCATTCTTGTTGTTGTGCAAACAATCGACCCTTCTCTGTTTGAGGTAGAGGTATTGCCTTCACAAAGACTGCCCATTCTGGATAGATCCCATCAGCAAGATAATATCTCATGTTGTAACACTTCTCGTTGATGAAGTACTCTACCCGAGGACAATTCCCCCGCAACACATTAGTGAACAACGGCGATTGATTGAGCACATTGATGTCGTTGTTGGACCCTGCAACACCAAATAAAGAATGCCATATCCATAGGTCATGCGAAGCTACAGCCTCAAGGATGATTGTAGGGATTTCGCAGATGTGTACGCTCATTTTAGAGATTTCGTGGCCACGATTTTCGTCTTGGACCACGCGCTGTCGACTGGTCCAACGAGGGTAGGTGTTGCCTTACCACAATGAGCAGCCTCCACTTTTGTCAGCGAAGCAACAACCTCTTCTGCAAGCTGCTCTGACGCTCCGCGAAATCACCACACGCATTGACTTGGCACTCCTGCGCTGATGTGGAACTTGGGGGCATCCAGCCACAGTGGAGCATTGTTCATGCTCTTACATCCTCCTCCTCCTCCTCCTCCTCCCCTCTCTCTCCAAGCATCAGCACTACTGAGCACATCGATCACCAGCGAGGTGCAACAACGGGAGTGATGACGGGAGGGCATAGCAGCGTGGCGTGCTCCGCAATGCTGACACTCCGGCGACCTCTGAGCCACCTCCCCTTGTCCTCCTTGTCGTCATGGCCGCAACCCGCAGGGGAGAGACGATGTGTTATTTAACAGAGATGTGATGGGTTATCGAGAGGACGAGGATACCAGAAACTCGTTTGAATAAAAATAGCGTCCACACGTTATTTATAAAACTGGAAATTCTAGTTTTACGGAAAATGAGTTTTAGTTAACCACACGTTGGTTATCGTATCCAAAAGTAGTTTTACTGAAAATCAGCACAAGGGAAACCGATTTTCACAAAATACGATATCCAAACAACCCTTAAGCGTCGGACGTTGATCACACCTGGAGTAATTACTGGAGTGAAGTTTTACTTACGGTTTCAACTATAGTTGTCAATTTCATTCCGGCACAGGCCGAAATAGCCGGAGCTTATCATACCAGCACCTAAAATGGCACTGTTCACAATACCGGTCCATCCCGGACGGAATCGATTGTTCCACCCATTCCGGTACCGGAGAAAAGTGGAGTTATCCCTCCTTTAAGGCCCAAAGGCCCAGACCAGTAAAGGACCTCATGTAAGCGTGCAGTCACTCCATGGAACCCTAGCCGTATTTGGAAAATATTGAGTGTGAGTACGACTAGTGCCTAGTGCGACGGCGGTGGACGCGGCATGCATATCCATCTTCCTCTCCGACAGCAACTCGTCCCGGCCAGCGAAGCGTCTTCCTCGAGCCTCTACAACACCACTCGGCGTCGGCGGAACAGCGGAAGCCCATCACTCACGGTACGAAGCCGGCAACTCAGTCGATTGTGGCCTCCTTTATAGAAGAATAATAGTTCTGGTGTTTATTAGTATCTCTTTTTTTTTATTCGGCTAGATTTTTTGATGCTGCACCAGCACTAATAGTCAAGCAATAGATGAAGAAACTGAAGATGATCATACGCCTGAGCCTTCAGCCGACCAAGCTCCCTATTTCTATGGGCACATATAGAGGTGGGAGTCGGGCCGTGCTTTCTCGGGTCAGCCCAAAGCCCGGCCGCCCAAAGACGGCCGGGCACGCCCGTCCGACATGTGGCGGCGGGCTGGCCCGCCCGAATGGTGGGCCGTGTTGGCCGCAGCAAGCCGCCCGCCGAGCGCAAGACGGCACGCGCGCCTCGCCGCCTCCGTCTTGGCCAGGCGCCGCCGCCGCCGCCCTCCGTCTGGGCCGCCTTGAGGAGGAGGCCGAAGGGCCGGGAGGTGATGGGAAGGGCCGAGGCCGCCGCCCCACTCGCGCCGCCGCCTCTCCGTGGCCGTCTTGGCCGGGCCGCCTCCCCCTCCCCTCGCCTCCCTTCCCTTCCCGAGGGCGAGCCGCGAGGCGGAGGGGCGAAGGCCAAGGCCAAGGAGACGGAGATGAGCCGAGGCGGCGACGCCGGGCGAGGCGGCGACCGGGACGGAGGAGGCGACGGGACGGGAGGCGAGGCGAGGCCACGAGGACGGAGCGGCGAGCGGAGAGAGCGAGGAGACGAGGGGCGAGGGAGCGAGGAGACGAGGGGCAAGCGCCGCGTGGAAAAAGAGGGAAGGGCGTCGCGTGGGAAAAAGAGGGAGGGGAGAAACCGAGAGAGGAGAGAGAGAGAGAGAGAGGGGGAGAAACCGAGAGAGGGAGAGAAATCGGAGAGGAGAGAGAGAGAGACCGGAGAGAGAGAGAAACCGGAGAGGAGAGAGGCAAAGGGAATCGATCAAGACACAAGTCACACAACGCTCGGATTTCGAATCAACTCAACACACCTTCGCTTTCTCTCAAATCAAGTCACTTTGCTTTCAAATCAACTCAACACGACTTCGCTTTTAAGTCACACAACGCTCGGATTTCTGGCGCAACGCTCAAAACTTCAACGCTCGCAACTCACCGCGCGTCCGTGCCTATAAAATCACCAAGCATTCGTCAATCGCTTTTCTCACCAACGAAAATCAACTCACCGATCTCTTTTCTTCACCATACAAAAAAATTTTCATTTCTTCATCATCTCATCTACTCTCCTCATTTCTTCAACATCCATCTACTCTCCCATTTATTCACCATCTATTCACCCATTATGTCGCCAAGGAGTCTGAGCACCAAGGAGTTCCCGAGCGGTATGCTACCGAGGAGTCGGAGCACAAAAGGACAAAGAGGCGACTTAGCGTAAGCTCTGCGCCGCCGCCCCTAGTCCTCCTCCACCCGACTCACGATGCTCGCCGCCGCCAAGCATGGGAGACTACGGCATGGATGACCGTCATATGGATGATACGGAGGGCTACGAGGAGTACCAGGGCGGTCCGGAGCCAATGGGGCCTCCAGAGTTCTCTCCCGCGACCACGGACGTCAACATTGGCGGGTCTGGCCGAAGGGCGAATTGCTGGAAGCACATGACCTGGAGCCAGGAAATCCAAGACGGCCAAACGGTAGATATCGCAACATGTAATTATTGCCAAGCTAAATTATCTGCTCGTGCAGCTGCAGGGACAGGGCACTTGAACCGGCACTACAAAGCATGCTTGCGCAAGATCGGAGCGCATAGCCGAGGGGGAGGAGTACAAACGCAGCTAAACTTCAAGGCAGATGGCTCTGTAAGTACTTGGGTATACAACCCGCTTTCTGCTCGTGAGGAAATTGCTAGATATATTGTTGCAGAAGATCAACCGATTAGGATGGGTGAAAGTCACGCGTTCGAAAAAATGATCCAACGCGGCTTTTGCCCGCAGTACCAACATGTTAGTAGGAGAACCACTACATCTGATATTTTACGGATGTATCGTAAGGAACTAGCAGAGCTAAAAGAACTATTCCTACAAGTTCAGTTGTCTTTTGCTATAACTTCAGACATTTGAACATCATCACACCAGAGAAGTGCCTACCTTAGTGTTGTAGCCCATTATTTAGACGATAATTATAAACTAAACAAGAGAGTCATAGGGTTTAAGCTAATTAACGAATCACACACGGGAGAGGCCATTGCCGAGCGTATACTACACGTACTTGATGATTTTAAGATAGATTATAAGATTGCTTCTATAACTCCTGATAACGCATCAGCCAACACGACTGCTATGAATATCCTCACCCCAAGCTTGCAGACGTATATTGGTGGTTATGTTCTCCACCAGAGATGCGTATGTCATATCTTGAACCTTGTTGTTCAAGATGGTATGCAAGCGATTGGTGGATTTTTGAACAATGTACGCGACGCCGTTCGCTACCTTACAAATTCCCCACAAGTGATAGCTAGATTCGCGGAGTACTGCGCGGCCAATGGGAAGGAGCCAAGAAAATTCGGTCTTGACATGAAGGTGAGGTGGAACTCGACCTATATCATGTTAAAGAAGTTACAAGGGTACGAACATATCATATCCGTTTTTGTCAACGCTAACTCTCAAGACAATGAACTAGTAGTTACTAATTCAGATTGGCAGATTGCTAGTCATTTTCGAGAGTTTTTAAAACCTTTTTATAAAGCAACAAAGATGTTATTTGGTGTTTATTACCCTACCTCTCCCTTAGTTATAGGATATATTTGGTTAATTGCAGATAAGATTGCCAAATCTAGGAAGGATCCACTTTTAGTTCATGCTGTCGCACTAATGCAGGAAAAATTTATTAAATATTTTGGTTCTATTTCACACGTGTATTACTTTGCTATCATTTTCGATCCTACGAAAAAGTTGCCAGGTTTGCAGCTCGGTCTGGAGGGAATAGGTGAATGCCTCGGTCTTGATTACTCGGAAGCTTTCGCACATGTCAAAGATGAGCTTTTTCGTGTTTTCCGCATGTATCATGACAAATTTGGTAGCAGCGCGAGATCGGATGCCTCACAGCAGACGCGACAAGGAAAGAAAAGCTTGACATCCGACTTGTGGAAGAAGCTAAAGGACAAGTTCAGTTCTTCGTCCTCTCAATCTCAGGCAGCTCCCGTGTGGAATCCTGTCTCAGAGCTAAACCACTACCTGGAGCATGATTTTGCAAACATCGATCCTGATCTTTCCGGTGAAAAGATAGACTTGTTAGAGTGGTGGAAGAACAACAAGCGGACATTTCCTGTGCTGTCACATTTTGCACGGGATGTTCTGCACGGTGCCGGTGTCCACTGCCTCTTCGTAGCAACGTCAAAGATGGCGAGAGAATAATTGAAGAAAGAAGATCATCCCTCACGCCTAAGATGGTGGAGGCAATCACATGCGCAAAAGACTGGGAATTGGCTAAAGAGCAGCAACAGCATCAACTGGAGGATCTTGAGATCGTCCAGGCGTATGATGACCTCGAACGCATGAACGATCTCGACATTGATGAGTAGTTAGTATGTACACATGTTGTTATCGTACTTTTTCCTTACTCGGGAACCCCACTGGGGCGTAAGGTTTTAATGAAGCAATAACATTGTATCTGTAAAATATCAATAAAAATTCAATTTTCCTCAAATATTTACGTGCCCATGTTTTTACCAATTAATTCAATTTTAACTAGGTTCTTTATTAGACGGCACGAGAGGAATGAAGATGGTGGTCGCCACCACCATCGCCACCTCCGCCGTATATAGTAATTTTGGTTGGGCTTGGTGCACGGCACGACCCCAAAGACGATGGGCTTTGGGCGTGCTCGGCCTCGCCAGAGGCGGCTGGTCGGCACAAAGACGGCACGGTAGGGGACCGGGCCGAGCCGGCACGGCACGATGCGGCCCGAAGCACGATGGGCTCGGGCAGGGCCGGCACGGCACGGCCCAACTCCCACCTCTAGGCACATACGAGTAAATATTTATTATATTAAATTTAAAACAGTACACCGGAATAAATCGGTACCGATGCTATCTATTTTGAGGCGCGACGCGGGCCTAACGTGGATTCCATCAGTGAGTCTTTCTCTGCCAGCGGCAACTCTGGGCTGGATTGTATCCCACTGTAATGAAAACTAGTGTGACAGATGCGGAGATGCCGTTCGTGCAAGAAACTGCGATCGGACGGCTTCGCACCTGTCCGATTTGATCCGTGCGGTCACGGTTCACGGCCGCCGAAACAGGATCTCCCTGTAATTTCTGAAAATGCGAGTTTTTTTTTGGGCAAAAAACGCGGACGTGGGAGGCCTTTGAGGCCAGCATTCCTTGCACATATAGATAATAAAGAGAGCACGTGTGACCCATGGTGGCCAATGCATACGACTTCGGCTGCTGGGCTATGTTTTTTAACTTTTTTAGAATAGGCACAACCGGCCAGTGCGTCCATCTTAAGAATGAATAACCCATCCACTAAAAAAAATAACACAAGATGGCTACAACATCTTTTTGATTTACCAATGGTACATTCTTGCCGAACTGTACCATTCGGCTGCAAGCTCAGGGAGCAGAGTGCAATGAAAACATATTTATCTGGTTGCCAGAGGTTGGTTGTTTCAGCAATCTATCTAGGATTTATATTATTAAAGCAAATAAAAAAAATAAACCTCTATTTTCGCTCTCAAGAGTTAAAAATTACCATATTAATCATAGACAAAAGAGAAAGATCTATGCCGTTGATCATGATATGTTCAGATTATAACGGACTAGATTAAAAGAAAGAGTCCATATAAAGTACCAAAAATAACTAAAAATCAGAATAAAAAATAAAATAAAATAAAATAAAATAAACAACTTGATTTCCATACAAAAAATAAAATAAAATAAGCAATATGATTTCCAAACAAAAAATTAAACAAAAAATAGCAATTGGATTTGTATATGAATCCCAACAGAATATAACTGAAATTCGGAATTAAAACTAACATAAAAAATAGCAAATTTATTTCCATACAAATTCCTAAGTAAAAACTCTAAATAAATATAATTCAGAACAAAAATTAAAAAAAATAGCAATTAGATTTGTATACGAATTCCAACAAAAAAATAAATAAAATTCAGAATAAAAAACAATTTCTTTCTGCAATGTGGTCTCCAGACGAATTCCAAAATAAATTCCCTAAATGGCAAAATTCAGAATATATCAAATAAAATTATCAAATTGATTTGCATACAAACTCCAATAGAAATAACTAAAATTTTGAATAAAATTAAAAGTTATAACATGGATAGCACGAATGGTGTCGGGGGAGACTACAAAATAGTGCAATGACGTCGATCTGTCTTGGAAGAAGACATTGACCGACGGGGAAATGAAGAGCTGAGGCGACGACGATGGAGATAAGGAGAATGCCACGCTGCTCACCTTAGCCGTTCGACGAGGATAATATTGTGCTGCTCGTTGATGGGGGAAGTCAGTGGCAAAACAAACTCGATGATGGGAAAGCCGTAGCAGAGAGGAGATGAAGCTTTGCATTGAAGCCGAGCTGTGGACGATATGTGGCCATTGGATAGTTAGGAGCGTGACATCGCATGTGAGGGGCACAATGTAACATCCCAATTTTCCGAAGTTTTAAAATTCTTTTGAGTAGTTTAGCCTTGGAAAATTCACTCAAGTTTTACTTGGATTTTAATTAAGCTTAATATGGATTTTCAACAACAAAATAATTTATTATAACTAAGCTGTACATCAATTACTTCCAAAACTATTTTATTTGGGCTCTTTATGCTTGGAAATATTTTCCATATTTTTATGGAATTTTTTCGAGTCCATTTTCTATTTTCCATTTGCCTATTGATTTACTGTTATTTCTAAATTGCAAAATATATTTAAAATATCATAAATTCCTGTTGGGCCGAATTTCCTTGCTCCGACCCAACCCTGTTTCTTTCAGCCTAATCCTGCATGGCCCGCCTCTCTCTCTCTTCGCGCGCGCCCTCCGCACCGGCCCCACCGTCAGCCTCACCCGTGTCGTTTGCTACACATTTCTCACCGAGCCACGCTCATTGACTTGTGGGCCCCGCCAAGATATTGTTCCTCATCTCCGATTCGGTTGTGATCTGAATAGCTCTACCGTGTGGCCATTTTCAATGTGCGTGCCCTGGACTCTCCTGCCCGTCCGTATATAAGGGGAAGTGAAGCCCTCGTTCCCCGCATCCCAACCATAGCCACCTTAGTCCCGGAGCGAAACCCTAGCCGCCGGAAATCGTCGAGGAAGCAGTGTGCCGCCAACATCGACGACGATCTCTTTCTTCGCCTTCGGAGCACCTTGAGGCTCACCGTCACCGCCGTTGAGTTTGCACGATCCTGGTCTACATCATCGACACCTTCGCTTCCCGGAGCATCATCAGAGCGTACATCCCGTCGAGCCCAAGACCTCGCTGCCGTTTCAACCTCGCCGTCGGCTAGCATTGTGGTCCCCTTGCACTTGTGAGTATACCATCGAGATCCCCGTCACGTCCTCTACCTAATGCACACTTTCACCTTCGCCAGAGAACCACTGTTCGCCGGAGACCATCGGACCCAGAGTCTCGCCGTTGCTTAAGCGACGTGGTAGCCATGTGTCTGCCGCGTGTATGCCACATCAGCGCCACCTCAGTCCTTTGCTCACATGTCAGCTGAGTCAGCGCCACGTCAATGGCCGCGTGTCAAACCCGAACCCTACGCCCAGATCCAAACTTGGGTAGATCTAGTCCTCGGTGAACCATGCCTATGACATGTAGGACCCACTTGTCAGCTCACTGTTCCATAAGCCCGTGAACCATAGACCCATGAACTAAATTCGTGGACTGGGTCCATAGACCTCGAGCCCACATGCCAGCCACTGATTCTATTTTCAGATTTTCCTTTTAATTCTGAATTTAAATGTTGATGTCACAAAGGAATTTACTTCAATAAAATAATTCGAAAAATCCAGAAGTTAGAATTTAGTTATTCCTTTAGGGTTTACATCTTCCAAAAGCCTGTTCTCCCTCATACAAACTCCGTTTAAGCCCATTCAAAAATTTTAATTCATCTAAATTCAAGCTCCACTTTCTTGAGATTTTTATTTTATTTTTGGAGTTTATTATCTCTCTATTTTGTATTTATATACTAATTTGTTTATATCCACATTGCCTATTGTAACATCATTATCTTTTGCCACCCTAGTTTGGTTAATTAATAGCTGGAATTATCATAGCACTAACATGGGTTAGTTAGTTACGAATAGTCTGCAAATATAAATTTGACTAAGTGATTATGGAATATGTGTAAAACTGTGGGTAGTATGCTATTACTCGTTGATGACATGTGTTGCGCTTAATCAATAAGATGGGAAAAGATTTAGACTGAGGCAAGTGGATGGAACTGTGTGATTGGGAAAATATGAATACAATAGTTAGTTAGACTTTGGCAGTCTCGCTTTTGTCAATTAAGGATTTAACTTTGTGCGCTATTGAACTGAACCACAACTGTACAACCACATGCCTGCTGGGACGGATCTAACTTAGTAAGTTATGAAATCTTGATATTGACTACTCATGCATGTAGGATAGCATGTGTGCCAGGGTGAGGGTGTGTGCCATTGTGGTAGGGTCACATTTATGAGTAGTTCACCGTCTTCAGGTTCAACGGTGTGTGTCATATTAAGCACTGTGTTAGGGTTGGTACGACGGTAAAACACATCGAGAGGGTCAATCGTCAGGGTGAAGTTTCAGAAATATTTTCTTATGATTGGTACTAGTTATATCTTGTGGGTAAAGTGTACTACCTCTGCAGAGTGTTAAACAATCTATTCGAATAGCCACTTCCGCGGTCATGGACATGTTTCGGGATTTCACACGAGGGGTACATTTTCGTAAAATTGTTGGGAAGGGAAAGCTATATGAGATAACTTGTGCAGTTGTGTGAAAGAAATTGATTAGGCTTAGTGTCTTTGTGAAAATAATGGTAAAACTATTACTGTTTATTTGTTTTGAATTGCACTTTCAATTTATTATTTGTATTCAATTGCAAATGATGCTTTATTGCAAAATAGCCACAAAAGCTATTTTCTATGGAATAAATCATCATATATAAATGCATTTTGTTGTACAACTTGTTGAGTTCTTAGAGTACTATTTTTGTTGTAATCATTCAGCTGAAGTGGAGGAATCATCGCCTGCCTTCGAGGAGGAGCTGTACGTGGATGGTGGTCGTTATGTCTTGATCCTAGTCGGTTACCCGTGGTGAGTCGATGGGTATCCGCTGGAGTTGCTTTCGTTCCGCTGCTGCTTCTTTATTTATTTTCAGACCTGTGTGGCTTAATAATTGTAAACTCGATCATAATGTTAAAACCATTATTTATTATTCAAATTAGTCGTTTACTCTTATATTCATCTTGTGTGGAATGATATTCATCTATGTTGATACTGTGTGCACTAGCTTGATACTGGACTAGTGCAGTATATACAGAGGATCTAGAATTACATTTTTAGGCCCCAAAACACAATGACATCAGCGATGGAGAGAAGATTTTCTATATCGTTATACAACAACTAAAGTATGCATACCAGTATCAGTGGAGATGGGAGGTCACTACAATTAGTGAGGAAGTCATAACGTTGAGTTAACAAATGTCGAAGAAAAGGAGCAACCGACACGGGAGAAGAGGAAATCGAGCAAGTATAATATCGTGCATATGCATATACATGCATGCATCCGTACGAATAGAAGCACGGGCGTAGAGATGGTGGGGCCGTAGGGAATAGGTTCGGGCCACCGGAGAGAGCGTGACATGTGTCCCTGGTAGGGATCGATGACAATTGCACATGTATGCGTGTTGATGTCGCAACAGCCAGTATTAAGCAATAATTGGAGAGAACGTAGAAGATAGTTATGTGGTAGAGTATTGCATTGGAAGTGGTAGCGGTTGATAAGGATTGATAAAGAATTAGGCTTGCTTTGGGAGGTTGAAGCACAAAAGTTGTGAAGACGAGAAGATATAAAAGACACGGTTTGGTGGGGCAACCGATGTGTGAGGGGAGATAAGTTCAAGGTAGATCACCTATTGTGTATCGTTGTATGCGTGAACAAGCTACTCTAATACCATGTACACTAATAAGATAATTTGTTGCACACATAATCAACGTATTTCTTGAGATTAAAAAGAGGTACATGTGCACACATACATTTTGGAAAAGAGTAACTAATGAATGAAGAACCGGGGTATGGAGCTACATAATCCATGCATGACGCAGAGTGGTTATGTATCTAAAAACTTGAACAACTTATTATGATAAATGATTTTCTTCCATCAAACCTCATACTTCAATCACATTCCTTAAGTTGTATTTGTCTTCAAGTTTCTATTATCATTTCTAATATTTATGATGTCTTGAAAATATAAATAGCGTACATGATACATAAATATATTCTCAAATTTTTAAGTTATATTATTCAATATTACAATTTTTAAAATAAATCTAACCGCACAAACACATACGCTACCATCTAGTTTCTTGTCACAGGAAACCTTCCATCGCTTGCATAGCCTATCCGTTATATAACCCAAACACGATCGACGCGGGAGCCATTTCCCGCGCCAACCGCGGTGTCCAAATCCGGTCATTTGACTTGGTCTCCTAACGTACAAAGGCAACGCAACCCAGGCACAAAGATTCGCAACCATCAGCGCAATACACATGCACATGCACATGCACATGCACATGCACATGCACACGAGAACCTCCTCAATTTTAGCGAGCTCACACAAATTCTGCATGCCTAATTATACCTCCTTCCACCCATGGTTTTTCATTTGGGGAATTTTTTTTTTACCGGGGTCCCAATACGGCCGGTATCACCGACAATCGGAGAATTTCGGCGAAATCGGCCGAAAATTTTCAAATGTTTTTGAATTTTTTTTTAAAAAAATCAAATTCGAAAAAATTCAATCAAATTTGGAAAAAATTCAATCAAAGTGGAAATTTCGGCGCCGGTTCAAATCCCTGCTTCCACCTCCTCCTCCATTGGAACCTCCTCAATTTTAGCGAGCTCGCACAAATTTTGCATGCCTAATTATACCTCCTTCCACCTCCTCCACCATTGGAACGCCTTTTGCTTCCCACCACTTCTGGCTGGCTTCCCCCCTCGACCGAGCGAGCGAGCTCTTTGATCGATCTTGCCTCGACGATCCCTTGCTTATACGCTAGCTAGCTCAATCGGTCGGCTGCATTCTTCCTGGATCAAGAGGCAACAGAACGATCGAGTTAAATGATCAGGGCAGCGCTATTGAGGCGGCGGTGGAGAGTACTCTTGTTGGACGCCGTGGTCGTTCTTGCTGTTGTCTCTGGTGCGTGGGCTCAGGATTATAATAATGGCGGCGGTGGTGAGGATGAGGAGGAGAAGCCGCAGTCCAAGGCGCAGGAGGCCTGCAATGGCGCGTTCCTGACGTACACGTTCATGGAGCGCACCAAGGAGTTCCCGCGGGTGAAGAACGCGACGGCGCAGGCATACGCGTTCAAGGTGCAGGCGACGGTGCTCAACACCATGGCCGAGGACCTCAAGGCATGGCAGATGTTCGTTGGGTTCCAACACAAGGAGATCCTCGTGTCCGTCAGCGGTGCCGTGCTCCTCGACGGCACCGAATTCCCCGCCAACGTCTCCGGCGGTGCTACCTTCGCGGGCTACCCCTTGGCCGACCTCCTCAACTCCATTGAGACCGCCGGCGACATGACGCAGATCCAGGTCCAGATCGACATCACTGGCGCACCCAGTTTGGCGTCAAGCCCCCCGCCGTGCCCATGCCCAGGACCATCAAGCTCGCCAACCCCGGCTACCGATGCCCTGTGCCCTCCCACAAAGGTAGTAATACGATCAAACTGTTGTGTCCGTTTGTGCCTGTCAGAGAAACTTAATCATACGTGTGATTCAATGTGCGTGCAGATAGCGTGATGTACGTGTGCTGCGTCAAGGACCCCAAGTTCAGGGCGAAGAAGGCGAATAGCACGCGGTTCATGCCGCGGCAGAAGGGTGACCTGACGATCGCCTACGACGTGCTGCAGGCATTCGGCAACAACTACATGGCGCAGGTGACCATCGACAACTGGAGCCCCATCAGCCGGCTCGACAACTGGAACCTCACCTGGGAGTGGAAGCGCGGCGAGTTCATCTACAATATGCGCGGTGCCTGTTAGATTTACTTCTGGTGTGAGCCGCTGGGAACAAGTCTGCAGAAGCATTAGAGTTTAGTTTCTTGTTTCAGTTAGCATGCAGGTAGTGCCGCAGTAAGCGGACAGAGCATGTAGGTGTGCAAATAACGTGCAGTTGCACGAAGTCAAAATTCCTGTTTAAGTGGATCTGTGATCCGAGTTAGGTGCTAGCAATTTTAGCATTCTGTTACAGCCTTTGATGTATTCTGAATATTTAGCGCTTGCATTCATGAGATGCTAAGTGAGCAATACAGAGAATTCTGTTTTTCTGTGTAAGACCAAATACTTTTGTGTTGCCGTATGAACAACAGTGAGTTTTTAGTACTCTGAAGAAAACACACACTCTGCTTGGTCTTCATTCCTGGGCATAGCTCCTGGTGTCCATTGTTTACATTTGGTATCAGAGCCACAGGTCAGTGAGCCCAACCACCATATTCGATCCGGATGTCGATCGTCGCGACAGAAGCTGTACGGGAGAGCGGCGGAGGTTCGTTCATGTATCCGCAGCTGACGGCGACGAATTATACCAGTTGGGTGATCCGGGTACAGGCGATGATGGAGGACCAAGGCGTATGGGAGGCGATCGAGCCGGCGGCCGGGGCGGTCGTCGACACGAAGAAGGATAAGAAGGCGCGATCGCACCTTCTTCAAGCTCTCCCGGAGGACCTCCTCATGCAGGTGGCAAAGAAGAAGACGGCGAAGGAGGTGTGGGATTGTCTCAAGACGAGGTTTGTCGGCGCGGAGCGCGTCAGGGAGGCAAGGTTGCAGACGCTCAAAGGCGAATTTGATGCGCTGCGCATGAAGGAGGACGAGACGCTGGATCAGTACGCCGGCAAACTCGCGACCATGTCTGTCAAGCACGGCAACTTGGGAGGCACACTCGACGACGCCGCCCTGGTGAAGAAGCTCTTCGACACTGTGCCGGATCGGTTCCTAAGCGTCATAGCTGGCATTGAGCAGTTCTATGACCTCCGGACTTTGGCGTTCGAGGAGGCAGTGGGCCGGCTGAAGGCTTATGAGGAGCGCACGCGACGGGCGTCCAGCGGCACAAGAGCTGACGGGCAACTTCTTCTCACTCAGGCGGAGTGGGAGGCACGCCAGAAGAAGTCGGCTGGTGAGCCCTCGGCGAGAGGGAGATCATTTGACACTGGTGGGCGCGGTAGAGGACGCGGTCGTGAGAAATGGCGAGGCCGTGGCGGACGCGGGACTGCATCAGGCAAAGAAAGCTTTGCTGGCTCGGCGCACAGAAGGGATAAAAGTCACGTGAAGTGCTATGCCTGTGGCACAATGGGTCACTATGCCAGCCAATGCAAAGTGCCCAAGAAGGAGGAGGAAGCTCATCACACCCGAGCCGACGACATCGAACCAGCGCTGTTGCTCGCAGTATCGGAGGAGTCGATGCAGATCGAGCAAGCACAGCAGAGAAACCAAGATGTCGTTCCCCTCATCGAGCCACTCAAGTCTGCACAGACGGAAGTCCATAGAGGTATCTCCCTCAACGAAGACAGCGTGCGGCCGGAACTGCATCTGGCCGGAGAAAGAGTTGATGCGAGGGATGTCTGGTACCTCGACAACGGCGCCAGCAATCATATGTCCGGAGATCGAGGGAAGTTTCGGGAGCTGGACGAATCCATCACAGGAAAGGTTAGATTTGGGGATGACTCTACTGTGCAGATCATGGGGAAGGGTTCTATTGTTTTTTATTGCAAGAATGGGGATCAGTGGTTGCTCCAGGATGTCTATTTCATTCCTAGACTCCGAAGCAATCTTGTGAGTTTGGGACAACTTGCTGAAATCGGCTACAGGGTGGTGTTGGAAGGTGACGAACTTGAGGTGTTCAACAAAATGTCTCAGAGGCTGGTCATGAGGGTGAGGCGCTCACCTAACCGTCTCTATCGCATAGAGCTCAAGCAGGCTGTCCCGGTGTGTATGTTGACAAGCTTGGAGGATCCAGCATGGCTTTGGCACGCACGGTTGGGCCATGTCAACTTCCAGTCATTGAAGCTGTTAGTAGAGAAGAAGATGGCGGCGGGTGTGCCTGCCATATCACATCCTAATCAGTTGTGTCATGCATGTTTGTTGGGGAAGCAAATCAGACACCCATTTTCGGCGGCATCAAGTTACCGAGCGCAGGAGGCGCTTGAACTGCTGCACATTGACCTTTGTGGTCCAATTACTCCCAAGACTGCCGCAGGTAACAGCTACTTTATGTTGGTTGTTGATGATTTCTCAAGATGGATGTGGGTGCATATTTTGAAGACCAAAGATCAAGCATGCTCTGAATTTGTCAAGCTGAAAACACAAGCTGAGAACATGTGTGGACATCGCATCAAGACGTTGAGGTCAGACCGTGGTGGCGAGTTCTTGTCCGCGTGTTCGCCAAGGTCCGTGAAGAGGCCGCATCCAGCAGCACTTTATCGCGCCTCTACACGCCGCAACAGAATGGCGTGGTGGAGCGCAGGAACATGACCATCATGGAAATGGCACGGTCTTTACTCAAGAGCATGAGCATTCCGGGGAGATTTTGGGGCGAGGCTGTACGACATTCTGTTTATTTGTTGAACAGGTTGCCGACAAAATCAATGGGACAGAGAACCCCATTTGAAGCTTGGAATGGGAGGAAGCCGCACCTGGCTCATTTACGGGTTTTCGGGTGCACTGCTCATGTCAGGACGGCAACACCACGCATGAAGAAGCTCGACGATCGAAGCCAACAAATGGTGTACTTCGGCGTTGAGGATGGGTGCAAGGCGCATCGACTGTTCGACCCACGTCGCAGCAAGATTGTTGTAAGTCGCGATGTTATTTTTGAAGAGAACCGTGAATGGAGTTGGACTGCAGGTGCATACAATGGCGAGTCGACAGAGTTCATTGTAGAAGAAGAAATACACCAGAGTTCTTCGGTGTGATCTGGAGATGGCAGGCCAGCAGAGTTGCCGGGGCCGCAGCTAGCTCCAGATGAAGTCCGGCCGAGACAGCAGCCAGTACCTGTTGAAGTTCCGCCCGGCAGAGAACTGGGGAAAGTGGCATCAGGCGGAGTTATGGATGGCCAGCGGCCTGACTCTGGTGCGACTCGGTCCAGCAGCAACTCGGTGAGCGCGGCGTCTGGAGGTGAGCCGGCCGCAACATCTCCACCGAGTGTAGTGACAAGGTCACAGCCTACTGCACGCATGGGACAAGATGTTGGAAATATTTCAACACTGCCAGTCACTCCTATGCACTCACCACCAACAGGTTTATCTCCAGTTATGGAGCAGGAGGCTCCTGGCACGACAGGGACAAGCAGCTCCGAAGAAGGCCCACGTCGTTATCGCAGCCTGAATGATATTTATCAGAATACATCTGAGGTAATGTGGGATTTTGAATCAGATGTTGAGGCTTTACTTGCAGAATTTGAAGAACCATCTAGTTACAATGAAGCAGCAGGAAATCCTGACTGGGAGGAGGCTATGAACAGAGAAGTACAGTCAATTGAGAAGAATGCAACCTGGAGCTTGACCACCTTGCCGGCTGGACACAAACCCATTGGTTTGAAGTGGGTTTACAAGTTGAAGAAGAACTCGGAAGGAGAAGTGATCAAGCACAAGGCTAGGTTAGTAGCAAAAGGGTATGTGCAGCGGTAGGGAATAGACTTTGAAGAAGTCTTTGCACCAGTTGCGAAATTGGATATTGTACGTCTGATTCTTGCATTTGCTGCAAACCGAGGCTGGGAAATTCATCACCTTGATGTCAAAACCGCCTTCCTGAATGGTGAACTCGAGGAGGAGGTGTATGTGTCACAGCCAGAGGGATTTGTAGTGGAAAACAAGGAGCATCTTGTGCTCAAAGTTGAGTAAAGCTTTTATGGTCTCCTAAGCGCCATGAGCATGGAACATCAAGCTGGACAAAAGTCTAAAGAAGATTGGGTTCAGGAGGTGTGTACAAGATCAGGCTGTATACACAAGAGGAGAAGGTGCAGCTGCAGTTGTGATTGGGGTCTATGTAGATGACCTTATTGTCACAGGAAGAGATCCAAAAGAAATTGAGGTTTTCAAGAAGCAAATGACAGCTGAGTTTGAGATGAGCGATTTGGGACTGCTGTCATACTATCTTGGCATTGAGGTGTCACAGCAGGAAAATGGTCTCACGCTCAAGCAAACAGGCTATGCAAAGAAAGTACTGACGCAGTTCGGGATGATGGACTGCAACTCTACAAAATATCCTATGGAGCATAGAGCGCGTCTGCACAAAGATGCTGAAGGCCAACCAATGGATGCCACCGAGTACAGGCGGATGATTGGGTGCCTCAGGTATCTGTTACACACTCGCCCAGATATTTCCTTTTCAGTTGGAGTGGCTAGTAGGTACATGGAGAGGCCAACTTTGATGCATTACAAAGTTGTGAAGCAGATACTTCGGTATTTAAAGGGTACCACAAGTTTTGGGCTGGTGTACAACCAAGGTGGGGCGAAGGAGATGCTCACTGGATACACTGACGGCGATTTGGCGGGAGATCTCGATGATAGAAAGAGTACAGGTGGAATGGCATTCTATCTGAATGATAGTTTGGTGTCATGGTGTTCACAAAAGCAAAAAACTGTGGCACTTTCATCTTGCGGTTGAGTTTATGGCGCTATCGCAGCAGCAAGACAAGCTCTCTGGTTGAGAAGTCTACTTGGAGAAATCACCGGAGAAGAGCCAAAAACAGTGAAAGTTTTCGTTGATAACAACTCAGCTATCGCGCTCATGAAAAATCCAGTTTTTCATGGGAGAAGTAAACATATTGATACCAAGTATCATTTTATTAGAGAGTGCATCGAAGGAGGACGGATTGAGGTCCAGCGAGTTTGCACCGATGAACAGAAAGCTGATGCTTTGACGAAATCCTTGTCGGCAGTGAAGTTGGCGACAATGCGACATTTACTTGGTGTCCGTGATCTAGGCCCACACCAGAATTAGGGAGGAGAATGTTAGATTTACTTCTGGTGTGAGCCGCTGGGAACAAGTCTGCAGAAGCATTAGAGTTTAGTTTCTTGTTTCAGTTAGCATGCAGGTAGTGCCGCAGTAAGCGGACAGAGCATGTAGGTGTGCAAATAACGTGCAGTTGCACGAAGTCAAAATTCCTGTTTAAGTGGATCTGTGATCCGAGTTAGGTGCTAGCAATTTTAGCATTCTGTTACAGCCTTTGATGTATTCTGAATATTTAGCAGTTGCATTCAGTAGACAGTTAAGTGAGCAATACAGAGAATTCTGTTTTTCTGTGTAAGACCAAATACTTTTGTGTTGCCGTATGAACAACAGTGAGTTTTTAGTACTCTGAAGAAAACACACACTCTGCTTGGTCTTCATTCCTGGGCATAGCTCCTGGTGTCCATTGTTTACAGTGCCTACACACTCAGGAAGGAAGGCCCCGCCTGCGTCTACAGCCCGGCGGCAAGCTACTACAAGGACTTCGACTTCACCCCGGTCTACAGCTGCGAGAAGCGGCCTATCATCGTCGACCTCCCGCCGGAGAAGGAGAAGGAGAAGGACGTCGGCAACCTACCGTTCTGCTGCAAGAACGGCACGTTGCTGCCGCCCACCATGGATGAGGCCAAGTCGCATGCCATCTTCCAGATGCAGGTGTACAAGATGCCACCAGACCTCAACCGGACGGCACTATACCCGCCGCAGAACTGGCGGATCACCGGCAAGCTCAACCCACAGTACCTCTGCCGGCAGCCGATCCGAGTGAGCCCCATGGAGTTCCCCGTCGGGACGGGGCTCATGTCGTCGACCCCCGCTGTGGCGTCATGGCAGGTGGCGTGCAACATCACTCGGCCCAAGAAGCGCGCCGCCAAGTGTTGCGTCTCCTTCTCGGCCTACTACAACGACTCCGTGGTGCCGTGCAACACCTGTGCCTGCGGCTGCGGCAACGACACCGCGACGTGCGACCCGGACGAACATGCCATGATGGTGCCTTCGGAGGCGCTGCTCATCCCGTTTGACAACCGGACGGCCAAGGCCCGGGCGTGGGCCAAGATCAAGCACTGGCGCGTGCCCAACCCCATGCCGTGCGGCGACAACTGCGGCCTCAGCATCAACTGGCACGTCATGAATAACTACAAGTCCGGCTGGTCGGTGCGCATCACCATCTTCAACTGGCAGGACTACACCTTCAAGGACTGGTTCGCCGCTGTCACCATGGGCAACCACTACAGCGGCTACGAGAACGTCTACTCCTTCAACAACACAGTCTTCATGCAGGGCCTGCCGGGGCTCAACTACCTCGATCCGATCACCAACGGCAAGACTCCAGCGGACCCGAGGGTGCCCGGGAAGCAGCAGTCCGTCATCTCGTTCAAGAAGAAGGACATGCCCAACATCAACATTCCTAGAGGGGAAGGCTTCCCCAAGAGGCTGTACTTCGACGGCGAGGAGTGCGCGCTCCCCGAGACAATACCGAAGGCGTCAAGCGCGCATCGGCGAGCTGGGGTGGCGAGCCTCTTGCAGGTTATCATGGGGGTGGTTCTTGTCATGATTGTGGCACTTGTGGACTCCTTATGCTTGTGGTGAGTGAAAATTTCCAGGGATTATATAGGAATTGTTTTAGGGTGCAACATTTGGTCAACATTTTTGTTAGGGAAGGGGATAGTTTTCTCTTCAATTCAGATGCTACAATGATCCCCAAATGAAGGAACTACGCTTACACAATTACACAAGCATACAAGTTCACAGGGAATGTTCTCAATTAAACAATTGAAGAGTGAAGAGGATGGAGAAGATGGATATGGATATTTGAAGGGCAAGGAATGGCGGTGATGGTCATTGATGAGAGCTGTTAAGGGAGGAGGGCATGCATCTTTGCAAGGTTGTAATATTTTTTACATGTACATGTATGCTCGTCAATTGGCTTTCCATTTTATTTTAGTTTCTTTGGTTTACAAAAGCATATGAGTTTGTCTTGGTTTTTTTTTTTTGTAAAAACGTAGCACGAATTTTCGAACACTTTAACGGTGGAGACAGCACATGTGGTCACATGTACATGTGCAAAAACCACATTATGTCCAACATATATTATCTGACTTAATTAACTAGGTTGGTTGTTTCCTTCCTAACCAGGTCGGATAACGGGCATGGAAAAATGTTTCTTTCATCACATAGAGGAATTGCTCAAGACCCACCCCGACTTCCTCGACCGCGGATCGCCGTCCTTCGACGCCTTACTACATCTGTTGACCCAACTCCTGGAGAGAACTACTCATCTTGTTTTGGTGCTATACTTGTATACTGCACCGACTGAATATAAACGCTTACAATGCTTTACAAAGACTCAACGCACACCTACGGCGGCCTACTACCGATCCGCTCTACTAGCTACGACTCCACGACGAGGTCACGTCCCAACAAAATGTGCACCATACCTTGCGGCGGCACTACTACTCCAAGTCATGCACGCTGATCACAACTTTAGGAATTACTAATCCTATATATGCAGCACTTTACATGCAACACTTACACGTACCAATGTGATCACAAAACTAACATGTTAAGATTATTCTAATATTTTTCCTTCTAATTTTAACATACCGACTTACCGTTGCGGATCGCCGCAACATCTTACCACGCGCAGTGGCTTTCTCCTTGTTGCCACACGCAGCGGCCCCTTGCACTACTCATCGCGCCATTGACAGTCTTCAACACTTTTCTCTAAGAAGTTTCGTTTTCCCACTCGGCACGGGTTAGCAACACAAACTCTCTTTATGTGTCGCCGAACCCACACAACTGCTTCTCTACCACGTGGTGCACTCCTTGAGGGACAGTTCAGTCTCCCTCGCCACGTGATCACTCTTGAGGGACAATACATTTGCCTTTACCATCAGCGACCGTGAACATGGATGCCACCGCAGCCCATGCACATGGCAGTTCTTCTCCCGGAGACACGGAGATGGCCACCAATGTCATCTTGCCTTAATGGTTGTCGACGACACTCCTTGGTAGCAGGTATTTGGGAGACATGCCACCTCCACTCTTCATCGCTGCATCGTTTTCGCCATAACTTCATCGCCGGTGGCACGACTCACCGACGACTTCGACTTCCGATTCTTCTTGCGACAACGGCCTCCATGCCATCGCCGTTTGTCGGTCTCATGCCGACTCGTTTCCCGGAGGCTTTGCACCAACTCACCTTGCCGCTGTTGGCCTCCACCTCCGGCGGAGACTACCGTCTTTGGCCTACTCTGCGGCGATCATGTCACCGCTACCGGTGGTCATGTCACATGCGATTCTGACACACTATGCTGGCCTCATCATGGTCGAGCAGACCTCCACCGTCACGTTCCTGGTGCACGGTGCTGCAGCCGGCCTCGCCGCCGGTGCCCTGTACACCTCCGCCTAATGCACCGTCTCTCCTCATCGCGGAGCCGCATGCTCTGCCAGTCACTGTCGTTGCAGCCACATACACGCCGTCGCACTGCATGCGATGCACTGCATGTGCGACTTGTCACGCGCCTACCCGGCCTCGAACTTACGCCGGTCATGCCACCGAATCCCACATTCACGTGTCGCCGTGCCCGAGGCCCGATGTGCCGCCTCTGGCTCCGCTCGATGCTTCACTGCTGCGCTGCCGCACCACCGAGCCCGCCTCTGGAACGTGGCTTCGCTCGATCCACTGCTATGCGCTGCACAATCTCGCTCTGATACCAATTGTTTGCCGAGCTCCCGAAGAGAGTGCTATGTCGCAACTGCTTGACAAAAGCTTCTCTCGTGGTGGCCTACTGCCGATCAGCTTTACTAGCTATGACTCCATGACGAGGTCACGTCCCAACAAAACATGCACCATACCTTGTAAAACACATTGCATGTATGTGATAATGAACCACTAATCAACTAACTAACCAAACTAGCTAACAAACTCTGGCCGATCAGTCCATCGGCAGCACTACTACTCCAAGTCATGCATGCTGATCACATATTTAGGAATCACTAATCCCATGTATGCATCACCTCACATGCAACACTTACGCGTACCAACGTGACCACAAAACGAACATGTTAATATTACTAGGACGGCAGGCGCGCTGCGCTGCGCCGCGCTTGTTCTTGGTGGTATGGTTTCATATATGAATTAGTACAAATGGTAATGGCTGTAGTTCATAGCAAATAGTTTTGTCAGGGGATAAAAGAGAGATATTCATTTTTTTAGTTATAAAGTAGGGCCGGTATAAGCTAAGTATTTTGTAATGAATCGAATAAGGAAAACAGACAGATCAATAGACATAGTGATTCAACAAGGAATGTGACATAAGACAAACCTGGGACTACGATTATGATTTGGTATGCACATACAGACGTTGGCAGCATAATAGGATGAGCAATACATGAAAATAATGCTTTAAACATAGTTGAGCTGTTTTTTGTGCAGGAATGAATGTGTGCACTCAATCTACATGAAAATATCACTGAAGACAAAAGCACAATGCACTTTGTATATCAAATCACAGTTTACTTTCTTTGGAACCACAAAACATAGATACTGTTAAATACTCAAATCCGAGACGAAAGCACTCTATAATGGTATTAGCGAACGCATGCATAAATAACAGACAATAAAAAAGGTGTTAAGATAGAATGACCGAAAAATCGATAGACTAAAAATCCTAGGATTAGTGGACTTGCAGAGACAAACAAGACGCAAAAAAATAATTCTAACGTCTACGATTGCTGAACCCCTACAAAGACATAAACCAAACTGGATGATTCAAAGACACAGTTCTCATACATCAGCTGTTCTTCAGAATATTTTGTGCGTAGCTAACAGCATTTCTTCCTGGACTTGAACCCATTCATGGTGCACTGACCAGTGCAGATGGCAGCCATTGGCAGCATTGATGGTTGGAATTTGAGCATCTCATAATCGACAAGGCTCAGCTCAACTACGAAGAAAGATAGGAGCTCAAGCTGATTCAGTAGATGGTGAGCACGTGTGTCAGAGAGGCAATGCACTCATATGCAACAATAGTACAACATACAAGATCCATGCACCAATGTGTATCTTACCTTTTTTTCAGATTGTGTTGCCTTAAGGAGCCATATCACTAAACAATACAGTGTCAGCATCGACATATTGAATTGAAGTGTGGTCACAATCATCTTCTCCTGCAGAAACCTGAGTGTCATTTCTCTGAAGATAGTGTATTAAGGACAAGATTTTGTTTGCATTGAAATAAAAAGGTGGAGTATTGTTATCATTTTCATAATATCTGCTCGTCTGATTAGGATCAAATCCTCCACGTCGATAGACGTCGAGGCTCATTGTCTGCTCTGCATTACTATTCGCTATTTTTGGCTCAAATAGTGGAATTTGACTGAGACTACTATCTCTTGCCTTGACAACTTGGTGCAACATTTCCTTCATGCAATGTTGAACTGAATCCTGTCATAAAGAGACAGGTACTAAGTGCACATAGAGGAATACAAATACAGTCCATACTGTAGTCTGAAAAGGAATAGGAAAACTACAAAGGTTAAGATTAACCGATGGTTCAGAAACTTGAAAAGTCTAGGGTAAAGATAGTACCATTGTGCTCAAGTAAAAACAATAGTAGTGTAGCAGCAGAATAAGACTATGAAGAAATCAAAACAATGTCTAAGTCGGTAGACGTCATGACTCTATTGGAAATGAGTACAATAAATCCATAAAAACATGAAATACGTACTATATTGTGATAAAGTCATATGTCCATAGTAAGATGAATCATCTCAAAGGATTGGCAAGTACACGTTGTCTAATAGTCACAAAGCTTGTCCAATAGTACGCTCCAACCTTTATTGCTCTAATCAGCTTAGGAACATGCACCAGCCAAAATATCAAGGATATAGGATACTTCAGAAAGCCTCATTGGTCCCAGCATTTTTGTGCAAGCGTTGAAGTACCAGTACCACCACCACCCCTCAGTGAAAGCAATGGGCCACTACAGAACCTCTTGCCGATTAGCGCAGAGTCCAGGAAGAGTACTACAGCAGTAATATCATCATGGAACTGTCTCCTGACCCCACGATCGATCTTTTTCAAGTCTGAGCACCTCATTTCTCTTTTCTTTGCTGCCTCTCTCAGAGCTGATTTTATTAGTCTTCTTGCAACACCCTGCAAAGGTTTTCTAATATGTTAGCAAATAGCAATTGACATCGAAACCTCCAAAGCATGCACTAACTCGAAAGAAGGGGATTACGATTGCAACATACAAGACTGAATAGAGTACCGCCTATTATGATCTACCTGAGTAATGCAAGATCACTTTAGTCCTTCTAAAATCCAAGGTCACTTTGCCCAAGCTTCACAAGCATAGCACTTGCCCTGAACGGTCATTCAGGCAATTTAATAAAAGGAAACCTTATGTGATATCCTGCGAAGACAAGCTAGGCGATTTTGCTCAAAAGTGTAACAATGATGACACTCATTGCATCCCCCCACAAAACAGGGTCTAGATATGAAAAAGTGAAGAAAAGAACAAAGGATATGGCATGGATTAATGCACTCCATTCTACAACAGTGCCAACAAAAAAAAAAATCAAAAGACATGGTGATGAAGCAAATATTGGAAATAACATAATTACATAAGCGAATGAACTCAAACAAAAGATTGTGAATTGGCGCAAATGCATCGTGCAGCTAACCTGGTTTGGAAAAAGAACTCAAGAATCTCTTCTACGAACAGAAATTACACATTCACAACATATTAATTCCATTAGACTCATCTATGGCATAGAGCTTCCAAAGCAATACAATGTTATGTGCAACCCAGGACAATTAAAAGGCAGTGGAATAAAGGAAAATTGCTCTGAAAGGTTCTTACAAGTAAACTCTACACATATTGACATGACAACTGCAAGGAGATTTTTGTTAAATATCAACAATACAGGGCATGCCTGAAATGGAAAGTATTTCAGAACATTGCAAAGAATTTAATATCAGAAAAAGTATGCCATATCATCTTACATTTCGGGGTGAACAATTAACTATATCCACGACTTCCTGATTGCTCAAGTGCTCCCACAATCCATCTGAAGCAAATATAACAAATTGATCTTCTGCACACAGTCTATGTGCTTCTATGGATGGTTCTGGGCAAAGAATTGGTTTATGGAAGGGTTCTGGAAGTCGGAAGCAGTCGGAAGCGTGCCAGAAGAGGCTCACGATTAAATTCTGAACTTTTTAGATAGGCATCACCAATTGTTCTGGAAACCTGAACAGAGTGCAAAAGGCAAAGTATGAGTATTATGCTAATATGTTAAAGGTGAGTGGTCTTCGACCTTTCTACAAATGGCATGCCCTTAACAGCAAATAATCAAGCAATAAATTCATGGAACGAGCTGTATATAGAAATCCTAATTAAACTCCTGAGCCAAATTCACATGGAGTTTTTTTATACACCATCTATGTTACAGAACTCAAGAAAGCGAAATACCTTAATAAGGCTTTTCACACGCCAAACATTGTGCTTTAGGACCACAATCCGTTGATCATCTGGGCGCAACTGTCTTAATTCCTCCCTTACAGCCTCAATGCTTGCGTTATGCTCGGATGACAGCTGAACAACCTTGATATCTCTGACAGCCCTTTCAACCCTCCCTAGAACAGCACGAGAATCACCAGCATTTGCTACATAAAGAACTCCTTCGTTGATGATACCAACCAAACAACACGAGCTAACCAAGGCAAGTTGCGGTTTAATGAGCGATTGCTTCCTTACAAGATTCAGAAACCCCTCCTCCGTGGCAGCATATGATTAGCGTATGGCATCCTTTGAAATAGTTTGTTGTTCCGTCGCAAACTCTGCAGTGAAGCAACAGTCAGTTGTTAGTTACAGACCAATTGATACCCTGATTTGTCTAAGATTATACAACAGTTCAGGGAAACTTGAGAAGAGTAAGAACTCCTGTAAATTATAATGTGAGAGTGAGACATCATAATGGTTGAGGTACCTAAGCCATTATGTTGTAAACTATTAAATTCCATTGCCCAACAACACAAAGGATAAAATCGTTCTGAGACTTCTGACATCAGGATTGTACAATGACAGTAGTGACAATGCCAGGGGTGAGATTACATACTCTTTAGATGCTGGAACAAATTACCCGCAATGAAATGTGTAGTCTCCGGCCCACCATGACCATCATAGATGCCCACGAATGTCCCAAAGGGCCCTGAGGAGGAGCTGTGGGCGCCCTCGGCGAGGAGGGGGCCAGCCTCAACCTGGTTACCATCCTCAAGCAGGTTGTTAGCCTGCACGACGGCCATGGAGAAGTCGCCGCCGCTCCTCCAGCAGGCCAAGCATCAGGGGAGTCAGAGGCGCGACGCAGGAGGAGCCGAGCCGAGCTGAGGGCCAGGGGCGGCGCAGGGATGCCTGTAGGCGGTGACGCAGGCCTGGTGGTGGGTGCGCGGTCGGCTAGCGAAGAAGGAGACATAGGCAAAGCGGCAGCGGGGAGGAGCTGGCGAGGCAGCACGAGGGAAGGAGACGGGCCGCCGGGTGTGAGAGAGTGGGGGTGGGGCAGCGAGAGCGAGACGAACCCATGGCGACGCAAAAGGGGAGGAAGGAAGGAGTGCCTCTCTCTCGATGGATGGAGGTCTGGTGGCGGCGTGCGCGCGGTCGGACGGCGGAGAAGGAGATATAAACGAAGAAGGAGAGGAGATGGACGAGCAGGAAGGCACCGACAAAGTGGCCAGGAAGGGAGATCGAGAGGATTGTGGGGGGAGAAGAGGGAGGGAGCGGCGGTGCTGGCCTAGAGGGGCGAGGGAGGGGGAAAGGAGAGGAGCGGCGGAAGAGGGAGAGGGAGGGAGCAGTGGGGCCGGTGAAGGAGGGCGGCGTGAGGAGAGACAGAGGGAGGAGCGGGATGAAGCTTCGCGATGGCGTAGCTGTCGGGGCGACGTGGTCCGCGCGAGCGTAGCCCATCTTACAAGCGCACTGGGCGAAATCCAACGGCCGGAGCTGAGCACGCCGCGATCGGACGGATTCCATTTTCTGGGTGACGTGGCCTGCCGGCTGAGCTCCAATCCTTTCCGCTTTAACAATATGTAAGATTCCAACAACATCGTTGCCACTGTCGCTCCAGAGCTCGTTGCATCACCTGCAGCGAAGGCCATTGCCAAGTGGGGCCGTCCAGCCACCGACATCACTCACCTCATTGTCTGCACCAACTCGGGAGCCCACGCCCCGATCGAGCGCCAACCTCCGCTTGGCTTCCCTCCTCAGCCTCTGCACCAATGTCTGTCGCACGATGCTCCACCTTAATGGCTGCTCTGCTATCTCCGTCGCATCGCGCCTAGCCAAGGACCTAGCTGAGAACAACCGTGGCGCACGCGTCCTCGTGGCCTGCGTCGAGCTCACCGCTCTCTCCTTCAGTGGCCCAAAATCGCGACTCTAGTAGTAGAATCCAATGAAAAATGATCACTCTTTTAAGCTAGAAGAAATCTACCCCCTTTAAGCGACTATCATAGATCTTGGTGCCTTTTAGTGACTCAATGCCGATGTTCTAAAAGGACTAGGATCCAAAGTTAAGCAGAAATAATTTGCACCAGCATAAAACCCCGCATGATATCAATTGTCGTGTAATGATCACGAAAGGATACGGGTAGACTACGTTAGTTGATAATTAAAAAATTCTACCACGTAAACCAGGATGCCATGTAAGCAAGTGATCACAGATCGTTACCACTAGACGCGCAATGCAGCGGAAGAAGAGTTAAAACAGCCAGGTCCAACGAAGAGCGTGTCGATGTAGTGGTCGTAGTCGATCGTTCACCATAGTCGATCGTCCTTGTAGTCGATCGTCTCCTTCAGCAACCAATCGAGTTCCTCGTCAAGGTTGTGGATCGACCTCAAGCGCAACAACAACTGTAGTAGCGCCTCCACAGTATCCACACATCCAGAAAAGGAACACCGTACGCTGGTGTGCTAGCACCAAGTCGCACGGAAAGACTTTCTCAAGAAGATGACGGCTAGGGTTTAGATCAACTCACGTCAACTCTTGTTGTGTGTCTCATCTCCTTTCTCTATCTCCCATCTGTCTCAATCATCTTCTTATATAGCGCCCATGACAGATCCTATCCGAACACGTTTGACGAATCGTATCCGTACTGGTTTGTTCCATCCCGTTAAGTGTATGATCCGTTAGGTTCATGCGTAATTAGTTGTGACTCGGAAACTCCTTTCCGATCATAAGTCGTTAGCGGCTCCTAGCAGAACATAACGATCCCCGAATATATAAGAATTATATCGGACGAACATTAATGCAATATGATCTATGACCATGTCCTTACCACTAACGACCAACTCGTATCTCTATATGACCAGTTCGTAATTAGTCTCGACCTGTTCATAACTCGTTACGACCAGGTTTTGACCACCCTACGACCAGCTCGTATCTCTATGCGACTAGAACAAATTTGATATCGACCAGTTTGTAACTCCTTACGATCAGGTTTCGACCACTTAGTGATCATGTTCGACCAGCCTACGAACAGCTCGTATCTCCATATGACTAGTCTGTATCTGATCGAACTGAAAGACCAGCTCATGTATTATCCCTTTGCCTCACGATATCTGGTTGAACTGCAAGTGAGATGTTGTGTCATCCATGAACTATTCAATATTTTCTCGATCAAGAGTCGGATAGCATCATGTGGTCGAACTCTTCGACCACCAGTGACATAGTCATGTACTTTCTTTATCCGACCACAACAATGGACCACATATATCTCTCCTGTTATGTTAGAAGGAGCAAATCCTATATTCGACCAGTCACATTCCTCTGCATGTTCCAGAGTATACCTGAAAGCTGCCTTTATAACTACCTAGTTACAGAGTAGCATTTGGCAACTCCAAAGTGTACTCTTACATATGTAGGAAACCATACTGATCTCAAGCCCAAGGATTATATATCATCATTACTTGAGACCAACTGATGAAATATGAAATAATAACAATCTCAGCAGTGTCTCAAGATGGGTCAATCCAACACCATGTTCTCTAACATGTGTCCACCTTATTGATTCGATATCACTATATCCATGACCAGTGAAAATAGTTATCAATCAATACATGTGTTGGTCGATAGGATCACTGGTGTTTCGATCAGTGACTTACGACCAGGGATGCTGTGGATATCATGGGGATATGATCCAGATCTTAGGATGATGTGACAATTGGCAATGGCGTTAACGGTTTGTCATTTCACGAGTTTTCGATAAAGTTTCAGGCTTTCTGGACAGGGGCGGTCCGACCGGCCATAGCATGGTGGTCCGACCGGTCCCAAATCGGTCGGACCGGCCATGTGCGGCGGTCAGACCGGCCGTGACCAAAAATGGTCAGAACAGGCTGGGCCAAAAATAGAGGGTGTAGGCAAGTGAGGAGATACCAATGCACTTGGTCTCATGATTTTTGGAGTCTCCAGTCAAAAGTTCTATTGGTTTAAAGTTTTCAGTTGGTTTCGGATTTTCAGAGGGTTGAAAATCGGCTAAGTCCTTTCGGGCGGTCGGACCGGCCTATGGCTGGCGGTCGGACCGGCAAGGCCGGCGGTCAGACCGGCCCTGAGGGGTGGTCGGACCGGTTGTCACTTGAACATCGGCCTTCGTGGCGGCGTTGTTCGTTGGTAGGTCAAAGTCATGAGTTTCATTGCATATGTGTTGCATGATGCATGTTTTGACTAACGTGGGTCAAGTTGTGAAGAACTTGTTTCCGCATTCGATTTGCTTGTCTATTGTTGTGCATGTTGCTTGGTGGTCAACAACGGTCAACGGCGAGGATGATCGGGACTAAGCTTGGAGAGCTGAGGTGCAGAACGATCGACGATGCCGGGTGAGGTCAATGAACTCAAGTATGGTGCAGAATGGACAAGGATGACCGAACGGACAGTTCGGTGCGACTGGTTTGATCAAGCGGTGCGGGAGTCGGTGTAAGTGCCATGGTGGTTTCGGTGGGAGCCGGATGGGAGAGACTTGCCGACACGGAGAGAGCCGTTGATCAACCTACACGCGGAAAGCGCAGCGAAGTGCTTCGCGCAGATGGACTCGGTCTTCGGAGAAGGACCGAGAAGGGGTATTTTGGTAATCTTACCAAATACCGCCTTGGTGACCTTTTGCCATCCCGCGGCGCAAGACGACGCAAAGAGAAGCGGTTTAGGTCAAGAGGTGTTGAAGACGGCGCTTTAAAATGCGTACGTGTGTGACCCGTTTGTGTTGGGCCTTAACGGGAGCCCATTTAAGTTAAAACTTCTAGAAGGTCTAAGTCTCCACTATAAATAGAGGAGGGAGGTGGCTGCACCTCCCCCAACCCTTTCATCATTGTTGAAACCCTAGTTTGGCTTAGGGACAGGATTAGTGGAGGTTAGGGTTCTAGAGAGTTTTGATTTGATTTCGTGCTCTTGGATTGAGCTTTGTCCTCCATTGATGGAGTGGCTGTAAACCCAAACCCTATCAAATCAATCCAAAGAAAGTTTGCTAAAAAATGTGTCTCTTTGCCTTTCTTCTCTCTATTTGGTGATTTTGAGTATTTCTTTGATTCGCATATTTTTGATTGATTTATTTACATGATCTAGCTTGCTGTGACATGTGGGAACACATCTAGGATCATCTTGATCATCAATCACCCACGAGCAAGTTTTTGGATCGAGTTTTCGTTTTGACTCAGTTTTGAACCTTCCACCACTCAAACTGAAAAAGGTCATAACTTTTCCAAGGATCTTCACGATCTTCGATTGGAATAGGTTCCTGACATTCTAGAGAAGGTGTGTTCCAAGTTTCATCAAGTTTGGAGTTGTAGATCAAAAGTTAGACCTATTTGCAACTTTATTTTTCGGGCTGATTTCACTGTTCATCAGGCTGGAGGTCAGACCGCCATTAACATAGAGGTCAGACCGCCCATGGACCGGTCAGACCGCCATTAACATAGAGGTCAGACCACCCTACACTTGGAAATTAAGTTTTGGTTGATTTCGGTTGTTTTGCTTCGGGGTTTAGATTGGATTCAATATTAGTCTTCCGCTGTACTGGTATATTGATCTTCATAGCTTCCATAGCTATTGGACTGAAATTTGTATTGGATCTAATCTTGGTTGAAAAAGTGAGTGTGCTCCTATTCACCCCCCCTCTAGTCGCCTTTTCGGTCCAACAGATGCATTTAGAACGACATCATCATAAGTTAAAAGAGCTTCACCAACAAGTCGCATACTCATTAATCTTTATAACTGATGATTCATTCAAGGAACAGAATAACATTTATTCAATAACTCATAAACATAGGCGTGATACAATTATCTCTATGATTACCTCTAGGGTATATCACCAACAGTCTCTAACTTGCACTAGAGTAAATCATGTAGGTATCGAATGACCATAGCTCTTGTGTGCACCTCATGCTTAGGTTGCAGCAGAGGCTTTGTCAATGGATCAAATCCGTGTGCACTTTGCATATCTTACACAAGCCCTAGTCTAAGACTTCGACCACACTAGAGACTTCGACCACACTGGTCTAAGACTTCGACCACCCTGGCTTAAGACTTCGACCGCACCGGTCTAAGATTTCGACCACCCTAATTACGATCTGAAATCATACTTATCAGTTTGGAAACTAATTTCGGTGTAACCATTTACGATCTGCTCTTCCTCACCACCATACGTCCATACACAAGTAATGCATCCTTAGTCCCCCTCAAGTACTAAAGGATATTATTGACTGTTATCCAGTGACTTTCACCTGGATCCGACTAATATCTGCTCGTAACACTTAGAGCATACGACACATCTGGTCATGTACATAGCATAACATACATGATAGATCCAATAGCCGAAGCATATGGAATTCTACTCATTTTGCCTCGCTCATCAGTGGTCATAAGACACTAACTCTTACTAAGATTAATGCCATGTGGCATAGGTAAGAAACCTATCTTGGAATCTTGCATGTTGAACCATTTCAACACCTTGTCTATGTTCATATCATGGCTTAATCCAATTAGTCTTTTAGATCTATCTCTATAGATCCTTATACCAAGAATATATGCTGCATTTCCTAAATCTTTCATTGAGAAAATATTTCTTAATGGAGTTTTAACAGATTCAGGTATTGGAATATTATTTTCGACCAATAGTATGTCATCCACATACAAGATGAGAAATACAAGTTTGCTCCCACTAACCTTCTTGAAAACACAAGGTTCTTCTTCCTTCTTGATGAAATCAAACCCTTTGTCTACTACATTAAAACGAATGTTCCAACTCTGAGATCTCAGAGTCCGGGTCCACCACCGCTTCCGCATAAGTTTTATGCTCATCATTATTCAATAATAAAACATCATGCCCATATCTTATAGGCAATTGACGTAGCCTTTTTAATCTTCGTGGGGCTAATACCTCGTTTACAGGTTCAACAACACTTTGTTTATCCTATAGAGTTTCAGTAGGAGTTGAAATATTTTCAAATGGCCCCCAAATTTCTTTGAGTTGCACCTTAGTCCTACTAACTCCTTTGGAAAGAAACTCTTTCTCCAAGAAGACACCGTTACGACCAACAAACACTTTGTTATCAACCCAATTATAAAAATAATATCCTTTAGTTTCCTTATGATACCCGACAAAGAAGCACTTATCGAACTTGGGTGTGAGTTTATCAGACGTCAAACGTTTGACATATACCTCACAACCCTATACCTTGAGAAAAGACAATCCAGGACTCTTCTCGGTCCATATCTCATATGGTGTCTTCTCTACAGTTTTTGATGAAACCCTATTTAAAGTGAAAGTCGCTGTTTCTAGAGCGTATCCCCTGAATTGCAATGGAAGATCATATTGGCTTATCATTTACCGAACCATGTCCAACAATGTTCGGTTTCGTCGTTCAGACACCCCATTCCATTGAGGCGTTCCCGGTGGAGTAAGTTGTGGAACAATTCCACACTTCTTTAGATGACCACCAAACTCATGGCTCAAATATTCACCTCCACGATCAGATCGTACATATTTGATTGTCTTGCCAAGTTGATCCTGCACTTCATACTGAAATTCTTTGAACTTTTCAAATGATTCTGACTTATGTCTCATCAAGTAGACATAGACATATCTATTGCAATCATTAGTAAATGTTATGAAGTATTGAAAACCACCTCTGACCGAAATGCTCATTGGTTCACATACTATGTTCGATCAGTTTACGACCAGCTCGTATCTCCATACGACTAGTCTGGACCCAGTCATATCATCATACGACTAGTCTGGATTTGGTAGTATCACTATACGACTAGTCTAGACCTGGTCGTATCACCAAACGACTAGTATGTATGTACAAGGGCCAATAAGTCACTTGCCCTCTCACCTCTACTCGTGAAAGGCGCCTTCATCATCTTACCAAGTAAACAAGATTCACATGTTTCAAATGATTCAAAATCAAATGAGTTTAGAAGACCATCTTTATAGAGCTTTATCATGCTTTTCTCATTTATATGACCTAGACGACAATGCCAAATAAAAGTGGGATTCAAATCATTAGGTTGAAGTCTCTTAGCATTAATGTCATAGATGTGCTCATCCTCAAGATTCAAAATATACAATCCATTCACCAGGGCAGTATGGCCATAAAGCATATCTTCAAAATAAATTGAACAACAATTATTATTTATTCTGAACTCATAACCTTCTACTCCTAAACATGAAGCAGAAATAATATTTTTGCTTAAGGCTGGAACATAATAACAATTATTTAGTTACATAACTAATCCTGAGGGTAAAGCTAATGGAAAAAGTGTCAATAGCTAATGCAGCAACTCTTGCTCTATTGCCCACATGAAGATCAACATCTCCTCTTACCAAGCTTCTACTCCTTATCAGTTCCTACATCGAATTGCAAATATGAGCAACCGGTCCGGTATCAAATACCCATGAACTGGTCAAAGAAGTGGTAAGATTAATTTCTATGACCTGAACCGGAAGCCTTACTTCCTTTGTTCTTTTTCATCTCTGCTAAGTACTTCTTGCAGTTTCTCTTCCAATGCCCAGTCTCAGGACAACGGTAACATTGTGATTTAGGCTTAAAACCCAGCTTGAGCTTCTTAAGCATAACTTTGAGACTCTCGATCTCATCTTGAGTCTTTCCTTTGCCCTTTTCCTTTCCCGACTTACCATTCTTCTTGAAGCTAGTAGTCTTTTGAACTGCCATCACATGATTAAAACTTTTCTTGATGCTCTCCTCAGCATCTTTAAGCATGTCATGTAGCTCGGTTATTGACTTATCCATGCCATTCATAACAAATTTCAATATGATAAGCTCGAAGCTCGTAGGAAGCAATTGGAGAATCACATCAGTAGCCAACTCTTGACTAAGGGGAAAACTAAGTTTTTCTAAACTCTCAATGTAATCAATCATCTTGATCACATAAGGACTGGCCGGGTTGCCATTTGACAGCGTACAAGAAAACAATGCCTTAGAGGTATTAAACCTCTCTGCCCTTGCTTGATCCGAAAACATACTCTTCAGACCCACAATCATATTGTAAGCATTTGTGGTCTCAAATTTCTTCTGGAGCTCATAGTTCATAGTCGCAAGCATTAGGCAGTGCACATCGACTGCGTCATTGCAATGCTTCTCATAAGCATTTTTTCAGTTCGAGTAGCATCAGCATTCGATTCCTTAGGATAGGGACCCTCTAGAACATATTACTTTTTCTCTTGTTTGAGAATAATTCTTAAATTTTGAAACCAGTCAATAAAGTTGGTTCCATTCAACTTTTCTTTCTCAAGAACAGATTGTAAATTAAAGGTAGGTGCAGAAAAAGTAGTAGGTGCTATGATTTACGACAGAAATATATGCAAAGATTCGACACTATGTTTATGAAAGATCTTCTATTAGACACTCATGTTGGTTTTCGTGTTCGACCGGTCTACGACCAGCTCGTATCTCCATACGACTAGTCTGGATCCAGTGGTATCCCCATACGACTAGTCTAGACCCGGTCGTATTACTATACAACTAGTCTGGACTAGACTGGATCTGGTCGTATCACTATACAACTAGTCTAGATCTGGTCATATCACTATATGACCAGTCCATACCTGGTCGAACTTAATCATCAATAGTCAATAAAAGATACTCCCGTTGTATGTTCTAAATCATGTTTCCCTGAAACATCATATAGTGAGTTCAAGATCCAAAAATCATTAAGTCCTAGTGAGCTTTGGCATCACTGCTAGAAATCTAGTGATTTTAGGTAGGCAACCTCTTACCAATCATATCACATATGACTCTTGTCTGTTGGGCGGCATCTCTATGCCCCGGCGACCAACACTATGCCCCAAGGTCTAAAACCATTTTGATGGCCTTGTCAACTTAAACCAATACTATACATGTGGATGTCCGACACCCACCCCATCTTATTAAGATAGTTAATGACACCCTACTTTGTTAGACCTACCAAATAACGATCAAAATCGTGATGGTCGCAGTAATTAAAAAGACATCAAATTAACTTAATTTTTCTTGAGGGATACTATTCTTCCATATTAAAACATTTAATGATCAAATAGCATAACATGAATAAACATTTATAGATAATCAAATTAAACTGTGAAATAGTATGTCCCTTATCATGACGATCTCCATCATCATGCTTCCTGTCCATCGACCATCATGCTTGAAGTATCCGACCACATTCATCTACTAAGCAATTACTCCTAAAAGCTAGTAATGTATTACAAATGAGAATATCAAACATCACATGTCGGTACGCATGCCGTTATACAATAATATGTAGCTCGATGGCTATTTCACAGCATGACATGTAGGCCATAAAAAATCCATACATGTATCACATACATAATGGGACATACTAAACAAGTTATGCATAGAATCCAATTCTATCGGGTGACATGAACACATAATACCATACAACGCGGCTACGACCACGGCGGTCCCGCTAGCCTCTTAGTGGACGGGGTTTGAAGGGGCAACACCCCTCGCTGGCCGAGGGTAGCGCTCTCGGAAATAATTTATGGGACATGAATCTTATTCACGTAACCGAGCATCGAAAATCATCAGATTAATTATATTAACCCTATTCCGGACCAATCTGATCACGCCTTAATACGACCACACACTGCAGCCTACTCCAATGGCGTAATTCTGATTGGTAGGAGTATCATGTAAGTTAGTCGTAAACAAATCGGGTAAATCATCAGGTCCTTTTAGCTCATACCTCCTCGTGAACCCATCTACTATCTCTGAAATTCGATCGATCTTATCGACTAGTGCCTAGACCGTTCCATCCACATGAACCGATCTAGGTTATCAGACTTGACCAGTAATAGATCCAATCTACCACTGCCACATATCAAGTACATGTGACCGGTCTAGATAAAAAACTATACAGGATGGCTCTGATACCACTGAAGGGATACGGGTAGGCTACGCTAGCTGATAATTCAAAAATTCTACCACGTAAACTAGGATGTCATGCAAGCAAGTGATCACAGATCGTTACCACCAGACGGGCAGTGCAACAGAAGAAGAGTTGGAGCAGCCTGGTCAAACGAAGAGTGCGTCGATGTAGTGGTCGTAGTTGATCGTTCACCGTAGTCGACCGTGCTCATAGTCGATCGTCCTCGTAGTCGATCATCTCCTTCAGCAACCAATCAAGTTCCTCGCTAAGGTCGTAGATCGTTCTCAAGTGTAACAGCAACCACAGTAGCGCCTCCACGGTATCCATACGTCCGGGGAAGGAACACCGTATGCCGGTGTGCTAGAACCAAGTCGCACAAGAAGGCTCTTTAAAGAATATGGCAGCTAGGGTTTGGAGTAACTCACGTCAACTCTTGTCATGTGTCTCGTCTCTTGTCTCTATCCCCCATCAGTCTCAAATATCTTCTTATATAGTACCCATGACGGATTTTATCCGAACACGTTTGACGAATCGTATCCGTACTGGTTTGTTCCATCCAGTTAAGTGTGTGACCCGTTAGGTTCATACTAATTGGTTGTGACTCAGAAACTCCTTTTCGATCACGAGTCGTTAGCGGCGCCTAGCAGAACATAACGATTCCTGAATACACACGAATTATATCAGACGAACCTTAATGCAATATGATATATGACCAGGTATTTCTATACGACCAGTTTGTATTTGGTCTCGACCAGTTCGTAACTCCTTACGACCAGGTTTCGATCACTCTACGACCAGCTCGTATCTCTATACGATCGGATCATATTTAGTCTCGACCAGTTCGTAACTAATTACGACTAGGTTTCGACCACTTAGTGTTAATGTTCGACTAGCCTACGATCAGCTCGTATCTCCATACGGCTAGTCCGTATTTGATCGAACTGAAAGACCAGCTCATGTATTCTTCCTTTGCCTCACGATATCTGGTTGAACTCCAGGTGAGATATTGTGTCATCCATGGACTGTTCAATACTTTCTCGATCAAGTGTTGGATAACATCATATCGTTAAACTCTTCGACCACCAGTAGCATGTCCATGCACTTTCTTGATCCAACCACATCGAGGGGCCCAGATATCTCTCCTGTTATGTTAGGAGAGGTAAATCTCATATCCAACCAGTCATATTTCTCCGCATATTTCAGAGTATACCTGAAAGCTACCTTTATAACTGCTCAGCTACAGAGTAGCGTTTGGCAACCCCAAAGTGTACTCTTAGACATGTAGGAAGCCATGTTGATCTCAGGTCTAAGGATTATACGTCATCATTGCTTGAGACCAACTGATGACACATGAAATCATAACAATCTCAACAGTGTCTCAAGGTGGGTCAATCCAACACTATGTTATCTAACATGTGTCCATATTATTGATTCGATATCTCTATATCCATGACAGGTGAAACATAGTCATCAATCAATACATGTGTTGGTCGATAGGATCACTGTTGTTCCGACTAGTGACATACGACCAGGGATACATTTAGAACGATATCGTCAAGTTGAAATAGTTTCACCAACAAGTCACATACTCGTTAAGCTTTATAACTGATGATTCATTTAAGGAACAAGATAACACTTATTCAATAACTCATAAATATAGACGTGATACAATCATCTCCATAATTTTCTCTAAGGCATATCGCCAACAGAATATACATATATGCAGTTCATGATTGCCTCAGCCTAGCTCGGTTACTGTGAGGTGTGTGTACACCACCCTCACCCAAGTTCAAGTTCTCTTTGATATGAATTTGGGTGTTTATTTTCCTCTTAACGAAAAAAACCTAGTAATTGCCTCCGTCAATTAGACCGTTGTTCAGAAAGATGTTACGACAGTTCGAGCCTATCGATCGAGTGCTGTGTTCTACTGCAGCTTCGCCTCTTTTGCCTCGAATTCGTGCGAGTTGTTCCAATCCATGCACTCCTGTGTGTACGTACTACTCTTTAATCCTTGATACTTGCCCTGATCGATTTAGTTCTCTCATAAGTCAGTCAGAAGAGTACAATGTGAAGTAAGGGCAGCAAACGGTTTAATTAGCTTTCCTATGTGAAGGCATTCTAGTAATTATGTGGTGGTTCTACATATATTACCTCAATCCTGGATAATTCACCAGTATGGATCCAATAAACAAACTTTGCCTTGCAGAGTTGCAGGAGGATTTCCGCTATTCCGAGATCCTCCTGGTGGCCAACCTCGATCGATCCCCCGCGCGCGCCTGCGGGCGCTCTCTCTCTCTCTCTCTCTCTCTCTCTCTCTCGGTCGGGCAGCCGGTGAGTGGACGCCCGAGGGGGAATGTCGATCGTGCGCCTGAAGCTGCCGCGCGAGTGGACGCCCGAGGAGGACGCGCGCCTGGAGCGCCTCGCCAAGGAGAACGGTTTCTGCCACTGGCACCGCGTGGCGCGGTGGATGCCGCGCCGCTCCCACAGGATCTGCCGTGACAGGTGGTGCGACCACCTGGCGCGCGACGTCTATCACTGTGTCTTTACCGCCCACGACGACGTCGACCTCGCACACCAATATCATTAAAAAAATTGCTCACCACCAATACTACCATAGACGTTACCAAATTCATCTCCACTATCTACCAATTGCCACTACTACAGAAAACGTAATCACAAACGGTTCAAAATCGTCATCACCTACATTTTTTAAACTGTCGACTTTATAGGTCGGTGATACTATGTAGTCATTACAGGCGATTTTTTTTGAACCGCTCGTGAAAAAAGCTATCACAGATAAACAATAACTGTCTGTGATAGTCAATTATCACAGATGGATTTTTTTTTTATAGTAAAAACCGTATGTGATAGTTTTTTGTATTGCAAAAAAAAATTCAAATTTCGAGCCAAACCAATCAATTGCTGGACAATAGTTTCGATATGCTCTTTCGATAGCTTGTAAGAAGGTCATTAAAAGATACCCTCTCTCTCTCTCAGTCAATGGCTCACTCTCTGACGAGGATAGTGTCGAGTAGAGGTGTTCATCTTGAACCGAATCGGCATCCCTTGTCGACCACATATAGGGGTTCTATTTAAGAACGAAATCTGACAGGATGCAGGGGACAAAATCAGAGTGAGAAGGAAACCAGGACGGGGATTTGGGAGCAAAACTTCGTGCTCACCTAAGGTCAAGATGGGGGGTGACCAGATCTGGCGGTACTGGTCGAGCCGCAATGCCCGCTCACTAGAGGCGCCATGAAACAGCAAGCTGTGTCTCCTCGCCGAACTGCGCCAGGGAATCGAGGGCGATCGCCGAAGCTCGGCGTGGGGAGGGGGGAGGGAGAGACTGATTGAAGACAAGGCGAGAGTGGCTATAATATATAAGGACAATGTTAAAATATTTCGCCTCGTGTGCACGCGTTAAAAAAAATTCGCCCTCTCGCGCTGCGAATCACAGACGGATTAAAACAAAAATCGTATGTGGTGTAATATCACAGACGATTCTTCTTCAGAACTGTCTCTGATACTTCACAGACGGTTTTCAATATGAATCGTTTGTGATTTTAAGTATTTCAAGTCATATTAAAATCACAGAGTTAGACATTTCTTCAAACCATGGTAAAATCAGATAGTTAGGTATTTCAAGTTATGGTAAAATCAAGGAGATACTTATCACAGACGGTTTTTAATACACACCGTCTGTGATGAGGACGGGAAGTCACAAACAGTTCTTATTCAGAACCGTTTGTGGTACTTCACGAACGGTTTTCAACAAGAACCGTCTGGGATATTACCTCTTCACATATGGTTTTTAGCGTAGCCAGTAACACAGACGATCGTTAAACCAAAAATGCATGTGGTTGTATTTAATACAGATGGTTTTGGTTAACCATCTGTGACGAGGCATCTAGTATTATCATTTTTTGTAGTAGTGTGTCCAGACCTCAAATTCGTCTTCCTCTACCCTCATGCCCCCAGCCACCCTCGGCCTCCATCACTCTGCCTACATGCCCTTAGCCTCAGCCTCCACCACCTCTATCTCTATCACATACCATTACGCCTGATTCCAGTCACAATCCTCTTCCGAGCATCTCCAGTAATACTATCTCCGACACACATACCAACGCTACTGCACGACACCAATTTCACAATTAGCACAACCACCAAAAGCACCACCTGAACATTCTTGTCCCCCTGTCTTCGATCACTCTACGACCAGCTCGTATCTCTATACGATCGGATCATATTTAGTCTCGACCAGTTCGTAACTAATTACGACTAGGTTTCGACCACTTAGTGTTAATGTTCGACTAGCCTACGATCAGCTCGTATCTCCATATGGCTAGTCCGTATTTGATCGAACTGAAAGACCAGCTCATGTATTCTTCCTTTGCCTCACGATATCTGGTTGAACTCCAGGTGAGATATTGTGTCATCCATGGACTGTTCAATACTTTCTCGATCAAGTGTTGGATAACATCATGTCGTTAAACTCTTCGACCACCAGTAGCATGTCCATGCACTTTCTTGATCCAACCACATCGAGGGGCCCAGATATCTCTCCTGTTATGTTAGGAGAGGTAAATCTCATATCCAACCAGTCATATTTCTCCGCATATTTGAGTATACCAAAGCTACCTTTATAATCGCCACGACTCTGAGTAGCGTTTGGCAACCCCAAAGTGTACTCTTAGACATGTAGGAAGCCATGTTGATCTCAGGTCTAAGGATTATACGTCATCATTGCTTGAGACCAACTGATGACACATGAAATCATAACAATCTCAACAGTGTCTCAAGGTGGGTCAATCCAACACTATGTTATCTAACATGTGTCCATATTATTGATTCGATATCTCTATATCCATGACAGGTGAAACATAGTCATCAATCAATACATGTCTGGTCGATAGGATCACTGTTGTTCCGACTAGTGACATACGACCAGGGATACATTTAGAACGATATCGTCAAGTTGAAATAGTTTCACCAACAAGTCACATACTCGTTAAGCTTTATAACTGATGATTCATTTAAGGAACAAGATAACACTTATTCAATAACTCATAAATATAGACGTGATACAATCATCTCCATAATTTTCTCTAAGGCATATCGCCAACAGAATATACATATATGCGTTCATGATTGCCTCACCTAGCTCGATTCTCGTGAGGTGTGTGTACACCACCTCACCCAAGTTCAAGTTCTCTTTGATATGAATTTGGGTGTTTATTTTCCTCTTAACGAAAAAAACCTAGTAATTGCCTCCGTCAATTAGACCGTTGTTCAGAAAGATGTTACGACAGTTCGAGCCTATCGATCGAGTGCTGTGTTCTACTGCAGCTTCGCCTCTTTTGCCTCGAATTCGTGCGAGTTGTTCCAATCCATGCACTCGTGTATGCGTACTACTCTTTAATCCTTGATACTTGCCCTGATCGATTTAGTTCTCTCATAAGTCAGTCAGAAGAGTACAATGTGAAGTAAGGGCAGCAAACGGTTTAATTAGCTTTCCTATGTGAAGGCATTCTAGTAATTATGTGGTGGTTCTACATATATTACCTCAATCCTGGATAATTCACCAGTATGGATCCAATAAACAAACTTTGCCTTGCAGAGTTGCAGGAGGATTTCCGCTATTCCGAGATCCTCCTGGTGGCCAACCTCGATCGATCCCCCGCGCGCGCCTGCGGGCGCTCTCTCTCTCTCTCTCTCTCTCTCTCTCGACTCGGTCGGGCAGCCGGTGAGTGGACGCCCGAGGGGGAATGTCGATCGTCGCTGAAGCCGCCGCGAGTGGGCGCCGAGGAGGACGCGCTGGGCGCCGCCAAGGAGAACGGTTTCTGCCACTGGCACCGCGTGGCGCGGTGGATGCCGCGCCGCTCCCACAGGATCTGCCGTGACAGGTGGTGCGACCACCTGGCGCGCGACGTCTATCACTGTGTCTTTACCGCCCACGACGACGTCGACCTCGCACACCAATATCATTAAAAAAATTGCTCACCACCAATACTACCATAGACGTTACCAAATTCATCTCCACTATCTACCAATTGCCACTACTACAGAAAACGTAATCACAAACGGTTCAAAATCGTCATCACCTACATTTTTTTAAACTGTCTGACTTTATAGGTCAGTGATACTATGTAGTCATTACAGACGATTTTTGAACCGTCTGTGAAAAAAGCTATCACAGATAAACAATAACTGTCTGTGATAGTCAATTATCACAGATGGATTTTTTTTTTATAGTAAAAACCGTATGTGATAGTTTTTTGTATTGCAAAAAAAAATTCAAATTTCGAGCCAAACCAATCAATTGCTGGACAATAGTTTCGATATGCTCTTTCGATAGCTTGTAAGAAGGTCATTAAAAGATACCCTCTCTCTCTCTCAGTCAATGGCTCACTCTCTGACGAGGATAGTGTCGAGTAGAGGTGTTCATCTTGAACCGAATCGGCATCCCTTGTCGACCACATATAGGGGTTCTATTTAAGAACGAAATCTGACAGGATGCAGGGGACAAAATCAGAGTGAGAAGGAAACCAGGACGGGGATTTGGGAGCAAAACTTCGTGCTCACCTAAGGTCAAGATGGGGGGTGACCAGATCTGGCGGTACTGGTCGAGCCGCAATGCCCGCTCACTAGAGGCGCCATGAAACGACAAAGTCGTGTCTCCTCGCCGAATCGCGCGAGGAATCGAGGGCGATCGCCGAAGCTCGGCGTGGGGAGGGGGGAGGGAGAGACTGATTGAAGACAAGGCGAGAGTGGCTATAATATATAAGGACAATGTTAAAATATTTCGCCTCGTGTGCACGCGTTAAAAAAAATTCGCCCTCTCGCGCTGCGAATCACAGACGGATTAAAACAAAAATCGTATGTGGTGTAATATCACAGACGATTCTTCTTCAGAACTGTCTCTGATACTTCACAGACGGTTTTCAATATGAATCGTTTGTGATTTTAAGTATTTCAAGTCATATTAAAATCACAGAGTTAGACATTTCTTCAAACCATGGTAAAATCAGATAGTTAGGTATTTCAAGTTATGGTAAAATCAAGGAGATACTTATCACAGACGGTTTTTAATACACACCGTCTGTGATGAGGACGGGAAGTCACAAACAGTTCTTATTCAGAACCGTTTGTGGTACTTCACGAACGGTTTTCAACAAGAACCGTCTGGGATATTACCTCTTCACATATGGTTTTTAGCGTAGCCAGTAACACAGACGATCGTTAAACCAAAAATGCATGTGGTTGTATTTAATACAGATGGTTTTGGTTAACCATCTGTGACGAGGCATCTAGTATTATCATTTTTTGTAGTAGTGTGTCCAGACCTCAAATTCGTCTTCCTCTACCCTCATGCCCCCAGCCACCCTCGGCCTCCATCACTCTGCCTACATGCCCTTAGCCTCAGCCTCCACCACCTCTATCTCTATCACATACCATTCGCCTGATTCCACTCACAATCCTCTTCCGAGCATCTCCAGTAATACTATCTCCGACACACATACCAACGCTACTGCACGACACCAATTTCACAATTAGCACAACCACCAAAAGCACCACCTGAACATTCTTGTCCCCCTGTCTTCGATCACTCTACGACCAGCTCGTATCTCTATACGATCGGATCATATTTAGTCTCGACCAGTCAGAACTAATTACGACTAGGTTTCACCACTTAGTGTTAATGTTCGACTAGCCTACGATCACCAGTATTCCATATGGCTAGTCCGTATTTGATCGAACTGAAAGACCAGCTCATGTATTCTTCCTTTGCCTCACGATATCTGGTTGAACTCGAGGTGAGATATTGTGTCATCCATGGACTGTTCAATACTTTCTCGATCAAGTGTTGGATAACATCATGTCGTTAAACTCTTCGACCACCGAGCATGTCCATGCACTTTCTTGATCCAACCACATCGAGGGCCTGATATCTCTCCCGTTATGTTAGGAGAGGTAAATCTCATATCCAACCACCATATTTCTCCGCATATTTGAGTATACCAAAGCTACCTTTATAATCGCTTTCACTTACTGAGTAGCGTTTGGCAACCCCAAAGTGTACTCTTAGACATGTAGGAAGCCATGTTGATCTCGTGTCTAAGGATTATACGTCATCATTGCTTGAGACCAACCGATGACACATGAAATCATAACAATCTCAACAAAGTCTCAAGGTGGGTCAATCCAACACTATGTTATCTAACATGTGTCCATATTATTGATTCGATATCTCTATATCCATGACAGTGAAACATAGTCATCAATCAATACATGTCTTTGGTCGATAGGATCACCGTTGTTCCGACTAGTGACATACGACTGTGGATACATTTAGAACGATATCGTCAAGTTGAAATAGTTTCACCAACAAGTCACATACTCGTTAAGCTTTATAACGATGATTCATTTAAGGAACAAGATAACACTTATTCAATAACTCATAAATATAGACGTGATACAATCATCTCCATAATTTTCTCTAAGGCATATCGCCAATGTAATATACATATATGCAGTTCATGATTGCCTCAAATTAGCTTTCGATTCTTGTGAGGTGTGTGTACACCACCCTCACCCAAGTTCAAGTTCTCTTTGATATGAATTTGGGTGTTTATTTTCCTCTTAACGAAAAAAACCTAGTAATTGCCTCCGTCAATTAGACCGTTGTTCAGAAAGATGTTACGACAGTTCGAGCCTATCGATCGAGTGCTGTGTTCTACTGCAGCTTCGCCTCTTTTGCCTCGAATTCGTGCGAGTTGTTCCAATCCATGCACTCCTGTGTGTACGTACTACTCTTTAATCCTTGATACTTGCCCTGATCGATTTAGTTCTCTCATAAGTCAGTCAGAAGAGTACAATGTGAAGTAAGGGCAGCAAACGGTTTAATTAGCTTTCCTATGTGAAGGCATTCTAGTAATTATGTGGTGGTTCTACATATTACCTCAATCCTGGATAATTCACCAGTATGGATCCAATAAACAAACTTTGCCTTGCAGAGTTGCAGGAGGATTTCCGCAAGTAAACCTCACTTGTCTTCTTATTTGTTTATTCCGAGATCCTCCTGGTGGCCAACCTCGATCGATCCCCCGCGCGCGCCTGCGGGCTCTCTCTCTCTCTCTCTCTCCTCGGCCGGGCGGCCGGTGAGTGGACGCCCGAGGGGGGATGTCGATCGTGCGCCTGAAGCTGCCGCGCGAGTGGACGCCTGAGGAGGACGCGCGCCTAGAGCACCTCGCCAAGGAGAACGGTTTCTGCCACTGGCACCGCGTGGCGCGGCGGATGCCGCGCCGCTCCCACAGGATCTGCCGTGACAGGTGGTGCGACCACCTGGCGCGCGACGTCTATCACTGTGTCTTTATCGCCCACGACGACGTCGACCTCGCACACCAATATCATAAAAAAATTGCTCACCACCAATACTATCATAGACGTTACCAAATCCATCTCCACTATCTACCAATTGCCACTACTACAGAAAATGTAATCACAAACGGTTCAAAATCGTCATCACCGATATTTTTTTAAACTGTCTGACTTTATAGGACAGTGATACTATGTAGTCATTACATATAGTTTTTGAACCGTCTGTGAAAAAAGTTATCACAGACAAACAATAACTGTCTGTGATAGTCAATTATCACAGACGGTTCTTGTTTAGAACCGTCTGTGATAATTGACTATCACATACGGGTTTTTTATATAGTAAAAACCGTATGTGATAGTTTTTTGTATTGCAAAAAAAAATTTAAATTTCGAGTCAAACCAATCAATTACTGGACAGTAGTTTCGATATGCTCTTTCGATAGCTTATAAGAAGGTCATTAAAAGATACTCTCTCTCTCTTTCTCTCTCAGTCAATGGCTCACTCTCTGACGAGGATAGTGTCGAGTAGAGGTGTTCATCTTGAACCGAATCGGCATCCCTTGTCGACCACATATAGGGGTCCTATTTAAAAACGAAATCTGACAGGATGTAGGGGACAAAATCAGAGTGAGAAGGGAACCAGGACGGGGATTTAGGGGCAAAACTTCGTGCTCACCTAAGGTCAAGATGGGGGGTGACCAGATCTGGCGGTACTGGTCGAGCCGCAATGCCCGCTCACTAGAGGTGCCATGAAACAGCAAGCTGTGTCTCCTCGCCGAACTGCGCCAGGGAATCGAGGGCGATCGCCGAAGCTCGGCGTGGGGACGGGGGAGGGAGAGACTGATTGAAGATAAGGCGGGAGTGGCTATAATATATAAGGACAATGTTAAAATATTTCGCCTCGTGTGCACGCGTTAAAAAAATTCGCCCTCTCGCACTGCGAATCACAGACGGTTTAAAACAAAAATCGTATGTGGTGTAATATCACAGACGGTTCTTCTTCAGAACTGTCTTTGATACTTCACAGACGGTTTTCAATATGAACCGTCTGTGATTTAAAGCATTTCAAGTCATAGTAAAATCACAGAGTTAGACATTTCTTCAAACCATGGTAAAATCAGATAGTTAGGCATTTCAAGTTATGGTAAAATCAAGGAGATACTTATCACAGACGATTTTTAATACACACCGTCTGTGATGAGGACGGGAAGTCACAAACAGTTCTTATTCAGAACCGTTTGTGATACTTCACGAACGGTTTTCAACAAGAACCGTCTGGGATATTACCTCTTCACATATGGTTTTTAGCCTAGCCAGTAACACAGACGATCGTTAAACCAAAAATGTCTGTGGTTGTATTTAATACAGACGATTTTGGTTAACCATCTGTGACGAGGCATCCAGTATTAGCATTTTTTTTGTAGTAGTGTGTCCAGACCTCAAATTCGTCTTCCTCTACCCTCATGCCCCCAGCCACGCTCGGCCTCCATCACTCTGCCTACATGCCCTTAGCCTCAGCCGCCACCACCTCTATCTCTATCACATACCATTACGCCTGATTTCAGTCACAATCCTCTTCCGAGCATCTCTAGTAATACTATATCTGACACACATACCAACGCTACTACACGACACCAATTTCACCATTAGCACAACCACCAAAAGCACCACCTGAACATTCTTGTCCCCCTGTCTTCCATAGCTTCAGCCGTAACCTCTGATACTGTCACCACCAAGCAACACAACAACTAGAACTCTCAACAAACACACCATCCTCTCTCTTCTTTCCCAAACATAATACATGCAACCACACCAGATCATCCACCGATCTGGATCCACACCAGATCCCCCTTAATCACACCAGATCCTCTACTGATCTGGATCCACACCAGATCCTGCCACACTAGATCAGATCTGCCACACCAGATTAGATAGTTAGACATCCACACCGAATCAGATTCTCGATACCGGATCAGAAGATCCTCCACACTCGAAGCGCCCTACTAAGCTTCTTAAAGTAAATAGGGGGTATGTTGTTGGTCATTGCGCCAGATGATGGGTCACAAGTGTTTGTTCTATACTTCTTACAGGAAACGTAACTCATTGCTCTTAGGTTGCTTAATCTGCTGGTGGATTTTAATGCCCATAAACAGTGGTTTATATCCTCAAGCTGCCACTGGATTTTTCCCCTGGTCGGCGCCGTTTCACGCGGCCATTTAATCTGCCATTGAATCTTTCATGGCACCCAACAAAATAGACTCGGTGCAAATTGATATATCTTTCTAAAACATATATAGAATTTTTGTGGTCATAGATTCACAATTTCTGGTATCCAATCAGGGAAAAAAAATGTATATGTGCAATACCCCATTTTCTTACTTGAAAATGTTGATCTAATGTGTTCTTTCATGCACGTAGCTTTGCGTTGTTTGGTTCTGTAGTAATAAAATTCTTGGAAAACAGCACCTCCACGATGCTACTACAGATGCTCTGCTCGGCCTTCTCTTGGGCATTGTACACTTTGACATAAACATTCAAAATTGTGCTCTAAAAAATCTCCAGCAAAAGGGGCAAAATTTTCTTGAAACATAGTTGTGTGACTACAATAATCTCACAAGGTGAATCACAACAGCCTATTTCAGCTTGTATTGAAATTATTATGTATGCAAGGAATGCTACCCACACCGCCTTCTGTCTGTACAACCAATGAACTTGTATGGAGTACAAAGAACGTGACATCATTACATACAACCGTTTCACTCATCCTGTACTCAACAGACTAGCCTGGTAACTTCACGAGTCAGTGTATTCGAGGCCATATTTAGATGATGACCACCTGTGAGCACCTTCACTCACCATTTTTGTGTCAAATATGGTCGCGTATATTCAAATGATAAATAAGAACCCCGTCGAAACACATGTTCCAGTGCATTCTTAGGGTTTCTTTGCCTGTACCTGTCAAACGAGCATATGTTAGATATTCAGTTGATAAACCCCAGAAAATTAGTGCATACCATATATATATGTGACGGTCTTTTGGTTCTGAAATAGACATACTTTCGAGAGGTAGTTTATCTAGTCATATGCTACTAAACTAATTCACTTTACTGCTAAGATAAGTGACAAGAATAGCTACTTACTTTTTTCAGGTATTTCTTGTGAAGTTTCAAAGCTCCAGCACAAGCTTTTTTCGCATCTAAATTCCCATTTACATCATTCAATATCTGAAAGGAAATAAAAGCAAGAGTTACATTGCGGATGCACGACACATGTAATCCAAGCTCTTAGCACAAGATTGGCTTAAAATTGATGAATTTAAGAGTTAAGCCCAAAATCGGCTTTCTTGTAACTTGAGCGGAGTTTGAGTCAATGACAAGTTGCTTGCGAGCTTTTGCTCCCCCATCCTAGTCTTAGTGCTATAAGAAAATACAAAATGGACCACTTTTTGTATAAATTGAATTAATCATGTCCCGACTACAGATCAAACAAGGGAAAGAAAGACTGAACATTTTGAAAGGAAAGGAAAAGTTAGATTTTGTCCCTTACCCTAATAAGATCATCCAGTCCTCGAGCTTCTTGTAATAGCTTTTCTCTCTTTTCCTTGAGCACACTTGCAACCATGAAAACTGAAATTGGAACTGGACCTTCACCATCCTCAGCCCCATTCTTCGTATTTTCCCTATCCCACTTGCCAAAATGGCGTACTGCTTTCAATTTTGATTTAGATACTTTACTTTTGTGTGCAGCTCCTGCTTCTTCACATGCTGCAAAGAAGATATCGGGATCGTATTCCAGAGCCCACATCATCTGTTAACAAATTTTAAAAATCAGACATGAGTAACAGCTAACAACTAACAAAAAATCGCTTGGATACTAAAATATACAGTTGGTACTGCAAGTTTTTCATTACAAAAATAAAACCTCGAATTCTTATAACTTGTGAGATACTATAAATTGCGTTCATGCAAGCACACACAAAAAACTCTACTGTGAAACAGATGGAAACACACTACTATGTTTCTTTTTGTCTGAGAGGAAGCATGCCACTAAGTTGGTCATGACCATATAATCTGTGCAAACCATGGGTCCATATGTAAAAAATAATGGAATGCCAATTTGAAGAAAGTACTTTTAGTAAAGGGGAGATATCAAGTGCAAACTCACCTTAGGGTGGAATTATGACAACCCTTTTGGTTTGGGCACCAAATCAAAATGAAAAATGAAATATTCCAAAAAAAAATTTATAGATGTACTTCTCGATTTACTCAACCTATGTGTAAAATTTCAAGTTTAAATTCAACCTATGTTGAAAGTAATAAAAATGAAAAAATTCTGAGAATTGATAAATGGAAGGAAAAGGAAAAAGAAAAGGACAAAAGTCACTATTCACAGAAAAATTCCCTTCTTTTTTTGTTTCTTCTAACACATTTTGAGTTTCAAGTTGAAATTTTAAAGGATACTGCAAGACTGCATACACTAAATCTTCATTTGTTTTCAGAATTTTTCATGTTGATTTGGTGCCTAAACCAAAAGGGTTTTTTCATGATTCAACCCCAGGGTGACTTTCCACTAGATATATCCCGTTCAGTAAAGGGGTGTGACTTATAAAGTATGAAGATCAAACATCAATCAGAAGAATGCAGTGTCAAAACCAATGTTCTAGTTTTAGCAATATTCATCATATTCTATTGTTATGGTAGCTTCATACCTCCCAAAGGTACAAGGAGTCCCCAAATGATACTTCACGTCGAAATAGTACCATGAACATACGGAATGCAAAAAGATAGTCACCTCCACCGAGTGTCTCTGTGTTCAAGACTCATCAACATTAAAAACTGTAGGTAAAATTGGACAAAAGAAGATTGACTGTTCGAGAATTTCATTGATCTCGAATTTATACCTAGGTGGTCATGTAGCTTTGGGTCCAGCACCTGAATAATAGATGCAAGGTGCTGAAGTTGGTTAGCCACCCCCACTGATTGATCTGTGCATCTGAAATTTCCTCGCTTTTAATTTCAAACATCAGAGTGATTAAAAGGATGTCAAAGATAAACTAAAGCAACTGTAGGTAATTTGCAGCAGAATTAATGTACGATTGTGATTCTTATAATTAGAAGAAAGATATCATGAGAAAATTCAGGAAAGCAAGGTATACCAATCTACGCATCAATTTCTCGAAGCACCAAAATGCATCTGCTTCATCCTTGAGTAACACTATCATTGGTGAGCACAAGTCACTCATTCCTGTTTGCGATATAAAAATTACATCTGTAAGCTTATTTGGACGCTAAATAAGTTTCCTATGCAAGTCAGATGTAGCCCACCTTGACAGTAACCAACATCTTTGTCAATCCATGCATACACGGCTAGAATATCCCATAATTTGGAAAGATTTTCTTTGTTCTCATAAAATACCATGGTGCGGTCAGTACGTAGCACGTCAAGTCCTATAATGATTTCAAATTTTCATAAGAAATGGGGTAATAGAGTCAAAGGAAGTAGAAAAACAGAAAGAAATGTTAAACTATACCAATTTGATGTAATGTAAGCTTCCACTCGATAATTTGCTTATCTGTAATACGGTTTGCAGAGTCATCTACATCATGTCCACTTTTGCTGCTAGTTGAAGCACCGTCCGAAGTGTTTTGGTTTGAAGTAGCCTCAAGTAAAACCAAAGGATCTTTAATAGGTCTACCATCCTCAGTGATAAGTGGTGCTGTGATAATTTTACCACTACCAACATGAGAATCCATCTCTCGGCATTCTTCCTTCCATCTAGCATATTGAGTTCTGCATGGTTCGTAAGGTAAAATATTTCAGGCTAAGTGGATACGATGTTCCAATGATGACTCTTTATTGCTGAAAATCGTAAGAACAAATTATTATAGAGATCCTAGGGAACGAAACTGCAACACTTGTACATTATAAGGGGACTGCCGCAGGACAATTACCTTTTATGGGTACCAGGCATGCTCCCAGTGATACCCATAATTGATTCCTTAGCTTATTTGTCGGGTTTGCAATGAATTTTTTTTCCAGGAAGACAATATTTTTTTTTTGCAGAGTTTAAATACTAAGTTGGGGGTTGGGGACAAAAGGTGTAAAATATGGTGACTGATTTAGACAAGGGGGAAAACAGAAAACTGCTTACTTATTTTTTTAAAAAAAATCATCTTTTGATAAAAACCCAACTTGTAGCATGTGATAGAAGTAAAACTGAGAGCCACAAGCAAATATAATAAAAGTAACTTCAGCTATGATGCATCATACTATTTATTAGAGAAAAAAACAAATTGAAAAGTATGGTTGAATATGAATGCTCGCACGTGAAAGAACATCTTAACAAGGATGTTGGACCAAGACAGAACGAAAATGTGCATGTAAAATAGGTAAGATACCAATTCCAAATTTGGAATAAATAATGTAAAGTGTGAACAAACAAATGTTTACTTGATGGCAGATGCATGGATTGAAACATTGCCATCACTCTTAAAGGTAGTAGATACTTAAATATTTCTTCAGGATAACCAAAATTGCACACCAGGTGCTCTTTAAGGAAGGCAAGTACCTTCTTATTTGCCTGATCTCCTCCCTCTCATCAAAGGTACTCCTGGGATCAAAACAGCCAAGTAAAAACTCCCAAACCTCTCCCCTAACTGTCGGATGAACACCCTAAAAGAAGAACATAAACCGTTATTGATCTTTGTATGAATAAACCAATATAATGCATAGAGGAAACATCTCAGAACAAGGAGCATATTCTGAAACTGAGAAAAAAAAACTATAAAAACGAGGAATCTTACTCCTCTTTGTATCCGGCTTAGGACAGAGGCAATGTCAAGACAACCATCGGGGCTAAATGCAGCCTGCCATTTCCGAACACTTAGTGTTTTGCCAGCCTGAAATGAAGAAATAGACAATATAAAGTTGCTCATAACAAGAAAGGACTGGATTGTGTACATAATAAACAAAAGTGACATTAACACCTTTCCAAATAAAAAGAGAGAGAGAGGTGCCTCAGTGCTCTCCCTAGAAGTGAAAATCAACAAAATTAAAGCACATCAATGGTCTGATTTGCAACCACTCAATACTCCACTATTAACCACAGTGATTCAAGATTAGTAAATTTTAGTTTTAGGGGGAGCATATAAATATGCATGAAACAAACACACACAAAATGAAATAAAAGGAAAAGAAAATCAAACCTTGATCTTGAACTTGCTCTTGGGCACATCGTCCGTGCAATCCGACCGGACCTCGTAGTACGAATCCGCCGGCGTCCCGCTGCTGATCCCCCACTTGATCATCTTCGAGCCCAATCAAGAACACCCCAACACACCACCAGTCGAAATCCAACCAAGAAACCAAGAAAGGCGGCAGCACCTTCAGGGAGGACCAGGGCTCCAATTGACCTCCAAGAAGGCAAGAACCAATAAATGGCCACAGCAACCACAAAGGAATCGAATCACGCGCAATGGAGACGATCCCCCCTTTGACCTTCCTCCTGATCCGAAGGATGGGAGTGGAATCGCAGGAGGAGGAGAGGTTAAGGGGGGACGGGGTCAGGGAAAATTGAGGAGGCGGGGTGGGGTTAAATTAGGAGGTCGGGGGCGGGAGGGGCGAGGTGGATGGGAGGACGAGGACGACCGGTTCCAAGCCGCTGCCCGGCTCTAGCTTGCCGGCTTCTCCGGGCATTTTTTCCTTCTTGGAGGTAGTTTTCATGGTGGGAAATGGAAAGCAACACTTGCTCTACCTCAGAAGAAGAGTTGGTCGGTATGGCAGTTTCCCGTTCTGCTTTACCGGACCGCCTTTTCGGCTTGAACTTGCTGGAGGAAATGCTTGGATTTTACTTTGGGCTGGATTAATCTGACTATGGTCAATTTTTGGATTAGGCCAGTCAAATACAACACACTTCTTTTTAGTGGGAATATAACACACTTTTCATAAGAGAGGACCAGGTTTAACAATGTTATATCTCCATAACTCGACACCGATGTTCTAATTTAGCATGTCTATACCAAAGATTTAGCAACCGATGGTTTAGATCACAAGTTAACAAAAAGTAATTGTCATATTGATTTTCAGTGGGCGCGGCTCTGCAGAGTTGATTTTTAATTGGGAGTGACTAGCGCCCGCACTCATCCTACCTTCCCACACCGATTAGATCTAATTCGGATGGATTTCAGTCATTTGATTTGGCACAACGGAGAATCTCGCCTCTGCTTGATCTCCGGCTGCCACTGTCTCGCCGGAGCTCCAACTCGTCAGAGGAGGAGGAGGAGGCTGTGGCGGATGGCCTCCCTCGAGCACGAGCGGCGACAACCTCGGATTGGAGCTCGAGATGTTGGTGACGGGGCTTACGACGCTAGTGGTCGCAGCGTGCTTCCACGGAGGAGGCACATAGAGGAAGAGGACGATCCCCTGCGTCGTTAACTCGTCGGAGCTCCAGCTTGTCGGGGGAGAAGGAACCGAGCAGTGCTCCATGAGACGCTTGCAACAAATTTGCAGTGAGACCCAACATCGAACAGGTGAACATACAGCAAAATTTCCCACGGTTGCAACAAACCAATCACAAAAAAATCTAGTTGCAACAAATATTAGTAAAGCTTACAAAAAAAATCCAATTACAACAACCCATAGCGGCGAAAAAGTCAGCAACAAAACCACAACTATTGCAACAAAAAATGATTCGGGTGAAACAAATCACGACATTGACTACAACAAAAAAACAAACTTACTACAATATTTTTCAGAGTACACACTACTACAAAAATTGAAATCCAATATCATAATGTGAAAAAAAAAACGAGTTATTCAATGGTAAATCGTGAAGAAAGGAGTTATTGGATACCATATAAACCAATTTTCTCTAATTTACTTGTACATGGTGTGAGCCATCTTCGTTTGATGCTAATCGTGCGCACCGGCGCCACGAGGGAGTAGAGTCAGTGCCCGTGTCTTGAGTGTACCGCAGCTGCCTGCAGCAACGCAGCGCGCGCGCGCGAGGGGCCATACACTCGTACGCGGCTGGTGCGTGCGGTGGAAGCGCGGCCTGGCAGTGGCCAAATCTAAGCCTCCAGGGCCAACCAACTTGTGTACTGCTTGTCTGCTACAATGTGCAGCTATATTTATCCTGGCGCATATGTCAACGTGATCAAATCAAGGCTTGTCGTGAAGCTAAGGCAAATAGTTATATCCACCTAAAATAACACTTTCCCAACATAAATTGTTTTAGAATCTGTGCCGGTAAAGGTTTGACCATCAATATACAAAGAATTACCAATTTTGATATCATGGAATTGGTATTACTAAACCCATCATAAAATATACTTGGATATTGGTAGAGCCCTTACATCCGCAGCGATAGGTTCGATCTGAACGCTTCTATCGTCTATTCACGTGTAGTCATCTTGTCCACTCATACAGCTATTCATATCTAACCTTTATCCATTAACAGCACCACAAGGCCAAACACTAACCACACATTCCGATGCTTTCCAACTACATGCTCCCCCAACTCCAAATCGCTCGACGACATGATTAGGAACCAAAAGTCCAAGAAAACTAGTGTTTGAGAGCTAGCTAGCTACCATGCTCGCCGCCTGGAGTCTCACCTTGACCCAACTGCGCTCTTCCTCTCCCTCTCCCTCCCCACGTCGGCGCTAAGGAAGGAGGACTACCTCGCTGTGCTCGCCGGCACTGGCGAGGCCGGGCAGGGGGAGGAGCGTGCCATCTGCAAGTGGTGCTCGCACTCCGCGCTAGCACAGGACCTCCGCTTCCGGTGCTCGGTTTGCCGGAAGGCGTTTGCCTCGTACCAGGTGCTCGGTGGGCACAAGTCCAGCCACCATAAGGCTTTCTGGATAGGTTCCGTTGGGTTCTCACGGCTCGCGTTGGTGTTTGTTGCAGCTATATATATATATATATATATATATATATATATATATATATATATTGCAACTATAAGGTTTTTTGTTGCAATGGGTGATTTTAGATGTTGCAACATTTCTTGAAATGTAATTTTTTTTCCTCAAGATTTTTTCGATGGTGCACCTATTGTCGCCGACACATGAAATCAAAATATTTCATAAATTAATTTTAAATGTTGTAAATTTCTTGATATTGTAATAATTATTTTCGAATGTTACCACTCTTATTTTGAAATGTTGCAAGTCAAAATGTCACTATGAAGTCCGTGTAAATATACAAAACGACTTATATTTAGAATCCGATGAGTAGCATTATTGTATTAGATCATACCTTGAGATCTGTGATCGAGTTAGAATTTTTTAGGTTCGCCCCCACCATAAATTTAGGCGGGCAACAACCGATGGCTGGCGGTGAGCAATGTCAACAAGGGGCAAAAAAAAAAAAAAAAACAAGGTACAAGCAGGACCGAGGGTGATGAAGGCGACGGTGGCCAGCAACTGTGCCGGGAGGTGATGGCGATGGAACTAGAGGTGCAGGGGAGAGTGAGGGAGAGGAGCGGAAGTAGGTTTTTAGGGTTGCATCATTTTTTGTGCAATCGTCCTTAAATCCTAACCATTGTAAGAGTAAAATTCGCAAAACTACACGTACGCTTGGCTCAACCATCGAAAAACTACACCTTTAAAATTTTAATTTACGAAACTACACTCTTTGCATCAAATTTGATCAAAGAACTACGCCCTGTCATCTCACCCATTACCTGACATGTTGGGCCCACTAGTCAGCCGCATGCGCCTTCTTCCCCCCTTGTCCCTGCTGACCGAGCACTCCACGCCAGCCTGTGCTCGGGCGCATGGCTAAACTCCCCTACAGGCCACATTGGTCAGAGTCGACAGAGAAGAGGGGGGGTGGTCCTCGTCTTCATTTCAAACAGAGGAGAGGCCACCGAGCGAGCTCGACACTGGTGGGGAAGATTACATCTACATGTCCTCGTCTTTGCTTGTGTGGCACGACCACACGGGAAGGAGAAACAGGAAAGCAAAGGAGTTTAATTTTGTGAAATTTACTCTTATTGTAATGCGACTGATCAATTGATTAAATACCATGTACAAATACAATTAGGGTAGCAAGTCGGCCTAGCTGTTGAACCGCAGATACAGTACCAAGTTTTGGCCGCTCAATGTTTGGAACAAGAGCATATCGAGTTATGATCACCTGGTAGATGATCTCGAGCGTTACCACATGGTCCACATGTGTGCAAACACACGAATCAATCAATATTGGGTTAATGCATTTCTTGAAGAAGAAGAAGAAAAAGAAGAAGAAAAAGAAAAAGAAGAAGAAGAAGAAACTTCAGCTGATCTGATTGTGCCTCTCTACGGATTGCGAAACATATATCAACGGGGATCACCTTATTTTCCGACACATCAGCCTAGCTATATATATATATCCTGCACGCACCGGCGGAAAAGAAAAGGGAGAAAACTAAAGAAAGATGAGCAGCCATCGTTATGCAAACGAAGCTAATGTTACTGCCCGAAGATGGAATATGCTAGAATCTAGCTTCTTCCCTTATCCTTCAACTACATGCATATAGCTAGTACTGATCAGCTCGGTTTATTACTATCACAGACGGTTTTTATATGAAATCGCTTGTGATTCGCAGCACGGGAGTTCAAAAAAATTTGAACGCGTGCGCGGGAGGCAAATTGTTTTGGCGCTGTCCTTATAAATAATAGCCGAGTCGAGGCGGGATGTGCTCGGGAGGGTGTCAAACCTACGGGACGGTAACGTGCTACTGGACTTCGTCTCCATCGACGTGCTTCGGTCCAAGTTCGCCGCCGCAGACCTCCATGACAAGGACCTCATCCTCCTCAGCTGTAAGCAAACAATCTTCTTCTTCCTCGATAACTCGATCGATCATGGTAGCTAACCTATGGTTGCACGTGTGTAAATGGTAAATGGGTGCAGTGGCTCACTCACATCCGCAATGGCGAACCGTCTGTGATAACTATAACACAGACGGTTCCAAAGAACTGTCTGTGATGAGACGTCTAGTATAACTTGTTTTGTAGTAGTATCCCATCTTCATCAATGTCGGCAAGTCTACTTTAGTCGTTGTCTAATGATATAGAGAATATTTTCACCATCGTCGGCGACAACATGCCCCTTACCAGTAATGGCACGCTCTTAGCTGCCTTATAACCTCATATCGTCCATAGCTCGTCTTCAATGCGAAACTTTTTCTCCTTTCTGCCAAGGCTTTTCCATCATCGAGCTTCTTTGGCTACTAACTTCTTCAACAACGCTGACGCTCATCACTTATCATCGCGGCCCTTGGTTCCTTTAACACTGCACTTTCTCTTCAATGGCTCCAGCGAGCAGCGCGATATTATCCTCATTTCCGTTGTTGCCGCCTCAGCTTTCGCTTGCTCATGGATCAATGTCTTCTCACACGACAGATCGATGCCACTTCACTCTTTGTGGTCTCCTCCGACACCATTCGTGCTATCTTTGTTGTAACTTGTATTTTTTAATCAAAATTTTAGTTATATTTTTAATTTTCATGACATAGGAAGCAACAATAGAAACATGTGACCTCAAGAGCGAACGTGGTGACCTCTTTTGTGTATTCTCAGACACCATTTGTGGCATTCTCATTATAAGTTGTATTTTTATTTAACATTTCAGTTATTTTTATTGGCGTTTTCAAATTGCTAAATTTATTTAACTTATTCGTAATTTTAGTTATTTGGGGATTTTATTTTGGAACACGTGTGGAAATCAAATTGTAAATTTCCTTTTTCTTTTCTATTTCGAATTTTAGACCTTTTTCTGGAAATTCGTATCCGAATCCAATTGCTATTTTTAAAATTTCTATTACGAATTACAATTATTTAGGAATTTTTACTTTGGAATTCGTATTGAAATCAAATTGCTAATTTTATTTTATTTTTACTAAGAATTTAATTATTTTTTGGTTGTATTTCATATACTAATCTAATCGCCAATTATTGTTTAATTTTTATTCCAAAATATAATAATTGGAATTCATATTGAAAGCAAATTGCTAATTTTATTTTATTTTATTCCAAATTTCACTTATTTTTTGGTTGATTTTGTATACAAGTCTAATTTCCATTTTTTATTTTTTTATTCTGAATTATAATTATTTAGGGATTTTACTTAGAAATTTGTATGACAATCAAATTGCTTCTTTTTATTTTATTTTTATTGTACTTTATATGGACTCTTTTACTTAGAAATTTTTATAGAAATCAAATTGTTGATTTATTTTATTGTTATTCCAAATTTTAGTTTTATTTTACTTGGTATGAACTCTTTCTTTTAATATAGACCATTATAATCTGAACCCACCATGATCGACTTATCCTTTTCCACCGATTAATGTGAGAATTTCTAACCCTTGAGAGCGGACGTTGTGACTTCTTTTGACTCTACTTTAATAAGATAATAGCTAGATTGTGTTAAGCATCACTGTTAGACAGGTTGGTGCATCGGCTTCCTACATGCATGACGCCTTCTCTTCCGAGGGATCACGCGTTCACATGATAGCTGTACGCGTTTACATGATAGTTGTATGTGTTCACATGATAGATGTAATCTATATATGTGTAACTCATGTACTCTGATTTCAATAATCAAATATAGCGTTAGTTTCCTCGCTTACATGGTATCAGAGCGATGCCGCTCCTGAGCCGCCGCCTCCACAGCTTCCGCTACGCCACCCTTGGGAGATGATCTTATCTCCATGATCTCTCCCGGAGGCTGCGCAACCCATAGTTTAAGTGGTGTCACCGTTCATCCGACCGACTACCAATTAGAGTTTTCCCAGGTCATCTTCAAATCATGTTTTCTCTATTTTTTCGGATCATAGATCGGTTTGCGTCGCCCTGCTGGCTTGTCGACGTTCCTCGGCTCCGGACTTCACCGCCTCGGTTTTGACCTCTCCGGCGTCTCCTCTCTTCCGATGACGTCGTGGCGTGACGCAGCGCACTCGTCGACACGGCCCTCCCTCCACGGCCTTTTGAGCGGCCCGTCTACCATCGTCATCACGCCAGATCATCATCGCCGCACCGTCGTCCGTGAGACTTCCGTCTTCACCGAATTTAGGTACAGTCTGAATGTTCGTCTGGCGATGTTCCGACTGCGGGGGCATGTTAGACAGGATGGTGCCTCGGCTTCCTACATGCATGATGCTTTCTCTTCCGAGGGATCACGCGTTCACATGATAGTTGTACGCGTTCATATGATAGCTGTACGCATTCACATGATAGATGTAATCTATATATGTGTAACTCATGTACTCTGATTTCAACAATCAAAGATAGCGTTACTTTCCTCGCTTACATGGTATCAGAGCGATGCCGCTCCTGAGCCGCCGCCGCCTCCACAGCTTCCGCTACGCCGCCCTTGGGAGATGATCTCATCTCCATGATCTCTCCCGGAGGCTGCGCAACCCATAGTTTAAGTCGTGTCACCGTTCATCCGACCGACTACCAATTAGAGTTTTCCCAGGTCATCTTCAAATCAGGTTTTCTCTAATTTTTTTTTGGATCATAGATCGGTTTGCGTCGCCCTGCCGACTTGTCGACGTTCCTCGGCTCCGGACTTCACCGCCTCGGCTTTGACCTCTCCGGCGTCTCCTCTCTTCCGATAACGTCGTGGCGTGACGCGACGCACTCGTCGACACGGCCCTCCCTCCACGGCCTTCTGAGTGGCCCTTCTACCATCGTCATCACGCCAGATCATCATCGCTGGACCGTCGTCCGCAAGACTTCCGTGTTCACCGAATTTAGGTCCAGTCTGAATGTTCACCTGGCGATGTTCCGACTGCAGGGGCGTGTTAGACAGGATGGTGCTTCGGCTTCCTACATGCATGATGCTTTCTCTTTCGAGGGATCACACGTTCATATGATAACTGTACGCGTTCATATGATAGCTGTACGCATTCACATGATAGCTGTAATATATATATGTGTAACTCATGTACTCTGATTTCAACAATTAAAGATAGCGTTACTTTCCGCGCTTACAAGCACCTCTTCTAGAAAAGAATAAGATTGCTCCTGAAGCAGGCAAGTTTGTATTTGAAACTCCTATTGAAATCTATACGTACCAGAATTTGCTTGTGCCTTGAGTATGTCATGCTCACTTTCGACAAACTAGACTAGAAAAAAAAAATGACATCTCCAGCTTATTCTGCCTTCGATATCACGGGATCACCTCAATTACCTTCTATAGGATCACCTCAATTACCTTCTATAGACGCATAATTGTACACGTTTCTCGCTAATACATGCCTGAACGATCTAAAACTGGACTTACCTTGTTAGAAGGTATACATATCCATTGTAAAGAAACTCTCCTGTTAATTATGTTAGGTGCAAGCTAGACAAACCTAAATTATCACATCATTACAGTTGTATAATGTCTTAGCTTTAAGAAGACTAGAAACAGATGTATTCACTACCACCATCTACATTTGTTATCCAATCAGACCTGGTGCACACTTGGGACATTTAGAACCAGCGCAACATGCACTTCTGTTGTGGATCTACATGCTTTCTTCTACATGTCCGGTTGCTTGTTCCATCAGTCACTAATTCCCATGTCCCCTTTAAGTCATCACCCAAGAAGAAGCACAACATATGTGTATATATAATGTTGACATGAAACAGTGTGTGCTCAGTTTGTTATACAAACCTTTGCCTTTGCACAGAAAGTAGTGGCGTTGAGGCTCCAAATGGTTACAGATGAGCCACTAATTCTTCTAAGAAATAAGTTGGGATCGACTCAGATCACTTGTTTGACGTCTTTTTCCCTTCCATCAGTGCATGCTCAGATCACCCCTCACCAAATTTCCTCCCCATTCTGCTAGCATGACTCATCCAAGTGCCCAGCATTTTCCATCCGCTTTCTTCTTCCCCCCATTGGTGCATCACTGATTAGGTGATCATGCACTAGCTGGATTATCCATGGCCTGCACACCGGAACAAGGCATGTGCTCTTACTACTGACTAGGTTGTCGTGCCAGTGCTTTTGGCAATGTATATATAGGTTGCACAAGTCTGAGGGTCAAGCTCCAGTGCTGCAGCAGCAAGTGCTTGCCAAGATGGCTGGTGGCACCAAGGCTTATGCCGCGGTTGTTCTGATCAGGGTCATGTACTCTGGCATGCATGTCATAAGCAAGGTGGCCTTGGATGAAGGCATGAACCCCTTGGTGTTTTTGTTCTATCGGCATACCACGGCTGCACTCGTCTTGATCCCTGTTGCTTTTATTCTAGAGAGGTAAGTGTGCCTTGATGTCTACTTGTCTGACTGTTTTAATTTACTGTGTTCTGTATCTGATGCTTATGTTGCGCAGGCGAAAAGCTAAACCGGTGACGTTGAAAATTGCAGGGAAAATGTTCATACACGCCTTATATGGGTAGGTTGAATTATTCTGGCATGAATTCAATTATTCTTGTGGTGCTACTTAGTTCATGCAGGAGTTGTTCTTCTAAAAGAAAGTTCATTCAGGAGCTGTGACCTTTCTTGGCTACTCGTCTTGTCTGGGGAATGATATTTGTTGAAGAATCCAGCTTTATTTAACTTGCCACTTTTCAATATAAATAAGGATTGACAACTCACAAGTCATCTCTTGATTTGTCCCATTGTGATCTGAATTATTCACAATTTCTGCATTTTGGTCGTACTGTCCTGCATTGAGTGGCTTGGTGTCATGGTTGCTTCAACAACGGATCATACACTGTCACACTTCATGCAAAGAGTGCAACGGGCCTTTAGACGCCTTGTCTATGGTTTGACCTAACTCTTGAAGCTATTAAAACGGAAAAGTTCCCAGTATATCTGAAGTTCTGAACATATTTAACTACTTCTGAATTAATTACTTAGCTAAACATTTCAGCTGCCTGAGTCCTTGGCTTATTATGACTGGTGAATTTCTGACATTTTTTGTTTCTCAGGGTGACCGCATGTGGCGACTTATTTAACCTTGGTCTTAATTATGCTTCAGCAACATCGTCATCGGCATTGTACAACGTTCAACCAGTGGTCACCTTCATCCTGGCTGTCATATTTGGGTAATGGCAATGTTATTTTCTCCTATTTTTGCAGGCTATTTGTCATGTAAGAAGCACGGGAAGTGAAATCAACCATGTTGCCTTTCTATATAAATCAAGTAAATGCATTTTTAATTGGCCTATTAAATAATAAATTGATTCCTCTAAGTAATTGAGAAGAAGTAAAAGACCTATCTACGAGTAAGAGAATTCAGAAACATGCATTTCATCAGAACTCAGAACAAAGAAGCTATAATTCTCGATTCCAGTCCTGAAGAAACATACTCCTTGTGACAGGTTGGAACCTATGAAACTGAAGAAGTTCCATGGAAACGTAAAAGCCGCGGGCATTCTTTTCTGCATCGCCGGTGTCACCGTGCTGGCCTTCTACGAGGGGCCAATGTTCAAATCTTTCAACCATCACCACCTCTTTCAGCACGGCGGCAGCAGTTCCCCTGGAGCAGATACCTACTCCAAGAAACAATGGGTATTTGGAATTTTCCTCATGACACTCTCTAACGTTTTAGCAGGCCTATGGACAGTACTTCAGGTATATATGCACTCAAACTTCAGATTTAATCAGCACTTCAGGCCTTGACGTTCATGGAGTAAGTGCAACTTATTGATCTTTTTTCAGGGGCCACTGATAGAAGACACTTCCAAATTGATGAACACCACACTACAGATCTCGTGCGCGTCGGTCCAAGCCTTTGTTGTGGCGGTTGCAGCCGAGAGAGATTTCTCCAAGTGGAAGCTGGGCTGGAACGTTAGCCTTGCTGCGATAATCTACAGCGTAATTGAGCTTCTGTCCCAATGTTCAAGTTCACATTGTGTACACAAATTCTCAGCTAAATGCATGTTTCTCCACGAAATAACATTGCAGGGCGTGATTGTGACCGCACTTTCGTACTACATGCAAATGTGGACGATCGCGAAGAGGGGGCCAGTGTTCCTCGTCATGTCGATGCCGCTTACTTTGATTTTCACAATCATCATATCCTCATTCATTTTAGGGGATGCAGTTAGCCTAGGGAGGTATGCGCGTATCCTGAATTGCTGATAGACTTGTACTACACTGAAGAATGTGCAATTTTTCCTGTATGAACTCTTTTGCTTTGTGTTCTAATTGTGCAGTATTTTTGCTGGGATATTACTGATTGGAGGTCTGTACAATGTTCTCTGGGGAAAAAGCATAGAGGAACAAGATGACAAGAACAAGATCAGTGCTGGTAAGCCTGGCTTGGAGCTGCAGGACAAGGAGGCTCAAGTGGCAGATGATGGGGCAGCAAAGGTCTGAGCCAAGTGATGTGACAGAAAAGACTGTCAGACCAAGCTACTGGTTTCAGATGGTTGAAAGCAACGTGTGCAGATCTACTCACCGAACTGGTGCCATGCATTTGTTCCAAGACTATAAGATGATGCTGTGCCATAGTATACACTTTCTGGCACCATGTTTCCTTTCCAGTACCATACGCCTCCCATTGATAAATAAAAGAAGTGTCAGTCGCTTTTAGTGAGCCTCTGTGCGGCTTCAGCATGCATTATTTTACAGCATCGGATCAGATGTTATTGTGTATGTATTTGGGTGTGTTTGCCACGATGCCATGATGGCCAAAGAAACGGCAAAATACAGTAGTGGCTTTCACAGTTTCATGCGTATTATTGATGCCATTAGGATTGCCTGTCTTGTGTAAATAAACAAATTCCGTACCTAGTTATAAAACATAATAGTTGTCGTAGGGGCGGCCCACCGGCTCTCACGACCCGACAGGGGCCGAAGGGCCCCGAAGGCCACCAGGGTGTTGGAAATTAATCTAGACTTGCCAAGTATAGGGTGTTAGGATCCTAATGCAATCATCATCGGATCAATTTAGTTTATTTCCTTTGTTAGCTTTCCATATTTAGTTTTGGTTTCCTAATGTGAGTCCGAGTAGGTTTCCTACTCAGAAACCGAGTTGGATCAAAGAATCCAAGTGCTCAGCCTATATAAGGGCACATATGGTCTTGTAACTTGAACAACAAGAGCAAGAGAAAATCAGAAAAGCTGCTGTTGTTCCGGCGGCACAAAATTTTTGTTCTGCTCTTGTGTTCGCGTTCGAGGGTTCCATTGCGTTCGCGTGTGTTCGTCTTTGGTTTGGGCCAACACAGGGAGCCCTCAGAGGGCATCCGGGATACCTTCAGAAGGGCCCCCGAAGGTCACCAGGGAACACCCAAAGGGCACTCAGGATACCTCCAGGAGGACGCCGAGGCTCCCCCGAAGGTCACCGAAGAGCTATCAAGCACCGCAGGTCCAAAAACAAGGAGACCCGTAGGGCCACCTCGGGGGTGCAGAAGGGTGCTCGGGGCCCCTCGGTTTGGAGGCACCCGCGCGCGGTGCGAAGGGAGGAAAGTGCAGGTGGACCGAGTTTACCAACTAGGTAAGCTAATACCAAGGAGGTCCACTATGCACCAAAGACTACGCATGAGTAGGGAAAATCCCCTAAAGCCCCTATAGGCACAAGGTCTTTGTAGGGGTAGATTTGTAACTTCGGCTACCTCTGTCAGAAGGCTATAAAAAGCCTCCTCCCCCATGTAATAAGAACAAGCCCCTTTTTTGGGATAATTAATACATATTTACTACTCTTGACAACCGGTCCCTCTTCGAGGATCCCCTAGTCCCTCTCGAAGCTACCGGTGTCGTCTTTTATGCTGTCTAGTCCTCTTTGCTACGACAATAGCAAAATGAAAGAAGAAGAAGAGAATAAGGCTTCCATTGCCGGTACAGACACCACAATGTCTAACTTAGGGCCTGTTTGGTATGGCTCTGCTCTAAGTTTTTGTAGCTCTAACTCCAGCTTCACTCTTGGATCCACTCCTCTAAGAAGTTGGAGCAGTCTGAGTTGGTGTTTGTTTAAAAAATTGACTCCAGCTCCAGAAATGAGAATGATCATTGTAAAAAGACTGCACTACCCTTGTTTTGTGACTTTAACCTTTTGTATTGCTTAACTTATAATAGTTTAATAAGTTGATTTCAGTTATACTGTGCTTTTATTTTTAATTTTTTTTGGTCATGTTATGCCCTTTAGCGTCATCTTTTTTGCCCACATTCAAAATTTTTACTTGAAAAAAAAAATTAAATACAACATACATAAATATACAAAATTCATAACAAAAGTTCTATTTTAATGAGTATCTTCTCTAAAAAAAATTCAATGAGTATCGTAACAAAAGTCCATAAGAGAGGCAAGGACGCAAGAGATGTTGTTCATAATTATCCTCATCTTTATTAATCAAAGCTACTATTCCAAGTTCAAAAACCACTACATCAAACGACACCAATGAAATGAAAAGAAAAGAAAAGCCAAGGGCAGCTCGCCCAATTTAGCTTCTACAGCTATTACAAAAACATTCTTTCCTTGTACATCCTCTGCACGAAGTCAGATCTTTCTGTAAGCCTGGTCCTTATTGCCTTGAAGGTCAGCCAAGGAAAACTCAAAAACTCTGTGCTTGAGACCCTAAGATGCAATATAAAGACATGTATCAGGAATAATCAGCAACAGCAGCAATATAAAGACATGTTCTAGTCTATTTACTCATTTATCATCATTTATGTTAGGTCTAGGATAATTTTGAAGAGAAATACAGTACTACAAACATCCTAACACTAGTTAGCACTTTTACACAAGTGATTAAATTTCAATATTTCATATTTGTAAAGCAATGCAAAACTTTATTTGAAATGTATGTTTATATATCTCAATCAAAAGGTAAGATGATAGCACCATCAATGTTTCTAACACGCATGTTTCTACATGATCACAGCTCCACCTTGACAGAAAGTCCTGCAGGTTCCTAACAGATGGCAACTCCACTTTGACAAGTAAGCTAGTCCTATAAACAATAATATGGTGTTGTTCAACTCACAGAATTTCATTGGTCTGCATAGAGGAGAAAAACAATCACTATAAACAATACTAACATTGTGTACAGCTAGAGGTCAGTTGAGAATGAACACTAACTCCATCCTTGAGCTTACATAGGCAAAAGAACTATCGTTGTCAGCAGCACTAGTACTGGGTAACATTGTGTATGGCATTTATCTTTTCCTCTGATTTTTAGCTACTTGCAGCGCTTGTTACTTTCTATGGAATGGAACTTAAAATATCTCTTTCCAGATATCATTATGGGAATTATTGAAGTGAAGCATAGAAACCCAACTCTGCCATAAACTGCATCCATTACACCTTCCATGGAGAACATTATCCATGTCATATCATCTCAGGAAGTTAACAATTCTTTCTAACCCAAAATTACCATTTTGCAGGAGATACGAGCTCACCAAATTGATCACGACAACTCTAAGCAGTCACTTCAGACACCAAATTCAGCTAGACAACAAAAACCGACATCACAATTAACCGAGAAAATGGCTCATAATCTTGTAATAGTTAACATATTCGAGCAACTCATTTGGCATAACAGATTAATTTACTTGAACCAGGAACAAGAATCGGGAGCTTACAGAAGGAGGCTATGGGTAGCAAACTCGTAGGCTTTTGCCGCGGCGTAGCCTAGACATCTCTCAGCGATGCCGCGAGTTCTGCGACCACCGATTTTCCCTTCTCCACCAAACCCTATGGCGGTCAGATCAAAACGAGAAGAAGATTGGGAAGGAAGAGAAATTGGGAAGAACAGTGGGAGGGAGGTTGGGCGCAAGCGATTACGGAGATGACCACTATAGTAGGGGGTAGGAGTTGATTAGTATATGTTAGGAGAGGGGGCGCGGTGGAGGCAGCGGGCGGCCACAGCGGCGGAGGTGGGAGAGGAGACGAAGCGGGGATGGCCGGTAGGCAGTAGAGCCGGCCTAGGTCTGGTTTGGCCCATATTGTTTATGGGCTGGGCCAGCACGAGTCGTGGCTGGGTCCGCACTCTAGCTCGGCTCAGCATGACACGAACAGTATCAGGCTGTGCCAGGCACAGCACGAACAATACCGGACCGTGCTAGGCACGATACGAGCCCGACACGGCATGGAGGTTCGGCTGCGGAGAGGACGAGGAGGAGAAGGGAAGAGCAGGAGCCAGGGGCCGACGTGGTAGCGGCGGGGTGAAGCCGGCGCCGAGGTGGCAGAGGCCGAGGTGAGGCTAGCGTGGAGGGGGCGAGGAAGAAGAGGGGATGGGGGGGAGAAAAGGGATGCAAAGGGAGAATAGGGAACATGGGCCATGGGGAGAAGAGGGGACAGGGAGGGGGCAGACGACTGCTAGCGAGGCAACGCCGACGTGGAGGCGACAAGGTTTATGCTCGGCGGCTGCGCTAGGGCGGGGGAGGGGGGCAGGGGCGGTGTGGCCGCAGTCTCATGTGATTCTATTGTACCAAACTATTCTCACGAGACTACTTGTTAAAGACACGAACTTGGAGATAGTTTGATGATCCATACGATCTCACGGAGACTGCTTGTCAAAATTGATATGAACCTCAAGATTTGTCGCGCTGGTTGAAGCTTAGGAAGAGATTGTGGATGGCTCCTAGTCCATGATTTTCTTCACTAAGATAGGCCGTTAATCATTTTGGTTGAAGCTTAGGAAGAGTATGTGGATGGCTCCTAGTCCAGGATCTTTTCAATAAGATAGATCATTAATCAATATCAATATTCATTGTAAATGAAAAACTGTTATAAAAATTAGGTGATTGAGGTACTTTCAACAAAATAATTCAAATTCAGGACTTTTTGTCTCTAGGATGGTCTTTGTTAGCTTCTTGATCTCACATTTACATTCTGATATGGTCATTATCACTTTAGGATCCCTATTGATGAACTTGTTAATTTTGAAGCTTTGTTTAAATTGTTACAATTCATCGCTTTTTCTTAAGCCTTCTAGCTTAGATTTGTTATATATTGGTTTTAACATGATCTTGTTTGCTCTTTCAGGCTTGATATGTATTGAGTAATAGTAGAAATGCTAGCTTGTTCTTTTGGGAATCTCCAAAGCTTCTTATACTAAAATTTAAAAAATACAAAAAAATGAAGTCACTCCATTGCATTTCATGCATGCCCCTTCTTCTACCTCTTTCTCATTTCTGCATTTATTATCTTTGGATGAGAGAAAAACATGATTCCTTGATAACTCCATTGTCAAAGGGGGAGAAGATATAGCAAAATGTTAAAAGGGGAGCTATTCGGAGAAAATGGGAGAAAATAAAATTTTCTGAAAAAATGAGGATCATAGTTAGGGGGAGTATTTAATTTGCATTCGTATGATCTTATTGTCATTTCTGAACTTGAATTGTAATTCTTGGAACCTCACAATGATCAAAGATCAATTTGAACAAATGTTCTTTCATATGGATCTTAAGTGAGATTTCTTACTATTCTTTGGAAATTGGAGCTTTCTCGCCTTTTTTGCCTTATCTCGCTTGCCTATACTAATATGAAGCCAACTTGGTCATTTCTACTGCTTTCTCTTGCTCTTGGGCCAAGTTGTGCCTTTGCGCGAAAACATCGAGTATTTTTATTTTCAAACCTTAAACTTACATTTTTGGGAATTTGCCAATGTGTTCATCAAGAGGGAGATTGTGGATATCATGGGGGGTATACTCATGATCTTATGATGATGTTACAATTGGCAATGGCGTTGAAGGTTTGTCGAATCACGTGTTTTCAGCAAAATTCAGGTGATGTCAGTCACTGGCGGTCAGATCGGCTAAGAAGCAGCGGTCGACCGACCAGTGGCAGCGATCGGATCGGCCACCCTGGGCAGCCTGACCAGCCATTTGAAAATTGGATTTAGGAGCTGGGCCAAAAATAGAGGGTGTAGGCAAGAGAGAGTATTCTCCTACACTTGGTCTCATAATGTTTGGAGCTTCCAGTCAAAAGATCTATTTGTTTGAAATTTCCAGAGAGATCTCGGATTTCCAGGTTGGAAATTTGGCTAAGTCTCTAGCTGGGCGGTTAGACCGGCTCATGGGTGGCGGTCAGACTGGCCAGAGCGGTCAAACCGGCCCATGGGTGGTGGTCTGACCGGGTTTCACTGCATGGAGGTCAAGTTCATGAGTTTCAGTGCATATGTGTGCATGATGCATATTTTGACTAACGTGGGTCAAGTTGCGAAGAACTTATTCTCGGAATCGATTTCTTTGTCTATTGTTGTGCAGGACGCTTGGAGGTCAACGACGGGCAACGACGAGGATGATCGGGACTAGGCTTGGAGAGCTGAGGTTCAGAATGATCGAGGATGCCAGATGAAGTCAGTGGACTCAAGTTTGGCGCAAAATGGACAAGGATGACCGAACGAGGTTTCGATTGGATTCAATACAAGTCTTCCGCTATACTCGTACTTTGATATTCATATCTCTCATAGCTATTGGAGTGAAAAACGTATTGAATCTGATCAAGGTGAAAAAGAGATTGTGGTCCTATTCACCCCCACTCTAGTCGCCGTTTTGGTCCAACAGTAGGCCGTGCCCGGCATGGCACGGCAGGACCTATCTGGCCCGATTAGCCCGATAACGTTCGGATTTTTGAAAAATCCAACCGCTTTTTTACCATTTGGTGCTTTAAAATAGCAAAAAATTCAAAAAATCATGAGTTTTTTTCCTATAAATAGCCACCATACTCCCCTCATTCAACCCACATCCATTCCACAATCTTTCTTTTGAATTCTATTGTGCAACTTTAGATTCCTTGTGAGATAATTTGGTAAAATTCAAAAATTTGTGCAAAATTTTGGATTAATCAAATTCTAGTAGGAAGTCACCAAAAGAGGTATAATATTGTTTTCCCATATTTTTATTGTTATTATTTGCTATGCTAAGATGAAAAAAATAATAGTATTGACGAGGATCTAATAATCCTCATTTTATCTTTTATCTATAATTCTTATTATGGGTAAATATGATGTCACATAGTCCCCAGAAGTACCCCCTATATTTATAAAGGGGAGACCTACCAAGTGATTGTAAGATCTTCTACAATCACCCCCATAGTCGTAAGTCTTACTACGACTATATCATGGTCGTAAGTCCTTCTACGACCACTACCTGGTCGTAAGTTTTTCTACGACCACTACCTAGTCGTAAGTTCTTCTACGACTATTGCACAGTCGTAAGTCCTTCTACGACTATTGCACAGTCGTAAGCTCTACTACGACTTATACCCAGTTGTAAGTCATACTACGACCAAGTAAACCACGACCACCTTATAATCAAACCTACAAGCGAGTGGGTCCAATTGATTAAGGAATCCGAACGGTCCATACGCACTACTATTCTGCGTAGTAATAGTGCTTAAATACCCCATTACCTCGAATGATAAGCGCGGACGGCGTGAAGAAGCCAATGCGCCGGTAATTACTGCCATCATGCGCCCATTACTGGCTCAATTAAGGCGCCTCTTCCGCAGGACAAAACGGCTACTTCTTCACGACTATATAAAGACATCAATCAGAGGGCGAAGCAGGGCAAAACAGAGCAAGTCAAGGAGAAACACAAGTACTGTTATCTGTAATAGTCTTAGTTTCTTGCTTGATCATCGAGAATACAGTCAATACCATACACACACAGGAGTAGGGTTGTTATTCTCTCCGGAGAAGGCCTGAACCTGTCTAAACATCCCGTGTCAATCCACTCTGCGTGATCTCATCTCTAGGAGACCCCCCGAATCAAACAATCTTTACGTAAGATCGGTTCTAATACACCGACAAGTATAATTTTCGATTTTGCAGTTTTCGTTATGGAAAATTACGATAGCTTTGCGCTTGCTGATTACGAACTTTCACCACACGAAATTGCATTCATAGAGAATGTCGCTGCCTCAAACCAACCAGAGTTGTTACCAGAAAGGCAAGAAGGAGTTCTGTCATTAGGCTCTACGACAGCATCTTAATCGGCGACCACTAGAGCAAAGAGGTCGAGGTCGTCTACGTCGGGTGTCTAGGAGAATTTTGACAAGACAATCAAGGCAGACGCATAAGGAAATCAGGTACCATATGTTGTTTGCAAAATTTATCATCATGAATTGTTTGCAAAGTCTAGAGGTAGAACGGGGCACTTGCTTAGACATACTACAAGATGTACGACCAAGCAAAGATTGGTGATGAGGCGGACACAACTGTTGTACAACCTCGATAGTACGGTACGTAGCTGGGACTACAATCCCGACGGTACGGTAATTGCTTCCAAAGATTTACCTTTAGGATTTAGGGAGTCTACTCCTTTCGAAACTTACATTAGGACTGCGCAAAATCCTAGATTTTCTACCTTTTCTAGACAGACAACAACTAGAGATCTATTAAATTATTACAATGAATGCCATGATAAATTATAGGATCTATTTAGTACGTGCGCATTTTCAGTGGCCCTAACCTCGAACATATGGAGTGGTCCGGCTAGGCAGGATTATCTTAGTATAGTTGCTTATTATGTTAATGACAACTGGGTAATAGAGAAAATAATTATAAGTTTCAAAATAATTGATGTAGCATACACGGGTGAGAATATTGCGGACTATATTATCAAAGTCGTGGAAGACTTTGGTCTTATAAATAAAATATTCTCAATTACTTTAGACAATGCCGCTTCGGACTCTAGGGCCTTGGATATTCTTACTCCAGTGTTGAGTACATATGCTTATTCCTTCTTGCTGCATCAACAATGCGCTTGTCATATTATTAACCTTATAGTAAAATACAGTTTGAAGAGGTTAATTTCGTATATTAAAGCTTTTCGCGATGCAATATCTTTCTTGAATAATGCTAACGTAAGAATAGCATTGTTAAGAACTTTTGCAGGGCAATAGGTGTATGTCCAAGAAAGCTTGGTTTGGACATGCCAGTAAGATGAAACTCTACTTATTGGATGCAAAGAGTTTTTTTACCACATAAGAACATCTTTTCTGTTTTTATTGAAATGCACTATCAGAGTACTGACGGGACTGTACTATTGATTGGGCAATATTGGTTCGTTACTGAGAATATACTTCAGTTTTTAGAAGAAAAAAATTATGAGGCCAATGTTTCTTTGTTCGTTGTCTATTATTTAACATCTCCTATTATTATGCATAGTATTTTACAGATTATTAGTCAATTGGAAATGTATGAAAATAACATAGTTTTACGAGAGACTATAGTTGCTATGGAAACTAAATACCTTAAATATTAGAGAGAAATTCATTTCCCATATGCATTGCGTTTATTTTAGATCCTAGAGCTAAAATTCAAGGATTTACTAATGTTCTTGATCTTCTTAGTGATGCTACAGGGCTAGACTATTCTAACTATTTTTCAGATGTTTGTTCTTAATTACCTGAGGCTTTTCAAATGTATGAAAATAAGTTTCGGAGAGTCCACTTACAACGACCTCCACTAGCACCCTCCTCAAGTAACAAGACAAATCTATAGGGAAAGATCTGGGGTGCAAGCTCTTCCTCTAGGTCTAGGTTTTCTTCTTCTACAATGGTACCTTCTCGACTAAGACCAACCTCTCACCCAAAGAGTGAGGAACTATCCGTCTATCTGGATAGTGATATGGTGGATTTCAACGCTGAAGGCTTCGAAATTTTGCAACAGTGACACAACCATATGTTAACATATCCCCTGCTATCCATACTTGCACATGATGTGTTAACTGTTCCTATCTCGATGGTTTCCTCCAAACTTGCTTTTAGTCTTTCTGGAAGAATGTTGAAGGTGAGAAGAACATGTCTCACAAGTGAGATGATGGAGATACTTCTAACTGTGAAGGACTGGGAACAAACTGATTCGCAAACACCACACTCTGTAGAAAATCCAGAGTTGTCAGAGGTTTTCGAAAATATATACAAAGACAACGACACTTAGAACAAGGATGTATGTAGAGCTATAGGCTATACTTCTTTTCCTTTACAAAGGTTTTCTCATGTTGAGTTTCTACTTGCCAAATGTTCTGACGAGGTAGCCATTTGAATATTAATAAAGCTTTTTATTATATTTTCAATATGCTTGTATCATTTTTATAATTTTCATATGTATTTATGAATTCTACATATTTTTTCTATTTTTTGAATTTTTGGGCCTAAACAGGCTATGCGGCCCGACCTGGCCTGTCGGGCCAACTGTGCCCAAGCCAGCACGACAAATCATGAAGTGCTGCACGAGCCATGCTTGGGCTAGCTCCCCAGCCTGTGGGGCGGCACGACATGACCCGATTACTTCACGGGCCTTATCCTCCCGTGCTGGTACGGGCCTGGGCCCGGGTTGTGTCGTGCCACCCATTTGGCCACCACTAACCATCGCCACAAAAATCTCTCCCCCTCCCTCTCCAATCTCAACCCCACCATCGTTTTCTCTCCTCTCTCTCCCCTAGACATCGACGATGGGTGGCAGCGGCGGGGCGAGCGGCGGTGGCACGACAACTGCGTGTGGCATTGCTTCTTCCTCTCCTCCGACCGCTTCTTCCCCGCCGGCCAGCCATTGGATCCGACGGCGGCCACCTCCTCCACCGACGACGCCCTGTCCTCCTCCTCCACTGCCGACGACTTCGGATCTTGGCACGGCGGGCCTAGATCTAGCCATGGCACTCACTGAAGTTACACCTTTCCGACGATGTCCTCTCTATTGGATCCGGTCGTTCCCACCCCCGTAGCTACCAGATCCGCCAGTGCACGCCTCCTCGCTAAAGGAGCTCGTCGTTGTTGTGGAAGGTACTCGTCCTCGTCTCTCTCCCCCCTCTCTCTCGTCTTCGTCGCCGGCCACCGAAGGTGCACATCCGGACCACAATGGTGCATCTCTTGCAACAATGTGCACGAGCGGGAGGAACATAGAGAGGGGGGGGGGGGTCGTGAGGGATGGGAGAGCGGCGGCATGGGCCAGGGGCTTTGATTGGAAGATTGTTGGTATCAACTGGCAGCTAGGTTGGATGGATTCATGAGGACTACGAGAGGGGTAGGCCCACGTGTCAATCAAGACTTGTGTGAGGGGTGGTGGGATGGCAGACGGACTACCACCACCACCAGGTGGTTCTTTTAAGTAGTAGATTAGATATTGTGATTAAAAAGTAACCTAGCTAAACGATAGGTAATGTACATCCCTTTATAATGTAGTAAAGAATACAGAGAAAAACATTTCAACTTCCAACCAAATACCACTGATGAGGATCTCATAATCCTCAATTAATTAAATTATTTATTTGTAATATTCATTATAGATGATAATATCTTTTATACAAATTTTAAGGGTACCCCTCAGTATCAACAATGAGAGAGATTATAAACACATAGTGGTCGTAAGCTATTATACGACCACCATATATGGTCATAAGTCATCATACTACCACTTCATAGTCGTAAGTTCTTCTACGACCACTTATTCATCGTAATTCTTACTACGATCACCTCATGGTCGTAAGCTTTACTACCACTAGGTTATTTACGACCAGTCTACAGTCGACAAGAACCACAAATATGTAGACCTAATCGACTAGGGACCCCATACACTATGTCTAATTACATATTGTAGCTAATATGCGTCGTTATTCTCTGATATAACTGACGTATTAATCTCTATCTCTAGCATAACCGCAAGACGAACATGGATTGTTATCTCTCTAACAATAACTGTCATCAACATGCGTATTTCATCAACTGTTGAGGTGCCTCTTGACATAGACAGCTGTCACCTCCCTCAGACACTATGTAAGAAGTAGCGCTGGTGGACAGAGACAATGATCATCATATTCGAGAAATACAACAAGAGGTAGAAGTCATCGAGCTCTAGTTTTAGTGACTTTCTCCCTGTTCTAAATACAACCGATACAATAATATAGGAGTAGAGTTATTAGTTTCTCAGTAGAAGATCTGAACTTATTTTTCTGTATAATTTCACTCTAAGAGAGTTCAACATTCATTCTTAAGTTCTTAAGATCGATAGATAGATTTTTTTAAAAAAAAGATTTATCGCGAATGCTCTCGCCTTGAGTACCACAAGCGTCTCATCGTGCTTGTCATTTAGAGTGAATCAAAAGTGACTTTTCCTCCGTCGTTTTCATGCCTGCTTTATGGTTCTTTCATTTTCTTCTTTATAGAAAATATAGTGTGGACTTCACTTTTTTATGGATCCGCAGCGTAGTGTCGTTTGGTTGGGAGACACTTGACTGCAAGTCTAGTCGACTGTAATCCAATGTAGACTGTAATCCAATGTAATAATTAATTCACACAAGATTCAGCAGAGATTATCACGTAGAAGAATTAAACTTTGTAGAAAGTGCCTTATTACTTTACTGCTTACGTAAACCGCTTACACCCGAGTTTCTACTCTTTTTATTCTTTTTTTTTTTTGACTCCTCTCGACTCACCAGCCATCACATAGAAAACAAGATATTCTACGTGTAGATTTAGCATGTTGTTACTGGTAGAATCGTTAATAATAATTGGAGAATAGTGAATAATTGTAATCCACAGCTGAAGCTTTTTCTCACCACGCCACGCACGAGCAACCACCACGACCGCCAAAGCCCACAGTAGTAGCTGCGTGCGTGTTTTGCAGCCTTTTCTTCGCGTCGGTCGACATCCCTGACATGGCGTCCTGCAGTTTCGCCAACAACAAAGATAGCCCTCGGTTTACACTAGCCAACGGTAACAAGATACAAACCTGAGAGGAGAAACTTGCAAATCAATTCAATTACACGTGCTCATGGCACCGAGCACGGCACCGAGACAAAAGCTGCTAGATGCATTTTCACGAAAATTCAACCAACAACCAAAGCATCAATCACACCAATCTTTTCTCATAAACTCAACCAAATGACTTTTTCTCTACTACACCCTCATGACCAAAACCCCTGGCTGCCACTAGCTCATCTGCACAAGACAAGCATCAATCACAACAATCTTTTCTCGTAAACTCAACCAAAGGACTCTTTCTCTACAACACGATACGCCTTAAATAACACCGATAAATAACATTATCAATTATTTATCAGCTAAATTATTTTAAACTTAACCATATGATTTAACATTACTAATTCCATTTCAGATTTCACCCGTGAGATGCATGTGTGTGATTGTGAATTACGTGTGTAGACAAAATGGCTTCCAGCTTTGGTCATCGCAAAGGTGGTCATATGCATCTTTCTGTAAAGAGTGAAAGCACAAAGCTAACGTTACATCAATGGACAGTCTTTCTTCATTGAAGTCCGAAAGCTACAGATCGAGATCCCCATGACCTTTGTCACATAGTTATCGCTTATCAACAAATGGTACCAATCAGCATTTCCATTACACGTACCAAATGGTTTAATCATCAATGACTTACTACAATGGATCTAACATGTTCAGGCCAGTAGAGAAGTTTGGAAAGTATCTGTCCTATAAGATTGGGAAATATCTGTCCTGAGCAGTGTTGAGAAGTGTAACTCATGCCCTACTAGGATGGACTTGGAGAGGTGAGGCTCAAGGATTCCTAAGCTAACCATATTCGTATAAGGATTATTAATTACTTCCATTGGTCACAAAAGAGTGACGTTTTGGACATCGATACAGTTTCCAAAACATAACTTTTACCATTAATTTTTATTATAATATATTTATAAAGTTAATACTATTATATTATTATGAAAGCATTTTTCAAGGCGAATCTACACAATCATTTTCATATCTTCTATCTAAATATTTAGAAATATACCAGTACACAAAGTTTTAAAAGTTTTACTGCATGTGTTCCAAAACATCACTTCTTTGTGAGTAGAGGAAGTCGTCCCTTTGGAGGAGGCGGGTGGTGGACTACATAAAGCCTTGAGTTGTGGCTATAGCAACCCAAGAGAACAATCCAAGCAATATACAATCTCATACAAAGCAAGTTTGAAGTATGGATGGCAATCGGACGCGGCAGGCACGGGTAGTGCTCGCTTATACCCATGCCCGTCGCCCGTGGGTACTTGTCGCCCATGGGCATGCTCGTGTGCCCGCCACACTACAAAAAACACCATTACAATCCATTCACAAAAGAAAACACCATCATAATCCATTCACAAAAGAAATCCCCAGGTGCACCATCACAAATCCATTCACAAAAAAGTCAGCTGCACCATCACAATCCATTCACAAAAGAAAACACCATCAAAAGTCAAACCACAACATTGTGTCTCTATTCCAGATCTAAACCGAGGAAATGCGCGACAGATCGACAATTTGGGGGCAGGTGGGCTGGGCCGGCGTTGACGTAGGCCTCGACGACGGTGGTATGGGCGACGATGTTGGGCATGGCACCCTTGTCCTTGATAATCGCAAAGAGCGGCAGCACCTTGTGGGTGAGCCCATCCTTGGACAATCCGCTGAACATCTTGATGGTGTAGTCGCTGAGGCCCTTGGTGTGCATCTGATGGAAGATTTCTTGGAGGTTGGCGGGGTCGGCCGGCTCGACGACGGTCGGCTTCTTGCTGAAGGGGTCGTAGGGCGGCGAAATATTGGAGTTCTTAGTCGGGGATGCGGGTGGAGGTGGGGAGGGATTCTCGTTGTCGTCGGACCAGTCGAAGGCAACGGTGGATTTGGTATTGGGCTACGGTTGGGAGGTGCAGACGAAGTCGAGGAGAGAAGGCTACAGGTGCTGGACATGGCAGCTAATGAGGTGGGGTGGAGTAGGCAACAGGAGACGAGCATAGGTGGGGATGTGGAACAGATCTGGGAGGAGGGATCTGGGAGGAGGGAGCTGAGGGTTGCTCAGGTGGAGTTTGGTGTGTGGGGTGTGAGTGCGACGCCGAGTGGAGAGACTGGGGCTGAGTCTGGAGTGGAGGGGTAAGGCTGAGAACCTACATTTTTTATATGGGCCCACATGTTAGTTCCTTTGGCGGATTATCAGGCGAAGTGGGCACGGGTGAGGCTCCCCCCATGCACACACCCGATTACCCTTCGGGGGGGAGTTTTCTTCCCACGAATATGCCCGTGGGCACAAAATGAGGAACATACACACCTCCATTAGGGTTTTTGCCCGCGGGTAATCGGGTTATCGGGCAAGATTGACATCCCTAGGTAGAAGTACCTAGGGGCGCATAAGAGGGTTAGAAGCTAGATTATTATTTAGTACTAGATTCTTGTATAAGTTAAGGATTTGATGATCTAAAATGTTTGAGAAAGTTGTAAAAGAGCGACAATCTCTTAAACACTTTTGAGATTGTGCTTAAGGAATTTACGGTCTAATTGTTGTTTCGTGATTGTTATTTGGTTCTCTCTATGAGATTTATCTACTTCGTTCTTGGTGTATCGGAGATAACAAATTATAGGTTTAATAAGGTGTATCGGAGACAACAAATTATACAAGAATGTGGTCTTGAACTTAGGACATATTGCTGCTATTGATCAGTGTTGGACCGAAACGGCGACTAGAGGGGGGTGAATAGGAGCACAATCTATTTTTCACCAAGATCAGATTCAACACGACTTTCACTCTAATAGCTATGAGAGCTATGAAGATCAATGTACAAGTATAGCGGAAGACTTGTATTGAATCCAATTAAAACCCCGACGCAAAACAACGAAAAACTCAACTTGCAATGAGTTGGGCGGTCTGACCGCCACATCGGGTCCAGTCTGACCGCTGATATGGGGCCGATCTGACCGCCACCCCGATGAACAGAAAATCAACCCGAAAACAAAATCACAAATATGTCTAACTTTATATTCACAACTCCAAACTTTACAAAACATGGAACATACCTTCTCTAACATGTCAGAAACATATTTCAATCTAATAGCTATGAGAGCTATGAAGATCAATGTACAAGCATAGCGGAAGACTTGTATTGAATCCAAAATGAAAATATGATCCAAAATTTCGATATTTTTCCGTTTGAGTGAAGGTTGCTTCAAAATCGAGTCAAAACGAAAATATGATCCAAAAACTTACTCGCGGGTTATAGATGATCAAGATGATCCTAGATGAGTTCTCACATATCACAGCAAGCAAGATTCAAGCCAGAAACCAAAAGAAAACCGAAGGATCAAAGAAAGCTCTAAAATCACAAAATAGAGAGCAATAACAAGAAGAAGACCATTTTGAGGAATCTTGTTTGGATTGATTTAAGATAGATGTTGGTTTACAACTACTCCATCATGGGGGACGAATACTCAACACTTAAACACACAATCAATCTAATCTCTAGAAACCTAACCTCTCTACTATTCTCCCTAAACACCAAAACTAGGGCTTCAACAAAAAACACAAAAGGTTCAAGGGTGCACAACCAGCACCCTCCCCTATTTATTGTGAAAGCTAGCTTATAGAAGGTATTCCTTAATGGGCACCCGTTAAGCTCACACACAAACGGGTTTCACTCACGTACGCATTTCGAAGCGCCGTCTTCATCTTTTCTTGACCTAAACCACTTCTCCTTGCGCCGCGGTTTAGCCAAAAGCAATCAAGGCGATATTTTGGTGAAATTACCAAAATACCCCTTCTCGATCCTTCTCCAAAGACCGGGTCCAATCTTCATGAAGCAATCCCATGGTTCGCCACATGTAAGTTGATCAACGGCTCTCTTCATGTCAGCAAGTCTCTCCCATCCGGCTCTCACTGAAACCACCATGGCACTTGCACCGACCCCCGTACCGCTTGATACAACCCATCGCACTGAACTTCCCGTTCAGTCATCCTTGTTCATTTTGTGTCTTACTTGAGTCCACTGACTTCACCCGACATCCTCGATCGTTCTGAACCCCAGCTCTCCAAGCATAGTCCCGATCATCCTCGCTGTTGACCGTCGTTGACCTCCAAACGTCCTGCACAACAATAGACAAAGAAATCAATTCCGGGAATAAGTTCTTCGTAACTTAACCCACGTTAGTCAAAACATGCATCATGCAACACATGTGCACTAAAACCCATGAACTTGACCTAACCAACAAACATCGCTGCCAGGCTGGCCGACGAACAAATCAAAACTGGTCGGGCAGCCACCCATTGGCTGGTCTCACCGCTGCCCTTTTGCCGGTCTGACTGCTACCTATTGGCCGGTCTGACCACTATCCCGAAGCCGGTCTGACCGCCACCCATTGGTCGATCTGACTGCTACCCCGAAGCCGGTTTGACCGTCAGTGACCTGATTGCACCTGAATTTTTGCTGAAAACGCGTGATTCGACAAATCTTTAACGTCATTGCCAATTGTAACATCATCATAAGATCATGAGCATATCCCTATGATATCCACAATCAGACTTCGTTCTTGGTATATCGGAGATAACAAATTATGGGCTTAATAAGGTGTTTCGGAGACGAACAAATTAAACAAGAATGTGGTCTTGAACTCAGGACATACTGCTGCTATTGATCAGTTATCGTGAAACCTTAAACTAAATCATAACGGCGCACATGATCATTCATCTCAACAAATAAATCAAGATCAAGAGCTAAGGAAGCTTCTCCAATGGAGAGCTTTTCCCTAAACAAGTTCAACTTACACATACTTTATCCAACAAATTGTCATGCTGCTGATTCAAGTGTCAGATTATTCTTCTGTGGCCAGCGCACTACTCATCTTTCCGTTAACATGACCATTTCACCAATTAAAATTCAGCCTTTGCTCTATAAAATTCTTGTCGTCTCAAAAGCTTATCTTGTCATGGTAACCTGAACCTTACACATAAACTTGATCTTTTCTTAAACTTTATACATAAACTTGATCACCACCTGAAATTGTTGTTATCCAGCACGCATGAACATGCCGAGAACTTTCAGGTTTCTGCTTGCATGTCACTTCAGTAGAGTCTTCAGAGTTCACACAAACTAGCTTCCTTGCCATCACATGTATATAAGGATGGGAGCACGGGGCCAGACACAACAGTACTGATATATCAATCCAGCTACCATGGGCAACGGCAAGGTATACGCGACGGTAGTGCTCATTAGGCTGATATATGCAGGCATGCACATACTGACCAAAGCGGCCTTCGACGAGGGCACGAGCACGACTGTCTTTGTGTTCTACAGGCACGCTGTTGCTGCAATCTTCTTGGTGCCTATTGCGTTCTTCCTTGAAATTAGGTAGACACATGATGGATTCTTCAGTCTTGTGTTTCATGCAGATATCATGAATAGAATTGTTCATCTGGTGTTCTTTGCAGGAAGCGACCGGCGCCACCGCTGACGTTTAAACTCTCTGTCAAGATCTTTGTTCATGCCTTCTACGGGTATGTTAAGGATTAGAGCATCTGGAGTGTGTGCTTTAACTGAAGAATAGACGATTCTTCTGAAACAAAACTTCATGCAAAAGCACCGAGTTTATCATTGAAGTACTACTTATAGTTTGTGTTCTATTGCTCAGGATGGCTGGGACGATAAACTTGTATAGCATTGGCCTGAAGTATGCTTCAGCAACCTCTTCATCAGCCATCTTTAACATCGTACCAGTTGTTGCCTTCATGTTGGCTGTCATGTTCAGGTCAGAAACCAGCACCAAGAACTACTGGTTAAGTCTTTTGCTATGTTTTGTTTTAGTAACAACTAACTGTTGAAAAATGTGCAGTTTTAGCAAATAATCACCATTAATTCCTTACAATACAACACTAACAAGTAGATCACTGCACTGAACATTCTTCCTTTGTCTACCAGGATGGAAACTCTGAACTTGAAGAGCGTCCATGGCATGGCCAAAGCGTCGGGGATACTTCTTTGCATCGGAGGCGTCATCGTGCTTGCGATGTACCAAGGCCCTGAATTCAAGTCCTTCAACCACCACCAGCTCTTGCACCACGCGAGCTCCGTTGTGCATGAGCATTCCAAGAAGAACTGGGCCTTGGGGGTCTTCCTGATGACCACATCGGTCGTGATATGGTCTCTGTGGACAGTGCAGCAGGCAAACCAAATCTGCATCGTATCCGTTCTGCTTTGTCGAAGTGTCTGAATTTGCAGAAGTAACATCGTGTTGTTCCTGTCAGGGGCCCTTGTTGTTGGAGTACCCATCTAAGCTTCTCAACACGACGCTTCAGTGCATCTTCGCGAGCATCCAGTCGTTCATCATCGCCCTCGTCCTCGAGAGGGACTTCTCGCGGTGGAAGCTCGCCGGCGGCGTGAGCCTCTTCTCGGTGCTCTTCACTGTAAGCATATATATAGTCTACAATCAGTATACTAACCTGGCGATTTCTTGCCATGTCTCTACTAACTCAACACCTAATTAAAGTCGTTACCATTCTCTGTTCACGCCTGCAACGTACGCTGTGTGTTTCAGGGCATCGTCGTTGCAGCGATCTCGTACTACCTGCAGATCTGGGTGATCGAAAAGAAAGGCCCCGTCTTCCTGTCGATGTCCATGCCGCTAAGCCTCGTCTTCACAATGGTGATCGCGTCGTTCCTGCTGGGAGAAGACGTAAGCCTAGGAAGGTACAATACATCATCACATCACTACCCGCACCAATGCACCATCAAAAACTAAGCCTTCTATTATTCTCTTCTTTTGACTTGTGCAAGACATCGATCGCATAGTGATTGTCAAGGCCGCAACGCACAGACCGAACCAAGGTCACCTCGCTGTCTCTGATGCGTTAACCTCAATCTGTCCCTGGGTGCAGCATTATCGGTGGCGCTCTGCTCGTTGCCGGTCTCTATTACGTGCTCTGGGGCAAGAGCAAAGAGGAGCACGGGACGGACGGGGTGCGGCTGCAAAGCGACGGGGAGAAGAAAGCGGCTCGGCGACCGTCCGAGGCGGGGGAGGAAAAGGACAGCGAGACGTCCGACGCGACGGCCAAGGTTTGATGCGCGAGCGCCATCTGTAGCGATTCTCGCGCATCTTTACGCGCGAGTGGCGCGACACGACCACCGGTGTTTTTGTGCAGTGGTTGCCGAAAGAATGCGCGCAGGCGGGGCAAGATCAGAGGCCGGCCTTGTCTTACCGTCAGAAAGCCACTGCGTACTATTCTTCAGCGCCATGCACATCAACTGTATTAATAATGTATGCGTGTTAAGATTCACGTCAAGGTTTGTTTCGAGTGATGATGTACTTCATAAGAATGAATTAATCTGCTAGTTGTTGCCTAATCGTATACCCTTCTTAGCTCTGCATGCTAATCGTTTAACTCTTTCAAACTTACCTACCATTGTATGCGCATACGTGGCAAACCAGGTCTGATGAAGCAGATCCTTAATTATCCCTCGAAAACAGTATATCTAATTAAGCTTGCAAGCCTACTGGGTCTGGGTCAGTGCGACAAAAGGACTTGATGAAAAACTAAATGTTTTGTTCATCGGGTGTAGGCTCCTTGAGTTGGAAAGACCTAGGCCGACAAGGTGTCGAGGGCCCAGCTGAAGTCGACCACGAAAGGCCAAGCAAACCAGCATCTTAACAAATGGGGTAAGAGCATATATGCGCCGCATGATTGATGACTATTTGTTTTTTGCGCGGACACTTGCTTGCACGTGTTGGGACAAAAATTGTTCCAAGCACAACCCAGAAAGTCACGCCATGGGGTCTTTTCTTCTTTTACTCTTGTTTAATGAGATCAATCTTTTAGTCATTCGACGATCTTTGTACAGCAAATGCTTGCTAGCTTAGATTGATACAAAATCTAGACCCTGTTTGTTTATATATATATATATATATATATATATATATATATATATATATATATATATATATATATATATTGGTTTTAAAACAAAAAAACTTAAGTTTAAATAAAAAAGTGGTTTTTTCATCTAACTTATAAAAATTTCAAACCATTTTAAACCTAAAAGCCATAAGCTATGAGAGATATGTTTTTTTTTTGCTTTTGCGGAATGCAATATCCCTTTACCATTGAAGTCCGCTAAAATTACCCACAAAATACCATCACATATAAATCAAAACACATTCATTTTTTCCTCTTGTTCCTCCTCTCCACCCCACCACCCCCACTATACGCGATTCGATCCCCACACGTCAAAAGACCAGAGTGACTATGTGTGGTGGATTTATTATAGTGAATGAATAAGTGGTAACGTGTATAAGGGTATTTTAGACTTTACAACTTTAAACTAAAACTCAAGACCCAAAAAGTCAAATTACCAAACACTCTATGCTGACTTAAAAGCTATAGGTTTATGAACTGTTTAAGTATATAAAAAAAACTGACTCTTAAGCTATAAGCAAAAAAAAAAAACCTATACCTAAATAAACAGGATCTAAATATAGGTTGTTGTTGGCATAGGCAACCGTAGCAAAATAAGCAAATAGTACCATACTGCAATACCGTGCATGGCGATTCACATATAATTTGTGCTGATGGCGGTACTACGGCGAGACGCTGACGGCGGTGACGTACCATGGGGAGCCCGTGGCGGGTGACGGTGGTGCCGGCGGGGGAGGTGTGCGGGCGCACGACGGCGCGGGTGAGCCACTGAGGTGGACGGGTGAAGGTGGCCGAGGGCAGGTACTTCGCCGCCGACGCGGTGGCTGGGGAGCTGCCGTTCGAGGCGAGCGTGGCGGTCGAGGTGGTGTGCTGCATCCGGATGTACGTCTTTCACGGGAGAGCAGCTTGCGGTGCGTCTCCCCGGCCCGTGCGCACGGGGACTGGCTCGTGAGGCCGTGTAGGATCCCCTGGCCCTGCACGTAATTAGCTAGGTGCATGCATGCTATTGCTGCGCCACCTATTGAAGCACACAAATTTTACCTGATGGTAGAATTTGTTTGTGGTGTTGCTTCCGTTTACTGCAAAATGGAAAGGGGTATACCGGATACAGACGGTATCGAAAAGTGATTGGTTACATGTTGAAGCTTGTTCGGTGTGGTGGTCTGGTTCCATGCATGACTCCATCGGACTGTCGTGTTATCGCAAAAAAAGGGAACCGAGTCTGGACCAGATTGAGGCCGGCCTGGGTAGATTTTGGGCCCGAATAGAAGTGAAATTTGTTAGATGTGATGCTGATGATTTCGCCTTCTCTGAGTCTAGTGAACTCGTCGCCGCCTCGTTTCGACCGTGTTCATTGTTTCCGTCACCTCACGCGGACAAAAACGGATTTTTCGGATCTGGAAACACACCGTATTCGTCGCAACTTGCCACCGCCCTCGCACTTGCCAGCTCTGAGTTAGCTCGATCTGTTGGGGAAATAAGATGGCCCAGCGATCGGTGACCTCATCCTCTCCACCGGTGGTGGGATTCGCACGCTAACGTCGTCGGTGACTACAACTCGCAGAGGATGTCGTCTTCACCTCTCACCGCCATACGAGTTGGTGATGCCGATTGGCTAGTGTTGTTGCCCTACCCTGATCAGAGAAGATCGTCGTTGGAGCCGAGGAAGTCGGGGGCAGCCGCCGGCCATAAGTTCCTCTCCGCCACTACGTCGGATCCGAGGAGGATGTCGATGCAATGGTGTGCGGCAACAACAGTTGCCAGTGGTCGTGGCATCTCATTTCAGTCCTCGTCGGGCACTGCCGGTGCTTGCCGGCACCGAGTACAGTCGAGCCGCTTCCATGGACAACACTCTGTTTCGAACTAGAGGATGATCACTGTACACTGATGAGGAAAATGGACACGTCATACAAAACCAACCTGGTTTGGGACAATTTGGTTAGTTCGAGGTTCTGATTCGAATTGTTTCAGAGTTCAGAGTTGAAAACTGAATCCACGCCAAAGTTTAGAGTTGAAAGGTAGACCTTTTGCTATAATCTATAGTCATCGGTTTTTTAGTATTTTGCTACTACTTCAATAAAACACGATAATTTGTGGATGTTTGCATACAGAAAATTGTCCAGGTTCAATATCTAAATCAAATCGAAACTAGCCGCAGAAAATTTACGTGGGTCACTCTGCTAGTTCGATGGGGGGAAAATAGTGGTACGTGTTTGGGCTGTTTTTCTTTCTCCGGGCAGCTTTGCTCTCGAGAACCTCATCCAACAGTAACAGCTTACTGCACATTTCTGTCTCTAGACATTGGTATTTTGCACTACATCCGGACGCACTCCAGTATCAATTATCTACTTCTTCTAAGCCGATCTCAAATGCGAGCACCTTTCTTAAACCTACTGGATTTATAGTAGTAATTTCTAAAATCCACTTATCACCATGCGTACGTAATGCATTCACCGGCCGTGTGTGCATCAGAAATGGCAGGCCTTGTGCCAAACTGCCAACGAGGCGCGATCTGCTGACCCGGAGTGGATGGAGACGGAACAATGCCTTTGCACACCCTAATTTCTATCAGCTTCAAACGACATCATCGATATATCGGTCATGTATAATGTCTTCCTGTGTTTTTTCGGTTGTGGAAGGCATTACTGTGATGTACTAGTGTTGGATAACTCTCTTGCAAGTTGCATTGTAGTTGTAGGTCATAGTTCTCGATTGTTGTTTACGATGTGCTTGTTGCGCGCACTTGTATCGAGTTAATTCTTGGCGTAATTAAGTTTTCCTTAATCTATTATGTATCAAGTTTGCCTTAATCTTTTCTGCTTCAAATGACATGGTCGATATATCCGCCAAGCTCTGTTCTTCACTCAATTCTCTGTTATTACTACAGCATCCATTGCAATTTGCTCCCTGATGTTTCGTTTTTATTTATACGTATGTTGTGGTATTTTGACACACCTGGATTGTTAAATCATATTTCTTTTTTTTTTTAGAAAAACAAGATTGTTACCATTTCTTAGGTTTTGAAAATAAGACTCAAGTTCTTAGGCTCGACCAGTCTAGCTAAGAATCCTACAGTCGTATGCTCTAATACCAGCTCTGTCGGACCTGGATTTTCTTAATCCAGAATCCTCTGTGATTAGTCTGCGCTACTCCCTGAATCAGTAGGTAGCGCTCACAGTTCACATCACTGGATCATTTCATACATCGCGGAACATTCCAAACATAATATTACAACAACACAGTTAAATAGACCACGTCGGGTCGAGTTTACAAAAGTGGGCCGACCAGGCCAAATAAGTTCATTACATAACTTAAAGAAACAAGCGCAGAAGCAAAATGGACAACACGACTCCCCGCAGGCAAGCGACTGCGGCACCTTGTGTACCACCGATATTATCCAATGACTTGGGGAATATTGGCTATACACATATGCCAGCGGAGCCATCTAGACTGTGGCGGGCCCTAGCCTACGGAACTAACTACTCCTCGCCCTGGTCTTGACCGTTGAATCCTTGCTCCTCGTAGTAGGCATAATCGTCCTGCTCAGCGGATTCTGGGGTTTGGGGGGAAAGAGCGAGAGTGAGCACAACAACTGTGCTCGCGAGCCAACACAACAGATACAATAATATACATGCAAGGCTAAACAAGGATGAGTTCTTTTATTTGCGCAAAGCAATCTTTATAAATATCATAATTACAAATTCCTATGACTTAGCATTTTAAACAAATTGTATTTTATTAGGAAATATAATTACAATATTAAATAACAGTAGAGATTCCTTCCATCGGAGACTCTACAAATGCTTACTTTAATTGGAGCTACCTCCAAACATTAACCACACTGGATACGACGATCCAGGGAAATTACCCAAATCTCAGGCTAGATGAGCCGACCTGGTTTTTCAGTCCACCCACCAAGATTTTTGAAATAGAACTACCTCAAGTTAAGTTCCCATGTCCGCCTATGACCGTAGGCGCGTCTGTTTAAACAGTTTTGACTCTGCAGAGTTTGTACACTGTACCCACAAGAGACAATCATACTCGTTACCCCACATGATTCTGTAGTCATATAGTTGAGCGATAGTCACAGTAACATTTCAATCTATCTCGCCCCTTCCGTCGTTTCACCCATATGGGGTTACGCCCATACGTTGTGCGGGATGTTCACCACAGTCGCTAACGCAGATGGACCACGGCTTTCCACAACGTCTAGCGCAGCTGGCAACTTCACCATCGGTGTCCCATTCAAGACTTCGCTTGCACAACTTCGCTCCTCCACCAGTGAAATAACTTTCGGGGTCTAATAAATTTACTGAGCCAAGTTGCACTTTGCAGACTTGTGGTTGTACTTGTTTTACACGGGAGGTCATGACAGGATTAAGTCCTTAATCCATCCAGGCGGTGCATACCACATACCAACCACTCTCGTGCACGACGGCACCCACCACTCTTTCCATCCGCCCAGATATGGTATTCGCAAGTTTTAGGGTTTTAGAGAAGTGTAAAACCAATTAACTTAACCACTTCAGTCATCTAACCCAATGACTGCCCAAAATAATCTTTATGCATAAAGGATGATGATTAGGGTGATTAGCACCCTGGTACTCAAGTAAGGCTAGCATGACACCTGAGTACAGACTATAACTAGTAAGTTACCATATAATTACTATGGTGACAAGGATCAGGGAATTCAATTATCAAAGACAAGGTATAATAATTACTTAACAATCAAGCTGGTATTTAGCTACCTTAGGACCATTTAACATACATTGGCATAAAAACTAAAGCATGCAGTTTGCTATTTTAAAAGAACATAATTTGCATAAAATGTAGGTTCAACATGATCAAAGTGTTGACTCGCCTGGGTCGAAGGTTGAAGAATCTAAGTATCCTTGAGCGTGATCGAAGTTGGGGTCACCGGCTTCTTCGTACTCTACTCGGACGATCGCACCGGAAATAAAGAAACAAGCAAACATACCAAATAAATACAACATTCATAATAAATGAATTCAAACATAAATCAGAAAAGTACCATAATATAGGTTTTGAAATTTCAAATTTTTGGGCACAAGTTTCATATTTTTCGGAGTTATAATGAAAAAGATATGAATTTTTGAAACTTTAAAATGATTTTTTAATTAAACAAAAAATCCAAAAATCCAAAAAATTCCCGCGCCGACACGTGGCCTCCAGTCCACAGCACAGTGCGTGGACCGGGTCCACGCATGGGCGCGCGGGTCCGCGAAACAGTGACCGGTGGGCCCCATTTGTCACCCGCAACGGCGACTGCCGGTGGGGTCCACCCGTCAGCGCCCGCGCGCGTGGATAAGGCTGGGGCGACGCGTTAGAACGCGTCGCCCGTCTTCCATTGCTGAGCGGAGCGAGCGAGGCGAGGAAAGCGGGGAGAGGGAGAGAAAGAGAGAGAGGGGGCGGGGCGGGGCGCCGCACGCAGCGGTGGCAGGCGGAGAGAGGAGATGGCGGCTGGAGGCGGGCGGGCGAGGCGGGACGAAACCGCGAGGCGGCCGTGAAGGTGGCGGCGGCCGAGTTGGAGATGGGCGGTGGCGGCGAAGCGATGGCCGGCTTCGGAAGGAGGCGAAGGGTGGGGAAGATGAAGAGGCGAGGCGAGAGAAGATGAAGGGTGGGCGGCTTAAATAGCGGCGGGGAGATGAGCGAGGAGGTGGCCTCGGGAAAGAGCGGATGGTGGAGCTACGGTGGATGGGCACGGCGGGCATGGGCGCGTGGCGGCGGGGCCAGGGGCACCGAGAGAGGCGCCTTCGAGGAGGAGGCGCGGGCGCTCTGAGGCGAGGGGGCAAGGCGGGTGAGGCGCCTTCTTGCGCGAGGAGCGGCGGCTCTATCGAGGATCTTGTGGCCGGTGCAATGTGATCCACGAGGATGGGCACGCAGCCAGGCGGCGAGCGAGGCGGGGAGCGGCGACCGAGGCGCGGGCCGGAGGAAGACCGGGCTGAGCAGGGCCCCAAGTCCAGGTAAGAACTCTAACACCGAAATTTGAAAATTTTGAAATAGAACAATTAGATTTTTGGAAAGTTTTGAAATTGAAACCGGTTGTTCTTGATTTACAGAAAATGGATGTTACAAGGAACGCGGCGCGGCAGCGGGGACGGCGGCCGTGGGCGGCATGTTCTTCTCCTGGTCCCTGGCGACGCTCGAAGTCGCGGTGGATCTTGCGCATGGTAGAGCAGCTGTAGGAGGAGCGCTGCGCCATGGACGCGGCCATGGTTGTGTAGAGAGGAAGGAGAGGAAGGGACGAGATGAATGAGTTGTGAATGCGGCGCCACTGGCTGCGCGGCGCTAGGGTTTATAGCCACCCGAGGCGGACGGGAGGTCACCGAGTTGGAGTCGGAATTGGGAAGCGTGAATGCCAAGCAGAGTGGAGTGGAGGCGTGGAGCGAAGCGATCGCTTTCCTAATTTGATGGCGGGGAGGGTTATTAATGGCCGGGAGATTAGGAGATTAGAAATTTGGATTGGACGGTGTGGATCGTTCGTTGGAGCGATTAACTCGTGTGATTAATGAATCCGCATCTCCCTGGTTCTACGCGGCAGCGCGCCACCGCCTCGAGCTCCTTCGTCCCACCATCGCTTGGAACCAACGCTTCTGAATCCGACTCGTACCAGGAGACTTCCGACTATAACCCTCGCGTCGTCCTCTCATGCCAAAACCATTAGCTCATAACATCCCACCAATATGTTTTAAACTATCTAGATTGGTACATTAAAACTATATCATTAGATTTATTGTTAAAAATACTTTTATGATTTTATTAGCATATATTGTTATAAAGTTATAAAAATTAACAGTTAAAGTCGCATCTCGAATACCATAAAAACGCAAAAAAAAAAATCAAACAAGAAAGAACGGAGGGAGCCCCGAGGGTGACTGCACTCCCTAATACGCGCCTAGAATTCCTGAAGTCGGGCACAAATCTGCGACCTCACCGAGCACAAGCACGCGCTATCCAACTGAGCCACACTCACGTGTATGTAAATATGAACACCGGGATTTCAAACTCGTGGATAGAATTAATACTCACATGACTTCCACCATTCCTAAAAATGGTAGTTCTTGCATGACCTCTTTTTATATCTATCGTTGTTTTATGTTAATTTTTTAATAGAAATAGCTTTACCTCAATATAGGGCAAAATAATGTGTTTTGTCCTAGGTGTACAGCAACACACAAGTAGGGATGGCGGACATACACGAGAGAATGAGATATTTAAAATTTACACAGGTTCGGGCATCCACAACGAGGGTACCCTACTCCTGTCGATGCGTTGCCCGACCCACAGCCGGGGGCTCGACTCTGAGAGAAAAGACCCTATGGAGAGCCTCCAAGAGAGTAATTCGGAAGGCACACCAATTTGAGAATGTTGTATTGATTCAAGAGATCGGGGGGCTGTTTGGCTCATGATTGCAATGAAACAAGTTAAAATTTGGCATAGCCAAAACTTAGACAAAACCAAAATTGGACAAAAATAACGTTCTTTGGATTGCGGCTAAGCTAAATTTTGGTATTACCGAAATTTTGGTGAGCGGTTTCCTCACACTCGGATTGCCCGCGTGTGACACTGAATTTTATTGGTATTACCAAATTTTTATTGGCATTACTAAATATTGATAGCAAACCAAACGATAACCAATTTTTTTTGTCATAGCCAAAATTTGGTTTGGTTCACGTTGGTAACAAACAAAACATGCCCTGATACAAATGAGCCCCATAGGGGGTATTCATAGGCTCTTAGTCTAGTACAAAGAACTAAAATACCATTTATGGTAGGTAGCTAAGGGTTGCAACGTCGTTGACTTGTTCCTTGAATGAGGTCATTCCTTGCATGAATCCCATCTTTAAGGGGCGTGGGTCTTCTCCAACATGATTAATTAGCCAAATTTTATGCATCCTCTAGTCACAAAATAGTGACGCTTTGGAGATTGATGCAATCTTCAAAAATGCAATTTTGAACCACTACTTTCTATTTTTAATATGTTTACAAAACCAAATATAATTATAATATTATGAAAGTTCTTTTCAAGACACATCTACATATATCATTTTCACATGTTGAATCTAAATATTCACAAAGATATTGATAGCCAAAGTCTAGAAAGTTTAACCGCATGCATCCCAATATCACTCTTTTGTGATTTACGGGAGTACTACCATATGTTAAGTTAACATCTCCGCCACTACTAAAAAACATACATATGATTAACCTTTTCCGTATATATAGCTTTACCTCAATATAGCACTTAGCATAAGTCTGTGCAATCCTGTCTGCTAAGTTCACATGCTAGATATAAGTGGACTCGAACCATTGCCTCGCAAAATATCCATGTTTAACTTTTCAAACAGAAATACCTTTACCTTAATTTAGCACAAAACAATATGTTTGATTATCTATCTATCTATCTATCATCTCATTAAAGCAATAGAAAAAACAGTCATCGCGTTCGCTTTCAAGGCCTAAAGATTCTCACGTTAATCAATGAAAAAAGAGAAAGATCTACACTATCGATGCCGACAGGTTCATATTATAACGGTTTAGATTAAAAGAAAGGCTACATAGCAAGCACAATCCAAAAATATCTGCAATTCGAAATAAAAATAGCAATTTGATTTCAATATAAATTCTAAAACAAAAATCCCTGAATAAATATAATTTAGAAAAAATAAAAATATTAGCAATTCGATTTGTATACAAATTCCAACAAAAAATAACTAAAATTAGCAATAAAAAAATAAAATTAGCAATTTTATTTTGATATGAATTCCAAGTTAAAATTCCAAAATATTGTAATTTAGAATTAAAAAACTAGAAATTGGATTTGTATATGAATTACAACAAAAAGAATATGAAGTTTGGAATAAAAAATATAGGAGAATTTATAATTTGATTTTCAAATGAATTTCATAGAAAAATCCACAAATAATTAAATCTATTAAAAATAAAATAAAATTAGCAATTCAATTTTGAACTCCGATGAAAATAACTAAAATTTTAAAATAAAAATAAAACAAAATAAACAATTTGATTTCGTACGAACTTTTCAGTAAAATCAGTAAATAAATATAATTCAGAATAAAAACTAAAGAAAATAATTAACAATTGGATTTGCAAAAGAATTCAAAAAACAAACTTAAATTTGTAATAAAAATAAGATTATACATTTGATTTTGATATGAATTCCAAAATAAAATCATTAAATAACTAAAATTTAGAGTAAAATACCTAAATAATTTCAATATGGAATGAAATGAAAGAAAAATAGAAATTGGATTTGTATACGAATTCCAACAAAAATAATTAAAATTTGGACTAAAAATAAAATAAAGTTTTTAATTTGATTTCCTTGCGAATTCCAATGTAAAATCCCTAAATAACTATAATAAATAATAAATAAAATAAAATTACCAATTTATTTTGTGTACGAACTCCAAATAACTAAAATTGAGTGAAAATAGAAGTTATAGCGAGAATTGCATGAGTGGTGCCGGAGGATAGCATGAGGGTGTCAGAGAAGACCATGAAAGAGTGCAATGACTGTAATCTACACTACAGGAATACGTTGACCCATAGGGAAGCTAAGAGCCGAAGCAGTGATGATGCGTACACGCTAGGGGTGGCCCGATCTTCACGGCGTAGGTTGAAGAACAAAGCGAATCTTGCTGTGGACAGCGGTGATAACTAGTTGTGAGTAGCGGAAAAGGGTAACTAGCTTTAACCTGCCAAGGTTGGATGCGACCAAGCGTTGGGGAGAGCGATCCAAAGCCTTACGGACTCAGACCGCTATCCGAACAATCACGAAACCACAATCCGGAACTAACCCACACAAAACGCCTAGCGTAGAGCACGAATTAGGGGATCCCAGAGGAATCTTCTTGCAAATCCAAGAGAACTCACAAGAGCAAAAGGAGCAAGGAACTCAGCGGTCTTCTTTGCAATTTCATATATCGGTTTGTTGAAATATCAAAAGTACCTCCATGGATGGGAGTAGAGGGTATATATACTAGGAACAACCCTCCTAGCTGGGTATGAACATAAGTCACCACGTTTGGAAGGTGGAAGGCCAAGCTGGTTGAAGCATTCAAGGAGTCTTCTCGGTTTCTCGCGCGTCTGCTCAACCTGCGCAGTCTTTAGTAAAATAGCAATAACTCTCTCCTCGGAAGTCCAAATGACGAACCGTTTGTTGGAGGTGAAAATAGACTTGATTATCTTTCCATCCATATAGGATAGGTATAGTGAAACGTTCCTGGTTGGTGTGCAAGCACTTAAGAAGACTTCAGTTTTCGCGCAGCATTTATCAGCATGTGCATTTGTTACTAAAATGATCATAACTTTCATTACACAACTCCAAAAATGCGGTTTGAAGCGTAGGAAAATAGACTTGACAAACTATCCAATGCTCTGGTGTATGCTGGCTGGAAACATTATAATTCATGCAGATAATGATTGCAAAACTCATTGGTTTCTGGACCTCCTTGTTCCTCTCCAATGCACTGAGTTCAATCAAAGAAGAGGACATTGGAAGCACTACTAAGTTATTGAGATCTGGAATAAGTTCTAAGTTAGCGTTCACCTGATCAAGTATTTTTTTAGCACGTCTTCTCGAGATTGGTCCTTGATATTGTTTGTCCTTGAGAATATCTTGGTCGCGGAGATGATCTTCTGTAGCATGGTCATTGAAGGTTGGGATGTCCTCATCATCCTCCCCTCCTTGAAAAGGAGTCGTCCTCGACTCCGTTTGGTCCAAAGTATGGAGAGAGGTCGGATACATTGAAGGTCTCACTAACGCCATACTTCTGGGAAGATCAATCTTGTAGGCATTGTCATTAATCTTTTGAACCACTTTGAAAGGGCCATCTGCTCGTGGCTGTAGCTTGCACTTGCTTTTGGTCGAGAAGCGATCTTTTCTAAGATGTACCCATACCAAGTCACCTGGTTCAAACAATATTTTCTTTCTTCCCTTGTTTGCACGCCTCTCATACAACTGGGTCATCTTTGCAATATTCTCTCTCGCCTTTTGGTGAATCTTCTTGACATGTTCCGCACGTTCGTTTGCATCTAAATTGGCGCTCTGCAGCGGTAAAGGCAAAAGATCTATGGGAGCGATGGGTTTGAAACCATATGCAAGTTCAAATGGACAAACTTTAGTGGTCGAATGTACCATACTGTTGTATGCAAATTCCACATGAGGTAGACACTCTTCCCACATCTTCAAATTTTTCTTGAGCATTTCGAAGCAACATGGACAATGTTCGGTTCACGACTTCAGTTTGTCCATCCGTTTGAGGATGGCATGTTGTGAGAACAACAACTTGGTCCCAAGCTTTCCCCACAAGGTCTTCCAAAATAGCTCAAAAACTTAGTGTCTCGATGCGATACAATAGTTAGTAGCACGCCATGTAAGCGTACAATCTCCACTGAAAAACAATTGACAATATGTGAAGCATCATCGCTCTTATGACATGGAATAAAGTGAGCCATCTTGCTAAACCTATCAACCACAACAAAAATTGAGTCCCTCCCCTCTTTGTCAGAGGTAAACCAAGAACAAAATCCATTGAAATATCTTCCCATGGAACATTAGGAATAGGTAAAGGAATGTACAAGCCATGAGGGTTCAAGCGGGACTTAGCTTTATTGCATGTCTCACATCGCAATATATATCTTTCAACGTCGCGCCTCAACTTTGGCCAAAAGAAATGGTCGACCAACACACTCTCGATTTTCTTAGCACCAAAATGGCCCATAAGTCCGCGAATGAGCTTCTGCAAAAGCAATAGGCGACAGAGCAATCTGGAATGCATAGCTTATTAGCGAAATAAAAACCATCATGCAAATGAAACTTGTCCCACCCTTTCCATTACCACATTTGGAAAATGGTGCGAGAAAAATATGAGTCATGATCATACAATTCTTTGATACTTTCTAACCCAAGAACTTTAGCATCAAGTTGAGAAAATAAAGCATGGCGTCTAGACAGGCATCTGCTACAACATTATCCTTCCCTTTCTTATACTTGACAATGTAGGAAAAGATTCAATGAATTCACTCCATTTTGCATGTCGTCGATTCAGTTTTAGTTGACCCTTAAGATGTTTCAAAGATTCATGGTGCAGTGTATCACAAATTCCTTAGGCCACAAGTAGTGTTGCCAAGTTTTCAAAGCTCTCATGAGGGCATACAATTCTTTATCATAAGCAGAGTAATTGAGAGTTGGACCACTTAACTTTTCACTAAAATAAGCGATTGGCCTACCTTCTGCATGAGTACTCCTCCAATCCCTATACCACTTGCATCACATTCAATTTCAAAGTCTTACTAAAATGGGAGTGCAAGGAGTGGTCTGATGTCAACTTAGCTTTCACTCTTCAAATGCCTTCTCTTGTGTCTTACCCGGTGAAAAGTTACTTGCTTTCTTTGTCAATTCGTTGATTGGGGCAGCAATGGTGCTGAAATCCTTCACAAACCTCGATAAAAACCAACAAGGCCAAGGAAGCTCCTCACTTGGCTCACATTTTGTGGAGGTAACCACTCACGACGACCTTTATCTTCTCCTTATCCACCTCCACTCCTTGACTGAAACAACAAAGCCAAGAAAAACTACCTTGTCGGTGCAAAAGAAGCACTTGGCAAGGTTAGCGTACAACTTTTCCATTCGCAAGACACATAGCACACTTTCTAGATGTTCAATATGTTCTTCAAGAGACTTCTTTGTAAATTAAGATATCATCGAAGTAAACAACAACAAATTTGCCAATAAAAGCTCTAAGCACATGATTCATCAATCTCATGAAAGTACTTGGTGCATTTGTCAATCCAAGCGGCATGACCAACCATTCATACAACCCAAATTTTGTTTTGAATGCGTTTTCCACTCATCACCCTCTCTCATTCGAATTTGGTGGTAGCCGCTTATAAATCAATCTTAGAAAAGATGGTTGAACCACTAAGCTCATCAAGCATGTCATCAAGTCTAGGTATTGGATGCCTATACCTTACTGTTATGTTATTAATGGCTCGGCAATCTACACACATTCTCCATGATCCATCTTTCTTTGGGACTAAAAGAACCAGTGCAACCACAGGTGAGAGACTTTCTTTTACATACCCTTTGTCGAGTAGGTCGTGTACTTGGCGTTGAATTTCTTTGGTCTCCTCTGGATTTGTGCGGTATGCTGGTCGGTTAGGAAGTGGGGCACCAGGAACAAGGTCAATTTGATGTTCAATGCCTCTTTTTGGTGGCAGCCACAGGTGGTACCGTCGGAAATACGTCATCGTAACCACAGAAGAGATTCAACACAACACTCGGTAAAGTAGAGGTAAGTTGTTAGTTGATAAAGGCTTTCCTTGTGCAGAGTACAAAGAACATGGCATTAGGTTCTCTCAATTCTTTTATATCCCCTTTCCTAGCCATCATCACTAATCCCTCTTTTCCCGTGTCTTGGTATTTTGCTTTGTGGAGATTGATTTGGTTTTGGTTGCACTCGCTCACTATGTTTGTGGTTATCACTCAAGTGTTTCTCACTCTCTCATTGTTTCTTTTCAGTTCATCCTTCATTATCTCCTCGGTGTTAAAGGAAGCAAAGTGATCGCTCCCTTTATACATAAAAACAAGGGTATTGGCTCGGCAACTAATCGAACATCACGATCATATAACCAAGGTCGCCCCAAAAGTAATCGGCATGCTTGCATTGGAACCACATCACACTCCACACGATCTTGGTATTTTCCAATTGAGAATTGGACGGTCACAATGTTGTTCACTCGCAGTGCTCCACAATCATTGAGCCATTGCATCTTATATGGGGCAGGATGACGTCGTAGTTTTAGTCCCATTCGTTCTACCAATTCTAGACTTGCAATGTTATTGCAGCTGCCATTATCAACAATAATGCTGCATACCTTGCTCATGATGGTGCCTCGAGTGTGAAATAGGTTATGTCGCTGACCAATTTCTCCTTTCACAACATTAACACTAAGCACACGTCGAGAGATAAAACAATTGTTGTCTCCATCATCAGCTGGAATACCATCATCATCCGATGCTTCTTCAAGTAGCCCATCCTCCTCTGGCTCACTCTCAGATTCCCATTCTCCTTGTTCATTAACAAGCAAGTTTCTTCTGCTAGGGCACTCAAAGGCAATGTGCCCACGCCCTTGGCACTTATGGTACTTAATTTGTTTGCGAGATGTAGTTCTTCTTGTCGATGTGGAAGATGATGCTCCTATTTTTCCACTAGGCGTCGATTATCTTGGTGTCCTGCGGTGAAAAAGCCGGCGAGGGTGTAGGCTTGGCGGCGGAGTAGATGGAGCGTCTCGGCGAGGCACCTTGAGAACGACGACCAGCGGAGGATGTACTCGGTGTTGGCGGCGCCATGGAGTGAAAAGAGCGGTTCCCAAAAGGCGACCACGTCCTTCTTGTCGAATCTTTCTCTCCGTGCGCATAGCACAGGCAACAAGATCTTGCAGATTGTTATAATGAAACATCTCAACAAAACACGAAATTTCATTATTTAGACCATGCAAAAATCTTGCCATCTTGGATTGACATCCTCTCGAATCCCAAAGATGATCAAGAGTAATTCCATTTCTTTATAGTACTCGTCCACCGTTTTAGACCCTTGTCTTAACGCTTGCAACCTATTGCGAAGGTCATATTTGGTAGCTTGAAGGCACAAAGCGCCTTCTCATCACTTGCTTCATTTCATTAAGTATTGATATGACCACGCCCGATTGTAGCTGATTTTGTTGCATTTGATTCCACCAAGTGAGAGCATAACACGAGAATTCAAGCGAGGCAAGATTTACCCGCCTTTGATCGGAGAGATTATGGATACGAAAAATCTGATCACATTGTTCTTCCCAATCAAGATAAGCATCAGGGTCTTCTATTCCCTTGAATTTAGGGACGCTCAACTTGATCCGAGCAATATTATCCGGATCATCCCTTTCACGGCGACCTCGAAGCTGTCCTCCCTCACCATGGGCACCACCACGATGTGGGGGTGGATGCTGTCCGTAGCCATCATGATCTGCAAAAGCTTCATCGTTGTCATCATATTCTTCTCTATACTGCGACCGTCATGCACATATTGGTCATTGAAGCGCTACGGTGGCCAAAACCACGGCCGTGAGCACCTCCCCATCTTTGCGAGAATATGTGCGGTGCGCCTAAACCACGATGGGCACCGCCCTCGTCCATCACCCGACCAAGATCTTCTTTGGTCGTGGAAGCCGTCATTAGCGGCGGCTCCCATCGAGTTCTCATCGGCGGCTTCACCTTGATCAACAGCGAGGTTAGGTTGGCGTAGACCCCACCACCGCGGACGGAAGGCGTTCATTGAGCATCGTCCCATGGCACGAACGGATCATGTAATTGTTGCATCTCGGCTCGTGTGGTGGTTGTTCATCTCCTTCATGATTTTCCCCATGTACACTTTCGTTGGAACTGCCATGTTAGCGAAGAGAAAGTGGAATAGGTAATATTTGTGGAATCACACAACCTCACCTCTTACTCACCAATGTTCTTATCGTTCTCAATGGGCGACAAGAGTGCAAGAGTGGCGATACCTTGGATGTAGTCAAGCGATTGAAAGGACACGAATCGAAACAACCGGCCGCCGGGTTTTAGTGGGGCTTAGTGGGCTAAACAAGGAGGGTTGTAATCTTGGGATCAAGTCGTAAACCACACAGCGGATACGTGAATGTCACGGTCCAAAACAGAAAAAAATTCGATTGCAAGAATTTGAATATTGCAATTTTGACAACCGCAACACAACCCTTCGCTTTCTTCTTCTCTTTTTTTGTATTCTCTTTTCTTTCTCTTTTTTTGTGTTCTCTTTTTCTTTCTCTCTTTTTTTCTTTTGATACTAAGCAGCAAGCAACTACTAAAACAAACACGGTGCAAGATATCGATGGTGACCGAAACAAGATGAGCACGAGCGGCACAAGATTAACGATACTAAACAAAGGTTTGGTAATTTTTTATTTTGGATCTGGACTTTTAGGATAGAAATCGAAATAATATCAACACAAGAAAAAGTGATGCACTAAAGGTTAATTTGTGAATGAAACCTCACCGTGACAATGAAAGCTCGATACCAAATGATGCGTACACGCTAGGGGTGGCCCGATCTTCACGGCGTAGGTTGAAGAACAAAGCGAATCTTCTTTGTGGACGTGGGGATAACTAGTTGTGAGTAGCGGAAAAGGGTAACTAGCTTTAACTTTGCCAAGGTTGGATGCGACCAAGCGTTGGGGAGAGGCGATCCAAGCCTTACGGACTCAGACCGCTATCCGAACAATCACGAAACCACAATCCGGAACTAACCCACACAAAGCGCCGGAGCGTAGAGCACGAATTAGGGGATCGGAGGAATCTTCTTGCAAATCCAAGAGAACTCACAAGAGCAAAAGGAGCAAGGAACTCGGCGATCTTGCTGCAATTTCATATATCGGTTTGTTGAAATATCAAAAGTACCTCCATGGATGGGAGTAGAGGGTATATATACTAGGAACAACCCTCCTAGCTGGGTATGAACATAAGTCACCACGTTTGGAAGGTGGAAGGCCAAGCTGGTTGAAGCATTCAAGGAGTCTTCTCGGTTTCTCGCGCGTCTGCTCAACCTGCGCGATCTTTAGTAAAATAGCAATAACTCTCTCCTCGGAAGTCCAAATGACGAACCGTTTGTTGGAGGTGAAAATAGACTTGATTATCTTTCCATCCATATAGGATAGGTATAGTGAAACGTTCCTGGTTGGTGTGCAAGCACTTAAGAAGACTTCAGTTTTCGCGCAGCATTTATCAGCATGTGCAGCTGTTACTAAAATGATCATAACTTTCATTACACAACTCCAAAAATGCGGTTTGAGCGTAGGAAAATAGACTTGACAAACTATCCAATGCTCTGGTGTATGCTGGCTGGAAACATTATAATTCATGCAGATAATGATTGCAAAACTCATTGGTTTTCTGGACCTCCTTGTTCCTCTCCAATGCACCTGAGTTCAATGAAAGAAGAGGACATTGGAAGCACTACTAAGTTATTGAGATCTGGAATAAGTTCTAAGTTAGCGTTCACCTGATCAAGTATTTTTTTAGCACGTCTTCTCGTGATTGGTCCTTGATATTGTTTGTCCTTGAGAATATCTTGGTCGCGGAGATGATCTTCTGTAGCATGGTCATTGAAGGTTGGGATGTCCTCATCAAGTGATGTGCTACTCGCTGGAGCCATTGAACAGATAGGCTAGAGCCTAAGGAGCCTAGCTAGGGTTGCGACGACGAGTAGTGAGTGTCGGCGTTGTTGAAGAAGTCAGTGGCAAAAGAAAATCGATGATGGTGAAGCCTTAGCGGAGAGGAGATGAAGATGAGCTTTGAGCGATATAGGGTCATTGGGTAGCTAGAAGCATGCCATCGTTGGTGAAGGGCGCAACGTTACCGGTGATGGCGATGGCGATAAAATTCTCTATATCATTAGACAACGACTAAAGTAAACATGTCGATATCAGTAAAGATAGGAGCTCATGTGAGGAAGCCACAACATTGAGTTGGTCAACATCGAAGAAGATGAGCAACCGACATTGGAGAAGAGGATATCGAGCATATGTAACAACATGTGTGTGTCTATGCATGCATTCGTACGAATGGAAGCACGGGCATACAGAAACAAATGAGCAAAGATCTCGGAGTAGAGATGGTGCAGTAGTAGGGAATAGGTTCGGGGTTAGGGTGGATATCAGTACTCATTTTACCGAGCTTTTTTCAAAATTGACACAGTTTGATTTATTATCATTTTATTTATAGTTTGGAAGTTTTTTTAGAACCGAGCAAACGAGCCAAGTCGAGTTAAAGTGAAATCCAATTTCATTAAAAATTAACTCATTTCAATGTTTAACCAATTAACGAGTGTAATTGGAGCAATTTTTAACCGAGCCAACGAGCCCCACTAACGAGCTTTTTTCCACCCCTACTCGGGGCCACCGAAGAGAGCCCGACGGGTGTCTCCGCTAGGGTCGTCGACGATTGCACGTGTATGCATATTTGATATCCCAACATTAAACAATAATGGGAGAGAAGTGGGAGATAATTATGTGGTAGAGTATTGCATTGGAAGGGGTAGCAATTGAGAGGGAGATCTAGTGATACGCGGTGGCCCGATCTTCTCAAGTTGTACACCACGTGCCAGTGCACGGACTTGCAACTCTATGGATATTCGCCAACACGCACCAGGATGATTGCACCTAGACCACGAGAGGAGATCGTCAAGCCCTCAATTCCCAACGAAAAAGCAAACTTGACCTTGATTAGCAGAACGAAACAACAGATCGGCTAATTCCCTCACAGTAGTTCGCGCATAAACTTTGTTGTTGAGAGAAACAAGCAATAGCTCGTCAAGCCCTCAATTCCCAACGAAAAAGCAAACTTGACCTTGATTAGCAGAACGAAACAACAGATCGGCTAATTCCCTCACAGTAGTTCGCGCATAAACTTTGTTGTTGAGAGAAACAAGCAATAGCTCGTCAAGCCCTCAATTCCCAACGAAAAAGCAAACTTGACCTTGATTAGCAGAACGAAATAACAGATCGGCTAATTCCCTCACAGTAGTTCGCGCATAAACTTTGTTGTTGAGAGAAACAAGCAATAGCTTTGTCTATTCTTTTACTCAAAATTGTGGTCTGCCCGTATCACCGTTTGCTAGACATTTTTAATGGACCAAGGTCCTTTCCTAGCGGCTGATTGCATGGCGGCTGATTTCCTAGACCAAATTAATTGGTTTCCAAAACCTTGCCAAGTAATACTAAAAAAAATAGAAACATGCCTTAATGGTCAATACATCACGTAGGACTCCAATACTTTCCTACGTGATTGGCTACGTGCATGGCGCAGTCCATCTCCATAAATCGTGTACGTCTCTTCCTACCTTGTACTTGTAGATACTTTCCATTTTGATGGAACATGCAATAGTCGGACTCCTTGTAGACGATCTTCTCGTGCCTTGTCGTGTAGACGTAGCCGCACACATCGTAGTATCTAGTATCTTAGACAGCCAGTCGCACCATGACCTCGACACGTAGAACTCAAGGCAACACCGATCCTGTCTTCCGCCTTCTGGTACACGTGCTGGACTCGCCAATAGGCACAGTGGCGTCGACTCTGGTACCACCTGTGATGGCTCTTTTTCTTTTTCTTCGAACCTGAAAATAAGTAAAGTACAAGCATTAAATAATATAAAATTCTTGTTAAAATTAATGACATGTTCATTAAGATGCAAGTTCACCTGATCTTGTAGTTTCTTAGCACATGCTCTTATAATTGGTCCAGTCGGCAGCTCGATGTGTATATCTTGAGCATTAGGTGGAGGAGAATAAAGTGTTGTAGGGATGCCCTCCCTCATCATCAAGAATTGGGCTTGCTATTGGATGTTGAAGTATAAAAGTTGTGGTGGCGAGAAGAGATGAAGACACATGGTCCAGTGGGGCAGTCGACGTGTGAGGAAAGATAAGTTCAATGTAGGTCGCCCATGGTGCATCAGTGTATGCGTGAGCAAGGTATTCTAATACCATGTAAAGTAGTAAGATAATTTACAGCACACATAATCAATATATTGCTTAAATTAAATAAATGTACATGTGCATGAATACAATAAAAAAAAGAGAGTAACTAATAGAGCAAGAATTGGACATGCATCTACATGATCTATGCATAATGGAGAGGATTATGTTTCTAAGAATCCTAATACTTATCACGCTCAATCATTTTCTTCCATCAAAGCTCAGACTTCAATTATGCTTCTTAAGTTGTATTTTCTTTCAAACTTCTATTGTCATTTCTAATATTTATGATGTCTTGGAAATCTAAATTACCTACAAGATACATAAATATATTCTCAAACATCTAAATTATATCATTTGGTAATATAAACTTTAAAATAAATATAACTGTGCAAATACACTGGTCACCCTGCTAGTTCACTATTATGTGTGGCCATATTATAACAGTGTATATTAATAAATATGGTACAATTGTCTAACAAATACAATTATATTTTGAGTCATAAGCATTAGAGTTGTAAAGCAATACAAATATATCTTCAAATTTAATCGCGCAATTGCAGGGGCAATTTGGCTAGTTAATATAGATAGGGGATCCTTGTACTTAAGAAACACTCCAACACAAACTTTTTACTAAGGAGTAAGGACCGTACAACCATTCCACATAATAAACATTATGTGCACTGCGGCAATCCTCTACGCTTTTATTCACTACAAAGAACTTAAGCGCAAAATACAGAGTAATAAACTGGAATAATATTCGAAGCATTTCATGCATCAGCATTTGCAGGGTATTCTCTCATCCTGAATTTAATTGGAAGTCCAAGAACATGCATCGGCGTTGGATCCTTCTTGTGGGTTTCTTCTTTGCAGCCCATCTTCAACCTGAACTGTCTCACTAGGTAGTGCATAGCCACCATTGTTGCTGTCCTTGCAAACTCACTTCCAAGGCACATTCTTGGGCCTCCTCCAAACAGCACGAAGCAATACGGTGGGATCGAGGGCTGGTTCTCGAATCGAGCAGTATCAAACTAGCTGGGCTCATGGAAGAACTTGGCATGAAAATGCGTGATGCTTTGCGCAGTGAAGACCTGGCATATTGCAGGGCAATTGTTAGCGATGTGCTTTCCATTCGTATGCTATATAGCTTGTGGTAGTTAATAGTTGTTCCATATATATCCTGTATAGATTATGGTAGTTACAATTTGATTCGATCTTGTAAATCTTATGTAATCTCGTGTATTTACTGTTGCCAATCCAGCACATAGCAACATAAGCCACAGCCGCTGCAGCCTTTGGCTCACAGCCAATTCTTCTATTCCCGTTTTACATGGTATCAGGCTTCTTCTAGATCCCGGTCCTGCTCCTTGCTGCCCACCATGAGCACCTCGTCGTCGACCGGTTCTGCTTCTACCTCCTCCCTTGCCCTATCCACCGATACTGCCACCTCCCCACCCGCGACCACCATGGCGCCGGTGTATAGTGCCATCAATGTCACGAGCATCAACACGCACATTCCAATTGTGCTTGATTTGAAGACCACCAACTACACTGAATGGCGGACGTTCTTCACCACTATGCTTGGAAAATTTGCTCTTCTCCAACACATCGACGGCACCCCAACCCGTTGCACCGACACCACCTAGGTCCAACACGACTTCACCGTCCTCACCTGGCTTTATGGTTCAATCTCCAATGACATCCTCGACATCATAACGGAACACGAGCAATCCGCACATGCTCTATTGATCGGCGCCGAAGAACTCTTCTGTGGCAACATGGAGAGTCGGGCAATCTTCCTTGATGTCGAGTTCCACAACTTGGTCAAGGAGATCTCTCCATCACAGCATACTACCAAAAGATCAAGACTTGGGCCCTAGTCCGCGCTTCTCCAACGCGTCTCCATCATGTCGTTGAAGCTGGTGAAGAGTATATTCACCGGGAATGACAGCATGCCCTTCGCCACTGTCTGGAAGTCAGCGGCGAGGGCTTCTCTGATAGGACCTGCCTCCTGGCCGAAGACCACCGAACAGATGATGCTAAATGTAGGCCTCTTAGCCAGAGGATGAACTAGCAGGAGTTGGCAAGTAATGAGACGCTCAATGCCATCAAGATTCTGACTCTGGTACACACGATGTCACAGTCAATAAGATTTTGTGAATCATGTCCGTTTAATTGTTTTTAGCACGTAGCATCAAATGTTAATAATCACACATTAGCGATTTTTTGTGATTTTTTGTGTAGTTTCCATATTAGATGTAAGTTAAGGAAAGCAATAGAAGGTTGACACGTGCTTCCGGCCCTCACGTTTATTAATCGTACATCAGCGATCTAATAATGTTTACTTATTAGATGTAAGTTAACAGTGCGGCCGACCCGATTTTACACGGTCTTCTTAGCGTGCAACACGCGCGGCCTAACTACGTGTGGGGTGAATTGGGTCACACGAGTGGAGTGGTAAGCAGCACCAGGCCCAGTAGAAATACAAAATTATTGAACAGGTTGTGGTCGATCTCGTTGGGCCGGCAGCTTGCCGGCTTCGTGACACGGGGGATTGTCCGATCTTTTTGGTGAGGAATCGTGGATAATTGATGCGAAGTAGACGATATTGCTAGCTAAACACTCGCGCCAATACACCCTCAACTATTTAGAATACGCCTAAAACACACCGAATAGTTGATCGTCGTGAGACCACGAACGACGATCGCCAAGTCCCCAATTCCCAATGGAACGACGGCTTGACCTTGAATTGCGGAACGAATCAATGGATTGTCTAGTCCGCTTTTGTGCTCCCACGCACGTGCCAACCATCTATTGGTGTAACGCCTAGTGGTGGGGCCACATGCTTTCTGTCTTCGTCTAACCGTAGGTAATTCCTTTCACCCGTAAATAAATAGTAGGTCTACCCCGCATAGAATTATAAGTAATATTTCTAGGTTTGACCATTAAAATATAAATAATGGAGGCAGCTATTACACAGTCGTTTGTTTTTTTACATCATAGTCGATTTTTTGGACAGTTAGATTTTGATCCCACCATCCAGATCTCTCCCCCTCTCACTCATATATATACTATCCCCACCCTCCTGACCCTAACTCCCCTCACCCTCAGCTGCTACCGCTGCCCCTCCCCCACACGCTGCCTCCAATCACCTTGTCGGTGTTGATGGTGGCGCCGACAAAGCATGCCGACCAGCTCCTCCCTATGCCATTGCTCTCGCCTCCCTCCCTCCTCCCCAACCCCCTCCCGTGTCGCCATTCTTCCTCCTCTCTGGTGGTCCATCCCTACGCCGCCTTTTTCCTCCTCTCTAGCGAGCCGCCTCCCATAGCCCCCTAACCTCTTCGTTTCTCGTCGCCCCCGCCGACTGTTGCCTCCCACTGCCCTCCTCCGTCCCGCGATGTTAGCGTCACTGCCACCCACCACTGTGCCTCCGCCACCCCGGCCTCCCCCTAACCCAAGGGGGCACCGGTGAACCCCAACAGCGACGGCAGACAATGGTACCGGAGAGAAGGATGACGGTCGGTTGGAGAATTATGCAGACTGTACTGCCCAATGGCTACCAGAGAAGGCAATGGTGATGCGTAGAGCGTGAGGCAACATGGATGTCGAGCTAGAGCGGCATGCCTAGCATGTGGTCTCACCCTGGTTATCTGCCATGGCTGTGCTCATTGCGTCTACGTGTAGGGGCGGATCTGGGCCTCAGGCAGGGTAGGCTATAGCCCGAGGCCTAACAAAAATAGTAGTGTAATTTTTTTAGATACACGCCCAACAAAATGAGTGGCAGCATCTATCCTGAGGCAGCCCGAGGCTCAGCCGGCCCACGCCTCCCTCCCACATCGGCCCAAGCCTCCCTCCCAAGCCCCCCTGATGCGTGCATTCAGTCCAGGCTCCAGCGCCTCCAGCAGAGAGCAGACCTAAACCTAATCCCCTCTGCACCCAGCCACTGAGCCACCCACTGACCACGCCCTCGGCGCCTCGCGACCTCGCCCACCCGCCGCCCCTCCTGGCTCCCTCCGTGCCCTCCCTCACGCTTAGCGCGGCCGTGCCCTCCTTCCGCGGCCGGCGCCGCGCCCTCGCCTCGCCTCTGTGGCTCCTTCCGACTATCCCCATCCAACGCCACGCCCACAACCTCCATCTCCGTCCTCATTGAAGTCGCCGAGGCCCGTGGCCGCGTCGCCGGTGATCTCAGGATCTTCTCCATTCTTCAACAAAGAGGTGCTCAGCTCAGCTGAGCTGCTCAAGTAGTCAGGTGCAGACTTGAAGTAGTTCCTGGCTTCTTGGCTCTTGCCTTCTTGCATTTATGTGGATAATGAGACAGTTCTCTAATCTCTTCAGTATTTGCTCTTCACTCTTCAGGGCTCAGGCACCAGGAGCATTTTGCAATGTGCAGGGTGCGGGGTGTGCATATGGACATATGGTTGTAGACTTGTAGTCGTACACTTGTAGTTTGTAGTTCAATAGTTGCTTGACAGCCTTGACTTGTACTGCTTTGGTTCCTTGGTGTCTAGACTTGCCGGCGCTGCGTCCTCGCCCTCTGACGATCCGACCCCACCCGACGTCGCGCCCACGGCCTTCGAGCCCGGCCGGCGCAGCGGCCGCGCCGCCGGCAGCCTCCGTCCCCGCCCGGCGCCATGGCCGTGCCCTCACTCCATTCCCGTGCTCAGTGGCCAGTGCCCTCTGTGTTCTCTGCTTCTCTTGATGTCTTGGCCATAGGCTCAATTTTGCTCCTCATATGTTGATACATTGATGTGCCTTGGCCACTGCAAATGACAAATCGAACAGCATAACATCCAATATAGAGTTAGTTACCTTTGTTTTGCAATTTCCAATTAGCTTACTAGTATATTATGTTCAGACAATGCAGAGCTCACCAGGGAGGCTGCTGATGTGTTCATTTGGTGCTTGACTCAAAATGTAGTGTCCTACAAGCAGTGGGTGAGTAGCCTTTTGCCCATTTGCTCTTATAGCCTTACGCAAGAAAGTTGCAACTGATGTTTCTTAATTTGGATTTGAAGGAAAAACTTCATCCAGAAAATGTTGAAGCCAGTGTTGCTGCCTGGAGCAAAATAGCTGTTGATTGGAAGTGCTTAATTGCATAAAGCGTTGTGTTGTGCACAAAGTGCTTGAGGCCTTTTTTTTATGTCAAAATGAGATATTCTCAGTCGAGGGCAGTCAAAGGCTGAAGGCATTGACACTATTAACCGTATGCAAAGCCAAGCTAATTGAAAATTGCAAAACAAAGGAAACTGACTCTATATTAGACCTTGAATTGGCTCCCTGTAAGTGCATATTGTTAATAAGTGCGTTTCTTATTTAGAAAATAGAGATACAAAATAAAGAGGAGTAAGATATTATCATCTTATTTTCCAATACGAACACAAATGACCCGAGATTATTTTCCAAGACAGTTGTGCAAAGCTTGTGCAGAAGAGACCACCAAAGCTATTATTAATGAAATCTTCGTTATTTAGGTACTCAATTTGTATCTCTAAGATGCTATATTATTTATGTTTTGCCATATTTTCTTATTATATTTTATATTGAAGCATTTTTGCTAAAAATTTCATACCAATGAAGAATGAAGTATTTGTGGCTTAATTTTTGGTTATTATAGTGTGGATAGAAATTAACGTTAGTTTTACCCTGTTAGCCTATTAAAATTTAGTGCGACTAAAGGTTAAATCCTAAATTCGCCACTAAATGCGTGTACCCTTTCAAACAAAACAAAAGAAACATAGACCGCCTTTGGGAGGACGAGAAGACTGCGGAGGCCAAAACCAATACAAGGCTGACACGTGCGCGGGAGCATGGACGCCACGGCCACGCCAACACAAAGCGGCGAGGCAGGGCCACTCTGTCTTTTCTTCCCTTTTTGCGATTAGTATTCTGTAAGTTATCCTTTGTCCTCTAATGTGCTTCTAGATTGAAAAGTAGTACAGAACCTGAACTTCCAGTTTTTAAAGGGCAGAGCAATGTAATCGTCGAAACGGCTAACGCTGCTATCTCCAGCGTAGTGAACTATGCAAACAATGCTCCTGACCGGACTAGGTCTACCTCTACCCCGTCCACATCGATCATCCAAATTCCAAATGTTGTAATTAAATGAAAGGAGAACGAAGAGCTCGACCACTTCTCGCGCGAAAATCTATCGTCGAAATTTCACCAGTAACAGCCAGGGGCGGAGCCAGCACTGGTATAGGCCTCGGGCCTGCTCAATACGATTTTAACCCAAACTCAAATTTCAGTTGTGAAAAAACATTGATCAATAGTTATTTTAACTGCTATTTTTGGCTAGGCCTCGGGCCATTGTCCGAGAGGCCCAAGGCCCAGCTCCGCCCCTGGTAACAGCCGGTTACCGGTGTTACCGGTGAGGTGCGATAAATTATTCCGTACACAAATCATCATATCACAAATTTAGTCAAACGTCACCTTAAAAAAAACCTGCTAGTCAAGCTCAAGTTCTTCTCAGATAATGTTAACTTCCTGAATCTTGATGTATCACCGATATAATTCTAGTAAGCATCTATTACTTTATTTAGAGGTGTACGTACAGTTATACGCACACAGCGATGAACCAAGAAAATATGTTCGCTAGGCTCCTCGTGAAATTTCCCCAAGTCTTCAAATTGAGCCCATGTAAATACATGCGAGTATTTGTATAATTTCATCTCCAAGAAAAAAAGATATTCGCATAATTCTAATGGGATCCGGGGTCCCTAGTCCTTACCTTAAGTTTCCAAATAAATTCATAATACACATTTGAATTGAAACAACTTCAATTTCAGGCACTCAAATCACACAATGATGCAACCCAAGCAAAATAGTTAAATAGTTTGAGGTATATTCCAAGGTAACTATAGCAGAGCAAATATCATAATACGCCCATACGCCCTGTCCAGTTTTTTTTTTTGTGGCTTAAATGGTATTGTTTGTATGTGAAATAGCAAATCTAGCCTATTCGGGGTATTAAAGATAAAAATAGCACCACGAATTCATCGGCAAATAACATATGTTAAGTCTGTGCATCAAGCGGCCGAACACGCCAAGTATGTGCGCTAGGGGGAGGGGGGTACTTCCCCGTCTGCACAACCTTGACCCGGACGCCTCTTATTGTAATTAATTAGTTGTAATTTTTGTAGTTAATTAATACTAGTTAAATATTCTTACTTAATTAAGAATATTTAATTACAACTAATTAATTATAAAAATTACAAATACTTAATTAGGACTAATTAATTGTGAATAAATTAATTCCAACTAATTAATTATGACTAGATGATTACAACAGGAGGTGCCTTGGCGCGCGAACTTGATACATACCGTCTGCTGGTGAGTTTATGGTGCTATTTTTTATTTTGATCTTCGAAAAAGGCTAGATTTACTATTTCACACGTAAACAGTATCACTTAATCCAAAAACTTTTTACTATTCTACGGACCTCACTTGTTCACCAGCCATCCGGTCTAAAACCTTCACAAATCTCCAAACGATCCAGAGAATTAACACCACGAAGCAAGCAAGCATACACAAAGGCCCCAAACAGACTAAAAACAAAATCAGCTGAAATTCCGATGAAACTTCCCCTCTTATATATGGCCACTCCCTCCTCCTTCCCTCTGGCCATTGACCTCCAAAACCAAGAACACATCAAGAAGCACGAGTAAACTGTTTTTCACTTCTTCCTTTTTGCTTACCGCGCGGCAAGTAATTCATTAGCGTGGCCAAGATGAAGCGGAAGCCCGCCGTGATCTGCTGCGGCGTGCTGCTCGCCGTCATCCTCTCCCTCGTCGTCGTCTTCGTCGCCCTCTACTTCACCGTGTTCCGGCCGCGGTCGCCGCGGGTGGTGGCCACGGTCGTGAGCTCGAGGATTTCCGCCTTCAGTCCCTTCCCGCCGGCGCTCAACCTCACCTTCGACGTGGAGGTCACCGTGCACAACCCGAACTACGCGTCGTTCCGGTACGGCGAGGTGTTGACGGAGGTGATGTACCACGGCGCGGCCGTGGGGCAGACGGTGGTGCCCGCGGGGGGGATCGGCGCGCGGACGACGAAGACTGTCGTGACGAGGGTGGAGGTGGACGCGGTGAAGGTGATTTTCACCCCCTACTTTTTGCCGGAGGCGTTGGTCGGGGTGCTGCCGTTCAATACGACTACGACGGTGGCCGGGAAGGCCGTGGTGCTGGGCAAGTTCAAGATCCGCGCGAGGTCGGTGGTGACGTGCGATATCACCGTGTACCTGATTAGGCAGGAGACCACCACGCAATGCGCCTCCAGAGTTCATGTGGGCTAATTAGCTGCTAATTGTGGGCATAATAATCAATTGTACCAATGTCTCTTACGGTTGTTTCAAGAATATAGAGAAAACGGAGAGCTGTCTCTGCAAAAGATCTTGGTACGATGTCTTTTGATTTTTGAACAAGTTCGCCCGTCGGGATAAATTTGAAGCTGGATCCGTATCGTTGCATATATATGTCATATAGTACCAAGAAAATATCAGAGCAGAGGACATGAATCCAATTAAGCACTCTTGTCAAAACAACCAAGTACATTTGGAATTGATCTTAAGTACCTTTGGAATTGATCTACGTGCTGGCCGGTACATATGCATCTTATGGCTTGGTTTGTGCACAATCTTAGTCAATGAATAAGACGAATATTTCTCTGTTGTTGGAGCTCGCTTGTGAAATTCGCACACAACGAGCTGCCACCTCCAGATTATTGGTAGTATTTTTGGGCTCAATAGCCAATTTCGAAAGAAGCTGGCTCCAAAGGATTGGAGCCCGAAGCTCAAAAGGTTGGGGGCGCGTTTCTTCAGCTCCAACTCAGTAAAATTTCCACCCCAAGTTCTTAGAAGCCGTCGAAGCCTCACATGGGTAGCTTCTCTACCACTGGCCCGGACGGACTTGCAGCCAACGTTGGAGGGAAGAGTGGGGTTGCAGAATTGCACGTTGGAGAAGATGACGTGGGTGGTGTGTGGGGGCGGGGGAATTGAAATTTTTTAATCAATGTAAAACAAATATTATTTAATATTTATGTGAAAAAAGATGTAGCATTTCTTAACATACAGCATGTTAACAAACTTTTTATCGACAGTGTTATAGTTCTTGTCAAAAATAAATGCTAAGAGTTGTATCCTTCGAGGTAATACAAAACAGATATTACTTTTTTAAGGGAAAAATATTCCTTGTGAACAAAAGGATTAGCATTAACACTAACAAAAGCCTATCTAAATATACAGATTTCGCATGCCTATTCACGTAGTATTTTTTTCTGTTCAAAATTCAATCGGTCAAGCATAGACGGCTCAGGTAACTTTGGAACGAACTTTTTTATTTATTAACCTTTTTTAAACTTTTATTTCAAAATTAACACACATGAACTTTATTTTCAATTCTGATCCATTTGTCATGCCACCAAACAACATTGTCACGCCATAGGATAAATCCGTTAAAATAGCATTTTTTATCACATCACTGGTGGTGACGTGACCAAACAAGACTGTCACGCCACGGGTGATGGCGTGACAAAACCTTGCCCAGATACGAGCTGACGTGCACTACTACAAAACAGGCTATAGAAGATGTCTCATCACAGACGATTCCCGAAGAACCATCTGTGATATGGGCCTATCACAAACGGTTGTAATACTTCACAAACGGTTGTCAATAAGAACCGTCTGTGATAATACCAGTCATCATAGATGGTTCTTTAAAAGAACCGTCTATGATACTTCACAAACAGTTGAAAATAATAACCGTCTGTGATAATCTCGGTCATCACAGACGGTTGTTAATAAGAACAGTCTGTGATAATACCGGTCATCACAGACGGTTCTTGTAAAGAACCGTCTGTGATACTTCACACATAGTTGTCAATAAGAACCGTCTGTGATATATCAGTTTCACAGATGGTTCTGTTAATGAACCGTCTGTGATATCGGATATCACAGACGGTTCACAATAAGAACCGTTTCTGACATGCCGGCCTTATAAATACATGCTCCCGACAGATGCCCTGCCCATTCCCATTTGAGCCGCCACCCTGCTGCCTCCTTCCACGTTGTTGCCCATTCCCATTTGAGCCGCCACCCCTGCTGCCTCCTCCCCCATAACTCATGAACCCAGTTACCATAGGGAACATATTCTAAATATCTATGAAAAAGGGCATGTTTATTTATCTTGTTTGAGAGAACTTTTGTGTTGAAAACATTCTTAATGTTATTGTATTATCTTATTTATAGTGAAACAAGTGGGGAAGAAGTTGTTCATAAGAGATTGCCCAGGGAAATAGGTAAAAGAAATTTCCACCTACTGCCTCCTCCCACATTGCGCTACATTAGAGAGGAGAAGGAAGGGAAAGCAGGAGGCAGGGGGAAAAGGAAATGGATCATTGCTAAGAAAACGAGCTAAATTACCGGCTTAGCTCGGCTCGTTAAGGGACCGAGTTCGAGTCGAATCGAGCCGAGCCCTTAACGAGCCGAGCTGGCTCGCGAGTTTCGAGCCTTTTTTTCCATCCCTAACTTAAAGGGTTTGTTTGGAGCGCTTCGGCTTTTTGCGGAAGCTGTTCCAAAGTACGAGAGGCTTTTCGTATCAGTTTTTCCTATAGTAGGAAGCCGCCCAACACACAAGAAAGCCGAAAACTGGAAGTTGTCACGAGGCAGCTTCCCACAACCCTCGTTCCAACTTTACCCCTAAAGTTGAGGGGTAATTACCTACTTTTACCACTCGATCAAAATCCCCTCCCACTACCCCGGCCCAAACCCTAGACTCCCACATGCGCCCCCGTCTTCCCTCCTTCTACTACTACAAAAGACTAATAATGGATGCTTCATTACATACTATTTTTCAAAACCGTCAGTGTTAATGGTAATCACAAATGGTTTTACTAGCATGACCGTATCTGTTACTGGATATGCTAAGAACCGTTTGTGATGAGATACTTATCACAAACGATTCATGATACAAACTGTCTGTGATATGTCGTATCATGAACCGTCTGTGATACTTCAAGTAGTCATGGTAAAATCAAAGAATTAGCCATTCCAAGTAATCATAGTAAAATCAGAGAGTTAGTTATTCCATGTTTACCACAGGAGGCCGACACACGTCCGCAGCATGCTGTTTCACGGTGCCTCCGATGAGCGGGGCAATGCGGCTTGACCAGTACCGCCAGATCTGGCCACCCCCATCTTGGTCTCAGATGAGCACGAAGTTTTGCCCCCAAATCCCCATCTAAGTTCCCTTCTCACTATGATTTCGTCCCCTCCTATCAGATTTCGTTCTTAGTGAGGACCCCCATCTGTGGTCAATAAGGGAGGCCGGTTCAAGATGAATGCATCTACTCGACCTTGTCCTCGTCAGAGAGTGAGCTATTGATTGAGAGAGAGATAATATCTTTTAATTACCTTCTTGCAAACTATCGAAATAGCATATGAAAACTATTGTCCAGTAATTGATTGGTTTGGCTCTAAATTTAATTTTTTTTACAATAGAAAAACTATCGCAGAAGGTTTTTACTAAAATGTCGTCTATTGTAGTCTATTTTCACATACAATTCTTGTTACAAACGGTTATTGTTCAGAATCGTATATGATAGTTTTTTTAACTGTCTGTGATGACCTCATATTATTACTGACTCATAAATTCAGACGACTTACGAAACCATCTGTAATAATATTTTTGAACCGTGTGTAAAGACCTTTTGTACAGCAGTGTTCTCCTCACTGGCGCCTGGCGCCAGGCCCCACCTCCGTCCTCCTCCCCGCGCTGGCGTCGACCAAATCTGAATCTCCTCCTCCACCTCTTGCGCCGTGCCCTATTCCCTCCCCGGCGCCCTCCTCCTCCCTCCTCCTCGGCGCCTCCACCCACGGCCACCACCCTCCTCCACCTCTGTCTGTCTCAATTAGATCTATGCACCTCTTGCTTTTATCTCGATGTTCATGTCTTTTGTTCTTTGTTCTTGCCCTTGCTCTGTTTCTTCCTTGACTTCGTGGGCGGCGGGCGCACGTGGCAACCAGAGGGACCGCGACCGCGAACGCGCGCAAGCTTGGAAGCCCAATGCCAAGGGCTCGTAGGACGGCCTCACCCCGGAGCAGCGCTGCGAGAGGTGCATCTCGTTCTCAATGTGTTGGATTGATCTCGGCTAACTGCCGAGACCGAGTCTTACGGGACTTCAGCCCACGCGCCCTGATCGGGGGCGATTCCAACCTCTTTTTGGTTTCGGTCCCGGCCACCAAGCGCTAGATAAAAAGGTATGAACCCGGCAAACCTTGGTGCTGATATGTGCTCGAGGCTACCCAAGTTCAAACAGATCCGATCCTCACGGGCGCTAAAGGTGGACGAAGACCGACGGCCACTACCGACGGCTACTGAACCGCCGCCGACTCAAACCGACGGCCACTGAACCGCCGCCACTACGACATCACGCTCCCTCAGATCTAAGCGTCGCCGTCATCTTCTACACCAATCCCGACTGACGCTAAGATCTAATGGCTTCTTCCTCATCGGGTATGTCTCACTCTTCCGCATCTAATGTTTTATTATGGTGTTCAACGTTTGAGTTAGGATTCATGTTATTGTCTAAGCTATCAATGGTATCAGAGCAAGCCTTAGCTCAGGTTGAACCTATTAAGAACCCTAGTTGATCTTACCCGATCGGATCTCAGCTAGACTCGTCTGGATCTAAGACTCGGCGGCTCGGTTTAGCAATTTAGAAGGAGAGGAGTTAGGCACTCTTGAGAAACCCTAACGAGACCCCGAGCTTTCCAATCCCAATTCTCAAAAACTCAGATCTAATCAAAGGCGGCGAATACTTACGGTTGTTTGGAGATCTATCTTCTCGGTCTCGGCGCCGCCAGTAGCTCCACTCGGCAGTGCGCGCGACCTCGATCGCCTGTGGCGGCGAGAGAGCTGCGGCGCCGCCTCTTGATCTTGCCGCCGCCGCTACGCTTCGCTTGCGCTTCTTTGCGCCATCGGCGATGGATCCGCTGCGGCCGTTCCTCGCCCGCGCGTCTCTCGCCGCCGTTTTCGCTCGCGCTGCGCGGATTTTTCGGAGGAGACGAACGAATGAGATTAGGTTTAGGGTTTCGTCCGTCGCCGCTCTTTTATATCGCGCAGTTTTAGATCTTGGCCGTCCGTTTTAAGATCCGACGGCCGTCGCCTCGGCATGTTGGAATGCCGCGCTGATGGCCGTGGACGCTTGCGCTACCCCGAGTGGGCGGCGCCAACAGGCGTGCCAGCCGATCGAGCGCAACGGGCGAGTGCGATCCGAGCCAGAGAGCAGTCTTTTGCTTATTTATTTATTTATTTCGTGGGTATTTAATCTAATGTTGATCACTCAAGCGTGTGAAATTTGCACAATAACTTTTATGATTATGATTATTTATTTATTGTGCACTGTTTTATTAATGATAATTGATCCATCTTCGATATGAATTTGTGGTTATTTTTATTTAATCTTGTGCATGTTTTTTTGATTAATGTTAATCTCTCATGTAACTGTGACAATTATCTCTGATTAAAATTGAACCAACGAGATATTTTAATTAGAGAATATTATGATTTATTTTGGCATTATGTATACACATGATCACATACTGACCAACGTTGTTTGTAGTCATGTGTCGCCACATTAATTGTTATAGTTCTTTTTATTTCTGCCCAACGGTGATATAAACTAGAACTGTAATTTTGCATGTTATTAATCAGACCAACGTAGGGTTAATTGCATGCAATACTTTTATGTCATTTCTAATTTTTCCCTGTATTTTAATGTTCAGCCATGAATGCTTCAAATGTTGCTGCAACAATTGACAACATTGAGCAGCTTACGGGGAGCAATTTCCCCGCTTGGAAAGAAAGAATTTCAGTTGTCCTTGGAGTATTAGATCTTGATTATGCATTAAGAGTGCCTGCTCCCATTTCTCCCACCATTGGTGAGGACGATTACGATGAGAAAAAGAAAATATATGATAATAATCTTTGAAAAATGGGAGCGGTCTAACAGTCTATCACTAATGATTATGAAGACTTCTATCTCGATCGAATCGGGAGCAATCGGTTACGAAAATGCTAAGGAGTATCGGCTTGATGAGGAGAAATTCAAAGGCTCCACTAAGGTTTATGCGATTACATTAATCCGAGGCTTCTATCCACTAAGTATGGCGGGTCAAAGGTATAAGAGAGCACATCATGATGATGGTGATATGGTTGGAAAACTCAAGGGCATGGACATGGAAATATCGATGGTTTCCTAGTTCACTTCATAATGACTTCTCTTCCTTACGAATACACCGCTTTTAAGATAAACTATAATACTCGGAAAGATAAATGGAGCATGGCGATCTTATAGCCATGTGTGTCGGGAGGAAGAAAGGATTAGGGCGAAAAGAAAGATTTTGTGAATCAAGTTGGTGGTCCTAGCAAAGGAAGTTCTCGGGGACTTCAAATCCAAGAAAAGGCTGCACTACTCTCCTAATTCGGATAAATCGGGGCCTAAGGTGCAAACTACACCTAAGCCCAATGTTGCTTCTACTAAAGCACCAAGTGGGAATGCATGTCATACGCAAGGAGCAGGACATTTCGGAAGGATTGTGTTGGTTTCCTAAAGTGGCTTGCCAAGAAGGGTAATGATTCTATAACTTTTGTTGATGAAACCCTTTATACTAACTTTTCCCTTAAATCTTGGTGGATTGACTCGGTGCAAGCTGTGCACGTTACCAACTCTTTACTGAGGATTCCATACCGTGAGAACACTAAGAAAGGGGCGAAGTCTTAGAGTCGCGGATGGAAAAGAAGCGAAGTGGAATCAATTGGTTCTGTCTCCTTAGTTTTAGATAGCGGCTTCACACTTCGTCTTAATAATGTAGTTTTGTTCCTTCCATTAGGAGGAATTTAATTTGATATCTTTATTGGACGATGATGGATTCAAATGTAATTTTGGTAACAATAAGTGTGTTATCACATTTAATTCAAATAATGTTGGTCTTCTTTGTTAGACAAGACAAGCTTTATATGCTTTCCTTAATGAATCACCGATATCTTTGAATGTGTGTGATACTATGCTTAAAAGAATAATGAGACTTCTTGGCTGTGGCACTTGTCGTTTAGGCCACATTTGAAGGGAGAATGGGCGTCTCATTAAGGAAGAGATTCTCCAACCATTAGATTTCTCGACTCGGACCATTGCATTGATTGCATTAAAGGAAAATACGTAAAGAAAATAAAGAAGGAGCAACTCGCGATTCGGGACTATTAGAGTTAATTCACACGATATTTGTGGTCCTTTTCTGTGACATCGGTGGATGGTTTTGATTCTTTCATTACATTCACCGATGATTTCTCCGTTATGGTTATATTTTTCCCATTAAGGACCGATCCGAGTCACTTGATAAATTTAAGATATTTAAAGCTGAAGTTGAAAATCAGCACAACCTAAGAATCAAAGTGGTAAGATCGGACCGTGGGGGAGAATATTATGGGAGACATGCCCCTTATGGCCAAATTCCTGGCCCTTTCGCTAAGTTCCTTAAGGAAAATGGCATTGTTGCCCAATATTCTACACGGTGAACCTCGGCAAAATGGGGTAGGTGAGAGGCGCAACCGCAGTACACTTATGGATATGGTGCGGAGCATGCTTAGCTACTCTAGTTTATCACTGGTTTATGGATGGAGGCACTAAAGGCAATGACACATATTCTTAATAGGGTTCCCGATAAATCGATTACCTAAGACACCTTATGAATTATGGACTGGGAGAAAACCGAGTTTGAAATATTTAAGAGTATGGGGTTGTTGTGCTGAAGCTAAGATATTTAATCCACATATTGGAAAATTAGACCCTAAGACAGTAAGTTGCCATTTTATAGGGTACCCTGAAAGATCTAAAGGGTATCGGTTTTATTGTCCTGATAGAACAACTAAGTTTGTAGAAACAAGACATCTTGTGTTCTTAGAAAATAATGAGGACACGGAGCCTAGAAAATTGATCTTGAAGAGAAGCGGGTTTACGTTCCTTCACCGCTTATCCCAGAGATTTTTATTCCTGCACTTCAGGTGGTTGCACCTCCAGTACCAAATACTGTTGATGCACCCACTGTTGGGGTCTCTGAAATTCCTAATGTCATACCTAATGATGAGCCTCAGCAGTCTCCTGCGCCTCGGCGACCTCTGCAATAGTTCTTTGAACCTATTAGAAGATCACAATGGAGAGAAGATCGCCATCCCAAATGATTATGTTGTTTACATGAATGAGGATATTAATGATATAGGGAAGATAGATGATCCCACCTCTTATAAGGAAGCAATAATGAGTGAATATTCTCCTAAATGGTTTGATGCCATGAAGGATGAACTAAAGTCTATGAGCACTAATGATGTATGGGACTTAGTAGAAATTCTGTGAGTCAAAGCAGAGGGTGTAAATGGGTCTACAAAACTAAGCATGACTCTAAGGGAAATATCGAAGGTTCAAAGCAAGACTCGTAGCAAAGGCTTCTCACAAAGAGAGGGATTGATTATAATGACACTTTTTCTCTGTCTCAACTAAGGATTAGTTCGAGAATCGTTATGGCGCTTGTAGCTCATTATGATTTAGAGCTACATCGGATGGATGTTAAGGCGGCATTCCTTAATGGCGATTTGCAAGAAAATGTTTACATGACTCAGCAGGAAGGTTTTGTCGTGGAAGGCAAGGAGCACATGGGATGTCGACTTAAGAAATCTATTTATGGCTTAAAACAAGCATCGAGGCGTGGTACCTCAAATTTGATAAAGTTATAAGGAATTTTGGATTTAAGGAAAATGAAGTTGATAACTGCATATATGTTAAGTTCAAAGGGAGTAAATTCACCATCTTAGTACTTTATGTGGATGATATCTTATTGGCTAGCGATAAGGATATCTTGTTTGAGACCAAGAGATTTCTCTCATCCAATTTTGATATGAAGGATCTCGGTGATGCCTCTTACGTTCTTGGCATTGAAATTCAGGACAGTCCAAAGGAGTATTAAGTTTATCTCAAAAGGCATACATTGACAGAGTACTAAAGAGATACAATATGCATAAATGCTCTGGCTCACCTGCTCCTATTGTTAAGGCGATAAGTTTGGGACATTTCAATGCCCAAGGAACCAATATGAAACGATCGGATGAAGAGCGGTTCCTTACGCTTGTTGTCGGAAGCATTATGTATGCTCAAGTAAGCTGCATACGACTTAGCTTTTGTAACCGGAATGCTTGGCGGATATCAGTCAAATCCAGGCCGGACCACTGGAAGGCCGTTAAGAAAGTCTTGCGTTATATGCAAGCTACTAAGCATCTCATGCTCACATATAAGCATCTTGATAACCTTGAAGTTGTTGGTTATTGATTGATTTTGCGGGATGTGTTGATACTAAGAAATCCACGTCGGTTATATCTTCACACTCATTTGGAGGAGCTATCTCGTGGAAAAGCTCTAAACAAACCCTTACGGCATCTTCAACGATGCAAGCTGAGTTTGTGGCATGTTATGAGGCTCTTTGGCGGTTTGTATGGCTTAAGAACTTTATTAGGGCCTTAGAGTGGTTGTGACATTTCTAAGCCACTCACCTTATCTTTGCGATAACGAACCCGCAGCTTTTATGCGAGTAACAACAAGTCAAGTGGTGCTTGCCAAACACATTGACATTAAGTATCATGTTGTGAAAGATAGAATCCGAGGATCAAACCATTAGTATCAAGCATATTAGTACTAAGTCAATGCTTGCGGATCCGCTTACCAAAGGCTTACCACCCAATATATTTCGTGATCATGTTGCGGCATGGGTTTATTGGAAAGCCTCGATTACGGATAAAGGACCTTAAAGCAAACCAACTCCCATTAAGTATTATGAATATCCATTTTAAAATGTGATAGTATACTATAGGTCTTGAGGTTGTATGGCACTTTATTGGTCATGCGACACATTACCTTGGTACACTTTTTATTTGATGATGGACTTATGATGTTAGCTTTGACGATCAAAGGGAGAATGTTGGATTGATCTCGGCTAGCTGCCGAGACCGAGTCTTCTGGGACTTCACCCACGCATACGATCGGGGCGATTCCAACCTCTTTTTGGTTTCGGTCCCGGCCACCAAGCGCTAGATAAAAAGGTATGAACCCGGCAAACCTTGGTGCTGATATGTGCTCGAGGCTACCCAAGTTCAAACAGATCCGATCCTCACGGGCGCTAAAGGTGGACGAAGACCGACGGCCACTACCGACGGCTACTGAACCGCCGCCGACTCAAACCGACGGCCAGCGAACCGCCGCCACTCGACATCACGCTCCCTCGGATCTAAGCGTCGCCGTCATCTTCTACACCAATCCCGGTAGCGCTAAGATCTAATGGCTTCTTCCTCATCGGGTATGTCTCACTCTTCCGCATCTAATGTTTTATTATGGTGTTCAACGTTTGAGTTAGGATTCATGTTATTGTCTAAGCTATCACAATGATCTCTGATTCGACCCAGCACGTTCGAATCTTGGCTGCGCGGTTTGACGCGATTCCGATTGAGTTCTTGGGTCTTCCTTGGCACATGGACAAGAAGGCGCTAGAGGAGAAGGCCGCCAAGAAGGCGGCGCAGGCCACGGCGGGCGGAACCAGCGGGACCTCGACCGACAAGAATAAGGCCAGCGGCGGCAAGAAGTAGGCAGTACCGGTGCCGGCGACGGCGGCGCCACCTGGGTACTTTTATTAATGCCATAAGCTTTGTACCTTTGCATCTGCAGATCCCTGTGTGTTAATTCTGGTTAAGCCGTTGTGAGATTCGATACTTGTTGGGTCATAAAACTTGTCATGTGCAAGCTTCAAATACTCTGAAATCCTTAATTGATGATAATAATGTTCGGTGTTTTGGTTTCGTGGGTTATATCATGTTTCTATATGCAATTTTGTGACATGTTAGTTGTGAGATTTTGCTAACTTGTTGGAATTTTTTATGGTCTTATCTAGCTAAGAGGATGAATTATGATAAAAGGAAAGGGAAAATCTATACTAACCAGTGCAAATTGGAAAGGAAATATTGCTATTTTGCTACCTTTCATTCATGTATCACATTGATGATGCTGACTAAGTTGATCAGTATTGCCCTGCAGGGGTAAAACGATATTGTAGTAGTTTTACAGCATTAAATTTTAATGTTTTACGTCTTGTTCCTGCAGTAACCGTCCCTTTCCTTGGAAATTATGGGAATAGTCAATAACAAAACCTGCTGGCCCGTGCCATCGACTGAATTTGGAGCTTTCCAATAATTTCAGAGTTCTAGCGGACATTCTCACGAAATTCCAGCTTAGCAGCGTGAGTCTTATTATTGAATTGGTATTAAGTTGCCGGTCCTGGCAACTGACAAGCACTAGATATTCTGGCTAATTATTATTTGAATTCGAAAGTCATCTCGTGTCAATTTACGTTAGGGAAATTGGCACTTTTATCAATACATAATTAAAAATAGAGAACAAAAGAGAAGAGTGTGGCATAAGAAGATAGTGCCAGGGTTGTAGTTAAAGAATGGACTGAGCATTTCATTATGGCAGCTAATTTGCTGAGTTGTCTGTTGTTGAATAATTTAGGTTTATAGCCATACATAGATCCAAAAATTTTATCTATGCAAAATTTGTGGTGAGCATATTGCATCTATCAAACTCGCCCACAAGCAATTTATAAAGCACAAGCCCAAACCGGTGAAATGAAGGGGATGCAGGTACAATATTCTGAAATATAGACCGTTTTAGTCCCGTTGCGCAACAAAAATTCCAAAAAAAACCCTTATAATTTGAAAATTCTAAAAATAGCCCCCTTGATGTACTAGCTGCTGTCCCACATGGCAGCACCCGGTAGCACCTTGGTGCTGCCCCATGTGGGGCCCGCAGCAAGGTGCTGCCCCCAAACAAAAAAATATTTGATACTATTTGTTAGATGATTTTTTAAATATCTAAATTAAGCTCAAACAATTATGAAATTTTATGTGGAGCCTCCTGGCACAGTGTGTTTGCTTGTATAATTTTTTTGAAATTTTATGCATTTTTATTTTTTCTCCAAAATTCTTTAAAGGCGAATGTTTCCACGAATTTTCTAATATAGCAAATGAGGTCCAAACATTATGATTTTTTTCCAGACTCCGTATACAGTGGACTTGATTGTGTAAATTTTACATAATTTGATATGCTCTGAAATTGTCTTAACAAATTCAGGGTTTCGGTTTAAAAAATTAGGACGAGACGTTTCGGAAAATAGGGTTTCATGATTTCATGTGACTTGAGATGTGCAAAGTTTGGTACGACATGACTACTCTTGGTCGCTCTGATTCTTGATCACATTTCTTCTGTACGATGGAGTTAAAGCAAAGTACATAAATTAACTTAACTGGAGGGGCTGAGAACGTTGCTATTACGAAGAAGCCCTAAAACATAGAAGAATCGATGTCGATGTGAATGGTTATATCTGGGATTCCACCAGAAGAGGCATACTTTGATGGCTCAGCGGAGGCACAGAACCAGAACTACATTGCAGTCCGCGCGCGGACAGAAGCACGTTACATGTGGTCACATGGCATGATGGTTCGGCTAATTGCTTTACCATGGACGCTACTACTACGGTAACTTACGACACGAGCTTCCGGACTATGTAAGTACGCATGCCTTTAGGGGATAGTAAAAAACATGGCGAATAGGAGGGGGACTACTACGGAATAGCCCGACCTACTGCGTGGACCGGGGCCATTTGCCCTTCCTTGCGAGCTCGGCGTTGTACTCCTCACCGGCCGCCCTGGCCTCGGCCGTCATTTCTCGCTTTTTCTTGCGCTCCCTCTCGCGTGCCTCGCGCTCCCTGCACCTGCACACCTCGAGATGGGCCTGTGTCTCCCACCGGATACGCTGGTTGTGCTCTTCAGTTCGACGCTCATCCTCCCGGATCTCGCATGCCCTTTCGGCATTCCACTCCTCGAAGTCGATTCACCACTGGTCGTGTGGGTGGATCTCTAGGTCGATCCACTTGCGGTAGTCACATAGCGGCTCCAGGGACTACGAGTAGATGGGAGAGATTGTTAGTGCGTACTTTGAAAGAGAATTGGTAGGGGAACTTACTGTAAGTAGTCCTTACGGGTTACCGATAGCTGCTCGTATCCGAACGACGGTCGGGATAGTCAGAGGAGTAGTTAGGACAACCCCAGTAACGCATGCCGAGGCTAAGCTAGTGATTGGATTTGAAGAACTTGCATGTGTCCCTGCACCAACAGAGGGGCGGCGTCTCCCCCTCTGGCGGGTGTTGCGGTGAAGGCTCGGTTGGAACGTTCTGCCAGGAGTTGCTGCTACGGGGGGCTTCATTGCGGAGAGTTGCCATCCTGGCAAGCTGCTCTTACCGGACCCGGGCCTCAACAACCCTAGCTTGTTCGGCCCATGCCATTGAAGCCCTTGCTAGATCACGGATCTCGTCCCATTGCTTCTTGAGGTTGTCCATCCCAGCGTGGTGAAGCAAGCTCTGGTGTAGCGTTGGGTTTAGTTGTGTGGTTTTCTCTCGTAGATGACTTCCACCTCCTTTTATAAGCCAGAGGGTTGGCATGGTGTGGTTGGCAGAGTGTTGTCTAATCTTTTTGCAGAGAGAAGTCACGTCCCATTTTTCGGAGTGCTGTCCTTTCGGTATGAAAAGCTGGGGAGGCAGAGTGTTGTCACGTCTTGCTTTGCAGAGTCCTGTATCGTCCTGGTTTGTAGAGAGAAGTCACGTCTTACTCTGCTGAGTGCTGTCATTTCGGTCTGAAAAGCTAGCGAGGTAGTGTGTTGTCACGTCTTACTCTGCGAGTCTTGTCATTTGATGCGAAAAGTTGGCGAGGCGATGTGTTGTCACGTCTTACTTTGCGAGTCTTTGTCATTTCGATGCGAAAAGTGGCGGCGGTGTGTTGTCACGTCTTACTCTGCAGAGTGCTGTCATTTCGGTCTTAAAAGCTGACGAGACAGTGTGTTGTCACGTCTTACTCTGTAGAGTGCTGTCATTTCGGTCTGAAAAGCTGGCAAGGCAGTGTGTTGTGACTTAAGTTTGTAAATTTGTTTTGCAATTGAAGTTGTTTTGAAAGCCATCTGCTGCTTTGTCAGGATAATCGGTAGTTCCGGCGTTATAAGTGCGGAACTACCGCTAGGCAGAATTTCTGAAAATCTCGCGGAATATTTTTTTTCAGAGAGCACCCTTTTTGGGACTTAGCCGATTTTCTGGAAGCGCGGTAGTACCGCCATGTTGGGAGCGGAACTACTGCACCGCGGAAGTTCTGATTTTCGCACGGAGTGTTTTTTCCAGAGGGTCTTTTTGCGCTTCATTTAAGAGCGGTAGTATCGCAAGAAATTTATGGAACTTCCGATAATCAGAAGTACTGCAAATTAGTTGGCGGTAGTTCCGCACTGATTTTTACAACGGCTAGTTTCTCGTCTGAAATAGCCGTTACTATGTGGAGTCATGTCGTGCGGTCTTGCCATTGCGAAAACTAAGTATGCTGAAATTGTCTACAACATTATAGATTTTGGTCTCAAAAATTTGGAATGTAGGATTTGGAAATTATGGTTTGCTTAATTCACACGCAAAGTATTCATAACGGAATTAGATAGAGGTATACATGATACAAACGAGTATGACAACGCCGCAAAGACATACATCATGTAGTGCAGGGATGCATAGATAAAGAGTGTATATTACAATCTTATTAAAACTGAACTTCTACTTGGTAAGAACAAGAAATAATAGAAGAAAATTACCAAACTGGCTATGTTAACTAATTTCTGAAGCGATTTATCAACCTTTTCCATCCTTTCATCCAGTCTTTTAAGAACATTATCTTTATTTTCCATCGGTTGATCCGATGGTCGAGGCACTTGACGAAATGCAGCCACACGACGGGTGTCCTCTTGCAAGGCTGCAGTTTGCATTGCAATGTCTCGAACCTCTGGCACAGCTTCATCAGCCCACAGCCAGAACCGACATGTTGTGTTCTGTAAAAATAATTGGAACTGCAAGTGAAAAAACATGATATTTCGAAAGAAGTTATTGGGGGTGATCAGACACAAGTTACTGTAAGATTTGAACACTTCATGAACACTCAGGATGGATTTGTTAGCGTATGGGAGGTGACACATTCACCGGATCCCTACAACGAGGGCAATCCAAGTGCTGTCATAGTGTTTCTAATTGTCTGCTCACTCGAAAGTTTGATGAGGCCGTAGACATCCCGTTTAAGACTGGAAGGAAGGAGAAGAGGAACTCAAAAGTGAGGGGAATGGTAGCTAAATTAAGCATATATATAGCCTGCGGGTAAATTACAATTTGGTTGAAGAAAATTCGCGTCTGCGAGGTAGCGGGGCCGAGGAGGTATCGTGGGGCAGCATTGCGTTATGTCTTTAAGATTTAGTAAGTTAAAATCGGGAGGTACAGTTGTTGTTAGTACTAAATATTTCGGAGAACATTTTGTGTACATAAATCACAGTGTCGTAACGCACAGGGACATTACATAAATCAGAAAGGCGGGATGCACAATGGCATTACATAACAAGTTTTACATGGCCATGACATTAGTTAGGGCGCATCGTCGTGTCGCTTGCCGGGACGGCGTAGTTGATCCTCAGGGAAGGTGAACCTGTCCGGTGAGTGGCGTACGTCTCGAAGGCCGTAGTAGGGGCCCTGCCTGGGAGGCGAATCTGGGGTGATCTCATCATGGGGGTCCGGTTGAGGCCTGAGCATATCGTCAACCCACTGGTGCTCTTCTTGCCGGAAGGGTACAGGGTGAGTTAGTCATTGGTTTTGTGAGACAGAAAAATCGGTGTAACTACGTTCACGCGTACCTGAGTAGGCTGTTGTGTTGACGAGGATCCTCCTGGCCAGTCCGAGCCGTAGTGTTGCACGGTGTACCCTCTGTACGTGTCGCCGAACCACTGGTCGCGCTCCCGCAGGTGTGATTGAACGCCGTGCGAGAAGTCGATCCTGCGCCTCCTCGTGATGGCGATAATTGCGGCAGTCTTTGTCCCCTCGCAAGTGCTGCAAGAACAAAGGGTAATGCCAGATACATCCAAAATGAGTGCATGAAAAGGTACTCACGACAAGAACCGGTTGACAGATAACAGACCTGTGGCCCAAGGCGGGTCGGGGCGGCGGCGATCAGCTCAAGCGACTCCGGTCACGGCAGCGTCACGGAGGAGGTGCCGACGGAGGTGCCGAGAGCAGAGGTGGTGGAGGGTGCCCACCGTGTATGCGATGATGTGCGTGAACGACGCTGTGGCGACCACAAGTTACGGATCTAATCGCAGCAATCGCGTCCTCGCGTATCGTGCGTATCACGCCTAGGAGACGATCAAATGTGTTGTTGTTTCCACGACGTCGAGCTTCAGTAGTCTCATGCCGGATACGCTCCAAGCGGTAGTACTGCATGAAAACCGATAGTAAGTGCGAAAAGTGTTACCGGACGAAAATTATGCGAAGAATGTTTTACCGTCTCATCGAGGCGGGCCGCCCGGTGACGGTCGGACCGGCTAATCGGCGTCGTCTGCATGGCGTCCACTAGACGCCGCGCGCCGACCCGATGCTTTGCACCTAGTGCGCAGAACGTACCACCGCAAGTACGCAGCGTACGTCTGGATGGCGTAGCCGCGAAACTCCAGTACTACGTCCATCGTAACCCTGCCGGTCCACAGCGCCGTCCAGGGCTGCTGCGTCTGCCTTCAGTCGTCGCTCCTCCACCTCTCCTTGTTTGCCTGCAATTGAATTGATATGTCAGAAAATCTTATTCAGACATGCCCTCAAAATAACACCAAAGAATGACATGAGAGGTCGTCCCGCGGGTGGTGGCTCCTCCTGGTAAAGGCCGAACTGTCTTATGACCCGCTGCGGATTGTACGGCTCAACCATGTGCGAGAAGACCAGGTGGTAGGTGGTCAACCAGAGTGCCTCGTCCAGAGTGCACTAGGACGAAAATCTGTAGGGGCAGTGTCGTGAAGGAACTGTGCTGTCCATAGCCACCAGATGACCTCGTCCTCGTGGAGAGTCTCGAAAAGGTTATGGAACTCTGGGTACACGCGCCTCGGTCTCTCCCTAGCCCACCCTAGGGTAGCACGTGTCCAACGTGTTCTCATCGTAGGCCCATTGACGGGGTCGTCGCCTGCAGTGTTCCCGTAAAGCTCGGCGGTCATCTGGTAAGGGTGCACGGTGCTGCGGAAGTACGGTCGGCCAACTGGAAAGTGCTCCCGACCATAACTGTAGTAGAGCGTAGCATCTGCGAGGATCGGCTCCTCGCCGTCTTTGCCGACAAGCATCGCACAACCCTCGTTAGGTGGCGCAAAACACCGCGGAGCCCCAACTGTACTGTGGAACCTCCTCGGGCCAGACGTCCGCCAAAGACTGTGCCAGATGGATGTAGCTGGGGTATACGCAGTCTCCCTGCGTGGTAGGAAATATGATCCATCCGAACAGGAACAAAAATGCAGCGACTAAGTGTGTCATCACTTCCTCTGATCGCATGCAGGCGAGATCATGTCTCGCCGCGGCCGAAATGTGGCACACCCGACGCGTTCGCGAGGTGGGTGACCGAATCGCCGGCCAAGCGGACCTTCGATCCATCGCCCTCGGAGGGCACTCTTGGAGGACCACGCGGCGGTAGACACATGCGAGCCACGTCCTCTAGAGTAATGATCATTTCCCCCCATCGGAAGTGGAAAGTGTGAGTCTCCGGTCTCCAAGCGTCCTGGCGCAGCAGAAGTGCCGCATCAAATTGTAGCGCGTGCAGGAGGTCCAACATCCGGCAAAGGCTGGAGCCAGTCTCCGCGACACGGGGCGTCTGCGCTCATCAAGGGGCCAGCTCTCTCTTGGGGCGCTCAGAACCAGGCTCGGAGGGCCGACGCCGACGGACCACGCCCGGCAACGGTGTCCCACATCCCAACAGGGTCGGCGGCTCGTCTGCGTCGTCAATCTGGAGCTGCGCCATCTCACGCCAACGAGGAAACAACATGTCGATTACGCATGTAAAACATATTGTGTGGCACAGGAAAATAAGGCAAAACATATGATAAAAAATTCAACAACACAATATGACCATAATGAGTTAACAAAAGACCCAGACAACTTAACAAGTAGTACATAAAGGCATGGATTAACAACAATACAACCCATCAAAGACATTGAAATAAGCAAGCGACATCACGACTTAGTAATTATATCTTCCTCGCTATGGTGCCTTTGCTTGTCTTTAGAGTGCATTTAGGCGTGGTGATGGAGTGCCCAACTGTCTTGCACAGTCTGCAACGAGGGCAGCGAACCCGTTGCCCACGCTGGCTGTCGTCCATGTCGTTCCGAATGCGTCGGGACTGGTGTCTTCCACGGTCGGGGTGCTTTAGTGCGTCGTTGGGCACCCACTTCAGCTGCCCCAGCCAGAGGTCCCTGTGGCATAGAGGTGGTGGATGTCGTAGTACTCGGAGATGTAATGCTCCGAGGCCTGTCGCCACGCCATGCACGCCGCGTACACATGGGACCATGGTTTGTGCAGAAGCTGCGACTTGTTGCAGGTGCACGACGCTTCTTCACCAATCGTGCAGACCTGCTTACGATCCCCTCTAGCGTGGCCCATCACGTACTTCTCTCTGAGCCTGATCTCGAACTTCTACCTGACGCCATCCATGCTACGAGCGGCGTGCGATCGAGCCTTGCTGATCTTATTCTCCATGTAGGCATGCATTAATTCGGAGAATTGCTTCCCATCCTCCAAATGCTTCCTGGCCATCATGGCTCTGTTAACAAATTATCTGATGGTACGGTTCCAGCTCTCCTCCACGATCGCAGTGATCGGCAGGGAGCGGACACCCTTGAGCACACCGTTGTACACCTCCGACATGTTGGTCGTCATGATCTCGTACCTTGCACCGTCGGTGTCGTGCAGCAGGGACCATTTCTCCAGGTCAGGTGCGTGCGAGTTAACCCACTGTGTGAACTCCCCAACTCTCGCGGACCCTCCAATGCGCCCTGCCTCGGCATGCGCTGAGTCCCTTACATGCTTCCCGGTCTCCTCATCGAGCTGTCTTCACACCGCTTCGAACTTCCTCCTTTGGTTCTGCATGCAGAGCTTCTTGAACATCTTCATGAGGTCCTTGCTCCGAAACCTTGTGTGGAAGTTGTCCGCGAGATGCCTCGTGCACTAACGGCTCCTAACATCATTCCACTAGGACGACGGCTGCGTCCCGTTTTGCATCATGCACAATGCAGACATCAACCCAGCATTGCAATCCGAGATGACACACACATCTGGCCGATTTTGGACCACCTCCTGCTTCACATTGCACAGGAACCACAACCAGCTATCGGTGTTCTCGCTCTCAATAATTGCGAACGCCACGGGGACTAACTGATCATTCGCATCGGCCACAACGGCTGTGAGGATGGTACCCCTGTACTTCCCACATAGGAAGGTCCCATCCATCGTGAGCACAGGACGACAATGCTTGAACCCTTCGATCGCCTGACGGAAGGCCCAGAAGACCCTTTCAAGAATAAAATAATTGGGCCCCTCAGTCAGATGCACCCACTCAAGCTTGTTTACGTACGTCCTGGGATTAGATTCCGTGATTTGATGAAGCAATCTTGGTACTAGGTTGTAAGCCTCTTCGAATGTACCGAACATTCGCTCCAGAACCCTGTGTTTCGCACGCCATACCTTCTTGTAGCTGACCAGGAACCCCACCATATTGGCAACATCCGTCGGCAGGAGCTTTGGCGAAATGAACACATCTGCAGCGACAAGGTGGCTTATCAAGCTGGCAACATACGAGGACGTCATGTTGCGGTGACTGTGAAGCGGCTCAGCTAACTCGCATGTGTGGTCCTTCAGCACCGTTATCCGAAAGCCCATGGCAGTAGCCGTGAACCTCTGCGCACGGACCTTGCCAGGACAGGATTCATCAACACACCTGACGACGTACGTGTCGGGGTTGGACCTCTGCACCCGATACGTCCGATCGATGTTAACGGCGTATCTAGCAATAGCATGCTGTGCAGCGCTCTTGTTAGGGAAGCGCTGTCCTAGGAGCAGGGTGTCCTCATTGAACCCCCACTCAACCCCCTCCGGACGTAGCTGAACAAGCGATGTCGTCGCAACGTCGTCCAATCGTGAGGGGACGTAAGCAATGTCAGTGGTCACAAAACCACCAACTGCACCTCCTCCCGCAGCAGCTTCTCCGTCTTCGTCGTCTTCCAAACTAGTATTTTCCACGTCCTCCTCGCTTTCCACCTCATCCACCTGGTCGGCCAGGTACTCATGACAATCAATACGGGCTGACCACCATCTCTCCGCTCCTTCGTTGGGCTCGAAATTGACAGCACGCCTCATCAGGTCTCTTTCGCCCACGTCTCCTCCAACACCGGAGACCAACGCAGGCTCCTTCTCACCAGCAGCTTCACCTTCACCAGAACCACCCGCGCCGGATGTCCCCGTCCTCTCCAAGAACTGAACGTAGACCATCAGCCGCGCATATATCGCAGCAGCGGGGTTGCAAACAACCCCCATGTAGTTGGCCCATGAAGCGTCACATGTGACCTTCATAAGTTGTCAAACGGTCTCGCCTGCACCACTCACCACCGAGGCATACAACGCCTCGATGCGCAGCTTCTTCCTTCCAGTGGCGCGATCGAACGCGGCACGCACGCACCGCCTTAGCTCCGAGAGACTCATGTCCTTCAGAGCCAGCGCCCGAATCACGGTGCGGTGACAATTTGACAGGTCTGCACCGTACGGTCCGTCGTGTACGAGAGCATCCCCGTGGAACACGAACAGATCTTGAATTTTCGCTATAAAGTACTTAACACATGTGCATATGAAACCATCGAATTATTTGTGGGATTTTTTTCCGAATGAATGCTCCTACAAATTTGGTTATGCCCACTGTACACGAGCGTTTTGTCGTACATGTCTTCAACCCCGATTGGAGTTCGTATGATTTTTCTATTTATGAAATGTCCAAGCTAATATTATTTGTAGTATAAAAAATTCGTAGCCTATTCTATGTTACACTTCAGAAATTTCCTGTGGTACTAAATTAAAAAGAAAACCAACAAAATTGTTTTCCCTAAATTTTTATATAGTTATGAATTTTTTAACTAGTTTGATATTACAGTGCAAAAATAATTCACTTCAGAATTTCTTATTGCATTTGTACGTTTCCATACCCGAGTTAGACCTAGCTTACACCAATGACATGCGGGGTCTATGACACAATATTATTTTTCATTAAATTTCGGACATAAAAACTTGCTGACAGGTGCGGTCAGTTTCTCATTCTCGCGGTATACTGCGTAGTGCATGCACCGAAGGTAACATGCCCGATCAAGAGTACATATACAAAGCGTTCAGTGGGTCTATTTCTATTTCGTTTAACGACCTTCAAATATTTTGCTATTTTATGATCAAGTTCATGAAACTATGCAAATAACCAAGATGAAATTTACAACACTATTAACAAAAGGTTTGTTAAGTCAACTAATTACGGCCTAATGACATTGCTAACGACCGAGTCTTCCAATTTTACGTCCGAACACTAGGTCAAAATAAACTGACTACACAACTATAACTACTCCGTTGCTACAATTCATCTAATTGCATTCTAATCATATTACTAAAACTAGCGATAATAATAGCCGGATGCGAATGACACTTACCTTTTCTACGTGCTCGCAGCAGGCCGCACAACTTATTTGCTTCTCCATTCTCTTCCAAGAACCGCTTTTCTCTCTCCCTCGTGAAATTTTTTCTTCGCTCTCGCGTGTGAATTTTTTTGCATAAATTTTTTTTTTCGCTTATCGCATCGCAGGAGCTCCCTCACTGGCTCCTTTTATGGACGCGCAAGGCATGAGGCAATGCCTTGCGCATCCTGCCACTGTGACCAAGGCGCTCGGGCGGCGCCCCGACCGGGTGGGCCTGGCAGTCTTTGCCGTCTATGACGGCAGCTAGTACATCAAGGAGGCTATTTTAGAAATTTTTAAATTATATGGGCTATTTTTGGAATTTTTGTTGCGCAACGGGGCTAAAACGGTCCAGACATCCAATATTCTCTCCCTTCAAATTGCCACCGCCCCCTCCTGTCTCCCTCCTCCTGCGCTGCTGTCCCGATCAGATCTGTGCTGACCCCTTCGCAAGCCTCCTCCCTCGACCCTGCTGCCGAATTCCTCTCCCGATGCCATCGCCTCTGTTTTTTTTTTCAATTTTTTTGTTGTAAATTAATTGTTTATTTTTATTAATTAATTGTTGTAATAATTATTCAATGTAATAATTGTGGTATAGTGTCGTTAATCGTTGTTAAATGCAATCAATTGTGATAGTCATCGTTCATTGCAGTCAATTGTGTTAGTCGTCGTTAATTGCAGTTAATTATCGTTAATTGCGCTAGTGGTCGTTAATTACGGTAGTTGTCGTCAATTGTGTTAGTCATTGTTAATTATCGTTAATTGTTGTTAGTTGTGTTAAACGATATCAAACAAGTTATTAATGTTCTTAAGAGCATTTCAGACATTTTCTATCTCGAAAACTACAAATTTTTCGAATAAACTATAGCCACGTCAAACAGGCTCTACGCCTACGATTTCTATTGATCGGAGGAGAGAGAAAAGAACTACATCCCAGAGAGACTGTACACTACACATTTTAAGGGTCATCACCGAACACCTAGACCTAGCTAGTGTGCGTGATGCCCGGAGAAAAAAACCAATCGCCAAACTACGTACACTATCTGAAACAAATGCCTAGAATGCACACATAAACTATGTGATCATGCATGTCTATCAAATAAGCATGTCCAAAAAAAAAAGGGTCTACCAAACAAGAGGCTGCAACTGTACCCCCATAGTCCATAGTTATCCTAGAATAGTCCTCTTATTCAAGATTAATTAGTTAACCGTAGCAATTATAGCATAGTAATGCAGTAGTATTGTTGAAATTTAAATGAAATCAATGGTACCATAATTGTAGGAAACTACTACAGCATGCTAAGTTGTTAACTGAAGTAATATTTTCCATAGTAACTCAATGTTTCATCTGAACTACAATTATGTTGAACTAGCTCAAACATAGTTTTGTTGCAGTGAGTTCAGGCAATATTTATGTAGTGGCTGCAGAGAAATGTGATTATACATAACTGCAGTTCGACATGTTGCTTTTGAGTTCAGAATGCACCATTGTATTTGCGAAAATGTGAAACTACAGGCACTTGGAGCCACAAGAGCTATCGTGGCCATCTATTGTGCTTCGAAACTCGTGCTCATATACGGTTCTAAAAATAACTCATGTATTTGAGAGAAAGAACCAAAATAATCAGAAGAAAAAAATAGTAGAAACTGAAATATAAATGTAACCTCCCTCTTATATTACACACGCCCACAGTGACCTCCGTGCTAACGCCAGCATTAATAACATATCAAGAAACGCCAATATTTTTTCCTCTCTTTGCTTCCTAACAAGCTAGCATGGCAAGGATCAAGAAGAAGGCCGCCATAATACGCTGCTGCGCGCTGCTCGCCGTTGTCCTCCTGCTCGGTGTCGCCCTCGTCGCGCTCTACTTCACCGTGCTCCGCCCACGGCCGCCGCGGGTGGCGGCGACGGTGGTCGACACGCAGCTCAACTCCTTCAACGTCCTCCCGCCGGACCTCAACCTCTCCCTGGCCGTCGAGGTCACCGTGCACAACCCGAACCACGCGCCGTTCCGGTATGGCGAGGTGGTCACGGCGGTGACGTACCACGACACGACGGTGGGGCGGTCTGCGGTGCCAGCGGGTAAGATCCCGGCGCGGTCGACAAGGACGGTCGGGGCGCGGGTGCGGGTGGACGCGGCTAAAGTCATCCCGAACAAGCTCTACCGGGCCGACGTGGTCACCGGCGCGCTGCCGTTCGAGGCCGCCACGGCGCTGGCCGGGAAGGCCACGGCGCTCCGGCCGTTCAAGGTGAGCGCGGCCGCCGAGGTGGCGTGCAGCGTCGTCCTGTACCCGTTCAAGAGGGAGAGCAGCTCGCACTGCACCTCCACGGTACACGTCACCTGATGCCATCTAGGCGTATTGCATGTGGAGGCACGCAGACGGACGGACGCACCCCGTTGGAAGACCGGCAAATTCGTTTTTCTTTCGAGGGGCACGGCAAATGGACAGTACTTTGAATTCAGTAAATCTTGGAATTTTGAGTTGGGAAAGCAAAGCTTTCTTGGATTGATTCTCTACGACTCGTTATTTACCTTGTGGTACCATCGAGAACGCTATAAGCAGATTCATCGAATCTTGTAACAGTAGTCGGAAACAGATATTTTAATGAAATGACGCGGAAAGATATATTATAATGAAATGATGAGCAAAGCTTTTGCGTGTTCTTTTTTTTTTTAAAGAAACTTTGGGATGTACGAGTAACAAACTACACCAGTGTCCACCTCCATACAAGAAACAACATTTTGATGCTTCGTAACCATGCATGAAATAGCTGTAGCTTGGTACCATGACTTCAAGATCTGGACGACAGGAAAAATTGAATAAAAGCACCAGATGTATATTCTACCTTCTAGAGCTGAATTTGGACATGACAGCAGAACAGTACATAATATGCAGCACAGCAGATGATCCTACGAAATTTGCACTGGGTGCAGTTGCAACTTACAAGAATCCACACTTATTATTCCAATAAGTCATTTAGCGAAACAGTGAGGTCCCTAGTTATATCATGCCCCAACTATTCCCTGTCTACACCCTACCCTCCATTTTCATATATTAAGAATCGCTACCCTGGTATAGCAAAATAATGACTAACTAGTGCAACCGCTAAACTTGAGGCTGCTTCTGAAGATTTACCTTTATTGTTCAAATGTTCTTTCCTAGCTCAACCTTCTTGACCAGCCGTAAAGTGTTGTGAAAGATGGAATCCAGTATTCCAGCAACCTAGAATTTAGAGGTTACTTTTCATTAGCCATGTATACTTGATGGATTCAGAAATCTGAAACTATAAACAAGGACATGTTCCCACCGTGAAAACTCCACCAATAATAGCGCAGACATTTGTGATGAAATGGGAGAAGGATCTAGGAACTTCAGTCACCAAGACCTGACCATAAATGAGAATCAGTTTGATGGATTGCACTTGTTAACGAACCAAGCAAAAAAATAAATAAACTAAAACCAAGATGTCAACCTGCATGGGAGATGGCTCAAAATGGAATTTCACCACAGGAACGTAGAAGCTGTGCACCAAGCTGCTGTGCGCTGTGTATTCATATTCTTCAAGCAGCTGCAATTCCTTCGAGGATCTCCGTGTAACCAGTTCAGTCTTTACGATTTGTAGGTAATGCTCAATCTAAGAATGACATTATTGAAACAAAGGCTATGTTATTCAGTAAGAAACCAGAAGTATTGGTGCTGGACAAAAGATTTGATGCCTTGTCCTAAACATCTTAATAAGAAAATAAGCAAAATTTAGGACTTACAGTAACATTGGCATTAACATCACCATGCTTAACAATGTAAGACTGACCAGCTAATCTATCGTGATGTCCGCCAAGATAGGGAGTTAGTCTTTTCAGTTCATTAAGCATCTTGTACGAGAGCTTTTTGCCAAATGAGAACTGTGTCACGTAGTGGGAAACATTTATCTGGGATGGGTCAAACGAGTGTGAACCAGATCGAGCCGAGATTACAACACTCCCCGGAACCTGATAAAGAGGAACTAGTAATCAATGCACAGAAATAAATACTTTATCCATGCTGCAACTATTACCACAGAAGCTAGCTATATGCAAGTTAGGTCAGAAGTCCATTTACCTTTTTGACCCGCACAAAACCTTCTATTCTGCATCCGCTGGTCATCGGAGCAGGACGCTTTGCAGGATCAACAGTCTTATTGGATATGTCCTCCAAAGCAAGCATATGGTTCTCTTTTGGAATATTTGCAACGTAAGTTTCCATTGCCTGAGGTTCAAAACATATATCAGGAATTCAATCCGGAACAATTCGAGGAGCCCACGAAACAATAAGTAACAAAGATTAACAAGCAAAGAATATTTATCCTTTAGTTCTCCCTAGAAAAAAAAAGAGGAGAAAAGGCCAATACCATTTTTTAGGTAAGCTAAAATTTAGGATACACTGTGATAGTAAAGATAAACCATGTTATGTATCAAGAAAAATAATTGGAAACTAGGTGATTCACAACATACCGCAACTAAACTTTCAGTGTCACGTTCCCCATAGTATGATTCATGATCATGGTGACCCTGATTCTCCCTGTACGAAATCAATTTGGTCGTTTATGGAACTTGGGCAAAAATATATACAAGTATTGCACAAATAAAGGTTTACAGTATCAGTATAATAACCATGTAGCAAATTAAACCCAGAAGATATCTCAAAGAGAATGTAAGGTCTACTGTGCTTACTTAATGTCACTCCCTTTACGGAAAGTGCGAATTGACGGATAACCTTGTATATGGTGCCTGCATTTAATGAATTGAAGTGATGAAAAGAATGATATGTTTGTATATTAACTCAGTGAACAAGCATAAGAAGGGGGGCAAATATAATTAGGTGAAATTCCTGTGTACCAACAAAATCACAAAAAAAGGTACAGTTCAAACATACAAATGCCAAGATGTGAAACTAGGGGAAAAACAACTTCAGGCTTTTCTTGTGGTTCAGACTCAATATGCATAACTTGAAATGTAGTAATGCACGTCTCTGGCAGTGGCACCATTACAGAAAACCCTACAATTCAGGCACCGATTATTCAATATGCAACAAAGAAAAACAAGGCTTTCAACTCATTCTCAATGCAAATAGTTCCAGAAGGCATAAGCACCCACAAAACCAGGATGCAAGGGCACAAACACTAGTAACTCATGAAAGATGATAGCATCATTAGATCACTTTGTTAGGAATTTTACAACTAATTAATCAATTTCTGATGGTACATAACGAACAAGGATTTATGGATTCTATATCGCAGCATACACATGTGAAGTGTGTTGGTTTCGAATTTAATTATCAATGAGTACAGACAGACCTCCTACACAAGTCAACTTCCTCAGTGCAGTCAACCTTGCCAAGAAGGATTCTGCCATCCATTTCAGGATCATATCTGCATTTGACCAAAAAAAAACCAGGAGGATGGCATTGAGCACTTAACAGTGTAAGACCCTGAAACACCAAGCCTTATTAGAATAAAGAAAACAATATATACCTCTCCCTTATTATTTTCGCAGTCTTCTCCCATGAAGGTTTCTGAAGGAAAATTAAATTATTAGACAAATTTCCAGATATTACTTCAACAGAACAGAATTGCAAATATACTTCACATGGAATAAGAAAATGTTAAATTTGATCACATCAAAAACACTGAACAAACTTTCAAGACAAAGGCATCTGCAGTTCTGTATAGTAATCAGATGACTTGCACATTATCATACTATAATCAACTAACCATTGCCTCACAAATATAGTAACATAAGTAATGAAAATCACTAAATGCAAGGAAACATAAGGAGGTAAATTCTAACCAATCGATTGCTCCAGTAACACCAGGGGGCATAAAAGTTGACAACCAAAACAGGAAACCTGAAGAGAGAATAAAATCCATGATGAGTATCAACTGAAACAACATTAGGGCTTCCACAAAGAATACAAGAGGGATGAAATACAGAACAAAACTTAAGGACAAATATCTGAGAAAGGCAAGAGTAAAGATGCTTGCGATAGAGAGCCTGGCCAAATTAATTGGATCTAACGAGTATAAATTTCTCCATGAATGTCAAGCAGAAAGATGATGATGAATAAAATATCATGAATAATTGGTTGACTATTGATATGATTTTGCAATGAAAATGACAAGGATGTTTGAAGTCCAACTGTGTAGGTTGATATTGAAATAGATAATTGAATACTTACTGGTGTGAATAGCTATCAAAATTGCGAGAGGACAAGGCGACTGAACCATCACCATGGTACTCTTCAACATCATCTCCATGTTTATTGACAGTGGGTATAGGTCCTGAGTGGAACTCAGAACCAGTAGGTACTAAATCCCGATCAATTGAAAACTTGCGAACAGTTTTTGTTATGTTTAATCTGTTCTGCATATGTTTTGAGCAGAAAATTAAGTTAAACCAACATTTTAAAAAAGGTGCATGCTCTAGAAAGCAAGATAAAAAGCAGGAAATGCTTACAGATGTAGCAAAATAGTTAGCTCACGTTTCCACTCTTTTGACATAAAATCAACTTGGCAAAAAGTGATAAGCTGGCCTATTTCATATTTTTAAAGTTGGTGTACAAAATATGCATAGCTTACACCTAAAGCTAGTAAAATGATTTTTAGTGTGCAAGTTAACAAAAATGAGTACTTCCAACACCATTTTTTATAGAAACCATACAGTGTCTTTCATGTTTCCCCTTCCTTCTAGGTTCTTGAAAGAAAAAAGATAGATGTATATTCTATATTGTCATACTCTAGAAGCTAGAATCAGAAAAATAAAGCACAGGAGGCAAGAGATAGAATCAGAAAAATAAGCGCAGGAGGCAGAGATAGAATCATACTGTTCCCAACACATCACTGACGTCAACTGATGCAAATTCACATGAAAGTGCAGGAAAGCTGTAAAATGCAAAGCCAGTTAGCAAACATTTAGGGGAACAACAATAAACTTTTGCAGCCTAGCTTTACTGAATTCATCCAATCAAAAACCAAGAACACCATTCCAAACTCCAAAGTCACCATTCCAAACTCCAAAGTCACCATTCCAAACTCCAAAGTCCAGACAGCCAGCTGGACTAACGTAGATATCCTACTGCAAATCATGCCATACAAACAAACGAGCAGTGCACTGCCTTGTGCTTGCAATTGTCCTGGAAACTCAGTGCACCAGTTTCAACAATGGCTCTCAGGTGCATATAGAAAACACTAGTGAAAAGCCAGGTGAAAGAATACCATAAACATTGTTCTATGAACACACTAGAAACGGTTGGATTTGGAACACTAGCTGATTGTAAAAGACTATTAGCATAAATACACATCACATGCTTCTTTTTTGAAACAATCGACAAAAGAGTGCAAACACTTCGACAAACATGCACTGGCATATATACTGTATGCCTTAACAAAATAAAAAAGTACAATCGCAATATCAGGTCGTTAATATCAGCAAAGCAGAGATAAATAAGAAAAGCCACCAATTTAAGTGTAAACCATAATAGAAAGGGCAACAGGTAGCAGTATTATTGATGCAACCATAAAGGCTCATATGTAAACTCTGAACTGAATCATGCTTGGGACATGCTATAGAATTCACCTTATGTTAAAATCAATCCGTAAGAACTCGCCATCTGAACTCCTATCAACAATTACAGATGTGGTAGTATTGACTGCTAAGTAATTACTCAACTCCTGCAATAGCAATTCAACAGCTTCTTAGTCGAAACTAACCTTTAAAGTATCATGTAGTTCAATCTAAACTTTACAAATCTTAAATAAGAAATCAGTCATGGTGTGACCAAACCGCCACTTTCTATGTTCGAGGAATCACAATTGACAATCCCCTCAACAAAAATTTAACCAAATTAGCTTCAAGTTCAGGTGCCTTCAAAATCCGGCCCATCGTGATGATACTCTAATAGCCAACTAAAAAAAGTTTATTTGGAAGGGGTCTATTTTGACAAACATGCACGGGTGCGGGCGGCAGACCAGCGCCTAGGCCGTGCGGCAGACCAGCGCCTAGCGCCTAATCGCCACCTAGGCGGGGCTAGGCGGTCGCCTAGGCGGGATAAATCGGCTAGGAGGTCTAGGCGGGAGGGCTGCGCCTAACGCCTAGGTGGCGCCTAGGAGGTCTAAGCGGGAGGTCTGCGCCTAACGCCTAGGTGGCGCCTAGGCGGTCTAGGCAGGCGCCTAGGGGAACACTGATGAAAACTGTCCAATCACTTTTGTTTTTGTGCTACAGAAACTGAAACCAAGTAAGATAGTGGGATCTGATAAGAACTACTGCAATTGACAATAGACCAGAAACTGACAAATACAGACCATTCCAAACAAGAACACCATAGCTAGTGCTGCTATAATGGATAATCCAGCGCCAGATAGTGAAGCCTCCGTCAAATCCCTAGGAAGTTTCCTGCAAACACAAAAACTCATCAATACTTGACAACTTCGGTAGAAACTCAAATATAGCACTGGACAATGACCACACTACCGCTCGCAGTGACACCACCGCGCTATTTCGAATTTTCAGTATACCACGTCCCAATGTACATCATCTAATCCCCTACCAACCCAGAGACGGACTTAAGGAAATCATCGCTGCCGAGTATCCGCGCCAAACCGCAACAACTCACCGAAACAAACACGCCGCTATCCAGAATTCACTCAATCCGCCCGATACAAAGCAATGTAACGAAACCTAATCGCCGCATTCATCTAATCCCGCCGTGAATCGCGTCGAGCAAACGCCGTCTAAGACAATTCCGAGCAAGGGCTGGCTCTGTTCCCGCACGAACAAACCCACGGAACAGCGTCCAACAGAAAAAAAAGAGAAGGTATCGACAAATGGAGGGAGGGATGGTCGGATCAATGGGGAGATCGGGAGGGATGCGGACGGGACCTGTAGAAGTCGACGGACTTGAGCTTGCTCGAGGAGATCATGGCTGCCGCCGACGGTGTCGCCGCGCGAGGGGGATCGGGGTTCAGATCTGCGGTGCGGGAGATCTGGAGCCTGGAGGAGAGGAAAGGGGAAGGAGAAAGGTGAGATTTATGTGGGGGTTCTTCTCGTCGTCTCTGAGGTGTATTCGCAGATCTCACCAGCTCACCGCCCACGTCTCCTACCTCCCGAGTTTTTGTCCCGCTGCTTTGCCTTCTGATTGCCTCCCGTGCTAGCTAAGGTGTCTATGAGTTTTTAGCCTAAATAGAGCTGTTTGACGCCGGTTTTACAGAACTAGCGACTATCACGTCTTTTTTTTTTTAACACCGCAGACGTTCTCCGTGCTACGTGTTCTCCACCGTGGAACCCTTGCCCAAATGTGTCAATTACCATGCACCCATAGCCTTTACGCGCGAGCAAATGCCAAGTGGCAAATCCAGGAGTGTTCGGAGACGGCCTTGTTCACGTGGGAGCTGTCCGGATGCAGCTTCCTTCGTGTGCCTGCTGTCTGGACATGTCTCGCTGTGCCACCTAACTGGCCCCTCGTTCGTGCTCCCCTGCCCTAAAGCGGCGTTGTTTGCGCGCCGTTGTCCCTGGCGCGAACGAGCCACGTCAGCACGCATGTTTGCGCGCGTTGCCGCCTCACCCGTGCCCCCCCTAGCTCGGACACCGCATGGCCACCCGCTTGTCACCCTCATCCGTTCGTCCCTACCCCAGAGTCGCCAGTCATTTTTCCTGTCAAGTTTAGTCCCTGTCAATCGTTTTCGCTGTCAACTTTATTCCCTCTCAACTGTGCGGGGGAATCTCATCGCTTCGCGGTCGGCCGCGATTCTCTTTGAGCTACTATAAATTAGGAGACGATGGTGAGAAGTTTCGCCAAAACTCAAACTCACTCGCTCGCTCGCTCGTTCTCTTGTCCTGACTCGCTCTCTTGATTGCGTTTTCGGAGACGATTAAGGAGTATTTAAAACCGTCATTAGCAGGTATTTTTTGATCATATATATTATGTTTATGAACGGCGTAGTTAGTTACTTAGTCGTAGTTAATTACTCGTAGTTTATTAGTTGTGTTTATTTAGTGGTAATTAATTTAGTTGTTTTCATTTTTTCACAACTATTCGTGACATAGTTAATTAGGTACTGATTAATTAGTCCTAATTAGTTAGTGTTAGTTAATTAATCAGTTGTAACTAATTTAGTGGTATTGAATTATTCAAATTAATTTAGTCGTGACTAATTTAGTCATACTTAATTAGTCATAATTAATTGGGTCGTATTTAATTAGTGTATATTAATTTGTTGTTTGTATTTACTCATAATTTTTAATTTCTAGTAATGCATCATCATGATTAATATATTCACTAATAATGTGTGTCTTTCATCTCTTACAAGCCATGCGTTTACCAAAGCTACTGGAACCCTTCTGCGATGAGCATCACTGGTGAAAGTTGTTGATTATCGGGGACGCAAATGACCCTCTACCCCTCGTGCTTTGGTCCGAGAGGCATTACTGGTAACTCGACGCTCGCTGCGTCCCAATCCTTCGGGATACGGGCTTGTTGCCCTTTGCGAGGTTGCTCTCTGTCAGGCTTGTCTTCACCCTGAACGGTAGTCTAATGTCGGTACTTGTCGACAGGTGGAGACCCGAGACGCACACTTTTCACTTTCGATGGAGAGAGATGACGATCACTTTCCAGGACATCTCATTCTTGACCGGTCTTTCGATTAGAGGTGAGTCACTTATTCCAGGCCGTCTGCTGGCGGACTAGAAGGCCTAGTTGGGGGGATCGATTCGGCATACCTATCTCGGACAACGTCCGTGGTGTTCCTCGACATGGCTAAGGAATTTCAGTTAATGCCCGCCAGATGCACCTAACGAGGTTGTTAGGTCGCACCTCGTCGCTTACCTTCTTCATCTCTTGGTTTCGGCTATATTTTTCACCACACAGGGCGATTGAGTGTACCTCAGCTTCATCCGCATAGTCGAGTCTTTGACTGACGTGGAGGCTGGGGCGATTCCTAAGTACAGTTGGGGTTTAGCCATCCTCTGCGCCACATACAAGGGGTTTTGTGACGCTTCGCGGTGCGACACCGGTGTGAAATCGGTTCTTACTGTCTGCTACGTGCTCCTCTAGCTGTAGAGTTAGGAGCACTTCCCTGTTAGGCGGCCCTCCTTTGGGAGAGCAGTGCGCTCGTACCTCGAGTTGCACAACTCGATCGACAGGCCCACTATGGGCTACCGGTGGACTATCGCCCAGTTACACTAGGCTAAGGACAGACCAGTGAGGTGCTACTCGTTGCTCCACAACGAGTTTGAGTCGTTGCACAACAACGACATCATATGGGCTCCATGAAGCCCAGAATTTGTGAACACGGTAGCGCCGCACGTACAGTCCGTGCAATGCACGCAGGACATCGGATTATGGGCGACGACCTACCACCTGGAGTTTGCCACATGGTGGAACCTTACGTGACACTGTGCGTAATGCGATAGTTTGATTTTTTTTTCCAGGTTGTGCCCCCTCCCGACGACAAGATGATGTAGCGAGCCGTCCACTTGTGAGTCCAACTACATCCGAGTATTGTTTGCATTTCATACACACATTCCATGTTCTGCCACGTCTCAAATGTAGGCAATCGAGGGTGGGCCGACACGCTGAGGACTAGCAAGCAGTTCAGTATGAGTGAATTACTGCATTGACGGAGATGGCGCACGTCAAGGTCATAAAGGAGCAAAGACCGTATGACGTACGGATGTACCGCCATAACATGGAGTGGTACGTACCATCGTACGCACCTGCTAGGTCGTCATGGCCTAGTCGGACCGGCGGGCGTCCTAGCGTTCCCAGTCGGTCGTCCACGATGTAGATCGGCGGAGAGGTAAGTTATGTACAAATCTATGTCATGTTTTTTTATTACACCTTATGTTGTGCCAACAGTATGTCGTCCTGCAGCCGCACATTCGTTGGGATGCATCTCTTCTGTCGTCCGCACCCCGTCAGATTGGCGCTCCCCCTTGGTCATCCGCACTGCACATCCGAGAGGTACGAGATGTTTAGTTCATGTCCCAAATTTTTATGTGCCCTAACATCATTCCATCTTGCATCCTCCAGTTGAGCATGGGGGTGACGAACATCCGTCAAACGATGAGGAGACGCCCATCCTAGCTACTGCTAGGGAGCAGTACACGACACCACGGTTTGGACCGTGGCACCTAGGGCACCCACCCCTGTCGTACGTTGGCCAGTACGGAGTACCGTACTAGGGCCAGAGCTGCTCCGCACGACCAGACTTGCAGACATCGTACATTGGGGGCTGATGATTCGGGCGTGGATTTCTCAACTCCATCGTTATTGACATGATTGCAGGTGGTAACCAGTTCGGTATGACTCAACTGGACTACATCGACGTTGGACAGACTCGGCTGGGCTATAGTTAGGTTACTGGTGCACCTCCACCCACTCAACGGTCTCCGCACCCCCTCCGTACTGATACACGCTCTCAGAACCGACTTACGTATCCCACGGGACATGCTCGACACAAAACCAGGACGCACACATAGAGGGAGATGCAGCGAGCAGAGAGTGGCTTAGACGAGTAAGCCATATTGTATCTCGTGTGTAATTGCACTACACAGATGTTATCCAATTTTGTTGTGCTATATTTGTATGCATATTTTGTATGTTATGTGTGTATTGTTGCGCTATATTGACATGAAAACATAGAACTAGGAGTGTTGACATTTCAAGTGGAGTTGCAATATAAAATTTGATAGATAAAATTGACGACATTTTGGAATATACATTGTGATTTGTGATTTACATGCCACGTGCAGTTTGGTTACATGCATTACATGATACACGTGTTGCTTTCTTGGAATTGGGATAAAGGTGGGTGCAAACTAGTCTTCGCGGTGCCGTAGCCCCTTTCGCTTGCCTTGAGACTGCCCACGGTGGTGGCGAGTATCGAACTCGTCTATGTCCTACGATTCCATGATGTAAGTAGACTGTACAGCCAAATACATAATCAGGATGTAAATTATACATAACTCATGTCTTCGATATAGAATGTGCGCATGCTACGATAACAACCGGTCTCAATGGTAGGAGCCTTCCCCTTTCCCTTGTCTCAGGACTGCCCAAGTTGGTGGCGTGTGTCAAAGTTCTTCATGTTCAGCGATATGGGCAGGACGATTGCATGATGTTAGAAGAACAAAAGACCAAATACATAATTAGGACACAAATTATACTTAATTCACCTCTTCGATATTGAGTGCTCCTGGGCGACGGGAGAAGCCACAACAGCCGTCGGTCTCAGTAGTAGGAGCCTTCCCCTTGTTCGTCGTGCGATGTGCCAGGTCGTACTCAGCTTCCTGTTCGGGGGTCCTTCACCACCAACCGACTGTCCTGGGCTCCTCTGCTGCCTTTTCAAAAGGTCTAGTAAGTAAGGTTTCCATCGTAGGAAGGTCTCGGTCCGCATCGCGTAGTTCAATATGTACTTCTGCTCAATAAATACTTTATCTTACATCTCCGAGCCGTCGATCCACTCGAAGAAGTTGATGTGCATCTCGAGGTGCCATTACACGCGGATGAAGTTAAAAATTTGTGTAATTCATCGTAGGGAGTGAAAAATTGATGTGTGCACAAGATGGACTTACGAGGTGGTGCATGCATGTGTAGTACGCCTGGGCGGCGGTGGTCGAGTGTATCGACTGAATGATCTTCATCGGTTGTTCGCACACACATTGCGGGCGTGGAAACTGTGGTGGTACCGGCATATTCTTCATTAAAAAAAATCTGGGTATGGTTTAGCCCTCTTCGCAAGCTACTTGCGCTTCTGCAATATCTTCGCATAAAAGTTTACCGACGAGTTTGACATATTCTAGGCCGACCTAATGTTTTGCTATAGCGCAAAAAAATAAGGGTGAATTATTTCGGAACAAATGTAATCTCGAGAAACACGCACATTAGGAAAGAATGACGTAAAGAGATGCATAAATATGAGCAGACTACCCATTTATATGACAATACAGTCCCCGTACAGGTGGACAATATAATAATTTATGACACTAAATGACGACTAGCCAAGCTTGGTCTATTGGAGCAATACTTCATGGATTGCCCAAGGGACTTGCATATCTTATACTTGATTGTGCAGCTCAGGCCCCCACATTGGCTGTCATCCATGTCATTTCAAAAGCGCCACGTTTGCCGTCGTCCCTTCCCTATTGACTTGAAAGCCTTGTTCGGGACCCATTACACCCTACCCGATTAGAGATCCCTATAGTTCATGTCCAAGCCATACGAGTTAAACTCTGCACTCCATGTACCCAAAAGGTGTTGCGTGTTATAGTACTCGGAGATATACGGTGTAGCCATCTGCCTCATTTGCGCACATGTCTTGTACACATGCGAGTATGGCTTGTGCGGGAGCTTCGGTTTTTTGCAGGTGCATGTCGCTACATCACCTAGCGTGCATACATATTTTCTTTCCCCCTAGCATGACTGTTGATATATTTCTGCTGCAACATGATATCGTACTTCCTCATGAGGCCATCAATCACCCAAATGTTGTGCATTCGGACCTTCAGCATCTTCTAGTCCATATACCTCTACATGTTCTCGGACCACTCCTTCCCTTCTTTTATCTGCAGCATCGTTATGGTGTCTCTATTAGTGAAGTAACCAACAGTCTGAGTCCAAGTTTCCTCGATGATCGCGGTGGTAGGGAAGCACCACACACCTTTGAGGATGTTGTTGTACACCTCCGACATGTTGGTCGTCATAATTCTGTACCACGCATCGTCTGTGTCATACAACAGGGACCATTTCTCCAACTCAAGAGAGTGGACATTAATCATCTGTGTGAAACTTATGGCACTCATGGATTGCCCACTCGCTGCCTACTATCCCTCCTGCGATTTCGAAGGGTACTCCCTTGTATGCCTTATAGTCCAGTGTTCGAGATCTGTCTAGATGGACTCAAACTTTCACATCTGGTTCTGCAGGCACAACGCCTTAAACGTCTTCATAAGTTCCTGACAGCGGAACCGCATGAAGAAGTTTGATGCAAGATGCCTCATGCACCACCGGGTTTGCACCTCGTTTCACTGGTGGGGGGTTCTGTCCCATGCTTCATGTCGTTCAAAGCCGACAACAACCCAACATTGTGGTCTATGATAAGGCATACATTGCGTCGGTCTCCCACAACCGCTTGCTTCACATTCGCCTGGAACCACAACCAACTGGATGTGTTCTCACTCTCTACAATGGCAAAAGCAACTGGGAGAACCTGGTCATTCGCGTCAGTCGCCACTGCGGTGAGAAGGATTAGATAAGGTAATAAACACAATGTAAGTTCAGAACCAAGCAGGGGTGGGTTAAACCCAACAAACATGGCACAAAGAACTCAACCGAAATAACTATATATTAATAAGGGTCTTAGCATGGCTGCAACAAATGCCTAAGAGCTTTTGTAGCTCATACTTCACACAAGAAAACAGAAGTGAACCTATCACACAAATGTACCATATAAAGGATGGTACTCCTAATTTTAAGCTAACGCGACTCTCACACACTGAGCCTCAACTGACTAAACCTAAACCTCAGTTGGCTTAATCGCTGAGGTAACCTCCACAACCACGATTGCGCTCTTCCCTGTCGTAGGCTGTAGACGAGCAGGCATCCTCGCGAACTAATCCTGATGTCCTAGAACTAGAGCAACAGGAACATGTGGCTCAAGTGCAGGCACGACCGACTCTGGTTCCTCAGGCTCCAGAACGTACAAAGCTTTCTCCAATTATGCAATCCTCTCTTTTTCAAGTTGCAACGTCTCGTAGACTCCATGTAGCTCTGTGGCCATAGTCTCCAAAGCTTCCTCTTGGGCGGCGGCGAAGTGAGCAAGGTGAACCACAATATCATCTTCTTCTCCATCGATGAACAGGTAGCGGGCTGGAAGATCCACGACGGGGGCGCGGGGGTGAGGGCAAAAAACTAAATCCTTCAATTCGTTGGCGTAGATGTTGTACACTCGTAGGATGGCGAAACGTGCAGACTCCTGGATTCCTTCAACGAAGATGATCCTCCGAACGGTGATGTTCATGGGACGACCAGCCTTGGTATCCTTTCGGGCGTAGATAGTCAATCGACATAGCACACCAGGGTTCCGACCATTCACCATCACGTTGGTGCTATCGTATAGTGGTCTCTCAAATCCTCCAAGTGCCTGTAGAACCTTCCACAACTCAGTAGCGGAACCTTCGGTACGCTCTCCATAGGTCTGAAGTCGTGCCATCTATCAAAGACAGGCAAAAGGGTAAGAACCAACTTAAAATCAGCGGAGAGAAGATTTTTAGTAACAGATGAGTCAAGAGAGAGAGAGAGAGATAGAAGAAGATAAGCAACCCATTAATTTTGCAAGTTAATTTTTGCTTTATAAAATAGTTTTGAACTCCTCAAGGACGACTGATCTAACGAAGTTAAGACCTACAATCACTATGGCTCTGATACCACCACTGTCAGGACTCAAATATGCAAATCTGGACCCTCTATGTATAATACACTAGTCCATAATCACACTAGTGCATACAATGTCAACATAGATGAATATCATTCCACACAAAATGAATATAAGAATAAATGACTAATTTGATCAATAAATGGCAGTTGTGACCTTATGGTCAAGTTTACATTTATTAAGCCACGCAGGGCTGACACTAAATAAAGAGACGGTAACGGAACGAAAGTAACTCCAGCGGATAATCATTGACTCGCCACAGGTAACCGACTGGGATCAAGACCTAACGATCACCATCCTCATATAGCTTCTCCTCAAGAGCAGGTGAAGACTGATCCACTTCAGCTGAATGATTGCAGCAAGAATGAGTACTCCGAGTACTCAACAAGTTTTACTACAGAATACAAATATAGATGATGGCTTATTCAAAAGAAAATGGCTTCTATGATTATTTTACAATAAAGCAGCATTTGCAATTGAAAACAAATAATAGATTACAAGCGTAATTTAAAATGAATAACAATAATAGTTTTAACAAGTATTTTCACATATCCTAACCAGTTTCTTTCACACAGCTACATAAGTTCCCACACAACTGTCCCCTCCCAATTGTTTTATGAAAATCTACTCATCGTGTGAAATCCCCGAGCATGTCCATAACCGCAGATGCAGCTATTCTAATAGATTAATTAACACTCTATAGAGGTTGTATACTTTACCCACAAGATATAACCACTGTAGCTAGCATCAATCATAACAAAACCCTTCAGAAGTTTCATCTAACCAATTGACTCTCTTGATGTGCATATAGTCGATCCCAACCTCACTAGCTGGTCCAACGCACACCGTTGGACCTGGAGACAGCGAACCACCCATAGATGTAACTTTTAGAATATTCCATACCTCCACCTGTTGCTAACCTACTACCTAAGTAGTCAATGTCAAAACTCCACAACTTACTAAGTTAGGCCTGTCCCACTCCAAGCATATGGTTGTACAGTTATGGCTCAATTTAATAGCGCACAAAGTAATCCTTAATTGACCAAGGTGAGACTGTCATAATTCTAATTAAGTAACCACAATTCACATTTCCCAATCACAAGTCCATCATACCACCAATCCTTTCCACTCGCCCCAGTCTAAATCTTTTCCCACCCTGTTGGTTAAGTGGATCACATGCTATCAACGAGTAACAACATACAGTACAAAATCTTTTCATAACATATTCCATAATCATTTAGTCAAGTTTAGATCTTGCAACTAAAAAATGATGTCAATAGCCAGTTGCATGGCTAAGCAGACTATTCGTATCTAACCAACCCACGTTAATGCTATGGTAATACCAACTAATAAGTAAGCAAGCTAGGGTAACAAAAGATCACGATAATACAATGAGCAAAGTTGATATAATCAAATAGATCAATAGCTAATTCCAAAATATTTAAATAAATACTTAAAATAGAATGCAATAATTTGAATCAAGATAATTTTAGAAAACTGGGTTCAACATGGTCAAAGGTACAACCTTCCTTGGAACAAGTCTTGCTACTAGTCTTGAGCTTGATCAACTCTTCCTTCCTCAAAAGCTCCCGAAGTATCAACGTCTACTCGTAAACAAAAATAAAACCAAATAAATACAAAATAGGGTAATAAATAAACTCCAAAAATTAAATAAAAATCTCAAGAAGGTAGAGCTTGAATTTAGATGAATTTAGAAACTTGAATGGGCTCAATGAGAGTTCGTATGAGGAAGAATAGGCTCTTAGAAGATTTAAATCCAAGAAAAATAAAAAAAAACAAATTACTATTAAAAAATTTCATAATTTTATATCTAAAGGAAATCCTAAAATATTGCATTAGCATGACGTCAGCAATGATTTTTTGAACTAAAAAATTCCAAAAAAAAGGAAACAGAGGCTGACAGGTGGAGCCTTGGTCTATGGATCGGGTCTACGCTTTGATCTACTGGTCCATAGCTCATGGTCTATGGAACAGTAGATCTAACATGTGGGACCTACATGACAGTGACTAGGTTTACCGTGGATTAAGTCCACCTAAGATTGGACTTGGGATTAGTGTAACATCCCAAAATTCTGTTACCAAAATTAAAATTAATAAAATTATTATTTTATTAGATTCTCTGAGTTTTCCAAGAGTTTCCTTGATTTTCCTGAATTTCGTAGTGTTTAAAAATTATATATAAAATTAATTGAGTTTTATGGGGTTTATTTTGGATTTAAAGTTTAAAAAGAAAAAACTTAATTAATTTCTTGAATCTTCTCGTATTTAAAAAGGTTTTCCCTATTTTCCAGAAAATTGAAATTGTTTATGTGCAAATTTAAAAGCCAACTTTAAGTTGAAAATAATTTTATTAAGTTCAAAAATAACATCCCAATTTTCAGGCCTTCTTGAAGTTTTAAAAGTTAAAATAAACCACTTGAATTTTATTGGATTAATTTAAAGCTTAAATTTAATTTTTATAAAATTTAATACATTTTAAATCACTAAAATAAACTTCAATTAAATCAAAAATTATTTTATTTGATCTATTCAAGTTCCAAGCAATTTTATGAATTTTTATATGGATTTTCTGAATTTATTTTCTTTTTCTTCATTTCTTTCTTTTCTTCATTTTCTCATTTTCTTCTTTTTTTTTCTTCTCTTTCTTGAACCCTAGCCCATTTCTCCTTCCGCCCGTGCGCCATGCCCTCGCATTTGCACATCGCCCATTCTTATCGCACGCCCGCTCGTCTTGCCACCCGAGCGCCCGTGCCCATGCCCCGCCATCGCCTATCCCTGCGGCCATTGCCCCGCACGCCCGCGCTTCACGCCGGCCACGCCATGGCTCCCCATGACACGTTGTGGCTCCCCATGCCGCCTTGGCCCCTTTTCTCCCCCTTTAAAAGCCGACAACCTTCCCCTTATCTTCCTCCTCCTTCCCTCTCCCTGTGCCTGAGCTCAGCCCCACGAGTTCCTCCATTTCTTCCCCTCGTCGGCCGCGCCACCACCTCCCCCGTTCCTCCCTCTCCAGTCATCCATTTGCTGTGCCAACCACGTCACGGTGTATCCCTCAGTTTCCTCCTCTCCAATCATCTCGCCGTATTTTGCATTTTTTTTGCCGCTAGCCCAAGCTCCTTCTTTCTCATGTTTCGCCGTCGTCGTTGATCCCCCGGCGACATCGTCACCGCCATTGAATTTGCCTCTCCGCGTTCTACACCGTGCTCTCGCCCTCCTCGCCGAAAAGTCGCTGGAGCACCGCCACCAGACCTCCGTTAGCGATGTCATAGCTGCCCTTAGCTTCCTTGCCTCTGTGGGTTTCCATTTTGGCCTCCCCGTCAGTCGCCACCCTCTCCTCCTGTCGGCACCGCCATCGCCTTCTCTGCCCCCTGGAATCAACTAGGCTTCCATTCTTGCTTTAATTACTTACATATCTTTGTATGATTGCTCTCTTGTATTGTTGGTGGACTTAGGGAAGCCTAGTTGATTTAGGTTTTAATTGTGCAAAACCAATTTGTTATTAGCTTCCGCATTGTATATTGATTTTACCGCGAAAGAATTTTTAAAACCACCTATTCACCCTCCTCTAGTCGGCCACCTCGATCTTACAACTTTCCACCCAAGAAAACCATTTAGATGAAAAGCCTTTCATCCTCAAAGTTTGGAGTAAAAACGTTCATTTTACTTTGTCACAAGCTTTATCGAAACCAACATTGAAAACTATTCCATCCAATTTTTGTTTGTGTAACTCATGGACAGTTTCATGAAGGATAACAATTCCATCAAGAATAAATCTCCCCTGCATGAACACCGACTGGGATGATCTAACAATCTTTTGAGCTACACCTATAATTCTATTATTAACTACTTTAGTAAAAAAAAATTAAAACTAACATTTAGAAGACAAATAGGCATATACTATTGTATTTGCTTAGCACCCTTTTTTTGGGAAGCAATGTAATGATCCCAAAATTCAAGCTAAAGAGAGGCAGTGAGCAATTATGAAAATCATGAAACATGGCCATCAAGTCATTTTTAATGACTTCCCAAAACACTTGATAAAATTCGGCTGGGAAGCCATCTGGCCAGGGAGCTTTGTTATGTTCCATTTGAAAGATTGCTACTTTCACCTCCTTTTCAGTGAAAGGTTCTGTGAGGAAAATATTTTCCGCTTCCGAAACTTGAGATATATCATTCGTAAAAGCATTAATCATAGATAAATGATTAACTTCGGGTGATCCAAACAAACTTTTGTAATAATTTGTGATATACTTTTTTAATTGTACATCACCCAAATTATCCCTTCTACTTGTTCGAGGTGAAAAATTATTTGTCTTCTATGCTTCCCATTCGCAATCAAATGGTAATAACGCGTATTTTAGCCCCTTCCAAAAGAAATATCGCTTTGGACCTCTGGTACCACTTAATTTCTTCTTCTCTCAAAAGATGTGTCAATCTCTCATTAGCAACTTTTTTAGATTAAGATCTTGATCCAACAACCTTGCAGATTCTGCTTTTTTTTTATCCAGCTCATCAATTATGAGGTTAAGATCTATCTTTTCCTTTTTATAAGTCTCACTGGTGCTTTTAGCCCAACCACGAAGATATCGTCCAAGAAATCTAGCCTTGTATTGCCAAATTTGTAATGCAGAATGATCTCTATTTTTCTTTTTCCACACATCAGTCACCATCTCCCTAAAACCCTCCCTACACAACCATCCTAGTTCAAATTTAAATAAGGGCTAATTTCCTCTATACAAAGCCGCTCTCGTATTTAACAGCAACGACGTGTGATCAGACAAAGATCTTTCAAGATCTGTACTCATTAAGACTCTATCCAGCTTTTCAAATGTTGGACTATCTAATGAATTGTCCCAAATATATTGTCTACCAGATAAAATTATTTCTTTTAAATCCAAATTATTAATCACAACATTAAACAAGAAAGGCAATTGATACTCAAAGTTATCATTATTTTTTCACCCGAATGCCTAATGATATTAAAATCACCCCAATTAAAATAGGAAGTGATTCTTTCCAACAGTCATGAAAAAGTTCATTCAAGAACTTCTCCTTGAATTGAGTTTGAGCTGCATCGTAAACAACCATAAGAACCCATTGGAAATCATCCTCTCTGTTTTTTAAATGAAATTTAACATAAAAGTCACCAGTATCAATGGAACCAACATCATACATCTGGGGATCCACCCCTAAAAGGATACCCCCCCCAACCGACCTTGTGGCGGAGAAAAATGCAACAAAAAATCCCGCCCACCACAAAGATGGTTAATATAAGCCACTGAAAAGTCTTTTATACCAGTTTCAAGAATGGCCACAAAAATCTAAATGTTGTTCCTTAACCACTTCACAAATATAACGATGTTTAGCCAAGTCTCGCAGACCTCCGCTATTCCAAAAAAAAACCTTTCATTTTAACTTTAATTTGATTGGCCTATTATTAATTTTTTTTTTCTTTTTAGACCTCTTTTTATTTATCACCAATGTAAAATTAGAGTGGTCATCCTCTAAATCACCATCTAAATCACTACAAAAACAATTGGGGTCAGAGATATTGCTACAATCCAGATTCTCATCCTCCCTCTCCTCCACATCTACAATTCCTTTATTTTTTAATCTTCGTAATTCGAGAGTCTTAAAATTGCCAATTGATCTACCAACCTCTGCACTATCAACTCCTAAAGAAATACCAATGCTATCAATTTTTTCAACAACTTGCTCATTAAAAAAAGACAAAAATGAAAATTTATTTTCAGACTTACTTGGATCAAGTTCGAGATTACGAACTTGCGCACGCCGCATAGCCTTTTGGATCGAGTCTTCATCACTCAACTGCTACTTCTTGATGCTCTCACTCTGTCTAAGCTCCACCGGATCGACCAACACCTTCCAAGAAACCCCATCTGGTCTTGAATCTAAATCATCCTTGACAACCGCGGAATCACGCACCACCCCTCTGTTAGCCATGGGAACAACCAACTGAGGGACTTTGTTCGTCTTGGTAACAAGATTATCTGTCATGTTAACTAGGGTAGGCGAAGTAACAAGATGCCCCAAAAGTCTATCCTCAGTTGCAGCCGGTTTCACCTGGACCTCCCCAAAAGCTAATGCACCAAAGTGGTTCCCCTCCACCGCAAGGTTAGATGGCATTGCTGAAGCACCACGTGGGGAACCCTTTGATAGCAAGCATTCCACGACAACAGCTGACTAGACTTTGCATGGCGCGGCAGGAGAGGCTGACTCAACAACGTGTTTGTATGGTGTGGCAGCAACACATTTTGCTGGTGTGTTTGCCGCGTCAACAGTTGGCAAGATTGCCGTGACACCAGGAAGAGCTGTCTTGGCATTGGAATTGCCTGCGAATTAATGAAAACTTATAGCATGGCAGGACCATCTGTCTCAGATTGGACCAACAAGGGAACTTTCGTGACAGAGCTATCACCCGAAACAACTTTTGTATCATTCTTCTAATCTGAGTGTAAACAAATTTTGGCAGCGGCCAAATGTAGGATCAATGATAACCGACTAGAGGGGGGTGAATAGGAGGTTTTTAAAACTAATTAATAATTTTAAAATTTTAAGCAAGATAGTTCTAACAAGGCTTTCTCGTACAATAAAGATGGTAAAATAATTATGCTACTAAAGACACAAAGAGCTAATGACAACAGTAGATACACTTCTAGCTAAGCTAAACAAGCACACTAGAAAAGCTAGAAATGTAAATGCAAGATAGCAAAGACAAAAATTAACCACAATGAAGTTTTTCATGTGGTATCGAAGACTTGTCGGTCTTCACTAGTCCACGTTGAGGAAGCTTGAACTAATCAAGCTGGCTTCACAAATTAAACCTTCCTTAGATTTCACTAGTAGTTGTTCTTCCTCTACTCCGAAGATGGCAAACACCGAACCAATCATAAGTTTAGCACCGGGCCTCTTCACAATCTTCTTGAAGAGATCACCACGCAAACTCCCGCCAAGACGTCTAAGTGTTGACAAACACCAAGAGTAATAAATCGTAATCTTTGTTTGACGGCAATCAAGTGCTAAGAATCAATCTAAAATGAATGCACTTGAGTTTGCTTAACCACCTCACAATGAATGCAATGAGAGTGTATGAGGTATAGAGTGAATGCTCTAGGCTCAAAAGATGTTAAATGAAGTCTCTTACTTTGTTCTTGAGCAGGTGGGGAATTATATATACCCCCCACAACCAAATACATCCGTTGAAAGCAAAATACAAAAAAATTCAGCACATGCAGTAGTACCGTCGTTATATGACCGGTACTACCGCACTTCTTGAAATGCATAGTAATGGCTAGCGCAGACGCATTAATTGCTTCTAAAAGAGCCGTTGAAATTCAGCGCGGTACTACCGCCGTTGATCAAGCGGTAGTTCCGCTTATCGGTCATACCGAAGTACAGGGGCAGTACTACCGCTTGACTTTGCGATCCAAAAGGGGTGCTTTCTGGAAAAAAAAACATACCGCTGTCTAATCTTCAGAATATCCGGGTTGCGGTAGTTCCGCTCAAGATGCGGTCATACCGCGATGCGGTAGTTCCGCCAAGGAAACTCCGGAACTACCGTTCACCATGTGAGCAACCAAGATAAAAAGGTGTCGTTCTATTAAAAAAAACGTACCGCCAACAAGATTTAGGTACGACCGGGTTGCGGTAGTACTACACCACTATTCCGGTCATACCGCAGTGCAGTAGTACCGCCAACAAAACGTCGGTACTACCGATTTTTCTAAGAAAAGCAGAGTTGGCTTTCAAAACAAACTATAGATGCTTGCATGATCCTAGATTGATTCAGATTGTACAAGAATATGTTATCAAGCTACTAGTCACGATCTTTCTTAATAGTGTGGTATTTAACCTAAAATCCGATCTTCCACCCTTTTCTTCTTAGACCGATAAAAGCAAAAAGGATCCTAGACTACTTGTACCTTGTCTTTGAACTATATTGATCTTAATGTTAACCTTTAGCATGCATGTCCATATTGTTGTATTCACCAGTGAAACCAAACCTTGTAAATACTCAATAAACATGCTAGTCTTATATTCATATATTGTCATTAATTACAAAAATAAAATTTGGGGGTCTAGATGCTTTCACCAAACTCTGACCCTAGACATGCAAGATGGATGCACCATCGCCTAGAGCACCGGTCTCAAACTCCTTTCTGACCGCCCTCAGTGTAACCCAGATGGTTTCCAATGTCAAGAGCCCCAAGTTAGTCCCATTGGTAATTGAGGTAGACTGCCCCGTGCAATTACCAGGAACATTCGATTGAAAATCTGAATTATTCTTCAATCTCTTAGCATCCCTATTTTTCATCTCAACATCTTTTCTTGTGCCCGAATTATCCTCCCCCTCATGATCCTCTCTCCGATCAATGTCCTTGTCAACAACATCCACTACAACTTCTTCAACTTTGAACAAAATATCACAGACATACTCACCCACCACAATTTCTACACACATATGCTTCTTCATATTGTGCTCATTTTATGATATGTAATTTTATTGTACATGTCTCTTCATTTTTTAAAGAATGCATGTCAAGAATATTAGTACTCTATTTAGCAGAGTATGATACTCTTGTTTCCGATAACTGTTATTATTATTGTTGTTGTTGTTTTTTAAAAAACCAAGTTGCAAATGAACGTAGTATTATATTGCAAATAACACTTTTTTATAAGAGAGAGTATTCCAAATAACACAATAAAATGAGTGAAAATTTGAGGGGGGAAAAAACTATCGGATAACATAATTTGTGTAGCTTTAATACGCACCCAAACAACTAAACCGTAGACTAGATGTACTACCAAGCAGTAGTCTCTAGTATTGCGTCTATCTGTTCGATTATAATAATCAGCAAAGCATGCATCACTTTCATAAAAACATTTTTAGCTACGGATTATCGAAGTTCTAACTACGAGCGGGAAATGTTCCGCTCTTCTTTTAGATGGTTAGTTCTACCATCTCTCTTGCAAATTGCAAATATGATTCTTAAGCAAAATTGCTCAAGCCATTAGTTTCAGGGGGAAAAAACTGTCCTAAAAAAAAGAAGAAAAAGCTGGTCAAGCCCATACATGGCCTGGGCTCGACGTGGGCCAGCCCGGATTCAAGTTAGAGTTTCCTCCTCTTTGGGCCGCAGATAGGCCTATTTATTAATAGTCCTATTATAGTTTGGGATTGGGCCGTCATCTCTGTCAATGTGTGTGAATTTTGTTTCTTCCTCTCGTTTTTGCAGGCTGAGCTCTAGCTAGCCTCACCGAAATTGTGTTACTGTCAGCTTTTGGATTTACTTTCTCCTGCCGGATAAATCTTACCAACCACTGTTCAAGCAGAAATTAACAGAGGAATTAAGGTGTTGTATTTTGTGCGCTTGCTCTGCGTAAGAATACATGCTGTAATCTAAATTCATAAATCAAATAAGCATTAGTACACTCAAAAAACTTGCTGGTTCAATGTATGTCGCTCTGGCTTAAATTCCAACGGCACCATCGTATCAATCAAGCATAAACTATTTCCAGCATTCCGACAGTATTTTAGTAGCTCGCATGCGTTAGTTGTGCTTGTCCCAACTGGTTATCTAATTATCTTATAGGGCAGATTTGGAGATGCTAATCATGCATATTACTGCATATTTTGATTCTTAAAACCTACATTTCTTTCTGCAACCCCAAATCCTATGTAATATAATTCTTGGATTTCGTAGTCGTGGGCAGCTCTTGTACCTGCCCTGCTTGGATTCCAATCAGAGAGCATACCATTAATCTAACAAATCATCAATTCTTGAATTGGATGATACATGACAAATAATTGGATTGCAATCTTGTCAAAAGATACTGGGACAAATAAAACTAGTTCCTCCCATACCGCTCTATCTTGATTATGACATAACGACATGATGTCCAATTTTTTTTTTCTGAAACCATTCTTTTTTTGTAACTTATGTTAACTACTCGGACCTGCATTTTGCATTGCAACTGACACGACTTCTGTTGCACTCCTGCAGAATATTATATTGTTGTGTGCTCAATATTGACAGATTTTATGAAGTGCATTTTTACATCAATCGTTTGAGCACTTACCAACGGCAACAGAATGGAAAATGCAGAGACTTTGATCCTAGTCTAGGTGATGAACAATTGGTATCATTGTCAAAGAGTTTGGACAGTTAGTCTTTTATTTTGAACAAGTTAGTCTGCTGTCAGGAGACAGACGGTCTGATCGGCCAGGGGGGGGGGGGCAGTCCGATCAGCCTTGCAGGGCGGTATGATCGGCCGGGTGGCAGCGATGCAACTTTGGAGAAATAGACACTAAATACTTGTGTGGGAGTGTTTGGGTATGTGTTTGTAACAAGTGCCATCGAGAATATAAACTGGACGCAAAACTAGACAGAGACTAGATGAAAAGTCCAGAGAGTGGTGCTTTCTGGTTCTGGGAAGAGGTCTGGCCGGTCACTCCATGGCGATTAGACCGCTGGTGGTCAAACCGGTGCCTTCTTACCGGTGGGGGTGGTCAAACCGGCCAGATGACGGTGGTCTGACAGGCCATGGTGGTTCAGTACACATGGAGGTGTGCTGAATTTTGGAAATTGAAATAGGGTAATGGAATTGTTGCAGGATGTATGTTTTGACTAACGTGGGTTAAGTTACGAAAAACTTATGCTTAGAATCAAATTCTTAGTCTATTATTGTGCAGGGAAGCTTGTAATCAACCACAGTCAACAGCGAGGATGATCGGGTCTTGGTCTGGTCAAATCAAGGTCCAGAACGATCAACGACGCGGGTGAAGTGGTTGGTCTCAAGCAAGGCGCAAGATGGACAATGATGGAAAGTTTCGTGCAACGGGCTGCATCAAGTGGTTTGAGCCGGTGCAAGTGTTAAGGCGATCTGGGGGGAGTCGGATGGGAGAGAATTTCTAGCATGAGGAAAACCATTGATGAACCTACGTGTGGCGAAGCATGGAAGTGCTTCATAAGATTGGACTCGGTCAAGTATGGAAGGATCGAGAAAGGGTATTGTGATATTATCACTAAAATAGCAGGTTGGTGACCTTGGAGAAACTACAGCGTATGACGATGAAAAGGATAAACGATTTAGAACATGAGGAGGATAAGATCACAAAGAGACAAATTTGAGAGCGTTGAATCGTCATCCGCTTTAAGAAGCGTGCGTGAGTGAGAGACACATTATGGTTTCTCTATAGTCATGGTCTCCACTATATAAGGGGTGATGCAGAATTTGCACACCAAGGAAGCCTAGGAATCCTAATTTGAGATTTTTTTTGGGGGGGGGGGGGAGTGGAGATGAGAGAGGAGACTAGGGTTTTAGAGATGTATTGAGAGAAAACTTGTGGGATTGAGTACTCATAAGTAAGCTTTTATCCTTCATAGTGGAGTAGCTGTAAACCTTCAATTCCTCAATATTAATCCAATCTATTTTCGTGCAAAGATGATTTGTCTCTTATTCTTTCCCTCTTTCTTGAGATTTTGGGTTCTTGTGTTCTAGAGATTTTACCTTGGTCTTTTGCTATGATCTAACTTGTTAGGATTTATGGAAGTTGATCTAAAGTAATCTTGATCATCTTTAATCCACAAGTATGTATTTGGATCACATTTAGGTTTTCACCTGGTTTTGAGCTCTTTTACACTCAATAAAAAAAAATTGGAATCTTGGCTATGATCGTCTAGATCTTCGATTTGAATAGGTTCCCGATCTTCTTGTTGAGTTGTGTCTAAAATCTCAAGTGACTTAAATTTGTAGATCAAAAGTTAGGTATGTCGGTTCGAGGAGAGGTCAGACCGCCCGAGCAGTTGGATCCCGACGGTCAAATCGACCGATGGTGTTTGGTAGGTAAGCTTCTTGAATTCAATTCAATTCTTCCACTGTGAGTTGTAGATCGTGATTTTCATAGTCTTACATAAGTGTTGGGGACAATGAAAAAAGTGGACTCTTATTCAGCGACTCTAGTTGCTAAACCGGCCCAACAGAAAAGAACAACGTATATATTAATACAGCTGTTGGTATATGCTCTCAACTTGCATGCAAGTGGCAACTGCACACATGCATTCCTAGAATCTAGATAGAACATAGAGCTCCAACCCTCTTAAATTTTTTTGGCCGACTGAACATGAGAAACACTGAACGTATTAGGTTTGAGGTTACCTTTCTACAGTGAGAGCGTATGAACTGAAATCTGATCCATTCGACCAGCTAGCGTGTGCGAACACTATCATTTACTTACATGATCCAACGAAACGCAGTTCCTCTCACGCAAACAGTGTACCTTTATATGATCACGACTTCACAAATTCTGACCTGGTACGTAGGTTCTTCAGTGAACACGATCCAGCATTGCTCAAGAAAGAGAGCAATCCAACAGGCCAACTGTACTATCTACTAACTTCCTGTATGGATAAGAGGAAAAAAAAGGAACCCAAAAAAATAAAATAAAAAAGGAGCAAGCTAAGGGGGGCATGTGAGCTACATATATATGTTCTTGTCATGCGCCAATTAGCGCCTGGTAGGTGAAGCATCCATCATTCGTACGGAACTTCTCGTCAGTGCAACAGACTGTTGCTCATTCCGTGGAACGACTTAATTGATCCGTGGGCGAGGTGAGGTGAGGTGAGATGACACCAACTGAAAGTTTTTTCTTGGACATGATTAATAGCCTAAAAACTAAACATGAAATAGCCCCTTAATTTCGGTGTTTTTCTCTAGGAACCTATTGTTATCCACATCTGCGAGGGTTGGCACCGTATCCTCGCTTAAAATTAAACATGTGCGCGGCGCGTTCTGAACCACGTCTTGTGTTGCATATGAGGATTATGGAAAATATTTTTGGCAAAATTTTGGTGATTTCATCCCCTCCGAAATTTTTATGAGGCAAAATTTTGGTGATTTCACCCCCTCCGAATTTTTTTTATGGTTCATTCAAAAAAATCAGAAATATTTGAATTTGGACGAATTACATCCTAAATTTGGCAACATTTGAATTTGAAAAAAAATCATTTAACTTTTGTCCAATTTCAAAACCCGCTGAAATTTTCAACCGAAATTCCAAAAATTCGGTGATTTCGCTCCCCTCTGAATTTTTTTCTAAAACAAAATAGTGTTCCCTGGTGAGGATTAAGGTGCGTATCGTTTCTTTAATTTTGAGGACAAATGACTGCATCATTGAGCAGTCAATTTATGCAAAATCTAACTAATTTTAAACCTCATTTTTACAGTGTGACTAGTTACTAGTAGCACTTGTTGCTTTAATTTCTAGTATTAATCAGATACTTGCCAACTGGAACTAGGGATTCCAAAGCTATACGGTTTTAGGTCATTATGTCAACTGTCTATAGCTTCTGCCATGTAAGATTTAAACTAATATGGATGAAAGAGAATAAATAGAGAGAAATATGTTGTCTATAATCTTGTAGCCGACTGTATCACCGGAATCAAGAAAAGTATTAAAAAATTATGTGTTGTCTATAATCCTGTAGCCGACTGTATCACCACAACCTGTTGTATAATTTATTTTTAGTGTTGTCTACAGGTGACATAGAGAGTTGCTATAGACATCAGCTGTTTGTACCACTGTATATGCGCTTATAAAACTAGCAGCTACATGGATCAATTGAACAGTGCAAAAACCATTAATTTGAACCTATTTAATAAGTATGCTAATGTACAGTAGATTTGTGATACAATCAATTAGTACTTGGGAAAAGGCACAAAAACATTAATTGTCTTTTCGAAGTTTCGGCAGAAAATAGTCTAGTTTCTGTTTGATTCTCTCTTCGAAGTTGGGAGCCAGGACCGACAAGCTTTCAGGAACCAATCTAGTTTTGGTATCTGAAAACCTGAAAGCACTGTATCGATCTGGACATGGCTTCAGTTTGATGGAAACATGAACATCCAAGACTTCTCCCATTTGAGACTGGATTATTGTTCCTGAATTAAAATATTGGAGAACATTGACTTCTAAATTCATTGATCTTTTGGATTATTTCGTTAAAGATTTCCCAACTTGTTGCGATTTTTAATCAAGACGGCTAAAGAATATTCTATAAACCATGGATACATGGGTGCAAGAACATGAGGTTTTGTATTTTTCAGGCCGGGCGCCCAAGACGTGGATTTGATATGAAATCACATATACGCTACCAACCGTAATGCCGTGCGCATGGATAGGACTCTCTTTTCAGTTTTGAGTTCATTGTTATTTTTCCCTATACTTCTCCATGGCCTGCAAGAGGCTATTTTTGTTCCACTTGTTGCTACCTTGCCGTGTACAATGTATTACACTGATTGAGGATTCAGATCAGAGTGATTAATTAGTCTTCAAGATATTCTTAAAAATGAAAAGGCACCGGCTAAGTAGGGATTAGGGAACCTATTTATATGGATTTGTCAATACAAAATTCAACTGTTTTCTCTGTAAAAAACTGTTACATTCTGAAAGTTTATTTACAATTTCATTATACACAAATTACAATAAATTATTTATATAATTTTGATTTTTGATCACTGTAATTATTCCTAAAAGTCTTAATAACTCATATTTCCATCATATAATTCAAAATCTCACACGTACTTTGAGAGATTGTGCAAAAATAAAAGTAAAAAAATAAAATTATATACCAACAAAATACGACAATATAGTAAACCTGTTATATTCTTCACATATACTTTGAGAGGGTAATAAAAAATGAAATTATATACCAATAAAATACGATAACATGGTAAACCCATTATGTTCCGAAGAAAAAATCATAATAAATTCGAACCCAATTTATCAGATTGGGAAAAGTGCAAATCTCAAAGCATATTAGACGAATGAAAATTCGACTATTATAATTTTTTTCTTATATCACATCAACAACACAAATCTTATAGCACATCCAACGAACAAAAAAAGTAACAGTTTTGACTTCAAAAAGTTATATAACAATTCTCTATTTATACTGTGGATTAAGAAATGCAATTTTTTTTCTTCAGTGCTACCTTTTGGTTGGAAGCTTCAGTAACATGCAGGACAACATATATCGCCCAAATGTACGCGTGTATAACATTAAACGCATACTGGTCCTAGTTTAAGATCATGGTAACATGCTTGCGTCAAATAAATGTGCAATGCATGCACACGAAAGGTAGCATGTAATTGAAAAACTGAATTTAATTTATTCCCTAGCTACTCGTATAGACCCAGCATCGCTACCATACACTAGGGTAAAAAGATAATTCGTCAGGAGTAACTTCCCTGACGGCCTCCCGTCAGGCAATAACCCTTACATGGAAATTCCATTTGCTGACAGGTCACCATCAGGAAATTTATTCACAACGGCTATCCCTGTTGGTCAGCAGTCACGAAAATGTTCCTTTGACAAGCTTGGCAAACGAGCTAATGAACATATTACTGTAGGTTCATTCCCATCAGGGATTTATTATATTCCTAACGGAATCGGCAACACCGATAGGAAAAAGATGTAACAAACAAAAACTAAATACACGTATTTTGCTCACTGAATTAGTCCCATTATCGCACACATTCAGACTCACACACTTATTTGCGGCATTAGCTTGCATGTTTCAAAGGCCTACAATGCAATTTGACAACAAAAACATGGCACTTATCAAAGTTTTCCGATAAACACATTTACATCAAAAGGGGCTAACTAGTCTTCCATTCATACAATTGAAGCACCTATCATTCATCTCATCTCAATTGACTTCCATTTCTCCAGCATTACACACACACACACATACATGGACTCGAATGTTCTGATGCATGTTGTTCTTTTGAGTGATGCATGAAAAAACAAAGAAAAGAACAGTAGTTTAGCCATCAAAGCAAATTGATAAAGATGCACACACCTGAGTCACTAGATGAACAGATGAGCTTGACCATGCACATATCTTTTTTGCAATGTAATATTATGAATCTGCATAAGTATATTTTTCATAAGTTGGTAGATAGATGTACATGCAGAATGCAGCTAGGTAGCTAGTAACTACAATTGAAATATTCAGTCTCTCATACCTAAAAAGTTTCAGAATCAGATAGGGCACATGAACAAGTATCATATATTTTTAGGCAGTACTAAGTTGTATCAGATCAACTGCACAGAATGACTAAATCAGTACTTAACAACTGGTTGGAGCATACTAATAGCACACATAGGAAGCCATGCACTGCTAGATAGTAGTACAAAACAATACAACGTACTTAATCAAAACAGAGACCAGCTTGAGTCGGTAGTTGTACCTACTCTCAAGGTGACACTGAGATACTTAGAAGAATTAGCATAGATCTACAAAAAAAAAAAGAATGTGACTTTATAGTTAGGAATAATGAATAGGATAAGTACAGCTCCTATCAACAGAAATTAGCAGTACTTTAAATAAAAAATATGTTTTACCTGGAGACATAAGAACTAGCGGTACATGACCGAGGAAAATAATAGAGCAAACCATCAAAATGCCCCTAATAAACTAACCAGTAGCAGTACAATCAATTATTGAACTACGTACTACTGGTCAGCAAGAAAAGAACTATGCAACTAGCTTTAATTCGGATGATTATGCAACTATACTTTGAATATGCGCAATTATATTTTAGACTAAACATCTAGCTTTTCAGACTTGGAAAATTATCATAAATCACGCAGGCACATGAAAAAAATCACATTGAATGGCCGTCTAGTTTCACAACGGTGTCTACATGCCTTGTTCTCTGATTATACAAAAAAGCACCATCTAATTATATCAATTTCCAGGACTACTCTTTAAGCGCGGCAATGTGTCTCTAGTAATTCACTATCATCACAGAAATGATATGTTAGATTAACAACTCTGTCATCTAGTTTTGTCAATTAAAGTTTAGTCAAGTACTCAAGTATATGGTAGACCAGATCCGGATCATAGACTTATTCATGGAGATATACAAGCATGCCCTGTTCCTCCAAAGCTTACTGAAAAACTCCAATTCATCGCATAATGCAGCAATCGATCCAGCGAAATTAAAAAATCATGACACACAGATTTCATGAAAATGCAACTATACAACAAGAGAGAAAACAGATACTGGTCCTGCCGCTGCTTTTACGGGGCATGGAAGGTGTGGCATGCGGCCACCCTCAAGAGTGTGTAGTTTCCCAAGGATGAGGGCCTCTGCCTTCGCCCCTGCGGCGTTCCGGCACAGCACAAGTGCCCGCCAATGGCGACATCCAAGCTCTACTCCGCAGCTGCACCGCCCGGAACGCTCGCGAGAATTACAACCATGAACTTCCGCATTTGACCGGTGGGAGGTCAGATCGGCTCGAAGGCAACCGGATCTGGGCGGAGGCGACTGGAGAAGGAGACGGCGCCGGATCTATGCCGGAAGGCAACCGGAGAAGGAGATGGCACTGTGCTGGATTCACACGGGGAGGTGGCCGGAGGAGGAGGTGGTGCCAGATATATGCTCGGCGAGGCGACCAGAGGAGTTTGTGACCACAGATCTGCGTAGGAAAGTAGCTAGAGGAGGTGGATGCGGTGGCTTAGGTTAGGAGGCGGCGACGGTGGGAAGGAGGAAGCGGCGGCGGTGGGGAAAGAGGGGGTGGCGGCTGAGGGGGAGGAGGCGACGAAAAATTTGGGTTTAGGGATTCGGTGGTGGAGTTGGGGTGGCGGCGACATCGTGGAGTTAGCTTGGAGCGAAGGCAATTTCCTTGACTGGTCACCCAAACACCGACACAAAAATGTATTTTTTCTGATGGTTATTTTCAAAACCGACATGAAATTATGTGTTTTTCCAAGCGCCGTTATAAACCCATCAGAAATATTAAAATTCCTGACGGTGGTTTGCAGTCCCGTCAGAAAAATTATTGGCCGTCATGAAAGATCTGGTTTCTGGTAGTATATATATTATACAATCTCATGCATGCATGCATGCAAAAAAAAAAAAAACAGCTGGGCCATTAGAGGCTATTAGGACAGAACTTGATGATCATATGCATAAACCCTTATATGTTGAGATTTAAAAAAACACCTTCTACATACTTGTCAATACAAATGGGTGTAAGTTTATCTAAACCGTCACACCAAGATAATCCAATTCAACAGGGTTTCAGTGAAGTTATAACTGACTTATTTGATGTTGAGCAAGATGCGATATTTAATATGAACTTGAACTTCTTAATTTTTTTCAAACACTGAAATTTGACTATGGAGTTTTTTTTTTCTGAACGGATACAAATTTATCGGGAGTCGTTTTTTTCTGAATGGATACAAATTTATCAGAACCGTGGGTTCAGGAAATACAACTTGGAAAATGGTCTCTCATTATATACACTCTTGTAATTGTTTTAATGGAAAACCAATTTTGTTTCTTGAGGCCGGGTCAACTTTGAGAAATTGTATAGTTCATCTCCAAATGGACTGGAACAAAACCATAATTGGTAAGTAAACCTCCAATCCAAAAACACAATATGATAGATATGCAGTTCAAATACTTCATCATATTATGCCAAACTTCCATATGATCAATCAAGTAGCTCCAAAATCCTGAAGCTAAAGGTAACTTTGCCCAAATCCTTTTCCACTATAAGTACAGGGATTCTCCACGTTCAGTTAATTACAATGTTAATGGAAAACAACATGTGATACAGTAGTTAGCCGACGTAGGAGTTGTTCTTTTCTTCGATCTAGACAGCGTTTAATTTGGCTAGTTAGTCATGTGTTCAGACAGTAATGAGATGAACCGATTGTTCAGAAACGTGCCGATGAATGATGGAACGTACGTGCAACGAAAAGCTACATAGGTAGCTCTCAAGACCTTCATGTTTGAAACCTAACTCCTAAGATCGATAAGGTACAAATTAGATGGTGCAGGAAAATAATGTTTTAACATGAAGACAAGCTAAAGCTGTCAATTAGGGAGGCCCTCTAGCCTTCAATTTAATCGGTTTGTTAATAAGTCTTTTAGCTTTCAATCCTTGCAACAGTCAATCCCTTAACTACTTGTTTCCTGAAAGCTACTTCCTAACTACCTTGTTCATGGGCTCATGCACGGCCATCGCATGACTTTATGCTTATCCACCTTATCCTCTTCAAAAGGGAACTCCTAACATTAAGAAACCCGGCCTGCATTTTCAGTATTTGCATTTGCATGCATGGAGCAAGCAAAGTCATGGTGTATGTGTAAATTAAGAGAGAGAAAGTTTTTCGAAATTCCGGTAGAGGAGCCACTCATGGCTGGTAAGCTATCTAGCTAGCTAGCTATGATGCACACAAGTGAGTGGGTAGATAGCCCATTTGATCATGCTGGTGAGCCAGTGCACCGGCCTGTATGGAAACAACAAACACTTTATTAATTATATCGAACAAAAGTGACAGCTAATTAGGGAGAGCAATGTCCTATGCAAATGCATGGGTGGCCAACGGTCGGCGGTCACCAAGAGCTTCATATAAATTTTACAGAAATGTTGTAGTAATCAATAAAGTTCTTCCAAATTTCCTCCCATATTCATCGTGTAAATTATGTTGGCCATTAATTGTATAATCGTGCTAATATTTGTATTCATTTGTTTAATTTGATCAAAATGTATCCAAATAAATTTTTTATTTATTTTGGGCATGAGGCTAGTAAATTATACAGAGCTTCATTTATAACGATAGGCTAGCTGGTAAGTCTGAAACAAGTGAGGAAAAAAAAAAAACTAGGAGACTGCGGCACCACCAGCGCCAGCACCGACAGTAGTAATTAATATTCACATATATTTCATCAAAAAATATATCCACGGTATCAGCACACTGTAGGTTCTTTTTCGTCATTTATCCCACACATGCATGTGTGTAAAGTATAAACCCTACACATGCACTATATATATCGAAGTCTTCACATTTATCCATGGTATTAGTTCAGTAACATGGACAATGGAAACAAACAAAGCCCCTTATCCTTGAGCTCTGCACATGGAGTTATACTCCTCTGACTCTGATCAACAAATCTCAGTCCTTCCACCATTTCATCTGCACAGTTCATCCCCTCTCCTCCGTCGTCATCGCCAACCCCGACTTCCTTCATGCAAAAAAAAGGAAGATAAAACAGGAAATTATTTATAGTCTGCAAGTAAAAGACCTGAAACAAATCAACTGGACAACTTATATATATCTTTTCAAGAACACATCAAATAATTATTAATTGAATTACCTTAGTGAGGTCCCTAACATTGCACCTCCTTTTAGGGCTCAATTCTAGATGTGATAAAGCACTGACCTTAAAAAAGCAAATAAAACGACAGGCCAATTATCATCAAGTAGCTACCACACGCTAGCTTAATTTAACAACAAAAGCGAAGCTAATAGTAACTACCTTAGGGCTATTGACAGGAGAGCTTGCAGTATCTTCCAAGGAATCATCATGATCCAGAGCCTTGAAGACCTTCTTCTTGAGCTTCTTCAACTCCTTGTACTTGTCAGGCAACGCCGCGGGGGCGCAAGAGGCGGCGTCGGAGATCATAGAGTCCTCCTCCTTCTGATCGTCGTCGCCACCTCCATTATCGGTGCAATATGAAGCATCTTGCCTCTTCTTCTCCTCAGACATCATGAAATCGACAAAGTAATCGGTCCAAGAACTCTCCTCTGGCTGAACCTGCCCATCGCTACAGCTAAGGACACTCTTCACAGATGAACCACAAACTAAATCCTCCATGTTTTGATATGTGCAGGTGAAGCAAAGCTAAACTGGAGTTGGGGTACAAGTTCTGCCTATATGGATGAATGAATGGCTTTGCAAAGAGAGATACACAGCCTGGCCTATATACAAGAGAGAGAGAGAGAGAGAGGCTAGAGCCTAGAGCTGCATGACATCACGAGGAGGGAAAGAGAGAGGTCGTTGGGGTGTTAAGATCAACAGTTAGATGGTACTGTTTCCGTTTAAAAAAAACGAAGAATAATTTTTGTTGGTTTCAGAAGCTGGCCGACCTAATCAATCACGCCCCTCATTTTTTTTTTGGCAAAATTCTATGACAGAGCCCGCAAATTGATTCGTGTTTCCTGCATCAATCCACAGGCGAGTTAAACATAAACAGTAAATGAAGTATACGTGCTCCTCAGTTGTTTTCAGGTCCATGTCATAAATGATATGTTTTTACTACGTGTTGTTACCAGGTTATATCATAAATGATATGTTTTTACTGTATAATCTCTGTTTCACTATATTTACCAATATATCACAGCTATTTAATATCTTTCAAAACATTTAAGTAGGAGTAGAGACAGAAAAAATTACAATAACTACACTATAGATTCCTTCGATTGATAAATATATTGGAACGAATATTTCCAAAGCAATAGACAAATATAGCGAGACGAAAGGAGTAACATACTTTACATAATGAAAGATATCATATGGAAATCCATGTTTCGATGGGATCATAAAAACCGTTTTGGTTTTGACACCCAATCAAGATGAAAAACTCTGATCTCTCCCCTACAACAAAAAAAGGGCAATAAACACACAAAAAAAAAAAGACCAAGAACATGCTTCAAGCCTGCACTAGTCCGCAAACGCTGCACCAATTGCTGCGTCGAAATGCACGGTAGGCTCTTGAACATGGCGACCCCGGTATCGGGGCACTTGTTGGTTGACCGGGCCGTTGTTACCGTTGACGGACACGCACCGATGAGAATCATTAGTGCGCCGCACGTCGTGCCGCGACACGATCAGGCCCGTCGGAACAATGTAATTAATGCACACGTACTACATGTAATCATTGAGATTTTCAAGCGTATATATATATATTCTCGCGTCCAAGAATAAGCCGGGAAAATTCCGTACGTACCAGCGTGGATTAGATTAAGTAGTAGCAAATACGTACCCACAGTGGATTGAACAGAAAGCGTTGCTTGCACAGTACCCAGGCTACGATCGACAATGTGCAGACCAAAACATACGTACGTGTAGCGTGGTGCAGTGTGACGTGTAAATTAACGCCTGCGGCTTGTCTGCACCATATATAGATTTGTCCGCCGTTTTGAGCGACAGTTCGCCGCACAAGTTGAGTCCTTTTTCCTCCGGATTAAGCAACCAATTAAAAAAAAAACTAGTGTTAAAAGAAGTACAGATTGGCGATAACATTTCTTTAAATCAGGACTTTTCGTAGTTAACTAATGTTTCAACAAGTACAGATTGGCGATAACATTTCTTTATATTAGTTCGGTAATTTCAGATCAACATTACGATGGAATAGGTTGGATAACCATGGATGCATACAGTGCCTAGCTATCACCATCAACAACGTATCAACTACGGCATTCTGGGTGACCACACAGGATCCTACACATATTGCCCTACCTACAGGATTGCTGAGACAGCATACCTGACAAGCTGATGAACAGCCTTGCCGATGATTGGTGCCCATGTGTTGTGGTTGACAAACTCTCCTGCGTAGCATTAGCGTCATCTCCTGGTTTTCTGCATGCCCTCTCGAAAACGAATTTTTTTTATGATTTAATCTATTTTAAAAAAAATATTTTAAAAATAATATCTTCTTAACTTTATTTTCAATTCTGATCTTTTTTGCCACACCAGAATGACTGACATGGCAAAAATACTTTGTCACGCCACGGACAGAAGTGTGGCAAACGAGCGTTGTCACGCCGTCCCTTTTAGCGTGACAGGACTTAGTTCAAAACATACACATGCCGGCTCGAAGAGTTATCATAGCAGCTTTAGTCACACCGTGGTACGTGACGTGACCGTGTTTTTATCACGCCACGCATTGTGGCGTGAACAAAGATGTCAGAATTAGAAATAATGTTAAAGAAGAAGTTATCTTTAAAATGTTTTTAAAAAAATGGACTAAAACATAAAAAAAGGTTTTCAAAAAGAAAAATGATAAATATAAATTATACATGTCCCTAAACGGGTAAAAAGACACATGTAGAACATTTAGAATCTGTCCTGGAGCCTGAACAAATGGCATTTAAAAGGGTGCACATTTCAACAGTAAACTTGAAAGAGATGCATGTACATGCGACGGGGATCTGTCGTAGTCGCTAAAGCGACTGCACATAGCGCGCTTGTTTTGCGGGATGTGGACCGCCCAATCAAACTTTCAATGGTCTAGATCAAATGTTCTGACTATAGTAGTGAGTTGGTACCACATCAAGAGATGGAGCCGCATGGTAAAACACTGAATTTATTGTCCGAAGGGAATCACTAGTTTTTATTTATTTATATGAGGACTCGAACTATAAGAGTCCTTCGCTGCAACAGAGCAAAATCCGTGTTCAGATCTTTGTCTTTTCATGTCTGAATGAAAACTTGTCAGATTATGTGACTCACAACTTCTGCACATGGCTTATGTTTCCATCATAGCTAGAATGATTATGCTGTCAAAAGGTCATTCAGAATTTGATGCACTTTTAACATAACCAACTTAGCACTTCTGAGGACCCTTTTGACATTTCAGAGGCAAATCATGGAGTTTCCACTACTATGTTGAAGAAGGCTATATAATAGGGGCCCATGCTAGAGTACGTGGCATGGGCATTGACTTGTCGAGCCAAATGCTGAATTTCCGGAATAGACGTGTGTCTCTTAGGACCCACGTAATATTTATTAATAATGTTATAGATTACAATTCGACTCGTACACGATTTGTACTCTTATTAATCTCTAATACTAATTATCCAACACTCCCCTCAAAATAGGCATGAGATAATAATTATGGACATCTTGTAACATATTACAATATCATTACTAGAATCTAACACTTTATCAAACCTATCATCAACTCCATGGCCAATACCATCAAAAAGATCCAAAAAGTTGCTTAACACCAATACAACCAAAGATGTTACCAAATTCATCTCCATCATCTACCGGTTATCCCGGCCTCGACCTCCTCCTGTACCCACATGCCCCCAGCCCCCCCCCCCTCGCCGCCTCCACCACCTCTATCCACAAGCCCCCAATCTTGACCTCCACCTTCTACCAACCCACATCCGGACCTCTCCAACAACACCATATCTGGCACCCATACCAACACCATCGTACGGCACCAATATCATCACTATCGCTGCCGCTTGACATAGCCTCCATTGGAGCTACCACCAACTCACACTACTACACAAAATCTCATCACAGACGGTTCTAAACCATCATCACCGTCTGAATTTATGCGTCTGTGATGACATGAGATCGCCACGAGCGGTTTTGAACCGCTCAGTGAAAAACTATCACGCATTCGGTTCTATTCACGAACCGCTGCGTGATAGTATTACGACGGTTCGTGAATAGAACCGTCTGTGATAGTCTATTTTCACAAACGATTCTGAACAAGAACCGTCTGTGATAGCTTTTTTTCTATTGAAAAAAAAACAAAAACGGATTTTCACTTCGTCCTGAGCCTCGCGAATGAATCTGATATGGGTTTTCGGATTGAACTTTTCGTTAGCTTTCCCACAATAGCCACATCATCACCCACATCACAGTAGAATCAACTCAATCCCTTCACAGAGCACTAAAAACAACAAGGCATCACTCACATCACAGTAGCATCAACTCAATCCATCCACAGAACACTAACACATCACAGTAGTAATCCACATCATAGAGCAAAAGGGGGAGTAGAGATAGTGAGGTCATGGGAGGCTGGGGTGACGAGGTCATGGGAGGCCGACGACGATGAGGCCGGGGCGAGGTGAAGGAGGCCGCAGGCGATGAGCTCAGGGATGGATGGGGCGACGAAGTAGAGGAGGCCGGGGGCGACGAGGTCGTGGGAGGCCGACGACGACGATGCTGGGACGAGGTGGAGGAGGCCGCGGGTGACGAGCTCGGGGGAGGCCGGAGCGCAAGGTCATGGTGAGACGGAGATGGCAGAGGAGGAGATGGAGATGGCAAAGGAGGAGATGGAGGACTCTGTTAATATAAAGAGATTTTCAGCAGCCCGCCCATTAAGTGCAAATTTTCATTTTCCTGCCCAACAAAATAAAAATATCATAGACGGTTTTATACAAAAACCGTCTGTGATGACATATCACAGACGGTTCGTATAATGAACCATCTGTGATAAGCGTCTCATCACAGACGGTCCTTAATACGAATTGTCTGTGATGAGATACTCATCACAGACGGTTTGTGTATAAAACTGTCTGTGATTTTAGATTTTACCATGGTTTTAGAATTTTCCTTACTCTTTCATTTTACTCTGGCTTGAATTTTTACCATGGCTTGGATTTTATCATGGTTTGGACTATTTCTTACTCTCTGATTTTACCATCGCAGCCAATACTCTGTCGTGGTAGGATTTTGGCAGCCAATCCTCTGTCGAGGCACATAATCTTCTACCGCGGCACATAATCTTCTACCGCAGTAACCAATCCTCGCCCATCAATTGTGTGCCATGGTAAATCTAAAATCACAGACGATTCTAACCACGAACCGTCTGTGATAACATACAACTAATGAGTTTAGCATATAAACTTCTCAAATCAATTAAACATGATAATATGCTCAAAACATAAAACACGTGGACAATTAAAATCAGCATAATACTTTAAATATTTATTTATATGCTCTCAGATGTTAAGTTGCACAAGATGAAATTTTGGCCCTCACAACACTTATGTCAAAGTTTAATCACAAATTGAATACGACAGTTACTTTGAAATAGATTAGGCCTTGAGCTCAAACTAAAATCTTGCTATTCTAATCAGACATGTTTATACAAATAACCGAGTCTAACTTTGCTGGACAATAGGTAATAGATCCTCAAAATCAATATACCATTAACAAATATGTATAACAGTGACCGAAAATTGGATCACAGAGAACATATTATATTGACTAAAAGAATTACAGTGAACTGCAAGTATAACAGAATGAATCAAATACACAGAACAAGAGAAAACAACAAGTAATCTGATAGCTCAAGACCAAACTATACTCAATTGTCACATTCAATCTCATTTTGACATCACTTCATCATCGAGCATTAACCGAGCCCACAATCATCACTTGCAAAGTCTCCGAGTACTAGACAAAATTACATAATATAATATAATTAGCACAGCAAACAATGCTAAGTAATGCGAAAAATTAAAAAGATCAAACTCACAGTACGGATGGTACTCAAAGCCACCGAGAAGAATCGGGTAAGGCACGCGAATCGCGCTGTCTCAGAAAACCAATCACCCCGTAGTGCCGCGAATGAACGAACGAGGTCATCGGAGATACAAATACCAATCCACAAACTGTGACACACCAATTTGCGAAGTCGAGGTGCAGAGAATGTCGTACAAGACCAACAAAAGTGCATTAGCCGAGTGCAGCCGAGAACACCAAGCACAAAGCCAAGTTCTTCTCTCCCAAATATATCCCGAGTCGGCCGGATTCAAGCCTCAGTGGAGAAACCCCAAATTTCATCACTGCAACCTCAACAGGAAGATGACGCAAGGAACCGACAGGGAGTGTTCAAGGAGGAGGAGCCCAACCTCACAGCCGACGACATCGAGACAAGCACAGCGGCGCAGTAGCAGCTCAAAGACCTAAAACCGAAGCTCAATCGGAGGAGAGGAAGAACATACCAACAAAACGGGAAAACTCACTGTGATTTGGGTTGCCGAAAAGAGGCGATAGAGGTGGCCTTAATTGGAGGAGAGATGGGACACCCAGTGCGGCTGCAGCCAATGGCTGGCGTCGAAGCGCACGGGCCGCTGGCACCTCCTGCACCACTCGTCGCTCGCCTGGGAGCTCCCCATGCCGCACGAGCCAAACGTAGAAGACCAGATAGGGATGGAGACTAAGTCTCCAGCCTTATCTCTTCCTCTTCTCCCACCGATAGGTGGGCCCTACCTTCTTTCCTTTTCCTTTTCTATTTCTTCTTTTCTCAAAATGAGAAATTACCAAATAGCCCTCACCAAATATCCAACATGATATTGTCCAATGATAGTTGTTTAATTGTTTCTACTTACGAGAGCATCTTCAGAGAAGTCCCTAATAAAGTATGATCAGGTCCCTGGTGCACCCGACCAGCTGCAGACCATTTATGACCAGATCTAAAGTGCCCCCGACTAGTTGCAAACCATATACATCCAGATCTAAAGTTCATCCTACCAGGGCTTGACCCGACCAGTTCCTTCGACTAGCCTATGTCAATCGGATCCTCCGACCACTGGCTAGATCTTCGTTCTGACCAGGACACAACAAGATTGCTTATGGGAGTCCCACTCCGTCCCGACTAAAGATATTATACAAGAAGTTATGCTTCGACAAGCTGGGAGGGTTCTTCTCAATTTTGACTGTAGAGTCTACTTCAAACCTAACTCAAATATTCTAGTGGGTATTTCTCCGCACGGAAAGATAGTTTTAGTTAGTTACGATTTCAGTTATATAGCATCGACCTAAGTCGCTATAAAAATTTGGGTGTTGTGCCACCAATAGATCAGACTTTGATTATTGATTTAGCTATTGCTATTGTAAGGCCTCTCACCGTAATTGAAGTCTCAACTCGATCATTTAGTTTCGAGTGATTCATCTTTCGTTGTTACTCTTGTGTTTCTCTGGATTCGCTCGGGTGGTTCTTCGTGAACAGGCTAATTGTGTTTGACACGGTTGGTAACCAATGGAGGAGTGGTGTAGCTATTGCGAGGTTTACTAGTCTTGATTGGATCTTGGTTAGCCACTCCTTCGTCAACGTCATAACTCAAGTTATCGGATTCCTCCTACAATAGAAGATCGGGACAAACTTACATACGAGCATCTTAAGTCGAGATGTGTGCACACCAGGTATAGAATTGCACAGAGAGTTTGGATTCAGAAATCCGTCCGGTCTCTACACCTTCCTATCAAATGCATAGTGCTAAAAGAGTGGCAAGAAGGAATCCCAATCTAAGACATCCAATGGCGCATGAGGTAGTGTTCCTAGGACACTTGCTACTGTTTTCATTTGAGTTGTCATCAGGACAATGCTTCCGTTTGCCCCTACCCTGAACACAGGCTGAAGATTGTCCCATATTGGGCAGATATCACTCCATACATCATCCAGGACAAGCAGGAACTTCCTGTTTTCAAGGACATGAATAAGTCGATATTGAAGCAAACCCAAGCTCATTTCAGGACGAATATTTTCCCCTGGCAAGAAGTATGCGATCATCTCACGCAATATCTTTAGAAGTATGCGATCATCTCACGCAATATCTTTTTGCCATCAGAATTTTAAGACACATGAACCCTTTCATCATTTTTTTTAGCAATGGCTGTTTTACCTATGCCGCTTATGCCAACTATCGGAAGAACACCTGGGCACCTTTGTACTAGATTCAGGTTTCTCTGAAGTTTCTCCAGCCTGGATACATCCTTGACCCCTGGGGCTACTAGATTCTGGTTTGTCAAACTTAAACTTGAATGTGTTTGCTAAGATCTTGCCAATATTTGGAAAAACAACGTCCAGACTCCAACTGCTGCTTCTTCTTCTTTTTTTCCTTTTTTTTTTTTTGAAACGAGAAACTGCTGCTATTGGTTTCTCCTCCCATATGAAGGACAGAATGTCCGGATGGTTTGTACAGAAGTATCATATCCAGTAGTAAGTCAAATTCTTTGTCCCGGCCAAATACTATCTCTGGTGCATGGTACTTGTTTCTCTTTTCTCAGTGCATGTGCTAGTTGCGCCACCAGACTCATAGAAGTGTCGTCCGAAGAATTGTAAATCCTTCATTACAAACATCACATACTTCACGAAGGACATGTCTAATTTTTATGGAGTTTTTTTTTACGGTACACTCAATTTAATACTGCCATTCATTCTTTAAGATCTAATGATTCAGAACAGTTAGAATTTAATTATACTATACCTGCTAGTATGAGTATTAAAATTATGATAAAGTAGAATTGTAATTACCGATGTGGAGTTCCGCCATTGTCTTAGCCGCGCCACATCCACATGTACCATCCGCTCGTGCTCATATTTCCGATCATGCAGGGACGACAGCACCATCTCCTCCCCCTTCAAGAGACCGTAGTCTTTGGTGATTTCGGAGCGTACGACGTCCAGCAACGTGCCGATCAGATAGGACGCGAATCACGGAGCCACCACCAGCTCCGATCCCGCCGTCGGATGATCGGAGGGGACGACAAGCGAATTTAGAGCAGAGGGCAGAGGCGGTGCGCTACGCGGTTGTCCCTTCCGTTCCCCTTTCCCTCGTCTGGACTATGGAGTTGCAGCCTGGATCTAATGGGTTCTTCATTCAGCATTACCTCCCCAATGAGAAGACTAGAAAACTAGACATGCGTTGGCGAGTGACAGGTCTAACCATATATGGTGGATGACAATATGACATCTGAATATCTGACAACTTCAAACATACTAGCCAGTATTCTTCGAATTGAAAGAGGGATTTTGTCGCATCTCAATGTACGAGTTGTGAAGGCCTCACCTGAATACTGACTGCATCAGCCATTGCTCCGGTCTCCGTGGCACAGGAAGGAGTCAGGACTACCGAAGGGGACACCGCGGCCGGTTGGATGGGCTGCGAGCGCGGAGCAGTGTAGGCAGGCCTGAGCCTGTCTCGGCGAGTGGCTGCATCTGAGCGGGCCGAGTACGTGTACGCGCCCGCCGTTTACTCGGCCCGCCGTTCGTGACTGTACGAGCACTCCACGTCCCCTTTCCGTCAAGTGGGACATGGGGGGCAAAACGCCCCCCTTCCCTTCCCTACGAATAGGGATGAAAACGGATCAGATATTTTTCGTTTGATTCGGACGAAAACGGATTCAGATAGTCTCGGATCGGATTTTTCTCGGACAATTTTCGGATCGAAAACGGATTCGATTTTTTTTTTCGGAAACGGAAACGAATATGGTAATGGTACTATCCGGCGGATACGGATATCCGGATAATACCGCATCCGGATATCCGGAAAAATTTGGCCCAGCCCAGTAGGCCCACTGCCCAGCCGACTTCCCCCTTTGGCGGCCAAATCTCCAGCCTTACTCCTTACTTCTTAGTCCTTAGAGTTTTCTTGATCTCGAACAAATCTCGGTAGGTGCCGCAGACTCGGCGACCCTGCCACCACGGGCCCCACCGACACGGCCGTCCTCGCCCGCCCCCACCACCTCGCTCCATGCCTGAACATTGCCCAGTGCGGATCCCTCCCGCGGCCATCTCGCCGTCCGTGTCCCCCTTGCCCCTCCCTCTGGCGACCTCGCCCAGCGCGCTCCTCCTCCTCCGCGGTTGTCTCGCCTCGGCGGATCCCTCCCCGCCGGCCATCTCACCTGTCCGGCGTCCCCGCGGCTCCTCCCCGGCGACATCGCCCAGCCAGCTCCCTCCTCCGTGGCCATCTCGCCTCGGTGGATCCCTCCCACGGCCCATCTCGCCGTCCGGCCGTCCCTGCCGGCTCCTCCCCTTCGGCGACATCGCCCAGCGCCCCTCCCTCCTCTCGGCCGTCTCGCCTCGGATCTCCCCTCCGGCCATCTCGCCGTCCGTAGTCCCGCCGCGACATCGCCCAGGCTGCTCTCCTCCTCCATTGGCCGTCTCGCCTCAGCCGGATCCCCCTCACGGTCTCACGGCCCCAGCGCCTCCCCCGTTGCCCGTTGGCTCCCCCTCAGTCCCTCACGGCCCAGCTCCTCCCCCGCCGGCTTCCTTGCGCCTGTCTTGTCGCCACTGGTAACTGGTAAGTGGTAAGCAAATTCTGTTGCATTGTATTATTGTAGTATGAATGGCTGAATGCATGTGGTATTGTAGTACTAGTATCAGTATGAATGGGCAGAATGGCTGAATGCTGATGGGCTCCTAGTGCTATACTCGTAATGATAATGAGGTTGTTTTCGGTCGCACTGGTAGATGGGATCCTTTTTTGTTGGTATTGGTTAACTGAAAATGATGTGGTATTGTAGACTTGTAGTACTACTGTACTAGTATCAGTATGATTGTATGAATGGGCAGAATGGCTGAATGCTGATATGCTCCTAGTGCTATACTGCCACTGGTAATGAACTAATGATAATGAGGTTGTTTTCGACCGCACTGGTAGATGGGATCTTTTTGGTTGGTAAAGACATAGTGAGATGATGCTGGCCTTCTACTTTTTAAGACATGATATCTTGGATTGTTGGCACTAAACTATGTTTTATGTATGTGATGAACTAAGTTTTACGATGAACTAAGTTTTATGCATGTTGACTTGTGAGTTATGAGTCTTATGACTTATGAGCTAAATGTGGTACACTAAGTGTTATGTTTGTGATGAGTTATATGTTTTTGTTAATTCATAGCATGAAATTTAAGGGCCTTTCATGTTCCAAAAAAATATCCGTGACCATATTCGTTTCGTTTCATATTTGCTCTGTATTCGTATTCGATATTATTCGTATCCGTACTCGTATTCGGGGTATCCGTATTCGTATCCGCATTCGAGAAAAAAATATGAAAACAAATATAGCAGAGCGATTATCCGTCCGTCTTCAATCTGTTTTCACCCCTACCTACAAATGCCCCTCGTACTAGCAAAAACTACAACATGCATATGGTTCCGTGAATGTAGTAGCCATGAGATTTGAGCACCAACCTAACCATAACCAAGCCAAATCATATGAACTAGGTCAACAATTTCTGGCTCACTAGTGACTCGATCTCAAATAAACCAAAACCGCGGAATACAACGATCAGATCAGACAACACACAACGCTAGACTGCTAATACGCCGATCGATCGTGGTGATGTAGCTTCTCCGGATCTACCGATATGGCAGCTGTAAACCCGGTGCCAATGGGATGGCTCTACGTACGTACATTCTGTACCGTAGTGCGCTTATTATTGTCACGCGCACTGATGCACAATGATTTCACCGGAGATCAGTGTGCTGCATTGTCAAAAAGGATTATAGATTCTCCGTGACATACACTAGTTCAGAAACAGCTAATGTATACAGTTAAATAAAAGTGGATAATATAACTATAATACGTGATTCATTTTCAATAATTAAAGTTGTTACAAAAAAGACGTAAAACCAATAAGCAAAATACGGCGGAAGCAACAAAAGAAGGTAGACCACACGATTCGTCACAGACGATCGTCTGGAGGCGTAGCATAGTCGTCCAAGTTCCCATCATCCACCTAGTAATCCTCCTCTGAACAACAATGTATTAAGTAAGGGTGAGTACAAATAAATATACTACACAAGTTATACTCAATAACAGAATTATAATACATATAATGATTTATCAAAGGAAGGCTTATATGGCTCATTTTGCACAAAGCAATATTTTATATTCCAATACTCTTACTAAGATCCAAAGCAATTTATTCTATAGCTAACATCAAGTTTTATATGGCAGTTTTATAGTAGATAACCTCCATAAAAGAATTGGTGAACGATATCTTCCTATCACGTTGCAACCCGCCCGATTTCCCAATTGGATAAACTACCCAAAACCATTTTATAAAGTCTTTTGAAATCAAAACAAAGTTCTAACTTTGAGTGGCTTTGCTTAGCATGTCCATAAATGTGAACATGTAGCATGTCCACGGTGTACACTCTGCAAAGGTTGTACAACTTTATCCACAAAAGATAATTAACTTATAATATCTGTTTAACACACTTATGAAGGTATACGATTAAGAGATTATCACAAAACCTTTACAATACCACGCTCTAACATTACCCTGCCTGATAAGATTAATCCCAAGTCGTGGAGGTCATTTACCATCAACCTAGAGCTCACCATTGTGGGGGAATCCTGCCCGGACATGGAATCGATACCATCGACCGAAGCAAGCCCCTACATACATGAAGGTCTTTTACCAAAGTCTGCACAATTGAAAAACGGCTTGCTACATAATGCTAGAACATTGTAAATTATTTAGCCTAGCTCATCCCACTCCAAACTTGTGGTGGTACAGTGGGGCATAGCAAAATGCGGCTCGAAGACTAGTCTTTAACTGATTTGGACTAGGCGTACGGGAACAGGGCTTTGCCACGTGAGCTTGCCACTCAGGCAACCACATAGGCGAAGAAGGTGAGGTGGCGCCTAGTGGAGGTGACATGGGCGGCCACATCAGCAAGACGTCGTTGGTAGCTCGGGTGGTAGAGCTCACCGGCGCTACGCGCCACTGCGAGGCTCGGTTGGGGCACCAAAAGGGAGAGGGAGGCAAGGAGAACTCAGCGCTCACCTTTTGGGCGGAGACGCGCAAAGAGGTGGTCGACAGCGAGAGGAAAAAGTGGCGGCTGCGGCAGTCGAAGTAGGCGACAGGGCTCCAGGGGGTTTCCAGGGAAAAGAGAGAGAGAGAGCACTGTGGAGAACACGGCTGTGCGAAGTCGTTGGTGTGGACGAAGTCACCGGAGAGTCCTTGTTGGCGGCAGAATTGATGGCAGAGCAAGCTTCGGCCAGCGCGGTTGAAATTCGAAATACGACGAAAAGAAGGCGAGAGAGAAGAGGGGAATGAGGGGAAAGAAAAGAGGAGGAGGGGCTCCTAATGCTTCCATTTATAGAGGCTGAGGAGGAGTGGGGAATGAGTTCAGCGACATGGGCGCACGGGCGCTTTTGGTGGTGTAGGGCATGGCAGCCCAGAGCGAGGCAGGTGAGGCGTGGGAGCAAGGTATGGGAACGGGGATGGGTAGCGGCGGGATGGGAGCAGGTGAGGCACAGAATGTTGAGTGCCCTGCGCCGTCGATGATTGGGTGGTGGTGAAAAACCACTGCGCCCACCTGCCGCGCCTCTGTTGCTCCGTCCGGCCCGCGCCTGCTCCTGCGCCTGATGGCAGTGCGTGCTTCATTGCTCTGCTGGCGGCGGCGCCTTCGCTCATAGCGCAGCGGTGGAGATGGCAACGTTAAAACGAGGAAACGAGCGCAATACATGCATTCCATATTTATTTGGTTGTTGAGGCAGGAACAAGAGAAGTAGAGAAGGAGATAAGCAGATAAGAAGAAAACCAGCGAAGAAGCGAAAGGAGGCGTGAGCCAAAGAGCAATTGAAGTTCGCGGAGTTGCGGAAGTTTTGAATCGTCCTGCGAACGCGAGTAAAAGGTAATTTTATTGACATGCGGCTATAGGTTTAGCAATGTGATTAGCACGTATGTAGGTACATTAATGTATTCTAGGTAAATTGAATAGAAAAAAGTAGTGAGAATGAAGCCTGGAAGTTGAAATCTCATGACCTTACGGATATAAAAAAAGTAGTTGTTCTTCTTTGGAAGGTATGACGCATTAATAAGAATCTCATTAATAACATCTTAGAGTAAATGTTGGATTGTTAGTACTTAGTACAAATAGTTTTGTTTGCACTGAGTAATATTTGTAATGTTATAATTCTACATTCGGTAAGGTTGATTAATTAGCCACTTCCTATAAAAATATTGTCTTTGCAGTTTTTTTCATCCAATTTGCTTGTACTGTATGTCTCTGTAAATTTTGCTCCATGTACCCACTACACAAATTTACTTACCTGTCCAAAGACATTAGCTCATGGAAACTTGTCTACTGTATTTGTGCATTTCTTGTATGTTTTCGTATTTCTATAAATAGTACGTATCACGATGCTCACCGTAAATGCTATAATGTGATTAGCATGCAATTCGACAAATATATATGCATATAACTGGAAATAAAATGTTGAACAATTTGGAACATGTTGTCAAAATGACAGCGGTGATTTCATCTGAAGAAAGCCACCTGACGTACGATAGCAGTTGCTAGATGGTACGTGTATTGCATATAAGTGATTTCATTCTTCATATGCACATGTTAGGTACTTCATGGCGGAGATTGTAGATTTGTTCGTGTTCCACAGGAACGGTCTCGTACACGACGGACCGTACAAGGCGGATGTGTCGAATTGCAACCGGACAGTGATTCGGGCGCTGGGTTTGAAGAATATGAGCCTCTCGGAGCTTAGGTGGTGCATGTGTTCCGTGTTTGATCACACCGCTGCAAGGAAGAAGCTGCACATTGAGGCGTTGTATTTGTTCGTGGTGGGTGATGCAGCGGAGACCGTTTGACAATTTATGAAGGTGACAAGTGACGCTTCATAGGCCAATTACATGGAGATTGTTTGTAACCTTGCTGCTGCGATATATGCACGGTCGATGGTCTATGTTTAGTTCGTGGAGAGGACGGGGACATCCGACGTGGATGGTTCCGGTGAAGGTGCTGGTGAGGAGGAGCCTATCTTGGTCTCCGGTGTTGGAGAAGACGCGGGCCAAGAAGTGGGCAATGCAGACCTGAGGAGGCGTGTTGACAATTTTAAGCCCAATGAAAGAGCGGAGAGATGGTGGGCAGCCCGTATTGATTGCCACGAGTACTTGGGCGGCCAGGTTGAAGAGGTGGAAAGCGAGGAGGAGGAAGACATGGAAACAGCTAGTTCCGAAGACGAGAAAGATGGAGAAGCTGCTATGGGAGGTGCAGTTGGTGGTGTTGTGACCACCGATATTGCTTACATCCCCTCAAGATTGGACGACATCGCAACAACATCGCTGATTCTGCCACAGCTGAAGGGGGCTGAGTGGGGGTTCAATGAAGACACCCCACGCCTAGGGCAGCGCTTCCCTAACAAGAGCGATGCCCAACATGCTTTTGCCAGATATGTCGTTAATATTGGTTGGATGTATTGGGTGCAGAGGTCCAACCCTGACACCTACATCGTTAGGTGTGTTGATGAATATTGTGCTGGCAAGGACTGTGTGCAGCAGTTCACGGCAGCGGCTACGGGCTTCCGGATAATGGCGCTAAAGGACCACACATGTGAGCTAGCTGAGTCGTTGCATAGGTACCACAACTTGACGTCCTCGTATGTTGCAAGTCTGATAAGCCACCTCGCCGCTAGAGATGTTTCCATTTCACCACAGTTTCGACTGGTGGATGTCGCCAATATGGTAGGGTTCCAGGTCAGCTACAAGAAGGCATGACGGGCAAAACGAAAAGCCATGGAGCGAATGTTTGGCACATTCGAAGATGATTACAACCTAGTCCCAAGAATGCTTCATCAAATCGCAGAATCAAATCCTGGGACAAACATAAACAAGCTTGACCGGGTGCATCCAACGGAGAGGCCCAATTATTTTGTTCTTGACAGGGTATTCTGGGCCTTCCGTCGGGCGATCGAAGGGTTCAAGCATTGTCGTCCCGTGCTAACGATGGATGATACCTTCCTATGTGGGAAGTACAAGAGTACCATCCTCACCGCGGTTGCAACCGATGCGAACGACCAGTTACTCCCTATGGCCTTCGCAATTGTTGAGAGCGTGAGCACCGATAGCTGGTTGTGGTCCCTGTCCAATGTGAATCACTCGATGGTCCAAAATGTGTGTGTCATCTTGGACATCCCAGATGTGTGTGTCATCTTGGACCACAATGCTGGATTGCTATTTGCGTTGAGCTCGATGCAAAATGGGATGCAGCCGTCGTTCCAGTGGAACGATGTTAAGAGCCGTTGGTGCATGAGACATCTCACGGTGAACTTCTACACAAGGTTCCAGGTCCACACAAGGTTCCAGAGCAAGGACCCGATGAAGATGTTCAAGAAGCTCTACATGCAAAACCAAAGGCGAAAGTTCGATGCGGTGTGGAGACAACTCGACAAGGAGATCGGGAAGCATCAAAGGAACTCGGCGGATGCAGAGGTAGGGGCAACGGCAGGAGGGTCCACAGGAGTTGGAGAGTTCACGCAGTGGGTTAACTTGCACGCACCTGACTTGGAGAAATGGTCCCTACTCCATGACACCGGTGTTGCATGGTATGGGGTCATGACAACCAACATGTCAGAGGTGTACAATGGTGTTCGATTCCTACCAATCACTGCGATCGTGGAGGAAAGCTAGAACCGTACCATCGGGTACTTGGTTAATAGAGCCATGGTGGACAAGAAGTATATGGAAGATGACAAGTAATTCTCGGAAGTAATGCACGCGTACATGGAGAAGAAGATCAACAAGGCTCGTTCGCACATTGCTCGTACCATGTATGGCGTCAGGCAGAAGTTCGAGATCCAGTTCAGAGAGAAGTACGTCATGGGCCATGCTAGAGGGGATCAGAAGCAGGTCTACATGATTGGTGGTGAAGCGTCGTGCACCTGCAATGAGCTGCGACTTCTCCACAAACTATGCTCCCATGTGTACGCAACGTGCGCGACGTGACGCTAAGCCTTGGAGCATTACATCTCCGAGTACTACGACATCCACCACCTGTATGGAACTTGGAGTGCCGAGTTCCATTCGTACGGCCTAGACATACACTACAAGGACCTCTGGCCGGGGCAGGTGAAGTAGGTGCCGAACGACGCACTGAAGCAGCCTGGCTATGAAAGATGCGAGTCACGATGCATTCGAAACGACATGGATGACAGCTAGCGCGGGCAACGGGTTCGCCGCCTCCGATGCATACTATGCAAGATGGTTGGACACTCCATCAGTCGTTGCCCTAACAGAACTAGTACAAGCAGTGCACCTTAGCGACCAAAATATAATTACCCTGTCGTGATATTGGATGCTTATTTTAATGCCTTGTATGAGTTGTATTGTTGCATTGTGTACGACCGTAATGTTATCTTGTCTGAGTCATATGTTAACACATTATGGTCATGTTTTATTGCCTTTGCTTTTGTGTCCTGTACATCCTGTTTTTCTTGTAGACTAACATGTTGTTTCACTCTCATAGGAGATGACGTAGCCTCCAGTTGACGATGTGTACGAGCTGCTCGACCCACGCTGGGATGCGCGACACCAATCTCGGGCGTGGTTGTTCGGCGTCGGTCCTCCGAGCTTGGTCCTAAGCTACCCCAGAGAGCGCTGGCCTCTGGACGATCAGTATGTCCCAAGATTGTGGGAAACCGGTCTCTTGCTCATTGCCCGCATGTTGGACATACCGCACACGTTCCAGTTTGACACGGCACTCCTATCTGGACTCGTGAACCGTTGGAGACCGGAGACTCAAACCTTTTACTTCCGGTCGGGGGAGATGACTGTAACTCCAGAGAACGTAGCTACGCTTATAGGTTTGCCGCTGCATGGTCTTCCAGTAGTGACTCCTCCTAGGGGAGTAGACTGGAAGGTACGTATGGCTAACAGATTTGGTCACCTAATCCTTTATAACATTTCGGGTGTGCCACATTCATGACTACGTGAGTACATGACCTGCCCCGTCCATGCGACTGAGGAGGTAGTGAGGACACACTTACTCGTGTACCTTTTATTCCTGTTCGGATGGATCTTGTTTCCTACAACTCAGGGAGACTGCGTGTACCCTAGTTATATCCATCTCGCAGAGTCTTTAGTGGACTCTTGGCCCGACGAGGTGCCATAGTAAAGGCTCCGTAGTACTTTGTGCCACTTACAGAGGGTTGTGTGATGCTTCTTAGCGCAGTACGAGCGGGAAGCTAGTCCTCGCGGTATGCAACACCCTGCTGCAGTTATGGTCGTGGGAGCACTTCCCGGTTGAACGACCATATTTATGGAGCATCATGCACCCTTTCCAGTTGAGCGTCGAGCTTTACGATCATGGTAGAGGCGATGATCCTGTCGACGGGCCTACAATGGGTGCGCGTTGGACACGTGGTACGCTAAGGTGGGTTAGAGAGAGAACGAGGCGTGTGTACCCTGAGTTTCATAACCTGTTCGAGACTCTACACGAGGACGATGTCATCTGGTGGCCATGGACTACACAGTTCCTTGCAGACACGGTCCCTTACGGATTTTCCTCACAATGCACTCAAGACGAGACGTACTGGTTGACGACTTGCTACCTGGTCTTCTCCCACGAGGAGCTTCTCGCGTGGGCGGTCAGGATGGAGGAATGGGACTTTGTGCCCTAGCGCTGATGGGCTGCAGTGTGTACTGTTTGTGTGAAGCTGTGACGTGTGTTGTTGATTGGTAATATTTTATTGTACTGGTTGTGAGGTTTTCGTGTAACGTGTAGGAATGCCTCGCCATTATCCTCCGGCGGCGGCTATGCATGACTGTTATGTACTTCGGGTTTGTTATAATAAAACTCATGGCAACACTATGTTGTTTGGATTTGTTGAGGCGATAGGCGAAGCCAGCGTCGTCCCCCATATTTTTTACATAGGGCTCCGGGGGATACCTACCGGTTATTTGTTGCGAGGGGGAGGCGAAGCCGGCGCCGTCCCCATACTGTTTTAGATAGGACTCCGAGGGAGCCCTACTTGTTATTTGTTGCGAGGGGGTGAAGCCGGCGCCGTCCCTCATACTTTTTTAGATATGGCTTCTGGGGAGCCCTACCTGTTATTTGTTGCGAGGGGGAGGCGAAGCCGACGCCGTCCCCTATACTTTTTTAGATAGGGCTCCGGGGGGCCCTACCTGTTATTTGTTGCGAGGGGAGGCGAAGCCGGCGCTGTCCCTATTATTTGTGGCGAGGGGGAGGCAAAGTCGACGCCATCCCCCATACTTTTGTAAGTAGGGCTCCGGGGGGCCCTACCTGTTATTTGTGCCTGCGGAAGGCTATGACGTGCACCGGGGCCGAAGGCCATGCACGGTTTTTTTATACACTCGTGCCTGCAGAGGGCTACGGTGTGCACCGGGGCCAAGGGCCAAGCGCGGTGTCTGTTTTATATACTCGTGCCTGCGGTGGGCTATGGTGTGCATCGGGGACGAGGGTCGTGCACGGTGTGTTTTATACACTTGTACCCGAGGAGGGCTACGGTGTGCATCGGGGCCGAGGGCCATGCGCGGTGTCTGTTTTATACACTCGTGCCTGCGGAGGGCTACGGTGTGCACCGGGGCTGAGGGCCGTGCACGGTGTCTGTTTTATACATTCATGCCTGCGGAGGGCTACAGTGTGTACCGCCGGGGCCGAGAGCCGTGCACGGTGTCTATTTTATTGCGTGCTCCTGTAATGGATGAGTACCAAAAATGTTACATCGTAAATACAGGCTCCCATCGCACATAGCCGGTGGGTAGTATTTTTTCGAGCGCAGCCGGTGTTTTACAGACCATCTATGGATATAACTTTCGGAGGCTCTTGATATTCCACATGTGATCTAGCCACTGCCCTTCGGGAGTTGCGATGTAGTAGGAGCACACTCTTGTGCTTCGAGTGATGATGTAGGGTCCTTCCCATTTGGACTCTAGCTTTCCTAGAGCTGTGGTGTTTGCCGCTCACTTGAGCATCATATTGCCTGGTGCTAGTGTGCGGATCCTGACCTTCCTGTTGTATACCTCCGCGACTCCTTCGTTGTAATTTGCCATGGTTGAAATGGCCTAGACGTGGTGCTCCTCCAGGAGGTCCAGCGATGTTTCGCGCTCTGCTGGGTTCCCGCTCTCCGTTGCCCGAAGGGATTTTGCCGCAAACTCGCCTAGGGTCATTGCTTCATCTCCGAACAGGAGTTTGAATGGGGAGAACCCCGTTGCTCTTGTTGATGATGTTTGGAGTGCCTATAGTGCCTTTTGGAGCTCGTCGGGCCAAAGCCCCTTTTGTAAGCCTGCGAGACGCTTTGTTAGTCCTGCTAGTAGGCTGCTGTTGGCTCATTCAACTGCCCCGTTCGACTTGGGTTGTACGATAGATGTGGAGCATACTATTGTGCTGATGTCGGTGACGACGTCGCGGGTACCCCGTACCGGCATACAATGTTCTTCCACGCGAAGTGCTGCGCCACTACTGTAGTAATTTTCACGACTGGTTCAGCCTCCACCCATCTGGAGAAGTACTCGATAGTGACGAAGGCGAAGTGGAGGTTGCCCTTGGTTGCTGGGAATGGGTCGATGATATCGATCCCCCAGCACATGAAGGGCCACACCGGGGCCAGGGGTTGCAACGGGACTGCCGGTGCCTTGGAGTGGTGGCTAGCCACTGGCAGTGCTAGACCAGGTCTTGCGCATCCCAGAGCTCGGTAGGCCAGTAAAAGCGTTGGTGGAAGGTCTTTGTGACGAGGCCACGAGGCGATTAATGTGCGCCACAGAGGCCCTCATGTATTTCCCTTAGGAGGGACTGGCTCTCCTCTCGGGAAACACATCGCGGGAGGGGAGCGCACACACCCCCTTTGTAAAGTTGCCTGTTGAAGATGTGGTAGTTCTAGGCTCACTGCTTTAGGCAGTTTGCCTCGGTGGCGTCTTTAGGCTCTTCTCCTTGGAGGTACTTGTGGATGATGTCGAGCCAATCTGCCTCGTCGACTAAGAGCACGAGGTGAGCGTTACGTTTTACTTCGTGGGCAGCCTCTTGTGCTTCCGGGGTAGCCCCTGGTACACTCGTAGGGGCAATCGACGAGGTGCATAGCACTTCGTAAAGCACCTCTGGCGGGGGGCGCTTGTCCGGGCTGGCTAGCTTGCATGCTGATTCGGGGGATATTTTGGACCGTGATGCCGTGAAAGTATTTAGCTTCAGCCCGAACCACAGCTAAGTATTTGGACATCTTCAGATCCCTTGTCATGAACGATTTTGTCGAAGTAGCCTGCGACAAGGCGGGAGTCGCTTTTGATGATTATACGCTTCGCACCCAATGCTCTCGACCCCCCCCCCCCGGCACCGTGACTGTACCCTCGGGTGCGGGTATCTTCATGCACAGGTAATTGTGGTGTGTTATAGCAGCGAAGGAGTTTAGCGTGGCTTTACCAAGAATGACGTTGTACTGATAAGGCATCTGGACGACATCAATTGTGACGATTTTGGTTCGGGAAGCGAAGTTGTCGCTGAATGTGACGTCCAGGTTGATCTGACCTAGGGCGATCACCGATCTTCCCCCGAAGCCTACCAAGTGGATGCCTAGGGGTGACAGGCGGTCCCTCGGGATCATCATCTTGTTAAAGGCCTCTGTGAACAACAGATCTGTAGAGCTTCCTCCGTCCAGAGGACGCGTCGGACATCAAATTCCGCGATGTTGGCCGAGATGACGAGGGGGTCCTGATGTGGGAAGTAGACACCTCGGGCATCCTCGGGGCCAAAGGTGATGGGTATTTCGGCGTAGCGAGGTGGACTGAAAGCCGGGTATGTCGCGACATGGAGAATTTGCCAGGCATAGGCACGCCGTTGTCTTTTTGATGATATGCCCAATGATGAACCTCCGACGATCAGGTTTATGATCCTTTGACGGTGCTCTGACTGGGCTCCTTCTATGCGGGGTCTTGGTGGTGGGGTGGGTAGTTGGTTGCCCCGGTGGACCGCATCACCCACTCGAACACGCCGAGCTTCACAATGGAGTTGGGCGTTAGCTGCGGCAGCTCTACCCAGTACAACTGGAGCACACGGGCCACCATCTCCACACAGGGGAAGCGGAGACCGGCATCGAGGAAAGCCAAGAACATGACGGCCTCGTCCTCCTGTGGCTCAGGCACTGTCTTTGAGCCAAGGGCTCGTGCCAACAAAAGATCAGATAGCTTGTTCTCGTCCCTTAGTGTGCGCAGGATTGTGGAGTCACCGACGAGCGGCCAAGCTCGTTGGTGTAAGCCACTGCTCCTCCACCATCTCGGGCCCGCTTCGTCATCAGACCGTGCACAAGGCAAGGGCGCCGAAGACCCTCGAAGAAGAAGTGCACACGAACAAGGGAGGCTAGGGTTTTTAAAGAAGGGAGCAAAGTGCTAGGATGGGGGCACCCCCCCTATTTATAACCATGCCAGGCATGCGAAACGACAAGGCATCGAAGCCGAAGAGCCACACACCAATCAGCTGTTGACACGTGAGCCCAAAATGGAGCAACGGTTACATACCATTACACCACACAACAGCCAAGCAAACGCTGTCAAAACGGCTCCCAAGGAGGAACCCGCCACAGGGACGGCGGAAACACGCTTCGCCAGGCCGAAGGGCACGGTGTGCCTAGACCCTCCAGAAAATGGTGTGGTTTCAGCCTTGACGAAGCAGGACCTCGAGCGCGAGGGGCTTGTCGTATGGTTGACCCCACCGGCCCCAACGACCCGGCGAAGCCCCACGACAGACCCCGCAACCCACGAGCATGAAGGCCCCCTCCCTAGGGGGCGTCAGATGTAATCCTGAGCCTCCCTAAAGCGTCTCCGGAGTCCTGTGAAGTCCGAAGTAGTGGGTCCTCTAGGGCCACCCTAGGGGGTATCAGGTGCCCCTTCGGGGATGCTCTGGAGATCATTTAGAGCCTCCCCGAAGGGTCTCCAGAGTCCCACGAGGCCCAAAGCAGCAGGTCCTCTGGGACCACACTAGGAGAAGCCCGAAGGTGGGGCACTTGTGGAGCTAGTGGACCAGGTGCACCAATCAGATAGACCAGACCCAGGGAGACCCACCGTGAGCCGAAGCCTACGCATAAACGGGGAAAAGTCCCTACATCCCCTACGCATACATTACTCTTTTAGGGTTAGGATGGTAATGTAAGTACCCTATTTTAGGATGCTATAAATAAACATCTACCCCCCCTATAAAGGGAAAATTTAGTTTTTTTAGAGCAATCAATACATACATTTTTCTGACAACTGGTCCCTTCTCATGAGGACTCTTTGGTCTTTGAGTGTACCACGGGTCCCCCTCTCTTACTGCCTAACCTTTTTACTACGACACTCGTTAAGGAAATGAGTTCAGTTCGGCTCCGCTTGACTCGTTAAGCTAACAAGCAGACTAACAAGCTCGACTTGGCTTGTTCAAACACGTTAACTCGGCTCGCTAGGCTCGTTATTAACTATTCAAGCTAAACTCGTTGCTAACAAACTCGTTAACTCGGCTCGTTAGGCTCGTTAAGGCTCGCTAACTCGGCACTGCGCACAGTGGGTTGGGCTTGATTTTCTTAACGAACTAAACGAGCAACCCGTGAGCCAACTCGAACTCGGCTCGTTAAGAAAACGAGCTAAATTGCCAACTCAGCTTGGCTCGTTAAGGGACCGAGTTCGAGCCGAGTTCTTAACGAGCCGAGCTGGCTCACGAGTTTTAGGTTTTTTTTCCACTCTTAAGAGGGACATGAAATTTGGACACTGTTGGCCCCATGAACCACCGGATTTCCTGAAATGGCTACCCAAGCTCCAAAATTCCTTATTTGGCCCCGTGCTCGCGCCTGCTACGGTCGTGCAAAGCGGCGGCTTGTCTTCTTGCCATTGGGCGCATCACCTTGCTACTACGCTCGGGCTCGGCGTGAAGAAGGTGATGCGCCCCTAGCCATGATATGCAACAAGTCATACCGCCAAAAGAAGAACACGCAAAGAAGAGAAGCCGCACCGCCACCATTGAATGCGAGAAAGATAAACGGGGAAAATCCAGAAAAATCCAAAAAAAATTCAAGAAAATTCCATAAAAAAATCATTGGAACATGAATATATTTAATAAAATAATTTTGAATTTAAATAAATTTTATTTTATTCATTTAAAATGTTTTTCATTTTCTATAATTTTCCAATTAAGCTTCGGGCCTCGCGGGACTCTGGAGACCCTTCGAGGAGGCTCCGAATTATCTCTAAAGCATCCTCGAAGGGACACCTGACTCCCCCGGGAGATGGGAGCCTTCGTGCTCGTGGGTTGCGGGATCTGTCTTGCAGGCTTCACCGAGTTGTTAGGGCTGACAAGACCACCCATACAACAATGAGCCTTAACAAGCCTAGCCGAGCCAGCTCGTTATCTTCCCTCCTGAAACTGATCGCCGATCTCGCTGACAAAGATCGTGGAAAAAACAGCAGTGAGGAAAAATGAAAAGTGTCCCTCGCGCGCGCGGAGAACGAAACAAGGCCCCCTCCACGTGCCCGGCCACCCTGGTCTTAGAATTCAACCACCCTGGTCTAATACCCCCAGTCTAAGACTTCGACCACTCTGGTCTTAGAATTCGACCACCCTGATCTAAGCCTTCGCATACTTTGGAATTTTAGGAATAAATGGGCATTTACACATATGGGCCCAATTCCAACAATCCCCCACCAATTCCAAGACAAGCAGCAAAAAAGAATGATAAATATTATTGTGCTAAAGAGTTGTTTGTATATCAATCTTTCAGTACAAGTCCTGTACGGGTTAAACTAGCACCTAGAATAACTAAATTCATCTTCTTACAACTGATGAATAGACTATGCCTTGAATTCACAGTCTTTTGTGATTAGATTTCACTCCAAATCTCAGCTGATACTAGGCTGTCAAAGAACCAAGCCTAAACGAAGTATTATTTGGTCATGCTCACTTATTTACTCATGAGCTTTCTAGACAATATTCTGTTCTTGCGAACTGCGACCTCACAGTTAAGCTCAAGTAGGTGTATTCATTTTAGGTATCCTGTAGGCTAATACCTTTTACCCTGATTGGACTCTAGAATATATTAAGGCTTTTAGCCATCATTCCATACAGGAGAGTACTTTGTCTATTAGGACGCGGGTACACATATTATTTTAATGTACTCTCTTGTTCAAATATCAACTTGTTTTCCCATTGCCTAAGTCACGGGATCTTCGATAAAAAAGTTATGGGTTACTGTTGAGTTGTAACTCCAATGGACGTCATTCTCATGTCCATAGACGCAACGAAATTGCCTTCCGTGCTAGCCCCTTTGTGAAAGGGTGTGCCAGATTTTTATCAGTACAAATATAATTCACAGTAACCACTCTAGAGTTCCTCAGTTTTCTGACAGATTTAAGTCTATGCTTCACATGTGTGGAGAACTTCATGTTATCCTTAGTACTTGTAACCTTAATCAACACTCTTAGATTACCGCAGTACGTTAGGATTGTCGGTATTAGTTTCTCAACCAATAGTGAGTCCAACATAAGCTCTCTAAGCCATTCAGCCTCAACAGTAGTTGTGTCTAATACTACAAGTTCTGCTTCCATAGTTGATTTCGTCAATATGGTCTATTTACACAACCAACATGAAACTGCAACACCTGCTAGGGTAAAGACATACCCACTTGTAACTTTGATCTCATATAAATCAGAGATCCAATTTGAATGACTATATCCTTCTAATACAGATGGATACCCAGTATAGTGAATTCCATATGAGGTTGTGCCTCTCAAGTAGCGCAACACTCTCTCAAGTGCCCCCCGGTGACCATCTCCTGGGTTAGAAGTAAACCGATTTGATTTGCTCACAGCAAATGATATGTCTGGTCTTGTGGAACCATATAGATACATAATGGACCTAATAATTTATAAATATCTCTATTGATCTTTGCTTAATCCTTTATTCTTTCGAAGCTTAACACTAGCATCATAAGGAGTTGGGGAAATCTTGCAGTACTCAAAACCGAATCAGCTCAAGATTTTCTCTGCATAATATGATTGGTTCAAAGTGATCCCATCCTCATTTTTGATCAATTTCATATTCAGAATAACATCTGCATCTCCTAGATCTTTCATATCAAAGCATCTAGACAAGAAAGATTTGACCTTGTCAATAACAACAGTATTTGTCCCAAATATAAGTATGTCATCGACATACAAATACAAAATCACACCTTGACCCTCACCATAACGATAATACACACACTTATCTACCTCATTAATAGAAAAACCAGTAAAAGTTAAAGTTTCACCAAACTTCTCGTGCCATTGTTTAGGTGCTTGCTTTAGGCCATACAAGGATTTGATTAATTTGCATACCTTATTTTGCTATCCAGAAATCACAAAACCATCTGGTTACTCCATATAGATTTCTTCCTCCCACTCTCCATTAAGGAAAGCTGTCTTCACATCCATTTGATGAATGTGTAGGCTATGGGAAGAAGCAAATGCAATGAGCACTCGAATGGTAGCCAATCTGACAACAGGAGAGTAAGTATCAATATAATCCTCATCTTCTTTCCAGGTAAAAACCTTGGTCACAAGTCTTGCCTTGTACTTATCAATACTACCGTCGGACCTCATTTTCTTTTTAAATATCCACTTGCTTCCAATAGGTTTGCATCCGATAGGACGATCAGTGATCTCTCAAGTCCAGTTAGCCATGATGGAATTCATCTCTCTATGGACTGCATCTTTCCAATACTCAGAATCAGGTAATGCATAAGGCTCTGAAAGAGTGTTTGTCACATTATCCATGATATATACAATAAAGTCTTCTCCAAAGGTTTCCTTAACCCTTTGTCGCTTGCTCCAGCGAGGAGTCTCTTTGACTAAATTGTTGTATTCCTCGGGAATATCACAAACTGGTGGTATATCACTCATTGGTTCGGAGATGGTGGTAGGTTCAAAATTACTATTATTCATAGTTTGATTATCGTCAGATCGAGAAGTACTACATGCAGTTCTCATCGGATAAATATCCTTAAAAACTGAAGCATCTCTGGACTCTATTATTGTGTTAACAATAATCTCAGGAGTTTATGATTTTACTACTAAAAATCTATATGTCGTGCTGTTATGAGCATATCCTAGTAAGACATAATCGACTGTTTTAAGTCCAAACTTTCTCTTTTTCTGCAATCGTATATTGACTTTTGTTAAACACCCTCAAGTTCGTAGAAAATTAACATTGGGTTTTCTCCCCTTCCATCCCCCATACGGAGTAATCTCATATATTTTAGTGATTACTCTGTTTAGAACGAAAGTTGTTATCAAAATAGCTTTCCCCCACCAAATCTTAGGCATACCGACACTCTCTAACATGGCATTCACCAAGTTTGCTAGTATCTGGTTTTCCTCTCAACCACCCTGTTTGATTGGGGAGAGTATGGTGGTGTAACTTTATGGACTATTCCATGTTCAAAACATAATTGAGAGAATTCATGAGAGATATACTCTTCTCCGTGATCAGACCTTGGTCTTTAATTTTCTTTTCTAGTTGGTTCTCAACCTCGGCCTTATAAAATTTAAGGCAATTTAAAGCTTCATCTTTTGTTTTCAGTGGATACACATAACAATATCGTGATGCATCATCAATAAGAATTAGAAAATATCTTTTGCCTCTTTTGATCAACAATCCATTCATCTCACACAAGTCAGAATGGACAAGATCTAAAGGTGTCAAGTTCTTTTCCTCCTGTAACCCCTTAAAGGGTTTTTGAGGATGTGTTGCTTGCACACAAGTTTGACACTTTGATTCTTTGATAATTTCACATTTTAGAATTAAATCTAATCTGGACATTCGAGTAATACTATCAAAACCAATATGATAAAAATGAGAATGCCATATATTAGCATCACATTTATTCAAACTAGTTGCAACATTCAGACTATGACAATACTCTAAAGTACTTATGCGAAACAAGTCCCCGCATACTCATAGCCTTTACCAACAATGTTACCAAACTTAGACATTACAACTTTATTTGACTCAAATACTAGCTTATATTATAACCATCCCTGCATACGAAAGAGCCACTAACGAGGTTCTTGTTTATTGTTGGCGCATGCTGCACGTTCTTCAAGTGAGTAATTTTCCCTAAAGTAAGCCTCAGATCCACTACCAACACCAAGAATAGAAGTATGCGACCCATTCCCCATTAGGATGGAGGAAGCCCTGGCTGCCTGATAAGAAGAAAATAAGAAAATATCAGAATATACATGAACATTAGCTCCAGTATCAACCCACCAATCAGTGGATTGATATGCTGAAAATTTAATAGGTGAATTTCTGTGCCGTCCTATTGAGGTCTCGCCTATGATCACGTTGACAACCTTTTTCTTTGGCTGTACAACATCATTGCTCTTGCAGAAATGACAATCTTTTGCCATATGATCGTTTTTCCCACACATACAAAGCATGTGATATTCTTCATATCCTTCTTCTTAAAGCTAGTTGTCTTATTTGGTTTAAATCCTTTGTTATTCTTGCCATATCTTTTCTCTATGATATTTGCATTGATTTGATTGTTCTGACTGATCGAGCTTGGTGCATCTTTTGCTCTTGTCTTTTCTTCCACATCAAACGCAGCAATGAGATCCTCAATAGATATCTCTTCTCTCTTGTGCTTTAAGCCAATGGCAAAATCTTGCCGTAAAGAAGGAAATTTGGCAACAATGTCCGCAGCCACAAACTTAGGAGGCAAAAGACAACCCAGATGTGCAATCTCTCCGGCTAATAGCTGAACCTCATGAGCATGTGCAACTATCGACTTAGCATCATCTATGAAGTAGTCGAAGAATTTCTCGCACATATAGAGCCAACGACCAGCCTCAGCTTCGACATATTTGTGCTCGAGTGCATCCCACAACTCTGTGGCGGACTTGAAGTCCATGTTTACATCATAGAGCTGGTCGGCCAGTATGGTCAGTATGCATTCAAGGACGGTGTTGTTATCTGTATCAAACCGTATGGTCTGTTCAATCGTAAATTGATACTGTGGTCGGATCAATCCATCACAGCCCCAAAGATATGAGCCAAAACTTGGTCCTTGTCTGCCATCTACAAAAGTTCTGACCAGAAAATCTCTCAAGATTCATAGCATCAGAAGCACAAGCACTGCTGAATCACAAAAATATCCACAATAAGGTTTTTGGATTATGGAAAATGTTAGAAATGTGGACAACATTTTAATTCCATATTTGATTACGAGGCAAAGATCACAAAAAATTAGAGATGCATAAAGCGATATTAATAGCAGACAACTCATTGTACTTCTAAACATACTCAACAATATGATTATAGCAGAAAAAATTGGTCGTACGATTAACTTACAGTTAGGCTTGATGAAGGACGAAACAGTGTAGACTCCACGCAGTGCAGATCATAGATGTCGCAGTGAAGCGAGTAGTCGTAGGATACAGTGCAGAAAGCAGGCGTGCAGATGCACTTCCTAATAACCTTATTACCGCCCCGTGTAGGTGAACTCTGCGATAATGGTTCGGAGATATTCGCTCGCCCTCCTTCCTTGTGCAAGCCGAGGAGAAGGGATGCTTTGGTTCGACGACTCAATTCCTCAGTACAGCTGATAAGAGAGGAAGATAAAAAAATAGAATGAGTCGATCTTTTGGTTTGGACGTCTTCATATCATTTTAAGGTCGAGTCAATTACTCTCTAGTAACTGAATAATAAAGCTCATATTAAACAACCGGTAACTGCTAATTCAAAACCAATTAATGGCAATTAAGCATTGTTTATCAGATCCTGATTATACACTGATCTACAGCTTCGACCACTTGTCTACAGCTTCGACCAGTGTATTATGACCACACTGGTCTTTGGATCAAACCACATTAGTCTAAGGTTTCGACCACACTGGTTTAAGGCTTTGACCATCCTGATCTAAAACTTTATATGTTTTAGAATTTTAGGAATGAATAGACCTTTACACATATAGGCCTAATTCCAACAAATTTACCGTATTTACTCTTTTGTGAACATGACAAAAGTTTTCAAACACTCTTACTTGAAACGGTTAAAACGGCTGATTGGAAGCACTTATCGGGACAAAAGGGTCATGGTTATGTTAATTTAGCGTATACACTAGAATAAAATGAGCTATAGCTTACAAAGGTACAGTGTACTGTGCTTTTGTTATGTTTTAAATAGATGTGCTTCTAGTCCTGAAAATTTTGAAATCCACGGTGTAAGAGATACTTGTCAAATAAAAGTCTAATGCATGCTTGGAATTGAGAAACAACTCATTTGGCTGCTATAGTGAAAGCCCCTGAGGCTGCGGTCAAATTAAGGCCCCTGTTGTATTTCTTAGATGACCAAAAGGAAACTCAACTAGCTTCGAATAAAAACAAGTTTGTTGCTATTGCTAGGCAAATTCTCTCATCAATTTTAAACGTGTAAAATATGTGGCATTAGTATTACAAGTTCACACTTGTTGCAAGTCATAGGCAGAATCGGAAACACGCAAAACCACTTAACAACAAAAATGTAGTTGTCCTTGTTTGTTGTTTGTTTCCAAGGGAGAAATTGCATGGCTACTTCAAGATTTGACATAAAAACATGCAACCAAAGAGAGCAGCTACACGGTGGCGGACCCAACAGGGGCTAAAGGGGGCAGAGTATACAGGCTGGACCATGGATACCTCTTAGCACCCTATCTATCACATGTTATGGCTTAAAACTTAGCTCTTAGAGGGTAAAAGAAGAACAAAAAAATAATTTGAGCCGGAATTCTCTTGTGTGAGCTACGTCAAACCAAGTACTAGTCGTTGCTATCCTGGGCCAACTGGCATAACCCGCAAAACCCATCTATCTCGCTCTGACTTTGCTCTCTCTTCCCACCATGCATCGAGTCTCATTCTAATCCTTAACCAATTCCCTAATCCCCATTAAGACGAACCCTAGTGACTAGCGCCGCGATCGGTGTGAGAGCGTAGGCTTGGCCATGCTAGGCGACTTGCGCAGGTATGAGGTGCAGCGCAGTGTCGTGTGGCACAAGCCTGTGTGCAGTGCGGCAGCCAGCAATCGGTCAGGCAGGTAACGCGCTGTCAGGTAAGTAGGTGGCAACGTCCCATTAGCAACCCTAGGTTTTAGTCCTGGTCTGCTATCGTGGGTAGGTGCATAGAACTACAAATGAATTGATTAAGAAATAAGAGTTGAACGTGCGAAATTTGAAAGATGTGGCTGTATTTAATATTTCAAAGTGATATTTTTATTTCTTAATAGGAGAAAAAAATATGTGCTAAAATTGCAATTTATATCGTAACACTAAGTATTGCACTAGTTTGTATTATATGAAAGCGTACATCATGTTATTCACATTTTTCCTAGTACTAAAATTGTGTATTCCCAGGGAGATTGCCACATAAATATGATTTAGGTTTTACAATACTTCTTCCCGGTCGTGACTACGATTGCAATGCCATGAGCGCACGATATGATCAAGCTAGTTAGAATCGCGATCATACTCTTAGAGTCTTACGATTCTATGAATCCACGATAGTCTGTCTATCCAAATCGTGCTGTCGGTCCTACTCGTAGAGACTTAGGGCAAAAAAATTGTATTTTTTTAGAGGCCATGCTTTACTGATATTTTGTTTTAGAGCAAAATTTGTTGATATTAATTTTTGAGAATGAAACTATAAATAAACAAGGAGCATGCAAAATATTATATCAGTGTGGTAATGTTGTTCTCCTATCGTTCAGAACTATATCACCCATCATGTCAGACCATTATACTTTTCTGTTGTGTGATAAGAAGTGTTTTGCCCCCTTTTTTTGGTAATAAGTAAGTGGTAAACCTTATAAGAATCATACAAACTTATAATATAGATGTTAAATATGTGTATTTTTATAAATTCGTAGAATCGCCGATTCTACAATTTGATACTACGATTCGATTCTACCGGAGGCAAATTGATCCGACTCGAGGTCTCGACTCTAACTACCTTGGATATGATAGTGTTAAATCATTATTTACTAGTTAAGTATCCGTGCGTTGATACGAAATATCTCGTGAATGTAATTGTTTATGAATTAAATAGATATAATATATCTCAATTCATCAAGGCGCGCGAAGTAGAGCAGAAGAGCGAGGATGGACAGGAGGAAATGAGGCCCGTCCAAATCTGACCGATGGAATCGGTAACGGGTGACAGGGCAGAGGCGCGCAGAGCAGAGCAGAAGAGCGGGGGTAGAGGCGAGGGCGGAGAGGAGGAGGAAGCGCATACAACGTCGCATGGGGAGGAAGAGCAAGGAGCGCACAATGCGGGGAGATAGTTTGCCGATAATATGATCCATATGTTAGTAGAGAGGGACAGAGGTGGGAGGGTGGGGAGGACGGACGACCACCAACTATATTTTTTTAAGTAGTAGAGAATAATCACTAGGCGCTCACATTATAGATTATTATTATTTTTTAAAAAAAAGACAAATGCCATTATACAATTACAAAACCAACATAATGCACACATAAACCACAAACACTAGTTCATTTTTTTTTGGTAAAACTTTACAGGGGGAATACAAGAATAAAATAAAAATAAGAACAGACACGTATGGTTTGAAAAAAAATATAGAATAAGAAAAATCAAATGGAGACAAAACAAACTTGAGGAACTAGAAAAAAAACATAGGGTGAAAAGATATAAGCAAGAGCGGTACAAATCATGCTTGTCGATACTATTTCAAAGATCATACCGGTTTGACTATTAGAATGATACATTTTGGTATTTAAGTATATATATGTTTAATTGTATGTACACTAAATTTTACTCGTAATATTACTATAAATACATAGTAGTAGGATCAAATATAATGTAGATACTTTAACGAGTTCAATAGACAATATTTTCAATTTCAACGGTATGACTGACATTATCCGGTATCAAAGCAGGTATTACTGGACGGTATAGCTGGTATTAACCGGTACGAGACCGGTATAAAATAACTGTAGAAATACTGTATACCATTTTAGATGAGCCGTACAAAAACGATGTCGATAAGTTTGGTACAAACCGCCTACCTCCTTCGCGCTCCCTATAAATAACTTCCTTCCCACCTGCCCCCCGCCATCGCACACCACATAGCCGCCGCAGGCGCGTACTACACCCCAGACAAAAACTCAAAAGAAATCAACAAGCCACCCTTCCCGCCGCCTCCGCCGCCAAAATGCTGACCGCCGCCGCTTCCGTCAAGCTCTCCCCGGCCACGGCTGCGGCCGCCGCCACGTCCAAACTAACCTTCAAGCCCCAACACCTCCCTCCCCTCCCCACGGCCGGCCCCCGGCCCCTCTCCCTCTACGCGCGCCCGTTGTACCGGCAGGAGCCGTTCTTGGCGGTGGGCCGCAACGACCGCGCAGTAGCGTCCCCAGCGCTGCCGGCCGCCACCGCGGACGGCGCCCGGCCCGTGGAGACGGCTGCCCCGGCGGCCCCCGCGGAGACCGAGAGGCGCGCCAAGATCGGGGTCTACTTCGCCACGTGGTGGGCGCTGAACGTGATCTTCAACATCTACAACAAGAAGGTGCTCAACGCGTTCCCCTACCCGTGGCTCACGTCGACGCTGTCGCTCGCCGCCGGCTCCGCCATCATGCTCGCGTCCTGGACCACCAGGATCGCCGAGGTGCCCAAGACGGACCTCGATTTCTGGAAGGCCCTGTCTCCGGTGAGTAGCCCTTCACAACGCGATGGTTTCTTGGCCCTGTAACCTGTTCTTACGAGTCTCACCGTGTTCCTGATGTGCTGATGCCTGGGTTGGAATTGTTTTGTGGTGGCCGAGCAGGTGGCGATCGCGCACTCGATCGGGCACGTGGCGGCGACGGTGAGCATGGCGAAGGTGGCCGTGTCGTTCACGCACATCATCAAGAGCGGGGAGCCGGCATTCAGCGTGCTCGTCTCGAGGTTCCTCCTCGGCGAGCACTTCCCAGCGCCCGTGTACTTCTCCCTCCTCCCGATCATCGGTGGATGCGCCCTCGCCGCCGTCACCGAGCTGAATTTCAACATGACCGGTGAGCAATCTGCAGATTTCCATTTTTCTGAATATTGGAGATACCTCTAGCCGATACATGAGAAATATCATAAGTGATTGTATCCTCACTTTTGGTGCAATAGATATATAGATATAGATATTTTTTCAATAATTCTGAAGAACCTGAATTGTCCACTAATTCTGAGGTCCATAACTTAGCATTTTTGAACCCCCAAAAAACATAATGTTTGAAGTCAGAATTGGACAATCTAACAACATTATGTTTGAAGTCAGAATTGGACAATCTAACACTCTTGGATATGGTTTTACTGTCAATCAAGAAAAGTATGTGATTTGTGTGATAGATTTGACACGTCGTAGTTGCAATTGGAAACTTTGACCGGCACTCTGATTAACCTGTTCAATTCACTGTAGGATTCATGGGGGCAATGATCTCAAACCTCGCTTTCGTCTTCCGGAACATATTCTCGAAGAAGGGGATGAAGGGCAAGTCGGTCAGCGGGATGAACTACTACGCCTGCCTCTCCATGCTCTCCCTGGTGATCCTCCTCCCTTTCGCTATCGCCATGGAGGGCCCCAAGGTGTGGGCTGCAGGCTGGCAGAAAGCAGTCGCCGAGATCGGTCCCAACTTCGTCTGGTGAGCTCACATGCTTCTTGTACTACTTAGCATTTCACTATCACAACAATCATGTCAGTTGAGTCTTTTTGGTATTAATTGGCAATTCCATCCAAGTGCTTAATGTATGTTTTTAGAAACAGTAGCATGCAACACTCATACTTCAGCAATGTCACAACCTTCATGGAATCACTTAAGTTCTACTATTGATCTGTCAAAAAGGATCTGTAAAAGAATTGTTGCATCATTAGCAATGCCTCCTAAGCAGCAATTTCTTCTGCAGGGACTAGGGACACAGCATGGTAGTGAGATAGATACGTATTATCTGGTTTGCAATCTTTAGTTCATTCAGAGATAGGGGGGAAAAAATCAAGATTTTGATATTTTCCGTGATAATTTAGTTGATTCATGTGGCTAAGAATTTCTCTGTGGTTGTAGGTGGGTGGCGGCGCAAAGTGTGTTCTACCACCTGTACAACCAAGTGTCCTACATGTCGTTGGATGAGATCTCGCCGCTGACATTCAGCGTCGGCAACACCATGAAGCGGATCTCCGTCATTGTCTCCTCCATCATAATCTTCCACACGCCGGTCCAGCCCATCAACGCGCTCGGTGCAGCCATCGCCATTCTCGGAACTTTCATCTACTCCCAGGTAGCCAACCTCACACGTTTCTTTTACATCAGCAGACTTGGACTTAGCAAGGAGCCAATTCACCACTGAAACTTAACAAAATCACTCGTATTGCAGGCAAAGCAGTAACGTTCTAGGCATGGAAATGATACCATTTCACCGCAATTCGACTCGGCGCTCGAACAAAACATGCTATGGGCATATCTAAGGACCCCTTGTAATATATTAGATCATTTTTGTTCGTTTTCTTTTCTTTTCTAGGTTTAGCTGCCAGTGTTTCTGAATGCATCGTTTCTTCTACTATGACCATGACCATGATGATGATGTAGAGAGGTGAATCCATCTAAATAATGTTGCCAGTTTTTTGCTTGACCCTTACCACGGTTGCTTCCAATTCTCATGGTCCAAAACAAACGCGTGGTTCGGAATGCATCGGGGGTGGCTACTACCGTTCGATTTGTCATGTTTCACAGGGCGATCGAGGAGCAGCAGACGTGCGTTCTCGCTCCGGTCTGGTAGCCCAGCTTGTTTTCTTGCTGGTGAATGGTGATGGATACAGGGCATGGCCCCAAATGAAGGTCATTTGCTGTGTGCCCCCTTGTCGCCTTGTTCTTTGGAGCTTCTGCTCGGCCCCCGGCTCAGGCAGGCTTTGCAGGGAATACTAGAACTTCGAGGCAGGGCCCAAAAGGCCGTTGGTTTTAGTATCCAATTCAGACGTTTCTTTCATGCTTTTTGGGAACACTTTCCCACTGAGATGGTACGGCTTTGATGTCGGCTACTTGTGGGTGTAGCTGCATCTTGAAATCCAAACACTACCGAGTCAAGTTGAACTAAGCTGCATTGCGGTAGGAATACCAGCCATTCCTAGTACTAACTTCCTGGATGATTAGGGACTATCAGCCTTTTTTAACAAAATAACTATTATGGTTCTGAAAAGGCGAACAAATAGCTGTTTTGTATCAAAACAACTTTCTACAACCAAACAGAGCCCACCACTGCCCATAAAAAGTACATACATTCATGTTTCTAAAACAGCTTTCTAGGACTTCGAAGGGCATGGCTTCGACTCACAAGTGTCTTTCAGCAGAGATCTAAGTTAGATTCTCATTCTTACATGACAATCAGAGAGGCGCCAAATGCTGCAGCAGTTTCTTTTCAACATCAATCCTACAGTTATCATGCATGATTCCTATGCTACAGCACTTCGTCTGCAACGCGCAAGTAATACAACGTGCTAATCCGAATCATTCGAGCGTATAGTCTATAATCTGTGCATCCATCCAACGAAACAACTAACAATGTAATCAGGCAGGGGAAATAGTCACTAATCGGCGGTACTGGGCATAAGATCAGCAGCAATGGTTGACTGAAAATCTTAAATCAAACAATCATCATATGGATTCCAAGAGGATTCAAGCTACAAAACTTCATTTTGCCAAAAGTCGACCCTTCTCAAGTAAATGTCAGACATTGAAATTTCAATACACGACAAGGTCTGCTTTAATTAAGCTCCTAAGAACATGAAATTGAAAAGAGATGTAGACACCACAATTTCTGCATCCAGATAGGTGACAAGCAATTTAGAAAAGAGATGTTCCCTTGCCCTTCTTGTCTCCGCCAATCTCAAAATGCTTGCACCTCTGCACAGAGGAATTAGAATGAGTGAGCAACTAACACACAGAAAGAAAAGCAAACTTAATTCAATAGCATGTTCAGCTCAAGAGAAACGAAACAATACCTTGATGGCGCGCTGGGAGTAGTGCTTGCAGCTTTGGCACTGCAGCTTCAGCACAATCTTCTTGGTGGTTTTTGCCTGAAAATTGCAACCATTTGTCATGATAAGAATATGAACAGACACAAGTAGATAGCACTGAATTGATAGACCAATCAGACAATCACATAACAATTATGTTGCATTGATATATCAATCAGACAATCACACATCAGGTTGCAATACCTTCTTGTGGAAAACGGGCTTGGTCTGACCACCATATCCTGACTGCTTCCGGTCATAACGGCGCTTTCCCTGGGCAGACAGGCTATCTTTACCCTTCTTGTACTGAGTGACCTTGTGAAGAGTGTGCTTCTTGCACTCCTTGTTCTTGCAGTAGGTCTTCTTGGTCTTCGGAACGTTCACCTATATAGAATTTGCAACAAATACCACACTAGTTAAAAAATTATTTGTTGGAAAGTAGACAGCAGGTTCAAATGACAAATAATTCTCTGAAAACTTTATGTTCAAATTTCAATTGGGCCCTCAGAAAATATGCTTATGTTTGTCATCATAAGAACAATCAGGTCTCAAAGATTCCATGCCATCATAGGACCCCCATAATTCAAAATCAAACTGGAAAATGAAGCACAACAAAATGATATTGACGACTCATTAAGACAAAATTCCCCTATTCATGGGAAATAATGAAAAAGTAGAAGCAAAAGAATTAATAACACATGGTTATCTGCCCAAAGCAAAACATGCAAACAAAGGATCTGACAAGTACAAATTACTACTAGCTCCCTAGTTTGCGCCAAGATAATTACATCAGAAGATATTCTATAAACTCCACATATCTAACTACTGTACTCATAACATTGTCAACTTAAATTCGGATGTCAAATGTATAAGATTACTAGACTGAATAGTGAATACTCAAACAATGCGGCCAACCACAAGCTTGAGAAATATCATGCAACTTTTATCTCAAATAAGCTTTGTTTCGAGAGAACGAACTACTCATTCAATCTCAAACCGCAACCATGTCCAAATCATAATAGTGAAGTGCACATCTAACTACCTAGTGTAAATCTGCTACAGAATATAGTATTAGGAATCTAAAGCAACACAAAATTTAGTGTAATACACTAACCAAGTCCTTATCGCGTAATAGTTTACAGATCTACAACTCGGGGCATATTGAGCAATACAAACACATCCAGGCACGGACCATATATGAAACTTGGCAGAGTTCTACTCGTCCAACCAAACAAGAATACCACTAGGTCTTGAATACCAAAGTAGCATCGCTTCCGAAACGTGAAATCGCTCGACCAGAACCGCATCAACAGGAACTACTCATCCAACTCGAAATCTTACAACTACGACAGATTACCATAGAAAACCCGCATACAAATCAAGAAAAGCAGGTAAAAACATACATGGATCGGCACGAGGACGACTAAAAGGTTCGTGCTCTCCGAGACGTGCGGAGGGAGATGGGGGCAGAGAAGCGTACCATTTTGGCGGCCGGGGCTAGGGTTTTCGGCGAGCACCCAATCTGGTCGAGAAGTTGCGGCAAGTGGCGGCGGGGAGGGAGAGGGGAGCGGTTTTATGGTGCCATGCTGCGGAGCTAGGGTTTTCGGGTTAATTGATGGTCCTTTGGGCCGTATAGTTGGTACCCTTCGCTCGTGTGAAGCCCGAACAATATGGGCCTAACAGGTCCAATCGAACTGCTCCGCCTCCACTCACCACTCTGGTGAATCATGGGCCGTATGGTCAGCATCCAACGGCCCAAATGTGCTGGGAGTGCCTGAAATTGAACACCAACCAGTGCAATGCAGTCGACGGGCAAATAACGTCTGATGGAACATCAAACAAAGGTACTAGTGTTAATGTTCCTTCTTAATTAATATTTTTGAGTAAAATGTAGGGAGGGACATTCAACTTGTTTGGATATGTCATCCAGGCCATTGTACTTTTAAAAAACACATCTGAATTATATAACATAAGTGGGTCACTCACTGACCCATCCCAGTGTCCTCGTGGGCAAACTTGGTACGCGTGGCAAGCCACGCTCGAATTGAATGCAGTTGGCCGAGCATTTGCAGAAAACTGCAAACAGTTTTACTCTTTACCCTTGATACATAATTTAATTACGCCCTGTTAGCATCATTGATTAATTTGTTTGGTTTTGTAACTCACCTCCTCGTTGCACAATTGCAATCTGCACGAGCGCCATTGGGAACTCCTCGGCGTCGACCAAGACGTCTTCCGACCCTTTGTCGTCGCCGGTCTTTGGGCACATGCTTGATTCCCTGATCCATAGACACCTGAGGCAAAGGATGAGGCGGTCGACACTTTGGATTAGGAAGAGCACAACGCACGGGGTCGCGAGGAATTGCAGCACTGGCATGAGTACTCGAGGTGGACACACACCGTTGATGCGTACACGGCGGCGAAGAGCCACTCGACGGTGAACAAGCTGGGGGCGGCGGCAAGGTGCCGTTGGAATCCGGATTTTCTAATCTTGTGTTCTCTACGAATATACTATGCTATTCCCTGTTTTAGTAGATAGCACTCACAGATACATCACTGAATCATTTCATACATGACGTAAACCATACCATTCATTAATTTAACACATCAGAGTTTACATAGACCGCTTCGGGCTAAGTTTTACAATAAGGACCGAACAGGCCAAACAATTATATCACAAAGTAGCGAAAACGACAACGAAAGCAAAAAAGGATGAGAGCACATCTCTCCACAGGGCAAGCGACTGGAGAAACCTGTGTACACCCGATATTACCCGAAAACTCAAATAATATAGGATGCACATAAGTACCAGTGGAGTCAGCTAGACTGAGGCGACACTAGAACGGCTAAAGACTAAACTACGCTTTAAAAACTTCTGTGTCTTCAGATATCTGGTTCATCGTAGTAGTCAAAAACTTCAGGATTTCCTGCTTCTGATGGTTTGGAGAAAGAGCGAGAATGAGCACAACTACCGTACTCGCGAGTCAACACACAGTATGCAATAGTATACATGCAAGACTTAACAAGGATGGCTCAGGTTCTTTTATTTGCTAAAGCAATATTTTCAACTATCATAATTACAAAGTCCTATAACTTAGCATTTTAAACAAAATGTATTTTATTAAAAAGAGTAAGTGCAATATTGAATAACAGCGGAGGTTACCTCCACCTCATGCTTAATTTTGATAGCGGTTATATCCATCGATTATCAGCACTGGGTAAGGTTACCCAGGAAAAATCCAAAACAAGTGCTAGATGAGCCCATCATATTTTCAATCCACCCACAAAGATTTTTGAAATAGAACTAACTCAAGTTAAGTTCTCATGTCCGCCTTTGACCATAAACGCGGCTGTTTAAACAATTTAGACTCTGCAGAGGTTGTACACTATACTCACAAGAGATAATCATACTCGTTATCCCATATGATTTCTTAGTCATGTAGTTGAGCGATCGTCACAATAACTTTTCAAACTACATTACCCCTTCCGTCATCTCACCCAATGGCCAATCCCATAAGTTGTGCGGGATATTTACCACAACGACTAGCGCAGCTGGCAACTTCACCCTCACTCGGTGTCCATTTCAAGCCAGCATACATCCTGCCGCTTGCACGCTTCCAAACACCAGTTGTGGGATGACATTCAGGGTTTAATAATTTTACTAAGCTGGGTTGCACTTTGCAGACTTGCGGTTGTACTTGTTTTACATAGAAGGTCATGACAAGATTAAGTCCTTAATCCATCTGGACGGTTCATACCACATTCCATATATTCTCGTGCTACATCCACACCCACCACTCTTTCCATCCGCCCAGATGTGGTACTAACAAGTTGTTTAGGGTTTTGAAGAGGAAAACCAATTAACACAACACGTCAGTCATTTATATCCAATGACTGCCCAAAACCACTTTCATGATTAAAAGATGATGATCGGAACATTTATTGTCCCAGTACTTAAGCAAGTCTAGCATGTCGCTTAAGTACAATCTATGCTAGTATTTACCACATAATTACTAGGGTGGCATGGAATGAGGGATTCAATTTATCAAAGGATGAATATTACTTAATAAATCATCAAATGAGTGTTTAACTACCTCAAGCATTAGCATACATTTGATTACAGAATTAAAGTATGCAACTTTGATATTTTAAATAAATATATTTTGCATAAAATGTAGGCTCAAAATGATCAAAGTATTGACTCGCCTGGATCAGGTTATCGCGGTCTTGATCTTACTCAGGGCCTTCTCTGCCAGGGATCTTGAGTTCTGGGTCTGTGTCTTTATCCGAATCTTGATCCTGCTCGAGTCGTTGCTTCTTCCGGACTCCAACTCCTAATTACGTGATAATAAGCGAGAACAACAAATAAATCCACATAACTTCAAAAGACCAAATATAATTCAAAGAGCTTTAAATAAGTCTTGCGGTGAACGAGGTTAAGAGAGAAGATTTAGCGAGGCGGGGATGTTTGACAAAGTCAAACGATCAGCTGAGTACACGAGGCAAAGGCGGAGATACTCTGCCGGGGGAAAACAAAGGGGGAAACAAGGTCGAATGAACTTACGTCGGGATACTCAACTTCGGATTTGGAAGATGATAAGATATTGTCGATCAGATAACGACACAGCTAGACCTAATTTTAAAACAAGAGCTTCTATTAAAATAATGGATATTATTCGAGCAAGATATTGAGATTAACATGTTAATCCCGAATAGTTTCCCAAAATTATTTTTAGAAAATTACAAATTAATTTACAATACCACAAAGCCTTTTACACAAAAGCGGGAAAATTGAATAAATTAGTTTTAACAAAAATTGACATGATCGCGGAGATGATTACGAAGGTCATTTGTATAATTTTGATTTCCCGAGATTTTACAAATTACGCTCTTAATCGACGGCTCTCACATCTCGGCGAAATGGATAATTCTGCTAACTCTTATCAATTGGCACGTTAACAATTAACAACGGTTAACCGATTCGTCGCAAGTTCACCACATAATCATTAGAGAATGATTATTTTGGAAATGTTTTCGCCAAATGGAAAGCCACTAATTGACTGAATTAAAACAAAACATTTCATGATCACCATACAAACTTCAGCACAAATATTTTCCTTGCCAAAAACTCGACTTCGCCTACTGCTCCACGACTACACTGCATAGGGTTAACAAAATATACGCAAGATCAATACACAAATTAATCGCCGGATCAACTAGGCCACTACCAAAAGCTGCTCCACTGCGCAACACAGGGGACCCACCAGCCAGAGTCACACACACACACAGAGAGAGAGAGACTCGGCCACGCGAAGCGAGGAGCGGGGAAGAATGGCGACAGGCTGCCGCGGCGTGGCGGCGGCGAGGGCGGGCGGGCGGGCAAAATGGGTTGTTGGCGAGGAGGATGCCGAGGGAGGCGGCGGTGCGGCCGGGCGGCACCGAGAGGCGGCGGCGAATGGAGCACACAGCTCAGAGGCCGAATGGCGGCGATGGCGGCCGGGGAAGAGGGAGGAGAGAGCGTCTGCGGCACCGGCGGGCGCGGGAGCTCACCGTGTGGTCGTGAGGTGGGAGAGCGGCGGAGAGGCGCGGCCGCGAGCCGAGGAAGGTCGAGGAGGTGCACGGGCGGCGCGAGGCTGCGGTGGCGAAGCCCACCGACGGCGAGATGCGTCGTCGGGGCGATGCGGAGCTCCGGTGGCGGCGGATTGGTCGGAGGAGCGCCGGAGGAGGAGAGCGGCGGCACGGCGGCTTAGGCGGCCTGAGAGAGGGAGGAGAAGACAGGGGGCTCTCGGCTTTTGTAGCCGGGGGAGAGGGGGGAAAGCCGGTGGAGGTGGAGGTGACGACAATGGTAGAAGGGGAGGAGAAAAGCCGGACAACGCGGAGGAGGGGACGTGGAGTCGGCGGACGGCGTGGGCGCAGAGAGCTACCGCAAGCAGCGGTGGATCTGAAGGAAGCAGGGGCTGTCGGGGCGGGGCTCGGGCGAGCGGGAGCGTAGGCACCGGAGCCGAATAAATGGGAGAGGGGGGCCCGGGCGGAGAAAACGAGCGAGGGCGAGGAATGGTGGCACAGTCGGCGTGGGGGAGGGGGGAAGAAAAAGGGGGATGCGGTCGGGCCGGGGGAGGGGAAAGCAGGAGTTGGGCCAGGGGGAGGAAACGGCACGGGGGGAAGGGAAACGGCCCAGGGGAGGGGGAAGTAGATGGGCCGGAGAAAAGGGTCGGGCCCAGAAAACAGTATAGGGTTGGGCCCAAGAAGAAAAGAGTGGGTCCAAAATTTGAAAAAGCAAAATTCAAAATGAGATTTGAATTCGGAGGTTGAAAGGAGGTTTGAAACACAAACCCGAGCTTAACGAAAGCTAGGAGTTTTTAAAATTTAAACCAAATTTAACAATTCGAATGAAAATCGGAAACCAAGGTAGTTACTATTTACCATCCGAAAACAGGACGAGTGTACTCGGGTAGAAGCAAAATATAAGCTACATGGTAGCATCATACTGGACAGGATAGCCATCTAGGGTAGAAGCAAGATAGAAGCTACATGGTAGCACCATACTAGACAAGGTTCGCTGCAAGGAAAATAGTACATAAGGTAGTAACTATGTGCTCATCAAACATGTGTGGAATGGCAGATAGAAAGGAAGAAACAAACGTAGAAACACATATTATATACCTTGAATCACATTTTCTTTTTTCTGTTTGTAGGCTTCTCATCGGCAGGAGTAAAAATAGTCGTTTCATCAGAGAATGTATGCGGTGAGCTGTAATTCAAAAAAGTTTATTTGTAATCAATTAAGACAATTGTTGTTTCATCAGACAATGTATGTGGTAAGGCTGTTAAGAATCACTCCACCCTCTTTTCTTTTATTAAGCAATTCAACATGTCATTGAGCCCGTGCAACCAACCTCACGTTATTTAGAATCACTCCAACTTCTGCGTTTCTAGGATCAATAAGTCTAGCCTTCTCAGCTATGGCAACAGCTACATCAAACCTGCAGAAACCAACCTCAATACCTGCGTTGCTACAAACCAGAAAACGAATTATGCCTGATAGTTTTATTGACACTAAAGATATCGACACATTGTCCAATTAGGATAAAGGTATTGATGTCATAAATTAAAATGAAGACCTTCCATATACCTGAGAGCATTGATCAGTCACTTGGGCTGTTAAACACCTAGGACATGGGTCGACAACTCTTGCTAGCACATTTGAGCACCTCCTTCCTGACCTAACCAAACCAGCAGAATTAGATTGTGCTATCATATCCCAAACCATTATGATTACCAGGTATAACAGTGTGAAAGAAGTTATCACCTTGCACATGCACTTGTAGGTACACCCGAGCATTGTCCAACTGAAAGCTACAAATCATAAAAGGTAAACAAATGAACAGCTTGCACCTCAGAAGAAAGAGATTGACTTGAATTGTTGTCTGTGATATCGATATCATCCATGAGAGAATGTGAATGTGACTCCTTCCTATTGTGCTTTGCACTATAGTTTGCCCACAAACTTTTTTTTTCCCTTGTCCACACTCTTTGTGCTTGCCAATTATGTTGGCAGTCTCAGCTGGCTGAGAAGCTGCAGTGCTGATGTGTGGCAAACAATCATCCTATAATTGTTCCATATCATGGATAATGCTAGTGACCTCAGAAGATATAATGCTCATATCCAAACTTTTCGTTATGGAATGTATCATTTGAATGGATGATATAATCATCTGTGAATTGTTTGCTTTAGTACTCTCAGCCAATATCTGTAAGACCGATCTTATGAAAGACCGGCCGTAAGGCTCAAGTGTCAAATGATTCTGTTTTGAAAGAGCAATCATCAAGCTTAAGTGTGCAGCAGTCTGGCAGTGTGCCTCCTCTAAGGCCCCTGAGACTTTAAAGTATACATCACTAAGCAACTCATTAGATGCAAATTGCCAGTCGTTGTACTGGACAAGTGCGGTGACACAAGTGTGCCTCTTGTTGCCATCACCTGCAACCGAGGAGGCTCTTAAATTTATAATACACGCATAGAAATGAAAGCATATATTAGTTTATGTGTTTGCAAAGTATAATTAACACTTTGAAAAAATCTAACCTGAATCAAGAATTACCAGGACATTAGATTATGCATGAGCAGTTTTAGTAGAAAAAAACAACATCAAAATACAAAAAAGGCATGATTGGATATAACACTTCCAACCGAGTCAGATTCAAAAAAGAAAGAAAGAAGTAATCAAAACTTATTGGACTACTGCATATGCAGGAGGAGGACATAGCATTGGATATAACACTTACATCCCTATGCATTACTTGTGCACGAAAGTAAGTTTGCTCCAAAATGACTAAGATTTCATCAAATTTGTACAGTGAGCACACGGATGACCCAACATTACGCCATCAAGTAGTATTTGCACCCACAAAGGAGCTACTCCTCCTGACCTGGATGACGAGCAGATTGGGAAATCCAATATCGGCCCTGAGATCGGCGACCAGCGCTCCATCTTGCCACCGTAGGACTGCGCGTTCGTCCATCTCGATGGTATCGCTCTCCCCTAGAACCACAACACGACACCGACCGTCTAACTTTGAGTTCAATTACGCTAAAATTGGCTAGTCCAAGAAACAACCCGGAGCTGAATTTAAGCTAACACCACTGAATTAATCACACGCTCGGGTGTAGGGCAAGAGAATTTCCTCCTGACCTGGATGACGAGCAGATTGGGCAATCCGATATCGGCCCTGAGATCGGCGACCAGGTGCTCCATCTTGCTGCCGTAGGACCGCACGTCGCCCATCTCGATGGTGTCGCTCTCCCCTGGAACCACAGCATGGCGCCGACCGTACCGCCGTTGTCCGCCACCGCAGCGCGCATCCTGGCGTCGGCGGCCTCGTAGAGCGACTGGCCCTTGGCCCACATCCAGATCCTGGGGCCACCCACTGCGCACGGCACCAGCCCGAGAACCAGAGAGTCGTCGAAAGAGGACGCTGAAGTTGAAGCTAGGACGTGGTGGGCGAAGGGCATGGTGGGGCCAAGGCCGTATGTCTTGTGGGTAAGGCTGAAAAAAAAAAACTTGCGGCTCGCGAGCTGAGTCGGCTCGGCTTGAGCTCGTTTTTTTTCGAGTCGAGGCGAGTTGGACTTCGAGCTCGGTGAAGATTCGAGTCGAGCTCGGCGAAGATTCGAGCCAAGTTCGAGCCGGCTTGTGAGCCAAACGAGCCTGGCGCAACGCCATATAATCACATTCTGTTTTTGTTTCTGAGCTTGGTGAGCCCCTATGAATCTATGTTGAATGCTTGTATGGATTATGGATTGTTATATTTCTCGTTTTGTTTATGATGATTTGATTTTGAATTGATGATAAATGGCTCATATAATCATATTATTCTACCTTTGTTTTTGAGCTTGAGGAGCCCTGGCTTGAACGAGCCAAACGAGCCGGCTCGAGCTTTTTTTCGAGCCGAGCCGGGCCTCAGACCGAGCCTGGGCGAGCTTGACTCGAGCTGGCTCGGCTCGGCTCGTTTCCAGCCCTACTTGTGGGTGTCAATGTCGGCGTGGAGCGACAGCGCGGTGGTGACCCAGCGGCGGGAGGTGCCGAGGCGGAGGACGTGCGGGTGCGTGCGGTAGGGCGCCAGGAGGAGCGAGGGGACGTCACCGCGGCCGGCCATGTTGGATTGGCCGGCGAGGAGGAAGAGGAGCTTGGGGCGGTGCGCGTACGACGAAGTAAATGCAGCATTGCGAGACGGAGCAAGCGAGGAGACGAGACGAGAGAGGCTGGTGGGACACGGAGGAAACGAAGGCACACAAAAAAAAATCGAACGGCCGGGAAGGCAGGCCGCGCGGGATCCGACGGCCAAAATAATTTGGGGGCGACATGGCGTGGACGAGGTGCACCCTTTTTTTCCTTCCTTTACACCGGAGGATGATCTAGACATTGCATTTTGTAAGTACAATAACCTGGGGACGACACACCCAAACAAGTTGCATGACCCTCCATAGATTTTACTCTAATATTTTTCTGAAGCTAATTTGCTTCTAGCATAATAGCGTTGATACTCAAAATAAACTGTGAAATGAACTAGTCCAACTACCATCTTGCCCACTATACATGGTCAACTGTGAAGAAGACCAACCGGACATTGTTCTTGCGAACCTGCACACTTCAAGATTTCAGCCTTGTTATAAGCAAATATGGATCAAGTTGAACAAATAAACACATTCCTTTCTTAACGTGGAGATCCATCAACATTCTGAGGCAGCCAGAACAAATAAAAGGCTTTTTGCAATCATGCTTAGATCGATCATCCATGGAGCTCATGTAGGCCATCTCTATACCACGGAGCAAAATGCTGTTAAAGGGGAGCATATATTACATGGATTAATCCCTATACACTTGCAAACTCTGATGGATGTTACAGGCGAGAGATACATACATCTCTCGCGGTTTCCTCTTTTGCCCCTGTACAAAGAGAAGGGATGCACAGGAACTGAACAATTTCACCTATGTACATACACATCTTGCAATGCTGCAAGAGGACGTGCTCACTCACGGCTCGTGTGGCCAGCTTCGGTCAGACACCATATTAGAAGGGTCAGTAGAATGAAAGCAAAAGAGACGACGAAGAAGAAAGGCTCGTGTGTCTAGTTAATCAGAAGTCTATGATGGGCTCGCCGATGGTCAGGTTCCTCTCCACCGTCCACGGCAGGTTGAAGAGCTTGGCCGTGATGAACTTGAAGATCTTGTTCACGTTGATGCTGTGCGTCGCACTCGAGAAGAAGAGGGTCGCCTTCATCGCTCTTGCGTATGCTCTGGCCTGAAACCATCCATCACAAAAAAAAAAAAAAAAAAAAACATGTTAACAGTCAACCAAAATCTCAATTCAACGGTAATCCTACAATAGGTAAAAATATATAAGGAATAGGGTCTATATGCGAAGAGATCTGAAACTATGTGATTTTGAAACAAACCTCTGAACTTTTGAATAAATAGCAATTTCAGTATTAAACACAGCTAAATTTTAGGCACGAGTCTCTTATTAGCATAGGTACATCCATAAAACTTCTTTTCTTGATTAGATGCAATGTAGCTTTCCTTGTTTTAGCATGTCGAGTGAGGAGTGACCATCAATCTACATTCTGTAGCCTGAGGCCCACGAGAAGAAAGATTGAGATAATTTGGACCTGTGGCAAGTGGACAAGAAATGAAAATTGGATCTTCTCCAACTTTACTATCGTTTGACTCCCGTTTGTTTTCTTGACGAACCATATCCTGAAGATGTGTTCGGGCCTACTTCATAATTGCCCTGATTAACCAAGGTCCACTGGCTTCAATGTGCAATAATAGGCGATATATGGTACTCTCAGATTAGCAGTCTTAATTACTCCCCTGTACTCAGATTCAGGTTTTGATTTGGGCTCTATTGTCGCTTTCACTGTTTCACATGAGTACCCGACCCACGGGATACTTGTGGTTGTAATCAAACTAACAATCTTGTATTTATGGCTATGGAAAACAAGCTCAAAATCTTTCGCCTAGTAAGATTCAATAACAGTTTTCTTATGATGGATTAGAGTACTTTATAAATCTTTCAGACTGCAGTAGTAACACTTGGTAACCACGAAAAGACCCTTTTTTAATGGAAACCATGAAAAGACTCATTCCAGGTTAAACTTCTGATACTGGTTAATTTGCACCGTTTCAGATGAAACATACATGTGCAACCCAACTCGCCTCGTCAGAACCAAGGCCATGTCTCATCTTTCTATGCTAACTACATTGGAGATGCTGAAGGGCCCATATCCAAGAAACAAAGACAAGGGAACAATATTTTGATTGCAAGAAACTATTGTAAAATGTACCTGGTTAACAATGGTCCATTGCATCTCAAGAGGAAGCTGAGCGAAGTCATCAAACTTCGTTCCAATTAGGATTGGAATAGCCGTCTGTCAGAGAAAAAAGGATTGTTCAGCTACAATAACAAGAACCACGAACACTATTCACTATTCAGCTAGAGCACCGATAAAAGCATATGTACAAATCTCAGTATTACTAAATTGTTACAAACAGTGATCTGCGGGCATGCCCTGACACATGTGGGAACCCATATGCTAGATGCTGTTTGCACCAACTTGTAACAGTTTCCCATATGCAGTCAGTATGATTCAGTATAACATTGACAACATGCAGGAAAAACCACAGGAAACCAAAGCAGTACAGCGATGCACCAACCTTATTCCATTTCTTTGCCCTCTCGTACCAATCTATAATACTGCAGTAATCAAATGCAAACTAGCAGTAAGTACAGAGTATCGAAATTTTCAATAAACTCAGAATTTGCTCTGAATCTATGATGTTGTGAAACTGATCTGAATACTAACTTATTAAGCGTGCACCGGCTCGTGAGATCGAACATGTACAAGATCGCCACGGCGTCCTTGCACGCGATCGGGACGTGGTCGAGGAACTGGCTGTCTCCTGCAGCCATTCCACAACAAAAACTCATCAAGAAGGTTGGAAATTTGGCATTTGAACCAAATCAACCAGGAAAAAAGTTTGCTGCTTTGATATTGCCTGGATTACCTGCCACATCCCAGATGCTGAAGGCAATCCGAGCGCCCCGAACTGCCAACGTCTTGTCCATCAGATTCAGGCCTGTCATCTGCAAGCCGTTCTGCTCCTCCCCATTTCCGACATACTTAACCTGCAGATCAATGACCACAACAAGATAAAATTAACTAATGGACAGGACTATTCTGAGTATGAGTTCCTCAAATTTACAGTGATGATGCATTTGATTGCTGATTCCAGTTTCACACTTTGGTGGTTTCTTGGTAAAAATAGCATGGTGGTCAAGCAATTGAACAATAGAATGCAAGAGGAATGGAATGCTTGTGTAGATTGTACTAGCAAAAAGATTTTAATGGTTTCTTGATTTGATAAATGAAGGTTTAATAAGAAAAGCGTGGGTACCAAACATAACCGTAATACCAAACCAATCGAGATTGCACAAGCAAGTCGACAACAACAAGAAGACGCGTACAGGGCACAAAGCTTACCAGACGAAGCTAATAATACAAGAAGAAAGAGAAGAAGAGCAGCGAGAAGTTACCATGAAGCTGGTCTTGCCGACCCGGCAATCCCCGAGCATGCTGACCTTGAGGCTGACCACGTCCTCGACATCCGCCGCCTCGGGGGCGGCGGCGGCGGCGGCCGCACCGTCGCCGTCGTCGTCCCTCGCGACCGGGGTCAGGACGGTCCCGCCCTGCGGCGGCCCGAGCCGGCGGTACCGCCCGCCGCCGTAGTCGCCCCCGCCGCCGCAGGAGGAGCACGCGAGCAGTTGGTCCCACACGAGCCGCACGACCCTGCTGACGACGGCCAGCCGCAGCAGGCGCGCCCAGCGGAGGTCGAGCCGCAGCACGGCCGGCCTGCGCCGGCGGCCGCCCCCCCGCGCAGCGCAGAACTGCGACGTCGCCGCCGCCGTGGTCACGTTCACGGTCGTCGTCGTCATGGCAGCGCGGCGGACCTCCCGGCGCGTCCAGCGCCCATGCACACCAAGGCCTGGGGCGCGAGGTGGGGGAGGAGGAGGAGGAATGGACAGAGGCCGGAGCACCGCTATACTACTGCGACGTATTAGAAGAGGGAGAAAGGAAACAAAGGCGCGCCCTATAAAAAGATTCTTGGCCGCGCGACGCTTTTGGTTTCCCCTTCTTCTCCTTATAGCCGAGGCGCCATAGATGGCATGCTTCGATGGCTGGCCCGCGCGCTTAGCTTTCTTGGCCAATCCTGCATGGGTTCGGTTGGTACTTGGGTTAAATTGCGCGGCCTCGCGCGGGCGATGGTCCGATGGAAATGGGAAGGAGACAGTAATGGGGTCGGTGTTGTTTACTACTACTAGTAAGTGTCCTGGTGGATGTCACGTAGAGAGAGAGAGGGAGGTGGCCGTGGTGATTACGACCGGAGGAGGGTGCGGGCGAGAGGGAGAGGGGAGGGGATCAGGGGAGGTCGTGGTTGACCCGTTAGCGCTACGGTCTCTAGACCGGAGAGTGTGAGTCCCAAAACGCCCTTCCTACGTGCTCTGTGCCTCCCTCTTCTTCCTTGCTTACGTTGGGGAGTCCAAAGCGCCGGCTAGGGCCGCTTGCCCATTTCATTGCCGGATGGATGATGGCCATGCTCGTGCGTGCGTGTATTTGCACCTACTACCTGTTTCATATCCACCGGTAGGATCGGGATTCTCTATAGTACTGCAGAGCAGAGATGCACTGATCGCTCTGTAGTAAAATGTATATAATACTGTAGAAACAGTGGCAATCTTATTGCATGTAGAAAATACTATAGTGATTTTCACTGTGCGCTAGTGATCTGAGCCGTTCCCTGGCGATCGGACAATGCTGAAGAGACATGATGTCACCTCTACTGTGTGCTTCTGCCGTAGTTAGTTGCTACGACAGAGGGCCTGTGTTGATGATTAAGTCGCCGATACTACGAAATGAGGAGAATGAGGTTACTCTTTATTGCAATGAACTGGATCTTTACAGAGGATGCCTCTGTAAGGCATCCAACTAACCCTAATTACATTGATAATCTCACTGGCTATGCTTCAGTTGTCTCTAAATCGAATACCAAATGCTTGTGCTTCAATCAATTGGCTTCTGGATCTTGGATCCTCTTCTCTTCCCCCTCCTAATCTTGCCTTAAATAGTTGGCGAAGAGGTGACAGTTACTCCTGGAGAAGACACATTCTGGAAGTGACGTGTCTAGTCAGGGAGGCAGTTGTTGTCGCCAGTTGATGTCAGTTGAGGATGAACATGGGAAAAACTGTATAGTGATTATCGTCAGTGACTTAGGGCTGAAAAGCATCATGTGGTTTGGAACAAATACGACACATATTTCATTTATCACACTGAAGAGATATAACTGGAATCGGGTCCAAGTTCAATTCAAAGATTCTATGAGTGATTAACTGGTTGGGCAATAAGTACAAGACTTCTCCGACCAGGGTACTCGTAGAGTAACATATGGGATTCTCACGACCACACGGGTCTTAAACCTCAAGGGTTACGACCATGAGGTTTTTAATTAAAAGGTGAGTATTAAGGAAATTAATCCTCGTCAGTCTGCTTCCCCACCGGTATTGAAAGTGGTTTCTAGAAGTGATTTTCATGCTATTGTCGTGTTAGATGGGAATTTCCCAAGATTTCTGTTAAAATCATTGAATCATTTTTAGCGATGATCGGAACACGGGGGTTCCCTATTGAGCTTGTCCAGAAAAATGATATAAAATCACAATTTAAACGAAGACCCTTTATTGTTGTGGACACACTGAGTGTATGTATGAGAATACAATGGAGATGATACAGAATTGATGATGAACTTGAATCTGAATGATAATGATCCAAACTTATATCTCTTTCAGAATACGTGAGATATCCCTTTTATATCTATTGAAGGGGTGACAGTTAATGCCGCTAAAGGCGTATATAATCTTTACGCACGTTCCACTGTTGAGTCTTGAACTGTCACGTCTTTTAGCCAACTGTCGTAAGTTGTCAGATGCATCAATAACCGCTCTCACGTTAGTCACGTGGGAAGCTGTTATGTCTCCCGACCAATTCGCTGGTAGGGGATTGTCCAAAACCGTATGGCTGGTCGAATGGTGTTCATAGCTGGTTGTCTCATGACTCGACTAGTTTAGTCGTAGTAAATGGTATTAAACTTCCTTTAAGTATTGATTGTAGGTTCATAACCGTTATAGAGTTAGCCTCCTATATGAAGGCCTACTTAGACAGAGACTCTGACTTTAACTGAAAAAATTGACATGATCAATAATCCTCGTTAGTTTTACATGAAATCGTCTGATAAATTTCCTACATTTCCTATGCGAGTGGCCTGGTAATCAAACGGAATTGCCCTAGTCATACGGTTGTACTGAGTTTTGAACTATGGTTGGATTAGTCAGCGAATTCCACATTTATTCTGGACCGTTTGCCGTATGTCAATTGTCAGGTCATCCCTCTTCACTCGCAGTGCTCCAATTTAAGGGGGTATTAAATGGGATGCGATGATCATGTACAATAGGATTCCATTGTTTTGAATAAATAAAATAGTTTAATATCTAAAAAAATATTTCATAATTTTATATCCCACCATCAACAACGAAGCATGATGCTACATCAATCGATCCTACAATGTAGACGTCGTGCTATAACCTGGCATTGATAGCTGGCGTCAGATCGTTTGAAATCTGAACGACGAGATGAACAGTGTGGATTTCGAACACAGGTATGTTCTCTATTACGCGTACAAAAATTTGAACATGGACTGCTTACGAGATTAATTTCAATTGGACGGTGCACTTGCTCAAGGAAAAAAAAATGGACGGTGCGGATCCAGAGTGGGCGGTGTACTCCTTATATTGTATTGAGCTGTTAAAGTTGTAGATCATATGTCTGTACAGGCTCTAAATATGTGAAATACTCTGCAGGGCAAAATAAGTTGACAGTAACTATGAGCTCCCTGGATAGCTTCATGTTACAAGAACAAAGGAATTTCAGGAAAAAAAAACATTTTTTTTTTCATTTCTTTTGCTTTTTTATCCTACCACGAAGGCTCATTTGAAACCAAGAGTTCACAGGAATTTTTTAGGAACTTCGTAGGAAAAAAGTACAGTTTCTATAAAGAATGGAGGGAAAAAATGATCATGTGTTCCAAACAAAGCCGAATATTTGGAGATTTTTCCTTGTATCCAGACAGACCGTTCCGATGTCAATCCTTTACATTACATAAATGCTGATATGTCAATCCTTTTAATAATAAATAACATAGATTATTGTAGATACTCTTATCCTGTGAAAGAGCGAATTGCTTTATTCATCAATGTCAAGAAGATCGATTTCTATGACAAGTAATTAAGCTGCATGTTTTATCATGGACGACTCGGTCACATCCCTCTCGGAATTTTCGTCAGATCCCACGTCCTTAACGATCTTTAACTAGTTTTAATTACGGAGACTGAGCGGTGGGTGGGTCTCCGATAGCTACTAACTCAGTCACTTGTTTTGGATATGTCAGATATTGACATGGTCTTTAAAAGTAATTATTTAACTAATTTATATTTAATATATTATTATTTATTATTGTAAATCTCAAAAAATGTATATCACGAAATCGTATTCCATAATTACGCTAGTAACACAGAATTTATGTGTCCAAAGTAGACGTGTTTCTTACGTATTGATGGTCAAAAGCTAAAGATGTCAGTTCGACTATATGCATCCCTATGAAATCCTAGATTTCTTCTATTATATGGTAGATAACTAGGTACCATTGAAAAATCATTACCACTGCTAATATTTTTGTTGATATTTTAATATCGAACTTATGAAATGAATGCTAGAGGGTTCCTTAATCGAGACTACAACATAGAGATTTAGACATGTTCGAATCTTCTCCTGTGAGAATAATAACACTACTCATGTGTTCTTGTATTGACCGTATTTACAACAAGAAAGAAGTCACCGAATGCTAGAAGTAATGACTCGTGTCTATTCTGTTGCTTTTGTCGCTTGTCCTTTCTATCCACTGGAGTTATCTCTTATATAGTGTATGAGAGAGTGACAGTTTTCCATGCCAGGAGATGCCACGGTTGATAAATCACACATATCGATAGTAGTTATTGTAAGAGAGACAATCCCTCCCACGTTCGTCTTGCGGTTATGCCAAAGATAGAGAGTTACATGTAGTTACATAAGAGAATAACGACACATGTTTATACACTATGTATAATTAAACACAGTGTATAAAGTCCCTAGTCGATTGAGTCCATATATCTATGGTTTTTATCAACCATAGGGTGGTCGTGATTGGTCTGATCCTAGTAAAGTTTACGACTATAAAGTGATCGTAGTAGAACTTGCGATCAATAAGTGATTGTAGAAGATCTCATGACCATATGGTGGTCCTAGAGTGATTTATGACCATATAGGGTGGTCGTAGAATGATTTACGACAGGTAAACGATACCGCCCAGACGTACGGAGTGAGAGTTTTTGTCGGACGGCTCCCTTCCCTTCCCTTCCCATCGTCTCTTCTCCGTTCCGCTACTCCTACTAGAAACGCAAAATTGCAAACCCTGCCCTCACTTTTATGCTTGCAAAATTGCATTTCCATGGTCAGAGCGAGAGGTGTTATCGAAAAAATGTCATTAATTGCCATCAATTATCATTAACTGTCATTAATTATTATTAAATAGTATCAAACAAGCCATCATTTGCGTTATAGGCATTTCCGATATTTCTCAACTTATAAGCTTCAGACAATTTACTTAAAAGCTAGACAATCGAACATCAAACCTCTTCAACTTAATTATTCAACTCTACGTACAGTTGTTTAACCTTTTTAACCCAGTTGGAAACTATTTTTCAGAAGAGCTGCTGCCGTGCCAGACGGGCTCTCAGTGACACTGGATTACTCTCTATGATTCTTATTACGACGGTCATGTGCTTAGTTTAGTTAGATGATTAGATCTGTAATGAACACTCATCTAAGCAATTAAGGCACAACCTGAACTCCGATCCGAATGGTCGGCTAAACTATACAGTATAGTATACATCGCCAAACTGTACAACTGTCACGTCCGGACAAAAAGAAACAGCAGGAAAAACTTTGCCAGCAGGTGAGTCTTGTACTGTGCCGCACGGTTTCCGAGGCAAATGTGCTGTGGATCTGATCTAAACCCGCACGTATTAACGAGATTATACACTTTTCATAATTAAGATACGATCAAAATGCACTTTAATAATATCTAAAGCACGTCAAACGAGGTAGCACAACGGTGGAGATGGGATGGCTAGGATATACTGACAGAAACATGTGACGCGGTTGTTGCTACAAATTAATACCGCAACTTGTGACTCTGGGTGACGTACGTCCTTGTAAGTGGTAACGAGCACGAAACGCACGAATGGACCTTGACCCGGCGAGGGCAGGCAGCCACGATAATGGACGTCGTCACCGCCGACTTTGAAACAACTTGGAAATTGGGTGTAGAGGGGTACTTTTTTGGGATAATATAGCATTTTTTGTGCGCGTAATGAGCAATTCTGACTTCATCTCCACGTCAAATAAAGAAATAACACCAAATACGTACACCGTAGAATCGGAACTGCCGCGCGAACGAACACATCGCAAAGTCCATACGCTTGACACACGGTGGCACCGCGACCAGGCGCGCGCCCATTTGGAATGCGTAAGTTACCAACTCTACAAGAGATTCTTTTTTTTTAATAGAAAGGTCCTGTACGAGACATTATGCTATCGTGTTCTGATGATCGCAAACTCTAAAGCACAAGATTCTTCTTCTCAAGAAAATTGCTTGCGTACCTCCTCTCAGAAAAGAAAGTGAGAAAATTGTGAGCCTTTTAAGTTTTCTGCATCTCTCTCTCTCTCTCTCTCTATGGGCGGTAGTACCTAGCTAGTGCGTGCGGCAGCATGCAATGCTGAACGTTCATCTTCTTGGCAACTGGAGCGCAGGCGCGCGACCGGCGCCACAACTCTCGGTTTACAGGCGGCAATCTGACGCCCATTCCTGCTAAAATGGCTCTAAGATCGAGCGAGAAATTGACCACCTTTCACGGACACGTTCTCGTGTCCTGTTCCGCCAAGAGAGAGAGAGAGAGAGAGAGAGAGAGACGTTTTGATCACACTGGGAGTACCAACATTTGGCAATGGCAACACTTATGGTGATTATCTGATGATTAGGTCATGCACGTACGCGTCGTTCATTATTCCCATGGCAGCTCGAGCCACACGAACACGACGCTCGAATCTTGGAGAAACGGTGAAGGCAATTGCGCTGCATTGGCATACGAGTATTTGGGCGCTTTTTATGAGAGAGAGTACTGCCTTTCTCTCTCTCTCTCTCTCTCTCTCTCCAGCTTTGCTAGCTTTTGCAGACGTTGCAGTCATGTGTTGTGTCATGGCTAGCCGAAAAGCTCTGACCATGGCAAGAGCTAGCTGAGCCACAAGCATCTCGTGAGCCTGCTGATCTATCCAGATTCCAGACAAGTACAGGTAGCTAGATTTGTGTGGAGAAAAAGATGGGTTAACGGTGTGCTAATCCGGTGGTTAGTCGCTAACCGCACGAATAAACAAGCTTAATCCACTCGCAAAGATAAAGGGGAGAGAGCTTAATTATTAAGATGCGAGGCCAACCACTGATTGAGCTGTGCACACCTTGCAAACACAGTGACAGTGTAGTAGTACCTTTTGCAGCTTGCAGTTGCAGACAACCCTGATTGATCGATCTATGGCGCAAGCACAACACAACCGTATTGTGGACCAGTGCCGCGGGAAGATGCCTGGTTTATCACTTGTGTAATCTTTTAATCTAGAACTGAATTCAGAAATGAAAAGAAGCCACCGAGTTAATATGATTAATGCATTTTTTATTTGTTTTCTTTGGGAGCTAGACGAGTTGGTCAGTGCGGTTGTTAAAATACAAGTGGATGAATCAGATCATGGGATTAAATCTCACCAAAATGTGTAAATAATTAACCCACATAACATGCGGTTTGTAGCTAGAAAGCTGGAATCATTATGTGTAATTATTGACTTTTTTGCTTGAGTATGCTAGGACAAATAAAGCTGGGCCATCTAATTCCAGAATTTAATCCATTCTGAAATCAACTTTCTGACCATTATGTTGTTTTTCCACATAAGCTAGCGGGCAATTACATGATTCCGGACTGATCTTGTTCAATTAACTCTACCAAAGTACGAACTTGGCGGTCGGTACGAATGATTACATGATTTCTGCTAAAACTTTAGGTGGAACGATCATGTCAATCAATCACAAAGAATAAGATCTTTAATCGAGACTATGCAAGATTTCATCATTAATTCCTGTCCCGGCCGATAACAAATACTAACAAGGACAAAGTAACAAACATTGATGCCTTTGGTTTAGCAGTACTGCTCTCCATGATAAGGTAAACTAGAAAGGATCAAACAGTTTTAGGACAGGTGCAATTCAAACGACTCAAATCAATTCTGAAGATCCATACCTACCATCTTGACCTGAAGAAATTTGTTTCTTGCATGGCAAGAAATTCTCTTGCTTGCATGAATCGGGTTTTAAAAAAAATCTTTGTAGGGTTTGGTTTATGTGCTGAGTAGTAGTAATTGATGTTGCAACTACCAGGTATCAAAAAATATTGAAGACTGCATGCAGACAACTGTATGGTGACTCATTCTATATTTGCCTACTGAGACAATTGGTCTCTCTGGGCTGGATGCATGGCACTATGGCAGGGATATTACTGATCAAGCGGAGGGCGCCGTATTATACTAGAGGCATGCATAGGCAAAAATGGATCCTTGATTTAAGAAGAATGCAAGAAGCCAAGAACTAACTACTTTTGTTTATATATGTCTGAAAAAATATCAGTTGAGCTGATATTTTCCATCTTCCATGCAAATCTCATTGAAAGAAGTAATCATCATTAGCAAGGTACGTATTATGATACATATTGGACATATTTAACAACCCCCCCCCCCCCTTTTCAAGGTAAAAAACACATTTTACTGATGCCTTTCTCTCTCTCTCTCTCTTAGTCCCTTTCCATAGCAGCATGGTTATATATATTAACCTTTTTTTTAAAAAAAATCACCTTTTTGAGTAAACTAACTGATCAACCGGCAGAAAATTTAACAACCTTGAATGGTATCTTCCCCTTTTGAGAAGTACTTAATTAACTTCCTTGGCAGCCCTACCACTACCGAAAGAGTATAACAAAAGTAGACAAGTGGAATCACAAACAACAAACACTAAGTAACCACAAACACTAAGTATACTTTTCTCCTTTGCCATCCCTTGAAGCACATCGCTACTTATGTCCAGACCATTGCATCAAAAACTACTCATACCCCCATCAAGATCACAGATATATAGATTGTTCCAATCAATGGTTTTGTTTGCTCTTACATCATCTCATCATGTATCCTATCATCTACAAGAAACAACATAGGCACTACTACGATATTCCATCATGTGTGGTACCACAATACGAGCTTGCTTGGGCAAGTTGTATCTACAATCGCGTGGTGTGTCACACTATGTGTATGCTCCAATGGTTCTGATCGATTACTCCCATCAGTCACCTCATCATGCAGGAACCTTATCAGCAACAAGCCAACAAGAAACAACATAAGCACAACCTGTTAGTATGTGATCATGCATAGCCACAACATTTTGCTTGTGCAAGTTGGCCACCTATTGTGCAAGTTGGGCACCTATTGCTCTCCATGGGCCACACCTGTAGCAAAGATGAGAAAAGCTAGCTAAGGTCGTGTTCGATTGCACTTTCATAGGGTCGACCGCTTGCAGCCACTACTACAGAAAATGTTATCATATACGATTTTATTTACTGTCCGACTTTATGAGTCTGTGATAATATAAGCTCATCACAGACGGTTTATGAACCATCTGTGAAAAAAGCTATCACAGACGGTTCTGAACATATTCAATTATCATAGACGGTAATTGTTTAGAACCGTATGTAAAAACCGTCTGTGATAGTTTTTTCTATTGCAAAAAAATTAAATTTTGAGCCAAACCAATCAATTACTGGATAGTAGTTTCCATATGCTCTTTCGATATTTTTCAAGAAGGTAATTAAAAGATACTCTCTCTCTATCTCAATAAATCAATGGCTCACTCTCTGATGAGGACAAGGTTGAGTAGAGATGTCCATCTCGAACCGAATCGACCTCCCTTGTCAACCACAGATGAGGGTCCAGCTCACTGAGAACGAAATCTGACAGGATGGAAGAGACGAAATCAGAGTGAGAAGAAAACTTGGATGGAGATTTAGGGGTAAAACTTCGTGCTCATCTGAGGCCAAGATGGGGGCGGCCAGATTTGGCAGTACTAGTCGAGCCGCAGTGCCCCGCTCACCAGAGGCGCCGTGAAATAGCAGGCTGTAGATGTGTGTAGGCCTCCTACGGCAGATATGGAGCTCTTGTGCGTCCCTCCTCACCGAACCGTGCCGGGGAATTGAGGGTAGTCGCCGGAGCTCGGTGTGGGGAGGGGAGAGGGAGAGACTGATGGAAGACAAAGCGGGGGTGGCTATAATATATAAGGACAGCGTCAAAACATTTCGTCTCCCGCATACTCATCCAAAAATTTCTGCCCTCCCGGGCTGTGATGAGCTAATATAACAGACGATTCATATTAAAAACTACTGACTGTGACTCCCTAATTTTACCATGACTTGAACGCCTATATATATTCACAGAGTAAGGAATATAGGTAGCCATCCAGGTCATGATAAAATACAAGTCATGGTAAAATCAGGAGATATTTATCATAGACGGTTCTTATTAAGAACTGTCTGTGATACATCGGTTCTTATTAAGAACCGTCTGTGATAATGATGTATCACAGACGGTTCTAGGCATCGCTAGTAACATAGACGGTCACACTTGTAAAACTGTCTGTGATAATTACAACACTGATCATCTATGATGAGGCGTCCAATACGTATAACTTGTTTTGTAGTAGTGAACCGCGGATAAAAAATGAGTCAATTGTGGTCACTGGGGTCACCGCACACTAACCTTCCTTGAGTTTATAAAGTAACATCTTGTATGCATATTGTGCTACAATGGATAATGCATAAGATTATTGCGCACCTCCTCATCATTGATCTGTTAGCACCATCTAGAACATATCTGTGGGTGGCCTGCATGCCGTGTAGTAGTCACGAACCTTCACGTGTAATTTTGCTGATGTTATCGTGTAAGACAAGTCAAAACAAGGAGGCATGGTACTGCGTTGAACGGGAGATTATTCGGATGCAGATCTTCTTGCGCCCTATCAGACGTATGGCATGACGAGTTTGATGTGCAATTTATATCAGGAGGCAAATTTTGCACATAATTTGATTAGACTTGGTCAAATATACCATTCTAGACTAAATAGATCGATGGATAGTAGACATGGATCCAATTGGTTTTTTAAAACCGAATCCAAGTAGTTCCCAACACTCGTAAGTAGTAGTTGCGAAGATGATCATCTGACTCTTATCAATTCACTTCTCTCTTCTTTTTCTTTCATGCATCTCTTCACATTTTATACTCTGGATTCGACTTGTAGTGTACATTTTAATATCCAGAGTCTAGGCATGTTGGAACCTAACATAAGTTGGCGACAAAACTTGTTTAGAAACATCTACCTTTCCATGAAACTCATGCACTCCAATCAATCAAAGGTTGGTGTCGACTCCTTTTCTGAAAGAGAGGAGGAGGATTGAGAGATGGAACTAATGTTACCAGAATTAAGTTGTTGTTAGGAGCAGAATGGGGGTTGGGGATTTGGGTATGTTGGCAACTAAAGTTAATTGGGTCCGTCAAGAGAACTAAACAAATGCTGGAAGATGTGTTCATGCTACCTGCCAATCTTCGTCAAAGTTAAGGCCAGTTCAATTTCTCATCTTTGCATCTACAGACAAGAGGTAGAATAACCTTTTTCAGGAAAGAAGGCAAAGGAGGCTAGGTTTATTGTTCTCTCTAAGAAGTACATCAAGGAGAAAACTTTCTATGTGAATGCTGTAATTAAAGAGGAGAATGTTAATTAGGAGAGTATTATATATGCTATTAATGGGTTTCCTTGCATAGTCGGGTGGAAGAGATAGGTATGTTGCTTCTTCAGCACAGTGCAATAGTGAAAGGAAATGCTCAACAAGAGTACTAGACACATACCACACCAAACAAAGACTAAACTTCTCAACTTATTTGAAAGATGCTTCAGATTGTACCTACAAGAACTTGACAGAGGTTGTTGGATTTTTATGAGGGCTGTTTGGTAATTTCTCAATTAGAGAAAAGGAAAAATAGATAAAGCAAAAGGGAAAGGAGAAGGGTCCACTTGTCATTGAGAAGAGTGGGAGGTAGAAATCTGGATGCTTTGGCTTCGGCTGGATGCAGAGGGCAGCGCTAGGGTTGGGGATTTCCCCCCTTCCCATTGGCGGCGGCCCGAGCGGCGGTGGATTCCCCTCCTCCTCTTCTGGAAGTGGCCGGGGACTTCTCTTTAGATCTGCGCTCAAAAAAAATCAGAAGGTTCTCTTCCTTTTATTGGATTGCTGCTTCTTCTTCTCGGCTTGGATTTCAATCTTGGACCTTGGAGCTGCTGTTGCACCCCTGTGTTCTTCTTGAGGCTGTTAGCTGTGAGACCTGGATCCTCTTCCTCTTGCACTTTCCGTACCATCTCCCTAAACCCCTCCCTACACAACCAGCCTAATTCAAATTTAAATAAAGGTTGACTTCCTCTATAACGAGCCTATCTCGTATTTAAAAGCAATATATCCGACATAAGAATATATTCCACACATTAGGCTTTTTTCTTGAGAGCATTCTTCACATCCTCTTCTCTCTTATCAACAAAAGAGATTAATGATTTGATGTCAGTTAACCTTGCTAGTCGATTTACAATCTCTGGTTCAAGCTCAACCTGGTTATTGTATCCGCTGTACTGACAAAATATTCGACATAAGAAAATAAAGAGAGCAAGGCCACATGGAAGGCCAAAGATGAGGGAGAGGCCCCGGAAGCTTGACAGGCTCAAGGGGTTCGAGCCAATCCAGTTATCATCTGCGCCGCATCCTGTCCCAGCAAACCATCCATCGTGGATCCTTGGAAGGTTGCCTGCCATTCTCAGATAGTGTAAGGATTGCCGTTGACAAGTCCTCAGCGAGAGGGGAATCTCTTGGAAAAGGCCTGCAGCAGAATACGGCACAACCTTAAGATATTCTGGAAAGAAAAACCGCGAGTAACAAATCCCCATTGACAGGACGGAAGGGCGGGTGTAGGCTGTAGCTCATCTGCAGCTGCAAGATAAACGTACAATCAAAGTCCAACAAGCTGATCGACCTGCTTGTCTGAAGAAAGGACTAGGAATTTAGGATTATCCACCCGCTCGATGCCATGCTCAGAAGTCAAAACACAGCAGGAGACGACGAAGTGAGCTCATCCACTAGCACCAGGAAGACGCATTTGGCTCTTGATCCCTGGTCCACCCCCGAGGAGGACAGGAGCGATGGCTTCTTGATTCGGATCGGAGGAGATATTTGCGGCCATCTGGGAGATATTCTCATGATCAAAGATGTCCAGAAGACCAGAACGAAGCATCGCATACTGTATGTACTCAGATGCATATCCTCTGCCTTCCCGTAGTTCGTGGTTGTTGAGTCCAGTATCGGATGGTTAGGATCGTGAACGGCGAGATGATCTCAACTTCTCCTGACAAGTTCGAAAGCTTCCAATTTTTCTCTTGCTTTCATCTTAAGTGTCAATTCCCAATCGGACGGTCCACGAAGCCGTACATTTAGTGCATTTTCTGGACAGAGGCAGAGAACGCGCATCCAGTGTATACTCATGGATCCAGATCATCTGTATCCAGTAGCAAAATGCTATCTCGTTTTTTTTTTTTTTTTGATGAGATACCCATCATGGAAAAAAAAATTCACCGAAATTTCAGCGGTACCGGTGACCGCCAGTAAAATTCATACTATTCCCCAAAAAATTTGGTTTTGGTGAAATTTGTAAAAAAAAAAAACTAAATTTGTTTGAATTTTATTCGAATTTGTTTTTTTAAATGTAAAATCCGAAAATTTGAGTTTTTTTTTTTAAAAAAAAATTCAGCCAAAATTTGACCGAAATGTAACCAGAGTTATCGCTACCCTCCGTTTTTTTTTTCAACCGATAGCCTCATCCCTGATACCTGTACACTGTAGATTCTTGCATTGATGCAGCGGATCCCAATCCATACTCCTTGCACCGTAACCATCTGCAGACATTGCAGACATTAATTAGAACCACCCGTATCAGCTATCCATGATTGTGTCGGCCCGAATGGTTACAGGCTACCTAATGCTCTCTCTTTACTAGATCAATTCGTGCGTTTATGGAGCACAGATTTGGGTGGTACGACACGGCGGCCGTCCGGGCTTGTTCACCTCCCGGGCCGGATCACATCCAGGCCAGGACCTCGCCGCTTCCGCGTCCGTGTGCCCCTTTCCTCGTTTCGTTCGTCATTCGCACGCGGCACGCGGGGCGCCGCAAATTCTGAGTAAGACGCACGGGCCGCACTGCCGACTACTCCACGGCCGCCTCGGCGCAATAATAAGATACTCCCTCCAGTTAAAACAAAACGTTTTCATGTACGTGCAGTCAAAATGTTTAAACTTTAATTATCAATATATTTTTCAGTATTTACTTAGAACACACGAAAATGCTATACATGGTTTTGTCTTGAAAAGATTAGGTTTTATAAATCTATTACAATAGAAATTAATGATCAAAATTACGTTTAGGAGACCATGTCGATGTCTGAAACAACATTCTATGTGACTAGAGGGGTATATGTTAGAGTTGTTACAATTCTATAAGAAATACAACTATATTTTCAGTTATAAGCAATAAAGTTGTATAATAAATACATTTCCAAAATATAATCATATGTATTATAGCTGGTGGGTGGAAAACTCATCTAATTTAGTTTATGGGAATGCTTAGAAGCACCACCCCGGATTGAAATGTCATGTTTGTTTCACTAAAAAGGCATTTTTTTATTGTGCAAGTGGAACCGATTAAGGGTAGTAGTGTAATAGTCATGTAAGTATGAGGAGTAGTTATGCAATTGTAGTCTATGGTTTCTCTTGTACACTATATATTGTTCTTTGGGCTTTTGCAATAGAACGAATAATTCAGCCTCCATTCCTCCCTTCTCTCTCAAAATTCTAACATAGTACCAGAGCCTAGATCCAAAGTCTAGCATCCATCTTCTTCTACTAATGATGCCCCCTAGAGCAGCAATCTCCGCTCCTGGGGGCAGCAACCTCCTAGTTATAGTTTAGTGTCAAGCAGCAGCAGCAATCAATCTCGTCACACAACTCCAACAACTTCCTCAAGAAATTGTCGCCAACGGCCTTGTATCCCATCAGATCCGGGTCTCTCTGTCGTCGCAGGACTCGCTCCTAGCTGGATCTACCCGTCTTCATCGTCACCGACCCTCGATTCGCGTCCTTGACCTCGATCCGTGCCGGATATGTGCATCCTGCCACTGGGAGCCATCTTCTCCACCGAATCCAGGCCTTCACTTCGTCGCCAAAAGTCAAATCAAACTCGATCCTCGCCGGATCGAGCCATCCCCACAACTATCGGCTCGATCTCCGTCATTGTCGGTCGTTGTCTTTCTCGATCTCGCGCTTGACCACTGTCGCCATCCGTCTTCGACTTCAATTCATCTCGGTGGCGGCGGGGAGCAGAGTAGGAAGTAGGTAGCAGATCATAGGAGGAGCACGACGACCTACCCCCAAGATCGATCCATCACCATCGGCTCATCGACGTCACTGAAGCTCACTGAGGTCTTCTCTGGACCTCTCCCGGTTGGACCCGGTCCTCACCGAGGTCTTCGCCCGTGCCTGTGCGCAGCGCTTGGTGCTCCTCCATTCATGGAGCGCCGACGTTGTCCTCCTTTTCTTCTTAGAGAGCATTGTTGTTGCTGTTCTGCCAGAGACACAACGCCATCGTCGGATCTGCGTCGATCTCATCGCTAACACCACCATCCCTCCGCTGGGCTTCTTTACCCTGTGTCGCTGTCACACTTCTTTGCCCCGGTCCACGCCGCTGGGCTTCTACCGGGATGTCGCTACCTATATCTCAGCTCCTCCGCTCTGACGTGCTCGAGCTCATCTCTGTCGCCATCTTCCTCAAGTTGCTCGTTGCAAACCTCCAGAGCTCGTCGCCAAGCTGGCTTTAGCCACCATCACAGCTTCTCTGTGTCATCACCCGCGAGCCCCTCTGCTTTGCCTTCTGCAATGCTGGTGGTGCTCTACTGCAAGCTTTGTTTTGCTGCTTGCTTGTGCTCGCTTCAGATCTTGTCTTTGTGAGTCTTTGTTGGTGTGTGGGTTGGCCTTCTGGGAGTTGATTGAGCTATTTGGGCTGCATGTGTGGTTTTTGTGCTGCTGCTATTTGGTGTTGGTGCTTGCTGTTTAGAGGAGAGGTGTGATCGTTGCTGTTGCTAGTATCTTTAGTCTATTTTCTTTTATTTTCCATCGAGTCCATCCAAGTCTGTTGTATCTCTCTTTGAGTTTTTGTCGAAGTCGTGCTAGTTTATCGTATCCTTTGTCGATCAGTCGATTGCTTCTTCCTTTTCAGGTTGTTGCAGTCCATCCATTGGATTGAGTGTGATCATCCCCATCATCGTTGTTGATGCGACTATGCCTTCTTGGTCCTCTTTGGTAGCCATCTTGCTACACATCTTCACATCGTTGCGACTATTGACTAATGACCTTTTTTGTCGTAATAATCAATTGTCTCTTCGTCTTTGCCTTCGTCGAGCGCCAGATTCGACACCGTCACCTCACTTCTTGGGTAGGCAGATTTGGTTCGTGTCTTCATCTCCATCCCTCTCTTTTATCGGTTTGATTTAACATATCTCTTTATTCCTGTTGGTTTTAACATCTCTAAATCAAGATATTCTTGTGTGTAAAGAGACAAAGGACAATTTTTGTTCAAAAGTTACATGCTTCGATGATATCTTCAAGCCCAGATTTCGGATTTATCTTTTATATCCTCTTCAAACTCAATGCTATTGCACACGCATTGAGTTTAGATAGGGTGTTAAGGATAGTAGTGTAAAACTTATGTAAAAATTAAGAGCAGTTATGTAATTATAGTTTATTCTAAGATTTCTCTTGTGCACTATATATTATCCCTTGAGCTCTTACAGCAGAACCAACAATTTAACCTCCATTCCTCTCCTCTCTCCCAAAATTCTAACATAATACAGAAAAGTGGTCGGCAATAATGCATTCAAAACGTTTGGAATTGGTTAAAAAGGTTTGCATTAAAATGCATTTGGTTAAACAGAACACAACGATGGAGTTTAATGATCCTCCAATAAGACAGACGTAAGCAAACATTAGTATTCCACAACAAATCGTCCACAGAATCAACTTCCGGATGCCGAGCCGAAGCCGCCACCACCAGGGATGATGGCCACGGACGCAAACGCCAAGAACCCAACCAAACACCTCCCCAAGATCGACTTTGCCGGCATTCACCCGGCAGCGCCAGGCGCCGAGGGCGCTCGGTGGGCGCCTAGAGTAGAGAGTAGAGTACGGAGATAGATCATCTACGGCATTCGGTTCAACATTTAGTCAAGGCAGTAAATGCGTCCATAGCCTGCTCTTCTCCGGGCAGGCCCTTGCCAACATGCCCTTCAGGTTCCCCACCGAATGTAGCCTCTCTTCCAGCCTCCACCTCACAACCGGAACTTGCTGCATGGAACAAAAACAAACACACACAAGTTTTTCCTTCTTTAGCTGCCTAAATGGGATCCTCCAATTCGCGCAGAGAGCGAGCATAATCACAAATTCAATTTGGGCTTGTAAAGGGACTGCGTGCCTTTGATATCCAGAGGATGTAGAGCGCTGCAAGCTCCGCCTGGACGCGCGCCTCACCAAACTCATCTGCAGGAGCATTCAGGCAGTCTGACAGGATGTATATCTCCTGGGCTAGGAAGAGATCCACCAGGGACGTGCTTGGACTGCAGCCCTCCGTTGTTAACGGGCAGGTTTTCTCCTCACAGCTGACCAAGCGCTGTACCCACCACTGTGAAAGGAACCGACGATGGGTCCACAAGGACTGCAGCGACACATCACCACAACCAGCATAAGGAAAACAACCATCTTGACAAATCAACCATACTTCTGCAGTGATAATAGCATGTTTGATTCACAGTGGGAAGAACAAACCTCTCTCCCTTGGTACCGTCTGATGAGCATCTCATTCCACCTCAGTTCCTCCTGTCAGATCGTATACAAATCAGTTCCTACCAACACAGGTGGGTGCCAATTACCCATGGCCAACAGAAATCAATGTTCTAAAACAAAGTAAGATATGCACAGATAAGTTTCCACAGAAATCAGTGCACAATGAAAACTGAGGATAAGGTGGGGCTGTAAGTATTCATAGCAAACGAAGTGATTAGCTTTTGACGAAATACACCATACCTTCCACAGTAGATCAGCTTCTGACTGCCAATCAAGGGAATCTTCACCGTCCTCTACACCGCGACTGTCAAGTAATGCAAGCAGCAGGGACTGTAAAGAAGCAATAACATGGCATGTTTGCATTAATGCACTTGAAAATGCATATAGGCTATCTTTCAAAATAGTTAGCAAACAGGGCATACGTGCCAATACAGAATATTGGAAAGCGAGAATGAATCCAAATCCAAAAATATAAGTTTCAAGCATGGTGTGTGTTACAGAGCTCTGCAAACTGATATGCAAACATATTGGGCAGACTCTCGAAAAAATGATGAAGGTCAATGACAAATCGCCGAGTAAGATATAAATTTGCTTTAAAGTAGTAACTAGTGCAAGCTACACAGATAAGGGCCTGACCCTGCGGTAGTGAAAGCAGCAGTTGTCAGCAACATGTAACTCATTCCATCTTGTTGACTTCTTCAACTCATCCAGCACCTTCAAGAAACAGAAATTAGATGCTGGTGGGGATGAGAGCAGGAACTGATAACTGGCAAGCAGAAATTCTGTAGGTTTTTAGCAACGTTGCAACAGTCATGGACAAGATTAAAGCTATGGTTTTCATGGTAGTGCTCAGAAGTCCACATACAAGATTAAAAATGAGAGACAAGGAAATTTAACCGGCTAGAATTTTTTTATCCTCACCTGTCTTCTTTTCATGTAAGGAATAAGCCAGCATCGATGCCTCCAAGCACGGTAGTTCATCTTTGATTTCTGCACAAGGAATAAAACTATCTGCCTGTGTCGAATCAACTTAATAACTAGTTACATAAGCAATGGTATGGAAATTATAATATGATGATCTCAGACAAGTAGATGGGAAAGGTGCTCTTAGTATTCTGAATAAACAAATATTTATGAGTTATGACCTCTGCTATCTCTTTGACTAGTACAGATTCCTTCTCTATAAGCTCTGGCACATCCTGATGGTGTTCTGCAACCTTTTTGATAGCCCATCTCCTGTAGTAGACAATTACTTTAAACTCTATGTTATTCTCATACAAACAAAATAAACATAATCTTTTGTGGCTAAACAAATGAAATCCAGCTCCAAACAGGAATATTATCAGGTCTTTTCAAGATCTTTAGATTACAATACTGGAACCATTTACCAGATACCATACTTCTTCGACAGCAAGTTAACGGGAATAGTACTTCTGCTCAAAAAAAGTTAATGCATATAGCCATTTGATACCAATGGGGAAGGTGATTGCATTTGCATCAGCAGAATGATGTAGTCAAGTGTCATAAAATTTTAAGGGGAAAGGGTTATCTATCATACCAGTCGGCCGTAGTCATCCATTATATTGCTTTAAAAATTCCCAAAAAAATTTAACTCGTGGTCTAAAACAGTTACCCTGATGCCCTGATTTGACACTTTGACTAGTGCAAGATGAGCTGTACCTATGGCTCCAGGTGCTTTCATTCTTTGGTGAGTATGAAAGGATCAAGGCACACAACTGCAGCTCATCCCTGAGTTTTGCGATATCGTAATTCACTGATAGCACCATCTTCCTGCACGAAAGAAAAGAGCCATAAGAAAACCATGTGGAATCCCTTCCAGCCAGTGCATGAAGCTTGTTCTTAACTCAATGAAATGAGCAACCTTTTAGCCATATGGTGATAGCATTACCTCGAGTTCCATGCAGTAAGAAAGTCGGGGGAAAGTATGAGTAGAGCCTTGCTGTGCCTCATCAAATCAGCTGTTGAGCACAGAGCGTGATGGGATGTTGTTGCGTTGGAATATGCATGGCGTGCAGCGCGGTAGAGCTTGGGTAGGATCTCTGAGGAGATGGCGAGCTTGTGGTCTCTGCACCAAAAGTACCTCTGATGAAATTCTGGCACATGGGATGTGGAATTGCCGGTATGGCTGCAGTCTAGCGATTGGAACTGCGTCGGGTGCAAGAATCCCACCTCATCTCTGTGTGAATTTTTTTAGAATATCAGGGGAGTTAAGAGACCAGATTACGCACGAAACCAAGTGACTGCTAGAAGAAAAAAAATGCATGGTAAAAGAAGAGAATCAAATTGTGTAGGAAGGAGCGGTTTGCCAACAAAATGGGTCAAGTAGGGGTTGACTTAACGAAACTGGTATGGGAAGTGAAGTCGGATTGGGGATTTATCTGGATGAAGAAACAAGGAACAGAAATTGCAGAGAAAATCTGGTGGCCTGGCTTACATGATGGGGTCGTCATGCAGGATTCGCTCAAAGTGGCCGAGGAGGTTCTCCCTGAGCAGGTCCGGTTCCTCTTGCTCTCCTGCCACAGCTGCTGCTGCTGATTGTTCCATTCTCTCCCTCTCTCTTGCCACGAACTGGGTATGCAACAACACATACCCAACACAGAAAGAGTGGGTAGTGTGAAAAATGTTAGCACAATAGCAATACAGCAATTTACATTAATAACTCTTTAATCAAAGCGAGTGGTGGATTAAGAACGAAAATGACCGGGGTCACCATACATATCACCATACAGTGGAAGATGCAGGACAAAATTCTAGCCCAGGCAAGCCTACTTATTGGACTATATGTCGCAACCAAGTCGATACACACATCATGCATGCAAAGTTGGCAAATCACACTAGTTTAAACTAAAAGCAGAGTGCAATTGACATATGAACGTACATAGATGAAAAACATATTGATCAGTGCAACAATCATATAACTCAAAAATACATCAACCCACTAGGCCTTGCTTGTTGCTGTTCTGCAACTTGTGCTCATGGTCAAGTTGTACCTGCATTAGTTGCATCACTTGCTAGAGTTGTCGTATCTACCAAAACCCTTGTTATTTCTGAGATTTTAGAATTAAAATCAACGGATTTTCTATATGCAATCGTTTTTTTTTGGGGCAAAACCAGTCGAATTTCTAACCTTTTGATCTGCATGAAGAGTCGTGCTCCGGCCGGCGGGGTCGTCGTCTTCTCCGGCGGCGGCGAGTTGGGGTGGGGTTCGCCGGGTTATGGTTCGGGGTCACCAGGGCACGGCTATAGAGCGAGGGAGGGGCCGCGGAGGCACGGCGGTGGGCAGCGGAGGCGGCGGGAAGACGAGAATCGACGAGCAGCTAGGAGACGGAGGAGATGGTCGACGGCAATGGTTCGGGAGGTAGGGATGAGGAGGAGCTGAGGAGGCAGCACCAGAGGCAGCATCGGGAGGCGGATGCGGCGGCGGGTGGTGGAAGCCGGCACAGCAGCGCGAGGGGTTGGGGTGGGGCGGCGGCCAGCGGGTGAGGAAGACCGGATAGGGACATAGTGGGGGAAGGGAAGGAAAATAGCCGCTGGATCCAGATACAATGGTCCAAAAAACTTGACTGGTTTTTATGAAAAAATCAGTTAAGTGATGATTATAAATATTTTTTTGGCTTAGAAAAAATATGGGTTATTATTACGCCGGAACACCAGCTTGCTCGCCGTGTTCACGCAGAACAGCGTCGACGGCGTGGAGGGCTGGGCGCGCCCGTCGCTCTCTCCCAACTCCTTCCTTGTCGTCGCCGGTGACACGCTCAAGGTACTACGGCTCAAGCCTCATGACTCGAACTGAAATGGCACCTGTTTCGTTGTACTTTGAACACATCCATATGGTTGTTTTCTTTCGGAGGCAGGCTTTGACGAATGGTCAGATGTACAACCCGCTCACCGCGTGGTGGTGGCTGGCGACGAGACCTAGCTGGTACTTTGCCAGCCTCTTCTCCTACCCCAAAAATGGCGCTACATTACGTGCCCGACGAGGCGGTGCCAGTGGGCGACGAGCACCCCGCCATGTACAGGCACTTCGAGTATGGCAACTACATCAGGTTCTGCTACTCGCCAGAGGGGATGCAGCTCACGGACAAGAAGAAGCTCGAGGCCCTGGTTGCTGTTGCCTTTAACAGATAAAGTCAGGGGCGGACCCAGGACTAAATGTTAGGTATGACGGAATCACAAACATGGACCAAAGAGGATTACCCAGAACCAAAAGAATCCATAAACAAATTATATTACAATCGCAGTAATAAGTGTATATGACACTAAATAGAATCAACAACTACAATTAACATGCGAACATGTGAAGATGAAGGTAGGACATAGAAAAATACCTTACAAATGAAGCTTACTCAACAATTTGCCACCAAGTTATCGAACATAATAGTTTGAACAAAAGATAAGATATGAAAGAAACAACCTGTCAAAGAGAGAATGATTAGTACTTAGTAGTGTCATAATTAGTTGATAATAAATCATGAAAGATGTAGAAGAAATAGAAGCCAATAAATCATGTGCAAACTTACTATTGAAGCTTTTCCCTATCTTATTGTTGCATTGCTTGCTCATCTTGACTTGATACAGTGATACTCCTCAACTACAATTCACATTAGAACATAAGAGAACACGATTGTAATCAGACTCCTTAGGCTACACAAGTCAACAAAGCCAATAGGCAATAGACATAGCACTACAGTCTGCAGTTTTTCACCCACTACTCCACTAGCAATATTCAAGTTGTTATGCTCAATTCCAAATTCCAACTAATCTAGACATGAGATGCGATTTTTATGAAGTGATATGCACATCAACACATGAACAGTACGTTGAATACATTTCCTTCTCAGTTCTCACAATGACAGATTGACAATTAACATTTGAGTATTTGACAGTTTGACACAATCACAATGTTCAACTTACACTTGAACTCACAGAGAGAATCACAGACTCACAGAGTACTGGCCTACTCAGCCTACTGGGAGTCTGGAGACTGGAGTTGCCGAGTGGGAGAGGGCAGCCGAGAGGGACTGAGGAGGCCTGAGGCCTGATGGAGACTGGGACTGCCGGATTGGGACTCTGGGAGTCTAGCTGTCCCACGCGCCCTCGCCGGCTCGCCGCGCACCACCCTCGCCCGCCCCCGGCCGGCCACGCCTCGTGCCCTCGCTGTTTGATTTCTTTTGATCTTTTGGATCTGATCTTTTGGATCTAGGGTTTTCTTGTGTCGGGTCCGAGAGAAACCGAGAGTGAGAGAGAGAGTTACCGTCCGATGTAGATGAAGTAGAGTTGGCCATGGAGGTTCGTCGGTGAAGGTCTGCGCTAGGCAGCGACGGTCGGTGGAGAGGTGCGGGGCTTCTCGGCAGCGGCGTGTCCCGGCGGTGGTGCTTCCCGTCGCTCCAGCACCCCCTCTTAGATCAGTATAGGGTATGTTGGTTAGGGTTTTTGGCGGCGGCACGGTGATCCTTGGTGTGCGTGCCGCCCCGGCCCCTACCACTATTTATATGGCGCTGGCGACAGGGGCCCACCAGCCTAATGGGCTGGGCGCCCCTGATCAGGGCGCGATCGAAGGGGAATGAGGCATTTGGCCGTTGGGCCAAATGCCTCAGGAGATCATTCTAACATTCTCCCCCTTGATCTCAATCTGTGTTTTATCTTTAATTACTTTTGACTTTACTCATTCCATCACAAATTGGTGCATAGAACATGTCTCATCGTCGCGGTCAATTGCCGATAGATTCAACAGCTACAATACACCTCCCTGTTCTGAAATAGTTACTTTAATCTTTTGGGCCATCTTTTAGTCCAGGATTCATAGGCTTTCCCTTAAACCCATGCCGGCTATATGTTCTCTGAACACGTTGGGTGGTAAGCCTTTAGTAAGCGGATCCGCTAACATCTTTGCGGTACTTATATGCTCAAGACTTATAATTTGATCCCGAACTTTATCTTTCACAACATAGTACTTTATGTCAATGTGTTTGGCAAGACCACTTGACTTATTGTTGTGGGCATACATTCTCTTTGGTTCATTATCGCGAGACAACTTAAGTGGTCTATTGATGTCGTCAACCACTTTTAAACCGGTATGAACTTCTTTAGCCGATTCACCGCCTGTAGCCTCATAACATGCTACAAACTCGGCATACATTGTGGACGATGTAGTGACGGTTTGCTTTGAGCTTTTCCACGATATAGCTCCTCCAATGAGAGTGAAGACATATCCGGATGTCGACTTTCTATCATCTCCGCAAAATCGAATCAGATACCCCACTATATGGAGTAAATCGATCTTCGTATGTCATCATGAGGCCTTTTGTTCCTTGCAAATAACGCAAGACTTTCTTTATCAATTTCAATGTTCTATTCGAGATTGCTCGAATCGCCAAGTAACCCAGTAACAAAAGCTAAGTCGTATGTGTGCACACTTGAGCATCTTGTAAGCTTCCGACACCAAGCATATGGAACCGCTTTCATTTGATCGATCTCATCTTGGTTCTGGGGCATTGAAAATCCCCATATCTGTCGCCCTTGACTATAGGTGCGGTGAAGGACTACATTTATGCATCCCAAATTTCTTTAAGACTTTCTCTATATATGTCTTTTGTGATAGTCCCAATATCCCTTTGTTTCTATCCGGTGAATTTCGATCCCTAGAACGAACGAAGCTTCACCAAGATCTTTCATATCAAAGTTTGAGGACAAAATCTCTTCGTCTCCGAGTGTGATCGACATCACTACTAGCTAGTAGGATATCATCCACATACGGATTAGGAAGATAAATTTCCGTCTTTAAACTTTGTATAGACACGATTGTCTTCTACATTCTCTTTAAACCCAAATTTTCTTATTGTCTTGTCAAACTTCAAGTACCACTTGTCTTGAAGCTTGCTTTAACCCATAAATTGATTTCTTTAGGCGCATCCCATTCTTTCATTTTCTTCCATGACAAAACCTTTTGGTTGTGCCATGTAAACATTTTCCTCCAAATCCCCATTAAGAAATGCCGTCTTTACATCCATCGATGTAACTCTAAATCATAATGTGCTACTAATGCCATTATGATTACAAGGAATCTTTACATGAGACCGGAGAAAAGGTCTCATTGTAATCAATCCTTCTCTTTGCGTAAAGCCTTTTGCCACAAGTCGCGCTTTGTATCTTTCTACATTCCCTTGGGAGTCGAGCTTTGTTTTGTAGACCCATTTACTGACCTCTTGTTTTGGCTCCTTTAGGAATAATTTCCAAGTCCTGGACTTTATTAGTCTTCATGGACCTCATTTCCTCTTCCATGGCTTCAAGCCATTTTGAGGAATTTTCGCTTCATGGCTTCTTCAAATGAGGTGGGATCATCCTCCATTTGAAATTCTTCAGATTATAAATCGATAATCATCGAGAGATAGTGATCTTCTTACTCTTTGAGACCTCCTGGCCTCCATATTTGCTACATCTTCTGCTTGAGGTCAGCTGTTGCTCCCCTCATTTGTGGCAATGGGTTCTATAGGATCTCAAGAATGTGTTCCTCATTTTCATTCATTGTTGCCACAGAGGAACAATAACAGTCTTGGCACCACAAGATCTTGTACCGCTCGGTGCAAATGACAGCAGTAGTGGGAAGAGTGGCTCTGAATCATCGGAGTGGGCACATATACCCGCTTCTCTTCAAGATCAATCTCTCGAGCTACCATGCTCCCCTCATCATTTCATCTTCTAAGAAGACAGCGTGTCTCGTTTCTACAAACTTTGTATATCCGTGCAGACAAGAGAAACGAAAACCTTTTGACTTTTCGGGGTAGCCAATGAAATGGCAACTTCATCGCTTTGGGATCTAGCTTCCCAAGGTTTGGGTTAAATACTTTAGCCTCAGCAGACTCCCCACACACGTAAGTGGTTTAGTGAGGGAACTCTTCCTGTCCACAACTCGTACGGTGTTTTGGGCACCGACTTACTAGGCACTCTATTGAGAATATGAATGGCGGTTTTTAACGCCTCCATCCATAAACTCAATGGGAGTGTGGAGTAGCTCATCATGCTTCGCACGATATCCATCGAGTGCAGTTGCGTCTTTCACCTACTCCATTTTGCCGAGGTTCGCCTGTAGAATCTTGGGCTACTATGCCATTTTCTGTAAGAACCTAGCAAAGGTCCAGAACTTGTCCATATGGGGTATGTCGACCGTAGTACTCCCCCCCACGATCAGATCGAACTATCTTAATCTTTAAATCGTGTTGGTTTTCAACTTCAGCCTTAAATATCTTGAATTTATCCAAGGCTTCATTTCTTTCTTTGATTGGATAAATATATCCATAACGGGAGTAGTCATCTGTGAATGTTATGAACGAGTCATAACCATCCACACTTTTCACAGGAAAAGGACCACAAATGTCTGTGTGAACAATTTGTAGAACTCCTGTGCTTCTTTTTGCGTCTTTCTTAATTTTCTTTGCATATTTTCCTTTAATGCATTCTCTGCATTGTTCTAAGTCTGAGAACTCTAATAGAGGAAGAATTTCATTCTTAACTAGTCTTTCTATTCTCCCCCTCGAAATATGGCCTAAACGACAGTGCCATAATTTCGACGATTCATTATGAGTTCTCTTTCGTTTTCTGTTTACATGCGTAGACGAGGATTCATTCACTTTCTCGCACGCGACGTTCCCATTATCGCATACGACATTCACATCATCACACAATGATAACAAATAAAGCTCATTTTGTAATATGGCAAGACCAACACATTCTTTATTAAATAATATTTCGCACTTGCCATTTCCAAAATTACAATCATAACCATCTTTGTCCAAATTGGAAACGCTAATCAAATTCCTCTGTAAAGAGGAACAAAAGAACATCTCTAAGTAAAAGATTGGAGCCATTAGCTAACTCTAATGAAAGATCGCCAACACTTCAACTTCGCTTGGACTCCATTTGCGACTTTAATGCATCTTTCGTTTCTTTGCGTAGTCCTCGTCGAACGGAATCCCTGTAAGGAATTAGCAACATGAACAGTTGCTCCTGAGTCAATCCACCAAGTGGATTTCGAATATTGCACATACAAGCATTCATTTATGAATGTAATAATGTTCTCACCTTTCTTTGCCATTATCATCTTTAAGTAATCAGGACAGTTCTTCTTGTAGTGTCCTGTCTTCTTGCAGTGAAGGCACTGATCTTTGTCTACAGCAAATTTATTCTGTTGAGGTGATGGATGAGGCTTTTCCCTTGTTTCTTGAGAAGGAGGTACTGTGGAAGTTCTTTTTCTTGTTATCCTTCACATAGTTGATAGATCCACCATGTGAGGTTTTGATTCTTTCCTCCTCTTGAACACACATAGCTATGCATTTTTCTAAGTCCCATTTATCGGTCAGCATATTGTAATTGACAACAAAAGTGTCAAACTTTTACGCAATGAAGCAAAAATCAAGTGAATAAGGAACTCATCCTTGAGTGCCAAATCCATTGGTTTAAGCTTGGATGCCAAGTTGCTCATCCTCAATATGTGTTCTCTTATCCCACCACCAGAATACCTTTCATCACAAGTCGCTTGATCACCGTGTTGCATATGTCTTTGAAGAGCCATGAACCGACTCTTTATTTTATCAAGGTATTCGTGCGATGTCACGATCATGATTGAGCCCACAATTGCGTGCTCAATCGTATTCTTTATCACGACCATACATTTCTTGTTGGTGTGGTCCATTTCTTATGCTCTAGGTCATAAGACATCCGTAAGGGAGCATGATCTCTCTGTCTTTTACGCCAAGCAAGATCATCCTCATTTTGACCCCTCACCGGTGCCGAGGCTCGTTGGGTCGTCTTTCAGAGTGAGGACCCACCCACCTCAACTAAGATAAACGCTAAGTCTATCTTTTTCTTCCACTCTCCATAATTGTCACCTTTCAGAGTGGGTATTTCTCTGATACAACTCATCAAGTTGTATCCTCCTGAAAATTTAGATCAAATAAAGTGAGAACGTAACAATAAAATTATATGCCTTATTTCCAACGTTGGTCAAAAAATATGACATACAATTAAATCAATTATACATTAAATCTATATCACCGTTGGGCAGAAATAGAAACAATGCATAAAACATCAATTAAAATTATAATACTGTTATTATCAACTTTGGTCAGAAAATAACAACATCATAATTCACAATAAATTCTTAAAAATTAAATTCTCTCGTTGGTTCGAATTTAATTAAAAGAATTATCAATATTTAACTTTTGCAGCGGAAACTGTAATTATTCTAAAATAATCAATTATCAGAAGCATTATAACTATACACATTTAATCTCTGGAAATAATAACACGTTGGTGCAAAATTTACAGAGATTTTATACAATTTTTCTATTGAAATTCATACAAAAAAAATACTTCTGAAAATAAATTAAAATCAATTTCGGGATTTTACTGTTCATAACCGGCCGATTTACTATGCAAAACCGGTCATTCGGCCCAACCCATCGCTTTTTCGCCCATTATCGTGCGTCACGCCCACAATGGCCGTTAGGGTTTACATGAGGCGATTTCAGCCGTCAGATTCAGATCCAACGGCTGAAATCAGCGTTTTCCCGGCGCTGCGCGCTCGTGCGTCGTTCGCTCCGCCTCAGCGCATCTGATCCGTTGATTCAAATCTGACGGTTGAGCGCAGATCTCGCCCGAACAAAAACGCGAGCCGCAGCCGCCCGAAAACCCTAACTTCATTCGTCTCCTTCGCTCGTCTCTCTCGCTCCCGAGTCTCTGCGGAAGAAACGTCCGAGCGCGGCGGAGAAGATGAAGAGCGCTGGCGCCGCCGTGGTCCTCGCGGCGTCGCGCTCCCGAGAGGAGAGCGTCGCCGTCGAGGGCTCCTTGGCGGCGCTTTTCACGCTGCTGCCGGGCGTTCTCTCGGGTTTGCTCAACCCTTCCCGAGCGACGAAACGGCGACGACGAGCTCACGGCTCGCCCGACCCTTCCCCACTCCAGGTAAGACCCGATATCTTTTAGATCTGGAGTTCTAGGGTTAGGATTCTTTCTGTTTGTTTTTTCTTTTGAATCTGTTTTTCTTTTGCCATCCGGATCTGATCCGTCTTGGCTCTGATACCATTGTTTGATTTCTTTTGATCTTTTGGATCTGATCTTTTGGATCTAGGGTTTTCTTGTGTCGGGTCCGAGAGAAACCGAGAGTGAGAGAGAGAGTTACCGTCCGATGTAGATGAAGTAGAGTTGGCCATGGAGGTTCGTCGGTGAAGGTCTGCGCTAGGCAGCGACGGTCGGTGGAGAGGTGCGGGCTTCTCGGCAGCGGCGTGTCCCGGCGGTGGTGCTTCCCGTCGCTCCAGCACCCCCTCTTAGATCAGTATAGGGTATGTTGGTTAGGGTTTTTGGCGGCGGCACGGTGATCCTTGGTGTGCGTGCCGCCCCGGCCCCTACCACTATTTATATGGCGGGGCGACAGGGCCCACCACCTAATGGGTGGGCGCCCGATCGTATGCGCGATCGAAGGGGAATGAGGCATTTGGCCGTTGGGCCAAATGCCTCAGGAGATCATTCTAACACTCGCGGCCTCGCCCGCCGCCGCCAAGGCCTCTCGCCTCGCCCTCGCCGCCGCGCCAGCCCATGAGTCGCGTCGTGGGCTCTCGTAGCTACTAGCTAGGGTTAGCGCTTAGCGGCCGCCGGCCGGGGGCAGGATTAGGGAGGACCGAAGTCCGAAGGAGCTCCATCTCCATGACTCCATCACGAAAGGTGCCGGTCACCGATGGGCGATGGCGGGCCGTGAGTGGCTCGTGGACTTGGGCTGGTGGCCGTGGGCTCAACGTGGCATGTGGAATTGGAAATGGAATGGTTCAATACTTCAATGGCCGCACTCGTTAAGAAAACGAGCTCAATTCGGTTTGACTCGTTAAGTTAACGAGCAAAATATTAGATTCAGCTTGGTTCGTTAAAAAACTCAAACTTGACTCGTTATCAATAAAAATCTATACAGTCCATCTCTATTAATCAACGATCATGCTACCATTATCATGCATCATCTCTGTTATACAATTAACCCGCTTATAGCATGTGAAAATGCTTGATTCATTCTGAAGCCTCTAATAGAATGCTTGATTCATTCTGAAGCCTCTAATAGAATGCTTGATTCATTCTGAAGTTATTAAACATATGCCACTCTGCATTACAGGCAAAGCTACCATTCATTCTGAAGCTACTAATAGGACAGGCGGGCGGTGGTCTGCGGGGGCGGGTGAAACAGAGAAGGAACTGGAAGGCCAAGCGCACGAGCCCTGAGCTACCGAGCATTAGGGGTGAGGGAGTTAGGGTTGCACTGAGCCCAGTGGCCAATGGACTGGGCTAGGAACTGACCAGTGGGCTGCCTGGTGGTCAACCGAGACGTCTGATGAGTGAACGAGCTAAACGAGTTAACGGGCAACCCACGAGCCGGCTCGGCTCGGCTCGTTAAGAAAATGAGTTAAATTGCCGGCTCGGCTCGTTAAGGGACCGAGTTCGAATCGAGTCGAGCCGAGCTCTTAACGAGCTGAGCTGGCTCGCGAGTTTCGAGCTTTGTTTCCACCCCTACTCAGGAGTCAGGAGTCAGGAGACAAGAGGGGAGGGGGTCTGGCCGACTGCCGGGTGCCTTGAGGTTTCCGCCCCGCGTAAAGCTTTCGTGCATTAGAAAGTTAGAAACCCTCGTAATGTCTGTTAATTGATAAAATTTGATATATATCACTGAAAAAATTATCAATTTAAGATATAAAAATCAATATAAAGAAATTAAAAATATGTCACTTCGGTTTCTTGTTCATTTCAAATTTGCCATTTTTTCTCCCATTTCCCATCAATTCCCTGTTGAAATACTCCTTTTGCCCCTCATTTATTCCTCTACATCCCTTCTGCCCCTTCTATCCAACTCTCTTCTGAACCAGCAGTCCAACACCATCCATCTGCCAGTGAACACGCGATGAACTAGGGCACACTGCCCTAGTGAACGGCGCTGCCTCCCCCATGCTCCTAGCCTGTCCTGGCCCCCCCTCCCCGTCAGCCGCTGCATCCCAGCCATGCCTCCTCCTGCTCCTCGCCCAACCCCCAGTAGGCCACCGCATCTTCCAACTGGCACTGCCTCCCCCCAGTCGATCGCCCCCGAGCTCCAAGCCCCTCTGCGGCTGCCGCATCTTCCAACTGGCGCTGCCTCCCCCCAGTCAGCCGCACCCGAGCTCCAAGCCCCTCAGCGGCCGCCGCATGGAAGAATCACATTGTAGCAGCGGGTAAATATATTTTTTCTATCATATTGTGGATTATGTGTGGTGGAAGAAGATTATTCGTATTTCATGGTAGTATAGAGTAGTTGCTAACTTTGTTGCGTACGTAGCACGGCTTGATGATGGCAGCACTAAATCATATGCAGCTGCAACTCATGATTTCATGGTAGATGATAGAGATTTGTACTCAATGTTAGATCTGAACGCTGACTTGAAACTGAAGTCAAATTGGGGGTCGGCGCAGGATACTTTGACATTGTAATTTGATAATAAGAAAGGAACACAAGTAAGGATATGTACCGATGCAGAACTTCCGGGGTTGTTTGATGCAAACATGGATAGCAAGTTGGTTTATTTGTTCATCACTATAGTGGATAGGCAAAAAAAACTTGTCAACTATTTGCATTGGAATTTCTAGTGCTACGCACTGACAGTCTGTGAGTCCTCTACACCTATCCTTTCATGTTGATCCTAATAGTGAACAGGCAGAAACATCACAGTGGCAAGAACCAGGCAGTCCTTACGATAACTCCACACACACTCTCATATGGGCTAGTCAAGGGGTAGGTTTTGCTATTCCCCAAGTTGATCCACCCGGCCCTGCTAATGTGGATGGAAATTGTGTGTACATCACGGATGACCGAATGTTTGACATGCTTGAGCTAAGGGCTAAGGAGAATGACTATGCACATGTGGAGCCAGTGCATGTGTATGATAACGAAAATCCTAGGATTGAATTGGGTAGCACCTTTCCTAATATGAAGGAATTCAGATTAGTTTTTGAGACGATTTTCTATTAAGAGGGAGTTTAAGATAGGCAAATGTAAGACTGATAAAAAAAGGTACAGAGGAGAATGCAAGAAGGAGGACTGTCCTTGGAGAATAACTGCACACACTAGGATTGATCAAAGCGTCACGGTACTAACGTAACATAGTTTAAGTTGTACTAAGTAATGTTCATTTCATTGTGTAAAATGCTAAGTTGTTGCGATCTATGTTCAGGTTACAGTGATGGTTGATTCCCACAAATGTGCTTCAACAAGCATAATAAAGAGCTCTATGGCATCGCAGGGCTGGGTGGCAGATAGGGATCTTCCTTTGATTAGGGCAAATCCAATTATGGGTGCAAGTGAGTTAGAAAAGGCACTCGAACAGACATACAAATGTCACAATTGGCTATAGAAAGGTGTGGGCTGGGAGACAGTTGGCACTAGAGCAGTTATATGGGCCATGGGAGGAGAGTTCCAATCTTTATACAGTTTCAAGGCAGAGCTTGAAAGAATAATGCCAGCTAGCATCTTTGAGATAGACACCAAGGTGTATGGTGGGAAGACACACTTCCACGAGATGTTTGTTGCGCTAAAGCCTTGCATTGATGGATTTCTTAATGGTTGTAGACCGTACTTGGGCATCGACTCTACCTTTCTCACTGGTAGGTACAATGGGCAGTTGACATCTGCTACGGCCATAGATGGCCACAACTGGATGTACCCGGTTTCATATGGTATTATCTACTCGGAGTCTGCAGAGAATTAGACCTGGTTTTTGCAGCAGCTACGTAAGGCAATCGACAAACCACATGGGCTGACTTTGCATACAGATGCTGGGAATAGGGTATGTGCATGTGTAAAGATGGTTTTCCTGGATGTTGAGCATAGAGAGTGTTTCAGGCATCTTTGGTGGAACATGCAGAGGAAGTTTCATGGTCTTGTGGTCTCCAGTAACATGTGGGCAGCAGCACGATCTTACAAATACGAGGATTTGCAAGAGCACATTCAAGTAATTCAAGAAAATTATCCTGCAGCCATTGAGTACCTCAACCATTGACACCCTCACATCTGGAGTAGGGCCTTGTTCAATACAATTACGAAGTGTGACTACATGCACAACAATATTGTAGAAACATTCAACTCTTGGATCATGAATGTTAAGGATCTTCTGGTGGTTGAGCTCATGGACACCATCCGGAACTTGATTATGCAGCGTTGTGATAAGAGGAGGATTGGACACAGATTGCAGTGTAGAATACTTCCAATTGTTATTCATGAACTCAATGCGAGCACTAGAGGTCTTGGACACTTGAAGGCATCCCTGGGAGCAAATACAAGTGCTGATGTAGTGAACATACTTGACAATAGAAGGCGTGTGGTCCATCTTCTCAGTAGGGAATGCACATGTAGAGAATGGCAAGTATCTGGGAAACCATGCCAGCATGCCTTGCGATTCATCTGTGGCAATCAGCAAGCCAATATGGAGGACTATGTTGATGATTTCTTCTCCGTTGCTAAATTTAAAGCTGCATATGCTGGGATTGTGCAACCGATGATAGACAAGTCCCAGTGGCGAAAGGTTGATCCTGGTTTCAAGTTGCACCCACCTCAGCTCAAAAGGTCAACAGGAAGACCAAAAACACAAAGGTTTAAGGCTACCAATGAGATGCCAAAGAAAAAAAAGGCAGCAAAGTAAACAAAAGTGACATGTGGAGAACTTGGACATCAAAGCAGGGGAGCATGCCCTCTAAAAGCCCCTAAGAAAAGGTAAATATGTGTTAAAATGCATGCTTACATTTTATTACAATACACAAACCAATTCATGTATGTATTACAAGAAAAGAAACCCTCCAAGGAAGAATAGTAAGAAGGATAGGGAAGAGTCATATGCGGTTGTTGCAGCACCTACCCCTTCTACAGGGGATGGTCTTGCAATTGCTCCACACCTAACTATGATGAGGCAGCAATTGGATCTCACATCCGCTCATGGTCTTGGAGGTGAACCATCTACTTCTACCCCACAAAAAATGAGATCCCAAATTAAGAAGCTAGCCACAAAGAAGCTAACCCCTAAGAAGAAGTAGGTCGTTCCCATGTAATGTGATGCTTTTGTGATGATTGAATTCATACATGTTCCTATGTAATGACATACTTGTTGCATATTCCGTTATTTTGCTTTATGGTTCAGACTTGATGTATTCATCAGTAATGGTATCTTCAAACTTCAATCCCTTTATCTTTGAAATGGCTAATGGAGTGGATGTGATGCTTTCTTCTTTCTGTTGCATGATTGATGTTCTTTAGTTAATGGCTAATGGAGTGGATGGAATGCCTGTGCTGCATGACTAGGATCAAATGGTGTGGATGTGAAGCTTTTGTGATGACATAATTCAAATGGAGTGGATGTGATGCTTTCTGCTACATGACTGATGTCCTTTAGTCAATGGCTAATGGAGTGGATGGAATGCCTATGCTGGGTTTGAGCTTTCTGTTAATGTGCTGATGTCCCTTCTGTTGTGAGCTTTCTAAGGGGGTTTCTACAAGTGATTTTGAAATGGCAAGCTTTTGGTTGTCATTGTTGCATACTCCATATACAAACTTAAAAGAGTACTAGGAGTTGAATGCATTGTTTATATACTTGTGATGGTACTACCCACTTGTGGTTTACAGTTCAGGATAGATTCATGATCAAGACTACTTAACCACCAATTGGTGTGTGTACTCACATTCAGATATCATATTCACATATCACTATCTCATATACAATTCAGTATGCTTTTCAACTGGACATCACATTTCAGTGTTTGTACAATGGGAGTTCACGATATTGTCTGATCACACACATCAGCAATTTCAATGGGAATTCACAATATTGTGCACAATGCACATTCCAACAAGAACAATGTATCTGCTACTTCTGATCGGTGTCTGCTACTGCTTCTGCTTCAGATCCATGCGACAGGCCAACTGGGGGGAAAGCGGGCTTGGAATGACTGGAGTGGCGACGCCGACGGGGAAGATGCAGCCGCACTTAGCGTGGCGGGCGAACTGGGGGTAGGCTCCATATGTGCATAGTCATTCACTAGTAAGTCGTCCTTTGTATCAATACCACCATTGTTCGGACCACTAGCATCATCATTCGGCTCCACATGTGCATAGTCATTCTCCTCGGCCCTTAGCCCAAGCATGTCAAACATCTAGTCGTCCGTGATGTACACACCATTTTCATCCACATTAGTAGGGTCGGGTGGATCAACTTGGGGAATAGCAAAACCTACCCCTTGACTAGCCCATATGAGAGTGTGCGTGGAGTTATCGCAAGGGTTGCTTTGTTTTTTCCATTGTGATGTTTCTGCCTGTTCACTACTAGGATCAACATGAAAGGATAGGTGTGAAGAACTCACAGACTGACAGTGCGCTGCACTAGAAATTCCACTGCAAATAGTTGATAATTTTTTTTGTCTATCCACTATAGTAATGAACAAATAAACCAACTTGCTATCCATGTTTGCACCAAACAACCCCAGAAGTTCTGCATCGGTACATATCCTTACTTGTGTTCCTTTCTTACTATCAAAGTACCATATCAAAGCATCCCTCGCCGACCCCCCAATTTAACTTCCGTTTCAAGTCAGTGTTCAGATCTAACATTGAGTACAAATCTCTATCATCTACGACAAAATTGTGAGTTGCAGCTGCATATGATTTAGTGCTGCCATCATTAAGTCATGCTACGCACGCAACAAAGTTAGCAACTACTCTATATACGACACCACCCTCAACCCTACACCAACACCAACAATTAAATGAAATACGAAGAACATGTTAACTACAACGAAGAATCTTCTTCCTCCACACATAGACCACAGTATGACAGGAAAATATATATTTACCTGCTGCTACAATGCGATTCTTCCATGCGACGACCGCTGGGGTCTTGGAGCTCGGGTGCTGCTGACTAGGGGGAGGCGGCGCCGTTCTCCAAGGCAGTGTGCCCTAGTTCATCACGTGTTCACTGGTAGATGGACGGTGCTAGACTACTGGTTCAGAAGGAAGTTAGATAGAAGGGGCAGAAGGGATGGAGAGGAATAGATGAGGCGCAAAAAGGGTATTTCAGCAGGATATTGATGGAAAATAGGAGAAAAGTAAAGAAAATGAAAATTTTCAAATGAAAAAGAAACTGGAGTGACATATTTCTAATTTCGTGATACTGAGTGGCATATCTCGAAGTGGTAACTTTCTCAGTGGCATATATCAAATTTTGCCAATAAATTGATACAATGGTTGGTAATAATGTTAAGAAAGAAGACATAATAATTCAGCACATGCAATTACATGTTATATCAGAAATGGAATATAAGCTGCTCAGCTGCTCTCTATCTGAGACTATATCTCTGCAGCAAAGTATCTGTAGATTGCTGCATGTGCTTTACACTCCAAAAGGTGGTTGTGGATTCACATCCTGCAGGTCACCGCGCTCCTACCGTTTCTGGAAGTTCAAGTACTTGATGCCGTACCCGAAGAGGAAGAAGAAGACGATGACGTAGCCGAAATGCGCCAGCACGACGTACCCGAGGAAGTCGTGCTTGTAGCCCATGTTATCCTTCAAGAAATCCTTCACCGTCACAGTGTTAGTTTGGCCAGTAACTGTGACATTGCGGTTGTTGTCCCCAAACTGCGAACCGATGACGCCATAGATGGTCCAGGACACCGGGTTAGCCCAGTAGAACCATCTCCACCAGACAGGCATCAGCTGCAAGAGCGAAATATTTTAGTGATGTACCATAAGCTCATGGCCTAGTTAGCAAGAAAAGAGGTGTAGTAACACCACTGCTTAATGAAGTGCCTACCGGTCGGGATATAATGAATCCGGCAAAATTGTTCCATTGGGAGAGAACGAATGCAACAAGAATGTTTGCGAGCAGTTGGGAGGGAGTGCATGCAATCAACATCATGCCAAACAATGCGTAGTAGACGAAGTTCACGATCATAAAGAACAAGAAGTAGAAGAACTTGTCTGCCTTCCACTCATAGCCAATCATGGAATAGATCAGTACAGTATAAAGAATACCCTGAGCTGCGCTGTAGACAAACTCGACAACTGCCTGTACACATCATTCGGTTTTCAGGAGAGAAGCTTGGGTAGATATTTTGTATATGTAAGACTTTAGTAACAGCCATAAGAAAATAACTACACGTAAGATAAGATGGTGAAAATACACATTGCGAATGTTCTAAAAGCTCACTTATTAAACTAAATAGAGGCGTGAAAAGTCCATATTACCCATGTTGAGTACCGCAAAAGTCCACCTCCCCCTGAACTAGATGTCCAACCCCCATAACTTTTGAAAACAGACGATTTAACCCCATAACAGTGGTTTTGCTGATGTGGACACATATTTGGGGGCTGATGTAGAGGCTCTTGTGATGATTAAACCAATTACACCCACCCACCCTTCGTCCCTTTTTATCTCTTAAACTGTTGATTCATTATTTCGGCATACCTTCCTTTTCCAACTGTGACAACTACAAAAAGAAAAGGAATATGCTCTGCTATTTAACATTTCTTGGCCCTGCTCTTAACTTGGAGGTTAACTACATCTGTCTGGAACTAGATTAATATATGCCCCGATCATCCTATATCTGTCAATGCATGGCTAGTAAAGGTGTTCGGAAATTACTTGTGCAAACGCGTAGGACAATGGAGAGTACATCCCTGCTGCCTTTTCACGGTAGAAGACTGTCCTCTCAATAGACACAACAGGCAAAATTGTGAATAAATTTGCAGCTCCAAGGAAGAAAACAGCAGCATAGGTGGCTCCAAGTAGACTATACAGGTCCTGCTGGGAGTCTCTGCACATATGGAGAAAAAAAATCAACAGATCAACCAAGAGGCATTAGCTCCACGGGTCAGTGGTCTAACATCATTCCACGAATTGACTGCAATTAGAACAGATGAATGGATGGAATTTGGAGACAAATCAGAATATAGAGTAGAATCATACACATTCTTTCCCTTGCGCCAAAAGACTGTACCAAACACAACACCGTAGAGAAGTGTCATAAGATAGCGCATAGCGTTATAGGGTGGATCCTTCCAATAAGATCGAAATTGCTTCCATGTATTTGCCATACACTGATTTAGGAAGTTCTGAGAATATTTGGTAGGAAATGAGAGATCCTGGTAGCCTGGAGGTGGAACACTCAACTCCTTAATAAGTTCTTGATTGCTCCTGAACATATTGGTGAAAAAATGTAAGAGCATAAAAAAGGAGGAAACTTGCTGTTTTGCTTGTTTGACCATTCAAAGAATTCAATTCACAGTTTATAGGTGTTAATATTGCTCATCTATTTACCGATAGAGTCCAGAATTGGCATATATTTCAGCAAAATCTACGTTCAGGCGAGCCTCAGCTAGAGGAGAGCTAACTTCCAGCATCCATGTTGCTGGATTATATCCTTCTGTGATTTTGGGAACGCCTGGGATTGCCTGCAGGAGAATGCTATACATTAGAAGTATCCTTTTGTTATCTCACATTAAGTAAAGGTCCTCTCCATTCCATATTACATGCTCCTCTGTTTCTAAATGGATGCCGTTTAAAACACTGACACGGTCCACAATAAACACATTTGACCATTACTTTTCTGATTATATGCTAGTATAAATTATAACAAATGGTATGAAAGTACTGTTGACGACAAATATACTAATATCATTTCCATGTGACAAATCTAAATACTTATATTAGTAGTTAAAAGTTTTAACAGTTTACCAATTACCAGCACACATTCTAAAATGGAATCTGTTTAGAAATGGAGGGACTAGAGAATTGTGTAACTTTTACAACAAAAAATTCTTATATCACAGGTCATAGTTAAAAAAGAGTTCACATCAATTTCTTAATTTTTTTAAAAAAAAGAGTTTGACTCAAATGGTTCAAGCAGTTTCGAAGAATCACCCTTAGTCCCACAGCCAAAAATGTATTCACTTCGAATCATAATGTATCCCTACAAGTTTATGTGCATACAAACAGAAATGTATCTACACACCTGCTTTCTGCACTATTGTTACATTATTAGAAATGGCCTACAAGACCTTCAAACAGTTGAGTGGAATTCCCAACTAACAAGCATAATTTCAGGGGTACTAATACAGTCCCACTTTACCCAGCAAAATTGCATGTGTGTAGACTAGTTGTAACCGATTAAAGCAATATCGATAGTTAGCATATTAGAACTTGATTATCGTAAACTGAAACATATTATCAAAGACAATTCACCTCGAAATATTCAACTAGTGTATGAGAATGGCGACCAAGCTTGCCAGCATATATGACCCGTCCTCCCCTCTTTAGCAGCAAAAGCTGATAAACACAACCATTTTTCAGTATAACCTTGCAGAGATTAAAAAAAACGAAAGAACATAAAACAGGAGCAAAGTTGCAAGAACCTCATCAAAAGACTCAAAGATATCAATGCTGGGTTGATGGATTGTGCAAACCACAGTTCGTCCTGTGTTAACTGTATTTCTCACAGTACGCATAACAATTGCTGCAGCTCTAGCATCAAGACCAGAAGTTGGTTCATCCATGAAGATAATTGAAGGATTTGCAACTAGTTCTACAGCAATTGTCAGCCTCTTCCTTTGTTCAGTTGATAACCCGCTAACACCAGGGAGACCAACCAGAGCATCACGCAATACATCAAGCTCAACTAGTGACATCACTTCCTCCACAAACACCTACAGTGGAATTACTTTCATCAGAAATAATTAGCAGTTTCAACACCCAAGATACGAAATGTTGCATCTTTTCTTCAGTATCATAATCGTTGAGCAGGCCTTGTAGAAACTCAAACAAAACTAACAAATGTGAGCAACTGAACATAACAATGCAATAGGTAGTACCCATATTTGAAGTATATATTAAAGAGCAATATGATCTCGATGTGTTACTCATAATACAGGCTGCACTGATATATCAATATATAGAAAGATAAAATGATTAAACCACACAATGATTAATCCATTCAACACTCAGGACTAGGAGTATCTCACTTCACACAATCTTAAAAGGATGTAGAGGGTCAAGCCTCAGTTTTCGATATGTCAAGCTTGTATATAGGACAAAATTTAGGAAAACACTTAAGTTGCTAGGGAAGAGAAACTAACTTATTATGTTTTTTGATGGATAGTAACTTATTCTTTCAATAAGCACATTGATAGAAGTATATGACTAAGGATTAATGAGAATGGTGTCAGTTAATGGACAATACACACACACACACACTCAAAACTACAATTAACATGGTTACTTTCCTCTAGCAGCATCATGAGTTCAAGCATATGAAATCCGGAAAACAGAACAATGGAACATGTACCTTTCTAGTGTTCTCATCAACTTCTGAGGAAAGGCGCAACCAAGCAGAATAAACAAGAGATTCATACACAGTGACATTTGGCGAATGGATATCAGTTTGCTCACAATAGCCACTGATACGGGCAAAAGTTTCTTGTATTTTGGGGTAACCAGAAAGCTTGATATCTCCCTCAATGGTTCCACTTGTCTTTCTTCCTGCCAGTACATCCATTAGAGTGGTCTTTCCAGCTCCACTGACACCAACTAATGCGGTCAGAACACCAGGTCTGAATGCACCACAAATATCAGATAGTAGCTGGAGGCGGCTTTCTGTGAATCCTTGTGCCTTCATTTCCTACAAAACAAGATTTAACATTTCAAGTCCATATCTGAACTGTATTCCTTGATTCAAGCAGTAATTGCTACTAGCTTAGTTCAACAATGATTATTACATGACTCCAATTAGTAATGTCTCAGCTAGATGAGGCCATAAGGGGCAAATACTTATCTCTAAGAGGAATCTAGTCAAGCTAATTTCAACTCCAGCTTTGATGTGTCTCATCAGCTTTGCACAATTTGGTTATATTAAAAAGTTGGGATATCTTTGTAGAATATCAACTTACAGCGGGCATGTCGACATAGTAATTCATGTGGTTGAAAGAAAGTGAAAGAGGCTGGAATGGCAAGACCATTCCTGTCTGGGTTCTCCTGTTTGCTGCTTCATTTGTACCTAACATAATTGTGCGGACGCAGGATAAATTACGAGAGGATAAATACATACAAAGATTAAAAATAGTAAACAAAACTGTATGCTTCATGATGCTTAAACATACTAGTGTGAACCGTATATAGGAATCAAGCCATAACATAAATCAGGGCCTGTTTGCAATGTAGGATTCTCATAGAATTTCATAAGAAACCAAACATCCAGTGACAGTGGATGTTTCCTTTCCAAATGGGGCCTTATTGAAAACATTTATGAAAACATGAACAATTTGATATAAATCAAGCTGAGATAACCAATATGGATATGAGACACATTAACTACTTTCTCACCATGGGTAACCTCGGACATTTGTTCTTGTTTTTCTGTTTCTGTTTCCAACTCATTTTCGTTGGCATCATCAGAAACTACAGTATTTGAACTGCCACCAGCTGTAAGAAAAATAATACGTAAGTGCTACCCCTAGGCATCAGACAAGTAATAATACCAGGAAGAGGAAAAGTGCATACAGCTGAGGTACGTAAGAGCACCAATGTAGAGAATGTTGAAAATAATCATAAATCCTATCATGGCTGCAATGGAAAGCCAATACCCCCATTCACCCGTAAATAAACCTTTGGATTGGAGAATAGCCTCCCCTACTGTTCGTGCAGCAATGCTTCTGTCAGTGTTCGGCTGCAGTTCAAAGGTGATATTAGTTCCACATCAGTCAAATGTCCAAAAATATTTAGATATATCAACATTCTAGATATTAGAGGTGATGAAACTTAATATGATAATTTTTCTTTGGAGTGTTGGCATTAACAACATCTATAAAAAATGTCTATCTTGCGGAGGAAGTCGATGGTTTTGCTTATATAAAATATAGAAAAAATATTACATTTCAAGAAAGAAAATTATTGTGTTGACAGAAAACTTACAGTGGCCCATCTACTGGCAAGGAATTCATTAACTGATATGGCATTATTGCTATACATCATGGGAGATGTCCAGTAGCCCCATATCCACCATGGTTTAATGTCATCTTTCCACATAAATATGAAGAACCCGGTAAGAAACAGAAGTTAGTAGTTCACACTGGGATCTTCAGAGTAAATAAGACAGAAACCTCAACAACAAAAAAAGTTTCAAACAATTTTCAAGGATGTCACTTGACTCACTTCTAACAAACCACAGCTGTTTTTAGCTACGTTATTGAGCCAAAAGGACTAAAATATACTTTCCACAATGATACACTTACTTCTGCGGACGAGGAATCCTCCAAAGATGAAAACAATAAGCAGCACAAACATGCCAAACGTATTAGCTACCACCATTGATCTTAAAATTGCGCCTAGCAACCGGAACATGGCCATAGCCATCTGGTGCGTACAAAAGTATGCTAGATACTGGCTAAAGAACCTGAAATCAGTAGCAGATAACAGATGAACTCATCAAGTCAAAAAACTAATATAACATTTCCTTGTATACAAATCTTAAAAATGAAAGACTGAGGAAAGGAAAAGGTAGAGTGGCTACCTTCCCGCAGCAGGTGCAAAACCTATAACATAATATGTAAAAAGTATCCAAACAGATGATTCCATAAGCGACAAAGGAATCTTTAAAATGATGTTTGCAACTCCAAAGGCCCACGCTGGAAAGAACAGGTAGTCTCTCTGTTTGTAGAATACTGGTAGCTTTTCTATGGTCATGTGAAGCTCACCAAATCCATTGAACATGATTGTGATCAAAGAAGAAGTCAAAGCACCAGTAAATTTGGTGGAATCAGAAAATTTCCCGTGGGGCATCTTTGTTCTGAGAAACATAGTCATGGTTACAAGTGCCAGGATAACCAATTGGAAGGCCTTGAATATGTAGACGAAGTTGTTGCGCTTCATCAGCAGCCACTCTCTTGACAACACAGCCTTGAGGGACTCCCAGCTAGATAACCCATACTTCTTGGTAACCAACGCAGCAGGATGTGTTTTAGATTTGTCGTAAGGAATTTGCAGCTCTTTCTGGAGCTTCTTCCCGACATGGAATGTCTTGAAAAGCTGAGCGAACTCAGGGACTGACACATAACGATAATGCTCCTGGTCATGGTACCAGTACTGCTGTTGATCTTTCCTGGAAGTAACCTCTTGAAGGAAGTCGGCCACTCCTTTCCGTTCAGGACACCGGAAACCAGCATTCTCAAAGAATTCGAGAATGTTCTCCCGTGGCCCATGGTAAACTGTGTACCCTTCTGATAGCAGAATGATGTCATCAAATAGATTGTAGGTCTCAGGTGGAGGCTGAAGGAGTGAGATCATCACTGTAGCACTCATCACATGGACCATCTGTCTGATGTATTTGACAATCTGAAACGTGCTAGAACTATCAAGTCCGGTAGATATTTCATCCATGAACAAAGCTGTTGCAGGTCCAGTTAGCATCTCCCCTGTAATCAAAGCAATTACAGAAGTCCAGGATTAGGGTTCTTAATATGTCAATAACGCAATGTCAGGATGCCTTATGCACATGATAAATTATTTCATGCTCAATATCTCCGAGGAAAAATTACAGTTAGCACCCAGCAGTAAGTTGGCATGGAAAATCTGTTGCTGAGCCACCTATTAGACTGATACCATAGGTTCTTGGATTTCTTAGTTTAAGTATATTAAAAAAACACTGATTTAGCCAAACAAAAAAAGTAGTAGAGCCCCAGAGGGTTGTATCATGGTAGTAGTGCCCCAGAGGGTTGTATCATGTGTAATTAGATCCCATAGGGTACACACTGGACTCCCAAAATATATGATTTGAGATAAATAACTGCCAATTTATTCTGCAAATTCATGTAGAGAATTCTTTGTCTAGGTTATATTGATCATGATTTCTGATAAATTTTATTATTTTAATGTGCATGATATGCATGCGTACCAGTTGTCACACGTTTCTTTTGCCCGCCAGAAATGCCTCTTTTCATCTCTCCACCAACAATTATATCAGCACAAATGTCAAGCCCAAGCACCTGCCGAGATTTTAAAACTCAATTAGTATAGCAAATCTTGCTCGTTTGCATCATGGAAAGAAGTATTAAGTTTTCATTAGCATGTCACGGTCAAAGGGGATAATACACGTGTACCTCCTGTTTTTCTTTTCTTTTTTTTAAATGTGATAGAAAAAAAGCTTACAACTTCATTTAAATAGATCGATAAAAGAAACAAATGGCCAAATTGAGGCTAGAAGGCCTAAACCATGCATTTTAACTTGTACAATGGTTACAAATATCTCACCTTGAGAATAAGATCTGTGACAACATTAGTGCCTTTTCCTTCTACTGCGGTTGCCTTCATGAAAGCATCAATCTCAGGGTCAGGCTTAATACCTGCATTTTGTTCCCGTCTTGCTAATTCTGAGAGCATATCATATCTGGCACCAATGCCTAGACATCGTCTTGAAAAGTCCAATGTCTCTCTTACTGTCATTTCTGGATTGTGCAAATCATACTGACTGACATATGCACTAGTCCTCTCAGGATAGAACTCGGAAAATGTATGACCGCAGTATGTGACCTTGCCAGACACCTGTAGCAATTGAGTGTTTTGGCATACTGTAAGCATATATAATCAGAAGCGACTAGTCATCAAACCACATGAATAAAAATGCGACCTTGAGATTTTTATCATGCTTCCCAGTTAGTGCTCGCATAAGTGTGCTTTTCCCTGATGATGGAGGTCCGAGGAGAAGTGTCAACCTGACAGAAGTAGTTTAATACAATAGTTCAAAATAATAAGAATATTATATTTTATCAAATAACAGTAACAAAACTACTTTGTAAAAGACAATGAAAAGAAATAGCTTAAGAAATATGGTCCGCAGTAATATATTATATGTACAAACAATTCAATTTTGCAGGCAGAGCTAATACTGTGCATTGAAAATCTAAATAATGTGTGGGACATGTTTTTATTCTATCACTATTTACCAAAGGGGAAAAAGCCTGAATTTCAGATAATATATGGTTGCATACATCACATAGATTAGATCACTATCACCTGGGAATTGTGTTGGCTCAAAAGAACTGTTCTTTACCTCGATGGCTTGAGAATGCCGCTGACATCTTTGAGTATCTTAATCGTCCTCTTGTTTGACGAACCAAATAGGGTAACAAGTCCCTGTCATAAAGCAATAATGCGTCAACTGTAACAGCTTGGAGCCACTACACGTAACAAATAGGTGATAGTAACCAGCAGTCAGCGTTTGATTGGACTTGCATTATTACGATCATTAAATTCGCAAAATTATGTGTATACCATTAAATTTTCACGACCTCAGGAAAATACAACCGAATCTCGCTGGTTCAGTTTTAAAATACCACCGAAATGCCCCCAACCCCGTTTAGTTTTTTTAGCAAGGCTGTCAAATTACTACCGTCTCCTGCCACTGCCTGCATGCTGGGATATTTCAGTGGTATTAAATTGAACCAGTATGTTTCAGAATTCATAAACTCGTGAAATTTTGGTGGTACAGACCCAATTTTTCCCTATAAATTTACAACGTAGTAGTGAAGCGTATGACCGATCAAAATTCAACAGATATACGCCAATGCAATCCTACATTCTCAAATAAGGAAAAGCAACGTATGTGAAACCCGATTCATCAAAGACTGAGCTGCTTTTGCCACATTGGTGAAGGTGATAAGACCAAATGATCATCAATCCATCACCATAACAACCGACAAATAAAACAGGTGGTTGTGATCGGCTGGTTACACTGGCATTACAACAGCGCTGCGTGCCGCGAGAATGGAACTACAGCAGCGGCGGGGACTAGGGCAGCAACGCGAGCCCGCACCTGTACCGGATGGGGCATAAGAGCAAGGGCTAGCTCCTACGGGAAGGAGTGCAAAAGTAGAGATGTAAGTACCGAGCAGACGGCGGCCTAGTTCGCCGCACCTTCGCCACCGCCGGAAACGCCGGAGGAGGCGGCCGGCGGCAGCGGAGGACTCCATGGCTTGGTGCCTCGAGCCCTCCGCGCGAGAAGAGAGAGTGGACTCGGCCTTTGTAGAACGATTGCTAGGAGGCAGGCGACGCGGGTTCCAACTGGGCAGGATGGGCCCCGTTTCTGAGCCCTATTGGTCTAACCGGGCATGGGATTTGCTTCCAGGCCCGTCAAATATTCGACGGGTTTGGGCGTCGGTGGCGCGTGCAGCCCGGTCCAGCCCTGATCTGACTTCAAATCTCCTCAAAATAAAAAGCTAAATTGTTCGATGATTTACCTTTTCTATTATTCGATGATTTACCTTTTCTATTATTTTTATTTTTATTCAATGCACTACTTTGGTTTAATTCGAGGGGTTGTCTACACATCCAAATAGCCATTTCAAAAAAATGATTTGAATTATGTAACCACTGAATCAATATCCAACGGATCTCCTCACATCCATGCACGGTCCTACCTTGGACATCTCCAGGGCAGAGAGTCAACGAACACTACAGTACCAAACACGTGCGTGCGACGACCACGTACGGCTGCTGAACTGAAGCTAGCGTCGAATGCTACTGCCACCACTAACTTTGGCCCATGCATGGACGGGAATTAAATTAAAGCTTAGCGCTATATGCGTACGTACTTTGACCGTACGTGTCAGAACTCAAACTCTGTGAGGTCAATGTCTTCCGAATCCTCAAAGTTTCTCGTGTTTTGGCGAAAATCTATGGGATCGCTTCGATCGATCGGCTGCTAAAAGTCAAACCTAGCTAGCTTGCACAAACGTGATCGATCGATTGACTAACGAGCCACCTTACTTAATTTCCCATGCATGCATGTACTCAATTCCAAATTAAGCTCCACGTATGTCAGATTAAGGGACCAGTACGTCCTCCCGTCGCCTCTCGCCACCTGTGCCATTCGGTGCTGGTTGCGCCTGCCTGCTGCGCGCTTGGCTGCCTCTGTGTCCGCCCTCCCTCCCTTGAGCGCGTCGCTTCACTTCCGCCGCACCCACCCGGTTCGTCTTCCTCTTCCTCCCTACGCCCCGGCCATAAGGCGGCGATGCAGAGGATCCGCCTGTATATATGTCCCACGCCACGAGTGCTTGACGATGAGGTACTTGGCAAGGTACTCAGGCTCCTCGGCCACGGCGGCAGTACCTTGCCAAGTACGTACATGTACAGTACGTACTTGCAGTTGCTGTTCGATCAGCGGAAGAGCGAGATCGAGATGGATGAATGGAGAAGAAGTTACGTGTATGTGTACCTCGAGGACGTTGATGGCGGCGTTGAGCAGCGTCGGCAGGGCGCGCTTGCCGACGTGCACATCCGCCTCGATCGACAGGTTCTCGTACCGCACCTCGATCTGCGGAAGATCGATGCCAACCCTGCAGCAGTTACAATATCGAACCACCGTCAGATACCAGGCAACCTTTCGCTGTGCTGTGCCGCCGGAATCTAGTTAAAGTACTCACGCACTCACGCATGCAAGCACACTACTAAGGGCCATTCTGCGGTTGTTGTTTTTAAGCTGTTATAAAGCTAGTTAGTTACATGAACTTTTACTAGTTTCGGTAGGATTTTGTTGTTGTGGAAAAAAAAAAGACACCCCCTCTGTTTCGAAATAATTGGCATTTTTTCACTTCTTATGGTCACCAAATTAAACTTTGACCCATAATTCTATACTAATACATTTTTTACTTCTCATGGTCACATATCAAAAAAGAAGAAGAAAGAAAACAAGTGCTTTTGAAAAGTGCCAGACTTACAGGTCGAGCCGGTCCCTGAATCGGCGTAGGAAGCGCTCGTTGTCATCCTCGACGGCCTTGAACACTCGATCCATGAGCTCACGACCGTCGCGCGGGTTGAGGTTGGCGATGTCCACCTCGTCGGGCGCGTGCTTCCCGTCGTCGAGCGCCTTCCGGATGATGCCCCGCCGCATGCGGTCGTACGTCGGCAGCTTCTCCAGCGCCGCCCACCGCAGGTTCTCCTCCTCGTCGCCGTCGTCGCGGCTCGCCGCCGACTGCCGGAACGGGTCGCCCGGGTCGCGCAGCGACCGCGAGATGGACGCCGCGCCCGACGACAGCCAGCTCCGCCGGCTCGCCGACGGCGCGATCTCCCCCGCCATCGCTAGTCCCGCGGGATCGAGGCACCGGCCGGACCGCGGGGACGTAGCGCGCGCGCGGCGAGAGAGATATATAGAGAGAGACAAGCGTTAGCTAACTTAGCTTGATCGGTGCAACGCTTTTGGCTACGCGATGATGATCAAATGACGCGTGCGTACTGAAGGATATATATATAGTTGCATGCAGCGGCATGTACACAGCACGATGCCCGGGGCGGTCGGGCGTGACAGTACCGTACGTTTTCGACGAAATTTGGGGAAAGTCCTTGCGTGTTTTGAACTTCTTCGTCGCGTTTTTTTTTCTGCGTGAGAACGAGAAGAAATGCTTTAAACATTGGAAATTAGGACTAGCCAAAGGCGGCTGCCACGCAAGTTCGTAATGTGCGATAAAAGTGATTAATTACAAACCAAATCAAGGTTATGAATAGCTAGCTATAGCTGCGCTAGATTTTTGGACCCTAAACGCTAAGCCACAAAGCCGCAAAAATAGGTAAATAGCTAGCTATAGCGCGTTATAGCTGCCTTTTTGGACCTTGCCGCGAAACCACGAAAATTGCGATGTAAAACCTTGAACCAAATCAATCTAGAATATGTTAACTATATATGATGTGTTGTGTATTTGGTCGTAGATTGAATACTCTGGGAGGATGGATGCGCTTTCTTAATCTTTGGTTGGCAATCAGGATCGTCTTCAATGCACAGTAGCTTCAAATGGCTTCATGAAAGATAGTACCACATCAGTTCAAGAACCCCTCGCTATAATGCTTAGGGCATGTACAATAGTACATACAGTTGCTGTCTATAGCAACTTTCTATGTCACCTGCAAGTACTATAAACAGCTCATACAATGGATTATCTTTTCACCTGTCTTCATAGATGACATAATATTTTTATGAATCTAAAGTATTTTCTTCTTAATTCTGGTGATAAAACCGACTACACCTACTCTACATGACCTTAGTAGTTTCCAAATGGGTCCACAGAACCCGAGGCAAAACTACGCGCCCCTACTCCAATGCACGACAGCTTCAGGGCGAGTCCAAAATATGAAGTGAAGCTAATATGGTGCCTTTGTCCAATGCACTCAGAGAGAAATAACACTAATTAATTAAGTTGCATGCACCCACACGAATTAGTTAAATCTATTGTAGTTTCATGAAGCTATCTTAACCCTCTTTGAGGCAACCATTCTTGTCAACGTGGCATCTCTCTCCTATATGTGGGTGCATGGTTAAAGTGCCTATACAAGTGGATGCTCTACCGCACCCCTTTTAAAAGATATTTCCTTTCAGTAAAAAATCAACGACGTCTTACAATGTATGTTGCCAAACTATTTTAACTTTGATATTAACAAGCAATATCTTTATGGATATTTCGATTTTTAGTATGAAAACAATAGGAGTAGCTAGATTTATCTTGAGGAATACTTTCATAACATTATAACTTTATTAGAATTTACAAATATATTACAATAGTAATTAGTGGTAAAATTCATGTTTTAAGGACCATGCCAATAGTGAAATGTCACTGGTTCAACCTGTTTGGCTATGAAGGTGCAATTTTAATAACGGGGGTATATATATGTAGACTGCATGTTACTTCCTCCATTTCGTTATATTTGTCTATAACCCATCATGTGCACAGACTAAGGAGATACTAAATCTAAAAAATATTTAATAAGAAATGATCATACATACTCATATTAAATGACATACTACAACTACTTAATATCTTTCAAAATATTTAAGTAGAGGTAGAGAGACGAAACATTATGATAACTGCACTATAGATTCTCTTAATGGACAAATATATTGAAACAGATACTTCCAAAGCAATTGATAGATATAGCGAAACGGAGGGAGTAACATGTTAACATCTTAGGTCTAATGGAATCTACACATGCATGAGGAAAATGGTTGAAGTATAATTGAATTGTTTATCTTTCCTCATCAGCTTAAGCTTTTAAATAATTATGAATTGGTTGGTGCATTCAACTCATCAATAAAACTAAAAGATGTTGGACTTACAGTGAAAATTACTCGCCATATATATATATAGGACGCCCGTTTCGTACTACCGGGAGTACATACTCCCGCTTCGAATATACCACTTGAATAAATATATTATACCTCTTTATTATTTTCAGTATACTTAAATATTAAATACTAATTATAAGATACTCCAATGCGACTTGATTGAAAAAAATTCATTAGTCCTTTATTTTTGAAATGTACCCTTTTTCATATATATAAAAGAAGTATATACACAAATTTAGCTATAAAAGGTGGACTTTAATAAATTTTTTTTCATAGAACTCACTTTGGAGTATCTTATCATCATTATTGGAGTATGCTCAAATAGATAAAGAGGTATCATTATACGATTTAAGTAGTATATGAGAAGTATATATCCCAGACATCATGGAAGAAGAACAAGCGACGGAATCAGTTTATTCTTCATTTGGACCTTCTAGAATGGTGATTAACTTTCTATTTTCCTGGAAGAAAAGCAAGGTAATATCCAACTCTTAACTTCTCTCTAGACTAGTCTAGACTAACAGCACTTAAGATAACAGTAAAACCAAATATACCCCGGTTTGGCTATGTTTTTCTTTCTTTAATCCATGACCTGTTTGCTGATGATAATTATATAAGATTGGAGGAGCACGAGTAGAGGAAAGTTCGTACCAAAGAATATATAGCATACCAATTCTCGGCACGATTATCCAGGCCTCCAGGGTCGGCATCTAGAAGAACGCCACTCCACAAAGTAAACAGTGGAGAATAGCAATAGCTGGTAGCGACCTATCAACATGGGGGAAAAAAGAAAAAATAATGCATACTTAGCGGTCAAAGGACAGATAGCACTATTCCCGTCAGAGATTCACAGCTCACAGGTGGATGCGAATGGGGACGACTTCTTTTTGAAACGGAATGCGAGTGAGGACTTGGTTGGCTTGAGATTGAATTGTGGCATCGTTGGTACTAGTACCGGTTTGTGCCTGACCATGGAAAGAGTTGGATTAATTCAGATAACTCGGTGGCGATGTCAGTTTACATTGCAATGCTCTGACGCCGATAACTAGAATAAGTTGTTCCTACTGTTTATTTTTCTCAAATTTTTTAAATTTTTTACGATCTCCGATATGCGATTTTCACCGTTACTTTTTATAACTTTAGAGTAAGACGTACTAATATTATAATGATATAATTTTCAAATAGCTAATCTAGACAGTTTCAAACCTATTTTTTAAATAACAAATCTAATGATATGATATTATAAAATTATTTTTAACGACAAATCTAATGTAAATTTTATTATAGTTAAATTTTTAAAAAATTGAATGGCACATATAGTAGGACATTGCATAAAAAAGAACTTAAGGGCAGTAATTCAGAGCCATCTTAACACATACTTTCTGAACAGGACACCACACGTAGCTTGCGCAACTAATCCGTAGATAGCGTAAGGCGAAGTCAGAAGAGGAATATTGCTCGCACCCAGCCAGCAATCAGTGTGAAGAACTTGGTCACGAGTTACGATCAAACAGAAACACCAGAAAGTTGGCAGCGCCTCACTGCACGAAAACAACCATCTAGAACGTCAAGGCCGCACTCCCCCTTCCAGTCTTTCTAGAAGAAGAGTCTTATCTTATGCCTTAGTTACTCGTAGCTTTTAGTTCTCATCGTCGACGCCTCGGAGGCTGGTAATGTTAGGAAAGCAGACATCGTGAATTCATGGTTTTTCTCCCCCTTTTTTCCCGTTCATCATTATTCTGTTTATTCTAGCATTCGTACTGTTTATTCTAGCTAGCATTTATACTTCGATCGAGATATTGGGCTTAGAATGTCACTCTTTAAAATAGATAAATTGAGTAATAATTTGAATGGAAAAACGAATCCTTTTGTAGCTCATCAGTTATTGGCAAAAGTTGAAAAGGTTAATATGGAGGAAGAAACAATAGTAACGTGGTCCAAGCATCTAGCATTCTACCTGCAATGGTTGGCTCATTCATAATTGTCAGACCCAGAATTTTTAAATCCAAATTCTTTGTGAAAACACTATGATATTCTCTGAATTAGTAGATACCACTCACAGATACATCACTGGATCATTTCATACACGACGAAAACCATACCATTCATTATATTACAACACATCAGAGTCACATAAATCGCATCGGGTCGAGTTTTACAATAAGGGCCGAACATGCCAAATGAATACATTACGAAAGTAGCGGAAGCGACTGCGAAAGCAAAAAGGGGTAGAGCACATCTCTCTACAGGCAAGAGACTAGAGTAACCCGTATGTGTCCGATATTAACCAAAGACTTGGATAATATAGGATCCACGCAAGCACCAACGGAGTCAGCTAGACTAAGACGAGACCTAGACTAAACAAACTAGACTGCTCTTCATCATTTCCTGTGCCTCCAGCTTCTGGGTCCTTGTAGTACACATAATCTCCCCGATTTTCTGCTTCTAAGGATTTAGGGGAAAGAGCGAGGATGAGCACAACTTCCGTGCTCGCGAGCCAACACACAGGATGCAGTAATAATACATACAAGGCTTAACAAGGATGACTCGTGTTCTTTTATTTGCTAAAAGCGATATTTTCAATTACATTATTTAGAAATTCCCATGACTTAGCAATTTGACCAAAAATCTTTTTTAAGAAGTATTGTGCAATATTTTTAACGGTGAAGGTTACCTGCCCCCATTTGCGGTGATTCCCATAACGTTGTGCGGGATGTTTACCACCACAACTAGCGTAGTTGACAACTTCACTCTTCCCAGGTATCACATTCAAGCTGGATCGTATCCAACACTTGCACTACCTCACTCTGCCTCCAATGAGATGAATTTCAGGGTCCAATAAGTTTACTAAGCCAAGTTGTACTTTATAGACTTGCGGTTATACTTGTTTTTTTACACGGGAGGTCATGACAAGAATAAGTCATTAATCTATCCGGCCGGTTCATACCACATATCAACCACTCTCGTGCTCTGACAGCACCGACCACCATACCATCTGCCCAGATGAGATAACATCAATTTAATAGGATTTTTGGGGAACAAAATACATTACCACAACATTCTAATTATTTACCCCCGATGACTGCACAATTCATTTCCATGATTAAAAGATGATGATTGGAGCATTTAATGCTCTGGTACTTAAGCAAGACTAGAATATCGCTTAAATACAACCTATAACTAGTAGTTATCACATAGTTACTGGGGTGATATGGAATAATGGATTCAATTGCCTAAGGATGATGTAATAATTTATTAATCATCAAATGAGTATTTAGCTACCTTAAGGTTTAACATACATTTGCTTAAAGAATTAAAGCATGTAGTTTTGGTAATTTAAAGAAATATAATTTGGGTAAAATGTAGGTTCAACATGATTAAGGTATTGACTCACCTGGAGTGAAGGTGGGAGAGTCTTGAAAATCCTACGCTTGATCAAACTGGAGATCTCCCGCGTCTTCGAACTCTATTCAGATGAACGCACTGGAAAAATAATAAACAAGCAAGGAGAACAAATAAATACACAAAAAATAAAAAATGAACTACAATATAATAAGACCAGTGTTATTAGTAAGGCCTTGAATTTAGACAAATTTAGAAACAAAAATTACTAGAATCGGAGTTATAACGGAGGAGAATGGAGCTTCTGAAGTTTCAGCTTCGAGTACTGCTGGTTTCGAGCGCTGATCGTTTCGAGTATTGTGGGCTTCGAGTACTATTTGTTTCTAGTACTGTTCGTTTTGAGTACCATTGACTTCAAGTACTGTTTGTTTCGAGTACTGTGGGCTTCGAATACTGCTCACTTCGAGTTGGCGCAGTCGGAGAGAGGTTCGACTACAGGAAGCAGTCGGAGAGGCTTCGACTATACCACGTAGTCGGAATGGGTTTGAGTACATGTCGTGGTCGGAAGGGGTTTCGACTACACTACATAGTCGGAAGGAGCTTCGACTACAAGTGGTCGTAAGGGGTATCGACTACATGTGGTCACAAAAGGGTATCGACAACATGTGGTCATAAAGGGTAGCCACTACACGTGGTCGTAAAGGATATCGACTTCACAGTGTGGTCTGAAGGAGGTTCAACAACGCGGCGTGATCCGAAGGAGTTCGACAACATAGTGTGGTCTAAAGAAGGTTTGACAACGTGGTGTGGTCGGAAGGAGTTCGACAACGTAATGTGGTCTGAAGGAGTTTCGACAACGCGGCTACCTAGTCGTGGGCGTAGTCGTAGACGTGGTCATAGACATAGTCGTAGACGCAATCGGAAGACATGGTCGAAAAGGAGTTTCGACCGCTCGGTGTGGCCGGAAAGATAAGAGGGAGAACTGGGCATGGAGAAAGGGGGCTTACCAAGACCGATAGAGAGGTCGGAGGAGGTCGAACGGCGGCGGAGGAGCTCACAGTCGGCGATGAAGGAAGATGGCGGTTCCCGCGACACAAAACTAAGATCGAGTGAGGGGATTGCTTCAAGGAGCTCTAGACACGAACTAACAAGGGTAGAAGAGGGGTAGCACTGGTGCGGCGAGAACCGGAAGGAGGCACACGGTGACTTGAACTCGAAGCTCAGGCTTCGGGCAATCACAGTAACACGAGCGAGAGTGGGGGAGCTCAGAGAAGAAAGAGGACTGCTCGGGTTCTTCACTACGGCACTTACCAGAAACAGAGGGGAGACGAGTGGAGACAAGGAAGGCTCTGAGCTCCTTTTATAGCCGGTGAGAAGGTAGAGGAGTCGTCGAGGAGCTTGGGTGGCGCACGGTCCCGAGACGGTCGTGGTATGGGCGCTCTGGTCAGATAGGACAGGGTAGGCACGCGCAACAGGGAGGTGACGGAAGCGACAACTTCGGCGGGCGAAGCAGGTGGTGGGGTTGACACGAGCAGGCACTGGCGACGGGACTGGTCGACGGAGGCACCGGAGTTAAGGGCAGGTGGAGGGGAGCAGGTGGTGGCAGAGGGCCAGAAGGCGCAGACGCGCGGCCATGGTGCTGACTTCGGGGGTTAAGCTTGTGGCGGAGGCAACAGGGGCAGGTAGGCGTTGCAAGCGCCTAGCGATGAGGAGAGGGCGGTGCTGGAGTCCACGAGCAGGTGGCGAAGGGGACAGAGTCGTAGAGGCTGGTTGATGGGGCAGAGCAGCAGAGGACTAGGGGATGTACTAGCATGACTGGGCCAGAAGGGGGAAAAGGGAGGATGGACTGGGGAGACGGGAGAGGAGATGGTTGGCTGACCCAAGAGGGGGAGGAAGATGGGCTGGACCCAAAGAGAGAGAGAGAGGTTTTGAAATAGAGGTAAAAGCTATAGATTTTGAAAATACATAATTAATTTGAATGAGTTTGAACTCCAAAACGACATCGGAGAATTAGTATTCACCAACAAAAACAGGATGTTACAGACACTGCCCTCCTTAAATGGAATCTCGACCTTGAGATTCGAGCTACCCAGATTAGATAGAGAATGTACCTCTCGTTACTCCTGAAGCTGCTTGGGCTTCTTCGACGGTGACGTAGTTCACATGGCCCTGGTTTGGCGTGGAAGCGGCTCTGGATGCCTGCCAGGTTTGGTGACTTTTGCTTGGAGCTAAAGTCTGGCATTGAGCTGGGGTGGCTCTAAAGTTGTACTTCACTGAAGTGACTTGTTGAGGGCACTTGTTGGTAAAATATCATTTTTCTCCGTTGTTGAAACAATGAAGATGAGCTATCGAGTTGGCTGCTGTAGGCTGTCCAGCGGGACAAGAAGCGCGGAAAACATCCTCACTCGGACGCGGGGTTGCAACTGGAGTTGGAGTTGGAGTTGGAACTCTCAGTGGCTGGACGGCTAACTGCCTGAAAGACGAGCTGCCCTGAAATGCTGATCTCTATGAAAAGCTGCTTTTGGCTCTTGAAATACCATCTTTCTTTTACGGTTGGCTTATGCCATCCTCTTCTCATTTTCTAATATGAGAGCTTTGTTTACCAGGTGGTGAAAGTTTGGGAAGTCCTGGATAATAAGATGGCTTCTCATGTCTTCGCGCATTCCTTCTAGAAAGCGATCAATCTTTTCCTCTTCATCAGCTACGTCACTTGGGGCGTAGCGGGCGAGCTGATTAAACATTGTCAGGTACTCATTGACTGACATGTGTCATTGCTTCAAAGCTCTAAATTCATTCTTTTTCAACCTCATGGTACCAGCAGGCACAAAGTTGGTTTTGAAAGCGACCTTGAATTCATCCCAAGGAATTGACTGCCTTGCGGGTTCAATCTCGTCTAACTACACTTCTGCAATCTCTTCTGCGGCGGCGGGGACTTGCTGATTCTCAACTCATGGTACCAGCGGGCACAAAGTTTGTTCTGAAAGCGACCTTGAATTCATCCCAAGGAATTGACTGCCTTGCGGGTTCAATCTCGTCTAACTACACTTCTGCAATCTCTTCTGCGGCAGCGGGGACTTGCTAATTCTCAACCTCAGGTGCTACTGCTGCTTCTGCTTCTCCTGCTTCTTCATCGGCTACTGGGCTTTTACAACCTCGGGCAGCGAGGTAATTCTTCCACCAAGCAGCGGTAACTCCTTTTAGCTAGTGGGTGACAAAGTTCACTTTGTCCTCCTCTGAGCATCGAGCGAGACGAAGCTTTTTCTCAGTATGTCTGAGCCAATATTCAGCTTCTAGGGGTTCATTTGCTGCAGTGAAGGTGAGGGGTTTTATCTTGAGGAAATCTGCCAACTTCGAATGGTAGCCAACCGGTCCTGATTGTTGACTGACAAGCAAGGCTTGGATAATCTGCATCTGCTGAAATATGACTTGTACCATTGATGGGTTTGTTGGCGGTGGGGGAGGTAGATCTTAACCACGACCACAGCCACAGCCTCTTCCTCGGCCTGCTGCAAAGGCACCGCATCTTGGGGTGGCTGCTCTCTTGGGTGCCATATGAGGAAACAACTCAGCTTAGAACTAGAGAAGATATATAAGGGTGTACTAGCCTTATAGAGCACACACAGAAGAACTTGAACCAAACGAGGAAAAACCAAATAAGTATGTGGATATCGTGAGGATATGTGCACGATCTTAGAATGATGAGTCAATTGGCAATGGCATTGTTGGTTTGCAAAATCTCGTATTTTCGGTTTTGCTTCAGGTCTGTCAGACCACAGGCGGTCTGACCGGTGGCAGGGGCGGTCAGACCGCCCGTGGAGAGGTCCGACCGGCCGTGGTGGCCGGTCCGACCGGTATTGCCTAAAAGTGGTTTTTGGAGCTGATCCAAAAATAGGATGTGTAGGCAAGTGAGGGGAGTCTCCTGGATGTGGTCGCATCATTTTTGGAGCTCCCAGTCAAAAGTTCTATTGAGTTGAAAATTCCAGAAGGTTTCGGATTTTCAAGTTGAAATTTTGGCTAAGTCCTTTCGGGCGGTCCGACCGCCGTTGTGGAATCGGTCCGACCGGCCTGAAATCGGTCGGACCGGCTGTGTGGGGCGGTCAGACCGCCGATCACTTGAAGGTGAGCCTTCTTGGCATTGACGTGTTTTGGTTGTGTTTAATGTATGGATGTCAATGTTTTATTATTGCATATTGCATTGTGGAACTAACGTGGGTCAAGTTGTGAAGAACTTGTTCCCGGAGACGATTTGTTTGTCTATTGCTGTGCAGGTGGCTTGCGGGTCAACGACGTCAACGGTAAGGTGGATCGGGACTACGCTTGGAAAGCTGAGGTCCAGAACGATCATGGATGCCGGGTGAGGTCGTGTGACTCAAGCATGGTGCAGAATGGGCAAGATGGATCGAACGGGGAGTTCGGTGCAACTGGTTGGATCAGGCGGTGCGGAAGTCGGTGCAAGTCCCTGGAAGGTTCCGATGGGTTTCGGACGGGAGGAACTTGTCGACGTGATGATAGCCGCTGATCAACCTACACGTGGTGAAGCAGGCGATTGCTTCAACAAATGTGTGTGAGTGGGTCCCATGTGTGTGTGGGTCCCAAATGTGAAAACCCTAGGCCTCTCCTATAAATAGAAAGGGGGGAGATGTAAAACCCCCAAGCACTTTAGCCCTCATTTGGAAACCCCTTGTTAGGGTTAGGGTTTGAAGAGGAGAGGAGAGGAGAAGCTAGGGTTTGGAGAGATTGTGTGTGCTCCTTGTGTGAGCTCTTGTCCTCCTTGTGGGAGTGGCTTTGTAAGCATCTTGTGGGATCAATCAATCTTGTGATGCTTGCTTAAGAGATCGATTGTCTCCTTTGTGTTCTTCTCTCTTTTTGATGAGTTTGGTGCTTCCTTGATTCATGTGTTTATGATTGGTCTCTTGACCTACTTTATCTTGCTTTGATGTGTGGGAATACTCCTAGAATCATCTAGATCATCAACCCCCCACAAGCAAGTCTTGAATCAAGATTTTCATATTTCTAGGGTTTGTGCACTTCTTTGGTAAAATCGTCAGAGATCGATTCTGTGAAGTGGATCTGAAGGATCGTCGCTAGAAATAAGTCTCTAATATCATTAGGGAGGTGTGCTCCAAATTTGGTCAAGTTTCATTGGTTGAATCAAAAGTTGGACCAAATTTCGTTTTGGATTTGGGCTTTGTTTTTCAGTACTGGACTAAATCGGTCGGACCGATTTCTATACGGCGGTCAGAACGCCCGTTCAAGGCCGGTCGAACCGATTTCAAATCGGTCGATCGCCGCTGTTAGTAGCCGGTCGATCCGCCAAAGGCCTGCACCGACCAGTGAGATCCATTCTCCACTTGTGTCTTGTGGTTGAGGGGGTTATCGAATTCAGCACAAGGCTTCCTCTGTGCGCTTATTGATCTTCTTAGCTTTCATAGCTAAAGGTGTAAAGTTCGTGTTGAATTTGATTAAGGCGAGAAATTTGAGAAAGCACCTATTCACCCCCTCTAGTCGCCTTTACGGTCCTACAAAGTACAGTACAGAGCCTAAGATGGTTGCATTACATTAAGGTGTTAGGCGTTACATGACTTACAAAAATAGCATATAGGCTATGCCAAGCTATGACACATAATACAAACCACAACGCTTACAAAACAAAGAAAACGGGGAGTGCTTGCAACCCAAAAGACTACCTAGCAAGCACTGATAACTAACCTAGACTATCCTAACTACTCAAACACGACGATGAAGACATCGTGGTCGGACTCTCCTTCCTGGAGGGGTGGGATGTAGCAGAAAGGCGATTCCAGCAGAAGATCCTTATACATCTGTCTCAGGCGGGTGCAGGTGAAGCGTGCTGCGTCTTGGACTGCTTCATTACAGCTGCTCTTGGGATGCTCGGCTCTGAAGGTGTGAGCGGCGAATTCACCCTCCCTGGCATAGAGGTAAACCCCCATGGTCCAGGACTCTTGGTCCAGAATATGGATCTTCTAGCCTCTGAAGATAGGCTTGCGGTGGTAGCTCAGGTGTTGCATGAGTTGGCGGAGGATGTCCATGAACTCATCGGTGTTTTCTCCGTGAGAGAGAAAGTCTCACAGTCCATCGGACGACGGGGTAGCCATCTATAATTTTGAAACAAGAGAAGATCAGTAAGCTCGATGAAAGAAAAGACAAGTTTTAGAACTAAGAGTGATGAGTAAAAGCAAATAAGTACGATATAGTTTGGGCAAAGCTTTTCTTAGTTTTTGCAAATAAGACTCAAGTCCTTAGGCACACCCAGTCTAATAAGGGCTCCTACAGTCTTATGCTCTCATACCAGCTCTGTCAGACCCAGATTTCTCAAATCCAAATCATCTGTGAAAATATTATGCTATTCTCTGGATCAGTAGATTGTACTCACAGATACATCATTGAATCATTTCATACATGATGAAAACCATACCATTCGTTATATTACAACACATCAGAGTCACATAGACAGCGTCGGGTTGAGTTTTACAATAAGAGCCGAACAGGCGAAATGAATACATTACAAAAGTAGCAGAAGTGGTTGTGGAAGCAAAAAGGGGTAGAGCACATCTCTCCACAGGCAAGCGACTGTGAAAACCCGTGTGCGTCCGATATTAACCAAAGACTTGGATAATACTAGATGGGCACAAACACTAACGGGGTCAGCTAGACTGAGGCGAGACCTAGACTAAACAAACGACTCTTCATCATTTCCTGGGCCTCCAGCTTCTGGGTCCTCGTAGTACGTGGGCACAACTTCCGTGCTTGCGAGCCAACACACATGATGCAGTAATAATACATGCAAGGCTTAACAAGGATGGCTCGGGTTCTTTTATTTGCTCAAAGCAATATTTTCAATTATATTATTTAGAAATTCCTATGACTTGGCAATTTGACCAAATTTCATTTTGTTAAAGAAGTATTGTGCAATATTTTATGATGGTGAATGTTACCTCCACCTACTAACATCACTGAGTACGACGACCCAGAAAAAACCAAAATAGGGTTACATCATTTTATTCCATCCACAAGATTTTATAAATATAACTAACTCAACTTAAGTTCTCATATCCACCTTTGACCGTAGGCACGGCTGTTTAAACAGTTTAGACTCTGTAGAGGTTGTACACTGTACCCATAAGAGATAATCATACTCATTGCCCCACATGATTCCTTAGTCATGTAGTTGAGAGATCATCACAGTAACATTTCAAATTACCTCGCCCTTTCCGGTATCTCACCCATATGGCTGCCCCATTTGCGGTGGGTCCCATAATGTTGTGCGGGATGTTCACCACCACGACTAGCGTAGTTGGCAACTTCACCGTTCTCTGGTGTCCCATTCAAGCTGGATTGTATCCAATGCTTGCACTACCTCACTCTGTTTCCAGTGAGATGAATTCTAGGGTCCAATAAGTTTACTAAACCAAGTTATACTTTATAAACTTGTGGTTATACTTATTCTTACACGGTAGGTTATGGCAAGATTAAGTCCTTAATCTATCTGGGTGGTTCATACCACATATCAACCTCTCTTGTACTCCGATGGTACCCACCACCATACCATCCGCCCAGATGAGATAACAACAGTTTATAGGGTTTTTGGGGAACAAAACATATTACCACAACATTCCAGCCATCTACCCGCAATGACTGCCCAATTCATTTCCATGATTAAAAGATGATGATTGGAGCATTTAATGCCCTGGTACTTAAGCAAGACTAGCATGTCGCTTAAGTACAACCTATAACTAGTAGTTACCACATAGTTACTAGGGTGACATGGAATAATTGATTCAATTGCTAAAGGATGGTGTAATAATTTATTAATCATCAAATGAGTATTTAACTACCATAAGGTTTAACATACATTTGCTTAAAGAATTAAAGCATGCAGTTTTGGTAATTTAAAGAAATATAATTTGCGTAAAATTTAGGTTTTACATGATCAAAGTATTGACTCGACTGGAGTGAAGGTGGGAGAGTCTTGAAAGTCATGCGCTTGATCAAACTGGAGATCTCCCGCGTCTTCGAACTCTATTCGAATGAACGCACCGGAAAAAGAATAAACAGGCAAGGAGAACAAATAAATACACAAAAAATAGCAAATGAACTCCAATTTAATAAGACCAGTGCTATTAGCAAGGTTTTGAATTTAGACAAATTTAGAAACAAAAATTGCTAGAATCATAGTTATAACAGAGGGGAACGAAACTTCTGAAGTTTCGGCTTCGAGTATTGCTGGTTCCGAGCGCTGATCGTTTTGAGTACTATGGGCTTCGAGTACCGCTGGCTTCGAGTAGTGTTCACTTCGAGTACTGTGGGCTTCGAATACTGCTCACTTCAAGTTGACACAGTCGGAGAGAGGTTCGACTACAGGAAGCAGTCGGAGAGGCTTCGACTACACGACGTAGTCGTAATGGGTTTGACTACACGACGTGGTAGGAAGGATTTTCGACTACACGACGTAGTCGAAAGGAGCTTCTACTACATGTGGTCGGAAAGGGTATCGACTACATGTGGTCGCAAAGGGTATCGATTACATGTGGTCGCAAAGGGTATCGACTACATGTGGTCGTAAAGGATAGCGACTACACGTGGTCGTAAAGGATATTGAAAACACAGTGTTGTCTAAAGGAGGTTCGACAACGCAACGTGGTCGGAAGGAGTTCAACAATGCAGTGTGGTCTGAAGGAGGTTCGATAACGCGGCTACCTAGTCGTGGGCGTAGTCGTAGACATGGTCGTAGACGTAGTCGCAGACGCAGTCGGAAGATATGGTTGAAAAGTAGTTTCGATCGCTCGGCTTGGCCGGAAAGACAAGAGGGAGAACCGAGCACGGAGAAAGGGGGCTTAGCAAAACTGATAGAGAGGTCGGAGGAGGTTGAACGACGGCTGGGGAGCTCGTAGTCGACAATGAAGGAAGACGGTTCTTCCTGCTATACAAAACAGAGATCGAGTGATGGGATTGCTTCAAGGAGCTGTGGGCACGATCTGACACGGGTAGAAGAGGGGCGACACTGGTGCGGCGAGACCCGGAAGGAGGCACGCGGCGACTTGAACTCGGAGCTCGGGCTTCGTGCAACCTCAGTAACACGAGCGAGAGTAGGGGAGCTCGGAGAAGAAAGAGGACTACTCGGGCTCTTCACTGGGGCACTTACCAGAAGCGAAGGTGAGACGAGGGGAGGCAAGGGAAGGCTCTGAGCTCCTTTTATAGTCAGCGAGAAGGTAGAGGAGTCGTCGAGGAGCTCAGGTGGCACACGGTCCCGAGGTGGTCATGGTATGGGCGCTCTGGTCGGAGAGGACGGGGCAGGCGCACGCCGCGGGGAGGTGACGGGAGCGACGACTTCGACGGACGAAGCAGGTGGCCAGGTCTACACGAGCATGCACTGACGACGGGATTGGTCGACAGAGACGCCAGAGTCAAGGGCAGGTGGAGGGGAGCAGGAGGCGGCAGAGGGCCAGAAGGCGCAGGCGCGCGGCCATGGTGCTGACACGGCGACGAGACAGGCAACGGGATGGAGGCGGTGACTTCGGGGGTCAAGTTGGTGGCGGAGGCGACGGGGGCAGGTGGGCGTTGCAGGCGCCTAGCGATGAGGAGAGGGCGGTGCTGGAGTCCACTAGCAGGTGGTGGAGGGGACAGAGCCGCAGAGGCTGGTTCATGGGGGCAGAGCAGCAGAGGACCAGGGGGATGTACTACCTTGACTGGGCCAAAAGGGGAAAAAGGGAGGATTGACTGGGGAGACGGGAGAGGAGATGGTTGGCCGACCCAAGAGGGGGGAACATGGGCTGGACCCAAAGAGAGAGAGGTTTTGAAATGGATGTAAAAGCTATAGATTTTGAAAATACATAATTAATTTGAATTAGTTTGAACTCCAAAACGGCATCGGAGAATTACTATTCACCAACTGAAAACGGAATGTTACAATAATCCTTTTGTAGCTCATCATTCATAATGGAAGGAACATATACCTATTTACATAATGTTGAGTAATTACATGTTATATCTGAATTGCAATACAAGCTAGCTGCTCTCAATCAGACTACATCTCCGCAGTAAAGTATAGTACACGGTAGGTTGCTGCATTTGCTTCACACTAAAAAAAATGACGAGACAAGAGGTGATTTTGGATTCACATCCGGCTGGTCACCCTCCTACCGTCTCTGGAAGTTCAACTTCTTGACGCCGTACGCGAAGAGGAAGAAGAAGAGGAGGATGTAGCCGAATTGCCCCAGCACAAGGTAGCCGAGGAAGTCGTGCTTGTAGCCCAGGTTCTCATTCAAAAACTCCTTCACCACTACGCCACCAGTTTCGCCGGGGACTGTCACCTTGCTGTTGTCGTTGCCAAACTGTGATGCGATGACACCGTAGATGGTCCAGGAAACCGGGTTGGCCCAGTAGAACCATCTCCACCAAACAGGAATGAGCTGCAAGAGCGAAAATATTTCAGAGATGTACCACAAGCTCATCAGATCCTAGTTAGTACCAAGAGAACGAAGTGTGCTGTGACACCAGAGCTCATTGAAGTGCCTACCGGTCGGGATATGAGGAACCCAGCAAAAATGTTCCATTGAGTGAGAGTGAACGAAACAAGAATGCCAGCGAGTATTTGGGAGGGTGTGCAGGCAATCAACATCATGCCATACAATGCGTAGTAGACGAAGCTCGCAATGATAAAGAACAGGAAGTAGAAGAACTTGTCTGCCTTCCACTCGTAGCCAACCATGGGGTAGATGAGGATGGTATAAAGAACACCCTGAACTGCACTGTAGACAAACTCGACAACTGCCTGTAAACATCACTCAGTTTCAGGGGAGAAGTTTTGAGTACATATTTTTGTACATGTAAGATTTTAGTAACAAATTAACCATGGGAAAGAAGGAAAAAAAACTATTTGTAAGATAACGTGATGCAAATGCACATTACAGACGTTCTGAAAGTTCACCGTATAGGAAGCTAAATAGATGCGCTTGCTTATACTTGGGAAAAAGTATAAATAGCTGATGTAGTATTTAAATGCAGTCATGGCTTATGCATTCAGTTACTTCAACATTTCTACACAACAGTATTTAATAATTAATTTTCCTTTTTCTCTTATCAAATAATTGGAAACTGTAAAAGAAAAAGAAGATGCTCTGCTGTTTAACAGTTTGTTGGCTTGTTCTTAACTTATATGTTAAGTACTTCTGTCTGAAACAAGATTAATGTATGTCCAAGGCTATTAAGGCGTCACCTAAGCAGTAAGGTGCCGCCACGGGTCAAGGCGTCGCCCCCGCCTTGCCGCCGCCGGTCCAATCGACGCCCCCCCCCATCCACCTCCCCGCTGCCAGATCTGCCTTCCCCGCCGTCAAATCCTCCTCGCCATCGATTGGGCCACCCCGCGGGCCGAATTTTGCCACCCCATCCAAGGTGGCGGAGAGGACAGGAGAGGGAGAGGATAGGGAGGAGATGAGAACTTACCTCACCTCCGTCGATTCCGGTTCATCACTGGTCAAATCGGCCTCCGCCGCTGCCGGATCCGCCATCCCCGCCGTCGAACTCCACCACCCTGCTGCCATGAGGAAGGGGAAGAGGACAAGAGAGGGAGAGGGAGACTAGATCTGGGAGAGGATGGGAAGTGGAAGAGGATGGCGCCGGCATCGGCGAGTCGCAGAAAGAGCGAAGAGGGCAGGGGAAGAGCGAAGGCTGAAGAGGATGTTGGCCGAACGTTTGGACACTCGGGAGTGCAGTAGAGACTCGGGAAGGCGGAAGGGGAGTGCAGTAGAGAATGAGAGGAATAAAGTTATGGGCTGCCCTCTGGCCTTGCATCAACAGTGATGGGCCGGCCTCTGGTCGTACATCAACAGTGATGGGCCGGCCGAATCGTGCAGCAGTGACTTCATTTTATTTTTTTCTTTATTTTTATCCTTTTTCATCTCTACTTCCTTGCTTCCTTTGGCCGCCTAGGCGGCGTCTTAGGATGTGTGTAAGGCGTCACCTCGCTTCACGCCTTAGTACTTAAAAGGTGTGAGAGGGGTGAGTCGCCTCGCTTTGCCTCGCCTTACCGCCTTAATAACTATGTGTATGTCCAGATGACAGTATTTCAGTCAATACATGGGTAGTAAAGTAAATAAGAAAATTACTTGTGCAAACGCGTAAGACAGTGGAGAGTACATCCCTGCTGCCTTTTCACGGTAGAAGACTGTCCTCTCAATAGACACAACAGGCAGAAGTGCGAACAAATTTGCAGCTCCAAGAAAGAAAACAGCAGCATAGGTGGCTCCAAGTAGACTGTACAGGTCCTGCTGGGACTCTCTGTACAAATGGAAAATATCAACAGATCAACCAAGATGCATTAGCGCAGCAGGTCATTGGTCTAACATCATTCCACAAATTGTTTGCAATTAGAACAGATGAATGAAAGGTGTTCGAAGACAAATTGGAATATAAAGTAGTATCATACATATTCTTTCCCTTGCGCCAAAAGACTGTACCAAACACAAAACCATAGAGAAGTGTCATAAGATAACGCATAGCGTTATAGTGTGGATTCTTCCAATATGATCGGAATTGCTTCCATGCATTTGCCACGAACTGATTTAGGACATTCTGAGAATATTTGGTAGGAAACGAGAGATCCTGGCTACCTGGCGGTGGAACGCTCAACTCCTTAATAAGTTCTTGATTGCTCCTGAACATATTTATGAAAAAAAAAATGTAAGAGCATAAAAAGGGGAAATTGCTGTTTTGTTTGTTACTTTGACCATTCAAAGAATTCACAGTTGAAATGGTGTCAAAGCAAGAACGATTTTACAAAAAAAAAAAACTGTTAATAAAACAACATAGTTAATCTATTTACCGGTAAAGTGCAGAATTGGCATAAATTTCTGCAAAATCTACGTTCCAGCGAGCCTCAGCTAGAGGAGAGCTAACTTCCAGCATCCATGTAGCTGGGTTATATCCTTCTGTGATTTTTGGAACACCTGGATTTGCCTGAGGAAAATACTATACATTAGAAGTATCCGTTTGTTCATCTCACGTGAAGTAAGGTCCTCTCCTGTCATGGGCGTGGGCCTAGGGAAGCCACAGCCCATTAGGAGGCTGCGCGTGAAGCGCTGCAGCGTGAACAATACCACCGACTGCAACAAAGCTGTACATAAACAGTACTTGAATACTGCAGCATTACGAATACATTCCTTGATAAGAATATTTATTTCCTTAAATAGCTGATTAGTTTCTTTGTATATGGATTAGGTAATTGAAAAAAATATCTATTAGTTAGGAAGACTATCTATTAGTTGAGAAGATCATCTATTAGTTAGAAAAATCATCATTTAGATTGATTTTATCTATAATTGTTAGAAGAACCCTTTATATAAGGAGGTCAATTGTAATTGTTAGCATTAAGTAACGAGAATACAATAGTATAAGTCTCAATCACATTCATCTCCCCAATCTATAGTCTTTCCTCTCCCCTAGCAGCCAACGCCACCTGCTATCCTCCCGATGATGTTTACCCCTATGATCTAAGAATCATAATAACTTAGCATGAGAGCCAACAACATAGCTTCTGCTGCCGAATTTCAAGGCCATGTGGGCCACCCTCTTTCTGCATTATTAGAAATGGCCTAAAAGACCTTCAAACAGTTGAGTAGAATTCCCAAATAATGTGCATATTTTCAGCCTACTAATCCCATCCAAATTTACCCAGAAGAATTGCATGGGCCCCGCAGTAGTTGTGGAGCGGTAAACGATTTTAGCAATACTGATAGTCAACATCAGGGATAAAAAATCGGTGGTAACCGGTCTTACCGGTCGGGTTCGGGAACAGAAAACCTAACCGGTTTTTTTCCAGTTTAGCAAATTCAAATTATAGTTTTTTTTTTTTAATTTTGACTGATTTTTAAGCAAATTCAAACGAATTTTATCCGATTTTTTTCCGGTAAATCCGGTAACCGTTTCTGGCCAGTCACCGGTAAACTGGCCGGCTCCGGGTTTTTTATCCCTGGTCAACATAGAACTTGGTTATCACAAATTGATACAAATTATCAAAGACAATTCACCTCGAAATATTCAACTAGTGTATGAGAATGGCGGCCAAGCTTGCCAGCGTATATGACCCGTCCTCCCCTCTTCAGCAATAGAAGCTGAAAAACATAAGCATTTTTCAGTATAGAATTGCAGAGTTAAAAATAAAAGACGTAATAAGACCAGAGAACATGTGCAAAGTTGCAAGGACCTCATCAAAAGACTCAAAGATATCAATACTGGGTTGATGGATTGTGCAAACCACAGTTCGTCCAGTGTTAACTGTATTTCTCACAGTACGCATAACAATTGCTGCAGCTCTAGCATCAAGGCCAGAAGTTGGCTCGTCCATGAAGATAATTGAAGGATTTGCAACTAGTTCTACAGCGATTGTCAGCCTCTTCCTTTGTTCAGTTGATAACCCGCTAACACCAGGGAGACCAACCAGAGCATCACGCAATACATCAAGCTCAACTAGTGACATCACTTCCTCCACAAACACCTACAGTGGAATTACTTTCATCAGAAATAATTAGCAGTTTCAACACCCAAGATACGAAATGTTGCATCTTTTCTTCAGTATCAGTAAAAACAAAAGAATGTGATCATAACAATGCAATAAGTAATATGTATATTTGAAGTATATATAGAAAATCAATATGATCTCATGGCGTGTCACTCATAATACAGACCACATTGGTATATCAACATATAGAAATATCAAATGAATCAATCCATTCCAGCCTCAAGATCATCTCACTTTACACAATCTTGAAAGGATGTATTCACCAAATTGAGGCTTAGTTTTCAATATGTAAAACTTTTCTTAATATAGGTCAAACTTTAGGAAAGCACTTATGTCATGGTCGGTATTACGTATAGGCGGCGTGGGCCATGGTGCCGGACGTGCTACAGTAGCCAGCCCTGGACGCTTGGAACACAAGGAAAGGACAGCAGCCAAATTAGATTTGATTAGATATTAATCCCTTAAGGATAGAAAGTTATGATTCAATTAATATTCTAATATCTTATAGATGGAATTAGTTATTTGTTTTCAAATTTTCTTATGCCGGCTATATAACGCTAAACATTGTTATCAATTCAGCAAGCAAGAATTAGCAATCTACTCCGTCTTGTTTCCCGTCACGGTGCTCAGGCTGTAGAGAGCCTGGGCCTCGACCATTCGTCGCCAGCGGTGGCCACCGGTTCACCCGGCCGTGACAACTTAAGTTTTCGTGCTAGGGTAGAGGTAAAAATATTCCTTTTTTAAAAGGAAAAAAGAAACTTGTTCTTCTTTTCTTTCAATAAGCACATTGAAAAGGTATATAATTAGGGATTAATAAGCACAGTGTCAGTTAATGGACCACACCTTCCTCTAGCAGCACCAAGGGTTCATGAACATGGAATCCACAAACCAAAACAATAGAACACGTACCTTTCTAGTTTTCTCATCAACTTCTGAGGAAAGGCGCAACCAAGCAGAATAAACAAGAGATTCATAAACAGTAACATTTGGTGAATGGATATCAGTTTGTTCACAATAGCCACTGATACGAGCAAAAGTTTCTTGTTTTTTAGGGTAACCAGAGAGCTTGATATCTCCCTCAATAGTTCCACTTGTCTTTCTTCCTGCCAGTACATCCATTAGAGTGGTCTTTCCAGCTCCACTAACACCAACTAATGCGGTCAGAACACCAGGTCTGAATGCACCACTAATGTCAGACAGTAGCTGGAGGCGGCTTTCTGTGAATCCTTGTGCCTTCATTTCCTACAAAGCAAGATTTTACATTTCAAGAGGTAATGTCCAGGCTAGAAAAGATGCAAATATTTATCTATAAGAGGAAGCAAAACAAGCTAATTTCTACTCTTACTAACTTTGCACCATCTGGTTATGTCAAAAAGTTGGAACATCTTTTTAGAAGATCAACTTACAGCGGGCATGTCGACATAGTAGTTCATGTGGTTGAAAGAAAGTGAAAGAGGTTGGAATGGCAGCACCATTCCGGTCTGTGTTCTCCTGTTTGCTGTTCCGTTCGTACCTAACACAATGATGTGGACACAGGATAAATTTTGAGATGGTAGATACATAAACAGATTTAAAATAGTAGCAGAAACAAAACTGCAAGCTTCATGATACATAAATATGCCAGTGTGAGCTGCATATATGAACGATGAATCAAGCCATAACATAATTTATGGCCCATTTTAAATGTAAGATCCTCATAGGAATTTCGTGAGAAACCAAACATCCAGTGAGTGGATGTTTGCTACTTTCCCTTCCAAACTTCCTAGAATTCCCATCCAAATGGGGTTGTCATAGGTCGGCTACTGGTCATACATGAACAGTACACACAGTACTGTAGCACCACACACTATTTGTAACATTCTCAAAATTTCAAAGAAAAGCATTTGGTTTTTGATTTCGCAACTTCAAAACAAATTCAAAAATTTGAGTTCAATTTCAACCTTACCTCGGATTGGGCCCATTTCGGCCCAGCCTTCCCCCGCCTCCGGCTCGCTCCGTCTCGGCCCAGCTTTCCTTCTCACGGCGCCGCCAGCTGCCGTCTTGGCGACCGCGCCCGGCCGGCAGCACACCGCCCGCCGCCTATGCCGGCTCCCCCTTGACTATTTAATCCGCGCCGCCTCCTCTTCTCCCTCCACACCCCGCCTCCTCTCATCTTCCTCGTCGCCGTCGTCGTCGTCGTCGCTGCCGTCGCCGCGCCCGCTTTCTTCTCGCCGCCTCGCCGAGCCGTGCCGCCTCGCCTCGGCCTCGCTCTGGCGCCACCCGCTCCTCCCCTCCCTCCTTCCAGCGCCGCCGCCGCGCCTCGCCTCCCCTCTCTCTCCCTCTCCCCCCCTCATTTTCTCCACGCGACAGAGAACGCGAGGCGTCGCGCCTGCGCATCGTCGTCGCCTCTTAACCCCGCGACGCCGATCGACAGGTGGGCCCCCACTGATGCCTCGTCGGGTGACAGTGGGCCCCATCGGACATCGTCTTTGTGGACCCGTCTGGCGGTGCGCATGGACTCGGTCCACGCACTGTGTGGTGGACCGAGCCCTATTCGGGTGCCACGTGTTAGCACGGGAATTTTCCGGTCTTCTTTTCAATTAAAACTTCATTTGAAAAGCTTCAAAAATTCATATCTTCTTCGTTATAACTCCAAAAATTATGAAACTTGTTCATAAAATTTTCTAAATTCAAGATCTTTCTAATGGCACTGGTCTTGTTCGATTTGGAGTTCATTTATTATGGGTTTTGTATTTATTTGCTTTCTGTTGTTGTGCCTTTTTCCGGTACTTTCGCCCGATTAGAGTTCGAAGACGCAGGAGACCTCCACTTCGATCAAGCTCGGGAGTACCAAGACCCTACTGCCTTTAACCAAGGCGAGTCAATACTTTGATCATTTTGAGTCTACATTTTATGCAAAGTATATTTATTCAAAATATCAAAATTGCATGCTTTAATTCTGTAATCGAATGTATGTTAAAGTTTAAGGTAGTTAAATGTTAAAGTTTAAGGTAGTTAAACACCCATTTGATGATTAATTAATTATTATCCATCCTTTGATAAATTGAACCCCTCATTCCATGTCACCCTAGTAAATATGTGGTAAATACTAGTATAGGTTGTACTTAAGCCACGTGCTAGTCTTGCTTAAATACCGGGACAATAAATGTCCTGATCATCATCTTTTAATAATAAAAGTGGTTTTGGGCAGTAATTGTATGTAAACGACTGGCGTGTTGTAATAATTGACTTTTCCTCCCCCAAAACCCTAAACAACTTGCTAGTACCACATCTGGGCGGATGGAAAGAGTGGTGGGCGCCGTCGTGCATGAGAGTGGTTGGTATGTGGTATGAACCGCCCAGATGGATTAAGGACATAATCTTGTCATGACCTCCTTTGTAAAACAAGTACAACCGCAAGTGTGCAAAGTGTAACTTGGCTTAGTACAATTATCAAACCCTGAACGTCATCCCACAAATTAGTGTGTGGAAGCGTGTAAGCGGCAGGATGTGTTCCGGGTTGAAAGGGACACCGTGGTAGGGTGAAGTTGCCAGTTGCGCTAGTCGTTGTGGCCGGGGCCAGCTGTGCTAGTCGTTGTGGCGAACATCCCGCGCAACTTATGAGAGTGGCCCATATGGGTGAGATGACGAAAGGGGCGAGATAGTTCGAAAAGTTACTGTGACAATCGCTCAACTACATGACTATGTAATCATGTGGGGTAACGAGTATGATTATCTTTTGTGGGTACAGTGTACAACCTCTGCAGAGTCTAAACTGTTTAAACAGTCGTGCCTACGGTCAAAGGCGGACATAGGATCTTAACTTGAGTTAGTTATTTTTTAAAAACCTTTGTGGGTAGAATACAACCAGGTCAGCTCATCTAGCCTGAGGTTGATTTGACAACCAGGTCGGCTCATCTAGCCCGAGGTTGGATTTTTCCTGAGCTGTCAAGCTCAGTGGTATGGAGGAGCGGAGGTAGCTCCAATAATATGATGCATGTGTAGTAGAGTTTCCGATGGTGGGAACCTCTACTATTATTTAATATTGCACTTACTCTCTTTAATAAAATGCAATTTTTTTAAAATGCTAAGTCATATGAATTTGTAATTAGGATTATTTAAAATATTGCTTTAGCAAATAAAAGAACCAGAGCCATACGTTGTCAAGCCATGCATGTACACTATTGCACCTTGTGTGTTGGCTCGCGAGCACGGAAGTTGTGCTCATTCTCGCTCTTCTCTCAAACCAGATGATGTAGACCAAGAGGACTACGCATACTATGAAGACCCTGAAGTCGACGGACAAGAAAACGATGAAGCATAATCTAGTCTATAATCTAGATATCGTCCTAGTCTAAGTGGACTCGTTCGGTACTTACGTACAACGGATATTGTCCAACCCCTTGGGTAATATCTGTCGTACACAGGTTACCCCGGTCGCTTGCTTGTGGAGATATGAGCTCTGGCCCCCTTTTGCTTTCGCTGTAGTTACGTTGCTTTTATGTAATGTAATCAATTTGGCCTGCCCGGCACCTTTTGTAAAACTTGGCCCGACGAGGTTATGTCACTCTGAGATTGTAATATATTGAATATCTTAAATTACGCCTTGTATGAAATGATTCAGCAATGTGCATGTGAGTGCTATCTACTGATTCAGGGAATAGCACAGTGTTTTCACAAAGGATTCGGGATTAGAAAATCCGAGTCTAACACTGTTCATGTCGGGCCCACGGGTGCATTAGTAGTTAGGAAATAGAGATAGAATAGTTAGTTTTCTTATTAGTTGGGTTTACTTCCTTAGAGATATATTCCATCTAATAGAGATAAGTTTCCTTATAAATAGCGATTATTTCTTAAATGTCAAGTTAGGTCGTCCCTATAAAAGGGATATCATGTATCCATCTTCAATGAAGCAATAAGAACAAAGAAACAATAGTTCGTCCCTATCTATGTTTATCTTCCTCCTCTAAAGTCCCTCCCCCCTTCAAGCCGTCGCCACCCCGGCCATCCTCCTGACAATGTTTACCCTGTTATGAACTAAAGTTCTTGACATTTGGTATTAGAGCTACTCACCATGGCTTCTATTGCTGAGTTGCTGGCCTTGATGAAGGCTGACAGTGAGTAGATGATGGCTACCACCGACAAGATGATGGCCACCACCAAGAAAATGATGGCCACCATCGAGAAGATGAAGGCTATCCTGGAGAAGATGATGTCAGCGAGGGACAAGAAGGAAGCGCTACGCGGAGTTGCACCGGCAGCAGCGCCTTTGGCTGCACGAATGGTGACTCCACCATGGAAAGAGAATGTTGTCGTTGTTTCGCAACAGCCTCCTCCATGCCGCCAGCCAACGTCGTGCCTTTGGTGGTGCGAAACGCGGTGGGTTCCATTTGGGGGATTGCAATATTGTCATAACTTTCCCACCGCCGTTGCATCCTGTGGTGGACAGGGTTCCTTTGCTACACCACACTGGTCTCCTGCAATGTGGGCTACATCTTGCATCACGACGGATGATTTTTCCGTTCCATGGTCTACCTTCAAGGGTTGCGTCCTGCTGCAGTTGTGCTACCTCCTAGGGCTGCAACCATGGCCATCACCACAGCTCGAGAACGAGCTATCACAAAAGGAGGGGAGTAGTTGTCATGGGCTGGGCTACTATTCATGTGTGAACAGTACATATGGTACTGTAGCACCACACACTATTTATGCTAGGCCCACGGGTGTATTATTAGTTAGGAAATCGAGATAGAATAGTTAGTTTCCTTATTAGTTGGATTTACTTCTTTAGAGATGTATTTCATCTAATAGAGATAAGCTTTCTTAGAAATAGAGATTGTTTCTTAGAGGTCATGTCGGGTCGTCCCTATAAAAGGGATGTCATGTATCCATTATCAATGAAGCAAGAAGAACAAAGAAACAATAGTTCATTCCCGTCTCTGTCTATCTTCCTCCTCTAAAGTCTCTCCCCCTTCAAGCCGTCGCCGTCCGACCGTCCTCTTAGCGGTGTTTACTCTGCTATGAACTAAGGTTCATGACAGAGGCCTTATTGAAAAAAGGAAAACACTAACAACTTGATACAAAATGGAGATGGGATAAACAATTTGGATTGAAGATGACGCATGAGATGCATCTGCTGCTATCTTACCATGAGTAACCTGGGACATTTGCTCTTGATTTGTTGATTCTGTTATCAACTCATTTTCTGTGGCATCATCAGAAACCACAGTATTTGAACTGCCGCCAGCTGTAAGAAAAATATAATAAGTGCTTCACCTAGGCATCAAACAAGTGAAAATGCCAGGAATAGGAAAGGTGCTTACAGCTCAGGAATGTAAGAGCGCAAATGTAGAGAATGTTGAAAAGAATCATAAATCCTATCATAGCTCCAATGGAAAGCCAATACCCCCATTCACCCGTAAAGTAGCCTTTGGATTTGAGATAAGCCTCCCCGACCGATCGTACACCATCAGTGCTTGGCTGCAGTTAAAAAAGTGATATTAGTTATAGATTCTATTATGTTTACATATATCAACATCCTAGAAATTCGAAGTGACAAAACTTATGCGATGTTCTGATTTTTCTTTGGTGTGTACATACGAACAAAATATATAAAAAAATATTTGTCTTGCGATCAATGGTTTTGTGCTTTTGTCTGTATCTAATATAGATAAAATCTTAAATTTAGAGAAAGAAAAATAGTGTGGTGACAGAAAACTTACAATAGCCCACCTACTGGCAAGAAATTCATTGACTGATATGGCATTATTGCTATACATCATGGGAGATGTCCAGTATCCCCAAATCCACCATGGTTTAATGTCACCTGTGCACATAAATATCAAGAAACCCGGTAAGAAACGGAAGTTAATAGTAGTCCACATAGGAATTTTCAGAGGAAATAAGACAAAAAAAACCTCAACAATAAAGTTTCAATCAACTGTGGCCAGCTAGCTTATTGGGCCAAGGGGACTAAAATACAATTTCCACAATGACAATATGACACTTACTTCTGGGGATGAGAAACCCTCCAAACAAAAAAACAATTAGCAGCACAAATATTCCGAATGTATTAGCTACCACCATCGTTTTTAAAATTGCACCTAGCAACCGGAACATGGCCACAGCCATCTGGTGGGTCCAAAAGTATGCTAGAAGCTGGCTAAATAACCTGAAATCAGTAGACAGGACAGATGAATTCATCAATTGGAAAAAAAAAACTACAACAAATTCTCCTCATATAAAAATATTTAAAATGAAAAACTGTGGGAAGGAAGAGGTAGATCAGCTACCTTCCTGGAGCAGGTGCATAACCTATAACATAATATGTGACTAGTGTAAAAACAGATGTGTCCAGAAGCGAAAAAGGAAGCTTTAAGATTATGCTTGCAACTCCAAAGGCCCATGCTGGAAAGAACAAGTAGTCTCTCTGCTTGTAGAATACTGGTAGCTTTTTTATAGTCATTTGAAGCTCGGCAAGTCCGCTGAACATGATTGTGATCAAAGAAGAAGTCAAAACACCACTAAATTTGGTGGTATCAGAAAATTTCCCGTGGGGCATCTTTGTTCTTAAAAACACAGTCATGGTTACAAGTCCCAGGACAAGCAATTGAAAAGACTTGAACACGTAGAGGAAGGAGTTGCGCTTCATCAGCAACCACTCTCTTGACAACACTGCCTTGAGGGACTCCCAGCTAGATAACCCATACTTCTTGGTAACCAACGCAGCAGGATGTGTTTTAGATTTGTCGTAAGGGATTTGCAGCTCTTTCTGGAGCTTCTGCCCGACATGGAATGTCTTGAAAAGCTGAGCGAACTCAGGGACTGACACATAACGATAATGCTCCTGGTCATGGTACCAGTACTGCTGTTGATCTTTCCTGGAAGTAACCTCTTGAAGGAAGTCGGCCACTCCTTTCCGTTCAGGACACCGGAAACCAGCACTCTCGAAGAATTCGAGAATGTTCTCCCGTGGCCCATGGTAAACTATGTACCCTTCTGATAGCAGAATGATGTCATCGAATAGATTGTAGGTCTCAGGCGGAGGCTGGAGGAGAGATATCATCACTGTAGCATTCATCACATGGACCATCTGTCTGATGTATTTGACAATCTGGAATGTGCTAGAACTATCAAGCCCAGTAGATATTTCATCCATGAACAAAGCTCTTGCAGGTCCAGTTAGCATCTCCCCTATAATCAAAGCAATTTCCAAAGTACAAGCTTAGGACTGTTGATAAGTCCATAATGTAATATCAGGATTTCTTATGCAAGTGATAAAACATTTCATGCACGATATATCTTAGAAAAAATACAGTTAGCAATAATTTAACAGAGAAAAGCAGTGGTGCAGCCACCATGTAGCCTGAACCCAAAGGTTGTTGCAATTTTTGGTTGAATTTGTTATGACGACGGAGAGGGACCAGTCGGCGGCAGCGGTGCAGACGAAACCTTAGGTATTGTTCTGATACTATGTTATGAATAGAGTTTGTATTCAATATGAGATTAATAGGCCAATATATATACAAATACATGTGTGGTATATATGCAAAGAACCTCTTATACAATACACATATAACATAATTATATTAATAAATATTAGAACATGTGGCTAAGGCTAATATATTTTAGCTGATGAATAATTGACAATGTTATTTATTTATGTTATTTGAGGCGTGTCGTGTTGTGTGAACTTATATCGATCAAATTGGGAAGAATTTGTGCCGGGAAAATATGTTGCTTTGGTCTTTGCATGTGCAGGGTAACTCGGAGGCGATCGTGGTCTACGGCGGTGACCAGGAGATGGTTTGGTGCGAAGTCATGGTCCAGAGGGTCGAGGATGCTGGAGGAGGCGGTCGAGCTCGAGTTGGGGCGCATGGAGATTAAAGATGGATGATGCGTGTTAGAGCTACGGAGGTGCAGTCCGGAGGCTACGACACGAGACATATTTTAGGTTGTCTAAAATATGATATTTTGTAATCAAATTTTAGGCTCATGGATTAGGCCCTATGGATTAGGCCCATGTAATTGGGCTGTTCTTAGGTGATTAGAGTTTGAAGCCTTTATGGGTATAAAAGGTGAGGCCGTTCACGAAAAAAGATGCGGCGGCTGTTGGTGTAAAACCTAGAAAACAGATGTGTTTTTTTTTGGGCGACATGGGTGCACGACGTCGTGAGATTCTATTGCTGATTTATTGATTGATCTCTGTCGGAGCGAACGGCGGACGTTCACGTCTGAAGCAAGTAGTCGTCTCGCCGTCATCGGGTCCGCGGCGTGCTTCGTGTGATGCAAAGGATTTTTGTTTGGCTTCGTCGATCCACAAGTCGTGGGCTTGAAAAACAAGCACAGGAGGTTGCGTCACTGCTCACATGAAAGATAAGTAAGCATAAGAGTTTGATTCACTTCTCTGGTGAAAAGATTAGCAAGCCATCAAAATATTGCATTGTTTATTTTGACTTGACGTGAAGGGAAAAATATTCTCATCATCCTGTGCCGCTTCCAAAGCAAATTTCATGCATGCACATGAATAGGCTGGCAGCTAATCTTGGGTTAGTGCGTGCATACACATACACGTGCCGAAAGCGGTACATTTTTAGGTGCTACAGTAAATGTATACTACTGCTACAGTATCTGATTTCCAATTTGCATATATATATGAAAATGATATAGTACTTCTGGGAGTACGTACTCCCGCTTCTCATATATATATATATTGTTGTCTTTTGTCTTTGTGCTTTTATTGTGCTGACAGATTGAAAAATCAGAAGACGATAAATTTGAAGAAAAAGCTTCCACTGCGGATTACAATCATTCACCCCTTCTGATTGTCATTATCGATCCTACAATAAAGGTACTGAGAAATGCAAGGAGTAGACCCCACAGGGTTGTATCATGTGTAATTAGATCTCACAAGGCAAAATCGTAGTTCTGTCACAGGAGAAAAGGATATACACACGGGAATCCCAAAAATATGCTATTTGAGATAAATAACTGCCAGCTTATGCGGAGAATTCTCCATATGTATGTTATACCAGTTATGACTTAAGATGTAGTGTGCGAATAGAATTTCATGAAGGAAATGGCCAATCATTTCTGTTATATTTTAATGTGCATGATAAGCACACATACCAGTTGTCACACGTTTCTTTTGGCCACCGGAAATGCCCCTTCTCATCTCATCACCAACAATAATATCAGCACAAATGTCAAGCCCAAGCACCTGCAGAGATTTATAAGCTCAATTAGCACAGCGAGTCAAAGATGATTGTGGAGACTCAGTTTGCGTCAGGAACATAAGTACTAAGTTTTCGTATGTGTGTCACATTGTCACTACCAAAGTCATACATGTGCACGTCTTGTAAAAAAAAGGTAATAGCAAACAAATTCACGCACAACTTCATTTTAATAGATCAATAAAAGAAACTAACGGCCAAATTGAGGCTGGCAGGCCTAAACCATGTTATGTTAAAATGAAGAAAGTTAAAGAAAAATAGAATCTCACCTTGAGAGTAAGATCGGTGATAACATTAGTCTCCTTTCCTTCTACTGCTGTTGCCTTCATGAAAGCATCCATCTCAGGGTCAGGCTTAATGCCTGCATTTCGCTCCCGTCTTGCTAATTCTGAGAGCATATCATATCTGGCACCAATGCCTAGACATCGTCTCGAGAAGTCCAATGTCTCTCTTACTGTCATCTCTGCATTGTGTAGATCATACTGACTGACATACGTACTAGTCCTCTCAGGATAGAACTCTGAAAATGTATGACCACTGTATGTGATATTGCCAGACTCCTGTAGCAATTGAGTGACTTAGCATATGGCAAGCATACATAATCAGAAGAAAGTATATTAAAATACATGATAAAAGTGAAACCTTTAGATTTTTATCAGGCTTCCCAGTTAGTGCTCGCATAAGTGTGCTTTTCCCCGATGATGGAGGTCCAAGAAGAAGTGTCATCCTGACATAAGTAGTTTAATACAGTATTTCAAAAGAAGAGCCACAATATTCTACTTTTATCAAATAACACTAAAGCAACTACTTTGATGACAATTAGAAAAAATAGCTTCAGAAATATGGTTTGCGGAAATATAGTATATCTATAAGCAATTTTGCGAGCAGAGCTAATAATGTGGCTGCATTGAAAATAGGGAAAAATTGCATGCCTACATGTCAGTGACACAAGAGATGTCATATCTGGGATCGTGAAAACTTACAGTGGCAAACAAGGAATTGCCCCAAAAATAGGGAAAATATCAATGATGCATGGGGCACACGCTTGTATTCTATATTACCAGAGAGAGAGAGAGAGAGAGCACGAATTACAGAGCAGCTATTGTTACATAAGTCAAATAGGTTAGATCAGTGTCACTTGGGAATTCTGATTGCTAAAGGTTGCAAATAATACTCCCGCTTCAAATATACCACTTAAATAAATATATTATACTTCTTTATCATTTTCAGTATACTTAAATACCAATTATAAGATACTCCAATGCGACTTGATTGAAAAAAATTTATTGGAGTCCTTTATTTTTGCTATATACCCTTTTTCATATGTAAAAGAAGTATATACACAAATTTAGCTATAAAAGTTGGACTTTAATGATTTTTTTCATAGAACTCACTTTGGGGTATCTTATAATCATTATTGGAGTATGCTCAAATAGATAAAGATGTATCATCATACTATTTAAGTAGTATATGAGAAGCGGGAGTACATACTCCCAGGAGTACTATATCATTTTTCTATATATATATATATATATATATATATAATTTTGCCATTTATCACTCTAAATTAGCACTAGTTAGTTAAAAGGGTTCCATAACCGAAATTCTTGGGAATTCAGGTTGCTAAAGGTTGCAAATAGTTTATTTGAACTAGTATGGAAGTGTCCCAGCATAATATTATTACCCCATTTACAGAGAGAGAGAGAGAGAGAGAGAGAGAGAGAGAATTTTTCCATTTGCCACTCTAAATTAGCACTAGTTAGTTAAAAGGGTTCCATAACCGAAATTGTTTCAAAGAACAGTTGAGTGTACCTCGATGCCTTGAGAATGCCACTGACATCTTTGAGTATCTTAATCGTCCTCTTGTTCGACGAACCGAATTGGCTAACGATCCCCTGCCATAAAGCATCAAGGATAACGAATTTGATCCATAAATAACAAGCCACAGCATACACCATATAGGTGATATTGCATCATTACGATCCTTGCAGTCTACGAATTCACGACATCGAACGAACTGCGTGTCTGAGAGAACGGGATTACAGCGCAGCGCGTGATTTACCTGCGGGCGGCCGGCGGAGCAACGACGCGAGCCCGCACGGAACAGAATGCGGGCGTAAGGACAATAGGAATAGTATCTTGCCTAGTAGCCCTAAGTCCTCTGGCACAACACGATGGCGAAGAGACGAGGCGGGCGGCTAATGCGTGAATCTGTGGAGGTAGGGGTACTGTCAGGAACTCAGGCCTTCAGAATTTTTAATCGAACCGGTATCCGGATGTGTGGCTAGGATGGAAGCTGAACGTTTGATGATGATCCTAAGACGTTTACAAAAATGAGTTTCGGCGCCGACTTCTCTTAAGGGTACGCGCGTCTTAACCAGAGCTAACCCTCAGATATCGATCCAACGGTCGGAGTACAAGTCATCGGGAGTTACCGCGCGATTGAGCTGTAGCTGTCATTTTCGTTTACTGTTACTAGAATGGTTGCTGTCATTTAGCTTTTACTGAACTCAGGCTATAAGCCTTGTAATCGAGCAAGTGCTCGCTATATTTTGATTAATACAAACCCTAGCCGCAATAAAGTAGCTTTTGTTCCCTTGTTTCCATTTTTGCGCAGAAAAGCACCACAAAACAGAGCTTCTCGTCTTGCAATTCAGGTCTGATTTTCTAGTGCCTGACAAAGTGGCATCAGAGCCTTCGACCTTGACCTTGATTCTAGACCTGGATGCTGTATTGGTGAGGGTTTGGGAGCAGATTTCTGCTTTCCTATAAAATTCATCAGCCGAATAGATCTAGGAACGAATTGGGGGGAAATATGTGGAGGAATCATATAGATCTGTAAGGCTGGGACTGATACTCTGCCATCCCGGTAAAATCCCTTCTATATTTGAGTGATCCATTGAAGATGGGCAAGCAAAACAAAGTTGGGGGAGCTGAGAAGGAAGAAAAGACATACGTGACTTCAACTGAGATGGAACTTTCTATAGGTGCAATTACATATGAATAAGTTGATGGGGTTAATGGCCAACTTCATGAACGGACAAATTGGTCGGGAACTTTCTGACCGACAATCAAGCTATCAAGGTAATTTTGAAAACTAGCTTGCTGTTGTAATATCTACTCTGGTATCAACCCCCACAAGTTAGTCCAGTAGCAACCTTAGCTATGATGAACAGTGGTAAGAGAGTAAGCACTGATACAGTTCCAGTGGCTTCTGGCGTGGCTTCTGGCATGAATCCCAATTTAACCACTCCTAGTGTGAACTTGAATCAAAGCAGACCCTTGGGTAGTTATAACCATGTACATGTGATATTGGGAGAGCAAAATGGGAGACCTATAGGAATTGATAGTCCTCAAGGAATGACTCATTATGCTATTAGTCTAGACCTTCCTTGCAGTAACTACAATGGGGTTAACTTGTCAGCTAGAGTAGGCCCCAATTGACCAATGCAGTGGGCCACTACTGTCACAGCACAACCACTGAACTCACATTCCTTTGACAATTATTTAGAACTAGTACAACATGGTAGGCAGGCTCATTTCCCTGAAAACAATAGAACACAAACAATTATGAAATCAGCAAAACTGGATTTCCCTAAATTTGATGGCACTAATCCAGATGGGTGGATAGCAAAGGCTGCAAAATATTTTGAAGTAGCTAGAATGCCCCTAGAGCAGAGGTCAGATTATGCAGTGACTTACCTGAAAGATAGAGCTTATTATTGGTGGAGAGGCACAGGTTGTAATGCCACAACACTACCCTGGTATCAATTTTGCAAGATGCTTGGAGATAGACCGTCCCAATACGTCCTCCTAGCACGGGCAGGCCACCTGTCGCAGTCTGCATTCAAGGCAGATCACCTACCGCGGTCTCGGTTCACGGCAAGTCTGCTTTCATCATCCCGGTTTGCGGCATGTCACCTTCCGCGGCGATTTTGCACGTTAGATGTGCTATTTTTGTCATTTCGTTTGTGAGGGTGCTAGTTTTGCCATTTCTTTCAAAAAGAGGCTAGATGTTTTATTTTTTTGTGAGAATTTCTAGTTTTTTAAAATAACAACCAATGACCGATACAGTTCAGGTTTAATGGGGTCCATCATATTGATGGTCTACAGTTGAAGGAAGCTTTGAAATAGAAGAACTAGCCCCCCCCCCCCCCGAGCGAAATGACAAAATGGCACCTCTACTGAGCAAAATCGCCACAAAAGGTGACGTGCCACGCAAAATCATTGCGGAAGCCGACCTGCTATGAACTGGGACCATGGAAGCTGACCTGCTGCGAACCGGGACCGCGACAGGCCGATTGCGAAACTAGGCCCCCGCGAACGAAATGACAAAATGACACCTCTACCATGCAAAATGGCCGTGTAAGGCGACGTGTCGCGCAAAATCACCACAGAAGCTGACCTGCTGCGAATTGGGACCACGAAAGTTGACCTACCACGAACTGGAACTACGGCAGGTGGCCTGCCAAGCACGCTGCCGCTGCCAGTACGTCCTCCCAGCACAGGTAGGCCACCTGCCGTGGTCAGTGTTCGTGGTAGATCGCCAGACGTGTTCCCGGTTCACGCCAGGTCGGTTTTCGTGGTCCCAGTTTGCGGCATGTCGCCTTCTACGACCATTTTGCACTGTAAGAGTGCTATTTTTATCATTTTGTTCGCGAGTAGACTACTTTTGCCATTTCGTTTAAAAAAGAAGCTAAATGAGAAAAAAAACACTAAAATTCTCAACTCCTCTATCACACCGCTGCTACTTTCCCGTTTGATCGGGACTTGATTGTTGGAAGACAGAATGATCCGCTGGCGGAGTACTACAAGTCAAACCTCAGAAAAACGTGATTGACTTGTTAATAAACCCTGGATTAAGTGTTGATGGCATAATACCAAAACTAACACTAGTGGGTTTTAGTTTATAAATAGAATCTCATTGTACACAGAAAGTGATTGATCAATGAATAAAGAGGTTCCATATACTGTGTCTCCATCGATTGTCTCCTGATTATTCATCTATTCTGTGGTGATTGATTGATTGGATTTCTGCTATTACTATATTATTCAACAGGACTAACGTGTGGTCTTATTACTTATTAATTTCGGATGATAAGGTGCGCAAATGTCTCTGGATGTCGTCATAGTCATACGAGAGACTCGAAATCGCGAGATGATAAGGTGCGCAGCAGGCCGGCCGGGTATACAAGCCGTCGCGCATTCCTCGCCAAAGGAAAAGAAGAAGGTTGCCATGCATGCATTAATTTGGGTTTAGAAGCTCTTGTTAATTGTACCTCGAGGGCGTTGACAGCGGCGTTGAGCAGCGTCGGCAGCGCGCGCTTGCCGACGTACACATCCGCCTCGATGGAGAGGTGCTCATACCGCACCTCGATCTGCGGGAGCTCGATGCCAACCCTGAGTTGCAACGAACAATTAATTAACCTCTGTCAGGCCGCTTTGGAATGCAAGAATTTCTGGTGAAACCATTTTGGTTCTCGCAAAAATCTAGGAAAATTTGTGTATACAACGGGGCCTAGATGTGTATATATCATAAGTTGATCACCCTGAAAACTAGAGTTCCTTAACAGCTCATAGATCAGATAAGAGATAACGGCTCTTCCATTTAATTAGAAGCAATAAGTTTCCTTCCAAAACGTTGCGCTTAACAAGACGAAAATTCCTCGAGATCATGCATGAAGAATAATTAAAATAGACAGCCGCATTAATCGACACGGTTAATTAAGCACGATGAACGAGTTAATTTGTTCTCTCATGCTTCATGCATGGTTACGTACGAACGTTACTTTACGAGCACGTGTACTGCACAACTTACAGGTCGAGCCGGTCCCTGAAGCGGCGCAGGAAGCGCTCGTCGTCGTCCTCGACGGCCTTGAACACCCGCTCCATGAGCTCGCGGCCGTCGCGCGGGTCGAGGTTGGCGATGTCCACCTCGTCGGGCGCGTAGTGGTTCCCGTCGACGTCGAGCGCCTTCCGGATGATGCCCCGCCGCATGCGGTCGTACGTCGGCAGCTTCTCTAGCGCCGCCCACCGCAGGTTCTCCTCGTCGTCGCCGTCGTCGCGGCTCGCCTCCGACCGCCGGAACGGGTCGTCCGGGTCCCGCAGCGACCGCGAGATGGACGCCGCGCCCCCCGACAGCCAGCTCCGCCGGCTCCCCGACGGCGGGATCTCCCCCGCCATCGCGAGAAGGGTGATCGATCGGTGCGCGCAACCTACGCTAGCTCTCAGTTGCTAGATCAGACGATCGTATTACGTGCAGCCTTGCCTAGCTTGGCGGAAATAGCTAGTGCAGTGTGTGCATATATACACTCAAGACACATTTCACGGGACTGTTTGGTTCATAACCTAACGAAATTTAATATAGTTAAAACTTGAGCAAAATTTGGTATAGACAAATCTTCATGCAGGGTTAGTAGCTTATTGAGAATGCACTTCTCTCTCTCACCTAGAGGTGGTCAGATGGGCCGTACCTGCCGGGTCGGCATAGCACGAAGGCTTGTGCCGTGCTTGGGCTGGCCCGACACGACATAAACAGTATCGGACCTTGCCAAGTACGGTACAAGCTTAGCACGGCCCACGTAACTCGCTTGCAGAGAGACCGAGGGAGGCAGGCTGCTATAGGCAGCCTAGGGGCCTAGGCCGTAGGAAGTGCCGAGAGGGAAGGAGGAGGAGCGGCAGCTAGCTGGCAGCGAAGGAGGGAGGAAGAATGGTGAGCCGGTGTGGGAGGGAGGGAGCCAGGAGGAGGCGGCGCAGGCGTGGAGGGAGGAGAAGGCGGCGGGGCCGACTCAAGAAGGAGGGGGCCGGGAGGAGGAGGTGGAGGAGGAGGAGGAGGAGGAGGAGGGGGCGACGCTAGTGTGGAGGGAGGAGGCTGGGAAGGGGCGGCGCTGGCGTGGAGAGCAATGGCGAGGGGCGGCGCGACGACAAAGCGGCACCACCAGTAGTGGCGATGGGCGTGCGGCGTGCCGCACTTGGGGGCACTGCCGCACACGCATTGGGAGGAAAGGGCAAGGGCGCGGGTAGGTGGCCGAGTAGCTGGGCAGTAGGCCGCAACATCCCGTCGGGGCAAATGAGCTCGGGCCGACACGGCACCACAGGCCTTCGGGCCGTACCTAGGCCGCCTCTCGGGCACATGGGCCGGCGCGGAACGACCCATCTATTTGTCGGACTAGGATGGGTCGTGCCAAGATGGACCGAGCCGGTTCATGTCTGTGTCGTGCCGGGCTAGGCCGCCCATCTGACGACCTCTACTCTCACGGCTAACTCAGAGGAGGCAAGGGCGAGGGTGATGACAAACTGCGACGGTGAAGCTTCGGTGAAGAAGCGAGCACGGTGCGTTCCCTGGTCCGAAGAATCTGTTTTTGTCGGCGTGAGGTGACGTGGACGATGAACACGGCCATGACGGGGCGGCGACGAGTCCACCGAATTCGGAGGGGACGAAGTTGCCACATCGCATCAACGCAAGTTCAGAGAGCTAAGTGGCACAACCTCGTAAGCTCAGGTTGCTGAGAAAGTAAAATGCAAGTTCGGAGAACCAAGCAACACAATCTTACAAGTTCGAAGAACTACAATGCAATTTTCTCATGATATATATATATATATATAACCTTTTGTTTTTCTGAAAGCAACTTGTAAGCAAGATACCTAATTAACCCTTAACTTCTCTGATCGTCTAGGCGCTATAGAAGTCTAGGCTTAACATTTCTTTTCTAATCTTCACACTTGGGTTCGTTGTGCTCGTACGCATGCATCAGTACGAATGTTTTTTCCCCATTCTTTTAATCCATGACCTGGCTGCAGATAAGAATAAGATAGTACTAGTAAGAGAAACAAAGCTAGAGTGAGAAGAATTCCTACCTAGGCGTTGCAAGATTGAAAATTCCTCAGTGCGACGGTGCACTATTCTTTTATGTCCAAATATCCAGGGTCTTCTTCTAGAACACCGCTACTAGAAGATTGAACCGTGACGGGAGCCTAGCTACCTAGCATTGCTAGATGGCATCTAGCGACGTGTCAGGATGGAAACGCCGATGTAACTAGCAAAGTTGTCGCTAACTAGTCTCATATATATATATATATATATATATATATATATATATATATATATATATATATATATATATATATAATCTATTTGAGACGAACATGATTTTTGTTCATTTATAATTAAAGGTCCTCTTCGTCCTACAGGATTTCAATTTAGAATTAGAATCAGGCAATACATATGAGTGGTGTATTTTTTATATATATAATTGCTATTGTAGATGGAAGAACATATTCAATACCTCGTGACAATTTTGTTATTTGACGTATCTTGCTTGGTCGTATAGACGTGTAATAGAGTTTGAATTTGAATCAACAAAGGCAATATGGATAAATATACAAACATCATGTAGCTGCTGTCATATATGTAGATGTGGTACTCAGGGTGGCACTATGTACACCCGTTGCTAGTTTTCTTTTTCTTTTTTGCTTGCATGACGTAGGGTTTGCCGTACACATAACACAGGTATAAGGACTATTTCCTCTTTCAGTTTTTAACTAGATTGTCTCCTCTTTTCGTTTTTAAATTACAAAGTGATATCTATATATATATCTTTAAGTAATAGCATCCAATGGCAACCATAATTTATCTTTAATTGGGGACCACCATATTGAGAACAATATGTTTTTTTATTATAGAATTTCTAGGTTTTTAAAATAAGAACCAATGACCGATACAGTTCATATTTAATTAGGGTCCATCAAATTGATGGCTAGATGTTTTGATTTCTTAGAATCTATAGCATCCTTACTATTTAAAAGAAGGAATTGGTGGCGGTCCATCCTTTCACCATCAATCACGTCTGTCAAATCAACGATCAACCAACGGTCCGGATCAACTCACAGTAAGCACTAAACTTTAACTTATGAATGACAGAGATTGGTGAGCTGTAATAATATATTCTATGTTAAAAATAATTTTTTATTGTAACACACAGGAACATGACTAGTATTTATTTGTTTTTCTCAGCGATTTCCTGAGGCGGAGAATTCTCGTCACATGCAAGCTTATCTCACGGAACTGGGGGGTTTAATTCGAAGCACATGCCTTCTAGAAAATCTAGAACGCTGGAACCGGTTCTGCGACTTGATAGTATTGAAAATCTATTTTTATCTTTGACCATAGAAATGGTTTGAGTTTACAAAAGTCAAAAAAGGTTGGATCATCACGCCCGTTCTGACCGAACATGACGTGTGCCCAAGGTTGAATTGTAAGTGTTGATTAACGGGGGAGGTTTGGGATTAGGCTGGCCCAAAAATTCCATATGGACTAGGTCGTTTTGGATTTGTGACTGAAGGCAGAATAGCCGGAATAATTATTGATTGTATTGTTTGAGCTTTGGAGACACGTGTATATAGAGTACATGATAACTTAAAAATTAAGTCAATCTACTATAGATACGAAAGAAAACACGTCGGATACAAATAATCCTAATTGATTCTATTTCATCTCTTATAATCTTTCCACACATGTACTCTAACATCCCTCCGTAGTTCGAACGGGAGCGTTGCGGATGCTTGGACCGGAGAAGAAGCCAACGAGGATGCTCAAACTGAAGTAGAGAAGCCGACGGGGAGTGTCATATGAAGAGCCGTTGGTGAAGTTGTCTACCGTGGAGGTAGTCGTCGAAACAGGGTTGCCGATGATGAAGAGTGGCGCCGTTAACGAAGAAGTCATATATGGGAGGTCACCGTAGATGAACATGACATCGATGTATCGAGAATTCGATGTCAAGGTTGTCGCAGTCGAAGAAGGTCGCTATAGTCGAGGCGGCACATGTCAGCCATCATTGTCGAGGGAGATGCAGAAACAACAATAGTGCAAGGATTCAACGGCTGTGGTGGTGTGCAAATTGGCGCAGGAGAGAGGATCGTATAGCACGGCCGTTACCGGAGTAGATGGGTGGTGCATCATATGCAACCAATAGAGAGGAAGAGACGGACACCGGAGGAAAATCTGTGTTGACCGTATAGAACAGCAGGGCACGGCCACAAAAAGGATTGTCACGATAAAGAAAGAGGCAGAGGAGGAAGCCGACTGGAACAGAGAAGAACGAATAATGAAGCCGACTGGAACAGAGAAGAACGAATAATGCAGATGCTTGCGCTGCCCCCCGGGTTCACACATCTCTGTTGTGTCGCCGCCTACTAAGTTTTCATTCCCTTCCTCTAAAACCACATATAGTACAATACTATAATCTGAACAGCAAACATCCATTTTCACTCCAACCCTTAATTAGAAAATACTATAAGACAATTAGGGTCAATACAAATTAGTTGTTTATCATCTACTCTTGTATTCAGAAAATGTTAGATTTTACATTTTTATGTGTATTATAATTTGAATCTCATGAAATATTTGGCCTCTTCCTATAGAAGTGTAACACTCCCGTCTTCGAATGGTGAATAGTATTTAATATTCAACTTCTATTTTTGTTTCGTAATTTCCATTTGCCGTATTTTTGAAAAGCTTTCAAACCTCCTTCTAGCTTGGGTTTGTGTTTCAAATCTCCTTGCACTTTCAAGTTTTCAAATTCAAGTCCTTTGCCTCCTATTCGGTTTTGGAGCTTCTTCAGTTTTGGCAATCCTCCCTTCCCTCCCCTGGGCTCAGCCCACTCCTTTCCTCAGGCCGGCCCATCTTCCCTTCTCTCCTGGCCAGCCGGCCCACTCCCCCCGCCCTTCTCGCTCTGCAGCCTGCCCCTCTTCTCCCTCTGCCTTCCCTCTCTTTTCCCCTGGCCCAGCCGCCTGCTCTCTTAGCCTGCCACGCCCCTTCAGCCTCGGCTTCGCCTGGCCCGCTCCCTCCAGCCCGTGCGCTACTCCCCGTGGTTTTGGCCTGCTTCCCCGACCCCGGCCTCGGCCCAACGCACCTTCTCTCTCCCCCCTTCTTCCCCTCCCTCCAGGCGCCTCCACTTTTGGCCCCTTCTCTCTCTCTCCCATGCGGTGCCGATGCTAGCACCGTCCTTTCCCTGCCACCGCTGGCTCCTGCCTGCTCCCATCATCTCCCCTCTGACCACCGCAGCTTCACCTGCTCCTGCCACCGCCATTCCCAGCCCATGCCGCTGTACCGCGCACCTCCCTCTGCCCGGTCTGAGCGCGGCTGCGTGCGCCAGTACCTACTCTCCCTCGCCAGCGTTGCGCCAGCAAGCTTCCAGAGTCTTCGCTGCCCATGCCTCTGCCCAGTCTCCTTCACGCGCAGGAGCCCATGCCGTCTCCTCGGGACCCAGCGCCACCCGAGCTTCCCCCTCCAAAGGCTACTTCCCATTCCGCCGCCTATAAGAACCCCAGGGAAGCCCCTTCTACCTCCCCACTCCACCCCCTTCGCTCCCGGTAAGTCCCCTTGAGAAATCCCCGTGCAGCCGAAGCTCTCCAGTTCAGCCGAACCACCTCTGCCACCGACCTCCCTCTCCGGTGATCTTCCGGCGCCGCCAACCCCATCACCGTGCGCCACCATCGCCCAGGAGCCTCTCCCTCCAACCCCATCGCCTCCGGACCACCGCAGCACCAGGGTCAGCTCTTCTTCCCCGCCTCCGGCCGCCTCCTTCCCTGTCACCATCCTCCCTCGTCCGGCTATCTCCGGCCGCCATTTTCGACTTGGTGAGTTGCTGGGGCCTCCCCCGACCCTGTGCTCCCCCGTTTCTCTGGATTGCAGCGCCCACGCGTCCTCGCCACCTTCGGCCGAGCTCCCGCCGCCGCCTCCCATGGACGCGCCGCCGCTCCGGCCATCCCCCGGCGCCGCCGCCGTCACCGGCTCCGCCTCACCGAGAGCAACCCATTTTGGGTATACCCCGGTGCCGTTGCCCCTCCCTCCGCCGGCAACACGCCGCGTCGCCCGACCTCTCCCTCTCGGCTGTGCGTTGTCGGACGAAGCGAGCACTTTAGCTCATTTTGCCGGCCGATTACTGTGCATGTTAAGGGTTAATCCCCGATTATCGGGCGCTAATCCTCCTCTGTCTCGCCGACGTGTGGGCCCGGTTGCATAGTAAGCACTAGAGTTAACTCAGTTTCGATTCTCTGTGGCTGACAGGTGGGCCCGCCAGCACTGCCCATGGACCCAGCATAGTGCGTGATGGCCTTCGCCCCACGCAACAGTGCCATGGACCGGCGAATCCTGTGAAGCCCCGCCACGTGTCAACACGGGAATAATCCACCTTTTTCCAATTTATCTTTCAATTGAAAAACATGTTGGAAAGCTTCAAAAATCCATATCTCCTTTGTTATAACTCCAAAAATTATGAATCTTTTTCCTAAAAATTTCTAAAATCAAGATCTTACTAATGGCACTGGTCTTGTTTAATTTGGAGTTCATTTGCTTAGTGTTTTGTATTTATTTATTCTCTTTTGCCGTTGTGTCTTTTTCTAGTACGCCCGTCCGATTAGACTTCGAAGACGCGGGAGACCTCCACTTCGGACAAGCTCAAGAAGACCTAGACCCTCGTACCTATAACCAAGGCGATTCAATACTTTGACCATATTGAACCTACATTTTATGCAAATTATATTTTTTAAAAATATCAAATTGCATGCTTTAATTTCCAATGCAAATGTATGTCAAATACCTTAAGGTAGTTAAATGCCTACTTGATGGTTAAATAATTATTATCTCATTTCCTTGATAATTGAATTCCCAAATCCTTGTCACCCTAGTAATTATATGGTAACCTACTAGTTATAGGTTGTACTGAAACACCATGCTAGTCTTGTTTAAGTACCAGGGTATTACTACCCCAAATCATCATTCTTTAATCATAACAATTGTTTTGGGCAGTCATTGGGGAGAATGACTGAATTAGTTGAGATAATTTGTTTCATACTTCTCAAAATCCTAAAAACTTGCTAATACCCATCTGGGCGGCTGGAATTATGGATGGTGTGATGTTGGGTGCTAATGTAGCCCGTAAAATGTTGAAATGTGGAACTGTGGTTGAACCGCCCAGATAACCCTAAGGACTTAATCTTGTCATGACTTCCCGTGTAAAATAAGTACAACCACAAGTCTGTAAAGTGCAACTTGGCCTAGTAAATTTATCGAACCCTGAAAGTCATCTCACTGGTGAAGGAGTGGGGTGGTGCAAGCGTGACCTGGCAAGGGACACCAATGGTGAAGTTGCCAGCTACGCTAGTCGTAGTGGTGAACATCTCGCACAACTTATGGGCGCAACCCCTCTACTGTTATTGATTATTGCACAAATTACTCTCTTTAAAGAAAACATGATTTAGTCAAATGCTAAGTGTTAGGACTTTCTAATATTTGTATTTATAAATGTTGCTTTGTGCAAATAAAAGAACCCGAGCCATCCTTGTTAAGCCTTGCATGTATATTATTGTATCTGTTGTGTTGGCCCACGAGCACGAAAGTTGTGCCCATCCTCGCTCTTCCCCCCAAACCCTCAGAAGCAGGAAATCCTGAAGACTATGACTACTACGAGGAACCAGACGTCTAAAGGCCTAGGAGTTATTGAAGCGTAGTTTAGTCTTTAGTGGTTCTAGTCTCGCCTCAGTCTAACTGATTCCGTCGGCACTTGCGTGCATCTTATATTATCCGAGCTTTTGGGTAATATCGGACGCACATGGGTTTCCCTAGTCATTTGCCCGTGGAGAGATGTGCTCTCACCCTTTTGTTTCCGTTGTCGTTTTCGCTATTTTTGTAATGTAATCATTTGTTCTGTCCGGCCCTTATTGTAAAGATTGGCCCGAAGCGGTCTATGTAAACTATGATGTGTAAATTAATGAATGGTATGGTTTTACGCCATGTATGATTTGATTCAGCAATACGCCTGTGAGTGCTATCTACTGATCCACTGAATAGCACTGTACTTTCACAGGGGATTCGGGATTGAAATATCCGGGTCCTACAAGAAGTTATCTCACATAAATATTAAATAAAGAGGCCCATCTACATTGCTCTATATTTTCTAAGCATGTCATTGAAAGTATATTGTGTATCTTTCTCAACAATTTAAGCATCAGCTTGTGGGTGAATTGACTGGTGCATGAAGCTCCATACTTACGCCTTAACGTGCCAATTTTCCTCCTTTTTTTTTTTTTTGCTTTTCAACTCTCCGTTTCAAGTTTCCATTATGGAAGCTGCGAAGTATTGTGTCTGTAAATAGTTCTTTTTTCGAGAATAGAGTGTCTGTAATTACTAATCGCTTTGTTTCGCAATTAATATTAGTTCAAACCCATTGTGCACCCAGACCAACAAAACCCAAAACAAGTAATAACTTGATGGAGACGGATCAAACTTGCTCCTATTAAATGAAATGTTTCTCCACTCTAGGGAAATCCACAATAGTTGAGAGTTGAGACAACCATTGTCTCTAACTCTTGCCACATCATCTTTGCATGCCACACTCTCCCCCTGTTGCCCTCTCCCCCGCCCCGCCACCCGATGCCCCCCACCTTCTTTGAAGGGCGATGCTCCCACCTTCTTTGAAGGGCGGGTCTAGCTGGGTTCTCCGGTGGCCCTCGCATTGGTTGCCATCACATCATTCGGTTTGTCATCATCGAGCCGGTGGCCGCCTGGCCGTGCTCACGCTACCGCGTGGTCCCACAAACTGCATGAGGAGCGAATGGCTCCGCTCCAACAGCTCATGCGGTTGTCGCATCCGTGAGGAAACGACGGCCTATGCTCTCTCTCACGATTGTCTCTCCCACACACGTAGGATTTTACCGATGTGGCATAGTTAACATATGGTTGAAGTGACACCATTGGAGATATCACCAAAATCATAGAGATATATGAAATAAGCCTTAACAACCACACCTAGGTTGCAACAATAGACTAGCAGAACAAGAAATGTACCAAAAAGGACGTCGCACATGTTTGCAGCTCTCGTTTACTTTTGTGTTGCTCCTGGGAATTCCATTCCGACCGCCATGAACTCCTTTTAGAAAGAAAGACTAAAACTGAGGAGTGGCGTAGGCAGGGGAAACTTGCACAAACCATGGCCTCTTATGCTACATGTGCATCCATTACTCTCTGCTTCTAGAAAACGGCGTCGGCGGTGGAGGACTCGTCGACCCGGTGGCTGCTACTTCGGCAGTCCGCGGCGCAAGGTCAGGCGGAGTTCGTGCGATCTACCTACGCACTGGAGGCACGGCTCCCACTGCTCCGCTGCCTTCGACACAGTCGACGAAATGGTCGCCTCGCTTCTACGCTGGTGTTTGCATCCACCCAAGCGCTGGATGGCAGTTTTTTTTTTTTGCCTTGTATGGGAGGAGCCACGTGCGAAGCTCAGATGTGAAGCTTCGGCTCTCGTGCTCATGTGTCGACGGGAATTTGAGGTATGCCACGCTGATTGGTATCAGATGATTTATAGTCCATAGACATTAAGAATGATTTTCATCCTATAAAAAAAATCAAAGCCAAGATCAATTGTTACCAGCACAGCCAGTCCATGGACGAATCGATGTTGATCAAGACGGAGGAGCTGGTTGGGGCGCCGGGGACGGAGGGAATGTCGCCCACGGATGCCAAGAAGGCAGTGTCCGTGGCAAAGTTGGTCGAGCTTGCTCTTGTCGACCCGAAGAGGGCGAAAATAGTTTTACAGAGCTTGTATTTGTTGACGGACCAAGGAAGAAGGGTAGGTCTGCAATGGCAAGAATAAGAACTTGAGGAAGTAGACAAGAGAAGATAGGGGTAGAAATGTCCAAAATGGTAAAATAACAAAACGGTAAGAAAAGTTGTGGCAAATAATCAATTGTAACGAAACATTTTGTAGAAGCCAACTATAAGTTGTGGCAAAATGGCAAATTTCCATAGTTTGTTTTGCTCTATCTGGGTAGAGGCTGTTAGAGATATAGTTAGAGATATAAGTTAGAGATATGTTTTGATTTGGTTTCCTTATCTGTAACCTCATTGTGTATATATATTGGCCCATTGGCCTCATATTCAATACAAGTTGTTATTCCAACATGGTATCAGAGCATTAGGGTTACCTACCTCGTGCAACTTCGTCTGTCTGTCGCTTCGTCGGCATCATCTTTGCTTCACCGACGCGTCTGCCGCGGCCGGCCTCCACATCTTCAGTCCCGCTGCGCTGCTGCCGACCCGTCGCCGCCTCGGAGCCACCTTCGACGCCGCCGCCGTCTCGGAGCCCCTCGGACTCCGGCCTCTTCACCGCCCGCCGCCGCTGCCGACCTCACTTTGGTGTGGCGCGCCGTCTCGAGAGCCTCGCTCTCGTCGGCGGCCGCCGCGACCTCCGTGACTGACCGAAGCGCCTCCTCGGCGCTCCTCGCCATGATCGGCGTGGTATCTGCGCCCGCTCCCACCCGCCGAGACGCCATTGCCGGCCGCCGAGCCGCCTCCATCTCCGGCATTCTGAGACGCCATTGCCGGCCGCCGCCGCCACGAAGCCGCCTCCATCCACTGCCGCGGCGCGCCTCGGAGACTACCCTGAGGCCCGCTTCGCACGCCGTCTTCCGCGACACGCTTGCGACGGCGGCATCTTCAACTCCGACGGCGAGACGTGGGTCGCGCAGCGCAAGAGCACGTCCTCAAGGCGCGCCGACAACTACCCCGCCGTCGTCGTCACACGCGGGAAACCCTAGTTAGGGTTTCCCGCTCAGCGATGGTGGGGTAAAGCGGCCCGGTAGTCTCCTTTAAAGGAGCCGAAGGAAAAAAAAAAAAAAACGTCGATCTAACCGCCACGCCGTCCAGCGCCGCCTGTTAGACTTCGTTGCCTTGGTCGCCGCGCCGTCCAGCGCCGCCTACCAATGGCTTCCGTTCGCCTGCGTGGTGCTACTCCACGCTTCAGCACACTACCTCCTCCGGTGGTGCCACGGTGGTGGTGGTCGCCCTCAATCGGTGGTTGCCGTCCTCACTGCTTCTACTGCGACAAGGTCGGCCACATTGAGTTCCAGTGCTATAAGAAGCAGCGGCATCTTTCACGTCGTTCTTCTACTAGCAACAGCACTGGTGTTTCTACATCAACGTCTGCATCGACTCATTCAGATTTCTCTCATCGAAAGGTGAGATAGCCGGACTTCGACGCTTTGCTTGCTACTTGATTCTCCTTTGGCGAGTTACTCGCCGGTTCGCTCTCGACTCTTGAACGCTGCGAAACCACCACCTCCACATCCAAAGCACCTCCCGTGGATTCTTGATTACGGAGCATCTTTTCACATGACTCGATTCTTCTACCACCGCCCTTCATTACACCTCTTGAATCTCACATCGGTGTTCTTACTGGCGATGGTACCTCTCTTTCTGTCTCTGGTCGAGGACCCCTAAGCAACTCATCTTTCCATGTTCCTTCTGTTGCTCATGTTCCTCGCCTTACCATGCAGCTTCTTTCTGCTGGGCAGATTACTGATCTTGGTTATCGAGTCATTCTCGACTCTGACTCTTGTTGTGTTCAGGACCGCCACACGGGAGCTCTGGTTGGTTCTGGCCCTCGGCGTCTTGACTCACAGCGTCTTTGGGAGCTTGGCTGGCTTCACCTTCCTTCCACGACACCGTCATTGCGCTCTCTCCGCTTCTGCCACTCCGTCTACAGGCTCTTTCCAGCAGTGGCATCACCGTCTTGGCCATCTGTGTGGATCTCGTCTGTCGTCTTTAGTTCGTCGTGGTCTTCTGGGATCTGTCTCAGGAGACGTCTCTTTAGATTGTCAGGGCTGTAAGTTAGGCAAACAGATTCAGCTTCCTTATCATCATAGTGAGTCAGTGTCTCAGCGTCCTTTTGATCTTGTTCATTCTGATGTTTGGGGTCCGGCTCCTTCGTTTGAAAGGGGTCATCGATACTATATCATTTTTATAGATGATTTCTCTCGCCACACTTGGATATATTTCATGTCTTCTCGTAGTGAGGTCTTGTCCATCTATAAACAGTTTGCCACCATGGTCCGCACACAGTTCTCCACTCCTATTCGTGTTTTTCGTGCTGACTCTGCTGGCGAATACCTCTCTCATCACCTACGCAGTTTCCTTGCTGAGCAGGGCACTCTCGCTCAATTCTCTTGCCCTGGTGCTCATGCTCAGAATGGTGTTGCTGAGCGCAAGCATCGTCACCTTCTTGAGTCGGCTCGTGCCCTGATGATTGCCGCCTCTATTCCACCTCACTTTTGGGCGGAGGCTGTTTCCACTGCCACCTATCTCGTCAACATCCAGCCTTCTTCTGCTCTTCAGGGAGCAATCCCTATTGAGCGTCTCTGTGGTCTCCCTCCTGACTACTCTGCCCTTCGTATGTTTGGCTGCGTTTGCTACGTTCTCCTCGCCCCTCGAGAACGTACCAAACTGACTACTCAGTCTGTTGAGTGTGTTTTTCGGGATCTGATCACGAGCACAAGGGCTATCGGTGCTGGGATTCTGTTGGTCGACGGATGCGGATTTCTCGGGACGTCACTTTCGACGAGTCTCGTCCCTTCTACCCACGTCCTGTCTCTCCTTCGGCTTCCTCTGTGGAGTCTCTGTCTTTTTTGACTTTTCGGATACACCTATCTCTGTCTTGCCCTCGTCCACTGTCCGCTAAGTCTCCACATATTTCTCCTCCGGCCTCTCGCCATTGTCGCCGCTTTGCCGTCTCCTCGGCTCGTCAGCTCCCCACTACACTCGTCTACACTCGACGACCTCGTATTGAGGATCTTCCAGATGAGCCCACTTCTCCTGATGTTTCATCTTCTTCTGATGCTTCATCTTCCCCTGATGGGCCGTCTTCTCCTCGCTCGCTCTCGCGATCGCCGATCGATTCGGCCCCGCCTGCTTTTGCCTTTCTTTGGTGCGGCTACTTGTGAGCTCGCCTCCTACCGGATCTTGTTACTCATCTGAGTGGCGGCATGCCATGGCCGAGGAGATTGCGCCTCGAGCGTCTCGGTACTTGGGATCTTGTTCCTTTTCCATCTCACTCTCGTCCCATCACATGTAAGTGGGTCTATAAGATTAAGACTCGCTCTGATGGCTCTCTTGAGCGCTATAAGGCGCGTCTTGTTGCTCGTGGCTTCCAGCAGGAGCATGGTCGTGACTACGACGAGACTTTTGCTCCTGTGGCCCACATGACCACTGTCCGCGCTCTTCTTTCGGTGGCGTCTGTTCGCCACTGGTCTGTTTCTCAGCTTGATGTCAAGAATGCCTTTCTTAATGGCGAGTTGCGTGAGGAGGTCTACATGCATCCGCCACCTGGGTATTCTGTTCCTGAGGGCATGGTCTGTCGCCTTCGTCGCTCTCTCTATGGCCTTAAGCAAGCCCCTCGTGCCTGGTTTGAGCGCTTCTCCTCTGTGGTCACTTCTGCTTTGGCTTTTCAGAAGTGATCATGATCATGCGCTCTTTGTCCACACTTCGCCTCGTGGTCGGACTCTTCTTCTTCTGTATGTTGATGATATGATCATCACGGAGATGACTCTGAGTACATTGCCTTTGTCAAGGCTCGTCTTAGTGGCGATTCCTTATGTCGGATCTTGGTCCTCTTCGTTACTTCCTTGGGATTGAAGTTACTTCCACTCCAGATGGTTTCTTTATGTCCCAAGAGAAGTATATTCAGGATCTTCTTGATCGCGCCTCCCTCACTGATCAGCGTCCTGTTGAGACTCCTATGGAGCTCAATGTTCACCTCCGACCCTCTGATGGCGAGCCTCTTTCTGATCCGACTCGCTATCGCCACCTTGTTGGGAGTCTTGTCTACCTTCTCATTACTCGTCCGGATATCACTTATCCGATTCACATTACGAGTCGGTTTGTTTCGCTCCCACTCAGTCCACTCTGACCATCTTCTTGAGTTCTGCGATACCTTCGTGGGACTATCTCTCGCCGTCTCTTCTTTCCACGCTCCATTCGTTCTGACTTCAGCTTATTCGGATGCTACTTGGGCGTGATCCTCCGATCGCGGTCTATCTCTGCTTCTTGTGTTTTTCTTGGTGGTTCGCTTATTGCACGGAAGACGAAGAAACAGATCGCAGTGTCCCGTTCGAGTCAGAGGTGAGTTGCGAGCTATGGCTCTCTTGATGCAGAGATTACTTGGCTACGGTGGTTACTTGAGGATTTTGGTGTTTCACACTACACCGACTCCTCTCTTGTCGACAATGCAGTGCTATCGGTGTGCCGTGACCTGTGAAGCATGAGCTCACCAAGCATATTGGTGTTGATGCTTCCTTCATGAGGTCTTGTGTGCATGATCAGGTGATTGCTCTTCAGTATGTGCCTTCAGAGCTTCAGATAGCGGATTTCTTCACGAAGGCTCAGACTCGAGCACAGCACGGCTTCTACCTCTCCAAACTCAGTGTTGTTGATCCACCATGAGTTTGAGGGGGGGTGTTAGAGATATAGTTAGAGATATAAGTTAGAGATATGTTTTGATTTGGTTTCCTTATCTGTAACCTCATTGTGTATATATATTGGCCCATTGGCCTCATATTCAATACAAGTTGTTATTCCAACAGAGGCTTGGTTTAAATTTGAGCCAAGCCAAAATTTCTGTTTCGCTTATTGTCGTGTCGTACTCTTTACTTCTAGCGTGCTGTTGAGCAGACCAGGACAGATGGTGAATCTGTTTCCCCCTCTCTGTGTCGCAGTTCCTGTCTCTGTTCGCTTTCTTTTGTTGAAAACTGATGTAGCAACTGCTTGGTTTCTAATAACAGAAATCGCAAGTATTCCAGCTCCAAAAAAAATGCATTACATTGCGAACAACAAAATGTTCCTTTTTCATTCACTTCTCAAAACTGTACTTCTTTGTTCAACTTTTTGGCTAATTAATCATAAATGGATTGAAGCAGCAAATGAGAAGCAAAAAGCATGTACATAGTTCACCTTTACTTACTAAAATGTGCAACTTGTGATACAAGTACAGCTCCATTCCTTATTCTAGTGTAAAGTGAATCAGTGATATACTGATATGTTTGAATGAGTTGTACCATGCATTTTGAGTTCAACAGGCTCACCTGGAACATGTGGATTGTTGCATCACATATATTAGCTTGTATACTGGAATTGGACCTACTAACATACGCCAGAGAAGTATTAACACGATCTTTGATCCTTGCTAGGTTTGTATTAGACCAACTTGTCTAATGAAACTGAAGATGCTTCAGAATTCAAGTTGTTGATAAAGCATGACGGGAAGTAGTGAAAACCTGAAAAATAGCAAACAAAGCAGAAGCTTTAGCCTGTGCTGCCTAAACAACCATATAAATACAGGAGTGTAAAAATATTTCATAAATTCTTATCCCATCGATTTTTTTTTTTACTAAGAAAGAATTGAACATACCTTCAGAAAGTAACACTTCAAGAACTAACTGCTCTTTCCCGACTGCTTTCAATTCATCCCAGTTAAATTCACAATCATTTGTCAAAATGCTCCTCAATTTGATTATCTGTTCACTACCTCCCTGGAAGTATACTCTGCATCCTTGGAGATTCAAAACCTTAAGTGATTCCAACGATTTGCTTGGGAAATAAATTGTGCCCAAACAATGGTGGATCTTTAAGCGCACGAGAGATTTTAATTCCTCCAAACTGCTTGGGTTAGATGCAAATATTTCATTACAACCAGAAAGCTCGAGCTCCTCAAGTGGTGCTTTTAAACAACATACTGGCATGCCACTCAAGACTTTGCAATTATTGATTTGGACCTTTCTAAGATGTGGAAACGAAAGGGTTTCCAAATCTTGAAACTCTTCTATGTTTGACCACTTCCTCCAATTTGGCATATCAAGGAACTTCAGCTCCTCAAGAGATGGGAATACCCTGTAATTTTTTCCATAAAATTCACCTGCAATTTTTTCAAGTACTGATAGGCCTTGCAGGATTAAAATCACGAGGGACGGGAGCTGCCCAAGGGGTGGAAGTGTTAATAATTGTTTGCATTCAATAAGATGAATGCGCCGCAGCTTGGTCAAATACTGCTGGTCTGCCATCCATGCTGGAAATCCAACTCCCATGTAACATTGAATTGTCAGCTCTTCAAGATTTGCATTTGGTTTTAGACTGGCAATTGTCCTCATGCAACCATCAGATGCGGTCATTGGTGTGCCTGCTGCCAACCCCCATTTCAACACCAACTTCTTCAAGTGCCTTTTTCTGAATAATTCAGCATCACCCACTATATCTGTGCCTGTTACTTCCTCAAGATTACCAATACAAAGTTGTCCGCTAACTTCATTCAAGTCCTTCAGTTCAGTAATTTTGTGCCCTTCCATTTTACCAACAGGAAATTCCTCTAGCCCTTGGAGATTTGTCAGCTGACCTATCTTGTATATTAGAGAAACTGTGCGAGCTTCTGTATACAAGAATCGGAGGTTAACTAACTCATTCATAGCTCTAGGTAACTCTTTGAACTGACATCCTCGTATACTGAGAACTTGCAGAAGGTGCAGCTTACAGATTGAGTCTGGAAGTACTGTAATCCCACTAAAGGAGAGATCCAGAAACCTTAGGTGTGTGAATTTATTAATGACATCAGGAGCCCTTTCCAATTTAGCCTCAGAGTAAGAGAAGTCTAATACTCGCAGGCCACTTGGGTGATATAAAATATTAGCAAGTGCTTCATGTGGCTTAATTGTTCTGCGTCCATCAAAAAATAAAATGGTTCGAAGCTTATTGTCCTTTCTTAAGCCCAAGTGCACATTAAAATCAGAGAAATTGATGGCTAGGTGGCGATAAACTTCGAGGCTTCTTTTGCATTCTCCTGAATCTGTAGCTGCGTGACATTCTTTTCCAGCAATGGAACATATTGGCCCTCTAATCATATCAGGCATGATGTACCTGTTTTTCCGGATTGTAGGCTGAAAGAATGATCTGTTGAAAAGCTCGTCAAACCATTCCTTTTCCTTTTCCTCCATGCCAATCCCATCATGTTGTTGAATGAAACTAGCTATCCACATGTGAATCAACATATTCTTTTCAAACAAATAACCAGATGGGAATATTGAACAGTAACCCAAACACTTTCTAAGATGATCATTTAGATGTTCGCACATAATTGCTACTGAAGGTAGAGCAACTTCATCAGCATCTTCAGAATAGATCCACCAATGACTTTTGGAAATTTTTCGCCAATGTCCCTCGTCTAACTTTTGTCTCAGCAGCCTCCCAATTGCTTCTGCCAGTAAAGGTAAGCCATGTAAGTTTTGCACTACTTTCTTACCGATTGATTCAAGGGAAGCCTTTTTGTGCTTTCCAAATGCATGATGCTCAAAAACTCTCCAGAGCATTGGGAATGGCAAATGACCCAGTGTAATGTGAGCTGTCGTTCCAAAACTATTTGCAACCTCTTGTGATCGAGTTGTTAACAATACAACACTCCCATTTGCCCCTCCTGATAGTGTCGAACTTAGGTGACCCCGTATTTCCTGTAGATTTTCCAGTGCACCATCGAGGACGAGGAAAAACATCTTGTTTTGTATGACACTAGACAAAGTGCTTTGTGATTGGCCAGACATTCTTTGCTGATTGTCCTGTTGCTCTGCCCCAAAAGAATCGATGATATCTTCGTCGATATCCCTCGAATTGCAGTTCCCAGAGGCAAACACCCATCCCCTTAACACAAAAGCCTCCTTGACATTTGGGTTGTCGTAGATTTCTTGAGCAAGAGTGGTTTTGCCCACACCAGCTGCTCCTACAACAGATATGACTGAAACCCTCCTGGATTCTGCGCCATCTCGAGGTGGTGGTACAGTGGGTAGTATCAAGTTCAGCAGCATCTCCTTCTCCTTATCCCGACCGACGACTACCGGCCGCGTCGGTGGCAGGATTCCCATCACCCCCTCTTCGGCGTCAGCTAATTTCAGTATGTCGTGGAAACCGGTGCTACCAGTATCACTAGTGATCTTGTTCAGCTTCGTCAGGACATCTTTAAGCCTCTGGAGGTCAGTATCGGAAAGGACAAGATTCCTCAAGAACTTGAGAGCAAAGTACGCCGCTGAACTGACCTTGCTCTTGAGCATCTCCTGGATCCTCTTGGTCTCGAAGTCGTCGAGCAGGTCTTCGGCGTCGGACACGATGTCCTTGAACCGCTGCATCCACGGGGCAAATTCAGGGTTGGGGATGGCCTTGCGCTCGGTCATCTCGAGGAGGATCTTGATCCGGGGGAGCGCGCCCTCCACGTTGTACAGCATATCGGCAGCGGCCTCTCCCAGGGCGTGATGGTCCTCCATGATGGAGCGCGCCTTCTCCACGAAGTTGACGATCACGGCCCCGGCGAACCACCCGCCGACCGTCAGCCCTGGACCTACCATTTTTCGAGCTTGTGCTTTCGGGGATCAGGGGAGAGGTCGAGGGAGGAGAGACTGAGGCGAGTTCAGCGAAGTTGACCAAGGCGTGGTATGGTTTGGTGGAGCCAAGTGGAATTTGGGCTGGTCGCCTGGTCCAGCCCGAACCAATAGCATGAAAATCCAACAGCAGCAAACCATGAGTGATTTGTTTCCAAAAATAAATAAATCCATGGGCGACGTTTAAAAAAAATATTTGAGCTGCTATACAACACCTACATAATTATTTTATGGGTGCGTCTATACAACATTTAACTGTTTTCTTAACTCAAAATAATTAAATTTTAATTCATTTACAATTTCAATATACATAAATTATAAGAATTTATGTATGTAATTTTTGCTCTTGATCACTGTAACTAATGTCGAATGTCTAACATATACTTTGAGATATTTAGCAAAAACAAAGATGAAAATAAAGACAAAAAATAAAATTATATACCAACAAAATAAGACAATGTGGTGAATCCTTTATAGTCCGAAAAAAGTATTAATAAATTCAGACCCAATTCATCGTATGAGAAGAAGTGTAAATCTCAAAACATATCGGACAGATAAAAATTTAACTATTTTGACAAAAAAAACAGTCGAATATTATTTAACAAATCCTCAGAGAAGATGATATTGCCGGTCGAAGCACGAATCTCTGAGCAAAATTGTAAGATTAGATAACCGCGACAGTTTTTTTTTAATAATTTCGTTATTTATATAAAACACACGATAGTTTTTTTTTTAATAATTTCGTTATTTATATCAATTTCCCCCGAATCTATAACATTTAAATGCGCTTGAAAATCTATGCAGCTCCATCTCCTTCATCGATTAGGAATTTTGAGTTGTCTCACCTGTCACCTGTCACCTCCGAAACAACGGTGGTAGGCCAGCATGAAAGGAGCATGGAAAAAGACGTAGGACAAGGACAACAATGACTTGGTGGTACTCTCTCTCTCTCTCTCTACGCGCACGTGCGTGTGTGTGTATATATATATATATAATATGACTTGGTGGTACTCTAAAATATATATTTTTACAACTTGTGCCTATATTTTTTTTTTGAGACGGCTGTGCCAATAATTCTGAATTCTTACTTGTTTTCTTTCCGGTGCCAGTTGGGGGTTTTCAAAAAAGTGTGACAGATTTCCCACAACAGTGATATGTAATTGCTATTTTATAACATATGATTTTAAGATTTATATATCAGTCTCACATAGTGATAAAATAGCAATTGTATATAAATTTAACAGTAAATAATCAGAAATCCCTTTTTAAAAAAACACGGCTCCAAGTTGAACTAGTCCTTACGACATACTTTTTGTTAAGTACATGCAATTAAGCTCTGTCTCTCTCTCCTCTCTCACCCAAATTCTCATTCCACCATATCTTGCAAGAACGCAGAGGATGGAAGATAGTGGATGGTCTCTGCCGGCGGCGATCGGTGGGGTGGTTGGGAAGCTGCGTTTTTACCTGGGAAACAGCGGCGACTCCCACAAGTACAAGGGCACCATGAAGATGCTCGATTTGCTGGAGGAGAAGCTCAAGCTCCTCTACGAGGAGAACCTGCAGCGCGTCAATATCGATCGAGAGGAAGAGATGGCTGCATGGCTGCGGCAGGTGAAGGAGGCTGCGGACGACGCAGAAGAGCTGGTTAAGGACATGGAGGCTGAGGCGGAAGCCGGTGAGTCTGCAATTTCTGATGTTTTGGCTTGGTTTTATTCTGATAGCAGCAACCTCCTCAGAATGAAATACACCATCGGCAAACTTGTTAGTGTGTGCACTGAAGGTGAATCCATTCTTGATGTGCCAAACCTGGATGCGGATCGCCTGGAAAGCGTGCGAAATGATAGCACTTCTTTGTCCCCTGATCATGCCTTTGTTGTTGGTCGAGATGAGGAAATAGCTATGATATTGGGCATGATACTGGACGATGCCTGTTTTGTGGCTGCAACATCTCTTGAGAGCAGGGCAAGTGCTGACAGATTACACATTTCTCAGAAAGGGTGGATCATCGAGATCCTGCGGAACATAGATCTATCTAAGCATAGTCAGGACGCTCCAGAAGTAGCACCTTACCAGAAAGAAATGGGCAGGAGCGTAGAATATACCCGGGTGTGCAACAATACTGGCAGTAAAATGTGGAATCCTACAATCATTCCCATAGTTGGAATGGGTGGAGTGGGCAAAACAACTCTTGCTCAGTTCATCTTCAACGACAAAAGGGTCCAGAAGCACTTCCAGGGTCAATCTGCATGGGTCTATTTTACCAACAACATCAGAAAAGAAGAATTGATGACACAGATCTTCGTATCATTGAAGCCTCAGCATAATATTATGTCTCATGTGTTCAATCTGAACAGCCTCCACATTCAACTTCAGAACATCATAGAAGGAAAGAGGTTTTTACTTGTACTTGATGACGTATCTGATGAGATACGTGCAGTATGGAGTGATATGAGCAGTGTACTAAGCAAAGGAGCACCTGGAAGTGTCGTCTTGGTAACAACCCAACTGTATAGTGTGGCCAGCTTTGTGGGGACTACAACTCCAATATATTTAGATTCCCTACAGTGTGACAACTTGTGGGAACTTTTTAAGCATCATGCATTTGCCAGCAAACAAAGTACAGAAGCTCTAGAGCCAATTGGTAGAAAGATAGCAGACAAATTACATGGATTTCCTTTAGCAGCAGTAACAATTGGGGCATCATTGAGAAATTATTTAGATGAAGCGCATTGGGAGAGACTCTTAAAAAGTTGGTGGTGGAATATTTCAAATAACAGCTTGGGGATCCACATTATATCGTCCCTCGGAATTTGTTATTGTGAGTTACCTGCATATTTGAGGCAATGCTTGGTGTATTGTTCAATCTTTCCTAGAAATTATGTATTTCAAAAATATGAGTTGATCCAGATGTGGATAGCTAATGGTTTCGTTGAACTGGACAATTCTACTGGTCCCAGAAGGTTGGAGGATGTAGCTGGTGAATGGTTTGATGAACTTGTCGATAAGTGCTTCCTGCAACCGACAATTTGGAAAGTTTGGTATATTATGCATGATTTGGTTAGGGATTTTACAATTGCCTTAACTTGTAACGAATATCATGGTGTTGATTATACACAGGGAGATCTTCCACAAAGTGTCCGTCATTTATCCATAGATATGGATAATATGAATATGTCATGGGCTGACTATAACACACAGTTGCGATCAGTAATATTGTTTGGTGGCTTCCGTCACACCAACTCTAGCAAAGGTTATAACACTATTGATAGCATTTTGGACAACTCTTATGACACTGTTGATAGCATTTCTGAGTGGTCTTATGACACTACTGATAATGACACTGTTGATAGCTTTTCTGTGTTGTCCGCTGACACTATTGATAACGACACTGTTGATATCGTTTTGAAGAGGTCTTGTGACACTATTGGTAGCATTTTAAAGAGCTCTACAAGCTTGCGCTTATTGAACTTATCTAACATGAGAGCAAATGCTGCGACGGCATGCATTGGTGATCATCTGCTTGAAGAAGATCATATTGCATTATTTGTCAAGTTCATTACTAGACATCACATGCTTCCACGCTTGATTCACCTCAGATACCTAGATTTTTCATATAGTGGGATCACCGAACTTCCTGATTCATTATGTGGCTTGTGCAATCTCCAGGTTCTTGGTTTGCGAGGCTGTAGATTCACACAGTTACCAAGAAGCATGAACTTACTGGTTGGCCTACGGCACTTGCATGCAGATGCAGATACAGTTGCTCTAATTCATGGCATTGGACAGCTAATAAAGCTCCAAGACTTATATGAATTCCGTGTTAAAGCAGAGGATGGTCACACAATAAGTGAGTTAAGGGACATGGGGTATATTCAAGGGCCCCTTTGTATATCAGATCTTCAGAGGGTGGCTAATCGAGCAGAGGCAATTCAAGCTAACTTATTCAGAAAGGAGTATGTTACCTGTTTAGATTTAAAATGGGACAAGAATCAGTCTTCGAGAGGTAAATATGATAGAGGTCAAAATGAGCCACTTCAAGCTAGCTTACTTGAAAAGAATTGTACACCTTCAGATATATCAGGATGGATGGTAAATCCATCAGAGGTAACTACACCTGCTCTAGCCATGGAGATACTAGAGTCTTTGTCTCCACCAAGGAATCTGCAAAAGCTGAAATTTTTTGGCTACCCAGGGTTTTCTTTTCCAGATTGGGTTGGACAACTCCGGTATGTACAAGTTATTGAGATAAGCCATTGCAGAGAACTGCAGGTACTTCCACCTGTTGGACAGCTTGAGCATCTCTGGAAACTGAAGTTGCATGAGCTGCATTCCATTAAGGATATTAGTTCTGATGTTTATGGAACCTCAGATGTGGTGTTTCGATCTTTGGAGGAGGTGAGTTTTGAATCCATGATGAAATGGGAGTATTGGGAAGATGCAGGGGACAGAGAATTCTTTTCAAACCTGCAAAAGCTGCGGATTAAGAGGTGCTCCAACTTGAGGGAACTACCTTTCATGGCCTTGGGCTTTGGTATCAAAGAGCTTTATCTTTCGGGTTGTAGCTCATATGCTGGTACAGTCTCAAGGTATTTGCAGAGGCTAACTTGCCTCACCCATTTGAAGGTAAATGATTGCTCACAGAAGTTAACCCTTCCATGTCAACACCTGATATCACTGGAGTATCTGCACTTTTCAAATTGTAAGGAGATATGCTTTGAAGGTGGAATTCTTTATCTCAACAACCTGAAAAATCTACATATTTCAAGCTGCCGGAAAATCACATGAGCCCAAGAGGAACAATTGCAACATAGCGAAGAGCACATTCATGTTATGCATTCTCTCGCTGACCTTACAATGGATAACCTCTCCCTGTCCCTAAATCTTAGTAATATTCTTTGCAAGCTTCCAGCACTTCAAACTCTTTGCCTTTACAAGAACAAGATTACTAAAATCTCTCTTGTTCAAGAACAGTGGCTTGAGCAGATTACATCCCTACAAGAGCTGGAGTTTTCTTGTTGCTACCTACTAAGGCAGCTCCCATCAAACCTGGCCACTATGTCATCTTTGAAGAAGTTGACCCTGCAGTCCTGTTTCCAACTTCACTCACTGCCATTGAAAGGCCTACCAGTTAACCTAAAAGAGTTACAAATATTAGGTTGCTCACCTATACTAGAGGCACGATGTCAGAAGGAAGATGGAGAGATGTGGGTGAAGAAGAAGAGAGGGGAATGGCGGAAACAGAAAATAAATGAGTATCGACAGAAGAAAACACAGGAGTTCTGGCAAGGGTGGCTGATGTACGAGGAAGAGTGGGTGAAGAATGCCGCAGAGCAGTTGAAGAACAAGGAAGAATGGTTGGTGAATGAAGAAGAGGAGTGGCTGAAGAATAATGCAGAGGAGCTGGAAAATAAGGAAGAGGAGTGGCTGAAGAATAACGAAGAGGAGCTGGAAAATAAGGAGTATGAGTGGATCAAGACTAGGGGAAAAGACTGGCCAAAGATTGCTCACATTCCTTATATCCGTGTGAATGAAGATATTATACAGAATCTTTATCTTTGAAGCTGCAGCTTCTCCAAAAGATGTGAAGGTGAAATTCAGAACTCATTTCCATACTGCAGAAATTTCGGAATGGAGATATTTCTGTCGGACCCGGATTTTGTAAATCCAAATCCTCTGTGAAATCACTGTGCTATTCCCTGGATCAGTAGCTAGCACTCCACAGGTACATTGCTGAATCAAACCATACATGGCGCAAACTTTATTTCATTCAATAATTTACACATCAGAGTTTACATAGACCGCTTTGGGTCAATTTTTACAATAAAGGCCGGATAGGCCAAAAGAATACATTACAAAAGATAGCGGAAGCAACAACGGAAGCAAAGGGGTGAGGGCACATCTTACCGCAGTAAGTGATCGGGAACCGTGTCGCTCGATATTATCCGAAAACTTGAGACAATATAGGAGGCACACAAGAACCAACGAAGTCAGCTAGACTGGGGTGAGACTAGAACAACTAAGGACTAAACTACACTTCAACATTTCCCGGGTCTTGAGACTTCTGGATCCTTGATGCAATTGCAGTTCGTGGTTCCTGCTTACGAGGGTTTGGGAAAGAGCGAGGATGAGCACAACTACGTGCTCATGAGCCCACACACACGGATGCAATAATATACATGCAAGGTGTAACAAGGATGGCTCGGGTTCTTTTATTTGCGTAAGCGGCACTTGTAAATACTAGTATTAGAAAATCCTATCTCTTAGCATTAGGACCAAATTGCATTTTTAAAGAGATTAATTGTGCAATAATTGATAACAAAGAGAGGTTCCTCCATCTAAACTCTGTCTCATGCTTCTTTTTCTTTGGTGGTCATACCCACCTATTACCAACACCGTAAGAATACCGGAAAAACCAATCAAGGGCTAGATGAGCCCGCACATTTTTCATCCCACCCACAACAGTTTTGAAGTAGAACTATATCTTGCAAGTTCCTTTGCGCCCTTGACCGTAGGCACGGTGTTCAACTTTTTATTCTCTGCAGAGATTGTACATCTTTTACCCACAAGAGATAATCGACTTGATATGTACACACGTTTAGTAGACATGTGAATCAAGGGAGATTATCACAAGGCCTTTACAAGGCATCCTCATTGCTCATTGCACCCGCTAAGGTTTCATCCGAGAGTGGTTACGCTCTCCTCTGCGTCAACCATGCCCCAAACCCCTCTTGCGCCACACGCGGCTTGCGCCAATCACGACCCGTGTCCACGACGGCTTAAGCCAGCGACACGACTCGTGGGTCACTCCAGTGGTCCAACTCACAATGGTGGATACAAATTAGTCAGCCAGGTCGACACCATTATAGACTTGTGGTTGTACTGTTTTACAATAGGAGGTCGTCACAGGATTAGGTCCTTAAGATCATCTGGGCGGTTCTTACCACATACCATCCACAAAATATCACAGGCTACATTAGCACCCAACCATTTACCCGCCAGCTTACCATCCGCCTAGATGGGTATTAGCAAATTTTAGAGTTTTGGAGAAGTATAAAACAAATTATCCAACATTCCAGTCATTCTCCCCAATGACTGCCCAAAACAATTGACGATGATTAAAGGATGATGATTTGGGGTAGGTAATACCCCGGTACTTAAACAAGTCTAGCATGGCGTTTAAGTACGACCTATAACTAGTAAGTTACCAGATAATTACTAGGGTGACAATTGGTATTGGAAGTTCAACTTTCAAGGGATTGGAATAATAATTTATTAATCATCAAGTAGGCATTTAACTACCTTAGAGTGTTTGACATACATTTGCATAGAAATTTAAAGCATGCATTTTGATATTTCAAAAGAATATAATTTGCATAAATTGTGGGATCAATATGATCAAAGTGTTAACTCGCCTGGGCTATTTTTACCGTGGCCTTGATCTTACTCAAAGCCTGATTAGACCGAGGTTCGAAGTCTTGATCGGCGTCTCTGCTTGAATCTTGGATCTGCTGGAGTCGTCGATTCTTCTGGACTTCGACTTCTAATTACGCAATAACGATTGAAAAACCAAATAAATACAAGAATCCAAGAGACCAAATAAAACACAAGAGCCTCGGAAAGATTACGAAGGACGGCCTGAGAGGATGGTTTGAGCGACACTGGAATGTTTGACAGAGTCAAACGTCCAGTTGGGCGAAAAGGAGGAATGACAGAGGATTTTCTGCCATGAGGGAGGATACAAAGAAGGTATGGTCAAAGTAGCTTTGCCGGAATGCTCTACTGCGGATTAGAAGACAGCAAGACTACCAAAACAGGCGACATGGCAACAAAGCAACTCGACTACCGGTTCTATACCAATCTAGAATACTTGATCGACACAAAATCTAATGGCAATTTAATAACAAACTCATCTGCCAGATAATACTCATCTATCAAAAGCTAGCTACTCAACTTACTACTACAACCTATTACCAAATCAAGACACAAATTCTATTGCCAACCCACAAATCATTTCCAAACAATACGAATGGACAAAGCAATCCAATCAATACTTCCAGCTTTCACCAAATATCATTATTTCCACAATCATTGTCCTACTGACGAACACTATCCAACAGCTAACAATTGATTAACAAATCCAATAGACAGTACTACTACTGAAGATTAAAACTAACCCTGCAAGCAGGAGTACAATTAACAATTCAATTGCTATCAAGACTCTTATACTGAGGATCAGTAATCACAAATAATTAATCAAAATCAACTTACTGCCAACAACACATTCTACTAATCCATGGCGACACTTCTTAATCGTTGGATCGATTGCAACCTCGATGCTACTGCTATGGTCCGGAAAGGTAACTACGAATCAAATGCTGACAATCGAAATATATGAATAACGATTGATCGAAAGTTCTACAACAACTCAAGTGACAATAACACAACCTCAACTCTCGATTGATCACAGACTTACCAAAGGCAAGCCAGACTAACTATTAACCTAATGAGCCAAAACACAAATGCCAAATCAATAAGAAGCCTACCGCTGAACAACATTCAAAACGACAATTACTAATGATTCTTGACAAAACTCTAGACTGGATTAAATACAGACAAAATCACAAGTTCACTGACATCCAATGATCAAGGAACTAATGAGCATTAGACATCAATTAATACTGTCAACAATTTTGACATGGGAAACAATACTCAATACATGGATTCAATTATCAACTTATACAACACAAAATTATGAATTGTCAGATCACAGATTCTCAACTTGATAGATCAACACAGATGGTCTTTCTTTTGCCAGTGTACAACATACTCATTACTGCCAACAGATCAAGAGCTGAGGAGCAACACAACACAGACCACAAACAACACAGCCAACTATACTGATGCTCAAATCACTAACAATAGTCACTGATCCACGATGATCCTTGACAAATCTTGATCAACCTCATCGCTATTGTCTTCTTGGTTCGCCATAGGAGTGAAATTGGCAGGGAAAGCAGGGGAGGGGGCTCGGTCAAGGCAGAGAGGGACAGGGCAAGGGGGAGGCTCGGCCAAACACACACACACAGAGGGAGCAGCAGGGCACACACACGGGAAGGGAAGCAGGGAGAAGGGCTTCGGGTGAGGGCTGCCAGAGGGAGGGGGGTGGTGCGGCGGGCGGACAGAGCCAAGGATGTTGGTGGCGTTGTCAGCCGAGGGAGAACCAGGAGAGAGAGAAAGAGCCGGGGAGGTGGAGGGGGCTTACCGAGGGTTGGGTGGAAGGGAGGCCATGATAGGTCGGTGGAGGAGCCAGCTGTCAGCGGCAATGGTCCTCGGGAGGCGAGGCCGCATGGCCGGTGTGGTCGGGAGGCACGGGGTGCGTCGCCACGGCGCTCAGCCACGGCGACCGGGTCTGGGCTGAGGCGGCGACGAGGGCACGCCGAAGACAGAGGGCACCGGTCGGAGGAGAAAGCCGGCGGTCGTTGGGAGATACTTACGAGGAGGGAGAAGGAAGGAGCGGGAGAGGCGGAGGGGCTCGGGCCTCTTTATAGCCGTGAGGAGAAGATCCATTGGAGGAGCGGCGTCGGCGAATCTTGGCGGCATGGGCGCGGAGTGGGCGCGGTATGGCGCCGCGAGTGGCGATGGCGTGGCGGCGAGGCAGGCGGAGCGGGCGGTGGAGGTGACGCTGCGGCGATTGGAGTTGGTGGCGGCGGCGAGTGAAGCGGGCGCTGCGATGGAAGCGATTAGGCGGCGTGCGGTGAAGCGGCGCGAGGCATGGCGGCTGGCGGTCGGTGGAGGTGGGGCGGAGTTGGCGGGCTGGGCCGGGCCGAGAGGCGGATCTGGCGGCCATGGGGATGAAGTGGCGGAGGAGGCAAGCGAGAGAGAGATGGGGAGAGGAGGCGATGCGGGCGAGATGGGGAAGAGAGAGACGGGCGACGGGAGGAGAAAGAGATAAGGAGAGAGGAGAATGGGCGAGCGGGCCGAAGGAGGCGAGGGGATAAGGGAGAGAGGGAGAAAGCAGGCGGCGGTGTGGCCGGAAAACGGACGTGGGCGAGGAGAAAGGAGAGGGTGGCCGAGCGGCCAAGGAGGTGGGCCGGAGGAAAGAATAGTGCTGGCCGGGAGAGGGAGGCAAGAATTGAAAGGATTAAATTCAAAATAAAATTTTAAATTTGAAAATTTTGAGGATGAGTTTGAAACACAAACCCGAGCTTAAAGAGTGCTCGAGAATTTTAGAAATTTAAGCGGCAAACGAAAATCATTGAAACTCAAAATTGAATAACCAACACTATTTGCGATCTGAAAAACAGGGTGTTACAAACCTACCCACCTTAAAATGAATCTCGTCCCCGAGATTCGGGTGGCTCAGAAAACAGGCAAGGGAGGTCGGTCTTCAACTGATCTTTGGCTCCCAAGCGGCTTCTTGATCCGGGGTGTCTGGCTTGCTTCTTCAAACACTCTGAGGCTTTTCTTGAGCTGAGAGACGCGGAGCAGGTTGTCGACATCTGACAAACTTTTCCGGTTAAACCAGGTACCATGATTTCCTTTAACTTAAGGGGGTTGGCAAAATAGCCTTACAACAAGCTTCTTTTGACACAAAAGAGGGCAAAGCTCCAGCATAACATGCGCTGGTACAAATTTTGCATACTCAATACATCCTTCATACTTCTGAGCGGATCAGCTACCCACCTTAAAATGAAGGGTGCTCAGTACTAGCTGTCTCTGCCAATCTTCATTTATGAGCTTCACGGTGGTCAGGAAACTTGTCCTTTACAATACCACTGGTTTGGTTTTGACTTGGCATGGAAGCGGCTTTGGATGCCTGCGGGATCTGACGACTTTTGCTTGAAGCTGAAATCTGTACTCGAGCTGGTGTAGTCCTGAAGTTGAATCTCACCGGGGTGATTGGTTGAGGGCATTTTCTGGCGAAATGACCACTTTCTCCACAGTTGAAACAACGAAGATGAGCGATTGGGTTTCGCATTGCAGGCTGGGGAAGACGAAGAAGGTCTTCACTTCTTTCCATCTCTTCTGAGGTATTCTGACATTTTGGCACAACCTGATTTTCCTCTTTCAAGGTCAGATGGTGGTTGTCCTTGCCATCCTTACTTACGACGAGTCTCGCGGCAACTTGAAGACTTGTCCTTTGCAACTCAATTGCTTTGGTCAGAATCGGACGCAAGAAGCAATCTTTGGGGCAGTGGTCTTGTCCTTCACAAAGGAAACAGGTGACTTTACTCATCGGGCATTCTCCTGGCTGGTGATCCTTACCACAGTTGGGGCAGTTGAAACATTGATCTATCTGATGTCCTTTTTCACCACAACGCGTGCAGGCTATCTGGTTCACAGGGCAATCTTCTGATTGATGGTGTTCCTCACAGCGGGGACAAAAGGGCACTGGGCATGAGTAGCAATAAGTGTCCATATTGCCCGCATGTGAAGCATGTCCTTTTGCACCTTGTCTTAATGGAGGACATAATTGGGCAAAGATGTCCCGACTTGCTACATTCAAGACAAGCAACATGGCGGGGCTTCCGGTCTTCGGTAGAACTTCACGGTACAACTTGCTTTTATTGAGACCTTTGAGAAATTCTTCATTGCTAAAGTGAGGTTGGTGATGATGATGTTCTTGTTGACTCTTCATGTTTCCGTTTGGGACAAGCTGTTCTTGCGGTGTCTGGGTTGCATAATAGTGACACTTGATTCCTTGGTCTTGCTTTCTTTGGGGGCATCGGTTGGCGAAGTGTCCCGGATTCTTGCAATGGAAGCAGATATTGTCCTTCAGGGGTCTTCCTGGTGTAGCGGTACCATCGTCCTTGGGTATTTCTTGAGGTTGACGGGTGGCCGGGTCTGCTTTGTCGTCTTCTGCACCACTTGCACGACGAAGCTTTTTCTGAGGACATCTATTAGCATAGTGCCCTTTTTCTCCGCAGGTGAAGCAGTGAAGGCTAGCCGCGGGTTTGACTGTTGCAGGCTGTCTGGCGGGACTACTCCCATTGGAAAGCAGAGTTGGAGTTGAAGTTGGAGCCTTCGGTGGCCGGATTGCTGACTTCTTTCTTTGGAAACTGACACCACTTCCTTCGGCTGCTGATCTCTTTGGTGCCATCTGAGAGAACAACCTAGGTTAGGAGGATTTATATGAGGGTTCACTGGCCCTCTAAGGCACACAGAAGATACTCAAAACCAAACGTGGAAAATGATCAATTACAATACAAAGCCTAGAATGGCTGCATTATATTAAAGGGGTTAAGTGTTACACGACTTTTCTGATCTGACATATAGGCCACACTAAGCCATGACACGGATATCGCATACAACGTCTACAAAGAAGGAAACAAAGGCACTTGCAACCAAGGGACTGCTAATGCAAGCACTGCTAGCCAACCTAGACTAGCCTAACTATTCCCACACGAAGACGCAGACTTCGGGGTTGGATTGTCCTTCCAGGAGAGGCAGATGGTAGTAGAAAGGCGATTCCCGCAGAAGGTCAATGTGCATCCGGTCGAGCGTTTGCGGTGCGAAGCATCTTTGCGTCTTGAATCTGCATCGTCACACCGCTGTGAGTAGTCCGAGTGAAGGTGTGGCGACGAACTCACCTCTCTAGCATAGAGGAAAACCTCCATGGTCCATGACTCTTGGTCCTGGGTTTGAGTCTTTCGGCCTCTGAAGATAGGCTTGCGGTTGTAGTCCAGGTGGTACATGAGTTGGCGAAGGAAATCCATACACTCATCTCCATTTTCTTCGTGAGAAAGCAAGTCCCACGGACCATCGGACGAAGGGGTCGCCATCTACAATTTTTGAAACAAGTGGAGAGTCAGACTGAGTAAAATTTAAGTGAAATCAACGAAAGTTGAAGAACTAAGAAGGGTAAGTCATAGTAAATAATACGTTATATTTTGCCAAAGCTTTTCTTAGGTTTTGAAAATAGCACTCAAGTCCTTAGGCTCGACCAGTCTAATTAAGATTCCTACAGTCATAGGCTCTGATACCAGCTCTGTCGGACCCGGATTTTGTAAATCCAAATCCTCTGTGAAATCACTGTGCTATTCCCTGGATCAGTAGCTAGCACTCCACAGGTACATTGCTGAATCAAACCATACATGGCGCAAACTTTATTTCATTCAATAATTTACACATCAGAGTTTACATAGACCGCTTTGGGTCAATTTTTACAATAAAGGCCGGATAGGCCAAAAGAATACATTACAAAAGATAGCGGAAGCAACAACGGAAGCAAAGGGGTGAGGGCACATCTTCAGCAGGCAAGTATCGGGGAACCTGTACGCCCGATATTATCCGAAAACTTCAGACAATATAGGAGGCACACAAGAACCAACGAAGTCAGCTAGACTGGGGTGAGACTAGAACAACTAAGGACTAAACTACACTTCAACATTTCCCGGGTCTTCAGACTTCTGGATCCTTGATGCAATTGCCAGTTCCAGGGTTCCTGTTTCTGAGGGTTTGGGGAAAGAGCGAGGATGAGCACAACTACCGTGCTCGCGAGCCCACACACACGGATGCAATAATATACATGCAAGGTGTAACAAGGATGGCTCGGGTTCTTTTATTTGCGTAAAGCAGCACTTGTAAATACTAGTATTAGAAAATCCTATCTCTTAGCATTAGGACCAAATTGCATTTTTAAAGAGATTAATTGTGCAATAATTGATAACAGCAGAGGTTCCCTCCATCGGAAACTCTGTCTCATGCTTCTTTTTCTTTGGTGGTCATACCCACCTATTACCAACACCGGGTAAGAATACCCAGGAAAAACCAATCAAGGGCTAGATGAGCCCCGCACATTTTTCATCCCACCCACAACAGTTTTTGAAGTAGAACTATATCTTGCAAGTTCCTTTGCCCGCCCTTGACCGTGGGCACGGCTGTTCGAACAGTTTTTTATTCTCTGCAGAGATTGTACATCTTTTACCCACAAGAGATAATCAGCTTGATATGTACACACGTTTCCGTAGACATGTGAATCAAGGGGAGATTATCACAAGGCCTTTACAAGGCATCCCTCATTGCTCATTGCACCCGCTAAGGTTTCATCTGAGAGTGGTTACGCTCTCCCTCTGCGTCAACCATGCCCCCAAACCCCCTCTTGCGCCACACGGCGGCTGCGCCAACACACGACCCGTGTCCACGACGGCTTAAGCCAGCGACACGACTCGTGGGTCACTCCAGTGGTCCAACTCACAATGGTGGATACAAATTAGTCAGCCAGGTCGACACCATTATAGACTTGTGGTTGTACTGTTTTACAATAGGAGGTCGTCACAGGATTAGGTCCTTAAGATCATCTGGGCGGTTCTTACCACATACCATCCACAAAATATCCTGGGCTACATTAGCACCCAACCATTTACCCGCCAGCTTACCATCCGCCCAGATGGGTATTAGCAAATTTTAGAGTTTTGGAGAAGTATAAAACAAATTATCCAACATTCCAGTCATTCTCCCCAATGACTGCCCAAAACAATTGACGATGATTAAAGGATGATGATTTGGGGTAGGTAATACCCCGGTACTTAAACAAGTCTAGCATGGCGTTTAAGTACGACCTATAACTAGTAAGTTACCAGATAATTACTAGGGTGACAATTGGTATTGGAAGTTCAACTTTCAAGGGATTGGAATAATAATTTATTAATCATCAAGTAGGCATTTAACTACCTTAGAGTGTTTGACATACATTTGCATAGAAATTTAAAGCATGCATTTTGATATTTCAAAAGAATATAATTTGCATAAATTGTGGGATCAATATGATCAAAGTGTTAACTCGCCTGGGCTATTTTTACCGTGGCCTTGATCTTACTCAAAGCCTGATTAGACCGAGGTTCGAAGTCTTGATCGGCGTCTCTGCTTGAATCTTGGATCTGCTGGAGTCGTCGATTCTTCTGGACTTCGACTTCTAATTACGCAATAACGATTGAAAAACCAAATAAATACAAGAATCCAAGAGACCAAATAAAACACAAGAGCCTCGGAAAGATTACGAAGGACGGCCTGAGAGGATGGTTTGAGCGACACTGGAATGTTTGACAGAGTCAAACGTCCAGTTGGGCGAAAAGGAGGAATGACAGAGGATTTTCTGCCATGAGGGAGGATACAAAGAAGGTATGGTCAAAGTAGCTTTGCCGGAATGCTCTACTGCGGATTAGAAGACAGCAAGACTACCAAAACAGGCGACATGGCAACAAAGCAACTCGACTACCGGTTCTATACCAATCTAGAATACTTGATCGACACAAAATCTAATGGCAATTTAATAACAAACTCAGCTGCCAGATAATACTCATCTATCAAAAGCTAGCTACTCAACTTACTACTACAACCTATTACCAAATCAAGACACAAATTCTATTGCCAACCCACAAATCATTTCCAAACAATACGAATGGACAAAGCAATCCAATCAATACTTCCAGCTTTCACCAAATATCATTATTTCCACAATCATTGTCCTACTGACGAACACTATCCAACAGCTAACAATTGATTAACAAATCCAATAGACAGTACTACTACTGAAGATTAAAACTAACCCTCGCAAGCAGGAGTACAATTAACAATTCAATTGCTATCAAGACTCTTATACTGAGGATCAGTAATCACAAATAATTAATCAAAATCAACTTACTGCCAACAACACATTCTACTAATCCATGGCGACACTTCTTAATCGTTGGATCGATTGCAACCTCGATGCTACTGCTATGGTCCGGAAAGGTAACTACGAATCAAATGCTGACAATCGAAATATATGAATAACGATTGATCGAAAGTTCTACAACAACTCAAGTGACATTAACACAACCTCAACTCTCGATTGATCACAGACTTACCAAAGGCAAGCCAGACTAACTATTAACCTAATGAGCCAAAACACAAATGCCAAATCAATAAGAAGCCTACCGCTGAACAACATTCAAAACGACAATTACTAATGATTCTTGACAAAACTCTAGACTGGATTAAATACAGACAAAATCACAAGTTCACTGACATCCAATGATCAAGGAACTAATGAGCATTAGACATCAATTAATACTGTCAACAATTTTGACATGGGAAACAATACTCAATACATGGATTCAATTATCAACTTATACAACACAAAATTATGAATTGTCAGATCACAGATTCTCAACTTGATAGATCAACACAGATGGTCTTTCTTTTGCCAGTGTACAACATACTCATTACTGCCAACAGATCAAGAGCTGAGGAGCAACACAACACAGACCACAAACAACACAGCCAACTATACTGATGCTCAAATCACTAACAATAGTCACTGATCCACTGATGATCCTTGACAAATGCTGATCAACCTACTGCTATTGCTGCTGGTTCGGCCATAGGGAGTGAAATTGGCAGGGAAAGCAGGGGAGGGGGCTCGGTCAAGGCAGAGAGGGACAGGGCAAGGGGGAGGCTCGGCCAAACACACACACACAGAGGGAGCAGCAGGGCACACACACTGAAGGGAAGCGGGGAGAAGGGCTTGGGTGAGGGCCGCGAGAGGGGGGGGGGTGCGGCGGGCGACAGAGCCAAGGATGTTGGTGGCGTTGTCAACCGAGGGGAGAACCGGGGAGAGAGAAAGAGCCGGGGAGGTGGAGGGGGCTTACCGAGGGTTGGCTGGAAGGGGAGGCCGCGGTAGGTCGGTGGAGGAGCCCACTGTGCAGCGGCAATGGTCCTCGGGGAGGCGAGGCATGGCACTGCCGTGGTCGGGAGGCACGGGTGCGTCGCCACGGCGCTCCAGCCGGCGACCGGTCTGGGTCCGAGGCGGCGACGAGGGCACGCCGAAGACAGAGGGGCACCGGTCGGAGGGAGAAAGCCGAAGCGGTCGTTGGGGAGATACTTACCAGGGAGGGAGAAGGGAAGGAGCGGGGAGAGGCAGAGGGGCTCGGGCCTCTTTATAGCCGTGAGGAGAAGATCCGCTGGAGGAGCTGACGTCGGCGAATCTTGGCGGCATGGGCGCGGAGTGGGCGCGGTATGGCGCCGCGGAGTGGGCGATGGCGTGGGCGACGAGACGGGCGGAGCGGGCGGTGGAGGTGACGCTGCGACAGTTGGAGTTGGTGGCGAGGCGACGCGAGGTGGGGCGGCGCCTGCAGATGGAGCGATTGAGGCGACGTGCGGTGAAGCGGCCAGGCATGGCGGCCTGGCGGAGTCGGTGGAGGTGGGGGCGGAGTTGGCGGAGCTGGGCCGGGCCGGAGAGGGGCGGATCTGGCGGCCATGGGGATGAAGTGGGCGGAGGAGGCAAGCGGCGACGAGAGAGATGGGGAGAGGAGGCGATGCGGGCGAGATGGGGAAGAGAGAGACGGGCGGCGGGAGGAGAAAGAGATAAGGAGAGAGAGAATGGGCGGCGGGCCAAGGAGGCGAGGGATAAGGAGAGAGGAGAACAGGCGGCGGTCGTGGGCGGGAAAACGGACGTGGGCCGGGCGAGGAAAGGGAGAGGGTGGCCGAGCGGGCCGGAAGGAGGTGGGCCGGAGGAAAGAATAGTGCTGGCCGGGAGAGGGAGGCAAGAATTGAAAGGATTAAATTCAAAATAAAATTTTAAATTTGAAAATTTTGAGGATGAGTTTGAAACACAAACCCGAGCTTAAAGAGTGCTCGAGAATTTTAGAAATTTAAGCGGCAAACGAAAATCATTGAAACTCAAAATTGAATAACCAACACTATTTGCGATCTGAAAAACAGGGTGTTACAATTTCTCTGTTTCACATAACTAGTTGTCTAATCTAGCTGCCCAGTTGCACATTAGTCTTCACTCCATATATATTTTACTGGGGAACATATACGATCATCAGCTAGCTATTTCTTAGGAAGAAATTTACGATGACACAAATTGCCACGTAGTTTATTTGCTTAATCTCTTTTGACTCTGTTTGTTTAGGCTTAGGCTTAGGCTTTTTAGTTTATAGCTTAAAGTCAGCTTTTTGGTTTAATCAGCTTATAAACCCCTCGGCTTTTAAGCTAAGTTTTAGTATTTGGTAATCTGACTGTTTATATGATGTTGGCTTATTGAGTTGTGTGTAAAGGATAAAAAGTCTGAATTACCCTCGAGGGTTTGAAGGATGTTTTTAAAGATAAATTTTAACTTATCGTGTATATAAACTGCAGGGGGGCTTGCATTTGGCACTGGTAATTCATGCTTCGGATGCTCACTGGAACTTCTATGAGGCTATTAATCAGGCTACACACACACACACACACACACTGTGAGCTCCCATCAATACAATTTCCATAGTAAAACAAAACTCAGGTCCAATATAACAATTGAACTTTAAGTACAATACCAGTAACAAGAAGATAGACGGCATGGTACTTTCAAACGCGAAAGACCCCAATTTCACTTGTATGATTGTATCAGTTGTAACTTGGGTTACAGAAAGGGTTCTCATCATATAAAGGGTTAGTGAAATGTTCACTGCTGAATCCTTGAAAGCTCCTCCTTTGTCTTCACCAAAACCTTCAAGTTTCGTCGATCAGTTGCTCCTCTTCCATCTCCGCGAATTGTACATGCTTGGGTTGGGATGCTTGGGTCTCGACTCTTTGCGGCCAACCTTTCATCTCAGCAATTCAGCCACGATCGAGAGCCATCTATCACGATCCAAATCGTCGAAACCTTCAGCAAACTCCAATGTTAATGTTACAGCTTCAATCTTTATGCATATATACATACTGTACCAAAAAAATTATAATACCACAAGCAGTACCTAGCACACACATCAAGTTCTCTTGCTAAACTATAGATTAACTAAAATAAGGAACAGTAACCAGTGTTAGAGATATAGTTAGAGATATATTTGTGTTAGAGTAGGACTCTAGATTGTTGATTTGGTTTCCTTATCTGTAACATCTATTGTGTATATATACTGACCAATTGGCCCCTGATAATACAAGTTGCAATTCCAACATGGTATCAGAGCATTAGGGTTACCTGTTCTAGTCGCTGCCGCCGGCTTCTGCTCGTGCAACTTCGTCTGTCGCTTCGACGGCATCATCTCATCTACGCCCGCAGCTGACGGCCTCGTCACCGACTCCCGCGCCGGCCTCCGCCGTCTCGGGAGCCCCCTCGCTCTCTTCGGGCGACCGCCGCCACCGCCGCCGCCCATCGAAGAGGCGCAGAGTAGCCGGAGCGGGACCGCAGGAGCAGCGAGAGGAGTCGCCGCCGCCACTCCATACTCGGCCGCCGCCGCCAGCCGCCGCCGCCGCTCCATCCGGCCGCCCGCCGCCGCGCTCCATCCGGCGAGCCGCGGCCAGCCGCCGACTTCGGTCGGCTCGAGAGGAGTCGTCGCCGCCGTCTCGAGGCGCCTCGCTCTGTCGGCCGCCGCCGCCGTCTCGAGGCGCCTCGCTCGGTCGGCCGCCCGCCGCTCCATCCGGCGAGCCGCGGCCAGCCGGCGACTCGCCGTTTCTCTGGTCGACCTACTCGCCGCCGCCGCCACGCGGCGCTGCGCCCGCGCGCCACCCGCGCGGCCAATGGTATCATTGGGAACCTAGTCGTTCCCCAGCCCCGTTTTCTAAAGGTCGGGCCGAAGGAAAAAGAGAAAAAAAAGAGAGAAAAAAAGAGAGAAAAAAAGGGGAAAAAAACGTTGGTCTGATCGCCGCGCTGTCCAGCGCCGCCTATTAGACCACGTTACCTTGGTCGCCGCGTCGTCCAGCGCCGCCTACCAATGGGTACTGTTTCCCTTCCTCGCTGCCCGGTGATCTTCGATGGTGTTAACTACACCGACTTCGTGTCCCACATGCGCATCCACATGCGTGGTCTTCGTCTTTGGGGTGTCCTCTCTGGCGATGTCACCTGCCCGCCATGCCCTACTCCTCCGACGAAGCCTACGTCTGTTGCACTTTCCCCGACAGCTGACGAGGCTGCTATTGAGGCTGCTGGTTTTGTTGATGAGAAGGCTGCCTCTGTCTATCAAGAGGCTTTGGATTTCTACATGGATCAATTGACTACCTACACTTAGTGGTGCGACGACGACGCCGGAGCCGCTTTTCTTCATCGCGATGTCCACCTCGCCTCTTACGAGATTGTGGGATTTTCTGCGGCTGTCCAGATGTGGACTCATCTTCGACAACGCTATGAACCCTCTGGAGATGCCCTCTACCTATCAGTAGTTCGCCAGGAGCACTCTCTTCAGCAGGGCGATGCTACTGTTGACGCCTTCTCGCTCGAGTTCGCACCAAGGCGTCAATCGGACTCTCTTCACACCGCCGGTATGCTGTTCTGACTCGTCTTTGCTGGCCGATGCGTCTTGACTGGAGTTTCATCGTGTCTACGAGTTCCTTACTCGCCGTCCCGAGTTCGAGCGGCGTGCCCGACTACTTGCACGCCACCCTCGTGTCACTCTTCCGAGGCCCTTACCGAGATACGTGCAGAGAGAGACTCGTCTAAGTGGTCTTGGTCCGATGCCACTCCCCTCGTACTCGCCGCCGTACACCGCTACACCGATCGCTTCACGCTTGATCTGCTTCCTCCTCCGATCGCCACAGTGGTGGTGGCCGCCTTCCATCTAACGGTGGTCGTCATCGCTGCTCCTACTGCGACAAGATCGGCCACATTGAGTCTCGATGCTACAAGAAACAATGGCATATTTCACGCCGTTCTTCTCCTAGCACGGCACCAAGATTTCTACAACGACATCCGCATCGACTACTTCGCGTTTTCTCTCCTCGAGCGTGAGATAGCCGGACTTCGACGATCGCTGTCGCCGTGTTCTTCCTCGGCGTGTTCTGCGGTTTCTCGCGACCGACTCTTGAACCGAAACCACCTCCTACACGACAGTACCTCCCGTGGATCCTTGATTCCGAGCATCCTTCCACATGACTTCCGATTCTTCCACTCTATCTTTTGTTACACCTCTTGATTCCCCGTCGGTGTTCTTACTGCTGATGGTACCTCTCTTTCTGTCTCTGGTAGAGGACCTCTTAGCAACTCATCTTTTCATGTTCCTTCAGTTGCTCATGTTCCTCGCCTAACCATGCAGCTTCTTTCTGCTGGATGATTCTCGACCTTGGTTATCGGATCATTCTCGACTCGACTCTTGTTGTGTTCGGGACCGCCACACGGAGCTCGGTTGGTTCGGCCTCGGCGCCTTGACTCGCGGCGTCTGGGAGCTTGATCTGCTTCACCTTCCTTCCGTTGCCACCGTCGCCGCCAGCTCTCCCCCTCTGCCACTCCGTCTTACCGGCTCTTTCCAACAATGGCATCACCGTCTTGGCCATCTGTGTGGCTCTCGTCTGTCGTCTTTAGTTCGTCGTGGTCTTCTGGGGTCTGTCTCAGGAGACGTGTCTCTACATTGTCAGGGCTGTAAGTTAGGCAAACAGCTTCAGCTTCCTTATCCTCATAGTGAGTCAGTGTCTCAACGTCCATTTGATCTTGTTCATTCAGATGTTTGGGGTCCGGCTCCCTTCGTTTCGAAAGGGGGTCATCGATACTATATCATATTTATAGATGATTTCTCTCGCCACACTTGGATATATTTCATGTCTTCTCGTAGTGAGGTCTTGTCTATCTATAAACAGTTTGCCACTATGGTTCGCACACAGTTCTCCACTCCTATTCGTGTCTTTCGTGCTGACTCTGCTGACGAGCACCTCTCTCATCACTGCGCGAGCTTCTTCTCGAAAGGGGCACTCTCTTCCGATTCTCTTGTCTTGGTGCTCATGCTCAGAATGGTGTTGCTGAGCGCAAGCATCGTCACTTCCTTGAGTCGGCTCGTGCACTGATGATTGCCGCCTCTATTCCACCTCACTTTTGGGCGGAGGCTGTTTCCACTGCCACCTATCTCGTCAACATCCAAGATTCTTACGCTCTTGGTGCAATCCCTATTGAGCGTCTCTGTGGTCTCCTTCGACTACTCGCCTTCGCTGCATTTGGCTGCGTTTGCTCGTTCTCCTCGCCTCGAGAACGCACTAAACCGACTTTCGATCCATTGAGTGTGTCTTTACGGGTGCAATCTTGAGCACAAGGGCTATCGGTCTTTGGGATCTGTTGGTCGACGGATGCGGATTTCTCGGGATGTGACTTTCGACGAGTCTCGCCCCTTCTACCCACGTCTGTCTCTCCTTCGACTTCCTCTGTGGAGTCTCTGTCCTTTGACCTTTCGGATACACCTATCTCGTCTCCACATATTTCTCCTGTGGCTTCTCCGCCATTATCGCCACTGTTTCGTCTCCTGCGGCTCCTCGGGCTCCCCACTACACTCGTCTACACTCGTCGACCTCGTATTGAGGATCTTCCGATGAGCCCACTTCTCCCGATGTTTCATCTTCTTTTGATGCTTCATCTTCCCCTGATGGGTCGTCTTCTCCTCGCTCGCTCTCCGCGATCGCCACCGATTCGGCCCGCCTGCTTTTGCCTTTCTTTGCGCAGACTACTTGTGAGCCTCGCCTCCCACCGGATCTTTGTTACTCATCCCGAGTGGCGACATGCCATGGCCGAGGAGATTGCCGCCTCGAGCGCATTGGTACTTGGGATCTTGTTCCTTTTCCATCTCACTCTCGTCCCATCACATGTAAGTGGGTCTATAAGATTAAGACTCGCTCTGATGGCTCTCTTGAGCGCTATAAGGCGCGTCTTGTTGCTCGTGGCTTCCAGCAGGAGTATGGTCGTGACTACGACGAGACTTTTGCTCCTGTGGCCCACTTGACCACTGTTCGCCACTGGTCTGTTTCTCAACTTGATGTCAAGAATGCCTTTCTTAATGGCGAGTTGCGTGAGGAGGTCTACATGCATCCGCCACCTGGGTATTCTGTTCCTGAGGGCATGGTCTATCGCCTTCGTCGCTCTCTCTATAGCCTTAAGCAAGCCCCTCGTGCCTGGTTTGAGCGCTTCTCCTCTGTGGTCACTGCTGCTGGTTTTTCAGCAAGTGATCATGATCCTGCGCTCTTTGTCCACACTTCGTCTCGTGGTCTGACTCTTCTTCTTACGTATGTTGATGATATGATCATTACGGAGATGACTCGAGTACATTGCCTTTGTCAAGGCTCGTCTTAGTGAGCGCCCTCATGTCGGATCTTGGTCCTCTTCGTTACTTCCTTGGGATTGAGGTTACTTCCACTCCAGATGGTTTCTTTATGTCCCAAGAGAAGTATATTCAGGATCTTCTTGATCGTGCCTCCCTCACTGATCAGCGTCCTGTTGAGACTCCTATGGAGCTCAATGTTCACCTCCGACCCTCTGATGGCGAGCCTCTTTCTGATCCGACTCGCTATCGCCATCTTGTTGGGAGGCTTGTCTACCTTGCTGTTACTCGTCCGGATATCACTTATCCAGTCCACATTCTGAGTCAGTTTGTTTCTGCTCCCACTCAGGTCCACTACAGCCACCTTCTTCGAGTTCTGCGATACCTTCGTGGGACTATCTCTCGCCGTCTCTTCTTTCCACGCTCCAGCTCGTTACAGCTTCAGGCTTATTCGGATGCTACTTGGGCCATTGATCCCTCTGATCGTCGGTCTATCTCTGCTTACTGTGTTTTTCTTGATGATTCGCTTATTGCCTGGGTAGCGATTTCACTAGCTTCCACAACATACACCTGTAAGAGCATTTGAAGAGAGAGAGAGAGAGAGAGAGAGAGAGATGTTCACTGTTAGAAGGCAGAAAAACTGATCTGTGAAAACAGATCATTAAAAACAGATCGGTGAAAACATCATTAATGTTAGAGTTGCATATACTACAGCAATTCCACTCAAATTCAAATCTGGCAAAAACACAACTCTTATTAGTTATGCCAGATGTGTATCACTTTTGTAAGGATAATGGAAATGTAGACATGATAAATTTAAGCTGGTTTTTACTTTTCTGATAGCATAAATAATATCAAGCCTTGAAATTCCATCTTACAATACTTGTTGCTGCACATGGGGACAGTCAATTGATTTAAGCTGCTAACTTGCAAGCAGAACTGTAGAACTGCAAAACTACCTTTGGAACCCAGCACATAGTATACTACATTGCACTATAGCAGAATTCCACTGACTGACAAAATCAATGTAAAATTAGTTTTACATCATCTAAAAGACTATAACTAAGTAACTAGCCAAGCAGGATAGTGACATGATCCAGTACAAAAGCTATGCATCTAAAATGACAAGTCATCTCAGCATAAGTATATCACAGCTTACTCGTTTTGCACTCCTGCCATGATCTTAGTAGTTAGAACCAATCGATTGCCAAAATTAATGCATCAAGTGACCTTCATTGAGCGCAAACCTGAGATACCAGCCACCGGAACTGGTGCGCAGCGACGATGGCGTGCTCCTTCGGCGGCTTCACGGCGCCAACCTCGTCGTTCTCTGTGTCCACACACGTCTCCTTTGTTGGGTTTGAGCACTCACCTAATACTCAACGCTATTCTGTGGACACAACTAACACGAGAGAACACTCTGGAGCTACACTGGAGTACGACGGAGAGAACCTCTATTCTCTTGTACTACTAAGCTCTATGAAGATGAAACACAGGGAACACCGGAGACACAACTCGACCTGTGTCGTTTTTGTTCCTATTCAACTTAACTTAACAAACTGGATACATGTGCTTTATATAAGCCTCTCACGCACACAACACATGCAGCCACACCTCCACTAACCCACACCTCCCACTAACACATGCACACATGCATCCACACCTCCCACTAACCACACCTCCCACTAACTCCATGCAACACATACATGCAACAAGATTAAAAACTAACATTCTCCCCTAATCTTGTTGCACTAAAGCAGGGCTGGTTCATCGTCGGCGTCCGCCATAACGAGATGCGTCTCATTCTCCTTCTTAGACTCATGGCATTTCTTCTCCCAAGAATAGTGCCTGTACTCTTGACAGTTATAGCAACGCACTTTTTCCTTGTCAAAGGTGCTTTTCTTCTTACCGGAACCAGAGCCGTCTTCCTTGTTCTTGGCCCTGAACTCCCATTGAGCGCGGGTGAGCAGCAAGTGCTCACCTTCCTCCTCACCAACCATGTAGCGCTCCTCGAACGCCTTTAGCCACCCGAACACTTCTTCGACCGACATCACATCCAAATCCTCGTGGTTCTCGAGGGTGCAAACGATCGGTAAAACTTCGATGTTAAGACCCAAAGCACCTTATCCACCACACAAGAGTCTTCAACCCTCTCTCCCAGCGTTCGCATCTTGCTGAGAGCGAGGGTGACCCTCATGGCAAAACCATCAATTGACTCACCTTCATGCATATGAAGGTTGTCGAATTCTTTCTTAGCGGTTTGGAGCTTGGCCCTCGTCACGCGCTCAACTCCAACGTACATGGACTTGAGAGTCGCCCCATGCCTCCTTCGCCGTCCTCTTGCCGTTGAGAGCAAGAAGGGTCTCCTCGCACACACCATGATAGATGGCCGCAAGTGCCATCTTGTCTTGGCGCCTCTTGACACCGTATTCTTCAACAGCATCCCACACTCCTTGCGCCCCATGTACACTTGCATCTTCATTGACCATGCAGTATAGTTGCTACTAGTCAACAACGGGTACTGGAGCGTGACGCTCCCCTCCTTCCCGTCTCGTGCCAACGGCCTAATGCGAGCCACCTGCTTGCTGCCGCTAGCCACCTCCTCTAGGCCACTGGCGACACGTCTCGACGACAACGGAGACACGGACCTCGCCATACTTGCCATCACAACACCGGCTCTGATACCAATTGTTGGGTTTGAGTACTCACCTAATACTCAACGCTATCCCGTGGACACAACTAACACGAGAAAACACTCTGGAGCTACACTGGAGTACGACAGACAGAACCTCTATTCTCTTGTACTACAAAGCTCTATGAAGATGAAACACAGGGAACACCGGAGACACAACTCGACCTGTGTCGTTTTTGTTCCTATTCAACTTAACTTAACAAACTGGATACATGGGCTTTATATAAGCCTCTCACGCACACAACACATGCAGCCACACCTCCACTAACCCACACCTCCCACTAACACATGCACACATGCATCCACGCCTCCCACTAACCACACCTCCCACTAACTCCATGCAACACATACATGCAACAAGATTAAAAACTAACATCCTTCACCACGGACTTCAGCGGCGAGACGGCCTCCAGCATCATCGTCACCACCATCTCCCTGACATCTCCCCACCCGCCCGCCGCCGCCATCTCCTCCATCACGGCGGCCGCGGACGAATGACTAGCCAACATAGAGTGGGAGGGGAGCGGCGGCGTGGAGGAGGGGCGGCGGGGGGGCGGGGGCGGGAGGCGGAGGTAGCGCGAGTGGGGAGTGGCGCCGTCTTTGGGAGGGCGGCGGAGTGGGGCGGAGGCGGCGTCGAGGAGGGGAGGTGACGTGGGAGGGAGGCGGTCTTTGGGCGAGGGAGGTCGGGCGCGGGGGCGCGGATGAGAAAAAAACGAACGAAAGGGATTGTGGTATTTTACGGGTAATTTTGATGAACTTTAGTGGCAGACTGTTATTCTATCCTGCAAAAGTTAAAAAAGCACTTCTCCCACAGCTTATGGTTTTTAGGCTTAAATAGGCTTAAGCTTTTTATAAGCTGAATAAAAAAGTCACCCCTTTATTCAGACTTATGCTTTTTTTTTGCTTATAAGTCAAAGAAAAAGCCTAAACAAAAAGGATCTTTGTTGTTTGCCTGCCCTCTTATTCTTAGGACATATCTGGTGTAAAGTATGCTCTATGTGCTTTACTGCTATCATGCTAACCCTCGTGACGTGGACATCAAGTAAATACAAAAAGTTACCCCAAAATTTGCATCAATCGAGCTTGGTCTCTGAACTTGTGAGGTTGTGCCACTTAGCTCCCTTAATTTGTGTTTTACTTTCTCGACTCTTTGAACTTTGTGAGATTGTGTCATTTATCTCTTTAAACATGCATTTTACTTTCTTAGCTCTCTGAACTTGCGAGATTGTGCCACTTACCTCTCTGAACTTGTGTTGAAACAAAGTTCGTTGGATGCGATACTGGTGACTTCGTCGCCTCTGAGTCCGGTGGACTCGTTGCCGCTCTGTTCCGGTCGTGTTCATCACCCCCGTTACCCCACACCAACAAAACAGATTCTTCAGGTCTGGGAACGCAACGTGCTCGTATCTTTGCTGGAGCTCCACCGTCGCAGCTTATCGCCGCCTCGCCCTTGCCTCCTCTGAGTCGTCCGTGAGAGAGAGAAGTACATTTCCAGTGCCAAAACAGGGGCACATTACTTCTCTATCTCATAATGATTCGCCAGCTCGGTCTTTTCTGTTAGCAAACGATCAAATGGACTTCGCGTAAGGATTTCTGCTTTGACACTATGAATGTACTTCTCTCTCACACAGCCGACTGAGAGGAGGCGAGGGCGGCGGCAAGCTGCGACGGTGGAGCTCCGGCGAAGATGTGAGTACGGTGCGTTTTTTGGTCCGAAGAATCTGTTTTTGTCAGCGTGAGGTGACGGGGATGATGAACACGGCCGAAACAGGGCGGCAACAAGTCCATAGGATGAAGTCGTCGACATCGCATTCGACGAACTTCACTTCAACACAAATTTAGTGAGTTAAGTGGCATAACATCGTAAGTTCATAAAGCTGAGAAAGTAAAATATAAGTTCAGTGAATTAAGTGGCACAACCTCGCAAGTTCAAGGGACTAAGATATTAAAATACAAGTTTAGCGGGTTAAGCGACACAACTTCGCAATTTCAAAGACCTGCAGTGCAATTTTCTCTAAAATTTTACTTTGGCGATGATGACCTGCGATTATAATTTCATAGATCATACTGCAAGGATGCCCAAACAACCAAATGGTAAGTTGGTAGTCTCTTTTAACTGCGCGGTAGCATGCCTTTTACATTCGCCTAACTTAGCTTGAAATAAATTTTTTTATCATGAACAACATGTTCATAATTCGCATAAGAAACGTCCATTTAAATTCAGATTAATAAATGGACGTTGTTTGGGCAATTAGTGGCAAGGTTTGAAGATGGCGTCGATGCATCTACAACCTTAGCAAGGGTGTATTGGAATTTTGGATAGCTGCGAGTTTGCGACATAGCTATTCAACCTTAGCAAGGGTGTATTGGAATATTGGAATTTCGCGTGGGGACCTCACGGTTGTCGGTAGACCTATTCAAACGCTGAGCCGAGTTGGGATTCGAGCTGGGCTTGAAAAGCATAGTCTCAAATCGGCAGGTCTGAGTCTAGACTGAAATTGATTTTTCTATTAAAATATATTATTTAAATATTTTTTGGAATAAAAATAATATTTAATTCATTTCTAGAATTAAAAATAGATTTCCATTGTTTAATTGCATTTTTTGGGCTTTCGGGCAAAAAATCTAGTCCCAAGACTGGCCCGACGGGCTGGGTCATCCGTGAACAGGTCTAGTTGCCAGGGAGCACACCCGATATGTGGGGGAGATTAGCCTACTTCTCTGGGAGCTAAGTCGCGGTGGCTCTGTCCATACGATGCTTTTTTCACGATTGGGATTATAAGAGGTCGACGATATATATTTATGATTTTTTAAATAATCATTATTCTATTCCGAAATATAGTATTATTTCTCTCTTTTTTATTTTACAGAAATAATCCTCTATCACTTCACTGTTGGGTGATTTGGATCTAATCACTCAACCATCGAGTAACTAGATCCAAGTCGCCCAACGATGGAGCGGCACGTGGAGTAGTCGTCTGGTAGTTGAGCGACTTATGATAGTCGCTTAATGGTTGGACGACTACTCCACTTGTTGCCCAACCGTTGGACGGTTTGGCAGCAAGTATATCAACATACTGCTCAACCATTGAGCCACTACTTGCTGTCAAGTCGTTCAATGGTTGAGCGACTAGACGGTTGTATAGAAAGGCACACTCACGGTCTCTTTCACCATTTCTCTCGGGAGAGAACGAGAGGAGCTCGGGAGAGGAGAAAAAGAGGAGAGGGGAAGAAGGTCGGGAGAAGGGGAGAAGCAGAGGAGAAGAGAGAACAACGGAGGAGAAGCAGAGGAGCTCGGGAAAGGGATGGAAGGAGAGGAGCTCGGGGGGTAAGAGAGAAAGAAGAAGGAAGCTCGGGAGGTAAGAGAGAAAGACGAAAGAAGCTCGCTGATAAGGAGAGAAGATCTTCGCGTGAAGGTAATAGTCTCATCAATTCTTGTTCTTATCCGAATGTAGGCAACATGTCGCTACTTATTTGTATTTCGTGAGTGCATGTTGACAAATGGCTAGTTGCAATGTTCAAAATATTTGCAGTGATAAATTAGTCATGTCAGAGCCCACAAGATTAAAAGTGCATTACGCTGTTGGTACGATTCGTAAAAGTCTATACAGTGTTGACTTGAGTGGCTTCTCGCAAGTCAATATGGCACATTCAGACGTGGAGAATGCTCGAATCGGCGATGTCCTTCGTTGGCTCACCTGCAGTTTCTCCTTGGACCTCCGAGGTGTGCCATGTCGTCCTACATGGGCTTTGGAGTCGGTTTGCCACACACATTCTGTGGGAGTTGAGTAGACTGATGTACACGGTTGCATGGAAGGGCTTTATGGAAGGCTGCCGGCGCCGTGGATACAAGTGCATGCTACTCGTGCAAGCATGTCTGAAGGGAGTCGCACGAGGCCCTGCCGACAGCTATTATCTGGTTGGTGGGAGCAGCTCGGGCGCGCAGGTAGAAGAGGAAGTCGCCTGGTTCATGAAGAGGACGCGGTGGCCGATGTGCGGAACTAGAAGAGGAAGATCACACACTGCACGCTGAGCCCACTGGACATGCAGATGTAGGGGAGCATGTCGACAACATAGTGCATCAGATGGAGATCGATGACTTCACGTCCTGGGCCGAGGAGGAAGCTTTAGAAGAGCATAGTGATGACCCTTCCGATGAGGACGAATGTCCCATCTCGCAGGAATGGAATACGGTGGATGTTGAGGGTCTTGCTGTGCACGACGAGCACGAATCATCGTGGGAGTACTATGGTACGGAGGTTCGGCTTCATGCAATGTTTGCTGACAAGGGATCACTGTAGGATGCCATTAAGCTGTGGGCCTTGTCCATGCAGCGGATGTTTCGGGTCCTAAAATCCAGCCAAGAGCAGTACATCGTGGTCTACGAGCAGGCTGGTTGTCCTTGGCGTGTGCTTGCACATAGACCCAAGTACGAGACTCACTGGATTGTCTCCAAAGTGGAGCTGCACTCTTGCGTACTCAATAGTATTTTGCTGAAGCCATCGTTTTCATGAAAAGTGAGAATTTCGACAGCTGGTTGTGGTTCCTTCGACATCTAAAGGAGGGAGTAGTTGGGGCACGTTCTGATGTCTGCATAATTCATGATCACCACCCCGGGATGATGAAGGCCATCAGAAAACTTTAGCAAGACCCCGAGGAGTCGTTCCCTTGGCTAGACATGAGGAACAGATGGTGCATTCGCCATCTGGGGGGCAACTTCTTCAAGCAGTTTCCGCAGCAACCGTTGATGAAGCTGTTCAAAAGGCTGGCTATGCAGAACCAGCAGCGTAAATTTGATGCGTTGTGGGAGATGTTGGAGGAGCACACTAGGAAGCACATCGTCGAGAGGAACAAGCGTCCGCCCATTCCTGGGGCGGTTCAACCCGAATGCCTCACACCACTGCCGGAGCTTGACCCTCCCCGTGTGACGCGGAGGACCTCGAAGGACATCAAGTGCTTCTCCCATTGGATTGAGGCTGAACCATTGGAGAAGTGGCCCTTGCTACACGACACAGACAAATGTAAGGTACAACATAATGATCACTAACCTTGCGGAACTGTACAACTGGGTTCTTAGGGGCCTCCGTCCCCAGCCCCTCGTCGCCATCGTGAAAGGTGTTCTGCACGGTACAATCGGATATTTCAAGGAGAGGCATGCAAATGTGGCACTTCATGCAGCCAACCCACATACACTGTACTGCTCGAAGATTACAACGTACATGCAGGCCAAGACCGAGAAGGGTCAGTCGCACACGGTCTTCATGATGGGCAATATAGAGCATCGTTTCGACGTGCTCCTTCGGGACAGAGTTGGATTTGGGATAGCTCGCTCTCTTGTTATCCATAAGGTGTGCCTTGGAGATCATGTGAATGAACCTAGTTGCACATACAACAAGCCAAAGCTCATTCACAAACCATGCTCTCATGTCCTCGTCGCATGTGGGACTATCAACATGGACCCATCGAACTTTATGTCAGAGTACTTCATGAAGGAGAGGGTGTTGTAGGTGTGGTGCGGCGAGCTGAGAGGCTTAAGGGTTGTGGGCAACTTCGCCATGTTGGATTTGACACAGAGGACTTGGATTCCGGATCTTGACCTGTTGAAGGGCGGGAAGGGCCGTCGGTAGAGTCGTCGCATTAGGAACGATGTGGACGAAGGGGAAGCTGGAGCGGTGGGTAGACGTTGTGGCCGCTGCGGCCAGGAAGGCCACATTGCGAGAAGTTACAAGACGTCTACTGACACGTATGAACATCGGCGTGAAGTGCACCACCACTTCTTATTGTGTGTGTAGTGGTGCTAAGATTAGAAATGCTAGCATGTTGTAATTTGTACTTTAGTTAGTACTTTTCTTGGTTCGTTAGCCTGCATGCCATGTAACCCTTTGTCGGATCAACTGTCGTGTTGTTATTTTTGCACTATTTCTCTAAAGTTCTCCATCATGTATGAATTCTCTAGCACATCACAATAATCACTTACCTTCCTACTTACGACTCATTGCTACCTCAATCGTCCTCACAAAATGCTTCAAAAATTTACCGCACTACAACAACATACGACGATCACAAAATGTTATTGTGAGTCTAACAGATTTCGTACCCTTAAGAATCTACGAAAACACAAATAGATCAACCAACCTTGTAACCACCCTTTTATTTCTAGAAAAACTAACCTACAAATAAGATTTGCTAAATGTATTACCTACAAAAATTGACATTTATTCTCTCACAATTATTTTCATTGGATTATTAAAATAATAATATTATTATTTTAAATCGTCCAACGGTCGAGCGACAAATAGAGTAGTTGCCCAATCGTTAAGCGACTACCACAAGTCGCTTAACCACCGGGAGACTACTCCATGTGTTGCTCCACCGTTGGGCGGCTTGGATAAGTTGTCCAATTGTTGAGCGACTAGATTCAAGTCGCCCAACGGTGGAGCGACTAGATCCAAGCCGTCCAACGGTGAAGTGATATAAGATTATTTCTGTAAAAAATAAAAAAAAATGGTATATTACTGTATTTTGGTATAAAATAATGATTATCTTTAAAAAATCATATATTTATACTCCGATTACATATTCAGCTTGAACCTATAGTCCGTAATGCGAGGGATTCGGCCCGCACCCTCTGCCCATAATATTTCGTAATCCACACAACTACGTCTCCAACACCTATAGGGTTGTCTGAAAAGCGATGTTCCGCTTTCCGGGGACATCTCATTTGTTTCACTTTGTCATATACGAGCCATCCACAACACTGCCCATCCTTAAGTAGATGGCGGCATCCTAATAGTAGAAACAAATCAAATAGGAACTCTTTAAACTTCCTATACAAACCACTGGCTTGTCTCCAGGCTGTTGGCGACATCCTGCAGAGTTGGCGCTGCTCCTTGTGCGCGACCAGGACCAGTCCGACTCCACGGCGTCGTCGCAGGTACATGTCCCCGCATGACATTTTCTGAGCCTTTCTTGAGCACACGATGACATGACTAAGGAATCCTTTAACCTTTACACAATCTGCAGGTGCTTTTTCTTCTTCTTCTTTGAAGACGTTTAATTTCTGGCTTACGGTGAAGCTCTACAAGGACCCATCCCGTTTCTGCTATGCAGCGGAGGAAGCACATCCTTCTACGATGCAGCTGCGTGGCTCGTGTCTGGAGCGTCATGCGAGGTCTGAACCGAACTGACGCGGTGAAGTTGGCTTCAGACAGTAGCTCCTACCATAGCCGGCAGTTCGGCTCCTTAGGCTACCAGCGATTCACACGGTAGTGCTCACTGCTCACACGGCCTCTTGGAGCTTGCGGAATGCAAAAACTAAAGAAGAGAACTAGGCAGATGCGAGAAACAAGCTAGACGGCTAGTCCAACGTGAAGACATGCTCTTTTAACTCCTCCCTGATTACTCATTGTGCCGCGATTTGTGACTGTTTATACTAATGGTCAGCATTCTCTGATGGCATCTCCATGTACCGGGCTCTGTTAAGGGATGGCATTCATGTTTTGTACGTTATTTGCCGCTTGCTTTGGTGCTCGGCTATTCCTTTGTGGAGAGTAGACTACATGTACTCAGACAGATTACGCGCAAGACAAAATAAGGAGTTTACAGTACGTTTGCGATCCACCGCGAACGTGTATTTGCAAATATAACACCGTTGCCGTATGGTCACCGTGCGGCAACGGCTCCCGCGCCACCACCTCGTTGCCCTAGCCACCCCGCTGCCACGTGGTAACATCTCGCACGGTCACCGTGCGGCAATGCACTGTAGCACCTGTTGCACCACGGTCACGTGAGGTGTTGCCACGTGGCAAGCGTAGCATTTTTTCTTCTTTTTTTCAAAAAAAATTATTTATGCATAATTTTTGTAGAAATTTTTAAATATAGCAGATGAGTTTCAAAAATTATGAATTTTTTTGTGAAGTCTCTTGACACAGTGTACTTGCTTGTATCATTTTAAAAAAAAAAATATCCATTCTGATTTTTTCTTGAAAATTCATTTAAGTATATTGTTGGTAGAAATTTTTGTAATATAGAAAATGAGGTCCAAACATTATGAATTGTTTTTTAAATGCTTCTTACACAGTGGACTTGATTGTGTAATATTTTTCAAAATTTCATATATTCTGAAAAGGTCTCTAAAATTAAGGGTTTAGGTCCGAATATTAGGGTTTTATGATTTCATGTGACTTAAATGTGTGAAGTTTAGTACCACATGGACCACTCTAGGAACAGCACGATTGCTATAGCAGTAGTGACCGAATTTGAACTTCCATAGTAGTATTAATCATACTACTATTATTTATATTTTCGTATCATACTATTTTCTTTCGCTCCGAGTAGTACTAATCATACTACTATTATTGACAGTATGATTAGAATTTGAACTTCCATTAGCACAAAACTAATATAAACCAGCAAAGTAAGTAATTACCATAAAACTTACTAATTACGACTGATTAATTACCTCTAAACTAACTAATTATATCTTATTAATTACGACTAAAAAAACTACCAGTACTTCATTTCCACTTATTTAACATGTCGTAATGATGACTATTAAACTAATAATAACTAACTAATTACCACTAAATTAATTCATTACTAGCGAACTAACTAATTACGACTAATTAATTACCTCTAAACTAGCTAATTACGATTGATTAATTACCACTAAAAAATTACAAGTACTTCATTTCCACTTATTTAATATGTCGTAATGATGACTACTAAACTAATTCATTACTAGTGAACTAACTAATTACGACTAATTAATTACATCTAAACTAACTAATTGCGATTTATTATCTCTAAACTTTACGCATTCTAAGTCAGATGAAATCATGAAATCCTAATTTTTGAAACTTAAAACCCTAATTTTTGAGATCTAAACCCTTAATTTTAGAGACTATTTCAGAATATATAAAATTCTAAAAAAATATTACACAATTGAGTCCACTGTGTAAGGAGCCTATAAAAAAATCATAATGTTTGGACCTCATTTTCTATATTACAAAATTTCTACCAGCAATATACTTAAATGAATTTTCGAGAAAACTTTAGAATGGATAAAATTTTGATAAAATTACATAAGCAAGTACACTGTGTCAAAATACCCCACAAAACAATTCATAATTTTTGGATCTTATTTACTATATTTAAAAATTTCTAAAAAAATATGCATAAACAATTTTTTATAATAAAAAAAGAAAAAAATACCACGCTTGCCATGTGGCAACACCTCACCCGTTGCCGCACGGTCACCGTGCGGCAATGGGTGCTACAGTGTGCTGCCACACGGTGACTGTGCGGTAACGAGCGAGGTGCTGCCACGTGGTAGCGGGCTGGCTGGAGCGCAACGTGGCGGTGTAGGAACTGTTGCTGTACGGTGACCGTGCGGAAACAGTGTCATATTTGTAAATACATATTCGCGGTGGTTATTTCTACAGATACAAATTAAAAATATATTATTTCTGTCAAAAATTTCAAAACAAGTCGCTACCTCGGAAGGTACGTGTGCAGTACGCTCACAGCATGATCATTGTTAAACCACCGAGTCGTCATCCTAGGTGATAGCAGACTACATTTTGTTCTTCCGTACATGTCAGCAGGAGATATGCAGCTTTCCTTCAAGTGGTAACCTAAAGAAAGACAGAATTCCCTCAAGGAGCCACTCTCTCTTGAGCTCAAGTGACTTGGTGAAGTTCAGGAATGGTGCGAATACATCATGGCTATCGAAAACAACTTATGAATCAAACGTATGAACTGTTACGAACGCCCTTGAAAATTAGTCCCAACTCCACTTGGATGGTCTGGCAAGGACACGAGAGCAATACTTAGCAAACTTTTATCATAACAAACTTCAAATCTAATTAATTTCTCCCAAACCAAGGTGTCAATTACTCAATAACAAACGTGTGGAACGCACATGGGTCTTACGTATCTTTTCATAATTTCGAAACGATTCAATATGCATACTTGCTACTGATTTTGACACTGGTCCTTGACATTTAGTTCGAGGGAAAAAAATACCATGAGAATCTTGATGAAATATGAGAGGTGCACCTTGTTAGAATTGGACCTACATAGGTAAAGGCGTATTCATTCCTTAAATTCTAAAGAATGTATGGTTTAGTCCCATACTGTCTAACCAAGTTGTGAGAGATCAATTTATAAGGTGGAGTCATTATCATCCCTTAAAACATGTGACATATGGTATGAAGTAACATGGGGAGGACTAGCTAAAGTCATACACACGTATGCACGTATATTCGTGTAGCGTGATGCGTGGTCATGAACGTGTTGTGAACCTAGTCCATATTTGTTTTGTTAACTGTGTATTTCTCTCTCTTATTTGATATTGGTTAAACTAAACTTTTTGGAAGACCGGTGTGGCCATTTAGAAGACTAGTGTGCTAACCAGTGTGATCATTCGGAAGACCAGTGTGGTCATTCTGAAGACCAGCGTAGTCACTGGTTGGAAGATCAGTATGGTCATTCTAAAGACCACTGTACCGACCAGTGTGGTCATTCAGAAGACTAGTATACCGACTAGTGTGGTCATTCGAAAGACTAGCGTGGTCACTGGTTGGAATACCAGTGTGGTATTCGGAAGACCAGTGTGGTCACTAGTTTGAGCCATAGACTATAGTATAGTTAGGAGCTGATAAGCACTGCATAATTACTATTAATTGATTTTTCAATTAGTAGTTATCAATGGTTCATTATGTGATTTATTATGCAATTACTATAGAGTAATTGTCTCGACCTTAAAAGGATATGGAGATGTCCAGACCAAAGATTCACTTCCATTTCTTCTTCCTCCTCTTTTTTCTATTGTGCTAGTGTGCTGTGTTGTCGAATCAAACCATCCCTTCTCCTCGGCATGCACCGGGAAGGAGGGTAAGCAGATATTTTTGGACCATTACTGCAGAGAATTCCTGCACGGGGCGGCAATAAGGTTTATGATCAGTGTATCTGCGTGACCGCTCGTTGCGCTGCTTCATCTATGTTCTGCACTGCATCGAGTCTGCGATGCTTCCTGTTCTTCATCAAACCAGGCAGTAAGTTAGTTGTGCGACCAAACTGCTCTGTTATAATATTGTTATTGTGTATGTTTATAAGTAGAATGAGTTGTCTGCTGCTAGTATTATTTTATACATCTATAAGGATTTATGATATTTGCCTCGTAATAAAATATAGAATTAAGATATTACCCATATTTTAAACATAACCGATCAAGAGCTAGTCGTCTTTGGTTCGATTCCGCGCGGGCGGGGGGACAGCTTTAGCTCTTTGCAAGTGGACGCGTCGTCGCTCGTGAGGAAAGTAACTATGCCATTCAGACTTGAAGGTCACCAACGGAAGGGTTAAGAAGTAGTACTTTGCGAAATCTAGCAGCTAGCATGGGTCGACATGTCTGAATCTGCATGACAGAACCAGCAAAGAAGAAGATGGTACAAGAGATTATCGTATCTTTCAAGCCTAGCCTGGTTGACTCCGCTGCCGCCATGATCAACTTGAATGTAGTGCTCGACATTGAAGCACATTAGTACAGAACATCATACAAGGAATAAAAAGGACGCTTGTGGTTGTGAGAACCTAAGAGATTGAATTAACTTAAAAAATACTAATATATAATTAGCAGTAAAATAAAAAAATTAAACACAAGTAACACAAGAATTAATTACACCAGAGCAGATCATGTTTTACAACTTTGAGTACATTACAAAATATTAAAATAAAAACGTGCATTGCATGTCACCGAAGCCTTCCTTGAAATCTTATCCGTCTATCGCCGTCCAGTCAAACCGTCTTCCTCAACCCAATCCGAAACACCATTCACAGCTCCATCGTCCACCAACCAACCACAAGGCAGTTAGCAGTTCAAAAGCTATAGGGTAGAGTTAGAATAAATTGAAGAGCCATCAGAGTACCATAGGAATCATCGCGGTTCCCAGATCAACCTAGATTAGTCGGCACCCTGAGTATCTAGACTACCCACACCAACCTAGGTTAACCGACATTTTGATTTTTAAGTCACCTAGGCTAACCAAATCAGTCGGCACCTGGATACCCACGATACCTAGACTAACCTAAGTAAAAAAAAAAGCGTTGTCTTATTTTCATAGGTTTCATCACTCGGTGTTTAGGGAAATCCAACACCTACGTATACTGATTCACCTCGACTGCTAAGAATCCCTCGTATAGTGAATTGATAACCAATGGACCAAAATGTCCATAGCCAAAAATATCTTGTGAGAGCCATATGGATAAGCACAAGGGCATAAGGGTCACAAATGGATCACAAAGGGAAGGCAGCCATATACATTCCCCAGCCGAATGCATTTCCCCACACAGCCTCACACAGAGCCATCCCCATCCCATTTCTCTCAGCCGAAGGTAAGCAAGCCCAAAAACACCTCAAAGCATCACCACAACACAAGCCAAGCCACAACACCACCCTTGCTCATTCCCTAGAAGCACATAGAAGGAAGAAAGGAGCAAGGGAGAAGGGGAAGCCGAGGAGCGTGGGCGTCACCGATGATGGCAGTGAACCATCGACGACCAACACACCGCCGGAGGTACCTCCACTACCGGTGACACACTCAACCCGACACTCACCCGACAAATCAAGGTAGCCACCACTTTCCATCCATCTCATTTTTATCCTTACCATCATCTTCACAGGACTACTCTTGTCCAGTCAGTACAATTCACACCATCAAAACCATACTGGCTCTCAGTAGCATTTCATTCATGCCTTCACATCACAGAGCACCAGGAAGGGGGGTTAGAGAGTAGGGATGAGGGGGTTAGAGTTACCTCAGTGCGCCACAACAGAGTCGACACCACCACCGGCAGCCACCCCAACAATACTACCAGGGGCATGCATCAACCCAATCCACCTCCACTCATAACAAGCCCCCATACAACAACTGGTTCATGCATCATACAATAAGAAACGTCAAAAAAGCAACACTAATCAAATCAAGAATGAATTAGAGGGGAGGGGACTGCACTAGGAGCATATGAGCGCACGAGCTGGCAGGGAGCGACAGCGGATCGAGCCAGGCGGCGGCAACCATGGGCCGAGGGTGGCGGCCATGGGCCAGTGGAGACGCGTGTGGAACCAAGAGCAGAGAGGGAGGAGAGGTCGGGCGACACGAGTGCGCCCGACCAGCAGCGCAGTAGCCACGGGCGAGCGCCGCCCGTGATCGAGGTCGGGCCAGGTAGGGAGGCGATGGCGAGCCAGGAGGAGCAACGCAGGGGCTGGGGATACGAGAGGCCGAAGGCGGCAGAGGGGTCCAAATGCAAGCCGGCGGCGGCCAAAGGCGCGACAGGCAGGAGCGGCCGGTGTGCGGGCGTGGGACCGACGAGCCGACGGTCGGTGGCGCCAGGAGGGGGCACCATGGAGGAATGAAGGGAGTGATGGGAATGAGAGGATGAGCCTGGGGTGTGTCAGCCGTGAGAGGATAAGGTGGAAGAGAGAGAGAGAGTAGGAAAAGAAAATAGAAAATTGAGTAGGAAAAGAAAATAGAAAATTTTGTAAAAAAAAATTGTAAAATTAAAAGAGGGTAGTGAGTGCGAGTAGTATTTTATTTTGGTACGTTAAAACGTGGGTTTTCGCATCATAGAGCCTAGAGCCATTAGACCATAGAACAACCACAGTTGAGGAGTGCTAACCTAACGGGGGTTCGAAAAATGTTAATAAATTTAAAATCCGCTAATGAAAAGAATCATCTGACTATTGTACACCTAGTAGAACTAAATTGCCACTAAGTATTTACTTATTTATTTATTATTCGCAACGTAGTATAAATTGCAGCAGACGAACCAACGCAGACAGGTGTGTCTGATTCTGTATCCGTTGACGACAACCTTTTCTACAAATTTGAAGGCAAGCTATTATCTTGAACATGAATATAGTTATGTTAAATGTAAACCGTATATTGTTGTATCTTATATGTACTGCATGAAAATGATTTTTAAAACTCAAATCAAATAAATGAGATGATGAGAAAGATATGAGAATAGAGATGAGAAAAGATGTAATATTATGGCTGATAAAGGGGGCCCATGACAGGATAGAGATGAGGGCAGAGATGGGACCCCTTTACATATGGTTAGAATATAGGACCAACAAAACTCTTACTCGGTCAGAGGTCGTAAATTCAGTGCCAACCATTTTCCCATTTCGACGGGCAGAAAATACTACCTTGTTACGTAATTATGTTCTCCACAACGGGTCACATTGGATTGTTTGGGCACGGAAGAGGGCCGTCCTAAGGTGGAGTGTTGGGCACGGATGAGAGCCGCCCCAACCAACATTACTGGAACTCGGTGGATGACGAGGTCAGCACCGTGACTAAATCAGCACCGGCGGAAAGTAATGGGTGGAGAGTTAATCATGTAACTTGGAAAACATTCTGTATTCTGAACTTGAACCCGCATCAAAGGAAATGCTAGGGACCTGGCTAATTTAGAGTTTAGAATAGCTATAGATAAAGTTGTACAAAACTGCGCAGTGCTATACAAATCATGAATTCATACCAGTCTCCTGGATTGGAGTCTACGGGAACCGCCAGGGGTCTTTCCTCTATTCGAGTGACAAGTAGTCTTTTTAGTATTAAAATATGCCACCTTTTTAATGACTTGTTATTTTCATAAAAGAGGTGAACTAGAAAATGTGATAATGAATATAGATGAGTCATCTGGTGCATTTTTGCTATTAATGCTTCCTGAGTACGTAAGTACTCAACCTTGTTAGTATTCTCCTTTGTTAGATCTTAGTCCAGCCGGGAACTATCTTGAGTGAGACGAAGGACACGCATGTACCAAAGAGGCCGCGGGAGGTGAGGACATTGACTACGAGAACCAGGGCGAGATGGGCAACTTGTTCGACACATGGGATGAGTAGACGACCAGAAGAGCTTGACCGGCAAGCGAGGGGACTTAGTCCCATTTATCAGTTGTAAATTACTACTTGTAAAGATCACAACCTTACGTGACTACTGTTGTAATAAAAATATATAGTTTATATCTTATTGTTTTGCTGCGTAACTATGGTAAAAGCTTACTATTTGTTGGAGCACTGTTCTACTGAACAAACGAATAGTAATCCGTATGTCTAAATATGATTACCTCTGGGTTATGACACGGGACGTCATAGTGGTATTGTGACTGATAATTTATTGAAAGTCCAATATGGGATGGAATGGCTAAAGTTGTTGTTCTTTTTACTTAAACATGGTTGACTCGAAGTCTCCAGTATTAAAGCCCAAAAACATTTTGGTTTCCCCCAATTGTCGATCCGTAGCTTCAGCGTTGAACTGTTGATCTTGTTTATTTGTGATTGTCGAACTACTGTGAGACTGACGTCGCTCGGCAAGTATGGGGGACGTGCATCTCAAAATAACTAAATAATAAATTAATTAATACGGGGTTTGTTTCTTTTCTTTTCTTTCTTCTTTACACGGAAATCGAAATCCCAATAAACTAGTGCAGCCTCCAAACAAATCACTGATCAGAAAACCAGATAGGATTTCAGCCCAAACGTTTCCCAACCCGGCAATACAGCCTTCTACTTGCGCCTCCCTCTCTCTGCTCGCAGAGAACGGCGGGCGAGGTGGAGAGACAGGACTGAGGACTGGTGGTTGCCTGGTTGTTGATCTGCCGCACGTCTGTGAGGCGCGGCGCAGTCGCGGTCACAGGCTACAGCCATCTGTGGGGAGCGGCGTAAGCGCGGTGCCCAATGACTCAGGCGAGGTGTGCTCGCCACCTGCTCGACGAAGCTCACCTGGCTTTGACGCTGCTATTTTTTCTTGTGTCAGGCTATGGATGGCACAGTATGTGGCCGTGCGAAATTGCGTTGCGGAGTTTCGGTGCCTGCGGTTTTATGCCCTGATGTCCAGCGACGAGAGGTCAAGGTACGCGCCAGTATTGACACACGGCTCTGTTTTTGGCGCTTTGGCCCAAATGTTCTCTTGATACTTGAATATGCGCTCCCCAAAAGTTGCACAAGTTCTCTGAAAACAAATTATAACAAGTATATCCAGACGGGACTAACGCTCAGACGTACGATCCGAATGCTAGCGTCGTACGCTGCATCTTGTTATTCGATATACCGTCATAGTGTTCATCCGTCCGATCTCACACGTTTTTTCTTTCATCACCGAAACAAGTGAAATGACTTCTGTGCAACATCACGTATCCCTAACAACAAACCGCTCAGAACTCCTTCTCTGCCCAATCCTGCTCGTCGGGCAAGTTCTTCGAACTCGAACAACTAACACAAAAGTTTGAAATAAACTGAACATGTGATGTTATAACTATTGCAACAATTTGAGGAAACACTTGCAACAAAATAATCCAGAGAAGACACGTTCCCAACAAACTAAAATGCCATATGCAATATTGGTGGACAATGTGTGAAACAATTTTAATTCATATGTGCAACATTTGAAAATAATAGTGGAAACATCTGAAAATAATTGCCGCAAATATCCCAAAACAAACAAAATTCGATGTTACAACATTGCAACATTTGAAAACAACAGTGAAAATATCCGAAAATAATTATTGCAACATTTTTGAACAATGATTCAATAAATCAAATGGTGAAGAGGATGCAACAAAAAGTTTACTATTGTGCAACAAATTAAAAACACCATTGCAAAAAAAAACGTCCATGCTCCTCCAGCTCGCCTCCATCTCTCCTCCTCCGCCCGCCACTACTGACTACTGATCTTGTGCTCTACCAGATCTCGAGAGAGGTAGGGAGGAAAGAGGAGCATGGAGGATCACGCGAGCTCTAGTTAGCCATAGCCATATGTGACGTGAGAGAGAGAGAGAGAGAGTAGCGAGGAGGAGGAGAAAGAGAAAGAATGTTATCTGGTTTTGAGGGTGAAGAAGGTAGCAGAAGCTGGAGATATAAAAAAGTAAAAGGCAAAAGTGACAAGCAAAGACAACAAGCACGTGAAAGAGCGTATGATGCTTTTTTTTAGGGTGGACGTGGATGCGAGTGTACGAACAGGACACGTTGTATTGGACGTCCTCATCGTAGCGTTACGCCATTACCCATAGGATATTAGGACTTAGGAGGCCATCCAGACCCGATTCATGGTTGCTCGCCGAGAAGACTGTGGAGCTGGACACGCACTTCTTTGATGGTCCTCGAAAACCGACGCAACAATATTTAGTCAGCATTCTCGTCGCCCAGTTCTTCCGCTTCTATTTAGTCAGCATTCTCGTCGCCCAGTTCTTCCGCTTCCTTTGCCACCGAGAAGACTGTGGAGCTGGACACGCACTTCTTTGACTGTGGAGAAGTACGGATATTAACATTTGTTCTCTGCCGGATATAAAACTTGAAATAAAAACAGAAAGATATTCAAATTGTAGAGACAAATATCAACTCAACTCTGCTTAGGTGAAATATACCTAAAATTAAAAAGTAATGGCTAATGCATACTAGAAGCGTAGGACTCTACCTGTAGACAACTTAGCCTGCATTATTGGTTTTGTTTTATTTGGGATTAAGGGTGCGTTTGGTTGGTGGGACGAGGTTGAATGGGATAGAATGATACAGGTAGGATGGGATCGTCCTGTATGGGATGGTACAGTCAGTCTGTTTGGTTGGTTGTATGAGATGATATAGGATTTTGTTTGGTTGGTTTTATAGGATGGTTCAAGATGTTGTTTGGTTTGGTGGATGAAGTTGCTATGATAACTCTCTCACTAGAGGTGGTGAGTTCACCTCCTACAATTGTGAGAATTGAGCTTACAAATTGATTTGAATTTAAATTTAAATTTAGAAATAGTTTTGCACACAATTAACTTTTATAATTTTTGCCAATCCGAATTTGAGCCAAGGAAATTATTTTTCTTCAAATGCAACCACTTGAATGAAATGTTGTACTTGTAAAAGTAAAATGAATTATATTAACGTGAAAAATTTACCGAGGCTCTACTCCAAATGGCCCTAACTGTCCATATTGAATGGCCTATCTAACACTGATGATTATGAGGGCATCAGTCAGTTATGGCCGCTCAACTTCATATTGTAATTACATAAACCATACCCATTGAATGTCTATCCGCATAATATTAGATAAACCATACCCATTAAATGTCTATGTGCATAATATATAGACATAACAGTTTCCAAATTACCAACAAAAACAGAATACACTAATACATAAGCTTTACAAAATTGACAAAAGTCTTCCAAACCAGCAAATGAAATTCTTCTTTTTTCCATTATTATATATAATAGTTACAAAGCACAATTGCTCAAACCATCTCTCTTCACTTTCATCCAATCATACATCAATGGCAAATGAAATGAGGTCACCGAATTCAAATAGTAGATCAGTCCCAGAAAACACAATCAAGAATGAGATGGCTTATGTCATGACCGTAGAATCACTGCAATCCATTTTGCTGTCATTTGGCTACTCTTCAATCTTCATACAATTTTTTTTTTGAAAAACTACTAGTCTTCATACAGTTTGCAGTCTGAGCATTCGCTCCATCCAGTCGATGATGTCCACGGCGATCTCATCGCGCTCAGGCTCGAAGAGCAGATCGTGCAAGAATCCCTCGTACAGACATAAATCCTTGTGTCTTGATACAGCCTCGTTGGAAAGGTCCTGTGAAGCCAATGGGTCCGTCACCCGGTCTGCTGGATTTTGAAAATCTGGACTTTGAGGATGAAATCAAAAGCAGAGGTTCTGAAATCGCAACTTATATCATATGAATCACCCACATAAGCAATGGTTTTGTCCTGCATTATGAAATATGGCCAAATTAGTATTTACCTAAATGACTCAAAGATAACATCAGGCCAAAGAGTGCAGTATATGTCATCTCCAAATTCAGCTTGAACAGGCTATGGCCATGTACCTCCTCAAGAACTGAGAGGCCTCAAACTCTAGCATCTCACAAGCTTCAGGCTGCCATCTAAATTTTTCATAAGCAAAATCCGTGCGCTGGGTTAATCTGCAGGCCCAACTCTCAGAAAGCCATTGTTTACAACCAAAACCAGGGTATAGTGGTCTAAAGTTGTCAGAAACCCACTTTCCATTCCTGTAGTTACATTCTGTAAGATAGATGAAGCAAACATCAGATAGAAGTATTAGGGCCGGATAACCAATGCACTAAGCTATTATAAGGAGACTGGCAAAAAAACAATCTTCTGTACATAACAAAAAGGAGGAATCTGACATTGGAGAATGCAAGCATATTCTAGCATGGTCACAGAAGAAATGAATTTATGGTTCCACCTGCAATCACAAAAAATGAGTAATCACCTTTCTTCTCAGAAGGTGATGCTTCCTTTTCATCTACGACATCAACATAATCGTCTACTATGGACAGTCCTGGTGGTGCACCAGTAACAGAATAATGCTCTAATTTCTGAAACTATACCAAATGCAAAGGTATACCTGAGCTCAAGAAATACTGAAATGTAGCAGTTATCATAAGGAAAATTTGTCACAAACTCTGCAATACTTACTATACTTCAACACCTACAAAAAAATTGTAGACCATTAAATAATTGCCTACAGAAAAACATACATCAACACCAAAAATGCAAGAAACAAACCTCAACTTCACACAGGCTGCAGAAAAACATCCATTTCTCACTGGATTGCTGCTCAGAGGAAAAAACAAAAGCAATAGTTCAACCAGAACATGCATTATATATCTACTACAGTTCTGTCAGCACAGCTCATAGATAGGAACACATCACATACTATTCAGAAGCACATACATAGGTTTACCATACATCACATAGTACTTAGAAGCACATACATAGGTTTACCTTCGTAGGTTTATATCATACATTGCACAATACCATAAGAGTCAAAGCCATACCATCATGTAGGCAGTACATAGGTTTAGAAGCACATACATAGGTTTACAACCACATAGATAGGTCAACACACATAAGAGTCAAAGCTATACCATCATGTAAGCAAAATAAGTCCTACTGCATTGAAGCAACGCTCCTTTATAGATTATTGTTACTGATGTACCTAGCAACCCAAACCATCTTGTTTGAGAAGCTCAACTTGTTGAATGCCCGGGCAAGAGAAACATGCTCACACAAATAAGCATAGTAGTGGGTGAGATGTGCTTCCTCAAATCCCGGGAGATCCACCATATTGTCCCATAGATCTTCAGGAACATCAGTATCTGCAGTGTCCGCCTTCTCAATAGCCTTAGCTCTCAATAGCCTTAGCAAGTCTTTCTATGCCAGTAGTTATGACGGAATACAAGTCTTCATCATTGGATATCTTGTCCCTCTTTGGCGGTTTGCTTGCCGAGGAGTCACCCCCACATGTTCCAGACATTGTGACTTCCTCAACACTAGCATGTCCAGCGTCCCTTTTACCTTTATCCTCCATTGGAGCCTTTGTGGTTTCATCATCTGAAATTTCATTAACATCAGTACCAATAGGATCATTTGCTCCCTTTGCATACTTTCCGGTAGCTATGCTATTCCCAAATATAGTGGCCATCTCATGATAGTGCTCAAGGGGGGTATTCAAGTAGTCCGCATCACCGCGGTGATCCTAGATATGAAACGAGATATGAAACCAGGTATGATAGAAAAATTGGATTGTAAGATATGAAACTACGTATGATAGAAATTACCTTGACATGGCTAGTGTAATGGCCATGCTCAAGCCTAATAGTGCATGTGTTTTCATCCCAAAGAGCACCACTTAGGTTTTGGAGCTTGCCTATCTTTCCCTAAATTTTTTTCCACTTCCTTAGGTGGTTTTGAACCTGATCTCCGGTCACATTCACTATTAGATGCTCATTCAAGACCCTAGCACAATTGTTCAAATGAACTTTCTTGAAGCCAATGCTCGTTTTACTGCCATTAGCCACAAGATTAGACAAGTAGGTCAACACAAATGTGGACATTGCATTTGTCCAGACAACCCCACCGCTAGTGTTACCCGCCATGTTATCCCCATGTTCCGACTCCATTTCCTACAAACCACAGAAAGCAATGGAAATAATAGGTTTACATGAGGTTCGCATACAATTTATCACAAATAATAGGTTTACATGACAGGTTCCCATACAATTCATCACAGATAATAGGTTTACATGAGAGATTCGCATACAATTCATCACAAATAATATGTTCAAATTACATATTTAATGGTTTTCATTGTTTTGAAGGGCCTCCCACATTTGGTTCGCCAGTGTCTGCCTCTGCTCAGCCATTGATCTATGGTCAATTGCTTGCTCCCTTGCTGTCCTACGGGGGTTTGGTGTCCAAGAAGTCTCGGGTACAACGAAATGGTCACTTCCTTGGGAAAGAACCCAGTTGTGTAGGATGCAGGAGGCTATGACGACATCAACTTGAGTTGAGAAGGGGAAGAATGGAGTGGCATCATCGAGGACTTTGAACCTCCTCTTGAGTGATCCAAAGGCGCGCTCTATGCTCACTCGTAGAGAGGAGTGCCTAAGATTGAACTATTCCTTTTCATTAAGGGGAGGATTGTTCCCCCATTCATTCAAGTGGTACCTCACACCGCGGAAAGGGGGGATGAACCCAGGTTTGGCTCCGTAACCAGCATCCACTAGGTAGAATTTCCCTAAAATATGAGGAACACATTTATGAAGATACTATACTGCTATGTATGGACATATACTGCTACAAGGATGCTATGTACCTTAAGGGACACATAGTCCATTCTCACGCTCTATTGCATCGGCTAACACCGTAGCATCGTGAGCAGTCCCCTCCCAAACAGCCAAGATGTATGTGAAACGAAGATCAAAGTCTACGGCTGCCATGACATTTTGAGTAGGAAATGACTTCCTACCACGAAATGTTGCCTCCGTAGATGTACTAACGGAGGCCCTTATATGTGTACCATCAATGGCTCCAATGCAATCCTATTTGGTCAAAAAAAAGTAACCCACAAATGTTCCCAAAAATTCTCTAAGATATACTTGTTAGCTATCATACCTTAAAACATGGATCACATCTAGGGTTCCCTGCAATTTTGCTTGGGGTCTCCAAAGAAGGTGACCTAAGAAGATCATTTCGTAGCTCACCTAAGGCATGTAAGACAAGTCGAAAATATCGGCTAACTGTTTCACCTGACCGAGTGAAATTGGTTCCAACTAGTCTATTTCTGAGGTTATGGCCAATTGTGTTCAGGAACATGGCCATTTGCTCCGCAACACATACATGTATAGTGTCACGAAGCAAAGAACGCTCTCGCAAAACTTCGCACAACCGAAAGAAAGGAGCTCTCTTTAGCCTAATTGTGTTGGTACATGTTGTGTCATCCTTCCAAAAAAATTTATTCAGATAATCAATTCTAATCCTATCCCTTTCCACGACTGGGCCATATGTAATACGGTCTCTCCTATTCCTTAGTCTAGACCGTACAAACAAAACTATCATGCAAGCAACCACGTATGTAGCAACACCAATATGCAACATTTTTCTCCTTTTCAACTTGTTGTTGTCCATCTACAATTCATGAGTGCCATAAATAATTAGCACTAATGACTACAAATTTTGTAAACAATACAGCAGACAAGGTATTGACTAGTATTGGTTGTCAATACCAAAATAATAGTTCATCGTATTGCAAAATATAAGCATGAATAAACCAATTATTCAATGGCATTTGTTCTCAAGTAATGAACAACAGGCCATACCAACAAAGCAGCATGAATAAGACGATTTCTTCTGATCTGAATTACATCAATAAATCCCACAAGCAATATTTCATCTATCTGCGACATGCACAACCACGATAACAGTGGGATCTACCAATTTTCTTGTCAGTGGCAGTGTTCTGTTGATGGCATAACATGTTTTCTCAGTCTGCGACATGCACAACCACAAGATCGGTCATTACTGACTAAATTTTGATAGGAAAGTGCAAATTGACACCAATTTTTCCAAAACAAAACCAATCCTACTACATTATCGATCATACCGACTGTGGAGATTTGCGATTTGGGATCCATACCTTGATTACGAAATGAGAGCAAGACCGGGGAGGAAGAAGGAGCAGTCGGGCTAGATCCGGGAGGGGAGGAAGAAGGAGCGTCCTTCCCTTGCCTGCGTCAAATCCACACCATGGGAGGTGATGCAGGCGATAGGGTTCTGCGGGGGGGAGATGATGTTCTCCGGGGCGATGCGGTCGGCGGCTTTCTGCGGAGGGGAGGGCAGCGGGGGAGGGGAGTGAGCGGGCCGAGGGAGTGAGCGAAGCGGGGGAGTGAGGGCAGCGGCGGGGGAGTGAGGGCAGCGGGGGAGAGGAGAGCCGCGGGGGAGGGGAGTGAGGGGGCGAGGGAGTGAGCGGGGCGGGGGAGTGAGGACAACGGCGGGGGAGTGAGGGCAGCGGGGGAGAGGAGCGCCGCGGGGGAGGGGAGTGAGCGGGTTGGGGGAGTGAGGGCAGCGGCAGGGGAGTGAGGGCGGCGGGGGAGAGGAGCGCCGCGGGGGAGTGAGGGAAGCGGGGGAGAGGAGTGCCGTGGGGGAGTAAGTGCAGCGGGGAGAGGAGAGTGAGTGCAGCGGGGAGACGAGCAATGAACTGCGCGGTTCGGTGCTTTTTCCCGAACAGTGTCGTCCAGCATCCGCGGCGAATATTCTCAGAGATGGAACGATTCGGTCCTGAATCAAACGATCCAATACACTGAACCAAACAACTGAGCTTCTCTATTTCCCGAACCGATCGGTGCAGGACCGTTCCATCCCTCCATCCAAACAGACCCTAATTGAACATGACCATTTATCACCAACCGCTTGAGATTAGGGAGTAGTTCTGTGCCCCCACCGAAGTCCAATTTGCTCCCATCATTCGAAACATTCAACACAACTAGTGATGTTAACGAAGGACACGGAAGGGTAATTGAGCCAGAGTACTTGCGGACTGTTAGGTATTTTAATTTGCTGAGTCCTTCAAGTCTTCAAGACATCAATCATTTGCTAAAATGGAACCACAGTCTGATAGCACATGTTCCAATAGCGTTGCTCTGAAAGAATGCAGTGGTACTTCTGTCGCGCCCAGATCCGGAACGCAATGAATAACCGTGAGATGCCAGGCAGTTTTAGCACCGGGCTCGTTTTGCCGGACACGGCAGTTGAGATATATGATTCGAATTGTTAATATGGTTGAATTCAAATTTGTTATATTAACGGATAAATTTTTTACTTGGACTCTAAGTCCTTTTGCCCCTTTATATATCTCTTGTAAGCTACACGAGGAGAGTTGACGCCTCATTGTAATCACATGTGTTTTGTAAGCACTCCTTATATAGTGACCACCGTCGATTGACGTACATGATTTTTTTTTTCGTAAGGGTTTTTTTTACGTAAAATCTGTGTCTTTTTTGTCTCTATTTTTCTAACAAGGGGTATCAGAGAACAGGAGATTAGAGTTTTGAGAGATACGAGAAAAAAGTAACATATAGATTCCAGCACCACCGTCTCGCATCGGCTTCGGGCCTTCGTCCAGCGCGCGGAAAGAAGCAGCAGCGCCAGTGTCGTCCGTTCGTTGTCTCGATCCGTTGTGTCCGCTCGTCGCCTCGGTCCAAGCGGTGCACGCCGTCCTTCGTTCACCTCAGTCAAAAACGGTGTGTTCGCTCACCTCGGTCCATGCGTCGCCTCAGCCGAGCAACCAAGAAGTCAGCTCGCGTGCGGACAAAGCAAGACCAGCGACGCACGCACGGACGGAGGATAGCTGCACACCACAGCAGGAACCCCAAGTTTTTTTCTCCATTTGCACAGGTCCCATGAATGTTCTTTTAATAAATCACGTTCGTCCAACAAGCTTCGTCCACCATCTCATAGGTTCCTGTTGATTCACGTGGAGATCCAAAATTCCGACCACTTTTGCTTCGTGCACATGAGAAGCATACCAGGAGTGTCAAAGATTTTTTGTTCGTGTGCACAAAAGGTGTACCAAAGAGGTCGTAATTTTTTGCTATATTTACACAAATCAGTGCCAACAGTTTTAGAATTTATTCCTCATAGCGATTTTGAAGTATGATCTTCCACTCCTAGGTCGAGACACAAGATTTTCGCTGTGGTAAGTCAAGATGAGGGTTGTGTTGGTATTGATGGATTTGGTTGATGTATTGGATGGATTTGAGAAACATCCTACTGCATGGACTTCAGATGAAAAGCGTAAAGACTGTAAAGTTTTATCTCAAATTTACCTTCATCTATAAAATAATATTTTACAGGAGGTTTTGAAGCAGAAGACATCTGCTACATTATGGCTGAAATTGGAATAAATTTGCATGACAAATGATCTCACAGGAAGATGCATCTCAAGCAGAAGTTGTACTCTCACAAATTGCAAGAAGGGGGATCCATGCTTGATTATCTTTCAGTGTTTAAGGAGATCGTTGTCGACCTAGAGTCGATGGAGGTAAAAATATGATGATGAGGATTTGGATCTTATTCTTTTGTGTTCTCTACCTAGTTCTTTTTCAAATTTCAGAGATACCATATTATATAGTAGAGATACTCTAATGTTTAATGAAGTTTATGAAACTTTGCATGCTAAGAAAAAGATGGAACAGATGTTACCTTATGAAAATTCAAGTTCGTAAGGAGAAGTCTTGTTTGTTCGTGGCAGGCAAAAGGAGAAGAACTCAAACAATGTATCTTGATGCAAAAGTTCGAACAGCTACAAGAACCGGTCGAAATCAAGAGGCAAGTACAAGTCACGCAAATATTGCAAGAAAAGTGAGAACAACATATCTAAATGTTGGAAGCTGCAGAATAAAGAAAAGAGAATTATCTATTATAAGCCAAAAGGTAAATCAGATGATAAAGTTAAAGCCTCTCTTGTTGCTGATGATAGTTCTGATGGAGAAGTTCTTGTTGCCTTTGCTGGATGTGCTGAGACCAATGATGAATGGATCCTTGATTCCGCCTGTACCTTTCATATATGTCATAATAGGGATTGATTTGCCACCTATGAACCTGTTGAAGGTGGTATTGTGTTTATGAGTGATAACTCATTTTGTAATGTTGCAGGAATTGGTTCAGTTCAGATCTCTTGATGGTATTATCAGAACTTTGACATGTGTGAGGCACTTTACAGATTTGAAAAGGAACCTAATCTCTTTGAGTACTCTTGATGCTAAAGGGTACAAGTATTCGGGTGAAGGTGGAGCTTTGAAGGTATCAAAAGGCTCTCTTGTTGTGATGAAAGCTGATATTAAATATGTCAATCTGTACCATCTGCGAGGTACTACAATATTAGGTAATATTGATGTAATTTCAAGTTAATTATCTGATTTTGATGCTACTAATCTTTGGCACATGCGCCTTGGGCATATGAGTGAAATTGGTTTGACAGAATTAAGCAAGAGATAACTTTTTGATGGACATAACATCGACAAGCTGAAATTTTATGAGCATTGTGTGTTTGGCAAACACAAGAGGGTGGGGTTCAATACTTTAGTTCATACTACAGAAGGTATTTTGGATTATGTGCATTATGATTTATGGGGACCATCTCGCAAGACATCGCTAGGAAGTGCTCGTTATATGTTAACAATTATTGATAATTACTCTAGAAGAGTGTGGCCTTATTTCTTGAAGCATAAGTTAGAAGCATTTTCAACATTTAAAGAGTGGAAGACGATGGTTGAAAGACAAATTGAAAAGAAGGTAAAGAAACCTCGCACATATAATAGGATGAAATTATGTTCTAATGAATTTGATTTATATTGCAAGACTGAAGGCATTGTCAGGCACTACACTGTTCGCCATACTCGTCAACAATACGGAGTCAGCTAGACTAACGCGAGACCCAGACTAAACGAACTACACTATTCTTCGTCATCTCCGGGGCCTCCAACTTTGTGATCCTCGTAGTATGCATAGTCTCCATGAGTTTCTGCTTCTGAGGGTTTGGGGGAAAGAGCGAGGATGAACACAACTTCTGTGCTCGCGAGCCAACACACTAATGCAGTAATAATACATGCAATACTTAACAAGGATGGCTCGGGTTCTTTTATTTGCTTAAGACAATATTTTTAATTATAATATTTAGAAAGTCCTATGACTTAGTAGTTTAACCAAATCTTATTTTTTAAAGAGATATTGTGTAATATTTATCACGAAGAAGGTTACCTCCACCTATGCTTACATTTTGAGTGGAATCACCTCCACATATTAACAACACTAGGTACGATGAACCAGGAAAAATCCAACCCACGGGCTAGGTGAGCCCGACACAACAATCATCCCATCTACAAAGTTTTATAAATAGAACTAACTCCTATAAGTTCTCATGCCTACCCTTGACCGTGGGCACGGCTGTTCAAATAGTTTATACTCTGTAGAGGTGGTGCATCTTTACCCACAAAAGATAATCATCTTGATATGTGCACACGTTTCCTTAGACATGTGAATCAAGGGGAGATTACTACAGGGCCTTTACAATGCCTCCTCCAATATTGGTTACACCCGCTAAGGTTTCACTTTAGAATGATTACACCTTCACACATACGTCGACACTTACCCAGACCCCCTCTTGCACCTTCACGACTTACGCCCACACAAATCCATAAGTAGTGCACCCCTACCCGTAACCACGAAGGTCCACGGCGTAGCAGGTCATCTACCTAGTGCAACCCGTACTAAGGGACACAAATTATTTGACCAGGTTGACACCATTATATACTTGTAATTATACTGTTTTACATTGGGAGGTCATCACATGATTAAGTCATTAGGGTTATCTGGGCGGTTCATACCACATACCACATTTCACATACCAACATTCCTTGAGCTACATCAGCACCCACCTCCGTCATACCATCCACCCAGATGTGGTAATAGCAAGTTAATATGGTTTTTGGGGAACAAAATACATTACCATAATATTCCAATCATTTACCCACAATGACTGCCCAAACCACTTTCATGATTAAAAGATGATGATTTGGGCACTTAATGCCCGAGTACTTAAGCAAGACTAGCATGTCTCTTAAGTACAACCTATAATTAGTAATTACCACATAGCTACTAGGGTAACATGGAATAATATATTCAATTGTCAAAGAATGGTATAATAATTAATTAATCATCAAATGGATATTTAACTACCTTAAGGTTTAACATACATTTACTTAAAAAAAATAAAGCATGCAATTTTGGTAGTTTAAAGGAATATAATGTGTGTAAAATATAGGTTCAGAATGATCAAAGTATTGACTCGCCTGGAGTGAAGGTGAGAGAGTCTTAAAAGTCATGTGCTTGATCAAACTACAGAGCTCCCGCGTCTCCAAACTCTACTCGGACGAACTCACCGAAAAAAGAATAAACAGGCAAAGAGAATAATTAAATACAAAAGAAATAGCAAATGAACTTCAATTTAAATAATACCAGTGCTATTAGCAAGGTTTTGAATTTAGACAAATTTAGAAACAAAAATCAATAGAATCAGAGTTATAACGGAGGAGAATAGAGCTTCTGAAGTTCTGGCTTTGAGAACTGCTGGTTCCGAGTACCGTTTGTTTCGAGTACTGTGGCCTTCGTGTACTGTTTATTTCGAGTAATATTAATTTTGAGTACCGCTAGCTTTGAGTACTGTTCATGTCGAGTATTGTTCGTTTCGAGTACTATTGGCTTAGAGTACTGTTCATTTCGAGTACCACTGGCTTCGAGTTGACGCTATCGGAGGGAGGTTCAACTACAGGATGTAGTTAGAAGGAGCTTCGACTACACGACATAGTCAGAAGAGGGTATCGACTACATGTGGTCGGAAACGGTATCGACTACATGTGGTCGTAAAGGGGTATCGACTACATGTAGTCGGAAGGGGTATGGACTACATGTGGTCATAACGGGTATCAACTACATGTGGTCAGAAAGGGTTTCGACTACGCGACTACCTCGTTGTAGACGTAGTCGTAGACGTGGTCATAGACATAGTTGAAAAGGAGTTTCGACAACGCAGTATGGTCTGAAGGAGATTCGACAACGTGGCGTGGTCAGAAGGAGTTCGACAACGCAATGCGGTCTAAAGGAGTTTTGACAACGTAGTGTGGTTTGAAGGTCTTTTGACAAAGCGGCGTGGTCGGAAGGAGTTCGACAACGCGGCATGGCCAGAATGAGTTCAACAACATTGTGTGGTCTGAAGGAGTTTTGACAATGTGACTACCTGGTTGTGGATGTAGTCGTAAACGTGGTCATAGACGTAGTCGTAGACATGGTCGTAAAGGAGTTTCGACCGCTCGGTGTGGCCAGAAAGACGAGAGGGAGAACCGGGCACAGAGAAAGGGGGCTTACCAAGACCGAGAGGGAGGTCAGAGGCAGTTGGAGACGAAGGAAGACAATGGTGAAGGGGTCGGCTGGGATTGAAGGAGAAGAGGAAAGCCGGCGGTTCCTGCGATGCAAAACTGAAATCGAGTGAGGGAATTGCTTCAAGGATCATGGGGTACGAATTGACGTGGGTAGAAGAGGGGGCTGCTCTGGTGCTGCGAGAACTGAAAGGAGGCGCACGGCGGCTTGAACTCGGAGCTCGGGGCTTCGGCAAACCACAACAATGCAACCGAGAATGGGGGGTTGGGTGGGAAGGAGATGAAAGGGGGCTGCTCAGGGCTCTTTATAGTCGAAGAGGGGAGGAAGAGCCGTTGGAGACTCGGAGACGCGCGGGTTCCCAAGGCGGCGCGGCATGGGTGCACTGGTCAGAGAGGACGAGGCAGGCACGCGCAGCGGGAAGGTGACGGGAGTGACGACTTCAGGCGGGCGAAGCAGGTGGCGGGGGTGACATGAGTAAGCATTGGCGACGGGACAGGGCGTCGGAGGGTGCCGGAGTCAAGGGTAGGTGGAGCAGGTGGCGACAGAGAGCCAGAAGGCGGCATGCATGGCGCAGGCATGCGGCCATGGCGCTAACGTGGCGGCGGGATAGGCAATGGAGGTGGAGGGGAGCAGGTGGCGAAAGCGAAGAGAGTGATGAGTAGGGCGCGCCGGAGTCAAGGGCAGGTGGAGTGGGTGGCGGAGGGGACGGGATAGCAGAGGGCCAGGGGAGGGGCACTAGCCTGGCTCGCCGAAAGGGGAAGGGGGAGATGGGCTGGGGAAAGGGGGAGGAGGAGGTCAGCTGGCCCAAGAGGGAGAGAAGATGGGCTGGGTCTGAAGAGAGAGGTTTTGAATTGGGGCATAAGTTAGAGATTTTGAAAATACAACTTAAGTTGAAATAAGTTTTTAAAATCAACTGAGAGAAGCAAATACTATTTACGATCCGACAACGAACTATTACAATATTGGGGGAAGTGATGAAAATACAGAAAGTCTGCCATCTGATGAAGTGCACTATCAAGAGTCTGGTGATAGTAGCTCTTTGTCGTCCGATGATGGCGCTGATGGTGTGACAGCTCATGATGTATGTAACATCCCAAAAATGGATTTGTGTTTCAAATGTAAGAAAATAAGAAGAAATTAAAACTTTTCTTGCATCTTGAAGCCCTTGGTCATTTTTGTAATTCTTTTAAAAAGAATTATGGAAAATCAAATTTAAATCCTCATTTGACTCTAATCAAAGACCTCCTTGGCATAGATCTTATGCCAAACCCTTGAAAATATTTTTCCTGAGTTCTAGGGAGGCTTGGCAACACCTCTGAATTATCTCATGATTTTTAGAAATTATTTGATAATTTTTGGAGGCAAGTCAAATTTGGTCAAACCCTATTTCTCCTCTTCTGGAATTTCGGGAGAAAAATTCAGTGTATGAAAATCTCTGAAAATTTTATGGGAGGTTCCTCCTACTGTCAGCAAGCTCCAGTTAAAATTTCATAATTTTTGGAGCTTATTTGCTACCTCAAATAATTCCTCAAAACTCAGATGTTTAAAATTCAAATTCTAACTGGTTTGCACTGTTCCTCGGGTTCGGATCAGACTCGGGCTCGAGCCACTTGACTCGGTCCAGTCAACTAAACGCACCGGCGCGGTCGATCGGGTGCGGGCGTTGTGAGCCGTTGGATCAGCATCGAACGGTCCTTGATCAACCGAACGATGGAATCGTTTTAATCCACCCGTTCTAACTCAACCGTTCGATTTCAATCCGACGGTCGGCGCGTCGTCTCCTTCCTCCGGTCAGCGCGCGCGTGAGCTCAGCCATGGCGTGCGCAGAGGAGAAAATCTGCGGCGTGCAGTCCACTCTTCGGTCGCCTTTAAACGGCTAGCTCATTAAATGTCCGTCGTGCTCCTCCCTCAGGCGTCCACTCTCCAACTGCTCCCGTCGCTCTCTCGCGCTCAAATGGCCGTGTTGACCCGAGAGGGATATCGTCGTTGCTCTCTGCCATCCTCAGCTATTTAAGCTCCATTGTTTCTCCCTTAGCTTCCTTTAGCACCTCCGCAACTCCAGCTAGCACTCACAAGTTTGCTGGAGCTGCAGATCCTCGAAAATCCTTCGGCCGCCATTGTCGGATTTGGAGCTTCGGTGGAGTCGGTGCAGCAGGGGTTTTCTTCTTCGAGTCTTTGCTCCCTCTGCTCCCCCTTTACTCTCTGAAGCTTAACCCTCACTCAATTTGGTTCAATTTGCTCAGGGTCGAACTGAATTTGGACTTCCCCCTTTTCGGCCGAAATCAGCGTTTCTCCTCGCCTAAGCTGTCTCGACTCTCCTCGGTGCATTCTTTGCACTCAGGTAACTCCTCTTTAGTCCCTAGTGGTCTGGCACCTGCTCTCTTGAACCGCAGCTGAGCGCATCGCCGTTTTTCATTTTGGTCATTTTCGGCCACTTCGGTTCTCTCCGGCTTGCCGGCGTTCTGGACCACCACAGCCAAATCCATTGGTACCATTAGGTGCGCAATGATGTTTGGGACCCATTTTGGGCACTTGCTCGCACCGCCGCGGCCAGAGCCGTCGGCGGCGAGCCGTTCCTCCCCGTCGTTTTTGCCGGACGAAAACAGGACGGGCGTTTGAACGTGAGTCGTTTTGGACCGTCGAGCCTTAGATCTACGGCCCACATTCGCGCGGAAATTTGAATTCGTCGCGCGTTTCGGTCTGTGACCCGTTGGATCCAAGATCAACGGTCCCGATTCGAGTCCGCTTGGATCGTTGGATCCCAGATCCACGGCTCGCGTGCGTGTGAACATTCGGACCGTCCGAACGCTCTGATCCACGTGAACCGTTGGATCCAGATCCAACGATTGACGTTTAGGGTTTCGGGGCCGCGCGCGCGCGCGTCAGCGCAGGGACTTGGACCGTTGGATCCAAGATCAACGCTCCACGTTCGTCCACGTCATTTCAAATTTCTGATTTTCCCGAAAGGATTTATTTATCAACTGAAAAATGTGATAACTTGTAAAATGCATAACTAATTCATTTTAATTCCTTTTCGGGAGATTCAAATTTTGTTGGTTATGTTTTTAACTAATCTTTAATCTAAAAATGTTTCCAACCCCAGTATAGCTCCAGAAAATTTTGCTAATGAATAGTAGCATTTTTTTATTTATAAAAGCTGAGCAAAATTGTTTTGGTCATATCTTTTGCATTAAGAATCTAAATCAATTGGTTCTTATTGATAAATTCTTTATAAATCATGATCTTGCTACTGTAAAATTTTCAGAATTTTTGGAGAAAGTTTACTGTTGGGTCTTTGCGTTTTCTTCGTTCTTATCGGTTGCTTTTCGCTTTCTCGTTAGGATCCGAAGAGCACATTGACAATATAAGTGATCCTCGGCAACATCTTGACCCACAGCAAACAGGCAAGCAGTTTGATCATGTTAATCTCATTATTTTTCAAGTCTAATATATTGTTTTCAACTTATATGTATGCATTGCTATTTTGTTGTTGAATTATGGTTAGTATCCTATAGTTGCATAATCTGTAGGAATTATTTATCCTCTACTACCATGAGCCTAGGTTATTTGCTGTGATTTGGGTTCGATGGATGAGCTCTTGTCACTTAGTAGATTACGAATTGGAATTGCTTAGAAATGCTTAGTCGGTAGTAATGGGCGATCATCGATTTTAGTCGATGATGTTGATCACACATCTCAATATTATTCCATTATGTCTAGCACTTGTGCTTTGGTTATTTTGTAAAGTCAAAAATCTAAAAATGGAAAAATTATTTTGGACTTGGGCAAGTGGTTGGATGGTGGGTTATTGGGTTTGTGGATATCTTGCCTAAGTCAACAAGGACCGAACATCTTGTGTCACACTCTCCAAGCATTTTTGCGTGCTAACCACGCGAGAGGGATATGGGACCTCTCTTGACTAAGTACTTTGGCGTGTGTTATCTCCGAGTCGCAGGAGGGGGTTGTGTGTGTTGTGTGAAAAAGGATATGTGTTCTTGTGTTGGGTGTGCGGTGGTGGAGATTTCGGGTAGGCTCTCCACCTCGAGGAGCATTGTAGTTGTCCAAGGCTTTACCTGAGACGGGTAGTTGACCGAGGCTTTACAATGACTCTGACAGAACGTATGGGTTTCTATCCATACGGGCGACTCGTAGTTAATGCACAATATTGGAAATATCTCGTAGGACTTAGCTGTGCCGGCATACCAAAGGAAGTATGCTAATCATGTGGCAAAAAGGCGGTCTGGCGTGTGGGTACATTGGTACACCCCTGCAGGGTATAAAACTATTCGAATAGCCTCGTCCTAGGTTATGGACACGCTTGGTTAGGTTTTGCAAGAGTTAGACTACAACCTTTTAAATTAAAATTTGACATGGTTGGTATGAATGGGTAATTCATGCTATTGTTATGGTGACTAATGGTTTAGTCACTTCCAGGATTGTTGTTGTCATCTATCTACTGTTATTATTGTTGTCAATTACGGTTATTTGAACATTAAAAACAGATTTGTTAACTTGCTTGTAAATGTACTACATTATTGCAAATAAAGATTGCTTTGTGCTGAAAATGAAACATACAGCCCCCACTTAAATAAGCTTGCATGTAGCATATGTATAGGTCTGTTACTCTACACGTAAGTCTTGCGGAGTACAATTTTTGTACTCATTTGCTTTGCTTAACTATTTGTTGCAGAGGAGGAGGGTGAGCCCCAAGGGCCTCACTTTTGTGAAATGTGCTGTGGATTCGACGACTAGCTTGGCGGCCCGGTCGATTGCTTTGTGGGTTAAGGGCACACTGATTGGCTCTTTTGGTTTAAGGCCATCTTATGGCACTTTTGCTTCCGCTGTTCAATTTCTATATGTATATGTCATTTGGCCGGTCGGCCTCTCTTTTGTAATAACTATCTTTTATGTATCTTAACTGCTGGTTTGTTGTTATGCTTCGGTTCTATGTGAATGAATGGAATTGATGCATAAATTTTGTAAAGAGGTGTGTATACTGCATTTCTGGGAAGTATACATGTCTCGAGTCTCGGTTTATTCGATTTGTGATGCTAGGACCAAAGGGATGGTTAAGCATTACAAGCCCAATAAACCGGGGTCTCACAATGTAGGACAAGATCAACCACTGGAATTCACCTGCGAGAAAAATTTCACGCATGCTACCCAGGATGAAGACCGTGATTGTCATGCTTCAAGAATAATTCATAATATCTACACGAGGGCTAAGGGTCGCCAAAAAGATCATTCTCGGCCACATGACTCTTCTTCCTAGGAATCCCATGCTAACTCAAGGTCTATTCGGACTTATGGACGTCGAGATGCTAACATATTATCTTCTAGTGATGATTCTCATTTGTTAGACATATCTTCTCATCCTACTAGTCATTGCGGTCTTGTATTCTTCAATAACAATGCAAGAATGGTTTATCAGTAGGTGGAACCCGAATATTACCAACAAATATATAATCATTGGGTAGAATATGCCCATGAAACACACACTTGGGTTCAATACAAAGCCCACCTAGCTCAATTTGAAGGACTCGTACTCTTTAATAACAATGACTACATTGCACAACCTTCGCGTTTCTCGATGATGTATTGATATGAATTGCTACTCCGTTATTGTTTTTAGTATGCTAGTTAAGTTATCATTCATTACCATTAACTTATTTTTTATTATTATTTTAGATGCTTTAGAACACTTAGAGGAGATGACTGCCCTAGAGAGTGAAGCTAGCAAGAAGGATTTTTTTTATGTACAACTTCATAAATTATTTTCTTATTAATATTTATATTATTCCAATTGCTAATTACCTATTTTCTTTGTTTTCCAGTTTTTCTAGTTTTCCCAATTTTTTAAATTGGTTTTTTTCCGGTTTCTGGGTGGTAACCGGTCCGGTTACCGGTTTCCACAAATCAGAGTTCAAATTTCAGTTTGTGATTGTTGTCAGTTTTCCTCCGAGATTTCCGGTAACCGGGCGGTTACCGTTACCGCCCGCCGGCCGGGATTTCTGCCGGTTCCGGTTTTCTATCCTTGATCTCTAGTGCAAACTTTTTGATATCATAGGGTCTAAGAGGCTTTTGCTTGTACTTGATGATGTATGTGATGAGATAATCATTATATGGGATCGACTACGAAGTATCCTACGCAACGGAGAACCGCAAATATGGTCTTGGTGACAGCCCAGGAGTACAGCGTAGCAAATTTGGTAGGGACTATGGGTCCAATAACCTTGAATACCCTAGGACAGACTCACTCCTGAGAAATTTGAATCAATATGTGAAAGAATAGCCGATAAATTGCATGGCTTGCCCTTGCCAGCAAAGACAGTTGCACCATTGCTAAGGGTCAATGTAAATACAGAATATTGGGAAAAGGTCTTGAGAAATGATTGGTGGAATATTACTAATCAGGGTATGGGAATCAACATTCTGCCGGCCCTAGGAATCGGTTACTACTACCTAAATGTACGGCTTAGGCAGCGTCTTCTTTTCTGCTCAATATTTCCAATGAACTACGTCTTTGAAAAGGATAGAGTGATTCAGATGTGGGTGGCACACGGCTTCATTCAGTCCAGTGATAGAGGGGACATCCTGCTGGAGGATGTTGGGAGAAATTGGTTTGATGACCTAGTCGATAGGTCCTTCTTGCAGCCAACGGTATGGCAAGGTTGTTACATCATGCATGATTTGATAAGAGAGTTCTCAGTTGCTATTTCTTCTAATGAATACTGTGTCTTTGACAAGAACCTCAAAGTTCTTTCACAATTTGCTAACCATATTTCTGTTGATACTGATAATTTGGATGTTCAGTGGGGTCATTATGATCACAAATGATTCCAAACTCTGTTGTTCTTTGGTCATCATAGAGTTGACAGAGATTATGACACTCTTGGTACCATACTGAGAAAATCTGGTCATCATAGAGTTGACAGAGATTATGACACTCTTGGTACCATACTGAGAAAATCAACAAGTCTACGTGTACTGGATTTGTCTTATATTTGCATGAGTGATATCAGTGAGGCCTCAATTGTTATCAGCAGATTGTCGCATCTTCGATATCTGAATATCTCTTTTACTGGTATCAAAGATCTCCCAGAGGCATTTGGTAGTCTGTACCATCTGCGGGTTCTTGATCTGCGAGGCTGTCGACTTGAGAAGCTTCCTAAGAGCATGAATAATTTGATCAATCAAGGCATTTATACGCAGATTCACAAACAACTGCATTGATTTATGCTTCCGGTCAGTTAACAAAACTCCAGGAGTTACAGGAATTCAGAGTAAAGCTGGAGGATGGTTCCAGGATAAATGAGTTAAGGGACATGAAAGACCTGAGGAAACTGTGCCTTACAAATCTTGAGGAAGTGTCAAGTTGGCAAGAGGCTAGAAATGCAAACCTGGTGGAGAAAAGGTCCCTCGACTATCTACAATTGAAATGGGTGTATCGGGTTCATGAAAGTAGGTCTACATCTCAATTAGACATGAAAGTACGTCTACATCTCAATTAGACAGAGATGTCCTTGATGGCCTACGTCCTTACTTCCAGTTGAAAAGACTGACAATTTTGAACTACACTGGATCTGATTTTCCTTACTGGGTGCAGGGTCTCACAGACCTAGTTGTTGTTAATATAATTAACTGCCGATGGTTAAAGGTTCTTCCACCACTGGGAGAGCTCCCAAATCTTAAGTCACTTTCTCTTTTTGGTCTATCCTCTGTAACTCATATTAACGATGAGGTCTATGGAACCAATGATGTGATCTTTCCATATTTAGAAGAGCTGAGCTTTGCAGAATTGTTTAGCTGGGAGCAATGGTCAGAGGCAGAATACAAACTGCTAATTCCACCCCTGTGGAAACTTGGTATCAATACCTGCAATAAATTGAGTGTGTTGCCAGTTGAAACTTTGAGTTCATCAGTCAAAGAGCTTCAACTTTCAGCCTGCACATCATATATCAGTATGCTCCCAGCTTATTTGCAAAGGCTAACAGCTCTCACCAAATTGGGCAAACAGGACTGCTCAGCCACAATACTAGTTCCATGTCATTCCTTGACAATGCTGGAGAACTTGCATGTTGAAAGCTGTTTATATGTACGCTTTGAGGGGGGGCTGCAGTACTTCACCAAACTGAAGAAACTAGAAGTGCAAGGCTGCTCTGATGTCACTCAGAACATATATGAACAAACATCACTTGAGGAGAGTTATTCGCAGACCAGTCTGCTGGAGGGTCTTCAATTACTCGTTCATTTCGGCATCGATGGAATAGTTCTGTACTTTGGATACTATCATATGCTGGGGAGGCTTCGATCACTTCGAACTCTGAAGCTTTGTGACTTCGATCGTTCCCAGTTCACCATGGAGGATGAGGAATGGCTTGACCAACTGCAGCCCCTACAGGGGATCCAGTTTTCTTCGTGTCGCGGCCTCTTACATCTTCCTTCTAACCTAAATAATATGTTTAACCTGAGGAAGATCATTATGAATGATTGCTGCAAGCTCCACTCGCTACCACTGAATGGCCTGACAGATGACCTAAAAGAACTTCATATCTCCGGAGGTTCGGATGTACTGGAGCAACAATGTCAAAAGGTTCATGGAGATGAATGGGCAAAAATTTCTCATGTACCATACATCCACATAAATGGCAAAACAATCCAGATGCTTTGAACTTGGTATTTGGCCACACCTTTAACAAGATTACTCTTATTCGCAAAAAACAATAACAATAACAAGATTACTCTTTGTTGAGGTACATTTTAGTGTCTAACATTAGATTTTTTTTCTTCAATTTTTCTATGTTAGTTTTACAAGAAAAACAATACATTTATCATATTATTTTGTCCTAGTTTATATGAGTTAGAAGATTGCAAATCCTAACTAACTCTGCATCTGCAGGTCGGGGCTTCTGTCACATGTCATCATTTCTCTGGCTGTAAGTTATGGTTTGATTTCAGTACTGTAGATTAACAGCAGTCTGCTTAAAGAGGGAAATAGGCCAATCAAGATCTGCATACTAGTGGCTTGCTTATGTTCTGATCATCTGATGATTTGCACCCAAAGTTTTTTTCCTATGGTTGCCACATCGTTACTTTGTGCTGATTGAGGTGAGCTTATTTGCTGACTGTTCATTTTTCTCTCCTTTTTTTAAACCAATGGAGAATATCAGACTTTTGGCAAGCGGCTGAGTTTTGTCTCGTGAATCATGACAGGTCTGCTACTAACAATACACTCAGAGCGATGCTCTCTAATGCAAATGAAGCGCACGTCACCATGTACAAGGCATTCTAAGGGGCAGCCTCCCAGCTCTATTTGTCATTCGGTGCCTGCCAGTGGACATATATACGCCATACTGTTGGATATTTGTGCTTAATCTTGTTGAGACGCTGCTGCTCTACAGTTTTGTAGTTTCAGTCTTGCCCTTATGAGTTAAAAATTGGATCTTGTAAACACGTCCATACTATGTTCATAGAGGCCAGTGACTAAATGAAATACACCCATGGCATTCTCGTCAGGACAAACGTGGATCCTGAGATTCTATTAAGAAAACTGCAAAAAAAAGGGTAATAGGATTTAAGAAAAAGAGTAACACTAGTATAAGACATCATAAACTCCGAGGGTAAAAGGCAACACTTGTCAACAGATGTGTGGCAGGAATAATGAGACTGAACTTGGTGTAGATCTCAGTTCAGTAGACAAAAAAACTAGCAACATATATGTGCGTTATAGTTCAAAGTTGCAGCCCTTGTAACAAAGTACATTCAAAATGAAGTCTTTTTACACTTATCATCAGACAGTTTTGCTTATTATTAATAAAAGTCTGCAGACATGACAAGAAGATGTTATTCCAACTACACCTACAGTTGCATTGCAAGGCAAATCAAGCAATGTCGCTTGTCATCACTGCAGGCTGCATTTCGCTCAGACACCAAACATGAGGCTGAACTTGGTAGCAAGAGGAATGGATATGATGGCAGCACCCAAAGCAACACCAAATATACGGTGCGAGATTGAGAACGTAGCGCTGAACTGGGGCTTCTTCAAAGGAAGATGGGGAGACAATGGGCGGTTTGCAACAGGAGCCGACAGGGGACAGCTTGTGTGCAGGGATCGGCTTCCGAATGGAGACATCTTCGGTCGCACAATTCCTAGGGGAGAAGATGTGCAGCCCCTAGCTTGCTCAAGGCTTGAGGAGTGTCTGAGGCCATCCATGCTGTTGAAAGATGAGTTTGAGCTACCAAGGGCACCTGAAAAGGTAAAAGCAACAAATGCGGAATGCCCGATTGTGTGAAATGAACTTTAAACTTCCGCACAGCAGACTTAAAGAGATAGAGACATCTCATGGCATTTCACCAAAGCTGGTGGAAAACATTGTTGACTATACATATAATTTAGCAATAGCTTGCCAACGATTCACTAATTAAATAGATGGCTGTTTTCTCCATGAAACTACACATCAAACTATGCACCTATATCCAAATAAAAATAAGAGATGCAACTGAAAATGATCAAAGCCACATGAGGCATTAATGAACTCTTGCCCCACACAAAATTCATGATTAACCAATAACAGCTCTTCACCTCCGAATAATGGTACAAATGACCAGTGATGTATGTCCGTTATTGACCTTCTCTCGAGCTAGAGCTATGATAGACAAGAATATATGCGGTGATAAACTGGCACAATATTAAACTCAGCTCAGTAAAGCGAATAGATGGCAGGCAGACTAACACTCTAATGAGGTTTCCAGCCCCATACCACTTCAACTGTGACATACCCTACACAGCAAGAATGTACTAGCAAAGATGTCTGTATGCCCCCACTTTCACATATACAGTAGGCCTGAGGTGTAATTGTTTGATATCTCGAAACTACGTCAGAAAGACAAAGAACATATCAAATCCGTGCAAAAGTTTGTACCACGGAGAGCAAATGGAGTGTCTCTGAAGGGTGCAAATCGAGTGTTGCTGTGATACTTCGCCATTCCTGCCCCCAAAAAAAAAAAAGAACCGATAATCATACATTAGCATCAACACACTTTAGTAAAAAAATAATATGATTAACCAAGTTTTGTCAAATGACTTTGAGAAAGAGCATATTAGTACTTAATGTATCTTGGAGATCTCAAAATCAACTGAAACTACTAAGCTAGATTTTTTAGTAGATAGATCAAGTAATGCATTTTAGCAAATTGTTAGTAAAACTCGAAGCTAAACAGAAGCCAGAATATAGAAAAGGCAGAACAGAGATCAAAATATGTCGTGGTTCACAAATCCATCTCACTGTGATGATGTAAAATTGACAAATCAACATAACAACATCTTAGTTTTTCAGTATATGCAGTACGTGCTATGCAGTGTTAAAAGAATGTAGGAGCTGGTGATGACACAGAGAACATAAACCTGAGCATTACAACATTTTAAAATTTCCAATCACTTTACCCACATTCAGAGCATATCTAAAATCCAGATACACACATACACATTTTAACGAAAAATAAGCCTAGGCATGGGTTGCCATACAATCGTACTATTGCAGCTAACTACAGCATGTCTATTAACTCTATTTAAATTTTCCAGTATATTGTCGATGTCGCTGATAATGCAAGGGATATTTACATATGCCTGTCCACCTAAGCCCTAAGGACCTCCTTGGATGACGAGGAGCAGTACGCAGCATAAGTTTAGAACTACTTGTGATTTTTATAATACAAACCAAATTTCAGGGCACAAAGAAAAGCTTTTCACTTGTAACTAGATTCACAGCAGTGGAGCTTTACCAATTTGGACCTGCACATCATGAGTGAAACACTTCTATCCAGCAAAACTGAAATACAATATCATTGCATGAAGCTATAAAAAATGAACCATTCAAGAACATAAAATCTACTTGCAATCCCTTATACACAGTTCATATTTTCAGCATCGCGAACCAGAACGACTCAGGGGCCTCGAAGGATCTAATCAGGGACAATAATCTAATGGAAACATAACCGAACGTAGCTGGTGGCAGGCGTTGAGACAGCATCATCGAATGCGTCCGGAGGCCGGCGAGACGGTGGCAGCGGCGGGATCGACAGGCGTGCGGCACAACCGACGCCCGAACAATTCGAGACACAAAATCACCACAACTAAATAAAGGAAAAGTATCACGAGATGCGCCTTATCTCGACTGATTAAACAATTTGGGGGGGAAGATCCGGATCAATCATGCTTACGCTCGCCATGGAAGTACCCTAGCCCTAGCGCAAGCTCTAGAAACCAAGAACTGGCCCCAAATTAAGAGCACACGCAGGCAAAAAAGAAACCAAGAAACACATGGGGGAGTAGATGGCTAATGGATACCAACCTTCCTCCGTGCTGCTGCGCCGGGCGATAGGAGAACCGGAGCACGGTGGCGATTCGGAGTGGACGACGGCGTCAGCTTCTGCCTTCTTGGTCCTACCCTCTTCCTCAACCTCTGCCTTCTTGGTCCTACCCTCTTCCTCAAACGACGAGGTGAATCTCAGGATTTTGGGCCGGACGGGGAGGCGAATGGCGGCTGGGCCGTGTGGAATAAGATTGGATGGGCTACCGCAGATGACGGAGATCATCGGCCAGGCCTCTCAGGGCTGTTTGTAATTCGGGGTTTGTTAATTTCAGTAGGCTAATGGGTCTGCTCAATACACTGGTTCGAAATCAAATCTGGTGCATCTTTTTTCGCGAGGAAAATTCCCGTGCAAGCAAACTTCAGGTAACATGAAATGATCACACAGGGCCGGTGGCTTGGCTTGAACATTTGTACATTTGGAAATCGACGATTATTTGATTCCAAGAAGTAATCTTTTCCTTTAGTTTTTCTGTTTTTAAAACTAAGGCCTGTTTGGTACAACTCTGCTTCAATTTTTTTTTGCTGTTTCAACTCCAACTTCACTTTTAGATCTACTTCTAAAAAATTAGTTCTAACCCCAAAAATGAGGATGATGTATGTAGAAAGACTACACTACCCCCGTTTTGTTTTGTGACTTCTAATATTTTATTTTTTACCCTCGTTTTATGACTTGTAATTTTTTTTTATTTTCATATTGCATAACTTATAACAGCTTAGTAAGTTGGTCCAAGTCATGTTGTACTTTTATTTTATTATTTTATTGTATTTTTGCTATGTTGTGCCATATTTTTCGTCCACGATCGAAACTTTTACTCGAAATAAATAAATAAAACATACAACTTATGAAGTTCATAGCAAAGGTTCTAATGTATCCATACATCGATCATTCGATTGTGACGTTGATCTATCCAAAGTATCTTGAGAAATTGCATATTTTCAGTATCTTTAATCTCACACAATTATAAAGCCACACATACAGGTTACAATTTGAAGAGTCAGAATGTGTAACACTAATAAGGACTGGAGTTCTCGTAGAATGCGAAAGTCAAATGTAGAGTTAACACTACACTGTCTCTCAAAACACACTCAATAAACTTCTCTTTGCATTAGTTGAATAAAGCTCATCTCCTTAAAAAAAATGAATGATATGTGCTTGATTTCTTGACATTTTCAAATCAATTAACTACCAGTGTATATACCACACAACATGGAAATGACGATAGTGTACTATTGACTAAGTAACACTAGTTCGTTGCTAAGAAGATACTCCAATTTTTTAAAAAAATTTATGAGACCATTGTTGCTATGTTCGTTGTCCATTATCCAACATCTTCTATTATTATGGATAGTATTTTACAGATTGCGTAGTCAATTAAAAACTATAAAAATAACATAGTTTTATGGGAGGCTGTTGTTGCTATGCAAAATAAATACCTTAAATATTGGAGAGAAATCCATTTTCTATATGTATTTGCATTTATTTTAGATCCTAGAGCTAAAATTCAAGGATTTACTAATGTTCTTGATCTTCTTAGTGATGCTACAAGGCTAGACTATTCTAACTATTTTGTAGATATTCGTTCTCGATTACATGAAGTTTTTCAAAAGGTATTAAAATAAGTTTTAGGGGGTCCGCTTGCAACAACCTCCACTAGCACCCACATTAAGTAACAAGACAAATCTGTGGGGCCAAGTTCAGGGGTGCAGGCTCTTCCTCCATGTTTAGGTCATCTTCTTCTACAGTGACACCTTCTCAACCAAGACCACCAAGCTCTCACCCAAGGAGTGGAGAACTATTCACCTATCTGGGTAGCGATACGGTGGATTTCAACTCAGAAGACGTTAAAATTTTGCAATGCCGGCATAGCCATAAGTTAACATATCATGTGATATTCATACTTGCACGTGATGTGTTAACTGTTTCTGTCTGGACGGTTTCATCTGAATCTGCTTTCAATCTTTCTGGAAGAATATTGGAGAAAAGAAGACTACATCTTACGAGTGAGATGGTAGAGATACTTCTAACTGTGAAGGACTGGGAACAAGATGATTCACGAACACAACACTCTGTGAAAAACCTAGAGTTATCGGAGGTGTTCAAAAATCTGTACCTAGATAACGACACTTAGAACAATGATGTATATAGAGCTATAAGTTGTACTCTTTTCTTTTGCCAAGGTTTTCTCATGTTGAGTTTTTACATTGCAAAGATTTTAATGAGACAACAACTTGAATATTAATAAAGCTCTTTATTACATTTTCAATATGATTGTATCTTTTTTTAACAATTTTCATATGTTTTTCTGAATTCTACATATACTTTTTTTGTATTTTTTTTTTAATTTTTGGGCCTAACAGGCTAAGTGGGTCGGCCTTGGCCCGTCGGACCAAACGGACCAACATGGCATGGCACAAAAGGTCGTCAGGTCGTGCCTAGGCTGCCTCACCGGTATGTGGGCCGGTACGGCATAACTCTTTTAATTCACAGGGCAGAATGGGATGTGCCTAAACAGGCTGTGCCGGCACGAACCCTACCATCCCGAGCGGCACATCTGGCCACCACTATCACACTCGAACTAGCAGCGGGAAATAGCCTCTCGTATTTGGAAATTTTTTTAAAATAATGTTAATTTAAAAGATAATTACAAAAATAAATATTCAATTTTTTTTTTTACAAATATAGGTGCATGTCGCCTATTGGAGTGACGACAGGCTCCTATCACCATTCCAATAGACGACAGGAACCCTATCTCCAATTGCAATAGTGAGAGAGGTTCCTATAGCCAATTGAACTGGCAACATGGCCCTATATTTAATTTTTTTTAAAAAAATATGTCTATAGAATTCTACCTGAAGATTAAGTGTATTTCATAAAGTTTTTTAGTAATACCCTGTAGTGTCCCTGTAGTTCAGAATACGAAATTGGAGAAGATAGTGAAATATCAAGTAGAGAATGTGAGATTGGCGGCGCAATTTGGAACACGAGTTCAGCGATGTAATAACACAAATAGCACCCTTCAGAGCGAAATAAAAAATATATTTGGGTTTCAAGTTGCCATGTGCATTGTTTTCCCGACTGTATTATTCGTGAAACCGATTCCTTCGGGAAAAGATTACGTAATATGTAATAATCAAAACATATAGGAAAAGAAATTTAAGTTTGAAAGACTTCATAATTTAATTGTGAAATACATAGCACGCTCGGTTTGGTTACGTACATTAGAAACGACAACATGCACGAATGAGCAAACTGAAATACATCTACGATACATGCGTGCCTTTTTGGAATAAAAAAGGTTGATTGGAATGAAATCGATCAGTCCTGGTGGCCCATTGCTCCCTTCCCCTTGTCTTTGGACTGTCCGTGGTGTTCGTTAGTCTTGAAGTCAGCCATGTTCTGCGAGACGGGCTGGACAAATGAATGGTGTTAGGATAACACAATGTAGGGCCAAGTTGATATTCAGGATGCATACTGAACATAACTTACCTCTTCGATTTGTATTACGCTCGGGCGATGGGGAGCGCTAGGACAGCCACCGGTCTCACTAGTAGGAACCTTCCCCTTGTGTGTCGCACGCTCGGCTCGGTCATACTCAGCTTTCGATGCATTTTCAGTCGGGTCGAGTACGTAGGGTTTCCAGCATTTAAAGGTCTCGGCTCGCATCAGATAGTTCAGCATGTACTTCTGCTGGATGAACGCCCTATCGTACATATCCGGGTCATCAATCCATTGGAAGAAGTTGCATCGCATCTCCAGGTACCATTATGCGCGAATGTAGTTAGGGGTTTGTGGAATAGAACGTAAGATGTGGAAAATCTATGTGTGTGCAGGATTGACTTACGAGGTGATGATTGCACGTGTAGTACGCCCGGGCGGCTGTCGCCGGGTGTGTGGACTGAATGATCTTTGTCTGTTCTTCGCGCACACATTGCGTGCATGAGAACTTCGGTGATACTAGAGCATCCTTCACAGAACAATCCGGGTATGGTTTAGCCCTCTCGGTAAGCCACTTGCGCTTCCACGGGATCTTCACATAGAAGTTCACCGACGAGTCCGGTATCTCCTTCCTCACAGTTGTGTGAACCGAGCTTTAGTCAAGTATTGGGTGTGGTGGTGTGGTGTTATATTACAGCTCTCTTCTCCTCCATTTCTCTTATCCCTCCTTTTATAATGGGCTATTTTGGTCTGAAAAGGGGGCATGGCCGAGTGTGGTCTTTTCAGTCCGAAAAGGTGGTGTAGCATAGTGTGGCCTTATCGGTTTGATAAGGTAGCATCGCAGTGTGTTGTTACCTCGATCTGCAAAAGTTGCAGCCTGTGGCGTGACAAGGTCCGATATTTTTCGGTCTAAAAAGGGGACGTGGTGGAGTGTGGTATTTTCGGTCTGAAAAGGTGGTTTGGTATAGTGTGATCTTGTCGGTCTGATAAGGTAGCGTCGCGGTATGTTGTCAACTCGGTCTGCAAAAGTTGCAGCGTGTGGCGTGACATGGTGCAATTTTTTCAGTCTAAAAAGGGGGCATAGCGGAGTGTGGTCTTTTCGATATGAAAAGGTGGTTTGGCAAAGTCTGGTGTTATCTCGGTTTACAAAAGTGGTGGTGTGTGGAGTGATTTGTTGCAGTCAATAAGGTCCAAAATGAAGGGGTGTCGCGATGCTGACTCACTCATATGGTTACCCGTGCACACAAGAACAAACAGTATTGGAACACAACACTACCATAATCTAAGTTGTACATAAATTTATATTTACATGGCATGACTGATATTTACAACAAGTATCTACTAGCGGGCCCTCTTGAGGCGTACCCCACACGTGGCTCCTGGCCTCGTATGGGGTACCTGCGGGCGCCGGTACGAGTAGGTCAAAGCTCAGGCGGCCGAGGCACCCTTGTAGGATCAAGATGAGTGACTAGACGGGGGATGAATAGGAGGTTCCTAAAAAAACTTGTGCTCTAATTAACAACTGTAACAAGTATGGTCTAATTAAATATTTCTAGCACAAAAGAAGAAGTAAATTCTAAGTTTTCACTTATTCACCCCAAGGCCATGTCAATACTAAATACAATTTTAGCTAAGCAATTCTACACAAATAAGTAGCTCAAAATGTAAATGTGAAATAGTAAAGACAGGAGAGAAAACTGCAATGAAGACAATCAATATTTTCCCATGGTATAGAAGACTCGTCGGTCTTCACTAATCCACGTTGAGGTAAGTCCAAACGAATTGGACCAACTCTACGAGTTTAGCCTAATGAACCTCAATTCCACTAGGGTTGCTCTGTCTCCAATCCGGAGATGGCGAGCACCGAACCACTCACAAATGGCACTGGACCTCTTCACAACTGATACGGATCAACGTGTGTTGATGCGTAATGTGGCACAATCTTTCACGGTACTTGTATTTCAATTCTGATTTAAGCAAAACTCCCGCTTTCCTCTTTCTTGATTCAACAAAATAGAAGAACAAGTGTATCTCCAAAGCAAGTAATACTTGGTTGATGTTGAATCAATCCGAAGAGAAACAAAATCAAAACGGAAGAACAATACCAAACCGTAAGCAATTGAGGATGCTACGAATTGGTGAGAGGATCCATAAGGACTCACGGATCTTGGAAGAACAACCTCCCTCCAATATTCACGCAATCACAAAACCCTAGATGAGAATTTTCGAAACGTATGTATTCATCTTGCGCCACATAAACATGTGACTTTTCTGAATTTTCTTCAACTCTAACTTGCTTACAATGGGGCTCTACCCCTAAATATATATAGCATGTGAACAGTAATCCGAAACTACTGTAGCAATGAATAGTAATCTGAGTCAGATACTGTTTATGAACAGTACCCGAAAAAATATTCCTATTGCAAACTCATTTAATTTGAAATTTAAACTACTCTAATTACTAAAAATATATTAAACTATCCTATTATAAGTAATTTATAATTAATTTCTTTTAAAGAAAAATCCGAATTGGAATTGCTCCAATCCAAACCCATTTTGGATTCTTAGGCTGAAAATGTATTGATTTCGGAATAGAGTTTGAGTTTGGTCCTTTTGTCTTTTCTTGGCCGAATTCTGTTATAAACTTTCAAACATGCAAAGCCCTTTGTTCTTGTGTCTTCTCATGTCCGCTAAAGCTCCCCGGTCGTCCTTCCTCCCTCTCCTTGCTCTTTGCCGAACCTGGTTCTTGTTTCTTTCTCCATTGATGCATAATAGGCTCAACTTGAGGCTTAACACACACTTGCAGCTTAGGAATATTAATTGTCATAGTAGATGCACCTAGGGCCTCATCAACAACCTTCTTGAAGAGATCACCACACAATCTTTCTCCAAGTCGTCTAGGTGCCAGTAAACACCAAGAATAATAAACTACAACCCATGCTTGAATGTTATCAACTGCCAAAGAGATCAACAAATGATGCAAATGTACTTCCATGTTCTCAACCAAGAATCAAAAAACTAGAACAAAAACCGCCCAGCGCCCATTCTCCATTACCGGCCGGTTGCTGGCCGGTAACCGGAATTCCCAAAAAAACAGTTGGATTTCGTCAAATGGAATTTGAATTCGGGATGAAACCGCTGGGAGTTTGAATTTGAAGGATTTCGGCCGGGATTTAGGGTCCCGGTCCCCACCGGTAAATCCGGTAACCATGGCGGTTACTGGCCAGGATTTTGATCACTGCTCTCAACTATCTCAAAATGTGAAATATAAGCAAATAAGTAGTAGAGAGTGCACCAATAGCTCTAATGTACTCAATGTGGCCAGGAGTCACTGAGTTTGGTGCTGGTGAGGTGGTATTTATAGCCCCTAACTACAAAAACGACCGTTTGAAGAGATTCCCAAAACAATTCAATAGGTGTGGTACTACTGTCATTGATCGGTCGGTACTACCACACCTACTGTTCAATGGTCATATGGGGTTCATTAAATGATTCTGATCTAGCCGTTACGGTTTGGTGCGGTACTACCGCATTCACATAGTCCGGTACTACCGCTCTATGGTAGTACCGCTCGGCTCTACCAGTATTACCTATTTTCAGATGAGGAAAAACTCTAAAAAAAATGTGCTCTCTGAAAATAACGTACCACCAACTAGAAATCGGACCTACCACACTGCAGTAGTACCGCACTTCAGTGCGGTTATACCGCAAGGTGGTAGAGCCGCAGTTATACTTGCGGTCATCGCGATTTTACTGACAACTATTTTCAGATGCAGTTCAAGATGCATGCATCTCTTAGTTGATCAAGATGCGCAAAATAAATTGTTGGACCGAAAAGGTGACTAGAGGGGGGTTAATAGGAGCACGCTCACTTTTTTACAAACAATTGATTCAATAAGATTTTACTCCAGTAGCTATGGAAGCTAGGAAGATCAATATACTAGTACATCAGAAGACTAGTATTGAATCCAATTTAACCCCCTAAGCAATACGACAAAAACAACACAAGCTAAAAACAAGTCTTGTTGTGATCGATCACGACCCAAGCGATCGACCACGCCGGCTGAAGAATAGATCAAACAGCCCGATGACGAAGTTGCAAATAGATAAAACATTTGATCTACAACTCCAAACTCGATGAAACTTGGAACACACCTTCTCTATGATGTCAGGAACCTATTCCAATCGAAGATTGTGATAATTCTTGTAAGAATTATGATCTTTTTCCATTTGATTGAAGAAGGGTTCAAAACCGAGTTAAAACGAAAACTAGATCCAAAATCTTGCTCGTGGGTGATTGATGATCAAGATGATCCTAGATATGTTCTCACATATCACAACAAGCTAGATCACATGGAGAATTCAAGCAAAAACTCGCGGATCAAAGAAAGACTCAAAATCATCAAATAAAGAGAAAGAACGCAAAGAGACAAGACATTGATCAAACTTTCCTTTGATTGATTTGATATGATTTGGACTTACAGTCACTCCATCAATGGAGGACAATGTTCAATCCAAGAGCACGAAAATCACATCAAAACTCTCAACAACCCTAGCCTCCACAAAAACTCTCCCTAAACAAATTAGGGTTTCTAATAACAAAAGAGACGAAGAGATGGGGCAGCCACCACCCTCCTCTATTTGTAGTGGAGGCTTAGATCTTCTAGAAGTTTAACACAATTGGGCTCCCGTTAAGGCCCAAAACAAATGGGTCACACACGCACGTATTTTAATGCGCCGTCTTTATCTCCTCTTGACCTAAATAGCTACACCTTGCGCCATCTTGCGCCGCGGGTTGGCCAATAGGTCACCCTTGTCCATCTTGCACCACGCTTGAGTTCATTGACCTCACCCGACATCGTCGATCGTTCTGGACCTCAGCTCTCCAAGCCTAGTCCCGATCATCCTCGTCGTTGACCACTAAGCAACCTGCACAACAATAGACAAGCACACCGAATTTGGGAACAGGTTCTTCACAACTTGACACATGTTAGTCAAAACATGCATCATGCAAAATATATGCCCTAAAACTCATAACTTTGACCTAACAACCGAACATCGCCGCCACGACGAACGACGACATAAGTGAAAACCGGTCAGACCACCTGTAATACCCCAAAAGTAAATCGGCGTATTAGAAGAAGTTTCAGAAGGAGCTAATGGGAAAATCTGAATCGGCAGGGGGTTTTCAGCGATCTTCCGACAATCTGGGCCTGGGCCGCAGCCCAGGAAGGGCCATGAGAGGGGCCAACCAAAGGGGGATTTTTTCCTCATCCCCAAACCCTAGCCTATCCCCTCTCTCCCCCCACTCCCCTCCCCAAGCCGCCACCCCCTCCTCCCCCTCTCCAACCGGCCGCCACCCTCCTCCCTGTCGTACGTCAGACTTGTTCGTCAGATTTGGGTAAGTTCCGTACGTTTTCTGATCTTCCCACCTCTTAGAAAGTTGTAGCCCTTGATCTTAGCTTTCTTTAGGAACCGAGATCATTTGATTTGGAGTAACGGTTTAGGAGATATAGTAGTTTTACCACAACTGTCCTGGACAGCTGATGTGTTTTGACATATTTTCTTGTCGGGCCATTATGAATTACTTAGAGGCCGAATCTCGGGTTTTCGTCTCCTAGAGTTATGTTCCTGGTTTCCTTAGATTTCTTTTGGCACCGAGATCACGAGATTCCACCCTGTGGTTTAGGAGATATGATTTTTTTAACCGCACACTACTCTGTCAGTCAGAGATTTTGGAGACTGTCGGTTGCTCGTCGGTTTTGATCTAGTTACAGTAAGATTCAGAACTCCCACACAAATAGTTTATTGTAGCACTTTAAATTATATTTCCAAATTGATAAAGATCACCTCCATTGGATCATTAGAATAAAAGTTAAGTCATTTTCTTTACCACTGTTCTGAAATCTGGGCAGATATCTGTTAGTGTTTTCAACTGTTGTTTAGGCCACTGTTTTGGCCGAATCAAAGGATTCCACCAACTAGAGTTTCGTAGCCTGTTACTTTAAGAGTATTTTAGCACTGGTTTCAAGTAATTAGGAGTTACGGATATTTAATTAAGATTTTTCTCGTACTGCTGATCAGAAGGGCCGATATTGGCTGATTAGTTAATTCGTCATTTTGAGTTTTTGGTTATGTTGATTAGATAGAGGGTTATGGTAAAACACTTGTAGCCACGTCATGACTTATTTTTCTTATTTCGAATAAATATTTGTGTAGACGGTGGGGCAGGGAGTGGAGAAATTCCGTCGTTGCCTCCTAACTCGTCACAGCGCGGAAGGCAAGTACATGGTAGAGTGGTGAATAATGTGTTGTTCACCATGATCATTGTTGTTACTTATCATGCTATTTATTATGCTTTTGTTCAGCTTATTCTTATACATGATATTGATGACCTTGAGTGAATGAGATTATGATATTGAGATAATGAGGAGGAGATATTGAGTTAATGAGATGGACTATGTTGATGAATAAATAAAGATGTCGCATCATTTACATTCATCATGACAGGGATTGCATGAGCCAGGTCGGTGAGAAAGTCATATAACTATTCCGGTGAGGTCGGTGAGAAAGATACATGACTAGTCCGGAGAGCTCTAGATAAAATCCTACTTTGGTGGGGACTTCACGGGAGTGAAAGATAGAGTGTGTCATCGACGGGTGAACACTCCGCTATACCGGTATCAGCTGATGAGATGCATATGAGCATGAGCATGTTGGTGCATCGCATATCTAAGTAAATTGTTAAATTGTGCAACTTTACCTATATGGAATGTGGCTTGTTTGTTTGAGAATGACAATGGCATTAACTAAATGGATGATGATGATAACTTTGATTATGGTTAATAAACTATTGTTTATGGCTTTATTATGTATTTACTGAGTCTTGGACTCATTCTTGCTCTATTGTTGTTTTTAGGTGACCAGTGATGACGTTTTACTCGGGAAGGGCTAGCGCACTTGGAATCATGCACTTCACCCAATTATTTGATTCATTGGACATGAGAAACTTTTAGAATAACATGAATATTTATATCTAGGACATGATGGTATTGAATAACCATAGATGCTTGGTTTATGTTAATCTTGGTTTATTATTTTGCTATGCTCCTAGGTCTAATTTATCTATGATTGTCATAGTGTTATGCTTGTGTTAATGCGACCCGTGGATGGGTTTTAATGTTGTTATACTTGCTGAAATTTTATAGTAAGTTGATGTAAATTAGATGGTTATAGTAGTTTAGTGGCATTCTAAGCTCAATGTTGGGCTGGGGTGTTACAGTTGGTATCAGAGCGGGCTTCAGGTCCGTGGTGAATAGATTAATAACTTAGTTAACCTAAAATTGCTAAAACTTGTTTTGGGACTTGTAAAATAAACCAAAATTTGATAATAATTAATTAACTTAAAATTTTAACACACTGGTGCACAGTAGGATGGGAATGGGATGAGTATCGCATTTACGCTTCCGTTATGTTGTATTGATGATTTATGTTATGAATTGGTTCTGACTACTTATGATTTGATTATGTGATTGCTATGGGTCATGATAGTCGAGAGGTAGAGATTGTGGTTGTGGTCATAGGCATGGCCAAGTTATATCACCGTTTGTTGTATGATAGTGGTGAAGTGTTTACATCGGGTAACTTAGTTACAGGTGTTGAGGATATATTTCTTTAGAAAAGTTATTTTCTTCCTTGAGTTTGAATTTGATTATTCCTGTTATAGTTACGGTTGATGAATTTTCTTGGGTTAGTATTTACAATGCAGTTGATGTATTTTCATTGGTCTTTGTTGGTTCTATTAAGTTATTATTTGTTCTCCGGTCGTTGATCATTGTTGTTTCTTGTGAACGTCGTTAATTTGCAAGGTTGATCTTTTCATGAGAGATCTGCCTTTCTTGTTGGGAAAAAAATGACTCATTTGTTAACTTGGTATTTTGGATAACGAAAGTTTTCTTTTTCAAGTCCTTTAACATGTGGAAGCTTTGACCCAATGTATTTCTTTTGGGTATTTTGAGTATTGAAGTTGAATGCTTCTCTGTTATAAAAGAAAATATTAAAACCCTTTAGCAATGTCTTGTTGTGGTTAAGTTAAAGGTTGTAATTAAATAAATTAATGGATATGGTATGGGTTATCAAGTTGGGTCTGTAGTGTGGTGTGTAATCAATCTTAACCAAGAACCTTGGAAGGAAAGTTGATTAACTTGATGGTGTCATGTGGTAGTTCTTGATGAACTATGATTAATAGTATGGCTATACCTAATTGGATTAAAAGGAGTTATTAAGAATTGTAGAACATTGATGACTGGTATGATCATTAAAATTATTTAGTTTTACTAGACTTGTTGGATTAGTTGGTCTCAGTAGATTAATCTTACTGTGTGGGAAGAAAAAGTTGGGGAGATGCTAGATTATTACCATAGTGGATATTAATCTTGGAGTTATCTTATCTGTAGATACTAGATGATTTTATATTATGGAAGGAGTTTCTAGATAGTTATTTTAACTAGAATAATTGGACGAATTTGGTTGCAGAGTTGTTGAGACTTTTTGATCGATAGAAGGCTATGATTTTGGAAGTTTTGTCGGGATTTTGCACCGAAATATGAATATGAGGATGGACAGTTGAACATGTATTTGTGATTGTTCATGTGATTTGAAAAGAAAAGTAGGTAGCATCTAGATTTCTTGATGAAGCCGATTGATAGCAATGATGGTTGGAGTGCAACAATTGTGTGTTGACGTTTGGTGTTGAGCATCTATAAGAGTTGAACTGTGGGATTTAATTGGTGGCCTATACTTTCATGATAGTGGAATTGTCAGACGATAGCATGTCCATAATGAAAGGGTTTTGGTGTAACATTTTGATTTGTGTAGTAGATCTCTGCTAAAATAAAGCTGTTGTTGTAGTAGTTTGTAAGCTTTTGGTGGACTCTCGATTTGAGGACGAGATGATAAAGTAGTATGAAATAATTTGGTGAGTTTTTAGAGAGCTGTACAATGGAAGGTTAGACTATGATGAATTTTCGTTAACAGTGTATTATTCTGGATGTTAGTAAGATTATCAGCAATAGATTGGTAGTGTGTTGTCGATTCTTATAGAAAGAAGGTAATTTGATCGTCACTCGTGGTATCGCTCAAATGAAAATTTTCAAGTTTTGCATCCGTGATCTTTTGTAGTTCATGGTTTATGTAGTAGCTAGGATTGGATTGAGCAAGTGGCTTGTTGGAAAGCTTTATTGGTTCTTAAGTGATTCATGTGATTTGGTCTTACAACTTTTCTTGTTTGAGTGGGCAACGTGACGTTATAATAAAAAAGAATTACTTTCTTTGTTAAAGAAAGAGTGAAGTAGAAGTATTCGAGATCGAAGTCAAGTTTTGTAACTCACAGTTTACTTGAAGTGTGCCTAAACTTTCTATTTTTGCCCCATAGGAGTTTCTCGATTTTCAAAAGTGGTGCTTTGTTTTATTTGAGATTTCATATTCTCTTTTTGTGGGAGCATATCCCCATGATATTCACATAAATCATCAAGCTACTAGTCATGATCCTTCTTTATAGTACGACATCTAGCCTATAAATCTGGTCTTTCCACCAATCACCAAGACCGATAAAAACTATAAAAGGGTCACCGGGTTACATAATACATTTGTCTTGAGCCATATCGATCTTTTATCATCTTTGCATGCCATTTCCATGTCGTCATCCGAAATCTGGGACTAAACCTTTAAAACATCTTAGCACACGTGTTAGTCTCATAACACAATATTGTTATTAACTACCAAAATTATTTTTAGGGGCATAGATGCTTTTAATCCCCCCTTTTTATTAATTGATGACAACCTAGGCAATGTGAATGAAGTAAAGTATTTAAAAATACCTCGAGTTTGAACACAATTTGTATTTTCTTGTTGACTTTTTGTTTGTAATTAATTCATGAGATAGGCTCAAAGGAGATGAAGAATTAGTTGTAAAAAGGTTGAGCAGCAAATAAACAAATCTCCCCCTTAACATGTGCATATGAGTTCATGAAGTGATTTTCATACACATGTGTGAATTTTAGAGATTTTGGAGGAATTTCCTTTATTTATTGAATTTATGGAAGCATGTTTAGTAAAAAAACAATTTAGCTATATGACAAACGATATACTTCGCACAAATCAGATAGTTGTAGCAAGGATAGCCAAGAAGCATTAACATGACAACTAAGTAACATTAACATGACTATTACAAGTTAAGATTGTCATAATGCATACAACCAAGGAATGAGTCTAAGCATATCCAAAGTCCACACAAATGGCTAATAGTAGTAGATAGGTGATAGAGGTAATAAGATCACTTTATCTTCTTTTCCTTCTCCACTTTTGATCTTTTCTTCTTCTTCTCCCCTTTTGGCATTAAGTACCAAAAAGAAGTCAAAGAAAAACTTTTAGGAAGGAGGAGGGACGTCACTTGGTATGAATTCCTGATGAATTTCACACATGCATAGTTGAAGTCAAGCTTGTCTTGTATCAGCTTCATGGTGTAGGGAGCATAATATATACTTTTCTCTGTATCCCTCTTTGATAATGATATTTCTGTTATAATAAAGTCCACAACATCAAACTTGGTGCCTTTCAAAATATGATTGATAATATTCCAAGTCTTCCCGTGAATCTCATCAATGTTTCCTCTTGATTCCTCCTTTTGGAAAGAAAGTTGCTCTTATGATCCTATTTATGATGCTAGGAAGAGGTAGAAGTCTGGTTGCTCTTCCACGCACAAAGCTATGGGTAGCATCATATTCATATACCTTATCTGTTACAATCAAATCCCAAGGATCCTCTAGGTGTACTTTAAAACTTCAGGCTTTAGGGATGAGCCAAGATTCATGACAATCCGTCTTCGAGGCACTGAGCTATTGTGTGGTTGTCATCTAGGTGTGAGAATCAAACTCAAGAGAGACATGAATTATGGCATAGAATTGCCTAATGGCTGTAGAGTGGCCATCACACTTTAAGGTCACAAAGTTGTCCAACTTCACTCGGAGAAAAAGATAAAGGAGTCCATTGTAGAGAGGATTATGTTCGAGATAACTCCAAGTCACATATAGATTATTTGCAAAGTCCTTTTTCCCATGCACATAATAAAAGACATCCTCTTGAAATTTAGTATGGAAGAATGCTTCAGATGCATTTTTGGGAAGAAGAAATTGATTTGTATGCCTCAAAATCGTGTATCTTTCACCTCTAATTTTTCTCTCATCCACAACAAAGAAAGGGGCTGGATTTGGTGAATACTCCTCATCACTAGTGTAATTGTCGCTTGTTTCTTCTTCAAACTCTTCTTCATATATATCTTCAATTTGTGCTTTTCCTTTTGATGAAGAGGGGAGAGCAGGGTTGTGACTCATTTTTTCTATAAGAATGAAGAAGCTTAGAACAAGATGAAAAGGTTTTGAACTAATTAGCATAACTTAGTTGAAATTCCTTATAAAATGCGGTAGTACCGCATGCACATACTGGTACCACCGGCCTGTAGTAGTACCGCACAACGTAGAGTGGTAGTGCCACATATGTGGGGAATTTTAGGGCTCTTTTCAAATCTCAATTTCAACTGATGTTTGGCATGGATTAATCCATGAAACAGACATAATAGGTCACTAAACATTAGTTTCTACCAATTTGCCCAAAAGATTTCAACTTATTTATGTACATTATGCTCAAACCCTAGAAAATTGAGATAGATGTCAAAAAAGGAGTGAGAAGATGATTCCAAGGGCATTTACCTAGAAGGATGGATGAGAAATGATCTCGAAAACTAATGTTCAGTCAAAGATCCAAGAAACCTCCACAAACTTGACAGATTTAGAGATGAGCTTTTGTGGGGAAAGAGTGAAAGAGAGGGGGGGTTCGGTGGTTTTCGAATAAGACCTGACTGGGGTTCAAGGAGAGGAGAGAGAGGGAAAAGTAGTCGGTTAATGTTGATTTTAGGACCATCTGTCAAGGAGCGGTATTACCGTACTTAAAGGTCGGTCGTACCGCTGGGCAGTAGTACCACATGAGACGAGAGGTAGTATGGTTTTTATGAGAAAGTTCTGAATTTCAATGAAAATGCAAATGATCCTTGAGTGAAATACCCAACTAACCATCTTCTGGACCATTATGCATGAGAACAACCAAATAACATAGTTTTTAACAATATAGAGATTTTTTAGAACTAATTTTAAATTAAATTTTCTCAAGAATTCCAAGAACTCTAAATAAGAGCAAATGGCATGACACATGATTTCAACCAATATTGGAATAATCTATGGCATTTAATTCATTTACTAACTTGCAAAAGCGGCTTTCATCTAAAGGTTTGGTGAATATATCGTTTGGTGAAGATATCGGCCAATTGGTCCTCGGTCAGTATGCGGCTAATGACTATATCTCCTTTGCTCACATTATCTCTCAAGAAATAGTGACGTATATCTATATGCTTGGTTCTTAAGTGTTGGACCGGGTTATTTGCTATCTTCACTACATTATCAATATCACACAAAAGAGGCATGTTATCAAATTTATTTTTGTAATCCATCAAGGTTTGCCTCATCCAAAGCAATTGCGCACAACAACTACCCGCAGAAACATAGTTGGCTTCAGTGGTGGATCAAAATTTTGTTTCTTTGATGGCCATGAAACTAATTATCTTCCTAAGAGTTGACAACCCGCATAATTCGAATTTAGCATATCTGGGGTACCATAAGCCAATGGTAGAGGAATGCTTTAAATATCCGAGAATTCTTTTCACAGCCACTAAATGACATTCTTTTTGTGATGCTTGACATATTTCACACATGCAAACATATTTCGCACATGCAAATACTAAACATAATATCAGGCCTAGATGCGGTAAGATAAAGCAAACTACCAATGATTGATCTATAAAGCTTTAAATCTACTGGTTTCCCTCCCTCATTAAGATCGAGATGATCGTTGGTAGCTATGGAAGTCTTGATGGGCTTTGCATCTTCCATGCCAAATTTTTTGATCAAGTCTTTCGCGTATTTTATTTGGCTCACAAATGTCTCATTTTTTAGTTGCTTGATTTGAAGTCCAAGAAAGTAGCCAAGTTCTCCGATCATGCACATCTCAAATTCCCTAGACATCATATCATCAAATTCCTTGCAAAATTCTTGATTAGTAGACCCAAAAATAATATCATCAATATATATTTAACATACAAAGAATTCATCATTTAAAACTTTTGTACACAAGGTTGTGTCAACCTTTTCGATTTTGAACCTTTTTGAAAGTAGAAAATTTCTAAAGCGTTCATACTATGCTCTAGGAGCTTGTATGAGATCGTACAACGTCTTACAAAGTTTATACACATGATTTAGATTATTGGGATCCTCAAAACCGGGTGGTTATTTAACAAATACAAGTTTGAACATTTTACCATTTAGAAAAATACTTTTAACATCCATTTAAAATAATTTAATATCAAAACAAGATGCAAAAACAATTAATATTCGAATGGACTCAAGTCTAGCTACGGGAGCAAAAGTTCCACCAAAATCTAAACCTTCGACTGGCGTTCTAAACCTTCGACTGGTGTGAATCCTTGAGTGACCAATCTTGCCTTGTTTCTTACAACCACTCCACTTTCGTCTTGCTTGTTCCTAAAGACTCATTTTGTACAAATGACGTTATGTTTCTTAGGTCTTTCCACCAATATCCAAACATTATTTCAGGCAAAGTTATTTAGTTCTACATGCATTGCATTCACCCAATCCGGATCGTTGAATGTTTCATCTACATGTTTTGGCTAAAAAGAAAAGTCAAAAGAGTAATGCGCACAATAAGAAGTGACACAAGATCGAGTTTGAACACCCTTACTCACATCACCCAATATTTGATCCATTGGATGATCTTTTGCAATTGCGTTGTGAATCTTTTGGGGTAGGTTTGGTGGTTGTTCTTCCTTTTCTCTTACTTCATCCACTTGAGTTTGATTTGTTGTGGAAACGGTAGGACGTTCAACTTAAATGAAGGATGACGAGTCATTCAAATCTTTCATCGACTTGATGTCGCCTATTTGTATGTTCTCCATGGCTTTCCTCGATCATTCGTCACCTACCTCATCTAAATTTTCTTGCTCTTCTTGAAAGCCATTAGTTTTATCAAATTGTACATCACAACTTTCTTCAACTAAACTGGAGTTTTTGTTGAAGACACGATAAGCTTTACTATTTGATGAATAGCCAAGTAAAAATCCCACATCACAACAACTTTGAAATTTTGAAAGACGAACACATTTCCATAAAACATAACATTTGCAACCAAAAACACGAAAATAGGAGATGTTCGGTTTTCTTCCAATGAGAAGCTTATAGGAAGTCTTTTTCAAAAGGCGGTGCAAATAAAGATGATTTATAGCATGACAAGCAGTGTTGATTGCTTCCTCCCAAAACTATCAGAAGTGTTATACTCATCAAGCATTGTCATAGTCATTTCAATTAATGTTCATTTTTTCCTTTCTACAACTTCATTTTGTTCCAGGTGTAGGTTGTGGAAAGTTCATGTTTTATTCTAAGTTCACACAAAAATCTTTAATTTTAGTGTTCTTGAACTCGGAATCGTTATCATGACAAATTTTCTTAATTTTGAAATCAAATTCATTTTAAGTCATTTTTGCAAAACTTTTGAAAATACCGAAGGCTTCGGTTTTGTCATGTAAAAAGAAAACACAAGTGTACCTTGAGTAATCATCCACAATTACTAGACAATAGCTATCACTCCTGATGCTCTTATAGGTTGTTGACTGAAATAAATCCATATATAAGAGCTCTAATGCCCTATAGGTTGACATGATACTCTTGGAAGTGTGAGAGTTTGCAACTTGCTTTCCGGCTTGGCAGGCGCTACATAATTTAATTTTCTCAAACTTCACATCTTTCAAGCCAACCACTAAGTCATGTTTGAAAAGTTTTTTTAGTTAAACCATCTCAACATGACCTAGTCTCCTATGCCAAAGCCAACCTAAAGAGGTTTTAGCAATTAAACAAGTTTTTAAACACGAATCATTTGAAGAAAACTCCACTAAATAAATATTTCCAAATCTAAAATCATTAAAAACTAACTCATATTCCTTTTCATTGGAAATGATGATATTATCTCTGGAGAATGAGCAAGTAAGTCCAATCTAAACAAGTTTTTAAACACGAATCATTTGAAGAAAACTCCACTAAATAAATATTTCCAAATCTAAAATCATTAAAAACTAACTCATATTCCTTTTCATTGGAAATGATGATATTATCTCTGGAGAATGAGCAAGTAAGTCCAAGATCACAAATTTGAGCAACAGATAGCAAATTAAAGTTTAATATTTCTACAAGGGACACATTAGAAATTTAAAAGGTCATATGAGATAGTAACTTTACACAAACCAATTACCTTTCCTTTGCTATTGTCTCCAAATGTGATTTTGTCATTACTTCCATTTCCTACTTGAAACGAGTTGAACATTTTCTGGTCTCTGGTCATGTGTTGAGTGCACCTGCTATCAAGCACTCAATATCTTTCACCAGTCTTGTAGTTCACCTACAAAAGAAAATCAAGTTCTTTTAGGTACCTAAATTTGTTTGGATCCTTGGAGGTTGTAACCAAGGTTTTAGATACCCAAATAGCATTCTTTTTTGCACCTAAAATTAAAGTGCCAACAAATTTAGCTACAACCTTGCCACTCGTAGATTTTTTTAAGCATGTAAAATGAATCATAAATGCTATAAGATTTAGTTTTAGCGATGGAACATGAATTTTGTAAATGTCCAATATTTTAACATTTAAAGCAATATTTTCCATTCTATTTTACAAACCTTGTGGGCTTGTAAACAAGTTTCTTACATTTCTTATGAATAAACCCAAGTCCTTCTTTATTTAATGAGCACCTTTGCTCACTCAAAAGTTTGTCTAGGGTAGCTTTTCTCTTAAAACATCTTTCTAAGCTTTTGCTTAGCTTGGTGACTTGCTCTTTTAATTCATTGTTTTCAACATCAAGCAAAGGATCACAAGACTTAGCCATACCATAATTAGAATCAATTTTAGAGCCACATGACATAGCTAACAAATTTTTATTAGAAGTAGAAGTAGTAGTCCTAGAAATGTCATTTGAAGCCTTTGCCACACTAGGCATCTCATTTTAATATATCACAAGTAATTCCCACAGTTGAGTGGGATTTGTTAAGATCCTTTAGAAGAAGTGAGTTATGAGCTTCCTTTAGATCCTCGTAAGAATCTTTTATAGCTATATTCTTTCTTTAAGACCTTAAATTTTGACTTCTCATTTTCAAAAAATTCATTTAATTCTTCAAGTATATCCATCGATTCATCATATGTAGGCTCGCCATCTTCAACGAATTTTATCTTGTCTCCTTTTGCCATAAGGCATGTAGGAGAAGAAAAGAGTGATGGAGCCTCTTTTATTGTGATGCCGACAAGTCCCCTTTCTTAGAGGATTTGTCATCGCCGGAGTTGGATTCGGAGTACTCCTCATCAGAGTTCCACTCCCCAAGGTGAGCCTCGTCTTTGCTATCTTTGTGAAGCTGCTTCTTCCCATTGAATTCCTTATTCTTGGATGACTTAACCTTATCACCCTTCTTTGTTGGGCAATGATAGACAATATGTCCCTTCTCATCGCACTCATAGCAACAAATATTGCTATAGCGCTTATTGTCATTGGAGGAGTGCCCCTTTTTGCTCTTGTCGAAATTCGCACTCCGATTTGAGCGCCTCATCACAAGGAGAGCGAACTCCTCTCCGGATTCATCTTCCGACTTTTCACTTGATACCGTTTTGGCTTTGAAAGAGGTAATCTTATTTTTGGAGGAGGATTGCTCCACAAGCTCCTCCTTGTCCTCCTTGTATAATTCATTGGTGATGAGGTTGCCTAAGAGGCCGGTTGGTGTTATCCTTGACTACTTGGGTGAGTTGAGGAATAGAGTTACCGACGTCTCATACTTCTGTGGTAGAGCCCTAAGCATTTTGTGTACAACATCAACATCGGTTAGATTAGTGTCTAGGCTCTTGAGTTCATTTACAATGCTGTTAAGTCTAGAATACATCTCAGTGATGTTTTCATGAGGCATCATATTTGATCCGAAGCCTATGCAATTTATCTTCTTCGATCGTGGATATGCCCTAATGGGTTTCTGAGAGTGTGGTCTATATCTCATGAGCGGTTTCCACGTTTCTCACTCGATTGAACTCATCCGCGTTCAAAGCGCCAAAAAGAGCGTTCATCGCTTGAACATTGAGGTGAGAGTTTCGCTACTCAAGATCCGTGGGGTGTGAAGGATCAAGTGGCATAATGAAACCCTCACTTCCAATCCTCTATATGCTTGGACGCATGGCCTTAAAATAAATAGACATCCTAATTTTCCAATAAGCATAATTTGATCCATCAAATAAAGATGTCTTGCCCATGGATATACCCTCATTAGGCATCCTTTCACTCTTAGACGGTTAAGCTTAAAATAAAGAGAGACATTGCTCTGATACCACTTGTAGGATCAAGGATGACCGACTAGAGGGGGTGAATAGGAGGTTTCTAAAAAATTTATGCACTAATTAACAATTTTAACAAGTATGGTCTAATTAAATATTTCTAGCACAAAACAAGAGGTAAATTCTAAGTTTTCACTAAGTCACTCCAAAGCTATGTCAATACTAAATACAATTTTATCTAAGCAATTCTACACCAATAAGTAGCTAGAAATGTAGATGCATAAATAGTAAAGACAAGAGAGAAAACCGCAATGCAGACAATCGATGTTTTTCCGTGGTATCGAAGACTCGCCAGTCTTCACTAGTCCATGTTGAGGTAAGCCCAAACGAATTGGACCAGCTCCATGAGGTGAGCCTAATGAACCACAATTCCACTAGGGTTGCTCTTTATCTACCCCGGAGATGGCGAGCACCGAACCTCTCACAAACGGTGTCGGGTCTCTTCACAACATTCTTGAAGAAATCACCGCACAATCTTTCTCCAAACCATCTAGGTGCTGGAAAACACCGAGAGTAATAAATTACAGCCCTTGCTTGAAGGTTATCAAGTGCCAAAGAGATCAACAAATGATGCAAATGCACTTCAATGCTTTCAACTACCTCAAAATATGAAATATAAGTAAATGAGTAGTAGAGAGTGCACCAATGACTCTAATGTATTCAATGGGGTCAGGAGTCACTGTGCTTGGTGTTGGTGAGGGGGTATTTATAGTCCCCAACCACAAAAATGGCCATTTGAAGAAATTCCCTAAACAATTCAGCAGGTACGGTACTACCACTATTGACCGACTAGTACTACCGCACGTACTATTTAACGGTCATATGGGGTCGATTACATGCTTCTGAAGTAGTTGTTATGGTTTGGTGCGGTATTACCACACTCACATGGTCTAGTACTACCGCTCTATGGTAGTACCGCTCGGCTTTACCGATACTACCTATTTCCAAAGGAGGAAAAACTCTAAAAAAAAATGCTATCTTGAAATAACGTACCGCCAACTAGAAATCGAACCTACCGCACTGCGGTAGTATCACACTTCATATGCAGTTATACGGCAAGGTGGTAGTACCACAGTTATACTTGCGGTCATACCGGTTTTACTAACAACTATTTTTCAGATGTAGTTAAAGATGCATACATGTCTTAGTTGATCAAGATGGCATAAAATAAATCCTCAAGCTATTAGCCATGATCCCTCTTTATATTACGGTATCTAGCCTATAAATCTGGTCTTTCCACCAGTCACCAAGACCAGTAAAAATTATAAAAGGGTCCTTGGGCTACATAATACCTTTGTCTTGAGTCATGTTAAACTTTTGTCGTCTTTGCATGCCATTTCCATATCATCATCCAAAATCCAGGACTAAACCTTTAAAACATCTTAGCACATATATTAGTCCCATAACACATTGTTGTCATTAATTACCAAAATTATTTTTATGGGCCTAGATGCTTTCATCCCTACTGGCGCGAGTAGCTTGAGGGGGTGTCGCGAGAGGATCTTGCATCGGCTGGGTCGCTTCGGGTGCACCGTGCAGCTATGAAGCCCCCATGGAGACCTGACTGCTCTCGCCACGCAAAGGCCCACTCCCACCCATGTCGAAATCGTAGTCCCCCGAGCGTGACTCCTCGTGGGACACTAGCTCCTCCTCCCAAAGGGGTGTGTGAGCCGTGAAACGGTAAGTTATGCATGTAAACATGGCGGACATACCGAGATAATACGTTGTGCATGCGTGTAAACAAGACAGACATACCTAGGTACACGAATGTAGCATACTACTCTGCGTACTCGTGCCATGTGTATGGGTGGTACTCAGGACCTGCTAGAGAAAATTGTTGTTAGTAACTACTGGAGTTCAAAATAACCAACCAGACATGAGTGTGCCATGTCGACACAGAATGTCTTTGGTACTCCCAAAGACGGCGGTGCCTGAGACCCACCCGCCACGCCGGGTGAGGAGCTGTGGGGCGTGACGCATCATGGCTCACCCCCTGTCCACGCACAGGTGGGCCCTCTGCCTCCCTCGGTCTACGGTAGGATGCCAGCTCGATGTCTCGCCTCGTTTTCTCGACGAACTGGTCCATGAGCCCTCTGATCTCTCGCGGCATCATGTTGAAGCGCTCCTCGAGCGTCATACGACGCACGGAGGTCACCAACTTGTGTATCTCCCAATGTGGATCGACATGTACACGTAATTAACAAGTTAGGCACTGAAAAATTAAGAAGCAGATAATATGTACAGACCTTTCAATACGTACCACGTGATGGAATGCGGAGTCCGGATGGGTGGGGTAAGGGTCGAACGTTGTGGCCTCATGTCGTGGTGGATTGTCCATGACCCTAACATAGCTAAAGAAGCAATGGGCATCTGGAGAGGACGGAGCTGTCTTGAACCCGGTGGAACTAGTCGCACAGTCCGCGATACATCGCACACAGAACCGCCGAGCCCCAGGCATAGGGCTGGATGTTCTCTACCTCCCTGTCCGCCAGCTTGCGTGCATACCGAATGTAGTGTTTGTCGACGTTGTCACCGTGGGACCCTAGGATCATCACCCACCCGAACAACCGCAACAAGTAGACCTTGAAGTGCCTCCTCACTAGGGATGGCAATCATGCCCGATTACCCGTGTACCCGTGGGTAAATACCCTAATAGAGCCGGGTATGGGCTATTTTCTTTGCCCACGGGTATAAAAATGGGGGAAACTCTCTACGTCGTAAACGAGTGCACGGCATGGGTAAGATCCACCGTGCACTGCGTTTCGCCGTTACCGCGACATACAGCGGCAGGTGGGGTCGGTAATCAACTACTAGGGCTAACTTATCGATCGATGGGTAAAAGCATGCTCATGGCGATGGGTACCATGGGCGATGGGTACCACGGCGGTGATGCCTCGTCGTGGTAACGGGCATACCGCGGCGACGGTACCATGGCGACGGTATGGGCGAGATTCTTCGCCCGTTGTCCTTCGTGGGTATGCCCGTGGGGGGAAATCGGAGTCGCGGGTATGGGTATAGGCGAGCACTACCCGTACCCGCCGCGCCCGATTGCCATCCCTACTCCTCACAGTGTGCTGGGGTGTGTCCTCTGTCACACGCTTTGGCTGTAAGAAGACAGATACACATTAACAAGGTGCACAAACCAATTGATGCAGGAGGACAAGAGTTACGAAGACTTACGTGAACCGCAGATCCATTTCGTCTCGCTAGTGGATCTTCTTGAACTCCTCAGAGCCACCGTTGGCGACAACACCCTGAACCTTGCCACCATGTGGTCGGGATGTCGGCTTGCCGCCGAGGAAGCGGTAGCGAGCAACATAGTCAGGAAGGTCATATCCTGAAGCGTCGGTGTTATCTCCCCGTATGGGAGGTAAAACGTGTGCGTCTTCGGCCTACACCGATCAACCAGCACCGTCAGGAGGCACCGGTTGTACAGAAAGTACCTAGACATACGACCATCGTCCACGCTGTCCTGGTCGTCCTCCCACGCCGCCTCAACCATCCTCGCCAGTGGAAATAGGCTTGCCTCCCTCAATCTACATCAAAAAGATTAAGAACAAACGTTAGTCCACCCAAAGTAGTTAACCTGTAATTGAGTACACGAAGATCACAATTACACATACCTCGAAATTCAATGTGGTCCACCCACCACGCCCTCATGGGCGTGTGCAGTCGTAGCGCACCAAGCTCAATCGCCGCCTCGCCCTCCTGTGGAGGATGGTACTGCGGCGGCTACGATGATGCGAGTCAATGACCGAGTCAAGCAACTAATATGACCATTGCATAGCTTATCTTGGGTCCGCCATATTTGAAAATTCAGTGCATACATTGTAAAAACTACGAAACATATACAAAAAGTAATAAGAAGCGACATACCTACTTAATTCAATTTAAATAGGTAACTTGCTACGTTCATTATTTAAAAAGTATCTCCAATATTTATTAAATATTTACCGTGTACAAATAGAAATAATAAATAAGTTCAGAATATTCTAATTCACATCTACATACCCTATGTACCATCTCTGGATTTATTAGAGATTTTTTTTTTAGGTGTCTAGCTATTTTCCTAGTTTAGAAAAGTTCTTCCGGCATTAACAGAATATTTAACGTGCGCAAATGGAAAAAAAAATAAGTTGGGATTATTTTGATTAAGCTCTGCTCTACACACCCTGTTTAGCTACTCTGTAATTTTTATAGATTTTTTATAGGTATCCTACTATTTTCCTTGTTTGGAAGGTGTCTTCAGCATTTATAAAATATTTACTGTATACAAATAGAAAAAATATAAATTCATAATATTTTAATCCAGCTCTACATACTCTATGCACCTACTCTGGATTTCTTAGAGAATTTTTAGAGGTGTCTTGCTATTTTTCTAGTTTTAGAAGTATTTTCGACATTAACATAATATTTATCGTGTACAAATGAGAAAAATATTAAGTTTGGATTAACATACTATATTTAGCTACTCTACAATTTTTATAGATTTTTAATAGATATCTTTTTATTTTTAGAGGTGTCCTCTTATTTTTTCTAGTTTTAAAAGTATTTTCGACATTAGCAAAATTATCTAATGATGTACTGTACACATCTAAAATGATGTACTATATCAAACAACAATACAGGTAAAATTATCTAATACAATTAATTATATGTCGCTATTTTCATTTGCTAACCTATAATGTTTCAATTTTATGTACAAAGTTGCAAGAATATTGACCTGCTAAATTGACGACCAGATCTGCTGCTCAATCTGCTCAGCTACAAACCGGCAGGGCTTCACTACGTCTCTTCTACCTTCTCCTCCACTCTCTTCTGTTTTTTTTTTAAAATAAAATAACTTTTTTCCCAATTTTGAGGGATTTATATAGACACTCATATGTCTAATTCTCTTTAAAATTAATATTATTTTTTTTAAAAAAATTCCTCGTATTCGCACTACCGTGCAATCTGCTCTTCTAGAAACTTACTAGTTGGCCAACGAAAACCCCTCGGCCGGAAAATATCACAAAATTTCGTGCAGAGGACGCTGGCCCGGAGACCTGTACTGTCGGTAGTGGAGTTTGGGACGTAAAACCCCAAACCAAAAAACCAAAAAAGGAACGCGAAAAATTCCACAGAGACCAAACCAAACAGACGCAAACGCAACGCGACAACGCCTCCCCCCTCCGCCCCGCTTTCCTTCCTTCCTTCTCTGTTCGTTTTCCTCACACCACCGCCCCACGCCTCCCTCCTCCTCCTCCGCCTCCTGGCCTCCGGACCCGAACCCTAGCCCCACCATTTGATGCGGCGGCCGCCATGTCGTCGTGGGGCCTGGGCTGGAAGCGCAGCTCCGAGATCTTCCACCTCACCCTCGACTACGGCGACCTCGCCGACCTCGCCGACGCGCCCCACCCCCCGTCCCCGCCGCCGCCAGCCTCCCCCACTGCCGCGGCCAGCGCGTCCTCTTCGCCGACCGCCACCACCAGCTACGGCGACCTCGGGTTCCGCATCGAGCTCGACTGGTCGGCCGGTGACGACGAGGACCAGGTCGCGCTGCGGCTCCAGTCCCAGCTCATGGTCGCGCTGCCCCCGCCCCACGACGTCGTCTGCATCGATCTGAATCCGAAGGAGGATGGGGAGGTGGAGGTGGGGGTGGATATGCGGGTGGTCAGGAGGCGGGAGGCGCTGCGGTCAGTGCGGGTGGCGCGGGCCGTGGGGTCCGCGCAGGGCAGCGGCGATGGCGCCGGGGTGCTTGCGCGGCTCATCAGATCGAACCTCGCGCCCGCCCCGGCCGCGGATGGGGCCGTTGCCGCAGGCGTGCCGGTGCTTGCCGACCACTGGCGCTCCGTCGCCGTGCTCAGCCTCTGCAACTGCGGCTTGTCGGTGAGTCCATCGGCCATTCGTTCCACTCTGATCCGCGCTACAGCTTTCCATTTCATTGTCATTTTCCATGCGTGCATGATTAATGTAGAATTCTGGTAGTGCTGTGGTTGCTGGATGCTGCAGTGATCTCGGATGTGGCATTTTGGTGTTGTAGGTGTTTGTTAAGAGATTTTGATCAGATTTATGAAAGGAAACCTGGGCCGTTGCTCTGCATTCGTCTACTTTTAGTTGTAGCGATTCTGACGAGGTTTAATCATGGTATGGGGTGTGTAACTTGGTATCTTGTTATTGTGATTTGCGGTGGACGCATGCAGCATGCTGGTGGTCCTGGACTACTCAGCCATTTCTCGGCCATGCTTGCTGTATGCACTTGTTGTTCTGAGGCCTCTGTGGCTGTTAACTTTTGCTGCAAAACCTGATTCTTCCGTTGTTCTTGTGTTTTACTTGCGTGAAATTGTGGTTGTTGTGGCTGCAACTGGGTGATGTAATGGTCTAGTGATGTGAAATCATGTTTGATTTGATAGAGTTTGTTTTATTGCTCAATGTTGATTGTTAGCTATTCTGATTTTGCTGTAGAAAGATGCTTGTTCTATGCATTCATTCAATATTCACCAATCAAACTTAGCATTTGCAGTAGGACATTTTTTTGGACTTTTAGTTTTGTGTGGATTATTGGTACCTTAATATTGTAGTGGGGATAGTGTTAGCACCTGATTGAATTGGACGGCAATCTGAATCGAACACCTCACAAATTAACAAGAACTTGAAGGGTTTAGACTTTAGAGAATAGTTTGAGTAGAAAAGAGAAGAGGAATGACATTACTTTACTCTACCCAAGGGTTCTAAGAACTTCAGTACTCTAGATAGGGTAGAAATGTCATTGTTCATTGCTTCTTCACCATCGCACTGTTTTGACTGACTAAAGTTAAAGTTAAAGCCTGATCACAATCAGCAATGGCTTACTGAAAGGCCTATCAACCACACATTTGGCCGAAGTGGTATCTTTGCTCCTGGGCCTTCAGATACTCATATCACATGTATTGACTTCTATTGGATTTTCTCAGTTCGCTGCTGATTTCCACTAAGATTGCTACTGCTCTGTTTTCTGAATCTGAAACTGAGTTTAGCACTGAACCTGCATAGTTATGAGCCTGACAGCTAGTAAAGTGACATTAGGGTCTTGTCGGATGATCGGATATTTACATCATGTTTGGGTATGTTTACACTTGATTTACTTTGGAAATTTGTTAATTGTGCATGTTAAGAATCTAATTACCTTTTCCCCTTTTCTCTTTTAATCAAATATTTGATCACTATATCTGTAGAAAATTAGCTGCTCCATGCATTTTAATTGACAAAATCCGAAACCGACATTGTTTATCATTTGGGATTATTGGTGTCTTGGTGAGTACAGAGTAATCGCAAGTGATGGGGCAATTTGGCACTGCTTTACTGATTTTTCTGCTAAATTGCAACAGTTTAGGAGTTTGCCACAGGATTAGATCAGTTTTTGGCTCTCGTCTATGCAGTGTGTAGTTACACAAGTTAGATTCTCTTTCATTTTATTTTGGAACTGTACTATCAGCTGATGAAATTGCAAATCTGAACATGATCAGAACTGTACTATCTTCTATTAAGCCATTAAAAAGGGACATTATAAGGAAAAATGCTGGTATAATCAGATGTGTTTTTACTTGTGAGTTGTGAGGCATCGTTGAATGTGAAACCTGTGATAGTTAGGAATACCATTGATTTGTAATGTATATACTTGTGCATAGTTGCTAACACAGCCAATTCAAGAAACAGATCATAGTTGAAAATAAACCAAAAGGAGGAATAGATGATTCTTTGTTAATTTGTTTAGTTAGAGACTTCTTACTTACTACACATAATTTCATATAAGCTTACCACTTGATGTAAATTTGCTGCACTTTTTGTTTTTTTTAAAGAAATAAATAGCACAGCTCAGTTTATTGATGCGGCAGACCTGCTAAATGAAAGTGTGTTGTTGGGTTGTTGGTGACATGAGAAATCTCCATGAGTATCTGACTACAGTGTTTGACGACCACTTAGAGTTTGGATTTAATTTGTTTTGAGAGCCTGCAAAGAGTGCTTTCAGGGAAAGAAGAGTTAAATCGGATCAGGAAATACAAATTCAATGTTTCACTACAGTTGTTATATTCTGATTTTTCAACATAAATATTGTGTGCGCTTTTAATAAATTTCAAAATGTTCTGTTGTCTTTTATGTCCTATCTGCGGCTATGAAATTTGAGAGTGATTAATATCTAGAATACTCTAACCATGAAATGTTATACAAAAACTTGGCAGGTGCTTCCAGTTGAATTAACTCGCCTTCCACTTCTTGAGAAGCTATATCTTGACAACAATAAATTATCAGTTTTGCCACCTGAAGTTGGTGATTTGAAGAACATGAAAGTGCTGACAGTTGACAGCAACATGCTAGTTTCTGTCCCTGGTTAGTGTGCGCTATCAATATCGCTAAAACTGGTGTTTTACAGATTTTTAACATCTGACTTCTGGTCATTCAAGATCATGTATAATCAACTGTCCTTACAACGATCTAAGTTTTTTCTTTTCTTTTGACAAGCAGCAGAACTGCGAAAATGTGTTTTGCTGGAGGAATTATCATTAGAACATAACAAGCTTGTCCGCCCATTATTGGATTTCAGGTTATTTAATGTTATTTATAGAGGTTGTTTATTTTTCTGTAGTTTCTTTCCATTGGTGTCATTTTGCTCATCATCCATTCTCGGTTTCCCGCAGGTCAATGCCTAAGCTACGGGTATTGCGCTTGTTTGGAAATCCTCTAGAATTTCTTCCAGAAATTTTGCCGCTGCATAACCTTAGGCATCTCACACTTGCAAATATTAGAATTGAAGCACTGGAAAGTCTTAAATCTGTCACTGTGCAAATAGAGGTAGATAAACTATCTTGGCATTCTATCATTCTGTTAGCTAGGCAATACCATTACTAGGATCTTTTTTGATAAGTGTGTGTTTGAGTTTTGTTTTCAGACTGAGAATAGTTCCTACTTCATTGCGGCCAGGCACAAACTTAGTGCCTTCTTTTCGCTTGTTTTCCGGTTCTCTTCCTGTCACCATCCTTTGCTAGCCTCTGCTTTGGCCAAAATAATGGAGGATCATAGCAATCAAGTTGCCATTAGCAAAGAAGAAAATGCTGTCAGGCAGCTTATCAGCATGATAAGCAGCGATAATCGCCACGTGGTACGTACTCAATCCCCACAATGTGGTCGGGTTCTGTGGAAATAAAATGTATTTTTTAAGCATACCACAGTTATTTATTTATCTTGTTAAGTGCCAATCACTTTTGCAGGTTGAGCAAGCATGCCTTGCTCTTTCATCACTGGCATCAGATATTTCATCAGCAACACAGCTGATTAAGTGTGATATTATGAAGCCTATTGAAGCTGTACTGAAATCTTTTGACGACGAAGAATTAGTATCCGTATTGCAAGTTGTAGTCACCTTAACTTTTGTTTCTGATCATGTTGCTCAAAAGATGTTGACAAAAGTTGTGCTGAAGTCACTGAAAGCACTTTGTGCTCACAAGAACTCTGAGGCAAGATGATGTGGATTTACAATCTGGCTGATGTGTTGTTTGGATAACCACTGGAGAGCTCATTGCTATTTTCTTCCTTTTGTTAGGTGCAACGTCTATCTCTATTTGCAGTTGGCAATTTGGCTTTCTGTTTGGAGACTCGTCGCACCCTCATGCACTCTGAAAGCTTGCGTGACCTTTTAATTCGCTTAACTTTTTCACAAGAGAACCATGTCAGCAAGGCAGCCGCACGTGCTTTGGCAATTCTAGGTATACTTGTTTCTGCTCCTGACTGACTTGATTTCTCATGAGTAATCAATAACCATAACATGTGTTGATGTGTTTGTGAATGTCTTCAAACTTTGTAGGGGAGAATGAGAACTTGCGTCGAGCAATAAGAGGAAGGCCAGTTGCAAAGAAGGGCCTGCGCATTCTATCAATGGATGGTGGTGGCATGAAGGGCCTTGCAACTGTCCAAATGCTTAAACAGATAGAGCAAGGAACTGGGAAACGCATACATGAAATGTTTGACCTCATATGCGGTACATCGACCGGTGGCATGCTTGCGATGGCTCTTGGAATCAAGCAGATGACTTTGGATCAGTGTGAAGAAATATACACAAAACTTGGTGAATGTCTTTTGGCTCTTGAAGTTTCTTTACATTTTTAATTGTCAATGCCAATGTGTTGCCAACTGAACTTCCAATGTGTTGCCAACTGAACTGTTGGTTACTTGGCTTTCCTAGGGAAACTTGTATTTGCTGAACCTGTCCCTAAGGACGAAGCTGCTACGTGGAAGGAGAAGCTTGATCAGCTTTTCAAAAGTTCATCACAGAGTTTTAGAGTGGTTGTACATGGGTCCAAGGTATAAAACTATAAATAAAGTAATGAATTTGTTGTGTGTGGTGTTTCATGTTACGCACAATGTAGTGAGTTAGTGACCAAGGGCTTTTTTACAGCACAGTGCAGATCAATTTGAGAGGTTACTAAAGGAAATGTGTGCTGACGAAGATGGTGACCTCCTTATAGAGTCAGCTGTGAAAGGCATTCCAAAGGTTTTTGCTGTATCTACTTTAGTCAGTGTCATGCCTGCCCAACCATATATATTCCGAAACTATCAGGTTTGTTTTTTCTATCCTTCATGAATGGCTCGTAGTTTTTCAGTTCCAACTATAGTTTGTACAGCTGTATGCCAGGACTAACTTAATTCTCATAATTGAAATAAGAAAACAGCTAAAAGTAAATTTTAATATTATTTTAGCCATCACAATGTTTGTAGTCAGGAAGGGCACAGCTTCACACTGTTCTCTTCTATTCTTTTCTGAGTAGCGGCTCATATGGTAACCTGATAACATGTTCTAGTATCCACCTGGCACTCTGGAGGTATCACCAGGAATGGCAGAAAGTCCATCAATTAGCGCGATTGGAATGACTGTTTCTGGTGCACCAGTTGGTATTAAACGTGGTGCTTTCATGGGGAGCTGCAAGCATCGCGTATGGGAAGCCATAAGAGCATCGTCTGCAGCTCCATATTATCTGGATGATTTCTCTGATGGTAAATATTTCTAAACTCAGTTGTGGATTTTATTTTTTGCAAGGAACATTACGCCCCTATTTGTTGAAGTCCTCACGATATGGTATGTACCTCAATCCTCTGTTTTTTTTAAAAAAAAAATGCTTTTCAGATGTAAATCGCTGGCAAGATGGAGCTATCGTAGCCAACAATCCCACGATCTTTGCGATAAGAGAAGCGCAACTTTTGTGGCCTGATACGAGAATAGATTGTCTAGTTTCAATAGGATGTGGCTCAGTTCCAACCAAGGTAATACGCATCATAGTTCTTGGTCTTGCTGCTAAAACTAATTTGTCGTTAAAACTATTCAGTGCTGGGCAATAGGAATCCATGCGCAACCAATTCTTTACTGAATACTTCACATTTTACTGAAGACATGGCTATTATTTCCCCCGAATGTTGTAAGATATCAAACACACACACAGTATATTGGGATTGACGAGTTTCATTGGTCTCAATATCAAGCGACAGAGTGCCAGGCTTGTAAATTCGAAGGTTGAATTTTGGTCATTTTCAATTATTTCAGGCTTTTCCATTAAGTGGCATCATAAGGAATCTGTTAATCTAACATTTTCTATATTTAATTATTTATAGTAGCATATACTGGCCTCCGTCCTATAGAAACCACACATCCAGGCATAAATTTGCCATGAAGAAGCACCTGAGTGATCCAAGATGAATACTGATTGCTTGTAGATTTGAAATGTTAACTTCTGCACTACAGTAGTTTAGACTCCCAGTTTTCTTTGATGTGAGATATACATCTTTGGCGCATTGTTCTTATATATAGGTTTATTCCATGTCTGCATCTAGAGTCGGAGAGGTGGGTGGCGCTACTTGGACACAGGACAAGTTTTAATAGAAAGTGCATGCTCAGTGGAGAGAGTTGAAGAAACTTTGGATACACTGATACCGATGCTTCCTGAAATGCAATATTTCCGCTTTAATCCAGGTATTTTAACTTCCAAGGATGCTGAGCCATAGCAACATAATCATAGTGTGTTGTGTATTAACTTTGGGTATGTTTAAACTGATGAGCTTGGATATTCAAATAAGCGGGATTCTTATTATGTTGGCAGTTGATGAACGATGTGGTATGGAGCTAGATGAGACTGATCCTGCCGTCTGGCTTAAGTTGGAAGCTGCAACAGAAGAGTACATTCAGAAAAATTTCCAGGCTTTCAAGAATGTTTGTGAGCTTTTAGTTCCAAGATACCAAGAGGAAGAAAAGTCATCTGAAATTACCAAATCCCTGTCGTTCTCAAGATTGAAGTCGTCAAATTCAGGTTTGTATTCTCCAGATTGCAGCGCTTTGTGTAACAATTTAGGGAATATGTGGCTGATACATTTTTTAATCCTCTTTATCAGGTTTTAGTGAAAGTAATCCTACCTTGGGATGGAGACGTGTGGTTTTACTTGTAGAGGCTTCATGTAGTCCTGATTTTGGGAAGAAAATAAATCATGCCCATTCGCTTGAAACATTCTGCTCCCAGAATGGTATTAGGCTTACTCTAATGAATAGCACTTCTGGATTTGGGAAGCCAGTTACTGCACTTCCTACTCCAGTTACTTCTCCCTTATTTACTGGAAGTTTTCCATCTAGTCCACTTCTATATAGTCCAGAGGGCACTCAACGGATTGGTCGAATTGACCTAGTTCCGCCTCTTAGCTTGGATGGTCACCCAACTACAAAGTCCTCACCACCAACATCACCGCTTAACTCATGGCAGCCATCTGTACACGTTCGGTCACTGTATGATAAGTTGCAAAATATGCCTCAAGTTGGTGTGATACACCTGGCTCTTCAAAATGATTCAACTGGTTCAGTATTGAGGTATCTTTTACGTGATTTCTTTCAATGAAACAAGCATCAATACATATATTTTGTTTTTGATCTGTAGTTCTGATTATGTGCTGCAAAAATTATTATTGCAGCTGGCAGAATGATGTATTTGTAGTTGCTGAACCAGGGGAACTTGCAGACAGGTTTCTGCAGTGTGTCAAAACGTGCTTGTCAACCATGTTGCATGGGCGTAAGAGAAAGGGTGTATATTCCTTGTCAAAGATTTCATGTTTGTCTGACTTGGTTGCAGAATGGCCATCATTTGAAATTGGTGGGATACACCACCGCTATATAGGGCGCCAAACACAAGTAGGAATCGCTTTTTTCCCTCTCTTTGTTTCCAAGACAAGTCATTATGTATACTAAATTAACTTGTTGCAGGTAATGGAAGATAACCAAGAAATTGGAGCCTATATGTTCAGGAGGACAGTTCCCGCTGTTCACATGACACCTGAAGACGTTCGATGGATGGTAAGCCATTATGGGTAGCTTGCACTTCCTTTGAACTGTTTTTCATATTCTGTTCCTTTCTAGTGTAATAACTGTGCGTAGATAGGAAGCATTTTATGAAATGCTCATGCAAATATAGTGCATTACTGCCAGTCGATTCCTCAAATCAATTACGAATTTAGGATCAACCATGCATATTTTTCATGGTGCCATCGCCCCTTATCAAAATGATGTCAGACAAGGGGCATATTTGGTTCACGTCAACTATTGACCAAGCCAAAATCCAGCCATGATCAATGCATGGCATTACTGAAAAAATTGGTCATGAATCAAATTGTAGCCAAACTCTGATGGCTGCCAATGCTGTGGCAAAGAGGCAGGGTTCACATATCATACAATAAGGGAGGGAGTATGACAGCCATATCTGTGGTGTGGAGAAACAGCGGCATGTATTTGGCTATAAAGAACTTAGTTGAAAACATACCTAATGGGCACCAAGTTGGTTTGGTTTGCTAAAAAATGGCGTGGAACTGACACCAGTCAAGATGAACTCTTTACATTAGTTGTTACATCGTACTGTTTTTTGTCTCCCTACTGTGCTTGTTGCAATGCACATCTAGAGTTTAGGGCATTCTTCCTCGCAAAAAAAAAAAGTTTAGGGCATTCTTGAGTCTTGATTCCTTAAATACATGTTGTCCCAGGTTGGAGCATGGAGGGAGAGGATTATTGTATGCAGCGGTAAGTATGGCCTTGCTCATGGTCTGGTCAAGGCATTCGTGGATTCTGGTGCCAAAGCAGTCATCTCGTCGTCCATTGAGCCTCCGGATTCCCAGGCAATAGCATACCATGGGATGGATGTAAATGGAAGCCTCGAGAACGGGAAGTTTGTCATCGGGGATGATGAAGCTGATGAGTCGGAGCCTGAACCTGTTAGCCCTGCAAGTGACTGGGAAGATAGCGATGCCGAGAAAAGCGGTGAATGCAGCAAAGATATTGATGATGAAGAGTACTTGGCTCAATTTATCTGCCTCTTGTACGACAAGTTGTTCCGCGAGGGTGTGACAGTGGACACAGCTCTTCAACAAGCGCTCCGCTCACATCCTAAGCTGAAGTACACTTGCCATTTACCTAATGTTTTGTAGTTAGTGACATCCACAAGCCATACCAAAATATACAAAAATGAAATTGATAATACTAGAAAAGGAATAAGGATCGGGTGGATTCGTACTGGGGTTATAGAGTTTACACTCATTCATTGTGCGGGCGTTGGTAAGAAAAATGTTCCCCGGTTGAATCTTTCGCCGCGAATGCCGTTGTAAAACTGTAGTACATAGACCATGTACTCATGGAGACGTGGCCATAATAGTGAGCTAATGAATAAAGCATGAAGGCTTTGCAGTAATGCTTCTGTCGAGATCAAGTGTCCGACGTTCTGCTGCTGCCTTGCTGCTATCTGTGCTGTTGACCTGTTGTGCTGCTGAGCACTTGCGCAGTACAGCAGTAGCGCTGCAAGCTATACAATTATCTTTCTTCAGGTGCTTATCCTTATGTGAAAGCAAATTAGACATGTACTACACAACGAAATTATGGACCTACAAGTACTGGTTCCATAGTTTCATGTAAAATCTGCTTACATTAGGAAGCTGAAGCAATGCTCTTCGTTTTTTTTCTCTCAAAATCCTTACCGTATTAAATGTCTCGGTTCAAGGATGACGCATCTTAACATGTGCACATCAAAGTTTCCAATTCTAGTGGTCAATGTTTTGAAACCAAAACATTTATTGAACACGGCCACATCTTAGCCAGGGAATCAGCTGGTTTTCGGAGAAAGAGCTGTCTAATGTCTAATAAAATGGCTTCTGACCTATGTGTTTCTTATTTCATGATGAAACAATGTGCTTTGTTTAAACTTTTGAGATTTTATAGATCAACAACTATTACAAAAGCATGGCCTCCTTGAGCAATGGCAGGTCGTAGTAGTACACACTGAAGACGGCAAGACACAGAAGAAGCTACCTCTGCAAACAGCTTGTGAATCTCCCGGCTAACTCCACCAACACCAGAAACGAAAATTTACAGCCAAACAGACGTCCATCAACCGCCACCCAGCAACACTGACAAACATCTTCGCCACGAAGCCGACGATGTGATCTGCTTGTGATCAGGCCTTCTTGGCCGCGAAGCCGACGATGTGATCTGCTTGTGATCAGGCCTTCTTGGCCGCGAAGCCGACGATTAACTCCCTGATCTCGTCGCTGGCCCGGTCCAGCGCCGTCCCTCCGTCGGCGTCCTTGACGTCGAAGTTTGCGCCGGCCCTGAGCATCTCCTCGATCTTGGGCTTGTCGCCCTCGGAGGCGGCCAGCATCAGCAGGATGTCCACCGGGTGGATGTCCTGGTTCAGGAGCGCCTCCATCTTGTCGTAGGTGCCCTCCACGGCGAGCATACCCATGTAGTTGAAGTACTGCAGCAAGAAATTCAGAGACATTGTGATGTGAGTGAGCACTGAGCAATGTAAGTAGCATTCATAGAATCTTCAATGAAATAACATGTACAGGCCAGCATGGAAAAATTAGGTAAGGCGTCTTTATTTCGAGGACAGAAATAACTGAGGTATGAATCTCTCTCACTGGCAACGCATATGGGGGGAAAAATGTATATCTATCTTCCTTCACATCTCTTGTTGCATCTCACACTGTCACTCGCACGTATCAACCAATATCTGAGCGAGCATGTTCACATGTCCTGCAGGCTGCAGCTATAGTATGCCATTTGTTTCTGAAGCTAGAAAATAATGCAAATAAGGGCCAATGTTTGTTGCACAAATGTAATTCATGAACTGTGAAGAAATGCATTGAAGTACAATTCCGGTAAAGTTCTCACATTAATTCAGCAAAAACAATGCACTAGTTACGTTCAACAAAATTCTTTGTTCAGACACTCATCAGTTCATTTCCCGATAAGCAAATCAAGAAACGCTTTTCACTACTAGGACAAGAGCAAAACCATGGAGGAGGAGGAGAAGCCAGGCTGACCTGCTCGACGTCATCGCGGTCGAAGTCGTCCCTGCCCTGGCTGCCGTAGATGCCGGCGCCCTCCGCGTCCTTGTTCCCGAACTTGAAGAAGTACGTTGGCCCCACCCTCCCGCTCTCGCTCGCCGGCACCACCCCGCTCAACCGCGACGGCCGTAGCCACCCCAGCCGCCGCCCCGCGCCCCCGCCCAGCAGCGGCGTCCTCAGCCCTCCTCCTCCCCCCTGCGCCTCCCGCGGCGACCTCCGCCTCGACGACGACGAGGAGGATGTCGTCTTGCCTGTCAGCTGGATGGTGCACGGGATGGAGGCCATGGCGCTTCTTGTAGTGCAGGTACTTCGAGGAGCGAGAGGTGAAGGGCACAGAGAGATATATGGAGTGAATGGATAAGTACTGTTTGGTGCTTTGTTTAGTTCTGCGGGAGATATGAAGAAGCTTAGCCTGAAAAGTTGGCCAAGGTAGGTGATTAGTGCCTGAATTTTGAATCTTTTGTCTGATTGTTTGGTGCAAGACAGCACAGGAGATATAAAGTGGTGCGATGTTTTGTAGAAAATGGGAGAGATTGGACACGAGTTTGTGAGAAATGGGTGGAAGTCGCTGTGAGATATATAGTGGTGTGATAGGATAAACTTAAGACAATGATGGTATCTGATTTAGTCAATTTGTTTGTAAGGCTGCTATTTACCATGTGAAAAACAGGTACAGCTGAAAAATGGGTAAAGTCTGGAAAGGTAATGTGAAAAATGGGTAAATGTGAAAGGTTGATGTGAAATATAGATTAGCTCAGTGCCGTATTGGGGCAACACAGTTCCATCGCTGCCTTCTGTCTATTCTTGGTAAAGAATCTTTCTGCTCTCAACTAGCAGTTTAGCACCTGCAACATATGTTGCAGCTTTGTCATATGAATCTATTTTTTTGAGGGGTTTTGTCATATGAATCTTATTTAGCAGCTTTCCTTTGTTGTTTTTGGTAGTGTTTTAGTTATGGATCTCCTGCCGAAGATGACTTGCATGACAAAAATGTTGCCTAGAGATACTGTAATACAGGAAGCTAAAGATAGCAAATTGCCCAATCTAGCATTCTAGCAGAGTGTTTGCCTCACGGCATTTTCCAATATTGTGAAGCAGTTCCCTCCATCTGTGTACTGCCAGAATAGGATTATGCCTTCGAATAATGATTGATTAGCCATCAAAAGGAAGTTCCTCATTGCTCCCCACAAAACACTGGACCAGCATCCTGTTCAGTAGAGCCACTAGGCTAGCTTATCAGCACCCAGCATCCAGTCAAAGCGAGTTCTTCTGCTGCGACATTAGGATTCTGTAGGATATGGTATATTCCCTCGTCTCCATCACACGAAATCTAGCAGGGAGGGAAATTCTAATGTTCCCCTGATATTGGGCTCATCATGAACAGCTCAAATCTAGACGCTCTATTTGGATATATTAAGCTGGTTTTCAGACATCAATTCAATCAAACGGTCTAGGATTCCCTTCCGTTATTCCAGACATACTAAGTTTTCTGTCAAATTTGCGTTACCAGATGACAAACACCCCTCTCTGGCTTGTTAATCTGTGCAAGATCTGGAGCATTAGGTCGAGATTCAGTGGCGCGAAACAAGCCAGGCCAGCGATGCAAAAACACATAGTTGCGTCACATCATCCATCATGATCTTGTTTCAAATGGCAAATGGTTTTCATAAATTAACATATCATACATCAGAGCACAAGAGCACTTTCCAATTTCCACACAGAGAACCAGCGACGAAAATTGACTAGTACATGCAAACTGGATTGCAACATACAAAGATGCTGTCAGATATCCGATTGGTTCAACAAAGTAGGCAGGATGCCCTCCAAAGCCTTACAAGAACCAACGGTGCCCTCCAGGAAAGGGCATCAGAGTCTTCATTTCAGATATTGGGGATGGTCCTTGCCAAATTCCATTAGAGCTACGCAAATGTCTCTGACAGCTTCGAGAAGCCAAGCTTCCTGAGGCGGCTGCTCATCGGGTTACCGCACTTGACATCCACCACCTCGACACCATACACATTCCCTTTCTTCTTCGCCTTGTTGACGTTCGGACTCCTGTCCACGAGCACACCATCCGAATACAGCATTGGAGAGTTGAAGGTGTTCCGTTGAGAGCTCTTTCTTGGCTTGCAGGCTTCTTCAGCACTCACCCGGTCAGTTCTGCCATTGCTGCTACTGCTACTGTGGCTGCTGGTGGTGACATTGGATGAGCTCTTCCGTAAGATGATCTTCCTAGGACTAGCTCCACATGGAACGGAAACCGGGCTACTTTGGCGCCTCAGGCGTGGTGTGGCAGCTACTTGTGGCGCGACTTTGATGGCGTCCAATTCTCTTGTCATGAGTGAACTGATGGTGCCAGTTGTTCCAACTTTGATCGCGCCTCCCTCGCCATTGACAAGCTCGGCAGCGCAAGGCATTATCTGTTTATCAGAAGAAGACTAGTAATTGGTTAGGCTTTGTCACAACTCACAACTGAGGAAGCTTGAATCAGCAATTTGATGAAACAATATATGTTTTTTTACAGGAAATGAAACAAGATACTTTGACATGAGAAAAGCCAGAAGTGTACTGCAAAGGTGAAAAGTCAGGAGAAAGTTGCATGACAACAAGAATAAAATCATGATGTTTTTGTTAGAGATATAATTAGAGATATATCAGTGTTAGAGTAGGACTCTAGTTTTATTTTCGGTTTCCTTATCTGTAACATGTATCTGTATATATATAGGCCCATTGGCCTCCTGATAATACAAGCAACAATCATAACATGGTATCAGAGCATTAGGGTTACCTCCTCGTGCAAACTCCACTGCCGCTCCGTCGGCCTTCGGCTTCCTCGCCGCTCCGTCGGCCTCCGGCTTCCTCGCCTTGCGAAATCGACTTGACTTGGCCCCCGGCGCGTCGTTCCCGGCGACGATCTCGATCCGCAGCACTCGGTCGGAGAAGTTGACCGAGTTGAAGGCGAACTTCGGCTTCGGGCCCCTTCGCCGCGAGGAGTCCGCTTCGAAGCCGCTTCGCCGCGAAGTCCGCTCGGAAGCCGCGCCCGCCGGGAGACGCCGCCGCCGCTCGAAGCCGCTGCCGCCTCGGGAGACGCCGCCGAACCCGCCGCCCTTCGGTTCCGCCGCCGCTCGAAGCCCGCCGGAAGCCGCTGCCGCCTCGGAGACGCCGCCGCCGCTTCGGGAAGCCGCCACCGTTATCGGCATCCACACGAGCTTCGGATCCGCCGCGCGGCGCCACTCGGCTTCGGATCCGCGCCACTCACGCCATCGCTTGAAACCGCCGCGTCCCGCCTCCGGCCGCCGCGCCGCGCAAGAATCCGCCGCCGCCGCCGCAAGGACCGCCGCCGCCGCAGCTGCGAGGGTAACCTAACCCTCCCCGCCGATTGATTTTCTCGGGCGCTTGGCCTTTTGGGCCGAAGGGTCGGTCGGCTGGTTTTTAAGTAAAGCGGTTAGAAGAAAAAACGTTGTTCTAACCGCGCCGCGTCCGTAGCCGCTGTTAGACATCGTTGTCTTGGTCGCCGCGCCGTCGGCGCCGCCTACCAATGGGCACCGTTTCCCTTCCTCATCGCCGGTGATCTTCGACGGTGTTAACTACACCGACCGTGTCTCACATGCGCATTCATATGCGTGGTCTTCGTCTCTGGGCGTTCTATCGGCGATGTCACCGTCGCCATGCCCTACTCCTCCGACGAGTTTACGCTGTTGCGCTTCACGACAAATGACACACCGCCATTGAGGTCTGGCCCTTCTGCGATGAGAAGATCGCATCGCCTATCAAGAGGCTCGGACACCTACATGGATCGCTTGACTATCTACACTCGGTGGTGCGGCGACGGCGCTCGGTGCTGCTTTGTCTTCATCGCCGATGTCGACCTCGGTTCTCTTACGAGATTGTGGGATTTTCTTGGTACCGTCCGGATGTGGAGTCATCTTCGACGGCGCTCTGAACCCTCCGGAGATGCCTCTACATCCGTAGTTCGCCAGAGCACTCTCTTGACGGGTGATGCTACTGTTGGCGCCTTCTACGCTCGAGTTCTGCGATCAGCGTCAATGGACTCTCTTCGCACCTTCTTGGTATCGTTCTGTTCATCTTTGCTTGGTCTGCGTCTTGACACAGAGTTTCGGCGTGTCTCGAGTTCCTTACTCGCCGCCGTCCCGAGTTCGAGCGGGCGTGCCCGGCTACTTGCACGCCACCTCGTGTCACTCTTCCGAGGCCCTTACCGAGATACGTGCGAGAGGAGACTCGTCCCGAGTGGTGCCGGTCGATGTCACTCCCTCCGTGCTCGCCGCCGTACACTGCTACAACGGCGCTTCACGCTTGATCTGTTGCCTCCTCCAGCGTGGCTCCCACAGTGGTGGTAGCCGCCTCCTTCTGGCGGTGGTCGTCCCATTGCTCCTCTGCGACAAGATCGGCCACATTGAGTCTCGGTGCTACAAGAAGCAATGGCATATTTCACGCCGCTCTTCTCCTAGCACTGCACCGCGGTACTTCTACAACGACGTCGCATCGACTACTTCGCGTTTTCTCTCGGCTGAGCGGAGATAGCGGACTTCGACGGCTCGCTGCCGCTTGAGTTCTTCCTCGGCGTGTTCTGCGGGTTCTGCGGCCGACTCTTGAACCGAGAAACCACCTCCTACAGACAGTACCTCCCGTGGATCCTTGATTCGGAGCATCCTTCCACATGACTTCCGATTCTTCCACTCTATCTTTTGTTACACCTATTGATTCCCCTGTCAGTGTTCTTACTGCTGATGGTACCTCTCTTTCTGTCTCTGGTCGAGGATCTCTTAGCAACTCATCTTTTCATGTTCCTTCTGTTGCTCATGTTCCTCGCCTAACCATGCAGCTTCTTTCTGCTGGATACATTCCTGACCTTGGTTATCGGATCATTCTCGACTCGATTCTTGTTGTGTTCGGGACCGCCACACGGAGCTCGGTTGGTTCGGCCTCGGCGCCTTGACTCGCAGCGTCTCTGGGAGCTTGGTAGCTTCACCTTCCTTCCGCCGCCACCGCCGCCGCCTCTCTCGCCTCTTCCACTCCGTCTACCGGCTCTTTCCAACAATGGCATCACCGTCTTGGCCATCTGTGTGGCTCTCGTCTGTCGTCTTTAGTTCGTCGTGGTCTTCTGGGGTCTGTCTCAGGAGACGTGTCTCTACATTGTCAGGGATGTAAGTTAGGCAAGCGACTTGACTTCCTTATCCTCATAGTGAGTCGGTGTCTCAACGTCCATTTGATCTTGTTCATTCGGATGTTTGGGGTCCGGCTCCTTTGTTTCGAAAGGGGGTCATCGATACTATATCATATTTATAGATGATTTCTCTCGCCACACTTGGATATATTTCATGTCTTCTCGTAGTGAGGTCTTGTCTATCTATAAACAGTTTGCCACTATGGTTCGCACACAGTTCTCCACTCCTATTCGTGTCTTTCGTGCTGACTCTGCTGGCGAGTACCTCTCTCATCACCTCGCAGCTTCCTTCTTTGGCGAGGCACTCTCGCTCGATTCTCTTGTCCCGGTGCTCATGCTCGAATGGTGTTCTTGGCGCAAGCATCGTCACCTCCTTGAGTCGGCTCGTGCATCGATGATTGCCGCCTCTATTCCACCTCACTTTTGGCGGTTTTTTTCCACCGCCACCTATCTCGTCAACATCCGGCCTTCTTCTCGCTCTTGGCGCAATCCCTATTGAGCGTCTCGTGGTCTTCTTCCGACTACTCGCCTTCGTCATTTGGTTGCGTTTGCTCGTTCTCCTCGCCTCGAGAACGCACCAAACCGACCGCTCGATCCATTGAGTGTGTTTTTGGGATCTGATCACGAGCACAAAGGCTATCGGTCTTTGGGATCCTGTTGGTCGACGGATCGCGGATCTCTCGGGATGTGACTTTCGACGAGTCCCGTCCCTTCTACCCACGTCCTGTCTCTCCTTCGACTTCCTCTGTGGAGTCTCTGTCTTTTTGACCTTTCGGATACACCTATCTCGTCTCCACATATTTCTCCTGTGGCCTCTCCGCCATTGTCGCCTTTGTTTCGTCTCCTGCGGCTCCTCGGGCTCCCCGCTACACTCGTCTACACTCGTCGACCTCGTATTGAGGATCTTCGGATGAGACCACTTCTCCCGATGTTTCATCTTCTTCGATGTTTCATCTTCCCCGATGGGCCGTCTTCTCCTCGCTACGCTCTCGCGATCGCCCGATCGATCCGGCCCCTGCCGTTTGCCTTTCTTTGGCGCAGCTACTTGTGAGCCCGCCTCCTCACCGGATGTTGTTACTCATCCCGAGTGGCGGCATGCCATGGCCGAGAGATTCTTGCCCTCGAGCGTCTTGGTACTTGGGATCTTGTTCCTTTTCCATCTCACTCGTCCCATCACATGTAAGTGGGTCTATAAGATTAAGACTCGCTCGATGGCTCTCTTGAGCGCTATAAAGCGCGTCTTGTTGCTCGTGGCTTCCAGCGAGAGCATGGTCGTGACTACTGACGAGACTTTTGCTCTGTGGCCCACATGACCACCGTCCGCGCTCTTCTTTCGGTGGCGTCTGTTCGCCATCGGTCTGCATTCTCAACTTGATGTCAAGAATGCCTTTCTTAATGGCGAGTTGCGTGAGGAGGTCTACATGCATCCGCCACTGGGTATTCTTCTCGAGGGCATGGTGCATGCGCCTTCGTCGCTCTCTATGGCCTTAAGCAAGCCCTCGTGCACGGTTTGGCGTTTCTCCTCTGTGGTCACTTCTTCTGCGGTTTTTCACAAGTGATCATGATCCTGCGCTCTTTGTCCACACCGTCTCGTGGTCGGACTCTTCTCATTCGTATGTTGATGATATGATCATTACGGAGATGATTACGAGTACATTGCCTTTGTCAAGGCTCGTCTTAGTGGCGATTCCTTATGTCGGATCTTGGTCCTCTTCGTTACTTCCTTGGGATTGAGGTTACTTCCACTCGGATGGTTTCTTTATGTCCCAAGAGAAGTATATTCAGATCTTCTTGATCGCGCCTCCCTCATTGATCGGCGTCTGTTGAGACTCCTATGGAGCTCAATGTTCACCTCAACCCTCGATGGCGAGCCTCTTTACGATCCGGCTCGCTATCGCCATCTTGTTGGGAGTCTTGTCTACCTTCTTTGTTACTCGTCCGGATATCACTTATCCGATTCACATTACGAGTCGGTTTGTTTCGCTCCCACTCGGTCCACTCTGACCACCTTCTTGAGTTCTGCGATACCTTCGTGGGACTATCTCTCGCCGTCTCTTCTTTCCATGCTCCACTTCGTTCTGACTTGAGCTTATTCGGATGCTACTTGGGCGGCGATCCTCCGATCGCGGTCTATCTCTGCTTCTTGTGTTTTTCTTGGTGGTTCGCTTATTGCACGGAAGGCGAAGAAACAGATCGCAGTGTCCGTTCGAGTCAGAGGTGAGTTGCGAGCTATGGCTCTCTTGACAGCAGAGATTACTTGCTACGGTGGTTACTTGAGGATTTTGGTGTTTCACATTACTACAGACTCCTCTTTTGTCGACAAGATCAGTGCTATCGGTGTGCCGTGACCACGTGAAGCATGAGCTCACCAAGCATATTGGTGTTGATGCTTCCTTCATGAGGTCTTGTGTGCATGATCGGTGATTGCTCTTGATATGTGCCTTGAGCTTGGATAGCGGATTTCTTCACGAAGGCCCAGACTCGCGCACAGCACGGCTTCTACCTCTCCAAACTCAGTGTTGTTGATCCACCATGAGTTTGAGGGGGGGTGTTAGAGATATAATTAGAGATATATCAGTGTTAGAGTAGGACTCTAGTTTTATTTTCGGTTTCCTTATCTGTAACCTGTATCTGTATATATATAGGCCCATTGGCCTCCTGATAATACAAGCAACAATCATAACAGTTTTCAACAAGAATAAACTTTCACATTGAAAGGAATGACTACAGTTGTGTTCTATGTCATCAACATGAGGAGACTTTATTTCACCTAATCTGTGGCTGTCAATTCAGTTTGGCCTGTTGGAATGAGCTAGGGGTACAATTGAATATCAATTTCTCCATTTCTGAAATTTGGATCAGCTGAAGACTGACTTCCAAGTTCCAAGTACCTTATTTCATGGAGATTATTGTGCTGTCCTGTTGGGGCATTTGGGTAGTGAGAAATAACAAAAAATTTCAACACATCATGCTTTCTTTGGAGCGTCGGCGTGCTATCTTCAAAGTAGAATTTTCCTTGGTTGTCCATAGAGCAAAAAATAAATATACTCCTTCAATAAGTTACTGGCTAGACGATTTTGGTTAATTTGTGTGGCATTTTGCCATGTTCTTTGTACATAAGTTTAATTTGCTTAACTATTTAATATATGCACAGCAGGATCCTTTCCTGTTGTTTCTCCTATAAAAAAAAAGAAGAGAGGTGCATAATAACAGACACTTGCCACCATGATTGCCATTTGAGAAAGCTAAGAGAAAGATAAGGCTGCAATGATTCAACCACCATGATAACATGGCATCAACGCATTTGTGTTCCTAATTCAAGAATTGTGGTATCCACACAACAAATCCAACCAATCTGTTCTCCAAATTCAGGAACTATGATATCCACACAACAAATCCAACCAATTTGTTCTCCTAATTCAAGAATTATGATAACCACACAACAAAATTCAACCAATTTGTTCTCCTAATTCAAGAATTATGATATCCACACAACAAATCCAACCAATTTCTTCTCCTAATTCAAGAACTATGATACTCATACAACAAATCATACCCTTGTTCCAATGAGTCTACATGGCATCAACACTCATCCATAAATATGCTTAAGAATGACACCAGAATTTTTCTGAGAAGACACATAGTGTTGAAATTGCACAACGCTACTGGCACACTGGAAATATAATGCATTACCCAATTACCGGAAGCGAATAAGACAATTAACCTAATGAACATATAATCAATGCAGTTGACAATAACACAAGGATTGAGATTGGTCCTATTGTAGCAGGAGTTATTGGAACTTGGAAGGCAATGTCGAAAAGGATGTGCCGTCTGTGTGATCTCAGGGATTTCAGAGGACAATTTGACCAACAAACTGAGTAGTAAAGATGCACACTATGCTCAAACATTTTCTCCACCTTTTCTCCTACCCTTTCTGCCTTAATTTCGTCACTGCATCTACTGATGCCATGTAGGCCACATTGGCCTGTTCCTTCTTTTCTTCTTCCAGAAAAAAGTAGTACTAATAACAATGATTTACCACCAACAGCAGCAAGGGAGAAGCAAATGGAAGGAAGCACCAAGCATCACTTCATGGGATGCCAACTGGGCAAAGTAAAGAACCTACTCCCTCCCTTCTGCCCCCCTGTTTCTTTGCATCTCTTTTTGTATATTTTTATTCTTGGGCACCTTAGGCTACTAATCTAATGAATAAATCTAATGTGGCAGAACTTTTCATGCGACAGTGCCCACCAAACTCATTCTCTAATACTGGAATGAAAGAAACAATAACTAAAACACAAAATTGAAACAGATTTCCTTGAGGACAAAGGACCAATGAGCAGCATTAAACAAGAGTTCACGTTTCCATTCCTGCATGTAGGACAGGGTAATAGACTTTTGGAGGCAGATTTAGTGCTTAGTACCACAATCTTGCGAGTCAAAGCCCAAATGCAGCAAGAGCGTATAACAGAATATGACAATTTGATAAGAAAACAAGAACAAAACCAGAAAAACGAACTTTTGTACATATAACAAATCAACAAGCAATTTGGAAAAATCGAGAAGAACAGTTGAAACCACCAGGGGCTAGCAACCAATAACACCACAAGAGACAACAAGATTTGGGAGAAATGACATCAAGCAAAAACCATTGCCAGAAATGGTGAGAGAAAATAGCGAGACCAGAACCTTTGAATCCCCAATGGAGCTTCCACAAACAATTATGCAGCCAATCTTCACCCTTCAGCAACAAAACCATTCAAGATATCATACAAAGCAGCAGGAAATAGGAGTCTAGGACACATACCACCCTACTTAGTCTTGAGCCACTTGAATCTCTGCGCACCACAGTGAGGGAGAGAGAGGAGTAGGGGAGGGAGGGGCAACTTCTGAGCAGAATTGAAGAACAGGGGTGAGGGGAATGGGTCACATCCAGATAACCTGACCTGTGTGTCTTGAGTGCAACTTATACCTCACTCCATTTATTGTCTGCCTTCTTCTTCCCTCTCCTCTGTCATTTGTCATGTGTGTGTCAACTGTTTGCTTCCCCCTGGACCTGCTTACCAAGAAAAGAATAGAAAGAATAGAGCAATAGAAAGAATAGAGCATTGGGCTTTTTTTTTTTTTTTGAATTAAGTATAGAGGATTTGGAGGTCTTTGGATTGAAAATGCCAAAAGGACGGTTAGTTACACATGGCTTTGTATTTTGATTATTACAACACCAAACATGGCATATGTATCACATAATTTAAAAGTTGCCGTGCGAGAGCGGACTAATTTGTGATTTAATTAATCGTTTCATTTGTCGAAAATGAAAATTATCGTGATCATGGCTGCTGCAAATTTTAAAGTTACAAATTAGTTCTGTGCCTAAAAGTTAAACAAAATATTTATGAATTCTAAAAAAGATAATATTTATGACAATGCAAATGAGGTACTAAACGTGCATATTCCTAGGGAAAAAAACAATTTTGAGGACAAATAGCCCTTTTCCCGATATCTTTATTAGTTAAACAAAACATAATGAGCAATTTTCTTAGAATAAAAACATAGTGAACAGATAGTGGTAAGTACGTGCACAAGCAATTTTCTTCTAAAGATATCGCATGATGAAATAAAAATTTGCAAGCCGCCCTAACATTTGGAAGATTTGCAATCCACACCCTATTGAGTGATGAGACACGCTACTAGATGGGTTGGTGTAAATTTTCGACACGCCAGCAAAGATGCTTTTCAACGGGTAACCAATTCAAAAGAATTTTCTGTAATAAAATTCAAATGAATTTTTAAAAGGAGCACATTCAAAATCGATGTGTTATATCGAGGAGTGTTTAGCTAATCTTTCCAAAAAAAAAATATTTCTTTCCAAGCATGGCTGATGGCTGGGTTTTTAATATTTGGACTGGCACGTCACAAGACGGATAATACTAATAAAAAACGGCATCAAAGAAAGTGATATTAGAAAAAGAAAATCGAAAAGCCGTTCTTGAGAGGGCAGAAAGGCGGCAGTCAAACTAGTACCGAGCTGTGCGCCGCAGTGTACGCGCTTTGTCTCTCGAATGGAAGACGTCCATGATTCGATCGTTTTCGTAAGCTAATTTAATCATCTCGCGTTTACCTCAAATCTTGTGAGGTATATATTGAACTTAGTACCAGGCTTTCCAATTTCATTCCGGTACGCAGGAACATGTCGTACCGATATTCGAAACGGTACAGCCTTTCTTGTACCGGACATAATAGAAGTGATTCTACCTTTGGATCAGGCTCAAAGGCTTAGCGTAATACTACTTTTTCGGTAAGTGAAATTATACTAGATTATGATAAAATATATGAAGTTATAGACTCGTATCGTATTATTAACTATGTATAAACTTTGTGTTTACGAACTCATTAAACTATGTGTCATTTTTATTTTATAGTTATGTATTTAGAGTGAGATTCTAAATAAAATTATGTGTGCATATAATTATCCTGGTTCATTCCAGCGTATAAATATATATATAATTATATTAAAATTCACAACAGTACATCGAAATAAACCAGTATCGACGTATTCCATACCAAAAGGCAATCGAAATGGCATTCGGAATGGAATTGACAACTATACATAGTACTACAAAACTAAACTAACATTTCCAAATTCATAAATGCTTAATCATGACCTTATGCAAAAAATAATAATATTATAAATGCTTCATTTACGATAGAACCAATCAACAATTAACGCAACATACTTGAAAGAGAAAATTATACTGTAGGTTTCTGAACTTACGATATTATGTCATTTAGCTATCTGAACATGTATTTTTACTTTTTTAGCCTCCTGAACTTGCGAGGTATCTGAAGAATCCATTTTTATTAGAGTGAGGTGAAGAGGACGATGAACACGGCCAGAACAGAGCAGCGACAAGTCCCCCGGACTCGGAGGGGACGAAGTTGTCAACATCGCATCCGACGAACTTCGCTTCAACCCAAGTTCAGAGAGCTAAGTGACATAACCTCACAAGTTCATAGAGGCTGAAAAAGAAAAATACAAGTTCAGAGAGCTAAGTTACACAACCTCGCAAGTTCATAGATCTAAAAAAATAAAATACAAATTCAGATAAATAAGTGACACAACCTCGCTAATTCAGAGACCGACAACATAATTTTGTCCGCTCGAAATGTCGAGACAACTAGACAACTTTACTATGAAATTCATCCGCGAAATGTTTGTGTATGAGCGTTATAGGACATATTCCATACCAAAAGGCAATCGAAATGGCATTCGGAATGGAATTGACAAACATTTCCAAATTCATAAATGCTTAATCATGACCTTATGCAAAAAAAAAATATTACAAATGCTTCGTTTACGACGGCACCAATCAACAATTAACCCAACATACTTGAAAGAGAAAATTGTATTGTAGGTTTCTGAACTTACGATATTATGTCATTTAGCTCTCTGAACATGTTTTTTTTTCTTTTTTAGCCTCTTGAACTTGCGAGGTATCTGAAGAATCCGTTTTTATTGGCGTGAGGTGAAGATGACGATGAACACGGCCAGAACAGAGCAGCGACAAGTCCCCCAGACTCGGAGGGGACGAAGTCATCGACATCGCATCCGACGAACTTCGCTTCAACCCAAGTTCAGAGAGCTAAGTGACATAACATCACAAGTTCATAGAGGCTGAAAAAGAAAAATACAAGTTCAGATAGCTAAGTTACACAACCTCGCAAGTTCAGATGTCTAAGAAAGTAAACTACAAATTCAGAGAAATAAGTGACACAATCTTGCAAATTCAGAGACCGACAACATAATTTTTTCCGCTCGAAATGTCGAAACAACTAGACAACTTTCCTATGAAATTCATGCGCGAAATGTTTGTGTATGAGCGTTACAGGACATGCATGGTCGTGTACCTGTGCCAACGATCCAAGCATTCTTCGTGCACGATCCGTGCTGATTATTAACGGCAAGTAAACACCATTGTCCACGAGCAAAACACCAGTAGAAAAAAGACTTCGTGCGCCGTACTCGTCCGGCCACAAAAGAGAGTACAGCTCAGCCTGTGCCGATCGATCTAGGTAGGAGTGGCCTGGACATGCAATGGACTAAAATAAGCGAGCTAATTGGATCGAGTACTACTTGTCCGTTGGATTCGCAGGACTCCGAATTTATTTTGGATCCACTACGTGGCTCTAAATCAAGCCAACGATATTGCAGGTTAAGATCCATCTACTCGCGACTAATCTGTGGTAGCTAGTACATATTGGACGTACCACGGGCAGAGCAGGCAGATGTTCGTGTGAAGATGGATTCTGTGGCAGGCGATGTGGCTAGTTGGCGCTACCATCCTACCAGTAGTACTAGGAATCTGGGATGATAGACAATTGTTGGTTGATATAGTCACCGAATAAATCACTATGTTTTGGGCCTTTTGGCGTGTACAAATCACTATGTTTTGTTATTTTTGGTGTGGATTGGGATCTGCATTGAATTCTATCTACAGTGTATAATATTAGAAACGACAATTGTTGGTTGATATAGTCACCGAATAAATCACTATGTTTTGGGCCTTTTGGCGTGTACAAATCACTATGTTTTGTTATTTTTGGTGTGGATTGGGATCTGCATTGAATTCTATCTACAGTGTATAATATTAGAAACGACAATTGTTGGTTGATATAGTCACCGAATAAATCACTATGTTTTGGGCCTTTTGGCGTGTACAAATCACTATGTTTTGTTATTTTTGGTGTGGATTGGGATCTGCATTGAATTCTATCTACAGTGTATAATATTAGAAACGACAATTGTTGGTTGATATAGTCACCGAATAAATCACTATGTTTTGGGCCTTTTGGCGTGTACAAATCACTATGTTTTGTTATTTTTGGTGTGGATTGGGATCTGCATTGAATTCTATCTACAGTGTATAATATTAGAAACGATCTCCATCATCCGATCAAAAATAAAAGGCCGAGATTAATAGATATAGTATTTTCGCTACGGTATGGTTTCCACTTTAGCGATGTCCATCGTCTGATAAAAAATCGAAGGCTGTGATCAAAAGTTACAGTGTTTTTGCTACGGTATGATTTTCATTGTTGCTACAGACAGCGACGGAGCATTGGTCACACGCTCAGAAAACACTGTTCACATGGTAGAACTCTGCAGTGCTATAAAGAATCCGAATCTATTTTAGCGTATACTCGCCACCCAGCTATAGTAAGGCATTTCGTATTTCCCTAGCTTAATGCACATCTATCTCAGACAATGTCGTTTTATGATGATTTGGCCCTAAGATATTATAGGATCCTAAGTAAAGTGCTATAGCCACTCTCTTCCCTGTACCAGTATTTGTGCTCATTTTTTTCGATGACTATACAGTAGGGAACCGACTCCCAGTTGAAGCTTTGTTAAGCTTCACAGGTTACAGTTGAACTAGAAGCGGATACCAAAAGACAGTGATATGGCAGCCAAGTACACGGGGAGTTAAGAACAAAGCAGCAGTGCGGTAAAAAAAGTTCAAAGCTTAACAGGCTATTCGAGCTCAGCTCGCTCTAAGCTCGATTCGAGTTTCAAACGAACCGATCTTGAGCTTGGACCTAAGCTTGCAAGCGTAATGAGTTCGAGCTCGAATAGTGTGGTTAAGACTAGATTTACACTTTCTTATTTTTTTTCACATACATACCTTCTAATGTTAAAGTCTAGTTGTTGAGTTTTTTCGAGCCGAGTTCGAGTTTTGATCGAGCTTTTTGTACGGGGTATTGTAGGATTTTCAGGGGATATTTGTGTGTATCCTTTGGGTCCCCACACCTTTTATTTATAGTGCCAAATATTACAGTCTCACTTGCACACAACTTGAACTCTTACATAAACTCTGATATCTCCAATACTCCATCGCAAGATAGGCATGATATAACAATCATGTCCATCTTATTACATATTGCAATACCATTACTAGAATTTACCAAATCTACCATCAACTCTATAGCTAATACCAACACAAATACCAAAAGTTGGTCACCACCAATACTAACATGGACGTCATTAAATCCATCTCCATCATCTACCGGCTGCCCCAACCTCGACCTCATCTTTCTTTACCCTCATGCTCCTAGCCACCCTCGGCCCCACTACTCTGTCCACACGCTCCTAGTCTCAGCCTCGCCACCTCTACCTCTGTTACAGACCATTACGTCTGACTTCAATCCTAATCCTCTTCCGGACATCTTCAGCAATACTATTTCTGACACTCATAGCAACACCGCCATACAACACCAATTCCGTCATTAGCACAACCACTAAATATTAGCCTCCCCAAGCACCAGCTCCTCCCCCGAGTGCCTCTTGTCTCCCGCACGCCTGTCTCTCCTCTTTTTCTCCTCCTCTCCATGCCGCACCACCTCCAGCGCCCCCACCGCCGGATCCAGATTGATCCACCTATATCCATTCTCTCCCTCAAGCTGTTGTTAGCCTCCGAGCTCTTTCCTCCTTAACACCGGCCAGATCCACCAAATCCCGCCACCAGTCATCCCTTCTCCTCCACCAGCTTGATCGATGGGTCCACTTCTCTCGAGCTCCATCGCTCGGTGCCACAGCCGGCCTCCGTCTCCGCTCTTTGCCTCGATCGACGCGGCCTCTGCGCCTCCTCACGCCGCGCCCCGGCTTGCCCACACGCAACCCGGCTGCTCGCGATTCGCTCCCATGCGACACGGGCGCGGAGAACCACATGCAACGAGGCGGCACAACCGGCGGATCGACGGCGACGATGACGAGGTAAGGGTTTGCTCGGATTAAGGTTTAGGGTTGGGTTGGCTATGATACCATGTATGATTTTCGGAGAATGATTGTGTGTGTCCATTGGGATCTCCACACCTTTTCTTTATAGTGTTAAATATTACAGTCCAACTTGCATATGATTTGGACTCTTACCTAAACTCTGGACTCTTTCTTACCTAATCTCAATATCTCCAACAAGTATTTATGTTAAAGTACAACTCCCAAGTTTTTACAAGCTTTGGCCAATATTTTTATAGAAGGAATCATGTTAAAATGCAATTACCGAGTTATTTTCGAGCCAAGCTAGAGCCTAACCCCAGACTCGAACCCCTCAATCTAGGCTCGCTTAAGCTCGGCACAGTTTACAGCCCTACTACCAGCAGGGGCTAATTAAATTTTGTTTGGGGCGCAAGGAATTCAATCGAGCTCAAGACAAATTGTCGGGTTGGTGGCCTTGGCAGAGCCAACCTCAAACAGCCACACACATGAGACATGCATATGCATCGTGCGGTCGTTGCCTGCTGCATACTGCTGGCCATTCATCTATTCTATGGTGCTTAATTATATTATATTATATTATATTATATATATGCCTAGGTTTGTTCAATTCGGCGTGGACTTAATTGTGTGTGTACGTATGGCATGCACTGCCAAGCAGCAGCAGTACCAACTTGTCCGCGATTGCGGTATCCTCCCATGCGCATCGGCACATGGGAGCATTGCAGCCGAGAGCTCACCGGCAGGATATGCGTATTATATGAACGGTTTCTTGAACAGACGGTAGTCGCTGACAAGCAAGATAAGCCGAAAGGTAGCCAGCCATCTGGCTTGAGCTGGTTGTCAGCGACTATTCTTAAGAATTTTGAAGGAAATAGATGGCTGCACTACTGTAGTGTGAGCACTTCTGACATCAACATATTAGGCTTTAATTTGCCATTGTTGGGTCGAAAATACGAGGGATTTTCTGGCACTGACGAATGATGTTGCAGCCAATCAACGGCACCGTTCCCAGATTTTTTTTTTTGAATTGTCTTTTTAAAAAAAAAAAAATGGCCCACCTTCCCAGATAGAGCATACACATGCGTTGACACATTGTGGTTGTTGATTGTTATAGGTTAGAATATATCCTCGGGAAAATGATTTTTAGAAGGAAGAAAATGATAGTAGATTTGCCATGTAAATCCTGGCGTTCCTTGATTAATCTTTGTCCTCGAGACGACGTTAGATCCATTTGGTACCAAGTGGCCATCAATGATTGAATACTAGCGTGTGTTAGTCTACTTGCCCATTGATGATGGACAAACGTGCATGTGACTACAGATACATGTGAGGTCCCTTTTGCTGTCCATACGTCTTCGCCTGACACTTGTGCATTCGTGGACCATCGCTGGTACTCTCTCCGTTTTAAGACGTATAGTTTTTGCATATTTGTTTCAAAATATAAGATGTATATACGAATTTGTTGATGTTTTTTTTTTCTTGTTTACCTATATTTATCATATATTCTCCCTCCTGTAATTTACAAGTAACTCTCTCACAAACTGTTATCTATCATATTTTCAAAGTATTTATACCATCGGTAGCATAGTCATTTTCTCTCGTCTTTGTCTTAGTTGTGCTACCTTTTTAATCCCCGTATCTAGCCGAAACACGCCTTATCAAAAGAAACGGAGGAGGGAGTACTCCGGACAGTGTTAATCTTGGCCCAATTCTCCGATTGGTATAAACTAAAGCCTAATAAGTTAATTACCGACGGCCCATTTCGTGGGCGTTGACAGCCGGAACCCTGAAATGAAACACGTGGGCTCGACTTGCCGCACAGCTCCAAGAGGCGAACCCAATTAGTGGGCTTCTTTTATCAATACAGAAAAATCCCACGGCACATTTCAGCCAATTATTTTGGTAACAACCCTGACCGAAATGGCCGAAGGGCTAAAAGTCTACCAGTAAATTGGCGTTTCCCCACCCACCAACCCCCCCTATTTGTATTTACATTCGTATAAAAAATATAGTTAAAAATATGATATGCACTCCTGTCACCCGAAATGCTATTTTATCTTAACTATCCTATTCGATAAAGCAATGCACATATTTTTATTATTGTATATGAATATTTTTAGTTTTAATGTGAATTGACATTTCTATAGGTAAAATAAATAAATAAGAATGGTCAAATGCGCTATGCATTATGATAAAGTATAACAAATATTTTGTCATTATATAAGTTACGATGATATCTGGATTAAGTCGATATTCGATTCGAATTCACTACATTTTATTCATATTCGTATTTGTATTAAAGTACATTCAAATCCGCATTTGTATTCGTTCAAAAATACAAATACAAATGAGATTTAATTACTATTCAGTCATATTTGATCCGGTGACATCCCTAGTTTTCCCCCTTGGTAACTTATTGCTTCAACGGTATAGTTTTTTTGTTTGTTTGTTTTTTATGGGAGGACGATTTTTTTGTAATTCTAGAACTAAGTACTAGTATTTAAGCTAAGCCAGTTTGTTTAATTTGCTGGAAATACGAAGCGCTAGAATTGGTATGGGACCCTGACAGGAAGATTACAAAATTAGACTCTGTGGTGATCTTATTCGTAGGCAACGATATTGGGACGTGCGAACTACTCAGCGTTTGTTTCAGTCGCAACAAGGGCGCTGCAAGCTGTTGTTGATGTGTAAGCTTCTCCCACCAATGCATCTTCTGCACCTACCTCACCAACCATGAACACACTCCTGTGATCTTCAGTATAGCAAACCTTGCAATTGTCTAGCTAAATGAACTGCCATTTTAGTACTCCTTTCAAATAGTATTGCATTTAAGCTATAGAGATAGATGGCTTGAGCTAATTTTCTCAAACGGGAAATCCAAATCCTGCATGTCGGGTAATACCCAAGTTTATTATCCATGTCTAAACGGAATTACTCCAAACATTCAGTACATTTTCCGGCCTTGATTGGACTATTACCGCCATTTTCCTTGTGATGTTGCATCTTACTCGTTGATGAAAATGAAGCAACTCACCACCTTAAAATTGATGTCTAACTTTCAAATCGCGCCAAAAAGTTAAGATCAGATATTGTTAATGGGCACAAGTACATTTTACCTCACAATTGATGTCTTGCTTTTATTCAATTAGTATCTTGGTACTAGTACTGTTTTTTGGGCCTGCATTTGGTGTAAGCAACTAGTAGCAGGACAGCAACGTGGACCGACACCTTTTGAGGAAAAAACAAAAGGAGGTTTAGGGGGCCTGCATATTTATTTACACAGGACTTAGAAATTTAGACAAATTTGGTCGCCAGGTGGAGGGTTTCAAATTTTAGTTGCGTTATTTTAGTTCTGGAGGCTGGCAGCTGCAATTTGTTCTGGATAGAATTTCAGAATAATGTCACTTGAATCGAAATTCTTGTGTTATGTTTCGTCGGATTTTTACAACATAGCCTGGAACCGGCAAGACAAGACACCCAGGATGCCTTCATGAGAAGACAGGTAATTTTTGCATCAAGATTACCTAGCGAGTAGTATCAATGCGGGTGGCAGATCGACGGGGACAATCAGGGTAGCTCGATACCATAGCTTGTTATCAGAGGAGTGAGATTGATTAGATGAGATTTTAGATACAACCGCTCCAATAACATGCTTGTTACTAAAGTTTGTATTTAGATAAGAGAGTGACTAATTTGAAGAGAGATAGTTCTATTAAATTCTTGATTTCCTAAAAAGGCTTGTTATGAGTGCCCTTAGGACATCTTTAGTGTTGAATTAACACATGTTCAATACTATGCCATATAAGCAGATTCAAAAGCTAGTGCATTTTGCTCTATTGTATTGAACCAACTCCCTCTTCAAGTGAAACCCACATCCTAAATTTTTTTTTAAAGCAAGAGGAACAGAAAAAAAAGAAGGGTCCAGTCCCTTTCCTCATCCCACGTTCCGACTGAATACCAATCCCCTCTGCCCCCTTCTCGCATGGAGGTAGAGGCATGTGGTGACGAGCATAGTGACGATGGCGGTGGTGAAGAAGTTGAGGCGTGCGGATCTGAAAAAATGACGACGTTGAGGTCGATTTGTAGCCGCCCCTTCTCACCCGCTCCGCCCCTTCTCCCTCCATGCCGCCGTCAACCGATTTGTCGCATTCCTCGACCAATCTCGCCATCAAGAAGCAACATTGGTGAATCGAACTCAAGTCATGCATCGATTTCACAGTTTTTTTTTCTCTGTAATCATTTGAACTGACTAAAATACAACATCAGATGACCTTGGTATCTATCAGCACTTGAGCATCATATCAGCAGACAGTATGCGATCTCTGTCGATCTGGTTTGAACTTTGAATCATCTTCATTGGTACAGTAAATATGTAATTACTCCCTCCCCTCCGTCGCGAAAAGAAATTCACGAGAGGTTTGAAACTCGGGACGTTTCGCGGTCCATTTGGCTCCTCCAACGGCTACCGGCCATGCAAGTATTAGTGTAAGACCGAGACTAAAACAGGATCTAATGACATTAACCCTAGATCAGACTTTGAACACCATAACAAAACTTAGATGCGGAAGCTTGAGCTATACCTGAAGATGTCGATGCCATCGGATCTTAGGGCGTAGAAGGTGACGGCGATAAGTCGGCCTGAGGAAAAACGTGATGTCGGAGTTGCGGCGGTGATTCAGTAGCCGTCGGTCCGGCCTTCGTTCACCTCAGCGTTCGTTATAGATCGGACTTGTGCGGGATCCTTTTGGGTTTGAACAACTGCCGTAGCAAACCCTGATCTATCCCTGCTTTATGTAGCGCCGAGATGACCGGACCAAACCAAAAATCTAGCAGCTTGGAACCGCCCCGATCGTATGCGCAGAGGTGGGCTTTTGCCCGAAGACTCGGTCTCGGTACATTGGCCGAGATCAATCCAACATTCTCCCTTTGATCGAAGGCTAACAACATAAGCCCATTCTCAATAAAATAGCATACCAAGGTAATGTGTCGCATGACCAATAAAATGTCATACGACCTCAGTACCTATAATGTACTATCTCATCTTTGAAATGGATATTCATTATACTTAATGGGAGTTGGTTCGTTTAAGGTCCTTTTATCCGAATCGAGGCTTTCCAATAAACCCATGCCTAAACATGATCACGAAATATATTGGGTGGTAAGCCTTTAGTAAGCGGATCCGCAAGCATTGACTTAGTACTAATATGCTTGATACTAATGGTTTGATCCTGGATTCTATCTTTCACAACATGATACTTAATGTCAATGTGTTTGGCAGCACCACTTGACTTGTTGTTACTCGCATAAAAGATGCGGGTTCGTTATCGCAATATAAGGTGAGTGGTTTAGAAATGTCACAACCACTCTAAGGCCTTAATAAAATTCTTAAGCCATACAAACACCCAATAGCCTCATAACATGCCACAAACTCGGCTTGCATCGTTGAAGATGCCGTAAGGGTTTGTTTGGAGCTTTTCCACGAGATAGCTCCTCCAATGAGTGTGAAGATATAACTGACGTGGATTTCTTAGTATCAACACATCCCGCAAAATCAATCAATAACCAACAACTTCAAGATTATCGGTATGCTTATATGTGAGCATGAGATGCTTAGTAGCTTGCATATAACGCAAGACTTTCTTAACGGCTTTCGATGGTCCTGGTCTGGATTTGACCGATATCGCCAAGCATTCCTGGTTACAAAAGCTAAGTCGTATGTGTGCTTACTTGAGCATACATAATGCTTCCGCAACCGGCGTAAGGAACTGTCTTCATCGATCGGTTTCATATTGGTTCCTTGGACATTGAAATGTCCCAAACTTATCGCCTTAACGATAGGAGCGGTGAGCGAGCATTTATGCATATTGTATCTCTTTAGTACTCATCAGCGTATGCTTTTGAGATAAACTTAATACTCCTTTGGACTGTCGGTGAATTTCAATGCCAAGAACGTAAGAGGCATCACCGAGATCCTTCATATCAAAATTGGATGAGAGAAATCTCTTGGTCTCAAACAAGATATCCTTATCATTGCTAGCCAATAAGATATCATCCACATAAAGCACTAAGATGGTGAATTTACTCCCTTGAACTTAACATATATGCAGTTATCAACTTCATTTTCCTTAAATCCAAAATTCCTTATAACTTTATCAAATTTGAGGTACCACTGCCTCGATGCTTGTTTTAAGCCATAAATAGATTTCTTAAGTCGACATCCCATATGCTCCTTGCCTTCCACGACAAAACCTTCTGGTTGAGTCATGTAAACATTTTCTTGCAAATCGCCATTAAGAAATGCCGTCTTAACATCCATCTGATGTAGCTCTAAATCATAATGAGCTACAAGTGCCATAACGATTCTGAACGAATCCTTAGTTGAGACAGGAGAAAAAGTGTCATTATAATCAATCCCCTCTCTTTGTGAGAAGCCTTTTGCTCTGAGTCTTGCTTTGAACCTTCGATATTTCCCTTAGAGTCATGCTTGGTTTTGTAGACCCATTTACAGCCCACTGTTTTGACTCCGTCAGGAATTTCTACTAAGTCCCATACATCATTAGTGCTCATAGACTTTAGTTCATCCTTCATGGCTTCAAACCATTTAGGAGAATATTCACTCATTATTGCTTCCTTATAAGAGGTGGGATCATCTACCTTCCCTATATCATTAATATCCTCATTCATGTAAACAACATAATCATTTGGGATGGCGATCTTCTCTCCATTGTGATCTTCTAATAGGTTCAAAGAACTATTGCGGGAGGTCACTGAGGCGCAGGAGACTGCGAGGCTCATCATTAGGTATGACATTAGGAATTTCAGAGACCCCAACAAGGTGGGTGCATCAACGATGATTTGTCATCGAGGTGCAACCACCAAGTCGAGAATAAAAATCTCGGGATAAGCGGTGAAGGAACGTAAACCCGCTTCTCTTCAAGATCAATTTTCCTAGGCTCCGTGTCCTCATTATTTTCTAAGAACACAAGATGTCTTGTTTCTACAAACTTAGTTGTTCTATCAGACAATAAAATCGATACCCTTTAGATCTTTCAGGATATCCTATAAAATGGCAACTTACTGTCTTAGGGTCTAATTTTCCAATATGTGGATTAAATATCTTAGCTTCAGCACAACAACCCCATATTCTTAAATATTTCAAACTCGATTTTCTCCCAGTCCATAATTCATAAGGTGTCTTTGGTACTGATTTACTGGGAACCCTATTAAGAATATGTGCTGCTGTCTTTAGTGCCTCTATCCATAAACCAGGTGATAAACTAGAGTAGCTAAGCATGCTCCGTACCATATCCATAAGTGTACGGTTGCGTCTCTCAGCTACCCCATTTTGCTGAGGTTCACCTGGTGTAGAATATTGGGCAACAATGCCATTTTCCTGAAGGAACTTAGCGAAAGGGCCAGGAATTTGGCCATAAGGGGCATGTCTCCCATAATATTCTCCCCCACGGTCCGATCTTACCACTTTGATTCTTAGGTTGTGCTGATTTTCAACTTCAGCCTTAAATATCTTAAATTTATCAAGTGACTCGGATCGGTCCTTAATGGGAAAAATATAACCATAACGGGAGAAATCATCAGTGAATGTAATGAAAGAATCAAAACCATCCACTGATGTCACAGGAAAAGGACCACAAATATCAGTATGAATTAACTCTAATAGTCCCGAGTGCGAGTTGCTCCTTCTTTATTTTCTTTACGTATTTTCCTTTAATGCAATCAATGCGATGGTCCGAGTCGAGAAAACTAATGGTTGGAGAATCTCTTCCTTAATGAGACGCTCCATTCTCCCCTTCAAATGTGGCCTAAACGACGATGCCACAGCCAAGAAGTCTCATTATACTTTTTACGCATAGTATCACACACATTCAAAGAAAACGGTGATTCATTAAGGAAAGCATATAAAGCTTGTCTTGTCTAACAAAGAAGACCAACATTATTTGAATTAAATGTGATAACACACTTATTGTTACCAAAATTACATTTGAATCCATCATCGTCCAATAAAGATACTGAAATTAAATTCCTCCTAATGGAAGGAACAAAAACTACATTATTAAGACGAAGTGTGAAGCCGCTATCTAAAACTAAGGAAACAGAACCAACTGATTCCACTTCGGCTTCTTTTCCATCCGCGACTCTAAGACTTCGCTCCCCCTTTCTTAGTGTTCTCACGGTATGGAATCCCTGTAAAGAGTTGGTAACGTGCACGCTGCACTGAGTCAATCCACCAAGATTTAAGGGAAAAATTAGTATAAAGGGTTTCATCAACAAAAGTTATAGAATCATTACCCTTCTTGGCGAGCCACTTTAGGAAACCAACACAATCTTTCTGGAAATGTCCTGGCTCCTTGCAGAAGTGACACGCATTCCCACTTGGTGCTTTAGCAGAAGCAACATTGGGCTTAGGTGTAGTTTGCACCTTAGGCCCTGATTTATCTGAATTAGGAGAGTAGTGCAGCCTTTTCTTGGATTTGAAGTCCCCTGAGAACTTCCTTTTGCTAGGACCGCCAACTTGATTCACTAAATCTTTCTTTTCGCCCTAATCCTTTCTTCCTCCCGGACACACATGGCGATAAGATCGCTCATGCTCCATTTATCTTTCTGGAGTATTATAGTTTATCTTAAAAGCGGTGTATTCGGAAGGAAGAGAAGTCATTATGAAGTGAACTAGGAAACCATCGATATTTCCATGTCCATGCCCTTGAGTTTTCCACCATATCACCATCATCATGATGTGCTCTCTTATCTTCTTTGGACCCGTCATACTTAGTGGATAGAAGCCTCGGATTAATGTAATTGGCATAAACCTTAGTGGAGCCTTTGAATTTCTCCTCATCAAGCCGATACTCCTTAGCATTTTCGAATCGGGATTGCTCCCGATTCGATCGAGATAGAAGTCTTCATAATCATTAGTGATAGACGGTTAGACCGCTCCCATTTTTCAAAGATTATTATCATATATTTTCTTTTCTCATCGTAATCGTCCTCACCAATGGTGGGAGAAATGGGAGCAGACACTCTTAATGCATAATCAAGATCTAATACTCCAAGGACAACTGAAATTCTTTCTTTCCAAGCGGGGAAGTTGCTCCCCGTAAGCTGCTCAATGTTGTCAATTGTAGCGGCAACATTTGAAGCATTCATGGCTGAACATTAAAATATAGGGAAAAATTAGAGATGACATAAAAGTATTGCATGCAATTAACCCTACGTTGGTCTGATTAATAACATGCAAAGATTACAGTTCTAGTTTATATCACCGTTGGGCAGAAATAAAAAGAACTATAACAATTAATGTGGCGACACACGATTACAAACAACGTTGGTCAGTATGTAATCATGTGTATACATAATGCCAAAATAAATCATAAAATTCTCTAATTAAAATATCTCGTTGGTTCAATTTTAATCAGAGATAATTATCACAGTCACATGAGAGATTAACATTAATCAAAAAACATGCACAAGATTAAATAAAAATAACCACAAATCCATACTGAAATTTGATCAATTATCATTGATAAAACAGTGCACAATAAATAAATAAATAAATAAAAAACATAAAACTTAATCATAAAAAACTCCTTTTAAGAAAAGAAAAACTCATGCATCGATGCACAATACCGAACTTCGACTGCGTCCGGTCCACGCCGATTCGGCCCACGCGCGCGACGCTGGCCCAAGAAAAACGGCCTGAAGAGTAAACGAATCGGGAGCGACGCACGTGAACCGTCGGATCAAATTGAACGGCGGACAGCGGTCGAACGGCTGTACTGAAGACAAATCGGAACGAGCGTGAGCGGTTGGATTGAATCGAACGGCTGAGAGCAAAAACCGCGAGGTATAAAAACCAAACGATCGGCGCAAACCCTAAACCTAATCCATTCGATCGCTCCCTTCCGAAAACTCCGTCTTTGCAATGGCGGCGCGCGCGACGCGAGGGCGTGGCGGCCTCAACTCCGTCGGCAATGAAGCGAGGCGCGGCGGCATGATGAGCGATGGCACCCCGCAGTACTCCTCGCCGGCCGTGCGCGGCGACGCGACGGAGGTCGCGCAAGCAATTGCCGAGTAGAGCTTCGGTGGTGCCCGCGGAGAAGAACCGGCGTTCTACAAACGTGAGTATCCGCCGCCTTTGTTTCCAGATCGATGGTCTTTAGGGTTCCGATCCGAGTTTGAGGAGTTGGGTCGTGTTTCGTTAGGGTTTCACTAAGGGTTTAAAAATCCTCCTTCTACTTGCTAACTGAGTCGCGAGACTTAGATCCCAAGTGTAAACAACAATGGGGTTTAATCGGGTTCAAGAAAAATCTAGGGATGGCTCGATACCAAATATTAGTGTAAGACCGAGACTAAAACAGATCTAATGACATTAACCCTAGATCGGACTTTGAACACCATAACAAAACTTAGATCGCGGAAGCTTGAGCTATACACAAGATGTCGATGCCATCGGATCTTAGGGCGTAGAAGGTGACGGCGATAAGTCGGCCTGAGGAAAAACGTGATGTCGGAGTTGCGGCGGTGATTCAGTAGCCGTCGGTCCGGCCTTCGTTCACCTCAGCGTTCGTTATAGATCGGACTTGTGCGGATCCTTTGGGTTTGAACAACCGCCGTAGCAAACCCCGATCTATCCCTGTTTTATGTAGCCCGAGATGACCGGACCGAAACCAAAAATCTAGCGATTGGAACCGCCCGATCGAGCGCGAGGTGGCTTTGCCCGAAGACTCGGTCTCTACCATTAGCGAGATCAATCCAACAGCAAGGTCGACCGGAGCACTGGTGCAGTGGTGGTGTGTAGTAAATTCCATTTCAAACATTCGCACAGACGTAGGAGTATCGTATGTATAGTGTGGAGGCCGGCGACCCCAGCGGGCACATGGCCGGCCGCCAGTATCCGTCTAGACTCTAGACTGGGAGTACCAGCAAGCTCGTTTTCCTCGTGGATGTACGTATGTTTTCGCAATCTACTGTAGTCCACTGACAAGGTGGGCCCGAGGCACTTACAGCTCCAAATCATTTGATCTGTCGCTATTTTCCTTCTCGCTCTAAATTCTAATAACCTCCAGCCGATCACTGACAACGTGGCCCCCACTCCCTCCTCTACCTTAGTGGGCCCTCACTCACTCCTACTCTCTCTCTCTCTCTCTCTCTCTCTCTCTCTTCACCTGCTCATCCATCGTCTTGATTCTTGAACTCCTTCGGCCACTCCTCGGCTCCCCCTACCTCCGCTCCCCAAGGTGAGATCTCATCATCCCATTCCCAAATCGGCCGTAAAACCCAAACCCAGACCCATCGATCGATCCAAAAGCGCCCAGAATACCACCAAATCCGCCTCAAATTCGCCACCGAATGCCTCGAATTGGAGCCCGAATCCCGCACCAACCTATTCAAATCTGAGCCTCGCCATTCCCGTTCCCCAAGCCCCCGGCATTATCTAGATTCCCGACGAATCCGGCCGCAATGGCAACGGCGCTCTCCAAATCCGCCCCCAAATCCCACCCCAGGTCGCCCACCACCTCGCAGCCGCCGAACCCCGGCCCCGCCGCCGCGGCGGGCGCACTCCCGCCCGCCGCCGGAGCGACGCCGTCGAAGAACGCGGCGATGGCGGAGCTCAAGTCGCGCGTGCTCGCCGCGCTGGCGAAGCTCTCCGACCGCGACACGCACCACATCGCCGTCGACGACCTCGACCGCATCATCCGCTCGCTGCCGTCCCCCGACGCCGTGCCCATGCTGCTCCACGCGCTGGCGTCCGACTCCCCGGGGCTCGCCTCGCTGGCGCGGCGCGAGTCGCTGCGCCTCCTCTCCACGCTCTGCGCCGCGCACCCGGACGCCGCCGCGCCGCACCTGCACAAGGTGCTGGCGCACCTTGCGCGGAGGCTCAAGGACCCGGCCTCCGACACGTCCGTGCGCGACGCCTGCGGCGACGCCGCGGGGCAGCTCGCGGCGGTGTACCTCCGGCCGTTGGCTTCTTCGGGCGCTGCTGAGGCGGGCAATGCAACCGTCGCACTGTTCGTGAAGCCACTGTTCGAGGTGATGGGGGAGCAGAGCAAGACGGTGCAGGGCGGGGCGGCCACCTGCCTGGCGAAGACTCTGGAGGGGGCAGGGCCTGGACCCGGTGTGCTGGGGATGTTTGGGAAGCTTGGTCCGAGAGTTTGCAAGTTGCTCGGTGGGCAGGGAGTGCAGGCAAAGGGGGCACTGCTCAGTGTCGTCGGAAGCTTGGCTCAGGTATGTGCTGGCTCTGTGAATTTGGTTGTGCATGCTACGTGTTTGATGAATTGACATAACGAATTTCAGGTGATATAAATGTGTGGAAGACCGGTAGTCGTTGGTTTTTAACGGACAAGTAGTTTTTAAGTCTGGAGACGGGAATGTTATCCTAGAATGTGGCATGTGGAAAGGGCTTATTTAGGAGTAAGTGCTGTTTGGCGCTGCTGTGTAGCCGTAATTAGTTTGACCGTAATAGTCAGTTTTGGATGTGGCCTGGTACATCTCACTGACAACTGTAGGGATGGAAACACTGGTAGGTTTTTGGTGTGCAGGCCAAGTGTTTTTTGAATTACCGTTGAGAGTATGGGACCAGGGTTTGGATTTTTAAAAATTGCTATTACAATGTGGTTTTGAACTTTTGATAGAGGGTGTGTAGGTGGGAGATTTAGCATTTGATATCCTGCCACAGGGCATAAAAGTCTGTGTTTACTTTTACTTGCAGTTTGACCCAATGAACAATGGAAAGTATAATTCAGTTGTGATTACAAGGTTTAAATATGAGCTTAGCTAACCTTCTGGTTGTTTCTGCTAACTTTTTATTCTTTTTGTTCCAGCGAGGATTATGAGATATATCGTCTTTTACCTGTTCATAGAGATATGATGTGTAACTTTTTATTCTTTTTATTTCAGTTGGAATTTTCTTTCATATATGCTAATATATTGATTCATGTATTAACTGAGAGAGTTGAAGACTTTTTTTTTGTGCCTATTCTATTGTTCATTGGCTATGGAGGTTATTGAAGTAGTATGGTCCTTACTACAGATTTGGGAGTGTAGTTTCAATATTTAAGAAGGATAACTTTAGCCCTTTTGATTGCTGGGGGCATGGAGTTATGGAGATTACTAGGTTGGACTATACATGTGAGCTTTAGTTTGTTATTTTTGTTAAGTGATTGATATATTATGATAACATGAATTGAAGGCTCTAACTCATCTCCTTTTGTTCTGTTTTCTAATTTTGTTCGTAAGGCCGCAACGCCGAACTACTTCTTAGTTAAAATTAGGAGCTCCAAATGGTCTTATCATGGAAAATTGTCACCTATGCAAGTATTCTTTTGTTCTGCACATTTTATGAATCACTGCAATGGTCAGCATGGTCAGTGGGCCTCCTTGTTTGAGTAACTGTTGATATCTTGCCTTTCAGGTTGGAGCAATCAGTCCTCAGAATATGCAGCAGACGCTGCAAAGTATTCGTGACTGTCTTGAGAACAGTGATTGGGCTACTAGAAAAGCAGCTGCTGATACATTGTGTGTCCTGGCCACCCATTCAGGTCACTTGATAGGAGATGGAATAGCTCCGACCATAGCTGCTCTTGAGGCTTGCCGTTTTGATAAGGTAACAAAAAATTCGCCTCACTCAATCTAAACTGAAGGATCTGTTGCTGTTCCATCTTCCATGGATCCTTTTCAGATGACCACAAGTTATATGCATTGTGCTGTGCTAAGTTGTTCCTGTCAATTTTTTCCAGGTAAGGCCTGTTAGAGATAGTATGGTTGATGCAGTACAGTTGTGGAAAAAGTTGACAGGTGAAGAATCAAATGGTATGATTCTGTTCTTTTGTTTAACAAGTGTATGATATTATTTAGGGTGTTACTACTTCATACTTATTGTAAAACAATTTGCATGCAGCTGATAGTGAAGGGAAGCTGGACCCCAAAAGGTCAAGTGGGAAATCAGAATCTTTGAAAGATTCCTCCCCTGATTCGCCTAGCAACAATGAGAAAACGAAGGGCAGTAGCATAGCTGAAAAAGCAGCAGTTCTCTTAAAGAAAAGACCTACACTAACTGACAGGGAATTGAACCCTGAATTTTTTCAAAAGCTTGAGACAAGTAGTGCAGAGGCTGTTGAGGTGGCAGTTCCCCGCAATACTCTACAATCTCATTTACACAATGAAGATGAACCAGAAGAAGGAGATGGCGATCCTGTTGGTCCAGCTAACAGCAATGGGTCAGGAGATGATGACGGAAATCTGACACAAGTGCGTGCTAGCTCTAATTTTCAAAATATTCGAGATAAATGGGTTGGCCAGAGAGGTAATAGAAACAAAGAAGCAAAGGCTAGGGCATCTCATGTTGAAGATAGGACTGAACCCAGTGCCAAAGATTCTGCTGCTGCAACAATGAATATCCCTGGAGAAGGTCCTTTCATAAATAATAAAACAAACTGGTTGGCAATACAGAGGCAACTGTCACACTTGGAGAGACAGCAAACCAGTCTCATGAACATGCTGCAGGTTAGTTCTGTTCATGTTTATTCCTGTGAAAAGATTGTTCTGAAGTCTGATTTGCTATTGTATTGCTTAGAAAAGGGTCAAAATATCACACTTTTTGACTTCCAGATTGATGATAAGAAATTATATTCTGAACCTGTAACATTTGAGTCTATCTGCAATTGAGATTGTTCACAGCTTAGCAATCTGTGTAACAGTGTAAGTGAAGTTATAATTCTATTGTCATATGTTATGTTGGTGTTAGTACCGGGCTGCTGGCCATCTTTTAATGTCAGAATTTTCATGTAGCCATCCAGCAGAAACTAGTGCTATGATATTACACAATAACACAAATGAACTGAGTCGACATTATTTAGTTATTTTAGAAATAACCTTCTATGCCTTTGGAAGTAAAGTTAACTGCTTTTATGGCCACCTAGGGTGACAGTTGACTACTTGTTGATAGTTATGTTCAATCCATCTCATGTAAGTCTGAAGTTTAAAATAATTACCTTACTGGTGGCTTATTGCCATTTCCGTAGTTTGGGTTTGAGTCATAACAGATCCCTGCTTTGTTTAGTTATACCCGAACTTTCTTCAGTAAATCCCAAATGAAACCACATATTGTTGTGATGTGTGCTACTTTTGAGGACATAATTTAAGCTTATTAGACATCTGTGGGAAAGCTACCTAATTTCACTTGTTTTACGAGTTTCAGGATTTCATGGGAGGATCTCATGACAGCATGGTTACTCTAGAGAACAGAGTACGTGGTCTTGAGAGAGTTGTTGAGGAAATGGCTAGGGATATCTCACTATCATCAGGCAGGAGAGGTGGTGGTTCAATGCTGGGCTTCGATTCATCTCCTGGCAGATCATCTATGAAATACAATGGTTTTCATGAATACTCTAATTCGAAATTTGGGAGGGGTGGCGATGGACGGATAGGACTTGCAGAAAGGTATTTTTCTGCAGATGGTATGGCTTCTGGTGTAAGAAGCCCATCTTGGAGACCAGATTCTGAACAATGGGACTCGTATGCTTATTCTGGATCAAGAAGCGGTATGAATGCCAGGAGAGGTTTAGATTCTGTTTCATCTGACAGTAGGGTGCCTAGAAATGAACGAAGCAATGATCAAGCGGGACCTAGGCGAGGGTGGGATAAAGGGCAGGGGCCATTTAGGTTTGGGGAGGGTCCATCTGCTCGAAGTGCATGGCGAGCCTCGAAAGATGAAGCGACACTGGAAGCTATTAGAGTGGCCGGTGAAGATAATGGAAGTTCAAGGGTTGCTGCAAGAGTTGCTATTCCTGAACTGGATGGAGAAGCTTTGAATAATGACAATCAAGGGGATGAAAGAGGCCCACTTTGGGAGTCCTGGACTCGTGCAATGGATTCTGTTCATGTTGGTGACATGGATTCGGCTTATGCTGATGTTCTTTCAACTGGAGATGCCGAACTACTTGTAAAGTTGATGGAGCAAACTGGACCAGTCGTGGATCAACTTTCAAATGAGGTTGCAAATGAGGTCCTACATGCTGTTGGACAATTCCTTGTGGAAGAAAGCTTCTATGATATAGCTTTGAGCTGGCTTCAGCAGGTGAACTACTATATTCCATTTTAACAACACAAGTTTTTTATCTGAAGAGGCTGAGATGTTTATAATAACAACTATATCAGGGAAATATCAACCTTGAACTTTTTGTCATGTAAAAACTGGTGCTGAACTAATTAAAAAAAGTCAATTTCGTGTTAAGACTATGGTACAACACTCTAAACGCACATTTCAGTGTGCATAGGTTTAAGCATTTTTAAAACAGTTACATACTGTTCTACTCCCTTCGATCACAAAAAATGTCGTTTTGGGGTACGTGTAGTCAAACTTTCTAAACTTTGACTATCTATATCTTTTTCAATATTTAGATTGAACATGTGAAATGATATGTATCGATTTGTCTCGAAAAGAACTTTCATAAAATTAAAAATAAAAAAATTAGGTTTTATAAATCTATTAAAATATAAATTAGTGGTCAAAGTTACGTTTTGGAGACTGTGTTGATGTCCAAAACGATATTATTTTGGGACTGGAGGGAGCAGTATTCTGTGCTGTAGTTCCACTGCACAGCTAATTCATAGTATATTTTGGTAAGAGAAAATACCATGAGCAATGCAAATTAGTTTTGGAACTTCGGATGTGACATATGATGCTTCCCTGAAGTTAAGTGGGAATGGATCTGAAGACACTGACTGTTTCCTGAATTCTCAATTCTGCCTAATATATTTGCCAATATTCAGACAGTGTGTTCTTATCTTAGTTGCGGATATTCCTTTTGTTGAGGTGGATGGTTTTCACTCTTGAGTAGTGAATACGTATTGGCCCTTGTAACAAGCTAAGACAGTGATTTTTGAAAGCTTTCCAAGTTGTGGAGGATTGACAAATATCTGAGTAGGGAAGATGGAAGCAATGGCATCTAACCATCTAAAATGAATTAATTCGTCAATAGATATATGTTTAGCTAGACAATTAATTTAACCGAAACATTCTTAACATATCTTGGTAAAAGTTCATTTGGATAGAGAATAGATCTGTGAAGATTGACATTTGGTCCTTTCCCCCTCTCAAACAGAATCCTGGCTTTTCATTTGGTCTAGAATGAAGGCCCCTCATTTTTACTGGGTTGCTACAAGATTGAAGGAAAAAAGATCGTGAAGTATGTGAAGGATATTTGATGCTTTCTTCAGTGATCAAATGGATTCTTATTTGTTGGATAGTTGTTTTTGTGTCCTCCTTTGTTCGCTCAACATTACGGATAATAATTAAGGTTTCTGTCTGGACAGCAGGTATGCACTGGCATGCTTGTGAAACTAATGTAGTTGTTTCAATTTACTCGTGAACCCAAAGCAGTACTGTAACTTATGTCCAGACATAGCGACTATGCTGCCAGATGATGATATATAAACTATAAACATTTTAACGATACGGACTATGTTGGTTAAACAAGGTTTATAAAATGTCTTAATTGGTGTTTCTTTGGGGACAGGAAAGGGGCACGATTTTCTTTGAAGAGATATTAGACTGATCTGTTTGTTTCTATACTCTGATGTCTGACATTTTGTGGTTTTTATATTCCTGAGTTGAATGCATTATTCGAGCTACACATCTAAATGATGAATATCTTGATTGATGCAGTTGACTGATCGGGTAATGGAAAACGGATATGACTATCTTGGAATCCCTCTAGACGCGAAGGGCGACCTCTTACTCGGACTTCATGAAGCTACTGCCATTGAGCTGCCTGACGATTGGGAAGGGGCGACACCGGTTCAGATAATGAAGCAGCTAGCTTCGTCGTGGCGGATCGATATGCAGCAGCTTATCAACTAGGGCTATCGGTTGTTGACATGAGTTAATTTCATTTGTTCACGACCACCTGCTTTTTGTTCGCTTTGTTGCTATTAGGGGTATGAGTATTAGATTTGACAGAACGGGAGCGGACAGGTTGACATGGATTGGTGTTGTACGGGGAAATATGATGTTGATATTGTTTTACATGTGTCGTCTTACCTATTCATAATTTGAAGAATCTCATTCTGCAGTTTCATCATGTACTAGTTTACTTTTGAAAGATCCTGTGGCTTCAGAAAAGCTACAGTCGGAGGGGTTTGTAGAGAACTATTCACACTGCCCTGTGCCTTTTCTGAACTTCGACCCCACTCGATTCGCAGATGGATACGAGGCTAGTTGCTCCATGGGAACGTACTAGGTAGAAAGTATGATCTCAGCTGGTATACTAAATATGGTTTGTACAGAGTAAATTAAAGTAGACTGTCCATATCAGAGTAAAAAAAACAGCCGGTTACCGGTGATAACCGGTTTTTTTGGTCGGTTCCGGTAGAAAAAAATTGGCCGAAAACTTTTAAATTCAAATTTGAATTTTTGATTCTATAATGTCCTTCATCAGTTGGTTTAGGCATTGCTATGTTAGATTACGTATTGAAACATTAGTTTTTAGTATATTTAGCAGTATTAAAACATAAAGGAGTCTTGGATGCTCCAAACAGCTCATGAGGGTAGCATTATCCTGTCTTTGATAGCAACATATGGAGTTTGTCCCCCTCTTGTTCCCCCTCGAGCAACAAGCGCGAGTGGTGGCGGCGACAGAGGCGATCGGCAACAACAAAGAATAGTTAGCAAATGACAAAGAATAAAGTGGTAGTAGCGGCAATGCATCAGAGAGTTCGGCAATGGCAAAGAACAAGCAAGGAAGGAAGGACAAGAGCAGCAGCAACTAGACGCTGGGGAGTTTCTCTCCATGAGCTAGAGGGTTATTTCCAACTATGAGTAGTGAACTAGTGATAGACATCATAGGTAGATGAGTTGGTCTATTATTAAGATGTACCCCTAACAAGGTCCAACTATGAATAAGCATATCTCTGAAACATATATTCAGAATGTGGTATCTTGTATAAATCAATCTTGACCTAACTAAACACAATGTGTTATGGATTATTGTAGGCGAAGACTCCTAAATATATCAATATTTGGGAGCATGGAGAGAGACTAGGAGGTGCTGGTTGGAAGTGTAGATATTGTAAATTTATAAAATCAGGCTGATGTGTCACCCGTCTAAAAGAACATTTTGCTGGGAAACATGGCGATGTTATTGCTTAGAGTGGGGTTCCAGCAGAAGTCCGAAGGCTCATGCTGTCAAGTCTTGAAGGAGCGAAGGTAAGAAAGAAATCTATTAAAGATGAACGACTGCGAATGGAGCAAACCGCAAAAGAGCATGTAGCTCGTGGTCCATCATCTCAAGATGTATTCGATGATGACGAGGAAGTGCAAATGGAATAGGTTCGCCGAGAGTCGTTAGAGGTACACCAGCTCCAACAAAGGGCAAAAGCCGGGGTGCAACGTTTGAACATAAAGGTGGTAGTGGAAGCGGAAGTGGCAGAGGAAGTGAGACAGGAAGCAATGCCATTTCTAAGATGTTTGGTAGGTCACAGTCCATGAGAGTTGATTATGATATTTTACACAATTAGACACCCATCCAAAATGGAGTCGGAATAGCCTTGCCCGGCTAGATCTAGGCTCGCCGCGACGAGGCCAGGCCTTCTCCTCTGAGCTCGTCTCAAATGTTGCCACCAATAAGTTGCCCCATCCAAAATGTCCTAGTTGTTCCGGAGTTTTCTTTTTGTTTCTGTATTTGTTGAACCAATAATTCTCATGCGTTTGCACAATTTTTGGGTCACGCATTGCGTTTGTTGCACTGTGGTGGGGATTTGATTTGTTGCAACCCACAGATTTATGTTGCACCAAATCAAATGGCCTGGATCAATCATGTTAAAACGTGCCTTTGCATGTACAAGTGATGTGCTCGATTTCAATCGGGAGCCCATTCAGCGGCGACTGCATGGGGTCCCTCACGAAGGTGTTCTCCCTGCAGCAGAGCCTCCACCTGAACCGCCTCAGCAGGTGGTGCATCGCCACCAGCGTCTCCACCCTCGCGAACTCCATCCCCGCGCATATCCTCGCCCCGCCGCCGAACGCAACGAACGAGTACGGCGTCACCGCCGCCTGGTTCTCGAACCGGGACGGGTCGAACTTGGCCGGCTCACGGAAGATGCTCGCGTCCATGTGCGTCACGTTCGACGCCCAAAACACCTGAGGAAGCCATGACATGCTGCCTCAATTCATTTTACCTGCCATTCTTGTTGATTCTGCAAATGTGCAAGAGTGTGATGAGTTAGTTACCTGCCACCCTTTTGGGATGCAGTAGCCTTCGAACTCGGTGTCCTCGAGAGCTCTCCTGAAGCTGCCGAATATGGGAGGGGTCATTCGGAGTGTCTCCAAGGCCACTCGCCATGTGAACTTCATGTTGTGCAGGTCTTCCCATGTCAGAGCCTCTCCATCAGCCTTGTTCTTGGCAATCTCTTCGTGCTCTGTGACAGAGAGACACGGCCATGAATGGTAACAGCATCGGCAATTCAGCATCCAGTTCTTGCCATTGTCGAAATGGTGCGCACATCGGTTTATTGATTGTTGTTACCTTGAACCATTGCGGCGAGGGTGGCCGGATCACCGGCGAGGTGTCGAACCATGAAGGTCATGAGCACGGACGACGTGTCGTGGCCGGCGACGAGTACGACCATGGCGTTGTCCACGACCTCCTCCTCGGTTAGCAGCTGCTTCCCGCTATCGTCGCGCAGGCTGACCAAGTAGCTTATGAAATCATCCGTAGGAGACGACCTGCCCTGCTCCAGGTTGGCCGCCTTCTCCCTTACGGTCGCTTCCAGCACCCTCCGGGCCCTCGCGCTCGCCCTGAGGATCTTGCGGAAGGCGGTGAACGGCAGGTCCACCGGCACCGACCACATGCCCTCCAGCATGTCGGCGAAGGCGGTAGCGAGGTTCTCCCTGACGGCGCCCCGCTCGAGGCCGAAGAGGAGGGAGGCGATGATGTCGAATGTCAGCAGCTTCATCAGTGGCAGCACCTGCACATGTTTGTTAGTTTCAGTCATTGATCAGCAACTGAAAATTAGTATGCAAATGTTGTGAATTACTCTATTGCCCTAGTGTCGTACCGTGACGGTGCGACCCCTATGATTGTAAGGATTCCAGAGGTTACATTGCGGGTATCCTGGTCAAATGAGGTCATGTGCACAATCCCCAACCAGATGATTGCTCGTAAAAGCAATGAACTGGTACTTAGATCTGATTCTAAGTATATTCCTCTCGTGTGATGAATTGAGCATATGTCTTATTTACTCTAAGCCACACGACGTTTACAGCCCTGAGACACTGACAGTAACCACCATATGGTTATTGTATCCTTCTGATATCAACCGCCGAACGGTTGATACTTCACCAAATGGTGTCTTCTTCGGACCAGTTGCAATGCTTCCAACAGGCGTCTCTTCAAGGAATAACGGCCACTACTTCATCAACTATTTAAAGGAGAATACAAACGACAGAAATCAATTCAACTCAATCCAGGAGATAGCAGTTGGATTTTCATCTAAAGCAGTAGTACAACAATCAGTACACCAAGTGTAATTAGGGCTAGTCCACTGCCTTGTCAAGGGAACCCCCTGTAAAGATCCAGCTCGCTACAATAAAGTGCAATCTCATTCTCTTCCTAGAACTTTTTGCTATTTTCCTCTATTTATTTCGTAAGATCGACGATTCGATCGTCGACATTGACAATAGGCCTAGCCAAGCTGAGCGTGATAGGTGGGGTAGTACATGGTGGAGTTGTGTTGTAACGGATTGTAAACTTAGTTCGTGGACTAGAGGAGGCCAAATGTCAGTAGGAGAGCCTATGCATAAAAGAGCCGGTGCTTGTAAGCTCCAGGACCATCAAGTAAATGAATGAAGTCTGAACTTTCCCCACATGTTCTTCTTGTATCTCATCCTCTTCTCGGTTGACTCATCCCCATTTCTCCAGATTATCCAAATTCTAGTACTGATTTGTGAGATGTCAATCCTCTACGCGATTGGGACAACACACCCTTGCAGTCGTGATACGCTACGGCGTGGCGCCGCACCTTGGGCCCCATGAGAAGCCCCGCCGTGGGCGCCGGCGCCTCCTCCTCCTCTGCCTCCCCACCGCCCGTGGGCTCGGGCTCCACCTGGATCCATCTGAGCGGGTCGGAACCGATCCATTGGCGAGCGAAGCGGGTATCCTTTCCAGCTATGTTCCTACAGGGTAAAAAAAATGGTCTACTTCCTCATAATGAAGATAATCCATTTTGTGTTCTGCATTTGAATTTCGTTTGAAAGTCTATCCTTTTGAGCTATGTTATCTGTTTGTATGTATGGACTCATGTAATAGGACTCAATAGTAAGGTGGAACTTCGGTTATCCGTTTCCATGTGAAACGAAGCAGAGGCCGGAGATGCAATGTGTATCCCCTTGATAATCCAAAAAAAAAAATGGGACGGGCATGACATTCCGGCTTCCATTCTCTGCCCATATGGCAAGCCTCTCTAGAATTGTCTTGATCTAGGCCTTTTGTTGCTGGGCTCCGTAGAAAATGAATTGTTTCTTGTAAAATTCACGCCTTGCAAACACAAGCTCGGCTCCAACAGTAAACAATCCGCTTCTATCCTTCTACCTAGAGGCTGGACAGTCGACTTTATATTTGATGATAAGTTAAGGTCATCGGCCATCATCGAGGTTGTCAAGGTCGATATTTTAAGTTGGCCAGTCCGTTGAGTGGTAAGACCATAATTGGATTGTAGCAGCAAAATCGCGGTAACTCTAAAGTTTATAAGATAGAAAGCTCACTATTTACATGGCATAATCTAACTTAGAGGAGAGGAATGATCTATTATAACCTTTCCCCAGTTAGATACCGATTTTACCCTTTCTGGACAGTAAAATTTCTCCAAAAACTCCCAATGTGCAATGATGATTCTGTGGAATTCCTTTCAAAGTAGCAGTATGAAATCGGCCGGTTCGTTCCTTCAGTAACGAGGCGATCAGCTGATTGATTGAGGTGTCCGGCAGGAGAAAGAGAGCCGCGACAAAAGGTCGCACGCTTCAGGAATTGCTGTGGACTCAATCCATTGACTCCATTACCGACAGAGCTCAAAGTCACGCATGACACAGTCACCCGACCACGTAGCCATTGACTCCATTTAGAGCTGAAGTCATGCATGACACAGTCACGCATGAGTACTAGATACCTTCGTACCTAAGTACTCCCTTGTCCCTACTTTTGTGTGTGCAATATCAGAGGTCGTAGTCCCATCAAGAATCAAGACGAAAAATGTGGCTTAGTTTTTGGGACCGGGATCCTCTGCATACAATGTTTCTTTTTGCGTTAAGACCCTCGTACGTGCTAGAGAGGACTCGTGCGGATAAGATCAATTGCAACAATATAAAATGAACAGTGTTTCACTACAGTATACTTGTTTTCCGCCGATGATAGATAATAGAACGCTATAGGCTGTTGCGGATTTGTCGAACCCGGGAGTAACACTTATAAATCTTTTGTGTATTTTTTGAACTAGTCTCATGATCAGTAGCTAGTTCATACATTAAACAAATATGGTAAAATCCATAAATTGCACAATTTTATTAATAAATATCAGAGTTTATTACAAAAGGGGCTTACAAGCCAACAATAAAGAACACAACGGAAGACGGTGAAGAAATAGTAGAGTCCAGCTGATCTGTCACATGCAACCGAGTGGGGTAGCGGCTTAGTCGTCGAGATCCACACCGGTAGCGAAGTCCTTCTCCTCTAAAATTTATTTGCATTAAGCAATAGTGAATACAAACAACCGTGCTCTGCAAGTTACACCCAATAACAGATTATAATGCATGCAGTGATATATAAAAGGAAGACTTATTGGTTGAATTTGCATAAAACAATATTTTCTTTAAATATTCGTACTAAGTTCCAAAGCAGTTATTCTATAACTAAAATTTATTTTTATAATTTCTCAATTTTATAGTAGGATAACCTCTATATGAAATATGGTGATGGATACCCTCCTATCATATGGTTAATCGCTCAATTTCTCAATTGGATAAACTATCCAAAATGATTTATTAAAATCTTTTGAAATCAAAACCAAAATCTAACTTTGAGTGGCTTTGCTAGCATGTTCATGATCGTGGACACAGCTATTCGAATAGTTTTACACTCTGCAGAGGTTGTACAACTTTACCCACAAGACATAATTTACTTAGCATGTCGGCCAATACACGCTTCCGTAGGCGTGCGACTAAGCAATTATCACTAGGCCTTTACAATACTCTACCACAAGGTTATTATACCCACTGAGGTATTACAAATTATTTAGCCTACTCCTGCCCATACAAGACATGTGGTAGCACAGCGGAGCTTAGCAAGATGCAGCTCGAAGAGCGGTCCATAACCAACTTGGGCAACATTCCACAACCCTGGACTCGATCATGAATCGATCTTGTGCATTGACTTGCACCATACCAATTATCCATTTTACCCAAGTCTAAACTATTTTAATTTATTTTGCAATTAAAAGTATTTTCTAAAATTTCTATGGTAAGACAATACCATAGACTCAATTTGAATCAAATTTGAATAATTTAACTAAACTCCCCAAATACAAGATTTTGATCTAAGCATTGTCTAAACATAATTTTTCCCAAAATATTCTAGTTCATACTATTGTATAAACTAGATTTTCATCTAAGGTAACAAGGTATGTTTGATTCAATAACAAAGTAGGTTATACAATGGAAATAGGAATAACTAAAGTTTCAAAGCAGGTGTTTAAATTACATTGAATAGAAATAGCATGCAATAATAATTTAAAACATAATCTAAATAATTTGAAATAATAGGATTAAATATGATCAAAGATGTAACTTGCCTTGATTGATTAATTGTTGTTCTTAAACGACATCGAAAACCGGTTCTCCGAAGTCGTCAAAATCTACACGCGAAAACGAGTCAAATTCAAATAACATTCAAATAAAATTCAAATTAACTAAAAATTAAATAATTTTAGTTTAGTTGGCTAGATCTTGAATTTATATTATTTTAGAAATTTGAATCATCTAAATCAGAGCTAGTATGAAGGAGAACAAGCCCCTGGAAGTTTTGAAATCACATGAAATGATGAAATAGAACATGGTGGATGTAAAAGGGCTCGGGGTGATCGGAAGGAGGATTTGACTACCTGGTCAGAAAGAGATTTCGACTACCTGGTCGAAGGAAGGTTTCAACTACCTGATCGAAGGAGATTCGACTACAGGAAGGGCATAGGTCCCCATGGTCGCCGGCGCTACGCGCCACAGCTATGCAAATGGGTGGTACCAAAATGAAGAGGGTGACGCGGTGAACCTGGTGTGCACCTTCACGGTGAGAGAGTGAGAGAAATTGACCATCGGTGAGGAAGAAATACGACAGTGAGGTACGGGTTCCGGCGGCGACGGTGTTCCGGGGTTCTCTAACGAAGATGGCGCACGCACCAAATAGAGCACGGGAAGATGAACTCGTTGGTGTAGAAGACGGCGACAGAGCGTCAATGGAACGACACAAATCGACGGCGGCGAGGCTAGGTCTCTGACAGCTTCAAGCTTCGATTCCGGCGGAACTTGGGCACTAGAGACGAAATGGTTGCGGGTTGTGGTTACGGGGAATGATTGCGGTGCCGAGGGTGCCTTTTATAGACCAAAAGGGTCACTAAAGTGGCGGGAATGTGAATGAGATCCTTAAGCCAGCGCGACGGCAAAGTAAAAGCGGTTGTAGAGAGGTTTAAGGAAGGAGAAACGGGCGCTATGAGTGCAGGAGAGAACGTTGGTGCTAATGCGCATGTTCACGAGTAGAAACGGACGCATTAACGCGTGCAACCGAGCGGAAATGGTGGGGCTCCGGCTCGGCAAGAGGAAGACGAAGGCGCGAGGACGGGGATGACAGGTGGGGGCGGGTGAGAAAGTGAGAGGGAGAGGAGACTGACGACACGAGCCCATATGGAAGTGAGAGGGAGGGAGGGAAGGTGAGGTGGGCTGTCAAGCTGACTGAGTGGGCTATACACGCGGGGAAAATAGTGACTCGCCGAGGAGATTTGACCCAAGTACCGTTCCTGAATTTTTAAATGATTTAGCGATTTAAATAATTCAGTTGATTCATTTAGGCTTTAGAAAATAGCAAATAAAGTCCAAAAATTATGAAAAATTCACAGAAATTCCTTGAATAATTTTGGACTTAAATAAAATATTTTCAACTAATAATTGGTATTTAATTTTTGTAAATAATTTCTTTTGGCTTTAAAATAATTATAGAAAAGATGTTAAAATTTAAGAGCATTCCAGAAAATTAATTAAATTTAAATTTTCAACTTTAAATACAATAAAAACCCAGAAAACTCAATAAATTTTATTTTTGACCTTTAAAAACTTGGAAAAGCAATAAAACTCTTTCAAATTTCAGAAAATCTAATAAAATAATAACATTATTTATTTTATTTTTTTAACAAAACTTTGGGATGTTATAGGATCACTACTCATGCAGCTGAAACCATTGTTCGCATGATGGTTCTCTGCTTTATTGCGGAGGTTCCAGATCCCAGTTTTTGTACTAGACGATAACGAAGTAGAAGCAAGCTAGATGCCACTAACTAGTAGTAAGTTGCAGGTTGTTGTGTTGCGACTGGCAGGTTTTCTACTTGACCCCATGATTGGAAGCACGACGAGGATCACTAGTTATTTTGCTTAGTGCCACGACTGTCTTTTACCACCGACGAGCTAATCTGTTGGCCATTCTGCATGCCGACACACTAGAAGTTTCGACACTATTAGCCCCAAGCACACAAGAATTCCAAATCTAGCCCCTCTACCCTCGAAATTCCATTTCTAGCCCCTCCTCCCGCTCTTTGTGTCGGGGCACGCAAAGACTCCTCCTCCTCTGTGCCCGTCTGCATCACAGAAGAAGAAGTCGTTGCACCCCACACAAAATGATGGGTTGGGCATCTGTAGCAATTCCAAGTTTTTTTTAATCAAAAATCCATTTACATATATTGTTTTAGAATAATTTCTAAATATAGCAAATGCACTTGAAAAATTATGAGTTTTTTTTGAAGCCTCCTGACACAATGTACTTTATTGTGTAATTTTTTCAAAAAATTATTCGGTCTGATTGTTTTTTGAAAAATTATTTAAATATACTATTTGTAGGAATTTTCTAATATAGAAAATGAGGTCCAAACTTTACAAAATTATTTTTCCAAGCGCCTTACATAGTTGAATTGATTGTGTAATTTTTCTATAATTTTATATGTTATGAAATTATCTCGACAAATTAAGTGTTTAGGTTTCAAAAAATAGGACGAAAGGTTTCGAAAATTAGGGTATCATGATTTCATGTGACTTGGAATGTGGGAAGTTTAGTACCACATGAATACTCTAGGTAAGAAACACTCACTCCTCCACACATCTGTCGCCCCGTCGCTGTTGTTCTTGTTCGAGTGTCTTTCACCTCATCAAAAGCTACTACAGAAAATGTCTTCACAGGCGGTTCAAAAAGGTCATCACGGACGGTTTTGTGAGCCGTCTGAGTTTATGGGTTAGTAATGGCATGAGGTCATCACAGATGGCTTTCGAACCGCCTGTGATATATACTGTCACAGACGGTTTGTATATAAAATCATTTATGATATTTGACTATCATAGGCAGTTTGTACATAAAACTGTACGTGATAGCTTATGTATCACAGACAGTTTGCAGATAAAACCACCTGTGATAGCTTATGTATCATAAATGGTTTTATCTACAAACCGTCTATGATGACATTTCTCTATAAAGTCTCCAAGCAGTGGTTGTTTGTGCCTTTAAAACTGGCTTCATTCATATATATATAGTTCGTAGTCCCTTGTTAACCCGAGGCCTGAATTCAACTAGCTAGCTCGCTCCTTGGGTGTTCATCGTAAACATGCAAGAGAAACCATGGCCTACTTCATTGAACCTGACACACTAGTCTGTGTGATTTACTTCATGCCAATCCTCTAAGTGCTTTTTAGAATACTTCTAAACCACGGCCACAGAAGTAATAGCAATAGAACTGAAGTTGAAGTTATTAATTACAAGCATGTAATTGTCTGTAAACCCAACAAGCAACTTGAGTTCTGGTTTATATGTAAAGATGGTCTCACCGTAGATGTATCAGCAACCAACCATTCCTTGATGTCAAGTTCTACAGTCGCAGTCGCTCTTCGCTCATCTCAATTGTGTTTCGCTTCTCATTCTGGCGCTCATCGCTGAGGACTCAAAGAGCGTAACATAATTACTTTTTTTGGGGAGATTAAGTATTTGTTTGCTTCTCATCGCTCGACCTTTTTAGTGGTAAGTAGTTAGTATAGTGGTAATTAATTAGTTGTAATTAGTTAGTTTAGTGGTAATTAGTTAGTCGTAATTAGTTTGTTTGTTGGTAATTAATTAGTTTAGTGGTAATTAATCAGTCATAATTAGTTAGTTTTGAGGTAATTAATCAGTCGTAATTAATTAGTTCAGTGATAATTAATTAGTTAGTTTGTTGGTAATTAGTCGTACAAATAAGTGCAGGATATGCAAGACCCCTGGGCACTCAATGAAGGATTGCCCCAACAGACCCAGCTCGTCCGGTCGTCATTCAGTGTTGTAATGTAATTTTTTTCGCCTTGTTTGTTATGTACATCGTAACTCCTACGATACCCAGCTATGGACTCATCGGCAAGCTTCTACGCGAGGGTGTTGCAGAAGCGCCGCAGAGACTAGTTGTAGACATCATTGCATAGATGATACATAGGATATTCTGTGGATATCATCGGGGTATGCTCATGATCTTAGGATGATGTTACAATTGGCAATGTCGTTGAAGGTTCGTCGAATCACGCATTTTTAGAAAAGTTTCAGTTCTGTCAGGTCATAGGCGGTCTGACCGGCCAGTGGTGGTCTGACCGGCCACCCCTGGCGGTCAGACCGTCCAGTGGCGGTCCGACTGGCCATATGCGGCGGTCGGACCGGCCATTGTAAATGTTGGAGTTTGGAGCTGGGCCAAAAATGTAAAGGGGATTCTCATACACTTGGTCTCATAATTTTTTGAGCTTCCACTCAAAAGATCTATTCGTTTGAAATTTCCAGAGAGCTTTCGGTTTTCAATGGTTGAAAATTGGCTAAGTCCCTAGTGTTGGAAATATGCCCTAGAGGCAATCATAGAGATGATGATATTTCATTATGTTCATGATTTTGATAATATGTTATCGTGTTCCTTGAATGAATTATTTGTTATAGATCAATAAGTATGTGACTTGTTGGTGGAACTCTTTAACTTTATGAAGTCATTCTAAATGTATCCCTGATCGGAGGTCACTGGTCGGAACACCAATGACTCTATGACTAGCACATGTATTGATTGACGACCTTGTTTCACCGGTCATGGATATAGGGATATCGAATCAATAATGTGAGCACATGTTAGAGAACATGGGGTTGGATAGACCCATTATTGAGACACTATTGAGATTATTATCAATCTTTGTGTCATTAGTTGGTCTCAAGTAATGATGATGTATAATTCTTAGACCTGAGGTCAGTATGGTTCCCTACATGTGTAATAGCACTCTTAGGGGTTGCCAAACGCTACTCGTAACTGGGTAGTCATAAAGGTAGCTTTCGGGTATGCTATGAAACATTCAAAGGGATGTGACTGGTCGAGATGGGATTTGCCCCTCCTAACATAACAGGGGACATGTCTCTGGGCCCCTCGTGGTGATTGGATAAAGAAAGTGCATGGCCATACCACTAGTGGTCGAAGTGTCGACCACATGAAGTTATCCGACACTCGATCGAGAAAGTATTGAATAGTCCATGGATGACACATCATCTCACCTGGAGTTTAACCAGACATCGTGAGGCAAAGGGAGAATGTATGAGTAGGTCGCTTAGTTTGATCAGTTACGGACCAGTCGTATGGAGATACATGCTGGTCGTAGACTGGTCGAACGTAATCACAGAATGGTAAGAACCTGGTCGTAAGGAGTTACGAACTGGTCGGGACCAAATATGATATGGTCGTATGGAGATACGCACTAATCGTTAGTGATGAGGACCTGATCATAGATCATATTACATCAAGGTTCGTCCGATATATTCTATGTGTCTTTGGGAATCGTTATGTGCTGCTAGGTACCGCTAACGACTAGTGGTCGGAAAAGAGTTTCCGAGTCATAATCGATTACACTTGAACCTGTGGGGTCGCGCACTTAAAGGGCTAGGATTTGTTTTTGGATGGTGATCCGAATTCGTATAGGCCATGAGTTCCTAATGGGCCTCAAGTTCGAGATCCATCATGGATGCCTATATAAAGGGGAGCGGTGGCATGGGGTGAGGGTAGAGGATGATCTTTGAAAGAACTCCTGAAACCCTAATAGCCACGGCTTCTCAACCACGCTGCCGGTGCTAGCACTCCAGCGCGTGGTGATCACGCCCCGTGCGTGTGGATACCTCGGAGGTGTTGTTGCGAAGCATCAGCACTAGGACAATCCGCAACTCGTGACGATCACCGGAGTCGGATGAGAAGTCACGTGGTGAGTTCGATCACTCGGAGGAGCATACGCGCGGTGAGTACGACCACTCGAAGGAGGAGACGCGTCGTGAGTACAACTATGACTGCATCAACTCGCTACGACGACTCTACTTCCTCTATGAGTCAGTGCGTCTAGCGGTAATCTCGTGATCTGTTACTAGCGGTGGTTCCTTGGTTGCGCGATAAATTTTTGTTTGTGCTATCGTAGCCTTACCACGTTCCCTTCACCAAGCTGGGCGGTCTGACCGGCCAAGGGACGGTCAGACCTGCCAGAGGGCGGTCATACCGATTGTCACTTGTTTCGTCAGCTCTAGTAGCGGTGATGTTTGTTTATTTAGTCAAGTTCATGGGTTTGACTGCATATATGTTGCATGATGCATATTTTGACTAACGTGGGTCAAGTTGCGAAGAACTTGTTCCCAGAATCAATTTCTTGGTCTATTGTTGTGCAGGTTGCTTGGAGATCAACGACGGTCAACGGCGAGGATGATCGGGACTAGGCTTGAGAGTTGAGGTTCAGAACGATCGGGGGTGCCGGGTAAAGTCTATGGACTCAAGCATGGCGCAAAATGGACAAGGATGGCCGAACGGGAAGTTCAGTGCGATGGGCTGCATCAAGCGGCGCGGGGGTCGATGCAAGTGCCATGGTGGTTTCGGTGGGAGCCGGATGGGAGAGACTTGCTGACATGATGAGAGACGTTGATCAACCTACACGTGGCGAAGCATGGAACTGCTTCATGAATATTGGACTCGGTCTTTGGAGAAGGATCGAGAAGGGGTATTTTGGTAATATCACTAAAATACCACCTTGATTGCTTTTAACCAAACCGCGGCGCAAGACTACGTAAGGAGAAGCGGTTTAGGTCAAGAGAAGATGAAGACGGCGCTTTAAAATGCGTGCGTGAGTTAAACCCATTTTTCTGTGGGCTTAACGGGTGCCCAATAGAAAACTCTTCTAGAAGGTTAGCCACCACTATAAATATGGGAGGGTGATGTAGCACCTCCTTGATCCTTTTGCTTATTTGAAACTCTAGCTTTATTTTTGAGATTAGAGAGTGGAGAGGTTAGGATTCTTGAAGAGAAGATTAAATGTGTGCTCATGTATTGAGTTTTATCCTCCTTGATGGAGTGGCTGTAAACCAGCAACAATCACAAATCAATCTATGCAAGTTTTCGTTCTTACTCTCTATTTTGTGATTTTGGAGCCGTCTTTGATTCTTAAGTTTTCCTTTGGCTTCTGCCCCTAATCTTACTTGCTGTAACATGTGGGAACTCATCTAGTATCATCTTGATCATCTCTAACCCACGAGCAAGGTTTTGGATCTAGTTTTCGTTTTGACTCGGTTTTGAACCATCCTTCACTCAAACAGAAAAAGTTCAGAACTTTGCCAATAATCTTCACGATCTTTGATTGGAATAGGTTCCTGATATCCTAGAGAATGTGTGTTCTAAGTTTCATCGAGTTTGGAGTTGTAGATCAAAAGTTACACCTATTTGCAACTTTGTTTTTCGGGCTGATTTCACTGTTTATCAGGCTGGAGGTCCGACCGCCCAAGGTGACCATTCCGACCGCCATTGATATAGAGGTCAGACCGCCCAATACTTGAAAATCGAGTTTTGGTTGATTTTAGTTGTTTTGCTCCGGGGTGTAGATTGGATTCAATACAAGACTTCTGCTGTGCTTGGATATTGATCTTCATAGCTCTCATAGCTATGTAATGCCAGTAGAAATTGCAAAGGAGATAAACTAAACAGTGATAATAAAATTTTACCAATTTACCTTCCCACGGTAAGAAAATCAACAGGAGGGAGAGAGAGCGAAGGGGGCGAGGGATAAGACCAAGCCACAAAGAGCAGTCGGAGCTTCCCCCATAAGCCACCAGAGGAGAGCACATCCAAGCAAAATCACACCCACAGAGAGAGAGAGAGAGAGCGGAGAAGACGGGGAGAAGGCCAGCTCAAGCGAGCACGCAGGAAGAGCCCGACGGCGGCGCCGGGTCAGGGCCAACCGGCGAGCCAAGTAGGCTATACCTTTTCCCTCATTCTTAAGCTTAGCAGATAATCAAGCTTGGCCAACACTAGGATGCATAAAGTAAGAGAAGGAGAGGAGAGTAGAACTTCCCTGGGGAGGCGCACGGCGGACGGAGGCCGAACCGGGCGCAAGGGGAGTTGGGCCGCGCTCTGGAGGAGCCGATGGCGAGGCGACGCGGCGGCACCGCAGCGCGATCTGCGCGGGAGGCGCCTAGGTGCGGCCCGAGCAGGTGAGGAGCCGAGCGGAGGCGACGCCGGCGGCGGAGCCGCCACGCCAGTCGGGGCGAGAGATGTGGCACTGAGCGGCACCGAGCAGAGGCGGCGCTGACGGTAGCGCCGGCCGCAGTGGGCCGGCGGCCAAGAAGAGAGGGGCCAGCGCGGCAGGCCGTGGGGTAGAGGTCCAGGAGGAGGGAGCCGGAGGCGACCAGAGGCGGCGGTCGGCGCGGGGGTGCGCCGGGAGCCGAGAGGGAGCCAGAGGCGTAGCTGGCTGAGTGGAGGCGGCGGTGGCGGAGGGTGCGAGGGAGAGAGTGAGAGATAGAGAGGCGGAGAGAGTGAGAGATAGAGAGTCGGCAGGAGAGGATAAGGCCGGAGGCCGGGTGAGCTTCAGCCAGGAGGGAAGAAAGAAAAAGAAGAAGAAAAGAAAGAAAAAAGAGAAGAAAAGAAAAAAAAAAAGAAGAGAAATTTAATAGGGGGAATAGAAATTTTGGGTACGCCAATAAATTTTAATTTGTAAGTTTTCAACGCGATCCCTAACACATTTATTATTAATATTTTCAGACGCTGGGTTAGCAGGACAGTGTCTTTGAAAGGGGTTCGTTTGTGTCGTTTTGCGCGTAGGATCATGTCATCCGTATGTGTACTGTTTTGAGTCCGGTTGACTGCCTATACAGGTGGAGGTTCGGGAACGACGTCAACCGCACGTTACCCCGCTCCGCTTGGTTAACAGGCAAGTGCATGGTATAGCGATATCCTATGAATGCTATGAAATATGTGATGTTTGCGCGACATGATCATGTTTACATGATGATGCTTACATTATAATGTTCATATGTTGATGGCAATAATGTTGGGACAAGGTGAGTAATGAGACTACTCTGTTAATGTTGACAATGATAAATCATGTTAATGACAATGGACATGTGCATTTGCATCATGGAAAGAATGCATGAGTCAGGACGGTGAGAAAGTCATGTAACTATTCCGGTGTGGTCGGTGAGAAAGCTACATGACTAATCCGGTGTGCTCTAGATAAAGTCTTACATCTGTAGGGACTAGATAAAGTCCTACAATGTAAGGACCCCATCCTAACGAAGATAGGGGAAGAGTGTATCATCGACGGGTGAACACTCCGCGATACCGGTATCAGCTGATGAGATGCATATGAGCATGAGCATGATGGTACATTCGCATATATGGATAATGAAATGAGTATGTAGGTTAATGAGTTTTTGCACTAATGGAATGTTAATGATGGAAATGATGATATGGTTATGTTTAGGTCAGAATGGCAGTGTTTATCGTTTGTATTATGTGCTTGCTGAGTCTTCGGACTCACCCTTGTTTACTTTTGTTTTTTCAGGTGAACGCCGCAGATAACCTGCACTGGGAAGGGAGAATAGCACATCCTCGTCACATGTAGTCCCAAATGCAAACCATCCTTCCTAGATAATTCACTTTTGTTGTATTATGACTAGTTGTTAAATTAGCTACGTAAAGTTTGTAATTAATAAGGTGTAGTGGTAGTATTCCGGGTCCAGATGACGGGCCGGGGTGTTACAGTTGTACCACAGGCTACATAGGCTTGTACATGACCAACTGAGGGAACTACGTGACATGCAGATCATATAACAACATACCGTAGCCTTCGAAACCCACACGAGTCGGAGGCTGTCGTACACTGTTATATGATCTGCATGTAACGTATTTCCCTCAGTTGGTTCATGTATAATCTTATCTATCCTGTGGTACAATACAGTGTTAAAGTGGATGATATTTTTTAATACTATATTATACCACAGGCTATATAAGCTTGTATATGAACCAACAGAGGGAAATACGTAGCACGCAAATCGTATAACAACATACCATAGCCTGCACATTATTATATCATCTGCATCCCAAACATTTCCCTCAGTTGGTTCATACACAAGCTTATCTAGTCTGTGGTACAATACAATATTAAAGAATATCATCCACAATAACCTGATAAATTAACAAAGAGTGTTCTGATTGCAACAAACCTGCGCGTGTATCATGTAATGCTTGTAACGCTTCAAGTGTCGTCAATTTTATGTATGAACACGTACACTGCAACTCCATTGGAAACCCTGATTTTCGAAACCCTGATTACGTTATGAGTACTTTGTGTGGGAATTCATGAAACCCTAATTTCCTAAACCTAAAATCTAAATTTTCGAGACCTAATACTTCATTTTGGAGACAATTTCATGACACAGCCAAAAGGAGATCATCGTATGCTTCCTAACACCCTCTGTCACGCAGCACAGGGCAATAAATCTTTCAGTGCCCGACCTCACCGCAGTAGAATTTCCACAGTGGATTCTAAACTCACGTATTGAGTAGTAATTCATATCAATCATGTAAAAAGAAAATTTCTCTTCACAACTACTCCGTACAACTTAACAAATAAGGTAACAGCATAGGGAGGTATAAAGAAACTGAATAGCATTTGTGATTTTCATAGATTCTCAAGGGTACTAAATCTGTTAGACTCGCAATAACATTTTACAATCGTCATATGTTGTTTTAGTGCGTTAAATTTCTGAAGAATTTTGTGAGGACAATTGAGGTAGCAATGATTCGTAAGTAGGAAGGTAAGTTATATTGTGATGTGCCAGGGAATTCATACACGGAGGGAAAAGTAAGTAATAAATAATAAGGCCTCCTTTCAAACATCAGCAAATCTCAAATAACTAATGACTGCATATTGCATATTGGTGCATGTTTTATAGGAGGCTAAAACGTGCTAAAGAATGAAGGTTCTAAATATTTTCTACGAAATTAAAAGCAGTCATCAATTGGTAGCTTTTGTTGCTTTATTTGTTTTCTTTCCTGTTGAGCCATGAAAGCAAGCATATATTGCAAGTATGTCTCTTCTGTTGGAATCCCAGAAAGAATCATTCGCACCGACATCGAATCCTCCATATGTCAGCATAGCCAAACGCAATTGTAATGACCAGATGAAAAAGAGAAGTGGATCAAACACAAGCAAGTGAATGAAAAAAACTAAATTAAAAATACACTGATTTATTTCTTATGAACTAAGAGAAAATTAATATGAATTTTGCTAATCAAAATGCTTAAGTTGTTGAGAAAATGTGGGCAGCCCTGCACATATATCAATATATATCTCTCACTTCTACACTAAACCATGTTTTTTTCTCTAAAATGCGGACGTCTGAAGCTCCGAGCCTCTGGGCTATGCTACCACATCATGCTTGATAAATCAATCAACTCATCGAAAAGCACACCACGTTTGACACAATTTCAGAGCATATAAAATTATAAAAAAAATTACACAATCAAGTTCACTGTGTAAGGAGTCTGAAAAAAATCATAAAGTTTGGACCTTATTTTCTATATTAGAAAATTCATACAAACAGTATAATTAAATGATTTTTTGAGAAAAAAATCAGAATGGATAATTTTTTAAAAAAAATTACACAAGTACACTGTATCGGAATACTTAAATAATTTTTTTAAGAAAAACTTGAAATTGTTGTTAGAATGATCTCCTCGGAGTCATTTAGCCCAACGGCCAAATGCCTCATTCCTTTCTTGGTCGCGCCCTGATCGGGGGCGCCCAGCCCATTGGCTGGTGGGCCCCTGTCGCCAGCGCTATAAAAGAGAGGTGGGGGCCGGGGCGGCACGGACGACGAAGTTCACTGTGAGCCGCCACAAACCCTAACCGACATAGCCCTAGATCCGATCTAAGAGGGCGGCGCTGAAGCGACGGGAAGCTCCACCACCGCCTCTACCGACGGGATCGACCACCGCTGCCTCTTCTCTACCGACGGGATCGACCACCGCCAGGAGACGTCACCGCAAGGGAGATCGCCTCCGCCCGGGACACGCCATGGCCAACCCTACCTCCTCTACACTCGACGGTAACCTCTCTCTCTCTCGGTCACTCTCGGACCCGATCCAAAACCATGAACCCAAAACAGAAAACCCCAGATCCAAAGAGATCAAAAGAGCTAACAATGGTATCAGAGCCAAGAACGGCAAAGATCCAAAAGAAAAGAACCGGCCGAACCCTAACCCTAGATCTGTATAGATCGGGACTTACATGGTTGAGGGTCGGGCGAGCCGTGCGCTCACCGGCGTGTGGGAAGACCGGCCGAGGGTGCGCGGTCCGTCCCGTCCCGCCAATGGAGGCCGAGCCGCCGACACGGAGCCGCTCGGCGGCGCGCTCCTCTCGGGGAGCGCGCACGCCGGCGAGAGGGCCCGCGGCGGCGGCAGCTTCTTCTCTCCCGCCGCGCTCCGCCGCTCCCTCGTTTTCTTCCGCGAGAGAGATGCGAAGCAGAGAGAAGGGAGAGAGATCGAATGAGATTAGGGTTTCACGGGGGGCGCCGCGCTCACGCTTTTTATTCCGCCGAAAACTACGCTCAGCCGTCCGATTCGAATCAACGGTTGTGATCGCATCGAGGCGGAGCGGGTCGCCGAGGGCGCGGCTGCGCTGGAATCCAGCCGTCGGATGAGAATCCGACGGCTGAAAACGCATCGTGAAACCCTAGCAGGCCGTGGGCCGAGACACAGTAATGGGCCGAGGCACAGTAACGGGCCAAATGGCCGGTTTAAACAGTAAATCGGCCGGTTATGAACAGTAACTCAGAAAATTGAATTTAATTGTTTTCAGAAGCATTTTTGAATGAATTTCAATAGAAAAATTGAATAAAATCTCTGTAAATTTTTGCACCAACGTGTTATTATTTCCAGAGATTAAAAGTGTAAAGTATAATGCTTCTGAATAATAAATTATTTTAGAATAATTACAGTTTCCGCTGCAAAAGTTAATGTTGATTAATTCTTTTAATTAAATTCGAACCAACGAGAGAATTTAATTTTTTAAGAATTGTTATGAATTATGATATTGTTATTTTCTGACCAACGTTGATAATAACAGTATTATAATTTTAACTGATGATTTTTTATGCATTGTTTCTATTTCTGCCCAACGGTGATATAGATTTAATGTGTAGATAAAATTGATTTAATTGTATGTCGTATTTTGACCAACGTTGGAAATAAGGCATATAATTTTCATGTTACGTTCTCACTTTATTTGAACTAAATTTCAGGCGGATACAACTTGATGGGTTGTATCAGAGAGATCCCCACTCTCAAAGGAGATAATTATGGAGAGTGGAAGAAAAAGATAGACTTAGCGTTTATCTTGGCTGGGGTGGACTGGGTCCTCACTACAGCACGACCCACTGAGCCTATGGCACCAGTGAGGGATCAAAATGAGGATGATACTGCTTGGCATAAAAGACAGAGGGATCACGCTCCCTTACAGATGTCTTATGACCTAGAGCATAAGAAATGGACCACAGCCAACAAGAAATGTATGGCTGTGATAAAGAACACGATCGAGCCTGCAATTGTGGGCTCAATCGCAGATCGTGACACCGCTACGTAGAATACCTTGATAAAATAAAGAGTCAGTTTACTGGCTCTTCAAAGACATATGCTACACAGCTGATTAAGCAGCTTGTGACAGAAAGGTATTCTGGAGGTGGCAGTGGAATAAGAGAACACATACTAAGGATGAGCAACTTGGCATCCAAGCTTAAACCAATGGATTTGGCTCTCAAGGATGAGTTCCTTATTCACTTGATTTTTGCTTCCTTGCCAGAAAAGTTTGACACCTTTGTTGTCAACTACAACATGCAGCCCGATAAATGGGACTTAGAAAAGTGCATAGCTATGTGTGTTCAAGAGGAGGAAAGAATTAAATCCTCACATGGTGGATCTATCAACTATGTGAAGGATAACAAGAAAAAGAACTTCAACAGTACCTCCTTCTCAAGTAATAAGGGAAAAGCCTCATCCATCACCTCAACGTAATAAATTTGTCAGAGACAAAGATCGGTGTCTTCATCGCAAGAAGACCGGACACTACAAGAAAAACATCCGATTACTTAAAGATGATAATGGCAAAGAAAGGTGAGAACATTATTACCTTCATAAATGAATGCTTGTATGTACAATATTCGAAATCCACTTGGTGGATTGACTCAGGAGCAACTGTTCACGTTGCTAATTCCTTACAGGGATTCCGTTCGACGAGGACTACGCAAAGAAACGAAAGATGCATTAAAGTTGCAAATGGAGTCCAAGCTGAAGTTGAAGCCGTTGGCGATCTTTCATTAGAGTTAGCTAATGGCTCCAATCTTTTACTTAGAGATGTTCTCTTTGTTCCCTCTTTACAGAGGAATTTGATTAGTGTTTCCAATTTGGACAAAGATGGTTATGATTGTAATTTTGAAAATGGCAAGTGTGAAATAATATTTAATAAAGAATGTGTTGGTCTTGCCATATTACAAAATGAGCTTTATTTGTTATCATTATGTGATGATGTGAATGTCGTATGCGATAATGGGAACGTCGCATGCGAGAAAGTGATTGAATCCTCGTCTACGAATATAAACAGAAAACGAAAGAGAACTCATAATGAATCGTCGAAATTATGGCACTGTCGTTTAGGCCATATTTCGAGGGGGAGAATAGAAAGACTAGTTAAGAATGAAATTCTTCCTCTATTAGAGTTCTCAGACTTAGAACAATGCAGAGAATGCATTAAAGGAAAATATGTAAAGAAAATTAAGAAAGACGCCAAAAGAAGCACAGGAGTTCTACAAATTGTTCACACAGACATTTGTGGTCCTTTTCCTGTGAAAAGTGTGGATGGATATGACTCGTTCATAACATTCACGGATGATTACTCCCGCTATGGATATATTTATCCAATCAAAGAAAGAAATGAAGCATTGGATAAATTCAAGATATTTAAGGCTGAAGTTGAAAACCAACACGATTTAAAGATTAAGATAGTTCGATCTGATCGTGGGGAGTACTACGATCGACATACCCCATATGGACAAGTTCCGGACCTTTGCGAGGTTCTTACAAGAAAATGGCATAGTAGCCCAAGATTCTACACCGGCGAACCTCAAAGAAATGGAGTAGCCGAAAGACGAACTGCACTCGATGGATATGGTGCGAAGCATGATAAGTTACTCCACACTCCCATTGAGTTTATGGATGGAGGCGTTGAAAACCGCCATTCATATTCTCAATAGAGTGCCTAGTAAGTCGGTGCCCAAAACACCGCATGCGAGTTGTGGATGTGAAGAGTTCCTCACTAAACCACTTACGTGTGTGGGGAGTCCACGAGGCTAAAGTATTTAACCCAAACCTTGGGAAGCTAGATCCCAAAATGAAGTTGCCATTTCATTGGCTACCCCGAAAAGTCAAAAGGTTTTCGCTTTCTCTTGTCCAAACAGATATACAAAGTTTGTAGAAACGAGACACGCTGCCTTCTTAGAGGATGAAATGATGAAGGGAGCATGGTAGCTCAAGAGATTGATCTTGAAGAGAAGCGGTATATGTGCCCACTCCGATGATTCAAGAGCCACTCTTCCCACTACTCTTTGTCATTGCACCGACCGTAGAAAGACACTGTGGTGCCAAGACTGTTATTGTTTCTCCCGTGGCAACAATGAATGAGAATGAGGAACCCATTCTTCAGATCCTATAGAACCCATTGCCACAAATGAGGGGAGCAACAAAGAACCTCAAATGTAAGATGTACCAAATGAAGAGGCCCCGATGAGGTCTCAAAGAGTAAGAAGATCAGCTATTTCTGATGATTATCAGATTTATCATACAGAGGAATTTCAAATGGAGGATGATCCCATCTCATTTGAAGAAGCCATGAGAAGCGAAAATTCTTCAAAATGGCTTGAGGCCATGGAAGAGGAAATGAGGTCCATGAAGGCTAATAAAGTCTGGGACTTAGAAATTATTCCTAAAGGAGCCAAAACAGTAGGCTGTAAATGGGTCTACAAAACAAAGCTCGACTCCCAAGGGAATGTAGAAAGATACAAAGCGCGACTTGTGGCAAAAGGCTTTACGCAAAGAGAAGGGATTGATTACAATGAGACCTTTTCTCCAGTCTCCTGTAAAGATTCCTTCATAATCATAATGGCATTAGTAGCACATTATGATTTAGAGTTACATCAGATGGATGTAAAGGCGGCATTTCTTAATGGAGATTTGGAGGAAAATGTTTACATGGCACAACCGAAAGGTTTTGTCATGGAAGGAAATGAAAGAATGGTATGCCGCCTAAAGAAATCAATTTATGGGTTAAAGCAAGCTTCAAGACAGTGGTACTTGAAGTTTTGACAGTACAATAAGAAAATTTGGGTTTAAAGAGAATGTAGATGACAATTGTGTCTATACAAAGTTTAAAGATGAGAAGTTTATCTTCCTAATCCTGTATGTGGATGATATCCTACTGGCTAGTAGTGATGTCAGTCTGCTACTGGAGACAAAGAAGTTTTTGTCCTCAAACTTTGATATGAAAGATCTTGGTGAAGCTTCATTCGTTCTAGGGATCGAAATTCACCGGGATAGAAACAAAGGGATATTGGGACTATCACAAAAGACATACATAGAGAAAGTCTTAAAGAAATTTGGGATGCATAAATGTAGTCCTTCACCTGCACCTATAGTCAAGGGCGACAGATATGGGGATTTTCAATGCCCTAGGAACCAGTATGAGATCGATCAAATGAAAGCGATTCCATATGCTTCAGCTGTCGGAAGCTTACAGTATGCTCAAGTGTGCACACGCCCTGACTTAGCTTTTGTTACCGGGTTACTTGGCAGATTCCAGAGCAATCCTGGAATAGAACATTGGAAATTGATAAAGAAAGTCTTGCGTTATTTGCAAGGAACAAAAGGTCTCATGATGACATACAGAAGATCAGATTTACTCCATATAGTGGGGTATACAGATTCTGATTTTGCGGGAGATGATAGAAAGTCGACATCCGGATATGTGTTCACTCTCGCTGGAGGAGCTATATCGTGGAAAAGCTCAAAGCAAACCGTCACTACATCGTCCACAATGTATGCCGAGTTTGTAGCATGTTATGAGGCTACGGGGCAGGTGAACTGGCTAAAGAAGTTCATACCCGGTTTAAAAGTGGTTGACGACATCCATAGACCACTTAAGTTGTACTGCGATAATGAACCCGCGGTAATGTATGCCCACAACAATAAGTCAAGTGGTGCTGCCAAACACATTGACATAAAGTACTATGTTGTGAAAGATAAAGTTCAGGATCAAATTATAAATCTTGAGCATATAAGCACCGCAAAGATGTTAGCGGATCCGCTTACTAAAGGCTTACCACCCAACGTGTTCAGAGAACATATAGCCGGCATGGGTTTAAGGGAAAGCCTATGATTCCTGGACTAAAAGATGGCCCAAAAGATTAAAGTAACTATTTCAGAATAAGGAGGTGTATTGTAGCTGTTGAATCTATCGGCGATTGACCGTGATGATGAGACACGTTCTATACACCAATATGTGATGGAATGAGTAAAGTCAAAAGCAATTAAAGATAAAGCATAGATTGAGATCAAGGGGGAGAATGTTAGAATGATCTCCTCGGAGGCATTTGGCCCAACGGCCAAATGCCTCATTCCCTTCTTGGTCGCGCCCTGATCGGGGGCGCCCAGCCCATTGGCTGGTGGGCCCCTGTCGCCAGCGTCATAAAAGAGAGGTAGGGGCCGGGGCGGCACGGACGACGAAGTTCACCGTGAGCCGCCACAAACCCTAACCGACATAGCCCTAAATCCGATCTAAGAGGGCGGCGCTGAAGCGACGGGAAGCTCCACCACCGCCTCTACCGACGGGATCGACCACCGCTGCCTCTTCTCTACCGACGGGATAGACCACCGCTGCCTCTTCTCTACCGACGGGATCAACCACCGCCAGGAGACGTCACCGCAAGGGAGATCGCCTCCGCCCGGGACACGCCATGGCCAACCCTACCTCCTCTACACTCGACGGTAACCTCTCTCTCTCTCGGTCACTCTCGGATCCGATCCAAAACTATGAACCCAAAACAGAAAACCCCAGATCCAAAGAGATCAAAAGAGCTAACAATTGTTACTATACCCAACCTACTGCTGCTGTGGTAAAGGGCGCAAGAGGCGGGTGACTGCTGTGCCCGAACACAATAGGCGCGGGAGGATGCAGGGAAGCTAGCTAGATGTAGGTGTGACACGGGCAACAGTATCCAAAATTGGACACACTAGCCTAGAAATCTAGAATAGTCCTAGAATACCGACGTCGAAAGTCGTGCCTGCCGCGTCGGACATGAACACATGGCCGAACTTTGTGGGCCATAGGCGATACTAATAGCCAATGAAATCAAGGGCACATGACTACACGAGTGAAGCATATACATGAAGAAAGCGGAGACTAGGACCAGTCAAGTAAGCAAACGTGACAAGATGAAACACTGCCACCGACCCTTCCAGGAAGCTCCACTGCAAATTGTGCTCACCTTTCCATCAGAGACGGCGGTGCATATAAGAACAAGCCATTTGGCAAAGAGCACTGGACTAACTGGAGTCTTCGTCACTGCGCATTTGAGGTCTAGAGGACACTGGTGTTAGTGTGCTACGCGCACAGTGTTAGTCAGCCATGGATCGCTTGCCACTGATCGCGGCGTCGGCGTCGACGTCGACGGAGGGTGGGAGTGTGGTGAACGCGTACAAGAAGGCGCTGGCCACGGCGGCCACGGCGGCCGCGTACGCCGTGCTGGTGCGCAGCATGGCGCGGGAGCTCCTCCCGGACGAACTGCGCGCCGCGGTGCGCTGGGGCGCAGCGTTCGTGCGCGCCCGCCTCGGCGCCGCCAAGAAGGAGCGCCACACCATCGTTATCCGCCGCCAGTTCGACGGCGGGTACAGCGAGAACTACCTCTTCGACGCGGTGCGCACGTACCTGGACACCAAGATCGACCCGCGCGCCATGCGCCGCCTCTGCCTCGAGCGCTCCCGCCGCAAGGAGCCCGACGGGAGCAGCAGCTGGAGCACGCTCCTGTGCATGGAGCCCGGCGACTCCACCACCGACGCCTTCGAAGGCGTCGAGTTCAAGTGGACATCCATCGAGACCGACGCCGACGACGGCAAGGGCAAGGGAGGCGGAAGGCGCTGGAACACGCTCGAGTACCTGGAGCTCAGCTTCGACGCCGAGCACACGGACATGGCGCTGGAGCGGTACGTGCCTTTCATCATGACCACGGCGGAGCAGCTGCAGCGGCTGGACCGCGGGCTCAAGATCTTCATGAACGAGGGGCGGGGGTGGAAAGGCATCAACCACCACCACCCGGCCACGTTCGACACGCTTGCCATGAACCCGGAGCTGAAGCAGGCCGTCATCGCCGACCTCGATCGGTTCTTGAAGCGGAAGGAGTATTACCGGCGTATTGGCAAGGCGTGGAAGCGCGGGTACCTTCTCTACGGCCCGCCCGGCACCGGCAAGTCCAGCCTGGTCGCGGCCATGGCCAACTACCTCTGCTTCAACCTGTACGACCTCGACCTCTCCGAGGTGCATCTCAACTCGACGCTGCAGATGCTGCTCATCGGCATGCCCGACAAGTCCATCCTCGTCATCGAGGACATCGACTGCTGCTTCGACGCCAAGTCGAGGGAAGACCGCAAGACGCCGGAGCCGGCCTACGTCGACGCCAAGACGACCGCAAGACCGCAAGACGCCGACGGCCCGCCGGGCAAAGCGTACCACCCGGGAGATTCCCAGCAGCAGAAGATAACGCTCTCCGGGTTGCTCAACTTTATCGACGGGTTGTGGTCGACGAGCGGCGAGGAGCGCATCATCATCTTCACCACCAACTACAAGGAGCGCCTCGACTCAGCACTTCTCCGGCCGGGGCGCATGGACATGCACGTCCACATGGGCTACTGCTGCTGGGAGGCATTTAAGACGCTGGCCTGGAACTACCACCTCGTCGACAGCCACCAGCTGTTCTCGGAGATACAAGAACTACTCGCACATGTGGAGGTGACGCCGGCCGAGGTGTCCGAGATGCTGCTGCGGAGCGAGGACGCCGACGTTGCACTGCGAGTGCTTGCAGATTTCCTCCAAGACAAGAGACGGAGGACAAGGCAAGAGACGGAGGACAAGAACGACGTAGCAGAAGAGAAGGCATTGCAGTACTAATTCTTCAGTATTAGCATCCTCTTTCAACATGGATTCTATTATGCATCAATCATGAGAACAAAAAATTTGGCTTTCTAATGTCTTTTAACTGTTTTCAGTCTTATGGTTCTGAATCACTACACTTGACTGATCAAAACAGCTGTTATGTACAAGAATCTGCGACTTTGACAAAACAAAACTCACAACACAAAAGTCTCAAGAGCTAAATTCCAACAAAACTTTCAACTGTTGATATTTCAGTGAATAATCATGACATTTTACAGTGGACCATATCAATACATTGCACCAATTTCAGACTTTCAATGTATGTACTTGCAAGTTTTCAGCGGAACTGAAAACATCAGCTTCTTTAGTGGAACCTGCTACCGCTAAAATTCCCGAGTCCCAAACTCTTGTAAAATTTGAAGGTCCTCCATCTCCGTTCCTCTCAAATTGACAGCTTCAGGCTACCTCTTCATTACCTCCTTTTCCCAATTGGGGAAAATTTGGTCATTGCAACATTCCATCCTTGACATCACAGGACATCAAACATATGCGATGACCTTATTAAACCACGGAGGCTTGCAATTTTTACACAAACCAATTTCACAAAACACACATAATTCCTCTCAAAAGTAACCACAAGAGGATTCACGGCTTGACGCAGCCTCTACTTCAATTGGATGCTCCTCCAATTGGGTTGCCTTCATCATTTGCCTTATCTCCTGAACCTTCCCAAACCCCCGCTTCCGCTTCAAAAACTCTTCCAAAACCCTAAATGCACACTCTGTAGGTGCCATCCCGGTCTCAATCATCTCCCTAAAGCACCTATATGCTTGGACAACCCAATCTCTGCAACACAAACCAGTTAGCAGAACATCCAATGCATGCTGGTGAGTGGTGAGGTACACATCCCTTTCCGATCAGATAATCCCACAGATCTGTTGGAAATTAATCTAGAATTTTCAAGTATAGGGTGTTAGGATTCTGATGCAATTAACATCGGATCAATTTAGTTTATTTTCTTACTAAAAAACGAATTGGATCAAAGAATCCAAGTGCTTAGCCTATATAAAGGCACCTATGGTCTTATAACTTGAACAACAAGAGCAATAGAGCAAGAGAAAATCAGAAAAGCTGCTGTTGTTCCGGCAGCACAAAAATTTTGTTGTGTTGTTGTGTTCACGTTCGAGGGTTCCATTGCGTTCGCGTGTGTTCGTCTTTGGTTTGGGCCAACAATTGGTATAAAAACTCTAGATTCGAAACCTTAGCTGCTACCCCGGGAGGGGTGATCTCGACTCCCGGGGTGGCATATACGGCGTGGCGGTGGGTGCGGCGGCGTCCCAAGGCGCGTGGCGGCCGGCTGTGCATAGCAGATGCATAGCGGCGGAGCGCACGGCAAGGTGTGAGGAGGCGAGGTGCGAGGAGAAGCTGTGCGGCGCGGACGGGCAACGCGTGGCTCGGTCAAGCGACGACGGCTCTCGGCGGTTGCGGCACTACCCCTCGGGCGCACGAGGTATAGCGCGTCATGTTGCAAAGAAATGCCGCTCACGCAGGTTCATAGACAAAGGATTTACACCTCGATCTGGCGGCATCCAAGGCACCGGCGAAGGTGGATTCGGTAACCTTCCAATACCCAATACTCACTGAGACCAACTATGGCTCTTGGGCGGTGAAGATGAAGGTGTTCATGCGCGCACAAAGGGTGTGGGCAGCGCTAGAAGGCAAAGAGCTGGTCGATGAGCGCAAGGACCAGATGGCTCTCGCCGCCATATTCCAAGCCGTGCCCGAGGCCATGATGATGGTCTTGGCCGAATATGAGACGGCCAAGGAGGCTTTGGACACTCTGAAGGAGATGCACGTCGGCGCTGACCGCGTCAAGGAGGCACGAGCGCAGACTCTCATGAGTGAGTTCGATGTAATGAAGATGAAGGAGATCACTAAGTCCATCAATGACTTCGCCATGAAGCTGACCACCATCGTCAACGAGATTCGTGTCCTCGGAGACAAGATGGAGGAGTGCACCGTCGTGAAGAAGTTTCTTCGTGCCATGCCTGTAAAATTCTTGCCGATCGTCTCCACCATTGAGCAATTTGCTGATATGAAGACGATGACGATTGTGGAGGTGGTTGGGCGACTGAAGGCATACGAGGAACGCACAAAGGGACGGTGGCACGGCGAGGAAGGTGAGCATCTACTACTCACTCGTGACGAGTGGGAATCCAGGTCCAATAAAAAGGGCGCCAACAACTCTGGCATGAAGAATCGCAAGTTCGACAAGACGAAGATTCGCTGCTACAACTGTCAGGACTACGGGCACTTTGCTTCTGAATGTCGTAATCCCAGAAAGGAGAAAGCGGAGGCGCATTTAATTGTGGCCGGTGCTGAATACGAGCCAGCGTTACTCTGATGCTAAGTTGAGTCCAGGACATTGAGGAGGCGTGCTCGCCGTCCTGAGTCGAGTCTGTTGAGTTTAGTATGTGACGTTGAGGAGGCGTGTTCGCCGTCCTGAGTCGAGTCTGTTGAGTTTAGTATGGGACGTTGAGGAGGTGTGTTCGTCGTCCTGAGTTGTGTCCGGGATGTTGAGGAGGTGTGTTCGCCATCCTGTGCAGAGTATCAGTTGGGCAGGTCGTAGTTGAGACCGACTGCCGGAACAAGTTAGAGTCGGCAAGTCTATATTAGGGGGATTGTTGGAAATTAATCTAGACTTGCCAAGTATAGGGTGTTAGAATTCTGATGCAATTAGCATCGGATCAATGTAGTTTATTTCCTTTGTTAGCTTTCCTAATGTGAGTTCGAGTAGGTTTCCTACTAAGAAACGAATTGGATCAAAGAATCCAAGTGTTTAGCCTATATAAAGGCGTCTATGGTCTTATAACTTGAACAACAAGAGCAATAGAGCAAGAGAAAATCATAAAAGTTGTTGTTGTTCCGGCGGCACAAATTTTTTGTTGTGTTGTTGTGTTCGCGTTCGAGGGTTCTATTGCGTTCGCGTGTTTTTGTCTTCGATTTGGGCCAACAAGATCCAGCCCAAGATCGGGTCGCCCATTCTTGCAGAAGACCTTCATGAGCAACATTGTCGTCCTGGTCCTTGGAATGAACCCTGAGCCAACCATCTTGCCATATATCCTCTAGATCCCCTCCAAGTCACCAACCCTCCAAACCCGCACAACATTGTGTTGTAGCTAACATCATCCAAACCGATCCCCTCCCATTCTGCTCCATCTCGCTCATCACCGCCATCCCAGACTGCAAATGTCTCACCCCTCGCATACGCGCCCTTGAGCGCATTGTGAGCCCCCACGGTCCGGCATCACTCCCCACTTGTCCATTACATCAAACAGGTGACGCGCACGCTAGACCTGGGAGTTGGGCCATGCCATTCTGGACCGGCCTAAGGCACGGCCAGCACACCACGTGGCGGACCAACGGGAGGGCCTGGCCGGTCCGGGCTGGGTCGGGCCTACGGATGAGGCATGATAGAAGGCACAACACGGCCCGGCCGATAGGGCTGTGCTCGGGCTGGCCCGGTACGACAGCAGCACAGCGACACGCCAAGCCTATGCCCGCCTAAGCCCGCGCTCGCCGGCCGTGACGCCGCTACCGCTCGCCAGCGACGCCGCACCACCCACGCCGCGCTTGCTTCTACCTCGCTGCTCGCCGCCCTCGCGACGCGTGTCGCGCCCGCCCATGCTCGCTTAGCCACGCCACCCAAGCCCGCGCGCTGCAGATCTTGGCTCTCGCTGCTGCAGCGCGCCCGCCCGCCCCACTGTGATGCCACAGCCACTGCGCCCACGCCGCGACGCCTTCACCTTGGCCGCCCGCGATGTCTTGGCAGGGGAGGCGATGAGGGAGAAGCAGGGGGAGATCAGAGGCGGTGGGGGAGAAGGGGGAGACGCAGGGGAAGGTGGTGGGGAGAAGGGGGAGGCCGGGCGCGATGGGGGAGAAGGTGGAGCCGTGGAGGCGTTGGGGGAGGTCGGGCCACCGGGGAGAAGGGGGAGGCGCGGGGGGAAGGCCAGGGGGAGAAGGGGATGCTGCTGGGGAGATAGGGAGGCGCCGGGGGAGGGGGAGGGGGAATGGGGGAGGCACCGGGGGTGGGGGAGGGGGAATGGGGAGAAGTCGTGGTGGCAGTGAGGCTTGGGCCGGTGGGGAGAACTAAGAAGGGGTAATGGGGAAGCCAAGGGCGTTGGCGCAGTTGTCACTGTGTCTTGCATGATGGCGATGGCGATGGGGTTGCAGGGGCTGGAATAGCTGATGGCCCATCACTCCATCACATGAAGGCACACAGCAACGCAAAGCGAAGTGACGATGAGGAGACATGGAATCACGGAATAATTTTTTTGTGTCTGATGTATTTTTAGTAGAAATTAGAGAACAACGAGCGGGTGGAAAAGAGGCAACAGACAAGACAACAACTTTGTGCGAGATTCTTTTCGGTGACAAAACGAGGTAGAGAGAGAAGGCAACGGGCAAGACAACGGCTTTACGCAAGATTCTCTCTCCGACTTATCGTGCCTATAAAAATGAATATTCGCAGCTCATTTCTTCACCACTGAAGCTCAGCTTGTCTTTTGCTTATTTATTCACCATCGAGCGTAGCACGTTTTCCATTCTCTGATTCTCTCTTTGCTCTAGTGCTCTGTATAATAGAAAACATGCTACCAAGGAGTCGAAGCATAAAGCTGGCGGGGGGAGCGGCGGAGCTCGGTAGCACTATGCTATCAAGGAGTCATAGCACGAAAGCAGTAGTGGGGAGAGGGAGACGCTCAGTCTCACGCCGCTCAATCTCCCGCCACTCCCCTAGTCCTCCTCCTGCCGCCTCTCCCATTGATGCTCATCGGTTCTCCCAGACATGGGGTACTACGGTATGGATGACCGTCATATGAACAGTGTAGAGGGATACAAGGAGTACCAACGTGGTTTGGACCTGATGGAGATGCAAGACTTCGGTATCTCATCCACGGATGCCAATATTGGTGGGTCCGCGCCCGGCAGCAGCAGCGCCGGGCGAAGGGTGGAGTGCTGAAAGCACATGACCTGGAGCGAGAAAATTCGAGATGGCCAAATGGTAGAGATTGCAACTTGTAATTATTGCAAAGCTCAAATAACTACTCATACAGGTGGAAGGGACGGGGCACTTGAACCGCACTACAAAGCATGCTTTAAAAAAGATAGGGGCACACACGCGAGGTGAAGGAGTCCAGACGAGGCTCAACTTCGAGGCTAATGGCTCTGTATGTACTTGGGCATACAATTCTCATATGTCCGTGAGGAAATTGCTAGATACATTGTTTTCGAGGATCAACCGATTAGGATAGGTGAAAGTCGCTCGTTGAAAGAATGATCCAACGCGGCTTTTATCCACGACACCAACATGTTAGTAAGAGAACGTCATCGTCTGATATTTTAGGTATGTATAGTAGAGAGCTAGCAGTACTAAAAGAAATTTTTCTAAAAGTTTAGTACTCTTTTGCTTTAACTTCGGATATTTGGACATCATCACACCAGAAAACTACCTACCTTAGTGTTGTAGCCCATTATTTAGATGATGAGTATAAACTAAACAAGAGAGACATGGGGTTTAAGTTAATTACTGAATCACACACGAGAGATGCCATTACTGAGCTCATACTAGGGGTACTTGAGGATTTTCATATAGGAAATAAGATTGTTTCTATAACTCTTGATAACGCATTGGCGAATACGATGGCTATGAACATCCTCACCCCAAGGTTACAGACATATATCGGTGGATATGTTCTCCACCAGAGATGTGTATATCATATCCTCAACCTCGTTGTACAAGATGATATGGAGGTGATTGACGTTTATTTGAACAATATCTGTTATGCCTTTTGTTTCCTCTCAAGTTCAACGGTGGTGGCAGTTCAGTTCACGGAGTATTGCGTAGCCAATAATAAGATCAGAAGAAAATTCGGTCTTAACATGAAGATAAGGTGGAACTTGACATACATCACACTGAAGAAGGTGCCCATGGCGCATGGTATTAATCTTAGCAAGAATCAGCGTTCTGCGACCACTGATGAGAGAGACAAGATGAGTAGAATTCAATATACTTCGGCTATTGGATATATCATGTATACTATGTTATGTACACGACCAGATGTGTCGTATGCTCTAAGTGTTACGAGCAGATATCAGTTGTATCCAGGTGAAAGTCACTGTATAGCAGTCAAAAATATCCTTAAGTGCTTGAGAATGACTAAGGATGCATTCCTTATGTATGGTGGTGAGAAAGAGCTGGTCGTAAATGGTTACACCGTTGCTGGCTTCTAAACCGGCAAGGATGATTTCGGATCGTAATCAGTGTGGTCAACGTCTTAGACCAGTGTGGTTGAAGTCTTGGATCAGTGTAGTCGAAGTCTTGGACCAGGGTGGTCGAAGTCTTATAACAGTGTGGTCGAAGTCTTAGACCAAGGTGATGTGAAGATATGCAAAGTACACACGGATTTGATCCGTTGACAAAGCCTCTCCGCAACCTAAGCATGAGGTGCACATAAGAGCAATGGGTATAATAAGATACCTATATGATTGACTCTAGTGCAAGTGGGAGACTGTTGGTGGTATACCCTAGGCAATCATAGAGATGATTGTATCACGCCTATGTTTATGAATTATTGAATAAGTATTATTATATTCCTTAAATGAATCATCAGTTATAAAGATAAACGAGTATGTGACTTGTTGGTGAAGCTCTTTTTAACTTATGATGATGTCATTCTAAATGTATCACTAGTCGTATGTCACTGGTTGGAACACTAGTGATCATATCGATCAACACATGTATTGATTGATGTACATGTTTTACCGGTCATGGATATAGGGATATTAAATCAATAATGTGAACACATGTTAAAAACATGGTGTTGGATTGACCCACCTTGGGACATTGCTGAGATTGTTACGCTTTCACGTGTCATTTGTTGGTCTCAAACAATGATGATGTATAATCATTAGACCTGAGATCAACATGGTTTCCTACATGTGTAAGAGTACACTTTGGGGTTACCAAACACTACTCGTAACTAGGTAGTTGTAAATATAGCTTTCAAGTATGCTATGAAATATGCAGAGGGATGTGACTGGTCGGATATGGGATTTGCCCCTCCTAACATAATAGGGAAGATGTCTCTGGGGCCCTCGATGTTGTCCGATAAAGAAAGTGCATGGCCATGCCACTGGTGGTCGAAGAGTTCGACCACATGAAGTTATCCGACACTCGATCGAGAAAGTATTGAACAGTCCATAGATGACATAACATCTCACCTAGAGTTCAACCAGATATCGTGAGGTAAAGGGAGAATACACAAGCTGGTTGTTCAGTTTGATCAGATACATACTAGTCGTATGGAGATACGAGCTGGTCGTAGGCTGGTCGAACATGATCACTAAGTGGTCTAAACCTGGTTGTATGGAGTTACGAACTGGTCGAGACCACATACGGGCTGGTTGAAACCTAGTCGTAAGAAGTTACGAACTGATCGAGACCAAATAGGACCTGGTCATAGATCATATTACATTAATATTTGTTTGATATAATTTATGTGTATTCGGGAATTATTATATCCTGCTAGGTACCATTAACGACTCGTGGTCGGAAAATGTTTTCGAGTCACAACCGAACTACGCATGAACCTACAGGGTCACACACTTAACGGGTTGGAACAAACCAGTACAGATACGATTCGTCAAACGTGTTCAGATAGGATCCGTCACGGGCACTATATAAGGAGATACTTGAGGCTATAGGAGGAGAGGTAACAGACAACAAGTGAGTTGTTCCAAACCTTAACCGCCATCTCTTTTAGAGGGTCTTCCCGTGCGACTTGGTGCTAGCACACCGGCGTACGACGTTCCTGTCCTGGACGTGTGGATATCGTAGAGGCGCTACTGCAGTTGCTGTTGTGTTTGAGGATGATCCGCGACTTTGCAAGAGAGGTGATCGGTTGCTCGAGAAGACGTTCGACTACATTGGACGATTGACTACGAGGACAATCGACTACAGTGAACGATCGATCACGACCACTACACCAACACGCTCTTCGTTGGACTAGACTGCTCCAACTCTTCTTCCTCTGCGTTGCGCGTCTGGTGGTAACGATCTGTGTTCTCTTACTTGCATGACATCCTGGTTTACGTGGTAGATTTTTTGAATTATCAGCTAGCGTAGCCTACTCGTATCCCTTACTTTTGCGGATAAATATGTGCACACATGTATAAGATACTTGAAGGATCTTATGTTGGTAATTAGAATATCTGTGTTTGTTGTTTGCCATAAGATTCTAAGTGGCTTGTTGATTGGATGGAAATTACGCATGTGTGGATATCGTGAGGATATGTGCATGATCTTAGGATGATGAGTCAATTGGCAATGGCTTTGTTGGTTTGCAAAATCTCGCGTTTTCGGTTTTGTTTCAGGTCTGTCAGACCACAAGCGGTCTGACCGGTGGCAGGGGCGGTCAGACCGCCCGTGGAGAGGTCCGACCGGCCGTGTTGGCCGGTCCGACCGGATATGTTGATTTTGGAGCTGAGCCAAAAATAGGATGTGTAGGCAAGTGAGGGGAGTCTCCTGGATGTGGTCACATAATTTTTGGAGCTCCCAGTCAAAAGTTCTATTCATTTGAAAATTCCAGAAGGTTTCAAATTTTCAAGATGAAAATGTGGCTAAGTCATTTCGGGCGGTCCGACCGCCGTTATGGAATTGGTCGGACTGGCCTGAAATCGGTCGGACCGGTCGTGTGGGGCGGTCAGACCGCCAATCACTTAGAGCTTGGCCTTATTGGCATTGATGTGATTTTGATTGTGTTTATTGTGTGAACTTCAATGCTTTATTGTTGCATATTGCATTGTTGAACTGACGTGGGTCAAGTTGTGAAGAACTTGTTCCCGGAGACGATTTGTTTGTCTATTGCTGTGCAGGTGGCTTGCAGGTCAACGACGTCAACAGTGAGGTGGATCGGGACTACGCTTGGAGAGCTGAGGTCCAGAACGATCATGGATGCCGGGTGAGGTCGTGTGACTCAAGCATGGTGCAGAATGGGCAAGATGGATCGAACAGGTAGTTCGGTGCAGCTAGTTGGATCAGGCGGTACGGAAGTCGGTGCAAGTCTCTGGGAGGTTCCGATGGGATTCGGACGGGAGAGACTTGGCGACGTGATGAGAGCCGCTAATCAACCTACACGTGGTGAAGCAGGCGATTGCTTCAACAGATTTGTGTGAGTGGGTCCCATGTGTGTGTGGGTCCCAAGTGTGAAACCCTAGCTCTCCTATAAATAGAAAGGGGGGAGATGTAAAACCCCTTGAAGCATTCATTTGGAGCTCTCTTCCTTTTTCTAGGGTTTGGAGAGGAGAGGAGAGGAGAAGCTAGGGTTTGGAGAGATTGTGTGTGCTCTTTGGTGAGCTCTTGTCCTCCTTGAGGGAGTGGCTTTGTAAGCATCTTGTGGGATCAATCAATCTTGTGATGCTTGCTTAAGAGATCGATTGTCTCCTTTGTGTTCTTCTCTCTTTTGTTGATTTTGGTGCTTCCTTGATTCAAGTGTTTATACTTGGTCTCTTAACCGATTTTATCTTGCTTTGATGTGTGAGAATACTCCTAGATTCATCTAGACCATCAACCCCCACAAGCAAGTCTTGAATCAAGATTTTCATATTTCTAGGGTTTGTGCACTTCTTTGGTAAAACCTTGAGAGATCAATTCTACGAAGTGGATCTGGAGGATCGTCGCTAGAAATAGGTCTCTAATATCCTTAGGGAGGTGTGTTCCAAATTTGGTCAAGTTTCATTGGTTGAATCAAAAGTTGGACCAAATTTCGTTTTGGTTTTGGGCTTGGTATTTCGGTTCTGGACTAAATCGGTCGGACCGATTTATATACGGCGGTCAGAGCGCCAACATTCGGACCGTCCGTTAACGGCCGGTCGAATCGATTTCAAATCGGTCGGACCGCCCTTTGGCAGCCGGTCAGACCGCCAGTGTCCAGACTAGCCCAGTGAGATCAATTCTCCACATTTGTGTCTTGTGGTTAAAGGGGGTTATCGAATTCAGCACAAGGCTTCCTCTGTGCGTGTACTGATCTTCTTAGCTTTCATAGCTAAAGGAGTAAAGTTTGTGTTGAATTTGATTAAGGCGAAAAAGTCGAGGAAGCGCCTATTCACCCCCCTAGTCGCCTTTACGGTCCTACAGCATGAAACTTTAATTTGTAGGAATAATTACCTTATGTATATTGGTTTTCTAAGTTTATAACTTATATTATGTTTTATTTGAAATCTGTTGCAACACACAGACACTTGTCTAGTTCCCACTAGTATAAGATTCCAATGTTTGGTTGATTTGTAGAAAACTAAGTTCAAATATTTCATAACTCGAACCACTAAGTCCACAAAGTTAAATTACATGATTTGAAGTTTCAAACTATGAATTAGGTTAACATCTATAAATTTGAATTTGACAATTTAAAATTCCAACATTCCAATTTTCATTTTTTATGATTCAGATGTTCAAATTTTGGATTTTGTTATTTTAGTTTAAATTATTGGTATTTGAAATTCCAAAACTAAAAAAAAATTGACACTTTCAAATTCTTATTTATAAATTTTACATTCTCAAAATTTGAATGTTTGAAATACAGAATTCAAAATTTGAAAAATATATATTTTCGAAATCCAACCTTGAAATTTTGATTCTTCAAATTTAAATTATTTGAATTTAAGATTCCAAAATTTAGGATTCAGATTTTGATATTTTAGTTTCGAAATTCATATTTTGAAGAAAAAAATGATTTTAAAATTCCATAATTCAGATATTCGAATATTAAAATAAATCATAATTTGGATTTTGAATTCTAAAAGTTCAAAATTTGATTGTAATGAATGAAAGCATATGATAACAAACACAATAACAAAGATTTGTTTCCCTTGGTAATCTAAGATAGACATTATTTTCTACGAGAATCAGATTTCTGGAATTGATGGTAATTTGTTTCCCAAGGTAATCTTATATTCATGTTTCAGATTACAAGATGTTTTACGAAACAAGGTAATCTCATAGGATTAATGAACGATAATCATTGAAGGATTCTGTCAACCAAACGCAACTTAAGGATGTTTTTGGGAGCTTTGACTTTTCACTCGGAAAAGCAAAAAGTGAAAAATCGTCCCAAACAAATAACTTTCTCCAACCACTTTTGTCAAAGCCAGAGCGTGGAGAAACCGAAAGCCACCCAGTGGCAGCTTTGACAATCACGGAAGACAGAACACACACGATCATGGAAGACAACACACGCGAACATAGGTAGAAGATGAACACACGAGAACTTGGTGTCGCTCGGTCATTGGCCAGTCGGAAGGGCGAGACATGTGCCCTCCTGCTCGTAGGATAGGTCGGGTTGGTCGCGTGGAACTTCACTTGGGTCGTCTCAGGTTGCAGCTGCATTGTGGTGGTCGGGCCTCGGGCGCACCAAGCAAAAGAACTGCAGTACTTGCTTGAGAAAAGTGTGACTCGGCACGGTTTCTATGACATGCAGGCAGATTAAATATCCTCATCTACCAAGCTGCATATTGCCAATTTGAAGCAAAATCACTATCTAGCTAGCTTGTGTAATCTTATTTTTAAGAGGGAAGTGATCAAATAATCTAGATAAAGGATCTAGGATTGTAAGGGCTAGAAAGAATTTCGAGTGTTCTCCCACGAAAAAAAAACAGTCGAGTGCTGATTAAACATCGCTATAACGTTTTACGATGGAATGCTAAGCTAGCTCTAATTGTATCACTTGAAATTTATAAACGTAAAGGAATCGGCATATGCAATGCATGTTTCATGTCTCAAAAAAAATGGTGAAAAAAAAGAGCCCTCTAGGGGGGAAAAACTCAAGGTACCTAAAATCTTTTGAGAAATCCATTTTAATATCAATCCTAAAAAAACGGCTATTCAATAAACGGAACCACAAAAAAAACTAAATTTTGCAAAGGCTACATAATGGAGGTATCTAGGCAAAAATAGTATGCTATTTTGTTTAGAAGTATTCAAGTTTTGTACCTTACATCTAGATCCAATGGATCTTATCCATCCCCTCAATTATATAAATCTCTCCTCTCATCTCTCCTCCCATCCGCTCAACTCCCAAACCCTACACCCCCCCTCGCCGCCTCACCGACATCATATCCGTTGTTCCTTCACCACGCCACACGCATCCCCTGACCCCCACCCAACCCCAATGCACGTGCCACCTCCCTCCACCGCGTTGTCACCATCCTTGACGTTGGCCCTGCCCACCGCCGCCTCCCCCATTCTTCCTCCACTTCGGCGAGACTCCCTGCACCGCCCTTCTTCCTCGTCTCCAGCAGCTACCGCCATCGCCATTGTCTCTCGCCGCCTCCTAATTTCTCTCGTCTTGTCGCCCTACTGACCTCCACCATCCACCGCCCTCACCCTCCTCTGACCCGCGACACCACCATCGCCTCACTGCCCCGCCACCACCGCCTGTTTGCTACCTTCCCCGGCCTTCCTCTATACCTGGGGATCCAATGAAACCAACTTGTTGGAGTTTGTCGCCGGAGTTTCGCCGTGGTCGCCGTAGACATCACCTGAGGCATGAATCTCAGAGCAAATCAGAGGGATTGAAAATTCAAGTGCTCTTAAGGTGAGAAACACATGAGTACTCTTTAGTAATTTCTCATGATAAAATATGGCCCATTTAAGCCCAGCCCAACAGAGGAGCGTGCATTTCGAAATCTGACCGTTGGCGGCCAACTATAATCTCCCGCTCAAACCCCAAATGCCCCAACCCCACCACGAGACGACCCCCACAATCCCCGCTCCTCTCGAACCTTCCCGACCCCATGGAAGCCCTCCCCACCCGCTCCCGAACCTTCTAGAGTCTTCCTCTCCCGCCGCCATGAACCGCCGCGAGCCCACCGCTTCCCCGTTCCGCGACCTCTCCAACCTCCGCACCCCAAAACCTAACCCCAAATCCCCCTCTCCGCTCTTCTTCACCGCCTCCAAAACTCCGCTCCCCGTCCCCACCCCGACGCCCCTCCGCCGCCGGAGACCGATCGCCGGCGCTGCGAACCCGACGCCCCTCCGCCGCCGCCTCCGCGTGCTCGAGCTCGACCAGTCGCGCTCCGCCCGCCGCGCCGAGTCCGGCCGTGAGCGCGCACTCCGTGCCTTCGCCGGCTCCGCCTCGTCATGGCTCTCTCTCCTCCTCCGCGACCCCTCCGCCTGCGGCTGCTCCCCCGCCGCGGCCGCCACGGGCACCCACGCCCCCGCTGTGGGCAAGCGCGACGCGCTCGATGGCGATCGAACGCGCGGGCGCAGCCCGAAGCGTCACCGAGGTGGGGACCGCAGAGGGGAGAGGAGGAAGGCGATGGCACCGGCTATGGCGGCTTCGTTAAAGGAGTCCCTGAGGGAGGTGTGCAGCCTGGAGGATGTGACGGAGAGGATGGGGACGTACATGAGTACGGAGGCGTGCGAGGAGGTGCTCGTCATGATGTGCCAAATTTGCAAGGTGAGGATTTTCTAGGGCTTAGATTTTATGGTATTGAATTTGAACATGGTGGTGTACTTAATTTGATAATTGTGTTAGGTTAGGGCAGATGAATTGAGTTGAATTATCTGGGGTGCCCCCTTATTTTTTAACAGACTTTGATAATTGGCCGTGTTGTTGGATATTTCTGTGGGCTCTACTGGGTGAAATAGACAAGATGCAAAGGTTGAGGTTGATCTTACTTTAGTGACGTGTTATGATTTGTCATTTGTACATAGAAACGATAATGTACAGTGTCTCCTCTTGTATTGCACATCTCTTTATTGTCTGTAAGAGCATGTACAATGTGATATGCTTGTATACGAGTGCTTAAAGAAGAAGATTATAGTCACGTCATCAAGCACCTATGTAAAAGTCATTTTCTCCGATGCAAGCATCTCTTTTGTAAGTGATTAGATAAGTGCTTAGATGATTGTATTATCTATTAATTATATATAGCTATATACATAAGCACTGATGCCTAATCAAGTATCGATGCTACAAAATTAGCACCTTATCTGTTCTACGTGGTAAAAAAATCAATTTTTCTTTGCTAAGCACCTTTCTAAGTACCTGCATTGTACATGCTGTTTGTTGTTAATGAAAATGTTTTAGTAGTAAAATCTAAGTTCAGTATCTAAGAGCACTTTCTAAATTAGCACCTTTCTAAGAGCACTTGCTGTTTGTTGTTAATGAAAATGTTTTAGTAGTAAAATCTAAGTTCAGTATCTCTAGTCTTCATCCTTTAACACTGTAATTTTGTATTTTCTAAAATGGACCTAGAATATCTTAAAAGCCACCATTGATGCTCTAAGTGGTAATGTTTTTTTTTCAGAACATTGATGAGAGTAGACTGAAGATGAAAGCACATTGCCCCCTAGTTACTGATCTTAGGCTGAAAGAGAAAGCAACAAGAATTTTCATGTGTTACAACCCAGAGTGGCTCAGGATAGGCTTGCATATTGTCCTTGGGGGTGATTCCTTGCTACAAAATGGGTCACGGAAACGGGACAAGGAGGTTCCCTTTCTGAAACTTATTCTGGAGAAGCAGTTGTTTGCTCAAAATGTGACTGCAAAATCTTTAGCTCACAACAAGATGGTAGAAGGGATCCACAGGCCGGCTTATACTGAAGCATTGGGCAACATCTTACTGAAAAGAATTTTTCTGCTTGTTGCTGCACTAGACAGAGCTAAAATGGAAAGTTCCCTACCTCTCAAATCAGGAATTGATGGCCTTGATGGTGGATCCTCTCCGTTGTTTTGTCACCCGGCCCAAATAAAATCTAGTCGGCAAATTATTCAGGGCAAGATAACCGAATCCATCTGCTTTTGATTCATTTTCTTTGTGAACCTGCATGTGTTTAATTCAGCTGCTCTTAACTTCTTTTACTGGTTCCTGAATTGTAGAGTCTTTGGGAGAGGCCATGCATGGAGAAGGTGACCTCCTGATGCATCTCATGACCATGGGATATAAACTGAATTATCAACAGGTATCCTGATTGCCAGTGTTGCACTACTCATGAAACAGAGTGCTGAACTGTGTCATTTTGTGTTTTAGTTATAAGTTTCCTTGGGAAATGGTTATCATACTTATTTGGATATTGGGTGGATTGTTCTAATTCTGTTTACTTTACCAGCTTGCTCTGTCAGAGTATGATTTCACTATAGCAAATTTATTTGAAGATCTCCAAGATGGCATAATTCTTTGTAGAGTTGTTCAGCTCCTGCTTTCTGATGCATCGATTATTTTGGTATGAATTTCTTTCTTCTACATTAATTAATCAGACGCTGATTGCCATTTGATTTACGGTGCAACGGGCTTCATTTCAGAAAGTGATTGCTCCCTCAGATACACATAAGAAGAAGTTGCATAATTGCACCATGGCTATCCAGTATATCAAGCAAGCTGGGGTTCCAATATCTGATGCAGATGGAGTCACAATTTCAGCAGAAGACATTGCTAGTGGGGATAAGGAACTGATTCTTTCATTTCTATGGAATGCGTTCATCCATATGCAGGTTAATCTAAAGATTATAAACATGTTATTCAGTATTGCCTTACTCCTCTCGAAGTTTTCTACTGTTAGAAACTTAGAATACACCTTTCGTTTGTCTCAAAGATCTGGAATTCTGGATTGCTCAATGTTTAGTAGTGGGGTTTTCACACACTGCATATACTACAATTACAGTAGGTATTTGCTAAAGTTTCAGTACTGTGCTCTTCTCTCAGTCTTTGACAACTTTTAATTGCCTAAATCAGAAGGGTTGCAGTAGCGACTTTCTTAGTGAGCAAATGTTTTAGTCTTCTCGTCCTAGTGCCTATTCTCAATCTAAATTATTAAATTGTGTCACAAACACTGTATGATGGTTCCCTATGATGTCTTGCAGTCCGTAGACTAATTATTTCAGAATGGTTCTGTCAAGGCAATGTTTTCATCTAACTCGTTTCGATGGATGTGTTGAACCTTAAGTTATCATGTTTCCAGAATAACAGCTTGTCATTCTTTAAATTTTACAATATTGTGGTCTTGTGCAGTTACCCTTGTTAGCAAACAAAACTTCACTAGCTCGTGAACTATCCAGGCTAAAAGCACCTGCAACGGTGAGTTCTTTGTATTCAGAAGATCAAATTTGGTTATTCCTCATAGTCTTTCATACTCCATTTTTAGAAATAAGTAGCACTAAGTAGTTAACATTAAAGATTCATACTATTACACAAAATTGCGGGATGTATTACTTAAATAGATAGGTCCTTATTGAACAATGCACTATATATGGTTCTTTTTTCTATCAGACTACCACTGAATCATATGGCTGCTTACTCTTGTAAGTGTTCTGAAAAGGTGCCCATGTCTTACCAAACTATTGCCAACAATTACTGCCTGCACTAGCAAAAAAAAATCTAGAACTCTGCTCCGCTGCACTTCACTGTCTACAGTCCGAAGGTGTGTGCATTGCACTAGCAGAAATGGGGCATGCGTGCTTGGCAGTACCAATGTATTCTTGCCCAAGCAACAGACCAAAATTCCATGACAAAGCTGTCATATAAGTCTGCTTCTGTATTTACGATTTTGATTAGAAACTTTTGTTCATTATTTTTATGAGGGGTTCTACTTCTTTCATGTCAGGAACAACCAATATCTGAGACCAAGTCACACATTGGCTTGCTTTACGATTGGATTCAGGTAGGGGTTCTTTTTATTTTCTTTCTGTTGCCTACATGCTCACCACATGTATGAGTCCATACTGCAAACCAAGATGATTAAATTGTAATGTTGTAACTAGCTGTCCTATGCCTGAGAAAAGACCCTTATTCTATTTATAAGCCTAGTATTATGAATATTCATAAATACATATTTTCTAAGTTTCCTTGTGCTTGTAGAATGCCGCCATGTTTCATTTCTATTGAAAACATTCATATCTGGGTTTTCATGTGCACACTATATATATAACTACATGCTGATGAGATTTGCTGCTTCATTATGATGTGACTTTGAGCTCATAGATCACACCCTTACATCTTTGATTGCATGTTAGTGTTTCATACTTTCATTGCCAACTGATTGGGATCCTTGTGAGCTTACTGTTCTTCGACTTATATGGACTTAACCTTACATTATGTCCTGCATTTGTTTGTCTAATTGCTACGCATTTTTTCCTTCATTCTTTTACAGGTGATATGTGCAAAATATGGCATTAGTGTGGAAAATTCTTCTCAGATTGACAGGAGAGCGGTGAACTTCTTCATCAACTATTATTTGAACATGAACATTCATAAGTTTCCTCTGAAGGTTGTCCTTAACTTTCATCAAGGCTTTCTGTTTCAATTTTTTTAATGTAATTCCACCTTTTTTTAGTGCCATTTTGCTTCCTGTGTGCTCATATTTTTATGTTGCTTGTTAGGAAACATTATCTGATTGTCGAAAGGAATTGTTCAGTTGTCATGAACCAGTTACTACAACTGATATCAACATCTGCCCATCAAGCAACATAGGAAAAGTGCTTGCGGGCTTTCTTCAGGTAGTGATTTACTTATTTGGACAACAAAGAGTTGTTTATTTCTCATACTTTTTCCGCAATCTGCAGGATTTTCCAGCTAGTGGCATCCTAGCTAATGATGTATTATTTGATGAAAAGAGTGCAATAGTTTTGATTGCGTTCCTTTCTTCACATCTGACTAATGATAAAAGATTGGTAATCTTTGTTTCATCACTTTTGCATGTTCTTTCTTTAATCATTATGTTGAAGTCCTGTTCGGCATGCATGAAACACCTTCATTGATTTATGTAGGAGGAACTAAGGAATTTGATCAATACGAGGCTGGGCTACAAAAGCCCGGAGACTAAGGTTTCTGCTAGGTGTAGATCTCGAGGAAAGAATGATATAAAGTATCAATCCTCTCAGACAGATAACACAAATAGTTCATGCACTAGCCAAGGTTTGTCCATTATCTCTTTGTTTGGTTACAAACAACCTCAGTTGTCCGATTGTTACATTGAACAAGCTGAAAATGCCTCTTTTTTGGAGGCTCTAACTATATAATTGTGTTCACAAACACTTTGAAAGTACTAGTTATTATTTTCTGCTGCTAAACAAATGGTATAATATTATTGTTACATGTTCTAGTCAAGTAGCCAGATTTATAATTATTACTCTGTGAGATTTCCATATTTAGTTTAACGATCGCTAACTGTGTTGGCAACATAAGATTTCTCTGCAAACTAGTCAATTTCATGTTATTGTTTTTTCCAGAGTGGGCTGCAACAATTATACAAACTCAAGCCAGACAAATTATTGCAAAGAAGAAATGTCATAACCTTAAGAAGGCAATATCTATCCTGCAAGGTGCTATGGGGGCTTGGTCAGCTATTATCATGAAAAGCAAATGTAGCTGTCTAACTGTTGCTGCCTCTACTCCCTGGCAAGCACATGGTACATTTCCCTCACTAATTCCTCATGATTCATGCACTGCATTTGCACCCATAATATTGTTGGCATCCGATTCTTTTCAGGAAACTACAACAGATATTTCGTTTTCATATTAGAAAGGAATAGATTTGTGCAAATGAGAAGATCTGCCTTTATGATTCAGCAGGCTGTAAGGATTTGGATTAGAGAAAGAAAGAGGCATGAGAACAATGAGCCTTTTGAAATCCATGAGTTCTCGGAAATTGCAGCTTCATCCAAAACCGATCGCATAGCTCCTGCTCCTCAGGAGCTATGCAATGGCGAGAATGAAACCATAGCTTCAGACACTCCCTGGCAACGTTGCAAGGATGTGGGTACCTCAATAGCTTCAGCTGCTCCTCAATGCCTTTGTTTTGATGAGACTGCCTCTACAGATTCATCCATTTCTCTGCAGCTCGGTGACAAACAGAACAACTCTGTAACTTCTGCTATTCAGCTGTGCAACAGTGGGCGTGACTCTGTAGCTTCTCCCAGTCCTCAGCGGTGTATGGTTGAGAGCGGCTCCATAAATTCCATCAGTCACCAGTTGTGTGAGGTTGAGCATTCCAGCACAGCTTCAGCCACTAAGCTTGTGCGTGAGGATGGTGTGGACAGTGGCTGCGATATTTCTTGTCGAGCTTTGTTCCAGCATGAACAACCAGTATCTACCCAGCTCGATTTCCTGTTTTGCAAGGAAGCAATGGCTGCTCGAAAGATACAATTTGCATACAGAAGATTTGCACACATTAGAACCTCAAGAATGTCTGCTGCAATTAAGATCCAGTGCCATTGGCGTGGTTTCTCCATGCGGATATATTTCACAAGGCAAGTTCAAGCTATCAATGCCATCCAAGCTGTAACAAGACACATCTTGTGCCACCGGGCTTTACAGCGGCATCGCCATGCTGCAATAGTAATTCAGCGTTGTGCCAGAGGATGGTTATCCAGAAAGCGACTATTAGGTTAGTATGTAAAGCAAATATAGCTCTTGATGTGTTCTTGTTGACTATTGACCGGCATTACTCATGCAGGGTCTTCTTCACTGCAAGGCTACACAAGCCTTGGTGCACCTTACCAAAATCAACATAAAAAATCTCATCAAAGTATTGAACTGAAAATTGTGGTATACTCAGTCTTAAGGCTACAAAGATGGTGGAGGATGGTCCTATTGCACCAGTCTACCAAAATATTAGCAATCTCAATTCAATCATCTGTTCGTGGTTGGTTGGCTCGGAAACAAGTAAATCGAATTATCTGCTGTATCTACGTCATTCAAGTATGTGTCCTACTTTTTGTTGGAGAAAATCCATTCTATACAATTGAATAACACTTGGTTCCACAGTATGTCACTGAATAAGTCCTTATTCCCTCTCTGTCATCCGTTTTCAAAATTTGTTGGCTCCATGCCATCACTGTCATCTCCCCGTCAATTGCTTGCCGTTAAGGTGTGCAAAGATGATTTTGCCCCCGTGAACACTTGAGTAGCAGCCAGGCCCCACCTGCCATTATCTCATCTTGTTCAATCCAATGAATCCATAGTTATAAAACCCGGACCGGCCCGACGGTTGAACCGGAAAAATCCGGACCCAGAGACTTTGTCGGGCCGGGCACACTTACAAGACCGGAGATGAAATTGATTTGGAAAAATCCGGCCGACCCGCTGGGTTTTGCTCATGAGGCCAATAGACAAGAAACCCCTCAAATGAAAAGGGTTTTGCAGGCACACTCACAACAAATTTTGAAAACGGATGACATAGAGGGAATAAGGACTTATTCAGTGGTAAATTGTGGAACCGAGAGTTATTCAATGGCATAGAATGGATTTTCTCTTTTTGTTATTGTATCTAGATTGGATAGTAACATTTTAGGGGGGAAGGTAGATATGATCAGTCTATTTGCAGAGATGGTGGAGAAAGGTTCTGTTTCTTGAATCAAAGAAAAGAGCTGTGATTGTTATCCAGTCCCATGCCCGTGGTTGGAAAGCACGACGGGCTGCTATTAGAAACAAGAAGTGTATAGCTATTATTCAGGTACCGACCAACCACCAATCATATGATGTTTTACATAGATGTTTGGTTTCAGTATACTAGTGCACTTCTGATTGTGCAATTTTTAATTTGACATTCAACCAACTGATTTTTTGCAGTCCTTCGTCAAAGCCTATCTTGTGAGGAAAGCTTCAAAGCAAGAAGTTGTTGATATAAGGTCTAGATTACAGAAGTCTTCTGCGCAAGTTGATGATGATATGCGCCTGATCAACAGACTGGTTGCTGCACTGTCGCAGCTCATTCACTGTAGGAGCATCAGCTGCATTCGACAAACTTGTGCAACATTAAGTAAATATATTCTTATGCTTCCTTTTTCAAATTTTCCTCCAGCCTACATTCATGTTACACTATTACACTGCGATATTGTATTCCTGGTTTTGTTGCAGTTTAGTCATTGACTTACTTGACATTGTTAGGACCTTACTGTTTTGTGATCCTTCACTAGTCACTTGACTCGAGCTGAGAGTGAGAGGTTACTATATTTGTACTGTTTCTCCTCCAGGTATCGCTACAGAGCATTCCGAGAAGTGCTGCGAGACACTTGTTGGTGCTGGTGCTGTAGACATTCTGCTGAAGCAAATCCATCTGCTGAACCGTGGGATACCTGACCAGGAAGTCTTGAAGCAAGTGTTCTTTACTCTGAGGAACATAGCACGTTTCCCAAATCTTCGACCAGCGTTAGCCAGTACTCCACAATCGGTTGAAATTATTTTCCAGGAGTTGTTGAGGTATCAATTTTCAACTTCTCAACATATTTCAGTCTTCTAGTTAGTTTCTTGCTACTACAATCGCAAACCCGCAATAAATGCGGCAATCTTGAGCCATTTCTGGTGTCCTCCTAACAGAAGCTCAACTGAAGTTGGTGTTCCCTTGTAGATTTCCCATATTTGAAGCGCAGTGTTGCTATATTTGCTCCCAAACCCCATCTGCCAAGTTGATTTCCTAACAGAAGCTCAACTGAAGTTGGTGTTCCCTTGTAGATTTCCCATATTTGAAGCGCAGTGTTGCTATATTTGCTCCCAAACCCCATCTGCCAAGTTGATTGTTTGCACATCGATCCCAACTTCCCAACTCCCATGCATTTATCTTCAACCTGCCAAATTGAGAATTGATACGATTTTGAAATGTGAACTTATTAGCTGTCCTTATGTTCTTCTGATTTCCAAGCATTAGAGAAATATGGTTGCCTCATAAAGTGTATTTTTCAACATGTATTTTTCTCTTTGGTGATGCCCTCAGGAACAAAGCGGACGGGTTTTACATCGCATGCGATATATTGAAGAAGTTGTGCGAGTCCAAAGAAGGCCATGAAATCGCCCGAGCACTGCAGCACCACATAAGAAGGCTGGACAATCTGGTGCAAGACCTTGAGAAGAAGGTCGAGCTTGACAAGAGGTGAAGAAAGAACAGTACATCCTTTGAAAAGATACTACTAGTCTTTCCTTCTTCGAATTGCCCCGGCTATTGTGTTTCACTGACTTGACGCTTTTTGCAAGGAATGGTCGCACTCGAGTCTTGAAGGAGAACAATTCGCGGCGGCTCGCGGAGGCCGTCACCCTATATCATCTTCTCACTAATGACCGATGATCTGGTTAATCGAAAAGCTAATCTCTACCATTTCCTTGCTTCAACCATCTAGTCTTAGGAGGTGTTAGTTTCTGGAAGTGATTTTAGTGCAAAGGTAGATCTTCTAGACAGTCATGAAGAACTGTTTCGTGTGGGCAACTGTTTACATGAGGAGGAATTACCACCTCATGTAAACTGTAAAGTATTTGTCTGGGGGCATCGGCTTGATGTATGTGACCAAATGTCTTCTGATCGGAATTCGGAAGCACAAATAAATTTATGTACGTGCGGACTCCCTCGCCTCGTATTCGTCGTTCTGTTCAGATTATTATTGTTATTAGTAAAAAGTACATTTAACTTTATTCAACTATTGTCAAAGTTCAAATTCCAACTCTCAATTATAAAATCGGATAGCTGATCCTCTCAACTATCAATAATATGCAAATTACCCTCTCGTACCAAATCCACTCTGATTTTTCCTTATGTGGTATCTATGTGGAAAGTTTACCGACATGTAAGTGCTGAATCACACCCTACTAAGCTGTACACGCGTCAATGAATTAGACAAAAAACAAAACTACAAAAGTTGATGGGCCCGCATGCCATCCTCCATCTTACTCTTTTTCCTCTGTTTACTCTTCTTCGTGCCTAGAGGTGGGAGTTAGGCTGTGCCGTGCCAGCCTGACCCGAGCCCATCGTGCTTTGGGCGCGTCGTCTTTGTCCGGCTCGGCCACCCACCCTACGTCGTGCGGTGCGCCGCCCACTTCGCCGGCCGGGCCGAGCACGCCCAAAGCCCATCGTGTTGGGGTCGTGCCGTGCCAGCCCAAGCCCAGCCCAAACTTACTATATACGGCGGAGGTGGCGATGGTGGTGGCGACCACCATCTTCATTCCTCTCGTGCCCGCCTAATAAAGAACCTAGTTAAAATTAAATTAATTGGTAAAAACATGGGCACGTAAATATTTCGAGGGAAAATTAAATTTTTATTGATATTTTACAGATACAATGTTACTGCCTCGTTAAAAACCTTACGCCCCAGAGTGGGGTTCCCCGAGTAAGGAAAAGAGTACAGTAACAACATGTGTACATACTAACTACTCATCAATGTCGAGATCGTTCATGCGTTCGAGGTCGAAGATACGCCGACGATCTCAAGATCCTCCGCTTGATGTTTATTCTTGCTCTTTAGCCAATTCCGGTCCTTTGCGCATGTGATTGCCTCCACCATCTTAGACGTGAGGATGATCTTCTTTCTTCAATTATTCTCCCCGCCATGTCAACGTTGCTTCAAGAGACAAGGACACGGCACCAGCAGAACATCCCGTGCAAAATGTGACAGCACAGGAAATGTCCGCTTGTTGTTCTTCCACCACTCGAGTAAGTCTATCTTTTCACCGGAAAGATCAGGATCGATGTTTTTAAAATCATGCTCCAGGTAGTGGTTTAGCTCTGAGATAGGATTCCACACGGGAGCTGCCTGAGATTGAGAGGACGAAGAACTGGACTTGCCCTTTAGCTTCTTCCACAAGTCGGATGTCAAGCTTTTCTTTCCTTGTCGCGTCTGCGTGAGGCATCCGATCTCATAGCTACGCTAAATTTGTCATGATACATGCGGAAAACACGAAAAAGCTCATCTTTGACATGTGCAAAAGCTTCCGAGTAATCAAGACCGAGGCATTCACCTATTCCCTCCAGACCGAGCTGCAAACCTGACAACTTTTTCGTAGGATCGAAAATGATAGCAAAGCAATACACGTGTGAAATAGAACCAAAATATTTAATAAATTTTTCCTGCATTAGTGCGACAGCAATGAACTAAAGTGGAATCCTTCCTAGATTTGGCAATCTTATCGCAATTAACCAAATATATTCTATAACTAAGGGAGAGGTAGGGTAATAAACACCAGATAACATCTTTGTTGCTTTATAAAAAGGTTTTAAAAACTCTCGAAAATGACTAGCAATCTGCCAATCTGAATTAGTAACTACTAGTTCATTGTCTTGAGAGTTAGCGTTGACAAAAAACGGATATGATATGTTCGTACCCTTGTAACTTCTTTAACATGATATAGGTCGAGTTCCACCTCACCTTCATGTCAAGACCGAATTTTCTTGGCTCCTTCCCATTGGCCGCGCAGTACTCCGCGAACCTAGCTGCCACTTGTGGGGAATTTGTGAGGTAGCGAACGGCGTCGCGTACATTGTTCAAAAATCCACCAATCGCTTGCATACCATCTTGAACAACAAGGTACAAGATATGACATACGCATCTCTGGTGGAGAACATAACCACCAATATACGTCTGCAAGCTTGGGGTGAGGATGTTCATAGCAGTCGTGTTGGCTAATGCGTTATCAAGAGTTATAGAAGCAATCTTATTATCTATCTTAAAATCATCAAGTACGTGTAGTATACGCTCCGCAATGGCCTCTCCCGTGTGTGATTCGTTAATTAGCTTAAACCCTATGACTCTCTTGTTTAGTTTATAATTGTCGTCTAAATAATGGGCTACAACACTAAGGTAGGCACTTCTCTGGTGTGATGATGTCCAAATGTCTGAAGTTATAGCAAAAGAGAACTGAACTTGTAGGAATAGTTCTTTTAGCTCTGCTAGTTCCTTACGATACATCCATAAAATATCAGATGTAGTGGTTCTCCTACTAACATGTTGGTACTGCGGGCAAAAGCCGCGTTGGATCATTTTTTCGAACGCGCGACTTTCACCCATCCTAATCGGTTGATCTTTTGTAATAATATATCTAGCAATTTCCTCACGAGCAGAAAGCGGGTTGTATACCCAAGTACTTACAGAGCCATCTGCCTCGAAGTTTAGCTGCGTTTGTACTCCTCCCCCTCGGTTCTGCGCTCCGATCTTACGCAAGCATGCTTTGTAGTACCGGTTCAAGTGCCCTGTCCCTGCAGCTGCACAAGCAGATAATTTAGCTTGGCAATAATTACAGGTTGCGATATCTACCGTTTGGCCGTCTTGGATTTCCTGGCTCTAGGTCATGTGCTTTCAGCAATTCGCCCTTCGTCCAGACCCGCCAATGTTGCCGTCCGTGAACGCGGGAGAGAACTCTGGAGGCCCCATTGGCTCCGGATTGCCCTGGTACTCCTCGTAGCCCTCCGTACCGTCCATATGACGGTCATCCATGCCGTAGTCTCCCATGCTTGGCGAGAACTGGCGAGCATCAACGGGAGTCGGAGCCGGAGGAGGACTAGAGGAGCGGTGGCGAGAGCTTACACTAAGTCGCCCTGCTGTCCTTTTCGTGCTACGACTCCTCGGTAGCATACCGCTTGGGAACTCCTTGGTGCTCCGGCTCCTTGGCAGCATAATGGGTGAATAGATGGTGAATAAATGAGGAGAGTAGATGTATGTTGAAGAAATGAGGAGAGTAGATGGGATGATGAAGAAATAACGTGATCAAGTGAGCTGTGAGTGGATGAAGAAATAACGTGATCAGGTGAGCTGTGAGTGGATGAAGAAATCAGGTGATCAGGTGCTTCGTTTTATAGGCACGATCGCGCGGAGCCGTTGCTTCTCTGTGCTTATTAGATCAAAATTTTCTTTCGATTTGACAGAAAGTAAAACTTTAGTCTCATTCTCTCAACGGTCACCCGACCGATTCCTCTCACGGTCTGCGATTCTCATTCTCTCTCTCTCTCCCGCTCTCCCGGGCCCCTATTTTTTCCGCTTCTCTCTCTCTCCCCTCCCCGGCACCACCTCTTTTTCCCCGCACGCCCCCGTGACCGTCTCTCTCTCTCTCTCTCTCTCTCTCTCCCCTCCCCCTGCCCCCACCTCTTTTTCCCCGCCCCGCCCGCCTCTCTCTCTCTCTCCCCGCCCCGCCCCTAGCCTCGCGCGCTCGTCTCCCTCGCCTCTCTTTTCCGCACCTCGCACCGCCAGCCTCCGCCTTCGCGCCTCCGCCTCAGTGGCTCACGGCTCCGCCATCGCCTCGTCTCCGTCGCCTCCACCCGTCGCATCCACCCCGCCGCCTCCACCGTCACCTCCACCCGTCGCCTCGCCCATCGCCTCCACTCCCACCGTCCCGTCGCCTCTCCGCGGCTCGCCTCTCCCTAGCGGCCGAGCGCGTGTGGCCTTCATTCCGCCCCTCTTCCGATGGCTCGGCGGGGCGGCGAGCGACAGCAGCGGCGGCGGCGAGGCGGCGCGCGGCCCGGCCCTTCCCATCACCTCCCTCGCCTTCCCAGCCTCCTCCGCGGCGGCCTCGCAAGACGGAGGCAGCGCGGCAGCGGGCGAGGCGCGCACCCACGCGCAAGACGGCGGCAGCGAAGCGGCGGGGCCGAGGCGCAGCGCCTGAAGACGGAGCGGTGAAGCGTCTGGCGGCGGGCCTCGGCCGTGCCCAATCGTCTTGCGTCTTGCGCCGAACGCGCACGCACGTTTGCCGTCGGCGGTCGACGGAGGAGGCTTGCGCGGCACCGCACGCCCCACCATTCGGGCCGGCCACCGGCCGCCACGCGTGTGTCGGGTCGGGCCGTGCTTCGGCCGTGCTGGGCCGGCCGGGCTTTGGACTGGCCCAGAAAAGCACGTCCCGACTCCCACCTCTATCCGTGCCTCTGAACCCGATGCCTAGGGTACTGTAGAAGGGACTGTACAGTAAAAAAAAAAGAATGCTACAGTAAAAATGCACTAACTGAAGCAAAATGGCATGATTTTACTCTTGCAGTCGAAATTTTACTATAGCATAAGTACCGTAGCTCTGAATCTAAACCGTTAAGTTTCAAACAAACAGTTAGGGATGATCCTAATACAAAGGATCTGAATTCCGAATCGGTTGCTGCCCATCTTTCTTCAGAGCATGTATTTATTCCTCTACAAGACTTGAGAGCAAACTTTTTCTCAACAAGAAGTCAAGAACCAGAGAAAATACAGATACATAAATTAAGCAAAACCAAACACTAGTCCTGGAACAAGAAAAAGCTAAATTAAGCTTATGTCTTGCTTACTACTACCAACCATAGCTATCTTGCACAAAACAATTCACCAATTTCTTCGCTTCCTTGTCTTGACTACAAGGGCTCATCGAGAAAGCAAGGAAAATGGAACAATCAAAAAACAATCGAACAGTTCAAGGACGGAGGCTGTCGATGTTGTGGGTCACTGCTGCGAGCTCCCCATGCCTCGCGTGGATCTGGCGGGCAATGGCCCCCGAGGCCTCGCGTGTAACTTCGCTAGGACATTCTCAGCGACCACTGCGCGCCGCTAGACTGGCCACCGCGTGGTCGTCGCCTTCCACCCACAAAACCGGCCGCCGCCGTAACCAAGGCGTCTCCCCAAATCTGGAGTTTTATGGCAGCAGCGGTTTGGATCTGCAAGTGAGAGGAGAGGAGGGAGGTTTTGGACATGGAGAGGAGGTGGAAGAGGTGGGAGGGGAGCAGGATGGGAGCGGTGCTTCGGAGGCTGATGGCCGCAGCTACGGAGGAGGAGAAAGGGAGAGAAGCGGAGGAGAAGACGAACAAGAAGAGGATAGGGGTTGACGGGTGGGCCTTTTTGTTTATTTCGATGATTTGTGTGTGTTTTTTTTTTTGAAAATTTGTTGATTTGCTGACCGGTTACCGTATCATCTTAAAACCAGATCGCATGTCAAAAACAACTGCTATGCCCATACCATTGAATTTGACCAGGAGGTGATTTATACCGTATTGATAATCAAGGAGATCAGTTACCCGATTTTATAGTCATAGGTTAAAATTGTAGTTATTATTATAATCGTTGTTATAATTATTGTTGTTGTTGTTATTACTATAACTACTACTGCTATTATTATTGCTGCAGCAGCAGCTACCGCAAAACAAGAGCCAACTTATTATTCATCAAGATTAGAGCTGGGACTTGGGCCGTGCTTTTTGGGCCACCAAGCACGGCGGACGACACTGATCTAAGACGCGACGCAGACGCAAGACGTGGTGGGCGGGTCGAGACAAGACGAACAACGGCCGGGCGGGCTCGAGAATGCGCCCGTTAGGCGACGCGACGCAACGATCGGTTAGGCCGTTCTTGGCCAAGACGGCACGAAATAGGCCCAACCTTCCGTTCTAACCCAATCCTCCTCACCTAGTCCAATCACTCCCACACCGGCCTAGCCTCCGCTCTAGCTCAATCCTCCCTTAACCTAGTCCAATCACTCCCACACCTACTTAACCCAACCAATCATCCCTTCGCCACCGACCAATCACGGTGTCTTTGTCTTCCCGAACAATGGCGGCGGTTATCGTCTTCTCAGCGCCTATAGTTACTTAGGGTCGGGCACGGCCAAGACGCAAGACGATCCCGGCACGGCGGGCTTTGGGCCGTGCTTGGGCCTGACTAGAGGCGATCTGGTAGGACGCGACGCGAGACGATAGAATGATCGGCCGAGTGGCGCGGCACGACGCGCCCGGCACGGTGGGCTGGCTGCGTGCTTGCACGCGCACCAATGCCCACCTCTAATCAAGATAGGAGTACAATCCGGGAGCAGGCAATCACAAGAAAATCGGCCACTTAGTTAACCCAGGTACACCTTGCATACTTCCGGTAGCTTCTTTGGCACACAGATGAGCTACCCGATTACAATCACGACGAGCACAAGCTAGATCAAAATAAGTAAAACTACTGCAACAAGGCAATGTGGGTCCACAAATATAATATACAAAGTTTCCCTCCAAGTTTGTTTGGTACGTGTAATCTCATATTCCCTCCCTTGGACTGTAATATTTCTCTCACTCTGGTTACGGGTAAATATATTACCAGTAATTTAAGATTCCAATGTTTAATTGATTAGAAGGAAACTAAATTTTAGTCCTTATCATAGTTCAAATATTTCATAACTCGAACCGCCCAGTCAACAAATTTAAATTACAGGATTTGAAATTTCAAACCATGAAGGGTAACATTATATATATATATATATATATATATATATATATATAACTCTTTAAAATCGCACAATTTAAAATTCTAACATTCCAAATTCATTTTTTTATTCAAAAGTTCAAATTTTGAGTTTTGAAATGTAAAATTTTGAGTTCTGGAGTTTAAATTCTAGGAATTTGAATATCTGAAATCCCAAATTCGAAATTTTAAAAAATGATTTTCGAAATCCAACCTTGAAATTTTGAAATTTCAAATTAAATAGTTTGAATTTAAGATTGCAAAATTTAGGGATCAAATTTTTATATTTGGTTTCAAAATTCATATTTTGAAAGAAAAAATATATTTTTAATTTCCATACATTGGATTTTGAATTTTGAAATTTCAAAATATGACTTTGATGAATCAAAAGTATATGATAAAAAACCCAATAACAAAGATTCATTTTCTTTGGTAATCTAAAATAGACGCCCTTTTCTACGGGAAATAGATTCCCATAATTGATGTTAATCTGTCTCCTAAGGTAATCTTAGATTCCTAATTCAGATTACTGGATGTTTTATCAAACAATGTAATCTCATAGGATTACTAAAGGATTTCTAGTAATCCTTAGAGAATTTCACCAACCAAACGCATCCCTAGTGTTATGTCTGCTCTTTGGCGACGGCGACTCCTAGGGTTTGGGATTCCTCCTTGTGTGCGTGATTATCCACCAGACCACCACGCAACACATCAATCTCTCGCTACTTTCTGCATCCCTATTTTGGGATCTTTTTTTGGTCTTTCTGATCTGCGTTCCGGCCGCAACGCAGGACGATCAAGGGGAGAACTTTGGTTTCGCTGCCCATCCTTGGTCTGTGTTTTTGGATTATGGTTTGGATCCTTCCCCTCTGGAAACCCTAGTCGGGAGTTCAAGGGCGAGTGTGCGTGTTCCTCCTACCTTGTGTCCTTCCCATCGCCTTCATATCCGGCTATAGATCGATCTGAATTGCATGATGGGCGGCAACTCTGCATTGGAGCCTAGGCGAGAGGAGAAACAAGGTGACGATGGGGGGCGGCTCTACTCCTCACATTGAGGATATGACGGGCCGCCTGAATCTCATGGCTGAAGAGGATGAAGCTCTTGTCGCGGGGGACGATGTCGATGATGATCTGGAGTCGGCAGAATGGGCAATCATCGACAAGTGCATGTCGTCTAGCGTTCTCCATATACAAACTATTTCTAGCCCCGATGAGGCCTGCATATATGGGGAAATCCTAGAGTCCTCCAGATGCGTTCTGTGGAGGGTAAACTTTTCATTGCGGAATTCGCTACATGAAAAGACAAGGAACAAATCTTGGATGGACGATAGGTAAGCATGATGTTCTAATACAGGATTTTGATTGCACTCTCAAGCCATTAACAGACTAAGACCTTTAACAATGCGATTTGGGTTAACCCAGCTAAGCTTTTTATAGGAAACTAATATTAAGGATTTCTTACTTTGGGTTTGGATCCTTAACCTCCCTTTTGGCCCGATGAACACGCGCGGGTTGGGGCAAGGAGATTGCCGGCATGCTCGGAAGGTCGTCGATAAGGCGCGTCAGGGTGATGGTGGATGTGGAGAGACCTCTCAGACGAGGTGTATCGTCCTTATTTTCTGCAAGGAGGCAATCGAAGGAGTGGTACAGTGTGTTATACCGAGAAATTACTATGGTTGCTTCTCCTACGGAAGACTAGGGCATCCATTCCTAGAGTGCCCAACACCGGCTGATCCTGCAGAGGATGGTAAGCTGCCATACGTGGATACACGTACTTACGTGTCCCAGAGGAGAAGAAAAAGAAGCAGGTTGACAAGGCTGGTAATAGCTCGACCTCTGTGGGGGGCGTGGAGCGAAGTCGTCGGAGTTTTGTGATCCGGCGACAGCGTCGGTTGGCACGGAAGCGAACAAAGGAAAAAAAAGGCGACGAGTGGCCTGGAAATGGTGTGGAAGACGAGGTTACGTCACCACTGAAACAGCGAGGAGCTCGCACTCCCGCGGTATCTTCGTGCGACACTGTGGAGGATCAGCACGGTACTCGTCGACCCCAGATTTTATAAATTTAAATCCTTTGTGGAAGTATCGTGTTATTATCTGAATCAGTGGATAGCACTGATAAATAGACCACTGAATCATTTCATATACGATGTAAACTGAACTATGCAAGCATTATAATACAAACATCAAGTTACATAGACCGCATCTGGTCGAGTTTTACAATAAACACCGAACAGGCTAAATGGTTACATTACAAAAGTTGCGAAAGCGGTAGCGGAAACAAAAAGGGCAGAGCACAACTCTCCACAGGCAACCGATTGGGGAAACCCGTGTGCGTCCGATTTTAACCAAATACTTGGGTAATATTGGATGCATGTAAGCACCAACGGAGACGAGACCCAGACTACACGAACTATACTACTCTTCGTCATCTCCGAGGTCTCCAACTTCAGGATCCTCGTAGTATGCGTAGTCTCCATGGGTTCTTACTTCTGAGGGCTTGAAGGGAAAGAGCGAGAATGCGCACAACTTTCGTGTTCGCGAGACAACACATAGAATATAGTAATAATACATGCAAGACTTAACAAGGATGGCTCAGATTCTTTTATTTGCTAAAAGAAACGTTTTCAATTACAATATTTAGAAATTCCTATAACTTAGCAGTTTGATCAAATCTTATTTTTAAAAGAGATATTGTGCAATATTTATAACGGCGACGGCTACCTCCACCTATGCTTACATTTTGAGTGGAGTCACCTCCACATAATAACATCATTGGGTACGACGACCTAGATAAAAATCCAAAACACGGGCTAGGTGAGTCTGACACAAAATTCATCACACCCACAAAGTTTTATAAAATAGAACTAACTCTTATAAGTTCTCATGCCTGCCCTTAACCGTGAGCACACTGTTCGAACAGTTTATACTCTGCAGAGGTTGTACATCTTTACCCACAAGAGATAATCGTCTTGATATGTACACACGTTTGTAAGATCGAGGTGGCCGACTAGAGGGGGGTGAATAGGCGGTTTTAAAAACTTTATCGGGCTAAACCAATATATAAATGCGGAAGCTAATAGCGAATTGGTTTTGCACAATTAAAACCTAAATCAACTAGGCTCAACTAAGTGCACCGACAATATGAACACAATATAATATGAGCAATCATACAAGGTATATAAGCAATTTAAGCAAGAATGTAAATAGCTCAAAGTAAAACACAAGTAAGCACAAGATGACACGATTATGTTTTACCGTGGTGTTCGGAGACTTGCCGGTCTCCCCTAATCCACGTTGAGGTAAGCCCAACCCGCGTTGGACCGGCTCCTCAAATGAGCACACACCTCCGAGGTAAGTCCAACACTTGGACCGGTTCCAAACCGAACCAACACCTCGCTCAACTATGGTTGCTCTTCCTCCACTCCGAGATGGCGAGCACCAAACCACTCACAACCGTCGGGCCTTCTCACAAGCTTCTTGAGAAGGTCACCGAGCACGACGCCTCCACGCCGTCTAGGTGTCGGCAAACACCAAGAGTAACAAATCCAAACTTTCACTTGAGCTAATCAAGTGTCAACGCTCACGTGGATACACAATCCACTACCTAAGGCAACACATGCACTTAGGGTTTACTCTCTAATCTCACCAAGTGCAACACATGCACAAAAGAGAATAGAGGTTTGCTCTTAGCTCAAGAGGCTCACAAAGAGTTCACAATAGTTCTAAGCAACTTGAAGAACCTCCCCAACCGGCCAAGGTGGCTATATATAGCCCACACACAAAAACTAGCCGTTGGGAGACAAACCCCAAAAATCAGACAATCGGAAGTTCCGCCGTACAAAGGCGGAACTACCGCAGAGAGAGAAAAGGCACCACAACGGCTATGTCGACGAGAAACTAGCCGCTTGATTTTTAGTCCGAACTACCGCCAACTAAATATCGGAAGTTCGATTCTTGAAGTTCCGCCAACACATAGCGGAACTACCGCACTCTCAATTTTGGCTAAGTCCCCAAAATGGTGCTTCTCGAAAAAACCAACCGCGGATTTCGAGCATCCGATAAATCGGAAGTTCCGCTCAATACACTCCGAACTTCCGCACTTGGAAAATCGGCTAAGTCCCTAAACCGACCGCTCTCGGAAAAATCAAGCCGCGGAAAATCGGATCGTCAAGTGCGGAACTTCCGCCGTTAAACTACGGAACTTCCGATTTTCCCGATGTAAGTCGAAATGGCTTTTCAACAACTTCAATTGCAAAACACATTTGCTAATTGACAAGCCATGCCTACAAGAGTCACAAGCAAGATTCCCAACAAGTTGCAAAACACATTTGCCAACTTTTGGAATCATACCACAAGGAAAAGGTACATGGACTTACACCATTTGCAAAACGCATTTGCAAACTTAAGTCACATGCTACAAGGGTTGAATGCATGAGCATCGGCTATTTGCAAAACACATTCGCAAATAATAGCTCCATGCATAGATGAGCTAGAGCAAATATAATGAGCTATCAACACATGACTAACTCAAACTACTAGTCAAGATCCTCTTAATAGTACGGCAAACCTATACTAGCAATCCGGTCTTTCAACCAAACACCGAGACCGGTAAAAGACTAGGAACACATCCTTAGCCCTAGCTAGTCATACCTTTGCCTTGCATCTTCTTGAAGCTTGATGACGCACATCAACACTTCAAGTCCGGTCCTTGACTTTGACAACCATCAACTCATGATGATTTCTTCACTTGGGATATTGTCTTGATCATCATCAACACATGATGATTTCTTCATCCCGATTCTTCACATGCATCAACGCATGATGCATTCCTTCACTTGACCTCCATCAACACATGATGATTGGTCTTCTCTTGTCTTGATGATCAACTCATGATCATTTCTTCTTGATAAGCATCAACTCATGATGCATCATATACACCAAGCTCTTGACTTGATGATCAACTCATGATCATCCCGAGTCTTCATCACCTCGAACATAACCTATATATCCAACTCATGGAAAATATTAGTTCCACAATGTGATCATCATTAATTACCACATCATACCATTAACTCATAATGGTGGGACAAGATACCTCAATCTTTCCTCTTTGGTAATTGATGATAACCACTTAAATTCTCATAAATTTAATGATGATAAATGAGAGAACAATTGAGTATATAAACTACACAAGTTATATATACTCTAACATGAGTATACAAGAACTACACAAGTTCTATATACTCATAACATGAGTATATACGAACTACACAAGTTTTGTATACTCAAAGGTTTTGTTTCAACGTAAAGATCCTTAGTATATGTGGAAAATGGAATATGGATCAATACTAATGAAACCACAAAGTATAGGATAAAACTCCCCCTAAATGTGTGCATACACAAATGTGTAATGAGGTCATATGCACATATTCAAGTTTGACTTAAGGTTGAGTTCAATCCTATATTTTGGATTCGAGAAATGCAACATTATATAAATTGAGATGTCGATTGCATACCTCGTTGTGTTTCACCTTTATCCAAATAAGACTACACAAAGATAATACTTGATAAAAGAGTTAGTCTCATATTTGGATTTGTCATTAATCACCAAAACACTCCATTAACTCATAATGGCGGGTCTAGATCTTTCAATCTCCCCCTTTTTGGTGATTGATGACAAATCCATTATCAATAACAACATTTGGATATTCATAGACATAAGATAAGAATTTAAACTAATGAACTATGTCTATGCATCATATGAGGTGAAACATAAAGCATTAAACAAAATGCATATGAAAACATTTTCCCCTTTACACATCTAATGCATCTATTTTCCCTCTTTTGGTATGTCTAAACAAATCAAACATCCAAATGAACAATATTGATAAAAACATTCTCCCCCTTTTGGCATAAATCACCCAAAAACACAAGACAAATCTTAGCCAAAAGGAGTATTTGCAAATCAATACCACTTGCAAAAACAATGAGGTAGGTCACAAAAAGTATGAATTGAACTTATATGACCAAAGGAGATTTTGTTCTCAAGATATGAGAGGAGAAACAAAGATAGGTTATAAACCTATTGATCATAATATTTTCCCCTTTTAAATCAGAATATTGAGAACCACTTGAAATGATACGACTTGAAATGATATTTGAAATACATTCAAATAATCTACTTCTTTGAAGTCTTCTCAAGAACATTTTCAAATTCCAAAACGAGAAGATCAAAGATGGCCAATACTGAAAATATGTGAAACAAGCTCAGAAAAATATGAAATTAATCATGGAGCTAGTGCTGGCATATACACACAATTTTCATTTTGGGAGGCTTAACCAAATGTCAACCAATTTAAAGATATGAAAATCACAAAGTTTCATAAAACTGAAAAATTCAGGATTTTCAGATTTTTGACAATTCATTTGAGCCTCAAAAGACAGCTGAGAAAATGGGTAAAATGGTTCCAATAAATTTGAGAAATTTTTTCAACATAGAACCACTATAGAGGATCAAATTTCATTATTATAGCTTCCTCTAATTGTCAACCCATTTAAAGATACAAAATTCACAAATCTGCTCAAAACCATGCACAAATCTGAAATTTCAGCTTTTGAGCAAAGAGAGAAAAAGTCAAAACTTTTTCAATTCAAGTCGAAATACCTTTAAATTTTGAAAAGAAATAGATAACCTCTCTTTTTAACAATTGTTGAGAGAACATAAAGAACAATGCTTGAGAGAGATTTCCATGAAAATTTTGACAGAATTTCTCTTGTAAAGAGGGACATCCACGACAGGAGATGAAAAGATATAATCAGCCACAAAAAATATTCATTTATAATCACATCTCATCCATATCTCATGCAAACATAGATCATGACATAAAGAACATGTTCTCACACAGAGTACCAAAAGATAGCATAGCCACAATAAGAGTCAAACAGCCAGGTAGTCATAAGATATTACAATTTTTGCATACAAGGTCTAATGACCTAAATAGGACAAATGGCTACTACTCAGCAGGAGGGTCTTGAGGATGATCGACTGGAGGAGCAGCAGGAGGACCGCCAGAAGGAGAGCGAAAGCGACGCCGTCCAAAGTGAACTGGAGGAGGAAACTGTTCGGCGAATCTGGCTGAAAGCGCGTCAAGGCTGGCAGAGTAGGCGTCGAGTCTGGAAGTGGTTGCTGCCTCAAATGCATCCAGTCTAGAGGTGGTCGCTGCCTGGAAGGTATCCTGGGATGCTCTCATCTCCAACAAGGTGGCATAAATCTGATCCATAGTGGCTATACCTTGTGGAGGAGCAGCAGCAGCAGCAGCAGGAGGTGCAGCTTCAGGTACTTCTGCTGGAGCACGCCTAAGATTGGCAGGAATAGGAGGACCTTCTCTTGGTTTATAGGCTTTATGTGCTGAAGGTAAAGCTCCATTATATCCAGTTTGTTTAACGATCAAAGCCATAATGTAAGGTGCAAAGTTTATCCTCTTGACTCGATCATTCTTTGTTCCTGCTATCTCCCTTATGATAACATCCACAACATCAAACTTTCTACCATGCATGATGCATTCCAATATATTCCAGACATGTCCTCTAATGGCATCATAATTCCCACTCTTAGGTAACATGGTATGATTGATGATCCTATTTACCAAGCTGGGAATAGGAAGAAGTCCTGTGATCTTACCAGGGACAAATCTCTGTGTGGTGTCATAAAATTCGGTCCAAGCCGAAAGAGGGAGAACTGTTCCATCATAGATTTTCTCATATTCGCTTGACTGAATATTCAATGCATGTTCAAAAGCGCGCTTTGTGCAAGAATACTTCACAGTTCCTGTCATCCAGGTGAGCTGAGAAAAATCTAGAGGAATGCAAACTGTGGCATAGAACTGACGGATGATCTCATCACAATAATTGCATTTTATCGCCACAAAGTTATGAATCCCGGCTCGCTGAAAGAGCCTGTATGTACCCTCATATCTGTCAAGTCCGTTGAGATAGGACCAATTGATGTACTTGTGATCAGCAAATGGTTTGGATGGTCCATAAAAGAGATCATAGACTTGTCTTTGAAACTTGGTATGAAAACGAGGGTCGTCGCAATTTCCTGGAAGTGAATATTGATCTTTATCTCGAAGAATAGTATAATCATCTGCTGTGAGTCCCTTAAGATCAATTTCAATTTCTTCCGGTTCACCTAACTCCTCATCAGATTCATATTCAGATTCTTCTCCTGATGCACTTTCTTCTGAGTTTTCAGATTCTTCCTCATTTCTTGACGAAGATGCGCCAGCATCTGAATAGTGCTTCGGGACTGCCATCTTCATCCTTGGCATCTTCAAGAACAACGATGGATGAAGTGTCAAAGATTGAATGAAAAGAAGATGAAATTCTCAGGTTCTGTCAGGACAATCGGAAGCTCCGCAGTTTGACCGCCGGAACTACCGCTAGCGGAAGTTCCGCGCTCTTAACGGCGGAAGTTCCGATTTTCCTGGCCGACTCTAGGGCAATGAGAATTTTTTGATTTTTCAGTATTTTGATGGATTGAGTCCATGGAATCGATGCATAAACATCATACAATACTGAATAAACTAGTTTGCCCAAGAATCTACCACAGATTTCATCGACATTTCATTTTTTCCAAAATCTCAACCTAGGGTTCATGAGGGGTATAGATCCAAAGGGGATTGGAAATACCTTGAGCAAAGGAGTGATTGAACCCTGGGGATGCAAGAGATCGGTCGAGATTGAAGAAATCACCGAAGAAGAACAAGATTTATCGGTGGAGTATGAAGAGGGGAGGAGCCTTCGGGACAAAAGAAGAAGTGGCGGCTGAAGAGAGAGAAGGAAACGGAGGAACCGCAGCCAATTAAATGCTCTCAGCTACCGGAAATCGGAAGTTCCGCATTTGAAAAACGGAAGTTCCGGACATCGGTAGTTCCGCGCCTGGAGGGCCGGAAGCTCCGATTTTCCTGACGCTTCGGAAGAGAGCAGAAGACGGAAGCTCCGCAATACAACGGCGGACGTTCCGGAAAAACGGAAGTTCCGCACATAGAATGCCGGAAGTTCCGATTATCCTGACACTTCAGAAAGATCTTGAATTTGATTTTTATGCAAATGATCCCTAGTTTTGCACTCAAATAAATATCATTCAGGATCATTGTACATTAAAAGACTAATGTCTATCCAAGAAAATAATTTTCATGAATTTAGTTTTGATTTTGCAAATGAATCCTCATTTTCATGAAATTAATCAAAACAACTCAAAGAGAGCATTTTGTTGATTTTAAAGCATCCAATTTTATGTATGAGTCATAAATGCCATTTTGAACCTTTTCATAAGAATAGTTTTGGTTCATATGGAAAAACTCACTTAAGTGCTAGAAAGTGACCACTTAGGTCAAAGTAGGATTTTGGACGAGTCTCAAAATCAAATAACCTTTTCTAGGTTGGTCTTTTGGAAATTCTTTGAATACCAAAAATGTTTAGAATAACCAACTCTAGGATTTTTCTTTTGTCAAGATTTTCAAATTCCTTTTAGAATAGATTTTACACGAAAATCTAGTTTATGTCAAAAACAAGATACCATAATGTAAGATTTTGGACATAAACTTATTTTCACTTAAAATAGGTTTTTCTAAAGCCAAAACCTTTGGTAAATCTTTGAAAAACATTTGTATACCTTTTGCAACTAGTTTCTCAAAGAATTACTAATAATTATGAAATTTTTGACTTTTGGCTAAAAGGCTTATTTTTGAAAAACAATACTAGCACTTAATTTATTTGGGCACACTTAGGGATGTGAAATACATGACTATGATTTAGCACTCCCCCTTAATGTGCCACTACCATCTTGCTCAAGATATTAATAATGAACATTATGAACATAGAGCAAGAGTACCACTCTTAAAATGATTTTCATGAAATGCAACCTACACAAGGCATAAGGGGCTAGATACTTCAATGTAAATACTTGTTACCGAGATGGCATTGGTTCTTGATGTGAAACGATTATCCTCAACCTTGGCTCCAATTTGATATATGATGACATCCATCTTTATATGAATAAGCCAAGTCTCCAATGCCTCTCCAAGTACCTATTAAGCATTTAAGCGCATTTTGGTACCCAAAACTAGGTTGGGTCCACGAATGTTAGTCACAATGGATTTGGGCACCCAAATGGCCCTAGCATTAGTTTTATGTGAACTTACTATTCTAGCAAACACATTGCCATTAATATCCTTCCTAAGCAAATATTGATCATTATAAATAATGGGCTTAGGAGTGATACTTTTGGGACAATCCTTACTCATATGTCCCTTTTCCGAAGAATTGTAGCAAGTTCAAGTTTGTATTCGTCTTTTACCTTCTTTACTTGCTCCTTGCCGGTTTGCCTCTTCTTTGATGACAATTTCTTGTCATTCACTTTGTTTGGGCACACGGAGGCGAAGTGGCCCTTTCCATTGCATCCATGGCACTTGATATTCTTCGTGTGTCTTGCATTGTGCCTTGTCTTGCTTGTCTCCTTTTTCTTAGGAGTGAAGCCAATTCCACTCTTATCTTGCAAGCGTCTTTGCTTGCTCAATATATCGTCAAGTGTGGCCTTCCCTTTTAGGCCTCTTTCCAAGTCATTCTTCAATTTGTTGACTTGGGCCTTGAGCTCATTGTTTTCCTCTACAATATTAGTATTGCAAGATATGGAGGAAATAGGAGCATCTATTTTGGAGCAACAAGGCATATCAATTAAATCATCACAAGAGGTGGATATGCTAACTTTAGATGAAATGCAAGATGTAGGAACTATGCATGGCATATCATCTAATAACTTGCATGTAATGCCTATATCCACCTTGGACTTATTAAGATCCTTGAGAAGGAGAGTCTCATGAGCTTCTTTTAGCTCTTCATAAGAATCCTTGAGAGAAAGAAATTCTTTCTTCAAGACTTTGAATTTTGACTTCTCCTTGCCAAGATATTCATTTAAGTCTTCTAACATTTCCATCAACTCATCATAGGTGGGTTCTTCATTTTCGTTTACCTCATCATTACCTTTAGCCATGAAGCATTGAGTTGATGTGGAGGGAGTTGTGGACTCATCATCATCGGAGCTAGAAGTTGAACATTCTTCTTCCGATGTCCACTCCTGTGTGCAATCATCACTAGTAGGTGTGGACATTTCATATTTATCTTGAAAATGTGTCCACATAGCATGAGCGCTCTCAAGATTGCACACTTCATCAAACATCTCTACACTCAAAGCACTAAATAAACCGTTAATTGCTTGAGCGTCGAGATGTAAGCTTTTCTCTTCCTCAATTGTTGGAGCAAGATGATCCAATGGAGGAGAAAAGCCAACATCTACAATCCGCCATATTTTTGGACTCATGGCCCTAAAATAACAAGACATGCGGATTTTCCATTGAGCATAATTTGTGCCATCAAAGATAGGTGCTTTACCTAGGTGCACTAAAACTCTAGTTGCCATCCTTTACTCTCTAGACGGTTAAGTCTAATAGATGAGAGACCAAGCTCTGATACCACTTGTAAGATCGAGGTGGCCGACTAGAGGGGGGTGAATAGGCGGTTTTAAAAACTTTATCGGGCTAAACCAATATATAAATGCGGAAGCTAATAGCGAATTGGTTTTGCACAATTAAAACCTAAATCAACTAGGCTCAACTAAGTGCACCGACAATATGAACACAATATAATATGAGCAATCATACAAGGTATATAAGCAATTTAAGCAAGAATGTAAATAGCTCAAAGTAAAACACAAGTAAGCACAAGATGACACGATTATGTTTTACCGTGGTGTTCGGAGACTTGCCGGTCTCCCCTAATCCACGTTGAGGTAAGCCCAACCCGCGTTGGACCGGCTCCTCAAATGAGCACACACCTCCGAGGTAAGTCCAACACTTGGACCGGTTCCAAACCGAACCAACACCTCGCTCAACTATGGTTGCTCTTCCTCCACTCCGAGATGGCGAGCACCAAACCACTCACAACCGTCGGGCCTTCTCACAAGCTTCTTGAGAAGGTCACCGAGCACGACGCCTCCACGCCGCCTAGGTGTCGGCAAACACCAAGAGTAACAAATCCAAACTTTCACTTGAGCTAATCAAGTGTCAACGCCACGTGGATACACAATCCACTACCTAAGGCAACACATGCACTTAGGGTTTACTCTCTAATCTCACCAAGTGCAACACATGCACAAAAGAGAATAGAGGTTTGCTCTTAGCTCAAGAGGCTCACAAAGAGTTCACAATAGTTCTAAGCAACTTGAAAGAACCTCCCCAACCGCCAAGGTGGCTATATATAGCCCACACACAAAAACTAGCCGTTGGGAGACAAACCCTGAAAAATCAGACAATCGGAAGTTCCGCCGTACAAAGGCGGAACTACCGCAGAGAGAAAAGGCACCACAACGGCTATGTCGACGAGAAACTAGCCGCTTGATTTTTAGTCCGAACTACCGCCAACTAAATATCGGAAGTTCGATTCTTGAAGTTCCGCTCAACACATAGCGGAACTACCGCACTCAATTTTGGCTAAGTCCCCAAAATGGTGCTTCTCTGAAAAAACCAACCGCGGATTTCGAGCATCCGATAAATCGGAAGTTCCGCTCAATACACTCCGAACTTCCGCACTTGGAAAATCGGCTAAGTCCCTAAACCGACCGCTCTCGAAAAATCAAGCCGCGGAAAATCGGATCGTCAAGTGCGGAACTTCCGCCGTTAAACTACCGGAACTTCCGATTTTCCTGACAGAAGTCAGAAATGGCTTTTTCAACAACTTCAATTGCAAAACACATTTGCTAATTGACAAGCCATGCCTACAAGAGTCACAAGCAAGATTCCCAACAAGTTGCAAAACACATTTGCCAACTTTTGGAATCATACCACAAGGAAAAGGTACATGGACTTACACCATTTGCAAAACGCATTTGCAAACTTAAGTCACATGCTACAAGGGTTGAATGCATGAGCATCGGCTATTTGCAAAACACATTCGCAAATAATAGCTCCATGCATAGATGAGCTAGAGCAAATATAATGAGCTATCAACACATGACTAACTCAAACTACTAGTCAAGATCCCTCTTAATAGTACGGCAAACCTATACTAGCAATCCGGTCTTTCAACCAAACACCGAGACCGGTAAAAGACTAGGAACACATCCTTAGCCCTAGCTAGTCATACCTTTGCCTTGCATCTTCTTGAAGCTTGATGACGACATCAACACTTCAAGTCCGGTCCTTGACTTTGACAACCATCAACTCATGATGATTTCTTCACTTGGGATATTGTCTTGATCATCATCAACACATGATGATTTCTTCATCCCGATTCTTCACATGCATCAACGCATGATGCATTCCTTCACTTGACCTCCATCAACACATGATGATTGGTCTTCTCTTGTCTTGATGATCAACTCATGATCATTTCTTCTTGATAAGCATCAACTCATGATGCATCATATACACCAAGCTCTTGACTTGATGATCAACTCATGATCATCCCGAGTCTTCATCACCCTGGAACATAACCTATATATCCAACTCATGGAAAATATTAGTTCCACAATGTGATCATCATTAATTACCACATCATACCATTAACTCATAATGGTGGGACAAGATACCTCAATCTTTCCCTCTTTGGTAATTGATGATAACCACTTAAATTCTCATAAATTTAATGATGATAAATGAGAGAACAATTGAGTATATAAACTACACAAGTTATATATACTCTAACATGAGTATACAAGAACTACACAAGTTCTATATACTCATAACATGAGTATATACGAACTACACAAGTTTTGTATACTCAAAGGTTTTGTTTCAACGTAAAGATCCTTAGTATATGTGGAAAATGGAATATGGATCAATACTAATGAAACCACAAAGTATAGGATAAAACTCCCCCTAAATGTGTGCATACACAAATGTGTAATGAGGTCATATGCACATATTCAAGTTTGACTTAAGGTTGAGTTCAATCTTATATTTTGGATTCGAGAAATGCAACATTATATAAATTGAGATGTCGATTGCATACCTCGTTGTGTTTCACCTTTATCCAAATAAGACTACACAAAGATAATACTTGATAAAAGAGTTAGTCTCATATTTGGATTTGTCATTAATCACCAAAACACTCCATTAACTCATAATGGCGGGTCTAGATCTTTCAACGTTTCCGTAGACATGTGGATCAATGGGAGATTACCACAAAGTCTTTACAGTGTCTCCCTCGGCATTTGTTACATCCGCTAAGGTTTCACCTGAGAAGGGTTACGCTCCACACCTACGTCAACTCTTACTCAAACCCCCTCTTGCGCCAATCTTAAACGACTTACGCCCACACAGATCCGTAAGTCGTGCACTCCTACCCATAACCATGAAGGTCCACGGCGTAGCAGGTCATCTACCTAGTACAACCCGTACTGAGGGATACAAATTATTTAACCAGGTCGACACCATTATAGACTTGTGGTTGTACTGTTTTACATTGGGAGGTCATCACAGGATTAAGTTCTTAGTGTTATCCGGGCGGTTCATACCTGACGAGGATCTAATAATCCTCATTTTATCTTTTATCTATAATTCTTATTATGGGTAAATATGATGTCACATAGTCCCCAGAGGTACCCCTTATCTATAAGGGAGAAGCCCAACAAGTGATTGTAAGTTCTTCTACAATCACCCCCATAGTCGTGAGTCTTGCTACGACTATATCATGGTCGTAAGTCCTTCTGCGACCACTACATAGTCGTAAGTCCTTCTACGACTGTTACCTGGTCGTAAGTCCTTTTACGACTGCTACCTGGTCGTAAGTTCTTCTACGACCGTAAACTTCACCACCTTATAATCAAACCTACGGCGAGTGGGTCCAATTGATTAAGGAATCGAACGGTCTACACGCACTATTATTCCGCTTATTAATGGTGTGTAACTACCCCATTATCTCTGGAAGATAATTGCGAGACGGCGTGAAGAAGCCAAGGCGTCGGTAATTACTGCCATCATGCGCCCGTTACTGGATTAATTAGGCGCATCTCCCGCAGGACAAAACGGCTACTTCTTCACGACTATATAAGGGCATCAATCAGAGAGATGAGGGGACAATAACAAGAGCTAGTCAAGTAGAAACACAAGTACTATTCTCTGTAATAGTCTTAGTCCTTTCTCGGATCATCAAGAATACCATACACACAGATTAGGGTTATTATTCTCTTGAGAAGGCCCGAACTGCCTAAACATCCCGTGTCAATCCACTCTGCGTGATCTCATCTCTAGGAGACCCCCCGAATCAAACAATCTTTACATAAGATCGGTTCTAATACACCGACAGTTGGCGCCGTCCGTGGGGATCTTCCGGTAATCTCTTGTCAACATACTCTCTTTTTCCAATCTCATGCAATTATGGCGGGAGAATGGAACGAGGAGAACTGGTTTGACTTGGCGACACGCAGACGTCGACATGGATGCCGGTTTCGACTACGAGCCGAGTGATGCATCCGCTGATGGTGATGTTGCCTCCGGAGATTATTCTCCAGGAAACCATCCCATTAATGGAGTTGAGGAGGGATCCTTATCCCCCACAACAATACGTCCGACAGAGGAGCCAATTCCCTCAAAGGACAAGGGTCAATCCGACCAGACCGCTCCCGGAGGACTCACAACACAACGAGTTCTTTCTCCAAGTGTTCAAGTCCCTTAAGACGGTCCGACTTGGTAAGTCAAGTTCTGGAAGCCACCATTCCAGGACTCCACCAGCATCTAGTGATCCTCTCTCTCAGGGTAACTCCAGAGAGGGTGGGATCAAGCATGCTTTTCCTACAAATTCGACCGTCTCCCCGCAGATCTCATTTGCGAACGGAGACAGTTATAACCCGGAGTTCCCCTACCTGGAGGGGATTACTCCAAGTCGCCAGATGGTGTCCTCGAGCACTCCTCAAGCGGGAGGCCTCGAGCGCAAGTGAGAATCATCAACGGAGGTCTTCGCCCTTCCCCAAATCGTGGTCACCTCATGGAGGCCGAGATAAGAACACTCCCGAAGATCACACACCGCGCCCCTCGTGGTAATGGCAAGGGCACCACCGTTGGCAGAGAGAACCAACACTCTGATGAACGCGAGGGAAATCCTCGACATTCTCGCACTCCACTAAGAAGGCCTCAAAGAACTGATGAGGAGGATTTTGATGTCGTCAGAAGAAAGAAAATTGCGATCGTAAGAACTCGCTCTGGCGCACTCAACATCGATCGGAGGAGGTACAAGAACTCCGGGACATCAACGACTTGCTCGAGAATCCCACCAAGAAGCTTGCTCGAACGCCGTGGTACGATCTTTTGTCAAGAGATTACGCAAAGACTTCGAATGTGATGACAAGACCGAGGTACCTCATCGACAACATTCGGTAGTCGCAGCAATACGACTTCCTCGGCTACGATCAATCGAATATTTCACGAGGAATCGACACGGCCATAAGGCGAATCGATCTCCTATTCGAGAAATACCTTCGATCACCAAGATCAAGAAGCCCCTCTGAGAGGTGATCATTCACCACTTCGACAAAGAAATTCTAACGAGTGGAATACGAGGAGTATTCTCCTCGTAGAACGAGGCCTACTACGTAATCGGTCACCACACGGTATCGTCGTATACGATCACTGGTGACATTAACCCTTCTTTCCCGCAAAGAAGGCGCCAAGAAGTGATTACCGATGCCGCATTTTCGCCGACCTTCGAGCGCTCACCGCCACCTCATTTTCGACCGGTGAACATGGAGAAATTTGATGGATCTCAAAATCCCATCGAATTTCTTCAGATCTATACAACAAACCGTCCGAGCAAAGAAGCAGAGGAGAGCATGTGATGGCGAATTACCTTCCGACTGTGCTCGAAGGATCCGCTCGATCGTGGTTATTAAACCAACCACTCGAGTCGATCTACTCTTGGCAACACCTCTGTGATCTTCTACAGGCGAATTTCCAAGGCACATACAACCGCCCTGGAAAAGAAGACGACTTGCACCGGATAAAACAGAACAACAACGAGACTTTGCGTCAATTCATCAAACGCTTTAGTCAGGTTCGTAACTCAATTCCGAAATTTCGATTCCTCCGTGATCGTGGCTTTTAAGCAAGGAGTCCGCAGTAGAAGAATAACGGAGGACATTGCTCTAAATCCTCCCAACACTGTTACCGAACTCTTCGAGATGGCCGATCGATATGCAACTGCTTCTGAGGCAGTCGAGTGGAACAACACTATCGATCGAGAAACATATACTCCTCGAGAGCCAGGTGAAGTTGGTAAGGATAAAAAAGCAAAAAGTTCAAGAAGAAAATAAAAGTCAAAACCACAAACCGCTGGTTCCAAGGAGGTTCTCGCCGTGAAAGATGGAGAGCCCCAAACCACTAAGTCGCACTCGATCAAGGCAAAGGTAAGCTACGATCGTAGGAACGATAAACCAAGGTGGTGTCCTTTTCATAAAAGGAAGGACATGACCTCCAGAATCGCCGAGTTTTCCAAAGAAAGCTCGAGGACTACTACAACTAACAAGCACCACTCCCTACTCTCGGCGGGTAGGACATACGAGTGGCCAAAAGTCGTCGGATGATGAGGAGATGCCGCCCAAGATCCGCAACATACCGTTGAGCACATCTACGGAGGATCATCGATATCGACTCAAACGACAACTTAAAGTCACGGACGAGAGGTAAATTCTATACATACTCCTCTCGTCAATAAATTACCAAGTGGTCGGAAGTTACCATTTCTTTTGAGAAGGATGATCGCCCAATCACTACGAGTCGATCAGTCGATATCCGATTGTGGTGAACCCACCATCAACAAGCTGTCGGGTCAATCGAGTGTTGGTTGATGGTGGCGCTTCTTTGAACATATTATTTACTAATGCCCCGGACGAGATGCAAGTACCGGGACAAAGGTAAGGCGACGATACTCCTTTCATGGAATCGCATCGGGTCTTCACCAAACCTATTGGCCAAGTTTCTCTTCCTTTAACATTTGGCTCACCAAGTAATTTCGTGACGAGAAAGTCTCCTTTGATGTGGTCGATTTCGACACAATATAACGCCATACTCGGACGACCAACTTTGGCAAAATTCTTAATGGCTACTCATTACGGGTATCAATGTCTTAAGATGCCAGTCCCAAAGGAGTGATCACCATTCAATGTGACAAAAGATGGCGATAGTCACGGCCGTCGATCCTCGAGATGGTTGGTCAAATACCAACTCGAGATGAAAGTCACCGACTAGCAAGTCGAAGCCTAAAGTCGCACCAAAGCCGAACGACCAAGTCAAAGAGGTTCCTCCGACGCAGAAGAACCCTCAAGACTGCTCGCACGGGGAGACTTCCGACCCCAAATAGGAAGACGCCTCATTACCTTCCTCCGAGCTAACGCAGATGTCTTTGCGTGGCAAGCATCCGACATGCCCGAGTCCCGTGGAGGTGATCGAGCACGTGCTAGCTTTACGCTGATAAAGTACTGTAAAACAAAAATTACGGAGATTTGCCCTCGATCGACGAGATGCTATTAAATCGAGTTGGATAAGCTACTTAAAGCGGGCTTTATAAGAGAAGTCAACCACCCAGTGGTTGGCTAACCTGTAATGGTCAAAAGTCAAACGGCAAATGGCGTATGTGCGTGGACTTTACTTGATCTTAATAAAGCTTGTCCAAAAGATGATTTCCCTTTACCTCGATCGATCACCGGTTGATTCAACTGCAGTTGTGAGATATTAAGTTTTTAGATGCATATTCGGATACCACCGGATCAATATGTGTTTAAACGATGAAGAAAAGACCGCATTCATTACTACATTTGGTACCTTTTGCTATGTCAAAATGCCATTTGGTCTAAAGAATGCTGGTGCTTCTTTTCAACGCCTAATGCAATCGACTTTTTCATCTCAATTAGGCCGGAATTTGGAAGCCTATGTTGATGATCTAGTCGTAAAAAGCATTAAGAGACTTAATCATATCACTGACCTACAAGAAACATTCGACAACCTCAGAAAGCACCGCTTAAAACTCAATCCAGAGAAGTGTGTGTTTGGAATTTCTTCAGGAAAATTGCTTGGATTCCTAGTATCTGAACGAGGAATCGAAGCAAATCCTGAAAAAATAAAAGCCATCCTCCAGATGCGTCCTCCAAACACAAAAAAGGAAGTTCAGAAACTCACTGGGTGCATGGCGGCTTTAAGTCGTTTCATTGCACGACTAGGAGAAAAAGGACTACCTTTCTTTAAACTTCTCAGGAGACATGAAGGTTTTGAGTGGTCGAACGAGGCAAACACTGCCTTTGAGGATGTCAAGAGGTATCTTTCGAGTGCTCTGCTCGGTTTCTCCAAAGCCGGAAGAGACGCTCTAAATTTACCTAGCCGCCACGCCACAGCAAAGAAGCGCGATATTAGTCGTAGAACGTGAAAACGCATAACGACCGGTTTACTACGTTAGCGAAGTTTTACACGGGCCTAAGGAGCGTTACCTCGTGTCCAAAACTTCTATATGCCCTCCTCATGTCTTCGAGGAAATCTGCGCATTATTTTCAGCGCACAAAATAGTCAGTGCTGCCGAGTTTCCTTTGGGAGCAATCCTCCATAATAAGGAAACAATGGGGCGCATGGCAAAATGGTCGGTCGAACTTGGGAGTTCGACCTCCATTTCGTGTCCCGAACGGCCATAAAATCCTGGATCTTGGCGGACTTTGTCGCCGAATGGACAAATCTCGAACTGCTCAGATCCCGATCTGATTCCCACGATCGCTGGATGATGTACTTTGACGGGTCACTTACTTTAAGTGGCTCGAAAGTCGGGTGGTCTGGTATCTCCTACCGGAGAAACCTTAAAGTATGCCATACAATTAAACTTTCGTGCCACTAACAATGTGGCGTAGCGAAGGTTTGCTAGGCGGCATACGAGTGCGAAAGCACTCTCAATTCGCCGACTACTCGTGAGAGGAGACTCTCAACTAGTCGTGAATCAAATCGGAAAGAGTATCGGTGCTCTAACTCAACAATGGCTCGGTACTTATCGAAGCACGTAAGCTAGAAAAACATTTTTTAGGTTTCGAGGTACAATTTATCCCTCGAAGGATAATTTCTCATGAGACCAACTTGCTCGGATGGCTTCTTCCCGATCCACGGTACTAAAAGGAGTTTTCTTGGAGCAACTCAAAAACCGCCTCTCGTCGAAGAACCGAGACACCTCCTCTTGAGATGGCCTCATTAGATTACGAGGATACGGATGATTCCCATCTACGAGTATCTTTACAAGGGTTCCAGACCAAGATGATCTTGAGGCGGTCGATTGTCCCAAAAGCCAAAATGTATACTTTGGTTGAAGGAGTCCTCTATAAACGAGGAACCCAAGGGATACTCATGCGATGCATTCCGCAAAACGAAGGAATAACACTCCTTCACGATATACACAAGGGCATCTGTGGGGCGATGCTTCCTCTGAGAACATTGGTTGGTAAAGCCTTTCGACAAGGTTTTTACTAGCCTACACTGCATGCGATGCTAAGGAGGTGGTTAAAAAGTGTGTCCATGCCAATTCCATGGTAGATGATACACCAACCAAATTTCAAGTATTACAGACAATACCTCTTTCTTGGCCTTTTGCGACACTGGGGCTTGATATCCTAGGACCATTTCCCAAAGCTCCGGGAGGTTTCAATTCCTTTTGTGGCTATTGACACGCTCACAAAATGGATCAAGTCAACTCAGAATCGATAACAACTAAGCGACAAAAGGTTCATGATGAGAAGCGTAATTAGTCGATTTGGAGTTCCGAGTCGGATAATTACGCATAATGGTAAACAATTCGCAAGTGCAAAATTTCGTGAATTTTGCGACGAGTTAGTACCAAGCTATGCTATGCTTCATTGCGCATCCCCAAAGCAACGGGGCGATCGAACGTGCAAACGGTCAAATAATGCGAGGAATTAAAAATCGAGTCTTCGACCAGCTTGTTAAGCGCTCGGGGGCTTGGGTACAAGAATTACCCTCCATATTATGGGCGGTTAGACGACCACCACGATCGAGCAACAGAGAAACACCATTTTTCTAGTTTTGAGCGAAGCCATGCTTCCTCCGAACTAAAATTGCGGTCGACCGAGTTGAAACCTTCAACAACTCGGACCAGAACAACTTCGAGCGGATGACATTAACCTACTCAAGAGAGGAGAAACCTAGCCTTAATCCGTTCGGCAGTCTACCAACAAGCCCTGCGCAGATACTATGATCGTAAGGTCCAACCTCGCAGCCTTACTGTAGGTGACTTGGTATTGAGGCTCTGCCAATCCAAGTCCAATCGGAATAAACTTTCCCCCAAATGGGAAGGTCCTTACACAGTGGTCGAAGTAACTCGGCCAGGGTCGGTACGACTAGCAATGGAAGATGGACAGGTTCTCTCAAACTCTTGGAACATCGACCAGTTACGCAAATTCTATGTGTGACCAGTTTCTCAGGCAATAAAAGTCCAGGTTCTTTCTACCTCTTTTTGCTTTATTTTCGAGTAGTGCTTTTTTAATCTTTCGACTATGATTTTAAAACACCCAGTTTTCTTTACACCGGCCAAAAAGCGAGAAACGTCATCTGGTCGAAACTTCTCCTCTCTGCATGTGGTTCTGCCCACTAGAAGGAATTTCCTAGCATCGACTCGTTACTCATTTTTTCTGCCAATACAAAGAGCTCGGGTTTTATCTAGTCGTAATGTTCTCAAAGCCAACTCTCTCAATCTTAGTCTATTTTTTCAGTAAATTCAAAAAATATTCTAAATAGAGTGCACTTTCTTACATTAGTTCGACCACCTTTGGTGTACTCGATTTGTTTTAACTGGTCGAAGGAAGAGACACACCTAGTCGAAGTCTTTCCTCTCTGCATGTGGTCCTGCCCACTAGAAGGAAACTTTCTAGTGTCGCTCAGTCTCCTACTTTTGCTACTGGAAGAGATTTATCGAAGTCCACCAAAAAAGGACGAACGAATGACTAAAGTCCTCTAAGACGTTTGTTTAACTCAAGTTGCTGTTCTTGGTTTGATTAAACTAGTCGGAGATGGGAACATCACCTAGTCGAAGCCTTTCCTCCTCGCGACGTGGTCCTGCCCACTAGAAGGAACTTCCTAGTGTCGAGTCGTTTCTACTCTTTTCGATCAGTACTTGACAACCGTAACAAAAGCTATAAGTTAAATAAACCTCTCTTTGTTTTCAGAAACCCCATTTTTTAACACTATTTATTTAGATTGTCTAAACAATCTAAGAAAATAGTCGGGGGCTAGGATAAAGTTATTAATTTGACTTCAATTCTTAGTCTTTCTTTCGCTTATTATCTTTTGAGTTACTAACTACTCGACAAGATGATTTTCGTGAAATAAAGCGGATCATATATTACTCATCAACAAAATTGTCCGCCTTACAAGGTAGTTACAAGATTACTCAAGGGGAGAGCCTAGTGCATTTCCTCCGCCACCTTTTGCCAATCGATCAGCATTTCCTCAATCGACGACTTGCCTCGATTCGGATACGGTCGAAGTCGGCTTCGATTGGTTTAACATTAAGGCGGGGTCTTGAGCTTTAAGTTTCGCCAAAGCGTAACTTCTCGCAGCTTCGATTGCCTCCTTATTGATTCACTTGATTAGTCTTGAGTGGTCACCATTTCTTGCAATTTTCCGACTTGTTCCCCAATGGTACTTGTGTGAGCGACTATGGTATCTTCTCGAGGAGTTTTTCCCTCGAATGTAGCTCACTAAGCACATTGTTCAGAGAGTGATGTTGCCTTGAAGACTAGTCTTCATCGACTCCATCTCTGTTGGGTACAAGTCGAAGCCTCATAAGCTTTTGTTTTCGACCACTTGTTCGAAAAGAATAATATCGGTCAAACAAAAATATACTTCTAGAGGAAGATAACACAAAGATAATTATAGGTAAAAGCTTTTTCTTACCTACTAATTGAGAATCCAATTTCTTGACCTCTTCTCGATGGGAAGCAACGGTTTGAAAGATGCTTTTGCTCCCATGCTCGATGTCCTCCGCATTCATCTTAGCAATGCGACGGACTCATTGCGATTAAGGTCTTTGCTTGGATTTCACCTCGAGGTTTCTCAATTGGGCGCAATTTACAACAAGAAATTGGCATTAGAAAAGGAAAATACTCAAAAGGATAACAGTAAAGATTTACTTACCGTTAATCGAGTTCTAAAACCATCGAGTTCTTGATCCTTATTCGCGTAATGCGGAAAACTCTGAATAACCAAAGATTTTTCTTGAACTTGATGCGGAGGTTCCGCATCTCTTTTCTTTATCCGAGAAGAAAGGAGAGTCGGGTAAAGGTTAAAGATCAAAAGCGCCTTAAGTTCGTAACTTCTCGTTTATTTTTTCCCGCAATCTTTTAGATGCAGAGACAGTCTCAAGTCTATCCGAGAGGACTAATACTTCGTTCCTTAGCCTCCTCGACTCTTCTTTTTCATAGTCGAGTGAGTCAGCTAAGGTCTTCGTATCACTGTTTAACCTACAAAGAACAGGAACGAAGATAAACATCAGCCGAATGGTTGTGAGTACTTCTACAACCACTGACCTAGTCGTAAGTTTTTCTGCGACTAAGATATGGTTGTAAGTCTTTCTCGACCACTACCGGTCGTAAATAGTCGTAAGTTTTTTACGATCGATACTTAAATCATGAGTTTCTTCCATGACTATTCTCATAAAACATTTTACGAGTATTTAAGTCGAAAACAACTATGAATGATAAGTGACTTACCACCTCTCTGCCTCTGCGCAGAGTAGTTCTTTCTCCTGTCTTAGCTCTAAAAGTTGTCGATGATACTCACCGACAACGACAATTTGCTCGAGCTTTACGCAAAAGAAAACAGTGAGAAGGGAAGGAAAGCCACATATATAAGTATTCAAGATACTTACATTCATAGTCGTCCTAGCAAAAATCGAATATACAAGGTCCGGTCTTTGCGGCTTATCTATCCTCGCGACTTTGTCCCACCACACCTTCTCGAGGCGCTCGTTGTCAAAAGTATTCTCCGTATTGGGAATATCTTTGGGATGGGGACTCGGTCACGAGATTTGTAAGGTAAGATCCTACGACGGAGGCAGCCCAAAGAAGTCACCACGAAGTTGAAATTTTCTCCTTCGGTTCTGCGTGATTTCTCTTTGGGTAGGGAAGGAACGCCCCTCGATTTCCTTCCCAGGCGGTCGCAGTCGGTCACCACCTTGACCAGAGGCTTCCACACCGCCTCTGTTGTTTCTACAACCGATGGTCGTGCGGCCACCTCAACAAGAATACCGCTACCTCAAGAGTCGTGAATTACGACTTCAGCAGATGTGGAGTCACTGGGAGTCTCGACTTCATCGGCCACTGGGCCAAGGGTGATGCTTGACCACCTCCATTGCTACCTCTCCGATGGTCAAGGGATAGCAATGGACTTCTCGTGAAGCATTCCCTGGGTCAAGGAGTCGGACTGAAATAAAGAAAAGCAAATTAGGTTGTGAAAAAGAAAAAGGTAAATGTCGTTCTTACACTTCAGTACATTTCACATACCTCTGCACCCTGGTCTTAACCAGGAATTTTGGAGCAATCCTCCCAACGGAGGACCTTTTCTTCTCCACGACCACGTCTGGTCGAGGTTCAACAATTATTCGGCTACGACCACGTCTGGTCGTAGAGTTTGAACAGGAACCAGAGCTCTGGTTTCCTGATCTTCTGGATGGACGAGATCGGTCTCGACCATTCCAGAAGCAGCACTGCCCTCAGTTGCAGGTTGTGCTGATGCAGCATCGTCCTTCATAAAAGACATAAAATCCTTCCAGTTCTCCCTTTCCAGTTGCTTAATAAAACTAGGAGTGGCACCAACTGCGAAAGATTCCGTGTCATAATAGAAGGGTACCTTAGCCTTGCGAGGTTTGCGCTTGAGAGGTTCAACTGCTTCAACCTCCTCGGCGACGGCTGCGGACTCGGCTTCAGATACAACTACAGCTGCCGCAGTCCTTGTAGAGGGTTTGGTCGAAAGACCAGAGCTCGAACTTGCTCCCCTTGTCGGCAGATTTTACAAGTCGACGTCTCTTCGAGGAGGAGCGAGCCTTTGTCTTTCGACAACCCAACGCCAATAGTTATCGAGCGACTTCTTCGTCGTCTGGCGATTTTCCATGCCTACTTTACGTAAAACAAGGCGAAAAAGAAGAATCACTAATTAATCGTAAGTTTTTCTACGACTAGTATCAAGTCGTAAGTTTTTCTACGACTCTTTCTTGATTGTAAGATATTCTACGATCACCATTAGTCGTAAGTATCTTCTACGACTATAAAGTCCTAAAGAAAGAATCGATTTACGATTACCTTTAGGCGCTCTATCCTTTCATCTGCGGACAAAGCCGCAATGACTTGAGGAACCCCCTGAGTGGCGGGGACTTCTCACGAGATGAGTCGACTGAGTCAACCTCACTGCTGTGAAAGATCCTGTAAAAGATAAAAATATTAGACAAGGTTGAGAAAGACCAAGCGGAGAGCTAAATCGACAATTGCTTACCCTCCTCGTAGTCTCGGTGGGGTCTCCTCTTCCCGAGTACCTCCACATAGGAGATACTCGTTTTTGAGAGGACTAATTCGGCGTGTGATGAAATCCTTCACCACATGCCATCCGGTCAGCCCTTCTTCCTTCAAGTCCTTAATGGCTTGAATATAAGGGCTAATCCGGCTGATATCTTCAGGGGTTGAATCCCATGAAGATTTCTTTTCAATGACCTTCCCCACGAAAGAAAGGTCGTCTTCAGAGGTGACCTTCGGTAGAACCACCTCTTCCTCCAGCTCGGCCACGAAGACCGGGTGAAACTCTGAATGTACTCCTTCGACTTCGAGTCGTGGAGCTTCAGACCACAGCTTCCGGCGATTCCGGTTTGGCGAGCCATCCCATAATAATATTGGAACAGCTCGAGATCCGCCGAATCCCAGTGCACGCCTTGCAGATACACGAACACACTCAACATGGTAATAGAATTGGGACCTAAGTTCACGAGTTCCACCCCAAAGTGTTCGAGTACTACTGTAAGAAAGGGGTGGGCAGGCAATCGAAGGCCGCACTCACAATACGCTTGGAAGACGGGGATTTGCCCATTTTCCCCCGATGGCCAATGCTGCCCGATAGCTGGAATCCACTTCACCAGAGCCTTCTCTGAATCTTCCGAGATCGACCAAAATCTTGATCTTAGCGCATCCATCTCCGATTCCTCCCATTCGAAACTCTCTTGGCCATTTCGCCGAAGCAAGAAGTTTTTAATTGGGTTAGGCGGCGGAGAAGATGAAACCTAGTCGAGGATGGAGAAAGCAAGAGCTCAAGAACAATGGAGTGATTTGGGGAAAAGTAAAAATCCAAGTCTACCTCTGGTAAGTTTTTATAATCAAGACGATCTCCGCCGCTTCGGAAACCGTCTCGGCTATAGGTCTATGATAGATGGTTGTACCGCTTCGGGAACCGCTTCATCGGACAAGTCTATGAGAGCCGGTTGCAATTCCCCAGATGGTCCGTTCGAGAAAAAAGTAGGTACGTATTGTCACCTCCAAGCAAAATTACATTCTTGACCAAGTCTTTCTAGTCGAAGGAAGTATCAATCGGAAGAGCTTTTCTCCGATTCCCTACCACGACCACCGACGGTCGTAGGGGTTTTTTATGACTTTTTGATAGTCGTAAGCAACCTTCCTGACCAAGCAAATTCCTGGTCAAAGTAACACTCAAATGTCGAAGAGTTTTTCCTTCGACTATCATTCTACGACATTCTCATGGTCGTAAGTCCATTTACAAAACCTTTATCAAGTAAGTTACTTTCACTTGAAGCTGGGGGGCTAGATGACGAGGATCTAATAATCCTCATTTTATCTTTTATCTATAATTCTTATTATGGGTAAATATGATGTCACATAGTCCCCAGAGGTACCCTTATCTATAAGGAGAAGCCCAACAAGTGATTGTAAGTTCTTCTACAATCACCCCATAGTCGTGAGTCTTGCTACGACTATATCATGGTCGTAAGTCCTTCATGACCACTACATAGTCGTAAGTCCTTCTACGATTGCACCGTCGTAAGTCCTTTTACGATCGCTACCGGTCGTAAGTTCTTCTACGACCGGGTAAACTTCACCACCTTATAATCAAACCTACAGTAGTGGGTCCAATTGATTAAGGAATCGAGCGGTCTACATGCACTATTATTCCGCTTATTAATGGTGTGTAACTACCCCATTATCTCGGGAAGATAATTGCGACGGCGTGAAGAAGCCAAGGCGTCGGTAATTCTCGCCATCATGCGCTCAATTCATCGGATTAATTAGGCGCATCTCCCGCAGGACAAAACGGCTACTTCTTCACGACTATATAAGGGCATCAATCAGAGAAATGAGGGGGACAGCGAACAAGAGCTAGTCAAGTAGAAACACAAGTACTATTCTCTGTAATAGTCTTAGTCCTTTACTGGATCATCAAGAATACCATACACACAGGATTAGGGTTATTATTCTCTTCGGAGAAGGCCTGAACCTGTCTAAACATCCCGTGTCAATCCACTCTGCGTGATCTCATCTCTAGGAGACCCCCCGAATCAAACAATCTTTACGTAAGATCGGTTCTAATACACCGACAATACCACATACCAACATTCTTTGGGCTACATCAGCACCCATCATCATATTATCCACCATACCAGCCGTCCAGAAAGGGTAATAGCAGTTATTAAGGTTTTTGAGGAGCAACATACATTAACTTAACCATCTCAGTCATTTGCCCACAATGACCGCCCAAATCCAATTTTATGATTTAAAGAGATGATGATTAGGTCATTTAATGTCTTGGTACTTAAGCAAGACTAGCATGTCGCTTAAGTATAATCTATAACTAGTAATTACCACATAGTTACTAGGGTGATAAGGAATAATAGAGTCAGTTGCCAAAGGATGGTATAATAATTAATTAATAATCAAATGGGTATTTAACTACCTTAAGGTTTAACATACATTTTTTTAAAGAATTAAAGCAAGCAATTTTGGTATAATAATTAATTAATCATCAAAGCGGTCAAATTCTGGGCCTTGTCGGTGCGGCGCATATTCACAGTCGTCAAGTCTAACCTAAGATACTACGATGTGAAGTGCGAAATAGAGGGATGCCCTTGACAAGTGCACACATTTCAGCCTACGTGGGACACCGACTAGAAGTGCTCTATAGTAGTCCCGCACACATGCGTCGCCACTGAGTCGGTGCAGTCACACAGGAACTTGTCATCAGGCTTTGTCGACAACCTCATGTACGGTGAGATCGTAGATAATCTTGATTTTGAGCCACGATCCATCATTCGTGCGATTGAGGCAAGGTTCTAGTACACAATCAGCTATACCTAGGCTTTGAGGGCAAAACAGAAAGCAGTGGAATCAAGGTTCGACAAGTTCGAGGATTCCTACCACAACCTCCCCGGACTACTTTGAGTCATACAAAACAGGAATCAGGGCACTCATGTCGACATTCAAGACGCCACACATCTGAAGTGGGCTGATAAGAGGGTACTGCAGCGAGCATTCTTCGCCTTTGGTCCACGCATCAATGCATTCCGGCACTGTCGTCCAATCTTGTGCGTAGATGGCACATTCCTGACTGGAAGGTACAAGGGCCAAATATTGACCACAATAGCGACGTACGACAACAATCAAGTTCTTCCCGTGACATTCGCTTTCGTTGAAAGTGAAAACACAGACAGCTGGTTGTGGTTCCTGAAGAATGTGAGGATTTTTGTTGTACATGGTTGTCCAAACATACGCATCATTCATGATCGGCAAGCCGGCCTGCTCAATGCAATAACCTAGCTACAACAAGGAGATAACGTTAGTCCACCATCTGTGTCAGCGGAAGGATGCCTGTCGCTCTCAACCTGTGTCGGGTCAGGTTACGAACGAACGTTAGTCCACACGTAGTAGTCAGGCCACAAATGAGTACACAAAGATCGTAATGGCACGTACCTCAGCACCCAGCTGGGGTGCAACCTCTAGGCCCTGATGGGCGTGCGCAGCAGCAACGCACCAAGCTCAATCGGCGCCTCGCCCTCCGAGAGGGATGGTACTGAGACGGCTACGGTGATGTAGGTCAATCACTGAGTCAAGCAACTCGTACGGCCACTCGGTAGCGTAGTCTGGGTTCGTCATATCTGAAAATTCAGTACATACATTGTAAAGACTACGAAATATGTAAAAAAAAATAATACAAAGCGACATTAGCAAACTAATTACCAACTACAAATACAAACAAAATTTATACGACAAGTCATAAAGCTGCGATTACGCTCTACCTAACCTACAAAGCTAAATAAAGCTAGGATTTTTACGATTAGGCTATACCTACCCTAATTAGTTACTTCGGATTTTTTTTGTAATTTTAAAATGTGTCATGCTATTTTTCTTGTTTTAAATTAATTCCTGACACTAACAATATAATTACCGCACACAAATGGAGAGCTAAATAAAGTTGTGATTAATTCGATTAGGCTCTACCTACCCTAATTAGCTGCTACCAATTTTCCTTCCAATTTTAAAACGTGTCATGCTACTTTCCTACTTAAAAAATAATTTTCGGTATTAACAATATAATTACCGCGCACAAATGCAGAGCTAAATAAAACTGATATTATTTACATTACTCTCTCTCTCTCTCTCTACCTACCTCCTACACAGCTCAAAAGATGTACTATATAATTGGACTACATTTTTCTAATCTACTAAATTCTATGCCGCTATTTTTGTTTGCTAACCGACAATGTTTTAACATAATGTACAAAGTTAAAAAAATATACCTGCAAGATAGCCGATTGAATCCGATACTCCGTCTATCTCTCTTCCGCGACGAATTGGCAAAACTTCGCTCATCTAGCAACAGGTGATCGAACTGGCGACAGAATGAGGCGAGAGTACATGTCGCCGGTTCAAATCGGCGACAAAAACCCACTTTTGCTCTTTTTTTTTACCGACTATTTATTTTTGTAATTGTCTTTTTAATATATATATATATATATATATATATATATATATATATATATATATATATATATATATATATAAATCATTTTTAGCATACACAGAAGAACTAGCTCACAGACGCAAGTTCAAAGTTTTTGCATCAGACCATAGGCTAGTTATTGAATTAGGATGAAAAATGCCTACCAATGTTGTCGCCCATACAGCAGGGCGATTTAACATTACATTTTGGGGTTGATACGATACATACAGAACAGCACAACGATCTATTGTACAACATCTAGCTAGGCCTAAGTCATAACTTATAGTTCACACTTGCCTGTCAACCCCGCTGCCACCAGCTAGACATTCAAGTTACAAGGAAATAAAATCATAGAAGTAATGCCCATGAGTCAGTCCGCCATCCATTTTCATCCGCTGGATTCCAGATTGAATGGCTGCAATAGTTGAGCCGACCTTCGCCTCCGCTTTCCATCAGGGGTCATTCTGACTGCTGTCTTGACTGGAACCTTGCCATTTTTATGTGCCTGCTTCTTAGGAGACTTCTGCTGCACCAGAGAGGGTTCGCCACCCTTGTTACAACTCTGTAGAGGGGACTTGACTCTCTTCCGTGCGAAACGTGCCTCCATTTCTGGTCTCCGGTTGGGACCAATAAGCCTTACATGGAATGGGTTGACAGCTGTGTAACATATCAACTCATTCGTAGCTTGCCCTTTGTCCACATCAGCACTTCTGCCATTCACCTGAAATAAGAACAAAGCTCAGAAATATTTGGAGTTGCGCCAAAATGTGATTGGAAGAGAAAAGAGGGTTACCAGCTGGAGAAGGGCAGAGAATGTTCTCGCAACCTCATACTTTGGTCTGCCACTAACAATTTCACTGAATGATGCAATCCCTGTATTATCAGTTCTTGATGAGAGCGTGTCAAGGATTTGCTCTCCATATGAACCAATATCAAAAGGTGGGTTTCTATCCTGAAAAGGCACAAATTGCAGTAGTGATGAGTGGTAAATATGTTCAGATATGCAGAGTAATTAGCAGTTCAAACATCCAACTTACCTGGTCTTCCAAGGCATGCTCAATTCGCTCTTTCCATGTTGAAACCCGTGCATCCAGCTCAGTCTGTTGTTCAGCCTCAGCTATGCTAGCAAGAAGAGCATCCTGTGATGAATTATCCATGTTAGTTAGGAAGTTGAAGGGCTACGATAAAATTCAGGACACAATTCAAAATTAGTTGGTTCTCAATTACTCCGTTTCTTTTTATGAGGCATATAATTTTCTCAATCTTGTTGCAAAATAAAGGGCGTGCACGTGAATATATTGATGTTTTCCTTGTTTGCACTCATTTATCATCTTCTCTCCTAGTTCCAAGGTATTTAAGTAGAGGTTGCATGGTCATTTTCCCTTCTGTTTCTCTGGAATTTATGTCTTAATCTATGTGCCCACTCAACATTCGCTTTATAATTTGCAATGGAGGGAGTAGTGTTCTAGTTTCTGGTAAAAAATTTAAAAAAAACGTGTTTTTACTGATATCTGTAAAAAAAAAGTTGGAAATATGCCTAATACCAGAAACCAGATAACCTTGAAGATCCATAGCCCTGGTTCAGGCTAAAGGGGGCAATAGCTGGAACAGAGCCTTAAATGCCACTTAGATCAGGATAAAAACATGTGTTTTGACTCCAGCAGTGGAAAAATGTAAAACGTTGGACCATAATAATAGGAATGGACTCACACCTAAAATGCCTTTTGTGTCAAATCAGCCATCAAAATAGCTAAGTTTAGCTATTCACTCAAACTGTGAAGGATTACCCTTTGGGACCACTACCGTATGCCCAAAATGGCCATAACCAGCGCATGCATGAAAAGTGAATGCACATGGAATCAACCAGCAACATAATATTTTTGTTGAACAGTTTTACCACCCAAATAGCAACATATTTATGCATAGAAATTTACTAACCACAGTGTTATTCTTTCAGGCACTTCAATGTAGAATCTTAGCTATATACTACAGCATTATGCAACAAGGCAAAGCTGCGAAGCGAGGACCCAAATAATTTGAAAGATATGGGAGTTAAATCTATAAAAAAGTACTGTCATCCAATGGGGTGAAAAGCTATTCTAAAATAAGCTTCACACTAGCGCATCTGACCACCCAATATATTTTTTCCCACTCGTTGACTTGCATGGCACCAAGTTGCTTGCAAACGCATGGCCAACAAAAAACTGAAAGTAAACACATCAAAGCAAATTTGAAAGAGAACTGCACTGAGAATCATAGATGTGAACGGATTCATTAACAGTACTTATGAAGTTATGATTTACCAGATGTGACCGACACAAATCTTCAAGGCTTTCATGTGCATCCATGCTATCCTGTGTACCTTGAGCCCCATCAAGTGTTACATCATTATTCTGAACAGAGGTAAAATAAGCATGTCATATTACCCAAATGTTGGGCGACTGAACGACAGCCAATAAAAAAACTCGAGAAAATAAACCTTATCAGGGCATGTTGGTATGTCCATATCAACATCCATGTCATACATATCCGGCATATCTGGCTCATTAATATCATCGAAATCATTTACACCAATATTGGGCTCATTGGCATCATTCAAATCTCCAAACACATGGCAATTTTCTTGTTCTCCAAATTCAAGTGACCTCCTAAGCTACAATTTGGATGGGTCGCAACAAGTTCATTAAGTCGAAAATATCTGACATGCCTAATGGGACTAGCACATATATACAACAATGATCACCTTTTCATAAAGAGGAGGTGATTGGGAAGCATCAAGTTTTTCCTGCTGAGACAGATGTACTTCAAAAGATTTTGCTAGTTCAGGGCTAATGATGCCATCCATCTTTGCCATAGGAAATAGAGGTGCAAGATTTTTCTTTTTTGGAGCACCAATAACATGCCTTGCAAAACCTTTTACTGTTCCAAAACAGATCATGAAAGACAATTCACCACATAAGTCGCACAAATAATATATAAGGCACTAAAACAAAATAGCCTTGTCCAGAAAACAACAGCTTCCAGTACCTCTCCTGTAAGGTCTAATCTTTAGGTTGCCAGGTTCATGGGGATTCAAAGGCTTCCATGGATTCTCATCATCAGAATCATCCCCAACATCTGGGCACCCAGCGTCTGGGTGGGACATGTCAGCGTCAGGAAAATCATGGTCAACAAGATGATCAGACCAATGGTTGTCATTTATATTGAAATCACAGGCATTTTCTTGAGTTTGATTTGCATTTGTTTCTTGAGATTGTTCAGGATTGTTCTCCTGGGCTTGATCTGGATGGCCTTCTTGGACTTTTCCAGGGGTCAGTCTACGACCAGTGCCCCCAGATCTTCCATTTGGGGAAGTGAAAATATTGTTTCGGCTTTTAGATGGTGCTGAGCCGCCTCTATGAGCCAGAATGTCTTCTTTGCCAGAATTTTTTCCTTGCAAAAAGTCAAAAACAGCTGGTGCATCACATGGATCCAACAGGAGGAAATCTCCATAAAAATCACACGTTGCTAACTGCAATACAAAAACAACTACGACTAATTCAGTATGGCAGGAAACATTAACCAGTTGTAATTGCATGTAAGGAGATATAATGTTACCAAGTACGAATCCAGCTCACTCGCTTCGTAATCCAGACAATCTCCTTCAAACACCAGTAGATTCGCTGGTGGCCTCACAATTTTTCTTTGCAAGTCATCTTGGTTGAGATTGTTATCCAAAGTGGCCCTTGCTTCCACTAGCAGTTTAGGAAAATATAGGCTTCTTAGCTACATGTAATTCAAAGTAATCAACTGATTGGTAAGAGGTCCACTTACCAGGGATATCGTCTAACCCCAAAAATATATCATCCTCTTCATTGGGAACTGTGCTAGGATCATTTTCATTAGCTTGAGCTGAACCATTTTCCTGTTGATCTTGCCTGGTATAATTCAAATGTTTAGACTATTTGCAGCTATTTAAAAAAAATCAGTATGTGGTAGGATTGAAGATACACTACACATATACTAAGACAATAGCAATTATGTGCTCAGTTGCATACCCTGAAGGTATCACACTGGTCTGGGCAGCCATAAGAACCATCATTGTCGGTATGGAGAAGTTGTCAATGAAATCAGAAGCATTATCTCCTTACATTACCCTAGGCTGGTAGTGGTTTGTTGATCTTTTTTCTCTCTGAAAGTGTCTTGATAAGTAATGTTTTTTACTACTTAATGTACTGGGTGTTGATCCCATAGAGTCGGGGTAAACACAGTTCTGAAAGGCGGCCACCAAGCTCGCCTAGGCGCTAGCGCCACCCTCCAGCCTCACCCGCCTCATCGAGCCTGCCTAGGCGCCACCCGCCACCTGCCGCCCGCCTAGCGTTTTCTAGAACACTAGGGGTAAATCCACCCAGTGGAGTTTGATTTGGGTCATCCATTTCGAATCCAACACTTGTGGATTGCATAGAGATTTTGAAATAAAAAATTTCCTTGTATGGTGGAGTTAATCCCAAGTGTTTGATCGAGAACTTAATCCATAACCAACAAACACCAGAATCATTTTCACTCTTAATTTCAACTAAAATGCCTAATTTAGAACTTAATAGTTTCCTAAAGCAGCACCACAATTGTGTATCTGCCATGCGATGCTCCGAAAACCTATTCTTATAAGATGTGCAAAAAAGATTACTATTGACAGCGTGCATTTATCACTGTATGTCAATTTGAGATTTCGATAGTAAGATTGTATGCGTCTACGCGATGACCAAGATAGCAGGCTAGCACACAACGGATAATATGCAGACAAAATCAATATTTTCTTACTTCTTTTGCGAGAGAAACTCCAGCGCATGAAGCACCAAGGAGTACAGGTACTCCACCTTGCGGCTGTAAACTTGGACTGATCCCTGTAGTAATAGCGCCGCTGCACATGAAATAACCATAAATAAACAGGGCAACAGAAGGGTTTACAAAAAGAAAGTAACTTTATTTTAATGCTAAACCCTCAATTGAATTAGCCTTAGTCTCAATAAAACTGGGGAAATCAGCCACAATGAAATTCAAAGTTTTCTAAGCGCTTGAGAAAGAACGACAAAACCAACCTGAAAGAAGCTGCTTCCTTTAAGAATTATTATTCAAGCAAACTAAAACCGCCCAAAAATAAAACAATTTCCACATGTCTCAACTTTGCAGCCCTCCATCCACACGAGCAAACCACCCAAAATTTTCAAAACTTCTACCCTCCCAATTCCCAACTCCCCGAATACCCATGCATAGCAAAACCCCTAAAAGAATCCCCACACATTCACCAAAAGAAACTTGGGCTCCACACCACCGCACCTTCGGCGAAGTTGACGGAGTGGGCCCTGTCGTCGCCGGAGATCTCGCCGGAGCAGATCTTGAGGAGGTACTCCTCGAGGCTCTTGGCGACGTCCACCTCCCAGTTCGTCTCGGGGTCCCGGTTCGCCTGCAGAATCGGGAACCTCCCCCCGCTCGTGCTCCCATCTCCGCTGCCGCTGCCACCGCCGCCGTCCTCCATGACCCCCCTAGGGCCGCCAAGCTACCGGGCGCGAGGAGGCATTCTTGCGGGGTGGGGGCTCGGAACCCTAGTTTCTAGAAGCTTCTGGAAGGTTAGACCGCGGGAGGTGACGATACTTAGAAGAGTGGAGGCGAAGGGGGTTAGGGTTGGGGTTGGGGTTGGGGGATTTTGGACTTCGGAGTTCTCCCGCTCGATGGCTTTGGAGCGGCGGGATTCGAGTTTTGGTGAGGGGCCGTTGTGCAATTTTGAAAAAGAACGGATAATAGATGGATAAGTGAACAGTCGAGTGCTGGCACCAAGTCCCTTTGATTTCGCACTATTGTGATATCAATTGTTCGTTGCCCATGCCTCTCTGTCCTCGACCATCAGCGCAAACCTAACTTAGTACATCCACGATATAATGAAGGCTGCGACTAGTGTTCGGATATAAATTCATAATTATAATAATTTTTTATTTAGTACGACGTATCAAAAATTCATATACAACATTTCAAAGAAGATGATATCTCAAAAATCTCATAATCAAAACAAACATCTGGAAAAAGATACTAACATATCAAAAATCTCATAATAAAAAATATCTGAAAAAGGATGCAATTTTTTTTTCGCTTGATGCAACATATCAAAAAAAGAGGATACAACATTTTTTTTCACTTGATGCAACATATAAAAAAAAGGATGGCGCACCCGATGCAACAAAAAATGAAGAACATGTGCTACAACCTGACGCATGCATCGAATGCTCAACAACACTTGATATTAACTTGTGAAACTCGACATTTTTCTCTCTTTGCAATATTATTTTCAATGGTCGCAACAAAAAATTTCAACGAACGTAACAAAAAAAATCGACGGTCGCGACATTGTCAGATGCAACATTTAGGGTCTACAAACGAAACACTTATGCAACAAATTCTAGAAAAAGACCGAATTGCAACAAAAAAAATCACTTTATGCAACATTTTCATAAAATGCTGCAGCACATTAAAAAGAAGCATGCAACAACCTGATTAAAACCACATTTTTGTCCCCAAAATAGTCACTTTCTAGCAAATCTCAACCGCTCACTCCACACTGCAAGTGCCAAGAATCGCAAGAACGAGCAAAGATCGCATTTCCAAGCGCAGAAATGTATGATGGGGGGAGCCCAATAAGCAGGGAGCGCATGGACCACCGGGTTCTTGTCGTTGAGCAGGGAGGGGTTCTCCGGTAGCCTCCTCTAGACGCCGGAGCATGAGCGAGAAGAAGGGAAGGGAGAGGGGAGGCGGCGGGGCGCACAACGGCGTCGAGCGGTGGCCGTAGGCGGAAGGGGTGACGGCGCCGGAGCGGAGGCCGAAGGAGACGGGCGACGGCGGCTCGGCGAGGCGGCGGAGGGAGGCCGAGGCCGGAGGCGGCGGGAAGACCGGCGGAGGAGGGTGCCGAGGCCGAGGAGGAGGTGAAGGGTGGAGGAGGAAGGAGAAGAGGGAGCGGCTCGGCTTTTATAGCCGGCGGAGGCGAAGAGGGCTCGGCGCCATGGTCCCGAGGTGGCGATAGGGACAGACGGGGAGGGGCGATCGCGCAGAGGAGGGGATTGGGAGGAGGCGCGTGATGGAGACAGACGGGGGAGCGGGCGCTGCAGCCGAGCGGAGGAGGCGTCTTGCGTCTTGAGCGAGGAGGCTGCGGTGTCGGCGCAGCGGAGAAGAGCAAGCGCGGCGATAGGGGGAGAGGGGGCTGCGGCACGCGAATCGAGGTAAGCACTCCATTGCTTTGCTTTGCCATATTAGAAAAATTGAAAACCAAATTTTTTATTTTGAAAACCTAATTTCCAAAAACAGGATGTTACACTTAGAGTTACAAAACAGACCCTCTCTGGAGAACACGTACCGCTAACTATTTTTTGGACTTACCGGGCTGCGGAAGTTTCACTCAAGATTTGCAATCATACCGCGATGCGGTAGTTCCGCCACAGTAACCCCGGTACTACCGCCTTGCAGAAGAGGAGAACACACTCAAAAGGTGTCTCTCTGGAAAACACGCACCGCCAACAAAGGTTCGATCCGACCGGGTTGTGGTAGTACCGCACCAACTTCCCGGTCATACTGCTGTGCAGTAGTACCGCCAACAGAATGTTGGTACTATCGACTTTTCTGAGAAAAGCTTAGTCGGCTTTCAAAATAAACTTAATTGCAAAACACATTTGCCAATTGATGAGCGATGGAAATAAGGGTTAAATGTAAGATTCTCGACAAGTTGCAAAACACATTTGTCAACTTTTAGAATCAACGCCACAAGGAATAAGGTACATAGACTTAAACCATTTGCAAAACATATTCACAAACTAAAGTCACATGCTACAAGGATTATGCATGAGCCTCGACTATTTGCAAATAATAGCACTATGCATAGATGAGCTAGAGCAAGCATAATGAGATATCAACACATGACTAACTCAAGCTACTAGTCAAGACCCCTCTTAATAGTACGACAACCTATACTAGCAAACCGGTCTCTAACCAAACACCAAGACCGGTAAAAGACTAGGAACACATCTTTAGCCCTGGCTAGTCATACCTTTACCTTAAGCATCTTCTTGAAGCTTGATGACGCACATCTTTACTTCAAGACTAAGTTCTTGACTTTGATAATTATCAACATATGATGATCTCCTTTACTTCAAGTTCTTGACATGAATATGCATAAACCCATAATGCATTCTTTCACTTGACCTCCATCAACACATGATGTGTCTTCTCTTGACTTGATGATCAATTCATGATCATCTCCTCTTCTTGAACATCATCAACACATGCTAATTTCTTTTTCTTCGAGATCTTGATACACATCAACACATGATGCATCATTTACTCCAAGCTCTTGACTTGAATATCATCAACACATGATAATTTCCTTTTAACTTGATGATCAACTCATGACCATCTCCTCTTTTTGAATATTAGCAACACATAATGATATCATTTTATTCAGGATCTTGATATGCATCAACACATGATGCCATCCAAGGTCGCCATCACCATGGAACATAACATATTCATCCAACTCATGGAAAATGTTAGTTTCATAATGTGATTATCATTAATTACCACAACATACCATTAACTCATAATGGTGGGACAAGATACTTCAATCTTTTCCTCTTCGGTAATTGATGATAACCACTTCAATCGCAAATAATTGAATGTAGATAAATATGAGTATATATGAACTACATAAGTTTTATATATTCAAGGATATATTTCAAGGTAGAGATCCTTAATATATATATAAAACGGAATATGGATCAATACTAATGAAATCACAAAACATAGAGTGAATTCTCCCTAAATGTGTGCATACACACATGTGTAATAAAACATATGCATATATTCAAGTTAGACTTTTAGTGAAGTTCAACCTATATTTTGGATCCGAGGAATGCACCAAGATATAATAATATGATGTCGAGTCCATACCTCCATGATTTTCACTTTTTTATTCAACTAAGACTACACAATAGGTATATCAATAAAAGTGTTAGTCTTAGATATAGATTTATCATTAATCATCAAAATACTCTATTAACTCATAATGGCGGGTCTAGATTCTTTATCGGCAGGCCGCTTGGGCGTGGGATTCTCTAGCTAGGTAAGAGAGAAGGAAAGATAGAAAATGGGGAAAGAGAGAAGGTAGTGACATTTTTGCCATTTTGGAGAAAAAAAGCTGATAAGTTTAACAGATGGGACAGCGAAGAAACGGAGATGACATATTGTGAAGAATCAGTTACTCGATGACATATCATGAAGAAGAGAGTTATTCTATGACATATAATCAATTTTCTTGGTAAAGAAAGTTTTTTGCTTTGACAAGTAATTATACTAATATTTTTCGTTTTTTGCTTTGACAAATAATTATACTAATATTTTTCTTGATAATGTTGACCTTTGATGGCAGTTTGTGAGTAGGTGGTCGTTTTTGTTTAATGCTGGAAGACGCCTATGATGTTACCTGGCTTAACCAATTCTGCATGATAATGACTAGTCTGTGAGTAAATTTGACATCTTGATGTCATTTGTCATCAACGTGTTCAATTTCAACCCAAGCTTATGATTTCAATTCAGGTATTTGTTTCTTTGAATTGCTCTGTTCAAACGCTCATTTTTTAAGATGTTCTCATTCAGCCTTCAAACTTTTTGATGATGGCTTTCAGTGCAGTCTCTACTGGTCTATTTTCCTTCTGTAGTTGATACGGCCAGGTTACAGTCTCCAAAAGAAGTTCAATGCAAACGTATTTTTTTACCCCCCAAAAAAAGAAATGTTCAAGTCAAAGCGTTTTATTCAGCCTTAAAACTTTTCGATGGCTTTTCGTACATTCCCTATTTTCCTTGTGTAGTTGATGCGATCAGACTATTATTAGTAGTTGTCCGTGACCGAGCCACGAGTTGCTTAGTTTCAATTTTCTAATTGTACGGTCAGCTATCTTGGGGCAAAACGGCAGCGTGAGTTAGACCGCAAATCTACTTTCTCATCCACCATAAACAATGGACCACCTTTGGTTTCTTGATCACTTTCTTTTCTTTTGCAAAGCACACATGTCCTATCCACTAGGTATTAGGTAAGCTAATCGTGAATTGTTTCGTTTAGAGAACTTCCAGAAGAAAAGAAGAAATAAGTAAATATTCAGAATTTATTTCTGAAACATAAGATTCAGAACTTATCAGTGGAGCAAAAATTCAGAATTACAGAAAAGAAAAACTAACAAGCAAGTCAATGAGAGTTTCCACAGATCATGCAAATCCTATTCTCAATCAGCATAGATGTAACAAACAATACTGCACATACATAACTGAAGATTCATCAACTGTTAGTGGCAGAACTAACAAGGCAGGAGGATTTCAGAGAAAACAACATAAGCCTGAACAGAAGGAGCATTGCTTCTTCTCCATTTACATACTTTTCAGCAAAGCGCAGATGTTATTAGCCATTGCTTTGATTCACTGTTGCACACAAACAGCAAAGATCGATCGAAGGCAGCTCGAAACATGAGGATTCTTCTCAGAAGAAAGAGAGAAAGAAAGAAAGACTCAAGATTCAAGGAGACTCAGGCTCCTCTCCATGCACGAGCCTCGTCAGGTTCCTGAGATGCTTCTGCACGCTCCGGTACACACGCAGCCTGATGCTCCGGGCAGCGAGCCTGAACCTCTTGAGGCGGACGCCGATCCTCGCCTTCACCCTGCACGCTCCCCTCGCCAATGCCGGCCTCCTCCTCGCCGTCACACTGCTCGACTCCTCCAGCACCTTGTGGATCAGGAACTGCGCCTTCCGGTGCCGCGCCTCGTCGGCATCGACCTTGTCGACCTTCGCGTAGGTGAACGGTGTCGCTGCTGTTAGCAGCAGCATCTTGTGATGGCGTGGTAGCAATGAGGAGGACGAAGAAGAGGAGGAGAGGCTTATTGGTGTGAATTTCTTGCAGCTGTCTGCGATGTGTGCGCCTGCTATATAGGCAGGCGCTGGACAATGTAGGCCTCAGGCAGGCTGGTTCTAGCTTTATATTTTGTGGCATTATTGATGAGATCATGAAAGAGCCAAAAAACTGCAGGTCTTGGATGACATGACATCGCAAATGCAAGTTGCATCTTGCCTTTGTTTTTTTCGTTTCCTGTAAAGAGAATTAGACTACTGGAAATACGGATTTTCTGAATCAACAGGTTGTGAATACATGAAGGCCAAATTATGAGCTGCTAGTGCGATTTCTAGTACCGCGAGAATTATGCGCTTCCATGTGATCAGAAAGAATGGATGTCATGGCCTTTTTCCCCTCATTTAAGGAGGAGAGTACTGCCAATTCATGTGTTCCAAATTTCCAGGTTTTAACACATGAAGGCCAAATTATGAGCTACTAGTGCGATTTCCAGTACCGAGAGAATTTTGCGCTTCCATCTGATCTCAAAGACTGAAAGTCTGAACGCTGAACCAGAAGTTCATAACTGGAACGAATTTTAAAGCAAAAGAACCAGATTCGTGCTAGGTTTTGGTAGGGACACCATTGAGACATTGTAGCAGCCAACTTTAAGCTTCCTCTCTGGATTGGCTTAAAGTTCAGAGTTACCTCTTTTGAGGCAAGCATAGAAGCACTCCCCAAAACACTTTCTTTTTCTTCCTCTTCCTCTTCTCATCAGAATCTCAACCAAACTCTTCTTGTCAAAGATGTCCATTCTTTTAATCAACACGTCAAGACGGTGCTCTGATGCAAGTTAACTGATAAAGAGAGATACATATGTATATGTATAATAGGGACAAGAAAGCATAAACATGATTGTCAGATGCAATCGCATCTGGGCCTAGGCAGGCCTGCACTGGATGCCTCACTTCTCGCCAGAAATTTTTTTAGCATTGCCGAAGGTCAGCTTCTGACTCCCCCCACCTAAGCGTTGCCTCTCAAAGTGACGCCCACACTTGTGTGGTCAATGAAGAACCAGCGGAGTCACCACTTTAAATTTTTAGTTAAGTAAAAAAAAAGGTCCAGAGTTCGCGGAATCGATGGAATATTTATGTAGGTAATTCGGCAATTTTTGGGGGTGAATTTGGAGCTGCTCGATGCTTCGCCTCTTGCGCTAGCTTTTGGGATGGGAAGGTCCAGTCGTCCGGTAACACACAGCAGCTACTAGTAGGTATTGAGTTTTATGAGACAACTAGTTCAACAAAATGCTTAAGCTTCTAAAGAAAGGTGAGCAATATACTCGTACAGCCATACTCAACAGTAGAGAAACTGTGCGGAAACCTGTATATGCCAGCAGGTGAGCATCAGGGCTGAAAACAGGTTTCTGTACCTGATCACATAATTTCTTATGTTGTACTGTTATGGAAATGCAATTGCCAGCTTAACATACCAATCTGAACTCTGCCGTCATAGGCCTGAAACATTTTGTCATTCGGTTTCTGAAAAACAAATCGCCGCCTCTCTGGGTCTGAAGGTTAGTGCATTGGAAATTTGGAACATGACAGCTTTGCAGAAAAGGAATTTCTAAGGAGAACAGCACAACCACGAGCCCCATAGGATATGCGCATAGTGGTGAATGTTTGATCAGGTCGGCAAAGAAAACTTCTCCCTGGCTGCTGATACTGCCTGCATGCCATCTGTCCCAGTGTTGAGACACCATTTCTAATCTCTTATTCTTCTATTCATGGACGGATTTCTGCTAAATTTATCTTAGATTATGGCTTCTCAAGAATCAAAAGATGAGACAAGGTTTACTTCTCACTTGTCCTTTCTGTTGTTGCCTCCCGCGCCTCTGAAGAATTGCTATTCTAATCAGGTCTGCAGGGCAATGCTATGTTCCTGGGCTAAACAAGAAGTCACTGAAGGCGCTTCATTCTATTCACTAAGCTACTTGCTTGCATTTCTACATAATTATTGTACCAATAAATAGTAAAGCAACACAGTAGGTGCCCCGGCATAATGGATATATTCTATAGCAGTCCTTACTGCAGAGTTTGTCGTTATACCGTAGTCCGATCTGATCGAACTCGCTATTTCTGCACAGTTTCGTGTGCTAACGACTAGTGGAGGGAGTTGGGTTACAAATACACCTCCAACTCCAGCAAGGGAGACTTTAGAATCTCTATTGAATACACTTGAGTCCTTGCTTCTTCTTCTAATCGTTGAGAGCAAAATTTCCATCTTCTAAAGGTTGCAGAGTGCTTTCGAGTGCTTTGAGTTAAGTTTGATCTTTGTAGCACTTGAGCATCATCAATAGAAGCGTTGTTGATACTCTTGGAGGTTGTCGCCTCCTATACAGCTTGAAGGAGGTGCATCGGTGATCTTCTCAAGAAGTTTATGAGAAGGCCCGGTTGATTGTAAAGTTTGTGAGAAGGCTCGGTCGATTGTGAAGGTTGAAGCTCATCTATCCGGAGCGGAGAAGAGCTACCACTAGTGATCGAGGGGTGTACTCTTGTGGAGCTGACTTGATTCATTCAAGCTTCCTCAACGTGAATTAGAAGAGACCGACAAGTTTTCGAGGCCACAGGAAAACATTAATTGTCTTCATATTGTGGTTTATTCGTATTGCTCCTCTTAGTGCATTTACTTTATTAGCTATTATTTGTCCCTTGATTAGGCTCTTTAGCTTAGTCAAGAGAGGTTGGCACACTTAGAAACAGTTAGATTATTTAGGCCTTGAATTGTGAAAAGGAATTTCATTTCATTACATGCTAAAAATTTGATTTTAGCTACAAGTTTTAAAAACCGTCTATTCAATCTCCTCTACTCGGTTATCCTTAATCCTACAGTAAATCCCATGTAGCACCGGTCTCTCCTCGGCTCCTCCCAAACCTGGCCAAATGGGCGGCCCAGCCTGGCACGGGCACGACCGGGCACAACCCATCTAGGCACGGCCCGTTCCGACCCACCTATTAGATGGGCCGTGTCGAGCCGTCCCACATGCCGAGGAGGCGGCCTAGGCACGGTCCGTTGGAGTTTCGTGCCAGGCCGTGCCAACACGAGCTCGTTTGGCCCATCGGGCCAAGTCTGGCCTGTTTGGTTCGCTAGAAAAAAAATCAAAAAAAATTAGAAATATCCAAAAAATTTTCCAAAAAATCATAAAAATGTGTGGAATTTAAAAATACATATGAAAATTGTAATAAATAAGATAAGCATATTGAAAATGTAATAGAATTTTATTAATGTTCAAATAGCTGGCTTGTTAAAACATTCGTCATTTAGCTCATACGACATGAAAAATTGAAAAATATGTAAAACAATCCTAGAAAAAAAATATGTATTAAAAAACCAAAATAAATTTATATATACTTATAAAATGAACTATATAAAATTTAAAAACTACAAAATAAAACCATATAAGTATTAAAAAATAGAAACAAAATCATATAAATGAAAATAAAATCATATATGTATATTAAAACAGTGTCGTGCATAACAGTCGTACCGTGCCTGGGTCGTGCCGGGTTGGGCCCAATACTATTCGTGCCGTGTCGTGCCGGGGTGGCGGCCTAGGAACGATCCGACCTATCGTATCGTTCCGGCTCAACCTATGAATAGTATAGACCGTGTGATATCTGAACCGTGCCAGCAGTGTCGTGCCTTGAATTGGTCAGGTAGACACTGCCGTTTGGCCAGCTCTAGCTCCTCCCAGCCCTAATTCCCTGCCCGGCTCTGCAGCCCTCTAGCCTCTGCCCACCGCTGCCTACCACCGCTCTGCCCTCCGGCCCTTCGCCCGCGGCTCTCCCTCCCTAACTCCTTGTGCGGCTGCGCGACGCCTCATCTTGCCAGTGGCTTTGCTGCCCTATGGCCTTGTAGCATCTATTTTCGGTAAAATGAACAGTAATTTCAAAACTTAGTTTTTAATTTCAAAAGCTTCCCAAAAATTATCTTATTTGTTGAATTTTTTTTTATTTCAAATTATTTAATTTAAATTGGTGGTCTATTTTGAAGTTTTAAAAATAAAAATAATCGTTTGGATTTTCTCGGTTTAATTTAAAGCTTAAATAGAATTTCCGAGTGAAAATATTTTAATTGGCTAAAATAAAGTTCAAAAAAAATGCAAAACTATTTTATTTGATCTATTTAAGTTCCAAAGTATTTTCTAAAATTTTCTTGAATTTTTAGTTTTTTGGATTTTCCCATATTTTCTTTCCCCTTCTTTTCTTTCTCTCTCCTACTCTCACTGTTCTTCTTCCCAGCTTGCTTTCCTCCCGTGCATTTCCCCCTCCGAGCCTTTGTTGATTTAAGTTAGCTGTATTGGTTCGATTTTGGTTTGTCGTTTTGTCGAATCATTTTGTAACTTTACAAAATGATTTCGATTTACTTTCCTTTTGGATTGGATTGCTGTATGTTTTGGCAATACCAACTTTGTCTTCCGTGACATATTAGGAGAGTATAGTATCGGTTGTGTGTGTTTGGATATGCATAGAAATAGAATTGGGCGTGAGTCCTGTTCAAGTAATGCCGTATCCAAAGCAGTCTTATCTTGGTGTGTATATAAGCAACAGAAAACCAAAAAGACTGCAAGTTTGCAGCGATAACTTCAGTAGCGTCTTGTGATATTATGTTGTGATTTCTTCTCTGATCTGGGTCTGATTCTATCATTTGGTATCAGAGCCAAGTTGGCTTTCGTTGCAAGGTGCTGCTGAAGTCTTCTTGCAACAAGCTACAAGGATGGCTGGAGGCGGATCTTCATCAGGAGCTGGAGATGCATCGGAGGCAAAGAACTGCCTTGGATCGATGGCATACCCACAGCTCACAAAGGACAATTATACTGTCTGGGTGATGAAGATGCGAGTAGTGCTGCAGGCTCAGGACGTATGGGAGGCTATTGAACTGGCCGGCGACGAGTTCAAGAAAGGAGGTGCAGAATACCGAAAAGACAGAATAGCTCTGTCGGCAATCTACCAAGCAATCCCAGAAGCTCTCATGTCCATGCTTGCTGGAAAGGACACAGCAAAAACAGCGTGGAAGGCGATTGAGACTGCTCAAATCGGACATGAATGGGTCCGTGAAGCTAAGCTGCAGACTCTCAAACGAGACTTCGAGGATTTGAAGATGCAAGACGACGAGTCAGTAGAAACCTTTGCTGTTCATCTGTCATCTATTGTCAGCGGTATCCGTGGGCTCGGGGAGAAACATCTGGAAGAAATCGACGTAGTCCGTCGGTTTCTCGAACAGCTCCTACGTTACATGCGTTAATTCTTGCAATTGAGCAGTGTGTAGACTTGAATACACTCTCAGTTGAAGATTTGGTTGGCCGGTACAAAGCTTACGATGAACGAGTAAGGAGCAGCTTCGGTGATCCAAAAGAAAACGAACACTTGATGCTGACCCGGTCGCAGTGGGAAAAGCTGGCTGTTAAAGATAAGAAGCATAACACTGAGACATCATGGAACAGCACGAGGAAGGAGATGAACCGAGGAGCCAATCGCGAGCAGGCCAAGAAGGGACACAATGGCAGTAATGCACGCGGGACTGAATCCAAGCCGAAGTTCGACAAGAAGCGGATCAAGTGCTACAATTGTGGCATATATGGGCACTTCAAGTCAGAATGTCTCAAACCCAAGAAAGAAAAGGTATTCTTGGCTGAGAAAGGTGACGATGATCCAGCACTGATGATGCTTGAAGCATGCGAACTGATGGAGAGTGAAGAGGCCGTCACTATTGCTGAACCTGTAGCACTTGTGGAGGAGAACGTGCACCTCCAACGCAGAGGGGACAACCAAGACAATGGCAACGTTTGGTACCTCGACACAGGCGCAAGTAACCACATGACTGGCTGCAGGAAGCAATTCACCGAGCTGAATACTGCTGTTGGAGGTTCGGTGAAATTCGGTGATGGATCCACAGTGAGCATCGGAGGGCGCGGCACGGTGCTGTTTGAAGCACGTACATGGGAGCACAAAGTCTTGACCGATGTATACTACATCCCAAGGTTGACAAGCAACATAATAAGCTTGGGCCAACTCGAGGAACGTGGTTGCAAAATCGTGCTAGAAGACGGCTGCCTGTGCGTGTTTGATCGCCAAAACCAGCTGCTGGTACGAGTCAGGAGATCGAGCAACAGACTGTATGTCCTCAATCTCCATCTTGCTGAACCAGTATGTTTGATGGCAAGATTGGATGATGATGCATGGAGATGGCACGCACGTTATGGTCACCTTAACTTGCAAGCATTACGCAAGATGGGCCAGGAAGGGCTAGTTGATGGAATTCCATTGGTAAGCCATGTCCAGCAGCTCTATGATGGTTGTCTCATCGGAAAACAGCGGCGCTCACCTTTCCCACGTGAAGCAAACTTCAGAGCAAGCAAGGTGCTGGAGCTTCTACATGGTGATCTATGCGGGCCTATTACACCCACTACCCCTGCTGGTAATAAGTACTTTCTACTAGTAGTGGATGATTACAGTAGATATATGTGGATTGTTCTGTTGAAATCTAAAGATGAAGCATTGCAAGCTTTCAAAAGATCGAGCAGGGTGAGGTGGAGGTGGAAGGAAAATTGAAAGCATTCCGCACAGATCGGGGAGGTGAATTCACATCCAATGAGTTCACTGCCTACTGCGAAGCACACGGCATCAAGAGATACTTGATCGCCTGTATTCACCTCGAAGAAAGCGGGTGGTTGAGCGAAGGAATCAAGCGATCGTCGCTATGGCTCAAGCATGATGAAAAGCAAAAGTATGCCCTAAGGTTTTGGGGTGAAGCCGTCACCACCGTGGTCTATCTATTGAACGGCGCCGACGAAGAGTGTGGTTGGTATGACACCATACGAAGCTTGGTATAAACGAAAACCAAAAGTACAACACCTATGTACCTTCGGATGCATAATACATGTCAAGAAAGTGGGGGGGGCACATCAGCAAGTTGGCAGACCGGAGTACACAGATGATTTTCATCGGGTACGAAAGCGGCTCGAAGGCATATCAAGCATATGATCCTGCTACCAACAAGGTATGTGTAACACGCGATGCAAGATGTTGTGAAGAGAAGGCATGGAGTGGAACAAACCATCGGCCGAGGATCTTCCAACTGGGGAGGTGTTTGATGTATTTGATCCCCTGGAGCATGCAGATCAGAATGAAGCTGCAATCAGCAATGAACCAGAGGAGCAACCGGCTCCAACTACTCCGTCCCATAACACCCCCGCAGGGTATGGAGATACACCAGACTTGGAGGCTGCAATGGGTGGCGTGGAATCACCAGTCACACCAGCAGGAAGTGCAGCGTCAGGAGCTTCTTCGGCACAATCATGGAATGCACCAATGCGTGACGTGATTTGCATGATATATACAACGCCAGATCCAATTCGGTTGGAGTATTCTGGGCTTTGTTTACTAGGAGCCGAAGAACCAGTATCATTTGAAGAAGCTGACAAGGAAGAAAGTTGGCGTTTGGCGATGCAAGAGGAGATGATTTCAATCCAAAGCAATGAGACTTGGAGTCTTGTTGGTCTCCCTGCAGGACAGCGAGCCATAGGGCTTAAATGGGTCTTTAAGGTTAAAAAAGATTCGGATGGTAATGTGGCAAAGCACAAAGCTCGTCTAGTTGCAAAGGGTATGTGCAAAAACAAGGCATTGACTTGAAGAAGTGTTTGCTCCGTTGCAAGGATGGAAGCAGTGAGATTGCTCATCGCTCTAGCAGCTCAAGAAGGGTGGAAACTACACCATATGGATGTCAAGTCGGCATTCCTAAATGGCGAGTTAGAAGAGGAAGTATATGTGAGCCAACCTCCTGGTTTCATTGAGAAAAGAAGTGAATACAAAGTACTAAAGTTACACAAGGCTTTGTACGGTTTGCGTCAAGCTCCTAGAGCATGGAACTCCAAGTTGGACAGCACTTTGTTGTCTCTTGGATTTGAAAGAAGCCCACTTGAACACGCTGTATACAAGAGAGGCAGTGGTAAGTCTTGTCTCCTAGTTGGAGTATATGTGGATGATCTAGTTATTACAGGAGCAGATGAGAAGGAGATTGCAAAGTTCAAACAACAAATGAAGGAGTTCTTCAAGATGAGTGATCTTGGTTTATTGAATTATTATCTCGGTATTGAAGTACATCAAATGCGGATGGTATTTCTCTTTGCCAAGAAGCATATGCGAAGAAGATCCTAGAGAAGTGTGGCATGAGCAGCTGCAATCCAACTCAAGTTCCTATGGAAGCACGGCTCAAGTTAAGCAAGAAGAGTTCGTCACCACCCGTTGATCAAACCACATACAGAAGCATAGTGGGAAGTCTGAGATACCTCTTGAACACAAGGCCAGATATGGCCTATTCGGTCGGCATAGTTAGTAGATTTATGGAATCTCCAACGACCGAGCATATGGCTGCTGTAAAGCACATTTTGAGGTACATTCAGGGAACACTTGATTTGGGCTGCTGGTATGGAAAGAAAAAGGAAGGAGAAGAATTGCATTTGATGGGATACAGTGATAGTGACATGGCCGGTGACCTTGATGATCGCAAGAGTACAACAGGAGTTGTTTTCTTCTTGGGAGCAAGTTTGATCAGTTGGGTGTCACAGAAACAAAGAGTTGTTGCACTCTCATCATGCGAAGCAGAATATATAGCAGCAGCTTCAGCAGCATGCCAAGGTGTATGGATGGAGCGTCTTCTCAGTAATCTTCTGAACCGAAGTCTTGGCAAGGTGGTGCTAAACATCGACAACAAATCTGCCATCTCCCTGTGCAAGAATCCAGTGCTTCATGATAGAAGTAAACACATTGACACTCGTTTTCACTACATCAGGGAATGTGTAGAGGAAGGAAAGATTGTGGTTGAGCACATTAGTACCAATGATCAACTCGTGGACATTTTGACCAAACCTTTGGGGAGACTCAAATTTTTGGAGATGAGAGGAAGAATTGGGATGCAAGCTGTGAAGAAAAACCACAACTAGCTTAAGGAGGTGAATGTTGATTTAAGTTAGTTGTATTGGTTCAGTTTTCAGTTTGTCGTTTTGTCAGAATCTGTTTTCAGAACTTTCTGAAAACAGATTTCAGTTTTACTTTCCTTTTCAGATTGGATTGCCTGTATGTTTTGGCAATACCAACTTTGTCTTCCGTGACATATTAGGAGAGTATAGTATCGGTTTGTGTGTGTTTGGATATGCATAGAAATAGAATTGGGCGTGAGTCCGGTTACGAAAGTAATGCCGTATCCAAATAGTCTTATCTTGGTGTGTATATAAGCAGAAAACCAAAAAGACTGCAAGTTTGCAGCGATAACTTCAGTAGCGTCTTGTGATATTATGTTGTGATTTCTTCTCTGATCTGGGTCTGATTCTATCAGCCTTGTGCCCTGCCTCCCCGTCCCAACCCTCTGCTGCCTCGAGTCATGAGCTCTCTCACCAGTGCCTCGAGCCCTTTCCCCGCCCTGGATTCCTGCCGCCCCTGCCAGCCCGGCCAGCTGCGTCGTGCGACACCCACGCCTCCCCCTTGCCGCTGGCTCCTCCCGTTCCCTCTCCCTTCAGTTTAAAACCAGCGGGCCAGCCCCTCCTCAAGCTCTCCCTTGTGCCGCTACCAGTGCTCCCCTCCTCCATTTCTTCTGATCCCAAACCAAAGCAGCCACCACCAGTGAGTCCATGTCTTGTTTCTTCCAACCGTGAGCACCAGCAGCACAAGCTCTTCCTCCCCCACCAGAAGCTTCCCAGTAGAGAGCTAAGCACACCCAGCCGGCCACCAGCTCCCGCCTCTGCTCCCATGCGCTTACTGCTGTTTGCGCCCGGCCTTTGCCGCTGCTGAAGCTTCCCAGCCGAGCTCCCCTTCTCCATTTCTCCCCCCAACCGAAGCCCCTCCAGCGGCAGCCAAACACTGCCGAGCTCCTCATTTCTTCTTCTTCCCCAGTCGACCACCAGCTCCATGCTGCCACCCTTGTGCTTCCTGCACCTCCCTCCCAGCTGAGCTCCCCCCTTCCCCTTCCCCTTCCTCTCTCTCCCCTCTCCCCATGCCGACCTCCAGCAGCTCCCCGTTGGCTTCTTCCAGTCCAGCCGGCCGCTAGCTTCTAACACCACCGAGAGCTCAACCATGTGGTCCATTTATTCAACCGAGTCAGCATCAGTGAGCCCTCCATTCCTCTTCTCCATTGCCGGCCGAGCCCCCATCCCTTGCTGCTCCTTCCTCTAGCTCTTTTCTCCCCTCCCAACCGAGCTCTCATGTGTTGCCAGCAGCTCCCATTCGCCTGCAGCACTACTGCATTCCCTCCTTGCATGTGCGTGAATGTATGAAGTAGCTAATGCATGGCTAGTTAATTTGCACGCCATTCACATACACATGCTCATGCACGGAAGTGTTTATGCAAACTCACATACCCACAACAAAAACTTCATACCTCCGTTCTCTATCTCCGGTCGTCCATTTTCCGCACCGACTGCGTCGCCGCGTGCCCCTCGGCTTCCCCTTCCTACCCCTGGAATTCACCACTCTCTTTTCGCCATAACCAAAAGTTTTCCACCGATGTCGTCATTTTCGGCGCTGTCTTTGATCCCCCGGCGATGTCGTAGCTGCCGTTAGCTTTGCCTCGCGATGCTCTACGTTGTGCTACCTTACTTTTCTCCAAAGCATCGTCGGTTCACCGGTGCCACTATTCTCCGTGCACTGTTTTGCATGCCGCCGCCGCACCGGACCTCCACCGGCGGCGCGACCACCACCATTGGGTTCGTCCCACTCCCAGGATTCCATTTTACTAGTTCGCCAGTCGCCGCTCCCTTTCCCTCACTAACGCTATCATTGTTGCCCGAACAATCACTATTCATGATTGATTTTTCTATATTTTATGTGAAGGCAACTTTTCGGATATTCGTTCTCCCTCATATGAAATCCAATTCCGTCGATTCTTGGTTTTAAATTCATCTAAATTCAACCCCTTTCTTTCGCTACTAATTTCGTAATTTTTGGATTTTATTGGATTTGTTGTATTTATTTGGCTCTTTTCGCACGTGTAGATTTCAGCTTCTCTAAAGAATTATTGGAATCGTCTGCTGAAGCGCTTCAAACCTTCAACGAAGGCGAGTCAACACTTTGATCATGTTGAACCTACATTTTATGCAAATTATGTTCTTTTAAAATAGCAAACTACATGCTTTAATTTTTATACAAATGTATGTTAAATGGTCCTAAGGTAGCTAAATATCAATTTGATTATTAAGTAATTACTATACCTTGTCCTTTATAATTGAATTCCCTGATCTTTGTCACCCTAGTAATTATATGGTAACTTACTAGTTATAGTATGTACTTAAGTGTCATGCTAGCCTTACTTGAGTATGAGGGTGCTAACCACCCCAATCATCATCCTTTACGTATAAAGATTATTTTGGACAGTCGTTGGGGTAAATTGCTGAAGTGGTTGTGTTAATTTGTTTTACACTTCTCCAAAACCCTAAAACTGGCTAATACCACATCTGAGCAGATGGTAAGAGTGGTGGGTGCCGTCGTTGTAACACCCTGACTATAAGGAAGTCAAGATGTCACCTACAACCACTACTCTTTAAATGAATAACCTCAAAACGCATGATAAGGTGAAGCAAGTATTAAGATTATATGGAAACAAGTATTCATCAACCAGTGTAATCAACGGAATGAAATTAAACAATTCAGAAAGATATGGTAAATAAGGCCAAGTTGGCTTATTACAATTCAACACAAGATATAAATAGAAGACAAAATTAAGTTCTCAAATATTTTGAATTATGGTAGTGAGTGCATCGTGTTGATCTACCCTTCATGAAACCGTTCTTCCTTGTCATTTACCTAAATAAAACAACAAAGCAAGAATGAGCCAAAGACTCGACAAGTAATCGTATGTAACAATCCAATATACCAGAGCAATATATCACAATCATAATTTGAACATTTACTAGAAACGAATTTATGAATGGATGAAATGGAATGATGCATTGAAGGAATGGACATATTGCGGATATATGCAGTATAGCGAGTGAATCACCGTCGGTGTTCACTTAAAGTAATCGTATGAAGAACGTTTCATACGACCAGTCCAACGTGGCCCACATTGGAATGGTGGACTCGCGTAACGTGGCCCACATTGGAATGGTGGACTCACGTACCCATTCGAATTGATGGGATTTTCAAGTGCCCATCTTGGAATTGATGGGTCTTACAAATGTAATACATGCATGTCATGATGATCCCATGGCAACATTGAATAGTACTCATAATTGAAAAGAAACACATGGCATTCATCTACAAGTATGAACAAATATAATCATTCATTCACACATCACATATTGCATCAATCATAGAATACAAATTACTTGCCTGCCGCGCAGCAACGGGTTGGGAGGTAATTGAGATACCCCTCCACTCACCGCTTCACCGCCTACAATATAAAATAATCGAAATGAGGACAAACGAGTATAGAAAAGCTACACGTGTCCTCCCACAATCTCTAGCCAAACCAACCAAACAAAAGTTCAATTTGATCAATTTAACCTAACATTCCAAATATCCCTAATCTGGCAGTTTTACTAGAAAATTAACCAATAAAAAACCGTAAGTCCAAAAGACCTGAAACCAGTGCTCAACTTTTCTTAACTTAACTGGCTACAAAACTCTAGTTGGTGGTAAACTCTAATTCGGCCAATACAGAGGTCTAACCATCCAATGAAAAACTATAACTGCAGTCTGCCCAGATTTCAGAACAGCCCTAAAGAAAAGGCTCTAACTTTTAAACCACTGATCCAAATAAAGTGATCTTTATCAGCCTGGAAACATGGTGAAATTATATTCAAAAACCTAGTTGGGTGGCCGACCTGATTTTGCCTCTAACTAGATCAAAACCTAGGTGCAACCGACTATACCCAGAATTTTTGACAGACAGAGCAGCGCGCACTAAAAAAATCATATCTCCTAAACCGTAAGGCGGAATCATGTGATCTCGGTGGCTATGGAAAGCTAAGAACAATACCTACAACTTTCTAAGAGATGAGAAGATCAGAAAACGTACAGAACTTACCCAAAACTGACGAACAAAAGTGCTGCACTGCAGGGACGAGAGTGGCGGCCACAAGGGGAGGAGAGGGAAATGGGGAGGCGGCTAGGGTTGGGGTGCCTCCCCTCCCTTGGCCGGCCCCTTGGGCTGTTCTCCCCTCTTGGGCCTTCGGTGGCAGCCCACGGCCCAGTTGGCGAAGAAATGCAGAAAACCCCACTGAACTGGAAATTCGAGTTTGCATTTGTCTTTTACCCTCCACCGTTCTATTAACCGAATTCTATTAGGAGTATTACATTCTACCCCTTAACGAGATTCGACCTCGAATCTAAACACGATCTTATTCGAAAGAAAATCATGATCGGAATTATTAACGAAAAAACACGTACCATAAACGAACAGGTCTGGATACTTATCGCGCACGAGGGTCTCCAGCTCTCAAGCGGCCTCTCTTTCGGACTAGAGAAAACCACCACCCAAAGACCCAAAACGACGCCTGACCTAACACTCAACCTGAACTTTCTAGGTACCCTCATCAGAAGAGGATCGAAGATAAGACCATACTCAATGGTCAACGTCTTAAACTATAACTCGAATCTTGAATGGTTCAGCTGCCCACTCAGCACCAGAACACACCGACGTTGCGTACTTCGCGCGTGTACCCGAGACGGTCAAAACGAAATACCAACTTTCTAATTTCTGCAACTTTCGAAAACGAAGAGAATCCAATTGAAAATAGAGAGTCCTCATCGCGTCCACTCAATGCTAACTCTCCACCAAAAGATTAAATTCCAAATTTGTTAATTCATCTCAAAACAAATCCATTTTCTAAATAGGCAGTTTACAAATGAACACCACTACAACCGAAGGAGAAATTATCGAACGCCTAAACCAAACACCGGTTTATCCGAATTGGAAAGAATCTACATGCCAACAAAGCCTCAACTCAAATTGCGAAAACACCGGTCCACAATACCAAACTCAAGCGAGAATCAAGAAAACATCTAATTATCGATGAACATTTATTTCCACAGCTTCTCTCTTCTAGGGATATAATTTCTCTCGAACCTTGAATTTGACTTCATCGCATACCACACGAGCTTAAACCTCTTTGTTAAATATCCTCAAATCATGCTCAAACTGAATTACATCATCCACACCATTGTGAAGAGACTCTATGAAATCTACCGGATACTCTAGGTAATACAAAATCGATTTGATTAAAGGCATCCATAACACCACAATAGCAGGCACCACACAATCACATTACCTTCAATTTCCAATAACAACAATTCAAGATCCTTAGCACGCACGGACATGTATTACGTCAGAAGAGATCTATCAATGGCCATTCATTGCTCAGAAAACTCTATTATCCCACTTCCTCTACGCACAATCATCGTGTAACCAATAGTCTAGCATAACAATGCAAACCCAAATTTAACCTCCAAGATCTCTACCACAAATTTCAATTACAACATATAGGGAAATCAATGGATTGACTCTCCAACATTTTCCCCAATTCTAACATACTCACTCAATTGCATACTTAGAAATTTCTCACCTAATCTCGCATCATTATCCAATTGCGTTGCTCTATAGAAGTAATCAAGGTTTCCATACCTTCGATAATCACCGACCATTCAATCATGAATGAAGTTCAAGTTTCACTATACCATAGGTTCTACTCGGTCGTAACACTTTTCAAACTTACTTGAAACCAAACATTTCGTGAATCAATTCCCCTCAAGGGATACAGATCAAAACCATTTCACATTCTACTACTCCTCCGACAACTTGGTAGCAAAATATCATCGCTACGATTACTCATCCACCACCAAACAGTTGCCAAACTTCACCTTGCAAACACTTCGCAACACAAAGCGTGATCCTTTCTCAAGAGGAAGAGGCGAACAAAAACAAGTTCATTCATACAGAAAGCGTTGCTCACCACGCGCCAAGAAACCAAGAAAAATATTACGCTAAAGGTGATCTTGGAAAGCGAAAACTAAGTTCGTAGTTGAGGAACACATTCCTCAAAAATAATAGCAAATAACAACCGATAAGAAAACGTAATTACGATTGAAACTCAAATCTTTTGAGTGAAAAGGGCGTAAAATTTAGGCATGTTTTAAATACTTCAAGTTACAAAACTTGACTCGGACTATCGACTACTTCTATTGTACCCTTTTTCCTTTAACACAACAATTAGTCCTAGAGCGAATAACACCTTGCCACATGAACAAGGTAAGTTCTTTAGTCCAATCCACTGAGCTACTTAAGAACCAATAACATTTTTCAACACGCCAAATTTGTTCTAATAGATCATCTACTCATGAAACATGAGATCCAAATGTCTTGACCACAAAACTCAAACATTTCCCTTTACAAGACTTGAGGAAAACAAACGGATTCTCAATGAATAGACGATAATTTTCTTTGATTGCAACCTCACTTAGCGAACCCAAACCAAGGACCCTTTAGGGCTAAATCACACTAAACTCTTAAGAAGCGATAGTATAATCCTATACCTCAAGTTACCCAAAATATTTTCAGTTTCGGATGATTCATGAACTCCCAAAAGGTCATGAAAACAAAACTCGAAGTATTCTCATGTTAAGCGATATCACCAAGGGCGATCAAATTTCCACACGTATCAACATCAAACTCACTACAACATTTAGAAAATATTTTGAAAGACCCACGTGGAAAGAATGGGTTGATTCTTTCTCAAAAGAAGAGGCAAATAGAAACGATCTTCACCAACTAAAGAATTGCTTACCACTCGCGGTGAACACGTAACCAAGGGAAAACCAATTAGGCAATGAACTCATTGAACATAGGTGGAGTCCACAATTGAAAACATGAGCCTCACAAGAAGAGAATGTCGGATCTTTACAGATAAGAACAACGAGCATTCAAGATCAAAACGCTCGCATCACTGAAGAACCATTATAACTCTGCAACAAATCATTTTACGTGGCAAACTTCGTTTATCATAATAAATTGGGACCTCCAATAGGTCATGAACACAAAACTCGAAATTGAATCATTTTGGAAACATCAAGAAAGGTGGTCAAACTTCTTTCTTTATAAAAGAATCAACCTTACTCTCACATTACTGATCGTGTCAATAAACCTTCTAAAGGAAACATGACAAATCGGGTCATAAAATTTTCAAATCACATGGAATTGTAATAACAACTTCTTCTAGAAAAGAATCACGTACAAAAACCACAAAGTTGAATAAACGTCACACCCAGCACTACAAAACTATAGAGAAAAGAGGTTTCGATATTTTCTTTTCCAAAGGGAGGTTCTAAACTCCAACACTCCAAATATTCCAAAGAAATGAATATAGTCGAAATTTCTTCAATGAACTTTGTGAAAGGAAATTTTCATTCTCCGAACTGTCAAACGGATAACCAAGCTGCCCTTATCAACAAGAGAGATAGGGCTAACATAAAGAGAACGATCTTGTCAAGAATAACGTTCACAAACAGCAAGGAGAGCTCAGTAGCCAGAAAGGCAAGAAACTATTTTGAAAAACAAATAGGGTCTAATAGAAACCCAGAGCCCACAATCTTTGTTTGGGTGCAACCCCCGACTAAAGCATAACCCAGCACTCCAAAAAGGGTTTTAACGCTTTTCTTCAGAAAAGGGATGCATCAAATTTCAACAAGCAGAGGGTTCCAAAAGGAATACATTGAGCCAAAACTTTCTCGTGTTAACGAACTTGCAACAAGAATTCTCATTAGACAAACCATCAAACGAGTAAATGAGTCATTTTTTTTTTCCAATGAGAAAGAAAGAACAACCATGAAAATATCAATGTTGCCAATTTACAAGGATCATTTGTAGTAAAAGCAATTCGACAATCGAAAAACAATAATGTTTTCGGAGTACCATTAAAGGCCTCATCAAACTCGTCTACCAAAATTATGAACCCAAGAGAAATTCATCAATCGCCACCGGACAAGAATTTGTCAAATTCGAAAATCAAGGAAGAGAACGAGTTACTAAAGCAACCCAAGAGAAATATGCAAGATCAATACACACTTGATAAAGAAATTGCAAAAGAATTCTTCCAATACCGAGATTCCAAGCGAATGAATGAGTTAAATTTCCCAACAGGTAAAACAAGTCTTTTGTGAAAAGAGGAATCTTGCAATTGAACTATGCTCACGTGGAGCGTAAATATCACAAGAGTCGAAAAGGCAATATTCGTTTCAAAGAACGAATCAGAGAACTGCTGGAGCTTGCCTTCTTCATTAAAACCCCAATTTCAAAAGAATTCACGAACTGCCAGGAACCACAACCAGGAAACCAGATATCAGTTCGAGAAAGGCAATAAGTTCATCAATGAGCTCATGCTCAGTACAAAGCTTATGGAACAGAGGTAAGAAGTTCTCTAATATCCTACTACAAGCAAGGGTGTAGCCCGCAAAACCGGGACAACAACCACGAACTCAAGCGATCAACGCTAGCGAAACACATAACTAGTGCAACCAATTATGAATATATATATATATATCGGATCATCTCATGACGATCATAGAATAATTTCATAGATAGATGATATCACATCATATCATGGATTAACACATCATAGCACAACACAATTTAACAACGACTCAATATTCGAGTCACCACAATTGAAATGCGGAAGCAACAGTTTACCCAACCCCTCCTAATGTGCACAGTGTGTCAATTTAATATGTTTGAATGAACCACGGACCTAAAGCCCGCTCGATACCAATCTGTAACACCACGACTATAAGGAAGTCAAGATGTCACCTACAACCACTACTCTTTAAATGAATAACCTCAAAACGCATGATAAGGTGAAGCAAGTATTAAGATTATATGGAAACAAGTATTCATCAACCAGTGTAATCAACGGAATGAAATTAAACAATTCAGAAAGATATGGTAAATAAGGCCAAGTTGGCTTATTACAATTCAACACAAGATATAAATAGAAGACAAAATTAAGTTCTCAAATATTTTGAATTATGGTAGTGAGTGCATCGTGTTGATCTACCCTTCATGAAACCGTTCTTCCTTGTCATTTACCTAAATAAAACAACAAAGCAAGAATGAGCCAAAGACTCGACAAGTAATCAGATGTAACAATCCAATATACCAGAGCAATATATCACAATCATAATTTGAACATTTACTAGAAACGAATTTATGAATGGATGAAATGGAATGATGCATTGAAGGAATGGACATATTGCGGCATATACTGGATAGCGAGTGAATCACCCGTCGGTGTTCACTTAAAGTAATCGTATGAAGAACGTTTCATACGACCGTCCAACGTGGCCCACATTGGAATGGTGGACTCGCGTAACGTGGCCCACATTGGAATGGTGGACTCACGTACCCATTCTGGAATTGATGGGATTTTCAAGTGCCCATACTGGAATTGATGGGTCTTACAAATGTAATACATGCATGTCATGATGATCCCATGGCAACATTGAATAGTACTCATAATTGAAAAGAAACACATGGCATTCATCTACAAGTATGAACAAATATAATCATTCATTCACACATCACATATTGCATCAATCATAGAATACAAATTACTTGCCTGCCGCGCAGCAGCGGGTTGGGAGGTAATTGAGATACCCCTCCACTCACCGCTTCACCGCCTACAATATAAAATAATCGAAATGAGGACAAACGAGTATAGAAAAGCTACACGTGTCCTCCCACAATCTCTAGCCAAACCAACCAAACAAAAGTTCAATTTGATCAATTTAACCTAACATTCCAAATATCCCTAATCTGGCAGTTTTACTAGAAAATTAACCAATAAAAAACCGTAAGTCCAAAAGACCTGAAACCAGTGCTCAACTTTTCTTAACTTAACTGGCTACAAAACTCTAGTTGGTGGTAAACTCTAATTCGGCCAATACAGAGGTCTAACCATCCAATGAAAAACTATAACTGCAGTCTGCCCAGATTTCAGAACAGCCCTAAAGAAAAGGCTCTAACTTTTAAACCACTGATCCAAATAAAGTGATCTTTATCAGCCTGGAAACATGGTGAAATTATATTCAAAAACCTAGTTGGGTGGCCGACCTGATTTTGCCTCTAACTAGATCAAAACCTAGGTGCAACCGACTATACCCAGAATTTTTGACAGACAGAGCAGCGCGCACTAAAAAAATCATATCTCCTAAACCGTAAGGCGGAATCATGTGATCTCGGTGGCTATGGAAAGCTAAGAACAATACCTACAACTTTCTAAGAGATGAGAAGATCAGAAAACGTACAGAACTTACCCAAAACTGACGAACAAAAGTGCTGCACTGCAGGGACGAGGGTGGCGGCCACAAGGGGGAGGGAGAGGGGAAATGGGGGAGGCGGCTAGGGTTGGGGGTGCCTCCCCCCTCCCCTTGGCCGGCCCCCCCTGGGCTGTTCTCCCCTCTTGGGCCTTCTGGGTGGCAGCCCACGGCCCAGGTTGGCGAAGAAATGCAGAAAACCCCCCGCTGAACTGGAAATTCCGAGTTTGCATTTGTCTTTTACCCCTCCAGCTTCGTTCTATTAACCGAATTCTATTCCGGAGTATTACAGTCGTGCACGAGAGTGGTTGGTATATGGTATGAACCGTTCGGAATGGATTAAGGACTTAATCTTGTCATGACCTCCCGTGTAAAACAAGTACAACCACAAGTCTGCAAAGTGCAACTTAGCCTAGTAAAATTATCAAACTCTGAATGTCATCTCGCATGGTGGGAGAGAGGGAATGTGAAAGTGGCAGGATGCGTTCCGGCTTGAAAAGGACATCGAGTTAAGGTGAAGTTGCCAGTTGCGCTAGTCGTTGTGGCCGAGGCCAACTGCGCTAGTCATTGTGGTGAACATCCCGCACAACGTATGAGCATAACCCCATATGGTGAGATGACGGGAGAGGCAAGGTAGTTCGAAAGGTTACTGTGACGATCGCTCAACTACATAACTACGAAATCATGTGGGGTAACGAGTATAATTGTCTCTTGTGGGTACAGTGTACAAATTCTGCAGAGTCAAAACTGTTTAAACAGCCGCGCCTACGGTCATAGGCGGACATGGGAACTTAACTTGAGGTAGTTCTATTTCAAAAATCTTGGTGGGTAGAGTGAAAACCAGGTCGGCTCATCTAGCCTGAGGTTTGGTATTTTCTCTGGATCGTCGTATCCAGTGTGGTTAATATATGGAGGTAGCTCCAATCAAATTAAACATTTGTAGAGTCTCCGATGGAGGGAATCTCTACTGTTATTTAATATTGCAATTACTTTCTTTAATAAAATGCACTTTGTTTAAAATGCTAAGTCACAGGAATTTGTAATTATGATATTTACAAATATTGCTTTGCGCAAATAAAAGAACCCAAGCCATCCTTATTTAGCCTTGCATGTATATTATTGTATCTGTTGTGTTGGCTCGCGAGCACGGTTGTTATGCTCATCATCGCTCTTTCCCCAACTCTTATAAGCAGAAAATCATGGAGCTTACGATTATTACGAGGAACCAGACGTCTGAAGACTCATGATTTTTGAAGCGTAGTTTAGTCCCTAGCTGATTTAGTCTTACCTCAGTCTAGCCGACTCCGTTGGTACTTACGTGCATCCCGTATTATCTGAGTCTTTCGGGTAATATCGGACGCACACGGGTTTCCCCAGTCGCTTGCATGTAGAGAGATGTGCTTTCACCCCTTTTTGCTTCCGTTGCCGCTTCCGCTATTTTTGTGATGTAATCTTTTGGCCTGTTCGGCCATTATTGTAAAACTCGACCCGAAGCGGTCTATGTAAACTCTGATGTGCTGAATTAATAAATGGTATGGTTTTACGTCATGTATGAAATGATTCAGTGGTGTATCTGTGAGTGCTATCTACTGATCCAGGGAATAGCATATTGTTTACACAAAGAATCCATTAACCCTCCGCTCGCGGCTCTCCCTCATGGCTCTAGCTGTCCCGCAGGCTGCAACGCGCACACCGCACCGCCTCGTCGCCACCCTCTCCGACGTCCACACCTCTCCCTCTCGACTCCCTCTCCGGTGTTAGTGTGTTCGCAGCGCCTCCTTGTCCGACGTCCGCGGCTCTCCCTCTCGGCTCCCTCTCTGGCGTCTTTGCGTCTTGCAGCGCCTCCCTCTCTGTCTTCTTCAGGATTTCTGAAGCCTTCCACGCAACTCCTCCAGCATCAAGGCAAAACATTCCCCACTAGTTTACAACTCATTACATATAGAGCGTTTGCTCTTTTCATTTTACACTTATTTCACTCTTAGTAGTTAGTACAACAAAAATCCTATTTATGATTTATATACACTACTTTGTCAATGCAGGTTGCAATGGTGCTAATGTAGCGTGGAGACATGTTATCCCTTAATTGGGTATTTATTCTGGCTAGATTTTTTTCCCAGTGTCATTTATCAGTTTCACTATAAAACCAATTGTTATGTCAGTGGTTGTGTACTTTTGTTATGTTATGATTTAATTACAATCTAATGAGACTTTTAGTATGATATCCGTCTGTATCCACTCCTATTGCATTCTTACTCATAGTTAGCACCTCCTTGCTCTACTCTGGGTCCGCCACGTTGACCCACCAGCAGAGGCATCCCCGGTTGTGCTCACGTCACAACGGATTTGAAGAATGTAATTTACTGAACAAACTAGGACAGTGGCTTCAGTTTCGGGAAGATGCATGCATGACCACCTCTTCGAATTGAAGGGTCCGAGTAAGAGCTGAAGCCTGAAACCGACTGTTGCAGCCTGACGAAATTAAAGATCCCGATTAATTTATACGCCACATAGTCTCCATGCTCATGCATATGATTATTGAGTTTATACTCTAGTTCATATATATACCCCTTCTTGTCTCTCGTTGCCGATCGAGTCCTCCCATTGATCTTGTCAAATGTTACTGACCTGCATGCATATATGCCACGCAAAAACGGAGCTGACTTTTAGCACCAGTAACATCATTTTTGTGTGACTGTATATATGATTGGTTGGCCATTGCCGCAAGTTGATTCGATCCACTGTTCGCCTAATCAAATGTAATCGTCTATACTTGTGTCATTGGCCCGTTTTTCAAAATCTATCCAAAAAACGACTTTCTGAAGTCAATTGCGGCGAACAATTAATCTGTTCAAGGATTGATCAAATCAAAGGAGTTGCAGCAGACCAGGATCGGAAGTTTACTGGCCAGAAAAATGGCAAATCACTGCAATCTGATTAGTTTTATTTTTTTGAAAGAAGCAGTCTGATTAATTTAAACAACAATCAGAATGTTGAGAGTACTGGCCCTCCTCCGGTCTTGGATGAACTACAAAGTCTTTGGTCAGCAAGATTATATAAGTAATTTTCCTGTCAGATCATACTCATTACTTGTTAATCTACTGTTGATCCTTCTTGATCAGGAACTGATATAATTTAAGACATTTTCATGCTTATGATTGTATATTTTTATATTTCTAAATTTCCTTAATAAGAAAAATGCTTTTTCTGGGTTCTCTCAAGCAACACCTTTTGATCAAAATTTGAGGGGGGAAATCGAGACAAAATTACATTTTAAGGTCAATACCGTTTGAGTCCAATCGGTATTGTTCATGGAGAACAGAAGATATTAGTTGGCCAACCAAAACTCCACTCCCTAAAACTGTTTGAGGAAAAAAAGAGAGAGCGAAAACAATGCATGGCCTGAATTAACTAATACAACTTAACTAAAAAACTTCCCTTGATGATCAAAATAAATTAACCTTTTTTGAAAAATGTGAGCGGAGAAGCAAGTGAACGTGGTGGCAAGAACTACCAGGAAATTTCTAGAAAAAGAGAGAGAAGCCAAAAGGAAATAAAAAAAAGAGGCAAAACATCCCTGGAAAGCATGATCATGAGACCTGAGAGACTAATCAAAACATCCATAAGGAGTGGAGGTTCACCATCTCAACCACTCTCTCGAGTCTCCACAACCGCATGCAATTGCAGAGCAGCCATGTCCCCACTTGCTTTACAAACTGCTGAATGCCCGATACATTATATAATAGTTGCAAGCATATATGACAGCTAGAATGAAACTACTACCCATGTTACTTACTCCTGCTTCATCTTCATGCATGGTCAGTTGATTGGTCACTGCATGTCGACCTTTCTAGAGAAAAGTACATGAACACAACATCTCCACAGATGGATGGGTCAAAGTCCAATTCAAGGACAGAAAATATCTGAAGGAATTAAGGTAAAATTAATTAAGGACCTGGATTAACCAGTACTGCTACTCCAATACTCAATACACAATTGTACAAGCCCAATGTCTGAAATCAAATACAACAAGCAATGGAAGCCCTCCTATTAGCTACCAATTGTCCATTTACATACACTATATATGTTTCTGTCTACATCTCACTCAAACTAATTGTACACCAATTTTATTTACTCTTTTACTCTACATAGCCATATCTCAAGCCCATCTCTTCTCAAACCTACCAAATATACACACTACGTGCAAATCGTTTGGAATGCATGATTCTTGTAAGAATTTGTAAGAACCCTCGTATCTGGTAAGAGCACATGTTATTTTATTTTTCATATAATACGTTATTCCTGCGTTCCAAGCAGTACCCTAGCTATCAACACAACAATAGGCAACTATATAGCTTAGCTAGCAATAACAGCATGATGTACCATCGATTCTCACTCCGGAATGCTCTGCAGGGACGGCCCCCACTGCCCGGCCTGCCCCCTGTGCCGAAAGTTGGAGCTGCTCGTCATGCACAGGAGCTCTGCGATGACGACGCCGCCGTCCTTCCCGTCGAGGCGCAGCAGCAGCTCCTCCAGCTGCTTCCTCGTGATCCTGACCTTCAACTCCGTCACTGGCGGCGCCGCTTTCTCGCTCTTTCCGTGCAGCTCCTCCTCTTCGTCCTCCACCAGCACCGCACTCTTCTTGGCTGCGCAATGCACGGCGTCGCCGCCGCCTCCACCGCCGCATTCACGATGGGACTTCTTGAGACAGTTTCCCATCCCCGCAGATCAACTGGAACGCCAAAGTTCGATCGGAACGCCAAAATCGGTGTGCGATTTGGGTTTGATGAATCGGGTGTTTGGAAGAAGGAATGGAAATGGCGGATCCTTTGCGACGGTCTCCGTGTTGGTGTATTTATATAGGCGTGGCGGATGGAGGGAAAGGAAGGGAGTGGCGATGGAGGGAAAGGAAGGGAGGGCTGGGCCGGTGCGTTAAGATGCGTGCTTGGGGATTTGGACGGACGGGATGCGGTTTCGGCGGTGGCACACTGGCACATGGTGTGAATGGGGTGAAAAGGAGAATCGTATTTTCATAGCCGGGTGGGGCCCGGCACGCCGTGTAAGGTGTAAACGTCGCTTCCGTTGGCGTGTCGGAGTGGCGGAGACTGGCTGGTGGACTTTTACTTTTTACCTAAATTTACATCAGTAAAATGCTAATGCTAATCTTACTGTATTAAAAAGGGATGCTAATTAACCTGCGCTATTCTCTCTCAATTTTTTTTTTTAAAAAAACTGGGCTAAATGATGAACCAGGAACTTTTGTTTTGAGCTTACGGTGAAGTCCTGCATCACTGCATGGGAGTATGGGACCTCCATTTGGAACAAATTGGATATCTTTGCAGGTTAGCTCATCAGACAGTTTGTACAGATGTGAAGTGCTCTTCTGCAACTTGAATTTCTTATGTTAATTAGGTTTTAGACCCGCTTCTGTTATTTAATTGGGAAGCTAACCACAATGCAGCTGGTACTCTTAAGGGAAAAAAAAGAGAGAGCATCTTTCTGAATTCTGATGGATGGCTTAAGTCTGCAGATTGCTTGTGCAAAACTGCAAACACAACTTGTTCACACGACAGAAGAAATACCAGCTCATGCATCTAAGATCAGGTCAGTTCTCATCTTTCTTCACTCAAAGTTAACCCTATCACAAAAGAAACCATCAAGTCCGACTGTCCAATCAATCTACGAGCTTACGATGCCTCATTTCTCCTCTAAGATCAAGCCAGCACATGTGTTTAGACTTCAGAGTTCAGACTCTGCAGCTTAGGCTTGGCTAGCATGCTACAAGTGCTCACCAACTGCGGCCAAGTATGTATTATTCATAAATCATCTAAACACTGATTTCTACAAGATCTCATATACTAAAACATTAAACAGTAGGTATATATGGACTGTTTACATAGCTCATACTTTCTACAAGAACAGAACAGCTACAGTTTTATATATCAGGCTGCTCTGGACCACGACCAGAGCAACTTCAACTGCGGGGATTTTTATTAATCTGCAGCTTTCTTACGTGATATTTGAGGATTTTTTTTAAAGTAAACTTATCCTTGCTAATGGTCAAGTCATCGCCGGCTACATGCGCCCCTCGTTCTCCGACTAAGACCATATACAAACCATATACAATGGGTCAGACTTCATAAGATTTTGGCGGACGCGGGTGAGAGAGAATAAGAAGATTTTAGCTGCTGTGGATGAGAGAGAACCAGCAGGGGCGAATTCAAAGGGGGCAGCTGGGACAGCCACTAAGAACCAGGAGAGAAAACTAGGAGAGAAAAATAATTGATCTATCGTGCAAATTATCGAAGCTGTCGATAAAGGTGACACTCTACTGTTAGGTATGTGAGCAATCTCCAGATGAAACTGATTTCTCTCTGGATTAAAAAAAAACTGAGTTCTACAAAGAGAGGTCTCTTTTTAATATAAAGTCAGCCTCAGCAGAAGTAACTACCGTCATAACGGATCTTAGCCATGGCCGCCGGATCCGGACTACCACGGCAACGGAGGCGGAGCACGCGGGTTGACGTGGCGCGTCGAAGAGGAAGAGGGAGGCCGCATGCGGTGCAAAGAGGGAGGGAGTGTTGGAGAGGGTGGCCTGCGCCCTTTTCCGGTGTCCATCAGTGCTCCGAGTACATCAACGGCTTTGATTTTCAGTTCCGAATCCCACATCCCCTCTCTCCACACAAACTGTCTTCCCAACGCAAACTTAGGAAGCAGAGGTAGAGCTTAACAGATGTCCACGGCATAGAAGTCGTCGGCGGCGGCAATCAACGTCATCGGCGGCGGCCTGCGACCAAGGCCGTAATGAGCTTGGGAAAGGGACGTCGCTAGGCTAGTTTTTGTAGGAATTAATACGGGCTGGGCCCAGTTTTTAATTCTATTTAATTCCTAGAGAATCTCAAAGGCCTCGCCTCGCGCGCGCGCTCGCTCGCCTCGCCTTGCCTCGCCGTGCCGTGCGGCGCGTCGCGGTGCGTGTGTGTGTGCGCAGGCACGTCGGGTGCGGACGCGTTTTTCTTTATCTATTCGAAAATCGAAACGCACCGACTCGGAGTAATGACATTAACGAAGGTTCAGTTACTAGTGAGTTATGGCTGCGGTTTGCACTGGTTGCTCTTCGTTTTTGGCTTTTGGCTATTACAGGAACAGAGGTCTGTTCGTGTTCTTTTGCTTCTCCCAATTCACTTCCACGAGAGACTAAGTGAGATCCTCAAGTCTGTTGCTGTTGTCTCTGGCGATCTCCATCCCGCAAGACACGTGCAAGGTCGAACCGGGAGAGCAGGCCTCCGGAACCACGTCCTTGAAGGCTTGCACGAGCGAGGACAAATAAGGTTTTTGGGGAGCGTTCGCGCGACTGCTCGCTGCTTCGTCTTCATCCGATCGCTGCTTCATCATCATCCGATTCTCTGCATCAACTACACAACTAATACCACTACGCCATGGCGAACGACAACCTCACCAAGGCTTCTGCTACTGCTACTTCTTCCACTGGATCTGTGTATGTCTATCTCATACTTATTACTTGGTTAGTTTTATTATCTACTGCTAATTTGAACACTGAGATAGGAATGCTAGTTTCTGTTCTTCTGAAAATTCGTATGACTATGGTGTTCATGCTTATTTGTTTTATGAAAAGACTAGAGTATTGTTCATGATTCATCTAGTATATTTCTGGATTAAAGTAATTCGAAAAATGCTTACATGTTCAACAATCCAAAAACCTTATTCTAGACATTTTTCGTCAACTGGCTTTGCTGCTGCACTCAAACCCTCTGAGTTCGATGGTGCGAACTACAAGAGGTGGCGCACCAAGATGATGCTTTGACAAACTCCCATGAACGTTTTCCATGTGGCAAACGGCAAACCTGAAGGAACACTTACTCCTGAACAGAAGCGAGCGTTCGAGGCTGTTGATAACCTTTTTAAAGGTGCCGTGGTTAGCATTCTTGGTGAGAAGTTAATCGATGCATACATGGTGATTAAAACTGGAAAAGAGATGTGGGATGCACTCGAGGCCAAGTTTGGAGTTTCGGATGCAGACAGTGAAGTGTATCTCATGGAGCAATATCATGACTATAGAATGGTTGATGGTCGTTCTGTAGTTGAGCAGGCTCATGAGATACAATCCATGGCCACAGAACTTGAGCACTTCAAGTGTGTATTACCGGACAAGTTTGTCGCGGGAGGTATTATTACCAAGCTTCCTCCTTCTTGGAGGAATTTTGCTACTTCTCTGAAACATAAGAGACAAGAGTTTTCTGTTGAAAATCTCATTAGGTCTCTTGATGTTGAAGAGAAGGCGAGAACAAAAGATACACACACTAGAGGTAATGAGGGACATTCTAGTGTCAATGTGGTGCAGAAGAAGAATGGCCAAGCTCAAAAGTTCAAAGGCAAGAACAAGACTGCACAACCAACTAGCTTCAAGAAAAAGAAGAAAAACACAAAGGATGGCCTTTGCTTTGTGTGTGGCGAATCTGGTCATTGGGCCAAGAATTGCAGCCAACGCAAAGGTGGAAAGAATCAGCAAGGGCAGAATTCGAAGTCTGCTAATGTTGTTGCTAGTACCACTGAGACGGGAACTTCAGAGTATGGTAATTTACCTACTGTTCTTTCCGTATGTCATTCTACCGATTGGTGGATAGACACTGGTGCTAATATACATGTGTGTGCTGATGTTTTATTGTTCTCTTCTTACCAGGTCACTCGGGATTCAGCCGTTCTAATGGAGAACGGGTCACATGCTACTGTTCATAGTGTTGGTACGGTCGATCTGAAGTTTATTTCAGGAAAGATTGTGCAACTGAAGAACGTGCATCATGTGCCATCCATCAATAAGAATCTCGTCAGCGGATCTCTTCTGTGTAGAGATGACTTTAGACTGGTATTTGAGTCCAATAAATTTATAGTGTCCAAGTGTGGACAATTTGTTGGTAAAGGCTATGTGTGCGGAGGCTTGTTCCGCCTATCTCTTTCAGATTTGTGTAATAATATTGTGAACCATGTTTGTAGTGGTAATGAGACTACTATTTGGTATTCACGACTTTGTCATATAAATTTTGATTGCATGACGCGGTTAGCCAGTTTAGAGTTAATCCCGAAATTCACCCTTGCTAAAGGTTCTAAGTGTCAAGTTTGTGTGCAATCAAAGCAGCCTCGTAAGCCTCATAAGGCCACGGAGGTAAGAAACTTGGCACCATTAGAACTCATACATTCAGATCTGTGTTAAATGAATGGTGTGTTGACAAAAGGTGGTAATAGATATTTCATAACTTTGATTGATGACTCCACTAGGTTCTGCTATGTGTATCTTTTGAAAACTAAAGATGAAGCTCTTCACTACTTTAAAATCTATAAGGAAGAAGCTGAGAAACAATTTGAAAGGAAAATCAAAAGGGTTAGGTCTGATCTGGCGGCGGGTACTTTTCTAATGAGTTCAATTTATTCTGTATGGAACATGGTATAATCCCTGAGAGGACGCCTCCCTATTCACCCCAGTCAAACAGGGTTGCTGAAAGAAAGAACCGCACTCTAACTGATTTGGTTAACGCCATGTTAGACACAGCGGGTCTTTCCAAAGCATGGTGGGGGGAGGCTATATTGACTTCATGTCATGTCCTAAACAGGGTTCCCACAAAGAATAAAGAGATAACCCCATATGAACAATGGGAGAAGAAAAGACTATCACTTTCATACTTACGCACTTGGGGTTGTTTGGCGAAAGTCAATGTGCCAGTTCCCAAAAAGCGTAAGCTTGGACCAAAAACTGTGGATTGCGTCTTTCTAGGCTATGCTCATCATAGCGTTGGATATAGATTTCTAGTGGTGAAATCTGGAGTACCTGACGTGCATGTCAGTACAATTATGGAGTTCAGAGATGCTACATTCTTTGAGGACATTTTTCCGATGAAAGATATGCCTAGCTCGTCGAGACAGGAGCCTTATACAACTCCTGAACCTGCCATTCCAATAGAATATTCTGAGCAAATCCCCGAACAAATTCTTGAGGAGGAAGACAATGAAACTCTGAGGAAGAGTAAAAGACAAAGGATTACAAAGTCTTTTGGTCCTGATTTCATTGTGTACCTTGTGGATGATACTCCAAGTACCATTTCTGAAGCACATGCTTCTCCAGATGCAGAATACTGGAAGGAAGCAGTACGTAGTGAAATGGATTCCATTATCTCTAAGGGAACTTGAGAAATCACTGGGCGTCCTTATGGTTGTAAACCTGTAGGATGTAAGTAGGTGTTCAAAAAGAAGCTTAGGCCTGATGGTACTATCGAGAAGTACAAGGCACTGCTTGTGGCCAAGGGTTATACTCAAAAGGAAGGCGAAGATTTCTTTGATACTTATTCACCTGTGGCTAGATTGACCACTATCCAAGTACTATTATCTTTGGCTGCCTCACACGGTCTTCTTGTTCATCAGATGGACGTTAAGACAGCTTTCCTAAATGGGGAGTTGGACGAGGAAATTTACATGGAACAACCAGATGGATTTGTAGTAAATGGTCAAGAAGGAAATGTGTGTAAGTTGTTGAAATCTTTGTATGGTCTTAAACAAGCACCTAAGCAATGACATGAAAAGTTCGACAGAATTTTAACATCTGCAGGCTTTATTGTGAATGAAGCTGACATATGTGTGTATTATCACCATGGTGGGGGCGAGGGAGTCATTCTATGTCTGTATGTTGATGACATACCGATCTTTGGAACCAGCCTTAATGTGATTAAGGAGGTCAAGGATTTCTTGTTTCAGAACTTTGAGATGAAAGATCTGGGAGTAGCTGATGTTATCTTAAACATCAAGTTGTTGAGAGGTGATGATAGTGGGATTACATTGTTGCAAACCCATTATGTGGAAAAGGTTCTGAGTCGTTTTGGTTATAACGACTGTAAATCTTCTCCAACACCTTATGATCATAGCGTATTGCTTAGGAAGAATCGGAGAATAGCTAGAGACCAATTGAGATATTCTCAGATAATTGGTTCACTCATGTATTTAGCAAGCGGTACCAGGCCTGACATCTCGTTTACTGTGAGTAAACTAAGCCGTTTTGTTTCCAATTCGGGAGATGATCATTGACATGCTCTTGAGAGGGTAATGCGCTATCTAAATGGTACTATAAGCTATGGCATTCACTATACCGGGTATCCCAGGGTACTGGAGGGTTATAGGGTTATAGCGATTCAAACTGGATATCTGATGCTGATGAGATTAAGGCCACAAGTGGATGTCTTCACACTTGGAGGTGGCGCTGTTTCATAGAAGTCTTGCAAGCAGACCATCTTAACAAGGTCAACAATGGAAGCAGAACTCACAGCATTAGATACTGCCACTATTGAAGTCGAATGGCTTCGTGAGCTCTCGATGGATTTGCCGGTGGTTGAAAAACTGGTACTGGCTATTCTGATGAACTGTGACAATCAAACTATGATTGTCAAGGTGAACAGTTCTAAGGATAATATGAAAGCATCAAGACATGTGAAGAGGAGACTGAAGTCTGTCAGAAAAATAAGAAACTCCGGAGTAATAGCTTTGGATTATATCCAAATAGCTAAGAATCTGGCAGATCCATTCACAAAGGGTTTATCACGGAATGTGATAGACAATGCATCGAGGGAGATGGGTTTGAGACCCACGTGAGTTATACCATAGTGATAACCCATCCTATGTGATCGGAGATCCCGTGAAGTAGGATTGGCGAAACAAGCTATTGGTTAACTAGGAAGAGAGTACTTTTACAGACCCACTCCATTGGAAATGCAACTCTCTCCTAAATCTGTATGGCAGGCTGATTTTTTTATATCTTAATGTGTTCTATGGCTTGTTTAAGCAAAGATGATATTCTACAGAACAGTCTTGAAAGAACACACCTATATGGGCCTGACTGCTAGTCACAGTCTATGAGATAGGGTAATCTCTAGGAAGCTCATGAATAGGCCAGGAGTATGATTTATATGCTCCTACCCGAGGGGATGCCTAACAGCCTAGTATCAGTTAAGAACTTAAGTAAAACTTATTCACACAAAACTGACAATTCAAGGCTTAGTCCATTGTGCAGTTGTGGATTAGTGTAGCTTCTGTTCTAGATGGATGTTCAACCTTTTTCGGTCTCCATCGAAACACTGGTATATTAAAACAATACTGTGGATCAAGGCATTTGACATGTGTCTTCGAGATCTGGTGGGGGATTGTAGGAATTAATACGGGCTGGTCCCAGTTTTTAATTCTATTTAATTCCTAGAGAATCTCAAAGGCCCATGTGCATGTGCTAAAACTGATTAGTCCCACATGGAGAGTTGAAGAGGAGTTACACCACTTTATAAGGTGGAACATGGTAGCCCCCTTGTGGAATTGGAGGATGCCAACACACACGCGCGCTCGCTCGCCAAGCCGTGCCGTCCGGCGCGGTGTGTGTGCGTGTGCGTGTGCGTGTGCGCAGGCACGTCGGGTGCGGCCGCGTTTTTCTTTATCTATTCGAAAATCGAAACGCACCGACTCGGAGTAATGGCATTTACGAATGTTCAGTTACCAGTGAGTTATGGCTGCGGTTTGCACTGGTTGATGGCAACCGTTTCCTCTGATATCTGTCTCTTCGTTTTTGGCTTTTGGCTATTACAGGAACAGAGGTCTGTTCGTGTTCTTTTGCTTCTCCCAATTCACTTCCACGAGAGACTAAGTGAGATCCTCAAGTCTGTTGATGTTGTCTCTGGCGATCTCCATCCAGCAAGACGCGTGCAAGGTCGAACCGGGAGAGAAGACCTCCAGAACTCCGTCCTTGAAGGCTTGCACGAGCGAGAACGAATAAGGTTTTTGGGGAGCGTTCGCGCGACTGCTCGCTACTTCGTCTTCATCCGATCGCTGCTTCGTCATCATCCGATTATCTGCATCAACTACACGACTACTACCACTACGCCATGGCGAACGACGACCTCACCAGGGCTTCTGCTACTGCTACTTCTTCCACTGGATCTGGGTATGTCTATCTCATACTTATTGCTTGGTTAGTTTTATTATCTACTGCTAATCTGAACACTGAGACAGGAATGCTAGTTTCTGTTCTTCTGGAAATTCGTATGACTATGATGTTCATGCTTATTTGCTTTATAAAAAAGACTAGAGTATTGTTCATAATTCATCTAGTATATTTCTAAATTAAAGTAATTCGAAAAATGCTTACATGCTCAACAGTTTTCATCACCATGAGCCTTGTTAAGTAGTGTTTGATAATATCCACGAAAACTGGAGCTTTTTATGATGGGACGCCTGAATTATCTGCACATACTACACTAATTAAGCTACCAATTGAAGGAACGCTACTAGCAATCTCACTACTTGGTCCAATTTTATCAATGAAGATGAAAGAATCCCCAATTTATGACCCTGCTGTTCGAAACAATGCAACAACTTGTTGGGGGCATCAACCTTGCAACGTCGTCTGCCGGCGGGAACACGATGCGAAGGAAGAGCACCTCTCGAGGGAAGAGACAATTTACTTTTGATCGGTGGAGTTCATCTCGTCTTTTATTTTGTTTTGTTTTCTGTGGCAATAGGAAGGGGCTAAACATCGCCCGTTTGGTCTGTCAAAATTTTGGTAATGTCAAAACCACAATACGGCTAAAACTTTGGTAAATTAGCGATATTTGCATTGTAGCTATGCTAATAAACAGTAAAATTGTCAAAATTTTCATAGTTGTGAGTTAGCACGTGAGATCTTTTTTTTTTGGTACCAAAATATAGGTAATATGAGTCTTACTTTTCTTAATTAAATCACAAGAAATACAACTGTTCAAACATAACACAAATCGGATACACGATTTACAAAATTTATCATCCGAAGCTTATTAATCTAAAAATTAAAGTATCTAATGCAACCAACCACCACCCGCCACATCAGCAAGCCAAGCTGCAGCTGCTGCCAAAATTCCGGCGGACGATTCTGCCGCCCTCAAATTGCTTGGAAAACGGCTTAGTACAGTTGGCTTTACCAAAATAAGCTAGGTAGACTGGTGCATAAACCAAACACCAGTCTACTCGAGGGCCTGGGACCTGCCAGTAAAAAAAAAAAAATCAGAGCCGCGGTACAGTGAAAGCTTTAGAAAATTATTAATGATCACGAACAAGCAGCTCCGGTACAGTGAAAATTTATGAGTCCACACTTATAGGCTTGGTATTGTACATGTTCTCTCTTAACTCGTTTCGAGAATCTAATCATATCGTAATTAGAAATTAAAAAATCATTCGGTTACCGGTGGTTCCTGGATTTACCGGCCAGTCCCGGGAACGGAAAACCTATCGGTTTTTTTTGAGTTTTGCAAGTTTAAATTTTAAATTTTGACTAGTTTTCAAGCGAAATTCAACCGGCTGCCCAACGAGAATTCCACCGGTACCGGATTTCTGATCCTTGATAACAATTGAACAAATGATTAGAGCGTACATTCTCTGGATGAAATATGTTTATTGCGACTTTTGGAATGGACCAACACTTCGTACTCCATAACAGTAGTAATATTCTAGGCCGTTTTTTTTCTAATATAAAAAGGATGTTGCTGTTCTTAAAACAATTGTGCAAAGGTACGCATCAGTGTATGCTTAAGTGCTCTAGTTTGGAACTCGATCGATCAAACTAACATTGCTGCTGCTTATATTGTTGCACCGTATCCAACACCAACAGCTAAAAATCTGTCTAATTTTGGTTGGTTGGGAATATATGCCGAGTTGGTTTGGGCCACCTGATTAGTGTCGGCCCCACATCGCCTCCACCGGCCGGAGGTTGGCCGGTCGCCGTCGCCGCCGGGTTGGCTGGCTTCCCGTGGAGGAGGAGGCAACCAAGTGCCAACCAAACCAAGCTCATTTGACTAGAAGCAATTACGTACTAGTACTAATTGCATTGCATTAATTTGACTCTTAAATTGGCCAAAACTCCCGCTCAATGTGCACCTAGTTAGCTTAGTTTTATGATGCGCTCTTCAATTTTTCCCCCGCAGCTGTTGTAATATTGGGAAGGTGACGCTGCCATTGTAGCCGAAATGGAGCTGAAGCTATTACTTGCACAGTATTTGTTAACGTTTATGTAACTTGTTGCTGAGAGTGTCCTTAAGAGCAAGGGCAATGCACTGTTTCTTTTTTACTTATCGTTTTGGATACCGATACGGTCTCTAATACATGTACTATTTGATCATTGCTTTTTCTAACTGTGTTACCAAAAATTATATATAAAAAATATTGATGTCAAAGTACTTTCAATGATAAATCTACTCATATGATTTTACGTGACAAATCTAAATATGTTTCTATGATTTAATAGTCAACATTTTAAATTATAAAACGACATATATTATTTGATAACGGAAGGAGTAAATGGTAGTATTAATGTTAGGGCCAATTTGCGTTTGTCGTGAGTTTAGTTAGTCACGGGAATATTAAGGTTCCAAAAGAGATGCTTCTAACTAACTGTTATAGCAAAAATATAAAAATAATAAGTGACGCTAAATAGCACATGAGATTTGGCCTGCTACACTCGTCGCACTTATAAGAGAGCCCAACTTAATAGATGGGTATGTAAGCCTGTGGCGCGTCGCAAGTTACTATTTCCTCAGCTTCGAGGAGCAGGCTGATAGCCTGACGGGGAGTAAAATCGATTAAGTGGACAAGCCAGGTCACGGCCCAACTGCTGTCCAGCCAGTTGGTTATGGGCTTATGGCAAATTGCCTACTTCTTTTTTCTTCACATTTTTTTTTTGGCCTAATTATTCTAACACAATTGGCTACAAGCGGGCAGATTCTTGCTAAACAGCACTCACACGCGTGCGTGCACACAACATATAACCATTTACCACTAGGCACATCATACATATGTGCAAGTTAAATGCAATCCCAAATACATATCATTTTATCCCCAAGACCACCAATTTATATTATAATATACTTATAAAACTCAATAAAATTATAACATTATAAAAGGTATTTCATTTTGTAGTCCCAACTTTGTTTGTTTGTGTATGTTCAATGACTAAATAGAAAGAATCTATCTCATTTTAATTCCATTTACAGACTCCCTTTTCATGGATCTGTTCTCATCTTTAGACCCCAAAAGTGGGTATTGATGGTAACATCTAACCGAAATATATAAAAAGGTTTGACTGCACCTATCCAAAACGACATGTATTTATGAATGGATGGGGTAGCTAATACGGCTAAGTTAGGGATTTCCATGGAGCTTACAGCCAACTAGGGTATGCTATATATTTGATCTATGTTTCACTTCATCTTTTTAATTTGTATCCTCGATACTGGGTAAAAATTCTCAAGATTTATCATTCTGGACCTCAGAAGCTTGTGTACTCGCTTTTGCTTTTCCCCTCTGCCTCTTCTAGGTCTCATGTAGGCAGTAACAGATTAGACACTTTCAGTTGTAAAATCATTTTCTGTGCAAAATGTTTTGAGGTGTTTGTGTAACTTTGGAGCAAGGACAAATAATGGCTTTACACTTTCAGATAGAAGACTGCATGACTCGTTATAACGGTGACACGGATCAACAGCGAAGAAAGAAGTTCAGTTTTCCTGCACGGCTTATTTGCGCTGATTGTTATGAGGTAAAAGAGAAAATAAATACTACAATTTACCTAATTTGACATTAACCTAACGCGATGGTACGCTCTGTATGCTCAAGCAGACTGAAACTATTATCAGGCATAGCGCCACAGATTGTTTCAAACACCTGCATATTTTCTGTAGTTAAGTCAAATCATATGCATAGGCCCTTCGATAAAAACTCTTGTCAGCATATTCATACATTTTTTCCGACGATATATGATTCCGAATTCAGTCTTGTACTTTCACATCACCAATAGGAATATGCTTTTACCCCACACTCTCATTATTTGTGGTACTACTCACATGCTTATCAAGGATCACAAAGTACATGACCAATCTTTTTCCTTTCATGTATTTGGTAGGCTCGTTTGGATGAGTATTTATACGACGATGCTCCATTTGACATTTGTAGCTGCAAGTTGAGTGACCTAGCTTCATATTTCCAAGCCATGAGCTTTCGTTTTTCATAGTCTGTTTCTATTATTAGGTGGCTTCAACTGTCTTTATTCTTTGCCATTTGACATTCAACTTCGTATTCATTGAATCTTTTCTAAATATAAATGTTCAATAGTACAATATTATTGACACCCCCTCCTAAAAGATGTTGAAAACTTAAGTATCATTGTCGTGCCCAGCAAATAAAATGTAATTATGATGATCTTTAATCTACTGTTAATATGTAATGTACCATCAGAAGACCTAGAATGTCCAAATGCTAAATGAGTATGATTATAACAAGCTGTTCTGAACAAGGAATTCACTCCTGCTAATTGTTTGTTCTCTTTCTGTATTTCAGTTTGGATTACATTACTCATGGTCAACTGAAGCACGTGCAAGACAAGCACTAGCTAATGTATCTGCATTGCTTCGTCCTGGATGCATTTTCATTGGGACAATGCCTGATGCTAACGTCATTATCAAAAGGCTAAGAGAAAGTAATTTGCTGTCTTCACCTGTATTTTGATTGATTTCATCAAACTGTACCTGCTGTAAGCTGAGTGATAAATTGTTTTCAATTTTCACTATCCTCAGCTGAAGGAATGGAATGTGGAAACAGTGTTTACTGGATTAGTTTTGGTAAAGAGTACACCGAAAAGGTAATTCTGTCCAAATATTTATAATAACTAATTTTCTGTTATTTTCCATTACCAACTGGTCCTTTTCTTTCTTTTCACAATGGCGTAGAGATTCCCCGCATCCAGACCTTTTGGTATCAAGTACAAGTTTCACTTGGAGGTAACAGAGGGATCAGCTTTTCAATAATTTGTTCGTCGTATCATTTTTAATAATCTTAGCACTGGATTTTTCTGGTTTTTTGGTCTGTTTTTACTCATTAGTAACTAAGCAAATTTTGTAAATTTGGGAATGCAAGTAAACTTTGATTAGGGTGTATTCTTGTGGTTTTGCATGCCCTACTGTTCTAATGCTTATCTAGTTTAAACCTTTATTTCGTTCAATGTTAAGCCTGTGATACGTGTTGCTTCAGTTGCTATAGCGTTGAAAGTACCTCACGTGACATGCAAACTCTAGATTTTATTTGGTTACACAATGTTGATTGCAGCAAAGATTGATGTTTCTTTACCCTAGAGCCTAAACATTCTCTTCGCAGGGTTTAGAAGTGATGTGCCGATGTCCTCAGCTGTTGTTACTTGTTAGAATATTGGCCTTATCTAACACATACATGCCTTGTTACAACTTGTTTGGGCATTCTGCGCTTTACTTTTATTGGATAGGCCTGTTTGGCCTACGTTTTAGCTTCCTACTTATGTGTTACTGGCATATCAGATTAATTTTTTCTCCAGATTGGATTCCTTTTCTTTTCTTTTTTTTTTTTTTTTGATAAAATTATGAAAATTTAGGCTGTAACAAATTCTTTGGCAACATGCAGGATGCTGCTGATTGCCCAGAGTGGGTTGTTCCATTACATCTCTTCAAATTACTGGTAGAGGAGGTATGAAATTGGTCTCTTGCTCTAACAGTGTGCGTCTACGGAAAGCTATTCTATCCTATCTTCGCTGTTCTCATTTATATAACATGAGCACCTTTTCCTTTCTACAATTTGCTGCACAAACAGATGCTTGGAGGTTATGACACACTTTTATTTGTTTTTTTAGATATGCACACAACCTATTTTATTAAAAAAAGAAAACACCAAAGTAACCAAAACTGTTCAAAGTGGTTTGAAGCTTTCCAAGCAAACGACGACTGAATATTAAACTCAATCATTACAAATCATGTGACTAAACTGCCACCTATGGAAGCTTAAAACTTGCTTCGCCACTACCTCCAGTCAATCGCTTCCGGCCAATATGTGCTCTTTCTGTGCCGGTTTCTGCAAATTTGCCCAAACCCTTAGTCAGTGTCCACACAAAAATTGCAAAGGATTAGTGATAATTTTTTTTTTTTTTGGTAAAAAAACGACATCATTCCGACACAACCAGATAAACCAACATAAGGGGCACTAGCTCCCACCAGAAGTTGTGACTTTAATTTTTTTGGAATACCTGCTAACCAATTCCCAAACATGTTTGCAATACTTACAGAAAAAGATAAATTAAATGCACATTGAACAACCCACCATGCAAGATGTGCAAAGGGGTATTCAATAAAAAGATGTTGAATTGTTTCCTCCTTAATACAAAAACAACACTTTGTGCTTCCCCTCTAATTTCTTTTGAGCGGATTATTTTTGGTTAAGACTATCCCTCTTTTGAGAGATACCATAGGATTTCCATGAATTTGCACATGAGTAATTGCAAAAGCCAGAGTTTGCTGAACTCGTGCGGAGGCTGGGTGCCCTTGGTGATGGACGGCGGGGCCAAAGTAAACCTAGTAGATTTGCTGCCCTTGATACATGTCATTTTCGCCACCTTGACATCTGAAGTTATGCAGATACACTATCACATGTCATCTCTCTCTCTCGACGTCGAGTTCCTTGGGGATATAAAAGGAAGAATTTGCCCTCCTAGAGCATACTAACAACCTAACGATTCTACGCTTCACATAACATAAGAGAGAGTTGTACCTCAGTGGCTCACCTGTTATTTCTCCAAGCTGTATCTGCTGTATGACTCCACCAAATCAAATGTATAAAACCCAAAGGACCCATGATTCCATTTTTTGCAGGAATGAATGGATAATACGCACCATAACTCATATAAGCTTTGAAGGTTTGTACAACGCTCGAAATTTTTTTGTTTACGCATCATTTTCCCGTGATGTACTTACATTCTGTAGCTATAGTTGCAAGGCCCAGGGGGTCCTGCCTGTAAAGCTTCAGTCTGCACTCGGAAAGAGTGAAAAATGTTTGAGCGGCAGCATCGTTCGAACAACCGTAGTGAGTGAATGAATGAATGGTCGATGATTTTGAGTGCACGGAGTGGAGACCGAATCTTGATGCATCCTGTGACACTGGAACGACGGTTTGGCACCCAATTTTCGCGCAGTGCACTCCCCAATCGCTTAGAACAAATCAGATGTTAACGATGAAAGCATATATGTATGCGTGTATTAAACTGCTTCAAAGAACTCACAGCTCGTCCAACAAAAAAAAGAAACGACACGAGACAAATATTTTCTCATATGGGCTATGCTTTATTCTCTGTCAGGCTTATGGGCTATATGGGCCCTGAACCATGAGTCCTTCAAACGGAGCGCTGCACTAAACATTAGTACCACCTCGGCTGGTTAGAGAGAAGCGACACAGCTTATTAGACAGGGCGTGGACGTACGCGACACGACCTTACTTGAACAGGATCTGTTCTATAGGATCGTACCGCTGCATCCTTTACCAATAAGGAGGCAAGCACTAAAGTCTGGTTGATGCATCGTGACCTGTGGGCCAGAGCGTGATTAACGGCCAGGATGCCTTTCGGTTCCGACGGCTGTAGAGGATCGTTCCTGTCTGGCTTCGTTCCAGCCAGGGTGGCTCAGAGGTTGTCTGACAGACTCCCAAAAAATCTTTTTTTTTCCTGTGCAGCATTAAATATATACTAGCCATTAACAGAAAACGTCGGCAAATTATCCATGCTTCAGTCAGACATATAGTATAACATAGCCAATTAGCCCTTAACACAAGATACATAATACTTATATCTAACATGTCTTTATTTATTCCATAAGCTTCTCGTTTTTCCAGTACTGCATCCCAGACATTTTTATCTGATGCAAGGGAGGCAACAACACTCTGGAGATCAAAGGCAAAACAAGAACAGTGAAACACGAGCTATCAGAATGAATCAAGCTGAATTAAATGTTATACTTATATGACACACATAATCAATCACCTAACATAAATGAGGCAATGACAAGGTGAAACCATGTAACTGAAATATAAAAATACTCTCCATACAGAATTCACTAACACTACACTGCACTCATAAACAAACTAGAAATATACATGCTACAGAAAATATCGAGGGCATAGCATAAAAAGCAATATAATGAGGTTGCTCTGATAAACACACTCATAAACACGAGGGCGTCGTGTTCCATTGCAATGGCGACGCTACCATCACCTTCCTCAATAGTGCCACCAAGGCCACCCCAGTGGGCATCGCTGCCCTTGGTTGCGCGAATGGTATCAGAGCCACCCACCATGGCTTTCGATACTGAACTATCTCCCTTCGCCATGTTGAAAGCCGGCAACGAAAATATAATGGCCTTAATTAACAACATGATGGCCATCCTCCAAGAAATATGTGCATAGATGATCAAGTTGAAGGAGCAGGAGGAGACGTCGTGTTCCATTGCAATGGCGACGCTACAATCACCTTCCTCAACAGTGCCACCAAGGCCACCCCAGTGGGCATCGCTGCCCTTGGTTGCGCGAATGGTATCAGAGCCACCCACCATGGCTTTCGATGTTGTACTATCTCCCTTCGCCATGTTGAAAGCCGACAACGAAAAGATAATAGCCTCAATTGATAACACGATGTCCATCCTCAAAAAATATGTGCATTGATGGTCAAGTTGAAGAAGCAGGAGGAGCCGTCGCGTTCCATTGCAATGGCGACGCTACCATCACCTTCCTCAACGGTCTCAACTTGAAGTTCCAATTGGACCAACTCAATCCAACAGTACGAAGAGGCTACTTTAGTAGTATGACTTTTGACTTCTCTTTTTTCTGTATCAATATCTCTTTGACATGTTGTTTCTTCTATATCTTATTTTTTGTTTAAATTGTTATGTTCGATAACTTTGTGACAATATGTTGAGTAAGCTTTATTTGTGAGGTATTTTCGATGTCCTACCTTCATCTACACATGTTCGCATGCGACTGTAGTTGTTAATTTCATTTAGTGTTATATACTTTTATAAGTAGGATTGCAATAAAGTTTATGTATGAATTATTTTGCTTTTAAGTAATACTCTTTGATCCACGTTTGTAACTTCATCTACCTAAATTTTAGTTTTAAATCCGCCACTGAGTGGCACACTGCTTTAAAATTTGAATCTCGCATATTCAAAATCAGAAGGGAGGGATCTCGCAATTCCATTGGATTTGCTCCTCTCTTGGACCCCATCTGTCTCAGATTTTGACCCTTTTTTCCCTCTTGCTGCATTTACATTTCAGCGACGGTAACGAAAAACTTGGCGGCCAAATCACGTTCTTCGTTAATTCCGTGGTTTTGCATGCCATTACACAACCAGCTGACGATTAGTTCATTGAACTTGGGCCATTTCTGTAACTCTCAAGTCCCAACCTATCCTGCATTAACGAATAAATTCATCGAACGTGTCGTTGAAGAGTTTGCAAAAAGCGACACTTATACCGTGCGAAACATGGTGCAACAAAAACGGTATACTGTAGCACTGAGGTGTATTGTTTGAACAGTGCGATAATAATATTGAGCACGGTAGCTGCAGTACAAATCACTGTTCCGTATCTCTGATTTTTTGTTCTGCTGTGCGAGGGGATTGGTGGACTACCGTGCCATTTTCGTGTGGTAATAGAGCTACTTTTAAGCTATTTTTGCCGTTTTTTTTTAAAAAAAATTGTTATTTTAAGCCAAAACTCAGTTTGAAGCATGCACGGATACCGAACACCCATCTACCCGTAGGCTTACACAAGTACTAGTCCAGGTACAATGAACCGAGTAGGCAGAAGAATACTTTCCTTCTTCCCCACGTTGTCTTGCCCCTAATCTAATCACGGGGCTCTTTTACGATGGAAACGCAGAAATCAAATGATCTAAGCATTGTCCACGGACCGAGTGCTACAGTAAAAACAGTAATGGAACACTTATATCTACAGTATTTTGGTATCATATCACTGTAGAATACTATTTATACATAGACTCAGAAAGTGTTTATGCAGTGTTATGTGACGTAATAAGCAGAAACAGCATAGAATCACGATCCTTTTATGTTAACCCTAGCTGGGGACACGAATTCGTGGAGCCGCGCAGGAAGATCGACAAGGAAGCTAGCGAGCCCGCAGGGCGGCAGGGGTGGGTGACGTCACCTCCTATCGCCACTCGGCAGCGCTGCACGGCAGCGCACGACATGCTGCCCGGTGGGCCGCACGCCGCAGCCAGTGGCACAAGCTTACGTCCACGGCTAGGCTTGCGGAGCTCCCACCACACCACGTGGGCGGCTGGCCCACCCGCGTTGGCTGGCTCCGTCCGCGCGGGCGGGTGCACCGTGCACGCAGGGAAGCAGTGACCCGATGAGTGATGACCCCTATCCCATCGTCGTGTACCCGGTGTTCCTAGACCACGGTGATACGATACCCCAGAATATGCTAACGCCCTCCTCATACGAGTGGCATGCATGCATACATCCCTGTAAAAAAAATCCTTTTAAGAAAAGGAGAGCGGGAATGAGGCTGGAGATCGCATTTTTGTTTGGGGGGTTGACGTTTTTGTTTGGGGGGTTGACGTTTTTGTTAGCTGAAGCTCCTCCAGATAAGATCGGGGATATATGGCACGTTCAGATGACGTATGACTAGCAGCACCAAGTACTACTATGCGTACTATCCACTTCTTTTCATATGATTACGGAGTTTTTGGCTCGTTTGAGATTGTTTGGTGTTAGAATAACAATTATAGTTTTCTATAGATAGAAAAAACAAAAAACCAAAACCAAAATAGCGTGCTGATGGACAAAAAATGGTACTATCCACTTCTTCTTTTCTTATGGCTACAGTAAGCCGTGTTCGAGTAGAGAGAGGGTACTAAACACGTTTCGTAATATCGCAGCGTAGAAAACATAAAAGAAATCACTAGGCAATAGACATTGACCATACACAAAAAGAAAAGAAAAGAAATCAAACGAGAGCTCGGAAATACGGCGTGGACACGTGAACTAACGTGAAGTGGTTGCGGGGAGCCCGTCACGACAAGCAGCTCGGGCTGCTGGTGACCGGGCCCACCAACCACCGCCTCGGGCGGGGCCCATGACCCGCCCCGTGGCCTATAAAACGCTCGACAGGATGCCTTTGAAACCTTAACCAGTCCCCCTCAAAGTCTCGTGCGCGTCCTTCTTTCCTCCCCTCCCCTCCCCTCTTCTCGACTTCTGCAGGCCCCACCCCCAACCAACCGGAGGAGCCGCCGCCAATGGCCAGGGCGCGCAAGCCGCCGCCGTTCGCCTCCGCCGAGCGCTTCCTCGGCTTCCACTACCGCCCGGGCACCGTCGCCCCGTACTCTGACGGCGACGACCTGCCGGACCTGGCCGAGTCGGACGTGTGGTACGCGCAGGCGGCGAAGGGGCCCACCACCACCGCCTTCGCCGCGGATTGGCAGGGAGAAGGCTGGGAGCTGGGCGGGCGGCCGGTGAGGGCGTCGGACAACGGGCCGAGGCGGGTGGGCGGGCTGAGCCGCGCGTTCGCGGACGGGCGGCAGGTGGCGGCGTCGGCGCCGGTCCGGGTGCCCGCCTGGCCCAGCCGGTACACCGAGCCGGAGACGGAACCGTACGCTGAGGAGAAGGACTACGAGGACGCCGACGGGTGGGTCCCGCCTCACGTGTACCTGGCGCGGCGGCAGGCGAGGGCGTCTGTGGTGGAGGGCGCCGGCCGGACGCTCAAGGGCCGGGACGCGTCGCGGGTGCGCGACGCCGTCTGGAGCCGAACCGGCTTCGACGGCTGAACCGAGCCGGACCGGACTGCGCGAGTTTAGAGATTTCTTTGATTTTGCTTCTTCTTCTTCCTCCTCTTCTCCGTGACAAAATTTTGTAATATAGTTTAATTTTTTGTTTCGGGGAGTTAACGAGAAACAAGGATTTGTAACTTGTTAGGGGAAGAAGAAGAAAAAACGTGCGGTGTGTAGCGTAGCACATTGGTTGAATAATCTTCTTCTTGTTGATTGAGTAGTTGGGCGCTTCAACCAAAGATGGTTGAAGTTTGATTATTCTTTTGTTAGTTTTTTATGTCCTAAAAAGTGAGAAACAGGACATGCATCTTGTGATAACAACAATTGGAATGCCATGTATTTTTTTTCTTCTTTGAGATTGGTTTATCCCATATATATGCATGAGAAGAGGACGAATCAAATGGAATTCTTTTTACCTTCCAACTCGAAGGATGTGTGTTTTGTTCACTACTTCAGTGGATCACACTGGGCATTAAAGAAAAAGAAACCCTTAAATTAAACCGTTGCCCCGGAGCCCGGATGCCACGAAAGCGCGTTTGCCTGCGTTGCTGGAATGCTGGTTATCCAAAGTAGAATAAAATAATAATAATTGCAATTTGCGCGTGTAGTTCAGCCATTTTATATTGGGGTCATAGACTTAGTCGGATGTAACCACAGAAATTGATGAAAGGGATATGCATTGAATTGGTCAACACAGAGAATTTAAGTGTAGTGTCGTTAGGAGCGATCTCCGCTGTTCGAGTGGAGATCGAAGGTTACTGTAATACTTTTGCTACAGTGTATTTGCTAAATTAAAACTAATACCGTGTTATACAACGGTGCATGGTATTAGAAAACGATCTCCAACTTCCGATAAAAACCGAATGTCTAGATCAAGTGCTATATTGTTTTACCACTGTAAATATCTTGATGCTGCTACATTTTGCTACCGTCGCGGTTGAGTACGGTTCACTTACTCGCAAAACACTTATCCGGATCCGAAGAATGTGCGAGCATCGGATTTTATATATATATATATAGTACATTTTAAGTTTTTCTATTTGTTGGAGAGGTACATTTTTATCCTTGTTTTGTTTTTGTTTTGAGGGAGACCATTTTGAACTCAATGTGCTAACCTTCTGTTTTCACAGACGCGTGGATTTTAGCGAAAGAAGAGCGCCATCTGAATGGAAGTTAAAAGCTTTTTAAAGTTTGCACCTCCAAATATTTCAGAACTTTTGTACACGTGTGTGTCAGAGAGAGAGATATATATATCCTAAGGAGAGACGTAACGAGCGTCGCGCCCTGCACCAACGAAGGCGGAAGGAAGCGGGCACGAAAGAAAGCTAGCAGTACAAATACAAATGGAGATAAAATTAACTTTCTTGGCGGGACCCATCGCCCAGCAGCCTATCAGTATCGCCTATTCGGAAATGGATTAAGTACGCGGAAGGGCCACGTTTTAAAGCTGATCTCTACCGTTCGATTGAAAAGTGAAGATTTAGATAAACTATTATAATGTTTTTGCTACAGAAAAATTGCTATGTAAATATTTCGCTGCTTCTATAGTATTACTATCGAGTATTGTTCACCCGCTCATAGCTTACAGCAGCAGCAGTGGATCCGAATCCCACCTGTTGGCTTTCTTGAAAAAAAAAAATACATGTTGGCCTTCTCGCAAAAAAAATGTTCAAAAACGTAGTAATCACAGGAATCCAATCAACCAATCACCACACAACATATGAACAATCAGAGAGATAATAGATGGAGACACAATACGTGGATCCTCTTTATTAACAAATTGATATCTTTCTGAGTACAATGAGGTCTAAGATAAGGAGACCGACTAGAGGGGGGTTGAATAATATTTTCTAAAAATCTCTAAGACTAAAACCAATTTCTAATGTGGAAACGAAAGTCAATTTAATTTTGCACAATTAAAACCTACAAATTCTAGTTTCCCTTAAGTGCACCAACATATATTCTAAGTCTAAGTTAAGGTTTGCAACCCTAGTTTGACATGGAATCAATTTAATTATAGAAATATAAATTGCACAAAGTAAATTACAAAAGAGCAAACCACAATGGTACAACTACACAAGGATATTTTACCGTGGTGTTCGGAGACTTGCCGGTCTCGCATAATCTACGTTGAGGTAAGCTCAAACGAATTGGATCGGCTCCACAAATTAAGCTAGCACCTCCGAGTTAAGTCCAAACGAATTGGACCAGCACACAATTTGAACCAACACCTCGGTCCACTCTAGTTGCTCTTCCTCCATTCCGGAGATAGCGAACACCAAACAACTCACAACACGCCGGCTCTTCTTACAAGCTTCTTGAGAAGATCACTGGACCACGACGCCTCCACGTCATCTAGGTGTTAGCAAACATCAAGAGTAATAAGTTAAGCCTCTTGTTTGACTCTCACCAAGTGCAGCACATGCACAATTGGATGCTCAATCCAATTCTAGTTGCAACATATGCAACTGGAACATCTCTCTTTGCTCACAAGGTGGAACATATGCACAATTGAGAGGCGAAGCTCACACTAGCTCAAGAGAGTGAAATGGGATGCCAAGCGTTGCCCCCCCCCCAACTGGTCACAGTGGGTATTTATAGCCTACACGCCAACAACTAGCCGTTGGAGGTGTAAAGGGCTGAAAACATTGAAACTCGATCTGACCGTCAGCCAATGTCCGGTCATACCACCCTGGCTCCAACGGCTATAAAACTAACCATTGGACGCTCAGTCGGACTGACCTCACAGGGAACGGTCAGACCGCCTAGGGGGCGATCATACCGCTCCGCATAGGAACCAACACAACTCAGAGAACACTTTTTCTGGAAAAAGCTAACCAGAGAGGCTGACCATGGGGCTTGTTAGACCGACCAACACATGCGCGGTCAGACCGCTTCACAAAGGAGCCAACCAAACCAGAAATCACCTTCTCTGGAAAAAGTTTACCGTGTCAAGGAACCAGAAGTCCAGTCAGTCTGGCCTACCCACTACGGTCAGTCCGGGATACCAAATCAAAGAAAAGAGAGCTCTCTAGAAAAACCTGACTGCTTTGATGGTCCAGGGTTCTAGTCAGTTTGGTAGACCCATTGTGATCAGTCCGGGTAGAGACAATAAAAGCTGATTTTGCATATCACTTCAACTCAATTTTGCAAACACATTTGCTAATTGATATGCGATGCAAAAAAAAAAAGGATGAAGGCAAGATTCTTAGCAAGTTACAAAACACATTTGCCGACTTTTAGAATCATGCCTCAAGGAATTTGGTACATGGACTTAAACCATTTGCAAAAACACATTCGCAAACTAAAGTCACATGCTATAAGGATTATGCATGAGCTTCAACTATTTGCAAAACACATTTGCAAACAATAGCATCATGCTACAAGGAGTAGGTGCATGGATTTAAACCATTTGCAAAATATATTAGTAAATTATAGTCTTATGCTATAAAAAGTTAATGCATGAATTTTAACTATTTATAAAATACATTCGTAAATAAAAGCATCATGCCTAGAAAAGTTAGAGCAAGCGGGATAGAGCTATCAACACATGATGAGATTCAAGCTACTAGACAAGACCCATCTTAATAGTACGTCAACCTATACTAGTAATCCGGTCTATCAACCAAACACCGAGACCGGTAAAAGGCTAGGAACGCAACCTTAACATATGCTAGTCATACCTTTGCCTTGAGCATACATCTTGGAGTGATCACTTGATGACAAACATCTCCACTCCAAGTCCGGATTCTTGACTTTATAATCATCAACACATGATGATTTCATTTACTCCAAGTTCTTGACTTGAATACCATCATCACATGGTGATCTTCTTCACTTCGGGATCTTGTCTTGAATATCATCAACACATGATGATCTTCTTTACTTCGAGATATTGTCTTAAATATCATCAACACATGATGATCTTCTTTACATCGGGATCTTGTTTTGATGCTCATCAATACACGATGATTTTCTTTACTTCAGGATCTTGTCTTTATGCTCATAAACATATGGTGATATCCTTCATCCTGAATCTTAACTTGATAACAATCAACTCACGATACCACCCAAAATCTTTATCATCATGGTACTCAACTTGTTTCACCAACTCATAGAAGATGTTAGTCCACATAACGATTTTCATTAATTACCAAAAGTGTCTATTAACTCATAGTGACGGGTCTCTAGAATCTTCACTATTTAAAGACGAAACCCCACCAGGGGCAATTTCGGTATTACACCCATCAACCCTTAGATCAAGGTTTTTCAACACTCCCCCGTTGGCAAATACTGTGTCATGCACACGTCTCATTAAAAACTCCTCCCAAAAACCCTGTGGAGGAAAAAGGGATCGGAAAAAGAGTACATTACATCCACAAGCTGTATTGCATCGTTGCCTCATTAAAAATCTTTATGTGAGAAATATTAAAAAAACTCACTAAGAAAAAAAGAGGGCAACATCTCTACCTTCTGGGTTAATATTCAGGATTAAGGTAAAACATCGGGTCCTTAAATGGATTATGATTCAGGGGATTCTCCCCCGGATCGCTGCAACTCTCCAAGCCCTTTCATTCCAATACCATGAACGCATCGTTGTAAACTGGACGTAGGAAATGACTTGGTTAATAAATTAGCCAGATTTTCACATGATATAGTTTGCATGATTTTCACCTCATCATTTTTCTGGAGTTCATGAGGATAGAAGAATTTGAGAGCAATATGATTCGTGATATTACTTTTAACATAACTCATTTGCATTTGTGCAACACAAGCAACATTTTATTCATAGATAATTATGAGGGTATTGACGGTGTTACTGCTACATGACTTCTAGATATGGCTAATCATACGTCTGAGCCAAACACATTCAATAAAAAAAAATCACCCGTTGGCATTTTTGCAAAAAAGGTTGAAAAACGTAGTCCAATCAACCAATCATCATACAGTATATAAACAATCAGAGAGACAACAGATGGAGACATAATATGGGGGTCCTCGTTATTAATAGATTGATTTCTTTATGAGTATAATGAGGTCCTACTTAAAGACTAAAACCCACCAAGAATATTTTCGGTATCACATCCATCAACCCCTAGAGCAGGGTTTCTTAACAAAAATCACATGTTGCCCGCTTGCGCCTCTCTCCCCTTCTTTTTGGAGGACAAGGACATGCGTGGCCCGACCTGTTCTCTTCGTCCGATCGACCGATCGGTGTGTGAACCTGGTGTGCTGCCTAGCGACGCGTGTGCGTGCTCGATTGGAATGTTGTGGCTTGGCCTTTGGCGCCTTGGCCCCGGCGGCCGGTCCAATCAACAACGACCAATTCCGGTGGAGGGTCGTAGCTCGCAGACATGACGTGTATTTTCCAGTGCTGCATACGGCTGGCTAGGCAAGCTAGCTACCTGCGCGAGTCGAGAGAGAAGAGGGTGAGTATGTGTCGGATGTACTAGGAGGTGGAGCTAGCCACGGGTCAATTCTCGGACCGGCCCAACTGTTTTTGGGCTAAAGCCGTATTTTGCTGAATTTTTAAATATTTTTATATGGCCTGACTTTTGATTCTAAGCCTCGGATCATTGCCCCAGAGATCCGAGGTCCGGCTCCGCCCTAGGATGTACTACCCCTGCTGCTGGGTAGCGAGAATTAAGCTCCTGTTTTGCGAAAATGACGTGCAGAAGGTGATACCAGCGTGCATCTGTGACGCCAGAGTGTAAAAAACCGGCTGGCCATGGTGGCAACGCCACTCTCAACAATCGGCCTCGGGGATATGAAGTGGTCCGGTATTAGAAGCTAAGGGTTACACGGACCAGCAGAGCTCAAGGCGGATTAAAGATGTTTAATTCGCGCTCCTTGGGAAGATTAAAGATGTTTTATTTTTCTCCCCCAAAATTGAAGTATGCGACGTGTTGCGTTTCTTTAATTTCTAGCTAGCGTGGGGATATATTCCTAACGTTTCTTTTCAACAGTGACGCGCGCACATGTTTTTATCCGTTCCCGTGCACCACAAAATTCTTCGGCACCGAAGGAGACGGGCCACGACTTCGAGCTGCGAGACACTGTAGAGAGAGTTACTTGCGTATTGCTGGGAGCTTTCTGGTGTACGTTCTTCGCTGGTGTACAGTTCATGCATTCGAGTTCCAGATCTGTTCCAAAGATGCATGCATGGCGACGGGTTTGTTTGCTAATTAATTAACTCTCTATACCCTAGGTCCAACTAAATTCTTCGGCACCGACTGTGCTCATCACCAAATAAGTTCAGACATTTTTCAATTAATGACACGTGAACGTACCAAAAAAAAAGTGACTGGTTTATTTTGACATGCGTCATAGCATTTTTTTAAAAATACTATAAATGTGATAATATATCGTGGAATTTTTCTTCCGTTCTGCTCCATGCATGCGGAGTATAATTAAAGGTGATAATATCCCGTAGAATTTTCTTCAGTTCTGTCCCATGCATGCGACTATGTGCATGTGTCATCACGGCCATTTTTATATCGGCGTTCGCCCGTGACATACGAGACTATTCCTTTTGTCACTAGAGGTGATGTGATTTGCTTGATGGTTACAGTGGAAAAAGTTCCTCAAGTAGGTATGTTCCATGATGCTACGTGCATGTCCCCATTAACCTAATCGCTAGCTTTTCCTCAAGTTTTGATTGTTTGGGCCCTCGTGACTTGGTTAATTAATTAGTATATTGATGTAGCTCGATGTTGGAGGATGATCTCGTGGTGTTTCCTTGGGAGCATATCTGCATAATGGATGGAAGATTCCAGCTGATTGCAACACTAGTCTTATCTTCTTCCATCTCTTTCTTTTCGCCCTTCTTAGGTTAGATGGAACTTGATATGCATAGTGGAGGCACAATGATAACCATCTCCTCTTGATTGGACTGCCCACTATGAGAGTGTCCCAGTCATCTTTGTCGTCTCTCCTTGGGGCATATCCCACGTGAAACCTCAAAACACAAGAGGAATATTCACTAGTAGCACATAACATGGAAAGCTATGATATATATGGATGTTAATTATAGTTGTCTAGCTTTTGCAGGTTCTCTTTTCCAAAGAGGTATATAATATATATATATATATATATATATATATATATATAGATATCCCATTGTTCTTTGGTTTGTGGATTCAGGATTTGATATGTTCTGCATGTAGTCAAGATGCTTGTCATTCTTTTGGGAGTAAGAAAGATGTGTCTGATTAAAGTGTGCTATGGAAATTGATTGTTCGATGTGTAGAGGAGGATCTCACCTGCAACAGCCAAATATTCCAAATTCTAGTAAATATTATGCTAATAATTTTTGTCATGCATTTTGGAGTTTTTTTTTCTGCATTTTTGGAAAATCGTAAAAGCTTGTTATCTTAAAACTATAGCACAAAATGAATTTTCAAGAAAAACTAAAAACCGATAAAATGGCAGGGTAATTTTGTTAAAAACTAGATGGTATGAGGGGCCTCTCCAAAAAATATTCATAATTTTTGGAGTTTGTTTGCTAATTTATCAAGTAAGTGCTATTTGTCTCAGTTTGAATTGATTCCAAATCCAAATCTTCCCCTGCCCTCTTCTTGGGCTAAATCCAGCGTAGGTCCAAGTCCATTCACCCACACCCGACGATGTCTAGCCCAACAGCAGCCTGTATCGCCATGCCTCTCTCTCTCTCTCTCTCTCTCACTGGCACGCGGGACTTGCTGGCAGGAGTCACCCCTACCTTGCGGTGTGCCGGCCGAAACACCGTGGCGTGCGCCCCCCTGGTTTTCGACCACCACCCACCGTTTCTTCACCGGGCGAGCCGTCGCCTCTGCCTCGCCCTGTCCTGTTGTTGCAGGCGTCCTCAAGCTGCGTTGTCGCTTTCTTTTATCCCGTTCAAGATGAGAGGGAGAGTGCGCCTTCAAATTCTTGTCATGCTCACGAGAAGTCCTCTCCTTCTCACACTTTTCTCCTTCGTATATAAGCCAAACCGAGCACATCCTTTTTACATAGCTCGTCATTCCGTGCAATTGGACCAAGTTAGGGTTCCTAAGACCTTGGTCCGCTCGAAACACTGTTGTCTTCCATAGCGCCAATGAGCACGCTCTGCAACCTTCATTATGCTGGTAAGCTTTCCTTGCTCGACATCCACATCCAAGCTTGACTCTTACCTCCCTAATGCTTTCCCGTAGCTCGTTGTTGCAGTTTGCGTCACGGTCAAGCGGGATACACATCGCCTTCCTCAAGTCCAGCAAGCTCGATCGTCACTGCCACTGTGTTCCTGATGCTGTGGTGAGTTCCTTGTGTCGTCCTTGCACAACATCATGCCTTTTAATCTCACAGTACAAACCCATCAAGCTATTTCATATTTGTTGTAGTAGGTCCTCGGGTTTGAGCCATCATCATCGTCTCCGGCCGCCGCCACCATTGCTGTCGATTCTCACAGTCCGATGAGCCTCCGTGCAATTCCTTCTTTTTGAACCATCCTCAGCATGCATGTAAGATGATGCATGATTCCTTAGAGCTTTTCTCCTTGTCGTGTTTGCTACTACTGTGAACCATCCTCCACCGTAGCTGCTCACCACTGTCAAGCTGTCCCAGCACCGCCGCACATTGGCTCTCTGCTTTGAGTCGCTAACATCTAGGTCCCAGCTATCAAGGCGTCAAATCCAATTTAAAATTTTAATTAAGGGTTAATTATTAATATGTGCTAATGTATCACTGACAGATGGACCCACTTGCAAATTTTGCAATTAAAATGTGATTTAAAACACTTAAGTATGACATGCATGGCCCACATGCAAGAAAATAGTTTTTTGGAATTTTATCAAAAAGGAAAAATATGACGTGTGGGGCTCACGGGTCAACACAGTCAACACCACCTTTCTTTTTATGGATTTTCTTTATCGAACCAACTTCAAATGCTAATAACCTTTTCATTTGAACTTCAAATTGAGTGAAACTTGCTTCTATTTTTCTTCTTCTAAAATCATGAAATTTTCTAATATGAAACATATGTAAAGTTTTCCTATGTTTGAATTTATTTGGCTCTTAATTGTGTTATTTGGTGTTATGCGATAGATATTGACATGTAAAGGTCATGTTTTCTCGTGAACTAGTCTTCTAAAAAAGGGCTTGTTTGGGACGGCTTCGGCTTTAGCTTTTCGCTAGGAAAAGACAGAAGTCGTCCCAAATGGATAGCTTTTAGTAGCCACTTTTGGAAAAGACGACAACCGCATTAAACGTGGAGAATCCGGAAGCGGGAAGCCGTTCTGGGGTAGATTCCCACAGCTTTGGTGGGATGAGGTTCCGACTTTGCCCATAGAGTTGGAGAAATTTACCTCCCTCATACCACGTATAAAATCCGAAACCAACTCACCCCGATTCCCCACTGGCCACCTGCACCCCTCCCTCTCGCTCCTGAACCTTAGCGCCGCCTCCGCCACACACCGTCGTGCGCCCGCCCCGACCGACCTCCTTATCCCTCGGCGCCACCCCGGTCGGCCTCCTCACTTGGCGCCATCGCCCTGGCCGGCCTCCTCAGTTGGCGCCGTTGCCCTGGCCGGCCTCCTCCTTCCTCGGCGCCGCCCTGGACAACCTCCTTCTCCCTCGATGCCGCCACCCCGACCTCCTCCAGCCATCTCCTTTATTTTCCTTTATTTTATTTTTTTTCTTGTGTGTAAATTGTCATTAATTGTTGTTAAGATTTAATTGTGTGCAAATTATCGTTTGTTGTCGTTAAGATTTCTTGTGTGTAAATTATCGTTAATTCTCGTTAAGATTTCAATTCATAATGTAACGTTTTGTATTTAATACTTGGTGCAATCCTTATGGTGTTTTGATGATGCAATGCAAACTAATATGCAAAAGTTTAAAGCAAGGATCCCGTACATATAACATTTTGTATTTAATATTTGGCAATTGAGACTTTAGTATGTTTCATTCTTAAATTTACATTTCTACGCAAACATGCAAAAAATAAAATAAAATTCATTCACAATATTCGTTAAACGGAATAAACACGCCATCATTTGTCTCGGTAACATTTCAAACATTTTTCAATTCAGAAAGCTCCAGTCAGCCTACTTAAAAGACAGACAATCAAATAGTAAACGTGTTCAGTTCAGTCGTTCAGGTCAGCTGGAAGCTGCTTTTCAGAAAAGCAGTAGTCATGCCAAAGAAGTCCTAGAGCTGATGGAGAAGGGCTTTAGCTTATTAGCATAAAACGAGCTCAAGTTTTCGTAATGACTTGAGAAAACAACTCCCATTTGGACGAGCCTAAGCTTCCCATACTTTAACCTGAAGTTCAAGCTCCCCTAAGAAAGCCGATATAATGCTTCTCCTTCCGTTCAAAAATGTATGACGTTCTATAAAACGTGCAATCAAATTTCTCTAACTTTGACTAATAATATATGGAATACTATTTAGATTGGTCAAGAGAGAATAATATCATTAGATCTACCATGATAAATATTTTTATAATATAATAATTTTGTAATTTTTTTATTAACTTGATCATACGAAAAGTAATGGTTTAAGTTGAATATTAAAAACCATGCCGATGTCTAAATCGTCGGCATTCTCGAACATAATGAGCATTTGTTACGTACAAGACAACAAATATTCTATTATATATTGTAAAGTCAAATAGGTTAACTTGTATAGAATAGAATTAACAACCTTGACTTGGCAACAACGAGTCATGCATCTATCCATTGTCCCGCACAGTGTCTTTAGTCTACTTTGTAAAGCCGACATTTTTTGTTTTAAAGTTTTTGGCTTAATCTATATTACATTTATGCCCCGCTTTTTTTTTGAGACAGCCCTTGCACTTTCAAGTTTCAAGTGATATGTTTCCTATTTTGCCCCCACGCGGTGGGCACATGTTTTACAACCGATAATGACAAGATAAGGATTAGTTAACGATGACATTTTTGTCACATTGTATGAAAAGTATGCTTGCGTAGATAACCGTGCTAATGTGCCATGGTCAATAGTGACTAGTAGTCATTATCCTATTCTAAGTGCAGTTCCTACTTGACGACGTGTACCATGCACCTTCGTTCTCTTTTACTCATTGTTTTGGACGTTATCACAGTATGTAATATAGGTATATAATAATTACTTTTTATAATTATGTTAGACAAATATATATATATATTTTTTAAAAAAAATGACAAATCAAATAGTATAATTTTCATTAGACAAATCTAAACATTTTTAAACATTTTCAAGCCACAAGAAAAATATAGAGGGAGCAGTAATTAGTAATGTCATCAAGATGTCGACATTATCCTGCCATGAGAGCGTCACTGTTTTGTCGCTGCAGAGCAGCCGTCCCTGCAGTACATAGTACGAAGCTTCACATAACCTTCTTGGAAACGCGCGGGAGGCGAATAGACTGGTGGTAGTACAAATCTGACAAAGCAAACAGCTTTAAGTACAATCATCTGTTTAAGATAATAACTTAGCCAGCACATAAGCTCATTAACAACATTTGTGGTACTACATGATAAGGATGAAGTGTGTGTATATATATTATATTATATTATATTATATTGACTAGCAGGTTACCCTGGTGCTTCCTTTTTATCCTGGGATGTGAATGAGACCGGCACGAAATGCTTGAACCACCACATCTCCAACTTTTCTTTGTGTTGGAGTAATAAATGCGGGTGTCTACATGTGGAAGTGTAAGATAAGAATGGTAGGTAACGTAATCCGGATAGAAACAGTATAAAATGTTTCGTTGTAGGGATAAAGCAAGGCACCCACTCTTGTACTGGTTAAGTGATTATTTATTAAGAAAAATAATACGAATAACTATATAATTCACAATACATCACTTATTATAAAACTAATACGTGAGTTTATGATCATATGTCAATAAGATATCTGTGATATATTACGAAGATCTAAAGTTATTCATAGGCATATAACAAATTACCCCAATTATTAAACTTGAGACTTTAGTTCCTATAAAATCCGTAGCTTCTAAATAGAAGCTTAGCCTTGCCTTGCTACATGCACTAGCAGTATTCGAATGTTTTCTGACGGCAAAAAAATTGAGTTCTTAACCTCATTAAGCACGTTTTTAAGGAAAAATAGTAAAAATATATTCTAAATAAAATTACAAAAATAACACATCTACCGCACAAAAACACCACATGCCGTTGACCCTCAACGCGGTAGGACACATCTTGAGTACCCAATCCGCAACAGGCAGCTTACTGCTAACCCAATACACGACTGACATGCAGGACTAGGTTAGCAGCAGACCACCTACCACTGTCTAGGTGCACGTGAGACCCTCTGCTGTGGTGTTTTCACGCTATAGAGGTGTCATTTCATTTGTAAGAGGCCTATTTTTGCTACTTCGCTTAAAAAAAGACGACTAAATGAGCCAAAAACTACCAAAAATTTAATGGCTAGTGATGATCTATAAGCTACTAATGCTACGATGCCATGGTGCTCTCGCTGGATGCAAAATCCAATGTAGCAACCACCCAACGGTGCTCTGCTGAAACTTACAAAGAACTCTTAGCTGATTCGCTGTTCATGTCATGATACTTCTTCCAGACACCAAAAGGTCTATTACAGGCTGTTCAAGACCTTAATTGGTATACACGATAAGAGTGACATTTAAGTATTTGTACCAGCAGTTCCGGAAAGGTAGTGCATTCCAGGACAGTGGCCAATTACAATGGCACGGAATGCTTATTGAGATTTTGATGGGTAGTCGCGCACTCGCGCATAACTAGAGAGCAGCAATGCACTCAATCTCGATTCTGGCGTTCAGCGGCAGAGCTGCTACTTGGTAAGTTGAGCGTGCCGGTGCAGGTGCCGGAAAATCTGCAGTGAACAAAGTGAATTTCTTCAGATATACAGTAAAACAAGATTACTACCAGACTTCCAGTGCCGACGCACAGAAACAGACATACGTTTCATGCATAAGTCATGGCAACAAGAAGGGGAGTACAAATATCAAGCTTACGTTTTGCATAAATCTCGTTCACTTTCTTAAAATCCTGTAGATCAGCCAACCTGCAGGTAGACAAACGGAATTACTCCCAGGGTTCATAATATCTTACAGCAATCCTTGTAACTTTGTAGCATATATTTTTCTTTCTTTATACACACATACACACAGTAGGATTCTTTCCTACTGTTTCTCCTAAAAAAAATCTAACAGCAAACCAAAATCTCATGTAAAGAACATGTACATACATGATTGTTGTCTTGACAACTGAAGAGTAGCTAGCACCGCTTGCTTTCAATATTTCGCCAATGTTCTTCATGACCTGTGACAGAATCGGAGAAATGCAAACACAATGTCAGAAAAGAGCACCTTGCAAGTTGCAGCAGATACAGTACAGTTATTTACTAAATGCAAAGCTATGGAAACTCATACAGGAAAAGAAAGGGGTTTTGTAATTGCCCGATACATATACAATGCTGCATATACTGTCATATAGCACTAGCCAAATATGTTAAGCCTTTCCACAGAGATATCCAAAAGCCAGAACAATATGTTTGATGCACCACTAAGAAATTCAAGTGCTGATTCAATATAGTAATAGTCCATGGATAAGGTCTAAAAACATACAGAACTAATCACAAGGAAATGGTGGGCACTGGGAGTAACTCAGAAACTAAGCTGCGTATGTGTTCACATTTGGACATTGTTTCATCCACATTCTGAAAGAACTTTCTGGGGGCTCAAAAATGTAAGCAACATTCAGGGACATCAAGGTCTTCACCTGCTCAGTTTGCTCCTCCACGCTTTCAGAGACAAACTTCCCTGTCTGAAAACAAAAGGTACTCCACATAAGTTATACTGGCACCTAAAACTAGTAAAATGGCAGACTGAATTCATGGTGTAGAGAAATAAGAACAAAGATGAAAGAACAAAAGTTGAGCAGCAAACCTCAGGATTTAGGCCAAGAACCCCAGAGACAAACACAAGATTGTTTGCTTTGATGGCCTGAGAATAGGGGCCTAATGCTGCCGGCGCCTTCTCCGTCTGAACAGCCTCCTTTTTAACTAATTAGAATATTTGAAAAGCATCATTAGAGTATAACAGCATGGTTTAAATTTAACAAGTTTGAACCTTCGAAAAAATCTTGCAAAAAGCCAAGCTATGCAAAGCTGTAATAGAGTAGGACAAACAACACTTCTGCAGTTCTGCCTATTGGTCCAACAAAGCTGTAATAGAGTAGGACAAAAACACTTCTGCAGTTCTGCCTATTGGTCCAACAAATATGCAAGATCAACTGATTAACCAATTTAGTTAACTTGGGCAATGTTTGTTGATCCTTAAGCCCTTTTTGTACTTCACCTCACTTGTAATCATGTCAGGTGAGCCGCAGTTTGTTCAACTTCGTAGCATTTGAGAATTGAGAATCATTCAACACTCTTGCAGCTAGCAGGTATATTACACAGCATTTGAGCATTTATAGGAGTAATTTGCGATCTAGGATCATATGCCCCAACCAATACCAATCCAACAACCATTTTTTATGGGGGCACCCATGTAGCCTAGTGTTAGAGCACAAGGTTGTGACAGTTGGGGTCATGGGTTCAAGCCCCCATTCCCCTTCTTTAAAACAAAAAAGAAACGTGGTTCCTGATATATATTCTCGTATTTAACATACATTTTTCGTGCGCTTTGCCCTTAATCTTCATCGTCAGACAACAGCCCTCTTGACAGTAGAACTTCCCTGTTGTTTTCCGCTTTCCTTTTGGAAAGCAGGACTTATTTATACTTGTTGGCTATTGCTACTGTCCAACGCACTGCCAACCCAGTCTAATCGGCAATCCAAGATCCTACAACCTTTCTTGTGGTGAACGATGACTAAGTTTGCACTTTCACTGCATCCGTCAATCATTATCACTTTCCATGAGAAGATAATAGAGAGAAACAAGCCGCATTGCATATCTAGCCGCTTCTTGGTAGAGTAGCATCTACCATGACAGCATTTCAACCTCTCTCTCCGCAAAAAAAAAAGGTTGTAAAATTACACTACAATGTTCTTTCGTTTAGGTACAATTAGTCACCTGACAAAAAAACAGTAGTACACTACGACACTACAAGTAAATTGGGAATATTGCAACTAAGAGCGCACGGTTTACAAGATAATGGGGAATCCTTAAGCTAATTAGCGAAACAGAGAGAAACCCAGTTTAAGGCTTGCGTTTCTCGACGCGATGGAGTAGTTCGCAGGAGGCGGCCCAGAGGATGAAGCGCTACTGCCAGAAGGGGGGCAGGGAGATGAGAAGCGTACCGGTGGCGGAGGTGGAGAGGGACGCGGCGGCCGGGCCGAAGCGGCGGCGCCCGGCGAAGGATACGGAAGCGGCGGCGGAGAGAGGCAGGAGGATCTCCGCGGCCGGCGAGGCGGCGAACCTGGAGACGGCGGCGGCGCTCCACGCCATGGCTAAAACCTACTCCACCAACGAAGAGCACGGGACGGATTCTTCTCTCTCTCTCTCTCTTGGATTGGAGCTGAGCTTAGTCGGAAAATGGGTCCGCCTAGTGGATTAGCCAGTGGAGTCGCGTGATGCGATTCACCGCCATTTGTGGTTCTTCTGTTGGTTTTTGCCATAAAGGCCTACCAAATTAAGGATCCGGGCCGGGACAAATGTTTTTGATCTAATTTGGTATGTGAAGTAAATTACCTATTTAACCTTTCAATACATGTCCCGTAACTAAAGCACCTTCCCCTAAGTTCCTTTAGCTAAGAGAAGTTGAATCCAAGCATTAAAAAGGATAAAAATATCGGCCGGTTAATCAACGGGTGATATATTTTTATGGGAATTGATATATAATTTTTGACAGTTTTTTTGAAGCCAAAACTACTTTTTTCTGTTCGTTAGATGTGTTATAAGATTCGTGTTGTTGATATGCTATAAGAAAAAAAAAATCATAATAGTCGAATTTTCATTCGTCCGATATGTTTTGAAATTTGTATTTTTTTCCATACGATGAATTGGGTTCAAATTTATTATAATATTTTCTTCGGAACATAACGGGTTCACTATATTGCCGTATTTTGTTGGTATATAATTTTATTTTTTATCTTTATTTTTGCTTAAACTCTCAAAATACATGTGAGATTTTAAATCATGTGATGAAAATATGAGTTATTAAGACGTTCAAGAATACTTACAGTGACTAAGAACCAAAATTACATAAATAATTTACTATAATTTATATATAATAGAGTTATAAATGAATTTTTATAATGTGATAATTTTTTTTATAGAGAAAACAATTAAATTCTATGTAGCCCGACCCACATTTTAAGTAGTAGTACCTCCGAGTACCTTTCAACCACCCTAGAAAGTCTCTTGGAGATCAGGATAAAAATATTGGCGGCAACGTTACTGGCCATACCGGTCTAGTAAAAAAAAATATCATACTAAAAAGTTTTAAATTTTAAATTTATATTTGAATTCGAATTGACAAACAGTAATTTCGAACGGTAACAGGCCAAATTCAAATTTTGAGTTTAAATTTGATAATTGAAACCGTACGTTGGAAAATTGGTTATCACTGGTAGTCAGCCGTACCGAGACCTAACAGGGTCCGATATTTTTTGTTGTAATTAATTTTTTTAATCCTTGTTTATAACACAATAGTTTCACATTAATAGCATAATTACATGTAAAACGGTTCAATTTACCTCCCGCATAGAACATTAAAAATACCCCATAAAAACAGGCCTTATAAGTTAGAACAATAAAAAGGTCCAGTGCATGCATGATAATATTCAGGGGCGGATCTAGGCCTATGACAGCCTAGGCTCTAGCCCAGAGCGTGAGATATTTACAAGTGCTAAGCCTAGTTAAGCTCAGATCGCAACATTCCCTCCTAGCCCAAGTAGTAGTGGCGTCTAGCCCTCCATAGGCTGAGATGTGATGAAATCCTAGTTCCATCACTGATAGTATCAAATGTTAGCTCGGGACGTCGGGGGTACGTGAGCAACATTGCATTACAAGAAGCCACAACAAGCTTAACACCGTTGAGCACGCATGCATACACGCAAAGCTTTTGATCTGGCTAGTCGTAGCATTCGATTTGTACTATTTACAATTTGAGATTGGCATTTCTAGCTAGCTAGGCGGTTGCCAACGAGGGATTTTGTTAGATCATGTGGACTAATCGTAATTTTGGTGATGATGAATAATTGACTTTTGGGTTACTTTGATATTTGCGTGTGTGAAAGTTTCGGCTGTTGGAATTTTTAGTTTGGGTGGTCGGATCATGCCTTGTATCGGGTAGTCCAAACAGTGATACTCGATGATCCTTTTCGACTGGACTCAGAGTACTGTAACTCATAGTACTGTAACTCCGAGTGCCGACTAATAGAGTTTAGAGTACTGTATCTCCGAGTATTGTAGCTCTGAGTACCGAGTGGTAGAACTTTGAGTACTGTAGCCCCGAGCACCGAGTAATATACTCAGTAGTAAGTTGAGGTGTGTGCCGAGTATGAAGGACAGTCGGAGTCGTATGGTCGAGAGCTACAGTGCATAGTCGATGGTCCAAGCTACAGTGATTGGTCGATGGTCAAAGCTACAGTGTGTGGTCAATGGTCGAAAGCTGCAGTGACTGATCGATAATCGAAGCTACACTGTTGGTTGATGGTTGGAAGCTACAGTGACTGATCGATGATCGAAAGCTACAGTGACTGACCGATGGTCGGTAGTCGTAGGCTTTGCGATATATAGTCATAGGCTTCGTGTTCGTTAGTCGTAGACTTCATGGTCGGTAGTCGTGGATTTCGTATTCGGTAGTCGTAGTGTAGGACCGTAAAGGTGACTAGAGGGGGGGTGAATAGGCGCTTTCTCGATTTTTCGCCTTAATCAAATTCAACACGCACTTTTCTCCTTTAGCTATGAAAGCTAAGAAGACCAGTAAACGCACAGAGGAAGCCTTGTGCTGAATTCAATTACCCCCTTAACCACAATACACAAATATGGAGAAATGATCTCACTGAGCGGTCGGACCGGTGGGCTGCTGGCGGTCTGACAGCCTGGCGGTCGGACCGGCCTCAATTGGCGGTCTGAATGTCGGGCGGTCGGACCAGCGGTCTAAAATCGGTCAGACCGATTTAGTCCAGAGGCAACACACAATGCCCAAAACCAAAACAAAAATTGGTCCAACTTTTGATTCAACCAATGAAACTTGACCAAATTTGGAGCACACCTCCCTAAGGATATCTAAGACCTATTTCTAGCGACGATCGTCCAGATCCACTTCGAAGAAACGATCTCTCAAAGTTTTACCAAAGAAGTGTTCCAAAACCTAGAAATATGAAAATCTTGATCCAAGACTTGCTTGTGGAGGATTGATGATTTAGATGATTCTAGAAGTATTCCCACACATCAAAGCAAGATAAAATCGGTCAAGAGACCAAGCATAAACACTTGGATCAAGGAAGCACCAAAATCATCAAACGAGAGAGGAACACAAAAGAGACTTCACCCTTAAGCATCAATAGATTGATTGATTCAATATGTTGCTTACAAAGCCACTCCCTCAAGGAGGACAAGAGCTCAATCCAAGAGCACACTCAAATCTCCTCTCCTCTTCTCTCCTAACTCTAACCCTAGAAATGGTTTTTACAAATGAGGGCTTAAGTGCTTCAAGGGTTTTTCCATCTTCTCCCTTTCTATTTATAGGAGAGGCTAGGGTTTTGTCACATGGGCTCCCATTAAGGCCCAATACAAATGGGACCCACACACACGCATCAATCTGTTGAAGCAATCGCCTGCTTCACCACGTGTAGGTTGATCAGCGACCCTCATCATGTCGGCAAGTCTCTCCCGTCCGAATCCCATCGGAACCTCCAAGGCACTTGCACCGACCCCTGCGCCGCTAGATCCAACCAGCTGCAACGAACTGCCCGTTCGATCCATCTTGTCCATTCTGCACCCTGCTTGAGTCACACGCCCTCACCCGGCATCCATGATCGTTCTGGACCTTAGCTCTCCAAGCGTAGTCCCGATCCACTTCACTGTTGACGTCGTTGACCTGCAAGCCACCTGCACAGCAGTAGACAAACAAATCATCTCTGGGAACAAGTTCTTCACAACTTGACCCACGTTAGTTCAACAATGCAATATGCAACAATAAAGCATTGAAACTCATGCATTAAACACAACGAAAACACATCAATGCCAAAATGGCTGAAGTCCAAGTGGAAGCCGGTCGGACCGATTCCTGAACGGCGGTCTGACCGCCCAAAAAGACTTAGCCAAATTTCAACTCTGAAAGCCGCAAGCTCTCTGGAATTTTTGAACTGATAGAACTTTTGACTGGGAGCTCCAAAAATTATGTGACCACATCCAGAAGACTCCCCTCTCAAGCCTACACAACCTATTTTTGGCATAGCCCCAAAGTCCATCATAAACTATGGCCGGTTGGACCGGCAAGCATCGTCGGTCGGACTGCCACACGGCCGGTCTGACCGGCGACATAGCCGGTCGGACTGCCAATGACCTGACAGCACAGAAGTTTGCCGAAAATGCGAGATTTGACAAACCAACAACGCCATTGCCAATTGACTCATCACTCTAAGATCATGCACATATCCCCACGATATCCACACGTAGGCTTTGTGATCAGTGGTCGTAGACCTCTAATCGGTGGTCGTAAGCTTCGAGTGCTTCAATTCTTGTATACTTTGAGTACCTTGAGTATTCCTGTCTGGTCGGCCAGTAGTATGACCGACGTGTACACAACGGTAAGACCGGTTTTACAGAGTAGTTTCAAGTTGTTTTCTGAAAGTATGGAAATTAAGGTCGTGGTTGATCTGGCTCGTGTCTATTGATAGATGAGAGTATGATATGCGTGTGTGAACTGATATTGGTCAAGTTGGAGAACTTGTGCTGGAAAAACGTTCTTTGATCTTTGCATGTGCAAGTTGGGCGTGGGGACGGTCATGGTCGATGACGAGGAGGACCGGAACTAGGATGGGGAAATCCAAGGTTTAGGTGGTCGTGGATGTCACGAGGTGGTTGGGATCAACCCGGGGCACATGGAGATCAAAGGTTAATCCATGATGCGTGGAGAAGCTACGGGAGGTGCGGGCTCGAAGGCTTCGACGCGTAAGGACGTATGGAAGGTACTCATAACCGAAAGGTTTAGATATTTTGAAAAATCCATGATTTGAGGGGTTTTGGGTCCCTTGTTTTTTGGAAGAGATAGGATTGTGTGTCCGTGTTGTTAAGGACACAGTTTAGGACTTTAGCATATAAATACCCGCAGAGATTAAGAATTAGACAGAGCTTTCGGCGACAGCTTTCGGAGGAAGATTTTGGTGTGTTGGTGCTAGGGTTTGAAGGGTGCCGTTAGAGCACTTTGTAACCACAGAACATGATTCAGAAATAATATATTAGATCGATTCCAAGAAAGTTTAGTCTTCGCTGGCGGCGTGTGTTTCTGGGCAATGCGTTCGATTTGTTCTTGTTCATCGTCTTCGATCTGTTCATGTTCCTTGAAGTGCGTCACTCTTCCAAGCCGGAGAATGAAAGAAATCTGATAGTCGAATACTTTCAACAAGGTGATCGAAACTCCTCCCACCAGATCGAACTCACATTCTTCAATCACGTGCTCTGCTGTTCACCCAGTTGTCGACAATAGCATCGACTGGCAGAACAAATCAGAGCAATTTCGACCACTGCGATGAGGAGACATCTCGTACGAGTATGGTGTATACAGTTGTTAGTTAAATCCAACACAGGTCATCTTCGATAAGTCGAGAAGAAGGCGAGAAGAAGGCACTATAATCATTCACCCCCCTCTGATTGCCGTATCCGATCCTACAAGTAGTATCAGAGCTTATATTGATGCTCAAGGTAATGACTTTTTGAAAGTGTCGTATGCAATATTATATTGAGGCTCATGGTAATGATGTTTGGAATAAGGTTGCTAGACCATGTGAGGTTTTGGTTACTGTTACTAATCTAAATAAAACATATGTTGATTTAAATGCTCAAGCTCGTAACTTACTGTTTCAAGGGATTTCACACAAAAAAATGTGACCATGTAGCTCATATTATGTCTGCCCACTTAATATGGAAAACACTTTGCGATTATCATAAAGGAACCACTAAAATTAAGAAAGTGTGTAAAAATCTTTATCAAAAGGAATGATATGATTTTGCTATGAAGCCTAGTGAAACTATTGATGATCTTTTTTGCTTAGTTTAAAAAAATATCGAGTAATTTGTGTGGTGTTAATGTTATTCCTACTGATGAAGATAATGCAACTAAAATTTTGATATCTTTACGTCTGAGTGGTTGATGGTTGTCACAACTATCAATCAAATTGCCGATCTAGATACTTTAACCATAGATGATCTTTTCTAGATTGAAAACCTTTGAGATGGAACCTTTGCCATCTAATATTGATAAATCTTCATCTTTAGCACTTGTGACTAACCCCTTACAGGCTGCTTCATCCAGTTCTTTTGTTGTGTCTGCTTTATCTTCTTTTCAGAGGAACAGTTCGAACAGCTTCTTGGAGAGGATTTGATGTTAATCTCCTCACGAGCATACAAGGCATTCAACAACATGAGTTTGAGGAAGCAAGGTGGCATGTCAAGTTAGATCAAGTGCTATTAGTGTGGCGAGACAGGCCACATTAAGATGGAGTGTCTCAAGCTTGAGGGGAAGGTAATCAAGGAAGACATGAATTATCTTCGTCAGTCATTCAAGAACAACAACACCAAGTGTGACAATTTCCGCCAGAAATTTGCTGAAAAGATTCTTTCTGCTGTCGAGCATCTTGATCTGAGTGATGTAGAATATGGAAGTTGCGACGACGATGACCACGATAAAGATGATGCTAAAAGTAAGAAGAAGAACAACGATGATTTCACTGGTATGTGCTTCATAGCGAAAAATGACAATAACGATGACGATGATAGTAATCCCAATGAGGTAAAACCATCATATGATGAGTTTGAGGATGGTTTGATTAAACTTGCTATTGAACTGAAAAAGACAAAAAAAGGAACTAAAAGAAAATAATTGTCTTGTTGAAAGCTTAACTTCTGAAATCGATAGAGTCATGTGAGTTTTGTCAAGTTTTACATTCTGAGTTGGAGACTACTAGGTCAATGAATGCATCAAACTTGATTCAACTTAGGAATGTAAATGCTAAATTTGATGATTTAAGGATGGTACATGACTCTTGTGATGAAAAGTTAATACTTGCAAATAGTTAATTTGAAAAACTCAAGTTTAGTTTACATACATATCTAGAGTTAAGTATTTCAATTGCTCAAACTAAAACTTGTTCTAATTGTGGATTGCTAGAAGTAGAATTTGAACTAAAATAAATTATTTTTAAATCAGCTGGTATTGCAAAGGACTCATATACCAAAGTAGGTGTTGTAAAGGCAATAGATACGACTTCTTATCAAGATAAGTATAAATAGACTCATTGTGGTAGAGAGAGTCATTTGGTTCAATTTTGCTTTCAAAAAGCAAGGAAAGAAAACAAAGACTGGAGTGGAGTTTGATGAAGCTCCTTATCATCACTTTGCTTCATCGAAACATTTTTCTCCAGGTTTGAGAGTTTTTGCTACAGGACCAGTCAGACCAACATCTATCACGTGGTCATACCGGTCGATGGTTAGATCGGCGTCTGTAACGGTCATACCGGTCGGCGGTCAGACCGGCACATCAATTGCGGTCTGACCGGCAGTGCCCAGAATCTAAAAACTCATTTTCTCCGCCTGTTGTTGCTTCTGTTCGTCGCGTATCTCAGTACTGGTTACCTAAAGCTTTATTCTCTAATCCAGTACTAAGATACCGACGATTGTTCGTGCTTTGTAGGCTCGTCGCAAGCAGAAGGAGAACATATGGTTCGATGACTCTGGTTGCTCTCGCCACATGACCGGAGACTCTTGATAGTTCTCCTTCCTCACTCATGCCACTGGTGATGACATGATTACTTTTGGGGACAATGCTCAAGGACGAGTTCTTACAAGAGGTGCTATGTGCGTCAACGACAAATTCATTTTAAAATATGTTGCTCTTGTCAGTAAATTGAGCTATAATTTTCTTTTAGTTTCACAGTTGATAGACAATAATCTTGAGGTGAGCTATAAAAGGCATTCATGCTGTATTTTTGATTCATCTAGCAATCTACAATGTAAAATTATTCGAGTTGGTCATTTGTTTAAGGGTTACTTCTCATATTCTTCATCCTCGATTCTTAGGTGTATTGTTTCATCTGATTCTAAGTATATTTAGTTCATTGGCACCATAGACTAGGTCATATTGGTTTTGATTATCTTGCTCGTATAGGTAATATGGATCTGGTTAGAGGATTACCTAATCTTAAAATTGAAAGATCAATGGATTTTGTTTGTTCACCCTAACGTCATGGAAAGATGACATCTACATCACATCCTCCTCTCACACTTGTTATGACTGATGCACATGGTTAATTATTGCACATGAATACTATAGATCCTACTAGAGTTTAGCCAGCTGGAGGTAAATGGTGTATTCTTGTTATTGTTCATGATTACTCTAGATACTTGTGGGTTTTTCTCATGGCATCCAAGGACGAAGTTTGTGGTCACTTTAGAGAGCTTACTATTAGACTTGTCACTGGACTCCCAGGAGCACTTAGAGCGCTTAGAAGTGCTAATGGAACTGAATTCAAGAACACATCATTTGCTTCTTTTTGTTCTGAAAAAGAGTTAGATCATCAATTTTCTTCAGCTCGTGTGCCATAACAAACGGTGTTGTAGAACGTAAAAATAGAACGTTGGTTGAGATGGCTCGAACAATGTTAAATGAACATGCTACACCTATAAAGTTTTAGGCTGAAGCTATCTCTACTGCTTGCTATATTTCTAATAGAGTATTTTTGCGAGCTAAATTGCATAAAACTTCCTATGAACTTTGTTTTCGTCATTCTCCTAATATTTCACACTTGAGGGTGTTTGGATGTCGTTGTTTTATTATTAAATATGGAAATCTTGATAAATTTGTATCTAGATCCTCATATGGTATTTTTCTTGGATATGCAGCTCACACTCGAGGTTATCATGTATTCAACTTAGAAACTAACAAAATTGCTGAGACCTGAGAGGTCACTTTTGATGAGGCTTGTCCTGGTACTATACCTGATAATGCAGGTATATATGTAAATGACACACCTGAAGACATATTCTATGACTCTGACTACGATGAAAGGGTAACCCCGATTCATACTTCGAGACACGTATCTTCACCGATGGAGTCTACAACCAGTGGCTTTGATCCTACCTTCAATGAGGTAGAGGCTACTACTGCTACAACTATGTCACCAACGACACCACATGCTCCTCTGCATATTCAACGACGTTATCCTCCTGAATAAATGATTGATGAGTTAGATGAGAGAGTTCTTCGCAACAGGATAACTCTGATGCCTCATATGCTCATGTTGCTTTTGTTTTTTCTTTTGAACTCTAAGATGTAAGTCACGCTTTATCTGATGAGTCTTGGATTAATGCCATGCATGAGGAATTAGAAAATTTCAAGCGTAATAAAGTTTGGACATTAGTTTCTCCTCCTCATCGTCATAGTGTTATTGGAACAAAATAGATTTGTTAAGAATAAACAAAGTGAGGATGTTGTTGTGGTTTGAAATAAGGCTAGACTTATGGCTCAGGGTTTTACCAGGGTAGAAGGTCTTGATTTTGGTGAAACTTTTACACCAGTTGCTTGATTAGAAGCCATTATAATCCTTTTAGCATTTGCTGCATCTAAATGTTTTAGGTTGTATCAAATGGATGTTAAGAGCGCCTTTCTTAATGGCTTTTTTGAGGAAGAAGTGTATGTAAGACAACCACCTGGTTTTGAAAATCATAAATTTCTTGATCATGTCTACAAAATATCCAAAGCTTTATATGGTTTAAAATAAGCACCTAGAGTATGGTGTGATAGTCTTAAATCATATTTGCTTAAAAATAACTTTCAAATGGGTAAGGTATATGAAACATTGTTTACTCTCAAGCATGACAATGATCTTTTACTCATTTGGATTTATGTGCATGATATCATCTTTGGTGGTTCCTCTCATGCTTTTATTTCCAAGTTTTTAGATACTATAAGTAGGGAATTTGAGATGGGCATGATGAGAGAACACACGTTCTTCCAAGGCTTTCAGATCAAGCAATCAAAGTTGGGTATTTTTTGTTCATCAAACCAAGTACACCAAGAATATCCTTCATCGCTTCAACATGGGGACAAGTAAACCAGTGTCCACACCAATAGGATCCATTGTAGTGTTAGACCCTGACGAAGGAGTGACTGTTGATAAAAAAGAATACAGAAGCATGATTGGTTCACTTCTGTATCTCACTGCTTCAAGACCAGACATTCACTTTGTTCTATGTCTGTGTACTCGCTTTCAAGCTTCCCCACGTGCTTCACATCGTCAGACAGTTTAGTGAATTTTCATGTATCTTTAGTCAACTTTAGATTTTGACTTATGGTATTCTTCATCATCATGTCTTACACTTAGAGCTTATTCAGATGCAAATTTTAGGAGTTGTAGAATTGATAGGAAGAGTACTTCTGGCACATGTCACTTTTTAGGCACATCTCTTGTTTCTTAGGCGTCTAAGAAACAATTGGTTGTTGCTCTTTCCATTACTGAGGCTGAATATGTGGTTGCTGCTTCTTGTTGCTCACAATTGCTTTGGATGTCAGCTACGCTTAAGGATTTTGGCTTAGAATTGGATAGTGTACTACTTTTCTATGATAACACTAGTGCTATTTGTATTGCTAAAAATCATGTGCAACATTCACGAACCAAACACATTGATATTCGGTATCATTTCCTTAGAGACCATATGGAAAATGGAGATGTTGTTTTGCATTTTATTGATACAGATTCTCAAGTTGCTAATATTATCACCAAACCGCTTGATTCTAGACGGTTTACTCTTTTGTGAAGTGTGTTGGGTGTGTTGCATCCTATGGGATTATTTTGAGGGGGAGCTTGTTGTTTAAATTGTGAGAAGCTTTATTTATTATACTTGTCAAGCAATTCATCAAGTCCAAGCTATTAAAATCAATAAAGGTGTAGAGCTCTCTTTATCATATTTACTCATGTGTTGTGTAGCTTTGATCATAACTGGGTATAATTACTTTGCCACATTTTAACGAAAGTTGACTTGGCAGAATACTTTGACTAGATTGTTTATAATTATTACTTTACGATGTTCATCGAAAAGGATTAGCTTAATTGTGAGTCTTATTTTAAATCTTGGCTATGAGGCTCATATGTCTCTTATTGCAATCTGTTTATGCTCACTCATTTTGGCATGTTAAATAAATAAATAATGAGAAAGAGACAATTGAAAAGATGTACGCATCAAGCATGCGATACATATATTAATATAATAATAGTAGTAGTAGTAAGGGCAAAAAAAGTACTCAAATGAAAAGAAGTATGCTTTAAGCATGCCACCATTGAAAGTAATTATGTTACAAGCATGCTATCATTGAAAAGAAGTATGCTACAAGCATACCACATGTTGAAGACTTGAGTTGGAGTAATAGGTTGTTACATGAGACTGCTAGTTTGGCTAGATCTAAAGCTTGCTTCACTTTTAGGCTTTAACTTTTCTTTGTGATATCTCATTGTGCTCTTTATAATCGGTTTGGTTATTGTTGAGATGCCTGTTAGTAATTTAAATTGCTTAAATCATTCTAAAGACTTGTTTTGACATTGTTATATGACATATGACTTTATATGATCTTGATAGCTCTACTAAAAAATATGGCTTGGTTAATTTATTTCAATGCATAGTGACTTGGATAATCTATAAAGTTTCTTGATCTTTACCCTCCTTACTCTTTGCTTGAGATTTTTTTCCTTATCTGAAGTTCTTGATGATTACATTGTCAAAGGGGGAGAGAAATTGAAAAATCTACTAATCTGCTTCCCTTGTGTTGAGGGGAAGTTTTTTGACGAGGATTGTTGACTAGTCAATTATTCGGATATATCTTTATTTGGTTATTTATAGATTAGCCAGGATTTTACTAGGCCTAAGTTAGTTTTCTGCGCCCAAGATTAATTAAGCAATTAGAAGGTAGGCCCAAATGTCTTTACTTTGATCGTTCCTGAAACCCCTTCTGGAGGTCAAGTTGGATCTCCTCTGTGGGTTCCTCTAGGACCTCTCCCCCGCAGAGGAGGTCTTAGAAGCGGTTACCCACGTGTGGTTAATAACAACTACACGTGGAGATATGGACGATAACGGTCATCACGAAGAGACGCAACTGTTGGCTTGAAGAGACACAACCATTGGCGTGAAGAGACACCACTGCAACCAACTGTCGACACTTGTTAAATTATAAATAGTCCGGTCTATGTGCCTTTGTAACATAGATTCACATCCAAGCTCTAATCCACGTGTATTCATCGCCACTTTTCCTGTAATCGGAGCATAATCTTTGCAATACACATTCACCATTTTGAGTCCTTTGGTGAACAGATAGCAATCTCCATTTTACTTTTATATTATTGTTTGTTTGTTCTGTGACGAGAGTCCAGACGTTGACAGCTGGCGCCGTCCGTGGGGATCGCTGTCATCATCTTCGCCTACTCAATTCTGGTAATGTTTCCCGCGCTTTTATGATGAATCACAATTTGCCTGCTTGGAGAGAAGAAAGTATCCTCGACATTTCCGACTTTGATGACGACATGGAGGAAAACTTTGTCCTCATATCTGGCAACACCCATGGATCCTCCGAGGTCGTTGCTAAGGCGTCGTCGCCCACCGAGCCAGCATCCGCTGGCTCCACGCCGGCCGTGCCTTCGTCCACAAGTACCGCTGTGGACGAGTACTATCCCAAGCCTGTCTCCCTTGGAGCAGGATATTCGCAAGGTTCTTGGAGCCCAGCAAACCATGATGATCTCGCTAGCGGCCTCCACACTAAAGGCTTGTAGAGAACATCTGGGGCGAATCTTTTATTCACCATGCAATACAACTCGTCCTCTTCCTCAGAGGACGATGGCATGTTCGCCACTTCGCCTGTTCCAGCGGTCGTCAGGTCGCTGCCATCGATGGCAGTCAACCCAATCCCGGCAATAATCTCGAAGCATTAGGGCAGTGCTAGGAGTAGGAAGAACGGGAACACCTCCAACAAGAGGAAGAGACCCAACAAGCTGAGATATGTGCCGCCACACAAGCGCACATCTCACAGGTTCACGACTACTACAACCGAGACGCCCCTTGCTCCTCAGCGAGGGCGCCTCCACCGGCGATGCACATGCCACTGTCGCGGGCAACGATGGTAAGAGAACCAAATACATTGCCAATCCCCATGCAGGAGGATTCCCCTACAGGGCGCATCCGCTACCTAGCAAGCGCCATCGCACGTCCTCCGAAAGGATTAACTCCAGAGCAAGGAGTGCAAGTAATGCGTGCAATTGCACAAGAGCTACAGGATGCAGCAGAGAACATTTTTACCCTATCGCCTACTGTGCTTTCCTAAATGGACTCACACCTAAAAGGGTCCTTGATTGGACGCCGAAGGCAAAACCGAAATTATGGTGCTCCTGGACATCACGTTCAAGGCCGAGGTGAGCACGACATCCATTTTTTGGGACGTAGTAGACATCCCAGATCTCCTACTGGTCATGATAATCATCGTAATACACGACAATGTGTTGGACCTTACGCAGGTTGCAAAGCATTTTCTCCCGAACTAAGAAATGTTACCTGACCGGAGAAGTTCAAGTCAGGGAGTATGGAGACTTTTGACGGGACACAAAATCCGTCAGAATTCCCCCAAGTCTACACTAACGCCATTCAGGCTGGTGGAGACGATGATAAGGTAATGGCTAATTATATACCCACAGTTTTAAAGAGTTCTGCCAGGACCTGGCTATTCAACTAGCCTGAGGGATCCATATATAACTGGAAGATGCTTTGTAATGCATTGCAAAAACAACTTTAAAAGTGGTTATGCAAAGCTGGGGAAGGAGGATGATTTGCATTGACTCCGCCAAACCCCTGAGGAAAATTTACATCAATTTGTAAAACGTTTCATAGAAGTCCGTAACACTATCCCGAATGTTTCTAATGACTCTGTGATTCGAGCTTTTAAACAGGCAGTGAGATATCGAAGGTTCACAGAAGACCTCAACATCAACCAGCCTAGGCCCGTGCCAGAACTATTTGACATGGTCGATCGGTACTCTGATGCCCATGAGGCAGTAGAGTGGAACCGAATGGAGAATAAGGGAACCACCCCTCCTCAGCCAGGCCTGGAGGATATCAAAGAAAATAAATCCAAGAGGTCCTAAGGCTCGACGAGCATCAAAGGAAAACCTAAGAAGAAGGAGAATGGGAGGTCCAAGTAGTCCACTAGGAAGGTCGCAGCAGTTGACCAGCGATCACCCTACGACAAGAACAAAGGTCCTTGGACCAAAAGGAGGCTAAGAGGTCGTTCAAACGACCAAATTGTTCCACGATTTTGAAAGGCGCACCGCCCCACGTGGCCCCGCCACTCACCGTGATCGTCTTGATGTGCCGGCCGTGCTCCCGTGTGCTGACCAGTCTGGTGCCCACTGCTTGCTTGCCGGCGCCGCCGCGCCGCCCGACTTCGCAGAGCGTCGCCGCCTCGCGCGCCGCATGCACCACCGTCGAGCCAGGCCGCGCTCCACGGTTTACAGTCACCCGCCACCGACCGCCCGCCTGCGCCCGCGCGCCCGCCTTGAAGCGGTGCCATCTCCAAGATCGACCACGCACGCCCACGCGTCGTCGCCTCGAAAGCTTGCATGCTGCCCCCTGATGCCGCCTTGAAGTCGCCGCTAAGCCCGCATCTGTGCCCACACACACAGCGCCACCTCCCCGCATGGAAAACCTAACCGTGCCCCCCTTTTATATGGGCCACGCGGGCCGAACGGGCTGTGGAATCGGTCCGGCCGGTCGAACAAAAAAAGGGAATCGAAAGAAATACATATTTATGCAAAAAGGCCCTCTAGAATTCTAAAATTTGCATGAAAAATTTTCTCAGAATAAAAAATTAGCAGTTTAGCCCCTATAAATTGCAAAATTCACCAAAAAATCATTTTCCAGTAGAAATGAAGCTCGAGAATTCAATTTTTGAATCAATTTAAGCATTTGAAGCATGTTTAACTTTGTTATTATTTTTTCTATTCAATTTATGTATTGTATTTACTATTTTTGGTTATTTGTGATTGTTTATATTGCTTTGAATCACTAAAAATAGCAGTAAATCATGAAAAAATACATGGAAAAAATATGAGAACATTATGAGAATTTTGCAACCATTTTATGCAAATTACTAGCAGTAATCTTATGAACTCTTTGCATGAATATGTAGATGACTGGCATTACAAACCGGGTGTTCGAAGAGCTGGCCCAGTATGGCCACAATTACCTAACTTGGACATCAGATGTCGAGATCGTACTTGGAGCCAACAAGCTCCGTACTACTATTGGACTTGGCACCTTGAAGGATGCCACTCCAACTGCTGAAGAAAATGATCAAGCACTTCATTTCCTTAGACACCATCTCTGACTCATGCTCAAGAATGAGTATATGGCGTAGAAGAACGCACGACATTTATGGACCGTACTGGAAAAGCAGTTCGAGAAGCTAAAGTACACTATTCTTCCTTGGGCAGAGCAGGAATGGAACCGACTACGTTTTGCTGACTACAAGATCGTGGAGAGTACAATTCTGCATTGCACAGAATTTATACAAGTCCTCAACTTTGTGCTAATGTAACCGCGGATGAGCAGAAGATCGAGAAAACTCTCTCTACCTTTTACCCAAACGCGGTGCAATATGCACGCAACTATTGTCAGGATGGCTACAAGGAGTATGCCGAGCTGATTGACATCATGCAAGTTGCGAAAGCTCAAGATGGTATTCTTAGAAAGAACTACATCTCACAGCCGCTTAGTGGCAATGTTGGCCATGAAGTCAATGCTAGTAGCTATAAGGTGAGAAAACCTCACTCAAAGGCAAGAAAGGTAAGGTCATGGGTTGCAAGACCATGTAGAATGCTCAAGCCAAGAAGGGCGGACAAAAGAAGAGCGATGAGAAGCCCTATGGTTAGCAGGACCAAAGTTGCTACAAATGTGGCACTTGGGGACATTGGTCACGTGTTTGCCGTGAGCTGCAGCACGTGATTGATGCTTTCAAGTCTAAAAAGAAGGGCAAGGGACAGTATAAGGTACACCTCGCTATTGCAGCCACAGAGAATCCATAGTCATGGGTTGCACCCATAGATGCGGACAACCCATTAGCAGCCCCCATCACACCTTCTTTGGACATCGCAGCGGCAGCAACAGTAGTTGTCCAAGAAGAGAAGATGAACATGGAGCAGATTTAGGCATAAGTTTCTTCATACTTCGCTGATTCGATCTAGTGCACGTATTGTACTTAGATTTTTATATAGTCAATTGCAGTTTATGGTTGTGATAGAACATTGAATTTTTGAATAATAGTTGTAAGCTCAAGATTTTTTTCTTGTATTAATAATAGCAAGTTATGTTCTGTTTTGGAGTATTTTAATTATGTGTGCGGATTGCTTCCTACTCCATATTAATAAATACTTTATATATTAGAACGTGTGTGGCGCCCTACGGAGGAAGTGTGCTTAGCAGATAGCTGCACAACGAATACCATGTTAAGAGAGAAAAAAATTCCAGTCGATCTGCAAGAATGCTGGTAGTCTCACGACAATCGCAGCCAGCGATACTTGTATAATAGACTCATAAAGAGCAACAATTATACTCCCGATAGGCATAACATTGGTCATTGAAGAAGTCTTGTTGTTCCCAGAATCGACTAGAACTCTCTTAGGCTTTAAAGATATTCGCGGTAATGGTCTCCACGTAGAGATTGAAGAAGAGTATGGTAAAGAATACCTGCTTATTACAAAGCGTGAATAAAATAGAAAAAATGTATTAGAACGACTTCCTTCATATGAATTTGGGCTATACTATAGTAATATCAAGGCACCTACAACCTATATTGCCATAAAAACCAATTTTAGAAGCTCTGAACTTTTCTGTCTCTGGCATGATAGATTAGGCCACCTCGGTCTTAGGATGATGAGAAATATAATTACTAAATCTCATGGACATAATATCAATGTAAAGAATTTTCCGAATTAGGAAGATTTTGTGTGCCCGCATATACCACTGGGAAACTAATTACTAGACCTTCTACTCTGAAAGTAAAGGATGAAATCATTGCATTCCTAGACTGTACCCAGAGATACATTTGTGGTCATATACTGCCCCTGTTAGGGCCATTTAGGTACTTTATGGTGCTTATCGATGCTTCCTCATAATAGTCGCACGTATGTCTATTGCCTGCGAGAAACCATGCTTTTGCTAAGCAGATATCATAGATAATTAAAATTAAGAATAATTTCCCTGATCATCTTGTGAAGTCCATCAGAAAGGATAACGCCAGGGAATTTACTTTAAATGCATTTGATGATTATTGTATGGTAATGGGAATTACCATTAAGCATTTCATACCGCATGTCCACACCCAGAATGGAATAGCATAGGCATTAATTAAAAGAATTAAATTTATTGCCCGACCGCTCTTGTAGAATTGTATTTTATCAACTACATGTTAGGCATAGGCAGTCCTACACACAACAACTCTGCAACATCTATTCACCTATGCAACTAGCGTAAGGGTCAGTACCAAAAATCTCTCATGTACAAAGGTTTGGTTGCAACATTTATGTACCTATGCTACCACCGCAACGAAAGTCTGGGAATACGTTGGTTATGAGGTATCATCCATAATTAGGTATCTAGACCCCATGACTGAAGATTTGCATACAGTCCGATTCGCTGACTGCATATTTGATGAGGATAGTTTCCCGTCATTTGTGGGAGGAAATCAATCCCTTGATGAAAAATATTGGGACATGACATGGCAAGCCACGAGAATCCATGCACATGACCCGCGCACTAGTGAAACAAATATAGAAGTCCAAAAGATAATTGATTTGCAAGCATTAGTGAATTAACTGCCTGACCACTTTAGTGATTTGAAGAGCGTGACCAAGTCGCATGTGCCTGCACGTAATGCACCGCAGAGGGTTGAAACATCAAAGAAAATTGAAGGTATCCCTAATCCCGTCCAGAGGCCTCATAATAAAAGGACGAATACTCCGACCCCTTGAATCCCAAGTAAATTGGGACGTCTGGCAAAAAAGGATAAGAAGGATTTGACACAGCCGATCACTGGAGTTCCCTAGAACCAGAAGGGGAGCCAGTTGAGACCTAACACCAGTATGGAACCTTCAGTAAAAGGCATACCAGATTTGAATATTCCCATAGAGGGAGACATCAGCATGGATGTGTGCGCACACATCGGAGTTGAAAAACTAAAGGGACTTGCCCCCACAATTGGAAGCAGCGGTGAGTAAGTAGAAACATTAGAAGTATCACCTTATGAAGAAATAGCTATAAATTATGTGACCACATGAGAATCTATGAATAGAACAACAGCCAATGTCGACATTTATTTTGCAAAGAAAATTACCACAATCATCGATCTTGATTTAGAGCCTACATTGCTCGCTGAATGTAAGAATATCAGATTGAGAAGATTGGAAGAAGGCAATAGAAGCATAATTATTATCTCTACATAAAGGAGAGGTTTTTGGACCTATAAGCCGCACGCCTCCCCATGTGCACCCCGTAGGGTATAAGTGAGTATTTGTTCAGAAGATAAATGAAAATAATGAAGTTGTAAGACATAAAGCAAGGCTCATTGCACAAGGTTTCACTCAATGACCAGGAGTCGATTATGAAGAAACTTATTCCCTAGTCATGGGCGGAACTACCTTTAGATATCTAATCTCAATGGCAGTAAACTTGAATTTAGAAATAAAATTGATGGATGTGGTAACTGCATACCTTTATGGAAACTTGGATTCAGATATTTATATGAAGGTACCTGAAGGTATCCCTATCCCGAATCGTGACAGAGCAAATAGAAATATGTACAGTGTGCAACTCAGAAAGTCATTGTATGGACCGAAATAATCAGGCAGAATGTGGTATAATCGCTTGAGAAACTTTCTATGCAAAAAAGGCTACACGAACAATGAAGATTTGTCCCTATATTTTTATACGGCGATCCCAGGATGGATTCTGTATAATCTTTGTATATGTAGATGATCTGAATATTAAGAAAGCAAGCTCTTACCTGGAGTTGGAGTTCGAAATGAAAGACTTGAGTAAAACCAAATATTGCCTAGGCTTGTAGCTTGAGCATACCCCTGAAGGGATTTTAGTACATCAGTCAACCTACACTCAGAAAGTGTTAGAACGGTTTGACTTTTAAAAGGCATATCCTTCGAAAGTGTTAATGGTCGGTAGATCCTTGAAGCAAGACAATGACTCGTACAGACCTAAAGAAGAGGGGGAGGAACTCTTGGAACCGGAATTCCCGTACTTGAGTGCAGTAGGAGTAGTCATGTGTTTAGCAAACTGTACTAGATCGAACATCGCTTTTGCCGTGAACCTACTAGCAAGGTATTGTGGAGAACCTACTAAAAGACATTGGTAGGGAATAAAGGACATCTTTCGATACCTCCAAGGATGTAAAGATCTTGGTCTGTTCTACATAAAGAACAAAGACATAACTGTGACTGGCTATGCACAAACATGTTATGTATTCCTATGTGGTGGAACTGCAATTTTATAGAAATCGTCTAAGCAAAATTTTGTATCTACTTCGACGAACCACTCAGAAATCATAGCACTATATAAGGCCTCACAAAAATGTTATTGACTTCGGCGGATGAATCACTACATCCAACAGCCATGTGGATTGAATACCGTGTAAACCCCCACTATTATCTATGAAGATAATGCAACTTGTATTGCACAAGTGCGGATAGGTTACGTGAAGAGTCCTCTAACTAAGCATATCAATCCCAAGTTCTTCTATGCTCATGAATTGCAAAAGATTAACAAAATTAAAGTACTGCATACTAAGTCAGGTGAAAATCTTACATATTTATTCACTAAGTCACTTCCAACGTCTAGATTTGAAAGATGCATACGTAGAATTGGAATGATGAGACTTAGAGAAGTTCAGAATTCAGGGGGAGAATCTTTACGAACTCTTTATTAAATCTTGATCCCGAAGATCGAGTACCTAAAGAATAAATCCTAGAGATTAAATGAAATTTGGTGGATTACACTCTTTTTCCCTTGACGAGTTTTTCTAAAGTTTCTCAGCTAAGGTTTTTAATGAGGCAATTCGTGCAGCACATTAGAACATGTTTCATGTACTATTTCTCCAATTTTTTTCCGCTGGGGTTTTATGAAGTTTTGACGAGATATGAACATGGTAGATGAGTGCCCAAGGGGCAGTGTTAAGAAACTAGGCCCAGGCCAGGCAGGCCTGACCCATGATGGGCTCCTCATTCTCCCAGTAGACTATATAAAGGGGGGCCCCAGCCATTGTACTACAATTGTCAGAAGAGCAATAAAGGGAAGCCAGAAGTCCCCTCACATCTCTGTGTTCAGTCTATTATTTCGTTCTTGTTTTCTTACATTATTCTTACGATTCTGAGTTTGTCTACGAGGTAATCGCTCGAACTAAACTCTTCAGCGACAGTTCCTCAACATGACTTGCTTCACGGAGGATGTTGTTGAAGAGATGCTCGCAGAGGTAGGTGGCGACGATGGCGCCGGAGGCCATCAAACACGGCGAAGAGGCCGACCTCGCTGCCGCCCTCCATCCAGTGAAACTTGGCCACATGGCGGTCCTCCATGTCGTGCGGCATCTTGCTCTCCACCGGGTGGAACCCATACGTCACCTTCCGGCGACCAGACACCTCGCTGCTCCTGCCTTTGCCCATCTGGCGCACCACCTCCTGCTCATTATGGCTCTCCTCTCCTCCAACCTAGAGTAACTCAGGCACAATCACAAACAATTCCTCTAAATACGCAAGCTTAATTTTGACAAAGTTGTTGTCGACGATGACGATGATCATGAGAGAGAGTACAAGAAACCTTGAGATTCTGTAGGGAGGCCATGCAGCTCGAGTTCTTCGCAAGAAGTGTTAAGTGCTATAACTTTAGCAACATTCTTTTTGTCTCATGGTATCATTTATATGCGCCATGTGCTAGCCGCCATTCTTACGAGTTTCTCACTTTTTAGCCCAGCTCCTATCTATCTCTCATTTCTTGTATTTTTTACACACATACTCAGCACACATATTTGCATAGGGAGGAAGATGTACACATGAAGTTCTTTTTGGTGACGCTCAAAAACTATATTGTGTCTTTTCTTCTCCTCTTCTGTTATTCTCCTCACTTTAAACAAACATCAATACATGGATACTAGCACGCCTCCCCTGGAGAAGTGCTTCACGGCCCACGTCCTCGACTAACTCACTAACACAACTAGGCAATATGCCTCTACATGCAAGCTAACAGACTTGACCACTAACTCCATGGCCCATTCTTGCGCCATTACTAACTGACTACATGTAGCTACATCCGACTTATTCCGAAGAGGAAAACAACACATCAATGTGCAGACATTTGGATGTGTACATGACATGCAAGATTAATTCCCAACATTCTCCCATTTAATCTTGCATGTCAACTCACAGGTGCACACCACCCGCAACCTCTTACCACGCGCAACGGCCTCCTCCTCTACATACCACACGCAGCGGCTTCTCCTTGCCACATGCAACAACATCTTCATCTTGTGGACAACGCCTTCTCAACACCAATATTCACCTTGTAGTGGCCTCACACCACTACTCATGACCTCCAACGCGAGCGAGACGACATTATCTATGGCCTCTCACCGCCAATCGATGCCTCCTTCGTGGGCTCCTTGCGCGACTCATCGCGTCGTTGTCGGTCTCGCACAAATTCCTCCTCGCAGTGACATCACACTGCTACCACTCGGGTTCACACCAAGGTGTGCTTATCGACTTCACACCGACTCCTCTAGCGACGATAGCTTCACACCACTGCCTTCGGCTTCACGCCGAATCCTCATAACGGTTTCGCACTGCCGTTACGATCCGCGCCGTGTGCCGCCAAAGTGCACGCCTCCTCGTGCTGACAGCACTCCATCACCATCGGCATCACACCGAGACTTTCTCAACGATGGCCTCGGCCACTGTCGCCATCCTCCAACTCGCTTGGAGTCTGCTGCCACCCGCGGCCTCCACCACATATGGAGTCTGCCACTGCGTCGCCTCTGGCCTCCACTCATGGAGTCTGCCATTGGTGCGCCCGTCGTCGCCACACCACGCCAATCTCGCCAGTTGTGGCCTCCAGGACGCCGAGTCGTCACAATCCCCGGTTTTACCGCTGCGTACGCCATGACGCCAACCAGTGAGTCATCGCTAGGCAGCTTCTCCTCGCATCTTGCTCTGATACCAATTGTTGGCTTAGCTCCTATCTATCTCTCAATTCTTGTGTTTTACACACACACACACACTCAACACACATATTTGCACAGGGATGAAGATGTACACACTAAGTTCTTTTTGGTGACGCTCAAAAACTACATTGCGTCTTTTCTTCTCCTCTTATGTTATCCTCCTATCACTTTAAACAAATATCAGTACATGGATATACACACACACACACTCATGCACTACTAGCACGCCTCCCTTGGAGAAGTGCTCCACGGCCCACGTCCTCAACTAACTCACTAACACAACTAGGCAATATGCCTCTACATGCAAGCTAACAGACTTGACCACTAACTCTATGACCTATTATTGCGCCATTACTAACTGACTACATGCAGCTACATCCGACTTATTCCGGAGAGGAAAACAACATGTCAACGTGCACACAGTTGGACGTGTACATGACATGCAAGATTAAAGAATTAATCTTGCATGTCAACTCAGGTGCGAACCCATCCATCTTCCCTGACCTATCTCGAGTTTTGGTTTTCTCTAAAGGCTCCAACTAATTTACAAACAACCTTGGAGACAACGTCTCTAATAGTTTATCTACAAAATTATTCATTTTTAACACAACTTCTCCCGTTACACACTCATAATTTGCGGTGGTTTACGTGCCCAGTTTGTCTCTTATATAAGAGATTGCACGTTATCTCTCTTCACAAACTCTCTCCCCAACTAGATTTTTGAGTGACATGATAAGTAAGAGACCACTGAGGTAGATACTATTGGAGATATCCTAATGGCCTAAATTTTCGCCCAACGCTGAGCGGTTAAGATTTAAAGTAGCATCTTACCCCCCAATGGGACATAGGAGCACCGTAAAATAACTCCATTCAATTATAGGCATTACAATTGTCTAACAGATACAACACTATTTGTAAACACATAAATACCCATGCTGTAGTAACTAACTGGGAAGAAGAGAGAGTACATAACAACCGGATAATTTCTGAAAATCACGGCAGGGCATAAATCCTGTTCAGGCAAAAGGGAATGCAACTACGCAAGCGGATGACTAAAACTGGCTAGCATCAGAATACAATGTGACCAGACTCGTGGCTTGATGTCAACATAGCAAGGAATAATCTGCTCTCAATCACGGCAGCATCGCACAGTGCACAGCATCATCAGTTCTTCACTTGTTTACAGACAACCAAAAAGTGAGGACTGTCAGACTGTCGGGGAGAGATTAACAGTCGTTATTTAATTAGTGATCGACTGTGAATACTGAATACACACATTTCAAAAGAGAAAAAGAATCGGTCCTGCGCTTGTTTCAACATTTCCATTCTGCAGTTCACAGCTTCTTCTCTCGAGAGTCGAATCCACCTCTGATCAACTGACTGCATCACATCTTGCTCGGTTCCAGAATGACATGCTGAAAAGTTAACGAACAGAAACTCATCCTTACCTCAAGTTAACGACGATAGAACCGACAATTATCATCGCAAAGCAAGAACAGAACAAAGACTACCTTGATTTGAGTCCTTTTGTATGTGTATGTGACATGAACCAGCCCATCGGAAGCCTGAACCACAGCAGGGTACGAGAACTCCATACCATGGGTCTCCTCCAGTGTCAGCACATCCTCCCACGTGTCGCCGTCGTCCAAGGAGACGGCAACCTTGAGCGCGCCTCGCGAGGTAGTGTTGTACACCAGCACCAGCCTCCCATCCCTCAGCTTGACTCCATCAATGCCTTCCATTCCACCACAATGAGAGCATTAGACAAGCAGCAATGGAAGAAGAACTACAATGCAGAAGTACAGACCGCAAGACCATCCATACTAACCGGAATTAGGATTTTGTAGCTCAGTTGGTTGAGCATAGCTCCAGTTGACACCGCAATCCTTGGACTCTGCAACGCAGATGCGGCCTACTTCATGGGACGGACGCAGCAGCATCCGGATTGCGCCACCGTTAGTCTGGTAGAGGACTGGCTGAATGACACCCATGGGTTCGCCTTCAACGTAAATTGGCCCGTACTTCTTCCATGTATGACCGCGGTCCTTGGTGACCTAGGTAATTAAGACGAATTGTTGAGACGGGTAAGAGATATCTTCGAGACCCTGATGAACAGCTGCTACTGTTGGTTGATTGGAGTGTGACATCACCTCGAGCCAAGCGCCCCATGAGTTCCAGCTTTCGACTGATGTTCCACAGAGCAGGTGACCATCCTCAAGCAAGAGAGGCTGCATTGTGAAAGCACAGCTATAAGAATGTTTATTGCTTCTGAGATATGGCTCCATGGCATAATGGTAGTAAAGGCATCACGTATTAACATCAAAATACCGAGCAATCGTGCAACATTGTGTGTACCTTGTTCTTGATTGGGCCAAGGATACCAGGTGGAAGTTGCTCTCTCTTAGACCAGGTAACCCCACCATCCGATGAGCGTTTCATACATCCGCTCCACCTAAACAAAATTACGTTCAGATGAACAATAGTGTACTCCAGTATGTGCATAAACAATTTCCTGGCATGTTAAAATTGCAGACAGGGAGATTAATCCCTCACCCTTCAATGGTACTGCCGACCTTGTAGAAGAGGAGGATTTCACCAGAAGGAAGCTGAAAAAGAACAGGGTTCCACATAGGCACATTGGACACTTCATCAGCTACTTCTGGGGCGTGCCATGAGCCATTCTGTAATAGGTGAATTTCATTGAATATATTTACTATCAAGAAACAATAATAAACATATATACTGCAGGATCGTTAATCCATTTCAGAATAAAAAGGATGAATTTGAAGCATTTTAGCATACATAATATCTCTGCAACCAAATTTTGACATCGTGAGCGCCTTCCTGTGTTCCTCCAAAATAGGCCACCAAGAACATTTTCTCCTCAACCTAACCAACAAGGCCATGCATAGCTTATCACGAGAAGAGTCAAGATAAACCATCCAAAAAGTTTGAAACAGGGGGGACAAAGGTAGTTACTTAATCTGACCTCAACAATGGTGGAGGCATGACAGCTTTCAAAAGGTGTGTTTCCTGCAGGAAATGTGAACTCTTCCTTCAATATGCTCCACCAGTTGGTCATTTCTTTATCGCTATATAACCTACGGAGCAACCAGAATTAGTTATTAGAACTCGGTTTCCACACAAGTATGAGTTATCCATCAATTGGTCATGAAAGAAAAAGGAATAGTGTCTCAGTAGTAATTAGTAGAAGCATTGGGTTAAATTGTTTGAAGACAATATTATTGTTATTTAAAAACAGTGGACAATCCACAATGTACATACTTTCTTACGACATATTCATGTTACACCATTGTTCATTTTTTCTTCAAGAAAACTCTTCATTCTTCAAATACAGTGTTTCACTTTATGGAAGCTGAGTATGCCTATTCCTTTCTATTTTTTGCAATTTCCTTATGGAAAGTGGAATCAGCGGATAATTGCGATTCATGATAAATGATTTTATCCCAGTATCGAAAAGAGATTCTGAGAATATCAAGCACAGAGCCTCACTTTCGGATTCTTTTTTCCTTGCATGCCACAGAGGTCACTAGAAAATAGAAATCATTTAGTGCTACTATCTGGGAGTAGAGAAAATTAACAGAACAAATTGCCAAATTATACAAAACTACAAAAGATAGATGCAAGGATGGGGATGAAAACTTAGAAGAACTAAGGCATACCTGAGACTAGGCACGTCAAACCGCAAATCCACTTCAGCAAGAGAGAAATAGGGTCGATTGGGAGATCAAGTAGGTAGAAGTCAAGAGTTACTTGGAAACTTGCAACTTGCAGGTATGCTTCATAAAGAGTGCAAGATCACAGGTTCCCATGTAACCTCCAAGATTCTTTCACAAAGAGAGGAACAGTTCAGAGTGCCTTGGGTCCATAACAAATGCCCAATACGAGTTTAGTTTTGAACCCTTTTGGTCAATGTCTGATCACGTGGATGCTGATTAATGTTATGTGTGTGTGTGTCTCTCTCTCTCTCTATATAATACAAGGAGATATTATAAAGAAATATATCATACATATATAAGAAACTACAAAAGGTATATAAGAAAATACAAAAAAAATCATATTCTAACACCCCCTCAAACTTATGATTGATCACATACACTGAGTTTGAAGAAAAAATACAAATATTGTACCCTAGTGTGTAGCTTCGTGAAGAAATCAACAATCTGTAACTCCGAGAGCACAAATTGTAAAACAAACACTCTCTCCTGCACCTGTGATCAAGTGAATGAAGCATCTACACCAATGTGCTTGGTGATGCTTCACTGGGTCAGGAGCAATACTGATAGTACATGTACTGTCAGATAAAAGAGTCGTAGGTCCCATCACAAGCACTGTAAAATTTGCAAGTAGCCATCTCAACCAAGTAACCTCTGCTGTCACTGCTGCCATAGCCCTCAACTCAGCCTCTGCACTCGAACGGGAAACTGCAGCCTGCTTCTTTGTCTTTCAGACAATCAGAGAGGAGCAAAAAAAAAACACAGTAAGCAGAAATAGAACGACTATCAGAAGGATCACTAGCCCATATCGCATCGGAGTACGCCTGAAGTTGTAGTGTGGTGGAGCTAGGGAAAAACAAATGACGAGAGATAGTCTCACGCAAGTAGCAAAGAACACAAAGAATGTGACTGTAGTGAAGATAGGTAGGACAAGCCAAGAACTGACTCAAGATATGAACAACATAAGCAATATCAAGACGAATGCTCACAAGATACACAAAACTCCCAACAAGACGACGATATCGAGTAGGATCATCAAGAAAATCACCATCAGTGGTATGAAGCTGAAGAGATGGCTCCATGGGAGTCTCAGCAGTGCGAGTGTCAGTCAGACCGGACCGATCAAGAAGATCCTAGACATACTTTTGTTGGGAGAGGTAGTAGCCCTCAGGCATGGAAGAAGCCTTAATCCCAAGGAAGTACGTAAGAGAACCAAGATCAGTCATAAAAAACTGCTCACTGGGATGCTTCTTCACATATGTGATGAATGAGAAATCATCACAGTGATGAGCATATCATCAATATACAGAAGAAGCAGTGTCCTACCCCGAGATGAGACATGGACAAAAGAGCAGGATCGTGGGAACTGATAGTGAAACCAACAGCAGTGACCACTAAGGTAAAACGCGCAAACTAGGCACGACGAGCCTGTTTGAGGTCATAAAGAGTACGACAAAGATGACAAACGTGTCCATCGGGAACAGAATACCCAGGTGGTAGCTGCATGTGGACATCCTCATACAAAGCACAATTAAGAAAAGTATTCTTAACATCCAACTGAGAGATAGACCACCGGCGAGCAGAAGCAATCGCAACAAGAGTGCGAACATTAGTCATATGGGAGAAAGGGCCTGGCGAGGATTAAAACCTCTATTTATTAGTTAGTATATAGAGATCATACGTCTTCATGGTCGTAAACCCTAAGGCTAACGACCTCACTGGTTGTAAGAATTCCAGAGGTTACATAGTACCCAATCTGGTCGGACATGGTTCCAAACCTAGTCTCCGGCCAGTCAAATGCTCATAAGGTTTTGAACTATGTCTGGATCTACGACCAGACATATGCTTTACCGTGTGACGAATGGAACATGTGTTATATATTCCATACCACGCGACGCTACGATACTGGAGTACGGTTACATGACTCATTGGCATATAACCGCACAACAGTTGATACATTATCAACTGACACCTCTCTTCGACCAGACGCGTTGCTTCCCGAACAGGCGTCTCCTCCAGAGACAACTGCCAACCCTTCATCAACTACATAAGGAGGAATACGGACTGAAGTTGAGAAGGCCGGAACAGTGAAGATCATTAGGGAGACACTCTCGAAAGAGCCTTGGTACTCCCGAATTAGTCTTTAGTCTAAGTTATATACACTCATTGTAATAGCCAGTTCAAAGCAATAAAGAACAGTCTGACTACTTTCTAGAAGATACACGCAATTTTTCTCTTTTCATTCATATATTCATAAGATCGGCGATTTGATCGTCGACAGGGCCACAAGTTTCATTGTAGTCACGACCGTACTCGTGCTGAAAACCGCGAGCCACAAGATGAGCCTTGTACCACTCAATAGTACCATCAGACCGGGTCTTATGTACACCCACTTGCATGTGATAGGGCGAGCATGCACAGGTGTCGGTACAATATCCCAAGTCTTCGTACATTGAAGAGCATCAAGATTCTCTACCATAGCGAGCTGCCACTCAGAATGAGGAACAGCCTCACGATAAGAACTAGTCTCAGTGACAGAGAGAGTATGAGCTATCGGAGCAAATCCAAGACGATCAGGATATCGAAGGGATGTCCGATCACGAAGGGCGTAACGGGGAGCATCATCAAGAAGATCAGATGTAGGTGTCGGCAAGACACCAGGAGAGGAGACTGGTGAAAGACGAGGACACCTAGAGTAGTGAATACCAGAGAAACGAGATGATGGTGTTGTAGGAACAAAAGGTGGTGCTGCAAAAGGCAGCATCGGAAGTACATAAGGAACCACTGAAGACAGACCAAGGGAAGACTGTGATAGTGGAGAAATGGGTGAAGGGTCAGAAACAGACAACCACGAAATTGACTCAACGGTGGAAACAGGACAAGGAGCCAAATATCGATAGAAGGAATGTCGAGATTCATCAAAGAAAATATCTCGTGAGATCCTGATCCGTCGAGCAGAAGGGTCATAGCAGCGATAACCCTTATGCTCAAAACTATAACAAAGAAACACACACTTAACTGACTGAGCCAATAGTTTGGTGCGATCACGAGGCTGCGGCAGAACAAAACAAGTGCTACGGTGCCCTTGTTGTCGTTCCGAATGGCGATTTGGGTGTCAATCGCCATTTGGAACGACGACAGAGGTATTAACTCCTGTTTTGGGCAATATGGTTCCTTTCACCAATTTAAATGATGACATAATTTTTTTTTATTTTATTAAATGAGTATTTATTTTTGTAATTCTATTTTAAAAATATATTATTTAGAAAAAAAAAATTACTCGTCTATGTGTGTGGTGTGTACACGTGAGCATCTTTTTGTAATAAAAAAATCAGGCTCGTTATTGATAGAACCAGTTTAGACTAGACCTATTCACAGACGGCCCGGCCCAAGCCTGGACTGTTTCGGGCCGGGCTTGGGACTCAATTCCCGGCCTGAAAGCCCGGTAAAGGTAATTAAAAAATAAAAAATCTAATTTTTAAATTCTGAAAATGAATTAAATATTACTTTTTTACTCTAAAATGATTAAAAAATAATCAGAAAATCAATTTTCAAGCCGAGTCGGCCCGAACTCGAGCTGACCCGTTTTTGGCCCGGCCTGTTTGAGATAGGGTTTTTAAAACCCGGTCCGGCGTTGAACATGTCTAGTTTATTTTCTATTCTCGTCATTATAGTCGAGATAGGAAGAAACAAAGGAAAATATTAGCTCTTACTTCTCGGGGTCTCGACCAATCTTGTAGAAGAGAAGCAGAAGCAGCTCGCTAGCGAGATCGTGCTACCCTCCTTAGTTGCGTCTTCTTTAGCGCAGGTCTCCCCACATCTCCCCTGTTCTGCTCTTGGTTCCTAGTTCCCACCACCGGTTCCTCTCTCCAGCTTCCCCCACGACCGCCGCCCCCGCCAAAGGGCCAGCCACCCGCCACACTCCCACCACCACCGCCCTCCCGCGAACCCGCGGCCGGTGGCGCCACCGCCGAGCCGCCGCTCCCTCCCTCCCTCTATACCCAAGGGTCCCGGTGAGCCCTCACCCTAACCTGGGTAACCCTAACCCTAGCCAGAGAAGAGGCTCAGCAGGGAAGTAGTCTCGCCCGCCGAGAGGAAGACTCGATGGAGAAGACCCACGGAGACGGAGAAGAAAACTGGTAGCTGGTAAGACCTACTCTTGAATCAAATCATACCACACATTTTTGCAGGCATTCATATTTATCCTTGTAACAACATTCCACTGCACTATGCTCTGCTTCACATCACCCGTCTTGTACCGACAAAGGAACAAGCAATGCGTAACAGTGTAAGGTCTTGTTTGGTACAGCTCCAGATTCTCATTTTTCAGATTCTGCTCCTGATTATATGAGAATCCACTTCTCTGAGAATCTGGAGCTGTCTGTTGAAAACGTTTAGCTGGTAGGTTAGCTCCAAAAACCATATAAGGAAGGATTAGAGGTAAATAGACCATGTCACTCCTGTGTGTAATACTTCAATTGTATTTGTGTAACTCAGTGGCATTTGCGGGTAAAAACCTTCAACTTCAAATGGTATTTTCGTTTCTGAAGGTTGGATTCTCACGAGAATCTGCTGGAGATTATTTTTCGTTGCTAGTTTATTTTCGAGACAGCTCCTCGCGAGAAGCAGAATCTAGTGGTTTTAAGAATCAAAATATTTTATACAGAAGCTGAGAGTGGAAGTTGTACCAAACAGGACCTAAGCCTCTTACTTCACCAGACAAGTACCCCAGAAACTAAGAACTCCCGCTGTGAAAAATGTCTCCACAATGTAAAAAAAAAAGACAGAAAAAACAATCAAGAACTGAATCTCAAACACAGCTTTGAATCAGGAAGAACTGCATGCGATGCAGGAACCTAACAATGTGATGGATCAAGCACATTTCTGAAGTGGCGAGATCTATACCTGCGTGCGTACGGGGTGTATTGGAATGGTGGCCGGAGGAGGAGAGCTCAAGGAGTTGACTGCGCATCTGTCCGCCGGCGCAGCGGCCGCTGGAGCTCATCTCTTTCTGTTCTTGGTCATTTTCCATTGAGGAAACTTACTATTTGCCACAGTTGAGGTGCCAATCGGCAGCCTGTCACTACAGGCAATTTTGCCCTCTTCTTCTTCCTCCCCCTCCTTCCTCATCTCGTTTCTTCTTCCTCAACTCGCTTAACGTAATAATGTTGACCAATCCACAGGAGAAGCGTAGAGCAAGATAGTTACGTAAACGAATTGCAAAGGCGTAAACGAGCTCTGCACACGTACAGCGCTCAGTAACCGTTCGATATTGGACCGGCCCAGTAATCGCTCGTATTTCTGGCCCAATTCGGTGCTAAGAGTCCCATGCGACGACGGTTTTTGTCACCGCGTGTTAGGTTACCGTCCTAAACCACCCGCCCTGGCCTGCACAGATGGCCAGCGGGCCCGGTGGGCCCCGCGGACTTGGTTCCCACGCCTTACACGACGCCACCATGCGCCCTCCATTTCGTACGGCCTCCCAAAAATCTCTATCCATTTCTTCTTTTTCTCCTCTCCCAGGGAGGAGGAGCCGGGGGGGAGAGAGACTCACGGGATAAGGGAAATCGGAGGAGGAGGGGGAAGGATTGTGACCGGAGAAGTGGCTGGCTCCGTGGATTCATCATAGGTGGGGGTTCTAATCTGGGTGGCTCTCCCGAATTTTTTTGTGGGATTTCTGGTTGAGGGGGTTTGGCTGGACAGATCGCTGCTGGGCACTGCATTTTGCTAGGATATGTGGAGAATTTTTTTTCCTGGTGTAATTCTCGCGCTCGGGAAATTCGGAATTGTGCGAGTAATCCCTAGTCCCAGATGCGCTTTTCACGGGTGATCGGTTAATGTGCTTCGATGCGGATTTGGATGTAGAATTGTGTTCACTTGGAATTGGGATCTGAGAGCCTATATGCGGCAGTGTCTTCGATGCCGCAGTTGTTAATTGTAATCCGTTTTGCCGTGGTAAATTGTAGCCGTTAGGTTTCCCTTTTTTGTGCTTGATTGATGTGAAAGTGGAGTGGGGATCTGGATGAGGTATGAGGTCGGAACTTGTCGATTTGGTGACGGGTTTATCATCCAGTTCTTCCTATCAGTTTCTCTCTTCAGCTAGTATTTTACGGAGGCTACCAGGGGGCTAGGTGCATGACATTGTTTGTCTTGAAGTCAAGAATGGTATTAAGATGCTGCAATTGTTACAGTAAACGTTTTAAGTTGTCTTAAAAAAGAAATTTGGAGTTGCCAGACAAAAATATATATTAATGAGTAGCATGGTGTTGCTCTGAAGCACCCAAAATGGCTATTTTTTTTATGACTGGTCTTTCTGCTTGCGTTAAGAATGATCTGACAAACTATAAGTGGCACTCCCGCCTCTTTAATATGGAAAGATAGCTGCCCTGGGGTGGAAATTGTTTTTTCAATGTGCAACTAAACCCTTCGGCATGTAGAAAATGCATTGGGGTCGCTCTGAAGAGCAGTTTAACTGCCATGGTTCATGGTTGGGTTTGTCTGGTTCTGATCAGAACATGGATAGATTGAAACCCCTTTAGTTCAAAAATATATATCCTGTCTTATCCTTTAAGAAACTCTGCTAAGAACGAGTCATGGTTGTTGCTATGCTTCTGAGTTGCCAAATCTGCTGAAAATATAGTTTGCTCGATTGTGTTAGGAGCATCTTTTGGCTGCCTTCCCCCAAATTTTTTACTTCGCTGTAGCAGTGTTTCCTTTTATGCTTCAGCCTTCATGATGCACCCTTATGGTCCTCTTTGGGATTTTATTTAAGGCCTGCTCTTTTGCTAGAATTCAATGCAAGTCTGTATCTCTGGAACTAAGAAAAAGATGCTTCCTCCAGAGGCAGTAACTAGTAAGTGATATCCAATATTAGCAAAAGAGCATTTTGTTGATGTCCCTTAAGTAGTGCATCGTAATGGTTCAGTGATCTGAATACTCTCATTTATTATCACTGTTATTGCTGTCATTGTTATAGTTGTTACTCTGTAAATGTTGCAATGCAAAGAAGTCCATAGTTGATTTAGCTTAGTGGATATGAGGCTATTCTGCACAATAATCTGCACACAACTCATCAAGGAAATTGAGAATTTTCTGCTTCCACTTATCTTTTTCTGTCTATTATCTTGTCTTGCTAATATTGGGTTTTAATTAGTAGCTCAGCTGTATAACTGGGCCAATTACATATTATTATGTATTCAATCTATCTGTTATTAACTCTTTGCCTTATGATGCACTCTTATGCTATTCCACTTTTGCTCTTTACTCAACGTTCAGATGGATTACATATCCCCTGAGAGAAGCCTGGAGGGGACTTGTGAAGATCCTGGTCCTTTATTTGTAGATCAAGATGGTAGCTTGTTGGAGCACATGGATTATCATGTGGAAGGAGTTCCACAACATGAATCTCCACCACGGAATGGAGTTTTAGTTGATCCAGCTGATGAAATCTCATATTTGGATGCATATTCTCTACCCTTCATTAATGATCAAATCCCATGCAATGGTATGAAATCTGCTTCAATTAGTCCTGCATTTCCCCTGAAGCAAGCTCAAGAACATCACGTGCATATAGAATCTGATAAGCAAAACGATGCAGCTGAACAGAATGTTCACAATAGTGACACTGAAGCACAGACCACTCCTGTGGGATATGATGTATATCAGAAAACAGAAGTGGTTGATGCTGTGCTGCCTCCAGAGCTTCATGAAAGCAGTGGTAATGAAACACCAAACTTTCAAGAAGAAACTACACATTCTGATCCCTATCTTGGCGACTCTATGTTAACTGAAAATAGCAGTAGGGATTACCAACTTAACAATAGTGGTGCTGATGGTGATGAAATTCCAAACTCTTCTGCGCTTCAGATGGAAAATGAGGACATCATAAAGTTACATGAGACTTCCCACAAAGAAAAGGATGGGATAGAGGAGGATCAAATGAATAGTAGGGATTCTAGTCCTCGTGATGAATGGGACAAGGAGAACTTTAACTCTGCAATTGCACCTTCCTATTTGGAAGGGATGGAGCAGGGAAATCCTTGTACCAAAAATGGCATATCAACCCCAGGCAATCAATGGGATTCTCCTTCTGAAAGGTCTCCAAGAGTGGAAAAGGGCACACCATCACCAGACAGTAGATTCTCACTTCCAGTTGAAAGGTCCCCTCATGCTCATTCATCTGGGAAATTGGAGTCACAACATCCTGCAAAAGAGGTTGGTAAACTAGCTCGTTCTCGAAGCCCACCAGCAAGACGTCGGTCCCGATCTCCTGAAAAGCATGACACCAACCGCAGAAGAGCTTCTTCGCGTGAGTTGACTCCACATGCACGACAGAACTCTCCTCCAGGAAAGAAAGCACGGACGGAGTCTCGACATGGAGATGGGTCACCACGACAAAGATCTGCATCCCCTAGAAGAAGAGCATCTCCCAAGAGGAGGAGCTCACCAAGGAGGAGGGACTCTCCACCTGGAAGGAGGGATTCCCCACGAAGGAGGGACAGGTCAAAATCAAGGTCACCTTCAAGGAAAACTGATACCTCTAGACATAGAAGGGAACATGGTACATCTCGGTCAAGGTCTCCCCACTCAAGGGATCACCATAGACGACCACCACGGTGATTTTTTTCCCCTTGAGTAACTTGCAATCTTCTGAAAGTCCGAATTCTTTTGAATGAGCATGCTTCCAAGCCAATGATATTTATAAACAACCATTTATCTGTTCCATACAATTTTGAATAGGCTTATTTTCCTTCCATGGACAGTCCGATCATATAAGTATTTGTTTTGAATTTTTTTTCATTCACCTTTTTATGTTTTTTTTAATGCTAGCTTTTGCTTCTGTTTGCTTTGATGTTGTAGAAGAAGGCATTCACCGAGGCACAGATCACCTCCATCACATCGTCATCATTCGCCTAGAAGACCTTTGTCACCACCTGCCAACCGGAAGACTGGATTGGGTAAGCCTGGACGGAATCTTTTTGTTGCAGGTTTTAGCTATGCCACCACCAAGCGAGATTTGGAGAAGAAATTCTCTAGGTTTGGACGCGTAACAAGTGCATCTGTTGTTCGAGATAAACGGTAATTAATTCCATATGCAGTTATTTGTTGTACGTCATTGGTTCTTTTTGGCAATTGTATCAACACTCATTTTGTGCTCCATAGTGCCATGCCATCATTGGATGATACTCTCCTTTTTTTTCCATTGCTACTCAATTTTGCATGTTATTTTATTTTCTTTTGCAACCATGGACAAGGTGCACCTTGTTTAACTAAATTACGGATAACTCAATACATGGGAAGAGTACTGTGTGATTTGTGGAGCTGTGGCCAAATTAAAAATACTGTTTTGTTAATTACATTGCATTCCTCTAATTTGGGTTCTCTGTATGATTCTATTCAAAGGAGTCTAGACTGATAAGGTTAATGTTTAGCTTGTTGACATTTAAACCTGAAAAGCTTGATGGGATTGAATTTATTTCGCTGAATGTATAACTTAACTCAAAACCATAGCTTCACATTTCATATTTGTTATAATGGTACAAAATATTTGAGCTGGGTAATACAGTAGAGCAAATCTAGATATCTGTAATGGAATAGCCTTGGTATATAGTATTGAAGTGGTACCTGTAATTGAATTATTGAAATACACTGGAAATGATCGACTTAGAGGTATGAGAGAAGAGACTCATGCCTTCTCAAGCTCTCTTTGATGATTATTAAACTTTGTATTTCAGCAGGCAAGAGCATAATTGTTAAATTTTATCCTGCCAAGTTTACTATGATTGAACTAAAAGCAGTCAATCATTGGATTTGAGTGGGTTTGCCCTTTTACTGATTAGCCATGAGAAGCTTCTATTGCATTGACGGGACTGACATAGATTATCATTTCGACTGTGATAAGAGCTTCTATAAGTACTTATCATTGAAATATTCCCAACATGTGATATATGATATAGGAGTATTTTTTTTTTCCTACATTGAAAGAACCATTAGTTCCCAGCATGCAATAATACCTTCCGAAGAACAGCTCATTTTACATTTGTACTCTGTTAAATCAGTTTGCAAGATAAGTTTTTCTTAACCCAGTTTACGTTCTTTATAGATCTGGAGATTCTCGAGGCTTTGGATTCTTATCCTTGGAGAGGGATGAGGATGCTGATGCTGCAATCCGTGCTTGCGATGAGACTGAGTGGAATGGTAGGATCATTCTTGTGGAGAAGTCAAAGGCACCTTCATGGTGAATTTACACCCTGGAGCTCCGCATGACATGCTCTCTGGGGGACAGCATTGCTTCAGTTTGTACAGCTTTTATCGTACCAAAAATTTCCTATTGACAATATAGCATAAACGATCATTACATATGGCAAGTTCACTTGAACCCAGCTCTTGATGCTGTATTAGGAATAAGAGTAATAATGAAATTCCTATGGCTACCTTGCTGGCAATTATAAAGAATAAGATGTTAAGTCACACCTTAGCTTGTTTCAGGGCCCTGCTGCTGAAAAGAAGAAATTAACGGTACCTTCTGATATCTGCAACCTCTACACGAACAGTCGTTCGTCCTCTTCCTCCTCGTCGGCACTAGCTGACCAAGTGGTTCGCTAAAATGCTAACATCTATTGTTGTTAGACGCCAGATTGTCATGTCGACTCGTGATTTCGTTCTGGTTTGTTAGCATCGGTAGGGTGGTTAATCGACCAAAGATGCTTTTTCCCAACGATGACAACATGATCCTGAAGGTCCAAGTCTTCTGCGATCCTTTTTCACATGTGACTGTATCGCTTCTGAAGGATAACGCGGCTATTATGGCACTGGCTGTTCCAGTGATCTCCATTCTTCTGTCAATGTTTTTGGAGCGATACCACGTACCAAGGATAAAAATTTCGTTACCGGCCAGTTTACCGGTGACTGGCCGGTAACGGTTACCGGATTTACCGGAAAAAAATAAGATAAAATTCGTTTGAATTTGTTTCAAAACCAGTCAAAATTTGAAAACTAGAATTTGAATTTACTAAACCGTGAAAAATCGGCCGAATTTTCTGTTACCGGACCCGACTGGGATTTTCATCTATGCTACGTACTCACCTGCCCCCTTTCTTTTTTTGTACCTCTTGAGTCTTGACCTAAGATTTTGATTTGAACCAGGCCAAACACCTGGGCATAGTAAGTCCTCACCACCAAGAACACATCCCGGTGGGTTTCAAAAAAAGAAAGGAAAAAAACACACATCCTAGTGGATGGTGATAACGAACTTCTTCCTACTGAGCAGTAATTATGTACAAACTTTAGTTCGTTAATGGAGATTAAGTTACGCGGGTGTGTGCAGGTGACGGTTCTGAACGTTTGAAACGTGGAAATTTAACCCGAAACAGTTTAATTTCTATAAGAATCGTGGAAAGTTCTCCAATTTTAAACTAGGATGGGTATAGAAAGTCACTATCGGTCTGCGAATGAGGATCACTTGTTTGTATGTACGTAGTATGTGATCGATTCGTTTCCCATGTGTCTGGACGTTAAATGTGATCTTGTAATCTAATCCAAAGCCGCCTGGGCTCGTATACTCTTGACTTGTGAGTTTTCACGATGGACGTGTATGCAAACCATTGGATTACGCGTTGATTTTGTTCGTCCACACCCCGTAGGCCATAGCCGAGACGGTATATTCGGGGTTCACGGAGCCCGACGCTGCCGCTAACAAATTCCAAAGCTTCTCACCAAATTGCGCCACGAAACTTGGTGCTTCGCCGTCGCGCCAGTAAACAACTGCTCCAGCTAAAGATAATACGAACAGGACAAAAAGGTTCGAAGAACTCGAACAATGATTAATTAATATTCACTGGTTCGATTCCAAGGGGGGAAAAAATCGCTGCTTGTTTCGGTTCAGACCAGAGAGTTTTTTTCCTTCTTCTTTTCATTTAGACTCTGTTTAAAACAAAATAGCAAAAATAGATATAAAAAAATGAAACGGCAAAATTATCACCTCTACCACGTGAAAAACACCGTAACAAGGGACCTACCGTGCAACTAGCCCGCGGCATGCCACCTGCCGCTAATCCTGATCGCGGTAGGTGGCCTAGCCGATGCGCGGCAAGCCGCTTGCCGCTGCCTGGGAGGACGTCATATGTCTTGCCGCGTTCTGGGTGCGTGACAGGCCCCCCTGTTGTGGTGTTTTCACACAGTACGAGTGTTATTTTTGTCATTTCGTTTTTAAAAACTATTTTTGTCATTTTTACTTAAAAACATGCAAAATGAGCCAAAAACTCGCGAATAGACTAGCAATGTGATGTGAGCATGCAAATACTTCGGCCTTTTATATAGTTAACTTTGTTGTTTGGAAGATTGATGTGAAGTAAATAGGGGATCGTATGTCAAAAATAACATACTATTCATACCTCCATTCTCTCCTCTGGGAGTCGTTCCAGACATTAACATAGTCTAGTCTCCAATGCGTAATTTCTTTTAAAGGTACGCACTAGGTTATCAAAATTACCTTTAAGGTTTAGCAACCGAGACGGTAGTGTCTAACATGTAGCTAGTGGAACTCGAATAATAGCTGTTTGCCATGACAGTGGTGCCTTACCAGTTGGACTAGCCATGGGTTGCCTTCAATGCACGATATTGACAACTTTTTCTACTATATTAATAAAATTACTGGTTATAAAGTCATTAAAGAGATATTGACCAGATTTATCATCTATTAATACCATTTCCCTTTGACAAATTTAAGAACTTTTATGTGTATTTGTGGTTAAAATTTTAAAAATTAAATGTACTAAATATAAAATGGCATTTACTTAAGAACAAAGGGAATACTTATTTGCTATGTGTATTGAGCTTAAAAATGACAAGTAGATTGGATAGGAAGGAGTGATTACACTGTAGTAACAATATCCGAATCACACTCTACCGTACACTATACATAGTGTTTCAGAAACGATATCAATTTTACTATACACATAAATTACTATAGCGATTTTCACTGTATCTGAGTATTTCCCGTCGATCATACGGTAGGAAAGGGACCTAATGCCATTTATGTCGTGGATCTTTGGCATAGTTTTTTTTTTAGTACACATCGGACACACACATCTCATACATGCACGCATGCGCGCACACACACGTGAGTGTATTTTTAACCTATATCTAATATAGAGTAGAGATTAGACTCTACAAAACGTGAATATACACTTTAACCACTGAAGGAACATTAACCAACCTCATCCCTGGCATAAGCGCGTAGCTAGCTGCTACTGCAGAGAATTCGCGTGGCGTGGCCTCGAAACAGACGGGTAACCTCATGGGCCCCATAATCGCAAGTGAACAACGTGCGTCATGTGCGCTTAACCAGCGTTCAAATCGCGGCCTTTGTCGCCTTCCGCTCCTCACCCGACCGACCTAACCCCTCGCACCGGAACTACTTCGTTTCACACGGCACTTTGCTTATCCTCCTACTGGGAAAACAATCACACCTGGACATAAGCATTCTCCCCCTCGTGAACGTGGAAATTTCGCAGGAGTTTTTTACACTGTACAGGATCAACAAGGCGTCTTCTTGACGTGCCTTGCCTGGTTACATCCTGGTGGTTTCGATTACCACTAAATCTGTGAGTATCATTGTTAATCAGTTGAGCGTAACTTTGCATATATATGTGTTGTGCTAGTTGATCTACTTGATTGTGTTGATCACTGAGACTAGCTCCGGGAGATGTTGCAAAGAAATATGTGAGTTTGGTTTACTGCTCAATGCTAATAATAGTCTTGAACTGAAATTTGTTAAGATATCTAGTTCAATCTTGAGCCCTAATAGAGTTGCTTAATGCTGTCATATTATCTCCAGTAATTCAGATTATTTCTGTAGTGATTAAACCGATCAATTTGTTTAGTAAGCTTGCTAGTTCTCCTAGTGGCCAAAAGGCTTTATATATAACTGATCCTTGGAGTTTCTTTTACTGTGGGTTCATAAGTGATCTGATTTCTAGTTATCTTATCAACTTTGTGAAGAGTTTAGACAAAAGTATTGAGAAAGCAGAGATTGATTTCTTTTGCAACTCTACTTCTGAGAGTAATCTTATATTCTTATACTTCTGAGCATTATGTTGTTTCTATATGTTGTATTGAGCATATTATCATACTTAATTGACATGGAGGATTCACATGCTTGTGTGTTGTTTTGGTCAATTATTTGTTGGAATTATGCTTTGGATATTATATATTTTGGTTGGAATTATTACTGTATTTATTCTTAATCTGCACTGTTTACAACAAAATTCAAATAAGGTGTCTTTTATGGTGTGGTGGCTTTTCAGAAGCACTTTTATTTTGTTATTTTTAATTTATTAACTGATTGCAGCATATTCCAAATCTCTTACTACTATTTAATCATTTGTTTAAAAATATCCTTTAAAATAAATTTCTACCAAACTTATTATAAAAAGAACCTTGTCTCCTAAAAAAACTTTGGTCATACACATGACAACTTGGCATTGCAATGTTCAGTTGCAATACCGACAGTCATGACGGTGCAGGTATATTTTCAAAGTTAGAAAAAATGAAATTTCTACTAGTTTGCAAAGTTTTTTTTCGTTCAAAAAGTGGATTAATTACATAGCTCGGTGCAACACATTGCAACGATGCTAAACTGGCCCTAAAGATTCAAAACAAATAAGCTGCCGATATCTTGTCTTATAGTACCCGTATCTTCTCCATGAAAAAGAGAGAGAAAATACCTAGATGTTTTTCAAGTCTACTTCATGGAACTAAAACATTCCCATATCTTTCATGTCTCGAATCTTCAGTGGTCAGCTAAACTGTTATCTAAACCATATCCTTTTTTATATATATAGCCAGGATTTTCCCTCTGGCTACGTTAAAGAAGGCTCGCCCGGAAGGCCTCCTTTGCCAACTAAGCTAAGCCATACACTTGCTAAGCAAGCATATAATGTAAGTCAACTAACAAGGTGGTTAATTAAGTTATCAAAGCTTAGTCGCAGACAGTACGCATCAAAGATGTCACCTAATTAATTTATTTTCTGCTTAAACTCACTGGTTGTTAGGGAACCAAAAGAGTTTACGCACTGCAGACTCCGAAAGAACGTAGAACAGGGCAAACAAGGTGAGAAGTAAAGAAAACAGCTTTATTTCTTTTCTCCATTTTTTTCGACAAGGAAGATGTACACATGCGCATAACATGATACACGCGAGTGCATCTTTTAGCACACGTTTAGTAAGACGGATACCGGGCATAAATCCGCAACATCACAAAAAAAATCTACTGAAAGCGCACTTGCATATTCATTAAAAATAATAATAATAAAGAAGAGCACATTGTTTGAGACGTGAAACCTTCTTTTTCATCTTTTGGGAGCAAAAAACCAAAGGGAGAAAATTTATATTACAGCTAATCCAAGGGGTCTTTACAGAAAACGGCTAATCCATTTCTTGGCGTAAGCATCAAGCCCTCAACCTCCAAAGTCCGAACTAACAACAAAGCTTCGAAGCTCCCAACTTTCTCTACCCCATTTCTTCTCCTTTTCCGTGCTTCTTCGTACCAGCTTTTCCTTTTATTTTCCTTCCCGAGATTTTAATTCGTGCCTCCGCGTGTGTATTAGGGAAAAAAAAATTATCATTTGAGCTTTTTCAAAAATATTTTAAAGTTAACCCCTCGCTAACTTTATTTTTAATTATAACCCTTTTGGTAACACTACGACACGTGATGTAACCAAAACATGTTGTCATGCCATTGTTCCCAGCGTGGCAAAACCTGCCACGCAAGCAATCGCGTGCACGTCTTGCCAGCATGGAAAGCTTGTGTATTTGTTGTCACGCCCGCACTCATGTGGTGGTGCGGTCCTTGGTGGGTTGGCCCACACGATCTCTCGCCCTTGTTGCTGGACGCGCATCGTCCTGTGGTGGAAGTCCCAAGTGATGGATCCTAGGGAGCTAGGCCACTAGACGTCCAGGACAACGTCAAAGCCGCCCAACGGAATTGTGAGGAAGTTGAGGACGAAATCTTCGTTGTCGATGCAGATGGGTGTTGCACGGTAGATGCCGCCGCTTGTCACATGGTCGTCGTTTGTGACCGCCACTGACGGTCCCGTGCGTGGCGTGAGGGATAACCCAACTCGAGCGACCAATTCGGCCGCCAAGACGTTGTGGGTTGGCCCAGAGTCCACCAAGGCTAGCAGGTGAACACCGTTGATGGTGACGGCCAACTGCATTGTCTGGTTCTTGTGGATGCCGGTGAGGGTGGGGAGGGAGATGGTTGCTACCACCTCAGGTTCCTCTTCCTCGTCCTCCGGGTCGGGCTCTACCTGCAACGAATAAATATGCTTACAAAGCTTTTGGTGCCTCGGATGGAAATTTTTGTCATAGTTGTACAAAGTCTTTAGCTTTGGCGCTCATCCATCTCTGCAGGCGTTAGGCGCTTGAAGGGGCGCGCAATGCGTGACGCGCCTGTCGACGATGTGGATGAGTGCGCCGCTGCTGACGCGCCTGTCGATGCTACACTTGCTGCGGGAAGGGGAATCGAAGGGGGTGCGCTGCTCGGTAGTGGGTTCAACCATGCTGTCGCGTCCTTGAACGTGGCTAACCGTGGCGCGGCGGTCCATCGTCCGGCGTCACGCAGTAAGGTGGCCAGGCGGTCGTAAGCCCGAGCCAGGTCCATGGACTCCTCCAAGTCGCTGGGCTTCTGGAGCTCGATGTGGGTTTTGAGTGGCTCGCCCAAGCCTATTGTGAACAACATACGTTCCTGCTCATCGCCCAACCGGCCAACACGCGCTAACAGCATCAGAAATTGCTCGGTGAATTCGTCCACCGTGCTGGTCCGGCGAAGCACCGTCAACTCGCCTAGGGGATTGTGGCGGATTGGCGCTCCAAATCGCCTAGAGACTAAGTTGGTGAAGTGTCGCCAGTTCAGGGTGCCCTCCATGCGCTCTAGACGCATGTACCAGAGCTGGGCCGCCCTTGTCAAGTGATACGTGGCCAGCCATACCTTGTCCTCGGTCAGCATTTGCTGACCTCGGAAGAATTGCTCGCAGCGATTGATCCATGGAAGCGAGTCTTCCCAACCATCAAATGTTGAAAAAGTGAGCTTGGCGTAGCGTGGCGGATTTCAAGGGCCTCCTGCCCTGCCGAAATCACCTCGGGGTGGAAGCTGGTATGGCCGGAGCGGAAGTCCCCAAGCCCCGTCCTGACCGCGCGTGTGCCTAGCCATGACATCAGTAGCAGTGGCGGTGGCCATCACCCATGTCGCTGCATCCGTAGCAGCAGCGGTAGCCAAGGCTGCTGCGTCCCGGACCTCCCGGTCGTCTTGATCAATAGCGCCTTCTTCACTCCCGAGCTAGCCCTCCATGCGTACCAACCGTTGGGCGTGGCGCTGCAGCCGATTCCCAATTGTCGCAAGTTGGCCAGCGTTGATGTCAAGCCAATCCAACACTTTAGGCATCAGCTCGAGTTGGTTGCACGTGTCCTCCATGAACTTCATCATCATCTCGTTGAAGTTGTTGTCGAAACCACCGCCGGTCCCCAAGGGAAAAAAACGGCGGTTGGCTCTGATACCATGATGTCAGGAGATGAGTGCTGGGAGCGAAGGCGGAAGGGAAGAATCAATTTAGAAGGATGAGGATTGCGTCGGGACGCCATGGTGGGGGTGGATGAACAGTGCGCATGGGAACAGGGGATGGCACAAAGGGGATTGGGTAACTCCCAATCCTTTCCTAGTTCTCATTGATTGCATATCTAATGAGGACATCACTATCATGAAGGCTTCATCTACATCATCATCACCTCCATCATGAGATTCACACAACATTGACAATGACAAAACTAGTGTTGGTCCTACGGCTGAAGCTTTGCAAGAATTATACAAGGGACCAATCACTCGAGCTAGAGCAAGGGAACTCACTAAACATGTGAATCTGATTCTAAGTTCCTTTGATTTCACTGATCAGGACAGCTTCCTACCTAATGCTTCCACCTTGTGTATTCTCAGGTTATTAGGTGAGTAAGAACTTGGTGCTACCAAGCGAAAGGAGATGCAGGCTAGCGCACCAAGAGAGGGTCCAAAAGGAGAAGATGACGACACTTCACTTATATCAGTGGGAGAAGCCACCAAGTTGTTAGAATCACATTTTCAAGCTTCAGATTGAAGATTGAAGAAGACAACGCTTAGGAAGCTCAGTTGTGTTCAGTTTTCAATTCTGAGCTCGTTTAGGGTTTTGGCCAAGTCTTATGTGTCATGGGCTGGTTTGTATCTATATTGAGGCATATTATAGGTGTGTTGGGCTTTATTATTCATTTTGGGTCAGTTTTGAGGTGATGGCAATGTCAAAGCTTCAAACGGGCTGAAAACGAATACTTGAGCCACAAAGGAAGTTGTGATGTAGCCAAAGGAGGTGTGCGCCACCCTCATGGGCTAGCAAGCACGTGGGTCCCACCTCATGGACGCACACACCAAGGTCCCTAGCCAGCAACTTCGTATTACTTTCAGTTTAGGTTAGATTTTCGTTTGGTGGCTGACCAGATTAGTGGGGACAGCTATAAAGTCTTGGCCGCCGCCCCCCTGTAATGGTTGAATGTTAATTTTGAGTATAAGAAATTTATTGCTCTTTGGTTTATACTTTACGCTGCCCCTGTAGTGGTTGAACGTTAATTTTGAGTATAAGCAATTTCTTGCTCTTTGGTTTATACTTTATGTTGCCACGAGAGTTAAAAAGTCGACTAGTTATCGTTCCACCAGATTACCAGTTACTAGTGTTCTTGTTATTCCTCACGGATCAGCAAGGTTATTCTTCTTGGCGTAGTTAGAAGACAGAGATCCATAGCGTGTTGCTAGTTGAATTCTGGTACACAGGAGTCTGTAATCGAGATAAGCAATCGTATGCTTCCGTTCATTAGAATTCAAGGGATTTCAGGTTAGCCAAATATCAATCCGTAAAGAGAGATCCTACGTCATGAAGATTGGACACCCCTGTATCATCTTGGTATCAAAGCATCAGGTTGACACGATAGGATCAATATTTAACCCTAGTTTAGTTCTTATTTATGTCATACATACAAAAAAAAAATTGTAGCCCTATTTTTCAATTCGTTTGCAACTTATGAGTTTTGCTAGTTTTCAATCAATTAGTTTCAATTGTATAGTTGTTGTCCATTGCATCTAGTGTTTCCTTCGCGTTGCTTGATCGTTCTTTTAGGGTTCTTAGTTTCGCATTTGAAAAAAAATCGTGGGTTAGAATTCCTCTAATCTGCACCAAAAATTCGTTTTCGTTTCCACTTCATCCAATCTAAGTTGCTTGCTGGAGTTTAGGTCGGTTTCACCACAAACCCGAGGGGGCATGTCGGGACCCCAGGCCGCTGGACCCGAGCCCTTGAAAGATCTAGACCCGCCATTATGAGTTAATGGAGTGTTTTGATGATTAATGACAAATCCAATTGTGAGACTAACAATTCTATTGTTATATCTAGTGTATAGTCTCATTTGGATATAAAGGTGAAAATCAACGAGGTATGCTTTCATCTTGTACTTTTATATAATGTTGCATTCCTCAGATCCAAAATATAGAATTGAACTCAACCATAAGTTGAACTTGAATATGTGCATATGATCTTATTACATATTTGTGTATGCACACATTTAGGGGGAGTTTCATTCTATATTTTGTGGTTTCATTAATATTGATCCATATTCTATTCTCCACATATATTTGAGATCTTTACTTTGAAACAAATCCGTTTGAGTATACAAAACTTGCGTAGTTCTTGTATACTCATGTTATGAGTATATAGAACTTGTGTAGTTCTTGTATACTCAAGTTAGAGTATATATATAACTTGTGTAGTTGATATATACTCAATTTGTTCTCTCATTTATCAACATTCAATTTATGAGTAATTAAGTGGTTATCATCAATTACCAAAGAGGAAAAGATTGAGGTATCTTGTCCCACCATTATGAGTTAATGGTATGATGTGGTAATTAATGATAATCATATTGTGGAACTAACATTTTCCATGAGTTGGATGAATAGGTTATGTTCCAGGATGGTGAAGACTTGGGATGATCATAAGTTGATCATCAAGTCAAGAACTTGGTGTAAAGGATGCATCATGAGTTGATGCTTATCAAGAAGAGATGATCATGAGTTGATCGTCAAGACAAGAGAAGACCCATCATATGTTGATGGAGGTCAAACAAAGGATCATCATGCGTTGATGATTATCGAGTTAATGACCCGGACTTGAAGTGTTGATGTGCGTCATCAAGCTTCAAGAAGATGCAAGGCAAAGGTATGACTAGCTAGGGCTAAGGATGTGTTCCTAGTCTTTTACCGGTCTTGGTGTTTGGTTGAAAGACCGGATTACTAGTATAGGTTGTCGTACTATTAAGAGGGGTCTTAACTAGTAGTTTGAGTTAGTCATGTGTTGATAGCTCATTGTGTTTGCTCTAGCTCATCTAAGCATGATGCTATTTATTTGCGAATGTGTTTTGCAAATAATCAAGGCTCATGCATAACCCTTGTAGCATGTGACTTAAGTTTGCAAATGCGTTTTGCAAATGGTGTAAGTCCATGTACCTTATTCCTTGTGATGAGTATTCTAAGGGTTAGCAAATGTGTTTTGTAACCTACTGAGAATATCATCTTTGAAACCTTGTCGAAAATTGCATTCAAATGAGCGAATGTGTTTTGCCATTTGAAGTGGAGCAATTGGGTTTGGTTCTGTAGACTTTCGGTCTGACCGGAAGTGGTCACCGGTCGGACTGGTGAAAAATCGGTCCAACCAGTGTGCTACTGGAGGTCCGACCGATTTCTCTCTGTCTGGTTTCTCTGTGCGGAAGTTCCTCCGTTGTAAAAACGGAACTTCCGGTGTGAATAAGTTCCGGAGATCGAGCGGAACGTTTTTTCCAGAGAGCTCCCTTTGTGGGACTTAGCCAAATTTGCAACGGGCGGTCGGACCGGCCAGCACGGGCGGTCTGACCGATTTGGCGGCGGTCCGACCGGCCATTGCATGGCGGTCCGACCGGCCGAAGGCCCAACGGCTATTTTTCTAGCCGTTGGCGCATGGGGTGGTCCGACAGGCCATTGGTTGGCGGTCAGACCGGCCCTGTGCTGATTTGAGGGAATCTTCTCCCAACGGCTAGTTTCTGTGTGTGGACTATAAATATGAGCCTTGGCCGGTTGGGAGAGGTGCTGAAAATGTTGTGGATGGTATTGGCTGTGTGCTAGACCATTTGTTGAGTTCTTTGAGCTTAGAGCAAACCCTCTCTTCTCTTGTCTGCATGTGTTGCACTTGGTGAGAATTGAGAGCAAACCCTAAGTGCATGTGTTGCCTTAGGTAGTGGATTGTGTATCCGCTGAACTTAGACACTTGATTAGTTCAAGTGAAAGTCACAGACTTTTTACTCTTGGTGTTTGCCGACACCTAGAAGGCGTGGAGGCGTCGTGCGCGGAGATCTTCTCAAGAAGCTTGTGAGAAGACCCGGCGTGTTTGTGAGTGGTGTGGTGCTCGCCATCTCCGGAGTGGAGGAAGAGCAACCTTAGTGGAGTGAGGTGTTGGTTCGGTTTGGAACCGGTCCAAGTGTTGGACTTACCTCGGAGGTGTTGGCTTAATTAGTGGAGCCGGTCCAACGTGGTTGGGCTTACCTCAACGTGGATTAGGGGAGACCGGCAAGTCTCCGACCACCACGGTAAAACATAATTGTGTCCATCTTGTTTTACTTGCGTTTTACTTTGAGCAATTTACATTACATGCTTTAATTGCTTCTATATCATTGTTTGATTGCTCTCTTGTATTGTTGGTGCACTTAGTTGAGCCTTGTGGATTTAGGTTTTAATTGTGCAAAACCAATTGTTATTAGCTTCCGCATTTATATATTGGTTAAGACCGAAAGATTTTGTGGATATCGTGAGGATATATGCACGATCTCAGGATGATGAGTCAATTGGCAATGGCTTTGTTGGTTTGCAAAATCTCACGTTTTCGGTTTTGCTTCAAGGCTGTCAGACCACAGGCGGTCTGACCGGTGGCTCGGGCGGTCTGACCGTCCGTGGGAGAGGTCCGACCGGCCGTGGTGGCCGGTCCGACCGATATGTTTAAAAGTAGAATTTGGGGCTAGGCCAAAAATAGGTTGTGTAGGCAAGTGAGGGGAGTCTCCTGGATGTGGTTGCACAATTTTTGGAGCTCCCAGTCAAAAGTTCTATTCAGTTGAAAATTCCAGAAGGTTTCGAATTTTCGAGCTGAAAATTTGGCTAAGTCTTTTCGGGCGGTCCGACCGGCCTGAAATCGGTCGGACCGGTTGTGTGGGGCGGTCAGACCGCCAATCACTTGAAGCTTAGCCTTTGCGGCATTGATGTGATTTGGTGGTGTTTATTGTGTGAACTTCAATGCCTTATTGTTGCATGTTGCATTGTGGAACTAACGTGGGTCAAGTTATGAAGAACTTGTTCCCGGAGACGATTTGTTTGTCTATTGCTGTGCAGGTGGCTTGCAGTTCAACGACGTCAACGGTGAGGTGGATCGGGACTACGCTTGGAGCGGAGGTCCAGAACGATCAAGGATGCCGGGTGAGGTCGTGTGACTCAAGCATGGTGCAGAATGTACAAGATGGATCGAACGGGTAGTTCGGTGCAGCTAGTTGGATCAGGTGGTGCGGAAGTCTGTGCAAGTCTCTAGGAGTTTCCGATGGGATTCGGACGGGAGAGTCTTGCCGACAGGATGAGAGCCGCTGATCAACCTACACGTGGTGAAGCAGGAGATTGCTTCAATAGTTATGTGTATGTGGGTCCCATGTGTGTGTGGGTCCTAAAAGTGAAACCCTAGGCCTCTCCTATAAATAGAAAGGGGGGAGAGGAAAAACCCCTGAAGCACTCATTTGGCCCCCTTCACCTTTTTCTAGGGTTTGGAGAAGAGGAGAGGAGAAGCTAGGGTTTGGAGAGATTGTGTGTGCTCTTTGTTGAGCTCTTGTCCTCCTTGAGGGAGTGGCTTTGTAAGCAACATCTTGAATCAATCAATCCATTGATGTTTGCTCAAGAGTGAAGTCTCTCTTTTGTGTTCTTCTCTCTTTTGGTTGATTGTGATGCTTCCTTGATTCAAGTGTTTATGCTTGGTCTCTTGACCTACTTTATCTTGCTTTGATGTGTGGGAATACTCCTAGATTTATCTAGATTATCAACCCCCACAAGCAAGTCTTGAATCAAGTTTTTCATATTTCTAGGGTTTGTGCAATTCTTTGATAAAATCGTCAGAGATCGATTCTGTGAAGCGGATCTGGAGGATCGTCGCTAGATATAGGTCTCTAATATCCTTAGGGAGGTGTGCTCCAAATTTGGTCAAATTTCATTGGTTGAATCAAAAGTTGGACCAAATTTCGTTTTGAATTTGGGCATTGTTTTTCAGTACTGGACTAAATCGGTCGGACCGATTTCTATCTGCGATCGATCGCCCGCTTTGATCGCCGATCAAGGCCGGTCGAACCGATTTCAAATCGGTCAGACCGCCCGTTGGTAGCCGGTCAGACCGCTAGTGCCCAGACCGACCAGTGAGATCCATTCTTCACTTGTGTCTTGTGGTTGAGTGGGTTATCGAATTCAGCACAAGGCTTCCTCTGTGCGCTTACTGATCTTCTTAGCTTTCATAGCTAAAGGAGTAAAGTTCGTGTTGAATTTGATTAAGTCGAGAAATTGAGAAAGCGCCTATTCACCCCCCTAGTTGCCTTTACGGTCTTACAGATTTTGAAAAACCGCCTATTCACCCCCCTCTAGTCGGCCACCTCGACCTTACAACCCTTTGTGTATTCTGAACTAGTCCCAGATCAGTAGCTAGCTCACATAGTGGCAACATCGATGTAATCATATCCATACAACAAGGTAGTTACAAGCAGATAAATTAATATTACGTAGTAGCAAAAGGATCTTATGGTCATGGTTTTACAGAGTTTGCCACATAGAGTTGAACAACAACAAAGTAAACTTGTAGTGGAAATAAATAATTCGTGATAGCCATCCGACATACCCACAGACAATCGAGTGGAGAACGCAACCTAGTTTGCATGGTCTTCATGGTAATCCTCCTCGTAGAACTCGGTGCTCCCTAGTTCTTCTTCGGCGACTAATCAACAAATGTCGTATAGCCGTGAGTACATAAAGTACTCATCAAGTCGTAGGGAAAAATATGCCAATAGTATTCATGTAAGCCTTAAACAAGAATAGCTTTATGTTTAATTTTTAGAAAACATATTGACATTAAATACAATAAGTAGATTGTAACGCATAATTCAAAATATTAATACATAAGTAATTAAGTTCTTTGAAACAACTAGTGAACACCTCGTTCACTTCCCAACCATCAACCAAAACCAACTACTCGGATCCACCCAACCCAATATTTTTTTAGAAAATTTACCCCTCGTGTGAAATCACTGGACATTGTCCATAACCGGGGACACAACTATTCGAATAGTTTTACACTCTGCAGAGATTGTATAGCTTGACCCACAAGAGATAATCACTTGATAAAACACATGTTTCCTTAGACATGTGAATTATAGATAGATTATCACAAGGCTTTTACAAAGCTCTGTTTTGACTCGGTTCTGCTTGCTAAGGATTCGTCATTCTGGACTCCCTCTTGTGCTGCTCATCAATCTAAACAGAACCGACTGAAAATATTGCTAATTAGTTGGTCCGGTCCACCCCATAAATGAACTTATGATTGCACAGTATGACCCAGATCAATAGCGCACAAAGTTAAGTCCTTAGTGTCTACTCAGGCGAGGCAACCACATCCTAAAATTCTCCCCCTTTACTGCATTTACTGCACAATCACTCTCTCAAGTATAAAATCATTTTTGGTTTAACCCGACCAAATGACAACCCTTGCCATAACACAACAAATTTTAACCATAGTGGTCGCGCCACAATTTCATTTATCATTAAGTCAAATCTATCATCATTGAATCATGTGATTGAGAGGTTATCGCATAACTAAAGTATAACTAAGCATAATACACACACATGTTGGTAGTACAATAATGTCCAACTATGATTACCCAACCCATGGTGTCCAAGGATTTATGTCATTCAAGGATACATGTCAACAACAATTATCCATGATTGCATCAGGGCATATTTCCAACAATTGTCACCCTATAACTAGGCTTGATGATATGCTAGATGAGCTTAGTGGAGCACACATATTTTAAAAAATTGATCTGAAAAGTGGATACCACCATATTCGCATGAAACCAGGAGATGAATGGAAAACTATATTTAAAACAAAATTTTGATTGTATGAATGGTTAGTCATATCTTTTGGTTTAACTAATGTACCTAGTACTTTCATGCGCTTGATGAATCATGTTTTAAGAGCTTTCATTGGTCACTTTGTAGTAGTCTACTTCGATGATATTCTAATATATAGCAAAACCATAGCTGAACACTTAGGTCATTTGAAACAAGTGCTAGATGTGCTTCGAATTGAGCAGCTCTTCACTAACTTTGCTAAATGTGTGTCTTGCACTGATAAAGTAGTTTTCCTTGGGTTTGTTGTTTCTAGACATGGAATCAAAGTTGATGAATCTAAAATTGATGCAATTAAGAATTGGCTTGTTCCTATTAATATGAGTCAAGTGTGTAGCTTCCATGGTCTTGCTGGCTTTTATCGTCGTTTCGTGACGATTGTAGTACTATTGTTGCCCTGTTAAATGAATTAACAAAGAAGGGAGTACCTTTTGTGTGGGGGCGGCACAATAGAGCACTTTTGATACTTTGAAAACACATCTCACACAGGCGTCTCCCTTAGCTCTACCTGATTTCACTAAAACTTTTGAGATTGAATGTGATGCTAGTGGAATAGGTATTGGTGGTGTTCTTATGCAAGAAGGTAAGCCAATTATGCTTATTTTTTTTGAGAAATTGAATGGAGCTCAACTGAATTATCCTATTTATGATAAGGAGCTCTATGCACTAGTACGTGCTCTTGAAACTTAGCAACATTACTTATGGTCTAATTCTTTTGTCATACATTCTGATCATGAATCTCTCAAGTACTTGAAAGGCCAATCTAAGTTGGACCATAGACATGCTAAGTGGATGGAATTCATAGAAACTTTTCCATATATTGTTAAGTATAAGAAGGGCAAAAATAATGGGGTTGCTGATGCTTTGTATCGAAAGAGCATTCTTTTAACTCAATTGGATACTAAGGTGCTTGGCTTAGAGTATTTGAAAGAGTTACATGCTGCTGATTGTGATTTCGCTGAACCATTTGCTCGCTGTTCGCATGGGAAAGGATGGGATAAATTTGATATTCATGATGGGTTCTTGTTTCGCGCTAACAAACTTTGTGTTTCAGATTCGCCCGTTCGTTTGTTTCTTGTACAGGAATCGCATTACGGAGGATTGATGGGACATTTTGGGCGTGACAAGACGTTGAGCAGGCTGGCCGATCACTTCTACTGGCCGAAGATGAGACGTGACGTTGAACGGTATGTAAAGCGGTGTATGACATGTCACAAGGCTAAATGGAAGCCAAAATCACATGATTTGTGTACTCCTCTTCTGGTTCCTACAATTCCTTGGGAAGACATTTGTATGGATTTTATTCTGGGATTGCCTAGAACTAAGAGGGGACGGGATTAGGTATTTATTGTTGTGGATAGATTCTCCAAAATGTCACATTTTATTCCCTATCATAAGAGCGACGATGCGTTGCATATAGCTAACTTGTTTTTTAGGGAGATAGTGTGTTTGCATGGCACCGAAAACTATTGTTTCTAACCGTGATGTTAAGTTTATGAGCTACTTTTGGAAGATATTGTGGGCTAAGCTTGGCACGAAGTTGTTGTTCTCCACAACTTATCATCCACAAACTGATGGACAAATTGAAGTGGTGAATCGTACTCTTGGAATAATGTTGTGATCCATGATAAAGTAGAATTTGAAAGAGTAGAAAGATTGTTTACCACATGTTGAGTTTGCATACAACAGGGCGGTACATTCTACAACTCAACTCTCTCCCTTTGATATTATTTATGGTTTTCAGCCACATACACCATTGGATTTATCACCCTTGCCTTTCATTGAAAGAGTTAATATTGATGCTTCTAAACATGCTGATTTTGTGAAATGTGTACATCTGAAAACTAAAGAAGCCACATACACCATTGGTGGGTGCGGATGAACAATGCACTGATGAAGTGTGCACAGGAACAGGGGATGGCACAAAGGGGATTGGGTAACTCCCAATCCTTTGCTTGTTTTCATTGATTGCATATGTGCTGAGGACATCACTATCATGAATGCTTCATCTACATTATCATCACCTCCATTATCAGATTCACACAACATTGACAATGACAATACTAGTGTTGGTTCTACAGTTGAAGCTTTGCAAGAATTGTATAAGGGACTAATCACTCGAGCTAGGGCAAGGGAACTCACTAAACAGGTGAATCTGATCCTAAGTTCCTTTGATTTCACTGATCAGGACAGCTTGCTACCTAATGCTTCCACCTTGTGTATTCTCAGGTTATTAGGTGAGCAAGAACTTGGCGCTACCAAGCGGGAGGAGAGGGAGGCCGACGCACCAAGAGAGGGTCCAAAAGTAGGAGATGACGACACTTCACTTATATCAGTGGGAGAAGCCACCAAGATGTTAGAATCACGTTTTCAAGCTTCAAATTGAATATTAGAGAAGACAACGCTTAGGAAGCTCAATTGTATATAATTTTCAATTCTGAACTTGTTTGGGTTTTTGGCCAAGTCTGATGTGTCATGGGCTGGTTTGTATCTATATTAAGACATATTATAGGTGTGCTGGACTTTAGTATTCGTTTTGGGTCAGCTTTAAGGTGATGGCAATGCCGAAACTTCAAACGGGCTGAAAATGAATACTTGGGCCGCAAAGGAAGTTGGGTTGTAGCCGAAGGAGGTGTGCACCACCCTCATGGGCCAGCAACCATGTGGGGCCCACCTCATGGGCGCACACACCAAGGTCCCCAGCCAACAACTTCGTATTACTTTCGGTTTAGGTTAGATTTTCGTTTGGTGGCCGACTAGATTAGTGGGGACAGCTATAAAGCCTTGGCCGCTGCCCCCTGTAATGGTTGAATGTTAATTTTGAGTATAAGTAATTTCTTGCTCTTTGGTTTATACTTTACGCTTCCACGAGAGTTGGAAAGCTAACTAGTTATCGTTCCACCAGATTATCGGTTACCAGTGTTCTTGTTGTTCCTCACAGATCAGCAAGCCATTCTTCTTGGTGTGGTGAGAAGACGGAGATCCAGAGCGTGTTGCTTGTTGAATTCCGGTACACATGAGTCTGTAATCGAGGTAGGCAATCGCGTACTTTCGTTCAGCAGAATTCATGGGATTTCAGGTTAGCCACATATCAATCTGTAAAGGGAGATCCTACGTCGTGAAGATCAGACACCCTCGTATCAATATGCTTAGTATATAAAGGAATACAAACTGACTTGGAATGTATTATCCTTCATAATGCAAACTTCCCTAATTGATAACTTGAAAGGTATTATCATTCCTAATGCAAACACCCCTAATTTATACTTGGCAGTATTAAACTTTCCTAATAGCCACTTCCTAATATGATGCAAAGGATGCCCCACATGATAGCGTGACACGCCTGCCCTGTCACGCCAAGTAGCGTGGCGTGACAGTGGTGCCTTGTCACGCCAACGCGTGTGGCATGACAGTGCTGGCTTAGGTGCCGCCGCCCACTTAGTTCTTCATTTTTTCCCAAATCTTTCTCTTTCTCCCCATGTGTCCTCTCTCCTCTCCGCCCCAACTTCCCCAAATCCGGCAATTTGGAGCTGATTCGACGCCCATAAACCCGTGGAGATCATCCCCTAAGGTAATATCACCCATTCTATCTATTTATTTCACTTTAAATCAGTTTGATTTGTAGATTTAGGGTTTATGCCTAATTGGATGTTTGAGTGAATTGGTTAGAATGTTTGCACATTAGCCACTTGAGTGTATGATTATGTTTCGGTCACCTTTTGCAAAGCTTGGTTGCCGACTCTTACCAAGTTTAGGACCTTTTACATGCTTGGTTAGAATTTAGGCTAGGGATTGTCACACCTTTTTACATGCTTGGCTGTATGTGACTGAGAGATCTTGTTTCTTGGGAAAGTCATGCTGTCATAGCATTTGCTATGATTTATTTAGCCTCCATATCTTGTTGATCTTGATAGTTGGTCAAAATAAGCTTCAGTCCCAACCTAGAATAAACTGTTTGCTATTAGATTTCTGCGAAATTCATACGTTTCAAACCATCGGCCCTCGGTTGTCTAAGCTGAGCATACAAGGACGCAATGCAATGCTATGAAGATTTTGCAGCTCCCTTGACCTCCACCTAGCCTCTTTGCGCGAAATTCTCCAAACCAAGCTAGCTAGTCCCGTTAGTCTCGCCATATCACCGTGTCAACAAAAACCCCCAAATTCTCCCACACATTCCTATGGTGCATATGCATTGCTCGAGAGGTAAATCTTCTATCTCCAATCATGTGCTTCATCATCCAAAGTCTTAAGAAGATGTGCCTTGTATGCTTTGTTGGTAACACATACCTTAAGTAGTCGATGCATTATGACTTGGGTAACCCTAGGATTGTCCATAAGAAGAGTCGAGTCACTTTGGCACCTACTCTACTCTTGTCCTTACCTCTTGTTTGGGCTAGATGAGCATAATTTGTCATAAGCAAAACAATATGTCAGCAGCATCACGTCTATAAAACACATAAGGAGTCCATGGGATTGTTTGATTTGAGTCTATGTCCTACATCTATAAAAGCACAATATTTTACTCCTACATTTCAAGTTAAACTGTATAGTCTCGAATGGAGGGAAGGGGAAGTTGGTGTGCTTCTCACTTTGGGCCAGGTTTCCTAGTACCAAACCAATGTCAGTGTGGTCCAAGCAACATGTTCATGATGGCCCCTTCTTCTCATCACTCCTACTCTTCCTTCCAACATGTAGCTAAAAATATAGTACCAGCAAGAAGAACTAAATACCATGAACAAAATCCAGTCCCAACTGCCCCTTGGGCCCCCACTCCCTACGAAAGTCTAATCTCCACCAAGAAAATGTACACACGTCACAGTACCCCTCCAACATATAGTCCTAAATTGTTTACTTCTTGTTTTTCCCCAACAGTGTAGGTCTTGCTTCAAATGTAGTAGTTTTTACCATTGTGTTTGTGTGCCTTTTGGACTTATAGATTTTGACCCTAAATTTGTCTCTGAAACCTTTCTTCTAGAAAAGCCTATTTAGTCATATATGAAATGTTTAGTACTACTTTTGAGCGTAGTTGGTACCTAAGGTATGTAGTACTGACTTTCCAATGTTTTGTTTGCATTGTTGGATATAGATGGATAAAGTTGTACATGTTTTTACTGGTGGTCTAGTTAGCCAAACTGGGATATATGAATACACCTTGTTGTTTGAATGAAATGAATCAATGCATATATGCATACATGTTGCTATTTTCTGTTGGCAGAGGTATTGTCACGCCAGTGCCCATGGCGTGACAAACTGGTATTGTCACATCAGGAGCCCTAGCGTGACAGGACTTAGCACTAGAAGCGGGGACTTGGCTTACAACGCCAATGGAATTACCCACCCACTGGCGTGGCAGCATGGTTCTGTCACGCCAGCTCCCATGGTGTGACAGACTAGTACTGTCACACCAGAAGCCCTAGCGTGACATGACTTAGCTGTAATGCCAGTAGAAATGAAAAGAGAAGGAAAGCAAAAATTGAGAACAATCCAAAGGATAATAATAGGGATAAAAAGGGTTTTGCTGTCAGAACCCTTCGGCTTTGGAAATGTCGAATAAATTGTCGCTCACTGATGTTCCCAGACCGTCTGCGACCAGTCAGCGCCTCTCACGTATGTGGGTATCATTATTCAGCAATAAGAATCCAACGCCCATGATTTTTATCAACTTACCTTCTGTAGTAAAAAAAAGCCATCAAATAATGCCATTTTTTACCCACAAGCTTTTGGCCATGAGGTAAAACCGTATTTTATACCAAGCCAATAGGAGCCACAGAGAAGGGAAGGGATAAGACCAGCCCACCACAGTTAAGGTGCAAGGGGATAAGACCGGGCCATTCATAGCCAGCTGAAGCTCCCCACAGCATAAACATTGTCTCCTTCTCCCAGGCAAAACCTAGAGCAAGAGCTCAAGCACAACCCACCAGAGCAAAACCAGAAGCCACCGAAGGCAACCAAGCTAAAGTAGTAAAGGAGAAGAGGAACTAAGGAACGCCAGGGAGCACATCATTATCGCCACTGCCCGCTTCTAAACCGACAACCAAGTAGGCTACCCCATCCCTCCATTTATTTTATCCATTACGGTCGAGCAAGCACGTCACACCACTAGGAGGCGTAAAGGAGCCGAAGAGGGGAGGGTAAGAGAAGACTTCCTTGATTAGAGCTCGTAGGAGGTGGTGACACCACCTAGGGATGGGCCGACGCATAGGGATGCGCACGGCGGACGAAGGCTGAGCCAGGCACAAGGGGAGCTTGGGCGAGGCAGCAGGGGGAGCAGGACCGAGGGTGGCGCCAAGCACCTTGCTGCACGTGTAGGGGAGAGAGGGGAAGCTCGAGTAGAGGGCTGGCGTCGGGTAGGCCGAGCCTAACCTAGGGCCGAGCCGTTCGGGCGAGCCGACGTCTGAGCGCTGGGGACATGTTGATGATGGCGGGCGGGCGAGCGGTCGGTGATCGACAGAGCGGGCCGAGTCGAGTCTCTTGTAGGTGGGCCCGAGTGTCGCTGAAGCAAAGCCGAATCAAGAAAGAAGTAATGGGGAGTAGAGGGGGATTGGAGAATAAGGGAGATAAGTGAGGAAGAAGCTAGGGAAGCATCGACCGTAACCAAGAGATAATGAAGAGAGAGGAAAAGAGAAGAAAAGGAAAGTGAAGAAAAAAAAGAAGGAATTTAGGGGCGCGCGAATAAATTTTATTCGCAAGATTAGACGATGCGATATCTAAACCTATTATTATTTTGGGCACCAGGTTAGCAGGACAGTGCCCAATGAGAGGGATTTGTTCGTGTCAGAATGCACGTAGGAACAATGTCATTCGTATGTGTGCATGTATTGCTACAATGCATTGAGTCTGTTTGAATGCCTATTCAGGTGGAGGTTCTGGAACGACACCATCCGCACGTTGCTCCGCTCCGTTTGGTTAGCAGGCAAGTGCATGGTAGAGCGGTATCATGCAAATGGTATGAAATATGCGATGTTTTCGTGTTATGATGATGCTTATATGGTAATGGCAATGATGATGGGACGGGGTGAGCAATGAGGCTACCCTGTTAATGATGATAATGGATAAATGCATTCTGCATCATGGTAAGAATGCACGAGCCAGGTTGCTTAGAATGTCATGTAACTATTCCGGTGAGGTCAGTAAGAAAGATACATGACTAATTCGGAGTGCTCTAGATGAAGTCTTACATCTGTAGGGATTAGATAAAATCCAACAATGTGAGGACCCCGTCCTAACGAAGATGAGGGAAGAGTGTGTCATCGACAGGTGAACACTCTGCTAAATCGGTATCAGCTGATGAGATGCATATGAGCAAATGAGCATGTAGATTATTGGTGCATTGAATTAATGGAGAGAAATGATAGAAATAATGATATGGTTATGTTTGTATGGACTGTTTATCATTTCTATTATGTGCTTGCTGAGTCTTCGGACTCATCCTTGTCTATTTTGGTGTTTAGGTGAACGATGATGATGGCATGCATCGGGAAGGGAGAATAGCACATCCACGTCACATGTAGTCATTAATACAAACCCATTTCCCTATATAACCACTTTTGTTGTAATATGTGTAGTTGTTAAATTAGCTGCGCAAAATTTGTGATGAGAATGATGTCATGGTAGCATTCTGGGCCTAGAGGATGGGCTGGAGTGTTACATTAGCACTAGAAGTGGCGACCAGGCTTACAACGCCTCTGGAATTGCCCACGCACTGGCGTGGCAGCACGATTAAGCCACACCAATTCCCATGGCGTGACAGACTGTACTGTCACGCTAGGGCTCCTGGCGTGACAGGACCAACCCCCAAAAAAGACAACACTCCATCGCTAGTTTTTCAGACTGACAAGATAATACTCTGCCATACGGGCTACTCACATAGAAATAACCACACCCTGCCGCCAGCTTTTCAGATCAACATGACAACACTCAACCTTTGCCAGCTTTTCAGACTGAAAAAACCAGACTCTGCCGCACAACCTTTTCAAAGGGACATGACAACACTCTGCCTCACTAGCTTTTCAGATCGAAAAGACAACACACTTGGACTCAAACTGGTCAGACATAAATGACCATAATCATGCTTCCTTTTCAGATGGAAGTAACAACACACTACGACACTACATTTCCAGAATTAAACACACTCCATGTATCGGTTTCTTGTGTGTTCTCCCTCCGCCGTGAGTATTACACTCTATCCGCTTATAGAAAGAGGTAGAAGAGATACGGGGGAAAACACAACACATCACATCCAACACTACACCAAAGCTTGGTTCACACAACTAAAAGGAAGGAGATAGAGGATTCGATGAACTTCTATGCAAGGATACCGCGGAAACGAAAGTGGCTTGTTGAGATGGCTAAACCCTACCAGGATAATTCTATGAAGGATGTCCCGGTACCACTGGAGTTCTCAAGCCCACAATGTGTGCGCGAAGAACCGGCAAAGATCATCCAGTCTACACACCCGGCGACGGCCGCTCGGGCGTATTACACGTGCGACCACTACGTCGTAAGCCTATCTTGCACACACAAAGATTTTTCATATCATACGTTCCATTCCACAAATCCATGAGTACACCCACGCATAATGGCACAAGGAGATGCAATACAACTTCTTCCAAAGGATCGACATCCTGGAGATGCACGATAGGGTGTTCATCTAGCAGAAGTACATGTTGAACTATGCGATGCGAGTCGAGATCTTCAAGCGTTGGACACCTTACGTACCCGACCCCAACCCAACTGAAAAGGTATTGGACGAGCCCAAGAAACCAGATGAGTACGCCAGGGCCAAGCAGGCGACACATAAGGGAAAGGCTCCTGCAAGTGAGACCGTCGACCGTACTAGCGCTCCCCGTCGCCTGGACGCACTCCAGATCGAAGTGGTAAGTTATATTCGATATGCATCATAATTATTAATTTGGTCCGACGTTGTATTATTCTAACATCATTCAAACGTTCAGCTCGTCTCGCAGGACATGACTGACTTCGATACTGGCTACCGCCGCTGCGGGCAGCAAGGAAACAAGTGGAAAGGAGCGATGGGCCGCCGAAACTAATGATTTTTGTTCAAATTGACTTTATTTCTATTCCAAAAATGTGCATATATATCGTAGGTGTATTTCAGTTTATTGCATCATACATGATGTCGTTCCTTATGCATGTAACCAAACCCTGCATGCCGTGTAATTTGCAACTTGATTATAAAGTATATTTCAATTTGCAACTGCGTTGTGGAGCCGACTTCAAATCTTGTTCTCTTTTTGCATTCAATTCTTGGCGTAGTAAGGCAGGGAACAACATAAAAATAAAGGTTTAAAAGACATGTTTTGGAAGTAAACACTAAATGATCTTCGATCCCTAAGTGACGACGAGCACTACCTATCATTGCAATAGGATGAGATGTGTCTGCCTATTCATCTATCTGTTCAGTTAAACTAACTATGTCAAAGGTTCGAAATAGGATCTTTTGCCTAGGACTGTGCATTCAGTTAGCATCGTTCAATTCTTGTTATATCAAATCAGGTTAATTTTTTTTGAATAGATGTTCGTGTAAAATCAAATGCTAAGAATGGTGTACATGACCACATGAAACAGTGAACTTGTGCATTAAAATTTTATCTTTTCCGCCAAATGGTCAACATATTTTATGCAACAATTGTAAGATTTCTTTATTTGGAAACACCTTCAAAAAATAGCCAAGCAAAGCGTGTGCGCGAGGGCTTGTGTGGAAGGTTTTATCACGCCAAGTATAATAGAATATCAGCATATTTTGACCACACCATGTGTCATAGCGTGAGTAAAGATGTCAGAATTAAAAATAAATCCAGCGATATGTTATTTTAAAATGTTATTAAAGGAGATTAAATATATAAAAAATTCGTGTATTAGTCGTTGTCACGATCGAGGGGCGCGCGCCTATCGCGGTGGCCACCACCTCCCATCCACACCCGCGGTCGCTGCGCCGGTCCTCCGAGATTTGATTCTTTAGACGCGGATTCTTGTGCCTTAAATACTTCTGCCCAAGAAGAGACCCCTGCTCCTGCAGTTCTTGTGCTCTGGATCGGTGGAAAGTTTGGAGCTTTGCGGGCTCAGAGGTCAGGATCTTGTATTATTGTTCGGTACGCGTCTCCGCCTCGGTTCTTGCTTCATTGTGTTGGGGTTGGGAGGCTTGCTCATGTGACCTTTCGTGGATTTGGTCGTTGTTGCTTCTATGAAAGATTTGGGACTGTCTCTTGTTTTTGGGTTCTTTTTTCGGTAAGAGATTAAGAGTTTGATCTGATGGTGAAAATCTTGCCCGTTTGGATCTGAAACTGCAACAGTACTTGATGTAAACTATGGGAGCTAATTTCTCACGAGTGCTCTACTCCTGCACTTCTAATTTTAGTAATCTGTTCATGTTCTTGGATTCAGTAGATTTCTGACACTGATATTTTTCACAGAAAAAAAATTAGTGGGGTTTAGAGTTTACATTTCTTATTTATCGCTTCCTCTCGTCTTAAGCGGCGGAAAGGATCCACTGTTACGATACCAAATCCTTGGTGCTGTAGCTTCCTTTTCTTTTTTCCGTGAGTGCCGGGTTGGTCCTGTTGCTTTCGGATGGTCCTTTCTTTGTCTCTTTTTACCCAATTTGCTTGCATCCTTATCTCTTCTGATTGCTTCCAGTGTCACCAAAGGGACCGGCCATCTACCTTGTCCTGCAATTCTTGGGGTCTGGATTGGGAGTAGAAAGAGGTCAACTTTGTGTCAAAGCCATTTTTTTCATTGCTTCTTTTTTTTAAAAAAAAATTGCATTGCTTCTTTTTTTTTTAAAAAAAAATTGCATTGCTTCTTTTTCCCCTTCTGTTGTTCATTGTTGAGTTCTATTGTTTGTTTTGCTGGTAGATCCAGTTTTGTTCTCCTTTTCTTTTCTTTGATTCTCTTGAATGAATTATGAGTTTGTGGTTTCCTGGATGAGAAGTGGGAAATTTCGTGTTTGATTCATTATAAATCTTTGTTGACTGTTTTGCTTGGTTTTGACACAAGTGCTCTTCTTGGGTTTTGCTTTGCTTGCAGGTTCAGTTTATTGGTTTCATCTGCTCAGCTACTGGATTGCAAATTTAGAACTGGAAGGAAGAATTTGACTAGAAATGGGGCAGTGCTGCAGCAGAGCTACGTCCCCGGATTCTGGCCGAGGAGGTAACAATGGTTATGGCTATTCTCACCAACCAAAACCAGCGCAAACACCTCCTAGTTACAACCATCCTCATCCGCCAGCCGAGGTGAGGTACACTCCGCCAGCGATGAACCCTCCGGTAGTCCCACCTGCGGTTGCCCCGCCGAAGCCTGCACCAGACACGATTCTTGGCAAGCAGTACGAGGATGTGCGCTCGGTCTACTCCCTTGGAAAGGAACTTGGCCGGGGGCAGTTCGGGGTGACATACCTTTGCACTGAGATTGCTACTGGTAGGCAGTATGCTTGCAAGTCCATCTCCAAGCGCAAGCTTGTGAGTAAGGCTGACAGGGAGGACATTCGCCGGGAGATCCAGATCATGCAGCACCTTTCTGGGCAACCAAACATAGTCGAGTTCCGGGGAGCATATGAGGACAAGAGCAATGTGCATGTAGTGATGGAGCTTTGTGCAGGCGGGGAGCTGTTTGATCGGATTATTGCTAAGGGGCACTACTCGGAGCGTGCGGCTGCTATAATGTGCAGAGCAATTGTGAATGTTGTCAACATTTGCCATTTCATGGGAGTGATGCATCGTGATCTGAAGCCGGAGAATTTCTTGCTCGCGACCAAGGAAGAGAAGGCAATGCTCAAGGCGACTGATTTTGGGCTCTCAGTCTTCATTGAAGAAGGTAATGTGAATAATATATCGGCTGCATATGCTTGGAAATTGTGTCTCTTGTTGAGTATGATAGCAACTGGGCATGTATTTTTTCTTAACTTAGATCTACTGAATTTCATAGACTGGTGCTAATTTTGGGGGTTGGCAGGGTTACGCTGTTGTCTATTCTGATTTATGGGGGGTTCATCTCATTTTGGACATGTTATGTGTAACCTCTTTGAGAATGTAAACATATCATGCCATAATACTTTCAATAACTAGACAAAGGTAGTTCTCTATACTGTCGATCACACCTAGGCTTAACAAAGAACCAGCCAAAACTGGTGATTTTCAGCCATGTTCAGTTTGAGGGGTTAGAACTTAGAACTGAAAAAAAAACAGCCGGTTCTATCTTCTATGACATTTAATTAATAGTGGGGAACTAGTAGTGCAGTACTAGTGTACTACTGGGCACTGGCAGCTTAGCACCTTTTGATTCTAGTTTGGTTTTGAGAACCACAGTCACTATTGCTTGGATTAAAATGTGAAAATGGTGTACCAATTAATTAAATTTTAGGGGAAATCTGTAACAATTTAACATCAATATTTGTCCTTGTATGTTCCAGTCTACTGCCTGCATCTTGGTATGATATGAGCTTGCTCTTTTTTTAAAAGTGTAATAGAATTTTCTACAGAATTTTAAGGTAAAATACACCTATTAGCAGGCAAAAAATGACCAATTAATATTGATGCATTATAAAATTCATCATGTTAAAGGAATGTTATAGGAGCACTACAACCGCCATACCAGTGTGTTCATACTTCAATAGGGGAATGACATTGCAACCTGCTAGAAAAGTTGAGAGATTTTTGCTATTCACTACTTTGCTATTCACTACTATGTATCTTATTCGTTATTTGAAGAGTATATATAGAGATTACATAGGCCTCATGGGCTACTGGGCTACATGGGCTAAGAGAGGGAGAGAATATACAACACTCTTAACACCTCCTTTCAAACTCAAGGTGGATCAAAAGGATCTGATGCATTGAGTTTGAGTAGATGAAGTCAATGATGTTCTCAAGTCTGAGCTTTAGTGAATAAATCCGTAACTTAGGCTCTGAGGGAACATACTTGAGGGCGATGGTCGACTGCTGAAAATGAAATTGTGTGAAGGATGCATCAACACCAATGTGTTTTGTCAGCTCATGCTTGACTAGATCACTTGCAGTCTGAGTAACACCTGTATTGTCACAAAAGAGAGGTGTAGGATTGTCACAATGGACACCTAGATCAATCAAGAGTCATCGAAGCCAAATGATCTCCGAGATGGTAGCGACAAGAGCTCTAAGCTCAGCCTTTGCACTAGAGCGTGACACAACAGTCTGCCTCTTGGACTTCCAGGCAATGAGCGAAGTAACAAGAGAGATATAGTAGCCAGTGATAGATCGGCGATCAGCAGGATCACTCGCCCAAGTGGAGTCAGAGTAAGCGTTGAGCTGGAGCTGACTCGAACTAGCATAGAATAGACGTCAGGACGCAGTCCCCCTCAAGTATCTTAGCACACGAAGAACATGACCATAGTGGACTGATGTGGGAGTACTGACAAACTGGCCGAGCATATGAATAACATGAACAATATCTGACATGGTGACAGTGAGATAGACAAGACTCCCAACGAGCTGACGATAGCGGGAAGGATCTGTCAGCGGTACACCATCTGTAGATCGAAGCTGCAAGTGAAGCTCTTTGGGTGTGGCAGCATTACGAGTATCAGTCATCCCAGAGCGAGCGAGCATATTCTAAACGTAGCGATGCTGAGAGAGTTAGTAGCCATCACTATCAAAATGAACCTCAATCTCTGTAAAATAGCTCAATGGTCCCAAATCGGATATCATAAATTGTTCACTCAATTTTTTCTTGACAAAAGTCACGTAGTACATATCATCTCTTGTGATCAGCATAGCATCTACATACAGCAGAAGCAAAGTGCGATCCTGCTGAGAAGTGTGAATAAACAAGGCAGGGTCATGCTCACTTGGAGTAAAACTAGCAGCTCGAATCACAGAATTGAAACGCTCGAACCAAGCACGAGTCTGCTTGAGACCATATAGAGCTCACCTAAAATGACAAACTGAAATGCTAGAAGAATATGGGAGTTGTACTTGCTTGCCAAGTCTACAACCCTTGCACTGAAAATTTGTGTCAACAGAAACAAGATCAAGAACATCTTGACGAATCAAGATAGAGAGGCTTGAGCCACACAAGTGCCCCAAGCGATGATACTATTGAGGAAAAGATAGGCAAATAGAAGTGGATGCAGAAGGACACGGGGTAGATGAACCAACAACTAAGGGTGAAGGAATAGGGGTAGGAGCAGTATCAGAAATGGAGGATAAAGGAAGACTCAGACGATCAAGAACATAGAGCCCTGCAGAACCTCTATAATGATGGCATGTACTAATGACAACTCTTGTTCGACGATATTGCATGTCGAACCCTACAAAACAATTCATATTTGCGAGCTACCCGACAGAGATGAGATTCATGGAGAGCGTGGGGACAAGTGAAACATCTGAAAGCACGAAGTGAGAGGTGGAATGAGTCCCCGTAATGAGTGACCGTGCTGGCGTTCCATCAGTTGTCAGAATCTTGATACCTTGTGCAGCAGGACGACATGATATGAGCTGGGTTGCATTAGATGTCATATAGAAAGAAGCTCCTGAATCCAATATCCATGTGAGTGAAGCAACCGACACATGATATGATGGTGCAGTAAAACCGGTGGATCCACTGGAAGATGCCTGCAGCTGACACAACTGTATCTAAAGGTTGCTCATCTGAGTGTGGGTCTGACCAGCTTCAACTCAGGCTTCAGCTTCAGATGGACTCAAGCAAAGAAGTAGGAGCCAGAGCCGCTTCAGATGGGCTATTTTCGGCTTCAGCTCTCAAGTAGAAGAGCTGGAGTAGCTTCAGATGGGCTCCGATCGAATTGGAAAGCAGCAAGCAGAAGAGTCGGAGCTGGAGCAGCTTCAGATGGGCTCCGGTCGAATGGGGAAGTGTCGGGACCCGAAAATACATCTCAGGAACCCTCTGTGTATTCTGAACGAGTCCCGGATCAGTAGCTAGCTCACACAGGAAACAGTGATGAAATACGATCCATTTATTCGATTTAATTAAAAAGATCTCAAAATAATAAATAGTAATAATAACTGGACTTTATGGTCAATGTTTACTTAACTTGCCACGCAGGGCTAAAGAAACAAATAAACTCTTGCAGCGGAATGAGATACTTGGAAAGTCAATCAACATGTCCACAGGCAATCGAGTGGAGAATGCATCCTAATCCGCAAAACCTTCATAGTCCTCCTTCTGAAAGAACCATTGTGCAGCTTGATATTCTTCAACTGATCAACAAAGGTATAAGCCGTGAGTACATAAAGCGATCAGCAGGCCGTAGGGAAAGGTATGCAAATAGTATTCATGCAAGGTTTGACAAAAGTTAGCTGTATGGTTCTTTTTGCAGAAAGCAGTATTTACAATGAATACAGTAAATAGATTGAAATACGTAATTGAAAAGAATAATAAATAAGTAAACAATTTCTTTGAAACAACCAGTGAACTACCCATTCACTTCCCAACCAATCCAATGATAAGTGATTTCTCCATTCACCAATCGACACAAATCACCAAGTGAATTACCCATTCACCGAACAAACATTATATTCATCAAGTGAACTTCTCATTCACACTCCGACACATTTTATAAGAAACTCTATCTCATGTGAAATCCCTTAGCACATCCATAACCGCGGACATGGCTATTCGAATAGTTTTACACTCTGCAGAGATTGTACAGCTTGACCCACAAAACACGACTTCTCTAGTCTGTTTGGCATCCGTCGATACCACTGCTCACTACCTTAGGTAAGCAGTCTAGAGCACGTGACAAATCTTTTACAAAGCTCCTTCTTAATCCAGCTCTGTCCGCTAAGATTTCAACATTGAATGTCTAACCGACCAGATAGGGCCCCCCTCTTGCGCTATAGTGAGTACGTCCCCCGTAACTCACACTTCCAAGACAGAACCGAAATTAAGATATTGCTAATTAATCAGCTAGGTCCCGCCCATACAGGACATGTAGTTGTACGATTAAGGCCCAATTCAATAGCGCACAAGATTAAATTCTTGACAAGTTACTTAGGTGATCTTTCTACAAACCCACAACGTGTTAACCACACCCCCACTATCCACCGACCACTCCCATGAGCGAAAACTATTTTGTTTAGCCAATGACATCCCCTGCCTTGGTACTCAAATTTTAACAACAGTTGTTAACCACCACTGTTCTATATATCATTAAATCAATATTAATCATTATGACATAAGTGATAATGAACCCATCGTAACTAAGTTGAACTAAGCATTAATACGATACCCATGTTGATGATACAAATATGTCCAACTAAAATTTACCATTCTAAGGTGACAAAGGATTCATGGCATTCAAATAATCAATGGAGGCATAATGACAACAGGTAATAACTAATCCGAAAACAATTTATATAAAGATATCATGCAATTACATTAAACAATGTACTTTTGAAATCATAGGTTCAATATGATCAAGGGACTACGGCTTGCCTTGGAATACCTGGTATTGGTCTTGATTTTGGTGTAGTCCTTGCTCAAAATTGCCCGAATTATCAACGTCTACTCGCAAACAAAGCAAATAAACCAAATAAATACAAAACAGAGATAAAACAAACTTCAAAAATTAAATAAAAAACTTAGATAAATAGAGCCCAAATTTAGATGAATTTGCAAATTTGGATGGGCTCAATCGGAGTCCGGATGCAAAAGATATGGGCTTTGGAACATTGAAATCACATAAAATGATGAAATCAGATGATGAAATCAGATTTTATGGATTTACTGGAGTTATTTTTCTAGTAAAAAATCAAATAATGACGTTAGCTGACGTTAGCACCGAATTTCAGAAATAAAAACAAATCCGTAAAAACCCTACTGAGACTGATAGTGGGCCCTCGGTCTATAGACCAAGTTCACTCAAGGGTTTATGAGTCTACGGGTGTATGGCTCACGGAATAGTGGCTCTGACCAGCGGGGACCACGTGACAGAGAAAAGGTTCATGATGAACTAGGTTTACCCAAAATCTAAACTGAGTTTGGGACTCGGGTTGACACATCTATGCACACGTGGCGATGACATGATGCTATGAGGGCGACACGGAGGCAAAGGATCTGAGGTGGCTGCACACGTGGAGGCCACGTCACCTGGTGACGTCAGTTCGACGATGACGCTTCTAGTCAACAGCGGCAACGGAGAACCGGAGCACGGCGGTGACGGTGAGTGTGCGCATCGAGTAGAGAGGGATATTGCGCACACAATGGTACCAATTAGGGCACGAGAGGTCGTCGGGGTTGCCCGAAATTGTCACCGGAGCGGAGGACGAAACCCGGTTTTGTCGGCGATAAGCTTCAGGGGCGGTTCAGGGTAGCGGAGGAGTGCTCGAGGTCTCCCTGGCAATGGCGAAGACAACAGCGTAGTCCCCGGAGGAGGAGCGCTACCGGTGGCGGCGGAATTCAAAGAAAAGCTTGCGGCTCCGAAACCTAGAACTCCAAATAGCGGCGGCGCTGCGGCTTTAAGGATGGAATTGAGCTGAGGTTAGGGATGAGAGGGCGAAGGTGAACCTCAGGGTCCCCTATTTATACCCTGGGGCGAGCTCAAATATGGAATCCCCAAATTGTGAGCTTCTCGGACTCGTTTGATTCTAGAGATAAGAACAGATTCGGGATATGATTTTGATTCGAGAGGATACGGAAGAGATAGAGATTGATTCCAACACATTTTCCCGAGACAAAATAGTTGGAGACGCTTTTGTTGGACGAAGCTTCAACACGCGGCCAACAATGGTGTTGTCGGGGCGACACGCGAGGAAAGGAGGCGGGAGGTGGGAGACGATGGCGCGGGCCCCACCAAGCAGAGGGAGCGAGCGGCGCGCGAGCGGGCTGCGCGCAAAAGGGAAAGCCGAGCTGGGCTGCACAGAAGATGGACTAGGCCGCGGGAAACTGGGCTACACAGTGACAGGCCGGACCGGGATAGTGATGGGTTTCGGCCTATTCACTGTCCCGGGATTTTAAATAGGTTTTCTTTTTTATAAAATAGTGAAAATCTAAATAGCAAATGAACTCAGAAAAATCCAGAAAATATATATAAGCATATAGAACCAAAATAAAATAATTTTGACAATAGTTGACGTTGAAATTATTAATATTAAATTGTTTTTGATCTCTGAAAATTCTAATTAAGCTTTAGCTTTAGCAGAAAGATTCAAATGATTATTTTTCTTTTTAAACTTCAAAACAAACCAAATTTTTGGGATGTTACAGGAAGCAGCAAGCAGAAGAGTCGGAGTCAGCGCAGCTTCAGATGGGCTCTGGTCGAATCAGGAGGCGGCTTTGGACTGGCTCCAACTGGATCAAGAGGCAGCAGCTAGAACCAAACGAGCAGAGAACAGTAGGACTTCTGGAACCTCGTGTGGGCGCCGCGACCACCAAACTTCTTGGGCTCGCAACGCCTAGGGTCGGCGACGAGGAGGGTGCGATCGTAGCGGAGCATGAGCTCAGGGCAGCAGATCAGGCCGGCGACGCAAGCTTGAGACAGTGGTGGCGATGGCAACGCGAGCTTGAGATGGCGGCTGCGACGTGAACTCGGAGCTTGAGGACGAGGAGGCGTCGGTGACACGGCGGGTGCCACCAGATCCAGGCGAAGAAGACAGTGGCAACAACGAGCGACACGCCGAGCACTCAGCTACGACAGTCGACAAGGAGGGCGTGAGCGGCGACGCTGCAGTGGACGGAGGCAGAGCAGAGCACTTCAGGCGACAAAGCAAAGGAGGGCTTCAACCCTGGATCCGCCGGATTCGAGTTGGTGACGAGGCGCCAGTGGCAGGCTCAGTAGCGGTGACAGTGACTAGGGTTAGGGTTTGGATTGAGTGGCTCTGATACCATGTTAGAAAAAGTTGAGAGAAATTTTTGCTATTCACAACTATGTATCTTATTCATTAATGGGAGAGTATATATAGAGAAGATTATATGGGCCTCATGGGCTATATAGGCCACATAGGTTAAGAGAGGTAGAGAATATACAACACTCTTAACACAACCACTATCCATTGTTGGAGCACTTCGAACTATTGGAAAGTCCTCCCTAGATCCTGAGGGTTAAGACTGTTTAACTCTTTATCCATTTTTTTTGTTATTGGCCCCCAGTAGTGCAAGCCCACAAGTACAAGGTTCGGACATCCCACTGGACTACTGTTCTGGTTGACCCGAACAGTGGTAGGGAAATGTGCGAAATGCTAATAGAACTCTTCTACTTGCAAATAAATGGCCACACTGTACTGTCGCTGTCATTTGCGAGTTGCCCACCGGGTCTGTTGTCTTTTCTAACATTGATCTGGCAACATTTACTATATGGAAGCAGGGAAGTATCTCTCCCAAGGTTGTGTGTCATGGAGGTACTGATATAAGTAGTACGTTCAAATTTGATAAAAAGTTAGATCTTCTGAGACATAAATCGGCATGATACGTACTATCATTTCTCATTTTTCAAATACATCAGCTGCTAGTTATGCTGGTGATAGTGAATTTGCTGTCTAAGTGTGAGAATCTGGGCGATTTAACTTGTCATGCTTAACCCTCCAATTGGTTCTAGCATCGTAAATTAAATTTCTCGTTCTCGATGTATTATGTACCTCCCAGGAGCTGTACACATACACCATCACAAACATTAATATCAATCTATACACAAGTTCTCACAATATCAAAACTCAATACGTTATAACATATTGAACTTACAAGGTTCAATTTCATACAAAAGGGCTGACCGACCAAATAACAAGATAAATATCAAGTATGCTGCGGAAAACAGTAAATAAACTGAAATAAAATCATAAATTAACCATTAACCAAGTCCCAATGGCTTGCCATAACCCACAGGGCAACCGACTGGGTTCAAACCGTTGCAAATCGATGTTCCTGCGCAATCTTTCTTACTCGATTCGATCTCGATACCTGCTATCCAGATTAGTAAACAAAAGCAAACAGTGAGTACACGAATGTACTCCGCAAGACTTTACCAAGCCTATACATAGTTACATGCAAGCTCTGCTCAAAGGAGAAGGCTATAGGGTTCATTTTCAGCACAAAGCAATATTTCAATTTAAATACAATATAGTAGATTCAAATGGTAAGTGAGCAAACATTTTTAGTACATCAAATAACAGCGAGTAATTAACTTTAGACATCAACTAAACATCAACAGGTGGCTACCCCTACAGCACACAACAATAGCATGAGAACCACTCTCAATACTACCCATCAAGTTTTAAGTTTAAATTCCAAAAAGTTGAGTCTAATTCTTGCACGACCTAACCAAGCATTGCCATAACCGCAGGGGTGTACAACTTTAGCCACATGTCAGTCCGCTCCTTTTGCCACCGAATAAAGCACACTTCCGAAAGTATGACGGCAGAGCTAAGTCCTACGAGATGCTTTCCAATTGAATGTATTAATCAAGAGTCGCACGTACGGGGGTTAATCCACCGTGAGCCGCCTGTCCTTGGCTCTCACGGGAAACTCATACGTTGTGTCGAAGCCATCGGCCCAGCCTCAGCAACTGCCGATGCTCCTTATGCGAGGGAACCTAAATCCGGAACCCACCCCGCACATGCCCAACAACAACATAACATTTTTTTCTCCTACATCTACCACCGGCAACTCATTAATTAACACCTTCCAAAGTACTAAGTCAAGAGGGTTCCCATATGCCCTCATGTGGATACACACAATAGTGCTTGGATTAGTGACAAGTAATTAGGTCCTTGTTGATTTGGGCACAAACCGTTCACACCAGACATTCACACCATACATACCATTTGCCCAAGTTCATATTATTTTATTGTCATTTTTAATTTTTCAAATATAATAGCACAGGGTGCTACATATAACATAATAAAAATGATTTATATGATCAAGGTCATTGACAAAGTCGACAACCGTCCAATCTACCGGAAACTAAGCATTGCCAAGCATGACATCGCATAAGCATAGTAACTACCTCTAATCGCAAACATAATTTGACGAATAAAACATGCATACATACAGTTGCAAAACAAAATAGTAGTTTTTAAATGTAATGGAATGGGTGCTCGCTTTTGCTTACTGGTACTCAGGGCAATGGTGCGGAGAAAGGTTGTCCAGGGAGCTCTAGGCTGCTATTTAAAGGGGGAAGGGCGGAGAGTCACGAGGAAGGAGCTCGCAATGGCGACGACGCCCTCGGGTCATGACGCACGGACAAGAGCATTGTCGAGGGGACGACGACTCGACCGAGCATGGGCGGGAGCGTCTGAAACTACAGGCGAGGGCAAGGAACCATGGGCAGAACGGTCCGAGACTGGGGGTGGTTGGTGGCGCTCTGGCGTGGTGCTGCGATGGCGCAGTCGCGTGGAGAAGACAACCTGCGGGTAGGGCCCGCAGGTCAGCGGCAGAGGGGAAGTTGTTGGGCGAGCTGGTTGAGCCGAACCAAATCGGCTCAGGTGCGGTCCGGCTGAGTCGGAGGAACAGTAAAGAGAGAGAAAATGGGTTTTCCAAAATGGCTGAGGTGGTTAGGTAATTTTTAGACAAAGCCCAAAAGCTCTTAAAATTATGAAATTTTTAGGGGAGGCTAAGGACAAAGAGATGATAGTTATGTAATTTTTCTAGGATTTTTCATGCAATAAATTTTTCTCTATAATTATTCTAAGTTTATGTGGTGGTGTTTGACTTTTGATTTTCTTATTTTGACTGGCTGTTTTAAAATAGCAAATAATTTTTAGAAATTGTGAAATTTTAGGGTGAGTCTCTAATATGTTCCAGAACCTAGGAAAAATATTTCCAGTCACTGTTCACTTGATTTGTTTGTATTTTAAATTCAAATTCAAATTGAGCATGCAAATCAAATGGAAACCAAATAACCTCCAAAAATTTCAGAAAAAATCCAAACAAGCAACAAAGCATATGAAATCCAATTAAAATATTCCCAGCTATGAGTATTACTATATTTTCAAAATAACAGACATATTGTAATTTAGAGATAGAGAAAGTATATTTGCAAATTGAATTTTGGGATTGAAAGTTCCTCAAGCATCTTAAGAGCATATGAGGTTTTACTATTGATAATTTGTATCCCAAAATAAATATTCACATAATTGAAACCTTTTTAGTTTTACTCCAAGTTCAATTTGAGCTTTTGAATTGGAGTTGTATTGGATCACTAGGTTTAAATTCCAGTCTTCAAAATCAAAGGACTTTCAACGTAGGGTTTATACTCCACTCTGGACTAAGATTTCAAAATCTTGACAAACTTTTATTTTGTTTTAGAAATTTCATTTCTAGATTTTGGAAAACCAGGTTGTAACATATTTGCTTTGCAACAAAAAGTTTTTAAAAAGTCCAAAATTTCATAAATGCACGGTAGATACTTAACTAATCCAACTTAGGGATTTTGAGTTTTTACACACTGGTTGTTACATATAGTTGTGCGCTTCCCATGTATAATAGTGATGTTGGTGGTGGTTGGGTGTGATGGTGGAGGATAGACAGCTCCTCTGTTTTCTTTTTCCTTATACATTTTCATCATTGTCATCTCCTATACTGAATACACCATGCTTCCATGATCTCTTTTCTGACTTCGTACTAGCTGATATATATCTCGAGAGTTCATCATATGGTTCTGAAAACATAACTGCTAGTTAACTACCCTTTTTTTATTTGTCAAGCTAGTTTGTCTCATTCTTAATCAATCGAAGAGAGCTTAGGCAATTAATATTACAAGATCCCGAATTTCCAACTTTTCTGTGGTTATTATTTGTGTACTAACTGCCTTTGAAATACATCAGGAAAAATGTACAGGGACATCGTTGGAAGTGCTTATTATGTTGCTCCCGAGATCCTTAGGCGAAATTATGGGAAAGAGATAGATGTTTGGAGTGCGGGCGTTATTCTGTACATTCTTCTCAGTGGTGTGCCTCCATTCTGGGCTGGTACATTTGCCTCTTAAGATCCCCTTTTACTTTCACTTGTGAATTCATGTATACAATTAAGCAGTAATATTTCCCTTATGTTGTTATTCATCTTCGGTTTTGCTTTGTAGAAACTGAAAAGGGGATATTTGATGCTATTCTACATGGGGAGATTGACTTTGAAAGTCAGCCATGGCCATCGATTTCTGAGAGTGCTAAAGACCTGGTTAGAAAGATGTTGACACAAGATCCAAAGAAAAGAATTACTTCAGCCCAAGTTCTTCGTAAGCTTCTTGACTGTACATTAACCTCCAATTTTTTTAGTTCCTTCGGCAAAAGTTAATGTTTTGTTTATTAAATTCTTGATCAGAACATCCATGGCTCAGAGAAGGAGAAGCGTCTGATAAACCTATTGACAGCGCTGTTCTTTCTAGGATGAAGCAATTCAGAGCAATGAATAAGCTGAAAAAGATGGCACTGAAGGTTATTATCTTCATAGTTATGCTTAATTGGCTGCCTTTTCTTTTCCCTGGTTCTTATAAGTTATAAGAAAATGTGTATGCAGGTTATTGCATCAAACCTTAATGAGGAAGAGATCAAGGGACTAAAGCAAATGTTCATGAACATGGACACAGACAGCAGTGGGACCATCACATATGAAGAACTCAAAGCAGGGTTAGCCAAACTTGGATCAAAGCTGTCAGAGGCTGAAGTAAAGCAGTTGATGGATGCTGTATGCGTCAATCCTGAGCTATTACAGTATGTTTTTGAACCATGATTTTCTTGACTTTGTATGCTTACCTTGTGATCTGTTCCAGGCTGATGTGGACGGCAATGGATCGATTGACTATGTTGAGTTCATCACAGCCACAATGCATAGACACAAGCTCGAAAAAGACGAGCATTTGTTTAAGGCATTCCAGTATTTTGACAAAGACAACAGTGGGTGAGTATTCTAAATTGTCTCGTCTCAAAAATTGACGTCACAATTCACAGTATTAGTTTTTCATCAAATCTTGTCTGTGATACGTGATCATCAAAATATCGTCTACGATACATGATTATGTATCACAGTTTCACATTTTGTTGACAATAACTGCTCGCTAGTATACCATACACCTGTGCGTATATATCCCCATGGTTGATTTGACATGGTTACCTTAATTTTATGCAGCTTCATCACACGAGATGAACTGGAATCTGCTTTGATCGAGCATGAAATGGGAGATGCAAGTACCATAAAGGACATTATATCAGAAGTTGACACAGATAATGTAAGTTGTTCAAAATTATCATTTTTTCAGCTACATTATGTTTATTCCTTCCTTCTTGATGGTGTTCTTTTGGGTATTACAGGATGGGAGGATTAACTACGAGGAATTTTGTGCTATGATGAGAGGAGGGATGCAGCAGCCTATGCGGCTCAAGTAGTCTGTTTCCTTGTAGAAATGATGTATTATTAATTAGTAACTTTTGTTCGTTCTTTTTTCATGGTTGGTAGTCGACGGATAAAAGTTTTACTCTGGACGTTGCTTTTGCATTGTTAAGATTGTGTATATCTTCTTTGCTCGTGCATGGTGTTCTAGTACGTTGAACCCTCCAGTACTTTGAACGTCCTTGCTTTTGTAAGTGTTTCTGCAAGTACATCTAATAAAGGAGCATTTTTGCACCTTAATTTTGCATGTTAATTTCGGTTGTAGCTAGCTATTCCATTGCTCTGGGATAGTTCTGAAAAATAGCTTCCGACTGGGGCCGAATGGTAGAACAGCTGAGTTGAAGACGTTTGGAGCACTAACTGCATGTCCTTGGAGCCTCTCAGCTGCGGCGCTCGGGCCTGCCTGGTGTTGGGATCGGATTTCTAAATCCGAACTCTCTGTGTATTTCTGCACCAGTCCCAGATCAGTAGCAAGTGCACACAGTGGAAACATTGTTGATAACCAGTTCGAATCAGGAAATACATTAATAAGTAACTGAGTACCGGCCTTATGTCCACTTATTATAAAAGAGGTCAAAAAAACCATAAGTCTTACAGCAGTGGAAACAACAAAAAGAATAAACTTCGAGTGGTGACCCATCAAAATGCCCACCGGCATTCGACTAGGGAAACGCAGCCTAGTGCCCCGGGAAGCCTTCGTCGAAGCCACAGGCGAAGTAGTCGTAGTCGTTCTCGGCATCTTCGTAGACTTCTGAGATTTGTTGAGCGTAGCATGTGAGTACATAAAGTAATCCGCGAGTCTTGGGAAATGATGCATATGCATAACTTTAACAATTTGGCATATAGGGTTCATTTGCACAAAGCAGTATTTTCAGTTTAAACATCTTTTAAAAAGCTTATTTGACAAAATATGATTAAAAAGATAGAGTAAATTAAATTAAACTCTAATGCAGGTTCCAACTACCATACATTAGTAAAAATGCTCTAACCGTCAGGTTTTCAAGAATTGAGCTCTAGCTGCTCAACTGGCTCTAACTGCCAGAACCAAAACCCAAAAGTTCCAACTACTCTCAGATTCCCAAAATAAATCCTTTAAAACCAAAACTGAAATCTACCATGTGTATACGCACCTTGTCTGCCCTTGACCGTGGGCACGGCTATTCGAATAGTTTTTAACACTCTGCAGAGGTTGTACAGCTTGACCCACACGAGACAATCAACTTATACTGTCCGCTTACACGCTTCCGAAGGTGTGTGACTAAGCGATTGTCTCATGGCTTTTACAATACTTTATCCTAACACTAGCCCGTCCGATGAGCTTAACCCCAAGTCGTGGACGTCATTTACCATCGACCCGGAGCTCACCGTTGTGAGGGATAACCTGCCCGGACTTGGATGTCTTTTACCAACGTCCGACGCAAGCCCTGACAGACATGGACGTCAATTACCATAGTCTGCACTACCAGGTAAAACCTACCATCTACAGCCTGCGGGCGTAATGCTAGAACATAGTAAATTATTCAGCCACGTCCTTCCCATTTAGGACATGTGATTGTACGATAATGCTTGATTTGAATAAACACAAGAGTCAGTCCTTAATCGACCAGGGTGAGACAAACCAGACTCATGCCACTCACCCTAGTCTAAAATATTTTTCACTATTTTTATTTTGTTTCCAAAAATTGACATTACCTAATGTCAAATATTTTTCAAAATTTAAAGCATAACAAATAATAAATATTTTGCTCCCTCAAAGGTTAAACAGGAACAAAGCACGTCTAAGCAATTCTACCGTATCAAACTATTCTGCAACATTGTATTCAATAATACTGACTTTCCTACACTAGGGTTACAAAGATGTAGGATATCACATATCAAGGATGATAATAGCAAACTTTAGGTTTTTAACTAACAACCTACAGTTTAACTTATCATTTAAATAAATTAGCAATGCATAATAATTTTTAAAACTGAAAACATATTTTACAAGTCATAGGTTCAAAGTGGTCAAAGGAAACTCGCCTTCAACGTAGGTTGTGGTTGCTGTGTTCGGTTGGTCCAAATTGGTGTCGACGGCGTCGGATTCTAAACACGCGAAATGATACAAATAAATAATAGAAAAATAAATAAATTACAAAATAAATACTGGAAGAAAGAGAATGAATTTATATGAATTTAGGATCAAGAATCGACGAATTTGGAGTTCGTACGAATGAGAACGGACATCTGGAAGATTGATTAACACATAAAATGATTTAAAAAAAATAGGAATTCACTATTGTGAACCACTGTTCACTGAAAATCCCAAAATGGAGGAAAAAATGTGGCCACTGGATTCGAACCCGAGACCTCAAGGCAGCGGCAGAGGGCGCCAACCTCCTCTAACTAACTGAGCAATTGCTCTTTTGTGACTATAACCAAAGCACAAATATTTGAAGCTTAGTGAAGAGATTTTTCATCCAACATAAAGAAACGGACGGAGCAGCAGCTCCAGCCATGGCGGCTCAAGGCACGGCTTTGCCGGCGTGGGAGGCATGGGGCACAGCCAACTACCAAAATGAGTCGATGAATCCTCGGGGAAGGCATGGGAAGCGACGCCTCGGCCGGCGACCGCTCGAGGCGACGGCGGCGCGAATCATAGCACTGGCCGCGCAAGGCCTCACGGCGGTGCGGATCTCCGGCGAAGCCCTAGCGAGGGCGAGGGAAGCACGATGTAGAACGCGACGATGTGAATCCTAAGGTGGTGATGGCATGGAGAGAGAACCTTTGATGGTGACGAATTCCGGCGGAGAAGGTGATTCGGCGATGCACGGTCGTCGACGAAATTCGGACAAACGAAGAGGGGATAGAGGTTGGGATTTGAGGCGAATCGAAAAGGAGGGCGAGAGACACGCGGTGCTCTCTTTAAACTGAGTGGAAGATGCCCGAGTCGACGAGGAACGCCGCGGGGAAAAAGTTTCAGTTTTCGGTTGCAAATAAAGAGAGCAAGTAACTGAAAACTGCATTCAAATGAAAGGAAGAAACGACCAATTGATGGTGTAGTAACGTAGGTGAGGTTAATACGGACGTTTTGGTTCAGACGGCATTGAATTTGGTGCTTCGTGTGCAAAGAAACGAGAGAGGGAGGTCGTGGCAGCTATTAATGGAAGCTTCGGAGCTTCGTCATGGTGACGGCCGGCAGGGGCGGCGGCGACGGTGGCCAGCGCTAGGGAAGGTGGCGGCGGGGTGAGGGGCGGCCGGTGGGGTGGTCGGTAGGGGCCGGTGGCTGCTGCCATTGAAGCTCAAACGGAAGAAAGAAATACTACAGAGATGAAGGCTTCGGCTGGAGGTAGAAGAAAGGGAGGAAGGAGGAGATAAAAGAGAGGGAGGTGAGAGCTAATCAGCAAAAACTGAACTACCGGTTGGTAGTTCATTCGGTTGGCTTGGCTTGTTAAGCGTGCACTTGGGTGGAGTAGGGGCAAGATGGGTGACTGATGAGAATCCGGATTTTTATTTTTATTATTATTAAAAAAAATTAGAAAAAGAAAGAAGAGCAACATAAATAAATAAATAAATAAATAGATTGGGTCAAGAGATTAGAACGGATATTTTTCTGGAGATTTGAATTTGAATTTTCGGAATTTAGATTGGACAATGAAGTTTGGAATTTGAGATTTCCTTCCAGTATTACACATAAAATACAATTAAGATCTAAATAAATTTCAGATAATTTTAAATAATTAATTTGAAATTAAATTTTAGAGAATACGAATTTTGTGATGTTACACCCGGCGAGCACGAGCCTTGGGGCGCGCGGGCAAGGACCGAAGCGGATAAGGCTCACGGCGCGCGCAGGCAGGAACCATGCGGAAATAGAGGGGGTGTGAACTGGGGTGCGCCGCTTCTCTTAGGAAAAACGTCGAACATGTCGTGGGTAGGGAGGCACATCGTGTCGGGGCTGAGGATGGAGTCGGAGTTAGCGTCGGCGTCGGGGGAGGCGATCGAAGGAGGAGGGAGCTGGTCGGAGCGGCATCGGTCAAAGGGGGAGGGAGGCGGAGGATAGAGTCAACGTCAGGGGACGTAGTCGGAGGAAAGAGCCGATCGAAGGAGGGACAGAGGCGACGCACAACGCGGAAACTGTCCAGTTGGACGATCTTGTGCTGCACCCATCCAGGTCCTCCAACATCATCCAAACCGGTCTCCCTTTTCCACACACGGATGCTCTGTTTCAACACCACGGCGAGGCCAAGCCCACCATCGTCTGTCAGCATGAGCTGAGATTGCAAATAGAGAAAATTTTCATCCATTGGCACCATGATCTCAGCTAGGCTTTGCCTACCCTGGTCAAACTCAATGATGTAACCCTCAGGACGCAACCAGTAGATGGCATTGCCGACAAGCGTGCCGGGCTTCCTCTCAGACGCAAGCATCCGATGAGTAAACGCAGACTCTGCAGAGATGAGCTTGCCCCATGCGCGGGACTCCGATGAATAAACGGCAGCGAATGTCCGCCTGGCGTGCTGCTTATCGTGTCTCCACACCAAGATCACATGGAAGGGATTGCACGGGCAATCACTTCCAGGCGTGTGGTCGCAGAGAACCGCCCCGTAACCGATGTGTTCGGCGTCCGAGGGAAGAGGGGCACTGCGGCAGCAGCCAGCCATGGGGTCCCACACGTGGATCTCGCGCCGCCCCATGTTGACGAGCAGAGCTCGGCCATGGCGACAGTCCAGGAACCTCGAGTTCCAGTCGTTCTGAACCGGCATAGAGAAGCGCGCGGCTGGGATACGATCTGGCGGGTTGCCGATGGGGACGAAGCGGTGGGTAAGTCCGAGGTCGGTGTTGTGGAAGAAGCCAAGCAGGGGTGGTGTTTGATGGAACGCGCGGAAGCGGCGAAGCAACTCGGGGTTAGAGATCAAGGTGCACCAACGCTTGCTGGCGAGGGAGGCGCGAAGGAGGGAGGATGGTTGCGCCGGGAGGCGGATGAGGATCTCTGATTGGAGGTCGTCGTTGTCTAGTGGTGAGGCGTAGGAGGGATGGCGGCGGATGGAGTTAGGCTCAGGCTCAGCCATGTTGATTTGGCGAAAATTGGGCGAGTTCTTTTAGGCTCGACCTTTTCCCTCTTGGAAACAAGGAAGAGATGGATCGGTGGCCAGGGATTTTAATACCGGTTCAAAAAAATTAAGGAGGCGTGTGTGTGTTTGGCCGGTACGGACGATACGGTCGATAATCGAAAAAAATAAATTTAAAAATAAATTTTTGGGATTTTAAATTAAAAAAAATCAAATTCGAGTGAAATTCAATCAAATTTATCCTAAATTTAAGCAAACCGGAAATTTCGGTGCCGGTTTATGATTCTACCGAGGGGTCCGGTAGAACTGATAGAACTAGTTTTCGATTGATTTTTTCGTCGATACTGAAGTCACTGACGGTGGTAAGGAAGACTGGGGGTTTAAATTTTGCCGTGGATATTACATATAAAAGGGAAGGAGGATGAGCTCTAAACTATTTTGCCACCGCCGCCACTAAAGACGGGGCTAACTACACCTCCCAAAAGCACTAGCTGTGGTGTGGATCCAACAATTAGAAAATGTACCTTATATTTCAATAGAAAAATTGGAAAACTCTTTATTACCAAATCTTTTTCTTGTAACCTCTGCTACTTAAAAATATCAATTAATGGTCGTCTGTCCTCCTACTCCGATCAGTGAGCTACGGAGGGCCAGATCGCACCCGCACCCACGTTTTCTGCGCTCCCCCGTTCTCTCGCAGAAACCTCCGCTCGCTAGTTACAATGCATTGAGGCCTATCTTGCACATCATCTGATTCCTGAACGGCAAGCGCGAGGTCGACTTCATCTTTGCCAGCGTCGCACGCCACGCCGTTGAGCTGATGGTCAACCTGTTCGGGAACTACCTCATGCAGAAGCTGCTCACCGTCTGCGACAAGTAGAGGATGGGTGTCATGCTCACCCTCACGAAGGAGGCGCTCGTGCTCGTCAGGATCTCGAACGGCGGCGGCACTGTCCCCATCTAGAACGATGAGAAGCTCGGGAGGCTGTTGGCTTGGGTGATCATCACCCACAGCGGCGTGCTACCCAACATCAACTCGGTGGTGCTTCCCAAGAAGTCAGCTGAGAGGGCCTCCTCCTATGCACAAAGGTCGCCGCCAAGTCGCCCAAGCGGGGGTGACCGTCGCGCACGATGGGTGCTAGATTCAAAATTTTCCACCTTGCAGCAAAGGCAAGCACTCCTTCCTTTCCCATTCCGATCTCGCACCGTTTCTTGGCAATCTTATTTAGAATATGAGCTAACAATGGAGGAGACGCATGCATGTCCTTGAGCTTGCCGGGAACACAGCCTGCGACAACAAGAAGAACGGCATGATCCCGCGGCACAACTGCTGGCGAGTTGGAAAACGAGGAGATCGTGAAGCTACTGAATGCTCCGGCCTCCAGGAACCAGGATATAGGTAGCAGTTGTAGCATGTACTAGCACAAGGATAATTAGGGGCAGATTAAGCTATGTTCACCTACCAGGAGCATCCTACTTTTTTTTTTCTTGTGTTTCTGGTGTTTGCTATGATGTACCCTAAACCTGAATGGTTGAATATTGCACTGATGCAGCTAGCACTAAGTAATGAATTGTGTCATTTCTATGTAAACATCTTCAGCACACATTCAGGTTTTCTGTTGGATATATTATGTGTTGTTGAAAATTTATCCACAATAGAATGCTATCAGTGCTATTGTGGCCATATTTTTTTTATGTGAAGTGGTTGCCATGATGTGAATAGTATCAGGTAGTCTGCTGTGACCTGTTATAGCAACCTGAATCTGCTTTTTGTGATATGTCATTGAGAGGATATGCTGCATATTCAGCAGCTAGCATCAGGTAGATGTAGTTCCAGTATAGTGCGCTAAGCTTGTGCTCATGTAGTTCATGTGGGAAATTCAAGTGCTTGCTCATGTAATACTGGGCTATGACCTAAGTGGTATGCTGCCACATCATTGAACTGCAGCTTAGTTTTTTCAATGCTCATGTACACTTAGTTCTTTATTGCTGTTCTGATCGTTTAAATTTTAATTTTGCACATAAGTGGTCTGCTCGCTGCTGCTCTTTCATGGAATTGCCTTGATGGCACCTGATACTATTCATCTATGCCACAAGCAATTTTCTCATCACTGCAAGTGCCTTTTGCTGCAATTTCCTCATGAATGCAAGAACATGCTACTGCATTTTTCTTAGAAACATCAAATCTAACACAATTGTCTGAGTGGTGCAAGCATAGTTGGGTGGTTGTAATTGAAATAGTATTAGACGCTTGTACTTAGTGGCAGAATGGTACCAGGTATATCCATGGTTCATGAATAGTATTATATGACATATTTCTTCATTGCAGTAGAGACCGAAATAATATGTGGTTTAATCCTGGCATTGAGAATCAAACAAGCAGCTTGGACATGTGAATGGCTATCATAACTATCGTAACTAGCATTTCACAATTTTCACAAGTCAACACAAGTCACATTCTGAATTCATTTCACAAACATCCAATCCGAGACAAGTCAAATTCAAGTTGACACGACATAAGTCATTGTCATCCATTACCAAAGGGATAAACTTTATCATTCGGTCTTAACATAACTAGGTTAAACATTGACACAATTTAACACTTTGGTATTATTTATTTAAGATCTGTTGCAACGCACGGACACCTTACTACTGGAGATATAAATCTTCAAGGTATAATCAGGGTATTCTCATTTCGAATTAGTTAATATTTTCTCTATGGATTATATATTGCTTACTATAAAATTCCTAGAAACTTTCTATCCAAACATACTCTCATCACACCAGTATATACCAATGAATTGGAAGGTGCTCCTTTTCAATGTCAAGGAGACTAATTTGTGACACACATCCCATATTAGGGGTTAAAACCATCAAAGAAAGAATCGAGGAAGATTAATTTTCAAGTTTATTGGTATGCGTATTGCTATGAAGCTTTTTATGGTCGAGGAGGATCGTGGCCTTCTTTCATGTGCAGAATTCATCAACTATCAGTTAGTTTCTTCAAGAAAATATGGTAAGTGGTGTTTAAAAAAGGAATATGTCGATTGAGTCTTTTTAGAGTAATATGGTAAGTGAGTTGGAATTGGCTACTTTACTCATCATCGAAATTTCTTCCTTGTTAATCCTTAAAATGTCGCTCTCTCTCTTTTTTCCCCTGAAGCTCCACTACCGCTCCTCAGCGACTGGTTGCATCGAAGACAACCATGTGCTCCTTGAGTCCTTGTTGCTGGAGGTGGCCGACGATGATGGACTGAGGAGTGTGGTTGCCATTACTGTTATACGAGACGGCGGAGGAACGACGAAGTAAACAAGAATCAATCGCAGAGAGACACGAGATTTAACGTGGAAAACCCTCCCAATGCGAGAGGGAAAAACCACAGGCGCCAGCCAGCAACAATCTTCACTATATCGGGGTGAGGTTACAACGCCGGGGATTTACAACTCTGATTTCTTATCCCAAACGGCGGCGGCTTACAGGGAATATATAGAGCAGGGAAACCCTAAGTCGACTAGGATCCATACCGCGGGGGGCTTCGCCCCCCCGCACCCCCCAGGCGTCTCTGGGTCCATGGGCCTTGCACTATGGGCCGCTTCAGGACTTCGCTCCGCTCCGGCCCTAAGCCTCCGGCGACGGGCCTCCGCTACGCTTCGTCCAGAAGCTGGCCTAATTGATGTATAGAATTTGGATCACAAATCAACATACTCCACCTTGAGATAAATTCCTTCCTGTAGCATAAAACAATCCTTCACCCTGAACACAACAAAGAAAGAAAATACTTTCGGCGCCACACAGCCTCTTGGGCTAAGCTGTAATACCAACTAAGCTTGAGCAAAGCTCAAACTTAGCAACAGGAACTGGCTTTGTGAACATATCAGCAGGATTCTCATGAGTGCTAATCTTGCATACCTTTAGCTTACCCTTTGCAACAATATCTCTGACATAATTATATTTAATCTCAATGTGCTTTGTCCTCTCATGAAACATCTGATCTTTAGTGAGATAAATTGCACTCTGGCTGTCACAAAACAAATTAATGCAAGAATCAAATCCAAAGAAGCTCGAAGAAACAAACCTTTCAGCCAAACTGACTCATTACTTGCTTCACAAATAGCCATATATTCTGCTTCAGTGGTGGACAGCGCAACAACATCCTGCAAATGTGCCTTCCAGCTCACAGCACAGCCTCCAATGGTAAATACATAACCTGTGAGCGATCTACGCTTATCCAAATCACCAGCATAATCTGAATCAATATAGCCAACGAGTTCCTTTTCAGTCCTGCCAAACTTCAAACAAGCATTCGATGTGCCTTGCATGTACCTGAAAATCCACTGAACAGCCTTCCAATGCTCTTTACCAGGATTAGCCATATATCTACTGACCATACTCATAGCATAAGATAGATCCGGACGAGAGCAAACCATGGCATACATCAAAGACCCAACAGCACTAGCATACGGAACTCTGGACATGTACTCAACCTCCTCATCAGTACTAGGACATTGTGAAGCTGACAATTTAAAGTGAGGTGCAATAGGAGTACTAACAGGCTTTGAATCATGCATGTTGAAACGATGAAGCACTTTCTGAATATAATTTTGCTTGACTAAGAAACAATAAACCGAAGCACGGTCTCTAGTAATTTCCATACCTAGAATTTTCTTAGCGACACCAAGATCCTTCATCTCAAATTCATCGCTCAATGAGTCTTCAATGCGGTGATTTCTTTCTTGCTCTTAGCGAAGAATCAACATATCATCAACATATAACGGCAAGTATATAGGTGATCCATCAACAAATTTAATGTAGACACACTATCATAATCGGATCTTTTAAAGTTATTTGATAACATAAATGAATCAAACCTCTTATACCATCGACGAGGAGACTGTTTCAAACCATATAAGGACTTCTTCAATTTGCAAACATGATCCTCCTTACTGTGCACTATGAACCCTTACAGGTGGTCCATGTATATCTCCTCCTCAAGATCTCCATGCAAGAATCTCAGTCTTCACATCTAGTTTGCTCAAGCTCAAGATCACGCATAGCAACAATACTAAAGAATGTACGGATTGAGCTATGCTTCACAACCGGGAGAACACATCATTGTAATCAACACCCTAATCATCAAACCTTTAGCTACTAACCTTGCCTTAAATCTTGGAGGCTCACTAGGAGATAGACCATCCTTCCTCTTGAAGATCCATTTGCAACATACGGTCTTCTTATTTATAGGCAAGCGCACCACGTCCCATGTGCTATTTTTCTCCGTGCATCTCTTCTTGCATAGCTGAGATCCACTTCTCATGATCTCCGAAACAATGGCTTCAGATTATGCGTGGCGGCTCATGAGTGTTCTCCACTGCTCAAAGACAACTAAGAGCATAATGAATCAAATTACACTCTTCAATTAGTCGGGATCGAGGACCACAACTCCTCTTTTCTCTGCGAAGTGCAATAGGTCGATCGTCTTCTTTGCAAAGCAGAGATAAGTCTTTGAACAAGATCAATAGTATCATCAATAAATTCATCTCCTCGATCATCCACGTGCTCCACCGCACGTTCATATTCTCACGCTCATCATCGGATCATGCAGTACAATATCTATGGGTAAACCGTCATTAAACATCACAGATTCATTAAACACGACATACGCTTATGAAGGTCTTTCTTGTTTCGTGATTCCATAGCTTATATCCTTTTACTCCGAACCATAACCAAGAAATGTACACTTAATAGCTCTAGGCTCCAGTTTTCATTATCAACATGAGTATAAGCGGTGCAACCAAAACTCTCACCGTGAATAATCGCAGATGTACGCACCATACCTCAATGGGAGTTTTCTTGTTGAGTGGAATAGAAGGCGACTGTTGATCAAATAGCATGCGGTGTTGGCGGCCTCGCCTAAAAACGCTTGCTCATCTTTGCGTTGGACAAACATGCAACGAGCCTTTGATATGATGGTTCTGTTCATGCGTTCACCACACCATTTTGTCGCGAGTGTACGGGATGGTGTGATGCCTCACAATGCCTTCCTTCCCGCAATAATCATTAAAATCATGCGAGCAAAATTCACCACCATTATCGATCGAAGTAGCTTTACCTTCTTCTCGGTTTGCCTTTCTATCATTACTTTCCACTCTCTAAAAGCGACAAATGTATCATGTTTACCTTTCATAAAATAAGGCCACACTTTTCTAGAGTAATCATCAATGATAGTAAGCATATAATTTGCACCACCATACGAGGTCTTACGAGAAGGCCCCACAAATCGGCATGTACATACTCAAGTATACCTTTGGGCGATGTCTCGAGGTATTGAACTTTACCCTCTTGTGCTTACCAAAATGCAAGTGCTCACGAAGTTCATCTTACTCGAGTGCAACCATCCAAAGAGTTCCTCTTCATCAATTACGCCATACCAAGTTCACTCATGTGTCCAAGACGCTTATGCGGAGGTTAGTATTATTATCGAGAGGCGATGGCGGTAGTAGCGGAACCACGCAATGTACTTCCTCTAAGCACATATAACTTGGCAGAATTCATATTACCAACCATGTAAACGAGAGAACCTCTTGATACCTGTCGGTGTATTAGAACCGATCTTACGTAAAGATTGTTTGATTCGGGGGGTCTCCTAGAGATGAGATCACGCAGAGTGGATTGACACGGGATGTTTAGACGGGTTCAGGCCTTCTCCGGAGAGAATAATAACCCTAATCCTGTGTGTATGGTATTCTTGATCATCAAGTAAAAGACTAAGACTCTTACAGAGAATAGCACTTGTGTTTCTACTTGACTAGCTCTTGTTCGCTGTGTCCCCCTCCTTTATCCTTCTGATTGATGCCCTTATATAGTCGTGAAGAAGTAGTCGTTTTATCCTGCGGGAGATGCGCCTAATTAATCCAGTAACGGGCGCATGATGGCAGTAATTACCGGCGCCTCGGCTTCTTCACGCCGTCTGGCAATTATCTTCCAGAGATAATGGGGTAATTACACACCATTAATAAGCGGAATAATAGTGCGTGCGACCGTTCGATTCCTTAATCAATTGGACCCACTCTTTGTAGGTTTAATTATAAGGTGGTCGTAGTTTACACGGTCGTAGAAGGACTTACGACCGGTGCAGCGATCGTAGAAGGACTTACGACTATGTAGTGGTCGTAGAAGGACTTACGACCATGATATAGTCGTAGCAAGACTTACGACTATGGGGGTGATTGTAGAAGAACTTACAATTACTTGTTAGGCCTCTCCCTTATAGATATAAGGGGTACTTCTGGGGACTATGTGACATCATATTTACCCATAATAAGAATTATAGATAAAAGATAAAATGAGGATTATTAGATCCTCGTCATCTAGCCCCACAGCTTCAAGTGAAAGTAACTTACTTGATAAAGGTTTCAGTAAATGGACTTACGACCATGAGAATGTCGTAGAATGATAGTCGAAGGAAAACTCTTCGACATTTGAGTCTTTGCTTTGACCAGAATTTACTTGGTCGGGAAGGTTGCTTACGACTATCAAAGAAGTCATAAAAACCCCTACGACCGTCTGGTGGTCGTAGTAGGGGAATCGGAGAAAAAACTCTTCCGATTGATACTTCCTTCGACTAGAAAGACTTGGTCAAGAATGTAATTTCGCTTGGAGGTGACAATACGCACCTATTTTTCTCGAGCGGACCATCCGGGAATTGCAACCGACTCTCATAGACTTGTCCGATGAAGCGGTTCCGGCGGTACAACCATCTCTCATAGACCTATAGCCGAGACGGTTTCCGGCGCGCGAGATCGTCTTGATTATAAAAACTTACCAGAGGTAGACTTGGATTTTTACCTTTCCCCAAATCACTCCATTGTTCTTGAGCTCTTGCTTTCTCCATCCTCGACTAGGTTTCATCTTCTCCCGCCAACCCAAAAAAACTTCTTGCTTCGAGCGAAATGGCCAAGAGAGTTTCGAATGGGAGGAATCGGAGATGGATGCGCTAAGATCAAGATCTTGGTCGATCTGGGAAGATTCGAGAAGGCTCGGTGAAGTGGATTCGACTATCGGGCAAGATCGCCATCGGGGAAAATGGGCAAATTCCGTCTTCCAAGCGTATTGTGAGTCGCGCCTTGATTGCTCGCCCACCCCTTTCTTACGATGAGTACTCGAACACTTTGGGGTGGGCCCGGTGAACTTAGGTCCTAATTCCATTACCATGTTGAGTGTGTTCGTGTATCTCATGCGAGGCGTGCTTGGGGATTCCATGGATCTCGAGTTGTTTCAATATTATTATGGGATGGCTCGACAAACCGAATCGCCGGGAAGTCTGGATCAAGCTCCACGACTCGAAGTCGAAGGAGTATATTCGAGTTTCACCCGGTCTTCGTGGCCGGGCTGGAGGAAGAGGTGGTTCTACTGGAGGGTCACCTCTGAAGACAGCCTTTCTTTTGCGGGGAAGGCTGCCGAAAAGAAATCTTCATGGGACTCAACCCTGAAGATATCAGTAGGATTAGCCCTTATATTCAAGCTATTAAGGACTTGAAGGAAGAAGGGTCGACCGGATGGCATGTGGTGAAGGATTTCATCACACGCCTAATTAGTCCTCTGAAGAAGCGAGCATCTCCTATGTGGAGGTACTCGGGAGAGGAGACCCCACCGAGACTACGAGGAGGGTAAGCAATTGTCGACTTAGCTCTCCGTTTGTTCTTTCTCAACCTTGTCTAATATTTTTATCTGCTTTACAGATCTTTCACAGTGAGGTTGACTCAGTCGAGACTCATCTGTGAGAAGTCCCCGCCACTCAGAGGGGTTCCTCAAGTCATTGCGGCTTTGTCCGCAGATGAAAGGATAGGCGCCTAAAGGTAATCAAAATCGATTCTTTCTTTAGGACTTTATAGTCGTAGAAGATACTTACGACTAATGGTGATCGTAGAATATCTTACGATCAAGAAAAAGTCGTAGAAAAACTTACGACTTGGTACTAGTCGTAGAAAAAACTTACGACTAATTAGTGATTCTTCTTTTTCTGTTTTGCTTTACAGAAAGTAGGCATGGAAAATCGTCAGGACGACGAAGAAGTCGTTCTGATGACTATTGGCGCTGGGTTGTCGAAAGACAAAGGCTCGGCTCCTCCCTCGAAGAGACGTCGACTTGTAAAATCTGCCGATAAGGGGGGAGCAAGCTCGAGCTCTGGTCTTTCGACCAGACCCTCTACAAGGCCTGCGGCAGCTGTAGTTGTATCTGAAGCCGAGGCCGCAGCCGTCGAAGCCGAGGAGGTTGAAGCAGTTGAACCTCTTAAGCGCAAACCTCGCAAGGCTAAGGTACCCTTCTATTATGACACGGAATCTTTCGCAGTTGGTGCCACTCCTAATTTTATTAAGCAACTGGAAAGGAGAAGCTGGAAAGATTTTATGTCTTTTATGAAGGGCGATCTTTGCATCGGCACAACACGCAATCGAGGCGATCTTTATTCGGAATGGTCGAGGCCGATCTCGTCCATCCGAAGATCGAGAAACGAGCTCGGTTCTGTTCAAACTCTGACGACTGCACGTGGTCGTGGTGAGCCAATGTTGAACCTCGACCGGGCGTGGTCGTGGAGAAGAAGAGGTCCTCCGTTGGGAGGATTGCTCCAAAATTCTGGTTAAGACCGAGTGCGAGAGGAATGTGAAATGTACTAAAGCGTAAGAACGACATTTACCTTTTTCTTTTCACAACTTTGATTTGCTTTTCTTTATTTGGTCCAGACTCCTTGACCCAGAATGCTTCTGTGAGAAGTCCATTGCTATTCCTTCATTTCTTGGAGAGGTATCAATGGAGGTGATCAAGCATCACCCTTGGCCCAGCGGCCGATGAAGTCGAGACTCCTAGAGTGACTCCACATCTGCTTTGTCGTAACTCGACCCTTGAAGTTGCGGTATTCTTCGTTGAGGTGGTCGCACGACCATCGAGGTCGTAGAAACAACAGAGGCACTGTGGAAGCCTCTGTCAAGGTGGTGACCACTGCGCACCGCTCGGGAAGGAAATCGTGGAGGCGTTCCTTCCCTACCCAAAGAGAAATCACGAGAACTGGAAGGAGAAAATTTCAACCGTGGTGACTTCTTTGGGCTGCCTCCGTTGTAGGGTCTTCTGCTTACAGATCTCGTGACCGAGTCCCCCATCCCAAAGATATTCCCAATACGGAGAATACTTTTGATAACGAGCGCCTTGAGAAGGTGTGGTGGGACAAGGTCGCGAGGATAGATAAGCTGCAGAACCCGGACCTTGTATATTCGATGTTTGCTAGGACGACTATGAATGTAAGTATCTTCAAAATACTTATATATGTGGCTTTCCTTCACTTCTCACTGTTCTCTTTTTGCAGAAAGCTCTGGAGCAAATTGCTGTTGTCGGTGAGTATCATCGACAACTTTTAGAGCTAAGACAGGAGAAAGAACTACTCTGCACAGAGGCAGAGAGGTGGTAAGTCACTTATCATCCATAGTTGTTTTCGACTTAAATACTCGTATAATGTTTTACGAGAATAGTCATGGAAGAAACTCATGACAAAGTACTAGTCGTAAAAAGCTTACGACTACTTACAACCAGGTAGTGGTCGTAGAAAGACTTACAACCATATCATAGTCGTAGAAAAACTTACGACTAGGTCGGTAGTTGTAGAAGTACTTACAACCATTCGGCTGATGTTTATCTTCGTTCCTGTTCTTTGTAGGTTAAACAGTGATACGAAGACCTTAGCTGATTCACTCGACTATGAAAAAGAAGAGTCGAGGAGGCTAAGGAACGAAGTATTAGTCCTCTCGGATAGACTTCGAGAGACTGTCTCTGCATCTAAAAGATTGCAGGAAAAAATAAACAGTAAGTTCTGAACTTAAGACTGCTTTTGATTTTTAACCTTTACCCGACTCTCCTTTCTTCTCCAGATAAAGAAAAGAGATCACGGAAACTCTAGACAAGTTCAAGAAAAAGCTTTGGTCATTCAGGAGTTTTCCGTATTTCGCGAATAAGGATCAAGAACTCGAGGTTTTAGAACTCAATTAACGTAAGTAAATCTTTACTGTTATCCTTTTGAGTATTTTCCTTTTCTAATGCCAATTTCTTGTTGAAATTGCTTTGCCCAATTGAGAAGCCTCGAGTGAAATCCAAGCAAAGACCTTAATCGCAATGAGTCCGTCCGCATTGCTAAGATGAATGCAGAGGACATCAGAGCGTGGGAGCAAAAGCATGCTGAAACCGTTGCTTCCCATCGAGAAGAGGTCAAGAAATTGGATTCTCAATTAGTAGGTAAGAAATGCTTTTACCTACAATTATCTTTGTGTTATTTTTCTCTAGAAGTATATTTTTGTTTGGCCAGGTATTATTCTTTTCGTAACAAGTGGTGAAAACAAGAAGCTTCGCGAGACTTCGACTTGTACCCAACAGGAGATGGAGTCGATGAAGACTAGTCTTCAAGGCAACATCATTCTCCTGAACAATGTGCTTAGTGAGCTACATTCTGAGGGAAAAACTCCTCGAGAAGATACTATAGCTGCTCACACAAGTACTATTGGGGAACAAGTCGGAAAATTGCAAGAAATGGTGACCACTCTGAAGGCTAATCAAAATTTGAATCAATAAGGGAGGCGATCGAAGCTGCATGAAGTTACGCTTTAGCGAAACTTAAAGCTCAAGACCCCGCCTTAATGTTAAACCAATCGAAGCCGACTTGATCGTCTGAATCGAGGCAAGTCGTGCGATTGAGGAAATCTGATCGATTGGTAAAAGGTGGCGGAGGAAATGCAACTAGGCTCTCCCCTTCGAGTAATCTTGTAACTACCTTGTAAAGCGGACAATTTTTGTTGATGAGTAATATATGATCCGCCTCATTTCACGAAAATCATCTTGTCGAGTAGTTAGTAACTCAAAAGATAATAAGCGAATGAAAGACTAAGAATTGAAGTCAAATTAATAACTTTATCCTAGCCCCGACTATTTGCTTAGATTGTTTAGACAATCTAAATAAATAGTGTTTAAAATGGGGTTTCGAAAACAAAGAGAGGTTTATTTAACTTATAGCTTTTATTACGGTTGTCAAGCCTTTGGTGAAAAGAGTAGAAACGACTCGACACTAGGAAGTTCCTTCTAGTGGGCAGGACCACGTGCAGAGAGGAAAGGCTTCGACTAGGTGATGTTCCCATCTCCGACTAGTTTAATCAAACCAAGAACAGCAACTTGAGTTAAACAAACGTCTTAGAGGACTTTAGTCATTCGTTCATCCTTTTTTGGTGGACTTCGATAAGTCTTTTCCAGTAGCAAAAGTAGGAGATCGGCGACACTAGGAAGTTTCCTTCTAGTGGGCAGGACCACATGCAGAGAGGAAAGACTTCGACTAGGTGTGTCTCTTCCTTCGACCAGTTAAAACAAATCGAGTACACCAAAGGTGGTCGAACAAATGTAAGAAAGTGCACTCTACTTAGAATATTTTTTGAATTTACTGAAAAAATAGACTAAGATTGAGAGAGTTGGCTTTGAGAACATTACGACTAGATAGAACCCGAGCTCTTTGTATTGGCAGCAAAATGAGTAGCAGTCGATGCTAGGAAATTCCTTCTAGTGGGCGTAACCACATGCGAGAGAGGAGAAGTTTCACCGGATGACGTTTCGCTTTTGGCGGTGTAAAGAAAAGCTGGTGTTTTCATATCATAGTCGAAAGATTAAAAAGCACTACTCAAAAATAAGGCAAAAAGAGGTAGAAAGAACCTGGACTTTTATTGCCTGAGAAACCAGTCACACATAGAATTTGCGTAACTGGTCGATGTTCCAAGAGTTTGAGAGAACTCGTCCATCTTCCATTGCTAGTCGTGCAGGCCACAGTGCCGAAGTTACTTCGACCCTTTGTGTAAGGACCTTCCCATTTAGGGAAAGTTTATTCGATTAGACTTGGATTGGCGAGCCTCAATACCAAGTCACCTACAAAGAAGGCCGCGAGGTTGGACCTTACGATTATAGTATCTGCGCAGGCTTGTTGGTAGACCGCGAGCGGATTAAGGCTAGGTTTCTCCTCTCTTGAGTAGGTTAATGTCATCTGCTCGAAGTTGTTCTGATCCGAGTTGTTGAAGGTTTCAACTCGTGTCGACCGCAATTTTAGCTCGGAGGAAGCATGGCTTCGACTCAAAACTAGAAAAATGGTGTTTCTCCTGTTGCTCGACTGGTGGTCGTACGAACTGCCCATAATATGGAGGGTAATTCTTGTACCCAAGCCCCCGAGCGCTTAACAAGCTGGTCGAAGACTCGATTTTTAATTCCTCGCATTATTTGGCCGTTTGCACGTTCGACCGCCCCATTGCTTTGGGGATGTGCAACAGAAGCATAGCATAACTTGGTACCCAACTCGTCGCAAAATTCCTGAAATTTTGCACTTGCGAATTGTTTACCATTGTTTGTAATTATCCGACTCGGAACTCCAAATCGACTAATTACGCTTCTCATCATGAACCTTTTTCGCTTAGTTGTTATCGATTCTGAGTTCACTTGATCCATTTTGTGAGCGTGTCAATAGCCACAAAAGGAATTGAAACCTCCCGGAGCTTTGGGAAACGGTCCTAGGATATCAAGCCCCAGTGCAAAAAGGCCAAGAAAGAGGTATTGTTTGTAATGCTTGAGCTGGTTGGTGTATCTGTCTACCATGGAATTGGCACTGGACACACTTTTTAACCACCTCCATAGCATCGTACAGGGCTGTAGGCCAGTAAAAACCTTGTCGAAAGGCTTTACCAACCAATGTTCTGTAGGAAGCATGCGTCCCACAGATGCCACTGTGTATATCGTGAAGGAGTGTTATTCCTTCGTTTTGCGGAATGCATCGCATGAGTATCCCTTGGGTTCCTCGTTTATAGAGGACTCCTTCAACCAAAGTATACATTTTGGCTTTTCGGGATAATCGATCTGCCTCAAGATCATCTTCGGGTACGGAACCCTTGTAAAGATACTCGTAGATGGGAGTCATCCAGGTATCCTCGTAATCTAATGAGGCCATCTCAAGAGGAGGTGTCTCTGGTTCTTCGACCAGAGACGGTTTTTGGAGTTGCTCCAAGAAAACTCCTTTTGGTACTGTGGATCGGGAAGAAGCCATCCGAGCAAGTTGGTCTGCGAGGAAATTATCCTTTCGAGGGATAAATTGTACCTCGAAACCTAAAAAATGTTTTTCTAGCTTACGTACTTCTGATAAGTACCGAGCCATTGTTGAGTTAGAGCACTGGTACTCTTTCCCGATTTGATTCACGACTAGTTGAGAGTCTCCTCTCACGAGTAGTCGACGAATTGAGAGTGCTTTCGCAGCTCGTATGCCAGCTAGCAAACCTTCGTACTCTGCCACATTGTTAGTGGCCTGAAAGTTTAATTGTATGGCATACTTTAAGGTTTCTCCGGTAGGAGATACCAGACCACCCGACCCAGAGCCACTTAAAGTAAGTGACCGTCAAAGTACATCATCCACCGGTCGTGGAATCGTCTTGGGGATCTGAGCGAGTTCAGATTTGTCCATTCGGCGACAAAGTCCGCCAAGATCCGGGATTTTATGGCGTTCGGGACACGAAATGGAGATCGAACTCCCAAGTTCGATGACCATTTTGCCATGCGTCCATTGTTTCCTTATTATGGAGGATTGCTCCCAAAGGAAACTCGACAGCCGCAACTATTTTGTGCGCTGAAAATAATGCCGCAGATTTCTCGAAGACATGAGGAGGGCATATAGAAGTTTTGGACACGAGGGTAACGCTCCTTAGGCGTGTAAAACTTCGCGTAGTAAACCGGTCGTTATGCGTTTTCCACGTTCTCGACCAAGATCTGCGCTTTCTTTGCTGTGGCGTGGCGGCTAGGTAAATTAAGGCGTCTCTTCCGGCTTTGGAGAAACGAGCAGAGCACTCGAAAGATACCTCTTGACATCCTCAAAGCGGTGTTTGCCTCGTTCGACCACTCAAAATCTTCATGTCTCCTGAGAAGTTTAAAGAAAGGTAGTCCTTTTTCTCCTAGTCGTGCGATGAAACGCCTTAAAGCCGTCATGCACCCAGTGAGTTTCTGGACTTCCTTTTTGGTGTTTGGAGGTCGCATCTGGAGGATGGCCTTTATTTTTTCAGGATTTGCTTCGATTCCTCGTTCAGATACTAGGAATCCAAGCAATTTTCCTGAAGAAATTCCAAATACACACTTCTCTGGATTAAGTTTTAAGCGGTGCCTTCTGAGGTTGTCGAATGTTTCTTGTAGGTCAGTGATATGATTAAGTCTCTTAATGCTTTTTACGACTAGATCATCAACATAGGCTTTCAAATTCCGGCCTAATTGAGATGAAAAAGTCGATTGCATTAAGCGTTGAAAAGAAGCACCGGCATTTTTTAGACCAAATGGCATTTTGATATAACAAAAGGTACCAAATGGAGTAATGAATGCGGTCTTTTCTTCATCGTTTAGAGACATATTGATCTGGTGATATCCAGAATATGCATCTAAAAAACTTAATATTTCACAACCCGCAGTAGAATCAACTAGCTGATCAATACGATGTAAAGGGAAATCATCTTTTGGACAAGCTTTATTAAGATCAGTAAAGTCTACACACATACGCCATTTGCCGTTTGACTTTTGACCATTCTGAGGTTAGCCAACCACTGGGTGGTTGACTTCTCTTATAAAGCACGCCTTAAGTAGCTTATCCAATTCGATTTAATAGCATCTCGTCGATCGAGGCAAATCTCGTAATTTTTGTTTTACGGTACTTTATCGGTAGTAAAGCTAGCCTCGTGCTCGATCACCTCCACAGGGACTCCGGGCATGTCGGATGCTTGCCACGCAAAGACATCTGCGTTAGCTCGGAGGAAGGTAATGAGAGCGTCTTCCTATTTGGGGTCGGAAGTCTCCCCAATGCGAACAGTCTTCGAGGGTTTCTCTGCGTCGAGAGGAACCTCTTTGACTTGGTCGTTCGGCTTTGGTGCGACTTTGAAGCTTCGACTTGCTAGTCGAAGGTGACTTTCATCTCGAGTTGGTATTTGACCAACTATCTCGAGGATCGACGGTCGCAGACTATCGCCATCTTTTGTCACATTGAATTGTGATCACTCCTTTGGGACCTGGCATCTTAAGACATTGATACCCATAATGAGTAGCCATTAAGAATTTTGCCAAAGTTGGTCGTCCGAGTATGGCGTTATATGCCGTATCGAAATCGACCACATCAAAAGAGACTTTCTCTGTCCTGAAATTACTTGGTGAGCCAAATGTTAAAGGAAGAGAAACTTGGCCAATGGGTTTGGCCGAAGACCCCGGTACGATTCCATGAAAGGAATATCGTACCGGCCTTACCTTTGTCCTGGGTACTTGCATCTCGTCCAGGGCTTTAGTAAATAATATGTTCAAAGAACTGCCACTATCAACTAACACTCGATTGACCCGACAGTTGTTGATGGTGGGTTCGACCACGATCGGAAATCGACTGATCGACTCATAGTGATCGGCGATCGTCCTTCTCAAAGAGATGGTAACTTCCACCACTTGGTAATTTATTGTGAGAGGAGTATGTATGGAATTTACCTCTCGTCCGTGACTTTAAGTTGTCGTTTGGAGTCGTATGCCGATGATCCTCCGTAGATATGCTCAACGGTATGTTGCGGATCTTGGGCAGCATCTCCTCATCATCGACCACTTTTGGCCACTCGTATGTCCTACCTGCTCGAGAGTAGGGAGCGGTGCTTTGCCATTGTAGTAGTCCTCGAGCTTCCTTTGGAAAACTCGGCAGTTGCGGAGGTCATGTCCTTCTTTTTTGTGAAAAGGACACCACCTTGGTTTGTCGTTCCTACGATCAGGGCGCTTACCTTTGCCTTGATCAGGATACGACTTGGTGGTTTGTGGCTCTCTATCTTTCACGGCCAAGACCTCCTTGAAACCACTGGTTTGTGGCTTTTGATTTTTTATTTTCTTCTTGGACTTTTTTGTTTTTTTGTCCTTACCAACCTCACCTGGCTCTCGAAGCGTGTGCGTTTCTCGATCGATAGTATTGTTCCATTCGACTGCCTCAGAAGCAGTTGCATATCGATCGGCCATTTCGAAGAGTTCGAAGCGGTGTTAGGAGGATTCAAAGCAATATCCTCCGTTATTCTTCTACTACGGACTCCTTGCTTAAAAGCCCTGATCACAGAGGAGTCAGAAATTTTCGGAATTGAATTACGAACCTGACTAAAGCGTTTGATGAATTGACGCAAAGGCTCGTTGTTATTCTGTTTGATCCGGTGCAAGTCGTCTTCCTTTCCAGGGCGATTGTATGTGCCTTGAAAATTTGCTTGTAGAAGATCGCAGAGGTGTTGCCAAGAGTAGATCGACTCGAAAGGTTGGTTTAATAACCACGATCGGCGGATCCTTCCAGAACCATCGGAAGGTAATTCGCCATTACATGCTCTCCTCCTCCTGCTTGGCTCGGACGGTGTTGTATAGATCTGAAGAAATTCGATGGGATTTTGAGATCCATCAAATTTCTCCATGTTCACTGGTCGAAAATGAGGTGGCGTGAATCGCTCGAAGGTCGGCGAAAATGCGGCATCCGTAATTACTTCTTAGCGCCTTCTTTGTAGGAAAGAAGGGTTAATGTCGCCAGTGATCGTATCTGACGATACCCGAACAGTGACTTTGTCTGTTGTAGGTCTCAGTTCTTCGAGGGGAATACTCCTCGTACTCCACCCGTTGTGAATTTCTTTGCCGGAGTAGTGAATGATGAGAGACCATGTGAGAGGTCCTCCACTCTGAGTGATGAGTATTTGACAAGTGTGTTGATTAGATTGAGAGTTGAGGTTTTTGGTTTGGGTGCTTACAAGTGAGTCGGAAATCGGAACTACATTGTATGGAGCGGAAGTTCGATTAATCAGAACTACGGTGTTGGAAAAAGGAACTTCCGATTTTCACGGTTTTGGTTTGGTGAAGGAAATCGGAACTTCCGCACAAGGTAGCGGAGTGTCAGATAATTCGACATTAAGTGTTCTCTCGAGATATCAAATCGAATTAAATATACGGGAAGTCGGTTGTTCGGATATCGGAAGTACCGCAGATGTTGAGCGCGAACTTCCGATATTCTGACAAATCGGATGTTCGAAATCGGAACTTCTTTGTAGTAAGTCTTGGAACTTCCGATTGTGTCGAATCGAGCGAGAAGATAATTTTGTGATTTTGATCTTGTATGAGTTTGAGTCTTATACAAATGTTGATGCTATGTTATTGTGCAATGCTATGTGATGTGTTTTTGTGCGTGTTGATGCGCAGGCATCAAGATGGAGTCGTGGCGAGACACGTGGACCGGACTAAGCGCGGAGGCGTTGAGGTCGAGCGGTCGGGATGTGTCGAAGGCGGCGTGAATCTTGAAGCGGTTGCGAGTCGTGCACAACAAGGTATCTGGAGGCTTCGGAAGGTGCGCAAAGGCGAAAGGGTCTTTTCGCAAGCGGCAAAAGTGGAGGCGGTTCCGTTCGGTGTAGCGGGCTTAATGGGTTGGAGGCCCATTAGCAAAGGCTATAAATAGGGAGAACCACGGAGTTAGGGTCGACTTTTAGAGTGAAAATTAGGGTTAGCTCTAGCAAAGGGTTTGTTTTGCTTTTTGAGAGTTTGTTGAGTTGAGAGAGAATGAATCAAAATCTTGTAATCATTACTCTGTATTTCCTTTGAAATCTTTTGATTTCCATTAATGAATCTCGAGGTTTTGATTACTTGCTTATGCCTTTCTCTATTCTCTTTCGTTCATGTTGAATGTTTAGGGTTTTGATGTATCTTTTGATTCGTCTTATGAAACGACATGAAACTTGATATCTAGAGTCGTTTTGCTATTACTAATGCATCCTCAAAGTTTCATGAGCTAAGAATCGAGAATCTCTCTTATTGTGAGTTTTGGTCTTTCTTGCCCTTCTTCAAGAAATCCGTTTTGGCTTGATCTTTAAATCTTTGTTTGCGATTCTTCTCCATGAGGTCGAGATGTTGTTTAGGATGATGTCTGTGAAACTTGACTGAGAAGAGCATTCAAGATTTAGGATTTGATTTTTAGGAAAAACCCAAGCGCATCGTTCTTCGTCCGGGACAATCGAACTTCCGATTGACCACGGCGAACTATCTGCAGCGGAACTTCCGATCAACCCCGGAACTTCCGGAGTGCGGAACTACTCACGGTAAAATCGAACTTCCGATTTCTGAGCGATCTGAAATTTCTGTTTCGTTCTCGATTTTGCTTCACTCTTCTTGAGATATCCAGAGGACTTTGTAGGTCTTATTTAATTACAGACAAAGGGAGTTATTTATTTTAAAGCACCATTCACCCCCTCTGTTGCCATTTCGGTCCTTCAATTGGTATCGAGCGGTTAGCTCTTCTTGATAGATCTTAACCTATCGGTTGAGCCATGGCAACGGACAAGTATTCCACCAAGCCTCCGCTTTTGATGGTCCGGATTACCCTACGGAAGAGCCGAATGGAAACTTACATCCGTGCTCGGGGTATGCCATCCGGAGAAAGGTGAAGGTTAGATTTGTTTATTCTGCCGATGAGAACATCAATCTTGGAAACATGGCGATGTTGAGGCAAATGCTAAGACAAGGAACATAATCATTTAGGGTTTAAGCGTATGAGTTTGATCGTATTTCTCATTTGATTTACGCTTATGACATCCGGTGACCCTCGATGCATACCATGAGGCACCACTCGGATTAAGACGGTTCGACAAGACCAGTTCAAGCGTGAATACAATAAATTTGAGATGCTTCTCGGTGAATCTCTTGGCGAGTGCTTTTGGCGTTTTCACAAGATTTTGAGCAACCTCCGAGCGGTCGGTCTTACATACCCCGACGGATAACGCTCGACGATGCTTTCGCACTTGATCTTCGTGTTTGGGAGATGAAAGTGACTACCATCAAAGATAGCACGGACCTCTCGACCACGACTCTTGATGCGCTTTACTCGCGTCTCAAGACTCACGAGATTGACATTGTCTCTCAAGGTCGAAGTCACGATCGATGGCTTTAGTCACCGATCCCACTTCGGATCTTCTTACGAGTCGATCGTGGGTTCTCCTAGTTCTCTCTGTGACATAACCGATGATCGATTAGAGCGACTTGAGGATGAATAACTAGCCCTCCTAGCTCGGAAGTTTTCCATGCTTACAAGAGGAGGAGGGATGGTAAAAGAGGAGGTCCTGTGATTTGTTTGAGTGTGGTGGCCCCAACCACATCCGAGCAAACCGTCCCAAGCTTGGGAAGGGCAAAGGTGACTATGGCGGTCCAAGCAAGAACGACTACATCGACAAGAACCGCAACACGAAGCCCTCAAAGACTGATCAAGGCAAGAAGAAGTTCCACAACTTTGGGAAGGCAAAGAAGGCATTCCATCGCGTCCTCACCGCCTCGACGAACCGGACACCAAATGAGGTGGAGGGTGGAGTAACGATGATGGGAAGGACGATCATGATCCCAGGGACGACGGCAACTTCTCGGCATGTGCTTCATGGCCCTCGGGCGAATCGAGCGACAATGAGTACTCCGACTCAGACGAGGTTAGTCCCACTTACGACCACTTAATGATGCTTTTCTTAAGCTAGGTAGATTCCATGCTAAGTCTAGGGCTAAGTGTCTTTGGGTTGGAGAAGGAAGTAGCTAGACTATCACGGAGCTTACTTTACTTACATCCGCTCCCTCCCGTGATGAATGTGACACATCTTTGTGCTTTGATTGATGATATGGATAAACTAAGGACCTTACATGATAGTGTGTCCTCCGAACTTGACATGATTAAGGTAGAGAACATTAGCCTTCTTCTTGAATTAGAGATGAGTAGGGTAGCACCTCCTTCATCCACTCTTTGTTGAGGCTACTTGCTTGCACCTCATGTGAGGATAAGGACAATTCGTTTAGAGGTCTTTATACCATGTTGCTTGATCTGCTGAAACTTGTGAAAATTGTAATAATCTCAAGATGAACCTAAAGCAGGCGGATCACAAAATTCTTGAATTTCAAGTCGCGCTACTAGAGCCTATTGTTTCTTGTTTAAAGCTGTCCTAAGCTAATCTGCTGAATTAGAATCAGATCTAAGCAGTTTCAAGAAATGATTGATCACAATAACAAATTGGCTCAAGATGCTTCTAAGGACCTTGTTAGCTCACCTTGCAATCATTGTAATAAACTAAAATGTGATTTGGTTGCTTTGGATGAAAAATGTGTGAAACTAACTAAGGACCTTCTAGAGACAAAATCATCTGCTTGTATTGTGTGTGCTGGGAAGAAGCCTAAGGGTTTGGTAGAGACGCCTAGTAACGTGAACCAATCTGCTAGCGATGGGATCGTCCCCTCAAAGTCGGTTTGCGTGCACAAGCCAATCTTTCCTCTGTTGTTGGTTCTTCTTACGCTCCTTACCTTCTGCTGTCCCTTCTTCCCCTGCTCTTCTTGCACCTCTCTCTTCGGGAGTGTCGGTATCTTATGAACACTCTCGAGAGGTTTGTAGGAGGCAAGAAGAAGCTCAATCTCATTCTAGACAAATCTAAAATTTGCAGATTTAATCGTGGTCTAGGATATGATATCCGAGGAGGATATGAGGAAGCATCCACCGTCGTGCTCAAAACCATAGCACTGGTGTGATCAAAACTAAGCCCAGGCGAGAAAGTAAATTTTAAGTCGGCGGGTTTTGTTCAAAGGATTTCGACGACAAGGTGATTCCACTGCAGCTTGACCTCTCGTAAGGCGAAGTATCATTGCACCTTCTCGGAAAGATGGACATTTAGTTGATCATTGCTTGAGGCGCCAAGATCGCGTAGAGACCGTGTTGAGTCTCCTAGGCACATTCGAGGTCACCCGGATCTTGAGTGCACCTAAGACTAACACGAGGTCTAGATTTGTTCCATCGATGATTTTGGGCGACATCGAGGACTTGGTTTTTCCGAGTTTTACGAGTTTCGTCCTCATGCTCCCTTTGGTCGTAACTTCCGCGTCCCGAGGGTAGATCTCGTTTTCTTTCGAGATAGCTACCATGGCGAGATCGACATGTTCTCGCACTTCGACTCGCTCTTTCATAGCGATCGGATCCAAAGAACAGTCGAGATCTTTGACTTGTTGAGTGACGAGAGCGTAGGGTAGATAGAGGTCGGTCTTGCTTGACTACTTCATCATTCGCCGTGTTACTCGAGATGGGTGCCAAAATCACTTGTTGATTCACCCGATCGAGACTTTACTCTGTTTGACTCGTGGTCGCGGCCGGGAAGGAAAGGTCTGGATTGTAGACTCCGGTTGTTCACGTCATATGACTCGTGAGTCTCGTTGGTTTTCTTCCCTAGCCCGCGCTCCAGGTGATGAGACGATCACCTTTGGAGTTGCTTCATTTGGGCGCGTCATCGCTAAAGGTCTTGTGAGCATTAATGATTCTTTTATTTTAAAAGATGTTGCCTTAGTAAGTAAGGCTGCGGATAATCGCTTTGCCTCTCGACTTCCGATGACGGTTTCGAGGTGAGCTTTAAGAAAATCAATTGCAAAATTCTTGATTCTTGGGTAGTCTAGTTTGCGGGATTTCTCGTTATGGGAGGATTTTTCGTGCTGATTTTTCTGGATCTTCTGGTGATCCTCTCCGATGTTTAATTGCTTCGAATCCCGTTATTTGTCTTTACGGCATAGGAGACTTGGTCATATAGGATTTGATCATCGACCGAGTTAGCGGCCACGATCTCATTCGTGGTTTGCCGAACTCAAAATGGTCAAGGATCTTGTTTGTGCTCCTTAAACGCACGGCAAAATGGTTGCCGCTTCACATCCTCGATTCTGATGACTATGACAGATGCACTGTGTCAATCGCCCATATGGACCTGATGGGACCAACTAGAGTGCGATCGATGGGAGGAAGTGGTACGTACTTGTCGTGGTCGATGACTTCTCGAGGTATTCTTGGGTGTTCTTCTTAGCCTCGAAGGATGAGACGTTTACTCTTTTCGTGGTCTTTTGGTAGGCTTTCTGAGCTCCCGGTGCATTACGAGCAATTCGACCGATAATGGCACCGAGTTCAAGAATTCCTACTTTGAGAGTTTTGTGGTGAGGCAGTGTAGAGCACGGTTCTCGTCTCCATCGTCCCCAACAAAATGGCGTTGTGGAGAGGAAGAACCGTACCTTAGTCGAGATGGCGGGGCGATGCTTGATGAGTACTCTACACCTAGGAAGTTTTGGGTGTGGGAATTGCTCTTGCTTGTCATGTTTCTATGAGTTTTCTTGGGCACTCTTGCATCGCACTTCTTATGAGTTGAGATATGGGCGAAAACCCGCGTCTCGCATTTTCGTGTGTTTGGTTGCAAGTGTTTTATTAAAAGTGCAGGAACCTAGATAAGATCGAGTCACGATCTTGTGATGGGATCTTTACGGTTACTCGACTTCTTCTCGTGCCTATAGAGTGCAGGCTGCGAGTCTAGTAAATTGTTAGAAACTCAGTGAGGTGACCTTGATGAGGCGATCCGTGGACTAGGCCTGATATCTCAGGTTCCTTAGAGCAGTCTGAGTCCATTTTTGTGGACGATGAGGAGGATGGAGATGAGGGTTGTTTACCCGATCCAGTTCCTTCTCTTCCTCTTGAGGTGCCTTCTTCCACCGCACCTCGAGGAGATCGCCCTTACCTTCTTGCTTCTTCTGAAGCTAGTGGCTCTGTTCCTATCTCATCTGATCATGAGGTAGAGGCCACTTCTTCATCTCACCCTGGACCTCCTAGACACATTCAAAAGGACCATCCTTCAGAGCAGATCATTGGAGACCTCTTTGAGCGTGTCACACGTTCTAAGACTGGTTTGTCTCTCTTCTGTCTCCATTCTGCCTTCGTCGCCTCTTTTGAGCCCAAAGACGTTTGTCATGCTCTATCTGACGAGTCTTGGACAAACGCTATGCATGAGGAGTTGGAAAACTTTGAAAGAAACAAGGTCTGGTCTCTTGTTGAGCCCCCTCAAGGTCACAATATCATTGGGACCAAATGGGTGTTCAAGAACAAGCAAAGTGAAGATGGGTTAGTCATTCGAAATAAGGCTAGGCTGGTAGCTCAGGGTTACTCTCAAGTTGAGGGTCTAGATTTGAAGAGACCTTTGCCCTGTAGCTAGACTTGAAGCCATTAGAATCTCGCTTGCCTTTGCGACTTCTAAGGGTTTCAAGCTTTACAGATGGATGTCAAGAGTGCCTTCCTCAATGGCCTTATTGATGAAGAAGTCTATGTCGAACTGACCTCCGGTTTCGAGAACCCCAAATACCCTAACCATGTCTACAAAGCTTTCCAAAGCTTTGTATGGACTCAAGCGAGCTCCCGAGCTTGGTATGAAAGGCTTAAGTCCTATCTGAGCCATGGTTTTGAGATGGGTAAAATTGACAAGACCTTGTTCATTCGCCGTCTTGGCACCGATCTTACGCTCGTCGGATCTATGTGGATGACATTATCTTTGGCGGCTCTCGCATGCTCTCGTTTCCAGTTTTCCGATGTCATGAGCTCGGAGTTTGAAATGAGCATGATGGGCGAGTTGAGCTTCTTCCTTGGCTTCCAAATCAAACAGACTCGGGAGGTACCTTTCTTCATCAAGGCAAATACACTCGAGACCTCTGAGCGTTTCGACATGAATGATGGAAAGCCATATCAACTCCAATGGCATCTCAAATGCTCTGGATCCGGATGAAGGCAGCGAACTCATTGACCAAAAGGAGTTCAGAGCATGATTGGCTCTCTCTTGTACCTCACGACCTCGAGACCGGACATACACTTTTACGTGTGTCTTTGTGCTCGGTTTGAGCTTCTCCTCGCGTATCTCACCGTCGGCGGTGAAGCGCATCTTCGGTACCTTCGAGCTACCATTGACTATGGCATCCGTACTCTTCCTCTTCTTGTCTATCTCTTAGAGCCTTCTCCGTCACGCACTTTCTTTGGTAGGATAGATAGGAAGAGCACTTCGGCACTTGTCAATTCATTGGCACTTCTCTTGTCTCTTGGTCGTCGAGGAAGCAATCCGGTGTTGCGCATCCCACTGCAGAGGCCGAGCACGCGTTCTTTGTAGTCAAGTGCTTTGGATGGTCTCGACCTGCGAGGATTTCTGCTATCTATCATTGCGTTCCACTCTTACGTGATAACACGTTTGCGATTTGCATTGCCAAGAACCCGTGCAACATTCTCGGACCAAGCATATAGATATCGAGATATCACTTTCTTGAGACCATGTAGAGAAGGGTGACATTGTGCTCCGATTTGTGGAGAGTGAGCACCGCTTGGCGATATCTTCACTAAGCCTCCGGGCGGCTCTCGGTTTTGACAAATGCGGGAGAGCTTGGGGTGGTTTGTCCTTACGGATTCTTGTGAGGGGAGCGTTGTGCTACTCTTGTATTATATTATATTATATTATATTATATTATATTATCGCTTACTCCTTTTACTCGTGTCATTTCTTTTAATATTTGGGTCAAGTCCTTCCAAATAGGTTAGAGTGTTTCTCTTGCCACATTGCTTTGATTGCTACTTCTTGTCTTGTGCTTCTAGGATCTTGCTTATTAGTCGTCTCTTCCTCTCTAAGTAGAGCTTACTCACTTCTTATAGGTTCTAGCGGGTCGGGCCACCCTTGGGTAGACAGGGGCGTTGTTTGCTCCTTAGTGTTTGTATAGATCGGTGATAGTCCTAGAATCATATGGGGTAGATAAGAACCATGTCGAGCGATAGTCTTCTCTATATCTTTTCTATGCTCTAAAGGATCGCTTTTTACGGTTTACTTATCGATTCTCGTTTTTGTTCCTTTGGTTCAGGGGGAGTTATTCTTGGTTATACCATACTCTTAATTTTGTCATAACTCAACCTGAATTAAAAGATGCATCTCATTCTGAAGGGAATCTGGATTTTTGTGTATTTCATCAAGCATTGCATAATAATCAAATGGAGCCTTGTTTATTATCCCTTATGATCTGTTTTCACTTTTTTACATTTTGCCATGATTTATGCTAAACTGCTAGATCTATCATGACTTTTTATGTGTAGTTTAGTCTTTGCCATGCTAAGGTAATTAAAAATGCTAAACTGGAATTAAAATTTTGTCATGATAGCTCTTGAGACTAGTCTGGTTGAAACTATCCTTTTATGATATTAGCCATGTCAAGTAGGCTGAGTTGAGTCCTGAATCTCTTTTGTGCGAAAAAACTGATCTCACCAAATATTTCTCATGAGACGGCTTGCCATTGCACTAGGCATGAACTCAGGGGGAGCCTTGGATGACCTAAGATCACCTCCTTAAGTCTGTTGCTTGGAGTGGTCGCATAAGGCTTGGGATCTAGCACATGGCTATAAAAAAAATGGTTGAAGCTTAGGAGGCTGTTGTGGATGGCACCTAGTCGAGCTTGCTTTATTGAGATAAAACCATAAAAGTCTTGAGAAAAGAAAAATGTGCTAAAATTGCTTATTATCAAAGAGACCAAGTTCTGGATAAAATGAGTCCTTCTTCAACTGGTAGCACTCTAAACTGTTCAGTACGAGTCTTCTTGGTTCAACTTAGATTATTTGACATGGCTTGTATCATCTTTGGATATCTTTAGCTAGACTTCAATCTTGACTTATTTGACCTGCTAAAGAATTGGATCATTAATCAGATTATGAACTTTCTGTCTTAGCTCTACTATACATCGATTGTCATGATCTTGATAGCATTCTTCTGTGTTATGGCTTGGTGTAATACTCTAATAGTCATTTTGGATAATCTACATGGCTCCTAATGCTTAAAACGTACATCATATAGTCTTTTCCTCCCTTTTCTACATATTGATGATTTTATTGCCAAAGGGGGAGATTGTGTGTGAGAAAAAGCCTTCTGAAGAAAAGCCTTGAGTTTTGTGCGAAAATTGCGCTTTCATCTCATCTCAAGTCTTTCTCTTTTTTGTCAACTTGGTCTTGAGCTTAATTCTCTTGTTTAGACCTTGGTTGATTGTAATCTCAAACTCATCTTATGCTTTTTCGGTAATTGTCAATATACTCATCAAGGGGGAGATTGAGAGACCATGTGAGAGGTCCTCCACTCTGAGTGATGAGTATTTGACAAGTGTGTTGATTAGATTGAGAGTTGAGGTTTTTGGTTTGGGTGCTTTTAGGCTAAGTCGGAAATCGGAACTACATTGTGTATGGAGCGGAAGTTCGATTAATCTAACTACGGTGTTGGAAAAGGAACTTCCGATTTTCACAGGTTTTGGTTTGGTGAAGGAAATCGGAACTTCCGCACAAGGGTAGCGGAGTGTCCGATAATTACGACATTAAGTGTTCTCGAGATATCAAATCGAATTAAATATCCGGGAAGTCGGTTGTTCGGATATCGGAAGTACCGCAGATGTTGAGCGCGAACTTCCGATATTCTGACAAATCTTGGATGTTCGAAATCGGAACTTCATTGTGGTAAGTGTGGAACTTCCGATTGTGTCCGAATCGCGAGAGAAGATAATTTTGTGATTTTGATCTTGTATGAGTTTGAGTCTTATACAAATGTTGATGCTATGTTATTGTGCAATGCTATGTGATGTGTTTTTATGCTGTGTTGTTGCAGGGCATCAAGATGGAGTCGTGGCGAGACACGTGGACCGGACTAGGCGCAGGAGGCGTTGAGGTCAGAACGGTCGGGATGTGTCGAAGACGGCGTGAATCTTGAAGCGGTTGCGAGTCGTGCACAACAAGGTATACGGGAGGCTTCCAGAAGGTGCGCAAGGGGCGAAAGGGTCTTTTCGCAAAGCGGCAAAAGTGGAGGCGGTTCCGTTCGGGTGTAGCGGGCTTAATGGGTTGGAGGCCCATTAGCAAAGGCTATAAATAGGGAGAACCACAGGTTAGGGTCGACTTTTAGAGTGAAAATTAGGGTTAGCTCTAGCAAAAGGGTTTGTTTTGCTTTTTGAGAGTTTGTTGAGTTGAGAGAGAATGAACTGAAAATCTTGTAATCATTACTCTGTATTTCCTTTGAAATCTTTTGATTTCCATTAATGAATCTCTGAGGTTTTGATTACTTGCTTATGCCTTTCTCTATTCTCTTTCTCGTTCATGTTGAATGTTTAGGGTTTTGATGTATCTTTTGATTCGTCTTATGAAACAGCATGAAACTTGATATCTAGAGTCGTTTTGCTATTACTAATGCATCCTCAAAGTTTCATGAGCTAAGAATCTGAGAATCTCTCTTATTGTGAGTTTTGGTCTTTCTTGCCCCTTCTTCAAGAAATCCGTTTTTGGCTTGATCTTTAAATCTTTGTTTGCGATTCTTCTCCATGAGGTCGAGATGTTGTTTAGGATGATGTCCTGTGAAACTTGACCTGAGAAGAGCATTCAAGATTTAGGATTTCGGATTTTTTAGGAAAAACCCAAGCGCACTGTTCTTCGTCCAGGACAATCGGAACTTCCGATTGACCACGGCGAGAACTATCATGAGCGGAACTTCCGCGATGAACCGGAACTTCGGTGCGGAACTACCACGGGTAAAATCGAACTTCCGATTTCTGAGCGATCTGAAATTTCTGTTTTCGTTCTCTGATTTTGCTTCACTCTTCTTGAGATATCCAGAGGACTTTGTAGGTCTTATTTAATTACAGCAAAGGGGAGTTATTTATTTTAAAGCATCATTCACCCCCCCCCCTCTGTTGCCATTTTGGTCCTTCAAATGATCACCTCCTCGGAGGGCTACTTGATCATCAGCCGATCGAAAAGTATTTCTCCGAGTAGGGGATCGATGTGACTTATTGCCGTGTCGATTCCTTCGCAGAGAAGTATTCGATTGACTGGTAGCTGAGGAAGTCGCATTACTACGACTACCTGAATGTTGTTGACGAGGTACTTCCAGTCTTGTCATTACAGTTCGAAGCCTTTGCGCAATCTCCTCAGCAAAGAGATCATACCCTGGCGTTCGAGCAAGCTCTTGATTGGGATTCTCGAGCAAGTCGTTGATGTCTGAGTTCTTGTACCTCCTGCGGTCGATGTTGAATGCGCCCAGGCAGGTTCTTCTGGGCTGCAATTTTCTTTCTTCGAATGACCTCAAAATCCTCTTCCTCAGATCTTTGAGGCCTTCTCAGTGGAGTGCGAGAATGTCGAGGATTTCCCTCGCGTTCATCAGTGTTGGTTCTCTCACACCGCGGTTCCCTTGCCATTACTACGAGGAGGCGCGGTCGTGATCTTGGGAGGTTCTCATTTCGGCCTCCATGAGGTGACTCGATTTGAGGAAGGGCGAAGACCTCCGTTGATGATTCTCACTTGCGCTTGAGGCCTCCCGCTTGAGGAGTGCTCGAGAGACACCATCTGGCGACTTGGAGTAATCCCCTCCGGTAGGGAACTCGGATTATAATCGCCTCCGTCCGCAAATGAGATCTGCGGAGAGACGGTCGTATTTGTAGGAAAGCATGCTTGATCCCACCCTCTGCGGAGTTACCACGAGAGAGGATCACCGGATGTTGGTGGAGTCCTGGAATGGTGGCTCGTAGAACTTGTCTCACTGTGTCGGACCGCCTTAGGGGACTTGAACACTTGGAGGAAAAACTCTCGTCGTGTTGTGAGTCCTCCAGGTGCGGTTCAGTCGGATTGACCCTTGTCCTTTGAGGGAATTGGCTCCTCAGTGGGGCGTATCGTTGTGGGGATAAGGATCCTCCTCAACTCCATTGATGGGATGGTTTCTGGAGAATAATCTCGGAGGAACATCACCATCGTGGATGCATCACTCGGCTCGTAGTCGAAACCGGCATCCATGTCGATGTCTGCGTGTCTCGCCAAGTCAAACCAGTTCTCCTCGTTCCATTCTCCCGCCATGCTTGCATGAGATTGGAAAAAGAGTATGTTGACAAGAGATTACCTAAGATCCCCACGACGGCGCCAACCGCCGGTGTATTAGAACCGATCTTACGTAAAGATTGTTTGATTCGGGGTCTCCTAGAGATGAGATCACGCAGAGTGGATTGACACGGATGTTTAGGCAGTTCAGCCTTCTCCGGAGAGAATAATAACCCTAATCCTGTGTGTATGGTATTCTTGATCATCAAGTAAAAGACTAAGACTCTTACAGAGAATAGCACTTGTGTTTCTACTTGACTAGCTCTTGTTCGCTGTGTCCCCCTCCTTTATCCCTCTGATTGATGCCCTTATATAGTCGTGAAGAAGTAGCCGTTTTGTCCTGCGGGAGATGCGCCTAATTAATCCAGTAACGGGCGCATGATGGCAGTAATTACCGGCGCCTCGGCTTCTTCACGCCGTCTGGCAATTATCTTCCAGAGATAATAGGGTAATTACACACCATTAATAAGCGGAATAATAGTGCGTGCAGACCGTTCGGATTCCTTAATCAATTGGACCCACTCGCCTGTAGGTTTAATTATAAGGTGGTCGTAGTTTACCTGGTCGTAGAAGGACTTACGACCAGGTAGCAGTCGTAGAAGGACTTACGACTATGTAGTGGTCGTAGAAGGACTTACGACCATGATATAGTCGTAGCAAGACTTACAACTATGGGGGTGATTGTAGAAGAACTTACAATTACTTGTTAGGCCTCTCCCTTATAGATATAAGGGGTACTTCTGGGGACTATGTGACATCATATTTACCCATAATAAGAATTATAGATAAAAGATAAAATGAGGATTATTAGATCCTCGTCAATACCTTTAAAACTCCACCTGAAGCGAAGTACTTGTACCCATCATCATCGAGTGTGCTGAGGGAGATGAGATTTCTTGCCATCCTTGGTATATGTCGCACATTGTCCAGCGTGCGAACCATGCCATCATGTGTCCTGATCTGAACAGATCCAATGCCCACGATCTCACATGGGTTGTCATCTCCCATGCGAACGACATCTCCACTCTGCACAGACTTATAAGAACTAAACCATTCTCTGTTAATGCAGATATGAAACGAACATGCCGAATCGAGTATCCATTCATCATGACCAAACAACACAACCAAAGAATCGACAAGGCAATCTCGAATCAATACTATCGATCGGAGACAACAGAGGCATTACCTTCAGATTTATTTTTCTGTTGGTATGCAGCATTCCTCTTCTCCTTATTCTTTATCTTATAGCAATCCTCGATGAAGTGGTTCGTTTTCTTGCAGTACTTGCAGAACTTCTTATCCCTGGTCTTAGAACATCCTCTACCATGCTGGCTCTTGTTGCGATTGTTGTTATCATAGGACTTCTGCTCAGATCTGCCCCTGACCTGCAACGCCTCGCCCTTGGAGGACGACGACTCACCCTGCACCATACCTTTCATCTTCTCCTTACTCTAGAGCGCCTCATAAACCTCCGCTAGGGTTAGTTCATCACGGCTTAACAATATGGTGTCACGGAAATTTGAATATGAACTGGGCAGTGAGCATAGTAACAGAAGGCCTAAATCCTCATCATCAAATTTTACCTCCATGGATAACAGATCGGCCACGATCTCCTTAAAGACCGATATGTGGTTCATCACCGATCCTCCCTCCTGCAACTTGTGCGAGAACAACTTCATCTTCATGTGCATCTTACTGGTGAGATCTTTTGACATACAGATCGATTCCAGTTTCAACCAAAGTTCTGCTGCAGTTTCCACCTGCAACACTTCTTGCAAGATATCATTAGAAAGATGAAGTTGAATGAGCGATAGAGCCTTACGATCTTTACGTTTCTCCTCAGGAGCCCATTCATCCTTCTTCTTCTTCCCGAAGCAATCTAGGGCCTCATCCAGATCCTGTGATTGGGCGAGTATCGCCCTCATCTTCACTTGCCACAGCGAGAATCTCGTCTTGTAGTCGAGTAGCGGTAGATCAAACTTCATCGACGCCATCGCGATGCCAGATCTGATGAACCTCAGCTCTGATACCACTTGTTATACGAGACGGCGGAGGAATGACGAAGTAAACAAGAATCAATCGCAGAGAGACACGAGATTTAACGTGGAAAACCCTCCCAATGCGAGAGGGAAAAACCACGGGCGCCAGCCAGCAACAATCTTCACTATATCGGGGTGAGGTTATAACGCCGGGGATTTACAACTCTGATTTCTTATCCCAAACGGCGGCGGCTTACAGGGAATATGTGTCTAAATGAGGAAAACCATGTGCTATGAACAGGGAAAAAATCCTGGCCGGTTACACTGGGGTCCGGAATCCAAAATTCCGGCCGGTTTTTCCGGAATTTACAAATTCAAATTTTAAAATTTGAATTTCGGTTGATTTTTAAGCAAATTTAAACGAAATTCAACCGGGTTTTCCGAAAACCGTGAACCCACGCAGAACCATTCCCACCCCGCTAGGATTCATCAACATCTTGGTTATTTGATCCTTGGCTATGAAAGCGTCAAATCCAATAGTTTTTATATATATAATTCTGATTTTTTTTTCTCCTCCTTCCTCGACCCCTCTCCAATTCTAGCCACAAATTTCCTTCGTTCCATACCCTAATTGATCATTCTTTGTGTTACAATTTCTGGCGATCCATTGAGCAAGGAAGTGGGACACAACACACTAACACCATGAGAGGGAAAGTGCCATAGTCCATAGTTGCTCCATTTGGGGGAATCGAACTATTTAAGCAGGGGAAAATGAATGGGTAAGGGGAAATTAGAGTGTATCCATATATCATGTTGTATATGTATCTGTCGTAGCAAAAAGACTAAATAGTGGACACATAATACCCTTTTATCTTGGAAGAAGATCGAAGGAGGAGCCAAAACCAATGTTGTATGAGGCTTGTATTATGAGTGTGCCAAAATAAGAGAACAAGGGAAATCCCCCCTGTTACATGCCCTTGGGGCTTTATTTATAGGGGGGATCCCTTCTTGCCTTCACAATGCACTGAGAGGGGGGGGGCATTCAGGTACACTTGTCTAAATGCACTACATGGACTTGGTCTATACACATGTACATTATTTTGGTGATTGATGACAAATCTATTTGTGAGACTAACATTTTTGTTATTATATCTATTGTTTAGTCCCAATTGAATAAAAATGTGAAATTCAAATATGTATGCATTCAACATTATATTTCTATATCTTGTTGCGTTCCTCGGATCCAAAATATAGGTTGAACTCCACCAAAATTCTAACTTGAATATGTGCATATGTTCTTATTATACATTTGTGTATGCACACATTTAGGGGGAGTTCACGCTATGTTTTGTGGTTTCATTAGTATTAATCCATATTTATTTATCCACATATTGGGAATCGATACTTTAAAACATATCCTTGAGTATATAAAACTTATGTAGTTTATATATACTCATATTTATCTACATTCAATTATTTGCAATTGAAGTGGTTATCATCAATTACCAAAGAGGGGAAGATTGAAGTATCTTGTCCCACTGTTTATGAGTTAATGATATGCTGTGGTAATTAATGATAATCATATTATGAGGCTAACATTTTTCATGACTTGGATGAATAGGTTATGCTCCATGATAATGATGACTTGGGATGACATCATGGGTTGATCGTCATCGAGTCAAGGTTCAAGAAGAAGATGCATCATGTGTTGATGTGTATAAAGATCTTGAAGAAAAGGAGATCATCATGTGTCAGTGATGTTCAAGAAGAGGTGATGATCATGAGTTGATCATCAAGTCAAGAAAAGACTCATCATGTATTGATGGAGGTTAAGTGAAAGAATGCATCATGAGTTGATGCATATTCAAGTCAAGAACTTGAAGTAAAGGAGATCATCATAGCGTTGATTCTAAAAGTTAGCAAATGTGTTTTGCAACTTGTTGAGAATCGTGCATTTAACTCTTGTGTTCATCTCTCATCAATTTGGTAAATGTATTTTGCAAATTGAGTTGGAGTGAAATGCCAACTGCTATTTTTCTCAAAAAAGTCAGTAGTACCGACGTTATGTTGGTGGTACTATCGCTCTGCGGCATGACCAGAGTTCTTATAACAGAACTACCGCAAAGAGGTATGACCGCAATCCCTGCGTACGTGTTTTCCAGAGAGATGTATTTTTTGAGTTTATTTGCTCTCTTAGAAGTGCGGTAGTAGCAGAGTTCATTGAGCGGAACTACCGCAGCCCGGTAAGACCGAAAGTGAACGACGGTACATTATTTCCAGAGAGGGTCGGTTTTGGACCTCTAGGGGAAGCGGTAGTACTGCCCTTATATTTCGGTATGACCGAAAAGCGGAACTACCACATGATCAACGTCGGTAGTACCGCGCCGCATTCTCAATGGCTATTTCATAGGCAAATTATAGTTGTTACTGTGCTGTCAGTGGGAGTGCGGTAGTACCGGCCGATGAACGACGGTACTACCGCCCGTGCTGATTTTTTCAGCATCTTTTCCCCAACGGTTAGTTTTTGTGTGTGGACTATAAATACCCACCTTGACTGGTTGTGAGAGAGCAAGTTGTTGGTGTTATTCATTCCCTTAAGCAAAGAGCAAGCCCTCTCCTCTCTTATGTGCATGTGTTGCACTTAGTGAGCTTAGAGAGCAAACCCTAAATGCATGTGTTGCGTTAGGTAGTGGATTGTGTATCCACTTGAGCTTAGACACTTGATTCATCCAAGTGAGCGTCCTCGACTTGTTACTCTTGGTGTTTGCCGACACCTAGACGGATTGGAGGAGTTGCGTCGGTGATCTTCTCAAAGAAGGTTGTGAGAAGACCCGAGCGGTTGTGAGTGGTTTTGTGCTCGCCATCTCCGGAGTGGAGGAAGAGCAACCCCGAGTGGATCGAGGTGTTGGTTCATGTTGGAACCAGTCCAAATGGTTGGACTTACCTCGGAGGTGTTGGCTTAATTTGTGGAGCCGGTCTAATTGGTTTTGGCTTACCTCAACGTGGATTAGGAAAAACCGGCAAGTCTCCGAACACTACGGTAAAGCATCATCGTGTCATTGTGGTTTGTTCTTCTTGTGCTTTACTATATTGCAATTTACTTTACGCAATTTACATTTATAGAATTAAATTGCTTACTTGTATTTGTATGATTGCAATCATTATCAATAGTTTTATGCTGTTAGTGCACTTAGTCGAAACTAGTTGATTTAGGTTTTAATTGTGCAAAACCGATTTGATTTACAATTCCATATAAAACTTGATTTTAACCAAAAAATTTTAAAACCGCCTATTCACCCCTCTAGTCGGCCTCTTTGATCTTACACCAGCATCTCCCGTCGTCGATGTGAGAGATACATGGGAAGGAGAAGGGCTTGGAAAGAGAAAAGGGTGAGGGGTCTATAGCCATCGCCGGCGTCAAGCGGTTATTGTAGCGACAACAGAGATGGGATGGTCAGAGGTGGGAGAGAGAAATGAAAGAAGAGGTATGATGTGAGAAACCGGTGTGTTGTCGAGGAATTGGAAGTATAGGTGGAGAAGTGCGGAAGGGGAGTGAGAATGTCTGATATAATCATCGGTATCGGACACACGTACCAAAGCGTTATCCTTCTAACAATGCAAAAATAAGTGAGAAATGTGGGGGCAAAAACAGGCAGCCATAGCCCGGGCCGGGCGAGCCACATGATCCAGTCACTCACTGCCCCTCCACCACTCACCCACACTTGAAAACCCCACCTGCTCACCTCTCCACCCAAATCCAATCCAAACTCCTCCCTTTCCCTCCCATCCATTCCCCTCCCCCTCCGCCTCCGCCGCCGCCGGCGACCTCCACCAGCGACGGACCAGCCATGTCGTGCTCCCACCTCTCCACCGCCTGGTCCTCCTCGGCCCTTGCCAGCACCTCCACCCGCCGCCGCTCCTCCACGGCCACCACCCCCCGCGGCGGCGGCCTCGTGGTGCGGTGCTCCCTCCGCGAGCTCCGCAACCGCATCGACTCGGTCGGCAACACGCAGAAGATCACGGAGGCCATGAAGCTGGTGGCCGCCGCCAAGGTCCGGCGCGCGCAGGAGGCGGTGGTCTCCTCCCGCCCCTTCTCGGAGGCCCTGGTGGAGGTGCTTTACAACATGAACCAGGAGATCCAGACGGAGGACGTCGACCTGCCCCTCACCCGCGTCCGCTCCGTCAAGCGCGTCGCCCTCGTCGTCCTCACCGGCGAGCGCGGCCTCTGCGGCAGCTTCAACAACAACGTGCTCAAGAAGGCGGACGCCCGCATCGACGAGCTCAAGCAGCTGGGCCTCGACTACACCGTCATCAGCGTCGGGAAGAAGGGCAACGCCTACTACCAGCGCCGCCCCTACATCCCTAACGAGCGCCTCATGGAGGTCAACGGCATCCCCACCGTGAAGGATTCGCAGGGCATCTGCGACCTCGTCTACTCCCTCTTCGTCGCCGAGGAGGTCGACAAGGTCGAGCTGCTCTACTCCAAGTTCGTCTCCCTCGTCCGCTCCGACCCCATCATCCAGACGCTGCTGCCCATGTCGCCCAAGGGCGAGATCTGCGACGTCAACGGCGTCTGCGTCGACGTCACCGAGGACGAGCTCTTCAGGCTCACCACCAAGGAAGGCAAGCTCACCGTCGAACGCGAGAAGGTCAAGATCGAGACGCTGCCCTTCTCCCCCGTCGTGCAGTTCGAGCAGGACCCCGTCCAGATCCTCGACGCCCTGCTCCCGCTCTACCTCAACAGCCAGATACTGCGCGCCCTGCAGGAGTCGCTCGCCAGCGAGCTCGCCGCCAGGATGAGTGCCATGAGCAGCGCCACCGACAACGCCATTGAGCTCCGGAAAAACCTCAACATCGTCTACAACCGCCGGCGCCAGGCCAAGATCACCGGGGAGATCCTCGAGATTGTCGCCGGCGCCGACGCCCAAACCACTTCGTAAATCTTGCTTGTTCCTCATGAGCTGAGCTGAGCTGCCGCTGCCGGTGTTGGTGCTATATATATATAATTCTTTGCCTTTTTCTCTTCTCTTGATGTTGTTTGGTCTGTATAATTTGTGATAGCAAAAAAGGATGTCTATGTTGGATCGATCGATGTAATGCCGCCCCTCGCGAGATACACAAGATTTCTATTCAGAGATGCCAAATGTATAACCCGAGTATTTATCTTGCAATTCCTTACAAGACATGAAATGTTTCCTTCCTTGCTTGCCGGGTACAATGTTCCAGAATGTTGATTCGTCATCTCAATGTTACAGCATACTGGTGCTAGATTTGTCTCTGCAGTGTTTAGCACACCATTCTTAACTAAATAAAATTTTCTCCCACCACACACTCTCCCCCCTCCCATTTCACTTACAAGCAGGCTTGTAATTTATTTTTGAGTTAACACTGGTGCATCTAGTGTACACCCTTGCTACAGTGGGAAGCACCATGCTAAAGGGGGAAAAGTAGCTAGCACTACATTGTATATGGCCTGACAACCAACAGATTTTACACTGAATTCCCAGATAGTTGTACAGTTGCCAAGGTGGAAACAATCCCCCCTGTGGGCAGCTTTGCTATTCTCACGTTCCCCAAGCGCCTCTGCTGGGGGATGTACCTGTAACACCACATACTGCACACTTCAGAGATGCCAAATGTATAAACCGAGTACTTATCTTGCAATCTTGTCTTCTCCTTTTTGCATCTTCAATTCTGCGCGGAAACGATGACATAGTGGCATTCACCGTTTTTGCCATCAGAAATGCAGGTTTCATCGCGAGATTTGCGGGACAGTATCTTCGTTCTTCGAGGAGTCAAACAGTCAGCTCCTCAGCTTCCCTAATACCATTCCGGTTTCATCGCCACGGCGCCACATCAGCTCCGCACGATCTGCTGACTGGGAGTGGATGGAGGGCTGGAGACAGAGCAATGCCTTTGTACATTGTCGATACATCTGTCGTTCTCTGTTATGTAGTTAAACTCTCTCTTCTTGCTACAACATTTGTTGCAATTTGCTTCCTGATGTTTTGTGTCTGATGTGGTATTTTGAGTTTTTGCACTCCTGTACTGTTAAGTCATCTTTCTTTTTTTTAAAAAAAAAAAAGAAAGAAAAAACAAGATTGACTATATTTCTGCTATGCCCTCAATCTGGGACTCCACTCTAGCTATGCAGTAGTGAAGGATCATCAGGTGTCAGATTAATGCAAACCCGAATTCTTTTTTCATACAACAAAATTAAGAACAGAGAGCATCTCATGCACATAAAAAGATCTTATCATTCACATATACTCAATGGTAAATACATTTCATAGATTAGACATTCTTCTTCTTATGCCAAGAATGGAGAACTACGACTAGAATACAAGAATTCTCCTAACTGCGTTACAGTGCCTTGACTGCCTTCCTTCCATGACCAAAAAACGCAGGAGGGCATCATCCTGAATCCTGATCCCTACACTACGATGATTCGATGATCATACATCGATCTACCACGCGGCCAAGGTGGCCTCCTAGTGGTTCCGCATCTCCTTCTCCAGCCTCTTCGGCACCGGCAGCCACTTCCCGGCGACCATCGGCCGTGGGGCCGCCTTAGCACTCGAGAGACGCGGCACGGCGGCGGTGGCGGCGCTGACGGCAGGCGTCATGTTCTTGATTTGATCCATGGCAACGCGCACGGTCCGGAATGTTGGAGATAAACCTGACCGGTGTGTGCTCCGGGTCAGAACGCGTGCGTGTGTGTGTTCGACGTATGTGCGTCGAGGTTTAGGTGCAGGTTAATTGAGTCCAAAGGCCAAGTCGTTGCCGTTTGAGCGCATGCAGGAGCACACCATGCGAGAAGGATGGAGACCCATTCATGCGGAGGAGTATGTGGCTCACGAACGCGTGAAACCAGGTCTTCCAGGCTGCCATGCGTACGTGCGCGTGAAGCTCGCGAAGTGGGTGCGTGGGCGCTGCATCGCCGTGGGTATAAACTGGCAGTGTAGGCTCGTGCTTTAGGGTGTCCCGAGTTGTGTTTGATTAATAATAGCCAAGATACAGGCGTTCGTAGCCGCGGCGTTCGTCGCTGAGAAATTTCCTTGTCTACTGTTTATCTTCCACTTTCGTCCGGCGTGTACTAGAGTGACTCGGTTCCAACACGGAAGGGGTCGTCGAGCGGGAAGTTGCCGTTGTAGATGACTTCCAGGTAGCCCTGCTCTGCGGCGGAGACGACGACGGCGCTGAGCCAGAGCACGAGGCGCTGACCCGTGGGTAGCCTCCCCGCCGGCGTGCGCACGCGCACCTGCGCGCCCTTCTTGATGGACCCGGAGGCGGCCGACGAAGGGAGAGGTGGCGTCAGCGGAGCCAGGACGCGCTCACGGCGAGGCGATCGCGAGATCGAAGCAGAGCGTGGTGGGGGCGGCGGCTCGGACGACTTCTTGATGGCCGCCCCGGCTGGCGCGCGTGGGATCGGCGCGGATCTCCGCGGTAGCGCAGAGGACTTCTTGGCGACTCCCCCCTTCGCCACGACGGTGAGCTTCCTGCGGCGCTCGAAGTTGCGGTGGATCTCGCGCATGGCAGCCTAGGAATGGGAAGAGCGCTGCGCCATGGACACGGGCATGGTGGTGGGTGGGTAGGAAGGAGAGGAGGCGAGAAGAATGGGTTGTGAATTCGGCGGCGCTGGCTGCTCGGCGGCAGCCCGAGGCGGTGAGGGAGTTCGCCGAGTTGGAGACGGATTCGGATTTCGGAAGCGTGAGTTCCAAGCAGAGTGGAGACTAGCTGATTAGCGAAGCGAGCACTTCTCCCCTTATTTGGTGGCGGGAGGGTTGTTAATGGCGGGGAGGAGACTAGCTGATTAGAGATTTGAAATTTTGATGGACGGTCTGGATCGTTCGTTTGCCCGATTAACTCGTGCGATTAGTGCATTCAAGGCATCAGAATTCGGAATCCGCATCCTCCCGGCCGTTAACCCTCCTCTAATCCACCCGCGTGCCACCGCTCCCTCCCTGCACCGCTTGGAACCCACGCTTCCGAATCCAACGGCGACTCGTACTCCGATGCCTCCGCCTATAACCCATCTCGCCGCCCTCTCCTCATGCCCATATCGTTTGCCTCTCGTTCGCAGCAAAGCCACCACGCCTACCATGATGGCGCAATCCGCCGCCACGCGCAGTGCGTGCAAGAAGCACATCGTAAACAATAATCAGCCAACTATTATCTACATATACAATGCAAGAGTGTAATCAAGCTCTAATACTACACAGGGTGAGAAAAAAACTCGTTAGCGAGGTTTATTGGCTCGGTTCAAAATTGTTTTAATTACACATGATAATTAGTTAAATATTGAAATGAGTCGATTTCGAATGAAATTGAATTTTGTTCTGGCCTGGCTCGTTAGCTCGGTTCAAAAAATAATTTTCAAACTATAAATAAAATAATATTAAATCAAACTATATTAATTTTGGAAAAAAAATAACTCAGTAAACGAATACCATGTACACCACAGTTACTGCCTTCCGTGACCGAAAAAACACAGGAATAGGAAGGCATTAGACATGCACTGATGGCTATGTGCTAATTAAGTCCCACGCTCAACCGCTACCAAGAGGCCATGATGGCCTCCGAGCTGCTCCGCATGTCCTTCTCCAGCCTCTTCAGCACCGGCAGCGACTTCCCGGCCACGGTCGGCCGCGGCGCAGCAGTAGCGGTGGAAGAGCCGGTAGAGGTGTCGGACGCCGCGGCGGCGGGTGGCATCAGCTCAACCTCGTCCCTGGTGACGTGTACGGTCCGGAAGGTATAGTTGGGCGGGAACTTGGCGTTGTAGAAGACGACGAGGTCGGCAATGTGGCACGAAGGAGAGGACGCCCACGCACGCTCCAGACCCCTCCTGCTAACGCGACGACGAGCCTTCACTACTATAAAATAGGCTATAGAAAACGTCTCAACACAGACGATTCTTTGAAGCAATCTATGATAAAATAATCACAAACGGTTCCAAGACGAACCATATGTGATATTAATTCTCTAGAACCGTCTGTGATACATCTCCAGCACATTAGTTCTGGACTTCCTCGTTCAGGTAGTCTGTGAGCTTGGACCTCTCTTTTTCATGTCAAATAATGTCTTAAACCTCACTGATGCTTTCCCTCTGTTAATGAAGCTTCGATCGCAGAGGATCTTCTGATTCAACATTCTTCCCCATTTTCGGCCGCCGCAGCCATTTTCTAGCTAGCGGCTAACTCGGTGAGTTCCCTGATAATTTCTTCGGTCTCTACCATCCTCAGGATGCTTGGAAGCTAATGCGCACCTTCTTGTAGCATTTCCATTGCCGTAGCACGCTGTCAACGGGAGCCTCCTTCGCGCCGCTACTGCTCAAAGTTGTCAAGCTGCTCTAGTCATCCTCTGGTGTCTCCAAAGCCTCGGGTGAGCTCATAGTAGTTCATTGAAGCTTAACCATACGTTAGATTAGAGGATTAGCTATCAAAGCTTAGGTTTCAAGTTAGCCGAAAATGGCGCCACCCCGGGCAACCATGCCGCCGCTGCTCCGGTGACCTTTGGTCCTCGAGCTACTACCGACAGCATCACAATAGCATCCTGAAGATGATACACTCACTCACCTACCCCAGTTAGGCTCAAACGCGAAAACCACCTCAAGCTCGAGGAGCTCTGCCGCTCTTCTCCGATGTAGCACCAACTCCGGTCATGTCTCTGCCGCTTGTAGGAGAGCCGATTGGCATTGTAGCTCGGTCATTAAGACCAAATCAGGGTTGATTAGGACAGAGTAATGATTAGAGTAGTTGAGTTAATTAAGTCTCTGTTAGATGAGTCAAAACTTTATTAATAGATTAATGAAATCCAGATGAAAATAAAGAAATGCACTTTTAGTTATGAGGAAATACGTTTCCGCAGTTGGAAAGCGTAAACCTCAATGAGTCCGACTCTTTTTTATTAGACGTGATATTTTTGACAACCATTCATCCTCGTACTCAGAACAACCAGAGAAGGGCAAGCAACCCCTTTAATCATGTTAATCGTACTATTTTACTTAATATATTTCTTTTTGAAAAATCTATTATGCACGCATGTATGTCGATATGAAATTGTTATGTTAGGGATAGTAGTAGATGTAAATCATATTCGATGCATGAATATCCTTTATATTCGTCGTGAGCTCTGAGGGTAACAATCTGTACATAATCCTTTATATTTGCTCTAGATTAATCACTAATAAATTTACTATGTTTGGTTAATAGTTAGGGTACTTGCGGTTTATTAATATAATTTAACACTAATTAATTTGTTATGTGTATACGTGTAGATGGATCGAAACTAGATGTACGTTAAGAACCGTGTGAGTGAAGAGTATATTAATGGCGTGTTTGCTTTTAGAAGAGCCACCGAGTAGGATATGTTGAAGAAAGAGATAAAATTTATGTACTGTCCATGCATTGATTGCGGTAATATAAAAATGTTTAACAACCCAGCGCAGATCGAAACTCACTTAATACGAAGGAGTTTCAAAAAAGGATATACATGTTGGACCAGTCACAGTGAAGAGCAGATTATACCGGAAGCCAGTAATGACGACATCGCCTAGGAAGTCAACGATATGCAGGACGTGGAATGTGCTTTTGATGAAGATAGGTCGCATGATGACAATCTGGATCAGATGCTACGCGATGCAGAAGGGAACTACGGTGAGAGAGAGTTTTTTAAATTCGAGGGCTTAATGGAGGACTCGAGAAAACCTTTGTTTCCTGGCTGCAAGCCGGAATACACAAGGTTGTCAATTGTGCTTGAACTGCTGAAATGGAAGGCAAGCAATGGTTGGTCCGACAAGAGTTTTACGGCGTTGTTAGGTCTCTTAGCTGACATCCTTCAGGAGGGAAACGTGTTGCCCAGCACGACCTACCAAGCCAAGAAGGTTGTTTGTCCATTGGGAATGGAAGTGGAAAGAATACATGCATGTCCGAACGATTGTTTCCTCTACCGTAAAGAGTATGCAGACATGCATGTATGTCCCGTTTACAAAGCATCCCGATACAAGCGTAATAATACTGCTAAGGCGAAGCAAGAACCTCCTACTAAGATGTTGTGGTATCTGCCTGTGATCCCACGTTTGATGCGTTTATTTGCGAACCGAAAGGAGGCAAGATTGATGCGTTGTCACTCGGAGGAGCGTAAAAAGGATGGAAAGCTCAAACACTCTGCTGATTCTGCCCAGTGGAGAAACTTCAATCAGAGCTTCAAAGAGCTCAGTGCGGAACCAAGAAACATAAGGTTAGGGTTGGGTACAAACGGAATGAATCCTTTCGGTAACATGAGCAGCCGACATAGCACCTGTCCTATGAATCTATGTATGTACAACCTTCCTCCTTGGCTGTGTATGAAGCTGAAATACATTTTGATGTCACTACTTATCCAAGGGCCGAAGCAACCTGGGAATGATATTGATGTGTACCAAGCACCATTACTGGAAGATCTTGTGACACTTTGGAACGAAGGGGTACAAGTATGGGATGCATACAAACGAGAGAACTTCACTTTACACGCCATGTTATTCTGCACCATCAATGATTTTTCTGCCCTTGGTAACCTGTCGAGGTTCAGTACAAAAGGAGCCAAAGCCTGTCCGCACTGCTTAGATGGTACCGAGAGTGTATGGCTGAACAACTCACGCAAAACTGTGTATATGCGTCACCGTAGGTTCCATCCCAGGATTCACCCATACCGCAAGATGAAAAAACAATTCGACAGAAATAAGGAGGACGGTTCAGCTCCAAGGGCTTTTAGAGGGAAAGAGGTCTATGATATGGTTAAGGATATCGATGTTGTGCTTGGGAAGGGACGTAAATTAAGGACCCCTCAGAAAAATATCTGGAAAAAGCGGTCAATTTTTTGGGACTTACCTTATTGGGAGCACTTAGAAGTTCACCACTGCATCGACGTCATGCACGTGGAGAAGAATGTATGTGATAGCTTGATTGGTCTCTTACTGAACATTAGAGGCAAAACAAAAGACGGCGTTAACGCACGGCGTGACTTGGTTGATATGAACATAAGAACCGAGTTAGCACCGAAAAAGACCGATAAAGGACGAACGTACCTTCCCCCAGCTTGCTACACTTTGTCCAATGCCGATAGAAATGAGCTGTGTCAAAGCTTGCATGGTGTGAAAGTTCTATCCGGTTACTCCGCCAATATTAAGAAACTTGTTTTAATGAAAGATTTGAAATTAATTGGTATGAAGTCTCATGATTGTCATGTACTGATGACACAAATGCTTCCTGTTGCAATTAGGAGTATCTTACCGAACAAGGTCCGAGGGGCAATCTTTAGGCTCTGTTATTTCTTTAACTCAATTGCTCAGAAGGTCATCGATCCTGAAGGACTCGACGCTCTGCAGGCCGAGGTGGTCATGACTCTATGTCATCTTGATATGTATTTTCCTCCGTTATTTTTTGATATCATGGTCCATCTCATTGTTCACCTTGTGAAAGAGATAAAGATATGTGGCCCTGTGTTCCTACGTCATATATACCCTTTCGAGAGATACATGAGAATTCTGAAGTCTTACGTACGGAATCGATCTCGGCCGGAGGGCAGTATCATCGAAGGTTATGCAACCGAAGAGGTCACTCTCGATCTAGATACGTACGCGCAAGCCCATTTCACAGTATTGCAACACATGACCCAAGTGTCCCCGTACATCGACGAGCACAAAGACATGGTACATCAACAGAATCCAGACTAGTCGGAGGTTTGGATAACGAGAGAGCACAACCGTCGATTCAACGAATGGTTAAAGGTGCGATTCACTAGGAGGTCATCAAGTGATGAAACAATGCTATGGTTGGCAAAAGGGCCAAAATTTACAATTGTGACATGGCAAGGATACGACATAAATGGGTACACATTTTATACAAAGACTTTCGTGATAGGAAGAGCACACCGTAGCAAATGTGTCCGTGATAGATGCGTTTCACGAAGGGTTCAATACCGCAGGGGCACGCGGGTTGAACTCGTACTATGGGTTCGTAGAGGAGATTTGGGAGCTCGACTATGTACTTGACGAGGATTTGATAATCCTCATTTTATCTTTTACCTATAATTCTTATTAGGGGTAAATATGACGTCACGTAGTCCCCAGAAGTACCCCTTATATTTATAAGGGAGAGGCCTACTAAGTGATTGCAAGTCCTCTTACAATCACTCCCCATAGTCGTAAGTCTTACTACGACTATATCACGGTCGTAAGTCTTTCTACGACCACTATCCAGTCGTAAGTCTTTCTACGACCACTACCCAGTCGTAAATCTTTCTACGACTATTGCCCAGTCGTAAGTTCTTCTACGACCTGTACCTAGTCGTAAGCTCTACTACGACTCGTACCCAGTCGTAAGTTCTGCTACGACCAAGTCAACCACGATTACCTTACAATCAATAAGACCTACAAGCGAGTGGGTCCAATTGATTAAGGAATCCGGACGGTCCATATGCACTATTATTCCGGGTAGTAATAGTGCTTAAATACCCCATTACCTCTGAAAGATAACTGCCAGACGTCGTGAGGAAGCCAATGCGACGGTAATTACTGCCATCATGCGCCCATTACTGGATTAATTGGGCGCCTCTTCCGCAGGACAAAACGGCTATTCCTTCACGACTATATAAGGATATCAATCAGAGGGTGATGAGGAGGGCGAAATAGAGCGAGTGAAGGAGAAACACATGTACTATTCTCTGTAATAGTCCTAGTTTCTTGCTTGATCATCGAAAATACAGTCAATACCATATACACACAGGAGTAGGGTTGTTATTCTCCCCGGAGAAGGCCTGAACCTATCTAAACATCCCGTGTCAACCACTCTGCGTGATTTCATCTCTAGGAGACCCCCCGAATCAAATAATCTTTACGTAAGATCGGTTCTAATACACCGACAGTACTTTTCAAGATTCCCCTGTTTCGATGCCATTGGGTTAAACTTTCGCAGGGCGTGAAGGTCGACAAGTATGGCGTCACTACTGTGGACCTCAAACGTGTCGGATACAAGGACGAACCATTCGTACTCACTAAGCAAGTTGTTCAAGTTTTTTATGTAACAGACCCAACAAATAAGAACCGCCACATAGTTCTTCATGGGAAAATAATGATTGTCGGATTTGAGAATGTCGTGGATGAAGAAGAGTACAATCAATTTGACGAGTTGCCTCTTTTCGGAGACGACATCAGACTGGAGGAAGAACCTAGTGAGTAAGCTAGCTTTATGCGTGTCGATCATCATGAAGGACTATATTTCAATTAAGCATGTATTCCATTGTAATTTGATGTTAACATGGAAACGCGTCACGTGTTATGGACTTGTTCTTCCATTGTAATGTGATGTCAACGTGGAATTGTCATGTGTTATGGACTTGTCATCTCTAATGTTGATGTTAATGCGGACTTTATTGTATCGTGTAGTATCAAATTTGGTTTCACTTGATTTGGAGTTAGCCCTAATGGTCCACTGTGGCTTTTGCCGAATGAGCATTGTAGCTCATCATTAGCGTCTTAACTACGACCATTAACACTAAATCAATGTTTAGTTGTCGGGTTAGCCCTAATGACGTGCGAAACCTCTATCTGACCATGTACTATTTTAATTATGTACTTTTTTTGTAAAACCTATTATGCATACGTGTATGTTGTGTCTGAAAAATGCTATTATTGGGAAAATGGTAGATGAAATCCTACTTGTTGCATTATCATTTTGAAATGTTGATCCTCTACTGTTTTAACCATTAGAATATGGGTTAGGCATTATGTAATGTCAATTGGGACGTTTTTAGTGCGATTATCGCACAAATGCAACTAGAGAGCGATACATGTTCTGAAACATTTATAGAAGAACAATACGATATTTTGAGAATTTGGGAATATTTTGAAAAATATCCAGAGAAGATATATATAATATTTGATATGAAAATAAAATAGACTTGATAATGAAGCGTCTGTGAATATCACAAACGATTACTTAATGGAACCGTCTGTGATGTGAGTAATCACAGACGGTTTCATTATAGAACCGTCTATTATGTTAGAGTTATCACAGACGGTTCTTTAATACAACCGTCTGTGATGTGTTATCACAGACGGTTCATAGGGAAGACAAGAGCATAAACAACACAGGCATGTCTTCTTTCATTTTACCATCCTAGACGAAGCATACTCAGTGTTCAAAATTTCGGCCGAAAATCAGAAATTTTGGACATACCGGTAGGGGCCGGTAGGAATACAAACCGGTTCCCCAAAAATGGTTTGGATGAATTTTGTAAAAAAATGAATTTGTTTAAATTTTGCTGGAATTTTCTTTTTTATTTAAAATCCAGAAAATTCAAATTTTAATTAGAGAATTTCAGCCAAAATTTTCTGCTTTTCGACCTTTCCCACAGTAGAAAAATATTTTCAGTATCAAAAACCCTGAGCATACTACACTAACCACGGAAAGTAATGTTCATATATCAATATGGATAAAATGGAATCAAAGGATAGCATGTGAGCGTGCCTGCAGCGAGGTGAGTCTGGCATTCGTCCCTGCCGCAGCGGAAGAGGACGTTGCGCTTGTGGTCCATCGAGTCGCGCACGACGACGACGCCGTAGACGTCCAGCGGCCACTGGATGCCGCCGGTGAACTGGGGTCACCTTCACGTACAAGACTTGCATGGTGTCCATGGGCTGAGCAGACATGGGCAGCACCGGCCCGTCGGTGTTGCGCATGGGATCGAGGGAGCTCCGCTGCAAGATTGATTAATTCATTTATGGCGCCACATATTGACGGGAAGGGGTATAATTACACAAACGATTGATTGATTAGCCCAACTTATGCCATGTATACATCACATATACACACCAAGAAAAAAGAAGAAAGAAAGAGAGAGAGAAAGGGGAAAGAAGGAGGAGACGCTGACGAGCATTTGCGAGGAAAGGGGGGTTATACTGGAATCACCGTCAGATACGGGAGGGAGCATTTTCTCCACGAGCTTGGCCACTTCGTCGTGGGCTTCAAAGATTTATTTGACCTATACAACCTAACTGCCCTCGATGCCTCACTTCTACAATGCTGGACACTGTAAGTGTGTACAATCAATTTCTACACTCACGTGATACCGATAAATATCATAATTCACTGCTTATGTACAGATACATTATGAAATGTGCCCGTCGAATTAAAGAACCGGTGGGTTTCCTCGACCCACACGTGGTCTCTGAGCAAACAATCAACCAAGACGCATTGTACGTCGAGAATTACATAAAAATGGGATTGCTTGCTCTGGACGACAAGGACTACATAATAGTGCCCTACAACCAGAAGTAAGTGCTTCAATATTTGCTATACAAATTACGTTTCAACATAGGTTTATGACTATAGCGACATACACGAGTAGGTTCCACTGGTATTGTGCCAAAGAGGAACATGGTATTGTACCATGATTCTCTACTCAACAAAAATCACGACTTCACCCTTCTTAAAGGAATACTCGACAGGTATGTTCATTTCCTCCGCACATAACTCTATTGTAGTCTTCCTTCGTTTGAAATGGACAAGGATAACTTTTTTGAATCATGTAGGGCGTTCATCGGCTATGTTGCCGAGGGAGATTTATACAAGGGAACGAGCGTCACACTGACTCACAGGATGCGATTTCCGGTACGCGCTACAACACAATAATCATATATCATACTCCGTAATTTTGCGTCTCGAACTGACTGTACATATATATGTAATTCTATTTTTGCAGTGCCGCCAGCAAAAACGAGATCACCTATGCGCATTCTACGTATACCATCATATGCAGCTATTGATTGCTTCTAGGACGCACGATCCCCAGGTTTGTCAATCTCGTAATAATTATCTCCTAATTATAAATTTAAATATATATGCTTACTACTTTACTCACTGCTAGCGGCGGTGGCTTGAACATAGAGTTAAATGCACTCGAGATGGACCAGTCATGCACATTCGAGGGAGCTCGTGGCTTCATCAAGGCGCATATAGTTAACACCACCGGAGAGTTTCACGCTGTCGACACCGATGAACGACCTCGAAACAATTAATTCAATATTGTAATTCGCTTTGACTGGTTGTAATTCAATTTGTAACTCTAGCGACAATATATACTTCAAACATTCTTTTGTAATTGATTTTGAGTTAAATGATCACTTTGAGTTGTCAACAATTATCTGTGACATGTTTTTGCTTGCTAGTTTTCAGAGGGCATGGCTAGCAATTCCTGAGGCTAGCTGAAAATACGATAAAAATTAATTAGGTCTAAATACTTATCACAGACGGTTCTAATCACGAACCGTCTGTGATACTACAGAATCACAGACAGTTCGTGATTGGAACCGTCTGTGATTCTGTAGTATCACAGACGGTTCCAACCACGATCCGTCTATGATACTGCAGAATCACAGACGGTTTGTGGTTGGAAACGTCTGTGATAACCGCCTGTTATCACAGACATAAAATTTCAGACGGTTCAAAAACCGTCTGTGATGACTTTTACGAACCGTCTGTGATGAGCTTTTCTGTAGTAGTGAATCTATGTATGTACAACCTTCCTCCTTGGCTATGTATGAAGAGGAAATACATTTTTATGTCACTACTTATCCAAGGGCCGAAGCAACCTGCGAACGATATTGATGTGTACCTAGCACCATTGCTGGAAGATCTTGTGACATTTTGGAACGAAGGGGTACAAGTATGGGATGCGTACAAACGAGAGAACTTCACTTTACACGCAATGTTATTCTGCACCATCAATAATTTTTCTGCCCTTGGTAACCTGTCGAGGTTCAGTACAAAAGGAGCCAAAGCCTGTCCGCACTGCTTAGATGGTACCGAGAGTGTATGGCTGAACAACTCACGCAAAGCTGTGTATATGCGTCACCGTAGGTTCCATCCTAGGATTCACCCATACCGCAAGATGAAGAAACAATTCGACAGAAATAAGGAGGACGGTTCAGCTCCAAGGGCTTTTAGAGGGAAAGAGGTCTATGATATGGTTAAGGATATCGATGTTGTGCTTGGAAAGGGACGTAAATTAAGAACTCCTCAGAAAAACATCTGGAAGAAGCGGTCAATTTTTTGGGACTTGCCTTATTGGGAGCACTTAGAAGTTCGACGCTGCATCGACGTCATGCACGTGGAGAAGAATGTATGTGATAGCTTGATCGGTCTCTTACTGAACATTAGTGGCAAAATAAAAGACGGTGTTAACGCACGGCGTGACTTGGTTGATATGAACATAAGAACCGAGTTAGCACCGAAAGAGACCGATAAAGGACGAACGTGCCTTCCCCCAGCTTGCTACACTTTGTCCAAGGCCGATAGAAATGAACTGTGTCAAAGCTTGCATGGTGTGAAAGTTTCGTCCGGTTACTCCGCCAATATTAAGAAACTTGTTTCCATGAAAGATTTGAAATTAATTGGTATGAAGTCTCATGATTGTCATGTGCTGATGACATAAATGCTTCGTGTTGCAATTAGGAGTATTTTACCGAACAAGGTCCGAGTGGCAATCTTTAGGCTCTGTTATTTCTTTAACTCAATTGCTCAGAAGGTCATCGATCCCGAAGGACTCGACGCTCTGCAGGGCGAGGTGGTCATGACTCTATGTCATCTTGATATGTATTTTCCTCCGTTATTTTTTGATATCATGGCACATCTCATTGTTCATCTTGTGAAAGAGATAAAGATATGCGGCCCTGTGTTCCTACGTCATATGTACCCTTTCGAGAGAAACATGGGAATTCTGAAGTCCTACGTATGGAATCGATCTCGGCCGGAGGGCAGTATCATCGAAGGTTATGCAACCGAAGAGGTCACTCTCGATCTAGATACGTACGCACAGGCCTATTTCACGGTCTTGCAACACATGATCCAAGTGTCCCCGTACATCGACGAGCACAAAGATATGGTACATCAACAGAATCCAGACCGGTCGGAGGTTTGGATAACGAGAGAGCACAACTGTCGGTTCAACGAATGGTTAAAGGTGCGATTCACTAGGAGGTCATCAAGTGAATTTGAGTCAGTTTTTTATTTTCTTTCTGTACAGCGAACCTTTTGGACGACATAACTTTCTTTCCTAAACTCAGAATTGAGTGATTTTTTTTCCCGTTTAGCTCACGAAAAGGACTTCGACTTTCTATTTGTGCAGGTTTTCTGAAAATGCCGTACTTATTCCCAAATTTGCCGTGAAAGTTAACTCTGTTGCGAACTCTGATTCTCTGTTGAGGCTGTCATGCGGGGTTCATATCCCACACGTTAGATCTCTAAATTAGGTCAATGATGACTCTGAATTGTACTACGCGAAGAGATCTATAACTTTGTAGTTATGAGTTTTTCCATTTAAAGCTATTTCAGTCGCGAAAATCACATTCCAAGATGATGACAAATTTTATCCCGTTTATTGGCGTGGCAAATATAGAATCTCTCAAATTCCTTATCTCTTCGGCTTTCATTTTTCAAAAATTATGTTAAAAATATCCGGAAGGGAGAGAATAAGTTTATGTACTCAATTGTTAATCCCACCATTGATTTCTCCTCAGGAATTGGTGTACATATAGGAATCCTCTACATCGCCATGGAGAATTGGAGGCTTTCTACCACTCTAGTTGATTGGTTCTCGGCCCTTTCCTCAAGCGAGTTTGGCGACCAGCGGAAAGCAATAAGGACTATTGCCATGCTAGTCACGTGGGAAATTTGGAAGGAGCGCAATTGAAGAACTTTTTCAGCACCAAAACCTAACGGTGTCGACAGTTGTCACCCTCATCAAGGGCGAGGCAAGGAACCGGAAGGAAGCCGGCGCATCCTGGCTAATAATGCAACGAGATTAACCTCTAGCTTCCCAGGCCGCCGGTAGCCTAGCACTGCTGGTCACCCCATCCCTCGCCCTTTCTCTGTTTTGTGTTAGTTTGTAATCATCTTGTTTAAATTCTCTTACTATGGTAATGAAATAAGGAGCACTCCTGCTATTTTTTTTCTTTATTAAAAAACAAAGCACACCACTCGCGATGACCTTGTAAGCTAGTCTACTTTTGTCACAAACTAGCCGAACTTCTCATGTAATTGTGCAACTCGATGCTACAATGCATATGTTTATATCAAAACACGAGTCATACTTGTTTTACATCTATTATACTTATGATAAAAATATAATTGTATTCCCTATACAACTATAACAATCCTCGTATTTATATATGTTTAACTAGCCGAATTGCCCCGCTAGATTCAAAAATATAATTGTATTTGCTATACAACTCTAGTGCCAATATAGAAAGCAATTTAGGGATTCATAGGATGTGATTCTTATACACTACTACAGAGAGGGTCATCACAGACGGCTTCAAACCACCATCATAAATAGTTTTTGAACCATCTGAATCTATGTGTCTGTGATAACAGGCAATTATAACAAACGGTTTGTGAGTCGTCTGTAAAAAGTCCTATCATATACGGTTTTTTGGTGGAAACCGTCTGTAATAGTAGGCCTTCACAGACGGTTTCTACCAAAAATCGTCTGTGATATGTGATATATCACAGACGGTTTTTTGTTAAAACCGTCTGTGAAGGCCTACTATCACAGACGGTTTCCTATAAAAATCGTATGTGATATGTGGGATATCACAGACGGTTTTAACACCCGTCTATGAATGTGGGATATCACAGACGGTTTTGTGTTGAAACCGTCTATGAAGGTCTACTATTATAGACGGTTTCTACCAAAAATCGTCTGTGATATGTAGGATATCATAGATGGTTTTTGATAGTAGCCATTTGTGATATGCGACATATCACAGACGGCTACTACTAGAACCTATCTGTTATTGGATACATATCACAGACCGATGTTAGTAGTAGTTGTCTGTGATTGTATACATATCACAGATAGTTGCTAGTAGTAGCCGTCTATGAGTATCATTCACAGACGGTTTATTTCACAAAATCGTATGTGATAGTTCGCTCTATACCTAAATATATTTTGATTTTTTTGGCTAGCCTCAGGTAATGCTAGTCATGCCCTCTGAAAACAACCAAGCAGAAAATAGATATATCACAATTGATTTGATATAGAACAACTCAAAGTGATTTACAAACTCAATATCAATTACAAAGTCGCTTTAATGATCTAATTACAAATTTATTTGATTATAATTCAAAGCGAGTTACAATAAATCGAGACGCCGGGGTAAAACTCTCCACTCTCTTTAATGATCTCCCCCGTTATGAAGGTGGCGAGCCGTCCTCGAACTTCCACGAGAAAGTTCAGATCGAAGCTACTTTCTAGTATTTTCATGCCATGTCACTAGCAAGAGTAAAGTAGTAAGTATATATATGTAAATTTATAATTACAAAACAATTATTAAGAGATTGACCTCTGGATCCTTTGGCTTAGAACTCGTGATTTCCAGCATACGACGACAAACATAGAATACACATATGTTGCCTTGATGTAGTTACTGGTGGCACTGCAAAAATTGAAGTTTGATATAGGATATAGGTATAGCCAGTTCGAGAGACCAGGTTACGAAGTGTGAGCAGGTACCAGAAATTGCGTCCTGTGTCGCAGTTTGGCGCTTGGTTCATTGTGTCCCTCCCTCGGCAATATAGGCGCTAAACAACCTATGTGATTCTAAAAAGTTATCCTCGGATATTTCAAACGAACGAAGACTACAATGGAGTTACGTATGGAGGAAATGAGCATACCTATCGAGTACTTTTTGCACCAGGGTGAGGTCATGCTTGTTTTTTACTAGAGAATCAAGGTATATGTGGATATCGTGAGGATATGTGCACGATCTTAGAATGATAAGTCAATTGGCAATGGCTTTGTTGGTTTGCAAAATCTCGCGTTTTCGGGTTTGTTCCAAGAATGTCAGTCACCAAGGCGGTCGATCGACGTTGGAATGGTCTGACCGGCAATGCTTGCCGGTCCGACCGCCAAATGGTGTTGATGGAATTTGGGGCTAGGCCAAAAATAGGTTCTCAGAGGCAAGTGAGGGAGTCTCCGGATGTGGTCACATAATTTTGGAGCTCCCAACAAAAGTTCTATTCATTTGAAAATTCCAGAAGGTTTCGGATTTTCGAGTTGGAATTTTGGCTAAGTCTTTTCGGGCGGTCCGACCGCCGTTATGGAATCGGTCCGACCGGCCTGAAATCGGTCGGACCGGTCGTGTGGGGCGGTCAGACCGCCGATCACTTGAAGGTTAGCCATTTTGGCATTGATGTGATTTAGTTGTGTTTATTGTGTGAACTTCATTGCCTTATTGTTGCATATTGCATTGTGGAACTAACGTGGGTCAAGTTGTGAAGAACTTGTTCCCGGAGACGATTTGTTTGTCTATTGCTGTGCAGGTGGCTTGCAGGTCAACGACGTCAACAGTGAGGTGGATCGGGACTACGCTTGGAGAGCTGAGGTCCAGAACGATCATGGATGCCGGGTGAGGTCGTGTGACTCAAGCATGGTACAGAATGGGCAAGATGGATCGAACGGGTAGTTCGGTGCAGCTGATTGGATCAGGTGGTGCGGAAGTCGGTGCAAGTCCCTGGGAGGTTCCGATGGGATTCGAACGGGACGGACTTGGCAACGTGATGAGAGCCACTGATCAAACTACACGTGGTGAAGCAGGCGATTGCTTCAATAGATATGTGTGAGTGGGTCCCATGTGTGTGTGGGTCCCAAAAGTGAAACCCTAGGCCTCTCCTATAAATAGAAAGGGGGGAGATGTAAAACCCCCAAGCACTCTAAGCATTCATTTGGACTCTCCAAGTCTTTTTCTAGGGTTAGGATTTGGAGAAGAGAGGAGAGGAGAGGAAGGGTGTGTGTGTGCTCTTTGTTGAGCTCTTGTCCTCCTTGTTGGAGTGGCTTTGTAAGCATCTTGTGAGATCAATCATTCTTGTGATGCTTGCTTGAAAGATCATTTGTCTCCTTTGTGTTCTTCTCTCTTTTGGATGATTTTGGTGCTTCCTTGATTCAAGGGTTTATGCTTGGTCTCTTGACCTATTTTGTCTTGCTTTGATGTGTGGGAATACTCCTAGAATCATCTAGATCATCAACCCCCACAAGCAAGTCTTGAATCAAAGATTTTCGTATTTCTAGGGTTTGTGCACTTCTTTGGTAAAACCTTGAGAGATCGTTTCTTCGAAGTGGATCTGAAGGATCGTCGCTTGAAATAGGCTCTTATATCCTTAGGGAGGTGTGCTCCAAATTTGGTCAAGTTTCATTGGTCGAATCAAAAGTTGAACCAAATTTCGTTTTGAATTTGGGTTGTGCATTTTGGTACTGGACTAAATTGGTCTGACCGGTTTAGTAACGGTGGTCCGACCGCCCGCCTTTCAGACCGCCCGGTAGTGGCAGGTCGAACCGATTTCCAACGGTCCGACCGCCAGTTAGTAGCCGGTCCGACCGCTCGTCAACCGTCGGTCCGACCGCTTGATCTCGGCGGCCGACCGCCAAGATCGCACCGATCCTCTGAGATCATTTCTCTATTTGTGTCGTGTGGTTAACGGGGTTATCGAATTCAGCACAAGGCTTCCTCTGTGCGCTTACTGATCTTCTTAGCTTTCATAGCTAAAGGAGTAAAGTTCGTGTTGAATTTGTTTAAGGCGAGAAATTTGAGAAAGCGCCTATTCACCCCCCTAGTCGCCTTTACGGTCCTACAAGTGGTATCAGAGCTGGTTAGCTCTTCTCATAGATCTTAACCGGTCTTTGGAGCCATGGCGACTGACAAGTACTCAACCAAGCCACATATCTTTGATGGAGTTGATTTTGCATACTGGAAGGCTCGAATGCAAGCTTATATCGAGGCTCAAGGGCACGCTATTTGGCTTAAGGTAAAAAACCCTTATGTCGTGCCAGGCGATGACGATATGATCACTCCGGATGTAGAGGCCAACAGTAAGGCTCGGAATTTTTTTGATCCAAGGCCTTAGTCGATCTGAGTTTGAGCGTGCTGCTCATTTGCGGTCTGCTCATTAGATGTGGCGGACTCTTTGTGATTATCACGAGGGGTCCACGGCGATCAAGGAAGTGAGACAGAATCAGCTGAAGAAAGTATACTCTAAGATCGAGCAGAGGTCTGGTGAGTCTTTGGACGAGCTGTGGGGAAGATTTTTTAATATTCTTCATGATCTCCGCGCTGTTGACCTGGTGTTTTCTGAGTCTGAAAATGCACGCCAGCTTTTGGGTGCTCTTGATGTGAAGGTCTGGGGAATGAAGATCACTTCCATCAATGACAACATTGTCATGAGTGAGCTTACCATGGATAAGCTATACTCGAGGTTGAAGACGCATGAGATTGATTTTATCTCGCGTCTCCCCAAGACAGAGTCGATGGCATTAGTGGTCGGCAAATCCAAGGGTTGTTCTTCTGAGTCTTTCGATTGTAGCTCATCTGGTTTTTCCTTATCCGCTTTGCACTCTTTGAGCGATGAGCAACTTGAGAAACTGCCCGAAGATGATTTAGCCCTTCTATCCACCAAATTCACGAGAGCTTACAGCAAGGTGAAAAATAGGAGGAGAAGTGGACCTATCACATGCTTCGAGTGTGGTGAGCCAAACCACATTCGTTCCAGGTGCCCCAAGCTAAAGGGCAAGGAGGAGAAGGAGACACGAAGACATCCCCAAGAGAGGGATGCAAAACCCAAGAAGACAAACTATCGCAGTTTGTCACCGTCCTTGCCGCTCTGGAAAATGTGAACATGAGCGATGTGGACTCGGAAACGGAGGACGAAGAGAGTGACTCCCGTGGCAAGAAGAAGGCTCATGATTTCACGGGCATGTGTTTCATGGCCAAGAACAGCCACGACAGCGACTCCTCCAACAACGAGAATCCTTTTGGTGATCCCGATGAGGTATGCCCTTCAAATGCTGACATGAAAAGGGCTTTGGTGCTTGCTGAACAGAAATTGCATAAGCAAACAAAAATGATTAAGAAACAGGATATTATGATTGATAATTTGAACCTAGAAGTTGTTAGGCTCAAATCTATTAATCCTGATGATATTTGTGCTTCTTGCTCTAGTTTGCTTAATGAGTTGACAAGCTTAAAATCTGCTCATTCCTCTGTTGAAAATCAACTGGAAGATGCTCTTGATGAACTAGAATCTCTCAAGTCTGGTTCTGCTTGCATGAAGGTCATTTCTCTTGATGTGACTGCATTAGATGCTATTCCTTTAACTTGCTCAAATTGTGCTTTGCTAGAATTAAAACTGAATAGCTCTTTGAAAGAATTGTAAAAAATTGATGCTAGTCACACTTGCTCTCATTGTAAGAATAATAAGATTAAAATGCAAGAGATGACTGAAATGGTAGTTTACTCTAGAGCTGCCTCTTGTGAAAATTGTCCCAAGCTTACAATAGAGATTGAAGCTTTAAACAAGACTCTTGAAGAAAAAGCTAAAATTGAAAAATTCATGTCTCTTGCTGCTTCTAAGAAATTCATTGATTCTAACTCTTGTGTTTTGAATGCTGAAGTTGAAACCATGATTGGTCAGATTCAAGAGGCATTTAGAGTTAAATTTAAGGAGCAGTTGAATAGGATTAAGGAATCTTATTGTGTGTCTTGTGAGGCCTTCAAAGTAGAAGTGGCTCTTCTTAAGAGTAAACGTGATGAGGTAATCAAATCTAGAAAGTGCACTAGATGTGAGGGTCTAACTAAAGAGAATGATTACCTCAAGGTGACTCTTGAGAAGTTCTCTAGTGGGAAAAAGAAACTCAACATGATTCTTGATCAATCCAAGGTGAGTGTGAAAAATAGTGGCCTAGGTTTCAATCCCCTAGAGCATTCCAAGAAAAACCCACCTAGGATTGCTAGAGTTGTGAAAAATGGTCTGTTTGAGTAGAACCTCCTAAGCCTTCCAAGGTCGTTTTCAAATCCGCATGTTTTGCTCAAACTCTCTCTGGCAAGAAAGGTGTTTTTACTCCTTCAGTACAGACCCCTCAAAAGGTCAAGTACCATTGCACCTTCTGCAAGAAAGAAGGCCACACTGTTGAGTTCTACTTCCGGAGAGCAAAACTTGAGAGAAAAGAGAGGATGAGCGCTTTGAGATCCATTAGAGGAGTCCCTTCTCCAGCTGTAGTCTCTAGAGCTAGGCAGCCTGTTTATCGTACCACATATAGGTCTAGATTTGTAGAGAACTTTGTAGACTCTTTTGGTGGGTCTAGGCAGCATGTTGGTTTAGGATATCGTGAGGAGAGACCACGGGTAGCACCTAGACAGGTGGAGTATCGATCTTTTGGTAGATCGTTTCGGAGAGGTCTAGGTGGTTCTCATGTGCATCCTTATGATTTTATTGCTGATCATGTTTCTGCTTTGTTTCTCATCTTTGCTCCCGCATCTTGCTTCTCGATCTTTGGATTCCTAGATCATTTATCACTAACCCCAGTACTAAGGCACATATGTTTTCTGATTGTGTCTTTTAGGTCCGTCGTGCGAGGAAGGAGGACATATGGCTTGTTGACTCCGGGTGTTCTCGACATATGACCAGAGATTCTAGATGGTTCTCCTCCCTCACACGTGTATCCGGCAACGAATTGATTACTTTTCGGGATGCTTCTACGGGACCGCGGATCAGAAAGGGCACCGTGTCTTGCGTCAACAACAAGTTCATGCTTAACGACGTCGCTTTGGTAAGTAAGCTGAGGTATAATCTTCTATCTGTTTCTCAGCTGCTTGATGAGGGTTTAGAAGTGTCGGTGTATTAGAACCGATCTTACGTAAAGATTATTTGATTCGGGGGGTCTCCTAGAGATGAAATCACGCAGAGTAGTTGACACGGGATGTTTAGACAGGTTCAGGCCTTCTCCGGAGAGAATAATAACCCTAATCCTGTGTGTATGGTATTCTTGATGATCAAGTAAAAGACTAAGACTATTACAGAGAATAGTACTTGTGTTTCTACTTGACTAGCTCTTGTTTTCTCTCCCTTTATCCCTCTGATTGATGCCCTTATATAGTCGTGAAGAAGTAGCCGTTTTGTCCTGCGGGAGATGCGCCTAATTAATCCCGTAACGGGCGCATGATGGAAGTAATTACTGGCGCCTCGACTTCTTCACGCCGTCTGGCTATTATCTTCCAGAGATAATGGGGTAATTACACACCATTAATAAGCGGAATAATAGTGCGTGTAGACCGTTCGGATTCCTTAATCAATTGGACCCACTCGCCTGTAGGTTTGATTATAAGGTGGTCGAAGTTTATCTGGTCGTAGAAGAACTTACGACCAGGTAGCAGTCGTAAAAGGACTTACGACCAGGTAACAGTCGTAGAAGGACTTACGACTATGTAGTGGTCGTAGAAGGACTTACGACCATGATATAGTCGTAGCAAGACTTACGACTATGGGGGTGATTGTAGAAGAACTTACAATCACTTGTTGGGCTTCTCCCTTATAGATAAGGGGTACTTCTGGGGACTATGTGACATCATATTTACCCATAATAAGAATTATAGATAAAAGATAAAATGAGGATTATTAGATCCTCGTCAAGAAGTGAGGTTTAAAAGTGGTGAGTGTAGAGTTCTAGATTCCTCGGGTGAGCTTGTTTTTTAGATCTCCAGATTTGAGAAGATCTTTGTGCAAATTTCAGTATTTCTTCAGCTTCTAGTCCTAGGTGTCTTGTAGCCTCTGATTCTCATGATCTTGTCTTGTGGCATCGTAGACTTGGGCATACAGGCTTTGACCACTTGACTAGAGTCAGTTGTAAGGATTTGATTATAGGTTTGCCTAGGCTGAAGGCTGTTAAAGATCTTGTGTGCTCGCCCTGTCGACATGGTAAGATGGTGTATGCTTCCCACCCACCTCTTACCTTAGTGATGACTGTTGGACCAGGACAGCTTCTTCACTTAGACACAGTTGGTCCTTCTAGAGTTCAGTCAAATGGTGGGAAATGGTATGTGCTGGTGGTTGTGGATGATTTCTCCAGGTATTCATGGGTTTATTTTCTCGTTTCTAAGAACGAAGCATTTGGATTCTTTAGAGATTTGGTCCTTAGACTTGCTGTTGATATTCCTGGAGCTTTGAGAGCCATTAGGAGTGACAATGGGACAGAATTCAAGAATTCTTCTTTTTCTACCTTCTGCACTGATAGGGGAATTGAGCATCAGTTTTTTTCTCCTAGAATTCCCCAGCAGAATGGTGTTGTAGAAAGGAAGAACATGACCCTTGTAGAGATGGTTCGGACCATGTTAGATGAACATTCTACTCCTAGGAGATTTTTGGCTGAGGCGATCTCTACTGCTTGTTATATCTCCAATAGGGTTTTCTTGAGATCTGTGGTTGGGAAGACCTCTTATGAGCTTAGATTTGGTCATTCTCCCAAAGTCTCTCATTTCAAGATTTTTGGTTGTAAGTGCTTCATTCTTAAACATGGCAACCTTGATAAATTTGAGTCTAAATATTTCGATGGCATATTTCTTGGATATCCTGCTCATTCTCGTGGCTATCGTGTTTTTAATGTTAACACTAACAAAACTGTTGAAACTTGCGAAGTCACTTTTGATGAGGCTAGTCCTGGTACTAGACCCGATGCTACAGGTACACAGGTATCACTTGCGAAATGTGCACGGTATCCCTTAGTGTTATGATGTCTTCGTTCGAGTGCTTCTCCAACAGGATGGACATCAAATTATCATGTACTATGTCCACCTGAGCCTTAGAGCAACCCTACGCCAGCTGGGTACCATGCACCACTATCTCTTCGTGGCATGGAAACACCACCCCCCCCCACCCAGCCTCAACATGAATAAACCCAACCAACACTTGGAGCCTGTAGGGCGTGGGCACCCACAAAACGATACACAATTAGTTAAGGCGCCCTACAGGTCTCTCTTTGGAGCATCCCAGAGATGTACATTACCTGGATGAGGTTGACAGGTAATTGGGCGTTGCCAAGTTCAGAAAGTGCAGGTGTGGACGCGACGCTACTCCGATGTTGAGGGGTACTGGTTACCAAAATTACAGGGGCGTCTTGTGACCGGTTGAGGATTTGATTCATTTGTTCCTGCAATGTTGTTATCTGTGCTTGAAATTGTACATTAATCTGCTCTTTATACTTCGCTTTCCACTGTTCTTCACGTTGACCTTGGATCTCTTCTGACTCTTATACGCCTCGGAGTCGTATGGGAATACATGCTTCCAAGGTACGTAAACCCCAAGGCCCCAAGTGCGACCTGGATGCTCCTTGTTTCCAAGGACCATGGATAGTATATCCTTCTCCCTGACTGGTTCAAAGGAGCCTTGGAGTGATTCGGTACTCAATGTTTGCTGCAAGAGGCCATCTTATTATATTAGACCATACAAAGTTACGGACTTATTAAAAACTATGCAGTTCGATATATCTTACCATGCATTGGCACACTCCGTCGTCTGCTGGGTTTGTGAAAGAGATGGCGCCCGACGACGTGATTTTGGCCCTCGCTCTTAATCAATTTCGAGCGCGCTCATTTGTGATTTCGGCAAAATGGTGGGGAGACCTTTGACTGGATTGCCAAATCGTTCTCACGCATGCATTCTGGGATTTTATCCGCGTACCCAGCAGTGCCGAGTCTGTAGGGGTGAATATTTTGTGCCTGGATAGCCTTGTGCACGACACTTTGCTGCTGAAATTTTTGTGTTGTCTTCATTTGCACAAAGGTGTCCCATGTATTCGATGATATGAAACTATACTTCGCGCAGGACGTCTGATCCTTGTTCACATATTCCGTGATAAGCTTGCTCTTGAAGGTCTTCCAAGTGTGTGCCATCGCGAGGAACATATGTCCTCCCACGAGTTCAAAGAATTCTGATGGGATCTCGAACGACATTGTAATTTCAGTCCACAACTGTGTTTTCTCTTCGTCCGTCTCAACTTTCCATTTCTGTGTGGTGATGAGGACCCGTTCCCTTGCAAGTATACCGCAAGTGGTCCGAAATGTTGTCGCTGCTTTCTAGGGAAGCAGAGGGACCCCATAGGGACTGACGACCGTGATGGTCATTCGGCCCACATGCATTTTTTATATTCCTATGACATGTCGTTTTGTTATCACTTTCCTCGAAGATCCTGACGCATTCGGCGACTTCGATGATGGTAGGGAAGACGGTGCAGACGTAATCTCGTTTACTTGCTATCTCGCAAGATTAACAAAGTAATATCTCACTGTACTAGCTAGAGTCAATCAAAATAGTACAATTTGAAACTTCTTCTAGCACAATCTAAAGCAGTGATCGTACCTTGACGGGAGGCGTGGACTAAGAGGTAGTCGAGGTCGGGGGAGCAAGGCGTCATCGAGGCCAGGGTGGCGTCGAGGTCGTAGAGGGATGACACCGACGAGGGGAGGAGCTCGGGGGTGGCAGAGGGATGATGTCGGCGTGGGGAGGAGCTCAATCGAAGGTCACAGAGTAGCTCTGAGGAGTAATGACGCAAACCCGGAGAGTAGCTTTGAGGAGTAAAGACACAAACCATAGCGGGGGCCCCTATTTATAAATGTATATCACAGACGATTATATTAAATAACCGTCTGTGATAAGCGATCATATCACAGACGATTCTTAAATATATCCGTCTGTGATATGCTCGTTATCGCAGACGGTCTTGGAATATAACCATCTGTGATAGCATATCACAGATGGTTCTATAATAGATCCATTTATGATAAGCTAAGCACGCTACGACCACTACCTAGTGCTAAGCATATCACAGACGGTTTTATTCCAGTACTGTCTGCGAAAAGCGATCATATCCCAGACGGTTATATTTAAGAATCGTGTGTGATAAGTATCACATACAGTTCTATTACGGAACCGTTTGTGATGCTCAACGCGGAATTTTTTGGACGCGTACGCAGGAGGCAAAAATTTTTGATGGCTTAATTAGGAACCGTTGTGCTACATAAATCACAGACAGTGTGTTACACTAAACTACCTATGATAGTTCCTTCTATATCTGAAAATTACTATTCTATTTTTCGGCTAGCCTCAGGCAATACTAGTCACGTCCTCTGAAAACAAGAAAGCAGATACAATCACAGATGAAATAATTTCTTAATTAGTGAATCAATTGTAATGGAATAGTTCCTTAATTACATGTGCCGAGTCTGCGATATGCGCCATTAAATATCTGGTTGTCCCCTCAAAACTAGATCTATCTGTAGTGAGAAATGTGATATATATGCGGCTGCTTTGAAGGAGGCGATCGGCTCTGGGGCGCGTTGGTGAAAGAAATACCTTAGATTTTTCAAGTGTGCTAGATCTGCTATTTGTTCTTGGTGATCTAAGGTTAGTATTCCTTTGTCTCTTATGCGACTATTTTTTTCGGCGATTTACGCAGCATGAGGAGGATGAGACAGCAGTCACGCCGAATTCATTGATCAAGCCCGTTAGTTCAAGAAGCATGACTGCCAAGAGAGTACATGAAGAGTCTAGGCTATTTCGCTAGCATTCCTCCAGACACAACTGCAGGCCTCGGATGTGCCACGCAGCATGTAGAATCCTCCTCCTCATGATACTTGGGCACCTCCGATAGCTGCAGTTGTATCTAGAGGAATGCCAGCGAAATAGCTTCTTCATGCGATCTCCTAGCAGCCATACTTCTTGAACGTGTAGGCTTGATGAAGTTGACGTGGCTGCTGTCTCATACTCTTTATGTTGTTTGGACGACAACCGATTTTTTTTATTAGAGACAGTTCTTGTTAATGACCGTCTGTGATAAACATCATAGACGGTTTCATTTACAAACCGTCTGCGATAATTATATATCTTGAACATACTAGAATTGAAGATGGGACGCATTCTAGACCATATCAAGTAGCTGGAGAAGATTGTGTGTGTGCATATATCATTGTTGTAATTTATGGTATATTTGTTAAGTAGCCGGGAAACTATATCACAATTGTTCTTATTAAGAACCGTCCGTGATGAAACGTTCAGAATAACCTGTTTTGTACTTGTGATTGTTGTTTACTGTTTAACCCTAAATTACATTGCGAGCATTCCCATGTAGGAACATCAAGCACTACTTTTCCTATCACCTATCGTTTGGATTAAAGAATTAGCGGAAACCATTAAGAATATGAAAGTCCTAATTAAAATAATAGAAGAGTTTAGATTTGTTACACACCATTAGGTCATAAATCAAAGACAAACATGTTCAAAGGGAATCCTCCCTGGCTAATTCCAATGCCGTCAGCAAGTGAAATGGGATAAAACACTTAATCGGTCGCCAAGAAGTCCATCTATCACGATTGATGCTTTGATCTTTCTTCTTCCTTCCATCTGTTTCTTCTTGGTCTTCTCTTTTCCTTTCTTGGACAGCAGCTTTTTTGTCTTTTGCACGGCGCATGTAGATAGAAATTTTTTATTAATTAACTATTTTTAATTTATTTTTATTACTAACCCCTCGTCATCTTTATTTTTAAATCTGACTTTTTGGTTACGCCACCACCCGTGGTGTGGAAACACAACACTGTTATGTCATAGAGTAAGTCTAGCTAAATAGCACTTCTTGTTATAGCACTGGTGGTAGTGTGACCAAACAATACTGTCACATTATTTGTGGTGGAGTGACAAGATTTGACCACGCTATGGTACTGATACGCTAATGTTGTTTTACCATACCACGAGTGGTGAAAGGGCCAAAAGGTTCTGAATTTGAAATAAAGTTGGTGATAGATTAATAATAAAAATGAATTTAAAAATGAGTTAATTAATAAAAAAAAGTTCCATGTAGATAGTACAAGGAAGTTTTTTTTTAAAAAAAAAACTTCCTGCGTACATTACTACAAGTAAAACGTGGTGGTGGTTTTTTTTTATTCTTCTTCATCTTCTCTTCTCCTCTCCTCGCTTCTTTTCTTTTCTTTCTTGGTATATGGTACGGTGCTTGTTTTTATGTTTCAAGATTCTTATAGATTTTAGTTTTTAAATTACAAAGTAATATATCTCTAAGTAATAACATCCGATGGCCGCTGTACTATGCTTTAAGTAGGATCGACTTGATTAAGAGATGAATGTTTTGCTCTTTTTTTTTGAGATTTTCTTGCATATTTTTTCATCTAGTATCCATCTGTTATGATTTGTAAAGCATAATTAGAGTCCACCAAGTTAAAGGTCGGATGTTTTTATTTTTTCTGAGATTTTCCTTAATTTCTATCTTTTTTATTACATATTTTGACCACGTATCATGAGCTTTTATTACATGATAATAGATTTGTAATGTTATAATTTGGATCTAACACGATCAATGGTGTAAATATTTTTTTTCACTGATTAACATGCATGTAATTTCTAATCTTTAAGAGCGAATATGATGATTTCTTTTTTTATCATTTTAATAATATAATATAATAACAAAAGATGAGGTGTTGTCCATGTACGTTACATCTAACGAAATAGTAACTATATATTCAGTAGAACGGTATAATTTTTTTCCCACCGATTTAACCTACATATGATTTCTAGTATTTAAGAGTGAATGTGATGGCTTTTTTTCTACCATTTTAATAATATAATATAATAATAGAAGATGAGGTGTTGCCCATATGTTACATCTAACTATATCATAACTATATATTACATTAGAACTAGCTACCACATTATGTATTTTTATATCGAAATATAGAGTCAACTTGTTATACAACTCTAATTATGATAGAAATATAGTTGTATTTTTATACAACTGTAATAGCTACCATACACATATGTAATTAATATGCACAATTATAATCTAGACCCATCAAATCGATGGTGTAGATATTTATTGGTTTTCTTTGATAAACGTGGTAATTTATAGTCCTTGAGAGCGAATGTAGCGACTTTATTTTGCCTTTATTTTAATAATATAATATAATTTAGTCGACTTTAAGCATTGGGGTCAAAGTTGTAAGTCGTCCATAGCTTGAAGCCGACCATAAACTTATGGCCTGGTCATAAGCAATAAAAAATTACTCTCTCTCTCTCTTCCGTCACCGTCTCTCACAGGTAGTTGTTGTTACCGCCAAGGGGATGGGCATGGGGATGCCGGGAATGGCAGGTGCAGCAAGGAGGGGGCCGATGAAGATAGGTGAAGAAGGCGTCGTCGACAGTGGCCACCACCGGATCTGGCCAAGGGAGGATGGGGATCTCGTCCACCGAGGTCGGCCACCGCTGGATCTGGGTGTGTGGCTGTCGAACCCGGATTTTGCAAATCTAAATCCTCTATGAAATCACTGTGCTATTCCCTATATCAGTAGATAGCACTCACAGGTACATTGTTGAATCATTTTATACAAGACGTGAACTAACCCAATCAATATATTACAAACTTCATAGTAACATAGACCACGTCGGGTCAAGTTTTACAAAAGGGCCGAACAGGCCAAATTGATATAGTACATAAAAACAAAGTATGTTACAGCGGAAGCAAAAAAGGGGGTAGAGCTCATTTCTCCACAGGCCAGTGACTGGGGTAGCCTGTGTATGACCTATATTAACCAAGGGTTAGGAAAATATCGGTTGTACGCAAGTACTGAACGAGTCCACTAGACTGAGGCGAGATCTAGACTACAGAGCTAGATTACTCTTTATCGTTTTCTTGTACGTCGACTTCCAGGTCTTCATAGTAGGCGTAGTCCCCTTGATCCACATTATCTGGAGGGTTTTGGGGAGAGCGAGGATGAGCACAACTTACATGCTCGCGAGCCAACACACAAGATGCAATAATAACATGCATGGATTAACAAGGATGGCTCGGGTTCTTTTATTTGCTAAAGCAACATTTTCAACTTTCATAATTACAAATTCCTATGACTTAGCATTTTAACCAAATTGCATTTTATTAAAGAGAGTAATTACAAAAATATTAGATAACAGTAGAGGTTCCCTCCATCGAAAACTCTACACACACTTCATCCGATTGGAGCTACCTCCAATTGTCAACACCACTGAGCTCGACGGCTCAAGAAACATCCAATCTCAGGACTAGATGAGCCCGACCTGATTTTTATTTCACCCACAAAGGTTTTTGAAATAGAATTAACTCTAGTAAGTTCCCATGTCCGCCTTTGACCGTAGGCACGACTGTTTAAATAGTTTAGACTCTGCAGAGGTTGTACATTGTACCCACAAGAGATAATCATACTCATTGCCCCACATGATTCCGTAGTCATGTAGTTGAGCGACCATCACAGTAACCTTTCGAAATATCTCACCCCTTCCGGTATCTCACCCATATGGGCCACACCCATAAGTTGTGTGTGATGTTCACCTCAGCAACCAGCGTAGCTGGATTACCCACAACGCATAGCGCGATTGGCAACTTCACCTTGCATTGGTGTCTCATTCAAGCCGGACCATGTCCAGTGTTTGCACGATCCTGCTACCCTTCCAACGCGATAACATTCAGAGTTTAATAAATTTACTAAGTCAAGTTATATTTTACAGACTTGTGGTTGTACTTATTTTACACGGGAGGTCATGACAAGATTAAGTCTTTAATCCATCCAGGGGGTTCATACCACTTACCAACCACTCTTGTTCACGACGGCACCCACCACTCTTTCCATCAGCCCAGATGTGGTAATGGCAAGTTGTTTGGGGTTTTGGGGAGGAAAAACCAATTATCACAACACGCAAGTCATTTACCCACAATGATCACCCAAAACCACTTTCATGTTTAAAAGATGATGATTAGAACATTTATTATCCTGGTACTTAAGCAAGACTAGCATGTCGCTTAAGTACAACCTATACTAGTATTTAGCACACATCTACTAGGGTGATATGGAATAATGGATTCAATTAGCAAAGGATGGCTTAATAAATAATTAATTATCAAATGGGTATTTAACTATCTTAAGCTTTAACATACATTTGACTAACGAATTTAAAGCATGCAATTTTGGTAATTTAAATAAATATAATTTACATAAAATGTGGGCTCAAAATGATCAAAGTGTCGACTCGCGTTGGTTAAAGGCAAGAGAATCTTGATAGTTTTGTGCTTGGTCGAGTTGGAGATCTCCCGCTTCTTCGAACCCTAATCGGACGAATGTACTGGAAAAAGGAACAACAAGTAAAGAGAGCAAATAAATACTAATGACATAATAAATGAACTCTAAATTAAATAAGACTAGTGTCATTAGCAAGATCTTGAATTTAGACAAATTTAGAGACAAACTTCTCTTGAATCGGAGTTAAAACGGAGGAGAACGGAGCTTCCAAAGTTTGAATTAAAAATAAATCAGAAAAATAAAAAGAGGAGAGAGAACACAATAGCTCGACCGCCACGTCGCCTTCTCCGTCCGCAGAGAGAGGGAAGAAGAGGGAGGGGCTCGGGAGCGGCGGCGCGAGGAGGAAGGGAGCGGGTGCCCGGGCGGCGTCAGGAGGTATGGAATCCGGAGGTGGAGCCGGGGTGGCTCGGGGGTGACCAAATCGGAGGGGCGGCGGCAACCGAGGCGGAGGAGAAGGGGGCACCAGTGGTGGAGGTTCTCGGCGGCGAGGAAGGAGAGGTGAGGAGGGGGATGAAGTCTGCGGCTCCTGTGGCACCTCGCGATGGGGGCGGTGGTGCCGAAGCTGCCAATTGGTGGGGAGGCGACGCGGTCGAGGCGGGAGCAGCGACTCGGCATCGACTCGGTGAAGAAGAAGGTTGAGGTGGGGAGGGGAAGACAAGGGGAGGCAGCCGGGGCTTCTTATAGCCGCCAGGAGGAGGAGTTGATGAGGGGGCAAGCTTGGTCCCGAGGCGGCAGGGGCGGCCTGGCAGCAGACGCGATGGAGCGGAGGCAGGTGGGGGCGGCGATGGGACAGAGGTGGCTCGGCGCGACGACTTGGGAGGCCAGGGCAATTGGGCGAGGCGACAGGGTAGAGGCAGGTGGGGCGCTGATGGCAACGTGGCGCGCAGTGCGCTGCAGCAGCGTGAGGTCGCGCGAGGACGGCCATGGCGTCCACGCGCGCGCGCCCTAAGCGACAAGGCGAGAGAAGGGTGCTTGGGTCGCGGCGACGGACCGAGCAAAGCGGCCGAATGAGAAGGAAGCAAGGGAGGGTAGGTGAGCGGGCGTGGCGCGCAGGCGCGACACTGGCGTGGCGTGGCGGCGACAACGACGGAGCTGCTCGGTGGCGTCATGGCGACAAAGACGGCGACGACCAGTCGCGGCATGCGGTCCCGAGAGCCGACGGCGGCGAGCGCAGCAGTCGCGGCTCGTGGAGAGAGACAGGGGGAAGGAGGAAGCGGTAGAGTCGGGCGAGGAAGGCAAGGAGGGGTTGTCTTTGGGAAGATGGGCGTGGGAATGAATCCAGGAATTGCAAAAAGGTTTGAAACACAAACCCGAGTTTTGCTATATGCTAGGAAATTTTGAAATACAAAGCTTATTTGAAATATGGTTTGAAAACCGAAAACTAATTACTATTGTCATTTGAAAAAGAGAATATTACAGTTGTGCTCGGTGGGGACACGTGGTCGCCGGACGGCGCTGGATCTGGCCTCCCGAAGCTCGGAGACAATGCTTGGATCTCGGTGGGGATATGTGATCGCCAGTGTTGAAGAGGGGCCCAACACCATCCACTGGATCCGCCCCCACACCACCTGCCCTAGCCATCATCTCGGCCGCCCCTCGATCAAGATCCACCACATCTCTACGCTAGAGGAGTGAAGGGAAGAATGGAGGCGGATTGGAGAGGCCGCCGAGATGCCAGGGAGAAGGGAAGGAAACGATAAGGGTGGAGGGTGTTGGCGGTGGGATGGATCAGTGGACGGGAGGGGTGAGAGGATAGGGGGAGGACGAGTGACGGTAGGGTGGTTGGAATTTTTGCCATTTTTTAGGGGCAATTCCCTACATACCACCGAATAATTTCGTTTGTTCTTTATATGCTACTAATGTCTCATTGATATGTGGGTCCGAACCCACGTATCAATCTCACGACTAGTGATATATAAGAAATAGTGTAGTTTGGGCATATAGGAATATTTTTTTTAATTAATGTGTGGGATCCACCTCAAGACCTCCTGGTAGCACAAAATATCGTGGCAATTGCAATAAGCCTTGTGGACCCATTTACAGGGTGTCAAGCATTTGTGATGCTCTTAGACAAGGCTGGGGGTACGATCATTTTCCAGCTCTGCGTAGTAACAAAACAGTCAAAACTCGAAAGCTAAATTTGCACAGAGAAGTACTCCTGGTCTACTGGTCTACAGTCTCTAGTCTCTAGTCTCTACACTTACTGCTCCTTTCACCTGCCAGGCCTCACATCGATCACGTCGACCGTGGCTCATAGCGCGCCCTTCCGCTATCAAAAGAATAAATTCCGGACGGCCGGCCGGCCGGCCGGCCGGGCTTTCACGATCCACCCTGCTCTCATTCTGGCTTTCTGCAGACTAGTGCGGCAGGCGAATCTGTATTGCCCCCTCGAGCAGCCTCCCAGCCAATCACAAGCCCCCCCACACCTCCCCGTCCTGTCACCTTATCCATCCATCCACGTATATACACACTGTGTGTGTATCTGCATGCACTTCACTTTGCTTGCTGGTAGTGGCTAGCTAGTTCCTAGGTGCACAAGAAACATGCATGGAGACACGGAGTAGCTAGCCGGTTTGTTTCGATGTGTTTCAAATGGAGTATTATTTCCCTTGCCAATTCTAGATCCTAGCTGCACATAAATTTTCTTTTCTTGCAGATTTTTTATGCAATTTTCGTATAATATATTTCTCCTAAATGCCTGTGTTTCAAACGAGACATGTACAAACAACAGTGGATAGAGGAGAGGGTAATATGCGCGTGTTAACAACTAGCTGAATAATGTATGTTTGGTATACATGGTAGTTGAAAAAGAAATTTTAAAAAAAAATCTTGAATCAATTAGATGTGTTATGTGTAATAATGTAGGATCGATTGAATCATAATTTTATCTAGCAAAAAAGTTCATATTACTCACTCAACCATTATCCAAATTTCGCACTCAACTATAAATTAAAGCTGCCAACTAATATCTTCGATCGGTTTTCAACACGATAAACCCCTTAGCTCAGTACCACCAAGGTTTTGGGATGACGTGGTATTCTAGAAGGCAAATGCCGGCTAATATGGCACATCAATCATGAGTAGATATGCTGAATCAACATAAAAAAAAATGGTACCAGTAGATGTTGAGGGGCAAAGAACGAGGATGGTCGAGGGGGTTTTAAAATCCTTTTTCTCTCTCCAAAAATCGGTTTCATACGTGAAAGCGAAAATTAAAACAATTTTACACAATTAAAACATAAATTAATTAGTCTTAACTAAGTGCACCAACAACCTAAGTCTAGATCAAGATTTACAATCATAGGGTAGCAAGAATGTAAAGCACAAGATAGCAAACTACAATGACACAATGAACTTTTAAATGTGGTGTTTGGAAACATACCGGTATCTTGTAATCCACGTTGAGGTAAGCTCAAATGAATTGGATGAGTCCACGAATTAATCCAAGCACCTCAATCCACTAGTCGTATAGCTATTTCCCCCTCCAGATAGGTGAGCTCCAACCTTCATAACAATATCGGGTCTTCTTGCAAGCTTCTTGAGAAAATCACGGGACCACGATTACTCCACACCGTCTAGGTGTCGGCAAACACCAAGAGTAACAAGCCAAACCCCTTACTTGACTTTCACAAAGTGCAACACATGCACAAGTGGATACACAATCCACCTCTAGATGCAACACATGTAACTAAAGCTCTCCCTCTAAGCTCACAAAGTGCAACACATGAAAAAATGGAGAGAAGAGGCTAGCGCTAGATCAAGAGAATGAAAATGAGATGCAAAGAGTCTGTCACAATCGTCCACAAGGGGGTATAAATACCCACACCTCCAAAAACTAGCCGTTGGGGACGAAAAGGGTTGAAAAGGCGAGGGACAGGTCAGGCCGCCAACTAATGGTCGGTCGGACCAGCCTCATGTTCCAATGGCTATAAAACTAGCCGTTAGAAACATGATCAGTCATACTGCCCTCACAGGCCTCGGTTAGATCAGACTTCCAAGAAGAGAGGATCTCAAAAACACTCTCTCTGAAGAAAAAACGATCGCCGTACAAACCCCAATTAGGCCGGAGAACCCAGTCAAACCAGTCGGTCACACTGAGTGGTTAGAGCGCCAACTAATGGCTTTTCAAACCAGCTTGGGTGGGCAGACCAACCTTTCAAGGGCGGTCATACTGGCCCTACTTTCCAGCACAGCTGGCACTCGAAAAAACGGTCAGAATTTTTGACCCCGATGTCGAAATTGAGTAATACTCTATGGAAAGCTTATCTAGAGGGCTACATAGCCTAACTGATTTCATGATCTCAAACACATTAGATCAATGCAGACAACACAAGAACTCTAAAGAGCCGACACATGTTCTAAGTCCAAAGAAAATAGCAATAAGCAACCTTAGACCATGTCAAGGGAAAATGCATGAACTTAAACAATTTGCAAAATAAATTTTCAAATTTTGGTATATGCCTCAAGGACTAGGCATATGGATTTCAACTATTTACAAAACACATTTGTAAACTATAGTCATAAGCTACAAGGATAATGCATGAACCTCAACTATTTATAAAACACATTGGCAAACAGAATCATCATGCCACGGAAAGCTAGAGCAAGAGGGATTGAGCTATCAACATATGATGAAACTCAAGCTATTAGACAAGACCCCTCTTAATAATACGACAACCTATACTAGCAATCCGGTTTCCCAACCAAACACCAAGATTGGTACAAGACTACGAACACATTCTTAGCTTATGCTAATTATACCTTTGCCTTGAGTATCGACTTGAAGCTTTCACTTGATGATGATCATCTTCTCTCCATGTTCGGGTTGTTGTCTTGGTGATCATCAACACATGGTGATATCCTTCACTCACTACTACAAAATAAGCTATAGAAGACGCCTCATCACAGACGGTTCTCTTGGAACCGTCTGTGATATGGACCTATCACAGACGGTTTTTAAATACGAACCGTCTGTGAAGTATTACAGATGGTTCTTAAGTCATCACAGATTCATTTGCGAGGCTCGGGAGGCTCCAGACGAAGTGAGAACCCGTTTTCATTTTGAATTAGATTCATTTGCGAGGCTCAGGAGGCTCCAAACGAAGTGAAAACCCGTTATTATTATTTTTTGCAATAGAAAAAGCTATCACAGGAGGTTCTAAACAAGAACCGTATGTGATAGTCTTTTTCACAGACGATTCAAAAACCGTCTGTGATGATCTCATGTCATCACAGACACATAAAGTTAGACAGTTCATAAAACCGCCCGTGATGACGATTTTGAACCGTTTGTGATGTTATTTTCTGTAGTAGTGACTTCAGGTTCTTGCCTTGATGTACATCAACACATGATATCATCCAAAATCCTCATTATCAATCGGGACTAAACATATTTGATAAACTCATGGAGAGTGTTAGTCCAACTCATCATGTTGTCATTAATCACTAAAATACATCATTAACACATAATGGATATTCTACATCCTTGAGGGAGGCAAAAGAAACACACGCATATATATATATATATATATATATATATATATATATATATATATATATATATATAGGGTCGTTGAGGCGGCAACATGGCAAAAATAAAACTACGAATAAAACAAAGGAAAGGGCTTTTGGATTGAAAAATTGAGAGGATGGATTGGCCATTTTGTGGTTTGAGGTGAAAACTGTAACTTTTCAATAGATGAGGGGTAATTTGTACTTTTCCTTATTTGTTTCCACTGGGTCTCTCATGCATTGACAACGGTGGCTAGACCCTACCTGACAATGATTTTTTTTTTATTGCAATATGACTCGCTGGCAAAGACAAACTAAGTTTCCCAAGAATAACGATTAAATATTTTATAAGTAAGTTAATTCTTCTGGTCTATTTGGAGATAGTGTGATTCAGTCGTTGGACGTTGATTTAATGGACAGAAACTTGACCTGTCAGTAGCACATACCAGATCTTTCTTGATGGCCTAAAACCGTAATGAAAAAAAAAAGCATAAAACGTTAGGATTAGTTCTTTCTGTTGGGGAACAGTCGGGCAAAAGCTCTCAGCTATAGGGTCACGCGACAATATAATATTTTCTGTTGGTTGATCGCCAGAAAAATTATCCACGACGGTAATTCCTGGCAGTTGGAGTCAAGGAAAATGATGCTTATCAATACTATATATATTCATGATAGCTAACCCTGACGGTGTAGTGTGGGCCCAATAGGAAAACTATTGGCCGTCAAGAATGCTCGGAGATCTGGTACTGTGTCAAAAACTTCATGCAACTGATTTGTCTAGACACCCCCTAAAATTTTAAATCCACATTCATGCAAAGTTTTTTTTTGTCTTGCATGTATTTAACTACCACTACTTCATCTTTGACCTGAAATTTTCAATGCACAAGCAAACAGTAACTTAACATGGGTGCTGGAGTATTTGAGTACAACAAAACAAAGCATTTATGTGATGGTGAGGGTGAAACCACCTGTGGGTCTGTTGGTCGGTGCGCAGCCAGTGCAATCTTGTCCCGGTGCGGCCTGTGACTGTGAGTGACAAATATACGTGCCGGCCGGCCAGTGCCAAGTGCCAGCTTCAGAGAGACGCAACAGCTATAGACACCAAGAAAAGCTAGAGCATAGCTAGGCTAGCTTAGCTTAGCTTAGCCATGGCGGGACACGGAGAGGAGTTCGATGAGGGAGAGGTGTGGGACGTGCTGCAAGAAGATCACAGCAAAGAAGCAGCGGCACTCAGCGGTTCTACTACTCCTGCTCGTACTCCTCCGAGGAACAGATCGAGGGCCAAGGACAAGGCCGCCGTGCCCAGGGAAGAAGAAGGCGCTACCGCGGCGAGGAACAAGGGGAGGTTGTCGGCGCCTGTGGCCATTCCGGCCGGGTCCTCGTTGAGGCGGGGCGGCGGCGCCGAAGGGGGGGCTGACGAGGAGGAAGAGGGAGGGGAGATGCTGCCGCCGCACGAGTGGCTGGCGAGGAAGATGGAGAAGATGAGCGGGCCGGCGGCGGCGGCCTCGTCGCCGGAGATCTGCAGGGGGAGAAGCAACGGGAGGGAGATGAGGAAGGTCAGGGACGCCGTGCTCCCAAAGACGGCCTTCTCAGACCAGTAGACAAGATCGAGCATGCATGCAATGCATTGCATTGCATTGCATGTGCCAAACTAGCTGGAAGAAGAGAGGGAGCTAGCTAGCTCTCTTAGTTAAATCTCTCGCTCATTAGCTAGCTAACAAATAAGCGGTAACGTAGCACTAGCATGCATGCATGCTTGTGATGTTACCTTAAGTAGTTGAGTAGCTAGTAGGAGTGGTTGCACGGTTAGTATTAGCCCTAGCAGCTATATATGTATGTTTGGTGCAAGGATTACACGCACGCATATAGATATATATAGCTGCTAGTCAGGGCGGGGTTCAAGCCTTCAGCTACTGTTTTTGGGCCGAGCACAGTATGCTTACATAGATTGCTACTGTTTTTTTTTAATGGACTTTTGATTCTAGACCTCGGATCACATTACCCTAGCTGTCTGAAGCCCAACTCTGCCCTGTATAACTAGCTAGCTAGCTAGCCCAGCTAGAGCCTTTTCCTTTGATCTCATGCAGTGTAAGTCCCGTTAGTACTAATTAGTAGTAAGCATGTAACCATGTGATGTGTGATGTTGTGTTATATAGGGACTTGCAACTAGGATGCATGCATATACCATGCATCCATATTTGTTTGTAGTCTTATCTATATATCTTGTCCTTGTATATTGTCTTCTGCTCGACGATCTTATTATTATTTTTTGTTGGTTGCGTACGTTGTTCGTCGTGAGCTAGAGATCAATTATTGCGTGGTTTGACATGCAGCTTATACACACCTAGTGTGAGATCGAGCTATCTGGTGTAGAGCCCAAGTTTTGGTCAGTGTTTGGTTTTCTACGAAATATTTTGGTGTGGCCGTGATTTGGCCACGACCAATAATTGATGGGATAAAGTGTAGCATGTGTCAAACACCTCTGTATAGCTACTATATATGTGGTTATCAACATGTTGAGTTTATTCAGTTCGGATACTTTTCCTTTATTAATTCTTTTTTAGTTTCCTCCTTATTTGTTTCCATCTTTTCTAAACATAAGGGATGAAAAATTAATGCAAAACATGGAAAACACAGGAATTGTATGTCATGTCTAGCGCAATCCTATGTATGGGAACTGAAAACGCATGAATGAGTCAAAAGAGGTTTTGGATTGTACACAGAAGAATCACTGGAATTTTGAAGGGAAATACATCTTAGAGTGGATAGAAGAAGAGGGACAAAAAGAGACGTTGCCTTGGACTTCTCAAAGGAAATGAAAACGTCATGTTTGAGCTAATGTTTTGAATCCTCTAACAGTGGAGCTAAGGAAGGATTTATACAGGAAAATTCCTATAGGATCCCAATTCTGCGAAAATTCCTACAAAAAAATTATGTCCCAAACAAGCACTAGATTTTCTTGTGCAGGATTCCCTGGCAAAAGAAAAAAAAATCTTGTGCAGGTTGTACCATCATATCAGACGTTTTCTTTCCATTGTGAATGTAGGAATAAGATTATGCTTGATGTGCATTCGAATATACGAAAGCTTCACGGAGAGAGAGAGAGAGAGAGAGCACAAAATTCTTCCCTCTAGAATTTGGGCTGGGCCGAATGGGCCACCACATTCGGCCTAGTTAGCACCAGGCTTGGACGCTCGCTGACCCGCCGCCATGGGATCTTGCCAGGCGTGAATCAAAATAAAAAAAGATATGAAAAGGAAGAAGAAAAGATGCGAGTTTGGCTGCAAATTCACTCTTTATCTCCAAAAAATATTCCTAATTGTTTTTTTTTGGAGATAATGGCTTCAAGAGAGGTTTTCGGAGTGCAATGATAAGTTGTTGAAAGTCAAAGGTCTACATGCTTGCTTGAGTATTTTTAGGCCCTGTTTGTTTAGGCTTAGGCTTTTTGGCTTATAGCTTAAAGCCAGCTTTTTGGCTTAATCGGCTTATAAGCCTCTCAGCTTTTAAGCCAAGCTTTGATGTTTGGTAATCTGGCTTTTTGTAGGATGTTGGCTTATTGAGTTGTGTGTGAAGGATAAAAAGTCTGAATTGCCCTTGAGGGTTTGAAGGATGTTTTTAAGGATGAATTTAAACTTATTTTTGCATGGGATTTGTAACTATGACTATACGTGCAAGTGTACATATGAAACAAAAAGAGTTTTGCTTGAAACAAAACCTTTTGAAGTGGTTTTGAACTTGACTAACTGACTGAGGGCCCCCAACTGTCCACAAAAATATAGCCAAAGATTCTATGAAGGTCATAGTCCTAGTTGATTTCAAGCCATAATTTCCAACCAATGTTTCATACAAACTATCAAAAACAGGCCTACTCATTCGGAACATCGAGTAACATCAAGTCTACGGTTTCATCATATAGGCAAAGATGCACCATTCGTAGGCAAGGCATAAACAACCATAACCAAGTCTCATGTAAGGTTCATCGCGACTTCATAATGATCTATTCTAGCAACCTTCCAAGCGAATTGATCTCTTGCTTGATCTCACCTTCTTCTCGCCGCCAGAGTTCGTCCAATCTTGTTGTCGCTACGCCTAAAAAACTAAGCGGTATAAGAACCAAGAAGGGCGGATCAAAGAAGAATCATGTATGAATAAGATCACACAACACTCTTAATCAATTCACTCATTATCGCGATATTAACCACAACAATATCAATATTAACCGACATGCAACCCTAAAACTAATCTAAAACTCATGTTAGCCACAAATATTCACCATAGGAACACTAGAAAATGAAAATATGTACGCCATCCAAGTATACAACACCCATGCACAACTGATCAAATATCTGCAATTCGGATATTAACAGCCTCATTTCAACTTCGCCCTTTTCAAATGCCCAAACAAAAATTGAATCCGGTTGTGGATAATCTCAAATGGTATCATACATGAGGATGGAAGACACTTGAAGCGAATCAAAGAATGGGGAATGGGTCTTCAACTTGAGTGGCTAAACAGTTTTATACTTCTAATCTCCCAACAAAAAACCATCCTCCATAAGTTGTCTTTAGATTCTCCTGTTCCAATTTACTGTGATATTTTGCTAACATAGATATTACAGCTCAAGTTTATGGACTTAATGTGCAGAATACTATGCAGTTACTGGAAACTACAAGCATGTCACTATCGTGATCTACATTATTCCCATGAACTCAATGGGACAAAATGCTAAACAGGAAACCCACCCATTTCATGATAGCGATAAGATAGAACAACGATCCTTCACACAATGTAGTCTAAAGCCACGAGTGGTGTCGGGATAACAGGTAAAGCACCGAGCACGGATGAATCGGAGAGAGCAAATGTCTTTGACGGCCATCATACTGATCCATTCTCATCCAAGTGCCCGACATTGATCCGGGTCGAGGCATGGTCCTTGGCGTGATGAGCTGTTTGTGGCGGTAGCCGCAAGGACCAACACGAGCAAGCATGAGAAGGGTTACCATTCCGCGGTGATTCGCCAAGAACACAATCGCACGTACCACTTCACGGGACATAGAGATCCACCATCCGACCCTCTTCGCTCGCATGGTGGCGACTGGAGGGATACCGCAAAACTACTGCTGATCACAGAAGAAACAGATACGTCATTTAGCAAAGAAACTAATTACAAAGGATACTTCCATATAAAGAAGATAACTATATAAGTAAGCTCTACAGATCAAATCCAGAGCCTAAACAATAAGGGCTGTGAAGTTTGCTATGGTCTATACCAAAGTGGCATAACCCCAGTACCCACCAAAATCAATCCCAGCAACGACCCTACACCCAACCAATCAGCAAGATACGCCAAACTATAATCTTTGAAGTACTATTGCATGTGAAGAAATAGTTAAGATCAAATGCATCAATCCATTCCACATAGAGTAAATTTGATCGTAATTCACAACTACATTTCACTTGTATTGAGACCACATGCATCGTCTAAATACAACATGCATCCCCTTCTACTGGAAACATGATCCAATTAGAAGATAGCACAATTACATATTAGACTTGGCTACTGGAGCCTTACATATGCAAGGAAATGGGAGGTGATCACATACCGGCGCCGGTGGGGGAGGTGATGGAAGCTGGCGGCGTCAGGTGGAGGAGATGGGAGGCGGCACCGGTGGAAGAGGAGAAGGGAGGCGGCGTCGGTGGGGGAACAGATGGGAGGCGGCGGCGTCGTGGGGCAAGAGAGGAAGGCGGCGGCGGTGGGGGAGTCGGCGTCGGTGGGGGCAAGAGAGGCGGCCTTGGTGGGAAGGAGATGGGAGGCGACCCCAGGAAGAGGAGAAGGCGGCGTCGGTGGGGAAGAGATGGGGGCGGCGTCGTGGGGCAAGAGAGGAAGGCGTCGGTGAGGGCAAGAGAGGGAGGCGGCGAGGGGGCAAGAGAGGGGCGGCGGCGCCGTGGAGGAGATGGGGGCGGCGGAGGCGGAAGAGAGGGAGGCGGCGGTGTGGGGAGGAGACGGGAGGGAGTGGAGGAGGTGCCATGGGGGGAGGCGAGTCGCGAGGGAGCTAAGCGGGAGGAGGGAGGGAAAGGGGTGGGAGCGGGAGAGAGGGGAAGGGAGGGGGAGCGACGGGAGGGTGAGAGGACTAAAAAAATTGAGAGATCCACGTTTATATATGAGTGGCATTTTGAGGGTAATTTCAACGAAGTTTAGTGGTAAAGTGATATTTCATTCCGGAAAAGCCAAAAAAAGCACCTCCCTCATGGCTTATGGCTTTTAGGCTTAAAATAGCTTAAACTTTTTTTAAGCTGTATGAAAAAGCCACCCCTTTATTTAGGCTTAGGCTTTTTTGCTTATAAGCCAGGCAAAAAGCCTAAACAAACAGGGCCTTAGTCTTACATGCTACAGTTTGAGAAGGAAAAAACAACAGATTTTACGCAATCAGAGCTTTAGCAGGATCATAAAATGACCCCTAGAGCCCCATTTGGATGCGAGAATTTTCCCGAATCCCGTGAAAATTGAATAGTTTTCTATGAAAATCATTTGAAATTTCTGCCTTCGGAATGACCATAAAACCCAAAACTAACTTTCATGAAGAAGAAAAAGCAACCCATAATGTATATAAAAAGTAAAAGATATCACATCTAAAAAGGATATAATTAAAATTAAATACCATCTAAACCAAATAAAGGCCTAATTATACTCATTAGGCTAAAAACCTAAAATAAAGTACAAGTGCAAAAATACCATTGAAGTTTGTCATGTTAACAATCACTTAGATGGCTTTGCCGTGTGGTTTCTAATACATAATTTTCCAATAAGTAAGGAGGCTATTCACAAAACTTCTATCGATAAGCTATCTACTTTTAATCTCACATCCTATTTAGATCTAAATCCATCCGACGGTCCATAGTCAGTGAGCTTGCACGGTACCCCCTCCGATTCATTTTATAATGCCTATTTTGTCTAGGAAACGAGGAATAATGAGGTTGTAAAACCAAAAGAAAGTTAGAAGGAAATGATCATGCTACCTATGGTATAGATACATTGGAAATACGAGAGAGAATAGTTTGTGAGGGGGTGGCGGCCAGGTGATCCGTGACAGCAGGGGAATTTTCGTAGCAGCGTCAACAATATGGTATATGATCTTCTCCCGAATGCAACTGGTAGCTGAAGCTTTTGCATGCCGGGATGGATTGCGCTGGCTGTGAGTTGGGGTTTGATCTCGGATTGAGATGGAGACGGATTGCCAAGAATGTTTATAACATATGGACAAGTCGGCGATCTTCGCGTTCGGCTTTGCATGCAGTCCTCATGGAGATTGAAGAGAAGAGTGGCTTATCGATGGATTTCAGGCTTTGCTTCATTCAGCGTTTGGACAACACAACAGCACATTTGTGTGCGAAACTGGCGTCGCATAATTTTTAGGTTGTACCTGGATTACCAGGGCTCCTGCTTTTCTTTCTAAATGTATTCTCGATGAATGTACTGATTCGTTGGTAGTTGAATAAGAATATCTGTAATAGTTAGAGATAATCTTATCTCTAATATATGCTACATTATCTTTAAAGATAACATTTACAATAAATGGTCTCTAGCACACTCTCTAATATTTAAATTTTATAATTTTTTTTTGGAACAGACTTATATGTCAACTAGAGTAGATTAATATCGTATGCTCTCTTTCCTCCCTCTCTCTTCTCCACATAGGATTTTATTAACGTAACATAGCTAAGAGATATTCGGGAACTATTGGAGATGCCTAAAAGGAAAGCTGATGCCGGCTTAAACTAAGAATGTCAGAGAAGTTGTTTATGCAATACAACTAGAATCCAAGGGGCTCGGGGTAAAACTCCTCACAGGAAATCCCTTGTAAATAGCAGCGACACGCCACCAACCAAACCCTACCCCGCGACTTCCTTCCGGTTCCTTCCGCCGAGCGACTTCCGAGTCTTCCAATCTCTCCTCGATTACGCCAACCCTCCCTCCTCGACCCGATCAACTCGATCAATCTCTTCCCCCGACGACGCCCTTCGATCCGTGAGCCCCTGGATCCTTTTCCCCAAAAAGAGCCGCCCAAATTCGGGAGGACTTGGGGGAGGTTTTCCTTCTTGCGTTCGTCCGCTCGGTTTCTTGGCGGATCGATTTGATCGATCTTGAACTGTTTTTGATCGGTCGCAGGTTGGAGATGGCCAAGACTTCCTTCAAGCTCGAGCACCCCCTGGGTTTGCCTCTCCTCTCTAGTTCCTGCCCTGTTAATTTCTTGCGATTAGGATTCTGGTTTGCAGTTTGCTCGATGGTGTAGTAGATTAGTCAGCGGTCGGGTTAGAGTTCTTGTCTTTGATTGCGAATATGTAGATGTGTTGATCGGTTGAAACTGGTATAGCGTTTTTTTGTGTGATATGATCTGATTATAGAGTATAACTGGAGATTACTTTGTTGTTTTGATATGGCTGTCGTATTGATATGACTAAATAGGATGGATGGTTCTTGCTTCGATGGTTGTGTCTGTATTGCAGATTGGTGTTGGGTGTAGATGTTAGTTGCAAAAGAGGACTCTAAATTATTGTGGTTTGTTCACTTGATTATTGCTGCAAAAGATTAATGCAATAGGGGGTGTTTTGGGGGGCTAGCACTCTGCTTTGATAAATTCTGATGTATTCTTATGCGCAGCAGATTATATCATCCATTCAAATTTGAAATGGAATTGTGTTATTGTTTATCTGTTGGGAATAGAGTATACTCATGGTCTCGTAGATTTGGTTTGATAGAAGTTGATCGTAGTTTAGTTTGATGAACTGTATTCTTGTTATGAACAAACTGTTTCACGGATTGTAATGTTGTCATCTTTAATATGTTATGTTTTTTCTTAACTCATGTTGCTGTATGTTTGTAATTAAAGCAGGAGTGTCTTGCTACAAAAAGATCTCGCTTCACATGTCCATGCTTCTTGCATGCTTTTGTGCTACAATGATTTATTTGATCAGGGTTCCAATAAGATTCTGGTGGAATTAGAAAATATGCTTCATGAATTATGATTGTGATTCATCATTCATGCTCTACTGCTGATTTTAGTGTGAATGGTGTTCCGATAGTTATGGATTAGCCATGGCTTCTACACTTGCGTGCATGTAATCCTGCAATCTGTTGGGAATCACCAATCTGTGCTGTAAAATTGTCCTGTTTGGTGGCTGAACATGCTGCATTTTGTGTTTGCGTGATTGGGCCCAAGGATACAAATCTCGGAACCGGAGGAAAACCCGCCCGGCTGCTGGTAACGGTAACCAGCCGGTAATCGGAAGAACCGGGAAAAAAACCGGTTGAAATTCGAATACTGAAAATTGAATTGGGGATGTTTTAAACCCGGTTACCGCCCAAAACCGGAAAAACCGCTACCAAAATCGGGAAAAACAGGTAATTAGCAATTGGAATAATGCAAATATTAATTAGAAAGTGTTTAATGAATTAACAATCATGATACATAAGGAGCTTGATGTCTAGTTAGAAATTTGTAAGGAGCCTGATGTAAATAAAAAGTCCTCTTTGCTAGCTTGATTATCTAGGGAAGTCCTCTACTCCAAGTGTTCTAAATCATCTAAAATAATAAAAACCTAAGTAAATTGTAATGAATGATAACTTGACTAGCATACTAAAAATAATAATGGTGTAGCAATTCATACCAATACATTGTCGAGAAACGCAAAGGTTGTGCAATATACTCGTTGTTATCAATTAGGAGAAGTCCTTCAGATTGAGCTAGGTGGGCTTTATATTAATTCCAAGTGTATGTTTGATAGGTATATTCATGATTATTAAGGCGTCGCCTAAGCGGTAAGGCGCCGTTGGAGGCCAAGGCGTCGCCCCCGCCTTGACGTCGCCCGTGCGGCGTTGGAGAGCCATATCTGGGCGGGAGGTGGAGCAGAGGGGACCCCGTGCGCTGGATCTGGGCGGGAGAGACCTCCGAACAGCTCGGGCGCCGCGAGCAGAAGATCCGGGCGGGATAGAGCTCGGGGCGACGTCGAGCCGAGTCGGCGGAGGGGGAGCAGGGAGCAGGGGCAGGGGAGGCCAGTGGCGCGTTGGGAAGCGAGGGAGACTCGGCGTCGGGGAGCAGGGGAGGCCCGGTGGCACGTCGGGTGAGCAGGGGAGTTCCGGCGGCATGTCGGGGAAGCAGGGGAGCGGTGGGCTGGGGAGTAGCAGGGATCAAGGAGGTGGTGGATGGAGAGGAATTGGGAGGCAGCGGGATGGGATATTGGAGAGCGAGAGCGAGAACCATCGCGGTCTCGCGGATAAGGAAGGGGTGAAGGGGACATTGGAAAGGGATAAGGAAGGGGCAACTCACTCGGTCATCGCGGCCACTCACTAGGCAGGCCGTAGGCCACTCTCGACGTGGGCTTGGGTTGGGTTGGGCGCCGAATGTAAGTTGCTCCTTCTGTTCGACCGGCTGCACAGACCACCGCCTTAGGATGTGTGTAAGGTGTCGTCTCGCCTCGCGCCTTAGCGCTTAAAAGGTGTTGGGGGGTGGGTTGCCTCGCATCGCCTTACCGTCTTAATAACTATGGACATATTCATACCAATTCAAGCATATGTAGCTCATACAATAGGTAATCTAGCACAAAAAAAGGTATAAACCAACTTAAGAAATGCTTTATGCAGTCATAAATTTAAATTGTGAAAATTTTGGCCTGTTTTTTCCCTCCTGGTTCCCATCGGTTTTTCCGATAACCGCCGGTTTTTTTTCCTTGATTGGGCCTAGAATATATTTAGCGTTTTAACAAAAATTAACTTGTGGAGGAGGCTGGGATTGTATTTCTCTGTTGATGCTATACAATGTGCGAAACTACTTGTGCGAATATTTATTCAGGCTTTGCATATGTCAACCATAAGTTGTTTGTATCTTGATTTATCCAATTACTGTCAATTCTTTGTGTTTGGGTCATAGATGACATTTGATAGATGTCAGGGTATTTATGCATGTTGGCTGTCAATATTTTCTTCTCATCTTATGTTGTTTGAATCTTGAATAATTTTACAGAAAGGAGGCAAGCTGAATCTGCTAGGATCCGTGAGAAATACCCTGACAGAATTCCTGTAATATTTTCTGGCTTTTTTTTTTCTGTCTTCGTATCTTCCATATGCATGTCTTAATTAAGTTCTGATCAATTTATTTCAGGTGATCGTTGAGAAGGCTGATAAGACTGATGTCCCAGAAATCGATAAGAAGAAGTAAGCCGTTTTCCTCACCGCTCCTATATTCTGATGGCAGATGTGATATTCTTTTTATTGTTGTTTCGTAGCTTGAGCTCTCCTTTCAGGTGCAACTAGAGCAATATTTTTGTACTTGAGAAAGGATGCCTCCTTTGCCCCCCCTTTTGTTTACTTTTAGTTCTCTAGCTAGTTAGGGGAAAGAAATAGGGGGCCTTTTTTTCTTTCACATTGGATGTCAACTCGAACAGGCCCTTAGGTGTCTTGTTGTTCCTGCTGACACTTTGTTATGTTTGGATGCCTGACATTTTAGTGCTCTATTTGTTTAACTAACATTCTTATGTATATCTTTTTTTGATATATAATATGCAGATGTATTCTAGTATTCTACTGTTAATTTAATTGAACCCTGAAAATATCTATTTAACTATGTATATTCTATTTCTTTATGCTTGGAATCAGCTTTATTGTCTTGTTGACATGCTTGTTGTTGTTTTTTCTTATATGCAGGTACCTTGTCCCTGCTGACCTCACGGTTGGGCAATTTGTCTACGTGGTGCGGAAGAGGATTAAGCTGAGCCCAGAAAAAGCCATCTTTGTCTTCGTGAAGAACACCTTGCCACCAACCGGTATAGTTTAAAACATTCTTCATGATTTATCATTGGTCATATGTTGCCCATCATATTTTCTTATATCAAATAATTCACTTTGGCAGCTTCTTTGATGTCTGCAATCTACGAAGAGAACAAGGATGAGGACGGCTTCCTTTACATGACTTACAGTGGCGAGAACACGTTCGGCTCTGCGTAATGCAACTGCTGCCCCTGCCACTGTAAATAAACAAGGATGATCAGATGGTCTTCGTCGATCCTGTGTATATAGCTCATCTCTAGTATGCTGCTGGATTGCCGCCATGGTTTAATGCGTCCTTAGCTTTTAAGTGTTCGGTATTCTATCATCTGAATGAAAACGATCCGTAAAACTGATATTGGGTTGATGACATTTACCTATTCCACCACTATTATGCATTTGCCTCCTGTATGACGTGTGATGTGGCATTATTTGTGTTCCATGTGATCGTTGTTAATTGCAATCGCTGCAGGCGAAGAGAGTAATGTCTTTTGTTTAATCGATAGATTCCCATTACTTTATCGGACGCATGGTCAATGACAAAATTAGCTGTCGTTTCGTTTTTGATTTGTTGCGTACTTGCACCGCATGCTTGATTAGTTTATAAAATTACAGAGTCTGCCTATGCAACTCGCTGGCAATTATGTGAATTAGCAGTGTGTTACAACCCGGTCATACTGGCATGTTCCATGTTTGGATATTGCTACGGAGACGTACCATTTGACGCGTTGCGCCCGGACACCTCATATGCACAGTGCTTTCCCTGTTAACTCCTAAGTCCTAACGACCTATTCATTTTCCGTGCATGCCTTCCTCGAACCATTGGAGCAGTGAGAGCTCTGGCCGGACCACCTCCTCTGCGGGGCGAGCTCCAACGCCGGACCACCTCCTCTATCCAACCTTTGCTACGCTCCTCTTGTGCAGCATCCCACCTTCCTCAATTGTCCTCTCTCTCTCTCTCTCTCTCTCTCGAGTCCCGATCCACTGGAGCAGCGAGAGCTCTGGCCGCGCCACCTCCTCTGCTGACGAGCTCTAACCTTTGCTACGCCCCTCCTCTTGCTCAGCATCCCAAGCATCGCCATCGCCCACCAGCCCGAGACTGTCGCTCTTCGTACTCTAGGGAGGCCCTCCAACACTGCCAGAGTTCACGCAAAGGTCGCCCCTTCTGAGGAGCGGCCGGACCTCGCATAAACTGTTGCCGCCACCTCTGGACTTCGAAGCTAAGCCATATATGGAGGGGGTGAGGCTGGATGATGGTTCGAGACCGTCGTTGTTTGTGCTCTAGGGAGGCCGTACACCACCGCCGGAGTTCACGCGGAGGTCACCCCCTTCTGAGGAGTGATCGGACCACGCGAATACTGTTGACGCCACCTCTGGACTCCAAAGCTAAGCCAAAATATAGAGGGGGCCAAGGCCAGATGAGACGAGGCGACGGAGGGCCGGCAAGGTGGCGGTGGTGTTAGGTGGAGACAAGGAATCGGGCCAATCGACCCCTCCAACTCCTCTGGCGTGCTCGGTCATAGTCGACGCTCGCATGCCCTATTAGTGTTTTATTTTGTTGCTACGTGTCTTCTTAAATTTCAATCTCATTGGGAATTAATTCTCTAATTATTGCAATCATGATTACATAATGTTTCTAGTACCTTTTAAATTGTTTCATCTGCATCTTTAAAATGTTGTAGGCCGCAACAAGTTGATCTGTTGTATGAGATTTCTTATTTTGTTGCAATAGATACTTTCGGTTGTTGCAAAAACAATTTTTTTTTCCTGTTGCATCATGTTGTTGGAATTTTGTTGAATTATGGCTTTTCTTTTGTAGCGCTATTGAATTTTGTTGTTACATGTGAGGAAGGGTTGTGTTTGTTATGGAAGCTTTGTTTTTTTTGTCGCGTCTACAATTTTTATTTATTTCATGCGTTTAGTGGTGGTATTGCGCCATTGGGGATAAGATTGGACGATTGATAGCCCTTCGGTTTATGAAGATCCGACGGCAGGGAGGAGTGTTCGATGGCTCTCATCTAACGGTGGGCAAGCGTCCGATGGAAAAATTCTCATCGTACATCCGGGTGTTAATCGTTCCTTCATGTTTTAATTGTTTATGCATGACCGGGAGTTTTTGGTTTAATTGACACTATTTTATGACAAAATAATAATAAATAGTCCCTTACAAATGAATTGGTAAAAATAGTACGGTAGACGTGCTGACGAACGGCACATGCCCCCACCGACCAGATCCCCCTGCCATGCCCCCACCGTGCGGCAGCTGGCCTGCCACGTGCCTACTGAGCGGCAAGTGGCGTGGGCAGCCACCTGCCGCTCGGTGGGCGCTCGGCAAGGGGGATCCCGGCGGTGGGGGCACGACAGGGGGGTTCGGGCGATGGGAGGCTGCCATGTGGTCTACCGCACGGTAGACCTTTGATGTGGTATTTGAGTACGAAACCGATATCATTTTTATTGATTCGCTTACGAAAAACTATTTTTGCTATTTCGTCGCGTATCAACGCTATATTAGCCAATAACTCCATGACTGGTACCGGTACGAACACTCAATTATTGTTAGACCTTGTCTTATGCTGATATGCACAAAACAATAAGTGGAAGGAACACGTTTAGAACAACCACCCGATGTACCGCACACAAAGATAGGTATTGTGTTGATTGTTAGTGTACTCCTAGGAACAACATGGGTCAATGTACTCCCACAAAAAATACCACGCGGTTAATTGTTGGAATGTGCTGGTGCTCCAGTTGTATACTCGAACCCGGTCACACCGTGGATGGCACCCCAATTCATGCAGTTATGAATTATGCAATGGATGAGTTACTGCTTACAATTTCTTGTGCCCGCACTTTTGGAACGCGGATTGTTTTCTCTCCGATTTCTACGGAATTGAACGTTTTCATGTGACATTCTTGCGTTCTAAATAGACAGTGAGATTCAACAACTCCACTGGAACGGAAGAAGTTCTCCAAATGAACGTCCTGCTCAACTGGGAGCTTGGATGAAGCACTGAATCAATCATCATGGACTAACCACGTACTAGCCTTATAAGGGCATGTACAATGGTAACATCTATTTAGAGGTGTTTTAAGAAGAGAGATGATACTAAATTATAAGTTCTCCCACCTCCTCATGACCGCCTCCCTCCCCAAGCCCTCCTCCCTCAACCCGCCCCGCCTCCCGCCGCCCAAGCCTCTCCCCACCCTCCTCCTCGCCCTCGTCGCCTCCCCCACCCTCGTAGTCACCTCCGCCACCGGCCCCGGAGATCCAGGCCGAGTCGCCGTTGCCCACCGCCAACCCCTTCGACAACTCCCTCCTCACCGCGCCCCAGCCCTTCGCTGACCTCCTCGATGGTGCCCAGTGGCGCTACAGTACTAAGGCGGCTACGGTGGCCCGCGTCGACGACCAAGTCCAGTAACTTGAAGGGCCACCTCGCAGAACCTCCTGCGGACGTCGTACCTGAAATAATGTGAAACAGAAAATCAATGTTTATATTATTAATAATAAGAAACATAAACATAAACAAAAATATTAAGCATATTGTAAAAAGAAACACTACATAAAAAAAATATCTACACACCCAAAAAATATGTACTACAACGAACTACATTACATAACCATACATTTAAAACTATCTAATCCGTTCAATTACGGTACCATAAAAAATATCTACACAATTAACAACATATTTAAAACTAAACTAGACACACCTAAAAAGATGTACTACAACAAACAACACTATATAAGTATACATTTAAGACTATCTAATCCATTCAATTACGAACCTACTAGGGTTTCAAAATTAAATGTAAAGTTACAAAAAAAATACTTGTAACATGGGCGACTGGATCTGCTCCTCCCTCTCCCCCTCCTCCGCTACGAACGGACAGCACTTCGCTAGCACCTCTCATCCCCCCCCCTCTTTCTTTTTTTCTGGATAAAAGTTAATTTTGGCCGAATTTTCTGATCCTTTATAGGTCAACTTATATCACTATTTGGAATGACGACAAGAAGGTGCGGGGTCGCTCGCTGTCGCCGTTTGAATTGGCCACAGACACTGTCGCTAATTAAAACGATGATAGGAACTCATTTTTATAATTTTATTAAACAAATATTTATTTCTATAATTCTATTAAAAATATACTATTTATTTATTTCTATAATTTTTTTAAAAAATATTTTAAAAAAATCAGCTGACAAGAGCCTCGTGCAACGTCTATGCTCTATCTCCAGCCCCGATGCCTCTCCTCTAACCCATTAATGGCTTTATGTTTTCACTCGCTGCTCCAATCTATCTTCCTAGTTCCTATCGTGCCAGTACTAGTAGTATTGTATAGCCCACTTGTGTACGGCATTTGCTCCTTTGTGTATGTAAGTACTATGTAACTATGCATACTACTACCGGCACTAGATTCCCAAGACTGGTTCTTTATTTAGTGCTCTGCGAAGGTTTAGCCATGCGAAATGATGGTAATCGGTTAGTAAAGTGCTCTGCGAAGGTTTAGCCATGCGAAATGATGGTAATCGGTTAGTAACTACCATATCCTAGACGGCATCAACATAGGGTCCTTGCCATTTGCCTGTGTTGCTGGATAACAAACAGCAGGCGAAACCGGTTTTAAGCGTCTGACGTCCCTGAGTTTTAAACATCGGGACCTTAAGGGTTAGCTAGCCGCGTTAGAGGTGGCTAAATGGGCGGGCGGCTCGGCACGGTATGAACCTGTTTGGGCACGTCCGACTAGTTAAATGGGTCGTGTTGTGGCGGTTTATGGGCTCGGTCGTCGACCTAGACACGGCACGCTGAATTCACGGGTCATACTATGCCGATCTAAGCACGATTAGCCCGACGGACCAACTAGGCTCATGTAGCCCATCTAGAAAAAAAAACCGTCACACGCCGCCACCTCTTCGAGCCAATTGTGCCGTCCGGGTCGTGTCGGGCTGGCCAATTAGACAGTGATCATAATCTAAACATGGTACAACACGTCAAGTCATACCATGACTAACTAAGCTAACGGGTATGGTAGTATCCAGCCCGACAAACGCATCCTATTTGACCACCTCTGGTCCCTACAGTCCTTGTTCACCTGTTCATCGTGACAACCTCGGGGTACAACAGACCGGACAGCGGTACAGCAGCACGTGAATACGGTGTGGTCCAAACAGAAACAGTGTCCCCGTCACAGACGATGAGGCGACCCCGCCCTTTTCCCCTAACTGACGTGGGCCCAGCAGCAGCAACCACCGTGGTTTGCATTGCGTTCCGTCGCAGCGGAAGCCCAAAAGCTTATATTGTAATAAGTTGTGGAGGATTCCAAGGCAAAGAGGCAAAGCAAAGAGCCGATCCAACCGTCTCGCATCCCAATTAAAGGAGATCCCATGCATTGTGTACTGCACAAAGGTACAAGATATCAAATCACACTCGCAGTCACAGGTGAGATAAGAGTACACTACCAGGGAGATTCGCGAGGAAGAAGAAGCAGCAGCAGCAGCAGCGGCAAGAAAGAGCAAAAGGAAAAGGCAGCTAAAGAGAACTCCACAGGTTTTGCATGACCCACCCCCTTTTGTTTTTAAGGCCGTCTTGTTTGGCGTTGCAGTGGTGAGAAATTCCATGGTTTACAATAAGCGGTAATTCTGAATTTACAACCTAGGTTATCTCTAAAATGAACCGATGGTTTCGACTTTCTTTCGGGTATAATAATCACTAACCGACTTAATTTGTTAAGCTGTAACTATCATGTGAAGGCTGCATTTTGCTTAACCCGATTTGCATATCTCAAGTGCAGCTAAAATATGCGCTCGGCTCTGCCTTCTCAATGCAAAGATTTAGGAGAGGTTTCATTGACCTGTAAATCCTTTCTCAGCGGAAGAGATTAGCAAACCCCTAGAGGTCCTTACTGCAAATTTGCAAAGAGGAGTAGAAAAAGTAAAAGGTGTAAACAAACAGTTGCTGACCAGAACCCCAGAGGGGGAAAAATGAAAGGCAATTGTAGACTACAAAGTGATGAGAGGGAAGATCCAGCCCGGCCCATTCCGGGCCCACCCCATAAAGCTCCATTTGTCGTACTGCTCGACCCACGCCACGTCGATGCTTGAGAGAGCGTACTACTTTTGTGTGTTGGCACTTGCGTATTTATTCCTTATTTAACAACCCGTTGCTACTTTTTTTTTTTTGGATGATGCAACGAATCCGTAAATCTCCAAATATATAACCATTACCCACGTACGTCGCCAACCTCAAATTAAAGTTATATATATATATTCTTTTTTAAAAAACATGTCTCCATGTAAATTCTTTTTAAAAAATAAATATTTTTACTTAAACTGTGTAAAAATACTCAAAAGACACGCTGGTTGACATGTGCAGTAATTTCCTATTATTACAAAAGTACTTGAGCCCGGCCCAGCCCGGTGCGTCCCGACCCATCTACCCTATCCGTCACTTCTCTTGAGTCTTCTTTCTTCCCTTCCGGCAAACTAACCATTTTTTTTTATCATTTAATCTTTTTTTAGTAATATTTTAAAGATAACTCCTTGCTAACTTTATTTTCAATTCTGACCCCTTTATCACGCTATAACGCGTAGCGTGACCAAACCATTTTGTCACGTCACTTTCCTCGACGTGGCCCAACCTGCCACGCAAGCCATCGTGCGCATGACATGCCAGCATGAAGGGTTTGCGTGGTCCAGTCCCGTCATGCCAGTACTCATGGCATGACAGAACCCTTGCCACGTCGTATTTAATGGCGTGACTAAACTATGTTGCCAAGTCCTGCCATGCCGCGTCCATTAGCATGGCAAACATGTATTTGATGCTCCATGGTTCATTTGATTACCTGCAAATTTGTCAGCTACTCGGGTGTATGTTCATGTCAAGTGGGTTGGCACGTGTGTGTGTGTATCACTGGTTTGTACATCTAAAGCTTTGAACCTTCTTCTTTGCAAAACCACATTAGCTTGTTGAGCTTCCGGGGAAAGGCGAGGTCATGACAGCCTATGTCTTACTTACTGCAAGATAGTGATACAGGCGAGATCAAATCTTCACTGCTGTGTTTCAATTTGTTTGTTGAAAAAAATATGATCTTTCCTTGTTCTGATTTGTTTAATCGTTTGCATGGTAGTTTTTAGGGCTACTTCACACTATTAGTGACTTTGGGGTGTGCGTTTTGGGGGGGGGTCCTATGGGACATTTGTTTATTTATTGAATTTGCATCTGATATAAGCGGCAAATTTTAACTCACATGGCTTGAAAGGGTTCCCAGATGAAGAAATCTTACGATTATTGCAAAAGATACATGGCCCATTTGGGTGGAAAGATGAATTGTTTCCTTAGACGTATGACTGCCAATTGTAAACATAGCATGGTAATCACTTCACAAGTTCATTGTTTTCTATGCCTATGTACATCATATTTAGCATTTGATTTTACATAAAAAATTGGTAAACCTGATTTGAGCTAGCAAGAAATTAACGGTGCTAACTGAATGTCCAACCCTAGGCAATAGATCTTTTTTCAAACCTATCAAGAGATAGATGAATAGTCAGCCACATCTCATTCCATTGATTGGTGGTGCTCGTCGTCACTTAGGGGTCGAAGACCATTAATTGGGCTTTTTCTCAAGAACAGGCCTTTTGGACCTTTATTTTATGTTGTGCCCTGCTTTTTATTTAACGCTATTGAACATGCCTTGCCACACCAAGAATTGAATGGAAAATACGCCCTCCTCTTGATAGAGTGTGTGGGGGAAAGTCCGCCCTCATCTTGAAAATATTTAGGTTTAGGGTAAGCACACGCGTGTTGTTGTCACGATTGTAGTGTTTACAGAACTGATTCCATAAAAAAAGAATGAAAATTGAAATAGAATTTACAATGTAGTTGAGAATTACATGGCACATAGGGTTTGGTTACGTGCATCAGAAGTGACATCATGCGCGAATCAACAAACTGTAATACACCTACGATACATGTATGTATTTTTGGTATAAAAAATGTCATTTAGAACGAAGTTAATTAGTCTTGGCAGCCCATCGCTCCCTTCCTCTTGTCTCCTGACTGCCCGTGGCGACAGCAAGTCTCGAAGTTAGCCATGTTTCGCGAGACGGGTTAGACGATTGAATGATGTTAGGATAACACAACTCATGGCCAAATTAAATAATCATGATGCAAATTGAATATAACTTACCTATGTGATCTGGACTATTCTCGGGCGACGAGGGGCGCTAGTACGGCCGCCAGTCTCACTAGTAGGAGCATTCCCCTTGTCAACTGCACACTTGGCCTGGTTGTAATCAGCTTCCTGTTCGGGGGTCCTCCACCATCACATTACTTTCTTGGGCTCCTCTGGTGCTTTTTCAATAGGGTCGGATGTGTAAGGTTTACAGCGTTTGAAGGTCTCAGTTCGCATAGCATAGTTCAACATATACTTCCGCTCGATGAATGTCCTATCGTACATGTCTAGGCCGTCGATCCATTGGAAGAAGTTGCATCGCATCTCTAGCCGCCATTATGCGCAGATGTAGTTAAGGATTCATAGAATGGAACATAAGATGTGAAAAATCTATGTGTGTGCAAGATTCGCTTACGAGGACGTTCCCGCATGTGTAGTATACCTAGGCGGTGATCATTGGGTATGTGAACTGGATGATCTTAGCCATTTCTACACACACATATTGCGCGCGTAGGAACTCCAGTGGTACCGGTGCATCATTCATAGAATAATTTGGGTAGAGTTTAGCCTTCTCGGCAAGCCACTTGCGCTTCTGTGGCTTCTTCGCGTAGAAGTTCGCCGACGAGTCTGACATCTCCTTTCTCTCTGTTGTGTGAACCAAGCTTTGGTGAAGTGTTGGGTGTGGTGGTGTGGTGTTCTCCTCCAGCTCTCTTCTCCCTCTTTTTATAAGCAGATAGGATGTAATACTGATGGTGGAGGGAGAACAGACAAGACATTCGTCTGAAAAGGTGGTGTGGCAGAGTGTGTTCATCTTTGTTTGAGAAGGTAGTGTCGTAGTGTGTTGTTACTTCGGTCTGAAAAGATGTCGTGAGAGAGTGTGGTCATTTATGTCTGACAAGCTGGCGTCGGAGTGTGCTGTCTTTTCGGTCTGAAAAGCTGACGAGGTAGAGTGTGGTCTTTTCAATTTGAAAACCCAGCGTCGTAGTGTATCGTCTTTTCGGCCTGCAAAGGTGGCAGTACGTGGTGTGACAGGGTGCGATCTTTTTGGACTAAATTTGTGGCGTGACAGACTGTGACCATTTTGATCTGAGTCCTACCACGCCGTCACCCTTGGCATGACAGTACTAGGCTGTCACACTATAGTAACTGGCGTGGTGTAACTGTGCCGCCATGCCAGTGCATAGACAATTCCAGAGGCGTTGCAAGCTCTGCCCTTGGTTTTGGGGTTAAGTCTTGCCACGCCGCCACCATTAGCATGACAGCTTGCTGTCGTACTATGGTAACTGGCGTGGCGTAACATTGCCGCCACACCAGTGCATGGACATTTCCAAAGGCATTGCAAGCCATGCCCTGGTTCTGGGGCTAAGTCCTGCCACGCTGCCACCCTTAGCGTGATAGTACTAAACTATCACGCCATGGTAACTGACCACGCCAGTGCATGGACAATTTCAGAGGCATTGCAAAGCCCTGCCCCTCGTTTCGGGGCTAAGTCCTACAACTCCGCCACCCTTGGCGTGACAGCTTAGAGCTGTCACGCCATGATCACTAGCGTGGTGTAACTGTGCCACAAGGACAATTCCAGAGGCGTTGCAAGCGCTGCCCCTGGTTCCGGGGCTAAGTCTTGCCACGCTCCATCCTAAGCGATATACAGCTTGAATTTTTTTATGAGATCTTCCCTACTGCATTACTTAAAAAAATTACCGCTAAGTGACGCATGCACCACCTATGCAGCACGTTCGGGTGTCCATCAAATTTGCTCTTCACAGTGTTCATAATGTCGCAGTGCCTATCCTAGATGATGCAAACCTTCCGTCCAGGCCCAATAAGGCATAGATGAACTAGATCTATGAACCATTGCCAGCTTGCATTATTTTCATCCTCAGTAGGTGTGAATGCTAGTGGAATCAGTTGGTCCTCTGCATCAATACCCATAGCGACCATCAAGGCATCATAGTACTTCCCAGTTAGGAATGTGGCATCAACTGATAAGAAAGGTCTGCAATGCTTGAAGGCCTCTTTGCATTGCCCAAAAGACCAATACACCTGCCTGAGAACATGTTTCATAACTCCTTCATCGAGTTCTGTTCGGTTCCTGTGCCAAGGATAAAACTCCATACTCGAGTTGTTGGCCTGCATAGCGCTTAGGATCCGAGGAAACATCCCATAAGCCCTCTTCCAGTCACCCCACAATAACTGCATCACTCTCTGCTTTGCCCTCCATGTTTTTTTTCGTAATTCATGTGGTACTTAATGAACACAAATATAGCATCAATAATGTGGCGACGGTTACATCAGGGTCGACAGTCACAACCCCAGTTATGCACCTAGCAATGAAATTAGCGGTCGCCTGAAGGTGCTCCCCAGATACTTATGCAATCCCACAAGAGTGATGTTGCTTCACATTCATTATTTTCCATGATTGTCCCTAGGTTTTCGCCCCTATACCTTCCATCTGCACCCTCTTTCGCACCTCAAGGTATACATCTTATTCATGTCAAAGTATTGTACTACAAACGGACGATGGTGCCTGAAGGAGTATTCTTGCAGTCAAACCTTCATATCCTTTATGCTTGAAAACAACATATCCTTGCGTATGACGTTATTCTTTGGGTCCGCAATGCCATCCCTACTCTTCAACCCATTTGCAAAGACAGTGTTACCAACTATTCTGACATCCTCGAATGCATGCACCGACGGGATCTCACCTATTACACTATGAAGAACCCAACCTTCCTTAGAGGAGAAAAGCGGAGTGGACACTTCGTTTTCGGTCGAGCTCCAACCTTTGTCAGACTCAACATAACAAACTGTTCCATCTCGGAACACCTCCTCATCAAGCTTGTTGTTCGGTACAACACCATTGAAATCAGCCACGGGGCCACTAAGATGGTGCGACAAAGAAATAGGCATATATGACAAATCCACCAACCGGGGGTCTGTTGTTAAGATTGATGCCAATGACCTCTTGAAACTGTTGCTCCTCCATTGGGGGGGGCCTTGCGAAAGTTCCATAGCGGATTTATGTTCCTCCATGGTGCCATTCACCACATCCACATTCTCTCCCATATCCTCGCCAGCGATTGTCCTCTCCACCACAACCTCCAACGACTTCACCTAAGATGTGAGCACAAACTCCTTGTACGTGTCCCAATAATCATCGCACGAGATTGACATCAACAAGGCGAGCACCTTTGAACCCAACCCAGTATCATACCGTCCCTCCATTTCGACAATGATCTGAGCTCATCCTATCCAAGGGGCGACTTAATCCTCGTCACAAGAGTTCAAAAGGCTGATGATTTTTGAAACACAAGTACAATAACTTCCATGCCAACAAAGTCGACACCACTACCCGTTTGGCTAACCGGTCCACCAGTAAAAACCTGTACAATTTTATCCATCTACATCGAACAATACGAGCAAACACATTACAAAGTCAGTACTGCATGCCATAGGTACTAACTACCACACATACTACTGACAAACAACTACGCTTCAAAGTGGTACTAACAATTTCATATATGACTAATGCTGACCGATATACAACTAACACAAAATTCGTGAATTACTATACCAAAAGGTCCGACAAGCTGGGAATTGAAATTTTGAACTAAATAGACCTTTCTAGAAGAATTTTTTTTATTACTAACTCCCCGGCAACTATATTTTCTAATCTGACCCTTTTTGGCTATGCCACCTCCTGGGGTGTGGCAACTAAATTCCGTTCAAACATGCAATTCAGCCAAAACCCTAAAATAAAACTACAATGACATATCCAAATTCCTCACACAAAAAAACAAAACTACGATTTAATATCCATATTTCCATCACAAACTACATGAAACTACAATGACATATCCTATTTCATCCACAAATCCTGCCCACAACATCTAATTTCATCCACAAAATTGCTAAAAATCGCATGAACAAAACAACATATCCACACAAAGTGCAGCGATTCAAACCAATTCCGCTCAAACATGCAATTTAGCCAAAACCCTAAATCCACTGATCTAACTGATTTTATCCAAAATAAATAAAGAGAATGGGTGGGATTACCTTGTGGGATGATCTTCACGGGTTTATGAACTTCGAATCGGCTTCAAATTGATGGATTTGTTGGGGCGGGGAGAGGACGCGAGGGAGGGAGGGAGAGAGGAGGATGGGGGGAAATGGAGAACTAGGTGGACTGATGGCACCTAAGTCACCTCTGTCACGCCACACACATTGGTGTGACAAGACATGCTTGTTATGCCATGAGTATTGGCGTGACAACGACTAGAACTGGACCACACATGCCTTCTATGTTGGTACGGTGTGCACACGATGGTTTGCGTGGCAGGTTTGATTACGCCAATAAAAGTGGTGTGACAGAATGATTCGGCCATGCCGCGAGTTATAGTGTGATCAAAGATATCAGAATTAAAAATAAAGTTAACGGTGGATTAACTTTAAAATATTATTTAAAAAAAATTCTTACTAACTTACTCTAGCGTTCCCACTCCACTCGATCCATTCCACACACACACACTATCACGCTCACTCGTACAACCACGGGCTAAGCAGCCAAGGTGAGGAGGAGAACCCAGGAACCGCGAGGATCCCAAGAGCTCCCACCCCGAGCAGGCAATGTCGGTCCAGGACCCCTCCCCCGCGCCCCTCCCCGCGTCGGCGCGGCCCAAGCGCACGTCGTCGGCGCCGATCCGGCCGTCTGACTACGCTCACAGCCCCGCGCACCACTGCGTCGCGCTGCGGGACGCCGCCGGGCTGGCGGCCATCCTCGCTGGCCTCCCGCCGCTCGCCCACCCGTCGAGGATCCTCTCCGCCGCAGACGCCGGCCGCGAGGCCCGGCTCGCGGCGTCCGTCTCCGCCGCGCTTGACCGCCGCGATGTGCCTGGGGGGGACACCGCGCTCCACCTCGCGGTGCGGCTCAGGCTCCCTTCCCTCGCCTCCGCGCTCGCCGGCGCAGGCGCGGACCCCACGCTCCAGAACCACGCCGGGTGGACGCCGCTGCAGGAGGCGCTGTGCCTGGGCTGCAAGGACATCGCCGCCTGCCTCCTCCGCGCGCACCGGTTGGTGGCCTGGGCCAAGCTCCGGCGCCGGGCGCCCGCGCTCTCCGCCGCGCTCCGCGGGGTCCAGGACTTCTACCTCGAGGTGGACTTTCACTTCGAGAGCTCTGTCGTGCCGCTCCTCTCGCGCGCCGCGCCCTCGGACACCTACCGCATATGGAAGCGTGGCGCGGACCTGCGCGCGGACACCACGCTTGCCGGCTTCGACGGCCTCCGTGTCCGCCGGGCCGACCATTCCTTCCTCTTCTTCGGCGAGGAGGTCGACGCCGGCGGGCGCCGCATCCAGCCGGGCTCGCTCCTCGTGCTCCACCGCGGCCGGCGCGAGGTGCACGACGCGTTCGCGGCGGCCGCTGCCGGCGGCGACGAGGAATCGGCCGCCTCCGACGCGGCCGCCTACCGCCCGGGGCTCAACATCACCTCCGCGAGGCTCGTGCCAAGAACCACGTGGCTGCGGAAGGAGAAGACGGAGAGCGTCGGGGAGTGGAAGGCGCGGGTGTTCGACGTTCACAACGTCGTCTTCTCCTTCCGCACGCTCAAGGCAGCCAGCGCCGGTTGCAAAGATTTCACCTTTGAGCTCGCCGGAGACGACGACGACGACGAGGAGTTCTTGCCGTTGGAGATCCGGGATGACGACGACGACGGCGATTTCTTGGTCGCCGACATCCCCCCGCCCCCGCCGCGGCGCAGCTGCTACGTGCCCGGCCGGCGCAGCGTGGCGGGGCCGCCCTCGCACATGGGGACGCCGCAGAGGCGGAGGAACAGCGTGGACGTGCCGCGACGGCTGCCGACCTGCGCGTCGGTGGGCCGTGGCGAGGACGGCCTGTTCGGCCGGCACGCGACGACGGGGGGAGCCAAGTGGAAGGAGGAGGAGACAGTGAAGACGCTGCGGCCGACGGTCTGGCTCACCGAGGACTTCCCGCTTAGTGTCGAGGAGTTCCTGCCGCTGCTGGACATCCTGGCGAGCCGCGTGCGCGCCGTGCGCCGCCTCCGCGAGCTGCTCACCACCAAGTTCCCGCCGGGGACATTCCCAGTGAAGGTAACGTTCAATCTGCCCTCATGCTCATGCAAGAACACAAATTCTTGTACTATTTCTGCTGAAGCAACCTCGTTAGTTTCAGTGGTTGTGCAAATTCGACAATAATTAAGATATCTTTGATAATATTAACGAAGTGCTTTGATCAGTGCTTGTACTGTTAATGCAGTTGCAAATGAATGTATGTAAACTCGAAAAGCATCTGAACAAAACAAAGTATAATTAATGTATACTACCAGCTGCTATTTACTCCCTTTGTGAATGCAAAATTCTTGTCTTTAGATCTGATAGTTTTAGGGGTTAGGTGATTGTAATTTCTTGTCACTTGCTGCAATTGGACCGTTTAGCTGTTATAGGCTTGTAGTATCAAGAATAGTAAGTAGAGGCAATAGTAGTGTAAGCTCGACGTGTGTAAATGTGAGAGAGCTTTTAGGCAAGAACTTTTAAGGGAGTTTACTCAGTGCACATGCTCATCTGCATAGTCCATTGCCAAGGCAATAGGCAGCTTCCAGGCTTGATAAACGCTGGGGAGTGGGGAGTTGCTGTAAATGATAGTAGTAGCATGTAATCACTATCTTGCCGTGCTAGAAGCTGGTTTAAGATAAGAAAGCATGGAGCATTTAAAGCTTACTCCAAGGTTCACAAAAGTAGTACTCATTAAGTGCACACCATAGCACTCTCTGAGATAATCCTTCTGCTGCTTCATCATGTTCTGAACTGAACACTATGCATCATTTTGCTTCTGAAGAATTATGTTGGAAACTTGGATTTGGTTCGCTGCACATACTCATTTCTCTACTTAGTGATGTAATGCGGATTTGGACTAAATATGATATCTGTGAATTCAGCTAATCTATGATTCTATTGTTCGCAGGTTGCGATTCCTGTTGTTCCGACCGTGAGGGTAGTTATCACGTTCACCAAGTTTGTCCCTCTCGTCGAGCCAGAGGAGTTCTTCACGCCGATGTCAAGCCCCAGCCTCTTGGTGAGCCCAGGCCCAGGATCCATCATGCCTAAGCCAGACACCCACAAGAGCTCCTATCTGAAGTGGGGCTCGAAGAACTCCAGAACAAAGCCCGTGAATCTGTCGCAGGTCGCGGACAACACCGACCCCTTCACGATCCCGAGCGACTACACCTGGGTAAACATTGGATCCAAGAACCAAGACAAGAAATCATCCAAGACCAAAAAGGGCAAAAGCAAAGAGACCTAGAGGTTAATCTGGTGGTCTCAATTTAGTGAAAGCTACCTAATACGCCATCACCCAGAACCTGTAATTACCAAGCATCTGGGACGAGCCATGCCACTGCCAATACCTAGTATTAGCGCGTACTCACGATGAAAAGCGCTATGATTAGCAGCTACCAGGGAGGGAATAGTTGTTGCGGAACCAGGTCTAATCATTTCCTTTCTCTTCTGTTCCTCTTTTCACTGATTGTTCAGCATTGTGATGTAAAACTGGGCAACACCGAATTGCAAAAGCTGCTCTTGGTTCTTGCCCAAGCCTTTGTGTTACAAGAATTCCTTCAGTTCTTTACTGCACATTGCCGTCCCTTGTGTGTCTCTGATTTCTGCAACAAAAAAAGTTACTGGATGGAAGTCGTGGCGCTTGAAGCGTTTGAAAGATGAACTCTGAGCTGTCTGAACTGATGTGTGCATTTGTTGTTGAGATCGATTTTCTCTGTGCATCTCTCCAAGCGCAAAGTATGAGGTTGTCCTGCAAAAGTAAGCAAATGGAATGGCTCGGATGGCGTTGTGATCTGGCTGCCTGTCGGGGATCGATTAATTCGATGGTTCCTTTTCTTGTGCAGACTTATGATGGCAGTGCCACTGCTGCTGCTGCCCCTGCAAAAGATGTTTTGCAATTCTGTGTCGTGTCGTGTCCGCTCTTTTCAGGGCAGAATCACTGGCCCACATGCTGGCTTTACCCGAGCATGGCTGGCACAAACATTCCCTGTGAAAAAATGGCACCGCTGAATTTCCACCACAGCACTCAAATTCACCATGCAAAACCTCAAGCTCGCTGTAGGATCCAAATCCTCTACAATACTGCAAAATCCACCATACAAACAGTATTTAATGAGAGTATGATCAGTGCTCTGCAGTAGACTTTAGCAAACAAGATCCACTATGCAAACAGTATTTAATGAGAGTGTGATCAGTGCCCCGCCGTAGACTATAGCAACCGTGAGAAAAATATTTACGGTGATTTTACTGTAGCAGAGGTATTGTAGTATAAATATTGTATCACTTATCTCGACTTTTGATTTTTGATCAGACAGTGGAGACCGCATCTAATGGTCATACACTGTAGATCATCTGTATTTGCTTTTTTAATAGAGAGAATCCCAATTCCTTCATGGGTTTTACACTCTCCTAGTTGCCATGGAATTTTGAGAACTTCTTGAAGGCTCGTAGAAATGATGCACTTAACTGATTCATTGGTGTATAGGGATATATATACAATGGTGACGCTAATGTGAATACATGTAGCAACTCATATTAATCTCCTGGTTGAACCGAGGCGTCACATGTAAACGCATGGTAGGCTAACCCCCTGGTAGTTGGAACATGAGCGGGATGGACGTGCAAACCGGAACATAATTCCTTAAAGATGGTCGTGGGAAGGCCCTTGGTGAAGGCGGCGGCGTACTGCGAGGTGGTCGGTACGTGAAGAACGCGGACCTCACTGAGAGTGATGTGGTCCCGAACAAAGTGAAGGTCAATCTCAACATATTTCGTCCGTTGGTGCTAGACGAGATTAGTCGAGAGGTAGACCGCACTGATGTTGTCACAAAAAATAACTGTGGCATGTTGAATAGGGCGATGTAGTTCGGCGAGGAGTTGACGAAGCCAACAGGACTCGGCGACGACGTTGGCGACGACGCAGTACTCAGTCTCGACACTGGAACAGGAGACTATCTGCTGTTGCTTGGAAGACCACGAAATGAGGTTATTGCCAAGAAAGACGCCGTAACCCGAAGTGGACTTGCGGGTGTCGGGGTAGCCGGCCCAGTCGGCATCGGTGTAGGTGGTAAGAGATATCGATGAAGTCCAATGGAGTTGAAAGCTGTAGTCGATGGTGCCCTTGAGGTAGCGAAGAATACGCTTGAGGGGATTGGCGTGCGGCTCGTGTGGATCATGCATGTGAAGACAAGCCTGTTGCACGGCGTAGGCGATGTCCGGACGTCTGAACGTCAGGTACTGAAGGGCGCTAGCGATGCTCCTGTAATCGGTGGCATTGACCACCGGTTCGCCGACGGAGGGGAGTTTGGAGCTGGTGTCAACTGGCGTGCTACAAGGGTTGCAGTTTGTCATGTTGGCACGGGTAAGTATGTCCTCAGTGTATTGATGCTGAGAGAGAAAGAAGCTGGAGCCGGTGTGCTATATGGAGACGCCGATGAAGAAGTGCAAGGTCCATGAGGGAGAATTTGCTGTAAAGCGAATTGATCACTTGGCGAAGTAGTGTCGGCGAGGAGGCGGTGAGGACAATGTCATCGACGTACAACAGGAGGTAGACAGTGTCCGTGCCATGCCGGTAGATGAACAGCGAGGGGTCTGCCTTGGAGGCGGAGAACCCCAAAGACACAAGGTAGGCCGCAAAGCGATTGAACCATGCCCTGTGGAGCCTGCTTGAGGCCATATAGGGAACTATTGAGGCGGCAGACATGCGAGCTATGTGCAGGGTCGACGAAGCCAGAGGGTTGTTGACAATAGACGGTCTCGACAAGCATGCCATTGAGGAAGGCATTTTTGACGTCGAGCTGATGCACCGACCACTCGTTGGCGAGCGCAATGGTGAGGACGGTGCGCACAGTGGCTGGTTTCACAATCGGACTGAACGTTTCATCGAAGTCAACGCCGGGTCGCTGGGAGAAACCGTGGAGGACCCAACGAGCCTTGTATCGATCTAAGGAGCCATCGGGCTTCAACTTGTGTCGAAAGATCTATTTTCCTGTCACAACATTAGCACCAACAGGACGTGGAACGAGCTCCCACGTGTTGTTTGCGAGCAAGGCGTCGAACTCATGCCGCATAGCGAGACGCCAGTTCTCGTCATTGAGCGCCGTGCGGTAGGTCCGTGGGATTGGCGAGGGAATGGCCACATGTAGGTTGATCCGGTTGATGGGAAACCGGAAGCCATGTTTGCTGCGGGTTGTCATGGAGTGCTCATTGACAACCAAGGCAATGGGTACACCAAGGCGGTGGGTGCAAGAATGTGTCGGGCACATGCGGGTCAGGCAGCGCAGTGTGAGGAAGCGATGCGTGTGGGTGCGTGGGAGCGGCGCGGTGTCTTTGGGCGAGGAGTCCGGTCGTGCGATAGGAAAGGAAGTAGGTGCGGGTGTGTGAGTGACGACTGAAAGGAAGTTGAAGTCAGAGGGCACCAGCGGGTTAGGTTGCTTGGATAAAGAAAATGAAGATTCGTCAAAGATGACATGACGAGAGATGATGATGCGATTTGTGGAGAGCTCAAGGCAGCGGTACCCCTATGGTGTTCAGGATAGCCAAGAAAGACACAAGACGTGGAGCGCGGCACAAGTTTGTGCGTGACGGTGGTTGGGAGATTAGGGTAACACATACAATCGAAAACACGGAGATGAGAGTAGCCGGGAGGTGAACTGAAAAGAGCTTGGTAGGGATGCCGAAATTGAGTGTTTTAGTGGGGTGGAGGTTGAGAAGATATGTACGGTGTAGAGAGCTTTGACCCAATATGAAGGTGGCATGCTTGCTTAAAATAGAAGAGAGCGGAGAATGTTGTTGGTAGAGCAGATGATGTGTTCCGCCTTACCGTTTTGTTGGGAGGCGGGTGGGCATGACATGCGGAGGGCAATGCCATGGGAGAGGAGGTGATGGCGCATGGAAGTGTTGTCAAATTCACCGCCACTATCGCACTGAATGGCGTGAACGAACAAGGAGAATTGAGTGCTGACATAGGCAAAGAAATTACAAAGAGTGGTAAAAGCATCATATTTAAGATGAATGGGAAATGTCCATAAGTAGTGTGTAAAATCGTCAAGGACAACGAGATAATACTTGTAGCCAAAAATACTTGGAACGAGCAAGGTCTAAAGATCAGAATGTATTAAATCGAAAGCTTTATGAGTGCGAGTGGATGAAGGGAAAAAGGGAGACGCACATGTCGGCCTAATTGGCAAGCATGGCACAAGGTGTCTGTGGAAATTTTATTACATGAAATATAAGAAGCATTAATAAGATGTGATAAAGCTTGATTGCCGAGATGTCCAAGACGACGATGGCACACTATAGAGAATGGAGTTGTAATGGAGAAGGCGCAAGGAGCAGGAGGCGGCCTGTGAAGGGGGTAGAGGTCGCCATGACTATTGCACCTTATGATCATGTTCTTGATATGAAGATCATTTACAGAATGGTCATAATGGTCAAATTCTACGTAAAAGTAGTTATCTAAAGTGAACTGACGAACGGAAATATGATTTTTAATAAGAGACGATGTCATAATAATATTGTTCAACCGGAAAGGATGATGAGAAAATTTGAGAGAGGTTGTGCCGGTATGGGTGATTGGGAGATGAGACCCATTGCCGACAATAGCGTATGGAGATGCAGCAGAAGGGACACAGGAGAAAGAAGAGAGATTACCATGTTCCGATGTCATGTGGGTGGATGCCCGGGAGTCCATGTACCACTTGAAAGATGGTGGCGCCAGCGTCATGGTGTTGAATGCATGCATTAGCTGGTTCTGGTCCCAAGACGCGGGCGGAGCAAAGGAGGGCGGTGCAACCGCGTATGCTGAAGTGCCGGTATGCGCAGGTGGCGGGACGCTGGCTGTGAAGACGTCGGGCGGACGTGGGCCAAGGAGGCCCTGGTTGGTGGGTCGAGATGCTTGTCCAGGTCACATCTGGATGTACCCAGCCCATGGGTTCTGGAGCGACGGCCAGGGGACGGAACCTTTGCCGCTGTTGTTGTTGGAGTTCCCGCTACAGCCTCTGTGGTTGTTGGTGCGGCGACAGTTGTAGGTGGAGTAGTAGCTGCCGCCGTTATTGCAGTTGGAGTTGGTGCCGCGGGACTGTATGCTGCAGGTGGCGTTGGATAAAGAGCTGCTAGAGGTGCTCTTGGAATTGTTGACGATGAAGGCCGAGAGTGTGGAAGACTCGAACCCTATCGTGAGTTCTTCGAGCATAAGGGCGGACCGCGTCTTTAGAAAGGACAGCACGGGGCGCTACATGGACAAAAACGTGCGCATGTAGGCGAGGCACGGGCTCAACCCGCGGAAGGTGTTGAGTACGAGACTCTTTTCGACGATTAGCGTGCCCACGGCGGGGAAGACTCGCGTATGTGGTTTTCGAGGGCGTACTTCTAGAGGGTGACCTTGAACAGGCCGCGCCATTGGGCACAGTTGTCTGCCTGGAGGTTGAGAGTGATGGGGATAAGGAGCTTAATGCTGAAAACGCCGACCGCTTGTGCCCACAACGTTTTCTTGGCCGCGGCGTCTTCCTGGGCTGCGACGACCAGGACGGCAGCGTCAATTGTACTCGTCATGATGGGAGGAGGAGAGAAGGTGGGAGGAGATCAAGATCGTATCATGTCTGATACCATAAAGGCTCATAGCAATGATGCACTTAACTGATTCTTTGGTGTATATGGGTATATATACAATGATAACGTTAATGTGAATACATGTAGCAACTGCTAATGTGAATACACATAGCAACTCATATTAATCTCCTGGTTGAATCGAGACGTCACATGAATTAATCTCCTGATTGATCCAAAGCATTATATGAATTAAACTCGACGTCACATGTAAAAGCATTGTAAGTTAACATTTCTGCTCTCTCTCTCTCTTTTGAATTTTGTAGCTTGAGCAAAATAACAAGGGAATGCTCTACGTGGAGGGATGTATGCGGATTACGGGGAGAGTCATTGATAGATAGGTGGTCCTTTCAAAATAAATTAGAGAGATACCGTCTTCCCGATGTTCGGTGGTATATACGGGAATTTCTCTTCCTTATACGTACATTAGCCAATATGATCTTTTTTGTAGGACCCACCGGGCAGTGACTAACAAGAGAAAACCCACAGGCACTTCACAAGGAAACACTGTCACCCCAAAAGCAAAGACAGCACGTTCGGTCAACTAGACAGAGTTTTAGCCTAGGGCAGTACAAGAAATCACAGTCAGATTCGATTTCTCTTTTGGACTTCCTGGCGATTCGATTTCTCTTTTGGACTTCCTGGCGATCAAAAGAAGATGCAAGTAATGTGATGTGATGTTTCTGCAGGAACCGTACAAGACAAGTTCATCTAAAACCTCTGTGTGTGTGGGGTTTTTTTTTTTAAAAAAAATTTGGGCTAGTCCTTTGATCTCTCTTTACACAATTTGCATTTTGTTTCCTTGCCGTGCCGGGCAAAAAGTGACGTTTCTGGCCATCAACAAAGGGCACACGGTACATGGACCTGGCTGATTCGAGACGTCTCGCTGTCCGTTTGAGATTTGACGGTTTGACCACAAAGTTTCAGAAATTTCTCTGATGCAGCACGGAAGTTTAATTAGCTGAAGGAGAGAAAGGACTAGTTACTTTAGCTCTGTTGCGAATTGGCTTGCCACTCTGGTCTAAAAAAGGATATTAGCGTGCCACTGACAAATGGGCCCACGTCCAACCTCGTACATGTGTAGCTGTGTACGTACTGGGCTACTGGCTGCCGTTGACCAGTCAGACTTACAATGGGTGTGGTCGTGTGGACTTCGGATGACCTCCTCGCATGGTCAAATTCTTAATTAGGGTAGTGTCACGTCAGCATATATTAGGGTAGGATATTAGGGAATCTATAATAATTTATTTCTTAGTTTGTCACTAAGAATAAGAAATGAGAGAATATTCAATCTAATAAAAAAAATAAGTATTTAAATGAATTATTTCTTAAGGTTTATTTCTTGAGTTTGTATATAATACTTCAATTGCTACTCACAAAATAAGTTTTTAGGTAACAAGCAAGTCTCTAATAGCTATTTTGTTGTTTCTTATGTTTTGGTATCAACAACTTGTTTGTTTCTTCATCTAGAAACAAACTCACATTCTTTTCTCACCATCTCTCCACATCACCTAAATGATGATGTGTCTATCCCTTAGATGTGCTCCTAAAGTTGAGGCAAAAAAAGTTCTTAACCTCTCCACACTCGGAGCCAAACGGTAGAGGGGGCGAGCCTAAGAAAAAAATTAGGAGCCGTGGCAAGTCGAGGGTTCAAGTCCAATTGAATAAGAAAATCGAGGGATCCATGATACGGATCAACGTGTGTTGATGTGTAATGTGGTCCAATCTTTCACGGTACTTGTATTGCAATTCTGATTGAAGCAAAACTTCCGCTTTCTTCTTTCTTGATTCGGCAAAATGGAAGAACAAGTATATCTCCAAAGTAAATAACATTTGGTTGATGTTGAATCAATCCGAAGAGAGAAACAAAATCAAACCGGAAGAACAACACCAAACCGTGAGCAATTGAGGATGCCACGAATTGGTGAGATGATCCACAAGGAATCGCGGATCTTGGAAGAACAACCTCCCTCCAATATTCACGCAATCACAAAATCCTAGATGGGAATTTCCGAAACGTATGTATTCATGTTGCGCCACATGAACCTATGACTTTTCTGAATTTTCTTCAACTCTAACTTGCTTACAATGGGGCTCTACCCCTAAATATATATAGCCTATGAGCGATGGCGAGTCAAGATCAGTAGCAATGAACAATAAGCGAGTCGATCTTGTAGCAAGGAACGATGAATCGTCGATTCTTCGTAGCAATGAACGATCAAAATTTAATCCTATTGCAAACTCATTTAATTCAAAATTTAAACTACTCTAATAACTAAAAATAGATTAAACTATCGTATTACAAGTAATTTATAATTAACTTCTTTTAAAGAATTATCCGAATTGTAATTGCACCAATCCAAACCCATTTTGGATTCTTAGTCTGAAAATGTATTGATTTCGGCATAGAGTTTGAATTTGGTTCTTTTGTCTTTTCTTGGTTGAATTCTCTTGTAAACTTTGCAACATGCAAAGCCCTTTGTTCTTGTGTCTTCCCATGTCCGCTAAAGCTCCCCGGTCGGCCTTCCTCTCTCTCCTTTCTCTTTGCCGAACCTAGTTCTTGTTTCTTTCTCCGTTGATGCATAATAGGCTCAACTTGAGGCTTAATACACACTTGCAGCTTAGCGATATTCATTGCCGTAGTAGATGCACCTAGGGCCTCATCATCCTCCCCTTCTTGAAGCAAAACCGTCCTCGATTTTAGTGTAGTCTTTACAGCCTTCTTATTGCAAACTACAACCAAATCACTCTTGATTTCTTCATCAGTCTTTGACAGCAAAGCATGGAATTCTCCCTTGTGCATGAAAGTATATCGGTTAGACTGTCCTTGATGTGTAGCATTCAGATCAAATTACCATGGACGTCCCAATAGAATATGATCAGCATGCATATGTACCATATCACACTCCACCTTATCGACATAGCCATCAATGCTGAATGGCACTCTCACCTTGTGTGTGACCTTGATTTTGCCGACGTTGTTGAGCCATTGGATGTAATATGGTTTAGGATGCCTCCATGTGGACAATGAAAGTGATTCCACCACATCCTTACCAATCATGTTGCTCGAACTCCCGTTATCAATAATCAGCTTACATACCTTCTCTTTGATCTTGCAATCGGTTTGAAAGATATGATGTCGCTCTCCCTTTCGCACAATAACGCTATTATCATGATGTACCATTTGAGCCATCAAGCTAATACCTTGTTCTGGATAACAAATGATTGGCTCTAGCTTCTCAGATTCATCTGAAGGTTCAGATTCATCGTTCTCGCTCTCCGTTGCATAGCCATCATGTGTAAGCAACACCGTCTTCATGTTTGGACAATCCTTTTTCATATGACATCGGCCTTTACATTTAAAGCATTCAATGTTGCTAGTTCTAGCCGTAGAGAATGCACTAGAATCAGCATGTGAGGCTTCTTTACCTGCAACACTCAGAGGCTTCGAAGCATCCTTGAATGTACTCCGAACCGGTATAGTGGATACAACTAGTTTAGGAGTTGATCCCGCATCTTCGTCATGCAAAGTTGCACGCCTCCAAGTGCTATGAGTGGTTCGACCACCCCTTGCTTGACTGTCCTTCACCCATTGTTTAGCACGCTCCGCTTGATGAAGTAATTCTTGCACGGTATTGTATTGCATTAAATCAACACGGTTCCGCACATCTTCATTCAGCCCCTCAAAGAAACGTGTCGTGGTCGCTTCCGCCGACTCACGCACACTTGTACGGATCATGAGCACTTGCATCTCTTGATAGTACTCGCTCACCGTCTTAGTACCCTGAGTAAGTTGTCATAGCTTTGTATGCAGTGTGCTTGTATAGTATGCTGGCACGAATCGTTCCCGCATAGCTTGTTTCATTACTTCCCAAGTTGTAGAACGTTCCCCTGCACGATTCAATTGATCCCACCAAATAATAGCATATTCGGTGAACTCAATCGAGGCAACACGAACCATCTTCTCCTCGGAGTAGTGGTGGTTGTCAAAAATTTGATTGACACGTATCTCCCACTCCAAATAAGCCTCCGGATCAGATCTGCCCTTGAACTCCGGTATGGTGATTATGATTCTCCCGACACTGTCATCTTCACATTCATCACCTCCATTATGACGTCCACCATGTCCAACACCTCGACGATCAAAGTACTCATGTCGTGGACGTCGTTCTTGTCTTCCACGATCATCGAAAACGGCCTCCTCCGAATCAGCAGCATAGAAGTCATCTCTGGCATGGCGTACAACATATTGTGCACGTCCATGTTGTGGTTGTGGTAGCGCTGGTACATTAGCTCCTTGTGGCTGTGGTAGCCTCTCCTCCAGGCGACGGATAGCAAGGTTCAGGTTGTCGAAACCTTCCATCATACGTTGTTCGTTCGCGTTGACACAATCGTTCAATGTATCTTGTACCACTTGGATTTGAGCTTCAAATTGATGGCGTAACACCTTCTCGCGATGAAGAAAATAGCCGGTAGTAGCATCAAATTGAGCACGTACGTCTGGTAATAGCGTATCTCCGTACGTAGGCTCCTCGTCTGATCCACCATTAGAACCATGCTGGCTAGTTTTTGACATGATGATCAACCTTAATGTACCAAGAAGAAAAATTTCACGTACCGTGATCAACCACGCTCTGATACCAAGATGATACGGGTCAACGTGTGTTGATGCGTAATGTGGCCCAATCTTTCACGGTACTTGTATTGCAATTTTGATTGAAGCAAAACTCCCGCTTTCCTCTTTCTTGATTCGGCAAAATGGAAGAATAAGTGTATCTCCAAAGCAAGTAATACTTGGTTGATGTTGAATCAATCCTAAGAGAGAAACAAAATCAAACAGGAAGAACAACACCAAACCGTGAGCAATTGAGGATGCCACGAATTGGTGAGATGATCCACAAGGAATCACGGATCTTGGAAGAACAACCTCCCTCCAATATTCACGCAATCACAAAACCCTAGATGGGAATTTCCGAAACGCATGTATTCATTTTGCGCTACATGAACCTGTGACTTTTCTGAATTTTCTTCAACTCTAACTTGCTTACAATGGGGCTCTACCCCTAAATATATATAGCCTATGTACAGTAACCGAGTCAGCACTGTAGCAATGAACAATAACCAAGTTAGTACTGTAGCAATGAACATTAACCGAGTCGGTTACTGTAGCAATGAACAGTACCAAAATTTAATTCTATTGCAAACTCATTTAATTAAAAATTTAAACTAAATTTAATTCTATTGCAAACTCATTTAATTAAAAATTTAAACTACTCTAATTACTAAAAATAGATTAAACTATCGTATTACAAGTAATTTATAGTTAACTTCTTTTAAAGAATGATCTGAATTGAAATTGTACCAATCCAAACCCATTTTGGATTCTTTGGCTGAAAATGTATTGATTTCGGCATAGAGTTTGAATTTGGTTCTTTTGTCTTTTCTTGGCTAAATTCTCTTGTAAACTTTACAACATGCAAAGCCCTTTGTTCTTGTGTCTTCCCATGTCCGCTAAATCTCCTCGGTCGGCCTTCCTCTCTCTCCTTGCTCTTTGTCGAATCTAGCTCTTGTTTCTTTCTCCGTTGATGCATAATAGGCTCAACTTGAGGCTTAATACACACTTGCAGCTTAGGGATATTGATTGCCGTAGTAGATGTACCTAGGGCCTCATCATTCCATCTGTTACCTCAAACACACCAGCCATGGTCGTCATCAAGGGCGAGAGGAAGAGGCCACACCTACGCCGCTCACCATCACCATTCGCCGCAGATGTGCTACACACCCATCGCGGCTAGGATTTGGCAACAATATTGATTAACGTGGCGACGACGCAGTCAACCTAAAGGAATTGGTAAAGGGGCTTCAGAGGATCACGTAGGGGTGGCCGGAGGCAACAGGGGCTGCCAGATCTGCCCAATCCATTGGCGGCAGAGGTGAGGATGAGAGAGAAACAACGGAGAGGAGATAACGATAGAAGACGGCGTCGGTTGGAAGAGAAGCGATCCCATTTTTATTTACCAGTGGGACCCACTTTTTGGTACACACGAGGCTAACATGGCACGGATATGTCTTTTCTAGCTCATCTCACATTGTTTATGCCCTTAGAAATATTATGCGACCTAGTTTGAACTTTTGACTTGCGACACGGTGGTCTTCACTCGTGCGCGCGGAATCAAGCGCCAACAGCAGTCCATCGCGCCTCTACGTCCGTCTGTCATTCGTCTCCTCGGCGCTCGCTCCGACGCAAGATGACACAGCACGCAAGCGACCAGCGCGCCGACCGATCAATTGCAAAAGACCAGAAGCAAAAATCAATCCAAACCGCACACCTTCTATTGGCACAAGTTCCAAGGAAAAGTTTTTTATTTAATCACCAAGCGCCTTCTTGTTTCTTCCACCGAATCATAGAGCAATGTTCACGTGGAGACGTTCTTAGAAGTTCACGTGAAGCATCCAAAATCTGGAGATTTCTTGCTACATCCACCCGAAGTGTACCAAAGACGTCGTGATTTTTGCTAGTTTTACACAGATTAGTACCAGCAAATTTTAGATTTTATTCCTCATGGTAACTTTGAAGTATGATCTTCCACTCCTGAGTCGAGACACAAGATTTTCTTTGTGGCAAATCAAGATGAGGGCTATGTTGGCACAAATGGATTTATATGATGCATTTGAAGGTTTTGAGAAACGATCTACCGCATGGACCGTAGATGAGAAGTGTAAAGATTGTAAGGCTTTATCTCAGATTCACCTTCATTTATCGAATGATATTTTGCAGGAGGTTTTGAAGTAGAAGACATCTGCTGCATTATGGCTGAAGCTGGAACAAATTTTCATGATAAAAGATCTCACCAGCAAGATGCATCTCAAGAGAAAATTGTACTCTCACAAATTGCAAGGAGCAGGATCTGTGCTTGATCATCTTTCGGTGCTTAAGGAAATCGTTGCCGACCTAGAGTTGATGGAGGTAAAATATAATGATGAGGATTTGGGTCTTATTATTTTGTGTTCACTGCCTAGTTTTTTTTTCAAATTTCAGAGATACCATATTATATAGTAAAGATACTCTCAATCTTAATGAAGTTTATGAAGCTTTGTATGCTAAGGAGAAGATGAAACAGATGATACCTTCTGAAAATTTAAGCTCGCAAGGAGAAAGCTTGTTTGTTCATGGCAGTCAAAAGGAGAAGAACTCAAACAATGGATCTAGGGGCAAAAGTTTGAACGGCTACAAGAACCGGTCGAAATCAAGAGGCAAGTACAGGTCATGCAAATATTGCAAGAAAACTGGGCACGACATATCTAAATGCTGGAAGCTGCAGAATAAAGAAAAGAGAACTGGCTATTATAAGACAAAAGGTAAACCTAATGATGAAGGTAAAACCTCCCTTGTTACTGATGATAGTACTAATAGGGAAATTTTTATTGCCTTTGCTGGATGTGCTAAGACCAATGATGAATAGGTTCTTGATTCCGCATGTACCTTTCATATGTGTCCTAATAGGAATTGGTTTGCCACCTATGAACCTATTGACGGTGGTACTGTGTTGATCGGTGATAACTCATCTTGTAAGGTTGCAGGAATTGGTTCAGTTTAGATCAAGATGTTTGATGGCATTGTCAGAACTTTGACAGATGTGAGGCACATTCCAGATTAAAAAAAACCTCATCTCTTTGAGTACTCTTGATGCTAAAGGGTACAAGTATTCTGGTGAAGGTGTAGTTTTGAAGGTATCAAAAGACTCTCTTGTTGTGATAAAAGTTAATATTAAATCTGCCAATCTGTACCATCTGCGAGGTTCTACAATATCAGGTAATGTTGCTATAATTTCAAGTTCATTATCTGATTCTCATGCTACTAATATTTGGTATATGCGTCTTGGGCATATGAGTGAAATTGGTTTGACAGAATTGAGCAAGAGAGGACTTTTTGATGGACATAGTATCGGCATGCTGAAATTTTGTGAGTACTGTGTGTTTGGCAAACACAAGAGGGTGAGATTCAATACTTCAGTTCATACTACAGAATGTATTTTGGATTATGTGCATTATGATTTATGTGTACCATCTCGCAAGACATCGCTAGGATGTGCTACCTGTATGTTAACAATTATTGATGATTACTCTAGAAGAGTGTGGCCTTATTTCTTGAAGCATAAATCAGAAATATTTTCAGCACTTAAAGAGTGGAAGACTATGATTGAAAGACAAACTGAAAAGAAGATAAAGAAACTTCACACTGATAATGGGATGGAATTATGTTCTAATGAATTTGAATCATATTGCAAGACTAAAGGCATTGTTAGGCACTACATCGTTCCCCATACTCCTCAACAAAACGGTGTAGCTGAGCGTATGAACATGACCATCATTTCCAAGGCCCATTGCATGTTGTTTAATACAGGTTTGCATAGGCGTTTTTGGGCTGAAGCCGCTTCCACTGCTTGCTATCTTATTAATCGGTCACCCTCTATTGCAATTGAAAAGAAGACTCCCATTGAGGTATGGTCTGGTTCTCTAGCAAATTATTCAGAATTTAAATATTTTTGTTGTACTGCTTATGCTCATGTTGATAATGAAAAATTAGAGCCTAGAGCTGTTAAGTGCATCTTTCTTGGTTATAAATCTGATGTCAAAGGATATAAATTATGGAATCCTGAAACACATAAGGTTGTGATTAGCAGAAACGTTGTCTTTAATGAATTTGCTATGCTTCATGGTAAACGGTCTACTAATGTTCCTGTTGAGAGTGAGCAGAATTCAAGTGTTCAGGTGGATCATTTTGTTGGTTCAAATAACACATCAGATAAGGAAAATATTATTGTTCATGATGCACCTATTGTTGAGCAGCCACCATAATGGTCCATTGCAGTTAACAGACCTAGGAGGGAAATTAATCCACCCAAGAGGTTGATTGAAGAAGCTAATATTGTTGCTTTTGCTTCGAGTGTGGCAGAAGAAATTGAAAGTAATACAGTACTTTCATCATACTTTGAGGTTATTAACTCCACTGATTGTAATAAGTAGATAGCAGCTATGCATGATTAGATGAAGTTACTTGAAAAGAATGACACTTGGGAACAAGTGAAATTGTCAAAGGAGAAGAAGCATGTTCATTGCAAGTGGATTTTCAAAAGAAAGGAAAGTATTTCTACTATTGAACCACCAAGGTTGGTTGCTAAAGGTTATAGTCAAATTCTAGGTATTAATTTTAATGATGTTTTTCCCCAGTTGTGAAGTATAGTTCTATTCGCACTTTACTCGATATTGTTGCTATGCATGATTATGAACTTGAGCAATTAGATGTTAAAACTGCATTCTTACATGGGCAGTTGGAAGAAGATATTTATATGGACCAACCTGAGGGTTTTGTTATTCCTAGAAAAGAACATCTTGTTTGTAGATTAAAGAAATCTATTTATGGTTTGAAGCAATCTCCTAGGCAATGGTACAAGAGATATGACTCTTTTACGATCTCTCGTGATTTTGAGCGGTCTGATTATGATAGTTGTGTTTATTTAAAGATTTTTAATGGTTCAACTATTTGTTTGATTCTCTATGTTGATGATATGTTGATTGCTGCAAAAGATAAGTCGAAAATAGCAAAACTAAAAGCACAATGAAGTAATGAATTTGAGATGAAAGATCTAGGTGCAACAAATAAAATTCTTGGCATGGAGATTATTAGAGGGAGGAAATCTTGCAAGTTATACCTTAGTCAATAAGGTTATATTGAGAAGGTTCTTCGTCGTTTTAATACGCATGATGCAAAACCAGTGAGTACTCCATTTGCTTCGCATTTCAGATTATCTTCAGCTTTATGTCCTGAGTCAGATTATGATATTGAGTACATGTCTAGAGTTCCATATTCCGGTGCTCTCTTATGTATGCTATGGTTTGTTCTCGTCCTGATTTATCTCATGCACTGATTGTTGTTAGTAGATACGTGGCTAATCCTAGAAAAGAGCATTGGAAAGCAGTTCAGTGGATTTTCAGATATTTGTGTAGCACTACTAATGCCCGTTTGCAGTTTGGAAATTATAGGGATGAACTTGTTGGTTATGTTGACTCTAATTATGCTGGTGATTTGGACAAGAAGAGGTCTCTCACAGGTTATGTTTTCACCATTGGTGGTTGTGCTGTTAGTTGGAAGGTATGTTTGCAAGCTACTGTAGCCTTATCTACCACTGAAGTAGAATATATGGTTATTTCTGAAGCTTGTAAAGAAGCTATTGGTTGAGAGGTTTGTACACTGAGCTTTGTGAAGATAATTCTTGCACTACTATATTTTGTGATAGTAAGAGTGCATTATACCTTACAAAGGATCAGATGTTCCATGAGAGAATAAAGCACATTGATATGAGATATAACTTTATTCGAGGTGTTATTGCTCAAGGTGATGTCAAGGTGTGCAAGATAAGTACTCATGATAATCCAGCTGATATGATGACAAAGCCAGTTTCTGTTACTAAGTTTGAGTTTTGCTCAAGCTTAGTTGGTGCTACAATTTAGTCCTAGAGATGATTCTTCATTTTGCTACAAGATGAAATGTGTCTCAATGTGGAGATTGTTGAGATATGTGATCCGAATTCCTAATGTGGTCGTATTCAAACATGCCATATTAGCAAATAAGTTTCTTACTTGGACTCTAAGTCATGTTACCCCCTTTATATACCTCTTGTATGCCACACGGGGAGAGTTGATGTCTCATTGTAACCCCCTACGATTTGTAAATACTCCTCGTATAGTGATCATCGCCAGTTGGCGTCCGTGGTTTTTTCCCGCAAGAATTTTCCACGTAAAAATTCGTGTCTCCTTTTGTTCCTATTTTCCTAGCACATCCATCCATCCCGCGGGCGATGCAACCATGGTGTTCAATGCCTTCACCGACAAGAATGTCGTCTTCCGCCACCTCAAGGTCAGTCCTGAGAACAAGGTGCTCGTTACCTCCCCCATCGTCCTCGTCCTCATCACCCTCGTCCCCAGCCGCAACGCCCTCGCCCCTCCGTCCCTCCCACGCGTCCGCAGCTCACCCCGTCCAGCCGACGTGCTACCCTCCCTGTCTGTCCCTCATGTCCTTCACGCCTCCCTGACTAGCCGCCGCCATGGCGCGGACGACTCCAAGTGCCTCACCGGCATCGATCTCCAGATCCTCTCCACCCAGGTCAGTTCTTCTTCTCAAACTTTTTTTGGGTGGATTTTTACATTTTTGCGGTCGCGCTTGATCTAGGCGCATGTGGTTCAACCTGGAAGAGCCTAAAGGTCCGATTTTTATGAGCGACTTGCTAGTGATGCGCTGGTAGTTGTAAATTTTAAGACAAAATAGTTTCTTGTTTTTGTTGTTAGTATGAGAGTGGGGATATGGCTAGAGACCGTGCTAAGATTCAATTTGGGGAGTGCTAGGTTTACTAATGGAAATGTTACTGGTTCGGTATTTTAGGAGTAACTTGTAATGGTTGCTGCAGTTCGATACTGGCAGTTGTATTAGGTACGAATCTTGAAAAACTATTTCTTGCATATTTAGATCTGAAGTTTTGTTGCACTGATCAAGGGCGATGACCGTGACACTAAGCTTATTGTTTCATGGGGATTGGAGTAATTAAGTAATCCAAAGGTAGAATCTTGTCCTGATGCAGTGTGAGTTCATATTAAATAAATAATATTACTTGGGCTAGGAACAAAAAAAACATTTATTTTGTTACTTTTGGAATCATCAAGAGAAGGCACAGCCCAAATTAACCAGTTTGAATGATATAGATTTTACTCAGGGTGATTTCAATCTTAAAAATATTTCTGATTTGACATAGAGCCTTGTTGTTTGATGTTTGACAATATTAGTTTGACTGAATTTGTAACTTGCATATTGAAAAGTTACACAATCAAGGGACTTCACGGAGCTTATGAACCAGCAACCATGGCTATCAACCACAAAGTTGGTTGAAGCTCGACATGCTGTCTGGGAAGCATGGGAAGAGGTGGCCTTGTGGCCCTCAACCTAGATATTGCTCTAGTCAAGGAGTTTGTGAAGGAGCAGCTGGTAGTTGAGGTAGTTTGGTTTATGGAATTCAACACCAGTTCACACTTTATCCTTTACGTGCTTGACGATTCGAGTGGTTTCTGATTTCATTGGGGCTATTCAGGTCGAGATGGGTGGCTGCAAAGGCTTCAATTACAACTTTCATAGTTGAGCCATTTGTGCCCCATGATCAAGAGTGCTACCTTTCGATTGTGTCGGAGAGGCTGGGAAGGACCATTAGCTTCCCGAAGTGTGGAGGGATTGAGATCGAGCAGAACTGGGATAAGGTTAAGACAATATTTCTTTCCACCGAGAAGACAATGACACCTGATTCAACATAAATTTCTTTTTCACAAATAATAGATTCAACATAAATTTCACTCCAGTAGCTATGAAGATCAGTATATCAGTACAGCGGAAGACTAATATTGAATCCAATATAAACCCCTAAGCAATATGACAAAATCAACAAAGATTAAAGCAAATCAATGCACTGGTGGTCGGACTGCTGTGTCACTGGCGGTCGGACCGATGACCTGCCGGTTTGACCGGTGACTCTGGCCGGTCTGACCGCCGGCCTGAAGAACAGAATAGAACAGAAACAGCCCGATGACGAAGTTGCAAATAGATGAAATGTTTGATTTACAACTCCAAACTTGATGAAACTTGGAACACACCTTCTCTATGATATCAGGAACTTATTCCAATCGAAGATTATGATAATTCTTGGAAGAATAGCGATCATTTTCCGTTTGATTGAAGACGGGTTCAAAACCGGGTCAAAACGAAAACTTGATCCAAAATCTTGCTCGTGGGTGATTGATGATCAAGATGATCCTAGGTATGTTCCCACATGTCACTGCAAGCTATATCACGTGGAGAATTCAATCAAAAACTCGTGGATCAAAGAAAGACTCAAAATCATCAAATATAGAGAAAGAACGCAATGAGACAAAACATGATCAAACTTTCCTTTGATTGATTTGATATGATATGGGCTTACAGCCTCTCCATCAATAGAGGACAATGCTCAATCCAAGAGCACGAAAATCACATCAAACTATTAAAAACCCTAGCCTCCACAAAAGCTCTCCCTAAGAAAATTAGGGTTTTCAAAAATAGCAAAAGAGACGAAACAGGGGTGCAGCCACCTCTCTCCCCTATTTAGAGTGAAGACTTAGACCTTCTAGAAGTTTGATTCAATTGAGCTCCCGTTAAGGCTCAAAACAAACGGGTCACATACGCACGCATTATAATGCGCCGTCTTTAGCACCCTTTGACCTAATTAGCTACACCTTGCGTCATCTTGCGCCTCGGATTAGCCAATAGGTCACCATTGTCCATCTTGCACCACGCTTGAGTATATTGACCTCACCCGGTATCGTCGATCGTTCTAGACCTCAGCTCTCCAAGCCCAGTCCCGATCATCCTCGCCGTTGACCGTCGTTGACCACAAAGCAACCTGCACAACAATAGACAAGTAAACCGAATTTGGGAATAAATTCTTCACAACTTGACCAATGTTAGTCAAAACATGCATCATGCAATATATATGCCCTGAAACTCATGACTTTGACCTAACAACCGAATATCGCCGCCACAACGGGCGACGCTCTAAGTGAAAACCGGGAAGACCGCCCCTTGGGTCGGTCTGACCGCCCACCCTGGCCGATCAGACCGCCAGTAATGACTTAGCCGCATCCTTCTCTGGAAAACCGAAACCTACTGAAATTTTCAAACCAATAGAACTTTTGACTGGAGACTCCAAAAATTATAGGGCCAAGTGCAATAGAATCTCCTCTCTTGCCTACACCCTCTATTTTTGGCTCAGCTCAATTCCTCACTTCTGAAGTTGGTCGGTCCGACCGCCTCTATGGCCGGTCGGACCGATCTTGGACCGGTCTGACTGCCGCCCTGGCCGGTCAGACCGCCTGAGACCTGACAGTCCTTAAACTTTGCTGATAATACGTGAAATGATAAACCATTAATGTCATTGCCAATTATCATATCATCCTAAGATCTGAAGCATATCCCCATGATATCCACACCCTTCATTGCTACCCTTCCATTGGAGCTACTTATATTGTTTCTTACCTCACGTCGTTGCTCTTCTTTCTCCCACGTGCATAATCGTTGCTCTCTCTGTTTGAACACAGGCACGTGGAAAAATTGGTGATTTCATTAAAGGAGTGTTTGCTGTCTTCCAAGGTAGTGGTACTACAGATTTGGAGGAAGTTCACTTGCCACTGCCATTTGTAGTAATTTTGTTTGTTGGTAGCTTTTTTGACTCGTCATATTCACAAGGATCTGCTCCTTTTCCAGACTTGGATTTCTCATTTCTCTAGATGAACCCATTCACCCCGGTGAATGGGGAGCCAGATCCTCTGGATATGAGAGGTGAATTAGATAACACAACATACGGAAATCAAGTTAATGCAATAATTATTTACCAGTAGGTGGAACCCGTATATTACCAATTAATTTATAATCATTGGGTAGAATATGTCCATTAAACATACACTTGGGATAAATACAAAACCCACCTAGCTCAATTTGAAGGACTTCTCCTAATTGATAATGTATTGATATGAATTTCTACTCTATTATTATTATTAGTATGCTAATCAAGTTATCATTCATTACCATTAACTTATGTTTTTATTATTTTAGATGCTTTAAAACACTTGGAGGATAGGGCTTACTAGATAGTCAAGCTAGTAACGATGAATTTTTATGTACAACAAGTTTCTTATGTATGAGAATTGTTACTTCATTAAACACTTTCTAATTAATATTTATATTATTCCTATTGCTAATTACTCGTAACCAATTTTCTCTATTTTCCTATTTTGGTACCAGTTTTTCCAATTTTTGAAGCAGTTTTTTCCGGTTTGGGGCGGTAACTGATCCGGTTACCAATTTTAAAACTTTATCAATTCAATTTCCCATTTTTTGAATTTTGACCAGTTTTTGTTACCTTTATCGGCCGACGGCTAGTTTTTCCTCCAATTCCGAGATTTTGATGCTTGCACACTATCAAACAACGTTGCAGGATGTTTCACCCAACCTCACAAGATACTTGTTATTTGCGAAAACTGCTAGCACTCCCAAACAATATGACCAATATAAGGTACTGATTTTTTTTCAAGATACTTTCATCCAAAACATTTTCCTATCAACTGTCCCATGGTGCAAATTGGTTTTCTTAATATATCAGACAAGCATCATTTTCGGTCTTGAAGAAGGCCCTGGGATACTTTACAAAACCATAGGAGCATTTTGGAAGAGGGAGATAAGTTTGACGAAGGTATTACTTGGGATCTTAGCTTCTTTTTAATAGTTAGTTTATTTCAGTATTTCTTGTTTGCAAGCTGAGTTATTTCTGAAATTTTGACTGTTCTCTTGTTGAACTGAAGATTGTGAGCAAGCCGGACAAAGGCAAGCCAATTTTCTCTTCCAAAATGCTCCTGACTGGAAGGTATGATACTACACTTTCAGCACATAATTTTCTCTTTATATTAAATACTTTCGTGGATCAAACTTTTGGGACAAAAAATCTCTTTGAATGTGTCATCAGCTTATTTTCTTTTCCTAATTCAATAATTTGTGGGGTGCTACTGACTGATTCACCTCTGATTTGATACTAACCACACACAAATTTATCTGCTGCAATATGTAAATTTACAAAAATTCATTTGGATTTAGCAATTCAGTTCACAGATTTAACAAATTAGAATAATATCCATATTGACCATTCTATTGCTGTGGGAAAAGAAAATGTTGTAAGAACTTTAGACAGGCTTCTGCTCAGCGGCGGAGCCATGAAAAAAAAATCTAGCATGGACAAGTCTTGCTATGTCTAACATGTTATAAACAAGTCGACACTAGTTTTAAACTAAACACAATCTTAATGTCCAATACACATGATCATGCACAAATAAAAACTAAATGCTTAGGCTCGCTACTGAAGCCTATATAGACATTTTCCTTCATGTTAGTGGGCACAAATCAGCATGATGTATATTTATGGACTAAATATGACAACACTACAAGTGCCTCACGCCATCTCACCCAGATCACCTCTTGCCTGAGCAAGCAGGCCATGGATCCTCAATCTGGACACCAGTGACTCCATGGCGATATAGGGGTTAGCTGTCTCGAAGCCCGTGCAAGGGCCCGCTCTGCCCCTGCTTCTTCTGCTTATGCTTCTTAAATAAAACAAGAACCTGAAACACTGTCACTCTTACACTGTAGTATATATCAAGAACATATCTAGTAGTACCTGGAAAATTTATCCTCTAATCTTCTTGTTTCAACAAAGAACTCATGTTATTTCGAAACTGTATCCTCCTAAAAAAAGTGGCCTGCATTTGATACTTCAGTGCCATCTTTCATTTTCATAAAACTGAAGTTTCTTGATTGCAGGCAGTTCAATTACATATTCTACGTCGATTTCGAAGCATCGACGCCTGAGGCCCGTGCGCAGAATGCCTTGAGGGACCTAGAGGTAAATGTCCTCTCATCTGTAAGCTATAAATGATTCATGATATGGTTTATATCTTCTAAGAACATAAGCAGCATCAAGTGTCCAATTAGTCCATGGCATCAAAAGGACGCATAATCACTTGTATTTCTCAAGATGGATTAGACTATCTCAACTACTAAAAAAAATGAATTGGTGGCGGTCCGTTCTCCTTCATACGATGTAAGCTGTTAGATCTATCTTTCTTCGTACTCTACTACTTAAAAGAAGGAATTGGTGGCGGTCCGCCATCCCTCATGCGATGTAAGCCGTTAAATCTATCTTTATTCGTGAGATGTGAGCAGTCATTAGATCTATCTTTCTTCGTGAGATGTGAGCCGTTATATCTCGTTCTTTCTCGGTTCCTTCCGTGCGTATAGTTGGTCACCCATAGCCTCCTCTCCACTCCCCCACACCCCAACTGCTCAAGCTGATGCGCAAGAAACCCAAAGATTCCATCGATCTTTCCAATAACGGGTTACCGACGGATCCCTTACATTGTAGGCTTGCGTATGATTTTTTTTAATCCGTAACAAAGCACGGGCATTAGACTAGTGTTAGTATAATCTTGAATGAAATGCTTAGCATACTAATGTCCGCATTGCTCTTGAATCTCGAGTAGTTAACCCTAAGATGTATAATATTGTCCAGGAAATTGCGATGTTCCTACGTGTCCTCGTCTGCTATCCAATGAGCACAACCCTGTGAACTGCACCAAGTTGTCTCAGTTTCTTCACCCTGAAGAGCCCAAGTCCGGAGCAATACTCTAACATAGGGTAGCACTTGCGCTAGGGTGAATAGTACTTTTCACCAAAATGATAGCAAGGTTAACTTTAATAATACCACGTCTGTAGTTCAGAGGGAACAAGAGGAGGGTTAGCATTTGGTGCAGAAAAGCTCAAGGCTTTTTACAGTAAACAAAAGTTAATTCCAGTTTGTCAGATTGTGCATATAGTTTGGAAATGTACAGATTCTTACCACTGCACAACAGCACTGAGGTCCTTCTTGTAGATTGCATCAGGTAAGGATCACAATTCACAAGCATTACAATTCAGCTAAGATCCGTACCAAAACCCTTTGTTCCAAACAGGACCCAAATAGCCAAATACAATGTACGGCCACCCTGCTCGATAGTATAAAAATATTTGCACCAAAAGCTAGAATTTGAAGTACATTGAATCTTTTACCAAGGGGGCAATTATTAACATTTTGCATTCAGCATGCCATTTGATCTGAATGGATCATGGAACTCGATTCCTGGCACAGAACATGAAAGAGAAGCAATTTCATTCAGAAAAAGAAGTAAAGGCTCCTGCTCTAGTCTAACAATCTATTCAATGCTGAACCATTTACAACAAACATACAATGTGACATGGGCATTACATAGGGGTGACCACGTTGTCTACACTACTGAAAGATATGTCCTAAATTCTGGTGCAAAAAATTCCACCGAGGAAAGCTATAGTGTGGTCAGAGGAGTGCGCAAAGTATTGGATCATGGGCATTGCTACCAACAAGTATGCCACCACAGCATATCTCCAAATGCTGGATTCTGAACTCCGGTACTGAACAAAATGGCCCAATAGATATAATTCAATTCCAAGCAGTGTTCATCCATCCATATTCTGATATCTTTGCACAGGATCAGTCATAAAAAATGATACGATGTGACCTGTGATTTACCATCCCCAACATTGTCGCAAATCCATGTAATGGATGTTCCAATTCTGCTATTGCCCTATTTTGCACCCGGTTCCACATGTCTTTACATGCTTCATGTTTCTGAGTCTGAAATCCAATCTAGTAGTCACATGTATTCAGCATCCATTCCCAGCTTATAACTGCAAAGCAAGGTCTGGCTGTTGTGCTTCCAAATTGATGCCCGAAGACTGTCGGGCTGGTGGCGAACCTGGCGAGGGGAACCCGATGTTCAAGTCCGGGCGGAGCACATCCTTGTTTTGCTTCTGTTGCATGTGGGGAACCAGACCTTGCCATTGTGGTTGGCCCTGTGGTCTCGAGAAATCTGTCTGGACCAACTGGGGGAATATTACCAACCCCTTGTTTTGAACTGGACTTTCTCTAACAACCTGAACAGGTTGTCTAAAGAACTGAGGAGCAGCACTTATTTTTGGTTCATCAGAAGGACGGACATTTGCAAATGGTATCTTCCAACCAGAATTATTGTCATGAAAAGTCGGACTGACAGTCATTGGTTTGCTCTCTGAAGAAACACCAAATGAGATCCAAGATTGAGCCACTGGAGCAGATGGAATGCTCTGATCCTCCCTAACAGCTGCTGGAAATGCAGAGAAAATGTTCCGGGGAACATCAAGTCCTCTGTTTGGTACATTTAGTTGACCATGTACTGCAGTTGATCCCATTAATTTTGCATGGTCATTGATATTCTTTTGTCCACTCGCATCCATGGCAAAGCTGGTAGCATTTACTGGTTGATTTTTAGTGATGAATCCAATGCTGCTCATTGGTCTGGTTTTGTCAGGAGTTCCTAACTTTCCATCACCAGGTCGTCCATGGTACACCCATGTAGCCTCATTTCTGGGCTGTGGTACAGCTGCTTCTTGTGACTGGAAGAAGGGTTTAGGCTGCAAGTTAGTATTGTTTTGGGAAGGCATATCATGCACACCAGAAGCACCTTTTGCACCCTCAAGCCTCTGAGGTGCCATTGCAAGTGGGTGGGTGCTTTTAGATGAGCCACTTTTTCTCAATTGCTGAGTTCTGACTGCTTCTGGTGGTTGGAAAAAGGGTCTAGGCTGGCCAGCCATTTTGTTCAAGGCAGGCGTATCAAGCACACTAGAAGAAGCTCCTTTTGAACATTCAGACCTCTGTGGTTGCATTTCAAGAGGGCGGGCACTGGAGGATGAGCCACCTTTCCTCATTTGTCCATTGGTTGTTCTTTTGGTCTTTGCAACACTTCCAGCCACTCTATTATTCTCGTGCAGTGATAATGCATCAGTGTTCCTGTGCTGGGGCTCAGCAGTAACACCAAATAATCTTGGTTTAAATTCTGGACTCTCAAGTGGACCAGACACTCCAACTACATTATTGTCAGTTGTTATCCGATTAAGTAGACTCAAACTCATATCCTTTGGAGTAATACTTTCTGTTGGTCTGAGCCTTTCATTATCTCTAGGCAGAGGGGCATTCCTTTGTACATTCGCCCCAGAGCTAATCAGACTTCTTGATTGATCTTGCATGACAAGAATAGGCGGTAATAGTGGCTCGTATTCTCCAACCCAACCACGTCCAAACTTTACTTCAGCAGGTAATGCCTGCTGAATGCGTTCAGACGCAATTCTCCAGCCTTGAGATCCAAGTGAACCGGCAAAATGAGCCAGACTTCTTGCATATGAGTGCTCAGCATGAAGTCCAACCTGTGAGGGCACATTTAAACATATGAGCTAACCAGCAAAACAATTCACTCCAAGAAATATAGATGAGTTAGGCTTGGATTTAATCAGATGCATTAACATACACTAATGAGCTCTTTTGGCTCCGCAGAGAAGACATCGAAAATTGGATCAGATTCCAATGAAGTCTGTTCTTCAGATGTATCGTAAGTTTTCCGTCTAGTCTCATCTACCACAACTGACTTGTAGCTAGGCTTTGCTGAATAATCCCAGGCTGAAAAGTGAGGAAAGAATAAAGAATGTCACTAAAATTGGACTAAGTTGGGCTGATATTAGCATTTAGTTATACAGCAGTAATCAATTGAAGTAGTGAAGAGCTGAAAAAAAAAATGTTAGCTATGTCATTCCTCCATATGAAACTGCAACATATACAACTCGATAAAGCTTAATCAGTTATCTTGGTAAACATTAAGCTTTTGGAGTACCAAACTACCACAACCTGAATAGTTCACAGGAACCCCACATACAGCAGATGTATGCGTATTCGAAAATGATCAAAACCTTCCTAAATGACTAGTTTCCTTTTGATGGGCATTCTTCGTTTATCCATATCATAATGTTGCTAATTGATCCATTCTAGTGACTTATTCTACAAAGTTCTAATTGAAAATTGCAAGGAATGACCACAAATTAATGCATAGTATGGCAGTTAGGCCTTTAACCAGTGGATCACTTCAGTAGAGGAGAGGAGCTGATTCAGCGAGAGAGAGAAATATATATGATACCTGAAACATCGTCAGTCCTCTCAGATCTGATCTCATCCAGTGGAGAACTGATATCTTTATCTAAAAACCCATTGGCTACAGTGCAACCTGGGGGCTCAGCGGCATTAGCCTGTGACATGCTTAAGCCATTAGAGCCATCTCCTGCAGAAGCAATGGTTGCAGCAGAAACATCTGAACCCAGGGCATCTTGATTATTCATGCAAACTGGCTTAACAGTCTCTTCGTTGCAGGAGTAACCTAGATCATCTTGCCCATCTCTGCAAACAGGCAACTTAGCCGATTCTTTTTGGTGGGAGTGGCCCAGGTCATCTCTATTTCTGCAAATGGGCTTCTCAACCAGTTTTTGGGGGGATATGGGTCCTACATCTTCTCCATTTGTGTGAATGGGAATATCAACTGGCTCTTTGTGGGATGAGAAATCTGGATCTTCTCCATTTCTGAAAATTGGGCTCCTAATGTGTTTTTTCTGGGATGACAAGTCATCTTTTGAACTCCGGGAAGTGGGTTTCTTGACTTTCTGTTTGTGGCAATCATTTTCTGAATTTCTGGAAATGGCTTTCCTGACTTGCTCTTTGTGGAATGAGGAGCTTAGATCATCCTCTGAATTTCTGGAATTAGGTTTCTTAGCATGCTCTCTGTGGAACGAGGAACTTAAATCATCCTCTGAATTTCTGAGAAAGGGCTTCTTAACTTGCTCTCTGTGGAACGAGGAACTTAAACCGTCCTCTGAATTCCTAGAAATGGGTTTCTTAACTTGATCTTTGAAGAATAGATCGTCTTCCGGATTTTTGGAATTGGATCTCTTAACTTGCTCTTTGCGGGACAAGAAGCCTCGATCATCATCCGAATATCTCAAAACAGGCTTCTTAACTGGTTCTCTATTGCAAGAGTTTGGTCTAACTTTCTGTTCACTCTTCATTTGGTTTTCTGTAGGTATGCCCTCATCTCTCAGTTCCTGGAACTTTTTTCTTGCCAGCTCTTGTATGTAATGGGCCTGCATGAATAAGCATAGCAAGAAACATTAGATACTAATTGCCATGGAACCATAAGTGCATTATTATTTATAAAGACTGTTTACATACCTGTCTAAAGTAAATTGTATCAGGTGCATTGTACTGCATTGCATTGCTGCAAATTAAGAAAACATCATCCTGCAATTTAAAGAAGAATTATCACATAAACTGCTCAATTTTCTCAGTGCAATTGTACTCATCATTTGATACATATATCTAGCACTTGACCTTACCAAAAGAAAGAAAGGGAATAAGAAATTAACCCAGAATGGAAGTGTTTTGCCTTTCCGAGACAAATTTGTAAACAAAAGAACAGGTTCCATTCATTCAATTAACCAATGAAAACAACAGACAGTAGATTTCTGACATTAGACTTGTTAATTATTTGTAGAAAATGAGCTTGGAAACATTTTAGGCTATTAGGCTCGTATGCTATTATACTTGTTGACGGTAGGAAGTAGGAACAGACCAATCCATCAGACATCATATGCTATTAGGCTCCTAGAATTATGATACTAACATTGTTACTTTAGATACATCACCAAATAAGGAAGGTGTAAGTTTAATGTGAAGAAAAGCATAGGAGCTATGTCAATCTCATTAGACTGTCCGAGTGGAATAATCTAATTAACAACACAAAGCACGATGATTTCCATAAAAGGCTAGCATCACGCTCAGATAATACCTTTTAGTATCTGAATCTAACTAACAAACTACCTTCTAGAATTTCAAGCTAACAGGCCAGCACAACTTGGCTCAGTCTACAGTCAACATAAGGTTTGCTGTCTGAATGTGATTTGTCAAGTTAGCCTTCCTCAAGATTAATGAACTGCAGTGAGCTGGGCTCAGATTGTTTTAGCTTCCTTGATAAATCCTTCAACATCTATGACAAGAGGATAGCATCCTGGTACCAGGCAAGCAGTACCAAACAAGACATGCCTAGGGCAGGACCGTACCATGCAACTAGTATATCCTGCAGTCTGGACTCTTTCACAGTAGCAGACAACGGTGGCCATACACTTACTGGTTTGACTGGTAATCAATAACTGTTCCAATAATATTAGTACAGTGCACAGATATTGGGACTGACATCAAAAAACCTTACAACCAAACCAATGAATGTTAACTGCAAATTATTGAGAGAGAAAAATGTCATCTTTTTCCTCAAGGGGGAAAAGTGTAATCACTATTTCAACCATTTGCATGAGGCAGCATTTACAAACAAACAATACTGTGCACAAACTTTACCACGAATCCATAATGGAACAGTTGGAACAGACAGTAATAATTGCCTAATCCTGGAGTTATCCACTTTCCACGTGTGCAGAAGTTGCCAGCGGAAAGTTGAAATCTAGAAATGTAATTGTAAGCATATGATGAATTGGATAACTCGTGCTACGTTGCTGCATTTGTCAAGCTTCGCTACAAACTTGATACTCGGTAAAGGAAACGTATCAAAGGCTGCTTCTTGCGTTGCACAGAACCTTGTAGGTGAAATTCACTCCCACACAAATATAGTATGAACTGAAATGCCCCACTCTCCCCAACTACAACATCCACTTAAGCAACCAACCAACAAATGGCAACACTCCATTCGCAATTCGCGTTCTACTTCACTAGCTAAACATACGATAAAAGCTTTAAGTCCAACCTCGAATTGCTCGAATGAGCGATATGCATTCCTGGCAAGCTTCCTCCTGACGGTGCCAAAGTCCATTGGGTGCTCAATCACATCATGGTAGTCAGGCAACTGCATCAATCAAAACAGCCATGGCATCATCAACACTCAATAGCTCCCCCTACTTAGCAACTCCAGCAAGCATGACAAACGAACAAACGCCCTCACCTCCTCCGGATCCACTGGCTCCGCAAATACTCCGTACGTGTCCTTCCTGCAGAATCAAACAGTAGCAGAAGAAATCGAGCTCATTAAGTCTGAACCAAATCCCATTTCGCGTAAACATAAAAGATGCGAAACACGCACTTCTGCAGCTTGTCGAGAATCATCTCCAGCGCCTTCCGGTCCGGCAGCGGCGTCGTCCTCGCCATCCCTAAATCCACCCCGCAAAAAAAAATCAAAATCAATTTCTTCTCTAAAAAAAGGCACAAATAATCACATCATCGAGCAGGAAGAGATCAGCAAACAGCAAACAGCAAACAAACCGAACCTGGCACCGGCAGCCGCTTTGTCCGCGGCGCGCTCGCGGCGTCGCCCCTCCCACCAACCTGAGAGAAGAGCAGATCTCGCGTTAAAGAACCAGCTGCACAGTGAAGCAAAGACAAGGCCGATGACTAAACCGGCGACATGATTCACCTCGTGATGGCGAGATCTGTCGCCGCGCGACTCGATCCGGCGCTTCTTGGGCGGCTTGACCCGCTCCTCGCCGCGGCTGCCGTCGTCGGCCGCCCCCTCCTCCCCGTCGGAGGAGTCCGAGTACGAGGGGGGAGGTGGGCCCCGGCCGTTGTCCAGGGGGAGCTGGGAGAGCTTGACGACGAGCTTGAGCTTGCGCCGGCAGCGGTCGGAGGCGGAGGAGCCGGCCCGGCCGCCGCCGCCGTCAGAGTCGGAGCTGGACGCCTCCGGCGACGGCCTCCGGTGGTGGGGGCGGGGCGGCGACGAGGAGGGCGAGGACGGGAAGGGGAAGAAGTCGTCGACGAGCGGGCGGGAGGACGGCGCGGCGGCGCGGCGAGGGCGGAGCGAGCGGCGGGGCGGCGGCGACGGCGAGCGGCGGCGGGGGAGGGGAGGGGGCGCGGCGACCCCCCTCCGGCGGGCGGGGTGGTTCCTCTCCGGCGACGTCGACCGCGGCATGGTTGCCGTCCGCTTCTTGGCCTCCTTGGGGTTTGGTTCTGCCTTGCTTCTCTCTCTTTCTTTCTCGCTCGCCTTTTTTTTCCACGGCTGCTTTTGTTTGTTTAATTCTATCGCTTGCGTCTCTCTGTGTCCATCTCTCTCTCCTCCACACACACACACACACCCCACAGTCTCTCTCTCTCTCCCCCCATCTCTATCTTTTCTCTCTCCTAGCGACCTGCACCAACCCTACGGCTATTAGTCTAACTTTTGCTGCAGCCGCTCTCTCACTCTCTCTCCTCCGACGGGAAGACGATGGCCGCGTGGGCTCGGTCCATGGAACGGCGGAATTATTGCCCATTGAATTAGCAGTGTGATCCTCTCTCCCACCGGAGCCGATCAGCCGACTCTAGATATACTGAGGTATATATATATGGAGTAGGAATGAGAACTGTGTGAACGTGGGTTCACCTGCACCCACTATCCAATGGTACCACGTTCCGAGATTCGTGCAAAAAAAAAACGTTACAGCTAAGATATAGTAGTGTTGTATTATAGCTAATTTAAACTTGCGCTATGAGCATTATCTTTTAAAAAATAGGTTTAATATTTATGTGATGATACAGATTGGAATTTTTAAGAAATTAAAAGTATTAAAAATGCTAAACTACATTCATTCTTATTTTCTTTAAATGAACTAAAAATCAGCAGTGACATCGATTGCATAATTAATGTCAAACAGACCAACTATTAAAAAAAACACCTCATAAAGTACATAAACCTGCTCCAACTATGTAATATTAAGAATCAACGTACAAAAAAAAATTGTTTAAAGCAAGGAGATCTATTATTTTCCATGACCAAATAGTTGAGAGGAGGATAAACCTACTCCAGCTATACAAAATTTTAAAAAAAATCCAATAAAGATACAAGTAACAAAAATCAAAGCTCCAAATCGAAGTCTCACGCTTCACCACCAAAGTGTGAGATGAGATCTGAACGGGTTTCTTGGGCTTTGGTCCATGGGCGTGGTCTACATAGGTGCGAGACCACGTCGCTTTCACATTCTCTCTCCTGTTAATTTTTCCATCTTGCTTTCGATCTTTTCAGACAACACGATAATTTCTGGCCCTTTTTATATTCGAAATAAATCCATTCTCGTCTTTGCCGGGGTCCATTTTTTTCCTTTCACACATGCCCTGCTACGGGCACACGCTTTACTTTACACTATGAAATTTGCATGGTTTCCTCGTAATTTTATAATGCTTTTTTTAAATTGTTTGTTAACTAGAGTTCACGCGCCGTCGTCGGTTTTCAGTTTCCTTGCTTTGCAATCGAGCGAGAATTCTTCAAATTTTAGGGTCTACTTGGAATATTGCGGGAATTTTCTAGGAATTTGGAAAAGTTCCAATTCAAAATTAGGTCTTATATGCACATACTAAGCCCCCCATTCGAAATACAAGGATTTGACCTACTCTTTCAGGATTGAACTTTTCCTAATATAATTTAGTGTTCTAAACGCGGCCTAATATGAGGTCAAACCACGGACCGGAGGTAGTAGAACGTGATCCACACATGTCAAATATTGGATCAAACAATAGGGGACGGTAGCACTGACCACACTCCTTCGTAGACTCAAGAGTCCTATGATGAAAAGAGGACGGGGAAAGTTTGAACCTAAGTTCTACAATGATGGATATAAGTGCAATTGAAAATCCTGGGGAAAGGGTGATATTTTTTACTTTTCAAAGTCAACAAGATACTCTTTTTTGACCACTAAATTCTCTTATTATATATTCGAAAAAGTGTAATAGTATGAAAGCTTTTTTTACAATAAATTCACTCGTAATCATTTTTATATATCAAAACTATAAAGTTTTAAACAATATCTTTGGTCAGAATTATCAGGATTTAACTGTACATATTCCATAACGGACCTGAAACAATAGTTAAAATAAAGCTGATTTAATGCTAGTATGGCCAAAGGAGTCACCAACTTACCTTTAGCAAGGTTTGGGCCAAGCTCAATGGGCTAGTCAAGCTACCTCTTTGTCTGGTAGAGTTGCTTCAAGTAGGTTAGAACACAATTCATCGTAATCGGATTGCACTAGCTTTTGCCTGATTAAGCTACCTACGAGTCAAGCCTCGTAAATTTCAAGCCATGCCCTAAAAGCTTAGGCCAAGCCAGATTTGTTTGGAGTTAGGTCCAGATACGATAGCAGAGTATTCTCACGGGCTTCGTTAAAAGCAAACCTGATAAGTAAAATGGGAAATGCAAAAAGCGGATGGTGATGTTGGTTTTCTTACAAGGATATTAGAGTTTCGTTATGCTATTTGATACACTTAATCAACAGAGGTAGAGTGAAAAAATTTAAAAATTGAGGCATAAATAATGTTTTGTAAGTGAATCAAAGACCATGTATATTTTAATTTTTATAAAGTCATAAATTTAAGAGGGCGAGTGCAAATTAGCAACTCATAATGTGAAATGTTCGGCGGATGGTAAAATTTCCTGAACTTTATTTGTAGGTTACGAAGCCATGAATAAATCTTACATTATTGGTAAAATCATTTCTATATTTTAATACGTTTTTTTTTTGAACTTTATTGTTTTGCTGACCTTCTCATTCGTTGCTATGGCAGCCTAACCACGCTACTCTTGTCCCACGATGACATCAAATGCTTTGTTGCCGTCTGAAAAAATGTCACAGCAAGCTTTTAACACTTTCAGAAGAACTGGTATTTGACCGCACCAATAAATACCTGTAGATTTGTCACAAACAATGGGGGTGCAGTGATTGTCTGAGAATGGGATAAGCCGAGCAACATGGGAACTTGCCCCTCGTTGAATGCCAATTACCAACTTTTGCACGAGATCAAGATCTTGATCTCCACTTTGTCGTAAAATCCTAATGTTAGATCTCGTTCTCCCTTTCTTTTCTTTTCTTGTCATTACAAGTTCGATGGGCACACATCGTCATGCACGCGTATCTAGATGAGTTTATCCTCGCACATTTAGGAAGGAATACAAAGCCCATAAATAACGCATCGTAAAATTCTAATGGACATGCAACACGCAGATCGAGTAGCTCCATCCGTACGATGAAACGGATCTTGTACTCATGGTTTTATGCGGATTATGCCCGGTGAAAAACTCTCTCTAGGCCCCCAGAACATCGTCGTCTGGTCGGGAGGTCCTTGTCATGACATGTCAGCGGTGGGCCCCGTGTACCACCTGTCAGGATGGCCACTGGCGGTGCTCTGCTGCCTTGCGTGCACAGGGCACACACAGCCCACGTATTAATAGCGCCAAGTTCTCAGTGCTAAATATTTCCATAGATTGATAGCAAGAAAAAACTATACGGGCGTATTTACCAACAAAATATGTTAATACGGTGAATCCGTTATGATCTGAAAATAATAATATTAAATTCAGACTCAATTCATCGTATGAGAAGAAGTGTAAATCTTGAAGCATATCGGACGGATGAAAATTTGATTATTTTGACTATATATATATATATATATATAGTCTTTATTTTCGTCTTTGTTTTTGCTAAATATTTCAAAGTATATGTTAGATTCTGAATCATGTGATGGAAATGTGAGTTATTAAGACTTTCGACAATAATTACAGTGATCAAGAATAAAAATTACATACATAAATTCTTGTAATTTATGTGTAAGCAAGTTGTAAATGAACTAAAGTTTGACCGTTTTGGGTTGAGAAAACAGTCGAATATTGTATAGACGGACCCTTCTTTAATATGTACCAACACACATGCATATTCGCTGAAAAATAATTTGTATGGTATGTAGGAATTTTATTTTTAAAAGAGTTACTATTATGGTGGATTTTAATAGCCAAAGTTTTTATTTTGTGAGATTTCCACGATGAATTTTCAGGATTTGAACCCGTGACATGTGAGTTATAAGCCTTAAGTTGATTGCAATAATCAGTTGTTCCCACCATCTCAAGAAAAGAAAGTCAAAGTTGTGTATCTTGTAAACTGTATAGAGTCAAATGATGTTATGTTTTTCAGTTTTTATACAAAAGGAATAGTTTTTTATCGAGCACTTTTTTTTCACATAAGGTGTCTTAGTTTTTTTTACGAGGGCTGCTATAGATACGATGTTTCCTAGTACGATGGTCTTACGACAAACTCATCCCACGTTCCATGTCTCGCTCACATCGTCGTACGCGGATCGTTGAACAAAGATCGTATGTGAAGCGATTCTCTTTTTTTATTCCGGAAAATTACGTTTGATGAATCTTAATATGTTTACCCAAAATCTCTATATGGGCCTCTGAAGTCGGAACTTAAGGACTATCTTGGACTGAGCAAAATGAAGAAATTTCCCTAAGAATTTAAATTTTCTGTTGATTGATTTAGGGATATTCCAGCTCCAATCGATCGATGTTAAACCATACAATCGAGGCAATACTATAAGAATATTTTGTTATAACTCTTGAATTGGTTGCGCCTTCGCTTAATTCCATAGTAATTTTAACCATCGTCCATATGTTAAATCTAGGCTTGTTAAACTGACACAATATTTATCCTTGCGAGGGCTAAACCGGCCCCTGGACTTAGGACGTAATGTAAATGCACCCGTTGAAGTTAATTTGCTCTCAGCAATTTGTTTCCAACACAATATTCGGGAGCAAGGCAAAGCCACCACCGGTGCTAGCTGGGTGATTGCCCAACCAAGGCGTTAGATAATAGTGAATCAGAGATCAAGAGATTTGTGTCAGCTACCATAGGTACTTACCACTGTCTCGCCCCTGCTAAAAGATATCTCTGTGAGAGGTACAAAGTTCACCCTACTTCCTACAAATTTTCTGATCTTCAAATAAAAAGGAGACCTTGTTTGGCACATAGAGTTAGGACCCATGTGGAATGCGAGATTTTTTTTCCCCGATTCTCGCATGATTTTCGTTGATAATTTTAACGAAAATTTCTACGAAATCCGTGTGTTTGATACATAACCTTACATTGCAATTGTTAGATCAAGAACAAACCATGGAAACCCTACAAAACCTACAAGCACTCATCCAAGTACCAGTTTCGGCTAGAACTGCACGCCAATTGTGCGCTCCAGTTTAGTCTGACTCGGCTGAAGCTACGTTTTCTGGCCCTTTTTTTCTTTTTGAATCCGTAAGAGAGAGGTGGAAGAAAGGGAAGCCGGAAGAGACCTCGGCTCCTTTTCGGGGGAAAGGACTGCATAGTGGAACAATTATGTAGGAACGCGCTAAATTTAGACTCTATTTCTCTCATACTTTTGATTGCCGATCGATCGAAATGAGATAGATAATGTGGTGGGATAGGGCCAGATGGAAAACCACCTAGCACTCTAGCAGTGCGCGGCTGACCACCACGTATCACCATTCCACTGTTCCGACCACTTACACGGATAGCGTACCCTCCGAGCCCATCGAAAAAAAAATGCTCCGGGTAAACCGTAAGTATGACAAATTGACGGCATGAATGAATTAGGTTTAGAGCCCAAAACGTCTTTAATTTTTTAAAATGAAAATGAAAACCCAAAACGTCTTCCTACGTTCTGACGTGCAAAAAGGGGGGAATTTTGGACGGATTTAGGGGATTTTGGACGGATTTCGTGAAAGTATACAAGGTGTGCCTTGCAGGCAAGAAGAGAAACCACTAGTGTCTCGTGATCACCTCCACTCCCAGGCTACTACGACGACAGCCATGGGCAGAGCATGGCCTTGGAAAAGCAAGGCCCCTCGCCATCGAAGTTGGGAAGGAGTAGGTAGCAGAGGCGAGCAGCGAGCTGAGCTGCGTGCGGCACGCCGGCGCCGAACCGAAGCGATCGACGTACGACACCTGCCCAAGCGCCACAAGATCTCGTAGATTAAATTTGATCACCGTGCGGTGCGAGCTGGGAGGCGGACTGGTTCAGTCACTCCATTTGCTTACCTTCTCTGCCTCCCTCGCAAGCGCGTGTCCCCCCATCAAGCCCATCAGGGCGTCGCCTCTCCGGCTCTCTCTCCCCCTCCCTCTAGCCTGAAGCAGGCTGCGATTAGATTAGAGGAGCTCCTCGATCGAACCACCTTAACCCATGCCATTACGCTACTCTAATCAATTCACTGCGCTGACAGCGTTATTAATTTATACTAGTGCTATAGTAGTACTGTCTGAGTTAACACTAATTGAACCTTGACGCGTTAATGGATTAAGCATGCATGTTCAGCTAATCGACGCGGGAAAGGTGGACTCTTGTCTTTGGCGGGGGGAGAGAGAGATTGATTGATTGTTCCGTACATCTACTGGCTTCTCTTTGCCGTGGAAATTGCTCGAGGGATTGCTCACCTACCCACCCACCCATGTGACGTGTTTTCGCGTGCCCTGATTCCGTCGCGCTTTGGTTTGCAATAATGGGCACAGCAGGAGGCTGTCTTGTTCGTTAGCCGCTGTTTATATATAACAGTCGTCACAGGCAGCGGTGAAACGCGGCGGATAATTTGAATTTTTGGTTTTATTCGCAGGCCTGCAAATACAACTTCAAAAAGTGATGCATATGCCAAAATTTTGGATACTTTATGATACCGTATACAAAAAAAAACACCCGGGTATCATTTTTAGTCTCGATCCGTATCTGATATTACCTAGATCTGTATTAAAAAAAATATCATTGAATATAGGTTAGGATATGTGAAGAGTAATATCCTATCAGTATCTGTATTTTTATATGATATCCTAAATATATCTGATAAATCCATAAAATTGATATATGAGAAACATAAATACCCCCTACGGTTTTCTAGTCATGGACTAATATATAATATGAATTTACGTTTGATTATATTTATGTTGTTAAGTAGGATAAATAATTCTCTAATACGTAATATAATTTAACATTTTCGTTGGTGAAGTTATTTTTTTTCTTTATATACACTGTCCGTCAAGTTATTCATGGTTGATCTGAATTCGATCCGTGTCTCAAAAAATCAGTATTCGTATCCGACTTCGAATCCAGTGTAAAAATATGGTTTACGATCCGAGAAGAACAAGACACAGCTGTTTGCCTGTTTCCACTGTACATCTATCTACTAGTACAGTATTCTGCTAGACAGTCTGGCCCACAAGACCATCTAAGTCTTGTTTTCCTTTTGTGCATAATTGATAGAGCTGACAATTGATGATTTTCGTGTCCATGATGACGATTAGGTTTGCCCCCATTCCCAATCTAGACGGGTCGTCTCGTCGTACGATCTTGGTCCACGCTGAAGTTGGGCTGTCTGTCTGAAGCCGAGAACCGTCAAGACTCAGGCCATCAGGTTGATAGATACACGGAGATAGATAGACAGGTGCCTGTGCACCAAATAGCACGAGCGTGCCACCTTAATGTGAATGGAATGTTCAGTCCAGGGCTGCCTCCTTCGTCCACTGGCGTCGTACGCGTGTCCTAGATGGGGGCGATCCGACCGACGGAGCAGACTTAACTGTCAGAGCCTAGTCTAGCTCTCGCAGAGTCGGCAGGGGCCACGACCACTCTCGTAGAAGCAATCTCGTCGGAGGGAAGAGAGCAAGGACTCAGGGATCGTTGCCCTGTTAGGCAAGAACTGAACCAGCCTTTTGTACGGATGGTCCTGGCAATGGAAACTACACTCTGCTAGTGCAAATACTACAAGTCATCATCTACCTGCTTGTGCTGTGGGGCTGCCTGACCGCGGCAGAGATCAGCTACCCACTGGCACTACTAGCACAGGCAAATGCCGGTGTTTCCTTGTGCGATTTGCATGTCATGCCTTACCTAGCCTCCGGACACAGCCCAATAGCATCCCTTTTCTTTCACACAGGTAAAGTGGGTTACAGATGTTGTTCCCACTTGCATTGCATGTACGGTAGCATCAAGACAACACAGCCTAGGGTCAAAAACTCAGGGCATCCTGGGGGAGGATGGCTGCCATCATGACATTGCAGCTACAGCTCCAAAAGGAATGCGGATATGTGATGCAAGCGCCTTGGTAGTTGATGGCGCTGTCAGGGAAGGCTCCTAGATGTCAAAATTCCTAGGACGAACTGGTAATACCGCCTATCAGGGCAGTTAGATCTGGAACAAAAACTTCAGGTCAGCCTCTGTCAGCTTCGACATGGCCTCCGGTGAGTCGCCAACGGTGCTGCAAAGAGACACGGGAAAACGGTATCAGCAGGCATTCACTCTCCAAACGAGTCTCATATTATGCATTATCGATGCAGGGTGAGGAGATTATTACCCTTCAAACACGAGTTGCTTCTTCTCTTGCAGTTGCAGTATTCGCTCTTCAACCGTTTCCTTGATTACAAACCTCACGCTTCTGTGATATCAGTCAATAGGTAGGTAAAGTCAGAAAGGGGGCGATATGATTCAGGAGAAACGTAAGTCATATTAGCATAGCAAGGTAATACAAATGCCACACTGCTACTGCACCTGATTGGCTTGAATTGCCCAATTCGATGGATTCGATCCTGGGCTTGGCTCTCGACTGCGGGATTCCACCAAGGGTCCATCAAGAAGACCTGCCCAGCATGTATTCTATAAGCAGTGTGCACCAGTTGTTTTTTTTTCTCCCTTTTGAATGGTCAGCAAGGTTAGGGCTTTTGTTGTCTAAAAGTAGACAAAAGGGAGATGGTGCACTGAACTCACATGAGATGCTACGGTGAGATTGAGAGCTACTCCTCCAGCTTTCAAGCTCATCAGAAAAATCCTGCAGTCCGGATCATTGGTGAAGGTATCTATGGCTCTCCCCTTCTCGGCAATGTTCATTTTCCCATTAAGTTGCACACACTTGATGCCAGACTGTCAAATCATCTTAAATTATTTCAATTGTCGACATACAACGCTGCAATGTTTAACACAAATAAAAATTCCCCAATACTTTACCCTCTGTAGGGAGAATTCAATCAAATCCAAGAATGATGTGAACTGGCTGAACACAATCCCTTTGGCGGAACCATCATGCTCAATCATGTTTCTTACTTCTTCTCTCTGCATAATGGAAAACAAATTCCGCAATAAGGAAAGTGAGTATCAAAATACTTTCCACACATATCATGGTCCACTCTTGGGGTGATACTCAAAGTTGCTCCAGTACGACATTATTGTGCTTTAGTGGTGAGCAAATCATGAACTCGAAAACCCCCTTTGTAACCCTCAATTGATACTTAGAATAGGCTTCTTCCCAGGTTATCTGAACCATTTGATCATGGATCCCAGGTTATCAGAACCATTTGATCATGGATGTTACTATGTATCTCAACATTAGGATAGGGGAAATCACAAAAAATCATGTTTGAGTAAGGATAGAATAATCACGTGAACGTGATTTGGTACTCGCATGGTCAACTGGTAGTAGATCCAAGGGACAGTTTAAGTTCCATGACATGAGGGCAAAATGCACTTTAGACTCCCAGGTCGTTAGTTGAGTCCAAGGCTGTATACCCCTATGAGCCCTAAAATCCAAATAAATAGATATCTGCCTCATGTCGTGGGACTTAATTCCTTTCATCAATCTATTGTCACAAACATGCAGAATCATGTATGGTCCCATGTGTCTACTACATCCAAACTTAATGACACTTTGACTTGCAGGGTCGCTAGAAAACTTCTAGACATATATCTTCCATTATGCCTGAATATATTTTGGTTTCTTCCTATCTCTATCTCTACTAATAAAAGATAAAGTTTACCTCCACGCAGCGGGATGATCAATCGTCCCACCTCTCTTCTTAGATGCGCCAGACGGTCTTTTGCGAACCACCTCATCAAAAACCGCTGTAAACTCACCCTTGCCCTAGAAATTGTCGGTGGCTTCATCCTCCCACGTCTCTTGGTATTTTGCAACCGTTCCCACTATCTCACCCATTCTCTCTTTCTATCTCCATCCAAGAGATGTAACTACTCACCGCAAGAAGGTAGTGACGCCGTTTCGAGGAGGCATGAGGACGAGGGGCCGCGCGTGCTACTCATCCAGTCCGGTGGAAGCCGAGGGGCCTTAGACTTACCGGTGAAGAGGCGAAGGCATGGTCTGCTGTTGGTGTCCACACTAACTGATGTAGAGGCGTCCGTCGGGTCACCAGCCCACCTAACCAATGCTATGCTCACATACATGCACATAAACTCTGGTTTCTTCATATTGCAAGAACCAAAAAAGAGATTGTTGTCGTGGTGGAAGTTCTCACGGAGGTGTTCTCTGTATGTGCATGCAGGAGCGTGAGATTCATGGCGCTAGGGCAGAGCAGGGTGGTGCTTGCGAGGGCATCCCTGCGGTGAATCCTTGTCCAAGCCAAGGGATGGTCGGATGTCGCGCAACAGGATTTGCAGCGCTCCGCAGACACCGGCAATCTCGACATCTAACTTCTTGGCACAGTAAGAACGATTGGTACAAGAATCAATCATGTTTGTTCTTTGTGTTATGTATATGTATATATAGCCCATATGTATATATGGCCTATGAGGCCCATCAGCTCTAGGGTTTTGTAGTTCTACTATATATAAAACTTTGAGTATCCATCAAATACATTGAGATGTTCTTTTGTATCATGGTATCAGAGCTTGGTTTCCGCCTCCGCCTTCCAGTGTCACGGCCATGACGACGTCGAACCACCCAGTGCTAGCTGCCGGCAAGGGAGATCCCGCTTGTGAACCCTGCAACTGCCACTGCACTGCTCTGCCTCCAAGTCGAGTCTTCCATCTTCGACGTCGGTTCTCCTCCGATGCCAGCTCTCCTCCGACGCCGGCCACCGGTCGCTAGCGCCGCCTCACCTGGGTTTCCTCATGTGCCGCTTCACGCGCCGCCTACGCCGAGCGGGAGAAGGGAGGCGAGGGAAGGAAGAGGCGCTCAGGCCGGAAGTCGCCAGTCGCGCCAATCGCCGGTTCTCCTCACGTGCCGCCTCCTCACAAGCCGCCTACGCTTGCGTCGTGTGGGAGAAGAAGGGAGGCGAAGGGAGGAAGAGGTGCTCGGTCTGTCTCGGTTGGTTGCTCGAAAGATTTAAGGGAGGAAGTGGTGTCCAGGTGTTAGTGGTTGCTCGGGAGTTGGTGGTCGCTCGGGAGATTTAAGGGTCCTTCCTCTTGACACAGTTGAGTTGGTAAAATGACTTTTGGTGTTTCTGCTTCTCTCGGTATGGGAGGTACTCTTCTGGCCTCAGATATCAAACTAGATGGTCAGAATTATCGTGAGTGGTCGTCATCGGTTCGCATGCTTTTTCGGTTTACTGGTCTTCTTTCATATATTATGGCAGAGCCTCTGACCGAGAAGACTGATGCGAAAGAGACTGCTGCATGGCACAGTGCTGATGATCGTGTTATAGGTATTTTATGTCATAACGCTGAAATTTCAATCATGATGGATTTCATTGATTTTTCAAGTTCTCGCAAGATGTGGGAGTATCTTCAGCAGCGCTATGAGTAGACTAGTGCAGTGTGTCGATTTTCTCTTCTACAAACTCTTCATGATCTACGTCAGCAGGAGATGTCCATTAAGTACTACAGTTCTTTTACTCGTATTTCACAACAGCTGATCTCCATGGTTCCTCCTTCTCATGCTAGATGTACTGGTTATATAGGTAAAGCGGGTCATGATGCACATGATTTGATGTTCACCTTTGTTATACGCCTTCATCCAGAGTATAAGTCTATTCGAGCTCAACTACTGAGACATGTTGTTCTTCCATTCATGGAGGAGGCCCTTGCTGCATTGATTGCTGAGGAGACTCGACTTCGCTCTTTGTCTTTCGGATCGACATTACCTCAGTCTGTTATTGCGGCACCTCATCAGAGGTCTATCAGCCTAGTTCACTTACTGATGCTACATCCAACCAGATTATATGCTCTCACTGCAAGAAGCCTGGACATCTTGTTCAGAGGTGCTAACGACTCCATCCGAGTTGCGACCTGCATCTCACTGTCGTCATCGTGGTGTGGTTGCTGCCACTACTCCTGCATCTGTTGGGGATTCTGCTTTTGTCACTCAGTTGGGTCAACTTGATCCACGACTTGAGCTCTTGGACTCAAGTTCAGCAGCAGTCTTCATCTAATGCCCCTCCTAGTGGTTCTGTCAGTCTTGTTGTGGCCTCCTCTTCTGTGTCAGGTACTAATCTTCCATGGGTTTTGGACTCTGGAGCTTCTTTTCATATGACATCGGATAAGTCTCATCTTGCATCATGTCGACCTGTTATGGATAGTTCCTGTGTACAGACAGCCAATGGTACCTCATGTTCAGTCACTCATCAGGGCACTCTCTCTACTTCTCATTTTGTTGTTTCTGATGTGCCATTTGTACCTCAACTTTCTATGAATCTTATATCTGTTGATCAGCTTGCTGATATGCACTACTTTGTTGGGTTTGATGACTCTACTTGCTATGTGCAGGATCGTCAGACAGGAGTTCTTGTTGGTACTGACCATCGCCTTAGAGATTCTCAGGGTCTCTACTTCCTTGATCGTCTGAGTCTTCCATCTTCCTCCCTTCATGCATCTTCAGATATTGCATCTTTAGATATTGCATCATCCTCTGTTAGTTTTCCTCAGTGACATTATCGGCTTAGTCATTTGTGTGGATCTCGTCTTTCTACATTAGCTCGTCAGGGTGTCATAGGCCGTGTCATTGTAGACACTAGTTATGATTGTAAGGGTTGCAAGTTTAGTAAACAATTGCAACTCCCATATCCTTCCAGTACATCTCGGTCTAGTCGTCCTTTTGAGTTAGTTCATTCTGATGTTTAGGGTCCCGCTCCTTTTGTTTCCAAAAGTGGCATATCTATTATGTCATCTTTATTGACGACTATTCTTGATATACTTGGGTTTATTTTATGAAACATCGTTCCCAACTCTTGTCCATTTATCAGTCTTTTGCTCGTATAGTTCACACTCAGTTTTCCACTCCTATTCAGACCTGTCGTTCTGATTCAGGGGGAGAGTACTTGTCGCATGCTTTTCGTCAATTTCTCTCCGCTGAGGGAACTCTTCCTCAGCTTTCCTATCCTGGTGCCCATGCTCAGAATGGTGTTGCTGAACGTAAACACCGTCATCTTATTGAGACTGCTCGTACTTGCATCTCATGTTCTACGACATTTTGGGCTGATGTGGTTTCTACGACTGTCTATCTCATTAATATGCAGCCATCTTCTCGCCTTCAGGGAAAGTGTCCTAGAGAGCTCTTGTTTTCCACTCCCCCACAGTATGACCATCTTCGGGTTTTTGGTTGTACCTGCTATGTTATGCTTCCACCTCGTGAGCGCACCAAGTTAACAGCTCAGTCAGTTGAGTGTTTTTCTTGGATATAGTCTTGAGCATAAGAGCTATCGTTGTTATGATCCCTCTGCTCGACGTATGCACATTTCTCGTGATGTTTCTTTTGTTAAGGATCGTCCCTACTTTTACTCTCCTGCCACTCGGTCCTCCTCTCCTGCTGAGTCTCTTTCTTTTCTTTATCTTCCACCCATTGTTTCGTCTGATACACCTTTTTTTGTGGAGTCTTCTTCTCCATCTTTAGGCAGATCACCATTTCCTCTTCACTATACTCGTCAGTCTAAGGTTTCTCCTGATACTCAGCCTTCTACTATTTCCTCATCTGATGGTATGGCTAGTCCTGATGATACTCCTTCTGATGATCCTCCACCGGCATCGTCATCTCGGTATGAGCTTCGTGATCGTACTACTATTGTTGCTCCTAACAGATATGGTTTTCTTTCTACTGTTGTTGTGCCTAAGCCTCACACTTATCAGGAGGTTGTTGTTCATCCTGAGTGGCAGTTAGCTATGGATGAGGAGTTGACTGCTTTGGATCGTACTCGTACATGGGATCTTGTTCCTTTACCTGCTCATGTTGTTCCTATTACTTGCAAGTGGGTTTTTAAAGTTAAGACGAAATCTGACGGTTCTGTTGAAAGGTATAAGGCTCGACTAGTTGCTCGTGGTTTTCAGCAGGCACATGGTCATGATTATGACGAGACATTTGCTCTTGTTGTTCATAAGGTAACGGTTCGCACTCTTGTTACTGTGGCTGCTGTTCGCTCATGGACTTTCTCAGATGGATGTGAAGAATGCTTTTCTTCATGATGATTTGCAGGAGGAGGTTTATATGGTCCCACCTCAGGGTATTATGGCTCCTACTGGTCATGTTTGTCACCTTCATCGTGCTCTTTATGGCCTCAAACAGGCTCCTCGTGCTTGGTTTGAGAGGTTCAATTCAGTTGTGTTAGCTGCTGGTTTCTCCCTGAGTAATCATGATCCTGCATTGTTTATTCATACATCTCCACGTGGTCGTACTATGCTTTTACTCTATGTTGATGACATGCTGATTACTGGAGATGACATGGAGTACATTGCTTTTGTTAAGCAACGGCTCAGTGAGCAGTTTTTGATGTCAGATTTGGGTCCTCTACGTTATTTTCTGGGGATTGAGTTTACGCGCACAGATGATGGCTACTTTTTATCTGCGCTATATTCAGGATTTGCTTGCTCGTTCTGGTCTCACTGACAGTCGGACAGCTGCTACTCCTATGGAGCTTCATCTTCAACTTCGTCTTACTGATGGCACTTTGCTTGAAGACCCTTCTCGTTATCGTCACATTGTTGGAAGCCTTGTCTATCTTGCAGTGACACGTCCTAATATTACTCATTCTGTTTATGTGCTCAGCCAGTTTGTCCTCCCACGTTTGTTCACTATGCTCATCTACTACGTGTGTTGCGCTATCTGCGAGGAACTGTTGATCGTTGTCTGTTTTATTCTCGGTCGAACCAGCTTTAGCTTCATGCTTACTCTGACTCAACTTGAGCGAGCGATCCTGTTGATCGACGATCTGTTTCTGGCTATTGCATATTTCTTGGGTCTTCGCTTATTGTCTGAAAGTCCAAGAAACAGACTGCAGTTTCATGGTCTAGTGCTGAGGTTGAGCTTCGAGCTTTGGCCACTACTACTTCAGAGATTGTTTGGCTTCGTTAGCTCTTAGCTGATCTTGGTGTGTCATGCAGTACTCCTGCATCTTTTCTGTGTGACAACACCAGTGCTATACAGATTGCTACTGATCCAGTGAAGCATGAGCTCACTAAGCACATTGATGTGGATACATCTTTCACACGTTCTCACTGTCAATAGAAGACTATTGTTCTTCAGTATGTGCCTTCTGAGATTTAAGTCGCTGATTTCTTCACCAAGACTCAAACTCGAGAACAACATCGATTCTATCTCTCCAAACTCAATGTTTCAAATCTTCCTGACACATGTTGAGTTTGAAGGGGGTGTTATGTATATGTATATATAGCCCATATGTATATATTGAGATGTTCTTTTGTATCACTTTGCATTGTGCATTAACGATCGTGCTGATCGAGCTCAGATCCGGTTCGACTTGGATTTGGAGATGGGCACTCAGATCTAGTCGGTTAATTCTATGTTTTTTGTTCATGATGTACGAGGGTGCTGATGCGTGGATGAGTCTTTGTTTGTTTAGGTTGATTTGGTGCTAATGCCGCCTCAACACCGTCAGGATGCGAATCGTGGCGACAGTACTACGACCCCAAGCCGGGGGGATTTAGTTGTTCGCGTCGTCATCTCTGGCACTGAGGCCCACCTCGATGTCGTCATCGACGCCAACCACCTCACCACGCTCCTCGCCAAGGAGCTCCTCCCGCTCTTCCTCGCCGAGCTCCCAGCCGGCGGTGCGGAAGCATCCCTGCCTCGGCCGGGAAGCGTGGGCATTGTGTCGGGTCCCTCCTCTGTAGATGAGGAGGCCCAGAAGCAGAAACCCAAGGGTAGGGCGCTGGTGGCGCCAGGCACGGTGGTGTTCGTAGAGGTGCTTGGACGCACGCTGAGCGACCAGTCGCTGCTGTCAGTGAGGAGATTCTTCCGACGCCTAGCGTGGAACCGCACCATGCACATTAGTCCTCATAGTGTCCTCTTCCACATGACATTGTTTAGTTTGAGTGCCTTGCTCCTCAGACATTGATGCATTGATTCATGTGTTTTTTTGTTAGATATATTTTATGGAACTTGATGAGCCAATTGAGTTCAAAATTTACGAGTGGAACACCGGTGGACTTCTAACAAAAATTGAGGCAAGAAAGAACCTACTTTCTTTCATTCTTGCTCTCGTTAAAATCATCAACAGTGGTAGACTTATGGTGTTTCAGTTCAAGTCTAGCATTCGTTTTGACTTCATTTCAGGGGCTAATCACAAATTTGAGCTAGTGAACAGGATAAATACGTTCACAGACTTGGAAAACAATGAAAGGAATATTTTTCGTCTAAAAAAGGAAAAAAAGGAAGGAATATTCGATTATTAATGATTTACATCCTTCACTTTGAAACGACATTCCTTTTTTCTCAATGTTTTATTTCTACGTACCTATGATTCTTGAAGGTTTTTTGCTTATTAAGTCTTGAGATCATCTTCGTTGAAGTAATTGGTTGTTTTTGCACACAGTTGGGTCACTTCATAGCGAAGAGCAATTATGGGTAGGGTGAACCTTTTGAAGAGGAAAACATGCAGCTTGTTGTAGTAATTTTGTTTGGCCATGGTTTTCAGGCACCAGAGGGGAATCAATGGCACATCGACTATAGAAGCATCAGGCTATCACTTTGCTAGGCATTTCGTACGCCTCACAGAGAAAACCTTAACTGATATTTGTTTAGAGCTTGAGAATTGTAAAAGTTAGCATATGTATTCATCTGAAATGTACTTCCTTTTATTGCGTGTGGATCCCAATTGTTCGTTAATTAGTAGCTGCTCATTGTTTCAATCAAGGCTCTCGATTGTTTTTAGTGGATGTAATCAAGCAGCAACAAACTTCCTATTCCTTTGAGCAAGAATGTATATCTGCAACAAAATATTTAGTATAAAGGTTGGTTTTTCCGTTACAACGCACGGGCAACTAACTAGTAGACATACAAACAAGGGTGCATATAGGGTGAAAACAAAATATACAATTGAGTGCAGAAAACAAAATATACAATTGAGTGCAGAAAACAAAATATGTAAATCAAGTTGTTTGACTTACCAAGGCATCAATTTTCGTACTTGTCTTAAAATTCGTAAGGCTTTGTAGTCTGCCTAATATTCCAGAGCGTTTGCTACCCTTGACATTTGCAGTGATCTTTTCTCCTGAATTTTGTGTTGTTAAGTCAACAGTAAGGGGTTCTGAACAAGATGGGCATGAAACATTCGCCAGAGTTGCAGAGTAGTCTATCAAACAAATCTTGCAGAACGTGTGACCACAAGAGGTAACCTTGACAAGAAATCAATGTGTGGAGGTCAGCTTGTAACAGTGGAAAACCAGAAAATAGCACATGATATTAAATAAGTTTTTTTTAGGGTGGTCTACTAACCACCACATCTTCTGCCATATTGTGACATATACCACATTGGCTTTCCATGGCCTCATTTCCTTCATTTTTGCATCCCTCACGAAGTTCTGCTGTCTTAGAAAATGCTACAAGGTATGGATGGTCAACAGCCTGATGGAACAATCAATACCATGTTACTTTCTCAGAGAAATAATGAACGGTGCAATTATAAAACCAATGGTATTTGTGCAAACATAACCATTCTTGCAAGAACAAACCTGTCTCAACCTTGTGAGGAGGTCAAATATATGAGCATAGTTGTTCATCAGCGTTCCAGCATCCACATATCTGGAGAAAACGTTGTAATGGTTGAAAGAAGAAATGGAAAGGAATATTTGCATAAGCTAATTAACAAAAGTCATCTACTTATGACACACAAAAAACACCTGCTCTTCCTAAAACTAGCGTGATAGCCCGCACATTTACCTGGCTAGATTTAGTATAATTTTGCTAAAACAAAAATATGCATAGAAATATAATTAAGTTTTGCCCTTTGAAGTACATATATAGCATTATACTAAAATTAACCATAATCTCGAGATTATATCTATATACAAGATTATATCATAACAAAAGTTAAAGAGCCATCCAATATTTTAAACTGCCCTAGTGTAGATACACTTTTTTTATAACATCCTAGTGTACATACACTATATAAGTGTGATTTATATCTTCTACCGTTCTATTTGCACTCACCCTCTCAGGGTCGAGTTCACTTCTCTCTTGATTTTTTTTTTCTATAGTTGATTAATATGTATCGTTATAATATGTTACTTGTGGTTTTTCCTTTAAAAATTTAAAGCGCAATTGTGCTGCCTAGAGTTACAAAGCCTTGGGAACTGAGCCTAGTTCAGTTGGGTGAGGGCGTGAATGTACAATCCCACCACCCGGGCTCGAGCATTTCTTTGGCTCGAATTGGGGTGCATTTTCCTGCTTTATTACTAAGCCATGTAGTTCCTGCTACATGTGTTTCATTTTTTTAGAGTTACAAAGTCCTGTTTAAAACAAAACAAAACAAAAATACATGCTCTGTCACTTATAGATGTCATTTCGACCATTGACACAATTTCAAATATACACATTTGACCATTAACTTTTCTGCAGATATATCAAAACCTAATTATTGTGGATGTGTATTGGGGGAAGCATTATAGCCAGAGATCCACACGTGCAATCGAAGATCACAAGAACTAACAAAACTATGTTTGGATTCTACGTTCAGTTCTATCTTTAGTAGTTTCTGGATTTAGGAAAGTCTTTTTATTTCACTTTTACATAAGGAGTTGTATCCGTCTGGAACTCTCAGAGTCTGCAATTGTAACCTATAAGTAATCTCTTGCGCTTTAGCAAAGAAGACAAGAAGAGAAAATTAAATAGCTTCTCCCTCTGCTCTATCCCTAGTTTTATAAGTTGACTGTCAATCACGGCAAACCAAGGAGTGCCTTGCCGGGGTACTGGAGACCCAATTCCTACACAATATACGTATAATCTGGGATCGAGAGTTAAGGAACACAACAATAATATTATTGGAATACTTTTGATAACAAGTCTACTAATACTATTTCCGTGTAATCAATCTAAATACTTTTGTGTATAGTTGTGCGCATTATAAACACCATTTATTTAGTAACAGAAGAGCAAGTAGCTATTAAATTTAATTATATTTGATGCCTATGCTACTTAGCTAGTCGATCCATCCTATTCTCCAGCTTCATCGTTACATGGATGTCGGCCTATTAAATTGTTGTAGTCAGACCTGGACTCAACAGCAGTCATTGCCACAGACTCTGGAAGCTTCTGAACTCCTTTTACTTTTGTATTCGGACATATTGACCAGGCCCATACCGTATGGGTGTGCAGAATGATCAACTGCACCAAGGCATCACTACTTATGTCTCCTAATTCTCATTTCTCATAATCAAAATAAACTCTTCTCTTAATTCTCATCCCGACCTTGGTATCAAATACCGTGTGTTTCTTTGTGAGTTCAAGTCCTCAAACACACAATTTTCCTCTCTATCTTCGCGTACTCTTAATTTTTGTGCTTCACCATCGTTGGGCCCTAGTGATATACCACTTGGTCACCACAATGGGCCATCTGTGCTACGTTGAGGCCTTTAGCCATATGTGCCTGGTTGCGATTGCGTCTTGTCGTCATTCTTAAATTATTGATACTACTCCATTTATTGTTGCAATTTAATCTTGTATTTGTGTATATAGATGGTGTTATGTTTTTTCAACCATGTTAATTTCCTAGAAATTAACTTTGGTAATAATGTTGATGAGGTTCATGTTGACCGTACAATGTTGAATAGGCAAGCTTACCTTAGTGATAAAACTGACAACATTGATGTTCACTTTAGATCCGACTATAATTTTTAGCACATAGCCCCTAAAATATCAGGTACAGCCCTGGTATTGACCATCTAATTTGCATGGCATTAGAGTGTGATGCATGTGATGCATGACCCCAACAACACAGCCTAGAAGTATGTAATCTAGGCTAGCCTGTGTCTTCACCTTCACCGACGTGTTTTCTCTTAGATAGGTCTCCTATCAACGCACGTATGGACTCAGACACCATCTATAATCCACTTATCCACTTTTGGCTTGCAGTCCTAGACTCCAATACTTCTACGTGTCCAGAACAACTGGCTTACGCTTGCTTGGCCAACAGAGTGAAGAATCATCTCATCGGCCAACATAAGTGGCTAAATTTATATATCTTAAAGAGACTTTTGCTTATCGTGTCAGATACAAATTGCTAGGATATACAGTTGTATTAGATACCACACTAACCTATATCAGATCAATCTACACCGTTATAATCTGGACCCACAAAAAATTTACGGTGTAGATTTTTCTCTTTTTCCACCGATTAACACGGTAATTAAAATTCCCAACCGGTAACCGGCGGTTACCGGTTACCGACCGGCGACGGGAAAAAAAATCCCGGCCGGTTTTCTCGAATTTTACAAGTTCAAATTTGAATTTTTGAAATTTGGCTGGTTTTTAATCAAATTCAAACGATTTTTATCTGGTTTTTTCCGGTTTGAACTGTAACCAGCCAGTTACCGTTCCCGACCGGCCGGCAGGAAGTAGGCCGGTATCGGGATTTCTATCCCTGGATGGAACCATGAAACAAACAACAGCATTTCTTTACAGTATACCATACTTTTACTATAACCATAACTCTGAAGATATTGATGTGAATTAAATCTAGAACCAATTAAAAAACGGGTGAGCTGTAACCTAGAACATTGGTTCTTAGCAATGACGGTTCACAACTGGTAGCTGTTAGATGATAGTACAATGGGTTCATTGCTCAAAACAAATTGGCTATCCAACTCTTGCAGGACCATTCCACATAATAACAACAGGATGTCTACTGAATAGTTTGTATGCATGACTAGGAAAGGAGAACTCACGAATCAAATTGTGTGCGGCTTTGAGTATATAAAGCTTCATAGAATTCCATCTCATTTTTATCAAAAGAGTCCCGCCTCAATGTCACCTATCACGTAAAAAAATTAACTGCTTGAAACTGGTACACATAAGGAAACAGGGGCATTACAATTCTTCATGTATATATAGAATGCTTAAAAATACGTGGACTCACAATCTTAGGTGGAAGAGCAAGGTCTGCAGCCCGGCCTTTTTTCGTGCGCCTTAAGACTATGCCCTTCAGAACTTTTTCCTTCAGAAGAATCATGGCTCTTTGACCCTCTTCAGCTGCCGACCCAAATTGTATTGGTCTCGATACGTACTGTTAAAGATTGGCCTTCTGTCAGCATGCTAATGCCATAAATAAAAAATATGCAAAACTAAGATGACCAAACCCTGTAGCTGACCTTATTCCACCAGCAGAAGTGCCTGACAGATGAGTGACCACAGTCACATTGTTTCTTCATACTGCAGAAGATTAGAGGTAGGGTGAGGTCCTGAATCCAAATGAAGAAATAAAAAAACATGGGAACAGTAGCAATTCATAACCATGTGATACAAGCACAAGGGCGCAACACTAGCTTGCTTTTAAATTCTCACTAATAAATCATTTGGTGGTTGCAACCTATTTGCCAAATCATGCTATCTTAAGATGAAAAATCCCTATCTTTCTCAAATTATCCATTGAATAGGGATTTGTTTCCAAGGTAATATACTGATGTTGATAGATAACGGCAAAAGATAAAAAGCTCATACAGGAAAGAGTTTCATAGACAGTACTAGTAGTAGCACTGTAGCAGATCTTACCGGGTATCTAGTATCTCACAGTTACAGTCCTTGCAGAAATAGTATGAGTAGGGGAAGATTTGCAAGAAACGAATCTGAGAAAACAACAGTTAGAACACATAAGCTACAAGAAAATAGGTCAGATTCTTCAAATGTTAGTTGCGGACCAGCGAGTAAAGTTCTCCAACACGATTCTGCAAGGGTGTTCCACTCAGAGCCCACTTGTATTCTGATTCTAATGCAAAAACAGCCCTTGCAGTGTTGCATCGCCTATCTTTTATGAAGTGAGCCTGCAGAAAACCAAGGAAGGAATTAATAATTAAAGAAAAAGAACTAGGGCCGTCATTGTTCAATCGAACATTAGGTAAATACTGACAGGTCAATATACTAATCTAGAAAGACAAAAATATCACTGTGTTAAGAAGTAATGGAGTCAACACAACAGTGTGTTTCCCAAAATACACAGATTGGTTTTAATTTTTCAAATTTGGTGCAATCTCATGATTAACCAAAAACATTAAGTCAATACCAATCTACAAATAAATAAACACTTGATAAAACCTAATATTTAACATTGTCTACTAAACACACCAAGAGAAAAGAAAAAAACTTTTAAAAAAGACAAATATTGTTGGATAAGCTCCCTTAGACCTGACACCAGGCTTCCGGTCCACATCTCAGTATTGGAAAACACTGACAGAACAAGAATATTCGATAACACCAGAACATAAGGCTACCAGGAAAAAAAAAGGAAATCAATACTTGAAGCTTGCAGCGTTTGCATAACTGCTTGTTCAGTTATCTTGCTTTACACTATCTACATGGTGTGAACCATTGATATATAGAATTAGATTACCAGAAAATATTATATGCTTGCAATGTGACACAGTCTGCATAGTACAATGTACCAAGTCAACCTAACTTGCACTCCCTTGTAAAAAGAACCACCCTATACTAACTCATTTTATCTGAATCAAATAGAAATCAAGATAATTTTTTTTTAATTCTTGCATGTATCACCCCCAAACATTAGAATGTAGGACAACAAAATGTAGAAGACAAATCATTGGCTCTTATACCAGATAAAGATCCCTTGGCCCCTTTATCATCATGATGGTGAAGCTACAAGAACTACTAGTGTATCACCTAAAAGAGTAGAATATACAATTAAACATAGTAGAGATAATATATTCTGCACTCACCTATACTACCAAGTTTACATGGAAGCTAACATTTCAGCTTTTACTCAAATCAGATAGTATAAAGGAAACTTAATTTTCCTCAGCCCAACTGATCAAGTACTTTTACACAATAAATCAAAGAAAGACCTGAATGCCAGTTGTTACAAACCATTGTGACATGTCCCATAATTTTGTTTACTATTTTGATCCCTTGTGTAGGATATGCTTTTGTCTCTTTGGTCAATGTAATCAGAAGAACTCATGTTAGTTTGTATAATAGAAACTGGGGTTGCATCCCTAGTTCTGAAAAAAAGGCTATTGATGGTATGTACTAATTGTTCTCATTGGGCTACCACATTAAATCAAGAAGCTTGAGAATCCAAACCAGAAGCGTTTCACTCAGAAACATTATAATGCAACAAGATAGGCACATCACCTCATCCAAGATAATCCGCTCCCAACGAACTGAGTGCAGGGGCGACTCACCCCTTGATTGGCTGCCCGATCCCTCATCCCATTTCTCATAATCCTCCTCCTCGCTACCACTTTTCCTCGTATAACCACTTCTCCCCTCCCCCTCCTTGCTACCCCACTTCCTGCTCTCCTGCTTCGCCTGCTTCTCCGTGCGCTGCGCATCAGGACCACAGTAATACTTCAAGTGCATTTGCAACTTGTTCGGGTAGAACAATTTATTGCAGTACTCGCACCGAATCTTGGGTGGCATGATGTGCTTCCGGTAGTCTGCCTCGATGGTCGAGTAGGTGGTGATCACGAAGTCGTAGTTGTTGAAATCGTACTTCTGTACGACCCGCCGGGCGCCATGGTACAGCAGCACGCGCACGCTGCCTTTGGCCGTGTGCCGCTCGATCTCCTGCGCCCACTGGATGACGGCCACCACGGGGCAGATCACCAGCGTGCACCCCACCCACCGCATCGCGCGGCCCAGAGAGGACACGGCGGCGGGCGGGCCGGGGGGGCGGAGCCGACGCGCGGTGAGGACGAGTGAGATGCCCTGGATGGTCTTCCCCATCCCCATCTCGTCGGCAAGGATGCCGCCGCGCGAGACCGAGGCTTCCTGCGCCAGCGCCCACGCGAGCCACTCCTTCTGGAAGCGCAGCAGCCGGAGCACCACCTCCGGGGCCGGCTCCGCCGTCGGCACCACCTCCGTGGCGGCCGCCGCAGCCGAGGCTTCCCCCTCGTCCACTGCCCCGAAGCGCTCGTCCAACCACTTCTTATTACCCCCCTCCCACTCCTGCCACGGCAGAGGCGGCTTGTCCTCGTCGCTCTTCGCCTTCTTCTTCTTCCTCCCCTTCTCCTTGCGCGGCGGCGGCGGCGGCCGTGGCGCCACCGCAGGCGCAGGCGCAGGTGCGGCCGCGCTGTCCTCATCAGACGCAAACTCCTCGTCGTCCTCTTCGACCAAGTCCTCGGAATTGGCAACGAAGTCGGAGTCGTAGGTGTCGTCGGAGGGGACGTCGTCGTGGCGCCGGCGGCGCCGACGGCTGCCGGAGCCTGCGATGGAAGAGGAGTTAGGGTTTGGGAAGGTTTGGGGGAAGTGGGTGTTAGGGTTCGGAGGCCACTTACCGGAGGGCTTCCTGTTCCCCATGGCGCGAAGGCGGCGGCGGCGGCGGCGCGAGGTCAGAGGAGGGTGGGTGGTTAGGACTGTGGGAGTGGAAGAGTTTGGGATATTCTGATTTTAATAGTGGGGGCTTTGGAGGTGGTGTTGGATTGGGAAATGGGGATTATGATGGGTTAGGGACGCGACGAAATGGCGGGAACTTGCACGGGAAAGGGCTGACTGGGTCAGCCGGGAAGCGTGCTCCGGAAGGAGCCGCCCGTTGTAACGGAATCGATCGATCGATCGATCAATCAATTGAGAGGTGTTTACGTTTCCAATGCTAAAGAAGCACTTGCCAGTGGTCGCATCTTTTTCCCGCTCTTCTTGTTTTGGGAAAGGTCCCGAAGAGAACGTCTTCTCTTTGGAACACACACATTTGCATTTGCCTGTGTGGACACGCACACTGCGATCTTCTCGCGGAGTTCAGAACTAGACCGCAAAACAACGGACAGTTTGTGGTGCTAACTCCTGCACCGTTTTCATTTTGCTTTCTATTATTGAACTCAACTAAACTCCTAATTACAAAAGGGAAGGTACTGGGTAGTGCGGTCAGTACTAACAGCCTGATCCGCAATACATGCTACGCACCTAGGTGCTCTCACTACTTCGTATTTGCATGCCACTCCTCAACTACGGCGTGATCGGGTTTTGCCGAGTCCACACTGCACACGACGCACACTAAGCACAAAACACATGCGCACATATATGTACATACACACTAATCCGCTAACTATTAAATACACATGTCCAAATACACAGCGTGGCAGACTCCAAACACAATGCATGACTCAACACTAAACTAGCATCCAATGCATAGATGCAAATACTACTTATCAAGATTAAGTTTAACAATTTCTCCTATAATCTTGACATGTCGATTCACCGTCACGGATCGTCCGCAACCTCTTGTCACGCACAGCGGATCTCTCCTTGTTGTCACACGCAGCGGACTCTTGCACGACTCTATCGCGCCATTGATGGTCTTCAACACTTATCTTTAAAAAGTTTCGCCTTCTCACTCGGCACAGGTTAGCAACACAAAATTCATTTATGTGTCGTCGGACCTGTGCAACCGCTTCTCTGCCATGAGGTGCACTCCTTGAGAGACAGTACAATCGCTCTCGCCACACGATCACTCTTGAGAGACAATACATTCGCGCTCAGCGACTGTGAACATGGGCGCCACTGTAGCCCATGCACCTGGCAATTCTTCTCCTAGAGACACGGAGATGGCCGCCAATGCCATCTTGCCTAGCCGTTGTCAACGCGCTCCTTGGTAGCAGGTATTTGAGACACATGCCGCCTCCACACTTCACCGGTACCTCTTTATCGTAGGGGCGGCCCCATCGGCCCCAATGACCTAGCGAAAACCGTGGGACAGACCCCACGACCCACGAGTGCGAAGGCTCCCCTCCCCGGGGGCACTAGGTGTCCCTTCGGGGATGCTTCGGGGAGGACTCGGAGCCTCCCCGAAGGGTCTCCGGGGTCCCACGAGGCCCGGAGCAATGGATCCTTCGAGGCCACCTCGGGGAAGACCCGGAGCCCCCCCTAAGGGTCTCGCGAGGCCCAAAGCAACAGGTCCCCCAGGGCCACCTTGGGGGAGCCGGAGAAGGCTCGTGGCCATTTTGCCTCAGCAAACTAGGCACCCCTTCGGAATGCTCCAGGAGAAGCTTGGAGGTAAGGCACTTCGGGTGCCGGTGGACTAAGTGCACCAGTCAGGTGGACCAAGCCCAGGGAGATTCACCATGGGTCGAAGCCTACGTGTAGACAGAGGAAAGTCCCTGCAGCCCTACACCTATAATACTTTTTTAGGGCTGGGATGGTAATGTAACTACCCTGTTTTATGAGGCTATAAATAGTCATATTTCTCCAATGTAACAGGATAGATCCAGTTTTCTGGAGCAATTAATACACATATTTTTTTGACAACTGGTCCCTTCTCTTGAGGACTCTTTGGTCCATCCGAGTGCACCGGGGGTTCCCCCTCAAACTATCTAGCATTCTTTTTGCTACGACAGTTGGCGCCGTCCATGGGGATCGGCAAGAAAGCAATCAAGCACATCACCGAAGCACTAGCATGACCCCTCAGAAAGCTGCACCCAAAGTCTCTACGGTCGAGGTCGTCGCGGCAGCTGATGCACCCAGCACCCCGAGGGCTAAGTGAAGCAAGACCTTCGGGGCAACGGCGGCCATCGCCAAAGCCACGGAGGAAGAAGCGAACAACTCCACGCACGAAAACATTATCATGGGCGACACTTAGCACACCCTCCAGACAGGCCAGCCGCACGGGGCGGCAGGCACAATGCGGGAGGCTTACGAAGCCCTCCAGCGGGAGCTGGTGGATCTCCACCAGGAGATGCTCGACCTCCGGCAGCCAGGGGATGGGTCCCTCGCGGCTCCACTCAGGCTCGCACAACCCGAAGCCAAGGGAGCGGCTCATCGGGCACCAGCCGCCACTTGTCCGGCTCCAGTACTTCGGGGGGATCCCAACTCCCCCTTAAGCACTGGGCTGGAGACAACCCGCTGGCCCCAAGGCTTTAAGATGCTGGAGGTCAGGCCCTTCGAGGGGTGCACGGACCCCTCTGAGTTCCGTCGCGTATACGAAACGACTATTGAGGCCGTTGGGGGGGACGACACAACAAAAGCAAAAAACATCACCCTGGCATTCAAGGGCGTGGCGCTAACGTGGTTCTTCACCATTCTGTCCCCGCTCCATATACGTGTGGGAGCAGCTGTGAGACCTGGTGCGCGACAACTTACAGGGGAACTACACGAAACCAAAGGATGTGTGACACTTATTCACAATAAAACAGGCCCCGGACGAGTACCTCCGCAGCTTCTTCAAAAAGTTCGCATAGCTAACATATCAAGTGAATGGGGTCAATGAAACCACCATCATAACACACAGCCAACTGCGGACTTCAAAAGGCCCCCTTGTTGGAAAGACTGGCCTGCAAACCCATTCGCTCAGTAGTGGAGCTCTTCAACAAGATGGAGGAGTACGCCCGAGCGGAAGAAAATAGCGCCTGACGAGCAGGGGCTCCAACCCCCACTACCTCGGCAGCAACACCAAGCGAGACACTGTAAAAGAAGGACCCACGGCCACCACGGTGGGGGCACCAACAAAGCCGTGGGCCAACGATTACCACCAGAAAGGGCGAAATGTCTACCATGTGGGCGGAGGGTAGTTCCCTAAAGGGGCGAAGCAAGGAGGCCGATCAGGTCGTGGCCGCGACAGGGGCCGAGGGCGGAATGCCGGAAGGCAACTGGACACCCGGGGCGGTGCCGGTGGCATCTCTCTCTTTTACAACCTGCACGGCGAAGGGTCTCATACAAACTAGCAGTGTCGCACAATCGTGACCATGCAAGATTACATGAGACGCAACCAGCAACCGACTGGGAGAGAAGACAGGAGGGGGCTGGGCAACCAGCTACTCGCCCCGCCACCAAGACCTCGCATAGAGGGAGCCCAACCAGAGCACCGTCAGAGGATTATAAGCATGATCGTCGGAGGTTCATCATCGAGCATATCATCAAAAAGACAACGGCGTGTGGACGCCCAGTAAATTCACCATGTCGCGACGTACCCGACCTCCAGCCCACCTCGCTACGCTGAAATACCCATCACCTTCGGCCCGAGGACGCTCGAGGTGTCTACTTCCCAGATCAGGACCCCTCGTCATCTCGGGCAACATTGCGGATTTCGACGTTCGATGTGTCCTCGTAGATGGAGGAAGCTCTGTGGACCTATTGTTCGTGGATGCTTTTGACAAGATGATGACCCCTAGAGACCGCCTGTTACCCCCAAGCATCCCCTTGGTGGGCTTCGGAGGTAGACCGGTAACAGCCCTAGGACATATCAACCTGGCCGTCACATTAAGCGGCGACTTCGCTTCCCGGACGGAAATCATTACATTTGATGTCGTCCAAATGTCTTACCAATACAACGCAATCCTTGGCCAAGCCACGCTGAACTCCTTCGGTGCTATAGCACACCACAATTACCTATGCATGAAGATCCCCGCACCCGAGAGCATAGTCACAGTGTGGGGAGATCAAAATATGGCAAGGCAAATAGAGCTGGAGGCACTATCACCGACTCGCCATGTCCACGCAGTCGAAGCGGACGCAGGTTCTCGAATCGGCGTCGCCTTGGCAAAATGGGCACCGAAGGCCAAGCCGGAAGGCCAGCACTGGCGGGTTCCCCTCGCTGAAGCTGCCCCGGAGAAGACGGTGGTCCTCAAAGCCGGCCTCCCGGCTCCGACATGCGACGCCATCCTCCAGGTCCTACACCGCAACACGGATGTCTTCACTTGGGGCCCTGAGGACATCCCCGGCGTCGCGTGAAAAACCATCGAGCACCGCCTCGCCCAAGAAGCAAAGGAGATCGCCAAACTCTTGAAAGCAAGAGTTATCCGTGAAATCAAGCACTCTGAGTGGCTGGCCAACCCTGTCCTCGTGCAGAAAAGCACAGGCATTGATATGTGTGTCGACTTCACCGACCACAACAAGGCATCATAGAAAGATAATTTCTCTTTACCTCGAATCGACCAACTCGTGGACGCCACTTCAGGCTACGAGCTTATGAGCTTCCTCAACGCCTACTCTGAGTATCATTAAATATTCAAGGAGAAGGATGACGTACGCAAAATGGCCTTCATCACCCCCTGAGGACTTATTGCTACACACGCATGCCCTTCGGCTTGAAGCATGCGGGCACAAAATTCACCCGGCTCATCACGAAGGTGTTGGCTGACCAGCTCGGCCACAACGTAGAAGCGTAGGTGGACAACATAGTGGTCAAGAGCAGACTCGAGGCCTCGCGCATGACGGACCTACAGGAAACATTCTCGAACTTACAAGCAGAGGGAATCAAGCTCAACCCCAAGAAGTGCTGATACGGGGTCGCCCGATCTTCTCGACGTAGGATCAAGGTACTCACGTGTCGCCTCTCGAATTGTAGCGATCCGTATTGCTTGTGCCACCACACGGTCTCGCCGTTGTCGAGCATCCTGGGAGACTTGTGCAGCGACCTCCTCATCTCGTGGAAGTATGTGAGCCGGTAGATGCACGCTACCTTCTTCTTGCTGCTGACGAAGTGCCCGCACAACATCAGTCACGATGCTCGTACGCAACACATTCATTTGTTTGTTCAGCTCAATGCGGAGATCCTGCATATCCGCCTTGAGTTGTTCCCCCATTGCAGTGGTGCCCGCTACAAATTCTTGTTGCAATGTACTTCTCAATGCCTGATGTTGGAAGCGAGTCACCGGGGCATTAAGATCAACATCATGCTCCTCACCATAGTTATCTTCTCCACCTGACATGGTTAGATTGTGCAAAGGAAAAACACAAACATCAAGAATGTGTATGGATTAATAAAATTCACTCAATCTCGCTTTTTCTCTCCCAAGTAAAGTTCTTACCCTTCCGAAGTGAATTAAGGCCAAAAGAAATTTACACTTGGTGGAAGCTACAATAGCAAAGTGATGATCAAGCGAATTTAAGAGTGTTCACAATTGCACAACAACGGCTATTTGGTGGAGCTTGGTATGAAAGTGTATATCCTAGCAATCTGAAATTCTTGATGTTGTAAAGCTAAGTGACAATCCAAGCTAGAATAATTTGCCTAAGTGCTGATCCAAAATGTTTCAATGAAGTATGTGAACGCACACGCAAATATTAATATGACTCAATGCAAACAAAGGAATAAGCTAGCGAGATAGAATCTGAATTTAAGATTAAAACTAGCTCGTTTTGCACCAAGTGCTAGGAGAGACGCTAGCCAATTGCAATAATATGAAATGTGAAGGCACAAGATTGCTCAAAGAAATTAAATACACAATCTGAAATTATGAACTAATGTTATCCTTTTCCCAAGTTTTCGGCAAATATCTTCTTCTTTTCTTTCTTTCTTTCTTATTACTTCGTAGCCACAGATTTTTTTTGACATGTGGCCTGTCTTTTCTTTCGTTCGTTCTTTCTTTCTTTTTTTTGTTGCTGAAACTAGGGTTTAAGATTTCCTCACACAAGTTCTAAATTTCAGCAGTGTAAATAATTCAAAGAACAGCCTCTAAGCAATTATCAAAGATTAGTCTCAACGACGAAGGTTTTTTTGTGTGCGGTGCGTACTGTAGCAGATCGAACACTGCAGCAATCGGCACTATAGCACGCGCGAACATCAGAGCGATTAGATCTTTATGCAATGACGGATCGTCAGTAGCAACTCCACTTTATAGTCATGCGAGTCCTGCCATGGCGCTCATAGATCGGCCATTTTTTTTGTTTTGGATTCGATTGGTTCAAGAACCAACAAATTTTAGGGTTTTGGTTGGACACAAAGATTAAGCAACGCAAAAGAACACTACGATCAGCACTAAACAAAATTTCTAATGGATTAAAATCTAACTAAACTCACATGAAATAACAGATGCAAAAACTAGGGTTTGAAATTTTTTGTGTTGCAATTTTTGGTTTATGGACTCTAGGTATTAAGAACAACAATAAAAATCAATCTAATATAGGGATAAGTAATCCTACCGAGTCAACCGCGCTCTGATACCAGATGATACGGGATCGCCCGATCTTCTCGACGTAGGATCAAGGTACTCACGTGTAGCCTCTCGAATTGTAGTGATCCCCCGTTGCCAATGCAAGAACGAACACTCTTTAATTCGCGAGAACAAACGCGTCGGACTTCACGACCACCAAGCAAAGCCCTATCACGCTCCCAATTCCCAGCGGAAAGGTCGAACGATCTCGATTAGCAATAACTCTCAATTTTCTCCATTGATGCCATGGACTATCAGGAAGAAAGAACAATCTTTTTCTTTTGTGTTTAATCTTGTTCCCCCCGTTACAATCAGATGGAGGCGCTACTTAAGTCCCCAACCTCCTGGTTCACACGCACATGCATGGGCCTTGGGCCGGTTCTTTGAAAGGAGTCCGGTTACTACTCCTAGTCCTAATTAAAAACAAACCATGTGCTGATTGCATGCACTTGCTGGCTACACTTGGGTCAATCAAGGAGGCATTACACTTCGGTCAACAAGGAGACATGTACGTATGGGTTACACTTTGGTGCATGTAGGTCATGAGTCTTCATGCGCATGACTTGTTTGGGAATCAAGTATTTCCCTTGTGTCTTCACGTCAGCCCGCATGGCTTGTACTTTCCAAAGAATGGTTCCATGGCTTTGGTACTGGCCTCCCTCACCTCCCTCATGGTTTCAAAGTCTTCAGCGTGTTCAAATATGAGAATACACAAAGAACTTGCATGAGGTAGTATACTGTTCTCATTAATATAAGGAAGGTTATTAAGAAACAAATTCACCTGTTTATTGAAAAGCTTGGCTCGTGCCCTAGTCATTGGACCCTTTTGCGGTGCTTCATGAACACTTGGAGATATGGTAGTAGGGATGTCCTCATCAAGTGCGCCTTCGACGTGAAGGCGGGCAAACTCCTAGGTTTCTTCATGTCCGAGAGGGGCATCGAGGCCAACCACGAAAAAATAAAAGCCATTCAAGAAATGACACCCCCTCCCTGTTGCGCCTGGGAAGTCCAAAAGCTGACGGGATGCCTTGGAGCCCTCAGCTGATTCCAGTCCCGCTCGGCGGAGCGGGCTCTACCATTCTTCAAGACACTCTGGGGGGCTGAGCCATTCAGATGGACCGAAGAGTGTCAGCAGTTGTTTCTGGAACTCAAGCATTACCTCACCCAGCTGCCAAGCCTAACAAGTCTGAAGGTAGGAGCAAAGCTCCTACTGTACCTCGCAGCTTCCTCATTCACCGTCAGCGCGGTCCTAGTCCAGGAAGACAACGGACAACGCCCAGGCGCAAATCTCCTGCAAGGGGTCAGGGCCCGATACATCGAGCTAGAAAAATTGGCATACACCCTCCTCATAGCCTCGCGCAAATTCCAACACTACGTCCTAGCACACGCTGTTACAATCCCTACGTCCTACCCGCTAGCACTAATGCTACAGAGCAAGTACATCTCAGGCCGCATAGGCAAGTGGGCGGCCGAGCTGGCACCCATCGACATTACCTTCGTCGCGTGTACAGCCATCAAGTCGCAAGCCTTAGCTGACTTCGTCACCGAGTGGACCCCACAAGCACAAAAGCAACTGCCGAGCAAGATCGAACCATCGTGGAGAATATACACCGACGGGTCATGGTGCGCAATAGGTACCGGCGCTGTGGCCATTTTTGGCGCACCTAATGGTCGAGGTGTCTCCCACGCAGACTGCCTTGACTTCCCAACAACCAACAATACCTCCGAATACGAGGCACTGCTGCTAGGCCTGCGAAAAGCAAAAGCATTGGGCGCAAAGTGCATAATCATCATAAGCGACTCCCGCCTTGTCGCAGGCTACTTCGACAAATCGTTCACGATAAGGGATCCAGAAATATCCAGATACCTAGCAGCGGTGCGGGCTGAGGCTAAACACTTCCACGGTATCACGGTTCAAATCATCCCCCGAAGTAGCAACAAAGCGGCAGACAAACTTGCCAAGCTAGCCAGCACTGACGAGCGCCCCCCGCCGGAGGTCCTGTACGAAATACTACGCGCCCATCAATTACCCCAAAGGCACCAGGGGTTGCCCCAGAAGCACAACGAAATGCTCACCTTCTGCTCCTAGTCGACGAGGTGGATTAGCGCAATATCATCCACAAGTATATCCAAGGAGAAGAGCCCAAAGACACGGCCGAAGCAAACCGTCTAAAGCAACGAGCCTGAAACTACCATATTATCAGCGGCAGCTATACAAAGGGGGCATTTGTGTCCCTACCCGCGATATGTTTCCCGAGAGGAGGGTCAGTCCCTCCTAAGGGAAATACACGAGGGCCTCTGTGGTGCACGTCAAGCGCCTCGTGGCCTCATCACGAAGACCTAGTCTAGCGCTACCAAGGCTGCTAGTGGACCAGCTACCACTCCAAAGCACCAACAGTACCATTGCAGCCCCTGGTCCTAGTCTGGCCCTTCGCGCACTGGGGGCTCGACATCATCGACCCGTTCCCAGCAGCCAAGGGCAACCTCCGCTTCACCTTCATCGCCATCGAGTACTTCTCCAGATGGGTGGAGGCTGAACCAATAGCCAAAATCACGGGGTTCTCTCCGTTCAAGCTCCTATTTGGAGATGAAGCAATGACCCCGGGCGAGTTTGCGGCAAAGTCCCTTCGGCAACGTAGGGTGGGAATCCCGCAGACCGCGACAAGTCGCTGGACCTCCTGGAGGAGCACCGTGTCCAGACCATTTCAACCAGGGCAAAGTACAACGAAGGAGACGCAAAGGTGTACAACATGAAGGTCAAGATGCACACACAAGCACCAGGATACGCCGGGGGGGGCAGGCTTCACCTTCCCCTCGCAACCAATAGCAAGTAGGGCTCCCCCGGATCCCTATCAAAAAATTATAGGGGACGGCGTCGTCTTCGCCTCCCCCTCGCAACCAATAGTAAGTAGGGCTCCCCAGAGCCCTATCAAAAAAGTATGGGGGCGGCGCCGGCTTCGCCTCCCCCTCGCAGCCAATAGTAAGTAGGGCTCCCCGGAGCCCTATCAAAAAAGTATGCGGGACGACGCCGGCTTCGCCTCCCCCTCGCAACCAACAGTAAGTAAGGCCCCCCCGGAGTCCTATCAAAAAAGTATGAGGGACGGCGCCGGCTTCGCCTCCCCCTCACGACAAATAGTAAGTAGGGCTCCCCAGGAGCCCCATCTAAAAAAGCATGGGGAGCGGCACCAGCTTCGCACCCCCCCCCCCCGCGGTAAAAAGAGCAGCATTGCTACATATTTTATTTATAACAAATCCAAAGTTCACAAGAGACGTACATAGCTGCGACCGGAAGTAACATCAACACCACCAGCGAAAACTTCAAACAATACAAAAAAAATATCACCACACACGTTACAACTTCACGCACACAATACACATCATTGCCCCGCAGTGCTAAGGCACAAAGTACCACTCCTCCGTCTGCACCGCCCACACAAGAAGCTCCTCGTCAGATGCCCCAGTAGCCACAAGGTGTAAGTACTCCCTCTCCGCATCTCACGGATTTTCGGAGGAATCCCCGATAACAACCTCCGATGATGAGGTGGCCGAGTTAGCGGATAAGGTCACCAGGACCCCGGTCGCAGCCGCGATGCCCTGTTGCTCCCAGAAAGCACACATCTCATCGCGCGCCCTCGTCGCCTTACGCTCCTACAAAAGTAAAAAAAATGCTCCATTGACCCCTTCGGGTTCGCCAGCTTTCATCGCTGTCACTTCACGCCGTGATACACGACCCCCTGGTAGCACAGTTGCAAAGCCCAGATGGAGAAGAGGTTCTGTTCATCCTTCGTGCCACCCGGGGCACGATGACTTTAATCATTCACCCCCCAGAAGGGCGAGGCCCGCGCCGAGCGATGCGTCGGAACAAAAGCAACCTAACCTAAACAAACCAACAAGCAAAAATATAAACACAACGCAAGTAGACACCGGTGCAATATGCCTTGTAACTGTCATTTCATTTAAAATCGAAGGTTATTACAAAAAAAGCAACCCGATTCTTCTTCCTCCTCCCCTTGTTGGGGTTGGACCGCTCTACCAGGCGAACGGTTGGGTCAGAGTATGGCCGGTTCAAAATAAGCTCGCGCACCACCAGCCCCCCGCTTCGCATGCTCCTCCCCAGTATAGGGGCCCAGAAACTACTCTACAACACACGCAGCCTCGTCGATGGGCAGAACTGCATGACCAACTTTACATCGGAATTAAATATACACACACATGTGCATGCAGCAATGCAAACGAGACATTAATCCTTACACTCCTCGCCATCCGATAGATCGAAGGAAAGGACTCCACCCCTCGCCGCACTAAGCTTCACATCTCATCCCTGCGCGAGAGGCCACACCCGAAGCACACATAATTCCTCCACAAGATCCCTCGTAGAGAGCCTCTGTGTCGTAGTCATCAGCAGCCGGAGAAGCGCCTCCTCCCTCGACGTCAATTCGATCTGCGGGGAAGGGGTGAGCTGGATAGGCCCTCCGGTTGACCGCAGTCCGTCGCTCGACGGGGACTTGTGGTAAAACCACCGCCGCATCCAGTCCGTCTCTCATCTATTTCTGGACGCGGGTGCCGGCAAATACCGGAGACAGCGCACCTTCGGCTGAAAAAAGACGCTCCCGAAGTTAATCGTCTCGCCGCTGCCCTTTTTCTTCTTCGATTGACACCGCCCGTCGTGAAGGTACACGAAGAGCCGACCCTCTCCGCTCGCCTCTGCGGACCATATCACCCACTCGAACACACCGAGCTTCACGATGGAGTTGGGAGTCAGCTGCGCTAGCTCCACCCAGTACAACTAGAGCACGCAGGCACCAGCTCCACACAGGGGAAGCGAAGACCGACATAGAAGAAAGCGACGAACACGAAGACCTCATCCTCCTGGGAATCCGGCACTGTCTCCGAGCTGGGAGCTCACGCCACCAAAAGGTCCAATAGCTTGCCCTGGTCTCTTAGTGTGCGTAGGACTTGCGGAGTCACCGATGAACACTCAAATTCGTTGGTTTAGGCAACCGCCCCTCCACCGTCTCGGGGTTGCTTCGTCATTAGGCCACACGAAAGGCAAAGGCGCCAAAGACACTCAAAGAAGAAGCGTGCACGAATAAAGCAGCTAGGGTTTTGAGAATGGAGGTAAGTGCCAGGATGGGGCACCACCCCCCTATTTATAACCGCACTAGGCCCACGAAACGACAAGGCGCGGAAGACGAAGAACCATGCACCAATCATCCATTGACACATGGGCCCTAAACAGAGTAACAGTTACACAACATTATATCACACAACACCCAAGCAAATGATGTCAGAACACGACACCCGAAGAGGCGCCATCAAGACCGCTGGCAAACCAAACCTGCCCGCAGTAATAACGATTCGGCTACCCGGTCGAAGGTGGCTCAGCCGGCCTGATGGTTTTTGGTAATTGGAGTACAGGTTGTTCACCTACAATAAAATCAGATCAGAAGCAACGCATCCAAACATCTCACAAGGAGGAATGCGCCACAAGAGACAACGAAAACACGCTTCGCCAGGCTGAAGGGGACGGTGTGCCTGGACCCTATGGGAAAATGGTGCGGTTTCAGCCTTGACGAAGCATGACCTCGACCATGAGGGGCTTGTCATAGTGGCGGCCCCAACGACCCGACGAAGACTGCGGAACAGACCCTGCAACCCACGAGCGCGAAGGCCCCCTCCTAGGGGGCACCAGGTGTCCCTTCCCGGATGCTTCGGGGAGGACCCGGAGCCTCCCCGAAGGGTCATTGGGGTCCCACGAGGCCCGAAGAAATGGGTCCTTCGGGCCCACCACGAGGAAGACCCGGAGCCCCCTGAAGGGTCCCCGGGGTCCCTAGAGGCACGAAGTAACGGGTCCTCCAGGACCACCTCGCGGGAGCCGGAGAAGGCTCGTGGCCGTTTTGCCACGGCAAACCCAGGCACCCCTTCGGGACACCCCAGGAGAAGCTCGAAGGTGAGGCACTTCAGGCGCTAGTGGACCAGGTGCACCAGCTAGGTAGACCAAGCCCAGGGAGATCCATCATGGGCCGAAGCCTACACGTAGAGGGGGGAAAGTCCCTGCAGCCCCTACGCGTATAGTACTTTTTAAGGGTTAGGATAGTAATATAAGTACCATATTTTAGGAGACTATAAATAGTCACCTTCCCCCCATGTAACAGGGCAGATCTAGTTTTTTGAAGCAACTTATATACATATTTTTCTGACAACTGGTCCCTTCTCCTGAGGACTCTTTGGTTCCTCCAAGTGCACCGGGGGTCCCCTTCTTACTATCTAGCCTTCTTTTTGCTACGACAGGGATAATAATTTTTTTTCCATAGCAATGCATGAACATTGAACTAGTGTATATGCACCAGGATAGTCACTGACACATATTGGTGATAAGTTTGATTTTATCCTAGGAATCTATTGCGAATAGATCTATGGACACATATGTATGTGACTTAGAGGATCTCCCATGAAGCATGTGATTATCTATGCATGTGATTTGTGGTATTATTCAGCTTGCCTATAGAATGAGAATTTTTTACGCAATTGTTTTATTTGAAGTTAATTATTTGTGCACATGGATATTATATGGTTGCTTTAGTGAAAATTTTGAGTCTCGTGGTTAACTAACTCATGGACAAGGGAAACTCACAATATTTTATTTTTAAGAGTTTATAATTTTTGCTTTCAATATTTGAGATCCATTGCAACACATAAGCTAGAACAGTACACCTTTGCCAACTCTTTAATAGCTCAACAAGCAATGGATGTGTCACATCAATTTTACTTTTGCCACTATCAAGAATTTTTGGCATTTCTGCCCCCCTGATGTTCTTTATTTTCAAAACTAGCCTCATTCCGCCATAATTCACACATTTAGCTACTGTACAGTGCACCTACCCCTGGCCCCTGGCGCGGTAGGCCACCTGTCCCCGGTAAAAATCTGGGATTTTTTTTAAAAAAAGGGGATTTTTTTCAAAAAAAAATACATAAAAATCCAATAAGCCTAATAAAATATTATTGAATTTGATTGAAGTTTATTTTATTCGTTTAAAATGTATTTTTGGAATTTTGCAATTAAACTTTAATTAATCCAATAAAATAGAAATTGTTTATTTTATTTGTACTTTCATTCACTTGCTTGTGTTTGATCCACCTCTCTTTTTCATGTAGCAATTATAGTTGCCTTTAGCTACGCTGACATGGAAGATTCGATGTGAGTGCGAATGGTTATTTCTAGGATTCCACTAGAAAATGCATACTTGCAATATAGGCTTGCTTTGATGGCTCGGCGGAGGAACGGAACCAGAACTACATTAGAGTTCTCAGACAGAAACACGTTACACGTGGTCATATGACATAATGGTTCGGCTATTTGCTTTAGTCTTCCTCGCTACTACAACGGTACACCGCGACATAAGCATCCGAACTATGTAAGTATACATGCCTTTAGGGGATACTAAAAAACATGGTAGGTAGACATGTGGACTACTACGAAATGACCTAACCTACTATGTGGACCGGGGCAATTTGCTTCCTAGCTCGGCGTTGTACTCCTCGTCGGCCGCCTTGGCCTCTGCCGCCATTTTCATTGAAGGACCGTAAAGGCGACTAGGGGGGTGAATAGGCGCTTTCTCAATTTTCTCGCCTTAATCAAATTCAACACGAACTTTACTCCTTTAGCTATGAAAGCTAAGAAGATCGATGGCGCCGCGATGGAAGCCACATCTTTGAATTTGATAACCCCGTTAACCACACGACACAAATGTAGAGATTTTATCTCACCGATGCGGTGCAGGCACCGCGGTCGACCGGCCGAGATCAGCGGTCGGACCGGCTACTAACTGGCGGTCGGACCGTTGGAAATCGGTTCGACCTGCCACTACCGGGCGGTCTGAAAAGCGGGCGGTCGGACCGCCGTTGCAAAACCGGTCAGACCGATTTAGTTCAGTACTGAAAAACAATGCCCAAATCCAAAACAAAATTTGGTCCAACTTTTGATTCAACCAAAGAAACTTGACCAAATTTGGAGCACACCTCCCTAAGGATATTAGAGACCTATTTCTAGCGACGATCCTCCAGATCCACTTCGTAGAATCGATCTCTCAAGGTTTTACCAAAGAAGTGCTCAAACCCTAGAAATATGAAAATCTTTGATTCAAGACTTGCTTGTGGGGGTTGATGGTCTAGATGATTCTAGGAGTATTCCCACACATCAAAGCAGGAGAAAATAGGTCAAGAGACCAAGCTTAACCACTTGAATCAAGGAAGCACCAAAATCATCCAAAAGAGAGAAGAACACAAAGGGAGACAAATGATCTCTCAAGCAAGCATCACAAGATTGATTGATCTCACAAGATGCTTACAAAGCCACTCCAACAAGGAGAACAAGAGCTCAACAAGGAGCACACACAATCTCTCCAAACCCTAACCTCTCATCTCCTAACCCTAGAAAAAGGAGAGGGCTCCAAATGCTTCAAGGGGTTTTACATCTCCCCCCTTTCTATTTATAGGAGAGGTCTAGGGTTTCACTTTTGGGACCCACTCACACATGGGACCCACACACACAACAGACTGTTGAAGCAATCGCCTGCTTCACCACGTGTAGGTTGATCAGCGGCTCTCATCCTGTCGGCAAGACTCTCCCGTCCGAATCCCATCGGAAACTCCTAGACACTTGCACCGACTTCCGCACCGCCTGATCCAACCAGCTGCACCGAACTACCCGTTCGATCCATCTTGCCCATTTTGCACCATGCTTGAGTCACACGACCTCACCCGGCATCCATGATCGTTTTGGACCTCAGCTCTCCAAGCGTAGTCCCGATCCACCTCACCGTTGACGTCGTTGACCTGCAAGCCACCTGCACAGCAATAGACAAACAAATCGTCTCCGGGAACAAGTTCTTCACAACTTGACCCACGTTAGTTCCACAATGCAATATGCAACAATAAAGCATTGACATCCATACATTAACCACAATCAAAACACATTAATACCAAGAAGGCTCACCTTCAAGTGATCGGCGGTCTAACCGCCCCACACCACCGGTCCGACCGATTTCAGGCCGGTCCGACCGATTCCATAACGGCGGTCGGACCGCCCGAAAAGACTTAGCCAAAATTCCATCGTGAAAATCCGAAACCTTCTGGAATTTTCAACTCAATAGAACTTTTGACCGGGAGCTCCAAAAATGATGTGACCACATCCAAGAGACTCCCCTCACTTGCCTACACAACCTATTTTTTGGATCAGCACCAAAAGCCACCTTTAGGCAATACCGGTCGGACCGGCCACCAGCGGCGGTCGGACCTCTCCACGGGCGGTCTGACCGCCCAACATCGCCGGTCGATCACTTTGTGGTCCGACAGATCAAGCAAACCCCGAAAACGCGAGATTTTGCAAACCAATAAAGCCATTGCCAATTGACTCATCATCCTGAGATCGTGCACATATCCTCACAATATCCACAATCTCCCCCTTGATGAACACATTGGTAATTTCACAGAAAATGTGGTTTTTCAGATTGAAAAGTAAAAAATTCGTCGTTTTCGCATAAAGGCACAACTTGGTCCATAAGCAAGAAAAAGCTTAGGAACCGACCAAGCTGGCTTCAGAATAGTATAAGCAAGTGAGATAAGGCAATGAAGGCACAAAAGGATTCAATTTCCAGAAAGTGGCCAAAAATCTCACTTAGGTTCATATGAAAGACAAATGTACTATTTGACCTTTGATCATTGTGAGTCTTCTTCAATAGCAAATAAAATCAGAAAAATGCAATAAAACCCAGAGACTCAACTCACTATGATCCCAAATTTTCAAAATGTTCATTTTTTTATTTTATGAAGTTCTTTTATATGAAACCTTATGTATGAAACCAAAAGTTCCAAAACAATATTTTTCACAATCCTTCTCCCCCTTTGACAATGAATTCATCAAGATGCATGGGAAAAGAAGGAGTATGATGAAATGACTTTATTTTAGAAATTTAATAAAAAGGAGCCATGACCATTATCTATGTAGACAGTACAAGAATTATACCAAGCCATATAAAGAGTAGAAGCTATCTTCAATCATGGCAAAACATGTACTGCAAAGCTAAGACCAAAATAGCAGTAATCTGAGATTTAAAAGAATTAAAACCATGAAAGGTTGCTCAATATCATAGCTTCACTAAAAGCAACCAAAAATGAGTCAAGCCATGTCTATAAGTAAAAAAAGACTCAAAACTGGAACTGAGGCATTTTGAGCATTAAGAATTTTAATATGAAGCAAAATTCAAGCACTTAGCATTTTGAGCATTTTCCTAAAAAGGATTTTTTCATTGTGCTAGATCTCAAGCCTTGCCGCGACCATCTCAAGCGATAAGCTTAAAAGAGTGGTCTAGGTCATCCAAAACTCCCCCTGAGTTCATGCCTAGTGCAATGGCAAGCCGTCTCATGAGAAAGGATTGGTGAGATCAATTTTTTCGCACAGAAAATCTCATTTTTTATTTGCTTGACTTAAGAAGTTAAAAAGCTCATTTTTCATCTCAAAATAAGTTCAAGACTCAATTTAACCTATATGACATTGCATGAATCATAAGAGGGTCACTAGAGCAAAACTAGTCACAAGATCCAACAAGACATGATTTGATTCAATTTGCTCACAGATATAAAGCTAGCAAGGTGAAAGCTAAGCTAAAACACGAAGAGCCATAAAAGAAGTCTAGCAAACTATCACTTGACATGACAAGGTATAGAGCATGAAATCAAGCCATACAAGGATAATAATCAAATCTCCACAAGTTTTAATATGCAATGCAAGACACTTGAAATGAAAAATGCATTATGATACAATGAATACAAAAAGAGCAAATTCCCTCAAAACATCCATGCCTCGGTACTGGGATTTGAGATAAAAGATCTAGGAGTCCAGTACTGAGATGCACGATACCTGGGAATAGCAGAAGAAGCAGCAGAAAAATGATCAGGAACAAGATCATAAGAATGCACACGAGAACCACCTGGACCTCTCTAAAACGATCTACCAAAAGATCGATACTCCCCCTGTCTAGGTGCTACCCGTGGTCTCTCCTCACGATATCCTAATCCAAAATGCTGCCTGGACCGACCAAAAGAGTCAACAAAGTTCTCTACAAACCTAGGCCTATATGTGGTACGATGAATAGACTGCTTAGCTCTAGAGACTACAGCTGGTGAAAAGACTCCTCTAATGGATCTCAAAGTGCTCATTCTCTCTTTCCTCTCAATCTTTGCTCTCTGGAAACAAAACTCAACAATGTGGCCCTCTTTCTTGCAGAAGGTGCAATGGTACTTGACCTTTTGAGGGGTCTGTACTGGTGAAACAGAAGCACCTTTCTTGCTAGAAAGAGTTTGAGCAGAACCTGCAGATTTAAAAACAACCTTTAAAGTCTTAGGAGGTTCTTGCTCAAACAAACCATTTTTCACAACTCTAGCAATCTTTGGTGGGTGATTCTTGGAAAGCTCTAGGGACTTAAAACCTAGGCCACTGTTTTTCACACTCACCTTGGATTGGTCTGGAATCAAGTTGAGTTTCTTTTTCCCACTAGAAAACTTCTCAAGAGTCATTTTGAGGTAATCATTCTCTTTTGCCAAAACTCCACAATTAGAGCACTTTTTAGAATTGATTGCCTCAACATGTTTGCTCTTAAGAAGGGCCACTTCCACTTTGAAGGCCTCACAAGACACACAATAGGACTCCCCAATCCTATTTAACTGCTCCTTAAATTTGACTCTAAAAGCCTCTTGTATCTTACAAACAATAGTTTCAACTTCAGCATGTAACATACAAGAGCAAGAATCAATGACTTTCTTGAAAGCAGTGAGAGACATGGATTTTTCAATTTTAGCTTTTTCTTCTAGAGTCTTGTTTAAAGCTTCAATCTCAATTGTAAGCTTAGGGCAATTTTCACAAGAGGCAGCTCTAGAATAAACAACCATTTCAGTCATCTCTTGCATTTTAATCCGATTATTCTTACAATGAGAGCAAGTGTGACTAGCATCAATTTTTTACAATTCTTTTAAAGAGCTATCCAGTTTTAATTCTAGCAAAGCACAATTAGAGCAAGTTAACGGAATAGCGTCTAAAGCAGTCACATCAAGCGGAATGACATCCATGCAAACAGAACTAGACTTGAGAGATTCTAGTTCAACAAGAGCATTTTTCAATTGTTTTTCAACAGAGGAATGAGCATTATTTAAGCTTGACAATTCATTAAGCAAGCTAGAGCATGAATCACAGAAATCATCAGGATTAATGGATTTGAGCCTAACAACTTCTAGGTTCAAATTATCAATCATAATATCATGTTTCTTAATCATTTTTGCTTGCTTATGCAATTTCTGTTCAGCAAGCACCAAAGTCCTTTTCATGTCAGCATTTGAAGGGCATACCTCATCGGGGTCACTAAAAGGATCCTCGTTGTTGGAGGAGTCGCTGTCGTGGCTGTTCTTGGCTATGAAACACATGTCCGTAAAATCACGAGCCTTCTTCTTGCCACGGGAGTCACTCTTGTCATCCTCCACCTCCGAGTCCACATCACTCATGCTCACATCCTCTAGAGCTTCAAGGACTCGGCCGATAAACTTGTGATAGTTTATCTTCTTGTGTTTAGCATCCTTCGCTTGAGGATGCCTATGTGACTCCTTCTCCTCCTTGCCCTTCAGCTTGGGGCACCTAGAGCGAATGTGGTTCGGCTCACCACATTCAAAGCATGTGATAGGTCCACCTCTCCTCCTATTTCTCACATTGTTGTAAGCTCTCGTGAATTTTGTGGATATGAGGGCTAAATCATCTTCAGGTAGTCTCTCAAGTTTCTCATCGCTCAAAGAATGCAAAGTAGACAAAGAAAAACCAGATGAGCTAACATCAAAAGAATCAGAATATCTACCCTTAGATTGGTCGACCACTAAAGCCATCGACTCTGTCGTGGGGAGACGCGAGATAAAATCAATCTCGTGCGTCTTCAACCTCGAGTAAAGCTTATCTATGGTAAGCTCACTCATGACAGTGTTGTCATTGATAGCAGTGATCTTCATCCCCCAGACCTTCACATCAAGTGCACCCAACAGCTGGCGTGCATTTTCAGACTCAGTGAAAATAAGATCAACAGCACGGAGATCATGAAGAATCTTGGAAAATCTTCCCCATAGCTCATCTAAAGATTCACCAGGCCTTTGCTCGATCTTAGAGTATGCTTTCTTCAGCTGGTTCTGTCTCACTTCCTTGATCGCAGTGGACCACTCGTGATAATCACAAAGAGTCCGCCAGATCTCATGAGCAGACAGCAAATGAGCAACACGCTCAAACTCAGATCGACTAAGACCTTGAATCAAAAAAATTCGAGCCCTGCTGTTGTTCCCCATATCTGGAGTGATCAAATTGTCATCGGCTGACACGACATAAGGGTTTTTCACCTTAAGCCAAATTGCGTGCCCTTGAGCCTCGATGAAGGCCTGCATTCGGGCCTTCCAATATGCAAAATCAACTCCATCAAAACCATGTGGCCTGAGTGTATACCTGTTAGTCGCCATGGCTCCAAAGACCGGTTAAGATCTATGAGAAGAGCTAACCGGCTCTGATACCACTTGAAGGACCGTAAAGGCGACTAGGGGGGGTGAATAGGCGCTTTCTCAACTTTCTCGCCTTAATCAAATTCAACATGAACTTTACTCCTTTAGCTATGAAAGCTAAGAAGATCAGTAAGCGCACAGTGGAAGCCATGTGCTGAATTTGATAACCCCGTTAACCACACGACACAAATGTAGAGATTTTATCTCACCGTGCAGTGCTGCACCTGGCGGTCAAACCGGCCGAGATCAAGGTCGGACCGGCTACTAACTGGCGGTCGGACCGTTGGAAATCGGTTCGACCTGCCACTACCGGGCGGTCTGAAAAGCGGGCGGTCGGACCTCCGTTGCAAAACCGGTCAGACCGATTTAGTCCAGTACTGAAAAACAATGCCCAAATTCAAAACGAAATTTGGTCCAACTTTTGATTCAACCTAAGAAACTTGACCAAATTTGGAACACACCTCCCTAAGGATATTAGAGACCTATTTCTAGCGACGATCCTCCAGATCCACTTCGTAGAATCGATCTCTCAAGGTTTTACCAAAGAAGTGCTCAAACCCTAGAAATATGAAAATCTTTGATTCAAGATTTGCTTGTGGGGGTTGATGGTCTAGATGATTCTAGGAGTATTCCCACACATCAAAACAAGAGAAAATAGGTCAAGAGACCAAGCTTAACCACTTGAATCACGGAAGCACCAAAATCATCCCAAAGAGAGAAGAACACAAAAGGAGACAAATGATCTCTCAAGGAAGCATCACAAGATTGATTTATCTCACAAGATGCTTACAAAGCCACTCCAACAAGGAGGACAAGAGCTCAACAAGGAGCACACACAATCTCTCCAAACCCTAACCTCTCCTCTCCTAACCCTAGAAAAAGGTAGAGGGCTCCAAATGCTTCAAGGGGTTTTACATCTCCCCCCTTTCTATTTATAGGAGAGGTCTAGGGTTTCACTTTTGGGACCCACTCACACATGGGACCCACACACACAACAGACTGTTGAAGCAATCGCCTACTTCACCACGTGTAGGTTGATCAGCGGCTCTCATCCTGTCGGCAAGACTCTCCCGTCCGAATCCCATCGGAAACTCCTAGAGACTTGCACCGACTTCCGCACCGCCTGATCCAACCAGCTGCACAGAACTACCCGTTCGATCCATCTTGCCCATTTTGCACCATGCTTGAGTCACACGACCTCACCCGGCATCCATGATCGTTCTGGACCTCAGCTCTCCAAGCGTAGTCCTGATCCACCTCACCGTTGACGTCGTTGACCTGCAAGCCACCTGCACAGCAATAGACAAACAAATCGTCTCCGGGAACAAGTTCTTCACAACTTGACCCACGTTAGTTCCACAATGCAATATGCAACAATAAAGCATTGACATCCATACATTAACCACAATCAAAACACATCAATACCAAGAAGGCTCACCTTCAAGTGATCGGCGGTCTGACCGCCCCACACCACCGGTCCGACCGATTTCAGGCCGGTCGAACCGATTCCATAACGGCGGTCGGACCGCCCGAAAAGACTTAGCCAAAATTCCATCGTGAAAATCCGAAACCTTCTGGAATTTTTAACTCAATAGAACTTTTGACTGGGAGCTCCAAAAATGATGTGACCACATCCAGGAGACTCCCCTCACTTGCCTACACAATCTATTTTTGGATCAGCTCCAAAAGCCACCTTTAGGCAATACCGGTCGGACCGGCCACCAGCGGCGGTCGGACCTCTCCACGGGCGGTCTGACCGCCCAACATCGCCGGTCAGACCGCCTGTGGTCTGACAGACTGAAGCAAACCCCGAAAATACGAGATTTTGCAAACCAACAAAGCCATTGCCAATTGACTCATCATCCTGAGATCGTGCACATATCCTCACGATATCCACATTCATCTTTTTCTCACGCTCCCTCTCGCGCACCTCGCACTCCCTGCTCCTGCACGCCTCGATACGAGCTTTCTCCTCCCGACAGATGCACTCATTATGCTCGTCGTTGCGGCGCTCCTCCCGGATCTCGCGGGCCATTTTGACATCCTACTCCCCGTAGTCGAGACTCCACTGGTCATATGGGTGAATCTCCTGGTCTATTCACTTGCGGTAGCCACATAGCAGATCTGGGGATTACGGGTAGATGGGAGAGGTTGTTAGTCCATTCTTTGAAAGAGAAATAGTAGGGGAACACACTGTAATTGGTCCTTACTAGATGTCGATAGTTGCTCGTGTCCCAACGGATGTCGGGATAGTCACAGGAGTAGTTCGCACAACCCTAGTAACGAATGCCCAGGCTGAGCTGCTTCTTGGATTTGAAGAACTTGCATGTGTCCCTGCACCAACAGAGAGACAACGTCTCCCCCTCTGCAGGTGTTGCGACGAACGCTTCGTTAGAACGTTCTGGTAGGGGTTGCTGCTACGGGGGTGTCACTGAGGATAGCTGCCATCCTAGCATTATCCTCTTGTTCGACCCGGCCTGCAGTATCCCTTGATTGTTTGTCCCGGGCCCGAGCAACCCTTGCTAGTGAGCGGATATCGTCCCATTGCTTCTTCTGCATCTTATCCATCCCGACGTGGTGAAGCAAGCTCTGGTGTAGTGTTGAATTTGGTTGTGTAGTGTTCTCTCCTAGATATCTTCCACTTTTTTTAATAAGCCACAGGGTTGGCATGGTATGGTTATTTTCATGTGAGTAGCATGTGAGGCAAAGTGTTATCTCGTCTTACTTTGAAGGGAGTTGTCACGTCCTGCTTTGCAGAGTTCTATCTTTTCGGACTGAAAAGCTCAGGAGGCAGAGTGTTGTCACATCCTACTGTGCAGAGTCTAAAAAGCCGAGGAGGTCAAGGTTGTCAAGTCGATCTGAAAATCATAAACCCTAAACCTAAATCGTAGGGACTTGCCCCCTATGCTAGGCGCGGTACGGGACCTGCACCCCGTAGGGGGCACCGTCACGTCGTCAGCACGTTGCGTCTCGTCGAGTCACTCGCTATCTGCGTAGGACGAATCTTGCAGCCACGTAGCGTCGTTTCAGCACAAAGCTGCTTCGTTGGGTCATGTCGCGCGCAGAACTACCCTGGGTATGGGGCACGGTAGGGACCTGCCTCCTGTGCTAGGCGCGGTAGGGGACCTACCCCCTCTGCCAGGCGCGGTAGGTGACCTGCACCCTGTGGGGTCGCTGTCACGTCGTCGTCACGTTGCGTCTCCTATGCTCGGCTATTTAAATGCGTGGCCGCACACTCATTCTTCACAAGCCTCAGGTCTCACTCGAAAAGTTTTCCCACTCGCTCGCTCGCTTGTTCCTCTCAGGTATCTCTCCCTCTTTGTGAGGTGTCTCCCTCTGTCGGAGCAGGAGAATTAGTACTTAACCGTTTTGTTAGTCCTTTGTTGGCACCACTTGCCGAAGTCGTTACTAATGCGATGCATGTTTGAATTTGCAGTCTTCCGTGTCTGAGGTTAAGAGACGGTAACGTCATAACTGTTCATTTTAAGAATGTATGTATGGTTTTTGTGTTGTGTTTTGGTTGAAATATTGTGTTATTTTCGTCAGAAATGAAGACACTGTACGTGTTCCACGGTAACGTGCATGGCGGTCCAGACGGAGTTGATATGTCAAGCTGCCAACGCGCTTTGCTAAATGTTCCCAACCCGGCACACGTGGATTTTCTCGAGCTACGATGGTGCATTCGGCCGTTGTTCGATAGGCACGTCGTCAGGAACAAGATAGTAATAGAGGCGGTCACCGCCACGACGGTCCCAACACACGGGAAGATGTCGTGGGGCTTGGCGAAGGTGACCAGCAGTGCTATGTGGGCACAGTAAATGGAGATCGTTAGCAATCCTCACGCTCTGATCTATTGACGACCCATGGTGTATGTCCATTTTGTTTAACCTACTCAGTCTTCAAGGGGGCCGCTGTTGAAGGGGGCAGCAATGCTCTTGCCCCCTCTTCGGTTTGTTGATGACGGGAGAGGTCTCGGGAGCGCCAGACGTTGCTAGGCAGGATGCTCCAATTGATGGAGATTCTGGTAGTTTCCAACCGAATGAAAGGTGTGGATAAATGGCGGGGGTGCTCGTGTTGACTATCACGAAAGTATCGATGGCATGTCCAAGGGCACTGCCATCAAAGATGAGGACGACTTTGACTCGCAATCCAGTGAGGATGAAGCCGACGATAAGGGTGGGATCGTCGGTGGCATTGTGTCGACCGACATGGACTATGTTCCAAGTCGGTTGGATTAGCAAGCGATCTCTTCCCTTGTTCTTCCACAGGAGCACGAGTCTTCATGGGCCTTCGATGTGGACACCCTACTTGTGGGGCAACATTTCCCACACAAGACTACCGCCAAGCAAGCTATCACCAGTTTTGCGGTGAAGACTAGTCGGACTTACCGAGTTTACAGGTGAGTTTCGACGTTGTTTGTTGTATCTTTAACTATCTATAGTACATCGTACTAACCATTATCTGTCTTCCATTACTGCAGGTCTAACCCTGACACGTACATAGTTAAGTGTGTGGTTAGCTCTTGTCCTGACAAGGTCCGTGCACAGAGATTCGCTAGGGTGGGAACGACCTACCGCATCACAGTCGTGACAGATCACACATGTGAGCTTGAGGAGCCGTTGCAAATGCATAGGAATGTGACCTCGGGCTACATCGCGACCATCATAAACCAAGTAGTTGTCGTCGATTTGACCATTTCACCGAAGGTCCTGATGGTTGACGTAGCGAATATAGTAGAGTATGTCGTTAGCTACAGTAAGGTTTGGCTAGCGAAGCGGAAGGTGCTCGAAGGTTTGTACGGTACCTACAAGGAGGCATATGACCTAGTCCCGAGAATGCTGAAGTAAATTGTGGATGCTAATCCGGGGACATGCATCAACAGGGTGGAGAGGCCCCACCCGTCGAACATGCCACATTCTCTAATCCTTGATCGAGTCTTCTGGGCATTTGGCTCGGCAGTCGAGGGCTTCTCCCACTGCCGTCCCATCCTGACTATAGACGGTACATTCCTTTGCGGAAAGTACAAGGGCACCATTCTCACCGTTGTTGCTGCTGATGGCAACGACCAGTTGCCTTCGTAATTATGGAGAATGAGAACACTGGAAGTTGGCTGTGATTTCTGGCCAACAAAAAAGAAACATGTTGTAAGGGATCGTATGAATGTATGCATCGTCATCGACCGTCATGCCGGGTTGCTGTCCGCGCTGCAAACCATGTAGCACGGTACGAGCCCACCATTCCAATGAAATGACATGCGCACACGTTGGCTTGCCGCGCCCGGGGCCTGGGGCGGGTCCCCTGCTACGCCCAGGAACAACGGTAGGTGCACTATACAATGACTAAATGTACGAATTATGACAGAAGAGAACTAATTTTAAAAATAAAGAAGATTAGAGAGCCAAAAATACCAAAAATTCCACTATCAGTAACAACCATATTCTTCCTTCCACCATCAAATTGTCACTCCCGTCTGTCCAAACTTGGTCTACTACCTTTATTGTTTGGATCGGAGGAAGTTTGGAGGAAAAGTACAGGTTTCTCATTCCAAAGGAAAGTTGCAGTATTCATGCGTTGGATCAAATGATTCTTCCTTTCAATTCCAAAAGAATAGCTCCGAAACCCGAGATTTCATGGGAAACTTAAAAAGAGGCTAAGGCCTGTTTGGAACTCAGGAGATGAGAACGCAAAAAATGGATAGGGTGTTTGGTTCAATGGCATGAAAAACACACGAAACTATAAATTTCAATATATGTTTGAGAGAGAGATGGGAGGGGAAGATTGGATAGCGACTTTGGAAGGGAAATTTTCCCATGAGCTCTCACCTATTTTTTCTTTTCCTCCAAAGGCATAAGAAAGAGGGAATTTTCCAAAGGAAAGGAAAGAGGGAATCCTCCATTCTAAACACCCATTTTCTCTAAAATTCCCTTGGAATGCAATTCCTCCGCTTTTCCTTTCATCCAAACAAGGCCCTAGCTCTTGGGAATCTTTCCTTCCCACGCCAACAATCAAAGCGGTCTCTCTCTGTCTCCGAGTCACCGGCTGACTGCTTCTCTCTTCTTTTATTAATTACACTATCCGATCAAGGGAGTGACTCACTGACCTAATAGGCCCACCACAATATATCCCCGCATCATTCAATATATTCTTTTAATTCTTGTGTGTTCGTCGTTCATGCGATCCAAACACCAATTCATGTGTCTTTCCTATGTTTTTGTTTTTGGACGAACAACCGTTCGGGCATTTTTATCTCCACATGAGTGTCGGGCCAAGAAGGTCTCAGTCTAGGGGCCACACACACGTTTTGATCTTCATGAAGGTGATTTGCACGGTGATTTTGCCTATCCAGGCATTTGGGTTATTTTCTAAACCAGGAGCGAAATCGACCTTTTCGCCCCCTTGTGTAGGTGCGTTTGGCATCGTGTGTGACCATTTCAGATGCCTAGAGGGCAACAACGATGCTCGGCGCCTGTTGGACCGACACAAGGTGCCTAGAGATTGGGGCACGCTAAAAATGTTTTTTTTGCCAACAGCTGTTAGGGCTTTTGTATCTCCATGGGAGCGTCGAATCAAGCCGTTGTCGGTCCGAGGGGTCGCGCATACGATTTTTGACATTTACGGAAGTGATTCGTGCGGTGATTCAGCCAATTCGGACTGCTAGCATATTTTAAAATTAGGGGCGAATTCCACCTCTATGGACCCGTGTACATGGGTGTTTCGTATCGTGTGTGACCGTTTCGAACGCCTAGGGACACCGTGGATGCTCGATGCCAGTCGAAACAAAAGTTCCTTGGCACTATGAAAAGTTTAAGCAAAGACATTAGACCCCACGTGTTTCAATTCCCGGCTTTGCGTCCACTGCACTGTTGTATCTATGCATGAATCTAATAGAATAACGGTCTGATTTGAGAAATTTGCACACATTTAGTCCTTCGAACGTGCAAATTGAATTTGAACTCTATAAACTTGTAAAGGCTATATCACTTGATCATCTCGTCGTCGTGGCTGTAACTATTGTGTCCTCCTGTGGATCTGTGGCTGCCTCCTCAATATCGTCATTGTCTATCCACGTAGGTTCCTATTGGGTCCCCAAAGTGTGTCCCAAGTGAATGAAGCCCAACCTAGGAATACTATAAAATTTCTTGTTTCTTTCCAGATTCTTTTTCCTATGGGCCGAGTATCCTTTCGACCTTTTCCTATCCATGCCTGTAAGAGTTTGATAATAAGACGGAGTATCCTTTGGTTTTCAAACTGATTTGATTCTTTCTTTGGGTTTTGATAATAAGACGGAGTGTTTTTTTTTTTTGAGACGGAATTAACATTCCATTAACGTGACTGCACAGCCAAATCGCTGGGCACCGAAGGCATTACAAAGTCTGGGACATTGCCAAGTCCAAATGAAGCCTCCAGTCCGACATCGACACCATGCCTAGCAAGGTCATGGCCAACTTTATTGCACGATCTCCGGCACCAAGAGATCTGAACCTCAAGAAAGTTGCTATTAAGCATCAGCTTTAAGTCCCTAATTAGCACTCCGATATCTGAGTCATCGTACTCGAAGCCTCGGAGAGCACTGACACGGTTTGTAGCATCCACTTCGAAAATTAGTCGCTCCACGCCGAGATGCGAGGTGGCCTGTACCGAGCGGACTAAGGGGTGGGTTGGTTAGCTGGTGCTCTAGGCTTTCCGTACGATGGGTAAAAAGTAGCGCTTAATCTAATAATTTTTTAACAAGCAAGCATGAAGATGTGATGTTTGGTTGGAGATATAAACCTAGAGAAAACATAAAATTAAGAAATCATATTTTGAGAACGAGAAAGCATAAAAATCATGAAATACGCTTTCGTAATTACTCTTCTAACACCTGTCAAATCATCCCCAACCGTTTTCCTCCGAGCGCCCCATCCACAAATTGCGGCGAAAGCGGCGTCGGGATGCAAACACGGCGGATTTGGCGGCGAGATGCGGGCGCCGCAGCAGTAACAGCGGGATGCAGCTGGGCGAGGAAGCAGCGGCGCGACGCAGGTGAGGAGACAGGATTCGGCGGCGAGATGCAGGCATGGCAAACGCCGGGTGGAGAGGCGGCGCTCAGTGGAGGCCACGGCGGAGCTCCGCATCGGTGGAGGCCACTCTCGGAGGAAGACGACGCCTAATACCCAGACGCTCAATTTTGCCTAGTGGAGGTTGCCTGGACCAGGGAGCTATTCAGAATGGCAACCAAACACACCCCAGTAGCGTCCCGGCCTCGCACGCGCGGTCCAAAACACGAACCAAGGCGTGTTTGCGGTCGGACGGGCGCGTGTCACCGGGCGATGTGGTGCGCACGTGACTGTGGCTCGCGCAGCAGGCTGGACCGTACGGCGCGGAGACAGGCGGGGCGTTGATCGGGCGGCCGGCCTTTTATCGGTGACGTGGCCTGCGAGGTGTGTAGTAATTCCTCTCCCACCACCAATCCGATTTTTATCTGGTTCTCGACCTGCGGCTGCGGATGCCACAATGCTTCCAACGTCTTCTCTTGCAGATCCCGGACCAGCCAAAACTAGCCTGGCTTGTCCCAGCTGCATTCCTCTCTAGACCAGTTCAGCACCCCATATCCGTGCAGCTGTGTCGATCAGCTGATCTGACATTCTGACACTGACACTGTCCGCAGCAGGTTCCTCCCCTGTGCGTGGTTGGTCTACGAGTAAATTCCCTTGGTAACCATGGATGCCTGTGCCGTCTCCCACTCGCCAGATAATTAACTCCGTTGAGTAGGTTAATGCCCTCGAGGATGCTTCTCCACGCATATGGCATCCCGGCCTTAGGTTTAGCACGCAACACATCCTAACCAGAGTTTTGAAAATCGGTATCAAGATTTTAGCAGGTGCGATAGGGCCGGTTAGTAATCTCCACCCTTGCTGAGTCAGCATGGCTAAGCTAAAAAGTATGGAGATCCCTGAAACCGAGACCACCTTCGTTCTTCGGCAAAGTCAGCTTTTCCCAGCTCATCCAATGCATCTTGTGCTCGTCATCTTGTTGGCTCCACCAGCAGCGGCAGATTAGAGTGCTCAACTGATCACAGAGTTCATTCGTTCAATCGAACCACGGCATCGCATATGTGGGGATCGCCTACGCCATGGCCTTGATTAGAATCTCCGTGTGATGAGCTTATTATAAAAGTAGCCTTTTGTCCCGTGAACAAAACCGTCGCTGTACTCGACGATCAAACTGGACTCCACTCCTCGTGCTGAGCAGTAGTTTTTACTGTTGGAAGGAAATGCCCATAAATACGGTTGGTGATCGATCGATATGCATCTTCTCGTTTACAAATTACAACCAGCGGCCATCTCTCCTTAGTCCTTCCCCTTTCTCTCGACCGGTCGGCCAATCTACTTACCCCCAAAAGCGCAGCAGAGAAAAACCAAAGGAATTCAAGGTACAGAGTCAGAAAATGAAACCCAAAACTCAATGCGTGCACTTTGAACACAGTTCATCACGCATCTCTTTTACATCAATTTTTATTACAAGTAGTTCGACACCATCTGCAAGCTCAAGCTCTTTTGAGCACGGGCTAGCTAGGTACACAAATTAAACGGAGCAGGAAAATTTACCGATCATATCGATCCCTAAAATAGACGACAACGTCTGTAATAACACTCGTTAAACACCACATCTCACATGCGCGCGCGCAACATGCACGTACCGGCTGGGACACCAAGTCTTCATGCATGCGCAGCGTCCACGCCCATGCATGCATATAGCAGAGGACTTAGCGTCCGCCGCCGCCGCCGCCAGCCCCTGCACCGAACCCGACTCCGACGCCGACCCCAACGCCGATGCCGATGCCGCCGCCGAGGCCCCCACCGCCACTTCCGCCCAGTCCACCGCCGTGTCCAAGCCCGCCACCGAGTCCGCCTCCGTGCCCGAGGCCTCCTCCGGCACCACCACCCAACCCGCCGCCGGCGCCCCCGCCACCACCGAGGCCGCCTCCGCTCCCACCGCCAAGACCGCCGCCGCCGCCGCCATGGCCTACCCCTCCGCCAGCTCCACCACCAAACCCACCGCCTCCACCACCGCCGAGGCCGCCGCCTCCGCCTTCTCCACGTCCCACGCCGCCGCCCGCTCCAAAGACTCCGCCTCCAAGCCCATCACCTCCGCCGCCACCCATTCCGCCGCCTCCACCGCCACCAAGGCCTCCGCCGCTGCCAGCACCACCGCCGACGCCACCACCGGCTCCAAAGCCGCCGCCTTTCCCGCCACCTCCTCCAAGCCCCCCGCCGCCGCCGCCTCCAAAACCACCACCACCCCCAAGCCCACCTCCTGCACCACCTCCACCTCCGACTCCACCTCCGAAGCCACCGCCTTTACCACCTCCTCCTCCGAGTCCGCCGCCACCTCCTCCACCACCGAGCCCACCGCCGCCGCCGAGTCCACCACCTCCACCAAGACCGCCACCGCCACCGAGCCCACCGCCTCCACCGAGCCCACCACCTCCACCGGCTCCCCCTCCACCCCCAAAGCCACCACCACCTCCGAGGCCCCCGCCACCACCTCGACACCGCCCGAAGCGGCAGTCACGGCCATACGGTCCACGCCCAAAGCCGGGGCCGCGTCCGTACCCTCTCGGCCCACGGCCGAAGCCCGGGCCACGTCCAAACCCCCTGGGCCCGTACCGCGGGCCGTCGTCGAAGTCAGCACGAACGAGAACGAAGCACCTCAAGCAGAGGAAGGCGACGAGGAGAGCACAGAGTGGCTGTTTGAGGTGGACAGCCATTGCCATCCGGGTCGACCGGCCGAGAGCAATCAGCAATGGCTATTGGCTAGCTAATGATCAGTAGGTTCGTGTTTGCTTGTCTGGTTTGCAGTGGCCGGAGGGGCTGTGTGTTTATACAGGGAGCGAGCTGACGAAGAATTGACGAGTGAAGCGATGGAGTGAAGTCTAGCGCTGTGCTAAGGGAGGTCCAGTTGGTTGTGGGGTTGCCGCGTTTTGGGGCAGGTGAGAAGTAAGGAGAGCATTAACTCGGCGATGGTGTTCTTGCTTGTCACTGTTACTGCTACCGCACTACCTGTTCGAAATAACATTACAGAGGAAATAAGTAGTGGTAGTTTAGCTAATTGCTAATCAAATTACAGAGGAAAAATGGTGAACTAATCTGAACATTTTAGTGCAGAATACTTCATATTAATTGTGTGGTCATCTACATGGTCAGAACTCGATCAGTAGTCAGTACCGCAAAGCAATGCAGTCAACGACACTGGTACTTCTGTGTACAAAGAGCATCGCAGCGGATATATATGGGGGAGTTCTCCGGTTCTGCAAACCCGGTCGTGTGTAGTCCATCCCAAATCTCAATCAGAGTACCTGTCGCTAGTTACTACATTTCAAATCGTAATTGGATAGTCCAAAGGAAATGCAGGGAGTGTCACTAATTAACTAGAGTTGCTAGCGCTACTAATCAGCAAATGCTCACACAATCTATGAGAGAGACGCGCATACGATAATTACTGTAAGTTCAATAATTACTAAGTTACATGCGCCAATTAATTCACTTAAAAATTTGAACCGATGAGGAAAAACAGTCAATTCACTTGCACTTCAACAATCCTTCATATGTAGGTTTCATCAAGTCTAAAATGTGGAATAGAAATATACTATAATTATTTTTTTAATTACATCCGTCAGGTTTTGACCACTTCACTCTAACATCATATTAAATTATATACAGCAACTAATTCCTCCAAAAAATTTAAATTAACAAGAAAAGACCAGTACTTCACTTTATACTTCAAAATAACGTTGACATTGATGCATGCCACCTCGATCTAGACGCGTGAACTTACAGCTCGAATGCGCACGCAGTGGCTGATCGACCATGGAATGATACAGTGGGTCAGCTGCTGCCTGCCTCAGAGTTACTTTCATCCGGCAATATAATTGGCACACATGGGTTAGCGTCTGCAGGGGAAACTGAGGCCCATTGGTTCATTGTATTCGTCGTCGGTCGTGCTTAGGAGTGGATATGGAATTGGATATTTGTCTTTTAGAGTTTTTCTCGAAATTAATATAATTAGATTTAATATCATTTTGTTAAGAGTTTAAAAGTTTTTTTTAACCGAAGTAACGAACGGAGCGAGTCAAAGTAAAATTCAATTCAATTTTATTTAATATTAACTTATTTCATTGTTTAACTTATTAACTACCTAGTGTAATTAAAGTAGCCTTATTTTTTTCCACACCTATTCGCGCAAATTTTTATTGTTAATTAACTTTTTTAATTTTATTTTAAAGTTAAACCCTCGCGAATTTTATTTTCAATTATGACCCTTTTGATCACGCTACCACCCGTAGCGTGACAAAACAACACTGTCACGCCGGTCTGTATCTGGGCAAACTCTTGTCACGCCACCACCCGTAGCGTGACAGTGTTGTTTGGTCATGCCACCACTAGTAGCGTGACAAAAAGTGCTATTTTAACAGACTTATCCTATCACGTGATAATATTATTTTGTCACACTACGGGTGGTGGTGTGAGTAGAAACGTCAAAATTAGAAATAAAGTTCGCGGATTTTAACTTTAAGATATTTTTTTTTAAAGTTAATTAATAAAAAAAATTCTAATCGCGCCCGATGCCTGACCGGTGGTAGATAGCCGCAGTTATTGCTTGCTTATTTTCGCAGCATTGAAGGCTTCCGTCTACAGCCCTGACGGACTAATGTTACTGTAGATCGACCGAGTGCATGCACGCAGTGTACCTAGGCACCATACTGCTACTACTACTCCCATATCTGCCAACCGTGCAGGCTCTGACTCGGAGTATGGTGCTGTCAACCGTGGTTGACTTTTGGATCTGGAGACTCTCGTGCTGTATCAGTGGCACAGTATTCTCTCAGTCAAAGTTAATTTCAGCTGGCCAGATGTAGCACGTACTGCATGCATTTTACGTTCCGATGGCTGCACCCGGTACTACGTAGCCGTTGGATCGAAGAGGGTCGCTCGATATCTACAGGGCAACGCACTACACGTAAAGCAAATAACTGTGTCGGTGATCTTTGGTACGGCAAACCACTGCTGCTCCGTTTTGGAAAATGCACGCATGCTTTAATTTATCGAGGTACCGGCCTACGTACATGGAGAGTTGGATCAAACTTGATCAACGATAGATCACTTTAGAATTTTTATTAGGCACCGCTTTGGATTTGCATTGGCGCGCTTAAAGAGGGGTGAAAAAGTAGTGAGGATTTTGTCCACACAACAGCCAAACAAACGAGCCAAACTCGGCTTGGCTCGCGAGTATAGTATGGCTCGGCCCAGGCGAGTGCAGAGGGTGGAGGCGGTCGCCGAGCTTGTTGTTCTTGTGATTTTATTTGTTAGGAATATGATGTATTTGTTATGCATGAACTTATACAATGGGTCTTGTAACTATTGGATGAATTGAAGCAATGGTAGAAAATTTTATAATGTATTTTGGATGTACCGCTGTTCTGGAGCTTGGATCGCGAGCTCAAACGAGCCGACTCGAGCCTGATCACGAGCCGAGCCGAGCCGAGCCGAGCCACCCTTCTGGCTCATTTCTGAAACAAGCCGAGCCGAGCCGAGCTTACTGTTCATCCGAGCTAAAACGAGCCGAGCCGAGCCAGGCTCGTCTCCACCCCTAATCATGATCTGACTGCCCAGGCCCCAGACCACTTTAATCCTCACCGTAGAGACTAAGGTTATGGATAATGAGTTTACATCAGTTGTCTACAGTCTCTGTCACGTAAGATTTAAGCTGATGTGGATGAAAGAAAATAAAAAAGAAACATGTTGTCTACAATCCTGTAGCCAACTGTATCACCAGAATAAAAAAGAAAATATTTTAGATCTATAAAAACATTAAAAGATTGTGTCATCTATAAAGATAAGTAAAAAATAACATATTGTATGAGTTGTCTACAGGTGATATAGAGAGTTGCCATAGACCACAGCTGTCTGTATTATTGTACATGCCCTAAGATATCGGCACCAAAGATAAGAAATTACACTGAAATCCATAAGAAAACAAGAGGTATATGTATATCAAATATGAAGTACTAGTAATTACAACATAAGGTGACCCTTATACGAAACTGAAGAGGATGAATTGGATTTATAAATCGTTTTCTTGATGATCTTGAATTAACAAAACATGTAGATTTACGGCAGGATAATCTGTCAAGCTAGCCTCGAACATTTACCAAACGGGGTCGTCTATTAAAGAGTAACCTAAAAAACTTGAAAAAAAAAGCTAAGTGACTTTTTTTCAGCCAATGGATCAAGATCCAACCATCCTCATCTCCCGCCTCACCCCATATATAAATCCCACCTCAACCCTAACTCATTCCCCGCCCCCATCCCTAGCACACCCGTGAGCTAATGCGTGGCTCCTTGTAGCTTCTCTATCACCGTAGAGTGTCTTCGCCAAGAAGCTGTCGCCGCCGTTGTTGCCCGTCGTTGCTCCAACCTTTCCGACCATCCTACGACACCGTTAACCCCTTTTGGTGAGCTTCTAGTAGCCCCCTAGAGCTAAAGCACCCATTGAATTGGATGTTTAGTTACCGTAGCATAGAAATCACCGCGACCACCCATGGCGCCGCCGCAGGAAACATTGTAACCGCCTCTCCGGTGACCAATGGTCTGCGTGCCACCACCACCAGGTAGAATTGGCATCACACCAGGAACTCACTGTGCCTATCCCTGAGCCAAGCCGCCCCGTTGTTCAGCGTTGATGAGCTCGCCAAGCCAGCGCGACACACTGTGCACTGCTCTCCTCTCTCTCTCTCACAGTGGGCCCACTTACGATTAGGATTTGTTTAACGCTAAACATAATGGTTAAATAGATTAAGCCGATGACATGTGGAACCGCCTGAAAACTAATTAAAAATCGAATAACCGTCAAATACACGAAGGAGCATTTCTTCCATGAGCTGGGCTACTTCGTCGTGGGCTTCGATGATTTATTCGACCTATTCAACCTCGCAGCCCTCGATGCCTCACTTCTACGATGCTGGACACTGTAAGTGTGTACAATCAAGTTCTACACTCACGTAATACCGACAAATATCACAACTCATTGCTTATGTATAGATACATGATGAAACATGTCCATCGACGGAACAAACCGGTGGGTTTCCTCGACCCACACGTCATCTCTGAGCAAACTATCAACGAAGACGCATCATACGTCGTCAAATACATAACAACGGGATTGCTTGCTCAGGACGACAAAGACTACATAATGGTACCGTACAACCAGAAGTAAGTGCTTCACTACTTGCTATACAAATTTCATTTGTACTTTATACGCAACACGAACTTTGGTTTATGACTATAGCAACATTCCACTGGATCTTATTAGTCCTTATACCAAAGAGGAACAAGGCAATATACCTTGATTCCCTACTAAACAAAAATCACGACTTCACCTTTCTGAAAGAAATACTTGACATGTATACTCATTTCCTCCATATATAACTCTATTGTAGATTTGTAGTCTTCCTTCTTTTAAAATGGTTGAGGATAACTTTTTAGAATCATGCAGGACGTTCATCAACTATGTTGCACAAGGAGGGCTATACCGCCACACTACAACACAGGACGCGATTTCTGGTACGCGCTACAACACAATAATGCTATATTATACTTCGTAATAATGCATCTCGAACTGACTGTACTTACATATGTAATTCTATTTTTGCAGTGCCGACAGCAAAAATAAGATCACCTATGTGCATTCTACGTTTGCCATCATATGCGATAATTGGTTAGTGCTAAGATGAAGGATCCCGAGTGTAAGATCGAGGTGGCCGACTAGAGGGGGTGAATAGGAGGTTTTAAAAATTCTTTCGGGCTTAAACAAATATATAATGCAGAAGCTAATAACGAATTAGTTTTGCACAATTAAAACCTAAATCAACTAGGCTCAACTAAGTGCACCAACAATATGACTACAAAACAATATGAGCAATCATACAATGATATATAAGCAATTAAAGTAAGAATGTAAATTGCTCAAAGTAAAGCACAAGTAAAAACAAGATGAACACAATTATATTTTACCGTGGTGTTCGGAGACTTGCCGGTCTCCCCTAATCCACGTTGAGGTAAGCCCAACCAGGTTGGACCGGCCCCACTAATTAAGCCAACACCTCCGAGGTAAGTCCAACCACTTGGACTGGTTCCAACACGAACCAACACCTCGCTCTACTGAGGTTGCTCTTCCTCCACTCCGGAGATGGCGAGCACCAAACCACTCACAACCACGCCGGGCCTTCTCACAAGCTTCTTGAGAAGATCACCAGGCACAACGCCTCCACGCCGTCTAGATGTCGGCAAACATCAAGCGTAACAAGACTCAACTTTCACTTGAACTAATCAAGTGTCAACGCTCAAGTGGATACACAATCCACTATCTAAGGCAACACATGCACTAACAACACTAGAACACTTTACAATGGCAGCAACAACCATCCCCAACCAGCCAAGGTGAGTATTTATAGCCCACACACAAAAACTAGCTGTTGGGGGGAAGATTCCCTCGAAACAGTGCAGGGCCGGTCGGACCGCCCATGCCTCAACGGCTATAAAACTAGCCGTTGGGCCTTCGGCCGGTCGGACCGCCAACTAATGGCCGGTCTGACCACTGCCAAATCGGTCAGACCGCCAAGGCTGGCCGGTCCGACCGCCCGAGGAAAATCGGCTAAGTCCCAAAATGGTGCTTCTCTAGAAAATACATTCCGCATGAACCCTGGAACTTCAGCACACCGGTAGTTCCGTTTGCACAACGGCGGAACTACCGCACAGAGAATCCAATTCAAAGGAAATCGGTCGGACCGCCAACAGCACAGCGGTCGGACCGATTTCCATCAACACATGATGGGTCTTCTCTTGTCTTGACGATCAACTCATGGTCATCTCTTCTTGATAAGCATCAACTCATGATGCATCCTTTACACCAAGCTCTTGACTTGATGATCAACTCATGATCATCCCAAGTCTTCATCATCTTTGAACATAACCTGTTCAACCAACTTATGGAAAGTGTTAGTTCCACAATGTGATTACCATTAGTTACCACAACAAACTATTATCACATAATGGTGGGACAAGATACTTCAATCTTTCCCTCATTGGTAATTAATGATAACCTCTTCATTTACACATAAATTGAATGTAGATAAATGTAACACAACGTGAGTATATATGAACTACACAAGTTACATATACTCACGACATGAGTATGTAAGAACTACACAAGTTCTATATACTCAAAACATGAGTATACAAAAACTACACAAGTTCTATATACTCAAACGAATATATTTCAAAGTAAAGATCCCAAATATATGTAGAAAATGGAATATGGATCAATACTATCGAAACCACAAAATATAGAATGAGCTCCTCCTAAATGTGTATATACACAAATGTGTAATTAGATCATATGCACATATTCAAGTTAAACTTATGGTTGAGTTCATCCTATAGTTTGGATCCGAGGAATGTAACATTATATAAGAGTATAAGATGTCGATTGCATACCTCGTTGAATTTCACCTTTATAGCCAAATGAGACTACACATGATAATACTAAACAAGAGAGTTAGTCTCATAATTAGATTTGTCATTAATAATCAAAACACTCCATTAACTCATAATGGCGGGTCTAGATCATTCATCGAGGTTTGTCAATCTCGCAATAATTATTTATTAAATATAAATATAAATATAAATATATATATATATACTTACTACTTTACTCATGCTAGCGACAGGACATAACCATAGATTTAGATGCACTCGCTATGAAAGATGTCTTGGAGGTTCGAGGGACGCTCCGCGCCTTCATCAAGATGGAGATCGTTAACGCCAGCGGAGAGTTTCACTCCGTCGACACCGCTGAACGACCTTAAAAATATTGATTCAATTGTAATGGATCATTTTGAGTAGTTGTAATCCAAATATAAATCTAGCGACAATATATACTTGAATATAATCTTTTCTAATTGAGTTGTGTCAAATGTAAATGATCACTTTTGAGTTGTGTCAACAATTGATTCATCTGTGTGATGCATCTGATTTCTGCTAGCTTGCTAGTTTTCAGAGGGCATGGCTAGCAATTCCTGAGGCTAGCCGAGAATAATAAAAAATAATTAGATATAAATGAACTATCATAGACGATTTTTGGTTGAAACCATCCATGAAGGGGCACTATCACAAACGGTTTCAACCAACAACCGTCTGTGATACACTTATATTACAGACAGTTCCATTTACAAACCGTCTATGATATCCAACATATCATAGACGGTTTGTAAATAGAACCGTCTGTGATACACTACGTATCACAGACGGTTCTTGTTGAAACCGTCTGTGATAATGCCCCTTCACAGACGGTTTCAACTAAAAACCGTATGTGCTGATCCTTATCACAGATGGTTCAAAAATTATCTGTGATAACCAACTGTTATCACAGACATAAAAATCTAGACGGCTCAAAAACCGTCTGAGATGATGGTTCCAAACCATCTGCGATGTACTTTTTTGTAGTAGTGTGATGACGATTGGTGGTTGGGCTACTATCGCCCATCTGGGGACATATCACCGCTATCCATGCATGGCACCTAGTTGCTCTTATGGCTTCTTTAGTTATTACTTCCTATTTACCGAGGAAGTTCCATGATAGTCAGGTGAGACCTATGTGTTGGTGTGAGGATTCGCTCTGGGTAGACATAAGCCTCACCGACTCATGGAGCCTATTTCACTTAATGTTTTTCTTATCGATTTATATTTATCAAGGAAGTTCCATATGCCTTAAGTGGAACTTTCAAGTATTGGCTAGACATCCGCATTACGCCCTTAGTGATGTCTACAATTGTGGGTTTTGTCTTTGGGGTAATTTATAATTAGTCTTACTACCTATGTGGCTTGACATATACTAAACTCATCCAATCGTACTAGGCTGATCTTTAGCTACAACATATGCTAACGACTACTTATAGCTAAGTAGGCTATTGCTACATACTGACTTATGTGTTTTCATCTACTTACTTCTTGTTCAGGGATTACCCCATTGGCTTCGGTTTCGATTGACTAGCATGAGGTTGTGACATAGCTACTGCTAACCTTCGTGACTGTCTAATAATACTAGTAATCTTATATACTATGAAATTTATATTTTAGCTTCTAGTTCTAGGTAAAACCTAGATATGCATGAGGCATATTCGCCATATAACGTTTTAATTGAACTGTGTTTGTTGAATGAACTACCTCCCAACTCACTCATTGTTAACAACCTAGGGTGAATAGCCACCTAAACATTCCTTATTGTTTATATGACTACTTATCAAGGTGTCCATTTGATGGTTTGACACCATGTTAAACAAGGGTCCTAGTTTGCTTTTGAATTGCTTAGCCGAATGACGCCTATTTAATTACCGTTGTAGCTTTTAACTTATCATTAACACCACTAGTCAATGTCTGAGTTCCATGGGTTAATGATATGCCAACCAATTCTAGTTATCATCTAATCCCTAAGCTAACCATTTTCCTAACTTATTGCAATTCTTAGTTAACCTACTTAAAATATGATTATGTGGGGCACAATGCTATGTATGTATTACATTGAAAGTACTTTGAGAGGGTTAATGAGCTATGGCCCACTGTCATTGATCTACTATGTGCATAGCTAGGTATTAGTAGAGATGAAGTTTTGGGTTTATGGACTCTCTTCAGAAATTTACATCTTCATACAAGGTCACAATAATCGACTGTAATCGATTAAGTTATAATTATTGCCATTATTATTATCATGTTAGCAATGTCCTATGGTTTGTATGTTATTGGGACAACTATACCCTGTATGATCTCTGATAAATCTTTTGAGCAATCCACTATTATCAGTACTACATCCATGGACTAGGGCCCCTTGTCAGTAGGATTCCTATCTCATATCACTTCTTATTCGAACTTACCCTTTCTAAGTTAATTGCTTCTTAGCACCCTAATCACTTTGAATTAACATTAACTAATATTGTAAAATACCAACTTTAACAACTAACTAACCTACAAACTTTCTTCCTAATGACCTTCAAGTTTTAGTGGGGCCCGCTGTTAGTCACACACTCCAACACATAGAGAGAGGGGAGAGTAGAGGCAGAAATAGGGGAGGGCAGAATGGATCAGGGCGGTGCACCATGCTGACGAGGGGGTTGACGGCGGCGGCCATGGGTGACCAAAATGGAACAGGGAGGCCTAGGCAAACTCATGGGTGGTGGTGTCGTGGTAGGAGGTGGCTAGTAGCGGCTGGGCGGCGACGTGTGGCGGTCGGTAGTGGGGAAGGAAAAGGGGGGGTGGCGCCTGAGGGGGGAGGTCTAGGGTAAGCATGAGCACCAGGAGAGCGAGGGGAACCCACCTATGCAATCGGTTGGGGAAGAGGAGGACCGAAGCGGTTTGGCGACGTGAGCTGATAGTGGCGCGACCGGTTCAACGTGGGGCTGGCGGCTAGACGATGGAGAGTGTGAAACAAATATTGGGGAAGGACTAGGGAGGTGTGGAGGTTCTCCCACATGGAAGAATCGACGAGAATCTCATTGGGGGCGACACGGCGACGGAGTTGGCCGTGAGCGAGGAAGACGATGTCGCCGTCGAGCACCTGTGGACTAAGGGAGAAATTGATTAAGGGGATTGGAACCTTGTGTACCGGAACACAATATGACGCGCACGAATACGGGAGGAGCTCACCAAGACGGCGGCGCGGAGAGGGCGGCGTCGGTGTGCCTGGCGGTTGGAAGCAGAGCTTGCGCTTACTTGGCAATCGGGCTCGGTGGAGGAGGAGAGGAGAGTGGGGATGATAGGGGAGCCGATGGGGAGCTTAGAGGAGGTGAACCCGATGTAGCTCAGGCACGGCTTATGTAGAATGGAGTGAACGATGCGGCGACGGTATGGCACCAACAATTGGAGCATGGCACGCGCTACATGTGGATGCGAGCTGGAGGCGTGCATGCGGGAGCCGTGGGAGCAACAAGGCAGGGGCGGGAGGGAGGCAACAAAGGCTACGGGTGGGCCTGGCCTGAGAAGGAAAAGAGAAAGAGAAAAGAAAAAGAAAATAATATTTCTTTTAACTCAGATATGAATTTAATTTCTTGATTTTCCTATTAGATTCGGATTTTAAACTTCTACTTATTTTCAGGCTTCATTGACTTAATTTAGATTTGTATTTCGCTAACTGATCTCTTGAACTCACATCGACGAATATCTTCAAAACAAATCCCGGAAACTCGAATGTCGGCAAGAGGTTTCAAAAAGTAAAAAAAAAAACTCATATTTTTAAACAATTGAACTTAAAGTGAGATTTAGGGTGTTCCATTAACCCAATTAGAACATGAAGTTAATAAGCACCGTTAGCCCAATTAGTATTTGATTAAATCTCCTAAACTCGCTTTATGCACCGTTTGCTAACTAAGCAAGCTCCGCCGGCAAATCAACATCACATATATGGCATAAATGGATATCAACATTGGCTTCAGAACGATCGATCGGCTTTCTATTCGGACAGAGGATGCTTGTCAAAGACCTTTTATATAGGCCTTAACTCTGCCATTTCACAGAATCATCATCACATTAGACAGGGTAACTGCATTTTGTAGTACACGTTTATTCTTTTATGCAATTGCAGCATCAACGATAACAACAACGAAATACAAATGTAGTGGAAAAAACAATCAAATATAGCCCTAATATGCTTTATTTCAGAAAAGAATTAGGCAGTGGTATAATCAAGCTGCTCGATCAAAAGCCACCGCCGCCGCCGCCGCCACCTCCTCCGGCGCCACCGCCACCGCCCGCTCCTGCACCAAAACCACCGCCATGGCCACCACCAACACCTCCGCCGCCGCCAAAGCCTCCTCCACCGCCACCGCCAAAGCCGTCACCTCCACTGACGCCACTGCCGACGCCCGCGCCACCTACGAACTCACCACCTTGCCCACCACCGAGGCTTCCTCCACCGCCGCCGCCACCACCGGCTCCACCGCCTACACCAGCACCACTGCCGAACCCTCCACCATGACCGCCAATGTTAGAGTTAATCTTGTTTAGAAGTTTCCGTTTTCTATTTTGTTTCCACGTAGAAACCGAGTACACTTCCTTTCCGAGTCCGATGTGAAGTCTGTACTCATAGCCTTTATAAGCAGCGTCAAGTGCAAGCAAACAGAACATCAGATTGTAAGCAACCAGTGAGCATTGTGAGTTTAGGGAAGGAATAAACAAAAAGAGGAGCGTTGCTCCAAGAAAAAGATTGTGTTCATGTGCCTTCGTTTGGTTTTGGTGTCTCCAGCAGGAAGGTCCGAGGCGAGGCGTTGCTGTTGTACCAGGCATAGCTACTAGCATCAAGAAGCCAAGGAAGAGCAGGGGCTCTACAGGGACGTGCTATCACGTGAAGAAAGAAAGTAGGAGAAGCGAAAATTCCAATAGCCAAGCCCGCCCCCCCCCACCTCCTCCGAAACCACTACCACTGCCGACGCCACCACCGACTCCACCACCTACTCCCGCGCCACCACCGAAGCCACCCCCATGCCCGCCACCGAGACCTCCTCCCCCGCCACCACCGGCTCCACCTCCCGCACCACCACCTACACCACCGCCAGCTCCAAACCCGCCACCGTGACCAACACCACCTCCAAGTCCGCCTCCGTCTCCTCCCCCAAAGCCACCGCCACCTCCGAACCCACCACCAGTTCCACCTCCAACTCCTGCCCCACCACCATGGCCTCCACCAAGCCCACCACCAAGCCCACCACCACCACCTCCACCGAACCCTCCTCCACCTCCAACTCCGCCACCAGCGCCGCCGCCAACCCCACCGCCCGCTCCAAAGCCACCACCGTATCCCCCACCCCACCACCCAGGCCGCCACCCCGCCCCCGCCCCCGCCCCCACTAAACCCACCTCCTCCGCCTAACCCACCGCTGTGGCAGCGCCCGAAGCGACAGCCACGACCGAACGGGCCGCGCCCAAAGCCGGCGAGAGCCACAGAGCTGAGCTGCGCGGCAATGCCGAGCAGGAGGAGGAGCAGGACGGTGTGTCTAGCTATAGTGGCCATGGTCGACTAGGTAAGTAGCTATAGCTAGCTACTCTCACTGGCTGTTGTTGGGATGGTACTTGGCTTCTTGCAGTGGCGCTTTGCTAGCTTTTGGTATTTATAGAGAGTGGAGACGGGGTGCTTGGTGAGCTAGCTGGTGTACTGATTTACCTAGGAGCGTACGTGATGGAAGGGGGTCGTGGTTTCTTGTGGCCGTTCGTTGGCGGATGCATGGCGCGAACGGTGCATTGAAGAGCCGCCGCGTTGGCGAGTAGTTGAGGAGAAAGACGTCAACCTGGAGAGAGAGAGAGAGAGAGAGAGAGGTATGGGACTAGCCAATGGTAGATCCGAAATCGAGAAGCGTGTGCAGCGAGTCGCCATCCCATATTGTCTCAAAACTCTTTTGAGCGTGCATGGGAATGGGTTGGCGCGCACATCAAAGTGAGCAAACTGAGCGTCGATCGTCTAATGCCGACGGCCGTGGGGCCGTACCCGTACGTGTTTCGAAAGGATTGGATTTGCACCTGTACTCTCGCGCTCGCAGCCCACGGGACTATGTTGCTGTAACGACGGCATGCGTGAAGATTTCAGAACGGTGTCACACAGAGATGGAATAATCACATTTTTCATCTCTGAACTATCAAAAAGTCCAAGTAAAAATGAATTTTGGTTTTGAGTAGCGGAGATGGAGATCAATATATAGCGGGCACTGAAAGGCACTGGCGGAGTAAGTACCATTACTCCGGTGGCGGAGCCGGTGTACGGGGTATAGTTGTATCTTGAAAAAAATTATTAAAATACTTAGTATATACACCCTCTAATATACGAGGTATACACTAACTAATACACATTCCTTCCTCAATTTGTCTTAGTAGCCTACAACCCACGAACCCAACAATCCCAGTAGCCAACAAGTGTAATGGTTCAGCTGTCTAAAGCCCACCAAACCACAAGTTCGACACCTCCTTGCATTCTGGTTCAAGATCGATCCTAAAATCCAATTCTCATCACATCGTACGTTTGCCTTAGTCGTCTGGCGTCTCACACTCAACCCCATTTGCTTAGTTACATTAATTGAGTATGAGTTTTTTCTATAAGTTAAATGATGCCGTTGTAATCAGTTATTTTCAAATCACGAAAGGTTGTATTTTTAAAACACACACGCGCGCACGCGTACACACACACACACACACACACACACACATATATATATATATATATATATATATATATATATATATATATATATATATATATATATAATACTTTCTACTCCCGGGTGTAGTTACTCCTACCTTTGATATACCACCTAAAAGAACTTGATATACTCTTTTATCACTTTAGGTATACTCATATACTAATTATAAGATACTACAATGCGAACCACATGAAAAAATTACAAGAGGGTCTATAGTTTTTCGCATATTTTATAAATACCTTCATACTTGCATTTAAAAAGAGGTATATCTAAAAAATTATACATACCACCCCTAAAAATGTATAAATACCACTAATATATACTCGTATACTACACAGACATACTCTCGGTTGCACAAGATACTCCCTACGTTATGAGATACAGAATATGGAGTAACTACACTGACTCCCGGGTGTAGTTACTCCTACCTCTGATATACCACCTAAAAGAATTTGACATACTCGTTTATCACTTTGGGTATACTCATATACTAATTATAAGATATTCCAATGCAAACCACATGAAAAAAATACAAGAGAGTCTATAGTTTTTAGCATATTTTATAAATATCTTCATATTCGCATATAAAAAGGAGTATGTCTAAAAAATTATACATACCACTCATAAAAGTGTATAAATACCACATAAGTGATCTTATATACTCGTATACTACACAAATATACTCTCGGTTGCGCATATATATATATATATATATTCAGTTCTAGTGCAAATATGTAATTTGTTTCGTTTCAACTTCCGCGCTATATCATTTAAACTTTTGTGTTAGAACGAATGTGTTACTTAAGTTTACACCTCTAAACCATATAATTTAATTGCCTGAATCCTGTGTCCACCGCCCATTTTTCCGAACCTCGCCCATACGCCGGCCTGGGACGTTGCACTGATAAAAACAGTGCGTTCATTTGGATTATTTTCATGACAAGAGAAGTACCTGGTGATTGGTGAAAGAAAGCGCTTTTTACAAAGGCAGCATCCGGTGACCTGCAGAAAAGAAGGGGCAAAAGGGAGTGCTACCAAAATTGGATTGGCAAAGCCTGTGATCTGTGACCCTTGTGGATCTAATTGGGAGCTACGAACTGCTCAAAAGATGCCGAAATTTGTGAAACGTTTTCAGCAGAAACGTGTCAATGACTAGAACAAAAACAAAACCAATGGTTGGTCCAAGTTACAGCATGAAGTTCGATATGGGAACAGTACAAAAGATTAACATTATAAAGACAACTGAATGGAGTCTTCATCTTCTTCTTTTAGTTTATTTCAAAACGTTCAATGAATTGGATGAGTATTTACAGCTTAGGATTATTCCCGACAGCTTGGGGCACTTCTCTACAAGTTGTACAAAAGGAAACATCCAGGAATTTCAACTACAAAATGGTCCATTCACTCTCATCAAATGGCCCCAACGCAGACAAAGGGGGTGGCAGCGGCACCTCTGATGCCTTCGCATTCTTTGAAAATATGGAAACCTTCTTGTCAAGAAGGTTTGAGAATATTTTTGTGTTATTTTCCTCTGATAATCTTTTCTCATCCTTTGGCGACGATTTTTTCTCGTCCTTTGGGGCACGCTTCCACAGTGGTTGGCGATCTTTGCCAATAAAACTGAGCTTGAGCTTGAAGCGATTTTTATTCTCGACAGACTTTTCGTCAGGTTGCTCCATGATCTGAAGAGCTTCTTCAGGGTGGGTTACTATGGCTTCCATCGTCTCATAAACCTGGCATGGCATCGGTATGTTCATACTATGCAATAAAACACTACAGGATGGATAAACAAAAGAAGAGTACCTTGCAGATCTCATCTAGCTTCTCTTTTGATATGTCATCTTGGTAAATGCCAATAATGTAGTCTTTACAGTCATAGAATAATTTTGACAGGTTGCTATCTGCTGGTAGCATCGATTCTGCTGCTACGAAGCATACAGAAAGCTGGCACTCACAAATAGCAAGCAGTAAGGCGTCAACATTCGACTTGAGATAAATAAGACGGAACTTATAAGGTAACTAGACAATCACCAACACACACAAAAAGGGAAAAAAAATATGCAAACGTTGAACTTACAACGGCAGCAAGTAGCTGCTCAAACAGTTTTGATGGTTCAATAACATCCCAGGCATCAAAGATGCTCTCCCTGCAAGATTAGATTGCTCCATTAGTCCATTATAATTAACGAATGATGTAAGATACAACACCAAAAATCATAATGTATTTTCTACTTACACGGCTAAATCTTCATCATATATAGGAGTCTGTAGAACAGCAGGTGTAGGTTTTGCAGCTTCCCATAATTCTTTCCACAAGTTTCCTTCTGGTTAACCACAACACATCAAATGGAAAAGATATTGAGTAGTGCTTCTTTGCTCTCCTAAAACATAAATTTCACAAATCTCCAAGCAATACGATCATATGGGTAGTAGGGGTGAGAGAGAGAGAGGGACTTATCACCTTTTGTTTGCATTCTATCACTTAGCCTACCACGTCTAGATGAGCCCTCCCCTACTGTTGTACTGCTTGCTGCACAATCTTCAGACCAATCAGGTGGAGAGTGCCATCTTACGAAGTCTTCCAGGACACATCCTGGATTTGCAGCCTGTTATGAAAAAGAAATTTCTTGTTTATGAAGTTTAATCTAACAGCCTTGCAGCCTCTGAGAAGAACAACTTTAAACTTACCTTGAAGGCCTGCATGTCTGATAAAAGTTGAGAGCATCCAGCACCAACACTAAGAATATAAATATAAACAGCATCACAAACATTGCTCCATTACTTTAAAAATAACAAAAACCCTAGCAATAGAAGTGGAGATACAGGATGGTATTTCACTTTCCAAGAAGGATCTTATTTGCAAGAGGCAATTATTGATACTCGATTAGAACTGAAATGAAGTACTTAGATCAGCAATGTATTATTCCCTTAGATATAACTACTGACATGCTAGCAGTATGGTAGTACATAATAAAGGTTGGCGTACCTTCCTGTCCGTAAGACAAGCTCCACTGTTTCTTTTATAAGTTCTGCTGTCATAATGGGGCCTTCCTGGATATAGATTTGTGAGTGTTCAGAACAATGAAAGGAAGGATCATAATTCACAACAGATGAGCTAAAAAACAAAGCAACAACTTACCTGTAGAATTGGGGAATATGTAGGTTCACCAGTTTCCAACAATGTTAAGTTCTCGGATGGACGATCAGCACCATACCGACAAACATAATCACCACTGCTATTTCGTGCATACATACCGCTGTCAAGAGACTCTCCATTTAAATAACTCGGATTTGAGTTGTCAATACTTGCCCGTTTTAGCAAGGAATCCAGTGACTCCGTAGCTGCTTTTCTTCGCTTTTTCCTGGCAATGCAGCAATTTATGACTTGTATCTCCTGATGTAGTAAACAACAATTCAAGTTCGGAGCAGCATCCAGTGGCATTCGAGGCACCGGTTGCCCATCGGACCATAGTTTCTTCAACTGCATGTATAACAGAAAATTAAATAAGTGCTTACATTTAGTTTGATTGTTCATTTTTAATAACTTAATGTCTTGCTTGGCTTGTGCTCTTACAGATCAAATTCGATTTGTAACACATGTAATGACCTTATGCATCTAAAGTCTTATTAACAGTTTAGTCTGGCCAAGATACATCAATTTCAAGGTAGCATTTCCTAAGGGGAATGTAATAGCAACACACTTACCTCAAAAACTACAGATTGCCAAAAGAACGCCATCTTGTGCACAGAACTAATTCTGCCAATAATCTCTGCTATTTGATGAACAAAACCTCCAAGTGGAGCACCATGGAGATCCTCAGACAAAGATGTTGAATGAAGCAATTCTGAGCTGCATTGACTTTTGTCATAGGGGAACTGTTCCTCTGAAAAGATAAGCATGTATCATTGTGCAATAAGAGATGCCAAAAATAGCCAAAATAGCAATGTAAAACACACACACACAGCACATCAAGTGAAAACATACCTATTTTGAACAGTGAGTACATCAAAGATCGTGTTTCTTCATCACCAACAAATTCAGAACTCGATCTGTCCTCCTTTTCACGGAGAACAAGTGATTTAACAACAGACAAACTCAAGCCCCCCTTCTCTTTCAGAAATTGGTCACCGTTGGACCTCATATCATTCATTGACTTGAAATTTTTACCATTTCTACAAGACCACATGAAATATTGTTAGTGCAGTTCTCATACCCATAGTCTAAGAGTAGTCCAAAAAAAAGCAATCTATTATCTTATTAAAACAGAGTTAAAAGAAGCCACCACATTCGCTCACAATAGCTAGAAATTCACATTAATCGGTGGAAAGAGAGATCTACACCGTCGATCGTGATGGGTCCAGATTATAACGGTCTAGATTAAAAGAAAGAGTCTATGTCAAGAAAATAAAACTGAAATTCGAAATAAAAATAAAATGAAATCAATAATTTGATTTCCATGCGAATTCCTAAGTAAAAGAGTCCATATCAGGTACAATAAAACTGAAATTCGGAATAAAAATAAAATAAAATTAGTATTTTGATTTCCATACAAATTTCTAAGTAAAATCCCAAAACAAATATAACGCGGAATAAAAAATAAAAAAATAGAAATTAGATTTGTATATGAAATCCAACAAAAAATAACTAAAATTCGGACTAAAAAATAAATAAAATTAGCAATTTGATTTCGATACGAATTCCAATAATTATAATTCATAATAAAAAGTAAACAATAATTGGTAATTAGATTTGTATATGAAATACAACAAAAAAATAATTGAAATTCTGAAAAAAATAAAATCAAATTAGCAGTACGAATTCCAAAGTAAAATCCCTGAACATTGTAATTTAAAAGAAAATTTAGCAATTGGATTCAAATACGAATTCCAAGCAAAAAGAACTGAAATTAGGAATAAAAAATGAAAGAAAATTTGCAATTTGATTTCCATACGTATTCCAACATAAAATCCTCAAATAACTAAAATTCTGAATAAATTAAATAATTTAGTAATTTTATTTCTATGTGAACTCCAATAAAAATAACTAAAAATGTTGAATAAAAATTAAAAGTATAACGAGAATGACACGAATGATATCCTGGGAGACACAAAAGAAGATACCACGTTTGCTCTCATGGTCACGTGTTTCTATTGTTGCTTCCTATGTAATGAAAATAAAAAATAACTGATTTTTTTTAATTAAAAAATACAAGTTCTAAGGAGGATAGCACGAATGGTGTCGGAGGAGACCACGAAAAAGTGCAATAGCATCGATACGTCCTGCAAGAAGGCATTATTCAACGGGGAAGCAAAGAGCCGAGGCGGCGACGACGGAGATGAGGACAATGTCGTGTTGCTCGCCGGAGCCATTGAAGAGAAAGACCAGTGTTGAATGAGCCATGGATAAAAAACCCGGCCGGTTACCGGCGGTTACCGGATTTCCTGATGGGGACCAGGATCCAAAATCCCGACCGGAATCCTTCAAATTCAAATTCAAAATCCTGACAGTTTCATCCCTAATTCAAACTCCATTTGACAAAATCCAGCCGGGATTTCCGGTTATCGACTGGTAATGGAGAAATGGCGCCGGGCGGGGTTTTGTCCGGTTCCAGTTGTTGGATCCTTGGAATGAGCTAAGGGCTACAATAACAAGTGGTGAGCGTCAGCATTGTTGAAGAAGTTAGTGACCAAAGAAACTCGATGATATTTTTTCCTAGCAGAGAGGAGATAAAGCTTTGCGTTGAAGACGATCTATAGATGATATGAGGCCATCGGGTAGCTAGGAGCGTGTCATCACTAGTGAGGGGCATGTTGTCGCCAGCGATGGTGAAAAGATTCCTCATATAGTTAGACAACAACTAAAGTAGACATATCAACATTAGTGAACATGGGAGGTCGTTACGGTTAGTGAGGAGGCCACAACATTGAGTAGTCCAAAGTCGAAGAAAAGGAGCAACTGATATGAGAGAAGAGGACGTCGAACATGTATAGCATCATGCATGCGTATGTGCATGCATCCGTACGAATAGAAGCGCAGGTGTACAAAGGCAGAGGAGCAAAAAGCTTGAAGTAGAGATGGTGTAGCCGTAGAGAATAATGCTTGGGGTCAATCATTATACAAATTTCGAAACAAATATAGCTGCGCAAATGCGCGGGCACCCTGTTAGTTTACATAAACAGGGAGTTTTTCGAAGTGTAAAATGCAATAAGATGCATCTTTTGTTGCAGCATTGAATACAGCTTCTGCACTCTAGAAATAAGGTGGATAGATGGAATTCTTAAAATGGTTGAATTATGAGATGATTTTGCCATTTTGGGCAGACCTATCTTTTGCCTTATAATAGTATATATTGCTAAAAACTAATCTAATTGAAAACCTGGATAACAATAACTATGCTTGGAACACAAACTTACTCAATGGCAGCAACCAATTGTTTCACCGCTGAAGATGGAGGAAAGGTCAGCTTTGTTGAAGAAGTTGACTTAGGTTCTATGTTTGAGCCATCCTCATCTGCTGAGGGTATTATTTCTGAGAACTGGAAGCAAGAAGATTTTTTTTCAGCTTATGTGACGATGCAACTGTTTTAACATCTAATTGCCTTTATAATGAGAAATATCACAAAATGGACTGGCAAGGATTCAACAAAGAGGCCTTTTAGGTGGATTAGAAAAAGAGTATGGGTACTCATTGCTAATTAAAGAACCATGCATATCAGTCACTCGCCACTCTCAGAAACTCAAGCTTCAGTTCAATTCACCAGAATATAAACATCCACCCCCACCATGATCAGTTACTGAAATACTAACATATGAAAATAGCTTAAAGATTCAAAAAATTCACTGCACATACCAAACTGAGCTTAACTCAATAACCCAATCAAACAAGTCACTGCTACTAACTGAAACTTCTGAACTTCTTCTACTCAAAACTTGCATACCAATAGTCATGATCTTGTCCAACTCAAAACTGAAAGATCCATGATCTTGTCCAACTCAAAACCTCACTACCGGTGCTAGGTGCAATCACCCGAACAGAGTCACCCGCGCTAACCTGAACTTATCAATAGTAGCGAAATAACAACACTTGCATACCAATTCACCACCCTAACACGACGAATCAACCATCTCACCAGTGACCACGTACCATCCATCGCACCATGCACCTCTCACTCTCAACTCACCCCCACGAGCGCAACGGTTCCACACGCGAAGCAACGGCCAATTCGATAGGAATGCCAAAAAAAAAAAGCGTACCTCATCGCGCGGCGACCTCATGTCCGGCGTCTGCCCCGTGGCTGCGGCGCCCGCGCCCGCGTCGGCCTGCCGATCCATCGACGTCCTGGGGGACGGCGCCCTTTGCCCGCCGGATCCGTCCGCATCTGCGCGCGCCGCGACCGATTCGAACCGGAGCTAATCAGATTCGAACCCCGAACCGAACAGAGGGGACGCGTGAGGGCGTGCGTACCTCGGAGGTCGGCCTTGATGTCGGTGAGCACGCGCTCGGCGCGGGTGGCGGCGGAGTGGATCGCCGTGCGCGCGCGAGACACGAGCGACGTCGTCGTCGACGACGAGGCGGGGGCGGGGGGAGGCAGCTGCTGCATGGCGGGGCCTACTTGGCAGTCACGCGGGGGAGGTGAGACAGGAGAGGGAGGAGGAGGCACCGCATGGGAAGAAGACTAAGGGAAGGGAGCCTTCGATTTCGATTTTTAATAATTGGATTTGGTACTGGCGTTGTTTGGTTATTTCGGCAAAAAAAAAAAAAAGAGAGCCCTTTAATCGCGTCGGTTTTGGCCGTTGGATGGTTGGGCCGTGGTGAGGTGACATGGCTAGATTTAGGTCATTAGGAGCTGTGGTTTGGGTGTTAAGCACTCTAAATACTCCTACATCAGCAATGTCTATAGCATGTCAAGTTGTCAACTAGGAGTGATGCTAAGGCCGATGAGAAATTAAAGGAGAGAGAGAAGTAGTATCTCATCTCATGCAAGACATAGCTTGTCATACAATCCAACACACAAGAAATAGCAAAAACTTATGTCCAGACACAACTTTTCTTTTCATTGATAGGGTCTAGTACTAAGAAATTACTAATGCCTCCTGTCCGGACTCCGGACCACGGTGTTGTTTACAGGACGATTTTTGTTCGAAAATCCGAAAAAAAATCGAATTTGCTTGAATTTGAAAACCTGGTCCGGACACAGGGTAAGTCAGATCCAAGTCGGTGCTATTCCAGTTTTTTTTTTCTCAACACAAATAAAAAAGATAGTGCCGTCGTTGCAATCGCAAATCATTTGCCGGCTGCATGAGGCTGAACATTTCTTCACTTTTGTAAACTCTGGGTTTTCTAGAGGCCACTTGCTGACTTGCGTCAGCAGAAGAAGGTTTCTTCACTCCTCAGAACAGCTACTTGGTCCTCTTCTCTGCTCACGCAGCAGCACCACTTAATCACCACGTGTTGCTAGACGTAGTCAGTAATCATTTGATGAGTGATGAGTAATGGCCAACCAATCCGACAGTGATGAACAAGAAACTAATGCCATCGATGTAAACATGACAAACATATACTTTATTTTATTAAGGATCTGAGTAACATAGCAAGATGCTACATGATTGATTATACCCACCACCAAAACAATTGCAGAAAGGAATAAAGCAAAACCAGGCACAAACGGGCACTAATTAACAGTGGTACGTTGTCTAGTCTGAGCTATATATAAACGGCAATGCATGCTTCAATCTGCTTTCAGGTCACTCTTCTTTGAACCTTTCGTTCAGGGTAAATCTCTGTGCCTACTCCAGACCAATGTGTCATCCTCTCATGACAAACAAACTCTGGTTTGCTGTCTCACTCAAGTCAGAGCGGTCTAGTCCGGCGACCGGCTGCCCGGCCGCAGAGTAGGGTGTTCTTGGGGATCGGGTACTCGTCGCGCCACGACGTCGACGGCGTCCAGACACGCAGGTAGAACTGCTGCCCCAGGTACTGCCTAGCCCAGTTCTCCGATCTCACGTTCCACATGCCCACGTTGTCAAGGGGCATGTAGATTGCAGTCCATGAATTGGGGTAAACCTGATGGAAACACAGAATCAATAAGTTTATGATCATTGCACAAAGAAGGCACAAAGATGTCAGTTTCGTAGCTATTCAGCATCTGTCCAGGAGAGGCCAATAAAAAAGGAACTGACAAGGCTAAAAAAATTCAAGGACGATACTACAGCAAGACGAAAAATACTATAAAAGATTATAGACAAAAAAAGGTCTACAGACTACATATATTTATTAGTTCCAATTCACTTCAGAATGTGTCAGGTAAACATATAAAAAAAGAACGTGTGATGTAAAGCCATTGCAATGCAAGTTTACTATTTAGGTGAGCATAGAAGCATTTGTTGGTTTGTACGCTACAACGGAAAGAATATTCAGATATGTCAATTTCATATGACTTGCCGAAGCAACATCGCACGATTACTGGTTTCCAAAAACAGGGGGTCCAAGACAATGAAATGTGATAGCCCCTTCAAAGCAGGAGGCTGGTGAAAGGAGTGTCCGCAGCTTCTGAACATGACATTGTGACTTTCCTGATGGAGATTGGTCACTACTCACTAAATGGTTTATGAAAGGGCACAGGAAAGAACTTATCCAACAAGGCGGCTGAATGGCAAGTTGGAGTGATCAATGCAATGCTGTTGGTGAAGTGTGGCCCAAAAGTTACCCTGACTTTTAAGTAACAGAGATTAAAATTAACACGCCATCTTATTTCAGGATTACTTTGCTGGTTTTAATAGAAAATCCAATAACAAATAGTTAACTAGCCTGATGACCTTGGCAACCACCGTCAGAATATGCTGAACATTGGAAGCAACTTAAACCTGGATTGCCTGAAACTTACAACGAATTTTGATGCATGAAATGATGTTATCATGACTCGACCGAATCATAAGACAGTTCAAAATATCACTATCATTTCCACCCAGTTTCTCAATAAGTTAAAACTGAAACACAATATAACCTTCATAAGTGGCATATTCAGAAGAATGCACAGCATTTGTACCTGGGCAGTGTACCGCGAAACGGCATCCCTCAAGTTGTAGCTCTGCCTGCTTGCTGACGACCACTTCCCACCATCCATTCTGCACGCGAAGTTAGACCCATTCAGATCACCAAAAGTAAAGGCACACCAAAACAAACAGGCAAGCATTCTACATCCTTGAAAAAAAATGCGCATACCCGACGACCCAGAAGGCGTAGCCGTCGATGTGCCACGACTGCACCTCGTTCTCATAGTTCTCGAACACAACCTCAATGTAATCCCTGTAGCTGGCCCCCATGACGGACGTCTTGAGGTAGGCGCTGCCGAAGGTCGGGTTGTCGGAGATGGTGCCCACCGAGAACACGCCCGAGATCTTGTAGTAGTCGGCGATCTTGAGCGGCGTGTCCGCGTTGACGAACGACACGCTGTTGACCGCGTACCTCTGCTTCCCGTTGATGGTCGCCGCCGAGTTGGCCAGCCTGATGGTCCTCGTGGTCGGCACCAGGCCGTAGTGGTACGAGCCCTGCGGGTTAGGTCTCGGCCCGCTGGCCGTCAGGTTCCATCTGGTTGCAAGTTTGCGTCACCAGGTGAGCCACATTGTCAGTCACCGGTGACTGAACACTAGTCCGAATTTGTAGGAAGAAACTGAAACAATCTGACAGACTGATCAGTGCTACCTGATAGAGCGGGCCTGGTTGAGTGACCAGTCGATCTGGCTGGTGGGGCCGCCGGGCAGAGGGCCGGGCGCCTTGCCGGCGGAGTTGGTGTAGTGCAGGATGGCCGTGGTGGATATGATCTTGGTGGTGAAGCGCGTGGAGACGACGATGGGGTAGTCGAAGCCGGGCTGGTCGGCCGTGAGGAGCACCGAGTAGGACTGACCCAGGTGCACGTCTAGGGAGGAGTAGGCGGTCTGCATGGTGTGCGACCCCTCCACCTCCACCAGCTTCATCGTGTGCCCCTGGAACCTGATGTTCAGCGACGTCGCCAGGCCGACGTTGGAGATCCGGAAACGGTACGTCTTACCTGCAACATTATGCAGCAAGCTTCAGACCTCCATCAGTTTCAGCTACAAATTAGCCAGCCACTTCATCCGGAAGCTGAATTCTCTTGCAGATTGGTGAGACATGCATGTATGTACTGTTCGATCGATCGTACTTACCAGGTTGGACGGTGAAGGTGTAGCCGTTCCAGCTGCGACCGTTGACAAGCACGCCGTTAGGGAAGCCGAGGGCCTTGCCGCTGTCCAGCATGTACCTCAAATCCTGCACAGGAATAAACGTCGTTTGTTTCTTCAGATCACCAAAGAGAGCACTACTAAACCTTGTTCTGGTGCTACTAAGTTACTCTGGAAAACTTACGGTGTGGTTGGCGTTGTACCAGTCACCGATGAGGAGGGTGTAGTCGGCGGCGGGGGGCGGGAAGGGGACGGGGATCATGGGGCGGCTGAGAACGCGGATGCCGCCGAAGCCGCCGGCGGCCTTGTGGAAGGCGAGGGAGGGGAAGTAGAAGTAGGTGCCGATCTGGTCCTTCACCTGCAGGATGTAGGTGAAGTTGCCGCCGGGCGGGATCGGGCACGTCGTGCCGGCCACCCCGTCCTCGAACGAGTTCCTCCGCTGCTGGATCCCGTTCCTGCATTGCTTTGCATCGGTCGGTCACACACATCATCACAGTTTCACAAATGCTGGTGCCGGTTTGAGATTTGAATTATCGATCAGTTGCTGTTGGTCGACCCTTCATCGCTGTATCAAAATTCAAAAGTAGGAGGGATTGATCCAGTGAAACTTTAGCTAATTTAGCCGTGTTCTCTGCGCGAGATTTGTTCATTTTGATGATCTCATGTTTGAGTTGTGACCGAACATCTGTGCCACGGTGCAACTGTTCTCTCGAGTCAAATGTACGGCCCGGCATAGAATGCAAAGCCGTGTATAATTCAAGAACGGCCGTAGAGCATGGGCCTGTGGGCTCGTTTGGTTTGAGACTAAAATTGCATACGAAAGCCAAGACAAAATTTAGTGTTACCCTCCGTCGCGGTATCAGGAGGGACGGTGCCCTCGTAGTCGTGGTGGTCACGGGGCAATATTCACGATGCCGTCGAGGCATGCCACGTTCTCTTGTCCGTGCACCTATCGCTTATCCCAATTGATACATGTGTGTCCTCAAGGCACCATGTGAGTCCTCCGTTAGAAGGGGGCATTCGAGCATTAGTAATACTAGTTGTTTTTTAAAAAAAACTGCATCTGGGCCCGTGCAATCAATCAGAACCAGTGCAACAAAGCTAGGCATTTTAATTGCACAGCGCAATGCTGCTGCGCTAGTAGTAGCCAGTGCAAAGCTTGTGCGACTCGTGTATCCAAACAAAATGCGCAATCAGTGGTCGGTTTGCGTCTCCCCATCGCCTATTAAGACATCATGGGCCGAGCCGACGGCCACCACCTCCCTATATCCACCGCGTCGCAGTCACGCCCGTGTAGCGTAGCGGCCGCGCACATGCAACGCAACGAAACGCACCTAGTATTAACGTACGCGCGTCGCAATCACGCAACGGCTCGCCTCGTACTCCGATGCTTGGCGGTGGCACGGCCTGGCCAGCGATTACACGGGCCAGGCCTAACCAGTCCACCGACACTGCCAAAAAATTAGCAATTTCGCGCCACGACAGGTCAGTTTTTCCATAGAAAACAAATAAGAAATTTTGGGGTGTATTTTATTTGAAGGCTTTGAACAGGAGGGCCCCGTGAGGAGGCGCCATAACTTTTCGGCCGCGTCGAATCTGCACCGCGCTGCGCCCTGCGCCGCACAGATCGATCTGGCTCGGCAGGCCACCTCGAGATGTGTTTCTCGTTGGGAGTATATGCCCTCTACCCTTCGCAACTCACAATAGTAGGACTTGATTTGCCATCCCATCCCGTTTTAAAAAGAAACCAAATGTTCAATAACCCGTGTGTTTACCAAGTAGAGATAAGTTTCTCGTTAGGAGTATCTGCCGTGTGCCCTTCAGTCAAGGTAGAAATACCATTTTTATCATTTCAAACGCAAAAACACTAGATTTGCTATTTCGTACCAAATAAAACAAATGAGCCAATAACTCGTGTGTTTACCAACGGGAGATGTGTTTCTCATTGGAGTATCTGCCATGTGCCATTCACAACTAACAACTTCACAAGGGTCGAGGTACACTGCAGATGGGCGCGAGCAGTGTGTTCTTTTGGGGGAGGGGTTGTAGGTCAGCGCGGCTACTGTTTCGGGAAGAATCCGTACGCAGAGCCTCCCCCCTGCGTACACTCCCAACCCAGCGAAAGAAAACATGCTTCAGACGACGACTCAACCATGCGGCCGGCATGTCTGTCCGATGCGTGGTCCAGCCCCACGGCCAAATCGCAGACAGTACAGTACAGGGGAGTTAAAGCACGCTATCCAGATCGCCTAATGATGATATGACATGAGTTGTCACGAAATGTAAGGCTAAACCGCCGATATCATTCGGTAGGCCATGCGGATTAGCCCGGTCTAATCACGCTAGCTAAGTCCGGTTTAAAGCGGACGGTAGGTAGAGAGTGCTGCGACAAAGCTCGCTGGAACAGAGCACTGCAGTTAAGAGCGAGTTAAGCGGGCAAGCACATCCAGTACGTGTTCAACTTCAACAGCTGCAGTACTCGATCGTTCACTTGCCGCACTCCCACGTGCATTGGAATTGTTAGTGTGTGGATTTGATTTGTGAATCCCTTGTGTGTGCTAATGCGGAGTCCTGTGTTGGCGTGTTTGTGCGCGCCGACGTGGTGTGCGCTGGTGCATGTGTAATAGTATTCTTTAAGGGTTATTTCTAAATGCTCGAATTTATCTACAGACAATATTCTTAGAGACACATTTGTAATAATTTATTTATAAAATTATTTATTTTTATCGTAACTTTTCCCCTTACACACTCAACATTTGCGATGATTTGTATACCAAGTTTGTCTCTTATATAAGAGATGACATATTCTCTTTATTCATATCCTCTCTCCTGTAGTTGTCACATGTGTGTTGTCAATAGAATAGAATAGATTATGCCCATGAATTCAATTGTGTCGAATAAAAAAATTGCAGTCACGTGTTGGAAACAGAGCATGTATAGTTAATTATAGAACAGATTGCAAGCCAAGTTTGATAGGCAGTTGTTTTTTCAGACAAGATAAGAGAAAACATCTCTCTCTGTATCCGAGGATACACACAGCCCATGCTAGACAGTTGTTAGGGAGTAAAAGGGCAGATTTAGTTAAGATGTTAGGACTGAGTTAGTTATGGTTGATTTTACATGACACTAACGTATTGATGCACTCTTAGTACTACTACCCAATAAGCTATTGAATTGGATAGCTGGAGATGAATTACCTACGGAGAAGCGGCACGTACAAGGAGAAGATTAAAACGAAATGAATGTTTTAATTAGGGGTACCAGGAGAGGAGGAATGGCTCGTTGAGCTTGTTGAAGACATTGACGATGAGGTTGTCGTTGGTGACGGCCTCTATCTGCGGCCCCGGGAACTGGTTATTGATCAGTATCCCCTGCAACTCCATTTTATTCACCGTGTTTCACCATGGACGCATGGTAATTAGTTAGCCTCACAAGCCATGCACGCTCGCAAATTTTACAGAGGGAAATAAAAACAGAGCAAGAAGAGAAAGTAGAATGCACCACACCTGCTGCTTGACGCCGAGCGGGGAGATGTCGCCGTAGGTGACCGTCCACGTGAAGAACCGGTAGGGGTCGTCGCCGGCGACGGGGACGGGGACGGGGAGGAGCGGGAGGCCGACGAGGAAGAAGAGGAGAGCAACGGCGGCGCTGGCATTGCTCGCCATTGTGCTGCGCTTAAAAGCTCTCTTGCGGCAACGGAGGTAGATGGGAAGGAAAGGAGACGATGTGACCTGTGAGTGGGATGAGCGCTAGCTCTTATGGGGTCGTCAGCATGAGAGCATTGCTCGAATGGCGAATGGGTTTTCGTGGAGGAGATGGAAAGGGCAAGGAAGCGGAGTGATGGAAATCATGTGAATGGGAATGGGAATGGGAGTGTGGTAGCTAGTGGGGGGTTTTTGGCAGTGGCTTCGGCCGTGGGGTGTCGGGCACCGGGGACCCCTTTGTAAGCGAGTTCTGGACTCAGGGGGGAATGCAAGGTAGAGGATGGAATTGGTATATGCACTAGTATGGTGTTCTTGTGCTTGATTTACATGTCGACTTGTTATGGCTGGGCATTTGGGTAGATCTGGGTAGACAGTGGACAACTTTTCAGTCTAGATGGATTTGATGTGTGTTTTGCACGTTATAAACCAGTAAAACTTAAAATGAATGGTGACTATACTGCCGAATATATCAGTTAAGGCTCAAACAAAATACGAGCTGAACATACCTATGAACTTCCTTGAATTTTAGGCTAGAACAAACTTTAAATCTAACTTATACAAGTAGCTAGTTCGAGTAAAATCTAGTGTGGATCGTATGAAGAGAAAGTTCAACTAGCAATAGTACAATACTCCACCGATAATGATTATAAAGCTATGTTTGTAATGTAGGAAAATGATATAGTACTCCTGGGAATATATTTATGTGAAATTTCACCATTCAAAACAGGCCCTAGATCATCCTAGAATTTGTACCGGCCAAATATATATTTTGATAATCCATATAGAAAAAATTATCTAGATTGACTACATGAAAAAGGACATGAGACAAATTATAGAACTTCAAATCCTAATCAGACCTAATATTGTGTATACCAACCACATGTATCTATGTTGTTATCATTTTGATCCTGGTTGTTACAGTTTTTCTTTTACCGGTCATTTTACACAGAATATTTATATTGTAGGGATTTAGATCATCTGTTATATTTCAGATAATTATTGTTTTAACAATGATTTCAAACTATGTGAATAATACTTAGCATCAGCACAGCAGCAAGCATTGTAGAAGCAGTAAAAATCCACTGTAGCAATTTTACTGTTTTTTTTTTTGCACTGCAGCGCTTAATATAGACTGTTCATTTTGGATCGAATGGTGAAGAGGACCTAATTCATATCACTATGCTTCTCCGTATTAGCTCGCTTCAATATTGTAGATCTCGTTAAAAAGAGTACAATAAACTATTGTCACTGACAACAATTAGGTCCCACATGTCATCGACAGTGACGAAACAAAAAGCACGAAGTTTGTGTGGGTGAAGCAATGAGACGGTCTTGGGCTGCGGATGTGGGATTCAGCTGTCACGGGATGATGCAACTGCGGGACGGGGCCGCGTGGCCGCTGGACCCGGACACCACGCACCATCGCACGAGGTCGGCCTTATATGGCGCTGCAGCTACACGCCACCACCCGCCGACGGGCTCGGCTCGGCCGCTTCTACCGAACTCTAGCCACCGGCTGGCGGCTGACATCGCCAAGGCGAAGAAAACTGTCGTCGTCGTCTCTCTCGCCACCGGGTGCTGCTACTGCTGCTGTGTGCAGGCCGGCCAATTCGCGCCCAGATGGGCGGATCGCACTGTGAAAAATTAAAAAACGTCGGTCAGGTCAGGTTTGGACTGAACATACTCACTAGAATTGAACATTGTGGGAACCTTGGCCTGGGACATGCAGACATACAATGCAGGTGTTGTTGTGTCCAAATCTGGACCGTGAAAATTGGCCGAATCCCTCGAGGCTGGGCCCTACTACAGTACTACTACTATGAGTGGTGCATTGCCTGCTCTGCCTCCGTATGGCCTTGGACGTGTCTCTGGTCATGTCAGAAGGCGTAGGATTTGAATGAGGCGTGTATTCCTCCTATTTCCGTTCTGGAATCTACAATGGTTGCACTAATCCAGCTATCTTGTGTTGTGCATTCACTTTTTGAGTTCTGACATATGTCACACGGGGCACTATATTGAATGATTCCGCTCTAAAATATGTTCTTGAGATCCTAGTACATCTTTGTACTTTTGGGGGTGTATCGAGTAATACTTGGAATCATGAGTTTCTCTGATAATCAACTGCTTGAGCTCTTTCTGATCCGACACACAAATCCGCTCCTTAGGTCACAACGTGCTTTGATCACCCTTGGCGACATCTCAGGTTTTACCACTCTTCATCTTGAGTTTGATCAAGTCATTGTCTTTCTGGGCTTCACAAAGCTGATCCTCCAGGGTTGGATTTACCTCCATGGCAGCTAGGAATCCTTTGGAAACCAAATATAATATGAGCTTTTGAAACTCCTCCCGAAGTTTGGATGACTCGCTTGAATCCTTGCATTATTGCAATAACTCTTGCAACTTAAGACATCTACCACCACATTGCCTTTCCTGGGTGATAGTGTATTCCAACGTCATAGTCCTTGATCAGCTCCAACAATCTCCTCTATGTGAAGATATATGTCAAACTCTTGTGAGGTCGAACTATGTGAAGATATACTTCAAACTCTTATGATCCATATATGTCGTTGATACGAGACCGAAAAGTAAACTTGTAGCACCACCGGTCGGATGCGTCGACCACCGAGGATGCGAAGAATACCTCAACGAGAATCGAACACAATAAATCGTACCGATATATCGCATATGTGTTGTAGAAGTTACAAGTGCCCCCCCCCATTTACAAGAGGTCCTATTTATAGAGGGGGAGGGGGAGACCGCTGAAGTTACATCGTTGCTCTTGGGGCTTAGCTTGCTCTGGGGGTACTTTCGTCGATCGTGTCAAGTGGATCCCGCCACGTCCGAGATACGTGACACCGTCAGCCTTTCGTTTATGCGAGTGTCAACGAGACCTCACATTGTGGCTACCCCAGACCCGGTCCGGCGCAGGTTCGCTAATGTGTCACGCCTTACCGAGGTTGGTCAACGGACCTTGTCCGGGGTGGATCCCCCATGTGTATTGCCTCGTCGAGATTGGTCCCCAGACCTTGTCCGGGGTGGATCCCTCAATGTATCACGCCACGACGAGGTTGGTCCTCGGACCTCGTTTGGGGTGGATCCTCGATGTGTATTGCCTCGTTGAGGTTATCGTAGGCTCGAGGTAGTACGAAGACCCTCTGTAAGATCAAGGAGGCCGACTAGAGGGGGAGGGTGAATAGGCGGTTTTAAAAACTTCTTTGGCTAAAACCGATTTCTAATGCGAAAGCTAATAACAATACGATTTTGCACAATTAAAGCATAAATCAATTAGTCTTTGCTAAGTGCGCCAACAACATAATACTATTGATAATGATAGCAATCGTACAAAGACATATAAGCAAATTGATACAACGAATGTAAATTACAATATAGTAAAACACAAGAAGAACAAACCACAAGGACACAAAGTTGTTTTACTGTGGTGTTCATAGTCTTGCCGGTCTCCCATAATCCACATTGAGGTAAGCCCAAACTAATTAGACCAACTTCACAAATTAAGCCAAAGACCTCTGAAATAAGTCCAACCACTTGGACCGGCTCCAATACGAACCAACACCCCGATCCACTCGGGGTTGTTTTTCCTCCACTCCGGAGACGACGAGCACCAAACTACTCACAACTTTCTTTGAGAAGATCACCGACGCAACTCCTCCAAGCCGTCTAAGTGTCGGAAAACACCTAGAGTAACAAGTCGAAGACGCTCACTTGAACAAATCAAGTGTCTAAGCTCAAGTGGATACACAATCCATTACCTAATGCAACACATGCACTTAAGGTTTGCTCTCTAAGCTCACTAAGTGCAACACATGCACATAAGAGAGGAGAGGGTTTGCTCTTTGCTCTAAGGAATGAGTAATAGCCTAGCCACCTTTCTCACAACCGGCCAAGCTGGGTATTTATAGCCCACACATAAAAACTAGCCGTTGGAGACAAGATTCTGAAAAAATCAGCACGGGTGGTAGTACTGCCGTTCATCGGCCGCTACTACCGCACTTCCTCTGACGCACAGTAACGGCTATAAAAAAGCCTATGAAATAGCCGTTGGAAATGCGGCGTGGTACTATCGCCACTGAACATGTGGTAGTTCCGCTCGCTGGTAGTTCCGAAACACAACGGCGGTACTACCGCTTCCTTTAGAGGTCCAAAACCGACCCTCTCTGGAGAACACGTACCGCCAACTATTTTTTGGAACTTCAGGTGTGCGGTAGTTCCACTCAAGATATGCAGTAGTTTCGCCAAATAAACTCTGGTACTACCACTTTCCAGGAGAGCAAAACACACTCAGAAGGTGTCTCTCTGGAAAACATGTACCGCCAACTAAACTTCAGTCCGACCGGGTTGCAGTAGTACTGCACCACTTTTCCGGTCATACCACGGTACGGTAGTACCGCCAACACAACATCGGTACTACCGATTATCCTGATAAATACAAAGTTGGCTTTCAAAACAAACTCAATTGCAAAATACATTTGTCAATTGATGAGTGATGCAAACAAGGGTTAAAAGCAAAATTCTCAATAAGTTCCTAAATACACTTGCCATCTTTTAGAATCAACGCCGTAAGGAATAAGGTACATGGACTTAAACCATTTGTAAAACGCATTCGCAAACTAAAGTCACATGCTACAAGGATTATGCATAAGCCTCGACTATTTGCAAAACACATTCGCAAATATCGGCAATATGCCACAAGGAGTATTCGCATAGACTTCAACCATTTGTAAAACACATTTATAAATTATAGTCTCATGCTACAAAGATTATGATGCATGAGCTTCAACCATTTGTAAAACACATTCGCAAATAATAGCACCATGCATAGATGAGCTAGAGCAAGCACAATGAGCTATCAACACATGGCTAACTCAAGCTACTAGTAAAGACCCCTTCTAATAGTACGATAACTTATACTAGCAATACGGTCTCTAACCAAACACCAAGACCGATAAAAGACTATGAACATATCTTTAGCCCTAGCTAGTCGTACCTTTGCCTTGACCATCTTCTTGAAGCTTGATGACGCACATCTTTATTTCAAGTCTGGGTTCTTGACTTTGATAATCATTCACACATGATGATCTTCTTTAATTCAAGTTCTTAACTTGAATATGCATCAACCCATAATGCATTCTTTCACTTGACCTCCATCAACACATGATGGGTCTTCTCTTGACTTGATGATCAACTCATGATTATCTCATCTTCTTGAATATCATCAACACATGATGATTTTTTTTCTTTGAGAACTTCATACGTATCAACACATGTGCATCCTTTACTCCAGGCTCTTGACTTCAATATTATCAACACATGATGATCTTCTTCACTTCGAAATCTTGACTTGAACATCATCAACACATGATGATTTTCTTCATCCCGAGTCTTGACTTGATGACGATCAACTCATGACGTCATCCAAAGTCTCCAACATCATGAAACACAACCTATTCATCCAACTCATAAAAAAGTTAGTTCCACAATATGATTATCATTAATTACCACAATATACCATTGACTCATACTAGTGGGACAAGATACTTCGATCTTTCCCCTTTGGTAATTGATGATAACCACTTCAATTGCAAATAATTGAATGTAGATAAATATGAGTCTATATGAACTACACAAGTTTTATATACTCAAGGATAAGTTTCAAAGTAGAGATCCCCAATATATGTGGATAAAGAAATATGGATCAACACTATTGAAACTATAAAACATAGAGTGAACTCCCCCTAAATGTGTGCATACACAAATGTGTAATAAAAGCATATGCACATATTCAAGTTAGACTTTTAGTGAAGTTCAACCTATATTTTGGATCCGAGGAATACAACAATATATAAGAATATGATGTCGAGTGCATACCTCCATGATCTTCACCTTTTTATCCAAATAAGACTACACAATAGGTATATCAATAAAAGTGTTAGTGTCACATATAGATTTATCATTAATCACCAAAATACTCCAGTAACTCATAATGGCGGACATAGATTCTTCACCCCCAACAGTAGCCCTCACCAATTTGGGTGGTCGTCATATTTCCAGAGAGGGTGTTTGGTGTCGAGGTTGAGCGGTCGGACTATCCTTTGTTTGGAAGTTTGACTCCCGGCGGTCTAACCGACATGGGGAGTGTAGTCAGACCAGTGTCTTGTTCCCAGGTGGCTGAATTAAGGTTTTTGGTTCCGGGATTTGGTTCTAGGAGTTTGGTTTTGATGCATATGGGTTGTATATTTCATATTTGGACCGATGTGGGTTAGGTTGTGAAAAACTTGTATCCGAAAATTATTACTTGGTCTATTTGTGTGCAGGTGACTTGGAGTCAACTATAGTCAATAGCGAGGGACCAGGACTTGGTTAGAAGAATCAAGATCCAGAGCAGTCAAAGATGTCGGGTGAGATGGTTGAGCACAAGCAAGGACATTGAAACACAAAGACTTTGTGACGAGGATTCAATAATCCTCAATTAATGAAACTGATTATCTATAATATTTATTATGGATAAAGGTATTGTAATTAGCTCTCAAAGTATACCCCTAGTCGATGATACTTGTAACGACTAGGAAAGACTACGATCAGTTCAGATTACAATCATCCTATGGTAATAAGGTCTATTACGATGAGGTCTATTTACGACCACCCTGTTGTCGATAAGACCCACAAACATGTGGATCTTATCGACTAGGGACTCAGTACACTACATTCACTTATGTGTGGTAGTTAATACACGTGTGTGTTATCTCTGACATAACTGTACGTAGTTCTCTCCGCTATCTGGCAATAATCACTTGATGAACGTGAAGGAGGATGTCTCACTAACAGCAACCGTCATCCACAAGCATATTCAAGTAATCGTCGGTGCCTCCTAATGAGACTGCAACTGTCACCCTTTCAAATACTATATAAGGGGTGGTGCAGAGAGAGAGAGAGAGAAAGAGAGAGAGAGAGAGAGAGAGAGAGGTTCAAGGCACAAAAGTCATTAAACTCAGTTTCCAAGGCACAAAAGTCATTAAACTGAGTTCGGTGGCTTATTGTACTCTGTAATTTCATTCAATACAATAACACATTAGTAGAATTGTTATTTTCTTTGGAGAAGGATTGAACCTATCTAAAAAAACCACTCTGCTTAAATAGTCTTGAGGAGCCATGTCCCCGATATTTATTTTGTAACATCAATAGAGATTCATTAACACTTTGTGACTCATACTTTCCAAGCAAATGATGGCTCTTCAACTGATCACAACAAATCGCAAGTTTCCAGTGGAACACTCTTCGGCTTCAACTTCAGTTTCGGCTCGCATGCCTTGCAGGGTGGACATAGAAACATCAAGATTAACCTCCTAGGTAAACTCACCATGTACATAGTGGTAAATAAATTATGCAAGGATGCTACGGCTACCCAGGCTTCATAATTAAGAGTAACTGCATGCATGTTCTTTTCTTCTCCATCTTATAGAGAAAATAGAGTGGGTTAATCTAACCGGTGCACTATATATATGGTGTGTGTGGGCAAATCTAACCGGTGCGCTATATATATGGTGTGTGTGGGCAAAAGGTCAGCCTGAACCGTGCTAATCCGTACCATTTCATCCGAAGTTCCAATCAAGAAAACATTGGAAGACGCTCTGATTACTCGCTCTCTTTGATATCAATTTTCTCAATTGCATATAGAATGTGGATATTTCCATATTTATTTGGATTACTATGTCTACAAGTTTTATAAGTGATCTCTTGGTTGGTTTTAATGGGAGCAGAGTTAAGTGATCTTGTTTGGCCACGTGAAATTGCAATTTTTTTCTAAAATATTTGAGATTCCTGCTGTAGTCTAAACAATATGTAATTTGTTACATTTGAACTTTCGTATTAAAAAATCGACATTATATCATCACAACACCAAAATGTTACACTAATCGTCCTTGAATATCCACGTCAAAATGACACAATTGACCCAATTCTATCGGACGCACTATCTGTTGTCCCAATCGTAAATATACTCTAACTTATTCACTTGAATTCCAAATCTAGCAAACCAATACTTTTTGGAATTATCACACAATTTCCTACAAATCCCTAGTTATTACAAACTTCTGATTCTACCGTTTTCTTCCCTGAAGACTGTTCCAGAATCTGCCAGGCCAGTCCGCTTCACAATTTTGTTTCTTTAATTATAAAACTTGAAAAGATATGAAATATACTAGTTCTGGAAACTACTCAAAATTTCATAGCTAATTCAAGTTATCACCAAAATTTAATTCTTTCATTTACTAGGTGAAAAGAGACCATCTACGCGACATCTGCCAACGACGTTTGAATTCTAGACAACAACCTTCCCGAGGTCGTAACTTTTTGCTAGCTATTCTTAATCTAGTGACTAGACCTTCCTGGAATGCTAACAAAATTATCTGCATCTTTTATAATTGGATGTAACCCTGAATCCGAGCCTAAATACCTCTAATTGCCCCCGTAAGGTTCTTCATCGCAACTCGATGAACTAGGGAATACTGAAATCTACTCTTCCCATGGCTCAATCAATCTACGAATTGAACAACAACTAATCCATGATATAACTAGTGATTATCAGACATTACTCTGGTAGAACACGAAGACAATCATGAAACCCGGAAAAACCCCCTTCTTTTCTCACTTCTTTCCTTCTTCCTTCCTTCCTTCCTTCCTCTCCTTCCTTGATGGACCTCTTTGGTACCTCCTCCTTCTCCCTTTGGAAGCACAACAGTAGCAGTTCGCGGCCCCAGGAGGGGAGTTGGCAGCTTGGAGGGAGGGAGGCGCGGGGGAGGCAGCGCACAGGTCTGCAGGGGCAGCACACAGGGAAGGGGTGGCGGCCCGAGAAAAGGGAGCACAAGGGTCACCCCTGGGATCCTATATAAAGGCCAACATGCTGGAGGGTAGTGGCTTGGACGTGGTAGGGTTGGAAACAATAGACATTGAATTTGATTCAGAGTACACTTTTAATTTTTAAAAGGTCATAACTTTCTCTCCCGAACTCGGAATTGAATGATTCTTTTTTCCCATTTAGCTAACTCATAATAATTAAATTTTCTATTTGTTGAGCTTTTATGAAAACACCATATTCATTGTGAAATTTGCTTAGGAAGTCGACTCAATTGCGGACTCTGATTCTTTGTGCAGCCTGCCTTGCGGGCCCTATATCTAAAATGTCGGAACTCCAAATTAGGTTAATGAGGACTTTAAATTGGACTATGGAAAAAATATCTACACCTTTGTAGTTATGAGGGTTTTCCATTCAAAGCCATTTCAGTCACGAAAATCAGGTTGAAAGATGATGACAGATTCTGACCTGTTTCTTGGCGAGCCAAATAAGGAGTCTCCCAATCTGCTTATATTCTCTTTAAATAAACGGGATATTACATGTGCCCAAGCTATGTTTTATGTAAGACACAACTTCTCTCTCTTCTTTAATTTCTTCTCCACCTCATCTTCTATCCTAGTTGGCATGTTATAGACATTGTTGATGTAGGAGCATCGGGACTGCCATAAAGCTTGATACTAGAGACTCCTACAATGATTTAATTGTTAGAGATAGGTGGACAAACAAATTTAGTAAGGGAATTTTCAATTGTGCCATGTCAGCCGTCAGTTAGCTCTTCCGTGTCAGCAAAGTAATAGGTTGAAGAGACAGAAGAATGAGAGAGAAGGGAAGTTGTCATCTCAGGATGCGTCGAGCGCTACGCGCGACCCAAGACAAAGCGACGAGCAAAACACGATGTCGTCCACTCCCTACGCGGTTTGTTGTCGTGGAGGCTGGTCAATGGGATAGGGCAGCAGAGGACTAGGGGGAGCACTGGCCTGGCTGGGCCGAAAGGGGAAAAAGGGAAGGATGGGCCGGGAAAAAGGGAGAGGAGGCTATGACTAGGGGGAGGACGGTCAGGGAAAAGGGGAGAAAAATGGGCTGAAGCATGTGATTTTAAAAGTACAACTTAAGTTGAAATAAAATTTTGAAACCAACTAACAAAAGAAATTACTATTCATAAACCGAAAAACAGGATGTTACAGACCCTACCCTCCTTAAACGGAATCTCAACCCTGAGATTCGAGCTACTCAAGTTAGACAGAGAACATACCTCTCATTACTCTTGAAGCTGCTTGGGCTTCTTCGGCGGTGATGTGGTCCACATGACCCTGGTTTGGCGTGGAAGCTGCTCTAGATGCTTGCGAGGTCTGATGACTTTTGCTTGGAGCTGAAGTCTGTCCTCGAGCTGGTGTGGCTCTAAAGTTGTACTTCACTAGAGTGACTTGTTGAGGGCACTTGTTGGCAAAATATCATTTTTCTCCACAGTTGAAACAGCAAAGCTGAGCTTTCGAGTAGGCTGTTGTAGGCTGTCTAGTGGGACGAGGAGCACCGAAAACATCCTCACTGGGACACAGGGTTGCAACTGAATGCTGATCTCTGTGAAAAGCTGCTTTGTGGCCCTTGAAATGCCACCTTTCTTTTGCGGCTGGCTTCTGCCATCCTCTTCTCATTTTCTAATATGAGAGCTTTGTTTACCAGGTGGTGGGAGCTTGGTAAGTCCTAGCTAATAAGTTGGCTTCTCATGTCTTCACGCATTCCTTCTAGAAAGAGGTCGATCTTTTCCTCTTCATCGGCTACATCACTTGGGGCGTAGTGGGCGAGCTGATTGAATGTTGTTAGGTACTCATTGACAGACATGTCCCCTGCTTCAAAGCTCTGATTTTATTCTTTTTTAACCTCATGGTATCAGCGGACACAAAGCTAGTTCTGAAAAATTGCTTGAATTTACTCCAAGGAATTGATTGTCTCGCGGGTTCAATCTCGTCTAACTACACTTCTGCAATCTCTTCTGCGACGGTGGGGTCTTGTTGATTCTCAGCCTCAGGTGTTACTGCTTCTTCTTCATCGGCTACTAGGCTTTCACGACCTTGGGCAGCGAGGTAATTCTACCACCAAGCAGTGGCAACTCCTTTTAGCTGATGGGTGGCAAAGTCCACTTTGTCCTCCTCTGAGCATCAGGCGAGACGAAGCTTCTTCTCAGTATCACTAAGGCATTCGTCAGCTTTTGGGGGTTCATTTGCTGCAGCGAAGGTGAGGGGTCTTGTCCTGAGGAAGTCGACCAACTTCGAATGGTGGTCGGCCGGTCCTGACTGTTGACTGTCAAGCAAGGCTTAGAGAATCTGCGTCTCCTGAAACATGACTTACGCCATTGCGGGGTTGGCCTGCAGTGGGGGAGGTAGAACTTGACCACGACCAGGTCGGCTCATCTAGCCTGAGGTTTGGAATTTTTTTTTCCCTGGATCGTTGTATCCAGTGTGGTTAATGTATGGAAGTAGCTCCAATTAAAGTAAGTATTTGTAGAGTCTCCGATGGAGAGAATCTCTACTGTTATTTAATATTGTAATTATCTTCCCTAATAAAATGCAATTTGTTTAAAATGCTAAGTCATAGGAATTTGGGCAGTCATTCGGGTAGATGACTGAAGTGGTTAAGTTAATTTGTTTTACACTTCTCCAAAACCCTGAAACTTGCTAATACCACATCTGGACGGATGGTAAGAGTGGTGGGTGCCGTCGTGCACGAGGGTGGTTGGTATGTGGTATGAACCGCATGGATGGATTAAAGACTTAATCTTGTCATGACCTCCCGTGTAAAACAAGTACAACTACAAGTCTGCAAAGTGCAACTTGGCTCAACAAATTTATTAGACCCTGAAAGTCATTTCACTAGTGGAGGAGCGAAGTTGTGCAAGCGAAGTCTTGAATGGGACATCGATGGTGAAGTTGCCAACTGCGCTAGACGTTGTGGAAAGCTGTGGTCCATTTGCGTTAGCGACTGTGGTGAACATCCCGCACAACGTATGGGCGTAACCCCATATGGGTGAAATGACGGAAGGAGCGAGATAGATTGAAAGGTTACTGTGACGATCGCTCAACTACATGACTACGAAATCATGTGGTGTAACGGGTATGATTGTCTCTTATGAGTACAGTGTACAAACTGTGCAGAGTCAAAAAAACTATTTAAACAGCCGCGCCTACGGTCAAAGGCGGACATGGGAACTTAACTTGAGGTAGTTCTATTTCAAAAATCTTGGTGGGTGGAATGAAAAACCAGGTCGGCTCATCTAGCCTGAGGTTTGGTATTTTTTTTTCCCCGGATCGTCGTATCCAGTGTGGTTAATGTATGGAGGTAGCTCCAATTAAAGTAAGCATTTGTAGAGTCTCCGATGGAGGAAATCTCTACTGTTATTTAATATTGTAATTATCTTCCCTAATAAAATACAATTTGTTTAAAATGCTAAGTCATAGGAATTTGTAATTATGATATTTATAAATATTGCTTTGCGTAAATAAAAGAACCCGAGCCATCCTTGTTTAGCCTTGCATGTATATTATTGCATCTGTTGTGTTGGCTCGCGAGCACGGTTGTTGTGCTCACTTTCGCTCTTTCCCCCCAAAGCCCAGAATCTGCTGAGCAGGACGATTACGCCTACTACGAGGAGCAAGGATTCGACGGTCAAGGACAGGGCGAGGAATAGTTAGTTTCGTAGGCTAGGGCTCGCCACAGTCTAGTTGGCTCCGCTGGCACATGTGCATAGCCAATATTCCCCAAGTTCTTGGATAATATCGGTGGTACACAAGGTGCCGCAGTTGCTTGCCTGCGGGGAGTCGTGTTGCCCCTTTTGCTTCCGCGCCTGTCTCTTTAAGTTATGTAATGAACTTATTTGGCCTGATCGGCCCACCTTTTGTAAAACTCGACCCGACGTGGTCTATTTAATCGTGTGGTTGTAATATTATGTTTGGAATATTCCGCGATGTATGAAATGATCCAGTGATGTGAACTGTGAGTGCTACCTACTGATCCAGGGAGTAGCGCGGGCTAATCACAGAGGATTCTGGATTGAGAAAATCATGGTCCGACAAGCGAGAACGGTTGCGACTAATGGTCGGTGAACAGGAACGGGAACGGTCGCTGCCGAGGCTGGGCGAGCGGGAACAGGAGCCAGAACGGCTGAGGCAGTGTCCACGGCTGGACTCTCCAAGGTTGATGGCTGGCAACAGACTGGGCATCGCACGCTCTTGCGCGCAGTCATCTTGGTGCGGGGTCCTCCAAGTCGAAGCGGTCGAACTGGCGCCAGGTCGCTGGGGACAAGGGCATGCGTAGGGGGACCTGGGGCAAACTCTACGACGGCGGCATCACTCTCTCGTACTACAGCAAGGTGGGCTTCATCACTCCTGATCATGTTGTTGCGAAGGATGTCGGGGTGCTCGTAGATGGAAGTGAGGAGCATCTGCATCTGTGCAATCTCGTCCGTGGTGCTAGTGATGGTGGTTGTCATCGCCTGTGTAAGATACATCTGGTGCGTCAGGCGGGGATCGTCATCTCTGGCGTCGAAGACCTTCACAACACTCTCCATCGAGGAGATACGGGTAGTAGCAGAAGGGCGACCTATGCAGAAGATCCTCATGCAACCAGCACAAGCCGGTGGAGGTGAAGCGTACGGCGTCCTGAACTGCCTCAGAACAGCTGCTCCGAGGCATCTGGGCCTGGAAGGTGCGAACGATGAACTCACCCTCCCTGGCATAGAGGTAAAACTCCACAGTCCAGGACTCTCGGTCCAGGATCTGAGTCATCTAACCCCTGAAGATAGGCGGGCGGGGGTAACCCAGATATTACATCAGCTGGCGAATGATGTCCACAAACCGTCCAAGGTCTTCCCCATGAGAAAGGAAGTCTCACGGTCCATCGAACGACGGGGTAGCCATCTACAATTTTGAAACAAGGGAAGGTCAGTAAACTCAATGAAAGTAAAGGTAAGTTTTGAACTAAGAGTGGTGAGTAAAATCAAATAAGTACACTATATTTTGGGCAAAATTTTTATTAGTTTTTGTAAATAAGAATCAAGTCCTTAGGGCACACCCAGTCTAACTAAGACACCTACAGTCGTATGCTCAGATACCAGCTCTATCGGACCCTGATTTCTCAAATCCAAATCCTCTGTGAAAATACTATGCTATTCCCTATATTAGTAGATAGCACTCACAGATATATCACTAAATCATTCCATACACGATGAAAACCATAACATTCATTATATTACAACGTCAGAGTCACATAGACCACGTCGGGTCGAGCTTTGCAATAAGGGTCGAACATGCCAAATGAATACATTACAAAAGTAGCGGAAGCGACTGCAGAAACAAAATGGGTAGAGCACATCTCTCCACATACAAGCGACTAGGGAAACCCGTGTGCATAATATTGGATGCACACAAGCACCAACGGAGTCAGCAAGACTGAAACGAGACCTAGACTAAACAAACTAAACTGTTGAAGAATCTAGACCCGCTATTATGAGTTAGTGGAGTGTTTCAGTGATTAATGATAAATTTATTTATGAGACTAATACTTCTATTGTTATATCTATTGTTTAGTCTCATTTGGATATAAAGGTGAAAATCATAGAGGTATGCATTCGACATCTTATTCTTATATACTGTTGCATTCCTCGGATCCAAAATATAGGTTGAACTCAACCATAAGTTTAACTTGAATGTGTGCATATGTTCTTATTACACATTTGTGTATGCACACATTTAGGGGGAGTTCACTCTATAGTTTGTGGGTTCATTAGTATTGATCCATATTCCATTCTCCACGTATATTTAGGATCTCTACTTTGAAAGATATCCTTGAGTATATAAAACTTATGTAGTTCATATATACTCATTTATTTTCTCATTTATCTACATTCAATTATGTGCAAATTGAAGAGGTTATCATCAATTACCAAAGAGGAAAATATTGAAGTATCTTGTCCCACCATTATGAGTTAATGGTATGGTGTGGTAATTAATGATAATCATATTGTGGAACTCACATTCTCCATGAGTTGGTTGATTAGGTTATGATCCAGGATGATGAAGACTTTGGATGAGATCATGAGTTGATCATCAAGTTAAGAGAAGACACATCATGTGTTGATGCATATCAAGACTCGGGATGAAGGATGTCATCATGAGTTGATGAGTATCGAGTCAAGATCTCGAAGTAAAGGAGATCATCATGTGTTGATGATTATCAAAATCAAGGACCCAGCCTTGAAGTAAAGATGTGTGTCATCAAGCTCCAAGAAGATGCTTAAGGCAAAGGCATGACTAGCTAGGGCTAAGGATGTGTTTCTAGTTTTTTTTTACCGGTCTTGGTGTTTGGTTGGAAGGCCGGATTGCTAGTATAGGCTACCGTACTATTAAGAGGGGTCTTGACTAGTAGCTTGAGTTAGTCATATGTTGATAGCTCGTTGTGCTCGCTCTAGCTCATCTATGCATAGTATTATTATTTACGAATGTGTTTTGCAAATAGTTGAAGCTCATGCATTAACTCTTTTGTAACATGGCACTATAATTTGCAAAAGTGTTTTGCAAATAGTTGAAGTCCATGCACCTTCGCCTTGTGGTATGATGCTATTATTTGCGAATGTATTTTACAAATAGTTGATGCTTATGCATGATCCTTGTAGCATGTGACTTTAGTTTACAAATGTATTTTGCTAATGGTTTAAGTCCATGTACCTTATTCCTTGTGATGTGATTCTAAAAGTTGGCAACTGTGTTTTGCAACTTGCTAAGAATCTTACCTTTGATCCTTGTTGGCATGGCTCATCAATTGGTAAATATGTTTTGCAATTGAGGTTGTTGTGAAAGCCAATGTTGTTTTCTCAGGAAGATCAGTAGTACCGACGTTATGTCGGCGGAACTACCGCTCAGTGGTAGTACCAGAGTTCATGTCGCGGAACTACCACAACCCGGATGGACCGAAAATCCGGCGATACGTATTTTCCAAAGAGACGCTTGTTGAGTTTGTTTTGCTCTCTTGGAAGTGCGGTAGTACCGACGTGTTGAGAGCGGAACAACCGCAGCTCGGTAATTCCGTTAAATGAACGGCGGTACGTTATTTCTAGTAGGTGCCATGTGTTGGACCTAAGTGGAAGTGGTAGTACTGCCCTTCAGAAACGGAATGACCGGAGTGCGAAACTGCCGCAAGATGAACGTTGGTAGTACCACGTCGTACTTTTCAAACAGCTAGTTTCTTGTCTGATATAGCCATTACTGTGCTTATCGTGGAGTGCAGTAGTACCGACCGTTGAACGGCGGTAGTACCGCTCGTGCTGATTTTTCAGCTGTTTTTCTTCCAATGGCTAGTTTTTATGTGTGGGCTATAAATACCTACATTGGCCACTTGTGGAGTTACTTGCTGGTACCATATACATTCTATTAAGCAAAGAGCAAGCCCTCTCATCTCTTATGTGCATGTATTGCACTTAGTGAGCTTGGAGAGCAAACCCTAAGTGCATGTGTTGCCTTAGGTAGTGGATTGTGTATCCATTTAGCTTAGACACTTGATTAGTTCAAGTGAAAGTCGTTGAGTTGTTACTCTTGGTGTTTGCCGACACCTAGACGGCGTGGAGGCGTATTTGGTCTGGCGATCTTCTCAAGGAGCTCGTGAGAAGGCCCGACGCGGTTGTGAGTGGTTTGGTGCTCGCCATCTCCGGCGTGGAGGAAGAGCAACCCGAGTAGATCGAGGTGTTGGTTCGTGTTGGAACCGGTCCAAGTGGTTGGAATTTACCTCGGAGGTGTTGGCTTAATTTGTGGAGCCGGTCCAATTTGGTTGGGCTTACCTCAATGTCGATTAGGGGAGACCGATAAGTCTCCGAACACCACAGTAAAACATCATCGTGTCATTGTGGTTTATTCTTGTGTTTTCCCTTATGCAATTTACATTCATAGTATTACATTGTTTACTTGTATTTGGTTAATTTCTTATATTCTATATTCTTCATATTGTCGGTGCACTTAGCAAAGACTAATTGATTTAGGTTTTAATTGTGCAAAACCAAATCGTTATTAGCTTCCGCATTAGATATTGGTTTTATCCAAAATAATTTTAAAACCGCCTATTCACCCCCCTCTAGTCGGCCTCCTCGATCTTACAACTACTCTTCATCATTTCCTGGGCCTCCAGCTTCTGGGTCCTCGTAGTACACATGATCTCCCTGATTTTCTACTTCTGAGGGTTTGGGGGAAGACCAAGGATGAGCACAACTCTCGTTCTCGCGAGGCAACACACAGGAAGTAATAATAATACATGCAAGGCTTAACAAGGATGACTTGAGTTATTTTATTTGCTAAAAGTAATATTTTCAATTACATTATTTAGAAATTCCTATGACTTAGCAATTTGACCAAATTTCATTTTGTTAAAGAGATATTGTGCAATATTTATAACGGCGAAAGTTACCTCCACATATACTTAAATTTTGTATGGAGTTACCTCCACATAATAACATCACTGGGTACGATGACCTAGGAAAGTCCAACCCACGGACTAGGTGAGCCCGACACAACCATCATCCCACCCACAACGTTTTATAAATAGAACTAACTCAAGTTAAGTTCCCATGTCCGCCTTTAACCGTAGGCACGACTGTTTAAATAGTTTAGACTCTGCAAAGGTTATACACTGTATCCACAAGAGATAATCATACTCGTTATCCCACATGATTCCTTAGTCATGTAGTTGAGCGATTACCACAGTAGCTTTTCAAATTACCTCGCCTCTTCCACCATCTCACCCATATGAGTTGCCCCCACTTGCGGTGGGTCCCATAAGTTGTGCGGGATGTTCACCACCACACTAGCGTAGTTGGCAACTTCACCCTTCACTGGTGTCACATTCAAGCTGGATCGTATCCAACGCTTGAACTACTTCATTCTGCCTCCAGTGAGATGACTTTCAGAGTCCAATAATTTTATTAAGTCAAGTCGTACTTTACAGACTTGTTGTTGTACTTGTTGTTCAATGGGAGGTCATGACAAGATTGAATCCTTAATCCATCCAGATGGTTCATACCATATACCAACTATTCTCGTGCACCGACGGCACCCACCACCATACCATCCGCCCAGATGTGGTAACAACAATTTAATAGGGTTTTTGGGGAACAAAAACACCTTACCACAACATTCCAGTCATTTACCAACAATGACTGCCCAAACCACTTTCACGATTAAAAGATGATGATTGAGGCATTTAATGCCCGAGTACTTAAGCAAGACTAGCATGTCGCTTAAGTATAGTCTTGCTTAAGTACAACCTATAACTAGTAATTACCAAATAGTTACTATGGTGACATGGAATAATGGATTCAATTACCAAAGCATGGTATAATAATTAACTAATCATCGAATGGGTATTTAACTACCTTAGGGTTTAACATACATTTGCTTAAAGAATTAAAGCATGTAATTTTGGTAATTTAAAGGAATATAATTTGCGAAAATATGGGTTCAAGATGATCAAAGTATTGACTCGCCTAGAGTGGAGGTGAGAGAGCCTTGAAAGTCCTACGCTTGATCAAACTGGAGATCTCCTGCGTCTTCGAACTCTATTAGGACGAACGTACCAGAAAGAATAAACAGGCAAAGAGAACAAATAAATGCTAATGAAATAACAAGTGAACTCCAAATCAAATAAGACTAGTGTCATTAGCAAGGTCTTGAATTTAGACAAATTTAGAAACAAAAATCACTAGAATCAGAGTTATAACGGAGGAGAACGGAGCTTATGAAGTTCTTGCTTTGAGTATTGTCGGATCCGAGTATTGTTCGTTTCGAGTACTGTTGTCTTCGAGTACTGTTTGTGTCGAGTACTGCTCACTTCGAGCTGACGTAGCCGGAAGGAGGTTGAACTACAGGACATAGTCGGAAGGAGCTTCAACTACACGACGTAGTCGGTAGGGGTCGACTACAGGATGTAGTCGGAAGGGGTTCGACTACATGATGTAGTCGGAAGGAGTTTCGACTACATGTGGTCGTAAATGGTAGTGACTACATGCGGTCATAAAGGGTATAGACTACACGTGGTCGAAAGAGTTTCGACTAAACGACTACCTGGTCGTGGACGTGGACGTAGATATAGTCGTAGACATGGTCATAGACATGGTCACAGACATGGTTATAGACGTAGTCAAGAAGGATTTGTGACCGCTCAGCGTGGTTGGAGAGAGATTCTACAACATGGCGTGGCCGGAACAACAAGAGGAACAACCGGGCACGGGGAAAGGGGGCTTACCAAGACCGAGAGAGAGGTTGGAGGAGGTCAAACAGCGGCGGGGAAGCTCACAGTCGGCGATGAAGGAATACGGTGGTGAAGGTGTTTGCCGAGACTGAAGGAGAAGAGGAAAGACGACGTTTCCTGTGATATAAAACTGAAATTGAGTGAGGGGATCGCTCCAAAGAGCTCTGGGGCACGAACTGACTCGGGTAGGAGAGGGGCTGCACTTGTGCGGCGAGAACCGGAAGGAGGCGTGTGGCGGCTTGAACTCGGAGCTTCAGGGCTTCGGCAACCACAACGACACAAGCGAGAATGGGGGCTCGGAGAAGAATGGGGCTGCTCGGGGTACTTCATTGGGGCACTTACCAGAAGCGAAGGGGAGACGTGGGGAGGCAAGGGAAGGCTCTGAGCTCGTTTTATAGCCCGCGAGAAGGCAAGAAAGGGTCGTCGGAGGCTCGGGGGCGCGCAGGTTCCCGAGGCGGTCGTGGCATGGGCGCTCTGGTCAGAGAGGATGGGGTAGGCGCGCGCAGCGAGGAGGTGACGGGAGCAACGACTTGGGCGGGCGACGAGCAGACGCTGACGACGAGATAGGGCAACGGAGGCGCCGGAGTCAAGGGCAGGTGGAGAGGAGTAGGTGGCGACAGAGGGTCTGCGGTCAGCGTGCGTGGCGCACGACCATGGCACTGACGCGGCGGTGAGACAAGCGACGGGACGGGACGACGGAGGCGGCGACTTGGGGGGCCAGGCAGGTAGCGGAGGCGACGGGAGTAGGTGGGCGACGCAGGCGCCTGGGTGATGAAGAAGGGGCGGCGCCGGAGTCCACGAGCAGTTGACGGAGGGGACGGAGCCGCACAGGCTGGTCAATGGGATAGGGCAGCAGTAGACCAGGGGGAGCACTGGCCTGGCTGGGTCGGAAGGGGGAAAAGGGAAGGATGAGCCGGGGAAGAGGGAGAGGAGGCTACGACCAGGGGGGAATGGGCTGGGTCCGAAGAGAAAGGTTTTGAAATTAAAGTAGAAGCTTGATATTTTAAAAATATAACTTAAGTTCAAAATAAAATTTTGAAACTAACTGACAAAAATAATTACTATTTATAAACCAAAAAAACGTGATGTTACATAGATCAAGTTCATGACGTAGAACGTTTGGTCTCGCGAGGACGTCGTGGTCTACAAAAGGATGTAGGCCATCGGTGGTCTCGTGCAGCAGCGTGAGCCGGATGTAATTTCCTTCCAGGTAAAACTCAAGATCAATAATTGTCTGTTGGATTATCTGCTTAATTTCTTTCCTCATCGATCACTCAACCGGTGTTCTTGGGATCGATGTCCAGGAAAACACACCATACATTCACAGGATTTTTCAGATCTTTGCATTGTGGAATTACTATTACTACTCACCAGTCTCCCCAGAAGAACAAACAGAGAGACATCACTTCTGCTTGATGGTAGTCTCACTGTTTCCGTTAGCCTTAACTCTCCTAGACAAAGCAATGCATAGATTACATTTGCGACGCGTTTGTCACAGCTGAGCCAGCTCCCTCGGGGGAACTTTGCGCGCTGGAGGTTCACCAACACGCCGACAGGCAGAGGCTACCTAGAGGCTGTCATTAACCCTGGGTCGACGACGACGAAGCCTATCCACGTCGCCACGACCCAACTGGAGGGCCCCAACCCGCCGGCATCGATGTACTGCATGGAGCGCTACCAGCAGGCCGAGCACGGCGCCGCCGCGCTGAGCAGAGCTGACAACGTCGTGCTCGGCGGCGACATTAGCTGGGACGACAGCACCGACTTGCCGTTCCCTCTCCCAGCCGGCTGGGTCGACGCCTGGACAAATCTAAGGCCGCGTAATGACGGTTGGACATACTGTGGTATTTGGAACGAGAAGGTCGGGGAGTTCAATAGCTACGTGGCTCCTGACTCGTCACTGAAGAAGAGGTCGGACCGGTTTGTGCGCATGCTGCAAGATTACTGGCTGAAAGGCATCGAGTTGAGTAACCGTCGCTGGCGAGTCCAGTCCGAACGGGTACCTCGTATACAATGATCAGAATCGTAAGAACGATGAAGAACACAAGAACACAACAGTAGAATGAACACAGAGATATGCGGGACTTCAGGGTCTGCTTTATTGCTTCGGATCAATCAGGGTTACAATGAGAGGGGGGTGGCCCTCTATTTATAGACTACGGGATGAGGAGTTCAACTGGGCCAGGACTCTCCGGGGTCCTGGGCCCGTACTGGGCCAGGATTCTCCAGAGTCCTGGGCCCGGTTTCTTAACACTCCCCCTTGAACACTCATCCAACATGTTCATGTCTCGTCAAAACTCCATAAAAACCCAGTGGGAAAAATTTGGAGAAAGAGTACATGTCATGCGTTCTGCTGTGTTGCACGAATTACCTCATTAAAAACCTTAGCCGAGAAACTTCAGGAAAACTCGTCAAGGGAAAAAGAGTACAATCCACCCTGCTTTATTCAATCTCCAGGATTTATTCTTTGGGTACTTGATCTTCGTGATCAAGATTCAATAATGAGTTCGTGAAGATTCTCCCCCTGAATTCTGCACTTGTCTAAGTCTTATCATTCCAATTCCACGTATGCATCTTTCAAAACTAGACGCTGGAAGTGACTTAGTGAATAAATCTGCAAGATTTTCACATGACTTAGTATGCAGTACTTTAATTTCGTCCATCTTTTGCATTTCGTGAGCATAGAAGAACTTGGGATTGATATGCTTTGTAAGGGGACTCTTCACATAACCCATTTACTCTTGTGCGACGCAAGCTGTATTTATCTTCATAGATAATAGTGAGGGTTTGCACGGTATTCAATCCACATGACTGCTGGATGTGGTGAATCATCCGCCGAAGCCAAGCACATTCTTGTGAGGCCTCGTACAGCGCTATGATTTTTTTGAGTGGTTCGTCGAAGTCGATACAAGACTTTGCTTAGACGATTTTCACGGAATTACAGTTCCACCACATAGGAATACATAGCCTGTTTGCGACTTGGTTGTATGTGGGTCCGACAGGAACCCAACATCTGCATAGTCATTCATACACAAGTCTTAGTTCTTTCTGTAGAATAGACTAAGTTCTTTGCTTTCTTGGAGGTAACGGAAGATGTCCATTATTTCCTGCCAATGCCTTTGGTAGGTTCTGTACTATACCTTACTAATAGGTTTACGGCAAAAACAATGCCTGATCTAGTACAGTTTGCTAAAACATAAGTGCTCCTATTGCACTCAGGTATGGGAATTTTGGTCCCAGGACTTCCTCCCCCTCTTCTTTAGATCTGTACGGGTCCTTGTCTTGCTGCAAGGATCTCCCGACCATCGGCACTTTCGAAGGATATGCCTTTTCAAAGCCGAACCTTTTCAACACTTTACGAGTGTAGGTTGGCTGATGTACTAGAATCTCTTCCGGGATATGCTCAAGCTGCAAGCCTAGGCAGTATTTGGTTTGATCCAAATCTTTTATTTCGAACTCTGACTCCAGGTAAGAGCTTGCTTTCTTAATACCTTCTAAGGTTCCAATGATATTCAGATCATCTTTATACACTGAGATTTATACAAAATCCATCCTGGGATCGTCGTATAAATACACAGGGATAATTCTCATTGTTCGTGTAGCCTTTCTTGCATAGAAAGTCGCTTCGAGCGATTATACCACATTCTGCCTGATTGCTTGATCCATACGGTGACTTTACGAGTTGCACTCGTATAGATTTCTATTCGCTCTATCTTGGTTCGACAGGGTACATTCGGTATCTTCATATAAATGTCCAATTCAAATTTCCATAAAGGTATGCGATTACCACATCCATCAATTTCACTTCTAACTTCCAAGTTTGCTGCCATTGAGATAAATATCTAAAGGTAATTCCGCCCATGACCGGGGAATAGGTTTCTTCATAACAATCTCTCGGACGTTGAGTGAAACCTTGTGCAACGAGCCTTGCTTCTTTCATTTCTCTTTCGAACAAATACCCACTTATGCCCTACAGGGTGCACATGGGGAGGTGTGCAGCTTACAGGCCCAAACACCTCTCTTTTATTCAAAGAGAACGATTCAGTTTCTATTGCCTTCTTCCAATCTTCTTAATATGACCTTTTCTTATATTCAACGAGCGATGCAGGCTCTGGATCAAGATTGATGATTGTGACAATTTTCTTTGCAACATTGGCTGTTGGTTTATTCATAGATTCTCCCAAGATCATAAAGTTTATAGCTATGTCTTCAAGGGGCGATATTTCTAATGCTTCTATTTGCTTACCGCTACTTTCAATTGCGGGCAAGTCCTTTAGTTTTTCAAATCCGATGTGTGCGCACACATCCATGCCGATGTCTCCTTCATGGGGATGTTCAATTCTAGTATGCCTTTTCGAAGGTTCCATACCGGTGCAGTCTCAACCGCTCCCTTCCGATTCTGGGGTACTTTGGTGATCGGTATGTCAAGTCCTTCTTATCCTTTTCACCAGGCGTCCCGGTTACTTGGATTCGAGGGCCGGAGTTCTCGTCCTTCGAGGCCTTAGGGCGGGATTAGGGATACCTTCATCGGTATTTCAACCCTCTCGGTGCATTGCGTGCATGCATATGCGACTTGGTCACGCTCTTCAAATCACTAAAGTGGTTAGGCGCTTGATTCGCTAATGCTTGCAAATCAATTATCTTTTGACCGCAATTGTCTTCTAGACTTCAATTGTCTTCTAAACTTCTCTATTTGCTTCACTAGTGCGCGGGTCATATGCATGGATTTCAAATATCTTCTAGACTTCAATTGTCTTCGGACTTCTCTATTTCTCGACATTTTACATCAATGGTTGATTTCTCCCCTAATGACGAAATAATTCTCATCTAATATGCTATCGTGAAGGTCGCATGCAAATCTCTAGTCGTGGGGTCCAAATACCTGATTATGGATGCTGTCTCATAACCAACGTATATCCCAGACTTTTAGAGAGTGTCCATTTCAGTTTGCTGTGGTGGTGGTATAGGTACATAAACCTTGCAACCAAACCTTCAAAGATGAGAAATTTTCGTGTTGACCCTTGCGCTAGGTGAATGGATGTTATATGTCGGTGGTCTAAAATTGATGAGAGTTCTTTGCGTGCAGATCATGCGTGTCCCCAACATGTAGTTGGTAAATAACAATTCTGCTAGTCCATTCTGGGTGTGGACATGCGGTACGGGATGCTCAATTTTAATTCTCATTTTCACACAATAATCATCATATGCCTTTGAAATAAATTCTCCGGCGTTGTCCATTCCGTGGACTTCACATGATGATAAGGAAATTATTCTTAATGTTAATTATCTACGAGATTAGCTTTGCGAGCGGGGTTTCGTAGACATTAAACAAACGCGTATGACCGTTTCGAGGAAGCATCGATAAGCACCATAAAATACCTAAATGACCCTTACAGGGGTTGTTTAGGACCGCAAATGTCTCCCTGGATACGGTCCAGGAATGCAGGGATTTCGTCCTTTACTTTCAGAGTAGAGGGTCTAGTAGTCAGTTTCCCGATGGTACATGCAGGGCACACAAAATCTTCAAGATTCGGGAAGTTCTTTAAATTGACACTATATCCCTGTGAATTGTTAATTATATTTCTCATCATCCTAAGACCTAAGTGACATAATCTATCATGCTAGAGATAGAAGAGGTTTAGAGCTTCTAAATATAGTTTTCAGGGCAGTATAGGCTGCAAATGCTTCTCAAATGAAGGAAGTCGTTCTAATACCATTATTCTACTATTTTCATTACGCTTTGTAATGAGCAGGTATTCCTTACCATGCTCTTCTTCAGTCTCTACGTGGAAACCGTTAGCGAATATCCTTGAGAGTTTTAGTCGATTATGGGCACAACAAGGCTTCTTTAATGACCAAAGTTATGTCCGCCGAGAGTACAATTGTGGCCCTTCCTGAGCCTATTATACATGTATCGCTGCCTGCGATTGTCGTAAGGCTACGAGCATTCTTACTGATCGACTGAAAAATTCCATCTCTCTCAAGGTGGTATTCATTGTGCCGCTACCTGCTAAGCACACTTCCTCCATAGGGCGCTACATGCGATCTAATATAATGTACTTTATTAATATGTAGCGTAAATCCAAAGAACACATAAAATAAAATACTTAGATATTAGAACATAACTTGCTATCATAAATACGGAAATATAAGTCTTGCAGACTCATCATAAGAATTTAATGCTTTGCTCTTCTAGAGCCTACAACCATTATTCAAAGTTTCATCATAATCACAAAATGCAAGTGATCAGTAAAGGATCTAAGTGCAATGCGTGCACTAGATCGAATCGTGTATTCGAAACTTCGCCTTAATCGCTACATGGCGATCTTCTCCTCTTGGGCAATTACTACCGTGGCGGCTGCTATGTCCAAAGGAGGCATGATGGGGCTCCTACTTAGGTCAGTCCACATCCATAAGTGCAACTAATGGGTGTGGATCTTCCGTGCTTGCAATGGTGAGGTGTGACTCATGCTATCCTTTGCCCCTTTTCTTAGACTGTAAAAACACCAATTACGTGCGACTCACAACTTTACCCTTCTTGCCCCTCTCCTTCGTGAGAGGCTTCATTACCTTGTAGCTACTAGTATTGGCTTCATGGCCAACATTGCTACTAGGTGGCTGTGAGATGTAATTCTTCCTTAGAACATCATCTTGTGCTTTCGCAATTTTCACTTGTCAATTAATGCGGCATACTTCTTGTAGCCATTTTGACAATAATTGCGTCGGATTGCACCGCATTCGGGTGAAGGTAGAGAGGTCTTGTCAATCTTCCGCTCATCCGTGATTACCTTATCACAGAGGTGAAGATCTGTATAAATTCGGCCATCTTTGGGCCAACTCTTTCGAACTTCGTTCGTGATGCGATCATTTTCATATTCATGCAAAAAGTTCATAGGGTTACTGCTGGTAATTTACATAAAATGGTTGCAAAATTCTCATAATGCTCTTCGAACTCCCAGTTCGTGATTCCGTATTTTTCCATGCATTTACATGATTTACTGCTATTTTCAGTGATTAAAAGCAATATTAATAATCACAAATAATCAAAAACAGTAAATACAGTAAATAAATTGCAAAGAAATAATAATAACAAGGTAAAATATGTTTCAAATGCAAAAACCGATTCAAAATTTGAATTCCCGAGGCCTTTTTCTGTTGGAATATGAATTTTCGGCGAATTCTGCAATTTCCAGGGGCTAAAACGTGAAAATTTCAATTCTGAGAAATTTTACGCGTAATTTACGGAAAATCCGAGGGCCTTTTTGTAAAACAGCCTTTTTTCATTTTCTTTCTTTCTTTTTTTTTCGATTATCGGCGGCCTTTTGTCGGCCAGTTCACGGCTTAAGCGGCGAGGGAGGACTCGAGTAGGGTTTCCTACCCGAGTTACTCTCGGCGGCGGCTCCTTCATGGGAGCCGCCGCTTCTTGCGGCGGCGGCGGCTCCTTCGTGGGAGCCGCCGCGCTCTTCAGCGGAGGCGGCCGCTCCGAAGGAGCTCTTCTTCGGCCATGGCGGCGGCTCCGAAGAGCCGCCGCTTCTTCTTCGGCGCGGCGCTCCCTCGAGCCGCCGCTCTCTTCTTCCGGGCGGCGGAGCCGCCGCTTTCTTCCGACGCGCGGCTGCGCGGCGGCTGCCGGCAGACCGAGAGCGCAGAGGCGGGCGGCGGCGAAGAAGGCCGTTCGGTGGCGCGAGGAGGCGCTTGTTTGGCGGAGGCGTCGCTCTGGGCGGCCGGATGCGCGGCGCCAGACGGGCGGCGCGGATCGCTCCCGAGCCGGGCAGCGTGGGGGCAGCGCATCCGAGGGAGAGTGCCGTCTGGCGCGCAGTGGAGGCGCCATGGCGGCGCCGTTCCCTCTCGGCTCGAGCGTGTCCGTGTGGGGACACGGCCGCCGGCCGTCTCCCTCACCCCTCTCGGCTCTGCGGCGTCGGCGGCGATGTCGGGCGGCGGGGCGTCGGCGGTTCAACCGGGTGGCCGGCGGCGCGTCTTCTCTCCCTCCCACTTTTCTGTGATGTGATGGGTAGTGACGACCGTAGGGCGGCGTCATCGGGCCGCAAGCCGGGTGACGGGCCGTCGCGAAGCGGCGCCATGGTCGTCGGGGCGGCCGCAAGCCGGGGGTGACGGCGGTGTGGCGCGGGCGCGGCTTGATCTTTGCTTCATGGCTAGCACGCGGCGCGCGAGCTCGATCTTCGCTTCATGCTTAGCGTGCGTGGCTTCAGGCCGGCGCTACGCGATGCGGCTTCGGGCCGACTGCCATGCGTGGGAAAGAAGAAGAAAAAAAATTCTTTGTGTACTGTTCATGTAACGAGTAGTGTTCATGCGATGACAGTGTTGATGCCATGTAATTTTCGTACCGATTGGCGACTTCGAGTCGGTTCGCGGTGAATTTGCAATTTCAATCTACGGTACAATCGACATCCGATCTTTCATGTAATCTACCGATCGACATTGTGTCGGCGACTTCAAGTCAGCTCGCGGTAGATTAGAACAGATTTGCACCGTAGAAAAATAATCTAGAAAGCAAATTTGCAGAATTGAAAGCAATCTAGAAAATACGATTCAATCTACGAGTGTCGTTCTACGACGGTTACCTTTCGATGCGAGGAGAGTCGATCGTGCTGATAACGTGTTGAGTAACCGTCATTTGGCGAGTCCAAATCGAACGGGTACCTCGTATACAATGATCAGAATCGTAAGAACGATGAAGAACACAAGAACACAACAGTAGAATGAACACAGAGATATGCGGGACTTCAGGGTCTGCTTTATTGCTTCGGATCAATCAGGGTTACAATGAGAGGGGGGTGGCCCTCTATTTATAGACTACGGGATGAGGAGTTCAACTGGGCCAGGACTCTCTGGGGTCCTGGGCCCGTACTGGGCCAGGATTCTCCAGAGTCCTGGGCCCGGTTTCTTAACAAATAATAGCTTCATTGATCTAATGCCGAGTTGCCACCGCGGGTTGGTTCTGACCATCGTCCCGAAACCCCGATGAACCTGCCCAAGCGGAAACACAGGCGGAGGTTAGAGATGAGGGGGTGCAAACAAGCTGCCGCAATCTTCTCAGTGAAGAGGGCCTTTTTGCTAGGACTCGATCGGACAGGTCACTGCGATTGTTACCAACTTCGCATCAACTTTCCACTAAATGCATGATAGGATTACCTTTGTTTCCTCTTGAAAGTGTGTCTGCCCTCTCCATCTCGATCTCGATCTGAATAATATCTGATGTCATTGCGTAGCCTGACGATCTGTGAGCTGTGATTATTGAGTTGCATGCACCAATTAATTTATCTAAAAACTTTTGCTGATGAGAAAAGATAGACAATATACTTTTCAATAGTGATCATTGTAACGTTAAAATATATTGACTATCTTGCCTTCTTTTTACACTGCATTTGTGAGATGACGGAAAAGAAACCGAAGGGATGCTAATTTCTGAATGTGAGGGGCGGATCCAAGTAAAACTTCTAGGTTACGTAGGACACTGGGTTCAATATCGTTTTATATTATTAAAACATACATATGTATAGGTATGCACCCGTAGTTTATGCTCATTTAATTCATATACATATGGTGCATGTATGGTAACACTCGTTCGATTTCGTTCTTAATCCGCCGGTACTAAATATGACGTAACTGCAAAATCCAAACAGACCCAAAGACGTATATACAACTAGGAAGAAAACACGACACTGCCTCTTGCTGCATCCAGCGAGGCACCTTCTCTGACCAACACTGCGTTTTGTGCAAGATCGATATGCCAAGCAATGAAAACATTCTCGCCGGAATAAAAAAAAAATCTCGGGCCGCTCTGAGACCGGTTTCGCGAATCCCGGGAAAATTCGGAAAGTTTCGTCTGATTTTTTTTGAAATGGAGTGCCAAAATAGAAAACTTCGAAGAGATTTACCTTTCTCACAGCCTTCACCTCCTCGCCATGCGCCACCGCGCTCCACCTCCAGACTCCATGCGCCGCCTGCTCAATCCAGTGGGGATTACGGAGTGCGAGTCTGCTGTGATGGAGAACTAGGGACGTAGTTGGGCTCAAGGCCGGAAATGGTCAAAACGGGCGAAATTTTCGGCCGGTTGGGCGTTTTCTCGGGAGGAGGGCCCCCGATAGAACCGAATTTCGCAAATTTCGGCTGCAAATGTCGCCCGGACTGTAATAACCAAGACCAAAGTGGCCTCGCCGTACGTGTGACAGGTCCATCTTTGTGATCAGATCAAAGAACATCACAGAGACGTGATCTGTAGGGCTCCCAGGAAGAGGTCGGACCGGTTCGTGTGCAAGCTGAAAGATTACAGATTGGAGAACTCGGAGCTTATAGGCGATGGGGTTTTTATTCAAGGTTGAGTTTTGGACAATTTTAGTCCTATAGATCACCAAAATTTTAAATACAGTCCTTCTAATATGAAAATTTTAAATCTAGAGTAGTCATGTGGTACTAAACTTTCCATATTTCATCACATGAAATCATGAAACCCTTATTTCGGAAACCTTACATCCTAATTTTCGAGACCTAAACCCTTAATTTGTCGAGACAATTTTAGAGCATATAAAATTCTGTAAAAATTACACAATCAAGTCCACTGTGTAAAGAGCCTGGGAAAAAAATTCATAATGTTTGGACCTCATTTTCTATATTAGAAAATTCCTACAAACAGTATACTTAAATGAATTTTTGAGAAAAAAATCAGAATATATAAAATTTTGAAAAAAAAAATCACAAATAAGTACACTGTGCCGAAAGGCTCCACAAAAAATGTTATAATTTTTTTGAGCTCATTTGCTATATTTAAAAATTTCTCTAAAAAATATTATTAAATATATATTTTTTTTAAAAGTGCTGCTGTTGTGGGGGGCGACGGCAGCAAGGTGATGTCGTCCTCAACAGCAGCGCCTTGCTGCTGCCGTCCCTGACGGCAACAAGTGGCCTGCTGCGATCCCCGAGCGCAGTAGGTCGGTCCGGGGGGCTAGATTTAAAATTTTCGTGTTAAAGGGGGGCTATATTTGGAGTTTTGGTGATCTATAGGGCTAAAATTGTCCAGACTTCTTCAAAGTTATCTGAGCGACTAGACAGAGGTTGAATTTGAGGCAGGTTACAACTGTGGCTTGGTCCTGGCCATCGTCCCTAACGATCTTGCTGCACAGTTGGAAGATTGTCGAGAGCCTGACGATCACAACGTGTCGCAAGCAGATTGGAGATCACCGGAAAGCGCACTGGGCTAGCATAAGGACGACTAGCTAGTGTGTTTGTGTGTGTGTTTCTGAAAACCAACTAGTGTCCATTTTGGTTATTACTACTGTATATCTTGTAATCCTACTTCCTAATGATAGTTGCGCTTTTTAATGGTCGAGGACTTGAGGTAGATATGCGCAGAGGCAATTATAGTGACGATTGTATTGATTCTATGTATTGTACGGGGGGGCCATCGGCTCCAACGACTCGGCGAAGCCCGCAGGGCAGACCCCGCAACCCACGAGCACAAAGACCCCTCTTCCCGAGGGGGCGTAAGGTGTCCCTTCGAGGATGCTCCAGAGATAATTCGGAGCCTCCCCGAAGGGTCTCCGGATCCTTACGAGACCCGAAACAGTGGGTCCTTTGGAGCCACCTCGGAGAAGGCCCGGAGCCCATCCGAAGAGTCTTCGGAGCCCCGCGAGCCCCAAAACAGTGGATCCTCCGAGGCCACCTCGGAGAAGGCTCGGAGCCCCTTCGAAGGGTCTCCGAAGCTCTGCGAGGCCCAAAACAGTGGATCCTCCGGGGCCACCTCAGTGAAGACCCGGAGCCCCTCCGAATAGTATTCGGGGTAACACGAGGCCCAAAGCAGCAGGTCCTTCAGGACCACACCATGAGAAGCCCGAAGATGGAGCACTTCGGGAGCTAGTGAACGAGGTGCACCAGCCGGATAGACCGGACCCAGGGAGCTCCACCGTGAGCCGAAGCCTACGCGTAGACAGGGAAAAGTCCCTATAGCCCCTATGCGTACAGTACCTTTTTAGGGTTAAGATGGTAATGTGAGTACCATGTGTTAGGAGGCTATAAATAGGCATCTCTCACCATGTAAAGATCAGATTCAATTTTTTGGAACAATCAATACACATATTTTTCTGACTGCTGGTTCTTTCTTCTGAGAACTCTTTGGTCCATCCGAGTGTACTGGGGGTCCCCATCTCTTACTGTCTAGCCTTCTTTCGCTATGACACTATGTTTATGATTTTTTTTAATAATATGTTATTTTACCTCTTGAATGAAATAATTTTTATATCGATTGACAAGTATGTGACTTGTTTGTGAAACTCTCTATCTATGTTTATGATGTCATTCTAAATATCGCTGGTCTTATATCATTATGTGGGATACTTATGCTTTATAGATCAACACATGTATTTATTGCTGATCATGTTTCACGGATCATGGATATGAGATATCAAATCAATAATGTAGACATATGTTGGAGAACATAGTGTTTGATTGACCAACATTGAGACACTGCAAGGATTGTTATATTCTTAAGTGTCATCAGTTGATCTCATACATAGTATATATGAGATCCTTAAACCTGAGGCCATCATGGTTTTCTACATATGCAATAGTTTACTTAGGAGTTATAAAACACTACTATGTAAATGAGTAGTTATAAAGGTACCTTTCGGGTCCACTATGAAACATGTAGAGGAATGTGAGCGATCAAGATGGAATTTGCATCTCCTATTTAATGGAAGAGATATCTCTAAGCCCTTCAATGTGGTTAGATTAAGAAAGTGCATGTCCATACCGAATATGATTGAGAAGTCAACTACAACTAAGTAATACACTACAAGATCGAGTAAAGGATCGAACTATCATAGGATTGCACACATCTTGACTTGAGTTCAATCTGGTGTCGTGAGGCAAAGGATCAACAAATGAGGTTTATAAAGGTCCATTCGGTATGATCTTTATATGTATTCGAAAGTCGCTATGTCCTACTAAGAACCGCTACCGACTTATGGATCAGAAATGAGTTTATAGGTCACGACCGATTACACATGAACCTACAATGTCACACAGTTAATGGGTTGGAACAAACTAGTCTGAATTCGATCCGTTAGAGGCTTAAATCGGAATACAATCCGTACGTGGTTAAGAGTCCTAATGAGTTTCTAACATAGATATTCGTTAGCGGCTCTTTATAAGGAGAGACGTGAGGGCTTTTGGAAGGAGATTGCACCATCCATCGAAACCCTAGCCGCCACCTCCTCGAATGCCTGACTTGCGCGCTAGTGCTAGCACACCGGCGCACAACGTTCTATCCCTGAACGTGTGGATACCATAGAAACGTTGCTGCGATCGCTGATCAAGGGCGATCCGCGACGTACGAAGGGAACACGAGAAGCAGCTGGAGGAGATGATCTACGTTGGACGATCGACTACTTCTACTACATACACGCGTACATCGTTAGACTATACTGCTCCAACTCTTTTTCCACTGCACTATACATTTAATGATAACGATCTATGATCTCGTACTGCGGTAGAATTTTTTATGCGCTGCCTGCTGCCATAGAAGCTGACGGTCAGCCTGATGCAAGCAAATGCCGATCTTAAGCTGACATCATCATGCATGCAAATATTTCAGACCTTTCAGTAACATTGGTTTGAAATTTTCATTTACACTAATGCAGTCACTTTAAGTTCTTCAAGCGACGAGTTAAGTCACAATTTATGCTGCACATTTACTACAAGTCAGCACTTCATACCGAGAGTGAGGTCTCCAGATGTCATGAAATTTTAGCAGATCATACATGAGAGAGAGAGAGAGAGTAATAATTTATTAATGCTTATCTAACAATAAAGAATCACTAAACATACACCCACTGCTCCTCTAACATGTCCTCCCAAAAATTCTCGTTTTGTTACAATTAACATGTTCCTGTCATGTCCAAAAGTTTGAATTCGTCATGATAACCACCACCATCACGCTCAACAGCAACCGGAGGATGAACAAGAACCCTTTCTCCCTTCCGGTTCTCAGTCTCCATATCGCAGATCCCTCAGCATCACTTGACTGCGTTGTAGTCGTGTTTGCGCCGCCAGATTTGGTGACATTGCTTAACAGCTTACTGCGTGATAATAGCCAACATTAGCAGAAGTCCAGGTATGGCGAGAATTACGATATGCAGCATTTGAACTCACATTTCGCTATTCAGAACAGGTCTGAAATCGACAAGACACAGAAGCCTATTAATTTCTTCTTCAGATGATCAGATCAGAAATTTTTATAAACTAAAATTTGCTGTTACAATTTCAAGCTCTAGTAGGATTTCATAATTCTTTAATTTGAGGGATTTTGCCTCGGTAAATCTTCTACTCAAAGATATGAAAGCAAATGGAAATTATCTGCATTATTGCTTAGCAAAGGCCTCTACATGTACCCAGGTCTACTTGCAAGCACATATTTTAAATCTTTTTTAAGTAAAGAGAAGGTCCACAATGCATAGCAGAATTTGAAAGAAAGTATCATGGGATGATTTTACTGCCAACGTTACCCTGCCCCTATTCTGCGTGGCATAATAATCCCTTTTTACCCTTAAGATGGCATGCTATCCAATAAATAATTGGTTGGACAATATCCAGGACATTATTGAGAAAATCTTCAGCATGTACCTTCCAGGAAAGACACAGCTATCATGACCTGCACAACAAAAGGCATTGATCTGTTAGTAAATCAGAAAGGAGCTTCAACGTAAATTTGAAAGTGATACTTGAGAAAGATTGAAGCAAACTCATCTACATGAATATATGCACAAATTGTTATCGACTTCTCCCTTCAACTACCTTCAGGCAATAAATGTGATGCTGTGATCGGAGATGGCCAAATATGTGATCATGTGAACAAAACAAGCTAGTCTGGACATGTGTATTGGCTTGAGATGAGAGGGTAAAAAAAACAGAATGTGACTCCTGAAGAGTTATACGAAAAGATGAAGAAAATTCAATTTTTGGCTAGCAATTACTTGCACCTGTAAATAATCACATGAGTACAAAATTTCTCATTCAGAGGACCCTTCAGGACCAGTAAAAGAAGGAATCCATCCACATTTGTATTTAGTAATGAGTACATGTAAGCCCACGAAGCCTGATAGTACATGCCATGGGGAGCTTTGGCCTCTCATCACAGCAGACCATGCTGCAGACTTGCAGTAGATCTTGATGTTAAAAGTGTAGTCTTTTCTGATGTTAAAAGCCTGAATCTAACTTTAGTTCCGTGTGTATGAAGTATGAACAACTTCTAGTATTTCTATCACACACATTACCAGTTTGCGAAAGAGAACACAATCTATACGACACTAAGGACCACAAAATTATCATTGGCCGGGCCAGTCTGTAACAGCATCCCCATTGACCAACCTAAAAGATATCCTAACATCAAGGTCAGTCAACTAAAAACAGAGCTTTCATTCAGTACTTCTTGTACCAGTCAATGACTAATTGGCTCTCTAAGAAAAGGATAAGTAAATTAAACACAGAATCACCAAATGCTAACATTAGCTATCTTTCCAACATGGTTGTATATAATAAAGCAACCTGGGGGGGGGTGGGGAATGGAGAACACCGTACGCTCCATGTAATAATACTATTCCCATACCAGACATGCATGCTCCCAACATACACACCAGTTGACCACTTGCATGGATTACACTTTGCCTTGACTCTTGATCCGCAATTCGAATTTCAAAAGGTCTAGATGACATCCAGATCCGAAAGATTCCAGCATGCACTTTATCTTTTCATTTATCCCCTTACATTTTTCTCAAGGTTAATATAGTCCATTTTGTACTGGACAAGACCACTGTCCAAAGGAGTTGCTACTTGGCCACAACCAACATGACTTCAACCAACATGAGTTCAGTACTTCAGTTTCGCTGTATTAGCTCAATGCAATTCTTGTGACATGGTACCGTAATCCAAACGGCAAGAATGCCTCGCTTCTTCACCATATGCTCTATGCTGGCCAGTGTACAGAGCCATTGCCTTTCAGACAATGACTTCTTCTGTAGCTGTAACGCGTGTAACAGTTTTTATGTCCCGTCAACATCGGTGCACCGTGACTAAACACGGCACAGTGATGTTAACAATTTATTAACTATAGTTCAACTGTTAGTGATAGGGCACACAAGCAGCTACACGGTCAGAACTACATAAAGCCTCAATGTAGTACTTGGATGTCATGAAATTTCATGACAACGAGACTTTGGGATCCATTGATATGCCAAGGTATGATATTGCCCCCCTAAAAAGGCAGAATTCCAAAGATTCCCGTTTGCTAGCCAACAAAGCCCAAACCCCCCACCAAGTACACAAGGTTGCACATGACAATGCAATGCGTACCAATGCAGGAACACCTATGCGCAATCATGGGCATCCAGAAAGATATCAGATCTCAACTTTAGCTTTTGAAGCATGCCACAGGCCATTATGTATGCAAGACCTATACATCACCATTTGCCATGATTTTACTCTGTCAAAAGTTGCAATTTTGTTCTGAAACATCACACATTCTGAAGTTTTTCCCTCACTAAATGAGAAGACAACCTCAATGCGGTCACATTATAATGCAGGTAAAACAACCACCATTTCCATCTTCTAGCTCCTCCCTGGAGTTGAAATGACAATACTAAGAAACAAGAATGAGGTTAAACTGGGTTAGTACTGGGAATCTGGGATGACAGCTGGTGACTGTGATGGTGGCGAGGTGTGCAATGTACCCCTCGCATGTGACGGTGCTCCTTCCTACTCACATGCGAGAAAGGGGGTTCTTTTTTGCAATCTTGTGGCGTCTTTTTTTCTTTTTATGAAAAGTGTGTTAGCATTCAAACCAGCACACTCCACGCCCTCTGAGCACTCTCCCAGACTTGGCAGAGTACCAAACAAATCTACAACCAGATCCAGCTCAGCTTCTGTCTGCTCTACACTACCTTTCTCCCTCTATTTTTTATGTGGTCATGGTCTAATGGACTCATTGTCATATAAAAAGAACGATGCAGCGCGTATAAAATCACATCATGAGTTGCCGACAACCGGGTCCCACCGAAAGGCGGGATTTCGAAGCCACAAACCTGGCAAGAAGTGTCAACAACTCGCCAGAATCCTATATTGGCTACAAAAAAAATGATACTATCAAATTAATGGTTTGATTTGTTTTGAACCCATCTTTTCATGGAACCAACAGCAATTCCTCCCAAATAAAACGATATTGGTTGCTGCACTCCTACCCTACCTAGAAGGAAAAGCAACCTTTCTCCTAACCATGAGTGGAATAAATACTATTGCACTTGGTGTTGTTCTCCAATGAAAAGACAAACCGAACAACTTTCCGCATGGTGCTCCATGAATGCCATCAACTTTTGGGGCGTGACAATGGCGTCCCTCCTACTTGAGATCGAGGCCGAAATCTTCAGAGAAACGTTTTCCCACTGGCTTATTGACCTACTGCACTGACTTGGTCTGACGCCACGCCACACTGACACTATGCATCAACACCTGACCAGTTGCAATTCTTTAAAGACCTAAAGGGGATCACGAGAAACTACAGGACAAGTGAACAAACCTCAATGCCAGTCAGCCTAAGCAGTCTAAGTAGTCACTTGTCAAATGATTAACAAGTGCATTTCTTCTTCACTCCACTCTTACTACTCACACTCAGTACTCACTAGCATGAGAAGAACTATTTACCAAACAAGTAATCTACTGAATCCTTGACAATTCCAAGCAAACAAAAAAGGAACGCAACCAATAGCATTTGGCAAGATGAAAGGAAAAAAAGATCAAATGATCAATGTTCACCAGATTAGCATGAAATTCACTTCCCAAGCAATGCCATATGAATGCATCAGCAATTAGGAAGAGGAGAGCTTAATTAGTTGTTGGAAGCCGTATTGGTAGACAAGAAGGCGCATGGGTTCTTGGTACTCACTGGGATCGGTAGTGGTGACCATGCCGGCGCCCTGAAAGTAGCATGAGCCGGCGGCCTTGCCCTGCAACTGGTAGTAGGTGTCGAAGGCGTACGAGGCGTGGCTCCGCACGTCGTTGGGCTCGTAGCACCCCTCGCCCGGCTGTATCGCCGTGCAGTCGGCGCGCCCGGGGCCGCACGCCCAGTCCATGGCCGCCTGCACCGCCTTCTCGTCTGCGTCGTCGGACGCGATGCAGAACGTCCGGTCCGTCGTGTCGTTGGCCAGGAAACCACCCGTCCCGGACACGTGGAGCAGGTACACAGGCGTGCCGTTGCCGTAGAAGAGGCCCCAGTTCGCCTCCGACACGGGCCCCGGCAGGAGGTCCTCGTTGAAGAGCTCATAGATGTAGACGCTCGCCTGCGCGCCGGGGCGCATCGGCGTGCCAGGCTTGTCCATGACGTGCTTGATCAGGTTGGAGTTGTACGCGTCGGCGTTGTCCCTGGTGGCGTACGGCTCGGCCTTCCGGTCCCCATACGACGGCCACCCGGTCTCGGTGACCAGCACTGGCACGCCGCCGCCGCTCACGTTGAGGTTCTTCACCGCGACGTGCACCGCGTCGAGCATGGCGTCGAACACGTTGGTGTAGTGGAGCAACGTGTTGGGGTCCACCATCTCCAGCGACGGCGGCAGCGGCTTGAACAGCGCGTTGTCGAGCGGGATCACGCCGTTGCTCTGCATCAGCGAGTAGTAGGGGTAGAGGTTGAGCATCAATGGCGCGGAGGTGTTAGCGAGGTGGGAGAGGAGCGGGAGGAGGAAGGATTTGGCCAGGGACTGGTTGAAGAAGGCCTGGGACGGGGGGAAGGGGTCGAGGACGACGGAGAAGGGGAGCGGGGTGGAGACGGGGATGGAGGAGAGGTTGGCGGCGGTGAGCGCGGCGGCGAGGGACTGGATGGCGGGGAGGAGGACGGGGAGCGCAGAGGGGAGTGCGGTCGGGACCTCGTCACCGACGGCAATGGCGGAGATGAGGCCCGGGCTGCTGGAGTTGGGTGCCGAGAAGGGGAGCACGCGGCGGGAGACCCAGGCAGAGGCGGTGGCCGGGGAAGAGCCCAGCGCGAGGAGCTCGTCGTTGGGGACCCCGACGATGGCGCGGGCGCCGGAGGAGGCCAGAGCCGAGAGCAGGCGCGGGTCGGCGTCGTAGAGCCGCACGCGGGTGATGCGCTTCGCGCGCAGGAACGCCGCCAGGTCCGACGGCGACAGAAGGTTCGTCACCGCTGTGCCGATCGTCAGGCCGACGTACGGCTCGCCGGAACCCCCACCCCCACCCGCCGCCGACACCACCGAGTCTGCACTCGCAACACCAACGGAGCCAACATTACCAAGCAAGATACAGGGCACAGTGAAACACACAATCAACAAACATTCAGAGAATCACAAGCTGAAGGAGCAAAAAAAATATAGCAACCAATGCGACAAGAACAAGCAAAAAAAAAGTCAAGAAAAGCTGAAGAATTTGGAAGCTAGGAAGAACAAGGTGACATCAATCAAGAAAGGAAGGAAGAATTTGCAGTGGAAGAAGACGAGTGAAGGAGAGGAGAGGGCTTACATGGTACTGGAGAGGAATGGATTGAGAGGTGGAGCAAGAGGAGGAGCAAGCTGCTGCTGCTGCCTCTGCCTCCTCTGCTCCTACTCCCCATTGGGAGTTGTGCTCTCCTCCTCCTGATGATGATATTTCTGGGACTGCTTCTTTTGAGAGAGAGAGATAGATTGATGCTGCTTTTGATGAGCTCCTTGCTTTGCTTTCTCTGGGAATTTCCTTGCTTGATTTCTGTGTGTGGTGGTGCTGGGGCCTGGAGGGAGTCTGGAATTGTAGGAGGGTTGGTGGTGGGGTGTGTGGGTGGGGGGCGGTGAATCTAGAACGGGCTGTTTGTTTGATTGTTTCTTCTTAGCTGTTGGTTTTTCTCTGGGTTGATTTGGTAATTAGTGTCTGATCTTGCTTAGCTATGTTTTCAGTGGGCGATTGGGAGTGTGCCACCTGGACGGTGGGGGGACCTAGTCTTCATAAGATATCAAGAGACACACTTCCACTTCACTCCATCAAAGCTACTCCAGTTCCTAACCGTGCAGGCCTGTCCTTGTTTTTCCCTAGGCATTTTTTGTGCTGCAGTAATTTATACTTAATTGTTTAATTAAGTGCTCATTTGGAGCGTAGGAATTCCGCAGAAATCTGACAGATTCGAACTTTTACTATAGAAGTTTCCGGTGCAAAATTCCATTCAATGAGTAATTCAGATGGTTCAATTTCCACAGAAATTTGAAAAAAAAATCCAAGGTTCCAAACGGCCATAAAGCATGTATAAAATGCAAAATAAAAATCGCATGAGTTTTTATAGAAATTGAGCGAATGCACTAGAAATCCTACAAATTTTTCCTGCATTCATGACGAATCCTAAGATTTCCTTATCAACATGGGAGGGAGCCATGTCAGCTAAAATCCCTCCATTGCATCGTGCAGACCAAACAAATAATAACTCATAAGTAGAATTTTTTAAGGATGTGTGATAGACGCACACCAAGGAACATGACGCACACGGAAGGAAAGGCAGAGAAGCACTGTTTGGTGCCATTCGGTACCCTCCGGGCCATTGGATCGTGATGCATACGGTCTTGATCTTGTGGACGATAGTATCGAATTTTCTCGCGATATATTGAGTAGACTTCATTTTCTCCTTAGCTAGGCTCTCAACCATTGGATCGTGATCGTAGGGCCAAAAAGGCGTGCCATTCTGTGCCTTTATTGAAGGATGGCAGAGGATCAGCACGCTGTATCATAAGGTCTTAGGTTTATTTATATACATATCACTCCAAAGTGACTGGTTTTGAGAAACGCCACTGTCATTATAAAATATTTAAGACTATAGTACACCTACTTTCTTCTTCCTCCCTCCCTCTTTCCTCGTCCATGGTTGCAAAGAGAAAAGAGACCGGCAGAACTTAGGACGATGCGGCGAGCGGCGGAGCTAAGACGTACCACGTTCAGACTGCGCCAAAGAAGCTCGCGCGCCTCCATTGCCTCGTTGTCCCCCATGCGCTAAAGAAGCTCACGCGCCACCTGCCACCACATCATGGTAGAATTCTACGCCCATGGTGCGCTAGGCGCTCGCCCTGGACTACACCACCGCCACTGCGCAGCTTAACCTCCAAGCCTAGGACGTCGCCCTCGCCAAGGTCGACGCCACCAAGGGATCCCCACCAAGGACACCTATCTCGCCCACAAGTATGACAATCAGGGATCCATGACCATTCTATTCCAGATCCTATCTCGTACTAGTTTTGCTTCTTTACCATATTCTGATTTCCTTTCCTTTGCACCAGGCATATTCTGATTTCCTTTCCTTTGCTCCAGGGAGGCCATCGTGGCGTGGATTGACAAGAAGCTAGCAGATTTGGAGAGGCTTGGTAGGAGGGTGCGATAGAGGAAGGCGTCCGGGGTGGATGGATTGGTGGTATCCATGGCAGCCTTCGATGAGAGCAGGAGACGGGAGGAAGAAGAAGTTAGGGTATTATGGTCTTATATTGTCCATAATAGCATACCTCAAAGAATGGACGATTTTTTTTTAAAAAAATATTTTATTTCAAAATACAGTAATATATCTGTCTTTTTTATTTTACAGAAATAATACTATATCGCTCTCCCGTTAGGTGACTTGGACCTAGTCGTTCAACCATTAGTCAACTGGTCCAAGTCGTCCAACCGTCGAGCGACACGTGGAGTAGTCGCCCGGTGGTTGAGCGACTTCTGATAGTCACTAAATGATTGTGCGACTACTCCACTTGTTGCTCGACTGATAGACGATTTTAAATAATAACATTGTTATTTTATTAAGCTGATGGAAATAATTGTGGGGGAATAAATGGTAATTTTTGTAGGTAATACATTTAGCAAATCTTGTTTGTAGGTTGTTGATTTTTTTTTAGAAATATAGTGGTGATAAGGTTGGTTGGTCCATTTGTGTTTTTCGTAGAATCTCAAGGGTACGAAATTTGTTAGACTCGCAATAATATTTTATGATCGTCGTATGTTGTTGTAGTGCGGTAATTTTTTGAAAAAAAAATTGTGAGGACGTTTGAGGTAGCAATGATTCGTAAGTAGGAAGGTAAGTGATATTAAGATGCGTCGGGGAATTCATACACATTGGACCACTACTTCGTCCAACGGTTGAGCGACGGAGGTAGGAACGATTGGTAAGTATTAAGGTAAGTTATATCACAATGCACGAGGGAATGCATACACAATAATGTCATAGTAATTACAAAGAAAAATACGTACACAATGAATACAAGTACACAAAGCACACCGAAGACCCCCTACTAGCCACCCGCTGCACCACCCGCAACACCTCCTCCGTCGTTGCCACGCTCCACCCCCGGTCCGTGCCCACCCGTACGGCCCCGCTTGGGCTTCCTCAGCGCGGGGTGCCGAGGCCCCGACAGGGAGAGACGGCCAGGAGCCCTACTGACCCGTGGTCCCAAGGCCAGGGGTTGAGTCCACCTGTGCCTACGTGCTCATTGGGGCACCGCTGAGTTGCGACCTTGAAAGAACATTGACAAGTGCGGGCTCAGGTGCTCCCCTGAACTCCCTCGGGTCGTCCGCGAAGAAGTCGTCCACGTCCTGCGGGGGCTCCTTGTGTGGGGAGAGCTCTACCCCGGGATGGGGCATGAAACCTGCAGGACAAATATTATTTATTCGTGCAATATATCGACGCGAACAAACCTGAAGAGAGGAAATGTACCCTCAGCGTGGGCCATAATGCATGTCCAAGAGTCATAGCCGCCATACCCGCCCTGCACGAATAGGTCGTAGGGGTCCAGGAACGATGGCAGTGGCAGTGCATAGCCACGTGCCCACCCTGACCCTCCAGCCTGGTCCGACAGCGGCGAAGGTGGGGCACTTGCCCACGCTAACCCCGCCATCTTGGCCCGGCGGCAGCGGGGGTGGGGCACGTGCCCACGCTGATGGGGCACATGCACGTGGCCCTCCGAGGCCTCCTGGTTGGACTGCAGGACGCGTCAGCCTCGTCATAAGCGTCGATGTGGCCACCTCCTTCACCGTCCTACAACACGTGAGGGTCACAACATGCCACTGTAGACCCGACAGGCAAGCTGCAGCAGCTCGTCGCGCATCACCTCCGCACTGTGGGCGACCCTGTCCAGGATCAACCCGGCGTCCCTCGCTAACCCGACGACGATGTTCGTATGGGAGCAATACATGAAAGCGTCAAACTTGTAATTGTGGTAAACGTACTCAGACATTTCGAAACACGAGAGTACATACCGCGATGTGCATGTTCCACGCGAGGTGTACAGGGTATGCGTCAGTCGGTGCTGGTATGTGAGCGGGGGGAGGGTCGACGACTTGCACCAACCTAGTGCGTGTATGCAGAGCGTACCAACGTAGGTACTCGGTGTACACGCTGGGGTCGTACGGGGTGCCCTCCTGCATGTAGTCCTCGAGGGCATCCACCTACTCCGCCAACCACGACGCCATCTTCGTCGCCCAGCTCGTCCTGCTGCCACCCCTCGTACTATGCTTGCGAAATGTACCACTGCATTTAGAAGCCATCGTAGCAGATCTGGGAAAAAAATATAGGGACATGTGTGTGTGTAACTCACGCGTGGGCCGAGTCGGGCACCCGACGCCCGACGGGGACTGGAATAACCTGGTGGATGCCGAACTGGCGCATCACCCTGTGCACCACGTAGTCCTCGACGAACACGTTGAAGATGAACTTCCTCCTCATGATCCAATTCGCTTGGTCACACCAGCATAGTGAGGACAACCCGGCAGGAGCGCGATTCTCCATCTCCTGAGCAGAGTACGACTCCTAGCGCACGTCGTCAACGGTGACACGGTCGAGCTACTCGACGAAGTGCTCGTAGATATGTGTGACCGGCATGTGCGCAAATTGTGCTTGTAAACTGGAACAGTGGTTACAAAGAATGACCCGTAATACAACTAACGTGAAGATACAAGAGAGTGTGTACCCGTCTACGGCACCAAAGGGACCCTGTGGTCGGCCGGTCCACCACGTCCCCGTGGTACATGTCCGCGTGGTACGGACTAGTGTTGAGCAACGTAGGGTGTCTGAGGGGGAAGCGCTCGAACGACCACAACTGCAGTAGAAGGGGCAACCGAGGATAGAGGTTGGCCTCGTCCTGCAGCATGCCTCGCACATGCGGCAGTGCGTTGTGGCAAGTACAACTGATCCCCAGCTGATCCGCACCTCCTCCCCGTCGGCGATGGCCCTCGCGTTCCTCAGGAGGCGGGCGTCGATAGAGTCACCGTGACTGCTGGTAAACAGTACCCAGCCGAACAGCCACAACAAGTATGCCTTGAGGTGCCGTGGCACCTGGTACTCGGTGGGCTCCAGGACCATTCGCTCGACCTGCGCACAAACGCCTCATTAGTAAGCCTGTCAAATGACGAGAATAGTGCATCGCTACACATGGAAAATGGATCGCATATGTACTTGGAACTATAAAAGACACCACAGGGGTGGCCCTGCCTCTGTCATGCTGGGAAGACGTAGTACGCTACCACGGCCTCGGTCGAAAGAACCCCCTCAAACCGGCCCAGCAGGTCGTCGCAGCAGGCAGAGGATCCCGCAATAGGTAGGCCGAGCAGCACCGCGACGTCATCTAGTGTGGGGGGCATCTCCCCGAATGGGAGGTGGAAGGTGTGCTTCTTGGACCACCACCGGTACACCAGAGCTGTCAGCAGCGACTGGTCGAATGGGAACCGTCGTGACCGCTCTAGGCCGGCTTGGAGCTCCCCGTCGTCCTTGACCGGAGCGTCGTCCTCGTCGGTGGCCTCCACCATCCGCGTGAGAAGTGAAAGGCCGAAATCGCTCATCCTACAAAGCACGAAGAAGTAAGTACATAGCATGTACATATGATAAAAAGAAGTGCCACAATTTGCAGACAAACCTGTATATCCATCGTGGGTCCAGTGCCCAAGCCCGTCGGGGTGTCCGTGTACAAACCACCCCCAACACAGTCGCCTCGTCCCTACCCTCAGGATGCGGGACACGACGACTGGCACAGTGCTGCGCGTCAACGCGCTGGTCCAGCAAGCCGAAAGGCTAGTCGGAACCACCAAGGCCACAAGCCATACTTGCAAATCAATTCCAAGTTAGCAATTATGACACAATTAGTGGTTTAATTATTTATAGCGTAGCTCCGGAATTTCCAAAAAATTAGTTGCATTTTTGCATAAAACCGCATAATCCTCAACACATATCACTATAGCTGCATTTCGATTTTAGGGTTTACGGTTTCAGGGTATAGGGGTTAGGGTTAGGGTATGGGGTTAAGATGTTAGGGTTCGGGTTATGGTATATCCACAGCCGCATTACGACTATTAACAACTAAATTTGCGTTAGTTCTACGACTACACTATTTACAACTTTTAAAATATACGACGTACCTACCGTGATTTTAGTTGCTAACCTACCATGATTTTAGTTGCTAACCTACCATGGCTTTAGTTGCTAACCTATGACTATACTATTTACGACTACATTATATGTAACCTATTTACGACCACACTATTTGCTAGCCTACCATGGTTTTGAAAGCAAATATACATAAAAGTGCATGAGACTCACTGTCGTAGATGCGTGAATCTCTCCTCTCTTTCCCTCTCTTCTCTCTCTTTCTCTTCCTCTCTCTTCTCCTCTTTCCCTTCCTCTCTTCTTTTCTTTTCCTCCTCCTGGTTTTGCCCGACGAACAGAAATGGGAATGGCGATGGGCGCGTGGTCGCGTACGTGTGTAATATAGCCCCCAGTCGCTCAACCGTAGAGCGACTAGGGGCTAGTAAGTCGCTCAACGCTTCAGCGACCAGTAGCTGAAGCGACAGTTGATCCACCGTTAGGCGACTACTCCACGTATTGCTCAACGGTTAAGTGACTTGGGCTAGTCGCTTAATGGTTGAGCGACTAGGTCCAAATCGCTCAACGGGTGAGCGACAGAATATTATTTTTGTAAAATAAAAAAGATAAGTATATTACTGTGTTTTGGAATAAAATAGTGAGTATTAAAAAAAATCAAGAATGGACACTTTTCAGTGGTATTTCTCGAAGGAAAAAAGTTTGCAATAGTATATTTCAAAACCGGTTATTTTAGAGTGGTATATACTAAATAACCCTTAAGTATTATCAGTTGCTTGTATACTGCGATAAGACATCCTTAATACACCCGACAATGCAGATGCTACAATCAGGAAACTGCAGGCGCCAAATCCAGGCGACATTAACAGACATGCCGTACTGGTAGTATGACGAAATCAATAGAAATTTCAGGTTGGGAACTTGTAACGCCGAGGGTCCCAGAGAAACTCTGACGTTCTCGTACATATATATAGTACTAAATTTGACAAGCATAACCTCAAATTCCAATGCCCCCGTGCTACGTTACCAACAATAAACAACAAAAATTTTATTAAAAATTACACTTGTCTGTAATGTTGAGATTTTCGTGTCATCACTACTGTTGCAATTATGAACTTATGATGAAGTATTAGACTTGCTGTCTGAATTACTTGGACGCAGCGGAGCCGAGTTGCTTGCTGGTGCCAAAGCCAAACATTTTTTTTCCAGTGCAACTAGAATCCACGTTTAGAGCTGGCAAAATGGGTGACTTGGCTCGGTCTGGCACGAGCACGATAGGACATAGTTCATCTCGGTATGACTCAGCTATTAAATAGATCGTACTGTGCTGGTCCACGTGCTAAGGAGACAGCCTAGGCATGGCCCATCGATCGTTCGTGTCGTGACGGGCCGGTACAAGCCCGTTTGGCCCAGCGGGTCAAGGTTAACCTATTTAGCCTGTTAGGTCCACAAGACCACTGCCCGGTTCCTCTTATCCCCACCCCACCGCCTGCCCCTTCGTCTCCCCACTCTCCCTGCCGCTACCGCGTGCGGCAACATGCACTGCCACACTGGCGGCTTCTTTACTGGATCAGCGCTCTATTCCACCCTCCATACAGGTGGCTCCTCTATGGCTTTACCAGTTCCGCCCCCACCACCTTTTCTTCTCCCTCTCCAACCTCTTCCCTCCTCCCTTCCCGAGTGGGTCGCACCACCCTCCTCCTCCCTTCCCGAGCCGCCCACTCTAGTCCACCCTCATACTCCTGGCCTCTCCTCCTCCCTTCCCGAGCAGTGGTTTTATTGCGATTGTTGATCAGAGGTTGGACTTTGGAGCGATGATGGCTGATGAGTCATTTTTAGCATTTTGTTTGTTGCGATTGTTCATTGTTGATTAGAGGTTGCAATGATGACCGTTGATTAGGGATTGGAGTGGTGATGACTGGTACTGCTACTTTTTTGGTAGTTGAAATCCTGAATACCAAAATCCCAAAGCCATCTGAGCTCCCAGATTACCAGATCTCACAAATCAATCTCTTTTTTTTGGGGGGAATGGAGGATGACTGTTGATTAGGGATTAGGGATTGAAGAGATGAACTGATGAACGAAACTCAGGCCAGTTGAGCCGTGCTAGGCTCGTGCCGTGTCTAACACGGCCTGATACTGTTCGTGTCGTGCCCGGGTAGTAGCCCAAGCACAGCACGGCCCATGAACAGTGTGGGTCGAGTCTATAGTTCCATGCCTCGGGCCAGCCTAGCAAGCATGCCCATCTGGCCACTTCTGTCAATGTTCAGCTCAAGATCATATCCAGTAAAAAAACTAGAAATGGCTCTTTTGAGAATACCAGGGCAAACATTTGCAGCTCAACACAATTTTTCCATTTCATTTATAGACCAATATCTACTGCCAACAAACTGAACTATCACGTATACATCAGCCCTTCAGAAAATTCCATCAGTGATGAATGTGTCAAGACAGGACTTCTCCCCAGCAGCATCACTACAGCAGGTTAACATCAATGATGACAAGCAAATGCATTAGTATGTCCCCCACTTGTGCCCTGCCTGGTAAGCTACATAGGGGGAAATCCTCCCACATGTGGACCTGCAATTGATCTCACAACTATGAAATTAATATTGCATTAATGCACAGCAATAGGATGTGTTATTCATGGTTGAGAATGGTGGTAAGAAAAAAGAAACATGCATAAGCCATTTTGTTAAATATTTGGATGCTAGGCTGGGGGCTGCCGGGCTGGGGCAGCTTTATGAACCAACTCAATCTGAAAGTAGATGGTTCAACAACTTCTTACTATAATCAACAAGGAATAAACTCAAACTTTTGTCAATATTTCTGTGCCCGTCCTAGTGACCAGTATGGTATGCTCGAACTGTGCAGCCCAGCTGCCATCAGCGGTGACAGTAGTCCATCCATCTTCCCATGTAACACACACTGTGTTTTCCATTGTAAGTATAGGTTCTGCAAAAATTTCAAAGATTGTCAACTTGATTTGAAATTTTATTATAAGATGGGTGTTGGAACTCTCCGTTACCACTTAATATACAATACCAAGAACTTCTAGGATTAAATATAATGCCTAATTATCAAAAACATAAGAACTCTTTACATTTTCTTTATAGCAGCCTTTTATCTTATGAAAAAAACATGCTCAAGCATGGGTAAATCACTGATAAATCCAGCACATGGTATTCTAGAAGAAAACTACAAATTGTTTGGAAGTGGAAATCCACATATAGCAGTAAGGATAGTGGAGAGCCGAGAGTACATACCAATGGTAAATGTTTGACCTTCAACCATTCGCCCAGAGTTGTCATTGGCTACAAAAGAGAGATGTCAGTAGTCTAATGTACACTGTAATCCTCATGCATTAGTTCAGCATAATATCAAGGCTAACACTAACAGTTTAACACAGTTCATCTTAAGATGAATAGGAGATATTAATCCACAGCTGTATCAATCCTTAGCAACAACTAAAGAAAGTGCCTGTGAAAACTAAACAGCCTGTTCCTATCTTCCTGGCGATAACTTAAGACAACCAATACAAAATGGCATACTTAGCTAACATGTAACTGCATTGCTAAATACTACATATTATCAGCCCAAACAAATCCAAACAAGCAACTGTGACTACCAAAAAATTTTCAGGATATCAGAGCAGGAACCCATTAACCTAGTAATGTCATAAGCCAAACTCCAAAAAATGTTACTCAATAGAATGACATATCATGATATCAATAGTAAGGTAGGTCGAAAGAAGCAGGAAAATATTAAAGAAGTTCTCACCATGATGTAGAATGAGTGGTTCAGAATGCAACATAGTTCCAATCCCATGTCCAACAAAGCGCTCCACCACATGATAGCCATAAAAATAAGCAAGCTTACTGAAATAATTTGAAGCAAAATCAATGATATGTGCCATCATAAATGTTCTTCAGAAAAGTTGAGAACAAGGGAAAAGTTGAGAACAAAACTGAACAATTTGGCTGTTAGGAGTAATAGTATTAGTTTAGGTTAAGTTCCATATTGGTTTTGGATCTATATATTTGAACCTTTGCCTACAATAGCAATACATCAATTGAGTCACTATTTTCCAACATGGTATTGGTATCTATTAAGAGTATTAGTATTTGTTTATGTTTAGGTCTATATTGGATTTGGATCTATATATTTGCCCCCTTTGGCCTACAATGGCAATACAACATCTGATTTACATGTTCGAAATGCAGGAATTTCACATGAATTTCACAAGAAACAGTTCAATTATGTCAGGAATTTGGAAAAAATCCAACGTTCCAAATGGGGCCTAGGATCTGGATGCTGGACAAGCACAACCCACTGACCAAGGCATATTGTACGCTACAGCAAAATTACATCAGTGAACTGTTTGCTCTTTGCAACTTAAGGGCCTGTTTGGATTTTGGAACACAACAGTAACATATACAGGAATTTCATAGGAAATAGTTCAATTCCCGCAGGATTCTAGAAGAAGAAAAATCTGCGTTCCATACAGGTCCTGCAGTGACTGTTTCCTATGTTTTCTCAGATCAGCGAAATATTTGCAAACTATCTTGTTTGGAAATTGTCTAGGCTACCAAATAGATAAGGGGGTGATTGTAATTAAAAAAAAAAGGAATAGAACAACGAAACTAAAGGAGATGTTCAGAGGTGAGGATTGAGTGGTGATCTCACCCAGGGATAAAAAACCCGGAACCGGCCAGTTTACCGGTGACTGGCCGGAAACAGTAACCGGCCGGTTACCGGATTTACCCGAAAAAAACCGGATGAAATTCGTTTGAATTTGCTTAAAAACCAGTCAAAATTCGAAAACTATAATTTGAATTTGCTAAACCGGGAAAAACCGGCTGGGTTTTCCGTTCCCGGACCCGACCGGTAAGACCGGTTACCGCTGGTAACCGGCCGGGTTTTTTTATCTCTTCTCACCCCTTGCCACAATGTGCTGAAACACGAAATTAAGGTCATAAGAAGTTCAGCTAACAGTTTAGATTGCCTCTTCAGTGAATTTTTTTTTCTACGGGTAGAATTACTTGGGGAGTTGGGGGCATTTAAATTCAAAGATTCTTATTTCTTCACAGTGTAAAGGGGCTTTTTTTGTAGAGTACTCATCTTAACTCAAATCTTTGTTTGAAATGTAACCAACTTCTGAGAGATCGTTTCAACTTGACTGTTGAAAGGGCAAATCTGTAAGCATGAAAAGCTTCTACTGTTCTAAAAGTTTGGCTTGAGAGGTTTCAAGAAGATAGAATAATTAAGTCAAATTAGAGAGTTGAACAAGGATTTCCTATGTTGAGAGTCGAGAACAAGGTCCTGGTGATCCTCATTATTCTCCTCATCATTTTTGGACCAGCAAGTAAGTGTAGTCAGATACTTCAGTTTTATAAGCTTTCAAGAAGAATTAACTAACAACTGTTTTATCATGGTAAAACGGAAAGTACCTTATTTTCTTGCCAATCTTTCTGTAGTTCACACCATCCCTGCAGACAGAAATACCCTTCTCCAAGCATTCTTCAGCTGCCTGATCCAATAAAGATCATTTGTGCATGTTCTGATGTTGGGAATAATTGTTTGCTTAATACAAGAAAAGAGAAGATATGATATGACCCAAATGCAATAAAATCCTTGCAGAACATTATGCTTAAAAATTAAGAGATTTCTAAACTAGAACAAACATTACAAAGGTTGGTTAAAACTAGACATACCATGACACATAAACAGTGCAAAATTCACATTAGTGCAAATCATTACAGAGCAGCTATAAATACTGGATGAACCATCTCACACATCAATAATAGCTTACCTTCAGAAAATGCTTGATAGATTCATCCACTTCTCCGCATACAAATGTTCTGGAAGTTCCCCCATGGTATCCCTGAAGAGTATACAAATCTTATGTAGTTTTGTTTGGGAATAATTGTTGTGTGTCGTCTCACAAGACCCCCACACCCTTTATTTATAGTCTCGAGATACAATTAGACTCTAATCCGATTGCTATATTTGACTCAAAACACGAACTCTCCAACACCCCCCCTTAAGATGGGCCGAAAATATCAATCATAACCATCTTGTTACATATTGTAGCATACTCACTAGGACCTAACCCTTTAGTGAAATAGTCAGCTAACTGTTCACCAGACTTAACATACTCCAATTTCATTATTCTGCCATCCAGCTTTTCCTTGATGAAAAACCTATCAATCTCAACATGTTTGGTACGATCATATTGAACTGGATTGTTAGCAATATTGATTGCAGATTTATTATCACAATACAATACCAAGATATTATTCCTCCATACTCGAAGCTCGGACAATAAACCCTTCATCCATATCATTTCACTCACACTCAATGTCATTGCTCTGTACTCTGCCTCTGCAGTAGAGCGAGCCACAACCTCCTGCTTCTTGCTTCTCCATGACACAAGGTTACCTCCCACAAAGATGCAATATCTAGAGGTAGACCTTCTGTCATCCGCGCTGCCCGCCCAATCAGCATCGCAATACCCTTCCACATTCAGGTATTGATTCTTCCTAAACCAAAGGCCTTTCCCAAGGCTACTCTTCAAATATCGCAGGATTCGATAGACAACATCCATGTGTCCTGTTCTGGGATCATACATATATTGACTAACCTCACTTACTGCATATGAAATAGCAGGTCTTGTATGACACAAATAGATAAGACGTCCTTTGATAAGCTTCCTTGTCAACTGGATCTCCCGACTCAGCACATAGCTTATGATTCCGTCAATAGGTGAGGCAATAGGGCGACACCCAAGTATACCTTTTTCTGCCAACAAATCAAGAACATATTTCCTCTGGGAGAGAAGTATACCCTTCGAAGAACGAGCAATCTCGATTCCAAGAAAGTATCGAAGAGCTCCAAGATCTTTCACCTCAAATGTTTCTCCCAGTCTTTTCTTCAAGGACTTGATTTCCTCGGCATCATCTCCAGTGATCACAATATCATCAACATAGACTGTCAATATAGTGATATATAATCTTCTATGCCTATAAAATACAGTATGATCTCTATTGCACTGAGAATAGCCCATACTATAGATTGTATGCCAGAATCTATCAAACCACACCCTTGGAGACTGTTTCAGACCGTATAAGAACTTTTTAAGTTTACACACCTTCCTCTCAGTCTGTCTGTTCTCAAAGCCAGGAGAAATCTCCATGTATACCTCCTCTTGTAAATCACCATGTAGAAAAGCATTCTTCACATCCAACTGATGTAGGGGCCATTCGAAGTTAGTTGCACAGGAGATCAACGTTCTTACCGTGCTCATCTTCGTCACTGGTGCAAAGGTCTCATCATAGTCTATCTCATATGTTTGACTATAACCTTTTGCAACCAACCGTGCCTTGTATCTCTCTATCTTGCCTTCAGAAGTTTGCTTAATTGTAAACACTCATTTGCATCCTACTGCCTTTTTTCCTACTGAAAATGGAACAAGATCTCATGTATTGTTCTTCCGAAGTGCATTAAGCTCCTACTTCATGGCATCCTTCTACTTAGGATCTTGCTTAGCAGCTCGCCAATCCTTTGGAGCATGCACTGTCTGAAGAGATGTAATTAATGCTTTGTATGCAGGTGAGATATGGGAATACGAGATGAAATTAGCAATATCATGCTCAAAGCCATACCGGACTGGAGGTTTTCCTGCATTAGCTCTAGTTTCCCTACGTTGTGCAAGTGGTAACTCTAGATGGGGGTGATTAGAATGAACATTACCACTCGCCCCAAGGGGAGGCAAGGAACTTAATGGAGAGAGGCGCGAGGAGGAGGGATTTGGGACTGGATCAATTGGCAAGGCTGGCTGTTCAAAAGGTTGTTTTGGCTGTGGCAATGCCGGTTGTTCAGAAAGCTCTGCCGTTGGTGGCCCAGGTGCTGACTTCTTATCCCTCGGTTTCTCCCCTGTTTCCCGAAGTGTCTTCGCTGATAAATCTTCAATTCTTTTTGGGTTATCACATTTCTCGCATATTCCGTTAGGTTTGGGCACGGAATTGTCCCCACAATGGCTTCTTCTCGTTGACTATCACTCTCCTTGTTCTCCCTCTCGACTTCCACCCTCAGTGATAAGAGAGAACTCCAAAAACTGATCAAGATTACCTCCACTCGTGTAGTAAGGCTCAAACTCCCGAAATGTCACATCCATACTCACAAACAACTTTTATTCAACTGGGTTCCAGCATCTATAGCCTGTCTGACTTGATGAATAGCCTATGAAGATACATTTCAATGCCTGTGGATCCAGCTTGCCAACCGCTGGTCAGTGATCTTGTACAAAACACACACAACCAAACACCTTGGGAGGCACCTTGAACTCCCACTGACCCAAAAGAAGTTCAGCTGGAGACTTCATCCCAAGTATTCGAGACGGCATGCAATTGATGAGATACACTGCCGTCATTACTGCCTCGCTCCACAATCCCTTTGGCACATTCACTGAAACATAAGTGAACGTGCTACCTCCAACAAATGTCGATTCTTCCTTTCAGCAACTCCATTCTGAGGTGGGGTTCCTGGACAAATAGTCTGATGAAGTATCCCTTCTTCTGAGAGATACGCTACAAACTCTGTATTAACATACTCAGTTCCATTATCTGACCGAAGAATCCGAACCTTTGCATCAAACTGAGTAGCAATCATCCTATGGAAGTCCTGAAAACATCGAAGGACCTCGCTCTTGTATTTCATCGTATAAATCCAAGTCATACGAGTATAGCAATCAATACATGTGATAAACCACTTAAAACCACTCACAGAAGTAACTCGGCACGGACCTCAAACATCTGAATGTATTAATATAAAATGTTCATAACTCCAAAGACCAATGCTACTATATGTAGACCGTGTATGTTTTCCAAACCCACAAGCATCACAAGCAAGTTTACTCTTGTCTACCCTTTTGAACAAAGCAGGGTATAACTGACTTAAACTCTCAAAAGATAGATGTCCTAAGCGACGATGATGTAATAAAACTTCTCCATTGATTCCTCATATAGCCACAGCCAATGCCGCATCAATCTGATCAATGTATCACAACCCATTACACCTTATTCTAGTCCCAATCCTCTTCCCAGTTCTCTTCTCCTGGAACAAACATGAATCCTCATCAAATGTGACAGTGCATTTGAATTGGTCAATGATAGGACTGACTGAAAAAAGGTTGACTGAAAAGGAGGAACATGCAAAACGGAGGATAGAGCAATGGATGGTGTGCACTCTACAGATCCTACACCCTGAATAAGCTGGGAAGCTCCATCAGCTGTTTGGACAGTTTCATAATGACTATATGGGGTGTAAGATGCGAAAGCACTAAGTGAACCCGTGACATGCTTGGATGCCCCTGAATCTATGATCCAATCAATATGAGTGCTTATATGTGGATGCAAGTACATGTGCCAGAGTACCTTCGCCCACGTGGGGGCAATTTGCAAACTTACCAAAGGAGGTGGAATCATGAGAAGTCTCTAATGCCTTCCCTGCCGCCACTTCTCCCACTGCACAGCTTGCTCGCCTGTCAGAGTAACAAAAGTGATCTCTGCTAGGGCCACATTAGCCTTGGGGCCAACTCAGCCCCTTCCTCAACCTCTATCTCTACGACCACCACGATCTCCACCTCGGCCTCCACGACCACCTCAACATCCAAACTGTGGAGAAGGACAAGCACGGCTCAGATGTCCTCTCATCCCACAGTTGTAGCACTCCCTATCATCTGGTATGGCATATGCGGATCGGACCGGTTGTTGTCCCCAATTACTCGTAGTAGAACCTCCTCCTGCACCATGGCCGAAATAGCCCCCTCCATAGTAGGCAAGTTTGCCAAGTGAAACATGACAGGCCTTCTACTCTCAAACTTCGAGTTCAGTCCCTTTAGAAAGTGTGTAACTCGTCTGCATTGTAGCCACACTCTACCAGTCTCAATATCACCAGGACATGTTAACTGCAGTGGATCATAGTGATCCAAATCTGTCCACAGTTGCTGCAGTTCACTAGCATACTCCTGGACAGTGTTCTCCTCCTGTTTCCGAGCCTCCACCTTGCCCTGGACCTCCACCATCATCATCACATTTCCCGCCACATAGTACATGTTGCTCAGCGTCTTTCACATCGCCGATGCACTCTGTATCATCTCCACCATCCGAGCGATGGATGGGGACATCGAAGTTAGCAACCAAGCTACCATTATAGAGTTGGTGGTGTTCCATATCCTCATATCCATACTCACCTTGTGTGTAGCCTCAACACAAGTCTCCCGCAGGTAGTGCTCCACCCCCTTCGTCCTCAGAATTAGCTGAGCCCTTCTATACCAACTCAGGTAATTCTTACTTCCTTCCATTTTTACATCATTCGGCATCAGCTCCAGCTTTAAATCAGATAACCCTGCACCAGCCCTCAGACCTATCATACCCGTCGCAAAGAGGACCTATAACATGCTTCTTATGTCACCTTGAGTTACTAGCGGAGAAGTAGTCTCAACAACTGTCTTTCTTTTTTCTTTTACCGCCCTCATTACGGCTTCTTCCTCCTCCTTCCTCGTAGCCTCAATTTCATCAGGAGTCATCTTCTCAAACAACCAGAGCAATGTCAATTACTACCAAGATATGTCGCGCGTATCTCCCACGATCACGGCAATTCTTCACGCATCAACGTTCTACCGATCCTTAGTAACTGACTCCACAGTTACCCAAATCACATAGAATCGAGACATCAACAAAAAGAAAATCCAACCTAGAACCTTTTTTCTACTTTTCTTTAATTGGTTGAGTGGCCGACACCTCCTCTTTCTTCCTTGCGTTTTCTTCTTTCGGCCGATTCTCTCCCTCTGCCCCCCCCCTTCTTCGGTGCATCAAGAAACAGCGGCTACGGCTCCTCCTCTCTTCTCGGCGGCGCTCCCGATCTCCTCAGCAGCAGCAGCCCGCGAGGAGTGGCGGTGCCTGCCTGCACAGCGTGGGCCTCGCGGCGACGCCTTCCCGCACAATGCGACCCTCGCGGCGGCGGTCCGTGCGACCCGAGCGGCGGCCCTCATGCCTGCGAAGCACAGCAACGGCGGAGGCCCGCACGATTCGAGCCCTGGGCTCGCCCGCGAGGCGAGGGGCCGAACGACGACAGTAGCGGCAACGATGCGAAAAGGAGGAGCGGCGGCGGCTAAGGTACGTGAGAACTAGGGTTAGGGTTCGGTGGTGGATAGGCACGAGGATGGCTCTAATACCATGTAGTTTTGTTTGGGAATAATTGTTGTGTGTCGGCCGACAGGACCCCACACCCTTTATTTATAGTCTCGGGATACAATTTGACTCTAATACGACTTCTATATTTGACTCGAACATGAACTCTCCAACATCTTATTACAAATGGAAACATGTCATCAAAATCTGACTCTACCAAATATACCGACTACTAAGCATATGCAAAATTGTAAGAGAGAACTTACATTCAGGAACACATTTACATCAATATTTATAATGTCTCCATTCTGCAGAAGAAAGACCATTTGTCAACCCACTGTACAGAGGTACCACACTACAATTAGATAGGAAGAGGCAAGTTGCATTCTATAGAACCTGCAGCTGTGTTGAATCTGGTATTCCGTGACAGACACACTCATTTACTGATGTACAGATACTTTTAGGAAATCCACCATAGCCAAGTGGAGAAGGATAAGCACCCGCCTCAACTATCATATTATGCACCGACCTGTCGATTTCATTTGTAGTAACCGATGGCTGAGATGACATTGAAATAATTACAAGATTATGAAGTGTACAGTATGCAAATGATTGTGATATAAAAAAAATTAGTAGTCTATACAAAAGAATAATGTTTACCTTAACCAATGTTCCAGCAAAGTCCAGAGCACGGGCAGCAAGTTTGCAAGCAGCTCTCATTCCGGAAATACCTTCAGCATTGAGTACTTGGCGCACAGCAGATAGTTCTTGCGGCCTGTTTGAACCTACATAAGATGGTCTTGGAATGTGTTCTGGCACAGCAAGTTGTGGAGAGACTTTTCCACGCCTCAAAGGTGGCCTTTTCTTCACTTTTACTGAACTTTGCTCTTGTGACCTTCAAATGCGTAAGGGTGTTTGAAGTATCATCAAATATGTAAGAGGGCAGGTTGTACTGACTTAGTGCTCCGGTTTCAACGTATTCGACACAAAATCTCAAGATGCCACATGAAGATAAGTATCAACTATTGGGAACTCAAGGACTACATGAAACTATACCTAAGGCTATTGCTAAAGCCTAATGTCGTGATAAAAGAAGCAACAACAGAAGCTTGAAGGTAAAATCAACAGTAACAAAAAAAAAATCGTACTTTCTTATATCCGTGAGTTCTTCTTCAACCCATGAAAGTCTACTTGACACAACGAAGCATCTCTTCGGCGCTATCGCTTTCCCTGCAAAAAGACAACCGAGAAGAAGGATCAGCTAGGCAGGCATAGTTATAGGCTTATAGCACATTAGCCTTAACGATAAGGTGCTTAAACAGTATATATCCGTACGGGAGCGGGCGGGGAGGAGGGCAGCGACGAGAGGCCGGCCCACGAGGAACCAGCCGCCAGCGTGGAGGGCGAAGGACGAGCGAGCGCCCATCCCCGCCATGGAAGGGCACGCGTGAGGCCGCAAGGGGAACCTGAATTGGGGGAGAGAGAGAGAGAGAGAGTTGGGGTTTAAGGGAGAAGAAGAGGTGGTGGTAAAAGAGATAAGCACATACCAGTCTGGGAATAGCAACGTTGGGCTTTTTTGAGCTGCCAAATCCTTCTTTCTTTCCAATATTGCTGAGATGGGCTGCTTCGTACTGGTGACCCATACATCCATACTGCCTCCACACACAACTCACAATAATCAACTGGAACTACTAATTGACAACTACTACTAAGGGCATCCTCAATTTGAGTGACCACTTCAGCCGTTTCTTACCTATTATGTCACTCAAAATCTTAGTTAGAGGAGAGAGAATGTGAAAAGAGAGAATACGCCATCTCTTATATAAAAGACAAGCTGAGCACGCAAACCATCGCAAATAGTGAGTGAGTAAGGATAGAAGTTGTGTTGAAAATGAATTATTTTATAGATGAATTGTTGAAAATATTATCTCTAAAGTTGTCTGCAAATGAGTTTAAGCCTTTAGAGACAACCTTGAGAGACAAACTATTGTACATATCCTAGTCAGATATATTTATGAATATTAGATCTCGGCACTGAAACTGAAGCTCTCGAAGGTAGAAAAGAAGGGGATTAAGGTCGGGTGGTCAGGTTCAGGGAAGCTGGGAGTGGTAGAGGCCTAGGCGATTGGAAAATTGCTTTATGAGAAACCAGCGTACGCAAAGAACCTGATCCAAGCACTAGGGAAGATTTGGTGCCCAATCAAAGGAATTGATTGTAAAGAGTTAGGGGAGAATGCTTACTTTTCAAATTCAACCAAGCAAGTGGCAAGCAGAGGGCGCTTGATGATGGTCCTTGTGGATGTTAATCGGGATCTGCTTGTTTTTGCAGAGTTTGATGGAACAAAGATTCTATATGAGATGGAGTTTGCACATATTTCAATCCGGGTGAGGATGACCAAGATGCCTCTCGGTACGATGTCTCTTCCTTGCCAGCCCCCTCATGATTTTTTGCCCTTCTTGTGATTTTGTTTACTATCTTTTATTAGCATGTAGCAGTCTTGGATCTTTACTAGGACTAAACCCTTACTAATTCAATTTATGTGATTAAGTAACAGTTAGGATAAAACTAAAAAGCCTAGAAGTTACTTTATGGCACATGAACCCATCTTATGTAGCATCTATATTCTATTTTGCTCCCAATTTTATAAGTTATCATTGAGTCTAATTTGTATTGTACAAATGCATAATATTTCATCTTTGTGCATGTTTAGAGTTTGATCAAGCACTACTTCCTCGTATCCGGCTTCTATCACACCTTCCATGACTCGGTGAAGTATGCATATGCATCAAACTCCACCAAGCTCAAGTAATCATCCATCATGATCATTATTTGTTTTCTATTGCGTTTTTATATAAAAACTTTTATCCTAAGAAAACTTCTATTTTTTCTAAGAGAAAATTGAAGATTTGTCACTCCTAAGCACCTTGATTTAGTATTTGGCACCTTTAAGCTTTTTCTTGAATAGAGAGAGGTAAATGCATCTTTTCACCGTGGATTTTGGTGTAAAAAATATATACTGGAATACACAAGGGGTGTCAAATCACAAACATTTAGTGCTTAGGAGTGGCGAATTATCAAGAAGAAACTTAAATGTGGAAAATCCTAGATCGGTGACCTTAGGAGTGACAAAATCTCTTTTTTTTCCTTTCATAAGTAGGTTAAATTGGATGATAATGAATTCATGTATCTCCTTGAGCTATCGGCCCCCTCTATGTTCTAATTCTAGCTCCACCCCTAGATGTCTAGGTCTACGGGTGAGACGATCGGAGCTCAATTGGGGAAACCATAGATGTTGATGTTGAAGGTGAGGGTTTTGGCAGTCGGGTCGTATCTTAGAACTAAGGTGCATTTAGATATCCGTATTCCCCTATTACGTGGTGTGATGTTGCATGTCGGAGATGAAGGTCATGAGGTTTGGTGTCCGCCGGTGTATGAGTTCCTCCCAGAGTTTTGCTATACCTGTGGGACTATTGGCCATGGGGAGAATGTATGCCCAAAGGGGAAGAAGTCTGGTGAATCGCAACGGTATGGTCGTCGGATGTGTGTAATCCCACCTACTCGCAAAGCAGAGGAGGAGAAGAACAACAATTGGGGGAGGCAGAGTGGTGATTTCTAGCGATCCAATAGTTTGAGAAGACAGGGGAATGAAGGAAGATCTAGAAATGTTGCTATGTCATGGAGAAAAAAGGAGGCCGGCGAAGGAAAACTGTGGAAGGGGAAGAATACAAAGGAACTGAAAGATACTACCCCTTGTACTTAACAGACGGGTGTACGTCGTTTTAGGTAGTGACGGACCAAGAAAAAAAAAGCCAGGACGGAGTGGACCATGACTAATACATAATATCAACGTAAATACACACTCTTTAAGTTACCATCACCCTGGTGGTATACTAAAAGCAATGTAAAAACTACGATATTGTCTAGGATTGAGAAAAAAAATCCTAAATATCCGTATACCGGATTCTTGTTTACCTTTTTATTATCTTCATATGCAAATTCAAGTATGAGATATTGTAAACAAAAGTTCATGGGTTTAATTCAGTCTTTAAGACTCCACCTGCAGCTCCTACTGCATATTTTCATTTATTAGAAATCATAATAGCAAAGACTAATTCTTTTTTTTCTAGTTTCTATTACCTAATCGGGTACTAATTAACATTGGATTTCCATAACAGAAGCCATTGCTTTCTGAAATCCTCTCTATATTCGAATGAAATCAGGTTGACCCAACACTGGCACGTCCCAGATTGGAGCATGGAACTCATCTACATCGAACAAAATCATGGAAGATGGTAGATTGAAGGACGACAAGAACCTGACAACCCAAACATATCCACAAAATCTCAGTCTTTTCTAAAAAAAAAGACTTTCGAGTTTTCATGAGAAGAAGATAAGCATATACCAACGAATGGCGCCACTGCGGGCCGAGCCGCACCGGACCTACGCACCTACGGTGGCCTGAAGCCCCTGGTGGCCTTGAGGCGTCCTGGCCTACTGCCTACGCACTCACCCAGACGTTGAGTCACCGTCCACATGAGCATGCCTACGCCACCGCCGCATGAGCACGAGCAAAGTAGGCACTGCCTTCGTCGGTTCGCCCTGCCACCCTGGCCCCTGCGCGCCTACGTCGCCTGACAGCGTGCCGCCTTTGCCTTGCCCTTGCCTGCGCGGCTGCGCCTAGGGTTAGAAATTAGGGGAAGACTGGAACTCTGGAAGAAGGATTGAGTGGCAAGGCGTATTGATGTGGTGATTGGTGTGGGCCTTTGGGAGTTCTGGGCCTCCTCCGTCGCCAGATCGAGCTACTGTCTTCGGTGGCTTACTACCACCAGCGCCCGAGAGGGAGGGGGTCCGTCGGCGCCAGCTACCTCGGGCGGTCGCCCAACCTTGCCTGATAGCTAGGATTGTGCCTAGTTTTAGGGAAGAAATTGTAGTTCGACCCATCGGGGAAGGCGTATAATACACCGCATATAGAAGGAATAGCACCTGAAGAAAAGGAGGGTGTACATTTAGTAGAGGTTTGCCTAAGTCATGAACAGTACCGTGCAAACCTCCATGGTGGACGCCAAGGGAGTGGAGATCACCCCTGTGTCCATCTCTGATCTGTCAGGTGTCAAAATGGCCAAAGCGGGCACGTTCCGCCGTACAAACCGCAATCTCAGCACGATGGCGAAGTAAAAAATATTAGGAGAAAATAAATAAATAACGTTGGGAGGAGATGGAGGGAGAAGGGAAGAAACCCGGAATAGAGTTAGCGGGAGAGGACAACGCAGATGGGAATAGGTTCCCTTTAATGAGAAGGTGGGACTGCCGGCCAGTCCTAATGAAGATCATCGCCTAGAACTGTCGGGGTTGGGAAACGACCCAGTAGTTCGGGGTCTTCTAGATTAGGAGGTTCATTCGGTATGTTCGGTAAATACGGTATACTCGACAAATATGGTTCAGCATTTACTTATTTAGTCATGGATGGGCTGCAAATCAATCACTTAATGTAAATATAGTACTAGTCAGCGCCTCAATAGTGAGCTTCAAGTTTGGTCAAGTGGTCAGTACTACTACTCATAGCAGGAGGCTTGGAGCGCCACCAAACGACGCGCCCACGTGGCACACCCATTCGTCCACTGCTTCCCAGACGCCGAAATCCAAACATGATGCTTTGGTCAACATTGCCTCCCACCCCTCTTCACTCTCCTCCCCTCCCCACCCTCCTTCGGCCACCACCCCCACCACTCGTGCTAATCCTCGAGCCTCCCAAAATTGCCTTCGCTGCCACCGCATCGTCTACACGGAGCAGACCGCCTCCTCGGTGCCTTCGTCCCTTGTGACGATATCGACGTGCTGCTCCGCCTCTTCGAGTCCTCGCCCACCCGCCCGACGTGCTGCTCGTCAACAGGCTCGTCCACGACCTCTGCCACCCCACCGACGTCATGTGCATCGTCGAGACGTGCGATGCAGCAGCCACCGTCGTCACCTACACTGCCCTAGGCGACGGGCACTGACACTTGGGGAGGCTCAACGATGCACACCGCGTCATGGACGCTATGCCCGTGCCGCCCAACACGTACGCCTACAACCCGCTCATAACTAAACGTCTAGACTACTAGTAGTGAGAAGCATTGTGTGGGCTAGTGCCTGGTGGGCGTGGGACGATGGGAATGGATAGGATGGGCTGTTGTGTGGGCGTGAGACGGTGGAAATAGATGGGATGGGCTGCCTGCAGCGCTGGGTTGCATTACAACTTGTTTGGTTTTTACGGTTTTCTCAGCTTTTAGCCGAAAAGCCGAGAAAACCACATTTATGAGAACTAAGCTGGATACTGTAAATCGGTCAAACCGAGTTGATTGGTACAGTTCGGTGTAGAAGTAAACAGCCGTGTTCTGGATATTCAGAAAGAGGAGGATCCCGATATTCCCTTTTTGTCCGAAACAAAACTGGACGACAGGAGGGCGTGCAACGTTTTGAAGCTTGGGTTAACAAATATAGTGGTCAAGAACGAGGGGAAGAGCGGTGGCTTAGCATTGTTCAGGAAGAAAGGACTTGATGTGCGGGTGTGAGCCATCTCTCGCCTATACATTGATGCCGAGGTGGTCGAGGAGGATGGTTTCGCTTGGAGATTCACAGGAATTTATGGCGAAACGAAGGCAGATCAAAAGGAGCTTACTTGGCGAGCTTTGCGTACTTTAAATAATCATATGCAACGACCTTGGTTGTGTGCTGGGGATTTTAACGAGGTCCTTATCAGTTGTGAAAAGGAAGCAGGACAGCCGATGCCGCAACGTTGTATGGATTTGTTTATGGTGGTTTTGAAAGTGTGCTAACTAAATGATTTGGGCTTCGAAGGGGACCCATTTACAAGGTGCAACAACAGCTATGCCTGCAATTCGTACATACGGGAGAAGGTTGGATCGAGCGGTGGCAACACAAAGATGGAGGAATCGGTTTCTGGGTGCGCGTGTTATTAACGGAGGCCCCGCCATTCCGACCATAGGCCTATCGGTAATGATTTGGAAGGAAACTTGCTGTGAGCTCCTCTCCATCAGCCGTTAGATCGGTCATGTCAAAAGCGATCTAGTGACTGATGGGGAGGGTCTCACGGTGAGACCCTCCTCTATCACATTTTTTTCCTATTGATACGGAGAAGAGAAGAAGGTGTTAAGTGGCAGATGGAGGTGGTCGTGGTTCCATTTCGAGGCGAAGTAGATACAAGAAGAAAAACGTGCGAGGGCATTATCAAGCAAGTTTGGAGTGATGCAGCCGGGGAATGGATGGTGCGGGCAACGTCATGGAGGCAATCCGTGGGGTTGCGAAGGAGCTGGGGGAATGGAATACCAATGTTCTCGGTGATCTAGAGAGAAGAATTAAAAGGACGAAGCGAGAACAGGAGGCGTGCAGAAGAAGAAGTGTTGATAGAGATAGTGTTGCTAGGGAAGGAATTCAAGCTAGAGAAACCAGATGAAAGAAACGGAACTCTATTGGAGGCAACGGGCGCACGCACGCTGGCTAGAAAAGGGAGATAGAAATACAAGGTTTTTTTCCCCCATGCTAGAAAACGAATGAAGCGTCACGTACAGAAAAGAGAAGGGAACAGAGTGAAGGAAACAATATCGCGAAAGGCCCGAATGCATGATAACATTGAGCAATTGGACACGCGAACTGGATATGGGGACGCGCGGGAATCACTGACCTCGTAGCACCCACTTGTTACTCCTCCCAAATAAACCAATCTACGCAGAGATGGGAGCCATGGAGAGCACCTACGGAGAAGAGAAGAGGACGCCGCCACCGTCAACCAACGAATCCCCACAACGTGACCTCGGGCGGCGACACCCGCCGCCCTCTCCACGACTCGCAAGGCCTCGCCCTGACCCCGCACCGTCGGCCGCTGCCATTGTTTCGTCCAGACGTGCTTCCTAGCTGAGCAACCGTTTTCTTTGGAAGGGGCAAGAAGGCCAGATGCTTTGAGATTCGTGGTGTGCATTACACCATGTCTTTCTTTTTTTTAGAGGAACATCATGTCTTTTCTTACACCTTCTGTTAGAGATGGACCTAAATAGGCTAGAGTACACGCACGGGTGGGCTGGGCCGAATAACTAAATGGATTTGGTTCTAATAATGTTTCGGAAGATTGGGTTTCTTAATTAAATTTGGATCGAATACTGGCCATTACTCACACGCTGTCCGTATATACGGATTTCGAACTACATGCTTATTTCAGTATGTGCAAGTTCAAACTCTGAGCACGACAAGCCAGCAAATGATGTGCTGGGGAGCGTCCCCGAGATACCTTGAGCCGACGGTAAGACATGACACTTCCGACAAGGTAAGGTCCGGAGACTGACTCTGGATGAGGTCCAAAGATCAAGCCCGGACAAGGTCAGAAGATAACCTTAGTGAGACATGACACACCGAGGATCTACCTTGGACGAGGTCTGGGGACCAACCTCAGCGAGGCATGATACGTCAAGAGATCTACCCGAACGAGGTCTGAGGACCAACCTCGACGAGGTGTGACACATCAACGAACCCACCCCGAACCCGGTCCAGGGTATTCACACGGCGAGGTCCCGTCGCACCCGCACAGACAGAAGGCCGACGATGTTATATATCTCGAACATGACGGGATCCACTTGACGCGACGGACGGAAGTACCCCCAGAGCAAGCTAAGCCCCGAGGGCAACTATAGAACTTCAACGATCCCCCCTCTGTAAATAAGAGAGCGTGTTTGAAACACATAAATTTTACAGCGATGGTATAGTACCTAAATTTGGCACAAGGTTTACCGATAGAGCTGAGTATGCCTAAATATTAAGACATGGACTATAGTTTATATGCACTTTGTTCTTTAAAAATATATGTGCATTTTTAAAAATCATTCTATGGAAGAAGAAAAAACCCCGCCCTTACAAGTTCTTACAGGTTTGTGAAGGAAAAGCACGGACCACAATATTGAGTTGTTATTGAGGTTCATACATCACAACACCGAAAAGGATTAGAAGAATCCGGCCGTGTGGTGTGTGTTGTCCACACTCCCCCCTGTCCTTCAGTCCCCAGTGAAATTGTTCTGTACGTATGGTCCGTATGAACCCAGGGTAACCACCACCCAAAATTGCAGCCAGTGATCGCCATCGACACCTTGAGCTGTACCACCAGAAAACGGCATATTTTTGTTTGGTTATCCGCAACAGAAGACACGACGTGTTATTATTATATATTGAGACCGTTCGATCACAAATCCGACGGTTCATATTGCAAATATGAGATAAAAGAAAATAATTTTGACGTCCCATAAAAAACATTTCAAGGCTTGAAGATCTCGCTAAATCGATCAGGATCGTCGATTTTGCACTACATGGACAACACAAAAGCATGTTGTCCATGTCTTCACGTTCAGTAGAACCAAAAAAACAAACAGAAGCATGCAGTCTACATCTTCACTTCTCCATTTCGGGATAGTTGGATCCACAAAGAGTTCACCATGGAGAGACCAGCAAAAAAAAAAAAAAAAAAACCGAGCCACCACACAAGATTTGTGTTTCTGGAGCAGCTAAGCGCTCAACCTCCCGTCTCAACGTCCAGACAAGAAACCGGCCACATTTTGTTAACTAGCTAGGCAAAGTGATCGTCCTTTGTCTGTGTCTTCATACTTCATGATCACAAATGGAGAGTAGTGGTGACCGGTGAGAGGCATAACAAGTAAGAAAAAAAAAACGAAAAATATTGTAGGCAGTAAGCAGAGAGCCACACGAGATCATAAAGTAATTAAAACTATTGTACGTAGAAAAGATAACAAGATACATGCCCCCGCGCGTGAGGTCCCCGTCACATACACGTAGGTGAGAGCACTTGCAAGTTGCAGCAAATAGCAATGATATAATTAGGAGGAAAAAGGAGCGCCTCGCGAGTTGTTTTCCTAGAATTAGAACAGATGGTGATAATATCTATCCTAATATTTACGTACTCCAGGACGCCCCTGATCAAACTATAGAAATTTGGTGAGTCCTCCCAATGGGCAAGTGATAGTAGACACGCCATATTTTTATCCACCTTAACTAGTGCAGACTACTTTAGACTCAAATTTTTCGAGGTTTTTCTCCTTCTCGGGGGCATGTACCATTTTATTCCATTTTTGCCGTAAATGTGCAAATCTACTATGTTTCTAACTCGATGGCACATGGGATCAACCAACCAACCTTGCTATGGTTTACTTGAACTGCTCTTCAAAGACGAGGAACCAAACTACTAGTACGGTAGTACCACTCAAGGATCCAAAAATCGGTATCGGGGAAAAATTCGGTTGAATTTTGCTTAAATTTACTTAAAAATCAGACAAAATTTGAAATTAAAATTTGCAAAACCTAAAAAAACCAGCCGAGCTTTTAGATTCCGGGCCCCACCGAAAAATCCAGTTACCGCCGATTTTTTTCCCCTGGTACCACCTCGGGGAAAAAATAGTACCACAGAATTTTCAATCGGCCAATCCAACGGGACGCTCAAAAAACCCTCCTGTGAAATACGTGTAAAAGGAAGCTGCAATTGGAAACTTCCTCGCACCCAAATACCCAATGTCCCCGCGGCCATTTTCGACCCCAAAGACCTCCTGCCCCCAGGGACCAATCAGGAGCCACCTGCAAGCAGTCAGATTCCATAATTTTGCACTATGCTGCTTACTACGCTCTCTTGGCACCCCTGCCAGTTAGCATCGAGTGATGCCAGCTTACATCCACAGGGAAATGGTCGAGATCTATCCTGGCTTCTTATTTTATTTTACTTGTTTCTAGCTGCTAAACTTTGACTGTCCACGTCCAAAATGCTCGCGACGACGACAAAGGCGCGCGGCTCCAACCCGCGGTCCGCGCGCACAAGCGATGCCGCGAATCTTCGCGTCAGGTTCTTCTGATTAGCGCATGCCCGCGCTGGTATAATTGATGTTCTGGCTCGCGACGGTACGCCACTGATCGGTACGTGGGAGACTCGTAACGCAATCAGCGACTCCGATGGCGACAGGCTGTATGATGGCGATCTGAGCATTGCAGACTAGGGGGGAAAAACGGCTGGTAATAGTCGGTTACCGGATTTTTCGATAAAGTTTGGGATTCAAAATTTTGACTAATTTTTTCAGATTTTATCCGTTCAAATTTTAAATTATCTGATTTTTAAGTAAATTTAAGCAAAATTTAACCAAATTTTTCATGGAAAAACCGGTAACAGACCAGTTACCGGCCAGTTTTTTTTACCGGCCGCCCAGCGGGATTTCCCCCAGAATCGGTTTTTGGATCCTTGTTGCAGACTATTTCGGTCTTCATCCTGCATAGTATCACAACTATAAATTAGTGGCCTAGATCATCTAAACTTTAGAAGCACGGTTTTAAAAGCATATCCCACCGTAATTCTGCCCACTGATCCTACCCACGTGAAAACGGACCTACCTGGAATCTGTTCCAAGCACAGATGGTGAGGTGAAGGGTTCCAGCAATTGCAATGGCAGCAGGTAGTAATCTAAATTTAGGAGCGACTTTTACCGTTAGCTACAACGGTTTTGTTTTGCTGCCCCTTCCAGAAATTCTATGTGCCAACCCCAGCACTCTTAAAATAACCTGTCTATTCTCTAATCGATATTTATTGGTACACATTCATCTCTATCACTTATCCAAAAAAAAAAACGGTAATCTGAATCCTAACGTATCTTTGGCATGTGAGGTAGACGGTAGTAGAGGTGGCAAAAGTGGGCGGCTTAGCACGGGCTAGATTCGGCACAGTAAGGCCGATTCAGTTAACTAAACTGGTCATAGCATGCTGGTCTGTGGGCTTAGTTACCGATCCAAACACGACATGTTGTCCTCTCGGACCGTGTCGAGGCGGTTCGGGCACAATAAACCCGACGGGCCAAGGGTAAGCATGGAGGAAGCAACTGGTTACCCACTTCTTACTCCCTAACTCGCCGCCTTCGCGCTCGGCCGCCACTACCACCTTCTCCTCCCTCGCGTTCGGCCGCCACACGCTGCCACTTCCTCCTTTGTCGCCAGTCGTGCCAGGTGGGGTCTGTCATACCTAGGCTAGGCTATATTCGTGATCCAAACATAGCACCTCTCATCTTGCCGTGTGTAAATCAAACCAATAGTTCTGTGACCGATCCAAACTGACTGACTCGGACGGCAGCAACCGAAGCTAGGCTGAGCCAACTCAGCTCCCCCGTGTCAGCCCCGCTGCCATGTGGCGCCCACCCGGGATTGTCCTTTCCGCGGCGCCAAGTGACGCCACTGCTTCGATCGGCCAGGCAGCCGTCGTGCGCGCCCGACCAACGGGGTCCTGACACGTGTCCCCCAGGGTTGCCGCCCCGGAACCCGTCCAGATTCAACGAACCCAGGCTCCCGCCCGAGCTATATGTAACCACCCCACCCTTTACGTACGCCACAGAAAAAACGCAGGAGTAAAAAACACAACGCATTTTCTCTTGCTCCTCGGTGAAATATCCCTGGGAATTTGAGAGGGAGGAGGGATTCGGAGCTCATCAATGGCTTCCGCTACCGCTTCCATCTCGTCGCACTCAGTCGCCCTCCGCGATCTCAAAGGTGAGGATTTTTGCCCCTGAACTCGGGTCTCTGGTGTTGGGTTTCGTGTATTTTTTTTAAAAAAAAACATTTTAGTCGAATTCGAGGGTTTTGTGGGAAATTGCTCGGTTTCGAAGCTCGAGGATTCCTTCGATAAGTTCCAATTTGAGTCTAGGATATGGTCATTTGGTCCCATTTCGTCCAGAAATTTGAGAAATCTCTGTTTAATTTGGGAAATTTTGCCGTCTGTTCGAGCATTCCGTGGGAATGTTCTCGAAGCATCCAGATTTCTCCCTGTGAAATGTAGGAATTCATCCGCATTTTCCGTCAGAATCAGTTTGTCTAAAATTCCTCTGTGTTTTGGCCGTGCAGCCGCGAGGATTGGAGCCGGGAGGCAGCAGGTGGCCGCGGCCCCGGCGGGCCCGGCGGCGGCGAGGGCCAGCGCCCGAGGGCGGTGCGCCCGCTGCGCGTGGCGGAGCCGGCGAGGCAGCCGGTGTCCGCCTCCGCGGCCTCGGCGCCGGCCGTGCCCGCGGCGGAGGAGGCATCCGCCGCCGCCGCCGCCCCCGCCGCCCCCGCGGCCGTGGACTACGAGGCCCTGGCGCAGGAGCTGCAGGGCGCGTCCCCGCTGGAGATCATGGATCGGGCGCTCGCCATGTTCGGATCCGAAATCGCCATCGCCTTCAGGTGAGACACACGCAGAGCTCATGCCTCGTAGACTTTGTGGATTACCGGGTTTCGGATGCACCCGTTTAGTAACGTTGCCGTTCGGCTTTTCCTGCTTGGTCCATGGTGGACTGGATTTAGGCTCGCCGAGCTGGGTCCCTGGTGCCCGCGGCATCATGGTATCTTCCGAACGAGTGGTCATGGATATTCCTAGTTTGGTCGCTCGATGCACGAGGGCCGTTCCTTTGTTGGTGGTGCACGGTGCACCGGGTCTTGTCCCACCACTGACATGCGGGCCAGCAACGTTAACAGTAGTTGATACTCCGGTTCATACTACGATACTAGTTGTTGATGCTCTTGGCGCTAGTACTACTTCCAATTTAGTTTCATGATTTGATGTTTGATCAGGTAATAATAAAATGGAATTATAAATGGTCGGGTCGGCAACAAACCCGTCTATCACCTGGTTCAACGTATCTGGACGGGTGAACAAAATTGAGAGCGTGTCTAGGTTCATTGAATCTTCTGTCCAATACTGTTCTTGGGGCAGAGCTAGAATCATGGCCCACCAACCACGCGCAAGCGGACAGGATCGGTGTTTGCCTAGCAAACGGAACAGGGGAAAAAGCTGTGGCGTCAAAAATCGACAATGGCACACAATAGATTCCTTTACGCCTTGCTTTTGATAAAAGCCGGGAACAACACGAATAATTTATCTGCTCTTCGCTTGGCGAGTACCAAAGTAGCAACCTCTGAAAGGAGAAGTGTGTGTAAAACGCAACTTGAACCCCGTCGTGTAGGTAACAACAACTTCGTAGGATTGCTGATTTTTGGTGTGATCTTACCTGTGCCAACAATAAAATTGCCTCGCGTCACCCGCTTGTTGTGGTGTATCACGCATATAGCGCAAAAGAATGTATGGTAATCCTTCAGAAAATAAAAGGGGCATGCCTGTACATTTGGTGTGATGTCAGATCTCCCCAAAAGCAACTGAAATTAGTATCTTTGAGTATCGGCAAATCTATCATCGTCTTGCAAGAAGGGAATTCTGGAGCATCTCACCGATGCCAACCACTCTTTGCATGCGCAGCGGTGCGGAGGACGTGGCGCTGATCGAGTACGCGAAGCTGACGGGGCGCCCCTTCAGGGTGTTCAGCCTTGACACGGGGAGGCTGAACCCGGAGACGTACCAGCTGTTCGACAAGGTGGAGAAGCAGTACGGCATCCATATCGAGTACATGTTCCCCGACGCCGGCGAGGTGCAGGCCCTGGTGAGGAGCAAGGGCCTCTTCTCCTTCTACGAGGACGGCCACCAGGAGTGCTGCCGCGTGAGGAAGGTGCGGCCCCTCAGGAGGGCCCTCAAGGGCCTCAAGGCCTGGATCACTGGGCAGAGGAAGGACCAGTCCCCTGGAACCAGGGCAAGCATCCCGGTCGTCCAGGTACGTTTGTTCATGAACCAGTAGCAGTCGACATTAGTTGCACTGGAATGAATCTATGGACTCCATGTTCTGATGCCTGATTGCACCTTCGGCGATTGGTGTATGCGCAGGTTGATCCGTCTTTTGAAGGGCTGGATGGTGGAGCTGGGAGTTTGATAAAGTGGAACCCCGTTGCCGATGTGGATGGCAAGGATATCTGGACCTTCCTCAGGACCATGGATGTCCCTGTGAACTCCCTGCATGCTCAAGTAAGTGCTACATATTGCGGTTCCGTTTCCATCATGTCTTCAATTTTACCTGCCAACCTTTCATTACACGAACAAGGAAAATGTTGCATCGATTGTATATAGCAGTATGTTCACAAACTAAAACATGTTTGCAGTCTTAAGCAATACCGTACAGTTGCAATTTAGGTATTTCTTCATCTCAATTATTTTGATGCGCATGTAATTGACCATTGTGCATTGAACTGTCTCTTCCAGGGTTACGTCTCCATTGGGTGCGAGCCGTGCACCAGGCCGGTCTTGCCGGGGCAGCACGAGAGGGAAGGGAGGTGGTGGTGGGAGGACGCCAAGGCCAAGGAGTGCGGCCTCCACAAGGGCAACATCGACAAGGAAGGCCAGGCACCCAAGGTGGGCGTCAACGGCAACGGCTCCGCCGACGCCGGCGCCCCGGACATCTTCCAGAGCCAGGCCGTCCTCAACCTCACCAGGACCGGGATCGAGAACCTCCTTCGGCTCGAGAACCGCTCCGAGCCGTGGCTCATCGTCCTCTACGCTCCCTGGTGCCCGTTCTGCCAGGTACGTACGCCAAGTTCACTACCACACGCGGGTTTTCCACTTGCATCAGACACATACATGGTTGCTGAATCGATCTTGGGATGTGCCGTGTTGTGCAGGCGATGGAGGCGTCCTACGTTGAGCTGGCCGAGAAGCTGAGCGGCTCGGGCCTGAAGGTGGCCAAGTTCCGCGCCGACGGCGAGCAGAAGCCGTTCGCGCAGGCGGAGCTGCAGCTGCAGAGCTTCCCGACGATCCTCCTCTTCCCGAGCCGCACCTCCAGGCCCATCAAGTACCCGTCGGAGAAGAGGGACGTCGAGTCGCTCCTCGCCTTCGTGAACAGCCTCCGATGAGTGATCACAGAGAACCATCGTTCTCCGGATGGTGCTGGCGTCTAGAAATTGTATTTAGGGAGAGGGGTTCAGATGCAGTGACTGCATCTGTAGCTTTTCTTACTGCAGGTGATTGCAGCATAACGCAGGCCTGAAGCCCTCGAGAGGGGATTTGTGTGTATTCGTAGCTAGTAATAACTGAGGATTGTAAGGGAAGTCAAATAAGAAATTTTGTTTTAGGATTTTTGTTTTGTCCTAATAAATGTGTTGACTTCGTTGGGTTGGACAAGCAAAAAATTTCATCCCGTCTTGTAGTTTTTTTTTTTTTATAAAAAAAACAAGCTACCTATTACACTAATAAAGCATAAGAGGAAAATATAGGACAAAAGACCTAAAGGTCTAGCACAAGGCTAAGGTTTAATTACACATGAATTATTTGCTTCAACCATTCCCCCCGCTAAGGTCCAAGCTCTTCCTTGATCTTTGCAAACAGGTCCAGAGGTGAGGAAAACTTGTTAAAATTCTGGTGTTACGTTCCTTTCAGATCTCTCAGGTGATTAGAATGACCACCGTGATCGTCGCCCTCCATGGTAGGTAACCCAATTTACAAGTTTTCGGCCACCAATCCTTGCTACTCTGGCTAGAGGCCCAATGAGATGGCTTGAGCGGTGCACAGACTAACCATTCTCCCATAGAATTCCAAACTCATTGAGAATACCTGCACTCCAAAAAGTGATGCAATGTTGTTTCCGGAGCTTGTATGCAAAGTGGGCAAGTGTCTTGATTCGGCCAGCCCCGCACTTGCAATATGTCGGAGGTCCAAAGCCTGTTTTGGATGGTGAGCCACGCGAAATGATTGCATTTTGGGGGTGTCGAAGATCTCTAGATTAGCCTTTTGTAATCAGTTGTCATTGAGCCAATGAATTGCAGTTCATAAGTAGATTTCGCCTCATATTCCCCTCGTGAGGTTAGCTTCCAGGTGATCTCACCTGCGACAGTTATGTCCAAAGTGATTTGGTTTAATCTTCCCACATGCCATGGAACTGGTGGACTAGCCAATCTGTTATTGCCCCCGGTATGTTGATATCCTGTATCCAACGATTATTCTGGAGTGCCACATTTACTGTATGTTTTTTCGGTATGAATAAACGAAAAATCTCCAAAGCAAAATCTTTGAGGGTTGTGCCATCTAGCAACAGTGAGATCCAAAACTTACTCTTTTCCTGTTGCCTGTCGTAATTGAAGTGGTCGCCGCGAAGAGACGTTGTCAGCTTCATCACACATTAATTCCATCTCGTAGTGAACTGTAAGAAAGTTGCAACTAACGTACTAACAAAAGCAATCAACAGTGTTATACTGTGATACACATCCTTATGCGCAACATCTCCTAAATCAGATCAGAGTTTTGAGATATGACACGAGCATGCATGATATCTAGAATGAAATAGATGAATCTCATATAGAGAATCACAATAATGACATCGAAACAATCATGACAAGAGAGAGATTTTCGCTCTCTCACAACCTTCTTGAACCTGCCCGCCCCTCATGGCCTCTCTTCTCGCTTCGTCCTTTTAATTCTTTTCTTTAGATCACCGAGAACATTGGTATTCCATTCCGCCAGCTCCTTCGAAACCCCACGGATTGCCTCCATGATCGTTAAAATCCCCAGCACACAACCAAGGTCGTTACTGTTGGTGATATGCCCTAGAGCAATCATAGAGATGATTGTATCACGTCTATGTTTATGTGTTATTGAATAAGTGTTATTTTATTCCTTGAATGAATCATCAGTTATAAAGATTAACGAGTATGTGACTTGTTGGTGAAGCTCTTTTAACTTATGATGATGTCGTTCTAAATGTATCCCTCGTCGGATGACACTGGTCGGAACACTAGTGACTCTATCGATCAGCACATGTATTGATTGATGATCATATTTCACTGGTCATGGATATAGGGATATCGAATGAATAATGTGAACACATGTTGGAGAACATGGTGTTGGATTGACCCACCTGAGACACTGCTGCGATTGTTATGCTTTCAAGTGTTATCAGTTGGTCTCAAGCAATAATGATGTATAATCCTTAGACCTGAAATCATCATGGTTTCCTACATGTGTAAGAGTATACTTTGGGGTTGCCAAACTCTATTCCGTAACTGGGTAGTTATAAAGGTTTCGAGTATACTATGAAACATGCGAAGAAATATGACTGGTCGGATATGAGATTTGCCACTCCTAACATAATAGGAGAGATGTTTCTGGACCCCTCGATGTGGTTGGATAAAGAAAGTGCATGGCTATACTACTAGTGGTCGAAGAGTTCGACCACATAAAGTTATCTATCACTCTATCGAGAAAGTATTGAACAGTCCATAGATGACATAACATATCACCTAGAGTTCAACCAGATATCGTGAGGCAAAAGGAGAATACACAAGCTGGTCGTTCAGTTCGATCAGATATGGACTAGTCGTATGGAGATGTGAGTTAGTAGTAGGCTGGTCGAACAAGATCACTAAGTGGTAGAAACCAGATCGTAAGGAGTTATGAACTGATCGAGACCAAATATGAGTTGGTCGTAGGTTGGTTGAAATCTGGTCGTAAGGAGTTGTGAACTGGTCGAGACCAAATAGGACTTAGCCGTAAATCATATTGCGTTAAGGTTCATCCGATATAATTCGTGTGTATTCAGAAATCGTTATGTCCTGCTAGGTGCCGCTGATGACTCGTTATCGAAAAGGAGTTTTCGAGTCACAATCGATTATGCATGAACCTACAGGGTCACAAACTTAACGGGTTCGAAGAAACCAGTACGGATGTGATTCGTCAAATGTATTCAGATAGGATCTGTCACGGGCATTATTTAAGGAGATGCTTGAGGCTATTGGAAAAAAAATATAGGTAACAGAGGAGACACATGACCAGAGTTGACGTGAGTTGCTACAAACCCTAGCCGTCATCTTCTCGGGAGAGCCTTCCCGTGCGACTTGGTGCTAGCACAACGATGTATGGTGTTCCTGCCCTAGACATGTGGATACCATAGAGGCGCTACTGCGGTTGCTGTTGCGCTAAAGGACAATCCGCAATATTGCAAGAAAAGCGATCGTTTGTTGGAGGAGACGATCGGCGACGATTACGTTGGACGATCGACTACGTTGAATGATCAACTACGTTGGACGATCGACTACGATAACTACATTGATGCTCTCTTCGTTGGACCAGGCTGCTCTAACTCTTCTTCCGCTGCATTGTGCGCCTGGTGGTAACGATCTGTGATCTCTTGCTTACCTGGCATTCTTGTTTATGTGGTAGAATTTTTTAATTACCAGCTAGTGTAGACTACCAGTATCCCTTCAGTTGCATATGATTATTTAAAATACGCAAAGCTCACCAAGTATGCTCCTTTTGATCTGCCTTCGTTTCGCCATAAATTCCTGTGAATCTCCAAGCAAAACCATCCTCCTCGTCCTTGACCACCTCGGCATCAATGTATAGGTGAGAGATCGCTCGCACCCGAATATCAAGTCCTTTCCTCTAGAACAATGCTAAGCCACCACTCTTCCCCTCGTTGTTCTTGACCATTATATTTGTTAACCCAATCTTCCACTGAAAACGTTGCACGCCCTCCTGTCGTCCAGTTTTGTTTCTGACAAAAAGAGAATATTGGGATCCTCCTCCTTCTGAATATCCAGAATATGGTTGTTTACTTCTACACCGAACTGTACTAGTCAACTTGGTTTGACCGGTTTACGGTATTTAGTTTGGTTTTCATAAATGTGGTTTTTCAAGATTCAGATTTTTCGGTAAAAAGGTTAAAAAACTGATAAAACCGTTAAAACCAAACAAGTTGTAACGCAACCCACCACTGCAGGTAGCCCATCCCATCCATTCCCACCGTCCACACTCCCATGCCCACATGGCAGCCCATCCCATCCATTCCCATCGTCCCACACCCACGTCCACCAGGCACTAGCCCACGTAGTGCTTCTCACTACTAGTAGTCTAGATGTCTAGTTATGAGTGGGTTGTAGGCGTACACGCTGGGTGGCAACGGCATGGCATCCATGATGTGGTGCGCATCGTTGAGCCTCCCCACGCGACAGTGCTCATCGCCTAGGGCACTATAGGTGACAACGGTGGCCACCGTGTTGCATGCCTCGACGATGCACACAACGTCGGTGGGGCGACAAAGGTCACGGACGAGCCTGTTGACGAGTGACACGTCAGGTAGGCAGGGCGATGACTCGAAGAGGCAGAGCAGCACACATCTCTCTCTTGCTTTGGATGAGGTGGTTTGTGACTTGGTTTCTCCATGATCACCCCTCATGGCTTTATATAGTATCCTCTAGTTCTCCTCCAAAAAGAAATAGGAATCCTAATCCTATTAGGATTCATATATGAATGTTTTTAGCACACATCTCCATCCTATTTGGATTCATACAGGAATGTCTATATCACACATCTCCAAGTCCTAGTAGGTTAGGTTATGAGTCACCATATCTCAACAATCTCCACCTTAAATATTATCTATTGAAGTTGTCGTGCTCCTCCAAAAATTTGCTTCAAGCCGGCTCCACCTTTTTTTTTTGTTTTCCCCCTTTTACTCCCACCTTTGAGAGTGCCCCCTGTGGGTGATATTCCCTAAGAGGCAATCATGAAGATGGTTGTATCATGTTTATATTTATGAGCTATAGAATAAATGTTATTATGTTCCTTGGATGAATTATCATTATAAAGATTAGCAAGTATGTGACTTGCTGGTGAAGCTATTTTAATATTGGTATGATGTCATTCTAAAAGGATTACTGGTCGGGACACTAGTGACTTATCAGCCAACACACATATTAATTGATGACCATGTTTCACCGGTCATAGATATGAGGTAATCGAATCAATAATGCGAGCACATGTTAAAGAACATGATGCTGGATTGACCCACCTTGAGACACTATTGAGATTGATTTGATTGTATGTGTCACTATCAGTTGATCTCAACTCTCAAGCAATGATGATGTATAATCCTTAGACCTAAGATTGGCATGGTTTCTGATGAGGACATCAACCCTAAGGACGCAACAACTATTTCGTCCCGCTGCACTGCATCCTCTACTTCAACCACGTCTTCTCCAATTGGACTGTCACCTATTTCAGTTCTATATTTCCCAATTGGACCTCGGCCGAGCTACTTCTACTCCTACGAGCCGAACTACTTCTACTTCACCTGGATTTCTCATAGTATGGCCCATTGTGTATGTGATACATGAATGGATTTCTCATGGCCTGTGTGTCATGCTGTGAGATAACCATCTAGCTATATATTATTGTATAAACTTCACTGGGTCATACTACGTCTACATGCCATGCTGCTACATCACCTATTGTTAGCCCACGGGCTATGTAATGCATTGGCCAACTTGACCCATATGGTGGCCCGCCACCCTAGGCCTGTACTGTTTATATGGCTAATGTTCATTCATGAACAGTACAACCGCCCCTCCCTTCTTCTCTTCCTCCTTTACATAGTGGCCGCCACCCTTAGTGTTTGGTGGGTTTTGATAGATTGAAGTTTAGCTTTGCTACTTTATACATTGTCCACTTGTTCGACGAGTACAACAGCGACATTATTCTTTGAAACCCCCTTATCAATACGAAACTATTTCCTATTTGCAATTTTAGATGACTTATTATCTTGTTTTTGTTTATTCTTCAATTGTATGCAGGAATAAACCTTTGTGGTCAGGTCGATCGTACTGCTAGCAAGGTTGATGACAATCACGGAGTTGGTTCAGTGATTGTGGGCATATTGGTCGTGTACGATTGATAGCCGAATCGTGAGAGTTGTCTCCTCAAATCGAGTTATCATTCACATCGAAAGATCATGACATCCATTGTCGCATCAGTTTTCTACATGTGTAATAGTGCACTTAGGGGTTACCAAACGTTGCTCCGTAATTGGATTGTTATAAAGGTATCTTTCGAGTATACTATAAAATATACGGAGGGATGTGATTAGTAAGATATGAGATTTGCCCCTCCTAGCATAACAAGATAGATATCTTTAGCCCCCTTGATGTGCTCGGATAAAAGAGTGCATGGTCGTGTCGCAAGTGGTCGAAGAGTCGACCACATGAAATTATCCAGCACTAGGTCGATAAAAAATGAACAGACCATAGATGACATATATCTAACCTGGAGTTTGACCAGATATCGTGAGGCAAAAGGAGAATACACAAGCAGGTCGCTTAATCCGGCCGGATCTGAATCGGTCATATGGGGTCTGATGGTCATGGTGATCGTGCTTGAACACAAAGCGTCGATTTAACCGGTCGTAAGATGATACAAACTGATCGTGGCCATATGCGAACTGGTCGTAAGGATAAACGAACTGGTCATGAGTGATAAAGACCTGATCGCAGATCAAATTGTATAAGGTTCGTCCGATATAATTTTTATGTGTATCCGGGAGTCTCTATGTTCTGCTAGGAACCGCTACGATGAGTTGGAGCAAACTAGTTCGGATAAGATCCGTTATGAGTTATTTATAAGGGGAGGTGTGGGAGATTTTGGATGTACAAGTTACACCATCCACAGAAACCCTTGCCACCACCTCTCCGAAGGCCTTGCTGTGCGCGCTAGTGCTAGTACACTGGTGTACAACGTTCCACCCTAGACATGTGGATATCGTAGAGGCGTTGTTGTGATTGTTGCTGCGTTGATTGATGACAACCCGTGACCTATGTAAAGATCACATGGAACAGTAACCGACAACGTTGGATGATCGACTACAACCAATATATTGACGCACTCGACATTGAACCAGGCTGCTCCAACTCTTCTTTCGTTGCACTGCGCGTCTAGTAGTAATGAATTAACGATCAATGATCTCTCACTTGCATGGCTTCCTGGTTCACATGGTAAATTTTTGAATTATGCGCTAGTGTAGCCTACCTGTATCCCTACACCTCCACCTTAGGGGCCTATGCACATCACCACAATGTGCGTATCAGTGTCCAGGCTGGCCTACCCAGACCCTCCACTTGAGAGCTCTTTTGCTATGTAGTTTTGTTAACCACAACACATATTCCTACATGCCTCTATGTCATAGGTTTGTACCACCTCCAAGTTCCAACTGCTCATCAGTACCTCGTGGTTGGTCCCACCATATTTTCCTTCTTCCAATAGCTCTCACATTCGCATTTGCGCATGCTAGATTTTGCAACCATCTTTGAAGTTCTGCACATAACCACATTTGAGATCTAAGTACTTACCCTTGACAACACGATTTTCTTCTCTGGGCCAGGATTTTTATCAGACCTCCCATTAGTTGCTCCACCTTAAAGGTTACCCATTAATCGGTATCATCCATTGCTCCAAATAATTTTTATGATTACCTTCCCTTTGTCAGCAACTCATATGATTCCACCTCGAAGTGATACATCACAACTTTCGAGTTCAAGTGACCTCAGATATATTAGATTCTTCTTTAAGCCAGGAACATACCACACTCTCGTCAATGTGTGATGTGCTTCATCATATATCTCCATTGTAATTGTTTCTACCTCAGTAATTGCATACTCCTTGCAATCCGCTAAGTGAACAGTTCCATCCACTGGGCGTAGAGATCATTCGTCAAACATCTTACTCGCCAAACATATATGAAAGCAACAACCTAAATCTAATATACATCCATGAGAAGTACCTGATTGACTGACGACTAACACGTCTTGACGAGGATCTAATAATCCTCATTTTATCTTTTATCTATAATTCTTATTATGGGTAAATATGATGTCACATAGTCCCCAGAAGTACCCCTTATATCTATAAGGGAGAGGCCTAACAAGTGATTGTAAGTTCTTCTACAATCACCCCCATAGTCGTAAGCCTTGCTACGACTATATCATGGTCGTAAGTCCTTCTACGACCACTACATAGTCGTAAGTCCTTCTACGACCACTACATAGTCGTAAGTTCTTCTCGATCGCTACCGGTCGTAAGTCCCTCTACGACCAGGAAAACTACGACCACCTTATAATCAAACCTACGCACGAGTAGGTCCAATTGATTAAGGAATCGAGCGGTCTACACGCACTATTATTCCGCGTATTAATGGTGTGTAAATACCCCATTATCTCGGAAGATAATTGCGGATGGCGTGAAGAAGTCAAGCGCCGGTAATTCTCGCCATCATGCGCCGTTACTACATTAATTAGGCACATCTCATGAGAACAAAACGGCTACTTCTTCACGACTATATAAGGGCATCAAGCGAGAGAGACAAGGGGGACGAGAGAAGAACAACGGCAAACAAGGGCTAGTCAAGTAGAAACACAAGCACTATTCTCTGTAATAGTTTTAGTCCTTTGCTAGATCATCAACAATACCATACACACAGATTAGGGTTATTATTCTCTCGGAGAAGGCTGAACTGTCTAAACATCCGTGTCAATCCACTCTGCGTGATCTCATCCTTAGGAGACCCCGAATCAAATAATCTTTACGTAAGATCGGTTCTAATACACCGGCAAGCGGTTGGCGCCGACCGTGGGAGCTTAGGTAATCTCTTGTCAACATACTCTCTTTTTCCAATCTCATGCAAGCATGGCGGGAGAATGGAGCGAGGAGAAGCTGGTTCGACTTGGCGGTCTGTGACGTCGACATGGATGCGGTTTCGACTACGAGCCGAGTGATGCATCCGTGATGGTGATGTTGCCTCCGGAGATTATTCTCCAGGAAACCATCCCATCAATGGAGTTGAGGAGGGATCCTTATCCCCCACAACGATACGTCCAACAGAGGAACCAATTCCCTCCAAGGACAAGGGTCAATCCGACCAGAACCGCACCCAGGAGGACTCACGACACAATGAGAGTTTTTCCTCTAAGTGTCCAAGTTCCCTTAAGGCGGTCCGACCTGGTGAGACAAGTCCTGGAAGCCACCATTCGAGGACTCCACGGTATCTTGTGATCCTATCTCTCAGGGTAACTCCAGAGATAGTGGGATCAAGCATGCTTTTCCTACGAATACGACCGTCTCTCCGCAGATCTCATTTGCGGATGGAGACAGTTATAACCCGGAGTTCCCCTACCTGGAGGGGATTACTCCAAGTCGCCAGATGGTGTCTCTCGAGCACTCCTCAAGCGGGGAGGCCTCAAGCGCAAGTGAGAATCATCAACGGGAGGTCTTCGTCCTTCCCTCAAATCAGAGTCAACCTCATGGAGGACGAAATGAGAACCCTCCCCGAAGATCACGCACTGCGCCTCCTCGTAGTAATGGCAAGGGAACCACCGCGACAGAGAGAACCAACACTCGATGAGCGAGAGAAATCCTCGACATTCTCGCACTCCACCGAGAAGGCCTCAAAGATCGGACGGGAGGATTTTGAGGTCATCCAAGAAAGAAAATTGCAGCCGTAAGAACTGCTGGCGCATTCAATATCGATCCACGGGAGGTACGAGAACTCCGGGACATCAACGACTTGCTTGAGAATCCCAATCAAGAGCTTGCTCGAGCGCGAGATCGATCTCTTTCTTTGAGGAGATTGCGCAAAGGCTTGAATGTGATGACAAGGCCGAAGTACCTCGTCAACAACATTCGGTGAGTCGTAGCAATGCGACTTCTTGACTACCGATCAATCGAATATTTCTGCGTAGGAATCGACACGGTCATAAGTCACATCGATCTCCTATTCGAGAAATACTTTTCGATCGGTGATGATCAAGTAGCCCTCAGGAGGTGATCAATCACTACTCGGCAAAGAAATTCTGGGGTGGATTACGAGGAGTATTCCTCAAGAATCGAGACCTACAACGAGCAGTCACTGTTGCGGGTATCGTCGCATACGATCACCTGGCGACATTAACCCTTCTTTCCTACAAAGAAGGCGTCAAGAAGTAATTACCGGATGCCGGGCATTTTCGCCGACCTTGAGCGATTCACGCCACCTCATTTTCGACCGGTGAACATGGAGAAATTTGATGGATCTCAAAATCCCATCGAGTTTCTTGAGATCTATACAACAACGTCCGAAAGCGGCGGGAGGAGGAGAGCACGTAATGGCGAATTACCTTCCAACTGTGCTCGAAGGATCCGCTCGATCGTGGTTATTAAACCAACCACTCGAGTCGATCTACTCTTGGCAACACCTCTGTGATCTTCTACGAGCAAATTTCCAAGGCACATACAACCGCCGGAAAGGAAGGCGACTTGCACCGATCAAGCAGAACAACAACGAGACTTTGCGTCAATTCATCAAACGCTTTAGTCAGGTTCGTAACTCAATTCCGGAAATTTCTGACTCCTCTGTGATCAGGGCTTTTAAGCAAGGAGTCCGTAGTAGAAGAATAACAGAGGATATTGCTTTAAATCCTCCCAACACCGCTCTTAGAACTCTTTGAGATGGCCGATCGATATGCAACTGCTTCTGAGGCAGTCGAGTGGAATAACACTATCGATCGAGAAACACACGCTCTTAGAGAGCCAGGTGAGGTTGGTAAGGACAAAAAAGCAAAAAAGTCCAAGAAGAAAATAAAAAGTCAAAAACCACAAACTAGTGGTTTCAAGGAGGTTTTAGTAGTAAAGATAGAGAGCCCCAAACCACCAAGTCGAACCACGATCAAGGCAAAGGTAAGCATACGATCGTAGGAGCGACAAACCAAGATGGTGTCCTTTTCATAAAAGGAAGGACATGACCTCATTAGCTCGCCGAGTTTTCCAAAGAAAGCTCGAGGACTACTACAACGGCAAGCACCGCTCCCTACTCTCGGCGGTGGGACATACGAGTGGTCGAAGTCGTCGGATGATGAGGAGATGCCATTCCAAGATCCGCACCATACCGTTGAGCATATCTATGGAGGATCATCGACATCGACTCAAACGACAACTTAAAGGCTGCGGACGAGAGGTAAATTCCATACATACTCCTCTTGTCAATAAATTACGAAGTGGTCGGAAGTTACCATCTCTTTTGAGAAGGACGATTGCCCGATCACTATGAGTCGATCAGTCGATTCGATTGTGGTCGAACCCACCATCAACAAGCTGTCGGGTAAATCGAGTGTTGGTTGATGGTGGCGATTCTTTGAACATATTATTTACCAAAGCCACGGATGAGATGCAAGTACCGGGACAAAGGTAAGGCGATGCGATATTCCTTCCATGGAATCGTCGGGTCTTCGACCAAACCCATTGGCCAAGTTTCTCTTCCTTTAACATTTGGCTCGCCAAGTAATTTCGTGACGAGAAAGTCTCCTTTGATGTGGTCGATTTCGATCGGCATATAACGCCATACTCGGACGACCAACTTTGGCCAAATTCTTAATGGCTACTCATTATGGGTATCAATGTCTTAAGATGCGAGTCCCAAAGGAGTGATCACAATTCAATGTGACAAAAGATGGCGTATAGTCTGCGATCACGATCCTCGAGATGGTTGGTCAAATACCAACTCGAGATGAAAGTCGACCTTCGACTAGCAAGTCGAAGCCTAAAAGTCGCACCAAAGCCGAACGACCAAGTCAAAGAGGTTCCTCGGGCGCAGAGAAACCCTCAAGACTGCTCGCATTGGGAGACTTCCGATCCCAAATAGGAAGACGCCCTCATTACCTTCCTCCGAGCTAACGCAGATGTCTTGGCGTGGCAAGCATCCGACATGCCCGAGTCCCGGGAGGTGATCGAGCACGTGCTAGCTTTACGGCTGATAAAGTACCGTAAAATAAAAATTACGAGATTTGCCTGATCGACGAGATGCTATTAAATCGAATTGGATAAGCTACTTAAGGCGGGCTTTATAAGAGAAGTCAATCACCCAGTGGTTGGCTAACCTGTAATGGTCAAAAAGTCAAGCGGCAAATGGCGTATGTGCGTAGACTTTCTTGATCTTAATAAAGCTTGTCCAAAAGATGATTTCCCTTTACCTCGTATTGATCACCGGTTGATTCTCTGCGGGTTGTGAAATATTAAGTTTTTAGATGCATATTCGGATATCACGGATCAATATGTGTCTAAGCGATGAAGAAAAGACCGCATTCATTACTCCATTTGGTACCTTTTGTTATATCAAAATGCCATTTGGTCTAAAGAATGCGGTGCTTCTTTTCAACGCTTAATGCAATCGACTTTTCATCTCAATTAGGCCGAATTTGGAAGCCTATGTTGATGACCTAGTCGTAAAAGCATTAAGAGACTTAATCATATCAGCGACCTACAAGAAACATTCGACAACCTCGAAAGCACCATTTAAAACTTAATCCGAGAGAAGTGTGTGTTTGGAATTTCTTGGAAAATTGCTTGGATTCCTAGTATCCGAGCGAGGAATCGAAGCAAATCTGAAAAAATAAAGGCCATCCTCGGATCGACCTCCAAACACAAAAAGGAAGTCGAAACTCACTTTGGGTGCATGGCGGCTTTAAGTCGTTTCATCGCACGACTAGGAGAAAAGGACTACCTTTCTTTAAACTTCTCGGGAGACATGAAGGTTTTGAGTGGTCGAGCGAGGCAAACATTGCCTTTGAGGATGTCAAGAGGTATCTTCGAGTGCTCTGCTACGGTTTCTCCAAAGCCGGAAGAGGCGCTCTTAATTTACCTAGTTTGCCACGCCACAGCGACAAGCGCGATCTTGGTCGTAGAGCGTGGCGAACGCACAACGACCGGTTTACTACGTAGCGAAGTTTTACACGGGCCTAAGGAGCGTTACCCTCGTGTCCAAAACTTCGTATGCCCTCCTCATGTCTTGAGAAAATGCGGCATTATTTTGGCGCACAAAATAGTCATGTCTTGCCGAGTTTCCTTTGGGAGCAATCCTCCATAATAAGGAAACAATGGGGCGCATGGCAAAATGGTCGGTCGAACTTGGGAGTTCGACCTCCATTTCGTGTCCCGACGGCCATAAAATCCCGGATCTTGGCGGACTTTGTCGCCGAATGGACAAATCTGAACTCGCTCAGGATCCCGATCGATTCCCACGACCGATGGATGATGTACTTTGACGGGTCACTCACTTTAAGTGGCTCGAAATCGGGGTGGTCTGGTATCTCCTCGGGAGAAACCTTAAAGTATGCCATACAATTAAACTTTCGTGGCCACTAACAATGTGGCGAATCGAAGGTTTGCTAGGCGGCATACGAGCCGCGAAGCACTCTCGATTCGTCGACTACTCGTAAGAGGAGACTCTCAACTAGTCGTGAATCAAATTGGGAAAGAGTACCGGTGCTCTAACTCAACAATGGCTCGGTACTTATCGGCACGTAAGCTAGAAAAACATTTTTAGGTTTCGAGGTACAATTTATCCTCGAAGGATAATTTCTCATGAGACCAACTTGCTCGGATGGCTTCTTCCCGATCCATAGTACCAAAAGGAGTTTTCTTGGAGCAACTCCAAAACCGTCTCAGTCGAAGAACCGAGGCACCTCCTCTTGAGATGGCCTCATTAGATTACGAGGATACGGATGACTCCCATCTACGAGTATCTTTGCAAGGGTTCCAGCCAAGATGATCTTGAGGCGGTCGATTATCCCGAAAAGCCAAAATGTATACTTTGGTTGAAGGAGTCCTCTATAAACGAGGAACCCAAGGGATACTCATGCGATGCATTCCGCAAAATGAAGGAATAACACTCCTTCACGATATACACAAGGCATCTGTGGGGCGCATGCTTCCTCTGAGAACATTAGTTGGTAAAGCCTTTCGACAAGGTTTTCTTGGCCTCTGACCTGTCACGATGCTAAAGAGGTGGTTAAAAAGTGTGTCCAGTACCAATTTCATGGTAGATGATACACCAACCACTCAAGCATTACAAACAATACCTCTTTCTTGGCCTTTTGCGACACAGGGCTTGATATCCTAGGACCGTTTCCCAAAGCTCCAGGAGGTTTGAATTCCTTTTGTGGCTATTGACACGTTCACAAAATGGATCAAGTGAACTCAGAATCGGGATAACAGCTAAGCGACAAAAGGTTCATGATGAGAAGCGTAATTAGTCGATTTGGAGTACCAAGTCGGATAATTACGCATAATGGTAAACAATTAGCAAGTGCAAAATTTGGTGAATTTTGCGACGAGTTGGGTACCAAGTTATGCTATGCTTCATTGCACATCCCCAAAGTAATGGGGCGGTTGAGCGTGCAAGCGGCCAAATAATGCGAGGAATTAAAACTCGAGTCTTCGACCCGACTTGTTAAGCGCTCGGGGCTTGGGTACAAGAATTACCTTCCATATTATGGGCGATTCGTACAACCACCAATCGAGCAACAGGAGAAACACCATTTTTCTAGTATTCGGCGAAGCCATGCTTCCTCCGAGCTAAAATGCGGTCAACACGAGTTGAAACCTTCAACAACTCGGACCGGAACAACTTCGAGCGGATGACATTAACCTACTCAAGAGAGGAGAAACCTAGCCTTAATTAGTTCGGCGGTCTACCAACAAGCCTGCGCGAGATACTATGATCGTAAGGTCCAACCTCGCACCTTCTTTGTAGGTGACTTGGTATTGAGGCTCGCCAATCCAAGTCTAACCTAATAAACTTTCCCTAAATGGGAAGGTCCTTACACGATGGTCGAAGTAACTTTCGGCGAGTCGCTCTCACGACTAGCAATGGAAGATGGACAGGTTCTCTCAAACTCTTGGAACATCGACCAGTTAACGCAAATTCTATGTGTGACCGATTTCTCAAGCAATAAAAGTCAAGTTCTTTCTACCTCTTTTTGCCTTATTTTGAGTAGTGCTTTTTAATCTTTCGACTATGATATGAACACCCGCTTTTCTTTACACCGGCGGCGAAAACGTCATCCGACGAAACTTCTCCTCTCGCATGTGGTTACGCCCCACTAGAAGGAATTTCAAGCATTGACTCGTTACTCATTTTTGCTGCCAGTACAAAGAGCCCGGGTTCTATCCAGTCGAAATGTTCTCAAAGCCAACTCTCTCAATATTAGTCTATTTTTTCAGTCAATTCAAAAAATATTCTAAGTAGAGTACACTTTCTTACATTTGTTCGACCACCTTTGATGTACTCGATTTGTTTTAACTAGTCGAAGGAAGAGACACACCTAGTCGAAGTCTTTCCTCTCTGCATGTGGTCCTGCCCACTAGAAGGAAACTTCCTAGCGCTGCTCAGTCTCCTACTTTTGCTACTGGAAAAGACTTATCAAGTCCACCAAAAAGGACGAGCAATTACTAAAGTCCTCTAAGGCGTCTGTTTAACTCAAGTTGCTTGTTCTTGGTTCAATTAAACTAGTCGGAAATGAAAACATCACCTAGTCGAAGCCTTTCCTTTCTGCACGTGGTCCTGCCCACTAGAAGGAACTTCCTAGTGACGAGTCGTTTTTAACTCTTTCGACCAGTGCTTGACACCCGTAACAAAAGCTATAAGTTAAATAAACCTCTCATTGTTTTCAGAAACCCCATTTTTAAACACTATTTATTTAGATTGTCTAAACAATCTAAACAAATAGTCGGGGGCTAGGATAAAGTTATTAATTTGACTTCAATTCTTAGTCTTTCGTTCGTTTATTATCTTTTGAGTTACTAACTACTCGACAAGATGATTTTCAGGAAATGAAGCGGATCATATATTACTCATTAACAAAAATTGTCTGCCTTACAAGGTAGTTACAAGATTACTCGAAGGGAGAGCCTAGTTGCATTTCCTCATACCTTTTACCAATGATTGCATTTCCTCAATCAGACGACTTGCCTCTGATTCAGGACAGTCGAAATCGGCTTCAATTGGTTTAACATTAAGGCGGGGGTCTTGAGCTTTAAGTTTCGCCAAAGCGTAACTTACTGCAGCTTCGACTGCTTCCCTTATCGATTCAGCTTGATTAGTCTTCAGAGTGGTCACCATTTCTTGCAATTTTCCGACTTGTTCCCCAATGGTACTTGTGTGAGCAGCTATGGTATCTTCTCGAGGAGTTTTTCCCTCAGAATGTAGCTCATTAAGCACATTGTTCAGAGAGTGATGTTGCCTTGAAGACTAGTCTTCATCGACTCCATCTCTGTTGGGTACAAGTCGAAGCCTCATGAAGCTTCTTGTTTTCGACCACTTGTTACGAAAAGAATAATATCGGTCAAACAAAGATATACTTCTAGAGGAAGATAACACAAAGATAATTATAGGTAAAAGCTTTTCTTACCTACTAATTGAGAATCCAATTTCTTGACCTCTTCTCGATGGGAAGCAATAGTTTGACATGCTTTTGCTCCCATGCTCGATGTCCTCTGCATTCATCTTAGCAATGCGGACGGACTCATTGCGATTAAGGTCTTTGCTTGGATTTCACCTCGAGGCTTCTCAATTGGGCAACAATTTACGAACAAGAAATTGGCATTAGAAAAGGAAGATACTCAAAAAGAATAACAGTAAAGATTTACTTACATTAATCGAGTTCTAAAACTCTCGAGTTCTTGATCCTTATTCGCGTAATGCGGAAAACTCTGAATAACCAAAGATTTTTCTTGAACTTGATGCGAGCTTCCGCATCTCTTTTCTTTATCCGGAGAAGAAAGGAGGGTCGAGTAAAGGTTAAAGACCAAAAGCGATCTTAAGTTCGAACTTCTTGTTTATTTTTTCCTGCAATCTTTTAGATGCGAGAGCAGTCTCTCGAAGTCTATCAGAGAGAACTAATACTTCATTCCTTAGCCTCCTCGACTCCTCTTTTCACGATCGAGTGAGTCAGCTAAGGTCTTCGTATCACTGTTTAACCTACAAAAAACAGGAACGAAGATAAACATCAGCTGAATGGTTGTGAATACTTCTACAACCACTGACCTAGTCGTAAGTTTTTCTGCGACTAAGATATGGTTGTAAGTCTTTCTCGACCACTACACGGTCGTAAATAGTCGTAAGTTCTTTTAGATGATACTTAATCATGAGTTTCTTCCATGACTATTCTCGTGAAACTTTTTACGAGTATTTAAGTCAAAAACAACTATGAATTATAAGTGACTTACCACCTCTCTGCCTCTGTGCAGAGTAGTTCTTTCTCTTGTCTTAGCTCTAAAAGTTGTCGATGATACTCACCGACAACGACAATTTGCTCGAGCTTTACGCAAAAGAAAACAGTGAGAAGGGAAGGAAAGCCACATATATAAGTATTCGAAGATACTTACATTCATAGTCGTTCTAGCAAAATCGAATATACAAGGTCCGTGTCTTTGCGGCTTATCTATCCTCGCGACTTTGTCCCACCACACCTTCTCGAGGCTCGTTGTCAAAAGTATTATCCGTATTGGGAATATCTTTGGGATGGGGACTCGGTCACGAGATTTGTGCGAAGACCCTACGATGGAGGCGGGCCCAAAGAAGTCACCACGAAGTTGAAATTTTCTCCTTACGTTCTCGTGATTTCTCTTTGGGTAGGGAAGGAACGCCTCCTCGATTTCCTTCCCAGGCGGTCAGTCGGTCACCACCTTGACCAGAGGCTTCCACAATGCCTCTGTTGTTTCTACGACTTGATGGTCGTGGCGGCCACCTCAACGATGTACCGCTACCTCAAGAGTCGTGAATACGACTTGGCGAGATGTGGAGTCACTGCAGAGTCTCGACTTCATCGACCACTGGGCCAAAGGTGATGCTTGACCACCTCCATTGCTACCTCCCGATGGCGAAGGGATGGCAATGGACTTCTCGATGGAAGCATTCAGGGGTCAAGGAGTCGGATGAAATAAAGAAAAGCAAATCGGGTTGTGAAAAGAAAAAGGTAAATGTCGTTCTTACACTTTAGTACATTTCACATACCTCTGCACTCTGGTCTTAACCAGAATTTTGGAGCAATCCTCCCAGCGGAGGACCTCTTCTTCTCCACGACCACGTCAGTCGAGGTTCAACAATTGGCTCACTACGATCACGTGCAGTCGTAGAGTTGGAGCGAGGACGGGGCTCGGTTCCTCGATTCTCTGGATGGGCGAGATCGGTCTCGACCATTCCGAGCGACAACCTCACTCGCAGCGGGTTGTCGCGATCTCGTGATCCTCCTTCATAAAGACATAAAATCTTTCGGTTCTCCTTTCCGGTTGCTTAATAAAACTAGGAGTGGCACCGATGCGAAAGATTAGTGTCATAATAGAAGGTACCTTAGCCTTGCGAGGTTTGCGCTTAAGAGGTTCAACCGCTTCAACCTCCTCGGTTTCGGCCACCGCGACCTCGGCTTCAGATACAACTACAATGCCGCGGTCTTGTAGAAAGTGCGGTCGAAAGACCGAGCTCGAGCTTGCTCCCCTTGTCGGCAGATTTTACAAGTCGGCGTCTTTTCGAGGAGGAGCCGAGCTTTTGTCTTCGACAACCCAACGCCAATAGTCATCGAGCGACTTCTTCGTCGTCACCGACGATTTTCCATGCCTACTTTACGTAAAGCAAAGCGAGAAAAGAAGAATCACTAATTAGTCGTAAGTTTTTCTACGACTAGTACTAAGTCGTAAGTTCTTCTCGACTTTTTATTGATCGTAAGATATTCTCGATCACCATTAGTCGTAAGTATCTCCTCGACTATAAAGTCCTAAAGAAAGAATCGATTTTTGATTACCTTTAGGCGATCCATCTTTTCATCTGCGGATAAAACCGCAATGACTTGAGGAACCGCCCCTCGGGTGGCGGAGACTTCTCACAAATGAGTCCGACTGAGTCAACCTCGGCTGTGAAAGATCGTGTAAACAGATAAAAATATTAGACAAGGTTAAGAAAGACCAAGCGAAGAGCTAAATCGACAATTGCTTACCCTCCTCATAGTCTCGGTGGGTCTCCTCTTCCGAGTACCTCCACATAGGAGATGCTCGTTTCTTGAGAGGATCGATTCGGCGTGTGATGAAATCCTTCACCACATGCCATCCGGCGACCCTTCTTCCTTCAAGTCCTTAATAGCTTGAATATAAGGGCTAATCCTACTGATATCTTGAGGGTTGAGTCCCATGAAGATTTCTTTTCAGCGACCTTCCCCTCAAAAGAAAGGTGTCTTGAGGTGACCTTCGGTGAGAACCACCTCTTCCTCCAAACCGACCACGAAGACCGGGTAAAGCTCTGAATGTACTCCTTCGACTTGAGTCGTGGAGCTTGAGCCATGCCTTCCGGCAATTCGGTTTGTCGAGCCATCCCATAATAATATTGGAGCACTCGAGATCCGGAATCCCGTGTATGCCTCGCACGATACACGAACACACTCAACATGGTAATGGAATTGGGACCTAAGTTCACGGTTCCACCCCAAAGTGTTCGAGTACTCTTTAAGAAAGGGGTGGCGGTAATCGAAGGCCGCACTCACAATACGCTTGGAAGGCGGGATTTGCCCATTTTCCCCGATGGCGATCTTGCCCGATAGCGGAATCCACTTCACGAGCCTTCTGCGATCTTCCGACATCGACCAAGATTTTGATCTTAGCGCATCCATCTCCGATTCCTCCCATTCGAAACTCTCTTGGCCATTTCGCTCGAAGCAAGAAGTTTTTTTGATTGGGTTGGCGGAGAAGATGAAACCTAGTCGAGGACGAAGAAAGCAAGAGCTCGAAGAACAATGGAGTGATTTGGGGAAAAGTAAAACCCAAGTCTACCTCTGGTAAGTTTTATAATCAAGACGATCTCCGTAGCCGAAACCGTCTCGTCTATAGGTGCAGAGGAGTTGGTTGTACCGCCGGAACCGCTTCATCGGACAAGTGCTGTGAGAGCGGTTGCAATTCCCGATAGTCTGCTCGAGAAAAATTAGGTGCGTATTGTCACCCCAAGCGAAATTACATTCTTGACCAAGTATTTACGGTCGAAGGAAATATCAATCGGAAGGCTTTTCTCCGATTCCCTACTACGACCACCGGCGGTCGTAGGGGTTTTTGACTTTTGATAGTCGTAAGCAATCTTCACGATTGCAATCGCTTGAACCGTCTCATCAACAGATCTGTAGAGATTGTTTGCAATTCCCAGATGGCTGTTCGGAAAGTTAGGTTCGTTTCATCACCTCCAAGTAAAATTACTTTCTTGACCAAATCTTTACGGTCAAAGGAAGTATCAATCGGAAGAGTTTTTCCTTCGACTATCTTTCTACGACATGTTCATGGTCGTAAGTCCATTCTGAAACCTTTACCAAGTAAGTTACTTTCACTTAAAGTCGGGGCTAGATGGCGAGGATCTAATAATCCTCATTTTATCTTTTATCTATAATTCTTATTATGGGTAAATATGATGTCACATAGTCCCGAAGTACCCTTATATCTATAAGGAGAGGCCTAACAAGTGATTGTAAGTTCTTCTACAATCACCCCCATAGTCGTAAGCCTTGCTACGACTATATCATGGTCGTAAGTCCTTCTCGACCACTACATAGTCGTAAGTCCTTCTCGACCACTACATAGTCGTAAGTTCTTCTCGATCGCTACCGTCGTAAGTCCTCTACGACCGGAAAACTACGACCACCTTATAATCAAACCTACTGACGAGTAGGTCCAATTGATTAAGGAATCGAGCGGTCTACACGCACTATTATTCCGCGTATTAATGGTGTGTAAATACCCCATTATCTACGGAAGATAATTGCGGATGGCGTGAAGAAGTCAAGGCGCCGGTAATTCACGCCATCATGCGCCAATTACTACATTAATTAGGCACATCTCCCGCAGGGCAAAACGGCTACTTCTTCACGACTATATAAGGGCATCAAACAGAGAGACAAGGGGGACAGAGAAGAACAACGGCAAACAAGGGCTAGTCAAGTAGAAACACAAGCACTATTCTCTGTAATAGTTTTAGTCCTTTGCTAGATCATCAACAATACCATACACACAGGATTAGGGTTATTATTCTCTCCGGAGAAGGCCTGAACCTGTCTAAACATCCCGTGTCAATCCACTCTGCGTGATCTCATCCTTAGGAGACCCCCCGAATCAAATAATCTTTACGTAAGATCGGTTCTAATACACCGACACGTCTAAATCATCTTTTGTTGCCGCCAATAAGCATGCACCTCTCATTTGCTTCAAACTTGGACAATCCTTTATCATATAACCTTCCTCGTCACATAGATAGCATACACGTGTACCCTTGCTCTTGCCTTTCTTCCTGTGACTTTTGCTTTTGTCTGCAACACCTACGACAGCCAATGCTTGATCACTCGAGGATGAAAAATCTGACGGCTTCTTCAAGGACTCTGCTTCCAATTGACATGCAACTGCCTCATTAAAGTTGAGAGTGCTTTTCCCGATGAGAATATTCATCACCAATGACTCCCATGATGGTGGTTGAGATTACGCTAATATGACGACATTGTTGTTCTCCTCAATTTTCTCATCTATACTAGTTAGTTGTGTGACAAGCTTATTGAAGACATTGAGATGGTCAACGAACCGTGTATTCTTCTCCATGTGCAACATATACAGTTGCCGCTTCAACACCCATCGGTTTGTCAGTAGACCTGTTCACGGGTGGTCCGACCCGAGCCTGGTCCGGGCGAGGCTCGGGACTTGAATTCCAGCCCGAAAGCCTGGCGAAATGCAATTAAAATAATAAAAACTATTTTTATTCTCAAAATGAATTAAATATTAATTTTTTTCCAAAAAAATAAAATAATATTTTTAAATGAAACAAATATTTTCCTGGTCGGGCCGGACTCAGGCCTGCCCGTTCGATACTGTCCTTTTCAGGTTCGGCCCAACATTTGAACATGTCTATTTGTCCGCAACTTCACCACATACAATTCTTCTATGTTACTCTGTAATTTCTTCAGTGAATTCTCTTTTGATCACCTAGTACTTCACCTCGTTGGAGAGACATAGACGGATTGTACTTGCAGTCTTCTGCTCTATCACCTTCATTCTTCAATGGATGTCGTTTCTGGTTTGTAAATTTCAAGAGCGTTATTTAACCATTGCTGAACAAGGACATCCTTCACCACACATTGTCTCACGGAAAAAATTCCTCCGCCGTCAATTTTCTTTACTTGACTTCACATCGTCGACATTGATCTTGATTTTGTGTTGGCAGACGCTTTGCAAACCTTCTCCCAAATCTGAGTAATATGGCCTTAGATTTGATATCACTTGTTATATTTTGATACCCCTCCTTATGCGTAGCAACCCCCAAATAGGATCAGAGTTTCGAGATACGACACGAGTGTACACGGTACGAAGAACGAAGCAGATGACTCTCGTAGAGAGAACTGAAATAACGACGTCGAAACAATCACAATAAGAGAGAAAGATTTGGCGAAGCTGATCATAAATTTCTTTAGCACAACCTCAAAAGAGTACAAAAGATTACCGCTCTCTCACACCCCCCTCGAACCTTTTAGGATCCTTACCATATAAAAGAATACAGTGCTAACGAATAACGTAGTCTCTAATTCTCTCGTGCAACTCTTGCTTTGGATGAGTTGATTTGTGGCTTAAGTTCTCCATGACCATCCCTCGTGCCTTTATATAGTGTCACATAGTTCTCCAAAGAAAAGTAGGAACCTTGATACTGTTAGGATTAATATAGGAATGCTTGTAGCACATATTTCCTAATCCTAGTAGGTTAGGTTATGAATCACAATATCTCAATAAACAGAACATACACGAACAAACGATACAATGATTAACGTGGAAAACCACCTCGATACGAGGAACAAAAAAACTATGGGGTCAACATGATATACACTCAAATCTTCCATTATTAGCAATAACAGGTAAAAAAGTTTTCACTAGAACATCTAGGGGAACTACATCAATAGCAGCAACAATGTTAAGGTACAGCCTTGGTAGAAAGCAACAATACCAATAACACTTAACAACAGATAACTAATTCAGCTAAACATGGAGGATACATTATGCCCCCTTCAGATTTCAGCACATAATTAGCCAACCACAAACCCAAATGGCCTGAAACCTGGCAAGATTGCGTGAATGTAGATGGACAAGTCCCTAACATGACATCAATATCTCTGCAAAATCAGACACTCTTTGACCCTGAAACTTACTACATGGTATGGCTAATATAGTTACGAACATGCTACAAACTCGACCCAGTGACATTGTGCTGATCCATGTTGTACCGAGGCTGCTCTAAACTTGACGAGTGCATGTTTCAGTTCCTCTTTATATATATATATATATATATATATATATATATATATATATATATATATATATATATTACTAATGGGTAATTCAGTGTTAAAGTGTTAATACTAATCTTAATCGTTAGAGGTGGGAGTATGCATGATATTTAATAAAAACACATTAATGAAGGTGTATTGAAGGTGGAAGCATGCAAAGTGATTAAATAGTTCAGATGTGAGAGCCCGCATTAATCTTGGTTGTTCAATTCAGATCCAACAGTCAAGATTGGTATTAGCACCTTAACACTGAATTACCCATTAACACTAGATACATTCCACACATATATATATATATATATATATATATATATATATATATATATATATCATGGTTTACAATAGCCAATTGCCAAAGTCGCACAAGTTTACCAGACCTCAGCAATAATAACTTGATTGAAAACCAAAATATGAGCAGGGGCCTGCACCCTGAGGCCCAGCCGGTCCACAGCCGGCGCACCGAGCATAATCAATCACCACGCTTAAGGCCGGTCCAATCACAGTCCAGCCTCATTGCGAGCTCTAAGTGGATAAACCCCCACGTGGACACTTCCACGCCACCCCACCCCACCCCACCCCATCATTATTTAACCCTTTCTGTACCTGTGGGCCCCACTCTCTTCTTCCCCTAGCAAGCGCAAAAAAAACCAAATCCATTATCCACCCCCCCGAAGAAAAATCCTCGAGTTTCCCATGGCCCTCCTCCCCCAAAACGCCTGAAGAAATCATCACCCCCAAATCCACACATTCCCCTCGTCGCCGCTGGGAAAAGATCCCAATGGCTCTCCATCCCCACATCCACCTCCCCTCCCCTCGCCCCCACCTCGCCGCCTCCCGCCGCCCCTTCTCCCTCGCCCACGCATTCCGTCGAACGCCTCGCCTCCATGCCCCCGGCCGCGACCGGGGCCGCCTGGTCACTGCGGCGAACGCGTCCGGGTCCGGGTCGTCGTCGTCGTCGTCGCCGGAGCCGGAGCAGTACCCGTCCGAGCCCGACGACGGGCTCGTGGAGCTCCCGCTGTTCGCTCTCCCGCTCGTGCTCTTCCCGGACGCAACCCACGCGCTGCACATATTCGAGTTCCGCTACCGCATCATGATGCACACCGTGCTCCAGACCGACCTCCGCTTCGGCGTCGTCTTCGCCGGCTCCGGCGGCGGCGCGGCCGACGTGGGGTGTGTTGGGGAGGTCGTCAAGCACGAGCGCCTCGCCGACGACCGCTTCTTCCTCATCTGCAAGGGCCAGGAGCGGTTCCGCGTCGCCCGGGTCGTCCGCACCGAGCCCTACCTCGTCGCGGCCGTGCAGTGGCTCGAGGACCGCCCGCCCGCGGAGCCGCCGGTCCCCGGGGAGGACGCCGAGGTGCTCGCCTCCGAGGTCGAGGCCCTCATGCGCGACGTCATACGCATCGCCAACCGACTCAACGGCAAGCCCGAGAAGGAGGTCGGGGACCTGCGCCGGGGGCTCTTCCCCACCCCCTTCTCCTTCTACGTCGGCAACACCTTCGAGGGCGCGCCCCGGGAGCAGCAGGCGCTGCTCGAGCTCGAGGACACTGCCGCGCGGCTGCGCCGAGAGCGGGACACGCTCCGCAACACGCTCAACTACCTCACCGCCGCATCCGCCGTCAAGGACGCCTTCCCGTCGTCGCCGTCGTCGGGATGAAGCATTCCTTTCTCTATCGCCAGGATGATAAGGAGTTTGTGGTGGGTATAGGACTAATCTTTCTTGTCACTCTTTTTCCACTTTTCTCCGCCCCCCCACCCCCACCCACCCATAATTCCATGGCTAGTTTCATTTCCGCGTGGTTAGCATTTTTTTGCGTGTAAAATTGTATAATTTGGTGTGTATTAAGTCAAGAAAATGTGGAGCGTGACTATGATCCATCAAAACGATAAGAATTTTGCGCTCTGGAAGCAACGCCTCCGGTGTCAAACAACAGGATGTATTACTCATTGGTCAGCTAGAGTGTAGATTTGCAATTCCAAGAGGAAAATTCAGTTGGAATTATGGTGTGGCGAGATCACCTTAGTGTATAATCTAGTTTCACTTCTCCTGGTAGCATGCTACTGATCTACTGTTAAGTGATTCAACAAATGTTTTTTTTAATAATACTATTTTAATAAAGAATTATAAAAATAAAATATCCTTTTTTAACAAAAAAAAATAGGCTACTGTCGTAATTTAAAATGGTGACAGAGAAATCGCTATTAAAAATGACGACAATAGCCCTATCTCCCACCTAATAGGCATTAAATGCCCTTCGTCGCTGGTTCGTGTTCCACCTAGCTTGTAAAATGTTCTTGCAACTTTGTATTTAAATTCGAAACCCTGGTAGGTTAGTAAATAAAACCAGCGACATAAAATTGAATAGATTAGATAGTTTTAGATGTATGGATATGTAGTGTAGTTTGTTGTAGTACATCATTTTAGTTGTGTATAGTTTAGTTTCAGATATGTCATTAATCATGTAGTATTTTTTTGGTTCAATAATTGAATTAATTATATAGTTTTAGATGTGTTTCGGATATGTCATTAATCGAGTAGATTTTTTAGGTGCAATAATTGAATTAATTAGATAGTTTTAGATATATTATTATGTGATGTAGTGTCGTGTAATACATCATTTTAATTGTGTCTAGTTTAGTTTCATATATGTCGTTAATCATGTAGATTTTTTGGTGCAATAATTGAATTAATTATATAGTTTTAGATGTATTGTATAGTTTTGGATATGTTGTTGTTTTTTTGGGGTGCCGCTAATTGTAAAGTTAGTTTGCGGTATGCTTCTTGTTACTTCATGTCTATGTTAGTTTGCGGTATGCTTCTTGTTACTTCATGTCTATGTTTCGTATTATTAATAATGCAAGCATTGAATTTTCAAGTATAATGTCCATATGAGACCATAATGTAAGCATTGAATTTTCAAGTATAATGTCCATATGAGACCCTGCGCAGTGGCCCTACGAGTTATTTGACGTAGGTCACCGTAACCGGCTCAGTACCGTTCACACTCAGCCTGGCAAGGCACCCATTGAGTTTGGTACGTTGCGGCTGTGCACGCCCAGGAGGGTATGGAGGGCCGACCCACGTTGGGTTCCTAAGTACGTGTAGTTGTGACCTTTGTGTAGTCAATTTCAATCCGACCTCGTATGTTGTTAATCCTTTCGACGTAGGTTGAGAGCGGTTGGTCTGCTTCCGCTAGTGAGGATGGTGGATATGACGTGGGAGAATGATCAATACGTCCGTACGTTGAGGCGGTTTTCGTACGACTGGTGCCTCTTGACCACGCTGGTTGACCATTAGAGGCCGAAGACGCACACGTTCCACCTCCGTAAAGGGAGATAGCACCTACGCTTCAGAATGTGGGCTTCCTGACCGGTTTGTCGTGTGTGGGCTTCCCCCTGACGGCATACGACGTCATGTCTATGTGACGCACGGGGCTCCTTGCGAGGTTCCAGGGGGTGCTGCCACCCCATCGTACAAGGAGTTCACTAGTACACACGGGGCGACGCTGAAGTGGCTCTGCCAGTTCTACGTAAGTATCTATAACTCTTGTGTTTCTGCTTTAATTGTTTTGTTCAACTTACTAATGAGTTATTGTCTTGTTGTAGCCGCAGCGTATGGCACAGGACGCACCGACTACGCAGTGAGAAGGCACTTCGAGGCCTACTTGTTGTGCCTGTTCGGGTAGGTCATGTTCTGCGGGTTCCACGACGACAACGTCGACAAGCACATGATCTGCTACGCATGGGAGTTGGCGGACATGGAGCTGTTGCAGATCTAGCTATACGACTGGGGCCCGACGGTACTATGTGCGACGTACCGCACTCTATGCAACACATGCTGGAGGGTTGGGGATAGCTCCATCCTCTCCGGATACCCGCTCCTTCTTCAGCTGTGATCCTTCTAGCGTTTCCAGATCGGACGTCCACAGCTCGACCTCAGAGCCTACACCATCGCCATGTATGCCGCCGACGTGGACGGCTTGACCATGGGTACGGTGTGATGTCACCGACATGTAAGTTTTTCAAACCCTTTGTCAATTTCATAATGTGCTCAGGTTTGTGTTGTTCTATTCTACAGGTCATGTTCACACCGATCAGTACACACGTGTCTTACTCGAACTATGTTACGATGTTCGACCAGTTGATGGATGACCGCATCATCTGGATACCGTACACTCCCAAGAGGGTGTACGCATGCGCACCCTGAGGCCTGTCAAGCTTGTGCTGCTGAGACTCCGCGTACTGGCTCACGTGACGTCGCTTGGTTCACGACGTCTTCGTGGAGGACTTCATGCACCGGGTGATGCGGAAGTTCGGACTACGACAGTAGGTCCCAGTGCTCTGCGAGGGAGCCATTGATGCCAAATGTTTATGGGTAAGTAAACATTTAATTTTGTTGTAGCCTTTGTGTTGCTTACTTACATTTTTTGTTTTGCTTTCCACAGGCACGCCAGGAAGGGAGTACCTGGTCGCATTTCCTGGGCTAACAAGATTGTCCCTTGGGTGACGCAGCAGCTCCGCGCCTTGGAGGACGTAGTTTAGGAGGATGCTCCCTACGACCACTGGACATACGAGGAGCACAACGAGTGATACTCCACCCGGGCGAGTGACCGTTGCGTCAGGGTCATGGACGACCCACCATGACACGAGCCCGCGACAACTGGCACATACGCCACCTAGTTGGACTCTGCATGCCATCGCGTGGTACGTATTAAACGGCCTATACTTCTTATTTACTTGTCATGTTTTCGGTTTCTAACTTGTTATTTATGTGTGATAGAACGATCTAGGCTTGGAGGTGTACGTGTTGGCGAGCTCCGCATGTGACATGACAATCGGGGAGTGCGTCGGCATGACGGGGCATGTCCTCAGACACGCCATGGACCGGATCATGGACAAGGTGAGGCGAGTCTTCAAGCTTACGTTATGATGGAGGCCGAGGGACGTGTTGCGATGAAGCGACCAGGTCGGTTAATGCTCTCACGTTGTGTATATACTTTCAGCATTTCCATCTTGTTTACATGTATAACGTACTGTTCCATAGGTCGTACACCCGTTTAGGACGAGGAGTTGATGTCGCATGAGGGAGTATAGACCTCAGACTAAGACTTCGACGAGTGGGGGCAACAGCGAGAGGACGGTGGCCCTTCGCACAGAGATAGCACTCCGAGTCAGGTCTCTATTGGGGCTTCACAGCTGAACGGTGTGTTCGGATTGAGCTAGTCGATGTAGCCCCCTATCGCGACACCCACATAGGCTTCTCGCAGTAGTAGGGTTACTCGGGCGCCAGAGCCTTGACGTACTCGCATTGGCGCTGTGGCCTATCAAATGAGGCTAGGGGCCACATGCGGGGTACACCCCAAGAGGGTTCGCGAATAGATGTATCACTTCTGTTATGTAGATATTAATTTGTGTACGACTTATATTTTGCTAGTCTCATTTTTACGATATTATTTGTTCTTGTTGTGTGTACAAGTAACCATGTGAGGGAGTCAGCATCGTGACACCCCCACACCTCCCTCGTTTGGGCCTTTTCGTACGTGAAATGACTACACCCTGGCATGCCGCCTTTTCAAAATTAATTCCCAAGTTATTCCCTCTCTAATATTTTGTTCTCTACTCTAAAATAAATCGGTTCAGCAAATCACACATCTATCTCCGTCATGGACTGCCGGAAATCACCAAATTAGCATCTACATTCTGTCAATACATAAATCACCAAATTTTAATCTTTATCGCCAGTTGAAATAGCGACAGACATCTGTCGCTAGTTGAATTGGTGACATGACCTCTATCGCCATTTCAACTAGCGACAGAGGCTTGGCCTCTACTTCTGTTGGCGACAGGACTACTGTCACCATTCAAATAACGATTTGATTCTGTCACTATTTGAAATGACGATAGTACACCATATTTGTAATTTTTTGACTAATTATTTTTGTAATTATTTATTAAAAATACTTCAACCAACCATCTCTCTTTTATAAAAAGGGATATGAGATAGTTTAGCGAGATTTTTTGTCGTCAGTATGTGGTGTGCTGATGATGGTACATACATACAATGTGATGGAGGCATTTAACTAATTTGAAAACATTGCAAGGTTTTCAAAATCCATTGGTTTAACATCTTTCTCCCATGTTCAACTTTTGCAAAAAGTGTATGATCTCGTCAATAGGTGAAACAAACTAGTACTGTCACTCGCCAGCCATTACACGATAGTAGCATAGCAGCACTCTTTCCGTCCATCTAGTAAAAATTTAGCTACTTTGATAACATTATATAGTAGCTTAGCTGATGAAAATGCCCACCTTTTTAAAGATGTTTTCTGCATGTACAGGAGACTCATATAGGTTAGTGATGATTCCTTGAACTTGCCAAGGGGAGGAAAGGTCTTTAAAATTGCATCTATGTTCGACGTGGGTTTGGTCTGATGAGCATCCTGATCCAATGGTGGTAGTTTATAGATACATTCTAGGGATAAGGGTTTTGTTTCAACTTTTAGGTTACTATTCAGTCATGATGTGATCACTGTGTTTCACCTCTGTTTATCTGCGTGCCCCATGACACAAAACAATTCTGGACTTCTCAACAAGTAAGGCATCGAAATTGGTTATCCATTGAACAATTGATGAACCAACTTCTGCTTGAGTACTTGGTTAATGGTGTGTCAGGTCTACCTTATACCGAGTCACTGTGTTCTCTGTGCCTTTACTACTAATAGTGAGGAGTCGATAAACGTCTTGTGAACAATGCATATGTAACTATCTGCTCAAGTGATCTTTAGCATAAGCTTATTGTTAGATTTCAAAGGGCGGTGGTGGTTTGCTAACAGGTATAAAAGGTGGCGACTCGGCAACTTCAAGGGGGTAGATCACAAAATAAAAAAAGTGCATTTGATCAATTTGCCAACTTCACCTCAGCAAAAAGTAGTAATAAACAGCGTGTGGATAATGCTGCTACCAATCCCTCGGAATAACACTTTCTCAGTAGCACTACGTTTACAGTACATCGCGATTAGCGTTCAGATGTACGGTCTAAGCGTTAGCTCTGTACGTTGTTGTATACTGCAATATCTCTGAACAACAGTTGCAACATCACAAATCAAAATAAAGTATATGAAAAAACACGTTGGAAAAAATTACAACATTGTCGTGAACAATAAGTTTTTTTTTTCTATAGATGTAATTTTTTTTAACAGATGCAACATTTCAAATAACAATATACAATATTATTTTCAACGGACTACAACATCAACATCAGAATCAAAAAACAATGAGAGGAACATAAAAAAAATGAAGAACAGCTTCGACTCCTCCCCAGCCTCGCGGACTAACAGGATCAGACGTCAGAGTGGTATTTTCTACTGGCTATAATCGTTCCTCTGCATGATTTCACACGACTTGCCTATGATGATTGGCTACAAAGCACGATCTGGATGCGTGAAATTGTGATGTTCCGAATGCTGTGATGTGACGCTGAATGCAACAAACTGGACCAAAACTGCAAACCAGGGCATATCAGTTTCTCAAGCATAGCGTGACAGGAAAATAGCAGGAAATGCAATGCTCCTGCGTGCACAGAAGCATCTGAAAAATGGAACAATAGCCAGGCAAAAGCAACCAGTATATCAACAGGCTCGGTCTAAAAAAAAAGAGTGAAGGCAGACACATCTCACTAATAAAAAAAGGAAAAATAACAGTGGAAAAATAGAGAATGATAAGGTGGATAAGATCATCCGTGGACACAGGCCACATTCTAGTTTCTTAGCCATTTAGGATATTCCAAACGGATACCGAGCGGCCGTATCGTGCATCTCCTTGTGCTGATGGCTCAGCTAGCACAAACGGCTTTTGCGCGCACTGTGTTAGCCCAAACATGTAGCATTTCTAGCTGGGAAAAGTCCATTTACACCCTAAATTGTTCAAAAATTCAGAAGTCAACCCTAAACTGCTAATCCAAACACTCACCCCTCAATTATTAATATCATTCACTTTACCCCTCAGTCCTTTCCATTTCGGTTTTTAGCTGATGTGACGGTAGTTTTGACAAGTAGACTGATTTTGACCAACATAGCATCCTAGTAGACACTAATCTTCTGATATGGCACATATTTTCTGAATCAACGAATCATCAAAATAAACAAAAGGCCCACCTGTCAACCTTATCCTCTTCTCCTCCTGCACCATAGCTGCAGCCATGAGCCTCCAAAGCACCTCTCCCATCCTGCTCCCCTCCCACCTCTTCCACCTCCTCTTTACTTGCAGATCCAAACCGTTGCTGCCACAAAAATTCTACATTTGGGGAGACGCCTTGGTTGGTTACGGCGACGTCCAGTTTTGTGGGAGGAAGGCGACGACCATGCGATGGCTAGTCTAGCGATGCGTGGTGCTCATTGACAATGCCTAGGCAAATCACGCGTGAGGCCTCGGGGGCCGCTGCCCGCCAGATCCGCGCTAGGCATGGCGAGCTCGCAGCGGTGAGCCACAACAGCGACAACCTCTGTCCTCCTCCTAGTCGGTTCCCTCCTCCTCCACTGATGGCCCCCGCTCCATCTTCCCCAACAAGAAGGCCCATTTCACCTTAATAGCTTCCCCTTCTACCCCAAAACTCACCTTGCCACCACGCCTGCAGTGTCATCTTCTCTGGAGTCAGTGAAGTTGGAATGGCGCCCTGCCCTCAAATTTACCTCCTTAAACAATTGTTGGCCCTCAAAGCTCCCCTCCAAATCGATCCATCCGCATCCTTCACCACCTCATTGTGGTTCAATTTTGTTTTTTTCCTCACTCTAATTCCTTCCGAGCTGTTGCCGCCATTAGCACTGTCGCCCAAGCTCACTGCTCATGGCGGCGGTGGAGGGCGAGCGTGATCTGGGTGCGCTTGGCTAGGTCAATACAATGGCGGTGGTGGAGCGCGATCTCAGCATGCTTGGCTAGGTCCAGACGTTGCTTCCTTGGAGGTCGAGCGCGATCTCAACATGCTTGGCTAGGTTGACACGCTGCCTCCCTGGAGGTTGAGTGCGAGGGCCATGAGGATGAGCAGTGCGACGCGGGATCAACAAGTGCATCCTCATCCTATCCCCTATCCTCCTCTCTGTGAGCTTCGACGGGTGTGTGTGTGGGAGAGATAGCCATGGTGGCTGGGAAAAGACAGAAGATAGGAAGAAACCGATGTACATGTGGATGCAAATTATTGCATACTAGGATGCCATATCTGTTGAAATCAGTTTACATGTCAAAATCACCGCCACGTCAATTTAAAACCGGAGTAGAATGGACTCGGGGGGTAAAGTGAGCTGTATTGATATTTGAGAAAGGTCGGGTGTCTGGTTTAGCAGTTCATAGTTGATTTTTGAATTTTCGAAAGAGTTTAGGGGCATCAATAGACTTTTCCCTTTCTAGTTACATTTGCTTTTCCGATCTAAAATATCTTTATCTTGGTGTTAAAATATTCATACGTATTGGATGCAACCAGACATTATATTTGGATGGTTGTATATTTGTTCTTTTGGACAAATATTTTTTTTACTAGAGGGCAGCTGTGGCCTCGCAAACAGCTTCATTTTCACATGTCCCACGGATATTTCTCGTTGGACATATGGACAATATTTTAATTTCAGATTTTATTATGGAGCAAAGATCACATAAAACTAGAGATATATAAAGTAATAATAACAATAGGCAACTCATTGCACTTCTAAACATACACAATAATAGAATTATAATAGAATAGTTGGGTCGCACAACCAATTTACTGTTGGGCGAGATGAAGAATATGAAGCAGCGTAAACTCGAAATAGTGCAGAACGTAGATGAAACAGCACAGCGAGGGATAGCGCAGATGCGCTGTCCAGAAACCTTATTGTCGCCCCGTGTAGATAAACTCTGCGACAATGGTTCGAAGATACCCACTCACCTTCATTCCTGGTGCATGTTGAGGAGAAGGGACGGCTTGGTTTGACAGCACAACTCTGCAGCACAGTAGAATATAGAGGAAGAAGAAGAAAATGGAAGTGAATCAATCGATTTCAGGTCTGGATGTTTCCAGATCTTTTAAAGGTCGAGACATTTACTCTCTAGTAATTGCATAATAAAACACATATTAAATCACGAGTAACTGCTAATTCACAATCAATTAATGGTAATTAAGCAGGGTTTATCAGATTCTGATTACACACTGGTCTACAGCTTCGACCAATGTATTTAGACAACTTTATTTCGACCACACTAGTCTATGGATCCGATTATTATTTTTCGACCACTTTATTCCGACCACATTGGTCTATGGTTTCGACTATATTATTTTGACTACAGTGTTTCGGCCACATTGGTTTATGACTTCGACCATATTAGTTCAATCACTGTGTTCCGACCACTTTTATTTCGACCACTGTGTTTCGACCATACTGGTCTATGACTTCGACCATATTATTTCGACAGAGAGAAATGAACTGTTAGCAAAAGAAAAGTGGGTTCACGACTCGTTCACGCATCGCAAGTCACAAGTCACGCAAATATACGCGCGCACGTACGTGCGTGTATGTGACTTTAGCTACAATCATCCTTATGTCACCCTATATCATGTGTCACATGTTTCAAGGGATGTTAAGGACTTCATTTTATAAATTACTCTCCTACCACTTGGTTAGATAGTATGAGATTAAACTATGCATACTTTAAAATTTTAAAAATGAATGAACCTTTACGCTTATGGCCCAATTCTAACATTTCTCACTTCTATGGATTTGACAAGGATCTTGTAGGTTGAGTTCTTGATTCCATATGTCTAATTTGTAATGTATTTGGAACGAACGGATTTCACATGAATTTAGTAAGAAAGAGAGTATTCTTATGTGAATCATTTTGGCAAACGTGGCGCCGCCTAAATGGAAACTAGTGTAAATTTAAACAAGTAGATTCGCTAATAATAGTCCAAATTAAGGTTCTAGCCAAAATTGTTGATCCATCCCCTGTATGCTCAGTCCAGATTGTTGACCCATAATCAGATATCTGCTCATGCGTGGAGCTGTAGTACATCCGCAAACCGATCAATTCGATCGATTTCTTGTAAAGTCAGTGTCCTACCATGCGATTAATTCATTGTCGGGTTAGACCATATACAATATGAGATATTTATATACAAATATTTAAAGAAATAGAATACAATCACGTTATCAAGCACCTATGTAAAAGTTATTTTCTTCAATGCAAATATCTTTTTTGTAAATGCTTAGATGATTGTATTACCTATTAATTAAATAAGCACCTCTTTAGTACCGGTCTAGTCAAACATCGATGCTATAAAATAAACACATTATCTATCCTACATGGTAAAAAAAACTAGTTTTTCTTTGTTAAATATCTCTCTAAGCATATGTATTGTACATACTCTTGGGTCTTAGAGGAGTGTACTAATTATATTCAGACTAAGTACATGCATTGTACAGGCTTTTAGAACCTTAGAGGAGTGTACTAATTATATTTAGAGTTGTGAGACATGATTTAGTCTAGACTTAGATATAAAGATTTACATACATGCTAATGAGTAGCCAATGGTCTTAACATGCGAAGTCAAAATGCGCCTGTCTAAACCTAAGCAAATGGCGCTTTTGCTGTTGGGCGCGTCATAGCCCAACATCTCACACAAGAAGGTTTTTGAAGTACACATTAAGGAGAGGTCAAAATTCAAGGGGACATCAAATAATGGTCATAGTACAATTGATAGGTATTTGGTCGATTTGATGATCATCAGTAATCTGATGGATCGACACTTAATTGGCAGCACTCGTGCGTGTCGACATATGATCTACCATTATGTCATTCTATTTTAGCTGTACTTATTTTGTTTACTACACCTGTAAGCAAAAGCCTCTGAATTTATTATGCTGTTAGTCAAAAAGTGAGAGAGAGAGAGAGAGAGAGAGACTGAGTGAACTTGAACTAACCATAGTGACAAGTGGCTTGGTTAAAATGTAACCCAACGTGTGATTTTCTGGTCTAAAAGAAATGGGACGAACTCACACTCAAGCTTCGGTTCAACCTAATAGTCCATTTTTAACCATGCTCAGCTAGATAAAATAACTAGGGGCGACTACAATTATATTTAGAATGTAGTAATTTCACATAAAAAATCTACAGGATATTGTGGAGTTCTCACATTTCAAACACGGTCTATATTTAATAATGCGGCCTTCAATATCTACAATTATTTTCAATTAAGACCAGTGCACAATACTTTGACATGACACTTAATTTTACGACTATTTATCTTCGAATGACCATTGTTTTGAGAAAAATGAAAGGCTCGACGTTTAAAACAATGCAGAGTTACCATCACATGCTTTGTATTACATTTGGCCGGCGATCCTAATGGCATGATATCATAACTTGTACGTGCAAGTCAAAATCATGTGAGAATTGAGCGTCTAAATCAATTAAATCAATTAATGTTTTGAGATAAAATTAGATCCAACTGTCAAAATTAACACTCAAAAGAAAAAAAAAACCAACAACTATAGGCACCTACGAGATCAATTTGCATCTTCGCGACTACGACGGCTTGTTTCACGTGAGAACTCACGCACTCATGATTATCCTCGGCGTCATAGAAATTTTCCGAGGAGAGCCACTTTAACCTACAAAAATATATTGATTATACGATTATTTAGATTTCAGATTACACCCAAAAATATCTAAATCTATGAATTAGAACACGAAAGAAATAAGAAAAATTAAATACAGACAGAGAGGAAAAGAAGAAAAAACACTGCAGTATAGCAGTATCCTACAACTGCAGTTCCGTTTCTTCTCTCTAGTCTCTCCGTTCCTCTCCTTGTCTCTCCCCCTTGCCCCTTCCCAAACCCACACCTCCCCTCCCCGTATCAACCGAACCCGTAGAGCCCCACGTGCGCGCCTCTCCGCTTTCCGCCTCGATCCGAATGGAGACCGGGAACGGCGGCGGTGGCGGTGGCGGAGGGAGGCTTCCGAAGACGGAGTCGGCGGAGACGCGGTGGGTGGTCCCCGGCGGCGCCTACGAGGAGGACGGGATCGAGAGCTCCGACGACGGCGGCGCCGACACCTCGGCGGCCGCATCGGGCTCCCGCGGAGGCGGAGGCGGCTGCTCGGACGCCGACGAGGACGAGGAGGACGCACTGCTTCGCCAGCGCCTCGTGCGCACGGGCCCGCGCGCCGACTCCTTCGACGTCGAGGCGCTCGATGTCCCCGGCCTGTACCGCCACCAGGTCAGCGCCCTCCCCCCCCGCGTTGATTTAATTTGGCTTCGGTTTCGGTGCGAGCTAGATGTTGGCGGTATTGCCTAGGCGAGGCTGCGCGTGGCGCCTCCCGCGCGCGAACTGTTTGTGATATTGCGCGCGTGTCACCGATCGAGCAATGTCTCGTGTTAGGTGTTTCTGCTTTCGCCATATTGCTTGTACGAGTTTGTGGCGTGGGGCTGATGGGGTCTTTGGGGTTGGGGTGCTAAGATCACGAGTGTGCGAGGGTGCTCACTAGGTGTTTGTGCATTTGTTTCGGTGAGCTTGCTTGGTGTGGGTTACCGAGATTCGTTAGGTTGGTTTGGGCAGTGTATGTGGTAACTTCTTGGATGGGTTTGTGCGTGCCTGTGGGTTCAATTGGGTTGTGTCCGCCTATGCATGCATGCGAGGTGTTTGCAGCGTTGTTCAGATGACTGAGGCGAGCTAGTGCAATGCAATTTTTTGGTATTTGTTATGTAGATTTGATGTGCTTGTCCGTGTGAAGTGTCTGTTCTGTTGCTTGTGTGTACAAAGCTACCCTCTTGGTTTAGGTTCCTGGCCTGGGTTGATGCATGAACACTTGATGCTTGGGGTATTGCTTGGGGGGTGGTACTCTTTGTTTCTTGTGTAGGCTTGTTGTATGTGGCGAATTATCCTTAGATGTAAGTGTTCGATGCAGGCAGTTTGTAAACTGTAGAAACTGTCCCAGAGTCTCCATTTTGTTGGTACTGGTAGCGACAGAGCCAGGCCCCAATTCTTCTTGACGTGTATAGTGTTTCTGTTTGACGTGGGCAGTTTATGTACTGTAATATTTGCAGGATGTATGTATGGTGTTTGAGATATTGCAGTTTTTTTTGGATGTGATATCTATTTAAATATAAACAATGGGTAGAATTAAAGACACCTCCTTTGCTCTTAAGGCTATAAATTCCCACATTAATCCATAAAAAGGATTAAAAAATCTCAGTAATGGCGCCATGTGGGTTCGGTCCAACCCGTACCCTTTCCTTGCTTGCAAGTTAGGACAATCTGTATTCGATACTTAAGATCAGATTTGTTTAGAAAGATTAGATGAAGATCCTTCCGATCTCTTTAAAGATTAGATAGAGATCTTTACAATCTCTTTTAAAAGTCTCTCTATTTAAATGGGAGAAGATGAATGAATAAAAGAAGCAAGATTAGTTTAAAGGGGAGAAGATGAAGGAATAAAGGAAGCAAGATTAGTTTATCTAATCTCTCTTTCCCCTAGCCTCCTCCTCCCTGCCGTGCACACCCACGCCCCCATCCCTGCCTTGCGCCGCCCCTCTGCACCACCACGGCTCCCGGGCATAAGCCCGGGCCGAAGCCTCCCACCTCTCACTCATACCCGATTAAATCTATTCCCGAAGCACGTGACATCTTGCTCTTAGTTTTGTGAATGCCTGATTGGATGCATTATTGGTATTTTGGAGACATATTTTGATCTGGTAGTTCTGTGTTAGACACTCAGTTCTTGAGCGATTGCCCATATCTAGTGGAGTTACCAAATGGCCTATAAATTTTGTCTGAGTTCATAGGAAGTGGTATTGGTAATTGATTATGAGGATACTATTAGTTTAACTCTTCACAGATTAGCAGAGAACAATAATTTTACTTGATATTATGAATAACTCTGGAGGGCCTTTCCCATCCTTGTAATCTACACTGTAATAAGTGGAGCTAGAAGGACCATGATGATGGCAAGGGACTTTTTGGCTGGTGTGGTGATGTGGTCATCTGCCTGCCTTGAGACAAGGCATGCTTGATTATGTCCTTAGTCCTTTGCTTTAGTCCTTAGTCCTTTGCTTTAGTTGAGTTCCTTGTGAAAGCTGAAGCATTATTTTGATGGTTTGCTCAGGCTCTCACTTGTCCTAAGTGCTAAAAAATTAGTCCCACCTCAAGATCCCCCTAAAAAAACATACCTCATTCGAGGAGCCAAATTTTTAAGCCTTTTGCAGGTCATGAAACATACCTTGTGAGGCATTGGAGCACGATTGCTCTATTGTAACTCAATGTTGGCTCTGTACTACAGTGTAGAACCACGAGGATGCCAGTGAGGAGAAGGGTGATATGGATGTTTTGGTTTTGTTTCATGTTCCGGATTGGTTTTATAGGCTCAAATTGGGTTTGGGGGCTAATTAGTGGTGGAAAGAGTGGCCGATGGTGCATTGAGGGGTGGTAGCCTAAGTGTAAGTGGAACTACTGGTGATGATTGAGCGAGGGAAAAATTATTTTTTCTTCTTCTGTTCCTTCTATTATGGTGCTTGGAAGCAAGATGAGAGATTTATCTTTTCTGCCTCATGCAAGGGGACAAACTCATAAAGCATGATCTGATTACTTAAGAACGGAGAGGTGATGCAATGCATGCTGAGTAATCCAACAAATGGAACCTTTTATTTATTTATTGTTACATAGTGGTACTCTCATAGGTTTGGTTCTTGAAGTTATTAATCGTGGCTGCGTTTCACTTGTGTAATTCTTTGGATGCTAGGAATTTGCAATGAAGTGTCCTACAGGTTAATCTTGTAAGTCATAATTCATTAAAGTCAGGCCAGAGGGTTAAGGAGTGCATGTATAGACCGTCCTCTTGGTCGTATAAGTTTTGTCGATTACTCCCTCTAGTAAAAAAGAGTAATGTCCTAGAATGCGCTTAGTCAAACTATTTTACCTTTCAACAACAATGTCTTTATAAATATTTAGATCGGCCATATGAAAATGGTATAAGTAGTTTGTCTCGAAAGAACTTTATTAGGTTTTACCAATATATCACAATAGAAACTTGTGTTTAAAGTTATGTTTTGGAGGCCATGCCAATGTCTGAAGCACCACTTTTTGTGACTGGAGTAAAGTAATATTTAACAATACCCATTATGTTGCCTAATTAATATATTGGAATCTACTATGTCATGGTAAATTTAAGAAGCAACTTGCCTTGGGCATTGCTACTCCAGCTGATATATTCGCCATTCAAATGTCATGCGTGCATAGGTGTCGGACCTCGGGAAGTTAATCCCGAAACCCTATGTGTTTTACCATGTTAGTCCCATGGTCATTGGCTAGCACACATATTTACAACATTCATATCACATCTATACACATAAATAAACAGAGTAGCACAATATAATTATACAACCAAATTTAAGTCTACATGACCAAGTTTACATTATGCTGGCCGACCGGCCAAATGGTTCACATGTTATAAAATTTTGCTGCGGAAATAAAGATAAAGAGACATCAAAACCAGCAAGTATGCCTCTTCCCAACCACAGGCAACTGACTTGGTTAAACCCTAGAATTTGGCGTCATTGACATCGAAACTCGCAACGTAATAGTATATGTGGTTTCGATCATTTGGAACTAAGTTTCCGATAATAGATCAAATAACACATGTTTCATGAGCCACTTGATCATTTGCCCTTTTGGAGAAAAATGCCAATTTTGCCCCTGTCTTCTTCCTTCGTCCTTGACCTCCCCTAGTGACCATGGCCAGAGCTTGAGCCGACGTTGCCCGGATCTGCACCGGACTACCTCATATTTGGCCGCCACGCCTCCTTTGCTAGCACGAAGCTCGAGCCGACGCCGTCGGCTGCCAATGCGCGGAGGGAGAGTGGGAGGCGGCGGCGGTGGGGGCGCGGGGGAAGGAGACGGAGGTGGAGGCGGGGGAGAGGGGCAGCTGGCGGCGCAAGGGTAGGGGTGAGGGGAGAGGGCGGAGGAGGGACACCTAGAGGTGCGGAGGCGGCGGTCGACGCCGGCAAGGTGGGAGACGCGTGAGTTGGAGAGAAGCGCTGGGGGTGGAGGAGTGGCAGGATTGGGGGTGGTGAAGAGGGAGAGAGACGCGGAGGCAGCGGTGCTGTGTTGCTGTGGGGGAGAGGAGCAGCTTGTGGCGCGGGAGAGAGGTGTAGCTAGCGGCGGGGGCAGGACCGAGGGGGCGGAGGAGGAGGGGAGAAGCGCCGGGGGTGGAGGAGGAGTGGCAGCTGCCATGGCAAGAAGAAGTTGAGGAAGAAAAGAGGTGAAAGAAGAAGAGGGAAGAAGACAATGGTAGAAATGTTCAAAGTGGCAAAATAACAAAGCGGCAAGGAAAGATGTGGCAAATAATTAATTGCAACGAACATAATGACATTTTATAGAAACCAACTATAAGATGTGGCAAAATGACAAATTCCCCTTTAAATAAGTGGCTTGCTGCCATAAACTCAAAACAACGACAAAGTTATTTTGCCAAAACAACTACGCATGGATTCCCCATCCATACGTCACCCAAACCATCTTGCAAAACATAAATGTACTAAGGTGGAGGATTCACTAAATTGTCCATGACTAAGGACACAACTATTCGAATAGATTTATACTCTACAGAGGTCGTACAACTAGACCCACACAACATATACATCCATCTTGTCAACCATGCCACGTGATACCATCCGGTACCCGTATTGAGAGACCATGACAAAGCTTTTACATTGCCGACCCTAACAACAAGCCGCGCGTCAGTCTAACAACAAGCCGCACGTCAGTCTACTCTTAAGATATGGAGAGCTCTCCAACATCCTAAGAGCTCAACGTTGTGTCGGTAAGCCTTGCATCCTTACAATGCCCCTTCGAACATGAGTGCAAGTGTCATGTCCGCACATAGCCTAAGGGTCCGCCTTTCGGCTACTAGTCGCGGTTTATTGCTAGAACACAACAACTTATTATGCTAGGGCCTTACCATATCAGGCACATGTGGTTTGCACGGATATCCTAGATTTAACTACACCATATATTCGGTCCTTGGTGACCCGAGCAAGACCATTGACATCTAGTGCAACTGCACCTGTCCCTGCCTATAATCGCCCAAGTCTAAATCAAGTTTTCGATTTTATTTACTAACCAAAATGATAGATGTACCACCTCTGGACCTTTTTCAAGTATTTTCCATCATTGAAGAATTTATCTAGTTTTTCCAACTTAGCCAGACTAATGTCGTTAAGTACTACTAAGTATCAACTGACTCAGGCTAACGTCGTTAAGTACTGCTAAGCATCAACTGACTCACACTGACTAAAATTCCACAATGATTTGTACTAACAATGGTTAACATTACCAAGGTGACAATGGTGAAGATACTAATTTATCAAGGTGGGGTTAATGCAACAATTGGGTATAACTACCAACCTTACCAATATAACGACTTTCATTGAAATTACACGCATGCATAATAATTTTGAACACAACATAAATAATGAAGTATGGGATCAACATCGTCAAAGGAGGGTACTTGCCTTGCTCGTTGAACACTTAATCTTGCTCTGGATCGAGTTAGGAGGTTTCCAAGATGCTGATATCTAATCGGTAAAAACCAATTAACACCAATAAGAGCCAAATAAAATTCAACAAAGAGCAAAGTGAAATATTTTTTGCAGAAAGTGCATGATTTTAGAAAATTTTAGAAACAAATTTCAATTAATTTGGAGTTCAAATGCATACATTATAAGCATTTGAAAGTGGTTCGGTTAAGAAAATACTAGAAAAACAAAAAGGACATGTTGAAGGCGTATTTTCCAGAATTCTATGAAGCCGTATTTGCCGTCGGGCGGGGGTTAACAGCGACGTCTCGCTGGACGCGGGGTCCGAGGAGCAAGGGCATCGGGAGCCGCTGGGCGCGGGATGTGCGAATCTGGCGCGGACGAGGGCACAGCGGCGCATATCGGGCGTCGGGGTGATAGGGCAACTCAGATCCAGGCATCAGTTATCCGGCGGTGGGATGAGCTCGGCTCGGAGCAGAGCACACTCGAAGAGGTGGTGCCCGGAGCAGAGCACGCGCGGAGGATCTCGGCTTGGAGTAGAACACGCATGGGGAGGCGTCGCTCGGAGCATAGCACGTGCGGAGGAGGGCGCAGTGGGGGCGCGGAGGTCGCGGCGGCACGTCGAGGGTGCGGAGGAGGGCGTGGCGGCGCGGACCGGGGTCGAGCACGTTTACGAGGGTGGGACCAGCATGTCAGTGACTACTTAACATTTAAACGCAGTTTAGCGCGTTACTAGGCTACCTGACAGGTGGGACCCACTTGCCAGTGACACAAAACAGAGGAGCAGGGACTGAGCTTGACGGCGAGTTTCGCGGCGGAGCTACGTCGGCGATTGGTCGACGACAACAACAAAAATGGAAGGAGGGAAGGATGAGAAGACGAATGGAGGTGGTTGTCGGGCACGAAGGTGACCGGAGCCTTGCCGACAGTGATGAGAGGCGGCGGCAATGGCGCACTACTGCGATGGTGAAAGCTAACGGGGTAGAAACAAGGCGAAAGAATGCGCGCGATGATTCTAGGGAGCAACGACGATGCTAACGACAGCGGCTCGGAGACCTATGGTCATCGGAGTTGCGCCGGCGATGAGTGGCAGCGGTGGTGGTGAGAAGCTAACGGTGATAGCAAGCTAGAAGGCGTGGGAATCCTACTTTAACCTCACACTGGCACTCACGAGAGTCCAGGAGCTCATCAAGGTGGTTGACGATGATGTAGTGACTCTGGGATGGCTTGACGGCGGCGAACTGCTACAACGGAGCACGGTCCACGGTGATGGTGGGGTTGAGGCAGAACTATGCCGCGAAAGATGAGGCATTAGCATCTAGATGATCTAGGGATGTCATAAGGCTAACGAATTGAACGGTAACTCACCGGATGACGATATATGACGGAAAATGGCGGCGGTAGCCGAAAATGGGGAAGACAACGCGTCTTGGCGAAAAAGAACTCCTAGTTAGGGACGGTTCTACCATGCAGGACCAAGGGGCACGAGATGACGCAAGAAAAACATGATGAAGCTCACCAGAGATGGAAGGACACAGCGGTTGCGCTCGGTGCACTTGTTGGAGTTGAAGACGACGATATGGATCTCGTTGCACATGCCTCAATTGCAACACCATCCAAGGAAAAAGCATTAGAAATGCAATAGACTAGTTTGGACACAGGCGTCGAGGGAAGAGAAGCTGATCCTTGCGGATGCGGTCGGGCGGTGTGCTCGCTGGTACTCAGGGGACACCTCGCGTTCCCACTTAACTACTGAGCAAGGAGCTCGGGTTCGAGAGAAAATAGAACGAGGCTGGATGGCTTAAGTACTGAAGAGAAACACGCGAGACAGGCGGCGAGAAAATGGTGGCCGCGGTGAGAAAACGAGAGTGCTTTCATTCACTGCTCGAACGGACAAGAGGAGGCGACAAAGGGGGTGGTTGGCGCATGCAGCAACGACGACGATGTAGAGGCGACGGCTTGCCAGGAGACGAAACGATGGGCGGCGGTCGCAAACCGTGGTCGAGCACGGGAGCTGGCACGGGCGCAGGCAATCGGCGAACGCAAGGTGGAAGGTGGATCCTGGCACGTGTGTCCCACGCGTCAGCGACTGCGGAGGCGGGCCACGGTTGGGCCAGAACAGGAATGGGCCAGGCCAAGGGGAAGAATTCGGCCCGAGATGGAAAATCTGGATTTTTGATATTTTCCAAATTGAATAACTCCAGGAATCAAGTTTCAATTTTTGAAAAAAACAAACCAACTCCAAAAATTATGAAAAGTTTTGGAGGCTCCTGGAACCAACTAGTACTTAGCAAAATTATTTCCAGCCTTTTTCCAGCTTTTAAGTTCTTGCGAAAATTCTTTTGTTGCTGTCTTAATAGAAAGAGATTAAATTAAAATGCCAAAAAGACAGAAAAATGTTCAAAAAATCAGAAAACACTAATTTAAGCAAGAAAACAGAGAGAACCGAATTTTGGGCTGTTACAATAGGATGCCTGCAAAATTTGGTGCCAGCTTCATCCTATATGCATGAGTATCTTGACTGTGCTAATATCTCAGTCTTGCATTTTCTTTCAGGAATTTAGCTTAGGCAGGAGTATTGTGCTGACTCTTCAGACACTAGGTGTCGTCTTTGGGGATGTTGGTACCAGCCCATTGTACACTTTTGATATAATGTTCAACAAATACCCTATTATTTCAAAGGAGGATGTGCTTGGAGCACTCTCACTTGTAATATACACTCTGATTCTAATACCATTGCTGAAGTATACTCTGATTGTTTTTTGGGGGAACGATGATGGAGAAGGTATATCTCACTATATACTATTAGTAGACTACTGGAAATAGATTAGACAAATACCTTTCTTTAAGCATTGTGTTTAATAATGATTGTCCTGTATATTTGGCAGGAGGGACATTTGCTTTGTACTCGCTAATATGCAGGAATGCAAAGGCTAGTCTGCTTCCTAACCAACTACCCTCTGACACCCGTATATCAAGTTTCCAACTCAAGGCGCCTTCAGTAGAACTCGAGAGGTCTTTGAAGATCAAGGAGCATCTTGAGTCTTCATCTATGCTAAAGAAGCTGCTTTTGATGCTTGTTCTTTTTGGTACTTCTATGGTGATAGCGGATGGTGTTGTCACACCAGCTATGTCAGGTTCATATATTTCCTCTTCATTGTTCATTACTTCATTGCATTCCTCTTCACCTAGTTTGATGATCTGCACATTTGTTTTCATCGGTAATATTATGTTAAACCAGTTTTCCTCCTCTCCTAGAATTAATTCCATTTTTTTCTCTTGGTAAAATCTGCAGTGATGTCTGCTGTTAATGGCTTGAAGGTTGGAATATCTAGTGTCAATGAAGGTGACCTCAGAATCTTAGTTTGTTGATGCTTGACACTAACTGGTTCAGGAAAAGAATTTTTTTTTGTTATTGCTTAGAAGTGCACAATGCTCACCTTTATTGCGAAATTTTGGCAGGTGAAGTGGTCATGATAACTGTTGCATTTCTTATTGTTCTGTTCAGCCTGCAACGGTTTGGAACAAGCAAAGTGGGGCTTGCTGTTGGACCTGCCTTGTTCATATGGTTTTGCTGCCTTTCTGGGATAGGAATTTATAACATCATGACATATGGTTCAGAGGTATTGCGGGCATTCAACCCTATATATATCTACTATTGTTTTGAAAGAAACCCAACTCAAGCTTGGATGTCTCTTGGAGGCTGTATCTTATGTGCAACAGGTATGTGTTTTAACCATATTGTTGATGTTATTTGTGATATACACTTGAATGCGAATTCCTCTAAGAATGTGTTTGCTTCAGGTGCATCTTTTCTTCTTCTTTCTGTGTTACATAATTAGTTATACGATTGTACCCTGCGTCATCTTTTCCTTTTCTTTTTATAGGAAGTCATAAGTAAACCTAGTGCAGCTGCAGTGTTACTAAAGATAACTTGTCCTCTATTCTTATAGTTTAAGTAATAGAGTAGTGTTATTTTCGTTAACTTGTATTATAAAGATGTTAATGAGATTGATTTTTTTACAGGATCTGAGGCAATGTTTGCTGATTTATGCTATTTCTCTGTTAGATCTGTTCAGGTAGTCTTTTCTATTGTTTAGGGCTCCATGTTGCACTTCCAATACAAATAGTTGATAACTTACTATTGCTCATGTGTTGCAGCTTACCTTTGTGTTTCTTGTTCTTCCATGCCTTCTACTGGGGTACCTAGGGCAAGCTGCATTTCTTATGGAAAATTTAACTGAAAATCAGCAGGTCTTCTTTTTGTCTATCCCGAGTAAGACAAACTGGTTTGTTTACACTCTTTCAAATCTTATTTGTTGATTGCTACTTACTGTTTCACACATGATGCAATAATTTTTTCATAGTAAAACTAGCTCCTTTTACTAGTTGACCCCTCATGAGTCATGATAAATATTTTCGTTCCATGTTGCAGATCAGGCGTTTTGGCCAGTGGTATTCATAGCTACTCTGGCAGCACTAATCGCTAGTCGTGCAATGACAACTGCTATATTCTCAATCATTAAGCAGGCCACAGCTCTTGGCTGTTTCCCCCGCCTCAAGATTATTCACACTTCTAGAAAGTTTATGGGTCAAATATATATCCCAGTGATGAACTGGTTTTTGCTGGTTTCTAGTCTTGCGTTTGTTACAACATTTGGGAGCATCAATGAGATCGGCAATGCATATGGTGCGTGAGTTGATCCATATAAAAGTACAATCTGCTTGGGGAGGACTACGTTGCATATCATTTTCACATACAACTTTATTTACTGGTTTATTCCGTAATGTGCTAGCCCCTCTAATTCCTTTTGTGCTATAGTTTCTCTCCCTTTATAAATGGGACCTCATTTAATTTTCAATATTATTGGACTAAATGAACTAGAAGACATTGTTAGATGAAGAGGGAGAGTGCAAATGTGAATTGTTAGTTGTATTGAACACAACTCAAAGCAGTGGTGGAGCTGGGCTGGCCCGAGGTCTGGCCCAGCGTTGGCTACGCTCCTGACTCAAAGGGCAGTATATAGTACAAAGACACACACAAGCGTAAACCTTAGACTAGGAGTGGAATATCATAAATACCCTTAACAAACATAACCTTATGTGTCCCTTACTAAGATTGTATTATGGTCAAATGTGAGTCTAATAAGCTAGTAAGAGTATGCATGAAAGGAAGAGGGGATATTTAAGAATTTGAATTTATTCAAAGGCATTACGTAAGAACTTAGTAGGTAGCCAAATGAGATGAAGGACAAAATGGTTGATGGAAGGATTGCTCAATAGGATTGCTATGTGGGCGCAAGAAATATTGGTGTAGACTGTGTAGTTAGGCACTTATTTGTATGAAGGGTTTGAACCTGCTTGGTGAATTAGCTTTTGTTTCAATAAAGGTAGATCATGTATGAACATCAACCAAAGCTCATCATTATCTGCCATAGTACTTTTTTTTAATAAAGATAGTGATAACCAGCAATTTCCCAGTGAAAGTTCTAAGATGTAAATTACCTCATCGCATAAGCTCTCAGTTATGTTTATATGCTGAGTCTACTGTGTTTATCAGAATCTGCATAATCTTGAAATTTGTAGAAATGGATCTGTTGAGCATGTGTGCCGACCATCTAGGAATTGCACCTGGTTGTTGAGCAGAGTCATTGATAAAATATTTATTTGCACTAGGTTGACTTTTTCCCCTTGATGGACTTGGTGGTGTTTTAGTCTCCTTACAACAAAGTCCAATTATTTGGCAATGTTACTATATTGAGCACAAGTTATTGCTTGGATTGGCAAAAAAATTCGGAAAATGCATAAGTTATATCATTATTAATAAAAAAGCAATGCCCTACATCATCCAAGCACTGACTTGTTATGTATGTGAATATATGATTGCTTTCTTCCACTCAAATCTCACTCTTATTTTAACATGGTTCTTAACATGAAGAGCTTGCTGATAGTGATAAGTTACCGCATTTCTCCACTCCAACGACTACCAAGAGTCCACCACATAATCTTTCTAATGCCCGGTATTGATTGCAGGCATAGCTGAACTTGGGGTCATGATGATGACTACTATCTTGGTGACCATCATAATGCTTCTGATATGGCAGGTCAACATCATTGTAGTTCTATGCTTTCTCACCCTCTTCCTGGGGCTCGAGTTATTCTTCTTTTCTTCAGTATTGGGCAGTGTAGCAGATGGAAGTTGGGTTCTTTTGGTATTTGCGGCTGTACTGTATTTGGTAATGTACATATGGAACTATGGAACCAAGTTGATGTACGAAACTGAGGTTAAGCAAAAACTTTCAATGGATTTATTGATGGACCTAGGCTGCAATCTGGGTACAGTCAGAGCCCCTGGAATTGGATTGCTTTATAATGAACTGGTGAGGGGAGTTCCTGCAATCTTTGGTCACTTCCTCACCACAATGCCAGCTATCCATTCAATGGTCATTTTTGTCTGCATCAAGTGTGTTCCTGTTCCTGTTGTACCTCAGAATGAAAGGTTCCTCTTTCGTCGGGTCTGCCCAAAGAGCTATCATATGTTCCGCTGCATTGCTAGGTATGAACTTTAATGTTTTTGGAAATATATTAAAATATCTTTCCTCCCAAAATGATGTTATACTGCTCTGGCAGTTTCTTCTGTGCTTCATTGAAACCTTGATATATAATTTAATTTATCTACTCATGTTTGATACTATTACCACCGTCTGTTTGTGTTTCTTGTAATGCTTGCTCCGCATTTAGAATCTGCTAGAAAACAGCTGGCTCTGTTAGTATCTCTTGACAGCTTTGTTTGTGAATGTGTAGCAGGTGCTCACCTGGGAGTGCTATAGTTTAGTGGCCCCTAAAGCTGTCGCATGTTGAGTCAGCATTCATACTGTAGCCAGTAAAAATGGTTTTCTAACTGATTATATTAAGGGGTTCATGGCTGTTGTGTGGTACTGGTGTAATAAACCTTAGTTCATAACAGGGTAAACACCGCTGAAAAGAAGGCCGGACGGCGTTGAGTTGGTGGGATGAGAGATTAGACTATAGACTGGAATGATAGAACCTCGAGAGGGAAACTAGATTAATTCATCTTTCTTACTTGATTCATAATGGATACATGTTATCCTTTTTATAGGGATAACCCGACTTGACCTCTAAGAAATAATCTCTAAGTAAACATATCTCTAGCAATCCAATTCAATAATAACTTGCCTAACTAATAGATAGATTATTAAATAATAAATCTTTCATAATAATTATGGGTGGTTACTGTTCGCATGTGAATAGGAATACCGGCTTATGACAACTACTCCCCTCCTTTCGCGACAGCTTGTCCTCGAGCTGTGGTGGTGGCCATGGCTGAAGCCCTAGGAGACCCCATGTTGACGAGAGGTTGTGATGGCTACATGTAGAGGTGTAAACAGATCGAATACGGACGGATAATGGCTCTGCCATATTTGTTCTCATATTTTTTTTTCCAGATTCCGATACGAATACGAATACTCTATATACGAATACAGATACGAATAATATCGAATACGAATACAGAGCGAATACGAATTGAAACGAATACGGTCGTGGATATTTTTCGAAACATGGAAACCCCTTAAATTGTATGCCAGAAATTAACGAAAACATATAACTAGTTTATTTGATGCATTCATGTTCATATTTTCAGCAACCACACATAACATTGGCACTAGTAAGCTGCATTAACTAGTTCATCACAAACATAACACTTAGTTTACCATATTTAGCTTATAAGTCATAACTCACAAAGTCACAAGTCATCACACATTCACACTTAGTTCATCACATACATAAAACTTAGTTAACACTAACATTGATCAGACTGGATGGTTAATCTACACACAAATGACTGTAACATCCCAAAGTATGTTACCAAAAATAAAATTAATAAAGTTATTATTTTATTGAATTTTATGATATTTAAAAGAGTTTTCTTGGTTAAAAAGGAAAAAAAATAAAGTCAATTATTTAATTTCCTAATTTTCAATATCAAAAATAAAATTTATTGAGATTTCTGGGATTTTATTGGATTTAAAGTGAAAATTAAAAAATAATTAATTTCTTGAATTTTCTGGATTTTAAAAAGGTTTTTCCTATTTTCAGAAATTAAAAATAATTTACGTGCAAAAATAAAAACTAACTTTAACTTGGAATTAATTTTATTAAGTTCAAAATAATTCAAGAAATTTTTGTGATTTTTTCTAGAATTTGTTTTAACTCTATTTGCTATTTTCTAAAAGGCTATTTGATTTGTTGCATTTTCTGAAATTTGGAAATTAATTAAAATATCATTTTCTCTTTTGGGCCGAAATCCTCTTCTTTTGGGTCAAAATCCAGATATCCGGACTTGGTCTTATCCGGATAATCCATATTCGTATTCGTATCCGCCGGATAGTATGCCTACTGTATTCGTTTCCGATCTGGAAATTATCTGAGAAAAATCCGATCCGAGATAAACCGAATCTGTTTCCGTCCGGATCGGTCGAAAACTATAAGATCCGTTTTCATCCCTAGCTACATGAGTCCTCGGAGATCGTTGCCTCCACGCGTGGTTGCAGCAAACTTGCTGGTCGCTGCGGCAGGCATGGCAGCGACCCTGACAGCGCCACGGTGGCCACAATGGATTTCGGCAGGGCCGCGGTCAGCTCCGACAGCGTCACGGTAAGACGTGGAAGTGCGGCAGCTGCCGCAACAGACTTCGGCTGCACCGCTAAAGGTTTCGGCTCGACCGCGGCAGGCTTCGACGACGCCACGGCAGGCCTCGGTAGGGCTATGGCTGCCACAGCAGGATGCGACAACGCCGCGATAGGTTCCGACAGTGTCGTTGTGACTGTTGGAAACAACGTTGCCGTCGCCTCTTGTTGCACCATCTTCTAATCCGCAATCTTCTCTAAAGTAGCATGCATATCGAGGAAGATGGCCGCCATCTTCTTGTCGTTGTCATTGAAACTCATGATCAACTTGTTGGCGTTAGCCTTTATCATGGCCAACGACTCGGTGGTAGGTTTGATGGTCTGATCTGTCGCCAGCACTACGATAGCAGAAGTCGTGGGATGAGATCGACTACTCTAATACCAAATGTAATGAACTTTAGTTTATAACGGGGTAAACACCGCTGAGAAGAAGGCCGGACGGCGTCGGCTTGGTGGGATGAGAGATTAGACTATAGACTGGATGATAGAATCTTGAGAGAGACTAGATCAATTCATCTTTCTTGCTTGATTCATAATGGATATATGTTACCCTTTTTATTGGGATAGTCCGGCTTGATCCCTAAGAAATAATATCTAAGGAAACATATCTCTAACAATCTAATCCAATAATAACTTGTTTAACTAATAGATAGATTCAAAAATAATAAATCTTTTCTAATAATTGCGGGTGGTTACTGTTCATATGCGAACAATAACGCCGCTCATGACATGCGGAGTACTTTTACTCAAGTCGACTGATCTTTGCTTGTACTGTTGGTACTTGGTAGAGTTCTGTTTATCAAATACAGCTTTGTTCTGTGAAGGCCACTAATGATACTAGGGATTTTTGTGAACAGGGTAGAGCCCTTAGCTTGAATTATGTGAAGTTTTGCTTGTACCTCTGGAGTTTATCAGAATTTTGTCATGTTCAATTCCTTGCTGTTTGGCCACTTTTAACTCGTACAATGGTCGTTGCCCACTATGATACTGGTATAGCTACACGTGATGCCTCCATAATTTTTTGGGTGTCCTGTGGCTTAGTCATTCATTGCTTTTGCCCTTCTGAATTTTCTTTTCGAATTTTAGACCCTATCTTGATTAGTTCATTTTCTTGCCTTGAGCTATTGAACCACTTTGTGATTGCTGAATATCTCTTTAGGTTTGTTGGTATCTACATGTGATAGTTCTACTATTTACTTATAGTGATCCCACCTACTTTTCTTTTATTCTTCATGGCAAATGTTGCTGACTCGATTATCTATCCAAGCTGCATGTATTGGTAGCTATGTGTCAGGTCGGCGACCTGGTATTTTCTTAACCTACGCGTAGCTTGATATTGTCATATTCTATTTATAGAATAGTTATATGGTCAGTTATAAACACTTTGAGGGTTTGCTTATGTATTATTGACTTCCATGATGTTAATCATTCATGGCTGCAGGTACGGATATAAGGATGTACGCAAGGAGAACCCCCAAGCATTTGAACAGTTTCTGATAGAAAGTCTTGAGAAATTCATACGCCGAGAAGCCCAAGAACGCTCCCTAGAGAGCGACGGGAATGTTGAGACAGACTCTGAAGAGGAAGCTGCGTCAGCCTCAAGAGTTCTCGTTGGTCCCAATGGTAGCATCTACTCTCTTGGTGTTCCACTTCTTGGTGAGTCTGCAGGTGTTGAAAATCCAACCCTGGGATCAAGCACTTCATTTGATGGATCTCTGGATGAGGCACTTGATGGAAGGCGAAGACTAGACAATGAACTCTCCTTCATTCGCAAGGCCAAGGAGTCAGGTGTGGTTTACCTTCTAGGACATGGCGACATAAGGGCACGAAAGGACTCGTTCTTCGTCAAGAAGCTAGTAATCAACTATTTCTACGCGTTCTTGAGGAAAAACTGCAGGAGAGGCATAGCGACATTGAGCATACCCCACACAAGGTTGATGCAGGTCGCGATGCAATACATGGTTTAGGGTTCTTACATCCAATTTTCTCTCCGATGGTCAGGATACTAACTCGCGGTAGATACAGACGGGCGAAAGGTGTTTCGAACTGCTTTCCTTTAATAGAATGAATACCAAGTGATCATTAACAAAGGTGCTGTTTACTGGGAGGTGATCGAAGACTAACCCGCTGAGCGAAATACCCCATTTCATCAGCTATTCCCTTCCTGTCGAGAGAAACTGTCTGGACTGCCCTGGTGGTTTTTGTTTGTCTGTTTGTGTTGAGAAGGATGAACGAACACTCGTATTAATTACCCAGCTGCACCAGTTAGAAGGCGAGCTCAATATATTTGGTACGGCCGTATGCCTGCCCAAAACTGGCAAGATCCATGCTCTTTAATACTGATTAGTACGCGTACTAATGGAGTACTTAAATCATGTGCTGAGTGGTCTCGTCTGGTAGTAGTAAAGCATGGAGCCTTACGAAGAGCGAGCATAGTGGGCAGAGAATGCGGCTCCATGTTCTCTCGTACCTACTTTGTTTGTCAATTTTCCCGTGTCGACACGTGCGATTCTCTGCAGGGTCGTAGCAGAGATCTGGATCGCAACCAGCGAGATATATTGTTGTCGATGACGCCTGCGTTGGGCCGTGTCTCGAGAATCTCCAGAGCGACGCGAGACCTGAACGCGACTGATTCGAGTAAGGAGTGAGTGACCGTGTGTCAAAGCCTCGAGCATTGACATGGCGTTTAGCAGGGACATGTCTCGCTTTTTTACATGTACTAGTATACGCATTTCTCAAGTAACTAAATAGATCTAGAAATGGCACACTTGTTCCTTCTATCTCTCGTTTGGAACTTTTGAGATGACCCTATGAGCCTTGTTGCTAAGTCGTCGTGATATTGGAATAATTAATCACGAGTGATCAATGAAGCGGCAAATTAGGGTGAGTATACTTGACGGGATATTCCTTTGGCCCCATTGGTGATGGAGCGGCAAATTAGGGCGAGTATACTCGACGGGACATTCCTTTGGCCTATGGACTTATGGGTATCGTATATATCATAAGGGATAGCCACGTGTGATGCGTCCATCTGGCCCACGGTTCAGTGGAGAGGGATATGGGCGATCAGGTGGGGTGCATGGAGTCCAAGGAATCAATGCTCCCTCGCTCTCTCTCTCTCCCCGCGATTAAAAGGAAGCCGCGCTCACACCACACACACGTGTATAAATACGTCTCCTTAACATATGTCTAGACAGACGGAGGCATGAAATAAATCCACGATCTCATACAATTTCTACTGAAGCGCACTCGCGGGTGCATAATAGATGGGCACCAGGATTTGAACTATGGTGGGTGAAGTCGTACAACCACAATTCTTACCACCCCACCAAGAGGCGGTCCCCCCTCTTTTTTCCGTGGGAGGAAGAAGAATCCGTATGATTCATTGTGCCTAAATTTTTGAGGATTGGCTTATCTTAAAAAACAATACTCTCTCCATTTTACTATATTTGTCCATGACCTTAGGAGTCTCTGTTTTAAAATATTTGTTCATTAAGGGAATAAAAAATGTAGATATTATAATATTTCTACTCTCTACCACTACTTAAATACTTTGAAATATGTAAGTGGTTATATTATGCCATTTAATAGGGGTTTGCATGGTCATTTCTCATTAACTTTTTCTTATATTTAGTGCTTTCTTGGGCTATGTGCATAGTGGGTTGTGAACAATTATTACGAAATGGAGGGAGTAATCAAATTAAGTAATTGAATGTGTTTTTTTTTTTGGTAAACATCATCTAACTGATTTGTAAACTTACTTTGGATGCGCCTTGATATCTGTGCGCCGGTCTACATCCTCTCTGTTGAGCTTAATGCTAGGGTTCATCGGGGTTGGTGGGGGTGACGGCGACCATGAGTAACGAGTTAGGTGTCGCAACGGTGGCGAATACGACTACGGTGAGCCATTGTAGATGAGTAAGAAGGTGGTGGGTGATGAGGGAGGTTGACAATACATGATATGTTTGTCGAGTTAGGTTTTCGTGTGGCAACCGAAGTCAGGAATCACAAGAGGAGAAATATGAGAGATTAGGGCAGCAGAGAGGGACTTGTTGTAATACCCCGGCCTGCTCGTAGCATGGCCCATGTGGCCCATGAGGAGTTGTGTGGTGGGATTAGTCCCACATTGCTTGTCTCAAGTGAGTTGTAGTAGTATATAATGCCTGTTGGATCCAAACATAGCACCTCCGGGTTAACCCTTTTACACGAAACGAGGATGAAAGTGTAAGTGAGGTGCTATGCGTGTGCGGGTCCGCCCCACGGTGGGCTGGGCATTGAGCCGATTTTGGGTCAGGGTGTTACAAATGGTATCAGAGTATCAACCTTCGCTGCATGGGCGCATGCGGGACAGGGGCGCGGGCATATGGCGCATGACACATGTGGGCCCGAAGTGGACACATGGCATGGCATATGTGCCGGCACTGGACGCACGGACGTGTACCGAGGGGTGATTCTGGGCATTTGCCACGTATACGGTATGCTGCCGATGGCGTCAGCCCTTAAGGGGGGTGAATGTAATATCTCGGCCTGCTCGTAGCATGGCCCATGTGGCCCATGAGGAGTTGTGTGGTGGGATTAGTCTCACATTGCTTGTCTCAAGTGAGTTATAGTAGTACATAATGCCTGTTGGATCCAAACATAGCACCTCCGGGTTAACCCTTTTACACGAAGCGAGGACGAAAGTGTAAGTGAGGTGCTATGCGTGTGCGGGTCCGCCTCACGGTGGGCTGGGCATTGAGCCGATTTTGGGTCAGGGTGTTACACTTGTGGCAAGCAATCGATGGAGGATGTGATTAGATCCACTTGTCCAAACTTTGGTGTTGTTTTTTTTTCTAGAAAAAATAGTTTGAGCTGACTAGACACACCCTTGAATATAAATAGAAAAAATACTGCAATATATACATAAATGGAACATTTTCAAAATAAGAAAACGAAAAGGAAATGAGGATTAGAAAACCCATTCCCACTAGATGGCCATCCTCCCTTCATTCCCACACTTTCCTAATCATTCTTTTCTTTTAGAGAAAATTCCTTGTATGCCACTAGGAGTTGTCCTGCTCCCGGATTTGCTGCTAAAAAAAATTTGATTCCTTGTATGCCACCGAGTTTATTATTTGTACCCCTATTTGCCATTGTCGTCACTTTCATTAGGTCCGATCATCATTAAACCGAATGACCTTGTCAATTTTTTCTTCAGAAATGCCCATCCTATCCTTAAGCTTGCCCATATGTCAATGATGTCCTCATCTTCTTCTTTTTTACTCTTCATCCTCATCCCTCTTCCTCTTATTCCTATCTTCTTCAACCTCCTATTCCTCTCTCTCTCTCTCCTTATCACCACCGCCACACCTCCACCACTGCTCCCTCCCTACCTCCCACCGTCGACACCGGCCTCCTCCCACTGTCGGCCCCCTCCCCACCTCCCGCCGCTGCTGGACTTCTTCCCACCTTAGAGCTCTAGATCTGGTGGGATAGAGAGGGGTGGCTTGTCGAACGGCTGTAGCACCAACGCAGGAGTGTCATGACCGACGGGGAGGCGGGAGAAGCTTGAGTGAAGGGAAGACGAGGAAGAAGAGGGGCAATTTTGCCTTTTCGCATACCACTTAACAACAAGCTCACACAAGGGTGAAGGAAGTGGCATGAAAGGGCATAAAGAAGAAACTCAGTGGCATACAGGGAATTAGAATTTTTTTAGTGACAAATCCGAGATCAGAACAACTCTCGGTGGCATATGATGATACGAGGAGTTTTCTCTATCTTTTATATGTTGTCAATGGTTTTACCTCTCCATACCTATGTACAACAATGCTAAAAGTGTGTTAGGTTAACATCAGTATTAACTTGATGCTGACATATAATGCTAAAATTTTATGATTTTTTCTAAAAACAAAAGAAAAATATAGCACGTAACCCATTATAACGACGAGTACTCAAATTGGCGGAGAAGATATATAAACTCTGTATAGGCTTAAATAAAATTGAGCCATAAATTGCAAAAAACAAAAAAAAGTTTTTTCCAAGCAAAACAAAAATAGTCACACTTGGTGAACCTTACAAATAACATAAACATAAAATACAAAATAGAACGTAAATAAATTTTATCACAGCAAAAAACTTGCACATAACATTTACTAAAATTGCATACGACTCGACAGTGCAATTTTAATTAAAATGATGTGCAATTTTAACTCTAGTAGGTACTTTCATAGCTTTGAGAGGTTGCTTTAATTTGAAATAACCTACTGGAGGACGTGTTCAATAGAGGAGTTTACCGAGCTTAGGCCATAAAAAACAAACTCAACGTGATACACACTGTAGTTGCTCGTAGAGTACACAAACAGAATTTCAGACACCAATTTGCTCCAATGCACAGATGCTCATATTGTAACACACAAAGTAGGGACTCAAATTCTTGTTGAGACACAACTAAACTCGCTATACCATGGACAAAAACAATCTTGAACTTTGTAAATCATTGACAAAATGACAAGCAAATAAAATACTTGTATCCACCACAAAAAAATATTTAGACTAGGTCAACCCGTAAGTAGGGCTGGAAACGAGTCGAGCAGGCTCGAGCCTGGCTCGATAGTAGGCTTGGCTCAGCTCGTTTCGGGAACGAGCTAGAAACCTAGCTCAGCTTGGCTCGGCAGTAGGCTCGAGCTGGCTCGCGAGCCCTCAAGAACTTGAGCCAAGCTATTGTCCCTCTACCACCCCTCCATGACTCCATCCGTGCACGTCACATCCACCACGCTACCACACCTCCTCCTCCATCTAGTCCAGCACAGAGAAGATCACCAGCGCTCCTCCTCCCCTCCACCTCCCCTGACCCTGACTGAGCTCCTCCTTTACTACCACTTTGCCCCCATCGCCTCCACCTGCTCTACCCACCCCAACCTCCTCCACCGCTTCATGTCCTACGTTCCTTTCGCTCCCTACCCCGATAACGCCCTCTCCATCGCCGAGACCCTCATCCTCCGCGGCTCGATGACGAGCTCGTCCACACTGGGAACGACACAGTCGCTGGGGCCACGGCGACGGAACTACCCATGTGACCAAGGGGAGCTTTCTCCTCCCTGCAACTTTGAATCTGGCGGTGGGGGCGGCGACGTGGAGGACCAGGGCGAAGGACGGGGAGGGGTGATGCGAAAGGAGGAGGGCTGGTGGAACAGAGGATAGGGGGTGGGAGGAGGGCGGGCTAGAGGACGGGGCGACCGGGCGGGGTGTACTCAATTTGGAATGGACTAGGATTTGGGGGATTTGGGGGATTTTGGGGCAGTCGGGAGGAAACGGGTGGAAGAGGGAGGCAGCAGGCAAACGAGACGACCGAGCCACTCAGCTCGAGTTCGGCTAAAAAATATTGCGAGCCAAGAGCTAGGCTTGGCTCGGCTTGAATGCACAAGCCCGAGCCGAGCAGGCTCGAGCTTGGGCCAAGCCGAGCTAGCTAGCAAGCCTTGAGCTATTTTTCCAGCCCTACCCGTAAGGTAATTGGGCAACCTGGTACCTATAGAACTCACTAGAAATTACTACATGAACTTGCTTGCATAGTTGCATCTATATAACCTACCAATAATCAAGATTAGTACATAATACTGATTGACTCATCAATGACCTTCAGTTTGGCACTTCGGACCTAAAAAATAATAGCATCCTACCAAAGTTTCCACAAAATAGCAAACTTGCAACATCTAAAGATGACACAAAAGGCACTACTCCTGCAAATAGATGACAACATAAGAAAAGAGCCATAACCCAAAGGAAAATATTGATATATTGTCTAAAGACAAATCAAACATGGCATGATACAATGCGATAGAGAAAACTCAGAATATGTGATATCAAATATCAGAACATAGAGTCAAAAGAGTTTATTCTAACCTAGGAAAAATTATCCCAACCTTGGTGAACCCGTACAAAATACAAACAAAAGAAATAATTCGGTAAAACTATGTTAGGGTTTGACAACCCCAAAAAAGCCATAGCAACGCACTGAAAATGAAACCACTAATGTTGCAGAAACAAGAACATTACAAAACTCAAGAACACTTCGTAAAATGAATAAAAATTGAAGTAGAGCTTTTCTAAAACTACACAATACTTAACACTGCAATTTTAGCTTAAATACTATGTCATTTTCCATGTGGCATGCTGAAGAATCTAAATCCACCATTATGAGTTAATAGAGTATTTTGATGATTAATGATAAATCTATATGTGAGACTAATACTTCTATTGATATACATATTGTGTAGTCTTATTTGGGTGAAAAGGTGAAAATCACGGAGGTATGCATTCGACATCATATTCTTATATCTTGTTGCATTTCTCAGATCCAAAATATAGATTGAACTGTACTAAAAGTTTAACTTGAATATGTGCATATGTTTTTATTACACATTCGTGTATGCACACATTTAGAGGGAGTTCACTCTATCTTTTGTGGTTCTATTAGTATTGATCCATATTCCTTATCCACTTATATTGGGGATCTCTACTTTAAAACATATCCTTTGAGCATATAAAACTTGTGTAGTTCATATATACTCATATTGCTTTATATTCAATTATTTATTTTTGTGTTATGAGACTAATGCGTGTGCAAAGATGTTTTGATAGCTTAATCCCGGAGTTTGAATGATGACATGGTAATGGCAATGCAAAGACAATAGTGAGATCATGGCTAGTAGCTTGAATGACTATTTATGTGCCATTTGGATAAACTAAGGTTCATGCATTGCATTTGTTCTTGTCTTTGGAAAACTGCTCAGAAAAATTTGTATTTTTGGGCGTTTTTCTTGAAACCTGAAAATGGTATGACCGCATCTCCTGAATGGTATTACCGCAATGCGGTAGTACTGAGTTTTATTTGGCGGTACATTATTTCCAGAGAAGGTGTTTTCTTGTGATTTTGATCCACTCGAAATCGGTAGTACCGATCTAGCCAAGCGGTATTAAGGTGTGCGGTAGTACCGGATACTAGTTGGTGGTAGTACTGAACCTGATAGAAATGGCTAGTTCAGAAGTATTTATGCAGGTATGTCTTGATAATTAATGCCAATCACATTGTGGGACTAACTTTTTCTATAAGTTGGATGAATAGGTTATGTTCCATGATGGTGGAGACTTTGGATGACATCACGAGTTGATGGTCATCAAGTTAAGGTTTAAGAAAAGAATGCATCATATGTTGATGCATATCAAGATTTTGAAGAGGAGATGATCATGAGTTGATCGTCAAGTCAAGAGAAGACCCAACATGTGTTGATGGAGGACACATGAAGTATGCATCATGGGTTGATGCATATCAAGACAATGACCTGGACATAAAGTAAAGATATACGTCATCAAGTTTCAAGAGGATTCTCAAGGCAAAGGTATAACTAGCTAGGGCTAAGGATGTGTTCCTAGTCTTTTACCGGTCTTGGTGTTTGGTTGAAAGACCGGATTGCTAGTATAGAATTATCGTACTATTAAGAGGGGTCTTGTCTATGTAGCTTGAGTCTTATCATGTGTTGATAGCTCAATCTCGCTTACTCTAGCTCATCGTGGCATGATGCAATTATTTGCGAATGTGTTTTGCAAATAGTTGAGGCTCATGCGTCTAATCCTTGTAGCATGTGACTATACTTGGTAAATGTGTTTTGTAAATGGTTGAAGTCCATGTACCTACTCCTTCTGGTATGATCTAAGTTTGTAAATATGTTTTGCAAATTGTTGGGATCCATGCATTTTCCCTTGGTATGGTCTAAGATTGCTTGTTGTAATTTCTTTGGACTTAAACTATGGTAGTGGCTCTTTAGAGTTGTGCCTTTTGATTTGATCAAATGTATTTTGGATAAATCAAATAGGCAGGTTGTGTATCTCTCTAAATAAGCTTTCCATAGAGTCCAAAATCATTCAATTTCGATATCGAAGTCAAAAGTTATGACCTTTTTATGAGTGTTGTCTGTGCTGAAATTGGACTACGATAATACCGCCCGAGAAGAGTGGTACTACCGCAGAACGGTAATACCGAATTTGTATAGCGGTATTATCGCACCAAAACAAAAAATGACTAGTTTTTGAGCATTTAATGCACCATTTCCGACCGTTGAGCATTGGGGGCGGTAATACCGGATTTCTACAACGGTATTACTGCATTTGCTGAGTTTTGCTGAATTATACTACCAATGGCTAGTTTTTGTTGTGGGGGCTATAAATACCCTCTTGGCCAATTGAGAGACAATCTTTGGCATTCTATTTCACTCACTTGAGCTAGTGCGAACTTCTCCTCTGAATTGTGCATGTGTTGCACTTTATGAGCAAGGAGATATGTCTTTAGTTGCATGTGTTGTATCTAGAGTTGGATTTTATATCCACTTGAGCTTGTGCATTCGTTGCACGTTGTGAGAGTCAAGCAAGGGGCTTGACTTATTACTCTTGGTGTTTGCCGACACCTAGACGGCGTGGTGGCGTCATGTTCGGTGATCTCTTCAAAGAAGATTATGAAGATGTCCGATGTGTTGTGAAGGTTGGAGCTCACCTACCTGGAGCGGGAAAGGGCTACAACTAGTGTAATTGAGGTATTGGGTATAATTCATGGAGCCAGTCCAATTCGTTTGTGGTTTACCTCAACGTGGATTAGGGGAGACTGGTAAGTCTCCGAACACCATGGTAAAACATTATTGTGTCATTGTGGTTTATTCTCTTGTACTTTACTTTGTGCAATTTATATTCCTACAATTAAATTGCTTACATGTATTTGTATGTTTGCTGTTATTGTCAATAGTATTAGCTTGTTGGTGCACATAGTTAAAACTAGTTGATTTATGTTTTAATTGAGCAAAATCGAATTGGTTCATATTTCTGCATAAAACTTGATTTTAGCCAAAATAATTTTAAAACCGCATAGTCACCACCCTCTAGTCGGCCTACTCGATCTTACACATGCATCAGCCAACTAAATGCACCAAAACACATTTTGGGCACTTTACATAAACTTCTCAAAACATGAACTGAAAACAATTGCACATATGACTCAAATGTAATTAATGCTGAGTGCACATATTGGTCTCAACTTAATTTGGTCAAGAAGCTAGTACAACAACTAAATTAGTCATCAAGGTAGTCTGATACATGTTATGTACTAGACAAAGTTCAGAAAACTCTTTTCTATCCCACAAGTAAGCAATATCTAAAATAACAAAAACTGAGGCACAAACAAAAAGAATTAATCTAACCTAGACAAAAAGGTACAATTTGTGAACCCCTTAAAAAACAGAGACATAAGTTTAATTTGAACTTGGAAAAAAAACAATTAATGGTTGGTGAAACCCTTAAAAAACAGATAGAAACTTATTCTAAACTAGACATCTTAAAAAATTAACCTAGGTGAACCCCTAGAAAATGAAACTAGACTAAATACAAATTTACAGATAGAGTTAATTGAATTTGCACCTCACATAAGACTACAAAATATAGGTAAATTTGGTGCAATTTTTTACCAATCACATGACGGGTCTAAAAACTTGGAGAAGCAAGAATAATACATGACGAACTAGAAGAAGAGAGAAAGACAAGTAGTTGGTATTTTAGCCTGAAATAGAAAAGGCTAAAGGTGAGGGAAACTACATACCTTCGATACTGAAACTCAAAGAGAAATCAAAAATCAAGAACAACTTAAAAGAACAAACAAAAAAAATGCAACAATACTTTTTCTGAAATTGCATATTACATAGGATTGCAATTTTAGCTTAAGATACTATGCAATTTTTCATGTGGCAACTACTTCCATAGCATGTAAGCAATTGTGTGATTTATCTTCCATAGCATCTCTAAATTTATTCATATGGAAAGGCATTAAAACTCATATATGAACAATAACAAAGACTTCTAACATAAATCCTAGACAGATGCAGCAGCAAAAATAGGTTTGAAGAAAAACTTGCACCCAAATAAATATAAAATTGCACTTAGTTTTTTTTAGTGCAATATTTGTGTAAACAACTTGCAATTTTGACACTGAGACAGATGACTAGCATGACAGGGGCACAGACGACTAACAAATCATTTTCTTCTTATACATGATTGTAGATCAGCAACTATGCAAAAGCAATATATCCTTCCTACCAAATCTCCACACAAATGTAGATACCTAAACTCGCACAAATACAAATGTAGACACCGAGCTGCATTTGATGCCAACCTGCCTTTGAGCTTGTGCCTTCATAGCCGCCCCTCAGCTCCTTACTATCGCCGTCGTCGCCACGACCACTACCCCCAAGCTCGCACTACCACCACCCTCCGAGCTCCACTCCCCTGAGGTTGACGCCAAGGACGTCGCTATGTCCTCGAGCTCCACGTCACTGTCGTGCGCTGCAACAACGCCGGTCGCTGCCCCTGTGAGTGGTCGGCCGAGCTGCCACATGCCCGTACCTCCCACTGTCGCCAAGGACTGCCACATTGATAGTTCTTGTCTCTGAGCACCGGAGGTCAGGCTTCCGCACCATCCGCCCTCCACCAGCACCACCGCATGGCTGGTTGTCACTGAGCTCAGATCCGGTTGGATCTGAGCGGCACCGGCTTGGGAGTGAGCATGTAGGAGGTGGACGGTGTAGGGGTGACGACCTCCATGGCCGACGAATTTGGAGTGGCGGCGCAAGCTTATAGAGAGGTGAGGACTGAGGAGGTGGAGGGTATTAATGGGGATTGAGAGTGGGCGGGGAAGATGCACTACTACAGAAAAAGTTTTCACAGACGATTGAAAAACGTTATCATAGATGGTTTCTTGAGCCGTCTGAGTTTATGGGTCGGTAATGACATGGGGTCATCACATACAGTTTTTAAACCGCCTGTGATGCAGATTATCACATACGGTTGTTAACTCATAACTGTCTGTGATAGCTGATGTATCACATACATTTTATAGATGAAATCGTCTATGATAGCTGATGTATCACAGACGGTTTGTAGATTAAATCGTCTGTGATGACAGACAATTTATAGATAACACCGTTTGTAATGACTATTCTCTATAAAGTCTCCAACCAGTGGCTGCTTGTGTCTTTAAAACATGCCACTTGGGGGGGGGGGTCGTCCACGCAACATGAGGAGGATGAGACAGCAACCACGGGCAACTTCATCGAGACTGCAAGTTAAAGAAGTATGGCTGTCAGGAGAGTACGTAGACATCCAATTACCTGGATATCGTTGATAGGTAATTGGACGTCGGTATGTTCAGAAAATAGCGTGAACACTCAGTGGAGAGGTAGCCGGGAGAGGTCAGTGGAGAGGTCGAAGAGTGGAAGGCAGATCTGGCGGCGGTGAGGTGGATTTGGCCGAGGGGAGGTCAATTGGACTGGCGGCGGTGGCGTCACTGTAGTTATGTCACGTCGGTGACACTGCACAAGACTCTTACGATAAGAGTGTCTTGTGCAATGAACCGAGGTGTCACAACCGGCGGCGACGAGAAGAAGGGCGGCGTCGGCGACGGGGTCAGGGAGAAGGCGCGACTTGGGGGCGGCCGTCGGGAAGGAGGCTTCGGGCGGCGGCATTGAGGTCGGGGGCACTCGGGTGGGGAGGGGAACAGACGAGAGTAAGGGCACTGGGGAGTGACGAGTTAGGGTGCAAACTCTAGCGGGCTCCTATTAATAAAGGGATATCACAGATGGTTCTATTATGGATCCGTCAGTGATACTTATCACAGACGGTTCCATAATAGAACCATCCGTTCTATGGTATCAGATCACAGACGGTTCCATAATATAACCGCCTGTGATAATATTCATACATAAATGCAAATTCAGAAGTACATATGACATATTCACATATTAGTAAAAAAAATTATATATGAATATTTGCTAAAACTATGCTAAAACCATCTGTGATGCCCTTCAGCTTCAGTTGTAAACATAGGAAAAGGAGCGTCAACCGTATTTATGAAAAATAATTCCCGAAAAGACGGTGATGCTTTGGTTACTAACTATTTATTAGGAACATATTCTAATAAATCCGATCTGTCGGACTTCTGTCTTTATTCGTTAATTTAATCTTGCCACAAGTTGTTAAGCCTATAAATAACCATCAGAAGGGCGTAGAACTAAGAAAAAAAAATACTCACAAACTTTCCATCTTTTCTTACTTCCATTTCTTCTTAAAGTTCACATCTCCCTACCCTTCTAGCTAGTAAAACAAAATTCACAGAACAAATTGTCTTTTCAACCACTGTGCATGGAAAGAACAAAATCCATGGATGATCGATCGACTACTTCAATTTAGGTGGTCGAAAAGTCAATTTGGTATATGTATTTGAAGTCTTCAAGAATTTGGCGGAAGATCATATCCCTACAATTAGGTGAGCACTTCACTATCTATGATGTGTAACTTCCGATCGATCGATCATGTGAAGTACTTATGCATTCTTCTGTTTATCGGAAGTTACACGTTAAGACAGTGAAGTTACACATAATACGGAACAAGGTGCCTACCGGATTACATGTCTTCTGCTTTCTTCTGTTGGGGAAATCAACTTCAATTCAACCACTTTAAAAGATCAATCTGGCCCGATCAGGAGTGGTCGGAATCGGCTAATCAGTTATTTCTAATTACATATGGTTCAAATAAATAACCGTTTGTGAATTTAGTAGTATTACAGACGGTTTTCAACACGAACCGTCTGTGAAGATGTATCACATACGGTTTTTAGCGTAGCGATGTCTGATTTGGTCGCTAAACCGTAATCGCTCGTGATTGTATAATATCTGACGATTTTGGTCAACCGTCTGTGATGAGACGTCTAGTATTGACATTTTTGTAGTATTGATGGTGGAAAAGTGAGGGATTAATGGGGATTGAGAGTGGGAGGGGAAGATAGTGGGAAAGTGAGGGAGAGAATGAGTTGTAGACTTGTGGATGATCTTAATGGGTTGAGTTTCGTGTGTGCCCAACAACCCAAATCAGAAAGCACATATCTCGAAGAACATCCCATGGTTTAAAAAATCCACTGAGATTTATGTGATTTTTAGTTGGCTGGGAATTAGCAATCCCGAAAAGGAAAATGACAGTACGAGGCTACAGTACGTACGACCATCCTTAGTTCCTTACGCGAAAACAACCACAGGGAACGCGGGCGCGCGGCACGGTTAAATTCACCTCACTCTCGTGCCCTCCTGGTCCCGGTGGCCTGGCCTGGCCTGGCCTAACATCTCAGCGCGCGGGCGGGGCTCCCAACGCGAGCGAGAGAGAGAGAGAGAGAGAGAGAGAGGTCGACAGCCGCTGCGCGTGTTGACAGCAGGCGCAGCGCCCCCCTCCCTGGCCCTGAGAAGCTGCCGCGGCGGCCGTACGCGACGCAGAAACGCCAGGAAGCCAAGCCAACAATATTTTTCTAAGCTTCCAGCGATTGGAGATCCATCGTCAGCCGGTGCAGTGGCCTGCCTGCCTGCCCTGGACGGCTGGCTCGTACCGTCGTACGTGTGGGACGGGAGCTAGCGCCCCTCTCCCCGTCTCCGGCCCTCATCATTCGCGACAAGAAAAAAACACGGCCGGCCTCCACACGTACCAGCCAAACCCGGCCGTGGCAGTGAAACCTCAGGGCAGGGGATCTTACCGAGCCGGCAACTGTATGTGCACTACATATGCGCACTGCTTGCGCTTTGAGATAAGAAATAAGAGTACGTTCAATCACCGAACAGTGTAGCACAGGTCTTTGCGTGTAACCGTGCAAGGCTTCTTATTGTAGATGCTAGCTAGTTAGGAAGAGTGGACTATATAGACATAGTAACTGTTGCTAAAAAATTGTGGATGATCAGTCACAAGTCACTAGAAGAGATGACCACCTTATGAATCCGTACCACTCAATTTGATTCGAAATACATGTTGTTTTAGAATGCACACAAGCGAAATGATGCGGTGCAAAGTTAGATGCTATCCACATGACCGTTTCACTTAATTTACCGTTAAAATCTAGTGAGACCTTCTATATGGCACAGCTGAACACCATCTCCTGATACTAGGGAGGGCATCCCTAGTGTTTAAGACCCACCGGGGCACTAAGACGGGGTCCACTAACCTCGTGGTTTTCTCTTATCATATTTAAATCCTTTGCTTGGCCTTTAAGTGGGCCCACTGCAAATTAAAATAAGGATAACAAAACAACTACCCTACCAATCCCTCTCTCGCATTCGCCAGTGAAAAACATATATAGAGGAACAAGATTATCCATTGCGCCACCCTCTTCTCTCTGTTCTCCACGGTCACCCCTTCCAATCAGGGACGACAACGGGCCATTCCCCAGCGGAGAGTGATGGAACAGCCCCCCCCCCCAGAGAGAAGGAAAAATCCCCGTTCCCCGTCTTCGGGTGTTATTCTCCTTTGTTCCCCGCCCTTATCGGGTTATCGGGGCCACGGGGACCCAGACCCGAAAGATATCAACTCTAGACGAGAAAACACCAGCAATTTCACAAGTCAATCCCCCAATTCCGTATCGATCCCTCACTCTCAGAGCCTTACTGCATTGCTCGCCGAGGCCGCGTTGGTGATGTTGCCAAGCGCGACGCGCTTCTTCGCTTGCTGCGTGGCCGCCTTGGCCCCCCCCAGCGTTCTCCTCCATAGCGGGGTGCTTCGTCGTCACGGTCATCGCCGCCGATGAGGAGCGGCGGGAGGTGGCGTTGTTTCTCGACATTGATAGACGACGGGAGAGCTTGTGGGCACCACCACCCCTCGTGGAACCCCCCTCGGGCTGGGCTGGGCTGGGGCTGGGGCTAGGGTTTGTGGTGGGGAGCAGAAGGGAGGAGGAGACGAGGGTTTGGGTCCCGACAGCGCCCAGGGGATTGGGTGGGGGAGGACGAAGGGAATTGAAGTGGGAGAGAGAAAAGAAGAGACGGCGGGAGTGACGCAGGGCTGAATGAAGTGCCTTAGTGGGTTGTGGCCTATGGGCCTACTGGCTTAGTGTAGAGGCTAGACTGTGCGGTAGTGGCCCACATGTCATAGAGGTTATCGGCGGCCTATGCGGGTAGCGGGGATGGGGAGTAAGAGAATGGCCCCGACCCCGCCTCCCTCGATGGGGAATACATTTTTCATATTAGCATCCTCATGGGTGAAGAAATAGCCTCAACCCCGACCCCTAATGGGTGACTTCCCCGACGGGGAATGGGGAATGGAGCCCCATTGCCATCCCTTACATGACGATCTCCATCACTATGCTTCCTGTCCTTCGACCATCATGCTTGAAGTCTCCGACCACATTCATCTACTAAGTAATTACTCCTAAAAACTAGTAATGAATTACAGACGAGAATATTAAGCATCACATGTCGGTACGCAGACTATTATACAATAATATGTATCTCGATGGCTATCTCACAGCATGACACGCATGCCATGAGAAATCCATACATGTATCACATACACAATGGGTCATACTATTCACATCAATCCCTGCAAAAATGAGTTATGCATACAATTAAATTCTACCGGGTGACATGAACACATAATATCATATAACGCGGATACGACCACGGTGGTCTTGCTAGCCGGTTAGCGGGCAGGGTTCGAAGGGGCAGCGCGTTCGGGAACTTTTTATGGGACATGAATCTTATTTACGTAATCGAGCCTGGGAAATCATCGGATTAATCATATTAACCCTATTCCGAACCAATCTGATCACTGCCTTGGTACGACCACACACTGCGGTATACTCCGATGGTGGAATTCTGACCGGTAGGAGTATCATGCAAGACAGTCGAAAGACAAGTCGAGTAAATCATCTGATGCTCTTAACTTGTACCTCTTCGCAAAACCCAACTACTACCACTGAACACCGATCATCTTATCGATCAGTGTCTAGATCGTTCCATCCATATGAACCGATCTAGGTTACTAGATCAAACCACTAATAGATCCAATCTAATACTGCCACATATCTAGTATATGTGACCGATCTAGATAAAAAATTATGCAGGATGGCTCGGATACCACTGAAGGGATACAGATAGGCTAGGGTAGCTGACAATTCAAAAATTATACCATGAAAACCAGGATGTCATGCAAGCAAGAGATCATAGATACTTACCACCAGACGCGCAGTGCAGCGGAAGAAGAGTTGGAGCAGTCTGGTCCAACAAAGAGCGCCTCGGTGCAGTGGTTGTGGTCGATCGTCCACCGTAGTCGATCATCCTCGTAGTCGATCATCCTCGTAGTCGATCGTCTCCTCGAGCAACCGGTCACTTTCCTTGCAAAGTCACAGATCGTCCTCAAGTACAACAGCAACCGCAGTAGCGCCTATACGGTATCCACACGTCTAGGGCAGGAACACCATACGCTAGTGTGCTAGCACCAAGTCACACGGGAAGGCTCTCTCAAGAAGTTGGTGGCTAGGGTTTGGAGCAACTCACGCGTTGTCTATTACACCATTTCCTTTAGCCTCATGCATTTCCTTATATAGTGTCTGTGACGGATCCTATCCGAACACGTTTGACGAATCGTATCCGTACTGATTTGTTTCAACCCGTTAAGTGTGTGACCCTCTAAGTTTATGCGTAGTTCGGTTGTGACTCGGAAACTTTTTCCGACTATTAGTCGTTAGTGGTACCTAGAAGGACATAACGATTCCCGAATACACACAAACTATATCGGACGAACCTTAATGCAATATGATTTACGACTAAGTTCTTATCACTAACGACCAGCTCATTTTTGGTCTCGACTAGTTCGTAACGCCTTACAACCAGGTTTTGACCAGCCTACGACCAGTTCGTATCTCTATACAACCAGATCATATTTGGCCCTGACCAGTTCATAACTCCTTATGACCAGGTTTCGATCACTTAGTGATCATGTTCGACCAGCCTACGACCAGCTCGTATCTCCATACGATTAGTCCGCATCTGATCGAACTGAACGACCAACTCATGTATTCTCCCTTTGCCTTACGATATCTGGTTGAACTCCAAGTGAGATGTTGTGTCATCCATGGACTGTTCAATACCTTCTTGATCGAGTGTCGGATAACTTCACGTGGCCAGACTTTTCGATCACTAGTGGTATGGTCATGCACTTTCCTTATCCGACCATTTCAAGGGGCCTAGAGACATCTCTCCTTTTATGTTAGGAGGGGCAAATCCCATATCCGACCAGTCATATTCCTCTGCATGTTTCATAGCATACTCAAATGCTACCTTTACAACTACTCAATTACGAGTAGCGTTTGACAACCCCAAAGTGTACTATTATGCATGTAGAAAACTATGCTGATATCAGGTTTAAAGATTAAACATCATCATTGTTTAATTGAGACCAACTGATGACATATGAAATCATAACAATCTCAACAGTGTTTCAAGGTGGGTCAATCCAATACCATATTCTCTAACATGTGTTTACATTATTGATTTGATATCTCTAAATCCATGACCAGTGAAATATGGTCATCAATCAATACATGTGCTGGTCGATAGAGTCACCAGTGTTTCGACCAGTGACATTCGACCAGGAATACATTTAGAACGACATCATCATAAGTTAAAAGAGCTTCACCAACAAGTCACATACTCGTTAATCTTTATAACCGATGATTCATTCAAGGAACATAATAACACTTATTCAGTAACCTATAAATATAGACGCGATACAATCATCTTTATGATTACCTTTAACACGTATCACCAACAATTACCCATCTACCGAACGTACAGGGTCGCCCCTATGCCCCCTCTCTCCTCCTTCGGTCCCATCCCATTCTTGATGCACGTTGTGGATGGCCGTGGCCAAACCCGTGGACCATATACTTGCCACCGAGCGATATATAGCCAGTACCCAGCCCTCCTGCACAATACTGCAGCACCGATCGATCCCAAATCACACACAATTAAAGGAGCGGCCGTTGGCCTGCATGCGCGCAGAGGATCATGCAGGCGTGCTAGGAAGGGGAAGCCCGGTGGAGTTGCTATCCATAGTGGCGTCGTGGGCGGTGGTACCACCATGCACTGGGGGCGGGCGGGGCTGACGGGCTCATGAGAGCTACCATGTCAAGTCGTCCATTCAATTCAGAGCCCCAATTATTCCGCCGTACTCCTCAAGGATTGCGCTCGCCTTCGCGTTGCACCAGAGGTTTTTTTTTTTTAAAACTTTCGCCTCTCCCCGAGTGACAGCGTTGTAGGGCTTAGCCTTCTTCCTCTCCCCAGCCTTGATTTTCTGCCGCTGCATCCTGCGCAGCTTCTGCAGATGTGTGCACCAGGCACACCCCTTCGGATTTGATTACGCCTCTAGCTCGTTCGGTGTGCCAACGCTAGTGGCAATTTCAGCGAGGAGATTCGATCATTCAGTGATTCAGGGCCAAAAAAATAAACTGATTTGTTGTCGTGTGTTATCACCTGAAAAATAAACTGATTGAAGTCGTCAGAGGGGTGGCTGGGTAATTAGGTGACTATTACTTCATAGATTGGGCACACTGAGAAGTTAGACAAGTTTTTTTTTTTGTCGTCAGACTATTTCTTCTTTTCTTTTTAAAAGCTTTTCCCGTCGTTGTGATCGTTGTGGTATCATACGAAACACCAACATTTGCGCTAATAAAACGAAATAAAAACGCACGCACGAAATGCATATGTGCATAACGATCAATAAGCGCCAACGATGTTCATCACACCCATGCACAAAGCCTCTGGCCTACGATCACTCCCTGCACTCTTGTCTAGTCAACGTGACGTTGATAGATGGGACTTTCTCCTAGAGTGTGAATTCAAAGTTTCCGTGTATATATGCACAACAAAGCGCGCAGCTTGTGTTTGCAAATGTGATGGTACTGCTCATTGCCAACCTTTTCTACAGAGAAATAGTCATGTCTATGATATTTGCACACGTAACAAATTAATGTGATGATATAAAAAAAGCGAAATTTTCACATGAAAATACATATCGATCCCATTGCTTATTAATTGCCTTAAGAGAAGGATTTGAGGAGAAGGTTAGGCCATGTTGGAAGAGTGTGATCACATATAAAAAATTACTAGTTCTGAACCTGCTGGGTGCGCCTTTGAACAAAGGGCATTTTGTCTTAGATAAGCGTGCCAATCAACTACATTCCTTCTAAAAAATGCTGTTCTAACATAGGATGTAACCAGAATGTGGACTATGGAGCTAGCGGTCTTGTCTGCCTTATCTAGGCGCTTCAGACATACGTCGACACATACTTACGAAATTAATGCATGCATATATGCATGGTATGGAGAAACATGTAGATTTATACACACACATGCAAGATCGATAGACTCGGGTCTATTACACTATATATAATATATATGTCGCTTCATTAGATCAGCACAAATATATTTGGCCTTACTGTCGGTAGCAGAAAACGCAATTATAAACGGCCGGATTTATTGTTTACTTATGTCTTTGCAGCAAGTAATGGTGGGTTTTAAAGCACCCAGACAGTACCACACTCATTAACACACACACACGCGCACATATTTTATATTTATGCGAATTAATTTTATCCCCATTTTCAAATATAACCCTGCAACCCGATTTAAGATAAGCCGAAATGCATGTATAATTTCAGCATGCATGCAGCATGTACTATCAATATCAAGGCCAAAAGAAGGCGAATTGAAGTGCCAGAAATTAAGAAAGCTGATATTGCCACACAAAAAAAAGTTGAAGAAAACAAGATATATATAGGAATGTTGTACTATCAATATCGGTTGTTAACTCCAGGAACCGACAGATGTATAATTGTAGACTAGCTCTAGTACCATGCATTTTCAAACGGACAATTTATGGCTAGCTGAATTGTATGTTTTCTGCAACATCATAACATACTTCGTCCAAAAATTAATCAAATTGCATTATCACAATCATAACAGAAATTGGTCCAAAAATTAATCAAATTGCATTATCACAATCATAACAGAAATTGCTATATCTGCTAGCTTAAGAAAGACAAATGGAAGAAAAGAAAGTTTGGAGAAAGATCCGCGAGAAAATGCTTGCTGGAGCTAGCTAACAGTCTAGCACAAGTTTTACTGAAAAAACGTAGCATATATATAGGCCCCTAAATGAAATAAACTTGCTGTGATTTGTTGCCCAACCTTTCTTGTCCATAGAAATTTAAAAAAAAAACTTCAATTCTTTCTTATAAGAGAGTTCAGAACTAAAATGTTGTCTTTTGAAATTCTCAAAACCTTTGTCGCGCCAAAAAAAACTCTCAAACTCATCCTTAATTGGAACTAATTTGTGAATCAACAAATAGAAGACTATTTTTAGGATCGTTTACATAAAAAATGTCCTTCAGGATCAGTACCCCTTTACCTGATACATATTTTTTTCAAAAAGGAGAAAATTATGTCATCATCCTATATTATATTGCTACTTTGACATAGTTCAAGAACAAAAAATTCATTGTCGACAAATGTTAATTCAAGAGAAATTTCACAGTATGACACTCATTGAGATATTACGAAGATTTGAAGTTATTCAATAGTATATAACGAATTGTCTCATTCAATTACTAAGTACAGCACAAGAAACAAAGCACAGGTAATAAAAACAAAAAAACCAAATTTTACTACGAAACTAGCATGCAAATAATTTTTTGACAAGGATAAAAATCCAAACGAAAACGTGTTATATATGCACATATATATGTAACTCAAATGCCCTCCATTTCAAGTTCTACCACAAAAATTGCTTCCCCACCCCCACCATTTGTTTCCCTTTCCTTTATCATGATATTCATATCGGTAGTGTGAAGATGGCTAGCATCAAAATGCAGCTCCAAATTGCTACAAGACATGCAGGAAAGAACAAGCGAAGCAGCTGTATTTTTATCTCACCAGAAAACGGGGGCATAAAAGATTCTGATCTCAGAAACCTGATAGCACTAACTTGAGTACTACTACTGGAATCCTATGAGCCATAACAAAAAAAAGAATGGCCTAGCAAAATGCACGGAATTCAAAGATCAGATCATGCACTCGCGCCTCAAAAAGAGAGCAAAGCTAAAGCTGCTGCACATCACCAAAAGTGAGGCATCCATCCATGCACTAAAAGTGAAGTAACTAGCATTCATATAGTACTGTTACACAGAGAAGCATATATCTATTGAGACTGTGAATCATCATCAGAACAACAGCAGTTTTAATTTCTCATAACTCACAATGTCATCATTGATACAGGCAGAGTTTGAACAAAACCCCCCAAGAAAATGGAAGGAAAAACCACTCTAGAAGAAAGAGAGAAAGAAGACACCCTTAAAGAGACCAACGCATGAGAACTCAAAAACAGTTCTCTAATTAAGCTTCAAGGGGTAGGAAAGTACTAGTATTAACTTATACATCTAAAGAGTTCCCAAATGCAAGGTAGAGTAACCAATTAAACACACTAATTAAAATGCCAAGATGAGAGTGAGAGAGAGAGAGAGAGAGAGGGAGAGAGAGGCTCATGAGTTGCACCACCATGCTGCTGCATGCTCTCATATACCCCCCCACACACCATATGCCCTATATACAAACACACCCAAGGAATTAAGGGGAAGCCAAGAAGTAGCAAATCAAGTAGTAGCAGTGCTCCACTTACACTTGCTTGCTTGCTTCCCCTCTCATGGCCACCTCCTTCTTGATCCATGCATGCCATCGCCGTCTAGGTCATCGATCGACGGCGAGGAACATGGATTCGATGTCCGTCGCATCTCGGTGAAAGAAACCCTATGAAATTTTGGATCATTGCCGCTAACTTTCTGCCCTCCGAGATGATCTCTCCATCCACAGTGCTCCCCCTCTCATCTCAGCTTTCCCCCCCACAAATTACATGTTGTTTTAGTCAAGAAAAAATTAACTAGAAAAAGTAAGTAGAAAAAAAAAGTTAACGACCAGCGAGCTAGTCATCCCTTCCAGACGGCTAGAAGAAGGTGGCAATGGATGATCCGAAGTTGGCGATGTCCGGCCACGCCGTGGGGGCGCCGCCAATGCCGCCGTTGCCCCAGTACATGAGGGAGGACGCCGCCGGCGCCGTGGAGGCGTTGCTGACCGCGGGGTTCATGGACGCGGCCGCGGCCATGAGCGCGTCGGACGCGATGATGTTGGTGTCGACGTTAGACGACGACGTCGGCAGATCCCAGCTCTGCTCCCCGGCCGCCGCTGCTTTGTGCTGGTGCTGGTGCTGCTGCTCCCTGGCGGCCGCCTCTGTCTTGACCTGCAGCTCCTCCAGCCCCGGCACGAGGGAGCCTGACAGCAGCGGAGCGTAGAAGCTGTCCAAGATCCCACCAGCCCCATCCTGCAGGTGCTGCTGCCACGGCTTCACCTGGATCTGCGCCGGCGCGCCGGCGCCGTAGCCAAGCCCCAGCAGCTGATCCACCTGCGTCTGCTGCTGCTGCTGCTGCTGCATCTCGTAGGCGGTGGCGTCCGACACCACCGATTGCATGGCCTGGAAGAGGCCGAGGTGGTCCCCGCCCGAGCCGCTCCCAAGCAGCAGCGACGCCAGCGAGGTGCCCCCGGGCAGGCCCAGCGCCGACGTCAGCGACGGCAGGGGGCCCGGCGGCGGCAGCGACAGTGACAGCGACGATGACGCCGACGTGATACCACCAGCCGCGCAGGACGCGGCCCCCGCGCCGGCCGCAGCGGAGGAGCTCCTGTTCCCTCCCGCGCTCCCGGCGCTGCTCCTGGAGCGCTTGTTCTTGCGGCAGCCGCCGCCGACGGGCACGTTGCGGAGCGTGCCGCCGCGCGTCCAGTAGCGCTTGCAGGCCTTGCAGAAGTGCCGCGGCTGCGACAGCGAGTAGTTGTTGTAGTAGCAAAACTTGGTGTTGGCCGAGTCGCACCGCGGGCACCGCAGCGCCTCCGCCCGCGGGTCCGCGACGCCTCCGCCCGCTCCTCCCCCCGCGGAGGAAGAGCCACTCCTCGACCCCGCCGCCGCGGCAGGTTGCACCGCCGCAGCCGCAGCCGCACCTCCCGCGCCGGCCATCGGTCTCCTTCCTCGGCTCCTCCCTCCACCTCAGGTCGTCAACAGATCACACGACAGTATCAGCCGCAGCAGCAGCTGAGACCGAGCTAGCTAGGTAGAGAATTACGAGAGGCCGGATCGACTTGCGACGCGAGCCGAGGGGAGAAGGGGAACGGGAGTGCAAAGAATGGAGCAGAGGAGGAGTGGGTCTGGTTTTCAGGAGGGGAGGTTCGCTGACAACAGCTACAAAACAAAACGGGCGTGCAGTGTCGTTCGTTGCGCGCTGACGGCGATACTACTCGATCTCGCCTCACCTCTCTACACTTCTACTTCCGCAGCGCAGCGCAGCGCAACACAGCACAACAACGCAACGCAAATAACTAGAGGGAAGGGGTTGCACGCAGCCTAGCTAGTTATATAGTTGTGATGAGCGAATCCGCGCGCGCCGCGGCTGCCTATGCGTGTGTACATATTTAGTGTGTATATGAATTAATTTGTTTGTATAATATGTGGTAGTATATATATATATATATATATATGGTATGCGGGGGTGGTTAGCCAGTGTACATATGTGTATGGGTATGTGGGTTGTTGTTTGCATGTATTGACTAGCGCACCACTTAGCTTGGTTGGGAGAGCGGTTAAATGAGTATTGTGTGCGCTAATTGCTGGTGCGGGTTGGATAAAGTAGTATAGGGTGTGTTTTGTTGCCTGCATGTTCTTAGTCTAGTCTGTACAGGTCATTCAGTCCGAATTTAGCCAGGCTGTAACGGTCTCATTTCTACAATTTTGAATGGGCTCACTGTCAGTTGCAAGCTAACAATCCTACTAATCAGACATTACAGCGTGACCATTGTCATTGGGCCACTTACAGGTGGACCCCATTATCAGTCCTTACACACACAGAGAGAGAGAGAGAGAGTACAGAGCAGGGGACGGAAACCGAGGCGCGTCAGTGGCCGGTGAGTGCTAAAATGGAGTGCCTAGGGGGAGGTAGTCCCATTGGAGGTGGTGTCACGGCCGGAGGCGGACGGTGGTGGTCGGGTAGCAGTGCGCAGCGGCCAGAACCGGGGGAGGAAGAAGTGGCGGTGGCGCAGGAGGGGGAGAGGGGAAGAAGGAGGCGAGCACGAGCACCAGAGAGACAAGGGAAGATCACCGGACTGGTGGGTGGAGGCGGGGAGCGGCCGAGGAAGGCCAGCGGTGTGAGACCTAGGCGGCGCGGCGGGTTAGTCATGGCGGCGGCGCGGTGGGAAGGGGGATCCGGAGAGGGTGGTGGGGGAAGTAAGAGGGAGGTGAGGCAATGCTCCGGTAAAGAGTAATTGAGGAATGGCTCACCGGGGAGAGGATGGCGGCGGTGGAGGCGGTTTCGGGCCGGAGTTGGAGAAGAAGACCGTGGCGCGAACTCTCGTCAACGAAAACCAAAATTGGTTGAGGGATTTTAATCATGACAGTTGGGAACACGACGTGACATGTAAGGTAATGGGTGGAGCTCGCCAGATTGACGGCAACGACAAGGTCTGCATGGCGGCCAGCGTGGGCGCGACGCGATCGTGGGCTCAAATCGAGCTTCGGGGAGGGGAATGTGGTAGAGAAGGCGGGGCGAGGCCGGAGGAGGTGGTGGCACAGAGTCGGAGGAGGGGCGACGGGGAGCAGGAGGGCGGCGCGGGGGTTGCAATGGGGCGGGCATGGCGGTGGCACTGCGGGGAAGGAGGTGACCCTAACAAACCTTGTGACCCCTCGTGTCACCCCCGTGCACCCATGCGCATGAGCAGATGCAGCGGAGTCGCCCACGCCTGCATGAAGAGGGCATCGCACCTCGAGTGAAGCTCGAAATCGGTGTTTCTATCGGGCCAGGCTCGGGAGGGAATCTTGAACGAGCTTAGCCTGGCTCGAAGCTTGCTGCAGCCAACCAAACAAGTGGAAAATTGCATGCGTTGGCGCAAGCCACCGTTGATGCAAGCAACCAAACACACCATTAGTGTTTAGATAAGAGCATTTCTATAATTTTGAAATACACCATTTGAATCAAGTCTACAATAAGGTGATAATTAATTAAGGAATTTCTTATCAAATTGAAGCAATAAGGAGATAATTAATTAAGGAATTCCTTATCAAGTTGAAGCCTTATGCCCATTCGTAATTAATTGAAATACATCATTTGAATCAAGTTAGTTAGCATGATAATTAGTTAAATGGGTATTCTACAAAGGGGTATTGTCACTACCCACTAGAAGAGGTGAGCACACGCTGCCACATGTAAGCAACCAAACAACCCAACTTGCATCCATGCATGTATCCACTTTCCTGATGCAACCAACCAAACAACATTTAAGCGCAGCCTAGCCCAACAAAAACAGACAACCAAACAACTCACTATTGCATCCATGTAGGGATTGATTGTGATTTATGTTTACATCAAACAACAAAACCCAATGGGTCATGCATGCTAAACGTTTTTTGGTTTTTACAGTACGTTTTGAGTTAGAGAAACATAAAATTGTTAGGTGGTTCAAGCAAACCTCTTTGACCCAATTTGCATGCCTAGCACTCCATCTGTGCACGAATATAAACAGTTGTTTACTTTTCATAGTCTCAAATGCAAGACATTGACTATGTTTTTTTAATCGTAATATATTGGCAAGAATAAAAAAATGTGTTATGAAAGTATTTTGCAAGATGAATCTAATGACATTATTTTCATGTAGTCGATCTATATACTTTTACATGTATTAATGGCGAGGGAGTACGTGTGAAAACTCGAACAGACACCCTCTTGTATCAGAATGAGAGGTCTTAACAACTGAGCTGTCATATGCATAGTCCTCGTGCTAAACTTCAGATGTTCTAAGGTATTGCTACGGTAATATCATAGGAATTACATAAATATGCTACATGTAAATCAATTGTAGGTTTTTTAATTGCTTTAATGAAGTAAAAGAATGTAGATTATATTTAAATTAAGCTTATTTATCCAAGTTTTCTCTCTCGAATTTTCTCAAAAGAAATTTGTCTTGAAAAGTTGACTCTTAAAACAACTATGAGTTGCACACAAGTTCAAACCAAGTATTTATGTTGGAATTCTCAAAAGGATAAAACAACTATGATCGAGTCGCACACAAATTAAAACAACTATATGTTGTGCATAAATCCTGAAACAACTATGAATTGCACAACAATAAATTTTAACTTAAACACTTGGATAAATTGGCTTTAAGTACCACCTACACTTTCCAACTTAAATAGAGCAATTAAACACATGCTCAATAACTAAAGTATGCAATAGATGAGATGTGATAATTGTGCTCTCTTCTACCTAGAATACCATACCAAACTAGAATTATTTTTGTTTTAGTTTTGAGCTTCTTATCCTTCATGGCTATGGAAGTTTGAATCTTCTTCGCACGGTCTCATCTAGGGATCGGAGTTAAGGATGATATATGGTGCAAACCTGAGATCAAAGAGCCTAGCATAAGCACTAGTACAAATACATAAATTCTGAAGAGAACAAATAGAGGTAAAACAACATGTTTATTATTAGACCATGTGGACTGGTCGTAATTTTGGTGATGATGAATAATTAACTTTTGGGTTGCTTTGATATTTGCGTGTGTGAAAGTTTCGGCTGTTGAAATTTTCAGTCTGGGTGGTCCAATCGGTGATACTCCATGATCCCTTTCGATTGGACTCAGAGCACTGTAACTCAGAGTGTTGTAGCTTGGAGTACTGTAGCTCCGAGTGCCGAGTAACAGAGTTCAGAGTACTGTAGCACAAGTACTGCAGCTCCAAGTACCGAGTGGTAGAACTACGAGTACTGTAGCTCCGAGCACCGAGTAATATACTCAGTCGTAAGTCGAGGTGTGTACCGAGTATGAAGTACAGTGCATAGTCGATGGTCGAAGCTACAGTGACTAGTCGATGGTCGTAGCTACAATGCATGGTCAATGATGGGAAGCTACAGTGATTGATCGATGGTCGAAGCTACACTGATTGGACGATGGTTGAATCTATAGTGACTAGTCGATGGCCGAAAGCTACAGTGACTTGTCGGTGGTCGAAAGCTACAGTGCCTAGTCGATGGCCGGTAGTCGTAAGCTTCACGATCAGTGGTCGTAGGCTTATGATCGATGGTCGTAAGCTTCTGGTAAGTAGTCGTAGGCTTTGCGATCAGTGATCGTAGGCTTCTGATCGGTAGTCGTAGACTTCTGGTAGGTAGTCGTATGCTTCGAGTGCTTCAACTCTTGTAATCTTCGAGTACCTTGAGTACTCGTGTCTAGTCGGCCAGTGGTGTGATCGACGTGTACACATCGGTAAGATCAGTTTTACAGAGTAGATTCGAGTTGTTTTCTGAAAGCAGGGAAATTAAGATCGTGGTTGATCTGGCTCATATTTATTGATAGATGAGAGTGTGATATGCGTGTGTGAACTGATATTGGTCAAGTTGGAGAACTTGTGCCGGAAAAATATTTTTTGATCTTTGCATGTGCAGATTGGGCGTGAAGACAGTCATGGTCGATGACGAGGAGGACTAGAAGTAGGATGAGGAAATCCAAGGTTTAGGTAGTCGTAGATGTCACGAGGTGGTCGGGTTCACGCTGGGGCACATGGAGATCAAAGGTGCTTGCATAATGCATGGAGAAGCTACGGTTGGTGTGAGCCCGAAGGCTTCGACACGTGAGGATGTATGGAAGGTGCTAATAACAAAAAGGTTTAGAGATTTTGAAAAACCTGTGATTTGAGGTGTTTCGGGTCCCCTGTTTTTGGGAAGAGATAGGATTGTGTGCCCGTGTAGTTAAGGACACGGTTTAGGACTCTAGCATATAAATGCCGAAAGATGTTAAGAGTTAGACGAGGCTTTTGGCAACGGTTTTCTTAGAAAGCTTTTGGTGTTTTTGTGCTAGGGTTTGAGGAGTACTGTTAGGGCACTTTTTAGCCACAGAACATGATTAAGAAATAAAGATCAGATCGATTCCAAGAAACTTTAGTCATTGCTGGTGATGTGTGCTTCTGGGCAGTGTATTCGACTTGTTCTTGTTCATCGTCTTTGACTTGTTCGTGTTCCTTGCAGTGCATGATTCTCTCAAGTCATACTAAGAGTCGAATCCTTTCGACTAAGAGATCGGAACTCCTTCGACCAGATTGATTTCACCTTCTTCGATCACGTGCTGTGCTGTTCACCCAGTTGTCGACAATAGCATCGACTGGCAGAACAGTTTCGACCACTATGACCAGGAGACGTCTCGTACGAGTACGGTGTATAGAGTTGTCGGTTAAATCTAACGCAGGTCCTCTTCTATAAGTCCAGAAGAAGGCGAGAAGAAGGCACTACGATCATTCACCCCCCTCTCTGATTGCCGTATTTGATCTTACAAGTGGTATCAGAGCCGGTTGCTATGGAGTCATAGTGGTATGTGAATCGCCCCCCTATGCTAGATGGCACTAATTTTGTGTTTTGGAAGTGTCGTATGCTAGCTTATATTGAGTGATGAACCATAAGGTTTGATTTGTTGGTCCGATCTTTCGATGAGAACGATAAGTCCGGTAGGCGTCTCTCAACTCTGACGATCTCAGCTACGAACATGCAAGGCTCAAAACCACGCAATCGCTGAACTGATTGACAAGTCGTTATCAACCGTGCACGAATACCCGGTTGACCTGACCACGAAGGTCGATTCCTGCATACAACGAAGAAGAACGCAAGAACAAGATAAATCAATCTAAAATTGCAAATAAAGATTGAAATATTGAAATTAGGATTTCAAAAGCGGTATTATGGTTGGTCTAGTCGACACAAGCCAATACACGAAGTTGCAACAAGGCTAACTTTTAACTAAACAAAATCCAAGGAAACTAGAGGGGGTGCGTCCTCCTTAAATAGGGGATGAGGAGCCATAAATATAAAATAAATAGAGGGGTGGGACTAAAGGCATAAATTACTGTTCATGTGAACAGTAATCACACCCCCAGGTGGGCCGGCGGCATATGGGCCAATTCCGGTACGATTACAAAGCCCAAATCTGCCCAAATTGGTGACATAGCACCTTCTTTTAATGATTTCAAAGTCTACAAAAAGTAATTTAGAGGTCAGGCTAGATCCGTTGGAAATATCTCGTCATTAGCTTTCCAACAAGCCCAAGAACACCCAAATCGGACTCCGTTTGTAAAAGTTATGTCTTTTTTAAGTTGGTGCTGTCAGGCTGATTCCGGAGGCCGAACTGGATTCCAGAACCGGTCCAGCTCGAGCTGCTTGCTTGTCTTGGACCAAAAGTGACATGGTGCTGTACATATATATATTTCATCATTAGGTAGCATCATATAGTTCATATAATATAAAGACACTCCTAAAAACAAGCTCACCTGATAATTTAAGTGAAGCGTACGAGCTCTTGTACTTGGAACAAAAAGCATAACAAATATGGTTGTATCCATAGGGGTCATGTCCTCATCATTGAGGCTCAAGGTAATGATGCTTGGGATAAGGTTGCTAGACTATATGAGGTTCTGTTTACTGTTACTAATATAAATAAAACAGAAATTGATTTAAACGCTCAAGCTTGTAACTTACTGTTTTAAGGGATTTCACGCAAAGAATTTGATCGTGTAGCTCATATTATGTCTACCCACTTAATATGAAAAACTCTTTCGATTATCATGAAGGAACTACTAAAATTATGAAAGTGCGTAAAAATCTTTATCAAAAAGAATATTCTGATTTTGTTATGAAGCCTGGTGAAAGCTATTGAAGATCTTTTTACTCGGTTTGAAAAAATATTGAGTAATTTGCTCCGTGTTAATATTATTCCTACCGATGAAGATAATGCAACTAAAATTTTGAGATCTTTAGGTTTTGTGTGGTTGATGGTTGCCACAACTATCAATCAAATTGTCGATTTAGATACTTTAACGAAGGATGATCTTTTCTTTAGATTGAAAACCTATGAGATGGAAGTTTTGCCATCTAATATTGATAAATTTTTATATTTAGCACTTGTGACTAGCCCTGTGCAGGCTGCTGCGTCGAGTTTTTTTTTCTTGTATGTGATTCATCTTCTTTTTCGGAGGAACAGTTCGAACAGATCCCTGAAGATGTTTGGTGTTGATCTCCTCACAAGCATACAAGGCACTTAACAATATGAGGATGAGGAAGCAAGGTGGCATGCCAAGTTTGATCAAGTGCTATGAGTATGGAGAGCCAGACCACATTAAGATGGGAGTGTCCGAATCTCAATGGGAAGGTAATTATGGAAGACAAGAATTATCGTTGTCGGCCATTCAAGATCAACAACACCAAGGGTGCCTTTTTCCGTCAGAAATTTACTGAAAAGATTCTTTCTGCTATCGAGCATCTTGATCTGAGTGATGTGGAATATGGAAGTTGTGACGACGATGACCACGACAAAGATGATGCTAAAGGTAAGAAGAAGAACAATGGTGACTTCACGGACATGTGCTTTGTGGCGAAAAACGACAACGATGACGACGATGACATTGATCCCGATGAGGTAAGACCATCATATGATGAGTTTGAATATGGTTTGATTAAATTTGCTATTTAACTAAAAAGGACAAAAAAGAAGCTGAAAAAAATAATTGTCAATAAACTTATAGCTTCTATTCCTGATAAAGAATCATGTGAGTCTTGTCAAGTTTTACATTCTGAGTTGGAGACTGCTAGGTCAATGAATGCATCAACTTGATTCAACCTAGGAATGTAAATGCTAAATTTGATGATTTAACGATGGCACATGACTCTTGTGATGAAAAGTTACAACTTGCAAATAATGAAATTGAAAAGCTCAAGTTTAGTTCATCTACATGTTTACGCTCGATTATTTCAAATGATCAAACTAAAACTTGCTCTAATTGTGGATTGTTAGAAGCTAGACTTATCTTATCTCAGAAAACAATTCAACAGATGCTTTACCACCATATATCTTCTTGCTCTAATTGTCCTAAACTTAATGAAGAAATAGAAGTTTTGAATACACAACTTAATAATTTTGCTGAAAAAGAAAGACTGGATCAATCTAGTACTTCTAAAAAACTTGTGAATGAATCTGTTAAATACACATCTTGTCTCTCTCTAGCTCAAGAAAATGAGTATCTCAAGAACGCTTTAGAGAGATTTTCCTTTGGCAAGAAAAATTTGAATATGATCCCAGACAAGTCAAAAGTGAGTGTTAAACATCATGGTCTACTATTTAATTTTGTTGAGCATGTCAGGAATAATCCTCTTAAGGTTGTTAAGCTTCTTGAACCTGGAAAATTTGAAGTAGAATCTGAATCAAAATAAATTATTTTTAAATCGACTGGTATTGCAAAGGACTCATCTTCCAAAGTGGATGTTGCCAAGGCAATAGATGCAACTTCTCATCAAGATAAGTATAAATGTACTCATTGTGGTAGAGAGGGTCATTTGATTCAATTTTGCTTTTGAAAAGCAAAGAAAGAAAAGAAAGACGGGTTAAAGAAGATTTCTGGTACTGGAGTGGAGTTTGATCAAGCTCTTTATCATCGCTTTGCTCCCTCTAAACAATTTTATGTAGGTTTAGGAGTTTTTACGACAGGACCAGTCAGACCGACGTCTGTCACGTTATCATAACGGCCGGCAGTCAGACTAGCGTGTGTCACGCGGTCATACCGGCCAGCGATCATACCGACACGTCAACTGTTGTCTGACTAGCACTGTCCAGAATCTAAAAAATTGTTTTTCCCTGCCTATTGTTGCTTCTGTTCATCACGTATTTTAGTACTGATTAGCTAAAGCTTTATTCTCTAACCCAGTACTAAGATACCTACGATTGTTCTTGCTTTGTAGGCTCATCACAAGCAGAAGAAGAATATATGGTTCATTGACTTCGGTTGCTCTCGCCACATGACCGGAGACTCTCGATGGTTCTCGTCCCTCACTCATGCCACCGATGATGAGATAATTACTATTGGGGATAATGCTCAAGGACGAGTTCTTGCAAGAGTCCTGATACTAGACCCGACAATGCGGGTATACAGGTAAATGACGCACCTGAAGACATCTTCTATGACTCTGACGACGATGAAAGGGTAAAACTGATTCACACTTCGACACACGTATCTACACCGTTTGAGTCTACAACTAGTAGCTTTGATCCTACCTGCAATGAGGTAAAAGCCACTACTGCTACACCTATGTCACCTACAACACCACAGGCTCCTCTACATATTCAATGGCGCCATCCTCCTGAACAAATGATTGGTGAGTTAGATGAGAGAGTTCTACGCGATAGGTATAATTCTGATGCCTCATATGCTTATACTGTTATTGTTTCCTCCTTTGAACCCCAAGATGTAAGTCACGCTTTATCTGATGAGTCTTGGATTAATGCCATGCATGGGGAATTAAAAAAATTTGAGCGTAATAAAGTCCAGACTTTAGTTTCACCTCCTCATGGTCATAATATTATTGGAATCAAATGGATTTTTAAGAATAAACAAAGTGAAGATGGTGTTGTGGTTAGAAATAAAGCTAGACTTGTGGCTCAGGGTTTTACCCAGGTAGAATATCTTGATTTTTGTGAAACTTTTGCACCTGTTGCTCGATTAGAAGCCATTAGAACCCTTTTAGTAGTTGCCACATCTAAGGGTTTCAGGTTGTATCAAATGGATGTTAAGAGCGCTTTTCTTAATGGCTATATTGAGGAAGAAGTGTATGTAAGACAACCACCAGGATTTGAAAATTCTAAATTTCCTGATCATGTCTACAAACTATCCAAAGTTTTATATGGTTTCAAACAAGCACTTAGATCTTGCTATGATATGATTAAATCATATTTGCTTAAAAATGACTTTCAAATGGGTAAGATAGATAAAACATTGTTTAATCTCAAGCATGACAGTGATCTTTTACTCATTTAGATTTATGTGGACTATGTCAGCTTTGGTTGTTTATCTCAAGCTCTTGTTTTTAAGTTTGCAGATACCATGAGCAGGGAATTTGAGATGAGCATGATGGGAGAACTCACGTTCTTCCTAAGCCTTCAGATCAAGCAGTCAAGCTGGGTATTTTTGTTCATCAAACAAAGTACACCAAGGATCTACTTTGTCGCTTTGACATGGGGGCAGGTAAACCAATCTCCACACCAATGGGATCCACTGTAGTGTTAGATCCTAATGAGGATGGAGAGTCTATTGATAAAAAAGAATATATAATTATGATTAGTTCACTTCTGTATCTCTCTGCTTCAAGACCTGACATCCACTTTGTTGTATGTCTGTGTCCTCGGTTGATGGAACGGAAGCCATTGTTAGGCGGCGCAGGACGGCGCAGCGATCAAGACAACGAAGTCTAACAGGCGACGCTAGACGGCGCTGCGGTTAGATCGATGTACTTTTTTTTTGCTTTTTTGTGTGGACTGGGCTGGCTCACAACCTTATACACAAGGCCTACACGATTCGTGCAAAGATTAAGTCCGAAGCAAGGGAACTAGGGTTTTCGTGCTTGCGGCGGTGGCCCACGAGCGACAATGGCGGCCTCGCGTTTCAACCGGCAGCGGCGGCTACACGGCCTTCGGCGACGGGCAACAACGGCGGGCGATGACAACGGGCTCGGGCTTACAGCAGAGGACGAGGACACGGGGGCATCGGCAGTGGATCCGATGGCCACGCGATGAATCCTACGGCGGGACGGCCTGGGCTCGGCTGTTGCACTACGAACATAATTGTCCTATGAGATCTACAATTCAAGTAGGACCACGGCACTCCTGGTACCCTACAAGTCTCTAAACAGTAAAGCATCAACTCGTGCAGTAGTACACCCGATCGACCGACCTAGCAACCAGATAAGAAGAAAAAAAAAATGTCAGTGGACGGTGAGAATCCCTAGACCCAGAAGTTTTTTGCGGCTCCCGAGAAGAACAATTCTTCACTGTTGCAGTCACTTCTTTTCTCTGTGTCTTTGTTCTTATTTTATAGTATTTTACGCTGCTTTCTCTTCCTCGAGGGGCCCGCGGAGACGGTCCGAAAAATGCACGGAAGCAGTGGAAATAAGAATTCCCTGGAGGGAAAACGACAACACGTCGCCATCCACTGTTCATCGGCCACGTGGGACCCGCATGTCGGCATGACCCACCGCGGCGCATCTTGCTGTAGCGGGCTGATTGGAACCGTCCGATGGACAAACAACGCCGAATCATGCGAGAGCCCAACTTGGAGCGAAAAAAGAGAAATCACTCTTGTTTCTCCACCGTACGTGCCCATGTTATTCTTTCGCAATTCGACGGTCAGGGTGGCCGCACAGTGGATAACCTGAACAAAACTAATTGAAAAACGAACCCTATGCGCGCAAAAGCACGTATGGTCGAGCGACTAAGGATTAACAAGTGGACGGGCGACGATGGTTTCCGCGGGAGCAGTGCGCGAGGGAGGGAGAAGCCGTTAGGCTAGGGTGGTGGTGCAGTGCAGCTGGTGCGAGGGTGGTGGTGCATGCAACTGGCGTGGGTCTGTGCTTTGGCACGACAGCGCATGTGGACAGCTCACTCACTTCTACCGCACTATACCACCCAGCTCTCTCTCTCTCTCTCTCTCTCATAACCAATTAACCTTCTCTTCTCTCTCTAGTACACACAGCTCCATCTGACTGATGCCATCCTAGAGGGAGAAAGCAAAGGAGCAGCGAGTTTGGTATATACCAGTTTTGTCGCTGACAGATTGTAAGAAGCTTGGGACCGATAAATCGATTGATCCCTCCTCTCTCTCTCTCTCTCTTCCTGTCCTGTTGACGCACCTGGTGCGTGGAAGTCTTGTTGTGTATGAGCCCTAGAGGGAGAAACTAACCAAGAGAGAGAGGGAGTGTACTAGCTGGCAAGCCTAGTACTGGTACTGTGACGAACTACTGTACGTGTGGTTGGTTGGTGTATGATCAGATTTCGATCGTTGCACTGACAAAATAGTAAGATTCACCTCTTTCATGTGTCTCCGCCGGCCTCGATTGATAGTTTGTTTTCTTGCTCCGCCATTTGGCGATGTACTCTACATCTGTTGCTTCGGTTCCATTCAGAAAGCCAGTGCCTCGTTTACAACACACACACACACACACACACACACACACACACATATATATATATATATATATATATATATATATATATATATATAAAAGGAGCATTTTTGCTACTCTCAGATGTAGTTACTTTTTATTCTATATTTCACAATATAGAGAGTATCTTGCGTAACTGAGAGTATGTATGTGTACTATATGAGTATATAATACCACTTATATAGTATTTATATATTTTTAAGGGTGGTATGTATAATTTTTTAAACATACTCCTTTTTATATGCGAATATGAAGGTATTTACTAAATATGCTAAAAACTATAGACTCTCTTGCAATTTTTTTTGTGTGATTTGCATTGGAGTATCTTATAATTAGTACATGTATACTCAAAGTGATAAAGGAGTATGTCAAACTCTTTTAGGTGGTATATCAGAGGTGGAAGTAACTACACTGGGTATATATATATATATATATATATATATATATATATATATATATATATATATATATATATATATATATATATATATATATATATAATATAATGTATACGACACTCAAAACTACAGTGTTGTCCTTGTATGTTCATAATTAAAATATATGTATTACTTAAACAAATTCACCTTTTTACCCTCAACCAGGGTTCACAATTTTAGCGAAATTTTGGAATTTTCGTTACCCTCCGAAAGAAATTCAATTCATTCAAAAAAATTGTTTGGTTTGAATTTGAACGATTAAAGTGAGTAAAAGTGGTTAATAAACAACAAACATGAAGCTAGCGCAGTGGCCATGCCAACGGCTGTGAGCTGGGTTCAAATCCTAGGTCGCGCACTGGAGTCTTTTTTTTTGGAATTTTTCAATTTTTCAAATTTAAATTTAAATTTGATCAAACGTTTGGCCAAAAATTACTGAAATTTTGATCATTTCGCTGCCAAACGTAATAAAATGCAAAACACCATCACCCCTTCTTTCCAGTGAGTCTTGACCATGGCCATGGTCATGATTAGAATTCCCTCGCCTTCCTGACTCTACCCCCTCACTCAATTTCAGTTGAGCTTCACCGAGAGGAGCTGTCACCGGGCACCTCCTTACCGCCGTCGCTATCCACCACCGCCACACCACTCCCGACCACCTCAGTCGCTATCGATAGCACTAACGACTTCTTTGTACCCTGTAGATGCCTTTGGGCACCTTAGTTGTGAAGCTCATCTGTGGTTACCATGTAGCATCGCAACGACCTCCTAAAGCCATTCTAGTGCCCTAGTTTGACTCTATTTTGCATCTGCGCTGGCCCCATTGCACGACCGAATCTACCTCACCGCTCAACGCCGCCACCGCCAATGGACTCACCTTGGACCCCTAAACCCGTTTTCTGAACACACCATGTCCTCTGCCTTCCCATCGCCGCCTATACTCCCTCTTTGTTTTCTCTCTCTGACAGCAAGCCCTGCTAGATAGAGCTCGAAAGCTAGGATCCATGTCACGCGAAAACTAGGGTGGGATGGGTCGGAGGATTGGTTGCACTGGTTTCAGTTGTTGGAGGTCCCAAATCAAATAATTTTACAGTTCAAGGTTGAAAAGTGGACTCAGATGATGTTTTAGGGTTGAGAAGTGGACTTTTTGCTTAATATGTATGATCAGAAATGCTTGACATATATATGTTTAAACCCACCCTATTTAATTCTAGGGCAATCATGTAGCCTAGTGGTAAAACATAAGATTGGTTAAATTCTTGGATTCAAAGATCTGTTCTCCTTAGAAACAAATATATGTACGGTGAAAATGGGTCGGATACGGACGAATATATATTGCCCTTCCTGTATCTTGACCCATTTTTTTTTCCCAGATACGGATACAAAGCGGGTTATTCAGGATACGGGCACGGGACGGATTCAGGTCAGAAATAGATAAAAGTAGACGGATAGTGCACGCATACATAGCATAAGAGGGGAGGAACACTATCCGTCCTGTTTTCACCCCTACCCTCCCACATCTCTTTCTCATCACACCTGTGCTAAATCTCTCTGAACAAAACAGCCTGATGGGGGAGGGTGCCGGATATCTAGTTAAGAAACCAGGAGATATTCGGTCCCGTCTCGGATTTGCCCGATATTGCCTGCTCCGAATCCGACCCTGAATCCGGATTCAACTATCATAATCCCGCCCCGAATCTGTCCGAATAGTCTAATCCCTTCTCGAATCCGGACCCAACTGGATCCGGCTCCGGATCAGACAGGAAATATCATCCCTAAATATATGCAGCTCCACCTGTGAATGTATTCTCACCTTTTGGTGCGAATTCCAGTCCCCAGTGGTAAGCTGGTAACGGCTGGTCGGGCTCCTTACCATGTACCTTATCGTTTTTTTCTTTCTTTCTTTTCTCCGTATTTTTCTTGCGTCCTCAACCTTGGTTATATCTGTACTGTCTATAAAAATGTGAGCAAACCCTGGCAAGTACACGAGTGACAAATGACGATGCATAAATTAATTAAGACGGTGTAAGATGAAAAGGACACATGCAAATCAATTCGATGTAAGACTAGGAACCCCGGCCGCATTGACTCCATATTAAATGGAGTACTAATCGGTGCAAAATCATACACAGGAATCACATGGTCCGTGTTCAAATCCAAGCGTATCTCACTTTAAATCCCAATCCATTCGCATGATACATGCATTAGTATATAAGACTTACATAGTTACTTTGACCACTATCCCTGTTCATGCTCGTTCTGTTTGACCCCCAGCGTATACCTTGTGTAAGTTTTACGAGCAACTTAATTAAGCTAATCGACCAATGGTGCTTAATTAAGCTAATCGACCAATGGTTGCTTAATATATGTGGCACAGCCTAAAGTTTCAAAAAGTATAACTAAAGCCCCAATATATACCTTCCTATATATAGCTCAATAAAAAAAAAAAGCTAGCTAAGACTAGCTGCATAACACATCAGAGCAAAAGTTAGCAAAAACATCAGGATATACTATTGCTTAGCACTGTAGAGAGAAGAAGATGATGATCGAAGTTGGGAAGATAAACAGATTTTGTAGCAGCTCGATCAAGAGGAACAAACACACTTACCAACCCACAATCATTTGTTCCACTAGGGACGAGAATGAGAGAGAGAGAGAGAGAGAGAGCAGCCGACAAGGCCATTAAGCGCGCTCCTAGGAGCCGGAATAAATCCAGCTAACGCGCGGACAAGGAGGAAGCAAACAGGCGCGCGCTGCACCGCCACCAACCCAACAAACACGGTCGAGCTAGCACAAGCGCGCGCACACACGGAGAGCTTTCCTATTCTGATTATTTCGAAATCTTGTCGTAGGATTCGCACCTTGCAAAGCACGATTATGCAAGTTATAATATCTAAACTTGACATGCCTACGTATATTGATTGGACCGGGACGTGTAGCCGGTTAGCCAGGAGGAGCCAAACCCAGACACACGCACGAAGGTTCACAGGCAAAAGGCCCGGCCAATGTTGGAGCGTACGTACGTACGCTCGTACTTGGTACGCTCTCCCGTCTACATCAAGGCTGCCAAATGCACGCATACGGACGAGCACGCGCACAGTGCCCGACTGCCCGCGCGGGTACGTGCGTACCACACATAATTTGTACGCCGCTCGTCACCGGCCACTCGCTAGACAGCGGCCGCGGTCCTTGCCGCGTACTGCACACGGCCGGCCTTCCATCTATCCGTCGATAGTGCGCCTACCTGCAGTACGGCTCCCTGGCCCAGCCTCTCGCTGGGCCACTTGTCGCCTTCTCCAACGTCGTTTAGGAAGGATTGTACTTGCACGGGTAATTGTGCCTATATATGCGTCGTCGTCTCACTCCGGTTAGTTGGTATGATCCGGATGCTCGCGGTAATGCAGATAATCAACACGAAGTATAAATAATATATTTTTTACTATATAAATAATATTTAACAGAGGTACTATATCAACACGAAATATGTAGTGTAAATCCAGTAGCTTTTGATCTAAATATTTAGTTTTTCATCGTTTTCTAATGTAAATTACTGTAGATTCTCAAGGTTCTATTACTGTCGTTTATATTAATTGTGTGATGGGACAGTCTCAAAGGAGCCGGATGGTGGTAACCGGAACGAAACGCCAGTGGCATTTGACATGTCACCGTGTCATTTAGGCTCACGTACGGCTTTACTTCTGTGGACATGGATTGCTGCAACGTGGTAAGTCATGATTTTTTTTTAAATATAGTAACAACATCAGGTAGCTGCGTAATTTTCCGGTCATTATTCTGTTGACGTGTACATAATTTCACTGTCTGTGTATACGTACTTCCATAAATTGCCCTCTATCTCGATCTGGCTGGTCAATCTGAGCCGTCCATTAATTTCTTATTTTTTAAATGCTTTCATGGACACACAGATCGCCCTCTCGACCGGCCTGGTCAGTCTGAGGTGGCATCCATTGTTTTCATCTCTAGCTAGTGTGTTTCCATGCAAGGATTGTACTTGCACGGGCAATTTTGTCTCTATAAGTCGCCCGGTTAGCTAGGCTGGTTTGAGCCGTCAATTATATTGATTGTTTGATCTAACGGTCTCGAAGAAGACGAATGGAGGTAACCATCGAGTGTTCCGGTCAGCTGGTCTTGAACGCATTGCAACACCGTAAGTCACGACTTTATGTAGGTAATTTCGCCGTCTTTAAATACTTCCATGGACACACAAATCGCTCTCTGTCCCTCAACCGGGCTAGACAACGCCATCCATTGTTCCGATCACTAGTGTTTCCACGTAGTTTCACCGTCAATTGCTCCGCGAGCTTTTGGTCGGACGAAAATTATCCGCTTCTGTTACACCCCCTACACAGAACATTAGTTAGTAGGAGTGCAATCACTACTACAAAAAGACTAATATTGGACGCTTCATCACATACGGTTGAACAAAACAGTCAGTATTAAATATAATCACACACAATTTTAGTTTAGCGACCATCTGTCTTAGTGGTTGTGCTAAAAACCGTCTATGAAGAGGTAATATCACAGACGATTCATGTTGAAAACCGTCTGTGAAGTATCGCAGACGGTTCTGAACAAGAACCCACTACTACAAAATATGTCATAAAATACGCCTCATCACAAACGATTCTTTGAAACCGTCTGTGATAAAACAATCACAGACGGTTCCAAGAAGAACTGACGAGGGTTGAAACCTCTATATATTATTTAATACATAAAAAAGACCATACACCATCATGGTCGTAACCCCTAAGGCTAACGACCTCACTGGTCGTAAGGATTTCAGATGTTACATAATATAGAAAGGGAACGCGGCAAGGCTACTATAGCACAAATAAAATTTTACCGCGCAACCAAGGAACCACCGCAAGTAATAGATCATGAGATTACTGCTAGATGCACCGACTCGTAGCGGAAGTAGAGTCGTAGCGAGTTGATGCAGTCGTAGTCGTACTCACGACGCGTCTCCTCCTTTGAGTGGTTATACTCGAAGCGCGTCTGCTCCTCCGAGTGGTCGTACTCGTCGCGAGACTTCTCCTCCGACTCCTGTGAACGTCACAAGTTGCGGATCGTCCCAGTGCTGATGCTTCGCAACAACACCCCCGAGGTATCCACACGTACGGGGCAGGATCACCACGCGCTGGAGTGCTAGCACCGGCAGCGTGGTTGAGAAGGCGTGGCTATTAGGGTTTCAGGAGTTCTTCCAAAGAGCATCCTCTTGCTCCCACACCCCAAGCCACCGCCACTCTTTATATAGGCATCCATGATGGGTCTCGACCTGGAGGCCCATTAGGAACTCGTGGCCTATACGAATTCGGATCACCATCCAAAACAGATCCTTACCCTTTAAGTGTGCGACCCCACAGGTTCATGTGTAATTGGTTATGACTTGGAAACTCTTTTCCGATCACTAGTCGTTAGCGGTACCTAGCAGCACATAACGATTCTCAAATACACATAGAATATATCAGACGAATCTTGATGTAATATGATCTATGATCAGGTCCTCATCACTTACGATCAGTTCGTATCTCCATACGACCAGATCGTATTAGGTTTCGACCAGTTCGTAACTCCTTACGACCAGATCCTTACCATTCTGTGATTACGTTTGACCAATCTACGACCAGCTTGTATCTCCATACGACTAGTCCGTAACTGGTCGAACTAAGCGACCTACTCATGCATTCTCCCTTTGCCTCACGATGTCTGGTTGAACTCCAGGTGAGATTATGTGTCAACCATGGACTGTTTAATACTTTCTCGATCGAGTGTCGGATAACATCATATGGTCGACACTTCGACCACTAGTGGCATGGCCATGCACTTTCTTTATCCGATCACCACGAGGGGCCAGAGACATCTCTCTTGTTATGTTAGGAGGGGCAAATCTCATCTCGACCAGTCACATCCCTCCGCATGTTTCATAGCATACCCGAAAGCTACCTTTATAACTACCCAGTTACGAGTAGCGTTTGGCCACCCCTAAGAGTGCTATTACACATGTAGGGAACCATGCTGATCTCAGGTCTAAAGATTATACATCATCATTACTTGAGACCAACTAATGACACAAAGATTCATAACAATCTCAATAGTGTCTCAATGATGGGTCTATCCAACACCATGTTCTCAAATATGTGCTCACATTATTGATTCGATATCTCCATATCCATGACCGGTGAAACCAGGTCATCAATCAATACATGTGCTAGTCATAGAGTCACTGGTGTTCCGACCATTGACCTTCGACCAGGGATACATTTAGAATGACATCATATAAGTTAAAGAGTTCCACCAACAAGTCACATACTTATTGATCTATAACAAATGATTCATTCAAGGAACACGATAACATATTATCAAAATCATGAACATAATAAAATATCATCATCTCTATGATTACCTCTAGGGCATATTTCCAACAAATATGTACTCTGGTCGGACAAGGTTCCCAACCTACTCTCCGACCAGTCGAATGCTCATAAGGCTTTGAACTGGTATCTGAGTCTGAGTCCAGATATATTATTTACCGCGTGACGAATGGAACATGTGTTGTATGTTCCATACCACGCGACGTTACATAACTCTAAGACACTGGAGTATGGTTAAATGACTCACTGATATATAACCGCACAACAGTTAATACATTGTCAACTAACGCCTCTCTCCGACCAGACGCGTCACTTCCCAACAGACGTCTCTTCAAGGGATAACTGTTAACGCTTCATCAACTACATAAGGAGGATCACGGAAGGTGGAGAGGGTGGATCAGAAGAGAGATCGATTGGAAGGCACTTCAGAAAACCACTATTCGATTAGTTTGCAACACCATAGTAGGCATTACGCTCCAGTGGTACTTGGATTAGCCTCTTTATTCAGATTACAAGCACTCCTTGTAATAGCCAGTTCATAGCAATAAAGGGCAGTCTCATTCCTTTCTAGGAGATACGTGCCATTTTTCCTCCGTTTTTTATATATTTGTAAGTTCGGTGATTTGATCGTCGACAAGAACCGTCTGTGATATGGACCTATCACAGACGGTTCGTGGTCAGAACCGTCTGTGATACTTCGTGGTCAGAACCGTCTGTGAAGTATCACGAACCGTCTGTGATAGCTTCATATCACAAACGGTTTGTAATAAGAACCGTCTGTGATATGCTGCTATTATATATATATACACCTGGTCCCGACAGAACCCTATCTGAATCATTTGAGTCGCCACCCTGCTGCCTCCTCCCCTATTGCTCCACTGCTGCCTCCTCCATTGTGCCAACATGGAGAGGAGAAGGAAGAGAAGAAAGGAGGCAGGGAGGAAAACGAAGGGAGGAGATCTCGCAGGATATTCGTCGTGAGCTCTGAGGGTAATGATCTGTACACAACCCTTTATATTTGCTTTAAGGTTAATAGTTAGAGTATTTGTGGTTTATTTGCTAAGGAGAAAGGGACACTAGGGACTTGCCCCTTGACAAAATGATGCGTGCATTTGGACCAGTGGCTCACCACTATCCCGTGAAGAAGATGAGGTCGGGGAGGTTCTGGAATGGCTTGTCGACATTGAGCAACGATGGAGGTGATGAGGTTCACGGTCATGGCACGCTTCGAGGCTAAAGGTGCTACAAGAAGGTGCGTGTTAGCTCACTGGTGCTCTAGAGATGGTGTAGTTGCGAGGAAGTGGACAGGGACTCACCGTGCTTCGAGAAAGTTCAAAAAAAGCGACAACGGCTGAGGATGAAGAAGAAGATAGTGAGATTCATATTCACAGCGAACTGGCCTACGTTAAGTGAAGCATTAGTTGTAGGGGAGTCGGAACACATGATGACACACTCGAGAGAGGTTCAAATCTTCTGGAGTGGCGGGAACGTAGTGGCTTAGATCGAGTGCACGCCGGAGCCGAGAACGAAGGAGAACACAATCAACTATGAGACTCCTAGGGCTACATTGAGCAAAGCAGATGGATGAGTGATGCATGACGATCAAAACGACGCGAATATCGTGTGCGGGGAAGCTCACCCGAGCGGCAGAGCTGCGGAGGCACGCTCACTGGCATCGAAGACGACATAACCATTCCCACGAAATCACTGAGAGATCAAGCTCGGGTTTGTGCAAAATGGAACGTGGGCGAGCTTAGGATGTCAATGTGCGCTCTGTTGTTTAAGTAGTTGGGATAAATGCGCAAGAAGAACGACGATACGCCGTCGATTGCGTGAGAAACTCGCGGGCGACCTCGAGTCTCTCCGTCCTCGTGGGAAATAGGGTCATCGACGAGGTGGATAGCATGGGCGAAAGCAAGTGGAGGTGATGGGGGTGGTTGGGGCGAAAGCAAGCGACGGTCTTGAACCATGGGCGAGTGGCGGAGCGGGCGAGGTGAGCTGGTGCGCTGGCGTGCGAGCGAGAGGTGGACGAAGGGTCCTAACGGGTAGAGTCACCTTGTCAGTGGGAGAGAAGAAAGGTACTGGAGAGGGCGCGAGCGAAGTGGGCCGAGTTGGGTTTCGGCCCAAAAGTTCAGCATGAATTCAAATTAGGTTTTTGAATTTTTCAACTACTTGATTGTTGTTTGAATTACTAACCATAGTAAATGGGTTCTAAAATTTATGAAATTGTTTGCGGAGGCTTCTAACACAATATAGTTCCTTGTGTAAAATTTTTCGGATTTTATCGGTTCTGTGATTTTCTAAAAAATTCTTCAAAGTTGTTGTTTTCATTTGTTAATTGCTTAAAAAATAGATTATGCTCAAATAAAATTTTCCCACATATTAATATGCTCAAAATTATTCCCAATTTATTTTCATTATACTTTCCCAAAATTAAGATTTTTGGGACGTTACAATCTCGTATTATATTTCGTATTTTTTTTTCTCAGAATTAGAATCGCACACGGATAATATCAGATACTCATTTATCCATTCCGTATTCGCTCCGCAAATCTTGAGACGGTCTTTTGGACGCTCCATTTGCACCTCTATCTTGACTGGGCAGGTCGAGATCGATCTGAGGCCTCCGTTGTTCCGACCAAAAGACATGAACGCGCTACACACCTAGCTACACGGCGGTGACTAGGCAACAGTGACATCGGTCTGACGACGGATGGGGTCATGCATGGCCTGGAGCATACAATTTGCCGTGTCTTTGCTCGGAAGGAAAGGACCGATCGGTGGAACGACGGCGACTCTATGTATACAATCAAGTCTGAAAAGGAAGGCAGGAGACGAGGAAATTCCGCCGCGATGGCAACAGGCGAAGGTGGGCGCGCGCAGCCGCCGAGGGATCGCCCGGCCGGTCGGAGACGCCGGTCGAGCGCGATGGATGGTGCTGGTCAAAACCGCGTGCGCGCGCTAGTGGTCTCCACGGCGCCACCCACCTCCACTAGCTCGCGTCCGTTTCCCACACGCGCGCACTGGTTGCGTGCCAATGGGTAGAATTAGCTAGATTAATTGACGATGTGCATGATAGATAGACAAAGATTCTTAGCTAGCTAGCTATTGGACGGGCTCGGGCTCGTGAAGGCTTGGAGAATATATCATGTACGGAAGTTGTATGTATTTTTTTTTGAAATAAGTCGAATTTCTAACCTTGCGGTGCGCTTGAGATCCGTACTGAGGCCGGCGGGTTCATCTTCTCCAGCGGTGGGCGGCGGTGGCACCGACGGATGCAGACGAGGAAGAGGGCGGTGGGGGTGGCGACGACGGATCCAGTGGTGGCGAGCCTCTGGAGATCAGGAAGAAGGTATGCCAGCGGCGGGAGGTGGGGGGTTTGGAGGCGTCGGTAGCTGCTACGGGAGGTGGCAACGGCGGGGCAGCTGCTACGGGAGGTGGCAATGGCAGGGGTGGTGCTTGCCGGCGGGCTTTGCCAATGCCGAAGGTGGCGCAGGCGCAACAGCGGAAGGCGGTGCGTGGGAGCAAGGGGGAAGGTGGGGTTAGGATTTAAGTGTTGGTTTACGTTGGAGATAGGGAGGAGACCTTTGGATATTTATCCAATGGTAAAAAATTGGATTAATTTTGGGCCATAAAAAATAGTCCGTTGATGTATAGCTAGATCCATATGTGTATCACTTTTTCTTTTTTATGTGAAGGAATTGGTCTTCAGTGCTATGCGTATGCATGACACGCATGGATGGATGATGAATTTGGGGGTGTCGTTCGGGGCCATGGAAAGCAAGAAGCAATATTCCAACGGACAGGGCGACGACAACGATCCGAGTCTCCAACTAGAGACTGAATTATTGTATACTATTAAGTTACTATATATTTCCTGGCTATGGACCTCTCCATGGTCCCCCGTCGATTCCTTGCTTCCTTCCATCCCATTCCATTCCAATATTCCATTTCCATCACACACCCTATGATCAATAAGAACCACAGATACATGAACTCAATCAACTAGGGATCTTATACATTGTATTTTATTACATGTAGTAGTAATATATGCCGTTATTATCTGATATAACGTACTACACGTATTAATCTATGTCTCTGGCATAACCGCAAAACGAACGTAGGGCGTGATATCTCTAATAATAACTATCATCAACGTGCATAATTCTTCAAACCGTTGAGACACCTCTTGGCATGGACAAATGCCCCCCGGACGCTATATAAGGGATAACGCCGGTGGATAGAAAAAAAAAGAGGTAACACAAGCAAACAACAGAATATACATGAGTCATTAGTTCTAGCATTCGGTAACTTCTCTCTTGTTGTAAGCACAATCAATACAAGCACACAAGATTATGGTCGTTATTATCACAGGAGAATATCTGAACCTGTCTAAATCTACATGTTTCATCCTGTGTAGTCTCGATCAAGGTGTCCTCTAACATTCATTTCATAAGTTCGATATCCCCCAGAGTACTAGTTCGAGTATTTGTAGCGGTGGCAATTCAAGGACCAGTGCACCCACCCGGCCATAATGTAGCTGGCTAGAGGTGTAGTGTAGATGGGGTACTGGACTGCTGTGCGTATGTACAACAACGAGTTCTTGCAGGATTGTTATGATCCGCGATTTCTACCTTTTGGAGTGTAATTGTATATTGGAAGAACCCGTGGGGTCTGATCTGGAAAAAATTGTGGCCCCGTCGTGCAGCAAAGAGAAGAATGGTAATTGTAAAAGTTAACCTTCAATTAAGGCAAGCATTTTCGTTCAACCAAGTTATTAGTTTATAATAAATTAGCAGAGTGGCCCGTGCATTTACAAAACTAAATTTGTTTTGAAGTTTGTAGTGAGAAATGATACAACTTAGATGCTTCATAATATATTTACGTATCTTATAGCTATTTAGATTTTTAATATACTATAAACATTAGAACATGACAATAGAAGCTAGAAGGAAAATGCAACTTGAGTAACGTAATTGATGTATGAGCTTTCATGGAAGAAAATCATGAGTATAAGAAGTTAACCACTCTCCATTATGTATACATTATGTAGCTGCATACCCTTAACTCTTTTCTAAAATGTTTGCATGCACATGTACCACTGTTAATCTCAAGCAATATATTGATTATATGTGCAACAAAATTATCTTATTAGTTTACATGGTATTAGAGTATCTTGCCCACGTATATACCGATGCACCATAGACGACCTACCCTGAATTTATCTTCCCTTGCATCAGTTGCCCCACTGAACCTTGTGTCTTCTATCTCTTCTCCCTGCCATAATTTTTCTGCTTCAACCTCAAAGAGCAAGTCCAATTCTTGATGAATATCTCTCAGTTGCTACCATTTCCAATGCAATACTCCACCACATAGTTATCATCTACTTCTCTCCAATTATCGCTTAATGATGACCGTTGTGACATCTACACGTATATGCGTGCAAATATCGTCGATCCCTGCCGGGACACTCGCCGCGCTCTCTCCAGTGGCCCCAAGCCTATTCCTCATTGTTGCACTATCTCTACTTCGAGCTATTTGCTTTTTTGTTTCTGTACGCCTATTCTTCTATTCGTAGGATGCATGCATGTATATACACATGCATGATGTTATACATGCTCGATGTCTTCTTCTCCTATGTCGGTTGCTCCTCTTCTTCGATGTTATCCAACTCAACGATGTGGCTTCCTCACTAACTGCGACAATCTCCCATCTTCACAGATGTCGGTATGTCTGCCTTAGTCGTTGTCTAACGATAGTGAGAATCTTCTCGCCATCGTTGGTGACACAATGTCACTCACCAACAATGGCATGCTCCTAGCTACCCGATGATCACATATCGTCGATAGCTCGTATTTAATCCAAAGCTTCACCCCCCTCTGCTATGTCTTCTCCATTATCGAGTTTCTTTGACATAATGTCACTCACCAACAATGGCATGCTCCTAGCTACCCGATGATCACATATCGTCGATAGCTCGTATTTAATCCAAAGCTTCACCCCCTCTGCTATGTCTTCTCTATTATCGAGTTTCTTTGGCCATTGACTTCTTCAACAACGTCAATGCGCACCATTCGGCGTCACAACACTTGGCTCCTTTGACTCCAGTCTTTCTGTTCAACGACTCCAGCGAGCAGCACGACATTTGTAATACCCCGGCCTGCTTGTAGCGTGGCCCATATGGCCTATGAGGAGTTGTGTGGTGGGATTAGTCCCACATTGCTTGTCTCAAGTGAATTGTACTAGTATATAATGCCTGTTGGATCCAAACATAGCACCTCCGGGTTAACCCTTTTACACAAAGCGAGGACGAAAGTGTAAGTGAGGTGCTATGTGTGGGCTGGTCCGCCCCATGGTGGGCTGGGCATTGAGCCGATTTTGGGTCAGGGTGTTACAGATGGTATCAGAGCATCAACCTTGTTGCACGCAGGCGTGCGGGACGGGGCGCGGCATATAGCGCATGGCACATGTGGGCCGGAGTGGACACATGGCATGGCATATGTCTTAAGACCTGGACGCACGGACGTGTACCGAGGGGTGGTTACAGGGCATTTGCACAGATGTGCGGTATCTTTGCCGAGCGTCGGCCCTTAAGGGGGTGAATGTAATACCGGCACCTTGTAGCGTGGCCCATGTGGCCTATGAGGAGTTGTGTGGTGGGATTAGTCCCACATTGCTTGTCTCAAGTGAATTATACTAGTATATAATGCCTGTTGGATCCAAACATAGCACCTCCGGGTTAACCCTTTTACACGAAGCGAGGACGAAAGTGTAAGTGAGGTGCTATGTGTGGGCTGGTCCGCCCCATGGTGGGCTGGGCATTGAGCCGATTTTGGGTCAGGGTGTTACAACATTGTCCTTGTTGAACAGGTAAGGTGAGTAGTATGGAACTATTCTCATCTACATCGCTACTCCCTCGGCTATTCGCTTCCTTGTGGATCAATATCTTCTTGTTGGACAGATCGACGCCACTGCATTCTTTCGTGGTCTCCTCCGACACCATTCACGATATCCTCATTATAACTTATATTTAATTTATTTAAAATTTAAATTATTAAGAGATTTTATTTTGGAATTAGTATGGAAATCAAATTGCAAAAAAAATTATATTGTTATTTTTTATTTAATTTTATGCCGAGTTATATTTATTTATAGATTTTACTTCGGAATTTGTATCAAAATCAAAATGTTTATTTTATTTTATTTTTATTCCAAAATCATTTTTTATTGTTGAAATTTGTATACTAATAAAATTGCTATTTTTGGTTTAATTTTTATTCCGAGTTATATTTATTTAGGATTTTATATAGGAATTCGTATGGAAATCAAATTGATGATTTTTTTTGTTTTGAATTTTATTTATTTAAGTATTTTACTTTGGAAATAAAATTTTACTTTATTTTATTTTTATCCTAATTTTCATGAGGTTCATATTGGAGTATATTATAATTAGTATATGAGTATACCCAAAATGATAAAGTGGTATATCAAGAGTTTTTAGGTGGTATATCAGAGCCGGGAGTAATTACACCCAGGAGTAGAAATTATTAATCCTATAATATATATATATATATATATATATATATATATATATATATATATATATATATATATATATATATATATATATATAGGAACATATCTAGTGCTAATGGGTAATTGAGTGCTAAGATGCTAATATCAATCTTGACCGTTGGATCACAAAGGGTGTTTAATGCAGGACATTAGAAGTGGGAGCATGCAGGCTGTTTAATGTAGGCGTATTAATGAAGGCGCATTGGAGGTGAGAGCACGCAAAGTGATTAAATGGTTTGGGGGTGGGAGCTCGCATTAATCTTGACTGTTCAATCCAGATCCAACGATCAAGCTGGCATTAGCACCTTAGCACTCAATTACCCATTAGCACTAGATATATTCCCTACATATATATATATATATATATATATATATATATATATATATATATATATATATATATATATATATGTATGTATGTATGTATGTATGGAGTATGTACTATCACTTTAATATACCACTTAAATGAACATATTATACTTCTTTATCACTTTCAATATACTTAAATACCAATCATAAGATACTCCAATGTGACTTGCTTAAAAAATTTCCAGTGGAGCCCTTTATTTTTGTTATATAACCTTTTTCATATATAAAAGACGTATGTACACAAATTTTGCTATAAAAAGTGGGTTTTAATTAAAAAAAAAATCATAAAAATCACTTTGGGGTATCTTATAATCATTATTGAAGTGTGCTCAAATAGATAAAGAGAGATCATCATACGATTTAAGTAGTATATGAGAAGTGGAAGTACGTACTCCTAGGAGTACCATACCATCTCTCTCTCTCTCTCTCTCTCTCTCTATATATATATATATATATATATATATATATATATATATATATATATATGTATGTATGTATGTATGTATAGTTATTGGTGGTTTTACTTTGGAATTTGTATCAAAAATCAATTTGCTAATTTTATTTTATTTTTATTTCGAATTTCAGTTGTTTTTTGTTGGAATTCGTATAATAATCTAATTACTATTTTTTAAAATTTTTATTTTGAATTATGTTTATGTAGTTATTTTACTTAGGAATTTGTATCAAAATTAAATTGCTATTTTATTTTTATTATGAACTTCAATTATTTTTCCATTGTGTTTGTGATGGACTCTTACTTCTATATTGTACTTGATATTTTCCATTGTGTTTGTGATGGACTCTTACTTCTATATTGTACTTGATATGGACTCTTTCGTTTAATCTATATCGTTATAATATGGACTCACCATAATCATCGGTGTAGATGTTTCTCCTTTTCCACCGATTAACATGGAAATTTTTAGCTCTTGAAAGCGAACGTGATGATTTTTTTCTATCGTTTTAATAATATAATAGATAGATAGATAGATGTGTTCATGAGTATGGCAACACTTTGTATACGAGGGGATTTGTCTTTAAAACTCCTTATAAATATGGTCTTAGTACTCCCTCCGTTGCTTTTTACGTGTCATGTACTTTAAAATGTAGTAATACAATTTTAATATTATGAAAGTATTTTTTAACAATAAATCTAATATTATAATTTTTACATAGCCGATCTACATAGTTTCAAACCTGTTTGCGGTGACGGCGCGGATTCCAGGAAGTTAAGTTTAAAAAAAGGAAAGGGTCTATATTAACTAATATGATTTTCTTTTCCAATTCCTCGGTGAAAAAAAAGAGGAATCATTCGAACAGCAACAATATTATATTCCTGTGTTACATCACACACAATGGGCGCACATGATTAATTAATTAATTATTGATTAGGTTGATTTGCCAAATTGGATGTCAGAGCTAGCTAATCAAAGCAAGTTAATCATGCAGCAACAGTCCAATCCAGGGACTACAACCCAGGGCACTGCCTCGCCATGATGCTCTGCACAAGGGGCTGCATGTGGATTAGTTCCTCCCAATCATGGTCAAGGCGCTAATAATCCCCTCATTAGCCATGATGGCATTTGATTTAACTAGATTAAATTGAAGGCCTCTCTCTCTCATCCATCCATGGCCAGCATTTAGACAATCAAGTGGTACTGTGTGGGGATCAAGTGTGTGTACTGATTTTCAACATAGAGCCCCTCCTCTCCACTCCCACTGGACACCCACTGAAAACCACCCCCCCTCCCAAAGTGCTGCTGCCAGAATGGACCAGCGCATGGGACCAGACATACATATATGCATATGCATGCATGCCCTAGCTACTTGCTCCATTCTCTCTCCCTCTCTCACATCACACAATAAAAACCTTTGCCCAGGCCCTGGCATGCTTGTTTCCTTGGAATCTCTCTCTCTCTCTCTCTCAGTTGGACACATGTTGCTTGGTCCACCCTCTAGCAAAGCTAGAGCTAGCAGACATGCATGGGCAAGGATATGTATGTCTAGAGAGAGAGAGAGAGAGATGTAGGGGTTATGTTGCTCGAACACAGGTATGGAAGGGAGAGACCGTAAGTACGTTGAGAAGGTGATACTTGGATGGAAGTTTTTTTTTTCTGATGGTAATGTTTCTGCTGCGAAAAATCATGAATGAACTGCTAGCTCTTGTCACAGAAATGTTGGTTAATTTGGCCCACCCTCTGCACTAGACCTTGCATGCATATGTGGACAAGCCTACGTATGTTGTACGAGGAGAACTACAAATTGTTGATATATAACTGCAGATGACCGCGATAGATGTTCTCATGCTGATGGTAATTCTTCTCAATTTTTTTTTATGGAAACAGTCTGTCAAGTTTTCAGATATATTTTCTGCACTGTCGTACCAAAGATCGAACCGAGGACACGAGCCAATGAGCTGTGCACTCCCGCGCTCCACTATTGGGATCCCATCCTATCCCCAACAAAATTATTACATGACAATAGGTAATATTTTTGAAGCATTAGCAGGAGAGTTACCCAATTATATTAATAAAGCAAGAAAAAAATAGATCGAAAAAGGAAAAAATATATTGTCACCGTCCCAACAGAGTAGACAACACGGACAAAGAAGAGACCCTTTTGAACAACTAGTGAAACAACCTAACAAGCAGGCTAAGGCAACACCAACTAGGTACAACAGACACCGATCGACTCTTATGCACCCAAGCCACACACCACAGCCAAAGTAAAGCCGACTCCCTCACCACCTAACATGCTGAAGTTTCTGGCAGTCGAGTTAGCAATGCAGAGGTTAATCAAAGCACAATGCTTGAAATAGAAGACTAGAAGCAAAAATACGAAGAATCAAAGCTCTGCCCGCGGGACAATAGATAACATATCTTAATTCTTTGAACTATAGGATAATTCAATGAAATATATACTCTGCCCGCGGGACAATAGATAATATATCTTAATTCTTCGAACTATAGGATAATTCAATGAAATAAATAGTTTAGTAAACTAATATATATACCGCCACAGATAGGAGCTCGAGTCTAACGGTGGCTTTCATGCCTGTCTACTCGTATCCTACAAGTGAAGCAAAGAATCAAAACCCCATGTTCGATCGATATCTTAATTTCCTCGGCGGTAGGTTCTACGACACAGTAAATTTTGAAAGTTTAGGTAAATGGAAAGGTTAACCGCAGCTAAATTACAAAATGTCAAAACCAATGTCATGTCTCGCAAAGCACGTTGTGCAGTTACTCGAGTCCCTTCTTGCAATATCCATCGTAGATAGCTCCATCTTCCAAATGTTAGATCTCTTTGTTAGATCTCTTTTCTTTGTATAGATCTGGTGTTCTTGGTTTGGGTTTGAGAGAAACCGAGAGAGAGAGACGGTTACCGTCCGAAGTAGATGATGATGAATTGGCCATTGCGGATCGTCCTTGAGATCTGCGCTAGGGCAGCGACGGTCGGTGGAGAGGGGCGATACTCCTCGGCAGTTGCGTGTCCCGGCCGGAGGCGAGGCCGGCGGTAGTTGATCGCGTCGGTTGAGGCGGCGGTGGACAGTCCCGTTGCTGGCTGCGCTCCCTCTTAGATCGGATTAGGGTTTTGTCCGGGTGGGGTTTGTGGCTCCGTTCAACCTCGTGATCTGTGCCATCGGCCCCCACCCTCTCTTTTATAGCGCAGTGCAACAGGGGCCCATTAGCTATGAATTTGGGCTATACGCCCCCGATCAGGGCGCGAGGCATTTGGCCGTTGGGCCAAATGCCTCTCCGGGAGATCATTCCAACATTCTCCCCCTTGATCTCATTCTATATTTCATCTCTTAATTGCTTTTGACTTTATTTATTCCATCACAGATTAATGTATAGAACATGTTTCATCGTCACGGTCAATCGCCGATAGATTCAACAGCTACAATACACCTCCCTGTTATGAAATAGTTACATTAATCTTTTGGGCCATCTTTTAGTCCAGGATTCATAGGCTTTCCCTTAAACCCATGCCGGCTATATGTTCTCTGAACACGTTGGGTGGTAAGCCTTTAGTAAGCGGATCCGCTAACATTTTTGCGGTACTTATATGCTCAAGACTTATAATTTGATCCCGAACTTTATCTTTCACAACATAGTACTTTATGTCAATGTGTTTGGCAGCACCACTTGACTTATTGTTGTGGGCATACATTCTCGGGTTCATTATCGCAGACAACTTAAGTGGTCTATTGATGTCGTCAACCACTTTTAAACCGGGTATGAACTTCTTTAGCCGATTCACCGCCTGTAGCCTCATAACATGCTACAAACTCGGCATACATTGTGGGCGATGTAGTGACGGTTTGCTTTGAGCTTTTCCACGATATAGCTCCTCCAGCGAGAGTGAAGACATATTCGGATGTCGACTTTCTATCATCTCCCGCAAAATCGAATCAGATACCCCACTATATGGAGTAAATCGATCTTACGTATGTCATCATGAGGCCTTTTGTTCCTTGCAAATAACGCAAGACTTTCTTTATCAATTTCCAATGTTCTATTCGAGATTGCTCGAATCGCCAAGTAACCCAGTAACAAAAGCTAAGTCGTATGCGTGTGCACACTTGAGCATCTTGTAAGCTTCCGACACCAAGCATATGGAACCGCTTTCATTTGATCGATCTCATCTCGGTTCTGGGGCATTGAAAATCCCCATATCTGCCGCCCTTGACTATAGGTGCGGTGAAGGACTACATTTATGCATCCCAAATTTCTTTAAGACTTTCTCTATATATGTCTTTTGTGATAGTCCCAATATCCCTTTGTTTCTATCCGGTGAATTTGATCCCTAGAACGAACGAAGCTTCACCAAGATCTTTCATATCAAAGTTTGAGGACAAAAACTTCTTTGTCTCGATGTGAGGCTAACATCACTACTAGCCAAGAGGATATCATCCACATACGAGATTAGGAAGATAAACTTCCCATCTTTAAACTTTGTATAGACACGCTTGTCCTCTACATTCTCTTTAAACCCAAATTTTCTTATTGTCTTGTCAAACTTCAAGTACCACTTGTCTTGAAGCTTGCTTTAACCCATAGATCGATTTCTTTAGGTGGCATCCCATTCTTTCATTTTCTTCCATGACAAAACCTTTTGGTTGTGCCATGTAAACATTTTCCTCCAAATCCCCATTAAGAAATGCCGTCTTTACATCCATCGATGTAACTCTAAATCATAATGTGCTACTAATGCCATTATGATTACAAGAATCTTTACATGAGACCGAGAAAATGTCTCATTGTAATCAATCCCTTCTCTTTGTGTAAATCCTTTTGCCACAAGTCGCGCTTTGTATCTTTCTACATTCCCTTGGGAGTCGAGTTTTGTTTTGTAGACCCATTTACCCTCTTGTTTTGGCTCCTTTAGGAATAATTTCCAAGTCCTGACTTTATTAGCCTTCATGGACCTCATTTCCTCTTCCATAGCTTCAAGCCATTTTGAGGAATTTTCGCTTCTCATGGCTTCTTCAAATGAGGTGGGGTCATCCTCCATTTGAAATTCCTCTGATGATAAATCGATAATCATCGAAATAGTGATCTTCTTACTCTTTGAGACCTCCTCGGGCCTCCACATTTGGTACATCTTACATTTGAGGTCTTTGTTGCTCCCCTCATTTGTGGCAATGGGTTCTATAGGATCTGAAGAACAGGTTCCTCATTTTCATTCATTGTTGCCATAGGAGAAACAATAACAGTCTTGGCACCACAAGATCTTGTATCGCTTGTCGGTGCGACAAAGCAGTAATGGGAAGAGTGGCTCTTGAATCATTGGAGTGGGCACATATACCCGCTTCTCTTCAAGATCAATTTCTCGAGCTACCATGCTCCCCTCATCATTTCATCTTCTAAGAAGGCAGCGTGTCTCGTTTCTACAAACTTTGTATATCTGTGCGGCGGTAGAAACGAAAACCTTTTGACTTTTCGAGGTAGCCAATGAAATGGCAACTTCTTTTTGGGATCTAGCTTCCCAAGGTTTGGGTTAAATACTTTGGCCTCGTGAGACTCCCCACACACGTAAGTGGTTTAGTGAGGAACTCTTCCCGTCCACAACTCGCATTTGTTTTGGGCACCGACTTACTAGGCACTCTATTGAGAATATGAATGGCGGTTTTAACGCCTCCATCCATAAACTCAATGGGAGTGTGGAGTAGCTCATCATGCTTCGCACCATATCCATCGAGTGCAGTTGCGTCTTTCACTACTCCATTTCTTTGAGGTTCGCCTGTAGAATCTTTGGGCTACTATGCCATTTTCTGTAAGAACCTCGCAAAGGTCCAGAACTTGTCCATATGGGGTATGTCGATCCGTAGTACTCCCCACGATCGGATCGAACTATCTTGATCTTTAAATCGTGTTGGTTTTCAACTTGACCTTAAATATCTTGAATTTATCCAAGGCTTCATTTCTTTCTTTGATTGGATAAATATATCCATAACGGAGTAGTCATCGTGAATGTTATGAGCGAGTCATAACCATCCACACTTTTCACAGAAAAGGACCACAAATGTCTGTGTGAACAATTTGTAGAACTCCATGCTTCTTTTTGCGCCTTTCTTAATTTTCTTTACATATTTTCCTTTAATGCATTCTCTGCATTGTTCTAAGTCCGAGAACTATAATAGAGGAAGAATTTCATTCTTAACTAGTCTTTCTATTCTCCCCTCGAAATATGGCCTAAGCGACGATGCCATAATTTCGACGATTAGATATGAGTTCTCTTTCGTTTTACATTTACATTCGTGACGAGGATTCAATCACTTTCTACACGCGACGTTCCCATTATCGCATCGACATTCACATCATCACACAATGATAATGATAACAAATAAAGCTCATTTTGTAGTATGGCAAGACCAACACATTCTTTATTAAATATTATTTCGCACTTGCCATTTCCAAAATTACAATCATAACCATCTTTGTCCAAATTGGAAACACTAATCAAATTCCTCAGAAGAGGGAACAAAAGAACATCTCTAAGTAAAGATTGGAGCCATTAGCTAACTCTAATGAAAGATCGCCATGACTTCAACTTCTTCTTGGACTCCATTTGCGACTTTAATGCATCTTTCGTTTCTTTGCGTAGTCCTCGTCGAGCGGAATCCTGAAGGAATTAGCAACATGAGCAGTTGCTCTGAGTCAATCCACCAAGTGGATTTTGAATATTGTACATACAAGCATTCATTTATGAATGTAATAATGTTCTCACCTTTCTTTGCCATTATCATCTTTAAGTAATCGTGATGAGTTCTTCTTGTAGTGTCTGTCTTCTTCTGATGAAGGCACCGATCTTTGTCTCTGACAAATTTATTCTGTTGAGGTGATGGAGGAGAGGCTTTTCCCTTGTTCCTTGAGAAGGAGGTCTTGTTGAAGTGCTTTTCTTGTTATCCTTCACATAGTTGATAGATCCACCATGTGAGGATTTAATTCTTTCCTCCTCTTGAACACACATTGCTATGCATTTTTCTAAGTCCCATTTATCGAGTGCATATTGTAATTGACAACAAAAGTGTCAAACTTTTACGCAATGAAGCAAAAATCAAGTGAATAAGGAACTCATCCTTGAGTGCCAAATCCATTGGTTTAAGCTTGGATGCCAAGTTGCTCATCCTCAATATGTGTTCTCTTATCCCACCACCAGAATACCTTTTCATCACAAGTCGCTTAATCACCGTGTTGCATATGTCTTTGAAGAGCGATGAACCGACTCTTTATTTTATCAAGGTATTATGTGACAAGAACACGATCATGATTGAGCCCACAATTGCGAGGCTCAATCGTATTCTTTATCACGACCATACATTTCTTGTTGGTGTGGTCCATTCTTATGCTCTAGGTCATAAGACATCCGTGAGGGAGCATGATCTCTCTGTCTTTTACGCCAAGCGAGATCATCCTCATTTTGACCCCTCACTTTGGTGCCATAGGCTCGGTGGGTCGTCTTTGTAGTGAGGACCCACTCCACCTCAGCTAAGATAAACGCTAAGTCTATCTTTTTCTTCCACTCTCCATAATTGTCTCCTTTTAGAGTGGGTATTTCTCTGATACAACTCATCAAGTTGTATCCTCCTGAAAATTTAGATCAAATAAAGTGAGAACGTAACATTAAAATTATATGCCTTATTTCCAACGTTGGTCAAAAATACAACATACAATTAAAACAATTTTATTTATACATTAAAACTATATCACCGTTGGGCAGAAATAGAAACAATGCATAAAAAACATCAATTAAAATTAAAATATTGTTATTATCAACTTTAGTCAGAAAATAACAATATCATAACTTACAACAATTCTTAAAAAATTAAATTCTCCCGTTGGTTTGAATTTAATTAAAAGAATTTATCAACATTAACTTTTGCAGCGGAAACTTTAATTATTCTAAAATAATCAATTATTCAGAAGCATTGTACTGTACACATTTAATCTCTGGAAATAATAACACGTTGGTGCAAAATTTAACAGAGATTTTAATCAATTTTCTATTGAAATTCATTCAAAAAATGCTTCTGAAAACAATTAAATTCAATTTTACGTATTCTTGCTCATAACCGTAGAATCTCTCGTGCAAAACCGGTCACTTTCTTTGTTCAAACCGCCATTCGCCCATTCTCAGTCGTCGGCCGCGCCGCCTGCTAGGGTTATCCCGACGCGTTTTCAGCCGTCGGATTTTCATCCGACGGCTGGATTTCAACGCAGCCGCCGATCCATTCCGCCTCAAAACAATCTCGGCCGTTGATTCGCATCGGACGGCCGAGCGTCGTTTGCGGCTGAACAAAACCGCGGCCGCGGCGTTTAAAACCCTAACCTCATTTCTTTCGTTCTCTCGTCTCTCGCCCGAGCGGAAGAACCGAGGCGACGACGCACTTCACGCGGAGACAGACGGAGAGAGAAGGGGCGCGCCGCCGGGTCCTCGCGCCGTAGCGCGTTCCCTGAGGGGAGCGCGCCGCCGTCAGCGGCTCCGTGTCGGCGCCCTTTACCCGCGTCCGTTCGGTGTCCCGCACATTCGGCGGCGCTCGGCCGGTTTGGAGCCCCACAGCAGTGGCTCGCCTGATGATCCTCACACCGGTAAGTCACCGCCTTAGATCTAGGGTTTCCGGTTCGGAGCTAGGGTTTGGTTCTTCTTCATTGTTTTTCTTTTGAAACTTTGCCGTTCTTTTCTTTTGCCATCCGGATCTGAGCCGTCTTGGCTCTGATACCATTGTTAGATCTCTTTTCTTTGTATAGATCTGGTGTTCTTGGTTTGGGTTTGAGAGAAACCGAGAGAGAGAGACGGTTGCCGTCCGAAGTAGATGATGATGAATTGGCCATTGCGGATCGTCCTTGAGATCTGCGCTAGAAGCGGCGACGGTCGATGGAGAGGCGATACTCCTCGGCGATTCGTGTCGGGCGAGGCGAGGCCGGCGGTAGTCGATCGCGTCGGTTGAGGCGGCGGTGGACAGTCCCGTTGCTGGCTGCACTCCCTCTTAGATCGGATTAGGGTTTTGTCCGGGTGGGGTTTGTGGCTCCGTTCAACCTCGTGATCTGTGCCACCGGCCCCCACCCTCTCTTTTATAGCGCAGTGCAACAGGGGCCCATTAGCCATGAATTTGGGCTATACGCCCCCGATCAGGGCGCGAGGCATTTGGCCTCCGGGAGATCATTCCAACACCAAAACATTGCTTATGAAAGAATAGAGCATCTAGAAGCTAAATATATATATGTCACTCACTAATAAATTATTAGCGCTCCTTCAGAAATGTAAACCAATCAGTGTTGCAGTACAAGAGACTTACAGTTTACCTTACATATATACTCGATTGTCTCATTGTCTGTGGTGCCTTTGAAAAAGCACTTTAACATACATACATTGTAATGTTTATACAACTAATTAACTTTCAACCTCCGTTTCGGAACCATATATAACTAGATATGACAAGTCTTCCCTTTTAACAAACTTCCATAGCAATACGTGACAAACACATAGCCGACCTTAGCGAATTTTTCCCTCTAATAGTTTATTTGGATACATTGTGATCCAACTCAATATTTTGTATTAGCTCAGAATTTGAACTAAAATATCTTCTGATCCAAAAGAATTAATTCTAATCTCTTCCTATCCAAACAAATCCTAAGTAGACAGCGAATTTCATCACTGGAAACTCAATCAACTACGCCATGCATGGCCGACCTCAGATCGACGCATGGCCGACCCTGAGCCAGCAAACATCAAGTGCTCAACAAAATAAAGCAGAGAGAGAGAGAGAGCTGTTACTGTGTGGGCCCTACGGAATGTCAGAGCACGTATGAGTATACAATTGGACTGATGAGTGCCCATGGAGGCCAACCGGAGCAGACTAAAAGAATGGCGTGTAGGTGAAGAACAGGTGGATCTTCCTCGCAACCACCGTACACACCAATCCTACAAAGCATTCTACCATCATCAAACTAAACCCCGTTCTTTACTCACACAATTATTATATATATTTATTCCCCCATTGTTCCAATCCAAATAATCAAAATAATCTTGGTTCTCTCTCTCCTCGCACTGGCAGAGAAATATTAGATCACTGGGGCAGTGTGAATGCGCTGTGATAAGCAATATACAAATAATTGATTAGTAAGAGCATCTCCAATGTGTGAATTTGATTGGTATCAAAGAGAGAGGGCATGCTCGAGCAAATTCTAGTACCGGTACCAAGCGAGGTGAGAAACCGATGCCAAGCAAAAAAAAAAACACACACACACACACGGACCCACCAGTTGGCGCACATGGCCGTCATGCCCGACGCCACCTCCAGATCCAGCGGGAAGGGGCAGCCACCTCCTTCAGATCCGCCACCGCCGAAGTCGTGCCACCGTCTGTCGTTGTACTACTGAGGTTGAGAAAGAACTTCGACGCCGCACTCCAGATCTATTGGTCGCCAGCGCTGACGTGATCGCCGTCGATGGAGGAAGCCGGTCTGTTGCCTCCAGATCTTGGAGGGGAGAGGCTGGGGCGGTGAGTGTGGATCCTTCATGGCCACCCGCTCCAGATCTTAATGGTCGCCGTTGTAATTTGGACGAGGACGAGGAGGCTGCCGCCCACTTCTTCATGGCCGCCAACTCCGGTTCTTTTTGGCCACCGCCCACGTCTTCCTGGTCTTGGATGAGGACAAGGAGACAGACGCGGAGGGGAGTGTGGGGGCGGTTGGTGCGCAATGGGGAGGCGAGGGTGGTGGGTCCGGAGGGAGGAGGCAGGCGTGGAATCGGTCGTGCGGTGAGAAGATGGGAGGAGGTGACAGGGGAGGAGACGGGAGGGGAGAGATAAGGATAGGGGAGGTGGGTTTCATTTTTTATTATGTTGTGGGACCCATCATGGAGAGAGAGGGGAGTACTAAATATTGGAGGAGAAAAGATAAAGTTAGCGTTAGTATAATATGTCAATTTTTAGCGTCAGCAGAGGCACCCCACACTGTAGATGCCCTAATGGACATGCAAAATATAGCACAGGATTAGAGTGGGGTCGAGATGGAATAGAATTACAGAACACACATGAGAGGCGCCTACGCGTGCCATTAGGTTACATTGGAAATGTGTTGTTCGGATTAGATTGTTTAGGGTTTGTTCCTGTGTGCAAATTGCATACACGGATAGGGTTTTCTTATTGTGAAAGAACCAGCACGGAATCCCAGGGGAATGTCGGTCAACTGTTCTTTGTTTGCTTGTTGTTTGCTCGGGAGGGGAATGCTTGTTTATTACTTTTGTTTTTTTAGTGGCATGTTATATTGCAAATCACAATCAGTTTAGGGCCATCACCTGAGATTGGGTGCTTTTGAAATGCAGGGGGAAAAGGTTTATAATATTGTTGTTCCTTGGGAAATTCTGGGGCACATTGTTAGAAATCGGTAGGCAAATAACAAAGTAGATCAAGAACAGAAAGATAACGATTTTTACGTGGAAAACCTTTGCGGAAAAAAAATCACGGGCGCACAACGGTGATCTTCACTATATCAGAAAAAGTATTTACAAAACGCAGGGATTTTAATGAGTTGTCAACTCTTCCCGTGCGGTTTATAAGGGGTATATATGGTGGTATAAAACTGACTCGAGTCGAAGACGGAAACAAATCCGAAAAGTAGAAAAATTCGTATGGCCTCTTTAGAATTCATATCACATATCAACAATCTCCACCTTGAGACAAATTTCTTCCTTGTAGCATATGAAAAAACTTCTCCAACAATAAATAACCACCGTATGCCGAAAGTCTCTTGTACTAAACTTTAACACCAACCAAGCTTGAGCAAAGCTCAAACTTAGTAACTGGAACCGGTTTTGTCATCATATCAGCGGGGTTATCATGATATTTTATCTTGCATACCTTGACATCACCTTGAGCAATAACAACTCGAATAAAGCGATATCTTATATCAATATGCTTTGTTCTCTTATGGAACATCTGATCCTTTGTAATGCATATAACATTCTGACTATCACAAAATATAGCAGTGCAAGAATTATCTCCACCGAGCTCAGTGTACAAACTTCTCAACCAAATAGCTTATTTACAAGCTTCAGAAATAGCCATATATTCTGCTTCAGTGGTAGATAATGCAACCGTAGCTTGCAAATTTGCATTCCAACTAACAACACAACCACCAATGGTGAAAACATAACCTGTGAGAGACATCCTCTTGTCCAAATCACCAGCATAATCAGAGTCAACATAACCAACAAGTTCATCTCTAGAATTTTCAAACTGCAAACAAGCATTAGAAGTGCCACACAAATATCTGAAAATCCACTAAACTGTTTTCCAATGCTCTTTTCCAGGATTAGCTATGTATCTACTAACAACACTCAGTGCATGAGACAAATCAGGACAAGAACAAACCATGACATATATAAGAGAACAAACTGCATTGGAATATGGAACTCTAGACATGTACTCAATATCATAATCTCACTTAGGACATAAGGCTGAGGATAATCTGAAATGTGAAGCTAATGGAGTACTCACTGGTCTTGCATCATGCATATTAAAACGACAAAGAACCATCTCAATATAACCTTGTTGACTAAGGTATAACTTGTCAGATTTTCTCTCTCTAATAATCTCTATGCCAAGAATTTTCTTTGCTATACCTAGGTCCTTCATCTCAAATTTACTACTCAATTGTGCTTTCAATTTTTCTATTTTTGACTTATCTTTTGCAACAATCAACATATCATCAACATAGAGAAGCAAATAAATAGTTGAATCATTAACAATTTTTAAATAAACACGGCTATCATAATCAGATCGCTTAAAATCATGAAAGAGCATAAAGGAGTCAAATATCTGGAACCATTGCCTAGGAGATTGCTTCAAACCATAAAGAGATTTCTTTTATCTACAAACAAGGTGTTCTTTTTCAGAAATAACAAAACCATCAGGTTGGTCAATATAAATATCTTCTTCCAACTCTCCATATAAGAATGCAGTTTTAACATCTAATTGCTTAAGTTCATAATCATGCATAGCAACAATACTGAGTAAAGTGCAAATAGAACTATGCTTCACAACTGGGGACAATACATCATTAAAATCAATAACTGGACTATAACTATACCCTGTAGCAACTAACCTTGCTTTACCTTGCTGGTTTAGTAGGAGAAATACCTTCCTTTCTTTTGAAAATCCACTTGCAATGAACAGGCTTCTTCTCTTTTGCCAGTTTTACTAATTCACAAGTGTCATTCTTTTCAAGTGACTTCATCTCATCATACATAGCAGTTATCCACTTATTATAATCAATGGAGTTAATAGCCTCAGAGTATGATGAAAGTTCTCTATTACCTTCAATTTCTTCTGCCACACTGAAAGCATAAGCAATAATATTAGCTTCTTCAATCAACCTCTTGGGTGGTTTAATCTCCCTCCTAGGCCTGTCAACTGTAATGAACCGTTGTGGTGGCTGCTCAACAATAGGAGGATCCTCAACAATAGGTGCATCATGAACAATAAAATTTTCTTTATCCGATATATCACCTGAACCAACAGAGTGCTCCACCCGAATACTTGAATTCTGCTCACTCTCAACAGAAACATTAGTATGCAGTTTATCATAAAGCATAGCAGATTCATTAAAGACAGCGTTTCTGCTAATCACAATCTTATTTGTTTTAGGATTCCACAACTTATATCCTTTAACACCAGATTTATAACCAAGAAATATGCACTTGACAACTCTAGGCTCTAATTTTTCATTCTCAACATGAGCATAAGCAGTACAACCAATAACTCTTAATTTTGAATAATTTGCTGGGGTACCAGACCATACCTCAATTGGAGTCTTCTTTTCAATTGCAATAGAGGGTGACCGATTAATAAGATAGCAAACAGTGGAAGCGGCTTCAGCCCAAAAACGCATATGCAAACCTGCATTTGACAACATGCAACGGGCCATGGAAATGATGATCCTGTTCGTACGCTCAGTTACACCATTTTATTGGGGAGTATGTGGAACGGTGTAATGCCTAACAATACCTCCAGTCTTGCAATATGATTCAAATTCGTTAGAACATAATTCCATCTCATTATCAATGCGAAGTTTCTTTACCTTCTTTTCAGTTTGCCTTTCAACCATAGTCTTCCACTCTTTAAATGTTGAAAATACTTCTGATTTATGCTTCAAGAAATAAGGCCACACTCTTCTAGAGTAATCATCAATAATTATTAACATATAACGAGCACCTCCTAGCGATGGCTTGCGAGATGGTCCTCATAATCAGAATGCACATAATCCAAAATACATCATGTAGTATGAACCGAAGTATTGAACTTCATCCTCTTGTGCTTGCCGAAGATGCAGTGCTCACAAAATTTCAGGTCACCGATGCTATATACTTCCAAAAGTCATCTCATGCTTAATTCTGCCAAGCCAAGTTCACTCATATGCCCAAGACGCATATGCCAAAGATTAGTAGCATCAGAATCTGATAACCTTTTTGAAACAACAGTAGCATTACCTATAACTGTCGTACCTCGGAGATAATATAAGCCATTGGAAGCCTTTTTGTCACCTTTCATTACAACAAGAGAACCTTTTGTGACCTTGAGGACTCCACCTCCACATGAATACTTGTAACCTTTATCATCAATAGCACTCAATGAAATAAAATTTCTCTTCATGTCCAGAATGTATCTAACATTCGATAAGGTTCTGATGATACCCTCAAACATCTTGATCTGAATAGAGCTAATGCTTGCTACCTTACATGCTAAATCATCACTCATCAAAATAGAACCATCACTATTGACTGGCTTATAAGAGGTAAACCAATCTCTATTCGGGCACATATGAAAAGTGCAGGCAGTATCAAGAATCCAGTCATCATTAGTTTCAGCACATCTAGCAAAAACAGAAACAACAAGCATCTCACCATCAGAACTACTATCATGGGCTATATTTGCAGTACTTTCATCTTCTGTTTTACCTTTCGGTTTGTATGTGTCATTCATCTTTTCTTTGTTCTGCAACTTGTAGCATTTAGATATGTCATGCCCATTTTTCTTGCAATATTTGCACGACTTGTACTCGCCTCTGGATTTCAACCGGTCCTTGTAGCTATTCGAACTTTTGCCTCGAGATCCATTGTTTGAGTTCTTCTCCTTTTGCCTTCTACGAACAAACAAGCCTTCTGCTTGTGAACCTAAACCTTCCGAAGACACCATCTGTTTCATCTTTTCCTTGGCATATAAGGCTTCATAAACCTCATTGAGGGTCAGTGTATCACGACTATACAATATGGTATCTCTGAAATTTGAGTATGAACTAGGCAGAGAACACAAAAGAATTAAACCCAAATCTTCCTCGTCATGACTATAGGTGAGAGACGATCTCTTTAAATTCCAAAAGATGATTCAACACATTACACCCCTCTTGCAACTTGTGTAAGAATAATTTCTGCTTGAGATGCGTCTTGCTATTGAGATCCTTTGTCATGCATATCTCTTCCAGCTTCAGCCATAGAGCACCGACCGACGTGATTTTCAGCACCTCTTGCAGAATATTATTGTGTAAGTGAAGTTGAAGTTGGGACAGTGCCTTACAGTCCTTTCTCTTCTCTTCATCAGACCAAGTATTGGTTGCCTTCTTCCCGAAGCCATCCAGTGCCTCATCCAGATCGGATTGCGTCAATAACGCCCGCATCTTGACTTACCACAGAGATAATCGCGTGTCCCGATCCAGCAGCGGAAGATCATAGTTCAATGACGCCACATCGAACAAACCCTAGATTGAAACGAGCAACAAATGTGGCTCTGATACCACTTGTTAGAAATCAATAGGTAAATAACAAAGTAGATTAAGAACAGAGAGACACCGATTTTTTTGTAGAAAACCCTTGCGGGGAAAAACCACAGGGTACGACGGCGATCTTCATTATATCAGAAAAGGTGTTTACAAAACGCAGGGATTTTAATGAGTCGTCAACTCTTCCCATGCGGCTTACAAATGGTATATATGGTGGTATAAAACTGACTCGAGTCGAAAACGAAAATAAATCCAAAAAAATATAGAAGAATCTGAATGACCTCTTTAGAATTCATATCACATATCAACACACACACACACACACACACACGATACTTTCTATATGCAACTTACTTAATTGATACTCATATATGCGTTCTTAATTAATGTGTGTTGAGTTTTCAATATGATAAACCATAAATAATCTATTTACATTTGTATATGTCGGTTGGCTTATATTTACTTAAAACGACATCTTCAAAAATAGCCTTACCTTGACTTGCATGTGTGTGTGTATATAGTGCGTTTTGAACAATAAAATATTTACAATTCCTTGCCGTTTGGTTTTTATTGACTTAGAAGTACATGTTTGGTTTCTATTGACTTAGAAATACAGATGTAGAAATTTTTTGTAAAAGGTTTTTAACTTACCATGAATAAGTCGTCAAACTATAACAAAGTATGATTCTCGTCAATCTGGTTGGTAGAGCAGCAAAGATTTGAATAATCTCTTCGTGTAGAAATATGTAAGCAAGGTCGACAGCATTAGGTGCCATATAAACAATAATTTAATTTTTACTATCAGATGGGTTTAGAATAGTGTGGAAAACGAATGACACGTACACTCATAATGCGTTTTTTTAATTATAAAAGTACACTAATCAGAGGACAGCCAAATCTACTTGACAAGAACTTTAAAGGGTAGTAGTGATATATGCGTCATCCTCACCTTGCAAGCAAAAAATGGATGGTCCAAACCAAGGATTGGTTCCTGCTGCCAAGAATCTCACACGCATCCCTAAGCTACCCCCTCATGCATGCCACGCATATATAATTGGATGCTTTGCATGCATCACATGGAATGCCAACTCCACGGCCTTTAATGATGAAACAAAGATGCCCTAGAAATAACAGGGGGAAATAAAATTAAGAATGGGTCACCCAGTACTGGACACCAGATCTATGAATAGGATGGGCACATGAGTTATTAAATTGGGGAGCGAGCGAGCGAGCGAGCAGGAGAGAGCATATGCATGTGTCTTGTTCTTTTGTTGTAGCAGCGGTGGTTAGTGTGTGGTATAGTATAAGATACACTCTCTTCGTTTTGTTATATTTGTCCAGAGTTCACTGTACGCACAGACAAGTTAGGAAGTACCAAATCTAAGAAACACTTGATGAGAAATGACCATACATACCCTATTAAATGACATATCACAACCACTTAATCTCTTTCCAAGCATTTAAGTAAGGGTAGAGAGTAGAAAAATTATAACAACTACACTCTATATTCTCATAATAGACAAATATATTGGAATGGATATATACTTCCGAGATCATGGACAAAAAGAGAGCAGTATTCTAGGATTCTCTATAGAGAGAGAGGTAGATATATATATATATATATATACTTAACCAGCCTTTTCTTAAAGGCCCGCTCCTCTGGGATATTGATCTTGACTGCTGTCCCTGGCCTTGCTTCCTGGAGAAGGATGCCCTGTCTACCAATTATGGGTAGGGTTACAGGGTCATCTCAGCATTGTTTTGTGTGTTCTTGGTTAAGCATTCTGTTATTGTCTTTTTGCACTTTCTATCATTGTTGTGTTATTGTTGGCCACATTATTCATGAAGATGGAAAAAGGTCTAGTTTGCCTATGTATCTAAGGTAGTTACCGCTTTGAGAGCTGAATTAAAGTTCCAGATGAAATATCCTTAATTCATTTGTAGCTATATTAAAACAAGAAGTCAAAAAAAAAGGATTAATCGCCTTTTGAAGTGTTAATTTCATTTGCTATATCCAAACTCAAACTCAGTACTACTCGTTTACCAAGCATTTCATCTCCCATGTCTAATTAATATAAGCAGCCGACACACTATATTCAGTGCTAATTTGGTGGCCTCCTAAATTAAGAAAGCTTGCTCTTGTCCTTTAGCTGTCGCCATAAGTCATACCAGCTAGCATATCATGGACAACTTGGCTGCGTTGACCATATATGATCCTAATTTCACAATTTTTTTTGGAATGCAAGTGAGTAACCAAAATTCTCACTTAGCTGCTTAATTTTAAGTTTTTCTTTTGTTGAGAATCTAGCATGCATGCAAATCATGTCCCTTACTTGATCGCTACACATGTAAGATACCACACCGGAGTAATGATATATATATATCATAATATATATATATATATTCCATGAGGAGATCAAGAGCAGGTGAGAGCAAGAAGACCTTTGTACGCAGTACTTGCTTCAATTAGTGCCATTTTTAGAGATTTGAGATGGAAATGGCCTTAATTACAAGAAGAAAACAATGTTATGTTAATAACAACAGTACGTACTCGTCCTATGGGATTATTCTTGGCTTGTGGAGAGAGGAATGAAAAGAAGAGAAGGCATCCGATCCGATCCGATCCGTTGGTTGGGAACTCGAGAAAGGAATGTCGTCTGCGGTCGGCACACTCGCATTCTACCAGCCACCCCGTTGATCTCATCATCTCGCGGCCGGCATCCAACTTGCATGGCACAATCACACGACAGCAAGGGCAAAGACTCAAGGGCAGAAGCCCTGCTATATATTTTTTGGAAAGTTGGTTCCATAGCATCAACAGGTACACGTTTTTAAAAAATATCATTAAAAGATTTTCGTTCAGTTTTTTACCATTGAAAGCATCAAAAGGTACATATTTGTGAAAAATATCATCAAAAGATTTTCGTTTAGTTTTTTACCGCTGAAAGTTTGCACCGTTCGATTTTTTACCATTCTGTACATTTTGGTGTTAGTAACGCAGGTGAAATGACGAAAATACCCTCACCCTTAAAGGGTTAGTAGCGCTACTAATACCAGAATGGACAGAATGATACAAAACTGAATGGGGTAAACTTTCAGTGGTAAAAAACTGAACGAAAATCTTTTGATTGTATTTTCCTAAAACGTGTATCTTTTGATGCTATGGAACCAATTATTTCTATTTTGTTAATATGTGGAAATACAAGCGGTTTATAAGAAACTTAGCTTCCAGTCTATGCGTGCAACTTTTTTTTGCTAGGATATGTACGTGTGCGACATACTAATTTGCCGATACCTGAACTTTGAATTCGGGCTCTCCCACAAAAATATAGTCTAGCAATCGCACGCGAGAGAAACCGAAGGTGGTGCCATATATTCTACATCATCGATCTATCTATTTGGTCACTTTGCTCTCTCTTGCTAGCTTAAGTGCTACTAAAATCTCGGCGATGGATGCATGGTATCCCAAGTCACCACACCTTTCAGAGCTGTTCACATCTACCATCAGCTTCTTCTTTACATCTACCACCAGTCAAGCGACTCACAGTTACATCTGTTTCAGGATCTGGAGGGTCGTGGTCTAACACTAACTGATGGTGATGCTACAATGCTGCACTATCTAGTACTAATTTAGATGTGTACGTGGATTTGTGGATGTATGATAAGTATAAAGACATCTTTAATAGTGTATTTATTATCGTCTCTTAGTTATATCATATCAATAAAATTCTACGTAGAGAAGAGAGCGGGAGGAGAGAGGGCACATATTATCTCTTCCTAAAGAGACTATCGTGATATGTGGACTCATTTCAAAGAAAAATTATAAAATATAAATTTTGAAGAGTGTGCTAGAGACTATATATTGAAGATATTATCTTTCAAAATGATATAATATTTGTTAGAGATGAGATTATCTCTAACTATTAGAGATGCGTAACTGTAAGAGTGTAACCAAATGCATTTTCTCATGATTTTTTTTTTGAAATTATGTCAGGAGCTCTGGCTTGCGATCAAGGAGTGAGGCACCAGGACGGGGTTGGTCGCCACCCCTGCCAACCGAGGAGCTCTCGGTTCTCCATTTTCTCCAGACTGAAATATGAGGGCTAGCTATGACTTTTATGTTCTAAGCAAGGAGATAAAGTACATCCCAATTAACCAGACGAAAATCCCTCTTGATTAACCTCAGATAACTATACTTATACAATAAGCATAGGGTGATTCTCTGATCATTTAGAGTGACACCATGATGATATGTCCTCACACTAGGACGCAACGCACCGCAACGCATCAACGCCCAAGTCCTGAGATAGATCTTCAGAAGAAAAAAAAAGGGGGGTCCTGAGATAGACGCAACGTTGATGCTCCAACAAAGCCGCAGGCGACATGGACACCAAACCTGACAGGCGACCCTCCAACCGCGGCCAACGATCAGCATCTGCCACTCGATGATCCAAGTATCCAAGCAATCGAGAGATTAGTTTAATCGTTTCGATCGATGATTGATCGTCGCAAAAAGTCATCGCAGTTTTCTCATCTAGGCTTTAAAAACAAACCAAAATCATTGTCCTACGGTACTGTTGTCCTTGGTACTCTGAAGATACTACTTACTGAAAGCAAGCTACTCACGGAGGACTGGTTGGCTGCAGGTGTAATACAAATCACGCATCCATTACAGGAAAAAGGCTGAAGATGTTGCTAAGATAGTACATACTCTACGGTTCAGTTGGCAATCATGCGTGAAGCGTCGACCTCAGGCACAGTACATTGGCGATCGAAATGACGACGCATCATATATAAGTAACGTCTGTGCAGTATTACTCCAAATATAATGCATGCCTCCAAAGTCCAAGCTCTGATCAGCCATTAATTACACCCAACAAACAAAGAACAGTCAGCTAGATAGCTAAGAACGGTCAGCTAGCTAGCTAGCTAGCTAGATCTGGCCTCTGGCCATGTCATGGATATACGATCTCGAGTACGATCGAGCAAGCGAGGACGACGTAGACGCCGGCGCGAAGGACTGGACGATCGATCCATCGACAGCGGCGTCTCGTGGCAGACAGGACGGGCGGATCTATCGTTTCGGCGTCAATGGGGTAGTGATCGATATAGCCGCTCGCCCAGGACGACGACGATGATTGGTGTGTTGACGTTTGGGGCAAGTGCAACCACGCGCGTTGGCTGGACGTACGTACGGGCCAACAGACAGGCAGGAGGCAAGCCCAGGGCAGGGGCCGGTCATCATCATCTTCATCTTCATCTTTGTAAGACCAGTGATCAGTCAGAGAGTCCAAAAGCTCCCAGCGGCTCATCAAGGCCAATTGGACTGCCGGCGAAGGATACGAATCCACCGTTACTCAGAAAGAAAATTCACCATTTGTCGCTGAATGTTGTAATTTATGGGTTTGGTTCATATAATATTCTTAATAAATTCAAAAAAAATTCTTAAAGACCCACCGATGTATGATGGAAGGTGAGAAATTTAGTATCATATTGTTAGTCTAGATGAGAGTAGACGAGAGGATACCAATATATAAGATGAGATTGATCTTACCTAGTTGAACTAAGCAAAAGAAGGACATGTACGTGCGAGCTCGCTCGCTTTGCCATCGCGACGGTCACGTGAATAGTCTGGTAATTTTGTGTCCCTGCTTCTTTTTGCACCCAAAACCATGCAAACCATGCATACAAATTAGAAACTGAAAGTTTGAATTACCTCTGTGTCGCGCAACCTCGGCTACTCCATCCCTTCTTCGTCGTACACCGACGTGGAGAGAGCAGTATCTCAGAAGCCGGTGTCCCTCGTGATCCTGCACAGGTTGGAGCGAATCAGGTTTTTGAGAAGCGTTTGCGCGACTGCTCATGGCTTCTCCCTTCGTCCCCCATCCACTTCGCATCGTCTTCTTCGCATCAGACTCTACCGCGACTTCTACCAGAGCGATTCTCTGCAAGTCGCGGTGATATCATTTGATATGGTTAGACCTTGCTTCCTAGAAATAAATCATGAGATGATATTGATGCCTACTTTTGTTAGTAGTATTCTTGTTCTATGCTTTAAATTTGCCTTATTAGTGTATACATATGGGATGAAAATATTTGAGTTGATGATCATGCTACTGTTCATAGTTTCAAATATGACTAGTATATATTCTGTTGTTTTGGGAATTATAATAACCACAAAAGTGTGTATATACCTAACACTGAGTAGCTACATTTCAGTGACATGCATGTGTGCCTTGGACCCACATTTCAGTGAGGCGTTAGTGGCATACCGTGAACATTCGAAGTTATTCGGTTGCACGCGTGCTATTTCCTTGCATACGTACGTCGTCACGTCGGATTTTGGATTTGATCCCGTAACATTTGAAGCTATACATCTTAATTGAGATACGTCCTCAAATTGATCGCACTTATTCCCGAAAGGGGAGAATAAATTTCCTAGCTAGCATAGCATGCATCCATGCATCCGCGATCGTGAGGACCATGAATGACAACACCAGTAAGCACCAATGCATCAACCCGTACTGCAACTGCACGAGCTAGACGCACCAACCAACCAACCAACCAACCAACGGTGGCTGCTAGCACTACTGGAAACCCATTCTTTGCCGAGGGCTAAAATCTTTGCCGAGTGCTATAGCTCGGGCACTCGGCAAAGGCTCTCTTTGCCGAGGGCCAGCCCCAGGATCCCTCGGCAAAGATAGGCCCTCGGCAAAGATCCTTTGCCGAGGGCCTGACCCTCGGCAAAGAAATGGCCCTCGGCAAACAAAATCTTTGCCGAGGGCCTAGCCCTCGGCAAATTGACCCTCGGTAAATATGGCCGGATGGGCCACGGCGGCCACTGGCGTCAGTCTTTGCCGAGCGCTCGCCGTCAGGCACTCGGCAAAGATTTTTAATTTTTTTAAAAAAATTTTCTTTGCCGAGGGCCATTGTCCAGGCCCTCGGCAAAGAGCCCCTTTGCCGAGGGCCAGGCTAGGGCCTCGGCAAAGATGTTTTTTTTTTTTTGGTTTTTTGAACCCAGTTTTTTTGTGGTGCTATAATACATTATTTAAAACTCAATTTTAAAATTTGGGCCAATTTTGACTTTTTTTTATATATATCCCTAATTTATTTATTTTCGTTGATTTTTTTCGAATATTTCAAATTTGAACTGCAGGTGGATGGAATAATGCAATTTAGTGATTCGAAAAATGTTATTCATGGTATTTGGTGTATGTTGAGTCCCTATCCACGAACTCGCATCAAATTTCGGGCATCTTCTTCACGTAACATGACGAGGAACTTGTCGGAAAGTGTTTTTAAATTATATAAAATCCATACGAAGTCCGAAAATCACGAAACTTGTCGAGCTGTCATGTTATCGCATGTGTAGGCTGTGATAAAAAATTGAGAAGGTTTCGAGCAAGTTGTGACGTCGGATGCCTAAAACCCAGACATCTCCATGATCATGTTACAACTTCGTATGGATGATGTCTGGGTTTTAGGCATCCGACGTCACAACTTGCTCGAAATCTTCTCAATTTTTTACCACGACCTACACATGCGATAACATGACAAATGACAAGTTTCGTGATTTTCGACTTCGTATGGATTTTATATAATTTAAAACACTTTCCGACAAGTTCCTCGTCATGTTACGTGAAGAAGATGCCCGAAATTTGATGCGAGTTCCTCGTCACCATCTTCCCGTCTTTCTCGCAGAGGTCGCGCACTCGCGAGGAGGTCTCGAGTTCTCTCGTGGGCTATGTCCCACATGGGCGAGGCGTCGTCCTCTGTCTCCTTCGACCCACCGCCCGCCCGGTGTACTCAGGCCAACGTGTACACTAAAGTCCAAGAGTACACGTCCTCGGTAAGGGAGATCTATGGGAAGATTACAATGTGCGACCGAGCCCATTGATGCGAGACGATCATGAGGCTCGGAGGAGGCAAGAAGCACGGGCGGTGTGGATTGCGAGACGGCGCCATCGACTCCACCATCGTTCCTCCTCGACGCTTATCCGAGCACGGAGCACAAGCTCCATCCACCCATACGCACACGGCCTTCTCCAAAGATCGCATCGAGTTCATGCACTCTGTAATTCTGTTTTACTCGTCGTGACGTTGATATTTACACACCTAAATTAGATTTGCATTATCGATACATTGAGTGAAATATTGCGGCCGAGTGCAAGAAACAAAAAGGCAAAGTCAAGAGCGAGCAGCTGAATCGACCGCCTGAGTGCGAGCCCAGCAGTCGCGTTCGACGCCAAGTAGACGAGAAGCGGAGATGATGGTGATCATGCAAAGTCTTGGGCAAGCATCGGGTACTGCATGCGATTTTACTACTCCACCTCCTACTCCTGCGGCTACTCCTGTAAGTATGAAAGTTCACTTTTCGCTTGTGCTTTGCATGTATGTCGGCCTTGTGCCGTTGTGGATGTCGGCGTTAGTGCGTTGTGGATGTCGGCGTTAGGCCGTTGTTTCTTGCAGTTTTGGAAACCTCCCGTGCGGGGAGGTCTTCCAAATTTTCAATTGAGTCTAATCTTTTTGTATTTCTAGATTACTAGATGCAATCTCTAAGTTCCAAAACTGTTTTCCCGGATTACTCACACATGCAATCTCTGCTCCTTTGTGCAGCCTCCGTCCGCGGGTTCCAATCATCCCGGTAGTGCGTCACCGGGTGATCCCGCCTTTCCTTCACCACCGTCTCATAGGCTACCTTGATGAGGACTAGTGCTAGGTGATGTGGTTGGACTTTATTGTAATATTTGTGGTTTATGGTTCTGACTTGTGCTTGGATTTCATGAACTTGTCGTAATAAACATGTGAATTGTGGTTGTAATATATTTGTGAATGATGATGAACATGTGACTTGTCGTTGTAATATATTGTGATTTGTGGTTCACAATTATGGTTGTGATATATTGTGAGAAAATAGGTTCTGTATGATATATATATGTGATGATTGATATATATATGAAATGCTTGTGTCGATGGAATGCAAAAAACAAAACAAAAAAAATAAAATTTCTGCCTCTTTGCCGAGGGCAATTACCAAGGCCCTCGGCAAAGATTCACTGGAAAAATTCTGGAACCCAGTTCTTTGACGAGGGCCATGGGAGGCCCTCGGCAAAGACTTTAAAAAAAAAATTTCTTTGCCGAGGGCCTGAGGGGAAACCCTCGGCAAAGATTTTTCAAAAAAAAAAAAATTCTTTGCCGAGGGCCATGGTTGGAGGCCCTCGGCAAAGATTTTTCAAAAAAAAAAATAATAATTCTTTGCCGAGGGCCATGGTTGCAGGCCCTCGGCAAAGATTTTTCAAAAAAAAAAAATTCTTTGCCGAGGGCCCCCGGAGACGGCCCTCGGCAAAGACTCCGTCCAAGGCGTCGGCGCGGATTCGGCTACTTTCTTTGCCGAGTCTCGGCCACCCTCGGCAAAGGCTTTGCCGAGTGCCCGATAAGAGCCCTCGGCAAAGACCCTCTTCGCCGACTCAAAATTCCCCGAGAGCTCTTTGCCGAGGGCGGCCCTCGGCAAAGCCTTTGCCGAGGGTTAATGGGCCTTTGGCTAGGGCTTGAAGCCCTCGGCAAAGAGGCCGCCTATAGCTAGCTGAACTAATCTATATATCCTAGGGCACAGTGGCCGCACTGACTCTGGCCGGCCGGCCGGCCGGCCAGCGAGCAGGCAGGCAGAGAGCCGGGCCTACGATTGCAGCCCCCAAGCATGCATGCATGGCGATGGACGGATCGAGCGATCGCAATGTCAACGACAGGTCGATGGGGGCGTACGTGCTAGCTAGATAGATGGACAGCATCAGTCAGGGCCATAGCCCATATGTGCATGGGCCGATCTGACAGGTTGTGGCCGGGGTCCAGCCATGTGACGGCGAGAACCGGTGGCGAAACCTTCACGATCGCTCGGGAATCTCTCGATCGATCGTCTCCAGAAGAGGCTGGCCCTGCTGCTGGCCGGTTTTCAGATGTCAGAACAGGGACGGCACAGCTCAAAAGGGGCCGGGAGAAGCTAGCGCCTTGGCTAGCTGCACTAGCTGGTGTCCTGTTGCATATCCAGGGTGATCTCATCTGGCTTGATCATCCATTGCAGTCGCACGTACGTCGTTGAATTGGTTTACCATATGTTTAGCGTGTTCTGCCGGTTAAAAAGACTGCCAGGTTCTACCGGTTCCCTCCACTTGAAACTGTAGCGAACGGGGGAAAAATATATATCTCTGGTTAGATGTTTGGAATTCCATTACGAGGGTGAAGGTATTTGACTTGACACTAGAATTGAAATCGATGATTCCAAAGCAAATCCCAAGAGCTTACAACTAGAGGCAATTATTTGCACTCACCGGTCATTTGTTTGGAATCGAGCATCGACCGTATCGAGCTCTCGCGCCACCTCCTCGCTCAAGTCCGGTTGCTGCTGCTCGACACCGGCGACTCGCTGCCGCCGCTCGACTCTGCTCCTGCTGCCTCTCCGGTCTCCCCTCTCCCGGACGCTCTCGCGTCGCCTCCCTCCGTTGCTCCACTCGTGGGCTAACGGTAGTTGAGGCTGCGGCGCAACATCTTGGTCGGAGGGTACCAATGAGATTTGCCCCAGCCGCAGTTCCTCGCCGCCGGCCACCGCCGCATGCTGCGTGACGAACCGTCGAACCCCATCACATCTGCGTCGCGAGGAATCCCCGACCTACTTCCAAACTATCAAGAAAGAAAAATGCATAATGATTCTGTTTTTGGACTCCCAAGAAAGAAAAATGATAAATGAGTCGTATTTAGGCAAAATCAGAAGAAATACCAGGTGCTGAAAAACTATTCATACATTTGGATGTATTTTTGGGCAATTAAATGGACTCAAATGAAAATATTTACAACTACAAAGTTATATATCTCATCGAGAGCTACAATTTAACTTACTCATTTGCCTAATTTGAACTTCGAACAAGAAAATTATGATCTCCGAAAGAATGCACAGGCAACCTCAAACATTATCTCTAGATATATGAAGCTGTATTCGTATTCAACTGTCGAATTCGTATTTATTTCCAACAAAAATAATATATATTTATTTCCGATCCGACATTTCCGATAAATATACGAGCCAACTGCATACCTGTTCGAAAATGATCTGGATCGGAGACTATCCGAACTATTTTCTCGCCCCCTGCCTGCACGTAATCCGGACGGGCCTCTTCGTCCCACCCTCTAGCTCCTGACAAACGCAAGAAATCACATCACTGTGGCCAGGGGGGAAGGGGCCAAGCACTGAGATTCTGCACACCCGTCCAAACATTATCAGCGCATGCACGGCGTCAACACGGACCTCTCACCGAAACGGCAAGGCAACCGCCCCTCCGATTAGTCTAACTAAACTCCGAAGTCCAACCCAGCGGCTCAACCATATATATCAGGTCAAGTTTTTGTTGTTCTTGGATGGAGTGGAGTGAGTGTATCAGGTCAGGTTTTTTATGTTCTTGGATGGACTGGAGTGAGTGGAGTGGGGTGGTGTACTTTGGGGGCGTTACGGTGTGTGTGTGTATATAAGACACGATGACATCGACCGACGCAAACGTAACCAGGACACCAATAAGTTAGCATAAAAGGATTCAATACAGATGATCTATAGTGCATAATATTAAAAGCGATCTTCATTGACCGATCAAATAGTTCACTGTTACTACAGCATACACTACAGTACCATTGCAGCACTATTCATACGCTTACAAAATATTGTGTGCCACAGTGAACCTACGCAGTAATGCGGAGGGTCCAGATCCAACACAAACAACATTGGTATCTCTGAATCAGAGCTTAGACTGTTAGCACTCTTACATGCATATCGCCTAGCTCTATCTTCCAGCCTCTGAAGATAGGCTTGCGGCGGTAGTCCAGGTGCTGCATGAGTTGACGAAGAATGTCCACAAACTCGTTGTTGTTTTCTCCGTGAGAAAGAAAGTCCAACAGTCCGTCGGACAGGTTGCATCTACAATTTTGAAACAAGAGAAGGTCAGTAAACTCAATGCAAGTAAAGATAAGTTTAAAACTAAGAGTGATGAGGATGAGCAATAACTACGCTATATTTGAACAAAAAGCTTTTTCTTAGTTTGCGAAAATAAGACTTGGGTCCTTATGCACGCCCAGTTTAACTAAAGTTCCTACAGTCGTATGCTCTGATACCAGCTCTGTTGGATCAGGATTTCACAAATCCAAATCCTCTGTGAAAATATTGTTATATTCCCTAGATCAGTAGATAGCACTCACAGATATATCACTGAATCATTTCGTACACAATGTAAACTGAACTAAACATTATATTACAAAGTACATCAGAGTCACATAGACCGCGTCGGGTCGAGCTTTATAGCAAGGGTCGAACAAGCCAAATGAGTACATTACAAAAGTAGTGGAAGCGGTAGTAGAAGCAAAAGCAAAAGGGTAGAGCACATCTTTCCACAGGCAAGCGACTTGGAAATCTGTGCGCGTTCGATATTAATCAAAGACTTAGATAATATTGGATGCACGCAAGCACTGACGGAGTCAACTAGACTAAGGTGAGACCTAGACTAAACGAACTAGACTAACTCTTCATCATCTCTTGAGCCTCCAACTTATGTAGTATGCATAATCTCCATGATTTCCTATTTCTCAGGGTTTGGGGGACAGAGCGAGGATGAGCACAACTTCCGTGCTCACGAGCCAACACATATTATGCAGAAATAATACATACAAGACTTAATAAGGATGACTCGGGTTCTTTTATTTGCTAAAAGCAATATTTTCAATTACAGTATTTAGAAATTTCTATGACTTAACAATTTGACAAAATCTCATTTTGTTAAAGAGATATTGTGCAATATTTATAACGGCGAAGGTTACCTCCACTTATGCTTAAATTTTGAGTGGAGTCACCTCCACATATTAACATCACTGGGTACGACGACCCTGGAAAAATTCAAACCACGGGCTAGGTGAGCCCGACACTACAATCATCTCACCCACAAGGTTTCCATGTCCGCCTTTGACCGTAGGCACGGTTATTTAAATAGTTTAGACTCTGCAGAGATTGTAGTTAAGAGATCATCATAGTAACTTTTCAAATTACCTTGCCCATTCCACCATCTCACCCATATGTGTCGCTCCTATTTGCGGTGGGCTCCATAAGTTGTGCGGGATGTTCACCACAATACTACCACAGATGGACTACGACGTTCCACAACGACCAGCATAGCTGACAACTTCACCATCGGTGTCCCATTCAAGCCTATGCTCGCACTACTTCACTCCTCCACCAGTAAGATGACTTTCAGGGTCCAATAAGTTTACTAAGCCAAGTTGTACTTTACAGACTTGTGGTTGTACTTGTTAAACAATGAGAGATCATGACAAGATTAAGTCTTTGATCCATCCGGGCGATTCATACTACATACCAACCATTCTCATGCTCCTACGGCACCCACCACCATACCATCCGCCCAGATGTGGTAATAGTAATTTAATAGGGTTTTTGGGGAAAAAAATAAATTACCACAGTATTCCAGTCATTTACCCACAACGACTGCCCAATTCACTTCCATGATTAAAAGATGGTGATTAGGGTATTTAATGCCCTGGTACTTAAGCAAGACTAGCATGTTGGTTAAGTACAACCTATAACTAGTAATTATCATATAGTTACTATGGTGACATGGAATACTAGATTCAATTGTCAAAGGATGGTATACTAATTAATTAATCATCAAGTGGGTATTTAACAACATTAAGATTTAACATACATTTACTTAAAGAATTAAAGCATTCAATTTTTTGTAGTTTAAAGGAATATAATTTGCACATAACGTAGGCCCAAAATGATCAACGTATTGACTCGCCTAGAGTGAAGGGGAGAGAGTCTTGAAAGTCTTGTCCCTGATCAAGTTGGACATCTTTCGCTTCTCCGAACTCTACTCAGACGAACATATTGGAAAAAGAATAAACAAGAAAAGAGAACAAATAAATACACAAAATAGCAATGAACTTCAAATTAAGTAAGACCAATGCCATTAGCAAGATATTGAATTTAGATAAATTTAGAAACAAAAATTACTAGAATCGGAGTTATAACGGGGGAGAACGGAACTCTCAAAGTTTTGGTTCGAGTACTGCTGGTTTCGAGTTTTGTTGGCTTTGAGTACTGCTCATTTCGAATATTGTTGGCTTCGAGTGCTGATGGTTTCGAGTACTGGTCGAAAAGGGGTTGCGACTACGTGGTCAAAAGGGTTTCGAGTACACGACTACCTGGTCGTAGACCTAGTAGGTAGGAGGTTCGACCGCACGACGTGATTGGAAGGAGGTTCGACAACGCGTTGTCGGAAGGGGTTTCGACTTACAAATGGTCAGAAGGGGTTTTCACTACACGTGGTCGGAAGGGGTTTCGACTACATGTGGTCGGAAGGGGGGTTCGACTAAATGTGGTCGGAAGGACATAAGGGAGACCGGGGCACGGGGAAGGGGGCTTACCAAGACCGAGAGAGAGGCCGGAGGAGGTCTGTGGACGGCGAACAGTGGAGGAAGATGGCGGTGAAGGGGTCGGCCGGGACTGAAGAAGAAGAGAAAATGTGGCGGCTCTTGTAACACAAGACTGAAATTGAGTGAGTGAATTTCTTCAAGGAACTCTAGGGCTTGAATCAACACGGGTAGAAGAGGGGGCTGCACTGGTGCGGTGAGAATCGAAAGGAGGCGTGCAGCGGCTTGAACTCAGACTCAGGACTTCGGGCAAACCACAGCAGCACGAGCGAGAGAGGGAGAGCTGAGTGGGGGAAGGAGACGAGGGGGGCTGCTCGGGCTCTTCTCTGGTGACACTTACCAAAAGCCAAGGGGAGACGAGGGGAGAAACGAGAGGGGGTTTATGGTTTCTTATAGCCGAAGGGGGGGGAAGGAAGAGCCGTTGGAGAAGCTCGAAGGTGTGTGGTCCCGAGGCGGCGTGTCATGGGCGCTCTGCACAACGACGACTCGGGCAGGCCGAAGCAGGTGGCGGAGGCAACACAGCAAGTGGCGCAGTCGAGAGTGCAGGCGCTCGTGCGCGGGAGAAGCTGGGGCTGGGCGGCTCCGGGCGTCGCGCTGGTGTCCCGAGCAATAAGACAGGTCGAAGGGGAGAGCGCTAGAGTCAAGGGTAGGTGGAGGGGAGTAGGTGGCAGCAGAGGGCCAGAGGGCAACTTGCGCAGCGTAGGCGCCCGGCCAGGGCGCTAACGCGACAGCAAGACAGGCGATAGGACGGGGCGTAGCAGCTCTAGCGTGGCCACGGTGTGCGCGCAGGGAAGCGAGGGAGGAACTAACATCACGGCGACGGAGGTGGCGACTTCGGGGTCTAAGCAGGTGGCGGAGTCGACGAAAGTAGGTGGGCGTCGCAGGCGCCAGGCGCGGAGAAGGTGTACGAGGACGTGGCCAGAGCGCACGGGAGCTGGCCCTGGCGGCATGGGCATGCTGGTGACGGGACCGGGCGATGAGGAGGGGGCTCCGGAGTCCACGAGCAGGTGGAGCAAGTAGCGGAAGGAATGGAGTAGCAGAGGGTCAGGGGACAGGCCAGCTGGGCCAGAGGGGAGAAGCAGGTAGGGGAAAGCCAAAAGGAATGGGCAAGCCCAGAAGGAAGGATGGGCCGGCCCAAGGGGAAGATTGGAAAAGAAGTTGAAATTTAAGATTAAGGTTTGAATTGAAACCGAAATTCTGAAATATGGTAGAAGTTTGAGATTTAAAATACAACTTAAGTTGAAATAAGTTTTTGAGACTAACTAATAAAAGCGATTACTTTTCAAGAAACAAAAATGGACTGTTACACATCGATCGCTTGCCAGCACGCTATACCCTTGCGTCGTCGCGCCATGATGGATGGATGGATGCATGCTTAACGGATTGATAGGGGTGGGCGTGGATCGGGGCGGTTTACCCGGACCTGCCCGATGCAGTCCACGTCTCTGGGCAATGATAAATGTTTATCCATTCGCTCAAGGATCAAATGACCATGCGGTCCATTGGTTCTTATGGATCGATACCATTCCACTGGCTCAAGGACCAAATCACCATGTCGGATAAGTTGGGAGTTTTGTAGGCCAGTGAAGTTGAGAGTTGCAGAAGAATGCAAATGATAGAGAACGAGGTGATCCTTCTTTGTAAACCATTTATAGGGTAATAACAGATAATTTTACAACTGAAAAATTAGTAGTGAACATCTCATCAATCACAAACATAAGGTAAGCTGAAGTCCGACAAATGTTTTGCAACGTTTTAAACCACAAAATTCTTGCAGCAACAGGGTACCTCAGTGTAATATATCCACCGTATTACGTATTGAAGATTGACACAATAGAGAAATAAGAAATACAAACATAAGCAAAGTTTACTGCTGCAACAAAGGTTTCCTGCTAAGAGACTTGAAATTTACTGCTGCAGCAAAAGTCTTCTGCTAGGTAACTGAATCTCTGGTTTGAGCACAGCGTCGACTGTCCTTGTTCAAGAAAAGATGCATCACTCTTCAGCTTAACAAAACCCAACATGTATGCATCACTAAATCCTTTTTGGCTAAAAAGCTTTTCAGTGTCAAATCCTTTTTGGCTAAAAAGCTTTTCAGTGTCAAAATTCTGGAACTCTGAAAGAACAGAGGAAAGAACAATGCAGCCAAACATGTTCTCATGCCATGCACCATCATATGATGAATGATGATGATCAGTAGGCAGTGGCAGTACAAACTGAGTCACGGACCTAGGCTAACACTCACTGGGTTTGCAGAGTTTCTGAAATAACCTGTCGTGCCTAATTTTCTCATACATCTTACATATGAAATGTGCTGGGAAAGTTGCTCTATTACAGTCCAAACAAGAACTCCTTGTACTGTCAACAGCATGAACTAAATGCTGAAGAATTGATACAGAGAAACAGGAAGAAATCAAAAGCCCAGTACTTCATTCCGTATCTCCTACCAAGTACCAACGAGAAATCCACAAGGAGGGGCAGTGAGCTCCAGATCACATCATACTCCATATAAGCAACCATATGCAGGTTTCTACTAGGTTTTTTCTTCACATTAAGACACAAAATGAACCAGACATCCAATTAAGATTAAAAAAGGCATGTTTCTGTTATAATGTGTACATACACAAAATCACAATTGATAAGTCTAAATGAATTTGTTGTTTCAACTTTTGCAGAATTGTTTTAGTGTACTCGTATAAAAGCCACCTACATACTAGGGTTGTCTGCTTGCAACCCAATTCATGCGATTGCATGCTAGGATGCAAAGATTAGAAAGAAAGGGTTCTTACTAAGAAGGGCGTCGTAGCCGGTAACCTCGACGTGGCAGATGATCTTGCCGCTGGAGACATCACCACCGGCGAGGAATGTTGTACTACTTCAACCCCCATTGCTTCTTCAATCTAGATCGACACTGTCCCGCGAAGAAGATGAGCACCCCCAATCTTCGCCTGTGCACTGTGACCCATCGAAGTCACACCTGTTAGAATAGGTGTTAGAATAGTTGCTTCTTCAATCTAGATCGACATTGTCCCGCGAAGAAGATGAGCACCCCCCAAATCTTCGCCTGTGCACTGTGACCCATCGAAGTCACACCTGTTAGAATAGGTGTTAGAATAGAAACTCTTTTAATTTCTTTATCTGTCTTTTGTATTACCTTATCTGTATATGATATATCATCCTTTGTATCCTATATATATTGTCCATTGGGTTTCATGAATACACACACAATATTTATAATATGGTATCAGAGCAAAGGTTAAAATCCTAGCCTCCAACCGTTTCCGTTGCCCGCTGCCACCGAGAGGAGCAATCTCCGCTACCGGAGGCAGCCACATTTGTCATCAAAATTTCTCTTTTAGATTATTCTTGTGATGGCGCCTCTGGGTGAAGGATCTACTGCAGCCGCGGCGTCGCCCAACCTAGTGGTCTCGTTCGGCAAGATGCTCATTGCCAACGTCGCCTGCGCCATCTCCAAGCTCGGCGGCTCCTCCGCCTTCGTCGGCAAGTTTGGTGACAATGAGTTTGGGCACATGCTTGTGGACATCCCGAAGAAGAACGGCGTGAACGCCAAGGGCTGCCTGTTTGACCAACACGCCCGCACGGCGCTGGCCTTCGTCACACTCAAGAGCAATGGCGAGTACGAGTTCATGTTCTACTGCAACCCCAGCGCTGACATGCTGCTCACCAAGGCAGAGCTCAACCTGGACTTCATCCGCCGCGCCAAGATCTTCCACTACTGCCCCATCAGCCTCATCACCGAGCCCTACTGCTCGGCGCACGTCGCCGCCATGCGCGCCGCGAAGGAGGTCGGCATCCTCTGCTCCTACGACCCCAACATCCGCCTCCCGCTCTGGCCCTTGGAGGAGGCCGCACACTCCAATAGAGGCTGCGACCGAGGATGTGACGATCCCGCGAACGATCCTGGATCGGCTCACCGGCGCGAAGGAAAGCTACGACAAGTATGACGCCGCCTGGAATTGACCAGATCAAGTCGGAGCCACTCCGGATTCTCAACCGGCCTTGGCTTCGGTTTTCTAATTTGGCTTCTCCGGCTCTGGCTTTTTTGTTCGCGTCTTTTGCTGCTACCAGTATTTGTTACTAGCAATCAGTTTTTTCCCCCATTCCTTTGAATCCTTTTTCTTCAGTTGTGTTCATCCAAGTTCGTACCACTTTATCTTTGAGTTCGTATAAACCATACGAGTCCATAAATTTATTGTCAGTCATAGAAGTATAGAAATTCCTTTTGCATGGTCACTGCCGCTCTTCTCTCCGAACCGCTGCAGATCGTAGAAGTCATTATGATGCTGGTGCTTCTCTCTTAGCCGCCGTCACGAGCTTCTAAGGCCGCTGTGCTTCTTCCGCACTGCACCTCCATTGCGCTTCTTGTGCACTGCGTCGTCGCTATCTTGGGCTTCGATTTGCGCCGCCATACTTCTATATATTCCTCTTCAGCTTGATTTAACAGCTTTCTCTATTTATTTTTTTTATCGTTTTCATCTTCTTCTTCGTCGCGCTGTCGCGATCGACGTTGCTCCCGCTTGCCTCTACTTTCTCGTCACCTGCACCTTGTGCTTATGGGCTGTCGCACGACCCCAGATGGGGAAGATCTTTTGATACTCGATATATTTTCTAAGAGTTGCACGCTACGACGACATTATCAAGACTTGTACTTTGGATTCTCTATATTTTAGTATCAACTCTTTTCACATGCAATGCTATTGCACACGCCTTACATTTAAGGGTGATGTTAGAATAGAAACTCTTTTGTATTTTCTTATATATCTTTTGTATTGTCTTATCTGTATACAACATATCCCCCTTTGTATCATATATATATAGTTCATTAGGCCTTATAAATACACACACAATATTCACAACAACCCCCACCGCCGACCTCTTCCTCACTCGCTGCCACACCATCTTGGCTCGGTTGCTTCACGGCGTTGGAGGCCGTAGAGGATCAAGGTGGTGATGGCAACGTGTAGGGATGGAGGTGACGGTGCATCAGGGTGGAGGATGGAGACGGTGGATCGAGCGACGGTAGCACGTGGTAAGGAGGCAGGGGTGCTGCATTGGAACGAAGGGTCAAGATCGATCCACTGGAGCCCTTTTTTGCCTCAGGTCTGGAATATTTGGGTAGTCATCCAACGGGAGACACGATCCGTACCCACCCCTACAGATTGATGTGTCGCGTACGAGGACGAGCGGGCGAATGAACGAGCAAGCACGATCTCCCCAAAAGGAAAGCGACAGCAGCATTGGTTCTATGAACCGTGACATGTCAAAGAGAATATTCAGTAGTCACGGACGCCATTACTACCACTTGCCATCAGGCTCTTTGACTTTGGGCACTGTTGATTTGTGACGGGAACCTCCCATCCGTCCCCACGTTTCCCCGCACTCATTCGAGATCGGTAGTAAAACACGCACGCATACGCTACGATCGGCTATAAAAGTCTCAGTATCACCTAATACAACAGTAAAACCCAATATCATAGGAAATATCGGTGGAATCGACAGTAAAACGAAGATCGCACGTTACCTAAATCGGCAGTAAAAGATTGTTACTACCGGAATCGACGGTAAAACCAAAGAATCACGGGTACACCGCAGGTCAGATTGTAGTTGATAGTAAAGCTACTCCCGGGGGGCACCGGTACGGTTGTAATAAAACTACCGGTAGACTCACGTGTACCTAGCCTATTTTTACTGTTGACTCACTTAATGTTTACTATCATGTCACCCGTTTAGTGTGTGCAATAAATTTTACTGTTTTTTCTGGCTGAATTTCTCTAAAATGCATGAATTGTTACTATCGTGGATATGTATCTAATTGTTGAACCTATTGGCTAGTGTTACTTCACACCAAAACTAGTTAAGTGCTCGTGCGTTGCTACAAAACATCTCATGAGTGTAATAGTTTATCAGTTAAAGTAGATATAATATATCTCAATTCGTTAAGGCGCACAGAGCAGAGCAGAAGAGGAAGGGCGGAGAGGAGGAAGTGAGGCCCGTCCAGATCCGGGCGATGGAAGCGGCGACGGGGGAGGGGGCGGAGGCGCACGCGGAGCAGAGCAGAAGAGCAGGGGTGGAGGCGAGGGCGCAAAGGTGGATGAAGTGCAGGCAGCATCGCAGGTGATGCTGGGAGCGCACGATGCGAGTAGATAGTTTACTGATAATGTAACCTACATATCAGTAGAGAGAGACAGGAGTGAGAGGGTGGGGAGGACAGACAGTCACCAACTCTAATTTTTAAGTAGCAGAGATGAGTTTTACTGTAAGACAAACTTATCGATATGACCACTCAATCCCCTCGTTCGTTCGGACAAAACAAAACGCTCCCGCATGTCCTCCCGCAGCGCCAAACAATAAAAAGGCGGGAGATCCCATGCATCCCACTAAATGCGCTGCCCACGTAACCGATCATAAGATCTGCCCCCAGCTCCCCCGCCATCCCCACATTCACGCTGTCATTATCCCTCCCCGGCACGCGACCACACCCTAGTGATCCCTTCCAGCGCTCCCTTCTGACGACAATGACTACCGGACGTCCCCTCGCGGGCGCGGAGGAACCCAGCTCGGCGGTGCTCGTTCTCCATCGCCAGTTCAGGCTAGATCATCCTCCAGCGCATGTAGATTCCCCCCGACCCCAGTTTCTCTACACAGGTGGCTACACCGCTGGGAAATGTTGCACCGCTGGCTGTAAGCCCCCCCCCCAACAACAGGGATTCTCTCCTCCACGCCACTCGCCCCCCCCCCCTCCCGTTGTTTCTTCGAGTGAGATGAGGACACCTGACGCCGATCAGATGTACACCCACGTATGTGTGTTTTACTAGTCTTTGCAGGCCATTTACGGTGTTTTGCACTCTTCGATATTTACTATCCTATCTAGAGTCATTTACTTGTTTTTTGTTGTATATTACTGTGTTTTGTTGATGTCCGGACGAGGATGTCCCCGACCATATAGTACCCTAGGTCTGCATGAATTTTGATAATGAGGGTGTTGCTTACTAGTTCTATTATCGATACTCGCGACAGGCTAGTTTTGGAGTCAGAAAGAGCAGGAGAAGGAAAATAATCAAAGAGTTTCGCTGCACTCTGCAAGGTAAACATGACTTCTACACGCCGAAGAAGGAGCGTGAACGTAGCAGGACCTCCAAGTGGATTGGGTGCAGGGCATTCGTGAAGCTACATAACGGCCCGAAACATGGCTCCGTATGCATCAAGCAGTTGTGTTGGATCACAACCATCCACTAGCTAGGACGCCGTCTTGGGTCGCGTTCATGCAGTCGTACAAGAACTTTGATCCATCGTTGATGGAGCTCGTCGACACCATGCAGGACACCAGGGTCCCTCACAACGCTATGATGAACATTTTGTCGGACATGCACGAGGGTAGCATAACATACCATTCATCGTGCGTGACCTAGAAAATAGGTTTTTACTGTGTCCCATCATTGTCTTTACTTGTGTGATCGTGATAAATTACCGTCCTTTCCTTATTCAGGTTATTACTGATATTACCATTTTGATTTTTTGTTTTCCTCATATTCTCATTTTTACTGTCATGTTGCGTTTGTTTATTGTTAGTTACCATCCATTATACTGACAAAACCCAGGAAGGCTGCAAATTTGCACGCTGATCACGCCGACGATGTGAACAAACTGATGGCTTTCTTCAAGGAGTGTTTTTCGTAGAACGATAAGTTCTACTACGACATGCAGCTAGATGGTGACGACGTTATGAAAAACGTCTTCTGGAGCCATGCGAGCTGCCACGCGGAATACGCTGACTTCGGAGAAGTTGTCACGTTCGACACAACCTCCAGAATGAACCGGTACGAGATGCCTCTCGCTATGTTTGTTGGCTCCAACCACCATTTGCAGAACAACGTGTTCGGGGTCGTGTTGCTCTGTGATGAGAAGGCAACATTCTTTGAGTGGTTGTTCGGGACGTTCCAAACTTGCATGGATAGCAAAGACCCCATCTGCATGCTAACCAGTGATTCTCATACCGTTCAAACGTAATTACTATATATGTCGATCAGGTTTACTGGCTATCGCACGTGTTCTTTACTGTTTTCTCTATGTCTGGTTCGGAATGTATTGTCAATGTTGGTAAAAAATATCGCATCTCTACCCGAGTTTTACTACCTAATGTATTTTATTATACTGCAGATCAGGACCCAGCCATGGCAGTTGCCATACCGCGTGTCTTCCCTCACACGCAACACCGGCTGTGCAGGTAGCACGTGCTGAAGAAGTACAAATAGAACCTGAACAAGCTATACGTGGAGCACGACGGGCTAAAGGAGCGTTTGGTTTTCGTCATAAACCATCCGTTTACTCTTAGAGACTTCGAGAATGCGCGGAAGAATCTGGTGAGAGAGTACCGTCTCGAGCAGAGCCAGACCATTGCTAGCCTCTATGACCTTCGCGAAAGATGGATCTCCGCGTACTTCATGGACATGTATTGCAGTAGGATGACATCCACACAGAGAAGTGAGAGTATGAACAAGATGGTAAAGCGGAACTTCATGGATAACAAGAGTTCGCTCCACCAATTCGTGCGGAAGATGCATCGTGTGCTGCAGAAGAGGAAGCACTCCGAGGCTCAAGAAACACACTGGTATACGGTACATCGATAAAAAAGGTTTACAGTGACTTACATACCTATTTACTTCAATTTATTATATGATTTACTGTTAGCTGTCTTATTTTACGACGTCTCTCACCCCCCCTTTCTTTTTACTGCAATCCATATATGTCATTACTTCTTGTCCTTTATGTACCTCCTTCGTGATATATATTGTCTTGCGTGCTATCAGAGCCAATCGATGAGAGCCACTCTGTTCCCGTTCGATGAGCGGCTGAGTAGGGTGTACACACCTCCGGTGTTCAAAGAGTACAAAGATTCATACTTCTCCAGTACAGCCTTCTACGTGTACAACCCGAGATGGCACATTCGTCGTGTCTCACGGGAAATAGTCTACGACATTCGCATGGTCGTAACACAATTTCAAGGTGGTGGCTGAAGAGGAAACATGTACATACAGCTGTGAATGCAAACGCTGGGAGCACACAATTACTTTTACTGTCTCTTGGCTAGTAGTTACTGTTCCAACTATTATGTTTTTACTATCCAGTGCATATAATCATTTTTCACTATCATTGACAACGTTTTGTACTGTTAATCCATCTATGGTGTACCCCCATAGGTCTGTTCTAAACGCACCTGGTGCGGACGTTCACCCACTTGCAGGTCGAGAGTATCCCCACTGCTACATGCTCTCTAGGTACACTAGGAATGCTGACTGAGATGTATCAGCACACCACCTTGCTGACAGAAGCTATGGGCGTGGTGCGGTCAGGGTGCAGATCGAGTCTTGCGTCCGATAGAGCCATGGAGGTCCTCAAGGCGCTTCACATGCAGCTTGATACCTTACCCAGCGATATTGACCCGGTGGCTAAGGAGACCACTGAGAACGATGAAGCGCGCGACGATACGATCAACCCATCAGCACCTCCTCTATCACAGACCAAAGGTCGCAAATGAGCAGATGATGAACCATAGAAAAGTTATGCACCGATGGAGAAGAAGATGACGAGGGTGTGTAGCATATGCGGCCTGAAAGCCGGTCACAGCAGTGCTACCTATTGAACCCTACCCCAAAACAGAGGATGAAGGGGCAGGGGTGGCGGTGGCAGGGGAGGGGAGAGCGAGGAGGGGGCGAGGAAGAGGCAGAGGAAGGCCCGGTACAGCCAGCTGATTCATGGGGACGAAACAGAAGATGACGACTGTTTACTTCATTGTCATATGTGTGCTACTGTGGTGCGTTTGCTAACTGGAAACAGAACTCGCTATTCGGCTCGCCTTGCATGTTTTAATGTATATTCGAACTCTCTTACTGCAAATATCACATGGTATTATTTATTGTTTTTTACTGTTTTGACTGTAATCTATTACTGTCTTCTGTATATTGTTTACTGAATTTTTTTTGCTAAAAGAACGCAACGGTCAATTAGTCGTCTTTCGTTCTACTGACATGTGGTGGTTGTTTTACCGTACGACGACGCCAATAACGTTACTAACATATATTTTTAGTATTGAATTACTGCATGCGTAAAAAAAGACTTCACTTATAAATCATACACATTGATGCTCTGTCGCCCCGGTGCGTCTCTTCATCTCCCTCAGATAACTTATAAATATAACGTATCATCAGCTTGCGAAGCGTGCCATACGTGAGACACCCCAAAAAGAGCCTTCCCCGCATTAAAACTCCGAAAAAAGCATAGCACAAGCAAAAAAAAGAACAAAAATGACTCCAAGCTCTTCTTCCGATCCACTACAAACTATAGTTTTAACCTGCCTAGCACCCATATACGATCAGCTGTCTTGGTAGAGGCTAGTCAAGGCTGCGAACCATGATTATGTCTGTGACCTCCTCCATGCTCCGACACCGTGTCTACCGGAGAGGGTGGCTGCAATCATCTGCACTCTGCGTCTTTTGCTAAGACGGACCAATGTACTTGTGTCCGACATTCGACGAACGAACCTCGTCTTAGAGATCATTCTCACGAACTATGTGGATCGAGTCAAAGCATCCATCCATAGGTCCATCTAGAGGATCAAAGACTACATCGGCCAGCAAAACAAAAAGATGGACGACGCCGAGACCATGGATGAGACGAACGTCCTCATCTAGACAATCGTTGACAGGCTTCCTTCGCTCAATCTGTACCACAATTGTTTTGTGGCCTGCATTTACTGTACTACCTTCGCGCTTCTTTGTTTTATATGTTCGTGTGTGCATAGCTGAAAACACGGTACCGCAATCAAACCAAACACTCCTTTTCCCAAAAAAAAAAAACAAATCGTACAATGCCGCTCGGGCTACCCGATGCATCTCTTCATCTCCCCCATTATGACTTATAAGGATGTTCTCGGCAGTAAAACATATTATAACTTTACTATCTACCGTTGTGTTTTTACTATCAAACGCATATGAGCTCGAATAAAAAAAATTGCATGCCGCACGAAAGATTGTAAAAACAAATACAACAGGTTCAAAAAGAAGAAGAAAAAACTAAGCGGTTATACACAGTAAACGCTGTTATCAATTACTGCATATTACGTTGATATTACTGCCTAATACTTTTACTACAATGGTTTAATGTGTTTACTATATGGTGCTAGTAATGTTACTATTATGCATATGATTTTCTTAATTACTATATGGCCGACTAGGTTTACTAAGTTGTGAGTACGTTTTTGCTGTCAATGTTGTGTGTGAGCGGAAGGTTCTATTAAGCATCGGCCAAACGATACCTTAATCGTATCAATGCCGCTTCGGCTCCCAATGTGTCTCTTTGTCTCACGTGCCGACGTAACACCTTGTTTTATAACAATGATAATCCGCCACCGAAAGATGGATTACCATGTCGCTCTACTCTCTTTCGCACCCTCCATCAACAACTAGTAGAGTTTTAAAAAAAGCCCCCCCCCCAACTCTTCTCCCCTAACGCCTCCGTTGATGGCCTACCTGGCCATTCTGTACGAGCACCTCTCTGGCCGTGCACTGGCGGATGCTTCTGAGGGGCATTGTACTAACAATATTCTACCTCCTCTACCGGACGTTATGTCGAGGCACGTGTCGGTGATGTTCCGCCGTCTGGACATCCTCCGCCACTTCTAACCTCGCCATCGACGTGGTCCTCTAGAACGACGTTACATATCTCTTAGAGGATTACCGTCGCTTCGACTGCTTCATCGAGGCAGCCGGCCATCAAGTCTACCTGGCCGAGACACCTCGAGCAAGGGAAGAGAGCCTATGGGCACAATTCGACTTGATTCTTCAGTCAGAGAGTTTTTGGGCGACACTCGAATGGGCACGTCAGTGGGTGGACATATTTCAGGCTTCGTTTGCTGATCCCGAACCGTACGATGCCGACGACATCGCATACGAAGTTTTGAAGACGGAGATAGCAGGCTACCTCTGCCACTAGAAAAACTTTGATTATTTAGGTTTCTACTTTATTAAATCTTTTGAAGAAGTGACTGACCACGCTATTTGGCCATATATAAATATAAAAATAAAAAACCTAGTTGAATTTGTATTTACCGTCTACGATGAAACCATTTACTGTGTAGCATATTTTATATTACTGTCTTCACGATTTATCTGGTTTGAATTTGTGTTTACCATCTACGGTGAAACCGTTTACTATCTATGACGAAACCATTTACTGTTCTACAAACGCTTGTTTACTTCATTAGACCTAATCGATACCCTGCAACGCAATTACCATACAAGATAGCTGGGTTTACTATCCTCATACTAACTTTTTACTTAAAAAAGAGATTGCAAAAAAGCGGTGGTAAAAAAGGGAAGCTGATTATTGTGTATGACGTTAAGTTTTACTAACTGATGTATGAGCTCAGAAAAAATGTGTTCCCCCCTAAACATGTAGTAAAAAGGATACGCGTATTACTGTTACGACACCTCATATTTACCATAGGATCAAGGCCCTTGCAGGTGCAGATATTTCTGGGCCGCCTCTGTAGTTGGTGGGCTAGCCGTATGGGATTGCGTGTGCGTGCGCCACACCTAGCTTGGATCGAGTGCGGTGGCCTGCCTAAGCATAGAATAACTATTCTACATTCGGCTATATGTGTGTGTGTATAGTATGGTACTCCTCCTAGGAGTACGTACTCTCATTTCTCATACACCACTTAAATTGTATGATAATGTCTCTTTATCAATTTGAGCATACTCCAATAATAATTATAAGATACCCCCAAAGTGAGTTCCATGAAATATTTTATTAAAGTCCACTTTTATAGTAAAATATGTGTACATACTTCTTTTTTTATATGAAAAGGGTATATAGCAAAAATAAAAGGGCCAATGAACTTTTTTAATAAAATAGCATTGGAGTTTCTTATAATTGGTATTTAGTTATACTAAAAGTGATAAAGAAGTATAATATGTCCGTTTAAGTGGTGTGTTTGTGTGTGTGTGTGTACTATTTAGAAATTAGAGTTGGTGGTCCTCCGTCCTCCTTACCCTTTTTGGTGTCTGTTGGATCGGCGAGCGATGCCCCGACTGCCCAGATTGCGTCGTTGAGCATCCGACATGATAGGACTATGAAGACATATGGTCTTTGGTGATTGAATCTTTTCTGTTCGCCGCCCTCGTTCCATGCATTGGTCTTGCCATACGGTGATTGAGCTTGCCTTTTTTATTCTTGTCATACCATGTACAGATGAAACACATATACACGTATGCACATACGGTGATTAAGCTTGCCTTTTTTATTCTTGCCATACCATGGCACGCATTTACCAATCAACATACGATCAATAAAGTACATTCATGCATCAAATACTCTCCTCCCAAATCCATGTACACATGTACTAATATACTATCATAGGTCCATATACTCCCCCAATTACATGTACTAACATACTCCCGAGGTATACATACTACCTAAGTACATGTACTAAAATACTCGCTTAGATATACATACTACCGAAGTAGATGTACTAAATACTCCCATTGGTATATGTACTATCTAAGTACATACACACGTATAATTTTGTTAGAGCCATCTTGACCCTTGCCATGTTGTTCCATACTCCAACCAATCACAGCTTTCTACACGTACGTGCGTCTACACAGACGAGTATTCAAAGCTAATGTTCCTCGATTGGCACCGCACGTCTTATACACCATACACGATAGGTGGTACCGTGGTATGTGTATGCACAACGATCCCGGGAAACTAGCACTAAGTTCAGCAATTATCTTGTCATCTTTTTTTCTTGAAGATAATTACACACAATTAGTGGTATGTGTCGGTTTGTGACAATGATTAAAATCTTTATGTATTACTTTAAATACATAAATAAAATATCATATGTCTTTATGGTCGTAAACCTTAAGACTAACGACCTCCGTTGTCGTAAGAGTCGTAAACCTTAAGACTAACGACCCCCATGGTCGTAAGAGTTGTAAACCCTAAGGCTAACGACCCCTGTGGTCATAAGAATCGTGACCTCTGAAGCTAACGACCTCAGTTGTCGTTAGGGTTCCACAGGTTACTTATAGGTACACTGGTCGGATGAGGTCATGTACCTAGTCCCCGACCAAATAATTGCTCGCACAAGCAATGAACTGGCATCTGATTCGGCTCTAAGCATATCCTTTATCATGTGATGAATAGAGCATATGTCGTATTGGATCCATACCACGCGATGTTTCATGATCCTAAGACGCTAGTGATAAACTACTATGCAGTTTGGTGTCTCACAGACATTAAACCGCCAAACGGGTGATACTTCATCAACCGTCGTCTCGCTTCGACCAGTCATGGTACTCCCAACAGGCACCTATACCAGGATCAACTGCCGCCACTTCATCAACTATTTAAGGAAGGGCGCGAATGGTGGAAAGGGGGATCGAGGCCAATTCGGGAAATCAACATACGATTGGATTTCATCTGAAGCATTAGCATAGCAAGTACTGCGCTGAGTGTAATTAGGATTTGCCCACCGCCTTGTCAAGGGCACCGCTTGTAAAGGATCCAGTTCATAGCAATAAAGAGTAGTCCCATCATCTCCCAAGAACTCTTTGCCATTTTTCTCTGTTTTATTTTGTAAGATCCGCGACTCGATCGTTGATAGTTGGCGATGTCCGTGTGGATGAAGGCATTGAGTTTTTGAAGTTTACTTCGCTCAAGCATTCCTCATCCACTTTCTTTGCCTCATCATCGTTCATACACACATGGTAGGGACTTGGGACGAGGAAAACCGGTTCGACCTGGCAGACTACTCCAACCTCGATATGGACACATGAATCTGCGCTATGGAAGACAATGGGATGTCATCATCCTCCTCGTCACCGGCTCTCCCGTCACAGAGATTGGCAAAATCAACCAGATAGATGAGGATACATCATCGCCACCAATGGCACTCTCAGGGGAATCGCTCGTTCCGACCAGTTCGGAACGTCCGAACGCCTCTACAAACCGGGTATTTCGGGGCCAACCAATTAGAGAGTCCATGTACTCTCAATATTGTCATAGGCAACCAGTATTCGCCAACAGCTCCTGTGTATTTCGGGGCCAACCAACATCTGGTAAAGGTGTCAATGAAGTTATCACCGATCGTAGGCCAAGTGGGCATGGTGAAACTCAGCATACAATCGGCAATCTGCCGGGTCAGACTAAGTCCACCATAGAGCCCATCAGAGGTGGTAATCTCCGACCTTTCCCCATCATGAAGGCTCCTTGTAGAAGCACTGAAAGTGATACGGCCATATCTACAACCAAAGCATTGCAAAAGGTAAAACAAAATGTTGTGAAGGCCGATAGGGTGGATGGGGATGCTGGCCAACGAGACGGAATGTTCTCTCGGGATAAAACCCTAGCGCGTGCGTGCAGTCAAGAAAGACATGTGGTGGTATGGCAGCAAGGGTTGCATTGGCGTCAGAAGAAGCATCAAGTGCATAAAACAAGTTCGTGCAAGAAGCTAAGAGAAGGAAAGCCTACAACACAAGGGAAACCAAGAGGGAGATTTGGCCATGCATGGAGAGGACGCCAGGAACATGGCATGTGGGTTGGTTCAGTTTGGATCCAATTCAGACAGCCAATTGGTGATTAATATTTTATTTTATTCCAAAACTAGAATAGTTTAAATTAGAATTAAAGAAAGTTTTTTGGTTCGGATTACTGTTCACGTGAATAAGAATGGCACTCGGATCTCGTTCACGTGAACGAATCCGACGAATTATCGTAGCTTCGGCAATGCTCATCCGAATTGTAGTGCTTGCGTGGGAGGCTATATAAACCCACATGGCCGCACCATATGGGAGGACAAGTTATGATTTAGATAATAAAAATCAGAAAAGCCGTTTTGGCGCATATCGTGTGTTCTTGGGTCGTGATATGAGTTGGAGAGATTGAGGGAGAAAGATTGAGAGCAAGATCAAGATATCTATCTCTTGTTTCGGAGTACTAGTCACCTTACGCTACTACTTGCAATTCAATCTATTAGATTGGTTTGGGAGTATATTGATTTTCTTACAATTCAATTCACCGAATTGGTTTGTGAGATTGCTACTGATCTTCGTGTGTACCGTGAAAGATTGGGCAAACAATCAGGATTCATCTAATCAACTAGGTGGATCCGTATCGTGGTATCGAGCTTCGATTGTTCACGGTGATTGTTGTTACGAAGATCAAGTATCGACATGGCCGATACGGGACATGAAGTTGGTCATGCAATTCACTACACTATAGATCAATGTGAGGAGGATCCACTCCACGATCCGAGCTACATATTCTTCAATCGGTGTCGAGTGGGGAACACAGATTGTGCTATGATGATCGATACGGGAAGCTTGACAAACGCTGCAAGCCAAACACTTGTGGACAGATTGGGGTTGATCACAAAGCCACATCCAGAGCCATATCTATTGCTTTGGAGGTTCAAGCACATTCCGATCACAAAACAAGTGGAGGTAAAATTTTCTTTGGATGGGTATACTGCTGTTGTTACTTGTGACGTGATTCCTATGCATATGAGAGCATGTTCGTTGGTGATTGGTGCATATTGGTTGAAAGAACAACACATACATCGAGTTGCATCACGCCCCGTCATGCGGTACTCCTTTCCATGGAGAGGAACACGAAAGGACATTACATCTTGGTCCTCGTCAAGGTACTTTGAAGATAGACAACGACGAGACAAGGCCCAAAGAGACATTAAAGAGCAGCAGCAAAGGCTAAAGGCCAAGAAACGTGAAGAAGAACGGTTGGCCGAGGAAGAACAGAAGAAATTAGAATTGGCGACCCTTCTTTCTACCCAAAAACAGCAAGAGGTGTCGTTCCATGATGACAAAACTACTAGTGAGGCACCACAAGATGGTCTTTGTATGCTGACCAAGACGGTTCGTGTTGACAACACTTCCATTCTCACAACGGGCAAATAACCAACGCTTTCAAATCTGAGTGCAAAATCAATGGCAAAATTTACAAGCTTATTGTTGATGGTGGAAGTTACAACAATATCATTAGCAACGATTTGGTGCAAGCTTTGGGGTTGACAACCTGGCGACATCCAGAACCGTATTATGCACAATGGTTACATAATGTCAGAACGAAAATTACTCATCGTGTCAAAGTTTGTTTTTCAAGAGGAGACTATCACGACAAAGTGGAGTGTGACGTCGTGCCTATGCATGCATGTCACTTTGGTTGTTGGGGCGTCCGTGGCGTGATGATCGCAATGCTACCCACCACGGGAGGTCCAACAAGTACTCTTTGGTGCATCAGGGAAGATCATATACCCTGTGTCCTATGCCAGAGAATTCTATTCATGCTGAGGAGATCATAGCTAAAAAGACGATCGTGAAGACTACCCCGACAGAGATTCCTGAGGTTACACAAAAGACGAGGACGTCTTTTCTTGAAGAAAGGGAGGATGATACGGCCATATCTACAACCAAAGCATTGCAAAAGGTAAAACAAAATGTTGTGAAGGCCGATAGGGTGGATGGGGATGCTGGCCAACGAGACGGAATGTTCTCTCGGGATAAAACCCTAGCGCGTGCGTGCAGTCAAGAAAGACATGTGGTGGTATGGCGGCAAGGGTTGCATTACGTCGGAAGAAGCATCAAGTGCATAAAACAAGTTCGTGCAAGAAGCTAAGAGAAGGAAAGCCTACAACACAAGGGAAACCAAGAGGGAGATTTGGCCATGCATGGAGAGGACGCCAGGAACATGGCATGTGGGTTGGTTCAGTTTGGATCCAATTCAGACAGCCAATTGGTGATTAATATTTTATTTTATTCCAAAACTAGAATAGTTTAAATTAGAATTAAAGAAAGTTTTTTGGTTCGGATTACTGTTCACGTGAATAAGAATCACTCGGATCGTTTCACGTGAACAAAGAATCCCAGACGGTTATCGTAGCTTCGGTCTTGCTCATCCGAATTGTAGTGCTTGCGTGGGAGGCTATATAAACCCACATGGCCGCACCATATGGGAGGACAAGTTATGATTTAGATAATAAAAATCAGAAAAGCCGTTTTGGCGCATATCGTGTGTTCTTGGGTCGTGATATGAGTTGGAGAGATTGAGGGAGAAAGATTGAGAGCAAGATCAAGATATCTATCTCTTGTTTCGGAGTACTAGTCACCTTACGCTACTACTTGCAATTCAATCTATTAGATTGGTTTGGGAGTATATTGATTTTCTTACAATTCAATTCACCGAATTGGTTTGTGAGATTGCTACTGATCTTCGTGTGTACCGTGAAAGATTGGGCAAACAATCAGGATTCATCTAATCAACTAGGTGGATCCGTATCAGAAAGTCTCTCCCTTAATTACGACGGGAGTTCATTGTAAGATCACTGCTGGCGCCACGAAGTTAACACAATCGGAGATACCAATCGGATGCCATGCACGATACTCCACGGGTTAAATCGTCACCACTTGCTGGTGGAAATAGTAAGGGCGCTCAAGCACCAACTACAGGAGGCAATCGAGCTGATGAACGTGCATCAGTTAATTCACTTGTTCCAACCCCACCACGAGTAAGGGGTCAGACAGGGCCCACCGGAAGGTCGAGGGAAAATTCACCTCTTCAAACGCCCACTGCAAGCCGGAATCCTCCACGACCTTCGGTAACAATGCAAAACTGCAACGAGTTCGGGATATTCTGAATAATCTAAATCCTGCTTTAGCAGGAACTCCAAGTTATGCTCAGCTTGTAGGTCAGGTATCGAAAATCCTTCAACAAACCATGCGACGTACGAAAATATACCAGGAGCAAATGAACTCACAAAGTCACACGATCACTTCATCCCAACACTCCTCTCTCAGTAGGGGACAACATCGAGCAGAGCACAGATCAACACCAAGACCCCCTCGTAGGTTCTGACTAGAAAATAATGAAGGAAGACAGCTCTTCAAGATAGCCACTCCCCCTCATCAAGAGGAACGATCGCTTAATTCAGGCGATCTCAGGCATTATCTGAACCAAGCTGGTGGTCAAAGACATTATCAAAACGTCCACGACTAAATTGGGACACCGGATCCTAGGTATGCAAATCTGAGGAACTGATCCCCAACTGATTACAATCCGGCTCCATTTCAAAGAAGGCGCCACGATTCCATTACGGGTTGCCGAGTATTTTCGGCAGGTCTCTAAGCTGTTCGATGGCCAGACAGGTTCCGACCAGCCAACATATAAAAGTTTAATGGGACTCAGAACCCATTAGAATTTCTTCAAATTTATACTACCGCCATCAAAGCTGCCGGTGGTAACGACAACGTGATGGCAAATTACTTGCCTACGATTCTTGAAGGGTCTGCCCACTCATGGTTGTTCAACCTACCGGTTGGAACTATCTATACCTGGGAGCAGCTCTGCGATATTCTGATCACCAACTTTCAAGGGGCGTATGATCGTCCCGGGAAAGAGGATTATCTTCATTGGATGAAGCAAAAAACTAACGAAACTCTTCGACAATATATCAAGAGATTCAATCAGGTTCGAAATTCTATCTCAGAGATCGCATAATATTCTATTATCCAGGCTCTTCAAGCAGGACTGTGGAATTGCTGATTTACTGAGAATATTGCAATAAATCCTCCACGGACAACCGCTGAACTTTTTGACATGGCAGACAAGTATGCGGCTGCTAGTGAAGCAGTCGAATGGTGTGATGCTATTGACCGAAAGGATTAAAATCCCCAGTCAGGCATGGAGAAACAAGAGAAGAAAAGCGAGAAGTCTCTCAAGAACAAGAAGAATAGCAAGCCCGATAATAAGGAAATCCTTGCGATTCCCGAAAAGTTTACCAAGGGCAAGAGAGACTTCACTTGTTGAAAAAGGCTAAGGCCCCGACCAGCGATTACAAGAAAAATAAGAAGTGGTGTGCCCTTCACCAGGCAGCAGGGCATGATTTGCCCACCTGCCAGGCCTGGCAAAAGAAACTAAAAGATTACTACTTAGGTAAAGGTCCATTCCCCTTCATAACAGAACTCAGAGAACCAAGCTCTAAGAAGGACAAAGATGGCGACAAAGAGATGGAATACCAGGAGTCGCAGCACACAGTCGATATGATTTTTGTTGGATCCTCATCGTACGAGTCAAGATGTCATTTGAAGGCCGTAGAGCGAGAGGTGAACTTTGCCGAGTCTCCGATCACTGTCGAGCCATCCAAGTGGTCGGAAACTGTAATATCTTTCAGCAAAGAAGACTGTCGCATCCTGTCGACTCGACCAATTAGGTTTCCTATCGTAGTTGAACCTACTATTAACAACTGTAAAGTTAATAGAGCCTTAATAGATGGAGGTAATTCTTTTAATATTTTATTTAGAGCATTGGAAGAGATGTAGATTCCCAAGTCGAAGGTTAACCCCGTGAAATATGCCTTTCATGGCATAGTTTCTGGTTCTACCGCCAAACCGATAGGACAACTATCCCTGCTGGTTACGTTTGGAGGACCCGACAACTTTCGAACAGAAAAGGTTTCATTTGATATGGTAGATTTCAAAATCGCATATAATAGAATCCTTGGACGTCCAGCTTTAGTAAAATTTCTGATAACCACGCACTACGGTTATAAAAGTTTGAAAATGCCAGGACTGAAGGGAGCCATCATAGTTCAAGGAGGTCGAAAAATGGCTTATGCATGTGCTCGAAAATCCTTAAAACTGGTCGATGAACTTCCGACCAGAGAAACTAATCCGCCCACTATGCAAGTCAAGCACTCAAGACTAAAGATAGCTCCAAAGCCTTCTAACCAGACCAAGGAGGTACCACTCGGCAAAGGCGTTCATCGGGAAGGTACCAACGCGCATCTGGCTCAAGAAACGCTAATGCGTCTGCCCAAAAGGTACTGTTTGGGGCAGGACTCGACCCCACATAGGAAGAGTCGCTCGTCTCCTTCCTCCGAGCAAACTAGGATGTATTCGCCTGGCAGGTGTCCGACATGCCAGAGTCCCCAGAGAGGTGATCGAGCACAGGCTAGCTCTCCAGCCTGAAAATACCGGTCAAGCAGAAACTAAGACGTTTCGCATCCTATCGGAAGAAGACAGCCCTGTCGGTGATCGACAAGCTCCTCAAGGCTGGGATCATTCGTGAAGTCGACCACCTAGAGTGGCTCGCCAACCCTGTAATGGTTAAAAAAAAATAATGGGAAATGGCGAATGTGTATTGACTAAACCGATCTTAATAAAAGCTTGTCCGAATGATGACTTTCCCCTTCCACGTATTGATCATCTTATAGACTCTACTTCCGGTTGTGAGTTGTTCAGTTTTTTTATATGCGTACTTAGGGTACCACCAGATTAATATGAGTAAAGATGATGAAGAGAAAACATCCTTTATCACTCCATATGGCACTTACTGCTATGTTAGGATGTCATTTGGTCTCAAAAACGATGGTACAACTTTTCAAAGATTGATGAAAAAAATACCTTCGATCCTCATATTGGTCGAAATTTAGAAGCTTACAATGATGACTTAGTTGTGAAAAACATCGACTCTAGCGACCATATTTTCGACCTGCACGAGTCTTTCAACAACTTAAGATGGCATAACCGTAAGTTAAATCCAGAAAAGTGTGCGTTTGGAGTTTTTTCAGGAAAGCTTCTTGGATTCCTAGTTTTGGCTAGAGGTATTGAAGCAAACCTAGCAAAAATATTGGCCATCGACCAGATGCGCCCTCCGACCACAAAGAAAGAAGTCCAAAAACTAACCGGGTGTATGGCAGCCTTAAGTAGTTTCATATCACGGTTAGGTGAGAAAGGATTACTTTTCTTCAAACTTCTTCAGAAGCATGGAATTTTCGAGTGGACTAAGGAAGCAGACAATGCCCTTGAAAAACTTAAGAAGTACCATACGAGTACCTCCAATCTTAGTTTCTCTAAGATCGGGAGAAACATTACTGATTTACATGGCTACTATGCCGCAAACAGTCAGTGGTGTACTGGTTGTAGAATGTGACAACGTCCAACGACCGATGTATTACGTAAGCGAAGTCATACATGAACCAAAGGAAAGATACCCACAGGTATAAAAGTTGTTCTATGGTCTCCTTATGACTTCAAGGAAACTAAGGCATTACTTTCAAGCCCACAAAGTAGTCGTACCAACCGGATATCCCCTTGGTCAAGTTCTAAAAAATAGGGAATCAGCAGAACTAATAGCAAAATGGGCGGTCGAGCTTGGGGCGTTCGACCGACATTTTATCTCACAAACAGCAATTAAGTCACAGGCAATAGCAGAATTCATTGCTGAATGGACAAACCCTGAACCCACCCAAGGGCCCGAGTACGAACACCACAATGAGTGGACAATGTACTTTGACGGTTCCATGATGCTCAAAGGCTCGGGGGCTGGAGCCGTCCTAATCACCCCTACTGGAGAACATATCAAATACACCATTCAGCTAAACTTTCCTGCAACAAACAATGTGGCTGAATACGAAGGTTTACTGGCAGGACTCCGAGCAGCCAGAATGCTCGGGATTCGCAGATTACTAATGAAAGGCGATTCTCAACTAGTAGCGAATCAAGTCGGGAAAGAGTATCAATGCTCAAGTACCATGATGTTATCTTATTTGGTAGAAGTACGGAAACTTGAAAAACACTTCTTCGGTTTCTAGATCCAACACATTCCTAGAAAGAAAAATTTTCTAGCATACCAGTTGGCACGGATGGCCTCCATGAGGTCACCTATCTCGCCCAGAGTTTTTCTCGAGCAACTCGATTCACCCTCGGTGGTGGAGAATTTCGAGGACATAAATGTTCCAATAGAGGTCGTACAAATCGATCCTGCGAACATGGATGCTCCATAGGAGGTCGTCACGCACGACACCGGTTAAGATTGGATGACATATATCTATAATTATCTTCAGCATTGCACTATTCCTGAAGATGATGTAGAGCCTGATTGTATTGCTCGAAAAGCTCAATCATACACTTTGATCGAACGTACATTGTATAAATGAGGATCTCATAGAGTGTTGATAAGATACATATCTCAAACGAATGGCATTATGTTACTATCTGACATTCGTGGAGAAGTCTGTGGAGTACATCATTTCTACAGAACACTGGTCGGTAAAGCCTTCAGGCAAGGATACTACTGGCCAACTGCCCTTCATGATGCAAAGGAGCTCATGACGAACTGCGTACAATGTCAATTTCATAGTCGACAAGTACATCAGTCGGCACAAGCTTCGCAAATAATACCTCTTTCTTGGCCTTTTGCAACCTGAGGACTAGACATTCTACGATCTTTCTCAAGAGCACCCGGGGGATTCGAATTTCTTTTCGTCATGATTGAAATGATTACAAAATAGATAGAAGTTGAGCCTGTTGTTAAAATAACAACTGAGGCTGCTAAGAGGTTTCTCACAAAAAATATGATCACACGATTTGGTGTACCCAGTCGTATAATAACGGATAACGGTGTCCAGTTCTCTAGCAAACATTTTCAGGAATTCTGCAAGGATTTAGATATCAAGCTACATTTTGCTTCTGTCGCTCACTTGCAGAGCAACAGAGCAGTCGAAAGAGCCAATGAGATCATAATGCAAAGGGTGAAACGCCGAGTGTTCGACTAGTTAACACAACGGTTAGAAGCTTGAGTTCAAGAACTTCCTTCTGTATTATGGGCCATTCGAACCACGACGATTGGTGAAACACTATTTTTTTTCTCGTTTACGGTGTTGAAGCTATGCTTCCTCTGGAACTAAAAATGGACTCTGCTCGAACTGATTGTTACAACAATAACGATCAAAAAGAACGATGACTAGATGATATCAATGTTCTTGAAGAACGACGAAACCAAACCCTAATACGATCGACAGTTTACAAACAAGCCATACGAAGGTATCACAGTCGTGAGGTGCAACCTCACAGCCTAGCTGTAGGTGATCTTGTTCTCAGAAAAATTCAAAGTCAGGCTAATCCCAACAAACTTTCTCAAAAATGGGAAGGTTTATACACTGTGGTCGAAGTCACCAGACTTGGTTCGGTACGACTAGTTATGTCAGACGGGCGTGTTTTGTCAAATTCCTCGAATATTGACAAATTGCATAAGTTCTTTGTATAATTGTATTAAACTTTGTTATATTTCAATAAAGTTTATCATTTCTTTATTTTCTTCGATGAGTGATATTATTTATATGTTTGTACCCAAACATTGGTTGCCTACTATTTGTTGTTTACACTGGTCGGAGAAGACCAACTTCTCTCTGATATCCTTTCAAAGGATCTCTGTTACTCTCTGGCTCAGACATCTAAGTCAAATGCCACAAGGGACCTAGTCGTAACCATTACGTCAATGGTTCTCACGTGCGACCACACTCTTTTCTTAAAGAAACATGCGAGTACGAAGAGCATAACACAAACAAGTACATATATTGATTTCAGAGACTACATTTCTTCACTTCAACATTCTGTTCTACTCTTGTTTGGCTACAGGTCGAGACGCAGAAAGCCTCCTAGTAGAAGTCTCTCCTCTCCGCACGTGGTCCTGACCACTGGAAGGAGCTTCTTAACGACGGTCCTTTTTTCTACGATCTTCGCTGCCAGTCGGACTCGAGCATGAGCACGTTTCGCGAGGTGTTTTCATGTCTTCAGTTATTAGCCATCATTACGACCAGAATGGATATTACAAGTAAATAAAACCATTTATTGTTTATTGCATACATCCTTGCATTTTTTTTCTTTTCTCATCAAGACAAGTCTTATCTTCCGACTATGTAATCTATCTTTTGGTATTTCGATTATGGAAAACATATCTACAACTAGTTGAAGTCACACACTAGTTCCGACCACATATGACTTTCTAGTATTAATACGATCAATTCTTATCATATAATCAACGCATACTATCAATAGTGGTCATGACTTTTACACTTATTCTTGGCTTACTGCTTCTTTAGTAAAGATCTTTTACTATACAAGCAGTCGGGAGCTAGAAAATATATGAGTACTTCATAAGTTAAATGGATAAAACAAAGACTTTTTTTGATGAACGAAAGGTGAGTTTTTTACATTCATACTTCTCATATTACAATAACCTACTCCTTAGGATCACAAGACTAATCGCTGCGTGTCAGAGATCCGACCTCCATTTCTTCTACAACCTTATTTTCGAGAGGTGTCATTTCCTCGAAAAGTTTAGTTGTGTCATTTCCCGAGCAGTTGAAGTCTTCCTCAATAGCTTGGAGATTTATGGTGGGGTCGGATGCCTTCAGCTTTGCCAAAGCAAAATTGACTCTGTTTTTACAGCTTCAAATAGAGTATGTGCATGGTTCTCCCGAGTAGTTTTGAGTAAGATTCTGAGATCTTTGAGTTGTTGGCCAAGAAAGTTGATCTTCTCCATGGGATCTCCTAAGCTGGGCAGTTGCGTTCCTGATCCCATATCGAAGAGCATCTTGTTGAAGGCCCTGACCTTCTCTTTAAGATTATACCCAAAAGCTACCTCCTTGCCACGTTCAAACTCAAGAGCTTTTTCTGTTCTCTTTAATACTTGAGTTTGCTCTGCATGAGTAGACCAAAGAACAAATAAATGCAATTAAAGATAGTACACTGCTCGAGTTTACGACCGGTTACCTTCGGCTTTCTTCTCGATAGCCTCAAGGACTTCCTTATGTCTGGTCGTCAAATATTCGATCGGCCGGTCCTTGTTATGGCATTCTTCTTTAAGCTTGGCTATTATTACATCTTTTGCTATAATCTCTTTTTTAAGCTTCTCCGAATCTATCAAGCATGATAAAAAGACAAGTTAATCAACAGAGAAGGGGATAAATGGTAAAGAAGGAGAGTAGAAGGCATGAAAAAGTACTTACTTTCTAATTCTGAGTTCTTTTCCTCCAAAACTTTTATTCGCTAGGTCAGTCCTCCGACCACAACAAAGTTTTCCACCAGATGTTACAAAAATAGCAGACTCCTTTGGGTTTTTAATAAAATTTAAAGGGAAAAGCTATTAAAAGTGGTTGTGTTTGATTGACGATCCGATATTCTTCCCCAAGCCTTATCGAGTTCTTTATTGTAGAAAACTCGAAAGGGACAAGGGAAAGTAACAAGAAGATGAGACTTTCCAGCAGAGGTTGGAACCTGCTGGAAATTCTCAGATCCACCACCTCCGTAGGTGGGGTTGGAGCCGCCATGGGTTCCGAAACAGGCATTGGTTCTATCACCTGCTCGGAGGCTGGATCGACCTCTTTCTCCTCAGAGACCTTCTCCAGAGGGATGCACTGGTCGGAAGCGACCGGAACACCAGAGGATCTATAAGGAAAGAAGGAAAGAAGCTCAAGACTCTAAAAGCACTAAAGGTAACTATTTACATATATTTCTTTTTCATGTATATATACCTTATTTTCTTAGTCTTGAGGTTGAAGTGCGCTGAGCAAAATCTGACACGCTCGCTTTTCTTTTCTTTACAACCGGCTTCACCGATTCCAAATCGGTAGGGTTGGTTAGACCCCTCACATCCATTGATAAGAGGTCAGAAGCAATATCCTCGACCAGCTGGTTGAGAATAAGATCCCTGACCAAAGAATCGGATTGTGTGGTCTCATCGACCTCCAGAGCGGTTGCTTCAGTAGCAACTAATGGGTCGTAAGCGACCACTTGGGAGTCCACAACAACCGCCAAATTAACAATCAAAGTTAGTTTGGTAACAAAAATTATTCACCTAGAATATACATTTATGTTCAGTTACCTACCTCTGTAAGATTACCTTCTCGAGTGGTCTTAAGAGCAGTCGGAGTATCAATCGGCTCACAACTCTAGGTGGCCTCATTAATCTTCAATCCGACCGACTACACATCAAAGAGAATTTACGGTAAACTAATCGGAAAACACATAAATGGTGAAAGATAGTTGATATCTTTACCTTAAGCCACTCAGCTCTTTCTGTTGTAGAAACAATCGCCAAAATCCAGGGGAAATCAGCCTTCTCATCGGGCTCCCCAACGCAAATAATTCTGATTCGAGTTCTAACCTCGTCAGGAGAAAGGGTTGCAAGAATGAACGAGAGACTTTATGGTTACAAAAGTAATCAATCAAGATAAACAAACTGATCGGAATCTTTTAGAAATTACCCTCCTTGGAATTTTTGGTTGCGTCGTCATGACCAATATACCATAGCATTGAATGTGCTCAGGATTTTAGGAGGCTAATTCGGCACATAGAGAAATCTCTTACTACGTGCCAAGAAGTTAAACCCCTGATACTAAGGTGTTGGCTTGCTTCAACCCATCTCTCCACCTTTCCTTCCTTCTTCACGGAGGAGCGTCATTATGGGTTCTCGACCGCCTTCTTACTAGTATAGTAGAGGTTGTCCTTTTGCGTAACCATCATGAAGAACCAGCTATTCTTTCATGACGACCACGAAGATTTTGAGTACATACGGATGTACTCATCAGCTCTTTCTTCGTGGAGGCGCAAGGTGCATTCCCCAAGTGTCTCCATTGTCTTCCCCGACTTCGTCATCCTGTAGAAGTACTTGAAGAACTCCAGGTTTGCGGCAATTCCCAAGTACGCTTCACAGAGGTAGACGAAGACGCTAAGATTAGCAATCGCATTGGATAAAGGTTCATCAATTCAATTCCATAATGCTCCAAGATTGTGGGGGAGGAATGAATGAACTGGAAGCCTGAAACCGCATTCGATATATGCGAGCAAAACATGGATTTCCCCATCTTTGCTGCTCGGAGTGTGCTCTCCAGCCGCCGATCTCCAAGAAATCATACTCTTATCTGGAAGCATCACAATCTTCTCTAAGGCTTCAAGCTTTTTTCCACTCAGAACAGAAACCGACCCGTTGGTAATCAAGTCCGACATGGTTAGGTATTGGATCAAAGAAAGAAAGAGGGTCGTGGAAGGTTGAAGGCAAAAGAGGTCGGAGGAGTTCCTTCTCTTAGAAGATTAAAATGAAAAGTAGGAGGCGTAAAAACCCTAAAGCCTTGAGCTGAGGGGATTCTATAGCCACAATTCCCTAACTGCACTAGAGAATTACCCAAAAGTCCAACGGACAAAAAACTCTTCAGTTTCCAAGGTAGTTTCTCAAACTTTAAAATGAATACAGACCACCTCGAATGTCACGGCATTAAATAAGGGTCTGCTCGATACAACTTCATCATAAAAAAGTATTCACACACCCAATTAATTTAAAGTTCAGGGGCTAGCTGACGAGGATTAAAATATCTATGTATTACTTTAAATACATAAATAAAAGACCATATATCTTCGTGGTCGTAAACCTTAAGACTAATGACCCCCGCGGTCGTAAGAGTCATAAACCTTAAGACTAACCACTCCCGTGGTCGTAAGAGTCGTAAACCCTAAGGCTAACGACCCTTGTGGTCATAAGAGTCGTCACCTCTGAAGTTAACGACCTCTGTGGTCGTTAGGGTTCCAGAGATTACTTATAAGTACACTGGTCGGATGAGGTTTTGTACCTAGTCCCCGACCAGATGATTGCTCGTACAAGCAATGAACTAGCATCTGATTCGACTCTAAGCATATTCTTTACCGTGTGATGAATAGAGCACATGTCGTATTGGCTCCATACCACACGACATTTCATGATCCTAAGACGCTAGCGATAAACTACCATGCGGTTTAGTGTCTCGCAGACATTAAACCGCCAAACGGTTGAACTTCATCAACCGTCGCATCGCTCCAACCAGTCGCGACACTCCCAACAGGCGCATATACCAGGATTATTTGCCGCCACTTCATCAACTATTTAAGGAAAGACGCGAACGGTGGAAAGGGGGATCGAGGCTAATTCGGGAAATCAATAGACGATTGGATTGCATCTGAAGCATTAGCATAGCAAGTACTACGCTGAGTGTGATTAGGATTAGTCCACTGCCTTGTCAAGGGTACCCCTTGTAAAGGATCCAGTTTATAGCAATAAAGAACAGTCTCGTCATCTCCTAAGAACTCTTTGCTATTTTTCTCTGTTTTATTTCGTAAGATCGGCAACTCGATCATCGACAGTTTGCTTCAGATGATTAGTGGTGGTATCTGACCCAATAACCTGATTAGGTAAATGGTATTCTGAGGCAGCTAGATAGTGGATATAATGGAAGTAACTACACCTAGGTAGGAAAGCCTTTTACTCCCAGGTGTAGTTACTCCCACCTTTGATATACCACCTAAAAGAACTTGGCATACTCCTTTATCACTTTGAGTATACTCATATATTAATTATAAGATACTCAAATGCGAACCACACGAAAAATTTGTAAGAGAGTCCATAGTTTTTAGCATATTTTATAAATACCTTCGTATTCGCACTAAAAAAAGTGTGTCTAAAAAAGTGTACATACCACCCCTGAAAAGGTGTGAATACCACCTAAGTGGTCTTATATACTCGTATACTACACATACATGCTCTCGGTTGCGCAAGATACTCTCTACGTTGTGAGATACGGAATATGGAGTAACTACTCCCGGGAGTAGGAAAAAGGATGTGTAGTATACGAGTATATAAGACCACCTAGGTGGTATTCACACCTTTTTCAGGGGTGGTATATACAATTTTTTAAACATACTCCTTTTTAGTGTAAATATGAAGGTATTTACAAAATATGCTAAAAACTAAGGACTCTCTTACAAATTTTTCATGTGGTTCGCATTGGAATATCTTATAATTAGTATATGAGTATACCTAAAATGATAAATGAGTATGTCAAGTTTTTTTAGGTGGTATATCAGAGGTGGGAGTAACTACACCCGAGAGTAGAAAGTATTAATCATATATATATATATATATATATATATATATATATATATATATATATATATATATATCAGAAGGGAAACCAGTATGTAACAGAAAGCTTTCTTCTGAGTTAGTTTTGGCTAACATGATCAAATTCCTTTTTAATTTCTTTATAGAAGAACCTGCTTTAACTATGTACTGGTTTGTGCTTAATGGGATCTTTCAATAACCAAAACAGGATTAATATCTAGCATCAAACGCTCAACAAGAAGACTGACAAAAGATCAGAACATAAGCATCTCGTTAAGTAATGAAAATAGAGGTAAATCAGCAAGGATGATCTTTGCACCCACCAAACCCAACATCTGGGGCCAACAAATTGACTCGTATCGACCTTCATGCGTTGCTCTTATGACCAACCATTTCAAATATTTTCGTCGAAAAACTATGTTCTTAGCTGCGATTAAGTATGACATCTGGCCTAGTTGTAATCATTTGCTGATATTTGTGATGCTTGGATCAAAATATTTACAAGATCGTCGCCCAGAAGAAAAAAAAAAACAAGAAGACACCATGCAGATGCAGGTTCTGTCCAAAACATATAGCAAGAACACTAGTAAAACATATGCCAAATTGCCAACTCAATGGAAGGAAGGGGGCTCCGTTTGCTCCATCCAACATGGTAAACATGCAATTGATCTGCTAAATAAACTTACTACAACATTCTCTAATCATTTAAACCTCGTTTGAAACGAAGGAATTTCTACGTGAATTTCACGAGAAACATATCAATCCTTCCCCGTGTTCCAAACGGGTTAGCCTGCTGGGCTAGCTCGCTAACTGATTCTATTTCTAACTGGGACTCAACCCACGAAGGTATCCGGCTCACGTATTTTTCCGAAGAGGACGTCGAGATGTACACATGAGAATGAGAAGGAGGAAGATACCTCCCAAACCCTAGCAGCCTCCTGCTCCTGGTCGATCTCAGCGTGTGGCGCAGCCTTGTCACGAGGATGCGGACCTAGGCCGTTGCTGCTCTCCGGCTGCCGTCGGGCCCCCGCGTGGCGCCGGCGGCGGGCTCTCGAGCCCTCGCCACCACCTCCTCCGCCACTCAGGTTTGCTCCCACGTCTCCCGCGCCACGTTTGGTTGTGGTGCTGAGGGGCGAGGAATTGCCACCAAACTATTCTGTTATCGGCTCCTCCGCACCATGGGATCACCCTGAAATGAGAAATAGAACGATTTCTCATGCTTTCCAATTTCTTGTGAGAAATGGTGGAAGGCTTGATCAGAGTATCCAAGGGCTGTGCTATGGACTCCTCTGTGGTAATATCTCTACTGCAGAGGAGCCTATAATCGTTTGGAGAATCTTAAATGTACATTTGTCATAGAAAACGGAACTTAGACCGCCACATAATCATATTGTCCTACCGGACTCTTTTCTTTTAAATGTGAGGTGATTATTCGGTCCGAGGACAGGAGCTCTGCCATATCACTAAAGAAAGATAAGCAATGAAAAGTTGAAAACAGAGTGCCTTCAAGTTGCAAAGTTTAGCATAATAGCATGTTGGAGTAACTACTTAAAGCATGGCACCCATTCGCCATTCGCATGGGCGCCAAAGCCCACTGCTAGTGCTGCAACGAGATAGAACCTAAGGCTCCTATTTATAAAAATCGAGTTCACTCTGCAATCTCTTCTCTCAATTGGTGTGCAACTTGCAAATCATCCAACTAATGGTGTTGGAAGATCCTTCTATTCCTCTCTTATCCAAAGGTTTTACCACTTGTAATTGCAGAGATCGGGGCCCAATTAAGACCTAAATTCGAATGACATTGAGTTCATTTCATAAGTTTATCATATGGTTAAGTAGATTAGATACGTGTAATTGTGGGGAGCGCGGATTTGCATTTTTACTAGGCTGATGGGTTCTGTACTTTTGGTATGGATTAGCTGGTGGTGGGTTGCAGAGGAGCTGTTTTCGTGAGCTCGCGATGGTTGCATGATGCCCAATACCAGATTCGCCAGGATGGGGGCTTCAAGGGCAGAGGTAGTTGGAACCATTATTGTGCAATTATTTGTTTTCTTGTGCTGCTCATTAAACTTGAAATAATTTCATCATTCCAGTTTTTGGGTCAAGGAAAGGGATAGGGCCCAGCTTAATTAAGAATCTAAAAAGTATAATCACTTGATTATAAGAAAAGTATAATCACTTGTAAAAAGCATAACATGAGTAAGCTCGAGTGCTTGCCACCTGCCTAGAGGATCATGGCTAAAACATGTCTAGCAACAGGACAACGATATGAAAAGCGGGCTATCACAAAACAGATTTATAATTATGCATGATATTCTGCTACATCTGCTGCTCCTCGCTTTGCTTCTTTCGCTTATGCCTCTTGATTGCATTGCATTACCATTATTGTAGCTCTCATCTATTGCATTGCCGCATATTTTGTTGATACACTGTGCTTGAAGCCAAGAAAGCCCCCGTATTTTTGTGTCTATTTTACTTTCTGTATTTGTGATCATCGGACCGGACTCGCCGGCGGTGGTTGCATGACACGTTATTAGCACGACTACGCTCTTCGGCCTACTTTTAGGCCTCCTTTACACGGATTGAGAAGGTAATCATCGATGAACGATGACACCGTTTTGTAGATCGAATCGTTTTCTAGATTGCTTTTATTCCGTACAATTTTCGCATTCTAGAATTGTTTTATGATTTTCATAGTGCAAATTTTCCTCTAATCTCCGTGAGCTGACTTGTAGTCACCAGTACAATGTCGATCGGATGATTGATTGAAAGAGGGGTTGTAGATTGCATAATGGAAAGAGCAAGAAAAGAAAAGAAATATGGCGTACGGAGTCCGCGGGCGCGCATTGTCGGCGCTCGCACGAATGCGAGCCGCACGACCACCGTGAGGCGTGCCGCCACTCACCGCAGACGGCTCCGTGCGTCGCGGCCGCCACCGACTCTGCCGCTCCCACATGAGCGGCCGTGATGCTAGCCCGCATGGCGGCCGACACGCCACGCTGCCGCCTGCGACGCCGCACGCGCGCCACAAACCCAGCCACCAAAACGAGGCCTCTCGTGCCGTCGCCACCGGCAGCTAGGGTTTGGGAAACCCTAGCCCCCTGACTCAGCAGGACCAGCCCGCGCTAAGAATTGAGCGAGCGAGCAGGGCACCCAGGTGAAATCTGGACCACATGGGGGGGCTCTGAATTTTTACAGATAGGCCCCTGGATTTTCTGAAATTACACAAAAATTTTCTCAATACTAAAAATTAGCGTATAAGCCCTCGAAAATTGCATAATTCACCAAAAATTCATATTCTAGCATAAAAACGCATCGGAAATTCAAATTTTGAATCTTTTATTACCATTTGAAGCATGTTTAGCACTGTTGTTATTATTTTCTATGCTTTTATGTATTTATTTACTGTTTTGATTAATCGTAATTGCATAAATTGCCTTTGATCACTAAAATCAGAAGTAAAATTATAAACAAATGCGTAGAAAATTCTGGAACAATACGAGAGTATTTTGTACTATTATCCAATTTATTCCATGCATTTTACCTACAGTAAATTTATGTATTTCTTATATGCACATGTAGATGACTGCCATCATGAACCAGGAGCTCGAGGAGCTAGCCCAGCACGGCCAAAACTACTTGACTTGGGCTTCCGACATCGAGATTGTACTCGGATTCAAGAAGCTCTGCGCTGTCATTGGGATTGGTGCATCGAAAGATGTCAAACCCACCCCTGAGGAAAATGATCAGGCACTTCACTTTCTCAGGCATCACCTCTGCCTCACACTCAAGAATGAGTACACGGCAGAAAAGAGCGTGCTAGCCTTGTGGATTGCACTGAAAAAGCGGTTCGAGAAGCTAAAATACACCATTCTTCCACAGGCAGAGTAGGAATGGATCCGATTGAGGTTTGCTGACTTCAAGACCGTGGGAGAATATAATTATGTCTTGCACAAGATATGTATCAATCTTCAACTCTGTGGTTGCCAAGTCACAGATGAGCAGAAAATTGAGAAGGCGCTCTCCACCTTCCACCTCAGTGCAGTGCAGTCTGCGCGCAACTATCATTAAGATGGCTATAAGGAGTATGCTGAATCGATTGATATTATGCAGTTTGCAGAGGCTCAGGATGACGTTCTCCGTAAGAATTTCGGCCGGCCACTTGAGAGCTCCGCTGGCTGTGAGGCCAAGTTTGTAGCCGGTTTTGTCTTGTTGGCCTCGTATAATTTACGGTGTTAATTTTACTATTCAAATTTTGACCGATCACAATTTTTAAAATATTTAGTTAGAGATGATGAAAATCCTCTAACTTCATCCCGCGGTATAAGTCCAAAAGCATCGTACAAACTCTAAATCTAAAAACTGTGCCGAAAATATTTTTACTAACCCTCCGTGAAAGGACCTGCGCATGCCACGCGAGTCCCGATGCGAACGGGAAAAAACACACCGCTTCGATGCCCCCGACTTCTCCACCGATCCGCAGGCAGCAACTTCTTTCATGTCGTCGCCAAGCTGCAGTACATTAGCTCCAGGTGTGAGTTTTGACGATGAACATTCTCTTCGCCATCATTCGGTGCCCGTAACTCTCTGCTATGACTGAATCGCCATCGTAGTCATGGCCGTGCGTGCGTGTCACCGCGGGAGACTGGGAGAGGCAGCTTGCTTGATATTATGACAAAAGCTCTCGCCGTGGTCGAGGATAATTGTTCCAAAATTGATTTTGCTAAGTGAAAACTGGATTAAGTGTTGCTAAGTAAACCAGATTGGTTTTGCTAAGAACAAGATTAATTGTTGCTAAGCGATAAATCACGGGGCCTGCTAGTGAGTGCAGTGCTTGGACTTAAACGAGGAAACATGGATTAATTGTTGGGAGGGAGATTGTTTGATTTGGGCCTGGATGTGTGGCACGTATAAAGATTAATTAACCGTACTATATATTCAAAATGCAACTACATTAGCAATTCAATAAGTAAATTTGACTACATCACACTATTACAGTGTCTAGTTAAATAAGTAGTAACTACAAGTAGTAAGTCATAGTGATAGCAGTACAAAAGATGTCTAAAGTGTAACTAGCCAACTACGTAACAGGACAGATAAAATATATACAAAGCCTACATAACAGTAGTAATAACCAATTAGAGACACATAGAATGTTGACCGGTAGCAATTCTGTAGCATCTCAATTTCTAGTTTTTCAAAATATTTTATTTAAAATAAGGTTTTATAAAATTTTCATGATTTTCAAAGCTTAAATGGAATTTTTAGAAATAATAATGATTTAATATGAATAAATCAATTATCCATTAAATTCAAAAGTACTTTATTTAAGTTCCTTATGTACAAATGAACTTTTCTGGAAAAATTATCGAGTTCATTTTGTTATTTTTCATGGCTTAGTTGGATTTTATGTACTTTCTTAAAATGAAAAAACTAATTTAAATAGAAGAAAAGACCCGTGGGCCGATTTCTCTCTCTGACCCACTCTAGACTAGTGAGAGGCTAGTCATGTACTCATGGGCCCACAACCTACTAGGTTGATCGGCTGAGGCATGACTCGTGAGTTTAGAGTTTATCGGACATATAAGATAGATTTTATCGAATACTATCCGATAAAATTTTTTGGATAGCTCTGAATCCGACGAATACCTCTCTCCCAAATCTGAGACAAACTATCCGTCTCCAACTTTGAAATTCGAGAAGAATTTCAGATATTCTGTTTCACGCTCCGAAAACGATACGAATTCATTTAGGCGGGGATGGTCAGGAACTATTCACTCCATTTGCACCTCCATTACCACTCCACCTGGTGGAGACGGTGAAGCTACAGCAAAGCGACTCTTCCACGGTGTTTTAATGCAAGTACTGTAGAAGTATTCCTGTTTGTTGTACCATAAAATACTGTAGCTTTCTTCTGTTGCGTTGCCTTCGGATCGGGCAGTGGGCGTGCATCGCTAATACACAGCACTATGTTTCTCTCCGTCGGCTCATTCCATTTCCCTGGCAAAGACATGTGGAAGGCGTGGCAGCAGAAGAAAATCCTACGAGATTTTATCACCTTTAACCCCATATTCGACTCTTTTAATTCATGACACATGACAAAATAAATTAATCACCTTTTTGCATGTCCACATATCACGATTTGAAATAGGTCCAAGCAAAGATCTAAAAGTAAGGTCTCATACAATTTATTTCCATGGCAGCAAGCTCGGTGAAAGTTACTTTTGTAAGGTTGACCCTGTAGAGGTAAAGGGATGGTCGACCACCAGGGGCGGATCCACTAAGGCCCAGCCGGGTGCACAGGACACTGGGCCTAAAAAAATTTTAGTTTTGTATAACCCATGATGCATAGTGTATGATTTCTCCGGCCCAACTCAAGTGACACCCCGGGACACTTAAGACTTGAGCACAGCCAAGTAGACCAGGCGAGTAGCCTAGGCCAATAGAACGCATGCACGCGACCCGCTGCCTAGCCCAACAATTGGCATGTCACAACCCAAGGCCCCAAGCGACCTAGCATGGAGTGAATTAGCGAAACCGTCGCCCACTCGCCTCTAGCCTTCGATGCTTGGATGCGCTGCGTGAGGAGGGAGGAGAGATGACACTATGGCCTAAGCTGCCGCTGTTGTGCCCTACTCGACTGACTCTGCACGGCGCCTGGTGGTCACGTTGCCGCTTGCCGATTTGCCCTCGCTCTCGTGGGCAACGACACAACAGTAGATGTCTGCACAAAGCGGCTCGGGAGAACATTGTAATGCACGAGTCACAAATCCATATTGGGTGTTTTTATCCAAGTTTTTCGTAGTTTTTTCGATTTCAATCAATCATATGGATTACATTTGTGGAGTGCGATTTCGATTTGATTATTATTATTTGATTTTGTCAAATTGTTTGGTTAGAGTTCTAATTTTGGTTGGCATTTGCCTATTAAATTGGAGGCAAAAATGTTTGACTAAAAATTTACAACCGTTGGTATTTACTACAATGTTACTATATACTACATGTGACCAAAAATGCATTATGACATGCTTGGTCGGATGCGTACACAGCATGCAGATCTGGCGCATTCCCATTATAGGAAATCAGGCGAGGACGAGACACGAAATCCAAGCCCCGTCGCGCGCGCCACGGGCAACTCCGTCCAAGAAGAGCTAGCCTTGACCTGATATACCTCCCTGAACGATCGTGACAGGGACGTGGTCATCATCAACACGACACGCAGTTGGTATCGGTGTCTACCAGAAAACGCCACTTGCCTTGCCGGAACGCTACCTCGCGAGCGACCTGATGGACGGGTCGCGAGGTCGCGAGCGAGGACGAACCAACGAGCACCATCTCTACAAAAGACACGATTGGTCCTGTAAAACGTGACATGTCAAACAAGGACTAGTACTAGTGTAGCCATTAGCCAAAGGGTCATGGTCCCACTGACGCCATAGTAACCACTTGCGGCCTCATCTGACTAGCGAAATCTTTGACTCTGGGAACTGTTGATTCGTGACAGCGGCCTCCCATCCGTTTCGTCGCCTGGTTTCATTTGTCCCGTAGAGTTACTATATGTAGCAGCTCAGTCGTAATTAGTACGGGGACATCTCAAATGTGAAAGATGTTTACAGGCACCAGCAGTGCATGAGATTCGAGATTCTCGTCTGGGTTATAATATAACGACAGATCGCAGATGGACATTTCAATTGATAGATACAAGATCACAAGCTATGGCAGGATAGTCCAAGGGGTTTGGGGGTAGACCTCAGGATGAGCACAAGGAGGTCTTCTGCTTCGCCAGTTGCTGGTTCAGCTTGCCGACGAGCTGCCAGTTGCTGCACATGTACTCTTGGAAGGACATCCGCAGGCTCCGCAGCGCGGCCACGTCGCTGCCGTTGGAGGGCGTGTTGAGCAATGTGGAAAAGAGGCTTTTCCATAGCTCGACGTTCCAGTACCTGTGATCAATGACATGGGATGATGATGAACCGGTACGTGTCGCTATTATCTTCTGCTTGCTCGAAATGCAGAACTCGTAGTCTCACACAGTCAAACGCACCTTTTGAACGGCGATTTCGGTCGGTATTGGTAGCCCCCGCCGGCCATGGACGCCTTCTCGGTGCTCATGGGTGCTCCGTGTAGCATCATGTGTGCAATGACGCAGAGGCCGTAAGTGTCAGCCTACAAGCAAACAAACGCATTTGCCGTATCAGATGGTTGCTTTGAGTAATGACTAAGAAAGTGGAGTAACTGCGAAAGGTACAGACTTGATACGTCCAGTTTCTGTCTTCTTGCATCTCGACGCAACTGAACCCTGAGGTTCGACAGTCCCCGTGAAACTCTGTGCCGGTTGGGAAAAGGTTTAGATCGATGCCCCGGCCCCAGTCAACAAGGCAGAGCCCCTGGAATGGACATTGCATAAGCATCAGAAAGCGATCCAACACCAAAGTTACCAAGTGTGTTAAGATGGATATGCTGACCTGATTCTTCTCGGATCTTGTCTCGTTTCTGAGGGTATCATCCGTGATATCTCCACTTTACAGACGACAAGTGAAACAAAGACACAGATTAGTGGACACTAGATATCAAATTAAAAGGGGTTGACGAGGGCTACAAATTGAATTGGAAACTTGGAAAATAAGTTAAAAGAAATGGGCAGTAGACGTTACATTTACTTTTTTGAAAGAGCTTGTATAAATGGATGTATAAGAAAGCCTTTCTTCTGATTTAATTTTGGCAAACAGATCAACTTCCTACTTAGAAGAACCTGCTTTCAATACGTACTAGTTTGTGCTTATTGGATCTTTCAATAACCAAAACAAATGCCCAACAAGAATGACAAAAAAATCAGAACGTAAACATCTCAGCACAAACATGAAGCATGAAAATACGGAGTCCCCTTACTGCTCATTAGGTAATGAAATAGTAGTAAATCAGCAGAGATCTTTGCACCCACGAAACCTTCATGCTTTGCTCTTATGACCAACCATTTCAATTATTTTCATTGAAATTTATGTTCTCAGCTGCAATTAAGTATAAAATCTGGCCTAGTTGTACTTATTTGCAGATATTTGTGAAGCTTGGAACAAAATATTTACAGGATAGTCACATCGTCACCCAGAAAAAAAAACAAGATGCCAGGATCTGTCGAAAATATACAGCAAGACACTGCCTTTTAGAAATCGAATGACCCAACCAGGCTTCATGTTAGAGCATTTGCAATTTTGGTACACTTGACATTGCAGGAAAAGTAACCGGTTTACTATTGACTAGACAGATACCACTAAAAAAGGATGCACAAATGTGGTTTTTATGAAGCAGTATATTTGTCAATCTAATGCAAAATGCCAGAAGTCAATGGATAAATAATTGTGTATTACCTATATTTCATCTAGAAAACACCAGAAAAAGAGGGAGGTAGCTCCGTCTAGTGTAGTAAGTTGGCTGATTACCTTGGGTAGCAGACAAGCATATTGTCAGGCTTGAAATCACCATGGATTATGCCAACACTATGCAGCGTTTCCAGCATGTTCAGCATCTCTATAGTGTAATATATGCATAGAACTTCATCCATATGGCGATCAACAACTAAATGGGAATTTATAACATCCTGCAAAAGGTTTGTATAGTATGTAATCGCATCTTAGCAACATGGATTAGCTAGAGTTGCATCTTATCAATAACACAGATAATCCAGATATACAAATTGCAAAAATAGCTTTTTGCTAGAGCAGGTTCTCAAAAGAATTTCTTGATACATATGAAGTAATTACCAGAAGAGTTCCATATGGCAGGTAATCACAAACTAACACACTGACGTCAGCAAAGACATGGACTTCATGCGCATAGCCAAAGCTTGGTCTCTGAAAGTAAAATAATTTGTAGTGTTAACAACGTTATGATTTTACAATTATGAGTGTCATGGTGTTCTTAAACAGAAATTTTGCACCTCAATATCTGGTATAAGCATATCAAGCTGGCGGTACATGTAAAATTCCCATGGAAATGCAGGTTTCTGAATCTGCAAACAGGCACTAGAGTTTAACAGTGGAAATAACTGCAAATGCAGATTTCAGTAAGACAACAGAAACATGGTTCACCTTCAAAGCAACCAGATCTTCCGTATTACCATCAACACTGGCTTTGTATACTTTAGCAAAAGCACCAGTACCAGGAGAACCTTTGATCTGATACTTTCTGCCACCTTGGTGCAACAAAAGGAATTGTAATTAAACTTTGTGATATTAGCGATATGAATGAGCCTTTTGAAATCACAAAAAAAGAAGGGATATTTCTGGGAAAACATTTTGTACTTGTTATGACTTGAGAGCGTTGAATTCACAAAAAGAAGGGATATTTTGTGATGTAGAATGTATGACAACTCTGTGCAAGACTGTAAAACAAAATAATTATAGTTTATACCTAACTCAATGACCTTGTTTCTTAAAGCATTCTGTGAAGAAGTTAAGGGCACCTTTCCTGAGTAGACCTTGTTGCTCTTATGATAACCCTGTTAAAGATTTGTGTAACCCTCAGGGATTACACTATGAGAGTCAAGCAAAACACTGGAGAATCATACAGAGTAAATGTAACTTACAGTGAACTTCTTGAAGTCACCATTAACTTTCTCCAGTAAATTGTTCCTAGTAGACTCGGACCATGGATCTAGCACATTAGGCTCCTTCTTTTGTATTTTTGACGGTTTGGGCTACAAGACAAGAACAATTTGGAGTGAAGAACAATTAATCATCCACCAGGATGATAGGCATTAAGCAACTATATGCATGAAAATAATGCTGCGTAAAATAATGGACAGTGATGATGACTTCTATTAGACAATATATAAGTTAAAATAAACCATAATAATAATATTTTGCATAATTTACTTCACAAGCTTAGGGAGAGAGATATCTTTACTGCTCTATACAAAAATATTAAAAAATGTCCCTTCTTTTCCAAAGTAATGCTCAGTCCACTAAAGCTATGCAAATGCTCTCCCCTATCATATAACAGAACTTTTCCCAAGACATAATAATAAACTCATAATAGAACACAATAACAGCAAGAATCAAAAGAAAGTACTTTCTGAAATTCATTCCCAACTATAACTAATCCAAAATCAAATATAATTCTCAACTCATAACATAATAACCAGGCTAATCAAATAGAAGCATGTTGTTTGTCTAAAATCAGGTGCTTAATGTACCACAAACCACGGGATAGAAACTTTTTTTCATTAAGTTGTAAAATAAACTTCAGAATAATTATCATGGATCTAAGTGGAAATAGATGTTATGGACGTATAAGCCAGTATAGATACACAAGTCCAAAATAGATATCAACGTGTTAGCCTCCAAGCTAAATTCAACTCTCAAGTGACAAGCAAACAGATAAATGGCTGATGCAAATTAGACATGCTTAGAGGAAACAAATCACAAGCACAGGGACGTGCAGATCATATTCAATTATCCTATTATTTGCTAACCATTCTTTGAAAAAAGCAACTGTTTCACTACACAAGAAATATGATACAAGAAACAAGAACAATCCTTAATGTGCTTGTATGCGATGCAAAGGGTTGCCAGAAATTAAAATGAAGCAAAGGGCTAGTTCGACTTATCTTAGGCTTATCCTATAAGCTAGCCCGCTGGTGACTGGACCTATAGCTTACAAGCTCAATAAGCCAAATTATCAAACAATCCTTAAGGTAGTCGGAGTTAACTCAAATAAGCAGCTATATATTTATAAACCCCATAAACTACCCCACATTGGTTGCAGCTTTCCTGTAGAAGGGAGCTTAATATTAAGAGTTAAGCACAACTCCCAAGAAAAGCTGGTTTTCACCCTGGCTTTAGTTTATATTTGTAATAAATATAATGCTCTAAGCTTAAGGTATGCTGAACAAGACTTCTATAATTATACCACATGTTTGCAAAACAAAAACATATTGATGACTTGCGCCTAATTCAGACCTAATAAAAGAACACTTAGTATACCCTGTTATCTGTCTTGTCCACAGTAAAGATTCACATTAAATTTACAGAGCAAAAGAACTCGATTATATGTTCTTCACCGTAGCAAGCTAGTTCATTTTTTTTTTGCAATTACCAGGAAGACGCACACGCACACACATACCAACATGCACGCGCACACACGCGAGTGGGCCCCCTTAGCACATGCCTAGACGGAGGCTGATGATAAATCCGCGACCTCACAAAATTAATACTAAAGCGCACTCGCATGTGCGTATTCAACTAATTATCAGACTTGGGAAGTAGTGTATGGGCATGATTTAAATTATGCAATTGTACACTTTTCTGGTTGAACAGCAGCTCAGAATGTGTTTGCTGGACAGTGCTGAGAACTCCACTGACAACACAAAACTGTCAGCCTAGTGATTATAGCTCAAATACTACAAGTCTACAACTCCTGAATATGAAGATTGCAATTGAATATGAAATCCGTGAGCTAGCCAGAAACACAAAAGTGTGATGGTCAATTTATCCACGGCTAGAAATGTCTTGATTCCATTATGTTGTTATCATACCTGTGCATCCGCATCTGCTTCTTCTACAATATTCTCCAATTGTTTCAAAAATATCATATGCATCTTCTTCAAATGATCGAGGGGCTCAGCTTTTCTGGTTAAGCCATGAATCATAATTTACCATCACATCAACATGGCAACCTCAGGTTGTAGCTTCTCAAAAATAAGTGAACATCTAGGAAAAATATTTTCAGCTCATACTAACCTGGAAATACCGACCCCATACACCTTATCAGCCTCCAGCACTTTCCCCTTAGAAAAGAGAAACAGTGCATATGCTTCATAGAGCAGCGCATGCTCCAAAAACATTCTTTTCTCCTCCAACTGCTTATATACCTTGTTAAAATCACCAATTGCATCCGCCTAAAATAGCAAAAACACACACACAGAAAAGCAGAAAAATAAGCAAAAGAACATCTCATAGGGGTCACATCAGAATTGACATCTAAAAACCACTCTGTTACATAGAGGATCCAGATCTTCAGGAGACGGGGGTCAGTGGAGTACTGGTAATCGTCCCCATATTTATCAATGCATTCCGTCACGTAAATCTTGAGCCGGTCAAGGGCTGCTGCGTCAAATGTTAGGCCTGTCCTGAGCTCATCCATGGCCTTGCTGATAGACCTGAATACAAACCCAGAATCCGACATGAGCAAATGGCACACATAGAGAGGCGCACACCCACAGGCAATCACCAAGGCAAACACATCAAACTCATATGCACATAAATTGCTCATGAATACCCAACATATGTATGAAAAATCAGAAAGGCACCATATAGCTGAGTTCATATAAACTAATCGAAGGCAAAATCACACTGCTACACCATTACACACCAATACCCATTTGAAGCTAGAATCGACATATATGTGCGACCCGATTCAGTCACACATATACACATGAGCAATTAGAGGCGGAATCGCACAGGTGGAGCAGGTCAAGCTAAATTAGACGCCCAAACAGCGCACGCTTAAGCAATTCACGGCAAAACCTTGGATAGAAGCGGACGTCCGCACATAACTAGAGGCGAAATCTCACATACAAACATCACCACACACAGCTGAGGCGAAATCCCACAGAGATATACGAAACTCGAAGCAAAAGTTCAGGTACGGAGGTAGATCCGAAGGGTAATTTGGTACTACCTGAGGTACGGGAGGATGGGATCGGAGGGCGGCGACGCCGCCTCCCGCGAAACCCTAGGCGAGGACCTCCGGAGCGGGCTGGAGGAGGCGGCCGCCGCCACCACTGCAGACGGCGTGCGATCGATCAGGACCATCTCCGGTCGGCGGAAGGTTCTGGATTCCTGCGGTGATCGCCGGATGCGGGACGGGGACGAGCTCTCCGCTCTTCTGTAGCAATGTGTGTGGGGGGAGAGAGGGGGAGTGGAGATGGGGAGAAGTTTTGAATTGCTACCGTTGTTTCGGATACTGGGCCTAAATGGGCTTACGTGGCCTGAGCCTAAATTGACGCAACGTAAGCCTGTGAACATTAACTGATGCCAAAAATTTCTCAAAAAAAACTAATGCCAAAAAGATCAGGCGGTCCAGAATAATCTTCAATATAATTAGTGCCAAAAAGATTTTTAAAAAATTCCACCATAGGACCCACTTGTCAGGAACAAATGAAACAAGATCAAACGGACAAGAATAAATCAAATTGGAATCAAGAGAGGTAGAAAAGGGTAAAGAGAGAGGAGCAATGGGCTTCTCCCTTTGTGAGTGGGTCGGCCGCCCATGTTTGTGCTGTTTTGGGTAGCGACGGCAGCTTGTGCGTGTGTCAGCGCGAGCGAGCGAGCGAGAGAGAGAGAGAGATGGAGGCGCTGAGGAAGCAGGCGAGCAAGTTCAAGGAGCAGGTCGCCAAGCAGCAGCAGGTCCGGTTCCCAGATCCGATTCTTCTATCTCGCGGTTTAGTCTTTGGTCGGGGAATAACAACTTCGTTAGAATGCAAGAAATGGGCGAGATTTCGACGGTTTTAGTTGGGTTTCATATGATTTGATGTGTTGTGCACGGAAGCCACAAAGAAACGTGCGAGATTGCTTGCTGCTGTAGGAATCTTGCAGTTTTGTGGTTCTTGGATCTCAGGCTGTTGCGCTGCGGATTACGATTCTTGGGGTCACGTGGCGGATCTGTTCGCCGGGGTTGGGATGTGAAGCGAAGAGAGAGATAGGGTTTATTCTTTTTTTTTTTTTGTCTTCTGTTAGTTAAACTCGTACTAATTTAGACTATAAATTGTTGTTCGTCGTAGCTGTAATGTTAAGCTGCAACTACAGATTTTGGTTCGATGGCTGTGAAAAAATGATATTCTGTGTTCGAATTAGAAGCATGAAAGCAACACTCAGCGGTTTTTTTTTTTGGCATGTTATGCTGACCTTCACTACTGTATACGTGCGTGTAACAAAATTTACTTGAAATTAGTGTCGGCTGTGGTACATAATCGTGCAATTGTATGGAATGGAAAGCCCTTTTTTATTTAACGGAAGTGCGATAAGGACAAATTAGGTGGTTCTACTTATCAAAGCAGATAGCCCATTGAGTAGATCCAACCCCTTATTTCCTACGACTAAATATTCTGCGTATCACTCTTGTTTGGACTTTGGAAGACCTCATTGTTGTAGGTATTGACAATGCATACGCTTATTTTATAAATCCTAGTGCAAATTCCTTTTAACTAAATTTCCATAGTTTCTTTTCAGGAAAGATGTTAACATAATGTTATGTTCCTTCAAATTATTTTGGTGTATTCCTAGTTTAATTATTGTGATTTTTATATCATAAAATGTACACACTTTAGATTTGTCTTGTGCTTGGCCCAATTTAATCGTTGGCTTCTAACAGTTAGGTTGTTCCTTGTTGGCTATCTGTGTTTACCATAATTGACATCAATGCCCAAGTTGACATACCACTATATATGCAAGTGGCTACTTACAGAATTTTTTGCATTGCTGTTGACATCTTCGCATTTTCCTTTTCAAGCCTTATCATTAGTTATTTAAAAGAAATATAAATCGCACACTTCTGTTAATTCCTGAAGGGCAATGGATAAGTTTGAGGAGATAATTGAGGGGCCAAACCAGGTTATTTAACCCAATTTTTGCAATGGGCCTAAAGACATGCTTATAAAGCGTCGTCAGTCTAATTACGTATGAGCATATATCGTTACTGAAGTTACTTGGAGTGCGTCATCCAATCAACACAACAACTGTCATAGTACAAACATGAAACATGGAAAACTTCAGTTTGATGGAGATTTCACTTATAGGATCTTGCTGTTGCCCCTAAACTAACAATTTTTCTGGATGTTTGCGCTAGTGCTGCAGGTGCTCTCTTTCAGGTTATTTATTTATTTCCTTGCTTACACATTTATGCCTTTAAATTTCCAGGCCGTGATAAAGCAATTCAGTACTACTGGTTATGAGCATTCAGATGCTGTTGTAATTGATGAAGTTGAATTACAGAGACATCAACAGCTTGAGAAATTGTACACCTCTACTCGTTCTGGAAGGGTAAGAAAAGGATAATTACAGATAACGATAGGATACATACCTATGTAATGTGAACAGCTGGCTAAAAATTGATGTCACAATCACATTGTCCGTCCTCTTTGTTTTGTAATGCTAAGCTGGATGGACCACCGTTCTCAACATATCCTATTACATTCAGTTCATTAGACTGTGTTTTTAAGTCATTAAATATAAATAGAAGATTGCACGATTGCATGATGTAGTTGAGTTTCATGATGTCAATTGGTAAGCTCATCCATGCATATATGCTAACAGGATTTCCAGAAGGACATAGTTCGAGCTGGTGAAGGCTTGGTGTCTATTGGAAGCAAGCATGTTGAAGTGGGTATGTGGTTCATATCCCCATCCTTTGTTGATTTATTCTGTCAGTCACAGATTCCCTCACAGAATAGTAAAATTATTCTTATTTTTCATTGTTCTATTTATATGTATCCCAATGGTGGAAGTGTAACCATTAATGAGGATTAGAAGGTAGAATATCTACCCTCAAGAATTTAGTGCAGTATGTTCTCTCCATTTCCAAAAAGAACGAAGATATTATCATCAAGTATGTTGATTTCAAATTTCTTGTCTCTAATGTGTTCTGACAACATAACAATAAAGAAAAGTTAATAAGTCCTGTTTTCATTTCCTATTTTCTTTGGCATTGTGTGCTGTTGCCGCTGTATCCAGATCCCCCAAATTCAACATCTGGTGAAGTGGTGACTGGTGAGTAACATAGCTGCACCTTTTCTCTCTTTTGGTCACAGGAACAAAATTTTCTGAGGACTGCTTTAGATATGGAGGTGAAAATAATGCTATTGATGAAGCCCTTGCAAAAGCGGCATCATTGTATGGAGGTGCTTTGAGAAATGTTGAGAAAGAGTACGAAGATTTTAATAGAATTTTATCTTCTCAGGTAACTAACTCTCTGGACTGCTCTTTGAGTTAGTTTCCCACATAGATGAAGTATTTAATTCTGTTATAGCATCAGTATTCATTTCTCTATACCCAGCTTAGCATGTTATCAGCTGGTAGTTTCCCTTGGTATGGTAATAATATATGGTGTTTTACCATTCTTCTTCAGTTCTTAGTTTATGTCGTAATAGATAGTTGCATCTATCCATTTGCTAGCTGTAAGAATATTACTATAAATATTTCGTGACTATAGCAGATGAACTGTCTTTTTTATTATATTTTTTTTACAAAAAAAATAATAGACATATATAAAGCCCCTGCACTTCTCTAAAATGTTGAAATGAGCATATTTAAAGCCCCTCATTTTTTCCCACAGAAGTCTGATGTTTTCAGTTCAACAGAATGCTAAGTGTGATATAAAATGGTGAGGTAGGCAATAGCATTTCATGCTTTAGCTTGGCTTTCCATCTTCTCAAATGTCACATGGATTTTATTTTCAAAGCAACCATACAATAATCCTCTAGACTTGAGTTGTGAATGTGCTAGGCTATTTCATGATACTTTAGTATGGTGTGAAAAGTGCATACTCAAGCCTAGAGCCCTAGACTTAGATATATCTTCATGTGGCTCATATCTTTACTTACTAATATTTATAAAACATTACATCCATGGATATAATTTTGTACTGGAAGTGGACACCGGCCACCAGAGATCTCAAATTCTCAATAATAGCCCAGCATATCCAAAATGTTGAAGGTCTTTTTGGTTGGAGTTATCTGAAATTGTTGTAGGTTCATGTAGTTTCAGCTTAGCCCATAAATGGAAACGTCTTGTTGCATTAAAACCAAAAGGGTATTATTGATGTCTTACCCAGTGCACATTTGTTTAATCTAGGTTCTCTCTTAGAGGTAACTGTCTGGTACTTTAGATCTAAGCATTGAAATGAAATCTATGGTTAAGTATCTATTTTGCCCTTTGGTTTTCGGTTCATGTGATTTAGCTCCGGTATGGAGCTGATCACGGATTCACAATATTTTTCGAAAATGTAATGAGTGTACAATAGTCTTTTTCAGTGTAAATCTGAGCTCAGCCTTCTGAAATATATGCCATTTATGGTAGAAATATAAGATTACTAGTATTATGTAAGGTACTTCAATTTAATTTACAAGTATTCTTCCATTTATTTGGCATTTCAGACCATAGACCCATTGAGGACAATGGCTATGAGTGCTCCCCTGGAAGATGCTCGTGGTCTTGCACAACGTTATAGCCGAATGAGACATGAAGCTGAGATACTTGTACGTACTAGCGGTTTGATCCTTGCTGCAAATGGGGAGTTTCTAGTTATTGCTACTTCTATGCACTCTGATCCTGCTTGTTTGTTCAGTCAGCTGAAATTGCTAGAAGAAAGGCACGGGTAAGAGAAGCTCCAATCGCTGAGCACACTACAAAACTTCAACAATCTGAAGCTAAAATGATAGAGCACAAAGCAAGCATGGCTGTGTTAGGAAAGGAAGCAGCAGCTGCGCTTGCTGCCGTTGAATCTCAGCAGCAACGGGTAACACTTCAGCGGCTGGTTGGCATGGTAAGATTGCTGAACATAGCATATGGTTCATTTATTTGCATTATTTTGTATCGTTCAGTTATTTCTTATCCTTGGTCACTCATCCTGTTGAAGGTAGAGGCAGAAAAGTTATTCCATTTGAGGTTAGCTGCTATACTCGATGATGCTGAAGCTGAGGTAGAGTTTTCACTCTGCTTGTCATGTTAAGTTGTCAAAATCTCTTGCATTTCTAATTTTTTTTATTTATTCTTCTTCGTAGATGTCCTCTGAGAAGCAAAAGAGAGAATCTGCGCCGCCTATTATTCCTTCTCATAAGCGTGCCGAGAAGGCCCAGTACTTCCTTGCTGAGGTGAAAATGAGTATACTGACATTACAAAGCAATTACATCGTATTTCCACATTATCTTTACTAGTTCTTTTTGCTGCTGCAGGCTGTGCATAACTTCAATGGTACCACAGAGAAGGAACTGAGCTTAATTGTTGGTGATTATGTTGTTGTTCGTCAGGTCAGCGTGCTGATGATCCTTTCAGCTGTGAAGTGATGTGATAATAACTGCCATGTAGAAATATTGTTTAAAAATATCCGATACCATCTACCAAAGATGACCAATTAGCATATAGACACTTGTCCTCATGTGGCAGTTAGTTTGTGACTGCCGCTAGTACCTAGGCTTGTTGGGATGAATTTTCTGTCAGTCAATGAGAGAGAAAGCAATGTAGGGATGGATCAGTCTGTCCAACCAAAAAAAGAAAGAAATTGTATATTGTCTAGTGCAGTAACACTCAGATGAAATTTTACTGTCTAATTGCTTCTTCTTTTTTGTGCCTGCGCCAGATTGCTCCAAACGGTTGGGCCGAAGGAGAATGCAGAGGGAAGGCCGGGTGGTTTCCGGTTGCCTATATGGAGAGGCGTGAAAATATCCCACCAAATAAAGTCTTCCCGCAAGCATAAGCCAACTAGTGGGCTATTTGGTTTCCAATGCTCTCCAATTCGCGCTGCCTGAGAGGCAGTTTAGGGTGTGAGCTGACCATGGTTTTGGAGAAGCTGTTAGCCTGTAACTTTATGACCGGTGTGATATTTGTTGTATCTTGTACATCCCATGGTGGTTTTTTAGGTACTCGGGCCTGCCTGCGCGCATTGAACATGTCAGTTGCATATATCGATCATCAATGTATCATGTGTGCGCAGCAGCAGAGGAGACGATAGACTGAGCTTGTCCATTTGCGATTATTCCTTTAAAATGTAAATTGACTTCTGCAGTAAATTCTTTCAATAATATGCTACTTATTGATTGGTTTTGTTCCTTGCTGCATTTGTGGATCAGGAGTATGTGGCCGTCCACTCGAACTGCAAATGTTTTTTTTCTCCCGTGAGACCCTTGGTCTTTAAGAGACGTGATCACATTATATCCCAGTCCTCCAAAACATTCAGCAACGCAAAATTGAGTCACACGTATAACCAATACAGTTCTTGTGCATTGTATTGAGAAGTGTCGATTATATATGAATTGAGTCGCAAGTAATTTCTGTTAGGAATAGCAATTTGTATTCTTAAGGGGTTAATGGGTCAGTATATATAGACAAATACAGGAGATGAATATGTAAATAATCCTTCATAACAATGGAGAATAACACAACTATACATATATCTCTAACACCCCCCCTCAAACTCATGGTGGATCAACAACACTGAGTTTGGAGAGGTAGAAGCCGTGTTGTGCTCGAGTCTGGACCTTCGTAAAGAAATCCGTTATCTGAAGCTCGGAAGGCGCATACTGAAGAGCAATCACATGATCATGCACACAAGACCTCATGAAGGAAGCATCAACACCAATATACTTGGTGAGCTCATGCTTCACAGGGTCACGGGCAATACTGATAGCACCTGTATTGTCTGACAAGAGAGGAGTTGGTGTAGTGACAGAAACACCAAAATCCTCAAGTGACCATCGTAGCCAGGTAATCTATGCTGTCAAGAGAGTTGTAGCTCGAAACTCAGCCTCTGCACTCGAACGTGATACTGCAGTCTGTTTCTTTGTCTTCTAGGCAATAAGAGAACCACCAAGAAAAACATAGTAAACAGAGATAGACCGGCGATCAGATAGATCGCTGACCCAAGTAGCATCCGAATAAGCCTGAAACTGTAATGAGCTGGAGTGTGGAAAGAAGAGACGGCGAGAGATAGTCCCACGAAGGTATCGTAGAACTCAAAGAAGGTGGCTGTAGGGGACCTGAGTGGGAGCAGAGACAAACTGACTCATAATGTGGACTGGATAAGTGATATTCGGACGAGTAACAGCAAGGTAGACAAGACTCCCAACAAGATGACGATAGCGAGTCGGATCAGAAAGAGGCTCGCCATCAGAGGGCCGGAGATGAACGTTGAGCTCCATGGGAGTCTCAACAGTACGCTGATCAGTGAAAGTGACACGATCAAGAAGATCCTGAATATACTTCTCTTGGGACATAAAAAAACCATATGAAGTGGAAGTAACCTCAATCCCAAGGAAGTAACGAAGAGGACCAAGATCCGACATAAGAAACTGCTCACTCAGACGAGCCTTGACAAATGCAATGTACTCAGAATCATCTCTAGTGATGATCATATCATCAACATATAGAAGAAGAAGAGTCCGACCACGAGACGAAGTGTGGACAAAAAGAGCAGGATCATGATCACTAGCTGAGAAGCCAGCAGCAGTGACCACATAGGAGAAGCGCTCAAACCAAGCACGAGGGGCTTGTTTAAGGCCATAGAGAGAGCGACGAAGACGACAGACCATGCCCTCAGGAACATAATACCCAGGTAGCGGATGCATGTAGACCTCCTCACGCAACTCACCATTAAAAAAATGCATTCTTGACATCAAACTGAGAAACGGACCAATGGCGAACAGACGCCACCGAAAGAAGAGTACGGACAGTAGTCATATGGGCCACAGGAGCAAAAGTCTCGTCGTAGTCACGACCATGCTCCTGCTGGAAGCCACGAGCAACAAGACGCGCCTTATAGCGCTCAAGAGAGTCATCAGAGTGAGTATTAATCTTATAAACTCACTTACACGTGATGGGACGAGAGTGAGATGGAAAAGGAACAAGATCCCAAGTACCAGTACGCTCGAGAGCAGCAATCTCCTCGGCCATGGCATGCTACCACTCAGGGTGAGTAACAGCATCCCGGTAGGAGACATGCTCATGGGTAGCTGCACCAGCAAAACCAAAACGGGCAGGAGGCCGAATCGATTGACGATCACGAAGACCATAGCGAGGAGATGATGACCCATTAGGGGAAGATTGAGCATCAGGAGAAGATGAAACATCAGGGGAAGATGGCTCATCTGGAAGAACCTCAATACGAGGTCGACGAGTGTAGAAGAGAGTGGGAGGAGCCTGAGGAGCCGCAGGAGACGAAGCAGGCAGCGACAACAGCGGAGAGGCCTCAGGAGGTATATGTGGAGAATCAGTGAGACGGGTGAATGAGGGCAAGACAGGGATTGGTGTATCCGGAAAACTCAAAAAAGACAGGGACTCCACAGAGGAAATCGAGGGGGAGGCAGAACGTGGGTAGAAGGGACGAGACTCGTCGAAAGTCACATCCCGAGAAATCCGCATCCGTCGACCAACAGGGTCCCAGCACCGATAGCCCTTGTGCTCGGCACTGTATCCCAGAAAAACACACTCAACAGACTGAGCAGTCAGTTTGGTGCGTTCTCGAGGTGCGAGGAGAACGTAGCAAACGCAGCCAAACAGACGAAGGGAAGAGTAGTCTGGAGGAAGGCCACAGGGACGCTCAACAGGAATCTCACCCTGAAGAGCAGAAGAGGGCTGAATGTTGACGAGATAAGTGGTAGTGGAAACAGCTTCAGCCCAAAAGTGATGTGGAATAGAGGCGGCAGTCATCAGGGTATGAACCGTTTCAAGGAGGTGACGATGCTTGCGCTTAGCGACACCATTCTGAGTATGAGCACCAGGACAAGAGAACTGAGCAAGGGTGCCCTGCTCGGCGAGGAAGCTGCGCAGGTAACGAGAGAGGTACTCGCCAGCAGAGTCAGCACGAAAGACACGAATAAGAGTGGAAAACTGTGTGTGAACCATAGTAGCAAATTGTTTATAGATAGACAAGGCCTCACTACGAGAAGACATAAAATATATCCAAGTGTGGCGAGAGAAGTCATCTATAAAAATGATATAATATCGATGGCCCCCTTTCGAAAAGAAGGGAGCCGGACCCCAAACATCTGAATGAATAAGATCAAGTGGTCGCTGACACACTGACTCACTATAAGAATAGGGAAGCTGAATCTGTTTCCCTAACTTACAACCCTGACAATCTAAAGACACGTCTCCTGAGACAGACTCCGGAAGACCACGACGAACTAAAGATGACAAACGAGATCCACACAGATGACCAAGACGGTGATGCCACTGCTGGAAAGAGCTGGTAGACGGAGTGGCAGAAGCGGAGAGACTGGCGGCGACAATAGCAACGGAAGGAAGGTGAAGCCAGTCAAGCTCCCAAAGACACTGTGAGTCAAGGCGCCGAGGGCCAGAACCAACCAGAGCCCCCGTGTGGCGGTCCTGAACACAACAAGAGTCGGAGTCAATAATGACCCGACAACTAAGGTCAGTAATCTGCCCAGCAGAAAGAAGCTGCATGGTTAAGCGAGGAACATGAACAACAGAAGGAACATGAAAGGATGAGTTGCTAAGAGGTCCTCGACCAGAGACAGAAAGAGAGGTACCATCAGTAGTAAGAACATTGACAGGGGAATCAAGAGGTGTAATAAAAGACAGAGTGGAAGAATCAGAAGTCATGTGAAATGATGCTCCAGAATCAAGGATCCATGGTGAGGTACCTGACTGTGTAGGAGGTTGTTTCTCATTGCCCAAAGAGTCAGTAGCAGAACTTGCAAAACGTGTCGAGGGAGAACCTGAAGCGGCAAGCAGGCGTCGAAGTCTGGCTATCTCCTACTCAGTGAGAGAAAATGCTGAAGGAGTCGATGCAGACGTCGATGTAGAAGCACCGGTGCCAGTGCTAGGAGAAGAACGACGTGAAAGATGCCACTGCTTCTTATAGCACTGGGACTAAATGTGGCCGACCTTGTCGTAGTAGGAGCAGCGAGGACGGCCACCGCCAGATGGAGGGCGGCCACCACCACCTGTGGCAGCCACTGGAGGAGGCAGTGTACTGAAGTGTGGAGAAGTCGGTGTAGCAGGTGGACGAGCGGCAAACACGAAGGGGAGTGGCATCAGACCAACATCACTCAGGCAAGTCTTATCTTCACGTATCTCGATAAGAGCCTCCAGAAGAGTGACACGAGGGTGGCGTGCAAGAAGCTAAGCACGTCTCTACTCGAACTCAGGACGAAGGCGAGTAAGGAACTCGTACACACGCTGAAAATCCAGGTCAGCACGTACAGCCAGGCAGCACAAATAGGAGCGACAACCAGCAGTGCGAAGAGAGTCCAGCTGATGCAAGACAGCAAAACTCTAAGCGTAGAAGGTGTCAACAGTAGCACCACCCTGTTGAAGAGAGTGCTCCTGGCGAACCACAGACGGGTAAAGGGCATCTCCAGAGGGTTCATATCGCTGACGAAGGTGAGTCCACATCTGGACAGTCGAAGGGAGTCCCACAACCTCAGAAGAGAACTGAGGCTGGACACTGGCGATGAAGACAGCAGCAGCCCGAGTGTCGTCGTCGCACCACTGAGTGTAGGCGGTCAGTCGATCTATGTAGGAATCCAGAGCCTCTTGGTAGGCAGAGGCAGCCTTCTCATCAGCAAAGCCAGCAGCCTCGACAGCAAACTGTCGAGGGCAGCGCAACAGACGTAGGCTTCGTCGGAGGAGTAGGGCAAGGCGGGCAGGTGACATCACCAGAGAGAACGCCCCAAAGACGAAGACCACACATGTGGATGCGCATGTGAGATACGGAGCCAGTGTAATTAACACCATCGAAGATCACCTGGCAACGAGGGAGGGAAATGGTGCCCATTAGTAGGCGGCGCTGGACGGCGCGGCGGTTAGAACAACTTTTTTTTTCTTCTTTTTTTTTCGCTCAGCTTCAGATAAAAAGGTCGGTGGGCTAGCTCCTCAGCCCACTCGACTGCGCACGATGGGGGGGACTAGGGTTCCCCCCTTTGGCGGCGACGGTGGACGCAGCGGCGGCGGCACTGGCGACGGGGGAAGCGAAGCCGAGTTGCCAAGCCCGTCTCCCTCGCGCTTCTTCTCGGCGGCGGCCCGCTTCGGGCTCGGCGGCGGCGGATCAACGCGGCTGCGGAGGGAGTCGGCGCAGGAGGAGCAGAGACCGGCGGAGATCCCAAACGTTGGCGGCGGATCGACGCAGTAGATCCAGCGACGGTCGACGCCTCCCTCGCGCTTCTCCGGATCTCAGTCGGATTTGCGTCGTCGTCGCACTTCTTCCCGAGCGGCGGCGGCCTGCTCGCACTCGGCGGTGGCTGAGGTAGTGGCAGAGGAAGCCGACAACGGCGGCTAGGGCAGAGGAGGGGGGAGTCCGGCGTCGGCGGTTAGGGTAGGGGACGAGTTGCACGTCCAGGGAAGGTAAACCTAATTGGCTCTGATACCAACCATGTTAGGAATAACAACTTGTATTCTCAGGGAACCAATGAATCAGTATATATAGACAAATACAGGAGGTAAATATGCAAAAAAAAAAAAAACCTCTCATAACAATGGTGAATAACATAACTATACATATATCTCTAACAATTTCGACAGCAGAGGTACACGCTTTTAACAAAGTAACGACAACAGTATGGCACACACTTCTAACAAAGTGACGACAGCAGCATGGTTTAACGGAGTGTTCGTTTGAGGGATTATGAATAGGTCCATTATAGGTATCTTATAAATTTGGTAAGATGATATCACCCTCATCTTATACGTTTGTGTTTACGAGAGATGAGGTGGTGACCAACTCATTCTTTTCCTCGAACTAAACTAAGTGGGTTAGCTCGAAGTTATAATCGGATGCTCCATTCACCGTCCGGTTATTCGAATCAAACATCCCATTAAAGTGAAAAGGCACAAGTGCACAAAATGCAATTTTGCAATATCCCATCAGCATTATAACTTATAAGTTTATTGCAACATGTACAAACACTACTATAACTCAAACTAGGAACAATAATACATCATTCATAACCGACCGATCATAGTTCAATGTTGCATGCAAGTCATTAAGTTGTGCCCAGAAACCTATGCTTAATACTTCACTGACTGGACCAGAAAAAACTGATGCTGGTATTCATCTCCGTCCTGAAGCTCTTTGCATGTCGTAGACACCCCAGGAACTATGCGTTGAACAAGGTCCATACTGGGAACCAGAATCGCCAGCATTTGCCTGAGAGATAAAAGAAGTGATTTGAGAAGCAGCTTGAAAAGAGGATAAAAGATTGTGAAGATAGGTTCTTCAGAAACAAAGCAGAAGACATACTTGATTCATGCTGTATCCAGCATTAAAAGGATTCGCAACATAATTGACATTAGGATTTCCATAGTTTCCAATGTAACCTGCAAGATGGGTGCATCATGAAGTATAATCCACATGTCACATACACAGAAATTAAACTACATAATCAGCCTCACTTATTATGTCCCTTATTGAACAGTCTAAAATTTCACAATATTAAGGCTCTCTGGATAACACAGGATGGTAGTAGTTTTTCACATAGTTATCAGACCCAACCCGGCCATCGACCGGTCAAGTTCTCGGCTCACTGGATCACTGGTCAGACCACGTGTTTTATTTAAATACTAGAGATCATACGGGAGGACAACACCATTATAATGCTTCTTCCCCTATTAAATAATTTGTTTGGTACAGCAAATAATAAAGCAACAAGCCCAGATGGCTATCACACGCTTGCAGCATGCAGCATGCAGCAAGCAGCATGTGCTGTGTTCGAGTTCCCGTGCTGCCTGTGTTTTTTGAATTTATTAGGCAGTGGGCCGGCCATCCGATTCATGCTGCCGGTTCATCACCAAAACCGTCAGTTTAACCCATGTTTCTCCCGTTCAAGACGGGGCAGACTGCACGTCCAATCCAATGACCTGGACCGGCCCGGCTGAGGCGTTAGGTCTGGTTTTTCCGGTCAGACCACCGGCCCAGCGGTCCGGTTCTGATAACTATGGATTTTCAAGCATTTGGGCTGCAGATAGCATTTTCTTTTAGCGTATAAATTTTCCGTATCAAAATTACTCTGGTAGTCTGGTAGCATCTAGTGGAACATTACCCTAATACTAGCTAGTTTTATTGTCAATACCCCAGGTGTTGTGTTCGAGTTCCCATGCTGCCTGTGTTTTTTGAATTTATTAGGCAGTGGGCCGGCCATCCGATTCATGCTGCCGGTTCATCACCAAAACCGTCAGTTTAACCCAGGTTTCTCCAATTCAAGATGGGTAGACTGCACGTCCAATCCAATGACCTGGACCGGCCCGGCTGAGGCATTAGGTCTGGTTTTTCCGGTCAGACCGCCGGCCCAGCGGTCCGGTTCTGATAACTATGGTTTTTCAAGCATTTGGGCTGCAGATAGCATTTTTCTTTTAGCATATAAATTTTCCGTATCAAAATTACTCTGGTAGTCTGGTAGCATCTAGTGGAACATTACCCTAATACTAGCTAGTTTTATTGTCAATACCCTGAACCGTTAATACTAGCTAGTTTTATTGTCAATACCCTGCCCCTTAACTGTTCAGATAAGTAGCAGAGCCGCTCTTGGAAACAAAAACATAAGAGAAAAATAAACCTCCAAAGTTTGGTTAAGTACCTTGATTACCTGCAGACGCAGTAGCTCGTGACCTCTTCTCAGCATTAGCAACCTCAGCTCGAAGTTTCTCCACTTCAGAAGCCACTGAAATCAATTTCTTCTGCATCTCTTCTCCCTGCTCATAACTCTCTGCATATCCTTTCTTCTCAAGCTCAATACCAGATCTGCAAGTCAATTCATAAATACGTACCATATAAGTTTGAAGAAGAAAAAAGGTGTTCTTGCAACTTCACCTTTCTCTCTATTATTCAATGGACAATTGAAATTCAATTGAATCCCATATTAAACATATAACCAGTTTGACTGAGAGAGAAGAATAATCCCTCCGTTTCAAATTGTAAGGTGTACTTTGACCAGGCAAACCAGTTAATGAGTTTATAGTTCTCCTCAAAACAAAAAAAAGGATGTTATAGGACCAAGAGAATGACAAAAGGAAATGACCAAGATAATGTATCCTTATAAGTGCCGAGTAGAGAGCAAAGATAAATCAGGGGAAAATAGAGAAAACATCAATAAATTTGCATGCACGCCTTATATTTTCAAAACAACTGAAAAACTATAGGCCTTAAATTTTGAAGCGGAGGGAGTCCATGCAAGATTAACAGGGATCTACCTCAAATATTGTGTTTCATGCCTGATCTGCTGGATCTCAGCTTTTAGTGCAGCCACCTGCTGCAAGTCCACTGCCGAACGAGCCAAATCCTGTGTGAACCCCTGGACCTGGCCCATGAGTTCCTGCCTTGCTGCACCCAACTTTTGAGTATCCAGACAAACCTGTGCATGTTCTGCCCTCATTTCCTCTAATGCTCGGAGGTCTGCTTCCATCTTCATTAACCTCTCATAGACCTTCAATCCAAAGAACTACAATTCAATTTTTCTCGACATGCACGGATCTAACCTATTCAACTAAGTAAAGCAGCTTTCGATCAAAGAGACGTGAATTTACATAATTAAATATAAAGTAACAATACACTTGAAAACATTACCAGAAGATGGGGTACCTTGAGCTCAAAATTTTAAAAGCCAGTTATTCAAGTTATGCAGTACCAAACTTATAACCGATGAAAAGTTATACAACATCATGCAAAATGCACATATGTGTAAATAAGTAAAAAATCGTAACATAAACAAACGTGGGTTAGTTTTGCAAGCGAACTATATGCAATGAATTATGTGGCTTTAAACCCAAGAGTGGGTTCACATAATAACTTTTATGCAATAAATTGCAAAAAAGAGAACGAAATGAGCACACACGGGTTAAAATCTTTGAGAAACCCATTTCATACGTAATTGTAAGATCATGCTTTATGAACACAAAAAAAGAGGTAGATTCCCACCAGATGTTGCAAAGTTCATATCTAAGCAATGAAATATAGTGCTCGCAAAGCTCCTATGAACAAATAATTCACATAGGATAAGCTTCCGGGTCTCTAGGGAGGCAGAGGCAGAGGTTGCTCCATGTTGTATCTAAATCACACATATTACCTAGGCTATGCAAAACTGGCTGCGTGACACAGCAAAATTGGAAATTGACACCCATTGCATGAGTATGACACTCTAGACCCAAAAAAAGTGGGAAAATGACCCAAATACGTATAGGAGCATGTATTCAATCATCTTTGTCTTGTATAATAAATTTGCATGGGGTAAAATGACCCTTTTGCCAATATGCTATAGGGTGTCTGAAAGAAATTATCATAATAGTGTGTTGGTCCATTTGGGTACACAGAAACCATGGTTGTCGCAGCGTCGCCTCGGCATCCTGCGGAGGGGACGCCGCGGAGGTCCGCCTCGCCTTGGCCATCTAGGCGGGTGCCCAAGACAACATGGCGTCGCCGCAGCGTCCACGGCGACATTCTGGGCGGGCGCCTTGGCCACGTCCCCCTACAAAATAAGTGAAGGCCAAAGGAGGCGGGGGTGTCAGGCACGTGAGAATCAAACTGGGGTATCAAACTCGTGAAGTGAAGCTGCACGAGAGGGAACCCTAGTCGTCGTAGCCCCTCACTACGCCGGCTGGTGTGTCGCCAGTAAGATTAGGATCGCAACATCGGGTATCAGAGCAACTCGATTCCGTGCAATCGTGGCGAAGAAGAGAGGGGCACAACCCACCTTGACCACGAGGATGACGATAGCGGAGACGAAGGTGTCCACCTTGGACACCGACGCCAAGGAGATTCTCGTGTGGATCAAGGGCGTGGATGCACGCCTGAAGGACGCGGATGAGTGGGGCCGACCGTCGACACCAATCTGACTAAGTTGCGGCACACGGTGGAAAATCTAGGCGAGCGCGTCACCAACTTGGAGTATGCACCGCCGCCACCGTCTCGCCCAGAGACGCCTCGGCCTAGTGGGCACCATGTTGAAGATAACCACCAGGGGGAACCTAGAGGGACCCTCGCTGTCCAGGGGCAAACCTTGGTCAAAGGTGATTCTCCATGTCAGCATATTCCTGTGGTTTTTTATTTGGGGGCTAGTAGTAGCAAACGAGTATTAGCTTCTCAGCATAATGATTATCATCCTAGAGAATTTCGTATGCCTAAGGCAGAGTTTCCAAAGTTTAGTGGTGAGCACCCTAGCCTAGAGTGTGGAAAGATGAGTGTGAGAAGTATTTCAACATGTTTGGAGTCCCAATTCAATACTGGGCTCAGCATGCAACCCTGCATTTCAATGGTAATGCAGCTCTCTGGTTGCAGACTTGTGAGTCTCAGCACACCATCGATGGCTGGGTAGAATTAGGCTTAGCTGTAGAGAGAAAATTTGGAAAGGATCTGTATTACAACTACATGAGGGAACTTCTGAATCTTAAGCAATTAGGTAGTGTGCAGGAGTACTATGAGAAATTTGAGAGCTCAATATATAAGGTCTTAGTGCACAATAATTCTTATGATGATGTGTTCTTTGCAAATAGATTTGATGATGGCTTAAAAAGTGATGTAAGAGCTGCTATAATGCTTCACAAACCTAGAACGGTTGATGTTGCGCTGTCCCTTGCCCTGTTACAGGAAGAAGCATAGGAAATCGGTGGGCGAAAAAAATTCTCTAAACACCACAGCAAGGAGTACAACAAGTATTCAGTGAAGATGCAACCTAGTACAGATAAAGGCATCCTGGGAGCAGCACCTACCGAAACCAGGACTGAAGCAAAACCTAAATGGAAAGATAAGTATGATAGCCTGAGAGCAATGAGGAAGGCACAAGGACTATGTATGAAATGTGGAGAGAAGTTTGCTCCAAGTCATAAGTGCTCGAATACCATTTTATTACATGTACAACTATCAGTAGCTAAGAGATCAAATCAGAAACTCAGTTACAAGTACTTTGGACCTTATCAGATTATCAGTAGAGTTGGCAATGTTGCTTATAACTTTATAAGCTGCAGTTACCGCAAGGGACAGATTCATCCAGTCATTCGTGTATCCGCATCTCCTCCTGTTTCACCGGTGAGTTCTGACAGTTCACTCAATTGCATTATTTCTGATGTGGTTGTTTATCCTATTGCGGTGAAGCAAACAAGACTTCAGAAAGTTGGTAACGCTGATGTTCCCTATGGAATGATTCAATGGTCTAATCTGCCTGAACAATGGACCACTTGGGAGAATTTATATGCAGTTCAGAAGATGTTTCCATTGGAGGCAGCTTGGGGTCAAGCTGGTTCTCAAGGGGGAGGAATGTCACGGCTGCAGTGATTATCTGAGTCATCTTAGTGGGCCGGTTGGGCCGTGTAATAGAGAGGGAAATATGTAATGTGTAAAGTCCTGAACTATTGGGATACAGTGTGTTTGGGCCCAGTGTCGGTCAGGGTGTAAAACCTTATATGCTCCTGCTTCCTTCGAGGACGGGGAAGAAAGACAATGAACTAAGTTTTCCCTACCTATTCTGTATATTGTTCTTCCCCCAAATTCTCAAGCAGAATACTGCCAAATTGGACCTTGGAACCGCTGGTGTGTTGCCAGTAGGATCAGGATCGCAAAAAGATGGTTCCGAAATATAGCAGAAAATAGATGGTTCCGAAATTTAACCCTAACTTTGAAAGACCAGTAGAAATTTAAATCTCTACATAGACACCAAACACGCATGGGACAGCCTCAACGCTCTGCGGAGCTTCGTGGCCTGGGTTAAATTTTGTAGGTTGCTTCAAGTCGGGATAAGTAATCCTACATTTGCACCAAAATTTGCAATGCACGCAAAAAAAGATACGTTTAGCACACAGAAGCTCATGGGAAAGCATCCGCACCTCGCGAAGACGGAGGTCGCCCTCCTCCTGGGTAGCGGCAATGCCGCGAGCGGTGCGGCCAAGCTCGTGCCGCACGGCGGAGACCTCCTGAACCAGTGCCACGTGCGTCGTGGACAGCCTCTGGTTCAGGCCGAGCAGCGCGAGCGCCTCCTCGATCTCCGCGCCGAGCCGCTCCTCCAGCACCGCCACCACGTGCGGCGCGGGCGGCAGGGGCCCGCCGCCGTGGCCCGCGAAGTGGTGGTACGGCGGCGGAGGCTCGCAGAAGTTATCGGGGTGGCCGGGCAACAGGCGGGGCGGATCTCGGAAGTCGTCGAGGTGGTGCGGTGGGAGGCGCGGCGGCTCGCGGAAGTCGTCGAGGTGGTGAAGCGGGAGGTGCGGGTGATGGAGCGGAGGAGGGGGCAGGTCGTTTCCGCCGCCTCCGCCGCTGCGGGGGAAGGAGTGGGGCAGCGGGTTACGGCGGCAGCGGCCGGCCATGGGGAGACGCCGGAACCCTATCGGTGGGGTGGTGAAAGGGACGCCGAGTAGCAGATATTTTGCACGAACAACCTCGGAGGTTTTGTATAATTCGATGCGTTGATGAGGAGTGGGAGCAGTTTTCTTTAACTGCTTTGGGCTGGAGAGGAATCAAAATCGTAATGGCGGTTCTTTCGTTTAGGCGGCGGTTTGTCTAAAGGAAATACATCACCTTCACTGTTTCCGCACAACCATATTAGCCTCATCGTTTCTGCAGTTTCGCTAGCCACATCTGCCTTGCACTCTCACTATATTTTTTTAAGAATACATTTCTAAAATATAATTAAATAAATAAATATTTATTTAATAAATATATAAAAATAGACTTTCATCCTCATTCCAAATAACAAAATACCCCTATCGATATTTAGAATGACGACAGGTCGCCATACAAACAGTGCTGCCGCCATTTGAAATGGCGGCATATACTTAAGTTGTCGTTTGAATTGGTGACTTGAGATTTTTTTTTCAAAGAAAACTTGAAAGTAAGGGCAAATATAATCTCTCTACTACTTAAAAGAAGGAATTGGTGGCGGTCCGTTCTCCCTCGTGCGATGTGAGCTGTTAGATCTATTTTTCTTCGTAGGATGCGAGCCGTTGGATCTCGTTCTTTTTCGGTTCCTCCCGTACGTACGGTTGGTCACCTATAGCCTCCTCTCCACTCCTCCCACACTCCAACTACCCAACCTGGTGCGTAAGAAGTCCAAAGATTCCATCGATCTTTCCAATAACAGATTACCGCGCGGATCACTTGCATTGTAGGCTGAGCACGATGACGATTGGCGAGATATTATTATTTTAATCCGTAGCAAAGCATGGGCATTGGACTAGTATAAAATTATGTGGTTACATTGTTCATAGTAAGAAGCAAAAACAGACAGTAATAACAATACAATATTAGTGGTAGTACATAGGTTACACATATTAATACAACGCACGACATAACATAATTACATCAAACAACACAACTAAATATGACAGACGTCATTACAACGCGGACAACCGGATGGGTAGCGTTTCGCTAGCTCTCTTCTCCCCTCTACTTCTCTCTCTTCCCTCCCCTCTTTCTCTTTTTCTAAATAAAAGTGATTTTTTTAATTTTAGATTCTTTTATAGGAGAGGTTGTGTCGTCATTTGGAATGACGATATGAATTTGTAGGATCTCTGTTCTCATTTCAAATGATAATTTATTTAAATTTTAATATTAAAAATTTACCAACAAGGTGACATATCAAACCCACATCTATAAAAATCCATCCAACTAACTAAACTCCAACCCTTCGGGGCTCCAATTTGTTTCCCCAAATATTAGTAGAATTCAAATTCGAATCCTACCCCTCAACTCTCCCAAAATCAACCGACATACAACGTCAGTTTATAAAACGAAAACTACGGGGGGCGCATCCAAAACGCCAGTGCGGGTTTCAGTTTTACACATCAACCATCCGGTACAAACAATCCCAATCCCCACCCCCTCCACATTCGGGGGCCCAAAATCCCACCGACTTCTCCTCCTCCCCCTCTTCTTCTCGCCGCCGCCGCCTCCCCTCCGACCGCGCGCTCCCATCCCTCGCGCACCTCTTCACGGCGACGCAGCCGCTCTCTCGCCGCCGTCCCGAGTCCGAACCCTAAGGAGCCGAGCTTCCTCGCTGCCGTGTTGGCCTCCTCCTGCGTACCCCGAGCCGCGGATCCGAGTCGAAGCAGTGCTGCTCCTCTTCTCCGAGCTCCGAGGGCTCCCTTCGCTTTCCCCACGACCATGGAGGTAATAGGGATGCAAACTTGAGCTAATCCCTGAGAAAATTAGTTGTGTCCGTTTTTGAGCTGTATGCGTTTGTGTTTGTGTTGTGTGCCTGTGCTAACACTGAGGCGGCTCTCGCTGTCGCTTGTCTTCCAGGGGGACGGGAAGATTGACCTGGACATGACGATGACTACCCTGGGGCCGGAGGATGACACGGCGCAGGGGCTGATCGTGCCGAACAGGGATAGGGTCATGTACCGGCCTCCGCCGGGGAAGTCCGCTCTAGGTATGATGCCTGTGTAAGAGTATATAACGTGCATTTCCTGAATGAGTAACTCTGCCTGAATTTTAGGTGAATCTCTAGAGTTGTTTGGTAGTTAACTTCTGCATGGCTAGTGAGGTGTTGACTTGATGAACTGATTCCAGTTTGAATTTAAGGCATGCATCCATGTCTGGAAATCTAGAATTTTGAGTGAGCTGACTGCCTAAGTCGGAGTCTGTGCTTTGGCAGGCTTGGATCTTCTCGCACACAGGAAACGAGAAGCGGAAGGTGGCAATGCATGTAAGCCGCCTCCTCAGAAGGTAGTGGCAGCTGCTAGTTCTCTCGATGAAGATGAGAAACTAGGATCTGCTGAAAATGATTCTAAGAGCCTGTCCAGTGGCGATCGTGGTTGTGTGTCTCGCCGATACCGAGGAACCAATTCCGATGAGAAAGCATCTTTCAATGGTACCTCTTCTTCTGTGGACCATATACACAGCTGTCGTATAAAACAGCTAATATATATAGTCTTGTAGTGTTATGGTTGTACGCGGACGATTAATTTGCACTGATATGTTCCTTACTTGTCAGTCATAAGACTCATAACTAAAGCTTCCTCTTCATTTTCAGAATCTACAGTCACTGATGAGGATAGAGGTCCTGCACCCAGCCATCGAGATGAATCCCATCGGCAAGTGGTCAGTAATTACATTGAACCTGCAGTCCCACCTGCTTGCTTTGGCGACTATACCAAGAATTTCATTATTTTTTGTGTTCACCTGGCTAACTGAGTCACAATTCTCTGCCTGTTGTTTTGCAGACCTACATGTCTAGAAGTTCTCAAGGCTCCCATCCTCATAGCACTCCTCATAAGTATGATTACTATGATGATAGAGGATCCCATGACAAGCGTGGTGAACGTGGGAGATCTGCATCCATTGGCTATAGTAGCAGTGGAAAGCGAGGATACCGTGATGATAGAGAATCTCATAGTAGCAGTGGAAATCGAGGATACCGTGATGAGAGAGAATCTCATAGTAGGCGTGACGAACGCGAGAGGTCTACGTCCGTTGACTACACGAACAAGAGAAGTCGTCATGAGCAAAGCTTCAGAAGCTCAAGAACACCTGGTATTTTGTTTGTTTAGTATTCTTCTTTATGTTTGAACCAGACTGGCTTAACACTTAAGCTGATAAGAGTATGGTTGCAAATTTTAGCAAGATCCGATTGGGACAGTGGGCGATGGGAATGGGAAGATACACCTCGTCGGGAGTACCGTGACGAACGCCCTGGCTCCCAAAGGCAACAAATGCAATCTCCTATGCTTGCTGCTGCATCCCCTGATGCACGCTTGGTGTCTCCTTGGTTAGGCGGGAGTACACCGCGTTCTGCAGGTAAAGAATGTTCAGCCGGATTTTCTGTGATATTTGCACTTTCTTCTATGGAGTAAATATATTTTCTTTACATGTCAGTGACCTGACTAAGTTAATCATGTTCTTTAATTCCTTTAAATGTCCAGCATCCCCGTGGGATCATGTATCTCCTTCACCTGCCCCTGTTCGTGCTTCTGGCTCCTCAAAAGGGTCTTCGTATTCACGTTCTAGTGGAAGAACCCAGCTTACCTTCTCATCGACATCTGTTTCCAATGTAAGTCATTTTTTCACAGCATGCTTTTATACTTTGAAAAATCAGGTATATTTTATTATTTTGTTTGTTCATTTCACTTATGTTGTGAGATGTTTAATGTTGAACCTTCTGGGATGCCAAGTTAGAAGCGGTGACACTGTTAGTAATCTAGTTCAACCATTTAGACCAATGTGCATTACACAATGAGTAATCAAGCATATGCTTTTGTTCAGATTTTAATTTTCTTCTGTTGTGTATTTGTGTTTTGATAATGATTATATATTGCTAAATGTTTCTAATGGGAGGGTATACTCGATAGATTTATTTCTATTCCTTTTGACTGAACATGTGCGCTATTGGACCTCTTTTTTGTGTTGCATCTTTCTCTTTATGGTAAATAGGTTGATATATACTGAAATGTTATTACTGTGATCAGATTGTGCAGTCATGAGTTAGATTTGTCACTGTTGTGGCTATCTCATTCAATAGTTGCGATAATTATATTACCTAAAGAGTTTCTTAATGATATAACAGTTAGACTACTTGTTCTCATTTTAGGAATCAATCTTTATGTTTATGTATAGTAAATAAAAAACTGTAGATTTTGGTTGAGTCCGAGTTTAGTATTTACTGACAGCTACCTGGTGAGGTGCAAAAGTCAGATTTCATGCTATTTTGAATTACTTTATAGGTTTTTATAAGCTCTCTCTCCCCCCCCCTCCAATATGTGGTCATCATGAACTATAACCACTACCCTGTTATCCCAGGACATTGAAGCTGATAGAAGCCCCTCAACTGCTGATAGGGATTATGAGATTACTGAGGAAATGATGCAAGAAATGGATTATAATGCTGACCGTGCATGGTACTTTTCCATCCTCGTAAAACTTGCTTATTTTTTGTATTACGAAAGGGAAATGATAGAGGTGCTGCCTGATACAAGAATTGGTATTACAAACCAAGTGATATAAGCATTAAGCAAAACTTTTTTGCTATTGCATAATGGAGGCGTATACTAGCTACTTAGTGTCGGGGTCTGGATGACTAGTGTCGGGATCCGAATTTACATCCAGGACTTCTGTGTATACTGAGCTAGTCCCAAGATTAGTAACTACCTCACACAGTACAACATCGATGAATATTATATCCATACATGCAAATAAATACGGAAGTACATAAATAAATAAGCATAAATGGGCCTGACGGCCAAAGTCTTACATCACGGACCGGGAAGGCCAAATGCAGATGAAGTCTTGTAGTGGAAAAGATAAATATCGGTAGAGACCCTTAGGACATGCCCACAGGCAATCAACTTGGGTACACGACCTAGTACTTGGCGTCTTCTGGAATTCCCGCAGGGTAGAAGTATTTGTTCATCGGTTGATATCTTCGGGAATTGAATCCAAATGTATGTGAGTACAAAAGTATTTGGCACATCCTTGTTCCAAATGCAAGTATATAAATGCTTGGCTTGCCAAAAAGGGGTCTTATGGTTATTTTAGCACAAAACAAGTTTTGTTTGCAAATATCATACCATAGTTATTTTTCAAACCTATGACCTAGCTATTTAACTTAAAACCAAAGTTTCGCCCACACTCAACACGATAGAGTGCGACCAAGAAGATCATAACAAGGCCTTTACAATAACTTGTCATAATACTACACCATCTAATGAGTTTGATCCTCGGGCGTTAGGACGACATTAAAATTCGAGGAAACCACTGTTGGGAGAGTAGACATATCCAGAGTTAGTACCACCAAAGGAAAGGGGCATATGATGCTAGGTAATAAATCAACGGGAGTGTACACAGAAATACGTCCTCCTACAACCCAAGTCCTACGACTAGGTAAATTATTCAGTCAGGTCTATTCCATATAGATTTGCGGTTGTACTATTATTAGTTCAAAAACGCGGCACATGATTTGGTTCTTAATCGACTCAGGCGAGACGATACACAAACACATATCTTGTGCAATTATTGCACCCAGCTCATACAATCCACTCACCCAAGTCTCCATCATTTTATAAAATATTTTCTTGTTTCCAGTGGTAACCCATCTTACCACACTAAGGATCATATCATGTCCCAAGTGTTGTAATGGCAATGTTTGTGTTATATTCAAATTAACCACTAAGCAATGTTTAAGTACAACCATTAGTCACTATTAATTAACCAAGGACAATTTATTAATGTAATAATTAGCCTAGGGTGACAAGGTAAATGGATTATCAACAATCAAGGAAGGGAATAACAAGTATTAATTGCTTGGTATAGCTAAGCATCAACGTTTAACATATAATTTAATAAATAACATTAAGCATGCAAGTAGTATTTGTAAGCGAAGTAATTGCATTTGAAAACTTGTTGCTCAACAGTGGATGGGTTTGGTTCTTGATCGGCAGCGACAAGGCGTCTGAGGCGTCAAAGTCTATTATCGCGAAAAGCATCCAAAATCAAATCGAATTCAAATAAACCCAATTAAATTCAAATGAACTCCAAAAATTATGATTTTGGTACTGATGGAAATTCTTGAATTTAGAAACAAAAATCAATTCATTTGGATTTAAAATGAGGGAGAACGAGCTTTTCGAAGTTTGAACTGAGGGGAAATCTTGAAAATACGAAAATCCTGATTGGTGGGGTCCAGCCGGATTTCCTTGTTCTTTTTCAATTATTTTCATTAAGAAAAACCTCTATGGCTGATTGGTGGAGTCCAGTTGGGATTTTTAATTTCTATCCTCATTATTTTTATTAGGAAAGTACAAGAGACTGATAGGTGGGGCCTTGGTCCACATGGACGCGATCCATGTAGTAGGCCACGAGGCTATTTGCCCATATGTCAGCAGCTACGGTCTACGAACCAAGTATATATTGGGTTTTAAGTGGTGGGGCCCGCATGTCATACACTCGTACATTAATCTGGCCTATAATTAGATTTTCTAATTATCGCGGGCCCACACGTCATACTAGTACTAATATGTACTTAGCACTAACTAATTACCATGTTAACTTAATCTAATTACCATGGGGTCCACATATTAGAGCTATCGTCCTCTTTCGTCAAAACATAGAAACGGGAAGGGAGGACGTTGCTGGCTCGGGTCGAGTTTGGCATCGGCGAGGAGAACCGTGGTGGCGATCGACGTCTTGCAAAATGGAACGCGGGGACCATGGCGACCCTAACAGTTGCGACGGCGTGGCGGAAGATGCACTGAGGCGGCGACGCCACTGCACGACGGCGACCTCAAATGGCTACGCAAATTGCAGAATAAAACAGTGCTTGAGCATCAACACAACAAGGCGATCCTATCCCTGTCGGCGTTGCTTCAGATGGTGCAGTATGTCACGCTCTCCACAGTAGCCTATGGCGGCGCTGCAAGTAGGGATCCAAAAACCGTTCCTGGGGGAAATCCCGGTCGCCGCCCGGGAAAAAAAAACCCGGCCGGTAACCAGATTTCTCGGAAAAAAAACCCAGACGAAATTCGCTTGAATTTTCTAAAAAACGAACCGAAATTCAAAATTTGATATTTGAATTTACGAAACGGGAAAACCTACCGGGATTTTGATCCCACTTCTACGCAGAACCCAGAATCCCGTGGATTTCTATCTCTGGCTACAAGGTGCTACGATGTAGCAGCTCTTAGACCTGTTCATGGGCGGCCCGGCTTGAGCCCAACCCAAATTTTTCGGGCTCTTATTCCAAAAGAATTAAGATAATAATATTTTATGGGAGAACACAGGTTTCGGGCCGGGCCGGGCTCGAGCCTGCACATTCAAGGCCAGGATTTTCCAGGCTTGGCCTGAAGCTCGACTCGGGGTCTGAACATGTCTAGTAGCGCTACAGTCATCTATCTGTACGATAGGCTAGCCTAACAGATTTGTAATAAGCTGGAACGGATGGGCTCACCTGGGGTCCAAGCGAGGAAGGTGATCGAGTGTGGCGGCGGGGTCTACGCGTGCTTCGAGCCGATGACGGGGACGAAGGCATTCCAACTACTCTATTCCACGACAACGGTGAAGAAGACAAGCATTAGAAAGAGGGGACTAAGGCGAACTGGAGGCACAAGGGCTTTGAGGTTGAAGCTCACCAGAACGGGCGAAACAGAGCGGCGATGGCATGGGCACGCTCCGGCTTGCTCTGCGGACGGTGGCATAGTTGGAGAAGACGGCTCACGCGGTTAAATCCCTCTCCACCCGGGACAAAGAAGAGGGGCAAGGTAGGGGGAAATGCAGAGGATCAACCAAGTGTTTTGACGTGCTCGGTTGGAGCTTAATAGAGGGGTGAGGGAAGGAGGGGGAGGCGGTTGGCAAGGCTTAGGCGCGAGATCTCGTGAGCGGTGCGCGAGCTTGGCTCGACTGGATGGTTTCGATTTGACAAGGTCACGACACTTGCTATAGGGCTCGAGGCGGAGGGGCTGAGGCCGCGATTGCTCTGACCCGCGTGGCGCACATGCTTACGGGCGCAGAGGCGAGTGAAATAGAGATGGTGTGAGGAGATCTCTCTGCCCTTCGGCCTGACAGTGGGGTTGGGGCCCGCTCTTCAGTGAGCGCAAGAGGAGGGAGTTGGGCTAGCCGTTGCTGGGCCTCGATTGGCTCGTGGGTTGTGAGAGGGAGAGGAGCAAGAGAAGAGAGAGGGCGGCGGTGTGGGCCGGTCTGGCTAGGGAGGGAAAAGGAGAAGAAAGAAAGAAAGAGGGGTAGACAGACCGTCAGCTGGGTTGCGGCCCAGCTGAGGGAGAGGGAGATGAGGCGGCAATGATGAAACCAAGGACCAAGGGTGAAGCTCACCCGAGGCGGCCAATTTTGGGCGGTGGCGCTTTCGGCCGGAGTAAGGGAAGACGAGATGCCTGGCAAAATTATCTCCAATCAAGGGGAAGAGGAGATGGGAGTTGGGAAAACGGGTAGAGGAGCTCACGCATGAGTTTACGCGCTCAGCTTTGGTTTAAATAGAGAGGAGATTAGAGAGAGCGGCAACGCGAAGACCATCTCGGGCACGATTTCTTGCGAGTGCACGGGGGTGGACCAACTGACGAGGTTGACGCGGAGATGTGACTACCTCGCAGCAGCGTTGCCCTCGAGGACTGCTGCAGCTATAGGCTCTTGAGTGCCTCCCCATTACGTGCTCACGCAGAGGGGGAGAACGAGCGGGAGGGTGAGAGAAGGCGGAAACTGGGCAGACAAGTGGGCGGTTTGGGCTGGTAGCAGTCAATGGGCCAAGGCGGACGACTTGGGCCGTGGAAGGGAAGGGAAGGAGAGATGGCAAAGAGATGGGCTGCTGCTGCTATTGGACTGATGGGAGGAGAAAGAGAAAAGGGAGATAGGCTGGCACAGACGTGTTTCAGCCCAAGCACGGGTGGTTTTTGAGAATAGGGCTTTGCGTTTAACTTGCTTGCCAAAATTAATTTAGATTGGAAGTTTCAAAGTTTGTTTGCATTCTCCAACTTAGTTATTTTCATCTGAACCAAATTATTTGGAAGTTATTGTAGATTTGGCTTTTGACACAAAGTAAATTGTTTTAAGAGTTTTGAAATCACACAAAAAGGTTCGTCAATTCCGAATGTGCAATAAATGTTTTTAAAACCAAGAAAATTATGCGGTTTTAAAATAGAGCAAAAATTGGGTTGTTACATTTAGCTTCCTTTATTTTGTATGAAATGCTGAGCTAAAATATGGTAATGGCATCTAGAATAAATTGACAGTGTTGTACTGTTGCTTTTCGCATATCTGTACTCAATTCCTGAGTGTGAATATGTTCTACTTGTATTTAGTACACAATTACTCCAATCATATTTTACTTATGAGTTATTATTTCATGGTACATTCTGTTCAGTAGGTTTCTAGTGTAGAGAAATGAATACAGCGACTCAGCATTATCTAACATCACAGAACACCAATTTTAATTAGCCATTCTTCTAACCTTTACAAATTCTTCAGGTATGACTGTGAAGAACACAACACCATGTTCGATGGTGATAATTCTATGTATCTTGGAGATGATAGTTCCTACAAAAAGAAGGAAGCAGAATTGCCAAAGAAGCTGGTAAGTTCCTTGCGTGTTTACCTATATCATGCTTCCAAGTACCTCTACGGCTCTACCTCATCCTAATCCTCACTACTTATTTGTTAAGAGTAAGACTTTTTATTGCAACTACAAAGAACTATGATACTGTAAGACTTGATGACAAATGATAAATCAATAATCATGGTTTTGGTGTAAGACTGAATGTAGGGCCTGATACTTTATCTTCCAGCAAGAGTATGGTCTGGTAAAGTGTCAGGTATTTTGGGTCCAGAATTCAGGTTTCCTGTAACCAGCCGTAATCACCAGATAGTTTATACTCAGATGTGTCAAGGTATTTTGGGTTCAGAATTCAGGTTTCCTGTAAGAAGTTAAGTAGAGCATGCAAAATACAACCACATTAGATGTATGCTTTATCGGCCTTGGTCATATATTATCTATCAGCTGACAATCTATGGATTTTCCTCTGTTAAGTTCCTGAATTGACGGGCTGTACATCATGAAGAGTGCATCACCACAAATCGTATTCATCTTATTATATAATTCATATAACTATTTTCAAGATGGTCAAACTATGAATGGAAAACACTACTGCCGATATTAGGATGCTAATTCAAGGATGATAAAATATTTCAATTACTTCACGGTAAAGATAGTAGTTTTGCAATCATTTTTCATAGCTTTAACTTGTACAGTATATTTATATTTTGGTTATGTTAACTATTTTTATTGGTTGCAGACTCGTAAAGATGGTAGCCTGATGACCCTTGCTCAGAGCAAAAAGTTATCACAGATGACTGCTGATAACGCTCAGTGGGAGGAGAGACAGTTGTTGAGATCTGGAGCTGTTCGAGGAACAGAGGTGCAGACAGAATTTGATGATGAGGATGAGCGGAAAGTGATGCTTCTTGTTCATGGTGTGTCATTTGCCTACCACAACTTCTTTTTATTGATGTTCTGCTTGCAGTTTTATAGTTGTGATTAAAACAGGCTTCACACCAGACCTTTTGGAATCATCCCTGTCTCTAATGCAACTAGCGGCAATTGTCCACACAATTTAAACAACTCTAGTGCTTATGATTGAAAATACAATTGTATTTGTTATACAACTGTAAAATCTATATATGATTAATCTACACCGTTATAAGCCGACTCTACTAAAATAAATGGTGTATTTTTCTCTTTTTTCTCTCGATTAATGAGAGAATTTCTAGTGTTTTTTTTTTCTTTTAGCTTGTTGTGGGATTTTCTTGTCCTCAAAACGAATGTGGTGCCTTGAATAACACCAGTTGTTTGTATTTATATATTATATACTAGCTCAATGCCCATGTGATGCTACGAATAAAAAAATCATACTACCCAGCGTGTGGAACTGTTGTTGCTAGCCTTAGCCTACGCCATGTCCTCAGCTAGCTCTGATGTGGCGTTCCTGAGCTCTGCCCTAGTCCGCATCGCGCCTCCACCGCCATGTTTGGCCTATACCGCGCCCTCAGCTCTACCACAACGATCAGCCTGTATTGCACCCTCTGCCTTGACGCCACGCTTGGCCTACATAGCTGTTGTTGCATCGCTCCACTTGCAATCAAATTGGGGGAGAGGCTGTGAGAGAAAGGAGGAAGTTGTTATGATAAAATTTGTTAGTGATTTAGTTTTTTTTTCTAGTATCTTGTTAGAGATTTTTAGGGAGGTTAAATGTTTGTGTTACTACGGTGAATAAATCATTTTACTCCACACCGTCGGCTTTGTCATGGCACCAAGTCAAGCTCCACCTAACCTGCATAGCGCCCCGGCTGTTGTACTTGGCCTACATTGTGTCCTCAGCCCTGCTGCTACGCAGGACTGAACTCCATTGTGGCATGTGTCGTGCTTTCACAGTGATGCATGGCTTGCACTGCACCCTCACCCCGCCGACACGCCCAACCTGCATCGCCATCCTCGCGTCTGGCCACTCGCGACCAATTTTATCCTATTTGATGAACATCTTTGTGACCAAACACCGTATCATTATTCTTGCTCCACGATGTGCTGGTTAAAGCTGCAAATTGGAGGATAGGATGGACAAAACAATTTTGTGTATTTGAATTTGTTACGGAAATTACCAAGATCAGGCAAACAACTACCTCTACAATCATATGACATTATTTGTTATGCAAGCGGACCTAAAATATTCTCGAATAGAGAAATCATTTGATGGATTATATATCCATCAATTCCCCATGATTACCATGAGCAACCTGAGGCCAGTTTGCATATATGTTTCGAACATGCTACAAAACAAACATGAAAAGAAACAAAAACAGAGAATAACCAAGCACTCACTCGTGATTGAACAAGCCCATGGCAGTGACCACCAGCTCGCCACCAGCTAGCGAGCATTCATGTTGCTGTTATAGGCGCGCAAGAAGCACCGTACTGCTCTGGCGGCCACCTCGCTGAGTTGACCCACCGTTAAACTTGAGTGTGCCCCGCATTTGCCATGTCGCTCGTCAATGGCGGTGTGACCGTCGTCTGCTACAGCTGTTTTGTTGCTTCACCATCCTCGTTGTGCCCGTGCCATAGAAGAATAGCACATCGATTGTGCGCCGTTGTCGCACCGAGCCCCGCAGTCGGATCACGTCTTTGTCCTTGATCCCTATGTCCGTCTCACCACTTTACGTGCTACATCGACGCATCATATCACCAATCGGTGTTACCACCGACCGGGTCCAGTTGTTGCCTCCAAATTTGATCGAATTGGACGCTGGTGACGTACATTGCTCCGCCAATGGCATCGCCTCTGTCATCTCATTGTTGTCGTCATGGTTATTAAGGCGTCGCCTAGGCGGTAAGGCGCTGCCGGTGTGCTAAGGCGTCGCCCTGCCTTGCCGCCGCCTCCTCCGGTCCAATTGACCTCCCCCCGGCCAAATCCACCTCCCCGCCGTCAAATCCTCCTCGCCATCGATTGGGTCACCCCGCGGCCGGATTTTGCCTCCCCCATCCAAGGCGGCTGAGAGGACGGGAGAGGGAGAGGGAGAGGGCAGTGAAGAGAGAAGAGGAGAGAACTTACCTCACCCCCGCCGATTCTGACTCGCCACTGGTCAAATTGGCCTCCACCGCCGTTGGATCTGCCATCCCCGCCATCGGACTCCGCCACACTGCTGCCATGAGGAAGGGGAGAAAGGGGAAGAGGACGGGAGAGAGAGACTAGATCTAGGAGAGGATGGCGTCCATGCGCTGCGGGAGGAGGGGCGTCGGCGTCGGCGCGTGGGCGACGAGAGAGCAAGGAGGGCAGGGGAAGAGCGAAGGCCGAAGAGATAAGGAAGCGTCGGCCGAATGTGACGTAGAGAGAATGAGAGAGGAATAGAGTTATGGGCCGGCCGGTCGTGCATCAACAGTGATGGGCTGGCCGAATTTTTTTTTTCATCTTTTTATCCTTTTTCATCACCACTTCCTTGCTCCCTCTCTCTGCTGATTCTCCCTCTGATGATTATGTTCGGCAGCCTAGGCGGCGCCGTAGAATGTGTGTAAAGTGTCGCCTCGCCTTGCGCATTAGTGCTTAAAAGTTGTTAGGGGGTGGGTCGTCTCGCCTCGCTTTACTGCCTTACTAACCATGGTCGTTGTCTACTTCTTGGTTGCCCAGATCAGTGAATGGGAGTTCACAACCAATGTTTGTTGCCGTGCTCGTGCGCCGTAGTCGCAACCTAGCGCCGGCTGGCTCAACAAGGCAACCAACCGGATCCCTGCCAAGAGAGACAAGGGGAGGGAGACTCCCAGCACCATGGTTGTTAGAAGCTTGGAGGATGCATTTTCAGGGAGAGAGCGAGGGACAACGCCAACAGGAATCGTGTGAGGATATGGCCCATGTGTCGGTGCCGTTTTTCTGTGAGGAGAGGGTGAGGGAGGACGGACAACCACCAACTCCAATTTTTAAGTAGTAGAGAGATATGGGGTTTCGAGGAATATTCAACATTACTACTCCTTTCGTCCCGCAATATAAGTCCATTGTCTTGGGAAGCGTCGTCCTACAATATAAGTCATTGAGGGGATCAAAGTCGTAGTTATTGCAATATTTCCACTCTAATACCCTATACCCCTGCTTTAATGTTGAAAAAATGGATGAGCAGTTGTAGTATATCATTTAATAGAGGTATGTATGGTCTAATGTTACTAACTTTTTATTAGATTTAGTCTCCTTGGTCTGTGTGTATAGTGGACTTGGACTTATATCGCGGAATGGAGTATATCGCGGAATGGAGTACTTGTGAAGTAATGGAAGCATTTAATATGTTGGTAGCTTAAACTCACCAGCGCAATGGTAATAAACTAATCAGGTCCTTGCAGCTGTTTGTCTTATTCTGCATTCGCTGGTATATGTGCTGCCTAGTAGACGTGGCTCATTGTGATCCTTCGTGTCGTTCACTTTCAAATCTTCTGTACCACTGCAAGCATTGAACAGCTTGACAGCAACTTGACACTGCTCGTTGTGAACATGTGTGATTGTGTGCGATAGATTTGCCTTGCAATTTTTAGCAAACACACCATTGCTTCTGTCTGTCAACCTGAAACTTCTATATCTGCATTGGGGCCTTTCTATGTTTTCTTTGTTTAACATACAACATAGTATTCGGTTTTGAAGAGAATAGAACATGCCTCTAGTGTGCCCTTGTTTTTAGTGTTCACAACGATTTCTACCTGTTTACAGTACATTGATGCGGTCAAACTTAACAAGTTGATGGCTTAATTTTTGGCAGACACGAAACCTCCATTCCTGGATGGACGAGTTGTATTCACAAAACAGGCAGAGCCTGTAATGCCATTGAAGGATCCAACATCCGATATGGCTATTATTGCACGCAAAGGTTCTGTTTTGGTTAGGGAAATTCGTGAGAAGCAGAGTATGAATAAGTCACGTCAACGTTTTTGGGAGCTTGCCGGATCTAAGCTTGGAAATATTTTGGGTGTTGAGAAAACGGCTGAACAGGTAGACTATTGCCACATTTACAATATCTTCCTAAAAGTACAGTGCCTTGTCCATATGTTTTACTCACTTTTGAACAATCAGGTTGATGCAGATACTGCAGTTGTTGGTGACCAAGGCGAGATTGATTTCAAAGAGGAAGCAAAGTTTTCACAACACTTGAAGGAAAAAGCAGAAGCTGTCAGTGATTTTGCAAAATCAAATTCTCTTGCTCAACAAAGGCAATATCTTCCAATATATACTGTCCGGGATGACCTGCTACAGGTTTGTACCTGGCTTTGTAAACTTATAATGAGTGTTTTTATTATGTCATAATTTTCGTCTGACTTTCCTCTACTTCACGACATTTAGTACATCTGAAAGCTGTATGGTTACTTCTCTATACTGTAAATTATTCAGCATCCAAAAGGGTTGGAAATTTGGAATATGGGTTATTGGGTTTGGTTGAAGAACACCTTTGCTTAAGGAGAAAAGACAAGATACACATTCTTGCCCTTCCATTCAGACAACTGAAAAAGTTTTGAAATTGAATTTCCTTTTTTATTTTGGCATCATCCTTCATCCGACCATTTTTACTTATATTGTTGTATTTAGTTTCTTTCAAATGATTGCAGTGGCACAAGTTCCTAAAAACCTAGTGTCATGTTGATGTTATCGAACAGGTTGTGCGTGAAAATCAAGTAGTTGTGGTTGTTGGTGAAACTGGTTCTGGGAAGACTACCCAGCTGACTCAGTATCTGCATGAGGATGGATATACTACCACTGGTGTTGTTGGCTGTACTCAACCAAGACGTGTGGCTGCCATGAGTGTTGCTAAGCGGGTCAGTGAAGAGATGGAGACTGAGCTGGCAGATAAAGTTGGATATGCTATTCGATTTGAGGATGTCACTGGTCCGAACACTATAATAAAGGTACACTGCTACTTGTGTTTTAGTATCTTTGTTTTGTGTCAATGTGTTTTAAGTATCTATTGCTTGTGTTTTTCACTTGGTTATAGGAAGGTTACTAAAACTAGAATATGCATAGACTAGTAACCTAGTTCTTGTAGTGTTAGCATTATGATTTGTGAGTATGAACAGTTGGCCACAACACTTCAGGCCAGATTAACGCTGTGAAAGCCAGAAAATTAGTTTTGGTTGATTTTCAGTTGTTTAACATGGGATTCCTGACACAAATTATACTTCTGTTTGGGATTTTTTTGCAGTATATGACAGATGGAGTGCTGCTCCGCGAAACCTTGAAGGATGCTGACCTTGACAAATATCGGTATGCTGTTAACTTGCCCCCTTTCTTTCTTAGTGTTGATAGAGCTGGAGATATTCGTATTACCATACCTCAGATAGTTTCAAAATATTGCTTGCTGTACTAAAAACTGTTTCCCTTTTTTGTAGTGTTATTGTCATGGATGAAGCACATGAGAGATCACTGAATACTGATGTTCTGTTTGGTATATTGAAGAAGGTTGTTGCACGTCGACGGGATTTTAAGCTAATTGTCACATCTGCAACCTTAAATGCAGACAAATTCTCGAAATTCTTTGGAGGGTAAGATAACTTGGTATATTTATTTTTCCTAGTAAGAGTTGAATCCAATGTCTTATCTCTGCAAACCTTATAATTATTTTCTTCATTCGCAGCGTCCCTATCTTCCAGATTCCTGGCAGGACATTTCCTGTAAACATCTTGTTCAGCAAAACACCGTGTGAAGACTATGTGGAAGGAGCAGTGAAGCAGGCCATGACAATTCACATAACGAGTGGCCCTGGTGATATCCTCATCTTCATGACAGGGCAGGAAGAAATTGAGGCTACCTGCTATGCCCTCGCTGAGCGCATGGAGCAGCTAATATCGTCGTCGACCAAGACTGTACCCAAGCTGTCCATCTTGCCCATCTACTCGCAGTTGCCTGCTGACTTGCAGGCCAAGATCTTTCAGAAGGCAGAAGAGGGCACTCGCAAATGCATAGTTGCTACCAACATTGCTGAGACTTCGCTCACTGTGGATGGTATCTTCTATGTCATTGATACCGGTTATGGAAAGATGAAGGTATACAATCCGCGGATGGGCATGGATGCTCTCCAGGTATTCCCAGCTAGTCGAGCAGCTGCAGATCAGCGTGCAGGACGTGCAGGGAGAACTGGTCCTGGCACATGCTACAGGCTGTTCACAGAATCGGCTTACCAGAATGAGATGCTCCCTAACCCTGTGCCTGAGATCCAAAGGACCAACCTGGGGAACGTGGTTCTCTTGTTGAAATCCCTCAAAGTTGAAAACTTACTTGATTTCGACTTCATGGACCCACCTCCACAGGAGAATATCCTTAACTCCATGTACCAGCTCTGGGTGCTGGGCGCCTTGAACAATGTTGGTAGCCTTACAGAAATAGGTTGGAAGATGGTGGAGTTCCCATTGGACCCGACTCTAGCAAAGATGCTTCTCATGGGGGAGCAGCTGGAGTGCCTTGATGAAGTACTAACCATTGTATCTATGCTCTCAGTTCCCTCAGTCTTCTTCCGGCCAAAAGATCGAGCAGAGGAGAGTGACGCCGCAAGGGAGAAGTTTTTTGTCCCAGAGTCTGACCACCTAACACTACTGAATGTCTACCTGCAATGGAAGTCAAACCAATACCGAGGAGACTGGTGCAATGACCACTTCCTCCATGTCAAGGGTCTCCGTAAGGCTCGGGAAGTGAGATCTCAACTACTAGACATACTGAAAACCCTCAAGATCCCGCTGACATCATGCCATATGGAATGGGACGTGGTGAGGAAAGCTATCTGCTCAGCATACTTCCATAATGCTGCGAGGTTGAAGGGCGTCGGGGAGTATGTCAACTGCCGGAATGGGATGCCATGCCACCTGCATCCCAGCAGTGCGCTCTACGGTCTCGGCTACACTCCTGACTACGTCGTCTACCACGAGCTTGTCCTGACAACCAAGGAGTACATGCAGTGTGTCACCGCAGTCGACCCGCAATGGCTGGCGGAGTTGGGGCCCATGTTCTTCTCTGTCAAGGAGACCGACACCTCCCTCCTCGACCACAAGAAGAGGCAGAAGGAGGAGAAGACGGCGATGGAGGAGGAGATGGAGAAGCTGAGGCAGGAGCAAGCTGAGGTGGCACGGATTGAGAAGGAGAGGGAGCGAGAAAAGAGAGCTAAGAAGCAGCAGCAGGTTGCTATGCCGGGACTGAAGAAAGGCTCCACGTATCTGAGGCCCAAAAGGATGGGTTTGTAGATATCTTAGCTTGAGGAGATTTACGGTGTATTGTGATTTTGTAGGCCGAGGGAACTTGTACAATAGCTATGCTGATTCATGAGGTAATGTAGTATACGCTATGCATTATGTACAACACACATGAATGAATGTAGCAATGACAGTTTGAGAAGAAAAATGGCACCCAACACCTGTCATGAGGCAAGGCATTATACTATTTAGATGTACTTCTAATTAATTTTAGTTACTTGGCTTATTTTACTATATTTTAGCACAAATTTAGCTTTTACCGGTAAATGATTGAATAGAAAGTGCAGGGTTTTCCCCCCCGAGGGATTAGAAAGTGCAGTTTGTCGACCATAGTTCAACTTAGTTGCTCATTAGCTTGTAAAATGAGTAGTCCTTCGAAACGTTGGCTTGTTCTGAAGTTGTAAAATGAATCATGCTTGTTCCAATCGAGACTAGGATATATAATAATGTGATCAGACCTATAGAGGATAAAAGGTCCAAATGTCCAATAGTCACGTCACTGCCGCGTGACGAAGCTCAAGGGAGGAGGTTACTTTTTATGAAAATCTGTGGTTAACTTGATTAGTTCATCCTGTACCCTCGCATTAGCGTAGCGGTCAAGCAAAATAACTGGATAGGTTAGTGGGCAGGGACCGAATTTTTTTTAAAAAAAACGGCACGAATTTGAATTTTAAGATTTAAATATGATTTTTTGCCGGACCGGTTACCGGTCGGTAACCGAAAAAATCGGAAAAAAAATAGGAAAAACCAGAAAATGGATTTAGAAGCTATCACCTACAATAATTTAGACAGGATGAAAATTGTTAGTGCATCTCGTGTCATTTCCAGCACCCTTGTTCGTTGTATTGGACTATAATTTCTCTAGTATTTCACTAGCTAGTTAGCACTAAGATGCAGTACTTGAAGTGTGAGTTATGAATCATATTGACAAGTGATTTCATCTTTCGTATATGGATAAAACCAACTTCAACAAGCATGTGCTAACCACTAGTAATCTGGTTCATCAAAGTGCACGTGCATAGGCTCACTACGGCAAAATTTGCACATCCAAGTGCACATCCTCGGAACTCATAACAGAATCTAATACATCCAATAGTTTAAAGTTGTTCTGCAAATCTTGGGTTGTTCTTGTTTAAGTTAAACTTTATAGAATAGCTACTGCCTAATGCAAACTATATTGTTAACACGTAAAAATAAATGATGTGCTCATCCAAATGTGCAACCCTCTACAAATGCATTCAAGATGGTTTCCTACACTACGATCTCTCCTTAGTCCTTACTCCCTACAAACAATGAACTCAAAAACTCCACAAGTAAAAGAAAAAAGTTTCAGACCTGCTGCTCTTGCTTGCTTGTGCTGCTGCTACTGCGTGTGTTGCTGCCCTGCTGGTTGAGCTTCTGGAAATGGAGGGAGAGAGGGAGGGAAGAGGGAGGCAATCAGGGAGCAAGAAGGCAAAATGAAGTGGGGAACATCCAGGGGAATAAAGGGGATGAAGGAGGGCCTGCTGCACATGCAGGGGCAGCAAATGGAATCCAATGGAGCAAACAAACAACTCGGCTGGTTTTTTTCCTCCCGACCTGGACCGGTAAACCGGTTACTGGTCGGGTTTTTTTAACCCTGTTAGTGGGTCGACTTAACCCAGTCCACTTGTATCCCTAACTAAAAGGTAGGAATCACGATGATACAGTCGGTCTGGGAGCTCATGTGAAGAAATGATATAAAGAAAGGTAAATTATGCAAGAAAGAAAAACGAAACAAAAGGAACTGTGACTGCTCCATACGCAACTTATGTATTCAAGCTCGTGACGTTTCATATGCGGATGCGTTACCTAAAACCACGAGGATATACCATGCATAGGCATCAGCAGAAGCGAATCGCACAGAGGATTAGTGCTTATCATTATAGGTACAGCAAACAGAATTTCACTGGGACCAATCATATCATAACGCGTGCAGACCACACAGCTGAGAACAAGAGGCGATAGTTCGTAGTAGAAAGCATCAATACCAATATATTTAATAAGCTCGTGTTTCATTGGATCTCTAGCAATACTAATATCTCCTATACTATCAGACAAAAAATGAGTGAGTGCTGAAACAAAAACACCAAAATTCTCAAGTAACCACCGTAACCAAGTAACCTCCGCAGTCAACAAAGTCATAGCTCGTAACTCAGCCTCAACACTCGAACAAGAAACTGCTGTCTACTTCTTAGTCTTCCAAGCAATGAGAGAATCACCAAGAAAAACACAATAGACAGACAAAGACCGACGATCAGAGTGATCACTAGCCCAAGTGGCATCAGAATATGTCTAGAGCTGTAAAGGGCTGGAGCGAGAGGAAAATAGACGACGAGCGATGGTTCCACGAAGATATCGTAAAATACAAAGATGGTGACTATAGTGGAGCTAAGTGAGAGCAGAAATAAACCGACTCAAGATATGTACAGGGTATGAAATGTCAGGACGAGTTACACCCAGATAAACCAGACTCCCAACAAGGCGACGATAGTGAGTAGGATCAGTAAAAGGCTCACCATCAGTGGGCTGAAGATGAACATTAAGCTTCATGGGAGTTTCAGTGGTGTGCTGATCAGTAAGAGAAACACGATCAAAAAGATCATTGATATACTTTTCTTGGAACAGATAGAAGCCCCCAGATGTAGAAATAACCTCAACCCCAAGAAAGTAGCGAAGAGGACCCCGATCAGACATGAGAAACTACTCATTAAGATGCTCTTTTACAAAAGTGATGTACTGAGAATCATCTCTAGTAATGATCATATCATCAATATATAAAAGGAGAAGTGTCCGATCACGAGGCGAAGTGTGAATAAAAAGAGCAGGATCATGAGCACTAGTAGAGAAACCAGCTGCAGTGACAACAGAAGAGAAACGATTAAACCATGCATGAGGAGCTTGCTTGCGGCCGTAAGGAGATCGACGAAGGCGGCAAACCGTACCCTCAGGAACATAATACCCCGGTGGTGGTTGCATATAAGCTTCCTCATGTAGCTCACCATTGAGAAAGACATTCTTGTGAGCTACATGAATAAAAGTCACATCATAACAACAGCTATACTCCTGCTGAAATCCATGTGCCACGAGACGAGCCTTGTAGCGCTCAAGAGAAACATCAGAGCGGTCTTAACCTTGTAGACCTATTTGCACATGATAGTAGTAACACGCGCCGGAAGAGGGACAAGATCCCACGTGCCAATACGCTCAAGAGCAGCAATCTCCTCTGCCATCGCATGCTGCCACTCTTGACGAATAGCAGCATCACAATAAGAAATCGGTTTGGCGAGAGTTGCTAAACAAAAGCGCGTAGGAGGCCAAATAGACTGGTGATCATGAAGAATATATCGAGGAGGAGAGGTCAAAGAAGATGACTCATCAGAAGAAGATGACGCATCCGAAGAATCTTCAACTCGCGAACGACGAGTGTAGTAGAGGGGATAAGAAGGAACAAGGCCAGGAGGAGCCTCTGGAGAGAATGTCGGTGGCGAAGGAGGAGGCAGTGAAGGAGGCACCAAAGATGCCAAATGTTGTGATAGAGGTGTGGTGACTAGGGGGTGGCAGGAAAAGTCAGGAAACAAAGTGGCTTGACAAGAGATGCTGGAGTGGTGGAAGGAGAAGGACGAGGGTAGAAAGGACGAGAATCATCAGAAGTGACATCCCGAGAAACCTGCATCCATCGGCCAACAAGATCCCAACAACGATATCCCTTATGCTCAGCGCTATAGCCCAAAAAACGTACTCCATAGATTGGACGGTCAGCTTGGTGCGCTCATGAGGTGCAAGAAGAATATAGCACACACACCTAAAGAGGTGAAGACTAAAATAATCAGGAGTCTTGCCACAGAGACACTCAATTGGGGGTCCCACCCCGAAGAGCAGAAGAATACTGAATATTAATCAGGAAAGTGGCAGTAGAAACAGCCTTAGTCCCGAAGTGTGGTGGGACAACAGAAGCAAGTATAGTGCACGGGCTGTCTCAAGAAGATGACGATGCTTCCATTTAGCCACATTGTTCTGGGTATGAGCACAGGGTAAGAAAACTGAGTGAGAGTGCCCTACTCAACAAGAAAACCATGAAAGACTCCTAATAAGTATTCCCTAGTAGAATTAGCACAAAAAATACGAATAGAAGAGTCACACTGAGTACGGATCATGGTGGCAAAAGTTTTGTAGATGGATAGAACCTCACTACAAGATGACATAAAGTATATCTATGTGTGTCGAGAAAAGCCATCAATAAAAATTATATAATATCGATGACCTCCGTTTGAAACGAAAGGAGCCGGACCTCATACATAAAAATGAACAAGATCAAAAGGACGTTGTGACACTGACTCAATGGAAGGATACGGGAGTTGAACCTTGTCCGTGATCTGGAACCGATCTTACGTGTGATTGTTTGATTCTGGGGTCTCCTAGATTGAAGCTACGCAAAGAATGATACATGGATTTTATACAGGTTCAAGCATTCTCTAGAGAGAATAATAACCCTACTCCTGTGTATATTGTATTGGATATGAGTGTACCAGTAACAATCAAGAGGAAGACTCAAGTCTAAGTCCTCTGCTCCTGATCCCCTTCTCCCTTCTCTGTCATCTGTTGATTCCACCCTTTATATAGTGCTCGAAGAGGGCGGTGGTTTCTCCAGTCCAAAGGGCGCCTTAACACTTCAGATGATGAAGTGATTACTAGAGATTATTGCTAGAGAAGTAACGTCCCCACGCCTCCAGGTGGTTATCATCAGGACAGAGAGATTAATCATGCAGTTATTCCAGGGAATAACAGCGTAATTAACTACCCCATATCTTTAAACATAGTGTAGAAGACTTACGACCATAGGATAGTCGTAGAAAAGCTTACGACTATGGACTGGTCGTAGAGGAACTGACGACCAGGGGATAGTCGTAGAAATACCTATGACTTGGGACTGATCGTAGAGGAACTTACGACCAGGGAATGGTTGTAGAAAAACTTACGACCTTCTCCCTTATGGATAAGGGGTATACTTACGAGAAGTGTAAAGATATTGCTATCTATAATAAGAATTATAGATAAAAGATATTGCTATCTATAATAAGAATTATAGATAAATAAATAAAATAAGGATGATTAGATCCTCGTCATCTAGGCCCCCAGCTTCAAGTGAAAATAACTTACTTAGAAAGAGGGTCGTAGAAAATCTTACGACTACAAGGTGATCGTAGAAAATATTGCAACACAAGGTGGTCGTAGTATGATGATTGGAAGTAAAACCTTTCCGACTGGTATTTCATTTGACCAGAAAAAGATTTTGTCAAAAAGGTAGTTTCACTTGAGGTGTAAAGACATACTCAGTTTTCTCAAACAGACAAATTTAAGAATTCCAATCGGCTCTCCCAGTCCTGTCCGTTGGAGCGGTTCCCGAAGAGGTGGCAACTGTTGAGTTACCACAATATTTAACTCAAGCGCGTGGTTATAAAAACTTAGCGTAGGGGTGGTTGTAGGGACTCCACGAAGCTTCGACTCGTAGTCTTGTCCGCAGAGGATAAGATAGAATGTTTAAAGGTAATCAAAGATTGATATCTTCTTTAGGATCTCATAGTCGTAGAAATACTTACAACCAGGGGATTGTTGTAGGAAAACTTACAACTAGATACTGATCGTAGAAGGACTTACGACCAGGGGATGGTCGTAGAAAATGACCACTTAGTAATATTTTTTTTGACTCCTGCAGAAAGTAGGCATGGAAGACCGTCAAGACGACGAAGAGGTTGAATTGATGGTCGTAGGAACAGGAGTGGAGGAAAGCAAGACTCCTCCAGCCAAAAGGCGTCGCCTTGTGAGGGTCGTCGACAAGGGAGGCGCAGGCTCAATATCTACTGCTTCGACCAAGCCCTTTGAGAAATTCGCTGTAGATATGGCTGCTGCAGAGAAAGCAGAGGTGGTCGAAGCGACCGAAGCTCTCAAACATCAAGCCCCTAAGACCAAGGTACCCTTCTACTACGACAACAAAACTTTCGCAGTTTCTGCATCTCGTGGCTTTGTCAAGCAACTAGAAAAGGAAAACTGAAAGAGCTTTATGTCTTTTGTGAAGGAAACTGCTGTGCCAGCAGGATCCGTGGTCAAGGGAAGTGCTGCTCTTGGGGTGGTCGAGACAAGTCTTGGCCATTAGGAGAGTTAGGAGGCTCAAGGAGCGGTACTTCTCGCTCAAGACCTATGACTAGGCGTGGTCGTAGCGACCCCTATCTATCAACTCGAACATCGACCAGACGTGATCGATGAGAAGAAGCAAAAGAAATCTCCCCTCGGGAAGGTTTCTTCTAAATTCAAGATTAAGACCAAAGAATCAAGGTATATAAAAAGTCAAAAGCATAAGAACAACATTTGACTTTTGCTTTCTACAATCTTGAATGGTTTTTCTTTTGTGGTCTTAGACCGACTTCTCCAATCCCCATGGATGCTTCTGTCAAGAAGCCCGCTGCTACTTCTTCAGCAGTTGAAGGAACGGTAGTGGAAGTGGTCGAAGGATCGGCCACTATCCCTGTGGTGGAAGAAGTTTTTGCTGCCAAAGCGACTGTGACCACTTCCGTGGTCGCAGAGGCAGAGGCGAAAATGGTGCATGATGCAGCAGAGACATCTGGCCAAAGTGGCGGATCATCCGACCACCGCGCCGGGAAGGAAGTCGTCATAGATGTCCCTCGGTCCCCAAGGAGAAGCTGCCATCAACGAATTAGAAGAAGAAGATTACCTCAACTTATTTTCTGAGTTCTTTGGACCTGTTTCCGTTGTGGGGTCTTCTATTTTCAGGTCTGATAACCGAGTTCCTCACCCTAAGGAAGAAGCTAAGGGAGGAAAAAAAGACCTGCTGAAGAAGCTTTAGGAGGCTAATTCTGCAACTCATGAGTTGCAGAATGAGATAAACAATAAGTGCTGAACTTAAGACTGCTTATACAATTAACTTTCTTTTCTTCTTCTAACTCTTTTCCCTTGATAGAAAAAAGATATCGAAATGGGTAAACTTCAGATTGAGGTCGAATTAAGGACCCTGATCATCAACGAGCTTACTCGTATCGGCAAAGGAAAAAAAGGAGTACCAAGTCGTGGAAAGAGCAGTGCGCAAAGAGTACTACCTCCCACGATGACGAAGTAAATAAGTTTGATATTCAACTAGCAGGTAAGAAAATCTTTACATATGACCAGTTTTGCTGACAAACCTTTGGAAGGTATTGTCATGACTAGTCTTACTCTTTACAGAGCAAGTAGTCGAAAATAAAATAACTCCATGGACTTTCGACTCGTAACCAGGAGGAGATGAAGTCAACGAAGATCAATCTTCAAGATAACATTTCTCTTCTTAACAATGTGCTCAGTGAACTTGATGCTAAGGATGCCACTCCTCTTGAAGGCACCATGATCGTTCATACGAGTGCCATTGGAGAACAAGTCGGAAACCTGCAAGAGTTGATAACCACTCTGATGACCAACTAGGCTGACTCAATCAGAGAGGCTGTCGAAAGTGCAGTGAGCTATGCCTTGGTAAAGCTCAAAGCTCATGACCATAATCTCGATCTTCAAGCAATCGATGCCGATTTCGACTGCTCTGTAGCAGAGACCACTCCACTAATTACAGAAGTCAAGCCAGTTAGCTATAAAGTCACAGAGGAGATGCGGATTGGATCTCCTTCCGCAGAGTAGTTTGCAGTACGAAACTTGTAAAGACAAGTTTTTTAGTATGAATATATATCCATTTTTTTTTCTACAAATCATCTTGTCGAGTAGTTAGTAACTTATAAGATAATGAATGGAAAATGATATTAAAACTAAGAAGTGAAGTTATATTAATAACTTTGTCCTAGCCCCGACTATTTGCTTAGTTTATTTAGATAAACTACGTAAATAGTGTGAAAATGGTTTTCTTAAAAAAGAGAGGTTTGGCTAAATTACAGTTTTCGATCACGATTACTATGTATTGGTCGTAAGAGTAGGAACGAGTCGACACTAGGAAGTTCTTTCCAGTGGACAGGACCACGTGCAGAAAGGAAAGACTTCAACTAGGTAATGATACCCTCTCCGACCAGATTAATCAAATCAAGAGTGGCAACTTGAGTTAGACAAACGTCTGGAGTACCTTAAAAATTCGGTCGACCTTTTCCCGTGGATTTGGTAGGTTTGCCCTGGTAGCAAGAGTTAGAAACATGACGACGTTAGGAAGTTCTTTCTAGTGGACAGAACCACGTGCAGAGAGGAAAGACTTCAACTATGTGTTGTGTCTTTCTCCGACCAGTTGTAACGAACTGAGTTTACCAAAATTAGTCGAACAAAATACAAAAGTACACTATACTTAGAGTATTTTTCAAAATAAATGAAGAAATAAATTAAGGTGAAAAGAGTTGGCTTGAAAATATTTTGACCATGTTTGTTGAACCCGAGCTCTTTGTGTTGGCAGCAAAAGTAAGGAACGAGTCGACACTAGGAAGTTCCTTCTAGTGGGCAAGACTATGTTCGGAGAGGAAAGACTTCGACTAGGTGATGTTACCGCCCTTTCGACCAGTGTAAAGAAAGACAGGGTGTTTTAAAAAAATTATCGAAGTGCTAATCAAAGTAAGACAATAAAGATAGAAAGAACTTGATACTTTATTGTGGGGATGGTTGGTTACACATAAAATTTGCGTAATTGATCGATATTCCAAGAATTAGAGAGTACCCAGGCATCTTCCATTGCCAATCGTACCGAACCTGATCGTGTAATTTCGACCACTGTGTAAGGACCTTCCCACTTGGGGGAAATTTAGTTCCGATTAGACTGGGATTGAATCGTCTTCAATACCAAGTCACCTACAGCAAGGCTATAAGGTTGGACCTTGCGATCACAGTATTTGCACAGGGCTTGTTGGTAGACTGCTGAACGGATTAAGGCTTAATTTCTCTTATCTTCGAGTAGGTTGATGTCATCTGCTCGAGGTTGTTCCTGGATGGAGTCGTTGAAAGTTTCGACCCTTGTCGACCTTATCTTTAGTTCTAGTGGAAGTATGTCTTCGGCATCGAAAACTAGGAAAAAATATGTTTCACCTGTAGCCCGACTAGTAGTCGTACGAACTGCCCATAATACTGAGGGTAATTCTTGTACCCAAGCCCCCGAGCACTTAAGCTGGTTGAAGACTCAAGTTGCTCAGATAGACCCTTGCCCTCTGAGGAAACTGGTCCCTCAGTTGGACGTACTATTGTGGGGGAAAATGACCCCTCATCAACTCAATTGGTAGCATGGTCTCCTGGATCTGGCGAATGATCTCTGGAGGCAGCATTACCATCGGATGAAATAATACTCGGCTTGTAGTAGAAGCCAGCATCCATGTCGATGTCTACGTAGTCGGCCAAGTCGAACCAATTCTCCTCGTTACACTCTCCTGCCATGGAAGCATTAGGAAAAAAAGAGAATTTATTGACAAGAAATCACCGGAAGATCCCTACAGACGGCGCCAACTGTCGGTGATCTAGAACCAATCTTACATGTAATTGTTTGATTTAGGGGGTCTCTAGATTGAAGCTAAGCAAAGAATGATGCAGAGATTTTATACAGGTTCAGGCCTTCTCCTAATCCCCTTCTCCCTTCTCTGTCTTCTGCTGATTCCACCCTTTATATAGTGCTTGAAGAGGGTAGTTGATACGGGGGATGCCCGATCTTCTCGGTGAGGAACTGTGGATAATTGATGCGAAGTAGACGATGTCGCTAGCTGAACACTCGCGCCAATGCACGAACCCTCAACTCTTTGGAATATGCCCAAAACACACCGGATAGTTGATCGTCGCGAGACCACGAACGACGATCGCCAAGTCCCCAATTCTCAATGGAACGACGGCTTGATCTTGAATTGCAGAACGAATCAATGGATCGCCTAGTCCTCTCTCAAAGTCCTCGCATGAACTCTGGTTTCGAAAGAACAAGCAATAGCTATGTTTATATTCTTATGCATAAACTGGTCTGAGGTTACAATGGGGGTCTAACCCTCAATATATAGTGCCTTTCTCCTCCTCATGGCTGGCCAAGAGGTCCTACTCCTACTCTATTTCGGAATTAGAACTCCTGCTCCAATTCAGACACAATTTAAAACAAAAAGAAACTCTGATTTTTACAACCATAATATTGTTTCGGCCATACCTTTTTATGTAGGACGAATTTCGGACTGAGAGAGTATTCATTGGATCCGTCTTGAAGTTATCTTTTCAACAAGCACAAGAACACCCAAATCGGACTCCGTTTGTGAAAGTTATGACCTTTTTACTCCGGACTGTCCTGCTGATTCCGAATCCAAATTTGATACTGATTCCGAATCCGAATTTAATTCTGAGTTGATTCCAAATTTGATTTCGGTTGGGCTTGTGGGAGATACGAATTGGGCTTCAAAATCTTATCCAAAATATGAGCTTTAAGTTCTTAGGCTTCTTCCCCTTTTGCTCTCCCACCACACGGGCTTCTTTCCTCCTTGATCAGCCGCATGGGCTGCTTGACTTTCTCCTTCCCAACCGCTTTGACCTTCTTGTTCGTCATCGCTAGGCAAAAAAATATGGTTACCCTACTCCTTGTGCTCCTCCATTACTTTGGCTCTGGCCTCCCTCTCGGTTCCAAAGATTTTAAGCTTGTCAAACCCGAGAATGCACAAAGTATTGCTTTTACGTAGTATCCAATTCTCACGGAAAACACAAAGGCACTTGTTAAGAAATAATTGCACTTATTGTTTGAGAAGTGTAGCTCTTGCTTCATAAACAGCCTCATAAGTAGTAGGGATAACCTCATCATCCTCCCTTTCTTAAAAAAAACCGTCCGTGGAGAGGTCCGACCGGCCGTGCGCGCCGGTCCGACCGGATATGTTAAAAGTGGATTTTGGAGCTGAGCCAAAAATAGGATGTGTAGGCAAGTGAGGGGAGTCTCCTGGATGTGGTCACATTATTTTTGGAGCTCCCAGTCGAAAGTTGTATTCATTTGAAAATTCCAGAAGGTTTCGGATTTTCAAGATGAAATTTTGGCTAAGTCATTTCGGGCGGTCCGACCGCCGTTATGGAATCGGTCCGACCGGCCTGAAATCGGTCCGACCGGCTGTGTGGGGCGGTCAGACCGCCGATCACTTGGAGCTTGGCCTTGTTGGCATTGTTGTGTATGGATTGTGTTTATTGTGTGAACTTCAATGCTTTATTGTTGCATATTGCAATGTGGAACTAACGTGGGTCAAGTTGTGAAGAACTTGTTCCCAGAGACGGTTTGTTTGTCTATTGCTGTGTAGGTGGCTTGCAGGTCAACGACGTCAACGGTGAGGTGGATCGAGACTACGCTTGGAGAGCGGAGGTCCAGAACGATCATGGATGCCGGGTGAGGTCGTGTGACTCAAGCATGGTGCAGAATGAGCAAGATGGATCGAACGGGCAGTTCGTGGCAGCTGGTTGGATTAGGCGGTGCGGAAGTCGGCGCAAGTCTTTGGGAGGTTCCGATGGGATTCGGACGGGAGAGACTTGGCCACATGATGAGAGCCGCTGATCAACCTACACGTGGTGAAGCAGACGATTGCTTCAACAGATGTGTGAGTGGGTCCCATGTGAGTGTGGGTCCCATGTGTGAAACCCTAGCTCTCCTATAAAAAGAAAGGGGGGAGATGTAAAACCCCTTGAAGCATTCATTTGGATCCCTCTTCCTTTTTCTAGGGTTTGGAGAGGAGAAGCTAGGGTTTGGAGAGATTGTGTGTGCTCTTTGTTGAGCTCTTGTCCTCCTTGAGGGAGTGGCTTTGTAAGCATCTTGTTAGATCAATCAATCTTGTGATGCTTGCTTAAGAGATCGATTGTCTCCTTTGTGTTCTTCTCTCTTTTGCTTGATTTTGGTGCTTCCTTGATTCAAGTGTTTATGCTTGTCTCTTGACCGATTTTATCTTGCTTTGATGTGTGGGAATACTCCTAGAATCATCTAGATCATCAACCCCCACAAGCAAGTCTTGAATCAAGATTTTCATATTTTTAGGGTTTGTGCACTTCTTTGGTAAAACCTTCAGAGATCGATTCTGTGAAGTGGATCTGGAGGATCATCGCTAGAAATAGGTCTCTAATATCCTTAGGGGGGTGTGCTCCAAATTTGGTCAAGTTTCATTGGTTGAATCAAAAGTTGGACCAAATTTCGTTTTGGATTTGGGCTTGGCATTTCGGTTCTGGACTAAATCGGTCGGACCGATTTATATACGGCGCGACCGATTTATATACGGCGGTCAAACCGTCAGCATTCGGACCGCCCGTTAACGGCCGGTCGAACCGATTTCAATCGGTCGGACCGCCCTTTGGCAGCCGGTCAGACCGCCAGTGTCCAGAACCGCTCAGTGAGTTTAATTCTCCACATTTGTGTATTGTGGTTTAAGGGGGTAATTGAATTCAGCACAAGGCTTCCTCTGTGCGTGTACTGATCTTCTTAGCTTTCATAGCTAAAGGAGAAAAGTTCGTGTTGAATTTGATTAAGGCGAAGAATTTGAGAAAGCGCCTATTCACCCCCCTCTAGTCGCCTTTACGGTCCTACAAATGCATATTCGATAAACATAGAACCTGTCATCTACACCATAATCTGCAATCAAATTGAACGTATATGTGTAGACATAAGGACTAACTAGTGATTTTAAACATAAAACTTCAGCAAGGTTTTCAATCACACTATATAGCTCTCTATGATCATCGAACATGATATAGTATAAAGAATCATCAAGAGATATTCTAGTAAGAATGTCTTTATGAGTAATCAATTCTACATTATGTAAATTGAGCGAAGAAATTTCAGAACATAGAATATTCAAAGGAACACTAAAGTTCTCACACTTACGTACCTTTGTGTGATGAATATTCAATTCAACACCATTATTGTTACCTTTAACATTCTTCTCAGTTATTGTAGGTGTTGTAGGTATCAAATCGTCATGACAAAACCACGAGACAGCAAGCACTCCATCCCCAACCGTGGTTATTTCCTCGTCTTTTACTTCCAACGATACCGGTTGTTGAACATTCAACTCCTCTTCTTTAATATCGACCTGCACAATGTGAGAAATAACACTAGAAGTAGATAGTAAATTGTTAATTTCAGCAATAACCTCACTTTGGCTATTATTTACTTCCCTCTTTTATGTTGGTGTATCTCTCTCACACTCAATGGAGATGCTATCAACCTCACATATGGTGAAATCACACAGCTCACTTTCTTTACCATTCTCATTCAATTTGGCTATGTGGCTCCCATTCTCACATGGGTTTGGATACATCGCATCCCCCAAAGATTGTGGGTCAGCAACAGAGCAATCGCGAGTAAACACAATCTCTTCATGAAGCAATAGAGCAATACTACATGAAGCCAGGACCGAAGGAAAAATCCCATGCTCGGTCGCCTTCTCTTATGTCACACAAGTGGACTTCAAACATTGTCATAGTCCTGTCAACTTTTCCACTAGGGAATGCTTGTAGTGGTAAGGTACAAAACATGCACGCAAATGCCGTTTCATCTGCTCCCAGGTGATAATCGGTAATTCAGGGCGCTCCATACGCTTACGAACAAATGCTCCCACCAATGTGTGGCATACTCAACCAAACCATTGGACACAAGTAAGAGTTTCCTCTCATTGGAATAGTTGTGCACCCAAAATAGCGTATCAACTTTCAGCTCCCAATTGAGGTATTCTTCCACATCTGTACTACCTAAAAATATAGGGATAGAAAATTTGGGCTTAGTGACAAAATCCTTACGATGCACGTCGGGGTGGCTGAACATGGTGTGCAGCTCCAAGAATTTATTGTTGATGTCCGTACGTAGCTGCGTAACCTCCTCTCCGAGATTGTTCAATTCATACCAAACGGCCTCAAGCTCATCGCGCACACCATTATCACGATCCTGAAGTTGCTTTTGTAGCATCTTGCGCAAGCGAGTGTACTCCATCCATGTAACCGATAGATCCTCCTGATGACCTGACATGGCAACAACTCACAAATAGAAAACGAGATTATATCCAGGTTAGTAAAACAAAACAGCTCTCTCTCTCTCTGTGCTCGCAACTCACTGTCCTGAAAATAAGACAAGCTTACCGTTCCAAAGTGAATCAAGGACTGCAAAACGACACTTGTGCTAGTGAATGACCTCAGCCCGGTAATGTATGAGCGTAACCAAGAGCAAAGGTAGTACACGAACAGGTGTAGGTGGAGCTTGGTAAGGTATGTGTATAACCTATGCAAACTGATATTCAAGTTGTTGTAAAGCTAAGTAATGATCCAAGCTAGATTTTTTTTACCTATGTGCTGATCCAATGGGTTTAAGTGAAAAGGATGAACGCACACGTAAAGATAAATGTGACTCAATGCAAACAAAGGAATGAGCTAACGAGAAGGGATCTAAAAATGAGATCGAGCTAGCTCGTTTTGCACCAAGTACTAAGAGAGACGCTAGCCAATTGCAATTGAAAATAGTAGGGCACAAGATTGCTCAAAGAAAAAAAAATGACTACACAATCTGAAATAATGATGGGTTGGTACTGTAGCAACCAATAAAATATATGATATTGTAGCAATCGGCAAAATAAGTATTGTTTTTCCTCTCTTTTCTTTCTAAAAAATTATGTTTTTGCTCTTAGTTTTTTTATACTCTTTTTTTTCAATGTCGTGGCTCTTGCTATTGTCCGGCTGCCTTTTTTTTCTCAATGGCCGAAAGTGTTTTGCTACCCTCGTGAGTGCATAAGCCCAACAATTCAGCAAGGTGTAAACAATGTTCAATGAGCAGCCCTAATACAATATCAAAAGCTAGTCTCACAAGATGAAAGGATATAAGTGAAGCTTCTCGAGAATTGCAATACTTAAGAAACTTGTAGGCTCGAACACACATAGAAGACTGCCGAATTTGGATTTGACCAAAATAGTGAAGTTTGAGATCTCGTTGTAAGCTTTCCAACGAATGAAAGAACACTTCAATCGGAGTTCAAACGTAAAAGTTACGACCGATTTGCAAAATAGTGTACCAATTGATCTCGGATTTAATGAAAATTGAATCAGGGACCGAATTTGATTTATGGATTTTTTTGGTTTTTAGGAAAGAAACAAGGAACAAGGTACGCAAAGGAAACACTTAGATCAGCACTAAACAAAAAATTCTAAGGGACTAAAACATAACAAAACTAACATATTGAATCTAGGGTTTAGAATTTTTGTGTTGCAATTTTCGGTTTAATGGACTATAGGACAGAAAAACGAATCTAAACTAAGGGTAAAAAAGCTCTCACCGACTAAACCTAGAATCTGATACCATATGATATGGGGAATGCCCGATCTTCTCGGTGAGGAACCGTGGATAACTGATGCGAAGTAGACGATATCGCTAGCTGAACACTCGCGCCAATGCATGAACCCCCAACTCTTTGGAATACACCCAAAACACACCAGATAGTTGATCGTCGCGAGACCACGAACGACGATCGCCAAGTCCCCAATTCCCAATGGGACGACGGCTTGACCTTGAATTGCAGAACGAATCAATGGGTCACCTAGTCCTCTCTCAAAGTCCTCGCATGAACACTGGTTTCGAAAGAACAAGCAATAGCTATGTTTCTATTCTTATGCATAAACTGGTCTGAGGCTACAATGGGGGCCTAACCCTCAATATATAGTGCCCTTCTCCTCCTCGTGGCTGGCCAAGTGGCCCTACTCCTACTCTATGTCGGAATTAGAACGGCTACCCCAATTCAGACACAATCTAAAAAAAAGGAAACTCTGATTTTACAACTGTCATATTTTTTTGGCCATATATTTTTACGCAGGACGAATTTTGAACTGAGAGAGTATCCATTGGATCCGTCTTGAAGTTATCTTTCCAACAAGCACAAGAACACCAAAATCGGACTCCGTTTGTGAAAGTTATTACCTTTTTACTATGGACTGTCCTGCTGATTCCGAATCCGAATTTGATATTGATTCTGAATTCGAATTTGATTCTGAGTTGATTCCGAATTTGATTTCGGTTGGGCTTGTGGGAGATCCGAATTGGGCTTCAAAATCTTATCCAAAATATGAGCTTTAAGTTCTTGGGCTTCTTCCCCTTTTGCTCTCCCACCACACGGGCTTCTTTCCTCCTTGATCAGCCGCATGGGCTGCTTGACTTTCTCCTTTCCAACCACTTTGACCTTCTTGTTCGTCATCACTAGGCAACAAATATGGTTACTCTCCTCCTTGTGATCCTCCATTACTTTGGCTCCAGCCTCCCTCTCGTTCCAAAGACTTTAAGCTTGTCAAACCTGAGAATGCACAGAGTATTGCTTTTACGTAGTATCCAATTCTCACAGAAAACACAAAGACACTTATTAAGAAACAATTGCTCTTGTTGTTTGAGAAGTGTAGCTCTTGCTTCATAAACAGCCTCATAAGTAGTAGGGATATCGTCATCAGCAGTGGTTTCTCCAGTCCAAAGGGCGCCCCAACGCTTTAGATGATGAAGCGATTACTGGAGATTATTGCTAGACTAGTGATGTCTCCACGTTGCCAGACGGTTAGCATCAGGACAGAGAGATTAATAATGTAGTTATTCCAGGGGATAACAACATAATTAACTACCCTATATCTTTAAACATGTTGTAGAAGACTCCTTGACTATAAAGCTTACGACCATAGACTGGTCGTAGGAGGACTTAAAACCAGGGGATAGTCGTAGAAAATCTTACAACTAGGGACTGGTCGTAGAGGAACTTTCGATCAGGGGATGGTCGTAGAAAAACTTACGACTAGGGACTGATCGTAGAGGAATTTACAACAGGGGATGGTCATAGAAAAGCTTACGACTTTCCCCCTTATGGATAAGGGGTATACTTACGAGAAGTGTAAAAATATTGCTATCTATAATAAGAATTATTGATAAATAATTAAAATGAGGATTATCAAATCCTCATCAAAGCTGTTTTACCAAACTTACAACCCTAACAATTTAGAGAAGCATTACCGGACACAGACCCTAAAAGACCACGAGAAGTGAAGAAGATAGACGCGACCCGCAAAAATATGCCAAACGATGATGCCACTGAGCAAAAGACACAGGGGAGCATGCAGCAGAAGCAGAGGCGGTGCTGGAAGCGACAAATCTGGCATGGGCGGCGGAAGAAAGATGAAGTCAGTCAAACTCCCAGAGACGCCGTGAGTCACGACAGCGAGGGCCAGTACCAACCAGAGTCCCCGGGCGTCGATCCTGAATAGAACAAGAATCAGAATCGAGAATAACATGACAACCATGATCAGTGAGCTGACCGGCAGATATGAGATGTATGATTAGTTTGGGGACATAAGAAACAACAAGAACATGGAAAGAGGAATTCGAAAGAGTCCCTCATCCTGCGACAGAGAGAGAGGTGCCATCTGTCATCTGAACAGTGATAGGAGCAGCTAAAGAATCAATGGAAGTGAGACTGTTGGAATCAGATGTCATACGAAAGGAAGCACTAGAATCAAGAATCCAAGGTGATATACCTGAGAAAGGAGTAGAAGGTGGTCTCTCACTTGAAGATAGTGCAGCAGAACCAGACGGTGCATAAGTAGTCATGCGACGCAACAGTGTGAGAAACTTCTGAGAATCAGAAGAACCAGAGCTCCTCTAAGAGGAGGAACCGCCAGTGCCTTTCGGAGGATGGCCACCACGACATAAATACTTCTTCTTGTAGTAGAGCTACTCCACATATCCATTCTTATTGCAATATGTGCAGTGGAGTCCCCTACCAACAACGGCTGTCACTGGTGAAGACACAACTGGTGATGGAGTAGCTGTGGTGAGTGTAGAAGCTGGAGGAGCTGCCAGATCTGAAGGAAATGACTGGGACGACAACAGACCCACAACACCGACAAATGTGGTAAACATCCGATCCCAAAGAGTCAATATGATGCCATACTGCAGACAATTGGGCATAGAACTCGTCCATAGTGGTATTTCCCTGCTGCAACGACCATCCTGACGCACAACAGAAAGATATAAGGAATCACTAGACGACCCATAGCAGTTGTGCAGATGCGTCCACATCAACTGTGCTAAAGCTAAGCCAACCACATCTTCAGTGAGATGCACTTCTATGCTAGCAAACAGAATAGCCGAGGCATGGACATCCTCATCAATCCATATCTTGTGAGCAGTATACTTGTGAGAGCCGCTGGGCGATTTAATTTGTAATGCTTAACCTTTCCGTTGGCTCTAGCATCACAAATCAAATATCTCCGCTCTTGGTGAATATGTACTTCCCAGAATTGCAGTACACATACACCTTACCAAAAATTAAGTAACATTTCCATACACAAGCTTTTACATTATTGAAAACTTCATAATTTACATAGGTCCAACAACACTAAGATTTTACACCAAAAGTAAAGTTCACAGCGGAATACACAAGCCATAAAGATGGCAGTAACAAAAGCCAACCAGCTGCCCTTACCCACAAGGCAACCGACTGGAAATGCCCAAGCTAGTCGTCCAGAGTGAAATCAGCCTCACATTCACCAACCCCTTGGGGGTCAACTTCCTCTGCAGCAAATACAAAATGTAGTTGAGTACAAAAACGTACTCGCAAGACTTACGATTAACAAACCTATAATTAGCTACACACAGGCTTAATTCAAAGAAGATGGCTGTAGAGTTTATTTTCAGCGTAAAGCCACACTTTGTTTGTAATGATGTAGTAGATTGAAGGCAATTTGTTAAACCAATTTTTAATAGTTCAATTATCAGTGACAATAACAATAAGCATAATTATCATCCTAGAGGTGACTAATCCTAGTCACCACAACAATAGCACGAATTACCCATTCGTATCACCCATTCTCAAGTTTTATCAAAAATTATAGTCTAACTCTCGAAAGACATTCCCAAGCGTGTCCATAACCTTGCAGGGGTGTACCAATGTACCCACACGCCAGACTGCCTCTTTTGCCACCGGATAAAGCACACTTCCTTAGGTATGTCGGTAAGGCTAAGTCCTACGAGACGTTTTTTTTAATATTATGTATTAACTACGAGTCGCCTGTATGGATAGAAACCCATACGTTGTGTTGGGGTTACCGTAAAGCCTCGGTCAACTACCCCCCACGAGTAAAGCCTTGGACAACTATGATGCCCCTCGAGGTGGAGAACCTACCCAGAACTCCACCACCGCACACCCAACAACAATAACATAATTTCTTTTACACACAACACACAACCCACCTCCTGCGACCCGGAGCTAACACACGCCAAATTACTAAGTCAAGAGAGGTCACATATCCCTCTCATGTGGTTAGCGTGCGATATTGCTTGGTTCAGTGGAATGAGATGTTCGGCCCTTGTTGACTTGGGCACACTACCACATACCAATAACCACACCATCATCCATATGACCAAGTCCAAATCTTTTGTTTTTCATTTTTAGTTTTTCCAAATATGTTACATACATGAGTACCCCGACTCAGATATATAAAGTGATGTTGTAACGACCATCGCTAAGGCGATGATCCCCAGTCTACTACGCTAAGCATGACTAAGCGACAACAACTCGTATACTTAATATAAAGTGACTAGAGCCCATCCAACGAGCTCTAAGTCACAACGGATGTAAACCTAGGCTCAGTGGTAAAGGATGCATATTTACCTACAGTTCAAGTAACTACTTAGGTAAACTATCGCAACTGAGAAATAACTTGGCAACATAGTATGCATACATACAGTTGAAACTTTCAAATATTAGCATGCATAAATAATAGGATCAACGTGCATCAAAGTAATACTGCTTGACTTGCTGTAGATAATGTTCTTGCTGTTGAGGATTACTCTCGTAAGTATCCGAATCGTCGAAATCTATCGATTGAGAAAAACATCGAATAAGAACGAATAACACCACGAAATCAAAACTCAATTTCATCAAACATTGATACACAACAGATAGTGTTTGATTTCTAAAGATTTTAGGTGAAGGTTTCAGTCAAAAGAAATTTATTTTAATTTTCTAAGTATTTAGCAATTTTAAAAGTATAATTGCCCAAAGAACTAAATTTCCAACATTTGTTTGTAAAGCATCATGAGCCAAACTTATACCAATTTAAAGTACAGGAAATATTATATTAGAAAAATTGATTTCACTCTTTTTGGAGTTAGGATGGAATACTTATGAGTTTTTGAAGTTTTAAACCATTTTCTAATGTATAATTAATCCCTTTTTGTGATTATTTCAAGTTCACATTTTTCTATAACAGAAACAGATCAAAATTCTATTCCATTTAAAAGTACACTAAAAATGAAAATTAACAAACTTGTTTCACTTAATTCGGAGTTAAATTGAATTAGTTATGAATATTCTAAGTTTATTTGAATTTTCAATACAATATTTATTCATTTCGGAAAAACAAAATGGCCAAAACCTTTTTATACCGACGCCCAGCTAGCCATAGTGAATGACGAGTGGGCCCCGGTGCAACGTTGACTGGGTCAAAATTTGACCCACCCACGGCTGAGATGACGTCGATAGCGTATTTCAAAAATACGTCTTCAGTTTTTAGAAACATACTTCGTAAGAACTATTATAAGAAATATGCTTTCCAACTTATGAAACGTATTTTGTCTTTTACGCTTTCTCCAAAATCGGCCGGCAGCTCTTCGGCGATCGCGTGCGCGCAGCGGCGTGGTCGTGCACATGATCTAGCGAAGTAGGGGCATTCTAGGCTCAGGAGTGATACCTCTAGGTGCACAAGGGCCTCGCGAACTCGGTGACGACGGTGTGGAGACCTGAGGAGGTCGGCGGCGACTGGAGGTGGAGACGAAGCCACGGTTCTCGTGGAGGAGATGCCTCGGAGGACGAGGAGGCGCGGGAAGATGCGCCTCGGGATTGCAGTGACTCCAGGAGCGAGGCGTCCCAGTCAATTGCGACGAAGGAGGTCAGTAGCGGCCAGAATCAGCGCGGCGGCGTTCGACCGAGGTTGGCGAGGAAGACGTCGCCCGACCTCGGTGATGCACCAAAAGCCGATCCAACACACGAGTAAGCTCAACAGAGCAACACAATTCTAGAGGACCAAAGTTCGAGGAGAAAGACTCACCGGAACATCGGTGAGATGAAAAGCCGAGGCCGCGGGGGGTGGAGACGAAGAAGTGGCTTCCAGGGATCCAGTGCACTCCAAGGGTTGGGACTGGCAAAATGGGTGCAGCGTGCAGAGAGGAACTCGGTGGTGAGATCTCTGGCTTGTGGGAGGCAACACAGCGGCGACACTACCCTCGTCTTCAACCTCAGCCGAGACAGTGATCGAGCGGAGAAGGCAAGAGAGATGCAAATGAGAGGGAATGGGTTGGCATGAGAGCTTTAAGGAGTCACGACGATGCTTCGAGAGTGACCGCGGAAGCTTGAGGTGGCAAGCGGTGTCACCGTGGCGCACATGCGCGGAGCCACGCATGGCTTGAGCGGCGCGAGGACGACGATGGTGCCGACAGGTGGGCCCCACTCGCCAGCGGTAGAGGAAGAACGACGCGGTGCGGTCGAGTCGCGTGCAAAGAAATGGCTCGGGTCGGAACAGTGATTTCGGGTCCGGTCGGTCCAATAGTGCGTTAGGATTTGGATTTAGGTTTGACCGAAAACAAGCTAGTTTGATCAGGCTGTTTGGAGTAGAAATAAAATTCCAAAAATTATGAAAAATTTTGTGGGTGTTCCTAGGTTCACCTAGGACTTAGGCAAATTGGTTTTGGCCACTGTTCGTTTTCTATTTGTTAGATTTAAGTCATTCTTTAATTCTGCACTTGCAACCTAGCTAGGATTTTAATGAGGTTGATTTAACTTCCAAAAAATTGTAAAAATTTATATTAATTCATGATAATTAATCTAGTATTTTTAAAAATTATTTCCAGAAACTTTTGTACACATCTAGTAAAAATTTATATTAATTCATCGAATATCACGGAGCAGCGAGGAACGAAAACAGTGCTTGAAGACGATGACAATTTTGTTGTTTCTTTCTCTATTTTTTTGTGTGGAAAAAGGGGCCGCCGCTTTCTTAGTTTCTTATAAAAAAAATAGAGGAAACTATATCACATACGGTTTAGAAACCAAACCGTATGCAATGGAGGTGAGCGACCGAAGGCTCCAGTGATGGACGACGGAGACGGCGGTGGGTCGGCGGAGCAAGCTCGATTGTCGGGTGGCGCGATGAATCCGCGGTGGCCCCGGCGGCTCGAGCTCGGTTGACGGACGGCGTGATGAAGCCGCGGTGGCCCCGGCGACGTGGGCTCGGTTGATGGGCGGCGTGATGAAGACGAAGATGGCTCGACCCCGGAAGACGACCTCACCCACGCCGAGCAGCTCGTCCCTGGCTCTGATGCAGAAGACTCGACCGGATCCGAGACGGCGACGGCTCGATCCGGAGTAGATCGAGGCGGTACCAGGCAATAGCGAGCGGCTCGTCCTCGACTCCAGGCTGGACCGAGCGCTGACGACCACAGAAGGATGCTTCACGAGCGACCCGCTGCCCTCCACGCCACCCCACGCTGGCGCCCCTCTCCCGACCTTCTCCCTCCACGCTGGCGAGCGTCGGGGCCGACCCCTTCTTCCTCCGCAACAACGCCGCCCCGCCCTCCTGCTCTCTTCCCGGCTCCCTCCCTCGGTCTCTCCGCACGCGGGCCACACGGGACGTGCCGTGCTTGGCACAGCTCGACATTGTTTATACCATGTTGTGCCGGTCTATCATGGGTAGCGGTCCAAACACGATACGAAACTTTGTGCCATACCAGACCAGCCTATAAACAATACAGACTGTATCATGTTGTACCTCAATCGTACCAACAGTCTTGTAACGTGAGCAGACACAGCCAGAACGGCCCATCTGGCCACCACCGGGGCCTTCAGGAGACGAGCAGACTATACGAGCGGTGCGATTGACTCGGTCGGACTCGAATGGGTTGGTTCCACGAGATGTTCCACTGACCGGTAGGCCCCACCGAGGGTTATAGAGCTGCGGCCTGCCTGCCGGTGGAAGGGTACCCTCTCGCTCGATAAGCTTTCTCCTCCCTCGATTGCTTCTTCCTTCTCTCCGCCTCCAGCACCGAAGGGAAGGGAAAGGAGGCGCCCTAACCACCGGAGGGCCGGAGGCGAGCGGCGCGCGTCCCCTGACTCCTCGCCGGTGAGCAGGTAGTCTCCTCCTCCTCGCGCTTCGCCCCATTCCTATTGGACTGGAGGGAGGCCTCAGTCTCAGATCCGGGGTAACATTTCGCTTCTTGATTGGTGGTTCTTGATTCATCCATCGATCGACGCATCGATGTTGCTTTGACCAAATCTAATTTACGAGAGAAGAGTCCTTCGTATGTAGAGTCCGTGGTAGGGGGCTTCATTAGTGGAATGCCGCGGAATGTTGTGGAGAAATAGTGTACGTGTAGTGCATTAAGTATTTCTGGAAGTATCAAAAGCCACCACAATGTCAAACGGAGCCTTAATCCCCCAATTCAATGTGATAAGCAGAATAGTGCATAGCCTCATGCTTGCAACATGATTTATTTAATTTTGATGAAAAGACGAAACTAATTACAAAACGCAATAGTTTTGGACCAGTCTTAATTATGTTCATTTTTCTTTTGGAATGGTGACTCTCGAATGCATTGTACCTGTGGCTACTAATTGAGAACTTATTAGGTTAATGGTTGATGCTCAGTCCACCCTGTACAATTAGCTGACCCCCACAGGTTTCGTAGTGATCATTTATTGATACAGAAAAAGCTAAAGGCTTTTCTAGGGGGAAAAACTTAAATTTGACAACACAACCTCAGTCTATGTATTGTTCGACCACATTGTATCAATTTGCTGCTCTGCCATGAGAACATTATAAAAACCGCGTGTGCATATCACCTTTATTAAAACGAGACCAGTGAGCGAACTGGCCAAGGGATCTGTTCAATGGTTTGACCGGTGGTTCACAAATTGGACCGGCTTTTCTTTAACATTAATATAAAAAAATTTGGTAGTAAACTCTTATTCAGCTGAAATAGATATGCACCATTTTTTTAACACTATCTACCAATCATTGGAAACAAATACCTTTTGGAAAGATAAAAGTGCATATAATATGCATTACAAGTTTATGACTGTACAAGTAACGTATACGGTATGTAAAATTTAAAATGATATATAGTGCTCATTATATGATTGTATGCTTGCATATGTAGTTATGTGCGTGATATTTACTTAAGAGTATTGTAACATGAGATGCGATAATAATTTTTAGGCAAAATTGGCTACATGACATCACAATTTCGTGTCATTGGCCGTAGGACACCTAAATTTCGTGTTTTTGCCGTTCGTCCCCTCCACAGACCGGCGGTGGTGGCACCGAGGTGGATGATGCCCCATGCGGCGAGTGGCGGGCCGCCCAGGACGCGCTTTGCCTGCGCACACCTCGCCCAGACACGATGGGCCATTGCCGTGCGCTCCCGTCATCTTCCTCCTCTTCTTGGCCCGAGACGAAGTAGAACACCATCGTCGCCATTACCGCCGAGCACAGCTTCCTCGCCGGTGAGCTCCCTCCAGTTTGACTGCGTCAAAACGTGTTCCCGAGCTTCCCCTACCTTTCCCCTAACCCAATTTGGGGATTAATGCGCGGAGCCGCACCGGTGCCGTCATTTTCTTTGGTTCTGGCAAAAACCGCCGTTGCCACTCTCATCCCTTCTCTGATCTGATGAACTTCGAGCCAATTCCCTCCTCCCTAAGCATTTCACCGCCTATCTTCACCTTCCCCAATAATTGATTCAAGCTTCCCTTGACCCTAGGCTGCAGCCCCCATCGAACTGTCTGTGCCGCCTCGGGTCTCTGCCACCTGCTCTCCTCGGACCACCTTCTCCTTCACTGACCACTTTGGTGAGTTCCTTGCAGATACTCATGCCACGCTCCATTTTTGGGTTTTATTCGCCGTTGGCCGTCGCTGCTATGACAGTGCGCCATTGCCACCTTCGCCTGTAGTTGCACGCCGCCATGGGCAACCATTTTTGCACTCGCACGTGAAGCCCTCGAGCCCTCGCCCAGCCCCTTGCCACCGATGCCGGCACTGGAAGAAAATGAGGGTTTCGCTGGCATAGATCGAGGCTGCAGCAGTGGTAGATCGTGTGCGCCAATGGGCAAGGCAGAGAAGGGAGGAAAAACAGAAGGAAGAGGATGGAGGGGCAAATATATTATTTTGATGGTCTCAGTGTCCCACAGCAAATAGATATATTTTTGTAGTGTATTTCGATAAAGACACAAAAATTGGATGTCCTACAGTCAATGATAAGAAATTGTCATGTTTTGTAGCCAATTTTGCCAATATTTTACTGCCTGACATGACCAAAAAAATACTGTTCAACACGAGGAAAGGCGTAGTGCGAGATGGCCGGAGCCAATGGGAAATATGTCTTAGCAGTTTAACTCCCCTCAATGCATATTACAAATAAAATATTGTTTTTACTCTTTTCATCCAAAGTGATCATGGGACGGGACAAGGCTCTGATTTTGGTCTTTCCCATTTCAACCTGTCATTCTGGTTTCAATAACCATGGTTTATATTTGGATTTTTTTGTTGTTTTTTAAAAATGTTAATATGTTTACACAACGATTTATCATGAGAGACTGTAGATGTAGAACCAACTTGCTTGGAGAAATGAAATCGAAATTCATACACATTTAAACATGGCAAGATTTGGGTGTTCAAATCTTGAGAACACCTGGAATCTTTTAAAAAAAAGGTGAAGGTATTCTGAGTATTCCAAATAATTGTTCTCTCCTTTTGTTTTGCTAGACAGCCAGGCCAGAGCAATATTAGTTCAGGCAAGAGTAATAATTATTGACAAGATAATTTTAATGGTCCTTGGAGGAGGTACCACCAGGTGCTGGCAGAACTATTTTTATTATGTAACCCTTTTTTTAATTTATTTTTATTAATAACCTCTCACCCAACTGATTTTCAAATATGACCATTTTGGAATGTCACCATCCGTGGCGTGGCAAACAACACTGCCACTCCACGACGTAAGTCTAGCGCTGAGCTAAAAAAATAGCTTGTTTGGCCACGCCATTGGTGGTGGCATGGCAAAACAACACTGCCACGCCACCACCAATGACGTGACAAGATTTGGCCACGCCAGGATTGATGGCGTAACAATGTGTATTTGCCACACTACGGTCTGTGATGTGGCAAAAAGGGTCATATTTGGAAATAAAGTTGGAGATGGGTTATTAATAAAAAAATTAAAAAATATTATTTGATATAAAAAATTATGTGTTGCTACCTCTTAGCATCTGAAGATATACCCTGTGTTAGAATAGGACTCTTTGTATTTCCTTATCTGTATATAGCAACCCTCTTGTACTCCATATATATATTGCCTATTGGGTTTCTTGAATAGATGTACACAATATCCATAATATGGTATCAGAGCTAGCGTACTAACCCTAGATTTTTTTCCGCACCTGCCTCGTTGCCGCCACCGCCAGCCCACGACCGAGCCTCCGCTCTGCCACGAGGCAGCTCGATCCTCCGCTCCCAAAGCCATCGCCGCTGCTCTCAAAGCTGCTGCGCCCGACGCTAGTGGCCGACACGAGCTGCCTTGGAGACCTCGATGGAGTGACGCTCCTCTGCGCCTCAGATCAAAGCCCACAGCTACAGGCGCCGCCGCACCCCAGTGGGCCGATCTCCCGCCCGCCCTGCTCTGTGACATCTCAGGCCGTCTCCACGACGCCGTCGCTGACTCGTACACTGTGTTGCCCGACGTCACGGCTTGGATTTGGGAGTCGTCGAGGAGAGGCAGACTCTGCTGGTCTAGATTCGATCTGATCGGGTCCTCCCTCCACACGAGCTGCCTCGTCTTCTTCATCGCCTGGACATCGCCGCCGCTCTCAAAGTTGCTGCGTCGCGAGTTACCGCCAATGAGCTCCTCCCCGCCGCCGCGTCGCGAGCCGCCGCCGCTTCGGCCTCGATCTGCTGCCTCATTGCGCAAGACAAGGAACTAGGTTCCTCGCGCTTCCTCAAGCGTCGCGCGAGTGTAATAGGCCAACGTGAGCCAACCCGGCCCACATTAAAAGAGAAAAAGAACAAAAGAGAAAAAAGTACGTTGATCTAACCGCCGCGTCGTCCAGTGCCGCCTGTTAGACTTCGTTGCTTTGGTTGTCGCGTCGTCCAACGCCTCCTACCTATGGCTTCCGTTCCTTCAGCCGTGATCCCATTCTCGGGAACCAAGCTTAATGGGACGAACTACAAGTTGTGGTCTTCACTCATGGAGATTACCCTCGATGGTCTCCGCCCCTGGAAACATATCACTGGTGCCCGACCTTGTCCGCCGTCGCCAGTTCGGTTTTCTCCCAGACAGCCTGCTTCTGCACTTCCTGCAGAAGATGAGGCCGCCAAGTAGGCAGAGGCTGCTACTGTTGCTGCTGATGAGGCCTTTTAGTATGCCCTAGACGCTTTTGAGCGCTGGTGTGCTGATGAGGCCTGTGTTCAAGCCATCCTGGTGGTCAGCGTTGACGACTACATCAAGCCAGACATTGTTGGTCTGTGTGCCACTCGTCAGATCTGGGAGTACTTGCACGAACGATACCAACAGAGTAACGATGCTCAGTTCTTTTCGCTTCAGCGTGAGTTGAAGACGCTTCGCCAAGAGGACTCCTCCGTCGACGACTTCTTCCGAGCCCTGGCCAGTCTTTGGCGCAAGCTGGACGAGCTGGCTTCTCCGCTCTGCCAGGAGTGTCATAAAGTGCAGAAGGCGGATCGTGATCGCCTTCACCTTTATGACTTCGTCTGCCGTCTTCGCCCGGAGTTTGAGCCTGTTAGGGCTCAACTGCTGAGTTGCTCACCGCGACCGACAGTCACCGAGGCTCTTTCAACTCTTCGCACTGAGGAGTTTAGCCGCGGGTTAGCAGCACAGTTTGTTCCGACTGTGCTTGCTACCCCTTCTTCAATTACATCGATAGCCGCTACGCCCGACTACGATCCTCCTCGTGTGTCTGTTGCTCTGCTTTTGCACCAACTGGGGTTTAGTGCAATTATTGCAAGAACTTCGGACACGACTATCAGCGTTGTGCCTTGTGAAAAAGCAGAACAAGACACGTGGGGCTGGACTCCAGGGGGCATGGAGGCACTTCCTCGACGGGAAGACAGACGAGCACGTCAAGACCTTCTCAGCGAGGTGACTCGCTCGCCAGCTCTACCGTGCTCTACTTCACAGCCTCTCTCATAGCTCGGCGAGTTACGCCATCCTAGCTCGAGCGTCTCCTCCAGTACTTCTTGGGTTACGGATTACGTGCCTCTTTCCACATGACACCGGACTCCACATCTCTCACTTCAAGGGACTTCTGTTTTTCTTTGTTCGCATGACTAACGATACTCCTCATGCATCGCTTGTCGAGGCACTCTTTTGTCCACTGACTTTTCTGTTCCAGCTGTTTCCCATGTTCCCCAGCTTACCATGCAGCTTTTCTCGGTAGGTCAGCTCACCGATCTTGGCTGTATGGTTGGTTTTGACTCTCACACCTGTTTCATCTAGGATCAACAGACATGGACGGTATTTGGGACTAGCCGGCGCTGTAGGGATCGTTAGGGTCTCTACATCCTTGATCGCCTCCACCTTCCGTCCACTTCAGTTGCTCCTGTCACCTCTACATCTACTTCCGCCGCCACTGTTGTCACCACCTCTAGCGTTGTTGCGCAGTGACATCACCGTTTAGGTCACTTATGTGGGTTCCGTCTTTCTTCGTTAGTTCGTCAGCGTGTTCTTGGACGTGTTTCTGTTGACACGGCCATGTTTTGTTAGGGTTGTAAGCTGGGCAAGCAGCTACAACTTCCTTATCATTCCAGTGAGTTCTTGCTTTCTCGTCCTTTTGATTTAGTTCATTCAGATGTACAGGGACCTGCGCCTATTATCTCTAAAGGCGGGCATAAACTTTATGTGTTCTTCATTGATGATTATTCCCATTTTACATGGATTTTCCCTATGTCTAATCGTGGCCAGTTTCTTGCGATCTATTGTAGCTTTGCAACGATGGTTTGTACTCAGTTTGATTCTCCTATCCGTACTTTTCGCTATGATTCTGCTAGTGAGTACTGTTTTGGTGCTTTTAGACAGTTTTTTTAGCAGGGTACTCTTTACCAGTCTTCTTGCCCTGGTGTCCATGCTCAGAATGGGGTTGCTGAGCGCAAACATCGTCATCTGATTGAGACTGCCCGCACTCTTCTCCTTGCATCTCACGTTCCACCACAGTTCTTGGCTAAGGCTGTTTCTATGGTTACATATCTCATCAATATGCAGCCTTCTACTGCTCTAAAGGGTGCCAGTCCTATAGAGCGTCTCTGCTCTTGAGCCTGCCAGTACACTCACCCTCTTGTTTTTTGCTGCACCTGTTTTGTTCTGCTGCAGCCTCGTGAGCGCACCAAACTGTCAGCTCAGTCAGTTGAGTGTGTGTTTCTTGGTTATAGTTCTGAGCATAAGGGTTATCGCTGCTGGGATCTTTCTGCTCGACGGATCAGGATCTCAGGAGACGTTATCTTTGACGAATCTCGACCTTTCTTCCATTAAGATTCGTCTCCTTCTCCTGTTTCCACCGTTGAGTCGCTTTCATGGTTGTCTCTTTCTGACTCTTCACCCATTTCTCTACTATCATAGTCTTTCCCTGGTCTGTTTCAAGTTCCTTCTGTACCTCCGCCTTCGATGCTGCCTCCTGCACCACTGTCTCGTTTATCTGGTTTTCACTACTCCAGACATCCCCATCCTTCACCAGTCTCCTCTCCTGTTATCTTGCCGACACCCACATCTTATCCTCCTGATGATGCTCCTCGTTACGTCCTTTGTGATCGGACATCCCTTCGATCTCCTGATCGTCTTGGATTTGCTCCGATAGCTCATGCTCTCTCTGTCACTGAGTCTAGTTCTTATCGTGAGGCTGCTCCTCATTCTGAGTGGCAGCTCGCTATGGCAGAGGAGCTTGATGCTCTTCAACGAATAGAGACTTGGGTTATTGTACCGACACCTGTGCATGCTCGTCCGATCACGTGCAAGTAGGTGTACAAGATTAAGACCCGGTCTGATGGTACTATCGAGCGCTACAAGGCTCGCCTTGTGGCTCGTGGCTTTCAGCAGTAGTATGGTCGCTACTACGATGAGACTTTTGCCCCTGTTTCCCTTATGACTACTGTTCGCACTCTTGTTGCGGTTGCTTCTGTGCGCCGGTGGTCTATCTCTCAGCTGGATGTTAAGAATACTTTTCTTAATGGTGTTTTGCATGGGGAGGTCTACATGCAGCCACAATCTGGGTATTCTGTTCCTGATGGGCACGTCTGTCGTTTTCGTCATGCCCTTTATGGCCTCAAATAAGCTCTTCGTGCTTGGTTTACGCGTTTTACCTTAGTGATTACTGCTGTCGGTTTCACTGTCAGTTCCCACGATCTTGCTCTTTTTGTTCATGTCTCATCTCGGGGTAGGACACTGCTTCTTCTGTATGTTGATGATATGCTCATCACTGGTGATGATGCCTCATTCATCATGTATGCGAAGAAGCATATCAGTGAGCAGTTTTTGATGACTGATCTTGGTTCTCTTACGTACTTCCTTGGGATTGAGGTCTCTTCCATGCCTAAGGGATACTACCTCTCCTAGTAGAAGTATGTCCAGGATCTTCTTGATCAGTCTGGTCTGACTGACACTCGCACTGCTGAGATTCCCATGGAGTTATCCCTACAGCTTCGTGTTACTGATGGTGATATTTTTGAGGATCCTACTCGATATCGCCATCTTGTTGGGAGTTTGGTATATCTTGTGAGCACCCGTCTTGATATTGCTTATGTTGTTCATATCTTGAGTCAGTTCATGGCTTGTCCTACCCATCTTCACTACAATCACCTTTTTCGTGTTCTTCGCTACTTGTGTGGGACTATTTCTCGTCGTTTGTTTTTCCCTAGCTCTATCTCCCTATAGCTTCAGGCGTACTCCGATGCGACCTGGGCTAGTGATCTTTCTGATCGTCATTCTCTTTTTGCTTACTGTGTTTTTTCTTGGCTCCTCTCTGATTGTCTGGAAGACTAAGAAGCAGACTGCAGTTTCCCGTTTGAGTGTTTGAGTGCAAAGGCTGAGTTGAGAGTTATGGCTGCAGTGACAGCAGAGGTTACTTGGTTGAGGTGGCTATTTGCAGATTTTGGAGTGCCTGTGATGGGACCTGCAACTCTTTTGTCTGACAGTACATGTGCTATCAGTATTGCCCGGGACCCAGTGAAACATGAGCTCACCAAGCATATTGTTGTGGATGCTTCATACACTCGTTCACAGGTGCAGCAGAGAGTACTTGTTTTATAGTTTGTGCCATCAGAGTTACATGTTACTGACTTATTCACGAAGCCACAGACTATGACACAATATTTGTATTTTCTCTACAAACTTAGTGTGTGTGATCCATCATAAGTTTGAAGGAGGGGGTTAGAATAGAACTCTTTGTATTTCCTTATCTGTATATGGCAATCCCCTTGTACCCCTATATATATCGCCTATTGAGCCTAGATGCACACAATATCCATAACACCCTGTACATTTCAACCGTTGATTACTTAAGGGTAAACACTTGAGTGACCTCACTGAAAAATTTGCATAAGCAATGGATCCCAGTGGAAAAACCTTCTGCACCTGCCACTGTTTAGATTTTAGAATATAATAACAATGAAAAAAATTGAAGAATGAAAGATGGAAATTATGAATCTGTGATATTTGTTTTTCCTCCTACGTTCCATATTTTGACCTCTTTCCATGTGTTAAATGATGCTACTACCGACCTTACTACAGTAGCCCTTGCTCTTACCTGTGCCAGATTTCCTTTGAATTACCTCTAGTGCCTTCACAATATTAACCTGTGCATGGCCTTCCTCTTAATCTACATGATCCTCATTTGTCGACAGGTGGTGCATATATAGCCACCAATTGACAACTATCTCCTGTACAGTTCTCTGTTCATATACTTCACTAAATGTTACTGGCTTACTGCAATGTGATCACCTAAGCATGTATTGTCTAGATTCTTGACTGTATTCTCCTCCCTGTACTTATTTGTTTCAGATGTACACCCTTGACTTGCCATTAACACGCCACTTGTCAAGCATTCCCACATACTTATCCGCCACTGGCATTCTACATGTATTACAGGGTGTAATGTACATCTTTTTCTGTGTTCAGTTTGTGGTTGGTTCTTATATCCAATTCCTGTACCACTGAAAAAAAAATCAGCACAATATATCTGAAATTCTGAATTATTGTGTGATTGACTGTCCTTATGCTGCACAAGGATCCGTTAGCGTAGCAAACTCTGAATGATTTGAACTGGTCAAAATATTCCATCATAAATGGTGTATGCAAATTTACTGATCATTGGTCGTCATTTCATACAATTATAAGGGGGGAAAAAGGTGTTTCTCTTGTCATTATTCTTGGACATACACTACTGTTTTAAATAGCTGTTCCTTTTTATACATTGTTTTTGTTTATTTATTTATTTAATTTTTTTTGTTAATTTTATTCACACAAATTACATCAGCCCCCCAGCAGTGGACCTAGAACAATTGCATTCATTCTCCTATTTTGTTTTCCAGGACAAAATGGACCCCACATCTCAGGGTCTGGTAACACAACAACAACCAAATGGCCGAAGACCAGTCGGTAGCTCGCAAATCTGGACAGTATGTACCTCCTTCCTCCTTCCTTTTCACTTGGTCATCTTGAGCAAAATTACATACTAACAAACTCAATTTTCTACAGCGGTATGGTGTTCTGCTTCCAAGCCAGCAGACACGGAAGCTAAAAGAATGGGTTCTAACTGATGAACAGCAACAACTAGTTAATGCTAGTGGTCTTGGACATCTCGCTCTCACCACAGGATTTACCATCGATCGTTCTTTGCTTACAGCCTTTTGTGAGAGATGGAACAACGAAACAAATACTGCACATTTCATGGGATTTGAAATGGCACTGTCACTCCGTGATGTTTCATACATTCTTGGAATTCCAGTGACTGGTCATGTGGTGACTGCAGAACCAATTGGTGATGAAGCTGTGAAGCGGATGTGCTTGCATTACTTAGGAGAGAGCCCTGGAAATGGAGAGCAACTATGTGGCTTAATCAGATTGACTTGGTTGTACAGGAAGTTCCATCAACTTCCAGAAAACCCGACCATCAATGAGATTTCATTTAGCACCCGAGCGTACCTTCTATACCTGGTTGGCTCCACCTTGTTTCCTGACACAATGAGGGGATTTGTATCTCCAAGATATTTACCTCTTTTGGCGGATTTTAGGAAGATTCGTGAGTACGCTTGGGGGGCTGCTGCCCTTGCTCATTTGTACAGAGGATTATCTGTTGCAGTAACACCGAACGCCACTACCCAGTTCCTCGGTAGTGCAACTTTGCTCATGGTACTGCTCTTGTCTGAATAAATTTCAATTGTTATCTGTATTGTTGTACCATCTTCTTCACTAATTAGATCTTTCCCTTGTTCCCACAAGGCTTGGATTTATGAGTATCTTCCTTTAACTCAACCCCAACAAAAGAATCAGAACACCTTGCTGCCCCGGGCCTGCAGGTGGAACTTTGGAGGAGCAACACGTGGACAGAGAAAGAAAGTTATGGAATGGAGAAAAGTTTTCGAGCAGCTTCAGTTATCTGATGCAAGTCCAAATTAGTTATTTTATAAATTTATACCTACGTTTGAACTCTTGTTGCGTTATTTTTATCTTAATTATATTTTCAGGTCAACTGGAATCCTTACAAGGACATGAATCCAGCAATTATTCCAGAATATTGCATTGCAGCAGATAACATCTGCTACTCCCGGACATGGCTAATTAGCTTTAACATAAAAGAGGTGTATGTACCTGACCGGTTTGCTAGGCAGTTTGGGAGGGAACAAGGTCGCCTCCATGGGGTGCCAATGTGGGCAAGAAGGACTTGGAGTAAGTGGAAGGACTGGAGGGTTGAGTATGCTCGTGAGATTGAGGAGTTCCATCAATTGGTTGGCTGTCGTTTCACCCCTTCTGCAGACACCAATATCAACTCCCTTCCAAATGATTGTATAGCTGGACAGAATGCTGCAGGATATAGTCGGAATACCTCTCAAAACTTTTCTACGATGGTAAGTCCCAAATAGGAAACTATTTCTTCATACATTTTGCTTACAGGGAGGTCCTTGATGCGATCATTGGTTGTGAGTTGCAGGTTGAAGATTTGAAGAATGACCTCCCTGTAATTGATCGATATCTGGAGGGGCAGTTACTCCCTGTGGAGGTTGCAAGCTTCCTAAAGAGGGTGAGTACAATGATCAAGACGTACTCTCCACCACAGAGCAGTCGAAGGAAAGATCAAGCAGCCCAGGGCCAGAATGGCACCGTCAGGTCAAAGAACCCAAGAAAGAGGGGGAAACCTTCCCTCTTTCAAGATCCTTCAAACCCTCAGAATTCAAGGGTGAATCGGTATCCAGGTGTGCTGGCACCTTATCAGGCTAGCAAGTGTGACATGGTGTTGGATGGCACTGTACCTCTGCTAAACGGAGGGGAGGAGTTCAAGGAACATGAGGTCATGGATCCCTGGCAAATGTCACATTTAACGACACCGTCCTCTTCCTCTCTAGACTCTAGCTCACCAGAATCAAGGAAGCGGAGGCGGCAAGAACGGGATGAAACCCGAATTCCAAGGGAAACAGAGAGCCTCAGAAGAAGTGGAAGGCTCTGTGTGCAACTCAAGATGTTCAAGCACAGGGATGGAGTGGGAGCTGAGGCGACCAATCCAATTTTCCTCTGATGAAGACAGCCATCTCCCGGTCTTCGCATTGTACAAAGTAGCGGAAAACATGGACCAGTTCTCTCGCCGCTGACGATGAACCCCTTTATGTAGGGTTGTAGGCCTCGCTGGTAGTGAGTTAAGCTAGCTGCCCTTACCACGGCGGGGAGCTTTTGCAGCTTGCATAACCTGCAAGCTTATTTCCATGTTTATAACTCGCCCTGTAGGGCCAAGGTAGATGCCGCAACTGTGTGGCTTATGCACTGGATTTGGATGATATCCTCTCCAGTTAATCTGCAGCTTTTTCAACTCTGATGTGTGATGATGCTACGCTTTACTGCCCCTGTTTGCTGCACGCATGCACAGGTGCTATTGCAGAATATCTTGCCTGCAGATGTTGTATCAGAAGTAGCACTTGTAATATCTTGTGCGGTCTAATTTTTTCTCAAGCTGATTCCGTCTTGTACGTGCGTATGATTTTATCTACTTTTGATTTCGTTATGTGCATTGCTGAAGCTCTGCAAGGGCTCGTTTGAAAAGTATGAATTTCGTAGGAATTTTGCAAGATTTTCACGGGAAACATTTTAATTTCTACAGGATTCGTGACAAATTTTCTCTTCCAAACGCGGCCTAATTGTTTCTAGTTGGAGCACCATTAAATAATCGCATAATTGCGTTCCACGTGTCGTCACGAGAGAAGACGCGAAAGCCGTGGAGACCACCTCTGGCCCTGCATGCCAATGGGAACGGCCAGGTTATTCAGTCTTAGAGTTGTCCAAATGCGATATGGTACGGCACCGTCGAACAGGCGCTAATAAATTAGAGTTGATTTGTTTAGTCTATTTAAAAATAGGTGTTCACCGCTACGCACCGCCGCTGCCATCACGGGTCAGGCCGTGTCAACCGTGTTGTGTCTGGATCAAGTATAGTACTGTGCGTGTTAGACTGGCCTAACCGCTAGATCGAGATTACGATTCAAATATAATACGATATATCAAACTGTGTCGTGCTCAGATCAGATAACAGTATCGTGTTTTGGGGCAGTCGGTGAGCACTGCCCATGGACATGTCTGTTCAGCCTTAAGTTGATCAGTAATAAGAACGCAAAGTGCAGGCAACTCGTCCGTTCGTTGCCCAATGCCAGTATCTTCGCTCACTGGCTTCTTCTAGCCTCTCCTGCGACTCAGCGTGGTTTGGTTTTTCTCTCTCTCCCTCCCCCCATCGTGTGATGAGTCAGTTTGTGCTGTGGATTATATGATCTCTAGCTTCTGCTTTTGGTTCCATTTCCTCGTGAGCTTAGGGTATTACCCCCTTCTTTCAGGTCGCGTTGCCACGGTGGTGGGCTTTTGAGGAACGGGAGGCGAGTTTTGTCCTGCCTGGTCAATTAAGAGGGGAAAAAATCCATGATTGTCAGATGTGTTTCTCTGTTTTTTGTTACCCCGCTTTAATTGTGTGATCTTTATTTGCTATGATAAATAATGGGATCATGTTCTTGATCCAGCATAATTGTTCTGTTGCTACTGATATTCTTCTTCATCTACCTCTTTGCGATTTAACTTGTGGGGTGCTTTTCCTTCTTTGTTTTATAGTTAATTAGATTAGTGGTTGATTTCTTAGAATTCGTAATGCATCTTTGTGTTTCAGTGTTTGGTTTAATTATGATATCCTTTGGCTGGTTATTATGGTCCTTTAGTATTGTTAAATGTATATTATTGACGGTGTATTTTTTTCCGTTGTATAAGGGATTACTTGCATATATGCTACACCTGTACTTGTGTATATATTCGCTTATTGATATCATAATGAATACAAACTCTATTCGTAACATGGTATCAGAGTCATACCTAGGGTTTCGACAGACCGCCGTCTGATTTTGTTGCGCCGCCGCCGTCGACTGGTTTTTTCTCGCCGGTCGGGTCGCCGCCGTTGTTTTTTTTCATCCGGGCTGCCTTCGTCTTGGGCCGCCCGGTTCCATCGCCGCCGCCGCTGACCCTTTGTCTCGGACCGCCTGGCTCTATCGCCCGCCCGACCGACGCCGTCGCTCCGCCCGCCGCCGATGTCATCTTCGCCCGTCGCGCCGTCAGCCTTGCGCTTGATCTGCCGCCGCCTTCGCTTTTCCACCGGATCATGAGCTCGCTCACCGTTGTCGCCGCATACAGGTCGCGCCTCGTCGCTTGTCGCCTGTTGCCTATTTGCGTCGCTCCGGGACGCCGCCTCCTTCGCTCTCTCCAACCATCGTCGCTGCAGCAGTTGCTACTTCTGCTGCCGCTCGTCTCCGCTTGGATCTACCGACGAGACCGAGCCGCCTCCGTCCCGAGCTCGGACCATCGAGCCGTCGCCACTCACGTTGCCGCCAAGAGGAACTAGGGTTCCCCCTTTGGCTCATGAGCCGAGTGAGAGTTTCGGCCTTTTTAAGTAAGTCGGCCCGAGTAAAAAAAAAGGAAAGAAAGAAAAAACAAAAAAATATTGTTCTAACCGCCGTGCTGTCCAGCGCTGCCACTTAGACTTCGTTGTTTTGGTCGCCGCACCGTCCAACGCTGCCTACCAATGGGCATTATTTTCGTTCCTCGTTGCCCGGTGATCTTCGATAGTCTCAATTATCGGGACTGGTTTCAGCACATGCATCTCCACATGCATGGTCAGCGCCTTTGGGAGTTTCTTACCGGTTAGTTGCCTTACCCGCCTCGCCCTGCTCCACCTGCTGAGCCTGTGCTCCCTAAGACTACTTTCGAAGACGCTTGCAAGGAGGCATCTGATACTTTTGAGGATGCTATGGAGACTTTTCAGACTCATTATGTTGCCTACAAGGCATGGATTGATGAGGATGCACGTGCCTCTGCTATTCTGGTTGCTAGCATGGAGGTGCAATTCACTGGTGATGTGGTTGGTTTAGCTTTAGCACAGTTGATGTGGACACATCTGCGCAACCGTTACGAGCCGTTAGGTGATTTCTTGTATCTTTCTGTTGTGCGTCAAGAGCAGTCGTTGCAGTAGGGAGATGCCACTATAGACGATTTCTATGCCCAACTGTCTGTGGTATGGCGTCAGATTGACTTTTTGGGACTGGATGATTGCCACATGTGTCAGTGCTATCAGCGTCAGCAATCTCACCTGGAGCTTCGTCGTATCTACGACTTCTTGACCCGTCTTCGCGCTGAGTATGAGCAGACTCGTGCTCAGTTGTTGGCACGCCACCCTCGTGTGACCTTGTTGGAGGCCCTTGTCGCTATTCGTGCTGAGGAAATTCGCCTTCGTGTTGCGGGCTTGCTGTCGTCACTGTCGTTTCCTTTGATTCTAGCAGCTCCTCCTGTTTATACACCCACTACGTCTTCAGCTCCTCCTTCACTAGTGGTGCATTCACCAGTGACAACTGTTGTTGGTAGGGGACTCCATTGTGCCTATTGCAACAAGCATGGACATGTAGAGCCGTTCGGCTATAAGAAGAAAATTGATTTACGTCGTGGTGGCCATCCTCCGAAGGGCACTGGTGGTTCCTTCTCTCAGAGGAGCTCTGGTACTTCTGATTCTTAGGAGTTTCTCACACTGCTGCATCACATGGCTGCTTCTGCACCGTCTGGTTCTACTGTATAGTCTTCTAGTGAGAGACCACCTTCTACTTCTTCCTCACGTATATCACCTTGGATTCTTGACTCTGGTGCTTCCTTTCCTATAACATCTGATTCCAATAGTCCCACTTCCATTGATCTTTTAGCTGATACTATCACTGTTCAGACAATAGATGGTATCTCTCTCTCTCTGTCGCAAGACAAGACACTCTTTCGAATTCCTCTTTTCATGTTCATGTTGTTTCTTATGTTCCCAAACTAACCATGCAACTCATATCTGCCGGTCAGCTCATTGATCATGGTTGTCGTGTTATTCTCGATTCTGATTCTTGTTCTATTCAGGATCGCCGCACGGGAACTCTGGTTGGTACTGGCCCTCGCCGCCGTGACTCACAGCGTCTCTAGGAGCTTAACTGGCTTCGTCTACCTTCTGCTGCCCCTGTCAGTCTTGCTGCCTCCACCACCGCCTCCGCTTCTACTGCATCCTTCACTGCGTCTTTTGCTTAGTGGCATCATCATTTGGGACATCTTTGCGTGTTGCATCTATCTTCTTTACTTCGTTGTGATCTTTTAGGGTCTGTGTCTTGTGATGTTTCTCTAAATTGTCAGGGTTGTAAGTTTGCTAAACAATTTCAACTTCCTTATCCTTCCAGTGAGTCAGTGTCACAGCGTCTTTTTGATCTTGTTTATTCTGATGTATGGGGTCTGGCTCCTTTCGTTTCGAAAGGAGGTCATCGATATTATATAATTTTTATTGATGACTTTTCTCAACACACATGGATATACTTTATGTCATCTCGTAGTAAGGTTTTATCCATCTACAAGACTTTTGCCATCATGATCCGTGCTCAGTTTGATTCTCCTATTCGTGTATTCTGTGCTGACTCTGCTATGGAATACTTGTCAGGAGTTCTTCGTAGTTTTCTTGCTGAGCAGGGCACTCTATCTCAATTTTCTTGCCCTGGTACTCATGCCCAGAACGGTGTGGCTGAACGGAAGCATGGTCATCTTCTTGAGACAACACGTGCTCTTATACTTGCTTCTGCTGTCCTACCACACTTCTGGGCTGCGGTTGTTTCTACTGCCACTTTCCTAATTAATATTCAGTATTTTTCTGCTCTTTAGGGTGGGATCCTAGTTGAGCATCTCTGTGGCAAGACTCCTGACTATTCTAGTCTTCGCCTCGTTGGTTATGTGTGTTATGTTCTTTTTGCCCCTCGTGAGCGCACCAAGTTGATCGCTCAGTCCGTGGAGTGCGTTTTTCTGGGCTACAGCGCTGAGCATAAGGGATATCATTGTTGGGTTCCTCTTGCCCGACGGATGCGGGTTTCTCGGGATGCCATTTTCGATGAGTCTCGTCCTTTCTACCCTCATCCTTCTCCTTCCACCACTTCAGCATCTCTTGTTGAGCCTCTTTTTTTTCTGACTTTTTTTGCCACTCCCATAGTCACCACACCTCCATCCCAACTTTTGGCCTCTTCAATACCTCCTCCACCGTCTCCTTTGCCAGTGCCGCCCTCTCTAGAAGCTCCTCTTGGCCTTGTTTCTTCTTATCCTCTCTACTACACTCGTCGTCTATGAGTTGATGATTCTTTTGATGCGACATCTTCTTATGATGGGTCATGTCCTTCGGCCTCTCCTCCTCGATATGCTCTTCATGATCGTCAGTCTATTCGGCCTCCTCCGCGCTTTTGTTTAGCGGGTCTTACCGAACCGACTTCTTATCGTGATGTCGCTGTTCATCAGGAGTGGCAGCATGCGATGGCAGAGGAGATTGCTGCCCTTGAGCGTACTGACACGTGAGATCTTCTGGTTCTGCTCTTTTTATTCACACTTCGCCTCGTGGTTGGACTCTTCTCTTTTTATATGTTGATGATATGATCATTACCGGAGAAGATTCTCAGTACATCACTTTTGTCAAGGAGCATCTTAATGAGCAGTTTCTCATGTTTGATCTGGGTCATCTTCGCTATTTTCTTGGGGTTGAGGTTCTTTCTACACCTGAGGGCTTCTATCTGTCCCAAGAAAAGTATATCCATGATCTTCTTGATCGTGCTTCTTTTACTGATCAGCACGCCACTGAGACTCCCATGTAGCTTAATATTCATCTTCGGCCCACTGATGGTGAGCCTCTTACTGATCCTACTCGCTATCGTCACCTTGTTTAGAGTCTTGTTTATCTGGGTGTCATTCGTTCTGACATTTCGTATCCTGTGCATAACTTGAGCCAGTTTGTTTTTGCTCCCACTCAGCTCTACTATAGTTATCTTCTTCGTGTTCTACGATATCTTCTTGGGATCATTACTCGTCGTTTGTTTTTCTCTCGCTCCAGCTCTTTACAACTCCAGGCATATTCTGATGCCACCTGGGCTAGTGATCACTCTGATCGCCGACCTCTTTCTGTTTATTGTGTTTTTCTTGGTGGCTCTCTCATTGCTTGGAAGACTAAGAAGCAGATAACAGTTTCTCGTTCGAGCGCTGAGGCTGAGTTGCGAGCTATGGCTTTGTTAACTACGGAGGTTACTTGAGTATTTTGGTGTTTCTGTTTCAGCACACACTCCTCTTTCGTCTGACAGTACAAGGCTATTAGCATTGCTAGAAATCTGGTGAAACATGAGCTTACAAAGCATATTAGTGTTGATGCTTTCTATATGCGGACACAGGTGCAGAACCAGATTATTCCTATTCATTATGTGCCTTCAGAACTTCATTTGACAGACTTCTTCACCAAGGCACAGACCAGAGCTCAGCACAGCTTCTTGTGTCTTTGTGTGTCAGTGGTCAATCAACTGGGTTGATACTTTTGGGCCAATGTTGGTAAGGCATATCGCAGTGCCTACATTGTCGTGAATCATTTGGCGTAACTTTAGAGCAATTATTCCTAGGCCCTAGCTATATGTTGCTCCTTGAGCATTGGAATCGTTTTTGCTTTGTTGGTTTCTGATTGTTCATTTGCGGCAAACCGAGGTCATGTTTGTTAGAGATATGTTAGATATAGGAATCCTGTTGTATTTCCTTATCCACCTTTTGTATTGCTTTATCTATATATGATACACGCTCCTTGTACACGGTATATATATTGCCCATTAGGCCTTTGAATACACACAATATTCATAACATGGTATTAAAGTTTTGGTTCTAAACCCTAGTCTGTAAGCTAGCCTCCAACTGCTTCCGCTGCCCGCTACCCCCAGGAGGAGCAATCTCCGCTCCCGGGGACGGCCACATTAGTTTTAGTCTTTTCTCGTAGAAGCAGCAGCATCATCTTTCCTCGATTTGGATCTGGATCATCTGTCGCCGTCTCGATTTGGATCTCGGTTTGGATATAGATCATCCGTTGCCGCCTCCCAAAAGAGGCTCCAGCAGAAGGAGATTGCCAAGCGTTCCTGGTGCCTTCGCATCTGGATCGGGTCCTCTCTGTCGCCGCTGGCTCTCTGTCGAAGCCACCTCGCGTCTCCACCTCGCCCTTGACGCGGCCCTCGGGGATCCTCACGCGCTGTTGGAGAAGATTCGGTGTGAGATGTCGCACCTCGAGCGCGTCTTCCGCCGCATCGATGGCGCTAAGAAGCGCATCCACTACGGCTTCGACCCCGTCGAGCAGCACCTCGACGACGCGTTACATGTCGCAGGAGTCGTCCTCGTCGGGCCTCCTTGCTCTGCTTCGGATTCCCGATGACGCCCGAGCCGTCCCGAGTCGCCCCACCTCGAATCTGGTTGCCGCCCCGCCCCAGATCCACCGCCAAGCGCCACCCTCTGCTCCGTGCGGTCCTGGGCCTCCTGCGTGCTCGAGATCCGCCCGGCCTCCACTGTGCTCACCGCCGCTCCAGATTGAACCACCGCCGACGAGGGTTTGGATTGTGTTTTGGTCGCAACCTCTGGTGGAGACTAAAGAAAGAAGATAAAGGGTGAGTTGGTGGATACCGAGAAAAGAAAACGAGAACCGCTGGATTTGGCATGTTGTGCGCCGCAAAGTCCGGGTTCTCCGTTCCCATCTCATGGATTTTGACGCGAACGCCTTGCAGCTAGCTACCTGATCTGCCTCTAGTCTCCCAGCACCTCACGATGTGAGAGCTTGGCAGTGTGTGCTGCTGCTTTGCTATGTGCTTGTGAATCTTCTAGTCGATGACTTCCACGTGAGATCACGTGCTTGCTGGTTGCGCATGCGTTGCCTCTGCCGCCTGTAGTGTGTGAGACTGTTGCTGCTTCCTGCTGGTATTCTGCTGCTGCTAGCTATCCTTAGGTGTTTCCTCCTTTATGTCGTTTCTTCTGTTGCGTCCATCCAAGTCTGTATCACTCTATCTTTGAGTTCGTCTAAGCCATGCGAGTCCACACATTTATTGTCAGTCATAGAAGCATAGGAATTTCTTTGCATGGAAGCAGCCGCTGCTCTTTTCTTTGAGCCATTGCATATCCACCGCCCCAAGCTTTTAAGACTGCCGCGCTTCTTTCGCACTGCGTCTCCGTTGTGCTTTTTGTGCATTGTGTCGCGCTTCTTCCGCACTGCTCCTCCGTTGCGCTTCTTGTGCATTGCGTCGCGCTTCTTTTGCACTGTGCCTTCATTGCGCTTCTTGTGCATTGCGCCGCCGTCTTGGACCACAATCTGCGCTGTCATGCTTCTATTTATTCCTATTTGACTTGACTTGACAGCTTTATCTATATTTGTTGGTTTTATCATCTTCTTCGTCGTGTTGCCGCGATCGATTTTTCTCCCGCACCTTGCGCTTTATGGGCTGTCGCACAATCCCAGATAGGAGGAGATCTTTTATCGACATATTTTGTCCCTATTTTTGTCTCAGCCCTTTCCAAATGCAATGCTATTGCATAAGCTTTGCATTTGAGGGGGGGTGTTAGAGATAGGAATCTTTTTGTATTTCATTATCTACCTTTTGTATTACCTTATCTGTATATGACATACACCCCTTGTACACGCTATATATATTTCTCATTGGGCCTCTGAATACACAATATTCATAACAATGTCAACTGGCTTCACATTCTGGATGAGTACAATTTGCATTTTCCTCCCTTTTGCTATTTGGCAACAAAACTGAGTCTCGAGGCCAAACCAATGAAACCTGAAAATAAAATTTACATTCCTCCCAACTTACCGTACCACGTACTGCAAAACCTCAGAAAACACTGACTGATTTTGGGGGTGCTCTTTGTTACCAAAGTTAATGTCGGAGAAGGGGGTGCCCCACCCCCTAGGGTCGTCGGTAATACCCAAAGTGCCCTGCGGAAAGTTCTATGTATGGAGACATGTAAGAGGGAGGGTCGTTCCCTCATTCGTAATACAAAACACATTATCTCTTAATATCTTTGGCCCCTCCACCTTGTGGTCCATTAAGACAAAATGGTACCTCGTACCCACTGTCTAGTTTCGATACTACGGTAGTAAATTTTTCAGATTTTATGTTGGTTTTTTCTCTCATTTCCTTGAGGGGAACAAAGTCTCGACAATATGATCAGTAGCTCATATAAACAATATATCCCGAATTCCGTAGTGCTCTGATTAGATATTCCGTTTAAGTTCCAGATGCACTTAATTTGAAAAATGTATTATTAAACCTTTGCAGGTTCTTAAAAAGCTTAATCTGTATGCTTAAAAAATCTGTGTGCGTGATTCTGATTTTGCATACGCACTTACATTGTTCATTGTGACCTCCTGATATAAACATTTATTGTGATTCATCTCTATGCAGAACTAAATGGAATCCTCAGAGGCAGTACCAACAGACAAAAGTTGCAATCAGGTAATTATTATCAAGTAGCATGTGAAACAATTTTTCCGAACCTTGCTTTGGTTCTTGCATGTATGATTTATGCTAAAATCATAACATGAAATGCTCAATCATGCAGGAAACCCGTTTACTATCGGTGTGTCAGACGACGGAGGAGCTCAAGATATGGGAGCTGAATGAACAGCAGCAAAAAATAGTTGATGCCAGTGGGCTCGGCAACCTGATGATACACACGGCAGGTCTGTCCATCAATCGCTCTGTGCTCATGGCATTCTGTGAGCTGAGGAGCAAAGAAACCAACACAGCACGGTTCCATGACTTCGAAATGGCACCATCACTCAGGGACACTGCCTACATATTGGGGGTCCCGGTGAGAGGCCGTGTGGTGACAACCGGAACTGTGCTCAACAGGTCAGTCGGAGAGCTTTGCTGCCAATACCTGGGTCGAATTCCTGGTTGCTGGGACTGCAGGGGTAGTCATGTAAAGCTCTCTTGGCTACACTCTTTTAAGTTTAGCCAGCTCTCGGAGCATCCCACTGATGATGAAATCACGTATAGCACCAGAGCATATCTCCTGTGCTTGATTGGATCAACGCTGTTTTCCGAAAAAGACGGGCTATGTCTCCCCAAAGTACTTACCACTCTTGTCGGACTTTGAGAAGGTACGAGAATATGCGTGGGGCGCTGCTGCTCTTGCTCATCTGCACAAGGCTCTCTCCCTCGCGGTGATGCCTTCTGGCAGAAAAAGGCTATTCGGCACTGCGACTTTGCTCATGGTATGTTAACAAAAAACAATCATCAATCAGTGGCAAACCTTACTTCAATTTCAAAGGGGAAAAGTTCTTCCAATTCTATGGAACCTTCGAAAGCCTTCCTGTTTGTCGAAGAATTTTGTAGTGTTAGATTTGGGAGAAACACCTGCAATGCTACTGTATGTATATCATTTTCATATATATATATATATATATATACACTTCAATTTCAAAGGGGAAAAGTTCTTCCAATTCTATGGAACTTTCGAAAGCCTTCCTGTTTGTCGAAGAATTTTGTAGTGTTAGATTTGGGAGAAACACCTGCAATGCTACTGTATGTATATCATTTTCATATATATATATATATGTGTGTGTGTGTGTGTGTGTGTGTGTGTGTGTGTGTGTTATGAATAGCGCTTGTATTCATCATGAAGCCAATGAACCAATATATAATCCTTCAAATTTAAAATCAAATTCAAAATCCTGACGGTTTTATCCCGAATTCAAACTCCATTTGACGAAATCCAGCTGGGATTTGATTTTGCCCGGTTCTAGTTTTTTGGATTATACAACGAGGAAAATACATAAGCAATAATATACATCTAACACCCCCCTCAAACTATAACCCCCCCTCAAACTTATAGTGAATAAATAACATAAAGTTTGGAGAGATGGAAGCTCTGTTGGGCTCTGGTCTGCGTCTTTGTGAAGAAGTCTGCCAACTGAAGTTCTGAAAACACATACTGAAGAGCAACAATCTGGTCCTGCACTTGTGCTCGCATGTAGGAAGTACCAACACCAATATGCTTTGTAAACTCATGTTTCACTGGTTTTTGTAGCAATGCTAATAGCACTTATACTATCAGACAAAAGATGAGTGAGTGTTGAAACAAAGACACCAAAATCCTCAAGTAAACACAGTAGCCAAGTAACATCTGCTGTCAATAAAGCCAAAACTCGCAACTCAGCTTCAACACTCGAACGAGAAGCTGCTGTTTGCTTCTTAGTCTTCTAAGCAATGAGAGAACTACTAAGAAAAACACAATAGGCAAAGAGAGACCGACGATCAGAGTGATCACTAGCTCATGTGGCATCAGAATATGCCTGGAGCTATAAAGAGCTGGAGCAGAGGGGAAATAGATGACAAGTGATGGTTCGACGAAGATATCGTAGAACACGAAGAAGATGACTATAGTGGAGCTGAGTGGGAGCAGAAACAAACTGACGCAAGATATGCACAGGGTATGAAATGTCAGGACGAGTGACACCCATATAAACAAGACTCCCAATAAGGTGATGATAGCGAGTAGGATCAGTAAGAGGCTCACCATCAGTGGGCCGAAGATGAACATTAAGTTCCATAGGAGTCTCAACGGTGTGCTGATCTGTAAGAGAAGCACGATCAAGAAGCTTCTGGATATACTTTTCTTGGGACGGATAGAAGCCCTCAGGTGTAGAAATAACCTCAGCCCCAAGAAAGTAGCGAAGTGGACCCAGATCAGACATGAGAAACTGTTCATTAAGACGCTCCTTGACAAAAGTTATGTACTAAAAATCATCTACAGTAATGATCATATCATCAACATATAAAAGGAGAAGCGTCTGACCACGAAGCGAAGTGTGAATAAAAAGATCAAGATCATAAGCTCTGACAGATAAACCAGCTACAGTGACAATAGAAGAGAAACGATCAAACCAGGCACGAGGAGCTTGCTTGAGGCCGTAAAGAGATCAGCGAAGGTGATAAACTATACCCTCAGGAACATAATACCCCCGTGGTGGCTGCATATAAACCTCCTCACGCAACTCACCATTGAGATATGCATTGTTGATACCAGGTTGAGAGATAGACCATGCCCGAACAAATACCACAACAAGAAAAATGCAACGGTGGTCATGTGAGCTACAAGAGCAAATGTATCATCGTAATCACGACTATGATTCTGCTGAAAACCACATGCCACGAGACGAGCCTTGTAGCACTCAAGAGAACCATCAGAGCGGGTCTTAAGCTTGTAGACCCACTTGCACATGATAGGAGTAACACGCGCGGGAAGAGGCATAAGATCCCACGTGTCAGTACGCTCACGGGCAGCAATCTCCTTTGCCATCGCATGCTGCCACTCCTGATGAACAAGAGCATCATGATAAGAAGTTGGTTCGGCAAAAGCCGCTAAACAAAAGCACGCAGGAGACCGAATAGACTGGCGATCACGAAGATCATATTGAGGAAGAGAGGCTAAAGAAGATGACTCATCAAAAGAAGATGGTGCATCAGAAGAATCCTCAACGCGCGGACGACGAGTGTAGTATAGAGGATAAGAAGGAATAAGGCTAGGGGGAGCCTCTGGAGAAGGTGTCGGTGGCGAAGGAAACAATGAAGGAGGCACCCGAGAGGCCAAAGGTTGTGATGGAGGTGTGGTGACTATGAGGATGGTAGAAAAAGTTAGGAAATAAAGTGGTTCGATAAGAGATGCTGGATTGGTGGAAGGAGAAGGACGAGGGTAGAAAGGACGAGACTCATCAAAAGTGATATCCCGATAAACCCGCATCTATCGGCTAATAGGATCCCAACAATGATATCTCTTATGCTCAGCGCTATAGCCCAGAAAAACGCACTCCACGGACTGAGCGGTCAGCTTGGTACGCTCACGAGGTGCAAAAAGAACATAGCACACACCCAAAGAGGCGAAGACTAGAATAATCAGGAGTCTTGCCACAGAGATGCTCAACTGGGATCCCACCCTGAAGAGCAGAAGAATGTTGAATATTAATCAAGTAGGTGACAGTAGAAATAGCTTCAACCCAGAAACAGCTTCAACCCAGAAGTGTGGTAGGACAGAAGAAGCAAGCATAAGAGCACGAGTTGTCTCAAGAAGATGACGGTGCTTCTATTCAGTTGCACCGTTCTGGCATGAGCACTAGGGCAAGAAAACTAAGATAGAGTGTTCTGCGCAACAAGAAAGCCACGTAGGATTCCTGACAAATATTCCCCAGCAGAGTCAGCACGAAAAACACGAATAGGAGAGTCAAACTGAGTACGTACTATGGTGGCAAGTGTCTTGTAAATGGATAGAACCTCACTACGAGATGACATAAAGTATATCCATGTGTGTCGAGAAAAGTCATCAATAAAAATTATATAATATTGATGACCTCCTTTCGAAATGAAAGGAGCCGGACCCCACACATTAGAATAAACAAGATCAAAAGGATGCTGTGACACGAACTCACTGGAAGGATAGGGGAGTTGAAGCTGTTTACTAAGCTTAGAACCCTGGCAATTTAGAGAAGCATCACGAGACACATACCCTAAAAGACCACGACAAAATAAAGAAGATATACGTGACCTGCAAAGATGTCCCAAACGATAATACCACTGAGCAAAATACGCATTGAAGGATGTAGCAGAGGCAGTGGTGGAGGCGACAAGACTGGCAGGGGTAACGGAAGAAAGATGAAGCCAGTCAAGCTCCCAGAGATGTCGTGAGTCACAGCGGCGAGGCCCAGTACCAACCAGAGTCCCCATGTGTTGATCCTGAATAGAACAAAAATCAGAATTGAGAATAACACGACAACCATGATCGGTGAGCTGACCGACAGATATGAGTTGCATGGTTAGTTCGGGAACATAAGAAACAACAGGGACATGAAAAGAGGAATTCAAAACAGTGCCTCGTCCTACGACAGAGAGAGAGAGGTACCATATGCTGTCTGAACAGTGATAGGAGCAGCTAAATGACCAATGGAAGTGAGATTGTTGGAATCATATGTCATGTGAAAGAAAACACCAGAGTCAGGAATCCAAGGTGATATACCTGAGGAAGGAGTAGAAGGTGGTCTCTCACTAAAAGATTGTGCAGCAGAACCAACAGAATCAGACGGTACATGCAGCGATGCGACGCTGCAGTGTAACAAACTCCTGAGAATCAGAAGCACCAAAGTTCCTCTTAGAGGAGGAACTGCTAGTGTCATTCGGAGGATGGTCATCACGACGTAAATCTTTCTTCTTCTTGTAGCATAACTGCTCCAAATGTTCATTTTTGTTGCAATAGGTGCAGTGAAGTCACCCACCAACAGCAGCTGGCACTAGTGAAGACACAACTGGTGATGAAGTAGCTGTAGCAGGTGTAGAAGCTGGAGGAGCTGCCAGAACCGAAGGAAACTATTGGGACAGTAGCAGACCCGCAACACGAAGGTGAATCTCTTCAGCACGAATAGCTGCAAGGGCCTCCAACAGAGTCACACAAGGGTGGCGCGCTAGTAAATGAGCACGAGTCTGCTCATACTCAGCCCGGAGACGGGTGAAGAAGTCGTAAATGCGATAAAACTCCAGCTGAGACTGCTGACGTTGACAGCACTGACAAGTGTAGCAAACATCTAGTCCCAAAGAATTAATCTAACGCCATACCATAGACAATTGGACATATAACTCGTCCACAGTGGCACATCCCTGCTGCAGCGACTGCTCCTGATGCACAACAGAAAGTTACAAGAAATCACCAGACGGCCCATAGCGGTTGCGCAGATGCGCCCACATCAACTGTGCTGAAACCAAGCCAACCACATCCATGTGACGACCCGCACCATTTGCATATTGGTTAACATAAAATATTTCCATTTCATTGCATCAAAAAGATTTTACAACATTTGTTTTACAAGCATTTACAATGTTTTTGGCAGTAAGTAATTAAAACCCTAGTTTCTTCTCTTCTTGCCGTCTGTCGTAGCAGTCTTTCTCTTCGCCTTGTCTCTGAGTGTCCGCCCGTAGAGCCACCTCGTGACCCGTTTTCCTCGCTCACAAGAAAACAGCAATCGGTTAGTAATCGTAGTCGAGAGTATTCCTGTGAACAGTAGTGTATAGAAGTTAGAGTTTAGAAAGTGGCCGTCAGATTTCCCGAAGTGCAGTAGAGTATCCGGAGTACCCTGAGTAGTCGGTCCCTTGGCAATCAAGATTCCCAGATCAACCGGAGTTAGTCGGCCCCTTGATCGCCAAGATATCCAGACCACCCAAGATCCTTCGACATCCGCTACTTCAGGGGTCTCATCATCCAAGACTATTAGAACCCAACACCCACTGTTTGCTTTTGCCAAAACCCCAAATTCAAACCCTCATTGCATACCCCCGGTAACCACACCCTCAGCCAAAGCATCACCGAGTGTAGCCCTTTTCCATTCATAGCAAAGCCAGCAAGCCATCAAAATATCAAGCACAAGAGGCCAGCAGCACCGAAGTGCAGCCCCTCTGGCTGAACCCAAACAGGCAAAGAAGAATGCACCTCCCAAAGAAGCACCAAAGAACAAGAAGAAATACATTCCCCTCCCAAAGAAGAATGCATTCCCCCTTCCAGAAGCCGCAGCAAATGCATCTCCCCCAGTATAGCCAGCCAGCACAAATACATCCCCTCAAGCCAGCCCCTGCATTCATCTCCCCCAGCAGCATAACACAAGCCATACATTTTCCCCCTGAAGCCACTTCCCAGATCCACAAAGCAAGCAAAGCCAGCATCACAAAGCCGGCAAACAAGCAAAGCCAATCCATCCATTCCATTCCATTCCAACAACCAGCAGAGGCAAGAACCGAAGGAGGTTTAGCCGAGCCAATGCAAGAAGAAGAAGCAGCAGCAGCCTGGGGCGGAGGAGCCACCAGCAAGAAGAAGACTGAGCCGACCCTAGCACCGCAACCAGAACCGAGGAGCGAAGAGAAGGGAGAGCACCAGCCCAAGCCAGCACTGCCATCCCTTCTCCCCAACCTAGATCCATCACAAGGTAAACCCTAGCACAAATCAGTTTGCTTTAATCATCATCCATTCACATCACCAGGTCCCAATAGCATCAATATAGATTGCAATCATTTCCATCTCAGAGCAGTAGGGTTAGGAGGGAGTTGGGTTACCGAGGGTTTCAGAGACCGGCCGGCCATACACACTGAGCCATGGCGGCCGGCAATGGGAGGCCGAGCCGAGACGGGCAAGGGCCGGCCGAGAAGCGAGCGGCGGCCAGCGCCGAGCCGACCGGAGGAGGCGAGGTAGAGAGAGAGCGAGGTCGGGCGCGTAGGGCCGGGTCGGCCGGAGCGACCTAGGCACCGGAGGTGGTGGTGTGCCAGGCCGGGTCGAGTGAGTTAGGTCGGAGCGGAGGAGGCGCCGAGCCGGGCCGGAGCGGAGCGACCGGCCGAGGCGAGAGTGAGCGCAGCGCCATTCTTGGCCGCCAAGGCTGAGGAGGAGGCAGAGCAGAGCCGAGGAAGGAGCTCGCGCAGACCGGAGGAGGCGCAGGAGCAAGGCGGAGGGGCGGAGGCGAGCGAGGCCGAGGCGATGGCAATGGGTTTCCGAGAGAGAGAGAGAGCGGAGAGGGAGAGGCGAGAAAGTGAGAGGGAGAGGCGAGAGAGAGGCGGCGGTGGGAAGGAGTCGACAGAGAGGGAGTCGGGTGAGGGTGAGGGCGTCGGCGCCGAGGGTTAGAAGAGGGAGAGAGAGATAGAGAGAGGCAGGCGGTGGTGTAGTAGTTTAGGGTTAGATTAGTTAGTGATTAGGTTAGATTAGTTAGTGGTTAGGAGGTGTTTAGGGTTAGGTTAGGGGTAGACTAAGGAAGGTGGTTAGATTAGGGGTTTAGTTGGTTTTGTTAGGATTAGTCGAGTAGATTAGCCGGTTAGTTAATTGGTTTCGTAGTGATTAGGGTTTAGTAGTGTAGTAGTTAGTCGGTTGACTAGAAATTAGGATTAGAAGCTATTTGTTTGGTTTTTGAGTATAGAAACCGGTTCAGCCTAGTGGTAGTGTTGTCGAGTGTTAGGGCGTGAGCTAGGCCGTCATGGTACATTAGCGAGTTAGCGATGAGATCGATTTTTAGCGGGAGAGTGCTAACCAGGTTTGGTTCCGAAAAGTTTTATTAAATTAAAATTTGGCTAACATAGGAGTCGTATTAGCATTTTATTCGTCTACTATCACCAAAACTCAACTAAGTATTTATTTATATATTATTCGTGCTACCGCTTTGCTACAGAGGGCAAACCAGTGCCGACAGGAGAAGCTGATAAAAGATTCGTCATCGCCGACCTTTTCAACAACTCTAAAGGCAAGCTATCCCTTTGAGCATAAATATAGTTATGTTAAATGTAAACCGTATATTGCTCTATCATATATGTACTGCATCAAAACTATTTCCCAAAAACAAATTGGATTGAGATGATGAGAAAGATAAGAAAGATAAGAAAACTGAGATGAGAATGAGATGAGAATTACTATGTGGGTAAAGGGGGCCTTGGCAGAGAAAAGAGATGATGATGATAATGATGATGATGATAGTAAGAGGTGGGACCCTTTACCTACAGCTATAATATAAGGACTAACAAAACTCTTACTCGGTCAGATGCCGTAAATTTAGTGCCAACCATTTCCCGTTTGGTGAGGCGTAAAATGCTACCTGTTTACGTAATTACGTTCTCCACAACGGGAATGTTGGGCACGGAGGATAGCCGTCCCAAGGTGGAGTGTTGAGCACGGATGAGAGCCGCCTCAACCAACATTGTTGGAACTCGGTGGAGGACTGGGTGCGCTCAGGACACCGACGGAAAATAATGGGTAGAGACTTAATCACGTAACCTGGAAAACGCTCAGATTACGAACTCAAGTCGCATCAAAGGAAATGCGATGGACCCAGTTCACGAGAGCTCGTAATAGCTATGGGTAAAGTGGTACAAGCTCAAGATGCTATACAAATCATGAATTCATGCCAGTCTCCTGGATTGGAGTCTACGGGAACCACTGGGGGTCTTTCTTCTCTCCGAGTGACTAGTAGTATTTTCAGAATTAAAATTGCCACTTAATGTTTTAATGTTTATTTTCAGAATGAGATGATTTTAGAATTTGTGATAAAGAACCGTAGATCACCATGCAAAGGCATTGTTTGCTATTAATGCTTCTTGAGTACTTTTTGTACTCAACCTTGTTAGTATTCCCCTTTGTTAGATCCTAGTCCGGCCGGGAGCCATCCCGAGTGGGACGAAGGACTTGCAGGTACCGATGCAGCAGCAGGAGGAGAAGGCACCAACGGCGAGGACCTGAGCGAGATGGAAGCCATCTTCGACTCGTGGGACGAGTAGGAGGGCGGTAGTCCAGAGCAGACCCCAGAGGCGGAGAAGCTCCCTTTTGCGTTGTGTAATAGCTTTATTAAGAACCCTAGCCTTATGTGGCTACTACTGTAATAAAGATGTACAGTTTCTATCTTATTGTTCTGCTGCGCAACTCTGATAAAATGGCTTGCTATTCGTCGGAGCGGTGTTCTACCAGGCAGACGAATAGTAATCCGTGTGCCTAAGTGTGATTACCTTAGGAGTAATGACACGGGGCGTCACAATACACATGCAATAATATACATCTAACAATATACACATTGCATATTAACATCTAGAACCTTTTCGCCATTAAGTTTTGTTTTGAGAATTTCCGAAGTCCCTTATGGTTGACATTTGTCAAAACAAGAAAGAATTTCAACAGGAGAACTACAATCGATAAAAAGGCATAGGATGATAGGAAAGAACAAAATGCTTACCTTTCGTTTTCCACAATTTCTAGCAAATCGAGCTGTGAGTTGTGACTACTATTCCTTTGTGAAAATGTTCTAATGTATTTTGAGTCTCTGTGCAAAGGGGTGGATATACGAGTATATTCCAGCAGTGCGCCCTGACACGGAGGGTGCTCCAGCACACATCTTCCCTCGAGTGTGCAGGTGGATGGGGAGCACAACCTCCCAACCGACGAAAGAAGTTTCAGATATCAAAAAGCTTTCAGCCTGCTTCGAGTTTCTGATGTGAGTTTACTTTTCGGTATATAGTTTACCTTCTTCTTCTTTTTAATTAAAAAAAATAGTTTACCTTCTTTGTCTTGCCATTTGATCATACAAGGTAAGATATCTTAATATAGGTCAACTGGGAACCTTACAAGGATATGGATCCTGCATCCATTCCCAACAATTGTGCTGCACCAGATAATGTCTGCTTCTCCAGAACATGGCTGATCAGCTTTAACTTAAGGGAAATCTATGCCCGGACCGGTATGCTCGTCAGTTTGGGCGAGAACAGCATCCACTCGACGATGTTCCCGGGTTCCAACGGCATCAGTGGAGTCCATCAGTGGATTGGAGCCTCGAGTATGCTTGAGAAATCAAACAGTTCCAACAATTGATCAGTGGAGTCCATCAGTGGATTGGAGCCTCGAGTATGCTTGAGAAATCAAACAGTTCCAACAATTGATCAATGCTACTCATCATGGTCATGCAACTGTTCCTGCCGCCTGTAGTACAACTGAAGTTTTAGCCCCAGCAACTATGGCACAAGCTTCTCTTGGTCTCAATTTGATGACAACGGTGAACACTATTATCTTCAGTTCACAAAAACAAGTTGTTTTTGGACATCGATATAGTCCTTAAAATACAACTTTGATAACTAATTACTATAGTAATATATTTGTAAAGCCTAATAAAATTATAATATTATGAAAGTATTTTTCGAGACGAATGTACACATATGATTTTCATGAATCTAATATAAAATATTTAAAAAGATATCGATAACCAAAGTTTGAGTGCGCACAATACAAAACAACTTGTTTTTGTGAAAGTGGGGGAGTACTTCATAAATGTTACTTACATGTTTGGGGCTAAGCTTTACCGCTAATGTCAGTGACATTGCCATTGCAACATAATTGTAGGTGGAAAACATCAAGAAGGAGCTCCCAACCATCGTGCGCTTTCTCGAGCAATGCCCACTCCCCGTCGAGGTAGTGTAAAATTTTGAGAATAATTATGTGTCTCTCTTGGGATTTCTACACCCTTTATTTATAGTGTCAAATATTATAGTCCAACTCTAACACAATCTGATTCCAACTTGCACACAACTTGGACTCTTACCTAAATTCTAATATCTTCAACACTCTCACTCAAGATAGACATGAGATAACAATCATATTTATCTTGTTATATACTACAGTACCATTACTAGAATCTAACAAACATACCATTGACTCTATAACTAACACCATCACAAAGATAAAAATTGCTCATCACCAAAATTACCAGAGACGTCACCAAATTCACCTCTACCATCTACCAGATGTCCCGACCTCAACCTCCTCAAAATCTTCCACGCCAAATCACAGGTCCCCCCTGTTCTCTCTTTTCTTTCTATTTTTTCTCTCCTTCCCTTTTCTCCTTTTTTTCTCCTTATCTTCTCTTCCCGCACCCACGCCCTCTCCATCTTCCTCCTTTCTTCCTGAGCCCAAGCCCTTCCTCTCTCTCACCTCTCTCCAGCCTAGCCAACTTCCTTTCTCTTTCTCTCTCGAGCCCCCAAGCCACCAAACTTCGCCGCTCTAAGCCATCAAGCTCCTTTGCGCCGCCTCCTCGTCTTCCTCACCCATGCTCGGATCCAGCCACTGGCCGCTGGATCCCGTTGGCCCGCTACCCGGAGCGCCTTCTCCCCATCTCCACCGCCGGCCAAGCGCCAGATTCCTTCTCCCCCAAGCGTTGGCTCCTCCGTCAGATCCTTCTGCTACTCCACCTCCTTCCGCCCACCACCTCCGCCACCACCCTCAGCACTGCGCCACCCTGTAGCCCTAGCCGAAGCCCTCAGCCCACTCCTCTTCCTCGCCGCGCCGCCTCCTGCATCGCCAGACGTCGCCCTTGGCTTGCCCGCACGCAACCTGGTCGGCCGCCGGTCCGCTCTCGTGTGACACGGTCGTGGAGGATCATGCCCGACGGGACAGCGGTAGCCGGCGGATCAACGACGATGGTTCTGAGGCAAGAGTTTTTTCTCGGGTTAGGGTTTTGGGTGGATAGACTTTGATACCATGTAGAATTTTGGAAATAAGTCCCTCTTGAGATCTCCACACATTTTATTTATAATATCAAATATTACAGTCCAACTCTAACACAACTTATGTCCGACTCGTAACTTTTACCTAAACTATAATATCTTCAACAGGTAGCTAGGTCCCTTTCTCGGATCCATGAACTTGTCGAGGCTTCCCACCTGAAAGAAGGCGATGATGGCGGTCTCCATGCTCTAAGAGAAGCAGCACCACAACCCCAGCCGGTTCCACCAGACCCACCTGCCGTACCAGCGTGCAAACAAGCAACGACCGGCCCAGAGACTGTACCTTATGAAGCGACGCAAAATGGCAATGTGGCCAACGATCCTGTGCCGGAATGCTCTGACACGCTGAGGAAGGAGGAGGCAGAGGAAGGGAGCGAGAACGGCGAGGTGGAGCAGAAGCGGCGGCGGTATGCGGGAGGAAGGCCGCCAGCTCCGGAGGAGCAGCAGGCGCTGCGTTCAGGTTAAGAGGTTCAGCCACGCGAAAGGGAAGGGGTCCGAGTTGTCTGACCCAATCGTGCTGTGATCATCACGGCTGAATCCTGCATCTCCCATCCGGATATGATTATGTATTGCTGGTTATTCTTCTACTTGCTGTGATTTACACCATTGATACCGGGATGTAGATGGTTAAGATGGGGCACTACTTCTCCAGCTACTTACAAGAACTAGTGATTTACATCGGTATTGCTGTTTGCTGTTGGGTCTACGCCGAGCACTGACTGAAGGGTGGCTTGATTCGTTACCGGCCGGCGAATGGATTAACGCCAACCTTCTTGATGGGAACACAAGCATCTCTCCAAATATTGATAAAAAAAAATTCTTTCGGAAAACGCATTCCTAACCAAAGACAACGCAATATCTAAGGTACAAAAGGGATCAATATACATGTACACCTTTACTTCAAATATAAGTTGAGAAATAGTTTGGAGCATCAAATCAACAGCGCACATACCGGCACCAATGAGAGTGAGGGTGGGTAGACAGTGACGGTCCTGATGGATGCCTTCCAGCTGTGAAGATGTCCAACCTGAGAATGACACAGGGTAGAGGGATTGTTTGGTTCTTAACCACACTTTGTCACACTCTGAGTTAGACGTTTGTTTGGTTTATAACTACACTTATAGCAAGATTCATTTTTTTATCATCCAGGTGTCGGTCCGGAAGTTCAATTTCGAATCCTATGTGTATATCGTATTAGTCCTATGACCAATCATTAGCACACATTTTACAATATTGAATCACACACACACGAGTAAATATAACAGAGTAGTACATAATATTAAGCAGTTGAACATAGACCATTAAGACCGAGTTTTACACAATAGGGCCGACCGACCAAATAGATAAAATTAAGAGTACTTGCAGCGAAAATAAACGATAATTACAGATAAATAACCCACGTAGTGTGCATAACCCATGGGCAACCGACTGGGTTAACACATAGAATTTGGCACTAACATCATCTCCAAATCCTACGGCATAAAAGTAGCCGGACGTGCGGGGTCTTCAATTTCTTACTCTGACAATTGTTCAACAGCAACGGTGAGTACATGAATGTACTATGCAAGACTTTATATCAAAGGTGTTAATACATGCAAGCTATGTCAAAGGATGATTGTCCTATTTAGTTTCTTTTACGTAAAGCAAGTTTCATTTGCAATAAAGATATTATCCTTTAAAGAGCAGCTTTATAAAGCCATTTGACTTTAATGTGAAATAACATATGATCATATAGTAGTTGTAATCCATGGCTATCCTTTGTCATCACAATTCTTTTGAGGATCCTTTATCAAAATCTTTCGAGCGTGGATACCCACCATCCATACCAATTCCCAATTGAACCATTTTTTTTTAGAGAAAACCAGAAAATCTAACCAAGTGTGGTATCACCAAATGATATCCATGACCGAGGATACAGATATTCGAATAGATTGAGATCTCACTCTGCAGAGAATGTACAACTTTACCCACAAGATGTGGTCAAACTTATACAGTCGGCTGTGACACGCTTCCTTGGGCATGCGATGAAGTAGATCACAACAAAACATTTACAATACCTCACCCTTGTGAAAATTGATAATTGCCGCAATGATCCTTCATGGATTCATGTTGTTATATGGTCAATGTACAAGAGCGTTTACAACTTGCACATCAAGAAAGGAAGGATCATATTACAACTATGAATACAAGTCGATTTATCTGACCAATGTCTTATGATGAACAATAAACGACACCATCCTGTCTTCTCTGAACTTGAGAACATAGGAGTTCATCCCGTACTCGTTCAAAACGCAGCAGTTCATCTCATGCAGAACTCGAACTGTCAGTATATGCACATATGGAAACCGAAGTCTTTTAATAGTTCCCCTTGATCTCAACTCATGTCAAGTAGATTGAGATTGCTTCTAAATCGATAGAATGATGATTTCATCAGTGCTTTCGTGAAGACATTTTCTATTTGATCTTTCGACGAAACAAACTAAACTTCAAGAGCTTTGCAAGCAACACGCTCTCGGACAAAATGAAAATCCACTTCTACATGCTTCGTGCGTGAATGAAACACTGGATTTACAGTTAGGTAGGTTGCCCCTAGATTGTCACACCACAAAATCGGTGCTTTCGGTTGAAGTATTATGAGTTCTTGAAGAAGCGAATGTATCCAAATGAGTTCAGCCGTAGCATTAGCCAAAGCTTTATACTCAGCCTCTGTACTCGACTGTGCAACTGTTTGTTGCTTCTGTGAACTCCAGGACACCAAATTATTCCCAAAATAGACTGCATATCCCCCAGTGGATCGTCTATCATCAACATTTCCAGCCCAATTCGCGTCAGAGAAGGCACTGAGAAGTTGTGACCTTGATTTCTGAATATGCAATCCTGTGTTCAGTGTGCCTTTTACATATCAAATAATCCTCTTCACAGCTACCCAATGTTGATCAGTTGGAAATTGAAGGAATTGACACACCTTGTTAACTTCAAAGGACAGATCTAGTCGAGTAAGTGTTAAGTATTGAAGTGCCCCAACAATGCTTCGATACTGAAAAACTTCATATTCTTTCAGAACTGAACCTGTTTCTCAGGATAGTTTCTCTGAAGTACCCATAGGTGCAGAGATGGGTTTACAGTGCTGCATATTTGTACGATGTAGCAGATTGAGCATATATTTGTGTTGAGTAAGAACAAGACCACCCTTATCATCAGATTGAGCTGCAATACCAAGAAAATAATTTAATTTTCCAAGATCCTTGATGGCAAAGCTTTCGGACAATGTTGGACAAGTTTGTCTACTGCATCTTGTGAGGAACCAACAATGACTATCATCATCAACATATATTAACATGTAAACCGTGACTCCAGCTTGATTTAATATGAAAAGGGTGAAAAGGGATATATATATATATATATATATATATATATATATATATATATATATATATATATATCAGTCTTCAACGAAATGAACCCAAATTCCTGCAACTTCGAACTCAAATGAGAATACCATGCCCTTAGTGCTTGCTTTAGTCCACATAAAGCTTTATCAAGTTTGCAATACCTCACATATTCATATCCTGGGGGTTGACGCAGGTAAACTTCTTCTTCAATCCCCCCATGTAGAAAAGCATTTTTGTTGGACCGAAAATGCGACTAGAGGGGGGGGGGGGGTTGAATAGGAGCACGCTCACTTTTTCACAAATAATAGATTCAATAAGATTTTACTCCAATAGCTATGGAAGCTATGAAGATCAATATACCAGTACAGCGGAACACTAATATTGAATCCAATTTAACCCCTGAAGCAAAACAACGAAAATCAACACAAGCTAAAAAACTAAGTGTTGGGCGGTCTGACCGCTAGGTCAATGGCGGTCGGACCGCTCATCCCTGGCGCTCGGACCGGTGTCCTTGGGCGGTCGGACCGCCGGCCTGATGAACATATCAAACAGTCTGAAAAACGAAGTTGCAAATAGATGTAACTTTTGATCTACAACTCCAAACTCGATGAAACTTGGAAAACATCTTCTCTATGATGTCAGGAACCTATTCCAATCGAAGATTGTGAAAATTCTTGGAAGAATTACGATCATTTTTCGTTTGATAGGAGGGTGGTTCAAAACCGAGTCAAAACGAAAACTAGATCAAAAATCTTGCTCGTGGGTGATTGATGATCAAGATGATCGTAGATATGTTCCCACATGTCACAGTAAGCTATATCACATGAAGAAATCAAGCAAAAACTTACGGATCAAAGAAAGACTCAAAATCATCAAATAGAAAGAAGGAAAGCCAATAGACAAAACTTTGATCAAACTTTCCTTGGATTGATTTAATATGATTTGGATTTACAGCCACTCCATCAATGGAGGACAAAGTTCAATCTATGAGCACAAAATCAAATCAAAACTTTCTAGAACCTTAACCTCCACAAATCCTCTCCCTAAGAAAAATTAGGGTTTCAAAACAATAAAAGGGTTGAAGAGGGGTGCAGCCACCTCCCTCCTCTATTTATAGTGGAGGCTTAGACCTTCTAGAAGTTTGACTCAATTGGGCTCCCGTTAAGGCCCATCACAAACGGGTCACACACGCACGCGTTTTAAAGCGCCGTCTTTATCGCCTCTTGACCTAATCAGCTTCACCTTGCGCTATCTTGCGCCACGGATTGGCAAAAGGTCACCCTTGTCCATTCTGCAACACGCTTGAGTTCATTGACCTCACCCGGCATCGTCGATCGTTCTGGACCTCAGCTCTCCAAGCCTAGTCCCGATCATCCTCGCCGTTGACCGTCGTTGACCCCCAAGCAACCTGCACAACAATAGACTAGCAAATCGAATCTGGGAACAAGTTCTTCACAACTTGACCCATGTTAATCAAAACATGCATCATGCAACACATATGCACTGAAACTCATGACTTTGACCTAACAACCAAACATCGTCGCCACGAAGAACGACGATACAAGTGGCAAACCGGCCGACCGCCAAGATGGCGGTCGACCGCTCCCTAGCGGCCCGATCGCCACTTGTTGGCGGTCGCCCGACCACCACCGACTTAGCCAAATTCAGCCTCTGAAAATTCGAAACCTACTTGAATTTTCAAACCAATAGAACTTTTGACTGGAGACTCTAAAAATTATGAGACCAAGTGCAATAGAATCCCCTCTCTTGCCTACAACCTCTATTTTTTGCCCAGCCCAAAAAGCATATTTTTGCATTTGGTCGGTCCGACCGCCGCTATGGCCGGTCCGACTACCACTGGTCAGTCCGACCGCCAGAGTGGTCGGTCAAGCCGCCCTTTGGCGGCCTCGACCACGGCTCGGCTTGGCCGATCGCCAAAGGCCCGACAAAGATCGGTTCTTTTCTGAAAACACGTGAAACGACAAACCTTTAACGTCATTGCCAATTGTAACATCATTCTAAGATCATGAGCATATCCCCATGACATTCACAATTTTGAACATCAATTTGACACAAAGGCCATCCTCTTGAAACAACAATGGACAAGATATGTCGAATTATTGCATGTTTCACAACAGGACTAAAGGTGTCATTATAATCAATTCCCTCCCGTTGTTTGAAACCTTTAGCAACAAGGCGCACTTTGTATCTGTCAATACCCCCATCAGGTTTTTGCTCGAGCTTGAAAACCCATTTACATCCAATGACATTAAGTCGTTTACTGGGTGGTACAAGACGCCAGGTCTTGTTCTTCATCAAGGCTTGATATTCAATGTCCATTGCTCCACGCCACTGTATACTCTTTTGGCATGTGTATATTAAGCTCTTCTTACAGTAAGAGGATACCTGATTGTTCCATATGTATACTCTTTTGGCATGTGTATATTATGTTGTAATCTTGTCCTTGCTCTTGGAGGTGACTGTGTTGGAACCTACTGTTTTATCACACCACCTTCATCCTATTCCAGATCACCTTATTCAGAAACAACAAGTTCTTGTTGCACATTAGTAGGTAAGTCATTATTTCCTTCATGATCAATCTCTATAATGGGCTCAGTGGAATGAGAAGGCTGATCAAAAACAAGAAGGGATGGAATGACAAGGAACAGTAGACCGAGTATTGCTGTCATTTTCAGAGAAAAGAAAAATTGACTCATCAAAGATAACATCTCTTGAGATGTATATTCGACCAGTGGAGCGATTAAGACATTTGTATCCTTTATATATATTGATATATCCCAAAAAGACACAACGATGAGAACAAAACTCTAGTTTCCTAGAATTGTAAGGGCGAAGATTGGGCCAGCATGTGCAACTAAAAACACACTGAAAAGTGTAATCCAGTCTTGACTAAAAGAAGTCCTGCAATGGGTGTGGAATTCTCTGTAAATATACTTGGCAGTCAATTGATAAGATAAGTGGCTGTTAGAAAAGCCTCATCCCAGAATCTGACTGGGACCGACTATTAAGCTAGGAGAGAAAATCCAGTCTCGACTATATGTTTGTGCTTTTGTTCAGCCATCTCGTTTTGCTGATGTGTGTGAGGACAAGATACTCGATGAGAGATCCCTAAATCACTAAAGAACTTATGTAATATCTGGTATTCCCCACCCCAGTTGGGTTGAACAACAAGGATTTTCCTTTTGAGCAATCGTTCAACATAGAGTTGAAATTGAATAAAGACCTTTTCCACATCGGATTTAAACTTAAGCAAATAGATCCAAGTGAGTTTTTTGTAGTCATAAAGAAATCTTGCATAATACTTATAATCACTTACAGAGGTATGGGCTGTCCCCAGACATCCGAGTGAATAAGCTCTAAAGGAAAAGTAGAAACACGACTAGACCTATTGAATGACAACTGATGGATTTTTGCCATTTGACAAGCATCACAGACAGTGCCTACTTTATTTGACCCAAAAGGAACTTGATTTTGGTGGAGAATATGCTGAACAACTGGATTTACTGGATGACCAAGTCTTCTATGCCACAATTCCGATGACAACTTGATCACTGCTAGAGATTGACATTGACTACTAGCTATAGGATAGAGACCTCCCTCACTGGTGCCTTGAAGAAGAACCCTCGTTGTGGCCTCGTCCTTAGCATAGAAAGAGTCAGGATGAAATTCAAAATAGGCATTATTATCACGAGCAATTTTTTGAATAGAAAGGAGATGTTTACTGATATTTGGAACATGAAGAACATCTTTGAGAAGCAATGGGCAAGAAGATCCAGATATAAAAGATTGACCAATGTTGGAAATCGACAAACTTGAACCGTTGGCAACTTGGACTTGATCTTTTCCTTTATATCGCTCTTGAATGGACAATCGGTCTAGATCACTTGTAATATGATATGTTGCACCTGTATCAGCATACCATTCGGTGTCCACTGAGTAGGATTGAGCAATAGCAACAACTTTATCTTCAAACTGGTAGGAGTGATCAAATCTGTGATAGCAGCGAAGAGCATCATGACCAAGTTTGCCACAAACTTGACAAGTCGGATGGTTGCTATTGTTGTTGTTTTTGTAGCCGGAGTTGCGCCAGAAGACTGTCCACGACCACGACCTCTATAGGATCAATTTCCACGGTTTGAACCATTATAGCTGTTGTTTGTATATCCGCGGTTCACATTGTCTGCTGAAGATACAACTTGCGTCTCAGAATTGTTAAGCTCTTTTCGTAATTCGTAACTGACCAAATGTGCATATAGATCATTCATCGAGATTGGTTCCGGACTGGTAGTAACAAAGGTGACAAGAGAGTCATAATCTTCACTGAGACCTACGTGGATATACGTTGTTGTTTCTTCTTCGCATAGAGGATAGCCAATTGAAGCCATCATATCTGCTAGCGATTTCATCTTCTAAAAATAATCCATTACGGAGCTATCTGTATCTGCATGATTCGAGCCTTTGACTGAGAGGCGAACATATCTTCGAGAGCTCTCCAGACCTGTGCTAATGAAGATAGAAAAAGAACTTGCCCGAGAATTTCTTCGCTCAAAGAGGCGAGAATTCCACTAAGTACTAGTTGATCTTGTTGGTGCCAAGTTTTCATATGCTGGATTGGGCACTTCTTCAGCAACTCCTTCGACAATCTCCTTTAACATGGTTGACGGTCATATTTCAGACCCATCTACAAATCCCAGTAGCTTTGACTTCACAAGTATGGGATTAGTTGCACCTTCCATAGGAGATGATTACCATGGGTGAGCTTCACTGTGGCGAAGTGATTGAAAGAATATGCAGGGAGAGTTCCTGCGGACGTCGAAGACTTTGCAGACGAAGACATGACAATATCGAAGACAATGGTAGACTACGAGTAGTTTCGCGAGGAAGTCGATTGGCTCTGATACCATGTGAAAATTGATAACTGTCGCAATGATCCCTCAGGGATTCATGTTATATAGTCAATGTACAGGAGAGCTTACAAGAGTTTACAACTTGTACATCAAGAAAGGAAGGATCAGATTACAACTCTGAATACAAGTCGGGTTATCTGACCATTGTCTTAGATGAATAGTAAACAACAACATCCTGTCTTCTTTGAACTTGAGAACAAAGGAGTCTGTCCCGTACTCATTAAGAACGCATCAGTCCATCTCATGTAGAACTCGGACTGTCAGTATATGAACATATGGAAATCGAAGTCTTTTAACAACCCTTACATCAGCCCACTCTATGAGCTAACTCCTCAAGATATGGACGTCCTTTACTATCATCAAGAGGGCTCACAATTGTGTTGGTAACACTTGCATGGATATGGATATCCTTTATCATCGTCTAATACAAGTGCCCTACAGACATGGATGTCCTTTACCATTGTCTGTATGACCCAGATAATGCCTACTGACTACAGCCTGTGGGCCCAATGCTTGGACTCGGTAAATTACATGGCCAGGTCCGACACATTCCGAACATATAGTTGCACTAAAAAAATAATGCTTGGGTCAATGACACCAAAGTTCGGTCCTTAATTACCCAAGCGAGACCAACACAAACCGAGTTCTCGTGTAAACTGCACCGATCTCAATATACCACTCACCCAAATCCAAACCATTTTAGTTTCACATTTAATCCAAAATAGCAGCGGTAATCCCTTTGTCCAAATTTTGTAAAAAAAAACACTTTCTCGTAGTGTCCAAAACTTTATTTTATCGAATTCCACCATTTGTACCGTTATTGACCAAAGCATAAGCCTCATGTACCAATATAATATTCCATGATAATATTCCTAGGGTAACAACAATAAGGGTATCAACTTTTCAAGGTAGGATCAATGCAATAATTGGCGATAACTAAATACTAAACAATGACATAGCAATTTTCTCAAAGTAAGCATGCATATTAGTTTGAGAAAACAATATACATAACATTGAAATATGAGGTCAACATGATTACAAGAGGGTGCTTGCCTTGATCCTTGAACAATGGTTCTTACTGTGGATCAATTTCGTACGATTTCGAAACGTCGGTATATAATCGATAAAAACCATGAGACACCAATAAATACCAAATAAATTCAAACAAAGATAAATTTCAAATATTTTTGTAGATTATGAAAGCTCATGATTTTATAAAATTATATAAACAAGTTTCACTTAATTTGGAGTACAAATGCAAATTTTGTTATCATTTGAATTTAGTTCGGTTGGAAAATCCGGGGAAAAAAAGAAAAGATAAACATTGTGCACGGATTATCATTTTAATTTCCACTTTACTTTCTAAAGGAAAATATGAATTTATTGCGTCATCCGACTAACTAGTGAGGCTAAGCCCACGGTGCACCGGGTTTACAGAGGCGTGAATAGGGCCGCGGGACCCACATGTCCGTGACTCAGGCTTTAATACCGGTTTAAATTATAATGTTAATTAAATTAACAAACTGGTCCCGCACGTTAGCGACTTGATTAGCACTAACCAACATTAATTAACTTAATCTAATTACTAATTACATCATTAACGCTAATCCTCAGGGGCCCACTTGTCGGTGAGAGGAAAGAGAGAGAAGGGGATAGGCTCGCTAGCGAGCTCGTCGACGGCGATGTCGAGGATGGAGAGGGGAGATTGCGATGATCACTGAGTTAGTCGCGGCGGCTGGAGAGGTGGACAGAGACGACGGCGCAGCAGAGGAAAGCAACGAAGTCTCTCGGGTTTGCGACGGCGTTGGCACTCGGGGCATGCGCGTGCGTGGGATGAGTAGAGGGGAACTATGTGTCACTATCGGTGGCAGTACGAAGAGTAATGGCCATTGAAACAAGGACTACAACGAGCAAAAGTGGCGGCGCTAGGCACTGATACGTAGGCGACAAAGAAACCTAACGAGACGTGCTAAACCAAGCAGGGCATGAGCACCAGCATCTCACTAGAAGTGCTATGGTGGGGTTGGTAACGATGGAGGAGGTCTAGAGCGGCAATACGACGGTGGACAGCGGTGACAACGATGGTGTCAGGACCCGGGATTAACACCCCAAATCCTCTGTGCATTTCTGAACTAGTCCCATGATCAGTGGCTAGCTCACACGGTAAACAAATATGGTAACATCGATATTCACAAAGCTTTATTAATAAATATCAGAGTTGATTACCAGAAAGGCTTACAAGGCAACAAATAAGAACACAGCGGAGGACAATTAAACAGTAGTAAAGCCCAGCTAATCTGTCACAGACAATCAATTGGGGTAGCGGCCTAGTCATCAAGATCTTCGACAGCACGAAGTCCTTCTCTGAAATTTGTTTGCATTAAGCAAGGGTGAGCACAAACAACCATGCTCCGCAAGTTACACCCAATAACAGAATTATAATGCATGCAGGGGTATATCAAAGGAAGGCATACAAGGTTGAATTTGCATAAAGCGATGTTTTCTTTAAATGCGTATACTAAGTTCCAAAGCAGATATTCCATAGCTAAAATTCATTTTCTAAATCTCAAGTTTTATAGTTAGATAACATTCACACAAGAGTGGTGAAAGATACCCTCCTATCACATGGCTAACTGCTCAATTTTCCATTTGGATAAATCATTTGATAAAGTCTTTTGAAAATAAAATCAAAATCCAACTTTGCATTGGCTTTGCTAAGTATGTCCCTGATTGTGGACATGACTATTTCAGATAGTTTTACACTCTGCAGAGCTGTACAACTTTACCCACACGATACGACTTCTCTAGTTTGTTTGACATCCGTCGATACCACCGCTCACTACCTTAGGTGAGCAGTCTAGAGCACATGACAAGGCCTTTACAAAGAGCTATTCCATCATAGTCCCGCCTCGCTAAGGTTTCGCTTCCATTGGGCTAACCACCCACCGGATTTAAGCCACCTCTTGCGCTAGGTGGGAATACATAGAAGTAGGTCGTAAAAGACACCCACGCAACCGAATGACACGACCACGGTGAAACATCGTAAATTAGTTAGCCAGGTCCTGCCCACACAGGACATGCGGTAGTACGATGAGGCTAGCAAGATGCGGCTCGAAGACCGGTCCTTAACTAACTTGGGCGACTTCCAATAAAACCCTGGACCTCGATCATATAAATGAATCGATCCCGTGCATAAACATGCACCCACCCAAACATCCATTTCGCCCAAGTTCAAACCAATTTTCATTTTATTTTTCAAGTTAAATCATTTTTTAAAATTTATATGGTAAAAGCAATACTATAGCATCAAGTTGAATCGTAGTTGAACATTTGGCTAAAGTTCCCCAATTTAAACCATTTTGGTCTAAGCTTGTCTAAGCATAAACTTTTGTAATGTGTCTAGTTCATACTAATACACCAACTAGATTTTAACTACATCATCAAGGTATGTCTACTTCAATAGCAACATTTGGCTATACAAAGGAATTGTGAATAACTATATTTTAAAAATAGGGATTTAAATAACTTGAATATAAATACGCATGTAATAATAATTTAAAATAGAACTTAAATAATTTGAAATACTGGGATTCAAACATGATCAAATATGTAACTTGCCTTACTCAAAAGCTTGAGAATCTACTTCTTCGAGATACTCGGGTTCCTCGGAGTCATCGAAATCTACACGTGAAAACATAGCAAATTCAAATAAAACTCAAATAAATTCTAAATGAATTCCAAATCAAATAAATTTAGGATAGAAAGCTAGATCCTGATTTAAGATGAATTTAGAAATTTGAAAGACTCGAATCGGAGCTTGAACGAAGGAGAACGGGCTCTCGAAAGTTTTGAAATCACATGGTTGGAAGAGGTTCGACTACAGGGGGTCGGAAGGAGGTTTCAACTACCTGGTTAGAAGGAGATTCGACTGCACGTGGTCGGAAGGAGATTCGACTACAAGTAGTCAGAAGAAAGTTCCAACTACCTAGTCGGAAGGAGGTTTCAACTACACGTGGTCGGAAGGAGGTTCGACTACACGTGGTCGGAAGGAGGTTCGACTATACGTGGTCGGCAGGAAATTTCGACTACCTGGTCGGAAGTAGGTTTGACTACAGGTGGTCGGAAGGAGGTTAGACTACAGGTGGTCGAAAGGAAGTTTTGACTACCTGGTCGGAAGGAGGTTTCGAATACACGTGGTCGGAAGGAAGTTCGACTACACGTGGTCGGAAGTAGGTTCGACTACATGTGGTCGGAAGGAGGTTCGACTACACGTGGTTGGAAGGAAGTTTCGACTACCTGGTCGGAAAGTGGTTTCGACTACACGTGGTCGGAAGGAAGTTCGACTACACGTGGTCGGAAGGAAGTTCGACAACACGTGGTAGGAAGGATGTTCGACTACAGGTGGTTAGAAGGAGTTCGACTACTTGGGCGGCAGCGGTGGCGGGCGAGGTAAGGGAAGCACTACGTAGAACGTGGAGTCGCGAGACGAAGCCAGGGATATGGTTGATGGTGGCGGGGCTTCACTGCAGACGATGCAATCACCGGTGGCGAAAGCTTCGACCGAAGCGTTTGGAGCTCGCAAATCCAGTGAACGAAGGTGAGAGCGAGAGGGGGGAAATGGAGGGAAAGAGAGGGAGTGCGGAGGGTTCCCGGTGCTCCTATTTATAGAGGCTGAGAAGGAGATAGGGAGGAGTTCGACGGCAGGGATGCACGAGCGAGCTCTCGCTGGCGTAGGGCATGGCGCGACCGGCGAGATTCACCAAGAGAGAGGGGTATGTGCGGGATTGACAGCGGCGAGACGGGGCATTCAAAGCGCGCAGAAGAACAGGAAGGAAAATACACCACCGACGATGACTTTTTTAGTGGTCGTGACTCTGCGCGGACGCGGCTCCGAATGGGGCGGACCAGAGGGCAGGTGAGCGAGGAGACAGGGCGACGAGGCACGGTTGGGTCAACAGGAGTAGGTGAGGGAGGAGACGGGGTAGATACCGAGAGAACGGGGTGGTCGAGGCGCTGCGGCATGGTAATCTGAGCAGCAGGGCAAGGGCACTGGCTTCGAGATAAAGACAGAAGAAAACAACAGGAATAAACGGGAGAGAGAGAAAAGAAAAGAAGAAAAAGAAAGAAAATCCAAAAATAAAATAAATCCAAAAATTTCAATAAAATTTTATGAAATACTTTGGAACCTGAATAGATCAAATAAAATAAGTTTGGATTTATCTGAAGTTTATTTTAATCATTTAAAACATTTTTCATTCACAAATTCAATTTATGCTTGAGATTAATCCAATAAAATTTAAATATTTTCTTTTATTTTAAAGCTTAAAAAAGACTCTAGAAATAGAATAGAATAATTTTTATTTAATTGGAGTTTATTTTACTCATATTTAAGTTATTTTTATTTCTAAAATTTTAAATTAAGCTTTAACAAATTCGGAGAAATCGAATGGTGATTTTTATTTTGAAAACTTCAAAAAGGCCTGAAAATAAAATAGATTATTTTTGAAATAATAAAAAATACTTCCAACTTGAAGCTGGCTTTTATTTTTGCACATAACTATTTTTAAAATTTTGAAAGACAAGAGAAACCTTTTTAACTGTTAGAAGATCAAAAAATTAAATAGATTTCTCTTTTTAACTTTAAATCCAAAGTAAACCCATAAACTCATTTAAATTTTCTTTTTGACTTTTAAACACTAGAAAATCCAAGAAAAAGCAATAAAAGTCTTTTTAAATTTTTAGAAAGTCAAGGAAACTCTTTTATAACTCAAAAAAAGCAATTAAATAGTAACTTTATTAATTTTAAATAGTAATAGAACTTTGGGATGTTACAGATGGCTTCAACAGCAACAGCTCTCCCCGGCTCAAATCAACTGACATAGAGATCACAACGGGGTTCAAAGAGGCGAGGGGATGCTAAAGGAGGAGGAGATGGACGGAGAAGCTCGTTGGAGTTGGAAGAAGACGGTGACAACGACGGTGGTTGGAGATGAAGAAGATGATGTGGATCCGACAGTACACTGCACCAAAGGTGAAATCGATTGAGCGATTTAGTCTCCAGGAGGAAATGATGCAACGTGACGTGAGTGGTGAGGCAAGAGCTCACCAAGGACAAAAGCTTTACTCTGCGGAGCACGACGGAGCGTGCACCGGAGGAGTTGAGAACGATGATGGTGTTCTGGGTGAACCAGAGAGAGAGAGAGAGAGCCTACGGACGGGCAAAATGGAGATGGTGAAAAGTGGGGAGGAAGCAGAAAGGTGCAACTCGGGCTTTAATGATGAGACAAGGGCACTCTCCTCGTGACTTCTTCACGGGTCGAGGGTGTCATGGGATGGCTTGAGCATGCCAACGCGGCGTTGGTGATGGTGAAGCGAGGGCACAACTACAGCGAAGGGGAGCACGACTTTGTTAGCCCCATTGTCGGGTTGCGCTTGTCGTGTGCGTGCTCTAGTGCGACATGCGGGAGGTGGAAGAGGACACCTAGCGGGTGGGTCTTGGGTCCACCGGCCAGCGGCGGCGGCGAAGCGAGGATGTCACGCAGCTAGACTGGGCCGAAATAGAAGCAGTCTAGACCGAGCTGAAATAATTCAGCCCGACAAGGATTTATGGATTTTAAAATATTTTTCGATTTGATTAATTCCAAAAATCAAGTTTCAATTTTTAAAATTAGCAAACCAACTCCAAAAATTATGAAAATTTCTGGGGAGGCTGCTTAGATTATTAGGAACTCAAATGGATTATTTCTAGGTTTTGACCAAGCTTTGATTGATTTCAAAAATTCAAAACAATCGGTAGAAATTAGAAAAACAATCTTTTTAAATAAATGCAAATTTTTTTGAAATCCCTCATAAAATGCATAAAATGATTAAATTGAAACAATAAGTCTGGTTTTGAAATTTTTGGATGTTACACCGGATCCCCAAGCGTCAATGTCTAAAAAAGAGTTGAAAGATCCCGCTTTGCTAGTAAAAGTGTGCCCCCAATTTTGATGGCCTACAACATGTTTAGTTCGTACCAAACTTTTCCATAACCAAATTAGCCAAGTTTGACTTTTCGTGGCAAGTGTTTGGTTTCGAGCCACAGTTTGTGGCGTGTCACACTTTCATAGCCCCCTACCCCACCTGTCATAGACTTATATGCTAGCAAATTTTTGACAGATTAAGGGTTGTCGAATACAAATATTTCTATTTTATATGATGAAAATAATGTATATAAAGAGGAACATATCAATCATCGAATGTTTATTTTATCGTCACTGCCCTTTATCTCAATCACTTGCGCTGAATAGAAAGGAGAAGATTTGTACAACAACAATGGTGGGCATAAGAATCTACCCCTATCGAACTTCAATGAACAAGGCGGACAAGAACACCTCTACCCCTTAGGGCATATACAATGATATATACGATCGCTAATACTCTTTATGCCATCTATAGGTAAAATTAGAGACAACTTATTATGAGTTGCCTTTGAGTTATGTATATATGACCACACAAATTGTACAGACAGTATGGATATAACAGCAAAACAGTCGTCCATAAGGGTTTTATAGACTGTCTGTTGTATGCTAGACAACTTCATTCTCTCTTTTTATTTTTTATGACCCACATTATTAAAATTTTACATAACAAAAATAATAAACCGCTGATGGCACCCACCGTACGGACCTTTAGAACACAACTATAGATGCCGAGATGCGAGAACCTACACTACCGGACGGGGAAGGCGGAAAGAGCCATCCATCCCTCTAGAAGGGCCTATGTAGCAGGTCCCCATTGTTAAGAAACCGGGACCAGGACTCCGAAGAGTCCTGGCCCAGGACCCCGGAGAGTCTTGGCCCAGTTGAACTCCTCATCCCGTAGTCTATAAATAGAGGGTCTCCCCGTCTCATTGTAACCCTGATTATTTCAAAGCAATAAAGCGAAGACTGAAGTCCTCTTATATCTCTGTGTTCAATCTACTGTTGTGTTCTTGTGTTCTTCATTCGTTCTTACGATTCTGATCATTGTATACGAGGTACCCGTTCGGACTGGAATCTCCAGCGACGGTTACTCAACACGTTATCAGCACTCAACTCTGTTTTTGATTATTTGTGATTATTTATATTGCTTTTAATCACTGAAAATAGCAGTAAATCATGAAAATGCATGGAAAAATACGGGATATCAAACTGGGAGTTCGAAGAGCATTATGAGAATTTTGCAACCATTTTATGTAAATTATCAGCAGTAACCCTATGAACTTTTTGCATGAATATGAAAAATGACTGCCATCACGAACCAGAAGTTCGAAAGAGTTGGCCCAGCATGGTCAAAATTTGTACAGTCTTCAACTCTGTGATAAGGTAATCACGGATGAGCAAAAGATTGACAAGACCCTCTCTACCTTCACCCGAATGCGGTGCAATCTGCACGCAATTATTGTCAAAATAGCTACAAGGAGTATGCCGCAGTGATTGACATCAAGAAAATTACGAAAGCACAAGATGATGTTCTAAGAAAGAACTACATCTCACAGCCACCTAGTATCAATGTTGGCCATGAAGCCAATACTAGTAGCTACAAGGTAATGAAGCCTCTCACGAAGGAGGGGGCAAGAAGGGTAAGGTCGTCAGTCGCACGTAATTGGTGTTTTACAGTCTAAGAAAAGGGGCAAAGGATAGCATGAGGCACACCTCACCATTGCAGGCACGGAAGATCCACACCCATTAGTTGCACTTATAGATGTGGACAGCCTAGTAGCAGCCCCCATCATCCCTCCTTTGGACATAGCAGCGGCCACAGCCGTAGTTGCCCAAGAGGAGAAGATCGCCATGTAGCAGATTGAGCCAGAAGTTTCTGAATACTTCGTTGATTCGATCTAGTGCACGCATTGCACCCAGATCCTTTTACAGTCACTTGCAGTTTGTGATTATGAAGGAACTTTAAATAATGGTTGCAAACTCTAGAAGAGCAAAGCATTAAAATCTTATGATGAGTCCTGCATGAATTATATTCCCGTATCTAAGATAGCAAGTTATGTTTTGATATCTGAAGTATTTTATTTATGTGTTGTTTGATTTCTGCTATATATTAATAAAGTACATTATATTAGAACGCATGTAGCGCTCTATGGAGGAAGTGTGCTTAGCAGGTAGTGGCACAATGAATACCAACTTGAGAGAGACTGAATTTTTCAGTCGATCAATAAGAATGCTTGTAGCCTTACGATAATCGCAGGCAGCGATACATGTATAATAGGCTCAGGAAGGGCCATAATTATACTCCCGATGGACACAACTTTGGTCATTAAAGAAGCCTTATTGTGCCCATAATCGACTAGAACTCTCAAGGATATTTGCGCTAACGGTTTCCACGTAGAGACTGAAGAAGAGCATGGTAAGGAATACCTGCTCATTACAAAGCGTGACGAAAATAAAAAAAAATGGTATTAGAATGACTTCCTTCATTTGAAAATGGGCTATACTACACTAATATTAAGGCATATGCAGCCTATACTGCCCCGAAAACTATATTTAGAAGCTCTAAACCTCTTCTATCTCTAGCATGATAGATTATGCCACTTAAGTCTTAGGATGATGAGAAATATAATTAACAATTCACAGGGACATAATGTCAATGTAAAGAACTTCCCGAATCAGGAAGATTTTGTCTGCCCTGCATGTGCCACCGGGAAACTGATTACTAGACCCTCTACTCTGAAAGTAAAGGATGAAATCCCTGCATTCCTGGACCGTATCCAGGGTGACACTTGCGGTCCTAAACAGCCACTGTCATGACCATTTAGGTATTTTATGGTGCTCATCGATGCTTCCTCGAAATGGTCGCACGATTGTTTATTATCTATGAGAAACTCCGCTTCTGCAAAGCTAATCTCGTAGATAATTAATATTAAAAATAATTTTTCTGATCATCATGTGAAGTCCACCAGAATGGACAATGCCGGAGAATTTACTTCGAGGGCATTTGATGATTATTGTGTGAAAATGAGAATTAAAATTGAGCATCCCGTACCGCATGTCCACACCCAGAATGGACTAGCATAATTGTTATTTACCAACTACATATTGGGGACACGCAGTCCTGCACGCAGCAACTCTCATCAATTTTAGACCACTAGCATATAACATCCATTCACCTATGCAACTAGCGCAAGGGTCAACCCTGAAAATTTCTCATCTTTGAAGGTTTGGTTACAAGGTTTATGTACCTATACCACCACCACATCAAACTGAAATGGGCACTCTCCAAAACTCTGGGATATACGTTGGTTATGAGACAACATCCATAATCAGGTATGTGGACCCCATGACAGGAGATTTGCATGCAGCCCGCTTCGCTGATAGCATATTAGATGAGAATTATTTCTCGTCATTAGGGGGAGGAAATCAACCCTTGATGAAAAATGTCGAGAAATAGAGAAGTCCAGAAGATAATTGAAGTCTAGAAAACAATTGAAGTCTAGAAGATATTTGAAATCTATGCATATGACCCGCGCACTAGTGAAGCAAATAGAGAAGTTTAGAAGACAATTGAAGTCAAGAAGACAATTGCAGTCCAGAAGATAATTGATTTGCAAGCATTAGCGAATCAACTGCCTAACCACTTTAGTGATTTGAAGTGCGTGACCAAGTCGCATATGCCTGTACGCAATGCACCGGAGAGGGTTGAAATACCGATGAAGGTATCCCTAATCCCGTCTTAAGGCCTCTGAAAGGATGAGAACTCCGGCCCCTCGAATCCGAAGTAACCAGGGACGCTTGGTGAAAAAGGATAAGAAGGACTTGACACAGCCGATCACCAAAGTACCCCAGAATCAAAAGGGGAGCCAGTTGAGACCTGGCACCAGTATGGAACCTTCAGAAAAGGCATACTAGAATTGAACATCCCCATGAAGGGAGACATCAGCATGGATGTATGCGCACACATCAGAGCTGAAAAATTAAAGGGACTTGGTCCGCAATTGAAAGCAGCAACGAGCAAGTAGAAGTATCGCCCTATGAAGAAATAGCTATAAATTATGTGACCACGGGAGAATCTATGAATAAGCCAACAACCAATGTCGATATTTACTTTGCAAAGAAAATTGCCACAATCATCAATCTTGATCCAGAGCCTGCATCGCTCGCTGAATGTAAGAAAAGATCAGATTGAAAAGATTGGAAGAAGGCAATAGAAACTAAATTGTTCTATCTGAATAAAAGAGAGGTGTTTGGGCCTGTAAGCTGCACACCTCCCCATGTGCACCCTGTAGGGCATAAGTAGGTATTTGTTCAAAAGAGAAATGAAAGAAGCAAGGCTCGTTGAACAAGGTTTCACTCAACGTCCGGGAGATTGTTATGAAGAAACCTATTCCCCGGTCATGGGCGGAATTACCTTTAGATATTTATCTCAATGGCAGTGAACTTTGAAGTTAGAAGTGAAATTGATGGATGTGGTAGCTGCATACCTTTATGAAAATTTGGATTCAGACATTTATATGAAGATACCTGAATGTATCCCTGTCCCGAACCAAGATAGAGCAAATAGAAATCTATACAGTGTGCAACTCAGAAAGTCACTGTATGAATTGAAGCAATCAGGCAGAATGTGGTATGATCGCTCGAAGCGATTTTCTATGCAAGAAATGCTACACGAACAATGAGAATTATCCCTGTGTATTTATACGATGATCCCATTTTGTATAATCTCAGTGTATGAAGATGATCTGAATATCATTGGAACCCTAGAAGGTATTAAGAAAGAAAGCTCTTACCTGGAGTCGGAGTTCGAAATAAAAAGATTTGGGTCAAACCAAATAATGTCTAGTCTTGCAGCTTGAGCATACCCCGGATGGGATTCTAGTACATCAGCCAACCTACACTCAGAAAGTGTTGGAAATGTTCGGCTTTGAAAAGACATATCCTTCGAAAGTGCCGATGGTCGGGAGATCCTTCTAGCAAGACAAGGACCCGTACAGACCTAAAGAAGAGGAGGAGGAAGTCCTGGTACCAGAATTCCTGTAGCTGAGTGCAGTAGGAGCACTCATGTATTTAGCAAACTGTACTAGATCAGGCATTGCATTTGCTGTAAATATATTAGTAAGGTATAGTACAAAACCTACCAAAGGCATTGGCATGAAATAATGGACATCTTCCGTTACCTCCAAGGAAGCAAAGAGCTTGGTCTATTCTACAGAAAGAACCAAGACCTGTATATGAATGGCTATGCAGATGTCGGGTTCCTATCGAACCCGCATACAGCCAAGTCGCAAACATACTATGTATTCCTATGTGGTGGAACTGCAATTCCATGAAAATTATCTAAGCAAAGTCTTGTATCGACTTTGATGAACCACTTGCAAATCATAGCACTGTACGAGGCCTCACAAGAATGTGCTTGGCTTCGGCAAAAGATTCACCACATTCAGCAGTCATTTGGATTGAATACCGCGCAAACCCCCACAATTATCTATGAAGATAATGCAGCTTGTGTTGCACAACTGCAAATGGGTTATGTGAAAAGTACCCTCACAAAGTATACCAACCCCAAGTTATTCTATGCTCATGAATTGTAAAAGATGGACGAAATTAAAGTACTGCATACTAAGTCATGTGAGAATCTTGCAGATTTATTCACTAAAGTCACTTTCAGCATCTAGCTTTGAAAGATGCATACGTAGAATTGGAATGATAAGACTTAAAGAAGTGCAGAATTCAGGGGGAGAATCTTCACGAACTCATTATTGAATCTTGATCACGAAGATCGAGTACCCAAAGAATAAATCCCGGAGATAAAATGAAATTGAGTGGATTGTACTCTTTTTCCCTTACGAGTTTTCCTGAAGTTTCTCGGCTAAGGTTTTTGATGAGGCAATTCGTGCAACACAGTAGAACGCATGACATGTACGCTTTCTCCAAATTTTTCTCATTGGGTTTTTTTGGAGTTTTGACGAGATATGAACATGTTGGATGAGTGTCCAAGGGGGAGTGTTAAGAAACCAGGACCAGGACTCCGAAGAGTGCTGACCTAGTACAGGCCCAGGACCCCGGAGAGTCCTGGCCCAGTTGAACTTCTCATCCCGTAGTCTATAAATAGAGGGTCTCCCCCTCTCATTGTAACCCTGATTATTCCGAAGCAATAAAGCGAAGTCTGAAGTCCTCTCATATCTCTGTGTTCAATCTACTGTTGTGTTGTTGTGTTCTTCATTCGTTCTTACAGTTCTGATCATTGTATATGAGGTACTAGTCCCCCCTTCGCTACTCCCAGTCCCTCACTACCCCTGACCGCCCTGTCCCACCTTCCAGCTCTCCCACGCGGCCCCACCACCTGGGCGGCCACTCCACAACTGTCCCAGATGAACAAACCAAACACCGGCACCAAATCTCGCGACACGTAGAGATGGGCGAAGCCGGAAGCAGCAGCGAGGCGATGAGGAGAGAGTAGCGCGACGCGAACTCGCCGCCAAATCCAAACCCCAGCACCCAAGGAGGAGGACGACGAATCCAGCGCTCTCCTCCCCCACAAAACCCTAGCCGGGCGGCGTTGGTCAGATCTTAGGTAGCGGGAACGAGGGGAGTGGGGATGTCGGACTCGGCGTCGATGGCGGCCGCCATCGAGGCGCGGTTCAGCAACCGCGACCTCATCGGCCGCGGCTCCTTCGGTGACGTCTTCAAAGGGTTGGTTTGCGGAATCCCCCCTCTCGCGCCCTGATTTCTTTAATCTCTTTTCCCCGCACGCGGATTTTTGAGCTGACGTGTGGCGGCGGAGGCGGCGGCGGCGGCTGTCCTGTGGAGCTGTTCGTTTCGCTTTCGGTCGAGCGGCATTGGGGATTCGAGTGTTCGGGCTCGAGATGGTGTACAGTTGAGGGGGGAATTTCGGTGTTGGGGCGGCGGGATTGAGCTAACTGAGTGGCCAATCGAGTGGCGTTTATGACGTTTCTCACCGACTTGTTCATGTTAGTAAGGTGGCATTGGTGGTTTGATCGGGATCTGCGTGGAAAGGATGCGGTTTGAGTGCAGGGAGAGGGATTTAGGAATACAAGCAGTGCTAGTTGGGTCAATTTAGTGCCTAACCGAGATAGGCTTACACAAAATTTGTGCTAATTTCTGTGTGTTAGTTGAGTGGCACTAGTGTGGGATGGCAGGGTACCCGACTTGGGTTCTATATATCGATCGTCTGGCTTCAATCAGGTGTGAAAAGCTATCCGTATTAGGAATATGCTTGCCAGTTCCGCATACTTGTGTAAAGCTGAATCTCTTTTATTCATGGAGAATATGTGTACTTCTATGTTGGTGAAACTTGTAGCGAGGAGCTCAGGCAACTTGTGTAGTTGATTGTTCCCTTTGGAAACTCACACTACACTATTGAATGCGGAGTTGCTGACCATTAATAGTGAAGTGGTAGAAATGAAATTTCTTGTGATTGGTTGAGACACAGATTTGTTATAGTCAGTCTCTCTCTCTCATTGGACACTGATTTGTCTGGTCTCAGACTATTGTAATAGAGACAATGACGCTAGCCAAATACTATTCGAAATGGCTATATCCTATAAGCGATGCTTTCATTATTTTCACCATCTCCTATTTATTAAGCCAATTCAGTAGTAATTGCACTCGAGTATGAACCAACTTGGTTCATAAGCATTTTTTCTTGAACTTTCATGCTCTTTACTGTTCATTTAGGTGTCAAATCTCATATGGATTGTTCTGAAATGATTAGTTATTTCATTATTTGTTTGATGCTAGTGTTGTACTTCTAATCTTTTTATTTTCCTCTTTTTTGGGGGATGATAAATTTAAATGCTTATTGAATATTCGCTTGTGTTATTTGTTAATAGGTTTGACAAGGAACTGAACAAGGAGGTTGCAATAAAAGTGATTGATCTGGAAGAGGCGTGCGTCCCTAGCCTGAACTTCACTTTGACACCTTATTTTTAAATTAACATTTTAATTATCAGGTTTTAGTTTTACACTAGAAATCCACCTATTGCTAATTGCATTATTTTCTGCTTTTTACAACCATGATATCCATTTGTTTTAGGATGGGAAAAGGTTAAGTGTACTGATGCTAATATATTTCTTAACCTGTATTCTACACAATTTGTTTAAATGGGAAATTCCCACTTTTGCTGCGAAATTGCATCCCTTGGTCTAGTGACTCTAGTCTGATGATCATATACTATTATACATTACATTTCCTCCAATTAATGCTGTAAATCTAGCGTGTAACTATATCACCACTTCATTTTCCCAGGAAGTAACTTATTATTATGAAAAATGCAGATTCGTGTATGTAATGTTGAAAGATATAGACGGCAGGGTAACCTTATGTCATATTGGTAATTAAAATTTTTTTTTAGGAAAATAATAGTAGCTAGTTGATGCATTTGTTTCCCCTTTAGATGTGTCTGGTCCTTTTGATATCATTTTCTCCCCGAGAATTTCATCCAAGTTATTAATATGTCTTTTGAACCTATTCTGCAGTGAGGATGACATTGAAGATATTCAAAAGGTTGTACTTTCACCTTATGCACTATGTTGAATGCTAGGTTATCATGGGATCAACTTAGCATGCAGTTGATGTGGAAAGTTCTTTTCCTAAAAGGATTTATTTATTTTGCAGGAGATATCTGTTTTGTCACAATGCCGGTGTCCGTATATAACTGACTATTATGGCTCTTATCTTCATCAAACCAAATTGTGGATAGTAATGGAATACATGGCTGGTGGCTCTGTTGCTGACCTAGTATGTTATGTATATTTTATATCTTGGTTGACACAAAAAACGCTTTATACCATGTAGATAATAGTGAAGCTAATGAATCATTGTAAACTAAGTTCAAATTTTGATGTTGCTCTGACTTCTGTTTCCTTATGCAGCTCCAAGCAGGCCCTCCTCTGGACGAAATGTCTATTGCATGCATTCTAAGGGACTTGTTACATGCAATTGAATATCTACATTCTGAAGGAAAGATTCACCGTGACATTAAAGGTCTTGATTACTCCTCGCCTTTTCCTTGTTTTCTTATCTGGATTTTCCTCACAAATATCAACTACTGCTTGGATAAAAGATCAAAAGACCAACCTGATAACCCATAGGACCCTGAAGCTGCTTCAATATTCTGAGGATGTAAACTGGATCTGATCTTTCCATTGAGCTGTGTTTGCTTCAGGTAGTCATGGATAATTTGTCCAGATGGGTTTATCTTGTCACCTGTAGGATATATGATCCCTTGTTGTTTAGTGTGTTAGATATCTCTTTCTACTTAGCTATCCCTTGTTAGTTAGTATGTTCGTTAACCTTCTCTGCTATGCAGTTAAGTTAGCTAGTTGGAAAGAATACTTGATCAATTAATTGAGCTGCAAGTGTAGAGTCAGAGGTGGGTATTGTACCGTCAATAGCTGGGTCAAAGTTGTTAGTGGGCTAGATAACCACCTGTCTATGACTCTATTCTCTCCTGTCCACGAAGCACAAGAACCCTTAAAACCACAGCACAGGAGGATAGGGATGGCGTTCCTCTGTTCTGTAAGAACTAGTAGGCTAATAGCACTTTCACATTGTCATTAAGCGGTTCAGGTCAAAGCATACTTTCATGAGAAAGACCATAGATATATTGTTAGTGGTTTCTTGTTTTTTCTCGTTCATTACAAATATTTTTCTGGAGACCTATCCACTCCTTCCGAACTGCCCTAATCAGGTGGGGTAGGCAGGTAGGATGCGGGTCAAGAGGCAACCAGCCCCCTCCCACCCCATTCTGGTGTACTTAAATTACATCTTATATTTTTATATTTAGTTAGTTGACACTTTGGTTTTATTGATACAGTAAAGTTATTTTTTTATTAACCTGGAGTCGCCAGATTTATACACAAAAGCCGGATTTTTTTTTGTTATAAAATTCAAATTGGATAGATTAAGATGCGGAAGGGTGGGTGAAAAATTCCATTCCCTGTTAGAGTAGCATGAGGCTGGATGGATTGAAAATTTTAAAAGTGCTGGTCAGCTGGCGGATATGGAAGGAGAGCAAAACCCTTGCAAAACCTACCCACAAACCTAAGAGGCCTAAGTTTAGCTCTGGATAGTTTGCAATGCCCTGCCACTGGTACAATGCTGTGCAGAATAATGGTCAAATAGTCGTGTATGTAAAGATAAGGAGAGTTAGCGACTTAGCATGCAGTTGTATGGGTTGCCAATCTACACCATTGGTTATACATTTTATGCTAGTTGAATGTAGCATTGATGACATACATACAAATGATCCTACTGTGTAAGGACTAAGGATTGATTAATCTGGGGATGTTGTCTTCAGTGCATTTTTTTTATCTTGCTTTATTTAATACCAAGTATAACACACATTGTAATAGACAACATCATGTGAATGTTTTGCAGCTGCAAATATCCTCCTGACTGAAAGCGGAGATGTGAAGGTATAAATTTTCTACGACTTGTGGATGATTCTATGTTTTATTGACAATAAATTTATTAATTATTAGCATAATATCTTTCTAACGTTAGTATGTGTTTTCCATAGGTTGCAGACTTCGGTGTTTCTGCACAGCTGACAAAAACAATGTCTAGGAGAAAGGTACCATCTTAACCATGATTCTGTGATGTCACGTGCTCAAATTACTAAGTGTTTCTGCATATGCCTCAGGAACCTACCAAACTCTTCTCAACTTCAGCTTTTATTGACTGGGTTGTATGCTTGTATGTATAGTGGTTCTACTCATAAATGGAAGCTTTGGAGTAGAAATAGAAATAGTCTTGCTTGTTTTTTATCGTAGTTACACTCACCTAAATAGCTGTTGTTTTCACATAGGTAAACTGTCAGTTTCTATTTTTGACAAAACTTGGTGTGTTTGCTATATACATCCTATGCTGTTAAATATTCAGAAGCGAACCTTTTGAGCTTGAATGAATGTAGCACGTCCATTGCTGCATTTTTTAAATATTTTTTCTTTTAGTGTAAAATACACCTTTTCCAATCTAGTGAATGGACCTCCGTTGGCATCGTTAGTACTTTGTCCTTGTTGGGTGGATGTGGGCTGACCTTTAATTGCAGAAAACATTTAGGCAGGGTTTTTAAAATTGGATACAAATCGGATACCTTGGTGGTTGGTAGTGGTTCCAGCCAGTGCAAAATACTGTTTTCACTTTTCAGTAAACTGGTAACTGGCAGTTCACGAGGAACCAGCTAATAATTAATAAATGACTGGTTTTCAATGAAACTTGGTAGAATTAATGAATTATATACATATTGTTTTCCCTTTCTAAACACTGTTTGATATTGTGTCTACATACGACTTGGTTGAATCATTGTGTATAATTCATAAACTGGTCTATCATGGATCAAAATGCTCAAATATGTGGTTCCAAAACTGCCCCAAAACAAACATGTTTGTGATTGCTGCTTACATTGGCATGTACAACTTCACTGGACTAAGGAACCTTGCACATGTCCTGACCCCCATATATGGTACTCCATACGCATATTGTCTTTCTCTTCATTTTCCATTTACAATTATGATTGATTCTTTACTCCCTCCATTCACAAAAGAGTGACACCCTAGAATGCATGCAGTCAAACCCTATTAATTTTGACCAAAGATATGATTTACAACGTATGGTTTGGATGTATGCAAACGATATGAGTGAATTTTTCATAAAAAATACTATCATAATATTGCATTTTACAACTTTTTTTGAATATATAATAAGAGAATTTAGTGGTCAAAGGAGTATCTTGTTGACTTTGAAAAGTAAAAAACATCACTCTTTTGTGACGGGAGGGAGTATTATTTTGGAACCCAAATGGGAGAATTCTGTCATATACTACAGTCTACAGCTACCATCTGGTGAGCGCCAGATCGGGTGATGTGGCATTCATATTGATCTGGGTGGTAGGGCAAAGCAGCCGTGAGCCCGTGATGATTCCTGGGAATTATATTGAGGTAGGTTTTGCAGAGTGTAGGGAAGGGAGGGAGTGGACGGTTCATGGAAAAGACTGAATAACCAAAGTGTCTCAAGTTAGGTTTTTGATTTGTACAACCACACGCATGTTTGTATCAACTGAATGTGCAGTAGATGGAAGTCCCGTTATCTGCTATGTTGATGTGGACATGTGGTAGCATTTTAGCTTAACAACGAGCTTACTTCCCTTTGTTGGAATTCTGTACAGGGAAATCTTTGTTGTTTTGCAAATTCACATAGATTAACTCAAAATATACCTCGGTACTTAGCTTATGGCTTTGAATTGTTCAGACATTCGTTGGAACTCCCTTTTGGATGGCACCTGAGGTTATTCAAAATTCTGAAGGGTACAATGAAAAGGTATTTGTGCATTTGTTAAACATTTTGCTTATTGAGCTTTGTTAGATAAGTTTGTGTCTCAATGCAGGCGGATATCTGGTCTTTAGGTATAACTGCTATAGAAATGGCAAAAGGTGAACCCCCTTTGGCAGATATTCATCCCATGAGAGTTCTTTTCATGATACCCCGTGAAAATCCTCCTCAGGTGACTTGACTAATTTTTAACGACTGTTATCAAGTGCATCATTGCAATTTATCCAAGCATCTGCTAAGCATTTCTTAGCGAGAAGATAAGCGGTATATTTATTAACATGCAGCTTGATGAGCATTTCTCTAAACCGATGAAAGAGTTTGTGTCACTATGTTTAAGGAAGAATCCAGCAGAGGTAAAATTCTTATTTTGCGGTTCTGCCTGTACCAGGAATCACTTCCTCTGCATCAAGGATCGAAAAACCGTTTCCGGTGGAGATCCCGCCGGGGAGCCGGGAAAAAAAACCGGCCGGTTACCGGTTTTCCAGGAAAAAAACCGGTTGAATTTCGCATGAATTCGCTTGAAAACCATCCGAAAATCGAAATTTCAAATTTGAATTTGCAAACTCCGAAAAAACCGGACGGTATTTAGATTCCCGCTACCCACCGGGAAATCCGGTTATCTATCCCTGCTCTGCATTGATTTGACAGAGAAGTTTCAGATTCATAAAAACAATGTTGTTGAGAACTGTTCTCACTTTGCTTTGTTCTTTTGAACATTTGTTCTTTGCAACATCACTAGTTTTGTACTGGTCATTGGTTTGGTAGTCCCACCAGTTGTAACTAAGATTACAATATGCTATGAAGGGCTCCATTCCTGCCAGATATAAGCGTAATGTAACTAGAGAAGGGGAATGAAATGACATCTGAGGATGTTTTATAGAGAAACAGGGACAATACAACAGCTTTGTGGATATTTCATGCTATATTGTAAATTTTGTACATAATTTTACATAGATGTTTTGCCAGTTTAGTTTTGCTATATTGTAAATTTAATAGCAAAACTTTTTTGGTGTGAGTCTCTAGGTCAATCTTATTTGAGAATTATTAACAAGCTAATGTCATGTCTAGGCTTGAAATATGGTGCATTTTATAGCTTGTCACATTTTGCTTAATGTTTTTCCTTTATAACTTTCTCAGAGGCCTAGTGCTAAGGAGCTTCTTAAGCATCGCTTCATAAAAAATGCCAGAAAAACTCCAAAGCTTTTGGAGAGAATAAGGTATGTGATATACTTTTCTTCTCAACAAAACAATTGAGTAAAGCACACTGTTTGTTTAACTGATAATTGAAGTGTATCAATATCTATCTCATTCTCCTATTGTGCCTCTATTGCTGATATTGGCAGAGAGCGGCCAAAATTTTCAGTAAAAGACAGCATGGATGACACAGAAAATGGCCAAACACATGTTGAAGAAGATGATGGTGGTACAGGTACTATCAAGGTGAAGAGGGATACAAAAGATGCAGCTTCTCCTCCCAGGTAGGTTTGATAAAACAGTTAGTAAACTTGCTCTGCTTTTGTCTTTCTGTGCCTGATTATTTTTGTTCTATCATAGTCAAGGAACGGTTAGGAAAGCTGCTGGCTGGGATTTTCCTGATAGATCAGAGGGCACAGGAACTGTTCGAGGTGCTTTAAGACCACCGCAAATCACCTCCACCAAGGATGGTAGATTTGATACACCTCATAGTCCAAATACACCAAAACATACAGCTGATCGAGAAAATCAGTGGAGAACATCACGGACTGGATCTGAAGAATCGCTCTCAACAAACTTGTCTCAGAGAGAAGCACAGAGTGAATATGGGAGACTAGAAAGTTCTACAGAAGATGTAAGATCTTTATCAGATGGCATGCAACTTGGTTAATGGTTAATGCTGTTTCTAACTGTGGGTTATTTACCAGAGTGACCAATCTGTAAGTGGGTCAGGAACTGTTGTGTTACGCTCTCCAAGAGCATCTCAGGTGTATGCAGCAGCTACTAATCATAGTTCCAAGGTACATAAAGATTGTTTTTAGATTTTTAATATTGGTGGTCCTACTTTTCCCTAAAGACAAGACACGAATAGAAGTAAGCAGCAGCATCTGATACATCTTACTTATTAGCCTCCCAGCAGATTCTCCTCGTATGAAGATATGCCTTCCAGTGGGACAGTTGTTCCGAATCAAAGTGAAGAACCAGAAACTGTGCAATCTTCAAGGTCAAGGTCGGGGGTTCAAGAAAAAGCATCAAGTGCTTCACTTGAGGATAGTGCTACTAACCTTTCAGAGGTGATGCAGATGAACATGTTTTTTGCTGCCAATTTCTTGCTTGTGGTTAATGGTCAATGCATAGTTATTTATGTACTTGAGCAATACATGCAGGCAAAGGCTGCTCTACAGGCTGGGTTAAGAAAGGGAAATGCTCGAGAAAGATCAGTTATCAACAAACATGAAAAGGAATCACATGAACCTAGATTTTCTGGGGTAAATTGTCATGAGGTTCCAAGGTACTTCAAGTTTATGTTATCACTGTCTTGACTTAGCTGTCCGTTGATTGTATCATTCCTTAACAAAAGTATGTTCTTCACCCTAGTGAGAATGTTGACATGCAAAAAGGCCGCAAATCACGGCAGTTAGCTGATGGGCAATCAGCTCCTCGAGCTTCTGGTTCTGTAGCTTCACCTGCACTCTCATCATTGATAATTCCCTCTCTGAAAGAGGTAAAGTATTAGTATTTTTGGCATGTCCCTTCTTTCAATCTAAGTGTCTTTGTTACATTGAATTCTACTTATTTTACATTTGTATCTTTAAATCTTGTAAAGACCAAAGTGCATCTGTCTACTACTACTTCATTCAACTAGCTCTTCCTTTTTTGTATAAGAACTGAACTGAATATTAAGATAATCAAATCTCAACAATGGTTTAGTTGTCCCATCATTACGATATGCCACCATATCGATCTTTGCATCCCTTCAGAAATGTCTTCCAACTTTGATCTGTCTTGCTATCCTTTTGCAGGCTACTGGCAGCAAGTTTGAAGTGCCTGCTGTTCATACAGTCCTTGATTCCTTGATGGATCTGGAACACGAACTACCTGGATCCTGTGAGGTACTGGTTGGCAGATTGCTACATCGGCTAGGGAGGTGCGGCCTTCACTATGCTCTCTCTCTCTCTCGCTCACTCGCTCTCTCTCTCTCTCTCATGTGCGCGCTTGCTTGCTTGCTTTTGTGCATGTTCTCAGTTCATTGTGGCTCATGATACCTATCCTGCAGCTCGAAGGATCCCTCATTGCAAAGTCTTCAGGATACGGCAATGTCGATTTTCACAAAGAAACCTGAATCATCCTCAGAACCTGCCAGCAACAAGAAACTAGCTAATACGCCATCATTGGCTGCTCCTACCGTAAGCCCTCTGGCGAGGTTCCTTCTTACAAGGTTGGTATAGAGACATTACTTTTGCACCTTGCCATAATACCCACCCAAAACATGGAATGAGGTAACAGTTGCTGTCATTGGTGCAGGTGGCAAAACCAAGTCTCCCAAGATCTTAACTCCGTTTGATCCAGCCAATACAACATAGTATTTCATCTTGATTCGGTGTATAATTAATTTTGAGTGTACATAACGCTATCTCTAGAACTCTCATTTTTGCTAGATGTTGTCAGCAGCATATGCTGCCATCTGTTGTTTCATTTGTTGTGTTCATCGTGAATGACATATTTTCCTGCCCATTTTCAAATGTAACTGCTACCGCCGTACCTGTATAACATCTGAGGAACATTAATAACATATCCAAATCTTGTCGGTTACTAATATACTTGAAAATGTGTTAATTATTTGGCTTGGGATCTGTTGATTTTGGAGGCGCAAAATGATTAAAATATTTTCTTAGACAAGGATATTTAGTTCGGTACGCTTGAAATGACACCCTCAAGTTAGAAAATATGAACTCACATCTGTGCCATTTCGAAGAGGATCTTCGTACGCATTTGCCCCCAGGATTATGCCTTGGCTGTTCATCGATTACGCTGGTTCAGCGAGGATTCCTTCACCCACGGCATTTGCCAGTGCAATCTAGTGAGTAGAGAGGGAGAGCATCGACCGGGCTCTGTAATCGCTCTCTCGTCGGTTGTAAAGTAGTAACAACTTGTTTGCTGTAACAGGTATGTATATTCCGCCAATTGGTGAAGTACTCCAACTCCGCGGGCACGCGGAAAGCAGACTTGTAAGGTAACGATAGCCTTGCATCCTGTTTACCGAACAAATGTTTCTTTAGCTGATAAATGGTAAATTTGCATCAAATTTTTCTTCTGTTGGATCATCACTGCTAGCACCGATCATGGTAGGGCATTCACAATGGGGTCAACAAGAGGAGGTCCTAATGCTGACTAGGATGCATAGGATCGGCCTCAAACATAACAAGGGCGAGTTTTAAGCATAGAAGTGGAAAGAGTTAGAAGAGTGGTGTAGTCTAGTTGTTGGAAAAGATAACATTGTTTATTTGCATGTGTGTTCTACATATCTATAGGCGGTGTTATTAATTATGGTCAAATATACAAGATCTTATCATCACATATGGGCCTACTTTATGGATATCTGTAGCTTTAGACCATTACCGCCAACGATCTCCTCTTTCCGGGTAGGTTTATAGTCAAATATACAAAATCTTATCATCACATGTGGATCTACTTTATAAATACGCTTAGCTCTAGGCTATCACCGTCAACGTTATCTTCTTTCCCAGTAGGTTCCATCATCCAACAACTACATTATTCGAAAGCCAAACAGCAGGTAGCCAACGTGTTTTAATATAATTGGTCAGAATAGTATGATCTACATAAACACCTAGACGCACATCTGTTGCGTCGCTGCTGCTACACTTCGCCCACGGCGATCCCACCCCCTTCACTTCATTCCTCATACGAACCCGCTAATATTTTTTCCCCACCCACTAATCCGGCCGGGCCCCACCCGCAGCCTCCCCCACAAAAATAGCCGTTGCGCGCACGCTCACACCCACTGAGACCGTCACCTTAAGCCTTGCCCCCTTTGGCACACTGTTCGAATCTCCCGACCGTTAGACGACTCCTCCTCTCCAACGTTCTTCTCCTCCCACCCAGGCTCCTCATTCCCATCCCCAACACCTTCTTTCTCCTCCTCACTTCTCCCCCTTCCCATCGAGAGAAAGAGCAAGAGGTGAAAGGGTGAAACCCTAGGATAGACTAACTCGCGCGCCGGCCCTACCTAGAATTCCCCGCTTCCATGGCGCCGGACACGAACTCCTCCTCAGGCCCGGCGGCGCCGCCGCCGCCGCCGCAGTTCCAGGTGGACGAGGCGTACGAGTTCCGCGCACCCAAGTACTTCGACTTCGTCAACGACGAGACGGAGGACGAGGTCCGCGCCGCCGAGCGCTGGTTCGAAGCCTCCGTCAGCCACGCGCCCTCGCGTACGTGCGCCGCCCCCACTCGATCCTCCCCCCACCCCCTCCCTCCTCTTGCCAACCCGTCGCTTTTCTCCTGAAATTTATCGTGAAATTTCCTGTTCCTGCCCGCAGCGTTTGCGCCGAGGATCAAGGAGTCGAGGACGGAGGTCAAGATCGACAGCCTCTGCGACTTCGCGGACGCGGAGACGGCCCCCAAGGTAAGAAGAAAAAGCGAGGGAATTGCTCGAAATTTGCCCTGATTTTGGTTCCTTTTTTCCGTTCTAATTATCTGGCGATCTGTGAATTTGTAACGAACAGGAGGAGGCAGCGGGAGGCGTCGCTAATCACGGGGAGGATGTTGATGGGTAAGCGTTGGAGACTTCCCCCTTCTGAAATTTGTCCAAGATTCGTTGTGATTGGAAGTTAATTTTTTCTGTGTGACCACTTTTGGCTGTTCAGGAATGCGCAGGAGAAGAAAGACGGTTCATTCGCATTTGTATGTGATTGCTCTCTGATTTCCTGTGCTCTCTCCTCAATTCTTGGATTTAGTTTCTTGGAGCTCACATTCTGAATCCTTCAGGTCCCTGAAGTCAATCCCGGTGGGAATTGCGCCAATGACGGTAACCAGCGGCACGAAGAAAGGTTGCCTCCTTGGACCCCAAACTGCTTCATTCTATTTCTTGCTCCGTGTTTGGCATATGAATGACTGCCTTGGTTGTTTTGGACAGTGCGGCTGCATGTCCTGATGCAATGTCGGAGTCGCCGTCGGCGGAAGAGGAGGAGAAGGAATCACCCAAGTATTTTGAGTTCCCCCCTTCGAAAAACTCGGTTGCAAAATGTGGGTTGCTAACTATTTTGTTCAATCAATGCCAGTGGGGAATTGTGATTTCTGAATTATGACATTGACACTGGCGTGGCTTTAGCAGCAGATGGTGGGTCTAGCACGCCCAATATTCAGAGGTCTCCTCCTCCTCCTCCTCCTGTGAAAGTTGTCACTGCGGTGCCTACATGTGCCAAGTTGGTAGTAAAGACCGAAGCGTGCACTCCGAAGGTGCAGGCCAACGCGTCCAAGGGAGGTCTTGCGGCTGTGACTGGATCAAAGATCGTGCAACCGTCTGCTCTGAAGCTGTCCTCGATGAGTGTCAAGAGGAGTCTGATCAAGTAAGAGAAATATACACTCACACATACATATTGTTCTCTAATCTTGAGACGATTTTCTTAATGATGCCTGGGTTATTGGTTTTTAGGGGGGCTCGTGATGTGGTGGCCGGAAAGGCAGCTACTGCTGCTAATGACATCGCGCAAGAAAATCAGGCTGTGAAGAAGCAGAAGCTAGACGACGGAAGGACAAGACAGGTACTGGAATGAGACTATAGATGGAACTTACAAATTCAAGTCATCGTGAAGTTGTAAGATTGGTGACAGGAATGTTGTGTTGTGTTGTGTTGTGGTCAGATACTGAACGTGAAGACCCGTGTGTTGCCTCACAAGGGAAGAGGTGCTTTAGCAGGAAGCACCGAGATGACCCTGTCTTCCATGAGGAAGCACCATGACGATGCACACTCCCTGAAGGTAGATGCCAAAATTCTCTTCTGACTCTAATGATAGATTTCATTTTATGTTCAGTGGAGAGAGATGATGCAAGTGCAATGTGTGTGTGTGTGTTTTTTAATTTGGGTACTTATAGCAATTTTGTTCCATTTTCAGGAAGTTACTCCATATGTTTCGGCAGCGGAAATGGTTAAAAAGTTCGAATCAGGGAGTAGAGAGTTGGGCATCCCCCACAACAGATCAGTTTATCATGTTAGTATTCCTTTCCCCATTTCTGCTGTTAGCTATGTAGCAATGTACATTGCTTTCACATTTTTATTTGGGCAGTTGAATCCATGTAAAAGCTGATTGTCTTACAATAAAGACGGTGATTCTAATCCATTAATTATCAACAAAATATTGCCCATAATTGTAAAATTTAACATTGGGATGGTTACTTAAAAATGCAAAAGAAAAAAAAAGACCGCATATGTTCAATATTTTGTGTGTGCTTGTTTACTTTATTTTATTTGTTTTTCTTGGTGCATGATATCTCCACCGGTCTGGAGTTTGATAAAATTCTGTACATTCATTACATCTGAATACTTGATGATGAAAACAGTATTGCTAATTGACTAAGAGGTTTTTGATCCTATTGCAATTTGTATGCACAATGTAGGAGGATGCAGCAACTGCACTAAAGAGAAGGCCTAAGCTTATGCTAACAAGGCCAAAGGAACCTGAGCTTCAGACTGCCCACAGGATCCGAGCAATTAGAGTGAAGAGCTCTGCAGAGCTAGAGGAGGAGATGCTGGCCAAGATCCCAAAGTTCAGAGCACGGCCATTTAACAAAAAGGTGAGAATTTGTCTTACTACACATTTGTTTGACTTAACTAATTGCAGACTTCAGGAGCTGAAGCCTAACTTAATCACTTGCTTCTGCATTTAGATTGCTGAAGCTCCTTCATTTCCGCCTCTTCCAAGGAAAGCTCCACAACTTCCTGAATTCAATGTACGTATTCTATTATCATGACAAATTCACGAGTGACCACCCTTTTCATTGACTAATTCAGTTGTGCCTTTGCAATGACTACAGGAGTTTCATCTTAGAACGATGGAAAGAGCAACTCGACATGCGGACACCTGCTCAGAAGTTTCTTCTGTGGGAACTATCCGGGTAAGCATACTTATAACTGGTTGCCACGTTAGGACGTCAATCCTATCATTGCTGAAACTTAAATGCTTCAATCTTGCAGAATCAGAGTAGTAAGCCACTGAAACTGACCGAACCAAAACCTCCACAACTTGAGACAGCAATGCGAGCTAGGTCCCCAAGGTTTACCTTTGACACTCATTCATTGAGAAATCAATAGTCATTTTATCTTTATGTTCGATTCTAACATCATTTTTTAACAGGGTGAAAAGTTCTCAAGAATTGGAACTGGAGGAATTGGAGAAGGCCCCTAAGTTCAAGGCCAAGCCACTGAACAAAAAGGTCTTATTATCTCACTTAAAGCCAATACATTTGATGACATTATGACTCGCTTGGGTCCGCCTCTTCCAAGGAAAGCATCAGTCTGAACTTCATTTCATGCAGATTCTTGAGAGCAAGGGCGATATTGGTGTGTTTGCCCATCCAAAGCCTCAGGCAACGGCTCCCAAGGAGTTCCACTTTTCTACTGATGATCGCTTGGGTCCTCCTACAGTTGCGGATCTATTTGATAAGGTGGGTGTAAGGCATATAAGGGATTCCGTTATGTAACTGATGAATTAACCCAATTTTATTGTCAGAAACCTTTCACCCTTCTTAATTTATTTTCTTTTTTGCAGCTTTCTTTTCACTCTGAAGCTTCGTATCATGACAAGAAAGATGTGCCTAAACTCACGATACCAAATCCTTTCAATCTACATACAGATGTACGTGAAATGCAAATTATTTTACAATGTTCATTGCATTTCTCACGACCTTTGTTGCATGCAGCAAATAATATTGTATCCGTGTTACAGGAAAGAGGGCATGAAAAAGAGAGGCAGCTAGCTGCAGAACTCCTACATAAGCAATTAGAAGAAGAGAAAGCCAGGATTCTCAAGGCTAACCCATATCCTTACACCACAGACTATCCAGTGGTACGTGCAAAGTTATTTGCTCAACGTCTCCTTGCAGGCCACCTCTTAATTCTTCTTGTCTAACATTTTTCTGTCCAGGTGCCACCGAAGCCTGAACCGAAGCCATGCACGAGACCGGAAGGTTTTCAGCTAGAGAGTTTGGTGAGACATGAAGTGGAGCAGCAAAGGATGATGGAAGAAAGAGAAAGGACGGAGAGGGAAGAGGCTGAGAAGAGAATTGTCAAGGCACAGCCTATACTGAAAGAGTAAGTAGCACAAACAGTGTTGTCCTTAGAATTCTTGAGTTCTATATGAGGAAGGTGCATTGATAATAGCCTTTTAATTTTGTTGCAGGGATCCTATTCCTCTTCCAGAGAAGGAGCGGAAGCCTCTCACTGAAGTCCAACAGTTTGCATTGCATGTTGATGAAAGGGCGGTTCAAAGATCAGAATTTGATAACATGGTCAGTAAACTTGCCTGCGCCTTTTCTTTCTGTCATTCATTGGAACCCAATGATTGGAGCTTGCCAAATGTTAGTTGATACCTCTGAAAGATTCAGATTTAACAAGAGATTTTACGGAGCGTTTTGGTGCGATGCAGGTGAAGGAAAAAGACATTAGTTACAAGAGGTTGAGAGAGGAGAACGAATTCGCGCAAAAGGTACTGTATCTGTATCTTATCTGTTCCTCAAATGTTTTCATAGTGCATGCATTTTTTATCTGCTCTGGCGACTAACTGCTGTAATCTGTGTCTGAAGATCGAGGAAGAGAAAGCATTGAAGCAGCTGAGGAGGACTATGGTGCCACACGCACGGCCTCTCCCAAAGTTCGACAGACCATTCCGTCCACAGAGGTGAGCAAGCAAACACGACCAAAATTTGCCACCCCCAGCTGGGTTCAGCTTCCTGACGTTGATCTCACAAACTTTTTCGCAGATCCACGAAGCATGTGACCAAGCCGAAGTCGCCACAGCTTCACGTGGACCAAAGAGGGGCAAGAAGGCACGCCTTCATCAGATGATCAATCTCTCCAGCTCTCCAGCTGTACCGTTGTTCCTTTTCTTTTTTTCTCTTTCCTGACGCCAAGATCATCCGCTATCATGCCCGTTCATGGCCAAATTATTGGCATTCTTTCTGACGAAATATAGGCCCCAAGTCATTTTATATAGTCAGTCAACACAGCTGACACAGTGTATGCTTTTGTAGGGCAAAAGGGCCATTTAGGACTGCTTATTGCTGTTATTGTGTATTTTCCTTTTTGTGTGTTGTGTGATGTTTGATGAACCATTGCTGCTACCCGTGTTGATTTGGAATGTATCTACATAATGGCAGCCAGCATCCATCGGTATGTTGTTCAGATGGAAGGATGACTTCTAATCCATTAAGGCCTCAATTTCAGTTTTTCACACCAATGGCTGGAAGATGTGTCAAACTGAGCTATATGGCTAACAATTTCAGCTTTTCACACCAATGGCTTCAATTGCCTTTCCAGCCTGTGGAAGAAATGGTGGTAAAGAACACATTTGCTAACACTAGATGCGACTTAATTCCATTCAGACACTAAGAACTTGAAAGATGCTAGTACAATTAACCTTGTGGTAGCAAAGAAGACTAGACAGTAAAAGAGGGGAACATCCGGTATCTTGAGAATGACAAGAGATCCTCGGAGAGGGGACCAGTTGCCAAAAAAGTGTGTATTAATTGCCCCAAAAAACGGATCTGAGTTATTACACGAGGGGAAGGTGGCTATTTATAACATTCCAACAGGATATATGAGATTACGGATCTACCCCTAAAAAGATCGTACATTTGTAGGGGTTATAGGGGCTTTTCCTGCCCCTACGCATAGCCTACGGCTCATGGCGGACTTCCTTGATCGGTGCACCTAGTCCACCGGTGTTCTTTGGCCCTTCGCACCTTGCGGGGCGGCTCTGGGCCAGGGCGTCAATTTGCTACCTCGAGATGACCACGCGAGGCATGTTAGGTAGTCCCTCGGGGACCCTCTTATGACCTTCGTGCTTCCTTCGGGGCCCCTTCTGTGGCCTTGAGGGGGGCCTGTGGTGTTTGCTAGGTCATCGGGGCCGATGGGCTGAAACGACGCCCTTTTCCCAGAGGGTCCAGGCACACTGCCTCCTTTGGCCTGGCGAAGTATACGTTTTATAGGCTCCTCCCCCGTCGTGCGGGTCGACCTCGTAGGTACGATGGTGTCCCTTTGGACATCGCACTCCATGATAGCTCATTTTTGTATTGATGGTGTCCCCTCGAGTAGCGCGTATAGTGGTTGGGTACTGTGCGCTTTAATATCGTCTGTTGGTTGGGTACCCTGTTTGTGGTGCACATATCATCTTATGGTTGGCCTGTGGCTCTTTGGCTCCCCTGTCCTGCCTTTTTGCGGGCCTGCTACGTGTATAAATAGGGGTATCCTCCTTGCCCTGCCTTCATTCACACAATTGCAAACCCTAGCTTCTGTTTTTCTTGACCCCACACGCTGCTTCTATGAGGACGCCAAGCTCCGAGTTCACTCTTTGTGCCCCCCTCCCCCCGTGACTCGTTATGACGAAGCGAAGCAAGGATGGTGGCGGCGTGGTAGTATACACCGACGAGCTTGGTCGCTCCACCGTGACATCACAAGTGTTGTGCTGCAGACACTGAAGGACGAGGGGAAGTTGGGGGGTCTTGCGAACGCGTGGGCCCTCGGGACAGAGACCATGCCGTCGCCCCGGGAGGACGAGGCTATTGTGTTCGTTGCCTTCTTTGATGCTGGTCTTCGCTTCTCCTGCATGGACTCGGTGGCCCAAGTACTTCAGTTGCACCGGGTGGAGTTGGCGCAATTAACGCCCAACTCTATCGTCAAGCTTGGCGTCTTTGAGTGGGTAATGTGCTCCGCGGGGGCGAGCGGCGGGGAGGGGTGGCTCTTCGCGTACCTCCACGACGGGCGATGCCAACCAAAGAAGAAGAAGAACATCGGTGAGACGCTGAATTTTGGAAGCATCAACTTTCAACTGATGGCGCGCTATCTACGGTATGTGTTGGCTCCGATAGCCAGGAATCGGTGGGAGACCGACTGGACCCAGAGGTGGTTCTACCACAAGTCCCCTGCGGACAACAATCTTTGCTCCGTCGGAGGGCCCATTCAACTCACTCCCTCCCTGGAGATCGACCTCACTTCTAGGGAGGAGTCGCTGCTCCACCTCCTGCTCAATGTGACGCGTAGGCTTTCCACGAGGGATCTCGTGGAAGAGTTTTGCGTGCTCCGAGCGTGGCCCCTAGCGCAGGGCTAGAGCATGAAGATTGGGGAGCCGAAGGGTGACATTCCCTCCTTCTAGTTGGTGGGCCACGAAGGTGCCGGTTCTTGGCCTCGGCTTTTCTTGTAATTTTAATAATAATGATTTTTTATGGGGTGTACTGATGTTCCTGTAGTGATGCCTATTGACGAGGCCATGCGCACCGCGGAGCAGCTTCTCGGGCCCTACACTGGTGAGGAGCACGCGAAGCGGGGGCTGGAGGTGCGCGAGCCCCATTTGAACCGGGCGTACGTGGATCCGGCGGTTCGCTTGGCGGAGCACCTGGACCCTGACGAAGGGAAAAAGAAGCGGGCCCGCGTGCCTGAGGAGTGTGGTGCCCCTATGATCCATTGGGGCTTGCGACACGGGTGGCCCCAGCTACGCAAGGGTGGACACGACGGAGCGGCCTTTGAAGAAGGCGTTGCAGGTTCCTGTGGGGCGGGTGGAGCGTACGAACTTAGTTAGCTCTTCGTCGATGGCGACGGGGTTGTGGAGGGGGTGGCAAGTTCGTCTGGCATAGTGAGCTTGCCCCTCGAGGAATCATCGGTTGGTACGCTGTCGCAAGTGTATGATCGGGGGTCTGAGGACACCCGGGTGAAGGTACCCACTTTCAGCCGCAATGCAATCGGTCAGTCTCTTCCCTCCCTCATATATATATATATATGAGTAATTTAGTGCTAAGGTACTAATTACAATCTTGACCGTTGAATCATGTAGGGTGTTTAATGCAGAACATTGGTGGTGGGAGCATGCAAGGTGTATAATGCAGACGCATTGGAGGTGGGAGTATGCAGGGTGATTAAATGGTTTGGAGGTGGGAGCCTTGTTAATCTTGGTTGTTCAATCCAAATCCAACGGTCAAGATTGCCATTAGCACCTTAGCACTCAATTACCCATTAGCATTAGATATGTTTCCTATATATATATATATATATATATATATATATATATATATATATATATATATATATATATATATATATATATATATATATATATATATATTCGACTCGATTCGTTTTCATCTTTGTGTAGTCTTGGCGGGGGGACAATGAGGGTGGCTTTGGTGCGGGGGGGTTCGAGGCGGATGCTGCTGCGTCTGGTGCCGCAGATACCGCAGATGTTGGTCTGCTATGTACCAACGACTTTAAGGTAAGCCCTGGGGCGGCGATTGTTTCCGAGGAGGTGGCTCGCTGAAGGATCTAGACACGCCATTATAAGTTAATGGAGTGTTTTGGTGATTAATGACAAATCTAATTGTGAGACTAACATTTCTATTGCTATATCTAGTGTGTAGTCTCATTTGGATATAAAGGTGAAATTCAGACGAGGTATGCATTCAACTTGTACTCTTATATAATGTTGTATTCCTCGGATCCAAAATATAGGTTGAACTCCACCATAAGTATATCTTGAATATGTGCATATATTTTATTTACACATTTGTGTATGCACACATTTAGGGGGAGCTCATTCTATATTTTATGGTTTCGTTAGTATTGATCCATATTCCCTTTACCACATATAATTGGGATCTTTACTTTGAAACACATCCGTTTGAGTATACAAAACTTGTGTAGTTTTTGTATACTTATGTTTTGAGTATATAGAACTTGCGTAGTTCTTGTATACTCTTGTTCTGAGTATACAAAACTTGTGTAGTTTTGTATATTCATGATTTGAGTATATAGAACTTATGTAGTTCTCATATACTCATATTTTGAGTATGTAGAACTTGTGTAGTTCTCGCATACTCATGTTGTGAGTATATATATGACTTGTGTAGTTTATACATACTCATAACGTGTTACTTTTATCTAAATCAAATTTGTGTGATTGAAATGATTATCATCAATTACCAAAGAGGGAAAGATAGAGGTATCTTGTCCCACCATTATGAGTTAATGGTATGGTGTGGTAATTAATGATAATCATATTGTGGAACTAACATTTTCCATGAGTTGGATGAATAGGTTATGTTCCAGGATGATGGAGACTTGGGATGATCATGAGCTGATCATCAAGTCAAGATTCAAGTGAAGGATGCATCATGCGTTGATGCATATCAAGACTTGAAGCAAAGGTTGCATCATGTGTTGATGCACATCAAGTCAAGAGAAGACCCATCATGCGTTGATGGAGGTCAAGAGAAAGAATGCATCATGTGTTGATACATGACAAGACCCGGGATGAAGAAATCATCATGTATTGATGATGTTCAAGACAAAATCCCGAAGCAAAAAAAGAGATCATCATGTGTTGATGATTGTCAAAGTCAAGGACCCAGATTTGAAGTGTTGATATGCGTCATCCAGCTTCAAGAAGATGCAAGGCAAAGGTATGACTAGCTAGGGCTAAGGATGTGTTCCTAGTCTTTTACCGGTCTTGGTGTTTGGATGGAAGACCGGATTGCTAGTATAGGATTGTCGTACTATTAAGAGGGGTCTTGACTAGTAGCATGAGTTAGTCATGTGTTGATAGCTCATTATGTTTGCTCTAGCTCATCTATGCATTTAGCTATTATTTGCGAATGCGTTTTGCGAATAATTGATGCTCATGCATTTAATCTTTGTAGCATATGACTATAGTTTGCAAATATATTTTGCAAATGGTTGAAGTCCATGCACCTTAGCCTTGTGGCATGATGCTGTTATTTGCGAATGTGTTTTGCAAATAGTTGAAGCTCATGTTTGATTTCTTGTAGCATGTGACTTAAGTTTGCAAATGTATTTTGCAAATGGTGTAAGTCCATGTACCTTATTCCTTGTGACGAGTATTCTAAAGGTTGGCAAATGTGTTTTGTAACCTGCTGAGAATATCATCTTGAAACCTTGTTGGGAATTGCACTCAAATGGGCGAATGTGTTTGCCATTTGATGTGAAGTCAAAGGTTTTTGTCTCTGGAGCCTGGCGGTCTGATAGCCAGGGGTCACCGGTCTGACCGGTGGCAAATCGGTCTGACCGGCCATCTGTTGGCAGTCCGACTGATTTACTCTTGTGTTGATTCTCTGTGCGGTAGTTCCGCCGTTGAGAAAATGGAACTACCGGTGTGCGGAAGTTCTAGGGTTCGTGCGGAATGTTTATTCCAGAGAGCACCCTTTTTGGGACTTAGCCGATTTTGCCTCGGGGGGTCGGACCGGCCAGCCTTGGCGGTCTGACCGATTTGGCAGCGGTCAGACCGACCATTAGTTGGCGGTCCAATCGGCTGAAAGCCCAACGGCTAGTTTTATAGCCATTGAGGCATGGGCGGTCCGACCGGCCATTAGTTGGCGGTCAGACCAGCCCTGCACTGTTTTGAGGGAATCTTTCCTCCAACGGCTAATTTTTTGGGGGTGGGCTATAAATATCCACCTTGGCTGGTTGGAGAAGGTTGCTGGTTGTTGCTGGTGCTATTGTGAACCTCTATTGAGCATTTTGAGCTAAGAGAAAGCCTCTCATTCTATTTTGTGCATGTGTTGCACTTAGTGAGATTTGAGAGCAAACCCTAAGTGCATGTGTTGCCTTAGGTAGTGGATTGTGTATCCACTTGAGCGTTGACACTTGATTAATTCAAGTGAAAGTTGAGATTTGTTTCTCTTGGTGTTTGCCGACACCTAGACGGCGTGGAGGTGTCGTGCCCGGTGATCTTCTCAAAGAAGCTTATGAGAAGGCCAGCGTGGTTGTGAGTGGCTTGGTGCTCGCCATCTCCGGAGTGGAGGAAGAGTAACCTTAGTGGAGCGAGGTGTTGGTTCGTGTTGGAACCGGTTCAAGTGGTTGGACTTACCTTGGAGGTGTTGGCTTAATTAGTGGAGCCGGTCCAACGTGGTTGCGCTTACCTCAACGTGGATTAGGGGAGACCGGCAAGTCTTCGAACACCACGGTAAAACATAATCGTGTCATCTTGTTTTTACTGTGCTTTACTTTGAGCAATTTACATTCTCGCTTTAATTGCTTATATATCATTGTATGATTGCTCATATTGTTTTGTAGTCATATTGTTGGTGCACTTAGTGGAGCCTAGTTGATTTAGGTTTTAATTGTGCAAAACCAATTTGTTATTAGCTTCCGCATTATTAATTGGTTTTAGCCCGAATTTTTTTTAAAAAAACTGCCTATTCACCCCCTCTAGTCGTTCAGTTCGATCTTACAAGTGGTATCAGAGCTTGGTCTCTCATATTATTAGACTTAACCGTCTAGAGAGTAAATGATGACGACTAGTGATATAGTGCATCTAGGTGAAGCACCTATCTTTGATGGCACAAATTATGCTTATTGAAAAATCCGCATATTTGCTATTTTAAGGCCATGGGCCTAAATAGATGGCAGATTGTAGATGCGGGCTTTTCTCCTCTAAAGGATCCTCTTGCTCCAACCATTGAGGAAGAGAAATACTCGCATCTGGATGCTCAAGCTACTAATGTTTTATTTAGTGCTTTGAGTATAGAAATATTTGATACCATATGCAATCTCAAGAGCGCTCAAGAAATGTGGACATATATTCAAGATCATTATGAATTGTCCACATCTACTAGCGAAGATTGCACACAAGAGTGGACGTCGGGAGAAGAATGCTCAACTTCTAGCTCCGATAATGATGAGTTCACAAGCCCCTCCACACCAACTCCATCTACATCGCCTCATTGCTTCTTGGCTCAAGGTAATGAAGAGGTAGGCGATGATGAGCCTTCTTATGATTAGTTGATGGACATGCTAGAAGAGCTAAACGAGTATTTAGGAAAGGAGAAAATGAAATTCAAAATTTTGAAGAAAGAGTTTGCCTCACTTCAAAATAATTATGATGTTTTAAAAGATGAACATGAAACTATCCTCCTAAATAAGCTAGATAGCTCTAAGGTGGATATAGGCATTTCATGCAATTTATTAGATGATATGCCATGTGTAGTTGCTAACCCTTGCATTTCATCTAAGGTTAGCATATCCACCTCTTGTGAGGATTTAATTGATATGCCTTGTTGCTCCAAAATAGATACTCCTATTTTCTCTATACTTATTGAGACTATTCTTGTAGAGGAAACTAATGAACTCAAGACCCAAGTCACAAAATTAAAGGTTGACTTGGAAAGAAGCTTAAAGGGAAAGACCACTCTCGACGATATATTGAGCAAGCAAAGACGCTTGCAAGATAAGAGTGACATTGGCTACACTCCCAAGAAAAGGGAGAATACCAGGACAAGGCACAACTCAAGACACACGAAGAATTATGTCAAGTGCCATGAGCAAAATAGAAAGGACCACTATGCCTCGGTGTGCCCTAATCAAAAGGATGTCAAGACAAGACATTCAAAATTGAGGCAAACCGGCAAGATAAAGACAAGTAGGGGAAGCAAAAGCTCAACTTGCTACAATTGCTGAGAAAAGGGACATATTGATAAACAATGTCCTAAAGGTATCACTCCTAAGTCAATTACTTATAATAATCATTATGTGCTTAGGAAGGATCTTAATGGAAATGTGTTTGCTAGGAAAGTTAGTTCACATAAAACTATTACTATGACCATTTGGGTGCCCAAATCAATTGTGACTAACATTCGTGGACTCAACCTAGTTTTGAGTACCAAAATGCGCTTTAATGCTTAATAGGTACTTGGGGGGCATTGGAGGCTTGACTTATTCATGTAAAGATGGATTTCATCATATATCAAATTGGAGCCAAACTTGAAGATAATCTTTTCACATCAAGAACCAATGCCATCTCGGTAACAAGTATTTACATTGAAATATCTAGCCCCTTATGCTCTGTGTAGGTTGCATTTCATGAAAATCATATTAAAAGGGGTGTTCTTGCTCTATGATTCATAATGTCATTATTAATATCTTGAGCAAGTTGGTTGTGGCACATTAAGGGGGAGTGCTAAGTCATAATCATGTATAACACATCCCTAAGTGTGTGCAAATAAATTAAGTGCTAGTATGTTTTTTTTAAATGAGCTTTTTAACCAAAAGTTAAAATTTTTATAATTATTAGTAATTCTTTGAAAAATTAGTTGCAAATGTATACAAATGTTTTTCAAAGATTTACCAAAGTTTTGGCTTTAGAAAAAACCTATTTTGAGTAAAAATGAGTTTCTAGCCAAAAATCAACATTATGGTATCTTGTTTTTGACATAAACTAGATTTTTTTATGTAAAATCTATTCTAAAAAGAATTTAAAAATCTTACCAAAAGAAAAATCCTAGAGTTGGCTATTCTAAACATTTTTGGTATTCAAAGGATTTCCAAAAGACCAACCTAGAGAAGGTTATTTGATTTCGAAATTCGTCCAAAATACTACTTTGATCAAAATGGTCACTTTCTAGCACTTAAGTGAGTTTTGCCATATGAACCAAAATTCTTTACATGAATATATTCATAATGGTATTTATGACTCACACATGCAATTGAATACTTTAAAATTCTTCATTTGCTCATTTTGCATGTTTTCATGAAACTTCATGAAAATATGATTTCATTTGCGAAAACTAAAATCTTAATTTATAAAAACTATTTAAGATTTGATTTTCAATGGCTATATAAGTTGGAAATACTCAAAATATATTTATTTGATTGATTGTATAAAGATTTGGAGTAAAATACAATAAATTACTCTTTTCTCTCCTCTTATTTGAAAAAGTCTGGGTTTGAGAGGTAACCAGGCCGACCGGTCACCCCGGCATCCGATCCTTGACCTCACGGTCCAACCGCCATGTGTGCAGCGGTCAGACCGGCCTTGTCTGAAAAATTCAGTTAAATCCAGTCCAAAGAGTTTCTCTTCTCCATTCTTATTCTAAACCCTTTGTGGCTGCTTACAGTGATCAATTTGATCCTTGATAATCTTGGTAGCTACCCACTACTATTATTCCTTGATTAGAAATGCAATTGCATCTTTCAAGTGATATTCTTTTCAAAAGTGGTAGCTTCTTTTGATCATCTTGATCTTGGCATGAGATTTATCTTTTCAAATGATATCATCTTATTCGTTAAAATGGTATCTACAATTCTTCCATGCCGATCAAAATACTCTCTTATCTAAAAGCTCAAGTATTCTTTTTATATGAGTGGATTTTTCTCTTCCTCTCTTCTCCTTGGATGCTTTCATTGAATATCTAGAAAAATCATCGACTATGACAAGAATGTACAATTTTCCACCAACTGACCGAACCCTAGCAGGACCAACAGTATCCATATGAAGCAACTGTCTCGGTCCATCAGTCATGACCATAGTCACTGAAGGGTGTGAGGTGGCAACTTGCTTGCCATGCCTACAGGGCGCACATACAACATCTTTGACGGCTTTGAGTTTGGGCAAACCTCTTATGAGCTCAAGGTTGCTAACTCGCGTCAAATGATCAAAACCAATGTGCCCCAAACGACGGTGCCAAATCCAGAACTCAGATGAAGAAGATGAAATCAAACATTTGAGAGAACCAGTAAGAGATTCAGAAAAAATCACCTCCAAAGATCCTAGTAACTCTAGTAATCCCAAAAACAAGCTCACTAGTTGAATCAAGCACCCGACAAGCATTTTTCTTAAATCTAGTCTCATATCCATCATCAATAAGTTGAAAGACAGAAAGTAAATTAAACCTTAGCTTGTCCACAAGGGCGACGTTCTTGAGGATGAAACTGTCTTTCACCCTGATCGATCCCGTTTCTTCAATCCGCCCTTGTTTATCATCTCCAAAAGTGATGAAATCATCACCCATCGACCGCGTGAAAGAGGTGAACCATCTTGAGTCTCCGATCATATGGTGTGAACAGCCGGAGTCGACGAACCATGTGTCCTTCCTCTTTCCGCGGTAATCCTGAAAATCAAGGCAAAGAAGAACGATGTGTCTCAATACTGGGCTTAGTTAAACAAGACTTAGGAACCTAGTACTGAGACATATGTCTGCGAGTAGTATGCAAAGCAGAAGTGCTATTCTTGATTTTATTTGAAGTTATGTTATGAGCAATGGTTAAACTAACATGAGAGTTATCCTGTTTAGTAGCATGATGATGAGCATGTGACACAAATCCTAAACCAACTTTCTTATTTTCTAAGTTATCATGTCTCATAAAAGCTCTAGGTTGATTGGATGAAATTCTAACAAAATTTTTCTTATCATTTTTCAACCTGCACTAACAGAACTCAACCAAATGCCCATCCTTTTTTGCAATAGATGCAATGGTACTTGATACCACTGGGAGAAGCACTCTTTGACTTAACAGATGGTTGGGCAACACCTGCAGATTTAAATATAGTTTTTGCAGGTTAGTTTTTGAATTCAATTAACCCATTTTCCAAGACTTGAGTAACTTTTGGGTTAGAATTATTTTGAACATGATTTTATCCTAATCCTTGCTTCTTATAAGGAGTTTTAGACTTGTCCAGAATCATGTTTAATTGTTTCTTACCTTTAGAGAATTTTCTAAGGTATTCTTAAGATAATCATTTTCTTCTTCAAGATTAACACATGATTCACAGCTTTTACCCTTAATGACTCTAGCATATTTCTCCTTATATAAAGCAGCTTCAAGTTTAAGAACTGGACATGAAGTACATGTAGAAGACTCAATACTGTCATTAAGCTTGACATATTTAGCTCTAGCTGTTTCTAAGATATCTTTAACTTCATGTTTGCGGTATAAGCAGAAAGTGCAAAGGCTAGTATCAACCACACCAGAAGCAACTAACTTGCTAGACTCTAAGCATTTTTCACATGGAGCAGATTTAACCTCAACAAGCTTAGTCCTAACATTTTCAAGTTGTTCCAAAGCAATATCATGAGCAGATTGCAGTTTAGCAAATTCAGAGTGCAAAACATGGTAGGATGAACATTCATCAGATTCAAGAGTCTTAGCATTTTCAAGTTCTAAAGTCAAATTATCTACTTATGACTCTAAGTCCTTATTCTTGGCCATGACAAACTCTAAAGCCTTATCCTGACTCATGAGTTGCTCAAATATAGTTTCACATCTATCAGCAAGGACATCATTGGAAGGAGGTACCTCATCGTTGTCGTCGTCAACAGAGTCAGCCATGAAGCACAAGCCGGTGAAGTCCTTGGTCTTCCCCTTCTTCTTGTTTTGAGGGATCTCCTCCTCCTTTTCCTCCTCGCTCCCGAAGTCCACATCGCTTAAGGATTGATCCTCAAAAGCGGTAAGCACCCGGTGAGCGGCCTTCGTCAGCTTGGCAGTATCATACCTTGATTTGTTCCATTGAGGCTTCTTCCAACTGGCTTTCCCTCCTTATGGTTGCTCTTACCTTTCAGCTTGGGGCAATTTGCCCGGATATGATTAAGCTCACCACACTCACAACAAGTCACGGGACCTCCTCGATTTCTGTTTCTCATATTGTTGTGGGCCCGTGTGACTTTTTTGACTATGAGGGCCAACTCAGCCTCAGGAAGACTCTCAAACTCCTCTTCATGAATTGCAGATAAACCAGCAAGCGAAAATCCAGAAGAAGACTCAAAAGACCCATCAGAAGCTCTCTTGAGTGGGTCTGCTACCAAAGCCATATTTTCCTTTTTGGGATGATCAATCCTCTTGATCTCATGAGTCTTAAGCTTGCTATAGAGCAGCTCCAAAGTCAGATCAGAAAGATTGACATTCTCCTCAGTGGCTGTAGTATTTATCTCCCACTCCTTGGTGTTGATTGTAGTCAAGAGCTGGGTGGCATTTTCAGACTGAGAATATTTAATACCAACAGCTTTCATCTTATTAATCACTTTATTAAAGCGACTGAAAATGTCATCGATACACTCTCCAGGACGCATCTCGAATTTGTTATATTCACGCTTATAGACTGTTTGGCGTACTTTCTTGACTTGGGATGAACCCTCATGGTATGTTTCGAGAGTGTTCCAAATCTCATGCGCAGTCTCAAGATTGCAAATTCGATCATACTCCTGTCTACCAAGCCCACCATACAAGAGGTTTTTAGCCTTATTGTTGTTAGCCAAAAGAGCTTCCGAAGCCAGCGTAGCAACTTTGGGCACAACGAGTGGGACTCGAACAACCTCCCATATAGCGTGTCCTTCGCTCTCAAGGAAGACTCGCATACGATTCTTCCAATAGGTATAGCCGTGCCCATCGAAGATATGCGGCTTCATGGAGTATCTATCCATCGCCAAGTTCAGTGACCGGTTAAGATCAAGATTGAACTAACCGGGCTCTGATACCACTTGTTGGACCGAAAAGGCGACTAGAGGGGGGTGAATAGGAGCACGCTCACTTTTTCACAAATAATAGATTCAATATCCATTTGGGGATTCAAGGTATCTACTTGCTCTCCCTCATCTCCTCTTCCATTCCCTCCAATTACTTTGTGGATTGATGGCCTATCTCTCCCACATTTTTGAACCCTAGGTGAAGGAAGAACTTGCAAACTTTCGGATTTTTGGCTCTCCCTTCTCTTCAAGGAGACATCCCCTGTGTTACTCCTCTTCATTAGAGCCAGTAAGCATCCTCGATCTACTTGCATTACCCTCATTTTGTGATTTGCCCCAAATTCTAGGGTTTGTCAAAAATCCTATCTTGTACACTAGATTTTGTGGCAAAACTTTGTCCTGCAAGTAGTTTGTGAATAGACAAATGAATGCACTTGATGCCATTGCTTAAATGATGAAAACTTGTGAAAATCACAAATTTCAGTTCATCGGTTCGTAACCGTGATCGACCGGCCACACAGCGATCGGACCGGCCTCGATGTGATCCGGCCGGCGCCACAATGGCGGTCGGACCGCCCTCTGTGGCGATCCGACCGGCCGTGGATAGCGATCGGACCGCTTTGTGTCGAGAGCATGTCAATGACACCATTGTATATTCATAAGTTTATTATCTATTCCTTGTTTGATCCTTTGATTATCTTCCGGGAGCTATGCCGAACAAGCGCGTGGCGATCGTTGGTGGACCCCTCCTTCTCCTTCTCCTTCTTCATCCGGAGGAAAGCTCCATTGAGGACGACATTGAGGACGCTTCTATGGAAGAAGTGGAGGAATCAAGTTCGGATAACAACGGCAATGACAATGACTTTGATGAGAACGCTGGAAATGATGTTGAGGAGGATGAAGATGATAATGAGGACGCTCGGATGAGTCTCAATTCTTTGGTCTTGATGTCTCAAGGTTAAGAAGTGAAGAATATACAATTTTGAGACATGTTGATCGATGTCGGTTCTCGAATGCAAGCGATGGGTATGTTCCACACCAAGTTTCAAAAAGATGTATTCAAGATTATCTATGCGAAGAAAAATTTGCTAATCACAGATATGTCAAATGGAACTACAGCACGTAATCCAACCTACAATGGACTTTACAGACTTTTCAAATATGTAGGTTTGGATACCTTGGTTTCTCTGAATCGCAGCGACTTTCATTCAAAAGTCATCGACGATTTATGCAACAGATTTTGTGTCTCGGATTACGACAAGCTAGTTTGGATGATGGGCATAGAAAATTAAAGGCTACAAGAAAGCAGTTCATGGAAGCCTTAGGTTTGAAGGAGTCAAGGGGTGTAAGGATCCATTTGCAGGAACCCCTAAACCTTGCTCAAATAGATGACTTCTATGATCAGAATAATCCTCATTCTTGCGGTAAGGTGACAGGACTCCTTCCCTCCCTAGTATTATTAACAGATCATGAGATCATCATTCTTCCTAGGAGTGGGAATAATGATGAAATCCATGGGAGGGCATGGAATGCGATTCAAGACATTATGGAGGGCACTCGCTTGATGTCATAGATCTTATTTTGAGAGATTGACACCTCCAAGGGAGACAAGACTAAGAGTATTTATTATGCTCCCTACATAATGAGGCTTATCAAGAGCATAATTGAATTCAATACTCCCTGTGACATAGAACATAAAGAATACAGACCCAGGGACGCTCCTCCTCCTCCTGCTCCTCCTGCTCCAGTGGCTCCTCCTCCACCTCCTCGATGATCGGGGCGGGGCTCCTTCTCTCAGATCCCGGTGCTCAAGACCTGTCCCTAGCAGCGATGCTTAATCTTGGTGAGTGTGGATCAGATTCGCTCATCTCAGGAGGCTTTTCAGGCAGCTGCATTTTCTCGATTGGATGAGTTTGAGGCTGCTACCACATCCAGGTTTGATGCACTGTCTGCTCAGATGACAGATCTGCGGCGATTTCATCGCCTTCCAAAGCAGAAGCGCGCTCTTTATTATCAACGATCTGGACGTGGACCTCACCTTCCCTCTTTCTTTTGGCGAGGAGACCAGCCTTCATCCTCTCAAGACCCTCCTGCTGAGCAGTAGCCGCTTGTTTTATTTAGGTCTTTAGACCTTGTATGCAAAAATTGTAATATCTTTTATGACTACTTGGTTGTATGACTCTCATTTTGGCTATGATATCTTTTGCTACTCTGTGTGAGAACATGTTTTTATGTCATGATTTTTATTTTGAATGAGATATGGATGAGATGTGATTATAAATGAATATTTTTTTTGGCTGATTATATCTTTTTATCTCCTGTCGTGGATGTCCCTCTTTACAAGAGAAATTCTGTCAAAATTTTCATGGAAATATCTCACAAGCATTGTTCTTTATGTTCTCTCAACATAGTTTGTAAAAATTGTTAAAAAGAGAGGTTATCTATATTTCTTTTCAAAGGGGAGGTTAGTTGAATATGTTTCAACTATCATTTCAAGTGGTTCTCAAATATTTTGATTTACAACGGGAGAATGTGATGATCAATAGGTATGTAACCTATCCTTGTTTCTCCTCTCATATCTTGAGAACAAAATTCCCCCTTGGTCATATAAGTTCAATTCATACTTTTTGTGACCTACCTCATTGTTTTTGCAAGTGGTATTGATTTGCAAATACTCCTTTTGGCTAAGATTTGTCTTGTGTTTTTGGGTGATTTATGCCAAAAGGGGGAGAATGTTTTTATCAATATTCTTCATTTGGATGTTTGATTTGTTTAGACATACCAAAAGAGGGAAAATGCATGCATTAGATGTGTAAGGGGGAGAATGTTTTCACATGCATTTTGTTTAATGCTTTATGTTTCACCTCATATGATGCATAGACATAGTTCATTAGTTTAAATTCTTATCTTATGTCTATGAATATCCAAATGTTGTTATTGATAATGGATTTGTCATCAATCACCAAAAAGGGGGAGATTGAAAGATCTAGACCCACCATTATGAGTTAATGGATTGTTTTGGTGATTAATGACAAATCCAAATATGAGACTAACTCTTTTATCAAGTATTATCTTTGTGTAGTCTCATTTGGATATAAAGGTGAAACACAACGAGGTATGCAATCGACATCTCAATTTATATAATGTTGCATTTCTCGGATCCAAAATATAGGATTGAACTCAACCTTAAGTTAAACTTGAATATGTGCATATGACCTCATTACACATTTGTGTATGCACACATTTAGGGGGAGTTTTATCCTATACTTTGTGGTTTCATTAGTATTGATCCATATGCCATTTTCCACATATACTAAGGATCTTTACGTTGAAACAAAACCTTTGAGTATACAAAACTTGTGTAGTTCGTATATACTCATGTTATGAGTACATAGAACTTGTGTAGCTCTTGTATACTCATGTCAGAGTATATATAACTTGTGTAGTTTATATACTCAATTGTTCTCTCATTTATCATCATTAAATTTATGAGAATTTAAGTGGTTATCATCAATTACCAAAGAGGGAAAGATTGAGGTATCTTGTCCCACCATTATGAGTTAATGGTATGGTGTGGTAATTAATGATGATCACATTGTGGAACTAACATTTTCCATGAGTTGGATATATAGGTTATGTTCCAGGATGATGAAGACTTGGGATGATCATGAGTTGATCATCAAGTCAAGAGCTTGGCGTAAATGATGCATCATGAGTTGATGCTTATCAAGAAGAGATGATCATGAGTTGATCATCAAGACAAGAGAAGACCCATCATGTGTTGATGGAGGTCAAGTGAAGGATTGCATCATGTGTTGATGCATGTGAAGACTCGGGATGGAGAAATCATCATGTGTTGATGATGTTCAAGACAAGATCCCGAAGTAAAGAAATCATCATGAGTTGATGAGTGTCAAAGTTAAAGACCCGGACTTGAAGTGTTGATGTGCGTCATCAAGCTTTAAGAAGATGCAAGGCAAAGGTATGACTAGCTAGGGCTAAGGATGTGTTCCTAGTCTTTTACCGGTCTTGGTGTTTGGTTGGAAGACCGGATTGCTAGTATAGGTTGCCGTACTATTAAGAGGGGTCTTAACTAGTAGTTTGAGTTAGTCATGTGTTGATAGCTCATTATATTTGCTCTAGCTCATCTAGGCATGATGCTATTTATTTGCGAATGTGTTTTGCAAATAATCGAGGCTCATGCATAACCCTTGTAACATGTGACTTAAGTTTGCAAATGCGTTTTGCAAATGGTGTAAGTCCATGTACCTTATTCCTTGTGATGAGTATTCTAAGGGTTAGCAAATGTGTTTTGTAACCTCATCGAGAATATCATCTTTGAAACCTTGTCGAAAATTGCATTCAAATGAGCGAATGTGTTTTGCCATTTGAAGTGGTGCAATTGGCTTTGGCTCAATGGTCCACGGTCGGACCGGCAATGGTCACCGGTCGGACCGGTGGCAAATCGGTCCGACCGGTGTGCTACGGGCGGTCTGACCGGTTTGATTTAATCCGATTTCTTTGTGCGGAAGTTCCGCAGTTGTAAAAATCGGAACTTCCGTGGTGAGGAAGTTCCGGAGTTCGAGCGGAACGGTTTTTCCAGAGAGCTCCCTTTTTGGGACTTAGCCAATTTCGCGACGGGCGGTCGGACCGGCCAGCACGGGCGGTCGGACCGATATACCCGCGGTCCGACCGGCCAGTGCATGGCGGTCGATCGCCAAGGCCCAACGGCTACTTTTCTAGCCGTTGGCGCGTAGAAATGATCCGACCGCCATTGGTTGGCTCGGGCCGACCGCCTGGTCGTTTTGATGGAATCTTCTCCCCAACGGCTAGTTTTTGTGTGTGGGCTATATATAGACACCTTGGCCGGTTGGGAGAGGTTGCTGGTGCTATTGTTAAGTGATACACTCTTTCTTTGAGCTAAGAGCAAGCCTCTATTCTCTTTTGTGCATGTGTTGCACTTGGTGAGATTAGAGAGTAAACCCTAAGTGCATGTGTTGCCTTAGGTAGTGGATTGTGTATCCACGTGGCGTTGACACTTGATTAGTTCAAGTGAAAGTTGGATTTGTTACTCTTGGTGTTTGCCGACACCTAGACGGCGTGGAGGCGTCGTGCTCGGTGACCTTCTCAAGAAGCTTGTGAGAAGGCCCGACGGTTGTGAGTGGTTTGGTGCTCGCCATCTCCGGAGTGGAGGAAGAGCAACCATAGTGGAGCGAGGTGTTGGTTCGGTTTGGAACCGGTCCAAGTGTTGGACTTACCTCGGAGGTGTGTGCTCATTTGAGGAGCCGGTCCAACGCGGGTTGGGCTTACCTCAACGTGGATTAGGGGAGACCGGCAAGTCTCCGAACACCACGGTAAAACATAATCGTGTCATCTTGTGTTTACTTGTGCTTTACTTTGAGCAATTTACATTCTTGCTTTAATTGCTTATATATCTTGTATGATTGCTCATATTGTATTGTGTTCGTATTGTCGGTGCACTTAGTTGAGCCTAGTTGTTTTAGGTTTTAAGTGTGCAAAACCAATTCGCTATTAGCTTCCGCATTTATTTATTGGTTTAGCCCGATAAAGTTTTTTTAAAACCGCCTATTCACCCCCCTCTAGTCGGCCACCTCGATCTTACACCCTTGTCCATCTTGCGTAGCTTGAGTACATTAACCTCACCCGGCATCGTCGATCGTTCTGGACCTCAGCTCTCCAAACCTAGTCCCGATCATCCTCGCCGTTGACCGTCGTTGACCACCAAGCAACCTGCACAATAATAGACAAGTAAACCGAATTTAGGAATAAGTTCTTCACAACTTGACCCATGTTAGTCAAAACATGCATCATGCAAGATATATGCACTGAAACTCATGACTTTGACCTAACAACCGAATATCGCCGCCACGATGGGCGACGGTCCAAGTGAAAACCGGTCGGACCGCCCACCCTGGCCGGTCTGACCGCCACCTATTGGCCGGTCAGATCGCCAGAAATGACTTAGCCGCATTTCCTCTCTGGAAAACCGAAACCTACTGGAATTTTCAATCCAATAGAACTTTTGACTGGAGACTCCAAAAATTATGGGACCAAGTGCAATAGAATCTCCTCTCTTGCCTACACCCTTTATTTTTGGCCCAGCTCAATCCACACTTTCTGAAGTTGGCTGGTTTGACCGCCGCTATGGTCGGTCGGACCGCCCTTGGACCGGTCTGACTGCCGCTTCGGCCGGTTAGACAGCTCAAGACCTGACAGTCCTGAAACTTTGCCGAAAACATGCAAAATGATAAACCGTTAACGCTATTGCTAATTGTCACATCATCCTAAGATCTGGAACATATCCCCATGATATCCACAATATGTCATATCTTACAAGGGACAAAATTTGATATAGTGGATTTCATCATTACTGAGATTTCTTTCTCAAAGAGGGATAACGAGGACACTATCTTTTTTGCTCCTTACATAATGCAGCTGATTAGAGACAAGCTTGGTGTTTACATTGAAAGTGACACTGCTCATACAGAGTACAAACCAAGCTTCGACCCTCCTTTTGAGTGATGCCTTTTGGTACTTGATGCCAAAGGGGGAGAGATTGGAAGAAAATAGAAGATTAAGGGGGTGTCAAGAAGATCAAGACTATCCTAATATAACTACTTAAGTTTATATGCTATTTGGAACAATGCAGTTGTGTAATGACTATGTTTGATGTTATTTGAACTTGTTGGTCGAATACTATGTAATAGCTTAGTTTGAACTTATGTTGTTATATTCATGACATTACTACTATTTGCTTATGTTATCAAGTCTATTTGTCATGTTTACAATCTTGATTATATCTTCAAGCATCTTTATCATGAATATTATTCTTTGCTTGAATGATGGATATTTACATTGTTCCTCATGATCAATAAATAAAGGAAATTTCCAATAATCTATACATATGCATGAAAACCACTTCATGAATCTCTATGCACATATTTAGGGGGGGGGGGGGTTTGTCTATTTATTGATTGACTTTGAAAGCAACAAATTCTCCATTTCTTTTGAACTCATCTCAAATCAAAAGTCAAAACTAGAATACACAACTTGGTGTATATTCAAAATCTTTCAATTTACACATACTGTGTAGGTTGTCATCAATTACCAAAAAGGGGAGATTGAAAGTATCTAGGCCCCTAAAGGTGTTTTTGGTAATTAATGATAACAATGTATTAAGGGACTAACATGCGTGCAAAGATGTATTAAAGGTTTTAGTCCCGGAGTTTGATTGCTGACAAGATGTTGGCGATGTAATAAGGTTACAAGATTGACATAGCTCATAAGCAAAGGTATTGTAAAGCCTAAGGATCTTTTATAGTTTTTACCGGTCTCAGTGATTTGAAAAAAGACCAGATTTATAGGATAAATATCGTACTATAAAGAGGGATCATGGCTAGTAGGTTAAGGGTCTATTTTTATGCTATCTTGATCAACTAGGGTTCATGCATTGCACTTAGAATAGCTTCTGAAAAATCTTCAGAGAAATTGGTACGACTGTAGTTGAATAGCGGTAATACCGCAAGTCGGTAGTACCAAAATATACATGGTAGTACATAAATTCTAGAGAGCTTGTTTTGGGAGTATCTTGTTCTATCCTGGAAATCGATATGACCGCATTTGAACTGCAGTACTACCGTAGGTCGGTAGTACTGAAATCTATATGGCGGTATGTATTTTCCAAGGAGTGTGTTTTGGGGAGTTTCTTGTTTTCTCAAAAATGGCATGACCGCATTTCTTCAGCGGTACTACCGCAAGTCGGTAATACCGGATTTTATATGGTAGTACGTTTTTTTCTTCAGATATGGTGTTTATTCCTGTTATTTCTAAAACTCTGGAAATCGGTAGTTCTGATCTAGCCGAGCGGTACTACCGCCCTTCGGCAGTACTAGATTCTAGTTGGCAGTAATACCACAACTTCTTTTATAATGGCTAGTTCAAATCATTAAATGCAATAGTCCTGACCATTGAATAGTGGTTCCAATAGTACCGAATTTTTTCAACAGTACTACCTCAAATGCTGATTTTTCTGAGAATCGCCTCAAACAGCTAGTTTTTGTTGGTGAGTGCTATAAATACCCTCCCACCTGCCTCTAGATGAGTACCTTTGGCCATATTGAATACACTTGAGCTCTTGGTCACTCTCTTCTACTCATTTGACTTGAATTCTTATTTTGAGGTAGTTGAGAGCATTCAAATGCATTGCATCATTAGTTGATCTTGTAGGCACTTGAATTTCCTTAAGCAAACACTTGATTTATTACTCTTAGTGCTTGCTAGCATCTAGACGGCTTTGGAGGAAGTCTTGTGTGGTGAGATCTTGAAGGAGATTGTGAAGAGTCACGACAACGAATTGTGAAGTAGTGTTGTGCTCACTGCCTCTGAAGAGGAGAAATAACAACTCTAGTGATCGAGGGAAGTGCTCGTGTGTAGCCAACTTGATTTTTTAAGTTTCCTCAATGTGAATTAGTGAAGACCGACAAGTCTTTGATACCATGGGAAAAATATCGTTGGTCTCTATTGTGGTTTATTTATTGCCTCTACTATTTTCGCATTTACATTTCTAGCAATTTAATTGTGTAGAATTGCTTAGCTAGATTTGTACTTGGTATTGGTATAGTATTGAAATTGTCTTAACATAGCATTGTTTTTCATTCCTTGAATTGTGCTAGAAAACTTTGTTAAGACAAACAAGATAAAATTGATAATTAATCGAAAAGTTTTAGAAACCTCCTATTCACCCCCCTCTAGCCAGTTATCCTTGATCATAAACCACCCTCTCTCTTCCCTCATGGTCCATGAGCCGGCCGAGGCCCAACAACAGCTAGCCTAGCTCCCTCTCTCTCTCTTGCCCTCACTAACAAGAGGGCCCCCGGCCCCACCTGTCAATGTAGACACACACACACTGTTTCTCTTCCTCCTCATGCCATATCTCTCTCTCGCTTGCCTCTACACCCGTACGCACGTGCACTGCACAGGTCAGAGCAGTCACGACGTTAGCCTCTCCTCCTCGAGCCCTGTAGCAAGTGTCGTGACCTTATCAAATTAGAGTTGTCCCGTCTAACGAGTTCATGCGCTACTCGTGATATCTCGCACACGTGTCCGTTGCTGTGTCAACTGCCTTTCCCTCCTTCCTTCTTCCTCTCTATTTAAGCTGCACCCGAGCGCATCACTTTGCTCGCCCGCTCTTCCTCTACATTCCCCCAACATATCCCCTTCTCTCCGCCTTGGGTGGAGGAGAACCCAAACCACACTGGTCGCCTTGCCAAGCTTCGGTCGCCGGCTTCGCCTGTCGATTATGACCGTTGGGGTGAGCCTCCACCTTCATTTTCTTCCACATTGTGCTCGCCTCGACCTCTTCTTCCTCATGCTCACTTTGCCCCAGCTTGTTTCCCCATAGGGAGGATAGAATGCTGCCATCGTCCGCAGAGCAAGACGGAGCGCGCCCACACCGTTGCCGCCTTGTTTCCTATATTCTGGTGAGCTCCGACCTAGAAGCCCATGTCCATCTTGTTCGCCTCGTTCCCATCTTCCTAACCCCTCCGCGCTTTTCTGTTGCCGTGGCCCAAAGTTGCCGGAACGCCTTTGTCACTGTCGCTGGCCTGGAGCACATGTAGACCCCGTCGCCACACTTGATATCTTTCTCCTCTCGGTTTCCAGGTTAGCCCTTCTATTCCCATGTGTTCCAGTAGAAACAAAACCTGGTAGGATAGTCAATACCACGTCTAGATAACCATAGCACGGTCGCCCTGTAGTACCGGGCCGCATCGCCATAGGTCACCATGGATAGCACTCCCCACCGCTTCTTTCAGAGCACCGGGAACACCTTTAGCTTCGTGTGGCAAGTAGATGGTCGTGCCCGCTACAATTTGTAGTTTCTAGCCATGTTTAGAAGTTTCCCTTGTGTATAGTGCCACCCGTCGTCTTGTCAGTAGCACCGCCGCCTCAGTCCATCTCTTGTCGCGCTGTCGGCACCGATAGGATATCCTAGTGGTATAGATACTTAAGCCATGCTCTAGTTCGCGGATTGCATATCAATTTTTGATAGCCGTCGTACACAGTGTCGTCGCTGCCCCTGTCGTAGCACCACCGCCCACCACCTCATAGCCTCTTCCACTGTGCCGTCGCCGCCATTGTGGTCATTGGGACCGCCGCATCCCATTTTGGGGGTCGTCGTGGCTTTTCTTGCCAACGGCATGCTTGGGTAGAGCTAGCCGTGGTTTCCCCAGTGCGTTCCGCTGTTTTAAATGGAGAAAATGCATAGTAGCTCTAGCGAGTGGGCCCCACGGTCATTAGGGTTAGGTTAACTATGACTAATTAGGGTTAATTAGACGGTTAGCGGTTAGTATTAGTATTAGTATGACATGCGGGCTCTCGGTAATTAGAAACTCTAATTAGAAGCTAGATTACTGTCTGAGTGTATGACACACATGCCTCACAACTTAAAACACCTTATATAGACTTAGTCGGTAGATCGCAACCGCCGACATGTGGGTCCATGACTCTGTGACCTGTCACGTGGATCGAGTCCATATGGACCACGGTCCCACCTGCCAGTCTCTTGGGTTTTCTTAATAAAAAGAAATGAAAAACTGAGAGGACCCACCTAACAGCCATAGAGTTTTTCCTTAATGAAAATAATTTATAAAATAAATTAAAATCCATCTAGACCCCTACCTGTCAGGTTTTTCTAATTTATTAGAATTTTCTATCAGGTCAAACTTTGGGGAGGTCGTTCTCCCTCAACTTTAATCCAAATGATTTGATTTTTGTTTTGAAATTCATCTAAATTCAAGATGTTTCCATCAGTACCAAAATCATACTTTTTGGAGTCCATTTGAATTTATGCTAGATTTGGATATTTTTGGAATTCATTTGCAATTCCTGACCTTAGATCAAAACTCTAAAACTCACAGGCATAAGCAACACGTATCAAATGTTTGGCTGGATTTGAATTCATTTGAATGTTTCTATCAGTACCAAAATTATACTTTTTGGAGTCCATTTGAATTTATGCTAGATTTGGATATTTTTGGAGTTCATTTGAATTCATTTGCAATTCCTGACCTTAGATCGAAACTCTAAAACTCACAGGCATAAGCAGCACATATCAAATGTTTGGCTGGATTTGAATTCATTTGAATTTATGCCGGATTTGGATATTTTCGCGATTTAGATTGGAGTAATCACTTTTGGCTTTTTTTCTTCTTCACTGGAATAGAGATGTTGCGGACTGAGCCCCCCATGTGATGCACTATCATACGATGGAACGTTGAATACGACGTATCATTGAACAAAGGTAAAAGAAAAACATTGACCAACACTATCCAATGGTTTTCTACTTAAAATTCTACGTCAAACCTCACAATTATCGGAAAATTTTATATAAAAAAATCTACAAGTTGAATTGAACCAATAAATTTTAAAATTACAAAGTTTTGCATACTACCATAGAATTTTGGACTGAACCATGGCTGCCCTCCAGACTGCAAAAATGTTTAAAAAAGCTCCCGAACTAGGTGAAAATAAATATAACACAAACAAATGATTTTCCCTAATGACATATTGACATAATGGTGATGTCACAGTTTATTGATTAGGAGCCAATACTGATTCTTTTCGTGACAAGCGAGGAAACCGTCCCTTAGTCAATAACTTGTATTTGTCGCCCAGCATGTAACTGGTGGAGACCAAGCCAATTTTATCTATAACAAGAATAATTGAACTCTATTACAGTTTGTGGAAAATTGAATGGTATAAACCTTTAGCTATTCTCATGAAACTCCAGATTTTCCAGATGCCAAATTTGACAAATACTGACTTTTGGGGCAGTGCATCAGCTCCATCGTTAATCTTGCCTTCCACATGAAATCCTCCCGTGTGTGAAACATGAAGAGGAAAGGGGGGAAACCAGCTCTTTCCCTTTCTCTCTCTTGTCCACTTGAGTACTTGACAATGTCCATGTCCCAATCTCCCCTATCCCAGGTCAGCAGATTCTATCCAAGATCTAGTCCCCTCTCTCTTTCTTCAATGTTCCGCATTCCCCCAAAGCAAACCAGCCCCCAACCACCACCGATCCACCCCTCCCTCAATTATTGTTGTAAGTTTATAATGTTGCTGATTGCTCCAAACTGATCCAACCATCAGTCGTATTGTTTTGGTGGGAGAGAGCAAAGAAAAGGGTGTGATTTTAAGGGGTTGCTGAATATCAAGAAACCATTTGTCCGCTGCCAGGGTGGTTGAATTTCAGGCAGGGACTCTGAATCAAGGTTTTCAAGAAGCAACCAATGGCTGGCAAGGAAATCTACCACAAGATGAAGGACAAGGTAACGAGAAACCATTCTTGTTAGCTCTGCTTGTGCCCTCCTTTTCATCTCTTATTGATTGTTTCTGTTTGCGCTATCTAGCGAGTTAGGTGCATCGTTGTTTCATATGTTTCCTTTTCTGGTTCTTCTCCTTTCATCCAAGATGTGTGCTGATTGCTGAAGTTTGAGGGTGCCTTGAAATGGCGCATGCCAGAAGGCGCTTATTTAGATGTCTTGTGCTGAGAAGTTTTGGAATGATGCTCGTCGATTGGGTGGGTTTTTGGTCAAATATATACCTTTCCAATGATGATCCAATGGGGATGCACATGATTGTGTGAGATCCTATACACATGGGAAGCTTACCAACGAGGCATATATCCCATGAATCTTTGTGTTGCATGTTGTTTTGGCGAGGTGGGATAAATTTGGGGGTTGAGGTATGTAGGTTTCACTAGCTGAATGAATCAATTTATTAAAAACAAATTTACAAGAAAAGGGGAAATATTTTGTTCTACAATATCATTGCAATACCGAAGGTATATTTGTGTATAAGCGTTAGGCTTTATGGAGTTATGGTTCATGGTTTGTCATTCCATTAGCAGATAAAGGAAACATTTATCTGTTTCCTGCTGATAGCACTGGAGAAAACAACCATTGAGGAAACAAAATTCTTTTAGGAACAAGAGAGAACATTTGTTACAAGAGGCTGGTAGGAGGGCAATATATATACACAGGCTTAGATTTGAGTTAACACTTAAAATCTGCCTCATTGCTGGTTTAATATGAATTTAATTTTATGTGCAAAATATTGAACTTTTTTACCCCCTATTTTATTTTGAACATGTATATTGTTTTTGGCCTTTCGGGCCATGCATCCTGGTTAGTTTCTTTACTCTGTTAAAGTGCTTGTCAATACTTTTTTGCTCTGTGTGCATGTGGGTGTGCGGTGTGCCCTGTAAGAACATATCTGCATGTGGAATGCCCAAGCATTGTTATAGCTTATAACCTGGATATGTAGATTTATCCTATGTTAAGTTGTTAACAAATGGAAATCGAGGTGTAAATTCACCACATGCTTCTATTCTATAACATTGGCGTTAAAGTTTCATATAGTTCAATTTTGCTGTAAAAAGTGGTGTGCTCCAAATGAAATCCATTTTGTCGTGATCAAGCCTCAAAGTTTTGGGTATTTATTGGAACAAAATGCACCAGAATGGATTGGATTGTATCAGAATTGGAATATCTGCAATCTCTGGCAAATTAATTAAAGCATGTCAGATGCCAATTCCCTAATGACATACTCACAAAAAAGGTGGAACCACAGGTGAAAAACTGAAAATTACTTGAAATGCAATCATGTCAATGGATGGCATTGTACAGGCCAATTCTTTTAGTTTTATTTTGGTCATTACTAAGCCTGTAATTCTTTTTGCTCATAATAGCTTCCCTTTTGCAAAATTACCAGTTTTTGCTACTAACCTAAAATAACAGAATTTATAAATAGCTGAGGAACAGAGGAAACATAACTTTCTGAAATATATTGCCTTGTGAGAAGTGAGAACCTTGGCAGTTGGGAACTAAACAAGAACTACTCCTGGGAAAACATTTGATATGAGTTGCTTATGCTTGTGAGTTTTAGAGTTTCGATCTAAGGTTAGGAATTGCAAATTAACTTGAAATGTTATGCTCTACTGGATATACACATGAAGATATCCAGACATTAACTCCTGGGAAAACATTTGATATGAGTTGCTGATGCTTGTGAGTGTTAGAGTTTCGATCTAAGGTTAGGAATTGCAAATTAACTTGAAACGTTATGCTCTACTGGATGTACAGATGAAGATAGCTAGATATTATAGACAAGTTCATTTTGGTATTTCTGGCTTATTATCTTGTGTATCTTTAATTTCTCGATGTTTGCTGTGATGTTCACTCTTTTGATGCAATCAATGGCAAAAAAAAAACCAGGGTTGTTAGCTTCATTGTGCTTGATGTTTTCAACAAGCTTGTATATTTGCTTTGTTTAGTGTTGTGCTCGTCATCACCATAACATGGATGACTAATGATTATATGTTGTTCTTTAAGGTAAAAGATGTTTTTAGTTCATCAGGACCAGAAACAGGGAAGGGCAAGACAAAATTGTCAGGCAGGCGTGTCAACCATGGTTACCATCTTGTGAAGGGGAAATCAAATCATCCAATGGAGGACTACTTGGTGGCAGAGTACAGGCAAGTTGGCAAGCATGATTTGGGTTTGTTTGCAATATTTGATGGCCACCTGGGCCACACTGTTCCAGACTTTCTGCGCTCGCATCTCTTTGATAACATCTTGAATGAGGTAATGCTTCAATTCAACTTCCTATTATCTTTGTAGGCTCAAAGTTCAGTAACTGCCGCCTTGCCTATATGCTGAAATGGTTTGTAAGAGTGTTGTAAATATGTGTCAAGTATTTGAATATGGTAGCTTTATAGAGTAAATTTCACAAACCTACAACTTTAGTGTCAAAACTATCAGAGAACTGCACATTTAAGTTTCTATTTCGCAAAACTACAGATTTAGCAGCCTTTTTTCTCGCAGAACTACAATCCCATCACGAGAGCAACGTTGTGACAGGCCGACTCCATTGTCAGCCACGCAGGGTGAAACTTCACCGTTACGGGCTGCCACATGGCCACACCACATGGCAGTCCATGTGGATGGCCCACTCTTCCCTCCTCCCTCTTCAGCGAAGGCCCACACAAGAGGGCGCTGCGCCATGCTGAGCGTGCCCACCGTGGGAAAATAGAGGAGCGCGTGGGCAACTCCGGACCTCCGGTTGAAGGCCAAGGAAGGGCTAGGGCTCCTCGTTCCTCGACGACTACCAAAATGCGTTGCGGGGGCAGAGGTGAGTAGGTGAGTGGCAGTGGCGTGGCTGGAGGCACACGGTGTCTCGCCGGCGATGGCGCGCAGCGGCAAAACTTGCTGGCTTCCATGGCTATGATGGCGTAGAGAGCTAGGAGCTAAACCAATTGCGTAGTGAGCTAGAAAGCAACAATAGGAAGCTATCTACTGTGCTAGTGTGGTGCGTGAGGCTTTGGTGAGGTCTTGCGATGTCAATCGGCGGCGGAAAAAGGGGAACCTCGCCGGGCGGCGACCTAGGGTTTTCGAGAGGATCCCGCGGCTACCCTACCATCTTTTTAAGTTGCATAGCTAGCTAATTGGAACGATCCTTAGATCATTGCAGGGTAAACACCGCTGGGAGGGCGGCCGGGCGGCGGCGACCTTTGGGATGAGGGGCATACTATAGATGTGGGTGAAGACTTGGATGAGAAAAGACTTATTTGATTGTTCTTGCTTGAAACAAAATGACCAGCTGAGTTCTCCTTTTATAGAGTCGGCCTCACCTAACAATGCTTATCTAACCAACCAAAGGATAAGATAGCCTAACAATATAGATACTTGCTGCTGAAATAAAGGAACTAACAAAAGGATAACAATAGATGATACGGCTGCTGCTGCAGGCTGCAGCCCCCTTGCTCCAGCCCCTTGGGCTCACACGGTCGGCCGGTCATGGCTGCGCATAACACTAATGGAGGAAGGAATCGGATGGAGGCTTAACAAAGAGGGAGAACGGCTCGGTGGCAGAGCTTCGGCCGGAGAGGGAGAAGATGGTGTGTTCCGACGTCATGGCTGCGAGGAATAAGAAATAAACCAGATGTGTGAGCTTGGGGTGGCCAGGAAAACACGATGACACGGTCAATAGAGGAGAGCATCATCGGGGTCGTAGAACTGGCGGGGCCACGTGGCGCTGGATACGGGAGGAGGTCAACTCGGATGTGGAGGCAGTCGCGACCAGAGAGTGGGCTGTCCACGTGTCTTGCTAGTAACGGCAATAATTAGCGTTGTGTGGTTGACAGTGGGTCCGGTTTGTCAGGTGCGAAATAGAAACTTAAATGTACAATTCTCTAATAGTTTTGACATTAAAGTTGTAGTTTTGTAAATTTTTCTCTAGCTTTATATCCTTATGGAGAAAAAAGGTACAGTGCAATCAGCAATGCTGATGGTATGCTATAACATGGTTAAAATATTTTTGGATTTTTGTTAGGTTAAGAAGTACATATATTTGGAATACATGGTGTCTGTGCTACAGTCTACTTGCAACAACCATACTAGGAAAGTAGGAAGAGCAATAAAGATAGTGATTTAATGTACACATTTTGTCTATGTGGTCGAACATAGCCAACTTAATTCACCACAGTGCTAATTATTTTATTGACTCCTGCATCCTCAGCCAGAATTCTCGAGTGATACAGAAGCTGCTATCCGAAAAGCATATCAACTTACTGATGAGAAAATATTGGAAAGATCAGCTGAGTTGGGAAGAGGAGGCTCCACTGCTGTTACCGCCATCTTAATAGGTAGCGAAACGAGTGTAAAGTTAGTGGTCGCAAATGTTGGAGATTCACGAGCGGTTTTTTGCAAGAATGGTGTAGCAAAGCAGCTTTCAGTTGATCATGAACCAAACAAGGAGCGACAATCAATCGAGAAAAAAGGTGGCTTTGTTTCGAATCTACCAGGTAAACGGACATCTCTTATCAATGTCTACCATTAAACTGGTGTGTGGAACAACATCTTCATTCCGACTTACTGGTTCTGAGTTTGGATGTTTTCCACCGAGCTTTTTTCCAATGACATATTGACATGTGTAGTAGGTTTTTACTATGTAGTAGTGACTGGCAGTGGCACTTATGTGGACCCTACTAATAACAGCTTCTTTCTTGTTGTGGTCACAACTCACAACTCACAGGCATATGATCTGTAATCTATCGAGCTTCAATTCCAAACTTGTCTCACTTGCAGGAGATGTACCACGTGTTGATGGGCAGCTGGCGGTTGCAAGGGCATTCGGAGATGGGAGCTTGAAGAAGCACCTCAGCTCTGAGCCTGATGTGGTCGAGGAACCTATTGATGAGAATACTGATTTTCTAATTCTAGCAAGCGATGGCTTATGGAAGGTGATGCCTATAAAACTTATTCCAATCATTCCTGATGGATTACACCTAAATCATAGTGTGTTGTATTCTATATCTAAGCTCAACAAACTGGACCATGTCCTCTTAGACCTCTCCGTGTATATGCATATGCATGCGCTACATGCTTTGATTTTGAACATGAAGTAACGGGGTTAGTTGCACATGTAGCGCTTATTCTTAGATTAAGCCATGAAATTTGGTACATGAGTACTGTGTGAATTAAGAATCTTGATTCTTCTAATTCTTGCATCATCTATAGTACTTACTGTTAGAGATATATTAGAGATAAGGTATTAGAGATATGTTAGAGATAGAATCTATCTCTAACATATGCTTATCTCTATCTTGTACTCCTATATATACCGCCCTTTGGGCCTCTCTTCAATACACACAATATTTTCCTAACATGGTATCAGAGCATTAGGGTTTACTGGCTCATCAGAGTCGCGCCGCCTAGCTTCACGCCGCCGCCCGAGGAGCAATCTCCACTCCGGGGTGGCCTCTTTGGTCGCCACGCATCCTCTCGCTCCTCGCTCACCAACACCCCATCCCAGAGCACGCGGCGCGCTGGCCGGGTCGTAGAAGGTCTTGGGCGTAGAACTTGCCCGGTCGTAGAACTAGCGCAATGGCCAGAACCGCAGCAATGGAGGAGGAGGTGTAGCCGTGGGAGAGCCGCGGCGACCATGAAGAACAACGGAAGGAAAGACGTGGCGGCGGCGGCGGAGCGTTGCCATCCGTGCGTGGACATCAAGTCGTTCGTGGCCTCGCCGCTTTTCGACGCTGTTCGTCGATTGTGGCGCCTCGACCCTACGGCTCCTTCCTCATCGCGGCTCGCCTCCTCCTCCGCCGCCATCGCTTCCTCCTTGCCACAACCTCACCGCCACAAGCACCGAAGCTTCTCTTCCAACGCCACCACCGACGCAGCCACGAATCCACCGGTCGCGACCTGCGCCGCCACCATCGCCGCCGCCACTAGTACTCGCCCCGTGCGGGTGGCTAGGGTGGCGAGGCCGCTGGACCGAACAAGCGGGTGCTCGATCCGACGGCAATACGCGTGGCGCTCTTCGTGCAGATGGCGCGTCATCGGGCGGCCGCGGACCTTCGCCGTCGTCAAGTGGCGTCCAAGCCCACCCACGTGTTCGCACCCCTACTTCAAGCGCGAGCGGTCGCCAAACCCAGCCCGACCGTCGCCGCGCGCTGGTCCGGACCAAGGCGCATAAGATGCTTCTCGATCGGGCTACGGCCGCGTCTACACCGCGTCGTCGTCAATCGCACATTCCTCCAACCCCAACGCCGAACAACGCCGGCGCAAGTCGCCGCCCACGCCTACTACTCCACCACCTCCGCTTCTACGAGCGCTTCGTCGCGCTTCGAGGCGTCGGGTCCATGGGCGCCCACGCGTTGGCCGCCGCGTCACTCGCCGAGCGCGTAGTAATCGTGCTTGGCCGTCGTCCATGCTCGCCTTCATCACGCACCACCTCCTCGGCGTTGTTACTCTTCGCCATGGCCTCCGACATGTCGATGCCGCAGTCGCGCGCTGCGTCTTGACGAGGGTCACGGCGATGCCGGCGTGGTGGGCGTCCTTGGAGCCGATGACCATCCGCCACGTCTTGTCGGAGGGGTCGAGCCAGGCGGTGGTGGGGAGATGGATTGGTATGCGGTGGTGGGGAGATGGATTGGGGGAGGAGAATGAGACGACAGGGAGAGGAACAGATGGGAGCAGAGACAGAGAAGAAATTTTCCCATGTCTTGGGTGACAGACATCCTTGGGAACAACATCACCACGGTACATCAAGCAGCAAGCCATGCGACTTTGGTTTAACCAAATCAGATCTGGCTTGATCGGCTCCACACTTTGGGCTCTAGCTTCTCCTGGGCTCCGGATTTCGGTCTCTAGCTTCTCTGGGTGGCTTTAGCTTCTCTTTCATTTTCTCCGGCTTCAGCTTCTTGCAGCAGCTTCTTTCGCTGTTAAAGCTATCTACTGCTAGTATTTACTACTAGTTATCCTTAGGTTTTTCCTGCTTTGTGTCGTTACTTCCGTTGCGTCCATCCAAGTTCGTAGTACTCAATTTTTGAGTTCGTCTTCGCCATGCGAGTCCACAAATTTATTGTCAGTCATAGAAGCATAGGAATTGTCTTATGCATAGCAGCAGCCGCCGCTCCCGCCGCTTTTTCTTCGAGCCGCTGCAGATCCGCCGCTCCAAGCGTTCAAGGCCGTCACGCTTCTTCTGCACTGCGCATCTGTTGTGCTTCTTGTGCATTGCGCCGCTCTTGTTCTGCACTGCGCCTCTGTTGCGCTTCTTGTGCATTGCGTTGCGCTTATTTTGCACTGTGCATTCGTTGCACTTCTTGTGCACTGCGTTGCCGCCGTCTTGGGCTACGATCTGCGCCGCCATGCTTCCACCAATTCCTATTCGACTTGATTTGACAGCTCTCTCTATATTTGTTGGTTTCATCATCTTCTTCGTCGTATTGCCGTGGTCGACTTCGCTCTTGCACCTTGTGCCTTATGGGCTGTCGCACGACACCGGTTGGGAGAAGACCTTTTGTCGACATATTTTCCAAGAGCAGCATGCTACGACAACATTATGAAGACTCGGATTTTGGTTTTTCATATTTTAGTGTCAACCCTTTCCAAATGCAATGCTATTGCATACGCCTTGCATTTGAGGGGGGGTGTTAGAGATATATTAGAGATAAGGTATTAGAGATATGTTAGAGATAGAATCTGATAGATAGATTCTATCTCTATACACTTACATGTGCTCTCATGTTTGGTGGCTTATTCCTTTTGCTATGGATTATACTAACTTTCTCATTAATAAATGGTTTGTTGAGTTCATATATGAGTTGCTAAGTTGCATCAGCTACGTGTTTACCATTTACAATTATGATAATGCAAAGATCACACAAATTCAGGTGATGACCAACCAAGAGGCAGTCGATGAACTCAAGGACTTCAAGGACGCGCAGGCAGCTGCGAAGCATCTGACGGAGCAGGCTGTGAACAGGAAGAGCAAAGACGACATCTCCTGCATCGTTGTAAAATTCCTGTGCTAGCAGAATTTCAAGCTGCTCGCCTCCCAAGTGTACAGTTGTTGTCAACTTGTCATGTTCACGGTCTTACGTTTGGTATTGTCGTCGGATGTTGTGTTCAATCTTTTCTGCTTGGGAGTAATCCACGAAGGGTATCAAGGCTTGTAGAATATTGTTGTTTGTTAAAGGTTCTAATAAAACATGTTTTTTATCCTTGTTATTTTAGTGAGCGTTCCTTGTTATCGTTTTCTGTGTCTAGTTGCATTTCAGGCTCGATTTTCGTCACCAATTTGTTGCGTAGGGCTTATTTTGGTGGTTGTGTTGTGCTTTGCTGTGATTATTTTTATAGCTGCTGTGAGCCTATTACTCTGTTTGGTAAACCATATTAAAGTTAGATAAATTTTGTTAGGTACTATCTATCTGTAAGTTGTTCACAGTTACTTGTTCCTACCGTTAGATGAATTCATCTAACGGCACGAGAAAAACTTGTTCCCACAAAATGTTAGAAGAAAAAAACAAAAAAAATTAAGTTAGACAAAAGTAAATCTAAGTGAACTCTACAAATACAAAAAATATAAAAATAAATAAAACTAAAACTATTACTTGATACTGTAATTTTAGATTTAGTACTGTGTAATTATAGGTGGCTGATGGAATTTTTTTTTTCCAGGCAATTGAAAATTAGCAAATCCGATTTTGTTATCTCATGTTTCATCTCTAATGTTCTTGAACGCAATAACAAATCCATTTGCAATTTGATTAAGAAAAAAAGTAGGTGGCCAAACACCGATCTACAGGTATTTAGAAACGCTTCAGACAAATGAGATTATCAGAATCCACCGAACATAAGAACGCACTGAAGCTTCACCAGAAAAGTGAAATCTTGACAATATCGCATCGCAGAAGAGCTTGCAGGCTAAAACTTGCCCAACAAAGGGCCCAGCAGGGTCTTCTCCTGCCGTTTTTTCGTTTCTCTCGTATTCTCCATCACTCCTACCTAGGCTTCCCACCACCACGTCCCGGCACGATCTCGGCCCTGCGTCCCGGCGAGGCCGACGTGCCGAACGCAAGTTTGCCCACTGAACCATCGTTTTCGCACGGCCCGGCACAGCAAATCCTCACATTTTTTGCGCCCGCCGCACGACCCCGCACAAATTGGCCGACGGATCGAAGGCCGGCATCCTTGAAGCCCAATCGACTGATCCACCCATCCCACCCCCGCGCCGCGCGGCTGGGCGGGCCACCCCAGCGCACGTTAGAAAACCTAAAAGCACAGCCCTTCTCCCCTCCCTCCTCCCCCAAATTGCCGCCTCCCCTCCACCGCCGGTTCGGTACCCACTTCGAACCGAGGAGGGAAGCGAGGGAAGGATGCCGCGGACGACCACGCTGGAGAGCCCCGGCTGCCCGCCGCTCCGCGCCCTCACCACCGACATCCTCGGCCTCGTCAAAGGTAAGTAAGTACCCTTTTCTCCTCGCCTCGCCTCCCTCCCTGTTTCCCTCCTCCCCGCGTGCTGCTTACTGTTCTTCTTCGTCTTCTCCCGACGCAGTCGTCGAGGCCCGCGCCAAGCCGGCGGGCGTCGCCAAGGTCGTCGAAACGTGGGGCACGCCCGACGCCTCCAGGGCCGTCCTTGCCGCCTCCCTCGCCGACCGTACCGTCGACCCGGTGAGCACACTCTTCTCACAAAACCATTCGTTCGAATTGCGGTTGCTCGTTCATGTAACGATGAACAGGGCATGGTCTTAACGGCGTTATTTTTCATCTTTTGCAGGTTTTGGCCGTGGCAAGGAAGAACGGCGTGGTGAGTAACCTCTGCTTCTGAGAGACTGAGTGTTGATACGCTTACCTTGTCTGTCTTTCTGTTGGTTGTTCATTCCGGTGGTCTACTGTAGGTTGAGCTGCTCAATCCCCTGAATGGGGATGCTTTGGCCGCTGTCAAGGTCGCCGGACCCGAGCCAACTGACGGTTCTACAGAGGAGGACCCCCTCGTCGCACTGCATCTGTTAAAAAAACAGGCGCCAGACTCGTCCATGTAATTTTCATACGATGATTCGTGACAGTTCATTTTATGTTAGTCTAAATTTCTCGTATAGATTGGTTAAACTCCACCTGTATTGTATTGCTCTTTTATATTTGGTGATGTTGGCCAAGTTGTTTTTATCTAATTGCTTATAGCAGGTTAGGTACATTTCTTGCTTGTACAGAGAAGGGCAAAGCATGTGTGAAATCTGTCGCAAAGGAAAACACAGCTTCCGACTTGGATGTCAGTCCCTCAAGCACATGGGATGTGTGCAATGTGGGTAAAGTGCAGTTTTCTTTGGTGGATGCTAGTGAAAGATATGCAATGTTCGGGGGGTGAGTTTACATTAATCTTGATATGAGATTACCTGCTATACTTCAAAAACTGTAGTTGGGCTGTGTTTCTTTTGTTTACCAGATTTTCTGTTTGAGATGTGAGAAGCTTTTCAGGAAATTTGAGTCTCTAGTAACATTGATTTCATTTCATTTTAGGAAAGCTATAGACGTGAACTTGTGGGATATCACATCTTCTAACAAGATATGGTCAGCTAAATCTGTAAGTACTCATTGGTTTGTTCACTTCTTAACTGATGTTATAGCAAAATTTCATTAATTAATCATTTGATTCGATTCTTTTTTACTGAAGCCTCGAGTTAACAGCCTTGGTATATTCACCCCACCTTGGTTCACTGCTGGAACTTTCTTGTGCAAGGATGATTATCGTAAAATTGTAGCCTGCACAAATAATCATCAGGTATCATATACTTATCACTCACCACTGCTGACATGCTAACAAAAATTCCCATTGGCAACTAGTTTGGATTAAAATGGCTCTATGTTTGCATTACTATATAATTAATTGAACCGATCCAGCTCTGTGATTGCAAAGCTGCTAGTTGATGGGGTTTAGTTTTGATGATTGTTGTTTGTTCAGTTGTGCAGTCCCCTCATAGCTCACAAATTATGAACATTTTCATTTGTTTAAATTGTTGCGTTTCTACTTTCTACTATGCTAGGCAGTGCATTAACTGGGCATGTTCTCATAAGACCATTTGCATCTTTAAACATTGTGCTGCACTGGTGATGATTTCTCAAGATTATTAATTGATTATTCATTTATCTGTTTGCATTTCCCAGGTTCGCTTATATGATACTGCTTCCCAAAGAAGACCTGTCATTTCAGTTGATTTTAGGGAGTCGCCAATCAAGGCAGTTGCTGAGGATCCAAATGGGCATACTGTCTACATTGGGACAGGAACAGGGGACGTCGCTTCCTTTGACATGAGAACAGGTATAATAAGCAGCTGGTGTGTAGTACTTTTTGCTGACACTGAGAATTTGAAAAATATTGAATGCTCTTTAGAATGTTACACTAGCTCACTTGCTACTTTTGTAACTAGTTTCCGATGGCTCATGTTGAATGTTTTTTTAATAGAAATGCACTTGGTTTTTATCCCTTTTTCGTTTCTTCAAAGTTCAATCCACGTGTCACTAGTTTATTCCATTATAATTGTCACATATACTTCATACTCTGGTGTTTTATATAGGTAAAAATGGTGTAACATATTGGTCCATGTCTCTTTTTTATCTGATCCAGAGTTAGCCCATGATACGCAGCTAAGGGATAGGTTAGAACCTGTTATGCTGGCATATTTATTGAAATCTACACATGATATAGTTAGATGTATACATGTTAACACTCCAGTTTAGATGATGTTGAACTAACAGATATATTAATCAACAATTTGGGTATTAGTTTTGAAAAAGCTACCATGTTCATGCTTAGTATTACATATAATAAGATGAATAGATGATATGTGCTTACAACAATCTAGAGTATAATCTATGGAGAACTGCTATTTTCCAGCTTTGTGATCAGTGTTTACTTTTTTTACTTAGCTATTTCACAGAATTAACCTTTGTTTACCCATTTTTCTAGGAAAATTACTGGGATGCTATGTTGGTAAATGCAGTGGAAGTATTAGATCGATAGTTAGACATCCAGGGCTAGCTTTGATAGCATCTTGTGGTAAGGCTACATACTTTTTATTTTTTTAATAAATTTTCATTTATTTTTGTTTCATTTTTTAATGCAATTTATAAGGTTAGCGTTTACTGAACTTTCGTTGTACACTTTTACTAGTTAAGTAGTTACCTATGTTTGCACTTGCTTGCATGAGCTCATGACTCCTTTATCTTTGTAGGATTGGACAGCTACTTGCGCATCTGGGACACAAATACAAGGCAGCTTCTTTCTGCGGTATGTTTAAAAATTTATTTCATAGCATTCAAATCGAACTCGTAGTTTGTTGTTGCTCTATGTAATAAATGATGCTGTAATTTCAATTTTTCTTTTAATTCATGTCAGTGTATAAATGAATTGTTGTTGTGGAGCATGAAGATATCATTGACTGCCAAATATTTTATGACTTAATTTTGGGTTACTCTTTATTTCCCAACAAAACAAAGTAACTAACTACTATAATCATTGACATGTGTGAGATTATTTGGCATGGATATTGATTTTGGTGTACTGATTTTGGTGTACTGACTACCATTTTACTCCTAGTTCATTGCTTTTGAGTGATTGTGTTGCTGGCTTTCTGCATTCTATTAAAAATTAAGTTAATAGTTTCTTTTGAAATTGCATAATTCATGGTGAAGTTGTACACCATGATTCTTGTGCACTTTGAAGTTGCTATGTCCAAGGTTAACTTCTTATCCTGCATTTTCTAGATCTAATTCTCTTCCTTTGTCCTGTTTGGGAACAGGTCTTCCTCAAGCAGCACCTCACGACTGTGGTTATCGATTCACATTTCTCATCTGAAGGTTCTTATCTATTCTCATAAGTTATTCCATTGTCTTGTTCTCTATTTTCCAATCTAGTTCTGGCAAGTTAAATGTGAGGGAGTTTTAATTATTTAACATTTGTGTTATCTTGAATAGTAATGATCGTTAAGGGAGCAGTGCTTCTTTTAGCCCTGGACCTTCGAGACCCGTACTCTTGAAATGGCATTCTATATCTAATTATAGTTAAGAGAGTATTGCTTCTTTTAGCACTGAACCTCGAGATCCATACCAGGGAAGGGAATCCCGGTACCGGACTACTTCCCGCCGGCCGGCCAGGAATGGTAACCGGCCGGTTACCGTTCAAACCGGATAAAAATCGTTTGAATTTGATTAAAAACCAGCCGAATTTCGAAAATTGTAATTTGAACTTGTAAAACTCGAGAAAACCGGCCAGAATTTTTTTCCCGTCGCCCGGCCGGTAATCGGCGGTTACCGGCCGGGAAATTTTTCCCTGATCCATACCCTTGAAATGGCATTGAGGTCATGTGCTAACACTCTTGCGGATGTCCAGAATCTGAGACTAAATCAAAGCGACCAAATTCTTCAATGGTGGCTGAGGCCTGAAGTCAGAAAGGAAAAAAAAAGAAGAAGAAGAATAGAACGGTTGAAGAGGATGAAGGAACTGGAATGGTAGACCCTCATGGCAGTGATGCTGAAATGTACACCCCGAAAAAGCAAAAAATCTGGAGAAAGAAGCAAAGGCATGAAAAAGAAGAGCAAGAAACAAGTTGCATAGGACATGTATCACACTGGAATCACTGTTGTCCGGCTTTGACTTTTGACCACGGTGTGTGCCTTTAATGATTTTGTAAAATGACGCCTTTTGTATTAAAGTTTATCTAAAATCGAATGATCTCTCATTTTTAGTTGTCTTGAAATATTCACCTGGTCATTTTGTGGTATTTTCTATAAGCAATATGCAAATAGTTTGGCACTTTGGCTTACTGCCATCTGCTTGTTGCATACTTGTCATATCATGGTTATCTAATTAACAACGATCAAGTTCAGTTTGACCAACGTCAGTCTTGTTGCTGCATGGAAATCAATAGTGACTTGTAAGCTGTTCCTGGAAATCTAAAATTTGAACCTGGTTCAGAGCTTGGGAGTTTCCTACTAGTTCATACCATAGTAGTAGAAATGTGTATTTCAGAAATTAAATTAGGTCCTGCTTGTAACACGATAATTTAACTGGAGTTTATGAAAGGGTATTTCTGATCTGATGGATCACTCCTTGCAGAGATAATCAAGATGCCGTCTCCATAAGACAGGGAACAACAATAATCTTTACATAATTCCCTTGAACAACCCTATGAACAGTGCTTCCATATGAACACTTGCGCCTATAAACTATTAACTTATCTATCCATATATATATATATATATATATAGCATCTGAGAAGGATTCTGGCAATCGTCTCATCACAACAAATCATGTGACAGCCAAACCAAATATTTCGGAAATCATTTGACAGCTAAACAGCCAAATTGTGCTGGATAACCTGAATCAAACAGATTCACATCGCCATCCCAGCTTTCAGTTAAGGCACCATCATTCTCGACTACGGGGATGAATTCATCAAAGTCGGCTAAAGATTTCAATTGCCTGCTCAGTGAAGCTATTGTCTTCTGGCAGTCTGCCAGTTTCCTTGCAGCATGATCTAGTTCGTTCTCCTGTAGAAATCGGTGATATTTCATTACTCACTATAAACATGACTGAGAGTTCTGAAACTGTTCTCACCAGATTTGATTACAATAGCAAAGAGAAATCAGTAAGTACGGTAAATTTTACCTTTTTGATGTGAAGACCTTTACTTGCCATAGGCTTCACTGGTTGATGAGCAGGAGCTCTGCTGGAAAATTCCTCTTTCAAACTCTTACATTGTGCTGCAAATTCCACCGATTGTGCTCTCTTTTCAAGTATTTGTTCCTCGAGTAAACTGATCTTTCTTTGCAATTCTTCTGCTTCTTTCTCTTTGAGCTCAAACCGACTCGCCAATTTGTTCTTCTGCGCTTCAGAAGCATCCAAAGTTGATGACAAGTTCTTCAGGCTTTCCAGCTTCTTTTCTAACAGACTGACATTCTCCTTTAAGTTCTTGATTTCAGCTTGCGCCGACTTGAGTTGAGATTCCAGTTCTGCAGTCAATGGTTTATGTTTCTCTACAATCTCTTCAAGCATTTTAACCTTTTCATTCAGGTCAACAACTTCTGAATTTGCAAATTGGAGTTGAGATTTGAGCTCATTTCTCTGCACATCCAGTGCCTCTATATCATGATACCGCCTTGCGAATTCAGCAGACAATGCCTTTTCTTCCTGAATTTTCAGTTCCAAGCTACTCAATTTCTTCTTGAATGAAGCAATTTCCTCTCGTGCAGATTTCAACTCGAGCTCCACACCCTTCCTCTTTGCTTCCAGAGCTTCTATGCCATGGCATTTCGCTGTGAGCCGCGCTGAAAACGCCTTCTCCTCCTCCAGGTTCCTCTCTAACAAAGTGATCTTATCACTGAACTTTCTGGCGTCAAACTGTGATGCCTCCAACTGCATGCGCAGCTCTTTCCTCTCTGACTCCAGCGCATCCATATGCTGATACTTAGCTGCAAGCTCCAGCGTCAGCGCCTTCTCGGATTCAAGTCGCTCCTCCAGAATGCGTACCTTGTCCAGCAAGCTGGCGATCTCGGCACGGGACAGCTCAAGTTTACCCTCCAGTTCATTCCTTTTCATCTCGACGGCTTCCACTTCAGTCTCCACGGCATGCTTTTCACCATTGACAAGATTCAGCTGCCTCTGCAGCTCAACTGATTTCTCCTCTGCCACCATTGCCCGATGGCGGGAAGCCCTCAGTTCGCGCTGAGCTTCATGCAACGCCTTCTCCCTGTCGGCCTTCTCGGCAGTGAGCTTCTTGACCTTCTCCTCTAGCTTCACCAACTGACCGCTGGCATCCTCGACCTCGCTTTTCGACGAGCCATTCGCCGAGGCGAGCTTCTCCATCTCAAGGAAGTCGTCCATCATGCCCATGTCTGCAGTTGCAAGGCTTGCACTCCTAGTGCTGCTCTTCTCGTTCTTGAACTGATCAAGTTCAGTGATCAGAGCTGAGGCCCATGAGTCCGAGCAGTCTGACTGGCAGTCTGTCACCGACTCGGCGCAGACCGAGCTCGGAGCACGCCTGAGCTCGACGCTGAAGGAGGATCTCCGTGCAGTGGCCTGCTGAAAACTTCAGAAATGTTAGAAAATAAGATTGTTTCACGCAATGCTTCCAATGTAAATCTGTATGGCAGAAGGAAAATGGTATCACCTGCAGCCTCCTGCACTCGGCTTCGAGCTTGGCCATCTTCTTGATGCTCTCAATCTGCTGCTTGCTCGCCGTCTCCGCCGCTCTTCTGTTCAGCTCCTTCTCTATGGTCCTGAGCTCCAATTGCTCTGCCTTGGCAAGAAGCTGGACCTTCAGAGCCGAGTTCTCCTTCTCCCGGGAGGCCAGCCTCGAGCTGGCGCCACTGTCAGTGGTCACTGAGAGCTCGGACTTCGCTTCGAGCTTCGCCTTGAGCTCGATGATTCGCAGCTCGAGGTCAGTCTTCTCGGACTCCCATCGCCGAGCTTGCTGTGCTAGCGCGTCCTGCACCTTCTGGTCCTGCTCTTCCTTGGCACGCCGGAGTTGCCGGACGCATTCCTTGAGGGCGCCATCGAGGTGGACAATCCTGTCCTCCAGTGTGGAGTACTTGACAATTGCAGCATTCAGCTGGGTTTTCAATGATGCAATCTCCTTTTCGGCCTTCTCCCATCCTAGTACAAGAAAGAAAGGTTTTATCATGCAGAACCGACTTGTGAACTGAATTCTGTTCAGGCAAGAGCATAGAAATACTACTGTTTCCTGATAACTTACGCTTCTGGTTGAAATCGTTGGTGCATTGAACTTAATCGTGGATTTTTTTTTTCTGAGAACCTAGTTATCATAATAATTTGTCTGAACTTTTTTCTTAACATACTGTATGTAATTCTCTGATTCACTCGTATTTAACAGCATACCTAGAACAGCTTCCTCCGCAACTTTAGAATGCTGCTTCACGAGATCGTCTTTCGCGCGTATATCCAGTACTGCAGATGACAGCCTCTCGCTCAACACCTTAACCTTTACATTGTTGTTGTTCTGTGCTTCCTTTGATGCGATGTCCGGTGATGGAGTAGATTTTGGGGTATCCTGATCATGAGGCAACAGAATCAAACATTGTTGTTCCTCAAAAAAGAACCAAATATTGTCCAGGATAACTTGGCTCATTTTTTAGCTTCTAGGGAAAAGAAAGCGACTAAGCACAAACTTAGGTGATTCCTATGCAATTTTTGGCAGACTTCAGATACTGTTGTGCTTGGAGCAACGTCGTACAACAAAGCGGCGGTTGAAGCAACAATAAGGAAAATCTATGGGATGCATCAGAATCACTTGCCAAAGACTCAAAGTACCAAACACTGTTCTGTCAGACAATGGAACATCACAAGCACGGCATGGTACTTTCTGAGATCATGTTCCGCTCGTATGTTCCCGGGGTAATTCTCAGCAAATCACGATGCTGATGCTCTTTACTAATCATCCATTGAGTAACTTCTACACATTAGGATAGCCCAGCACTTGATCTCACTGATGCATCAGAGTACCAGACATTTCTAGGGGTACAGTACAGACTACAGCTGATGGAGAAAAACAACTTTGGTCAAAGATCACAAGTGAGGGCACCAAGTACTGGTGCACATGAGCAAAGTTGGCAGAGAGAGAGAGAGAGAGAGAGAGAGAGAGGCATCTTGATTGCTCTGTGCCAGCAGCATTATGATCCATTTGGGTTGGGCCAAAGGTGATGATGCAGCACATGGAGTGGCCACCCAAACAAATGCATCTTGCCCTCATGCAGCCATAATGTTGGCAGAGAAAAGCTAGTCCCAACCAACATCACATCCTTATTGTCCATGGATAGGTAGGGCGGCTTGTCCTGTAAGCCTTCCCGGTATAGAAACAAACAGGACCCTCTCATTCTCTCCTTCAATTGGAGGCCTACTAAAACTGTCACATGATCATGAACAAATTGTCAATGTTACCCACCAAAGCAAGAAGTGAAACTGAATCTTGCAGCCCCTCTCAATGTCACGTGGCTGAGATGAATGGTGTGCCTGTACTAAAATGATTGGGCTGCTATTTGGAGGTCTACGACGATGCCGTGTATGCACATGTATCCTAGTATTACCAGACAAGAGGCTAAACCCAAACAGAATTGATGAAACATCAAACAGCAAAATTCTTATACCCCACAGAATGACAGGTAGGATGAACTAGGGTCAGGAGCAACTTAGCCCTTTTATGAAGATGAACTCCGATCCGCCATCGGGAATCTCTATCTAAAACCATCCGATCCGAGCTAAAAGCTTTGATTTTTTAAGAGTTTATATTTGCAACATGGTGATAGATTACCAAGCTTAGAGGCCCTACAGATCTGGCATTGGAAGAAATCTCACATGTTTGCCATGTCACATGGCCTTCTTATTTTCTCTGAGCTGCACATGTTACATGATCTGTTAAGGGGAAGGAGTGTAGGACTCACAAAGTCAATAAGTACTCATCAAGATATTTGAACTTCCTTGAAGAACACTCTTAGACACTAGGCAGGCATTATTGGACCTATTCAGTATCAAGCCCTTTTTACTGTGGTTCAATTTCCTTTTCCTGCTTCTTGGACCCATTAGTAGTTGGCTATATGTGAGATAAACACGAAGAAATTGGCCCAACATTGCGGAAATATGGAACTAAGAACATGAACTATGCACACTACTGCATATTCCCAAAACTAATTTCCAGGTATCAGTTATGTCATGGAGGCTGTGGAAATTGGAATGCAATGGATAGAAGTAGAACAGGAAACGGTCTGCACCATCAATACAACAAGGAGAACAACAATTTTTTTCTCTCACCTGTTCATCAGCTAACCTCTCCGATGGGGAGGAGGCCGAGCTCTCGGTCTCGGCGCCGGTGGGGCACTTTTCCGTCGATCTCCGCCGCCACAGCCAGCTCCGGCGATCCATACCGGGAGCTCTCTACACCATTCAATTCAATGCTGATGCTTCTGCGCCGCTCTCTCCCTTTCTCCCTGTTCAGCAATCCATTGAAGAGTCCATGATCACACTAGAAACCAAAATCCAAAAGGAAAAGAAGGGAACAAGAGGATTGCGGTTTAGTCCGTCTATTCAAGAATTACAAGAGTACAATCAAAACCTTCAAGAACACGAACTTCATGCAATCCAATGACAATTCATCAATTCATGCAAACCAAATTGAGGCATGCATTTCAGCTCAATTCAGATGTTCATTGGTGTGCCCCTTTTGGAGAATTTGCAAATGATTTTACAAATCCCAACAATCTACTCAGGTAACTCAGCCAGACACACAAACTCACCTATCAGAGCCAAAATTTCATCCAATTAATCCACAGATGCAGGAAAAAAGAAGAAGAAAAATCCATCCATGTAGAAGAACAACAAACACCGGACCATCACAAGGAGGAACGCGCATTACAATCAAATCCAAAGACAAACATTACATCACCTGACTCCAAAAGAAACCGCAAGTTGCACGAGTTCCTCAAGAAACAACACAATTCAGAACCAGCTATCCACCAGCACAAATCACCAATGAAGGAAAGAAGAAAAGGCCAAAAGAGATAAAGGAAGTCCAAGAGCAGAACAAGAATCCAAGAACAGAAGGGAAACTTTAGGCCAAGAAACTAAGAACCGAGTTGAGCCAAGAAACGGAGGAAGGAAGCACACCTCCCGAGGGCAAGAACCGTGCCGAGACGAGGATCCAACAAGACCCGGGAACTGAGCCCCAAGAACCGCGCCCTATGGAAGCATGTCTGCACTCTGCAATTGCTTCCAAGATTCTTCTTTACCTGGGGCTAGCTGGGCTTATTTAAAACTGCGAGCTCGGAGAGTACACATGGGAAATAAATTAGCAGAGAAAGAAAGAAAGGTGTGGTCGTTTCAAAAAAATGGGGGCTTCGTCGTGATATTTCTCGCTAGTTTTGTGGTAATGCGATGGATTGATTCTGTTAGTAGTCGTGCTAACGAGTACACCGTAGCTACTAATCACTGAGCTTAATTTCGGATACTTCTACATACACATTATCCGCTCTCTCCGAACTGATTTAGATGTTTGCGGTTCCACCTATCTAACACCACTACTAATAAACAATTCAGAGAGACATTCGATCGAAAATGTTGCTCGAAACTAGAACGATGAGACAATTTACCATAACGACATCTGCTTTAGACGGGAGCAGTACATTAATATTTAATAGTACTATAGTATAGGAGATATTATCTTCTAGAACTAGAGAGTGGCAGATTAGGGACGCAAATAGTGCTGCTGTGCACTGAGAGCGGCACGCTGTCTCGCACTGGAGTACGTGATGCAAATATTTGCTCCATTTAAGCAGCCTACCACATAATTGTTGTACTGTCCTCTACAAGCAAGTGATTAGTGTGGTGCATTTATATCATTCTACATATGCACAAAAATACATAATTACAAGGATTTTTTTGGGGTGGATGCTGACACAATTGTCAAGTTGGCGCATCTTGTGGGATTTTGAAAACACCTTGCGAGCGAAAATTGGGGGAGAAATAGTGTCAAAAAGTATAGGGTCACGACCGAGCTGTCCTTTTCAAATTCTTTCCTTTTGTAATAAGTAACAAGACAATCAAACATGTATAATTAATCAATCCCCTTTCTGATCTTCCCTCTAATCATCACAATTGATGACGGAAGTTTGACATGCATTGGCTGCCAACCATCTAGTCACTTCAACAATTTGAGATTTTTTTTTGTTTCTATATCCCAAGAATACATTAAGTTTAGGCAGTCGGCATTCTAGTTGAAGTCAATCTATTACTTTGACTAAATTAGAACACATAATGCTACTAAACTCCAAACCTATACTACTGACGTCCGTTAGATTTGCTTTGCAGATGGAGTGCCAAAAGAAGAATGTGAGAATAAGGCTTAAAAACTAAAAGGCGAAAGATGTCTAGATTTGGGGGAAGGCATTAGACTAGTTGTCCTGTCCTAGACATGTTCAAACTCTGACCAGCCGGCCTCGAAAAGTCTAGTATTGAATGGGTGGGCTCGAGCCCGGCATGAAAATTATGTTTTTTTAAATAAAATAGTATTATTTTAATTCTATTTTACAATAAAAATCAATATTTGATTCATTTCAAGAATAAGTAAAATAGTTTTATTATTTGTATTTCCATTGTTGAGGGGTCTGAAATCAAGGACCAAATCCGAAAAAATAGGGTCGAGCCACCTATGAACAAGTCTAGCATCTCATTGCTACAAATTTCACTACCACATACTTCCTCCGTTATTTTTTAGATGTATTTTTAAATGTGTGTAGTAAACCTTTTAAATCTTCGTCTACTAATATACATAAAATATTTTGATCTGTCACGTAGGAATTGTATTACTAGACCTGTCATAAAAATGCTTTCATACCATTATTTTTTTTTAATAATACTAACATATGATTATAAAATAATGATCAAATTTGTATATGGGATATTGTTCCAAAGTCTAAAACGGAAAGTATAGGAACAGGGATATTAACTTTTTATGCTACCACTCTCCCTCTTGGGGGTCTTGGTCAATCTTGTTTGGGGAAATAGATCCTCTGCTTAGCACATACTACAGTACCAAAGCGTACAATAAATACGCACTGGTTCTACGGTGCTACTGACGAGTATTGTTCATGTAGACTCAAGCTGGAGGAGAGAAGAAAATAGGTTGGGCCGAAATGAAACATGAAATGGGCCAAAGAGAGGAAATTCAGCCCAAAGGATTTCGGAATAAAACTGGATTTCTAAATTTAGGAAATTGGATTAAATAAAACTGAGCCCAAATAAATAGCAATTAAATCCCAAAAATTCTTAGAAAATTCCAAAAAAATGTCTAGAACACTAGGAACTCAAATAAATCAACTTTTACCTTAATTGAAGTTTAGATTATTCATATTAAATCTTTTTTATTTTAGAAAATTCAATTTAAGCTTTGACTTTAACAGAAAAATCAAATGGTTAATTTTATTTTTAAAGCTTTAAAAACACACCAAAAAATTGGATGTTACAGCGGCCGGCCTTCCACAGAGCGGTGCACATGTACGGCGAGTTGGATGACCCGATAGACGGACCCACTATGGGCTAACGGTTGACTGTTGTGCATCTACACTAGGCCAAGAGCAGACCGGCGAGGTGCTACTCGTTGTTTCACAACAAGTTCAAGTCGTTGCACGACAATGTCATCATCTGGGATCCATGGACTCCAGCTTTCGTGCAGACAGTAGCGCCACACGAGCTGTCTCTGCAATGCATACAGGACGTCGGGTTATGGGCGACGACCTGCCATCTGGTGTTCGCATATATGGTGGAGCCTTACGCGCTGCAACACGTAATGCGATAGTTTTCTTTGTACCAGGTTGTGCCCTCTCTAGACGGAAGGGTCCTGTGAGTAATGTTTGCACTTCTTATGTCTTCTTTTCTAACATCAATCCTTCCAGAAATGCAAGCAATCGAGGGCGGGCCGGGGGACTGCGGACTAGCAAGCAGTCCAGTATGAGTGGACTACGGCATGGATGGAGATGGCACACTTGGAGGTTATACAGGAGCAGTATCCGTACGACGTTCGGATGTACGGTGAGTACCTGGGGTGGTACATGCCACAGTCGCACGTCAGACTCACCCTTCCTCCACTGGAGTGCCCGGAGCAGGTGACGCACCACGAGAGCATCCGCCACTCGTTCGATCATCACAGCGCTTCGTGGTGTGACGACCCCGTAAGACACTTACAACTTCTGGTCGTTTCATTAATGATATTTGTACTCTTTGTTGCTGGACCTGTTATGCATGTCACTTCAGTTGGAGCGAGCGCATCGCATCGCAAGCGCATCGAAGACCACGATCTGCAGGCTTGACACAACACTGGGGTTGCTGAAAACGTTGAAGTACATCTTCACGGAGTCGAAGAACATAATAAAGAACTTGAGTTATGATCGTTCAACGAACAACGTCCTGCACATCAGGCACCAAATGGGGGGGGGGGGGTCGTGCTCACCCGCTAAGTCAACACGACCTAGCTAGTTTGGCCAGCGTCGTAGCGCTTCCCGTCGGTCATCCGCAGCCAGATCGGCGGGGAGGAACGTTATGTACAAATCTACATTATATTTTTTGGTTATGCTTTACGTTCCGCTAACAACACGTCCTTCTCCCACCGCATGTCCGTCGGGATGCATCACTTGTATCGTCCGCGTTCGGTACACAGACCAGCGCCTCCCTCGGTAATCTGCACTGCACATTCGGGAGGTACGAGATTATCAGTTTACATCCAGAGTGTTTATTTTGACTAACATCGTTCCATCTTATAACCTTCGGTTGACCGTGGAGGTGACGGCCAGTTCACGTCCGCTGATGATGACGATACAGGCCTCCCAGCTCCTACCAGGGAGCAGTACACGACGCTATTGTTTTGACAATGGTAGTTAGGGTTTGAAGCTTGCGCAGGGTAGAGCTCCTCTGGGTTCACTGGCACACTGCACGTTCAAGGCCAGCGCTCCCCCAGGTTGGCTGGCATAACGTACGTCCAAGGTCAGAACTCATCCGCACGACCGGAGTTGTAGACATCGTACATTGGGGGCGAACAATTCGGGAGTGGATTTATATCATTCGTCGTTCATGACTTCATTGCAGGTGGCCCCCAGTTCGACATGTCTTAGCAGGTGGACATCGGCGCTTACCAGACTCACCTGGGTTAGCTTACTGGTGTACCTCGGCCCACTCAACACACTCAACGGTCTTCGTGTCCCCTCCGATCCAACACGCGCTCTCTGACCGGCTAACGTATCCACGGGACATACTTGACGCAAAACAAGGCCACACATGCGGACGCAGACGCAGCGAGCAGAGAGCAGTGACTAAAATGAGTGAGCCATATTGTATCTTGTGTTATACGATTTTGTTTTGGTATATTTGTATTCATATTTTGTTTTGCTACATGTTTATGTATATTTTGTATGTTATGTGTGTACTGTCACGTCATATTGTATATAAACATTTCCAATGGAGTTGCAATGTAGCTTTTTTCACATATAAAATTAACGACATTTCGGAATAGTTACAAGTATTATATTTGTGTGGGAATTCGTTGAAACTTTGTGTGATTCTGAAACCCTACTTCTGTTAGATATGATTAAGCCTATTATGTTATCAGTACTTTGTGTGGGAATTCATGAAACTTTAATTTTCGAGACCTCAAATCCTAATTTTCGAGACCTAGACCCTTAATTTTTGGAACAATTTTAGAATACATATAAATTTGTAGAAATATTACACAATTAAGTCCACTGTATAAGGATTTTCAAAACAAAATTCATAATTTTTGGAACACATTTTCTATATTTACGAATTCCTACAAGCAGTGTACTTAAATGAAATTGCGAGAAAAATTTAGAATGAAAAAAATTATGGAAAAGTTACGCAATAAAGTACACTATGTCGGAAGGCTCCACAAAAAAATTCATAATTTTTTTAGCTCGTGTGCTATATTTAAAAATTCTTACCAACAACGTTACGCTGGAGGAGAGAGAAAAGGTGACCGTAGCGCGGCCGCCGTGCGGCATCGCCCTCCACAGCACGGCCACCGTGCGGCATACTCCCGCCCGCACGACCGCCGTGCAGTTTCTTCTCCCCTGCATGGCCACCGTGCGTTTTCTCCGTGCATCGGTGCCAGGGGTTATTTGTGCAAATAACGAACGACAACGGCTACATTTGCACATGTAGAACACAAAACTGCCAATACGTCCAAACTCTCCTTGTTGAGCCCGGAGAAGCACGTACGATCGACCGTGGCGTTTTATCAGCACAGAAGGGGCACACGACTTCATATTTTGTCTGTCATGCACCGACGATCCGTCACGTTTAATTTGTCTCTCGAACCACCGAGCGAATTGAAGCAGCAATTCTTGATTCGAAAACCACCTGTATATGGTAGCTTTTGTTTTATTGGTAAGCCATTTGTCCAATTCTCTTAGTATATCTTGTCTAGAGGTGTAATCGGAGTGGATTCATCCTGCATGCTATTCTGTATTTTTTTTTTTGGAGTTGGAGTCGAACACGGATAATGTTGAATACTCATTTCCCCATCTCGTAATCGCTCTACAAGCCTTCAGTCAGTTAGACGGATGAAAATTATATGTTTCTTTTGCACCCCTACACTTGACATTGGACAATAGGAGTATAATCAATGCGAACACAGAGAAACTAATCATTGAGATGTCGAAAAAGAAACACTCATTATCTCATGCCTACTCAAATACAGCAACCTATCTATCTGATATTTTATTTCTAAGTGAAGTCATAATAGATTTTTCTCTATCACCTAACATACGGTACATACATATGAGTATCGCTTGTCTTGTATCGGTTGATGGAATGAGAATTATATATTTCATTTGCATCCCTACTTCTGTCTCTTCATCTTTTATAATCATGTCAGGGTTAAATTTTTTGATTGGATGGATCAATCAGCGATACTCCCACTTGACAGTGATGCTTTTCTCTCTCTCTCTCTCTCTCCTGTCTGTCCGTGTATCGTACCGTCATACATGGTCACATATTGTCATCTGCTCCATCGGCTGCTGCGGCATCATTATTGCGACCGATTCATCACTGACAACTGCAAGAATCTCAAATCGATCGATCGACCCTTAATCTGGCAGCTAGCTCTTTCGTGCATGTTCTGTCGTTTTACACCATCATTTCAAAATTTGTCAGTAAGTACTAGTACATCAGGTAACCTTACATGCCAGAGGCTGCTTATAATTAATTTTCTTGGCGAGGAGCGGATCCAAAAGTACTCAGCTTGTAGCTACCAACGCACGTCGAGCCTGCATCACGACTCAACTTAGAGCAACCAAATCTCGAGAAAAGAGTCCACCCATGTAGCGTCGCGTCACACGGATCGACTACCATCCTCCTCGTGTCTTTTCCTGTACTCTGCCCAGTGTACTGCACGGCTGCTTGAATTACTTGCTTGCTTAGCTACGTCACTAATCTATCTGGGCCTCAGTAATATTCTCACCAACCTCACGGAACCACCGTCCTCCATGGATGATTCATGACAAATGCGTGCTTCTTGTCGGGTCATCGTTAGAAAGCTGTTTCACCACGTATGCACGTGGTTAGATGCAGTATTTTGAAATGCTTCGTGATTCGTACGATTAGAGCTATCCAAGTAGGGTGCGACTGTCCGGCCGGTTTGAAGCACGATAATATTGGTCCAGCTCAGATACTATAATACCATACCTAGCACGACACAACCCGTTTAGACACGACACGATTAGACCCGTTAAGCAACGGTCAGCCTGTTAGGCACGGTACGGCATGACAAAATCTGTTTGGCATGATTAGGCCCGGTAACCACGGTCACGATTGAATTTTTGAATTTTATAGTCGTTGGGGAGATCAACACTCTATAAAAAATCCAAAGTTGGCAGACGTGTTCAACAATCTTTACCTAGACAACGACACATATAACATCGATGCATGCAGAGCTATATGTTGTATATTTTTTTTCCTTTGCCAATGTTTCCCACGTTGAGTTAGTTTTTACTTGGCAAAGTTTTTAACGAGGCAACCATCTAAACATTACTAAAAATTATTATTACATTTTCAATATATTTGTCTCTTTTATGAGTATAGAACTCGTTTAAAACAAATTAATTTGTATTTTTGAATTCTATATATATATTTTCCTAGAATTTTTGTAATTTTTCAAAACTTTTGGCCCGAGATAGGCTAAACGGGTCTACACTGGCATGTTGCGCTAAATGTGCCTGGGCTGACACGGCACGGATCGTGAGCTTAGCGTGTTATGCCTAGATCGACGGTTGAGCCCACAGACCGACACAATACGACCCACTTAACTTGCCAGGCCAGCCGGGCCATGCCTAAATGGACCCTTGTCGGGTCGTGCTGGGCCACCTGTTTGGACACCTCTATGTACAACCTTTTGAAGCGGAAATCAAATACGCATATCTATACTCTCTCCTCGCCCTCTCATGCAACCCTCCTCTCCTGCTCCCTCTCTCGCACCTCAACATCTCCTCCCCACCGCCCCCAAATTGACGTGGCCACCAACGAGCTGACGCCCCCCCGGATGCCAGCCCGCCATGTCGTGTCTGATATCTGGCCACCTCTAACGCCGCTCCGTCTTCTCTCTCTCTCTCTTCGATGCGACAGAACAATTCCGGCTAGTGGACGACGACAAGCAAGATGATACGTCTAGCGTATGGTGACGAGGCGCCCCGGACGAGCAGATTGCATCTAGATTTTTTTTCTTGTGTTTTTTTTTTGTAATCTTTTGTACCGACACTTATTGTATATTTTCCTTCATTATTTTGGAGACAAAGATCCGAAAATGCAAAATGTTGAAGACGAAAACTTTTTTGTAATTTTTTCACACCACATCTTGACACCATCTTCTTCATCTCCGACCACCGCCATCTTCTTCATCTCCGACCACCGCCATCTTCTTCCTCTCTGTCCTCTTCCTCTCTGACAAAAGTGATCATTGTCCTTTAGGATGCCCATATGATTTTTGTTTCAATTTTTTGCCTTTTGTTGGACATTAACAAAATTCGCCAAAAGAAAATCAAAATTCTTGTGAGAGCAAAGCACATCCTGTTCCAAGTTCTTTCTTTTCTACCGAGGTGATCTTGTTTTTGTTATGAATTTGATCTAGGAAGAGAGGGAAGGGAGGAGTGAGACGGTGGAGAGAGAGGGGAGAGAGATACGTATTTACCGGAACCGGATCCTCTGACGTCTAGGAGGCAGGTCACCACATAACTTACCCATGCCATCTGCCGTCCAAGTTAATCGAGCTCTTCTTTTTCCTTGGGCCTTGGCAAACTTGGCTCCACACCTCCACCCAAGTCCTCTTCAACCCCAACAAACCCTTGCTCCTCTCCATGAATCACCAACACCTGAAGGACATCCAGGGCTCCGACAACGTTGAATGTCTTAAACACAGGTAGAGCACTCGTAGGGCACGACCAACTAATACGTAACCACACTGAAATATGTTCAAAAATGAATTGTGCTCTCAAAAAATGGATGATAAAAGGAAAAAAAAATAGATATATGTCATTCAGAAACATGCCACTTCGAGATATACCATCCGGTTTTATGAAATTGAATATACGTTACTCAAGTTTCTTACTCCTTTGAAATTTGCCATTTTCTCCGCTTTTCTCTCATTTTCTTTTATTTTCTCTTATTTTTCCATCTATTCCCTAGTGAAGTTCCACTTTTGCCCCTCTTCTAATCGGACTGATCCCCTTCATCCATCTGATTTCCACAGCCGCCAGCCAGAAACTCGAGTGACCAAGGCTTCATCGGTAATGTGAGCTACCAAAATGAAGATTGCACTTTGTAGATGCTCTTATTCACTTCAAGATGCTTAACACTTTTACATTACAATCCATTCCAGGTGTAGGACCGGAAAGGCGACTAGAGGAGGGTGAATAGACGTTTTCTTAATTTTTGACTTTAATCAAATTCAACACACACTTTTCTTCAATAGCTATAAAAATTAAGAAGATCAGTAAATGCACAGAGGAAGACTTGTGCTGAATCCGATTACCCCCTTAAACACAATATTCAAGAATGGAGATTTGATCTCAGGTAGACCGGTCTGACCGACGCCAATCAGCGGTCCGAAGCTAACATCGACCGACGGCCAACCGACGGCTCGAATAGTCGGCGATCGACCACCGTTAGGAAATCGGTCGGACCGATTCAGTCCAGAACCACTGCAGACAACCCAAAACCAAAACGAAAATTGGTCCAACTTTTGATTCAACCGATGAAACTTGACAAAATTTGGATCACACCTCCCTAAGGATATCCGGAACCTATTCCTAGCGACGATCGTCTAGATCCACGTTAAAGAATTGATCTTTTTAGGTTTTACCAAAGGGGTGTCCAAAACCTAGCAAAATGAAAAACTTGATCCAAATCTTACTCGTGAGGGATTGATGATTTAGATGGTCCTAGGAGTATTCCCACACATCATAGCAAGGTAAAAGAGGTCAAGAGACCAACCAAAAATAACTGGATCAAGGAAGCACCAAAATCATCAAACGAGAGAGGAAAACACATGAGACCTCATCTTTGAACAAACATCCATTGATTGATTCAAGATGTTGCTTGTAAAGCCACTCCCTCAACGAGGACAAGAGCTCAATCCAAGAGCACACACACAGATCTCCTCTCTAGAATCTAGTCTCTCCTCTCCAAACCCTAACCCTAACTAGGGTTTTTACAAATGAAGTGCTTAGATGCTTTTTCCAACTTCCCCTTTCTATTTATAATGAGGCCTAGGGTTTAGAGAGAGTTCACTTAATGGATTCCCGTTAAGGCCCAAAACAAACGGGACACAAACACACAAACTACAGTCGAAGCAATCATCTGCTTCACCACGTGTAGGTTGATCAGCGACTCTCATCATGTCGGCAAGTCTCTCCTGTCTGAATCCCATCGGAACCTCCAAGGCACTTGCACCGACCCTCGTGCCGCTTGATCCAACCAGCTGCAACTAACTGTCCGTTTGAACCATCTTGTCCATTATGCGCCATGCTTGAGTCACGCGACCTCACCCGGCATCCATGATCGTTCTGGACCTCAGCTCTCCAAGCTTAGTCCCGATCCTCCTCACCGTTGACCGTCGTTGACCTGCAAGCCACCTGCACAGCAATAGACAAAGAAATCGTCTCCGTGAATAAGTTCTTCATAACTTGACCCACGTTAGCTCAACCACGCAGTATGCAACAGTAAATCATTAAATCTCATGCACTAGACACAATCGAAACACAACGTCGCCAAGAAGGCCGACGAACAAGTGGAATCCTGTCTGACCGCCGTACCTGGCCGGTCTGACCGATTTCCAACCGGTCTGACCGATTTTATAACGCCGGTCAGACCGCCCAAAATGACTTAGCCAAAATTCCATCGTGAAAAATCGAAACTCTATGGGATTTTTAATTGAATAGAACTTTTGACTGGAAGCTCCAAAAAATATGAGACCAAGTGCAGTAGACTCCCCTCTCTTGCCTACACACTCTATTTTTGGCCTAGCCCCAAACTCCACCAAAGGTTACGCCACGGACCGTCGCACACAAATGGCCGGATCGCCACACGGCGGCCGGACCGGCGAGATTACCGATCGGATCGATCCATGGGCGGTCTGACTGCCAATGTCTTGGCCCGATCACTCGAGGTCCGAATAAAGACAGAGCATTTCCAAAAATGCGAGATCTGTTAAACCAACAACGCCATTGCCAATTGACTCATCATCCTAAGATCATGCATATATCCCCCACGATATCCACAATCTCCCCCTTGATGAACACATTGGCAATCTCCCAGAAAATGTAAGTTTGTGGTTTGAAAAGTAAAAAACTCGCAGTTTTCGCTCAAAGGCACAACTTGATCCATAAACAAGAGAAAGCCTAGAAAATGACCAAGCTGTCTTCAGAATAGCAAGGGCAAGTGAGATAAGGTAAAGAGAGCACAAAAACTTCAATTTCCAGAGAATAGCCAAAAATCTCACTTAGGTTCATATGAAAGAACAATTGTTCTATGTGACCTTTAATCATTGTGAGTCTTCTAGATTTGCAAATAAAATCAGAAAATGCAGTAAAACCAAAAGAACCCACTCACTATGATCACCAATTTCCAGAAAATTCATTTTTCCCCTATGACTCCAAAAATCTCTAAAACAACATTTTTACCAATCTTTCTCCCCCTTTGACAATGAATTCATCAAGGTGCATGGAAGAAGATAGAGCATGAAGGGATGGCTTTGTTCTCGAACTTTAGCAAAAGGAGCCAAGAAGATTATCCATGAAGACAGTACAAGTATTACACCAAGCCATATTATGTGAAGAATCTATGTTCAATCATGGCAAAATCTGTACAGCCAAGCTAACACCAAAATAGCAATAATCTGAGATTGAATGAACTAATAGCATGACAAGTTACTCAAAATCATAGTTTCAATAATGTTATCCAGAAATGAGTCAAGTCATGTCTATAAGCTATACTGAATCAATGTAGAGCATTATGATTTCAATTAAGAAGCAAAGCGTTCAAGCATTTAGCACTTTGAGCATTTTGAAGAAAAAGATTAATTTTATCTTAGAATTGTGCTAGATCTCAAGTCTTGCCGCGACCATCTTAAGCAAGAAGCTTAAAAGAGTGATCTAGGTCATCCAAAACTCCCCCTGAGTTCATGCCTAGTGCAATGGCAAGTCATCTCATGAGAAGGAATTGGTGAGATCAGTTTTTTCGCAGAGAAAAGCTCATTTTTCATTTGCTTGACTTAAGAATTAACAAAACTCAATTTCTGCTCAAAATAAGTTCAAGACTCAGTTTACCTTATATAACATGGCATGAATCATGAAAGGAACACTAAAGCAAAACTGATCACAAGATCCAACAAGTCATGTTTTGATTCAATTAGCTCACAGATAATAAAGCTAGCATGGCAAAGGCTAAGCTAAACACGAAGAGCCATCAAAGAACACTAGCAGACTAGCACAGGACATGACATTGTATAAAGTATGAAAACAAGTCATACAAGGATAATAATCAAAGCTCCACAAGTTTATATTATAATGCAAGATGTTTGAATTTTAAAATGCATTATGATACAATGAATGCAAAAAGATCAAACTCCCCCTCAAAACAGGCCAAGAGGACTAATAACTCCTAACTCTCCCCGCAAGAAAGCAAAATGAGAAGAATCAAGGGCTTTAGTGAAAATATCTGCAACCTGTTGCTCAGACTCAATAAAGTGAAGCACAACATCACCCTTCTCAACATGGTCTCTAAGAAAATGATATCGAATGTCAATGTGCTTAGTCCTAGAATGTTGCACTGGGTTTTTGGGAATGTTTGTGGCAGAAGTGTTGTCACAGAAAAGAGGAACACTACCCAAAACTAACCCATAGTCCCGAAGAGTAGATAAGATCTAGAGAACCAGAGAGCAACTACTGGTAGCAGCTACATACTCGGCCTCGGCTGTGGAATGTGCAACAGAAGACTGTTTTCTAGAATACCAAGAGGTAAGAGATGTGCATAAGAAATAACAAGTGCCATAAGTACTCTTCCTATCCACTCTACACCCCGCAAAATCAGCATCAGAAAATGCCCGAATAGAGAGAGCAGACGAAGAAGAATACCAGAGTCCAAAGTTAAAAGTATCTTGGAGGTACCTGAAGATGCGACGTACTGCTTAACGATGAAAAGCACGAGGGAAAGCCTGAAATCGAGCGCACAGACACACTGCAAATTGTATGTTCGGCCTCGACGCAGTGAGGTAGAGGAGGGAGCGTATCATACTGCGGTATTCCTTCTAGTCCACGGGCTCTGCATCCTCATCAGGGTCCAGCACGGTGGTTGTGGCAATGGGAGTAGACATTGGCCTACTGCTTCCCATGTCGAAGCGCCGAAGAAGATCCTTTGTGTACTTACTTTGGTGAATGAATGTGCCTTCTTTCAGTTGCTTGACTTGAAGACCAATGAAGAATGTCAATTCTCCCATCATGCTCATCTCGAATTCCCTGCTCATAGAATCTGAAAATCTGGACACCAAAGCATGAGAGGAACCATCGAATATGATATCATCCACATAAATCTGAACCAATAAGAAATCACTGCTATGACTGAGAGTGAACAAAGTTTTATCAACCATTCACATTTTGAAATCATTTTCAAGCAAGAAACTCTTGGGCCTATCATACCAAGCTCTAGGAGCTTGCTTCAATCCATACAAAGCTTTTGAGATTTTAAAAATATGGTTTGGGAACTTATGATTTTCAAAACCATGAGGTTACTTGACAAAGACCTCTTCTTCTATTAAACCATTTAAGAGAGCACTTTTAACATCCATTTGAAAAAGCTTGAAACCCTTAGATGTTACAAATGCTAGTAAAATGCGAATGGCTTCTAATCTAACTACAGGAGCAAAGGTCTCTTCAAAGTCTAAGCCTTCTACCTTTGAATAACCTTGAGCCACAAGTCTAGCCTTATTGCGAACAACCAACCCATCCTCACTTTGCTTATTTTTAAAGATCCATTTTGTCCCAATTACATGAGAATCAGAAGGAGGCTCAACTAAGGTCAAGACTTTGTTTCTTTCAAAATTTTCAAGCTCTTCATACATGGCATTGACCCAAGAGGCATCAGATAAAGTATGGGTGATATCTCGGGGTTCAAAAGAAGCAACAATAGCAGAATGTGCATGAGAATCAGGAGAAATAAACCTAGAGCAAGTGACTCGCTCTTGAAGATGTCCAATCATCTGCTCAGGTGGATGCCATCGCTGAATGTGAAGAGGAGCTCCTGGTGCAGAAGTGGCCTCTACCCCATGAGTTGTGGAGGTAGGAACAGAGCCACTCAGATCGTCGGTGAATATAGGAGAAGGCTGCTCAGCTGAAGCTGGAGTAGTGGGAGCAGGCTCTCCAACCATCTCAGAGGTGGTTGGGGGATGGATTGGGTCATCATCCTCAGAGTCATCGTCGACGAAGATGCTTTCTCGAATGTCAGAAACTTGTGTACCTGTAGCATCAGGTCTAGTACCAAAACTAGCCTCATCAAATGTGACTTCGCAAGTCTCAACAATTTTGTTAGTGTCAAAATTAAATACACGATAGCCACGAGAATGAGTAGGATATCCAAGAAATATGCCATCAGAACATCTGGATTCAAATTTATCAAGATTGCCATGTTTAAGAATGAAGCACTTGCAACCAAAAATCTTGAAATGAGAGACTCTGGGTTTGTGATCAAATCTAAGCTCAAAAGAAGTCTTCCAATCACAGATCTCAAGAAAACCCTATTAGAGATATAACAAGTAGTAGAGATCGCCTCAGCCCAAAACCTCCTAGGTGTGGAATGTTCATCTAACATGGTCTGAGCCATCTCTACAAGGGTCCTGTTCTTCCTCTCTACAACACCATTCTGCTGGAGAACTCTAGGTGATGAAAACTGGTGCTCAATTCCCCTATCAGTGCAGAGGGTAGAAAAGGAAGAATTCTTGAATTGTGTCATATTGTCACTCCTAATGGCTCTCAAGGCTCTTTCACCAAATTTTTTCCACTGGATTTTTATAGAGTTTTGACGAGGCGTGAACATGTGAGGATGGGTGCCCAAGGGGGAGTGTTGGGAAACTATGGGCTTGGCCTAGCAGCAGACCCATGTATGGGCGCTCTATCCAAAACCCTAGCAGGGTCTCTAGCCTATAAATAGAGGGTACTATTTATTATAAAAGGTTGATCGCTTAAAAAGCAATAAAGAGAAGCAAAAAGTCTCCTACATCTCTGTGTTCAATCTACTATTATGTTCTTGCAATGTTTGATGTGATTCTATTTTTGTCTACAAGGTGATCGTTCGGACTGGACTCGCCAGCGACGGTTCCTCAACAGATTCGAATGCACATTCTCCATCGAATGTTGCTTCTCACTCCAACGACGACAGCGGTGTACTAGCGATGGAGGAGAGGTGCGGTGACGAGAAGAGATGGTGCGGAGGACTGCCAACACATGCGAGGCAAGAGAAGAGTATGAGGGGCCAATAATTTGCATGGTGTAGAGATGGCTAGGGTTTTGTTGGGACTAGGGAGGGGAAAGGAGGTTAGTAGGAGAGGGAGATTTGTTGCTTCTAGATCCAAAGTTTAAAATTCAACTGGTTTAGGGGAGAGAGCAGTTGAGTATTTTATAGACAATTCCTTGCGCTTTCTCTATTTGGAACGTGAGAATTTCACAGGAAACAACTTAATTCCTCGATTGGGGGAAAAATCCCCATGCCAAACAGGGCTGAGGTAAGGAGGATTTGGGATGTCAAATCCAAGATCAGTTTCATGGTATTTATGCATCTCTTTAGACCACATCGGATTAGTATTCGCACCCTTTGCTTGTCATGTGTCTGAATACTACTAACTGAAAAAGATTAGCTAGCTAATGGGTAATCGTCGTGCTTGGTGTCGTGTTTTCTTGTTTCGGCCATATCGCATCGGTTCTATATAAAGAAATTGTGTACCGCGTGAGGAAACCATGGCGCCTATCAGCACCTTTAAGATGTGTCGATGATGTTTCCTAAATCAACACCCATATGTGTTGCAAGTGTGAAGAAAGCAACAAAAGCAAAATTGTGTCATATGTCTTTCCGCGATCAATTGTATCTAAAGATTTTCAAAACATCTAGAAACAACTTCTCCCATGCATTATCACTACGACTCCTCCCTAGTAAAATTTTCACCTACACCAGGCCCCACATGTTATACTAATTAACTCACCTCAAACCACGTGGTAGAAGGTTGAGGTTGAGGGGCTCAAACGAACACAGTAGTATCCTACTTGGACAAACTTTTAGGCCTTGTTTGGATTCCAGGGGAAAGAAACCCAAGGAATATTTCCCCTAGGGGGGGTTTTGGGGGCACATAGAATCCCCTCAACCCCTTGGGATAATACCCCCTAAAAATATTCCCTACCACCATTTGGAAGCCATAGGGATAAAAATCCCCATGGCTTCAAAATATTAAAAAAAAACTGAGAAACAATCAGGAAAATCAGAAATATCCAGGGCACCTGAAAAATCAAAAAACCCATAATTACAAACAAGATAATAAAATATAATTTTAAAATCACAAAAATGTTGAGAAAATGGTGCTAAAATCTGTACCAACATTCAAATCAGATCCATACATCCAAACATGCAGATCACATTCATACATGGATAAAACCCAAACTTGTATAACTAGTACTACATGTACCTATAACATTCATCATCTGTTACATACAACCAAATCAATCATCCGTAACACGAGGCACGAGTCTAGTTCATGCAAAAGTTGAATTCAAGCATCCTGTTGGCCATGTGCACCCTGTTGCAAATCTAGCAATATAACACTTTAAGCATCCGCCTGGTCTAGATCCAACCACTTTCTTTTCTCTTCTGCTATCTTCTGCCTATATGAAACAATTTGAAAATTGATGAGTAAACAATCTGAAAACTAAAAGTAAAAGCTCAATGGTAAAAGGCATACGCATAGTCAAGATTAGCTGTAGATAGCAATAGCTACTCAAAATTAGACCCAAACAGATATTAGCTATTAAGATGTCAGCACAAGCACAATATTGTATACTTTCTGAAACATTGTTTAATGTGGCTAAGTGTTTGTAGACCAGTTTCGTTCCCTGCAAAGTGCAAACAAGAAAATCAAACATTTCTGACCCTCATACAACTCATTTGAGGTAAAATGAGCAAAAGTTTACGTAGATCTTTCGGCTTCTTTCCTCACAAAAGGTCAATCCAGACAGAACAGAAATTCCAAATTTCAATCTTCGTTCCTTGCATTCGCATACCATTTCTCTTTTCTGCATAAGATTTACTACTAGTTTAGTCTCGGGAGGATTCATTACCGGTCCAGAGATTGCATCGACCTCAACGAAATTGCTCACGCTGTTGGGCCTCGCAGACAGCATTGCAAGAAGAGAATCCACAGCTCAGGGACAACATCCATACCAAGGGTGGTAAGAATAGGAAAGCATATATACATACATTGGAAGACGCCGCGAATGAGGTCCTAATGCTTCTCTGGGGGCGGCATCCATCAATTAATCCATGAAACGGGGAACAAAGAAGATAACAGAGCTTAATCGTTATGTCATTTCATCAAGCATATAACGATCAATGGACAAAGCGTTCTCTATCTAGGTGGGGAAATTAACCGAGCACTTGGTCGGCGGGTGAAGAGGGCATGAAGAACAAGAGAGGAGGAGGGGGTGACAAATGGAGAAGGTTGGGAACCTGGAAGCTGTAGAATTTGAGGAGGTGGGGCTTGCCCTGCGTGCTGATCACCATCACGGCCTGGATCATGGCCGACGAGGAGGAGGCAAGAAATTGTTGGAAATATGTCCTAGAGGCAATCATGGAGATGATGATATTTCATTATGTTCATGATTTTGATAATATGTTATCGTGTTCCTTGAATGAATCATTTGTTATATATCAATAAGTATATGACTTGTTGGTGGAACTCTTTAACTTATATGATGTCATTCTAAATATATCCCTGGTCGAAGGTCACTGGTCGGAACACCAGTGACTCTATGACTAGCACATGTATTGATTGATGACCTTGTTTCACCGGTCATGGATATGGAGATATCGAATCAATAATGTGAGCACATGTTAGAGAACATGGGGTTGGATAGACCCATCATTGAGACACTATTGAGATTGTTATGAATCTTTATGTCATTAGTTGGTCTCAAGTAATGATGATGTATAATCTTTAGACCTGAGATCATCATGGTTCCTTACATGTGTAATAGCACTCTTAGGGGTTGCCAAACGCTACGCGTAACTGGGTAGTTATAAAGGTAGCTTTCGGGTATGCTATGAAACATGCGGAGGGATGTGACTGGTCGAGATGGGATTTGCCCCTCCTTGCATAACAGGAGAGATGTCTCTGGGCCCCTTGTGGTGATCGGACAAAGAAAGTGTATGGCCATGCCACTAGTGGTCGAAGTGTCGACCATATGAAGTTATCCGACACTCGATCGAGAAAGTATTGAACAGTCCATGGATGACACTATATCTCACCTGGAGTTCAACCAGGCATCGTGAGGCAAAAGGAGAATGCATGAGTAGTTTGCTTAGTTCGATCAGTTACAGACTAGTCGTATGGAGATACGAGCTGGTCGTGGATTGGTCGAACGTAATCATAGAATGGTAAGAACCTAGTCGTAAGGAGTTACGAACTGGTCGTGACCAAATACAACCTGGTCGTAAGTGATGAGGACCTGATCATAGATCATATTACATCAAGATTCGTCCGATTTATTCTATGTGTCTTTGGGAATCGTTATGTGCTGCTAGGTACCGCTAACGACTAATGATCGGAAAAGAGTTTTCGAGTCATAACCGATTACACATGAACCTGTGGGGTCGCACACTTAAAGGGCAAGGATCTGTTTTGGATGGTGATCCGAATTCGTATAGGCCACGAGTTCCTAATGGGCCTCCAGGTCGAGACCCATCATGGATGCCTATATAAAGAGGGGCGGTGGCATGGGGTGAGGGAGAGGATGATCTTTGGAAGAACTCCCGAAACCCTAATAGCCACGCATTCTCAACCACGCTACCGGTGCTAGCACTCCAGCGCGTGGTGATCCTGCCCCGTACTTGTGGATACCTCGGAGGTGTTGTTGCGAAGTATCAACACTAGGACGATCCGCAACTCGTGACGCTCACCGGAGTCGGATGAGAAGTAATATGATGAGTACGACCACTTGGAGGAGTAGACGCGCGACGAGTACGACTACTCGAAGGAGGAGATGCGTCGTGAGTGCGACTACGACTGCATCAACTCGCTACAACAACTCTACTTCCGCTACGAGTCGGCGCGTCTAGCGGTAATCTCGTGATCTATTTCTAGTGGAGGTTCCTTGGTTGCACGGTAAAAATTTTGTTTGTGCTATCGTAGCATTGCCGTGTTACCCAACAGAAACGACAAGATCGCGAAGGAGAGGGGTCGCGGCGACGACCGACAAAGGAGTTCTCGGTCGCGACCTCGCACGATGCGGTGTGGAGATTTGGTCATGGGTGGTGATGGGATTATTTTTTCCCTGGGGATTTCGCGTGGATCAAGCCAGAAAACACCGTCCCTGTGGACTCCCAAATGGATGCTCTAGCTAGCCCTGGGAACTTTTCCCCGTGGGACTCCAGCCCGAGTATTTGATGGGGATCCCGACCGGGATCAAGGCTCCCAAACAAGTCCTTATGTGAGGATATACTAGCCCTGGGAACTTTTCCCCGTGGGACTCCAGCCCGAGTATTTGACGGGGATCCCGACCGGGATCAAGGCTCCCAAACAAGCCCTTATGTGAGGATATACTCCATTAATTGGATAGGAGAGTTGTAGAGGGGTTCGGTGACCCCATCGGGAATGTTTGGTGGACCATCGGAGTACCTCGTGCCTAGATGTCTGCCCCGTGCGAATAGTGGGTGTCACCCCCATCTCCTCTGAAATAGATATGTTCAAATGGATCATGCTTATTAGGTCGGCCCAAAGCATGGCAAAGCCCAAGACTTAAATGGGTCGGGCCGGCACAGCCCAACTCACCGTATTGTACTTGGGTCGTGACCTCGACCCAGCACGTATAGTAGCCTAGTACGACACAACATGGTTCGTTTAGGCTCGTTTAGCATCGATCAGCCCATTATACATGATTAGGCATAACACGACTTGTTAGACACAATTAGGCTAGCAATGATCGGCCCAAGACACATTTTTTGAAATAAAAAAAAAACAAACTTTTCGGTCCAAAATGGGATAAATGGACCAACTCTAGTCTATTGAGCTACTCGTGCTCGGACCGACGTGTCGTATCTAGATCGGTGGCTTAGCTTATAGACCGACACAATACGATTCGTTTTACTAATCAGGTCATGGCTAAACGGCCGGGCCGGGCCGTGCTCTACCAGCCGTTTAGCTACGTCCACTCTCAAGTGGCACGACTGTCCACCTCGGGCCGGCGTCCCCGCCTAGGACTCTCGCGCGTCCACCTGCTCTGTTGTGCAACCTCCTTTCCATCAGACGGCCGTAGGGACTGGTGACCGTCCTAAACAATCCATCATCCAACAGCGTGCAATGGTGTCCATCGGATCAACGTCCTGACCGATTTCATTTCGAGATTCGTCAAGTACGGGATACTTTTAGTGGCAACGTGAAATTTGTCGCTTTTTTTTTTGGTGCGAGGTGGACGACAAAAACCCACGAGCTTCCGGTGAAATTAATTAATTAATCTGTTCGTGTGCCAAATCAAAACAGGTCCACACTGCACCTTACTATCATAGCAGTGAGTAGTAGTACTTGTACATCCAATAATTAATCAACATTAATTATACACTCCCAAACTATATATTGCGCCGGTTAAGTCGCAACTGCCCCCACGTTGCATGTGCACACATGTAGAAAAAGACTCAAAAAGGGAACCCAAATCGCAGTGAAAGTAGTACTTGCGTGTAGCCTCGAGCTGAGGTCCACGGCCAAATTAATTAGGATGCATGCATGTCGCACACGCGTGTACTGATCAACGTTGATGAGATCGAGCGAGGCTGCAGCAGGCACAGCAGAGCACGGCGAGTGCGTGCTCAACCGACAAGGAAGCAAGTACGAATGAGGTGGGCGTGGCCGATTGGCCAAACATTATTTGGCCCCTTTTGGCACATGAGCTGAGGACCCACGGTATCTCATGGGGGGCGATGCTTGCGAAACGACGAACTAAAATTAAAGAGCGCGCAGCTGTGTATTTTACATGCCACATGTTTATTTATAATATAATAAAAACGTCAACTGGACCGTGGTAATTTCACGTAATTTCACGTGAGTTTTACGTAAAACAGTTCAATTATAGTAAGAATCGGGGAAAATCCCCCCTGTTCCAAATGGAAACCTGTCGGGTGGGCGTGTCGTGGACGTAGTGGGGAAGAGCGAGAATGAAAAGGTTAATGAAGTACCTGTAGCTAAGAAGAACTCTCTCTCTCTCTCTCTCTCTCTCTCTCTTATGTGATCATTAGTTCATTACTCAGCTACGTACCGGATATAGCATTTACGTACGATTATGTGCCTTTTGGACCATTGGATTGCTCGGCTCCGCATGCTTTGATTGATCTCCTAAAGTAAAGACGGCGTCCAAGTCTAACTCCGCACTGGGTCGTGGCCGGCGGTGACAGACGACGGCGCCGCCTATCGTCGTGGATTCCGGCAACCGGCGGAAATGGGTTCAAAGAAGAGTCTTATGGAGCGATTACTCGGAGTGACAAGCCGCGGCCCATAATAAAAGGTTGAACTAGAGTGCCCTAGCTCAAAAAAACGACAGCCGACAGCATGGTCCGGTTGCGAGAGGGCGGGGAGGGGAGGGGAGGGGGTGGAGAATTTTTTTTGTTGTAAATATGTACTGGTATTTTTTTTGTTTTGTATTTGTAAAAATAATTATATCTGATTTTTTTTTTGCAAAGCAGTCCCATGCCGAATAATCACCGTGCGGCAGGGCCTCCCTGGCTACCACATCGCCTCTCTCCGCACAGCCACCGTGCGGTGGCATTGCCGCACGGTTACAGTACGGTGGCCCTCAGGCCGCACCACGTGTCCCTAATCCCGTTTTAGATCGAAATTAGAGTTTAAACAGATGAGGGTTTCAACGTTGTTTGTAGGAATTTTAAAATATAGCAAATGAGTTCAAAAAAATTATAAAATTTTATGTGGAACCTCCCGACACAGTGTACTTGTGTCGACGATCGAGTCGTCGATCTTACGAAATAAAATAGAGAAAAATAACAAAGAGTTCTTGGGAGAAAATTAGACTGCTCTTTATTGCTATGAACTGGATCCTTTACAAGGGCTGCCCTTGACAAGGTAATAGACTAATCCTAATTACACTAAGCGTAATGCTTGCTATACTAATACTTCAGATGAAATCCAATCGTCTCTTGATTTTTCGAATTGGATTTTCTTGCCTTCTGCCATTCGCGTTCCTCCATAAGTAGTTGATGAAGTGGTGGCAGTTAATCCTGGAAAAGGCGCATGTTGCAAGTGTCGCGACTGGTCAGAGCGAGGCAACAGTTGATGAAGTATTAATCGTTCGGCGGTTGATGTCTATGAGGCACTAAATTGCATGGTAGTTTGTTGTTAGTGTCTTAGCACCATGAAACGTCGCGTGGTATATAACTAATATGACATGTGCTCTATTCATCACATGGTTAGGAATATGCTGGGAGCAAAACCCAGATGCCAGTTCATTGCTTGTACGAGTAGTCATCTGGTCGGGGACTAGGTACAGGGCCTCGTTCGACCAGGGTACCTATAAGTAACCTTTGGAATCCTTACGACCACAGAGGTCGTTAGCCTTAGGGGTTACGACTCTTATGACCACGAGGGTCGTAGGCTTAGGGGTTAAGAATCTTACGACCACGGGGTCGTATGCTTAGGGATTATGACTACAAAGACATATGGTCTTTTAATTATGTATTAAAGAAATACATAGGAATTTTAATCCTCGCCGGTTAGTCCCCGAACTTTAAATAAATTGGGTGTGTGGATATTTTTTTCCCGATAAAGTCATATCGGGTAGACTCTCATTTAATGTCGTGTCCCTCTGTGTATTTCTGCACCAATCCCATGATTAGTAGCTAGTGCACACAGTGGCCACTTATTATAAAAGAGGTCAGAAGACCGTGAGTCTTACAGCAACGAAAATAACAAATGATAAACTCCAAGTGGTGACCCATCAAATTGCCCATCGACATTCGACTGGACAAAGGTCAACTTGCACCAGCCCCTGCTCCAGTCTTGAAAACTATGCTCACAAGTATCCTTTGCCGCGAATTGATGACTTGTTTGATTAGTTAGAGGGAGCAAGTGTCTTCTTCAAGATTGATCTACGCTCTAGATATCATCAGCTAAAGATAAGATCATCGGATATCTCAAATACATCGTTCACTACTCGTTATGGTCTTTACGAATGTACTGTGATGTCATTTGGTCTAACAAATGCACTAGCGTACTTCATGAACCTGATGAATAAGGTGTTTATGTAATACATGTATAAGTTTGTAGTGGTATTCATAGATGATATTCTTATTTACTCTAAAAATAAGAATAAGCATGATGAACATCTGATGTTAGTTCTGGACAAACTCAAAGAGCATCAATTGTATGCTAAATTCAGTAAGTGTGAGTTTTGGTTAAAGGAAGTTGCTTTCTTGGGGCATGTAATTTCTTCTGCTGGAGGAGTAGCAGTTGATCCAGGAAATGTTAGGGATGTTCTTAACTGGAGACAACTCAAGTCAATTCCGGAAATCAGAAGTTTTCTTGGTTTAGTTAGTTACTATCATCATTTTATTGAAGGCTTTTCGAGGATTACAAAACCTCTCACCGAATTGCTCAAGAAAGCAAAGAAGTTCGAATGGACATTTGATTGTGAGCAGAGTTTTCAAATAAACTTACAGGAGTTTGCCATTTTTGTAGCATTTGGTGGAAAACTTCATTGTATTCAGAGGACTGACCCAGCGAAAAAAGGTCTTGAAGCAAAAAACTTTGAATTAGAAAGTATGTACTTTTTTCATATCTTCTCCTCTCCTTCTTTACCACCTGGCTCATTTTCTGTGGATTAACTTCTCTCTTTATCATACTTGATAGATTAGAAGAAGCGAAAAAAGAGGTTATGGCAAAAGAATCCATAATAGCTAAGCTTAAAGTGGATTGCCAAAACAAGGACCGGTTGATCTAATATCTGACGACCAGATGCAAGGAAGTCCTTAAGACTATCGAGAGGAAGGTTGAAGGTAACCAGTCGTAGACTAGACCAGTGTACTACCTTTAATTGTATGTATTTATTCTTTGGTCTACTCGTACAAAGCAAACTCAAACATTGAAGAGAGTAGAAAAAACCCTTCAGTTTGAACGCGGCAAAGAGGCGGCTTTTGGGTATAATCTTGAAGACAAGGTCAATGCCTTCAACAAGATGCTCTTAGATATGGGATTGGGAACGCATCTACCGAGCTTAGGAGACCCCATGGAGAAGATCAGCTTTCTTGGCCAACAACTCGAAGATCTCAGAATCTTGCTCAAAACTACTCGGAGAACTATGCACATACTTTATTTGAAGCTGTCAAAAATGGAGTCAGTTTTGTTTTGGCAAAGCTGAAGTCCTCCGACCGCACCATAAATCTCCAAGCTGGTGAGGAAGGCCTCAACTGCTCGGGAGACGATGTAACCAAACTTTTTGATGAAATGACACCTCTTGGAAATAAGGTTGCGAAGAAATAGAGGTCGGATCTCTGACACGCAGCGATCAGTCTGGTGATCCTAAGGAGCGGGTTACTGTAATATAGAAAGTATGAATGTAAAAAACTCACCTTTTTTCATTAATAAAGTTTTTTGTTTATCCTTTTGACTTATGAAGTACTCACATATTTTCTAGCCCCCGACTGCTTATATAGTAGAAGATCTTTACTAAAGAAGTAGTAAACCAAGAATAAGAGTAAAAGTCACGACCACTATTGATAGTATGTGATGATTATATGATAAAAAATGATCGTATTAATACTAAAAAATCAAATGTGGTCGGAACCAGTGTGTGACTTCAACTAGTTGTAGATCTGTTTTCTATAATCGAAATACCAAATAATAGATTACACGGTCGGAAGATAAGACTTGTATTGGTGAGAAAGAAAATATGCAAGGATGTATGCAATAAACGATAAGTGGTTTTATTTATATGTAGTATCCAAAATGGTCGTAATGATTACTAAGAACTGAATACATGAGAAACACCCTCCGAAACGTGGTCATGCTCAAGTCCAACTGGCAGCGAAGATCATAGGAAAAGGACTGTCGCTTGCAATCTCCTTCCAGTGGGCAGGACCACGTACGAAGATGAGAGACTTCAACTAGGAGGCTTTCCGTGTCTCAACCAGCAGGCGAACAAGAGTAGAAAAGAATATTAAAGTAAAGAAAGGTAGTCTATGAAATCTTAAGCATATAAATCACTACATGTAGGTGTTTGTATTATGATCCTTGTACTTACATGTTTCTTTAAGAAAAGAGAGTGGTCACGTGTGAGAACCATTGACACAATGGTCACAACTAGGACCCTTGCGATGTTTGACTTCGATGTCTAAGCCCGAGAGTAACAGAGATCCTTTTAAAGGATATCAGAGAGAAGTTGTTCTTTTCTAACCAATGTAAACAACAATAGTAGGTAACCAGAGTTTGGGCACAAATTTATAAACAATATCACTCATCAAAGAAAATAAAGAAATGATAAATTGTTATTGAAATTTAACAGAATGTAAAAATATAATTATACAAAAAAAACTTACACAATTGGTCAATACTCCAGGAGTTTGACAAAACACGCCCGTCTGGGAGAAAGTTTATTGCGATTAGCCTAACTCTAAATTTTTCTGAGAACCAGATCACCTATAGCTAGGTCAGAGGTTGCACCTTACGACGGTGATACCTTCGCATGGCTTGTTGATAAACCTCCGGTCGTATTAGGGCTTAGTTTCGTCGTTCCTCAAGAACATTGATATCGTCGAGTCATCGTTCTTCTTGATCATTCCCATTGTAACAATCAATTCGAGCAGAGCCCATTTTCAATTCTGGAGGAAGCATGGCTTCAGCACCATAAATGAGAAAAAATGGTGTTTCACCAGTTGCATGACTGGTCGTGGTTCGAACGGCTCATAACATAGAAGGAAGTTCGTGAACCCAAGCTCCTGACTATTTTGTTAACTCGTCGAACACTCAACATTTTACCCTTTGTATTATGATCCCATTGGCTCTTTCGACTGCTTCCATCGCTCTGCGGGTGACCAACAAAAGCGAAATATATCTTGATGCCTAGATCCTTGTAGAATTTCTAAAAATTTCAACTATAGAACTAGGCACCGTTATCTGTGATTATACGACTGGGTACACCAAATCGTGTGATCACATTTTTTGTGAGAAACCTCTTAGCGGCTTCAGTTTTTATTTTATCAACTGGCTCGACTTCTATCCATTTGGTAAATGTGTCAATCATGACGAAAAGAAATTTGAAGTCCCCGGGTGCTCTTGCGAAAGGTTCCAGAATGTCTAGTCCTCATGTTGCAAAAGTTCATGAAAGAGGTATTATTTGCAAAGCTTGTGCCGGCTGATGTACTTGTCGACTATGAATTGACATTGTACGCACTTCATCACGAGCTATTTTGCATCATGAAGCGCAGTTGGCCAGTAGTATTATTGCATGAAGGCTTTACTGACCAGTGTTTTGTAGGAATGATGTGCTCCACAGACTCCTCCATGAATGTCGGATAGCAACTTAATACCATCCGTTTGAGATATGCAACTCATCAATACTCCGTGAGATTCTCGTTTATACAAGGTACATTCGATCAACATGTATGATTTGGCTTTTCAAGCAATACGATCAGCCTCTACATCATCTTCAGAAATAATATCATGCTGAAGATAATTGTAGATCGATGTCATCCAATCTCTACTAGGGTCGTGCTTGACGACCTCCTGTGGAGCATCCATGTTCGCAGGATCGATTTGTACGACCTCCATTGGAACATCTATGTCATCGGGATGCTCGACCACCGAGGGTGAATCGAGTTGCTCAAGAAAACTCTGGGCAGGACAGGTGACCATGTGGAGGTCGTCCATGCCAACTGGTCTGCCAGAAAGTTTTCCTTTATAGGAATGTGTTTGATCTGAAAACTGAAGAAGTGCTTTTCTAGTTTCCGTACTTCTGCCAGATAAGATGACATCTTGGTACTTGAGCATTGATACTCTTTCCAGACTTTATTCGCTACTAGTTGAGTATCGTCTTTCACTAGTAATCTGCCAATTCTGAGCGCTCAGGCTGCTCGGAGTCTTACCAGTAAATCTTCGCATTCTGTCACATTATTTTTTTGTAGGAAAGTTTAGCTGAATGGCGTATTTGATATGTTCTCAAGTAGGGGATATTAGGACGACTCCAGCCCCTGAGCCTTTTAGCATCAAGGCACTGTCAAAGTACATTGTTCACTTGTCGTGGTGTTCGTACTCGATCCCTTGGGTGGGTTCAGGATTTGTCCATTTAGCAATGAATTCTGCGATGGCTTGGGACTTGATTGCTGTTGGTGAGATGAAATGGAGGTCGAACGCCCTAATCTCGATCACCCATTTTGCTATTCATCATGATGATTCCCTGTTTTTAAGAATTTGACCATGGGGATATCCGATTGGTACGACCACCTTGTGGTCTTGAAAGTAATGCCTTAGTTTCCTTAAAGATATAAGGAGACCATAGAGCAACTTTTGTACCTATGAGTATCTTTCTTTTGGTCCATGTAGGACTTCTCTTACGTAATACACCGGTAGTTGGACGTTGTCACGTTCTATGACTAGTACATCACTAACTGTTTGCAGTGTTGCAGCCACGTAAATCAAAAATGATTATATCGATCTTGGAGAAACTAGGATCGGGGTACTCGTAAGGTATTTCTTAAGTTTTTAATGGCATCATCTGCTTCCTTAGACCACTCGAAAATTCCATATTTCCAAAGAAGTTTGAAGAAAGGTAATTATTTCTCACCTAACCTGTAATACCCCGGAAACGAAAAGAGTAAATAATCGAATCGAGTAATTTGAATGGAAGCCGGGGAAAGAAAAGACAATTAAAGGAGTAGAAATTCCTGAAAAATAGAAGGGTTTTCCATAAACTCGACAACTGGCTCGCCACGGCCCAGAGGGGCCCATGTGGTGGCCGGCCATAAGGGGTTCCCACCCCCCAAACCCTAAAACTCCACATTTCTCTCCCCCTCCCCCCTTTGGAGCCGCCGCCCCCCCTTATGGCCGGCCACCATAAGTAAAATGGTGCATGGAGATATCCTATTGCTTCTTAAGAGTTTCGTGTGATTTAGTCCTAAAGGCTCCTTGGTTTGAGTTCGCAAAGTGAGGTTGCAATCAAAAGAAATTTTCGTTGCTTTCGTTGAGAATCCGTTTGCTTTTCGTGAAGTCTGTAAAGGAAAATGCTTATTTTGTGGTCGAGGTCATTTGGATTACATGTTTCATGAGTAGATGAACTGTTTCAATAAATTTGGCGTCTTGAAAATTTTATTTGTTCTAAGTAGTTCCGGGTTGAATCAAGAACTTACTTTGTTCATGTGGCAAGGTGTTATTAGTTCAAGAACTAATTGTTGTGTTAAAGGAAAGAGTGCAGTAGAGTATTTGATAATTTGAGTCAAGTTTTGTAACTTGTGATTATTTGAATCGTTCCTAAACCTCTTACTCTTTCCGCTCAAGAGATGTCGAGTTTCAATCGCAATGTCTTTCTTTCAGATCGGATGTTATTTGCTATTCTCTCTTGAGGGATGTGTGCCTCAATCGCGAACTTAGTTTTGTTTTCCAAGATCACCTTTAGCGTAATATTTCTTTTGGTTTCTTGGCCGTGGTGAGCAACGCTTTCTGTATGAATGAACTTATTTTTGTTCGGCTCTTCCTTTTGAGAAAGGATCACGCTTTGTGTTGCGAAGTGTTTGCAAGGTGAAAGTTTGGCAACTGCTTGGTGGTGGATGAGTAATCGTAGCAATGATATTTTGCTACCAAGTTAGCGGAGGAGTAGTAGAATGTGAAATGGTTTTGATCTGTATCCCTTGGAGGGAAATTGATTCACCTGAGATGTTTGACTTCGAAGTAAGTCTGAAAAGTGTTACGGCTGATTAACACCTGGTATAGTGAAATTCTAGAACTTCAATTCAGGATTTAAAAGGTTGGTGATTATCGGAGGTATGGAAACCTTCATTGAATTTTTAGAGTAACGCAATTGGATAGCATTGCGAGATGGTGTGGATGATGTATTTCAGTTTGAGCATAATTTGATAATGTTCAATTAAGAGGTTTAATCTCTTGAGGTATGCGATGAATTCAAATTCCAATATTGGAGAGAAGTTTTACTCCTCGAAGAGAGAAGCGGAAGAAAGGATGTTTCTTCGGAAAATAATGTGTTTCCTTGCTTCTCGTTTGGGTTTTGTGCTGTTGATAAGTGTTTTCGCACTTTGAGTTGGGGTCAGGTTGGCATGACTCAATCTTTCCAGCTCAATTGAGTAAAAGAAATATTTGATTTGAGTATTCAAGCAAAATTCTCTTTTGTTTCCGTGGTGTTCTTTCGCAAATTGATTCATTGGAAGTGGAATTGCTTTACTGATGAATTGTCACATTTGGGATTTAACCTTTTTGGTGAAGAGTTAACATTGCGTGGTTGCGATGAGAACTCTCTATTTTTTCGCTTGGATTCTCTTCATTTCCGGCAGTAGAAGAAATTAGGAAGCTGGCTTATCGCTTTGACCGTCACGGGTACATACGCGGAAGTACGCAACGTAAGGTGCGTGCTGGTGCTGAGTGAGCAGCAGGACTATTCAAAGTTGGAGATTAAGTTAAAAACGTTGACCATCGAGTAAGGTCTTACCTTCGATCCTCTTCTGATGAGTGTACCTAGAAAGTTCAAGTTGATTGTTAGGTCAGACATCGCTTCACATCTTTGCTTTGTGGTTTCTCTATTCCGAGAGAGGCCACTTGGGAGATAGAGTCTCACATGCGCGAGCAAGATCCGCACTGCTCGCTTACGCTACGTGTTTATCCTTGATAATTTCCAGGCGTAGTTTTTGTTCGAGTGGATTGGCCTGTAGATTCGAGGTCGAATCCTATTAAGGAGGGTAGAATGTAATACCCCGGAAACGAAAAGAGTAAAGAATCGAATCGAGTAATTTGAATGGAAGTCGGGGAAAGAAAAGACAATTAAAGGAGTAGAAATTCCTGAAAAATAGAAGGAGTTTTTCATAAACTCGACAACTGGCTCAGCCACGGCCAGAGGGTCCCATGTGGTGGCCGGCCATAAGGGGGGGGGGTTCCCACCCCTAAACCCTAAAACTCCACATTTCTCTCCCCCTCCCCCCTTTGGAGCCGCCGCCCCCCCTTCCCCCTTCCTGTGCACCGCCTTGTGCGTCGATTTTGGGCGGCGAGGCATCATGTGTGGGAACACCTCCGTTGCCTACTAACGAGTCACAACGCGAAAGGCAAGTACTGTATGTTAACTGGTATTGAATTCAAAGGAATGCATAATGATATGTTGTTTACATGAATGTTCTTGTGCTTTGTTCATGGTGTTGATATACTGCAAGTGACTAGTGTGGCCTTATTGGTACATTATGTTGAGTGTGAATACATACTTATACTTGTTTACACATGTTGTTGAATGCCATGTGTCTTTTCCACTAATGTGTGTTATTCATTCATACCATGAGAAATCATCATGTTCATTCATAAAATTCATTATGACCACTAAGTGGATTCTTTGGTAAGTCCCATCAATTCCAAGATGGGCATTTGAAAGACCCATCAATTCCAAAGATGGGTATTTGAAAACCCACCATTCCAATGTGGGTAGTGTTGACCACCATTCCAATGTGGCAACTTGGACACCGTATGAAACGCTCTTCATACGGTGATTGAGTCCCCGTGATTTGTGAAGTACGGGCTTATGAACACCGACGGTGTATCACTCGCTATACCCCAGATATGCAATGATAAGTCCATACCTTCAATGCATTCTTACATTTCATCCATTCATGTATTCATTCCATACGCATATGTATGTGTTCCAATAATTATTCATAATTCAACCGAATTGAGTTGTCCACTCCATGCTCGATTATTCTTGTTTAGTACTTGCCGAGTCTTCGACTCACCCTTGCTTTGTATGTTTTAATTAGGTAATTGAGGAGGACGACAAGATGATTTGGTGGGGTAGTTCGCAAGACACTACACTTCACTTTTATCCAATCGTAACAATTATTCTTGCCATTCACCAAGTCAAATTGTTGAAATAAGTTCCGCATTGTAATAATCCTATGTTAGTATCGCTTGACTGCTCGTGGTATTATGACCGCTTATCCATTCTTTACCATGATTCTAGTGATCGCTCATTGTCTTTCCTTAGGAATTTATGTTGATTGAATCGATAATTTAGTTTTAATACTATGCTTAGTAGTTTGATAGGTTTGCGTGACATTTTGGCTTCCAAATAGCTGTGGTGTTACAGCTTGGTATCGAGCGGCTTTAGGTCCGTGGTTCATTCAAACATATTAAATTGACACACCGTGCACATTAGGAGGGGTTGGGTAAACCGTTGCTTCCGCATTTCAATTGTGGTGACTCGAGTATTGAGTCGTTGTTAAATTGTGTTGTGCTATGATGTGTTAATCCATGATATGATGTGATAACCTCTATCTATGAAATTTTTCTATGATCGCCATGAGATGATCCGATATAAATATATATATTCATAATTGATTGCATTAGTTATGCGTTTCGCTAGCGGGCGTTGATCGCTTGAGTTCGTGGTTGATGTCCCGGGTTTTGCCAAAGCACCACCGCTTGTAGTATGATATTAGAGAACTTCTTACCTCTTCCATAAGCTCAGATTGAGCATGAGCTCATTGATGAACTTGTTGCCTTTCTCGAACCGATATCCGGTTTCTCGTTGTGGTTCCCGGCGATTCGTGAATTCTTTTGAAATTGGGGTTTTAATGAAGAAGGCAAGCTCCAAGCAGCTCTCTGATTCGTTCTTTGAAACAAATATTGCCCTTTCGACTATTGTGATATTTCGCTCCACGTGAGCATAGTTCAAATGCAAGATTCCTCTTTTCACAAAAGACTTGTTTTACCCTCGTTGGGGAAATTTGCCTCATTCGCTCGCTTGGAATCTCTAGATTGGAAGACTTCTTTTGCAAGTTCTTTATCAAGTGTGTATTGATCTTGCATATTTCTCTTGGGTCGCTTTAGTACGTCGTTCTCTTCCTTGATTTTTGAATTTGACAAATTCTTGTCCTATGGCGATTGATGAATTTCTCTTGGGTTCATGATGTTGGTAGACGAGTTTAAATATGCCTTTAATGGTACTCCGAAAATATTATTATTTTTCGATTGTCGAATTGTTTTTACTACGAATGATCTTTGTAAATTGGCAACATTGATATTTTCATAGTTGTTCTTTCTTTCTCATTGGAAAAGAGCGACTCATTTACTCGCTTGATGGTTTGCCTAATGAGAATTCTTGTTGCAAGATCGTTAACACGAGAAAGCATTGGCTCAATGTATTCCTTTGGAACCCTCTCGCTTGTTGAAATTTGATGCATCTCTTTTCTGAAGAAAAGCGTTAAAACCCTTTTGGAGTGCTTGGTTATATTTAAGTTGGGGGTTGCACCCAAACAAAGATTGTGGGCTACGGGTTTCTATTAGACCCTATTTGTTTTTTTTCAAAATAGTTTCTTGCCTTTCCGTCATGAGCTCTCATTGTTTGCTTGTGAACGTTATTCTTGACAAGATCGTTTCTTTATGTTAGCCCTATCTCTCTTGTTGATAAGGGTAGCTCGGTTATCCGCTTGATACTCGAGAATGAAAATTTCCTTTCACAAAGTTCATTGAAGAAAATTTCACTATGTTCATTTCTTTGTAATATTTGGAGTGTTGGAGTTTAGAACCTCCTTTGAAAAGAAAAGTGTCGAAATCCCTTTCTCTAGAGTTTTGTAGTGCTTTGGGTGTGACGCTTGTTCAACTTTATGGTTTTCGTGCGAAATTCTTTTCTAGAATAAGTTGTTATTACAATTCCATTTGATATCGAAAATTTTTATGACCCGGCTTGTCATGTTCCCTTTAGAAGGTTTATTGACACGATCAAGAATGTGAGAGTAAGGTTGATTCTTATAGAGAAAGAAGTTTGACCACCTTTCTTGTTGTTTCTAAAATGATCCAATTTCAAGTTTTGTGTTCATGACCTTTGGGGTTCAAGTTTATTTTGGTAAACGGGTCCGCCACAAAATAATTTGTTGTAAAGTTATAATAGTTCTTCAAAGATGCGAGCGCTTTGATATTGAATGCACGTTGTTCTTATCTCGCTAAGGTCGACATTCTCTTCTTTTGAGGCTTATGCTTTCAACTGTGGACTCCTTATGTTCAATGAGTTCATTGCTTAATTGGTTTCTCCTTGGTCCTGTTTGTGGCGAGTGGTAAATGATTTTCTAGTTGGTGAAAATCGCTTTCATGTGCCTCTTCTTTTGAGAAATATTCACCCATTATTTTCGCATGAGTCTTTCGAGGTGTTTTCTAATTGACGCTGTGAGATTGATGTTGAAACTTGTAGTAAAAATAATCACCTCGTGATACCGCCTAAATGAGAATACATCAAGTTTAGTTTCCGTGACCTTTGGAGTTCGTGAATATTCGTAATCGAGATTGTTTTAAGTAAAATGGTGCATGGAGATATCCTATTGCTTCTTAAGAGTTTCGTGTGATTTAGTCCTAAAGGCTCCTTGGTTTGAGTTCGCAAAGTGAGATGGCAATCAAAAGAAATTTTCGTTGCTTTCGTTGAGAATCCGCTTGCTTTTCGTGAAGTCCTCGTAAAGGAAAATACTTGTTTTGTGGTCGAGGTCATTTGGATTATATGTTTCATGAGTAGATGAACTGCTTTAATAAATTTGGCGTGTTGAAAATTTTATTTGTTCTTAAGTAGTTCCGTGGGTTGAATCAAGAACTTACTTTGTTCATGTGGCAAGGTGTTATTAGTTCAAGAACTAATTGTTGTGTTAAAGGAAAGAGTGCAGAGAGTATTTGATAATTTGAGTCAAGTTTTGTAACTTGTGATTATTTGAATCGCTCCTAAACCTCTTACTCTTTCCGCCAAAAGATGTCGAGTTTCAATCGCAATGTCTTTCTTTCAGATCGGATGTTATTTGCTATTCTCTCTTGAGGGATGTGTGCCTCAATCGCGAACTTAGTTTTTGTTTTCCAAGATCACCTTTAGCGTATATTTCTTTTGGTTTCTTGGCCGTGGTGAGCAACGCTTTCTGTATGAATGAACTTGTTTTTGTTCGCCTCTTCCTTTTGAGAAAGGATCACGCTTTGTGTTGCGGTGTTTGCAAGGTGAAAGTTTGGCAACTGCTTGGTGGTGGATGAGTAATCGTAGTAATGATATTTTGCTACCAAGTTAGCGGAGGAGTAGTAGAATGTGAAATGGTTTTGATCTGTATCCCTTGGAGGGAAATTGATTCACCCGAGATGTTTGACTTCAAGTAAGTCCAAAAGTGTTACTACCGATTAACACCGTATAGTGAAATTCTAGAACTTCAATTCGTGATTTAAAAGGTTGGTGATTATCTGAGGTATGGAAACCTTCATTGAATTTTTAGAGTAACGCAATTGGATAGCATTGCGAGATGGTGTGGATGATGTATTTCACTTTGAGCATAATTTGATAATGTTCAATTAAGAGGTTTAATCTCTTGAGGTATGCGATGAATTCAATTCCAATATTGAGAGAAGTTTTACTCCTCAAGAGAGAAGCGGAAGAAAGGATGTTTCTTCTGAAAATAATGTGTTTCCTTACTTCTCGTTTGGGTTTTGTGCCGTTGATAAGTGTTTTCAGACTTTGAGTTGGGGTCGTGTTGGCATGATCAATCTTTCCAGTTCAATGAGTAAAAGAAATATTTGATTTGAGTATTCAAGCAAAATTCTCTTTGGTTTCCGGTGTTCTTTCGCAAATTGATTCATTGGAAGTGGAATTGCTTTATCGATGAATTGTCACATTTGGGATTTAACCTTTTAGTGAAGAGTTAACATTGCGTGGTTGCGATGAGAACTCTCTATTTTTTCAGCTGGATTCTCTTCATTTCCGCAGAGAAGAAATTAGGAAGTCGGCTTATCGCTTTGACCGCCACGTACATACGCCAAGCACGCAACGTAAGGTGCGTCTTTGGTCCGAGTGAGCAGCAGGACTATTCAAAGTTGGAGATTAAGTTAAAAACGTTGACCATCGAGTAAGGTCTTACCTTCGATCCTCTTCTGATGAGTGTACCTAGAAAGTTCAAGTTGATTGTTAGGTCAGACATCGCTTCACATCTTTGCTTTGTGGTTTCTCTATTCCGAGAGAGAGGCCACTTGGGAGATAGAGTCTCGCATGCGCGAGCAAAGATCCGCACTGCTCGCTTCGCTACGTGTTTATCCTAGATAATTTCAGCGTAGTTTTTGTTCGAGTGGATTGGCCTGTAGATTCGAGGTCGAATCCTATTAAGGAGGGTAGAATGTAATACCCCGGAAACGAAAAGAGTAAAGAATCGAATCGAGTAATTTGAATGGAAGTCGGGGAAAGAAAAGACAATTAAAGGAGTAGAAATTCCTGAAAAATAGAATGAGTTTTCCATAAACTCGACACTGGGCTCGCCACGGCCCAGGAGGGTCCCATGTGGTGGCCGGCCATAAGGGGGGGGGGTTCCCACCCCTAAACCCTAAAACTCCACATTTCTCTCCTCCCCTTTGGAGCCGCCCCTTCCCCTTCCCCTGCACCGCCTTGTGCCGATTTTGGGCGCGAGGCATCATGTGTGGGAACACCTCCGCTGCCTACTAACGAGTCACAACGCTAAAGGCAAGTCTTGATGTTAACGGTATTGAATTCAAAGGAATGCATAATGATATGTTGTTTACATGAATGTTCTTGTGCTTTGTTCATGGTGTTGATATACTGCAAGTGACTAGTGTGGCCTTATTGGTACATTATGTTGAGTGTGAATACATACTTATACTTGTTTACACATGTTGTTGAATGCCATGTCTTTTCCACTAATGTGTGTTATTCATTCATACCATGAGAAATCATCATGTTCATTCATAAAATTCATTATGACCACTAAGTGGATTCTTTTAGTAAGTCCCATCAATTCCAAGATGGGCATTTGAAAGACCCATCAATTCCAAAGATGGGTATTTGAAAACCCACCATTCCAATGTGGGTAGTGTTGACCACCATTCCAATGTGGCAACTTGGACACCCGTATGAAACGTTCTTCATACGGTGATTGGGTCCCCGCATTTTGTGAAGTACGGCTTAAGTGAACACCGACGTGTATCACTCGCTATACCAGATATGCAATGATAAGTCCATACCTTCAATGCATTCTTACATTTCATCCATTCATGTATTCATTCCATACGCATATGTATGTGTTCCAATAATTGTTCGTAATTCAACCAATTGAGTTGTCCACTCCATGCTCGATTATTCTTGTTTAGTACTTGCCGAGTCTTCGACTCACCCTTGCTTTGTATGTTTTAATTAGGTAATTGAGGAGGACGACAAGATGATTTGGTGGGGTAGTTCGACACACTACACTTCACTTTTATCCAATCGTAATAATTATTCTTGCCATTCACCAAGTCAAATTGTTGAAATAAGTTCCGCATTGTAATAATCATATGTTAGTATCGTTTGACTGTTCGTGGTATTATGACCGTTTATCCATTCTTTACCATGATTCTAGTGATCGTTCATTGTCTTTCCTTAGGAATTTATGTTGATTGAATCTGGATAATCTAGTTTTAATGCTATGCTTAGGCTTTCGAATAGCCAGGGTGTTACATAACCGTGGTATGAAACGACTTAACGTTGCCATACACCCGGTTAGTTTTTCGACTTCCTTCTTTGTGGTCGGAGGGCGCATCTGGTCGATGGCTGATATTTTTACTGGGTTTGGTTCAATACCTCTAAATGAAATTTGGAATCCAAGAAGTTTTCCCGAAAAAACTGCAAACACACACTTCTTTGGATTTAACTTAAGGTTATGCCTTCTTAAGTTATTGAAAGTCTCGTGCAGGTCGGAAATATGTTCGCTAGCGTCGATGCTTTTCACAACCAAGTTATCAACGTAAGCTTATAGATTTTGACCTATCTGAGGATTAAAGGTTTTTGACATCAATCTTTGAAAAGTTGCACCGGCGTTTTTGAGACCAAATGACATCTTAACATAGCAATAAGTATCATATGGAGTGATGAAGAAAGTTTTCTCTTTATCATTTTTACTCATACTAATCTGGTGGTACCCTGAGTACGCATATAAAAAACTTAACAACTCACACCCAGAAGTAGAGTCTATAAGTTGATCAACGCGTGGAACAGGAAAGTCATCCTTCGGATAAGTTTTATTAAGATCTGTGAAGTCAATACATATTCACCATTTTTCATTGCTTTTTCTAACCATTACAGGGTTGGCGAGCCACTCGAGTGGTCAACTTTACAAATGAATCCAGCCTTGAGGAGCTTGTCGATCTCCGAATGGATTGCCTCCTTCCGATCAGATGTGAAACATCTTAGCTTATGCTTGAACGGTTTTTTGCCAGGTTGGAGAGCTGGCATGTGCTCAATCACCTCTCTGGGGACTCTGGGCATGTCGGACGCCTACTAGGCGAATATGTCCTGATTTGCTCGGAGGAAGGAGACAAGCAACTCTTCCTATTTAGGGTCGGGTCCTACTCTGACCAATACCTTTTGGGTAGACGCACTCGCGTTTCTTGAGCTAGACGGTGCGCTGGTGATCTCCAGAGGAGCGCCTTTGCCGAGTGGTACCTCCTTGGTCTGGTCAAGGCTTTGAGGCTATCTTTGGCCTCGAGTGCTTGACCTACATGATAGGTGGATTAGTTTCTCTGATCGAAAGTTTATCGACCAGTTCTAAGGATTTTCGATCACATGCATAAGCCATTTTTCAATCTCCTCGAACCGTGATGACTCCCTTTGGTCTTGGAATTTTTAAACTTTGATAACCGTAGTGCGTGGCTATCAGAAATTTTGCTAAAACCAGACGAACAAGGATTTCATTGTATACGGTTTCAAAATCTACAACACCAAATGGAACATTTTCTGTTTGAGAGTTGTCAAGTCTTCCGAACGTAACTGGTAGGGACAGTTGTCATATCGGTTTGGCGGTAGAACCAGGAACTATGCCGTGGAAAGCATATTTCATCGGTTTTACCTTAGACTTGGAGTTTGCATCTCTTATAATGCTCCTATAAATAAAATATTTAAAGAACTATCTCCATCTATTAAGACTCGATTTACTTTTAAATTGTTAATAGTTTGTTCAACTATGATAGAAAGTCTACCTGGTCAAGTTGATGGGATGGGGCAGTCTTCTTTGCTAGAGGAGATTACAATTTTCGACCACCTGGACATCTTGACGGTGAAAGGAGACTCGGCAAGGTTCTCCTCCCGTTCCACGGCCTTCAGATAACGTCTTGACTCGTACAAGGAGGACCACCAAAAATCATATCGACTGTGTGCTGCGGCACCTGGTACTCCATCTCTTTGTCGCCATATTTGTTCTTCTTGGAGCTTGGTTTTTCGAGTTTTGTTATGGAGGGGAAGGGACATTTACCTGAGTAGTAATCCTCCAGTTTTTTTTATCAGGCTCGATAGGTGCGCAAACCATGCCTTGCTGCCTCGTGAAGTGGAAATCACTTCTTACTTTTCTTGTGATCGCTGATCGGAGCCTTAGCCTTGTTTCGACCATTGAAGTATCTCTTGCCCTTGGTAAACTTTTCAGGAATCACAAGTACTTTCTTGTTATCGGGCTTGCGATTCTTTTTTATTCTTGAGAGACTTCTTGCTTTTCTTCTCTTGCTTCTCCAGGCCTGACTGGGTTTTTTTATATCTTTTCTATCAATAAAATCGCACCATTCGACCGCTTCACTAGCGGCTACATACTTGTCTGCCATGTCGAAAAGTTCGACGGACGTCCGTGGAGGCTTTATTGCAATATCCTCCGTAAACTGGCGATTTCTTAGCCCTACTTTAAGAGCCTGAATGACATAAGATTCTGCGATCTCTGCGATAGAGTTTCGAACCTAACAGAATCTCATGATATATTGTTGACGAATTTTGTTAGTTTTCTGCTTTATCCGATGCAGATCATCCTCCTTCCCGAGACGGTCATGCGTCCCTTGAAAGTTGGCGATCAGAGTATTGCAAAGCTGCTCCCAATTATAGATAGATTCGATCGGTAGGTTAAGCAACCACGAGCGGGTAGACCCTTCAAGGACCGTGGGTAAGTAATTTGTCATCACGTTGTCATTACCACCAGCAGTTTTGATGGCGGTAGTACAAATTTGAAGAAATTCTAATGGATTATGGGTCCCACTGAACTTTTCAATGTTGGCTGGTCGAAACCTATCCGGCCAACGAACAACTTGGAAACCTGCCGAAAATGCTCGGTGGCCCGTAATGGAATCGTGGTGCCCTCTCTGAAAAGGAGCCGGATTATAATCAGTTGGGGATCGGTTCCTCATATTTGTATACCTAGGATCCGGTGTCCCAATTTGGTTGTGGATGTTATGATAACGTCTTTGACCACCTGATTAGTTCAGATGATGCCTAGATCGCCTGAATCAAGTGGTCGTACCTCTTGATGATGAGGAGGAGTGGTTGATGTGAAGAGTCATCTTCCCTCGTGACTTCCTGGTCGGAACCTACAAGGGGGTCTTGGTGTTTATCAGTCCTCCGCTCGACCATGTTGTCCCCTAGTAAGAGAGGAGCGCTGGGATGAAGTCATCGTGTGACTTTGCGAATTCCTTTGCTCCCGAAATATTTCGTACGCCGTATGGTTTGTTGGAGGATCTCCGATACCTGACCTACAAGCTAAGCATAACATGTAGTTCCTACTAAAGCAGGATTTGGATTATTCCGAATATCCCAGACTCGTTGCAAGTTTTGTATTGTTAACGAAGGTCGTGGAAGATTCCCGCTTGTAGTGGTCGTTCGATGAGGTGAGTTTTCTCTCAACCTTCCAGTTGGCCCTGTGTGGCCCCTTACTCGTGGTGGGGTAGGAACAGGTGAATTAACTGATGCACATCCATCAACTCGGTTGCCTCTGGTAGTTGGTGCTTGAGTGCCCTTTCCATTTCCACCAGCAAATGGTGGCGAGTTTACCTATGGAGGATCGTGCATGGCATACGGATTGGTATCTCCGATTGTGTTAACTTCATGGCGCCAATAGTGATCTTCCGATGATCTTCCGTTGTAGGTAAAGGAGAGCCTTCCAGTGCTTCTGCAAGGAGCCTCCATGATGGGGAGCGGTCGGAGATTACCACCTCTGGTGGGCTTTGTGGTGGACTCAGCCTGATCGGGCGGAATGCCGATCGTATGCTGAGTTTCATCATGCCCACTTGCCCTACGATCAATGATAACTTCATCGATACCCTTACTAGATGTAGGCCTCCAGAATACGTAAGAGCTGTTGGAGGAGGAGGATGATGACATCCCATTTTCTTCCATGGCGCGTATGCATGCATCCATATCGAGGTCGGAGTAGTTCGCCAGCTCGAACCAGTTTTCCTCATCCCAAGTCCCTGCCATATTCGCATGAGCGATGATGAGGCAAAGGAAGTGGATGAGGAATGCTTGAGAGAAATAAACTTCAAGAACTCAATGCCTTCTCCCCCACGGTCGGCGCCAGCTGTCGACGATTAAGTCGCCGATCTTACGAAATAAAACAGAGGAAAATGACAAAGAGTTCTTGGGAGAAGATGAGACTGCTCTTTATTGTTATGATCTGGATCCTTTACTAGGAGTGTCCTTGACAAGGCAATGGACTTATCCTAATTACACTGAGGGTAATGCTTGCTATGCTAATGCTTCATATAAAATCCAATCGTCTCTTGATCTTCCAAATTGGATTTTCTTGCATTCTCGTTCGCGTTCCTCCTTAAGTAGTTGATGAAGTGCCAGCAGTTAATCCTAGAAGAGGCCCATGTTGGAAGTATCACGAGTGGTTAGAGCGAGGTAACAGTTGATGAAGTATCAACCGTTCGGTGGTTGATGTCTATGAGACACTAAACTACATGGTAGTTTGTTGTTAGTGTCATAGGACCATGAAACGTCACGTGGTATGGAGCCAATATGACATGTGCTCAATTCATCACACGGTTAGGAATATGCTGAGAGTAAAATCCAGATGTTAGTTCATTGCTTGTACGAGTAGTCATCTAGTAGGTGACTAAGTACAGGACCTCGTCCGACCAGGGTACATATAAGTAACCTCTGGAATCCTTACGACCACAGAGGTCGTTAGCCTTAGGGGTTACGACTCTTATGACAACAAGGGTCGTAGGCTTAGGGGTTACGACCCTTACGACCACGGGGGTTGTAGGCTTAGGGATTACGACCACGAAAACATATGTTCTTTTAATTATGTATTAAAGTAATACGTAGAGATTTTAATCCTCGTCAACTTACTTGTATAAATTTGCCATACTTTTATTCGTTCAGAAGTTTTCTCGCAATTTCATGTAAGTGCACTGTTTGTACGAATTTGTAAATGTAGCAAATGAGCTCCAAAAATTATAAATTTTATTTTGAAGGCTCTTCACGTAGTGGACTTGATTGTGTAATATTTTGAAAAAATTTATGTGTTCTGAATTTGTCTCGAAAATTTAGGATTTAGCTTGCGAAAATTTGGATTTTAGGTTTCAAAAATTAGGGTTTCATGATTTAATGTGACTTGGAATGTATAGAAAAAAGCTGCATGGTAACTCCATTGGAGATGTTGATAAACAATATGGCACAGGAGTTTTGCGATTGTCATATATTGTTGTAGTGCGGTAAATTTATGAAGAATTTTGTGAGGGCGATTGAGGCAGCAATGATTTGTAAGTAGGAAGGTAAATGATATTGCGATGAGCCATCAATTCATACACGGTGGAGAACTTGGGAAAAATGGCGCAACGATAACAACATGATAGTTGATCCGATAAGGGGGTTATATGGCACGCAGGCTAACAAACTAAGCATGGTACAAGTATGCCTTTAGGGAATTAAAAATACATAGGACATATGGACAAAGAGAGTCAAACTACTACGTGGAACGTGACCATTTGTCCTTGCGGCCCAGCTTGGCGTTGTACTCCTCGCCTTGAGTGTTAGCTTCCGCCGCGATGGATTTCTTCCACGCCCTCTTGGCCTCGCGTCGCCTGACATGCTCGCGCTCCTGCTCCTCGTGTAGCCTCTCCCGCCTCTTCTTCTCCTCCATCTCAGCCTACATCTCTACGAGGCGCCTTCACGGCCCTCACAGTCCTCCCTGGCCCAGCTCTTCCGTGTCACCAGCAACCACATATCGTAGGGATGAATCTTGTCGTCGATCCACTGGCTAAAGTCGCATAGGCGTGACGGAGACTACGGTGGGAAGAGAGACGTGGTTACATCGTAACGGGAAGCAAAATAGTAGTGTGCACTGAAATACGATTTCATTACTGACTGCATGTGGCACGGCGTGTTAAACCTGCGGTCGGGGTAGTCCGCGCAGAAGTTTGGGCAGCATCAATAGCACTGCCCAATGGTCAACTCGTCGGTTGATTTGGCGCACTTGCAGGCGTCCCGACACCAGCAAAGGGGTGGCGTCACACCCTATGGGGGCCCTTCCGGAGGGCATTCAACGGGCATAGGAGGGGGGCACGACTCGACCGAATTATTGGGTGTACTGCGAGGCAGCCTCCTTAGATTGACGATGAGGTCCGAAGGTGGGTGGTGAGTGTAAGGCTGCTGACTAAACGCCCCGTGGTGAGCGACGTTTGACTGGGGAGCATCTCAGTCCTTCAAAAGCTCGCGGATGTGCGTCCATTCCTTCTCCTTATTCATGTTGTCTAGGTAGTGTTGTTGGTGCAGAGTTCCTGGCCGTGCAGCGCTGTATTTATAGTGGGAGCGGATGCAGCTATAGCGGCTCTATAGCAACCAAAGTGCAATCCGGTTGAAGCAAATTCACGTCCGCTAGGAGGAAAATCTTGTTGCAGCATTGGGTCACGACGCTGCGCAAAGCTGCCTCATTGGGTCACATCGCTGCGCAAAGCTGCCTCGTTTAGTCACGTCGCTCTGCGAAGCTCCCTCATTGGGTCACGTTGCAAAGGCATACATCATACAGAGGAGTACAACAACGTTGCAAAGGCATACATCATACATTGGACATGCATACATCATACATTGGACATGCATACATCATACAGAGGTACTAAACACAAGACATTAGAATTCATGGTTCATCTAGATAACAAAATTAGGGTTTGCAATGAAGTTGCAATGTACGTCTTCATATATATAATTATCAATATTTCAAGCATTACAAGCGTTACATGAAACACGTGCTGGTTTATTGCAATCTGGATGAGGAGGAGGGGGTATTATCACATGTAACCCAATCAAATAGGACACCCTTTGTTAATTTAACAATTTAATGTGCATGATATTCTTTAATATTGTATTATACAACAGGCTAGACAAGCTTGTATATGAACCAACAGAGGGAAATATGTGTCATGCAGATCATATAACGATGTACCGTAGCCTTCGAAACTCACACGAATCGGAGGCTACTGTACATCGTTATATGATCTGCACGCCACACATTTCCCTCAGTTCGTTCATGTAAAATTCTACCTAGCATGTAGTACAATACAATATTAAAGAATATCATCCACACTAAACTGATAAATCAACAACGAGTTATTCACGTGGGTAGTTGGATCTATCATCTATGCAATGATGTGTGCAACTAGTCTCCGCGGCGCCATAGCTAGTACCCCTTGTCTCGGGGCTACCCACGGTGCCGGCAAATGTCGAAGTCATCCATGACCTGCGATTCCATGATGTAAGTCGATCGTACAGTTAAAAATGTAACAAAGAAGGAAACAGTACATAACATTAAGCGGATAAATTAACAAAGAGTATCCAATTTAACAAGGAAGTTTCGTTGTACATAACAAAACAAGGCGGACAATACATTAAATTACGACATTAAATGATGAACAGACCTGCTCGACCTATTGGGATAATCCTTCATTGAGTGCCTAGGGGTCTTGCATATCCTACATTAGGTGTTCAAATTCTACCACTACTGCTATATCAATCTTACTGGGTGAAGAACTAAAGACAAGGGTCACATTATTCACTACCAAAATCTAAATAATAGTATTATGATTAGTACTACTCGAAGCGAAATAAAATAGTATGGTACCCAAAATCTAAATAATAGTAGTATGATTAGTACTACTATGGGAGTTCAAATTCTGTCACTACTGCTATAGCAATCTTACTACTGTAAGTAGTAGTCCATGTGATACTAAACTTCATACATTCCAAGCCACATAAAATCATAAAGCCCTAATTTCTGAAACCTAAAACACTAATTTTTGAGGCCTAAATCCTTAATTTTTGATATAGTTTTAGAACATATGAAATTCTAAAAAATATTACACAATCAAGTCCACTTTGTAAGGAGCCTTTAAAAAAAATTATAATGCTTGGACCTTATTTTCTATATTAAAAAATTCCTACAAATAGTATAGTTAAATGATTTTTTTGAGAAAAATTTAGAATGGATAAAATTTTAAAAATTACACAAATAAGTACACTATGTCAGGAGTCTTTAATTTTTTTTAATAATTTTTGAAGATCATTTGCTATATTTAAAAATTTATATAAAAAAGTATACTTAAATAATTTAAAAAAATAGAAAAAAATACTACAGAACTCCGTGCAGCATTTTTTTAAAAAATCCTCACCAGCTTTTTTTTAAAAAAGAAAAAAAATCATCACAAGCTTTTTTTAAAGAAATTTTTTTTCACCGCACGACCACCGTGTAACAGCGGACAACGTGATATCCGAGGAGGCCCTACCTAGGGACTAGTTTTGTAAAAAAAAAATTTTGAAGACTGCTATTTCCTTAATACGCGAATACCGCAAAAAAAAAACAATCACAATCAACGAAGTCATTTCCACGTGGACGGCAGTGTCGGCAGGCCTGTGGGCCGCTGCCCGCTGGCCCCAATGCGATGTAGATCGGCCAGTCCACATTAAACTCGACCCTGTACACCTGTCTCACCGCTTGCAGACGTGTTGGGTTGGACAGCAAGCACCAAGCAGCCAACCAAACTGACTCGCAGTTTGAAAGGGCGCCCAGCTAAACTCTCGTAACACCCGTCCACTAGACCACTACCCAGTCCCCACGCGGGTCACGAGGAGACATCGAGGTCTTCTTTATACGGGAGGACGAACCGAGAGAGGGAGGTGAGTTCCGCTCCAGTCCAGTGCCCCGTCCTTCTCCGGCTGCGAAGGCTCCAATCCGACTCCGCGCGGAGGCTCCAAGTTTCCAGCCAGGTGAGAGCTCCCGCTCCTCTCCGGTGGATGGTTTTGTGGCTGGGATGCCTTGGTTCTGGGGTTTCTTGCTGGGTTTTGACCCGCCAAGGGCACGCACGATCCTTCGCTGTCTCGCAGTCCTTGATTCCTAGGAGGGGAGCAGGGAGAAGGCGAGGATAGGAGCGTGTTCCGTTAGATCAGATGCGCACCATGTTGCTATTTGTTCCTTGTGCGATCTTGGTCCGTGCAGAAATTTGTGGAGAGGGGGAGGGAGTCAAGGAGGGAGAAGAGAAGAAGTTGGGGATAAAGAGTTGTCTACCTTTCTTTGCTATGGATTTCTCATATGCTTATCTTGCAGAATACATACATTTATAGAGTAATTCAAAGAATCGCTATGACAATAGTGTTAATTGCATTAATGCTCTAAGACTAAGAGCGCTTTTGTTAGCCACTGTACTGCACTTTAGGATCATTATGGCTCGTGAAAATTACCTGGAAGCAAGTTTGGCGTTGTGTCGAAGATACTCTGGGTGGGAATTACCTGCTTGGGTTTCTGTTCTGATCCACGTGTAGCATCATTTGGTTCTGAGATTTCCCCTAAATTGCTCCCTTAATGTAGGATTTCATCTATCCTATTGTCCTACATCACAAATTCTTGGTTGAAAATGCTATTGGGTTCTGTTTTGTGTGGATAGCTCCATCTACTGTTTCGCTAGCATCTACCTTGGCACAAACGGGCTGAAGGAAGGATTGGGGTAGTTCTCGTTACAATTTTGCTGTTGTTGTATGTAACTATGTAATGTATTAGTCCTGCTCTGGTTGTTCATTCTGAGTTTCCGTTTCCAACATAATTGCAATCCTCTTGATAAGTCCACAGCATAATTCTTGATGGACTTTTGAGAAAAAAAAAGCCTTTAATTATGATAAATCCCCTTGTTCCTTTTTTTTGTGGTTGTGCACTTGGCCCACGTACTATTACTATTACAGAAACCCTGCTTAGTTGAGTAGCTTCCCATTTAGCTGTCTCCTGTGTGATTTGTCCTACAAACTTAGTTGAATGGGCGATCTTAACCCCCAAAAAAAGCACTTGATCCCTTTAACATATAGCTGATTCTCAACTTGATGTACCACTTCTGAGTACTGAAGGTATAGCGTGATCTTAATCCCCAAAAAAAGCACTGCACTTGATCCCTTTAACATATAGCTGATCCTCAACTTGATGTACCACTTCTGAGTACTGAAGGTATAGTGCCTCATTCAACATTCCCTGAAAGTAAGCTGAGCTTTGGGTCAGTCAAAATGGAGAACTCTCAGCTCTAGTGTCCTCGGTGTGTTCTGAATTTCTTCTTGTGCAAATCTGAGGCTTATGGTCATATCTGCTGATACCCAGTTCATAAATCCACTTTTAGGGAACACCATGTCCTTCTCCTTTTATCCATTAAAATCATCGGTGATGGGAATGTGAAGCTTGTTTCACAGTAATTTCTAGTTCACATCAGTCCACACATAATCTCCAACTTTCGTCTTTCTCGACTAAAAAACACTTAGCTTTAATTACCCCTATTTTAGCTAAGTGAGTACTAGCTATAGTCATTAGTTGCTGGTGGACAAAGATATGTTCTTTTTTGAAACAATTGAGTTCAATTGAAATTTTTACCATCGAAAAAGTAGTGCTTGTTTCTTTAGTTAAGTTTCTTGCGTTAAAAGTTAAACAGTTAAGAAAACACTTTTCTTACATTATCCCAGTTTAATCTGATAAGTGAGTATTATTGGAAATTATTCCCAGATGGATAAAAAAGCAATTTCTTCGTTGAAACCACTGAGCTATTTAAATTTTAAACTGAAAATTTTGCCAAAGAAAAGATAGTGCATGGTTCTATAGTGCCTTTTGCTAGCAATTTTGTTCCCCTTCGAACATTGGCCACACAGTGGTGCTTCCATCAATGAATTTGAGTAAGAAAAAAAGTTGGCATGTGTTCTTAAAATTTGACTTTAACAAGCATTCACAATAAGCTGTTGTGGAAATGCTACCAATATACTTCAACACCCCCCTCACGTCTAGGCTCCACCAAGCCTACGCCGTGGACTCGAAGTGGGCACAATTATTTTTTCTTAAATTTCGCTAGCTAGGTCTCAAGCTCAGGACCTTTGGATCTAATACTTTATTGAGTTTCGTGCACCAACTAGTTTACATAAAAGCTTAAGTTGTTGAGGAAAGGTGGAATAGACTTCAACATCGAGAACTCCATGTGATATGGTGGTGCCTCCTGGTTCACTAACCAAGATCGTTATGCATGCAAACTATGATCACTACATATGCACATTTTTTTAAGCATGTAACTACTAGCCCCTTCATAATTCATGAAGGAATACTGTTTTGTTTATTTGTGCATTTTCTGGACTCCTTTGAGCAATTGAAATAAGACAATTGCAAGGAAGACCGTTTTTTCCTTTGCCTATTTTTTGTTGTCGTCTCAATGCTAATCAACAAACAGTTTATCCACCTAACTGTAATCACTAGGTTGGATAATGGATCATGGTTATTAAGGCGGTAAGGCAAGGCGAGGCGACCCACCCCCCAAACACCTTTTAAACGGTAATACGCGAGGCGAGGAGACACCTTATCCACGTCCTAAGGCGCTAAGGCAGCGAATAAAATGAGTATTTTAGCAGCACATGTACCTTCTTATTGCCAATTCTTGAGTCCATGTAGCACACATCCCAAACTTTCTAATTGCTCTTCTCCCATGTAGCATCCATCCTCCTTGCAAGTTTCAATATATAGATTGTTATACATGTAATAGATACAAATTGTATTCCAATTAATTGAGTAAATACGGATTGAGTGACGTACCTTGTTGACAATCTCTCCTCTCTTATCTTCTCCCAAGCAACAAGGTACATGAATAATGAGCAACATAAGTCCACAATAACAATTAAGTGAATCCGAGAATTAAATATGAGCAATATAACAAATTAACAAGCACGATGCTCCTTCAGCCTTTTAATCCCTCCTGTACTTGGGGTGTTACAAAGGATACACATCACCTTATCTCGGTTGCCAATTTCTGAGCAATAGCCATATTTCCATCCCGGATCATTAGACTTCGCCTTCAGTTTTGGATCGGTCTTTGGATGATACCCAGCCTCGGAGGATGCAATACTTGCACTTGCCATTTTTTTGCTTCTGCATTAGAGAGATCAGAGAAGTAATAATCAGTAGCAGCAGCAGTTCAACACAGTAGTAGCAGCAGTTCAGCCATCAGCAGTTCAGCACAGTAGCAGACTAGCACTTCAGCGCATAAAGCAATGCATTTGCTCCTCTGTTTGCCACTTCGCCATCTGCCGACGCGACCCGCCTCCCTCTCTTCTCCTGCCTCCCCCTCCTCCCCCTCCCTTCGGCGATGTGGGGAGAAGGGATGGAGGGGGAGGCAGGGAGAAGGGAGGGAGGTGGATGCCGGGAGGGAGGGGGAGCTGGGGAGGAGGAGGAGGTGGAGGTTGGGGAGGGAGGGGGAGGAGGTGGAGGCCGGGAGGGAGGGGATGGGGCAAACCTGAATCTGGAGCGGAGAGGGCGACGCCGCGATGGGGATGGAGGTGGGACAGTGACGCAGCAGATTGTCGCCGGCGCGCCGCTTCGGGGATGGTGGCACTGGCGCCACGGGGATGGAGGCGGTGCTAGGTTTCAGGGCTTCGGTCGTTCGGCTTCACGCACGCGACAGGTTTTTTCCCTGCTTGCCCCCCTTATCCCATCTCTTTTCTCTCCTCCCCTCATGCATATGGCGGCCGCCTCGGAGCTTCCCGACCTTGAGGCGGACGCCTTAGGCCTTCTTGGCAAAGGCGACGCACTCCCGACCGCCTTACCGCCTAAGCATCGCTTAAGCGACGCCTTAGTAAGCTTGTAATGGATAGTGATGTAACTACTGTCTACGGAGGAAGTTATTTGAGGCATATTTTGATCTGCTTTCTATAGTGTAAAAGATTTGAGGCATATCTTGCCGTGTTTTCATTAGAGTAGAAGAAGAGAACATGAATATCTGCTCCATATGGTTTTGAGTTATGTGTTCACTCTGGTCTCCTGCTTCAGATATCCTTCCATGTTCATGAAAATGGAGTGATGCCATGCTTAACTAACCAAATTTATTCACAGAAACAATGGTATCTGAAGCAGTTCAAATTATGAAACCAAAACCCAAGTCATATCAAAATGAAACAATGCCTGAAAATCTTGAAAATGATCATACAAACCTTTATGCCCTTTTTTGTTGTTCTTATGTTATCTATTTTTACTGCTGGTTAGCTTAAATTTATATTCCCTGATGAATAAACATGAATATCTATATCTTCAGGCATCATGTCACTGTTCCCGGGGATGGATCTTACTAAAATGGATCCTCCAACTCTTACCCTCCTTGGAGCAGCTTGCTGTGTAATGTTGTCTATGCATTTCACAGTACAATTGGTATCACAACATCTTTTCTACTGGAAAAATCCCAAGGAGCAGAAGGCTATACTCATTATAGTGCTAATGGCCCCACTGTATGCTATAGATTCGTTTGTTGGTCTTTTAGATATCCAGGGAAGCAAAACGTTTTTTACGTTCTTGGATGCTGTTAAAGAATGCTATGAGGCACTGGTGAGTCACTTGAGTCCTCTTGGGTCAACGCCATTTTTTCCACCTGAAGTTGGTGATTTCGCTAACTTATCCTCTCTTTTCCCCCCTTCAATTTTGCAGGTGATTGCTAAGTTTATGGCATTGATGTACAGCTACTTGAATATTTCTATTAGTAAAAACATTGTACCTGATGAAATCAAAGGGAGGGTGCTTCATCATTCTTTCCCTGTTTCTCTTTTCCTGGTATCTTTCTTACACTATGGTATACTTTTTTTTAGGACACCCTGGTATACTGTTATATAAAATTTGATATAACTTAGTGTTTCTATAATCCACACTTGAATTTCGGTAATGCAACCTGTACTATTAATGAAAAATTGACAAGGGGTCCTAGGTGCATCCCTGGAGACATCCATAAGGAACCTTACATATTTGAAGGATGCAGCATTATTCAGTAACATTAAAATGATTCACGGTCTTAACAAGAAGGTTTATACATCTCCATTAATAAGGTACTCATTAATGTAGTAATATCTAGATTGATTGAATCTTGTACTTATGATGAGTCATGCTTAAGTTTGAGTATGATTTTAACTTCAGTTTCTTCATCTATTGCTCACCAAATTTCCCTATATGCATGTACTTAAAATGATATCGTCGCTATAACCTGTCCTTGCTTTTTTCCATAGTGGTATCTTGCACCTGTAACCTGCATAGGTAGTTTGGAATAGGGGTGAAAACTGAAAACGGTTCAGATAATTTCCGACCGATCCAGATCATTTTCGAATACGGATGCTATCAGCTCGGATATTTATCAGATAATGTTAGATCGGAAACAAATACGGATTATTTTTGTCGGAAATGAATACGGATTTGGTAGGCACTATCCGTCGAATACGAATCGACGGCTTCGGATATCTGGAGATACATAGGTCCAGATATCCGGAGATACTATTTGAGGCTGCATGTGCGTTGTCTTTCAAAGATCGTAACTTTCTTGTTCGAAGTCCAAATTAGGCAAATGAGTAGGCTAAATTGTAGCCCTCAGTGAGATCTACAACTTTGTATTTGTGAATATTTTCATTTGAGTCCATTTAATTGCCCAAAAATACCTCCAAATGTCTGAATAATATTTTCAGCACCTGATATTTCTCTGGATTTTGCCCAAACATGACCCCTTTCATCATTCTTCTTTCTCGGGAGTCCCAAAACACAATCGTTATGCATATAAATAAATAAATATAAATAAAACATTATTTTGTAATGAATTATGTAATGTCTATGCTGTAGGCAATAGATATCAAGTAAGCAAAAGTGGTACATAGAGCATATAAGGCAGAGCATATTGAATTATTTTACATTAAAAACATGTTAGGGAGTGGATGTAAACATGTACACATATTCAGAATTGACGAAAATTTTGTAGTATAAACTAATTATTTGTTTCAGTTGCTGCAGTGCAAACAATTTAAGAGATTTTCATGTTCCAATAAATATTCGCGACCGCATTCGTTTCGATTTGTATTTGTTCCGTATTTGTATTCAACGTTATTCGTATTCGTATCCGGGATAGTCGTATTCATATTCGCATTCGCATCGGGAAAAAAATGAAAACAAATATAGCAGAGCTATTATCTATCCGTATTCAATCCATTTTCACCCCTCTGGAAGCTGTAAGCAGTTCTGTTAGTTAAGAGTCTACCCTGTTCTTTAGTTTTACTTGCTTTACTTCTGTGTGTTCTGAAAGAAACTAATACGTTTACCGCTTTGTGCTGTGGCAGCCCCGCACTGTTCGATTGGAGCACAAGACACTGAAGCTTCTGAAGTACTGGACCTGGCAATTTGTTGTTGTTAGGCCAGTATGCTCCATCCTGATGATTACACTTCAGCTTCTTGGGCTGTACCCCAGCTGGGTCAACTGGACGATCAAAGTTATACTGAACTTTTCAGTCTCCATGGCATTATATGCCTTGGTTATATTCTATCACTTGTTTGCTAAAGAGCTGGCACCTCACAAGCCTCTCGCAAAATTCTTATGCATCAAAGGGATTGTCTTCTTCTCTTTCTGGCAGGTAATTCATATGCTCTCCTGAATGGAATTAGTGTTATGATCTTTCTATGATTTTCTATAGGGTTAGTTCTTCTGTGTGTCTGAGTGCTCTTATTTAATTTTTCACCAGTTTCTCTTGATTACATCTTAAAATTTGACTTAACGATATCGGTGTAGTGATGTAGACAGTTTAGACTTTAGACCTTTTGTTCATTCAGAATGGCTTGGTGTAATTTGGCATGAAGCTTCATCTCTCATTGATTCTTTGGATTTAATTCAACACGATATATAACCACCTTATTTTCTACTTATAGTTGATAATTACCAATTTAGGAGCTTTATCTGCAATTTAACTTTCCATGCCTTGGCATTTAAATATTCTTTTATAAAGAAGGGTCACAAGTAAACAGCTACACCTTGTTACCCTTCTAGTGAAAAAGATAGCTGAAGTAAGGTGTAAAACAAGTTTAAGAAAAGAAACCAATTTTAGGTATTTCACCTTTTAAGGCACAACTTAGTTGCGGTGTAATCCTGCTTGAAGGAGACGCTCCCAGTAGACAGTGGACATTTTCTTATGAGTGCACCCTACTATTGGTGCATCAGGCAACCATGTAACATGCAAACCTCTTTCACTGTAGGAAACAAAAGAGCAAAATTTAACTACTGTCTCATTTTGTCCTACAATTCTTTTGATGAAATCAATAGTGATGGAACTCCTGAATGCTATTATCTTTTCGCAGGGTGTTGCACTCGATGTTCTAGCTGCTGTAGGGATTATTCAATCCCACCATTTCTGGTTGGACGTGGAGCATATCCAGGAGGCGATCCAGAACGTCTTGGTGATCCTCGAAATGGTCGTCTTCTCAGTCATCCAGCAATACGCTTATCACGTCGCTCCATACAGTGGCGCTGACAGGGCGAAATTTGAGAAGAAGAATGATTGAACCATGTTTCATACCGAGTAATATCCTGAATCTCTTGTGTGTGTTTTGTGTTTTCGAGCGTGGACTCAACATGTTGTAGAACACAGGTATTTCTTATGGACACAAAGTAGAGTGGGTCAGTACATCTTGAACATTAGAAAATGAGAGGATTAGGAACAGATATGAATGTTACTGCACTGTAAGCCTATGTAATGCCCGAATAAACGGTGGTTTTGTCTCGTTGAATTTATCAATGAGACCACCTTGGATTGACAATCTTGCAGTCCTTGGGGCAATCCATTATCAACAAGCTACAGTTACATATGAGAGGAGGCACGGAGCTATCGATGATGAGATTAGGTATCCGCTGTCAATTTCTGATATGAGCTCTGCGAAAGTAGGTTTGTACTGTCTGCCAACAAGCCATATGTCCCAAATGGTTTGGTGTTGGTGAATGCTGGAGTTCAAGCTCGTTAACCGCGTATTATGCTGGTTGCAGTCCAGTCTACTGTGTAGGGTACCTGGTACCAGAAAGAGGGAGAGCGGTGGACCGCACCGCTGCGCGCAGTGGCAAAGTGGGCACGGGGCACTAACTGGTGGTACGTGGGGTCATGTGCAACTCCTGTAGATTCCTAGTACGGCCCGACCCCCCGTGACTTTTGCAGTGCTTTACATGAGCCCCCCCTTTAGCCAGTCAGAACTGTCTTCTCTTCCCTCGTCCTAGCCGAATATTTGGCTGAAATGGCACTATTTCTACAGTGTCCCTAGCCGAGTATTCGTCTGAAATGACGTGATTTTTATAGTTGCAATAGTAAAATTAGTTCAATAACTTATCTGCTATGCTATGCTATTTTATCATGTACCGCATAGCTAGACTACGGTAGAAACGTGTGTAGACCACTTACCACGCTGTTAATGACATGTCGTTCTGCCGCGGTCTGGTGCGCGGTAGATCATCAGCAGTGATCTGGGCGAGCGGTAGGTGGTTTTCATGGTAAAATCGCGTGTTAAGAGTGTTATTTTTTATCATTTCATTCGTAGAGGATTAATTTTGTTGTTTTCTTTTAAAAATAGGCTAAATGAGAAGAAAAAAATTGTCCTAGCCTAGCAGCGCGTCTCTCTTTTTCCCTCTTCCATTATTATTTACCAGTACTGCTCCGTAGGGATTTGGCTATGCAAAATTGGAGAATTCCTAGCCCTACCGGTGAAACGCATGTGTTCTAAGAATGTTTGGAACACATGAATTCTGCAAAGAGCAGTACGGTTTCCACGGACTGATTTTACAAGAAGTGTACAATGTCCTAACCAGTTGTCAAATCTTTTCCAGGAAATCTCGATTAGGAGGCCAACGTATCATATGCCAAAAGGAAAACTGCCATATCACGTCAACTGATTGCATATTGCCGAGTAAGCAAGCAATCGCTGAGAATCCTAACTGGAAACCTTGTCCGCACACGGAGGCCGGCCACCAGGGACCCAAACCTCGCACGGGACGGGAGAGAGAGAGAGAGAGAGAGAGAGCAAGTGATCACCACTCATCGGTCATCAGAGAGAGTGAGAAAGAAAAGATCTCTATAGAGAGAGAGAGAGAGAGAGAGAGAGAGAGAGAGAGGTGAGGTGAGAACTGACTCGGCTGAGAAAAAAGCCTTTTCCTTTGGGGCAGCTTTCTTTTGGCGTCGTCCTCTGCGAGTCAGTGAGTGACTGACAAAGCGGCCTCGGATCACGTGTAACTGCACACCTAAAGCTGAGGAGGCTAGAGCCGACGAATTTTCGGATCCGGATCCTCTACATAATACCGAATATCTCTGCGCAAGCTGACGCTCTACGGTAATACGGTAGAAACAGAAACAGCACCATATTTAAGGCAACGATGTTACTGTAGTAAATATTATAACAATTAATATACATTTTTATTTTTCGATCCGACGGCATATAACGGCTTCTAATATATAGCACTATAGATTCGCTGATCACTGTTGCTCTTTCCCACTCTAACGCTCACCAATCGGCTCCTACTCCTCGCTAAGCCGGCCTAGCTAGTTGAACCCGGACGCATGTATTCTAAAGTGACACCCCCCGCTTGGCCCGGTTGCATACTTGCATCAGCACTAGGCCATCACGTACGTCAACTCCTGCCGGCTCGCGCTACCGCGAATCCAGGCGATCAAACTTAGCCACCGATTAGGATTTAGGAGGCAGCCAAGAAAGCTAGCTTCTTGTATGTGATGCGGTCTGAGCTACTTTGTTCATATGCACGTTCTTAAAATTGCGTTGGTTTTTTTATTTATTTACATCCGCCTGATTAAAAGGAGGTGCAATACATTGCAACGGTCACTCCTGGTGTTTAGTTTAGCCATGATCAGCTTGATTCCTGCATATACCAGTACGCTGGTCTGGAGTGAAATGGTGAGTAGCTACTAAAATTAATGGAACAGGCTCGAGGGGCTAGCTTAATTTGCATGAAATTCAATCTGAGAAGAACTTATTCCGCCCCTTTTCCACTACCTTTTGTATACATAACCATTGTTTTATTCTACAGTGCGTATGGGCAAATGAGAATGCATGATGGCCGATAATGACACTACCACACGACTAGTTGCTCTCTCCGTAAGAAAAAAAACTGACATGACGGGTTGAAAGAGACGGCCAGAGACTGACTACCTTGTACTGTTAATGGACTTGTCGTAACTGTGACCTTAGAGAGACTAGCTGTGAAGCATTTATAATTGGGAAATTTAGTTCGCAGCACTCAATTCACCCGTATTCAGTCAGATAAATAACATCCAATTCACACTTGATTCCCTGTGACATCGCAAACATACAAAATTATTGAAATAACACTCTCGAGGATTATTCCATCACATTTTTTTTTCCTTCAAAAACACACGAATGTTTCTTCCTCCCTAACTCTAATTCCAGCAAGACCAACAGGGTGGCGACAAACCGAAGGCTATGTAGCAATCTTAGTTTTGGAGGTTGCCGGAGAAAACAACCACCACAGTGACACTCACCCGCTCTCATCCACGGTGGTGGCAACGATGGCGCCGCTCGAGCCCTCCGATCCCACGTGTGGTGGTGGCATGCATGCACCACACTTGCTTGCTACAACGGCACAACCCACTCGCGCACTTCCGTGGGGAGGTCGAAAGTGCGGCACAGTAGCCTCTGAAAAAAAAAGTGTGCGATGCATGAGCCTCTTGCTGAGTTGGCCACTTTTTATTTGTAATATCAAAAGTAGTCTTTGCTCACCTATAGTGTTTTCGGACTATTGTGAGTTTTTCCGGTGCTGTTGTATGATTTTTTTTTTGTTCTTTAATGATTAGGCCTTTTGTCCTCTAGTGTCAGTTGGTATGGACCTCCCGCGGTCAGTTGGTATGGACCTCCCGCGGACTGTATGCGCATGTTGGGAACCGGTACGTGGCCATGTTCAGCAGTTCCGGGCTGCGGCATTCACATCTAACGATCCAGATCTACGGTAGGTTAAATCCTGTGGTTCGGATCCGCGGCAGTCACGTGCATCAATTCAGGTGTACAATAAGATAAAATTGTGGTACGATAGTACAGTAGGAGACATATGATACCTTACTAACCAACTATAGTGCTATTTTTACCATTTTAGATACGCCAAACTTGGTGTGCTGAATCGTTTCGAGAAGCGGCTAAACAGCCGAAAACTCTGCAGTCTATGGCACCGTGGCACACGGTGTGCGGGACGAGCCGGGTCCCTGATGGGGCACGGCCTCGCCTCGCCTCACCAGCAACATGGTGGGGCCCGCTGCGCGCGTCGACTTTGGTGGTGGTGGGAGCGGTACGGATCGGTGGCGTTCGCATCATTTCCATACGATTTAGGCCATAAATGCGCCGGCCCGCCCGCAGCTGGCTGGCTAGCGTCTGCCATGAGACTCTCACTCCTCGCTCATCGCTGCTACGTCTACGTGTACAAATTCTTCCCGCGTCATCGGTTTAAGAGTGATCTCCACGCAAAGAAGACCCCCCACCAACGGCCTTCGGCTAAAAACAAAGTTTGTATGTATAGTTGCAAGCGCGCGTGCACCGCGGGTTAATAAGGACACGTACAATGTATAGTCGGTAGTTGTCTCTACAAAATTAAAGATAATTTATACAATACATTGTTTTTAAGTTATGTATATATGACTTTATAAACTGTACAAATAGTGTGGATAAAACAACAAATTAGTCGTCTATAAGGATTTTATAGACTGTCTGTTGCATATCAGACAGCTCCATTCTCTCTCCTTATTTTCTCTTATCCACATCATTAAAAATCTTACGTGGCAAATATTATAAATTGCTGATGTCATCCTACTGTACATGCCATAAGCACGAGTAACTGTAGCCTGTAAGATCGTGGATGGTCCTTTGGTAACAATTTTTTTCCTAATTACAATAAAAACAGGCACACGCACACACTACTCTAGAGATGGTCATCACAGACGGCTCCAAACTGTCATCACAGACGGTTTTTGAACCGTCTGTGGAAAAAGTGTTCGTGATGATATGAGGTCATCATAGACGGTTCAAAACTGTCTGTGAAAAAGCTATCACAGACGGTTCAAAACAATAACAGTCTGTGATAGCTTCTTATTCAGAACCGTCCGTGATAGCTTTTTCACAAACGCTTCTTGTTCACAACCGTCTGTGATAGCTTTTTCACAAACGGTTATTGTTTAGAATCGTCTGTGATAGTTTTTTCTATTGCAAAAAAAAATAATCAAAAACAGGTGTGAAACTTCGGAGGCTGTTTTGAGGCCCTAAATGACCTTTTTTTGTTTTCACTTTTCTGGAGCCTCCCGAGCCCCGCGACTAAATTTGATATAGTCTTATGGATTTTTGGGTTGAACTTTTTGTTAGCTTTCCAACGAGCCAAAGAACGTCGCAATCCAAGATCGTATGCAAAAGTTATGGTTGTTTTGTCGGACAGTGCATGATGTGAGGTGGAGGCCGGGGGCGACGATGTCGAGGGAGGCTGTGAGCGACGAGGACGGGGGGGCGGCGCGATGATGAGGTCGGGGCGAGGTGGAGGAGGCCAGGGGCGACTGTGTGAGGAGGAGGCCGGGGGCGACGGTGTCGAGGGGGGCTATAGGCGATGAGGTTGGGGGAGGCCGGGGCGAGGTGGAGGAGACTGGGGGCGACGATGTCGGGGGAGGTCGGTGACAATGAGGTCGGGGCGAGGTGGAGGAAGCCGCGGGCGATGAGCTCGGGGGAGACTGGGGCGCAAGGTGTGAGAGGAGAGACGACAGAGGAGGAGATGGAGGTGTGAGGAAACTCAGTTAATATGAAGCGGGTTTCGGCAGCCTGGCCATTAAGTCCAAATTTTCATTTCCCGCTTAACAAAACAAAAGTATCAGAGATGGTTCTTATTAAGAACTATCTGTGATGTATCACTATCACAGACGGTTTGTAAATAGAATCATCTGTGATAATTCATAGACAGTTCTTAAGAAGAACCGTCTGTGATCATTATCACAGACGGTTCTTCTTAAGAACCGTTTGTGTATTATCACAAATGGTTCCATTTACAAACCATATGTGATAGTTAGGTATCACAGATGGTTCACTTTAGAATCGTCTGTGATAAGTACAATATAGACGACTCCAAAGGAACCGCCTGTGATGATGCGTCTAGTATCGCCTTTTTTTTGTAGTAGTAACATCACCACTCATTCACAGCTAGCACATGGCTAGAAAGACTGAGACTAATTCGTGATCTTATAAAATTCTTTCTGAAAATGCACTCACGTGTGCATAAGAGTGGATATCAGATTTGAACATGGTGAGTGGAGTTGTACACCTGCAACTCCACCGCCCACCAAGAGGTGATTCACAGTAACCAAGGGCGGAAGTAGGTGGGCTCACCCGGTGTCACAGGACACCGGGTCCCTAAAAATAGTAAATATTATCATGTATATACTATGTGTGCACCCCTAGTCAAAAAACTGTGCACCCTGGTTTAGCCTAACTTCCGGTCTCTTACAGTCTTTTATCGTATAAATTACTATTTAGTATAGTGTTTTTGAAAATTATATATGATATTATATGTATAGTGAGGTGGTGACTCCGATTATTTTTATTCTAGTTCCGCTCTTAACAGTAACAAATTTTGTTTACGACTAATTAATCATGCACTCAACTTTGTTGGATGGTACAGATCAAGATAGCTGGTGTAGATGAATGGTAGGTAGGGTTGAGCGCAGCAAGAGTGTTGGAAGGAACACTCGTGTTCTTTTTCAATATACTCCCTCCAGATCACAAAAAATCACAAAAACAAGTCATATGTTAGGAGTCCTATTCACACATAGTACCACGTACTAGTCCTATTCACAAATGGACTTCTCAGCCTCCGTGCTTTTAGCATTGGTTTGCATCACAACACATGTAAACCCTTAATAAATAAGTTTGTTTGCTAATGCACAAAGTATCGACGATACCTTGCTGCCTGTCTGATTTGAAAACGCAGCCGGACAGTAGATTAACAGTACCTTAGCTTGTGCAATCGATCAATTATTGTGCAGCACCGTTAGACCGTTAAACCAGTGTTCGATTCTAGATCTGTTAAACCAGCATTCACTACTATAAAAGGTTAATATTAGACACTTTATCACAGACGGTTGACCAAAATCGTACATATTAAATACAATCACATGTATTTTTTATTTAGCTACCGTATGTATTACTGACTACGCTAAGAATCGTCTATGAAGAGGTATCACAAATGGTTCATGTTGAGAACCGTCTGTGATACTTGAAGTATCACAGACGGTTCGTGTTTGTGATAATTGTAGATTTCACAAACGGTTTTTTAATTATAACCGTTTGTGATAATATCGCTTCAACTCCTCAACAAGTTTCTTCGTCGCCGATGCATTTCTTCACTCGCATCAATGCCACTTCAGCTCCCGATGCGTCTTTTCATCTCACACGTTGAATTTATTCCTTATTTTATAAAAAGAATAACCCGCCATCGAAGATGATTATCCAGACATCACTCTATACGTACTCTAAGAGGAGAAATATCCCTATCTTCTGTTTTCTTGTCGCTGGCATTGATGGCCTACCCGGCTATTGAAAGGTAACGGCAAGGCTACAATAGCACAAACAAAAATTTACCGCGCAACCAAGGAACCACCGCAAGTAATAGATCACGAGATTACCGCTAGACGCGCCGACTCGTAGCGGAAGTAGAGTCGTTGTAGCGAGTTGATGCAGTCGTAGTCGTACTCACGACGCGTCTCCTCCTTCGAGTGGTCGTGCGACGACGCCCGCTTCTTCCGAGTGGCCGACTCGTCGCGTGACTTCTCCTCGACTCGTGAACGTCACAAGTTGCGGATCGTCCCAAAGGCCGATGATGCCATAACAATGACCCGAGGTATCCACACGTACGGGGCAGGATTACCACGCGCTGGAGTGCTAGCACCGCAGCGTGGTTGAGAAGGCGTGGCTATTAGGGTTTCGGGAGTTCTTCCAAAGATCATCCTCATCCTCACCCCATGCCACCGCCCCTCTTTATATAGGCATCCATGATGGGTCTCAACCTGGAGGCCCATTAGGAACTCGTGGTCTATACGAATTCGGATCACCATCCAAAACAGATCTTTGCCCTTTAAGTGTGCGACTCTACATGTTTATGTGTAATCGGTTATGACTCAGAAACTCTTTTCCGACCACTAATCGTCAGCGGTACCTAGCAGCACATAACGATTCCCAAAGACACATAGAATATATCAGACGAACCTTGATGTAATATGATCTATGATCAGGTCCTCATCACTTACGACCGATTCAGATCTCTATACGACCGTGTTGTATTTGGTCACGACGATTCGTAACTCCTTACGACTGTGTTCTTACCATTCAGGATTACGTTCGACCAATCTACGACCAGCTCGTATTTCCATACGACTAGTCCGTAACTGATCGAACTAAGCAACCTACTCATGCATTCTCCCTTTGCCTCACGATGCTTGGTTGAACTCCAGGTGAGATTATGTGTCAACCATGGACTGTTCAATATTTTCTCGATCGAGTGTCGGATAACATCATGTGGTCGACACTTCGACCACTAGTGGCATGGTCATACACTTTCTTTATCCGATCACCACGAGGGGCCCAGAGATATCTCTCCTATTATGTTAGGAGGGGTAAATCCCATCTTGACCAGTCACATCCCTCCGCATGTTTCATAGCATACCCGAAAGCTACTTTTATAACTACCCAGTTACGAGTAGCGTTTGACAACCCCTAAGAGTGCTATTACACATGTAGTGAACTATGCTGATCTCAGGTCTAAGGATTATACATCATCATTACTTGAGACCAACTAATGACACAAAGATTCATAACAATCTCAACAGTGTCTCAATGATGGGTCTATCCAACTCCATGTTCTCTAACATGTGCTCACATTATTGATTCGATATCCCTATATCCATGACCGGTGAAACCAGGTCATCAATCAATACATGTGCTAGTCATAGAGTCACTGGTGTTCCGACCAGTGACCTTCGACAAGGGAAACATTTAGAATGACATTATATAAGTTAAAGAGTTCCACCAACAAGTCACATACTTATTGATCTATAACAAATGATTCATTCAAGGAACATGATAACATATTATCAAAAACATGAACATAATGAAATATCATCATCTCTATGATTGCCTCTAGGGCATATTTCCAACATCTATACTGTACGAGCACCTCTCCGACTGTACACTAGCGGATGTTGCGGAAGGACACTATGTCAATAGTGTCCTCACTCCTCTGTCCAAGGATTTGCCAGAGCAGGTGACGACCACCTTCCGCCGTCTTGACATCCTCCCCGCCGCGTCTTCCGAGTGATCTCCCACTTCTGACGAGTTAACCTCGTCATCGATGTGGTCCTCCACATGATGTTGCACGTCTCTAGGAGGCTTGTTGTCGCTTGGACTGCTTAATCGAGGCGGCGGACGACCGAGTTGACCTTACTGAGACCCCTCAAGCAAGGGAAGAGAGCCTATGGGCTCAATTCTTCTTGATTCAATAGTTGGAGGGTCTTCGGGAGACACTAGAACGAGCGTGTTAGTGGGTGGTCACATTTCGGGCTTTGTTTGATGACCCCAAACTGTCTGATGCTGACGCCGACGCCTACGAAGTTTCAAGACAAAGATAGAATGCTACCTCCGCCACTAGAAAAAGTTTGATTATTTAGGTTTCTACTTTGTTTTGATCTTTTATATATGTAAACAGTCTCGGTATAACGACATGATGGCATTATTGACCGTGGAAAACAAGTAATACATGTTTATACCTCAGCCCATGGCTGACGTCTACCGCCTACGAGCCACGTACGTACGTATTTATATCTACAAAAATACATGCTACTATTTTTTCGGGGTTGTCCACGCAACATGGGGAGGATGAGACAGCAGCCACGACCAACTTCATCGAGCCTACAATTTCAAGAAGCATGGCTGCCAGGAGAGCGTGTGGACATCCAACTACCTGGATGTCGTTGATAGGTAATTGAACGTCGCTATGTTCAGAAAGTGGCGTGGACACGTAGGTACTCCGACTGGGAAGTGGTATCATGTATTAGTAACCAACTATTTCTTGATGTTAAGTTTTACAATGAGACCATCCTTACATATAAACCAAAACTCAAGTTGCTTGGTGTTCTTGCTGGGTTTAAACATAATTACATGCTTGTAATTAATAACTTCAACTTCATCCCTACTGCTATTACTTTTGAGGCCATGGTTTGGGAAGCACTACATTAGTGAGGTCGAGGGCGAGCCGGCTGACGGTAGTGCGAGACGGCCAAGAGGACCAACCAGGAGTGCCGTAGTATCGCCGCGGGCGCGGTCTAGGAGGCGGCATGGAAGAAGATGGCCGGGCCGCTGGGTCAGGTGTGAGCACTGCCGGAGGACGGTCCCCGGTGCACGAGCACCAGTTATGGCGTGATGGAAGGGTGGGATGACTACGTCGTCTTCTGTAGCGACGAGTATAGGATTAGGCATGAGTATGCCAAGTTCTTTGCACAGGTGTTGAACTACTTACCGTAAAATTAAATACAATCACATAACGACATTATTGATCGGTGAAAAACAAGTAATACATGTTTATGTACCATATGTTATGAATTTGCATTTATGTATATGTATGTCATATGTATGAATCACATAACGACATTATTGATCGGTGAAAAACAAGTAATACCTATCGCAAAAGTCGCATGCCCTCCCCCACCTGTTGCTGCATGCCCGCTGCAGCGGTGGCCCTCCCCCACAACTGTCGTTGGGAGATGCTCCGAAGCCCAGGCCCCTCCCCCTAATTCCACCATCCCTCTTCCCTCCTCCGCACATCTGTCGCCTCATCTAGGAATTCCAGCTAAATGCCACGGCTCCTCCTTTGCTCGGCTATAAATACCGAACTCTCGTAGTTACTCTTCGCTCATCTCAATTGCGTTTCAATTCTCGTTCTAGCACTCATCGTTGAGAACTCAAAGAACATAACATAATTAATTTTATTGGGAGATTAATAATTTTTTTGCTTCTCATCGCACGTCGCTCAGCCTTTTTTGCTTGCTTTTCCCCGAAGGGCATGTAATTTATCATATGCTTTTGCCGTTATTACCGTAGTCGTAAATAATAAGTTTTAGTCAGCTAGTCGTAATTAGTTATTTTGTGGTAATTAATTAGTCATTATTAGTTAGTTTACTGGTAATTAATGACCATAGTCGTAAATAACTTACTGGTAATAACTTGTATTTTTTTAGTTGAAATTTTTTAGTGGTAATTAATCAGTCGTAATTAGTTAATTTAGAGGTAATTAATCAGTCGTAATTAGTAAGTTTAGAGGTAATTAATTACTTTGCTGGTAATAAATTAGTTTAGTACTAATAAACTAGTGGAAATGAACTACTAGTAATTTATTTAGTGGTAATTAAATAGTTTAGGGGTAATTAATTACCACCACTTGCATGCAATTTATCGTATTTAATTACACATATGGGTTGGATCTGTTAGTATTTTAGGTAATAACGGATGGGGTTGTTGTGGCTTTATGTATTTTTGAATATGCAAGACTTGTTTGTGTTTTACGGCGATAGACTCGTACAAGCTGGATCCGATGGGTTGGACCTGTCGAGATGCAAGTGCAAGGTGGCCTGGGCGGAGGGGCTCCACGCGATTAATATTCGCGAGCTTCGAAGATGCATCAGGGGGGAGTTCATCATGGAGGTGATGAGTACATGTTTATATGGGTGGCCCGATCTTCACGACGTAGATAAGATATTGAGGATAAATTACAAAAGATCTGCGGGGATAACTAGCTTTATACCTGCCTAGGTTGGTTACGACCCGTGCGATGGGGAAGACGATCCGAAGCTAAAAGAACTTCGACCCGCTGTCCGAATAATCGCAGAACCACAAACCGGGACTAGTCCACACAAAACGGCCGGAACCGAAACCGAAGAGCACGAACTAGGGGGACCCCAGGGGGATCCTTCTCGCGAATCCAAGAGAACTCACAAGAACATAGGAGTAAGAACAACAGTGGTCTTGCTACTAAGTACTATCTTTCATAGATTTTCAAAGCTGATCAATAGTTTGAGTACATGAATATTTATACTAAGAATAGCCTTCTTAGTTTAGTTGTCAAAGCAAATAGAAGTTCAACAGTTTTCTTGAGCAACTCAAAGGTTTTCTTGGGTGGAACTTGAGCCTGATTCTTCAGTCCTCGCGCAACATTTATCAGCTTGTGCGGCTGTCACGAAAATGACCATAACTTTTGTTACACAACTCCAAATGATGAACGGTTTGAAGCGTAGGAAAATAGACTTGACAAGCTATCCATTGGTCTGGTGTATGCTGGTTGGAATCATTGTCATTCATACAGAAACTTCATGCAAACTCATTGGTTCTGTGGACCTCCTTGTTCCTGTCCAATGCACCTGAGTTCAATCAAAGAAGAGGACATTGGAAGCACTACTAAGTTATTGAGATATGAAATAAGGATTAAGTTAGCGTTTACTTGATCAAGTATTTGTTTAGCGCATCTTCTTGTAATTGGTCCTTGATATGCTTTTGCGGCTCTAGATGGTGGTGCAGTCAATGACGGTGTACTACGTGACAGGTCATAGGTGGCAAGGTTAGTGATGTCTGCATCAGGAGGCAACGACGAAGAAAGTTATGATTGAGGCGATCACTTGCATGAATTATGTGTGGGAGGTCATCAAGGTGAATGGAAGCATAACATGGAGGCAGTACATGGAGATCGCCTCCCAGCCGGAGGCGGCCATTCACGGGAAGCCTATGGTGTACGTGGATTTCGTACAAAGGGCACCGAAAACCCTGATGATGCCGGGGCCTCTACAAGTGAGCAAGCGCAGCCCGAGCCTGAAGATGGCATCCAACCATTGGAAATGCATCATCGGAGGTGCCTTACGTGGCATCGAAACTTGATGATATCATGGTGCGTTCACTCGTACTGCCGCACGAAGAAGGCTCCAAATTGGGGTTTGATGTCGACACCCTCTTAGTTGGGCAGCGCTTCCCTAACAAGATGGCCGTGCAACAAGCTATAGTAAGGTATGCCTTATCCATCACCGTGTGTACCGAGTACACCTTTCCAACCCAGGAAAGCACGGTAGTGGAAGGCTGCCCTACTAAGGTCAACGCTCACCGAGCAGAGATCTTCAGCTCGATCTTCACGGTCAAGACGCTGACCGACCACACCTGCGAGCCAAGCGAGCCCCTGCGGCAGCATTAGAACGTGGGTTACGCATATGTTGCAAGCCTCATCACGCACCTAATTGAGGTGGACTCGTCTGTCTCCTCCAAGATGCTGATGTAGGAAGTCACCAATCAAGCTGGCTATCCTATCAGCTACAACAAAGTCCGACGAGCCAAATAGAAAGTTATCGAGTCCATGTACGGGACATACGAAGAGGCGAACAACCTTGTGCCGAGATTGCTTCACCAGATTGCTGAATCAAACCCCGCATGTACATAAATAAGCTTAACCGTGAAGATGCTGAGAAAGGGCCCAATCGCTTCATACTAGACCGGGTGTTCTGGGCTTTCGCTCAGGCCATCGGGGGCTTTCAGTTCTGTTGTCCTGTGTTAACGATGGATGAAACTTTCCTCATGGGGAGGTACAAGGGCACCATCCTCACCACAGTGGCAGCCAACGTGAATGACCAGCTTCTCCCGATGGTATTTGCCATTGTGAAGAGCGACAACACATCCAACTGGCTGTGGTTCCTAGCGAATGTGAAGAGGGCGATGGTGGGAGACCGGCCCAACGTCTGCCTAATCACGGACTGCAATGTTGGGTTGTTGACGGCCATTAACACCATACAACGTGGGACGGATCCGTCTCACTAGTGGAACGATGTTCAATCCAAGTGGTGCATGAGGCATCTTGCATCTAACTTGTTCACACGGTTCCACAATAAGGAGGTTATGAAGACGTTTGAGGCATTGTGTCTACAAGACCAGAGGTGGAAGTTTGACTCCATTTGGAGAGACCTGGAACACTGCACTACGAGGCATACAAGGGAGTCCACTCCAGAGGGAGAGCAACCCAGCAGTGCCACAAGTTTCTCGAGTGAATTAATGGGCACGCTTCTGAATTTGAGAAATGGTCCTTCCTCTATGACACAGACGATGCGAGGTATGAGATTATGATGACCAACATGTCCGAGGTCTACAACAGTGTCCTCAGGTGTGCGGTGCCTCCCTATCATCGTGATCGTCCAGGAGACATGGACTCACACTGTTGGTTATTTCATCAATAGAGCCACAGCAGTCAAACGACAGATGGAGAAAGGCAAGCAGTGGTCCGAGAATATGCAGAGACACATGGAACAAAAGATGGAGAAGGCCTGAATGCATGACATCCGGGTGATCGACGACCTCAGGTGGAAGTACGAGATCAGGTTTTGGCAGAAATACATCAACAGTCATTCTAGGGGGAAAGAAAACAAGCATGCACCCTGGGTGATGTGGCGACATGCACCTGCAACAAGCCGAAGCTCCTCCACAAGCCATGCTCGCATGTATACAAGGCGTGTGCGTAAATGAGGTAGATGTCTACGCCGTACATCTCCGAGTACTACAACATGCAGCACCTTTTCGGTACATGGAGTGGAGAGTTCCACTCGTACGGCTTGAAATGAACTATAAGGATCTTTGGCCGGACATGGTGCAATGGGGTCCCAACAGGGACTTGAAGAGAATAGGGAAGAGGCGGCGACAGATGCGGCGTCAGAATGACATGGATGCCAGCCAACGTACCAATATTAGCCGCACAATCAAGTGCATGATATGCAAGACCCCTGGGCACTCAATAAAGGATTGTCCCAACAGACCGAGCTCGTCTGGTCGTTATTTAGTGTCATAATTTAATGTATTATCTGCCTTGTTTTGTGATGTACAGCAGAACTGCTACGATACCCAAATATGTCATACTCATCGGCAAACTTCTACGCAAGGATGCTGCAGAAGCGCAAGTGGCTTGCGCAGAAGGCCAAACATGTACAATACCCAAATTATTCAATGAAAGATGCTCTGGTGCCACCACAGTTTCTGGTCCTGTAGTGTGTGTGTGGCGAGCTGGCAAAAATCATTCAGTCCACACAACCAGACACCTTCGCCCGAGCGTACTACACGTGCGGGCACCACGTCGTAAGCTTTTCTTTCGCACACATCGATTTTCATCTCCCTATGTTGAATTCCATAAATTTTTAACTTCATCCCCATGTAATGGAAGCCCGAGAAGCGCCGCCACTTCTTCCAGTGGATCGATGGTCCGGAGATGTACGACTGGGCGTTCATCCAGTAGAAGTACATGTTGAACTACTCGATGTGGGCTAAGATCTTCGTGTGGTGGAAACCTTACGTACCGGGCCCTGTTGAGGAGGCACAAAGGAGCCTAGGACTTGCCCAGGCTTAATCCATATTGACGATGTGAGTTATGAAGAATTTATATCGTTGTTACATTTTTTACTGTACGGTGCACTTACATCATGGAATCACAGAACATGGACGACTTCGACATACTAGCCCGACGTGGAGAGCCCCGAGACAAGGGGAAGGGAAAGGCTCATGCGGTTGGGCTCGGCTGCCATAACGTATCTGGTCGCACAGGCGTAATCCTTATCGACAATGTGAGTTATGAAGAATTTACATCTTTGTTACGTTTTTTACTATACATTGCACTTACATCATGGAATCGCAGGACATGGACAACTTCGACATACTATCCTGACGTGGAAAGCCCTGCGACAAGGGGAAGGGAAAGGCTCATGTGGCTGAGCCCAGCCGCCATAGCGTATCCGGTCGCCTGGGCGTAATCGATATCGACGACGTGAGTTATGAAGAATTTACATTCTTGTGACGTTTTTTACTATATGGTGCACTTTCATCATAGAATCGTAAGATATGGACGATTTCGACATACCAGCCCGATGTGGAGAGTCATGCGACAAGGAGAAGGCTCCTTCGACTGAGACCGACCGACGTCGTAGCGTATCCGGCCGACCGGGCGCACTACGTATTGAAGACGTGAGTTATATAAAATTTACATCATTGTTATATTTCTTACTGTACGATCCACTAAGATCATGGAATCACAGGATATGGACGACTTCGACACTCGCCGCTACTGTGGGCAGCCCCGAGACAAGGGGCACTCGCAATGGCACCGCGAAGACTAGTTGCACACATCGTTAAATAACAGCCCCGAGACAAGGGGCACTCGCTATTGGACTTTATATCATGCAGCCTGTCCAACTCCAACATGGACTGCATCAGCATTCCTGTAGATGAAACAGGAGTTTCATTTCCTGGTATTAACCTAAGTAACATTGGACTGCATCAGCATTCATGTAGAGAAAGCAATGTGTCTAGAAAACGTAGAATGTCGGAAGACAATGAAGGTGCTACTGGCTTGAAAAGACTGCAAATACCAATCAACATGCATCGAATGTGCTACTATGTGATGAGGTGAGCTCACCAAGAAAAGAGATTGTCACGGAGACTAGTTGTAGACACCTATTTTTTTATGCTATAGGACGCTCTTTGTTAATTTATCAGTTTTTTGTGAATGATATTCTTTAATACTGTATTGTACCACATGCTAGGTAAGCTTGTGCATGAACCAACTGAGGGAAATATGTGGTGTGCTGATCATATAACAATGTACCGCAGCCTTCAAAATACACACGAGTCGGAGATTATAGTACATCGTTATATGATTTACATGTCACATATTTCCCTTAGTTGGTTCATGCATAAGCTTATCTAACCTGTGGTACAATACAATATTAAAGAATATCATCCACAGTAGACTACTAAATTAACAAAGAGTGTCCTATTTCATCGAGTTACATGTAATAATACTCCGTCATCCTTCATCCCAGTTCATGCACAAGCTTATCTAGACTTTATTATATCCCGTGTTATGCCATTATGTTTGGGTATATTTGTGTTCATATTTTGTTTTCCTATATTTGTACGTGTATTTTGGTTGTTATGTGTGTACTCATGCGCCATATTGTATATCGACATCTCCATTGGAGTTGCAATGCAGTTTTTTCATACATTCTAAGTCACATGAAATCATGAAATAATAATTTTTGAAACCTCAAATCCAAATTTTCGCGACCTAAATCCAAAATTTTACAATTCCAGAATACATATCAAATTGTCCAAATAGTACACATTTAAGTCCACTGCGTGAGGAGCCTTCAAAATAGAATTCATAATTTTTGGAGTTTAATTTCTACATTTGCAAATTCGTACAAACAATACACTTATATGAAATTGCGAGAAAAATTCTGAATGAATAAAATTATTAAAAATTTACACAAGCAAGTACACTGTGTCGGAAGGCTCTACATAAAATTTTATGATTTTTAGAACTCGTTTGCTATATTTAAAAATTCGTACAAACAGGCGCAAAACCCTAATTTCAAAAACCCTAACTAAACTCTAATGAAACCCTAACCGACAACACGTGACTGCGTGTGGAGCGTTGCCAGCCACTGTGCGGCAACCATTGCCGCACGACTGCCGTGCGGTAACAGGGGTGATGTGGCGGCGGGGCAAGCGGGGAGGGGCACGTGGCGGCTGTGGCTGCGTAACGACACGATGGCTGTGCGGCAACAGGATGAGGTGGTGGGCGGGAAACGCTTTTCGCACGATAGTTATGCGACAACGATACTAAATTTGTAAATATGATACCATGGTGGTTTATACTGAAAATATAACTTAAAAAATTGCTATATGCGCCAAAACCTCACACGTACGCACCCACTCTGTCGTCTACTTGACCGTATTCCATAGTACCGCGCCCACATGCGCGCCCTGCCTCCACACACACGGCACCCGCCTTTATATCCCTTTCAGCCTTTTCCACCCTCCCCTCCCCTCCCCTCCGCTTCTTCTCCTTCCACTTCCACTCATGAGCTAGCTCCAGCGCCTCCACCTCCCCTCTCCACTCCCCAAGAAGAGCACCAGCTTCGTCGTCTCCACCACACGCCGCAGTACCGGCCGGCATGGACCGCAAGGACAAGCCCCGCAAGTCCTCCTCGGCGGCTTCCATGGCTGCGCTCGCAGCCGCGGCCGCGGCCGGCGACGGCGCGGACGGGATGGTGCCGCCGCCCGGGGAGGAGGACAACAATCCGAAGCTGGTGAGCGTTCCTGTGGCCGCCGTTGGCGCCTCTAGCTCCTCGTCCGCGGCCGCGGCGGCGAGGAGGGGCGGTGCTGCTGCTGGTGCCGTCGCGGCGGGCGGGGGTGGGGGCCCGAGCTGCCAAGCGGAGAGGTGCGGCGCCGACCTCAGCGAGGCGAAGCGGTACCACCGGAGGCACAAGGTGTGCGAGGCGCACTCCAAGGCCTCCGTCGTGCTCGTCGCCGGCCTCCGCCAGCGCTTCTGCCAGCAATGCAGCCGGTAAATCCATGCTCGCCAAAATCTTTGGGCGTCGCGCAGCACATGTGCGCGACTTGGCCTAATTAGCCTACTCAAAAGTACATCTTGTTTTCGACTAACTATATGATTGTTTCGCTATCAAATGGTATATACTAAGTGCATAGATTAATTAGACAAAAGGTTTAAGGAGCTGTTCGGATCATGAGCTGTTTGGTTCTTAGCTTTGCAGCAAAAAGCTCTTTCAATAATCTTGCGCAAATTCCAAGTCCATGCTCTGTTTGATTCTCTGCCTACTGCTGAAGTTGTATTGCAAATTATAAGGTGATTTAATTAAAGGGCAGTATAGTTAGTGTTCTTGGATGTTGTTCCTGGATTTTTATAGACATATAGTTGTATAGCTCATGGCCTCTTGGTGACCGCAATGGTCTAATACAGTGAACTTATGATAAGAGGTCAGGTCAGGCCAGGTTAGCCGTACAGATTGTTGCACTCAAAAAATGGATTAGTGCAAGTTACTGTTCTTGGGTGCTGTACATGTAACTCTGTATGCATTTTCTCCAGCAGGGTGGTGAAAAGTAGGATAAGGCAACTAGGTTTTCATCTCATTCAGAGGATTCTTTGCTTTGCTAGTGCACCATGCACCATAGTGGACATCATTGTCCTTTTTTGTTTGCTTGGAAAGGGTAGTGGCTGTGTTCTTTATGGGCCATGAAACTTTAGCTTTTTTTGGTGCAGATCAGAACTTGACTAGAGTCCGCCCTTCAGCATTGCTGAAACAATGACCAGATCCAACTTGTTCTGCCTCTCCAAGGCAGCTCCTGGCTGGTTTCCCAATTTAGCTGCAAACATTCTCTCTCTCTCTCTCTCTGAAACTAAGCTGCAAACATTTATATCTCTACTACTATGTTTGATGGAAGGTAGTACTTCTGCACCCTCGAATGAGGTATGTGTTGATGTTGTGGAGTGTAGTGTAGTCAGCCCTAGATTAGCTCACCTGTGGGCCAAAACTAGTGTGGTTGCTCTTCTCTGATGCTTTATGTTTCTTGTGCCATCTTGCTGTTTTGGAATATATACATGTAGCAATGCGGTTGCATGTTACAATACATACATGTCATGTTGGCATTTTCCAGATCAGACGAGTCATTCTACTGTTTAGGCTTATTCTCTTCTAGTGGTCTTTAATATTGCAGACTTTATAAATTCATGTGTCACATAAGCAAAGGAATTAACTAGCTAGTTTGAAGTTAATGTAGTAGTAGTACTGAGCCAGCTCTTTTCCGGAGCAGTTGGTCGCTGGCTCTGTTCATGCTGTCCCAGTGCCGTTTAAGGTTTTGATAAAGACATGCTACAGCAGTTCTTGATTACTCATAGGTGGGGAATTTAAGTGGAACAAACAAAATAATTGTGGCCCTTTGATTTAGAATGCCCTGGACATGATGATCATGCTCTCCATGGCCTCTAGTGTGAATGATAGTTCTAGCACAATCTGCTGTCGGTGACATGAGCACATCCTAGGATTCTAAGTGCTTGCTAAGAGCAAGTTTCTAGAAGCTTTTCAGCTACATGTTTCTTACAATGAGTTGCAACTTTTGTAGTGGTAGATTTTTATCAGATCAAGATGTACATTTCATCGAACTCGTTAGTCTTTAGGTGCGTGAATTTGACATAAATGGAAAACTAAACAAGACGTACGCATTCCCATGCATCTTTAACAATTCGTTGAGGAAAATGATATGGCAAACTGAGTAAGGTTTTTGACAATGAGAACTGAGAGCCAGACAAGAGAACACTTGCTCTGTTCTTCAGGTGTTTCATCTTAATCAATGCAACGGTGCAAATTTTAGAGTTAAACTAGGAGATTGCTGACAAGCAGGATGCTCCTTCGGCGTTAGTTTTTGATTGGGGATCTTCATACGGATGTTGACAGGGCCGTGGAATAGGACTAATACGGCCTCATGCTTGCTTTTGTTGTCTCTGCTTTTGCATGCACATGCATGTGCACGGCGCATAGCACCAGATGCCAGCAGTAAAACTCTCGTCTGTGCTGTTCCTTTCACTTTGATGCCAAGCAAATAGCTTTCGGTGATTCGTTTTAATGCATGGTACTAGTAGTATCTGACTTGCATCTCTCTGATTTTGCAAGGGTACATGCATGCTACTTACTGCTTCACGTGCTGTAGTTTTCATCTGTTTTTGACGCAATATAGTTTTCATCTGTTGCTACTTATTTGTCAACAGTGAAGAGGTCAGGTTGATGTGTTTGTTTGTCGTCTCTGAAAATGCTGCTACTCTTGACAATATATGTATGCAGGTTCCATGAGCTTTCCGAGTTCGATGACACCAAGCGCAGCTGCCGCCGGCGCCTGGCCGGCCACAACGAGCGCCGCCGGAAGAGCTCGGCGGAGGCGCACGGCGACGGCTGCCGCCACGCCGACCAGGATGGCCGGAGCCACCCGGGGAACTCGCCCCTGAACCACTTCCAGATCAGATAAACCTATCTAAGCATGCTCCCTCTCTTCTGTCATGCAGCCATGCTACATCTACCTTTCTACCTATCTATCCTGTGTACTAACTGGCAGTATATATGATCTCCTGTATTGCCATATATGCACCGGAGGTATATGTGCTATATCTGCCACAGCCTAAGCTAATTGTAACATGGCAATTAAGCAGGTGTTAGAGTGATTTGTGTGTGATGCGTAATTGTATGGCCTGTGCCCAACTGAGACTTATGCAGGCTGTGCATTGCTGTTGTGTTGGGATAATTGTGGCAATATATGCTATTTGTTCGAGTAAATGAGGACGCACGGGGTCACAGCTTCTCAAGACCCATTAAAGGATGCTACGAAATTTCTATCACCTTCCAAAAATGAGGCCTAGATGTGTTCCATCCATCTCTTATCCAACGGTCCACGAGTCAGTTAGCATGACTGTACTCATACACTTGACAATGATATATATCAATCAGAATTCAGATGGATAATATCCATGTAGTTTTACTTCTACATGGTCTAATTGCCGTCCAGATATCAGACAAAGAACATTAGGTGATTTATGACAAATATCCATGTGGATGTGGGGAAGAGGATGTGGCACCTGGAACAACATGTCCGTGTTGTGCAGACATCTGAAAGCAACTTCACAGTTTAGGTTGATATTTCATGGAACGAAAACAGTTGGTCCCCAAAGCATGTAATGATTTGCTAGAACAGAAACTTGGCACTTGTTCGTCAATACCTCCATGTATTTTAGTAACTGTAAGTATCATTGAGATCGTCAGTTATGATCTTGATTATACTTGATGTGCACAAAGTAAAAATGTTCGAAGATATGTATAATTCTTGCATAGTGATCAGCGCATGCATGCATACTTTCCTCTGTGTATGTGTGTGTGTGTTTTGTCATGGAAGGCGCTCTGATGTCTGATCTAGCTATATAGTATAATTCTTGTATTCTAGGTGTAGTTCTTGATTCTTGTTTACATGCTTCTTGCACAGATTTGTGTCCAAATCTTGGCATAAGTAAAATTTTCCGTAATCTATTTTGTATCAAGTATATGTTATCCAAACAGCTCGAAGTTCAGACGTTAGCCAAGGAGCTTTGATTCTGAAGAACCCTTCATTTTCAGGCACAGTTAGGCAGGCATCTGTACATGGATTGCACTATCGTCCTTAATTCGTACCTTTCTTGGCCTGATCGTGTAAAGAAAAGAGGAATTCGATCCAAATATACCCGATGCAAAATAGCGAAGGAAGTTCATGCTACTAGGTTACTTTGTTTGAGAAGTATAACAACTTGTAGTTACCTGATTCTCGGTTACAATGGAAGGAACCAAATAGCAACTATAGTAAACGCTGCAACGGAAATGTTTCAGGCAGAGTTCTCGGAAAAATGAGTGCACCTGAACCTGTAGAATACAGCCCCACACTAACTCTTCCCACCTAGAACGTGAATGTGTGTACGTGTGTACGTCATATTACGCTTGACGCGTAATGTACCAGGTACCAACAGAAGGAATACTAGAGGGGAAAAGGGACTTTTTGGTCGAAATTGCGGTTCTTCGAATCGTATTAGTAGAAGTAACCGTCTTTGATTATTATTTTTTTGTTGCAGAAATGATTTCTTACCGCACGACCACCGTGCGGTAGAGGCTCCCCATCGGCCACCTGCCCTTTTTGAGTGGCCACCGCATGGGGGATACTGTAGCGTATGACGCCGCACTACCATTGTACGGTGATCACTGTAGTAATTTTTTTCTTCTTATTTTTTTAAAAAATCATTTAAGTATACTTTTGTATAAATTTTCAAATATAGCAAGTCAGCTTTAAAAATTATGATTTTTTTGTGGAACCTACCTACACAGTGTATTTGATTGTGTAATTTTTTTTAAAAAAATTCTGCTCTGAATGTTTCTCAAAAATTCATAAAAGTAGTATATTTAAATGAATTATTTGAGACATATTTAGAATGGATAAAATTGTGAAAAAAAGTACACTTTCAAGTACACTATGACAGGAAGCTCCACAAAAAAAATTCATAATTATTAGAGCTTATTTTCTATATTTAAAAATTCATAAAAAATACTTAAATGATTTTTTTTAAAAAAAAAGAGAGAAAAATACTACAGTATCCCACCGCACAGTGGTAGTGCGGCGGCATGCACTACAGTAGCCTATTGCACGGCCATCGTTCGGTGGCCACTCAAAAAGGGCAGGTGGCCGGCGGGGAGCCCCCACCGCACGGTGGCCGTGCGGTAGGAGGATAGATGGCGAGCGGAGAGGGTTTGTCGAACGGTGGTCGTGCAGCAGGGGGTCATTTATGTATTAAAAAAAAAATCCCAAGATGGTCATTTTTGCTAGTATAAGGCAAAAAATCACCATTTCGGCCAAAAATTCAAGGAAAAGGGAGCTGCTAGCCTACACCATACTGTTGGAATGCATTTCTACTAGTATAGCAGTTTCAATTGCTTAAAAGTTTCAGATTTTGAATTTGAAGTTTCAACTAGGTTTCAACGCGTTTCAGATTTCTAGAAGTTTCCAGAAAATTCCAAAAAATTTCATGCCCAAATTTCAACAAGTTTCAGCAAAATAGTTTCAAGAAGTTTCACGAAGTATCTTGAAAATATTTTAAAAGTTTCAGGTTTCAGTGAGTCTCGCATATTTCTAGAAGTTTCTAGAATATTTGAAGCCCAAGTTTCAACAGTTTCAAACAAAAAGCGTTTCAAGAAGTTTTAGCAAGTTTCAACATGTTTTAAGAAATTTCTGATTTTGGAACTCAAGTTTTCAACAAGTTTCGGACAGAAAAGTTTCAAGAAATTTCGGATTTTGGAACTCAAATTTCAACAAGTTTAATACATAAAAGTTTCAACATATTCCAAGAAATTTCGGATTTTAGAACTCAAGTTTCAATATGTTTCATACCAAAAAGTTTCAAAAGGTTCAAGCAAGTTAAAAAAAAAAGATTTGGAACTCAAGTTTCAACAAGTTTCAGACAAAAAAGTTTTAATAAATTTCAGCAAGTTTCAACATGTTTCAAAAAATTTCATAAAAAAGCAAACAAGAGCAAAAAAAATCCCGACGTGCTCACCTGCGGCCACGCGACCGCTCGCCGCCTTCGCGCTTGCTGGGAAGCCGCGATCGTTGCCGCCTACAATGGCAGGTGGCATTGGATTGGCAGTGGCAACGCTTGTGGTGGGCAAAATCGTCACGTGTGCGGGCGCAGCAAAACACAAAAACCGAGGTAGCAATGCGACGCGACGGTGTGCAGGCTACCCAGCATCGTCGTGTCCACCCACTGGCCCCGTCATGGCGCCCACTCCGCTCCATCTCTCTTTACCTTCCCACGATGACGTGCGGCCGTACCCTATGCCCTGAACCGCCCTAATGTGGGATGGTACGTAGATACACACTAGCGTCAGCGGCAATTCAACCGACGTGGATTGAGATTGAGTAATTGACGAGAGAGAGATGGTTCTGGAAAGGGGATGAATGCAACGTGGTTAGAGTCAGGGAAAGGATAAAGGTTGATGAAGTAACCAAACCAAAAAAACCAAACCATCAGCTGAGGAAGTAGCACAAAAAATTTCAACCAACGCTTGCACGCCGGTACGTAGTATGGAAAATGTCGAGCCGCCGCAATTTTGGTGGAACAGTACTCAAATCAGCAAGAAATTACCAGATCAATGGGAAAAGGCGGCATCTCAAATGGATAACACGTTTAAATTCGATGCTGCACAAGAAGATACTAAAGCAAAGAAGCAAAATCCCTTCACCCACGTTGCACTCAGCGATGGCACCAGTTGCTAATACTCTACTTCTATTGTCGACGCCTCTACGTACACGTACGGCCAGGCTAAACATGCTTCGTATCCTTCTTTGTGCGGGAAAAGCTTAAATGCACCATGTGTCAACGTTGGGAAGCAATTAACTATATTCAGGGGCGTAGCCAGCCCATGATCAGGCCTCGGGCCGGTCAACTGTGGTTCATATCTTGATTTCCTTCACATAGATTTTTTTTTTGTTTTCTATTAGTCTATCAAATGGAAACTTGAGATTGAGCCTCGGGCCATTGTCCGGAGGCCCGAGACCTAGATCCGCCACTGACTATATTAGTAATGCAATTCATGAAAGAGGTACCATAGGTGCAGTGAGTAGAGTCCCCCTCGCGCTACTATAGTGGATCCGTCACGGACCACGACCGCACCACCCACAAGCGCGAGGTTGCCAACACAAATCTCCCACAAGACGACAAGCGGGTGGTCGACGGTGCCGTACGGGCGTACGCATGGGGAGGAGCAGGACCCGCCAAGCTGCGACGCCAACAACACGGGCAACAAAAATTACTCTTATGCCGTGTCTTCCTTTACAATTTTACATTTCCCCGGATTATACTATACATACTATTAGAGAAAGCTAACTAACATGTTTCGTTGGATCAAGAAGAAAGGTCTATGCTAAATTTAATGTACAGTAAAAAAGCTCACGGTGGTACCGCCTGGCCTCTGTCAGAAATAGGCTAAACAGTACCGCGATGCTCAGCGTAGTAATTCATCTCACCTGCTTTGGAAACAATGAGGTTTTCTGTCTTCCCCTGCAATATATACCACATGTTGCAGTCTTTCGATTGGTTTTCTCATAATTTGGCACTCGTAGTGTGCAACTTCACTCTAGTTCTTCTCACTGAAAATGTGAATGTGTATGTATAGAATACCAATGCCAAACTTAATAACAGTAGTTAGAATCTGTACTTCCTCTGCAAAAGCGAGAAATATAATTGAACTTTTTTTTCTTGAAAAGGCCTAAGCAGATAAGTTATTGTACATACGTACTAAGCTAGTTAGCTTCGTACCAGTCCTATGGCACTGGGTGTCGACACAGTTGTTGCAGATGATGCAGTGACAAATTCTCCACGACTGATGATGCAGATTCTGCAATACTTCAGCTTGGCTTTGGTACTGTTGACAATGATGCGCTGACTTCTAGATCTTCTGACAGTGCTTGTGCCGATTTCTTCAGATGGCGAGGTCAGATTTCTTGGTATGATTCCCGGGTTGCTTGTTGCGGTCAGTAGCAACGTAGCAGTCACCTATGAACAAACATGATATTGTGAATCTTCTTTCTGACAAATTTGTGATTCAAATCATCTGTATCACGGATAAGATGCGCTCATACTTACAGTTGCTGCTATTGTCTTGGTCTCATGGAGAATGCAGCTATCAGAATAGGATATTTCAACAGCGGATCAACGATGTAAGCAAGGAAAATCCATTCTGCAACAAGAACTGAAATGACTGTCAAGATGAGACATCGCGGATCAGGCCCACATAGCACATGACCATCGAAGAAGCACATTAAATCAATTTTAGACGACACTGCCATGCAAAGCACATCGGAAGGCACGACAGGTTGCAGGCAAATCTAACTTCTTCCAGATGCTTTATGCATGCTGTGGTGTTTTGGCACTTCGGGATTAACCTTTTTTCTCTTTTCCTTTTTTTTGAAAAAGATAGGATTGCCAACTTGTCAAGAGGCAGTCACAGGAGTATAACTGTGAACACTTTGGTACAACAAAATGCACTCTCATGAGGAAACAAAAACTAAGTGTGAAATGCATAATTCTCCGTTGGTATTCAACAATCTTTTCACTTCTACAAGTAGCTACGAGTAACTGTGAATAAACATTAAACTTGCAAGCACAAAGAACAACCCTAAACAAAGAACTAGACAATCACATTCTTAGCAGGTCTAACCGCCAACTGTGAGGTTGTCTGACCGGTCAACCACCACCCAGTCTGATCGGTGGTAGGCAGTCTGACCGCTCCCCTCCCGATGAGCTGAAAACAACACGATTTTCAAGAAGAATTTGACTTAACTTTTGATCTACTCGTTCAAATCATACCAAATTTGAAATGCAACTACCCTAAGATGTTTGAAACCTATTCCAATCAACAATTTCAAGAATCATTGTCAAGATTTCCACCTTTATGCATCATAGGGAATAATACTCAAGAACAAGACAAAAGAGGAAAAACCTGATTAACTCATGCTCGCGAGATCTAGGCAACCAAGATAATTGTAGATGTGTTTCTACAAGTCGTAGCTAGCTACATCTCAGTACGAATCATACTAGAATAAAATAACCAAGAGTTTAATACACGCGCGTGTGTGAGGTGAGGGGCATTCAGGTCCGATCCGTGGGATTGAACCGGGCGGGCTGCATGTACGATTTTTTGGGGGCTTATAATTGGTATAGGCGTTACATTTTCAGGCCTGCCTCTGTTGTAGGTAAAGCCACGCCTCTGTTGTAATCTTTTTAAAAAATATATATTACCACTTCACGATCTTTTTCGGAAAGAAATTAGGCCGAAATTTCACTCCATTTGGTCAAGATTGGATGATCCATGTATCTCCCTCCCTCCTATACACCCATCCCCCCCTTTAATCCTAACCGACGCCATGCGCAAACTTCCGTTGCGTGGGCATTAGTAAAGATAAGAAAATAGTATTATTAAATACAAATATATTGATACTATTTTCATTTCTTAAATCTAAATACCTTTTTGGAAATTCTAATCATCGGTACGTTGTATCTTCTAAGGAGCTTGTTGAATTCTTCACTATTGGATTCACACAGAGATTTCTGCTCCGACGATCCATTACAACATCTCTAGTGGTGGCGGCTGCTGTAGCTCCTGTTGAGGAACCGTTCGCTGGCGAGTCCAGTCTGAGCGATTATCTCGTAGACAAATTCAGAATCGTAAGAACAATACAAGAACACAATAACATAATACTAGATTGAACATAGAGATATGATGGGACTTGACTTTTTCTTTGTTGCTCTTCTCAAACTGTCGTACAATGGTTAGGGTATTCCCTCTTTATATAGACTACTAATGGATGAGGAGCTCACCTTGGGCCAGGACTCCCGGTCTGAGCCCGGTTTCTTAACATTCCCCCTTAGCACTAATCCGTCGTGTCCATGTCTCATCAAAAGTCCACAAAAACTCAGTGGAAAAATTTTTAGAGAAAGAGTACATGATACACGTTCTGTTGTGCTGTACGAATTGCCTCATTAAAAACCTTAGCCGAGAAACTTGGAAAAACTCGTTAAGGAAAAAGAGTATAATCAACCCAATTTCATTTAATCTCTATGATTTATTCTTTGGGTACTTGATCTTCATGATCAAACTTTAATAAAGAGTTCGTGAAGATTCTCCCCCTGAATTCTGCACTTCTCTAAGTCTCATCATTCCAATTCCACGTATGCATCTTTCAAAGCTAGACGCTGGAAGTGACTTAGTGAATAAATCTGCAAGATTTTCACATAACTTATTGTGCAGTACTTTAATTTTGTCCATCTTTTACAATTCATGAGCAAAGAAGAACTTGAGATTGATATGCTTAGTAAGAGGACTCTTCACATAACCTATCTGCACTTTGTGCAACACAAGCTGTATTATCTTCATAGATAATAGTGGAGGTTTGTGAGGTATTCAATCCACATGACTGCTGGATGTGGTGAATCATTCGTCGAAGCCAAGAACATTCCCGTGAGATCTCGTACAGTGCTATGATTTCCGAGTGGGTCGTCAAAGTAGATACAAGACTTTGCTTAGATGATTTTCATGAAATTGCAGTTCCACCACATAGGAATACATAGCCTGTTTGCGACTTAGCTGTATGCGGGTCTGACAGGTACCCAACATCTGCATAGCCAGTCATAGTTAGATCTTGGTTCTTTTTGTATAACAGGTCAAGATCTTTGCTTTCATGGAGGTATCGGAAGATGTCCTTTATTCCCTGTCAATGCTTTTTGGTTGGTTCTGCATTATACCTTACTAGTAGGTTCACGACAAATGCAATATCTGGTCTAGTGCAGTTTGATAAATACATGAGTATTCCTATTGTACTCAAGTACAGGAATTTCGGTCCCAGGATTCCCCCCTCTTCTTTAGGTCTGTACGGGTCCTTGTCTTGCTGCAAGGATCTCCCGACCATTGGTACTTTCGAAGGATATGCCTTTTCAAAACCGAACCGTTCTAAAACTTTCTGAGTATAGGTTGACTGATGTACTAAAATTCCTTTAGGGGTATGCTCAAGCTACAAGCCTAGGCAATATTTTGTTTTACCTAAGTCTTTCATTTCGAACTCCGACTCCAGGTAAGAGCTTGCTTTCTTAATATCTTTCAGGGTCCCGATGATATTCAAATCATCTACATATACTGAGATTATACATAATCCATCCTGGGATCGCCGTATAAAAACACAAGGACAATCCTCATTGTTCGTGTAGCCTTTCTTGCAGAGAAAGTCGCTCAAGCGATTATACCACATTCTACCTGATTGCTTCAGTCCATACAGTAACTTTCTGAGTTGCACATTGTACAGATTTCTATTTACCTGTCTTGGTTCGGGACAGTGATACCTTCAGGTTCCTTCATATAAATGTCCAAATCCAAATTCCCATAAAGGTATACAGTTACCACATTCATCAATTTTATTTCTAAATTCAAGTTTACTGCCATTGAGATTAAATATCTAAATATAGTTCCGCCCATGACCGAGAATAAGTTTCTTCATAATCGACTCTTGGTCATTGAGTGAAACCTTGTGCAACAAGTCTTACTTTATGTCTTACAGCTTCATTGTTTTCATTTTTTTTGAACAAATACCCACTTATACCCTACGGGGTGTACATAGGGAGGTGTGCGGCTTATAGGCCCAAATACCTCTCTTTTATTCAGAGATAATAATTATGTTTCTATTGCCTTCTTCCAATATTTCCAATATGATCTTTTCTTATATTCAGCGAGCGATGCAGGCTCTCGATCAAGATCGATGATTGTGGTAATTTTCTTAGTAAAATAAATATCGACATTGGTTGTTGTTCTATTCATAGATTCTCCCGTGGTCACATAATTTATAGTTATTTCTTCATAGGACGATACTTCTAATGCTTCTACTTGCTCACCGCTACTTTCAATTGCGGGAGCAAGTCCTTTTAGTTTTTCAGCTCCGATGTGTGTGCACACATCCATGCTGATGTCTCCCTCTGTAGGAATATTCAAATCGGGTATGCCTTTTACTGAAGGTTCTATACTAGTGCCAGGTCTCAACAGGCTCCCCTTCTGATTACGGGGAACTTAAGTGATCGGCTGTGTCAAGTCCTTCTTATCCTTTTTAGCTAGGCGTCCCCGGTTACTTGGGATTCGAGGGGCCGAAGTTCTCGTCCTTTTGTTCTGAGGCCTCTGGATGGGATTAGGGATACCTTCAATTTTCTTTGGTATTTCAACCCTCTTTAGCGCATTGCGTGCAGGCACATGTGACTTGGTCACGCTCTTCAAATCACTAAAGTAGTCATGCAGTTGATTCGCTAATGCTTGCAAATCAGTTATCTTCTAGACTTTCCTATTTACTTCACTAGTGCGCGAGTCATATGGCTGGATTCCCGTGACTTGCCACATCATTTCTCGACATTTTTCATCAAGGGGTTGATTTCCTCCCCCCAATGACGGAAAATTATCCTCATCAAATATGCTGTCAGTGAAGCGGGCTGTATACAAATCTCCAGTCATGGGGTCCAGATATCTTATTATGGATATGTCTCATAACCAACGTATATCCCAGACTTTCTGAGAGGGTCCATTGCAATTCGCTGCGGTGGTGGTATAGGTACATAAACCTTGCAACCAAACCTTCGTAGATGAGAGATTTTCTGTGCTGACCCTTACGCTAGTTGCATAGGTGAATGGATGTTATATACTGATGGTCGAAAATTGATGAGAGTTGCTACATGTAGGACTGCGTGTCCCCAAAATGTAGTTGGTAAATTATAATTTTGCAAGAGTGGTCGGATAATAAATTTAATTCTTTTAATTAATGCCTCTACTAGTCCATTCTGGGTGTGGACATGTGGTACAGAATGCTCAATGGTAATTCTCATTGCCATACAACAATCATCAAATGACTTTGAAGTAAATTCCCGGCATTGTCCATTCTGATGGACTTCACATGATGATTAGGGAAATTATTCTTAATTTTAATTATCTGCGAGACCAGATTTGCAAAAGCATGATTTCTCGTAGATAATAAGCATACATACGACCATTTCAAGGAAGCATTGATGAGCACCATAAAGTACCTAAATGGCCATGACAGGGGTTGTATAGGACCATAAATGTCTCCTTGGATATGGTTCAGGAATGCAGAGATTTCATCATTTACTTTCAGAATAGAGGGTCTAGTAATCAGTTTTCCGGTGGCACATACAGGGCACATAAAATCTCCCTGATTCAAAAATTTTTTACATTGATATTGTGTCCACAAGAATTAGTAATTATATTTCTCATCATTCTAAGACAGGGGTGGCCTAATCTATCATGCCAGAAATAGAAAAGTTCAGAGCTTCTAAAAGTATTTTTCAGGATAGTATAGGCTGCATGTGCCTTAATGTTAGTGTAGTATAGTCCAGATTCATATGAAGGAAGTCGTTCTAATGCAATTTTCACATTTTCTTCTTGGTCTTTACGTGGAGGTCGTTGGCGCGAATATCTTTAAAGCTTAATAGAGTCATAGTCGATTCTGGGTACAATAAGGCTTCTTCAATGACCAATGGTGTGCCAATCGGGAGTATTATTGTGGCTCTTCCTGAGACTATTATACAAGTATCGCTGTCTGCGATTGTCATCAGACTACCAACATTCTTGCTGGTTGAATGGAATTTTTTTTGTCTCTCTCAATATGGTATTCGTTGTATCGCTATCTTCTAAGCACGCTTCCTCTATAGGGCGCCACACGCGTTCTGATATATAAAATATTTATTAATATGGGATAGGAAGTAATCCACACACATAAGTAAAATACTTCAAAACAGAACACAACTTGCTATTATTAACACGAAAAAAAATATCTTGCAGCAGTCATCATAAGAATTTATTGCTTTGCTCTCCTAGAGCTTACAACCATTTTTCAAAATTTAATGTTCTATCACAACCATGAATTACAAATGACTATAAAATCTAAGTGCAATGTGTGCACTAGATTGAATCAGCGAGTATGAAGAAATTTCTACCTGAATCTGCTCCATGTCCAACTTCTCTTCTTCGACAACAACAGTTGTGCCGCTGTGATGTCGGAAGAAGGCATGATGGGGGCTGCTACTGAGCTATCCACATCCATGGGTGCAACCGATGATTGTGGATCCTCTGTGCCTGTAATGGCGAGGTGTGCCTCATGCTGTCCTTTGCCCTTCTTTTTAGACTTGAAAGCATCAATCACGTGCTGCGGCTCACGACAAACACGTGACCAATATCCCCAAGTGCCACATTTGCAGCAACATCCTGCTGACCATAGGGATTCTATTGGACCGAAGTGGCGACTAAAGGGGGTGAATAGGAGCACAATCTTTTTTTTTCGCAAAGATCGATTCAATACAATTTTCACTCCAATAGTTATGAGAGCTATGAAGATCAATATACAAGCATAACAGAAGTCTTGTATTGAATCCAATCTAAACCCCGGAGCAAAACAACCAAAAATAACAAAAACTCGTTTTTCAAGTAATGGGCGGTCTGACCTCTATGTTAATGGCGGTCGGACCGGTCACCTTGGGCGGTCGGATCGGTCACCTTGGACGGTCTGATCTCCAGCCTGATGAACAGTGAAATCAGCCCAAAAAATAAAGTTACAAATAGATGTAACTTTTGATCTACAACTCCAAACTCGATGACACTTGGAACACACCTTCTCTAGGATATCAGGAACCTAATTGTTTGAGTGGAGGACATGGAAAACCCTAGAGTCTGAATATAAATAGGGTTTGACATCACAGACGGTTCTAAAGTAGAACCGTTTGTGATAAATACACATCACATACAGTTTCGTGTAGAGTAATGTTTGTTTCGAGTATTGTGGCTTCGAGTACTGTTCGTGTCGAGTACTGTTGGCTTCGAGTTGACGCGGTCAGAGAGATGTTCGGCTACAGGACGTAGTCGGAAGGAGTTTCAACTACCAAACGTAGTCGAAAGGAGCTACGACTACAAGTGGTCGTAAAATGATATCAGCTACATGTGGTCATAAAGGGTATCGACTACATGGAGTCGTAAAGGATACCGACTACATGTGGTCGTAAAAGTTAGCGACTACACATGGTCGTAAAGGGTATCGACTACATGGGGTCGTAAAGGATATCGACTATGCAATGTGGTCTGAAGGAGGTTCGACAAGCGGCGTGGTCTGAGGGATATCGACAACGCAATGCGGTTTGAAGGAGGCTCGACAACGTGGCGTGGTCGGAGGGAGTTCGACAACACAGTGTGGTCTAAAGGAGGTTCGACCACGCAACGTGGTCAGAGGGGGTTCGACAATGCCACTACCTGGTCGTGGTCGTAGCCGTAGTCGTAGTCATGATCGTAGACATGGTCAAAAATGAGTTTCGACTGCTTGGTGAGGTGGGAAAGGCAAGAGGGAGAACTGGGCACAGAGAAAGGGGCTTACTAAGACCGATAGAGAGGTTGAACGGTGATGGGGGAGTTCGCGGTGGCGGTGAAGTGGTTGGTCGGAACTGAAGGAGAAAAGGAGAGACGACGGTTCCCATAACACAAAATTGAAACCGAGTGAGAGGATTGCTTTAAGGGGCTCTGAGGCACGAATTGACGCGGGTAGAAGAGGACTGCACTGGTGCGGCCAGAACCGGAAGGAGGAGCGGCGACTGCTTGAACTTAGAGCTCGGGGCTTCGGGCAACCACTGCAGCACAAACGGGAGTGTGGGAGTGCTAGGGCTCTTCTTGGGTGGCACTTAGCAGAAGCGAAGGAGAGACGATGGGAGAAACGAGAGGGGCTCGGGGCTTCCTATAGTCGAAGGAGGGGGGAGGCAAAGTCGTTGGTGACTCGGGGGTGCGCGGGTTCCCGAGGTGGTTGTGGCATGGCCGCCCTGGTCGGAGAGGATGGGGCAGATGCGCGCAGCGGGGAAGCGACGAGAGCGACAACTCGGGTGAGCGACGCAGGTGGTGGGGCCGACACGAGTAGACACTGGCGAGGAGACGGGTTGACAGAGGTTGCCGTAGTCAAGGGCAAGTGAAGAGGAGCAGGTGGTGGCAGAGAGCTAGAAGGTGCAGGCACAAACATCGAACTTGATTCCTGCTAAACGCACCACATCTGAATGTACAATCCCCTTCGCAGCTCACCCCAGTTCACCAAAGAGGTTAGACAGATAGATCATCAATGTACTACCATACAACTATTCTTTGCAATACTATTTTGTTAACACAGATGCTTAAATGTTTCATCCACAATGCGAAACCAGGCCAGCAGTCATGAGAAAACTAAAAATATCCGAATCATCAGGCAAGCAAATTACAAGGTATTTTCTAAACTTGTTTGATACAGAATAAAACGACAACATGTATTTTTTAATCAATTTCCCTATCAAAATTTCCTACCACAGAAGAATTAAACAACTCTTCTATCCATATTGCAGGGATTGATCGTAGGACAGTGCAACCAGACAATGAACCTAACATCGAGAGCCCATGTTGTTTTCAGCCCAGCGCATCACTTTAACAGCAGCAGCAGCAGCCTTTTGCACATCTTACATTTTGTACCTTGTTGTATACATACCCTCTCCCTCCATGACAACCTTAGACACCGCATCCACTACTATATATAGTATCGAACATGTTTTAGGCAAAACAGTTAGCACAAAACTTAAGCTGTTAACCTCTGTGAACTCAAACTTAGAAACTATGTACTCCCTCAGTTGAAATCTACATGCTTATATGTTCTCTGTTATGTACAGAATATTAGTGTAACCATTTTGGGTACTTGCTGTGCTATCCTGTTCCATGATGGATATTTGCATGTTAACTTGGCACTACAGATTCTCAAACTGGCAACACATACTGGTATGTTTCCTATATCCCTATTTAGATTGCACATACTGTTATATACATCTACGAAAACATTAGCATTGCTGAGGCTTACTTACATTTCCAAAACATTACAACAAAAATGCTCAAAAGATATATACAAAATACATACATATTTAATCTATCTACACTAAAGAGCTGTGTCGTATCCCTATTCAATTCACATGATTTTTTTCCCCGATGCCCAGAACAGGGAATTTGTTGGAATTAATACCGGCTTAGCCCAATTTTAACTCTAATTAACTCCTGAAAAATCTCAAAGGCCCATGTACACATGCTAAAACTGTTTAGTCCCACATGGAGTATTAATGGAGAGTTACACCACTTTATAAGGTGGATCGTGGTAACCCTCTTGTGGAATTGGAGAGAGTCAACACACGCGCGCGCTCGCTCGCTCGCTCGCCGAGCCGAGCCGATCGTGTGTGCGTGCGTGCGCGCGTTTTTCTTTATCTATTTGGAAATCGAAACGCACCGACTCGCAGTAATGGAATTAAAAAACGGACTGGCAACTCGTTGACGGCGACAGTTTCCAGTCTCTTTGTTTTTTGTGGACCATTAAAAGAACAGTGAACTGTTCGTGAGACTCACTCTCTCTATTTTCTTTTCACTCCACGCGACTGAGACAGACTCTTCCTCTCCACGTTTTGCTGCTTTCTCTGGCAATCTCCATCCCGTCGAGGCTCGTGTACGGTCGAACCGGGAGAGCAGGCCTCCGGAACCCTGTCCTTGAAGGTTTACACGAGCGAGGACGAATAAGGTTTTTGGGGAGCGTTCGCGCGACTGCTCGCTGCTTCATCATCATTCGATCCTCTGCTTCATCTACATCAATTGCACGACTACGTCCACTACGCCACGGCGAACAACAATCTCGTCAACACTTCTGCTGCTGCTACTTCTTCAACTGGTTCTGGGTATATCAATCTAATCCTTGTACTTTCTTTATCTTTACTTTATGTTATTGTTTTGAACACTAAGATAGAAATGCTAGTTTCTGTTCTGTTAGAAATTGGTATGCCTATGGTGTTCATGTTTATCTGTCTTTTGCAAAAGGCTAGAATATTGTTCATGATTCATCTAGTATATTTCTGTATTAAAGTAATTCAAAAAATACTTATATATTCAACAATCCAAAAACCTTATTTTAGGCATTTTTCGTCAACTGGCTTTGCTGCTACGCTCAAACCCTCTGAATTTGATGGCGCGAATTATAAGAGGTGGCGCACCAAGATGGTGCTTTGGTTAACTGCCATAAACATTTTCCATGTGGCAAATGGCAAGCCTGAAGGAACCCTTACTCCTGAACATGAGCAAGCGTTCGAGGCTGCTGATAACCTTTTCAAATGTGCCGTGGTTAGCGTTCTTGGTGAGAAGTTAATCGATGCATACATGGTGATCAAAACAGGGAAAGAGATGTGGGATGCACTCGAGGCCAAGTTTGGGGTCTCGGATGCAGGCAGTGAACTGTATCTCATGGAGCAGTATCATGATTACAGAATGGTTGATGGCCGTTCTATAGTTGAACAGGCTCATGAGATACAATCCATGGCCACAGAACTTGAGCACTTCAAGTGTGTGTTACCGGACAAGTTTGTTGCGGGGGGCATTATTGCCAAGCTTCCTCCTTCTTGGAGGAATTTTGCTACTACTCTGAAACACAAGAGACAAGAGTTTTCTGTTGAAAATCTCATTGGGTCTCTTGATGTTGAAGAGAAGGCGAGAGCAAAAGATACACACACTAGAGGTAATGAGGGACATTCTAGTGCCAATGTGGTGCAGAAAAAGAATGGCCAAGCTCAGAAGTTCAAAGGCAAGAACAAGACTGCACAAACAACTAGCTTCAAGAAGAAGAAGAAGAATACAAAGGATGGTCTTTGCTTTGTGTGTGGCGAATCTGGTCATTGGGCCAAGGATTGCAGCCAACGCAAAGGTGGGAAGAATCAGTAAGGGCAGAATTCCAAGTCTGCTAATATTGTTGTTGGTATCACTGAGACGGGAACATCAGGGTATGGTAATTTACCTACTGTTCTTTCCGTATGTCAAACTACCGATTGGAGGATAGACACTGGTGCTAACATACATGTGTGTGCTGATATTTCTTTGTTTTCTTCTTACCAGGTCACTTAGGATTCAGCCATTCTAATGGGGAATGGGTCACATGCTACTGTTCATGGTGTTGGTACGGTCAATCCGAAGTTTACTTCGGGGAAGATTGTGCAACTCAAGAACGTGCATCATGTGCCATCCATAAATAAGAATCTCGTCAGCGGATCTCTTCTGTGTAGAGATGGCTTTAGACTGGTGTTTGAATTCAATAAATTTGTTGTGTCCAAGTGTGGACAATTTGTTGGTAAAGGCTATGTGTGCGGAGGCTTGTTCTGCCTATCTCTTTCAGATTTGTGTAAATAGTGTTGTGAACCATGTTTGCAGTGGTAATGAGACTACTATTTGGCATTCACGACTTTGTCACATAAATTTTGGTTGCATGACGCGTTTAGCCAGTTTAGAGTTAATCCCGAAATTTACCCTTGCCAAAGATTCTAAGTGTTAAGTTTGTGTACAATCAAAGCAGCCTCGTAAGCCTCATAAGGCCGCAGAGGTAAGAAACTTGGCACTATTAGAACTCATACATTCAGATCTGTGTGAGATGAATGGTGTGTTGACAAAAGGTGGTAATAGATATTTCATGACTTTGATTGATGACTCCACTAGGTTTTGCTATGTGTATCTTTTAAAAACTAAAGGTGAAGCACTTCACTACTTTAAAATCTATAAGGCAGAAGCTGAGAACCAACTTGAAAGGAAAATCAAAAGGGTTAGGTCTGATCGCGGCGGCGAATACTTTTCTAATGAGTTCAATTTATTCTGTGAGGAACATGGTATAATCCATGAGAGGACGTCTCCCTATTCACCCCAGTCAAACGGGATTGCTGAAAGAAAGAACCACACTCTAACTGAGTTGGTTAACGCCATGTTAGACACAGCGGGTCTTTCCAAAGCATGGTGGGGGGAGGCTATATTGATTTCATGTCATGTCCTGAACAGGTGGGAGAAGAAAAGACTATCACTTTCATACTTGCGTACTTAGGGTTGTTTGGCGAAAGTCAATGTGCCAATTCCCAAAAAGCGTAAGCTTAGACCAAAAACCGTGGATTGTGTCTTTCTAGGCTATGCTCACTATAGTGTTGGATATAGATTTCTAGTGGTGAAATCTGGAGTACCTGATGTGCATGTCGGTACAATTATGGAGTCCAGAGATGCTACATTCTTTGAGGATATTTGTCCGATAAAAGATATTCCTAGTTCATCGAGTCAGGAGCCTGATACAACTCCTGAACTTGCCATTCCAATGGAATATTTTGAGCAAACCCCTGAGCAAAATCCTGAGGAGGAAGACAATGAAACTCTGAGAAAGAATAAAAGACAAAGGACTGCAAAGTCTTTTGGTCCTGATTTCATTGTGTACCTTGTGGATGATACTCCAAGTACCATTTCTGAGGCATATGCTTCTCCAGATGCAGAATACTAGAAGGAAGCAGTCCGTAGTGAAATGGATTCCATTATTTCTAATGGAACTTGGGAGATCACTGAGCGTCCTTATGGTTGTAAACCTGTAGGATGTAAGTGGGTGTTCAAAAAGAAGCTTAGACCTGATGGTACTATCGAGAAGTACAAGGCAAGGCTTATGGCCAAGGGTTATACCCAAAAGGAAGGTGAAGATTTCTTCGATACTCATTCACTTGTGGCTAGATTGACCACTATTCGAGTACTACTATCTCTGGCTGCCTCACACGGTCTTCTCGTTCATCAGATGGACGTTAAGACGGCTTTCCTAAATGGAGAGTTGGATGAGGAGATTTACATGGAACATCCAGATGGATTTGTAGTAAATGGTCAAGAAGGAAAGGTGTGTAAGTTGTTGAAATCTTTGTATGGTCTTAAACAAGCACCTAAGCAGTGGCATGAAAAGTTCGATAGAATTTTAACATCTACATGCGTTATTGTGAATAAAGCTGACAGATGTGTGTATTATCGCCATGGTGGGGGCGAAGGAGTCATTCTATGTCTGTATGTTGATGACATACTGATCTTTGGGACCAACCTTAATGTGATTAAGGAGGTCAAGGATTTCTTGTCTCAAAACTTTGAGATGAAAGATCTGAGAGTAGCTGATGTTATCTTGAACATCAAGCTGTTGAGAGGTGATGAAGGTGGGATTACATTGTTGCAAACCCACTATGTGGAAAAGATTCTGAGTCGTTTTGGTTATAGCGACTGCAAATCCTCTCCAACACCTTATGATCCTAGCATGTTGCTTAGGAAGAATCGGAGAATAGCCAGAGACCAATTGAGATATTCTCAGATAATTGGTTCACTCATGTATTTAGCTAGTCGCACGGGCTCGACATCTCGCTTCTTTGTGAGCAAACTAAGCCGTTTTGTTTCCAATCCGGGAGATGATCATTAGCATGCTCTTGAGAGGGTAATGTGCTATCTAAAGGGTACAATGAGTTATGGCATTCACTATACCGGGTATCCTAGGGTACTGGAGGGTTATAGTGACTCAAACTGGATATCTGATGCTGATGATATTAAGGCCACAAGAGGATATGTCTTCACACTTAGAGGTGGCGTTGTTTCATGGAAGTCTTGCAAGCAGACCATCTTAACAAGGTCAACAATGGAAGCAGAACTCACATCATTAGATACTGCTACTGTTGAAGCCGAATGGCTTCGAGAACTCTTGATGGATTTGCCAGTGGTTGAAAAATCGATACCGGCTATTCTGATGAACTGTGACAATCAGACTGTGATTGTCAAGGTGAACAGTTCTAAGAATAATATGAAGACAACAAGATATGTGAAGAGAAGATCAAGTCCATCAGAAAATGAGAAACTCTGGAGTAATAGCTTTGGATTATATCCAAACAGCTAAGAATCTGGCAGATCCCTTCACAAAGGGTTTATCACGGAATGTGATAGACAATGCATCGAGGGAGATGGGTTTGAGACCCACGTGAGTTATACCATAGTGGTAACCCATCCTATATGATCGGAGATCCCGTGAAGTAGGATTGGCGAAACAAGCTATTGGTTAACTAGGAGGAGAGTACTTTTATAGACCCATTCCATTGGAGATGCAATTGTCTCCTAAATCTGTATGACATGATGATTTTTATCTTAATGTGTTCTGTGGCTTGTTTGAGTAAAAATGCTGTCCTACAGAGCAGTCTTGAAAGAACACACCTATATGAGCCCGACTGCTAGTCACAGTCTATGAGATAGGGTAATCTATAGGAAGCTCATGAATAGGCCAGGAGTATGACTTATATGCTCCAACCCGCGGGGATGCCTTGCAGCCTAGTATCAGTTAAGGACTTAAGTGAAACCTATTCACACAAAACTGTCAATTCAAGGCTTAGTCCATTGTGCAGTTGTGGATAAGTGTAGCTTCTGTTCTAGGTGGATGTTCAACCTTAACCGGTCTCCATCAAAACAATGGTATATTAAAACAATACTATGGATCAAGACATTTGACATGTGCCTTTGGGATCTGGTGGGGGATTGTTGGAATTAATACGGGCTTGGCCCAATTTTAACTCTAATTAATTCCTGGAAAACCTCAAAGGCTCATGTGCACGTGCTAAAACTGTTTAGTCCCACATGGAGTATTAATGGGGAGTTACACCACTTTATAAGGTGGATCGTGGTAACCCCCTTGTGGAATTGGAGAGAGTCAGCCGAGCCGAGCCGTGTCGTGCCGTGCGTGTGCGCGCGTACGCAGACGCGTCGGGTGCGCGCGCGTTTTTCTTTATCTATTCGAAAATCGAAACGCACCGACTTGCAGTAATGGAATTAACAAACGGACTGGCAGTAACGGTTCAGTTACTAGTGGTCGCTTAGCACCGTTGATGGCGGCGCTTTTGATCTCTTTGTTTTTTGTGGACCATTAAAAGAACAGTGAACTGTTCGTGAGACTCACTCTCTCTATTTTCTTTTCACTCCACGCGACTGAGACAGACTCTTCCTCTCCACGTTTTGCTGCTTTCTCTGGCGATCTCCATCCCGTCGAGGCTCGTGTACGGTCGAACCGGGAGAGCATGCCTCTGGAACCCTGTCCTTGAAGGTTTACACGAGCGAGGATGAATAAGGTTTTTGGGGAGCGTTCGCGCGACTGCTCGCTGCTTCTTCATCATTCGATCCTCTGCTTCATCTACATCAACTGCACGACTACGTTCACTACGCCATGGCGAACGACAATCTCGTCAACACTTCTGCTGCTGCTTCTTCAACTGGTTCTGGGTATATCAATCTAATCCTTATACTTTCTTTATCTTTACTTTATGTTATTGTTTTGAATACTGAGATAGAAATGCTAGTTTCTGTTATGTTAGAGATTGGTATGCCTATGGTATTCATGTTTATCTGTCTTTTGCAAAAGGCTAGAATATTATTCATGATTCATCTAGTATATTTCTGGATTAAAGTAATTCGGAAAATACTTATACACTCAACAGAATTTTATTTGCTTTACCTTTGCGCCATTACATATATACATATCAATGCATATACACGCACTTCCAGATAGATTTCTGTCGACCAAACAGGCGCCGCATCGCGCTCCTGCCCACCTAGTTTGATTAACGCGTTCAAGGAATCCAAATTCAGAATCCGCATCCTCATGGCTCTACGCGGCAGCACGCCACAGCCTTGAGCTCCTCCCTCCCTGCATCGCTTGTAATCCACGCTTCCGAATCCGACAACGCCTTGTACTCGGAGACCTCCGTATATAACCCTTGCGCCGCCCTCCCTTCATGCTCAAACCATTAGCTCTTCTCTTTCGCAGCGAAGCCACAATGCCTTCCATGATGGTGCAATCCGCCACCGTGCGCAGGCTCCGGGGTGATCTCGACAGCCGGAGGAGGTTCGCCGTCGCGCCGACGGGAGGGATCGCCAAGAAGTCCTCTCAGCCGCACCTCTCTTCTCCGCCGCGGCGCCTCTCTGGGACGACTACGCCAGCGCCACGTTGCACCGCGGATGACGCCCGCCGGAAGCGCGTGCAGTCGCCGTTCCCGTCGGGGGCTTCATCTGCCTCCCTCTCGCGCCACGACGCAGCATCAGCCGGAGTGGTCCTCAAGAAGTCATCAGCGCCGGCGCGCTCTGCGTCATCGACCCCGCGGGAGCGCGTCCATGCTCCGCCGACGCTTCCTCGGTCCTCGTCGGCAGCCTCCGAGCCCATCAGCAGGGGCGCGCAGGTGCGCGTGCGCACGCCGGCGGGTCAGCTTCCCACGGGGCAGCGCCTCGTGCTCTGGCTCAGCGCTGTGGTGGTTTCCGCCGCCGAGGACGGCTTCCTCCACGTCGTCTACAAAGGCAACTTCCCGCCGGACGACCCCTTCCGCATCGTGCGCGTCGCCAGGAACCAGGTCAAGAAGATGCCGCCCGCCGCCGCCACCACTGCGTCCGCCAACTCCACCGGCTCTTCCACCGTCTTCACAGCCGCCGCGCCGCGTCCCTCAAGGGATAAGGCGGTCCAACCGCCGACCGTCGCAGGGAGCAGCTCCGAGGCCACCATGGCCTCTTGGTAGTTGGAAGTAGGGCTTAGCACAAGTCAGATCAGTAGTACATCAGTGCATGCATGTTGATCTAATGTCTTCCTGTGTTTTTTTGGTCATGAAGGCATCCCTGATGTTGCTAGGTGTAGTTGTTGTCTTGTTGATTCTTGTTTTGCAGTGCGCTTCTTGCACGCACGCACTTCTATCGAATTAATCTATTACAATGTATCTACTGGTATCAAGCATGAACGAAAAAGAAATAGCTTTTGTTCAGCAAGTGCACCAGATCGTCCTTTGCTAATTACCAGTGTTAGTGCATGTTCATAACTGTATACGTTAACAGCTCACATGTATAAATATGCTACACGAAAACCAGCAACGGATGCTGTAGCGAGCAAGAAATAGTTGAGACTCCAGGACGAGTTTGAAACCGCATTCATGCATGTTATCCAACTAATGTAAATGCAACACGAAACAACTCGCCGTTCATAAGCCTGCCAAGGCGTTTGATCTAGAAGACGCCTTCTTTTATGTATATCGTCCGATCGGATGTATACATATGTTGGCGACAGGCAAGGCTGCAGAAGCAGGCACAGTTACATATCAGTTTTTCTGTCACTCTGCAACTCAGGGATGCCAAATATGCAGAGCATCCTCCAAACTGGCATTCCTGTATCTTTTGCAGAGCTCCCTGCTTGATACCTCTACCCCGTTTACGAGAATGCGAGTTTGTTTGTGTTATTTTTTTTAATGGAAATTTGTTTGTGATATTGATTCTATTTCCTGGGCTAGACATAACCCTCCTCCTGCTGCTGCATAATCACTACTGCTTAGTTGCAACTTGGGACCATACAAAATCATATCAACTGTTGATACATCTGAGAACTGGGCAGTAGTGTCAGACTCGGATTTTCTAATTCCGAATCCTCTGCGAATACACTGTGCTATTCCCTGGATCAGTAGATAGCACTCACATATACATCACTGAATCATTTCATACATGGCTTAAAACCATACCATTCATTAATTTAACCCATCAGAGTTTACATAGACCGTATCGGATCAAGTTTTACAATAAGGGCCGAACAGGCCAAATGATTACATCACAAAAGTAGCGGAAGTGACAACGGAAGCAAAAAGGGGTGAGCGCACATCTCTCCACAGGCAAGCGACTGGGAAAACCTGTGTACATCCGATATTACCCGAAAACTCAGATAATATAGGATGCACCTAGGTACCAGCGGACTCAGCTAGACTGGGGCGAGACTAGAACAACTAAGAACTAAACTACGCTTCAAGAACTCCTGGGTCTTCAGACATCTGGTTCCTCGTAGTAGTCGAAATCTCCAAAATTTTCTGCTTCTGAGGGTTTGGGGGAAAGAGCGAGAATGAGCACAACTACCGTGCTCGCGAGGCAACACACAGAATGCAATAGTATACATGCAAGGCTTAACAAAGATGGCTCAGGTTCTTTTATTTGCTAAAGCAACATTTTCCATTATCATAATTACAAATCTCTATGACTTAGCATTTTAAACAGATTGTATTTTCATTAAAGAGAATAAGTGCAATATTAAATAACAGCGAAGATTACCTCCACCTTATGCTTAATTTTGATAACGGTTACGTCCACCGATTATCAGCACTGGGTAAGGCTACACAGGAAAATCCAAAACAAGGGCTGGATGAGCCCAACACATTTCCATTCCACCCACGAAGATTTTTGAAATAGAACTAACTCAGGTTAAGTTCCCATGTCCGCCTTTGACCGTAGGCGCGGCTGTTTAAACAGTTTAGACTCCGCAGAGGTTGTACACTGTACCCACAAGAGATAATCATACTCGTTACCCCACATGATTCCTTAGTCATGTAGTTGAGAGTAACGTTTCAAACTATCTTGCCCTTTCCGTCATCTCACCCCTATGGCCAATTCCATAAGTTGTGCGGGATGCTTACCACAACGACTAGCGCACTGGCCCGACCACACCACGACTACTAGCGTGGTGATAACTTCACCGCTTGGTGTCCCATTCAAGCCAAATACGTCCTGCCGCTTGCACACTTCTAAACACCAGTTGTGGGATGACATTCAGGGTTCAATAATCTTACTAAGCCAAGTTGCACTTTGCAGACTTGCGGTTGTACTTGTTTTACACAGGAGGTCATGACAAGATTAAGTCCTTAATTCATCTGGACGGTTCATACCACATACCAACCATTCTCGTGCTACGTCCGCACTCACCACTCTTTCCATCCGTCCAGATGTGGTACTAGCAAGTTGTTTAGAGTTTTGGGAAGGAAAACCAATTAACGCAACACACCAGTCATCTACATCCAATGACTGCCCAAAATCTCTTTTCATGTTTAAAGGATGATGATCGGGACATTTATTGTCCTGGTACTTAAGCAAGACTAGCATGTCGCTTAAGTACAACCTATACTAGCATTTACCATATATTTACTAGGGTGACAAAGAATACTGGATTCAATTATCAAAGGATGGCTTAATAAGTAATTAATCAGCAAATGGGTATTTAACTACCTTAAGCTTTAACATATCATTGATTATAAACTTAAAGCATGCAACTTTGATATTTTAAATAAACATAGTTTGCATAAAATGTAGGCTCAGAATGATCAAAGTATCGACTCGTCTGGGTCAGATTATCGCGGCCTTGATCTTACTCAGGGCCTTCTCTGCCAGGGGTTTTGAATTTCGGATCTGCGTCTTTATCCGAATCTTGATCCTGCTTGAGTCGCTGCTTCTTCTGGACTCCGATTCCTAATTACGCGATACAAGCAAGAACAACAAATAAATCCAAAGAACTTCAAAAGACCAAATATAATCAAAGCGTTTTAAATAAGTTTTGCGATGAACGAGCTGAAGAGACAAGATTTAGCGAGGAGGGGATGTTTGACAAGGTCAAACGATCAGCTGAGTACACGAGACAAGGGTGGAGATACTCTGCCGAGGGAAAACAAGAGGGAAACAAGTCGAAGAACTACTGCAGGGATACTCCACTTCGGATACCACTGAACGGGCAAGATATTTGCCGATCGGATAACGACACAACACGACCTAATTTTCGTCGGGCTTTTAAAAAGACAGTAAAATATTTTATCAAAGACGACTTTTGAACGGGGATACAAAGGAGATAAACAATATTTAGACCAAGGAATACTGGATAAGATTACAAGATTAACATACAGGTTTTCAAGGTAAGTTGTCGAGATTAACATGTTAATCCCGAATAGCTTCCCAAAATATTTTGAGAAAATGCCAGTTTATTTTAAAGCATTTTACACAACGCAGGAAATTTGAATAAATCTGTTTTAACAAAAATGACGCGGTTGCTGAGATGATTACGAAGGTTATTTGCATAACTTCGATTTCCCGAGATTTTGCAAATTACGCTCCTAATCGATAGCTCTCAACTAAAAATCGAAATGGATAATTCTACTAGTACTTGTCAATCGACGAGTTAACCACTAACAACGGTTAATCGATTCATCGCAAGTCATAGCACAATCACGGAGAATATTTATTTCGGAAACATTTTCGCTAAAATGGAAAGCTACTAGTCGCTCGAGTAATACAAAACGATACATACAAAATCGCCATACAACACTTTCAATACACAACTTTCAATACACAAATCTTTCTCAACAAAAACTCAACTACTGCTCCACGACTACCCTGCACAGCATAAACAAAATATAAGCAATACAAAAGCAATACACACAACTTCAATACACAAATTTTTAAATGCCAACTCCGCGACGATTCAATTGCATACACAAAACTACACTGCATACATCCCAAATGCAAAACACAAAAACAAATGTTGCTGCTCCACTGATGCTGCTCTGCTACTCTGCTGAGGAGGGCCCACTGGCCAGAGAGAGACAGAGAGAGAGAGACAGAGAGAGGGGGAGAATCGGCCAGAGCCGGGCCGGTTGGACCGGTGAAGGAGGCGGCGGCGGACCGGGGAGAGAAGGGGGATGGGGAGGCGGGGCCGCGCCAGCGTGAGGCGGCCGGAGGAGCTGCGGGAGGCGGCGGCGTGGCGAGACGGCACCGGGGGGCGGCGGTGACGGGCAGAGCGCACGGGAGCAGAGCCGAGCGCGGCAACAGCGACCGGAGGGAGGAGAGGGAGGAGGGAGGCGCGCGGAGAGGCTCACCGGAGGTCAGGCGAAGCGGGGCGCTGAGGCGGCCGGGCGAGCGAGAGGTGCGGAGGGAGGCGCTGGGCGGCGGCGCGACACCGAGAAGGGGCGAAGAGGGGAAAGAAGAAAGGCGGCTCGGCCTTTATGGCCAGGAGAGAGGGGAGGGAAAGCCGGCGAGGCGGCGCGGATGGGGAGGAAGAAAAGCCGTCTGGCGCGGGAGGAGGCGGTGTCGTGGGCGGCGCGGGAGAAGAAAAGCCAGCGGCGGCGGCGCGCCGGATCCGGAGGAGGCGGGGCGGTCGGCGACGGCGATGGCAGGCAGCGGTGGAGGGAGGAGGCCCCAGGCGAGCGAGAGAGAGAGGGAAAGAGAGCGGCGCACTCGGGAGAGGGAAGAAAAGGGGAGGGGAGAGAGGCGATCGGGCCGGCCGGGGGAAAACGGCCGGTTGGGCCGGGCCGGGAGGGGAAAAAGAAACCGGGCCCGGAGAAAACCGGCCCAAGAAGAGAAAAAAATGGGTTTTGATATTTTAAAAAATAGATTCAAAGCAAATTTGAAAATATGAAATTTGAAAGAATATTTGAAATACAAACCCGAGCTTAATTGAAGCTAGGAGTTTTTGAAAATAATGCCAAATTTGAAAATTTGAATAAAAATCCGAAACCAAGGTAATTACTATTTATTAACCGAAAAACGGGATGTTACAAGTAGCCAAGTGAAGTACGTGGGCACGGGAGGATGCTGGGCCTCCACCCGCCCACGTTCGAGCGCTAGGCTCGGTGCGCACGCTCGCGTAGCTTCTTCTTTGATGCGGTCAGCTATATTCCGGATCTTTAAAAAAAACTGTTGATACATCTGATTATATCACCCAGCAGCTTCAAATACCACAAACATTCACAAAAAAAAACATCAGGACAAATGCTAGTATATGAGCTAGTTGTAGCAAGACATGAGAGCTGATTACAGAGCAGAATTTCATATATCGACCATATTGTCTGAAGCGCACAATTAGAAACTAGAATTAGAATGTTAGCATAACAGGCTCGCAAAAAAAAAAATCGTTCAATGGGCTTTACCAACAAAGAAGATCGTTCGTTGGCAAGTATATATTTACATGATTTGTTATACGGTGATAAAATATTATAAAAAACGGCCAAATCCAAACTTGAATACAAGATTGGGCTGCCTAATATGCCTCTGTTTGTGAGACCGGTATAAACAGAAATGCCAGGGCACAGTTTAGCAAAATAGTGAAATGAGAAAAAGTTCATCTCGTTGGTACATTCTATTGTTCCCTTGCACTGCATAAATATACACAAGACGAGAGGACCACTGACCAATTCAATATCGTATTTCATATTCACTCATGTGTCACAACTCACGAGTGCTTAGAAGTTAAAAACAATGTTGCCAGTGAGTTCCAAACGAAGGAATAAATTCAAACACATATTTACAATAAAAACAATCTGTGTTAGTGAGTTTCAAACGAAAAGGAATCAATTCAATCACAATTTACGAACCCAATCCGTGCTAAAAAATGAAGTTGAACATATATTTCACATCCAAGGCATGCACGTCCCTTATTAGCCGAAGAGCAGCTCGGCATGCGGGCACAGTTCCTTGTACGTCTCCTTGATTGTTCCCTCGCTGACGCCGGTGGCCATCGACACGTCCCGCAAGGACTTTTTGGCGCCGGCGTGCTGCATCCCCATGTAGATGACGGCGGCCGCGATGGACTCTGGGTTGCGCCTCACGTCGAGGCCGTCCTCCAGCCTACGTGCCGCCTCCTCCGAGGCGCGCACCTCCTGTTTGCCCATTCCGAGCAGCGAGCAGAAGCGGCGCAGGTAGTCACCCGCGCGGACCACCACCACGCCCATGTCCACCGCCTTCCCGGCCTCCTCCCCGAGGTGCTTCTTGATGTGGTTGGCGAGCTTCCCGATGTCCTTCGTCTTCGATGCCGCGCCGTCGCCTGTCACCGAGGCCAGCTCCTTTAGCGTCCGCGGCGTGCCCTCGGCGCGGCATGCGATGTGGAGGCAGGCCGCGTAGAGCGCGTCCCGGTTCCGGCCCTTGCCGCCCCTAGGGAGCGCCTTGGCCTCCTCTAGCTTCATGAACACCTCCTTGGCACGGTCCCTGACGGTCGCCACGAGCCCGAGCCGGTCCGCCATGTCGGCGATGGCGTGGAACGCCTCGACAAGCGCCTTGTCGGGGGCCGGCTCGACGGTGCGTACCTTCGGCATGAAGCCAGCGCCCATGGCTCCGGCGCTGACCTTGGTTTGCAGCTTGCGCGGGGCGGACTGGGCGATGGTTGTGCCGAGCTGGGCGTGGGTGAGGAAGGGGTCGGCGGCGCCACCGACACGGCTGCGGTCGCGTTCCTGGCCGCTGCCGCCGTCGTCCGCGAAGGTGCGCCACTCGGAGGACACGTCGACGTAGCGCTCGCCCAGGACGAGCGCGCACTCGGTGCAGACAGTGTCGCCGGAGGCGTGGTCCAGCACCACGGCCGTCTCACGGTGGCAGTCAGGGCAGTAGCGCAGGGCGGCCGCGACGTTGTACATTGCTGCTTGCCTTCAGTTCGCTTCTAGCTTGGGGAGCATCTGTGGTTTGGTGGCGTGCATGGTGTGCTGCCTTTATGGATTATGGTGGAGCAGGTCGGTGGGGGCGCGACGAGCAGGCGCCGGCTCGGACTCGGATTTCGACTCGCGTCCGGATTCGGAACGGATTTTGTGCCGCCGCATCGCGTTGTGGTGCGACTGAGAACAACGTAAAACAGTCACTTTCTCGGTCATTGGATCACAACTGATTGCTTCTTTCTCTCTCTCTCTCTCTGATTTATACTTTTATTTTTTTTTTTGTAATCTGACTTGTGGGCTGATGTTTATGGACTGTTTATTTCTCTTATCGGATCTATGCGTCCGTGGGCTTTACCTGTTACAGGCCTGTTCGCCCTCGGGCCGACCCATAATGTTTCCAGTGTGCAATCTTCTGGGCAGATTACGTGCAACCTTCCGAACCAAGAAAAAAGGTAGATAACAGAAGATTGAATAAAAAAGAATCATAACACACGGACCCATAACAGTAGATCCAAAAACAAGAACATACGAAAAAATAACAGCAGATTGAATAAAAAAGAATCATAGCTGAGAAAGTGGTGGTTGCCAACGAAAGAAGTACTAGCATTTTTTTTGTGTGCTGTTGAACCATTTAATTCTAGTGATTAGTCCTAAGATAATCAAGAACCATAAAAATAATGTCACAAAAATGACTTACTACTCAAAATTCATACTATATAGTTCTTGATGTCCAGCTTCCAGCTAAACAAAGCAAACTAGAGTACAAGACAAAGTATAGGAATGTCAACATGGATCCATATTTTATGATTTTTTTTAAATAACATAGTTTTTATTTTGAAATACAATAATATACCTACCTTTTTTTATTTTACATAAATAATCATCTATCGCTCAACCGCTGGACGACTAGCCCAAATTGCTCAACGGTTAAGCGACTTGGACATTTATCGCCCAACAGGATACAATGCATGCCCCGCTAGCTGAGCGGCATGTACACTAGGACTAACCGTTGAGTGACAAGTGTGTAAGTTGCTTAATTGTTGAGCGACTTAGGGTAGTAACCCAATAGTTGAGTGGCAGATGATTATTTTTGTAAAAAAAGGTATATTACAGTTGACAGTCTGACTCTTCAGGGCATCAAAGAACTCAGTAGGGGACTTCTTCAGGTCAACAACAGGCCTTTGAAGTGTTTCCTCAATGTCAGATTCAGTGATTGCTGAGTTTTCGTCAGCAAAGTCTCCCCTCTCGAGCTTGATTTACCCCCAAAAGAGTCAAATCCAAAGTCAACCACACACACATAGTATTTAATCTATCATCTTATATCTATCACTGTTGGCACTCTTCTTAACCGATACTCTTTTTTCCCTCACTGACACTATTGCGATATTTTTCCAAATTTAGCCCAGAGGACATGCCTCTATTACACACTGTTTGCATAACCTTATTCCCTGATCAAACATCTACAAAGCACGCCATGGACACAGAGGTATGCGGAAAAAAATTACATGCAAACCCCATATCAAAATACACAATACCCAACAGAACAGCACTCTCAGAGTCACCCAGAGTTTCTATTATTTCTGCTGTTCTTACTGAAACAATCCGTCTATTTACATACAGACCTTAGTCAATTCCTTTACTGCTCTTTCGTAACTCCTTAGAACAATAGCTCTTTCCTGCTACCATTCCTCATCTTTCAGACCGTTTTTTTTTTCGCTCTACAATACCTCACCATCAATTGATTTCCATCCTGGGGGAAAAAAAAAGTTAACCATCTCTTCCAGCAGAGAAACAAAGAGAAAATGTATCATACGTTTATACCTGATTCGACTTCACAACTGTCATCAACTTTTATACAACGCTTTTCATACGTCACTTTATTGTTATTTTCTCCTCCCTAACAACTGTTAGAGATATCTTATAGATAGAAATTATCTTTTGTATTTTCTTATCTGTATAGGGTATATCTCTTTGTACCCTATATATATTGCTCATTAGGTCTCTTCAATATACAGAACCTAGATTAGGGTTAGGGTTTCTTACCTGTGCGGCCTCCTAGCCTCTACCTGCCGCTGCCCCACCCCCGGGAGGACCGATCTTTGCTCCCGGGGGTGGCCTCTTATCGGCGCTTTGCACCTTCAGCGGCTGTTACACCTCATCTGCCGTCGCCGGTCCGGATCCGATCTGGATCGGGTCCTCCCTCCACGCGCGCCGATCACCCTATTCCCCTCGCCGTTCTTCTTGGCATTGTCGCCGCTCTGTAGGAACTCCCTCCGCGCGCAAACGAGCGGCGCGAGGCAGTTGAGCTGCCTCCGGCGCAGGCTCCTGGCCTCCGTGAGCTTCTTCTTGAAGAGCGGCGTGAGGAGGGGCAGGAAGTCGGGGAGCTTGGGCATGGTCATCATCATGATGTCCTTGAGCACCTCCTCGATCTCGCGGATGAGCTCGTCGGGGATATTGGCGCCGAAGCAGATGCAGATGAGGATGCTGCAGATGGTGAGGCGGGAGTTGGGAATCAAGTGGACCCCCCCCCCTGTGGCGGCGAACTAGCCGCGGAGGCGCCTGAGGTGGTTGCCCATGGCCCACTCTGGGCGGGCTCATCATCTCCACGCCGCCAACGGCCTTGGCACTTGCACCTACGTCAAAGCTAGGCATGTATTGTGCGAGAAGCAGGGGAAGATCAATGAAGCGTACAAGAAGTTGCAGGATGGCTGGTTGGACAACAGGGACAAGGTAATATTGTATTAAGATGCCCATCAGGAAAGAAAGGTGGAGATCTTGGATGGTTCCCACATGGCAAAGTGGCTGGCCCTTTCCAGGATGTTGCATTTAGCACCCTTGTGGGAGCTACAAGTGCACCATTCAAATCTACGCATGGGTACCACATAATTCTCTATGAAGGGAGGAAGAATTGATGTTTGGTCTGACAGATGGATTGCTGCTAGCGACCTCGCAGTGCATCTAAGGGTTGCTATTGGTATTGCTTAAGTTGGATGAGGTGTTGATGTTTGGCCAGGCCGGCTGCTAGCTATTATTGCTGGTACAGTGTCTGCTAGCTATTATTGCTGCTGCAGTTAGCTATTCTTGGCGGCCACTGCTAACTATTATTTGTGTTTTTTTCTTCTTCCGTTGCGTCCATCCAAGTCCATACCACTTTGTCTTTTAGTTCATCTAAGTCACGTAAATCCATAAATTTATTGTCAGTCATAGAAGTATAGGAATTCTTTTTACATGACAGCAGCCGCCACTCTTTTCTTTGAGCTGCAGCAGATCGTCGTTATGATGCCGCCGCTCTCTCTTAGCCGCCGCCCCAAGCTTTTAAGGCCGCCGCGCTTCTTAAGACTGCGTCTTCGTTGTACTTCTTGTGCATTGCGTCTCGTTTCTTCTGTACTACGCCTCTGTTGCGCTTCTCGTGCATTGCGTTGCGCTTCGTTTGCATTGTGCATTCGTTGCGCTTCTTGTGCACTGCGCCACCCTCGCATTGGGCTATGATCTGCGCTGCTATACTTCTATCTATTCCTATTCGGCTTGATTTGATAGATTTCTCTATTTATCGGTTTCATCATCTTCTTCGTTATATTGCCACGGTCGACTTTGCTCCCGCACCTTGTGCTTTATGGGCTGTCGCACGACATCAGATGTGAGAGGATATTTTGTCAACATATTTTCCAAGAGCTGCATGCTACGACGACATTATCAAGACTCGAACTTTGAATTTTCCTAGTTTAGTGTCAACCCTTTCCAAATGCAATGCTATTGCATACGCCTTGCATTTAAGGGGGGTGTTAGAGATATATTATAGATAGAATTTATCTTTTATATTTCCTTATCTGTATAGAGTATATCCCTTTGTACTCTATACATATTGCCTATTAAACATCTTCAATATACATACAATATTCATAACAACAACTACTCTCACGTATCTACTATCCAATACAACAGGTTAAGAACACACACCCTAAAAGCCCAGTCATATCAGCTAGCGCCCCTACACATAACCTTCAAGCTAAGAGGTATATTTACATACATTAGCATAGATTCGACCGCCTTATTCATTTGCTTTCGTACAACATGACAATTCAACTCCGCTTACTAAACAGACCTGCATCACCACCTCGCCAATTTACGCTTGATTCACCATCTAAAAAAATAGATCGCCCACATCTTCTACGGAATAGTACAAGCACTCTGTAAGAAACATCGATGTCTCAAATGTATCACCCTACTGCCTCCTAATTAAAAAAACTATCGATATATTCTACCATCCCTTTTTATTTTATTTTATTTAGGGGAGCTGTTGTTTTTTGTTAGGTGATCGGAGTTGTAAGTTTGTAACCCATAGCCGAGTCAGTTTGTCATTGATGTGAGTCCGAGTGGGAGTGGCACGTACTTTTGCTTGGTTGTGTTACGGGCGTCCGAACCTTATTTTTTTGGGTTCGAATATAAGTTATAGTCGGTAGTGATGTGAAAATTTTGGCATCGTTTATAATGTGGATGCTCTTATGGGCTAGAATTCTAAAGACTGGAATGTTTATGCAAAACCTTGGTATACTGTCAGATGTTGTTTGGATGCACTGTCTTCACTGTTGAAATGTTCTGAGATTCGTGCAACCTTTGGAGAAGGAATGAAGTATGTATTTTCTATGAGTATTGTGCATCCGATATTTCTTCTCCATCACACCCACACCCATCCCCCACCCCTCTCTCTCTCTCTCCACTCTTCTCTTCCTCCCGGCCGGCAGTCGATTCTCTCCACTCTTCTCTTCCTCCTGGCCGGCAGTCGATTCTCCACATGTGCATCCTTCGATTCGTGCGTCCGAACCTAGATTGCAAAAGGCTCTGGCCCACATGCATGTGTGTGATTTTAGCTATATTCATTCTCGTGTCATCACATATCATATATTATATGTTTTAAGCGGTGGTAAGGATTCCACTTTTTATATTGCACTCCTCACACTTGCTCAAGCGATATGAGACTAAACCATACCTTGCATTGGAATTTAGGAATTAATGGGCATCAAAACTTGGGCTTCCTCTTGTGTGCCGCATAGCACCCACTCCAGCAGTAGCAAAAACTGCTCGACTCCCCTTACGGAACATGCTCTACTTTGATCTGTAACTCTGACCCGAAGGCCGCCACCTTCACCTCCCCATGCGGCATCGGGTGCGTCACCTTGGGGGCTTGGAGCAACCCCACCTCCCACCTCTGCCCATCCCATCCTACCCTCCCAACTACCTCCACCTCACCCCGGCCATGTCCCCTGTAATATTTCAAATATTGATTTGTATTTTAAATGAATTAAAATGAGAAGAATTTAAAACTTTTGATGTATCATGTTATCATTCGAATTCTCTGGATTTTCATTTATTGGTTTTTGGTGAATTTTGAAAAACAAACTAATGCTTAAATTCACTTAACACATAGTACTTTAAAACTTTTAAAATAAAATCTTGTGATCAATCTATGATAATAATTTTTCTAGGTTCCGGAACATCTATTTGACTCACCTAAAAAATTTCATAATTTCTATAAATATTTTGTTATTGTAAAATGGTCAGTCAAACCAGTTAGTGCTTGGTCAAACACCTAAACTAGAGACTTAAAATATTTCTACAGAAAAATTTATTTATCTAAAAACTCTAGAAAATTACACAAGGATATACACTTTATTAGAAGCCTCTCATAGAAATTTTAGATTTTATGGGGCTTTAAAACTCTGTCTAAAAATTCACAACCCTATCAGCCTTTTGAAATCAACTCGGTCAAACCAATTGAGTCGACTCGACTCGGTTTCGACCAGCCACTCATTTCAACCAATCCACTCAATTTTGACTAGAACCACTCGATTTTGACCACCCACTCGGTTTCAACCAGACCCTCCGACCAGGTCCGACCCAGCCACTTAACCAGGTCGTCCCGAGCCTCTTACCTTGAGCCACTGGCCGGTCGGCCCCCGCTGCACTTCTTCGTCTCAACACAGATGTCGTGCCCTCGCCGATGTGCTACGCCCGTGCGTCAACGCTAACTACCGTGTCCACCGTTTTTGGTGCACGTCTATGGTTTCCCCGCATCCTCCACACTCGCCCATGCCCCCAACACCTCGTTATCCCCTCCCTGTTACTCAACTCGTCCATGGCAGTTGCCATGAACCGAGCTCAGCGCCGAGCGCACCTCCTTGCTATTCTCCGCCATGGCCCCTATTTAAACCTTCAGAGTTTCTCCATCTTCCTCTTTCGCATCCCTGAGACATTCCCTAACTCTCTCCCACGCTCACTCCCTCAATCGAGCCCGAGAGCATTTGGAGCTCTAGCTCTAGCTCATGGCCGTGGCGTCGCCATTGTGTTCTCGTTGCAACCGTGGAACTCTCCCCTTTATCTTCGAGTCATATCATGTTCTAGGGCTTGAGTATCAAATCCTCTAACTTAATTTCACTATTTGTCCTCAGGAACCGTTGAAATTAGGTTGCTTTTTAAAAAATAAAAGGGTGGTGACAAGGTTGGTTGATCCGTTTGTGATTTTTTAAGATTTTTAGGGGTACGAAATATGTTAGATTCACAATAACATTTTGTGATTGACTTATGTTGTTCTAGTGCGATAAATTTCTGAAGAATTTTGTGAGGACGATTGAGATAGCAATGATTTGTAAGTAGGAAGATAAGTGGTATTGTGATGCGCTAGGGAATTCATACACGGTGGAGAACTTTGAAGAAATAGCGCAACAATAACAATACGACAGTTGATCCGATAAGGGGATTACATGGCTCACAGGCTAACGAGCCAAATCGTTCAACCGTTGAGCGACGGAGGTAGGAACGATTGGTAAGTAGTAAGGTAAGTTATATTACAATGCACGAAGAAGTTCATACACAACCATGTTATAGTAACTATGAAGTAAAATATGTACACAATGAATACAAGTACATAAAACATAGCGAAGACCCCCTACTTGATGCCCGCTACACCACCCGCAGCACCTCCTCTATCGTCGCCACGTCCCACCCCCGGTCGGTGCCCGCCCATACGGCCCCGCTTGACCCTCCTCAGCATGAGGTGTTGGGGCCCTGACAGGATGAGACAGTGAGGAGCCCTGCTGACCCAATGCCCGACGGGGACTCGAACAACCTGGCGGAGGCCAATGGTGCATCACCCTGTACACCACGTAGTCCTCGACGAACACGTTGAATACGAGATTCTTCCGCGTCAACCAGTACGCCTGGTCACGCCAGCACGGTGAGGAAAGCCCGACGGGAGTGCGGTCCTCCATCTCCTGAGTAGAGTACGGCTCCCAACGCACGTCGTCTGCGGTGAGGTGGTCGAGCTGCTCGACGAAGTGCTCGTACACACGTGTGACCTGCACGTGTGCAAACTGCGACTGTGAGCCAGAACAGTGGTTACAAAGGATGATCCGTAATACGACTAAAGTAAAGATACATGAGAGTACGTACCCGTCTATGGCATCAAAGGGACCCTGCAGTCAGCTGGTCCATCGCGCCCCCGTGGTACATATTCGCGTGGTACAGACTGGTGTCGAGCAGCATCAGCCATCCGAGGGGAAAGCGCTCAAACGACCACAACTGCATCATGAGGGGGCAGCCTGTGAGGATAGAGGTCGGCCTTGTCTGCAGCACGCCTTGCATATGCCTTGGTACATCGCGACAAGTACGACTAACCCCAGCTGATCTGCACCTCTTCCCCATCGGCGATGGCCCTCGCGTACCCTCACGAGGCCGGCGTTGACGGAGTCACCGTGGCTACTGGTAAACAGTACCCAGCCGAATAGCCACAGCAAGTACGCCTCAAGGTGCCACGACACCTGGTACTTGCCGGTCTCCGGGTCTATCCGCTCGACCTGTGCACAAACGAATAATTAGTAAGCCATCATATGGTAAGAATAGTGCATCGCTAAACAGGGAAAATGGATCGCATTTGTACCGAACTACGAAAGTCACCGTAGGGGTGGGCCATGCCTATATCGCACCGGGAAGACGTAGTACGCTGCCGCGGCCTCAGCCGGAAGAACCCCCTCAAACCTGCCCAGCAGGTCGTCGCGCCAGTCGGCAGGCATATCCGGCGGGGAGGTAGTGGCTCCAGCGATAGGTAGGCCGAGCAGCACCGCGACGTCCTGCAGAGTAGGGATCATCTCCCCAAATGGGAGGTGGAAGGTGTGCGTCTCGGGCTACCACCGGTCCACTAGAGCTGTTAGCAGCGACCGGTTGAATGGGAACCATCGTGACCGCTCCGGGCCAGCCTGGACCTCCCCGTCGTCCTCGACCGGAGCGCCGTCCTTGTCGGTGGCCTCCACCATCTGCGTGAGAGGTAGAAGGCCGGCATTACTCAGCCTGCAAAGCACAAAGAAGTAAGTACATAGCGGACATATGATAAAAATAAGTGTCATAGTTTGTAGACAAACCTGTCTCTCTAGCGTAGGTTTAGTCTCTAAGCCCGTCGGGTGTCCACGTTGCACAGTACTAAATCTAAAATTATAGTACCAAGTGATGTGCAATTTTAGCACATCTCTACTGTAACTTTTAGTTCTATTTATTTTTGTATTTGTTCCTATTTGTTTTTTTTTTGTATTTGTAGGGTTCACCTAGATTTACTTTTGTTTAGTTTAGATTTTTTATATATTTTTGTAATGTTTTTTTCGTGTTGTTAGATGAAAATTTAAAGGTGAGAACAAGTGATTGAAAAATAACAAATTTTCAGGCAACTTACGAATAGACAGTCCCTTAGTTTGAATGTCAATTTTTTAAATGACAAAACATGATACGTCTGCCGCGTAAAATTGGCGTGGAAAACCACGTACCGCACCAAATGAGCAGGCTTATATGGATTGTGAGGAGTAACAAAGTTTTTCAAGGCACGACTCTAAGTTTGTATGAATGGAAAGGAATTTTCAGGCATGAAGTTGGCATGGTATCCATCGAGCAAAGGAAAAAAAATACGACCTATAGTAGGTTCGGAGCGTCCATTATCAGTCTAGCAGATTCGCTGGAATGGTATGCCTCTTGTCTACTACGCCAGGTTTAGTGGTGAAATTTGGACTTGGACCACTAGTCTGCTGCCGAGGCATCCCATTCCCAGGTCCCATCTCATATTTGTCAGTACCGAGCTGCCCACCTCACGATTGAATGGCGCAAAACGAATAGATCCTGCGTTAAAATTTACAAGTCTTACTACTAAGAAAGAGACTCCATTAGTCCTCAAGATTTTAGTCAGATGTAATCCGCTCAACCTGTGCATAAATGCACAATCGAAATAAAATTTGAATTCGATGTTTAACGATACGACAAAATAGATAAAATATAGTAAAAAAAGAGAGAATCTAACATACCACTAGCACAAGGTAATTTTTGCTTAATTAACAAAGATTTGCATCATTTGATCCTATCATATCTTCATCAATAATAGTACGAGAACTTGAACCTACAAAGATAAAATTGCATATGTAAATCAGGGACTCAAGACCACAATGTTATTTTTAATACAAATTACGAAATAAGAATGTAACATACCACTAGCACGAGGTAGTTTCTGCTTATGCGTCCTCATACTTTGAAAACGTTGTAAAATCTTGTTATCATTGATACTTCCAAGTACATCTCGCTCAATATAGCATATCATGCAATCATTCATCCATTCATCACCCATCTTATTCGGCAACTCAGTCTTGATAATGTTCATAGCTGAAAAACTCTTTCTACTGTTGCGGTTGCAACATGCAAAATCAAGGCCAATTCAATGAATTGATATACCAATGGAAAAACTATGTGTCTATCGGTTTGAACCATCTTCACAGCAAGATTACCAAGGTCGTTACAACTTAAGAAATCCGGATCAGCTCTCATACTGTCAAATATTCAAATAGAAAGTTAATACATTGTCATACATTCATACTGTCATATACTCATATGTCGTACATTGAATAATTGAATCATACTCATAAGTCATAACTTCATAAATAACTTCATAAATCACAAGTCATAACTAAATAACTCATTTACTCATACAGTCATAGATTCATATACTCATGTCATACATTTAATGATTGAATCATACTTATAAATCATAACTTCATAAATCATAAGTCATAACTAATTAACTCATTTGCTCATCCTGTCATACAAGCCAAAGTATTATTCTAAAGCACTAAGTACTTAAGTAACTCATTTACAGATTTACTCATACTGTCAGTGTCATACACTCATACAAGCCATACACTCATACAAGCCAGCCAAACTACCAAAGTGTTATCCTAAAGTACCTTACCACTCACCAGTCAGGCAGTCACCAAATCAGAAATCACCAAATCACCAAATCACCACACACAGTAGAGCCAATCAGCAAATCACCACAGACAGCAGAGTCGAGCCGGATCTGGAGCTGGAACCGGGCGGGAGGCCAGGACTGCGGGCGCCAGGCGGCCACAGGCACGAGCGGCCAGGCGTTGGGGCTAAGCGCAGATGGTCGGCACTGGGCCGGTGCGAAAATGGTCGCTCGGTCGGCGCAGCAGTCTGGCGAGGCGCCGGGGCGGGGAGCTGCACGCTGGGAGAAATGAGGGCGGCCACCGGGAGAAATGGGGACGGCTGCCGGCCGGGCGCAGATCTGGGCGGGGAGGCGCCGGGGGGCGGGGAGAAAGTGAAAATCAAGAACAAACATAAAATTGCAGCAAAGCTTTTCTGAAATGGCATATTAAGTCCTTTTAATAGCATGTAAGTAATTATGTCATTTATGTTTACTATTTTTTTTTCCATAAAAGCTTCCATGCATGTGTTCCCAATGCCACTTCATAACACTACATTGCATAGTATATATTGAAGTGTGTCAATATTTATACATGAATTAACAGATTAAAACTATTGAATTTGCACCTTAATAATGCACAAGCATAGGAGGTAGGCTAACCAACTACTACTACAAAGAAATTTCATACTTCAAGAAACGAGAATCTAACAACCAGAATTGCCAAGAATATAACCAAACAGCTCAGAACGTAGATTATTTTAAGCACTAAGATAACTATTAGTACTCACCTTGCCTTGAAGCCATTGCTTCTCTTTGCTCAGCATCACCACATCTCTTCTCCTCCAAACCTGAAAGCACCAAATAAACTGATCAAAGAATGAAACTATTCAACATGAAATGGGTCCAACAAAAGAAGAAACTAAAATTTAGAAGTGTGATACAGGTTTGCATAATTCCTAACACCGAAACTATAATAAAAATGGAATGCAAGTTGACATCAGGAAGATAATTTCATATAGAATTTTCCTTCTAAAACATATAAAATGATGACACGTAGTACAAGTTACACACCCAAAGAGCTAAAATTGCAGAATAGCTAACACTGAAACTTTAATTAAAATGGTATGCAAGTTGACATCAAGACGGTATATTGATAGAAAAATTCCCAAGTAAAAAATATTGAATGAAGTAACAAATACAAATTACACACTCCACGAACTAAAATTGCAAAATTACTAACACAAAAACTTTAATTAAAATGGAATGCAAGTTGACACCAGGAAAGGTATTTTCAATTTTAATAGAGAATTTTCCTTATAAACATATAAAATATTAAAACAAAGACACAAAATACAAGTTACACACACAAAGAACTAAAATTGCATATTACCTAAAAGTGAAATTTTAATTCAAATGGTATGCCAGTTCTAAACTAGACCTAAGTATGCCATTTGGATTGTGTGAACCATTTGTTTAGAACCCAGATGGTTGGACAAAAAGGAGGTGTCCAAAATTACGTCACAAATTTTATCCGATGAAAAGGAAATATTACATCTCAATAATAGATATCAGTTAGTTAAATACTGAATAGCTTCTTCCACGAGAACAGTGTTGTGTTCGACTCTGCACAATTCGGTGATTGAACATCCATGTCCTGTGAGAATGGGTATTTCAAGATGCAAGATATCATATAACTAGTTTCTTAAAAACAGTGTTTGCAATCCATTCAACCGAGAAACTGAATAATTGAGTTTTTTAGTCTCTCAGAGATGAACAAAGCATTGATCATGTAAGAAATAGAAATAGGATATAATCACCGGGTCCTTTGCACACAGTAATCTCATTCTCTCTCTGGCATGCAACTACCAATAATCAGATAGGCTAATCTATCTACAGGCTTAATTAGTACTCCCCAGGTCAGATCGACAAGAAATAATGCACACTAAATTGCAATTAAAAAGAGTAACTACACATCTTTGGATCAGAGGTTGTAGTGGGCTAGCATGAGAGAGACAAAAGAGTAACTCCACAACAGACTAATTGATAGCAACAACATGATCACATCCAATGAACGCCACTACCTCATGCAACACATTTATCTGAACCTAGAGAAGCAAAAACAATACAATAGAATCTCAGTAAGACTATTCTCGCATATAATCCGAATCAACTCAACATTTGAATCCTAATCATATATGGTACTGAAAAACAAGCGGAACATTGTGGCAAACGCTCCCTACGGCAGCAATTGGGACAACTAGCCAAAGAACATTGAGGCAAACAGAAGAGATATCGCCACATCCATACGAATCACACAACAATAGGAATATCCAGCTACAGAACAACCCGATTTCACGACATGGGTACAAATTCACAAACCCTAAAATACCAAATTGAAACTAGGAACAACCGTTAAATCCCAAAATTCAGAGCAAAATCGTGAGGCCACACCTACGAATTGGAAGACAAGATCACAGCAAAACTGATCATACCTCTCAAAAATTGCCTCCCAGAGAGTCTAGCAAGCAAAATACTTTGCCTATTGCCTATCAAGGACGAGGACGGTAACGCATCGAATACGAATCGAATAGTCTCGAATACAAATACGAATTCGAACACTCTCAATATGCTTAGCGGGGCTCCATTGGTCAGGCCTACAAGCAGAAGCCGCCTACCGCCCGCAGCAGCCAGCACGCGTATCTCGCGGGTGTGCTCACACCCCCGACGCGCGAGCAGGACGCCATCTCCGAGAAGGATGCCCCGCGCGAGCTCAAAGCTCGATGGCCTCGACGACGAATCGCAAATTGCCACTTCCATTGAGCGTCCGTGTGTTCAACATGACGGCACGCGCTGAAGTGGTCGCGTGCGTGCCTCGCGCCCGCGAGCGGCCACTTGAGTTTGGCATGAGAAGCTACTTTACCGTTTCGTGTGGGCCGGCTGGCACCACTTCCATTTTCATCCCTGCGATGTCTCCGTCGCGTAATGTCGTAATCGTAAACACTAGGACAGGAGTCGTTGTTGATGCAAAGTGGTGAACTCTGTAATACGCTGATTCTAGAAAAAAAAATTTGGCAGTGCTGTACATACGATGATTGACGCGCATACGATGCACGTGGCGCCCGGTGGGCACCAGGCAGGTGGGTGAAGGTGCAGGTGGCCAGCCGGGGCGGCGTGCGGGGTTGGGATCTCGAGCTGTTGGATTCGAGCTCTCTGTGTATTCTGAATTTGTTTCATAATCAATAGTTAGTTCACACAATTTGCAATATCGATGAAATCATATCCATACAATAAGATAACTAAGAAGTAGACAAAAAATATTACTTAGTAGTAAAAAAAATTCTTATGATCAAGTCTTACAGACTTTGCCATGCTGAACTTAAGACAATAGAATAAACTTGCAGTGGAATGAAACAGCTCATGGTAGCCACCCGACATGCCCACAGGCAATTGAGTGGAAAACGCGACCTAGTTCGCATAATCTTCAAAATATTCCTTCTTGTAGAACTCTGTGTTCCCTGATTCTTCTGCGGGGACTGATCAACAAATGACGTATATGCATGAGTACATAAAGTACTCAGTAAGTCATAGAGAAATATATGCAAATAGTATTCATGCAAGACTTGATAATGATAGTTTTATGGTTATTTTATAGAAAGTAGTATTGACAGTAAATAGTTTGAAAAGCATAATTTAAAAGATTAAGTACATAAGTAAACAAACTCTTTGAAACAACTAGTGAACACCCCGTTCACTTCCCAACCAACAACCAGATCACTTCTCAACCCAACCATTCCAACATTTTTATGAAAATCTACTCCTCGTGTGAAATCACCAAGCATTGTCCATAATCGGGAACACGACTATTTGAATAGTTTTTAACACTCTACAGATGTTGTACAGTTTGACCCACAAGAGATCATCATCTCGATAAAAGTACATGTTTCCTTATACATGTGAATCAAGGAGACTATCACAAGGCTTTTACAAAGCTCTGTTTTGATTCGGTTCTGCTCGCTAAGGTTTTGCCATTCTGTACTCCCTCTTGCGCTGTTTTGTCAACCAAAACAAAATCGAACCAAAATCTTGCTAATTAGTTGATCAGGTCCACCCCATCCTAGACTTGTGTCCAAGGGTATATGTCAACATGTTATTCACAATTATTTAAGGAGTCATACTGTCAATTAGGTATTTAACTATTCCCAAAAATAATTAATATAAAAATAGCAATGTATGCTAATATAAAATAATATAATTTTATAAAATGGGTTCAATATGATCAAAGGTCTACGACTTGCCTTCGTTGAAGGTTTCGGTTACTTCGGTCGTCGGGTCCAAGAATTCTTCGGAAACACCAAAATCTACACATGCGAATAGACCTAAATAAATAAAATAATTCCAAATAAAATCCAAAAATTACCAAACTGGAACGAAAAGAAATGTAGTGAATTTAGATGAAAAGAAATGTACTGAATTTAGACGAAAAGAAATGTACTAAATTTAGATAAATTTGGATATTTGAATCACTCAAATCGGAGTTCGAACGAAGGAGAACAGACTCTTGAAAGTTTTGAAATCACGTGATCGGAAGGAGATTATGACTGATTGGAAGGAGGTTCGACTGGTCGAAAGGTTTCGGCCACTTGATCGAAAGATGTTCAACTGGCGGCGACGAAGAGAGCGGTGGCGAGGTGGCCAGCGGTGAGGCTCGCTGGAGCGGTCAAGGACGATGGGGCGCTCCAGCGGTTCTTCGGCGGCGTGGAGGTGCATACCGGGTAGGTCGCGATCTTGCGAAGCCAACGGTGAAGATCACGTTAGCGGAGAAGCTTGACGGCGGTGCTGGAGGTGGTGGCGCGAGCTCAAGTCGGTGGCAATGAAACTTGAAGCGAGGCGAGAGAGAGAGAGAGAGAGAGAGAGAGAGAGAGAGAGATAGGGAGCTGATACGGAAACAGGGGGCAAAAGGGCTCCATTTAAATAAGGAGGGGAAAACCGGGCGACAAAGTGGAGCGGTGGGATTCACGGCGGCACGGCAGAGACGACATTTAATACGTATGTCGCTGAGGGGGACGACGACATTTAATGCACATACCGCTGAGGAGGGGACGTCATGTAATGTGCACGGCGCGGCGGAGGCGACGACATTTAATGCGTATGTCGTTGAGGGGGCGATGGTATTTAATGTGCACGGTGCTAAGAAAAAAGAGGAAGAAAGGATGTGCCGAGGTGAGAATGGTCGAAACCAAAGAGGTGGTGCGGTGATAGGAACGGACCGACGGGAATTCAGAACAGTCAAAGAAATTAGACTTTAAATACCAAAGAACTCCAATAAACTCAAAATAAACTAAATTTGAATTAATTAAAATTTGATTAATTCATACTAAATTGTTTTTATTGTCTAACATTTCAAGTTAAGTTTTAGCCACATCAATGAGAATCAAATGATTATTTTTGTTTTTTTAAAAAAAATTTAAAATTAGGATATTACACATGAGTTCATAGGAGTTGAGGAAGACATAGGCGGAGGGGGTGGAGGCGACACGCAGGCCGGTCGAAAGAGGAGGTGGACGGAGGAACTCAAGTGCCACCGGGCACGTCGGGGCGTGGCGCGGGACCCCAAGGTGGCGTGGACTGGGCGGAGACGCAGCGGCCGGCCGTGTCGCAGGCGCGCGCGGCAGGTCGTCGACGCACGTGGTAAGCGAAGCATTTTCCAACAAAAAAATAACCATCGTCGTGAGCCTGTGATTAGTACAGAAAAAGAGAGGAAAACGCTGTGTTTAACCAAGCACAAGACTGCATTAGTACTGTAGTATTAGTGGTAGGACATCTAGCTTCGCAATTATAGTATAGTAAACACACGAACAAAAGTTTAATGATTCAAGCATTATCACACGACGGATATGCGCAGACAAGCTGCTCGGCTTCATTTCTTCGGGAGCACCGCGCCGTCGTGAAGCGCCTCGGAGAGCCTCTGCAACGCAGCGTAGGAAGAGCCGTCCTCCTCGACGGCGTTCCGGCACACGGCCTTCATCTCCGCGGCCTTCTCCTCGCCTTCCTCCTCCTCGCCACCACCCATCAGGGACTTCACCGTCCGTTCCAGCTCCGCCGCCTCGACGAAGTTGTCCCGCTTTCTGTCCACCTTCAGCGGCACGGCCACGCCCATGTCGGCCACGAGCTCGAACGCGTTCAGGTGCTGCTCCGCGTACAGCGGCCACGGCGCCATCGGCACGCCGTACCACAGGCTCTCCAGCACCGAGTTCCACCCGCCGTGCGTCACGAAGCCCCCCACGGCAGGGTGGGCGAGGATGTCCTTCTGCGGCGCCCACGTCGGCCACACGAGGCCCTTGCCCTTCGTCCTCTCAAGAAACTGTCCGGGAGGAGCTCGTCTAGGTTCGCGTCCGTCGGGTGCTCCGACCCGTCCGGCGCGCCGGCGCCGGACACGGCCGCAGGCGGGCCCCGCAGGACCCACAGGAAGCCGTGGCCGCACCGCTCGAGCGCGGTGGTGATCTCCACCACCTGCGCCGCCTCGAACCAGCCCATGCTCCCGAAGCAGAGGAACACCACCGACGACGGCGGTTGAGCGTCGAGCCACGCGATGCACTCGTGCGGCGGCTCGGAAGAGTCCTTGTTGGTGGTGGTGCTGCTGCCAAGCGAGAGCACGGGACCGATTGGGTACACCGGCGGCGCGGTGCGCCCAGGCACGGCGTGGCCGTCGGTGACGGCCGCGAGGGGCCCCGGCTCGAGTTCGTCTGCAGTGTTTGCGATGATGCCCGTGGCTTCCATGAAGCGGTCGCCGAGGCGCACGAACCACGTGTAGTTGGGGCTCTTCTTGTCCACCACCGGGCACGGCATGGATGCCGGCGGTATTGGCGGCAACCCGGGCACGTGGACCTCCCCGTCCACCTCGTCGAACTCCACTGTGACCACCTCGTGGAGCACGGGTAGGTGCAGCATGAGCGCGAGCATGCCGCCAGTGGACGACATGAACACGTAGGACGGCACCCCGAGCTCGCGGGCCACGTCGACCATGGGCGCGGCGAACATGTCCAGCACGAGCGCGGCGACGGGGCACGCCATCCCCGCGACGGCGTCCCTGACGTGGGGCGCGTGGAGCTGGATGTACCGCGCGATGAACTCCTCGACGCCGGCGGCGTCGGCGGGCGGATCGACGGCGGGGAGGCGGTGGAAGCGGATGTCGAGGCCGGAGGTGGCCTCGCGGCGGACGTGCGCCTCGACCTCGGAGGTGGCCTCGGCGGTGGGCGGGCGCATGACTAACAGCGTGATGGAGAAGGCGCGGCCGCCGCCGAGGAGGATGCGCTTGCAGGACTCGAGCATGGACATGAGGTGGCCGGAGCCCCACTCCGGCAGGAGCACCAGCGTGGGCGCGGGTGTAGCTGCCATTGCTTGTCCAGCCTTACTGGACTTGCTATTAGCTAATGAATGGATGATTATAGCTAGGAATACGATTGCTTTGCTTTAGGAAAATTCGCCAGATGAGCAGTGGCGCTGGCAACTTGTACAAAATAATGGATACCATCGATAGTGATCGACAGTGTGGAAGTGGCGAAATTGGACTTTGGTGAGGAAGCAATGATATAATAGGAAAAATGAGCAGCGAAGATGCTTTTCATCTGATTTACCAGATTTTTTGGACGGTTGGGCACGGGTGATTTGCTGATCTGACAAAGTGTTTAGCCAATTATTAGGGGAAAATCTAACACGAGAGCAAGTTTAAAATAGATAAATTTTACAGTATATTCTACTAGTAAGTATAGATCGGTAGTATAAATCAAATCAGAGCATAATAGACTTTTCCTTATACATATAATTTTTCGTAAGAGTATTATGGACTTTTTTAACTAAAGTTAAAAATATTGCTATTGTGTCATGTGATTTTCACATTGACAATTACAATTCCATTTCTCTCGGAATTATACTACTCATACTACCAGGTGTAGTATAACTGAATCATAACTAATCTGAATCATTGAATTAAAAAGAATTGAGTGACCCATATTAAAATTGAGAAATTCTACGATACATTCTACTAGAAATATATGGTGGTAGTATAAATCAAATCTGACAATTGGTTTGTTAAGGGTATAATATACTTCTCTTTATATTTTTTGTGAGAGTATTATAGACTTTTTCAACCAGGGATGAAAATATTACCCTTGTGGTATGTGATACCTAGGTGTGCTATTAAAATTCTACCCTTCGGGATTATGCTACTCGTACTGCTAGGTTCATAACTAATCTAAATCATTGGATGAAAGAGAATGAACGAATAATATTAAATTGAGTGTACCGTGAAATTGGACATTAAATTGGGTGTACCGTTAAAAAAAAAACTCTAAAACGAAGGCGTATTTTTCGGTACATACACCCCTTACGAATTAGCACAACACTTTTTGTTTGTTTCAGCAGACTTTCTATAGTTAGCAATCAGCAAACATTTGGACAATTGTACGGTAGCGGTAGCTGACTAATTCTCAGATCTGTATCTCTGGTAAGTTGCAACACGATATTAACTCACAATTTGGAGCTCAATCATCGTGTCTGGTTTTAACAAAGCGTTTTCGATCTGCACGTTCAGTGTGAACAAGTAATGGCCTGTTTGGTTCGAAGGACTCAACAGTGAATGGACCATCTGATTCCACCAAATTTGTGAAATAATCCCATGATAGACCGATCAATCCTTGTATCATGATCCTCGCGCCTAAACACACCGTAAGCCGACGAGACGGGCGACCGTGGCCAAATTTGTGCCGGATCAGAATTCGAAGCCGACCAATAAACAAATGATGCCATTGAAGCGCCGCCCGAAGTTAGACCAGCGGACTAATGCGTGGGCAACTCCGGCATGCATCAGAATTCAAAGCCGTCGCAATAAACAAATGATGCCGCTGGGGCCACGCTGGCTCGAGTTAGACCAGCGGACTAATGAGTGGGCAACACGGATTTGCTCTGGTTTTTCAGTGCTTGATTTCCTTGCTATCTTTAGTGGTAGTTTAGTTCCCGCGTCTCTGTCTGTGCCAACATTTCTACCGGGCAGATAGTGCCCGTTTGACTCACCCGTGTAGAGCTTGATGTTGAATACGTGGGTAATATTTTAATAAAAAATATATATTATAAAAGATTAATAATGTATAAACCAGTATTAACAGCAGTCAACTCATTATATTTCACAGTATATGAAAAAAAGCAGAATATAATAAGTCAATCGGACGTACGAAAGACTTACAGTCGAGTTCGATGAAGAACAGGAAGCAGCGCAGACGCAGACGAATCAGCCACACGAGCGGTTATGTGAGCTGCCGAGAAACCTTATTGCCGCCCCCGTGCAGGTCTTCACGGCAGCAATGGTTCGGAGATACCGCTCCCCTTCTTCACGGTGCACGCTGAGAATAAGAGTCGACGAGGTCCAGATGGCGCAGTATGACAGCACAGGTTTGCAGGGGAAGAAGAGAAGAAATGAAGGCAGTGTCTATACGCAATGCTCTGAACGTCTTCAAGCTTATATATATATATATATATATAGGAAAATGGTTTGGTACTCCTGGGAGTATGTACTCCCATCTCTCATATACCACTTAAATCACTTATGATAATACCTCTTTATCTATTTGAGTATACTCTAATATGATTATAAGATACCCCAAAGTGAGTTCTATGAAAAAAATCATTAAAGTCCATCTTTTATAGCTAAATTTGTGTATATACTTCTTTCATATATGAAAAAGGGTATATAGCAAAAAATAAAGGACCCCAATGAAAAAATTTCAATCAAGTCGCATTGGAGTATCTTATAATTAATATTTAAGTATACTGAAAATGATAAAGAAGTATAATATATTTATTTAAGTGGTATATTCGAGCGAAGTATGTACTCCAAACCATTTTCCTAGTATATATAATATATATATATCCTATATATATATATATATATATATATATATATATATATATGATCGTAATCGATCGATTAAGTAGCCATTTACCTACTGGTAACTGACACACTTAACCAGCTATTACCCACTGGTAACTGTCTGTCATCATCACCCAATAAAGCCTCAAATTCAAATATTTGAATCTCATTCAAACATAGAGAGATACATGGTTCATCAAAAGTAAGGTAGACTTGGTCTGCCAAGTGGCGCGCCATAACGATAATATACACATTTATCAGCTTCATTCACAACAAAGCCAGCAGATGTTAAAGTTTTATCAAACTTCTTGTGTCATTGTTTAGGTGCTTGCTTTAGACCATATAACGATTTCAATAATCTACATACCTTATTTTCCTGTCCAGAAATCACAAAACCATCCGGTTGATCAATATAGATTTCTCCCTCCAACTCCCCATTAAGAAAAGTTGTCTTTACATCCATTTGATGGACATGTAGATTATAGGAAGATGCTAATGCAAGGAGCACACTGATGGTGGTTAGTATGGCGACAGGAGAATAGGTATCAAAGAAATATTCTCCCTCTTTCTGGGAGTAACCCTTGGCCACAAGTGTTGCCTTGTACTTCTCAATAGTACCATCAGGCCTTAGTTTCTTTTTAAAGATCCACTTACATCCTACAGGTTTACACCCGATAGGACGATCAGTGATCTCCCAAGTCTCGTTAGCCATGTGTTGGATCGAAAAGGCGACTAGAGGGGGGGTGTGAATAGGAGCACGCTCACTTTTTCCCAAATAATGAATTCAACACAATTTCACTCTAATAGCTATTAGGAAGCTATGAAGATCAATATACCAGTACAGCGGAAGACTAGTATTGAATCCAATTAAATCCCCTAAGCAAAATAACAAAACAACTAAGATTAAGGAATCACAATTGCACTGGCGGTCTTGTAGGATCAAGGATAACCGACTAGAGGGGGGTGAATAGGAGGTTTCTAAATTTTCTTAATCAAATTACCCAAATTAGCAAGATACTCTAATCAAAGATATTTATCACAATCTATGAGCTACAAAAATAAGTGCAATAAGTAAAGACAAGAATTAACCACACAAGGACAAGGGGGTTTTTCCCGTGGTGTCGAAGATTTGTCGATCTTCACTAGTCCACGTTGAGGAAGCTTGATCCACTCAAGCCGGCTCCACAAATTAAGCCTACCCTCGATCACTTGGTTGTTCTTCCTCCTCTCCGGAGTTGGTGAACACCGACCAATCACAAACGGCAACGGGTCTCTTCACAAGCTTCTTGAAGAGATCACCGAGCAACCTTCGCCAAGTCGTCTAGGTGCCGACAAGCACCAAGAGAATAGAACTTTATCTTTCACTTGACGGCAATCAAGAGCCAAAGGATCAACTAATCATGCAATGCTCTTGTTCTTGCTCACTACCTCACAAAAGTGTGCAAAGAGAGTAAATGAGGATGAGAGGAGTGCTCAAGGCTTAAATGAATTGAATGAATGCTCAACAACACGCCCTTGAGTCGGTGGGGTGTATTTATAACCCCACAACCAAATATGACCGTTATGCGTAAAATCGTGCAAAACTCGTGGAAATCGGAACTTCCGCAGACAAAGTGCGAACTTCCGCTTCTTCACTCGAGCGCATCAGAACTGTCATTACAGTGAGCATTAAATGCTCTGAACTAGCCGTTGGATTTATGTGCGGAACTTCCACTTGATCGAAAGATGTTCAACTGGCAGCGACGAAGAGAGCGGTGGCGAGGTGGCCAGCGGTGAGGCTCGCTGGAGCGGTCAAGGACGATGGGCGCCCAAATGTTCTTCTTGGCGGGCGAGAGTGCATACGTGTAGGTCGCGATCTTGCGGCCAACGGCGAAGATCACGCCACGAGAAGCTTGACGGCGGTGCTGGAGGTGGTGGCGCGAGCTCAAGTCGGTGGCAATGAAACTCGAAGCGAGGCGAAACGAGGGCGAAAGAGAGAGAGAGAGAGATAGGGAGCTGATACGGAAACAGGGGGCAAAAGGGCTCCATTTAAATAAGGAGGGGAAAACCGGGCGACAAAGTGGAGCGGCGGGATTCACGGCGGCACGGCAGAGACGACATTTAATACGTATGTCGCTGAGGGGACGACGATATTTAATGCGCATACCGCTGAGGAGGGGACGTCATGTAATGTGCACGGCGCGGCGGAGGCGACGACATTGGCGATGGTATTTAATGTGCACGGCGCTAAGAAAAAAAGAGGAAGAAAGGATGTGCCAAGGTGAGAATGGTCGAAACCAAAGAGGTGGTGCGGTGATAGGAACGGACCGACGGAATTCGTAATACCAAAGAAATTAGACTTTAAATACAAAGAACTCCAATAAACTCAAAATAAACTAAATTTGAATTAATTAAAATTTGATTAATTCATACTAAATTGTTTTTATTGTCTAACATTTCAAGTTAAGTTTTAGCCACATCAACGAGAATCAAATAATTATTTTTGTTTTTTTTTAAAAAAAATTAAAATTAGGATATTACACACGAGTTCATAGGGGGTGGAGGAGACACGCAGGCCGGTCGAAAGAGGAGGTGGACGGAGGAACTCAAGTACCACCGGCACGCCGGGCGTGGCGCTGGACCCCAAGGTGGCGTGGATCTGGGCGGAGACGCAGCGTCGGCCGTGTCGGCGCAGCGCGCGCAGGTCGTCGTGACGCACGTGGTAAGCGAAGCATTTTCCAACAAAAAAAAAAAAACCATCGTCGTGAGCCTGTGATTAGTACAGAAAAAAAAAAAGGAAAACGCTGTGTTTAACCAAGCACAAGACTGCATTAGTACTGTAGTATTAGTGATAGGACATCTAGCTTCGCAATTATAGTATAGTAAACACACGAACAAAAGTTTAATGATTCAAGCATTATCACACTATCAAACGACGGATATGCGCAGACAAGCTGCTCGGCTTCATTTCTTCGGGAGCACCGCGCCGTCGTGAAGCGCCTCGGAGAGCCTCTGCAACGCAGCGTAGGAAGAGCCGTCCTCCTCGACGGCGTTCCGGCACACGACCTTCATCTCCGCGGCCTTCTCCCTCGCCTTCCTCCCCTCCTCGCCACCACCCATCAGGGACTTCACCGTCCGTTCCAGCTCCGCCGCCTCGACGAAGTTGTCCCGCTTTCTGTCCACCTTCAGCGGCACGGCCACGCCCATGTCGGCCACGAGCTCGAACGCGTTCAGGTGCTGCTCCGCGTACAGCGGCCACGGCGCCATCGGCACGCCGTACCACAGGCTCTCCAGCACCGAGTTCCACCCGCCGTGCGTCACGAAGCCCCCCACGGCAGGGTGGGCGAGGATGTCCTTCTGCGGCGCCCACGTCGGCCACACGAGGCCCTTGCCCTTCGTCCTCTCCAAGAAACTGTCCGGGAGGAGCTCGTCTAGGTTCGCGTCCGTCGGGTGCTCCGACCCGTCCGGCGCGCCGGCGCCGGACACGGCCGCAGGCGGGCCCCGCAGGACCCACAGGAAGCCGTGGCCGCACCGCTCGAGCGCGGTGGTGATCTCCACCACCTGCGCCGCCTCGAACCAGCCCATGCTCCCGAAGCAGAGGAACACCACCGACGACGGCGGTTGAGCGTCGAGCCACGCGATGCACTCGTGCGGCGGCTCGGAAGAGTCCTTGTTGGTGGTGGTGCTGCTGCCAAGCGAGAGCACGGGACCGATTGGGTACACCGGCGGCGCGGTGCGCCCAGGCACGGCGTGGCCGTCGGTGACGGCCGCGAGGGGCCCCGGCTCGAGTTCGTCTGCAGTGTTTGCGATGATGCCCGTGGCTTCCATGAAGCGGTCGCCGAGGCGCACGAACCACGTGTAGTTGGGGCTCTTCTTGTCCACCACCGGGCACGGCATGGATGCCGGCGGTATTGGCGGCAACCCGGGCACGTGGACCTCCCCGTCCACCTCGTCGAACTCCACTGTGACCACCTCGTGGAGCACGGGTAGGTGCAGCATGAGCGCGAGCATGCCGCCAGTGGACGACATGAACACGTAGGACGGCACCCCGAGCTCGCGGGCCACGTCGACCATGGGCGCGGCGAACATGTCCAGCACGAGCGCGGCGACGGGGCACGCCATCCCCGCGACGGCGTCCCTGACGTGGGGCGCGTGGAGCTGGATGTACCGCGCGATGAACTCCTCGACGCCGGCGGCGTCGGCGGGCGGATCGACGGCGGGGAGGCGGTGGAAGCGGATGTCGAGGCCGGAGGTGGCCTCGCGGCGGACGTGCGCCTCGACCTCGGAGGTGGCCTCGGCGGTGGGCGGGCGCATGACTAACAGCGTGATGGAGAAGGCGCGGCCGCCGCCGAGGAGGATGCGCTTGCAGGACTCGAGCATGGATATGAGGTGGCCGGAGCCCCACTCCGGCAGGAGCACCAGCGTGGGCGCGGGTGTAGCTGCCATTGCTTGTCCAGCCTTACTGGACTTGCTATTAGCTAATGAATGGATGATTATAGCTAGGAATACGATTGCTTTGCTTTAGGAAAATTCGCCAGATGAGCAGTGGCGCTGGCAACTTGTACAAAATAATGGATACCATCGATAGTGATCGACAGTGTGGAAGTGGCGAAATTGGACTTTGGTGAGGAAGCAATGATATAATAGGAAAATGAGCAGCGAAGATGCTTTTCATCTGATTTACCAGATTTTTTGGACGGTTGGGCACGGGTGATTTGTTAAGGGTATAATATACTTCTCTTTATATTTTTTGTGAGAGTATTATAGACTTTTTCAACTAAGGATGAAAATATTACCCTTGTGGTATGTGATACCTAGGTATGCTATTAAAATTCTACCCTTCGGGATTATGCTACTCGATCGCTAAGTTCATAACTAATCTAAATCATTGGATGAAAGAGAATGAACGAATAATATTAAATTGAGTGTACCGTGAAATTGACATTAAATTAGGTGTACCGTTAAAAAAACTCTAAAACGAAGGCGTATTTTTCGTACATACACCCTTACTTAATTAGCACAACACTTTTGGTTGTTTCACAGACTTTCTATAGTTAGCAATCAAGAAACATTTGAACAATTGTACAGTAGCGGTGGTGACTAATTCTCGATCAGATCTCGTAAGTTGCAACACGATATTAACTCACAATTTGGAGCTCAATCATCGTGGTCCGGTTTTAACAAAGCGCTGATCCGCACGCTCGCAGTGAACAAGTAATGGCCTGTTTGGTTCGAAGGACTCAACAGTGAATGGACCATCTGATTCCACCAAATTTGTGAAATAATCCCATGATAGACCGATCAATCCTTGTACTGGGCGATCCCTCGCGCCCAAACACACCGTAAGCCGACGAGACGGGCGACCGTGGCCAAATTTGTGCCGGATCAGAATTCGAAGCCGACGCAATAAACAAATGATGCCGCTGGGGCGACGCTGCCCCGAGTTAAGACCAGCGGACTAATGCGTGGGCAACTCCGGCATGCATCAGAAGAATTCAAAGCCGTCGCAATAAACAAATGATGCCGCTGGGGCCACGCTGGCTCGAGTTAGACCAGCGGACTAATGAGTGGGCAACACGGATTTGCTCTGGTTTTTCGGTGCTTGATCTCCTTGCTATCTTTAGTGGTAGTTTAGTTCCCGCGTCTCTGTCTGTGCCAACGTTTCTACCGGGCAGATATTGCCCGTTTGACTCACCCGTGTAGAGCTTGATGTTGAATACGTGGGTAATATTTTAATTTTATATTTTAATAAAAAATATATATTATAAAAGATTAATAATGTATAAACCAGTATTAACAGCAGTCAACTCATTATATTTCACAGTATATGAAAAAAAGCAGAATATAATAAGTCAATCGGACGTACGAAAGACTTACAGTTGAGTTCGATGAAGAACAGGAAGCAGCGCAGACGCAGACGAATCAGCCACACGAGCGGTTATGTGAGCTGTCGAGAAACCTTATTGCCGCCCCCGTGCAGGTCTTCACGGCAGCAATAGTTCGGAGATACCGCTCCCCTTCTTCACGGTGCACGCTAAGAATAAGAGTCGACGAGGTCCAGATGGCGCAGTATGACAGCACAGGTTTGCAGGGGAAGAAGAGAAGAAATGGAGGCAGTGTCTATACGCAATGCTATGAACGTAAGTAGCCATTTACCCGCTGGTAACTGACACACTTAACCAGCTATTACCCACTGGTAACTGTCTGTCATCATCACCCAATAAAGCCTCAAATTCAAATATTTGAATCTCATTCAAACAGAGAGAGATACATGGTTCAGCAAAAATAAGGTGGACTTGGTATGCCAAGTGGCGCGCCATAACGATAATATACACATTTATCAGCTTCATTCACAACAAAGGCAGCAGATGTTAAAGTTTTATCAAACTTCTCGTGCCATTGTTTAGGTGCTTGCTTTAGACCATATAACGATTTCAATAATCTACATACCTTATTTTTCCTGTCTACAAAACACAAAACCATCCGGTTGATCCATATAGATTTCTCCCTCCAACTCTCCATTAAGAAAAGCTGTCTTTACATCCATTTGATGGACATGTAGATTATAGGAAGATGCTAACGCAAGGAGCACACTGATGGTGGTTAGTCTGGCGACAGGAGAATAGGTATCAAAGAAATATTCTCCCTCTTTCTGGGAGTAACCCTTGGCCACAAGTCTTGCCTTGTACTTCTCAATAGTACCATCATGCCTTAGTTTCTTTTTAAAGATCCACCTACATCCTACAGGTTTACACCCGATAGGACGATCAGTGATCTCCCAAGTCCCGTTAGCCATGATAGAGTCCATCTCGCTACGGACTGCTTCTTTCCAATACTCAGCATCAGAAGATGCATAAGCCTCTGAAAGAGTCTTTGGCACATCATACACGAGGTATACAATAAAGTCATCACCAAAGGTTTTCTCAACCCTTTGTCTCTTGCTCCTGCGAGGAGCTTCTATGACTAGATTGTTATCCTCCTCAGGGATATCACATATTAGTTCAGAAATGGTAGGAAGTTCAGAAGTTAGATTATTCTCACTTTCAAAATTTCCAGTTTGAACATTTTCTCGACTCCATTATTGTGTTAGCAATAATCTCAGGAGTTTCTGATTTAACTGCTAAAAATCTATAGGCCATGCTATTATGAGCATATCCTAGAAAAATACAATCGATTATTTTAGGTCCAAACTTTCTCTTTTTCTGCAATGGTATATTGACCTTTGCCAAACACCCTCAAGTTCGCAGAAAATTGACATTCGGTTTTCTCCCCTTTCATCCCTCATATGGAGTAATATCACACTTTTTAGTGATTACTCTGTTTAAGACGAAAGTTGCTGTCAATATAGCTTCCCCTACCATGCCTTATGCATACCAAGATTTCTAACATGGCATTAACCAAGACTGTTAGTGTTCGGTTTTTCCTCTCATCTACCCCCATTTGATTGGGGTGAATATGGTGGTATAAATTCATGGACTATTCTATGCTCATGACAGAATTGGAAAAATTCAAGAGCGATGTACTCTTCTCCACGATCATACCTTAGTCTTTTTATTTTCTTCTCTAGTTGGTTCTCAACCTCGGCCTTATAAATCTTAAAGTGGTTTAAAGCTTCATCCTTAGTTTTTAGCAAAAACACATAACAATAATGTGTTGCATCATCAATAAAAGTTAAAAAATATCTTTTGCCTCCTTTTGTCAACAGTCCATTCATTTCACACAAATCTAAATGAAGTAGATCGAATGGTGCCAAGTTCTTTTCGTCCTCTAATCCCTTAAAGGGTCTGCGAGGTTGCTTTTCTTGCACACATGACTGGCACTTTGATCCTTTGACAATTTCACATTTTGGAATTAAATCTAATCTGGACATTCTAGCAATACTATCAAAACCAATATGACAGAAACGAGAATGCCAAATATTTGCCTCGCATTTATTTAAGCCAGTTGCAACATTCAGATTATAACAAGACTCTAAAGTACCTAGGCAGAACAAACCTCCGCTCTCATAGCCTTTACCAACAAAATTCCTAACTTAGACATTGCGCTTTATTTGACTCAAAGACTAGCTTATAATCGTCCCTACATAGTACAGAACCACTAACGAGGTTCTTGTTTATTGTAGGAGCATGCTGCACGTTCTTCAAGTGGATAATCTTTCCTGAAGTAAGCTTCAGATCCACCGTGCCAACACCAAGAACAGAAGCATGCGATCCGTTTTCCATTAGGACGAAGGAAGCCCCTGCTGCCTGGTAAGAAGAAAACAAGTAATATAAGAACATACGTGAACATTAGCACCGGTATCAATCCACCAATCAGTGGATTGATATGCTAAAAAAACAACAGAAGAATTACTATACCCTCCTGAAGTCGAGGCCTCGTCTATGATCACGTTAATGAGATTCTTTTTGGTCGTTCACCATCTTCGCTCTTGCGGAAATAATGCTTTTCGTCAGATGACCGTTTTTCCCACACACAAAGCAGGTGATGTTCCTCATATCGTTCTTCTTAGTATTCTTCTTAAAGCTAGTTGTCTTTTTCGGTTTGTTGGATTTGTACTTCTTTGCAACAGTTTTTTTTCTATAAAATTTGCATTGTTCTGACCAGAAGTGCTAGGTGCATCTTTTGATCTTGCCTTTTCTTCCACATCGAGTGCATCAATGAGATCTTCAACGGAAATCTCTTCTCTCTTGTGTTTCAAGCTAGTGGCAAAATCCCTCCAAGAAACATAAAATTTGACGACAATGCCCGCATCCACAAACTTAGGAGGCAACACAAAGCCCAGGTGCGCAATCTCACCAACCAATAGCTGGAGATCATGAGCTTGTCCAACTATGGACTTAGCCTCATCCATGCTAAAGTCGAAGAATTGCTCACAGATGTAGACCCAGCGACCTGCTTCTACCTCTGTATATTTGTGCTCTAGTGCATCCCACAACTTTGTGGCGGACTTATAGTCCATATACACATCGTAGAGCTGATATGCCAGAATGGTCAGAATGCAGCATAGGGCATTATTGTTTGCATTATCGAACTGCATATACTGGTCAATTATAAATAGATACTGCGGGTGGATTACCCACCACAGCCCCAAAGACATGAGCCAGAACTTGGCTCTAGTCTCCCATCTACAAAAATTCTGACCAGAAAACTTCTTAGGTTTCATAGCATCAGAAGCTCCAGCCATAGTGGTGTTGCAACAAAGTTTACAATAAGGTTTCTGGAATGTTGAACATGTGGGCAATATTTTAATTCCATATTTTAATAAAAGACATATCTTGCAAAAGACTAATGATGCATAAACCAGTACTAACAACATACAACTCATTATACTTCACAATATATGCAAAAAAAAATAGAATGTAATAAGTTAATCAGACGCACAAAAGACTTACAGTCGAGTTCGATGAAGAACAGGAAGCAGCGCAGACGCAGATGCAGACGAATTAGCCACACGAGTGGTCGCGCAGATGTGTGTCGCCTGAAACCTTATTGCCACCCCCGTAGGTCTTCACGGCAAAGAATGGTTCAGAGATACCACTCCCTTCTTCACAAAGGCACACAGAGAAGAAGAGTCGACGAGGTCCGACGCACAATATGACAAAGACATGTTTGCAGGGGAAGAAGAGAAAGAATGGAGCCACTGTCTATACACAATGCTCTGGACGTCTCCAGGCATATATATAGAGATGACTGGTAACTGACTGATTAAGTAGCCATTTACCTATTGGTAACTGACACACTTAACCAGTCATTTACCCATTGGTAACTTCCTGTCATCATCACCCAATAAAGCCTCAAATTCAAACGTTTGAATCTCATTCAAACAGAGAGAGAGAAAGATACATGGTTCAACCAAAACAAAGTGGACTTGGTGTGCCAAGTGACGCGCCACGTCACGTCACGCGATTTTTCACGCGAAAATACGCGAATACGCGCGCGCGTGTGTGTTTAGCCAAAGCCCTCCTCGTGCCACCCTCATCCATGTGTCACATGTTTCAAATAGTGATAAGGACTCCACCTTATATGTTAGTCACCTCCAGCTTGCCTTAACAATATGGTATTAAACCATACATGCTTTGAAATTATAGAAAATGAGACTCACTCATATGGGCCTAGTTCCAACACTTGGAGTGAACTCTGGCACATGCCTGCCGGGCCAATGCGTCAGATCCAATGAAACGTGGATCGCGTACGACTAGTTGGAAATCAATCACAGAGGCACATAACTGTTGAGGACCCGTTGCTGGCGAGTTTAGTCCGAACGATAACCTCGTAGATAAATATAGAATCGCATCAAACAATGCAAGAATACAAGAATAAAATAGTAGATTGAACACGAGATGTAGGGGCTTCTTGCTTCTCTTTCTCGCTTCTTCATCCGATCAATCCTTTACAATGACTAGCACCCTTTATTTATAGACTACAACCCCTACTAGGGTTTGGGATGGGTGCCTATACATGGGTCGGTCACGAGCCGAGCCCATAGTTTCCCAACACTCCCCTTGGGCAACCATTCTCACATGTTCAAGCCTTATCAAAACTCTATAAAAACTCGGTTGAAAAATTTTAGAGAAAAGTACATGACACACGCTCACACTGCGTACGAATTGCCTCGTTAAAACCTTAACCGAGAAACTTCAGAAAACTCGTTAAGGAAAAGAGTACAATCCACCCGATTTCATTAAATCTCCGTGATTTACTCTTTGGGTACTGATCTTCGTGATCAAGTTTCAATAATGAGTTCGTGAAGGTTCCCCAAATTCTACACTTCTCTAAGTCTTATCATTCAAATTCCACGTATGCACCTTTCAAAGTAAGAGTTTGCTTTTTAATACCTTCCAGGGTTCCAATGATGTTTAGATCATCTTCATACACTGAGATTATACAAAATTCATCCTGGGATCGTAGTATAAATACACAGGGATAATTCTCATTATTCGTGTAGTCTTTCTTGCATAAAAAGCTGCTTCAAGAAATTATACCACATCCTACCTAATTGGTTAACTTCGTATAGTGACTTTTTGATCTTCACATCGTACAAATTACTATCTGCTCTGTCTTGATTCTGGACAGGGATACATTCAGGTATCTTCATATAAATGTCCGAATCCAATATTCCATAAAGGTATGCTGTTACCACATCCATTAATTTCACTTTTAAATTCAAGTTTACTGCCATTGAGATTAAATACTAAAGGGTGGTTTCGCCCATGACCGGGGAATAGGTTTTTTCATAAACAACTCATGGATGTTGAGTGAAACCTTGTGCAATAAGGCTTGATTTACTTCATTATTTTCATTTCTCTTTTGAACAAATAGCAACTTATGCCCTACGGGGTGGACATGGGGAGGCGAGCGGCTTACTGGCTCAAACACCTTTCTTTTATTCAGAGAAAATAATTCTATTTCTATTGCTTTCTTCCAATCTTCTCAATCTGATCTTTTCTTACAGTCAGCGAGTGATGTAGGCTCTGGATCAAGATCGATGATTGTGGCTATTTTCTTTGCAAAATCATTGTCGACATTGGCTATTGTTTTATTCATAGATTCTCCCGAGGTCACAAAGTTTATAGCTATTTCTTCAAGGGGCGATTCTTCTAATGCTTCTACTTACTCACCGCTGATTTCAATTATGGGGGCAAGTCCCCTTAGTTTTCCAGCTCCGATATGTGCGCACACATCCATGCTGGTATCTCCTTTTATGGGGATGTTCAATTATGGTATATCTTTCCTAAAGGTTCCATACTAGTGCCAGGTCTCAACTAGCTCCCCTTCTGGTTCTGTGGAACTTTTGGTGATCGGCTGTGTCAAGTCCTTCTTATTCTTTTTCACCAAGCGTCCTCGGTTACTTGGATTTGAGGGCCAAAGTTCTCGCTCTTTTCGAGGCCTTAGGACGGGATTAGGGATACCTTCATCGGTATTTTAACCCTCTCTGGTGCATTGCGTGCAGGCACATGTGACTTGATCACGCTCTTCAAATTACTAAAGTGGTCAGGCAGATGATTTGGTAATGCTTGCAAATCAATTATCTTCTGGACTGCAATTGTCTTCTAGACTTCAATTGTCTTCTAGAGTTCAATTATTTTCTGGACTTCTCTATATGCTTCACTAGTGCGCGGATCATATGCATGGATTTCAATTATCTTCTGGACTTCAATTGTCTTCTGGAGTTTTCTATTTTTCAATATTTTTCATCAAGGGGTTGATTTCTCCCTAATGATGAAAAATAATACTCATCAAATATACTATTAGCGAAGCGGTCAGCATGCAAATTTCAAATATAGGGTTGAAATACTTGATTATGGATGTTTTCTCATAACCAACGTATATCCTAGACTGTAGGACCGTAAAGGCGACTAGGGGGGTGAATAGGCGCTTTCTTAACTTTCTCGCCTAAATCAAATACAACACGAACTTTACTCCTTTAGCTAAGAAAGTTAAGAAGATAAGTAAGCGCACAGTGGAAGCCTTGTGCTGGATTTGATAAACCCCTCAACCACACGACACAAATGGAGAAAAGAACTCACTGCTCAATCGGCATCTTGGCGGTCCGACCGGCTACCACGCGGCTCGGACCGATCATCAATCACGGCCGGACCGGCTATTAGTCGGCGGTCGGACCGCTGGATATCGGTTCGACCCGCGTAACTAGCGGTCGAAAGCAGCGGTCGGACCGCCGCTGCACAACCGGTCGCACTCGATCACCAAAGATCAAAATCAAGCCCAACTCCAAAACGAAATTTGATCCAACTTTTGATTCAACCAATGAAACTTGACCAAATTTCGAGCACACCTCCCTAATGATATTAGAGACCTATTTCTAGCGACGATCCTTCAGATCCACTTCGCAGACTCGATCTCTCAAGGTTTTACCAAAGAAGTGCATAAACCCTAGAATATGAAAAACTTGATTCAATACTTGCTTGTGGGGGTTAAAGATTTAGATGACTCTAGGAGTATTCCCACACATCAAAGCAAGATAAAATAGGTCAAGAGACCAAGCATAAACTTTTGAATCAAGGAAGCACCAAAATCATCCAAAAGAGAGAGAAGAACACAAAGGGAACAAATGACCTTTCAATTAAGCATCACAAGATTGTTTGATCACACTAGATGCTTACAAAGCCTCTCCAACAAGGAGGACAAGAGCTCACACAAGGAGCACACTCACAATCTCTCCAAACCCTAGCTTCTCCTCTCCTCTCCTCCAAACCCTAGAAAATGAAGAAGGGGGCTAAATGAATGCTTAGAGGGTTTTACATCTCCCCCCTTTCTATTTATACTAGAGGGCTAGGGTTTCACTTTTGGGACCACTTACACATGGGACCCACACACATAACTATTGAAGCAATCGCCTGCTTCACCACGTGTAGGTTGATCAGCGGTTCTCATCACGTCGCCAAACCTCTCTTGTCCAATCCCATCGAACCTCCCGTAAACTCGCACCGATATCCGCACCACTTTGATCCAACCAACCGCACCGAACTACCTGCTCGATCCATCTTGCCCATCTCGCACCATGCTTGAGTCACACGACCACCCAGATCCATGATCGCTCGACCTCACCTCTCCAAGCGTAGTCCCGATCCACCTCACCGTTGACGTCGTTGACCTGCAAGCCACCTGCACAGCAATAGACAAACAAATCGATTCCGGGAACAAGTTCTTCACAACTTGACCCACGTTAGCTCCGCAATGCAATATACAACAATAACGCATTGAAGTTCATACATTAAACACAATCAATACACAACAATGCCAACATGGCTAAGATTCAAGTCAACGGCGGTCTGACCGCCCCACTCCACCGGTCCGACCGATTTCAGGCCGGTCCGACCGATTTCATAACGGCGGTCGGACCGCCCGAAAGGACTTAGCCAAATTTTCAGCGTGAAAAACCGAAACCTTCTGGAAACTTCAACTGAATAGAACTTTTGACTGGGAGCTCCAAAAATGATGTGACCACATCCAGGAGACTCCCCTCACTTGCCTACACAACCTATTTTTGGCTCAGCCTCAAAAGCCACTTTTCATTTTGGCGGTCGGACCGGCAAGCACTGCCGGTCAGACCGTCCCACTGGCCGGTCGGACCGGCAACTCGCCGGCCGGACCGCCTGTCCTCGACAAACTCGAGCAAACCCGAAAACGCGTGATTTTGCAAACCAACAAAGCCATTGCCAATTGACTCATCATCCTGAGATCATGTACATATCCTCACAATATCCACATAGACTTTCGGAGAGATCCCATTGTAGTTCGTTGCGGTGGTGGTATAGGTACATAAGCTTGCAACCAAACCTTCGTAGATGAGAAATTTTCGATGCTGATACTTGCGCTAGTTGCATAGGTGAATGTATGTTATATGCCGACGGTCTAATATTGATGAGAGTTGCTGCGAGCAGGACTGTGTATCCCCAACATGTAGTTGGTAAATTATAATTCTTCAAAATTCTGCTAATCCATTCTGGTTGTGGACATGCGGTATGGAATGTTCTATTTTAATTCTCATTTTCATGCAATAATCATCAAATGACTTCAAGTAAATTCTCCAAAGGTTGTCCATTCCGTGGACTTCACATGATGATCGTGAAATTATTCTTAATGCTAATTATCTACAATATTAGTTTTGCGTGCGAGGTTTCGAGACAATAAACGACATACGACCATTTCGAGGAAGCATCGATGAACACCATAAAATACCTAAATGGCCCTAACAGGGCTATATAGGATCGCAAATGTCTCCTCGGATACGGTCTAGGAATGCGAGGATTTCATCCTTCACTTTCGTAACAAGAACCGTATGTGATAAACATCATAGACGGTTCCAATTATAAATCGTCTGTGATAAATACATATTACGATTTGGTTCTTGTTAATAATCGCTTATGATAAATACACATAACCGACTATTGTAGTTTATAACCGCCTGTGATACGTATCATAGACGGTTTATCCCACTAAACCGTCTGTGATAGTTCCTTCTATATCTAAAAACTTTCTGTTTTTCAGCTACTGGCATCAGGAGTATCACTAAAAAACCCGCTAATTTTACAAGTAGTTCAACACTTGTGCAAAGAACTTGGCGTACTCATACCTAATCCTACAGTCGTCGCTGTAGAATACGACGTATTCGTCCCACCCTTTCGTCACGTCGCAGCCGGTGCTCATGCACCGGTAGTTGTCCTCCGACAGTGCCCACACTCGACCCGGTGGCTCGGCCATCTTCCACATCGCCGCCTGGACCATGTCTGCAGCCTTCAGCACTGCTTGCACTCCCAGTTGGTCCTCTTGGCCGTTTCACACCCGCCGGCCTACTCACCCTCGACCTAGCTGATATATTGCTTCTAAACGCTGCGCGCCTCGCCAGCCGTGTAGTGGAAGAGACTGAACACATAGGTTGCGTCCTTATGGCCTGCGACGGCCCCCCGTTCGAGGAATACAAGGCCGCGCTGCATATCCTGGTACGCGAAGACGAGCGTGAGGCCGATGATGAAGCAGGCCTCTGGGTTGCCAGCGCCGGCCAGGTGGTTGACGACGGCGAGGTAGCGGTCGTTGTCCATCCACTTCATCGCCTCCTTCCGCTCCAGTGCAACACGCCTCCCCATAGCGCGTTCCTTGGACGTACATGGCCTTGCAACTCTAATATGCATACATATTTAAGACGTCAGAATTACTCCGTAGGAGAAAATTAAAATTAAGGCCAAATTAAGGGTGTTGTTGCTAGTCAGATTAGTGACATATTTCTCTAGTCAAATTAAAAGACTAACATGTATGCATACATGGATTGGTTGCCACAACAAACAGTAGTACGTGGCTCGTGGGTTGAAGAGGTTAGCCATGGGCTGAGGAGAGCTCACGGCCACGAGGCCGACAATGTTGACGACGATATCGTGAGGAAGAGCGATGGCGATCGCCAACCTCCTCGCCTTGGTCCTCACTGTCATGCTCCGTGTGCTCACCATGGTACGCAACGTACGATCTGTGAGTTTTCAATACCGTAGTGATCGAGTTTAAACTCCACTGGTTGTTGATGGAGGGTGCGAAAGACATGATTATTCTTTTAAAATGTATCACAATCTGAAACGAATCGTAACGTCAGCACGCGAGACGAAGAGACACATCGTAACGTTAGTGTGCGAGATAAAGAGACGCATCGCGCGGAAACCGAATGACTTAAACATCACAGACGATTTCAATTACAAACGGTCTATGATAAATACACGTCATAGACGGTTTTTTGTTAATAACCGTCTATGCTAATTATATCTCACAGACTGTTGTAGTTTATAACCGGGTGTGATACGTATCATAGACGGTTTATCCAAGTAAACCGCATGTGATAGTTCCTTCCATATCTAAAAAATATTTTATTTTTCTCCTGCTAGCATCATATATCAAAAGTATCGCTTGTTTAATGAAACTGTATACGTATCACAGGTGGTTCGTGACAAGAACCGTCTGTAATATTCCAAGACTGTCGATCGGTTCAAAACTGTTTTCCGTAATACATATCACAGACGGTTCTTAACACTTGTACATCAATTAATCGACAGGTATACCCATTTCATCTATAAATAACTCTATGTACCCTTCGTTTGCAATGGCTGAGTCTAACTTTTTCGAATCACGTGAGTCGTTCACAGCGTACATTGCCAAAGCAGGGAGTCACGTGGAAGGGAACACCACACTGCGACATGTGACACAAATCTCTGGTACCCGCAAGTAAACAATAATCCTACATCACACTTCGTATTACAAACCGTCTGTGATACTTCACAAACGGTTCTTAATACGAACCGTCTGTGATATTAGATCATTACAGACGGTTCTTAGCATATCCAGTAATAGAGACGGTCGTGCTGGTAAAACTGTCTATGATTACCGTTAACACTGACGGTTTTGAAAAACTGTAAACGTCCAGTATTAACCTTTTCGTAGTAATGTACTCAATTTATATGGTTGTATGCATCTTGCATGGCTTTAGCAGGTGCTGCAAGCGGCATCTCAGTGTCCGTTGTCGCCAAGGCTTCTCAAGCAAAAACTTGAAGCACTAATCCTCTGGTAAAAATCCCTCGACATTAACCACCTATGCTTTTCTGGTAGACACTCATATATAGTAGTTCTGATTTCCTTTCTTTCGTGCATATGTTAAATTGAAGGTTTCGGTTACTTCGGTCGTCGGGTCCAAGAATTCTTCGGAAACACCAAAATCTACACATGCGAATAGACCTAAATAAATAAAATAATTCCAAATAAAATCCAAAAATTACCAAACTGGAACGAAAAGAAATGTAGTGAATTTAGATGAAAAGAAATGTACTGAATTTAGACGAAAAGAAATGTACTGAATTTAGATAAATTTGGATATTTGAATCACTCAAATCAGAGTTCGAACGAAGGAGAACAGACTCTTGAAAGTTTTGAAATCACGTGATCGGAAGGAGATTATGACTGATTGGAAGGAGGTTCGACTGGTCGAAAGGTTTCGGCCACTTGATCGAAAGATGTTCAACTGGCGGCGACGAAGAGAGCGGTGGCGAGGTGGCCAGCGGTGAGGCTCGCTGGAGCGGTCAAGGACGATGGGGCGCTCCAGTGGTTCTTCGGCGGTGGGGAGGTGCATACCGGGTAGGTCGCGATCTTGCGAAGCCAACGGCGAAGATCACGTCAGCGGAGAAGCTTGACGGCGGTGCTGGAGGTGGTGGCGCGAGCTCAAGTCGGTGGCAATGAAACTCGAAGCGAGGCGAAACGAGGGCGAAAGAGAGAGAGAGAGAGAGAGAGAGAGAGAGAGTCTGACACTAAACAGGGGCAAAAGGGCTCCATTTAAATAAGGAGGGGAAAACCGGGCGACAAAGTGGAGCGGCGGGATTCACGGCGGCACGGCAAAGACGACATTTAATACGTATGTCGCTGAGGGGACGACGACATTTAATGCGCATACCGCTGAGGAGGGGACGTCATGTAATGTGCACGGCGCGGCGGAGGCGACGACATTTAATGCGTATGTCGTTGAGGGGGCGATGGTATTTAATGTGCACGGCGCTAAGAAAAAAAGAGGAAGAAAGGATGTGCCGAGGTGAGAATGGTCGAAACCAAAGAGGTGGTGCGGTGATAGGAACGGACCGACGGGAATTCAGAACAGTCAAAGAAATTAGACTTTAAATACCAAAGAACTCCAATAAACTCAAAATAAACTAAATTTGAATTAATTAAAATTTAATTAATTCATACTAAATTGTTTTTATTGTCTAACATTTCAAGTTAAGTTTTAGCCACATCAACGAGAATCAAATGATTATTTTTGTTTTTTTAAAAAAATTTAAAATTAGAATATTACACACGAGTTCATAGGAGTTGAGGAGGAAGACATAGGCGGAGGGGGTGGAAGCGACACGCAGGCCGGTCGAAAGAGGAGGTGGACGGAGGAACTCAAGTGCCACCGGGCACGTCGGGGCGTGGCGCGGGACCCCAAGGTGGCGTGGACTGGGCGGAGACGCAGGCGGCCGGCCGTGTCGGCGCAGGCGCGCGGCAGGTCGTCGTACGCACGTGGTAAGCGAAGCATTTTCCAACAAAAAAAAATAACCATCGTCGTGAGCCTGTGATTAGTACAGAAAAAAAGAGAGGAAAACGCTGTGTTTAACCAAGCACAAGACTGCATTAGTACTGTAGTATTAGTGGTAGGACATCTAGCTTCGCAATTATAGTATAGTAAACACACGAACAAAAGTTTAATGATTCAAGCATTATCACACGACGGATATGCGCAGACAAGCTGCTCGGCTTCATTTCTTCGGGAGCACCGCGCCGTCGTGAAGCGCCTCGGAGAGCCTCTGCAACGCAGCGTAGGAAGAGCCGTCCTCCTCGACGGCGTTCCGGCACACGGCCTTCATCTCCGCGGCCTTCTCCCTCGCCTTCCTCCCCTCCTCGCCACCACCCATCAGGGACTTCACCGTCCGTTCCAGCTCCGCCGCCTCGACGAAGTTGTCCCGCTTTCTGTCCACCTTCAGCGGCACGGCCACGCCCATGTCGGCCACGAGCTCGAACGCGTTCAGGTGCTGCTCCGCGTACAGCGGCCACGGCGCCATCGGCACGCCGTACCACAGGCTCTCCAGCACCGAGTTCCACCCGCCGTGCGTCACGAAGCCCCCCACGGCAGGGTGGGCGAGGATGTCCTTCTGCGGCGCCCACGTCGGCCACACGAGGCCCTTGCCCTTCGTCCTCTCCAAGAAACTGTCCGGGAGGAGCTCGTCTAGGTTCGCGTCCGTCGGGTGCTCCGACCCGTCCGGCGCGCCGGCGCCGGACACGGCCGCAGGCGGGCCCCGCAGGACCCACAGGAAGCCGTGGCCGCACCGCTCGAGCGCGGTGGTGATCTCCACCACCTGCGCCGCCTCGAACCAGCCCATGCTCCCGAAGCAGAGGAACACCACCGACGACGGCGGTTGAGCGTCGAGCCACGCGATGCACTCGTGCGGCGGCTCGGAAGAGTCCTTGTTGGTGGTGGTGCTGCTGCCAAGCGAGAGCACGGGACCGATTGGGTACACCGGCGGCGCGGTGCGCCCAGGCACGGCGTGGCCGTCGGTGACGGCCGCGAGGGGCCCCGGCTCGAGTTCGTCTGCAGTGTTTGCGATGATGCCCGTGGCTTCCATGAAGCGGTCGCCGAGGCGCACGAACCACGTGTAGTTGGGGCTCTTCTTGTCCACCACCGGGCACGGCATGGATGCCGGCGGTATTGGCGGCAACCCGGGCACGTGGACCTCCCCGTCCACCTCGTCGAACTCCACTGTGACCACCTCGTGGAGCACGGGTAGGTGCAGCATGAGCGCGAGCATGCCGCCAGTGGACGACATGAACACGTAGGACGGCACCCCGAGCTCGCGGGCCACGTCGACCATGGGCGCGGCGAACATGTCCAGCACGAGCGCGGCGACGGGGCACGCCATCCCCGCGACGGCGTCCCTGACGTGGGGCGCGTGGAGCTGGATGTACCGCGCGATGAACTCCTCGACGCCGGCGGCGTCGGCGGGCGGATCGACGGCGGGGAGGCGGTGGAAGCGGATGTCGAGGCCGGAGGTGGCCTCGCGGCGGACGTGCGCCTCGACCTCGGAGGTGGCCTCGGCGGTGGGCGGGCGCATGACTAACAGCGTGATGGAGAAGGCGCGGCCGCCGCCGAGGAGGATGCGCTTGCAGGACTCGAGCATGGACATGAGGTGGCCGGAGCCCCACTCCGGCAGGAGCACCAGCGTGGGCGCGGGTGTAGCTGCCATTGCTTGTCCAGCCTTACTGGACTTGCTATTAGCTAATGAATGGATGATTATAGCTAGGAATACGATTGCTTTGCTTTAGGAAAATTCGCCAGATGAGCAGTGGCGCTGGCAACTTGTACAAAATAATGGATACCATCGATAGTGATCGACAGTGTGGAAGTGGCGAAATTGGACTTTGGTGAGGAAGCAATGATATAATAGGAAAAATGAGCAGCGAAGATGCTTTTCATCTGATTTACCAGATTTTTTTGGACGGTTGGGCACGGGTGATTTGTTAAGGGTATAATATACTTCTCTTTATATTTTTTTGTGAGAGTATTATAGACTTTTTCAACTAAGGATGAAAATATTACCCTTGTGGTATGTGATACCTAGGTATGCTATTAAAATTCTACCCTTCGGGATTATGCTACTCGTACTGCTAAGTTCATAACTAATCTAAATCATTGGATGAAAGAGAATGAACGAATAATATTAAATTGAGTGTACCGTGAAATTGGACATTAAATTAGGTGTACCGTTAAAAAAAAAACTCTAAAACGAAGGCGTATTTTTCGGTACATACACCCTTACGAATTAGCACAACACTTTTTGGTTGTTTCAGCAGACTTTCTATAGTTAGCAATCAGCAAACATTTGAACAATTGTACGGTAGCGGTAGCTGACTAATTCTCAGATCTGTATCTCTGGTAAGTTGCAACACGATATTAACTCACAATTTGGAGCTCAATCATCGTGTCTGGTTTTAACAAAGCGTTTTCGATCTGCACGTTCAGTGTGAACAAGTAATGGCCTGTTTGGTTCGAAGGACTCAACAGTGAATGGACCATCTGATTCCACCAAATTTGTGAAATAATCCCATGATAGACCGATCAATCCTTGTACTGGGCGATCCCTCGCGCCCAAACACACCGTAAGCCGACGAGACGGGCGACCGTGGCCAAATTTGTGCCGGATCAGAATTCGAAGCCGACGCAATAAACAAATGATGCCGCCGGGCGCGCGCCCCGAAGTTAAGACCAGCGGACTAATGCGTGGCAACTCCGATGCATCGAAGAATTCAAAGCCGTCGCAATAAACAAATGATGCCGCTGGGGCCACGCTGGCTCGAGTTAGACCAGCGGACTAATGAGTGGGCAACACGGATTTGCTCTGGTTTTTCGGTGCTTGATCTCCTTGCTATCTTTAGTGGTAGTTTAGTTCCCGCGTCTCTGTCTGTGCCAACGTTTCTACCGGGCAGATATTGCCCGTTTGACTCACCCGTGTAGAGCTTGATGTTGAATACGTGGGTAATATTTTAATTTTATATTTTAATAAAAAATATATATTATAAAAGATTAATAATGTATAAACCAGTATTAACAGCAGTCAACTCATTATATTTCACAGTATATGAAAAAAAGCAGAATATAATAAGTCAATCGGACGTACGAAAGACTTACAGTTGAGTTCGATGAAGAACGAGAAGCGTATGACAGCGAGAATCGACCACACGGCGGTTAATCGACCACACGAGCGGTTATGTGAGTCGTCGAGAAACCTTATTGCCGCCCGAATAAGAGCGATGTCTTCACGGCAAGAATAGTTCGAGATACCGCCCCTTCTTCACGGCGCTTCAAGCTAAGAATAAGAGTCGACGAGGTCCGGATGGCGCAGATGACAAAGACAGTTTAAATATATTATACTTCTTTATCATTTTGGAAGAAGAGAAGAAATGGAGGCATACGATTTTAAGTGTCTATACGCAATGCTATGAACGTAAGTAGCCATTTACTATATATATATATATATATATAATCGATACACTTAACCATATATGTGTGTGTGTGTGTGTGTGTGTGTGTGTGTGATGTGTGTGATTAAGTAGCCATTTACTATTACCCATCGTAATAGCATCATCATCATCACCCAATAAAGCCTCAAATTCAAATATTTGAATCTCATTCAAACAGAGAGAGATACATGGTTCAGCAAAAATAAGGTGGACTTGGTCTGCCAAGTGGCGCGCCATAACGATAATATACACATTTATCAACTTCATTCACAACAAAGCCAGCAGATGTTAAAATTTTATCAAACTTCTCATGCCATTGTTTAGGTGCTTGCTTTAGATCATATAACGATTTCAATAATCTACATACCTCATTTTCCTGTCCAGAAATCACAAAACCATCCGGTTGATCCATATAGATTTCTCCCTCCAACTCTCCATTAAGAAAAGCTGTCTTTACATCCATTTGATGGGCATGTAGATTATAGGAAGATGCTAACGCAAGGAGCACACTGATGGTGGTTAGTCTGACGACAGGAGAATAGGTATCAAAGAAATATTCTCCCTCTTTCTGGGAGTAACCCTTGGCCACAAGTCTTACCTTGTACTTCTCAATAGTACCATCAGGCCTTAATTTCTTTTTAAAGATCCACTTACATCCTACAGGTTTACACCCGATAGGACGATCAGTGATCTCCCAAGTCCCGTTAGCCATGATAGAGTCCATCTCGCTACGGACTGCTTCTTTCAATACTCAGCATCAGAAGATGCATAAGCCTCTGAAAGAGTCTTTGGCACATCATGCACGAGGTATACAATAAAGTCATCACCAAAGGTTTTCTTAACCCTTTGTCTCTTGCTCCTGCGAGGAGCTTCTATGACTAGATTGTTATCCTCCTCAGGGATATCACATATTAGTTCAGAAATGGTGGGAAGTTCAGAAGTTAGATTATTCTCACTTTCAAAATTTCCAGTTTGAACATTTTCTCGACTCCATTATTGTGTTAGCAATAATCTCAGGAGTTTCTGATTTAAATGCTAAAAATCTATAGGTCATGCTATTATGAGCATATCCTAGAAAAATACAATCGATTGTTTTAGGTCCAAACTTTCTCTTTTTCGACAATGGTATATTGACCTTTGCCAAACACCCTCAAGTTCGCAGAAAATTGACATTCGGTTTTCTCCCCTTTCATCCCTCATATGGAGTAATATCACACTTTTTAGTGATTACTCTGTTTAAGACGAAAGTTGTTGTCAATATAGCTTCCCCTACCATGCCTTATGCATACCAGTACTCTCTAACATGGCATTAACCAAGACTGTTAGTGTTCGGTTTTTCCTCTCATCTACCCCCATTTGATTGGGGTGAATATGGTGGTATAAATTCATGGACTATTCTATGCTCATGACAGAATTGGAAAATTCAAGAGCGATGTACTCTTCTCCACGATCATACCTTAGTCTTTTTATTTTCTTCTCTAGTTGGTTCTCAACCTCGGCCTTATAAATCTTAAAGTGGTTTAAAGCTTCATCATTAGTTTTTAGCAAAAACACATAACAATAATGTGTTGCATCATCAATAAAAGTTAAAAAAATATCTTTTGCCTCCTTTGTCAACAGTCCATTCATTTCACACAAATCTAAATGAAGTAGATCGAATGGTGCCAAGTTCTTTTCGTCCTCTAATCCCTTAAAGGGTCTGCGAGGTTGCTTTTCTTGCACACATGACTGGCACTTTGATCCTTTGACAATTTCACATTTTGGAATTAAATCTAATCTGGACATTCTAGCAATACTATCAAAACCAATATGACAGAAACGAGAATGCCAAATATTTGCCTCGCATTTATTTAAGCCAGTTGCAACATTCAGATTATAACAAGACTCTAAAGTACCTAGGCAGAACAAACCTCCGCTCTCATAGCCTTTACCAACAAAATTCCCGAACTTAGACATTGCAGTTTTATTTGACTCAAAGACTAGCTTATAATCGTCCCTACATAGTACAGAACCACTAACGAGGTTCTTGTTTATTGTAGGAGCATGCTGCACGTTCTTCAAGTGGATAATCTTTCCTGAAGTAAGCTTCAGATCCACCGTGCCAACACCAAGAACAGAAGCATGCGATCCGTTTTCCATTAGGACGAAGGAAGCCCCTGCTGCCTGGTAAGAAGAAAACAAGTAATATAAGAACATACGTGAACATTAGCACCGGTATCAATCCACCAATCAGTGGATTGATATGCTAAAAAAACAACAGAAGAATTACTATACCCTCCTGAAGTCGAGGCCTCGTCTATGATCACGTTAACATCATTCTTTTTTGGCTGTTCACCATCTCTGCTCTTGCGGAAATAACAGTCTTTCGTCGTATGACCGTTTTTCCCACACACAAAGCAGGTGATGTTCCTCATATCGTTCTTCTTAGTATTCTTCTTAAAGCTAGTTGTCTTTTTCGGTTTGTTGGATTTGTACTTCTTTGCAATGCTTTTTTCTATAAAATTTGCATTGTTCTGACCAGAAGTGCTAGGTGCATCTTTTGATCTTGCCTTTTCTTCCACATCGAGTGCATCAATGAGATCTTCAACGGAAATCTCTTCTCTCTTGTGTTTCAAGCTAGTGGCAAAATCCCTCCAAGAAACATAAAATTTGGCGACAATGCCCGCATCCACAAACTTAGGAGGCAACACAAAGCCCAGGTGCGCAATCTCACCAACCAATAGCTGGAGATCATGAGCTTGTCCAACTATGGACTTAGCCTCATCCATGCTAAAGTCGAAGAATTACTCACAGATGTAGACCCAGCGACCTGCCTCTGCCTATGTATATTTGTGCTCTAGTGCATCCCACAACTTTGTGGTGGACTTATAGTCCATATACACATCGTAGAGCTGATATGCCAGAATGGTCAGAATGCAGCCTAGGGCAGTATTGTTTGCATTATCGAACTGCATATACTGGTCAATCATAAATAGATACTGCGGGTGGATTACCCACCACAGCCCCAAAGACATGAGCCAGAACTTGGCTCTAGTCTCCCATCTACAAAAATTCTGACCAGAAAACTTCTAAGGTTTCATAGCATCAGAAGCTCCAGCCATAGTGGTGTTGCAACAAAGTTTACAATAAGGTTTCTGGAATGTTGAACATGTGGGCAATATTTTAATTCCATATTTTAATAAAAGACATATCTTGCAAAAGACTAATGATGCATAAACCAGTACTAACAGCATACAACTCATTATACTTCACAATATATGCAAAAAAATAGAATGTAATAAGTTAATCAGACGCACAAAAGACTTACAGTCGAGTTCGATGAAGAACAGGAAGCAGCGCAGACGCAGATGCAGACGAATTAGCCACACGAGTGGTCGCGCAGATGTGTGCTGCCCAGAAACCTTATTGCCACCCCCGTGCAGGTCTTCACGCCAGCAATGGTTCAGAGATACCACTCCCCTTCTTCACGGTGCACACAGAGAAGAAGAGTCGACGAGGTCCAGACGGCACAATATGACAGCACATGTTTGCAGGGGAAGAAGAGAAAGAATGGAGCCACTGTCTATACACAATGCTCTGGACGTCTCCAGGCATATATATAGAGATGACTGGTAACTGACTGATTAAGTAGCCATTTACCTATTGGTAACTGACACACTTAACCAGTCATTTACCCATTGGTAACTTCCTGTCATCATCACCCAATAAAGCCTCAAATTCAAACGTTTGAATCTCATTCAAACAGAGAGAGAGAAAGATACATGGTTCAGCCAAAACAAAGTGGACTTGGTCTGCCAAGTGACGCGCCACGTCACGTCACGCGATTTTTCATGTGAAAATACGCGAATGCGCGCGCGCGTGTGCGCGTGTGTGTGTTTAGCCATAGCCCTCCTCGTGCCACCCTCATCCATGTGTCACATGTTTCAAAGAGTGATAAGGACTCCACCTTATATGTTAGTCACCTCCAGTTTGCCTTAACAATATGATATTAAACCATACATGCTTTGAAATTATAGAAAATGGGCCTCACTCATATGGGCCTAGTTCCAACACTTGAAGGTGAACTCTGGCACATGCCTGCCGGGCCAATGCGTCAGATCCAATGAAACGTGGATCGCGTACGACTAGTTGGAAATCAATCACAGAGGCACATAGCTGTTGAGGATCCGTTGCTGGCGAGTTTAGTCCGAACGATAACCTCGTAGATAAATATAGAATCGCATCAAACAATGCAAGAATACAAGAACAAAATAGTAGATTGAACACAGAGATGTAGGGGGCTTCTTGCTTCTCTTTACTGCTCTTCATCCGATCAATCCTTTACAATGACTAGCACCCTTTATTTATAGACTACAACCCCTACTAGGGTTTGGGATGGGGTGCCTATACATGGGCTGGCTGCTGAGCCGAGCCCATAGTTTCCCAACACTCCCCCTTGGGCAACCATTCTCACATGTTCAAGCCTTATCAAAACTCTATAAAAACTCAGTTGAAAAATTTTAGAGAAAAGTACATGACACACGTTCTGCTGCGTTGCACGAATTGCCTCGTTAAAACCTTAACCGAGAAACTTCAGGAAAACTCGTTAAGGGAAAAAGAGTACAATCCACCCGATTTCATTAAATCTCCAGGATTTACTCTTTGGGTACTCGATCTTCGTGATCAAGTTTCAATAATGAGTTCGTGAAGGTTCCCCCCTGAATTCTACACTTCTCTAAGTCTTATCATTCAAATTCCACGTATGCACCTTTCAAAGTAAGAGTTTGCTTTTTAATACCTTCCAGGGTTCCAATGATGTTTAGATCATCTTCATACACTGAGATTATACAAAATCCATCCTGGGATCGTTGTATAAATACACAAGGATAATTCTCATTATTCGTGTAGTCTTTCTTGCATAGAAAGTTGCTTCAAAAAATTATACCACATCATGCCTGATTGGTTAACTTCGTATAGTGACTTTTTGATCTTCACATCGTACAAATTCCTATCTGCTCTGTCTTGATTCTGGACAGGGATACATTCAGGTATCTTCATATAAATGTCCGAATCCAATATTCCATAAAGGTATGCTGTTACCACATCCATTAATTTCACTTTTAAATTCAAGTTTACTGTCATTGAGATTAAATATCTAAAGGGTGGTTTCGCCCATGACCGGGGAATAGGTTTTTTTATAAACAACTCATGGATGTTGAGTGAAACCTTGTGCAACAAGGCTTGATTTACTTTATTATTTTTATTTCTCTTTTGAACAAATAGCAACTTATGCCCTACGGGGTGGACATGGGGAGGCGAATGGCTTATTGACTCAAACACCTTTCTTTTATTCAGAGAAAATAATTATATTTCTATTGCCTTCTTCCAATCTTCTCAATCTGATCTTTTCTTAGATTCAGCGAGTGATGCAGGCTCTGGATCAAGATCGATGATTGTGGCTATTTTCTTTACAAAATCATTGTCGACATTGGCTATTGTTTTATTCATAGATTCTCCCGAGGTCACAAAGTTTATAGCTATTTCTTCAAGGGGCGATTCTTCTAATGCTTCTACTTGCTCACCGCTGATTTAAATTATAGGGGCAAGTCCTTTTAGTTTTCCAGCTCCGATATGTGCGCACACATCCATGCTGGTATCTCCTTTTATGGAGATGTTCAATTATGGTATATCTTTCCTAAAGGTTCCATACTAGTGCCAGGTCTCAACTAGCTCCCCTTCTGGTTCTGTGGAACTTTTGGTGATCGACTGTGTCAAGTCCTTCTTATTCTTTTTCACCAAGCGTCCTCGGTTACTTCGGATTTGAGGGGCCAAAGTTCTCGTCTTTTCAGAGGCCTTAGGACGGGATTAGGGATACCTTCATCGGTATTTCAACCCTCTCTGGTGCATTGCGTGCAGGCACATGCGACTTGATCACGCTCTTCAAATTACTAAAGTGGTCAGGCAGATGATTTGGTAATGTTTGCAAATCAATTATCTTCTGGACTGCAATTGTCTTCTAGACTTCAATTGTCTTCTAGAGTTCATTTATTTTCTGGACTTCTCTATATGCTTCACTAGTGCGCGGATCATATGCATGGATTTCAATTATCTTCTGGACTTCAATTGTCTTCTGGAGTTTTCTATTTTTCAATATTTTTCATCAAGGGGTTGATTTCCTCCCCTAATGATGAAAAATAATACTCATCAAATATACTATTAGCGAAGCGGGCTGCATGCAAATTTCCAGTCATAGGGTTGAAATACTTGATTATGGATGTTGTCTCATAACCAACGTATATCCTAGACTGTAGGACCGTAAAGGCGACTAGGGGGGGTGAATAGGCGCTTTCTTAACTTTCTCGCCTAAATAAAATACAACACGAACTTTACTCCTTTAGCTAAGAAAGCTAAGAAGATCAGTAAGCGCACAGTGGAAGCCTTGTGCTGGATTTGATAAACCCCTCAACCACACGACACAAATGGAGAAAAGAACTCACCGCTCAATCGGGTAATCGCGGTCCGACCGGCTACACGCGCGCTCGGACCGATCATCAATCGGGATCGGACCGGCTATTAGTCGGGCGGTCGGACCGTTGGATATCGGTTCGACCCGGCGTAACTAGCGGTTCGAAGCAAAGCGGTCGGACCGCTGCTGCACAACCGGCGACCGTTCACCCAAAGATCAAAATCAAGCTCAACTCCAAAACGAAATTTGATCCAACTTTTGATTCAACCAATGAAACTTGACCAAATTTCGAGCACACCTCCCTAATGATATTAGAGACCTATTTCTAGCGACGATCCTTCAGATCCACTTCGCAGACTGATCTCTCAAGGTTTTACCAAAGAAGTGCATAAACCCTAGAATATGAAAACTTGATTCAATACTTGCTTGTGGGGTTAAAGATTTAGATGACTCTAGGAGTATTCCCACACATCAAAGCAAGATAAAATAGGTCAAGAGACCAAGCATAAACTTTTGAATCAAGGAAGCACCAAAATCATCCAAAAGAGAGAGAAGAACACAAAGGGAACAAATGACCTTTCAATTAAGCATCACAAGATTGTTTGATCACACTAGATGCTTACAAAGCCTCTCCAACAAGGAGGACAAGAGCTCACACAAGGAGCACACTCACAATCTCTCCAAACCCTAGCTTCTCCTCTCCTCTCCTCCAAACCCTAGAAAATGAAGAAGGGGGCTAAATGAATGCTTAGAGGGTTTTACATCTCCCCCCTTTCTATTTATACTAGAGGGCTAGGGTTTCACTTTTGGGACCACTTACACATGGGACCCACACACATAACTATTGAAGCAATCGCCTGCTTCACCACGTGTAGGTTGATCAGCGGTTCTCATCACGTCGCCAAACCTCTCTTGTCCGAATCCCATCGGAACCTCCCAGAAACTCGCACCGATATCCGCACCACCTGATCCAACCAGCTGCACCGAACTACCCGTTCGATCCATCTTGCCCATCCTGCACCATGCTTGAGTCACACGACCTCACCCGGTATCCATGATCGCTCGACCTCGCCTCCAAGCGTAGTCCCGATCCACCTCACCGCTGACGCCGCTGACCGCAAGCCACCGCATGCGAATAGACAAACAAATCGATTCCGGGAACAAGTTCTTCACAACTTGACCCACGTTAGCTCCGCAATGCAATATACAACAATAACGCATTGAAGTTCATACATTAAACACAATCAATACACAACAATGCCAACAGGCTAAGATTCAAGTCAACGGCGGTCCGACCGCCCCACTCCACCGGTCCGACCGATTTCAGCCGGTCCGACCGATTCATAACGGCGGCCGGACCGCCCGAAGGACTTAGCCAAATTTCCAGCGTGGAAAACCGAAACCTTCCGAAACTTCAATCAATAGAACTTTTGACCGAGCTCCAAAATGATGTGACCACATCCGTGAGACTCCTCACTTGCCTACACAACCTATTTTTGGCTCACCAAAAGCCACTTTTCATTTTGGCGGTCGGACGGCAAGCATCGCCGGCCGATCGTCCCATCGCCGGCCGGACCGCAACTCGCCGGTCGGACCGCCTGTGTCCCGACAAACTCGGAGCAAACCCAAAACGCGTGATTTTGCAAACCAACAAAGCCATTGCCAATTGACTCATCATCCTGAGATCATGTACATATCCTCACAATATCCACATAGACTTTCGGAGAGATCCCATTGTAGTTCGTTGCGGTGGTGGTATAGGTACATAAGCTTGCAACCAAACCTTCGTAGATGAGAAATTTTCGATGCTGATACTTGCGCTAGTTGCATAGGTGAATGTATGTTATATGCCGACGGTCTAATATTGATGAGAGTTACTGCGAGCAGGACTGTGTATCCCCAACATGTAGTTGGTAAATTATAATTCTTCAAAATTCTGCTAATCCATTCTGGTTGTGGACATGCGGTATGGAATGTTCTATTTTAATTCTCATTTTCATGCAATAATCATCAAATGACTTCGAAGTAAATTCTCCAGTGTTGTCCATTCTGGTGGACTTCACATGATGATCAGGGAAATTATTCTTAATGCTAATTATCTACAATATTAGTTTTGCAGAAGCGAGGTTTCTCGTAGACAATAAATGTGCATACGACCATTTCGAGGAAGCATCGATGAACACCATAAAATACCTAAATGGCCCTAACAGGGGCTATATAGGATCGCAAATGTCTCCCTGGATACGGTCTAGGAATGCAGGGATTTCATCCTTCACTTTCAGAACAAGAACCGTATGTGATAAACATCATAGACGGTTCCAATTATAAATCGTCTGTGATAAATACATATTACAGACGGTTCTTGTTAATAATTGTCTATGATAAATACACATAACCGACTATTGTAGTTTATAACCGTCTGTGATACGTATCATAGACGGTTTATCCCACTAAACCGTCTGTGATAGTTCCTTCTATATCTAAAAACTTTCTGTTTTTCGGCTACTGGCATCAGGAGTATCACTAAAAAACCCGCTAATTTTACAAGTAGTTCAACACTTGTGCAAAGAACTTGGCGTACTCATGCCTAATCCTACAGTCGTCGCTGTAGAAGACGACATATTCGTCCCACCCTTTTGTCATGTCGCAGCCGGTGCTCATGCACCGGTAGCCGTCCTCCGACAGTGCCCACACTCGACCCGGTGGCTCGGCCATCTTCCACATCGCCGCCTGGACCATGTCCGCAGCCTTCGGCACTGCTTGCACTCCCGGTTGGTCCTCTTGGCCGTTTCACACCCGCCGGCCTACTCACCCCCGACCTAGCTGATATATCGCCGGCCGTGTAGAGGAAGAGACTGAACACGTAGGTTGCGTCCTTATGGCCTGCGACGGCCCCCCGTTCGAGGAATACAAGGCCACGCTGCATATCCTGGTACGCGAAGACGAGCGTGAGGCCGATGATGAAGCCGGCCTCTGGGTTGCTAGCGCCGGCCAGGTGGTTGACGACGGCGAGGTAGCGGTCGTTGTCCAGCCACTTCATCGCCCCCTTCCGCTCCAGTGCCACACGCCTCCCCATAGCGCGTTCCTTGGACGTACATGGCCTTGCAACTCTAATATACATACATATTTAAGACGTCAGAATTACTCCGTAGGAGAAAATTAAAATTAAGGCCAAATTAAGGGTGTTGTTGCTAGTCAGATTAGTGACATATTTCTCTAGTCAAATTAAAAGACTAACATGTATGCATACATGCATTGGTTGCCACAACAAACAGTAGTACGTGGCTCGTAGGTTGAAGAGGTTAGCCATAGGCTGAGGAGAGCTCGCGGCCACGAGGCCGACGATGTTGACGACGATATCGTGAGGAAGAGCGATGGCGATCGCCAACCTCCTCGCCTTGGTCCTCACTGTCATGCTCCGTGTGCTCACCATGGTACGCAACGTACGGTCTGTGAGTTTTCAATACAGTAGTGATCGAGTTTAAACTCCACTGGTTGTTGATGGAGGGTGCGAAAGACATGATTATTCTTTTAAAACGTATCACAAACTGAAACGAATCGTAACGTCGGCATGCGAGACAAAGAGACACATCGTAACGTCAGTGTGCGAGATAAAGAGACGCATCGCGCGGGAACCGAATGACTTAAACATCACAAACGGTTCCAATTACAAACGGTCTATGATAAATACACGTTATAGACGGTTTTTGTTAATAACCGTCTATGCTAATTATATATCACAGACTGTTGTAGTTTATAACCGGGTGTGATACGTATCACAGACGGTTTATCCCAGTAAACCGCATGTGATAGTTCCTTCCATATCTAAAAAATATTTTATTTTTCTCCTGCTAGCATCATATATCAAAAGTATCGCTTGTTTAATGAAACTGTATACGTATCACAGATGGTTCGTAACAAGAACCGTCTGTAATATTTCAAGACTGTCGATCGGTTCAAAACTGTTATCCGTAATACATATCACAGACGGTTCTTAACACTTGTACATCAATTAATCGACATGTATACCCATTTTATCTATAAATAACTCTATGTACCCTTCGTTTGCAATGGCTGAAGCTAACTTTTTCGAATCACGTGAGTCGTTCACAACGTACATTGCCAAAGCAGGGAGTCACGTGGAAGGGAACACCACACTGCGACATGTGACACAATCTCTGGTACCCGCAAGTAAACAATAATCCTACATCACACTTCGTATTACAAACCGTCTGTGATACTTCACAAACGGTTCTTAATACGAACCGTCTGTGATATTAGATCATTACAGACGGTTCTTAGCATATCCAGTAATAGAGACGGTCATGCTGGTAAAACTGTCTATGATTACCGTTAACACTGACGGTTTTGAAAACCTGTAAGCGTCCAGTATTAACCTTTTCGTAGTAATGTACTCAATTTATATGGTTGTATGCATCTTGCATGGCTTTAGCAGGTGCTGCAAGCGCCATCTCAGTGTCCGTTGCTGCTGCCAAGGCTTCTCAAGCAAAAACTTGAAGCACTAATCCTCTGGTAAAAATCCCTCGACATTAACCACCTATGCTTTTCTGTTAGACACTCATATATAGTAGTTCTGATTTCCTTTCTTTCGTGCATATGTTAAATAGAAAAATTGTAAACTAAAATTTCTTAGTGGTGACTATGTTTCGTTAACTATAATATGCACCTGGCCTCCGTCCACCATTATAGAAATAGTTTTAGTTTTTCTTTTGTGGATGTATAAATGCTTAAAAAAATTATGTTTGTTCCATCCATTGTTATTTGAGGACATGCTTTTGCATAATTTTTAAGCATTTTGTCACATGACGTGTTGATGTTTTCAGGTGGTTAGAAAAATCAAAAGGCAAACCTTGTTGATTGGAGAATTACCTCCTACTAACCATGTTGTTAAGAACTGTAACTTCACAATAAAGCAGGAGGTATGCACCCATTGTTCTTCGAAATGTCCAGATTCAGTTTCCTCTACCTCTCTGTATTCCATAGTAATTCAATTCGTGACCTTCTCGTTGCGGTATTGTTTTCCTTTTTGTTTCCATTATGGTTTCACATGATCTCTTATTGTGCTAAATAAGATAGCCCTTTACTAAATAATTATAACTTAATTTTGGGAGTGTTAGAAAACAAGGCTCATAATTTGTATTTCCCTGTTTTAAAATTGGTCTTCTACCATGTTGGCTAGGAGATCCATGCCTATTGTGGTACTGCAGCAACATGTCATAAATAGATGCTAAAAAACCCTCCAAGCTTCTCCCTCGACAATAATATAAGGGAGCAACTAGCGCTCGAATGTACGGTCCGAGCGCCAGCGCCATACGTCCGAGCGTAAACATTGTCATGTGCTATACGCAACAAAAATGTAGAACACGCACAATATATTAAAAATTTATATGTACATTTCAAAGAAGATGAACAAAAACATCTGAAAAAGGATGCGTTAAAATCTCATCTTACAATCATCATGCACAACAAAATTAAGAACATATCAAAAAAAAAGTATGCAATATTTTTTTGACTTGATGCAACATATCAAAAAAGATAATGTAGTATTTTTCGCTTGATGCAACATATCAAAAAAGAGGGTGCAACATCCGGAAAAGGAGGCAACTTGCAACAACAAGCGCTGCAACAAAAAAAATTCACCGGCTGCAACAAAAAATTTCAACGATCGCAACAAAAAGTTTCAATGGTCGCAACATTCTCAAACGCAACATTTAGGATCTACAAAATTGTCAACCAAACAAAAAAAGGAAGCAGCGAACTTGGCCGGCGCAGGAGAGGCGACCGTAGCGGAAGTGGCCTCTGCAGCGGCGGCGTGTGGCCTAGGTGAAGCAGAGACGCAGGCGGCGGAGCCCGGCCATCATGGGCAGGCGCGATCGGCGCAGATCCTACCCGAGACGATGCGACGCTACCATGCGGCGCAGGTAGCCACGACACCCTCAAGCACTGTCCTCACAGCAGTCCAAGCTCGTGATCAAGCCCAACACCGCCGAATGGGCTGCTCAAGCTGAACATACGGAAAGATGCAGAATCGGATGGTGGAGTTGGAGAGGGTGTGCAAGGAGATAAGAGGCCAGATGATAAAGAAGGGAATGGAAAGCACACGAGTGGTGAATTGGTAGGTGGGAAAGCATAAATGCAAAAGGGGGCTGGAGAGGTGTGAGGCCAGATGCTAAAGAAAGGAAGTGAAAGCATATGAGTGATGGATGGTAGGTGGGGAAGCATAAATGCAAAAGACCTCGAGGGAGTAGCTGACTAGTAGCACTAGTCGCGTTTGTCCGGCTAAAATACGAGTACTGTATGTGGGATCGTAAGCATGTACCATAATATAATCTAGGGTATATGACTAGATGAGCATTGCCATTCACCCAGCATAATTCTCGTAGGCTGCCCACTCCATAGAAATGCGGAGAAGTATATATTGAAGTATATATATGAGTAAATTGTTTGTGTTTTCTCAACATCTTAATTAGCATTTAGTTGAACCTGAAACTTAGCATTTAGGCACCGTTTGCAAGATGGGAGTGACATAGGAGACTATATATATTACTGTTTTCTATATATATAAAAAAATTCCGGTAAAATCCATATGTAATACATGCTCTCGCACTCCTATCATGCTTAATTAGATGTAGATAAGATATACTTAGCTATGCTATTTAACCTCAAGGCCCACTGAAAAATACGAATGGCTTGAATATTGATATAGCAATTAGTGAATATGCGCGACGTCTTTGTTTCTTTTTCTTTTTTATACACTGCACACCCGCGAGGGTGAGTTAGTGTGCACCGGGGTTCGGGACCATGAGTGGCGTCTTTCTTTTATACACTGCACACCTGCGAGGGTGAGTTAGTGTGCACCGGAGCTCGGGGCCATGCACGGCGTCTTTTTTTATACACTGCACACCCGCGAGGGTGAGTTAGTGTGCACCGGGGTTCAGGGCCATGCGCGGCGTCTTTTTTTATACACTGCACACCCGCGAGGGTGAGTTAGTGTGCACCGGGGATCGGGGTCATGCGCGGCGTCTTTCTTTTATACATTGCACACCTGCGAGGGTGAGTTAGTGTGCACCAAGACTGGGGCCATGCGCGGCGTCTTGCAAGGTTGATTAGCACATGCCTTACGCTTTATATATTTGATATGCTTATGTGCATAATGCAACTAAGGACCTCGCGCACTCTTCATGTAAACATTATGATCTATTAGCTCATTTGTTGTTCTCACACTGTTTGAAGAGATGTATGGATATTAACTTGTGCATTGCATGCTGCAGGTACCCCAAGGCATTATCTTCCTGCTCCAGCAATGAAAAGCGTAATTGATTCAATAACCTAGAGTAAGCTGGTAGGTCTGACCCTTGCACATGCGTACCAAGTTCCTTAATCCTAAGTGCCACTTCTTTCCTTTGATGTATATTCCTTAAATTAGTTTTAGTTACACCATATGATCTGTTTACTCTATCACCACACAGAACGTCTTCACTGGCATACCGCAGACGAGCGGTCATTTCCTATAGAAATACCTTCGCACCCAACACTATGGAACGGTGCATATTCTTATTCATAGAGATATACAATGGATGATGCTACTGACATTGTACAGTGAATTTTGCTTTTGTGATCATACTTGAACTATTTCCCTTCAGCTATTGTGCCGGTAAAACCATTCAAAATAACTTTAAATGAAGAATTCAAAGGAAACTCAACAGAAAATAAGCGTGAACTCTCTAATTGTCAACCATCCTTTGCTGAGACTGACGCGCTCAACAGTATATATCAGTATATCACTTAGCTATATTGCTCGATCTTCCTAGGTTAAGATGATTTATCAAGAATTTGCAGGTATGCTGAAAAACGAGGTGTGAACATTTTGGCTGAGACTGACGTCCCTGGCCGTGCTCTCTTATGGTAAGACATTTAATTCTGTGCACTGTTGTTCTTCTCTAGAATACGCTCCATGAGCTCCATGAGGTTCAAGTTTTACTGATAAAACGTGAAATCTTTTGTTGTTGTTGTACTATGTACTTACAGTGTATTATTTGAAGGGGCTCCAGGTGGCTCCGAGTGATGAATGCCGGAGGTGAAGCCGGCCGCGCGGGGCTGGTCCGATGATGGCGCCAACTGTCGTAGCAAAAAGGTTAGACAGTGGGTACATGATACCTTTCTTTATCTTGAGAGAGGACCGAATGGGAGAGGTATGAGTGTGTTATCTTTAGCGTGAATGAGGATTCCCCTTTTTGTAATGTCCATGGGCCTCTATATATAGGAGGGCAAGAAGGGACATTTACCTTCTTGTCCTCACAACACGTGGAGAGAGAGAGAGAGAGAGAGAGAGAGAGAGTAATTTGTCTAAATGTGTCATACAGACTAGGCTACATATGCACAGTATCTCCGGCGGCACACCGGTACTCCTGACGACCCTGGGGTGCAGGGCGCCCCTTGGCGCCCTCCTACGACAATGCTAAAAAAACCCTCCAAGCTTCTCCCTTGACAATAATATAATCTAGGGTATATGACTACATGAGCATTGCCATTCACCCAGCATAATTCTCGTAGGCTGCCCTCTCCATAGAAATGCGGAGAAGTAAATATTGAAGTATATACATGAGTAAATTGTTTGTGTTTTCTCAACATCTTAATTAGCATTTAGTTGAACCTGAAACTTAGCATTTAGGCACCGTTTGCAAGATGGGAGTGGCATAGGAGACTATATATATTATTGTTTTCTATATATAAATATATATATTCCTATAAAATCCATATGTAATACATGCTCTCGCATTCCTATCATGCTTAATTAGATGTAGATAAGATATAGTTAGCTATGCTATTTAACCTCAAGGCCCACTGAAAAATACGAATGGCTTGAATATTGATATAGCAATTAGCACATATACATTGTAGCAATTACTCGCGGGATTGCCTGACCATCTGTAGGACAAAATAGAATTGATCCTAGCTTCCTGCGAAAACAGTCTCGATCGTGCATGCTATACATTTTTCCTTTTCCTTTTCCTTTTCCTTTGCGCGGAGATAAATAGTGAGCGATACGCCTATAACAGCGACAGCTATCCGGCTATCCACCACCAAAAACACCCTTATCCATCTCAGTCGGGCCAATTATCGTCAGCAAGAGTGCGAGTATGTAGACACGCCTCACAGACCTCCATAATCGCCGTGAAAACCACGTCAACCTTTCCACTTGCATGGTGCCGTGCCGGTGCCGACACCTGCTCGATTCATTTGATCTTATGTCGCCTACTGTTAAAGGGCCTTTTTCTTATTTTCTGCGCATCCTTATTGTTGATTCAATTAATGACAGCTAACGGTAAATAACGATAATTAACGATAATTAATGATAATTAACAATAATTAACGATAATTAACCGCAATTAACGAGGGAGAAGGAGGAGGAGGCCAGTTGGAGCCGAGGGGGAAGGAGGCTGGCCGGCGGCGGCGGCGAGGGAGGAGGTCGGCCTCGACCGAGGGAGGAGGAAGCTGGTTGAGGCCGAGGGAGAAGGAGGCCAGTCGGGACGATGCTGAGGAAGGAAGAGGCCGGTCAAGGCGGTGACACCGAGGGAGGAGGTCGGCCGGGATGGTGGCGCCGAGAGGGGAGGAGGTCGATTGGGACGGTGGCACCGAGGGAGGAGGTCGGCCGGGGCAGCGGCGCCGTGGGAGGAGGTCGGCCGGAGGGTGAGGGATGTGGTCGGGGGAGGCACTGATGAAGGAGCCGGGCGAAAGAGGCGCAGGGTGGGTGGAGCCGACGTGCGGCTAGGGTTAAGGACTTAAGGATAGGGTTCGGGGGGAGGTAGGTGGGGATGGGGTTTTGTTGAGTGGTAAATGGCGGGTAAATAACCTCGAACTCTATGGGTAAACTCGAAACCCAATCCCGCTGAAGCCGTGGGAAGCTACCCTGGACGACTTCCAGCTTCCCCACGTTGAGGGGGTGTTTGGAACGACTGAGCTTTTTTTGAAAAGCGGCTTCCGGCTGTGCTACAGGGCTTTCTGGCTGCGGGCTGAACGGTTGGGCATTTCTAATTTGGTGTTCGACTGTCTAGCTTTTAGGTAGGCTAGCTGCATCTTCTGAGATGGAAAATATCTAAAATGCCCCTGATGATAGTAATAACTTATTTGATGTTGTTTAACGCAATTAACAATATCTAACGATATTTAACAACATTTAACGATATTTAATGACAATTGATGACTATTTATGACGACTAACACAATTGATGACAACTATCGAAATTAACGAGAACTACAGTAATAAACGACAACTACCGCAATTGACCAGGATTAACGACAATATACCGTAAACAACACAACAAACTACAATTAGCGTATGTAACGACAATTATTACAATAATTATTTATTACAACAAATAATTATTACATAAATAATTATTACAATAAGTAATTATCACACACAATTATTATAGTGAATAATGAATATAACAATTATTTCATTTACAACAATAATGAATACACACAATTTTTTCATCAACAATTATTTCAACAAAAAAAGAAAAATACAGACAATTATTACAACAAATAATTATTAAAAACAACTATTGCAATAAATAAATATTACAATAAATAATTATTACATAAATAATTCATGTCACCTCCACTTTTTTCCAGGCTTGGGACCGGCATCGGCAGTGTTATACACCCCCACCCTCGCGCGTACCCCCAAAAATAAAACTAAAATTTGCTCATGTACGTTGAATTACCCCTCCATGTAAATTTATAGCATAATAATTAAGAGAACAAAACAAAGCTCATGTTAGGGAAGACAGTTATGCTTTCAAACAACTGAAATGCAAACATAGCTTCAAAATGGAGTCACTTATATATACTTGACATTATGACAAATAAAGTCAGCTGACTAAAATAACATTGTGCATTTATGCTTGCGGACATGTTCAAATTAGAATTTAGGATCATTTTCCCAAGTTGACACATCCAGTTAAACATTAATGCGAACTACACAGACTGATACAAAATGGTATTAATGAGTCTAACAAAGCTACTCAAGTTGAGAGTTCGGTTCATGCACAAATACACTGCCAACATTTCCATGGACAAGCAGACAAGCAATAGCAAGCACAAGCACAAGCATAAGTAGAGGATAACTGAGTCACTGAACTGCACAGTCTAGGAGAACTGCAAATGAAGTGAAATGAAAATATCTCAAGTCAACTATACCTAGTTCATAAAACTTGCAGGTGATACATTCATTAATCTACAATAAGTCATGGCCATTGAAAAATTTGTACTAGCAATGCAAAGTGCAACTAGCAATTGAATGCATAAATTGTTCCAGAGTGCAATGCAAACTTGCATGTGATACATTCATTATTATCCAGGTTTTAAATTATTTAGTATATAAGAATTTTGCATCTACAATCACAATGAGCCATATACAATAAGATACCATGAGATACAAATATACAATAACCATGACTCACAACGGGTTGTCTAGAAATGAGCTAAACAATGCCAGTTCATAAATCATGGGACAGTTCAAACAACAGTCCACATATAAGCTAAGATGAAGTCCTTTGCTAGGAATCCTCTAACAACAATCCAAAGCCTAGCAAATCCCTAGTCATCATCATCACCAGCATCTCAATTCATATGAAGCATCAATCAACATGCATGCATGTGTTCTAGCAATCTTGAGTACTATCATGCATCCATTCATCCATGTGTCATACCCAAATCGGCCAAATAGGAGCTAGGAGCTAGAGGTAGAAGAAGGCCAAACCTAGAAGGCTAGGAGTCGGTTGGAGTTGCTGCAGTGCTGAGCACCACACCATCTCACGGCAGTGTGGGGAGGAGAAGGAGGAGGAGAGGGTGGCATGGCCTCACCAGCGCGGGAGGAGGAGGCGTGCGCGGGAGGACAGGCGCATGGGAGGTTATAGTCCTCTTCATAAAGGCTACAAATGTTTGCATGTTCCTTCCAACCGCAATTATATATCACGTGACGAGATCTTCGACGAGAACATTTTTCCGTTTGCCAATCTTCCTCATTACTCACAAACACTATATTCTTCCTTAGTTCCCTCTGTTATTTCAAGTGACCAACTTGCAGATTCGGCATATACACCTTTGCTTCTACCTAACCATGGTGTAGGTTCCGGCCGGAGTGCACGATTTGAAGACCTCACCATCCCTGATGCGCTTGAGGTCCCTCCAGATGATGAACCTTCTCCTCCTGCTATAGCATCACTGGGTCCTGACTTGGAGGATTCAGCTTCCCCACACGTGACATCTTCACAGGCGGTCTTGCCTATCACTGCGGATGCCAGTCCAGCAGCTGCACCGCCTCAGTATCATGGACACCCCATGAGAACTCGCCTCAAGGATAATATACGCAAGCCCTTACACCGAACTGATGGCACCATCACTTATGTTGCTGCCAAGGGTCCCGTAACTGAGCAGGTGACTTATGTTGAAGCTCTACAGATTTCTCAGTGGCGTGATGCCATGCATGCCGAGTACAATGCTCTCATCCACAATTAGACGTGGCAGCTTGTTCCACCTTGACCTGACATCAATATAATCGACTGCAAATGGGTTTTTGAAACCAAGAAGAAGGCAGATGGCTCTATTGACCAGTACAAGGCTGGCTCGCTTAATTGCCAAGGGGTTCAAGCAAAGGTACGATCATGATTATGAGGATACGTTCAGCCCGGTAGTCAAACCTACCACTATTTGGTTGCTTCTTTCATTAGCAGTCACCAACAATTGGCATCTTCGACAACTTGATATCCAAAATGCTTTTTTGCATGGCTATCTTGAGGAAGACGTATTCATGCGTCAACCTCCAGGTTTTGAAGACGTGTAGCGGCCATCTTACCTTTGTCATCTCGACAAGGCTTTATATGGGTTGAAGCAGGCTCCTAGGGCCTGGCACTCTCGCCTTAGCACGACACTACATGGATTATAGTTTGTGGCATCAAAGGCGGATACGTCTCTCTTTATCCGCCGACACAAAGGTGTTACAATTTTTCTCCTTATCTATGTTGACGACATCATCATCGTCAGCTCGTCTACACAAGAAGCTGACCGGGTTGTTCAACAGTTGGGGGCCATTTTTGCTGTTAAAGATCTCGGAACGCTCCACTTCTTCCTTGGCATTGAGGTCCATCATCAGCCGCAAGGGCTTGTACTCAGCCAACGGAAGTATGCCAAGTAGCTTCTCACCCGTGCACGGATGGACAACAGTAAGCCTGCACATACCCCTATATCAACTTTTGATCGGTTGTCAATTGAAGATGGTACGACTGCTCTCTCCCCGTCTAATGCAACGGAGTACCGTAGCATCGTCGGAGGACTTCAGTATCTCACTATCACGCGGCCGGACCTCTCCTTTGTAGTCAACAAAGTCTGTCAATTCCTCCATACACCTTGCACGTCTCATTGGATCGCTGTCAAGTGCCTTCTTCGGTATGTTCACCATACCGTGTCTCATGGACTTCAGTTGCATGTCTCTCCTTCCGCACTACTCTCGGCTTTCTCTAACGCTGACTGGGCAGGTAATCTTGACGATCGGAGATCCACAGGGGGCTATTCTATCTTCCTCGGTGCAAACTTGATTGCATGGAGCTCTCGTAAGCAAGCCACAGTTTCAAGGTCCAGCGCGGAGTCAGAATACAAGTCATTGGCCAATGCTACTGCTGAAATTGTATTGGTACAATCCCTTCTTCAGGAACTTGGTGCTTCTCAAGATCGGCCTCCTGTTCTCTGGTGCGACAACCTAGGGGCAACCTATCTGTCAGCTAATCCGGTCTTCCATGCACGCACAAAACATATCGAGGTCGACTTTCATTTTGTACAGGAACGAGTGGCTCAAAAACTCCTTCAAATCAAGTTCATATCTTCCAAAGACCAAGTTGTTGATATCTTCACCAAGCTATTGCCTACACAACTGTTCACAAGTTGTAAGCACAATCTCAATGTTCCATCGGTTGAGATTGAGGGAGGATGTTAGAATAGCAAATTTGACTGTTAAGCTAGCTAATTATGGTTAGTATCTTTTCTGTGATTCTAACTGATTCAGTTTGTATATACCGTGAGTCACGGTCTGTAATTGGGTTGTAATTGATCTTGTTGATCAAGGTAATATAAACAGAGAAGGGTCCAGCTCTTGCTGTAGCGCTTTCTAAAAACCTCAAACATCTCCACGTTTTGACAGTGTGGTTAGTGGTTAACTGGTTACTGTACGACTGCTCTTCTTAGTGTTTAGCTTAGCAAAAGCTTTGCAAGGCCGGCCGGTGCAATGGCGGGCGCTAACGTCCTCCTCCTCCCTGAGCCCAGCTCCGGCCACCTCATGTCGCTGATCGAAGCCGGCAAGCGGATTCTCGGCCACGGTGGGGATGAGCACCGCGCGTTCACGGTCACCGTGCTGGTTGTCCGGCCAGCGACGGCCGAACTGGCTTCCGAGGTCGACGCGCACGTCCGGCGCGTCGAGGCCTCCGGGGTCGGCATCCTGTTCCACCACCTTCCCGCCGTCGAGCCCCCGACGGACTGCGCTGGCAACTTGCAGGAGTTCAAGCCTCGCTACATGCAGTTGTACGCGCCCCACGTCAAGGCCGCCGTGGCGGAGCTCAGCGCCGCCGCGCTCGTCATAGACTTCTTCGCCACCACCGTGCTTGACGTGGCCCGCGAGCTCGCCGTGCCGACCTACGTGTACTTCACGTCCACGGCCGCGCTGCTCGCGCTCATGCTGCGGCTTCCGGCGTTGGACGAGGCGGTCGCCATCGACTTCGAGCTGTTCGACGGAACGGTGGACGTCCCGGGCATGCCGCCGGTGCCCGCGGGGTCCATTCCGGGGTTCTTGGGCATCAAGAAGAGCCCGAGCTACAGGTGGTTCGTGTACCACGGCCGCCGCTTCATGGACGCCGACGGCATCATCATTAACACTGTGGGCGAGCTCGAGCCGGGGCTTCTCGCCGCGATAGCCGAAGACCGGTGCGTGCCGGGACGACGGGCGCCGCCTCTGTACCCTGTTGGGCCAGTGATCGACATCAGCGTTAAATAGTCGAACGAGCACTGCGTCCTGTGGCTGGACGCGCAGCCACGGGCGTCGGTGGTGTTCATTTGCTCCGGGAGCTTGGGCTGGTTCGACGTTGCGAAGGCACAAGACGTCGCCGCGGGACTGGAGCGCAGCGGGCATCGCTTCCTGTGGGCGCTGCGCGGCCCTCCTACCGCTGGCTCGCCGCACCCGACGGTCGCGGACCTAGATGAGCTTCTCCCGGATGGGTTCTTGGAGAGGACGAAGGAGAGGGGCCTCGTGTGGCCGAGGTGGGCCCCGCGGAAGGAGATACTCTCCCACACCGCCATTGGCGGCTTCGTGACTCACTGCGGGTGGAATTCGACGCTGGAGAGCCTGTGGCACGGCGTGCCGCTGGTGCCGTGGCCGCTGTACGCGGAGCAGCACCTGAACACGTTCGAGTTGGTTTCCGTCATGGGCGTGGCCGTGGCGATGAAGGTGGACAAGAAGCGGAACAACTTCGTGGAGGCGGCGGAGCTGGAGCGGGCGGTGAGGTCCCTGATGGGCGGGTCGGAGGAGGGTAGGAAGGCGAGGGAGAAGGCCATGGAGATGAAGGACGCGTGCAGGAAGGCCGTGGAGGAGGGCGGCTCGTCCTACGCCGCGTTGCAGAGGCTGCGCGGAGCAATTTCGCAGGGGCGCAGCGGCGTAACCTTCCTGGAAGAGACTCGTAAGTTGGATTTCGTGACCCGTCGCTGATTGTCGTCATCACCGTCCGATTCTTGAAACGAACGGTTAGGGCGCAGCTAGCCCTCCTCCGTTTGAACCTGCTGGAAACATGATAAACACGGAGATATGTTGTGTTTGAATACGTAGCTGAATCCGTTTGCAATCTGATCGGTATATATGTAACGTGTTGTATAGAGAGTGCTCCTCATCCGGCAAATATAAGGATATGAACCCAACACCATTGTTCGGTGCGTGAGATGTTTAGGTTATTTTACCCTAGTTGTTAAAAAGCCGCAGTATTTACCATTTTTTTTGCTGTTCTTTTGAGGTGATTTACCTATTGTTTTACTTGGCCATAGCTTTAGGGGGAGAGTTGTAGAAAACCCCCCTAGCTCTGCTGTTTCCTTTTGCTTTCGATAGTATAATTCACTCACGGTGGTCTGCATCAGTGGCGAGCTAACACGTAGTATCAAGACATTAGAATCATGGTTTGCATATATATTGCTTTTCATTGCCGTCACATGCACAGAAAAACAGTACATGTATAGTGTCTAAATGGTTGTTGGGCTTGCTCCTGAAAACGTATCTAGTGCTAATGAGTAATTCAGTATTAATGTGCATACTAATCTTGACCGTTGGATCTGAATTGAACAACCAAGATTAATGCGTGCTCCCACCTCTAAACCATTTAATCACTTTGTATACTCCCACGTTCAATGTACCTTCATTAATGTGTCTTCATCAAACATCATGCATGCTCTCACCTCTAACGGTTAAGATCTAGATCCAACGATCAAGATTAGTATTAACATCTTAGCACTGAATTACCTATTAACTCTAGGTACGTCCCTATATCTAATCTATAGTTGCTGGACCATGGAGGGGATTGTTCCGTTACTTCCTTAACAACTACATCTTATATACTAGGGTAAAAAATACCTGATGAAGTGTGTAATTTGCTCGCCTTCAGTTGTGGGCTTGTGGTTTACTGCACACGGAATCTGCCAGACTTTTTTTTTTGGGGAGCCGAACTGCTTCTAGACTTTGGGTAGTAAAAGTTGGGCCGGACGGGGAGAATACTCGGTTTGAGGCGTGAACTTGGCACCGGTCCTACTAAGAGGAATGAGGACGAAACAAGGCCCCCAAACTGAATTCCGGAGGCCGGTCCAATCGGAACAGAAGAATTAAACACTCTTTCTTTAGGAGACACGAATTCTGAAAGTGTCTTGTCAACGGGTAAATTCTGAACAAAATATAAACAAAGTGAACAAATGCAGATCATTTACTTTCACTTTGTATGTGGAAATCCGGGGCCAAGGAAAAAAGAAAACAACTAGTTTGGGGTCAAACTGATGGATGATTGCTTTATTCTCTCCCTTTGGTATCCCAGATCTTGGTTTAGTCAATGTGAGCAGATGAGCACCATGCAAATTGTCAAGCACACTTTCATGCACGAGGTATGAAGATGTATCACACATCAGATCGCATATATACAAAATGATGATCGTCGGTCAAGTGTGTGTGTGGTCTGCACGTCCTCGATGAATTATTGAGAGAGGTTCGGCGTTTAACTTAGTTTGCTGGTGTGACAGTGTACACAAATCTTAACCATTAAACAATGAACGTTCGCCGGCATGATCACAAGATTCAGAACTGCCAAACTTGACATTTGACTGCACATTTTCATCAGTCTCGTATATAATACGCTTCTCTCTCTCTCTCTCTCTCTCCAGTTCTAGCACGATATATTTATGTGTAATTTAGACGGCATGAACCCATCTGTGTTTGGATTCGGAAGAACACGGTATCCAAGGACACATGTGCACCGAGCACTCTAAGGTCAAGGATGCGGTGGTACTGGTATTCTACTATCGAAATGGCTAGTCCGCCAAGGATGCCTGCTAGAATGATCAGATCCAGCGACACCGTCCCGATTCGTGGTCCGCGTGATGGCGACCATAGGATCAAATTCTGAATTTTGTATTCTATCATGTGTTTTGCAAGTTGTAAGCATCTGTTTCCCACGTATAGTCCTTTTTCTATGGATGTGCTGTTAAATTCAGAAAACACAATCACACAGGTAGTCACGTACTGCCCCAGGCCATTTAAACGCTTTGAGAATGATTACGGGGCTGCATGCACTTTTAAGAATGGATTTCATAAAACTACCCGTTCCTTGACATACATATTGCAAAACTACACCTGTAACAAATTCATATTCCGGTTAAGAAACTCTGACCAATCGTGCCATGCCATCAAGATGACAAGGCATTACTAGGCAAAAAAAAATACCATGCGTACCATGTGTCAGTCAGTTGATTTCGACAAGTGTTCGTTAAAACTGTAATTTTGCAGTAGTATGTCAAAGAATGTGTAGTTCTGTGATAGTATGGTCAAGGTGTACGATAACACCAAAAAATTTACTCTTTTTAAAACTAAAATTTTTAGAAGCATAAACCCCACACAAATATGTTGTTAGTTGCACCCCCATTTTTAATATATATATATATATATATATATATATATATATATATATAAAGCCACATACATCATATTGGCACCCTAATTACCATTTTATCTCATAATTTGTAAATTGAGTCATGTGACTTTTGTTAATGTGTACCTTGAATATATTGTTCTGTCGGACAATATTTTCTTAACTCGATCCGCACCCCATTTTGAAATTCTTGGCTCCGCTACGGTGGTGGATGTGGGAAAGAAGGTGGAGAGCGAGGCGGCGGAGGTGCGTCATGAACGGCAAAGGCGCCATGGAACTTCATATATGTGGCCATTGTTCAGGGGAGGCAGCGACAAAGAGGAAGGAGGCAAGCGGGCAAAGTGGGGAGTGTCTGCTACAAGATGGAGATGTTCACAATTGTATAGGGTTACTAAATATTATAGGTTGGGGGGCGTGAGACGTTTTGCACCTCGCAGTACGAACTACGGGTCTAAGTCGAATATGTAACCGGGTATAAATATATACCGCCGACCTCTTGTAACCCTAATCGTGAAAAAAAAAGAAGTTCCTCATATGGACGGAGTCATCGCAATTCGGCTTCCAAGGACATAGGCTTTGCCAAACCTCGTAAACAAATTCCCGTGTCTCTGATGTGCTTGTTGTAATTGTTCTCTGATACTGGATCTACCATCGGTTCCAACATATTTCTTTGTGGCGGCTGGCTGCGAGATAGGATATGCTACCTTGAGTACATTCTTCTAGTTTTTGGTCTAAATGCCACTGTTGCATGTGTTTTTGACAGAAGTAGCGTCTCTCGTGCCGTATTGCCAAAAATAGCAACACGGACGTGCCGTTAGGCGATCTGTGTGCATTTTCGTGCTTCCCGAGCCCGGCATTAATCTCAGCCGCATGTCCATAGCCCGGACAAGGGGTGTGCCTACACGTGTTGCCTCCGCACGGCCACCATCCGGACAGCGCCTCCTCCTCACGCCCACCGCCCGGACCGCACGCATGACGCTCGAAGAAGTCGCGTCTGCATGCCCTCCGTCCGGACAATTCGAATCCGCGCGCCCCACGCCCGAACAAGCCTCCTCCGACCGCCCAACGCCCGGACTAGCCAAGTGTCGCCCGGCTGGTCGGCTCTGCCAGTCCCTCCTCGCCCAGACGCACCACGTGGGCCATGTCCAGTCCTCCCTGCCCCGGACGCTTTCACCGCCTCCGCTTTATTCCCATCGCCATCCATCACTGTCCTCCCCATCGCCATCCATCACTGTCCTCCCCATCGCCATCCATCACTTTCGCATTTTATTCCCTGCCGCCATGCAGGCCTCTGCATCCAGATGCATGCAAGCCTTGCGCACGGGAGGGAATCCGATTCCTCCTGTCGCGTCATGATCGACCTCGTTTTGCATTAGGCGGCTATAAATTCCGAGACGACGGTGAGACGGTTCGCAAACTCTCATCCTAGCTCTTATTGCTCGTTTTGTCTATTTCGTTTTCGTAGGCAGTTAAGCATTGTTTACAGCCGTCATTAGCAGGTAATTTTTTTCCTCGTACGTATTTTCTTTATTAATTATGCAGTAAGTTAATTAGTCGTAGTTAATTGTTCGTGGTTAATTAGTTGTATTTATGTAGGCGTAATTTATTTATTTTCAAATTTTTGTAATATAATTTTTGTGAGTTTATTAGTCATAATTAAATCTCTAATTTTTTTCTATTCTCTGTGTTCTCAGCGACGAGCACGAGAATGAAAACGAAAACGAAATTGAGAATGACCAAGAGTGAGAGCGACTCCGGTATTTTATAGCTGCGCGAAGGCAATTCCCGCAGACAGCACATCGTAATGGTGACGAAAAATCCGGAGGCACTGCCGAGGCGTAGGGCATGCAGGAGCGGGCCACGTGGCGGCGCTGGCAGGGGGCGGACATAGCCTTGTCCGCACGCGACGTGTGCGGCACTCTGGGCTAGGGGCAGAGCCCCATGTCTTGGCAACATTTATACGGAGGAGGCTAGTCCGGGCGTTGGACGCGTGGAGGTGGCTTGTTCGGGCGGGGGCACGCGAACGCGGCTCCAGTAGGTGACATGCATGCTGTCTGGACGGTGGGCGTGCAGAGGCGGCGTTGTCCGGGTGATGAGCGTGCAGAGACAACACGTGTTGGCACACCTCTTGTCCGAGCTATAAGCGTACCGTCGATATTAATCCTAGACGTGGAAAGCACGAAAATACACACATATCACCTAACGACATGTCCTTACTGCTATTTTTAGCATTACAATGTGAGATACTTCAATCGAAAATGCACGCAACGGTGCCTCAAAGTCGTATTCTACTCATCTACTGCAAACAATTGTACTTGTACTTGCGTGTACGGCCGCTGAAACAGCGTAGAGAGCAGGGACTAGGGATAGGGCGAGGATTGGGTCACTGGAGCTCATCGCTTGCGCTCGTGGCCTCACATGTTCAACGCGCCGCACCAACGTTGCTTGCCTTTTGTGTCTGTCTTCATTCAATTCAATCATTCTTGGAAAAGGACTTGCGCAGAACCCGGACGCAGACTGTCTGTATTGGAAGAGCTACTGTGCATGCTACAGTAGCTTGCAGTACCTCCAGTGGTGGACGAGGAGTGGCCGACTAGGGTTCGGTGTGTCCCGTAGCGAATCGATGCTGTATCAAACCGGTCCCTATAGCATTCGGTGCTGTATCAAATCGGGGGATTGTAGCACATGGTCAAGGTCGTTGAATTCTACTCGTGTGTCCTGATAATATAGAGGATCTGCTCCCCACAAATCTGCGTTTAAAAACTGACAGAGCAAGAACAATTTTCGGTAAATTGTAACCAAGCTCCTCACAATTGAAGAGCATAAAGGTAAGAAGAGGCCATAATATCAACATGTGGAGGTGACTCTTCGACAAGCAAACTATCAAAAGAGGGTTAAGATATCCAATGATGAAGATTTGTATTCCTGCATGACCGCTGACATAGAAAGACTTGCTAAGGCTATTGAGAAGGCCGGTACTGCAGATACTGATGTTTCTGAATATCTTTGGGACAATATGATGGATCTCCTGAGATTTGAGGAAGTACATCTCACCCACTGCTATGCTCATTTGTGTGAGAATGTTTCTCTAGCCCGCAAGTTGAGCTTCTCAACCAAAATTATTTGGGTTGCTAGGTACATCAGTAATAATAATCCATGAGCTAGCATTTTTAGATTGCGGTAGGACTTATTTTGGTATCGAGGAGTAACCTATCTATGTGGTTGAAGTGTGACTTATCTCTTATGGTTATGGTAATGGATGACATGACTAGTTACGATGTACTCCGATGGTACTGTGCAACGTATGATATAACTAGGTGATTGATGACTTTTTTTCCATGCTTTGCACATCTAATTCTGAATCTGAAGATTTATTTCATGTGCTCTCGTATTGCAGAACAAGTGTTCTTTTTTTCTCCTTTGGTGGCAGATTTACATAACTCGGTTTTTTTTCCATGCTCTGCCCTGTAATTCTGGATCATGTTGGTATTGCAGAACAATCTTGAGATCTATTTTGTAGTTCCATTTTGTTGTGCCTAATGTACCTATCACTACTACAAAAAAATGGCTATACTGGATGCCACTGTCTGTGTTGTAATTATTACAGACAGTTTTACAAGCGCGACCGTCAATGTTACTAGCGATGGCTAGAACCGTCTGTAATATGTCATTATCACATACGGTTTTTAATAAGAACCGTTTGTGATAATTGACAGGCGGTTCGTGATAATATCCGTCTGTGATAATAGCTGACATCACAGACGGCTCTTAAATATAATCGTCTGTTATAGTTCACAGACGGTTTTTAACAAGAACCGTGTGTGATAATTTTGTATCACAGACGGTTTGTGGTTGGGAGTGTCTATGATAATGCTGCTTCGGCTCCCGCGCGTTGCGTCTCTTGGTCTCACGCGCTAATTTTATCCCTTCTTTTATAAAAATGATCATCCGCCGCCGAATATGAATTCCCACATCGCTCCCTACTCTTCGTCTTTTCGTCTCTCAAGCACAAAACCTTGCATTGTCCACTCAATCACAACAAAACATTTTTTAGCTATAGAAGGTACTATCACATGCGGTTTAGTGGAACAGACCGTCTGTGATATGTATCACAGATGGTTATAAAATACAACATCCTATGATATATAATTCTCACCGACGATTTCTTCTTAAAAATAATTTATGATAATTATATATCACAGACAGTTATAAAATACAACGGTCTATGATATATAATTCTTACATACGGTTTCTTGTTAAAAATAATTTGTGATAATTATATATCACAGACGGTGCTTGTTAAAAACCGTTTGTGATATGTCTATAGTCAGATCTGGCTGATATGCAGCTGTTTTGAAGAAGACAGCAAATATGCCTAAGAAAGCAACCAAGCCCACCACGAAGCATGATTTTTTTTCTGGGGAGTTGTTCACGCAATATGAGGAGGATGAGACAGCAGTCACGGCCAACTTCATCAAACCTGACACACTAGAGTGTATGATTACCTGACGCTCACCTGGAAGCCATGCATGCTTCTTGAACTCCAGTGTGTCAGGTTCGATGAAGTAGGTCGTCGCTGCTGTCTCATCCTCCTCTTGCTGTGTGGACGACCCCCCAAAAAAATCACACTTCGTAGTGGGCTTGGTTTCTTTCTTATGCGTACTAGCCATCTTCTTCAAAGTAGCCGCATATCAAAGACAGATCTCACTACAGATAGATTTATCAGGATGACCAAATATTTAAAGGCGCATATTACAGACGGTTCTTTTTAAGAACCGCCGGTGATACGTATCACAGACGGTTTTAAATACAAACTGCTTGTGATAATTCACAAACCGTCGGTTAGGTCTCAGAATATCAGAGACAGTTCTTGTTAAGAATCGTCTATGATACGTATCACAGACGATTCTTAACAATTAAATATCGTAGATTTGCAAGTGTGCATGTAGATCTATTTATTCTCGATGATCTAAGGTTACTATTTGCTTATAATTATATGCATTATAATCTAGAGATCGATGACTGGTTTATCATCCAAGGAAGTTATTGGCAGTTAAGATTTACAATAGAATAGTGAGCAGCATGTATATATACATTGACTTGTCTTGTATTGTGTAAAATTATACTATTTATATCATAGTGAGCCCCAGTTACTGTGGATATCATGGGGATATGCTCACGATCTTAGGATGATGAGACAATTGGAATTTGCTTTGAAAGTTTGTCAAAATTCATGTTTTCAGCAAGTGTCAGGATAATCGGTAGTTCCGGTGTGCAACGCGTGGTACTACCGCAATTGTCAGAAAAATCAGAAGTTCTGTTTTCTACTTGGCGGTACTTCTGCATGGCAGTAGTACCGGTTGTTGGCGGAATGTTTTTTCTAGAGAAGGAATTTTGTGGGTTTGTTTGTGTTTCTCCGAGAATCGGTACGACCACAGTTTTGGGAGCGGTACTACCGCAAATCCGGTAGTTCTGGTTTTTACTTGGCGGTTGTTCCGATTGTGATTCAAATTCGGCCAAATTAGTTTTTGAATTTGGGTTAGGTCAAGATCATGGGTTCAGTGCATATGTGTTGCATAATGCATGTTTTGACTAACGTGGGTCAAGTTGTGAAGAACTTATTCCCGAAATCGTTTTTCTTGTCTATTGTTGTGCATAACACTTGGTGGTCAATGACGGTTAACGGCGAGGATGATCGGCACTAAGGTTGGAGAGCTGAGGTTCAGAGCGATCGAGGATGCCGTGTGCGCAGAATGGACAAAGATGACCGAACGGGCAGTTCGGTGCGACGAATAGATCATGCGGCGCGGAGGTCGATGCAAGTGCCATGGAGGTTCTGGTGCGAGCCGGACGGGAGAGACTTACCGACATGATGAGAACCGTAGATCAACCTACACGTGGCGAAGCAGGCGTTCGCTTCACCAAGATTGGACTCAGTCTGCGGAGAAGGATCGAGACGGGGTATTTTGGTGATTTCACCAAATACCGCCTTGGTGACCTCTTGGCTAAACCGCGGCGCAAGACGACGCAATGAAAATTGGTTTAGGTTAAGAAGTGATGATGACGACGTTTTAAAATGCGTGTGTGAGTTAAACTCGTTTGTGAGTGGGCTTAACGGGTGCCCAATGGGTATTGTCTTCTAGAAGCTAGGCCTCCCTAAAAATAGTAGAGGGTGCTGTCCTACAGCCCCTAAGCCTCATACATGCAAAACCCTAACTTGTGTTGTTAGGCCTAGGAGAGGAAAGGGAGAGTCTAGGGTTCTAGAGTTGAAGTGATTGCATGCTCTTTGTTTGAGTTGTGTCCTCCAGGATGGAGAGGTTGTAAACATCACTTGATCATGAATCAATCCAAGCAAGGTTCCCTAAGATGAGTTGTTTATGTTCTTGCTCTCTTTGATGATTTTGTGATTTTGGAGTCTTGTTGGTTTTCCCCTGAGCTTTTGTGATGATCTAGGTTGCAGTGATATGTGAGAGTGCATCTAAGACTATATTGGTCATTCTTTACCCACGAGCAAGATTTAGATCATGTTTTTCCTTTTTACTCGGTTTTGAACCAAACTTCGTTCAAATTGAAAAAGGTTGAAACTTTGACATGGATCTGCTTAATCTTTGATTGGAATAGGTTCTTAACCTTGTATTGAAGCTTTGTTTTAAGTTTCTATGAGTTTGGCCAAACGGATCAAAAGTTGTGCCAATTTTGGTTTTCGTCGTCGAACTGCTCCAGGATAAAAGGTAGTTCCGCCCTTATCCTGCGGTAGTTCCGATTATAGGTAGTTCCGCCTGTTTGCCTACGGTAGTTCCGATTGTCCTGATTCTTCAACACAACTCTGTGATTTCTGGTTTTTGCTTTGGGGGGTTGGAGTATATTCAAAGTAAGTCTTCCACTGTGCTTATCTATTGATATTCATAGTTCTCATAGCTATTGGAGTGAGATTCATGTTGAATCTAATCTCTTAAGCAAAAAAGTATTTGAGCTCCTATTCAACCCCCCCCCCCCTCTCTAGTCGTCTTTTCGATCCAACAGTTACTATGTCAAATGAAGGAGAAAGCGAAGAGAAGGAAAGGAGGAAGAAAGAGATGAGGATCTCGCGATATATTTGGGATCTTCATGGTGAGCGCCAAGAGGTTTCAAAGGGTAGTTGTGTGCATTAATCTAATTTAATATTAATTTGTTACATGTGTAGTGCAGATGAACCGAAGCTGGATGTACGTTAAGAATTGTGTGAGTGAAGAGTATATTGATGGTGTGTCTGCTTTTAGAAGGGCTGCCGAGCAAGATATGTTGAGGAAGGGGATAAAATGTATGTACTGTCTATGAATTGATTGCGATAATATAAAGATGTTTACCAACCCGACGCAGATCAAAACGCACTTGATTTGAAGGGGTTTCAAAGAGGAGTATACATGTTGGACCAGTCACGGTGAAGAGCAGATTATTCCAGAAGGTGGTAACATCATCGAGGGAGACAACGATATACCGGATGTGGACTGTGCTTTCGATGAGGGTAGGCACGACGACAATCGGGATCAGATGCTACGTCATGCAGAAGGGAGCTATAGTGAGAGAGAGTTTGGTAAATCTGAGGGCTTAATGGAGGACTTACGGAAACATTTGTTCCTGTGCTGCAAGCTGGAATACACAAGGTTATCATCCGTGCTTGAACTGCTGAAATTGAAGGCAAATAATGGTTGGTTCGACAAGAGTTTCATGGTGTTGTTAGGTATCCTAGCAAACATCCTTCCGAAGGGAAACATGATGCCCAGAATTACCTACCAAGCCAAGAAGGTTCTTTGTCCATTGATAATAGAAGTAGAAAGAATACATGGATGTCTAAACGATTATATCCTCTACCGTAAAGAGTATGAAGACATGCATGTATGTCCAGTATGCAAAACATCCTGATACAAGCGCAAGAATCACTCTGATGACGGCAAGGACATTGAGGTGAAGCAAGGACCTCCTACTAAGGTGTTGTGGTATCTGGCTGTAATTCTCCGTTTGAAATGTTTATTTGCTAACCGAAAGGAGGCAAGATTGTTGCGTTATCACAGCGTAAGAAAGATGGAAAGCTAAGACACCCTATTGATTCTGGCCAGTAGAGAAACTTCGATAGGAGATTCGAAGACTTCAGTGTGGAACCGAGGAATACAAGGTTTGGGTTGAGTACAGATGGAATAAATCCTTTCGGTAATATGAGCAGCCAACATAGCACCTGGCCTGTGAATCTATGTATGTACAACCTTTCTCATTGGATGTGTATGAAGCGGAAGTACATTTTGATGTCACTACTTATCCAAGAGCTGAAGCAACCTAGGAATGATATTGATGTGTACCTAGCACCATTACTGAAAGATTTTCTAACACTTTGGAACAAAAGGGTACTAGTATAGGATGCGTAAAATGGTAGAACTTCACTTTGTGCATCAAGTTGTTCTGCACCATCAATGATTTCCTTGCCCTTCATAACCTATGGAGATTCAGTACAAATGGAGCCAAAGCCTATCCGCACTGCTTACATGATACCGAGAGTGTGGCTGAACAACTCGTATAAAACTGTGTACATGCGTCACCGCAGGTTCATTCCCAAGTATCACCCATACCACAAGATGAAGAAACAATTTAATGGAAATAAGGAGGACGGCTCAGCTCCATGGGCTTTCAGAGGGAAAGAGGTCTATGATATGGTTAGGGATATCAATGTTGTGCTTGGAAAGGGACCTAAATTGAGGACCCGTCAGAAGAACATCTAGAAGAAGCGATCAATTTTTTTGGAACTTATCTTATTGGAAGCACTTAGAAGTTTACCACTACATCGACGACAAGCATGTGCAGAAGAATGTATGTGATAGCTTGATTGGTCTCTTACTGAATATTCGTGAAAAACAAATGATGGTGTCAACGCACGGCGTGCCTTGGTTGATATTAACATAAGGATTGAGTTAACACCGAAAGAGATCGATAAAGGACGAACGTACATTTCCCCAGCTTGCTACACTATGTCCAAGGCCGAGAGAAAGGAACTGTGCCAGAACTTGCATTGTGTGAAAGTTCCGTCCGGTTACTCGGCCGACATTAAGACTCTTATTTCTATGAAAAGTTTGAAATTAATTGATATGAAGTCTCATGATTATCATGTGCTGATGACACAAATGCTTCCTGTTGTAATTAGAAGCATTTTTCCTAACAAGGACCGAGTGGCAATCATGAGGCTGTGTTATTTCTTTAACTCAATTACTCAGAAGGTCATTGATCCTGGGGATCTAGACCCGCCATTATAAGTTAATGGAGTGTTTTGGTGATTAATGACAAATCTATTTGTAAGACTAACATTTCTATTGTTATATCTAATATGTAGTCTCATTTGGATATAAAGGTAAAATTCAATGAGGTATGCATTCGACTTATACTCTTATATATTGTTGCATTCCTCGGATCCAAAATATAGGTTGAACTCCACCATAAGTATAACTTGAATATGTGCATATGTTTCTTTTTACATATTTGTGTATTCACACATTTAGGGAGAATTCACTCTATATTTTGTGGTTTCATTAGTATTGATCCATATTCTGTTTTCCACATATATTTGGGATCTTTACTTTGAAACATATCCTTTCGAGTATATAGAACTTGTGTTGTTCTTGTATACTCATGTTTTGAGTATATAGAACTCGTGTAGTTCTTGTATACTCATGCTGGAGTATATATAACTTGTGTAGTTCATATATACTCATGTCGTGTTACATTTAATTATCTACATTCAATTTATATGCAATTGAAGTGGTTATCATCAATTACCAAAAAAAGGAAAGATTGAAGTATCTTGTCCCACCATTATGAGTTAATGGTATGGTGTGGTAATTAATGATAATCATATTATGGAACTAACATTTTTCATAAGTTGGATGAATAGGTTATGTTCCAGGGTGATGAAGACTTGGGATGACATCATATGTTGATTGTCATCAAGTCAAGTTTGAAGAAGAAGAAGATGCATCATGTGTTGATGCATATAAAGAGCTTGAAGAAAAGGAAATCATCGTGTGTCGATGATGTTCAAGAAAAGGAGATGATTATGAGTTGATCATCAAGTCAAGAGAAGACCCATCATGTGTTGATGGAGGTCTAATGAAGGATATATCATGCGTTGATGCATATCAAGACTTGGAGTAAAGGATGCATCATGTATTGATGCACATCAAGTCAAGAGAAAACCCATCATGTGTTGATGGAGATCAAGTGAAAGAATGCATCATGTGTTGATGCATGTCAAGACTCGAGATGAAGAAATCATCATGTGTTGATGATGTTCAAGGCAAGTTCCCGAAGTGAAGAAGACCATCATGTGTTGATGATTATCAAGTCAATGACCCGGACTTGAAGTGACGATATGCGTCATCAAGCTTCAAGAAGATGTAAGGCAAAAGTATGACTAGCTAAGGCTAAGGATGTGTTCTTAGTCTTTTACCGATCTTGGTGTTTAGTTGGAAGACCGGATTGCTAGTGTATGTTACCGTACTATTAAGAGGGGTCTTAACTAGTAGCTTGAGTTAGTCATGTGTTGATAGCTCATTGTGTTTGCTCTACCTCATCTAGGTGTACCTTTAGTTTGATAATCACAGACGGTTAGTAAAAAGAACCGTCCGTGATATCTCACATATCACATACTATTTTTTGTGGTAGTCGTCTGTGATAGTAGGCCTTCACTGATGGTTTATACCACAAAACCGTATGTGTTATTATTTATCACAGACGACTCAAAAACTATATGTGATCTTTTAAGCAAATTTTGTTTGTGGATTGGTGTTGTTTTGTCATCTTTTTTCGTTTCTGGCTGTTCCATCCAATTGTTCTCCAGCTTAAGCCATCAAAGCTGCTACTTTACCAATTATGACCAATTATCTCTTGTACTCATCATCAACGATTGATTGATATTGTTGTGCTGATTACTGATGCTAATCCTCATCCAGACAGCCAGAGCCAGATAATCAAATCATAACTACTTCAAGGGAGAGCACTCATGCATACTGAAGAAGAGAAAAAGGTGAACTCACCACCTCTAGTGAGAGGGTTACCATACCCAACTTTATTTATTAAACCAAACAACAGCTTGAATAATCTAGAACCATCCTATCGAACCGACCAAATAAAATATTGTATCATTACATCCAACCAACCAAACACCCTATTTGTACCATCTCATTCCATCCATCTTCATTCATCCATCCAAACACACCCTTAGTATGTAAAGTAGTTTCCACCCCATGCCATACTATGGCACGTGTATAATTATTTAGACCGGACATGTGCCCATATAAAGTGATACCAGGTGCTCTGTGTAAAAAAACATTTCATATACTTTTGTTTTTTACAACAACATTGAATACTTAAAAAATTATCGGTCAAAATTACATCGAGAAGATGGGGTTTTTTTATCTTCAAAATTGACTTATCACATGAAACAGAGGGATATGGCGCAATTGATAACTAATTAACTGGTGTTAACAGATATATAAAAGCAGTCAAGCGACCAAACAAAATTCCAAGGTTCAAGGAACGTACACAACAAAAAGGTGCATAATTAAGGCATGTTCACAGGCAGCTAGCTAATCCCAAATGACGAGGAAGCTACGTTCCTTGTTGCCACACCAACCAAACCAAATCGATCGAGTCGTCTTTTCACTTCTTATTCCTTCTATTTTATCTAATCTACCGTGGTAAAGTGGGGCCGGTGTACAACAAAATGAGAATTTATATATCATGCTATGTTCTCCTAGTGAGTTCAAGGAGTGAGGAAAAGTTCAACGTTCCTAATTTCACACTAATTTGTGGTGTCAAATATGTTGAAGCATGAGCAAACTGTTAGCCTTTCTACATAGCTTGAACTTTCAAGGACGCAAGCCGTTCAATGAAACTCGACGGGTCATTTGCAGCACCAGTCGTGCAATCAATAGTGATCAATTTTTTAGAAAAACGACACTTGTTAGGCTGATAGTGCTGTGGATCTAATAAGAGCACTTTTAATATATATTTAAAGCTGGTACGGTACGTACGTGATTCATCTCAAGCTTCACGGAGATCTCTCGTTCCATGAATTCATCCCACAACCACGACTCCCAAAATATTCGTAGATCTGGTGGACGTGGTCATCTCACGTAGCTGGACAAGTGCAACGGTGATCGAAACCCCCCACCAAAACACGAGAAATTGTGGGTTTTTTTACCATCAGAGCGTGAGTTATTCGTCTGTAGTTTTGGTAGTACTAATTGATTGGAAAGCAATGGCCAGTGGGGATGATCCATTTCCGCCAAGTCCGCACCCCTCCTCCCATTTCCCCACCACCGCACCGCGCGCGCACCAAAAACTTCACACCAAGCCCGTCTTATCTTCTATATATAAACCCCGCATCACACTCGTTGGTCGCCGGCCAGAGCTCAGAGGCGGTCGACCGCGAGTAGCACCACCGCACGCCACGAAAGCCAAGCTCCCCTCGGGCGGCCAACATGTCTTCGGCACCGCTGCTCGGCTCCTGCGAGCCCGACGGCAAGGGCGCAGAGGCTGCCGGGGGGGAGGGGCGGCCGCGGCGCGGGGGGCCGTTGCTGGGCCGCTTGGTGGACACGGTGGAGGCGTGGGAGCAGCTGCAGTTCGCGGTGCCCATGATCCTGACCAACATGGCCTACTACGGCATCCCGCTGGTGTCCGTGATGTTCTCCGGCCACCTCGGCGACGTCCACCTCGCCGGCGCCACGCTCGGCAACTCCTGGGCCACCGTCACCGGCTACGCCTTCGTCGTACGTGCTATACGCTCTTTGCTGCACCAATCCATTAATCCCCGCATGCATGCATGATCGATCGATGCGTATCATCGCAGCCCACACGCCGGCCGCATGCATGTCTAGCTATGCCTGCTTGCATACACAATTAATACGCGCTGATAATAGCACGCCCATTTCGATCAGCTTCCTTGATTTAGCAGTTTTTTGTTTTCTTAATCATGATGTTTGTGGCATTGTCGCCATTACTGGGCAGCAGGAGTAGGTGAGTAGCAATAATGCCAGAAAATGGGTAGGGTGACGCGAATCAGACGGACATATTCAACGCTCGGGCTGGAGTGCTTACTTACTGGTCCTAGTATATTTATTGCAGCAGAGCAGACTCAAGACTCAGTTTCGTAGCTACAGTGCGCCTCTGCAATCAATAACGCAGAGGGTACGAATCGAGTTAGCATGCATTTGCTTCGTCCAAAACTAAATTAAAGAAGAAAGTAGAAATGCTAGTAGTAACATGAAACACATGACCGATTATCGATCAGTTCCCCACACACCACAAAACAGAGCTAACTTAGCGACGCCTCCTTCTCCTGGCCGTTAGCTAGAGCACGTCTGGCTCGTCCACACCGAGCCGCGGTTGCTGCGTCTCGTGTCTACACGAATCCGCATACGGTAGTAGCGTTTACCTCTACCCTTGTGCACATGGAAACACTGCCTGCCTATTTACCAGTACATCTGCACATGCCAACCACGACAAATTAAAACAATCGGTTGCTAGCCAGACGTCGACCACGACGACTCGGAGCCAGCGTTTTCTCATGCTGTGTTTGTACCGCGGCAGGCTCGGTGCCGTCGGAAACCGCGGCTGCGAACGCGAATAGAATACACATATCCAACCAGAGAGAACAGAGACGCCCGCGCACGTCCCTGTCCCTGTCCCTTGCGTGGTTGGGAGTCCTCGAGCAGCTGTAGCCATCCTCTCCCCGTCCCGTCCATGTCCAGAAGCCACTCTCGTGACCGCAGCCACGAGTTGTTCGCGCGTGCTTCTGCGACGTGGCCGCACGGACTTGGTCGACACGTCACGCCACCGCGCTGGCAGCGTGCGCAGAAAATGGAGTTCGCAGGCCTTGAAAGACTTTTGGTGCTTGAATTTGCCGCGATCCAACTACCGATTCCCGAGTCGTATAGGTGATAATCTGCATAATCCTTTATTATTACGGGAATTGACTACGAGTACTATTACTCTAGTGATAAGCAAGCAACTTGTGTCCTCAATAAAAGCATAACTTACCAATCCGTACTGGAGTAAGCTGTGACGTGATCAATGACCTTAAAAAACGGTAGGTCATCCGAGAGGAACACGTACTGGCTAGACCTAGACGCATGTGAAATCTTCAGAGATACGTTCTTCGCTCCGCACATGCGAGCAGCACGATTTTTTTTAAAAAAAAAACAAAATAAAAGAGATCGGGAGCTTGGCCAATCAATTAAGGAGAAGAGGAGCAGCACGATCTCAATTCTCATCGGATCTTGACCAGCAGATAGTAGTCCCCTCCAACATTTGTGCGTGCGTGGACCGTTGGATGCCACACAGTCGGCAGCCAGTCTTTACATGCGATGCTTTGTTGAACGGAAAGTTAGAAAGGCAATGTCTTTTCACCATTTTAGATGGTACAGTGCGTGCAGTTTGTTTCGGACAGTGCACTTTTCAGATTGCTTGGTCGTGCTTTTGTTGATGGCTTCGCACGGTGTTCGTTTACGTGGTCATGCAAAACGCTGAAGATACTTCAAACGGAGATGCTGATATGAACCAATTCAGCACGTTTGCTGGGGACATACACATGCATGTAACACGAACAGTTAGGTTTGGTCTAATGTCCAGCTTTACTTATACACATTTTAAAACTGATTATATCTACAATAAGCAGGACCAAACTGGCAAAATTGACGGTTAACGATTCTCTTTTGTTGGTTGGTATAGCAGGTTAGTAAATCATGGCCGCTATGACTGATCGTTACTACTTACTAGCATCGGATATGCATGTGCACCGTTGCTACCTAGCTAGCTACTCATGTAGTATGTTCAGCTTTTGGGAGCCAATGCCCATTGGTATTGTTATTCTAGTTCCATAGTCTGTCTTGTCTATTTTTTTCCCCCTGAAAATTGCAGTTCCATAGTCTGTCAGAGCCGAGAGTTAAGCCTAGTTGTAATTATATTTGTACTTTCTAACGCGAATGGTGTTGCATCTGATCCTCTCACGTAGCTAGTGAGTACTAGTTACATGCAGCGCAATGCGATGCTTAATAAGCTTGCAAAACTGATGGTTTCAGACCGGCCTGAGCGGCGCCCTGGAGACGCTGTGCGGGCAGGCGTACGGCGCCCGGCTGTACCGCATGCTGGGCCTGTACCTGCAGTCGTCGCTGATCATGTCGGCGGTGGTGTCCGTGCTGATCTCCGTCCTGTGGTGCTTCACGGAGCCTCTGCTGCTGTGTCTGCGTCAGGACCCCGAGGTGTCCCGCGCCGCCGCGGCGTTCGTCCGTTTCCAGGTCCCGGGCCTGTTCGCATTCGCCTTCCTGCAGAGCCTGCTGCGGTACCTGCAGACGCAATCCGTTGTCGTGCCGCTCGTCGTCTGCTCCATGGTGCCGTTCCTGCTCCACGTCGCGCTGACGCACCTGCTGGTGAACGTGCTCGGCCTGGGCCTCGCCGGCGCGTCCGTCGCCATCTCCATCACGTTCTGGGTTTCCTGCCTGATGCTGCTCGTGTACGTGCTGCGGTCCGAGATGTTCAGCGAGACGTGGAGGGGCTTCTCCGCCGACGCGTTCAAGTACGTGCTGCCGACGCTCAAGCTCGCCACGCCGTCCGCCGTCATGGTCTGGTCAGTACGTACATATATATATGCATACACGCCGGTGACGGACGTCGTTTCCCCTGTTTGGTTTGACTGGATGTAACGTGACGTTTTTTACTGCATGCAGCTTGGAGTACTGGGCGTTTGAGCTCCTGGTGCTGATCGCCGGCCTGCTCCCGAATTCCACGGTGAGCACGTCGTTGGTCGCCATGTGGTATGTCACTAACGAGCTTAGCTTCAGTATTCCCTCATATGTATGCCATGAAACCAAGTACTGACCGACTCGAACGAAATGCAGCTCGAGCACGGAGGCCATTGCCTACATGATCACTTACGGGTTCAGTGCCGCTGTGAGGTACTGCCGCCCAGTTTCAGAGTTCAGACAAACCAATTAAGTTCATATGCTGTCAGCTTGAATTCCTGCTTCCTGTGTTTACGGTGGTTAAATTGCGTTGCGTTTGCTTTCACCTTGCAGCACCCGTGTGTCGAACGAGATCGGGGCCGGGAACGTCGACAAGGCGAAGAACGCCGTGACGGTGACGATGAAACTGTCGGTGTTCCTTGCTATCTCCTTCATCCTGCTTCTGGGCTTCGGCCACGGCCTGTGGGCGAGCCTCTTCAGCGGGAGCGCTGTGATCCTGGCGGAGTTCGCCGCCATCACGCCGCTCATGATGATCTCCATCGTGCTCGACTCCGCACAGGGTGTCCTTTCAGGTGAGATCAGCTAGCTAGATCATTTCTCTGTTTACATACTTACATTTCACAGATAGAAATGAGAAATTACAATGGAAACGCGCGCGTTGTTTGTGGCATGGCAGGCGTGTCGAGGGGCTGCGGCTGGCAGCATCTGGCGGCGATGACAAACCTGGTGGCGTTCTACTTCATCGGCATGCCGCTGGCCATCCTCTTCGCCTTCAAGCTCAAGTTCTACACCAAGGTAAGTAATGATCAATCAATCAACGATGTGTTCATAACTTCATAAGCCAATGCGGCAAGCATGCAACTCGTATCAGAACAACACAAGCTTCCGAAAGAAGCTGGAGTACGCTGGACACAGTGCTAACTGAACCGAGCATTTCCTTGCAACTTTTTTTGCAGGGTTTGTGGTTGGGTCTGATCTGCGGGCTGACATGCCAGGCCAGCGCGCTGCTGGTGATCACCATCCGCACGAAATGGTCCAAGATTGTGGACGCGATGCAGGTGGAGAAGGCCAACTACGTTGCTTAATTAGTCAGTTAAAAACGTAAGTCATGATCAGACAGCAGAGTGTCAGATATGTACACAGGATGAACATATCTGTAGCAACATCCGCGGCACGCATGTATGCACACCACCACCAGTTCTTGCGCAGTGTACCTGTACTGTACGGGTATTTTTTGGAGATGGCCAGTGTGAACTGTGAACTGATTGAACTACTGTTAAGCCTTGACACAGTAGGTTTTACTGTATCTTTGGATGGATTTTTTTTTGGAAAGGGCAAAAGACACCCCCCCGCTTACGCCATCACACACGCCCACATATGTGTGTCCCCTCTGTACACGCTATGGAGACAAGACGACACGGAGCGCGAGTACACAATTTCTCAATGAACATGTACGTGTGTAAGTAACTGTTTTTTTATTTGGTGAGACGCACGAGCTTCAAAATCCTAACGGGCTCACCAGGCAAAGCCAGCCATCCGCGCGACAGCTCGATCCACTCTTTGGATGGTTTTCAGCCTGAGAGATACCAAGCCTGCTATGCCAATTAAGGGATAGCTAGAGTGCAGAGCGTGTGGGCGTTTCTTGGTGAAAGAACTGCAAACTGAATTTGCTGTATCTTTGATTTGTTTTTGTTACGAACCAACCGGTATTGGGGAATCAGAAGCAGGGGAATGGGAAATCGGAAGCAAAGAACAAGGCAGGGTAGGAGGAGCTTGGGGAGGAATTGTTGAACCGAATCAGATATTAGAGGGGGTGAATAGAAGCATACATCTTTTCTCCTCTCGAGTTCAACTCCCTTTTTCTCTCTAATAGCTATGAGAAGCTACGAAGGTTATAGTCTCAAAATCACAGCGGACGACTTGAATTGAAACCCTGAAATCAACCCTCATTGTCCACTGTCGGTCTAACCGCCAACGTAAGGCTGGTCTGACCGGTGGTCGATCGGACTGCTCCCCTATTGACATAAAATCAACACGACAATGGATTCGCATGTCAGACCCCGAGCTTTGAATACTCGAAGCCCTCGTGTGTGTGTACCGTATTGGTCCCATGATTAGTTGTTTGTACACACATCCACAACATTTATAATCACATCCATACAATCATCCGTAGGTGAATTTGTAAACCTATCAAATATGTTCCAAACTTGATGAATTTTTTTAGCGTTTCTAACAACATCTAGTTCCATATGTAAATTTTTTAAGATTTTATGTGCTCTGTGATTTTCCCAAAGATTCTTACAAGTTGTTACTTATATGAAATTTCATTATTTGTTGCATACAAAAGGTTTCAAAGTCATGCATAAATAATTTTCTATATGGAATAAGCTCAAAACTACTTCTCCATTTATTTTGACAAGTTGCTGGTCGGTCTGACCGTCAGCCTCCGTGACAAGGACCGGTCAGACTGCCAACCATCGGGCGGTCAAACCGCTTTCTAATTCTTGAAAACACTATCTCTGGACTTTTCGGTAAAACTTTATCTAGTTTCACATCCAGTCTCTATTTTCAATGGCACTTGGTGCAAACTCACCCTCAAACACACACACAATCCTCAAAAGCTCTCACCACTGGCCTGACCGCCACCGTGGACGGTATCACCACCCTGCAGGGCCAGTCAGACCGTCACCACCTAGCAGTCAGACAGACAACTTTGCTAAAACAAGGTTTCTCCCCAAACACCTCGACACTGATACCAATTGTTGAACACAAAGATTAGGACAATATCCATGGTCTCCACATGAAGTAGATAGATTAGGTATATTATGGTTTTTGTATTTTCTTCAGCGATACAGAACACAAGACGCCTTTGGGTTTTATCCCATCTTTGCCCACACAGCAACACTAATACACCCACGCTTACAGAGCCCATTTGGCTATGTTGTACTTCTTGTCAACGCCATGACATTCTTCCTCCCTTCATTGCTTGCTTGTCCCTAAGCCGGTGCATCGAGAAATCGATGTCGAAGCTCGGTGTAGTCTTCCCAGGTTGCCATTGATTCTGAAAGCCCGGACCATTGAATCTTGACTTGGACTGTTTGCTTGTCCCTAAGCTGGTGCATCGAGAAATCGATGTCGAAGCTCGGTGTAGTCTTCCCAGGTTGCCATTGATTTTGAAAGCTTGGACCATTGAATCTTGACTTGGACTGCTGTTAACGCTTCCTTCTGGAACAAGCGCCAACCCATAACACGCTCAGGCACTTGCAGTTGAGCTTGCTCTTTGGTAAGAGTTGTTGGTGGCAAAGCTTGGCGCAGCTGGGAAGCATGAATCACTGATTGAATAAGTCTGTGTGGTGGCAACCACAGCTTGCAAGCTATCGCTCCAACCCGCTGCTCAACCTGAAAGGGACCATAATAACAAAAGGCTAGTTTATAGTTAGCTCGATCCGCCACAGAAGATTGAACATATGGCTGGATGTTGAGGAACACCCGATCTCCAACAGAAAAGTTTCTCTCCGTGCGCTTCTGATCTGCCTAAAATTTCATCTGTTGTGGAGCCTAAATTAGGTGCTGATGAGGCAGGTTCGTCATTAGCATGTGTTTCTTCATCAAGTGGCCAGGTCTGGAGCTGAGCACACTGATGCATCTGTGATATCAAAGTGTCGTGGACTGTGGCCATATAAAACCTCAAAAGGTGACTTCCTCAATGTGACAGTGTCCAGTGGCGGATCTAAGATTTCATCACACCTCGAGCTAAATTCTAATAGGTTAACATCCTTGAACTAACGTTAATTTATACATACACCACGACATAACAAAAATAACCACAAATGCATTATTGACATAAAACTTTACCTCAATGCTTCGACATAAAACATAATAAGAAAAACGTGGCAAAACATAAACAATATGTCATCATAGAGATACAATTTGAGTACGTAAATAACAAAGATTTCATCTCTATCCTAGCCCACTATTTCTTCAGCAATAGTAGGACAATAACCAGAACCTACAAAAACAACATAAAAAGGTAAATCAAACATAGATATGATTAAATACAAAGAACATTAAGTTTACATTTGTAATAAGCTAACTTACCACTAGCACGAGATAGTTGTTTCTTACGTGACCTCATTTCTTCAAAACGTTCCAAAATCTTAAGATATTGTCCTCCAATAATTAAGATATTTAGTATCTGATATATGGAGGCTGGAATCTTCTCAAACACATGACTTCCAATAAAGTGCTCACTTAGAAATCAACATAGCTGCTAGAACAATTCCAATCAACTTAGAACAATTCCAATCAAGTTCCAATCCCATGCTATTACACTGAAAGCTAACTGAACTCCACAAATCCCTAAAAAAACCTTAATACCTTATTATTCTCTCAAACTAAACTGCAAAATTAGATAAAGTATGAAACAAGTCGCTCAGATGTAAAAACACCCAAGCCTGCATTCATGAACCTATCTTCATCAAAGAGGTTGAACTTAAAAAAAAGAATGCCACAATGCAAACATCATAGTTTAGAAATATAGTAGCATTGTAGATTGGACTCTTCTTAGAGACGTAGACCCTTTTCATGTTATTTCGTCATGTTTAGTTTGCTACATGAGACTGTTCCAAAATGAAACACTAAAGTTTAAAAAGAGAAAGATACCTTCATATATGTACGAATGTTTGCACATCGCACAAAAGAGACCGGCTCACTCCCCCCGCCCCGATGATGACCAAAGCATAGCAAGTCACACACAGTCACACAGCGACATACATACACATCGATCATCCGGGCAGAGCAGAAGCGACCATGCGAATTAAGGCGACACGTTCTTTGCACATACATGGCCAGGTCATGGAAGGAGGCAAGGAGGGAGAGGGCATGCACAATGAGGTCGGCGGGTAACCGCTGCTCCTCCTTCTTCGCCACCACCGTGTCGTTCGTCTCCTCCCCCTCGCTGCTACTTCTCTCATTCTCCTCTCGCTCGTCGTCGGTAATGAAAATACTCCTGGCAATAACAATGTTGGTAATCACACCATCTGTTACTCTGACGCCGCCAGAAGAAGTTTAGGGCCATATGGTTTGGTAAAGATACTTGTGGGCGGCGCTGGGCGAGGACGGAGCGGGCGCAGTACCGACGGGGACAGAGAGTGCGGGTCATGGGTGTGAGGTACGGGCGTGGCGTCGGGCGGGGAGGAAGGGCGCGGGTCACAGGTGCGTCGCCGGGTGGGGAGGGAGAGAGCGGGCACGATGGTGGGTGGGGAGGGAGGGGGTGGCGTCGGCGGGCGAGGAGCCGGGAGGCTTGGAGGGCGGCATAGGGGCGTGTGGGTGTCCAGGGTGAGGGAGATGAGGTCTAAGGTGGGAGGCTTCGGAGTTGTTCTAGTTGGGCAGTTGGGGCGTGGGCGTGTGCTGTGGCTAATGATGGTCCAGTCGTGGATGAGAGGAATAGTAGAAGGCTGGGCCTTAGGCTAGACACTATAAATAGATTTGTTGGGCCTATATAATTTTTTCCATTGATTTTTTTGTTGGGCCTCAGGCTATAGCCTACCCTGCCCGAAGCCCAGATACGCCCTTGACAGTGTCGAGAGATATGAGGTGTTATACCAAAACTCCACCAACACGGAACAATTAATCCACTTGCTCAGGCATGTGTGAACAAAACAACGCAAATATGCCTTCAAACACTGGTTCACTCGCTTTGTTTGCCCGTCCGTTTATGGGTGATACGTGGAGCTCATTCTCAACTGGGTGCTAGGCTGCCACCCAACAAAAATAGCTCCATAAGGTAGAGGGGGCGTACCACGCTAAAAGAAATGCATAGATTGAGGGCATGTTTGGTTTGTTATCAATGTGAACCAAACTATATTTTGATAACGCCAATGAAAATTAGCTATCGTTTGGTTTGCTATCAATATTTAGTAATAATGCCAACAAAAAATTTGATAACACTAACGAAATCCAATGTCACTCGTTGACAATCTGAGGGTGAAAAAATCGCTCAACAAAAAATTGGTAACACCAAAATTTGGTTTGACCGCAATCAAAACAACGTTCATTTTGCCAAAACTTGGGCAAAAAATTTGGCTTTGCCCAAGTTTTGGCAATACCAAATTTTAGTTTAGTTTATTAGGGCCATGAATCAAACAACCCCTAAATTTGTTGTATCTTTCATTTTTTGCTTTTATGTTATCCATAAGCATAAGCAAATCAAACTATCAGATATCTATTTGGCTCAGTTGAAAATTCTCCGATAAATTAACTTATTGGCTAAGGTTTGTAAGACCAAAACCCAAATACATCTTCCATTGTTCTGACTTCCAAACCTATTTTATGAACTTTTAATGTGAACTGTAAAGGCTTCAGGGTGCTGAATAGGCCTAAAATAAAATATTCAACCGAGAAGGAAAAGCAAATGTGGAAGTTAGCTCGGAATTTCGGAACCTTCTAGACAATTCTAACATGCGTACTACTTTATTTCGAGCATAGAGAGAACCAGTCTACCAGTACCGGGTAATGTTATGCTTAAACAAACTATTTAGCTGATTCCTCAGAATTGTAGCTGAGCACTCAACAACAATAATTCAGACGGCGACGTCCAGAGATTCATTAGGTGCCGACCCTTGTCCCGTTGTGTTTACTTCGGCGTTCATTAGGGAGCATAACTCATGGCCTATTGTTGGTGACTAGCGGTTGATTGGAAGAAGACAAGCAGGGTCGTTTCAAACAATTTTCATTTCTCTTGTAAGTGGTCAATAAAATCCGACTAATTCATTGTCAATCAGCCACACCCACACACCGATCGTGGACGGGCCATCACGAAACATTCTAACCACACGATTTTCTGACCAGGTAATATATATATATTTTTTGTGCTAAAATACCAGAAAAATACGAGACATATCATGTAGGAAAACGAGCTACGTAGTTGGGAAATGATTACGCAGACACTGCATTAGCAAAACAAACAATCTAAACATGATTTCCACGTAGTTACCAGATGTGTCGGCTTACATGAATGTTTGGAGTTCACGTTCGCAGTCGTTTTGGATGACGGAATTTATTTTATGGACTGTCTAATCAGAATGTTGCCAACCAAGGAATTGTATCAGACGCACATGCCCTTTTCGTACGACTCAGAATAGCCACCAACGCACAACTCTACTACAGTTTCATCTGGTATGCGTAAAGAGTTCAGGTTTTCAGAGTAGCACTTTTTTTACCATGACTCTTTCTAGTTTATACCCCAAGAAAAAGGAGTGGACGCAGCCCCACTCCCACTCCCACCCCGTCTTTCGGTTCGCCTCCACCGCCTTGCCTCTCCTCCCTCTTTATATCCTTCTGCTCCTGGGAGCAATATTGTCGCGGCCTCCCACCACCTCCCCGTCCAGGCCGTCACCCTTGAACACTCGAGCTCCCCTCCATTCCACGGTACATATCGCAGAGAGAATTGACAGGTGGGCCTCCCCGACGGGTGGGCGCGGAAGTACCGAGCTGTTCCCAGTTCCCACCCCAGCCCGGCTCCAACCAGCCACCCCGCCCCCAGCGTCAACCACCCAGGGCCCCACACCACACGGAGATCCCCCACCAGCAAGCGTTGCTTGGCGTCTGCCGAAACAAAAGTCGCCGTCGCCTCGCCTCGCCTCGCCGTCATCTCCCACCCCTCGCCCGTTTGACCCCGCCCGTTCCTCTCCTCTCCTCCCGTTCGCTCGTTCCCCTCTCGCTTTCCCTTCCCCCCTTCCCCTCTCTAGGTTTAGCTCTCCCCGAACCCCACCACACCAACCAACCAGCCCCCCCGTGCTCCCGGAGCGGTTGCGGTCGCTTCGCCCGCCCGCTTGCTGCTCGTCTGCATGGTGGCGTCGTCTTCGTGGTGAAGCTAGCGCGCGCGATCGGAAGATGGGCCCCGCCGCCGGCGCGGCTGCCGGCGCCGTGCTGAGGGTCGCTGTGGTGGCTCTGGCCGTGGTCGGGCTCGCCCTCCCGCCGCTGGCGGTCGCGCTGCGGCCGCTCAGGGAGCGCGTCGCTTCCGCCGGCGCCGGTGCCTCCTCCGGATCGTGGGCCGATGAGGTGAGAGACGCTGTTTGATTGATGGGCTTGGAAGTTTTTTTTACCCCATTTTTACTCCAGGGTTTTAGGCAAATTGGATAGAGCAATCGAGGCGAAGAATGCGGAGAAATATGATTTGTGTTTTTTTTGTAGGGCTTAATTTGGTGCTGTAGGTGTAATTTTGCGGGCTTACGATTGTGCTTATTCCCCTCTGCTACAGTTCCATGGAAACATATAGGTATTGAATTTGATGGTGCCAAAGCATAACTGCCGTCTAGGTTTGGGAGTCAAATTAGGCTTATCTACTCCGGATGGTCGTTCGAATTGGATGCCCTGCATGTTCGATTGACTGCACCAATCGATCTTAGCAATGGTTGGGGCAGTGCAGGAAGTAGGGAGCACTCCATAGGTCTTGATGTTTCAACTCAGTGAGCAATAGCAATTACTCATTCCACAGGGAAACGATTGGTGGCTTCGATTGGTTTTCTTCCATTTGTGATGTTAGGGTTGTTACCTGATTATAGTCTTGATTTTATCTGTTTCTCTGGAACTGTTGATTGTACTGGTATGTATGCAACTGAGCTTCTTGCTCTCGATCTCTATGTTTATGCAGCATGCGTTCTTCAAGAGGGATGAGAATGAGATAAGTCAGTATTCATGGAACATTACAGGAACGTATAAAGGTAACTTCTGTTCTTTCCTTTTTTTACCATAGCTATAAACTATCCGTATTAGACCTGTAGTTTTATCAGAAAGATTTTTTTTATCCCAGCATCCTATGCAATAGTGTTAGGTTCTCTTTCCATTGACAACTTTGTATTGGCACTGCACACATTAGGATGTGTAGGTTCCTTAAGGTCTCGACTGTCGAGGAATTAAGTATGTTATGTCGGCTATGGGAAAATGTATGATTTGAAGCATGGGTGGATGTCCTTAATTCCTGGAGTTCAGTATGTTGTGCTAAACTTTTCGGCATTGTAATGATTTTTGTTATCCGAAAATAGGAAATAGAAGTGCTTTTGAAAATCCACACTGTAAAAGTAAAACCAAATGGGGCCTTAGTCATGGGCTTGACAATCCCAGCTAATGTGATCTTATGTTCTTGTCTTAACATTCATGCAGCACGTCCATGTATTGTGTGGTTTAAAGCTACATACATTATTCTTTTGAACTATAGTTGTGAAACAATCTTATAAAATGCACACATAGCACTTCCTTTTTCCAAATTTACCCTATTCTTGTTTTGCTGTGTATAGGATACTACTGCTTCGTGCAATTTATGAAATAACATCGCCATTTTATGGTTCAGGAAGTTGGAGCTTTGCTGGTGCCTCAAATGGTTCTTCTAGGTTTCTTGAGTTTGTAAAACCTAAAGGTGACTCAGTTTTAGAATTATTGAGTACCCCAACAAAGATAAGTGGGGTACACTATGTTCAGGTAAAGCAACCTCCTTTTCTTATGGCTTCCGTTACCATGTGAAAAAAATGTTATCCTGGACCTGTAGTCACCAGTTCCCCCCATGTCTACCAAAATTTCTTTTGTCATTCTAATTTAGCCTTATTTGTTAATATGTGAACAAAGTGTTGTCCTGTAGTCACCAGTTCCCCCCATGTCTACATTTTTTTTTGACATAGAAGTTTAGCCTTATTTGTTAATAAATCTATCAGTTTTTACATGCCCAACCCAAGTTAATTATATCCATGGATGTTATTGCAATTTTGATCATTTTCCTCTGCATGCTGCGCTGATCACTTTGCTTACCGTGGGATGACAGGGATCAATTACATTCCATGATGTTATTGACAATGCCCATGATCATGGAGTTGCTCAAATAAGGTTAGAAGGCGTGTATATATGGCCTTTTAGACAACTTCGAATGGTAGCAAACAGGTACAGGTTTAACCTTGTATTCTTTTTCTTTGCAAGTTGTAACTAAGGAGTTCTGTTTTACCTTTTTGGTATTCCTTCCTTCGAATTGTGTTGTGTGCTGTTAATTATGTCCACTTCAAACAGAGATATTCATATATGTTGCATCGCAAATGCAAAGCAACCTAAAAGTACTCCAAAACAAGAATTACCATATATCTATGCTACTTGGTCCAGCTAAAGACAAATGTATGCCTGAACCTAAACCTAGGCATCCATCTCATTTCCCAAATTTCAAAGTTGAGCCCTCGACAATCACCCTTGCCCAGCAAGCGTGGCTCTCATAGATCTTGCACTCCAAGCCCCAGGCCTCCTGACTCCTTAGCAGTGAAAAAAATCTCGGCGAAATTTCGCCGGTTACTGCCGGTAATCGGTGTTACCGGTGGTAGCCGGTAGGAATGAAAACCGGCCCTGAAAATTCGGTTTTGATGAAATTTGTCCAAAAAATAGAATTTGCTTGAATTTTGTTCGAATTTGTTTTTTTAAAAAAAAAATCCGAAATTTTCAATTTTTTTGAAATTCCGGCCGAAATCCCCCCGCCCCGACTTAAAAAATCCTTCTGGAAAAGATTTCCCTGCTCCTTAGCCAGTGTGGCTCACATGATTTGCAACTAGTCAGCATAGATCTACGGTTATTATGCACATACATTTCATATTCAGTGACTTTAGTACTGCTATTTTTTGTGTCGATGTTTTATATCATGCAAGTGGAAACACATAGACTAGTTGCTTACTTCATGCAAGCTTAACTATAGTCATTTAGATTCCTTGGTTATCCTTGACGGATTGTTTTTTCTCTGTACTATAGTGCATAACTTAATGTTAGTAACATAGTAAGCTGTAGTTTTGATATTAATGATACATCTTTAGTTATTGTGAGGGTTCTTTTTGGGTAGAGTGACATATTATATGTCTGTGTTTTAGTGGCATTTTTATTGTTGGGACTGGGAGTATTATGTAGCGGCATATATGCAAATATCTCATTTAAATGTAAATATTTCGTAGATCCTCCTCTTGCCATATGATCTAATGCAGCTGTATTAAATTTTTTAGTGGTGCAGACGGTGAGCCACTTCAAGAAGAAGATTACTTCTTATCGAATCCATACCATTTGGTAAGCAGCAGCATTTGACTTGTTTTTGTTGATGATTTGTACATGGATGCTATTTTCATTTCGTTTCTCACAGAATACTATCTAGCTTCTTGAGCTTTCAGAACATTCCATTGTTTCCAGCGTTCTTTTATTAGTTGTCTTTAGGTGTGCATGCTTATGAAATGTACTCTTACCTGCTAATTTTGTATCAGCTGCGGATTTTCTCCTCTCAAGTGTTCCAAGAATCTTCTGAAGAGAAGAATCGAAGGAAGAATTGTAAGATTTGATTTCTACACTGAATATTACCTACCACCTGATGCGATTTTGATGTGTGCTACTTCTTATCAGCTCTCACATACGACATGGAGAAACACTGTAACATAGAAATAGCTGCTAAGGTGGTCCGTGTGTCATCTAATCTAAATGGTATTGAATTTATTTATGGTATTGTTAAATTTATTTCCCATTGGTTGGTAATTTGTGCATCATCAAAATCATGTGTGCATATGCTAAGCTTTCCGTTGGTCATTTCTTATCTTTCAATAACATCTAAATAGTAACCGCTTTTGTAAATACTTATTCTTAACTAGAAGGAGAGCACGAGAAGTACCGCTTGGAGGGTTTGATGGAGAGTCCGGCAGTGGATGATGATGGAGAGTGCTTCTCACCTATCCTATTAAATGCAACATCATTGAATGTTGAAGTTTATTACAGCAAAGCAGTCAACTATACACTGATGGTCACTTTTGTATCCTCTGACTGTTTGACTTTCTTTCTTTTGATCCTATCTTTCTTGGTCTGTTCTCCCTGTGAATTCCTTAGTTGGAGTATACTAGATCTCTTTCCTCCAAGTATTGCTGCTGATTAGACAAATGGAACATAGCAACACCCAGTCTGTAAGTATTCATTTTCCCTTTTAGGAATCTATTTTAAAGTAAAATTATGACCTCTTCCTCTTTCTTTACATGACTTCTAAGCTTCCAGTTTTTTTATGTACATATGTATTGCTTGCAGGGGGCTGCTAAGGTTTCTATTTTAATGATTGGGCAGCAAGCTATCATGGATGCATATCTTTGTCTACTGCATCTGACGGCTGGGATATTGGTTGGTGAGTCTTATGACTTGTCATATATTTTCCCCCTTATTTCTTTTTTATCCCTGACAATTGCTACTGCTGTGAACTATTCCTTTGCTTGTAAAAAAAGGGAAAATTGTCTCAGTAGTATTGCAAAGTTGTATAAATTGGGAAAATATTTAATGCAACACGGACAAGTTGACCCTGGCACCACTTGTCAGTTACACACTGATGATATTTTTCAACTTGCATGATGTTTGTAGTCTCACTGAGCAATATGCCTCTAAAAATGTGGCACATTAGGATTTCTGTGAAAAATCTGATAATTTCATTCACTCATTTGGTTTTATTTTCAATTAAATTAATTCCCCTTTGGTTATTCCATGTTTAACTGATAGCTTTTTGTTGAAGAATTGAATACCAATAATGGAAATCTGAGCCAAAGGCAAATAGTGTGTATATAATATTATGATTATATTATACACTAAATCACTAATCAAGTAGAGATTGTGGAACTCTCTCTAAAAAAAGTAGAGATTGTGGAAAATGACTAAACACACTAGCTTGATCAAAGCCATATCCGACAGCACAGACCTGGCAAGTATGCTAACCATCAATGAAGTATCATCAACAAAACCCAAGATTCGTCTGTGCTACTGATGCTGAGATACCTGAAAATTAACCTGCAATGCTATTAGTCACAACATTAACTAATGGAACAGTTGAGCTTTTTTCTTAACCACTTTTACATTCTGTTTAATTGAATTGTATGTCAGCTTATTATTTTTGAAATTCTGTCAGTGTCCTGCGAGATCTGTTATTGGCTTTAACATTTTCATTACATGTTTTAACTTTCTACAGAGTCTCTCTTTAACGCCTTTGCAACAGCTGCCTTCTTCAAGTTTGTCGTATTTTCTATTTTTGAGATGAGGTATCTCCTTGCTATATGGAAAGCATGTAGACCATTGAACAGTGGAGAAGGTTGGGAAATAATGAGGCGAGAACTATCTGTTCTTTACAGCCGCTTTTGTAAGTACTAAGTATCATCTGGTTTCTTCACGTTTTCTTAAGAATCATGCCAGTAGGTTAACCTCTTCCGACTAACAGAGATTGTGCACAAGAGCATGGTTATTGCCATCTATTTGTAACTATTAGAATTAACATGTGCATGTAATCTGGATCTCAAGAAGTTTAACATCGAGTTCCTAGAACTAGTGCTGACCAATGACCATTGTCAAGTTGGCCGGATCTTGTCTACCCATACTTGGCCCATGTACCTGCTCCTGTACCTGTAATGGCGAGTAAGATGGTCCCTCATGTGCAAGTTGTTAGGCAAAATGCCTTTTGTGTGCTATTTATAGAATCCCTGGGCCGTGCTGTTCTATAGGAGCCCTTAGAATGATTATTTCCTTTGCTAACTTGATTAACATATGTTTCCTATTAGTATGTTTATGTTAGTAAGATGCCGAATTAGTTGGCATCTTCCACATATTTACATCAGTGTTTAGCTTTTCTTTTACCAATTTTAAAATATTCCCAAATTAGTTGACATTTTCCACATATTTACATCATTCTTTAACTTTTCTTTTTTACCAACTTTTAAGATATTCTTTAATTTGCTTTGTGTTCTGCAGATGGCATTCTTTTGGGAGGAATCCTTCTCATGTATGAGTTGCATAATTTCTTACGCCCACTTCTTTTCCTGATGTACTCCTTTTGGGTTCCTCAAATTGTCACAAATGTCATCCGAGATACAAGAAAACCCCTGCACCCTCAGTATATTATAGGCATGACTGTTACCCGCCTTGCTATCCCACTGTATATATTTGGTTGCCCTAGCAACTTCATGCGCATCAAGCCCGACACGAAATGGTGCATAGCAGTGACAATATTCATGGGTATCCAAGCGGCAGTGCTCCTGCTCCAGCACTATCTTGGCTCTCGCTGCTTCATTCCTCGCCAGGTAATTACTAATGTGATATTACCCTAACGAAAGCTGTTTGTTCTGTTGCATTCTAGATGCATTTTAGTTCCCATTCATGTAGCTGATTCCATTTGCCATTCTACATGCATTTTGGGGTCCAGTTGATTCATTCGTCAGAATATGTGGACAATTTTGTTTTATTAGTATTGTATTATCGTTAATTAATTTGTCATGGCTACAATTTTCAGATCCTCCCTGAGAAATACTGCTACCACAGGAAGGTTGAGGATGACACAAACCAGCCCATCGATTGTGTTATTTGCATGAGTACAATCGATCTTACCCCAAGAACCAGTGAATACATGGTAATCGTGAAATCTCTGGGCCTGTCATATCATAGACAATTATGATTGAACGCTCACTGTCTCTCCTCCCGCAGGTGGCACCTTGCGAGCATATATTCCACTCAGGCTGTTTACAACGATGGATGGACATCAAAATGGAGTGCCCAACTTGCAGGCGCTCCCTACCACCAGCTTAGAGGAGCATTGCTTTGTACCATATAGTTAACAAGAAGTAGGTAGCTCAGCTTATACAAGGTATTACGAGTTTACAACGCTTCATTCCTTTATCCAGAAAAGAACGTTTAAATTCCTCAAATTAACCATTTGTCTACTGCTTCATTCCTTTATCCAGAAAAGAAAGTTTAAATTCCTCAAATTAACCATTTGTCTATTAATCTATTTCTTACATATTCAGGTGGGAATTGAGGGGGAATAAGACAAGGCTGCAGCCATGCTCGGTTTCTGAAAGATAATTGTAGAAAAGTCTATGTTTTTAGTTTCAAGAGGTCTTGTGTTATATAAATTGTTGTACCAAGTATCCCACAAAGAAATCCTCCTCTCATCCTCGCGGTATTCTGGTGCAGCCATGCTGCATTGGTGCGTACCTTTTCCTTAAGCGCCAATAATTGTAGTTCTGTTTCCGGTCTGAGCGTTGTACAAAAGGTGTTTTAAGAGTTCCAAATGTGGAGGTACATTCCGCACTGTCAACAGCTGCAATTGCTGGCTTCCAGCAACCCAGTTACACCGCCGCGTCATGTTTGTTGCAGGTTCCGGGTGTGCGTATCGGCGGTTGGTATGTCTGATATCAAGTCTTGTCTGCCCGTTGTGGTGGATGGTGATGTTTGTTGGAAGTTGGGATCTAATCGCATGATGATTGCGATTGCCATACTGCCATGTGCTCAATTGTTCCGATTTGTTTCACCTTGGAGGCCATGGTGCATCTATTTCAAGATTCCTCAGCTCTATTATGTTCGAGGGGTCCGGATGGACACCACCATTTGCCATGTAATTTTTTTGCCAAGGGGTGTGTTTTTTGATAAACAGATGAGATGCTAGGAAAATATGACATGCCACAATAGTGGCAGGCAGGCAACGAACCAAACGGCTGGCACAGAAAGTCAAACATGCCTCACTTGACTTCCAGCTACATGCCTGATGGCCCTGATGTGATACCGATGGGAGCTAAAATATAACTAGAGCAGCGGCTGGTTCGGCGCGATATGCTGCACTGTTCATATTTGCATTTCCCCCGTTTTTAGCTACAACAATACCTATGGCCGGAAGTTCAGTATCTACAATATAACTAGAGCAGTGGCTGGTGGTGTTTTTTTTTGTTTTTTTATTCATTTTTAAAAATATTTTAAAGATAACATCTTCCTAACTTTATTTTCAATTCTGATTCTTTTGGTCACATCGTGACCTGTTGTGTGATCAAACTGTGTTGTCACGTTACTGATCGCGGTGTGGTTAAATCTGCCATGCCGAGGTTTGTGGCGTAACAATATGCTTTTACCACACCGTGTGGTGTGGCCAAATGAGTTAGAATTGAAAATAAAGTTAGGGAGACTATCTTTAAAATATTTTTTAAAAATAAATTAAATAAAAAAAAGTTCGTAGCTGGTTCGCCGTGGTATGCTGCGCTAGCTACAACACCACGTAACGTATGGCTGGAAGCTGTGCAGATGAATGAGAAATATACAAATTTTTTGTCGGTTTCCTATGGGAATTATACTATTTTTGCAAATTTGATGCGTTTCAAAAAGACCTAGAAATTCTTCAATTGGAGCAAAAATAGGTAGAAGGACAAATTATGCAATTATGCATGAAGGAAAAAAGAATGAACTACCTTTTGGCGAGGTGGTGGGACTGTGAGGGTATAACTCCATTCACCAGTGTTTAAATTCTGATATCCATCTTTACACACACTTTAGGGTGCCCGACAGGGAACTTTCCCTTTCTAGATAGGAATAGCAAAGCATCAAACTTTATATAAAGCTTGCCTGTTTTGGAACGCAAAATTAACTCTAGATAGGGGCATCTCATTCCTCATTTACCCCAGCATTAGCGTGCCTCGTAAGCGTTGGTGGGTGTTGAGAAACTATAGGCTCAACCCAGCAGCTGGGCCATGTATGGGCACCCTATTCCAAACCTTAGCAGGGCTGTAGTCTATAAATAGGGGCCGCTAGTCATTGTAAATGATTGATCGTATGAAGAGCAATAAAGAGAAGTAAGAAACCTCATATATCTCTGTGTTCAATCTACTATTTTGTTCTTGTGTTCTTGCATTGTTTGATGCAATTCTATGTTTGTCTACGAGATTATCGTTCGGACTAGACTCGCCAGCAACGGTTCCTCAACACGTTATCAGCACGATCGACTCTCCTCGCATCAAAAGTTAACCGTCGAAGAACGACACTTGTAGATTGAATCGTTTTTCTAGATTGCTTTCAATTCTGTAAATTTGGCTTTCTAGATTAGTTTTCTACGGTGCAAATCCATTCTAATCTACAGCGAGCCGACTTGAAGTCGCCGATACAATGTCGATCGGTAGATTGCATGAAAGATTGGATGGCGATTGTACCGTAGATTGAATTACGAATTCGTTCTAACCTACCGCGAGTAGACTTGAAGTCGCCGACCAAGCCGATCGATGGTTGTATGAAAGCATTGCATCATATGAACAGTATGAAGAAGAAGAAAATGCCCCGGCCGGCTTGAAGCTGCCGCCTCGCCCTCGGCCGCCCGCACGACCGGAGCCCCCGCATGGGTGCATCGCCACCCACCCAAAATCAAGAAAGAAAAGGGGGGAGGGGAGAAGAGCAGCCGCTGCCGCACCAGCCGTCGACCCCGTTCACGCCGGCTAGCAGCCACATCTCAACCGCCGACTTGCTGTCGATCCCCGCAGGCCGGTGCCGCCCCCACACAGGTCCACCTTCGGCTGGCAACCGCCGCCACCTCCGGTCGGCACCACCCCGCACATCACAAAAAAAAACAAGAAGAGGAGGATGGATGGAGCCGCCGCACCGCGACCGCGTGGCGTGCAATCGCGCGCGCCCTCCTCGCTAGCGCCACGCTCGGCCATCGGCCCCGTTCGCCGCGCCGCTTGGAGCGCCTGTGGCGGCGACCTCCGACACCGCCTCAGACGGCCTAGCACCGCCGCCATGAAGCGGCCCGCACTCGCGCGCCTCTTCCCATAGCGGCAAGACCGCCACACGCCACCCCACACGTCCTACCTCCGGCCACCGCCTCGCAAGGCGACAAAGCCACCGCCGGTAGAGGAACCGGCCGCATCACCAGATATCACACCGCCGACGGCCGCCGCCTCCGCCTCGCGCCTCCTCGAGGCCGCCGCAGACTGGGCCGCCACCGCGACGGAACATCGCCGAACGGCCGCCGCCTCCTGGAGGAGGACGCGCCCGTGGCCGCTGTCACGGCCACCTCTCTCAAAGACGGCCAACCGGCTCGCTACCGTCGTGTCTGTGGTACGCCTCGTCGTGCAATGCCGCCGCCATCGGCGCACGGGTTGAAACACTACCCCGTGCGCTTTTAGCGCTGGCAGATGGGCCGAGGAGGCCGATCCATGAAGGTTGGCCCAATTCCTCGGCCGGGGAAAAATAGGAAAAGGAAAAAAGAAAATACAATTTTACAAAAAAAACCCCTCAAAATTATAAAAATTACGAGAAATTTTCCGCGAATAAGGAAATTTTGCGAAAAACCCCTCGAACTTTAGGAACATTACGCGCAATTTTTTTCTCAAAACTAAAATTTCGCATTTTAACCCCTAGAAATTGCAGAATTCACCGAAAGTTCTTTTTCAAGCAGAAGAGGGCCTCGAGAATTCAATTTTTGAATCGGTTTTAGCATTTGAAGCATGTTTAACTTTGTTATTATTATTTCTATGCAATTTATGTATTGTATTTATTGTTTTTTATTATTTGTGATTATTTATATTGCTTTTAATCACTGAAAATAGCAGTAAACCATGAAAAATGCATAGAAAAATACGAAATCACGAATCGGGAGTTCGAAGAACATTATGAGAATTTTACAACCATTTTATGCATATGACCAGCAGTAATCTTTTGAACACTTTGCATGAATACGAAGATGACTGGCATCACGAACCAGGAGTTCGAAGAGCTGACCCAGTATGGCCAGAATTTGTACATAATTTGTACAAGTCTTCAACTCTGTGATAATGTAATCACGGATGAGTAGAAGATTGAGAATACTCTCTCTACCTTTCACCCGAATGTGGTGCAATCCGCACGCAACTATTATCAAGATGGCTACATGGAGTATGCCTAATTAATTGACATCATGAAAGTTGTGAAAGCTCAAGATGATGTTTTAAGGAAGAACTACAACCGCCTAGTAGCAATGTTGGTCATGAAGCCAACGCTCGCAGCTACAAGGCGAGGAAGCCGCTCATGAAGGAGAGGGGCAAGAAGGGTAAGGTCGAGGGTCGCAAGCACGTTATTGATGCTTTCCAGTATAAGAAGAAGGGCAAAGGACAACATGAGACACACCTCACCATTGTAGGCACAACCATTAGTTGCACTAATGGATATGGACAGCCCAGTAGCAGCCCCAATCACTCCTCATTTGGACATCGCAGCGGCCGCAACTGTAGTTGCCCAAGAGGAGAGAATCGCCATGGAGCAGATTCAGGCAAAAGTTACTATATACTTCGCTGATTCGATCTAGTGCACGCACTACATTTAGATATCTAGCATGATAGATTATGCCGCCTAGGTCTTAGGATAATGAGATATATAATTAACAATTCACAGAAACATAATATCGATGTAAAAGAAATTCCCGAATCAGGAAGATTTTGTGTGCCCCGCATGTGCCATCGGGAATTAATTACTAGACCTTCTGCTCTGAAAGCGAAGGATGAAATCCCTGCATTCCTGGATCGTATCCAGGGAGACATTCGCGGTCCTATACAACCTCTATCAGGGTCATTTAGGTATTTTATGGTGTTCATCGATGCTTCCTTGAAATGGTCGCACGTACGTTTATTGTCTACGAGAAACCCCACTTCTGCAAAGCTAATCTCGTAGATAATTAACATTAAAAATAATTTTCCTGATCATCATGTGAAGTCCACCAGAATGGACAACGCTGGAGAATTTACTTCGAAGGCACTTGATGATTATTGCATGAAAATAGGAATTAAAGTTGAGCATTCCGTACTGCATGTTCACACCCAGAATGGATAAACAGAATTTTAAAGAATTGTTATTTATCAACTACATGTTGGGGACACGCAGTCCTGCACGCAGCAACTCTCATCAATCTTAGACCACCAGCATATAACATCCATTCATCTATACAACTAGCGCGAGGATCAATATCAAAAATTTCTCATCTACAAAGGTTTGGTTGCATGGTTTATGTACCTATACCACAACCGCAGCGAACTGCAATGGGCCATCTCCGAAAGTCTAGGATATATGTTGGTTATGAGACAACATCCATAATAAGCCATTTGGACTCCATGACTGGAGATTTTCATGCAGCTCGCCTCGCTAATAGTATATTTGATGAGTATTGTTTCCCGTCATTAAGGGGAGGAAATCAACCCCTTGATGAAAAATATCGGGAAATAGGGAAGTCCAGAAGATAATTAAAATCCATACATATGACCCGTGCACTAGTGAAGCATATAGAGAAGTCCAGAAGATAATTGAAGTCTAGAAGACAATTGCAGTCCAGAAGATAATTGATTTGCAAGCATTAGCAAATCATCTGTCTGACCACTTTAGTAATTTGAAGAGCGTGACCAAGTCGCATGTGCCTGCACGCAATGCACCGGAGAGGGTTGAAATACCGATGAAGGTATCCCTAATCCCGTCCTAAGGCCTCTGAAAGGATGAGAACTCCGGCCCTTCAAATCCGAAGTAACCGGGGACACCTGGTGAAAAAGGATAAGAAGAACTTGACACAACCAATCACCAAAGTTCCCCAGAACCAGAATGGGAGCCAATTGAGACCTAGCACTAATATGAAACCTTCAGAAAAGGCATACCAGAATTGAATATCCCCATGAAGGGAGATACCAGCATGGATGTGTGCGCACACATCGGAGCTGGAAAAAACAAAAGGGACTTGCCCCGTAATTGAAAGCAGTGGTGAACAAGTAGAAATATTAGAAGAATCGCCCCTTGAAGAAATAGCTATAAACTTTGTGACCTCGGGAGAATCTATGAATAAGACAACAACCAACGTCGATAATGTTTTTGCAAAGAAAATTGCCACAATCATCGATCTTGATCTAGAGCCTGTATCGTTCGTTGAATGTAAGAAAAGATCAGATTGAGAAGATTGGAAGAAGGCAATAAAAATAGAGTTATTTTCTCTGAATAAAAGAAAGGTGTTTGGACCAGTAAGCCGTTTGCCTCCCTATGTGCACCCCGTAGGGCATAAGTGGGTATTTGTTTGAAAGAGAAATAAAAATAATGGAGTAAATCAAGGCTTGTTGCACATGGTTACACTCAACATCCAGAAGTTGTTTATGAAGAAACCTATTCCCCGGTCATGGGCGAAACCACCCTTTACATATTTAATCTCAATGGCAGTAAACTTGAAGTTAAAAGTGAAATTGATGGATGTGGTAATAGCATACCTTTATGGAATATTGGATTCAGATATTTATATGAAGATACCTGAATGTATCCCTGTCCAGAACCAAGACGGAGCATATTGAAATTTGTACGGTGTGAAGCTCAGAAAGTCAATGTACGAAGTTAAGCAATCAGGCAGTATGTGGTATAATCGCTTGAAGCGACTTTCTATACAAGAAAGACTACACAATAATAATAATTATCCCTGTGTATTTATACAACGATCCCAGGATGGATTTTGTATAATCTCAGTGTATAAAGATGATCTGAACATCATTGGAACCCTGGAAGGTATTAAGAAAGCAAACTCTTACCTGGAGTCAGAGTTCGAAATGAAAGATTTGGGTAAAATAAAATATTACCTAAGCTTGCAGCTTGAACATGCCCTTGAAGGTATATTAGTACATCATTCAACATACACCCAGAAAGTGTTAGAAATGTTTGATTTTAGAAAGACATATCTTTCGAAAATGCCGATGGTCGGGAGGTCTTTGCAACAAAATGATGACCCATATTGACCTAGAGAAGAGGGAGAGGAAGTCATGGGACCGGAATTCCCATACTTAAGCGCAGTAGGAGTACTCATGTTTTTATACTTGTAGAACCCGCATACAGCCAAGTCGCAGACAACATTTGTATTCCTATATGGTGGAACTGTATTTCATAAAAATCGTCTAAGCAAAATCTTGTATCTACTTCGACGAACCACTCAGGAACCATAGCACTGTACGAGGCCTCACGAGAATGTGTTTGGCTTCGGCGGATGATTCACCATATTCAGCAGTTATGTGGATTGAATACCACACAAACTCCACTATTATCTATGAAGATAACGCAGCTTGTGTTGTACAAGTGCAAATAGGTTATGTGAAGAGTTCTCTCACTAAGCATATCAACCAAGTTTTTCTATGCCCACGAATTGCAAAAGACGGACGAAATTAAAGTACTGCATACTAAGTCATATGAAAATCTTATAAATTATTCACTAAGTCACTTCCAGCATCTAACTTTGAAGGGTGCATACGTGAAATTTGAATTATAAGACTTAGAGAAGTGTAGAATTCAAGGGGAGAACCTTCACGAACTCATTATTGAAACTTGATCACGAAGATCGAGTACTCAAAGAGTAAATCTTGAAGATTAAATGAAATTGAGTGGATTGTACTCTTTTTCCCCTGACGAGTTTTCCTGAAGTTTCCCAGCTAAGGTTTTTAACGAGGCAATTCGTACAACGCAGCAGAACATGTGTCATGTACTCTTTCTCTAAATTTTTCCCACTGGGTTTTTTATGGAGTTTGACAAGGCATGAACATGTGAGGATGGGTGCCCAAGGGGGAGTGTTGGGAAATTATGGGTTTGGCCCAGCAGTCGGCCCAGGTATGGGCACTCCATCCCAAACCCTAACAAGGCTGTAGTCTATAAATAGGGGGTGCTAGTCATCAGAAATGATTGATCGTATGAAGAGCAATAAAGAGAAGCAAGAAACCCCCTACATCTCTGTGTTCAATCTACTATTCTGTTCTTGTGTTCTTGCATTGTTTAATACGATTCTATATTTATCTACAAGGTTATCGTTCGGACTAGACTCACCAGCTATTGTTCCTCGGTGCACGACATTCTGCTCGAGCGCTCTCAACTCGCCGCAAAATTCAAATGCCTGCGCATGCCAAACGCCGGCCAACGGCCCATATCTGCTCTACTCGTGCCCTCCTGCCTCCTGCACTCGCTCTTCCTGTGCCGTGGCACCGACCGGTGGGCCCGGTAATCTGGCGCAGCAGCGCGAGGCCCGCGACGCGATCGACATGCACTTTAGAATTCCACCCCGTATGGAGGCCGCATCACCGGCTCACCGCCGTATCGGTGCGTGAGCTGGATGCACGTCTCAGCTGCATCCTGCCGCGTGAATTCACTCCGGGTTCGGTTCGACGGCCGTCGGCTTTGGAGCCGCACTACAGCACTATCGCTGATTTTTTTTAAATTTTTTTTGACCCCTTGCTGCTACTTTAAATACAAAAATAACATTTTTTTTCTTTAAAATTTGCAAATCTAACCTCCTCCAGGACGCAGAAGCACGTGATTGACCCCTTGCTGCTACTTTAAGTACAAAAATAACCTTTTTTTTCTTTGAAATTTGTAAATCTAGCCTCCTCCCGAGTGCGAAAGCACCTGAGGCTAATACGCGGCTCATCATACCGTCGGGGAGCGCATGAGGTGGCCGGGCCCACCACCTTTCACCCCACCGGAGCGCATGAGGCTGCCGGGCGGGCGCAGAACCAAGCGGCACGGTGTGGAAGGTGGTGGGTCTGGCCACTTCATACGCTCTTCGACTGCGCTCGGAAGGGAGTTAGATTTATAAATTTAAAAGAAAATAGACTACTCTTGCATTTAAGGTTGCTTTAAAAAAATACCCACTACGCTCGTCCGCTCCGGTCCCGCGGCACTGCCTCTGTCCGCTTCGCTCGTGACCCACCCACCAAACCCGGTTTCTGCATCCAACTAATAAAGCAAGCCTGCTTTATTTCCAACACGACCAGGTACTGCTACTTTGTTGCGATTGGTACTATATGTTCGGTTGTCAGCGCACATTGTACAGCTTACGCCACCAATACCAATAGGGAGCTCCTCAGTCCTCATGCCTCATTAAATTTCCTCGATTCGTGGAGAAATTAGGAAATTTTCGCGTTCCATAGGAAATACAACATATACAAATAAGCGGAGCAAGCAGTTAAACTCACGGTACTAAGGTCTAGTTAGGAACGTAAGAATTTTACAGGTGTTTTACAATAATTTTACATAAAACTGCTCATTTTTCGTTGGAAACATGAAAAAATATTCTAGTTACAAACGGAGCCTCAGCTGTTCGGCTGTGCATGACTCTAGAAAATACCTCGGTTACCGGCACTAAAAAAACGATCTCTACTGTTCGAGCAAAAATCGAAGGTGGAGATCAGTCGGCACAATGGTTTTTTGTCACATTAAAATAGATGTATTAAATATTTCACTGTTGCTACAATACACTACAGAGCAACGTTCACACTTGTAAACACTGTTCATACAATGAATACGGATGATCCAAATCCGAGACTAGAGTAGTTGAGTTACCAAGGTACGCTTACACATCCTTTGCGGTACTCGTGAGAGTGACCAACGAGAAAAGTACTATAGCGAAAACACAGTAGCAAAATGTATCCCTGATATCGGCTTTTGACTTTTGATCAGGCGGTAAAGATTCCTTCTAATGTCATGCACCGTACAGGATCCATATTTGGTCCCAATTAGGGATAGCAATGGCCATTCCCTGTTGGGAGTGGTGGAACAGCTCCGCCCCTGAGAGAAAGAAAAATCCCCGTTCATCATCCCTGTCTCTGTCCTTGGGTGCTATTCTCACCCATTCCCCGCCCCCATCGGGCTATTGGGGCCTCACGAGGACCCAGACCCGAAAGTTGGATCATCAATTCATCGTCAAGTAAGCAAGCAAATGGAGTTGGGGGAGGACCGGATGACCATGAGTGGATGAGTGGTCTACTAACCGGAGGAGAAAGAGGTTGTTGTCGGCTGTTGGGGAGGAGGAGGCCGGCACCGGCTGTTGGGGAGGAGGCTAGCGTCGGATGTTGGGGAGGACCAGAGGACCAAACGAAGCCGGCATCGCCGCGTCGGTTGCTGGTAGAGCAGCCGACGTCAAATGTCGGGGAGGACCAGACGAAGCTGCGGTTGGTGGAGTAGTCGGCTATTGGTGTTTGCAGAGCTGTCGGATACAGGACTGAGGGAGGAACTGTCGAAGCAGCCAAACGAAGGGGGATGCAGGATGGGGAATTGGGGGGCAATGATTGGGATGGGGAAGGCCGAAGGGGGATGCTAGGGTTAGAAATGAGACGATTAGTGGGTTGTGCCCTGTGGGCCGGCTTAGAGTAGAGGCGTAGTGGACTGTGCGGTAGTGGCTCATATGTCATAAGGATTATCGGAAACCCATAGGGGTAGCGGGGACGAGGAGTAAGAGAATAACATCGGCACGATTCCCCCGATATAGAATAAAATTTCCATATTAACACCTTTGTGAGAGAAAAAACTTCAACCCACCCCTAACGGATGAATTCCCAGCGGAGAACGCCATTAACCTCCCTGGTCCCAATCCCACTCGCACTTCCCTTGAATCTTGTTCTTGTTACGGGGCATTAATTCCTACATCCAGTACTTAGGAGAATCAATCGAAAATTCTTATGTCCTTGAGTGGCTCGTGAGTCGTGCTCAAGAACGTGAGCTGCTCCCACTCCTGCATTAAAAAATGTGGAAAAAGAATGCAGTGACCAATCCACAGCTGCAGTCTCCATTATTATCAGTTTATCGTACTGCTCTCTATTTCTGACAGCTCATTCTGATTCTTCAAGTCTTTTCCGCAAGAAAAAAAACAGCAAAAGAAAAGTCTGGTCAAATGGATGGTCCGACCCAGTACAGGCAAGATTAGGCATAGTCCGTTCCGAATCGATTATTAGATAGATTGTGCGGACCGACTCACATATTAAAGAAGCGGTTCATGCACAGTTCATTGGAGTTTTGTGTCAAACTGGATCGACATGAGTCCTATTTGGCCTATCTGGCCAAGTCTGTCCTGTTTAGTCCATTTAGCCCGTTAGAAAAAAAATTCAAACAAAAAAAATTCTAAAAAATTATAAAAATATGTAGAATTCAAAAATACATATGAAAATTGTAATAAATGAGATAAATATATTGAAAATATAATAGAATTTTTATTAATATTCAAATAGCTAGCTTGTTGAAACATTTGTCATTTAGCTTATAAGATATAAAAAATTGAAATACATGTAAAACAATCTTAGAATAAATAAATATATATATATATAAACAATCGTGCCAAAAGAATCGTGCTGTGCCTGAGTTATACCGTGCCAGGCTCAGCACTATTTATATCGTGCCGTCCTGACAATTCGGACCGAAATTGCAGCTTAGACACAAGCCAAACTATCGTGTCTGCAGTATCATAACGCGGACCGCCCGGCAACTACGATCCGTTTGGCCAGCTCTAGACTGCGGGGGTACCGAAGGCCAAAGCAAAGGAAAAGACTGGTACTTTGAGAGAGAGAGAGAGACGGGCGCAATGCAGCTGAGATCTCTTCGCGTGCTGCAGCTTCGGCTGTGCCTGCTCGCCATCTCTGCATTATCGGCTCTTCTTGGTGTTCTTGTGGCTGATCTTACCAAAGGTGACCTTTCTTGTTTCTTGCTTGCTTTTAGCTTAAAATTTGCTCTTCCTGTTGAAATCCCGCTAAATGCAGCATAGTGGTGAGGTTAGTCTTGCGATTTTCTTGCATTTGTGCAGGTGGGGTGGTATGGGATTCTTGGCCAAACATCAACCATTTAGTCTACAGAATGAGAAATTTAGCTTCTACTTTGCCCCCCCTCTTTTTTTTAAAAAAAAAATCTTGAGGTGGGTTCCACCCTAGTTCTTGATTTTCCTCCCTTGATGTTTCATTCTTGGCCAAAATCAGGTGTTCTTTGGTTTCAATCCAGCAAATTTCTTGGATTATCCTTTCTATCTTTAGCCCTCTTTCCATTTGTGTGGAGAGTACTTCCCCTTTCTTGCATTTGGGGCTGTTCATGCTGCGCTGTTGACGAAATGAGGAGTTTAATTATGACCTATTTTGAGAAATTTTCAGTATTCTGCTTTCCTCACCCTTCTGTCGGTTCAGCTTAGATTGGTTGCTTCCTTGCTTCTTGGAGCTAGTCCAGTTATGCATTTTCTTGCTCACATGTTCTTTTTGGTAGCTTCCTTTTTGCTAGACATATCATATTAATATTGTTAGATGTGTATTGTACAAGAGACTCTTTGCATATGTAACACCAATGTACGTGTATATATATATCGGCCCATTGGTCTCATATTGAATACAAACGCTAATATGGTATCAGAGTCAAATTAGGGTTAGAGTCTTACAGTTGCCGTCGCCGGTCTTTCTACTGACCGCCACCGCCGCCCTTCCCGTGTTTTGGACGTCGCTTGTCGCCGCCGCCGCTTCGTCCGCACGTGACCACGCGCTCGGCGTTGTCTTGCCTGACGAGCTTGTCGCCGTGGTCTCCCGGCCAGTGTGCCGCACCCATGGCCGCCGCTGAGCACGTGCCTGCCCGGATTCGGCCTCTTCACCACCGGCAAGCCCGGACCCGGTTTTCTCCACCGCCGGATTCAGCGCCCTACTCACCGCCGTCGCGTCTCCCCGGCCTCAGATCCCCGTCGTCGGATCCGACAGTCGCCGCTTCCGCCGGGGGAGAATCGCCGCCTGCATCGGGAGAGGAGCGCTGCCGCCTTAGGGGACGGAGAGGAGCTGCCGCTTCTGCTTCGGCTTTCGGCCGAAGGCCCCTTTTACATCGCCGCCGTCGTCGGGGGAGGAGCGCCGCCGGGGGGAGTAGCGGCCGCCGTCGCGACTGAGAGGCCTCTTTTAAGCCGGCCCGTGTAGGTAGGTAAGAAAAGAAAAAAAAGAAACGGAAAAAATGTCGTTCTAACCGCCGCGCCGTCCAGCGCCGCCTGTTAGACTTCGTTGTCATTGGTCGCCGCGCCGTCCAGCACCGCCTACCAATGGGCACTGTTTCTGTTCCTCGCTGTCCGATGATCTTCGATGGTCTCAATTATTGGGACTGGTTTCAGCACATGTGTCTTCACATACGTGGCCAGCGTCTTTGGGAGTTTCTTACCGGCGAGTTGCCTTGTACGCCTCGCCTTGCTCCGCCTGCTGAGCCTGTGCTTCCGAAGACTACTTCCGAAGACGCTCGTAAGGAGACAACTGATGCTTTTGAGGATACTATGGAGATTTTTCAGACTCAGTATGCTGCCTACAAGACATGGATTGATGAGGATGCTCGTGCCTCTGCTATTTTGATTGCTAGCATGGAGGTGAAATTCACTGAGGATATGGTTGGTTTGGCTTCAGCACAGTTGATATGGACGCATCTGCGCAACCGCTACGAGCCGTCTGGTGATTCCTTATATCTTTCTGTTGTACGTCAAGAGTAGTCCTTGCAGCAGGGAGATGCCACTATAGACGAGTTCTATGCTCAATTGTCTGTGGTATGGCGTCATATTGACTCTTTGGGACCGGATGTTTGCCACACTTGTCAGTGCTGTCAGCGTCAGCAGTCTCACCTGGAGTTTCGTCGCATCTACGACTTCTTTACACGTCTTCGGGCCGAGTATGAGCAGACTCGTGCTCAGTTGCTGGCACGACACCCTCGTGTGACTTTGTTAGAGGCCCTTGCAGCTGTTCATGCTAAGGAGATTCGCCTTCGTGTTGCGGGTCTGCTGCCGCTCCAGTCGTCTCCGTCGGTTCTGGCAGCTCTTCTAGCCTATACACCTGCTACACTGCTCTATCACCGATTCTGCCTTCACCTGTAACAGTTACTGTTGGAAGGGGACTACATTGCACTTACGGCAACAACAAGGATGGGCATGTACAACAGACCTGCTACAAGAAGAAGGATTTACGTCGGGTTGTCCTCCACAGGGAACTGGTGGTTCCTTTTCTCAGAGGAGACCTGATGCTTCTGATTCTCAGGAGTTTCTCACACTACTGCGTCGTATGGCTACTTTTGCACCATCTGGTTCTGCTGGTTCTGCTGCACAGTCTTCCAGTGAGAGACCACCTTCTACTTCTTCCTCGGGTGTCTTACCTTGGATCCTTGACTCTGGTGCTTCCTTTCATACGACACCTGTTTCCACCAGTCTTACTTCTATTCGTCCTTTAGCTGCTCCTATCACTGTTCAGACAGCAGATGATACCTCTCTCTCTGTCGCAGGACGAGACACTCTCTCAAATTTCTTTTTTCATATTCCTGCTGTTTCTCATATTCCCAAACTAACCATGCAACTCATATCTACCGGTCAGTTTACTGATCATGGTTGTCGTGTTATTCTCGACTCTGACTCTTGTTGTGTTCAGGATCGACGCACGGGGACTCTGGTTGGTACTGGCCCTCGCCGCCATGACTCACAGCGCCTCTGGGAGTTTGACTGGCTTCATCGTCCTTCTGCTGCCCCTGCCAGTATTGTTGTCTCCACCGACGCCACCGCTTCTGCTGCATCCTCCACTGCGTCTTTTGCTAGTGGCATCATCGTTTGAGACATCTTTGTGGGCCGCGTCTATTTTCTTTATTCGTCGTGGTCTTTTAGGGTCTGTGTCTAGTGATGTTTATCTACATTGTCAGGGTTGTAAGCTTGGTAAACAGGTTCAACTTACTTATCCTTCCAGTGAGTTAGTGTCACAGCGTCCTTTTGATCTTGTTCATTCTGATGTTTGGGGTCCGGCTCCTTTTGTTTCGAAAGGTCATTGATATTATATAATTTTTATTGATGATTTTTCTCGCCACACATGGATATACTTTATGTCGTCTCGTAGTGAGGTTTTATCCATCTACAAGACTTTTGCCACCATGATCTGTACTCAGTTTGACTCTCCTATTCGTGTCTTTCGTGCTGACTCTGCTGGAGAATATTTGTCAGGGGTTCTTCGTGGTTTTCTCGCTGAGCAGGGCACTCTCTCTCAATTTTCTTGTCCTGGTGCCATGCCCAGAATGATGTGGCTGAACGGAAGCATCGTCATCTTCTTGAGACAGCCCGTGCTCTTATGCTTGCTTCTGCTGTCCCACCACAATTTTGGGCTGAAGCTGTTTCTACTGCCACTTTCCTGACTAATATTCATCATTCTTCTGCTCTTCAGGGTGGGATCCCAGTTGAGCATCTCTGTGATAAGATTCCTGACTATTCGAGTCTTTGCCTCTTTGGGTGTGTGTGCTATGTTCTTCTTGCCCCTCGTGAGCGCACTATGCTGACCGCTCAGTCCGTGGAGTGCGTCTTTCTGGGCCTATAGCGCTGAGCATAAGGGATATCGTTGTTGGGATCTTGTTGGCCGACGGATGCGGGTTTCTCAGGGCGTCACTTTTGCTGAGTCTCATCCTTTCTACCATCGTCCTTCTCCTTCTACCACTTCAGCATCTCTTGTTGAGCCGCTTTCTTTTCTGACTTTTCCTGCCACCCCCATAGTCACCACACCTCCATCACTGCCTTTGACCTCTTCGGTTCCTCCTTCACCATCTCCTTCGCCACAGCCACCCTCTCCAGAGGCTCCTACCAGCCTTCATCCTTCTTTTCCTCTTTACTACACTCGTCGTCCGCGAGTTGAGGATTCTTTTGATGCACCATCTTCTTCTAATGGTCCATCTTCTTCGGCCTCTCCTCGATATGCTCTTCGTGATCGCCAGTCTATTCGGCTTCTTGTGCGCTTTTGTTTAGCAGCTCTTGCCGAACCGACTTCTTATCGTGATGCTGCTGTTCATCAGGAGTGACAGCATGCGATGGCAGAGGAGATTGCTGTCCTTGAGCGTACTGGCACGTGGGATCTTGTCCCTATTCCCGTCACGTGCAAGTGGGTCTACAAGATTAAGACCCGCTCTAATGGTTCTCTTGAGCGCTACAAGGCTCGTCCTGTGTCACGTGGTTTTCAGCAGGAGCATGGTCGTGATTATGATGAGACTTTTGCTCCTGTGGCTCACATGACCACTGTTCGCACTCTTCTTGCTGTGGCATCTGTTCGGAGATGGTCCATCTTTCAGCTTGATGTCAAGAATGCCTTTCTCAATGGTAAGCTGCGTGAGGAGGTTTATATGCAGCCATCACTCGGGTATTCTGTTCCTGATGGTATGGTTTGTCGCCTTCGCCGATCTCTTTACGGCCTCAAGCAAGCTCCTCGTGCTTGGTTTGATCGTTTCTCCTCCGTTGTCATTGCAGCTAGTTTCTCTGCCAGTGCTCATGATCCTGCTCTTTTTATTCACACTTCCCCTCGTGGTCGGGCGCTTCTTCTTTTATATGTTGATGCTATGATCATTACTGGAGATGATTATCAGTATATCACTTTTGTCAAGGAGCGTCTTAATGAACAGTTTCTCATGTCTGATCTGGGTCCTCTTCGCCACTTTCTTGGGATTAAGGTTATTTATACACCTGAGGGCTTCTATCTGTCCCAAGAAAAGTATATTCAGGACCTTCTTGATCGTGCTTCTCTTACGGATCAGCACACCGCTGAGGCTCCCATGGAGCTTAATGTTCATCTTTGGTCCACTGATGGTGAGCCTCTTACTAATCCTACTCGATATCGTCATCTTGTTGGGAGTCTTGTTTATCTGGGTGTCACTCATCCTGACATTTCGTACCCTGTGCATATCTTGAGTCAGTTTGTTTCTGCTTCCACTCAGCTCCACTATAGTCATCTTCTTCGTGTTCTACGATATCTTCGTGGAATCATCACTCGTCGTCTGTTTTTCCCTTATTCCAGCTCTTTACAGCTCCAGGCATATTCTGATGCTACCCGGGCTAGTGATCACTCTGATTGCCGGTCTCTTTCTGCCTATTATGTTTTTCTTGGTGGTTCTCTCATTGCTTGGAAGATTAAGAAGCAGACAACAGATTCTTATTCGAGTGTTGAGGCAGAGTTGTGAGCTATGGCTTTGTTGACTGCGGAGGTTACTTGACTACGGTGGTTACTTGAGGATTTTGGTGCTTCTGTTTCAGCACCCACTCCTCTTTCGTCTGACAGTACAGGGGCTATTAGCATTGCTATCAATCCGGTGAAGCATGAGCTTACAAAGCATATTGGTGTTGATTCTTTCTACATACGGACTCAGGTGTAGGACCTGATTGTTGCTTTTCAATATGTGCCTTCGGAACTTCAGTTGGCAGACTTCTTCACAAAGGCACAGACCAGAGCTCAGCACAGTTTCTATCTCCCCAAACTTAATGTTGTTGCTCCACCATAAGTTTGAGGGGGTGTTAGATGTGTATTGTACAAGATACTCTTTGCATATGTAACACTCATGTACGTGTATATATATCGGCCCATTGGCCTTATATTGAATACAAACGCTACTCGTAACAAATATAAATTTTGCTCAAGCTAGTACTGAATATGAAGGAGGCATGAGAAACTAAGTGGGAGGAAGAGAAAGCAAACATGCAAGCCTTCCTTTCTGTATGCTTGTACTTTCACGATTTAATGAACCTCTTGCTCCATCTGTATAACTCACATGGCACATTTATTTACATTAATTGCTTGCTTGATGCTTCTTATCTTAATATTACTGTTCCATGTAGTTCTAAATGTAGTTATTTTCAGAACCATTTACTATCCGCATAAGCTGCGGGAGTTTCGACGATGTCCGCACAGCACCTACCAACACATTGTGGTACAGAGACTTTGGTTATACCGGTGGCAGGTTTGCAAATGCCACTCGCCCGAGCTTTATCATACCTCCACTGAAAACTGTTCGATATTTTCCTCTGTCTGATGGCCTTGAAAATTGTTATTACATCAACAACGTTCCTAATGGGCACTATCAAGTTAGGCTTTTCTTTGCCCTTGTGGCTGATCCTAATCTTGACAGTGAACCAATTTTTGATGTTTCTGTTGAGGGCACTCTATTCAGTTCTTTGCTTCCGGGCTGGAGCAGCGATGATGAGAAGACATTTGCGGAAGCTTCGGTTTTTGTCCAGGACTCAAGCTTATCGATTTGCTTCCATAGCACTGGTCACGGTGATCCATCGATTCTTTCCGTTGAAGTTCTCCAAATAGATGACAATGCCTATAACTTTGGTCCGCCATGGGGAAAGGGGACAGTGCTTAGAACTGCCATAAGGTTGACATGTGGTTCTGGAAAGCCAGCTTTTGATGAAGATCTAAGTGGTGCCCACTGGGGTGGGGACAGATTCTGGTTAGGGGTGAAAACTTTGTCGTCCAGTTCTGATGATCAACCTATATCAACTGAGAATGTTATAGCAGAGACATTGCTTGCACCAAATTTTTATCCTCAAAGTGTCTACCAATCTGCTATCGTGGGCACTGATAGGCAACCAAGCTTATCTTTTGAAATGGAGGTAACGCCAAACAAGAACTATTCTGTATGGCTGCACTTCGCAGAGATTGAGAATGGAATAACTGCAGAAGAGGAAAGGGTATTTGATATACTTATCAATGGTGACACTGCCTTCAAGGATATTGATATTGTTCGCATGACAGGAGAACATTTTACCGCACTTGTTCTGAATAAAACTGTTGCTGTCAGTGGGACAACACTAAAAATCATCTTACAACCTGTTAAAGGAACACATGCCATTATTAGTGCCATTGAGGTGTTTGAGATTATTCCAGCTGAAATGAAGACTTTAACTCAAGAAGGTTGGTGCTTGACACCCTCCAAAACCACTTTCCTTTGTTTCAAGCGATAACAAATTTAAGGTAGTAATTATGTTTTGAGACTTTTGGATTAGAAAACTGTGTACAAATTTAAGGTTGGTGCTTGACACACTCCAAAATCACTTTCCTTTGTTTCAAGCAATAACAAATTTAAGGTAGTAATTATGTTTTGAGACTTTTGGATTGGAAAACTGTGTATGAAACTGCCACTTACAGTCTTGCAGATGATATTGTTGCTTTAAATATGGAGAAGGTTCAAAAATCATCTGGATTCTTGGCTACTTTTCCATTTGATGATGTGTAATGATGGCTGAAAAAATCTACTACCAAATAAAGTTGCTTTTATTGAATGTAAATAAGTAGAACAACTTATGTGTGTTTTCAAAGAACAGTTATTCACATACATATTGCCAGAGTTTAGCTACTAGTTTTATGTGTTGATTTTATCATTTGCAATGCTCTATAGTGAGTGCTCTGCGGACTTTGAAGGGTTCGCTTGGTCTTCCTCTTCGATTTGGCTGGAATGGTGACCCCTGCGTTCCTCAGCAGCATCCATGGAGCGGAGTTGATTGCCAGTTTGATGACACCAAAGGGCATTGGGTCATTGATGGGTTGTATGTTCTCTACCTTATACTGCTTTATATCGCATGAATCGGTAGTTTTTTTTATTAGCATGCTAGAAGTCCTATAGTTGATTCAATTCATTGATTTCTTGAAGCTAAAATACATGTGCAGTGATTCTTTATTTGTGTAAATAACACAAGGATACTACATCAGGACTATCTACTTATTTATTTGAAGCTGAAATTTTTTGTGTGATATTTGCATTTCAGTAACTTAAAACTAATAAACATGTATGTTCTAAATGAGGAAGATTAAATGTACAATGCCAACTCCAACCCAATCACTAAACTCCATAACAAAAGAAAGGGTCTAAAAAACCAATAATAGAAGACAAAATCTGAACCCATGAACATACTAGTCGTTAACTGAAGGCCCTAATTCTCCATGAACTAACACCAAATGACATCACTTCTGAAATTCCATGTATATCGGGTGAAGGTTGTAGCACTCATACTAGCAGTTCTACAACAATTGGCACCTAGTCTTGTTCTAGAATACCTAAAAAATGCTGTAGAAATTCATCTTCCCATGCAACGCCATCATGTATATTTCCAATCAACAGTTGATTGTCATGTGACATTCCATAGGACTTCCTAGTGAACCACTGGTGAAAGGATTGATCCGAACCAAGGATAAAAAACTCGGAACCGGCCAGTTTACCGGTGACTGGCCGGTAACGGTTACTGGATTTACCGGGAAAAAACCGGATAAAATTCGTTTGAATTTGCTTAAAAACTAGCCAAAATTTGAAAACTAGAATTTGAATTTGCTAAACCGGGAAAAACCGGCCGGGTTTTCCGTTACCGGTAACCGGCCGGGATTTTCATCCATGATTGGAACAATATCATTTTTTCATGGGATTGGTAACTTTTACATTTCAGAGGTTCAGGGGTTTTAATCACTTGTTGTATTTTTATGTTTTAGGGGCTTACCCATAATTTTTGCTTTCCTATATGCATTACAATTTCATCGATTATCCATCAAGGACAAATCTTTTTTTTTATTGCAAGTATTTAAAACTACTTGAATATGCAGAGGTCTTGACAACCAAGGTTTGAGAGGAGTTATACCTAGTGACATATCTAAGCTGCAACATCTGCAAAGCATGTAAGTTTATTGCACAACACCAACATGAAACACATGACCATTTCAAAGTTTTAATTTAAATAAACCATTTTCAGGATCACTGCTATGCTTTGCTGGATCTTTAGAAAAAATTGTAGTATTGAAAACACATAACATTGTAACACCATTAGCTACAATCACTGTTGATGAATGTATTGTGATTTTCATAAACCCATGCAACATAAATGACCACTGGAAATGCTTTTGAAGCATCTAGAAGCGATATTTTACCTCTTCATAATTTTTCAATCAGATGGGAAAGAGCTGTACATAATCTGATTGCCTCGATGTGTTTTCATGCATCATCCATGGAAATCACCTATCTTTATTGAGCAATGTGAAATACATGTGGCTTTTCTTGAACGGGTGGCAACTTGTTAAGTCCTACTTCCCTCATATTTTAGATGAGTGCGAATCCTGAACACATAAACAATTTCAGCTACTTTTGTTTCTTACCGTTTTTAAAAAGTACCGGCACTTGTATTTTAGTCTGAACTAAATTCTCATTTTGTCAAACAGAAACTTGAGCGGTAATAGCATAAAGGGAAACATTCCATTCTCTTTGGATACCATCTCAGGGCTGCAAGTACTGTAAGTGCACTTTAGGGCAGTACATTTCTGTATATTACTGTGTGATATTTCTGTTTGTTCTTTCAAGAACAACCATAATATGTTTTTCTGATGAAAAGAAGAGTATGAAAAACGTGACGATGGTACTCTTTTCATGATGTGTGATGCCATTTGATCTTGGATAGGTGATGATAAGGGGAAATGATTTATTTGGTTGAAGTGTTTGCCTTTTAAAGTGATAGAAGGATACAGAATGTCCGAATGGGTGATTGCAATGATTAGATCTTGCATCATGTGCTTAAAATTGTTAATATTTCTGGTCCTTTATTTGTATTGTAAATTTTCAGGCTGCCTATTGCCTGGTATCTGTTGACCTGGAACTCGTCCTTTTAAATACATTCCATATCTTTTTACACCCTAGAAAATAGAACTGTTGCAATCTTTGGATTCAGTTCATGTCTTGCAGAAATGTTTTTTTTTTGTGACAAAAATATCTGTCATCTCTTAAACAAAATTTAACTATTGGGGAACAGGCACACTGTTGCATATAATGCTTATTTTCATAATCATTCTTTGTAGAGATCTGTCATACAACGAACTCAATGGTTCTATTCCGGAGAGCCTTGGCCAGCTGACATCGTTGCAGACACTGTGAGGACATTAATTATGCATGTTCTTCTGTTTGGGACTAACTTTGTGCTTCCTCCCCCTTAACTTGAAACAATTGCTCTTACGCAGGAATCTAAATGGCAATGATTTTTCAGGAAGGGTTCCAGCCAGCCTGGGAGGAAGACCTCTACACAGAGCTAGATTTAAGTAAGAACTCACTATTTGTTAAAAAGAAAAGCCCATACTTAACATTTTGTCACTATGGATAGTTTGTGTTTGAGTTGCGGCATTCTCCACATACGTTGCATCATATATACCAATCTAGATACACATTTGAGTTGTCATTTCTGTTTCGAATGGTAAGGAAGCTTACTGCTGCTCTAATGGCAGTTTTACGGACAACGCTGGATTGTGTGGAATTCCTGGTTTACGTGAGTGTGGTCCTCATTTATCTGTGGCTGCAAAGATTGGCATGGCTTTTGGGGTGCTTGTAGCTTTTCTGTTTCTAGTTATATTTGTGGCATGCTGGTGGAAAAGAAGGCAGAACATTCTCCGTGCACAGAAATTAGCTGCAGGTAAGAGGCTGTAATAAATTGTTAAAATATGAATGCAGGGCGTACAAATTTTCTATAACGGAGTGATTGTATTTCCCCCCTTTTGCAGCAAGGGAAGCTCCTTATGCTAAATCTAGGACCCAATTTACACGGGACGTGCAAATGGCCAAGCATCACCGCCCGCATGAAAGCTCTCGAAGCGGCAACAATGAAAGCTCGCCACATTTGCTTTCCTAGTTAATTGCCAGCAATTGTGACGCTACTTCCATTGTGCCATTCTTTCTTTTATGCTCAGTTAATTCCGCTATCAGGTTGGGTTGTAAAAAAAATTGTACATACTAGGTCAGGGATGGTGTATATACTCCCTTTTTTGCTCCCATGTTCAGTACAGGAGTATTATCAGATGAGTGAAATGAATGATCCAGATCATCCTATTTCTAGCTGATGGAGCGATGGTGTACTAACTGCATTGCAATCTCTCCTTCGTCGTTTGTGCAAACTGGCTGCCAGATTTTTATTTGGGCACGGCCTTTTAAGTTTGCAAAATACAAATTCAGGGGAGCAGCTCTGAACTAAAGCTAAAATTTCACTTGGTCTGTAATGTTAAAACCGACAGGGTTTTTAATGTCTATGATCAATATGGCAAGTAGTACATTAATATGAAATAGCTATACATGTGTTTCAGGACAAATATACCTTTGTGGATTTAAAAGCCATAGAAAGTACGCAGAACCAAAACTGAAAACAAGCATTACTCCCAGTACCATAAGTTTGCTGCATGCCTTGCATATTAGCCATTCTACTGATCTCCTGAATCTCGTAAGGATGTTGCTTATTTTAATACCAAATAAACGGAGCAACATTACATCATATAAAGCAGCCGATGGCCGTCACCACCAGCCATACTTCGCCGTTGCGAATCACCGCGCGACGCCTGGGATGTTAACCCACTGCAGGTGCAGGATGATCTCGCCAGTCTCAGTGTTCCTCAGCCTGAGGACAATGTCCTGGGAGACCTTGCCGTCCTTCCATGTGATGTGGCTCTCGGTTGCAAAGCAGTTTTCCTTCTCAGGGTGGATCGTCTTCATCACTGAGCCGTCGGGGACATGGCTCAGGTCCTTCTTGGCGATCTCGACGAAGTCGAGGATGCAGAACTCTGCGTCGCCCATGCTGTCATCCTTGGTGAAAGTATCCTTGTCAAAGACTTCCTGTAATTGAAGTGCGTATCTTTGTTTCAGAAACAAGAGCTAGCAAATGCTCAGCAAGTGCTCAGAAGTAGAGTGGCACTGAATCACTGAAATCCTGAAGGAAGAAGGCAGTTGCTGAAGGCTCCATTGTCAATGGAGATGTTGATGAACTTACAATCTTAACCGGCAGCATCATGTTTGTGATAGACAGGGTGAGTTCCTCGTTCCATTCCGGGTTGATGCAATGATATTTGATACTTGACTTCACTTTCTGCTCATACAAGAAAAGAAATACCAGATAAAAGAAAAAGAGATTTGGCAAATTCAACAATGAAAGAATATCCTTGATGATGCGTAAGATCAGAATAGTTGTGCTAGCTACTGAAATCAAAGAAATCAAACCGCTTATAGAAAATCTAGAGATAAATGTACTTGGTTTTTTTGTAGAATTTCATGGAATACTTGTGCGCGTCCCTTAAGGCTCTCACACTTTTTTTTTAATAGTGACAAATATTACAATCTGACTGTAACACAACTCTCAACTCGCACACGACTTGAACTCTTATTAAAATCCAATATTAACTCTCCAACACTTCCCGTTGAGATGGACATAAGATAACAATCATAGTCATCTTGTTACATATTGCAATACCATTACTAGAATATAATACTTTGTCAAATGTACCATCGACTCTATGTCCAATACCATCACAAAGACTAAAAAGTTGCTCAACCACAATACAAATACTTTGAAAAAATATGAGAAGGGAGGCACAAATGGCAAACACATGCTATCTCCAGGGGTGGACACAACAGGGGCAAAGCAGATAGGTGGACCCAACAGGGGGCAAAGCATCCCTTACGGCCAACCAGATCATGGGTATCCCCTAGCATCCTCGTTCATCAGGTGCCATGACTTGAAGCTTAGTTGCTATAGGGTAGAAGAAGAACAAGAAAATAATTTGATCCAAAATTACCTTGTATGGGTTGCGCAAAGCCAAGTGCTGGTCGTTGCTGTCCTAGGCCAATCGGCCAAGTCCACCAAACTCATCTATCTCACTCTGATTCCGCTCTCTGTTCCCACAAGCATCGAGTCTCACTCTAATCCCTAACCAATTCCCCATCATGGAGAACTTAGCGACCAGCACCGCTGCTGGCATGCGGGTGTGGGCTTGGACTTGGGCATGCTGAACGGCTTGCGCAGGCATGAGGTGCGGCGACAATCGGGCAGCGCTGCATGCCACAAGCCCGTGTGACAATCGGGCAAGCAGACAGCGTGCGGCCTGATAGGCAGGCGGTAGCGCAGGCAAACGAGAGCGGCCTATTAGCACCTCTTAAATTTTAGTCTAGGTTCCGCCATTCGCTATCTCCATTCAGGTATACAACAAATTGCTATCCAACCCAGGTTTCCTGTGCTGTATCAGGCGCAGGGTCAATCCATCAGTTCCCCCTTTCTAATTGGGGCTTGCACCTGACGTGGGGGGCAGAGAGACGGAAGGACAGACGAAGGCGGGATTGGGAGGGAGGCAATGGAATGGTAGGTACCTGCGATCCGAGGCGGAGGACGACGTAGGGGTCGCTGCTGTGGGTGAGGGGGTCGCAGATGGACAGGTTCACCCCGCGCACCACCCGCACCTTGAGCAGCCCCAGCAGGCACTCCATCGACGCTACTCTCTCTGATCACTGCAATTCGATCCCAGAAGAGAAAGGTCACGTCGACGTTACGTACGGTAGGAGTGGCGCAACAACGGGAGTTAAAACTGGGAAGACGAAGACGACATCCAACCTTAGTAATGGGGAGGCAGAGGCTGGACGACAAGGGCGGGGAGCGGCTTGTACATGCTTCGCGCGGCTCCCTATTTCTGAACCGCCAGCCTTTGTCTCCTCCTCTTCTTCCCGATCCATCCGTTTGTCTTCCCTTTCCCTGACGAATTAACCCTTTCTCCTCCGGAGTACGGGAATATGCATGACTGACCGGCTGCAGTGCTTCGTCAGATGACCGGCTCATCAAGCCATCACGTTCACGTACGTACGTCAGAACGTTGTGAACATGTGGGGGGAGGTATCTAACTACCAGATGACTAATTAGTATTGAACATTTCTCGGTCTTAGTAATCTACCACATGCAGTACGCGACATGGAAAAATTGGGGCCGGGTATCTCTTATATAACCTTGTATATCCATGACACCGATCTCAGGCCGCAAACTTGTCGTCGACACGTACATTTTAGGGACGACCCAACACGGGCTACTGGCTACCATATACCTGGGCTACTAGCACGCCGATCGTGAGTATTCCGCGATGTGGCACCTGAGCTCGACGGCGCCCGCGTTCGCCGGCCGGTAAAGGCCGAACGACCCATGGTGCTGACGAACCGCCGCATGACCGTATAAGGCTCACAGTTCATCCACAGCATGTCTTGGAGCAAGCATACTATAGGCTCGCAGTTGAGTTTCGGAAGCTATTTGAGATTGTTGCAAAGAGTTACATGGGTTACTGACTGAGTTTGAGATGTGAATTTTTTTTTCGAGAGTTAGTTACGCGTGCTAGCCAGGGAAAACAATTTCGTTTTGAAATTTATTTCGGACGGTAACGAAATTACCCAAAAAAATTGGTTATAATTTCAGTGAGTTTTCAAATAGGCGCTTGAAATTTGGACGAAATTCGACCAAAATTTGGATATATTTGGGCCAAATTCAAATGTTGCCGAATTTAAGATGTAATGTGTTCAGATTCAAATATTTCCAAATTTTTTTGAATGAGTCGTATTTATTTCGGAGGGTAACTATTTCGGCGGGTAACGGAATTACCAAAATTTCGGCGAGACTGTGAACCGCTAGTTAGGGAGCAAATACATGTAGAAACTAGGGAGTGGATCCATTAGTCCTGTTTGGATGGACGGAGATGCTCAATCCAATCGGATCGGCAGGAAAAGTTTCCATTCGAAAGGATTAACTTTAATCCCTTTCTATTGAAAGAAGCTCCTAGGGTGTTTGGCCTGTCCGGGTATGGATCCCTCCTTGGCGAACCGTCCGGCGTTTCCTGAAACATCGGATCATGTCCGAGCCATACATAGTAGAGTCCAAAAAGCTGGAGTAGAAGAGAGCGCTTGAATGACATAAAAAAAAGAGTCCGCATGCAATCCAAGTATCACGTTCCCAGCTTCTTAAGAACGTACGAATTGAGCAGAGAGACCTGCAACAAGTAATCTCCAGGTGCGTGTCCCCTGGAACACACAGGCAGCTGAAAGTCTTAACCAAGGAACGAGGAGATGGCGGAGGCGGTCATCGGGCCGCTGCTGGGGAAGCTCCATCAGCTGGCCGTGAGCGAGGACATCCAGAGACCCCGCGACAGGCTCATCCTCATCCAGGCCTTCCTCTGGGACGCTGACCTGCGCCGGCAAGCCATGATCAACCAGTTTATTTTTCGAGTCCTTGGTTAATACCAGTCGTATACGAGTATCTCAGTCGCTCGCTTGTAGGGAGATGTGCTCTGCCTCCCCTGTTGCTTCCGCAATAGTCCCTCCTTTCGATCAGGTGGTCGAAATATGTTTCTTTCCGCTGTTTTGTGATGTAATTAATCTTTTGGCCTGCTCGGCTTTTATTGTAAACTCGATCCGATGCGGTCTATGTAAACTCTGATGTGTTAAATTAATAAATGGTTTGGTTTTACGACTTGTATGAAATGATTCATCAATGTGTCTGCGAGTGCTATCTATTGAAGTAGGGAATAACACAGTGATTTCACAGAATATTCATGATTTTGAAAATCCAAGTCCGATAGAGCTGGTATCAGAGCATACGACTGTAGGAGCCTTAGTTAGACTGATCGTAACCTTAGACTTGAATCCTATTTTCGATCAACTAAGAAAAGTTTGGTCAAAACATAGCGTACCTACTACTCTTCTTCATCACTCTTAGTTTCCAACTCACCCCTACCTTCGTTGAGTTTTCTGACTCTCTCCTATTCAAAATTTTAGTTGGTTGTACCGTCGTCCAGTGGCCGTGGGACCTTTGCTCTCTCGAAGGGGGCTTCGACCATGAGATCTTCGTCGTTGTGTGGAGTGGTTAGGATTAGTATGGGTTAGCTAGCAGTGCGTGCTAGCCAATTTTTTTGGGTAGCTAGTGTTTTACCCTTCCGTAGACGTTGTGGGTTGTATCTTGTGTCGTGGCGTGGCGTGGCATGGCCTATATGCTATGTTTCTGAAACCATGTAACACCTAACCCCCCTTAATATAATGCAGTCATTCTAGGCTTTGTATTGTGTGTGATCGTTTCCCTCGTTTGGTTAAAGTTCTTCTGTTGTGCTCTAGAGGGCTTGTAAATCCTCATACACCCCTTCTAGTCCTGGGCCTCTTCGCTTCTTCAGATGCTACCTAGGAGAGCCATCACCCCAACCTGAGGTGCCTTTGCAGCAGACCTTGGTCGTGGACAAGATCTACCTCCCCCGCCGCCAACAAACCCAACAATGGCGCAGGTCATGTTCCAGCAGATGCAGATTCTCCAAGCCTTGCTTGTTAGTCAGCAGTTAGGACCGGCTGGCCACCACTCGAAGTTGGCAGACTTCCTCAGGACATGACCCCTCACCTTCGCTACGGCCAATGCGCCATTGGAAGCCGAAGACTGGCTCAGAGACACCGAGAAGAAGCTTCATCTAGTTCACTGCTCAGACCAAGACAAGGTGCATTTTGCCACCCATCAGTTAAAGGGAGCCGCAACTGCTTGGTGGGAGAACCACCTTGCCGCCCGAGGTGGTGAGAGCCCAGTAGCAGAAGATAATGAGGCAGAGGAAGCAGAAGCAGTAGCACCTGAGGCTGGGGATTAGCAACACCCTGCCCCTGTCGATGCAATTGCTGAAGTACAGCTAGATGAGATGGAACCTGCATAGCAGTCGATTCCCTGGGCTGAATTCAAGGATGCTTTCAGGACCAGCTTTGTGCCCATTGGTACAATGAGATTGAAGAAGAATGAGTTCAGCGCTCTCAAGCAGAGGCACATTTCAGTCAACGAGTACCCGACAAAGTTCAACCAGCTTGCCCGCTACGCTCCCAACGACATAGCTGATGAAGAGGAGAAGATCGACCGCTTTGTGGAAGGAATACGTGAAGACATGAGAGTCCAACTTATCCTCCACGACTTCCCCAGCTTCCATCACCTGGTCAACAAAGCCCTCGTGCTCGAAAATGAGAAAAATACTATAGAAGTCAGTCGCAAGCGAAAGATGGTATTCCAAAAGCCGCAGAGTAGCTACCCCTAGAAGTCAGCATTCCATGGCAGCTTGTCTTTTTTACCATAGTAGCCTTGCCTCAGAGGACTCCAGATCCAACCCCGAGCCCCAATGGGAATGGGTTTCACACCATTCGCCCGCCGGTCAACCTGCAACAGTCAGCATAGCAGCTCACCTTCACTGCTTTGAGTGATATCTTCGACGACCAACCAATATGATATTCGGAACAACCTAAGCAAGGCAAGTACCCCCTTTGATCATGTTGATCCCAGTATTTTACTTACTATACTTTGTGTTTGCCAATTCTATTATGCATGAGTGTGTATTGTGTATGAAAATACTATGTTCGGGAAGTTGGTAGTTGTAAATCCTATTAGTTGCATATGTCTCATTGAAATATTGATTATGTACTATTGTAGCTATTAGATTATGGGTTAGATAATATGTAATGTGATTTGGGAATATTTGAGTGCGATTATCGCACAACTGCTAAATAGAGCAATGGATCTTTATGAAAATGTATAAAATGACAATATGATAAATGTGAATTTGGGAGTTTTATGAAAAATGTCCAGAGGGGTGTGCCTCTGTTATTTTGTATGAATATAAAATGAAAAACCTAGCTTCAGACGCGAGCGAGTTATATTATATTCTGAGAAAGTGAGAGAGGAGTCCCACTAGTAGATAGAGGGAGATTCTCGTCCGGATCAATTAAGAAACGAACACCGGTATATCCGACCTAAGCGTAAGTGTACAACCAGATATGCTATTATGAGGGTGACCTTAGTTAATTAAGTCATCGAGAACTAGCCTTACATGAGGGGTAGGGTACACTCGGGTGAAGTAAGGATAAATATTCGACATGCTAAGTGCAAGGTTAGGGCTAGATAATTGAAAGGCTTCGACGCGTGCTCTAGACTGTTTACCTAAGGTAGTGAGCGGTGGCATCGACGGATGCCAAACAAACTAGAAAATTCGTGTTATGTGGGTAAAGCTGTATACCTATACAGAGTGAAAATCTTTTATAATAGCCGTGCTCGCAGTGGTGAGCGTGTTAAGTGTAGTATTGCCGAGTATAGTCTTGATTTTCACAAAAATCGTCTTATCATAAAAACATGGGAAATAGTTTGTGATTTATAATTGAGTTAATTGCCGAGTTATGGTTGAATATGAATTGTTGTTTGCAGCCGAGGAGGGTTGTGAGTTGTAGTTGATATTATTGTTGATTAATTCAATTACTTATTTACTATCCTGTATCTATTTAACTGCTCTTTAAAATTCCGTTGCAAAGTACTAATTATGGATATTGCAAATAAAATCTACTTATCGCAAATTAACTTGTAGCATAGAGCTTCCTCTTTGATTAGCCTTCCATTTATATACAATTTGGCGATACACTATAAGTCTTGCTGAGTACGCATTGTACTCAATCTTGTTTATATTGTTGTTTAGTGTATGAGGAAGAGCCGATGCCAGACGACGCTTTCTTGGCACCCGGAATCGGAGGGTTCGGTGATGGGTCTATCTAGGTTCTTATTTCTTGTCGGTTACCTGACGGTTGGATGGGCATGCCACTGGAGCTTTTGCTACTTTTGTTATTCCTTCCGCTGCTACTTTACTATGTTAATACTTGTTAATATTTGGCCGGTCGGCCGTTGATGTAATAACTATACCGCTTAAGTTAAGTACCATTTACTTTACTTTTACATGTGAATGTATGGATGTGAATGTCAAATGTGGTGAATGTGTATACTAACCACTGATAATGGGACTAATACGATGCACACATATGGTCTTCGCCTATTCCACGCCCGAGGGTCTGACATTTTAGTTCAATTTTCGAGTCAATCCGAAGGGATTGAGTCGGATCACAATGTATTCCAAAAAAAAACCCTAGGGCTCTTAAAGGGATCCGACTCAATCCCTTCGGATTGACTCGGAATTTGAACTAAAATCACTTTCAGTCCGAAGGGATTTGTTCTAATATCTCTCTTTCCAAACAAGTCCTACGACTTATTTGGATATATTGTGATTCGATTTAATTCTCTCGGATTGATTAAGAATTTAAACTAAAATCTCTTTCAATAATAAAAGATTGATTCTAATATCTTCGTATCCAAACAAACCCTTCGGGCACACACAAACATAGCCTGGAAATGGCGTCTCGTTCAATCGGCACCAACAGCACGAAGGCTGCAAGCTTAGAATCGCGCTTCCAGCCAATCAAATGACGGGAACAAGCCAATTAACAAGTAATCTTGTACGTGCTACGTTAAAAAAAAAATCCTTATGCACCATGGTCTGTCTCCACGGAAAGCACAAAAACAAGCAACACATCAGTATATTCACTGCCCCGGAATCAATCCCTCCCTTGGCACCAACTCATAGCGCGCGAGCGGCTCAATTAACTGTCTGTCTGCATGTCTGTCTGTCTACCCTGAATCTGTTGCTCTCTGCAGTCCCCCCCGGCCGGCCAACGTGAGGCGACGACGCAGAGATCGAAGAGACAGGAGAGATGGCGGAGGCGATCATCGAGTCGCTGGTGGGGAGGCTCCACGAGCTGGCCATGAACGAGGCGCGGACGCTGGTGGCTGTGAACAAGGACATCCGGATGCTCCGCGACAAGCTCATGTGGCTGCAGGCCTTCCTCCGCGAGGCCGACAACAGGCGCCGCTCCGACTCCGACGAGCTCACCAGGGTGTGGCTGCAGCAGACGCGCGACGCGGTCTTCGACGCGGAGGACGCCGTCGATCACTACTACGTCCAGGTGGATATGTCCAGGTACGTAATGTATGCGTTGCAATCCTAGTTTTCGATAACTTAATTAGCTAATGTCGTCTCATACCGATACATGTGGTTGTACGCTAGGTTTAGATAGGACTTGCTGGTATTGGGTCCTTAATTGATCCAGGTGAGCATCTCTCCCTATCTACTTGTAAGATACACCTCTGTTAAGACTCAAATTGATGCAACAATGGGTGTCCTAATCTTTCGATGAGAACGATAATTCGGTTTGGTGGAGAAGACTAACAATTTGGCTACCAATCGTACACAACCAATATACCTGCAATCATTGAACCAACTCCGTGATTGTTATCGACCTTGCTAGGAGCACGATCGACCTGACCATAAAGGTCTACTCCTGTATGCAATCGAAGAACAAACAATAATAAGATAATAAGCAATATAAAATTATGAATAGGAATTAAGATTGTATTGATAAGTGGGGTTTCGAACAACAATGTCACTGTTGAACTCGTCGAACAAGAGGACAAAGTATAAAGTAGCAAACCTAAACTTCAATCTAACAAAATAGCAACTCTAAAGTGTCACACACATGAGAATATATGAGGGTGACGGCCAGGGGTGACAGTCAGGGGGGTGGGCACACACCCCTAGGGTTACAAGGCTCATGGGCCTAAGCTGAGGTGGCGTAACACTCATTTGACTCAGTCTCAGAATCAGCGCTAGACTATTTTAGCTATTGAGGCATGTATAGAAGGAATTTAGAGGTAAGGCTAGATCCGTTGAAAAGAGAATGAGATAAGCTTTCCATCAAGTACTCGTGGACCTGAAACGGAGTCTGTATGTGAAAGTTATATCAGTTTGAAGTCGGTGCTGTCTTCGGTGGCCGAATTGGATTCTAGAACGTGTCCAACTTGAACTCTTGATTGACTTGGACACAAAATGATGTGGGGGCCTTCCTTGTACCATGACGTGAAGTAGTGGTCGTACCAGGAGGGTTGATGTCCTCATCACAGATTTACATATCCGAAACCCTCTATGTATTCTGAACTAGTCCCATATCAGTAGCTATGTTCACACAGAAAACATCGATGAAATATCATTCATTTATCGATTTAACTAAAAAGATCATAAATAACAAATAGTAATAATAACTGGACCTTATGGGCAATGTTTACTTGGGTTGCCATGCAGAGCTAAAGAAACAAATGAACTCTTGCAGCGGAATAGAAAAAACTTGAAAAGACCAATCAACATGCCCACAGGAAAATCGAGTGGAGAACACATCCTAATCCGCAAAGCCTTCACGAAACTTCTATTCGTAGAACTCTTGAGCAGTTTGATATTATTTAACTAAGCAGTAAAGTTTTAAGTCGTGAGTATATAAAGTACTCAACAAGTCGTAGGGAAATAATATGCATTTAATATTCATGCAATATTCATCCTAATCCACTGTCGCGGCACACAATCCTCTGCCGTGGTAGCCAATACTCTGCTCATCAATTGTGTGCCGTGGCAGAGGATTGTGTGCCGCGGCAGTGGATTAGCTGCCGCAGCAGAGTATTTGCTGCCCAAACCCTACCACGGCAGAGGATTGGCTGCCCAAATCCTACCACGGCAGAGTATTGGCTGTCCAAACCCTACCACAGCAGAGCATTGGCTGCCCAAACCCTACCGGCAGAGCATTGGCTGCTCAAACCCTACCACGGCAGAGTATTGGCTACCCAAACCCTACCACGGCAGAGGATTGGCTGCCCAAACTCTACCACGGCAGAGTATTGGTTGCCATGGTAAAATCAGAGAGTAAGGAAAACCCTAAACCATGGTAAAAATCCAAGCCATGGTAAATTCGAATAGTAAGGAAAAAAAATCCAAGTTATTGTAAATCTAAAATCACAGACGGTTCTAACTATGAACCATCACAGACGGTTCGTGGTTAGAACCGTTTGTGATACTCTAATCACGAACCGTATGTGATATCTACATATCACAGACGGTTATCTAGAACCGTCTGTGATAGTTATATATCACAGATGGTGAGGCGTCTTCTATGGCCTGTGTTTGTAGTAGTGCCCCCTCGAGCCCCCTCGTCCACCTTCGAACTCCGTCTCGACTACCCCCGTGGCCTCGTCCCTCACCTCGTGGCGTCGGCGACCATGGTCCCCTCAGCCATCCCTGAGCCCGAGCTCCACCTCGCGGCATCGACGAGCCCCTCAGGAGCCTCCTGTGCCCCTCGAGGTGCCGTCGTTGAGGGTGACGCCGGTGGTTTTTGCAGGTGTTGCATGTGCCCTAAAAAATATTGCATGTTGCAGTTATAGGATTTTTTTGCTGCAGCAGGTAATTTGAGATGTTGGGTACTGTATTTTTTAGTGTTGCAGTAACAGATGATTGTGAATGAGATTTTTCCATAATTTTTTTGAATTTCGCAGGATGAATTTTGTTTCATATAGCGCTCGGAACGTGTTGTTGCGGTAACAATTTTTTTACCGTTTTTGTTGCACTTTTTGTGCTGAGATGTTGCAACCGAGATGTTGCATGCAACAGTGTACGGCGTTAGCGCTCGAACCCTTAGTAATTGTTTGTTAGCACCAAAATTTGGTAGTTCAGGTTTGCCATTTATATAAGGTACTAGATGTAATAGAAAATATTGGTTTAAAGATATAATTGTTGTGAGGAAGTTGAATTCGCTATTGGAGATAAGGAAGTTGAAGAGTGAATTGATGGAAATTTGGGTTGGAATGCTATGCAGATTAATGAAAGAGTTTGACACAAAGACATGGGCAAGAGCGACATATGCAAGGAGAGACATCGGGAACTAGACTTGCACACTCCACCCATACACTTCTATTTTCCCGCCTTTCCTATGTTGCAATTTACTTTTTTCTGCATACGGAGTAGCTCTACTTTATAGATCCCAACCCATCAACCTCTGTAACCCGTTAATCTGTTATTGATCAATATTGCTTTGCATAAATGTTACTTTGTTGATTTGCATGAAAATCTTCAGTTTCTCAACAAGACCGAATGGTCAATGAGCATGCATATGTTGTACATGTACTGATAAACAACCAAGCCATTGTACGTAATATCATGTATTGTATGACATATATATATATTCCTATGCGCAATTTGTCATTTACAACTATCTATCACGAAGGTACCCAACCTGGAGACAAGCCATTCTGGAATTCTTGGCGGCCTTCGCAACACAAGTGCGTGTGCGGCACAACCTGTCCAGCAAGATCAAGGACATCAACTCAAGGCTTGAGGGCATCATTCAGAACAAGGATAAGTACAAGCTCGACCAGGCGGCTAAGATTCAACCTGGCACATGGAAAGCTTCTACTTCTATCTCTGACGCACACAAAAAGCTGTAAGTATGCGTAATTAATTATGATCTACATCCACTCCCAGTTTAATTAATTGTATGCTGAATTGCTGATATTCCCACGTATGTTATATCCCGTAGGACTTGTTCTAGGCACTAGGGCACGATTAATCAGTTACAACAAATATAACAACTGGTAGTGGACCGAGCATGGTGGCTTTTGAATTCGAACTAAGCGTGCCCTCTCACGTTCTATTTTATCTGATGGATAGGACTTTCAGATACCTCACCGGTAGGACCTCTGGTATTCATAGAATAGTTTCTTTTCATGACTAGAGGGTGGGTTCACAATGAGAATGGTTCATATGCTTAGGCACCGAGCATATCGACCATTTTTTATTATTATAAAATAACAGTGAAGTAGAAGTAACAATAGCTAGGTAGTTAAATGTGATAGACAAATAAACGGTTATGCGAATTTCCTGTTTCAAGATTTAATATTTTTATTTTGTTGTTTTTAGGTATCCAAAGACTTTTAAGTTAAAACTTTAAATTATAAAAGTTGATTATTTATAAGATATAAATTTTAAATAAAAAATACTTTTGAAATTATGATATTTTGACTTTGGATTTGGCTTGATGTTCTCAATTATGAAAAATAGGAAAAAAATTCCAAAGAATGTACATTTCTTGCTTTAAATACTTGTCTCCAACTAAATAATCAAAATTTGAAACATTTAAATCTAACACGAATACTTTTGTCATTTTGAGAAAATACATGAGGCTATTAATCACCAACACAATTCTAATGGTACATATGCCCACAAATTCAAATTTCCAATGGCATATCCAAAATATCCAAACTTTATGGTGGCATATTACTAAAGGGAAAATGATACACATACGATGATTGAGTTATGATACCAGTACAACTCTAAGGAATCACGTGAGCTTGCGGAAATCTAGACTGATTTGGTCGTATTGCGCACAAAATTCCAAAAGTGGCCTCTGTAGTCTCAAAATTCCAAAAGTGGCCCTCCGTACCCACCTACTGTGGTCCCCAACGGTAGTAACCAACCTGCTGCCGTGCGGGACGGCAGCAGGTGGATCACTATTCAATTTCTTTTTGAAAAATCTATTTAGTAATATTTGTTTAAGGAATTTTTAAATATATTAAATGAGCTAAAAAAAATTAAATTTGTTGTGGAGCCTCCTGGCATAGTGTGCTTGATTTTGTAATTTTTTTTGAAATTTTATCCATTTTTATTTTCTCTGCAAAATTCTTTTAAGTATAATGTTTGTAGGAATTTTCTAATATAGAAACCGAGGTCCAAACATTATGAAATTTTTTTTCAGACTCCCTACACCGAGGACTTGATTTTGTAAATTTTACATAATTTTATATGCTCCGAAATTATCTCGACAAATTCAGGGTTTAGGTTTGAAAAATTAGGACGAGACGTTTCGGAAATTAGGGTTTCATGATTTCATGTGACTTGAAATGTGTAAAGTTTACTACCACATGACTACTTTTGGTTGCTATGGTTCTTTATCATATTTTCGAAGATGCTAAGAACTTAACTGAAGAGGCTGAGAACGTTGTGATTACGAAGATGCCCTAAAACATAGAAGAATTGATGTCGATGTGAATGGTTATTTCTGGAATTCCACTAGAAGAGGCATACTTGTAATATAGTATTGGCTCAGCGGAGGCATAGAACAAGAACTACATTGCAGTCCGAGGACAGAAGCACGATACATGTGGTCATATGGCATGATGGTTCGACTAATTGCTTTAGTCATGCACGCTACTACTACGGTACATTGCGACACTAGCCTTCGGACAATGTAAGTACGTATGCCTTTAGAGGATAGTAAAAAACATGGCGAGTAGGAGGGGGACTACTACGGAATGGCCCGACCTACTGCGTGGACCAGGGCCATTTGCCCTTCCTTCCGAGCTCGGCGTTGTACTCCTCGCCGGCCGTCCTGGCCTCGGCCGCCATTTCCCGCTTTTTCTCGCGCTCCCTCTCGCTCCCTGCGCCTGCACGCCTCGAGATGGGCCTGCGTCTCCCGGCGGATACGCTCGTTGTGCTCTTCAGTTCGACGCTGAAAAGCTGGCGAGGCAGAGTGTTGTCACGTCCTACTTTGCAGAGTGCAGTCATTTCGGTCTGAAAGCTGGCGAGGTATAGTGTTGTCACGTCCTGCTTTACATAGTGCGGTCATTTCGGTCTAAAAAGCTGGCAAGGCAGAGTGTTGTTACGTCCTACTTTGCAGAGTGCGGTCATTTCAGTCTGAAAAGCTGGCGAGGCAGAGTGTTGTCATTGCGTGGGTGTAAGTATTATGAAATTGTCTGCAACCGGACAGATTTAGGTCTCCAAAATTTGGAATGTAGTATTTCAAAATTAGGGTTTGATTAATTCGCACACAAAGTATTCATAACGGAATTAGACAGATGCATACATCATTACAAAGGAGTACAACAACGTCGCAAAGGCATACATCACATAGTGCAGGGATGCATAGATAAATAGTAGATATTACAATCTTACTAGAATTGAACTTCTACTTGGCAAGAACAAGAAATAATAGAAGCAAAACTAGCTATGTTAACTAATTTCTGAAGCATTTTCTCAACCCTTTCCATCCTTTCATCCAGTCTTTTAAGCACATTATCTTTATTTTCCATTGGTTGATCAGAGGGTCGTGTCACTTGATGAAATGCAGAAACACCATGGGTGTCTTCTTGCAAGGCAACAATTTTCATTGCAATGTCTTAAACCTCCGGCACTGCTTCATCAGCCCACAGTCAGAACCGACATGTTGTGTTCTGTAAAAAGAACTGCAACTACAAGTGAAAAAAATATTGTCTCGAAAGAAGTTCATTGGGGATGATCAGGCACAAGTTACCGTAAGATTTGAACACTTCATGAACACTCACGATGGATTGGTTGGCGTATGGGAGGTGAATACATTCACCGGATCCCTGCAACGAGGGCAAACCAAGTGATGTCGTAGTGTTTCTAATTGCCTGCTCACTCGGAAGTTTAACGAGGCCGTAGACATCCTGTGTATAGGCAAACCAAGATTGGAAGAAGGGAGAAGAGAAAGTGAAGAGTGAGGGGTATGGCAGTCAAATCATCCATATATATAGCCTGCGGGTAAATTGCAATTGGATTGAATAAAATTCGCATCCGCGAGGCAGCGGGGCCGAGGAGGTATCACAAGGCAGCATTGCGTTATGTCTTTACTGTTTAGTAAGTTAAAATCGGGAGGTAGAGTTGTCGTTTGTACTGAATATTTCGGAGAATATTTTGTGTACATAAATCACAGTATCGTAATGCACACAGACATTACATAAATCACAAAGGTAGAATGCACAATGATATTACATAACACGTTTTTCACGGTCATGACATTAGCTAGGGTGCATCGTCGTGTCGCTTGCCCGGACGACGTAGTTGATCCTCGGGGAAGGTTAACCTGTCCGGGGAGTGGCGCACGTCTCGAAGGCTATAGTAGGGGTGCTGCGTGGGAGGCGAAGCTGAGGTAATCTCAGCGTGGGGGTCCGGCTCAGGCTTGAGCATTTCGTCAACCCACTGGTGCTCTACCTGCGGGAAGGGTACTAGGTGAGTTAGTCATTGGTTTTGTGCAACGGAAAAATAGTTGTAACTACGTTCACGTGTACCTGAGTAGGTTGTTGTGTCGAGGAGGATCCTCCAGGCCAGTCTGAGCTGTAGTGCTGCACGGTGTACCCTCAGTACGTATCGCCGAACCACGGGTCGCGCTCCTGCAATTGGGACTGAACGCCGTGCGTCAATGAGCCCAGCCATTCGTCTCCGCGCTGCGGCGAGTCAGGGTCGGTGTGTGGAGTGGGAGACCGTCGCGCCAGCGAGGAAGTCCTGTGCTGCGCCTCCCTCTGTGATACGATGGTTGAATCAGAGTGATGTCCCCTCGCATGTGCTGCCAGAAGAAAGGGTAATGTCAGATACGTCCGAAATGAGTGCATACAAAGGTACTAACGATAAGAACCGACTGGCAGATGACATACCTGTGACCCGAGGTGGGTCGGGGCCGACCGACCGTAGCTCCGACGATTGCCAGAGTGCGACGGGCGTGCGGAGGGAGGTGTCGATGGAGGTGCCAAGGGTGGAGGGGGTGGAGGGTGCCCTCCGCGTCCGTGGTGCTGTACGTGAACGTCGCTGTGGCGACGACAGGTCATGGATCTAAGCACAGCCCTCGCGTCGTCGGTCATGGCGCACACCGCGGCTTGGAGACGATCAAAGGTGTTGCTGTTCCCACGCCGTAGAGCTCCAGCACCCTCACGATGTATACGATCCAGGCGGTAGTACTGCAAGAAAACGCAGAGTAAGTGCGAAACGTGTTGCCTGACGATTATTACACGAAGAATGGTTTATCGTCTCGTCGTGGCGTGCCGCCCGGTGACGGTCCGGACCAGCTCGTACGATGTCCTCGTGCATGGCGCCCATCGGACGCCGCGGCGCCGCCCGATAGTCGCGCATCCGTGCGTGGAACGATCACCGCAAGTACACAAAGACACGCCCGATGGCGAGGCGCGTGCCTCCTGTACCACGTCCGTCGCAGCCCTCTCGCTCCACAGCGCTGTCCACGGCTGCTGTGTCTGCCTCCAGTCGTCACTCTTGCACCCTTTCCTCGTTTGCCTGCAAGTGAATTTTGATATCAAAAAATGTAAGACAGGCATGCAGATAAAATGACACCCAAAAAATGACATATCGGTGGGCCTTCGCTGTGAGAGGTTGTCCCACAAGCGGTGGCACCTTCTGGTACAGGCCGAACTGTCTCATGACCCGCTGTGGATTGTACGGTTCGATCATGTGCGAGAAGACTAGGTGGCAGGTCGTCATCCAGAGTGGCTCGTCCTCAGTGCACTGCGTCGATAATCCGTAGGGGGTCTTGTCTGCAAGGAACTGTCCTGTCCATGGCCACCAGATGACCTCGACCTCGTGCAGAGTCTCGAAAAGGTTATGGAACTCTGCGTACACACGCCTCGGTCTCTCCCTGGCCCACCCTAGGGTACCACGTGTCCAACGTGTTCCTATCGTAGGCCCGTCCTGGGGGTCGTCGCCGAGAGCATTGCCGTAATGCTGGACGGTCAACGGGTAAGGGTGCATGGTGCTGCGGAAATAAGGACGGCCAACTGGTAAGTGCTCCCATGACCACAACTGTAGCAGGGTGTAGCTTATCGCCAGGACTGGCTCCCCGCCCGTAGTGCGCTGAGTGGCATCACACAACTCTCGGTAAGTGGCGCAGAGCACCGCGGAGGCCCAACTGTACTGTGGAACCTCATCGGGCCAGGCGTCCGCCAAAGACTCTGCTAGATGGATATAGCTGGGGTACACGCAGTCTTCCTGTGTCGTAGGGAATAAGATTCATCCGAACAGAAATAGAAGGTACGCGACGAGGTGTGTCCTGACTGCCTCCACAGTCGCATCCACAGGGCAGGTCATGTACTCCCGCAGCCAGGAATGTGGCACACCGGACACGTTTGCAGAATCGGGTGCCCGAATCTGTCGGCCATACGCACCTTCCAGTCTACTGTGTCCTGCAGCCGCGGGACGTACCGCTCGTCAAGGGGCCACTTCTCTCCGGGGGCGCTTAGGACCAAGCTCGGAGGGCCGCCGCCGGCGGACCACGCCAGGCAACGGTGCCCCCATCCCAGCGTGGGTCGAGCAGCTCGTACGCGTCGTCAACTGGAGCCTGCGCCATCTCCTGCTGACAGGGAAAAACATGTTAGTACGCATGTAAAACATATTGTGTGGCACGGGAAAATAAGGAAAAACATACGACAAAAAAGTTAACAACCCCATATGACCATAATGAGTTAACAAAAGACCAAGACAACATAACATTCCGTCCGTACATAAAGGCATATATTAACAGCAACACATCCCATCCAAGCCATTAAAATAAGCAAGCGACATCACGACTTAGTAAGTATATCTTACTCGCTACGGTGCACTGCTTGTACCGGGTCTGTTTGGACAGTGGCTGATGGAGTGGCCAACTGTCTTGCACAGTCTGCAACGGGGTCGGCGAACTCGTTGCCCGCGCTGGCTATCATCCATGTCGTTCCAGATGCGTCGTGACTGGCATCTTCCACGGTCGGGGTGCTTCAGTGCGTCGTTTGGCACCCACTTTACCTGCCCCGACCAGAGGTCCCTGTAGTGCGTGTCCAGCTCGTACAAATGGAACTCGGCACTCCAAGTGGCATAGAGGTGGTGGATGTCGTAGTACTCCGAGATGTAACGCTCCGAGGCCTGCCGCCACGCTGTGCACGCCGCGTACACATGGGAGCATGGTTTGTGCAGAAGCTGCGGCTTGTTGCAGGTGCACGATGCTTCTTCACCAATCGTGCAGACCTACTTACGATCCCCTCTAGCGTGGCCCGTCACGTACTTCTCCCTAAGCCGGATCTCGAACTTCTTCCTGGCGCCATCCATGGTACGAGTGGCGTGTGATCGCGCCTTGTTGATCTTATTCTCCATGTAGGCATGCATTACTTCGGAGAATTGCTTACCATCCTCCATATGCTTCTTGGCCATCATGACTCTGTTAACGAAGTATCCGATGGTATGGTTCCAGCTCCCCTTCACGATCGCGGTAATCGGCAGAGAGCGGACACCCTTGAGGACACCATTGTACACCTCTGACATGTTGGCCGTCATGATCCCGTACCTTGCACCATCGGTGTCGTGCAGCAGGGACCATTTCTCCAGGTCAAGTGCATGCGAGTTAACCCACTGTGTGAACTCCCCAACTCTCGCAGACCCTCCAGCCGCTGCCCCTGTCTCGGCATTCGCTGAGTCCCTTACATGCTTCGCGGTCTCCTCATCGAGCTGTCTCCACACCGCTTCGAACTTCCTCCTTTGGTTCTGCATGCAGAGCTTCTTGAACATCTTCATGAGGTCTTTGCTCCCAAACCTTGTGTGGAAGTTCGCTGCGAGATGCCTCATGCACCAACGGCTCCTTACATCGTTCCACTGGAACGACGGCTGCGTCCCGCTTTGCATCATGCTCAACGCGGACATCAAGCCTGCATTGCGGTCCGAGATGACATACACACCTGGTCGATCTTGGACCACTGCCTGCTTCACATTGCACAGGAACCACAACCAACTATCCGTGTTCTCGCTCTCAACAATTACGAAGGGCACCGGGACTAACTGGTCGTTCGCATCGGCTACAACGGCGGTGAGGATGGTACCCTTGCACTTCGCACATAGGAAGGTGTCATCCATCGTCAGCACGGGACGACAATGCTTGAAGGCTTCGATCGCTTGACAGAAGGCCCAGAAGACCCCTATCAAGAACAAGACAATTGGGCCCCTCCGTCGGATGCACCCGCTCAAGCTTGTTTATGTATGTCCCGGAATTACATTCTGCGATTTGATGCAGCAATCTTGGTACTAGGTTGTAGGCCTCTTCGAATGTGCCGAACATTCGCTCCACGACCTTGCGTTTGGCCCGCCATGCCGTCTTGTAGCTGACCGGGAACCCCACCGTATTAGCAACATCTGCCAGCAGGAGCTTGGGCGAAATGGACACATCTACAGCGACGAGGTGGCTTATCAGGCTGGCAACATACGAGGATATCATGTTGCGGTGCCTGTGAAGCGGCTCAGCTAACTCGCATGTGTGGTCCTTCAGCACTGTTATCCGGAAGCCCATGCCAGTTGCCATGAACCGCTGTGCACGGACCTTGCCAGCACAGGATTCATAACACACCTAACGATGTAGGTGTCGGGGTTGGACCTTTGCACCCGATACGTCCGACCGATGTTAACGGTGTATCTAGAAATAGCATGCTGGGCAGCGCTCTTTTAATGGAAGCGCTGCCCTAGGAGCAGGGTGTCATCATTGAACCCCCACTCAGCCCCCTCCCGATGTGGCAGAACCAGCGATGTCGTTGCAACGTCGTCCAATCGTGAGGGGACGTAAGCAATGTCAGTGGTCATAAAACCACCAACCGCACCTCCTATCGTACCAGCTTCTCCATCTTCGTCGTCTTCCGAACTAGTTGTTTCCACATCCTCCACGCTTTCCATCTCATCCACCTGGTCGGCCAGGTACTCGTGACAATCAATACGGGCTGCCCACCATCTCCCCGCTCCTTCGTTGGGCTCGAAATTGACAGCACGCCTCCTTAGGTGTCCATCGCCCATGGCTTTGCTCGCATCTCCTCCAACACCGGAGACCAACACAGGCTCCTCCCCACCAGCAGCTTTCAGCAGCTTCACCGGAACCACCCACGCCAGATGTCCCCGTCCTCTCCACGAACTGAAGGTAGACCATTGGCCGCGCATATATCGAAGCAGCGGGGTTGCAAACAACCCCCATATAATTAGCCCATGAAGCGTCACATGTGACCTTTATAAGTTGTCAAACGGTTTCGCCTGCACCACCCGCCACCGAGGCATACACCGCCTCGATGCGCAGCTTCTTCCTTCTAGTGGCGTGATCAAACGCGGAACGCATGCACCGCCTTAGCTCCGAGAGGCCCATGTCCTTCAGAGACGGCGCCCGGATAACGATGCAGTGGCAACTTGACAGGTCCGCACCGTACGGTCCGTCGTGTATGAGACCGTCCCCGTGGAACACGAACAGATCTTGAATCTCCGCCTTGAAGTACCTAACACAGGTGCATATGAAACCGCTTATATTTTCAATTCTATTTCTGTTGCGCCTCATGCACATTTGACTTACATGTTAAACCACCTCGGAATATTTCCAAAATTTCTTCGTAATTTCACGTACTACTGGACATAAAAATTGAATTTGCGTTTAAAAATTTCGCAAAAATTGCAGAATACTAGTGGACCTAAAAATTACATGGTTTGCGAGGGAATATAATTTCCAGACCAACAAAAATTTATTCATCTCAATTCGAGTTCATCTGATTTTTATATCTACAAAATTTAGAAGTTAATTTCATTTCTAGTATAAAAAAAATTCCTAACCAATTTTTAATTCCACTCCCAAAATTTCCTGTTGTACTACAAAGTTTCAAACATATTCTAAGATAAAGTAAAATAAAAAAAGAAAACCAACAAAATTGCTTACGCTAAATTTCGGGTTGATTTCAAATAGTTATGATTTTTTTTACTAGGTCGAATTTACTTTGCAAAAAAAAAACTTCAAAATTACCTAATACATTTACAAGTTTCCATAACCGAGCTAGACCTAGCCTATACCAATGACATGCGGGGTCTACTGCATAGAATTCTTTGTTATTTCATTTTCGAAATAAAAACTTACTGACAGCTGGGGCCAGTTTGTCATTCTCGCCATCTACTGCATAGTACATGGACCGAAAGTCAACATGCCTGGTCAAGAATACATAGATCACGCGCTCTGTGGGTCCCGACCGTTGGAGCGCCCCTATTTCTATTCTATTTTTATTTCGTTAAACGAACTCCAAATATTATGATATTTTATGCTCAAGTTCGTGACAGTATGCGAATCACCGAGATAAAATTTACAACACTAACAACAATAAATCTGCTAGGTCAACTAACTACGGTCTAATCACATTGCTAACTACTGAGTCTTCTAATTATGTGCTAATCACACTAAGTCTAAATACACCGACTACAAAACTATAACTACTCACTTGCTAGAATAACAAGCAACAATTCATCTAATTACATCCTAATCACTATAGCCGGGTGCGAATGCCACTAACCTTTTGTAGATGCTCGCAACAGGATGCACAACTCGTTAGCTTCTCCTTTCTCTTTCTCTCTTCCGACGACCGATTTTCTCTCTTCCTCTGACTATCTCCTAGCTTCTCTATCGCGCGCTCACTTTAGAAGAATTCTTGCGCTCTTCTTATGGATGCCATGAGCACTCACGTGTGCATTTGCCCGCAGCCACGCGCTCGCAGGAGGAGACAAGCCGACCGAGTCGGGAGGGCGCAGCGCGACGCGTGGAAGGGGAGGCCACCTGCTGCCGTCCCCGACGGCAGCAGGTGCCTCTCCACTGCAGCGGCTGGGCCGGGCCCGCGAGGCGACGGTGGCTCGGGGTGGGATTCGTTGTCGCCCCGACGGCAACAGTGCCTCAGACTGTCGGCAGCCGGGGCCGGGGCTGCGAGGGCGACGGGTGGCGTGGGGCGGACTGCGGCCGTCCTCGACGGCAGCAGTGCCTCGCACTGTGTCGGCAAGCAATGGGTCGGGGGCTGCGAGGCGACGGGTGGCGTGGGCGGGACTCGCCGCCCACAAGAACATGTTGCCTCTGCCACGCCAAACACAAAGAATTACGTGTTGCCGTCACCGACGGCAGCAACTTAGCTCCTGCGCTCACCGACGGCAGCAGGTGGTCTCACAGGGTCACTTTTGGAATTTTGAGACTACGGAGGCCACTTTTGGAATTTTCGTGCGCAATACGGCCAAATCAGTCCATATTTCGAGCTTGCGTAGTGCCTACCTTCTCGCTCCTCACATGCCACGTTGGATCGTACGAGTATAGGATGCTACATCGTCAGAAGAAAATTTTCTCCCATCAGCCGTTGGATCGGCCTTCTAAAAAACGATCCAACGGCTGATAGGGAAGGTCTCACGGTGAGACCCTCCCCCATCACATTTTTTCCTACATCGTCGTACGTATGGTAGGGCTGTGACTAAAGTTACCCATCTACAACGGAAGTGCCAGGTGACCTTTGTATCACTGATTCACTATTGACTATGAAGTTAGGATATTATTGTTGGAAGAGAAGAAATCTATGTTATTATTCTTGGGGCTCAATTGCCGACTACATCATATAATCTACAAGCATCACATGCCTACCCTCATTACTAGAAGGATTAGGTCCATTTTCCAACCTTCAACTGTTGCCTTAATGCAAAAATCAACCCGCAACTTCAAAACCGTTCACTTTACAACCTTAAACTCTCAAAATGGTTCAAAACACTCCTTCGCCCTAAACCACCATGGTTTTTACTGATGTGGCATTTATATGTACATATTTTGCTAACATGGCAGCCACATCATCCTCAATCTTCTTCAAAACACAGAGAGGGAGAGTGAGAGAGAGGATTTGGGTGCTAACGGCAGCCATCAATAGTGGCAGCGGTGCTTGGGTGGTAGCGACTCTGGCGGACAGCGGCTTGATGATGCGGTGGAGTGTCTCTAGGGTAACAGTGGTGACCAGCTTGGGTAGGAGATAGAGACAGAGGGACCGGCGGGTTGACCAAGGCGAGACGATCGGCGAGGTCGGCACCAAATTGGGACGGTACTGTAGGAAGGATCCTGCACTAAAACAAGGATGTCGGGATGGCGAATGTGGGCACCAGTGTGGTGGGACCCACACTGGTGGCCCTGTTAGGAATAATCAAGGCTATTAGTGGGTACGTTAGTAGGGTCGTGCGTGCTTGCTGTTGGTGCCTGCGTTAGTGGGCTGTTAGCGCGTGTTATTAGTGCTCGCATTGAATGCTGTTAGCTATTTAGTATCTGCTTCTTGTTATATTTAGTTGAGCCAAATAGAAAAGAGAGAAGAATAGAAAAGAAGAAAAGTAGCTCTAGGAAGTTGTAGTGCTACGCAAAATCTTTTGTGTGTTCTTGCTCTCCGTGAGTTCGTCTCCCTCATCCGTGAAAGTGTGCGTCCACGGGTAGAATTTCCAACACTTGGTATCAGAGCCATGTTGAGGGCAAGGTCCATGCCGTTGTCGAGGCGCACCATCATTACAGGCGATGGTTCGTCAAGGGTACCAGGAAGAGAAAGCAGTGTCTCTCTTCAATACCCTATGCTGAACAAGAGCAACTATAGTATGTGGAAAATCAAGATGAATGTGTTCATGAAGGCACAAGGTGTTTGGGAAGCTGTAGTGGCCGATGATGTTGATGAGCGCCAAAATCAGATGGCCCTTGCATCCATCCTCCAAGGAGTCCCGGAGGAGACCCCCCTCCTACTCGCCCAAAGGGAGACGACGAAAGATGTGTGAGACATGCTCAAGATGATGTATGTCGGCACCGACCGCGTCAAGGAGGCGCGCGCGCAGACCCTCAAGAGCGAGTTCGAGGGTTTGCGCATGAAAGGAACAGAGTCGGTGGATGACTTCGCCGTGAGATTGATGGCTCTCGTCAACCAGATTCGCGGCCTTGGTGACAAGATGGAGGAGAGCTACGTTGTGAAGATGTTTCTCTACGCTGTCTCAAGCAAGTACTTGCAGACTATCTCAATCATTGAGCAATTTGGGGACTTGAAGACAATGATGGTGGAAGAAGTGATCGTGCGTCTCAAGATGTATGAGGAGCGTCTATGTGGTATGAGCGGCAACAACGATGACGAACATCTTCTCCTAACGCGCACGGAGTAGGAGGCCCAATCGACGAAGAATAGAGACGGCGAGCCCGACGGCTCTAACAACAATAGTGGTCGAAGCCTCGAGAATCGTAAATTCGACACGGCTAAAGTAAGATGCTATAACTGCAAGGACTATGGGTATTTTTCTTTCGAATGCCGCAACAAGAAGGAGGAATAGACGCATCTGATGGAGGCAGATGCCGACAACGTACCAACCCTACTGTGAAGCCATCTTGATTAGGAAGCGATTGTTAGGAATAATTAAGGCTATTAGTGGGTACATTAGTAGAGTCGTGCGTGCTTGCTGTTAGTGTGCTATTAGTGCATGTGTCAGTGTGCTGTTAGTGCATGCGTTAGTAGTGCATGTTATTAGTGTGTGCATTGCATGTTGTTAGCTATTTATTCTCTACTTCTTGTTATCTTCAGTTGAGCTAAACAGAAAAGAGAGAAGAATAGAAAAGAAGAAAAGTAGCGCTAGGCAGTTGTAGTGCTACGCAAAATATTTTGTGTATTCTTCCTCTCCGTGAGTTCAGCCCTGTTTGGTACAGCTCCATATACTGTCGGTTTCCTTTTTTGTTCACAATACATAAATCCTCCCAAAAATACTATGTTACCTTTGTAAAAACACATTTTTATGTTAGTTTTAGCAATATGGATTTTAAGTTGTTATTCGGTTAGGATAACATTTAGTGAAAACCTTGTTTAGCAAAAATTACTTTCTGTAATTCAAGTTTTTTTTTAAAAAAAATTGGGTGAAAAAAGAAGTGGGAGTGGTTTTCCATAGAACCCATAATTTGAGTTTTAGTAAAAAATCAATTTTGTTATCCTAGTTGTATCCTAAAAAACATACAATGTTTTAGGTTGTTTGCTCTAAAATGAATTTAACAATATCTGATTTTGCAAAAACTCAAGATCCAAACAACACCTTTAGTATCTTGAGCCTAGGGATCGCAATCTCATCTGATAAACCGATTACCTACGGGTAAAAACACTAATGAAGGTGGGTATGTTCCTCCTTTTGTGCTTGTAGGCATATCCGTGGGAAGAAACCTTTGCCCAACGGGTAAACTGGCTTGGGCATGGGTGAGCTCCACCTGTGCCCGCTTCGCCCGATTACCCTTTAATTCAACTAACATATGGACCCATGATGAAAACCGCAGGCCACCTCCTGTCTCCAGATCTCATCTACTCTCTGCCCCCATCGGCGCTGCACTCGCACTCACGCACGCACCCCTCTGCCCCCGTACGCGCTATCCCATCGTCTAGCTTCATCGTATGCCCCTAATGTTTCCCACACCTCCCATCCCCTCCTGTTGGCTGCAGTTTGGATCTGGTGCTTGGACTACCACCTCCTCTAGCCGCGCGCTACTGCCTGCATCCACTCCCACGCCATTGCCGATTGGCCCGCGCAATTGCGTGGTATAGTGTGATATAATATAACGTATAAAATTTTCTTTGAGAATTCCAAATGTTGACTTTCCTATTTCACAAACAAAAAACATTTGGGACATTTTATTTCATATTCAACATGCACAATTTATTTTGAGATCTCTCCTCCATGTGAAAGAGAGGATTGGTAGGTGGACCCATCCAGAAAATTTAAATACTCTCAACATTAGTGCTATCAAATATAGTCTTTTAAAATTAGGGTCCACCTAATTAAGGACTAGATTTGTTTTTTCTTTTTGCTAGAATTATTTTAAATTCTTATATATCTAGGCCTATCAAATCTAAGTCCTTAAAATTAGGGTCCATCGAATTAAGGGCTAGATTTTTTTTAGCTTTTTCATAATAATTTCTAGCATTTTCTCTCTTTTTGTCGCTATATATATATATATATATATATATATATATGTCTATCTAAAAAAACACCTAATTTATTTGAAACACTTACATTGTCAAGTATATATACATTAAAAACTTAATTTAGTTCCCACTCCAATGTGACTTAACCAGGATATTTAACTACAAAGGTATGGCCATTTTAATTTGGGGCTAACATATCATGCTATGATAAACACTAGCCGAATTCCCCGCACAATTACGTGGCTAGATACTACAATGCATATGTTTATATTGAAGCATGGAGTTGTACTTGCTATACAACTGTTATGCGTATGATAAATATATAAATGTATTCCCTATACAGCTGTAATAGCTTTCATATTTATATGTGATTAATTTGCACCGTTATAGTCTGGACCACCACAATCGACGGTATAGATCTTTTTTTTACCGATTAACGTGGTAATTTATAGCCATTGATAGCGAACGTGATAACTTTTTTTTCTTCTATTTTAATAATATATAATAGATAGATATCATTTTTTGTCTACACAATCTCTGTTAAATGACATATTCGGATTGGAGATGTTATCTGGCATTAAGTATTTATCGTTGTAAAATTTCCCTTATGTAGTGCAGTCCTAATAATAATAACTGAACAACAGGGATGATTTACAACTGCCACGTATGCTCAAACGTAAGGAGAAGCGAGATGTTCTGGAGGATGAACTTTGTCGCGAAAAAGAAAATCCATCTGTGATATATGTTGTAGGAGAAAGTGGTATTGGCAAGACGACTCTTGTGAGAGATGTATGCAAACGAGTGAAGGCCAAGAAACATTTCAATGTCCAACCTATGCAGAGTTTAGCACCTCATTTAAGCGCCATCGACATTCTTCACCAAATTTTTCAACAACTGACCAACGACGACGAACATTGCCCAAGAGAAAAGGTCAAGGAAATGTTGGGAGTTGCTTTAGATGGAAAGAGGTACTTATTGGTAATAGATGGTGAGATTAGCAGCACCGAGTGGACCAGCGTTCTAAATGTTGTCCAGAAGCATGGTGATAAAGGTAGTAGAATAGTGCGTATCACACAAGCTGAACCAGAGGAGCAGACTGATAGCATCATTAAGGTAGATCGTCTTGACGAACATGAAACCAGAGAGTTGTTTATCATGAGGCTAAACATGGAAGCAGAAGAGTACAGGAAGTACATAGACAACCACAGCATAGACATTCACATAATCACAGACGGGTTGCCACTGGCTGTAGTTCTCCTGTCAGGTCTTGTGCAAACCAAGGAGTTCTCTAATGAGTGGACAATGGTATTCAATCGCCTCAAGTCCAAGGAATCGAAGAGGCTCCACAATTTATTGTCCCTGTGCTTCGAGGATCTTCCACATGAACTGAAAGCTTGCTTCCTTTACTTCGCTGCATTGCCGGCAAACGTGATGATTGAGGCACGCACCTTGGTATGCATGTGGATGGCAGAGGGATTCCTCAGACCAAAAGTGGGCAAGACAATGGAGAAGGTGGGATACCGCTACCTGAATGAGTTGGTTACTAGAAATCTGGTCAATCTTGTGCATATGGATCAGTCAAATCCAGGGGGTAGGTTCTTGGCTGTCCAGAACACAGTCCATGACTTTCTGCAGTCTGAAGCACATGAGGCATGTTTCGTGGAGGTCCATAGTGGCGACGACGTCCCCTCTTTGACAAGTGCTCGTCGCCTCTCTCTACAGCATTACACGGACAGTTATGCTTCCCTGGCCAGTCCGTTGCCAAAGCTACGGTCCATCTTCTCCAATTTTGAGCAAGAGCCGAAAGAACTGAAGGCCGAACAAACGGAGCAGTCTAATTATCTATGTTGCTCACCTCATCAAAGGGCAAACGATAGGAAGAAGAAAGACATCAAGTCTTACATAAAAGGACTACTTCAGGGATCAGAGTTCCTCCGTGTTATCGATCTGCATGGCATTGAGATCGGCAATAAGTTGCCAGATGAAATTGGCAGTGTGGTGCACCTGCAGTACCTTGGAATTACATCCTGTTCACTCGTTGAGATACCACCATCCATCGGAAGGCTCACCAGACTTCAAACGCTGGATGTCAGGGAAACTAATGTTCGGGGTCTCCCACCAGCCTTCTGGACGATTAAGACACTGAGGCATGTGTTTGGTTTTGTCCTCAAATTACCTAAGAATATTGGCAACTTGCAGCACCTATATACACTTGACTCCATTAAGCCTTATGGGGATGATTGTTGGGCTGGAACACTTGCAAAGATGATCCATCTTGAGTACCTAGTTGTTTGGCATGTCTCAACTGGCAATTTGGGTGCTTTTTCTAATGCTCTCAGCAAGCTTGAGAATCTTAGGACGCTGATCTTACGTGGTGGTGGCACTATCCCATCGTGTGTGTTGACCAGCAAGTCCCTCCGTCGCCTCAAGTTCATGGTGCTAAATGGGGAGCTGGCATTGCCGTCCGGTCTGAAGCACATGTCCTCTTCCTTTCCTAATCTCTTTATGCTTTCGCTAGAGAAAACACATGTGTCTCAGGACCTGATAAGCAAGCTGGCTGAGCTGCCCTCTCTAGTCGCTCTTGTGTTGTATTCTTGCTTGTGCGAGGACGAGAAGCTTGTCTTCCCTTCTGCTGGATTTCGTCGTCTGAAGAACCTCAAGATTGATGTGGCCGAATTGCATATGGTCGAGATAGAGAATGGTGCGCTTCCTAATCTCGAAGAATTGGATATTCACTACTCCCACCATTCTGATGATGATCGTGGAATCGAAATCAATGCTGAAGAACGCATCAAGAAATTGATCAACGTGGTTGATTTTTTGAGAAAAAATATTGCTGTGGTGGTTGATGCTTAAACGCTCTGCTAATGAGAAGGTAATCATGAGACCCATGGGCTATCCAAAATACTCCATCAATTAAGATATATACTATCCCTATTGTGTGCTTACTGCTCCTATGGATGGGCTATATGTGCCATGCCACTCTGGCCTCTATATCGCGTTAAGGTTTGTGCGTGTGAATTGAATGATTGTAATATTTGGTTGTCCCAACTACTGTCGGTGTTGTGATGTGAACAAAACTACGTATGTAATAATGTGGCAAAAACATGATGATTACCCTGCCACAAGTTTGAAAAATATACTTGATTGTGTTTTATTGCTGACATTATGTCGGACCCGGATTTCGCAAATCCAAATCCTCTGTGAAAATATTGTGTTATTCTCTGGATCAGTAAATTGCACTCACAGGCACATTGCTGAATCATTTCATACATAGCGTGAACTAAACCATTAAAATATATTACAAACATCAGAGTGACTTAGACCACGTCGGGTCTAGTTTTACAAAATGATCGAACATGCCAAATTGATTACATTACATGAAACCAACGTAAACTACAACGGAAGCAAAAGGGGGTAGATCTCATTTCTCCACAGGCAAGCGACTGGGGTAGCCCGTGTACGACTAATATTAACCAAAGTTTGGATAACATCGGTCGTTCGCAAGTACCGAACGAGTCCACTAGACTGAGGTGAGACGTAGGCTACAGAACTAGACTACTCTTCATCGTTTCCTTGTCCGTCGACTTCAGGATCGTCGTAGTATGCATAATCTCCTTGATCCACATTATCTGAATGGTTTGAGGGAGAGCGTCGACTTCAAGACTTAACAAGGATGGTTTGTGTTCTTTTTATTTGCTGAAGCGACGTTTTCATCATAATTACAAATTCCTAGCACTTAGCATTTTGACCAAATTGCATTTTTATTAAAGAGAGTAATTGTTCAATATTTATAACAACAGAGGTTACCTCCACCTTTATGCTTATTTTTTATTAGGGCTACCCCCATGCATTAACATCACTGGATACGACGACTCAGGAAAAATCCAAACCTCACGCTAGGTGAGCCAATCTGATTTTTATACCACCCACAAGGTTTTTGAAATAGAACTAACTCTAGCAAGTTCCCATGTTCGCCTTTCACCGTAGGCGCGACTGTTTAAACAGTTTAGACTTTGCAGAGGTTGTACACATCACCCACAAGAGATAATCATACTCGTTACCCCGCATGATTCCGTAGTCATGTAATTGAGCGATCGTCACAGTAACCTTTCAAATTACCTCGCCCCTTCCGTCATCTCACCCATATGAGGTTACGCCCATAGCGATATGTTTACCTCGGCGACTAGCGTAGTTGGACTACACCACTGCGACTAGCAACTTTACATTGCATCGGTGTCCCTTTCAAGCCAGACGTATCACGTGCTTGGACGTTCCCGTCATCCATCCAGCGAGATGACATTTCATGGTTTAATAGTTTTACCAAGTCAAGTTGTACTTTGCAGACTTGTGGTTGCACATATTTTATAAGAGAGGTCATGAAAAGATTAAGTCCTTAATTCATCCGGACGGTTCATACCCAATACCAACCATTCTCATGCCTGCGGCACCAACCACCATTTCCATCCGCTCAGATGTGGTAATAGCAAGTTATTAGGGTTTTAAGGAGTAAAACCAATTATCTCAATTTCCTTAGTTGTGGACCTCCAATGACTGCCCAGAACCATTTCATGTTTGAAGGGATGATGATTAGAGATTTTAATGCCCCGGTACTTAAGCAAGACTAGCATGTCGCTTAAGTACAAGCTATACTAGTATTTACTACATAGCTACTAGGGTGACATATAATAATGGATTCAATTTTCAATGGATGGCATAATAATTAATTAATCAACAAATGAGTGTTTAACTACCTTAAGATTTAATATACATTTGATTAAATAATTAAAGCATGCAATTTTGGTAATTTAAATAATATAATTTGCATAAAATGTAGACTCAAAATAATTAAAGTATCGACTCGCCTTGGTTAATGGTAAGAGAGTCTTGGTAGTCTTGTGCTTGATCAATTCGGAGATCTTCCGCTTCTTCGAACCCTATTCAGACGAATGTATCGGAAAAAGGAACAACAAGAAAAGAGAGCAAATAAATACTAAAGCAATAATAAATAAACTCGTGCCATTATCATCTTGAATTTAGAAAATTTTAGAAATAAATTTTATAATTTTTGGAGTTAGAACGGAGGAGAACGGAACTTCCGAAGTTTGAATTTGAATTAAATCGAGAAAGTAGAAACAACGAGAGGAACCATGGTGTGTGGGTCCCATTACATAGTGACTCAACTCAAAAGGGCATGGACCAAGTCCACAGGCACATGCCCACTTGTCAAGGAGAGAAGGAGAGGGATTAGAGCCATGACATGTGGGGTCTTGAGAGCAAAATCAACCCAATCCCCTTTTAATTCCTTCGGTTACGGAGGGAGGGGAGAAGAGGGTGGCTCGATGGTTCGGGAGTGGTGGCGGCACCGGCGAGAGGCGGCGCGGGGAGGCGGGCACACCGGCGGAATGGGTTCCCATGGGGTTGGGGTCCCCATGAGTGGTGGCGGCGGCTCCGGAGAGGGGCGGGTGCGGCGGTGGTGAGGCAAGAAGGCGGCAGCGGGTTCCACGGCTTGGAGGCGCATAGTGTTGCGGCTGGGCAACGGCGAGGGTAGCGTGTGCACGGGCTGCGCGTGGCCACGAGGGAGGCGTAGAGCCGGGCGGGCAGGTCGGAGGTGGCCCGAGGCGCCCGGCGGTGGCGGCCGGGGGCGGAGGAGGAGGGACAGCAGCGATGGATCATCTCGGTGGCAGGGAGGAAGAATGGTGGTGGGGGACGGACTCCTTGGCGTTGGGGGTACGTGGTGACGAGGTCTCCCGGGGGCGAAGCTCACTAGAGCGGCCGAACGGTGGCGAGGCGGCGCGGCCAAAGGCAGGAGCGGTGGCTTCAGCTCTTGTGCTAGCTCGATGAAGAAGAATGGTGGGGAGGGGGAGAAGGGAGGTGGTCGGGGCTCTCTTTATAGCATAAGAGGGAGGGCGAGGAGCCGTTGAGGCTTTGAGGCGCGCACAGTCTGGAAGAGATGATGGGGGCGATGACTCGGGCGGTCTGGGTGACGATAAGACCGGGCGAGGAGGAGGCGATGCCGGAGTCAAGGGAGTGGGTGGCGGAGGCGACAAGGCGAGGCGGCTGACACGTGCGCTTCGCAGCGCGCACAGAGCGATGCGGGCGTAGGTGTCACGGCTTGGTGGTGACCTTGGAGGCCTGGGCGGGTGAAGCGGGGCCAGCGACGGAACAGGACGCAGGAGGGCTGGCATCACCGCGTCGACCAAGGGGCGAAGCAGGCGCCATGGGCTCCCTCACGGACGCACGGGATGGGCACGGCCAGCCGAGTGGGTGGTGTATGGGGCCGGTGGTGGATGGGACGAGGCTTTGGCGAGGCGGCGACTTCGGCGGCCCGGGTGACATGACGGTCGCGCAGTCCTGAGGTGCAGCGAGGACAGGGACGCACGAGGTTGGCACAGGTGGCATGGGCGTGACCCAGCCGGGGAGGAAGAAAGCAGAGGAAGGGAGGAGTGGGCCAGGTGGAGCCAGGCCAGGAGGCCAAGAAGGGGAAGGGGATGTGGGCCGAGGCCCAAAGGAGGCACGGGCTGAGCCCAAGAAAAGAGGGGGGCAAAAATAGGAAGGGCCCAAATTTGAAAAAGGGAATTCAAATTTGAAAATTGAATCCGGAAATTCACAAAAAGGTTTGAAACACAAACCCGAGCTGTCGGGACCCAAATATGCAAATCTGGACCCTTTGTGTATTTTGCACTAGTTCAGGATCACGCTAGTGCACACAGTGTCAACATTGATGAAATATCCACTCCATACAACGAAATATTAAATAAACGAGTAATTTGAATAACAAATAACTGTTGTGACCTCAAGGTCGAGTTTTACAATTATTAAGCCATGCAAGACTGACAATAATGAAATAAACTGCAGTGGAAACAAAGTAAACTCCGGCGGACTCCCATCAATTTACCACGGGCAACTGACTGGGATCGAGACCCTAACGATCAACCTTCGTAGAATTCCTCTTCAAAAACTGGTGACGACTCTTCCACTTCTGTTGATTTGTTTAGCAAGAGTGAGTGCACAACCGTACTCGCAAGTCATACCACATAATGCAATTATACATGATGTCTTATTCCAAAAGAGTTGGCTTCTGTGGTTGCTTTGCATAAATACAACTTTTGCAATTGAATACAAATAATAGATTGAAAATATAATTGAAAACAATTAAAGAATATTAATTTAACATTTGATTTCACAAAGGACACACATTCTAATCAAGTTATTCACACAGCTGCACAAGTTATCTCGCACAGCTGACCCTTCCCAATGGTTTTATGAAAATCTATCCCTCGTGTGAAATCCCCGAGCATGTCCATATCCAAGGACGCGGCTATTCGAATAGATTAGTTTAACACTATGCAGAGGTTGTACACTTTACCCACACGATACAATCAGTGGAGCTAGCACTAACCATAACAAAACATTTCAGAGACTTCATCTCAAACATTGACACTCCCGATGTGCTTTCCTGCCGGCCAACTGATACACACAGCGTTTGGTTACGACACACATCGTTGGACAGGAATACAGCGAACCGTCCCACGATGTGATATATCACACCTCCAGCCCATCACACGGCTTAAAATACAACCTGAGTTGTCAATGTCAAGACTCCATAACTTACTAAGTTAGGCCTACCCCATACTAGGCATGTGGTTGTACAGTAAGGCTCAGTTCAATGGCGCACAAAGTTAAGTCCTTAATTGACCAAGGTAAGACTTTCAGTTTTTCCCAAATTCACAAAGTTTATAGCACACAGCTCGACCAATCACACAGAATCCACCACTTGCCTTAGTCCAAATCTTTTCCCACCCTGTTGATTAAGTGCAACACATGCCATCAACGAGTAAGAGCACACAGTACACATAGTTTTATCACACAGTTCCATATTCCATTAGTCAAATTCATAATTACGACTCTCATGAAATGATGACTCGTGGTATGGCTAAGCAGTCTACTCGTACCTAACCAACCCACGTTGGTGCTACGATAATACCAACTAATAATGAACCAACCTAGGGTGACAAAAGATCATGGCATACAATAGATAAGGTGGATATAATAAATTGGATTAATAACTATCCCAAAAGTATTTAAATAAATACTTGAAATAGAATGCAATACATTGAAATAAAATATTTTAAAAACTGGGTTCAATATGATCAAATGTATAACTTGCCTTGGAATAGGTCTAGGTACTGGTCTTGATCTTGAGGTTTTCCTTCTTCTCCAAAATTTCCCGAAGTATTGACGTTTACTCGCAAACGAGACAAAAGAAATAAAAATAAATAAATAATAGAGGCAAAACAAACTCAAAAAATCAAATAAAATTTACCATTAAATAGATCTTGATTTTATATGAATTTACAAATTTGAATGGGCTCAATCGGAGGTCGGATGCAAAAGTTATGGGCTTTGGAAGTTTGAAAATCAATTAAAACCCAAATTTGGATTTTAAATGAATTTCTCGGATTATTTTCCTAAAGGAAAATGGATTAATGACGTCAGCTGACGCAAACAAAGATTTTCCGCTGAAAAAAAAAGAACCGGAAAAGAAAACGTGCCTGACAGGTGGGACCCACTGTCATAGAGATGGTGCATGGTGGACTGATTCCATGGACCTTTTTGGATCGGTCGGTGGACTTCTGGTTTACCACAGGGGCTCCAGGTGGCTGATGACTGGTTGCCAAATAGGCCAAGGAAATGAGGTGGCGACTTAGCTGGTGGCTGACTCGACACCGAGCAAAACGAGCAGAGAAAAACTCCAGCTGGCAGCAGGACGGCGGTGGCGATGGCGAACGGCGGTGAGGCGGCGGCAGCGAAGTACAAAAATAGAATGCCGAGGGAAGGGCGGTGCTCTGGGAGGTGACGGCGGAGCTCGGACGACAATGACTCACCGGCGGCGGCGACGAAGGCGACGGCGGTGACAACTCTCTGTTGTCGGACGGCACGGCAACGGCGGAAGAGGGGTTGGCGAGCGAAGGCGACGGCGGCGACACGAAGCTCGAGATATTGCGCACTTGATGGCGATGGTTGCGCGGCCGGCGAAGGTCAGACGGCGGCGGAATTCGTCGGCGACAAGACTTCGGCCGAGCTTCAATCTCCAGCGAAAGTGGCGCCGGGAAGATGAGGGAGGGGGCGGCGCCTTAGGGCTTCGGTGGAGATGAGAGGGACGAAGAATTTGGTGCGGGGCTTGGGCCTTAAATAGCCGGGAGAGGGAGAGATCGAGAGGGAGACGGCGGCGGCGGCGAGTCGTGCAGAACTCGGACTGCGAAGTCCAGGAGGAGGACGATGCAGACGTGGCGTCGGTGAGTCCACCGGTCAGCGGAAGGAGGCGAGGCGCGTGTGCAGCTGCAGCTTGGTAGGCTGGGCCGAGGGAGTGGGCCGGACAGCGGGAGAGGAGGCCGGAGGAAGGCGGGCTGGACTCGGAATATTAATGGGCTTCGGCCTGTTACTGTTCTAAGGGAAATTTAATAGATTTTTCTTTTTATAAAAATTGCAGAAAATCCCAATGACAATAGAAAATAGCAAATGAACTCGGAAAAATTACAAAAAAATCTAGAAAATATATCCAAGCCCATAGAATCCAAATAAAATAATTTTGGCAATTGTTGATGTTGGGATTAACCCCAATAAATTATTCTATCATGAAAGTCTATATTAAGCTTTTAAGTTTAAATTCAAATAAAATGCAAATGGTGAGATTTTCAACTAGCAACTAATTAGAAGATTTTCAAAGACCAAAAAGTTAGGATGTTACACGAGCTTAGCTAAAAGCTAGAGATTTAGAAAATATACGATAATTTGAAATACCGATTGAAAACTAAGATTTAAAAGTAAATACTATTCACCGTTTGAAAACGGGAATATTACATATTACTTTACAAGGATAATTATCTTGGAGAAGCATCGGGATTGTATAACTACATAGGTTGTATTAAACCAGTTACCTGGACATCGCTTCGCTGGTGGGGAAGCTGCAGGAGCTGACGGTCAGCCAGTCACAGGCGATGGTGGCCGTGAACAACGACATCCGAAGCCTCCACGGTGGCCCGGTGTGTGCGTGTATGTGTTTTGAATCCAGTTCTTGAGTTCTTCATCCTTGAGAAACAGTATACGTATCATCCAGAAGCTTGGTGCAAAATAGGCCACTCATTGTTCAACACACAGCATCCTCGCTCATGAACATCGAGTTCAGAAAAATTTAAGGCCATGGGAGTATATATCTCTCTGCAAATTACTTGTGTAGCCATACTGAAGATCGAGATCTATATCGTTTGTCGCATGAACACAAGTGGCATGCAACTACTGGGTGAAAAACTGTATTATTGTGGCATCGTCAGTGGAAACAATCAATCCTACTGGCGCGCGCGGTGCCTGTACATCTTCACAGACGCACGAGGTCACATGCAGAAGCTGCTTCACGTTGATGTTGCGGAGACCATATAGGCTATTTTGAGCAAGCCGTCTACGAAATCTGAATTCCTAATAACTCAACTACTTTACGAACGAATTGAAAACTGACTGCAATTGAACCGACTGGCTGCACACTTGTAAAGAAGAGCGTCCGAGTAGTACGTACCTGTGAGTTCGTACTGCTGCGCCAAGTACATAGGGAAACACCCGGCCCGTCTGCCTATCCCTAGCTGTGTAATACATTTCAGAAAATATGTCGTGACATTAACCCCTAGCTAGGAACGTACGCACTACCATTTGCTTCAGAAAAGAACGTATAAACGTACGCGCGCACCATCCATCCATATACCCATATATGATGCATCCGAGGCACCTGTGCACGCGCGCTAGCTCCAATGGCACACGTATCCCGTCAGGTCGAGCCACCCAGCACCGCCGTACGTTCAGCTTTACGAAAGAGAGCTATCAGATCACATGCCGCATTGCAGCCTGAAAATATTAGCATATATCTCCACAGCCCACATGTGATGTGACCCGTGATAGAGTCGGTTCTTTTGATCTCTCTGGATCTGGGGTTCTTGGTTTCTAGGGTCGGATCCGAGAGAGACCGAGAGAGAGAGGGATTACCGTCGTGCGTAGATGAGGTAGGATTGGCCATCGCGGATCGTCCTTGAGAGCGATGGTCGGTGGAGAGGTCCGAGGCTCCACGGCGGTGGCGTGTCCCGAGCGGAGGCGAGATCCCTGGTGGTAGTCGGTAGAGGCGGCGGTCCAACTTCCCGTCGCTTCAGCGCCCCTTTTAGATCAGCTTAGGGTTTGTAGGTTAGGGTTTTGGTGGCGGCACGGTGAACCTCGGTCATGGTGCCGCCCCGGCTCCCACCTCTTTATATGTGGCGGCGGCGACAGGCCCGCCACCTAATGGTGGCGCCCGATCGTAGCGCGATCGAGGGGTTGGGCATTTGGCCGTTGGGCCAAATGCCCGAGATCAATTCTAACATTCTCCCCCTTGATCTCTATATGTGCTTTATCTTTAATTACTTTTGACTTTACTCATTCCATTACAAATTGGTGCATAGAACATGTCTCATCGTCACGGTCAATCGTCGATAGATTCAACAGCTACAATACACCTCCCTGTTCTGAAATAGTTACTTTAATCTTTTGGGCCATCTTTTAGTCCAGAATCATAGGCTTTCCTTAAACCCATGCCGCTATATGTTCTCTCGAACACGTTGGGTGGTAAGCCTTTAGTAAGCGGATCCGCTAACATCTTTGCGGTACTTATATGCTCAAGACTTATAATTTGATCCCGAACTTTATCTTTCACAACATAGTACTTTATGTCAATGTGTTTGGCAGCACCACTTGACTTATTGTTGTGGGCATACATTCTCGGGTTCATTATCGCGATACAACTTAAGTGATCTATTGATGTCGTCAACCACTTTTAAACCGGTATGAACTTCTTTAGCCGCCACCCGCCTGTAGCCTCATAACATGCTACAAACTCGGCATACATTGTGGACGATGTAGTGACGGTTTGCTTTGAGCTTTTCCACGATATAGCTCCTCTAGCGAGAGTGAAGACATATCCGGATGTCGACTTTCTATCATCTCCGCAAAATCGAATCAGATACCCCACTATATGGAGTAAATCGATCTTCAGATGTCATCATGAGGCCTTTTGTTCCTTGCAAATAACGCAAGACTTTCTTTATCAATTTCAATGTTCTATTCGAGATTGCTCGGAATCGCCAAGTAACCCAGTAACAAAAGCTAAGTCGTATGTGTGCACACTTGAGCATCTTGTAAGCTTCCGATAATGAAGCATATGGAACCGCTTTCATTTGATCGATCTCATCTTGGTTCTGGGGCATTGAAAATCCCCATATCTGCCGCCCTTGACTATAGGTGCGGTGAAGGACTACATTTATGCATCCCAAATTTCTTTAAGACTTTCTCTATGTATGTCTTTTGTGATAGTCCCAATATCCCTTTGTTTCTATCCGGTGAATTTCGATCCCTAGAACGAACGAAGCTTCACCAAGATCTTTCATATCAAAGTTTGAGGACAAAACTTCTTTGTCTCCAAGAGTGTGATGACATCACTACTAGCCAAGAGGATATCATCCACATCTGAGATTAGGAAGATGAACTTCCCATCTTTAAACTTTGTATAAACACAGTTGTCCTCTACATTCTCTTTAAACCCAAATTTTCTTATTGTCTTGTCAAACTTCAAGTACCACTTGCCTTGAAGCTTGCTTTAACCCATAAATCGATTTCTTTAGGCGGCATCCCATTCTTTCATTTTCTTCCATGACAAAACCTTTTGGTTGTGCCATGTAAACATTTTCCTCCAAATCCCCATTAAGAAATGCCGTCTTTACATCCATCGATGTAACTCTAAATCATAATGTGCTACTAATGCCATTATGATTCGAGGAATCTTTACATGAGACCGGAGAAAAGTCTCATTGTAATCAATCCTTCTCTTTGAGTAAAGCCTTTTGCCACAAGTCGCGCTTTGTATCTTTCTACATTCCCTTGGGAGTCGAGCTTTGTTTTGTAGACCCATTTACACCTCTCTTGCTTTGGCTCCTTTAGGAATAATTTCCAAGTCCTGGACTTTATTAGTCTTCATAGACCTCATTTCCTCTTCCATGGCCTCAAGCCATTTTGAAGAATTTTCGCTTCTCATGGCTTCTTCAAATGAGGTGGGGTCATCCTCCATTTGAAATTCTTCTGTATGATAAATCGATAATCATCGAAATAGCCGATCTTCTTACTCTTTGAGACCTCCTGGGGCCTCCATATTTGGTACATCTTACATTTGAGGTTCTTTGTTGCTCCCCTCATTTGTGGCAATGGGTTCTATAGGATCTGAAGAACAGGTTCCTCATTCTCATTCATTGTTGCCACAGGGAGGAACAATAACAGTGTTGGCACCACAAGATCTTGTACCGCTCGGTCAAATGACAGTGAGTAGTGAGAAGAGTGGCTCTTGAATCATCGGAGTGGGCACATATACCCGCTTCTCTTCAAGATCAATCTCTCGAGCTATCATGCTCCCCCTCATCATTTCATCCTCTAAGAAGACAGCGTGTCTCGTTTCTACAAACTTTGTATATCTGTCGGACGGAGAAACGAAAACCTTTTGACTTTTCGGGTAGCCAATGAAATGGCAACTTCATCGCTTTGGGATCTAGCTTCCCAATGTTTGGGTTAAATACTTTAGCCTCAGTGAGGACTCCCCACACACGTAAGTGGTTTAGTGAGGAACTCTTCCATCCACAACTCGTCTCGTGTTTTGGGCACCGACTTACTAGGCACTCTATTGAGAATATGAATGGCGGTTTTCAACGCCTCCATCCATAAACTCAATGGGAGTGTGGAGTAGCTCATCATGCTTCGCACCATATCCATCAGGGTACGGTTGCGTCTTTCAGCTACTCCATTTTGCTGAGGTTCGCCCGGTGTAGAATACTAGGCTACTATGCCATTATCCTGTAAGAACCTCGCAAAAGGTCCAGGAACTTGTCCATATGGGGTATGTCGACCGTAGTACTCCCCCCCACGATCAGATCGAACTATCTTAATCTTTAAATCGTGTTGGTTTTCAACTTCAGCCTTAAATATCTTGAATTTATCCAAGGCTTCATTTCTTTCTTTGATTGGATAAATATATCCATAACGGGAGTAGTCATCTGTGAATGTTATGAACGAGTCATAACCATCCACACTTTTCACAGGAAAAGGACCACAAATGTCTGTGTGAACAATTTGTAGAACTCCTGTGCTTCTTTTTGCGCCTTTCTTAATTTTCTTTACATATTTTCCTTTAATGCATTCTCTGCATTGTTCTAAGTCTGAGAACTCTAATAGAGGAAGAATTTCATTCTTAACTAGTCTTTCTATTCTCCCCCTCGAAATATGGCCTAAACGACAGTGCCATAATTTCGACGATTAGATTATGAGTTCTCTTTCGTTTTACATTTACATTCGTGAGCGAGGATTCAATCACTTTCGCACGCGACGCTTCCCATTATCGCATACGACATTCACATCATAACACAATGATAACAAATAAATCTCATTTTGTAATATGGCAAGACCAACACATTCTTTATTAAATATTATTTCGCACTTGCCATTTCCAAAATTACAATCATAACCATCTTTGTCCAAATTGGAAACACTAATCAAATTCCTCTGTAAAGAGGGAACAAAAAGAACATCTCTAAGTAAAAGATTAGAGCCATTAGCTAACTCTAATGAAAGATCGCCAATGACTTCAACTTCGCTTGGACTCCATTTGCGACTTTAATGCATCTTTCGTTTCTTTGCGTAGTCCTCGTCGAACGGAATCCTCAGAAGGAATTAGCAACATGAGCAGTTGCTCTGAGTCAATCCACCAAGTGGATTTGAATATTGCACATACAAGCATTCATTTATGAAGGTAATAATGTTCTCACCTTTCTTTGCCATTATCATCTTTAAGTAATCAGGACAGTTCTTCTTGTAGTGTCCGGTCTTCTTGCAGTGAAGACACTGATCTTTGTCTACAGCAAATTTATTCTGTTGAGGCTGATAGACAGAGGCTTTTCCCTTGTTCCTTGAGAAGGAGGTACTGTTGAAGTGCTTTTTCTTGTTATCCTTCACATAGTTGATAGATCCACCATATGAGGATTTAATTCTTTCCTCCTCTTGAACACACATAGCTATGCACTTTTCTAAGTCCCATTTATCGGGCTGCATGTTGTAATTGACAACAAAAGTGTTAAACTTTTCTGGCAATGAAGCAAAAATCAAGTGAATAAGGAACTCATCCTTGAGTGCCAAATCCATTGTTTTAAGCTTGGATGCCAAGTTGCTCATCCTTAATATGTGTTCTCTTATTCCACTGCCACCACCAGAATACCTTTCTGTCACAAGCTGCTTAATCAGCTGTGTAGCATATGTCTTTGAAGAGCCAAGAACCGACTCTTTATTTTATCAAGGTATTCGTGACGGTGTCACGATCATGATTGAGCCCACAATTGCGTGCTCAATCGTGTTCTTTATCACGACCATACATTTCTTGTTGGTCGTGGTCCATTCTTATGCTCTAGGTCATAAGACATCCGTAAGGGAGCATGATCTCTCTGTCTTTTCTCGCCAAGCAAGATCATCCTCATTTTGATCCTCACCGTGCCATAGGCTCGATGGGTCGTCTTGAGTGAGGACCCACCCACCTCGCTTAAGATAAACGCTAAGTCTATCTTTTTCTTCCACTCTCCATAATTATCTCCTTTGAGAGTGGGAATCTCTCTGATACAACACATCAAGTTGTATCCTCCTGAAAATTTAGTTCAAATAAAGTGAGAACGTAACATTAAAATTATATGTCTTATTTCCAACGTTGTTCAAAAAATACGACATACAATTAAATCAATTTTATCTATACATTAAAACTATATCACCGTTGGGCAGAAATAGAAACAATGCATAAAAAATCATCAATTAAAATTATAATATTGTTATTATCAACTTTAGTCAGAAAATAACAATATCATAATTCACAATAAATTCTTAAAAAATTAAATTCTCTCGTTGGTTCGAATTTAATTAAAAAGAATTAATCAACATTAACTTTTGCAGCGGAAACTGTAATTATTCTAAAATAATTAATTATTCAGAAGCATTAACTGTACACATTTAATCTCTGGAAATAATAACACGTTGGTGCAAAATTTTACAGAGGTTTTATTCAATTTTCTATTAAAAACATCCAAATAATACTTCTGGAAATAATTAAAATCAATTTCGGGTTTTTACTGTTCATAACCGGCGAAAATACTGTTTAAACCGGCCATTTGGCCTGTTACTGTGCCTCGGCCCGGCCCACAGCCGGTTAGGGTTTCCTTGAGACGATTTCAGTCGTCGGATTCACATCCGACGGCTGGATTCCAGCGCATCCGCGCGATCCGCGCGATCCGTTCCGCATCGCTCGATCTCAGCCGTTGATTTGCATCGGACGGCTGAGCGCCGTTTTCGGCTGAACAAAAACGCGCGTCGCGGCCGCCCCCGAAACCCTAGCTCATTCGATTCCTTCGCTCTCTCTCTCGCTCTGTTCTCTCTCCCTCTCTTCTCACCAGAGCGGCGGAAGAAAAAACCCGGAGAAGAAGAAGACGCGTTAGAGAGTCGCCGCCGCCGCGGGCCCTCTCGCCGGCGTGCGCGTTCCCCTGAGAGGGAGCGCGCCGCCGTCGAGCGGCTCCGTGTCGGCGGCTCGGCCTCCGTAGACGCGTGCGTCCAGATCGCGGGAACCCTCGGCCGATCTTCCGAGATCCCGGGCCGCTTTGGAGCCCCGGCGAGCCCACGGCTCGCCCGACCCTCCCCTACTCCAGGTAAGACCCGAGAGAGCGTCCCGGCGTTTTAGATCTGGAGTTCTAGGGTTTCGGTTCTTTTCTTTTGAATCTTTTCTTTTGGATCTTTGCCGTTGTGGCTCTGATACCATTGATAGAGTCGGTTCTTTTGATCTCTCTGGATCTGGGGTTCTTGGTTTCTAGGGTCAGGTCCGAGAGAGACCGAGAGAGAGAGAGGGATTACCGTCGTGCGTAGATGAGGTAGGGTTGGCCATCGCGGATCGTCCTTGAGAGCGATGGTCGGTGGAGAGGTCCGAGGCTCCACGGCGGTGGCGTGTCCCGAGCGGAGGCGAGATCCCTGGTGGTAGTCGGTAGAGGCGGCGGTCCAACTTCCCGTCGCTTCAGCGCCCCTTTTAGATCAGCTTAGGGTTTATAGGTTAGGGTTTTGGTGGCGGCACGGTGAACCTCGGTCACGGTGCCGCCCCGGCTCCCACCTCTTTATATGTGGCACTGACGACAGGGGTCCGCCAACCTTATGGGCTGGACGCCCCTGATCAGGGCGCGATCGAGGGGTTGGGCATAATTCTAACAACCCGTGCACGCATCACGCAATCCCAGGTTCAAGACCCTTTTTTACGCAGGACGCGGCGCATGTATTGACGGAAAGCACAGACACATGAACAAGAAAAAGATCAACATAACTCCCGTCACACGTCTAATCACCAGAGGAATCAATCCTTCCCTGAGCAGCGACTCAAAGCTAGCTCCCCGTACATGCATCTCACTATATATATATGTGTGGTAAATTGTAAACATGGCTATAATCTTTCCGGACAAACGCACAAGCAAACGGCCGTAGTTACAAGAGACGATGGCGGAGGCGATCATCGGGCCGCTGGTGGGGAGGCTCCACGAGCTGGCCGTGAGCGAGGCCCGGGCGCTGGTGGCGGTGAACGACGACATCCAGAGGCTCCGGGACAAGCTCATGTGGCTGCAGGCCTTCCTCCGCGAGGCCGACGCCAAGCGCCGCGCCGTCTCCGATGAGGTCACCAGGGTGTGGCTGCAGCAGACGCGGGACGCGGTCTTCGATGCCGAGGACGCCCTCGATCATTTCTATCACCATATGGATATATCCAGGTATATATACATGCATACATACATGATGGCTCTGTACGATACACGGTAACGTGTGTTTGTCTCCATGGGCTACTGCGCGTGTGGCCGTCCAGTCCGAGTTACAGCGTGAAGTTTAGCATCTCGTGGTTCTCCTTTGGCGGCGACGGTGACGGCACGATAGGCGCTGTAGACGATGGCAAGTACGACGGATGTGGTGCGGTAAGCATGGCCAAAACGAGGTCCCAGGCGGAGGCATGGCCGACGAAGCCTCAAGGATGACGACAACAGTTGTTGAACCTGGTCTTTGAATATACAAAATCTACGTACGTGTATTGTATTAGTCCATGATCAGTAATTAGTACACATATTTACAGTATTAGTAATCACTTTCATACACAATTCATACATATAACATGGTTCAATAGGTATACGCTACAAATTATTTTCAGCAAAACTTGTAGTGTATCACAACATAATATAAATGTATGGCTAAACAAGGAACATGGCCCTACGCTATAAGTTATTTTCAGCTTAAAGCAAGTTTACATTTGCAATACCGATATGTAATAATTTGCAATGGGGATTTAAAGAGCAATTGACGTGTAATGAAATAACAAGTATATAGCTTTAATAACTTTAATAAAAGTAAGTCACAACCCTCCTTGACTGCGAACATCAAATCATTTTCAGCCATAGATGCTACATACGGTAACAACAATCCATCCCATCATTTCCAATAAAATCATTTTTTTTGCAAAAAAAAGAGAACACTATGCCCAATGTGGTTGCACTAAGCACGCTCATGACCGGGAGCACATCTATTTAAATATATTTACACTTTAGGTATACAACTTTACCCACATGATATGAGCTTTATAGTTTATTCACCACACACAATATGATAGTATGTAGTCTAGAGTTCATAATGAAGCATTTACATCACCTGGTCCTAACCTTGCACCAGCCTGACGAATGATAAATCCTCACTTCAGCGGATACCCTCCCTTTAGTACTACGGTCTACCGAAATGCAAGGATAGTCCTAAATAACTTAATTATCTAAGGCTATCCCATACTAGCATATATGGTTGTACGCTTAGGCTTAGATTGAAGGCATCGGCGTTCGGTCCTTAATCGACCCGGTCGAGAATCTCCCCTATCTACATGTGAAATCACACTTACACATTCCACAATTCATAATGTAACCAATCTGCGTAAAAAAAACTAGGTTTTATCATTTTTTTTATTTTTATACCAAACTAACAGAGGTTGCCCCTCTGGTCTAATATTTCAAAATCACACAAGTCCACGCGTAAATTTTCCAAATATTCAAACCTAGTGAAAACTAGAGCTTGACTAAGCATCTATACGATACACATAAATGAAATATACCCAAATTGATATTAGCTACTATTTACACCATGTCCTAAAGGCTACAATAGCAAGGATAACAATATCCCAAGGAGGATTCAACATTCAATAAGAATTTAACTACCGTTACCCATGAACATAGCAATTTTTAGCCAAACATACACACATGCATAATAATCATTGCAAAATAAATATAATAATTAAAATAATAGGTTCAAAATGATCAAAGTGGGTACTTGCCTTACTCAGGTTGCTCTTATTGTGTGTGTGTGTGGGGGGCTTGATCATCGTTAAATTCGCTCGCGATTCCAACGTCTATTCGAAGGAACCGAGAAAAACCATAAATAATAAAAAAGAAATTCAACATTAAAAAAATTCAAATATTTTTGAATATTTATAAATAGCATAATTTTATATGAATTTACCAAAAATAATCATTCAATTTGGAGTTCATATGCGAGAGTTACTAGTGAAACAAGTTAGCTCGCCTAGAAAAATCTAGAAAAATAAAAAGATAACATTTTATGCTAATAGAGTTTCAGACACCTGAAATTAATTTCTATCATTCTCCCTAACTCATGATCATTATCGGACTTAGTAATCTATGATAAATCCTCTAATTTGACCAAATTTATTATTCATGTGTTACTCTACTGTCACCGATTAGGGTCACTCACCATGCACAACCTCATGTATCTAGTCCCCAAATAATAATTCACTTAACCGATTCTCAGGTGTTGAATCCAATAACATGCATAAGACTCTCCGATGATATTATCATACTTGACCTAAATCCCGCACTATCATTTACTAAGGTATAATCAGAGTAGTCAATTCAACAAATAATGCCAAGACTCACAATCTTCTATCTATATAGTCCATTCGGTAATTGTACGAAATCTACCAAATTATGGGCATACGATCATGACTAAATCCATCAATCATTCTCCACTAGACTATTTAAGCTAATACTACCTATCTAGCTCTACTAGCTAGTCTCACCTTGGCAAACAATAATGCATACACCAAAATTTCCACCGATCGAGGTTTGTCACCTAATAGCTTTACAATTTAATTGCATATCCAACATTTAATAGCTCACTAATCGATCAACTTATATCCATAGCACCGAACTAGTCGTGTGTAATATCCACCATTCTAGTTATTAATGTGCCTCCGTGGTCAACTCATAATCATCCATTTTAATCCAAGTGAGGGCACAAGACTATCAACTCGGGACATAGGACTCATCCACCAATCACACAGTACTCTAATTAATTGTCCCTGATCAAATAATCAACTGCTAGTTTATGCTAATTCAAGCATCTATGACTCACCTAACTATTGCTTAAGACATCCAATCAAATTGGTCATGTTTAATTAATCCTCTAATTCAACCTCCATATTCCATTTAATATCATCATATGAGCTATCCCTCGAGAATCGATCAGATCCTTATACATCCTAAATTCTAAAATCACTAATCCAACTTGAGGGAAAACTTCCAATTAATCCAACATCTTAGGCTCACCACCAATTTCCACGCGCCTCCAAATTAATCTTGTCAGATCTAATTAATTATCCAGTAAAATATTTAATCCGACATCCGCCGATCGACAAAACACATATTCTGCTACATCGGTCTAATTATTTGTATCCACAATAATAACACCATTAGATCATACTTACGCACAATTAAGACCTGACTAGGAAGTTATACCGTTCTAAGCTACCGGACACAGTTTACACTAGACAAGCATAAAAAGATAACATGCTTACGACGATTATGTAACATGCACAACTAATAACGTAAATGCAGTAACGCAAATAACACCAAAGACTTTACTGCGAGCACTAGGCATGCGAACCACCCCCATAAGTCATCTTCTCGGCCACTCATCCGCATTCGCCAATGTCGCCATAGGATCCGCATCTCTCTTGTCCATTTGTGCACGTCGGTCGATTTCGCTGCCGAACCTGCGCCCCCACCTTTTCTTCTCTTCTTCCATTTTTCTATTTTCTATTTTCTTTTTCTCTTTTCTTTTCTGTTTTGTTCTTTTTATTTCTCCTTTTCTTTTCTCTTTTTTGTTTCTCCCTTTTTCCCCTATCATTTTCCTCATTTCTCCTTTTTTTTCTTCTCCTGTACGTCCTTCCTCCCGGCCGTGCCGGCCTCCCGTACCTCGGCCGCCACCAGGAGCCACTGTAAGCTGGGCCGCCGCCATGCGCCACTCCACCGCCTCGGAGCCCCTACGCGTCGGCCACCATGCCGCTCCACCTCCAGGCGCCTTCGACCGCTGCGCCGCGCCTCGGCTCTGCCTTGCTGTCGTGTGTTGGGCCGTCGCGATGCCTCGGCTGCTCGAGGCCAGCCGCCTCGTCCGCTTTCATCTCGGCCGCCGCTGGGCCACGCTAGAGCTCCCTCGGACTCGCCAACCCGCCGCCTTGCCTTGGCGGAGCCGTGCGTTAGTAGCCTCCTGGAGCCGCCGGCCGCCACCAAGTCCCCTCGGCCGCTGCTGCCACTCCATGGCCTCGTCACATGCATGCATGGCTCCAGCCGCCTTGGCTACCAAGCCGCTGCCGTCGCGCCGCCTCTCCTCTCTCGGTGCAGCACCCAGGCTGCCGGCGCCAAGCCGCTCCACCGAGCCTGGGAGCCGCCGTGCTCTAGCCTCTGCTCTCTCTCTCTGCTGCCGATGCCCTCGGCGCCGCATGCATACACCGTTGTTGAGCCATCGCTGTTGCATGCATGTGCATGCACTACCATCGCAGCACGTCACCTCGACCTCGCCATGGCCGCAGCGAGCCACTGGCCACAATGCCACTTCCTTTTCTTCTCCCTTTTCTCGAAAATGCTCAAATGATCTCATACACGCGAACGAATTGCAGAAATGGGTTGCTCTTGTGACGATGATTGGAGCGGTATGACATGCATAGAGGGATTTCTTGTTTTTGGTTGTTATTGGGAGGAGAGAAGGTTGAGATGAAATGAGTTCATGTTTGACAAGAATGGAGTGACAGTGGGGAGAAACTAATGACAGTTGGGAGGGAGTGTATGTTTCGGCACGGGAGAAAAATGAGGATGGCGTGGGGGTTTTGCCTGTTGGATGGGGATGGCAGTGAAGGCAAAATGGAGAAAAGGGGCGCGCATGCGTTGTCTGCTGCCGGTCGAACTGAATGCATGGTGATATAAATTTTGAAATGCATGCGAAAACAAGAAAATAAATTTATTTAATTTTAACCAAACACTTTCAAACAATTTGATTTACTTTTTTTAAAAGCAAATTTTTTTATTAAATGCTGCAAAAAAATAAAAGATGGTCAATTTTTTTACGGATCTCCAAATTAAATATTAACATCTCGATTATGAAAATCAGGGTGTTACGGCACCACAGTACGCGCGGCCAGCACGATCCGATCTAGGACGGCGACAGTCCATTCTACGACGACGACAACGGTACGATAGACATAGCCAGCGATGTCACGGGCTAGGACGATGGCAGCGGCGGTGTGGTTGGCATGGGCTGGTGTTGTCGATGTCGACAGCAACAACCCGGTAGGTGCGGTCGGCGAAGACGAGATCAACGAGTGCTGCATGGTAGGCACGGCCAACGACGATCAGATCTACAACAACGGTGGTGCGGTAGGCACTACCGGTGAGATCGATGTGTAGCCGTGAACAACGGCATGCGCGCAGGGTAGGGCGACACAGCCCGTGGACACCGTTGGCGGCAAAGACCGCTGACGGAGCCGACGGCTGCAGTAGGCACTTATGGGTGCTCACCGGCTGGTGCGAGAGATGGCCAAATAAGCACCGCAGTTAATCGAAACAGATTTGTTACATCCAATGTACTAGATGGTCTACGCAAGAGTGTTATCATGGTACGTGATGATATAGTTTTGTAATTGTGCTCGCGTTACCGACGAACAAGAACATAAAAGTAGAAGACGACACAGGATGGCCGCTGCAACCATTCTCTCTTTATTGGTATCTAATGGATGTGCGTACAATGAGAGCCCTCATGCCCCCTCCTTATATGAGGGGGTCTCATGATTGAATAAGCAATATGATTAAACTAAAGTGTCATACCTCATGGGTTTTATTGGGCCTTAATTTCTATTTGGTTTGGTATAGGTAAAGTGTCCACATGGTTGGACTTAATAGGCCGATATTATAACAAGTACCTCGTAAGTACAGTAAAAACATCTCCTATAATTATCATCATAAGGAACGAAAAGTACATCTAATTTTTTTCCTGGAAATTTTCATGTTGATTTGATACATAAACCAAAAGTTTGTGCACTTGTCCACCAAATTGTGCTAGTGCACAAGATATCTCCCGTGGAAAGTGTGAAAACTGTTCCATTTATCTGAAAGTTCAATTTTTCTTTTCTTTTCATGACAATGAAAGATGCTTTGTATCAAGTAGTTTGTGAACGCAACAAGCACAAATCCACATCCACAAGAAGTGTGCATTTCACTCTGTTGAAAGTTTTTTACTTCTATTTTGTAAGTAAATGGTCTTTTTAAATCAATACTAACCAAACTATGAAAAACAACAACAATAAAAAAAAATAGTAGAAAATCATTGTCTAGCTAAAACACCATAAGCAAAAGACAACCCACACAACAAAGCTGTCACCGGGAGGAAAATCCAGAATCCTGAATACATGAATTCTGCTCAGGGGAAGTTACAATAGGGGTACACCTTTCCATTTTTGGCGTCCACGTGTCATGGTTTGTTTAGTTGCTTACCTTGTATTTACCACAATTATGTACTAAAAGCCAGAGATTTTTTTTTTTCTGATGAGCAAATCCTTCACTACAGGGGTAGAATATTTGACAAGCATTTGTGTAACATGTTGGCAAGAGTTAAGAAAGCGTGGTGCGCCGCACAAAGAAATTACTAAACATCATCCTAACAAAGTAAAAACTTGATTAACTCGTGTATGTCAAATTGTGGCAACCAACCAAATGATCCCTTAGTTTTGCCGTTTTTATCATATTAATAATACTTTGAGTAGTGCTTCTGTGATCTCCATTAATGGTCCAATTGCAAATATCTACTCTAATATTTCTGTGTACAAATATATATTTTGAAGGTTTCCATGGTGGGCTCAACCAAGTATGAGATATGTTACAACCTTTACGACACAAGCACCTATGCGACGCATTCTCTCTAGAAAGATAAAGGCTATCAACATAAGGCTCGAGGAAATCATTCAAAACAAAGATAGGTACAAGATGGAGGACGTGAATAAGGGAACAGATGTGACATGGAAGCCTTCTGCATCAATATCTGATACCTATGGAGAGCTGTAAGTGGGCAAAAGTACTTTTTTTTCCCATTTAATATTGTGTTTGACAGATCCCTATACTTAGTTCTCCATTTTCCAACGTTAGCGTACTTGTGCTAAGGCTATGTTTAATTGCTAATAGAAATATTCCAACAAGTATTAGTATGTACTTGGATATATAGCAGGGTAAATTAGTTTATACATTTTTAACATGCTTAGGTATATAGTACGTATTAGCACAAAAGTACGCATGAAAGCATAAATCCTCTACATCTCTACCTCTACAAAATCACCTACAACCCCTAGACCTTGCATGATTAACAACTCACGCATCATCAATGTGACTATAATAGAGAATAAAAGAGAAAAACATAGTGACGAAAATCTGAATGTCAATGATATGATGTGACGAGGATTAAAATCTCTATTTATTATTTTAATACATAGTAAAAGACTATATATCTTCATGGTCGTAACCCTTAAGTATCACGACCTCCGTTGTCGTAAGGATTCCAGAGGTTATATCGAGGATACCCTGGTCGGATGAGGACCTGTACCCAATCCCCGACCAGATGACTGCTCGTAGAAGCAATGAACTGGTATCCGGATCTGTCTTCGGGTATATTCCTTATCGTGTGATGAATAGAACATATGTTATATTTATTCCACACCACGCGACGTTTCATAATCCTCAGACACTGATAACAACCCCTAATGATTGTGTGTCTCACAGAGAACACAACCGCCGAAAGGTTGATATTTTATCGATCGTTGCTTCCCTCCGACCAGACGCGCCACTTTCTAACAGGCGTCTCTCCAAGGATTAACTGCCGCCACTTCATCAACTATTTAAAGGAGGAACAAGGGAGGCGAAAAGAGGAGATCGGAGGCGATCCAGAAGATCAACAGACGATTGGATTACAACACCATAACAAGCATTACGCTCCAGTGTAATTAGGATTAGTTCACTGCTTGATCGAGGGTACCCCTTGTAATAGCCAGTTCATAGCAATAAAGAGCATCCCCATTCTCTCATAATAACTCTTTGCCGTTTTCCTCTATTTATTTTGTAAGATCGGTGACTTGATAGTCGACAGTTAGCGTCGTCTGTAGGGAAGAAGGCGTTGAGTTCTTGAAGATTACTTCTCTCAAGCATTCCTCATCCATATCTTTTGCCCAATCCTCGCTTATCTGAACATGGCAAGGACTTGGGATGAGGAAAACTAATTCGACTTGGCGGACTACTCCAACCTCGACATGGACGCATGCATGTGCACCATGCAAGAAAACGAGATGTCATCATCCTCCTCCTCCTCCGCCGGCTCGCCAATCGCTGACATTAGCGAAATCGACCGGATGGATAAGGATACCGCCACCAACAATGGCGCTCTCTAAGGAACCGTTGGTTCCGACTAGTTCGAAACGTCCGAATGCCTCTGCAAGCATAGTCGATCCGTCCGGCAAAAGCGGCAATGGGAGCTCAGTGCTGCAACCAGAGAGTCCAAGCACTCTCGATATTGTCTTGGGCGATCAGTGGCGTAAACAGCCGGAGTCGACGAACCATGTGTCCTTCCTCTTTCCGCGGTAATCCTGAAAATCAAGGCAAAGAAGAACGATATGTCTCAATACTGTGGTTAGTTAAACAATATTTAGGTTTATTCTTTTCTATGTTACCATGTCTCATAGAAGCTTTAGGTTGATTAGATGAAATTCTAGTAAAAATTTTCTTATCATTTTTCAATCTACGCCAACAGAACTCAATCAAATACCCATCCTTTTTTGCAATAGGTGCAATGATACTTAATACCACTAGGAGAAGCACCCTTAGACCTAACAGATGGTTGGGCAATACCTGCAGATTTAAAGATAGTTTTTACAGGTTGTGTTTTGAATTCAATTAACCCATTTTCCAAGACTTGAGTAACTTTTGGGTTAGAATTATTTTGAACATGATTGTATCCTAATCCTTGCTTCTTATGAGGAGTTTTAGACTTGTCCAGAATCATGTTTAATTGTTTCTTACCTTTAGAGAATTTTTCTAAGGTATCCTTAAGATAATCATTTTCTTCTTTAAGATTAACATATGATTCACATGTTTTACCCTTAATGGCTCTAGCATATTTTTCCTTATATAAAGCAGTTTCAAATTTAAGAGCTAGACATGAAGCACATGTAGAAGACCTAATACTGTCCTTAAGCTTGGCATATTTAGCTCTAGTTGCTTTTAAGATATCTTTAACTTCATGTTGGCGTTCTAAGCAAAAAGTGCAAAGGCTAGAATCAACCACACCAGAAACAACTAACTTGCTAGACTCTAAGCATTTTTCACATGAAGCAGATTTAACCTCAACAAGTTCAGTCTTAGCATTTTCAAGTTGTTGCAAAGTAATATCATGAGCAGATTGCAGTTTAGCAAATTCTGAGTGCATAGCATGGAAAGATGAACATTCATCAGATTCAAGAGTCTTAGCATTTTCAAGTTCTAAAGTAAAATTATCTATTTGTGACTCTAATTTCTTATTCTTGGCCATGACAAACTCTAAAGCCTTATCCTGACTCATGAGTTGCTCAAACATAGATTCACATCTATTAGAAAGAATATCATAGGAAGGAGGTACCTCATCGTTGTCGTTGTCAACGGAGTCGGCCATGAAGCACAAACCGGTGAAATCCTTGGCCTTCCCCTTTTTCTTATTTTAAGGGATCTCCTCCTACTTGTCCTCCTCACTCCCGGAGTCAACATCGCTTAAGGATTGATCCTCAAAAGCGGCAAGCACCCGATGAGCGGCCTTTGTCAGCTTGGCAGTATCAAACCTTGATTTGTTGCATTGTGGCTTCTTTCAAGCTAGCTTTCCCTCCTTATGGTTGCTATTACCTTTCAGCTTGGGGCAATTTGCCCGTATATGATTAAGCTCACCACACTCATAGTAAGTCACGGGACCTCCTCTATTTATGTTTCTCATATTGTTATAGGCCCGTGTGACATTTCTGACTATGAGGGCCAACTCAGCCTCAGGGAGACTCTCAAACTCCTCTTCATGGATTGCAGATAAACCAGCAAGCGAAAATCCAAAAGAAGACTCAGAAGACCCATCAGAAGCTCTATTGAGCGGGTCTGCTACCAAAGCCATGTTTTCCTTCTTGGGATGATCAATCCTCTTGATCTCATGAGTCTTGAGGTTGCTATAGAGCAGCTCCAAAGTCAGATCAGAAAAATTGACATTCTCCTCAATGGTTGTAGCCTTTATCTCCTACTCCTTTGTGTTGATTGCAGCCAAGAGGTGGGTGGTATTTTCAGATTGAGAATATTCAATACCAACAGCTTTCATCTGATTAATCACTTTATTAAAGTGACTGAAAATGTCATCGATGCTCTCTCCAGGACGTATCTCGAATTTGTTATATTCACGCTTATAGACTATTTGACGTACTTTCTTGACTAGAGACGAACCCTCATGACAGGTTTGGAGAGTGTTCCAAATCTCATGCGCAGTCTCAAGATTGCAAATCCGATCATATTCTTGTCTCTCAAGCCCGCCATACAAGTGGTTTTTAGCCTTATTGTTGTTAGCCAAAAGGGCTTCTGAAGCCGGTGTAGCAACGTCGGGCACAACGAGCGGGACTCGAACAACCTCCCATATAGCGTGTCCTTCGCTCTCAAGGAAGACTCGCATGCGATTCTTTCAATAGGCATAGTCGTGTCCATCGAAGATATGCGACTTTGTGGAGTATTTATCCATCGCCAAGTTCAGTGACCGGTTAAGATCAAGATTGAACTAACCGGGCTCTGATACCACTTTTTGGACCGAAAAGACGACTAGAGGGGGGTGAATAGGAGCACACTCACTTTTTCACAAATAATGGATTCAATAATATTTCACTCCAGTAGCTATGGAAGCTATGAAGATCAGTATATCAGTACAGCGGAAGACTAATATTGAATCCAATAAAAACCCATAAGCAATACTACAAAAGATCAAACACAAGATAACAAATCTCAGTGCACTGCCGGTCGAACCGCTAGCTCAAGGGCGGTCGGACCGATTTTCTGCCGGTCTGACCGGTGATGCTGGCCAGTCTGATCGCTGGCCTTCAAAACAGATCAAACAGCCCGATGACGAAGTTGCAAATAGAGGAAACTTTTGATCTACAACTCCAAAGTTGATGAAACTTGGAACACACCTTCTCTATGATATCAGGAAGCTATTCCAATCGAAGATTTTGATAATTCTTAGAAGAATAAAGATCATTTTCAGTTTGATCAAAGAAGGGTTCAAAACCGGGTCAAAACGAAAACTTGATCCAAGATCTTGCTCGTGGGTGATTGATGATCAAGTTGATCCTAGATAGGTTCCCACATGTCACAACAAGTTAGATCACGTGAAGAATTCAATCAAAAACTCGCGGATCAAGTAAAGACTCAAAATCATCAAATATGGAGAAAGAACGCAATGAGACAAAACATTGATCAAACTTTCCTTTGATTGATTGATATGACAAGGGCTTACAGCCTCTCCATCAATAGAGGACAATGCTCAATCCAAGAGCACAAAAATCACATCAAACTATCAAGAACCCTAGCCTCCACAAAATCTCTCCCTAAGAAAATTAGGGTTTACAAAAATAGCAAAAGAGATGAAGAGGTGGTGCAGTCACCACCCTCTCCTATTTATAGTGGAGGGTTAGACCTTCTAGAAGTTTGACTCAATTGGGCTCCCGTTAAGGTCCAAAAGAAACGAGACACTTACACACGTATTTTAATGCGCCGTCTTTAACACCCCTTGACCTAACTAGCTACACCTTGCACCATCTTGCGCCTCGGATTAGCCAATAGGTTACCCTTGTCCATCTTGCACCACGCTTGAGTACATTGACCTCTCCCGGCATCGTCGATCGTTCTGGACCTCAGCTCTCCAAGCCTAGTCCCGATCATCCTCGCCGTTGACCACCAAGCAACCTACACAACAATAGACAAGTAAACCGAATTTGGGAAGAAGTTCTTCACAACTTGACCCATGTTAGTCAAAACATGCATCATGCAACATATATGCCCTGAAACTCATGACTTTGACCTAACAACCGAATATCGCCGCCACGACGGGCGACGAACCAAGTGAAAACCGGTCAGACTGCCCCTAGGGCCGGTCTGACAGCCCACCCTGGCCGGTCTGACCGCCACCCATTGGCCGGTCAGACCGCCAGTAATGACTTAGCCGATTTTCAACATCTGAAAACCAAAACCTACTGGAAATTTCAAACCAATAGAACTTTTGACTAGAGACTCTAAAAATTATGAGACAAAGTGCAATAGAATCCCCTCTGTTGCATGCTACCTCTATTTTTGGCCCAGCTCAATTCAACATTTTCTGACATTGCTGGTCCGACCGCCGCTTGGGCCGGTCAGACCGATCTTGGACCGGCGACGATCATACCGCGGCCGATCAAACCGGTGAGACTCGACAAGATCAGAATCGCGTGCGAAAACACGCGAAACGACAAACCGTTAACGCCATTGCCAATTGTCACATCATCCTAAGATCTGGAGCATATCCCCATGATATCCACAAAAACATACAAATCATTCACCAATGGAGCATGACCATAAAGCATATCTTCAAAATAATGTTTTTTATTCTGAACTCATAACCTTTTGCTCCTAAATATGAAGTAAAAATAATGTTTTTGCTTAAGGCTGAAACATAATAACAATTATTTAGTTCCATAACTAATCCTGAGGGTAAAGCTAATGGTAAAGTGTCAATAGCTAATGCAGCAACTCTTCCTCTATTGCCTACACGAAGATCAACATCTCGTTTTGCCAAACTTCTATTCCTTATCAGTCTCTGCATCAAATTACAAATATGTGAAACCGATCTGGTATCAAATATCCAAGAACTGGTCGGAGAAGTAGCAAGATTAACATGCACTGGAAGTCTTACTCCCCTTGTTCTTTTTCATCTCTGCTAAGTACTTCTTGCAGTTTCTCTTCCAATACCAAGTCTCATGACAAAGATAATATTCTGATCTAGGCTTCGGACCTAGCTTGAGCTTCTTAAGCTTAGCTTTGAGACTCTTGATCTCATCTTGAGTCTATCATTTGCATTTCCCTTCCCAACTTACTCTTGAAGAAAGTAGTCTTTTAAACCATTATCACATGATTAGAATTTTTCTTGATGCTCTCCTCATCACTTTTATGCATGCCATGCAACTCGGTCATTGACTTCTCCATGCCATTCATGGGAAAATTCAGTATGATTGGCTCAAAGCTCGCAGGGAGCTATTGAAGAATCACATCAGTAGCCAACTCTTGGCTAAGGCGAAAACAAAGCTTTTCCAAGCTCTCAATGTGACCAATCATCTTGATCACATGAGGACTAACCGGGTTGCCCTCCAACAGCCTACAAGAAAACAATGCCTTGGAGGTATTAAACCTCTCTGCCTTTGCTTGGTCCTGAAACATACCTTTCAGACCCACAATCATATTGTAAGCGTTCGTGGTCTCACATTGCTTCTGAAGCTCAGAGTTTATGGTCGCAAGTATCAGGCAGTGCACATCGACTGTGTTATTGCAATGTTCTCATAAGCATTCTTTCCAGTTCGAGTAGCATCAGCATTCGGTTCCTTGGGATAGTGTCTCTTTAGGACATATTCCTTCTTTTCTTGTTTGAGAACAATTCTCAAATTTCAAAATCAGTCATTGAAATTTGTTCCATTCAACTTTCCTTTCTCAAGAATAGATCACAAATTATAGGTAGGTGCAGAAGTAGTAGGTGTCATGATGAACAACAGAGATATATGCAAAGATTCAACACTATATTTATGTAAGATCTTCTATTATACACTTATATTGGTGGTTATGTTCGACCAGTCTACGACTAGCTCGTATCTCCATACGACTAGTCTGAACTTTGTCGTATCACCATACGACTAGTATGGATCTGGTTGTATCACTATATGACTAGTCTGGATCTGGCCGTATCATTATATGATCAGACTGGATCTAGTTGTATCACTATACGATCAATCCATACCTGGTCGAACTTAATCATCAATAGTCAATAAAAAATACTCCCACTATATGTTTTAAACCATGTTTCCCTCTAAAATCATATAGTGAGTTCAAGCTCCAAAAATCGTTAAGTCCTAGTGAGCTTTGGCCTCCTTGCTAGAAACCTAGTGATTTTAGGTAGGCAACCTCTTGCCAATCATATCATATATAACTCTTGTCTGTTGGGGAGCATCTCTATGCCCCGGCGATCAACAGTACTGTGCCCCAAGGCCCAAAACCATTTTGATAGCCTTGTCAAGTTAAACCAATACTATACATATGGGTGTCCGACACCCACCCTATCTTATTAAGATAGTTAATGGCACCCTATTTTAGTAGACCTACCAATTAATGATCAAAATTGTGATAGTCGCAGCCATTGGAAAGACATCAAATTAACTTAATTTTTCTTGAGGGGTACTATTCTACCATGTTAAAACATCTAATAATAAAACATGATCACATAGCATGACATGAATAAACATTCACAGATAATAAAATTAAACTATGAAATAGTATGACCCTTATCATGACGATCTCCATCACCATGCTTCCTGTCCTTCGACCATGATGCTTGAAATCTCCGACTGCATTTATCTACTAAGAAATTACTCCTAAGAGCTGGTAATGAATTACAGATGATAATATCAACCATCACATGTCAGTACGTAGACCATTATACAATAATATGTAGCTCAATGGCTATCTCACAGCATGACACACAGGACATGAGAAATCCATACATGAATCACATACACAATGGGCTATACTATTCACATCAATCCCTGCAAAAATAAGTTATGCATAGAATACAATTCTATTGGGTTACATGAACACATAATATCATATAACGCGGCTACGACCATGGCGATCTCTCTAGCCGGTTAGCGGGCGGGATTCGAAGAGGCAGCGCCCCTCGCCGGTCGAGGGCAGTGCTCTCGGAAACCTTTTCCGGGACATGAATCTTATTCACGTAATCGAGCCTTGGAAATCATCGGATTAATCATATTAACCCTATTCCAAACCAATCTGATCACTGCCTTGATACGACTATGCACTGCGGCATACTCCGATGATGTAATTTCGACCGGTAGGAGTATTATGCAATGTGGTCATGAACAAGCGCAATAAACTATCTGGTCCTTTTGTTGGGTTATGAGAAGGCTACGATAGCAAAAAACAAAAAAAATCGCGCAACCAAGGAATCTCCGCTAGTAATAGATCACGAGATTACTACTAGACGCGTCGACTCGTAGCGGAAGTAGAGTCGGTGTAGCGAGTTGATGCAGTCGTAGTCGTACTCGCCGCGCATCTGCTCCTCCAAGTGGTCGTACTCGCCACGCAACTTCTCCTCCTGCTCTGGTGATCGTCACGAGTTGCGGATCGTCCTAGTGCTGATGCTTCGCAACAACACCTCCAAGGTATCCACACATACAGGGCAAGGACACCACGTGCTGGAGTGCTACCTCCGACGGCGTGGTTGAGGAAGGCGTGGCTGTTAGGGTTTCAGGAGTTCTTTAAAAGATCATCATTAAACCCCATGCCATCGCCCCTCTATATATAGGCCTCTATGATGGGTCTCGAACTTGAGGCCCATTAGGAACTTGTCGCCTATACAAATTTGGGTCACCATCCAAACCAAATCCTTGCCCTTTAAGTGTGTGACCCTATAGGTTCATGTGTAATCGGTTGTGACTCCGAAACTCTTTTCAGACCACTTTGTCATTAGCGGTACCTAGCTGCACATAACGATTCCCAAATATACATAGAATATATCGGACGAACCTTAATGTAATAAGATTTATGACCAGGTCCTCACCACTTACGATCAGTTCGTATCTCTATACGACCAGGTCATATTTGGTCACGACCAGTTCGTAACTCCTTACGACCAGGTTTCGACCCTTTTGTGATTACGTTCGACCAGTCTACGACCAGATCGTATCTCCATACTACTAGTCCGTAGCTGATCGAACTAAGCGACCTACTCATGCATTCTTCCTTTGCCTCACGATATCTGGTTGAACTCCAGGTGAGATGTGTCATCCATGGACTGTTCAATACTTTCTCGATCAAGTGTCGGATAACTTCATGTGGTCGACACTTCGACCACTAGTGGCATGTCCATGCACTTTCTTTATCCGATCACCACAAGGGGCCTAGAGATATCTCTCCTATTATGTTAGGAGGGGCAAATCCCATATCCGACCAGTCATATCTCTCCGCATGTTTCATAGCATACCCAAAAGCTACCTTTATAACTACCTAGTTACGAGTAGCGTTTGGCAACCCCCGAGAGTGCTATTACACATGTAGGGAACCATGCTGATCTCAGGTCTAAGGATTATACATCATCATTACTTGAGACCAACTAATGACACATAGAATTATAACAATCTCAATAGTGTCTCAAGGTGGGTTTATCTAACCCCACGTTCTCTAACATGTGTTCACATTATTGATTCGATATCCCTATATCCATGATCGGTGAAACATGGTCATCAATCAATACATGTGCTGATCATAGAGTCACTGGTGTTCCGACCAGTGATATCCGATCAGGGATGCATTTAGAATGACATCATATAAGTTAAAGAGTTTCATCAACAAGTCACATACATACTGATCTATAACTGATGATTCATTCAAGGAACATGATAACATATTATCTAATATCATGAACATAAGGAAATATAATCATCTTTATGATTGCCTCTAGGGCATATTTCCAACACCTTTTAGCTCATACCTCCTCGTAAACCCATCTACTACCGCCGAAGCCTGATCGATCGTATCGATCAGTGTCTAGATCGTTCCATCCATATGAACCGATCCAGATTACCAGACCCGACCAGTAATAGATCCAATCAACTACTACCACATATCAAGTATATGCGACCGATCTAGATCAAAAACTATGTAGGATACTGAAGGGATACAGATAGGCTACTCTAGCTGACAATTAAAAATTTCTACCACGTAAACCAGGATACCATGCAAGCAAGAGATTACAGATCGTTAACACCAGACGCGCAGAGCAATGGAAGAAGAGTTGGAGTAGCCTAGTCCAACGAAGAGCACGTCGATGTAATGGTCATGGTCGATCGTCCAACGTAGTCGATCGGCTCCTCCAGCAACCAATCGAGTTCCTCGCCAAGGTTGTGGACCGCCCTCAAGCGCAACAGCAACCGCAGTAGCGCCTCTACGGTATCCACACGTCTAGGGAAGGAACACCGTACGCTCGGCCGAGAGGAAGAGGGGCTCGTCGGCGGCAAGGCGTGCGCGAGAAGCCTCGGTGGAGCTCGAAAATGGGGAGATGGTATCACAGCGATGCTAGAGGAGGTGAAGATGGCCGAAGAGGTGGACGGAATTGGCGGCGCGACGGCAAGAGGCGGCGTGAAGCTTCGGGTCCGCGACAACTTTGGTGAAGGGGGTATTCTCATAGCTAAAGGAGAGGCGCACTAAACACAAAGGAAAGGGGTACTAGGGAGTAGGCATGGGGACCTAGGGTCACCGAAGGCGAGTTGGCGGCATGCAATCGCGGCGGTGCCATGGGTGGCTAAGAGGAAAGGGGTACTAGGGACTCTCCCTTGACAAAATGATGCGCACATTAGAATCAGAGGCTCACCACGATTACGAGGGTGAAGTAGATGTTGTCGGGGAAGGTCTGAAGCGGCTTGTCGACGACGAGCAGTGGTGGAGCTGTGGTGACACAGAGGAATTTGGCACGGTTGATCCCTAATTGCTCTTTTCCTTCGTAATTTTCCCCAAAAGGGTATTTGTGCTTAACTATCTACGTAACATAGCGATTATGCACTGGTTATTGGGAAAGGCTGCCAAAGATGTAGGATATGATTGTAAACTTACTCCTCAAAAATATACTTAATTACTACTACTAATCGTATAATGATTGAACTACAGGGATGATTTACAGCATCAGTATTTGGCGATATACGAGGAGGAGCGAAAAAAACTGGAGGCTTCCCTTACTACAGCTGTACAAGAACGGAAGGGCAAAGATTATCGTCCAGTCATGATCTCCGTGTATGGAGAAAGTGGCGTCGGCAAGACAACTCTTGTGAGAAACATGTACAAAGTAATGGCTAAGAAGAATTGTTTCGATGTTCAAGCTATGGAGAGTTTTGCACCTTATTTAACGGCTAACAACATCCTACATCAAATCGTTCAACAACTGACAGAAGACAACAAGAATTGCCCTAGAAGCATGGTCACTCAAATGTTGGATAAAGAATTAAGAAATAAGAAGTACTTGCTGGTGATAGATGGTGAAGTTAGCAGCACTGAATGGAAGCACATTCTGACTACCCTGAAACCTGGTGCTAATGGTAGTAGAATAGTGCATATCAGACGTGACAAACCAGAAGAGCCACCAAGCCATCATCATGTCGTCATTCAGTTAAAAACTCTTAAAAAAACTGCTACCATAGAATTGTTCCGCAAGAGACTACCATATGAACGGGACATCCAAAACAATTGCCCAATCCCCATTTTATTGAAACTGAAGAGACTACTCGATGTGGAAGTACAAGATCAAAAAAACCTTAAAGAATACTACCAAGACATTTGCAAAATCACGGAAGGGTTGCCTCTGGCTGTTGTTCTTTTATCAGGTCTTGTCAAAACCAAGGTGTCCCCTCATGAATGGAGAGAAGTATTCAAGTACCTCAGGTCCAAGCAATCGAAGCGGCTCGACAGTATACTGTCCCTGTGCTTCGATGATCTTCCACATGAGCTGAAATGTTGCTTCCTATACTTTGCTGCATTGCCAGCCAACACCATAATTGAGGCACGCAACTTGGTGTGTATGTGGATGGCAGAGGGATTCCTAAGACAAACAGTTGGGAAGACAATGGAGAAGGTGGGCTACATCTACCTGAATGAGTTGATTGCAAGGAATCTAGTCAACCCTGTGCTTATCGATGATGATTCTAGTGCTGGGAGTAAGTTCGTCGCCATCCAAAACAAAGTCCATGACTTTTTGCAGTCTGAAGCACATGAGGCGAGTTTCCTGGAGGTCCATAGTGGCGACGACATTCCTACTTTGACAAGTGCTCGTCGCCTCTCTCTACAGAATTACACAGAGAAATATGCTGCCATGGCCAGTCCATTGCCAAAGCTACGATCCATCTTCTCTCAATTCGAACAAGAGCCTAAAGAAGAGGAACACGAGCACAAGCTCAAAGGAAATCGAACTAATCTATGTTGCAAACCTCAACAGAGGGCAATCTATAGGAAGGAGAAAGACATCAAATCTCACATACGAGGACTATTACGTGGATCTGAGTTCCTCCGTGTCATCAATCTGCAAGGCATTGAGATCGGTGAGAAGTTGCCAGATGCAATAGGCAGTGTTGTGCACCTGCAGTATCTTGGAATTACATCATGTTCATTGAAGGTGATCCCAAAATCCATTGGAAGCCTCACTGGCCTTCAAACACTAGATGTCAGGGAAACCAATGTTCGGAAGCTCCCACTGCACTTCTGGATGATTAAGACACTAAGGCATGTGCTTGGTTTTGTCCTCGAATTACCGAAGCAAATTGGCAGCTTGAAGAACCTACAGACACTCAACTCCGTAAGGCTTGATGATTATGAGCAGAGTTTGGCCGAGACTCTTGGAAAGATGATCCATCTTGAGAACTTATTTGTTTGGCATATCTTAAATGACAATATGAAGGCTTTGTCTTTTGCTCTCAGTAAGCTGGAGAATCTTAGGACTCTGGCCTTATATGGTGACAATATTCCGTCAAGTGTGTTCACCACCATCTCCCTCCGCCGCCTCAACTTCATGGTGCTACAAGGGAGGATGGAATTGTCATCTGAGCTGAATGGTATGGACGTATGCCTTCCTAATCTCAGTATGCTTTCGCTGAAGGAAACAAATGTATCTCAGGGATTCATTACAAAGCTGGGTGCGCTGCCCTCTCTTTCCACCCTTGCCTTGTATTCTGGCTCGTACAAGGGCGAGCAGCTTTCGTTCCCTTCAACTGGATTTCTTCGTCTGAAGAAGATCAAGCTTGATGCGGAAACATTGGAAACAATTTGCATAGAGGTGGGTGCGCTTCCTAATCTCCAAGAATTTGATATTCTCTCCGAGCAGTCTCAAGACAAAATCAAGGCCGAAAAACGCATTATGAGGACCCTTGTCTAATGATTTTCTCAAAACAAAGAAGATTGATGCAGTTGATGATGAAGACTTCTGATGAGAAGGTAATTATGATACTATTCCTACTGTGTGCTTACTGCTCCTAAGAATGGCTATTGTGTGTGTGTATGTGTGCCATGGCACTCTAGCCTCTATGTCGTGTGAAGGGTGTGTGACTGTGTTCGTCTCTTTCAAATGTGTGTGTGTGGATGCTTTGTATCATTTGGCTGTCACAACTGCTGTCAGTGTTGTGATGTGTATACACTAATTTAATAATGTGGCAAAAAAACCTGATGATTGCCCTGCCACAAGTTCGTCAACATGCTAGATTATTGTGTGTAATTAACAAGAAGAATTTACGGGGTTATCATGGAGAGTATGTAATTGCGCAGGCGGTTAACAAATTAACATAGCTTCCTTTCCAATTGCGTCCGCAAAAGCAGAGACGGAATCAGTTCTTGCCTCGACGACGACTCAAAATGGAGCGAGCTTAGCCCCCACCTGCATGGCGCTCCATATCTATGCGTAAGATCGATCCGTCGCGCGCGTGACGCACGGGACATCTACAAGAAACGAGGAGATGGCGGAGGCGGTCGTCGGGCCGCTGCTGGGGAAGATCCATCAGCTGGCCGTGAGCGAGGCCCAGATTCTGGTTTCGGTGAGCGAGGAGATCCAGAGACTCCGCGACAAGCTCACCCTCGTCCAGGCCTTCCTCTGGGACACCGACCTGCGCCGGCGCGCCAGGTCCAACGAGTTTACCCGTGTAACAGCCCTTTTTACACCAAAATCGAATTTCAATTCAAAGTTCAAAATTTTGCATCTCAAACTTCAAATCTGAGCTTCCGGCATGGTCTTCCTCCGGCCTGGCCGCTCCCCGCGGCGTCCGCCCCCGCCTCGCTCCGGTCTCCCCACCCCCATCCCGTCGTCGCTCGCGCCAGGGGTGATGTCGACGCCACCCGAGCCCCGCTGATGCAGCACCGAGCCCAGCGCCGCCCGAGCTCTGCACTGCCGGCGCCGCTCGAGCCCCGCGCTGCCTCGGCCTCCCCGCTCGCGCCCGGTCTCCTCTTCTTCCTCCCGTCTCTCCCTCTCTCTCCCCGTCAGCATTGTAGCGACGCAGCTCGAACGTCCCGTCGCCTTCCGCGCGCAACCTCGGCCCGTGCGCCCGCTCCCCTCCCTCCTCCGCCGCTTCTCCCTCCCTCCCGACTATTTAAGGCCGTCGCGCCTCTTCACCTTCCCCCTCTTCCCCAGCTCCACTCCTTCCTCGAAGCCGAGCCCCCTTCTTCTCCGCCCCCGGCCGCCGCCTCGGTCACCGACACCATCTCCCTCCGCCGTCGTCTCCGCGCCCGGCTCCGCCTCTGGCTCCTTTCTCATCCCCGGCGCCGCCCGAGCTCCGCCACTCCTCTCCTCCCTTCCTCCCACGCCGCCGCCACCGTGCGCCCGCTCCCCTACCTTCTCCGCCTCGCCCTCTCCCTCCGCCCTTTTCTCCGTGTGGCGAAGGAGCCGAGGCGACGCGTTCGACACACGTCGCCCGCTCTTATCCCCGCGCCGACATCGACAGTGGGCCCCACGCTCTGATGTCGTGCGTGGGGTCGACAGTGGGCACACACGCATCTTTGTGGACTCGTCGGCGCCGGCTTGGCGTGGACTCGGTCCACGCCGTTGTCTTCTTGTGGACCGAGCATTATGCGTGTGACACGTGTTGGCGTGTGGTTTTTCTGATTTTCTCTTTAACTGAAAATTCTTTATAAAGCTTCAAAAATTTATAACTTTTTCATTATAACTTCAAAAATTTTGAAACTTATGCCCAAAAAATTATAAAATCAAGATCTTTATTCTAGTACTGGTTTGGTAAAATTTTATAGTTCATTTGTTCTGTGTTTTGTATTTATTTGGTTTGTTTGCTTATCTTTTCTCTTCCGGTGCGATCGTCCGAGTAGAGTTCGAAGCCGCGGAAGACCTCAACTTCAACCACGCTCAAGGATACATAGATTTTTCAACCTTTGACCCAGGCGAGTCAACACTTTGATCATGTTGAACCTACATTTTATGCAAATTATTTTCTTTTAAACTAGCAAATTGCATGCTTTAGTTTCTTATGCAAAAGTATGTTAAATGATCCTAGGGTAGTTAAATACCAACTTGGTGACTAGATAATTAGTGCACCATTTTTTTGATAAATTGTGTTCCCTAATCTTTGTCACCCTAATAATTATATGGTAACCTACTAGTTATAAGTTGTACTTAAACGCCATGCTAGTCTTGTTTAAGTACCGGGGTAATAACTACCACTACTACAAAAGAGGCTATAGCAGACGGCCCATCACAGACGGTTCCTTTGGAACCGTCTGTGTTGGGTCTGTCTGGGCTTTGTTTGCCTATCACAGACGGTTCTTATTGTGAACCGTCTGTGATAGTAAATTATCACAGACGGTTCTTAATAAGAACCGTCTGTGAATTATCCCAGACGGTTCTATTTAAGAACCGTCTGTGATTTGTGATAATCCAGGAAATCACAAACGGTTCTTAATAAGAACCGTCTGTGTAATATCACAGACGGTTATTATTAAAAACGGTTATTATTAAGAACCGTCTGTGATTTCCTGGATTATCACAGACGGTTCTTAAATAGAACCGTCTGAGATACTATCACAGACGGTTCTTATTGGGAACCGTTTGTGATAATTTACTATCACAGACGGTTCGGAACTAGAACCGTCTGTGATTTCCTGGTGAGAGACCATGTGAGAGGTCCTCCACTCTGAGTGATGAGTATTTGACAAGTGTGTTGATTAGATTGAGAGTTGAGGTTTTGGTTTGGACTATTTACGGTCAGGTCGTGGAAATCGGAACTACATTGTATGGAGCGAAAGTTCCATTAATCGAACTACCGGTGTTGGAAAAAGGAACTTCCGATTTACCTGGGTTTTGGTTTCGGCTGAAGAGAATCGGAACTTCCGCAGATGGGGTAGCGGAGTGTCCGATAATACTGGTATTGAGATTCCTCTGAGACGAAAATCGGAATAGAATTTTTGGGCGTGCGGATGTTCCGAAGATCGGAAGTTCCGCAGTGGTAAGCACGGAACTTCCGATAATTCTGACAAGTGCGGATGTTCCGGAAATCGGAACTTCCGCTGTGGTAAGTGCGGAACTTCCGATTGTGTCCAGAACTGTGCAGAGAAGGTTGAATTGTGATTTTGATTTTGTATGAGTTTGAGTCTTATACAAATATTGATTCTATGATATTGTGCAATGCTATGTGATGTGTTTTTGTGCATGTTGATGCAGGCATCAAGATGGAGTCGTGGCGAGACACGTGGACCGGACTAGGCGCAGGAGGCGTTGAGGTCAGAACGGTCGGGATGTGTCGAAGACGGCGTGAATCTTGAAGCGGTTGCGAGTCGTGCACAACAAGGTGTACGGGAGGCTTCCAGAAGGTGCGCAAGGCGAAGGGTCTTTTCGCAAAGCGGCAAAAGTGGAGGCGGTTCCGTTCGGTGTAGCGGGCTTAATGGGTTGGAGGCCCATTAGCCAAGGCTATAAATAGGGAGAACCACAGGGTTAGGGTTAGACTTTTGGAGAGAAAATTAGGTTAGCTCTAGAAAAGATTTGTTTTGCTTTTGAGAGCTTGTTGAGAGGAGAGTATGATCTGAAATCTTATGTAATCTTTCCTCTGTGTTTCCATCTGTAAACATTTGATATCTATCAATGAAACTCGAGTTTTGATTACTTGTTTATGTCCTCTTCTTTCTCTCTGTTCTCATGTTAAATATCTAGGGTTTTGGCATATCTTTTGATTCGTCTTATGAAATAGCATGAAACTTGATATCTAGATTCGTTTTGATATTGCTAATGTATCCTCAAAGTTTCATGAACTAGGAATCGAGAATCGTGTCTATTTCGGGTTTGGTCTTTCTTGCCCTTCTTCAAGAAATCGATTTTGGGTTGTTTGTTAAATCTTTGTTTGCGATTCTTCTCCATGAGGTCAAGATGTTGCTTAGGATGATGTCTGTGAAACTTGACCGAGAAGAGCATTCAAGATTGAGCACTTTGGATTTTAGGGAAAACCCGAGCGCCTCGTTCTTGGTCAGACAATCGAACTTCCGATTGTCCACTACGAATCATCATGGCGGAACTTCCGCACGATCCGGAACTACCGGAGTGCGGAACTACACGGGTAGAATCGGACCTTCCGATTTCGGCGAGCATGCCTAAAGTTTATTTTGATTCTCGATTTTGCTTCACTCTTCTTAAGAGATCCAGAGGGCTTTGTAGATTTGCTTTAAATACAATGAGGGAGTTCTTAATTTTATTGCACCATTCACCCCCTCTGCTGCCATTTCGGTCCTTCAATTGGTATCAGAGCCGGTTAGCTCTTCTTGATAGATCTTAACCGGTCGGTTGAGCCATGGCAACGGACAAGTATTCCACCAAGCCTCCAGTTTTTGATGGTCTGGATTACCCCTTCTGGAAGAGCCGAATGGAAACTTACATCCAGGCTCAGGGGTATGCCATCTGGAGAAAGGTGAAGGTTAGATTTGCTGTTCCTGCCGATGAGAACATCAATGCTGGAAACATGGCTGATGTTGAGGCAAATACTAAGGCAAGGAACATAATCATTCGTGGTTTAAGCGTATGAGTTTGATCGTATCTCTCATTTGATTTACGCTTACATCCGGGTGACCTCGATGCATACCATGAGGGCACCACTCAGATTAAGACGGTTCGACAAGACCAGTTCAAGCGTGAGTACAGTAAATTTGAAATGCTTGCTGGTGAATCTTTAGACGAGTGCTTTTCGCGTTTTCACAAAATCTTGAGCAACCTCCGAGCGGTCGGTCTTACATACCCCGACTCGGATAACGCTCGACAGATGCTTTCGCACTTGATCTTCGTGTTTGGGAGATGAAAGTGACTACCATCAAAGATAGCACGGACCTCTCGACCACGACTCTTGATGCGCTTTACTCGCGTCTCAAGACTCACGAGATTGACATTGTCTCTCAAGGTCGAAGTCACAATCGATGGCTTTAGTCACCGATCCCACTTCGGATCTTCTTCGAGTCGACGTGGGTTCTCCTAGGCTCTCTCGTGACATAACGATGATCGCTTAGAGCGACTTGAGGATGAATAGCCTAGCCCTCCTAGCTCGGAAGTTTTCCCATGCTTACAAGAGGAGGAGGGATGGTAAGAGAGGAGGTCCTGTGATTTGTTTGAGTGTGGTGGCCCCAACCACATCCGAGCAAACCGTCCCAAGCTTGGGAAGGGCAAATGTGACTATGGCGGTCCAAGCAAGAACGACTACATCGACAAGAACCGCAACACGAAGCCCTCGGACTGACCAAGGCAAGAAGAAGTTCCGCAACTTTGGGAAGGCTAAGAAGGCATGCTCCATCGCGTCCTCACCGCCTCGACGAGCTGGACACCGCGAGGTGGAGGGGTGGAGTGACGATGATGGGAAGGACGATCATGATCCCAAGGACGACGGCAACTTCTCCCATGTGCTTCATGGCCCTCGGGCGAATCGAGCGACAATGAGTGTACTCCGACTCGACGAGGTTAGTCCCACTTATGACCAGACTTAATGATGCTTTTCTTAAGCTAGGTAGATTCCATACTAAGTCTAGGACTAAGTGTGTTGGGTTGGAGAAGGAAGTAGCTAGACTATCACGGAGCTCACTTTACTTACATCCGCTCCCTCCCGTGATGAATGTGACACATGTTTGTGCTTTGATTGATGATATGGAAAAACTAAGGACCTTACATGATAGTGTGTCTTCGAACTTGACATGATTAAGGTAGAGAACATTAGCCTTCTTCTTGAATTAGAGATGAGTAGGATAGCACCTCCTTCATCCACTACTGTTGAGGCTATCGCTTGCACCTCATGTGAGGTTAAGGACAATTCGTTTAGAGGTCTTTATACCATCTTTGATCTGCCTGAAACTTGTGAAAATTGTAATAATCTCAAGATGAACCTAAAGCAGGCGATCACAAAATTGTCAATTTCAAGTCGCGCTACTAGAGCTGTTGTTTCTTGTTTAAAGCTGTCCTAAGTTAATCTGCGAACTAGAATCAGATCTAAGCGCTTTCAAGAAATGATTGATCACAATAACAAATTGGCTCAAGATGCTTCTAAGGACCTTGTTAGCTCACCTTGCAATCATTGTAATAAACTAAAATGTGATTTGGTTGCATTGGATGAAAAATGTGTGAAGCTAACTAAGGACCTTCTAGAGACACAATCATTTGCTTGTATTGTGTATGCTGGGAAGAAGTCTAAGGGTTTGGTAGAGACGCCTAGTAACGTGAACCAATCTGCTAGCAGTAGGACTGTCCCCCCAAAGTCGGCTGTGCGTGCACAAGCAAATCTTTCCTCTGTTGGTGGTTCTTCTTCTGCTCCCTTACCTTCTGCTGTCCCTTCTTCCCCCTGCTCTTCTTGCACCTCTCTCTTTCGGGAGTGTCAGTATCTTATGAACACTCTCGAGAGGTTTGTAGGAGGCAAGAAGAAGCTCAATCTCATTCTAGACAAATCTAAAATTTGCAGATTTAATCGTGGTCTAGGATATGATATCCGAGAGGATATGAGGAAGCATCCACCGTCGTGCTCAAAACCATAGCACCGGTGTGATCAAAACTAAGCCCGGGATCGAGAAAGTCAATTTTAAGTCGTGGGTTTTGTTCAAAGGATTTCGACGACAAGGTGATCCCACCGCAGCTTTCGCCCTCGTAAGGCGGTATCATTGCACCTTCATCGTAAAGATGGACATTTAGTTGATCATTGCTTCAGCGCGCCAAGATCGCGTAGAGACCATGTTGAGTCTCTTAGGTACATTCAAGGTCACCCGGATCTTGAGTGCACCTAAGACCAACACGAGGTCTAGGTTTGTTCCATCGATGATTTTGGGCAAGATCGAGGACTTGGTTTTTCCGAGTTTTCTGAGTTTCGTCCTCATGCTCCCTTTGGTCGTAACTTCCGCCGTCCTGAGGGTAGATCTCGTTTTTCCTTTCGAGATAGCTACCCGCGGCGAGATCAGCATGTTACTGGCACTTCGACTCGCTCTTCCATAGCAGTCGGATCTAGCAACAGGCTGAGATCTTTTGACTTGTTGAGTGACAGAGAGCGTAGGGTAGATAGAGGTCAGTCTTGCTTGACTACTTCATCTGTTCGCCGAGTTACTCAGTATTGGGTGCCAAAATCTCTGCTGATTCACCCCAGTACTGAGACTTTACTCTCTGTTTGACTCAGGGTCGCCGGGCTGGGAAGGGAAAGGTCTGGATTGTAGACTCAGGTTGTTCACGTCATATGACTGGTGAGTCTCGTTGGTTTTCTTCTCTAGCCCGCGCTCCAGGTGATGAGACGATCACCTTCGGAGATGCTTCATTTGGGCGCGTCATCGCTAAAGGTATTGTGAGCATTAATGATTCTTTTATTTTAAAAGATGTTGCCTTAGTAAGTAAGCTGCGATATAATCGCTTTCGCCTCTCTCGACTTCGATGACGGTTTCGAGGTGAGCTTTAAGAAAAACAATTGCAAAATTCTTGATTCTTGGGTAGTCTAGTTTATGGATTTCTCGTTATGGGAGGATTTTTCGTGCTGATTTTTCCGGATCTTCCGTGATCCTCTCCGATGTTTAATTGCTTCAATCCGTGATTTGTCTTTACGGCATAGGAGACTTGGTCATATAGGATTTGATCATCGACCGAGTTAGCGGCCACGATCTCATTCGTGGTTTGCGAAACTCAAAATGGTCAAGGATCTTGTTTGTGCTCCTTGCCAAGCACGGCAAAATGGTTGCCGCTTCACATCCTCCGCTGATGACTATGACAGATGCACTGTGTCAATCGCTCCATATGGACACGATGGGACCAAATAGAGTGCGATCGATGGGAGGAAGTGGTACGTGCTTGTCGTGGTCGATGACTTCTCGAGGTATTCTTGGGTGTTCTTCTTAGCCTCGAAGGATGAGGCGTTTACTCTTTTCGTGGTCTTTTAGTAGGCTTTCTGTTGAGCTCCTGTGCATTACGAGCAATTCAGACCGATAATGGCACCGAGTTCAAGAATTCCTACTTTGAGAGCTTTTGTGGTGAGGCAGTGTAGAGCACCAGTTCTCGTCTCCATACGTCCCTCAACAAAATGGCGTTGTGGAGAGGAAGAACCGTACCTTGGTCGAGATGGCCAGGACGATGCTTGATGAGTACTCTACACCTAGGAAGTTTTGGGCTGAGGGAATTGCTACTGCTTGTCATGTTTCTAACAGAGTTTTTCTTCGGGCACTCTTGCATCGCACTTCTTATGAGTTGAGATATGGGCGAAAACCCAGCGTCTCGCATTTTCGTGTGTTTGGTTGCAAGTGTTTTATTCTGAAGTCTGGGAACCTAGATAAGTTCGAGTCACGATCTTGTGATGGGATCTTTCTGGGTTACTCGACTTCTTCTCGTGCCTATAGAGTGCAGGCTGCGAATCTAGTAAATTGTTAGAAACCTGTGAGGTGACCTTCGATGAGGCCAGTCCAGGGACTAGGCCTGATATCTCAGGTTCCTTAGAGCAGTCTGAGTCCATCTTTGTGGACGATGAGGAGGATGGAGATGAGGGTTGTTTACCCGATCCAGTTCCTTCTCTTCCTCTTGAGGTGCCCTCTTCCACCGCACCTCGAGGAGATCAGCCCTTACCTTCTGCTTCTTCTGAAGCTAGTGGCTCTGTCCCTATCTCGTCTGCTAATGAGGTAGAGGCCACTTCTTCATCTCACCCTGGACCTCCAAGACACATTCAAAAGGACCATCCTTCAGAGCAGATCATTGGAGACCTCTTTGAGCGTGTCACACGTTCTAAGGTCGGTTTGTCTCTCTTCTGCTCCATTCTCGCCTTCGTCGCCTCATTTGAGCCCAAAGACGTTTGTCATGCTCTATCCGACGAGTCTTGGACAAACGCTATGCATGAGGAGTTGGAAAACTTTGAAAGAAACAAGGTGCGGTCTCTTGTTGAGCCCCTCAAGGTCACAATATCATTGGGACCAAATGGGTGTTCAAGAACAAGCAAAGTGAAGATGGGCTAGTCATTCAAACAAGGCTAGGCCGGTAGCTCGTGGTTACTCTCAAGTTGAGGGTCTAGATTTCAAGAGACCTTTGCCCTCGTAGCTAGACTTGAAGCCATTAGAATTACGCTTGCCTTTGCGACTTCTAAGGGTTTCAAGCTTTACCAGATGGATGTCAAGAGTGCCTTCCTCAATGGCCTTATTGAGGAAGAAGTCTATGTCGACTGACCTCCCGGTTTCGAGAACCCCAAATACCCTAACCATGTCTACAAGCTTTCCAAAGCTTTGTATGGACTCAAGCGAGCTCCCGAGCTTGGTATGAAAGGCTTAAGTCCTATCTCACGAGCCATGGTTTTGAGATGGGTAAAATTGACAAGACCTTGTTCATTCGCCGTCTTGGCACCGATCTTTTGCTCGTCGGATCTATGTGGATGACATTATCTTTGGCGGCTCCTCGCATGCTCGCTTCCCAGTTTTCCGATGTCATGAGCTCGGAGTTTGAAATGAGCATGATGGGCGAGTTGAGCTTCTTCCTTGGCTTCCAAATCAAACAGACTCGGAGGGTACCTTTCTTCATCAAGGCAAATACACTCGAGACCTCCCGAGCGTTTCGACATGAATGATGGAAAGCCATATCAACTCCAATGGCATCTACACCTCTGGATCCGGATGAAGACGGCGAACTGTTGACCAAAAGGATTTTAGGAGCATGATTGGCTCTCTCTTGTACCTCACGACCTCGAGACCGGACATACACTTCTCTGTGTGTCTTTGTGCTCGGTTTGAGCTTCTCCTCGCGTATCTCACCGTCAAAGGTGAAGCGCATCTTCGGTACCTTCGAGCTACTATTGACTATGGTATCCGTACTCTTCCTCTTCTTGTCTATCTCTTAGAGCTTTCTCCGTCTGCGATTTACCGGTGTAGGATAGATAGGAAGAGCACTTCGGCACTTGCCAATTCATTGGCACTTCTCTCGCCTCTGGTCGCCGAGGAAGCAATCCGGTGTTGCGCGATCCACTGCAGAGGCCGAGTGCGTTGTCGCGACCGATTCTTTGTAGTCAAGTGCTTTGGATGGTCTCGACCTGCAGGATTTCGGGCTATCTATCATTGCGTTCCACTCTTCTCGTGATAACACGTCTGCGATTTGCATTGCCAAGAACCCAAGCAACATTCTCGGACCAAGCATATAGATATCGATATCACTTTCTTGAGATCATGTAGAGAAGGGTGACATTGTGCTCCGTTTGTGGAGAGTGAGCACCGGTTGGCGATATCTTCACTAAGCCTCCGGGCGACTCTCGGTTTTATTTCTGCGAGGAGAGCTTGGGGTGGTTTGTCCTTACAATTTCTCTTGTGAGGGGGAGCGTTGTGCTACTCTTGTATTATATTATATTATATTATATTATACGTTTACTCCTTTTCGTTTCATTTCTTTTAATATTTCGGTCAAGTCCTTCCAAAGATAGGTTAGAGTGTTTCTCTTGCCACATTGCTTTGACTACTACTTCTTGTCTTGTGCTTCTAGGATCTTGCTTATTAGTCGTCTCTTACCTCTCTAAGTAGAGCTTACTCACTTCTTATAGGTTCTAGCAGGGTCGGGCCACCCTTGGGTAGACAGGGGCGATGTTTGCTCCTTAGTGTTTGTATAGATCACCGATAGTCCTAGAATCATATGGGGTAGATAAGAACACGTCTGGCGATAGTCTTCTCTATATCTTTTCTATGCTCTAAAGGATGCCTTTTCGGTTTACTTATCGATTCTCGTTTTTGTTCCTTTGGTTCGGGGAGTTATTCTTGGTTATTCCATACTCTTAATTTTGTCATAACTCAACTTTGAATTAAAAGATGCATCTCATTCGAAGGGAATCGGATTTTTGTACTTCTCATCAAGCATTGCATGATAATCAAATGGAGCCTTGTTTATTATCCCTTATGATCTGTTTTCACTTTTTACATCTTGCCATGATTTATGCTAAACTGCTAGATCTATCATGACTTTTTATGTGTAGTTTAGTCTTTGACATGCTAAGGTATTTAAAAATGATAAACTTGAAATTAAAATCTTGTCATGATAGCTCTTGAGACTAGTCTGGTTAAAACTATCCTTTTATGATTTTCGCCATGTCAAGTAGGCTGAGTTGAGTCCTGAATCTCTTTTGAACTTTTGAGTAAGCTATGTCAGTATGTTAAGAAACAGGACTTATCTCTAATCACTGGTCTAAAAACTTCAAAAGAAAAAATGATCTCTTTTGTGCGAAAAAACTGATCTCACCAAATCTTTCTCATGAGACGGCTTGCCATTGCACTAGGCATGAACTCAGGGGAAGCCTTGGATGACCTAAGATCACCTCCTTAAGTCTGTTGCTTGGAGTGGTCGCATAAGGCTTGGGATCTAGCACATGGCTAAAAAAAATGGTGGAAGCTCAGGAGGCAGTTGTGGATGGCACCTAGTCCAGAGCTTGCTTTACTGAGATAAAACCTTAAAGAGCCTTAAAATAGAAAGTCTTCAGAAAAAGAAAAATGTGCTAAAATTGCTTATCATCAAAGAGACCAAGTTCTGGATAAAATGAGTCCTTCTTCAACTGGTAGCTCTCTAAACTGTTCAGTACGAGTCTTCTTGGTTCAACTTAGATTATTTGACATGGCTTGCATCATCCTTGGATATCTTTAGCTAGATTTCAATCTTGACTTATTTGACATGCTAAAGAACTGGATCATTAATCAGATTATGGACTTTCTGTCTTAGCTCTTCTATACATCGATTGTCATGATCTTGATAGCATTCTTCTGTGTTATGGCTTGGTGTAATACTCTAATAGTCATTTTGGATAATCTACATGGCTCCTAATGCTTAAAATGAACATCATATAGTCTTTTCCTCCCTTTTCTACATATTGATGACTTTATTGCCAAAGGGGGAGAATGATTGTGAGAAAAAGCCTTGAAAAAGCCTTCTGAAGAAAAGCCTTGAGTTTTGTGCGAAAATTGCTCTTTCATCTCATCTCAAGTCTTTCTCTTTTTGTCAACTTGGTCTTGAGCTTAATTGCACTTGTTTAGACCTTGGTTGACTGGAATCTCAAACTCATCTTATGCTTTTTCGGTAATTGTCAATATACTCATCAAGGGGGAGATTGAGAGACCATGTGAGAGGTCCTCCACTCTGAGTGATGAGTATTTGACAAGTGTGTTGATTAGATTGAGAGTTGAGGTTTTGGTTTGGACTATTTACGGTCAGGTCAGGAAATCGGAACTACCGTGTATGGAGCGGAAGTTCCGATTAATCGAACTACCGGTGTTGGAAAAAGGAACTTCCGATTTACAGGTTTTGGTTTGGTGAAGAGAATCGGAACTTCCGCAGATGGGGTAGCGGAGTGTCCGATAATACTGGTATTGAGATTCCTCTGAGACGAAAATCGGAATAGAATTTTTGGGCGTGCGGATGTTCCGAAGATCGGAAGTTCCGCAGTGGTAAGCACGGAACTTCCGATAATTCTGACAAGTGCGGATGTTCCGGAAATCGGAACTTCCGCTGTGGTAAGTGCGGAACTTCCGATTGTGTCGAATCGTGCGTAGAAGGTTGAATTGTGATTTTGATTTTGTATGAGTTTGAGTCTTATACAAATATTGATTCTATGATATTGTGCAATGCTATGTGATGTGTTTTTGTGCGTGTTGATCGCAGGCATCAAGATGGAGTCGTGGCGAGACACGTGGACCGGACTAGGCGCAGGAGGCGTTGAGGTCGAACGGTCGGGATGTGTCAAGACGGCGTGAATCTTGAAGCGGTTGCAGTCGTGCACAACAAGGTGTACGGGAGGCTTCCAGAAGGTGCGCAAGGGGCGAAAGGGTCTTTTCGCAAAGCGGCAAAAGTGGAGGCGGTTCCGTTCGGGTGTAGCGGGCTTAATGGGTTGGAGGCCCATTAGCCAAGGCTATAAATAGGGGAGAACCCTGGGGTTAGGGTTAGACTTTTGGAGAGAAAATTAGGGTTAGCTCTAGAAAAAGATTTGTTTTGCTTTTTGAGAGCTTGTTGAGAGGGAGAGTATGATCTGAAATCTTATGTAATCTTTCCTCTGTGTTTCCATCTGTAAACATTTGATATCTATCAATGAAACTCTGAGTTTTGATTACTTGTTTATGTCCTCTTCTTTCTCTCTGTTCTCATGTTAAATATCTAGGGTTTTGGCATATCTTTTGATTCGTCTTATGAAATAGCATGAAACTTGATATCTAGATTCGCTTTGATATTGCTAATGTATCCTCAAAGTTTCATGAACTAGGAATCGAGAATCGTGTCTATTTCGGTTTTGGTCTTTCTTGCCCTTCTTCAAGAAATCGATTTTGGGTTGTTTGTTAAATCTTTGTTTGCTATTCTTCTCCATGAGGTCAAGATGTTGCTTAGGATGATGTCCTGTGAAACTTGACCAGAGAAGAGCATTCAAGATTGAGCACTTTGGATTTTTGGGAAAAACCCGAGCGCACTGTTCTTCGGTCAGGACAATCGGAACTTCCGATTGTCCACGGCGAATTATCATGCAGCGGAACTTCCGCACAGATCCGAACTACGGAGTGCGGAACTACACGGTAGAATCGGACCTTCCGATTTCGGAGCACGTCTAAAGTTTATTTTGATTCTCGATTTTGCTTCACTCTTCTTAAGAGATCCAGAGGGCTTTGTAGATTTGCTTTAAATACAGTAAAGGGGAGTTCTTAATTTTTATTGCACCATTCACCCCCCCCCTCTGTTGCCATTTCGGTCCTTCACCCGGGCTTCATATAAATTGAGCCGACACATCCTCACCAAGATCTGCCAGTCCATCGCCAGATCGCCATCGCCAAGATCGCACGCCTCTGCCACTTGTCTCTACCGCTCAGCGCCACTTCCGCCTAGCTCCTCCAACCTGCGGCTCCTCCTCTAATACTGGTATGAGCTTGGAGATGCTTGTGGACTTGGTATTTTATTGTGTGTTAATGCATTGACTAAAAGAAAGGAGAAAAGATAGTGTAGATGCTAACTGTGAATATTGATAATAGTGTTGTTACTATTGATTTATTACATACTTGCTGAGTCACCGCGTGTGGTACATAACTAGTGAAGAGTATGAGATGATGCCTATATTTGGGTTGCATGATTGTTCAATTGAGATAGATATCGGTGTCGAGAGGTAGGGATCATGGTTGTGGCCGTAGGCATGGCTACGCTATGCCACCGCGTGTGGTACATAACTAGTGAAGAGTTTTCTTTCAATAACCTTAGATGCAAATGTTGGAGAATGAGTTTATATTGCACATTTTTGTTCTATTAGGGAGTTATTGTTTCTCCTTGTACATAACTATTTAAGTATGTTTGGTAAATAGGAAGCCCATTGTGCCGCCGATAGAGAGGGAAGGGAGGAGAAGGTGAGGATTATCGAGAGATATTAGATATTTTCTTCGTGAGCTCCGAGGGTAACGATCTATAACCCTTTATGTTTGCTATAAATTAATCGCTAATCAATTTGACACTAATTTGTTACATACGTAGTGTAGATGGATCGAAACTGGATGTACGGTGTGAACCGTGTGAGTCAAGAGTACATTAATGGCGTGGTTGCTTTTAGAAGAGCCACGAAAGGTGATATGTTGAAGAAGGGATAAATTTTATGTACCGTCTGTGCATTGATTGCGTAATCAAGATGTTTAACAACGCGCGCAGATCGGGCGCACTTGATTCGAATGGGTTTCAAAAAAGGGTATACATGTTGGACCAGTCACGGTGAAGAGCAGATTATACCAGAAGTTAATAATGACAACATCGCCGAGGAAGTCAACGATTTGCCGGATGTGGACTGTGCTTTTGATGAGGATAGGGGGCACGATGACAATCTGGATCAGATGCTACGCGATGCAGAAGAGAACTACAGTGGGAGAGAGTTTTGTAAATTCGAGGGCTTAAGGGAGGACTCGGTGAGACCTTTGTTCCCTAGCTGCAAGCTGGGATACACAAGGTTGTCAACCGTGCTTGAACTGCTGAAATTGAAGGCAAGCAATAGTTGGTCCGATAAGAGTTTCACAGCGTTGTTAGGTCTCCTAGCGGACATCCTTCCGGAGGGAAACGTGTTGCCCAGCACCACCTATCAAGCAAAGAAGGTTATTTGCCCATTGGGAATGGAAGTAGAAAGAATACATGCATGTCCGAACGATTGTATCCTCTACCGTAAAGAGTATGTAGACATGCATGTATGTCTCGTGTGCAAAGCATCCCGATACAAGCGTCAAAATACTGCTAAGGTGAAGCAAGGACCTCCTGCTAAGATGTTGTGGTATCTGCCTGTAATCCCACGTTTGAAGCGTTTATTTGCGAACCCAAAGGAGGCAAGATTGCTGCGTTGGCACTCAGAGGAGCGTAAGAGAGATGGAAAGCTAAGACACCCTGCTGATTCTGCTCAGTGGAGAAACTTCGATTGGAGCTTCGAAGAGTTCGGTGCGGAACCGAGGAACATAAGGTTAGGGTTGAGTACGGATGGAATGAATCCTTTTGGTAACATGAGCAGCCGACATAGCACCTGGCCCGTGAATCTATGTATGTACAACCTTCCTCCTTGGCTGTGTATGAAGCGGAAGTAAATTTTGATGTCACTACTTATCCAAGGGCCGAAGCAACCTGGGAACGATATTGATGTGTACGTAGCACCATTGCTGGAAGATCTTGTGACACTTTGGACCGAAGGGGTACAAGTATGGGATGCGTACAAACGATAGAACTTCACTTTACGCGCCATGTTATTCTGCACCATCAATGATTTTCCTGCCCTTGGTAACCTGTCGGGGTATACCCTAATTCATTATTCTTTTACCATAACAAATGTTTTGGGTAGTCATTGTAAAAAAAATGACTGAAAAAAGGTTGAGATAATTTGTTTTCTACTTTCCAAAACCCTAAAAACTTGCTAATACCCCATCTGGGCGGATGGTATGCTGGAGGATATAAGGTTGGGTACTAATGTAGCCCAAGCCATGCTGTGGTGTGGTTGACATGTGGTGAGAACCGCCCAGATAACTTTAAAGACTTAATCTTGTGATGACCTCCTATTACAAAACAGTACAACCACAAGTCTATAATGGTGTCGACCTGGCTAAATAATTTGTGTCCATCAGTACTAGTTACACCAGGTAGATGTCTCGTAATGCCATAGGCCTCTGAGCCTGTGGGTTGGGGAGTTCTTGGCGCAAGGTGGGGTTTGGGGGCATGGTTGACGCGGGTGCGAGAGCGTAATCACTCTCAGACGAAACCTTAGTAGGTGTAACAAACACTGGGGGATCCATTGTAAAGGTCTTGTCGTAATCTCCCTTGATTCACATGTCTAAGGAAACGTGTGTATATATCAAGATGATTATCTCTTTGTGGGTAAAGTGTATACTCTCTGCAGAGAAATAAAAACTGTTCGAACAACCGTGCCCACAGTCACGGGCGAGCATAGAAACTTACAATAGTTAGTTCTATTTCAAAACAACTTTGTAGGTGGGTTGAAAATTGTGACGGGCTCATCTGGCCCTTGATTTGAATTTTCATGGGTAATCCTACTCAGTGTTGGTAATAGGTGGGTGTAACCACCATCAAAAATAAGCATGAGGTGGAGGTAGCCTCCGCTGTATTTAATATTGCACAAATATTCTCTTAAGAAAACTTGTTTTAGTCAAAATGCTAGGTGCTAGGACTTTCTAATTATGCGTATTTATAAATGTTGCTTTATGCAAATAAAAGAACCTGAGCCATCCTTGTTAAGCCCTGCATTTCTATAATTGCATCTGCTGTGTTAGCTCGCGAGCACGGAAGTTGTGCTCACCCTCGCTCTTTCCCCCAAACCCTCAGAATCAGTCGACCAGGACAACTACGCGTATGTGGAGGAGCAATGATTTGACGACCAAGACCAGGGCGAGAAGTAGTGAAGTCCGTAGTCTAGGGCTCGCCACAGTCTAGCTAGCTCCGCAGGTGTCGGCGCACAACCAATATTCACCAACTCTTTGGTTAATATCGGTTGTACGTAAGTCACCGCAGTCGCTCGCCTGTGAGGAGTTGCACCCTGCCCCCTTTTGCTTTCGTGCATGCTTCTTGAAGTTGTGTAATGAATATATTTAGCCTGACCGGCCCTCTTTTGTAAACCCGACCCGACGTGGTCTATTTAACTCTGTGGTTGTAATATTATGTTTGGTATGGTCTACGATGTATGAAATGATCCAGTGTATTTTGTGTGCGCTACCTACTGATCCAGGGAGTAGCGCGGTGATATCACAAAGGATTCTGGATTAAGAAAATCCAGGTCCGACAACTCGGGCTTGGGTGCGGCGGATCCGAGAGGCTGTCTTCGACACGCAGGACGCCGTCGAGCACTACTTCCTCAGGGACGACCTCTCCGGGTGTCTTAAACTGCTAATATACGTACTGCGTTTATTGATTAGTTTAATTTTGCCAAATCTAGATTTCTAAATTTGAATTCGATTAGAATTAAGGATTTTACTATAATTTATAATTTAATTCCGAATGGTATATAATATATACTTTTCCAACTTCAATTCACATTATATAGTTATATTTGGCTACATAATTTTAGTTGTTAAATTTGAATTAATATACAGAGTGGATTTTTTAATTTTGTAATTACAAATTTGGTTTCCTAATTTACTTCAATTTGATTAAGTTTTAATCCAATATTTAAATGTATGTGTTCTGAATCTAAATGTACTTCAGTTAAACGTACTGAAGTTACATATTATGAGTTGAGCTTAAATTCTTATTTATTTTGATTCCAAATTTGATTTAATTGAGAGCAACTTTTGATTCATAATTTTAATTCATACAATCTCAATTTGAGTTTAGACACGTCTGTTGAATTTTAATTCATAATATGATATATTTTTTTAGAACTATGCGATTGGCCTACACAATTGCACGGGTACGGGGTATATTATATCGTATAAAATTTTCTTTGTGAATCACAAATGTTAAAATTCCTATTTCACAAACAAAACACATTTATGTTACTTAGTTTCATATTTAGTTAGCGCGATTTGTTTTGAGGTCTCTTCCCCTACGTGAAATAGAGGATTTGGAGGTGGACCTATCTAACAAATTTACATACTCGTAGCCTTTGAATTGTAGGTAATACTATTTATCTCTTTTTTATTATTTAAAATTAATACATATTTTTTAAAGATAACTATGAAATGGTTTGCTTTAAAATTAGTCTCCACCAAATTAAAGGCTATGAATTATTCCAAATTCTTATATCACCGAGCCAATTATCAAATCACCTGTCATTAAGGTCCACCAGTTATTTATTTTACGAGAATTTATAGTGTATTTCACTTTTTTTTTATCAGTTGCAAATCACCTGTCATTAGCTTGTCATGTAATAATATATATAGATTTAATATAACATTGGATTGGGTTTTAAGTCTGAATTTCATTTAGTTCCTATCTAATCTGGATAGACATGATGCTGAAACTAAAGCGTGGAACTTCATTCTCCTGGGACTTGGGAGTGAAGGTATCCGAGCTGGATCCACACACTAGCGTCAGACTCTCGGCGAGCTTCCCCACGCAACTGCGCGTGCGGCGCAATTTATCCCGCAAGATTGCCGCTATCAACTCGAGAACAAGGACGTGTACAGGGTCGATGGTCATTCATCTCTTTGATTCCGAGGGCTACAACGCAAAGTTGGATCTTACCCATAATCACTACTATGCAACTACTCCTACCCACACGGGTGGGAGCGGAACTGCCCCAGCGGGGAACAAAGACTTGGTAAAAATTAAAAAGATATTATTTCATTTATATTTTACATATTTGTAATATGAGATGACATGAGTATATATATTATTATTTCATTTATATTTTACATATTTGTAATATGAGATGACATGAGTATATATATTAAGATTTAAATTTTGAAGTTATATTGTGGATATCGTGAGGATATGTGCACGATCTCAGGATGATGAGTCAATTGGCAATGGCTTTGTTGGTTTGCAAAATCTCGCGTTTTCGGGGTTTGCTTCTTCTTTGTCGGACCACGGTCGATCGACCGGCGTTGAGGGGCGGTCAGACCGCCCGTGTGACGGTCGGACCGCCAGTGGTGGCCGGTCGGACCGGCCTGACCTAAAGTTGGATTTTGAGGCTAATCCAAAAATAGGTTGTGTAGGCAGGTGAGGGGAGTCTCCTGGATGTGGTTTCATCTTTTTTGGAGCTCCCAGTCAAAAGTTCTATTGAGTTGAAAATTCGAAGGTTTGGATTTTCAAGCCGGTATTTTGCTAAGTCTGTTTGACCGGTCCGACCGCCGTTGTGGGAGCGGTCCGACCGGCCTGATATCGGTCGGACCGGCCCTGTGGGGCGGTCAGACCGGCAGTCACTTGGAGGTGAGCCAAGTGTTGCATTGATGCGTGTTGATTGTGTTTTATGCTTAGTTATCAATGCTTTATTGATGTATATAGCATTGCGGAACTAACGTGGGTCAAGTTGTGAAGAACTTGTTCCGGAAGCGGTTTGTTTGTCTATTGTGCGGTGGCTTGCGTGTCAACGACGTCAGCGGTGAGTGGATCGGGACTACGCTTGGAGAGCCGAGGTCCGTAACGATCGTGGATACCGGGAGGTCGTGTGACTCAAGCATGGTGCGAGAATGGACAAGATGGATCGAACGGTGGTTCGGTGCATTTGGTTGGATCGGCGGTGCGGATATCGGTGCGAGTCTCTCGAGGTTCCGAGGATTCGGACAAGAGAGGCTTGGCGTCGATGAGAACCGCTGATCAACCTACACGTGGTGAAGCAGGCGATTGCTTCAACAGATTAGTATGTGGGTCCCATGGGTGAGTGGGCCCCAATTGTGTAACTCTAGTCCTCTCTAGTATAAATAGGAAAGGGAGAAGGAAAACCTTTGAGGCATTCATTTGGTTTCCCCTTGCTTTTCTAGGGTTAGGGTTTGGAGAGGAAGAGAGGAGAGATTGTATGCTCCTTGAGTGAGCTCTTGTCCTCCTTGTTGGAGTGGCTTTGTAAGCATCTTGTGAGATCAATCAATCTTGTGATGCTTGCTTGAGAGATCATTTGTCTCCTCTTTGTGTTCTTCTCTCATTTGGATGAACTTGGTGCTTCCTTGATTCAAGGGTTTTACTTGGTCTCTTGACCCTTTTGTCTTGCTTTGGTGTGTTGGAATACTCCTAGAATCATCTAGACCATCAATCCCCACAAGCAAGTCTTGAATCAAAGATTTTCATATTTCTAGGGTTTGTGCACTTCTTCGTTTAAATCCTTGAGAGATTGTTTCGCGAAGTGGATCCAAGGATCGTCGCTAGAAATAGGTCTCCAATATCATTAGGGAGGTGTGCTCAAATTTGGTCAAGTTTCATTGGTTGAATCAAAAGTTGGATCAAATTTCGTTTTGGATTTGGGGTGGATTTTTCAAGATCTTTGGGTCGAACCGGTCCGACTGGTCTTGTAACGGCGGTCCGACCGCCAGTATATTCGCATCATTTGTCTTCGCCGGTCGAACCGTTGTCCACCGGTCCGACCGCCGATTAGTTGCTTGGCCGATCATTGGTTGAACGTCGGTCAGACCGCCCTTGGTAACCGGTCCGACCGCCAGTGCCCAGATCAACCCTTTGAGCTTAAGTCTCCACATTTGTGTCGTGTGGTTGTCGGGTTTGTCGAGTTCAAAGACAAGGCTTCCATTGTGCTTCTCGATCTTCTTAGCTCTCATAGCTAAAGGAGTAAAGTTCGTGTTGAATTCGACTTAGGCGAGAAAATTGTGAAAGCGCCTATTCACCCCCTCGATCGCCTTTCCGGTCCTACAAGTGGTATCGAGCCGGTTAGCTCTTTTCTATAGATCTTAACCGGTCTTTGGAGCCATGGCGACCGAGCGATATTCAATCAGGCCACATGTTTTTGATGGAGTTGATTTTGCATATTGGAAGGCCCGAATGGAGGCCTACATCGAGGCTCAAGGGCACGCGATTTGGCTTAAGGTGAAAAACCCTTATGTCGTGCGGTAGATGACAATTTGATCACTCGGATGTGGAGAACAACAAATAGGGCTCGGAATTTTTTGATTCAAGGCCTTAGTCGATCGGAGTTTGAGCGTGTCGCTCATTTGCTGTCTGCTCATGAGATCTGGCGGACTCTTTGTGATTATCATGAAGGGTCCACTGCGATCAAGGAAGTGAGACAGAACCAGCTTAAGAAAGCATACTCCAAGATCGAGCAAAGACCTGGTGAATCTTTAGATGAGCTGTGGGGGAGATTTTCTAAAATTCTTCATGATCTCCGCGCTGTTGATCTTGTATTTTCTGAGTCTGAAAATGCACGCCAACTGTTGGGTGCTTTGGATGTGAAGGTCTGGGGGATGAAGATCACTGCCATCAATGACAACACTGTCATGAGTGAGCTTACCATGGATAAGCTTTACTCGAGGTTGAAGACGCATGAGATTGATTTCATCTCGCGTCTCCCCACGACAGAGCCGATGGCTTTAGTGGTTGACAATTCTAAGGGTAGATATGCTGATTCTTTTAATGTTAGCTCATCTGGATTTTCTTTGTCTGCTTTGCATTCCTTGAGCGATGAGCAACTTGAGAGACTACCCGAGGATGACTTAGCCCTCCTATCCACAAAATTCACGAGAGCCTACAATAATGTGAGGAGTAGGAGGAGAGGTGGACCTATCACATGCTTTGAATGTGGTGAGCTAAACCACATTCGCTCTAGATGCCCCAAGCTGAAGGGCAAGGAGGAGAAGGAGTCACAAAGGCATTCTCAAGCGAGGGATGCTAAGTCCAAGAAGACAAACTATCGCAAGTTTGTCAGCCGAGTCCTTGAAGCTCTAGAGGATGTGAGCATGGAAGATGTGGACTCGGAGTCGGAGGACGACAAGAGTGACTCCCGTGGCAAGAAGAAGGCACGTGATTTCACAGGCATGTGCTTTATGGCTAAGAACAGCCACGACAGCTACTCCTCCAACAAATGAGGATCCTTTCAGTGATCCCGATGAGGTATGCCCTTCACTTCCTGACATGAAAAGGGCTTTAGTGCTTGCTGAACAAAAATTGCATAAGCAAGCTAAAGTGATCAAGAAACAGGATACAATGATTGATAATTTGAACCTAGAAGTGGTTAGGCTCAAATCCATTAATCCTGATGATTTCTGTGATTCATGCTCTAGCTTGCTTAATGAATTGTCAAGCTTGAATAATGCTCATTCCTCTGTTAAAGAACAATTGAAAATGCTCTTTACGAACTAGAATCTCTCAAGTCTAGTTACATTTGCATGAATGCCATTCCGCTTGATGTGACTGCTTTAGAAGCTATTCCTTTAAATTGCTCAAACTGTGCTTTGCTAGAATTGAAACTGGATAGCTCTTTAAAAGAATTGCAAAAATTTGATGCTAGTCACACTTGTTCTCATTGTAAGAATAATCGAATTAAAATGCAAGAGATGATGAAATAGTTGCTTATTCTAGAATTGCCTCTTGTGAAAATTGCCCTAAGCTTACAATTGAGATTGAAGCTTTAAACAAGACTCTTGAAGAGAAAGCTAAAATTGAAAGATCTATATCTCTTACTGCTTCCAAGAAAGTTATTGATTCTTCCTCTTGTATGTTGCATGCTGAAATTGAAACGCTATTGGTAAGATACAAGAGGCTTTTAGAGTCAAATTTAAGGAGCAGTTGAATAGGATTGAGAGTCCTATTGTGTGTCTTATGAGGCTCGAAAGTGGAAGTCGATCTTCTTAAGAGCAAACATGTTGAGGCAATCGATTCTCTAAAGTGCTCAAATTGTGGAGTTTTGGCAAAAGAGAACGATCACCTCAAAATGACTCTTGAGAGGTTTTCTAGCGGGAAAAAGAAGCTCAACTTGATTCTAGATCAATCCAAGGTGAGTGTGAAAACAAAGGGCCTAGGCTTTAAATCCCTAGAGCTTTCCAAGAATCTCACTCCAAAGATTGCTAGAATTGTGAAAAGTGGTTTGGTTGAGCAAGAATCTTCTTTGTCTTCAAAGGTTGTTCTTAAATCAGAGATTCTGCTCAATCTCTTTCTAGCAAGAAAGGTGTTTCTGTCTCTCAGTCACGGACCCTCAAAAGGTCAAGTACCACTTGCACCTTCTCGCAAGAAAGAGGGCCACACGGTTGAGTTTTGCTTCCTGAGAGCAAAGATTGAGAGGAAAGAGAGGATGAGCGCTTTGAGATCCATTAGAGGAGTCTCTTCTTCAATGATAGTCTCTAGAGCCAGGCGACCTATTCGATGTACCACATACGAGCCTAGGCGTGTAGAGAATCTTGTTGACTCTTTTGGTGGGTCCAGCAAAGTGTGGTTTAGGATATCATGAGGATAGACCACGGGTAGCACCTAGACAGGGGAGTATCGGTCTTTTGGTAGATCGTTTTGGAGAGGTCCGTGGTGCTCATGGGCATTCTTATGATTTTGTGCCTAATCATTTTTCTCGCGCTTCTTTTGCTATTCCTGCATCGTCCATCTCGATCTCGACACCCAGATTTTCTATCTCAAATCCCAGTACTGAGGCTTGGATGTTTTGAGGGAATTTGCTTTTTCCGTTTTTCATTGTATCATAATGCATTTTTATTTCAAATGTCGTGCATTGCATAATAAAAATTGTGGAGCTTTGAGTATTATCCTTGTATGGCTTGATTTCATACTCTATACCTTGTCATATCAAGTGATAGTCCGCCGGACTTCTTTTATGGCTCTTCGTGTTTTGGCTTAGCTTTTCCCTTGCTAGCTTTATATCTGTGAGCAAATTGAATCGAATCATGTCTTGTTGGATCTTGTGACTAGTTTTGCTCTAGTGATCCTCTTATGATTCTTGCCATGTCTTACAAGTGAATTGAGTCTTGAACTTACTTTGAGATGAAAATGAGCTTTTATCTTCTTAAGTCAAGCAAATGAAAAAAGGATTTTCTCGTGCGAAAAAGCCGATCTCACCAATCCTTTCTCATGAGACGGCTTGCCATTGCACTAGGCATGAACTCGGGGAGTTTTGGATGACCTAGACCACTCTTTTAAGCTTTTAAGCTTGAGATGGTCGCAGAAGGCTTGAGATCTAGCACAAGAAAAAAAGAAGAGAAAGAAAAGAAAATTTGCACAAAAGGGCTAAGTGCTTGAGCTTTGCTTCAAAAGAATTCTCTTAATGCTCAAAATGCCTCAATTCTGTTTTGAGTCTCTTTACGCTTATAGACATGGCTTGACTCATTTTTGGTTGCTTTTAGTGAATCTATGACATTGAGCAACCTTTCATGGTTTTAATTCATTAATATCAGATTACGCTATCTTGGTTTTAGCTTTGAAAGACATGTTTTGCCATGATTGAATATAGCTTCTACTCTTTATATGGCTTGGTATATGTCTTGTCTTGTCTACATAGATAATGGTCATGGCTCCTTTTGCTTAATTTCAAATAAAGTCATTTCTTCATGCTCGTTCTTCTCTCATGCATCTTGATGAATTCATTGTCAAAGGGGAGAAGGATTGAAGAAAATCTTTGCTTTAGCTTTTGGTTCACATAAGGTTTCATGCATAAAAGAACACACACACACACACACACAAAAAAAATTTGTGAACCTTTTGAAAATTTGTGATCATAGTGAGTTGAGTCTCTGGGTTTTATTGCCTTTTTCTCGATTTGAATTGAAATTCAAGAAGACTCACAATGATCAAAGGTCAAATAGAACTTATTGTCTTTCATATGGACCTTAGTGAGATTTTTGGCCATCTTACGGATTTTGAATCCTTTTGTGCGTTCAATGCCTTATCTCACTTGCCTTCACTATTCGAAGCCGACTTGGTCGCTTCTAAGCTTTTTCTTGCTTATGGACCAAGTTGTGCCTTTATCTAAAACGGCGATTTTACTTTTCATTTGAAAACCACATTTTCTTGAAATTGCCAATGTGTTCATCAAGGGGAGATTGTGGATATCGTGAGGATATGTGCACGATCTCAGGATGATGAGTCAATTGGCAATGGCTTTGTTGGTTTGCAAAATCTCGCGTTTTCGGGGTTTGCTTCTTCTTTGTCGGACCACAAAGGTCCGACGGGCGTTGAGGGGCGGTCAGACCGCCCGTGTGACGGTCGGACCGCCAGTGGTGGCCGGTCGGACCGGCCTGACCTAAAGTTGGATTTTGAGGCTAATCCAAAAATAGGTTGTGTAGGCAGGTGAGGGGAGTCTCCTGGATGTGGTTTCATCTTTTTTGGAGCTCCCAGTCAAAAGTTCTATTGAGTTGAAAATTCCGAAGGTTTGGATTTTCAAGTGGTATTTTGGCTAAGTCTTTTGACCGGTCCGACCGCCGTTGTGGGAGCGGTCCGACCGGCCTGATATCGGTCGGACCGGCCCTATGGGGCGGTCAGACCGGCAGTCACTTGGAGGTGAGCCAAGTGTTGCATTGATGCGTGTTGATTGTGTTTTATGCTTAGTTATCAATGCTTTATTGATGTATATAGCATTGCGGAACTAACGTGGGTCAAGTTGTGAAGAACTTGTTCCCGAAACGGTTTGTTTGTCTATTGCTGTGCAGGTGGCTTGCAGGTCAACGACGTCAGCGGTGAGTGGATCGGGACTACGCTTGGAGAGCCGAGGTCGAGCGATCGGGGATACCGGTGAGGTCGTGTGACTCAAGCATGGTGCAGAATGGACAAGATGGATCGAACGGGTGGTTCGGTGCAGCTGGTTGGATCAGGCGGTGCGGATATCGGTGCGAGTCTCTGGGAGGTTCCGAGGGGATTCGGACAAGAGAGGCTTGGCGTCGATGAGAACCGTGATCAACCTACGTGGTGAAGCAAAGCGATTGCTTCAACAGATTAGTATGTGGGTCCCATGGGTGAGTGGGCCCCAATTGTGTAACTCTAGTCCTCTCTAGTATAAATAGGAAAGGGGGAGAAGGAAAACATTTGAGGCATTCATTTGGTTTCCCCCCTTGCTTTTCTAGGGTTAGGGTTTGGAGAGGAAGAGAGGAGAGATTGTATGCTCCTTGAGTGAGCTCTTGTCCTCCTTGTTGGAGTGGCTTTGTAAGCATCTTGTGAGATCAATCAATCTTGTGATGCTTGCTTGAGAGATCATTTGTCTCCTCTTTGTGTTCTTCTCTCATTTGGATGAACTTGGTGCTTCCTTGATTCAAGGGTTTTACTTGGTCTCTTGACCCTTTTGTCTTGCTTTGGTGTGTGGGAATACTCCTAGAATCATCTAGACCATCAATCCCCACAAGCAAGTCTTGAATCAAAGATTTTCATATTTCTAGGGTTTGTGCACTTCTTCGTTTAAATCCTTGAGAGATTGTTTCTGCGAAGTGGATCTGAAGGATCGTCGCTAGAAATAGGTCTCCAATATCATTAGGGAGGTGTGCTCGAAATTTGGTCAAGTTTCATTGGTTGAATCAAAAGTTGGATCAAATTTCGTTTTGGATTTGGGGTGGATTTTTCAGTACTGGACTGAACCGGTCTGACCGGTCTTGTAACGGCGGTCCGACCGCCCGTATATTCGCACATTTGATCGCTGGTCGAACCGTTGTCCACCGGTCCGACCGCCGATTAGTTGCCGGTCGATCCATTGTTGAGCGTCGGTCGACCGCCCTTGGTAACCGGTCCGACCGCCAGTGCCCCGATCAACCCTTTGAGCTTAAGTCTCCACATTTGTGTCGTGTGGTTGTCGGGGTTTGTCGAGTTCAAGACAAGGCTTCATTGTGTGCTTACTGATCTTCTTAGCTCTCATAGCTAAAGGAGTAAAGTTCGTGTTGAATTCGACTTAGGCGAGAAAATTGTGAAAGCGCCTATTCACCCCCCCCCCTCAGTCGCCTTTCCGGTCCTACATATATATTGTGAAAAATATGCATAATTATTTGTAACTTAATATCTTAAGTCATACTAACGAGTAAAACTTTTATGTTTAAACTATAATTTTAATCTCTACGGGTTCAGGTCCTTGGAGGGAACAAGGACTGGTCACTTTTCCATATGAACCTTGGCGGGGACAAGGCGGAAATGGCCGGCGGGGCTGCGAAGGCGCCCCTGGCCATCCCCCACCATTGCCACCACTACCTACCCCTATCCCATCTTCCATAATAATTCTCTTATTACCCACCCATTAAAACCGTTCAGACCACACTGCCCCATTCACCATCCCCTCCTCTCTCTCCTCCCCAAAACGCTCTTGCTCAGTTAGGGATCGGCGCCACCTTTGCTATTCCCGTGCGAAGGAGAGGGCGGCGGCTGGTTCCAAGGACCAGAGGGATCACCGCCGCCTCTATTAGATTGATGCCACCACTTGTAGCTTGTAGAATAATATTAATATTAATACTTACAAAAATAAGAAATATTTATGTGATCGGGTGGGGTGGCCTCTAACCTTCATCCGCCTACCCTAGTGTGTTGATGAGGACATCACTCCTTCGGATACAAACACCAACGCTTCTCAACTTATGGGACCAATGACTAGGGCAAAAGCACAACAATTAAACTATCAGGTAAACTCGTTCTTAGGAGTAAATAATATTTCCGCTGAGAATCCGATACTTCCTAAGACTTGTCATTTTCTTGTTCTTAGAAATCATGGAGAGGAGGAGCCAACTCAAGGCAAGAGGAACACATCAAGGACTTCACCTAATTTGTCCATCTCCTCCAATTCAGCTGCATTCAAGTCTACTTTATCGGGCCGACGAATTTAGGCTTATTATCCATGGTGCTATGACACATTTATTTTGGGTCATGGGCCTTGTATTGCTTGGGCTCAAGTGGAAGACACCACCCAAGCTTTGGCCACCTCCTAGCCGACGCCCCCTACCTAGGGCACCACCTCCTGGCTGCAACTCATACAGGAGCCGCCGCCCCCTTTTGCAAAACTCGGGTTTTATTTTTAGATTATTCTGCATAGCAGTTTCACCGCACGTTGGTTTGAGGAACCCCAACTTTGTGAGCTTCATCATTATTCGGAATACAATTCCAGATTGCATCTTCTACTTTCCTGTTTGTGTTCTCGATTCGCATGCAGGAGATGGCCTTCTTGGCAAGGTCAACCGTGTTCGGCACGATTGATAACCATCAGAGCAGTGGTGTAGTGATTGTGAGGGGTTTGATCCATTTTGGTCGGAGCCTTTGGATCATCAATGTGGTGATCTCCACAATTGACATATCACTACCTTTCGGAAGATCGGGCCACGACCACATTAGGTGGTATTAGAGAAAAGGTTGCTCGTTAGGTAATCACTATTATTTCCCCCTTTTAGATTAGTTGTTGTTCGCCGTCCTAAATACTCCAGAAAATTAGTCCAAAAAAATAATTTATTTGTCGTGTTCTTCCGCTGTTCCATCACCCTTTGTGCCTTTACAATTTTTGTCTTTGATTCACGTTGTTGAATTTGTGTCCTTTGTCTAAGTCGTGTTGCTGGTTTAGAGTCGTGTTCTTGGTCTCTAGTCGTCACCCTCCGCTGCCACGCCGACACCAAACGCTTACCGCGCAAACCAAATCGCCCCGCCGCTCATCCCTACCGCGGCCACCAATTTGCCATGCCACCACCCACTGTTGGGGCACTCCAACACCTTGTCGCCGCTGCACCTTGCGCTACTGTGATAGCCAAAGTCCCTGCCGCGGCAAACCCTAACCAAGATTGCTTTCGGTTTGTGACAGAGAGAAAAAAAAAGAGAAAAAAGAGAAAAGAAAAGAAAAAAGTGGTTGTTTTCATGCAGCTAGAAGGATTCATCTGACTTTGGCAACCCGATAAAAAATTAAAGTTTAGAGAGAGATAGTTTGTGACCTTTATACCCCTGCCTTCTACAAAAAGTTTGTGACCCATATACCTCCCCAGACCCAGAAGAGGATTTTGAAGAGTTTTGAGTCAAGTGCACATTCGCAAAAAAAGCAAAAAAGAGAAACAAAAGCAATCAGGTTTGCTTGCATCCTTTGAATCCTTGGTGTTTGGTCATTGGTTTTAGTCGGCGTTGTGCTAGAGCTAAAAACACTTTTTAGACCAGCAACCGTGACAAGTATTTTGGACCTTTATTCAGCTTTGCTAATCGGGTTATAGTTTTTACTAATCCTTGCTACATATTTTGCATTCCGAGCTCCACCTACTCTTAATCAGAACAGGTCCCCTCTTGCAATCGTACCCACGCTCAACACGGTACACGAACCAACCACCGGCTGTATCACGTGCTGTGTTGGTAAGAACACTTGTAAGAGTGTGGTAAGACGCTTGAGAGTGTGCGATTCCACCTTCCATCACCTAGTAGTTGATAGGGATAATAACTTTGTGTTGTCTTTTGTTTTATACTAACCATGATAGGTGACTCGTCTAACGAGAAAGTGTGTGTTTTAAAGGGAGAGCTCATGACGCTTTTGGATGAACAACGCATTACCATTAATGAGGACATTGACAAAAAGCTTCAAGCTACTACGACCACATTGCAGCGCTCAATCAACGATAATATTGCAGTGCTCATTACATACCTGGGAAGAATGGTGAATCGACCACCTAACAATGGACGCGAGTATGATCATGATGCAGCCCAAGATTTTGAGGTGGGAGATGATAATTAGAGGAGAAACCGCGATGTTGGTGCTGCTTTTGCTGACCAAGATGCACGTCAACGACACCGCCTACATCACAACCGTCACAGTATGGGAAGTAATAATTTTTAACACCACAATGCTCGTGTTAATGATGACCCATTTGCTAAAATTAAATTTACCATACCATCTTTTGCAGGTGTTTATGATGCTGAAACTTATCTAGATTGGGAGATGGAAGTTGAACAAAAATTTAATACCCATATAGTTCCTAAAGTGCAAGAGTCAGACAAGCTACTAGTAAATTTAAAGATTTTGCTATCATTTGGTGGAATCAAGTAGTTAATTCTGGCTTAACACCTGATACATGGGATAGATTAAATGTAGCTATGCGTGCTAGATTTATTCTTCCTGCTTTTAAACGTGATATGCGTAAGAAATTATAAAATTTAGACCAAGGTAATAGATTTGTGGAGGAATGTTACGGGGGCTTAAGGATGAGGAGGATAAGATGACTCGCTTTTATGGGGGCTTAAGGCATGAAATTCAGGACATAGTTGATTACAAAGAGTATACTGGTATCAATAGGTTGTTCCAGCTTGCTTGTTTGACAGAAAAGGAATTACTGGTGTAACGTCCCCGTTTTTCGGATATGGATAGTATTTACTATTTGGTTTTCAGTTTTCAAAATGTATGTCAAATTATCGTATATTTTCAAATTCTCTAGCTTCTAGCTAAGCTCGGGTTTGTATTTCAAACCACTTTGAAATTCTTGAATTCAAAATTCAAGTTTGAATTCTCCTTTTCAATTTTGGGCCCTATTCTTTTTGAACTCCTCTTTTTCTTGGGCTCAGCCCGTACCTCCCTTGGGCCCCGACCCATCTCCCTTCCCCTTCCTGACCTTTCCCCGGCCCTCTTCCCCTTGGCCTCCTTTTTTTGGCACAGCTGCCCTTGCCTCCCCCTACCCTTGTTCTACCCTAGGCACTGGGTCACGCCCGCTGCAGCGCACGCGCGCCCCTGTCGCCACCCACGCCGCTCTGCGCACGCTCGTGCTCCCACCCTACCTTGTTGCCTACGCCACTTGCCCAGGGCGCCAAAGTTGTCACCGCTCCTGCGTTGCTCCTGTCAGCAAGCCGCTCCCTCTCGGCCGCCTCCGTTAACCCCCTGACACCGCACCTGCTCCTGTGGACTCCAGCGCCCTCCCTCTCATCTCGTCTTGTCCCCGTGACGCCATGCCGCCCGATCCGAGCTCTACGCCCGCATCACCGGTGTCGCCGTTGCATCAGCAAGCCCCTCAAATCTTCACCCCCTCGTCTTTTTCTCGCTCCCCCCTTTTTCCTGCAAATCATCTTGTCGAGTAGTTAGTAATTCATAAGATAATGAATGTAAAAAAGAAATTAAGACTAAGAATTGAAGTTATATTAATAACTTTATCCTAGCCCTCGACTATTTGCTTAGTTTATTTAGAGAAACTAAGTAAATAGTGTGAAAATAGTTTCCTTAAAAAAAGATGTCTGGTTAACTTATAGTTTTCGATCACGATTATCATGTACTGGTCATAAGAGTAGGAGTGAGTCAACACTAGGAAGTTCCTTCTAGTGCGTAAGACCACATGCAGAAAAAAAAAGACTTCAACTATGTGATGTTACACTCTCCAACCAGATTAATCAAATCAAGAGCAGCAACTTGAGTTAGACAAACATCTGTAGTACCTTAAAAATTCATTCGACCTTTTCCAATGGACTCGGTCGGTTTGCCCTGGTAGCAACATTTAGAGACAGGATGACGCTAGGAAGTTCCTTCTAGTGGGCAGGACCACGTGCAGAGAGGAAAGACTTTGTTTAGGTGTTGTGTCTTTCTCCGACCAGTTGTAACGAACTGAGTTTACCAAAAGTAGTCAAACAAATTACAAAACTGTACTCTGCTTAGAGTATTTTTCAATATGAATAAAGAAATAAACTAAGGTGAAAAGAGTTGGTTTGACAATATTTCGACCATGTTTGTTGAATCCGAGCTCTTTGTGTTGGCAGCAAAAGTGAGGAGCGAGTCGACGCTAGGAAGTCCCTTCTAGTGGGCAGGACAACGTGCGGAGAGGAAAGACTTCGACTAGCTGACGTTACCGTCCTTTCAACCAGTGTAAATAAAGGCAATGTGTTTTTAATAAATTATCAAAAAAATTATCAAAGCGCTACTCAAAGTAAGACAATAAAGATAGAAAAAAACCTGATGCTTTATTGTGGGGATGGTTGGTTACACATAAAATTTGCGTAACTAGTTGATATTCCAAGAATTAGAGAGTACCTGGCCATCTTCCATTGCCAATCGTACCGAACCTAGTCGCGTAACTTCGACCGCTGTGTAAGTACCTTCCTACTTGGAAAAAAGTTTGTTCCGATTAGACAGTGATTGAATTGTCTTTAATACCAAGTCACCTACAGCAAGGCTATGAGGTTAGACCTTATGATCCTAGTATTTGCTCAGGACTTATTGGTAGACTGCTAAACGGATTAAGGCTTAATTTCTCTTCTCTTCAATTAGGTTGATGTCATCTACTCGAAGTTGTTCCTGGATAGAGTTGTTGAAAGCTTCGACCCTTGTCGACCTTATTTTAGTTCTTGTGGAAGCATGGATTGAACACCGAAAAGTAGGAAAAAAGGTGTTTCACCTGTAGCCCGACTAGCAGTCGCACGAACTGCCCATAATACTGAGGGTAATTCTTGTACCTGAGCCCTCGAGCGCTTGATAAGCTGGTCGAATACTCGAGTTTTGATTCTCTGCATTATTTGGCCATTCTCTCTTTTGACTACCCCATTGCTTTGACGGTGGGTAATAGAAGCATAACACAATTTTCGACTGCCCCATTACTTGTGATCGAGAAAAGTCATACGAGTAAGCTAGTCTACAAGGAAATTATCCTTTCGAGGGATAAATTGTACCTCAAAACGAAAAAAAATGCTTTTCAAGCTTTTGAACTTTCGATAAATACCGAGACATGGTCGTGTTAGAGCATTGATACTCTTTTCTGACCTGATTCACGATTAGTTTAGAGTCTCCTCTCATGAGTAGTAATCGAATCTCGAGCGCTTTCATATCTCGTATGCCAGCCAATAAACCTTCGTATTCCACCACGCTGTTAGTGGTAGGAAAGTGTAATTAAATAGCATGCTCCAAGGTCTCTCCTGTAGCAGATTCTAGGACCACCCCAGCCCCCGATCCACTTAACGTAAGTGACCCATTAAAGTACATCGTCCATTGGTCGTGGGAATCGTACTGGGGATCCTAAACAGGTTCAGGATTTGTCCATTCGGCGGCAAAGTCTGCCAAGATCTGGGATTTAATGGCAGTTCGGGACACGAAATGGAGGTCAAACACCCTAAGTTCTATTGACCATTTTGCCATACGTCTCGCTGCTTCCCTGTTCTGGAGGACCAATCCTAAGGGAAACTTAGACGGTACAATTATCTTGTCAGCTTGAAAATAATGACGTGGTTTCCTCGAAGACATGAGGAGTGCATATAGAAGTTTTTGGATCTGAGGTTAGCGCTCCTCAGGCCCTTGTAAAACTTCACTTACGTAGTAAACTAGTCGTTGGACGTTTTCACGTTCTGCGACCAGTATTGCGCTCACTGCCTGTGGCCTAGCAGCTAGATAAATTAAGAGTGTCTCTTCTGGTTTCAGAGAAAACAAAATGGAAGCACTCGTAAGATACCTTTTGACATCCTTAAAGGCTGTGTTTGCCTCTTCTGATCACTCGAAACCCTCATGCTTCCTTAGAAGTTTGAAGAAAGGAAGGCCTTTTTCTCACAGTCGTGCAATGAAATGATGTAAAGCCGCCATGCACCCAGTGACTTTCTGGACTTATTTCTTCGTGGTTGTAGGGCACATTGTTTCAATGTCCTTTATCTTTTCAAGATTTGCTTCGATTCCTCGTGTGGAGACAAGGAATTCAAGCAATTTTCCTGAAGAGACTCCGAACACACATTTTTCAGAATTGAGGTTCAAATGGTGTTTTCTGGTGTTGTTGAATGTTTCTTGCAAGTCAGACATATGATTAAGTTGCTCAATTCTTTTTACGACTAGATCGTTAACATAGACTTCCAAATTTCAGCCTAGTTGAGGTGAAAAAGTCGATTGCATCAAGTGTTCAAAAGAAGCGCCATCATTTTTAAGCCAAATGGAATTTTAACATAGCAAAATATTTCAAATGGTGTAATAAATACAGTCTTTTCTTTGTCTTCTAGATACATATTAATCTGATGGTAACCAGAATATGCATTTACAAAACTTAATACTTCACAACCAGCATTAGAATCAACCAACTGATCGATACGAGGTAAAGAAAAATCATCTTTTGGACAAACTTTATTCAGATCAGTGAAGTCTACACAAATACACCACTTGTCATTAGACTTCCTAACCAATACAAGGTTAGCCAACCACTCTGGGTGGTCGAATTATCTTATAAAGCTTGCTTTAAGTAGCTTGTCCAATTTTGATCTGATAGGATCTCATCGATCAGGTGCAAATCTTCGTAATTTTTGTTTTTATGGGTTTCTTGTCAGGCTGTAAAGCTAGCATGTGCTTCATCACCTCCCCGTGGACTTTGGGCGTGTCGGATGCTTACCACGCGGGGACATCTGTGTTAGCTCGGAGGAAAGTGACGAGAGTGTCTTCCTATTTGGAGTCAGAAGTATCCCCCATGCGAACGGTCTTCGAGGGCTCCTCTGGATCCAAAGGAAACTCTTTGACCTGGTCGTTCGGTTTTGGTGCGGCTTTAGGCTTCGACTACTTGGTCGAAGGCTGCTCCTTACTTTCTTCTCGAGTTGGTATCTAGCCAACCATTTCGAGGGATCGACAGTCACACATATGCACCATGTGTTTTTATCACAGTGAATTGTGATGACTCCTTTGGGACCTGGCATCTTAAGATATTGATACCCATAATGAGCAGCCATTAAGAATTGTGTCAAAGTTGGTCATCCGAGTATAGCATTATAAGCCGTATCGAAATCGACCAAATGAAAAGAGATTTTGTCTTGAAATTGCCCTGCGAACCAAACGTTAATGGAAGAGAAACTTGGTCAATAGGCTTGGCCGAAGGCCCCTTTACAATCCCATGAAAATAGTATCATACCGGTCTTACCTTGGTCCTGGGTACTTGCATCTCGTCCAGGGCACTTATAAACAAGATGTTTAACAAATTGCCACCATCAACTAACACCTGATTTACTCGACAGTTGTTGATGGTGGGCTCGACCACAATCAAAAATTGACCTGGTCGAGTAGAAGGGATCGGGCAGTCACTCTTCTCGAAAGAAATGGTGACTTCCGACAACTTCAACAATTTATTGACAAGGGGAGAGTCATTGGAGTTTACCTCGCGTTCGGCGGCTTTAAGCTGTCGTTTTGACTCGTATGCCGATGACCCCCCATAGATATGCTCGATGGTATACTTCGGATCCTGGAAAGGTATCTCCTCATCGTCATCCGACTGCTTACGACCACACGTTTGCCCTATCTCCTCGAGTGTAGGGAGTAGTCCTTTGCCGGCGTAATAGTCCTCGAGTTTTCGTTGGAAAACCCAGCAATTGTGAAGGTTGTGTCCTTCCTTTTTATGGAAAGGGCACCACCTAGGCTTATTGTTCTTCCTTTCAGGGCGTTTGTCCTTACCTCGATCGTAGTATAGCTTGGAGCCTTAAGGCTTTTTATCGCTTATGGCCAAGACTTCTTTGGAACGGTCGACCTTAGGCTTCTGGTCCTTGGTCTTATTCTTGGACTTCTTGGCCTTCTTATCCTTCTTCTAGCTACTTTCGCCCACCTTTTGAGGAATTTTGTCATCTTCTCTATCAATGGTATTGTTCCACTTGACTACTTCAGCAGCAGTCGCATATCGATCAGCCATCTCAAAGAGTTCGACGACAGTAGCCAGGGGATTCAAAGCAATATCCTCTGTAATCCTTCTACGACGGACTCCCTGCTTAAATGCTCTAATAATAGATGAATCAGAAACCTCTGGAATCAAATTGCGAACCTGAGTGAAACGCTTGATAAATTGGCGTAAGGTCTCATGGTCGTTTTGTCTCATCCTATGCAGGTCGCCCTCCTTTCTAGGACGATTGTAGGTGCCCTAGAAATTGGCTAGTAGAAGGTCACAGAGGTGTTGCCACGAATAGATCGACTCGAGTGGTTGGTTTAGTAGCCACGATTGAGCGCACCATTCGAGCACAGTTGGAAGGTAATTCGCCATGATGTGCTCTCCTCCTCCTGTTGCTCAGATAGCAGTCATGTAGATTTGAATGAATTCGATGAGATTCTATGAGCCATCAAACATCTCCATGTCCACTGGTCAAAACTGAGGCGGCCAGCGAACAACTCGGAGGTCGATTGATAATGCCGATATCCGGTAATGACTTCTTGATGCCTTCTTTGTGGGAAAGATGGATTGATATCACTAGGTGATCGTGCACGATGATACCTGGTTGTGGGTGGACCCGACCTATAGTAGGTCTCAGCCTTATGAGGGAAATACTCCTCGTATTCCATCTACCATTGCATATTTCTGGGTCCAAGTGGTCAACGATCACCTCCCCTGGGAGCTTGTCGATAGTCAAACGTTCGAAGAACTCTTCTTCAACTAGAGTTAAGGTTAAGGGAACGATGTAACCTGTTGTCGTGCCGATCTCCATGAAGCGAGTTGTTGGAACGACTAGTGGTCGATAGAGTTGTACTGCTACGGCTTCCAGAATGATGTCGGGAAGGATGCTCAAGTCTTTCCATCGTGCTTCAAAGCCTTCACGCTATCTCTTTGGCGAAGAGGTCGTACCCTCTTGCTCGTGCTAGTTCTTTAGTTGGGTTCTCAATCAGATCATTTATATGCTGGAGTTCCCGAGCTTCCTCTGACTGATATTGAGCGCGCCCAGGCAAATTTCTCTAAGCCATCGTTCTTCTCCTTTGGGTTGTCTTAGGATCATCTACATCTAATCCTTGAGTTTGCCTCAATGGAGTGCGATCATTTCGATGATTTCTCCCACGCTCATCAGAGTACTGATCCTATTAATAGCATAGTCATCCTCATCATTGCTACGACGGGTCATAGGGTGTGATTGGCGGGGAGCATCGTCAGTCCTGCTTCTAGGAGAGATCAAGATATGAGGGGAGGGCTTGAAGATTGGTCAAATAACACCATTTGGCAACTTGGAGTAAACCCATCCAAGAAGGGGGACTCCAGGTTATAGTCGTCCGTGTCCGCATGTGAGCTTTGTGAATGTGTGGTCGAACTCGTTGGGACAGGGTGCCCCCCATATCCTCTGTGGGGGTAACCGTAAAGTTACATACACCAGATGTTGATAGAGTCTTGGAATGATGGCTTCTAAGATTTGCCTTGCTAGGTTGGACTGCCTGAGGTGGACTCGAGATTGTGGTTAGATAGACCCTTGCCCTCTGAGGAAACTGGTCTCTCAGTTGGACGTACTGTTGTGCGGGAAAAGGATCCCTCCTCAACTCCATCGGTGGCATGGTCTCCTAGATATGGCGAATGATCTCTGGAGGCAACATTACCATCAGATGAAATTATTCTTGGCTAGTAGTCGAAGCCGATATCCATGTCAATGTCTGCGTAGTTGGCCAAGTCGAACCAATTCTCCTCATTCCACTCTCCTGCCACAGAAGCAATAGGAAAAAAGGAGAATTTGTTGACAAGGAATCAGTGAACATCCCTATAGTCGGCGCCAAATGTCGGTGATCTAGAATCAATCTTACGTATGATTGTTTGATTCAGGGGGTCTCCTAGATTGACCACGCAGAGAGATGACACAAGGATTTTATACAGGTTCGAGCCTTCTGCTGAGAGAATAACAACCCTACTCATGTCTGTATTGTATTGAATATGATTGTACAAGTAACAATCAATAAGAAGACTAATGCCTAATGCCTTGTGCTCCTCATTGCGCTTTTCCTCCTCCCACCTCTGTCGTCTGCTGATTCCACCCTTTATATAGTGCTTGTAGAGGGCGGCGGCTTCTCCAGTTCAAAGGGCGCCTCAACGCTTCAGATGATGAAGCGGTTACTGGAGATTATTACTACAGTAGTAATGTCCCCACGTCGCCAGGCGGTTATCATCAGGACAGAGAGATTAATCATGTAGTTATTCTAGGGAATAACAATGTAATTATAGAGGAACTTACGACAAGGGAATGGTCGTATAAAAGCTTATGACCTTCTCCCTTATGGATAAGGGGTATACTTACGAGAAGTGTAAATATATTGATATCTATAATAAGAATTATAGACAAATGAATAAAATGAGGATTATTAGATACTCGTCATCTAGCCCCTCTGCTTCAAGTGAAAATAACTTACTGGGAAAGAGGGTCGTAGAAAATCTTACGACTACGAGGTGATCGTAGAAAATCTTATGACTATAAGGTGGTCGGAGAAAATCCTACGACTACAAGGTAGTCATAGTATGATGATCGAAAGTAAAACATTTTCGACTGGTATTTCATTTGACCAAAAAAAAGACTTTGTCAAGAAGGTAGTTTCCTTTGAGGTGTAAAGACATACTCGGTTTTCTTGAACAGACAGATTTAAGAATTCTGATCGACTCTCACAATCCTGTTCGTTGGGGTGGTTCCCGACGAGGTGGCAATTTTTCCACTTGCTCCAATTGTTCATCAAGCTCTTGCTCCTCCGCCCCAACCAAATCGCCTCCTTCCTCCAAACCTTTCCAAATCCAAATTAATTGTACTTAGAGAAAATGGCCAGAGCTGCTTCCAAGTGGGTTGAATCGGAGATAGATGAGGTGAAGATAGAAGCCCTGGTCGTCGCTGAGAAGATTTCGCAAAAGGAACTTGTGAACTGGATTGAAGCTTCGGGACAACATTGGCCATCAGGGGAGATTGGGCAAATTCTTGTCTTCCAGGCGTACTGTGAGTGTGGCCTTCGATTGCGTGCTCACTCTTTCCTCACACTCGTACTCGAGCATTTTGGGATGAAATTGGTGAACCTTGTTCCCAATTCCATCACGATGTTGGGTGTGTTTATATACTTGTGTGAGGCCTACCTGGGAATTCCAGTCGACTTGGAGCTATTCCAGTATTTCTACGGGATGACCAGAATAGCGGGAATCGCCGGTAGCTATGGTCTGAAACTCCACAACGGGATGTCAAAGGAGTATATTCATATGTTCACCCGGTCGTCATGGCCGAGATGGAAAAAGAGGTGGTTCTACTAGGGAACGACCAATAAGGATAGCCTCTCCTTCGTAGGGAAGGCAGCCAAGAAGATTTTTTCCTGGTATTCGATTCCCAAGGATCTTGGCAGGATCGCCCTCTACACTCAAGCCATAACAGACTTGAAGGAAGAGGGGCTTACCGGATGGCACGTGGTGAATGATTTTATCACGCGCAGCATTAGCCCTCTAAAGAAACGAGCACATCTCATGTGGAGGTACTCGGGGCCGAAAGATCTGACTAGGGATTACGAAAAGGGTAAACGAATTTTCAACTTATCTCTTTTTTTTGTTGATCTCAAGCTTGGCTATTGAAAGTTTATTTACCCATACCGATCTCCCACAAGCGGAAATTGATGCTCGAGTCAAGCTCGTTTGTGAAAAATCCCCGCCACCCGATGTGATGGCTTCTCAAATCCTGACGGTCTTGTACGTAGAGGATAAGATGGAATGCTTAAATGTAATCAAAGATTGATTTCTTCTTTAGGATCTCATAGTCGTAGAAATACTTACGACCAGAGGATTATCGTAGAAAAACTTATGACTAGATATTGGTTGTAGAAGGACTTACGACCATAGGATTATCGTAGAAAAACTTATGACTAGATACAGATCGTAGAAGGACTTACGACCAGGGGATGGTCGTATAAAATGACCACTTAGCAATATTTCTTTTTCTGACTCCTGCAGAAAGTAGGCATGGAAGATCGTTAAGAGGACAAAGAGGTCAAATTGATTGTCGTTGGAACAGGAGCGAAGGAAAACAAGGCTCCTCCGACCAAAAGGCGTCGCCTTGTGAGGGTCACCGACAAGGGAGGCGCAAGCTCATGCTCTGTTGCTTCAACCAGGCCCTTTGACAAATTCGCTGTAGATATGGCTGCTGCAGAGAGAGCAGAGACGGTCGAAGCGACAGAAGCTCTCAAACATAAAGCCCCCAAGACCAAAGTACCCTTCTACTACGACAACAAGACTTTCGCAGTATCTGCCTCTCGTGGCTTCGTCAAGCAACTAGAAAAGGAGAACTGGAAGATCTTTATGTCTTTTGTGAAGGAAACTGCTGCGCCAGCAGGGCCCGTGGTCGAGACAGGTCTCGACCTTCAGGAAAATCAGGAGGCTCAAGGAGCGGCAATTCTCGCTCAAGACCTATGACCAGGCGTGGTCATAGCGACCCCTATCACTCAACTCGAACATTGATCATACGTGGTCGATGAGAAGAAGCAAAAGAAATCTTCCCTCGGGAAGGTTTATTCTAAATTCAAGATCAAGATCAAAGAATCAAGTATGTAAAAAGTCAGAAGCATAAGAACAACATTTACATTTTGCTTTCTACAATCTTGAATGGTTTTTGTTTTGTAGTCTTAGACTGACTTCTCCAATCCCCAAGAAGCTAAGGGAGAAAAAAGAAGACATGTTGAAGAAGCTTCAAGAGGCTCATTCTGCAGCTCATGAGTTGTAGAATGAGATAAATAATAAGTGCTGAACTTAAGACTGCTTATACAATTAACTTTATTTTCTTCTTCTAACTCTTTTCCTTTGATAGAAAAAGATGTCGAAATGGGTAAACTTCAGATTGAGGTCGAATCAAAGACCCTCGTTGTCAACGAGCTTACCCGTATCGACAAAGAAAAAGAAAATAGTATCAAGTCGTGGGAAGAGCAGTGCACAAAGAGTGCTACCTCCCACGATGAAGAAGTCAAGAAGCTTGGCATTCGAATAGCAGGTAAGAACATCTTTACGTACGACTAGTTTTGCTGACTAACCTTTGGAATGTATTGTCCTAACTAGTCTTACTCTTTACAGGGTAAGCAGTTAAAATAAAACAACTCTAGGGCCTTTCGACTCGTAACAAGGAGGAGATGAAGTCAACGAAGATCAATCTTCAAGACAACATTTCTCTTCTCAACAATGTACTCAGAGAACTTGGTGCTAAGGAAGTCACTCTTCTTGAAGGCACTATGATCGCTCATACGAGTGCCATTGGGGAACAAGTCAGAAACCTACAAGAGTTGATAACCACTCTGAGGACCAACCAGGTTGACTAAATCAGAAAGGTGATCAAAAGTGCAGTGAGCTATGCCTTGGCAAAGCTCAAAGCTCTTGACTATAATCTCGATCTTCAAGCAATCGAGGCTGATTTCGACTGCTCTGCAGCAGAGGCCACTTAGCTAATTGAAGAAGTCAAGCCAGTTAGCTAGAAAGTCATGGAGGAGATGCAGATTGGATGTCCTTCCTCAGAGTAGTTTGCAGTAGGAAACTAGTAAAGACAAGCTTTTGAGTATGAATATATATCTGCTTTTTCCTGCAAATGATCTTGTCGAGTAGTTAGTAACTCATAAGATAATGAATGGAATAAGAAATTAAGACTAAGAATTGAAGTCATATTAATAACTTTATCCTAGCCCCCAACTATTTGTTTAGTTTATTTAGATAAACTAAGTAAATAGTGTGAAAATAGTTTTATTAAAAAAAAAGAGGTTTGGCTAACTTATAGTTTTCGATCACGACTATCATGTACTGGTCGTAAGAGTAGGAATGAGTACATACTAGGAAGTTCCTTCTAGTGGGTAGGACCACGCGCAGAAAGGAAAGACTTCGACTATGTGATATTACCCTCTCCGACCAGATTAATCAAATCAAGAGCGGTAACTTGAGTTAGACAAACGCCTAGAGTACCTTAAAAATCAGTTCGACCTTTTCCAGTGGGCTCGGTAGGTTTGCCCCGATTCCTCTCTTAAGTCCTCTCCTCTGTTGGATTTTGGTGAGGGGATTTGGGACTTGCGTCATTGGAGCTTAGACCTGGCCAGCTCTGGCTAGATCTCAGAGTGGAAAGGAGCTTCAGATTGGTGATTTCAGCTCCTTGGGTCCATTCGGCCGATGCACCGTGCTGTGATTCTTGTGTGGCATTCTCTGTACATCGACTTCGCAAAATGGTGTGTCATAGTTTGTGAATTGGCATTGTATCTCTAACAACCTCATCCGTTCTTCGTGACATAGCGGGGCGACTGGTTTTCTGAGTTAGCTCTTACGGTGGTGTGCCTTGCCCAGTTTCAACTCAGTGGCTTTGAGTGTCATCCGCATCGTGAGTTTGTTGTTGTGTTGTGATGTGCTGTGCTAGTTGAGTAACATTTGTACTATTGTCTAGCACTTGGAGAGTTTGCTTGGTGATGTTGTGGGATCAGTTAATGCTTGATGAAGAATTATTGTCATATATGGAATTGGATTGATACATAGATCAGACTTGAGCTAATTGTTTGCTTGGTATTGTTGTTTCATCTCTAGCAATTCGGTTCTCTTACTTTCAGTGGTTCGATTGTGAGTCTTGTGACTAATTGAACTTGATCATTTTGGGTTCTGTTACTTTTAGTGGTTCGGTTGTGAGTCTTGTGACTAATTGAACTTGATCATTTTGTTATGTGATCTTGTTGATCTTCTGTTAGCCAATAGGCTTAAATGCTACAATCTATGATCTCTTTGCACTGTTAGATACTTACTATTTTGTTTGCCAAAAGGCTAAAGTGCTGAAAATGTGATTCTTTTTCACTGTTAAACAAAATCGATTCTCTGTTGGCTGAAAGTATAAATTGTTGTTTATGAGATAATTATTGAGATATTAGTAAAGTATTCATTAGAGCTCAAAGTCTGATTTATTGTTATCATATCTAATTAGTGAAGGGTATAGAGAAATGTGGCGAGGTGGCCAAGATTTGATCTTGAGCAGCCCGACATCAGAGAGCAAATCTAAACATTTAAATCTGAGCATTATGCTAATTTTATTTGTTTTCATGTTCTATCTTTTGAGCATACTTTCCTGTTTAATTGACATGAAAATATCACATGTTCATATGTCATTTCTGTCATTTATATGCTGCTAGAAATATTCTTTAATAATTATGATTGCTGATGGAATTATTTCTAAATATTTGCAAAAACTACTAATTTTACAATAATTCAGAAAACCAATAATTGAAGAAATGGCTTCCTTGTCTGATGTCGTTAAGCCGAAAGTATTTAACGATACCAACTTTAAATGTTGATAGGATAAAACAAAACTATGACTGACTGGCCCCAGACTTTTCTAGGTCATTTCAAATCCTCCCATGTTCCCATTGAAAACCGCTGCTATGACATGGTAGGAGGATGCTAACAATTCATTCTTAGCTCGTTTATTAGCCGTCCTATCCAACTGGTTGTTCGATGTCTACGTTAACTTCAAAGATGCTAAGCAACTCTGGAATGAACTTGATGAGAAATATTCCAAAGGGGATAATGGAGCAGTTTTATGAGCAACAACTCCATGTATATGACTTAAGTTAGCACGACTGTGTCCTACCATAGAAGTTTCAAGTGAATGTCATCCTGGCAAAGTTATCATCCTCGTGGCATCACTTTGTGACCGCTCGTAGATATATAAATGAGTATTTGACTCTCAATAAGCTATCAACTGCTATTAATGTCGACGAGCGTGTAAGAGCCGATGACGATACATGAAAGGCTCAAGTTCAGGCTCGTCAGGTGGAGGTCAGGAATGCTGAGACTTTGGGAAGCAGAAGTTCAAGAATTAGCCCCAAAACAAGCTCAAAGGAAAGAAAATGAAGAAGAAGAAAGAGTAAATTGTTTGTTATGTCTGTGGAGTGGTTGGTCATAAAGGCAACCATTACCGTAATCGTAAGGACAAGGGTCCTTCTCCATATCAGCATAAAGGTGATAAAGCTGAAGTGAATGTCTCACTGGCTAGTTCTAGTTCAGAAGGATATGTACTTTAGGCCTTTATGGCAAGTCCATCTACTGATTTGTGGATTGATACAGGTGCTACTAGACATATATGTGCTGATTAATCTTGTTTATCTTCATTTTAGGGTGAAGGTGGTGGATTCATCCAGATGGGGGAATGGAGGTCCTACTATAGTGTGTGGGATTGGACATATTTGCTTGAAGCTTACTTCAGTCATAACACTCATTCTAAAAGACGTGTTGTATGTGCTTGCAATGACTCATAATTTGATGAGTGGATCTATGCTGCGTAGGCAAGGAATAAAGCTTGTGTTTAAGTCCAACAAGGTCGTGTTGACCAAATTTGGAAATTTTGTGGTCAAAGGCTAGATAGCAAAGGCATGTTCTTCTTGTCTATTCTTGATTTCAATAATGTAAATATTTTTAATGTTTTTCATTACAATAAAATTCATGATGTTTAGCATTCTCATTTATGTCATGTTAACTTTGAAGCCATTGTGCGGTTAGACAAAATGAGTCTAATTACATGCTATAATTATGAGAATGGTTCTAAGTGTGAAGTGTGTGTGCAAGAAAATCAACCTCGAAAACCTTTTCACAGCGTTGATAGGTGGAGCACCATAACACTAGAACTAATGCATCATGATCTTTATGAGATGAATGGAATATTAACTAAAGGTAGAAAACAATATTTTCTAACCCTCATAAATGATTTTGGACTTTTGGTGGGGTGAAGCAGTTCTCACAGCTAATTATGACCTCAATAGGGTTCCGTTTCGCAATCAAGAGGAAACACCTTATGAAGGATGGCATGAGAGAAAAGCTAACTTATCATTTCTTTGAACTTGGGGATGCCTTGCAAATGTGCATGTGCCGTTATTGAAGAAAAGAAAACTTGGTCCTAAGACTATTGATTTTGTCTTTATAGGGTATGCTAAAAATAGCACGGCTTATAGATTTCTAGTGGTCAAATCCAAGGTGAGTGACTTCACTACAATTGTAGTGATGAAATCTTGTGATGCAACTTTCTTTGAAAATGTGCTCCCTATGAGAACAAATGAAGTCATTGTCCCTATTGGTTCAAATGAACACTTTATTCTTCCTAGTGTAAATAACACTGCTCCTGAATTAGAGTTGAGGAGGAGTAAGAGGCAAAGGACTAAAAAGTTTCTTGGCGATGACTATGTCACCTATCTCATGGATGATGAACCACGAACCCTTTCATAGGCATACGCATCTTCGGATGTGGATTATTGGAAGGAAGTAGTTAGTAGTGAGATGGATCCCATCATAGCTAACGGAACGTGGGAGGTCACAGACCTCCCATTTGGGTGCAAGTAAGTGGGGTGCAAATGTATCTTTAAAAGAAAGCGATGACCTGATGGTAGTATAGAAAAGTACAAGGCTCGTTTAGTGGATAATGGTTTCACACAAAAAGATGGTGAAGACTACTTTGACACATACTCTTATGTGGCTCGTTTGTCCATAATTCGAGTGCTTTTAGCATTAGCTGCCACATACAAACTCTAAGTACATCAAATCGATGTACATATCACTTTTCTAAATGGAGAGTTTGATGAGGAGATTTATATGCAACAGCCCGATAGGTTTGTGGTTGAAGGGCAAGAGAAGAAAACATGTCACTTGATTAAATTCTTGTATGGTCTAAAGCAAGCTTCCAAGCAATGGCATGAGAAATTTGATAGTACTATGACATCGGTCGGATTTTGTGTAAATGAAGCCTATAAATGTGTTTACTATCGGTTTAGTGGGGGCGAAGGTGTCATTTTGTCTATACAGGAATGACATATTGCTTTTTAGGACCAACATAGATGCAATCAAAAAATGAAGTCTTTTCTCTCCCAGAACTTTGATATGAAAGACCTGGGTGAAGCTGATGTTATGTTAAACATCAAATTGTTAAAGGGTGAGAATGAGATTACTCTTTCACAGTCCCATTATGTGGACAAGGTTCTAACCAGATTTGGGTTCATGGATTGTAAGTCAGTAGCCACACCCTATGATTCAAATGTTAAGCTACATAAAAATACTAGATATGGAAAAGACCAGCTTAAATACTTTCAAATAATTAGATCCTTAATATATCTGACTAGTGCAATGAGACCTGACATCTCATATGTTGTAAGCAGATTGAGTTGTTATATGGCCAATCCAGGGGATGATCATTAGATAAGACTAGAGAGGGTACTTAGGTACCTGAAGGGGACCACAAATTTGAGAATGTATTATTCTGTCCATCCGACAGTCTTAGAAGATTTCAGTGATTCTAAATAGATTAGTGACTTGGATGATATGAAGACTACGAGTGGCTATGTTTTCACTCTAGCAGGTGGGGCTGTTTCATGGAAGTCTTCTAAATAGACTATCCTTACACGGTCCACCATGGAGGCTGAGTTAGTAGCACTTGACTCAGTAACTGTAGAGGCATAATAGATTAAAAAACTCCTTTCTGACCTATGATCATTAGATAAGACTAGAGAGGGTACTTAGGTACCTGAAGGGGACCACAAATTTGAGAATGTATTATTCTGTCCATCCGACAGTCTTAGAAGGATTCAGTGATTCTAACTAGATTAGTGACTTGGATGATATGAAGACTACTAGTGGCTATGTTTTCACTCTAGCAGGTGGGGCTGTTTCATGGAAGTCTTCTAAATAGACTATCCTTACACGGTCCACTATGGAGGCTGAGTTAGTAGCACTTGACTCAGTAACTGTAGAGGCAGAATAGATTAGAAAACTCCTTTCTGACCTACCGGTGCTAGAAAAGCCAATTCTAGCTATATTGACCTATTGCGATAACTAAACTGTTTTGGTAAAGGCGAAGAGTAGGAAGTATAATATGAAGTCTTCAAAACATATAAAGAGGCGAGTTAAGTCAATAAGGCATGCTAGAGAGACATGTGTTATTTTTGTAGAATACATCCAGTCTGATGGAACTTGGCAGATCCTTTCACCAAAGGAATGGCGCCGAAGGCCATCTTTCCAGCGTCAAAGTGAATGGGGCTCATACCCTTGTAAAGGCCCACATTGGTGGTAATCTATCCTAGTAGATTGGAGATCCCGTGAACTAGGCTCTAGGACAACAAACTGTGTGAGATTGTAGAGTACATCTAAGGGTCTTATTAGTTGTAGTGCTCTTTCTATATGGGAGGTTGAGCAATAGCTCTTAATGAATTCGATACCTATATGGCATTAGGAATCGTCCTACAGGGAATCCTGGAGAATTCACATATGTGAGTATGATCGTGAGGTCACGGTCAAAGTAAGATAAGGGTAAACTTTCTTAAGTACTCATGAGCTAGATACGGGGACATGATCGTAACATCCCAATCGGAGAAGGAAAAGCGCAAGCCGCCCAATACAGAATGTAACTTGGTGAAAATTCTCACACTAAGGCATTGGATCAAGGTGAAGTCCTCCTTTGTCTGTGTAGAGTTGTAGTCCTTAGTGCTAGGCTTTGGGTTCAAACCTGCAAGATACCCATCATTGAATTTTATCAAATTGATAAATTGGTGGGGATTGTTGTATAAATGAGTGTGATTTGGTAATTTCTTAATTGAGAAAATAAGAAACAGAAAAAGAAAAGGTGGGGCCCACTTATCAGTGATAGTAGGGAGGAGATAAGGGTGGAGACTGAGTCTCCAACCCTATCTCACGAGTGCGGAGTGGGAGTTGCTACCCTCGCGAGAGGCGGCAGCACTGGAGGCACTGGCGGCCCAGGCGCTTCGAGCGTCAGTCGTTGGCTATAGTCATGCGGCTCCTCTCCTCCTTCTTCTCTTCTTAAGGCAGCTCCTCTCTTCTCCTTTCTTCACCCGAAAATCATTGAGCAATCTTTCCCCTTTTGTTTTTCTCTTCTAATTTAGCTTCAATTTTGGGGCTTTGGGAGCTGTTATGCTGCCATGGTTGAACCCGACACTATTGGCGGTGAGGACCGGATCCTCCTCCTTGCACATCCCAATTCCTCTCTTGCGCCCTCTCCTCTGTTGGGTTTGCGGTGAGGGGATTTGGGACTTGCGTCATTCGAGCTTGGACCCGGCCAGCTCTAGCTTGATCTAGGAGTGGAAGGGAGCTTCAATTTGGTGATTTCTGCTCCTTGGGTGCATTCGACCGGTGCACTGTGGTGTGATTCTTATGCGGCATTCCCTGTACCTTGACTTCGCAAATTGGTGTATCCTGGTTTGTGAATTGGCATTGTATCTCCGACAATATCGTCTGTTCTTCACGACACATCGGGGCAATTGGTTTTCTGAGTCAGCACATTCGGCGTAGCTTGCCTGGTTTCAACTAAGTGTCTTTGAGTGCCATCCGCATCGTGAGTTTGTTGTTTTTCTATTTTGCATTACTTTGCTAAGTGCACCGTGCTAGTCGAGTTACATTCATACTATTGTCTAGCACGGGGAGACTTTGCTTAGTGATGTTGTGGGATCAGTTAATGCTTGATGAAGAATTATTGTCATATATGGAATTTGATTGATACATAGATTAGACTTGAGCTAATTGTTTGCTTACTATTGTTGTTTCATCTCTAGCAATTCAGTTATGTTACTTTTAGTGGTTCAGTTGTGAGTCTTGTGACTAATTGAACTTGATCATTTTGTTTTGTGATCTTGTTGATCTTCTGTTAGCCGATAGGCTTAAATGCTACAATCGGTGATCTCTTTGCACCGTTAGATATTTACTATTCTGTTGGCCGAAAGGCTAATGTGCTGAAATTGTGATTGTTTTGCACTGGTAAACAAAATCGATCCTCTATTGGTTGAAATTATAAATGGCTGTTTTTGATATAATTCTTGACATAGTAGTAAAGCAGTCATTAGAGATCTTATTGTTGTCATCTCTTATTAGTGAATAGTATAAACAAATGTGGCGAGGAGGCCAAGATTTTATCTTGAGCAGCCCAACATCTGAGAGCAAATCTAAACATTTAAATCTAATCATTATACTGATTTTATTTATTTTTAAGTCCTATCTTTTGAGCATATTTTCATGTTTATTTGACATAAAAATATTAAATGTTTATAAGTCATTTCTGTCATTTATATGTTGTTGGAAATATGCTTTAATTATCATAATTGTTGTTGGAATTATTTTTGAATATTAGCTAAAACTGCTAATTTTACAACAGGGAACGTGCGGCAACTGTGGTGGTGGGGAACAGACAGCTGGCAGCCGTGTTGGGGATGGGAACAAATGGCTAGCAGCCTTGTTGGGGATGTGGACGGGTGGCTTTGGTGTGCAAATGAGAGAGAGAGAGGGCTGATTGGTTGGGCGTGCGAGTGAGTGGGCCTTAGGCCTTATAGTTAGAGTGAGCTTGTTCGGTAATTTGGTATATTCGGTTTTAAAGAGTTGGAAATCGAACCGAATAGAGTCAGGAAAAAACCAAACCAAACACCAAAAACTGAATAAACCAACATTTTAGGTTAATTCAGTCTGGTTCGGTAATTCTGTTTCGGAAAAAAAAATGGCCACCTCTAATCTCCACAGCCCAGTGCACCTGTACTATACGTGCATGCATGCATAAGAACATCTCCGGTAGTTAAATTCACCTGTCTCTGAAAGGTGTCATGTTGGATTTTTGCTGAGGTAGAGGGGAGAGATAGAGGAGAGAGAATCAAATCGTCGTTTTACGAAGCGACCGTCGCATAACGCGAAACGAGGCAGAAGCGACGAAGCTTTCTATGTTGGAGAGTGATCGTCGTTTGCTCACCTGTTCTCTTTCTTCTCGGCGGATCTAGCGCGAAGACACTTTCTTTTCCCCACGCACGAAGCTTTTCCGCACGAAGCTTTTCATTTCCCCACACGCTAAGCTCGGCGACTCCCCAGTGATTCCTTTCCTTTCCTGCATCCTCTCTCTCTCGAGCTGGTTCTTGCCCACCCAGGACAGGAGGCACCCGACGCAGCTATAGAACTAGCCAAAGGGTGGAGAGAGAGAGAGAGAGAGGAGGGGTTCTTGTTCTTGGATGTGACGTGGACGTGCCCTCTCTAACCAGAGCTACAAGCATTGCCCCAATCACTGCCCTTTCCACCAAGAGGCTGGTTTGTTTCTTGCCACTAATTTCCTTCTCCTTTCCCACATCAAGATTTGCCTTTCTTGTTCAAGTGTTTGCTTTCCCTGGGAGCAAATTTCCAGGATATGTCCTTGCTTTGCCCATTCGCCCAGTTCCACTCGGTCGCTACATCTCCCCAGCGATTCCCCACTTCTATCCCCAATTCCTCTTTCCTCATTCGCCCAGTTCCTTGAAGATGGTTGGGCGGTCTAGAGTTGTGGCGCCGCCACCACAAGAGAGTTCGACGCCGACTGTCGTCCCCTCATCCGTGGATTCAGCCATTGCAACATCTGAAAATCCTGCTGGCATCGCCGCCTCTGTGGAATCCATGGGTGCCTCCGTAGCCCATGGTTGGTGGGGCTCGTCTGGAGTCGGACGCGGAACACCCTCCGGCTCTTCTCTTCCCGGGGCTTCTGATTTCTGGTATGATTTGTTCTTCATTTCTTTCTTCTGTTCGTTACTTGAGCACACTGGATCTGGTATGATTGGTATAAGGGATTCGACCTACTTTTGCTGTGTAGTTCGTAGCAATGCATACTGTTCTGAACCATGATGTTTGTATGTTTGTAATTCATGACTCATATTTTTGTAGAGACCATGATTGGTATTGGGCATTTGGTTCTGATTGGTATAGGGCATAGGGGATTTTTGTGACATGATTGGTATAGGGCATTTGGTTCTGATGTGTCATTTGTGTAGTGAGAAAAAGAATAAGCTTCATTGCTACTACTTCTCTCACCAGTTTGTTATCCTTTGCAAGCTAATATAGTTAGAAGAAAAATATAGCTCAGCTCCAACAGATTGTCTAGCACTTTATATTTCTGGGAACACACAATCTTTAGTATTTTGCAAGATAACACTGTGGTTGTTCTGAACACATGTTGTTTTCATAAACAAGTTGAGCTGGTGCTTTATTTATGAAAATTCCATAAATCAGAACACAAGTGATGCCAGAAATCAGTACATAACAAGTTGAGTTGGTACATATCTAGCATTGTCCTCTGTAGTTAGTTTTGATTTTTTTTTGAAAGAACAAGTGATGATATTTTTTAACTGATGCTTCAACATTCTGATAGCTTCCATGATGTTATTAGTCTATAGTATGTAATTTTTTGGTTTGGTAATCAGTCATTCCTAATTTTTTTGGTTTGGTACTCAGTCATGTATATCAATAATTTTTTGGTTTGGTAATCAGTCATCAGTAAATGGAAACCAAAGCAATTTCTGATACATATAATTCATGTTTCATTGTTTCCATGTTTCCCTTTTTCCCTCTAGATAAGACATGTGCTATTGTTTTTGTCTTACTGGTCTGTTAGAATACTAACTCCTGCAGTTGAACATTTGAAATATACCTTGTCATTTGGCTTGGTGAACTCGCTTAGGATTCTATATTTGGTGCAATGCTTGGGACTTTGGGAGGCACAGATGTACCGAGAATAGCTCTAGTGCAATGCTTGCTACCATCTTCAAAGTTTTGCATTGCTCTTGAACATCAAAAGAGTTGAAATATTTGTTTGGAGTGTTAAAACTGGTTAGCTCTAGTGCAATGCTATGCTATTTTGAACTTCTCCACTGGACCATTTGTATAAGCCATTATGATTTGCAAAATAGTAATAATACATCCATGAGATAGCCCTTTTATAGTTAGCAAATTGACATAAAGTTAACAAAATAAGGTAATGGATGACTAAATGGGTTCTCTGTTAATGAAATTTACAATTTGTTTGTTACTATTTTCAATTTGGTTTTTGTACAGAGAGCATAACTGTTACATTTATGATATGTTATATATGCATAGTTTTAGTAATCTTTTATGCTTAATAATACAATATGTTTGTAATTTGTTTACAGCGGAATGAATCCATATCCTCCTGGTGGTTTCTTAAGTTACCTCCAAAATTCATCAAAATTCCCTCTTCACCGGGAAATTCCTCATCAGTCTCCTATGCCACCAGTCCCGGCCCAGCCCTTCATTGATGTTGGCAGTGGCGACAACGTTGATGCTAGTAGGACTGTGAAGCGGTTGACGTGGACACAAGAGGAAGACTTGAGATTGGTAGGTTGATTTTTCAGTTGGGCATCCAAATAATTAACACTTGTAGTTCAACATGTTCATATTAGTACTAATATATTTTCACTCAATGTAGTTCAGTGCATGGTTGAACAACTGAAACGACCCAATCAACGAAAACTGCATGAAAACTGACCAGTACTGGGGAGAGGTCACTGCTGTGTACAACAACACCACTCCAAAAAATAGAAGAAGAGAAGTGAAGCAAACCAAGGACTGTTGACACCCAGTGAACAAAAAGGTTGGCTGGTTCTGTGCCTCTTTGCTTAAGGCTAGCTGTATATATGCCAGTGGACAGTCAGATGATCAATTGATAGACAAAGCATTGAAAATATACGAGGAAGACTACAAGGAAGGGTAATTCATGTTCATGTACTGCTGGAAGGCTGTCCGAGACCAGCCAAAGTGGCATGCATACATTGAGAAGTTTGACAATTCGAAGAAAAGAAAGCTTTCAGAGTTTGGGGAGGTGTGGGGGGACTTGACATCTGCTGAGGATACCAAAGATATTCCACGTCCACAAGGGACCAAGGCTGCTAAGGCTGAACGCAAAAGTAAAAGTAAAGGCAAAGGGAAGGCGATGGCTGCAACAGAGGTTATCGATGATATGGAAGAAAAGCTTGACAAGTTCTTGATTGCTCAGTCCGAAGCTAGCAAGGGTCGCAGCGATATATGGTTGAGGTGTAGCAACGTATGTCCGCCGAGAAGCTTGAAACGACAAAGGAGAAGGAGACCAAAATGTTGGATTTACACAAGGGGCTGGCTTCTTATGCATGACACAAGAGGTATACCTGATGACATGAAAGTTGAGCATACGAAGACATTGAGGTCTATGAGAGAGAAGTTGTTTGACCCATCTGATTGAGGTATGATTGGATTTTTTTTTTTGCTTAATCTGATTGAATAACATCTGTTGATTTAACTTAAACATATGTTGCTCAATCGCACTTGGATGCACATGTGTCTACTGGGACTGAATTGGTTAAATATCAGTTTGTCATAAATAAAAAATTGAAGCTGTTACTTTGGTACAAATGCAATATATCTGTTATGATATCCTAGCTCTACCAACATCCCAGTTAGCTGTGAGGTGTAGAGGAAATACAGTATAAGTGGTCAATCTGTTGATAATAAAAATAGCACGTGGTTAAAGAAATACTGATTCTTATACTATTTCTCATTGCTAAGAGGCTGTACAATGTTGCAAGATACCTTTTCCTGTTTATTGTTTTCTCTTTTTTGATATATCATAGTTTTATAATGGACCATTGCATTTGCATGATAGTTCAGGGAACCAGGGAACCAGAAACGTGAATAACTGCTTTCAAAATCAGTTATCAAATTCTCATTTATCAGCTACACTGTTTCTTTTACCGGTACCTGCTAGTTATGATTTCTTTTGTAAACTTCTAAAGTCATTTCTGTTGCTATTGGGTAGTCCTCTCAGTTTTATGGCATAGCATCCCCTATCAAAATCCAAAAGATTTTCATTAACACTGTACTCACTCATAGGAGTAGAGTTCCCCACCCCACCCTGCAGTTGAATTTCGTAGCTCAGACTTGTAGCCACGCAACTCCTCCAGTGAACAGACCAAATCCTATTGGTTCAATTGAATTATCCATTCTGGGGACACAAGTTAGTTGAACACGATTGTTTGATGAACAGACCAAATTTTGTTGCTCGGTTATATATGCATGCTTCCTTTTTTTTTCTTCTATTTTTCACAACATCAATTATATATGTATGTCTCTTTTTCTTTAAGGTTCTCTTTGGATTTTTCCATGGACCATACTATTTTGGTGTTCACACAGGTTTATTTGCAAGCACCTGAAGAATTGCTGGTGATTGCTCTTTTGTTTATGTGTGCACCGTCTCAAGAAAGTGCTAGTTTATTTAGTTCTAGTTTTGCTGATGGCTAAACTGTTCAAGACTTTATTTGGTTGTAATTTGCTATACTTGTTTTGGTTTATTGCATACATCGATCTGCTATGTGATGAGCCATCGATCTGTACTTTGCGTGGTTTGTTATCTCTTGGATGATGTATGACATGATGTATCGATTTGTTGTTCAGTTCTAGGGTTAGAATCATGTAAAGCTTAAATGCTTGTGAGGCTTGCTGATAGAATTGCTGCTTGTTTATATATGTAGATGTAACCAAACAACACATGTAGGTCATAAAGATTGAAGTTAGTGTTGATCAATATGTTTATTTGATTCATGCAAAGCTTAAATGCTTGTGAGGGTGTTAGAGATAACCTAAAAGCCAAACTATTGGAATAGTTGTATATAATATTATCCTAAGATGATAATAGAGAGTGTTAGAGACAACCTAAGAGATAAACTATTGGGACGCCCCGAAGTAATCCCATGCCGCGAAAATCCTTAATTACGCAGGGCATCCCATGCTGCGAAAATCCTTAATTACGCGGCCACCAACACACGAGCACGGAACAGATCAGCATAACCCTCACTTGTACGTTCAGTTAGCAGAGGAATCGATCCCTCCCTGAGCAGCTACTCAAAGCGAGTGCTAGCTCCCGAATATGTGTGTGCATATATAGTACTACAACAGTACGTAATCAAACGTATTTGCAAGAGCTGCTCCGTGAGCATTCGTGGCGTGACGTTGACAACACGGGCGTACGTACGGCCGGCGGAGAATTAAAGAGGAGAGATGGCGGAGGCGGTCATCGGGCCGCTGCTGGGGAGGCTCCAAGAGCTCGCCGTCAACGAGGCACGGTCGCTGCTGGCGGTGACCGAAGACATCGACAGGCTCCGGGACAAGCTCATGTGGCTGCAGGCCTTCCTCCGGGAGGCTGACACCAGGCGCCGTGTCATCCCCGATGAGGTCACCAGGGTGTGGCTGCAGCAGACGCGCGACGCGGTCTTCGACGCCGACGACGTCATCGATCACTACTTCCTCCACCTGTCCAGGTATATATACATGCAAGTATGCAACACTATAATAAATGGTGTGAAACTAGCGTTATCGAGCAATCCAAAACTCCTGGAGCCAGTGTTTTGAATCTCTTACTGGCCTAGGTGATAGAGTCCAGCAGGGATAAAGTTTGGGTTGAGCTGCAACCCTTTAGAGATAAGAAGCATAGTTTAGTTAAAAACTAGGGTGGTCCGCATTTGCGCGTCTATATTTATTTTAAAATTTTATAGTATCAAATGATATAATTTATAATATTAAAAATATATTTACGCATCTTGTAGACTATTTAAAATTTTAAAACATCATAAATATTAAAAATAACAACAAAAGCTTGAAAGAAAATACAACTTGACGAACGTAACTGAAGTATGAGCTTTGATGGAATAAGTTGCTGGGGTTCTTAGAAACATATCACTCTTCATCATGCATGGATTACGTAGCTCCATACCTCTATTATTTCTTCATTAGTTACTCTTTTTCAAAATATATGCATACACATATAAATCTAATTAATCTCAAGCAATACGTTGGTTATGTGTGCGGTAAATTATCTTATTAGTTTATATAGTATTAGAGTACCTTGCTCACGTATATACCAATGCACCATAAGCGACCTACCTTGAATGTATCTTCCTTTACACCACCGACCTGTTTGTGTTCTATATCTTCTCGTCGCTACAGCTTTTCTGCTTCAACCTCCAACAGCAATCCCAATTCTCGATCGATCCCCCTCGGTTGCTACTCTTTCCAATGCAATACTCTACCAAATTGTTATCTTATACTCTACAATTATTGCTTAATACCGATCGTTGTGACAAACACGTATACACGTGCAACTATCACTGATCCTTGCCGGGGACACATGTTACAGTATCTTCGGTGGCCTTGAGCCTATTCCCTACAGGCGCACCATATCTACTCCGAGCTCTTTGCAGCTCTACTTCTTTACGCCCGTGATTCTATTCGTACGGATGTATGCTTGTATATATACATGCACGATGTTATACATGCTCAATTTCTTCTTCTCCCATGTTGGTTGCTCCTTTTCTTCGATGTTGGTTAACTCAACGTCGTGGTTTCCTCACTAACCGCGGTGACATCCCATCTTCACTGGTGCGGCCATGTCTTCTTTAGTCACTGCATAATGACATGAAGAACCTTCTCGCCATCGTCGAGTACGTCGTGCGCCTCACCCGCAATGGAACGCTTCTAGCTATACCCAATGGCCACATATCGTTCATAGCTTGTCTTCAATGCAAATTTTTATATCCTCTCTGCCAGGGTTTCTCCATCATCGTGCTTCTTTGGCCACTGACTTCGACTTTGGCATTTCTCTTCAATGGCTCCGGCAAGCAGCACGACTTTTTCCATCTCTGCATTCACCACCTCGCCTCTTCGCTTCCTCGTCGATCAATATCTACTTCAAGGGCATATCGACTCCATTGTACTCTTTTGTGATCACTTCCGACACCATTCATGCTATTCACGTTATAACCATTAATTTTATTCAAAATATCATTTATTTTTTATTGGAGTTTGCATACAAATCAAATTGCTAATTTATATTCGATTTATTCTGAATTTTAGTTATTTAGGAATTTTACTTTGGAATTTGTATGGAAATCAAAGTGCAAATTTTCATTTATTTTTTATTCTAAATTTTAATTATGTTTTGTTGGAATTTGTATACCAATCCAATCGCTAATTTTCCTTTAATTTTTATTCTGAATAATAGTTGTTCAGGGATTTCACCTAGGGATTTGTGTTGAACTCAAATTGGTAATTTTATTTTATTCTTTACTCTGAATTGTAGTTATTCGACGTTGGAATTCGTATACAAATCCTATTGCTATTTTTTTAACTTTTTATTCTGAATTATATTTATTTAGCTATTTACTTGGGAATTCGTATAGCAATCAAATTACTTATTTTATTTTATTTTATGTTTCAAATTTAAATTATTTTAGGTACTTTGCATTGCCTCTTTCTTTTAATCTAGACCGTTATAATCTGAAAAAAAGTAAAAAATATTATTATTTTAAAAAATAATTACAAAAATAAATAGTTAATTTTTTAACCAAAATGTGCTCCGGTCATTGAAATAGTTCTATTGTCATTTCAACTCGTGAGAGGAACCCTATCGCCAATTCAAATGGCGATAAGAGCCTATTGCCAATTCAAATGGCGACATGGATCCTGCTGTTAGTTGAATTAGCAATATGAGCTCATTTTTTAAATTAAATTAAATTTATAATATTGGTAATATCTTTAAGTGTCCGCGCAACCGATAATTTTCGAAAAGATAAGGGAATATGAAGTAGAGAACAATTTAAGAGTTTCAGTGCGACCAAATATATTTGGAATGCGATTTCGTCAACGCAATAACAAAAATTACCCTCTTCAGCAACACAATATAAAAATAGCCCCCTTCGGTAGCACAATATCAAAAATAACCCCCTTCGTCAACGCGATAACAAAAATAGCCCCCCCCCCTCGGCGGTGCAATAACAAAATTATTGTAGTGTTATTTTCTAATGAAATTATCCCTTTGCTGAACCGATTTATTTTAGAGCACCGAACGAAATCTTAGAGAGAGAATGACTTGGGAGCGAGGGTGTGGTCATTTCGCGTATGAAAAGGCTAGAAGTAGGGTGGTGTGGGGTGCCGCGATGCTGGCTCTCTCACATGGTTACTTGTACACACAACAAAAAAAAAATTGTAAACACGAGCCTAGCATAATGTAAGTCGTACACAAAATAATATTTACATAACACTACTAATACATCTACACATGGGCCCTCTTAGGGCGTACCCTAAGTGTGGCCCTTTGAGCGATCCCAGTAGGGGGTAGAACCTGCTGGAGCTCTTCTTCGATTCTAGTCTTCTTAGATGGAGTTGCAGCCGCAGGGAATCCTGGGCAATGGGAGCCAGAGCTAGAGCCTGTACCTGCTCGGGGGCTGGCTCGACAACCCTTACCTCAGTAAATTTTTTCCTGAGGGGTGCTCTGGTCAAGAGCGACCGGAACACCAGAAGACCTACAAAGCAAGAGAAAGGAAATTCATGATTTCAGAACACAAGAGAAACTAAAGGTACGTGATGCTCCCTGTTGTCCTTATCTTTCGATGAGAGGGGTAAATTCCGATTGCATGAAGATCAACTCTCTTGATCCAGGCTACGAACGCAGCATGCACGAACCAAACAATCACTGAACTAACCACCAAGTCATTATCAACCATGCCAAAGACCCATTTGACCTGATCACGAGGATCAATTCCTGCAAGCAATCGAAGAACAAGCAAGAACGAGGTAAAAAGCAATCTGAATTGCAAATATATAATTGAGTTCAAAAGGTGGGATTCCGCAGAGGTCCTTTACGGTTGGTCTACTCGACACAAGCGAAGAACGAGAGTTTTCACAACGGAGAAACTAATCAAACAAAATATGAGTTCTAGCGAAAGGAGACGGCGGCTCCTATATAGGGAGACGGCCAGGGGTGGTGGCCAGCGAAGTGGACGCACGCCCCTAGGGTTACAAGGCCCATGGGCCCAAGTGGAGGTGGCGCAGCACCCTTTTGACTCAAACTCAGAAACTGATGTGGACTCTTTTGACGATTGTGGCAGGCTCGGATGGATTTTGATGATGATGATGATGATGATGATAAGCTTTCCATGAAGTCCAGAATCGCCCAAACGGAGTCCATATGAAGAAGTTATGACCATTTGAACTTAGTACTGTCGCAGCAGTCCGAATTCGAATTCAGAACGAGCCCAACTCGAACTCTTGCTTAACATGGATCCAAAGTGACGTGATGACATCCATTATGCCTTACATGCATGTCCATGACTCCACAAGCCTCTCCTTGGTCCGTTCCCATGTTCCTAAGCGCAATTAAATCACTTGCATTAGGTAGCGGTTTATTATCACTAATATATAAACATAGGAACGAATTCACCTAGTAATTAAGTTGGCGAGTACGAGTTCGGGTAAGAGGTCCTTGTATTGGTTGTGGATGAGTTGTGTGTGTAGGTGCGGTTGTATCCATAGTAGGGATGTCCTCATCAGTATGGGTTTATAAACATTCTTTATTTTTCATACCTGGTTTTCTTGGTTTTGATCTTGAAACGCTCTAGAGCAAAGTGTAGAGTGCTTACCTTACTCTTACTTTTTTCAACCGATTTCACTGGTTCTGAACCGGTAGCACTGGTTAGACCCCTCACATCCCCCGACCATAGGTCTGAAGAAATCTCCTTGACCATGAGGTTGGAGATAACCTTCCCGATCAATTGGTTGGAGATTGTGGTCTCGTCGACCTCTGGGACGGTTGCTTCAGTAGCAGCCACCTAGACGGTCACGACCACTTTAGAATCCATGACCATAGTAATGTCTACGGATTTTCTTTTTCTCTCGTCTAATTATACATCAAAGTTAGTTTGGCGATGGAATACTTCGTCTAAAATGTAAATTCCTTTTTGATGCTTTTCTTACCTCCAAAGGGCCACCTTCTTGAGTGGTCGTTGGAACTGGAGTGCTCGGATCATCTATTGGATCAGAACTCCCTGTGAGCTCATTGATCTCCAATCCGACCAACTGCGTGTTAAACTAAAGTTATGGCATACCGATCGGAAGATACATGAATGATGAACAAGAAGTTTTTTTTTACCTTGAGTCTCTCTGTTCTCTCCTCTAGAGAACAGGCTGCCATGATCCAGGGAACATTAGCCTTGTCCTCAGTCTCCCTGACACAGATCATCTTGATTCGATCTCTGATTTCCTCTGTGAAAAGGGCTATAAAAAGAGAAAAGAGACTATAAGGTAACAAAATAATTAACCAAAATAAACAAAACTAGTAGGGATTTTTAGGACTTACGATCTGATGAATCCATGATTGTATCGTCATGACCAATATACCAAAGATTGGTACGTGATCGAAGTTTTTGAGGACTCATCTCGCGCTTGGAGAAGTCTCTCACCATGTGCCAGGAAATCATTCCCCTGATGCTAAGGAGTTGGATGGCCGCAATCCAACTGCCCACTCTTCCCTCCTTCGCGGAGGATCGCCACATTGCATTCTCGACTGCCACCTTGCCAACTAAGCAGAGGATGTCTTCTTTGGTGATCGTTATGTAGAACCAGTTTTTCTTCCATGACGACCACGAAGACTTGGGGTACATACGGATGTACTTCTCAGCCTTTCCATCGTGGAGGCGTAGAGTGCACTCCCAGGTCAGCCGCTGACTTCCCTGACCTCGACATCTTGTAGAAATACCTGAAAACCTTCAGACCTGGCGGAATCCCCAGGTATGCTGAACAGAGATGGATGAAGATGTTGAGGTTGGTGATTGAGTTGGGGGCTAAGTTCACCAGCTCCACTCCGTATTATTTGAGAACTTTGGAGAGGAACTAATGGGCTAGTAGCCTAAATCCACACTTGGTGTATGCAAGGAAAAAAATGGATCTCTCTCTTTTCGCCGCTAGGGAAATGCTCTCCGACCGCCCCGTTCCGGCCATGTTCATTGTCCCCGTCAGCTCGCTCCGATAAAAACAGATTCTTCAGGCTTGGGAACGCACCGTACTCGAGTCTTCATCGGAGCTCCACCGTTGTAGCTTGACACTGCCCTCGCCCTTGCCTCCTCTGAGTCAGTCATGAGAGAGAGAAGTATATTTCCAGTGCTAGAGCAGGGCACAATATTTCTCTCTTTCATGGTGATTCGTCAGTTCAGCCTTTTCTGTTAGCAAAAGGTCAAATGGACTCCGTGCCCCTGCCGATCTACCGATCTAACGCACATAGAAGCACTAAGGGAATACTAGGAGCTCACCAAGAGTGTAGATGGCGTCGGGGGATGGCCGGAGAAGCGTGTCAACGTTGACCAGCGGTCGCTCATGATGCTGGCACGTTATGGTGTTGGAGATGCTTCAAGAAGCAACACATTAGATCCCTGAGGTCCTAAGGATAATCTAGGAGCGAGGAATTGAACGGTGACTCACCGGAGTGACGGCAAACAGAAAAGGAATCGGTGGCGGTCGGTTTTGGGGAAGAGATTGTTTCTAGTGATTCCCTGAGCTTGGGTCTACATTGATTAAGGAAGGAGCATTAGTAGAGTATGTAATGCGATACGACGCGGTTAGATGAGGTCCAAGCTCACCAGAGCGTCAGGAACACGAAGGCCTGAAACGGGGTGTGCGCTGAAGGTGAAGAAGATGACGACGTGATCACACTACAAGGTTCTTGGAGCTATATCAAGCAAAGAGGAAGTATCAGTGAGGCAAGGGACACATGGTGACACGAGTGACAAGGGTAAGGAAGCTTACCAAAGCAAATGGAGGTTTGAGGCTTGCTCACCAGCATTAGGAACGTCGCTCTCATTACTGGCAAAGCAAAGCATGAGGCACTTTGATTCTATGCGAGAAGAGAGATTGGCGAGCTGAGGAGCTCGTGATGCGGTGAGGGGCTTAAATGCGGTTGAGAATGGTGCGAGAGGAGCGGCCGAGAGCCAACGAGGGCGCCCTCGTGAGCTGGCGCACACAAGCGAGAGGTAGAAGACACCACCTGGCGAGCGGGCCCGGCACGTCGGTGAGGGCGTGAGAGCGAAACTAGTGCGGGCTGGAGCGGGCGCGAGCGAAATTGGGCTAGGCGAAATCGGCCAATTTGGCTCGGCGGGAAATTGAATTAGATTTGGAATTTTCAAGAAAGGCTGAGTCTTTGCCGATTTTTAATCCTATCAAACAGACTCTAAATTTTATGAAAATTTTTGTGAGGGTTTCTGGCACTCTGTAGTTATTTGCTTATATTTTCATGATTTTACCTATTCTGTGATTTTCTCATAAATTCTTACAAGTTGCTATTTGCATAAAATGTAATTATTTGATTTATACCAAAACTAAAAAAACCATGCAAAAAATAGTTTTCCACACAAAACATGATCAAAATCATTCTTCCACTTCTTTTTCTTATATTTCCCAAAAATTAGAATTTTTTTTAAATGTTACAACCCGTCCCAGGGGCCGGCACGGCACCGCCTAATTAGTTAGTCGACGTGACTGAGTCGAGCCTAATTGGCCGTGCCGTACCGGCCGGCTCATTTAGACTTGGCGGAGGCAGAAGTGGTGATGCCCGTGCTGCGCCAAGACTGTGCCAGGACCACGGCTGGTCTCCAACTTCAGTTGGTTTTGGTGGCTCACACACCCTTACGCCCGCCTAGCAATCATTGGCTCTTTTTAGCCAAATTTAATTTCAGACGATTTTGGCTCTTTTCATGCAAAACGACTTGCAGACAAATATCTCACAATATGTGTCGGTTAGCGACGTAATTACATAAATTTTTGGCACTTTCTCAATCATATGAGGGAATTAGGAGCATAAATATGTCAACAAAATGAGTACCAACAATATTCACCGTCAGATGAGATATATATGATGCATTTACAGTCTTTTTCTTATTAATTTTCTTGTGTATACAACTACCCATTTTGAAGCTGGAGCATAAGGTGTAGCCGCCCCATTTTGGAGCACTTGGCAATCTTGAAAAGACAAGTATTCGTGCGACACAACCTGTCTCGCAAGATCAAGGCCATCGACTCAAGGCTTGGGCGTATCATTCAATACAAGGATGTGTACAAGATGGACACCACTAAGATTCCATCGACTGTGCCATGGAAAGCTTCTACTTCAATCCATTTTGCCCATATAAATTTGTAAGTGCGCATAAATACCTTATTAGTTTAAATGTATTAGGCCTACCTATTAGATCTCCAATATACTTGTTCATACTTGTATTCGGTGTTTTAAGACTCGGACTGGCCAGGCACAACTAGTACTCGGCGTATGGGGGCATGCATTAAACACCGAATACTAGGCCGTGTGCCTCATTTTCCAAACCAATTTTCCAGAACATTTCAAATTGCCAAATTTTGAACCAGTGTGGCCTCTCTTTAATTGCCCACAACCAGAGAACGTGTATTTCTAATACATGTTTACACTCCACACACAGGTTGTACTCGACATATCCTTCTACGATCTCCAATATATTTAAAACTATCTAGACTAACTTTATGAAAACTATATCATTAAATTTATCGATAAAAAAATACTTGCATAATGTTATAAATTTATTAATATAGTTTAATTTAAAGTTATAAAAAGTAATATTCAAAGTCGCAGCTCAGACACCGTGAAATATCAAAAACATCAAACAAAAAGAACGGAGGGAGCACAATTTACCTAGAAAGACTAATAATGTCGGTCGTGACGTCACACCATATCATATACGATTGAGAAATTACGATAACACTTTTACAATACCTCGCCCAACACTAAACCCGTCGGATCTGGACTCCACCCCCCACTCAAGCCCAGTGAGGTGGCCATCTTTGTTGCGCTCCAATGCAACCTACATCGGAATGGAGTACAGCTTCGTCCGCAAATCGCAATAAACCTATCGATCTACCACCACGTGGGGTTAATGCTAGCGTAGCAATTTATTAGGCTAGATCCACACAATGGCCATGCGGATTATGATAATGCTAGAACAACAATGCAAGGTTCGGTCCTTAATAGATCTGACGAGACTAACAGAAACCAAGATCCCACGCACCCCCACCGTGCCTCCGTCACCCCCTTCGCCGCCATCAAGGTTCGGTCCTTAATCGATCTGACGAGACTAACAGAAACCAAGATCCCACGCACCCCCACCGTGCCTCCGTCACCCCCTTCGCCGCCATCCTTATAGTTGTCTAATCCTTACTGGATCGGAGTGGCTGCCCAAATTTATTCTACTGTAGCTGGGGCCAGGGTGTGTGCATTACTCAGGGAGTTGCTATCTATGCCTATTTTATTGTTACTAGCAGAGTGTTCGTGCATTGCAACGAAAACACAAACTTTTCACGATATAGGAGGGTGAGAGAGATGGAGATGGGGGAGTGGGTGGAGCAGTGGCGATGGAGCCTAGGATGAGAGAGGGAGACGAGGAATGTGTCGTAGGGGGCTCTGTAAGCGCCGAGGGACGGGGGAATATGCGGACGACCGGTGGCGTGGGTGGTTCTGACGACAGCAAGGTTGAAGGAGTGCGAATCAGGGGCGGCGGCGGGCGACGTGGGTACGAGGCGGGTCGGGGGGTGAATCGGAGGAATAAGAACAGGGCGGCGATGATGTAGATGCGAGGAGAGTTCATATTAGAGACACGTCGTGGCTGACACGGTGGCCCCAGTGCACGCGGAGGTTTTTCGGTGGTAAACTCTTTTTATTAGTTAAGATGGCTTCCTACGTGGCACTTTGCGACTGGTTGGTAACGTGGTGGCCTCACGCTGGTTTTGGTTCTCTCCCGGTGGTTTCAGGTGGATTTGTCAGTAATTAGCCGGATGATGATACTTGAGTATTAGTGAGAGGTGCTGATCGGCCTTAGGTCTTGGTATCTCAGTGAGCTAAAAGAACAGACACTCCGCACAACAATACTATAATTAACATGATTTGTTTTTATTTAGGTTATTGTTATTTCTTTCTTTTCTCATTTCGTTTTTTAGTACATATCAGGAAAATGCATAATTCGTCATGTAACCACCAGTGTTATAACCTGGGCCTACTAGGTACAGGTCTTTCTTTTTTTTAGCGTGATGGCATCCTTTTCTTTTGTTTTAATAAGATGACAGATAGATAGCTATTGTTGTAAACTTAATTTTCGAAATTGTACTTACTAGTTACTACTAAATAATAATGATTGAACAACAGGGATGATTTACAACAGCTACATCTGCCGATACACAAGGATAAGCGAGAAGAACTGATAGACGCCCTTACTCCAGTTGGGAATGAAGATCGTCCAGTCGTGATCTCTGTGGTTGGAAAAAGTGGTGTCGGCAAGACAACTCTTGTGAGAGACGTATACAAAGAAGTGACTAAGAAGAAACTTTTCGATGTTCATGTCATGGAGAGTTTTGCACCTTATTTAACTGCTACCAACATCCAGCTGCAAATCGTTCAGCAACGGACAGAAGACAACACTAATTGCCACAGAGACGAAGCCTGCAGCAAGTTGCGAAACGAAATACTAAAATATAAGAAGTACTTGCTAGTGATAGATGGTGAAGTTAGCAGCACTGAATGGAAGAACCTTCTAGCTACTCTTTGGTTGGTCACAAATGTAGTAGAATAGTGCATATCACACAGGAATCAGAGGAGCCACCTAGCAGCTATCGTCATGTCACCATTCAGTTAGACAGTGTTGAACTAGAGGCTACCATAGAATTGTTCCGGAAGGGATTAAATCATATGGAATTACAGCCTGAAGACTTGGAAAAACACATAAAGGATGTTCAAGATAGAATTCACAAAATCACGGGAGGGATTCCGCTGGCTGTTGTTCTTCTATCAGGTCTTGTCCAAACCAAGGAGTTCCCTATTGAGTGGATAGAAGTATACAAGTACCTCTGGTTCAAACAAACGAAGCGGCTCAACAACATACTGTCTCTGTGCTTCGATGATCTTCCACATGAACTGAAACCTTGTTTCCTCTACTTTGCTGCATTGCCAGCCAACACTGTGATCGAGGCACGCAGATTGGTGTGCATGTGGTTGGCAGAGGGATTCCTAAAACCAAAAGTGGGGAAGACAACGGAGAAGGTGGGCTACATCTACATCAACGAGTTGATTGCTAGGAATCTAGTCAATCTTGTGCACAAGGATAGTTCTGGGAATAAGTTTGTCTCCATCCAAAACATAGTCCATGATTTTTTGCAGGCTGAAGCACACGAGGCAAGTTTCTTGGACGTTTATAGTGCCGATGATGATAACCCGCCATTGACAAGTACCCGTCGCCTCTCTCTACAGAATCACAAAGACAAATGTGCTGCCCTTGCCAGTTCACTGCCGAAGCTACGGTCCATCTTTTCTGATTTTGAGCAGGAGCCCAAAGATGAGAAAGCCCAAGAAGATGATGCCAAAGAAGTCCTGAAGTATCTATGTTGCTTACATCAACGTAGGGCCAACTCTAAGGAGAAACACATCAAATCTTACATACGAGGACTACTGAATGGATCTGAGTTCCTCCGTGTCATCAGTCTGCATGGCATTGAGATTGGGGACAAGTTGCCAGCTGAAATCGGCAATGTTGTGCACCTGAAATACCTTGGAATTACATCATGTTCATTGAAAAACATCCCATCTTCCATCGGAAAGCTCACCAGCCTTCAAACACTAGATGTCAGGGAAACCAATGTTCGTGATCTCCCAGAGGAATTCTGGAAGATCAAGGCACTACGGCATGTGTTTGGCTTTGTCCTCAAATTAAACAAGCAAACTGGCAGATTGGATCACCTACAAACACTGGACTCCATAGAGCGTCATGGTGACGAGCATGATTGGGGCATAACACTTGGAAAGATGATCAATCTTGAGTACTTGTGTGTTTGGCACATCTCTGCTGGAAATGTGGAGGATTTCTCTGATGCTCTTAGGAAGCTTGAGAACCTTAGGACGCTGATCTTACGTGGTGGCAATATTCCGCCAAGTGTGTTCACCAGCTCCTCTCTCCGACGCCTCAAGTTCATGGTGCTAAATGGGGAGCTACAATTGCCGCCTCATCCTGAGCTCACGGACATGGTCTTATGCCTTCCTAATCTCATTATGCTTTCGCTATGGAAAACAAATGTGTCTCAGGAATTCATCAGCAAGCTGGCTGAGCTGCCCTCTCTTGCCACCCTTTGGTACTCTGGCTCGTACGAGGACAAGCGGCTTATCTTCTATTCTGGTGGATTTCATCGTCTGAAGAATATCAAGCTTGATGTAGTAGGATTGACGAGTGTCGAGATAAAGAAGGGTGCGCTTCCTAAGCTCAAAGAATTGGAGGTTCACTCCCGCCACTCTGGAGGTCAATCCGAAGTCCAAATCATTGATGAGAAGGGTGCACTTCCTGAGCTCGAAAAATTGGGGAGTCACTCCCGCTACCCTGGAGGTCAATTCGAAGTCCAAATCACTGATGAGAAAGACATTAGCAACAAGATTACTTCGGTTGATTCTTCCAAACAAATTATTCATGTGGTTCGTGGTGAGTACGCTCCTGGTGAGGACGCAGATATACCCATCGTCGATGCAAGTACCAATTAAGGTATGGTTCGGTTGTTCCTATTGCGTGCTTACTGCTTCTATGAATGGGCTATATGTGTGTGTGTGTTATGCCACTCTGGCCTCTATGCCTGTCGTGCTAACGCTGTGTGTTCGTCTGTGTTGTGTTTGTGTGTGCGTGTGAAATGATTGTAATATTTGATTATCCCAACTGCTGTCAGTGTTGTGATGTAAGGGTAAACTTATGTAATAATGTGGCAAAAAAAAAACGTGACGATTACCCTGCCACAAGTTCGTAAATGTATACACTTGGTTATTGTGTGTTGCTAATTACACAAGGGGAGGAAATCCACTTGCAGGGTTTGTGACGGAGAAGCATCGAGAATATGCAGCTTCACACATGTAGTTGACGGTTACTTGGGTTCTTCTTCATTTGTCCATCGTCGTTAGCATCAATAATAAGAACAGGATCGAGAGATGCTTTTATCTTGGCCCTAAAATGAATTCCTCGCCGGTGCGGGAGCTGCAGGAGCTGGCAGTGTGAGCGAGGCGCGGGCGATGGCGGCGGTGTGAACACCGAAATCAGGAGCGGTCGGGGCTACGCAATGGATGGACTCAAATCGGGGCGGCAGTGGATGGAATCGGGGGCGCGAGATAGATGCAGCGGCGGCTGGGCTTGGCGGCGGTCGGGGTCAAATCGGGGCAGCTGGCGCGCGGGTGGCCACTGCGGCTTCCAGATGCACAAAAAACCGGGACGGCGGACGGACAACTAGCACGTGTCTGGTTGCCTGTAACAAATAGTATACGCATGAGATGAGATGGTTCACTTAAAAAAAATCCATCCATGTGTTTACGCTGTTTGAACTAAACCATCACCTCGTGAATAACAAGATACAAATTTGAATAATATTCTATTTTGACGTTGAATCATCTCATTCAGCTAAAACAATAAAACCATATGTACATAACCATCATATTTCATTCATTCTCGTCACACCAATCAAATACACCATAAGTAATCCTTAGGATCCTAAATAGACCATTTTGCAAAAACAGAGCATTCGCGTTCTTGTTCGCGGTTTGGGCCAGCGAGGAGCTGAGCTCACTGCAGGTAGTGGAGGCGCGAGCATTCCCGCAGTATTTCTCGGAGATGAAGAAGAAAGTTGGCCTTGCCCCTGCTGCAATTGTTTCCGCGAGGGGCTCAGGCAGAAGAATAAAGAGGAGCGGGTAGCCATCCAGGACTTGGAGGCCCTCCTTATCAAGAGGCGTTGGCTGTTAGATATAATTTTGACTTAGTGTTGTGTATGTTGATTAGGGATTACAGTAGGGAGTCCAATATGTAATCGGTGTGACACATGAGAATGTGGACGTCGTGCATGTGTGCACGTCATGTCTGTTGAGCTGCACGTAGAAGTTCTGTTGGCCGTGAGAACCGGTCAGGCGGTGCGTGCGTGGAGCTGGTAAAAACGGATCATGGGATGGTGGTTTCGTTAATGCTGGGTTGCTAGCTCCTAGTTAGTTTTTGGTGAAGTATTTACTAGAGTTTGTATCCTGTGTTGATAAGTAAGAGCCGAATAACAAAAGATGCCGAAAATGGTGCATAAGTTAGCGCCACAAACAGCCTGTTGCTTTGGTCTTCTTGTTCTGAACTCCGGGATATATATTCCAGTGAGTGTTTCCGCCGTCTCTACGTGTGTTCTACTCTTTGATCCCAACAATTGGTATCAGAGCGAGGTGCGAAGAGAAGCTGTCTGGTGAGGTGCGGGCAGCTCCGGGCCAGCGCGGAAGCAGTGTGCGGCGCGGTTGGGCAGCGCATGACTCGGTCAGGTAACGGAGGCTCTCGGCGGCGTGCTGCTGGCACAGCTGGCGTGTGGCGGCGGTGGCGCATGGGCGGCGGCTGCGGTGCTACGCCTCGGGCGCACGCGACGAGGTGGCGGAGGCGGTGTTGCGCGCGGAACCAGCAACAGCAGAAATGAAGCAGCGCATAGTATGCATGCATGTGCAGTGGCTGCATTGCACTAGCAATGCGTGCATGCAGGTGCAGTGGCTGCATTGCACATGCATAATGCAGGTGCAGCGGCAGCGGCAGCTGTGTAATGCACTCACGTCGGACAACCATTGAGCTGGAGGCACTGCAGCGTCGGCGTTATTGCAGCGATGAAGGGCGATGAATCGTGGTTCGGAGGCGCCGCGTGGAGAGTCGGCATGGGGCCGACCAATGGCGATGGCATAGAGGCCGTCGTCGTAAGAAGAATCAGATGTTGGAGTCACTCGGTGAGATGTGCCACCGGCGACGAAGTTGTGGCGGCAAAGAGATGGCAGTAAAGAGTGGAGGCTTCATGTCGTCGATAACCGGCAAGGCAAGATGGCATTGGTGGTCATCTCCATGTCTCTAGGAGAAGAAGTGCTAGGTGCATGGGCAACGGTGGCGCCCATGTTCACGGTCACTGATGGCGAGGGCGAATGTATTATCCCTCAAGAGTGATTGTGTGGTGAGGGCGACTGTATTGTCCCTCATGGAGTGCACCATGTGGTACAGAAGCGTCTGCGTGGGTTTGGTGACACATAAAAGAAGTTTGTGTTGCTAAGCCGTGCTGAGTGAGAAGGCGTAACTTCTTGGAGATAAATGTTGAAGATCGTTAACGGCGGGATGAGTCACGCAAGGTGCCCACGTAGCAGGCATTGATTGGCGGTGAGAAGTCGCAGATAATGTTGTCTCACTCGCGTTGGAGGCCATGAGTAGTGGTGTGAAGCCGCTACAAGGTGGATATCGATGTTGGGAAGACGTCATCTATAAGATGAAAATGATGCTGCACGTGGCAAGAGGTTGCGGGCCATCCGTAACGGTGAGTTGGTATGTCAAGATTAAGAGGGAAATTGTTAGATATAATCTTGACTTAGTGTTGTGCATGTTGATTTGGGAGTCCAGTATGTAATCAGCATGACACATGAGAATGTGGACGTCGTGCATGTGTGCACGCCGTGTTTGTTGAGTTGCATGTAGAAGTTCTGTTGGCCGTGAGAACCGGTGAGCTGGCGGTGCATGCGTGGAGCCGGCAAAAATGGATCATGGGATGGTGGTTTCGTTAATGCTGGGTTGTTAGCTCCTAGTTAGTTTTTGGTGAAGTATTTAGTAGAGTTTGTATCCTGTGTTGGTTAAGTAAGAGCAGAATAATAGAAGATGCAGAAAATGGTGCATCAGTTAGCGCCACAAACAACCTGTTGCTTTGGTCTTCTTGTTCTGAACTCCAGCATATAGATTCCAGTGAGTGTTTCCACTTTGTCTGCATGTGTTTTACTCTTTGATCCCAACATCGATGAGTAGAGAAGTGTCGTCGCTTGGCAGAGGCTCAATCCAGCTACAAGGCGGTGCGAGCAGGCATGGGCGAGCCATTGTGAGCAAAGCGGCGAGCAAAGCGGCGTGAGGCGCGCATGGCACCGTCATCTTCTTTGCGACTAGTGGTCATCGCGTTGTGTTCTGAGAGGTCAGATTCCATGATATATGTATATTTTGGAACTTGAAATTTTACAATTTTTCTTTCAATTTTTGTAATGAGTTTGTGGTTTGAATTTTTGGAAGTTCGGTTGTGGAAGTTTTATTCTCAAATAACTGATGAAACTAATTCATAATGTGTTTTATGAAGTTTCATTCCAAGTCCTACAGAGTTTCATCTTTTTTTTTTGTATAAGACAAGTTTTCAGCAGTGACATCGTGTTTCATAGAGTTTCAGCCTAAGTTTCATCGTGTTTCATGAAGTTTCATATCAAATCTCATGAAGTTCATCCCAAGTTTCATCGTGTTTCATCAAGTTTCATATAGTTTCATCCCAAGTCTCATGAAGTTTCATCGTGTTTTATCAAGTTTTATTAAGTTTCATAAAGTTTCATCCAAGTCTCATGAAGTTTCATCCCAAGTTTCGTCGTGTTTCATCAAGTTTTATTAAGTTTTATGAGGTTTCATCCCAAGTTTCATCGTATTTCATCAAGTTTCATATAGTTTTATAAAATTTCATCCCAAGTCTTATGAAGTTTCGTCGAGTTTCATGAAATTTTATCCCAAGTCTCATGAAGTTTCATCTCAAGTTTATCGTGTTTCATCAAATTTTATTAAATTTTGTGAAGTTTTATCCCAAGTTTCATCGTGTTTCATAAAGTTTCATTCTAAGTCTCATGAAGTTTCATCCCAAGTTTGATCGAGTTTCATTCCAAGTTCCATCGTGTTTCATCAAGTTTCATCAAGTTTTATTAAATTTTATGAAGTTTTAATCCCAAATAACCGGATGAAACTCACTAATACTTTCTGGAAACTGTTTGAAACCTTCTTGAAACTTCGTCCATTTAAAACTGAAATTTTCATAAAACTTTTGCATCGTTGAAACTCCACGTAACTTTGCTATACCATTGGAAGTGCTTCCAACGGTATAGCATTGTGTAATAGTTCCCTAAAATATAGGGTAAACTGTGTGAGTTGCATCTTGATAATAATAAAATTCATAACAAATTTAGCTACGCAAATGTGCAGAAAGTGATACATAGAAAATTATCACATTTTCTAAAAACAAATAGAGGACAAGTATAGGTTTCTCCCCAGCGCGCTCCCACCCCAAGCAGCCGGGGCTGAGGGATCCCTCCCGCCTCCTTGCTTGCTTGCGGCCCCTCTGTGGCGACAGTGGCAAGGCGAGGGATTGCTGCTGCAGGTCAGACGGAAGACGGAGATCGAGGAGGAGACCGGCGACTTCAATCAGAAGTTGAGAAGCAAGAGATTTGAGGGAAAGGCCTGCGTTTCAAGCCAACGTCTAGGAGCAACGACCTGCTTGAGATCCAACGGATCGAGCGTCTTCTTGAAAAGCATTGTTAATATAAAAAAAATGTTGAAAAACATGGTTCTGCACTTGAATCCTTGTTTGATGTAATGTTGAAACTGGGACCTGTTGAACTTACCTACCGTCACCTGGTCCAAACCAAATTCGTAGTTTGACGACGCACCCAGCGCGTAATCCTTCACACCACCTAGCCTCTTGTTCTCATCGTGGCACTCCTGCAACGTTTGCGTACTGACCGGCTCCGTGTCCGCCCTCTTGTTTATGAACTCCACGACGCGCTCCATGAGGGCCGCTGCGCTCCCGCACGTGGTGCGCAATGTTGGCACTGACACTGTCCCCAGCGAGGAATGTGCGCGTTGGGTTAGCGTGGCTGGCGAGCCACGGATCGGCCAGCGAGCACGCCCACCTGAGCACCGGCCACACGTCGTCGTAGGCTGCGGGGACGGGGTGCTCCGGCGCAAGGCGGTAGACCACGATCACGACAAGCGCCCCGTCGCGCGCGGCGAGGGAAGACGCGTAACGGTGGAACGTTTGGCCAAAGGCATTCTCCCCGCAGAAGGAGCCGTCGTGGAAGTACAGAACGAGCCGGATTCTATTTTCAAGCTAATTTGTGGCACGTGAACTTATCTTATGTAGTATTTAGATTCTATCTTTATTTATAAATTTCAAGTCAATATCAAGTCTATTTTGTACCACATAAGTTCATGATATTTCATATATCTGTATGTTTAGAGCTTGATGAAGTACTTATTCCTTGTCTCTACAGTACTACGAAAAAGCTAATATTAGACGTTTCATTACAGACGGCTTTCCAAAACCGTCAGTGTTAATGTTAATTATAGACGGTTTTACCAGCGCGACCATCTCTATTACTGGATACGCTATGGACCGTCTGTAATAAGCTAATTCCAACACTACGGGAAACACGTGATTTTCCGAGTACAAAACTCTTTGCCGAGTGTCAAATTGCGGGCACTTTCGGCAAAAGGTCTTTGCCGAGTGCGCGACTCGACAAAATATGGCACTTTCGGCAAAGAGGCCTTTCTTGAGTGCCCGGCACTCGGCAAATACCAAAGACTTTCGGCAAAGATTTGTCTTTGCCAAGTGCCGCACTCTCGCAAAGGTAGGCACTCGGCAAAGATTGTTAGGGACATAGCGGCATCCGGTAGCCTCTTTTTGCCGAAATTGCCCCGCATGTATTTCGGCAAAAATTTATTTTCCGAGTGCCAACTAAACACTCGGCAAACTAATTTTTTTTGCCACAATTTTTTTGAAGCTTTAGTACACTACCACAAACATCATGTTTAAATTTGGGATATTTTCATTGCCTTTTGGCATATTTCTATAGTTTATTTTGTTTTGTTGAATTTTCCGGAAAATGTAAGTTTGAGCTATGAGTGCATCGAATAATGGATTACATTCGTTCAAAAATGTTATCCTTGTTTCTTAGTGTAAATTTAGGCTAAATCAGAGGCTGTCTCGAAATTTCGATCAACGTGCTCACGAGGTAATAGCCAACTTGAGAGTGGTTTTTAATTGTATAAAATGCGAGCAATTCGAAAATCATGAAACTTGTCGAGTTATCGCCGTATCGTATCACATATATCGTGGAAAAAATTTGAAAAAGTTTGAAACACGCCATTTATCGCGTCACGATGCTCACAAACCATAAGATCTCCACATGTGATCACACGATCCACGGAGATCTCTGGTTTGTGAGCATCGTGACGACATGTCGGCTTCAAACTTTTTCAAATTTTTTCCACGCATACGATACGATACGCGCATAACTCGACAAGTTTCATGATTTTCGAATTGCTCGCATTTTATACAATTAAAAACCACTCACACGCTAAGTTGGCGCGCTGTCTCCGTGAGCACGCTGATCAAATTTCGAGATAATTCCCGGATTTAGCCTAAATTTACACTAAGAAACAAGGATAACATTTTTGAACGAATGTAATCCATTATTCGATGCACTCGCAGCTCAAACTTACATTTTCTCGAAAAATTCAACAAAACAAAATAAACTATAGAAATATGCCAAAAGGCAATGAAAATATCCCAAATTTAAACATGATGTTTGTGGTAGTGTACTAAAGCTTCAAAAAATTGTGGCAAAAACCAAAAAAAAATTAATTTGCCGAGTGTTTAGGTTGGCACTCTAAGAAAATAAATTCTTTGCCGAAAGTGCCACACTGGGCACTTCTGAAAGAGGACGACGCTGATGCCGCTATGTCCCTAACAATCTTTGCCGAGTGTTTAGGTTGGCACTCGGCAGTTATAACTCGCCGAGTGCGGATCACGCAGACTCGGCGAAGAAAATTAACTTTGCCGAGTGCCGCAGATCCGCACTCGGCAAAGCCACCTTATCTTCACCGGCGCTCATTTCTCTCATTTCTCTCTCACCTTGCCGCCTCGCCTCCCTCGCCGCCCCCCGCCCCCCCGCCTCCCCTGGCAGCGCCCGGCCTCCCCTCGTCTCCGCTGCCTGCGTCCCACACACCCGCGTCCGCCCTCCCAGCCCTCAAGGCCTCACAGCCGCCCCGCTCCTCGCCTCCGGCCCCGCCTCCCGCGCCGACCCAGCGTCTCAAGCGCCTCCCACCCGGCCTGCCTCGTCTCCGGCCCCGGCTCCCTCGTCTCCGGTTAGATCCATATACGAGCTATCGAATTTGATTTACAAATATGCATGTTCTTTTCATGTGTGCCTATCACTGTATTTCCTTCTCTAGAATATATATGTGTCTTTGTGATCTACATTAGCAGTCCAAATGGACCCTTGATCTACGAGTTACATTTGAGGAAAAATGCAACACACATAGATATATATATGAACAAACACCTAATATTTACATTTTTGCAACTAGTTATTTGTGAATGAGCAACGATTATTGTACTCTTTAGTATTTTCCTCGTACAGGTGATGTTGTTTCTAGTAATCTAGTGCAGCCTAATTATTTAGGTCATATATAAACATTTCCCAACGGTAAGAGTATGTGACCAAAAAAAAATGGACAAAGTGACACCTGACAAAATTATAATTACTTGGAAAAATATTACAAATTTATAACCCCGTCACAATATACTAATAACCGTTAAATGGAACGTGCTAAGTGACATCCGGAATACTTTATATATGGAGAAAGAAAAACAAGAAAGTTGCGATCATGAGTATGCCTCTTTGCCGAGTGCGTATGTTCTAGGGTAGTTCCTGCACATGCACACACACACACACACACACACACACACACACACACACACACACACACACACACATATATATATATATATATATAAACAACTAGCTGGATGATGCTCTATAGAGTCCTAGCTAGGAGGGTGGTTATGTTGAATTGGTTTGTCGTGTTTTTTAGTCGTCTTAGACACATGCGTTTGTTGCTTTCTTTCTGGGGTAAGAATCTCAAAGGCTTATACTAGCTTCTTGTACCTGTTTCCATTCACCGAAAGAGAAGCAAGTTGTCCTAGCTAATTGTTATGTCATCTGGCCATATGTATAACACAAACCTTAGCTAAACTGTAGTAATTACCAATTAAGTGCATGCATGCGAGTTTCATGCTAAAGGAAAAAAAAGATACAGATGAAGTCTACATGTCATCACCAAACGCTCATATATATGACAAAAGACATGCATGAATCCCCACCAATATATTGACACGACAAGCAGCTGCATGTGTATACATGCATTTCACTTAAGAGAATTAGGTATGATCGTCATTCAATTCGCAATTGGCCCACAAAATAGATATATAAAATACCTATAAATCATTTCACATCATCAAAATGGTACTCAAATCAACGACTAATGATCATTGTGCACCATCGGCCAATTCATAATTGGCCCACAAGATTAGCTGTACTCATTTGCTGGCTATAAACCATCGTCCTTCAATAAACATGTCGATATACTAGGAGTGTTGAAACAAAATAATGTTGGTATCACTGGTTCTTTTTGGATTGTTTTCTGTATTAACAGCTTCATTAGTTTGATCATTATATATATGTGCCAAAGATTGATTTTCATCATGAATACATGAACATAATTACAATGGAACGCCTCATTAGTTTGATCATTATATATATATTCGTGTTGAGCAAGAGCAAAAGAGTATATTAACTAAGCGCACTTTAATTTGGTGAGGTGATTATTACTCTCTCGGGATGAACTTACTCGCCACAATCTTTGTTGATCGGGAGATTGCTATAGCCTATATATATTGACGTCACGGTTTAGTTTGCTGCTTTGTACTTAATTATATATGTCTTCGTTGGTTATCTTGACAAATTTTCTTTTATGTGATTATCTTGTTCTAGTCTTCTTTGGATAGAAACGAGCTGCTAGCCGTGCATATAATGATGCTCCTTGTTAATGTTCATTATTGTTATTTATATAATGTTTGGTATAATGTTTGCCTAACCTATTACCTTTTTATGTAGGAGAAGGACCCGATCGTCTTCGTCGGCGCTGCTGGTCTGCCTGCACCGCATCGCCTCGCCACTGCACCGACACGCCACTGCCCCACTAGCCTGACTCCACCGCCACCCTAGGTATAACCCCCTCCTCCTTTGCATGCATGTTTTATATGGTCACGTAGCCCAGTTAGGCGTCTCCCGTTCGAAAGAGATACGGTCGGAGGTATGCAGATCTTTGCATATCTGCGACCGTATCTCTTTCGGATTGTCCACGATTTTGATAGCCATGGATGCGTAGATGAGGTTAGTTTCCATGGTTCGCTCCGGTCCGAGACAGACTTTCGGCATCACCTCCCTGTTGTTCTCCGGATACACACTCTCCCTTGCAGGACGTGTATCGGGAGAACAGCGGGGAGGTGCTGCCGAAATTCGGTCTCGGATAGGAGCGGAGCATTGAAACTGACCTCATCTACGCATCCGCGGGTGGGATTAGGACCTATCCTCACCTATTAGATGGTAGGAACGCCGGGCAGATGCAATTGTTGGTTATATTACTCGCTTACATATGTATATGCCAGAGGATGGAGAACCGTGATTGGATGTACACGGGCCACGCAAGTATGACCCCAGAATGGATGACTAAGACTAATGCTTTCTTGGAGCATTCATTTGGCGAGGCTGCTAGAGGGTCGAGTCGGATGCCGTGTCCTCGCAAAGAAATGTGACAACCGTGTAAGAAAGAATAGGAAGAACGTGGGGGAAGATCTTTGCAAGTATGGATTCACGCCAAACTATACCTGTTGGATCCACCATGGTGAAGCCGATCGTATTAGAGAGGAGGTGGTGAGACCACGCCTCGAGGCTTTTGATGGAGATGCCGGGGTAGCAGACTGGATGGATGACTTTCAGGAGGCACGGTTCGGTGAAGGATTAGAGGACGAGCCAGAGGAATCCGCAAAGGCGTACTACGATATGCTGTCTTCGGCACAGAAGCCCCTTCACGAAAAGACAATGGTTTCACAACTGGATGCCATTGGACGCCTAATGGCGTTCAAGTCGCAGTGTAGCATGAGTCGAGACAACTTCGATGGTATGTTGGCAGTTGTTGGATCCCTGCTTCCGGAGGGTCACATTCTGCCGAAGAACTTGTACGAGTCACAGAAACTTCTTCGTGCCCTTAAGATGCCGTATGAGCACATCCATGCTTGTCCGAATGGTTGCGTCCTATTTAGGAAAGATCACGAGAAAGCAACGCACTGTCCAAAGTGCAAATCCTCTAGGTATCTGGAGGTCGACACTAGTGATGGCAAGAAGGAACGACTTGGTATCCCGCCAAGGTCCTACTGGTACCTTCTGTCATACCGAGGATCCAACGGCCGTACATGACAGAGGAGTCCGCTAAATGATGACATGGCACAAACATGGCAAAAGATACAATGCTGACAAGATGGTACACCCATCGGATGGCGATGCATGGACCCATTTCGATGGCATACATCATGGTAAAGCTGAGGAGGCTCGGAATGTACGTGTAGCGTTGGCAACAGATGGGTTCAACCCCTATGGATTGCTGGCGGCCCCGTACACTTGTTGGCCCGTGTTCGTGATCCCCTCAATTTCCCCGGCGCCATGTTTCAACCCAAGAACGTATTCTTGTCACCGATAATTCTGGACACCGGGAACAAGATGGGTTTGTTCATGGAGCCTCTCATTGATGAATTGATCCTTGCTTGGGAAAAGGGGTACCGACATACGACCGAGCTACAAAGAAGAACTTCACAATGCATATGTGGTACCACTACTCCTGCATGACTTCTGGCGTATGGCATATTCTCACGTGGTGTGTTCACGGGAAGTTCCCATGCCCAATATGCAAGACAATTTGTGAGGTTCACTTGGTCAAGAGGGGTGGCAAGTTTTCTTCGCTTGACCAACATCGTCAATTCCTCCCTATTGACCATCCATTCGCATTTAGACGTCAAGAACTTCGTGAAAGGGTTCAAGTCACCGACCGCACCTCGATGATGACCGGGCCGAGGTCCGTCTTTGAGATAGAGGCTCTCAAACATGATAAAGAGAAAGGTGGTTTTATTGGATATGGTGAGGAACACCAATGGACTCATAAATCGGGCTTGACTAGGCTCCCATATTTCAATGACCTTCTTCTTCCACACAATATTGATGTAATGCACACAGAAAAGAATATCGCCGAGGCGCTTTTTGCAACACTCATGGACATTCTGATAAGTCAAAGGACAACGTTAAGGCTAGATCGACTCGCAACGATGTGCGATAGGCCAAAGCAAGTGATGAAGCCTCCGCGCCGCAAGAAATGGAGAAGGACTCGGTCGATTTCGTCTTGAAAAGGGACCAAAGGAAGGAAATACTGCAGTGGATCCAGACGTTAATGTTCCCTGATGGGCATGCGGCGAATTTGAGTAGGGGAGTGAACTTATCCACTATGCGAGTCTTAGGGATGAAGAGTCATGACTACCACATATGGATTGAGCGGCTCCTTCTGCGATGACCCGGATACGTCCACGAGCATGTGTGGCGCGTCTTTGGCAGAGTTGAGCTATTTCTTCCGCCACTTTGTGCCAAGGAGTTATCTCGGACGTGATTGATGACTTGGAGAAAGTGGCACCGTGTTGCTCGCAAGTTGGAGAAGATCTTCCCACCCGGCTTCTTCCAGCGATGCAAAGATCGATTTTGCACCTACCGACGTGGCACGAATGGGGGCCGTGCGAGCCGTTGGTGCTATACAATTGAGAGATGTCTAAAGATTCTTTGAAAAAGTGTAGAAATAAAGCCAAAATTGAGGCTTCGTGGCGGAGGCATTCATTCGGAGGAGGTGTCAAACTTCACAACAAAGATACTATAAGGATGGCCTTCCCAATATGGCACAATCGTCCCCCGTTATAACGCGGACGAGAGTTCATCGAACCTCGGCCTTTTCAAAGGGCAACTCGGAAGGCAAGCACATCGGCACCAAGACCTTGCGGCATGATGAGTGGCGACTATCATGTTGATGTGTTGTTGAACCTTGACGAAGTGAAGCCTTATGTGCGATAAGTTCTCAATGAGCTTGTTACATACGCCTTGTCACTATCCTCCATCTATCCAACCCCTTATCTCTTGTTTTTCAGGAATTTCGAATAAATACAGGGGAGGGAATAGGGCTCCTTCCTCAAGAAGAAGATAGTCTTCTCAAAGATGGTGTGCCCGATTTCATATCCCGGTTCGATCTGAAAGGTACCGCCCAATTTACCTCGCTCAATCTTTGACATCCCACTTTGCTCCTACGAGCGAGTAATGTAACGATCTATCCTACCTCACCTTGCGAAGCCCGCAAGGATGCGAAATGGATGCTTGAGTTGAAAGGGCTCGCCAAAGGCTTCGCCTACAAGGTCAAGTCATTCACCGCTTATGATGTGAATGGCTATCGCTTTCACACAAGAAACTACGAGCGAGTCGGCCCAATCGGAAAACCACGAATCTGGAGTTCGTGATGCCCAAGACCGATGAGCGACTACTACGGCATAGTAGAAGAAATATACGAGCTCAATTTTGAGTGTCGCAAAGCTCCTAATCCATCGTATTCAAATGCCATTGGTTCGATCCTAATGTCACGAGAACAGCCCACGAGATTGGACAAGTCGAAATTCGACGAGATTCTCGCCTATCAAGGAGAGGATGTCTATATTGTGGCTCAACAGCCACGCAGTTTATTATCTCCCATGGGCGTGCCAAAAGACTCCAATCTTATCGGTTGGTACCTTGTGCAGTTGGTATCGCCAAGACGGTAAACCGCCTCATCCCAAACGATGAGGATTACAACTTTGACCCAAACACACGGGAGTTTTATCAACCGAGGGGCTAGAAGGGAGGTTTGACATAGACATGTTTTCACGATGGGCATGGAAGTAGACAATGACATTGATCGGGACGGTGGAGATGAGGACGACGGAGAAGAGGTGCAAAATGCTAAGGACTTACAAATGCTTGAGCGATTACGTTAAAGCGATGACAATGATGACAATGATAGAGATGAGCCCGATTTACTCGACAATATTGATAGTGATGATTTACACCTATGATCCAAATTGCCGATCGTGAAGAATATTTCTAATTCATGTAATACTACATTATTATTATTATTATTATTATTATTATTGCAATTATGTTTCGCTCATTTTGCATCTCTTTATAAGTACTTGTAATTTAAGCGTGCTAATTGATTTAATCTTTGAAATTGCGGGCACTCGACAAAATGCCGGGCGGAAGGCAGGCTGTCGGGGTCAACTCCTCTACATGAGGGAGCGCCACCACCCCACCGAGGACGCACTTTGGCCGGAGCCGCCGAGGAGGACGAGGCGGCGCCGCTGCGGCCGTCAGAGGACGAGGGTGCAATGGCCGCCACCCGTCGGTGGACGAGGACGACCGAAGCGGTGGGCCCGCACATAGGAGGGTGGCACTTCCTCGACTCATCGGACCACGGGAGGCGGCGATATCGACAGCATGGGTTCCACTTGCACCGCCTCGCTCTACCTCGTCGGGAGTCTACTTGCGCGGGCCTCGCAGCTCCGGCTGGCCGATCCCACTTCACCGGCGCCCGGTGATTCGACCCATGGCGACAAGTAAGTATTATTTCACTACTATTTCATATGACATGTTGAAAATTGAACCGAGACTAACAATTCTTCTTAATGACTCTTGCAAAGAATCGAAGTTGTGTCCGAACGGCGGCACATCAATGCCACCACAGGCCTTCGATTCGCGGCACCACCACCGCATGGTCACCTACGCCTCGGTGACTTCGCCGCCTCGGGCGTGGGACCACTTCTAAGCCGCCGAGGCGGCAAGTTCGGCACCGCTGCGCGCGGATCAAGGCCGAGTTACGGTGAGTCTTCATCGCACTAAATTGGTCAATACTACGCATTCATTGGTCATTCTTGAAATAATGAAACGATACATGATGTCTCGTATGCGTGACTTCTTCAAAGTCGACGAAGGGTTTGAGGACCCAAGGCGCGAGTTCAGACAAGGTCAGAGGTCCCGACTCTCGGACTGCACCACGAGACGCGGCTCCAAAGTGCATCATCAACTACACGCCCGACGTCCTTGGTCGGTGGTGAGGAAGGCCGATGCCGGACTGGACGCTCACCAAGGAGCGATACCTCTCGGTAAGTACGAAACATTAATACTGACTCCTTCAATGAAGAATAGGTAGGCTTCATTTCATCTTTTGACATATCAATAACTTGATGGTATGCAGCAATGTCCTGATTGGTGCGCCAGGCACCGCCTCTGCTGGGAGGCCATTGTGGACAGGTGGCTCTCGGAGGAGTGGGCGGAGAAGCACAACATCCGTCGGGATCGCCGCTGCAGATGGGTGGGCGCCACACCACCAAGGCAACCGAGCCTCGTAGCGTCGCCTGCACATGGGTAAACTTCTTTGTGTTTTCATCTTTATTTATTTATTCTAACGCTCAATTCTCATTACTTGTAATCATCTTTGTGTTTTCCTCGCAGTCCCAGGCGCACCAAGGCCAGGAATGCAACGAGTTCATGGCGTACGCCTTGGCACACAAGGGCAAGGCGACGGCCGGAAGTCACCTACAACCCGGCGGACGGGCCCGAGGCGTACACCAACGCGAGCGTCCACAAAGAAGCTTAGCGAGTACACCTCGGCCCGCGAGCGCCATGGGAGGACTTCGATCCGCCACCCACCGACACGAGACCTCTGATGAGGCCGGGAGGAGGGAAGCAAGACGGCCGTCTTGGATGGCGGACAACCGCAATCGACTCGCCTCTGTTCCCACCCTCGCCGAGATTCGAGCAAGGAGCACGAGCTCCTCCCTCCCATACGCTCTCGGCAGCAGAGCTCACAAAGCAGCAGATGGCGGAACTCGTGTTAGTACTGTTTTATTAAATGCGTTCATTGCTTTTACACATCTACCTTGCCTTTGCATTGTTTAAACATTGCGGGTGGAATGTTGCAGCCGACTTGCGGAGGTTGGAGGCCCAAAGAGCGGCCCAAAGTGAGGCCCACCTACCGGAGATGGAGGTCGACAAGCCCAGAGGGCGGCCGAGGGGCGAGGCTGCAGGACATGTTCACTTCATGGCGAGCCTTCATCCTTGCAGTGTGGTCGTGCCCGATCATTTGCTCGCTCTAGTTTTGGCTCCTCCTCCTCTGTAGGGACTCCGTGAGTATATATGGTTGTTTATTCCTTTAGCTTGTGCGGCCCTCCTGTAGATACTCATGAATTTGCTTCTCTTTTGTGCAGCCACAATGGCGGTTCGAACCCGACTCCTCGAGGTGGCCCTTCTCCTGAGCAGTTTGCCAACTGCCCTCCTCAAGGTGGCGATTCACACTCCGTGGGGAGGGTGGCGAGGTTCCGTTTATTTATTTCTTTTCATGTTGTATGGACTTGTGTTAGACTTAGCCTTATGTTGGACTACTACTAGAGACATATATATATTGTGATGGATATTGTCATGGATGATGAATGTATGTGATGGATTATGGAGAATGGATTTGTATGTGATGTATTATGGATGGTGGATGTGTATGTGATGGGTTATGGATGTGTATGTGATGGAATATGGATGTGTATGTCATATATCATGTTCTGTGTGTTGATATATATATGTGATTTCTTTGTTTGTGTTGATGGAAAGCAAAAAACCAAAAAAAAATAGCATTTTTCCCCTCTTTGCGAGAGTGCCACACTCGGCAAAGAGGGCTTTGCCGAAAGTCAGGATTATGGCACTCGGCAAAGTCGAAGCGAAACCCAATTTCCACTTTTTGCCGAGTGCAAGAGTATGGCACTCAAAGCCGGGAATCAGAAACCCAATTTCCCAGCTTTGCCGAGTGCCATAGCCATGGCACTCGGCACAATTTTTTAAAAAAACGAAAAAAAAGTACTTTGCCGAGTGCAAGAGTATGGCACTTTCGGCAAGAATTTTCATAAAAGAGAAAAATTCTTTGCCGAGTGTCGGAGGTGGCACTTTCGGCAAGAGGCCGTCGAGTTAACGCCGGATTTTTTTGCCGAGTCTCGACGTGACACTCGGCAAAGGCTTTACCGAGTGCCCGATATATGGCACTCGGCAAATAAACCTTGCCGATCGCTTTTTGAAGCGGCACTCGGCAAAGCCTTTGCCGAGTGCAATAGGGGCTTTGCCGAGTGCCCTAAGCACTCGGCAAAGAGCCCATCTGCGGTAGTGCAAGCTATGGTAAAATCACAGAGTTTCATCAAACCGTCTATGATGAGATACTTATCACAGACGGTTCTTCTTAAAAACCGTCTATGAAGTATCACAGATTTCACAGACGGTTCTTAATACGAACCGTGTGTGATATTAGCTCATCACAGACGGTTTTTGTATGAAACCGTCTGTGATTTGTAGCGTGGGAGGGCGAAATTTTTTGAATGCGTGCACAGGAGGACGAAAAATTTGGTGTTGTCCTTATATATTATAGCCCCCAGCATTGTCTTCCATCATTCTCTCCCTCTCCCCTCCCCACGCCGAGCTCCAGCGACCACGCTCGATTCCCTATCGCGGTTCAGTAGGGAGACACAGCCGACAACGAGGAGGAGGAGGGATGCGCAGGAGCTCCTTGTCTGCCGCAGGAGGTAGACTGCCCGAAGGTATGTGTACATCCCCAAATATACATAATTTATTGGTTGTTTGTTGTAAAAAAAATGATCTTAATTTTGTGTTACCTAAGGTTAGAGCACTGCTAGAGGTTTTCACCATCTCTCCTTCTTTGACGGCGAGCTTGAGTCGAACTCGGACGACACGCAAGAACAGCTTGTGATATGCTGGTGAGGTACAGAGAGGAGCTCACAAGATCAATCCAAAAAGCCGATGAGTTCTTCAGCAGCTTGGAGGCACAGATAGTTTCTGACTAGTTTAACTTTGTAACTTTATTCTTTTTTCCCATTCGGATGGGACATTATGAAACCTTTTGGTTTCTCTTTCTTATAATGTGTTTGCCATCGAAATTTTAATTGGATTTTAGTTGTCTTGCTAGAGGTTGCATATAGAAACTAATGTCCAGCAATTGATTGGTTTGACTCAAAATATGTTTTTGTTAATAGAAAAACTATCACAGACGGTTCTGAAAAATAACCATCTGTGAAAAATAAACTATCACATACGGTTCTTGTTCAGAACCGTCTGTGCTAATTACTATTACAGACGGTTCTAACCTTTTTCACAGACATGACCATCTGTGATAACTGTCTATTATCACAGACATATAAATCCAGACGGCTCAGAAACCGTATGTGATGACGATTTAGAACCGTCTGTGATGACTTTTTCTGTAGTAGTGCTAGCTTCTATCACACCGTCCATGATTCGTTGAAGCATGTCAAATTTCACCAAACTCAAGTTATAATCAATCACGCTCATAATTTATGTTTTCTTTCATTTTAAACATAAAAATTTTCTTCTAAAAAAATTATATTTTTTAAAAAATAACTTAAGACGTCTATGCCGTATCGAGATGATAACAAATCCATATCTCTAGAGCTCTCGGCCAATATGGCCCAATGCTGGCTCTGCCCCTGCATCAATGAGCTGCGCTGAGTTGGGGTACTACCGTTGTAAAGTTGCAGGCCTTAATTACTTGTGTCGCAATTGTACTGATTACCAATATTACATGGTTTGACCAGCAATAATGATGGTGCTGAAGAGCATCAACCGTCACGCCTCATCATTATCAATTGTTTAACAAGTAGTGACCAACAGATCAAGTTGTCTGACTGCTTGATAGCTCTTCTTGTCATGTGGGCATCAAGTACCAGCGTAGGAAGTAGAAAACTCGGGACATTGCTCAGGACGTTCGGTCAGGATGTTTCGGCAATTTTACTTGCTTTGTTGGATTAAAAATAGTTCATATTGCAGTTTTCTTTCTAGTTCTTAGTTATTTCGGAATAATGTGTTAGTTTGTTTTTCGTATTCGAGTTCCATTATTAGTTCGGTTTGTTAGGTCTTCTTTCTATTTAAAGGAGATACTGTTTTGATTTCAGTCAAGAAAATATATCGGAAAACTCCCCAATCCCTTCTGCTCCTCTGTTCTGTGTTCTTCATTGCTTCGTTCAGTTTGTTCGCCAACTTCTCCAGAGTTCTGCCGCGCGGCTGCGACCATCACGGCACCTCAACCACAGCGCCGAGGCTCTGGATTTCGTCCAAAACCAGTGCACGATTACAACTTGCGTTTGAATCCTTCATCTTCTATCCAGATATTTGACAATTTGATATCAGATATCGCTGCGCCATCCATCATGTCGGAGGGAGACAACATCGAAGCGCTTAGCAAGAAGCTCGATATCTTATTTCGGTAGATGGAGGCTGACCGCTTGAAGCTGCATGATAAGATCGATCATCTTTCTGGCACAATTTGAGATATCGACCATCAATAACGAGCACACCATGTGGCTATCACTCATTTGGAGCATGGGCGCAACAATCCACCAAGCGATGTCGATTAGGAAACCACCATCGATACACGTCTCAGAGCAACCGACGGCATCCTTCCCAATCCTCATCGACCCCCGCATGTGTCACTAGCTGCTTCGGTCTTGGATTTGTGCCACGCTGATCAGGATGGACCAAGGGCTCCTTGCTCGCCGGCCGAGGGTCAATATGCTGGTCGAGGGAGTGTCCCTTGATTTTATAAACAGAACTTTCCAATGTTCGACTGGCAGGACGACCCATTACCGTGGCTGAATTGTTGCGACCAGTTCTTCCGGGGTCAGTAGACGATGGAGGAGGACAAGGTTTGGCTAGCCACATTCCATATGACCGGTTCAGCTCAACTGTGGTATCATCGCTTGGAGCGAGACACCGGCACACCTTCTTGGCACCGCTACGTCGAGCTTGTTAACACTCGCTTCGGACCTCCGTTATGACCCAATTCATTGGGCGAACTCATTGCTCTTCGTAAGCAGGGCACAGTCCGTGACTTCTCCGATCAGTTCCTCGTCATTTTGTGTCGCACCAACCCATTGACGGAACGCCAGTAGGTTCAATTGTTTATCATCGGTCTCGGCCAACCGCTGCAAACTGATGTGGAATTGCAAGCTCCGCAGTCATTGGAACCAGCTATGAGTTTAGCTCGAACATATGAATGTCGCACACAGCTCGCAGTGCTCGCGGCCCCGCCACCATCCCGACGTCTGTGGCGCCCAGGTGGCTCGCTTCCTGTAGGATCTGGCAACAGCACGACTACTGATCAAGGGAGCGGCACTTTGTGCCCTACAGTAGTATTGCCTCGTCGCACCTTGTCTCCAGCCGAGTTAGAACGCTGTTGTGCCCAAGGTTTGTGCCATCGTTGTGACGATAAGTGTTGGAAATATGCCCTGGAGGCAATCATGGAGATGATGATATTTCATTATGTTCATGATTTTGATAATATGTTATCATATTACTTGAATGAATCATTAGTTATAGATCAATAAGTATGTGACTTATTGGTGAAACTCTTTAACTCATATGATGTCATTCTAAATGTATGCCTGGTCGGATATCCCTGGTCGAAACACCAGTGATTCTATGACCAGCACATGTATTGATTGATGATCATGTTTCACCAGTCATGGATATAGGGATATCGAATCAATAATGTGAGCACATGTTAGAGAACATGGGGCTGGATAGACCTATCCTTGAGACACTATTGAGATTGTTATGATTCTTTATGTCATTAGTTGGTCTCATGTAATGATGATGCATAAATCCTTAGACATGATATCAGTATAGTTTCCTACATGTATAATTGCACTCTTAGGGGTTGCCAAACGCTAATCATAACTGGGTAGTCATAAAGGTAGCTTTCGGGTATGCTATGAAACATGCGGAGGGATGTGACTGGTCGAGATGGGATTTGCCCCTCCTAACATAACAGGAGAGATGTCTCTAGGGCCCTCGTTGTGGTCGGATTTCGTGGCGACACCCCAGCGCCCTCCCTACGCCTCCCGCCGACACCGCCGCCCACCGCTCTCCGCCCGGCCGACCTCCGGTGAGCCTCCCGCGTGCTCTCCCTTCTCTCCCTCCCGGTTCTTCTCTCTCGCTTCCGCTTCGCCGCCCATCTCCCCTTCGCCGCAGCCCAGGCGCCCGCCATCTCCCCTCTGCCGCGGCTCCTCCGCCGCCTCCGTGCCGCGCAAGAAGAACAGCCGCCGCCGCGCTTCCCTTTCTCTCTTCCCGCCCGGTCGACCGCCGCCTCTCCCCGGCCGGACTGCTCAACGCCCTCCTCGCCTCTGCTCTCTGTTCTCTCTCTGTCTCGCTCTGCTCTCTCTCTGCTCTGCCTTCTCGATCGAGTGCCCCTTGTGGATTTGCGCGCATTGGAGCAAGTTAAGCGAGTCGATTTGTGTTTGGTTGATGTGTGTATTGAAGTTTTGGTGTATTGATATTGTATTGTTGTTGTTAACCCTGTGCAGTTGAGTCTTGGAGCAGCAGTAGAAGTTGAGTTTGTGTGTATTGTCGATGTATTGCTTTTGTATTGCGAATTTGTGTATGCAGTGTAGTTTTGTGTATGCAATTGAGATCGGTATATTGAGATTTATTTGTTGATCTTGAAAATATTTTGTTTAGGCTGTGCAGGGTAGTCGTGGAGCGATAAATGTTTTGTATTGAAAAGTTGTGTAAAGAGAATTTGTATGGCATTTGTGTGTGTATCGTTTTGTATACTCGGTCGACTAGTAGTTTTCATTTTAGCAAAAATGTTTCCAAAATATTTATTCTCCGTGATTGTACTACGACTTGCGTTGAATCGATTAACCGTTGTTAGTGGTTAACTCGTCGATCGACAAGTACTAGTAGCATTATCCATTTCGATTTTAGTTGAGAGCTATCGATTAAGAGCGTAATTTGCAAAGTCTCGGGAAATCAAAATTTTGCAAATGACCTTCGTAATCATCTCCGCAATCGTGTCTATTTTTGTTAAAACATATTTATTCAAATTTTCTGCGTTGGGTAAAATGCTTTGAAATGAAGCTGGCGGTTTCTCAAAAATATGCATGGGCGAATAATCCACCAAGCGATGTCGATTAGGAAACCACCATCGATACATCGCCTCGAGCAACCGACGGCATCCTTCCCAATCCTCATCGACTCGCATGTGTCACTAGCCGCCGGTCTTGGATTTGTGCCACGCGATCGATGGACCAAGGGCTCCTTGCTCGCCGCGAGGGTCAATATGTCGTCGAGGAGTGTCCTTGATTTTATAAACAGAACTTTCCAATGTTCGACTGGCAGGACGACCCATTACCGTGGCTGAATTGTTGCGACCAGTTCTTCCGGGGTCAGTAGACGATGGAGGAGGACAAGGTTTGGCTAGCCACATTCCATATGACCGCTCACCACCAGGTATCATCGCTGGAGCGAGACACCGGCACACCTTCTTGGCACCGCTACGTCGAGCTTGTTAACACTCGCTTCGGACCTCGGTTATGACCCAATTCATTGGGCGAACTCATTGCTCTTCGTAAGCAGGGCACAGTCCGTGACTTCTCCGATCAGTTCCTCGTCATTTTGTGTCGCACCAACCCATTGACGGAACGCCAGAGGTTCAATTGTTTATCATCGGTCTCGCCAACGCCGCAAACCGATGTGGAATTGCAAGCTCGCATCATTGGAACCAGCTATGAGTTTAGCTCGAACATATGAATGTCGCACACAGCTCGCAGTGCTCGCGGCCCCGCCACCATCCCGACGTCTGTGGCGCCCAGGTGGCTCGCTTCGTAGGATCGCAACAAGACGACTCATCGATCAAGGGAGCAGACTTTGTGCCCTACAAGAGTATTGCCTCGTCCGCACCTTGTCTCCACCGAAGTTAGAACGTCAGCCCAAGGTTTGTGCCATCGCTAGGACGATAAGTGTTGGAAATATGCCCGGAGGCAATCATGGAGATGATGATATTTCATTATGTTCATGATTTTGATAATATGTTATCATATTACTTGAATGAATCATTAGTTATAGATCAATAAGTATGTGACTTATTGTTGAAACTCTTTGACTCATATGATGTCATTCTAAATGTATGCCCTAGATATATGGATACAGTATAGGTTGTATTAGGACAGCATGTATTGATTGATGATCATGTTTCACATAAATGGATATAGCATTTCGAATCAATAATGTGAGCACATGTTAGAGAACATTGGATGTAGATAGACCTATCCTTGAGACACTATTGAGGTTTTCTTTATCATTAGATTGGTCTCATGTAATGATGATGCATAAATCCTAGACATGATATCGGATAGTTTCTACAGAATGGTTGCACTGTTAGGATGAGCCAGCGCTAATTATAGGACTTATGTCATAAACCGGTAGCTGTAACAAGTACAGAAACATGCGAGGATTGGTCCGTGAGATGAGATGCCTTAACATAACCGAGAGATGTATCAGGGCCCTGTAAGTGTCGATAAAGAAAGTGCATGGCTATACCACTAGTGGTGGGTCGAACCACTGAAGTTATCCAACACTACGCTAAGTATTGAGGGCCCATGGATGACATAGCGTCTTAATCTCTTTAATGAAAATGCAATCTGTTTAAAATGCTAAGTCATAGGACTTTGTAATTATGATAATTGAAAATGTTGCTTTAGCAAATAAAAGAACATGGGCCATCCTTGTTAAGCCTTGCATGTATACTACTACATTCTCATGTGTTGGCTCATGAGCACGGTAGTTGTGCTCATTCTCGCTCTTTCCCCCAAACCCTCGAAGCGGAAATTTTGGAGATTGCGACTACTACGAGGAACGGATGTCTAAAGACCAAGGAGTTCTTGAGCGTAGTTTAGTCTATAGTTGTTCTAGTCTCGCTTGATCTAGTGACTCATTGGTACCTAGGTCGTCCTATATTATCGAGTTTTGGGTAATATCGGATGTACCACAAATGTTTCCCAATCACTTGCTGTGGAGAGATGTGCTCTCACCCTTTTGCTTCCGTTGTTTGACCCGATACGGTCTATGTAAAGAAAGTGCATGGCCATACCACTAGTGGTTCGAAGTGTCGACCACATGAAGTTATCCAACACTCGATCGATTAGAAAGTATTGAAAGTGCATGGCCATACCATGGATGACACAACATCTCACCTGAAGTTCAACAAGACATCGTGAGGCAAAGGGAGAATGCATGAGTAGGTCGCTTAGTTCGATCAGTTACGGACTAGGCGTATGGAGATACGAGCTGGTCGTAGATTGGTCGAACATAATCACAGAATGGTAAGAACCTGGTCGTAAGGAGTTACGAACTGGTCGTTACCAAATACAACCTGGTCGTATAGAGATACGAACTGGTCGTAAGTGATGATGGCCTGGTCATAGATCATATCACATTAAGGTTCATCTGATTTATTCTCTGTGTGTTCGGGAATCGTTATGTGCTGCTAGGTACCGCTGACGACTAGTGGTCGGAAAAGAGTTTCTGAGTCACAACCGATTGCACATGAACCTATAGGGTTGCATACTTAAAGGGCTGAGATATGTTTTGGATGGTAATCCGAATTCGTATAGGCCATGAGTTCCTAATGGGCCTCAAGTTCGAGACCCATCATGGATGCCTATATAAAGAGGGGCAGTGGCAAGGGGTGAGAGCGGAGGACGATCTTTTGAAGAACTTCCTGAAATCATAATGCCACGCCTTCCTCAACTACACTACCGGCGCTAGCACTTCAACGCGTGGTGTCCCTGCCCCGTACGTGTGGATACCTTAGAGGTGTTGTTGCGAAGCATCAGCACTAGGATGATCCGCAACTCGTGACGATCACATGAGTCAGAGGAGGAGACGCGCGGCGAGTACGACTACTCGGAGGAGAAGACGCGCGGCGAGTACGACTACTCGGAGGAGAAGACACGCGGCGAGTATGATCACTCGAAGGAGAAGACACGTGGCGAGTACGACTATGACCGCATCATCTCGCTACATCGACTCTACTTTCGCTACGAGTCGGCGCGTCTAGTGGTAATCTTGTGATCTGTTACTAGCGAAGGTTCCTTGGTTGCATGGTAAAATTTTTGTTTTTGTGCTATCGTAGCCCTGTTGCAATCCTTCAATAAGTTCGTTACTGGCCACCGGTGCCAACGCCTCTTCGTTATCGAAATTCAGCCTAATTGGACAGTGACGATGAGTGCACACATGATGGCAGCGAACCTGAAATTTCTATGGTAGCCCTTGCGGGTATTCAACCTCGGTACGGTTAGGCGATGTGTCTTCAAGTCGAAATCGAATGCAGCAAAGTCATTGCCCTCCTCAACTCAGGTTCAACACAAAATTTTATTGCCAATGATATTGTGGCTGCTACCAGAGTCGTTGTCCATCCACGGTATGGTCTTAGCTTAACAGTGGCTAACGGGGATCGGGTCGCCAGTTTGGGCTTGTGCAAGGCCATGCCATCCGCATTGGACAAGAAGAGTTTTCCCTTGATTGTTACGTCATGCCCCTCGATGGATTCAATGTGATATTAGGAGTTCAATGGCTCGGTACTCTTGGCCTTATTACTGGGGATTTTTCGAACATGACAATATCTTTCACTCGACAGGGCCGACGAGTCACATGGACCGGCCTGCCAATGACCCCACACATGAGTCATGTGCTTGCATGCATAGGAACAGACTTATTGGAGGATCTTCTCAATGAATTCAATGACCTTTTTGTGGAGCCCAATGGTCTTCTGCCAGTACACGAGATTGCCCACCGTATTCATCTCAAAAGGGGACGGATGCCATTGTCGTCCAACCATACTGTTACGCACAGTTATAAAAGGATGAGCTTGAACGTCGGTGTACTACTATGCTCAAACGAGGTAACATTCGTCGCAGTTCATCAGCTTTCTCTTCACCAGCATTATTGGTCAAAAAGAAGGATGGTTCTTGGCATTTTTGTGTGGATTATCGACACCTTAATGGCAAAACTATTAAGGGCAAATTTCCTATTCCGATCGTTGATGAGTTACTCGATGAGCTCCGTGGTGCCAAATTTTTCTCAAAATTGGACTTACGTTCTGGATATCATCAGGTGTTAATGCATTTGGATGACATTGAGAAAACCGCATTTCGCACTCACCAGGGTCTCTTTGAATTTATTGTCATGCCGTTTGGCCTTACTAATTCTCCAGCAACATTTCAGGCTCTTATGAATACTGTGCTTCAAGACTTTCTTCGTCGCTACGTCTTGGTTTTCTTTGATGATATTCTCGCCTATAGTCCTACTTGGTTAGGGCATTTACAACATCTTCTTATGGTATTAAAATGCCAGCAATGCCATCACTTGTTTTTGAAATGTTCCAAATGTTCCTTTGGAGAGACTTTGGTGGCATATTTAGGTCACGTCGTATCGCCCCAAAGAGTAGTAGTTGATCATGCGAAAATCAGTGCTGGCCACCTCCTACGTTAGTTCGGGCACTCCGTGGTTTTCTTGGGTTGGTCGGCTATTACAGAAAATTTAGTCATGATTTTGGTATTATTGCGGCTCCATTGACTAAATTGTTCAAGATGCATTTTTGTGCCTCAAATCAGCACTCACACAAGCTCTAGTCTTACAATTACCAAACTTCAATGGTGATTTTATTGTTGAGTGTGATGCCTTAGGTTCTGGATTTAGCACTGTATTACATCAAGGCACAAGTGCGATAGCATTTTTCGGTCGCCCAATTGCACCACACCATGTTTCCCTTCTGGCCTATGAACACGAACTAATTGGTCTCATCCAAGCAGTTTGACATTGGTGCCCTTATTTGTGGGGCATTGGTTTTTGGTACGTATTGACCACTACAGTTTGAAATTCTTGCTTGGTCAACGTTTGTCAACAATTCCGCAACATCAATGGGTCAGTAAATTATTAGGATATGATTTCTCCATTGAATACAAACCTGCCAGCACTAATGTGGTGGCTGACTCTCTGTCCTGTCGAGATGTCGAACTCCATGCCGTTTCTATGGCTCAGTCCTCACCACAATTCTCATTGTTTGATGAGTTACGTCATAGCTTCCGGGATGATCCAGCCATGCAGTCTCTCTCAATCGGGACCGTGGGCAATAACAGATGAGCTTGCTAGATTCAAAAACCGAGTATATGTTCCATTTACAGCAACATTATTGCCACCCATTGTACAACTCGCACATGATACGAGACATGAAGGTATTCAGAAAATCCTTCACCGTCTCAGTGCAGATTTTCATATTCCTCATGCTCGGGCTGTCGTTCAAGATTACATAGACGCTTGTGATGTTTGTCAGCGAAATAAGAGTGAACAATTACATCCAGTTAGTTTACTTCAACCGTTGGAGGTACCTTCCACAGTATGGGTTGACATATCAATGGATTTCATCGAAAGACTTCCTCGTATTCTGGTAAAACTGTCATTCTTACAGTTGTGGATCGTTTTTCTAAATTTGCCCATTTTCTTTCATGGCTCAAGTGTTTTTAACTGAGATTGTTCATAGCCATGGTATTCCGACATCCATTGTCAGTGATAGAGATCTAGTTTTCACAAGCACTTTTTGGTCAGTACCTTTTGATCTAGCCGGTGTTCAGCTTCACCTTAGTTCCACTTTTCACCCCTAATCAGATGGCCAGTCAAAAGTGGTGAACAAGATTATTGTTATGTACCTACGTTGCCTTACTAGAGATCGATCTAAACAATGGTTTCGTTGGTTACCTTGGGCTGAGTATTGTTATAATACATCTTTTCAGACTTCGCTCCGAACTTCACTGTTTAAAATGGTTTGTGGCCGAGATCCACTGACTTTGCGTTCTTATCAACCAGGGACTAGCAAGCTACCGGCAGTGGACCAACTTTACAGGAAAGGGATGATTTCTTGATTGAAATTCATGATCGTCTACTTCTCGCCCAACAGCATTACAACAAATGTCATTGTGAGCTGGAATTTTTGGAAGGTCATTGGTGTGGCTTCGTTTACGTAAATGGCCTATTGCTTCTTTGTCGCAATCTGCCCAAGGAAATTTGGGACCCTAATATTTTGGACCTTATCAAATTCTTTAGAAGGTGGGTTATGTGGCTTATCGCTTACAATTACCTGCTTGTGCAAAGATCCATGATGTATTTCATGTTAGTTTGTTAAAACCATTTATTAGTCCATCGCCATCATCACCTCCGTCCCTACCAATATTGTTACATGGTCGAGTTTGTGATATACTAGCAAAAGTGCTTAAGTCTCATTGAGCTCATGACCGCCTTCAAGTTTTGGTGCAATGGGAAAATGCACCCAAAACAAGTGCTTCATGGGAGGATTTGGAGCAATTTCAGCAACTATACCCGTTATTTAAGCTCGAGGACGAGCTGTTTTCAAACGAGAGGAGAGATATCATGTGGGGCATCAAGTACCAGTGGAGGAAGCAGAAAACGAGGGACGTTGCTCAGGGGACATCCGTCAGGATGCTTTAGCAATTTTACTTGCTTTGTCGGATTAGGAATAGTTCGTATTGCAGTTTCCTTTTCAATTCTTAGTTATTTCGGAATCATGTATTAGTTTGTTTTTTATATTCGAGTTCTATTACTAGCTCGGTTTGTTAGGCCTTCTCTCTATTTAAAGGAGAGATACTGCTTTGATTTCAGTCAAGAAAAATATCAGAAAACTCCCCGATCTCTTTTGCTCCTCTGTTCTGTGTTCTTCATTGCTTCGTTCAGTTTGTTCGCCACTTCTCCAGAGTTTTGCCGTGTGGCTGCAACCATCACGGCGCCTCAGCCGTGACGCCGAGGCTCTGGATTCCATCCAAAACTGTGCACAATTATAACTTGTGTTCGAATTCTTCATCTTCGATCCAGATCTCTGACACTTCTTTTGTACTACTAAACTCTGCGTTTAGTTTGCCCTCCAATGTCATGGAAATGCTCGAGAAAAAGATAAGAAGGTTGTGAACATAATATGCACCAAGCTAGCCGCCGGCCGGTCAACGGAATCGGAGCACTGTGACGACATTACGTCTAAGAAACAAATATTATTATCGTTAATAATTTCCGAAGCCGCCGGGCAATCAGGCTGTAGCATCTTGACGTTGCGTCTCCGTTTACTTCGCTGTCTGTAGGTCGCAGGTAGAGCTGCAGGCTGCAGCCTAAGCAAGTAATAATGCAGAAACTTGAATTTTTTGTTTCCTATCAAATTTGACAGTCAAAACATTTTCAGTCTTTCTTTAAGGTCTCGTTCCAATCAATGACAGACAAAGAAAAAATAGAGGATTTATTCTGCTTCCTATAAAATTCCTACACTTTTAATGGGATGATTTATTTGGTCTATTGATCTTGGATAGATACTAGTAATTTTGCGAATGTTAGAAATATCTCCATGAACCATGAGGTCCTTGATTAATTAGTGCGAACCACAGCTAGTTCTAAGGCAATTCGCAAACAAAATGTTCTAAGGCAAATCGTTGACTTGGTATTGTATTAGTCTTTTGTTGTGATTTAATTGACTTATTCTTCATCAGCAACTGTTTATATCTGCCAAAGTCAAATAAGCAACTGAATAATATACTGGTATGTGTATAATACGCTTTGTTTCAATTCGTAGCGCCCTGAAAAAATTTGTCCTAGGATATTCTTATTGCCAGCCTGAGCGTAGGAAGATGGAAAATTCCGTAATAAGTCAAATGATGACTTGTTTGATGCCGATTAAGGTATTATGAGTGGATTTGATTTTTTATGCACGTTCGCATGGAAATATAATTTTAATAATTAAACATGAATAAGATAGACAAGGAAATTCCCATTAACTACAAGGCATTTGTTCAATACTCGGCCCCAATTTGTTCAGTTTTGTTTATTCAATACTACAATCTGAAACATAGTTCAGTTATATAAGCATGCATACATAAAAAATTCTGAAGTTTCAATCAAACATGCATATTGTCAAAAGTTTCATTTTTCATGGCACTCGTGGTGGTAGTTGAATCACAGAAACAGCATCAACCTGGATATTTGAACAACCTCTACACGCAATTCATACATTTAGAAAATTGGTAAAAGAATATCTCAACAACCTGATACATGGGAAAATCATTACCTGAACCAAATCTGTGTCCCAAGTTTCCAACAGTCAAATTTGACAACCTAATGTTACAACCAAATCTAAAATCAAGAAATTGAACAGCACCAGTACTCCACCACCTCTTCCAGTGTTAGACATTCAGTAGCCTGAGGTACTGTGACAAGAATATTTGACTTCTTTGTGTTGTTCAGACCTCAGAGATCACCTGCCAAGGTTTGCCATTGTCACAGACTTATCTTCCCAATCTAACTCAGAAATTAAAGAGCACCAGTACTCCACCACCTCTCCACAATGACTGGATGATTTTACTAATTGTATGTCCATAAACATAAATTATCCTATAGTACATATTTCATAGAACTAAAAGCATGTAAAGTAGAGCACATCACATGATCACATCTGTTCTTTGCTGTATTATTTTGGATCTGGATTAAAATGTTTGATGCCTAGTGTTTAATGATCTACGTTTCACTTGGTTCTTCTTTACTAATGGCCAGATCCAAAGGAACTAATGATTCTTCTTTACTAATGACCAGATCAGGATTAAAATGATTGATGCCTAGTGTTTAATTAATGAACTACGAATCACTTGATTCTTCTTTACTAATGACAAAATGTCCAAAAGAACTAGAACTGCAGCATGTTTGTTTGGCTTCAGACTGCCAGACGGTCATTAGAGTAATGGCAGAACCAGGCTTACGTAACTATACGATGGTGGTGAAGGATATTCAGAGCCTCGGACAAAACTTCCAGCGAGTTAGATTTCGGTTCGAACGGAGGATTGCAAAGGTAGATGCACACAAATTAGCACAAATTAGCAAAATTAGCTTGTAAAACCCAGTGTACTATAAGCTAGGGTACGTTTCCTCCTAAATTTGTAAAACCTTTGGTATCTGTTTCCCTTTATGAATGAAATAACAGAGTATGACTCTTTCTAAAAAAAAGGTATGATGCACTTAAATATTTGGCTTTGCTACTCCTGTATTACAGCTTTTGAAAAAATTAGAACGCAATCAAAGGGCCATTTGATCCGATTTTTCGAAAAATAGGACCATTTGGCCCGGCTCAAGCTGCACCTTTTCTTGTCCAACTCTACCTTCCGTGGAAGCAACTCCAAAATAAAAGTCCGACCTCATAAAGTTTTGGATAAAAGTTTGACTCCTAAAATGTTGCTGCGGGCAAACTTGTAAATTGTGCACACTAGTCTAGGTTTAAGGACAACCAAGGCTCTAAACTTACATTACTTTCTACAAATCTTTGCCTTATTTAATTTTACATCATGGTAAAACCTAGAGACACTTCTTCGGGAAAAAATCCTAGAGACATGAAGGGTGGAAAGCACCCTATTTGGAACAAGGGATTTTTTTCCCGAATCCTTTGAGAATTGGACTATTTGCTATGAAATTCCTGCGTTCCCAGCGGCCCTAACGCTGGTAGAAAAAAAAAAACTACAAATTACATTAGTTAGGGAAAACGCTAGAAATAAGGATTAAAGCATCTCAACCATTGGTTTACTCTGCAAGGATACAATGTACATGACTACAGGTTGGATGAAATACGGCATGTACATATAATTTGATGTCAACTAGGACATATTTTTCAACTTTTATTTTTGGGATTTAAACCCATCATGACAGCACTAGCCAATTGTCCCTACATTCTCTCTCAGGGGAAAAAAAAGAAGACATACACAGTAACTAGGATTGCTGCTGAGTCCAAGACTCAAGTCATACAAGTCTCCTTTTTTCCCTTCAGTTTGGACTTACGGAGGAGAACTACCATTAATTTTTATTCGAGAGTAAGGAACTGCCATTAATTAATTTAGTGGAGAGCGAGTAAAAAATCATGTATGGCTCATGAAAAAAAGGAAATTTGGTCAAGATATAAGCAATGGAAATGTAACTAGTGAATGTTAGAGGGATGGATATCTAATAAATAGGAGCAGCGTAAACCAAAAGATAAGTCATTAATTTCCTGTTCTGGTTCATTGAACTAGAACGACATCTAAATCATATCAGACAGGACATGAACTGTAGAACATCATAAACCGCTTCCTCACGACCGGGTCCAGTCACATGGAGATGGAGGAAAATCAGGGTCAAATTGATGGAGGCGTGTCACTGTTGATAGATCGATCCAATCTTGATTTGTATCCTGCGTATGCAGTACTATATAATACGTAGGGCGTTCGGGCCTTATGCAAACAACCAAGATGATGATTTAGTGCTCGGCAAACAACCATGGGAAGTGCTCCGGCCATCCAAGAGATGTGGCGCGCGCAGCGTGCGGACGGCCCTGCGGCCGTGCTCGCCATCGGCACCGCGAACCCGGCGCACTGCGTGCCCCAGGATGAGTTTCCTGACTTCTACTTCCGTGCCACCAAGAGCGACCACCTCACCGGCCTCAAGGATAAGTTCAAGAGAGTTTGTGAGCAGCTAGCCTCATGTTTCCGTTCATTTATTGATTATTTCTCGGTTTTCGCCCCAATATATGGGTTAATTCTTAGTTTCCATTCACACCAAATAAAAGCGGGTTTCAAGTCTAGTGCAAAAAGCACACCAAACTGAAACATTGTACCAGGCCGGGCCGGTTTCAAGTGGAATAATTGTGATCACTCAGTTAAACTGAAACATAATTTGACATGGTGCGTATCGCAGGTCAGAAATTAGGCGTCCAGAAACGCTACCTCCACCACAACGAGGAGCTGCTCAGCGCCCACCCCGAATTCCTCGACCACACATCGCCGTCCCTCGACGCCCGGCTAGACATCGTCGCCACTGCGGTCCCAGAGCTCGCCGCAAAAGCCTCGGAGAACGCCATCGCCGAGTGGGGCTGCCCAGCCACAGACATCACCCACCTCGTCGTCACCACCAACTCCGGTGCCCACATCCCGGGCGTGGACTTTCGCCTCATTCCGCTCCTTGCCCTACGGCCCTCCGTCCGCCGCACCATGCTCTACCTCAATGGATGCTCCGCCGGCTCTGCTGCGATGCGCCTCGCCAAGGACCTGGCCGAGAACAACCGTGGCGCACGCGTCCTCGTGGTCTGCGCTGAGCTCACCATCATGCTCTTTAGTGGCCCCGAGGAGGGCTGCTTCCAGACACTCATCAATCAGGGGTTGTTCGGCGATGGTGCGGGCGCCGTAATCGTCGGCGCCGAACCCATGAGCCCTGCGGAGCACCCGCTGTTCGAGTTGGTGTCCGCCTCACAGACCGTGATACCGGAGTCCGAGCACGCCATCAACATGCATCTCATGAAAGGTGGCTTCGACGGCAACATCTCCACGAGGCAGGTTCCAGTGTTCATTGGAGACAACATCGAGCGGTGCCTTTTGGACTCGTTTGGGCAGCTTGGCATTCGCCCCAAATGGAACGACCTCTTTTGGGCGGTGCACCCGGGCTCGTCCGCAATCCTGGACCATATCGATGGCGTGCTCCAGCTTGAGCCCGAGAAGCTAGCGGCGAGCCGCCGAGTGTTGAGCGAGTGCGGGAACATGTTTGGCGTTACGGTGATCTTCGTGCTCGATGAGCTGCGACGGCGGCTTAGAGAGAGGGAAGGGGAGGAGGGGCCGGAGTGGGGGGTGATGATGACGTTCGGGCCAGGGCTCACTGTTGAGACGATGGTGTTGCATGCCACTGGGCACAGGCACCACCCTAAAGAGAAATTATCACATGCTTAAGGGCTGTTTGGAGCACAGGAATTTCAGAGTCTGGAATTTGACAAACTTACAATTCAATTCCGTGGGAACATGACAAATTCCTGCGTTTCAGATAGGACCAGTACATCTAGTCCCTCTTAACTTTAAGGTCATGGGATTGTTCCACAGGTATACGCTCAGACCAAAAACGGTTATTCATGACAGTTTACATGTCGCTTATTTTACACTTTCGTTCATGTAAAATCGTATACTGAGACTTTGCTTATTTGACTATATGTAATAAAGTCAAAATTGAATAAGGGTTGCAAAGTTTCTGTAACGTCCCATTTTCAATGATAAATAGTAATTACTTTGGTTTTCGATTTTTATTCGAATTTTCAAATTTTAGTTTAAATTTCAAAAACACCTAGCTTCCATTAAGCTCGGGTTTGTGTTTCAAACCTTCTTTCAAATTCTGGATTCAAAATTTGCTTTGAATTCTCCATTTTCAAATTCTGGACCCACTCCAAATTTTTGCCTCCTCTATTTTCTTGGGCCGGTTTTTCTCCGGTCCACCGTTTTCTTTTCGGCCCAACCGGCCCGGCCGCATTTTTCCCAGCCGGCCCAACCCTCGGCCTTATCTCCCCCAGCCGGCCGTTTTCTCCTCCCCCGGCCCGGCTCTTCTCTTTCTCCCTCCCCCGTGCGCTCCAACCGACAGCGCCGCGCCGCGCCGCCACTCGCCTTCCTCTCCCCTCTTCTCTCTCGCTCGCCCCGGGGCCCCCTCCCGCACTCCGCCTTGCGCCCCCTCGTCATCCTCGCACTTGACAGCTCCGCCTCCTCCGGATCCGACGCCGCCCGTGCCGACTCCCCCGCGCCGTCCGCCGGCTCCAATCCTCCATGTGACCCCACGCCGTCCGGCTTTTCTCCCCCGTCTTCGCTGCTCCTGCCGCCTCCGCCGGTTTTTCCGCCGCTCCCCCGGCCATAAAAGGCCGAGCCCATCCCTTTCTTACCTCCTTCTCCTCCCTCTTCTCGGTGTCACCGTCGCCACCCTTCTCCCCTCCCTCCGGCGCCTCTCCGACCCATCCGCCGCCACCGGGAGCTCCGCCCTTCGCCCCTGACTCTCCTCCACCCGGTGGCTAGGTTTCCCCGTCGCCGCAGTTCGCCACCCCCGCGTGCCTCCCCCGACCTCGCCTCGGCTCCTGGCGCCGGCCGCCTCCACCGCCTCAGCCGACCTCACGGTGAGCTCCCCGTGCCACCCCGGTGCCCACACGCGCCTCCCCTCCCTCCTTTTTCCCTCCGGTCGCCATCGCCGCCGTTCGGCCTTTGCAACCGTGCGCTCTGCCCGCCGCCGTCGTCTCACCAGTGCCACCACAGCCGTGCCACCACCTCCCTTGCTCTCCTTCCCCTCACGGCATCCCATTTTGCCGCCCCGCCACCCTCTCGGCTGTCGCCCACGGCCAGCGTGCCCATCTCCTTACCCTCCCCCTTCTCCCCAGCTCTGCTGCCCCCCCTCTCTGCCCCTCTCCCTCGCGCGCCTCTCTCGCCGATGGGCCCTCCTCGTGAGGCGATGGAGCAGCAGCAGTGGTTGGTTTTGTGTATGCAATTGGAGTAATTACTCGATGTATTAAGTTTTTGTGTATTGATCTTGTTAACCCTGTGCAGTGGAGTCGTGGACCAGCAGCCGGAATTGAGATTTGTGTACTAAAGATTTGTGTATTGAAGTCTGTGTGGTGATCTTGTGTTGTATTGTTTTGTATTACTTCGGTCGACTTGTAGTTTCCATTTTTGGGCGAAAACATTTTCAAAATATTTATCTCGTATGATTGTGCTATGACTTGCGTTGATTCGATTAACCCTTGTTAATGGTTAACTCGTCGATTGTCAAGTACTAGTAGAATTATCATTTTCGCCTTTACTTGAGAGCCGTCGATTAAGAGCGTAATTTGCAAAATCTCGGGAAATCGAGTTATGCAAATGACCTTCGTAATCGTCTCCGCAATCATGTCTATTTTGTTAAAACATATTTATTCAAATTTCCCGCGTTTGTGTATAATGCTTTGAAATGAACTTGCATTTTCTCAAAATATTTTGGAGAGCTATTCGGGATTAACTTGTTAATCTCGACAGCTTACCTTGAAAACTTGTATATTAATCTTGTAATCCTATCCAGTATTCCTTGGTCCAAATATTGTTTATCCCATCCTTTTTATCCCCGTTCAAAAGTTGTCTTTGATAAAATGTGTTACTGTCTTTTTAAAGCCCGGCAAAAATTATCATGTATCTTAATCTTACCCAATCAGCGATATCCGAAGTGGAGTATCCCCACGGAAGTTCTTCGACTTCGTTTCTCCCTTGTTTTCCTTGGCAGAGTTTTTCAGCCATGACCCCTCTCGATCAATGAGTCGGTTGACTTTGTCAATCATCCCCTCCTCGCTGAATCTTGTCTCTTCAGCTCATTCATCGCAAAACTTATTTAAAGTGTGTTGTTTATATTTGGTCTTTTGGAAGTTCTTTTGGACTTATTTGATTTCCTCGCTTGTTATCGCGTAATTAGGAGTCGGAGTCCAGAAGAAGCAGCAACTCGAGCAGGATCAAGATTCGGATAAAGACGCAGACCCAGAACTCAAGACCCCTAGCAGAGAGGCCCTGAATAAGATCAAGGCCGCGATAACCTGACCCAGGCGAGTCAATACTTTGATCATTATGAGCCTACATTTTATGCTAACTATGTTTATTCAAAATATCAAAGTTGCATGCTTTAATTTTGTAAACAATGATATGTTAAAGCTTAAGGTAGTTAAACACCCATTTGATGATTAATTAATTATTACTCATCCTTTGATAATTGAATCCAGTATTCTTTGTCACCCTAGTAAATATGTGGTAAATACCAGCCTAGGTTGTACTTAAGCGACATGCTAGTCTTGCTTAAGTACCGATATAATAAATGTCCCAATCATCATCTTTTAAACATGAAAATGGTTTTGGGCAGTCATTGGATGTAGATGACTGGTGTGTTGTGTTAATTGATTTTCCTTCCCAAAACCCTAAACAACTTGCTAGTACCACATCTGGGCGGATGGAAAAAGCGGTGGGTGCGGACGTAGCACGAGAATGGTTGGTATGTGGTATGAAGCGTCCAGATGAATTAAGGACTTGATCTTGTCATGACCTCCTGTGTAAAACAAGTACAACCGCAAGTCTGCAAAGTGCAACTTGGCTTAGTAAAATTATTGAACCCTGAATGTCATCCCACAACTGGTGTTTAGAAGTGTGCAAGCGGCAGGACGTATGCTAGCTTGAAAGGGAAACCGAAAACGGTGAAGTTGCCAGCTGCGCTAGTCATTGTGGTAAGCATCCCGCACAACTTATGGAATTGGCCATAGGGGTGAGACGACGGAAGGGGTAAGGTAGTTTGAAACGTTACTGTGACGATCGCTCAACTACATGACTAAGGAATCATGTGGGGTAACGAGTATGATTATCTCTTGTGGGTACAGTGTACAACCTGTGTAGAGTCTAAACTGTTTAAATAACCGCGCCTACAGTCAAAGGCGGACATGGGAAATTAATCTAAGTTAGTTCTATTTTAAAAACCTTTGTGGGTGGATTAAAAATGTGGTGGGCTCATCTAGCCCTTGTTTTGGATTTTTCCTGGGTAGCCTTACCCAGTGTTGATAATCGGTGGATGTAACTGCTATCAAAATTAAGCATGAGGTGGAGGTAACCTCTACTGTTATTTAATATTGCACTTATTCTCTTTAATCAAAATGCAATTTGTTTAAAAATGCTAAGTCATAGGACTTCATATCTATGATAATTGAAAATGTTGCTTTAGCAAATAAAAGAACACGAGCCACCTTTGTTAAGCCTTGCATTTATACTATTGCATGTTGTGTGTTGGCTCGCGAGCACGTTGGTTGTGCTCATTCTCGCTCTTTCCCCCAAACCCTCAAAAGCAGGAAATTTTGGATATTACGACTACTACGAGGAACCAGATGTCTGAAGACCTTGGAGTTCTTGAAGCATAGTTTAGTCCTTAGTTGTTCTAGTCTCGCCCCAGTCTAGCTGACTCCGTTGGAACTTATGTGCATCCTATATTATCTGAGTTTTCGGGTAATATCGGATGTACAAAGGTTTCCCCAATCGCTTGCCTGTGGAGAGATGTACCTCGCCCTTTTTGCTTCCGTTGTCGCTTCCGCTACTTTTGTGATGTAATCATTTGGCTTGTTCGGTCTTTATTGTAAAACTTGACCCGATGCGATCTATGTAAACTCTGATGTGTTAAATTAATGAATGGTATGGTTTTAAGCCATGTATGAAATGATTCAGTGGTGTATCTGTGAGTGCTATCTACTGATCCAGGGAATAGCAAAGAGTATTCGCAGAGGATTCGGGATTAGAATATCCGGGTCCGACAGTTTCTTTGTTTTTGACACCACTCCGCACCATTGGATCGGCGCGTGAGGACATATGGACTTAGAGGTGGGAATGGCATCATACGTCCATGGACTTTTGGACCTTCATTCTCTTTGGACATCAGTGGATTAGATCTGGTTTGAGTTGGACAAATCCAAAATTTGGCCCATTATAGGATTTTCGATACTTGCAGATTTGAATTTTTTTATTTGGCCCCCTGCCACCACGTTAATTACAAAAATAGCCCCCGTGTCCCTGTATTTGCAAATGTAGCCCCTTTCCGAGCGCGGGAGCATGGGATGGCGACACGTGAAGCATCCTACGGTTGAGGAGCATGGGAAGCGAGCAGGGACCGCAGGAGCTCGGGTGAGCGTGGGACCGAGTCGATGTCGGACCCAGATTTTGTAAATCCAAATTCTCTGCGAAAACATTGTGCTACTCCCTGAATCAGTAGGTAGCACTCACAGGCACATTGCTGAATCATTTCATACAAAGCGAATTAAAACCAACAAATATAATACAAACAACAGAGTGATACACAGACCACGTCGGATCGAGTTTTACAACAGGGCCGTCATGCCAAATTTATTACATCACAAAAAGCGACGTATCTACAGCGGAAGCAAAAGGGGGCTAGGGCTCATCTCTCCACAGGCAGCGACTGGGGTATCCTGTGTACGACTGATATTATCCAAGGGCTTGGGTAATATTGGTTGTACACAAGCACCGACGAGTCCACTAGACTAGGGCGAGATCTAGACTACAGAGCTACACTACCCTTCATCGTTCCCTTGACCGTCGACTTCGGGATACTCGAAATAGGCGTAGTCTCCTTGATCCATATCATCTGAAGGGTTTGGGGGAGAGTGAGAATGAGCACAATTTCCGTGCTCGCGAGCTAACACACAGGATGAAATAATATCCATGCAAGGCTTAACAAGGATGGCTCGGGTTCTTTTATTTGCTAAAGCAATGCTTTCAATATCATATTTAAAAATTCCTATCACTTAGCATTTTAACCTAATTACATTTTATTAAAGAAATTAATTGTGCAATAATAAATCAGCAGAGGCTACCTCCACCTTTTGCTCATTTTGATTTGGGGTCACCCCCATGCGTTAACAATACTGGATACAACGATCCAGGAGAAACCAAACCTCAAGCTAGGTGAGCCGACTTGGTTTTATAGACCATCCGCAAACCTCAGGCTAGGTGAGCCGACCTGGTTTGTAGACCATCCACAACCCCAGGCTAGGTGAGCCGACCTGGTTTTCATACCACCCACAAAGGTTTTTGAAATAGAACTAACTCAAGTAAAGTTCTCATGCCCGCCTTTGATCGTAGGCGCGGCTGTTTAAACAGTTTAGAAGAGGTTGTACACTATACCCACAAGAGACAATCATACTCGTTACTCCCACATGATTCCGTAGTCATGTAGTTGAGCGATCGTCCTAGTAACCTTTCAAACTACCTCGCCCTTTCCGTCATCTCACCCATATGGGGTTACGCCCATAAGTTGTGTAGGATGTTTCCCTTAGCGACTGGAGTAGTTTGAACGCGTTGTCGAACTACCCCTCAGCGACTGGAAAACTTCACCTTTATCGGTGTCCCTTTCAAGCCAGTCGCAACACGCGCTTGCATGTTCCGTTTTCCATCCAGCGAGATGACATCCAGCGTTTAATAATTTTACTAAGCCAAGTTATACTTTACAGACTTGTGGTTGTACTTGTTTTACACGGCGATCATGATAAGATTAAGTCCTTAATCCATCCGAGCGGTTCATACCACATACCAACCATTCTCGTGCCCGACGACACACACCACCATTCCATCCGCCCATATGTGGTACTAGCAGGTTATTAGGGTTTTGAGGAGAAAAATACACCAACACAATCATTTCAGTCATTTACCCATAATGACTGCCCAAAACCATTTTCATGTTTAAAAGATGATGAACATGACATTTAATGTCCCGGTACTTAAGCAAGACTAGCATGTCGCTTAAGTACAAACTATAACTAGTATTTACCACATAGTTACTAGAGTGACAAGGAATAATGGGTTCAATTTTATCAATGGATGGTATATTAAATAATATTCAACAAATGAGTATTTAACTACCTTAAGCTTTAGTATACATTTGATTACATAATTAAAGCATGCAAATTTTGTAATTTAAATGAATATAATTTGCATAAAATGTAGGGTCAAAATGATCAAAGTATTTACTCGCCTTGGTTAAAGGTAGGAGGGTCTTGGTATTCTTGAGCTTAACCGAGGTGGAGGTCTTCTGGGTCTTCGAAACCTAATCGGACGAATGTCTTGAAAAAGGCACAACAAAAAGAGAGCAAATCAATACAAAACACATAACAAATGAAATCTAAATTACACAAGTCTAGTGCCATAAGCAAGATCTTGAATTTAGAAAATTTTAGGAAAAAAAATTCATAATTTTTGGAGTTATAACGAAGGATATATGAATTTTGAAGCTTTCCAATAGAATTTTTAATTGAAAACTAAATCAGAAAAAGCAGAAAATCCACACGGTGACACGTGGCCCGCCTACACAACGTTTTTGGTCCACAGGCACTGTTGCATGGGCCGAAGGCCAACACGCACTATGCTGGTCCATGGGTTCACCGGTCTACGAAATAGTGCCGGTGGGACCCACTTGTCAGCCATAGTGAAACAAAACTGAGTTAACCCCTGGCGCTTACTGTTCACCCGAGCCCACAGGACAGTGGAACAGAGCGTTAAAAATGCCGGGCTTAATCCCGATTAACCCTAATTCGCACAGTAATGACCGACAATTTACGAGCTACAGTGTCGTCGTCTTCCGACAACGCCCAGAGCGGAGGGGGAGGCTGGGCGGCACGGCACCGGCAGAGGGAGGGGTGGCGGTGCTGGGAGAAGCCCAAATTGGGTCCCTCTCGTCGGCGGGCCGAGGCCAATGTGGCAAGGCCGTGTGCGGCGGCCTGGAGGGTCGCCGGAGCGGCAACTGGAGGCGGCGGCGGTGGCTCGGCCGAAGGTCGGGAAGATGGTCCGGTGCTACACTCCAGAGAAGCAGGGAAGCATAGGGTCGGTGGAAGCTCCTAGGACTTACCAAGCTAACAATGGCGGCCGGAGGCAGTCGGGCGAGGGAGATCGGCGGCGGGGAAGGAGGCGGCCGGAGGTGGGGAAGACGGGCAATTGCGGCGGCGGGAGCGGTCCGAAGCCTAAGGGAACTGGGGGGGAAGCACTCCTGGGCGTCGGGGGCGCAAGGTGACAGGGGTGGCGGCGCCGGATGTTCGTCGGAGCCACTAGTCGGCGGCGGAGGCAATTTGGCCGAACGAGGAGCTTCGGTTGCACGAGCAATTCACAGTCGAACTTACCCGGTAGCAATGGGGTGGCATGGGGAGATAGAAGGGGCACCCGAAGGCTTTTATAGGTGGCTAGGAGGGAGAGAGCCGTTGGAGGGGAGCTCGGGCGGCGCGAGGTCCCGAGGCAGCGCCAGCATGGGCGCCTGCGCGCGGAGAGGACCAGGCAGGGGTAGGTGAGCGCGGCATGCGGTGGCGATGACCATGGAGGTCTTGCTGACGCGGTGACGGTGACAGGTGAGCAGGTGCTAGTGCGCGGTAGCACTCGGACTGGGCGGAGACGGGAGTGCGGTGCAGAGGAATGGGCGAAGATGGGACCTGGCGAGGGTAGGTGGAGCTACGGCCAGTCAGAGGAGGTGACGGGAGCAGACGAGAGCTGGTGGTGGCAGAGGGGAGCCAGAGGCTGGCGTCGGCATCGCGCACAGGGGAGAGAGAAGCCAGCAGTGGGGGCGGTCGGTCGGGGAGAGGAGGAAGAAGAAGGAGCAGGCGCTGGACGCTGGGCCACGGGGAGCGGGGAGAGCAGGTCGAAGCCAGGGGAAATGGTAGGCTGAGCCGGGTGCGGACTGTCTGTGAATTATCACAGACGGTTCTATTTACAAACCGTCTATGATAGTGAAACATCACAGATGGGTCTTGTTAAAAACTGTCTGTGATGACTCTCGATTTTTACCATGGCTATCATAGACGGTTCATATCAAAAACCGTTTGTGAAGTATCACAGACGATTCATGATACGAACCGTCTGTGATATGTTATCACAGACTATTTTTGTATGAAACCGTATGTGATTCACAGAGCGGGAGTTCAAAAATTTTTGAACACGTGCGCGGGAGGCAAAATATTTTTTGAGCTGTCCTTATATATTATAGCCGAGTCGGGTCGAGATGCGCCGGGCGAGGCTCCCGCGTGCTACGGCGGCTACTCAGCTCGGCGGAGGTGGAGCTCGTCATGAGGAGCGAGCGGGGAAGAAGAAGAAGAATAGACATGCAGGGCCGCACGGTGCAGATCAACCGGCACGACCTACAGCGAGTGCTCACCCTCGACTTCCACCCCGCCTCCCGCCTCCTCGCCATCGGCGGCAGAGACCACGACATCAAGGTCTGTCGCCTACTGGCCTCAGTCATCCCCCTCCTCTCTTTCTCTCTCCGCTTCCTCCCTTACAAGACCCAACCGGAGACCTCTCGGGTATCGGTGCAGTGCTGTGCTCCTCGATTTAGCGCTCCATTTCCCCTCAATTTTGCATGGTTTGCGAAGTCAGCGGGGTTTAGTTCTAGGCACGTGTCTTGATTTCTCGCTGCGATTGCGGATTACTGGTGCGATTTCCCTCTTTTTTTTCTTACTGTCACTGATTCCGTAGCATTTGGCTTGCAGATCTGGGTGATAGCGTCGGATGATTTGGACAAGAAGCTCCCAATTGCCTCCTACCACAGCAGCCTCTTGTCTCATAGTTTTGCTATGAACATTCTCCTATAACGCCAACACAATTTTGCCGTGAACATTCTCCTGTAGCACCAACACAATTTCAAATTTATTTTATGTGAGAACAAGTACACTTTTTTTAAATAAAAAACCCTAAGCAATTTTCTAAAAATAATTTTTTTTGCAGTAGAAAAACTATCACAGACGGTTCTGAACATGAACCGTCAGTGATAGTAATTATCACAGACGGTTCTTGTTAAGATCCGACTGTGAAAATAGACTATCACAGATGGAGCTTTTTCACGACGGTTTGAAAACCGTCCGGCCTTTGCCTAGTGGCGAAGCTCTTGGCAAAGAGCGAGTTGGCCTTCGGCAAACTATTTGCAAAGGCGGCTCTCGGCAAAAACCCGTCGGCAAAACATCTGGCAAAGTTCTTTCACGAGAGCCCCTCTCGGCAAAATATTTACCGGGAAGTAATGGCAGGCTCTCGGCAAACTATAGCTCTCGGCAAAGCCAGTTGCCACAGTAGCGACCAAGCGATGCGCTAACGGTGTAGCGGACTTCTTTGCAGGACGTGCCGTCGACAAAGAACTTCTTCTTTGAGGCGGCCAATCGACAAGAATTGTTAAAAAAAATATTTGCGGTAGGGTGGTTTTCAAAAAAAAAAAAGGTTTGCGAGAATGAGAACCAAGCTCTCGGCAAAGTCAGATGTGTCTTGAGAGCTGGGCTCTCGACAAAAGATGATTTCAGAGAGCCCTACTCTAGGCAAAGAGTCGAGAGCATTTTTTTATTTTTGTTTATATTTCGGCTTCAACAACACATATTTCACAAATATAACACATCATCCACATCACATATATCACAAATATGTCATCCACATCACATATATCACAAATATGTCATCCATCTAAACATCTCAAATCCAACAACACATGTCCATCTCAAAGTGCTAAGTTCATCTCACACAAGTTCATGTCACAAAGTGCTAATCGTGATGAAGAACAACAGGCTCACCCCAAGGCTCACCCAGAAGCCCTCCAGAAATTGCTGCTGTAGCTGGAAGGTGTGAATACCCGACCCTCCAGCCAGGTTCTTCGATCTGGTGTTTGGTACCGATAATGGTGATCACAATTCTTGATCCGGTGATACCAGACCCTCCAAACATTTTCGATCTGGCGGAAGTTGTGGATCTGATTGGTGCCACGACCCTCCGAGCGGTGGCGTGCTCGGGCACATCATTCGAACCGCCGATTGATTACGCACAAGGAGAAGAAAAATTAGTAATTATAGTAATACTAAGGCATATAATTGTAATCTAAGCGTAGACAAGTCAAAATTTGCGAGAACTAGGTATAAAATTGTAATCTAAGCCTAGACACATCAAAATTTGGCCACACTCCCCTGCGGTGGGGTTTCCAAAACACTGCAGAAAAACCAGCAACACGATGGCCGCCACCACATATCAGCGGCACGATGGCGGCACATATATATCAGACACGAAGGCCTCCATCACATATCAGCGGCACGATGGCGACATGCATGCCTGATAAAGAGCTTTTGTTAGAAGTTGAACTCACGTATGAGTAAAGGCGGGTATGGGTAAGGCGGTGGAGGGCGAAGCAGCTCTAGTGGTATTGGGCGACCCATCGTGGCGCCAAGACTTGCCGCGTCTTGAGCCAAAGGCGTCAAACCTCGCCCGCTCCTCTCTGTCGCTCTTCCTCCACCTAGCCTTATGCTCCTCGGCGCATGCACTGGGCCTATAATTTTCACGCATTGTTACAAGCAATTTCGAGAATGTAAAACCAATAAGCAGCGAATAAAGCGAAATAACTTGTAGTCTTGCCACACGATGCGTCGAAGTGTCTGCCTTAGGCGTATGGGCGCGCTTCACTCGTCTTTGCTTGTGGGACTGTGAGAGAGTGGAGTGGTGTGCGGGTCGGCGTCTTTATTGCCGATGAGTACCGCCCATGCTTCTTGCCTCCTCCCACCCTCATGGCGATGTCGCGTCGTCAATGTCCATGGTGTGCGGATCGGATCGCCCATGGACTCCCTTTGCCGCCTCGGTGTCTTGACTAATCGCTCGGGGATGCTCGTTGGTGAAACGACTTCGGTTGGGTCGTCGGGTTCGATCGATGTTATGCATCGCCTTGCCCTTGTGGGCGGAACCCATGACTTGAGCTCTCGCGGCTTTGGTTTTGATGTCTGTGCATTGCGAGAAAAACAAGGCGATTATAAATCATCACGGGAATAAGCGTCTGAAAGAATAAATGAAGCTACACCAAGTCACGTACCCATCTAGCCCGGTCCGTGGATGTTAAGGTTGCCACGGTGGTGTGATACACAGCATCGATAACGCCGTTCGGAGGGCGGTGTGGTTATCCGTAATTGCCACTCACCCACTGTCGACCATCATCTGCGGGCCGCGTTTTATTGGCGCACTGGCCCGGAAGCAACTGTGCGACATCAAGTACATTGACGATATAAGAACAATTCAAGCCTACCCAATCTCGGAAGAAATCAATATTGATGTTGTATATTTACCTTGGTCTTGCTCTTTGGTCGGATGCATTAATCTTGCATCTTCTTTCTTTACCTTCAGATGCTCGTAGGCGGCACGATGTCGATGATGGCACGGAGCGGCGCCTCGTAATGCATGTGAGATCGACCTCTAAAGATTTGGCCAGGCTTGGCGCCCTCGCCTCGTAGTCCTCGGCGCATTTGAAGAAGTCACGCATATAGAAAAGATGTATCAATACCTTGGTTCAAGAAACTCTGGCGAATGCAATGTATTGAGCAAAGTAGTGGGAGGAAGACTTACCCAAAACTACGCACATAACCCCGCTCCGCCACGCTTTACGTGCGTGCGGCCCGTCTCGTCCTCCGCGTCGGGGCGGCGGCGTGGTGCTTTCAACGTGTGTGGGCGGCTCGAGCTTGGCGTAGCGAACCAAGCACAGGAAGTGTTCCTGCGAAGACCAGGGATGCCATTGGGCAACCTTTGTGAGCACACAGGACCACGACCTTCCAAGACTGCGTAAGTGATTAAGAAAAAAGCTGTTAGTTTCCATTGTGATTCTATCATATGTAAGCGAAAAAATGTAAAAGTTCGTACTTTTGCCCAGCAGGTCGAATGGCAGGCGTGAGCCTCAGGTATCGGCCGCTCGGGTAGGCTCGTCGGACCTCGTTGGTAGACACAGGGTTCGGTGGGCTGGAACCTCTGCCTCGACCTCTGCTCGTCCTCGCTCCTCCTCCTGCTCGTCCGGTGCTCGGCCTCTGGATTCTTCAAGGTTGGAATGTACAAGCAGCCGGGAATGTCAATCGTGACGAGCTAAATTGCATAGTTTTTGTTTGAACCAAGAAATAAAATCGGAGATTCCATTTCCGCACCACGATGAAGAATGGTGTCACGTTCTTGCGGGTAGGTTCCTTGATAGATGCATTAATAAACTCCACAACAACGAGAAACAAGGAGGTTGGATGCGTTGACGGCATATTTAATTAACAAGTTCGGGTGCATAGGCTCCATTTCGTAAGATTGGTGAACACATATATCATGATTGTGAGCCACTTTGGAGGTCGCATCACTCGCACTTCCAAGTTGCCCTTGGAAAAGGCCCATTTTCATTGTAACCGATTATGCACTAGGAAGCTTGTCACCATAGTATGCTTGTGTGAAGTTAGTAACCTCCTCTAAAGCGAATGCCTCTGGAAGCCTCGATTTTGCATTTATTTCGCATTTCTTCCAAGAACCTTTAGACATCTCTCGATTGGATAGCACCAACTATTCGATACGGAGGTTCAAATCCTAAGAAGCGGGTGGAAAGATCATCTCCAACTTACGAGCAACACAGTGCTATTTTTCCACAACCACGCTCTGAGATAACTCCTTGGCACAAAGTTAGCTCAACTCGTGCGTCTTCCACACATGCTCTAGCCTCGAGCATCGTAAGAAGACACTCAATCCATATGTGATAGTCATGACTCTTCAAATTCGCAAGGTAGATAAGTTCACTATCCTCGTGAGATACCCATAGGGAACATTAATGTTTTGAACCATTCTAATACTTCTCTCTTTTGTTCGGTTTCAATCAGAATCGGCCTTAGGCCTTGTCCATTTCTTGCCGCTTCTAGGAGGTTGCATGTGTTGCTTTGGTCTATCACATATCGTTGCGAGTCGATCTACGCCTTTACATTATCCTTCGTCTTATCCTTAATGTCCATGATCGTTGCCCAAAGCGCCTCGGCAACATTCTTCTTGGTGTGCATTACATCAATGTTGTGTGGAAGAAGAAGGTCGTTATAATAGGGGAGCATCATCAAGGGTGACTTATGAGTCCACATATGCTCCTCACCATATCCCACGAACCTACCATCTTTTTCATTGATCCGAGAGCATCTATCGATCATGAACCTCGACCTTGGTCATCATCCGTGGTGCGGGTGCGTAACCATGACACCTTTAGTAAAGTTCTTGATGTCTCGTTCGAATGGATGCTCGGCGAGGAGGAATTGTCGATGTTTGTCGAGCGCGGAATATTTGCCGCCCTGCGCCAATTGAACTGCAGAGCTGCCTTGCACAAGGGGCATGGAAACTTCCCGTGAACACACCAAGCGCTGAATATTCCATATGCTAGGAAGTCATGCATGGAGTATTGATACCAAACATGCATGTTGAAGTTTGTCTTTGTAGCTCGATCGTATGTCCATACACCATGGTCCCAAGCATGGACCAGTTCATCGAACAAAGGCTCCATGAACACACCCATGTTATTCCTGTGGTGTTCGAATTATCAACGACAAGAACACATTACATCGTTGGAAGGAGACGCCGAGGGAGATTGAGAGGATAACAAACACGGGCCAACAAGTGTATGGGGCAGCCATCATTCCATAAGGATTGAACCCATCTGTTGCCGATTACAACACGCACATTCACGTGCCTCCCCACTTTTATTCACGATGAATGTTATCAAAGTGATGCCATGCTTCACCATCTACCGGATGTACCATCTTCTCGTGGTACAGATCTTTTCCATTTTTGTGCCATATCATACATTTAGCGGACTCCTCTGTCATGAATAGCCGTTGGATCCTCGGTATGAATGGAAGGTACAGTAGGATTTTCACGTGGTGCGGACTGCGCTCTTCTCACCATCACGAGTCTACCTCCGGATACCTAGAGGATTTACACTTTGGCCGATACTTTGCATCCGCGTGTGCTTTTCTAAAGAGGACGCAGACCCTTCGGACAAGCATGTATCTCTCATACGGCATCTTAAGTGCGAAGGACCTTCTGCGATTCGTTACATGTTACGTGGCGAAGGTGACCGGCGGAAGGAAGGAGCCAATAATCATCAACATTTCATCAAAGTTCTCTCGGCGAGGTTGAACTGGGACTTTAAGGCCATTAAGTGTGAAATGCCATCAAGCTTTGAAATCGTGTGTGGCCATGAAGGGGTTTCCTGCCGCACAACATGTCAATGTCGCCTTTGCGCTTGCCTCCGCGATCATCACCTCCTTTGTCCGCCTCTTTACATTCTTCACATTGATGCGAGGACAAAAAATACGCGCTCCCGAGCTGGTCAAATACTTTCTTGATGAAAGCCTCGGTCTTGTCGACCCATTCTCTGGTAATCTCACGGGCGCCGTGATCCGAGTACATCCACTACGGTCATCCATCCTCTAACATATATATCACCAAGTAATAAATATAACCATGGACTTGCATCTACACGCTGTTCCTACCATCTAATAGGTAAGGATAGGTCCTAATCCCACTGAGGATGCGTCGATGGTGTTAGTTCCCATGGATGATTTGGACAAGAAGCTCCCAATTGCCTCCTACCACCCTCTTGTCTCATAGTTTTGCTATGAACATTCTCCTATAACGCCAACACAATTTTGCCGTGAACATTCTCCTGTAGCACCAACACAATTTCAAATTTATTTTATGTGAGAACAAGTACACATTTTTTTAATAAAAAACCCTAAGCAATTTTTTAAAAATAACTTTTTTGCAGTAGAAAAACTATCACAGACGGTTCTGAACATGAACCGTCAGTGATAGTAATTATCACAGACGGTTCTTGTTAAGATCCGACTGTGAAAATAGACTATCACAGATGGAGCTTTTTTCACAGACGGTTTGAAAACCGTAATTCCAGACGGTTCAGAAATCGTCTGTGATGACACTTTGTGTAGTACAACATCTGAAACTGCTTTATCACGATATTTGACTGCTGCTGGGCGTGGTGACGCCACAATAGATATGCACATATGTACGTTTCATATCTCCACCGATTAAAGGATAGATCGATTCAATCTTGATCTTTCACGAACCACCTTTAATTCTATGATCAAGTGTTTCTATAAGTTAACAAGTCCAAAGTTGGCGTCAATTAATTTATTTATTTACTGTTTTTTACGTATGAACGTAATTAAAATGACAGTTAATTCAGACCTTAAGGAGTTTAACCACAATATATGAAACTGCTTTATCACGATATTTGACTGCTGCTGGGGCGTGCTGACTCCACAACAAATATATATATATATATATACGCTTCATACCTCCACAGATTAATGGATATATCAAATTCAATCTTGATCTTTCACGAGCCACCTTTATTTATTTAATTGAGTGTTTCTATAAGTTAGCAAGTCCAAAGTTGGCAATTTATTTATTTACTGTTTGGTACGTATAAAGGTAATTAAAATGGTATTTCATTCAGACCGGAGGAAGGATCGACACAACATCTCCACTGACTAACGCATAGATTGACCGATCCAATCTGGACTGGTATCCTGTGAATGTGCTATATATACATAGGGAAGTTCGAGCCTTTGTGCAGACAGCCAAGGCAAGAATTCAGCTGTGGCAACCATGGGAAGTGCTCCGTCCACCGTCCGCGAGATCTGGCGTGCGCAGCGTGCAGACAGCCCCGCGGCCGTGCTCTCCATCGGCACCGCGAACCCGACGAACTGCGTGTCCCAGGACGAGTTCCCCGACTACTACTTCCGAGTCACCAAGTGCGAGCACCTCACCGGCCTCAAGGGCAAGTTTAAGAGACTATGTACGTACGCATGCAATCAGCTTTGGTCTTGCTCCCACATATTTCCGTCCATTTGCTGTGTGCTTTTTTCGAACAAGTTTTCAGCTATTTCCATTTGTTATGTTGGTAAAAATTCTTGCCTACGTGCTGCCTGCGCGTCGCAGGTGAGAAATTAGGCGTCCAGAAACGCTACTTCCACCACACCGAGGAGCTGCTTAGCGCCCATCCCGAATTCCTCGACCACACATCGCCGTCCCTCGACGCTCGACTAGACATCGTCGCCACTGCCATTCCAGAACTCGCCGCAAAAGCGTCGGAGAAGGCGATCGCCGACTGGGGCCGGCCTGCCACTGACATCACCCACCTCGTCGTCACCACCAACTCCGGTGCCCACATCCCGGGCGTCGACTTTCACCTGATTCCGCTCCTCGGCCTCAGTCCCTCCGTCCGCCGCACCATGCTCTACATGAACGGCTGCTTCGCGGGCTGCGCCGCGCTGCGCCTCGCCAAGGACCTTGCTGAGAACAACCGTGGCGCGCGGGTCCTCGTGGTCTGCGCCGAGCTCACCCTCATGCTGTTCAGCGGTCCCGAGGAGGGCTGCTTCCAGACACTCGTGAACCAGGGATTGTTCGGCGACGGCGCGGGCGCCGTCATCGTCGGCGCAGACCCCGTGAGCCCCGTCGAGCACCCGCTGTTTGAGATAGTGTCAGCCTCGCAGACCGTGATACCGGACTCCACGCACGCCATCAACATGCACCTCACGAAAGCTGGATTGAGTGGCAACATTTCCACGAGACAGGTTCCGGTATTCATCGGAGACAACATCCTGCAGTGTCTTCTGGACTCGTTTGGGCCGCTCGGCATTGGTGCCAAATGGAACGACCTCTTCTGGGCGGTGCACCCCGGCTCATCTTTGATCTTGGACCACATAGATGCTGTGCTCCAGCTTGAGCCCGAGAAGCTCGCGGCGAGCCGCCGGGTGCTGAGCGAATACGGGAATATGTTTGGCGTGACGGTGGTCTTCGTGCTCGACGAGCTGCGACGTCGTAGAGAGAAGGAAGGGCAGGAGAAGTCTGAGTGGGGGGTGGTGATGGCGTTCGGCCCAGGGCTCACTGTCGAGACGATGGTGTTGCGCGCATCCTGAGATTCTTGTTTGGTTGAATTAAAATCTCTCTTTGTACATATAAATAAACCGAGATTTTAGTTCAAATTATTATCTACCCACATAGATATTAGCCGGGAATGGGCTTCCCAAACGAGCCCTAAAGAGAAAGTAGCACTCGCATAATAAGATGGCAATGAAATAGAAAGCAAAACAAATCTATCTTAGTTTACTTGTCTTGGTCTGGTCACTATGTCTATGTTGTTTATTAAACATTTTTTTCCCTCATGTATAATCGTTTGCTAAGAGTTTTCTTGTTGATCGTGTGTGTGTAGTAAAGTCAAGATTGAATAATTATGTTGGATCGAAATGACAACTAGAGGGGATGAATAGGAGTACTATTTCTTTTTCATCTTAACTGAATTCAATTCCATACTCACTCCGATAGCTATGGAAGCTACGAAGATTGAAGGTACAAGCACAATAGAAATCTTATATTGAATCCAATCAAAACCCCAAGACACAATAACCAAAATCACTGAAAACTCAAAGCGAAGAGAGTTGGGCTGTCATATATATGAATATGGGCGGTCTGACCGATGGCCAACCAGCCAGACATCTCACGGGGGCGGTCCGCCCTCTCGCATAACAAATAGTAAAATCAGCATGATTTCAAAATCACAAATCGGCTCAACTTTTGATCCGGTGATTCAAATCCCCTCAAATTTCAACCATAGCTCATCAAGAAGGTCATGAATATATTACAATCGACGATCTTGAAGATTGAGGCCAAGATTCCACCAATTTCTTAGATGAGGGCAAAAGGGCTCAAGAACCGAGGAGATTCAAATTTTGATCCAAAAACATACTCGCGGGTAGCTGATGACCGGGATGATCTTAGATATATTCCCATATATTACAGTAAGCAAGATCACAACAATAAACCAAATGAACACCAAAATCCCAAAAGTCACCAAAGAGAGAGCAAGAACAAGAAGAAACTCATATTGAAGAACTCTTGCATGATTGATTTCAGATAGATGTTGTTTTATAGCCACTCCACCCTGAAGGACAAAAGCTCAACACTTGAGCACACAATCAATCCATCTCTCACAAACTCTAGCCTCAACTACTCCAAAATCCCGAAATCACAAATTAGAGTTTTTCTCTTGGAATGACTTGGGAACTCCACATCTGGACATTCCCTTTTACAATGGAGGCTAGGTTTAGAGAGAAAACCTTAACGGACACCCATTAATCCCACACAAATGGTTCTACACTCACGTACACTTCTCAAAGCGGATGACAAACCGGGCTTACCAAATATGTTTCTTTGTGATCTTTATCTTCACTTGACCTAAACCACCCCTCCTTGCGTCATATTACATCACGGTTTACCCAAAAGTCACCAAGGTGGTATTTTTGTGAAGTTACCAAAATACCCCTTCTCGATCATTCTCTAAAGACCAAGTCCAATCTTCATGAAACAATCTCATGCTTCACCACGTGTAGGTTGATCAACGGCTCTCTTCATATCGGCAAGCCTCTCCCATATGGTTCCCACCGAAACCACTATAACACTTGCACCGACCCCCGCGCCACTTGATGCAACCTGTCGCACCGAACTTCCGATTTGGTTATGTTTGTCCATTTTGCACCATGCTTGAATCCGATGACTTCACCTGGTAAAGAATCTAGACCCGCCATTATGTGTTAATGGAGTATTTTGGTGATTAATGACAAATCTATATATGAGACTAACACCTTTCATTGATTAATGACAAATCTAACTATGAGACTAACACCTTTCATTGATTAATGATAAATCTATTTGTGAGACTAACTCTTTTGTCTAGTATCATTTTGTGTAGTATCATTTGGATATAGAAATGTGAAAACCATGGAGGTATGCATTCAACTTTATATTCTTTTATATTGTTGCATTCCTCAGATTCAAAATATAGGTTGAACTCCACCGTAAGTTTAACTTGAATATGTGCATATGTTCTTATTACACATTTGTGTATGCACACATTTAGGGGGAGTTCACTCTATATTTTTGTGGTTTCATTAGTATTGATCCATATTCCATTCTCCATATATATTTGGGATCTCTACTTTGAAATATATCCTTAAGTATATATAAAACTTGTGTAGTTCGTATATACTCATTTGTTCTTTCATTTACCTACATTTAATTTATGTGCAATTGAAATAGTTATCATCAATTACCAAAGAGGGAAAGATTGAAGTATCTTGTCCCGCCATTATGAGTTAATGGTATGGTGTGGTAATTAATGATAATCATATTGTGGAACTAACATTTTTTATGAGTTGGATGAATAGGTTATGTTCCAGGATAATGAAGACTTGAGATGACATCATGAGTTGATCGTCATCAAGTCAAGGTTTAACAAGAAGATGCATCATGTGTTGATGCATATGAAGAGCTTGAAGAAAAGGAAATCATCATGTGTCGATGATGTTCAGGAAGTAGACCCATCATGTGTTGATGGAGGTCTAGTGAAGGATGCATCATGTGTTAATGCATATCAAGACTTGGGATGAAGGATATCATCATGAATTGATGAGCATCGAGTCAAGATCCTAAAGTAAAAGAGATCATCATGTGTTGATTATCAAAGTCAAGAACCCGGACTTGAAGTGAAGATGTGTGCCATCAAGCTTCAAGAAGTTGCTTAAGGCAAAGGTATGACTAGCTAGGGCTAAGGATGTTTTCCTAGTCTTTTACCGGTCTTGGTGTTTGATTGGAAGACCGGATTGCTAGTATAGGTTGTCGTACTATTAAGAGGGGTCTTAACTAATAGCATGAGTTAGTCATGTGTTGATAGATCATTGTTCTTGCTCTAGCTCATCTATGCATAATGCTATTATTTGCGAATGTATTTTGCAAATAGCCGAGGCTCGTGCATTTAATCCTTGTAGCTTAGGACTATAATTTACAAATATGTTTTGCAAATGGTTGAAGTCCATGCACCTTCGTCTTGTGGCATGATGCTATTATTTGCGAATGTGTTTTGCAAATAGTTGATGCTCATGCATGATCCTTGTTGCATGTGACTTTAGTTTACAAATGTGTTTTGCAAATGGTTTAAGTTCATGTACCTTATTCCTTGTTGTATGATTCTAAAGTTGGTAAATATGTTTTGCAACTTGTTAAGAATCTTGCATGTGATCCTTGTTGGCATGACTCATCAATTGGCAAATGTGTTTTGCAATTGAGATTGTTGTGAAAGCCAATGCTATTTTTTTAGGAAGAGCGGTAGTAGTACCGACATGTTGTTGGCGGAACTACCGCACTGCGGTCGTACCAGAGTTCCCATGGCGGAACTACCGTAGTCCGGATGAACTGAAAAATTGCGGAACATTTTTTCCAGATAGACACCTTTTGAGTTTGATTTGTTCTCTTGGAAATGCGGTAGTACCGCTGTGGTTTCCGCAGAACTACCACAACTTAGTGCAACCGGGAATTGAAGCGGTACGCTTTTTCCAGAGAGACGCTTTTTTGGTTTTGATTTGCTCTCTTGGAAATGCGGTAGTACCGACGTGTTGGGAGCGGAACTACCGCAACTCAGTTATACCGGAAGATGGCGCGGTATGTTTTTTTCCAGTAGGTGCCATATGTTGGACCTAAGTAAAAGCGGTAGTATCGCCCTTCAGAAACAGAATGACTGAAGATCGGAACTACCACGTATTGGTTAGCGGTAGTACCGCACTGCACTTTTTAACGGCTAGTTTCTCTTCTGATATAGCTGTTACTGTGCTTGTCGTGTAGGTGCGGTAGTACCGGCCTTTGAACGGCAGTAGTACCGCTTGTGCTAATTTTTTTCAGTATTTTGTTTCCAACTGCTAGTTTTTGTGTGTGGGCTATATATACCCATCTTGGACGGTTGGGAAATATTTTTTGGCACCTCTATTCATTCCTCTGAGCAAAGAGCAAGCCTCTCATCTCTTATGTGCATGTGTTGCACTTAGTGAGCTTGGACAGCAAATCATAAGTGCGTGTGTTGCCTTAGGTAGTGGATTGTGTATCCATTGAGCTTAGACACTTGATTAGTTCAAGTGAGAGTTGAGATTTTTTACTCTTGGTGTTTGCCGACACCTAGACGGCATGGAGGCGTCGTGGACCGATGATCTTCTCAAGAAACTTGTGAGAAGGCCCAGTGTGGTTGTGAGTGGTTTGGTGCTCGTCATCTCCAGAGTGGAGAAAGAGCAACCCCGAGTGGATCAAGGTGTTGGTTTGTGTTGGAACCGGTCCAAGTGGTTTGACTTACCTCGGAGGTGTTGGCTTAATTTGTGGAGCTGGTCCAATTCATTTGGGATTACCTCAACGTGGATTAGGGGAGACCGGCAAGTCTCCGAACACCACAGTAAAACATCATCGTATCTATTGTGGTTTGTTCTTGTGTTTTACCTTATGCAATTTTACCTTCATAGAATTCAATTGATTACTTGTATTTGGTTAATTGCTTATATTCAATTGTATTCATATTGTTGGTGCGCTTAGTCAAGCCTAATTGATTTAGGTTTTAATTGTGCAAAACAAAATTGTTATTAGCTTCTGTATTATAAATTGGTTTTAGCCAAAGAGATTTTTAAAACTGCCTATTCACCCCCCTCTAATCGGCATCCTCGATCTTACACTTGGCATCCTCGATCGTTCTGGACCTCAGCTCTCCAACCCTAGTCCCAATCATCCTCGCCGTTGACCGTCGTTGACCTCAAAGTCTCCTCTACAACAATAGATCAAGAAATCGATCTCAGGCACAAGTTCTTCACAGCTTGACCCACGTTAGTCAAAATATGCATCACGCAACATATATGCACCAAAACCCATAGAATTGACCTAACCCACAATCATTGCCACCTCGTCGGCCAGAAGACAAGGCAAAATCGGTCAGACCGCCACCCCTGGCTGGTCTAACAGCCTCATGGCCGATCTGACCGCCAGCATGGCCGGTCTGACTGCCATCACAATGACTTAGCCAGATTTTCTCCCTGAAAATCTGAACCCTCTCTGGAAATTCAAAGTGAATAGAACTTTTGGCTCGAAGCTTCAAAAATTTTAAGACTAAGTGCAAAAGAGTCCCCTCTCTTGCCTACACCCTCTATTTTTACCCCCCCCCCAAATATGATAATTGAACTTTTGGGTGATCAGTCCATCGGCCCTTTGGCTTGCCCCTAGGCCGGTCTGACCGCCAGCTAGGCTAGTCCGATCGCCTACATCCTGACAATATCTAAAATTTGCCAAAAATAGGTGTTTTGACAAACCCTCGCCACAATTGCCAATTGTATCATCATTCTAAGGTCATGAGCATATCCCGATGATATCGATAAATTCATTTGCAAACTAAATTAAATTGGGGCAAGTAATATAATCCTTTGTTTTTTTATCTACCGACGCATCCAATCCGAATTACCCAGCATTCCCTCAACAAAATATCAAGACTTGTGTAATCTAAACAAATATAATACATCGTGTGCGGTAGTCATTCAGCTAGTGTACGACATCTCTGATGACGGTCATCATGTTGTCCAGAATACCACAACGACACACTATTACACAAAGGGTCATCACAGACGGTTATAAACTGTCATCACAGATGGTTTCTGAACCGTCTGATTTTATATGTCTATAATAACAGACAGTTATCACAGTTGGTTTTTGAGCCGTCTGTGATAAGTCACAACACAGACGGTTTTCTAGTATAAACTGTATGTGAAGGCCCACTATCACAGCCGGCTACCACCAACAACCGTATGTGATACGTAGGACATCACAGACGGTTATTTTTACTAACCATCTATGATATGTTTCTAATCACAGACGGTTGGTACATATAACCGTTTGTGATAGCCGATATATGACAGATTGTTAGTAAAAATAAATGTCTGTGATATCTAACATATTACAGACGGTTGCTGGTGGTAGTCATCTGTGATAGTAAGGCTTCACATACGGTTTATACCACAAAACCGTCTGTGATATATCGACTATCACAAACAGTTATATGTACCAACCGTCTGTGATTAGAAACATATCACATATGGTTAGTAAACATAACCGTCTGTGATGTTCGACATATCACAGACGGTTGTTAGTGGTAGCCGTATGTGATAATAGGCTTCATAGATGGTTTATAATAGAAAACCGTATGTGATAGTTCGTTCTAAACCTTTTTTTGTTTTTCGGCTAGCCTCAGGAAATGCTAGCCATACCCTCTTAAAACAAGCAAGCAAAAACACAGATAAATCACAAATAAGTGAATTCAACTCAAAGTGATTCACAACTCAAAATTAATTACTTTTCATGTATGGCTAGAGTTACAATTGAATTACAACTCAAAGTGAATTACAACTCAAAGCAACTCGGTGTCGCCGGAGTGAAATTCTCCTTCCGAGTTAATGGTCTCTATCTTGATGAAGGTGCAGAGCCGTCCTCGAACCTCCTAGATTTCGTAAATTTTGAATGCACTTGATTCGATTGTCATTTCCTATCGCTAGGAGTAAAGTAGTAAGCGTATATATTTAAATTGATAATTAGGAAATAATTTTTACGAGATTGACAAACCTCTGGATCCTTCGTCTTAGCACTCATGATTTCATGCATACGACGACAAACATAGAATGGACATATGTTGCCCTGTAGTTGCCAGTGGCACTACAAAAATAGAATTACATATATAGGTATAGTCAGTTCGAGAGGCCGGGTTACGAAGTGTGATATAGGATTATTGTGTTGTAGCAGGTACCAGAAATCGTATCATGTATTGCAGTGTGGTGCTCAGTTCTTTGTGTGCCCCTCCCCTAGCAACATAGACGCTGAACGACCTACGTGATTCCAAAAAGTTGTCCTCAGCCATTTCAAACGAAAGAAGACTAATAATAGAGTTAAGTATGGAGGAAATGAGCATGCCTTTCGAGTAGTTTTTGCACAAGGGTGAAGTCGTGGTTATTCTTAACTAAGGAATCAAGGTATATTACCTTGTTCCACTTTGGTACAACGACAAAGGATCCAGTACACCCTACTCATGTATATCGCTATAGTCATTAAACCTAAGTTCGTGTTGCGTATAATGTACAAATAAAATTTGTATAGCAATGAGTGAAGCACTTACCCCTAGTTGTAGGGCACCAGTATGTAGTCCTTGTCGTCATGAGCAAGCCACCCATTCGTTATGTATTTCTCAACGCAGGATGCGTTTTCGGTGATGCATTGCTCAGAGACCAAATGTATCATGCATCTATACATAAGAAATGAGTTATGATATTTATCGGTATTGCGTGAATGTAGAACTTGATTGTACACACTTATAGTGTCTAGCATCGTAGAAGTGAGACATCGAGGGCGTCGAGGTTGAATAGTTCGAATAAGTCTTCGAAGCCCAGGAAGAAGTTGTCTGGCTTGTGGAGGAAATGGTTCTCCGTATAACTGATGGTGAATCCAGTAGGCTTGTTTGTCGTTACCTGGGTTTGCCGCATGTACCAGTCATGCAAACAATTCCAAGGAGGGGTAATAGTGTTTCGGGGACCAACAGTCTTCCGAGGGAGAATAGCCAGTGCATGCAAGGCACCTGAATGTTCTTCGTTTAGGCCTTAGCGCCTCACCTGCTACCCATCTTCTCGGGAGATGACTTGGCATGATTTTCTTGTTTCTTCAGCGTCGTCTCCACGGGAGCCGATAGGGAGGCCTTAAGAAGTGGGCGTTGAGGAGGAGTCATCGAGGGTTTTGTTAGAGAGGCATGGTCGTGTGGAGATCGCGACATGTAGGCACCTTAATATTCTTTGATTTGGCCTTAGCGCCTCGCGTGCTATACATCCGAGGGGGGAGGGACGACTCAACACGCTTTTCTTATTTCTTCGGGTCGTCTGCACAAGAGCCGATACGAAGGCCTTCTGAAGTGGGGGTTGAGGTGGAGTCATAAAGGGATCTATTCGAGAGGCATGGTCGTGTGGAGATCACAGCTTTGTAGGGATTGTGCCAATGGACAAAAGTGTGCACAACAACCCCTAGTATTATGATGTCTTCATTCGGGGGCTTCTCCAGCGGGACGACCACAAAATTATCATGTACTATGTCCATCTGGACCTTAGCGTAACCCTGCACCAGCTGGGCACTGTACAACACTGTCCCTTCCTAGCATGGAAACACTATGCCCCTCCCAGCCTCAATTCAAATGGACCCAACCAGTCTCACTTGGAGCTTGTAGTGTGTGGGCTCCTACAAAACAATACACAGTTAGCTAAGGCGTCCTACAGGTCTATCTTCGGAGCATTTCAGAGATGTACATTACCTGGATGTCGTCGATAGGTAATTGGACGTGGCCATGTTCAAAAAGTATCATGGACGCGCAGCTACTCCAAAGTTGATGGGGACTGGATCCCAAAATAACTGGGGTGGCTTGCGACTATTTGAGGGCTTGATTTATTTGTTCCATTTGTTCCTGCAATGATTTTATTTGTCCTCGAAATTCTGCACTAATCACCGCACGAATCTCCTCTTTCATCAGTTTCTCGCACTCAGCCTTGGATCTCTTCTACCTCCTATACGCCTCGGAGTCTTGTGGGAATCCCTACCTCTAAGGTACGTAAACCCTAAGGCCTCGCGTGCGACCAAAGTGCTCCTTATTTCATAGGGCTGTGGATAGCATATCCCTCTCCCAGATTACTTTAAAGGAGCTTTGGGAACATTGTGTACTCAATGTTTGCTACAAGAAGCCATCATATTATTTTAGACCCTACGAAGTTATGGACTTATTAACAACTAGGTAGTTGAATATATCTTACGAAACATTGGGACACTCCCTCGTCTATCGGGTTTGTGAAAGAGATGGCGCCCGAAGACATGGTTGATGACCTCGCTCTTAGCCAGTTTCAGGCACGCTTGTCTGTGATCCCAAAAAATGTCGGGGAGGCCTCCCACCGGTTTGCCTCCTCATCCTCGCAAGTCCATTGCGGGATTTTTCCCATGTACCCAGTGGTGCAGAGTCTTTGAGGGTGAGTGTTTTTTGTCTAGAGGGCCTTGTGTGCCGCACTTTGTTGCTAAAATTCAGCTGTCATCTTCATCGGCACAAACGCGTCCCATATATCTGCCAACACGAATCAATACTTCGTGAAGGCCATCTGATCCTTGTTCACGTACTCCGTGACAACCAGACTCTTGAAGGACTTCCATGCTTTTCTGATCGTGAGCAACGCCTGCTGTCGCATGAGTCCCAGGACTTCTACTGGGATATCGAATGAGCTTGAAATTTTAGCCCACAACTACTCTTTCTGTTGGTCCGTTAGAGACTTCCAGCTTGGTGTAGTGATAGGGACACGTTACCTTCCAACTATCCTACAGGTGGTCCGGAATGCTACGCTGCTTTCTTGGGAAGCTTAGGGACCCCAACGTTAGTTACCACCCTGATGGTCATTCGGTCCTCAGGCCTATTCGATATTCCTCTCTCATCTCGCTTAGGTACCCCTTTCTTTGGATCCCCAGTCGCCTTCAACGACGGCTACGCACAGTCTATCAGAGCCTCAAATGCATTCGACGACAGTGACGAAGACTGTGCACACGCCATCTCTGAGATACACACCAAAATAACTAAATTTTCAGTATTCCTATGACTAAAATTTTAGTTTGTATTTTTATGGAGAATTAATTCTAGCATAATTAACAATAATTAATGCTCTACAGCAACAAAAATCATCACTACGCAGTAAACTGAACCCACGGCAATACAATTTAATATCTCTCAATACTAGAATTAATCCAAATTCAGATTTAGACTAGCACATCACATATATACAAAGTAAAGCACTTCTGTAAACATAAAGAACTCACAAAGTGAATGGCAAAAGAAGCCACTGAGTAGAACCGGGCAAGGCATGTTGAAAGATGTCTCAGAAAACCAAGCGCTGAGTACTAGCAATAACCGAGCAGTAAACCATGACGTACAAGGAAATACCTACAAGTGTGGAGGATGGGGGAGTAGCAGGGCGGCGTCGGGGAGTAGCAGGGACCAGCGACATTAGGGAGATGGACGCGCATAAGCAGTAGGGACAAGTGGCATCGGGGAGCAGTAGGGACCGGCGGATACGGGAAGAAGGGCGACGTCGGGGTCGGGAAGAAGGCACAACATCGGGGTCGAGGAGAAGGCGCAACGTCGGCATCGGGGTCGGGGAAGGGGCGGCGTCGGTGTTCGCGTAGGGGAGAAGGCGCGGCGAGTGAGGACTTAAAGGCGCTGGGGAGGGGGAGGTGCGAGTGAGGAGTAAGGGCCAAAACCCTAGCGGGGTCCTACTAATAAAGGGATATCACATTAGTTCCATAATAGAACTGTCTGTGATACTTATCACAGATAGATCCATAATATAACCGTCTGTGATTTGTATCACAGACGGTTCTATTATGAAAAGGTCTATAATAAGTATGTCACAGACAGTTTGTTCTACTAAACTACTTGTGATAGTTCCTTTATAGCTAAAAAATATTATATTTTTCGGTTAGCCTGAGGAAATGCTAGTCATACCCTTTGAAAACAAGAAAAGAGATACAATCATAGATGGAATAATTTCTTAATTATTGAATCAATTACAATAGAATAATTTATTAATTACATGTCGAGTTTCTTAATTACAATTGAACAATTTTCAAATAGGTGTTCACTGTGTGGGATCATTCCACTTGGCTATTTTTTTAAAAAAAAATAGCCCGTCACGATGATCGACGAGCATATAGCTAGCTTCCATACCGGGTTCTTCCTTCAGCCTGATGTCATCTCCTAAATTAGGCAACTCGTAAAATTGATTGTACTCTTCCTCATCCACGACATTCTCAACTCCAACAACCCTTCTTTTTCCATGAAGAACTATGTGGCGGTTCTTATTTGTCGGATCTGTTACATAAAAAATTTGAACAACTTGCTTAGCAAGTATGAATGGTTCGTCCTTGTATCCGACACGTTTGAGGTCCATAGTAGTGACATCGTACTTGTCGATTCTCACACCCTATGGAGGTTTGACCCAATGGCACCGAAACAGGGGGATCTTGAAAAGTACGTAGTCGAGCTTCCAAATCTCCTCTATGAACCCATAGTATCCATGTTTCATTATGTTTGGCCTAGCAGTATTGAACTATTCGTGAAAAACATCTATGCGGACACCGTTGTTCTGGACTGTGCTATTCCTATCCTGAGCCATCGTATAAAATGTGTACTCATTTATACCCTATCTTTGCCATATCATAATTGTAAATTTTGGCCCTTGTGCCAACCACCTCAGCATATCATCACTTGATGACCTCCCAGTGAATCACACATTTAATCATTCGTTGAACCAACGCTTGTGCTCTCTCGTGATCCAAACCTCCGACCAACTTGGATTCTGTTGGCGTACCATGTCTTTGTGTTCTCCGATGTACAGGGACACTTTGGTCATGCGTTGCAAGACCGTGAAATGGGCTTGATCGTACATATCCAAATCGGGAGTGATTGCTTTCCATCTGATGGTCTCGATACCCTCCAGCCTTCCTCTCATAACAAGATAGAGGCACACCTATTTGTTTCACCTGAGCCATGTAGTTGACGTAGAACTCAATGACCTCTTCGGTTGCATAACCTTCAATGATGTTGCCCCTCGACTGAGGTCGATTCCGTACATAGGTGAGAATTCCCATGTACCTCTCGAACGGGTACATATGACGTCGGAATATAGGACCACATATTTTTATCTCTTTCACAAGATGAACGATGAGATGGACTATGATATCAAAAAATGATGCAGAGAAATACATCTCAAGATGGCATAGAGTCATCACCATCTCGGCCTACAGAGCATCTAGTCCTTCGGGATCGATGACCTTCTGGGAAATTGAGTTAAAAAAAATAACACAACCTCAGGATTGCCACTCGGATCTTGTTCGGCAAAATACTTCTAATTGTAACAGAATATTTGTGTCACCAACACATGACAATCATGAGACTTCATACCAATTAATTTCAAATCTTACATAGAAACAAATTTCTTCATGCTAGCGGAGTAACTGGACAGAACTTTCACACCATGCAAGCTCTGGTGCAGTTCCTTTCTCTCAGCCTTGGACATAGTATAGCAAGCTGGGGGGATATATGTTCGTCCTTTATCTGTCTCTTTCGGTGCTAACTCAGTCCTTATGTTCATATCAACCAAGTCACATCGTGCGTTGACACCATCCTTTGTTTTATCATGAATATTCAGTAAGAGACCAATCAAGCTATCACATACGTTCTTCTCCACATGCATGACGTCGATGTAGTGGCAAACTTCTAAGTGCTCATAATAAGGTAAGTCCCAGAAAATTGATCGCTTGTTCCACATGTTCTTCTGACGGGTCCTCAATTTATATCCCTTTCCAAGCGCAACATTGATACCATTAACCATACCATAGACCTTTTTTCCCTCTAAAAGTCATTGGAGCTGACTCATCCTCCTTATTTGCGTCGAATTATTTCTTCATCTTGCGGTATAGATGATACTCAGGAAGGAACCTACGGTGACGCATGTATACAGTTTTGCGTGAGTTGTTCAACCACACACTCTTAGTATCATGTAAGCAGTGCGTACATGCTTTGACTACTTTTGTACTAAACCCAGACAGGTTACCGAGGGCAGGAAAATCATTGATGGTGCAGAACAGCATAGCGCGTAAAGTGAAGTTCTTTCGTTTGTACACATCCCATAGTTGTACCCCTTTGTTTCATAGAGTCACAAGACCTTTCAGCAATGGTGCTAGGTACACATCAATATCGTTCCCAGATTTCTTCGGCAATTGGATAAGTAGTGACATCAAAATGTACTTCCGCTTTATACACAGCCAAGGAGTAAGGTTGTACATACATAGATTCACGGGTCAGGCGATATATCGGTTGCTCCTGTTACCGGAAGGATTCATTCTATCTGTACTCAACCCAAACATTATATTCCTCAGTTTCGCACCGAAGTCTTTGAAACTCCTATCGAAGTTTCTCCACTGGGCAGAATCAGTAGGGTGTCTTAGCTTTCCATCTTTGTTACGCTCCTCCGAATGCCAACGCAGCAATCTTGCCTCCTTTCAGTTCACAAATAAATGCTTCAAACGGGGAATTATAGGCAAATACCACAACACCTTAGTAGAAGGTCCTTACTTCACCTCAATACCCTCGCTGTCATCGGAGTAATTCTTACGCTTATATCGGGATGCTTTGCACACGGGACATACATGCATGTCTGCATACTATTTACTGTAGATGATACAATCATTCATATATGCATCTATTTTCTTAAATGTTTGCTAAATCATCTGTAAGCATATCTACAGAAATACCATCAACCACCTTAGAGGTTGTCGTTCTCGAGCATGACACAGATTGGATCTTACCATTAAAAACCTACCTAGCGCATGGGACAATGCCCGAGGATGCACGTGACAAAGACAAATTGATTCGAAAGGCAAGATTGTACAAACTGGTCGACAACGACCTATACCAAAGAAAGAGCATATGGTGTTCTAATGCGATGTATTTATGAAGAGAATGGTAAAACATTACTTCATGAAAAATATGGGGGCTTATGTGTACTCATGCTTCATATAGAACACTTGTCGGCAAACCTTTCCGACATGGTTTTTTTTATCCCACTTCACTACAAGACACAATGCATCTTGTAAAGACTTGTGAGCAATGCCAATTTCATGCTCGACAAGTACATCAGCCTACAAATCAATTGTAGATAATTCCATTGTCATGGACATTTTTGACATAGGGCATTGACATAGTTGGACCCTTACCAAGGGCAACTAATGGGTATAAATTCTTATTTATAGCCATTGAATCATTCACTAAGTGGATTGAAGACGAGATAGTCACTACAATTACTGCATCCACAACAAAGATGTAACATCCCAAAATTAAAATTTGAGCTCATTTTCAAATGTTTGAAAATATAAAAATTTAAATTTTTTTGATGCATTTTACCGACATTCATTTTTCTAGATTTTTATGCAAGACTTTGTGTCTAATTGAGAAATTTAAGAATCAAATTTTGGAAATACAAATTTAATTAAGAATTTAAAATAAATTGAAATTAAATATGATAAATAAAAATCCAACCTTGGTGTATTTGTACTGTTAATAAAATGGGAAAAATATTTAAAGCATGTTTTGAAAATATCCTCAAATCAAACAATACAAATGCATGCAAATAGAATCTTGAAAGAATTTTACCGAAAAATAAAAGCACATAAAATTATGCAATAATGACATAAAAATCTACGATGTGTTAGGAGCATCCATAAAAATTTTCATAATTTTTAGAGCTTGATTTCTATATTTAAAAATCCCCTCAAACCCTCAGCCTTTTTTAAAAAATCCTAGAGTTGAATTCTTTTCTCCTCTCACTGACCAGCCAGCCCCACCCATCAGCCTTCTTCTTCCACACCATACCAGCGCCAGTGCCAGCTCGCCCATGTACCCATGCCAGCACGCCTGCCTCGCCCTGGCTTTGGCCAGCCGTCCCCGGTTTCATCTCCACCCATGACATGCGCCCGCTCCCATCCTCTGCCCCTGGTCGCGTGCCCATGCCCTGCTGCCCCCCTCGTGTCATCGCCAGGAGAAAGTCATCACCAGTTCTCGTTGTTTCTCATGAGACCTTCGCCCATACACATGACCATCGAGTGCACCGGATCGCCCTCTCCATTCCCTCACCTTCCCTCTCCATTTTCTCCACCACCGCTCGCCAAGTCTCGCAGCTGCACTGACAGTCTCCGGCCCATTTCTTCATGTCCCTCTATAACTCCTCAGCTTCCTATTTGTATTCCTCACCACCTTCCTCTCTCTCTTCAGCCGAAGCACCGGGAACGCGATGCTTGTTCCTCGCATCCGGCAACGCTCGGTTCGCGGCCGCCTCCTCTACTTGCTGTTCCAGCCAACCCGGTGATACCCTTCCCCAATGGACCACGTCACTACATGTTCTAGCCCCCAAGAGTCATTTCCCTTCACCCAATTTGGTCCTTCATCCATAGGAGCACCGCATCATCTCCGTCTTCCCCAAAACCGATCGAAACTACCACCACCGCCATTTCCTCTAGACTGAGCTTCGTGCCAATTACTCTAGCCTAGAGCATCTCCATGCCATCCTCTAGCTTCCACCACCACTCACTTTCGCTCCTTCTCTCCGTAGCTCTGCCGCCACGACGACATCACCTCGCTGCCTCGGATTCCCATCGCCGGACTGACTCGGCACCTCTCTGACTCCACCGAAAGCCCTAGTGAGCTCTATGTGACCCCCTAATGCTCATGTTCTCTCAAGTTTTGTCCATGTCCTACTTGTATGCCATTGACCCCATTTCTTCCTCACGGCCGGCCGCCACGCGCCTCTGTTGTGCCGCCACTAAGCCTCCTGAGACACAAAGGCCCCCCTTCATTACAGTCAAACTGGTCGATGACCAATTTAGGTCATGAACGACCAGTTATGGACATTGTCCGACTAGTTATATAGGTTTGGACGACCAGTTATGGACATTGTCCGTCATGAACGACCAGTTATGGACATTGTCCGTCGCATCACCTCGGTCGCCGCCCTGGCCGCACGTGCTCGCGCCCCACGCCGCCCGAACCCCCCGTTTCCCCTCCTCCCCTGGTGCGCCTGCCGCTCCCGACCTTGACGCTGCCCGGACCCCCTACCTCCTCCCCCGCACCGCGTGCTCCTCCTTCCCCACCGGCCCCTCACTCCCTCGCTCCCCCTCCTTCGGCTATAAAGCTGGTCGCACCTCCCCTCTTCTCCTCCTCCCCTACCTCGCCTTCTCCCCTCTGAGTTGATGCTCCCCCGCCGCCCCCTTCTTCCCCGCTGCCGTCGCCTCTGCCCCTTCTTCCCGCACCTCGGTTGCCGCCGCCTCGCCGAATCTGCCGCCCCGGCTCCACCTCCGGCTTCCTCCTCCCGGCGCCACCTGAGCTCCCTTACTCCCCCGCGCCACCACCTCGCCGCCACCGCCCGCGCGCCCCTTCCTCTCCCTCTCCCTCCCCATCTCTTTCTCCGCGTGACAGAGAAGACGAGGCGACGCGCTCGGCGTCACCCTTTTATCCGCGCGCGACTAGCAGTGGGCCCGGCTCTGACCCCACTGTGGTCGACAGTGGGCCCCACCGCACTGCCTTCGTGAACCCGTGCGTCGGTGCGCGTGGACTCGGTCCACGCACTGTGAAGTGGACCGAGCACTACATGGCAGCACGAGGTTTTTCGGGTTTTCTGATTTTTTTAATTAAAAATTCAATTGAAAAGCTTCAAAAATTCATATCTCCTTCGTTATAACTCCAAAAAATATGAAATTTATTCCTAAATTTTTTTAATTCAGGATCTTGCTAATGGCACTGGTCTTGTTCAATTTGGAGTTCATTTGTTATGGGTTTTATATTTATTTTCTCTCTTTGCTATTGTGTCTTTTTCTGGTACTTTCCTCCGATTAGGGTTCGAAAACGCGGGAGACCTCCACTTCGATCAAGCTCAAGAATACCAAGACCCTACTACCATTAACCAAGGCGAGTCAATACTTTGATCATTTTGAGCCTACATTTTATGAAATTATATTTATTTAAAATATCAAAATTGCATGCTTTAATTCTGTAATCAAAATGTATGTTAAAGCTTAAGGTAGTTAAACACTCATTTGATGATTAATTAATTATTATCCATCCTTTGATAAATTGAACCCCTCATTCCATGTCACCCTAGTAGCTATGTGGTAAAATACCAGTATAGGTTGTACTTAAGCGGCAAGCTAGTCTTGCTTAAGTACCGGTACAATAAATGTTCTGATCATCATCTTTTAATCATGAAAGTGGTTTTGGGTAGTCATTGTGGGTAAATGACTGGTGTGTTGTGATAATTGGCTTTTCCTCCCCAAAACCCTAAACAACTTGCTAGTACCACATCTGGGTAGATGGAAAGAGTGGTGGGTGCCGTCGTGTACGAAAGTGGTTGGTAGGTGGTATGAACCGCCGAGATGAATTAAGGACTTAATATTGTCATGACCTCCCGTGTAAAACAAGTAAAACCGTAAGTCTGCAAAATGTAACTTGGCTTAGTAAAATTATTAAACTCTGAATATCATCCCACTGGTCGGTGAGTGGAAGCGTGCAAGCGGCGGATGTGGTCTGGCTTGAAAGGGACACCGTGGTAGGGTGAAGTTGCCAGCTGCGCTAGTCGTTTTGGTCGGGGCCAGCTGAACTAGTCGTTGTGGTGAATATCCTGCACAACTTATGAGCGTGGCCCATATAGGTGAGATGACGGAAGGGGCGAGGTGGTTCGAAAAGTTACTATGACGATCGCTCAACTGTATGACTACAGAATCATGTGGGGTAACGAGTATGATTATCTCTTGTGGGTGCAGTGTACAATCTCTGCAGAGTCTAAACTGTTTAAACAGTCGTGCCTATGGTTAAAAGCGGATATGAGAACTTAACTTGAGTTAGTTCTATTCAAAAACCTTTGTGGGTGGTGTGACAACTAGGTCGGCTCATCTAGTCTGAGGTTGGATTTTTTTCTGAGCCGTCGAGCTCAGTGGTATGGAGGAGCGGAGGTAGCTCCAATCAAATGATGCAAGTGTAAAGTTTCCGATGGAAGGAACCTCTACTGTTATTTAATATTGCACTACTCACTTTAATAAAATACAATTTGTTTAAAATGCTAAGTCATAGGAATTTGTAATTATGATAATTGAAAAAGGTTGCTTTAGCAAATAAAAGAACCTGAGCCACCTTTGTTAAGCCATGCATGTATATTATTGCATCTTGTGTGTTGGCTCGCGAGCACGGAAGTTGTGCTCATTCTCGCTCTTCCCCCGAACCCTCCAGATGATGTGGATCAAGGGGACTACGTATACTATGAGACCCTGGAGTCGACAGGCAAGGAAACGATGAAGCGTAGTCTAGTCTATAGTCTAGATCTCGCCTCAGTCTAAGTGGACTCGTTCGGTACTTGCGTACATCAGATATTGTCCAACCCCTTGGGTAATATTCGTCGTACACAGAATACCCCAGTCGCTTATCTGTGGAGAGATGAGCTCTACCCCTTTTTCTTCCGCTGTTGTTACGTTGTTTTTATGTAATGTAATCAATTTGGACTGTCCGGACCTTTTGTAAAACTTGACCCGACGTTGTCTAAGTCACTCTGAAGTTGTAATATATTGAATGGTTTAGTTTACGCTTTGTATGAAATGATTCAGCAATGTACCTATGAGTGCTATCTACTTATTCAAGGAATAGCACAGTATTTTCACAGAAGATTTGGATTTGCAAAATCTGGGTCCGACAATACGTTTCGTATCTCCACCGATTAATGGATAGATCGATTCAGTCTTCATCTTTCATGAACCACCTCTAATTCTATGATTATGTATTTCTGTAAGTTAGCAAGTCCAAAGTTTTGGCATCAATTAATTTATTTACTGTTTTGTATGTGTGAAGATAATTAAAATGACATTTAATTCAGACTTGAGGGTGACTGCTGCTGGGGTGCTGACTCCACAACAGATATATATGCTTATATACGTTTCATATCTCCACCGATTAATGGATAGATCGATTCAATGTTGATCTTTAATTAAGTGTTTCCATAAGTTAGCAAGTCCAAAGTTGGCGTCAATTCATTTAGAGAAAATTGCACTGTATATATACTAGGACATAGACATTGTGCAAACCACCAAACACAAGAAAGCAGCTATGGAAAGCATGGGAAGTGCTCCGGCCACCGTTGGCGAGATCTGGCGCAAGCAGAGAGCGGACGGCCCTGCCGCCATTCTCGCCATCGCCACCGCGAACCCGACGAACTGCGTTTCCCAGGACGATTTCCCGGACTTCTACTTCCGTGCCACCAAGCTCGACCACCTCACCGACCTCAAGGACAAGTTCAAGAGAGTCTGTAAGAATCCAAGCTTCAGCCTCCCTCGTGTTCCCGTCCATTTGTTATTTGTATTTCTTAGTTTTTCATGCCTACATGTAATATGTATAATGATTTCTTCTCATTTTTAACTTGCACAAAAGAAAAGCAAGTTTCATCTTTCAAGTGGCATTTCGACAACGCAAATCATATATATTGAAAAAAAAATTCACACCTAAAATGAAGCAAAATTAGTCTGACATGAAAGTGTGTCACTTATTTGCTTTCCATGTATCTCAGGTGAAAGATCGGGAACCAAGAAGCGCTTTTTTTACCACACGGAGGATCTCCTCAATGCCCACCCGGAATTCGTTGATCGCACGTCGCCGTCCCTCGATGATCGACTAGACATCGTCGCCACTGCCATCCCGGAACTGGCTGCAAAAGCCTCGGAGAAGGCCATCGCCGAGTGGGGCCGGACAGCAATGGACATCACCCACCTCGTTGTCACCACCAACTCCGGCGCCCACATCCCGGGTGTGGACTTTCACCTCATTCCACTACTCGGCCTCCGCCCATCCGTCCGCCGCACCATGCTCTACCTCAACGGCTGCTTCGCCGGATCAGCAGCACTGCGCCTCGCCAAGGACCTGGCTGAGAACAACCGCGGCGCGCGCGTCCTCGTTGTCTGTGCCGAGCTCACCATCATGCTCTTTAACAGCCCCGAGGAGGGCAGATTCCAGACACTTATAGACCAGGGACTTTTTGGAGATGGCGCGGGCGCCGTCATCATCGGCGCCGGTCCCATGAGCCCCGTCGAACACCCGTTGTTCGAGATGGTGTCCGCCTCGCAGACCGTGATACCAGAATCCGGTCACGCCATTAACATGCATCTCACAAAAGACGGATTGGAAGGCAACATCTGCACCCGCAGGCAGATTGCAGGGTTCATCGGGGACAACATCGAGCAGTGTCTTTTGGAGTCGTTTGGGCCGCTTGGAATTGGCGCCAAATGGAACGACCTCTTCTGGGTGGTGCACCCCGGCGCAACTGCAATCATGGACCAGCTTGATGCGGTGCTCCATCTTGAGACCGAGAAGCTGGCAGCGAGCCGCCATGTGCTAAGTGAGTACGGAAACATGTTTGGCGTGACGGTGATCTTCGTGCTCGATGAGATGCGACGGCGGCTTATGGAGAAGGAAGGGGAGGAGGGGCCTGAGTGGGGGATGATGCTGGCATTCGGACCAGGGATCACCGTTGAGATGATGGTGTTGCACGCCACAGGGCACAGGCATCACCAACCTGAAGAAACAAGCGGCTTAAGAAGGTGGCAATGGAATAGAAAGTTACAAGTCTTACATTCCTTAGTCCTAAAAAAATGTCTTATATATCTTGTAGTCCCTGTTCTTTTTTACTTGATCTCCGTTCTATTTTTTTACTTGGCCTTTTAGAGTACGTGTCGTCAAACTTTTGAAAATTTGATCATCAATATGTTTAAAACTATCAAGATTGGTAATATAAAAATTATGTCATTAGATTTGTCGCTAAAAATACTATCATAGCATTATAAATTTATTATTTGTTTCGATGTAAAATTTTAAAAAGTGATGGCCAAAATAACATCTTAGATATGTTCATGTGTTGATGATCAGTTGTTCCAAAAGTTGTTATGCATTTCAGTGTACATATATGTTCCTCATTTAACAGCTTAGTCTGTGAAAAATCATTTAATAAGACTATACTTATTTGAACGCATGTAATAAAGTCGAAACTGATAGTTCCCGCGTTCCATCGCCAGAGTCCCCCTACAGCTGCGAACCAAAACGGATTCTTGTGTTACGACTCACCCCACCCAAGCCCAGTCAATAACGGGCTGCCGGTGCTTTTCCTCGTCCAATAGTTACTAAATTTTGGGCGGGCCGAGTCAGAGCAAAATTCAATTACATTCAAAATCAGTTTATTTCAATGTTTAACCAATTAACAAATGTAATTAAAGCAATTTTGAATCGAACCAACAATCTTGACTAGCGAGCTTTTTTCCCACCCTACCCCCAGGGTCATGTCGAGGAACAGCGAGCTCACTGGCACCACGTCGTTGGGTGCACCGACGAGCAGAAATTACTTGGCGTGGCCAGCAATCAAGATGAAATTGTACATACGCGCGCAAGAAGTATAGGATGCCGTCGAAGCCGAGGAAGACGTTGATGTGCATATGGTTAGAAGCTCCATCATTCATAAGTACTGCAGTATCGAAGTCAGGTGTATATTATGTTGTACAAATATAGATAATGGATGCTGGTGCTTAATTTTATGGAGACTTTTTGTTATATGGATGCTGATCGAACTTACTTATAATGCCGTGCTAATCTGAGAGTTTTGGCTCGTTAACGTCTTTTTGAAATAAAATAGTAAATTTAGCCCTACGTCTGATAACCATATAGGCTAGACAAGTGGCATGTATCCTCTATCGTGCTCCCATTTCGCGGAAGGCACCTGCCGCGCTCTCAATCTGGTAGGATAGCATGCGTACGTTTCAACAGCGGGCAAGTACGTTCCTGCAGCGGACTGAGAGCACGGCAGGTGCCTACCGTGGTGTTATTTTTATAATTTCGTACGAATATATACTACTTTTGTTATTATAAATAAAAATATATATCAATTCAACCAAAAACTCATATATCTACTGTTGAACTTGCCCAACCATCTCTGACAGGTATTGTCATAATGGATGTCCATACATGCACATAAATAAAAAGAAAGTGTTCCATGAGCCAACGACCATGGCTCGCGCACTCGGCTGCAAAGTTACCTACTATCATGGTCATCCTAACTGGAAATTGAAATAATCTTTAGTTGTTGGACCCCGGAAAGTTAAATCGAAAATTCCATGTGTGTGCTGTACTGAGTTTATGATCATTGGCTAGCACATATATTTACAATATTTATATCACATCTATACACATGTAAATAAAACAGAGTACATAACTAAGTTTACAACATACTCATTAACCGGCCAAATAGTTCGCATGTCATTAAGTTTTGCAGCGGAATTAATAATAAAGAAACATAAAAAACCAGCATGTATGCCTCTTCCCAATCGCAGGCAACTGACTTGGTTAAATCCAAGAACTCGGCGTCATCGACGTCAAAACTCGCAGCGTAAAAGTATCCAATCGATGGATCTTCGTCATATCCTCTAAATATATTCAAGAAGCAAATCGTAAGTAAAAAATTGTACTCCGCAGGACTTTATAGCAAATGTTATATAGTGATGAGGACATGACCCCTATGGATACAACCATATTTGCATTGCTTGTTGTTCCAAGTACAAGAGCTCGTCCGCTTCACTTAAATTATCAGGCGAGCTTGTTTTCAGGAGTGTCTTTATATTATATGAACTATATGATGCTACCTAATGATGAAATATATATATATATATATATATATATATATATATATGCGTAGCACTATGTCACTTTTAGTCCAAGACAAGCAAGCAGTTCGAGCTGAACCCGTTTTGGAATCCAGTTCGGCCTCCAGAATCAGCCCGACATCACCAACTTAAAACATACATAACTTTCACATACAGAGTCCGTTGGAGGTTCACGGGTACTTGATGGAAAGCTTATTTCGTTCTCTATCCAACGGATCTGGCCTCACCTCCAAATTCCTACTAGACTGACTGCAATCATCAAAAGAAGATGGCATATCTTCTTTTTGGGCCAAATTGGGCTTTGTAATCATACTCAACTTGGCTCATATGTCGGTGGCCCACCTGGGGCGTGGTTATTGTTCATGTGAACAGTAACCCACGAGTTTAGTCCCACCCCGCTATTTCCTTTAGATTTGTGGTTCCTCATCCCCTATTTGAGGAGTACGCACCCCCTATAGTTTCCTTAGATTTCGTTTGATTAGTTTCTCCATTGTGAAAACTCTCGTTCTTCGCTTGTGTCGACTAGACCAACCGTAAAGGATCTCTGTGGAATCCCACCTTTTGAACTCAATCATATATTTGCAATTCAGATTGCTTTTTACCTCATTATTGCTTACTTCTTCGGTGTATGCAGGAATTGATCTTCGTGATCAGGTCATCCGGGTATTCGTGCACAGTTGATAACAACTTGTCGAGCAGTTCAGCGATTACGTGGTTTCGAGCCTTGCGTGTTCGTAGCCAGGATCGTAAGAGTTGACCGGCGATTACCGAACATATCGTCCTCATCGAAAAATCGGGCCAACAAACAAGGACCTTCGGGTTCATCAAGTGGTATCAGAGCTACAGTTCATCGGTGAGAGTTTTCAGTTTTCTAGTAGTAGATTCGTTTTTCATACCTAGAGTCCAGAAAATTGCCAAAAGAAAAAAATTCGCATCTATCATCCATACCGAGCCCTTTGAGCCTTTGCAATTTTTCCTTTTCAATTTGTTTGTTGAAGCTTTGGTTGCATTGTCGTGTCTAGTTGTTGATCTTTAGTTCTAGTTATTGTCTAGTTGATCGTTGTCTAGATTGCTTCTCGTGTTGTTTCTTTGCGTAGCTTTATCATTGTGTCCAACTTCGCGCCAAAAAAAATCTTCTGCCGCTTGCTGTCGCGGCAACCAAAACAGTCTGCCAATGCTGAACCAAAAATCCCTGCCGTCAGTGTCGCGGCAACCACAATCTCTACCGCCGCAGCCACTCCCTGCCGCGGCAACCACCACCTGTTGCAGCTTGCTACCGCGGCAACCAAAGCATCCTGTCATTGTTGCCGCAGCAACCAAAACCTCCTGCCGTCCCTACCGCAGCAAACACAACCTCTGCCACCGCTTCCTGTCTCTGCCAATCCCTGCCGCGGTAACAATATACACTGCCAATTACTACCGTAGTAGCCAAAACACCTGCCATGGCAGCCACCAGTGCGCCAACCGCCGTCTCTTGATCCTCCCTTCCGCGGCAGCCACATCTGCTGCCAATCTCTGTCGTGGCACCAAAAACTCCTGCCGCCGCACGATCCTCCTTACCGTGGCAGCCCAAGTCCTCATGCCGCCATTGCTACTCCGTGCCGTGGTAGCCACCGATCGCTGCCGCGCGGCAACCATGCAGCAAGCCACCGCTGTTATACCTGCCGCGACAACCATTTTATTTGCCGCGGTAACCTTTTTCTCTGCCACGGCAAATATTTTTTCTGCCGCGGCACGCTACAATATCAGCTGTTGTTTTGAAGTTTAGGAAAGGAGCAAGAATCAAAAGGGAAACCTTAATTACTTGGTTTTTGTTGTTCGAGAGGAAAAAAATACAAAAAAAGAGAGGAGAAAAAAAAGAAGAGTGTCCACCTTTCCAAAAATTGAAAAGTGCGCCAAACTTTCGCGCAAAACGAGTGAAAATTGGTAGAGTCCTACATATAGCCACAAGCTTGGACAAAAAATTTCAGAAAGTTTGCCCCATGGACTCAAAAGATATAGCAGTTTCAAGTTTGAACTCGGGTCGGTTTCGAGTCCGAGTACGATTTCGTTTCCGAGATACGTTCAGTAAAACGGACATAACTTTTGCATACGATGTCCGTTTTGAACGTTCTTGTACTCATTGAAAAGCTAACGACGAGGCGCATTTTTTCCAATTAAGACAGAAGTCACCCTACAGGGCCCCCAAAATCGGCAATCTTCGGCCTCAAATTCGTGTCGCAAGTTTCCGGTTTCGGTTTTTGTTGTTTCTTTCGGTCATCCCTTCGGAATTTGGGGTTTGCGTCAACTGCAAAGTTGTAGATCTTGTCAAAACCTTTCAAATGAGCATATATAAGCCATATAAAAAATTCTTATTCATCTTTTGAGACTAGCTGTTGTTTACTGCTTAAACAAGAGGGTTGTTTACATTACATGTTATTCTGATTTTGTGCTCTACATCGTGTGAACAATCTTGTGCCCTTACAAATAAGTTTGAGTAGTTGGCTAGCATCTCTCCTAGCACTTGGTGTGAGATTTTTCTTTGCTTACATCATGTCACATTGATCTTTGTGTGTGCGTTCATACACTTCTCTTGGTAGGCTTTGATTAGCTAGCTCTTTCTAGACTAGAATCAGCAACTTTGACTAGTACTTTGAATAATTTTTTAACTTTGCATACTGATCTGAATAATTGCTACTCCCTTGCTACATATTAGCCTTCCGAGCTCCACTTCCTACTAACTCAGCAGGTGCCATCCCTCGCAATCGTTGGGCTGATCGCAAGTGAGATATCACGAACCAGCCGCCGGTTGTACCACTTCCTTGCTGCATTGGTAAGAACTTATAAGAACTGGGTATAAGCTTGAGTGCGAGTGACTCGGTTGAGTCTCCAGAACCTAGTAGTTGATAGGGACATATACTTGTGATTTGTTTCTTTGTTTTCTACTAACTATGGCAGGTTCACGAAATGATTGCAAGATATATACACATCTTCTTCGAACCGTTGGACGGGAGTGCAAGAAAGTGAACAAGGAAGATGCACGCTTGAGATAATTTTCTCCACCACGGGAGGTATATGATTGTGATAGTACGTCTCGTAAAATTAAACTCATTGTGCCTTCTTTTGCTGGGAATTATGATCCTGATGCTTATCTCACATGGGAATTAGTTGTACAACAATTATTTGCATCCCGTGAATTTCCTGATCATCTAAAAGTTACGGCGGTTACCTGTGCGTTTTATGATTTTGCATCTATTTGGTGGAGTGAATACTGTCGTACTAATCAGAATATACCTAGAACTTGGGATGCTATGAAGAGATCTATGAGAGCTAGATTTGTGCCTTCATATTATTCTCGTGATTTGCTGAATAAATTACAACGTTTACGCCAAGGTAGTAACACTGTAGAAGAGTACTATCAAGAATTGCAAACTGTCTGGTCTCGTTGTGGCTTAGATGAAACTGAAGATACTAAAATGACTAGATTTTTAGGAGGATTAAACCGTCACATTCAGAATAAACTTGTTTATAAACCTCCAACTGTCACTCGCTTGTTTCGTCTTGCTTGCACTGTTGAAAAGAAAATACAGGGACGACAATCTAAGACTAGTCATGCACTTTCATCGACTTTCACTACACCTTCACGTGTGCATGACACAAACAAGCACATGATACACACCTCGGCTTTAAGATCATCTTCGGTTGCTCCTTCTACTGCTGCTCCTACTATGATTGCCGCCCCTGCTACTGTGAGCGTCACTCTATCTCATAGCCTTACATCATTGGATTGCTCATTGGCAATTGAAGCTCGCTCATTGGTAATTGAGCTAGAGCAAGAAGAAGAAGGGAAAGCTTGTGACAATTCACCGCCTCCAGTACCAACATCATCTGAGTCGAGCCTACAAGGTAATGCCAAAGGTACTGATTTGAACACTCAATCTGAGATCAATATCTATTATTTTATTCCTAGTATCATTGAACAAAGGGAAAGTCATATTGTAGTAGAAACCATTGAATCACATGAGGTGAAGGAACCTAGTGTTGATAAGGAGGATATTAAGTCCCTAGCTACAAAATATGATATTATTAATAATCTGCATGAATCATGTGATAATTTGATTGATTTGCCTGCTGACTTGAGTGCACAATGTGATAACATTGTTGATTTACCTGTTGACTTGAGTACACCATGTGATGAAATAATTGAATTGTCTACTGTTGTGAGTACTTCATGTGATGAGTTAATCGCATACAATGATCATGTGGAATTGGTTCATAAAGAGGTTTTGACTAGAATTTCTCCTGTGATGAGTTTTGACTCTTTATGTTACATTATGTTGGATCCACCTATGAAATTGTCACATACTATGGAGAAAGTTTCTATAATTGCATGTTCAAAATCCTTATTTAGTGCCTACACTCTTGGATATAAGTTTAATTTGATTGGAGATTATGGTGTAGACAATCAATTTCTGGTATATCGAATATGCATAACTTGTCATCACATGGATGAATTAAAGCTTGCTGTTTTGGATAACAATTATTGTGTGCCGAATCTTGTTCAATATGAGAGAAAAATAAAATTTATTGCTCATCCAATGCATATGTGTTCATCCCTTATTGCACCATCTCGTATTGACAATCCGAATATTGATGCTGAAGTATGGAAGAACTTACAATTCTTTTCACCATTGCTAGATGAATTTATTATTGCTCGATTGAAATCTGATTATATGGATGAATATTGTTTGATTCCAAAAGGTGTAAATTTGCCCATATGTGCTACCAATGTAAGTTTACAACTTCAGATATTTGAATTGCATAAACGCTTCACTTACAGTTGCAAAACTAGTCAGATGTTCATTCGTATCATGTGTCATACTGGTACCGTTCGATTAGATCCAATGGGCAACGACTATATACAATCCATATTACTCTCTTAGGGCCTATTTGGGACGCAAGAACCATTCAATTCCAAAGAAAAATTGGGAAAAAAATCCGTGTTCCAAACAGGGAGTTCTTAAAACTCTATGTAACTTTATGTTAGTTACGAAGTTCAATATGGTAGTGTGTGACATCGTTTTTTTGGACGAAAGCGATCGGGAGCGGTATAAAAACCGTTCTCGAACGAATCTGCCGGGGTCGGAGCGATAACCGTGGCGATTCTTGGTTTTTTTCGAAAACTGATTAAATTTCGTTTGAATTTACTTAAAAACCAACCGAAATTCAAAATTTAAAATTTGAATTTGCAAAACCCGGGAAAACTGGCCGGGATTTTGAATCCCAGACCCAGCCGTTACCGGCCAGGAATTCTATCTCTAGTCGGGAGGCCCCTACTGTATACTATTAATAAATATACAAAAAGAAAATGTTTTATGTACAGGGAAAATGAAAACAAAAAGGTTACAATCAATTTCAGTCTTCGGATTAACCAATTTCTTAATGTAGAAAGAAAAATAGGATACACGAGATTTTCTCCATCATGTAAGCCTCAGTTTTCAATAAATCTCCTGCATTCTCTTCAAGGAACATCTGATAGTAGCAAGCAAGAACAGTTACAGCAACAACCTGAAAATTTATGCAAACTAATGAATACCCGAACTTCTATTTAAGCTCTGAATTCTTATTGTTGACCTCAACAGGGCGTTTCTTATTGTTGAAACATAAACTTCCACAACCACACGAGGAAGTGCTACACATGGGAGTGCAAACATCACGCCCAAATCAACAGCGCACACATCAAACATACACTGCAAATCACAACATCCACACATAATTTACAATGTGACACTGGGAACAGGAACCAACTGCATCTGCAGCTCCATCAGACCGGGTCGCGACGACCATCATTCAGACACGGCCTACAGCTTAACACCTGGGACGTGAACCCACTCCAGCTGCAGCACGATCAGGCCACTGTCAACATTCTTCAGCTTCAGAATCAAGTCTTGGACGACCTTGCCATTCTTCCATGAAACGTGGCTCTCACCCCCAAGGTAGTTTACGCCAACTGGGTAGATTGTCTTGATCCTGGTCCCATCAGAGGCATGCTTTAGATCCAGCTTTGCAGCATCATAGATGTCAATTACATTGAACTCAGCCACGCCCATGCTGTCATCTGCTGTGAATTTATCCTCGTCGAAAACTTCCTGCATATTATTAACAACTCAGAAAACAAGGCTATTTTCCTGGTCGTTGCACAGCTGGAAACATAAGTGCTCAGTTCGTAGCTGCACCAACCATCCATGGACCTATAATGGAAATGGTCCCCTATGACCCTATCTATTCATGTTATTCCTAAGAAAAAAAGTTGTGTTCAATTTTTTTTGCTTGATTAAGAAATTGGTTAATCTGAAGACTTAAATGATTTGTTACACAGTACCATATTGAAATTCCTAAACAAAATTAAGTTATAATGATATATATACACACATACACACGTCCGTTTTGTACTCCTAGGAGTATGTACTCCCACTTCTAATATATCACTTAAACGAATATATTATACTTATTTATCACTTTCAGTATACTTAAATACTAATTATAAGATACTCCAATATGACTTAATTGAACAATTTCTAATGGAGCCCTTTTTTTCTATGTACCATTTTTCATATATAAAAGAAGTATATACATAAATTAAATTACATACTCATTAATATACCACTTAAATAAATATATTATACTTCTTTATCATTTTTAGTATACTTAAATACCAATTATAAGATACTCCAGTGCAATTTGATTGAAAATTTTTCATTAGAGTCCTTTATTTTTGTCATATACCTTTTTCATATATAAACAAAAGTATACACACAAATTTTCTATAAAAAGTGGACTTTCATGAATTTTTTCATATAACTCACTTTGGAGTATCTTATAATCATCATTGGAGTATACTCAAATAGATAAAGAGGTATTATCATACGATTTAAGTGGTATATGAAATAGATACTACTCAGTACCAAACCATTTTCCTACATAAATTTTGCAATAAAAAGTGGATTTTAATGGATTTTTTTCATAGAACTCACTTTGAGGTATCTTATAATCATTATTAAAGTATGCTCAAATTGATAAAAATATATCATCGTATAATTTAAGTGATATATGAGAAATGGGAGTACGTACTCTCACGAGTACCATACCATTTTCATATATATATATAAGTCCATATGTTTTTTGGAGAGCATACTGTGATGAAGCAATTCAAATAGCAAACTTACAAGTTTCACAGGCCTTGTAGGATTTGTGACGGAGAGCTGCAGTACTTCATCCCATACTGGATTGGGATTCTTCTTCTGGACACTACTCTTTACCTTCTGCACCATGAGGAAAAGAAAACTTCAATGACATAAATACAGAATGAAATTAGTAGTAACAGTGAAAAATTGGATGGGCATCTATGTCACAGAACCTGAAGTAAACTGTAGAAACTACGGTGTATATAATCAAGAGTGGATAATATTAAACTGAAGATCTGTCATCATCAAGACTATGGTGTGCAGTCACTCTTCAGTTTCACTATATGGAAAAGGCTATGATATGAAATTCATAGCAGTCAACCGCTCCATCAAAGGAAAGCAAACATGCCCATGAGGGAATAAAATACAAGAAGACCTCTTCCTACAATACTATGAGTGCATTATACTAGGCTTTGAGTTGGTAATCGTGCAGTGCAGCAACAATTGGCTAAGTCCTTGATAACACATAAGACAATCTTAAAGAAACTAAAAAGTACGATAATCCATGATTTATTTCAGAAATTGACAACTACAAATAACACAAAGGAAATTAGAAAAATCATGATAGCTAAACATCATAAGTTACCCACAAACGGACCATTTCACTGAAGAATATGCATTTTTATCAAAATATTAGTATTAGGAATCACAAAAGACTGCTTACTGTACCGGTTCAGAGTGATCTTTTGCAATGTTGTCACATGATTCATCCTTAATTAAGTAGACATGTCATCACAGATTTCTTATTTCAAGGTGAACTTATCGGAGGATTTGGTACTCTGCCCTTCAATTCACAATTCTGTGAAGCATAACATGGCATGTGTATAGAGCACGCTTAATGGATCAGTACTGCAAATCCCATGACCAGGTTGGGAACTGCAGTCCGACTCAAATTGGTCACTTCACAATCTGTTGACAAGATATTATTAATCAGCATGCTCCAGCATATCTATCATCTGAACACCCCTACAGATGGCTTGCCAATCTCCAGACAGAACCAAAACAAGAGCCTAGAGTGAAACGGCAAAGAATATCTGGGCCCTGAAAAGGCGCAAGCATGTTCTTTTGTTGGACATATCTGAGCACATTCGTCCTGCAGCGTATCTATCGTCTGAACACGAGTAATTTTTATTATTTAACCTATTTTTAATTTATTTTTATTACTAACACACAACCAATGTTATTTCTAATTGTAACATTTTTAGCCACACCACCCCTCGTGACGTAATCAAACAACACTGTCACGTAATTCATCATGGCGTGGTCAAATCCTACCACTTTACCATCGGTGGAGTGATAGTGTTGTTTAGTCACGCTACGGGCGGTGGCGTGATCAAAAGTATCATTTAGCTAGACTTATCTCGCATATGACAATGTTATCTTAAGGGTCATATAGTGAAAGATCAGTAATAAAAATAAATTAAACATAGCATCTAGTTCACCTAGATAGAGTGCAGATGGCTTGCCAATCTCCAAACAGAGAACCAAAACAAGAACCTAGAGTGAAACGGCAAATAATATCTGGGCCCTGAAAAGGCGCAAGCATGTTCTTTTGTCGGACATCTCTGCGCACATAAGCACGATTCACAACTCAAGACACCATTTATTGGTTATGGTGGGCTCCACATAAGGAGATCCCGGCCCCATCAAACCCCGATTGCCAGAACCCCGTGTTAGCCATGGCCTATGCGTGTATCACATGCCGTGATCACCAGTGCGCGGCAACAGACGGCTCGTCGGTCACGGGGTCACGTACAGGGAGGAGAAGACCGATCCAAGCAATGCGAGGGGGGGGGAAAAGAAGCGAGATTGAGACGGAGGAGGAGGGGGGGATCGACCTGGGAGTAGTAGCAGAGGACGACGTAGGGGTCGCTGGTGTGGGTGAGCGGGTCGCAGATGGCGAGGTTTGAGCCCCGCACCACGCGGACGTTGAGCTTCCCGATCACCTCCTCCTTCGCCGCCGCCATGGCAAAAGCTGCGCTGGTTTATTGGCTTGGTTTCAAGCCGCGGCGATGGGGACAGAATGACAGACAGGTCGCGGAGAGGGAGCGGATGGATTGGATGCGGCCGGCACCGGGTTTTATAGCCGGCTCGGCCCAATCGGGGGAACCTCGGCTTGCTTGTGGTTTTTCTCCTCATTAAAAAGCTTATTGTTTTGTATTTTTTTACAAGGAAATCGAAACATTATTTACTTAGTAATTTTACTATTGTATCCTGAGAAATAAACAGGTAGCTAACTGATGTCAAGAGTATAAGATCGAAGATGAGGCATGCAGCTCGTACCAATGCTCTACACAAAGTTTGTTGTAAATTGTAATTCCAAACCCAACGAGTTTTTCATAAGGGAGCAGCTAGCCCAAGTTATACCGTTGGAAATGCATTCCAACGGTATAGCTATTTCATATAGTTTTATGGAGTTTTAGTTACTTAGAAGTTTCAGATTTTGAGTCTGAAGTTTCGATTAGGATTCAACGTGTTTCAAATTAATAAAAGTTTCTAGAAGATTTTAAGAAAATTTCAAGCCCAAGTTTCAATACGTTTTAGATTTTGAAACTCAAGTTTTAATAAATTTTAGACAAAAGAGTGTCAAGAAGTGTTAGCAAGTTTCATGAAGTCTCGTGAAAATATTTTAAAAGTTTCAGGTTCAGTGAGTTTCGTGTATTTCTAGAAGTTTTCAGAAGATTTCAAGAAATTTTCAAGCCCAAATTTTAAAAAGTTTCAGATTTTGGAACTCAAGTTTCAGACAGAAAAGTTTCAAGAAGTTTCAGCAAGTTTCAACATATTTCGAGAAGTTTCAAACGGGTTCCATAAGGTTTCAGTGTGTTTCAACAAATTTCGACGGGTTTGAAATCTAAAACCACAAATTTAGTTTAGTTTCAAGCTTCAAACTTGATTAAAAATAAGTTTCAGAAGAATTTCAAATGAGTTTCAAAAGATAAACTTCAAAATTTCAACCAATTTCACGAGAAAATCGTAAGTTTCATTCAAGCTTCAGAAGGAAACATCAAAACAAATTTCAAGCAAGTTTCAATACTTGCCTCTGTCGATGGCTTGCTCGCTATCGTGCCTCCTCGCACGATTGTGCCATTGTTGGGCCTTGGGTTCGTATACAGTTGTGCCCTACATGACATACGTGTGCAGCTAGGCGGACCACCGAGCCGCCGTTATCCTCCATCTTGCCGCGTGCCGCATGTCCACCGACTGTGAGTAGCACCGCCTCCTTTGCCTTGTCGTGAACCATGTTGTCGTTGTCCTCCTCCGGCCGCAAGCCACACCCCTACCGGATCCGGCTGTTCGGAGTCGCGCTATCGCTGGATCCAGCCATCCCGAGCCACGCCGCCGGCCGCCGGAGCCATTGGTGTTGGGAAATTCATTAGGAAATTGGGGGAGTGCACTAGAAATAAGGAGGCGTGTAGTTGCGTGTGGTTGCAGCGCCCCGTGATAAAAGCAAGAGATGTGGATTGAGTGAGCTAGGAAAAGAGATGTGGATGCGCTAGATGTTGTCCAATGCTTTAGATCGGTTGGTCCCAACCTATGCTGTTGCTAACGCTTCAAATGCTATAGCATTATCTAGTTTTTCTCTTTTCATAAACCAGAGGGCTTTCTCACCTGCACTTTAGATGGCTTTGTTTTAGTTTTCCTTGTAATTCTCTATTATTATTATTTTTGCCTTTTATATGTGTGAAGTGATAATTAACCAATACATGTATTCCATTGTGGCACATAAAAATTAGGAAGTATATATAACACCCCGAACTTTGCTTGAAAGTCCGTCCATCACCCCGGACTATGAAACCAGACATTTAACCATTCGAACTTTGCAATTCACTTCAAATAACATCTTGGCCCGGTTTTGTATGGTGGTATAACCTGTGTGGCGAGTTGAGTGTGCGGTTTTACCATGTAAGATGACATGTTGGCCAAGTTGAGTCAATAACAGCTGGGGCTCATAGGGGCTCCCCCCCCCCCAAACCACGCTTCCATGGTCGCCCACCCCTATAGCTTCCTCCCTCCCTGTTTCGATTTGGGGGAGAAGCTCATGTGGGCCTTACCTATCATTCACCTAAATTTAGTCAGCGTGTCATCCTACGTGGTAAAATCACCCACTCATCGTGTCACACAGGCAATACCACCCTGCGAAACCGAGTCAGGGTGTTATTTAAACCGAATTGCAAAGTTTAGGGAGTCAAATGTCTAGTTTCATAGTTCAGGGTGCTAGACAGACTTTCGAGTAAAGTTCGAGGTGTTATGTGAACTTCTTCCTAAAAATTAACCATCATATGAACTTCTTCCTAAAAATTAGCCATCATTCCAACCAGTTCCAAAAATGTTGGTTTGGACTAGGATATATTGTTCCTCAAGGATTTGTGATGGAGCAAGGTTAAAAGGCAGTGTCAGAGGAGGTCTTTGAAAATTGTTAGGTAATTAAGGAGAAATGAACAGAACTTGCAAGAATTAGATATCCCATGTTTTTTTCTGTATGTGTTTAGCTCCACAAGGTTGAATCTTGGCTCTGCCACTTAGGTTAGGCACACCATAAACAAAAACTTAACAGACTGGAGTTAGTGACTTGTTAACAGGGGTTGGTGAAAGTTAATTTTGGAACAGTTAACCACAGATATCTTGAATGGTTTGTGATCACCAACGCAGATGATGACAAAAGTACTGTGTTGAACCAAACCCGATGAAAGTGATCATAGACCGGTAAACACTACTATACTCATCCGTCATCCACACGCCAAAAGTGGTATCAACCCTGGATTATAGGCGAAGTAGGCGACAGAGGTCGACAGTGTCATTTTCTGCATGGATCGCCGTACAATCCCCAGGATAATCTTCTCCCAATTGTTATTTCCATGTGGGCCCCTACGTTCAGGATTTATTACGGAGAGCGACCTCACGGCCTCACCTTCCCCGCCACATGGTACTCGTACTCTTCGCTTAGGTGTTTCAGACTTTCGAGGGCAGACTCGACCTTGCATCCGCAGAAACTGATTTCACCTCTTTTTTTTTCCGATTACAAACAAGACGCGCACACCACCGCATCCACCGCGCACGCAAATCACACACACAAGCGCGTCGTTTAGCACACCTCTAGACAGACAGTGATCAAAAATAGATTCACGACTACATAAATTTTTTAATAAAATGCACACTTACGTGTGTGTGTAATAGGTGGCCATCAAAATTTAATGAGCACTTTAGGCAGGAAATCTTTCCGAAATTCCTATCCCAAACATACTTGGCCTAATAAGTGATCTGTTGTATACCACGGGGCCAATCTTCCTAGCTTAGATCAAAAGAAAAGAGTGTGTTGGAACACATAAATTTAGATGGTATAAAGAGAAAAGTCATATTTGGAACACATGAATTTTACAGAAATTACATGTGGATTTTGCAGGTTAGACTTCAACTACCACCAAAAAAAAAGGCAAATGCTATATAGTGAATATTTACTATTTTAGCTAAGTGGTAAAAATTCATACAACAAAAATCGGACAAGAAGACGAGAGTAAAAATAAAAATCAGGACAACCATACATCCTTCCTCCACGACAACAACATCTCCGGCGAGGGCTCACCTGAGTGAGGGTTGGGATTCACCAAGGTTACGGTTAGTGTTCATCGGGACCTTTGACCCTAAAGGGACGGTGGGGCGGCGGCCCAGCAGTGAACGATGGTGGCGTCGCCGAGCACGGGATCAAGGGAGGGTGGTGGGCAACGACAGCAGGCGACATGACGACGAAGAGAATATTAAGGTGGGTGGAGTTGGCACAACGGCGACATGAAGAGGGGATGGCACGACGGCGAGAGCATTGCCGACCTCGAGTGGTGGAAGGGGCGCGGGGGTGATGGAGGACCTTCGTGCATCAGGTGCCGCGGGTGGTGGAGGCGGGACCTAAAACCTTTTCCTAGCCCAATATTTGTGCACCATCCCAGAAACAAAATGAGATGGCATGCTGTGAAGTTACCAAGAGACCCCGGCTTATCGGGCTTGTAATGCTTAACCATCCATTGGTCCTAGCATCACAAATCAGATAACCCGAGACTCGAGACATGTATACTTCCCAGAAATGCAGTATACACACCTCTTTACAAAGTTCATGCATCAATTCCATTCATTCACATAGAACCGAAGCAAAAACAACAAACCAGAAGTTAACATAAATAAAGGATAGTTATTACACCAGAGAGGCCGACCGGCCAAATGACATATACATAGACAAAAGAAATAGACAGCGGAAGTAAAAGTACCATAAGATGGCCATAAACAAAAGAGCCGACCAGTGTGCCTTTAACCCACAAGGCAACCGACCGGACCGCCAAGCTAGTCGTCGAATCCACAGCACATTTCACAAAAGTGAGGCCCTTGGGGCTCACCTTCCTCCCTCAGAATAAAGAGCCCAAGAAAGCGGGTGAGTACTTTGAATGTACTCGCAAGACTTACGTGTAAAGTAATGAGACTGTACATAACTATATGCAAGCTTTTTGAGTGGAGGTCAGATGTTTCATTTTCAAAGACAAAGCAAAATTTATTTGCAATAATGTAGTACATTTAAAAGCAAGTTGACAAATCTGTTTTTACTGTTCAAATAACCAAAAATGACAACAATATAACAGTAGATAGATGACAACAACAGTCCTGGAAGTGACCAACCCATTAGTCACCACAACAATAACATGAATTACCTATTCATGCCAACCATGTCAAATTTTAGTTTAAAAGGTTGAAGTCTAACTCTTGGAAGACCTCCCCAAGCGTGTCCATAACCTAGGACGAGGCTATTCGAATAGTTTTATCCTGCGCAGGGTGTACCAATGTACCCACACGCCAGACCGCCTTTTTGCCAAGCTATTAAGCACACTTCCTTAGGTATGCCGGCACGGCTAAGTCCTACGAGACATTTCCAATATTGTGTACTAACCCACGAGCCGCCCGTATGGATAGAAACTCATACGTTGTGTCGGAGTCATCGTAAAGCCTCGGTCAACTACCCTTCCCGGGTAAAGCCTTGGACAACTACGACGCTCCTCGAGGTGGAGAGCCTACCCGGAATCTCCACCACCGCACACCCAACACAAGAACACAAGAACACATATCATGTTTCACACAACACACACAACCCCCTCCTGCGACTCGGAGATAATACCCGCCAAAGTACTAAGTCAAGAGAGGTCCCATATCCCTCTCGCGTGGTTAGCACGCAAAAATGCTTGGTTTAGTGTAACAAGATATTCGGTCCTTGTTGACTTAGGCAAGACATCCACAAACCCAATAACCCACCATCCGACCACTTGCCCAAGTCTAAATCAATTTTCCATTTTCAGATTTTGACTTTACAAAATAATAAAGCACAAGTGCTAGACATAATGAAATAATACTTAGATGTGTGATCCAGATCATCGACTACAATCGATGATCGCCTATTACTACCGAAGCTAAGCATTTCTAAGCAATTTCAAATCGAAAGCTACTAAGTGACAAGAGTCCATCCATCGGACTCCGACCACAGCAAATAACCTAAGCTCATGGTAGTAGAGGATAAACAAGTCCTACAGATTATGCAACTATAGGAGACTAACCATAATTTAACAATAAAATAGCAATGCATACGTACGAGTTGGAAACAATATATTAGACTTGAAAAATAATAGGATTAATATGATCAAACTGCTTGCCTGCTTGCTGTGGGTCAAGATGTTGCCGAGGATCAATTATGTGGTCAATGTGCTCTTCGGATCCTAACGAGAAGGCGAAAAGCAATCGATAAGAACGAAGAAAACACAAAGACTCAACAGCAAACCTTCTCTAAAAATTGAAAATTTTACAGTAGCAAGAGAACAATTTATAAAGAATTTAGCAATAAGAACCAATAGATTTGGATTCTTAATGCCAAAGATACGACCAAAAGAAGGTCTTACGACCAGTGCACGGTCAGAGCGTAACCTCTGATGAACAATAGTCGTAGAAGGATTTACGACCAGGTAGTGGTCGTAGAAGAACTTATGACCGTGACATAGTCGGAGAAAGACTTACGACTAGTTACAAGTCGTAGTAGGACTCACGACTGGGTACTAGTCGTAGACGGACTTACGACTAGATACAAGTCGTAGAAGAACTTACGACTGGGTAATGGTCGTAGAAGGACTTATGACCATGCCATAGTCGTAGTGAGACTTACGACTATGGGGGTGATTGTAGGATAACTTACAATCACTTGGTAGGCCTCTCCCTTATAAATATAAGGGGTACTTCTGGGGACTATGTGACGTCATATTTACCCATCAAAATACTGCATCTGGTCGAAACGACCAAGCTACAGTGACTGGTCGGAATTCCGACCACGAGGCAGCGCCTCCCGCACGCTTTGCCAGTGGCTCGGCGGCTTCTCCGACCACAGCGGCGCCAGCCAAGGACAGGGATGAGTGTCTAAAAGTTTAACGGTCCGACCGGCGCCAAGATCTTGGTCGAGTATGGTCGCTCGGTGGCACGACCACGGAGTGCGGCCGAGTAGGTATGGCTCGGGAGAACTCTCCGAACGGACAATACCAAAGGAACAACGACAACACACCTAAGCTCCTATAGGTCAATGCGAAATTACCTAAGCTGAAGAACGACCAGAGACCCACGGAGTGGCTCCGGCGACGAGTGACCGAACAGCGGCGGTAAGGTCCTCACTAGGCCACAGCGACCTGAGCAAAGAGAGAACCAAACCGAGTGAGGGTTAAGCTCCAGAGAGTAAAGGGGGAGCAGAGGGGGCAAAGACTTGAAGAAGAAACCCCTGCTGCACCGCCTTCACCGAAACTCCCCACCCAACAATGGTGGTCGAGGGGATAGCGAGGAACTGCGGCTCAAGCAAGCTGGTGAGTGCTAGCTGGAGTTGCGGAGGTGCTAAAGGAAACTAAGGGTGAAGCAATGGAGTTTAAATAGAGCAATGGCAGAGAGCAACGGCGGGTTTTTCCAGTCGGGTCAACACTGCCAGGAGAGCACTTGAGAGCGATGGGAGCAGTCGAATCATGGCCTACTGAGGGAAGAGCGCGATAGGCATTTAATGCGCGCAGAGCTAGCCGTTTAAAGGCGACCACGGAGGTGACTGCACGCTGCTGCTTTTCTCCTCTGCGCACGCCATGGCAGGGCTCACGCGCGCGCGGACAGAGGAAGGAGACGACTCCTTGGTCGTCGGATTGAAATCGAACGGCTGGGTTAGATCGAGCGGATTGAAACGATCCCATCGTTCGGCTGGTCGAGGACCGTTCGATGCCGATCCAACGGCTCACGACCAGCGCACCCGATCGACCGCGCCGGTGCGATTAGTTGACTGGACCGAGTCCCGTGGCTCGAGCCCGAGTCCATTCCGAACCCAATGAACAGTGCAAACTAGTTAGGTTTTGAATTTGAATAACTGATGTTTTAAGGAATTATTTAAGGTAGTAAGCAAGCTCCAAGAATTACGAAATTTAAACTGGAGATTGCTGACAGCCGGAGGAACCTCACATAAAATTTCCAGAGATTTTAATGTACTGAATTTTTCTTCAGAAATTCCAGAAGAGGGGAAATAGGGTTTGACCAAATCTGACTTGCCTCCAAAAATTATCAAATAATTTCTAAAAATTGTGAGATAATTCAGAGGTGTTGCCAAGCCTCCCTAGAACTCGGGAGAAATATCTCCAAGGATTTGGCATGAGATCTATGCCAAGGATGTTTTTGATTAGAGTCAAATGAGGATTCTTATTGTGATTTCCATAATTCCCTCATCAAGAATCACAGAAATGATCAATGACTTCAAGATGCAAGAAAAGTTTTAATTTCTTCTTAATTTTCTTACATTTGAAACACAAATCCATTTTCGGGATGTTACAGTGGGCTCCCCAGAATAGCCGTGCAGGCTGCCAACTAAGCCCAGAACGAGTGATATTTCCAGAACTTTTCTTCAGTCACTGCGACCGACCAATTGGTGACAGGCCATCCAACCAGCCCAAGAAGAACATGGCAATGCGGCATTGGCAACAACTCCAGTAAGTATGGTTCCGTTAGGAAATAGGTCAAGAACATCTCATAGTAAAAAAAGCCATGCATGAGTAGTGGCGGGGCACAAACGTGAAGGATCGCGGGAAGGCTACGATAGCACAAAACAAAAAATTTACCGCGCAACCAAGGAACCTCTGCTAGTAATAGATCACGAGATTACCACTAGACGCGCTGACTCGTAGCGAAAGTAGAGTCGATGTAGCGAGTTGATGCGGTCGTAGTCATACTCACCACGTGTCTTCTTCTCCGAGTAGTCGTACTCGCTGCGCGTCTGCTCCTCCGAGTAGTCGTACTGAGTTGCGGATCGTCCTAGTACTGATGCTTCGCAACAACACCTCCAAGGTATCCACACGTACGGGGCAGGGGCACCACGTTCTGGAGTGCTAGCATCGGCGGCATGGTTGAGGAAGGCATGGCTATTAGGGTTTCGAGAAGTTCTTCTTAAGATACTCGCACCCCTTGTCACCGCCCCTCTATTTATAGGCATCCATAATGGGTCTCGTACTTGAGGCCCATTAGGAACTCGTGGCCTACAAGAATTCGGATCACCATCCAAATCAAATCCTAGCCCTTTAAGTGTGCGACCCTATAGGTTTATGTGTAATCGGTTGTGACTCGGAAACTTATTTTCGACCACTAGTCGTTAGCGGTACCTAGCAGCAAATAACGACTCCCAAACACACATAGAATATATCAGACGAACCTTAATGCAATATGATCTACGACCAGGTCTATATAACTAACGACCAGCTCGTATCTCTATACGACCAATTCATATTTGGTCTTGACTAATTCGTAACTCCTTACGACCAGGTTTCGACCACTTAGTGACCATGTTCGACCAGCCTACGACTAGCTCGTATCTCCATACGACTAGTCCGTATCTGATCGAACTGAAAAACCTTCTCGTGTATTCTCCCTTTGCCTCACGATGTCTGGTTGAACTCCAGGTGAGATGTGTATCATCCATGGACTGTTTAATACTTTCTCAATCAAGTGTCGAATAACTTCATGTGGTCGACACTTCGACCACTAGTGGTATGGCCATGCGCTTTCTTTATCCGACCACAACGAGGGGCCCAGAGACATCTCTCCTGTTATGTTAGGAGGGACAAATTTCATATCCAACTAGTCACATCCCTCCGCATATTTCATAGCATACCCAAAATCTACCTTTATAACTACCCAGTTACGAGTAGCGTTTGGCAACTCCTAAGAGTGCTACTACACATGTAGGAAACCATGCTGATCTCAGATCTAAGGATTATACGTCATCATTGCTTGAGACCAACTAACGATACAAACAATCATAACAATCTCAACAGTGTCTCAAGGTGAGACTTTTCCAACACCATGTTCTCTAACATGTGTCCATATTATTGGTTTGATATCTCCATATCCATGACTTGTGAAACATAGTCATCAACCAATACATATGCTAGTCTATTCATATGTGTTCTCTATTCATATGTGTTCTAATATGTTTTCGACCAGGGAACGTTTAAGAATAATCATCACAGAAATATAGAGTTTCACAATCAAGTCACATACTTGATGATAAATATTATTGATATTATTCTAGGAACAAGATAATATATTATCCAATGTTATGAATATAATGAAATATAATCATCATTATGATTGCCTCTAAAGCATATTTCCAACAAAACGCACATGCATTCGTGCATGCAATGCCATCCACCACTCCGTTCGTAGCGTCAAACCCTAACTCAAACTAGTTTCTTCCTGCCATCCACGAACAAATGACGGATGGTTTCTCGCAAAGCAGCGAGTCCTAACCCCTTCTCCTTCGCCATTGCAACACGTATGCAGACATGGCGAGAAACATTGTGTTCCAAGAAGAGGCGGCCTTCCAATGGCAGGAGCACCAGGAAGAGCCGAGGAGAGGCAGATCGTTGTCGACCCCTTCAAGCTACGACAGTTCTCCCGCCTCAACATCGATAGGCCGCTGGCCATCCCCTCAGTCTCCATCGACCACCACCTACTAGCTTTGGCTCTGGCTTGGATCGCCAATGCCAGAGTGTTGTGCCACTGCGACGCCGTGCCAACGAGGCGGGACGCGCACCTGGTCATTGCACAATCAGCAACGTCGTCCCTGTAACCCCTCTAGGGAGTGTTGACTCTAATCTTGTTGCACACCATGTTTCCATTTCCACGTATTGCGTTTTGCTTTGTATAAATCATGAACGTGTCGCATGTTATAAGTGAAGTTAGCAAACGGATCGCGTGCCCTGCATGTAGGGAAGTAGTTCATAGATAGGGAGGAGGAATGGCGTGAGCTTCGGTCAAGGTGGTTGCTAAATCGTGAGCAGTGAATATTTCAGAACTAGTTGTTGTCGTTTGACAAAACTGACAAAGAAGGAAAACCCGAAAAGACGCAGGTTGTTAGCGTCGCAAATTCTGACTCTATTGTGTGTGTTCTTCGTACCCAACTCCGGCAGATCAACCACCGTGTGTGTGTGTGTGTGTGTGTGTGTGTCCACCGTGAGATAGAGAGCACGAGCGAGACTCTAGGCCTTTCATTTTGTATCAGAGTGCAGCCATGTCAGATAAGGGAGAAGGATCAAAGTCGTCGCCTCGCCTGCGAATTAGGTCAGATGGTGAGTCGTCTCAGGAGAAGAAGAGCGCGCCGCGGCAGATAACGTACCCACGGCTGACGCGATCGAACTACACAATCTGGGCAATGGAGATGTGTGTTGCACTTCAGGCCCAACGCGTGTAGGATGTGGTGCAAACTGCGATGACGGGCTACCAGATGGATCGGGAGGCACTCTGCGCGATCTACCAGGCTGTGCCAGACTCGGTGATGTCCTCCCTCGCTGGGAAGGACCTAGCAAAAGAAGCCTGGGATACGATCAAAATTGCCCACAAGGGGCACGAACGTGTGCGTGCAGCCAATCTGTAGTCGCATAAAAGGAGCTTCGAGGGGCTCAAGATGCAGGACAGGGAGTCCGTCGATGACTTCGCCAGCCGACTGACATCGCTGGTCAGCGACATCCGTGCTCTGGGGGAGACAATAGCAGAGATCACCATCGTGCACAAGTTCCTACAACCAGCTCCAGCTAGGTACATGCAGCTCATCACCAGCATCGAGCAGTGCGTGGACCTGACGACACTGACCGTGGAAGATCTCGTGGGGCGATACAAGGCATACGACGAACGTGTCAGATCATCATTCAGTTATCCTAAAGAGGGCAAGCACCTGATGCTCTCACGCTCTTAGTGTGAGAACTTCAACGCCGAGAAGAAAGGCGAGGAGGGATCCAGCAGCGGACAAAAACGGCGGTGACTGTGACAAAGGCTGTTGCAAAGCTGAGGTACAATGCAGCACCAGTGAGCGTGCCACTGACGTTGGCAAGAGCGACTGGAATAAGCAGCTCAAGTGCCATAACTGCGGCAAGAAAGGGCACTTTGCCAAAGAGTGTCACAAGTCAAAGAAGGAGAAGGTCCTTGTCACCGAGAAGGACGACGATGGGCTGGCATTGCTCATGATCGAGATGTGCGAACTAACTCAAGTTGGCGAGGAGGTTGATGGCGACATCTTCCTCAACGAAGGAAAAGGTCCAGTATAAGTTGGTGATGATGAGAGGAATGAAAGTGGTATTTGGTACCTAGATACAGGTGCTAGTAATCACATGACAGGGAGCAAGGGGAAGTTCATGGACCTTAACACATCTGTTAAGGGCAAGGTGAAGTTTGGCAACGACTCAGCGGTGGCAATACTCGAGCGCGGGACAGTGTTGTTCCAGTGCAAAAACAGCGAGCACCGCGCCCTTTCCAAAGTCTACTACATCCCATCTCTGAAGAGCAACATCACCAGCATAGGCAACTCGCCGAGCACTATTGCAAGGCGGTGATCGAGGACCACTACCTCCACATCTACGACCAGGAGAGGAAGCTGCTCGCTAGGGTGATCCGGTCGTGGAACTGGCTGTACTTCCTCGATCTCAACCTGACGCAGTCGGTGTGTCTGGTGGCTAGCTATAGTGACACGGCATGGCTGTGGCACATGCACTATGGCCACCTGAATTTCAAGGCGCTCTGCGAGCTTGCGCAGGAGATGGTCCACAGGCTGCCGTGCATTGATCACGTCGATCAAGTGTGTGACGGCTGCCTTGTGGGCAAGCAGCGTCGCACCTCGTTCCCGGGCACAACCATGTACCACGCAAATAAGCTCCAGGAAGACGTGTACGTGTGTCAGCCTCCTGGCTACGAGGAGAGTGGCAGCGAGCACAAAGTGATGAAGCTGAACAAGGTGTTGTACGAGCTACGACAAGCACCACGCACATGGAACGTGAAGCTGGATGCCATTCTGCCCACACTCAGGTTCGAGAGATGTCCTCTTGAGCATGCGGTGTATATGAGGAGCACGGGCGAGGCGCGGCTGCTGGTGGGCGTCTACGTCGATGACCTAATCATCACCAGGTCAAGTCAGCTGGGGATAGCAAAATTCAAGGAACAGATGTTGAGCATGTTCAAGATGAGTGATCTCAGCTTGCTCTCATACTACTTGGGCATCGAGGTCGCCCAAACAACCAACGGCATCACCCTCTGCTAGGCCGGGTATGCATTGAAGATACTCGAGAAGCTCGGCATAGCATAATGCAACCTATGTCAGGTGTCGATGGAGCCGAGGCTGAAGCTGCACAAGTCGGATCAAGATGAGAAGGAAGACTCCACTCGCTACCGTAGCATTGTCGGGAGCCTAAGATACTTAGTGAACACGAGACTCGATCTTGATTACTCTGTGGGCATCGTTAGTCGGTATATGGAAGCTCCTATAGTGCCCGACATGGCAGAAGTAAAACAGATCCTCAAGTACATGTGTGGCACTGTGAGTTTTGGTTGCCACTATGCTAGGAAGGAGGGGGAGAATCCCTGGCTCATCGGTTATAGCGACAATAATCTAGTTGGTGACCTCAACGATAGGAAGAGCACAACCAGTGTAGTGTTCTTCTTGGGCTCCAATCTTGTGACATGGGTCTCGCAGAAGCCAAAGGTAGTAGCTCTGTCATCGTGTGAAGTTGAATAAATCGCGGCTACCACTGCAGCTTGCCAGGGGATTTGGCTCAATCGTTTGCTCGGCAAGTTACTGAATGTGGAACTGCAAGAGATGAAGATCATGGTGGACAACAAGTCAGCAATATCGCTTTGTAAGAATCTTGTCCATCACAATCGAAACAAACACATCGACACGCGCTACTACTTCAACCGTGAGTGCGTGGAAGAAGGGAAAGCTGTCGTGGAGCACGTCAGTACTGGTGATCAGCTAGAAGATATCCTAACAAAGCCTCTCAGACATGTCAAGTTAATGGAGATGCGCGAGAGGATCGGGATTCAGGCGGTGAAGAAGAAGGCATAAGATTAAGGCGGTAAATGTTGACTCTAATCTTGCTGCACACCATGTCTCCATTTCCACGTATTGCATTTTGCTTTGTATAAATCGTGAACGTGTCACATGTTATAAGCGAACGGATTGTGTGCCCTGCATGTAGGAAGTAGTACATAGATAGGGAGAAGGAGTAGCGTGAGCTTCGGTCAAGGCAGTTGCCGGATCATGAGCAGTGAGTATTTCAGAACCAGTTGTTGTCATTTGACAAAACTGGCATAGAAAAAAACCGAAAAGACGCAGGTTGTTAGCATTGCAAATTCTGACTCTGTCGTGTGTGTTCTTCATCCCCAACTCCCGCAGATCAACTGTCGTGTGTGTGAGTGTGTCCACCGTGAGATAGAGAGCACGAGTGAGACACTGGGCCTTTCAAGGAGCAGGTCCTGCGTCGGCGGGGAGATGGAGCTAGCCGACCGAGCGGAGGGCGAGCACGCCGCAGCAATGGGGCAGCGTTGTGCCGCTCATCACGGACGAGCAGGCGAGAACGGCCAGCGCAAGAGAAGAATATTTTGTGTTTTTGATGTTGTATGAGTTTGAGTCTTATACAAATATTGATGCTATGATATTGTGCAATGCTATGTGATGTGTTTTTGTCTGTGTTGACTGCAGGGCATCAAGATGGAGTCGTGGCGAGACACGTGGACCGGACTAAGCGCAGGAGGCGTTGAGGTCGAACGGTCGGGATGTGTCGAAGACGGCGTGAATCTTGAAGCGGTTGCGAGTCGTGCACAACAAGGTGTACGGGAGGCTTCCAGAAAGTGCGCAAGGGGCGAAAGGGTCTTTTCGCAAAGCGGCAAAAGTGGAGGCGGTTCCGTTCGGTGTAGCGGGCTTAATGGGTTGGAGGCCCATTAGCAAAGGCTATAAATAGGGAGAACCACGGAGTTAGGGTTAGACTTTTGGAGAGAAAATTAGGTTAGCTCTAGAAAAGGATTTGTTTTGCTTTTTGAGAGCTTGTTGAGAGGAGAGTATGAACTCAAACCTATTGTAATCATTCCTCTTTGCGTTACCTCTGTAATCCATGTTTCAATCAATGAAACTGAGGTTTCGATTATTTGATTTTGCAACTCTCTCTCTCTCTGTTCATGTTGAATATCTAGGTTTTTGGCATATCTTTTGATTCGCTTTTATGAGATAGCATGAAACTTCATATCTAGAATCGCTTTTGGTATTGCTATTACTTCCTCAAAGTTTCATGCTCTAAGAATCGAGAATCTCGCTTATCATTGGTTTTGGTCTTTCTTGCCCTTCTTCAAGAAATCCGCTTTTGGTTCGATTATTGAATCTTTGGTTGCGATTCTTCTCCATAAGGTCAAGATGGTGTTTAGGATGATGTCTGTAAAACTTGACCCGAGAAGAGCATTCAAGATTAAGTAGTTTGATTTTTGGGCAAAACCCGAGCGTTGCTCGTTCTTGATCGGGATAATCAGAGCTTAGATTTTATGCGTGGAAGTACCGCAAAGCGGAACTTCCGCAATCTCGCCTTAACTTCCGATTTCGGAAGAACGAACTGAAACTTGTTTTTGTTATTTGATCTTGCTTCATTTACTTTCTTTAGATCTTCGAGAGATCTTTGTAGGTGGTTTTAAATACGGTGAAGGGAGTATTATTTTTAGGCACCATTCACCCCCCTCTGTTGCCATTTCGGTCCTTCAATTGGTATCGAGCCGGTTAGCTCTTCTTGATAGATCTTAACCTGGTCGGTTGAGCCATGGCAACGGACAAGTATTCCACCAAGCCTCCGGGCTTGATGGTCCGATTACCCTTCCGAAGAGCCGAATAGTCGATACGTGGGTTCTCCTAGGTGCTTTCTCGTGACATAACCGATGATCGGTTAGAGCGACTTGAGGATGAGCACTAGCCCTCCTAGCTCGGAAGTTTTCCCATACTTACAAGCACACCATGTCTCCATTTCCACGGCGCAAAGATCGAGGACTTGGTATTCGACAGAACAGTGAGATCTTTGACTTGTTGAGTGACAGAGGCGCATCACCTTCGAGATGCTTCATTTGGGCGCGTCGTCGCTAAAGGTTTTGCTTTGTATAAAGGCGTTCGTAATGAACGTGTCACTTGATGGAAGTTTTGGGTTATGTTTCTATGAGTTTTCTTGGGCACTCTTGCATCGCACGAGTTGAGATATGGGCGAAACCCAGTCCTCGCATTTTCGTGGGATCTTTACGGGTTACTCGACTTCTTCTCGTGCCTATAGAGTGCAGGCTGCGAGTCTAGTAAATTGTTAGAGACTGTGAGGTGACCTTGCCTTTAGCAAGCGATGAGTCCATCTTTGTGGGCGAAGAGGAAGACGGAGATGAAGGTTGTCTACGATCCAGTTCTTCTCGCTCCTCTTGAGGTGCCTTCTTCCATCGAGGAGATCGGCCCTTACCTTAGCTTCTTCGAAGCTAGTGGCTCTGCTCCTATCTCATCGATCATGAGGTAGAGGCCACTTCTTCATCTCACCTGGACCTCCAAGACACATTCAAAAGGACCATCCTTGAGCGGATAATTGGAGACCTCTTGAGCGTGTCAATTTGAGCCTAGTACATAGATAGGGCTAGAAGGAGTTGAGCGTGAGCTTTGCCCTGTCAGACTTGGCCATTAGAATCTGCTTCTTCTAAGGATCATGGAGTCAAAGTGCCTTCCTCAATGGCCTTATTGAGGAAGAAGTCTATGTGAGACTGACCTCACGGTTTGAACCCCAAATACCCTAACCATGTCTCTGAGCTTGTTGTCATTTGACAAATCCGAGCATAGAAAAATTGACAAAACCTTGAAAACCTTTCGTCGGATCTAAAAGACTGAAGCGTTCGACATGAGTTGTTAGCATTGCAAATTTGCGACTGTGCTTTGGATGGTCTCGACCTGCGGGATTTCGGTTATCGTGTGTGTTCTTCATCCCCAACTCCATTGCTTTGACTACTACTTCTTGCAGATCAAATCATATGGGGTAGATAAGAACACATGTCTGAGCGATAGTTTTCTCTATATCTAAAGCTTATCGATTCTCGTTTTTGTTCCTTTGGTTGAGGGGAGTTATTCATGGTTATTCCATTCTCTTAATTTTGTCATAACTCAACTTTGTGGTGTGTGCTAAGGTGTTTAAAAATGCTAAACTTGAATTAAAATCTTGTCATGATAGCTCTTGAGACTAGTGTCCACCGGATGACCTAAGATCACCTCCTTAAGTCATTTGCTTGGGTGGTCGCATAAGGCAGGATCTAGCACATGGCTATAAAAAATGGTTGAAGCTTAGGAGGCGGTGAGATAGAGAGCACGAGTGAGACGCAAGGCAAAGCACGGCGACGAAGCGTTGTTCAGCTACTGCCTCTACCTCCTGAGGCTCACTAGGGGGGCAAGCCACCACCCACGACAGCGGCGGTGCGCGCGTCGTCGGGGTCAGCGATGTTCTGTCGTAGCACCGCCGTGGAGTCCGACACCTGCACGGCGGTGAGCACCATGTCCATGTCGCCGAGTGGTTCCACTGCGGCTCCTTGTCGAGTGGTTCCACTGCAGCTCCTTGTCGACGTCCTCATCCTCGGTCCTGGCCCTCGAAGGCAAGGCCTCGTCCTGGTACTTCGACCTACCGCTGGAGTTCATCCTGTGTTGTGACGACGACGAGGCGGACCTGCCGATGCACGCCGCGTTCATGTTCGACGGCGATGGCATATGGTAGAGCGTGCTCAAGAAGGGTGTGGGCCGCGTGGCGCCGTGGCCGTCGTCGGGGAAGGTGTAAACTGACGCGCCTAGCACCGGCAGGATCTCGGCTGACCATGTGAGGTCAGGGTTTTTCAAACCGGAATCTTTTTTTACCGATGGTGGTTGGTAAGGCCGAAAATTAGAAAATTTATGCCAATTTTGGCCGAAATTTTCAAATCAAATTTTGAATTTTTTGGATTTTAAATAAAAAAATCAAATTCAAACAAAATTCAAGCGAGTTCGGTTTTTTTTACAAAATTCATCCTAACCATTTTTTACCGGTTTATATTCCTACTGGCCCCACCAGTAAATCCGAAATCACTGATTTTTGGCCAAAATTCAGAACACTGCGTGAGGTTCTCATTGACGTCGGGGTCTGCACCGACATCTGCAACGTCGTAGGCGTGTCGTCGCCGTCGACGTGGAGCATCTCGCCGAGGCGTAGGAAGGCCAAGGAGTTCAGCCTCGCGTTACTTAAATTGTGCTGTTTTTAATCAATCGTGTTACATATAATTTATAATCATGAACTCTTAAAAAAACTACAAATATTAAAATTTTGTCAATTTTCTGGATGCTACATTCATGGTTGATAAGCTACATATATTAAAATTTATCTTCCTTTTTTTCAAGCATAAACTATTTCCAGAGAGAACGCACACACAAAAATGGAAAAGAAGAAACAGACTCGACAAGGTACGTGCTGAGAAGTGAGAAGTGCGACTTGTTTAGACGAAGACGGCTCGTTCGTTGTGCTCATGACCATGGAACAAACCAAATGTCCAGCAAATTCCAAGCTCAACCGCATCCCTTGGAAAAGCTTGAATCTAACGTTAAATATGATTTGCAACTGCTAAATTACTTTCACTATTCCTTTCTATGCTCAGAAAAGTTTAATTCTCAGACATTGCATTTCGAGAACACAAAAATCTGAGACATTGTAAATGAAGTAAGTTCAGTATACTTATCATGAATAGATCTAAACATGATATTTCCATTATCGCAAGTACAACCATCTTTAGAAAGAGAGATGCCACATTCTCACAAGTGAGGATCCCTCGTATACCCCCAAACAAAAATGAGAAAGGTGTATCATCAGAAACAAGATCAGCATTTCGATTGGATCTCTGTTTTCCTCTCGTTCAAGACACATTGCGCTTGCAGAAAACATATTTACATTTCTCAAGAAAGACTAGCTCGTATACTTTTAGTGGTTAACAAAAGGTAGAAGCCTCCTCAAAACCAGGCTTCACAAACTCCACATCTAAAGCTGGGAGTGGCGGCTCTTTTTTCTTCCTAAATCCTAAAGATCAAAAACTCGGGTGCGCCCGAACAACATCCTCAATAGGAGACTGGCAGATTGGGCAATTCCTGCTACTCGATTTCAGCTGATCGGCACAGTTGAAACAAGTGCACATATGCCCACACCTGAATGGATGGTGATAAGCAACTCAATTAGCAAGATTCCACACAGCACTACAGGTTGTTTTCGTTCATGATGCTATTAGTAAACAATGCATAAGAACTAAGATGCGAGGTTCTTGCATAAACTAGTCTGTTACTACTCACTATAAGCAAGACAGAGATGTGAATTCTAGGCTAAAGTGAGTCAAAAGTACATAATTTGTCCCTGCAAATCATTACCTGTAAAGCAGAGAGTCAACTTGCATCTGATGGCAGATGCAGCAGCTGCCCCTTTTTGCTGTTGTGTCGGGTTGGCTTCGCATCAACCCTGTTCAAAAAAAATGGCATTAGGAAAAAAATGTTGAAGCATAAAAGTGTTCATCAATGATTACAAATGAAGTAAAATTAAGATGTCAAAAAGGTGCAGTGGGGCGCTAGTGAAAAAAGAACAAACCAAAGTTTGTATGGTATTCAGCGGGATGCATTACAAAATCAGTTTTTCAGTAAAGCAGTGAAAAGGTCTCGTGGGAAGACAGTTGGTCCAGGCTAAGATTTAAGGGAAAAAACCTGGAATACATAGTTTTGCTTATAAGACTATAGTAACTATTTCTGAATAGTGCCACTCCAAGGTAGTTGTGCTCTTTTTCTTTCAAGATTTCATTTGACTAGCCTTTTAAGGCAACCTAGCACACTTGCAGTCACAGTTCATATTGCCTTCAATGCAATTTTTCTTTTTTATATAAAAAAGAAGCCTTCAACACCATATCCTGAACAGGCTCAAGATTTCGGTCATAATTTCAATATTAGAACAAGAAAGTTAGGCTGCTTACAGTCTCAAGCGTTCAGGACTAAATTTTTGGTGGTTGTGGATAGGAACCACAGACTTAGAAAACTTGTATTACAACTCACCTGCTTCACGAAGTGCACTGCACACCTCTTCTTTAATGGAGTGCTGCATCTTTACTTGGGATGCAATACAACTTTCCACCAACTTCCGTAGTTCATATATTTCATGATGAATCTGGGACATTTCACTTCTTACCGTGACCTCCATTTCCTATAAAAGATAATACAGTAAGAATATGACTTATCCACAACTGAGATTGAACAGCATCTGACTTACAAGGAAATTTTGGTTTTCGTGATGTTGCTGTTCAAATGAAGAATGCTGCCAACTCTGTTGGTGGTGGGCTGCAAGGTGGGAGACGGGTGCTAATGAACATGTTGCAGATACCACCTGATCTTCATTCTGGGGTTCATCATTCTGCCTCCAGTATAAGTGTTCGTCATAGTATCCTCCAAAATCATCAATCATGCGTTGTTGCCTTTGTTTGTGCAGGATTGTTAACAGGAGATGGTTCATTTTATTGCTAAAATCACTCTCGAGAGACTTTGAGACCTTTTTGCTGCAGGGAAGAAAGATATGTATCATGGCTTAATACGGCTGAGTTAGTATGTACTATATAAAACTAGAATTGTTGACTAAATAGATATAGGTCGTGCTCATTATGCATTCTTATTGGCACATGCAAAGTAAGTTTTTAGAACCAAAGGGCAAATACAAAAGAAGTATAAGCGGTAACCTTGTTTATCAAGATGACAAAATGATTGCTATGTTTAAACTTTAGTGGTTAGTTAGCAAATCTTAGCAAGACATTAATTCTAAATGGTGTCATGGAAATGATTGACGAACTAGCCAAGATTTATGAAACACTTGCATCTCAGTACTTTATACCATAAAAAGTTAATGTTGAGTGATCTGTGACTTAAATGCATATAATTTTGCAGGTGCAAATATGCAAAATATTTATATGGGAATTAAACACAAATTACCTCTCAAGAAGATTACAAATGTCGGCATTGCCGGACAAAGCACGGCAGTCTGATTGTGTGGCAACACACAATGATCTCCATGAGTTAGGGGAATCTATCCAGGGGCGATCATTAAATTCAATCTGATTGTGATTCTCAATATCCCCAATTGCATCCTGATGCCAGCTGTCCGGACTCATGGAATCTACTGGTGCAGGCCAACCAAGACTACTTATCCATAATGCTCTCTCTTCCCAAGAACCATTTAGACTTTGGTTGTCTTCTTCACGTAGATTATCACCTCTAGATGATGGAGTGCCATGGAGTTCATGCAATGTGCAAGTGGTACTTGGGGAGACGTCACCCACATATTGATTGTCATCGACAGTACTATGATCATCGTACCTTGCAGAGATTGATGCTTCAGAACATTCCTGGTTGTGAACACACAAGTTTACCACATCTGCACAATCTTTCTGGCATTGATTTCCATTGGTGTTAATCTGCTCATCATATTGTCGGTTTCCTGAACCATCAGAATTAACAAGGTCCTCAACAGATAAGCCAATAGAATTTTCCTCAGCTGGAATTCTGTCATCGTTATGTTGTTCATCAGCCCTGCACTTGCTGAAAACAAGTGTTGCTTTAGGCATAGACTGACAGTAAAGGGGAAAACAGTAAATAGTTATAAGAAAGGTCAAATAATATGTCTCTACGTAAGCTATTTAAACCAGATGTTTACCTATTATTATTTTGCTGACTGCATTTATTTTCTTCTTGTAAGTCTGACTTCCTCGTATCGTTTCTGTCCATTAATTAGAGAAACGAAATCAGCTACCAAAAGTTATAGATAAGAAGTTCTCTTACTATTTAATCCACCATACTACAAACTTAAGTACTTAACCATTATTGATTTTTATAGCAATCTAAGAATCAGATTAGGAAAGCCAACATGTAGACATGAATGTGGTAGAAAAGAAGAATATGTTTAGAGATTATATTTTTTTTGTTCACCAAAAAATTTATCAATCCATCTTAAATGGAGTTATTGTCAAAAAAAATGTGATAATACCTCCCGCTACAGGTCTCAGGCCCACGTTTTGGTAAGTGTGGCCTAACCGGTCTGAGTAGAGTCCACACATCATCTTTAACTGTAACTCCCTGACGCAACAGCCTCAGACGAAGCATGGACTGCAGGGTATCAAAGAACATTTTAAGATCAGGAACAGTGGTGTATTGCATAAACATGCTTAAAAGGTACTGGGGGAAAGTAGAGTCTAATGAAATAAACCCGAGAATAAAAGATGACATGCCCATAATGTCCCAGGGACTAAACAAATACTTTCATGCTATGACACACTTGTGACTTGAACATTCGCAGCCAAGTGCCGCGCTCTTATTTACCAATCTTTGTCTTAAGAGGAAAGAATAATCTTGTCCTTTGAGGAAAGGATAATGAAACAAAAAGTTTGTTTTCTTTATGTTAATTGCTAATGCCTGGAATATGCAGAAGGGCGTTATGCAATCAAAATACTTGCTCCCGTAAACAAGAACAATTGCTTCCAAAGATGGCAATACTTAGGAAACATAGCGTCTATGTCTTCTCCAGGCAAAGTTTCAGCTTTCCTAGGTGCCATGAACATCAATATTCGCTGGAGTTGGAGTAAAGAACAACCAAAAGTGTTCCAAGTAATTGCAGGTAGAGTAACAGCAAAATCAGCCTAAAGGACAATGCCATTAAGACCAGTTGAAATTTGCGTAGTACTTCCATGAACAAACTGCCCAGCCATTACTCATATTTATGTGCCACAGGTACATGCTATAGCAAGCAACCTGTGAAGTCATGTGGTATGGTTCGTGTGGCCTCTTGGCCACAACTGTGCAGCATTCACAAACTCCACAAGATGTCAGATTCTGGGCGCATCAGACGAAACCAGACAAACGAGAGATGTTATTCACTTGTGGCGTCTCATCCACTAGATATGCCAAGCCACAACCGATCTATGAATGGAACACCCATCGCTACTGTACTGCACATTGCTCCAAGGTCACAAGCAAACTTTTAGTTGCATATGCCTTTGCAAAGTACTATGTCAAATTTGCAACTTCTTATCCCCTTTTTTGGTTCATAATGACATACTAACAGATCTCTAAAAGCGATGCACACGACTGTAGAGTAAATGAGTAATAGAGTTCCCACAAGATTTTTTGATCTTTCGGTGGAGCTTTCGTTAGTATTGTACTCAACATTGAACCGGAATCACAAACAAGACTAATAATTGACTAGTTTCAATGTCACTTTAGAACATGCAAGTGTTAAATTTAGATCATTTTTATCTTATTTTGGTTAAAACTGACATACCAAGGAACCCGTGGAAACGAAGCATGATTATAGACTTTTGCACATGACACTGATCAGCAGTGCCAGTTGGGAAACCGATCCACCAAACAGTCATCCGACCCACCCCATTCCTTGGGGTCAAAATCAACCACTCACTCTTCTTGGCTCGTCTTAAATAATGATTTCTCGATCAAGAAAGAGAACAATATCCCATTGATTAGTAAATATAGTAGTAGTACTTTGATCCATGATTAAAAGTGGTAATCTGATCCAATGCATTATGCAAGAGCAATTCAGAAAGCCAGGTTTTTTTGTGGAAAAAGAGAGAATAAGCCGCATGACAAAACTTGGGAGACTTTACCTGGATCCTGCCTTTGTGCGCGAACCGAGACACGGCGTGCCGCTCGGCGAGCCCGGCGAGCTCGCGCCTCCGGCGATGGGCCATCCTGGCGACGAGCTCCTCCATTGCGCGGCGGCCGCGCACAGTCCGGACGACCAGCTGCGGCGGCCGGGGGGCCCTGATACAAGCGGCGGGAGGCTCCACCGCGTCGCGCATCGGCGCGGGCGACGGGGGCGCCGATTGCGTGAACGCGAGCTCGTTGTTGGCCGTGTCCAGGTCGTCCTCGGGGAGCGACGACGCCCCGCTGAGCTTCTTGACGATGCAGCCCACGCGGCCGCGCGGCGAGCCGTCGGAGTCGGATGCCGGGTCGCCGCAGGGGCGGGGCGTGGCGGGCCCCACCGCCTCGATCTCGCGCCACCGCTGGATGAGCGACGACGCGCGCGGACCGGCGGGGGGAAGCTGCAGCTCCGCCCCCGCGGTCGCCGTCGACGACGCGTCCGACGGCGCCGGGGACGGCTCCCGGAACACCGCGGCGCGCGCGGCAACAGGGCGCGTGGCGGACGCCAGCGCGGACAGCTCAGCCTCCCTCGCGCGCCGCCGCGGGTCCGGCGGGGCCGGGGCCGCGGACGCCGTGGCGGCGGCGGCCGCCGCCGCCCAGCGCTCCAAGATTTGCCTCCGCCGCCTCGGCGTGGGCTCGGCCGCACCCGCGCCCTCGTCGGAGAAGGGCGGGTGCGGTGGCGGTACGAGGATGTTAAAGAAGCCTCTGGGCCTGGGGGGCTCCTCCACGGGGTGGACTCGTGGGGCATGGCGGCCACCGAAGAGGCCATGGCCGTGGCCAAGAAACCCGAGGGGAAGGGGAGGGGAGCCTCGCGCCACGCCAAGAACGTCCAGTGCTCGCGGTAGGACGCGTGTGTGGTGGTAAAATATAAGCGCCGCGCGGGTCGCGATCCTCTCTCTGCTCGCGCTTGCTATTTCTCGGGAGGAGGGAGAGGGAGGATTAAAATGGAGGGAAGGGATGGTATTGAACCGTTGAGCACGGGAGAGGATCAGAGGAGAGAGATTTTGGTGGCTCCGGGCTCGGCAGCTAAATTTTTAGGCGGAGACGGTGAAGACGTAACAGAAGTGCCGTAATGCCGTTGCGGTGCGGTGCGGTGAAGCGTTAGCGCGGTCGCGTGGATTGTTAAGTTGTTTCGGCGCGACTTCACGTCCCATTTCGGCGCTGAGGCCGCCCGTCTCGGCGCCCCCGTTCGGTCCCCCTCCGGCCGTGCCGGGCAGGTACTCGATCGGCACGGTGAATTCTTCGCGTTTTTACGGGGGGCCACCGATCCGGCAACGGACGGGTGGTTGGTTAATAGGTTTGGTGTTCCCGAGCGGCGTGCCATCTGCCCATCTGCGACGTGCGTGCGTGCGTGCGCGCGCGCGCGGTTTTCTCTCGTTTTCGGGAGGAAACGCAGACATTGTACAGGCGCGCTCTCGCTTTCCGAATGAATGTACGCCTAGTACCACCGCTGCCACTGCATACGTATAGACAGACGTATAGTAGGTGTGTTTCGGTTGTTGAGACTTCCGAGTCGTCTCAAAAGCCGTAGTACCGTGACGGCTTTTGCTTTTCTCTCTCTTTTTTTTCTTCTTTAAAAAATTTAATAAAGTACAGTATAAACGAGGGTTTGAGTTTGAGCCACACATCGTCATGGGTATTCCCAAAAGTACAGGTACAAAGCCTGCGTCAGGCACGAAGCATTGCTTTCCAACTGGGAGGCTGCGGAATTTTCGGCCGATACGGCCGATTTTGATATCGTATTTGCGATTTTGACCAGTCCGTACATTAAATTGCAAATTTAACCGACTCGGCGCACGCCGGCGCGCGCGCCAATGTGATGGGCGGCAGCGCGTGCATGCGCGGCGCGCGCCGGCGCATACGCCGCCACGCCGCGTGGTAACGCTGCGCGCCCAGCGTGGCAGCGCAAGCGCGAGCACTGGCCGCGGCGCGGGCGAACTGCGCCGCTCGCCATGCGCCGGCGCAGCGTGGCGCAGCGTACAGCGCAGGCGGGCGCGCAGCGCGAGCGGCTGCGCCGCGGCCTGTTGCCAGCGCGGCGCGGCGCACAGCTGCGCCGCGCGACCTGCCACGCCAGCGCGCGCGCGCACGCCACGCCACGGCGGCGCGAGCGCCGGGCTTAAAAACGATGGTGGCCCTATTTTCCACCGTCCATCCTTCCTCCTCCACATCTGCCGCCGCCGCCGCCGCGCGTGGCGTGAGGGCGTCGCGTGCGCGAGGTGATGCGCCGCTTAAAAACGATGGTGGCCCTATTTTCCACCGCCCATCCTTCCTCCTCCGCATCTGTCGCCTCTATCCAGAATTCCACGCCAATGCTTACGGAATTCCGGCGCCAAACGCGACTCCTCCTCCACTCGGCTATAAATCTGGGACTCGCACTCGCTCTTGGTCATATCAATTGCGTTTGATTCTCGTTCTTGCGCTCGTCGTGAGAACTCGAGAACGTAACATAATTAATTTTATTAGGAGGTAATTGTTTTGTCGCTTCGTCACTCGGCCTTGATTTATGACTTCCTCAGAAGGGTGATTTATTACTTCCTCAGAAGGGTGATTTATTACTTCTCAGAAGGCGGGTAATTTGTGTTATGCTTTTGCCGTTATTGCCGTAGTCGTAATTAGTTAGTCTTTGTTAGCTAGTCGTAATTAGATAGTTTATGGGTAATTAATTAGTAGTAATTAGTTAGTCGAGTAGTAATGAATTAGTTTAGTGCTAATTAATTAGTCGTAATTAGTTTAGTAGTCATCGTTCTGAAAGATAATGAAGTAAGTGGAAATAAAGTATTGGTATTTTTTAGTGGTAATTAATGAACCGTAATTAGTTAGTTTATAGATAGCTAATTAGTCGTAATTAGTTAGTTCACTAGTAATAAATTAGTTTAGTGCTAATTAATTAGTCGTAATTAGTTTAGTACTCATCGTTCTGACATATCAAGTTAGTGGAAATAAAGTCTTGGTATTTTGTAGTGGTAATTAATCAACCGTAATTAGTTAGTTTAGAGATAGTTAATTAGTCGTAATTAGTTAGTTCAAGAGTAATGAATTAGTTTAGTGCTAATTAATTAGTCGTAATTATTTAGTGGTTGTTGTGGGTTTAGGTATTTTCGAACATGCAAGACTTGATTGTATTTTACTACGATGGCCTTGTGCGAGCCGGACACGATGGGTTGGACTGTCGAGATGCCGGTACAAGGTGGTCCGCGGAGGGCTCCACGCGATGAATATTCACGAGTGCTGGCTGCATCCGGAGGAGTTCCTCACGAGCCAAGGGCGAAGAAGTTATGATTGAGGCGATCACCGCACCAATTATGTGTGGGAGCTCGTAAGGTGGATGGAAGCATAGCATGGAGGCGATACATGGAGATTGTCTCCCACCGAGGCGGCCATTCACGGAAGCCTATGGTGTACGTCAATTTCGTACATAGGCGTCTGAAACCACGATGATGCCGAGGCTCGCAAGCGGGCAAGCGCGGCGAAAGCTCAAGATGGCGGCCGCGGAATGTCTTGCCTCGGAGAAGTCCGTGCCTAATTTTGAGCCAAATGAGGCGGAAACATGGTGGTCGGCCCGCATCGATCGCCACAGTATCTGGGGACGAGACTCTCGGGTTGGAGTCCGACGAGGACACCGACCCAAGCTCGGATGGTGCCGACGAGGACGCACACGGCCGGTGGTCGCTTACGTGGCATCGAGACTTGATGATATCGCGGTGCGTTAGCTCGTACTACCGCAAGAAGAAGGCTCCCGGTGGGGTTTGAAGCGACACCCTCTTAGTTGGGCGGCGCTTCCGAACAAGGTGGCGTGCAACAAGCTATAGCACGATGCGCTTTGTCCATCGGCCGTGTGTACCGAGTGCACGGTCCAACCAGTGGAAGCGCAGATGAAGTGCATAGTAGAAGGCCGCCACGGCAAGGTCGGCGCTCTCGAGCAAAGATCTTTGGCTCGGTCTTCACGGTCAAGGAGCGATCGACCACACCGCGAGCTCGGCGAGCCTGCGGCGACATCGGGCGTGACTTCCGCATATGTTGCAAACCTCATCACGCACCTAGTTGAGGCGGGCGTGTTCTGTCTCCCCAAGTGATGATGTCGAAGTCGTCAATCGGGTTGGCTATCCGATTAGCTACAGACAAGGTTCGACGAGCCAAGCGAAAGTCATCGAGACTATGTGCGGGACATACGAAGAGGCGTACAACCTTGTGCGAGATTGCTTCACGGTTGCGGATCAAACCCCGCGCGTACATAAACAAGCCGGAGCGTGAAGATGTTGAAAAAGGGCCCAACCACTTCATCTTGGATAGGGTGTTACGGGCTTTCGCCGAGCCATCGGGGCTTCAAGTTCTGCCGTCCGTGCTAACGATGGATGGCACTTTTCTCACTGGAAGTACAAGGGCACCATCCTCACGCGGTGGCGGCCGATCACGAATGACCAACTTCTCCGGTTGCATTTGCCATTGTCGAGCGAGAACACATCCAGTGGTGGTTCTTGGAGAACGTGAAGAGGGCGTGGTGGGAGACCAAGCCAACGTCTGCCTTAGTCACGCATCGCAATCTTTGGGTTGTTGGCGGCCATCAACATCATGCGGCGTGGGATGGATCCATCTCACCAAAGGAGCGACGTGCAATCCGGTGGTGCATGAGGCATCTTGCATCTAACTTGTTCACGCGGTTCCATGATCGGGAACTCATGAAGGCGTTCAAGGCATTGTGTATGCGAGAACCGGCGACGGAAGTTTGAGTCTATTTGGAGAGACCTTGAACAGGACTACGAGACATACAAGGAGTCCACTCCGGAGAGGAGCAACCTAGTAGCGCCATAACCTTCTCCCGGTGGATTAACGACCACGCTCTGAATTGGAGAAATGGTCCTCCTCTATGACAAAGGCGGTGCGAGTGCGGCGTTATGGCGACCAACATGTCCGAGGTCTACAATAGCGTCACGAAAGGTGTGCGCGGGCTCCCTATCACTGCGGTTGTCCAGAGACATGGACTCGCACCGTTGGTTATTTCGTGAATAGAGCCACCGCACCAAGCGGCAGATGGACGAAGGCAGCGGTGGTCCGAGAACATGCGAGACACATGGATCGGAAGATGGAGAAGGCCCAATGCACGACATTCGGTGATCGACGGCCTCGGTAAAGTACGAGATCAAGCCGGCGAAATCGTCAATAGTCATGCTAGGGGAAAGAAAAGCAGCATGCACCACGGGTGATGTGGCGACATGCACTGCAACAAGCCAAAGCTCTTCCACAAACCATGCTCGCGCGTGTACAAGGCATGTGCGCAAATCGGCAGATGGCTACACCATACATCTCTGAGTACTACGACATGCGGCACCTATTCGGTACATGGAGCGGAGAGTTTCACTCGTATGGTTTGGAAATGAACTACAAGGATCTTTGGCCCGACATGGTGCAATCGGGTCCCAACAGGACTTGAAGAGAATAGGGAAGGCGACGGCAGACGCGGCGCTTCCGGAATGACATGGATGCTAGTCAGCGTGCGATGTAGCCGCATGATGAAGTGCGGGATATGCAAGACCCCGGGCACTCAATGAAGGATTGTCCCAATGCACCTAGTTCGTCCGGTCGTCACTCGATGTCGTAATTTAAAGTTTTTCTCGTCTTGCTTGTTATGTACAACGCAAAATTATACGAGACCCGGCTATGGACTCTTGGCAAACTTCTACAAGAGGATGTTGCGAAGCGCAATCGCTTGGCGCAGAAGAGAAGCGACTAAAATACCGGATTTTTCAATGAAAGATGCTCCAGTGCCACCACGTTTGCGGATTTTTCAATGAAGGATGTACGACATGGCATTCATCCAAAGCGGGAGTACATGCTAAACTACTCGGTGCGGTAGAGAACTTCTCACAGTGGAAACCTTACGTACGGATGAGGAGGCACCGAGGACCCGATAAACTCCCGGCGTAATCCATATCGGCGACAAGGAAAGGCTCATGCAAACGTCGATTATGAAGAAATTACATCCTTCTTATGATTTTCACTATACGGTGCACTTACATCATGCAAACGCGGGGACATGGGCGACTTGACACACCGGCCGGCGTGGGCAGTCCGTGACAAGGGTAAGGAAAGGCTCATGCGGCTGAGCCCGGCCGCCACAGCGTATCCGGTCGTCCGGGAGCAATCTACATGGACGACGTGAGTTATGAACAATTGACATTCTTATTACGTTTTATCATGCGATGTACTTACATCATACAATCGCAGAATGCGGACGACTTCGACATACCGGCCCGACGTGGAGAGTCCGGCGATAAGGGAAAGGCTCCTTCGGCCGAGACCCACCGACGTCGAGACAAGGCTCCCTTGCTATGGCGCTAGCGGAGACAAGTAGCACACATCGTTAAGTAGTTGCTACCCACATGTTGTACGGCATCTTCATAATCGCAACAAGCGGTCTCCCGAATTTTAAATTATAGCAAATGAGGTAAAAAATGAAAATTTTGTGTTTGACAAAGTGTACTTGATTATGTAATTTTTCTATTATTTTATTTATTAAGAATCTTTTGATATAACGTTGCTTTAAATCTGAGATCAATTAATGTAGTACAATGAAAATAGCATAACACGTGAAACTATACGGCTCACTCGTCGAGCCACTACTCTCTCCTCGCTGCTGTAATTGCGTCGCGTCACGCGCCTTGTTTTTGCGCCGAGCATGACCGTGGAATCGTCCACCGCCTCGGAGAACGCGTGTCGGTTCGGAGGGGGTGCGGAGACCGTTGAGGCGGAGGTGGAGCAATGAGATCGAGTCCAGGCGAGTCCGGTAGGCGTACATGTCGTCTTGATGAGGCGTCTTGGGCACAGGGACACTTCCGAGGAATTCATCCACGACGGAGGCTAGAAAACCACTCGAGGGCCACTGGGGAGTACGATGCTCGCAACTCGATTCTTGCGCGGATGAACTCTCGCTGGAGTATACCGTGGGGCACCGAACCGGAGGACATCGCTCTTGAGCGTGCGGGGCGTGAACCGGAGGAGCTCGCCTGCGTCGCTAAAAACCCCGGCCGCCATTGTCCTTGCCACGGCGTCGTGTAACGCTCCCCGGTAGGAGTTGGGAGGCCCGTATCGTCGTCATCGGTCGATGTGGTGGCCGTCACCCCTGAGTGAAGGTCGCAAGGCGAAACGATGTTAGTACAAATGAACACTCGGATGTAAACTAAGAACCTCGTACCTCCGGATGTGCGGTCAGATGACCAGAAGCGGCGGTATGTCTACCGGTCGGGACGGCGAAGTGATTCATCCCGACGGACCTACGGCGAGAACGGCATGATGTTAGCGGAACGTAAGGCATAATTACAAAACTTGATGTAAATTTGTACATAGCGACTTACGTGCGGGCGACCGGCCCGAGATGACCGACGGAACGCTACGACGCTGCCGGACTCGCTAGGTCGTGGTGACCTAGCGGGTGAGCACGCCCCCCTGCCGTGCCGTCGCAAGACGTCGTCCCTCGAACGACCACCGCTCAAGTTCTTTACTATCTTCTTCATCTCCGCCGAGATGTGCTTCAAAACTTTTTATATGCCGGCGTGGTTCTATCTGTGCGAGTTGGGCCTCGTCCATTGCGCTCTGGGCCAGCGCACCGCCCGCTCAAGCTGTAGTGACATATGTAACGAGTTCATTAACAAAAATACGAATATCGTCAACAAAATCTGCGAACCGGAGGTTGTAAGTGTCGTGCAGCGTCGTCATGTCTTGAAGCGCCGTGACGGTCGTGCGTGCGCGGAGGGTCTCTTCGTGCGTCGACATGTCACCTCCTCAGGCGCTCGGAGGAGGAATGGTGAGTCTTCGCGCGCGTTCGTGGCATGTACCACTCCATGTACGCAGCGTCTGACGAGAGGGTCATGTGGGCGCGGCTCATGCCATACATCCACGTGCACCTGTGAAGCCATGTCGAATCCACTGGTCTTTGGTGCATTTGCGGTCCAAAATATGCCCACCCGACCTCGATTGCTGCATTTTGGAAAGATTAATGTTACAAAAGAAGACGTAAGGATCGCAAAAATTACTTGGATGAAATTTAACTCACGGTGTACGGCTCGCTCCGGGGCACGGCGTTCGGGGGCACGAAATGGTATGCACTAAATCGTCGCATTACGCGCTGCGGCGTAAGGCTCCACCATATGTGAGAACACCGGTGGCGGTCGTCGTCCACAAAAATCGATCCACGAGGCATGAAGCGAGCGGCCGTGCGGCGCGAACCGCGAGGAGAAAACCAGCATGCCATGGACACGGATGATGTCGCTCTCGTGCAATAACTCGAACTCGTTGTGGTACAACGAGTAGCACCTCGCCGGTGTTCTCGTGGCCCAGCCATGAGACGGCCGGCCGCGATCCATCGTAAGCCCATGGTGGGCGCGTCTATGGGGTCATGTGGTGGGTCGCCATCCGGGAGAGGGAACAGGTGCGCATTGTCTCAATGGTTGGGCGCCCAGCGAAGTGCTCCCAACTCCACAGTGCGAGGAGCACGTAGCACACGACTAGGTTGCTACGGAGCCGCGGCATGGCGTCACACAACCCTCGGTATGTAGCGCAAAGGACGGTGATCCCGGTGTAGTCGCGGCATCGGCTCGGCCCGCGTCGACCAAAGACTTCGGCGGCGGATGAAGTAGGGTTCACAAAATCGCCCTTTGTGGTTGGAAGCAGGACCCAACCAAAGAGGCGGAGAAGGTAAGCAACGAGATGCGTCCTAACGGCGCCTCGGTGCACCTGCGGGCATTCACGAATCGCCTCGGCCAAGCCCGAGGGCGCCACGTGCACCCTCCGGCAGAGGTTGGCCAAACCGCGCTCGATCGACCTTCGATCCGCTCTCGGAGGGCGGAACAAGCGGCACACCGGATCGGGAGACCGGTCAAGAACGAGACATCCATTAGGGTGATCGTCATCTCACCCCAGAAAATGGAAGGTGTCGTCTCGGCCTCCACCGGTCCACAAGTGCGGACAACGGTGGCGTCTAGGTGAACCCCGTTGGAAGGACACCATCCTCGCAAGGGCAACAAGCCCGTCTCCCGGAGGAACGGGCGTAACGATCGTCTAGCGCCCACCGATCCCTCCCGCGGCGCCCGGCGGAGGGCCATCCACGCCACGGTGAGCCACGACTTGCACGGTGGTCCTCATCGAGAATTGTTCTAGTAGCTCGGTAGAGACATGACTAGCAAAACATACATAGCGAACATTCGACAATGTGGCTAATTAAACATAGAAGAATATAGCTAAATTAAAAATTACGATAAACCTACTGCGTTAATAACGTTGAAATATAATCGAGAGAGCAAGCGAATGAAAAGAAAAGAATGAGCGGAGGAGTGGCGAGAGTGATGAATATGAACTTAGTAGAAGAACGATGCGAAATAAAATCGCGCGGTCGCTCTCCAATATATCTGGCGAAAGGCTCGGGGCTCCAGCGCGTGGCCTTGCGCCCGCGCCAGCGTCTTGAGGCGAGTGGCGCGCGCCCGCGCCTTGCACACGTGCGTGGCCGCCGCGCCTGGCCAGGCGAGCGGCCAGCCGCCCGCGTGCGTGTACACCCGCCCATGTAGCGCGAGAGGCAAGTCTGGCGCAGCGCGCGCGGCCCAGCGCCGCGCCAGCCTGTGAGGCGAGCGGCGCCAGCCGCGCCACAGCGTGGCAGCCGCTTGCCCGCGTGCCTTGCCTTACACGCCATGTATTGCCTATGCTGAGGCGAGTCTTGGCCTTGCGCCGCGTGGCCAGCAGCGTGGCGCTAGCGCCGCCTTGGCCAGGGCGGCGGCACGCGCCGCGTGGCCTATGCTGCGCCAGCGCATGCCCAGCGAGGCTGCAGCGCGCGCGAGCGACTGCGCCAGCAGCGCCAACAGGCTTCGCCCGCCCCCGCGGTGGCCAGCTGCTGGGCAGCCAGCGCTGTGGCGCAGCGCGCCTTGAGCCGCGCCACGCCCGCGCTGAGCCCATCGAGCCACGCCATGGCGGCGGTCGGCGTGCGCCAACGCGGTTATTTTTGTAAATTCAACGAAACGCTGGTCAAAAACGCAAATACGATATCAAAATCGGCCGTATCGGCCAAAAATTCGAGGCTGCGTCGCGGTAGAAGCCCTGTATGCCCTGTCAGAGGCTTATCTACGCGTGTCAATGGTTACACGTCGATGGTTATCCGCTGGTCGTCTTCTCGCGGGTTCTGAGCTTCTGATGTATGTTGGTGACGTGGTATGAGTAAATCGGATGCATTGTTGTTAGTTTTTACTAAGATGGAACGGCGCTTTCCATTTCTCTCTCCTAAGAAAAAGCGAGATAACTAACTACCTAATAATAGTCATCGCAAAAAAAAAACTACCTAATGGTCAGGTCAGACGACGAACTTGTTAAGCTCCGTGCGTCGCGACCGACAAGATTACATTCAGAAATTCACATGTTATATCATCCTCTACAAATACTGAACATCATCGAGGGAGTTTTTGGTGTTTATAGCACTTTTAGCGTAGGGAAAAACAAAATTAGTCCCTCTTGCTCTGGATTTAAAAAAAATAGCACCAAAAACAGGGGACTCACTCCGTGCTGCCACACGTCCATTACCGTACCCTAAGGGGCATGAATCTCCTCTGACGCACCCTTGAGGACCAGAATTACTCTGTATTATGCTCCCAACCGGCAATACTATGTGTCGTGCCCCTAGGACACGATTTTTTCCTAGTGCCACCACTTGGGGGGGGGGGCCTGAATCTGGTACTGTCGGGACCCAGAGGCACGGCAATACTCCCTCCCGCATGCGACGCTACGCTGCAGCCCCGCGTGGAGGAATATTTATCATCCTCTGTCCCATCATCTCCCATTAGTGTCTCCGCTAGGAATGGCAATTGGGCGCGGTGGGTACGGGTAGTACTCGCCCATACCCGTACCCGCGACCCCGAATTCCCCCCACGGGTATACCCGCGAAGGACGACGGGCGAAAAACCTCGCCCATACCCGTCGCCCGCGGGCACCCGTCGCCCGCGGGCATACCCGTTTACCCGCGAATAATGCATCGCCGCCCGTGGGTACCCATCGCCCGCGTACATACTCGTTACCCACGAGCAATGCATACATCAAGTTCATCATAATTCACACATCAATGGTGCATCACGCATTCAACAACTAATAAAGTTCATCACAATTCACATATCATGTTCGACAAGACAACTAATCAAGTTTAACAAATAAAATACAAATACAAATTGACATAGTTTCTTACACATGTGGGTAGATCACGGGTAATCGGGCGAAGCGGGTACGGGTGGAGCTTACCCATGCCCATACTCGTTTACCCGATGGGTAAGGAATTGTGCCCGTTTTCATACCCGTGGGCAAAGAAAGACGCCCATACCCGCCTCTATTAGGGTATTCGCCCGCGGACACGCGGGTAATCGGGCACAATTGCCATCCCTAGTCTCCGCATGCATGCACTTCGAAGAAAAGCCTACGCGGTAGGGAATCCGATTCCTCCCGTCGCTTCGCGGTCGGTGTAATTTATGTGTTGCGCAGCGTGACGCAGATGCTTACTCATTCATTCTCGGCTCTCGCATTCTCAGCTCGCTCACTCATTCCCAGCTCCTGACGATTAAGGATTGTTTAGAGCAGTTATTAGCGGTCGTATTATTACAGTATGCTCAACATTAGGAGCGGGTTTTTTTGGTCATATGCATTTTCTTTATTAACGGTAATTAATTAGTCGTAATTAATTTATTCATAGTTAATTAGGCATAATTAATTTAGTCATTACCATTTACTTGTAGTTAATTATTAGTTCTAGTTAACTAGTCTTAACTAATTTAGTCGTAATTAATTTTGTCTTAGGTAATTAGTAATCATTAATTAGTCACAATTAATTATGTCCTAATTAATTAGCCGCAATTAAACTTGATAATTAATTAGTCACCATAAATTGAATTTAATTAATAATTAGTCACTTCATAATTTGTCATGTGATTGGTAGGGCGATCAACGAGGAGATGTCAAAATGATATATCAGATGTTGTCTTAGCAGAAATTATCCCCATGTTATGCCTAAATCTTTAGGCTGCTATCACGCATGAAGTAAAGCTCTGTAGCATCCTACATGGCCACAAGCTCCCAAAAGTCAATACTGCAGGGTTAATTTATTTAGTTATCATTATTTAGTCGTAAATAATTTGGTAGTAAATAATTTAGTCATTATTAATTTATTCACTATTATTTTGTAAATTTTATATCTTGCAAGCCATGTCACTCTAGGAGCTACTCGAACCGTTCTACAACGAGCATCACCAGGGCAAGTTGTGGAGTACCAGCGAAGGGGATGGTCCTCAAATCCTCGTGCTTCGGTCAGAAACGCATTACTAGGACCTTGACGTTCTCTACATCCCAATCCTTCGGGACACGGGTTTGTTGCCCTTTGCGAGGATGCTCCAGGTCGGACGCGACTTCACCCTGGATGGTAGTCTTGAAGGCATACGGGTAGGCTGCACTAGCTGGAAATTCAAAAAAATCTACCATGTAATAAAACAGGGTGTTATGCAAGCAAGAGATCACAGATCATTACCACTAGATGCGCAGTGCAGCAGAAGAAGAGTTGGAGCAGCCTAGTCCAACGAAGTGCGCGTCGATGTAGTGGTCGTAGTAGATCGTCTCCTCCAGCAGCCAACCGTTTTCCTTGATAAGTAGTGAATCGTCCTCAAGCGCAACAACAAACACAATAGTGTCTTCACGATATCCACATGTCTGGGGAAGGAACATCATACGTCGGTGTACTAGCACCAAGTCGTACAGGAAGGCTCTCTCAAGGAGATGGCGGCTAGGGTTTGGAGCAACTCACGTCAACTCATATATCCCAATAGTCTCAAGCATCTCCTTATATAGTCCTCATGACAGATCTTATCCGAACACGTTTTTTCTAACCCGTTAAGTGTGTGACTCGTTAGATTCATGTGTAATCGGTTGTGACGCGAAAACTCCTTTCCGATCGTGAGTCGTTAGCGAATCCTAGTAGGACATAGTGATTCCCAAATATACACGAATTATATCAGGCGAACCTTAATACAATATGATATATGACCAGATCCTTATCACTAACGACTAGCTCGTATCTCTATACGACCAGCTCATATTGGGTCTTGATCAATTCGTAACTCCTTACAACTAGATTTCGACCAGATCATGTTCGACCAGCCTACGACCAGCTCGTATCTCCATCGACTAGTAGTATCTGATCGAACTGAAAGATCTGCATCTGTTCCGCAGACGACTGCAACGCTGGAGATTCACATGAAATGCTAAAACACAAGAGATTCACATGGAATCATAAAACACTCTTGGTCACTATAATTATTCCCAAAAGTCTTAATACCTCATATTTCCATCACATCATTCAAAATCAAATGTATACTTTCAACAAAAACAGGGAGAAAATATATACACAACAAAATCGTGCCCCAGGGCCACGGCAGAGGCGAATCCGGCCTCACTGACTCCTTATAAGAATCCATGCAGGTAAAACATTTATTATATACCCTCTAAACAAACAAAATCAAATATTAGCGAGGATGGGACAGACTCCTACGCTGCATGCAAGAGGGAGTATTGTTGTGCCTCTAGGCCACGGTAGTACTAGATCCCCCCCCACCCACCAAGACGCGCCACGTAGCGATGCTAGGCTATAGGCATGACATAGCGTATTGCTGCCCCCATGGGCACGACATAGAGTAGAGGAGGTTCATGTCCCATGGGCGCGCAGTAATAGACGCGTGGCGGCACGGGGTGAGTCTGACCCCTGGGGAATGGTTTTTTTTTGATATTTTTATAAATATGGTCGAAAGGAGGCTAGTTTTGTTATTCTCAAGGCCAAAGGTGCTATAAACACCAAAAACTCATAGTCAAGGAAGAAGCGAAACACCGTACTGCTGAAAATCTGGAGTGGTTGACTGAGGTGAAGCTTCACCAAACCGAGCTACATAACACATCCGATCAGCTTAGCTCACGCGGGGGCACGACTTGTCCTTGAGCCCAACAACAGCAACGATGTGTACGGTACAGTAATATTCTAATCGTTTCTCAATTAGCTATATTAAAGGCATATACAATTGTACAAACAACTGTTGTCCATAGCAACTATTTATGTCACATGTAGACAACACTATAAATAGCTCATATAATATATTGTCTTTTCACCTGTCTTTATAGATGACAAGTTTAACATTGGTTTTCGGTAACGTGGGTTGATTGTGGATTTCCCATGCCGCCCAGATTAGAAGAGTAGAAATTATATATAAAAAATCATATTTTAAAAATTAATAAATCTAGGCCGGTTTTCGTCTGGCTTTCAAATTCAACTTCCATTCATGAATTCAATTTTTTGTGTTTGTGAGCGGCTACTACCCGCAGTTAACCAGAGAAAAACTGAGAAACCACCATTGGGCGGTTCTAGGGTCGATTCTGGTTTCCCAAACCCTCGGCTAGCTAAGCAACATTTCACGACCAATTTGATTTTCCGCTCATTTGGACCAAAGAACGCCACTTTAAGTCCCAACTTTCTTTTAGACGAGTACATCATGCAACTAGCAACGCATTTCGTAGGAGTAAAATTTCCCCTACTGCTTCAGCTACCAGGGTACCCCACCGAAGGACCATTTGGAGCCAAGAAGATTTTGAAAGCTGAGATTCCGCAGAGCATTGGGGGCTCTAAACTTGGGAATTGGGATTCGAAGGGAGGAAAGGGAATTTATGTCGATGCCCTTTCAATTTGGTGGCGCTCGCTCAGTCACGGCCGCGGCACCCGCGCCTGCATTAACTGGGAGCAGCTAGGCGAGGACAAATTAATGTTCGGTAGCTCAACAAATGAATTGCAGCTTGCCTTGTTGTGTACTGCAGTTACCAAATACATATGTACCGGTTAATTCCTAACGTTAACATGTACATATACGAGTACTCTCTACAGCCCCTCTCAAAGGGGGGGAAAAACAACTCCAGTGCTACCAATAATGGCCGCTTCAGGATGTTAATCACATTACGAGAGATCCATCAAATTAACGATGATCACAGGAGTTCACATTCTTTATCTGAGACCGGGAACCGGACGGCCGGAGATCCTGCCTGGATTACCAACCCGCCGTTTGACGATCTACGCGCGGCTAGATGCAAACCCTTTTTCCCGTCTCGGCCAACAGCTAGGATCCTCGCAAAAAAGTACGTGCTTGCCGCTGAAATCGCCCTAAATATGGATGGATGCACGGACCTTTTCACGAGCAGTAGTAGCTTCTGACAGGCGGCTTTAGTGCAGGTACGAGGAGTAGTTGAAGAGAATTGGTTTTTTTCTTCTTCTTCTATAGACGAGGACATACACCGCTCGAACCAAACCGGTCGTCTTTTCGTAGGACCGGTAGCTTTTCTGGTCAGGATCCAGAAGCATTCCGTTTGAGCTCTCGATTCTGTTTGGCTGTTTTTTTTTTTGTCTATAGACGGGGCAAAAGCATGTTAAAAAAAAACTGAAGTTGTATGCGGCTGATCTGATCATGAAGTTTCATTGTAATTGTTTTTTCGTGGATGTCCCCATGTTAGTTTTAGCAGTCCCAATATGGATCGCGCCTATGTGTGTGTGTGTGTTTTTTAATAATGAAAATGATTAGTAGAAGTGATCCATTCTACTAGCTCTAGTTCTAAAATTATGCCATTTTAGACTTAAACTTTTAACATTTGGCCGTGAACATACACAAAATATTGATTCTACGGTTGAAAATAATATTGGCAGATTTGTCACACAAAAAACTTGCATATCATTATTTCCTTTACAATTTAACTAACACATAATTAGAAAAGTAGAAGCAATCGTTTACGTGTGTATTTGGATACTATGTCGATGTCTTAATCGACAAGTTAGTAAAATAGAATGGTATAGTTTGGAGCTAGCACATGGAGTATGGAGTATAAGTACATGCACGCATGTCTTCGTTCGGGTGAGTAAAGGCAGGGGAGCATAGAGAAATGGAACTATAGCTAAAAAATTGTCGATTTTTTTTTTGGAGGGGAAAAATTGAATTTATGACCTTGCGATTTGCTTGGAGATTTGTGCTCCGGCCAGCGAGATCATCTTCTCCGGTGGCGGCGAGTTAGGGTTCATGGTTCACCAGAGCCCTTAAACTTAAAGGGAGGTCGGGGCGGTACCGACTGCGTGCTTGGCAGAGGGTGGTGAGCGGTGGAGAAAACAAGAGCAACATGATATTAGGAGGCGGCGGAAGGCAGTGGCGGATCCGACGACGGTAGCCTCCAAAGATGAGGAAGAAGGTGGGGGCAGGGGAGATTGAGGCAAGCGGCGAGGGGTAGTGGTGGACCCATGACAAAAAAAAATAGATGGTGTTAATGGGAGGATCCGGATCCTCTGCTGTACTATAGAGAACCCCTGTTTGAACAGTGATTCAAGCTATATGGACAGTACATGGTAGTAGTAGACTGTAGCATGTACTGTATAGATCACTGTACAAATCAGGGTGTAAAGCATGGCAAAGAAAACCGTGGCAAATACTATTTTGATTGTACTCTCATCCGTTCGTGTTCGATCTAACAGCTGAGGGGAGTAAGGCAGAGGGCACTGTGTGCCTCTATCGTTGCTAGTTGCAACAGCAGAGGATCTCAATCCTAATGGGACACTGCCACTTGCCTGCGTTGCCATCTGCCTACGCGGCCACATGCTGCCTGCCTCCCCGGTTGTTGGCGTACCTCATGCTTGCGCGAGCCGTCCAGCATGCCCAAACCCACTCCCACACGCTGACCGCGGCGCTAGTCGCTAGGGTTCACCATGGTAGGATTGGAGAATTGGTTAGGGATTTAAGTGAGACTCGATGACTGATGGGAAGAGAGAGGAGAGTCAAAGTGATACATGTGTTTGGTGGGTTTGGGCGGTTGGCTCCGGCAGTGGCGGAGTGTGACCCAAAATTAAGGGGAAGGCTAAAAGCTATTGCCAATAAAAACAATCTTCCATTGCAAAACAATGAAACCAGTTGCGTACTTGAACAAAACGTTAAAGAAAGAAGCAAAATTAGAAGCAAGCTACGCACGTGCTGTCGCTACAAAAGAGCTTTTGACCTCACCATTGGTTTAGTATGTGCATCTTGTTAAGTTGGGAGATTCAAGCACAAGGCACGCTGTCAACTAATTGCTTCTAAAGGAAAAGAAATGAAGGCTATATAGAACTGAGAGGAACTGTCAACTAATTGCCCAAACAACAAAGGCATGTCAACAACAAAGAGATTTAGACGTGTGTATATCTATGTCCCGCCAAGGATCCAAGATTCCAAGGGGTGGCCAAGGCCCAATATGGCCTCAACGACGCTTCGCCGCTGGGCCCAGGATAACAACGATCAACACTTAGCTTGACGCTGCTCATAGAAGAGAATTCCGATTCAAATCATTTCTTTATTCTTCTTCTACCTCCAAAATAAATGGGGGTGGTAGGGGTACTCATGATCCGACCGATAGTAGGAGGTGCTTTGCCCCCTTAGCCTCCTATTGGGTCCGTCACTGGAGGACACTGGAGATGGAGAAGAAGGCACAAAGATGGCACAGAAGGAGGAGCTGAGGCGAGGGCGAGCGCTGGAGGAGCAGGGGCGGCATGGAGAGGTTGGGAGGATCTCTGGTTGTCACGGATGGCGAGACGCCGGTGCTACGGATCGAGTCGATTGGAGATCCATCGAGAGGAAGGCAGGGGGTTGAGGTAGTTAGAATAGTGTCCACTCGATCCTGATCCTACGGCCAGAAAAATCGATCTTTCCCCCCCTTAAAAACATGTGGCTGTCATATAGACAGATCCTGGAATGTTTGCAGCGTTTTCAGCAGTCACTACTCCATCCATGTTCAGATCCTGGAATCGTTCAGAGAAAATGCTGCTACCACCGCTCGATGCTTCAAGAATACCCTGCTGGTGTTGTCACAGTAATAACGTAGGGCACGTGGCGGTTTGGTGTCTTCTAAACTTGCAGCTGCCGACCTCGGTTCCTCTGGACGACAGGTTGCCTCTACGTGGCAAACACGTAGGCCTAGCATGTCGCGGTTGCGTACGGTTAGGCGACCGGATGCTTCACACTTGCTGGTTATGTAGAGTACTTCAATTCTGACTTCCTGGTCACCATTCAGGGAGTACTTCAATTCCGACCTCTGAGTTCAATGCCAGATATGACAAACTCCCTACAAAAAATTACCAGGCCTACGGAGAATGCAGGAATTTCAGCAAGTGCATAGGGAATCGAACTGTTTTTATGTGAATTTTTTTATAGAATTATTATGTTTTAAGCATGTTCTAGTTTGATCATTGGCTTTTATTTTTGTATATTATCATCTGTGAAAGCTAAAAAGTTACTTATATTGTATTTTCATATGAACACTCCAAAAAAATAAAAAAAATTAATATCTTATTAAAGCAGTGTCAAAAGAAGCCACCATATTCGCTCTTAATGGCTCAAAATTCCTACCGTTGTGGAATCAGATTACAACGAACTAGATTAAAACAACAAAAAGTAAAATAAACTAACATTCAGAATATAAAATAAAATAAAATCAACAATTTGATTTCCATACAAATTACTAAGTAAAAGAGTCCATGTCACGTACCATAAAACTGAAATTTGGAATAAAAATAAAATAAAATAAGAAATTAAATTTGCACACAAATTTCTAAGTGTCCCTAAATAATTATAATTTAGAATAAAAAAAATGAAAAAATAGAAATTGGATTTGTATACGAAATCCAACCAAAAAAATAACTAGAATTTGAAATAAAAATAAAATTAGCAATTTGATTTCAATATGAGTTCCAATAATTATATTTTAGAATAAAAATGAAACAATAATTAGAAATTAGATTTGTATGCGAAATACAACCAAAAAATAATTGAAATTCTAAATAAAAATAAAATAAAATAATCATTTTGGATTTCAATACAAATTCCAAAGTAAAATCTCTAAATAATTTAAATTCGAAAAAAATTAAAGAAAAATAGCAATTGGATTCAGATACAAATTCTAAGAAAAAGAAACTAAAATTCATAATAAAAAATAAAAGAACATTTGCTATTTGATTTCCATTTGTATTCCAAAATAAAATCCCTAAATAACAAAAATTTAGAGTAAATTAAATAAATTTATAAATTTCATTTGTATACGAGCTCTAATAAAAATTACTAAAATGTTGAATAAAAATAAAAGTTATAGCGAGGATGACACGAATGATGTCCGAGGAGACACAGAAGAAGTCATCGTGTTCACTCTGAAGGTCACGTGTTCCTATTGTTGCTTCCTATGGAATAAAAATAAAAAGTAACTAAAATTTTGATTAAAAATACAAGTTATAACGATGATAGCATGAATATAGTTAAAGGAGACAACGAAAGAGTGCAATGACATATATTTATCCTATAAGAAGACATTGATCTACAAGGAAGCAAAGATCCAAGGCGGCAACGATGGAGATGAGGTAAATGTTGTATTGCTTTCCAGAGTCATTGAAGAGAAAGACCGGTGTTGAATGAGTCAAGGGTTACGATGACAAGTGATGAGCATCGACGTTGTTGAATAAGTTAGTGGCTAAAGAAGCTCGATGATGGAGAAGCCTAGTAGAGAGGATATGAAGTTTTGCATTGAAAACGAGTTATGGACGATATGGGCTATCGGGTAGCTAGGACTGTACCATCACTGGCGAGGGGCATGTTGTCATGGGCAATGGCAAAAAGATTGTCTATATCGTTAGACAACGACTAAAACATACATGCCGATATTAGTGAAGATGGGAGATCGTCACACTCAGTGAGGAAGTCACAAATGTTTAGTTGGCCAACATCGAAGAAGAAGAGCGACTGATACGAGACAAGAGGACGTGGAGCATGTATAACAGACGGCTTGCGTATGTACATGCATGCATCTGTACGAATATAAGTGCAGCCGTACATAGGTAGAGGAGCAAAAAGTTTTGAGTAGAGACGGTGCAGCCATAGGGAATATATTCAGGGTCACCGGAGAAAGCGTGACACGTATCCCCAGCTGGGATCGGTAACAATTGTATGTTATGCGCATTAATGTCACAATGATTAGCATTAAGCAATAACTAGGGAGAAACATAAGATAACTATGTGGTAAAGTATTGCCTTGAAATGAGTAGCAGCTGAGAATGATCGATCAAAATTTGGGCTTATTGTTGGAGGTTGAAGCAAAAAAAACTGCGACGATCGAAAGAGATAGAAGCCACATGGTTTGGTGGGGTAGCCGTGTGTGAAAAACATTTTCCCCGATGGCGATCTTTGCCCGATGAGCGGAATCCACTTCACGAGCCTTCTGGGATCTTCCGACATCAACCAAGATCTTGATCTTAGCGCATCCATCTCCGATTCCTCCCATTGAAACTCTCTTGGCCATTTCGCTCGAAGCAAGAAGTTTTTGATTGGGTTAGCGTGGAAAAGATGAAACCTAGTCGAGGATGGAGAAAGCAAGAGTTCGAAGAGCGGGAGCGATCGGGAAAACGAGGATCTAATAATCCTCATTTTATCTTTTATCCGTAATTTTATTAATAGGTAGAGGCAAGAACTCGTCGGGCGCATTCAATATCGCAAAAGTTTTGAGTAGAGACTGCGTCACGCCACCTCATTTTCGATCAAAGGAACATGGAGAAATTTGATGGATCTCAAAATCCCATCGAAGTTTCTTCAGATCTACAACAAATTGTCCGAGCAAAGGAGGAGGAGAGCACGAATGGCGAATTACCTTCCAATCGGCTCGGGATCCGCCGATCGTGGTTATTAAACCAACCACTCGAGTCGATCTACTTTGCAACACCTCTGTGATCTTCTACGTGCAAATTTCCAAGGCACATACAACCGCTCGAAAGGAAGACGACTTGCACCGATCAAACAGAACAACGAGACTTTGCGCCAATTCATCAAACGCTTTAGTCGTTTGTAACTCAATTCGAAATTCGATTCTCTCGTGATCGTGGCTTAAGCAAGGAGTCCGTAGTAGAAGAATAATGAGGATATTGCTTTAAATCCTCCCAACACCGCTGCCGAGTTTTGAGATGGCCGACGATATGCAATCGCTTCGAGGCGCCGAGGAATAACACTATCGATCGAGAAACACACGCCTAGAGAGCCGTGAGGTTGGTAAGGACAAAAGCAAAAAGTAAGAAGAAAATAAAAGTCAAAACCACAAACTAGTGGTTTCAAGGAGGTCTTGGCCGTGAAAGATAGAGAGCCCTAAACCACCAAGTCGAACCCCGATCAAAAGTTTTGAGTAGAGCGGTGCGACCATAGGGAATATATTGAGTCCCGGAGAAAGCGTGACACGTATCCCAGTGGATCGGTAACAATTGTATGTTATGCGCATTAATGTCACAATGATTAGCATTAAGCAATAACTAGGGAGAAACATAAGATAACTATGTGGTAAAGTATTGCCTTGAAATGAGTAGCAGCTGAGAATGATCGATCAAAATTTGGGCTTATTGTTGGAGGTTGAAGCAAAAAAACTGCGACGATCGAAAGAGATAGAAGCCACATGGTTTGGTGGGGTAGCCAGCGTGTGAAAAAAGATAAGTTCAAGGTAGGTCGCTCATTGTGCATCGATGTATGCGTGAGCAAGATACTCTGATAGATTATATCATGTAAACTAATAAAATCATTTGCCGCATAAATAATCAAACGTATTGCATGATGGCGAATTACCTTCCAATCTGGAAGGAGAAAAACCAACCACTCGAGTCGATCTACTTAACACCTCCGTGATCTTCATGTGCAAATTTCCAAGGCACATACAACCGCTCTGTGTTATGCGCGCATCGCATTAATGTCACAATGATTAGCATTAAGCAATAATTAAATAGAGGTACATGTTCATGCATACAATTCGGAAAAAAAACTTATAGACTAAGAATATGAACATGCAACTACATGATCTATGCATGATGAAGAATAATTAGTTTTTTATGAACCCCAACAATTTATTATGCTCAATGTTTTTCTTCCACCAAAGCACATACTTCAATTACGTTACTTGGGTTGTAATTTGTTTCAAACTTCTGTTATCTTAACTAATAAAAAAGAGTTTACCCCCCACAGAGGACGATGTGCTTTCTCCCATGCGCATGGTTGGCCTCTTCTACCCCTTCCAAATTCCTCATCGAGGCACACCAACATATGCATCCAACCTGACAGGGAAAAGGTTTTGCCCCGCCATCCCCCCGTGACTCACGAATGTATCCATGCCCCCACTTCTTTCGCAACCACCCAAACCATCGTCGTCCCACTTCTTCTTCACATGCACACACCGAAATTCATTGTTGTCCATTCCTTCCTGTCGTGCGCGACTCACCACCTTCGCTGTCCACCAAAGCACATACTTCAATTACGTTACTTGGGTTGTAATTTGTTTCAAACTTCTGTTATCTTAACTAATAAAAAAGAGTTTACCCCCCACAGAGGACGATGTGCTTTCTCCCATGCGCATGGTTGGCCTCTTCTACCCCTTCCAAATTCCTCATCGAGGCACACCAACATATGCATCCAACCTGACAGGGAAAAGGTTTTGCCCCGCCATCCCCCCGTGACTCACGAATGTATCCATGCCCCCACTTCTTTCGCAACCACCCAAACCATCGTCGTCCCACTTCTTCTTCACATGCACACACCGAAATTCATTGTTGTCCATTCCTTCCTGTCGTGCCGCGACTCACCACCTACGCCTGTGTGGCATTCACTTCGTGCCTCAAAAATCCTGACCCCCTCCGATACTCAGTTCGCTGGTTGCAATGGCGGCGTGCACGAATATGGGGGATCCGATAGCGTAGAAGGCGGCGACGCGGGAAGGTAGCGCTGACGATAGGAGGAGGTAGCAGGGAAGGGAGGTGGTGTCGAGGACGGCAGAAGTCACTGGGAAAGAAGAAAAAGAGAGGAGGAGAAGCAGCGGCGCCGAGGAAGGGTGGGGAGGCAGCGACGACGCATGAGGAAGCTGCAGAGATGAATGCATCCTTCCCTTGCCACGCCATCATCTCGAGCTCACCGCAGCATGCCCTCTTCATCCTAATACTCCCTTGCGCCATTGAAGAACCGAGTTGTGGTTTGGGTTCAGGGTGGAAGATGGCCATCAATGCGTAGCCCTGTTCCTTATCAGCCGACAATGGTTAAAAATGGGCAGCACATCGGGGAGGGAAGTTAGCATCAACTTCAACTTCCAAAAGCAAACAATCTATGAGCTCAAAATTTTATTTTCCAGGTGATGCAATAGTTGGAATTAATGTTTTTGTTTATATATGTGTGAAAGAAAATTGGTATTTATTTTCTTTGCTCTAAGCATAACCCTAAAGCTAACGACCCCTGTGGTCGTAAGAGTCGTAACCCCCTGAAGCTAACGACCTCTGTTGTCGTAAGGGTTCCTAAGATTATTTATAGGTACCCTGGTCGGACGAGGTCCTGTACTTAGTCCCCAATCAGATGATTGCTTGTACAAGCAATGAACTGGTATCTAGACTTTGCTCTAAGCATATTTCTTACCGTATGATGAATGGAGCACATGTCGTATTGGCTCCATACCACGTGATGTTTCATGATCTTAATACATTAGCGATAAACTACCATGTGGTTTAGTGTCTCACGGCATTAAACCGGCAAATGATTGACACTTTATCAACTGTTGCCTCTTTCTGACCAGTCGCGACACTTCCAACGGGCGAATTTACCAGGATTAACTGCCGTCACTTCATCAACTACTTAAGGAAGAATGTGGGAGGCGGAAGAGGGGATCAAAGCCAATTCGGAAGATCAAGAGATGATTGGATTTCATCTGAAGTATTAGCATAGCAAGTACTGCGCTGAGTGTAATTAGGATTAGTCCACTGCCTTATCAAGAACACTCCCTGTAAAGGATCCAGTTCATAGCAATAAAGAGCAGTCTCATCATCTCTCAAGAACTTTTTATCATTTCTGTATGTTTTATTTCGTAAGATCGGCGACTCGATCGTCAGCACACACGTTAATGAGCATAGTATACATAGTCCTTAGTCGATTAGGTCCATATATTTGTGGATCCTATCAACTATAGAGCGATCATAGTTGATATGATCGTAGAAAGTCTTATGACTAAAAAGTGGTCATAATAGATATTACAATCATGAAGTGATAGTAGTAAACCTTACGATCATAAGATGATCATAAAATAACTTACGACCATAAGTAATCGTGATATTTCCTTATCATTGCAAGCTAATGATAAGGGGTAAAATGATTAAATCAATTAATGATTATTAAATCAGTGTCAACCGGTGACACCAAGTTTCCTTGCCTTGGAGGGGTGCCGTCTCAAGCAGATCTGACCAGGGGAAGCGCCTCGCTCACTTGACGCTGACGATTAGCTTGGGAGGAGATAAGAGAGGGGCCATCGAGAGATTTACTGGAGACGGAGAAGTAAAATAGGTTTTGAATACATGTATAACTAACATATATTCACTGTGGAGCTCTCTGAGAGGGTATACGGAGCTATATGAGAGCACATCGGGTGCTTCCACGTTTCTCTCTTAAAAATACGCTGCAAAAAGCCATAGAAAATTCCCCCAAAAAAATTGGTTAGATGGGCCATGATATAAGCAAGCATCCTGCAACAATTCAACTAAAAACATGACTTACCTTAAAACAATAGCTTTATCATTTTATTTCCCTATTTTTTTTTCTGATTTCCTTTTAAGAAGAATTTGTCCTTTTCATTTTTCCATGTGTAGATTGAATTTATATTTTAAATTATGTGGTATGATAGACTGATTTTTATCAATGCTACCATTTTTATACTAGTTAAGTGCCCTTGAGTTGCTACGAAATATCTCATGAATGTAGTAGTTTATCAATTAAAGTACATATAATATATCTCAATTCGCCAAGACACGCGGAGCAGAGCAGGGGCAAAGAGGAGGAAGTGAGGCCCGTCCGGATTCGGCCAATGGAAGCGGTGACCGGGGAGGGGGAGGGGGCGGAGGCGCATGCGGAGCAGAGGAGAAGAGCGGAGGTGGAGACGAGGGCGCAAAGGAGGAGGAAGCGCACGCGGCGCCGTAGGTGATGCTGGAAGAGGAGGAGTAGGGAGCGTACGATGCGAGGAGTTAGTTTGTTGATAACGTGACCCACATGTCAGTAAAGAGAGACAGGGGTGGGAGGATGGGGAGGACGAACGGCTATTAACTCTAGTTTTTAGGTAGTAGAGATATATTATCTCAAATCGATATATGTGTGGGGGCTAATCTGACCCAGTAAATCTATCTTAAAAAATCATAAGCTGACCACTACTACAAAATAGGTCATACTAGACGCCTCATCACAGACTATTCTTTTGGAATCGTCTGTGTTGTACTTATCATAGATGGTTTTTAATAAGAACCGTCTGTGATATGTAGCGATAGCTAGAACCGTCTGTGATACATAATTATCACAAGCGGTTCTTGTTAATAACCATCTGTGAATCATCACAGACGTTTTTTTTCACGAACCATCTGTGATTATAATTATATCATAGACGGTTTTGTAGACAAAATCGTCTCTGGTACTTTTGTTTTGTTGGGCGGGGAAATAAAAATTTGGACTTAATCGGCGGGCTGCTGAAACTCGCTTTATATTAACTGAGTCTCCTCACACCTCACACATCCATCTCTGCCATATCTCCTCTAACCGAGTGCCGCCGCCTCACCCTGACCATGCGCCCCGGCCTCCCCCTAGCTCGTCACCCACGGCCTCCTCCACCTCATCCCAGCCTCGTCGTCGCTGGCCTTCCACGACCTCATTGCCCATGGGCTCCCCCGACATCGTCGCCCCTGGCCTCCTCCACTTCGTCGCCCCGGCCTTCCACGACCTCGTTTCCCCGGCCTCGTCGTCACCGGACTCCCCCAACCTCGTCGCCCCCAGCCTCCCTCGACATTGTCGTCCCCGCCCTCCACCTCAGATCGTACACTGTCCGGTAAAACAACCATAACTTTTGCATACGAACTCAGATTGCAATGTTCTTTGGTTCGTTGGAAAGCTAACGAAAAGTTCAATCCAAAAATTCATAAATGCACACCAGATTTATTTGCAAGGCTCGGGAGGCTCCAGACAACCCCCAAAGTTTGTTTAGGGTCTCAAAACGGCCTCCGAAGTTTCAGCACCCGTTTTCGCCGTTTGTTCGCCGTCCAGTTTGAGTTTTCTTTCATTCCAGATTGCGTAACCAACCATATGCAGATACTCGGGTCCAACTGTCCAGCAATTAATTGGTTTGGCTCAAAATTTAATTTTTTTTTGCAATAGAAAAAACTATCACAGACGGGTCTAAATAATAACCGTCTGTGAAAAAGCTATCACAGATGGTTCTAAACAAGAACCGTGTGTGATAATCAATTACCACAGATGGTCTTGTTCAGAACCGCCTGTGATAGCTTTTTTCACAGACATTTATTGTTTAGAACCGTTTGTGATAGCTTTTTCACAGACGGTTCAAAAACCGTCTGTGGTGACCTCATATCATCACAGACACATAAATTCAGACGATTCAAAAACCATCTCTGATGACAGTTTGGAGCTGTCTGTGATGATCATCTCTGTAGTAGTGTGGACTTCAAGTTTTCTCTAAAACAATTTATCTCTAATAAATATATATCAAGCTTCAAAAAATAAATGTATATTGTCATTTCCTGTTTGATGTTAGATGAATGGATCGATCAGTGCTATCTTCCATAAACATATTGATCACAGACACATCACTTTTAGACTATAGGCATTGACCAGGGGATTGATCGCACATGGAGATATCTAATTGCCCTTTTGTTTTTGTTGGTTTTTGCTTAGATATATTCTAAAGAGAGCTTTTCATATACTACTGATCAATCCTGCTATATATAAAAGTCTGGATAAAATATACTTGCATTAATCCATGGAGTTAGCTATAACCCCACATAAACCGCAGAATTCGCAACTTTTAGATAGATGTGCATGAGACGCATGGGCATTTCTTGATTTCTTCACCTCCTTTTTGGGGAGCTCATGGTGAGTGGCGGAGCCACGTTAAAAGCTACGGGTCAATTGACCCTACAACTTTTTCGCGAACCATTCAATATAAGTGAAGTTTTTTTGCAAAATTTTAGAAATCAATGAAAATTTTATAAAGGAACAGTCCTAGCAATGTAGCATGATTAATGCATACCATGCGGTCATAATCAGATCTCCCAAGTACAAAAGCTAATTGCCCGTCGGAGAGTTCCAAGTGAAACAACCAATTTGCGAGGGCCCTCTTGGAATGCAATAATAAATAATATAGAAGAAAGAAATTTAATTTGGGAATAGAATGTCAAGGTTAGTAGAATCCAAAATGAGTTTAAAGCACATGATTAGTTGGATGGAGATGTTTTCGGTTGCTTCAGATGAAATATGTAGGAATATAGATAGGAGAGAACCTGCTTGGACAACTCGTAAGGAAATTTTCAAATGATGCTAGAGACCGACCTCATGCATGTTTGAACCCCTCCTAAGTTTGTATGAAATGGAAGTTTCTTGTGGGATTCTTGAGAGCCATGTCTACAATCCGAACACGTACCGTTTATTATAAGAAAAGGTTCTGAGGGATTCCAATACTACATAATTTCTAAATTATCTTTTATTTCAAACAATACCTTATTAGTCAGTACTCTGTAGTCGATCGATTTCCTATCCAACTATCTAGTTGTTTATTTCAAACAGGATTTTAGTCGGTAGTCCAATAGATTTCCCATCCAATTATCTAGTTGATGCCAGGGTTCAAATCATTCACCATGTCATGTAGGTTCTTCATTGATAGAATTGGAAATCCGATTATCTGGTGTCTTTACTATCCCTCCTTAACTTCCACATATATCTAAATTTGGAATTTCGATCCCTTCAGTGCCAGGGTTCAAATCTCACCGTAGATTTTTCATCAAACATACGACAAAACGCATACACACCTTGTCCAAGATCCACGAATGCACTCCCACGGTCGAGATCAAAGCAAGAGGGGAATTTAGGGCTTAAGAACTCCTCACGAGAAATTGAAATAATCTCGTCCACCTTGGTCCAAACCGCCTGATGTTCGATCCAATGTCCGTAGAATGTTGCATGACGAGGAATCTTCCGAGATCAGTTGATAAGCATCACGGATGGTAGGCTAGTTAATTTGGGTTCGAATTCTCTCTTATTAAATACGTTGTGTAGATAAATAAGATTTATCCCTCTCATGCAAAAAAAAAAAGAAGAAGAAGAAGAAGAAATGTTGAATAACAAGGAAAGGTGCATGAGAGGAAAGACATGGTTGTCAGTCAACTAAGGCTGGCCCTCGGTCCCTGCGAGAGGGGTGTCCTTCCAAGATCCACCCACCAAGAGGAATTAAGTTTGTGATCATATAAATCCCTTCTCTATCAATTATTGCTTGTAGGATTAAACAACCAACAAAGCTGCTAGTTAGCCAACGAGGGATGAGCAAATTGCATGTCGTTGTAAGGTAGCATTCGTTCCCAAGCATAACACCGAGCGAAAGGGTTGCCCATCCGGGTCCCTTTCTGCCGCGAGGTTCGCCAACATCTCTCGCCTGGGGACCTCCTCGCAGCACGCAGCCTGCCTCCCCCCGCCCAGCACAACACCTGCTTTGGAGGAGCCTCTCCCCTTGTCACAAATTGTCAATGTTAGCGACCCTCTCTGAACTTTCCGGATTAAACTCTATCAAACGTATCTCCAAACACCCCCACACAAATATTTGGTACCCATTTGACACAACGAAACACTATCGGTCTGACCTCCTAATGCCTGACAGCAATCCGACAATTTCTCGTGTATAAATTTTCAGGATCCACCCCCCTATGGTTTTCCTGCTGCTAGCTAAACCGTGATGGACGTTTTCTCTGTAGCATTGCCTCCACATGTTCTTTCATTTCTCGCCCATCACGCATGCACGTCTATCTGTTTGTTCTTATCTTTTTGTTGGGAGAACAACTCAAGTGCCAGGAGGACTAGATCTCTCGATAATTTGCCGCCATGTCCTACGCTGGTGTAATCAAGCGCGGCACTGTTTTGCTTAGCTATTCATTGATGCCGAAGTGGTGGTAGTACGACCATGCATGTATCCTTTGTTTTGACACCTCGAGAGATGATCTTTAGTGCTCTCGCAGCTTCATGATAGCATTAGTGCCTAATGCAGGGGCCTGGACTGTATGTGTGATGGGCCGGGATACATGGGCTTCTCCTTCTTCCTCGATTCCACTCTTAAACATTGTGTCTAGTTACTCGTTGATATTAATAATGTTGATATTGTGATCCGAATTGTTTAATATGGGTGAATTCGGATTAGTTTTCATATTAGCGGATAAGTTTTCTATGTAATCATTGTAATCCCCTGCGATTTGTAAATATTCCTCATAAAGTGATCATCGCCGGTTGGCGTTTTTTTTTCCCGCAAGGGTTTTCTATGTAAAAATTCATCTCTTTTTGACCCTATTTTTCTAACAAGTGGTATCAGAGCACATGAAATTAGGGTTTTGAAGAGAGACACAAGAAAAAATATCATATCGTTTTTTTTTCTGGCGCCGCCGTCACGAAGTGCACCATCGCCTCGGTCCGTGCATCGTCGGCGTCTTCGCGTGCAGTCCTGAGGCCCCGTCTCGCGTCAACTTCTGCATCATCACGTCGCTCGCCTTGCTTCAGTTCTTCGACAGCAGCTGCACCGCCTCGCGTGGAAAGGCGAGGCCACGAGAGCCAACGCGCACCAGTGGGAAGATTCCAGCTCCAGACCAAACAAAAGCAATCAAGTTGCACAATTTCTTTGAGCAGAGGTTCCAAAGAGAAAAAGAAATCTTTCTTTAATCATTAATAGAGCAAAACTCTCTTTCTTCTCAGATTCGGATCACGTGGAGATCGGAAGCTTTTGTGAGAATCTAAAATTTGGTGATCTTTGCTACGTGCACCTGAGATTTGTACTAGGAGTTTGGAAGTTCTTTGATTCACGTACACTGAAAGTGTACCAAAGAGGTCGTGATTTTTGTTAGATTTATACAGATCAGTACCAGCAAATTTTAGGTTTTATTCATCATGTCAACTTTGAAGTATGATCTTCCACTCCTGGGTCGAGACATAAGATTTTCGCTGTGGCAAGTCAAGATGAGGGATACGTTGGTACAGATGGCTTTGGATGATGCATTGAAAGGTTTTGGAAAAAACCTATCGCATAGACTGCAGATGAGAAGCATAAAGACCGTAAGGGTTTATCTCAGATTCACCTTCATTTATCAAATGATATTTTCCATGATATTTTGAAGCAGAAGACATCCGCTGAATTATAGCTAAAGGTGGAACAAATTTACATGACAAAGGATCTCACCAACAAGATACATCTCAAGCAGAAATTGTACTCCCACAAATTGCAAGGAGGATCCGTACTTGACCATCTTTCGGTGTTTAAGGAGATCGTTGCCGACCTAGAGTCGATGGAGGTAAAATATGATAATGAGGATTTGTGTCTTATTTATTTGTGCTCAATACCTAGTTTTTTTTTTTCAAATTTCAGAGATACCATATTATATAGTATATATACTCTCACTCTTAATGAAGTTTATGAAGCTTTGCATGCAAAGGAGAAGATGAAACAGATGATACCTTCTGAAAATTCAAGCTCGCAAGGAGAGTGCTTGTTTATTCGTAGCAAGCAAAAGGAGAAGAACTCAAACAATGGACCTCGAGGTAAAAGTTCGAACGGCTACAAGAACCGATCGAAATCAAGAGGTAAGTACAAGTCATGCAAATATTACAAGAAAAGTAGGCACGACATCTATGAATGTTGGAAGTTGCAGAATAAAGAAAAGAGAACTGCCTATTATAAGCTAAAAGGTAAACTAGATGATGAAGGTAAAGCCTCCCTTGTTGCTGATAATAGTACTGAAGGAGAAATTCTTGTTGCTTTTGCTGGATGTGCTAAGACCAATGATGAATGAATTCTTCATTCTGCCTGTACCTTTCATATGTGTCCTAATAGGGATTGGTTCGCCACTTATGAACCTGTTGAAGGTGGTACTGTGTTGATGGGTGATAATTTATCTTGTAAGGTTGCAAGAATTGGTTCGATTCAGATCAATATGTTTGATGGCATTGTCAGAACTTTGTTAGATGTGAGGCACATTCTAGATTTGAAAAGGAATCCCATCTCTTTGAGTACTCTTGATACTAAATGGTACAAGTATCCAGGTGAAGGTGGAGTTTTAAAGGTACCAAATGGCTCTCTTATTGTGATGAAAGCTGCTATTAAAACTGTCAATCTATACCATCTGTGAGGTACTATAATATTAGGTAATATTGCTATAATTTTAAGTTCATTATTTGATTCTGATATTACTAATCTTTGGCATATGCGTCTTGGGCATATGAGTGAAATTGGTTTGGTAGAATTGAGGAAGAGAGGACTTCTTGATGGACATAGCATCGGCAAGCTGAAATTTTGTGAGCATTGTGTGTTTGGCAAACACAAGAGGGTGAGATTTAATACTTCAGTTCATGCTACAGAATGTATTCTGGATTATGTGCATTCTGATTTATGAGGTCATCTACCAAGACATCGCTAGGAGGTGCTAGCTATATGTTAACAATTATTGATGATTACTCTAGAAGAGTGTGACCTTATTTCTTGAAGCATAAATCAGAAGCATTTTCAACATTTAAAGAGTGGAAGACTATGGTTGACAGGCAAACTGAAAAGAAGGTAAAGAAACTTCGCATTGATAATGGGATGGAATTCTGTTCTAATTTGAATCATATTGCAAGACTGAAGGCATTGTTAGACACTACACTGTTCCCCATACTCCTCAACAAAACGGTGTAGCTGAGTGTATGAACATGACCATCATTTCTGAGGCCCGTTGCATGTTGTCTAATGCAGGTTTGCATAAGTGATTTTGGGCTGAAGCTGCTTCCATTGCTTGCTATCTTATTAATCGGTCACCCTCTATTGTAATTGAAAAGAAAACTCCAATTGAGGTATGGTCTGGTTCCCCAGCAAATTATTCAGAATTGAAAGTTTTTTGTTGTACTGCTTATGCTCATGTTAATAATGGAAAATTAGAGCCTAGAGCTCTTAAGTGCATCTTTCTTGGTTATAAAGCTGGTGTCAAAGGATATAAGTTATGGAATCCTGAAACACATAAGGTTGTGATTAGCAGAAATATTGTCTTTAATGAATCTGCTATGCTTCATGATAAACTGTCTACTAATATTTCTGTTGAGAGTACGCAAAATTCAAGTGTTCAGGTGGACCATTTTGTTGGCTCAAATAACACATCAGATAAGAAAAATATTGTCATTCATGATGCACCTATTGTTGAGAATCCTCATATTGTTGAGCAGCTACCACAACGGTCCATTGCAGTTGACAGACCTAGGAGAGAGATTAATCCACCTAAGAGGTTCATTGAAGAAGCTAACATTGTTGTTTATACTTTGAGTGTAGCAGAAGAAATTGAAGGTAATGAAGAACCTTCATCATAATCTGAGGCTATTGATTCCACTGATTGTAATAAGTGGATAACTGCTATGCATGATAAGATGGAGTCACTTGAAAAGAATAACACTTGGGAACTAATGAAATTACCAAAGGAGAAGAAGTCTGTTCATTACAAGTGGATTTTCAAAAGAAAATAATGCATTTCTCCTATTAAACCAGCAAGGTATAAATCAAGGTTGGTTGCTAAAGGTTATAGTTAGATCCCAGGTATTGATTTTAATGATGTCTTTTCCCAGTTGTGAAGCATAGTTCTATTCGCACTTTACTCAGCATTGTTGCTTATGCATGATTATGAACTTGAGCAATTTGATGTTAAAACTGCATTCTTACATTGGGAGTTAGAAGAAGACATATTTGTGGACCAACCTGAGGGTTTTGTTATTCTTAGAAAAGAACACATTGTTTATAGATTAAAGAAATCTCTTTAGGGTTTGAAGCAATCTCCTAGGCAATGGTACAAGAGATTTAACTCCTTTATGCTCTCTCATGATTTTAAGCGATCTGATTATGATAGTTGTGTTTATTTAAAGACTGCTAATGGTTCAGCTATTTATTTGTTTTTCTATGTTGATGATATGTTGATTGCTACAAAAGATAAATCAAAAATAGCAAAACTAAAAGCACAATTGAGTAATGAATTTGAGATCAAAGACTTAAGTGCAGCAAAGAAAATTCTTGGCATGTGGATTATTAGAGAGATAAATCTGGCAAATTATACCTTAGTCAACAAGTTTATATTGAGAAGGTACTTCGTCGTTTTAATATGCATGATGCAAAACCAGTGAGTACTCCATTAGCTTCACATTTCATATTATTTTCATTTTTATGTCCTGGGTCAGATTATGATATTGAGTACACGTCTACATTTCTATATTCCAGTGCAGTTGGTTCTCTTATGTATACTATGGTTTGTTCTCATCCTGATTTATCTCATGTCCTGAGTGTTGTTAGTAGATACATAGCTAATCTTAGAAAAGAGCATTGGAAAGCAGTTCAGTGGATTTTCAGATATTTGCGTGGCACTTCTAATGCTCATTTGTAGTTTGGAAATTCTAGGAATGAACTTGTTGGTTGTGTTGACTCTGATTATGCTGGTGATTTAGATAAGAGGAGGTCTTTCACATGTTATGTTTTCACCATTGGTGGTTGTGTTGTTAGTTGGAAGGCAACTTTGCAAGCTACTGTAGCCCTATCTACCATTGAAGCAGAATATATGGCTATTTCTGAAGCTTGTAAAGAAGCTATTTGGTTGAGAGATTTTTACACTGAGCTTTGTGGAGATAATTCTTGCACTACTATATTTTGTGATAGTCAGAGTGTTATATGTCTTACAAAGGATCAGATGTTCCATGAAAGAACAAAGCACATTGATGTGAGATATCACTTTATTCGAGGTGTTATTGCCCAAGATGATGTCAAAATGTGCATGATAAGTACTCATGATAATCCAGTTGATATGATGACAAAGTCAGTTCCTGCTACTAAGTTTGAGCTTTGCTTAAGCTTAGTTGGTATTATAGTTTAGTCCTAGAGACTAAGACTAATTGGTGGACGGTGATTTTTATCTTATTGTGGAGATATTTTGGTGATTGATGATTCTTCATTATGCTACAAGAGGAATTTTGTCTCAAGATGGAGATTGTTGATATTGTGATCCGAATTGCCTAATATGGATGAGTCCGGATTAGTTTTCATATTAGCGGATAAGTTTTCTACTTGGACTCTAAGTCCTTTACCCCTTTATATACCTCTTGTAAGTCGCACGGGAGAGTAGACGCCTCGTTGTAATCCTCTGCGATTTGTAAACACTCCTTATATAGTGATCATCGCCGGTTGACGCCTATTTTTTTCCGTAATGATTTTTTACGTAAAAATCGTCTCTTTTTGTTCCTATTTTTTAACAAATAGTAGTTGGTTCCTAACAGCGCACACATTTCATCAAGCTCAAAATGAACAGAATGTTGCAAAAGACACCGTTAAGTTATGACCCTTCCTTGGCTCCAAACAATCTGAGCCATATGCATATCCAGCGTGTACAAGATTTCACACCAGAAACACCAGAAAAGAAGATTAACCAAAAGAAGTGAATTAAACCCAAAAATACAAGCATTTCCCCCTGAATTAACCAAGAAATTAACCAAAATGGAAAAGGCGGGAACCGATCGAATTAGCACGCATACATACATACACATGCATGCTTCGATCAGTGGTATCAGTAGTTGACGGCGGAGCACTTGAGGCGGACCTCGCCTTCGTCGCCGGTGAGCACCTGCACGTCGCCGAGTCTGCTCATGGACTTGGCGAACTGGTGCTTGAAGAGGCCGGGCTGGTTGGCCATGTCCCTGACGAAGTCCCGCGTCCGGGAGTCCAGGAGCATCTTCTGGTCCGTCTCCAGGAGCCCCATCCCGCGCATCAGGTTCTTGTAGTAACTGTTGTCGAATTCCGTCGGCGTCTCGCCGTCGAGCTCGACGTACTCGCCGTCGCCGCGGCGGCACTTGCGCCGCAGGAAGTCGGCGTACCGGTGGTCCAGCGTGACGTCCGGCTTGCCGCTGCCCTGGTAGTTGCACAGCCGCGGCTTCACAGCGCCGCACGTGGCGCGCCCGATCGTGTGCGCTCCTGCGTCGGTCACGCAAAAACAACGTTCATGTTAGATGCCTGCTCCATTCTTGCATGTGTTAGAGAGAGAGAGAGGGAGGAAGGTGTACCGGAGAGGACAACGAGGTCGAGGACGTTGAGGCCACTGGATTCGAAGAAGTTGATGAGGTCGGTGATGCTCCCGCGGCCCATGGGCACGTACCGGTCGGCCTCCTCGGCGCGGGACTCGCGCCCGTCCTTCCGGCCGTACTTGAGCAGCCAGTAGTTCACTCCGACCTACACGTACCAGAGGTTAGGTTTGTCGATGGATTTCGCGGTGAAAGTTGAAAAACTTTGACTGCACGTGAACGTGATTACGAAACGAGGTGCTACGTACCTCTGTGCTTGCGTCGCGGGCGGCGGCGGTGAGGATGTCGGCGCAGGAGACGGTCCTGGGGCACTTGGCCTCCAGCTCCGTCTTGATGTCCTCGATCAGCTTGAAGCCCCGGAGCGTCTTGCTCGCCGCCGCGTACTTCTCGCTCCCTTGCGCGTCTATCAGGATGGACCCATCACAGCCCTAACGAATGCCACGAATGCAAGCATGCAAGTCAATAAAATCTTGCAGAAATCAAAGTACGTACGATGAGTTCGTTTCATGTCTGATGCATGCAATGTATGTGTAATTGTGTATATACCCTGACGGCGAAGTCGTGGAAGAAGAGGCGGATGAGGCCGGCGGCGACGGTGTAGTCGGCGGCGAAAGCTTTCTTGACGGCCCTCTGTACGATGCCCTCCATGTCCGGGCACGACTTGTGGTAGTACTCGGCGTCGAGGCCGTCCACCGGCTTCCGGTAGGCTTGCACTATGTTGCCGCCGGCGTAGTCGTTCGCCGCCGCGGCGAGGAGGAGCGTCGAGAGGGCGAGGAAGGAGAGAGCCGACGACGTCCTCATCTCGCTCGGTCGTCTGAGGAAACGAATGATCAAAGGCTTCTCTTGTGACAGATGGATTGACCTGGGGTTTCAGTTGAGGTCATATAGTTTGCGAGCTGGTTTAGTCATACATGCAGGCACGTAGGTGAGGTGGATGCTTGAGCTTGCATCGACGTGAGGAGCAACACATGGTGGAATTATAAATGGTTTGCACGTAGCTAGAGCAGATGATTAGATAAATCGAATTGTTCATTAATGGAGGTCACCATTTGCTATCATCAAGTAATTGCACAGGTGCATGTGTGTATCAGCAAATCCGGCATAAATTTTGTTGAGCTTCTTCACACGTCGGGGGATCATGCAAGCATGCCATCTTATTGACATCTCGTGCATGTCTTGCATATATATCAAAAGTCAAAGTGCATAGCCACAAAATAATGCACAAGTAGATATTGGTGTCGGCAACAGAGAAGCAATAGAATGCACACTAGCATTTACTTGCTTTGATGCGGTAATCAATCAAATGGTAAGAACGTTTCTTAATTTGTGTAGGAGAAAGCTTCACTCTTTTTCCTCAGGTTTACACTTGCAACTGCAAATAACAGTGTTCAAACAAACAAATCAGTTTAACCCACTCTAGGATTTAGAAATGCGTATCAGTAAAACTCCAAAATGGGGGTTAAATTTACAGGGTCCAAAATACAGAGGGAAAAAAGATTTTGCCTATATGAACAAACTGCAGGGAATACCAGCTTGGTATTCGGGGCAACTCTCTATTGTACCCAACGAATTGATGCTTCATCAATCATCATATTACCCCAGAAAAAAAAATTGGGGAAATTTCTCAGACAAGATCTCGAGGCACTCCACTTTTGTCGGACTAGCTCTCAATTGCCACAAGATTTGCTGCTAACAAATCGTTCCATGTATCCGTTGGTCCTGGCAAACACCAATGCATGCAATCATCGTGCTTCTTCCCGCCAGTTGTCGAAGGATGAGCATCAGCTCTGAATTCACTCATGCGAGTGATGTTCAAAACTCTGAAAGTAGACTGTTTGAGAGCCTTCATCAAGTGCTCGTTTACCAAGCGTACTTCTATGTTTGTCCCATTGTTGTGCAAGGAGAAAAATTCTTCGACCTGAACAAGTTTGGGCTCAAGATATTAGTCTAAAAACTCCAATTGCCAAAGAATCACAAAATTTGAAAAGCCTTAAATTTGGTGTTTGGACCAAAGGAAAAAAAAACATAATATTACAGCAACACCGAAACATTAAGCCATTCAATCACCTTCAAAAATAGAATGCATATTCAGCAGAAGAGTGTTATTCCAACTGAAGTAAATGAAATCTGACAAGTTTGGATCCGTATATTCAGTTACTGCACATTTATGGTGCAAATACTCTGTACCATTGGAATCTGTTGTGCAGATTGATGAGCGCAGAGGATAAATATTGAGAATTGCAACTCTTTTGGATGTCATGTGAATGTTGGTTCTCTTTAGGTGTGCCGTTTGTGCTTGAAATGGCTAGGTCAACATAAAAGCAAAGGATAGAAACAATGCCATTTTTTTTTTGTTGGAAGTGGCAGAAAAAGATTTTAGAGTACTTCATGAAAAGTTTCGAGTTCAGGCAAATGTATAAGTCTTCTTTGCCCAGCATGCATTGGTGAAACAGCTGTGGAGACTCGTACAATAGCTTAGTTTATTGGCCTTAAAACTAAGTTTAATAAGCCAACTTATAGACAAGTATATGCTTTTTGCAAACAAGACTGGTCCCTGGTGCAGTCATAATATCCTCTTGCTAGAGCATTTTTTTACTACAAATTACAACTGTGAGTCCTTATTTAAACAACTTGAGTCATTCACCAGATTAAGACTACCTAAGAACACTTGAACATAGTAAAAGGATGCACCTCGGTAGAGATCCATGTCAGGATAACATGCACGGTGTTGAATGAAAAAGGGAAAGAAAATGAAAGCATGCAAGAAAAGATGAAAAACTACTATCCAAGTATTCAATGCACTGTAGTCTGTAGTTTCAGTACCTCTTCCGAGGACAAAGGCTGGTCACGTTGACAAGATCCACCTTCGTTCCAGTCACCACCTTCAAAGTGTCTAGGAGATTGAGTGCGGAAGAATTTCACTCCGTTGGGTCTCATTGCTTTGTTCACAAATGTTATCTGATGAAAATCGTTTATTCATAGTGAGAGAAGATAAGTTGAATATCATGATCATAGAAAATAGCAATGTGGTAATTTTCTCCTTTAGTAGAGTTCAGAGTATATTGAGGTGAGCCATTCAGATTAAACGCTCGGGGCAAAAATGATTAAGGAAAAGGCGACCCAAACCAGTCAACAGTTTGAAGTACAATATCCACCTCTCATGGACTAATAAATGAGGTAACAACCCACTGAATGATATGCATTGTTTCACAGAAAATGCTAGTCCATTCCATAGTCAGAGAATAACTTCAGGATTCAGTTACATACAAGGTTCAGGCATGGCTAAAATACTTATTGGTTCAGCGTTATCAAGCAAGGAACACTAAACAGGAATATTCAGAAAAGCGAAGAAGCGCAACTGTAAGCATACCATGTGTTTAAGAGCCAAATCCAATCCTGCAGGTGGCAGTAAAGGAGGTATAATCGGCATCCCTTTCTCAAAGAATAGCATTGGAGACTGTATTGGATCAAACTTTGAAGGGGCCCACCACCTGTATAAAGCAAAGCAGGATGAGCCCAGTAATATGAAATATGTATGCATTGCAACAAAACAAAACAAAGTTCAAGAAATCAGGGGATAGCTTGGTAAATTGGCCCTGTTATGTTGTAGAGTGTATGTGTCAGTGTCACCAGATTTGTCTAGCTCAGCACAAAAAAATAGTTTAGCAAAGCAGAAAGTAAATTACATGTCTAATTGTGACAAAATTCAAGATGACTTTAATGCACTATGAAAGATAAACAGTACTCGATAACACCACAAATCTTTTCCATCACTATTAGGTTAACCAAAATATTTAGTAGCACCAGGCAGACCATGTAAACAAACTAGCAACACAATCATTGTTGTCCGATGTAACTATGTGCCTAGGCAAAGTAGTATATATAACAGATGAATAACAACACAAATTATGAATGATATCTAGTTAAGTGCACCAAGGTTTGAAGGAGAAGGCAAATAATTAAGCTACTGTAAATGGAAGAGTAACATAACAATATTGAGTTTTTAGCTGATCACTCAGAGAGTTTAAAATGTAGAATCCAGGATCAGCATTCATGGATCGGGAGCTACATAATTAAGCATTTAAGTGATAAAAATAGCTGATTTAATGCTTATCTGGCATATGAATTATAATGTCTGCGTACCAATGCCCTGTGTTAAAAATAAGAACATCATGGAAGCTTGGTGCCTTTGCCCATGTTTGGTCGGGAATATCAACATCAACCCTGTAGCCTTGCTTGTATCCGAGAGATTCTAGGGGACCTCCATTTGGACTGGCTGACCACCTACAGAACCAGTAATATGGCTTTGATCAATGAGGACCAAACAAATGGGCAACAGCATCATGTATGTAAAAAGAATATGAACCAACCTACAACACCCAGCAAAAAGGTTAGGCAAACAGTATAGTCTAACAGATTAAACAAACAACGGAAATTTAAAGAAAAATAGTGAACCAACAAGAGAAAAGTTTATTAATACTCCCTCCAATCACAAAAGAATGTTGTTTTGGGGTACGTGTAATCAAGCTTTCTAAACTTTGGATATCAATATCTTTTGCAATATTTAGATTGATCACATGAAAATTGTATGTATAGATTTATCTCGAAAAGAACTTTCATAAAAGTGTAATTTTATTAGGTTTTATAAATCTATTACAATATAAATTAGTGGCCAAAGTTGCGTTTTTGGGAACCATGTCGATGTCCAAAACAACATTCTTTTGTGATCGGAGGGAGTAGTAATCCAATATTTTGGAAAACAGGTAGCAAGAATGGTCTGCTAGGAAGCATTTCAATACTCCCAAGTAACACCTAGTGTTCTAAATTGAAAGCAAGATGCCCCAAGTTGCGGAAAGATAATTTGTACAACCCATAACAATAGAAGTTAGCCATATCTCCAAAGGACCATATTTTGGTATTACTAATACAAATGACACTACTTACCTACCATAGCGTACCAAAAGATTAGTCCTGTGGTATGACAGTGTGAAATTATAGCGCAGGAATGTGAAACCTCGGTCTGCCCCTGCTGGACGCCACTTGCGAACCTCTCCACTGACTCCCCTAAGCATGCAGACCAACGAGGCAAACATGTTCCGATTCAATGAATCGCCCGCAAATCCTACAATAAAGCATCGAACATACATCATCATAAGGTGGCAAGTTCAAGGGGTCTCTGAATACAATACACCTGGCAAAACAGATAAATTTGAACCAACTGGCTGCAACATTTAAAGTTTGCATCAACCCAATTTTCTCCTTATACCATTATAATTATAAGCACGTAGCTAATCACAATAACTGAACACCCCCCCACATAACCACACTACATGATGGCAGCCATACACTTACATACGAAAATCTCAGTACATTCAACAATAGTATCAAGATACCCTCGTCTCAACCCAATATGTATCCCCAAACCAGACTACCTTGCATTGTAAACAAAGCAATGCGCAATTGCGCAACCACATTTCTCGTGTTCTGGTCATCGACGACTAAGCAGTAACTGTTGGTCCAAACCGAAGACGAACACACGCGAACGCAATGGAACGCTTGAACGCGAACACAAGAACACAACAAAATTTTTGTGCCGCCGGAACAACAACAGCTTTTCTGATTTTCTCTTGCTCTATTGCTCTTGTTGTTGAAGTTACAAGACCATAGATATCTTTATATAGGCTAAGCAATTGGATTCTTTGATCCAATTCGTTTCTTAGTAAGAAACCTACTTGGACTCATATTAGGAAACCAAAACTAAATATGGATCCTAACACCCTATAATTAACAAGTCTGGATTAATTTCCAACAATCCCCCCTAATCTAGACTTGCCGACTCTAACTTGTTGCGGCAGTCGGTCTCAACTACGACTTGTCCAACTGATACTCGGCACAGGATGGCGACACCTTCTCAACATCCCGGACACAACTCAGGACGGCGAACACACCTCTTCAACATCCCATACTCAACTCAAGAGACTCTACTCAGGACGGTGAACACACCTCCTCAACGTCCCGGACTCAACTCAGGACGGCGAACGCACCTTCTCAACGTCCCATACTCAACTCAACAGACTCGACTCAGGACGGCGAACACACCTCCTCAACGTCCCGGACTCAACTTAGCATCGAGTAACGCCGCTCGATTCAAAGATCGGCCACAATTAAATGTGCCTCCGCTTTCTCCTTTGTGGGATTACGCATTCGCGAAGTGCGTAGTCCCGATAAAGTAGCAATGAATCTTCATCTTGTTGAACTTGTGATTCTTGTTGACGTCCTTTTTATTGACTGGATTCCCACTCGCCACGAGTGAGTAGTAGATGCTCACCTTCCTTGTCGTGTCGCCGCCCTTTGTGCGCTCCTCGTATGTCTTGCCGCCCAACCACCTCCACAATCGTCATCGCCTTCATATCGAAAATTGCTCAATGGTGGAGACGATCGGCAAGAATTTTTCGCATGGCACGAAGAAACTTCTTCACGACGGCGCCCTCCATCTTGTCTCCGAGGACACGAATCTCATTGACGATGGTGGTCGACTTCATGGCAAAGTCATTGATGGACTCGCCTCCTTCATCTTCATTACGTCGAACTCACTCATGAGAGTCTCAAGCTCGTGCCTCCTTGACGCGGGTCGGCCACGACGCATCTCCTTCAGAGTGTCCCAAGCCTCCTTGGCGTCTCATATTCGGCCAAGACCATCATCATGGCCTCGCACGGCTTGGAATATGGCGGCGAGCCATCTCGTCCTTGCGCCATCGACCGACTCTTTGCCTTCCACCGCCCACCCCTTGTGCGCGATAAACACCTTCATCTTCACCGCCAAGAGCCATAGTTGGTCTCAGTGAGCATTGGGTATTGAAAGGTTACCAACTCACCTTCGCACGTGCCTTGATGCCGCCGTGTCCGAGGTGTCATCACCGCCCACGAACTTCTGCGTGGACGGTATCTGCTACGACATGACGCGCCACACCTCGTGCGCCCGAGGGGTAGTGCCGCAACCACCGAGAACCGTCGTCGCCCGACCGAGCCACGTGTTGCCCGTCTGCGCCGCACAGCTCCTCCTCGCACCTTGCTTTGATACCAATTGTTGGCCCAAACCGAAGACGAACACACGCGAACGCAATGGAACGCTTGAACGCGAACACAAGAACACAACAAAATTTTTGTGCCGCCGAAACAACAACAGCTTTTCTGATTTTCTCTTGCTCTATTGCTTTTGTTGTTGAAGTTAAAATACCATAGATATCTTTATATAGACTAAGCAATTGGATTCTTTGATCCAATTCGTTTCTTAGTAAGAAACCTACTTGGACTCATATTAGGAAACTAAAACTAAATATGGATTCTAACACCCTATAATTAACAAGTCTGGATTAATTTCCAACAGTAACCACAATGCACATTACCACGTTCTACACAGCAGTTTCATGAACGACGCCCAAGAACCCCAACTCCAGAATTAACTGCATCTAAAACTACAAGGAAGCCACACCAAGAGACTTCACCTTGCACAGCAAGCTGCATCTGAAGTACTAGTTACCAGACATAGCGAAATGGGCACGAGTACGAACCAATGTTGGTGTTCCTGTGGCGTTCCAAGAACCGGAGCGAGTCGAGCCGGGGTAGGCGCTCGCACCCCGCGGGCTTCCACCGCCAGCGGAGGAGGGCGCGGCCGTTGCGCTTGCCGTTGGCGGCGCAGCTCCACCCCTTGAAGATCTCCTTGCAGGTGTGGTCGTACCGGGGGTGGGACCCCGCGGAGGCGTCGGGCACCCACTCGCCGTCGGAGTAGTCGCAGGCCCGGTGGGGCTCGGGCTCGGGGTTGCGGAGGGCCGAGAGGGGGCGAGGTGAGGAGGTCAGATGCAGGAGGAGGAGCAGCAGCAGCAGCAGGGGAGGAGGAGGAGGGAGGAGTACGTTGCGCCGCCGCACGATGGCGGCAGGGCTCCTCAACGGCGGCATGGGGAGGCGTGGGACGAGCATGGAGTTGGCCTCGTCGACACATTAACATTAGCCTCGGCCCAAACACTGGGGAAGGCCCATGTTTTATTGGGCTAAATACTGGGACTGATAGGCCGAGTTCGACTGGGACCTATACCTGTTTGGGCTGGGCTAGCTCTGTAACTACAATTGGCAAGTTCTTCTTCCGACAGAGCATTTCTGGAGTTTTTTTTTTTTTGCTAATATAGTCCTCGCCTAATAAAAACAAAAAATAGTATCGCACGTTATGTGTCTTAATCCGTGTCGTAAGGGTCCGGAATAGGGCTGGAAACTAGACTGGCTCAGCTTGGCTCGTTCTGGCTTGAATGAACAGTAAACTCAACTCGGCTCGTCTCGTTTCGGAAACAAACCAGAAGGGTGGCTCGGCTCGGCTCGTGATCAGGCTCGAGCTCGCGAGCCAAGCTCCAGAACAGCGGTACATCCAAAATGCATTACAAAATTTTCTATCATTACTTCAGTTCATCCAATAGTTACAAGACTCATTGCATAAGTTCATCATAACCAAGCACATCCTATTCCTAACCAATGAAATCGTAAAAACAACAAGCTCGTCGACCGCCTCCACCCTCCGCACTCTCTTGAACCGAGCCAAACTAGGCTCGCGAGCCGAGCCGAGTCGAGCTTGGCTCATTTGTTCGGCGAGCTGGACAGGCGGCTCGGCTCGAAAATTCACGAGCCCGAGCCGAACCGAGCCAGGCTTGCGAGCCTCGAGCTTTTTTTCCAACCTTAGTTCGGAATCTGCCCGCAGACGGCAGGACAAGGCAAGTCCAACACCCAAGGAAAGGGTGTTTAGGTTCCAACAATTGTGAACAGTTTTTTTGGTACTATTTAACACTTTTAAAAGCATTCTTTTTGTATTTTTTTCTTTTTGTTTTTTTACCTCGTAATCACAATTTCAAATGTATTATCATATATACCATCAAAGAAATTTCATAATTTTTTTACATAAAATCACAGCGCAGCACAGCACACGCAGCGTCAAAACTTGGGTGTCAACCATCGCCATCGTCACCCTTCGCTGCCCTCGGTGGCTCGGTGAGTTAGTGGACGGTGGTGCCATGGTGCCCTTGCTGCTAGGGTTAGGTTGTCGCCTACTTGCTCACGTCGCCATCGCAGTTTCGCTCTCGCATATTTGCACACGAGTCGAAGGGTATGGTTACGGTATTATATGATCTGCATGCCAAATGCATGTGCACCCATGCTTGGTGCAGGAGGGTACATGTGCACCCATGTTTTGTGTAGGAGCGCGGGCACCCCTTTCTATGCTTGGTGTTGGATTTGGTACATGCGATAATACATAGAAAATTAGGCATAAAAGGAAAACGTATGACTTCATGCGCCCCATTTCACGCGGTCTGTTTGGAATGCGACCTATTATGTGAGCGTATCATGTAGACACTGTTAGGGATGACATTCTTTGTTAATTTGTCGGTTTAATATGGATGATATTTTTTAATATTGTATTGTACCACATGTTAGATAAGCTTGTCTACTAATTAACCAAGGAAAATGTATAGTATTTTAAATAGTATTGAAATAGTATTAAATAATACCAAAACATTGTTCATATTTTTCGAAACCTAAACACGGTGGGCATAGGGGCTGGAGTTTCTTGTCCTACATCCTTCGACGGAAATGCCCCTGACGGCCTGATCGATCTCATGTCCTCACGCATGTAATCCATGCTATCTCAATCATCAAACCGTGTCCTCGTAAGTAGCTGCAGTAGGTCCAATCCCGCGTTCCTGCTCCGAGTCCGGTCACGCCATGTTCACCGTGGAGGAGACAGACAGCAGGTACATACATGCACACGTCTGCACAGCACAACCAACTAATATATCCCTATCGTCGTCATGTGAAACTCGTAATTCAAAATTCAGAGAAACCTAAGCAGGAGGCCATATCCTACATAGTGTACTGCTGTACTGTGCCAAGTGCCATGATGCAGTGCAAGATCAGGGGACTAATGTACTAGAGAGGAGTGAAGAAGAAGAAGAAGAAGCACTAGAGTGGGACCTGACAGGTTCACATGCATGCAGGGCAGTGGACAGTAGCCCCATGGGTCCGCGTTGCGAGAGAGAGAGAGGGAGGGCGGGTCAGAGGAGCTTGGCAGAGCTCTAGCTGCTTGAAGAAAAAGAGACTGGTCCAAGATAACGGCGACCTGGATCTGCACGGCAAGGGCGGAAGAGGGTGACATCACCAGGGGCGGGTGATGCCGGAGGCAGCGGGCGGCACCGGTGGCACAACCAGTGAGTGGGGGCATAGCGACCAGATCTGGCTGAGTTGTTGAGAAAGATCACGGGCATTGAGATCGAGAAAAAAACAAAAAGGCTTTAGGATGGCGTGGGCGGTTGGATCTAGACACCGACAACTAGTGGTGGGCGTTAGGTCATATCGTGCTGTGTTGGTACGGTACAGATCTGCTGTGCTTCGGGCTGCGTCGTGTTGTGTCAATTCGGCCCGGTCACCCCACCATATCGTGTCGTGCCGGCCCACCTCGCCTCCGATCAGACTTAGGCACAGCCCAAATCCCGCTGGGCCAGAGCCGTGCCGTGTCGTCTCAAGCCATAAGTAACTAAAGACGCTTGGAAAGACAACGGCCGCCGCCACCTAGGAAGACAAAGACATCTGTGCGCCATCTACGCCCGCCCCTCCTCGTCATTGCCTCCTTCTCCTCCTAGACACCGATGAAGAACTCCGCCCACCTCATGGGGAGAAAGGAGAATCGGGGAATGTGGTTAGGGATTGGAAATTTGGGAGCCGGGGCTCGAAAAAAGGGGGTTGAGGATGGGGGTTGGGGGAGGCAGGGAGAGATGTTGCCCAGACCGAGTGGCAGAGGGGGAGGTGATTGGTTGGGCCAAGCCGGGGTGGGGGTGATTGGGTCAGATCGAGGGGATTGGGCTAGACAGGAAGGTTGGGCCTATTTTATGCTGTGCCAGCCCAAGCACGGCCCAACTGGTCGTGCTATGTCGTGCCGTCCAATAGGCTATATTCTCAGTTCTAGCTCAGCCCGACATTCGTGTCGTGCCTGCCCGACCTGGGTCGTGCTATGTCGTGCCGCCCAATAGGCTACATTCTCAGTTCTAGCTCAGCCCGACATTCGTGTCGTGCATGCCCGACCAACCACGTGTTATGTCGATCGGGCCTCGAGCTGGTCTGAAAAAGCACGGTCCAAATTCCAGCTCTATCGGCAACCATCTCGCCGAAGTATGTGGTGATGCTTCGGCTTATCGTGGCGGCGACGGTATCGTGAGAAGGGAGGGGAAAGTGAAAGTGATGGGTGGGAGAGAGAGAAAAGGCGAGGAAAAAGGAAATGAGGCTACGAGTGACTGACAATACATACTTCGGCTTATCGCGGCGGCGGCGGTATCGTGAGAAGGGAGGGGAAAGTGAAAGTGATGGGTGGGAGAGAGAGAAAAGGCGAGAAAAAGGAAATGAGGCTACGAGTGACTGACAAGTGGACCATGGCTTTGTTTGCAATTAGTTTTATTGCTCCTAGGGTTTTTAGTGTAAAATTTTTGGATAAATATGTAAATAAAAAAAAAACACATCGAGTCTGAAATGGAAAAGTTTGGGGGCCTGGAGTACAAAAATTCCTGTGGACCCAACGAAGCCACTATACATTGTAGTGGGTGGTGGTTTGAGAAGAATTATACCTGGTGGAGCACTCTCTTACCTCAAACCCCCACTTGAAACCACCGTCCTTACAAATGCATCGCATGCCTGACTCGATCACTATTGAGCCTGTGAGTGACCCCGGCCCTCAGGCAGTCCAGTCCTCCGTGCATGCGCCCGACCTTTGTCACCTTCCTCTCCGAGTCAAAAGGTGGTTCGGCGGATCTGCTACCATCGTCGTTTCACACATTTCATTTCAGTTCCTGCCTTCCGCCTCAGTCCCTTGCCGCGTCTGTTCAGCTGCCTGCTGTGAGATCGATGCGATGGATGCCATATATGTTTGCCGTCTGATCTGACCTCGCCACCATCTTCCCTTGGCCTCGACTCGCTCGCATGTGGCTCGATCGGCGTTGGTGCTGACATCCCCATTGCCGGAACCGGACGAGCCACGGCATTGACAATGGCGCAGCTGCAGGTGGCATAGACAGGTAGCAGCTAGGCGGAGTTAACAACTAGTAGGCTAGTAGCAGTGCAGCACATTCCCAGCAAGTCCGTCCAGCCATAAAATCGGCTTTGTTAGAACCATACATACTACCCTCGAACGCACGGAGTCCACTAAATCCCTTCTGTTCAGCTCACCTTGTGTATTATAAGCACGCGCGCGCAATTGCGTGGCTAGATATGCGTCGAGGGAAGGGGATGCGTAACGAACTGATTTGCAAGCTGCATCGCCACAAGGTTTTGCTACCTGTTGCACCGGGAAGGGAACAGTAGCTGCCTGGGAAGAGAGATGCTCAACTGTAACGGAACCAATCAAGACCGGTAATCGAGAGCCGTTGACCGGAGATCCGATATGTTTGACTGCACTGTAGTAAGATCATCAATGTTATGTTTTAGCCGATTCAAACGAGGAGAGAGAGTGCATTGAATCGATTCAATACATTGGAGAGATCGATTCGAAGCATTACATAACTCATATGAGCATTAAACAACTACATAGGAGAGAGTGCGGTTGAGAGAGGATGTTATTATTTTGTGGTTTTTAATGTAACGTGGGTCCCAGTTATTAGTAGGAATCGGTTTAATACATTTGAGAAAAATAAACTTAATTTCTAAAATATTTAGTGACATAACTTTAAATCAATATCGGTTCAATACACTAAAAATACTCGAAGGCACCACCTGTGGGCTCAATGTGTGCCTGTGACTCAATGACTGTACGGAGCCGGCGTTGACGTTGTTGTATTGATTGGGGCTATTGGTTTTGACCAAAGGAGCGGTTAAGAATACTCCATTTGCAAATTGGTTGCTGTGTGGGACGCGGATCTGCCGCAGTTACACATCAGTTTCGTGTATGTGCCAACCGTCGGATCAAGAATTGACGATCCAGATTGACCACCGGAAAAAGTAGATCTCAGTTCCAGTTAGGCAAATAGTAGTTTTCAGCATGACAGGGGGAGCTTACAGCGTGTGTGCAAGTCTATGATTTTGCTGAAATTTCACCTTTTTTTTAACGACAAGGGAGTAGTGCACTTTCAAGCATTTAATTAGTTATACTAGTCATCGACCCGTGCGGATGCGCGGGCTATATGGTTTCAACGATATTATGTTATTGATAAAAAAAATTCCATTAGCAAACTTTGGTTCTCATTTCTTTTACTTTTTCTAATTGTTATATATTTCTAATTTATTGCCTCATGGCCCCAATATAGAACCAATATTATTATTTACGTGCATCCTAAGTACAAATACTATTAGTGTATGGATCTACATATATATGGAGTACACAAATTGTGATACTATAATATATATAAATTCCAAATTAAAATTTTATTGTCCAGGCATATGTAATTCCATTGAATATGTGAAACTAATACTTATATATTGAAAAAATATTAACTAATACTTATATATTGAAAAATATATATTTAGGAATTCATAATTAAAAAAAATCATGTTATACGAATATATACAAATTCACAAATGAGAATTCCGAAACAATTGTTATACCCAAGTATATCAATTTGTAATTAGAAATTGTAAAAATTGTTGCAAGAAAACAATAATATAATATATTAAGAAAATTTAGAATTCTAACCACAGGACAACCACCTTCTTTGAGTTGATCATGACATGGTGGGCTTCAGATACGATACTATATGCCATCTATAATTTTAATAATTAAAATCCCATAGTTATGAATTTTGAAAATTAGATTTATTTTTGTAATTATGCAATTATAGATATTCGGATATAAACCTTTAGATCCAAGATTTGAATATTCGTGTATCTATGCACAGCTTCACAATTTTTCTACGTGGATGCTACTTGTTTCGGGATTTTTTTGTTATTCACAAAGTCCTAATTGTAATTTGCATCTAGTATGCTGTCCATGGAGTCATATTTTGGTTTTTAGTACCGAACCAATATGCTCCATGCATGCGACCCAGAGTTCTATTTCTATGAAAATATGTTATTTCCAATCAAAATAATTATATATTATGAAAGTATATTTCATGGTGGGTCTGGTGATACCAATTACAAGTTGTTAATCGTGTTAATTGTTTATATATTGATGGTCAAATCTAAAAATATTTGACCGACACAATTTCTAAAACAACTTTTATTTGGAATCGAGGTAGTACTAAAAAGACATAATTATGAAGATAAATTAATAGCCAGAAACTTTTCCTTATAGAGCTTGGACTCTTCCCTGACGCGGTTGTCGGACTCCTGTTTTTTGGTTACTGCTATCCAATAGGAAAGATTATTTAACCAATGCCGACATCATATTCCATATTAGCAAAGGATATGTTTGGTAGTTTGAGAGCAAACCGTGTTGTACTCAAACACTCGTGCATGTTTCATGTTTCGGATGTGTTTAGAAGGATCCAAGCCATCACAAAGTTCTATTTTTAGTACAAACTCTTATGGATGGTTAGAATTTTTCCTTTTTTCTGATTAATGTGAGAATTTCTAGCCTTTTTCTTTTTATCTGATTACCTCCTAGGATTAATATGGAGACTTCTAAGAGAGCCTCTAAGATCAAATCTAAAAATATTTGTCTGACACAATTTCTGAAATAACTTTTATTTGGAATCGAGGTAGTACTAAAAAGACATAATTATGAAGATAAATTAATAGCCGAAAATTTTCCTTATAGAGCTTGGACTCTTCCCTGACGCGGTTGTCGGACTCTGTTTTTTAGTTACTTCTATCTAATAGAAAAGATTATTTAATCAATGCCGACATCGTATTCCATATTAGCAAAGGATACGTTTGGTAGTTTGAGAGCAAACCGTGTTGTACTCAAACACTCGTGCATGTTTCATGTTTCGGATGTGTTCACAAAGTTCTATTTCTAGTACAAACCCTTATGGATGGTTAGGATTTTTCATTTTTCTCTGATTAACGTGGGAATTTTTAGCCTTTTTCTTTTTCTCCGATTAATGTGGGAATTTTTAGGCTTTTTTCCTCCTATGATTAATATGGAGGCTAGAGTCTCTAATTAGTATAAATATAGATAGATAGTTAGTAGAACTTTCGTTTAATTATTACTAGTGATCAAGCATGGTGGTGCGCATGAATTGATCTTGTCCTTGAAAACAGTAGCTAGTTAGAGGTATCAGTGTCCTATTAGGCAGACTTTTGAGCTCACAGGTTGATGATACGAGTTCCCTGTCCTCTGCTGTCTTTGTCTCTTGCTGTGTTCACTTCATGGCTGTACACTGCATTTCTTTCAGTGGTGTCGTCCTACCTACTGGACTTCAATGCCTTGCCCAACATATATCTAATCCATGACTTTGCTGACACTCATATTATCAGGAGACTATACATGACTTTGCTGACACTCCTATTATCAGGAGACTATACAAATGCTTTGGTTGCAGTGTGTACAGCTACTACAGAATACAGATACCTGGGTTGGGTTGAATTCTTTGCTGCATAAGCCAGTGCAAAGGACAAAATCCAGCTAAAAGCTCATTGTCAAGTATGTTTCATTTGTCGTTTTACTCCCAGTTCTCAAATCTGACTTTGCCTTCATATATATGTGTGTGTAGTCAGAATTCTGAAGATGCTCATGTTTATGTGAATTCAGTTGTCAAGACTGAAATATTATCATACTGGTGAACTCAGTGTTGCAGCTGGCATTTAGTAATTAGTACTCTTCAGTTTAAACCATTCAAAGGTGGGAATATTAGTGTAAAACAAACAACAAACACCTGATTAATGTAATTTATGTGTGAAGAGAGAGGATCTCGTACAAGAGAAAAAAATCTTATCAAGGTGACTAAGAAAATATGTTCAGTTGTTTTCACTCCCAGATTCCTTGTCTGACTTTGCCTCCTTTACTCTGCAAGAATTTCAAGGTGGTAGCATCTGCAGAACAGGCAATTTAGCAGTCTAGCATTCATATTGATACCTGAAAATTGCAGTGTTGCAGGAATTTACCTCTCTTCATCTGAAACATTCGGCAATAATGTGAAAACACATTTGATGTATGAAGCGTCGGTATTCTGAATAGAATCCTTGTTTCTGCTGCATGAAGTTAGAGCAAAGGACAAATCCAATAAGGCAAACCAGAAAGACAGGTTACATTTGTTCAACTGCGAGATCTTAAAATAGTGGCTTGACCTAACTTTATCTCTGAATCCAGCAGTTCATACAAGCGAAGTCGCAACTAGGTTTGCAAGGTTGCAGCATTTCACATTATTCTCTGCCGATCCAAATCATGCAACAAGTTTTGACGTTGCTACTTCTGTCCTGTATCCTACATGCGCTGCATCCTTTTTGTTGAGTGTACGCTTGATGTTCCCTCTCCATCTGACCAACAATGGATATACATGAAGCTTGCAGCTTGTAGGAGAAATCTGTCGATTTCGCTGTTTACTTCCATCAAGATTTGTCGTTGTCCAATTGGGCCGTGGAAGATTATTTGCGATGAAGTTTGTTCAAAGATCAAATGACGAAATGCGTTAGAATGTCGGCATGACTTAATGTCCATGTCTACTACTAGCAAGAAGTACAAACGGCAATTGAGGTGTTAGCTCTCCATCATGCACACACATTGTAGCAGTACCTGGTATGAATAACGCTTGTATAGTTGTATTCATCGTGAGGCTAACGAGTCAACATATATACACGTATATGTATGATATATATGCATATATACCCTTATACAACATCAAAAATACACAGGTAATAATAATACACAACACCCCCATCAAACTTATGTTGGATCAACAACATGAAGTTGGGAGAGATAGAAGCTTTGTTGGGCTCTGTTCTGTGCCTTTGTGAAGAAATATGCTAACTGAACATCTGAAGGCACATACTGAAGAGCAACAATATGGTCCTGCACATGTGTCTGCATGTAGGAAGCATCAACACCAATATGTTTGGTAAGCTCATGCTTCACCAGATCTCGAGCAATGTTAATAGCACCTGTATTGTCAGACAAAAGAGGAGTTAGTGCTGAAACATAAACACCAAAACCATCAAGTAACCGTCGTAGCCGAGTAACGACCACAGTTAACAAAGTCATAGCTCGCAACTCAGCCTCAGCACTTGAACGAGAAACCAATGTTTGCTTCTTAGTCTTCCAAACAATAAGAGAACCGCTAACAAAAACACAATAGACATAGAAAGATTGGCGATCAGAGTAACTACTAGCCTAGGTGGCATCAGAATATGTCTGGAGCTGTAAAGAGCTCGAGCGAGGAAAAAAGAGATGACGAGTGATGGTTTCACGAAGATATCGTAGAACACGAAGAAGATGACTATAGTGGAGCTAAGTGGGAGCAGAAACAAACTGAGTCAAGATATGCACATGGAACAAAATATCAGGACGAGTGACACCCAGATAAACAAGGCTCCCAACAAGATGACGATAGTGAGTAGAATCAGCAAGAGGCTCACCATCAGTGGGCCGAAGATGAATATGAAGCTCCATGGTAGTCTTAGCTGATCAGTAAGAGAAGCACGATCAAGAAAATCCTGGATATACTTTTCTTGGGACAGATAGAAACTCTCAGGCGTAGAAATAGCCTCAACCCCAAGAAAGTAGCAAAGAAGACCAAAGATCAGACATTAGAAAATTGCTCATTAAGACGCTCCTTTGACAAAAGTGATGTACTGAGAATCATCTCCAGTAATGATCATATCATCAATATATAAAAGAAGAAGCGTCTCACAGCGAGACGAAGTATGAATAAAAAGAGTAGGATCATGAGCACTAGCGAAAAATCACCAGCCGCAGTGACAACAGAAGAGAAATGATCAAACCATGCACGAGGAGCTTGCTTGAGGCTATAAAGAGATCGGTGAAGGCGACAAATCATACCCTCAGGAATAAATACCCCAGCGGTGACTGCATATAAACCTCCTCACGCATCTCACCATCGAGAAAAGCATTCTTGACATCAAGCTGAGAGATGGACCATGCCTGAACAGGCACCACGATAAGAAGAGTGCGAATAGTGATCATGTGAGCTACAGGAGCAAAAGTGTCATTATAACCACGATCATACTCCTACTGAAACCCACGTGCCACGAGACGAGTCTTGTAGTGATAAAGAGAACCATTAGAGCGTGTCTTAACATTGTAGACTCACTTGCACGTGATAGGAGTAACACGTGCGAAAAGAGGGACATGATCCCATGTGCCAGTATGCTCAAGGGCAGCAATCTCCTCTGCCATCGCATGCTGCCACTCCTGATCAATAGCAGCATCATAATAAGAGGTCGGTTCGGCAAGAGCAGCAACAGGAGGTCGAATAGTTTGGCGATTACGAAGAGTATATCGAAGAGGAGATGACGCGTCAGAAAAATCCCCAACTCGTGGACGGCGAGTGTAGTAGAGAGAATAAAAAGGAACAAAGTCAGGAGAAACATTTGGAGAGGGTATTGGTGGCGAAAGAGGCGCCGACAGTGAAGGAGCCGCCGACTGGGAAGGAGGCGCAAGAGAGACCAAAGGTTGTAGTGGAGGTGTGATGGCTACGGGTTGGCAGGAAAAGTCAGAAAAGAAAGTGGCTCAACGAGAGATGCAGGAGTGGTGGAAGGAGAAGGACGAGGGTAGAAAGGATGAGACTTATGAAAAGTGACATACCGAGAAATTCGCATCTGTCGGCCAACAGGACCCTAACAACGATATCTCTTATGCTCATGGCTATAGCCTAGAAAAACACACCTGATGGACTGAGCAGTCAGCTTAGTGCGCTTACGAGGTGCAAGAAGAACACAACACACACACAAAAAGAGGCGAATACCAGAATAATCCGGAGTCTTGACATAGAGACACTCAACTGGAATCCCTACATGAAGAGCAGAAGATGGCTGAATATTGATCATGAAAGTAACAGTAGAAACAGCCTCAGCCTAGAAGTGTGGTGGAACAGTAGAAGCAAACATAAGAGCATGAGCTGTCTCAAGAAGGTGACGATGCTTTTGTTCGGCCACACCGTTCTAGGCATGAGCACTAGGGCAAGAAAACTAAGAGATAGTGTCATGCTTAGCAAGAAAACTACGAAAAAATCCCAACAAGTATTCCTCAGCAGAATCAGCATGAAAGACACGAATAGGATAGTCAAACTGAGTATGGATCATGGTTGTAAAATTCTAGTAGATGGATAGAACCTCACTACGAAATGACATAAAGTATATCCATGTGTGTCTAGAAAAATCATCAATAAAAATTATATAATATCAATGACCTCCTTTCGAAATGAAAGGAGTCGGACCCCATACATCAGAATGAACAAGATCAAAAAAATATTGCGACACTGGCTTATTGGAAGGATAGGGGAGTTGAAACTGTTTACCAAGCTTACAACCCTAATAATTTAGAGAAGCATCACCAGACACAGACCCTAAAAGACCACAACAAACTAAAGAAGATAGACGCGGCCCGCAAAGTTGTCCCAAATAATGATGCCACTGACAGGGGCATCGGAAGCAAGATGAAGTCAGTCAAACTCCCATAGACGCCATGAGTCACGACAGCAAGGGTCAGTACCAACCAAAGTCCCCGTGCGTTGATCCTGAATAGAATAAGAATAAGAATCGAGAATAACACGACAACCATGATCGGTGAGCTAACCGGAAGATATGAGCTAGATAGTTAGTTTGGGAACATAAGAAACAGCAGGAATATGAAAAGAGGAATTCAAAAGAGTGTCTCGTCATGCGACAGAAAGAGAGGTACCATCTATTGTCTAAACAGTGATAGAAGTAGCTAAAAGAACATTGGAAGTGAGACTGGTGGAATCATATGTCGTCTGAAAGGAAGCACCAGAGTCAAGAATCTAAGGTGATATACCCGAGGAAGAAAAAGTAAAAGGTGATCTCTTACTAGAAGACTGTGCAGCAGAACCAATAGAACCGGACGGTGTAGAAGCAGCTATGCGACGCAGCAGTGTGAGAATATCCTGAGTGTCAGAAGCACCGGAGTTCCTATGAGAGGAAGAGCCACCAGTGCCCTTTGGAGGACGATCACCACAATGTAAATCCTTCTTCTTCTTGTAGCAGAACTGCTCCACATGTTCATCCTTGTTGCAACAGGTGCAGTGGAGTTCCCTACCAACATCAGCTGTCATTGGTGAAAACACCACTTGTGAAGGAGTAGCTGGAGACGTAGCAGGTATAGAAGCTTGAGGAGCTGCCATAATCGAAGGAAACGACAGCGACGGCAGCAAACCCACAACATGAAGGCGAATCTCCTCAGCATGAACAGATGCAAGGGCCTTCAATAGAGTCACACGAGGGTGGCACACCAGTAACTAAGCACGAGTCTGCTCATACTCATCCCGGAGATGTGTTAAGAAGTCGTAGATGCGACGAAACTCCAAGTGAGACTGCTGACCCTAACAACACTGATAAGTGTGGTAAACATCCGGTCCCAAAAAAGTCAATCTGACGCCATACCACGAACAACTGGGTATAGAACTCCTTCAGAGTGGCATCTCCTTGCTGCAACAACTGCTCCTGACACACAACAGCAAGATACAAGGAATCATCAGACGGCTCGTAGCGGTTACGCAGATGCACCCACATCAACTGTGCTGAAGCCAACCACATCTCCAGTGAGATGCACTGCCATGCTAGCAACCAGAATAGTAGAGGCACGAGCATCCTCATCAATTTATATCTTGTAGGCACCATACTGAGTCTGAAAAATTATCCATGACATCCTCAAAAACCTCAGATACCTCTTTACGAGTGTCTTCGGAAGCATCCTTCGGGAGCACGAGCTCAATAAGTGGAACAGGTTGAGGCGGACAAGGTAGCTCACCAGTGAGAAAATCCCAAAGACGCTGACCACACATGTGAAGGTGCATGTGCTGAAACCAATCCTGATAATTGAGACCATCAAAATCACCGGGCACCGAGGAACAAAAACAGTGACAGAAGTGGATGAGTTTTTTTTTTACCTTTTTGGGTCAGGCCGACTCTGACTAAAACCGAATGGCCTACTTCAGAAGGAAACCCGAAGGCGCATGACCTGCAATGAAGGAAGAAGAAGGCGCACGGGGGGGGGGGACTGGGGTCCCCCTTGGCGGCGGCGGCCCGATCGACGGCTCGGGCGACCGGTGGCAGAGAAGAAGCATTCGAGCTCGGGCTCAGGGCGACGCCGGTAGGCGGTGAGGTAGGATCCACGGCCGGCCATGGGTAAGCGACGTCGAGGCGGAGCGAAAGATGGCGTCGGGCGACGAGGCGACCGACAGATTCGGCAGCGCAGATAGATTTGCGCAGAGGCGAGTCGGGTTCACGTCGAGGCAGAGCGGAAGACGACGTCGGGCGACGAGGTGATCTCCAGATGAGGCGGCGCAGATGGATCTGTGCAGAGGCGAGTCGGGTGGCTGCGTCGGCCTCAGCTACGTGACGTGATGAAGATGAAGTAGAGGCGAAGTCACCGGGCAAGAACCTGCCGACCCATAACGACATCGGCGACCGAACGGGCGGGTGACGATGGAGAGTGGCAGCGGTTGGAGAAGACCAGCGGCGATAGTGGGTAGCGGATGGAGAGCAGCGACGACTGAGGAAGAACAACGGCAGCGACGGGCAAAACTAGGCGACGACTAGAGAAGAGAACCAACAGCGGTGGTGGCTTGATGAAAAACCCTAGGTACACTCTGATACCATATTACGAATAGCGCTTGTATTCATCGTGAGATCAATAAGCCAATATATATACAAGTACAGATATAACATATATGCTGATAACCCCTTATACAACAAGGAAAGTACATAGGTAATAATAATACACATCTAACGTCATGAACCACATCCAGAGGAACAGATTTGCGGTAATTATCATTAAAATGTCATTGTTCCATTTTTTTCTGGTAAATTCAGCAAGTATTTAAACATCTAAATCAAGTAACAGATCAGTCATCAAGGTCAACAATGGGGATAATTAATTCCCAGTACTTTTTAAACGACTGAAGATGTGAATGTCTGAATGATCATTCAGAGAAAAGGCGCAAGTTAGTATTTGTGCAACATTTCCTTTTTCACTTCTTGTCGCTTCAATACGAAAAACATTGCAAAAAAAAAAGAATTTGAGTAATTCTTGTTGATTAGTCATAGTCAATTTTCTGTTACTAGTTAAGGTATCATATTCTCGAGACCTTTTTGTTCAACCCGGCATTGTTCCAAGAATCTTTAGATGCACCAAACTCTGTTGATAATTCTTTATCCAGCAACGTGCATTCGCTGTTGTAACACCAAAGCGTAGGCACTTGCCCATGCTTCTTCTCATGGGCATAACATTAACCATATGAAAACGACATCTCTCAACTTCTGATATATCTAGGCTAATCACAAAAGCAAGATTTAGGGAGAAAAAAGTAGAAACAAAGCACATGCCACATAAAAAAGATTAAATTTGCAAGCAATTCAGCCAAATTCTACAGGAGGCAAGCGGATATCGGAACACTCCAATAAGCAAATATATTAGAGCTTCATGCATCGATCAGTTCACTCACACTAAGGAAAATTAATTTCATCATCTTGCAACCACCTGTAACTAACTACAAGAGATCGAACGATCCTAGAACCCGAAAGGCCCAAGATTTGCAGTTAACCCATCGCTGTCAGGCCGCTGTTCAAGCCATGCGAGACACACCCGGATGATCCAGGCGGCCAGCGCCCACGCGAAGTAGGGACTAGCTAGTGCACCAGCAGTCCAGCGGCAACAGAAAAACTAAAGCTGATTTGCAGGACGAGATAAGATCAATCGCACCTGTGATAGTGAAAATTGGATTTGAAATGAGCTGGAAACAAAATCTAATTCTACTAGAATATGTATTTGAATCCATTCCTAGGAATCAAATTCATTTCTTGGGAGCCAAACGGGGTGTGAGAGAAATCAGAAATATAAAGACAGGCTAGGGGAATCATCAGTGACAGGACCTTTTTGCAATGTTCTTCTAGAGCAACGCAACTTCAGGAATTAATTTAGAGCCTGCACAATGGTGCGATATCAACTGTCTGTGAGATCTATCATGCAGAACACAATATGATGTGGAGGAGAGAGCGGGAGCATAGAAAATTGAGTCACATCTCATGTTAGTAGTCGACTATAATATGAAAAACAAGACACATTATACATGAAGGAACTGTCTATATAAACATATAAAATGACCATCCATGGTAAAAGATGTCTCTAGTCTTATCCATAGATTGCATGGAAGGATACTATAGACAATCAGTGGCGGATCCATAACAAAAATAACCGGGGGTCCTTGAGGCAAAATGAGTCGCATTAGGCTGGACTGTGACTTGGTATGTCCTCTCGTGTTGGGTTTAGAGTGTCCAAACTATATGTATATGGATATATCTAAAGAAAAATGATTTTTAGACTCGGTGTCTTGTGCACTCTGCTAGTCTACCGTAGATCCACCCCTGTAGACAACAACAATTGTCTACATCATTGTTCATGTTCTTAAGCTATGATTTACCAGGGATTAGGGAATAATTATCGCTCCATCGATCGTTCTTAGGCCATTGGCCTTTTGCCGCCCGTGGCAAAGCTACCCCGGGTATTGGATCTTCCACTGGGGTGAGGGATCCGATGCGGTGTAAACAAGCGGCTACAGCCAAAAAGAGTAGGGCACTATGGAGCAGAAAGGAGCTCCTGAAAGGAACTCGCCTAACGGGTGGAAGTTACTTGCAATTTTGAGATGACGGTTTTTTTTTTTTTTGCTTTCGCCTTTTTCTACTTTTACCCCCTGCGTCTTCAATCATGTTGTGATGATATTGTTCGGCGGTGCTTTTTGGTAGCAACTGTCCCGATGTACTACATCTTTTTGGCCATTCTTTGAGACCTAAAGAGAGGGAAAAAACATGGAGAAAACAGTGCATGTCTTTGACCTTTAACCTCTGTCGGTGTCGGTGACGGATTCAGAATTAAATATTAGATATGGCGGTATCGCTTCCTCACCGAACACCGCTTCGTCGTTAGAGTTTGATCGCTCAGTCCTCGCTTGATGGTTCGACGCATTGTGTTGAGTTTTTGTTCAACTAAACTCTTTTTTAAAGAACAAGTGCTCAATGAACTAATAAAATGCATCCTTTTGGAATATGTAAACATCTTAGACGCATTAAGCACTCATATTACTCCATGTATATCTTTTCATGGTTCTTATGAATTTGTGATTATGATTTATGATGATTGCTTAGTATAAATCCTAAAAAGTACAAATCAAAGGAAGGGAACACCATGCAAATACTTACTATTAAATTTTGACATTGCTACTGCGCCGCGCCGCTGCCCATGGGCCACGGCCTGTGCCTACCGCCGCCCACTGCTGGCCCAGGAGCAGAGCCCAGTCGGCCACCGGCAGCGCTAGCCACTAGGGAGCAGGCAGCAGCACCGCCTACGCTAGGGAGCAGCGTCACCAAACACCTAGGAGTAGAGCCACCTGTGCTCCGTCGGTCGTTGCTCGCCCTAGCTGGCACCAGCGCTTGTGTCGTCACTCGCCCAGCCAAGGAGCTGCCCACGCCGCACGCCCACCTGCGCCCGCGCTCCGCCGCTCGCGCTTCGCCACCGCCTAGGGCTAGGGTTGAGAGCATACTTATCAATTCCATTCCGGCACCGTCCGGAATATCTGGAACATGCCATACCAGCACTTAAACTGGCACAATGCAGCCTCGATCCCGTACCGGTCAACACCAATCATTCCGGTACTGGGCAAAATTGAAGTGACCACTCATTTGAATCACTTCAGAAGTCTCAGTCCAATACTACTCCTTCGGTAAGTGAAATTATGCTAGACTGGTATGCTAGACTATGGTAAAATATTTGAAAATATGAACTCCTATTGTATTATTTAACTACGTAGGACCTTTATATTTATAAAGTCATTGAACTATGTGTCATTTTTATTCTATGGTTATGTATTTGAAGTGAAATTATGTGTGCATATATATATATATATATATATATATATATATATATATATATTAACGGTACGCCGAAATAGATCGATACCGGCGTATTCCATACCAAGTGGCAAACTGGAATGACATCCTGAATGGAATTGACAACTATGGTTGGGAGAGAGAGTGGGAATTGGGAGTTTGTGGAATAGGGATTGGATTTGGAGGCAGTGAGGCACCAGCGCGGTAGCCGGTTACTCGGTTGGGCCGCGGAGATGTGAAGTTAGCCCATGGCCAGCCTAGCAACAGAGGGTATCAGGTTCTAGCCGTCTAGGAAGGATTGAAGGTCAGGGGCTCGGAGCCAATCTCTTCTCTAACGCTAGTGGTACCAGGGAAGCAAGGAGGGAGGAAGGACCAGGGGTAGGGGGTTTTCAGACTAGAGGAAGCTCTGGCAGATGCTAGAGCTTGCCATAATGGCAGGTCCGCCCCTGGCCTCCGACCCTCGTAAAGTAAAAAAAAACGTGAAGGGAAAGTTTGCTCACGAAGAGATCTCATGAGCATTGTGACAGAAAATGGATGAATACGACGAGGAAGTGAGTATACAATAGCGGCAGTAGAATAATGGGATGGGTCCGATTGGTGCGAGAGTAAGGGGATGATGATGCACAAGATGGGCCCACGACATTAATGACGGGTCGGAAGTAGGCGATATTGTGTCAGACCATGTTTTGACCCTCTGCCCTACCCGCCCCACGCACACTTGCGCCCCCTTGTGAGCTGAGCCCGTCGCATCACCTTTTCTCCCGCTCACGCTGTCCGGTCGGGCTACCCAGTAATTGAATTGATTCTTGTGTTCTAAATGAAGCATAAACTTATGAAATTTCTGGTTCCAAACACGACGTATAGCATTTTGTGTGTGTGGGAAACTAGGCGCTCATTTGGTATGCGGAGTTTCAAAGGATTTGGATCATCTGCAATAGCAGGAGTTGTGGGGACAGTAAAATGATTCTGTTACCGTAAATAATGCACAGTGTTGTAACGATGGTACTCAGAGCTAAGTTTTTTTCCCCCACGACACAGGTGTTGTAGCGCTAGATCTGAGCCGTTGGATTTCAATATGACAGCTGGGAGATGATCCAATACATATGACTATTCGTCCTTTGCATTTCGTGCTCTAACGTAGAGAACCTGAATCTCATTCCAGTTTCGAGGTACATATATGCATCCCTGTCAGTGGAAAAGAAAGGAACAATTTAGTGTACAAATGGAACGATGTTTCTGCTTCCTATAATACAAGGGAAAACTAACGCGTTAATTAAGGCGAGCAAATGAGATTCATACGAGGCTTGAATCAAATCACTCGCACAGTCGCACCTGCAGAAGATTCCTTGCTGCCCTGTGCTGGGTGTGCATGGCGTGGAAATGGACCCGCGGCATTGAAGAACAAAAGTCCGATAAACTACAGTAATTTGCATTAAAAGTACGCTCTCATCGAGATTGTTACAGTGTTTAAATAATATTTCCACGGTAACAAATCGCATCCGTGTGTTCTGCTTTTGGATCTGATGACTTGAATGCTTAATGTATAGCACTACAACATATGCATTTTGTTCTTCGATGGAGAGGAGTCGTTTCGGCATGCATCGGCCATGGATGCAGAGCTCCCTTTGCATGCTTTGGCTTCGCTGTGCAGTGCAGTGCAGTGTAGGTCGTGGTTGCTGCTATGCGAGTTTCACGTCATCGCATCGCATCTGCACCAACTTTTCAAGCTTCCCACGTTGCCAAGGAACAATAGTGCGCGAACTGAAATCTCCTGTGCTCCCACGAAAAAGGCAACCAGCAAAAGTGGCCGTCAGGTAGATTCGGTCATATTTTACAACGCCACATCCTAATAATACCCATTTTGTTATTGGCAGAGCTCCTGCCCTTGTTTAAGCCAAAAATCGTCATAAGTTAATGCTTTGAGTTCTTTTACGACACACATAAATTAGTATAGATCATTCCTTCTTTTAGATCCAACAGATTAGCTAGATTAGTTAAGATCCCAATTGTATCAAGTACTGTGGTAGCAACCAAACGAGGAGACTGCCCTCACGGAGAGAGAGAGAGAAAAAAAATCGATCATTGTGTTACGATGTAAAGAACATGTCTTTTCATCAAATTGAGGATGTATTACCATGATTTTTCTGTAATCACTGGAATATGTCTGGTTGCTAATTCAGTTTGGAACGAATCTCATTCACCCCCAACTTGCATCCAGTCCAAATAGCGCTTACCGCTTAGCACGGTCCATGTGCCTATCCTACTGCAAAAGTCCCCGTAGGTCCTAGCGAAAATGAGATCTAAAGATTCTAGCTCTTAACACCCATAGATTGTACTGTACTGTGCTAATCCTCTGCTCCTGGATGTAGTCATGTAGATGTTTTCGTTGAACATTTCTCCTCCGAGTTCCATTAGTTACGGCTAATGACTACCGGCTTCAATCACAAGTACTAATAGTGCTGTAGTAGTAAAATCAAAGAAAAGAAAAGACTGTACCGTTGCATACTCCGTGGTTACCAGTGGCCAATCTGACCAATATTGTGTGCAAGCACGATGGAAAATTCGTCCACCCGGTTTTGGTTTTATTAATTTGCTTGCATAGGGTTTTATTAATTTGCTTGCATAGAGAATTTCTCTGATTCCCACATAAACTGAAGTTCATGTGTTCTAAGCAGGACTATCTAATTATGATTAATATTTTTTTAAAAATATATATATTTTATTGATCATGTCAAAAACATAAAAGGGTCGAATGTACAAAAGAGATTAGTGAGTTGAATTAATACCGTATCCCCAACAAACAAGACATGTCTCTTGATGAGTCAAAGGCTCACAAAGCACTCATTTATGTCCCTCTGGCCTGTTTCGGTTAGCTCACAGTTACTAGATTGACGAGGTCTAATAAAAGTTTAAAGCTGACAAGGTCTTATATGGGTTTCTTAAAAAAACATTTTTAACAGTACTGTCTCTAATTTTGCTATAAACTTCACGTCACTAAAAGACAGATTTAGAGTTAAAACCTTCAATAAAATCTAGCAATTTGTCTCTAACATTCGTGATAAATTTATAATATTAACACTCATTCATTCTTCTTTATACTCTAACATTCGTGATAAATTTATAATATTAACATTCCTCTCTTTTCACTGGAGATATTATACTATTAAAGATACCATAACAACAAAGTAATACAATCATGCACGCTCCATCCATTGTGCACTAGTCTTAAATTCTTAACCATCCCATTGAAGCCTCAACGCTACAGGCACACAATCTTTAATTAGGAGGAAGACGATCGATCATCCACAAACGCATCTTTCACCTCCCGGGAGGGGCCCCGTCAACGTCAAATCATCCCAGCCAGTTTATACGTACTAGCAAAGTCCCCACTCCCCAGCCATGGCGGATCCTCAACCCATCACCCATAAAAGGGAGGCCAACTACTATCTTTCTACGAACTCCTCTCTCTCTCCTTGCTCCAATCTACTCTACTCACTCCCCCAACTGCCGTGAATCCTCTCTCTCTCTCTCTCTCTCTTCTGTTTGAGCAAGAGAAACTGAGGTGAGCTCCTCCATTCCCCAAGCGGCCAAGCGCACCAACTCCTTCTAGAGGCCGACGCAGTCGGTGCCATTCAATGCCATGCACTGACACGACACAGATAACGCCACCCCTTTAACTCTCTCTCCCCTTCTTCTCCACTTCCCGACGCGCGCGGACTCGCTCAGCTCGCGCGGGAGCCCATGCGCGATGCGCCCATGCACATATCCTCCACCCGCGCCGCATACGTGCGCCCCTGCGTGTGTGAACGCAGCTGCCCTGCCTGCTCATGTCGTACTACTCCACAAAGGTTGACGACAACTAGTGGTGGTGGTATCCAGTGAGAAGTGTGCAGACGCCAAGGAAGTAATGGCGCGGCGTTTCTTGGTTCCGGCTTCGCTGGTGGTGGTTCTGGTTTCTTGCTTGGCGGCGGCGGCGGTGTTGGCGTCGGCGGTGGGTGACGGTGACGGTGATGTGCTGTTGGAGGTGAAGAATGAGTTTGTGGATGATCCCGAGGGGGCCTTGGAGGGTTGGTCAGGGGGCAGCGACTGGACGGGGTTCTGTTCCTGGAAAGGCGTGGCGTGCGACGCGGCGGGGTTGAGGGTGATTAGCCTCAACCTGTCCGGCGCGGGGCTGGCCGGACCGGTGCCAGGGGCGCTCGCGCGGCTCGACTGGCTCGAGGTGATCGACCTGTCCTCGAACAGGCTCACGGGCCCCGTTCCGGCGGCGCTCGGGGGGCTGGGGAGGCTCGCGGTTCTGATGCTCTACTCCAACCAGCTCGCTGGCAAGATACCGGCGGCTCTGGGCAAGCTCGCCGCGCTCCAGGTGCTCCGCCTCGGCGACAACCCGGGGCTGTCGGGGCATATACCCGCCGCGCTCGGGGAGCTCAGGAACCTCACAGTACTCGGCCTCGCTTCGTGCAACCTCACCGGAGCGATCCCGAGGGGCCTTGGGAGGCTCGCCGCGCTCACGGCCTTCAACCTGCAGCATAACTCCCTGTCCGGCACGATACCGCCGGACATCGGTGGCATGTCCAGCCTCGAGGTGCTCTCTATCGCCGGCAACCAGCTCACTGGCAAGATACTGCCGGAGCTTGGGAAGCTCGCCGATCTCCAGACACTAAACCTGGGCAACAACTCGCTGGAGGGCGCCATGCCGCCGGAGCTCGGCGCGCTCGGCGCGCTCGTGTACCTCAACCTCATGAACAACCGCCTCTCTGGGCGCATCCCGCGCGCGCTCGGCGCGCTTTCGCGCGTGAGCACGATCGACCTGTCAGGCAACATGCTCTCCGGCGAGCTCCCCGCAGAGCTCGTCCGGCTTCCAGAGCTCAACTTCTTGGTTCTCTCGGACAACCGTCTCACCGGCAGCCTCCCAGGCGACCTGTGCGGCGGCGGCGGCGGCGCCGACGGAGAAGAGTCCACTAGCCTTGAGCACCTCATGCTCTCGACGAACAACTTCTCCGGGGAGACACCGGAGGGGCTGTCGCGGTGCCGGGCGCTGACGCAGCTCGACCTGGCCAACAACAGCCTCTCCGGCGCCATCCCAGCCGCGCTCGGTGAGCTCGGGAACCTGAGGGACCTGCTGCTCAACAACAACAGCCTCTCCGGCGAGCTGCCGCCGGAGCTCTTCAACCTCACCGAGCTCAGGACTCTGGCATTGTATCACAACAAGCTCACCGGCCGGCTGCCGGACGCCATCGGCCTCCTCGGGAACCTCGAGGAGCTGTACTTGTACGAGAACCAGTTCGTCGGCGAGATACCGGAGACCATCGGGGAGTGTGCGAGCTTGCAGATGATCGACTTCTTTGGGAACCGGTTCAACGGGAGCTTACCGGCGTCCATCGGGAAGTTGTCCGAGCTGGTCTTTCTTGACCTCCGGCAGAACGAGCTGTCGGGCCTGATTCCGCCGGAGCTCGGCGATTGCCGGAATCTCGCTGTTCTTGATTTGGCAGACAATGCGCTCTCGGGAACTATCCCGGTGACGTTCGGGAAGCTCCGGTCACTCGAGCAGTTTATGCTGTACAACAACTCCCTCTTCGGCACCATCCCGGATGGCATGTTCGAGTGCCGGAACATCACGAGGGTCAACATCGCGCACAACCGGCTCGCCGGCAGCCTCCTGCAGCTGTGCGGCTCGGCGAGGCTGCTGTCGTTCGACGCCACCAACAACTCGTTCGAGGGCGGGATCCCGGCTCAGCTCGGGCGGTCGCCGTCGCTCCAGCGCGTGCGCCTCGGGAGCAACGCGCTCTCCGGGCCGATCCCTCCGTCGCTCGGCATGATCGCCGCGCTGACGCTGCTGGACGTGTCGAACAACGCGCTCACTGGCGGCATCCCGGACGAGCTCTTGCGGTGCACGCAGCTCAGCCACATCGTCCTCAACCACAACCGGCTGTTGGGGGCCGTGCCAGCCTGGCTGGGCACGCTGCCGCAGCTCGGCGAGCTGACGCTCTCCGCCAACCAGTTCACCGGAGCAATGCCGGTGCAGCTCAGCAACTGCTCCAAGCTCCTGAAGCTCTCGCTCGACGACAACCAGATCAATGGAACAGTGCCGCCTGAAATCGGCAGCTTGGCTTCTCTCAATGTGTTGAATCTGGCGCACAACCAGCTCTCCGGCCCGATTCCGGCGGCCGTCGCAAAATTGAGCAACCTGTATGAGTTGAATTTGTCGCAGAATTACCTGTCCGGTCCGATCCCTCCTGACATCGGCAAGCTGAAAGAGTTGCAGAGCTTGTTGGATTTGAGCAGCAACAATCTCAGTGGCAACATCCCTGCATCACTCGGGTCACTCTCCAAGCTGGAAGATTTGAACCTTTCTCACAATGCCCTCGTCGGAGCAGTGCCGTCGCAGATCGCCGGGATGAGTAGCTTGGTGCAGTTGGACTTGTCTAGTAACCAGCTGGAAGGGAGGCTGGGAGCAGAGTTTTCCCGGTGGCCGCAGGGCGCGTTTGCCGATAATTTCCGGCTCTGCGGCAGCCCGTTGAGAGGTTGCAGCAGCGGGGCTGGCTGGTCAGCGCTGCACGCGGCGTCAATCGCGCTGGTGTCCGCGGCGGTCACGCTGTCAATTGTGCTCCTGGTGATCGTGCTTGTGCTGATGGCAGTGCGGCGGCGGGGACTGCGGTCGGGGGAGGTGAACTGCACAGTCTTCTCGTCGAGCCTGGGCAACACAAACCGGCAGCTCATCTTCAAGGGCTCGGCGCGGCGGGAGTTCCGGTGGGAGGCGATCATGGAGGCGACGGCGAACCTGAGCGACCAGTTCGCCATCGGCTCCGGCGGGTCGGGGACGGTGTACAGGGCGGAGCTGTCCACCGGCGAAACGGTGGCCGTAAAGAGGATCGTGCACATGGACAGCGACATGCTGCTGCATGATAAGAGCTTCGCGAGGGAGATCAAGATCCTGTACCGCGTCCGGCACCGGCACCTGGTCAAGCTGCTCGGGTTCGCCAGGCACGGCGGCGGCGTTGGCGGTGGCGGTGGCGGTGGCGGAGCATGCTCATCTACGAGTACATGGAGAACGGCAGCCTCTACGACTGGCTGCACGGCGGCGATCGCAAGAAGCGGGTGCTCAGCTGGGACGCGCGGCTCAAGGTCGCGGCCGGGATGGTGCAGGGCGTCGAGTACCTCCACCACGATTGCGTGCCGCGGGTCGTGCACCGTGACATCAAGTCTAGCAACGTTCTCCTCGACGGCGACATGGAGGCGCACCTCGGGGACTTCGGCCTCGCGAAGGCCGTCGCCGAGAACCGGCACGGCGGCAAAGAGTGCACCGAGTCAGCCTCTTGCTTTGCCGGATCGTATGGGTACATCGCTCCAGGTAAATTTCAGTTCCTGAAATGCTACAGCTACGAAAACTTCAGACATTAACAGATATCATGTACCGACCATGTGTGTACATTGCATATCTGCGCAGAGTGTGCTTACAGCTTGAAGGCGACCGAGAAGAGCGATGTCTACAGCATGGGCATTGTGCTCATGGAGCTCGTCACCGGGCTCATGCCGACAGACAAGACCTTCGGCGGCGACGTGGACATGGCGAGGTGGGTGCAGTCACGGACCGAGGCGCCGTTGCCGGCCCGGGAGCAGGTGTTTGACCCTGCCCTGAAGCCGCTAGCGCCGCGCGAAGAGTCGTCGATGATGGAGGTGCTCCAGGTGGCGCTCCGGTGCACAAGGACGGCGCCCGGGGAGAGGCCGACGGCGCGGCAGGTCTCCGACCTGCTGCTCCACATTTCGCTCAATTATTATCGAGCCGGCGAGCAGAAGCGTTAGGATTGCAAAGGCTGGAATGTGTCCTAGGAGCCTTTTCCCCTCTGTTTCTTATTTCAGCTAATTGCTTATCATTTCTTGCATGAACGAAGTAACAAAAAGTTGTGGTTTTTAGGGTGTGCACATTGAATCAAGCAAAAAATCCCTTCAATTGGATTGTTAACTGTCAATTTGGCTGGGTTTGGAGATTGTTTGTACAAGCATCTGAAAATGTCTACAAAATAAAAGTGTGAAAAATGTTAGTGAGAGTTGAGATCCTTGTACTACCATTCTGCAAATAGTTGAAACAGGTGTGAAACGTCACTTCGCTGCGAAATGAAAGAGACAGTACTGAAGTGCCGATAGGGTGAAACAATTGTTTACTCCAAACTTTTAATAGGAAGGCTTGGCAACAAGTCTAGGAGAATAATTGCGCTGAGCAAAAAGAGCAATGAAGAAAAAGAAATGTCTACTGATGGGGAGACGAATGATGTCTACTGATGGGGAGACGAATGAACGAGATAAGTGATGTTTCGCATCCGTAGAAGTAGAACCTCAAGACTTGATAGCAGCATCTCACAACTTGGATAGCAGCAATAATGTCTACAAATTTGAATAACTATGTACAAGCATAATTACTGGAACTGAGTAATTTTGCATCAGAGAGGTAAGCCATCAGATTTACGTACCATAACTGGCCTCTCATACAGCCAAACGATCACATCCTTTGTGAAACAACAGTTTATTACAATACCGCAGTCAAAATGCAGTTGATACAGCAACTACAGATGGATGGTCCAGACCATGTGTACTGACCACAAATAAAACTGAAAAAAGACTTGTTGCTGAAACAAATTTGAATAGCTAATCTTCTTCATCATCTGCAGAAAAGTAGAATAAAAGGTTAATAAGCACAATAATATCAAATAGTACCATATTTGTAGCTATTGATGTTACGCAGCATCAAGCAAATGGTTCAATTGGAAATGCATTTAACTCGTTTACAAACAAGCATCGTACTAACTTTTGAAAGTTATTTAACTTGTGCTCAGAATATTTGCGCATTCAAGCAAGCATAGGTACACAAACATTGTTGAACTCCACAACTGTTGAACATCAAACGTAAGTTTAATAATTATCATCATTTCTACAGGAAGGGTTCGTACAGTTTGGCTGTATTAAGAAAAAGAAAACCTAATCTCATTCACATTGATCATCCAGGCCCACATCTCAAAGCCAGACATCATGGCTATAACCTATACTTCGTGTTTGATTCCCACCTTGTTGCTACTAGATGATTTATCAAGAAGGCCAGGTAGACAAACAAATGGGAATGGCTACATCTGCATGTCTAGTTCATTGAAGCTACAACCAGAGATTAGTATACCTTGTCGTAGATTTGTCACGCTTCTACATTTTTGCAGCCATTTCTCTCTTCTTCTCTTTGCTCTCTCACTAAAACGGTATAACCTGGTAAATTTCCAGTCACAAAATCTATCTACTTGCAACCTTTGATCTGGTTTATTCAGATTAACAGAAATTTGTGTTTTTCCATTATTTGGTCCTAACCTTTTTCAAGATATCCTTGTCCTAACCTTTTTCAAGATATCCTTTAGTTTCCACGCAACCTCCATTTCTCGACCCAAAATTTTCCTGTTAGGCTGGTACTGCACCACCTATTTGGCTGTTTATCTGCCAATAAAAGGTAATGGGAAATTTGAAGTTTGTTACGATATTCGTTTCCTGGTTACAGATGTTAGCTATTTGTTATGTGCTGTGACCCTCATTTTAGAGTGACAGAGGCAGAAAACGTAGGAGGATTGACATTAAACAATGTCCTAACAAATGTGATGACTACTAGTTCTAGTGCACTAAGTGGAATGGAAATATTGTGCTAGAGACGATCACAAGTAATGGTCTTGCCACAGCTTATGAATCATTGCACAGTTAATATAACAAAGTTTTGTGGCTAGATTAAACAAAAGGCCAAACAGAACATTAAAAAATCCAAAATCAACAAAATACTCATGAGACCATGCAACATTTTCACAGATTCACAACAAGACATGTTAGGTTCAGACTTGTCCAGAAAATGTAGTCACAACAGGCTCAAGCAATCTCACGCAATCCAAGTACTGGATTTAGAATGGAGATAAAGACAGAGCTAGCAGAGAACTAAGGGTCTGTTTGGTATGGTACCAAATTTAATCCATCAAGTCTTACCAAAGTTTGGCAATGCCAAAATTTGGTCACCAAATTGGCTACCGATGATTTGGGCAAAAATTGGCAAGAAAGAAAATGAACTAGAGCCAATGGAGAAGACAATCTAACCAAAGTTTGGTAGAAACCAAATGGTTGCCAAATTCGGTGAACACTACCAAAATTTGGTAGGACAAGCGTTGGCGACAATTGGCAGCAAACCAAACAGCCCCTAAAACCCCCTCCCTGCAAGGTACCAACACCCGAGATCAAAGGTAGCCTGGAGATAGTAACAAGGGTTGGGGATCCCCATGGGCGTGACCACTTAGCATTCTTCTTGAGAACTAAGATTGCATTTTAAAGGAATTGTATTTAAAACAATCAATAAGTGAAGTATATAGATGTCAAAAACACAAACAAGATAATGATTTGTTCTATTTATTTGCAAGATGTTTCTTGTTTGTGGTTTTGTACTGATGACTATGTAACACACAATAAACAAACAGATGACATTTGCAAGGATGACTGTGGGTATGTCCCATGACAACCAATGAGTTAGGAGTAAATGCACCATGTTCATACTGAGCCCCATCTGGGAAATTCTCTAGAGACCCTCACTACCCTGTGGTTCACTGTCATCCACTAAGGGTGTGTTTGGATGGATAAACGAAGCTGAGCGGGATGGTTCGGTTCATGTGGACAGAGAGAAAACAGAGGAGGGGCAGAGGTTGGCGTGGGCGGGCTCGCCGGCGGCGAGGGACCTGTGGAGAGGAGGGATGACCCCAAAAATGGGTGCCCGCGGGGAAGAGGAGTCCAGAGGTGGCGGCGGCGCGGCCAGAAGTGGACGGTGGTGGCCGGGCGGCGGCGGCGAGCTGGGGGAGGAACGGGGGCGGCGGTTCTCGGGTGGGATAGGGAGGAAAATAGGGCGAGTGTGAGCGAGAGGGGGACTAGGGGAGCTCACCCATGTGATTGGTTAGGGGGGAGGCGGACCGAGGAGGCCTGGCGACGAGGGCCGGCGGCAGCGCGGTCAGCTCACTGGTGCGTCAACGCTATGGGGTAGGGAAGAGGGAGTGGGTGGTGGGGAAGAAAAGGGGAGGGCAAGGAGGTGCTTAAGTGGAGAGGAATCGAAGCAACACTCACCGGACGAAGAATGGCGGTTGTGGCGGCGGCTTTCGGCCGAAAACGAGGAAGGCGGCGCGTGGTGTTCCAATGGGGGAATCTTGGAATTAATGGAGGGGAAAGTGTCCTTGAGTGCCGGAACACGTCGTGACGTAGGTAGCTTGGGGAGAAGCACACTGGGGCAGCCGCAATGGTGACGCAGCGGTCGACGCGGACGGCGCGGGCTCGGGGAGGGAGCAGAGGGCATTGGGGGGACGCATGGTTCACTCATTTTCGTTGAACGAAATGGTACCGCATCTCAGTCGAATATTCCCTTCGGCCGAACGCTTTGGCCCTGGACCGATCGGTTGCATTTAGCGAACCAAACGCGTGAACATGCCCATTTCCCAAACCATCCGGTACAGTACCACTCCATTCACTCATCAAACACACCCTAACCTCAGGTGCAACAGTGTAGCAGCTTGGATCAAAATGAATTTTGGCAGAGATCTATATTTTCAAAGTGTGGAGAAATCTGGATGTTTTTCAGAAAGCTTTTAAGTTCATCCTAAATCCCCGATATCAATCATATCATATGAAAAATTTACTAGAGTTTTGAAATCCTTGAAATCCATATATTATTCCTTTGATCCAAACAAAGGTTGGGAGTGAATTTCGCCAATTAGCTCTCAAATCCAATTCAAGCCCTCAACACAATCAAGAAAAGATCTCCATGTTCAAGCAAGTTCTGATACATCAATTGTGTATGCCACTCAGAATGTGAAGTTAGTAATTCTGTAAATCTTGTATCTTTACTGTCCACAAGGCTGGTTGAAATAGTGCATAGCTTATCAAGCTGATTGGAAACAGATTATTGATGAACAATATTAGAGTTCATCAAGGAGTTTAAAAAACATTATTGTGATATACATGTAATTCTGTCAACAGCACTGCTGAGATCAGGAGGCACTACTAATTCTTCTAACAGCGTACATAATCAAGAATGCAAAGTCAATTCCTGAAGGAGATTGGAAAATAAAATTGACTACTTATTCTTCAAGTAGCATTACTTACATGATGGGATTATGTCACAAGCGGGCACTACCGATAACAACATAGCAAAATAAAAGAAAGGAAAATTCCAAAAATGTTGGAGGAAATGAGCACGAACCAAAGTAGCGCCGCTCGTTGGCTTGCTTTGCACGTTCAAGCATCTTGTCGAGGTCCTCCTTGAGCTTCTCATCCCACTTCACCAGTTGGTTCACGAACACCACACCCAGACCCATCCCCAACACATGCTCCCAAGGATCTAAAATTGGTGGAAAGAAAACCACATAAGGATGAATCGATCTTAGCAACAAGGCTGGGGCAGACATATAATATCTACAATGGAAGGACAAGTATCCGAAGCGAAAAATACTTCATTGTGACAGCATGCTCCCTCAAGTCAAGTCAAATGATAAATTTGTAGCATCATCATTTGTTCTGCAATCCAAACTTACAAATTTTGTAGACCTAATACCAACATTAGGCCTCAGCAAGCGGAGCCAATGAAAGAGCCCCAAATCTAGAGCTCACAAAACCTAAATCAAGAACCACATCGCATCTAGGACACCTAAGACCAACAGCGACGCCCAAAACACTACAGCGACGGTACAAACTACTACAAATCAGACGAAATCAAGAACCAGGACGACGGGTGGATTGCAGGACGCAACGCGGAGACAGATCAAGAGATCAAGAAAGGGGGAGATGCAGGGAGGGAGAGAGGGAGAGGGAGGGGCTATACGGCGCATGTAGGGGAGCTTGCGGAGGGCGTTAGAGTACATCTGGGTGCCCAGCCCCAGCAGGGCGCCGATGATGGTCGGCGTCGCCGGCATCTCGCTGCGGCCTGTGGCTGCGCTCGCTTCTCCTCGGGGTGGACCGGACGGCGTGGTGCGGGCGAGGTGCGGGGGCGTGTGGACGGCGAGCTCGAAGAGGTGCGCTTACCTACCTATTGGGCTTTGTTGGCTGCGGGGCCGCAAGTCCCGAGTCGAAGAAAGAGTGAGCGAAAAGAAAAGCCCATGGGCCGTAGTTTTTCCCTGACCTGTAGTGGATTTTTGTTTAGAATTACAAACCTCTGAAAAAAGAGCAAATTACAAGCAAAAAAAAAATCCTTGGTAAACGTGCAATAATTTTAAAGGACCTAAGTTATTTGCAACATATCCAGTGAAAAAGGCAATTGTGCGGTAAAAAATGCAAAATGCAACAAGGGGCGTTGGATCTAACTCGTGTGGCTCGAAACGAGGGTCGTAATTATGATTCGAATTCAACCGAATTTGAATGTCTCCATATAACGGAAGCTGAGGTGGGGGAGTAGATGCCAAGTCAGCATGGGGCTCACCCATGTGGCCGTAGTGATGTGGCCCATGTCACTTGCAGGTGGGTCCATATTGTCAGGAACCAATAAAAACCTTAAATGGATTTGCTGGTGCAAAGTGCAATATTAGAGTGGACATCCAATTACTTGGATGTCATCAACAGGTAATTGGACGTCGCTATATTCAAAAAATAGCGTGGACGCACAGGTACCCCGATTGGAAAGTGATATCATGTATCAACTTGTCAAGTTGTTAAGTTCTATGGTTGGTTGCTGATACGTGATGCCACTTCCCATTCGGAGTGACGAGTTAGGGCGCAAACCCTAGCGAACTCCTATTAATAAAGGGATATCACAGACAGTTTTATTATGGTCTCACATCACAGACGATTCCATAATAGAACCATCTGTTATAATATTCATACATAAATACAAATTTAGAAGTACATATGACACATTCACATATTAGTAAAGAATTATATATAAATATTTGCTAAAACTATGCTAAAATTAATAATTTTATGGTAAGTAGTTCAACACCTCAGCAAAGAACTTGGTATACTTATGCATAATCCTGCAATCGTCGTTGTAGAAGACGATGTAGTCGTCCCACTCTTCAATCACGCTGCAGCCGGTGCTCGTGCATGGGTGGCCGTCCTCCGACAGCGCCCACACCTGGCCCAGCAGCTCGGCTATCTTCTTCCACGCCGCCTACTAGACCATGTCCGCAGCGAGCCTCCGGCACCGCCTGCACTCCCGGTTGGTTCTCTTGTCCGTCTCACACCTGCCGCCGGCTAGCTCGCTCTCGACCTGGCTAATGTAGTGCTTTCCAATGTTGTGTGTCTCACCGGTCGTGTAAAAGAGGAGACCGATCACGTAGGCCGCGACCTTGTGGCCGGCGACGGTCGCCTGTTCAAGGAACATGAGGCCGTGCTGCATGTCTTGGGGCGCAAAGACAAGCGTGAGGTTGACGATGAAGCAGGCCTCCAGGTTGCTGGCGCTGGTAAGGTGGTTGACGACGGCTACGTAGCGCTCGTTATCCTGCCACTTCATTGCCTCCTTCTGTTCCAGCGCCACACGCCTCCCCACGATGTGCTCCTTGGACGCCTTGTACATGACCTTGCACTATAAAATTAAATACGACATAATCTTAATACAAGAATTACTCCATAAGAGAAAATTAAAAGCTATGCCAAATTAAAGTCATTGTTGCTAGTCAAATTTAGTTCAGAAATGGATATTGAACACAAAAAGAAATCAACACGATATTATTTTATGCCTTATCAACTGATACAACTTTTTGTTTTTCTCCTTTTATAGATTTTCAGAGGAATTACAATCAGGTTCTCTATCGAAACCTAAATTTGAAACGAACACCTGAAGCTTTCTGACAATTAACTAGGATATGATACGCTACAGTCATCTTCATAAACTGACTTTGAATAAAAATCGAACAGAATGTTGACTCCTTCAGACCTATCAAAAACAAAAGAACATAATACGTACGTGGCTCATAGGTTAGCAGAGGTTAGCAATGGGCTGAGGAGAGCTCGCGGCCACAAGGTCGACGACATCATGAGGAAAAGCGGCGAGCGATCGCCGACCTCCTCGCTGTCATGCTCCGCGTGCTCACAAATACCATGCGTGCTCACCATGGCGCGCGATGATCATTCTTCAAAAACATCGAAGAGACGTATCGTAACATCGGTGCGCTAGACGAATTATCACAGATGGTTATATTTAAAACCGTATGTGAAGTATGTAATCACAGACGGTTCTGATTAAAAACCACTTGTGAAGCATGTAATCACAGAAGGTTCTTATTAAAAAACCGTCTGTGATGCTTCAGTTGTAAACATAGGAAAAGGAGCATGAATCGTATTTATGAAAAATAATTCCCGAAAAGATGGTGATGCTTTGATTACCAATGGTTTATTACAAACATATTCTAATAAATTTTATCCGTTGAACTTCCGTCTTTATTCGTTAATTTAATCTTGCCACAAGTTGTTAAGCCTATAAATAACAATCGAAGGGGCGCACACACAGAACTAAGAAAAAATTACTCACAAACTTTCCATGTTTTCTTACTTCCATTTATTCTTAAAGTTCTCATCTCGATCCCTAGTAAGACAAAATTCACGGAACAAAGTGACTTTTCGTCCACCGTGCATGGAAAAAATAAAATCCATGGATGATCTATCGACTACTTCAATTTAGGTGGCCGAAAAGTCAATTTGGTCTATGGGTTTGAAGTCTTCAAGAAATTGGTAGAAGATCATATCACTACAATCACGTGAGCACTTCACTGTCTATGATGTGTAACATTTGATCGATCGATCACGTGAAGTACTTCTGCATTCTTCTATTGATCGGAAGTTACACGTCAAGACAATAAAGTTACACATGATACAGAATAAGGTGCCTACCGGATTACATATCTTCTGCTTTCTTCTGTTTGGGAAATCAGCTTCAATTCAATCACTTTAAAAGATCAATCTGGCCCGATCAGGAGTGGTAGTCGGAATCGGCTAATCAGTTGTTTCTAATTACAGACGGTTCCAATAAATATCTGTCTGTAAATTTAGTACTATCACAGATGGTTCTTACTCAGAACCATTCGTGATACTTCACATACGATTTTCAAGATGAACCGTCTGTGATATTACTTATTCACATACGGTTTTTAGCGCAGTCAGAAATATAGACGGTCGCTAAATCAAAATCGTCTGTAATTGTATTTAATACAGATGATTTTGGTCAACCGTCTGTAATGAGACGCCCAATATTACTCTTTTTGTAGTAGTGCTCCTCACCGACCACCCTTTTCCTCGTGAGCTGCCCGCACCTCTCAAGTCATCGGCTCTTTCCCACCCGGAGCCCATCCCTGCTGCCCAAGGTCCAGTCTTTGCTGCCGACCACAGATCCCATTGCTACCGCTGTCTTGCATCAACTGGAGCACAACCGACCACCGATGACCTCCACGGTAGACCACCGGGGTAGAATGGTCTTTTTGTCTCCAATCCTCTCTTTCAGGGCTTTTGAAGTCAACCTTTTATCAAACGCTTCACTTAGTCAGCTCCAGGTTACGAGAGGAATGTATCATTTGAAGAGCAGAAATTGAGAGTTAAAAAATGAGAAGCAGAGTCCTACCAAATATGCCCTAATTGAACATACCACTCCAATGTGAAAAACGTTAGGTAGATCGATAAAGACATGTATTGCCACCACGATATCTCATGTGTGTTCAGTTATGTTTGTGTGATCGTATCGCGTCTGAGACGTATGTCATGACACAGCGTGCACCTTTATTATATTTGCTTAAGACAAAGTTACATATATGTAGGGCCAGTAGTTACATGCTTGTAACAAGAAAAGACATTTTTGATGACGACGATGGGAGGAAGAAAGGCCATTTGCAGTGGCAGCTTAAGGCACAAGATTTTGGCCAGCTTAATTTTTTTTTGCCTTTGTTGATTAGGCGGCAGGTGCAAGAGGTTTCGTGTGCACACTGCACAGTGTTGGAGGATCTTGAGCAAGAAAAGAATAAGTAAAAAGGGAGAGAGAGAGAGAGAGAGAGGCCAATGGACAAGAGCTACTTGTCATGCCAAGTAATGGACGATGTCAAGCACAGCATGTTAGTGTTGGAGGTTTTGGTTTATATGTAGTCTTCTGAAATTTTGACTGGTAATCCCAATGCAATAGGAGCCCTAAGAGATTGTTACTTCTTTTAACCATGATTGAGATCATACATGCATGGTTAGTCCTGCTAGGATTAATTTTTACGGTTTTGCTAAACAACATTCGACCGTTTTCTTTTATCAAAATAGTTGAATTTTTATTTGTCCGACATGCTTTGAGATTTGCACTTATTCTCATTCTCATATGATGAATTGGATCCGAATTTATTATAATTTTTTCTTTGGAGCATAATGGGTTCACCACATGTCGTATTTTGTTGGTATAAAATTTTATTTTTGTCTTTATTTTTGCTCAATCTCTCAAAGCATATATATTAGATTTTCAATCATGTAATGGAAATATGTGTTATTAAGACTTTCAAGAATAATTACAGTGATTAAAAATAAAAATTACTGTAATAAATTAATGTAATTTATGTATAATGAAATTGTAAGTGAACTAAAATTCGACTGTTTTAGGCTGAGAAAACAATCAAATGTTGTATAGACAAACCCTTAATTTTTGGTGTAAGAAAAGACTAAAATGTGTACTTATTGATCAATCGCCAAAATCATGATTAGTCCTTGCTAGGATTAATTTTTGGTGTTAGAAAGGATAACAATGCACAGCTGATCAAGCGGTTACCGAAAACCAGCAGACCCTCCTAGCTAGATTTGGAACTCTACTCAATTATTCTACGATTCTTTAAATGTAAAGCGGAGTGATATAAGAGGGTTTATTCGATTGTGATGCATATTACGGTCTCATGTTATGGACATACTGTTGGAAATATACCCTAGAGGTAATCATAGAGATGATTATATTTTGTTATGTTCATAACATTAGATAATATGTTATCTTGTTCATGGAATAATATTGTTAATATTTATTATCAAGTACATGACTTGATTGTGAAACTATGTATTTCTACGACGATTATTCTTAAACGTTCCCTAGTCGAAAACATATGAGGACACATATCAATAGACTAATATATGTATTGGTTAATGACTATATTTCACAGGTTATAGATATGGAGATATCAAACCAATAATATTGACACATGTTAGAGAACATAGTGTTGGATATGACCCACCTTGAGATACTATTGAGATTGTTATGATTCTACGTGTCATTAGTTTGTCTCAAGCAATGATGATATATAATTCTTAGATCCGAGATCAACATGATTTCCTACACGTGTAATAACACCCTTAGGGGTTGCCAAACGCTACTCGTAATTGGGTAGTAATAAAGGCATCTTTCGGGTATGCTATGAAACATGCAGAGGAATGTGACTGGTCGAATATGAGATTTGCCCCTCCTAACATAACAAGAGAGATATCTATGGACCTCTTGTTGTGGTCGGATAAAGAAAGTGCATGACCATGCCACTAGTGGTCGAAGTGTCGACCATATGAAGTTACTCGACACTTGATCGAGAAAGTATTGAACAGTCCATGGATGACAAATTATCTCACTTGAAGTTCAACCAGATATCGTGAGGCAAAGGAAGAATATACAAGCAGGTCGTTCGGTTCGACCAGATACGAGCTGGTTGTATAGAGATATAAACTGGTCGAACATGGTCTCGCAATTGGTCGTATGGAGATACGAGTTGGTTGTAGACTGGTCGAAACTGATCGTAGACTAGTCGAAATTGGTTGTAGACTGGTCAAATGTAATCACAAACTGGTCGTAAGGAGTTACAAACTGGTCGTAACTAAGTATGGACTGGTCGTGACTAAGTGCGAGCTGGTTGTAAGTGATAAGGACCTAGTCTTAGATTATATTGCATTAAGGTTCGTCCAATATATTCTATGTGTGTTCGGGAATCATTATGTGCTGCTAGGTACCGCTGACGACTTGTGGTCGAAAAAAAGTTTCCAAGTCACAACCGATTACACATAAACCTATATGGTCACACACTTAAAGGACAAGGATTTGATTTGGATGGTGATCCAAATTCTTGTAGGCCACGAGTTCCTAATGGGCCTCAAGTTTGAGACCCATTATGGATGCCTATAAATAGAGGGGCGGTGGCAAGGGGTGCAGTAATCCTTTTGAAGAATTCTTGAAACCCTAATAGCCACACCCTCCTCAACCACGCCGCCGGCGCTAGCACTCCAGCGTGTGGTGTTCCTGCCCCGTACGTGTGGATACATTGGAGGTCACTACTACAGAAAAGCTCATCACAGACGGTTCGTAACAGTCATCACAGGCGGTTTTTGAACCGTCTGAAATTTTATGTCTGTGATAACAGGCGGTTATCACAGACGGTTGAAAAACTGTCTGTGACAACTCTTATCACAGACGGTGCCAACCACGAACCGTCTGTGATTCTATAGTATCACAGACGGTTTGTGGTTGGAACCGTTTGTTATACTACAGAATCACAGACGGTTCGTGGTTGGAACCGTCTGTGATTCTGTAGAGTCACAGACGGTTCTAACCACGAACTGTCTGTGATACTACATAATCACAGAAGGTTCGTGGTTGGAACCGTCTATGATTCTGTAGTATCACAGATAGTTCCAACCACGAACCGTCTATGATTCTGTAGTATCACAGACGGTTTGTGGTTAGAACCGTCTGTGATAAGTCTTTAGACCTAATTAATTTTTATCGTATTTTCAGCTAGCCTCAGGAATTGCTAGCCATGCTCTCTGAAAACTAGCAAGCAGAAACATATCACAGATAATTGTTGAAAACTCATAGTGATCATTTAACTCAAAATCAATTACAAAAGAATGTTTCAAGTATATATTGTCGCTAGAGTTACAAATTGAATTACAACCAGTCAAAGTGAATTACAATATTGAATCAATTGTTTTGAGGTCGTTCATCGGTGTCGACGGCGTGAAACTCTATGGTGGTGTTAACTATGTCTGCCTTGATGAAGACGCAGAGCTCCCCTCGAACGTGCGTGACCTGGTCCATCTCGAGTGCATTTAACTCTATGTTCAAGCCACATCGCTAGCGTGAGTAAAGTAGTAAGCATATATATTTAAATTTATAATTAGGAAATAATTATTACGAGATTGACAAACCTGGGGATCGTGCGTCCTAAAAGCAATCAATAGCTGCATATGATGGCATACGTAGAATGCGCATAGGTGATCTCGTTTTCTTGGCGGACCTTTGCAAAAATAGAATTACATATATATGTACGATCGATTCGAGACGCAATATTACGGAGTATGATATATGATTATTGTGTTGTAGCGCGTACCGGAAATCGCATCCTGTGAGTCAGTGTGGCGCTCGTTCCCTTGTATAAACCTCCCTCGGCAACATAGCCAATGAACGCCCTACATGATTCAAAAAAGTTATCCTTGTCCATTTCAAACGAAGGAAGACTACAATAGAGTTATGTGCGGAGGAAATGAACATACTATCGAATATTCCTTTAAGAAGGGTGAAGTCATGATTTTTGTTGAGTAGAGAATCAAGGTACAATACCATGTTCCTCTTTGGCACAAGAATCAGAAGAATCCAGTGGAACCTACTCATGTATGTCGCTATAGTCATAAACCTGTGTTGAAACGTAATTTGTATAACAAATATTGAAGCACTTACTTCTGGTTGTAGGGCACCATTATGTAGTCCTTGTCATCCAGAGCAAGCAATCTCATTTTTATGTAATTCTCGACGTAGGATGCGTCTTGGTTGATTGTTTGCTCAGAGACCATTGTTTGCTCTTGAAGGTCCTCCACGCGTGGGACATCGCCAGCAGCGCGTGCCATCGCACACGCTGCAGGTCCGCCGGGGAAAGTGTACGAGGCGAAAAGTTCATCCCACAACCGGTCTCTCTGTACATCCGTCGAGACTTCGAGTTGGGGTGGTGATGGGACCCGTTCCTTGCAAGTACCCCGCGAACGGTCCGGAATCTCGCAACTCGCTTTCTTGGGACTCGGCGGTTTTGAGTTTTGAAAATTTTAAAGAGAACTATTTGCTTATTTGCCGCTTAATTTGAAAATTTCAAAATCATCGAATATGAGTTAATCCTTCAATTAAATTAAAGTTGGTTTAATTGAATTTTAAGGGATTTAAAATCAAAATTATTATTTTAAGAATTTTCTTGGATTTATTGGATTTTAGAAATTGATTTTTGTTTTATCCGAAATGGAAAAATTATTTTATTTGTAAAATAAAAGAAAATTTAAAGTTAAAAGTATTTTATTAAGTCTAGAATAATTCAAGGAATTTACGCTTTTTGATTTGTTTGAATTTCTAAAACTCAAAATGTATTTTAATCCTTTTACATTTTGGGCCGAAACCCTAGCAGCCCGACCTCCGCTCGCGCGCTCGGCGTTCTCAGCTGTTTCTCATCTCGCGCTCTCGCTTCGCCGCGTCGCCGTCTTCTTGGCCGTTGGATTGAGATCTGGCCGTTTCCTTCGCCGCGCTCTCCTTTCTTCTCCGCCGTTGGATCGCGATCGACCTTCCCTCGCTGCCACCGTCCGTCGATAGTCATGCCCCTCGCCTCTCGCGTGAATGCGCCCGCGAATCCCACCCGAGGGCAAATCTGCCCGCTCTCCCTCTCCTCTCTCTTTTCCTCCTCGGCCCGCCTCCGTCGCCGCCGTTCTCCCGTAATTTGAGATTACTCGCCCGGATTTTTCAAGAGAAAATTAAATCCGAAAATCCGAAAACCCTAAATCTATCATTTCATGTGATTTTCCAACTTCTTTTGGCTATAACTTTCACATCTTTCTAAATTTATATAAATTCATCCTCTTTCTTTTGGTACTGGTTTTGTAATTTTGGAGTTCATTTGGTGCTGTTTTATTTATTTGTTGCTATTCTCGCGTTTGGAAGATTTCTTCGACCCGACGATCAAGACCCTCTCCTCATCAAGTTGACCATGTTGAACCCATTTTACAAATGTACATTGTATTAAATTATCATGCATGGCTAGTTTTATTAAAAGCTGGTTTTGGGAGTAGATAATTACCAATTTGCCATTATGCCTCCTTGATAAATTAAAAATGAAATGTCTCCTTGAATGACATATATCCTTGGACACCTTAGGATGGTTAATACTAGTTGGACATAATTGTATACCAACTTGGGAGCGTATTATTGCTTAGACATGCTCTAGTTACATGAGACTTTCGATCACATGTTCAATGATTATTGAAATTTGACTAATGGAACTATGGAATTGTGGTGTGAGGCCACTTTTATTAAAAGATGTTGTGCCATGGCGAGGATTGCCATTTGGTCTTGAACAAAATGACTTGCTATCTATATAATGCCAAACAAACTAGAGAATTCGTTCTTGTGGGTAAAGGCGTGTCATGTAATGATTTTGGTTCGATGGAAGCATAAACAAATGTAGAAGTTACCCATTGAACCTAAATATATGATACATAGTAAATAAAATATATGAAATTGCACAAAAACTACAAAGGAAAAGAAAATATTGCAAATGAGGCGACTTTTGTAGAACCTTGACCATAAGGTCTTTCTTTGTTTAAATTAATATTACTTTGTCACGTGGTTATGAATGCATCATTGTTGCAACCTGTGCAAGCTTTAACATATAGCGAAAATATTGCATGATTTGAGTGCTCTCAGCAGGCGAGTTGCAAAAGAATCAATGATTGCCATCTCAGCCCTGTTTTGTAGTAGTGCCATACCATAAAGAAATAAAGAGAAGCAATAATCACCTCATCCTAACAATTTCTGGAATAAATCATCACACCAAAACCGATCAAAACAGAATGAGGTAAATGGTATGTTAACCATCAAGGGATGTCAATGAATAAATTATGTCTTATTACCAATCTAGTGGGTTGTGTGGGCGTGTTTGCTTCGTAGGTTATATGGATGAGGTACAGGAGGGCATGGTCTCTTCCTGTGTGCGGGAGCCGTCTTGACGGAAAGATAACAGGGGTAGGATGGAGAGAAATTAGAGGGGTCAAGATAGAAACTAGAAGAGGAAATTTATTTCTTGCTTGAAAGAAATGGTGTAGCTTTCCTAATTCTCCTCTCCGAAACCCTCCTGGACTCCTGTTGCTGCCGAAGCTTCTCCTGGCGAAAACACTTGCTGCTGTTGCGTGAAAACCTACTCCCTAACAAAACCAGACTCGCTAACTTCCTCTAGATGCTAACGTTCTACTGCTGCTATGCCACAACATGGGAACACTTCCATCCCTCATCCATAACTGGTGTGGAACGGAGATGCCAGAGGAGGGCGGCTAACCGTATTTGGATACTTGCTTGTTTTCAAAGAACTGTTTGGCACCAAACTAGAATTAGAATTGGTCATGCCAGATTTGCTAAGTGGAGAATGGAATGGAACGTCAATAAAAAATATTGTTTCATTAGCACTGCCATGTACATCATTATTTTTACCATGTAGAGTCTATACAAAACTGAAAAAAGTAGAGCCTACTACTGCTACCTAAACAGTCAATTCCAATTCCAAAGCTAAAACAGTCAATGAGATGTCTTTCTAGTATTTTTCAAGTAGGAAAAAGATAGATTTGCCAACACAAAGAACGCCATCAGAATACATTAATGCAAGTATACATGCATGTCTAATTGTGCAAATACACATGCATCTTATTGTGTAAACAAACTAAATATAGATCTCTGTACAAATCTATTTGTGCAAATATAACTTACATGTACATCTAGTAGTGAAATTTAACCCTACCTCCCATTTCAAACAAAAGCACAGCAGAGTAAAACATCTAAAGGGGTAAAAATACCACATAAACCCTCGGGTGGTCGGCAGGGGCGGGGGCGGCACCGAGGGAAACCCTCGGCTCTCACGGCAGAGAAGGGGAAGCAGGGAAAGTCACCGGGTGGTCGGCAGGGGCGGGGGCGCACCGAGGGAAACCCTCGCTCTCACAGCAGAAGGGGGAAGCGAAACTCACCGGGTGGTCGGCGGGGCGGGGCGCACCGAGGGAAACCCTCGCTCTCACAGCAGAGAAGGGGTGACGCAGGAAACTCACCGGTGGTCGCCGTGGGCGGCGGCACCGACGGAGGTAGGGACGAAGCGAGGCGGCGATCGGAGGTGGCGTCGATGGAGGAGACCGAGGCGCCACGGCCGGTGTGGAAAAGACTAAGGCGTAAGAGTGCACAACCGCTCAAGTCGGGCACTTATATAGTGGATATCACGACGGATCTATGATAGAACCGTCAGTGATAATAAATCACGAGCGGTTCCATAAACAAACCGTGCGTGATGTTAACTATCACGCACGGTTACTCGCTATGAAACCGCTCGTGATGACTTAACAGAGAAACCTAATTTTAATATCACGACGGTTATGTAATCAACCGCTCGCGATATGTTGATATCACAGACGGTTCATTACTAGAACCGCTCATCAGTTAGTCATCACGCATGGTGTATTAATAGAACCGCTCGTGATGTGAACAGACACACACATATGTAGAGCCGTCAGATCTCAACGAGCGGGCGGATGCATTGGGCGTTCGGACCATTCCGATCCACCATGAAATCTTAACCGTTGGATCTTCCACGGGCGGAACAGATCTTATGAGCCGTTCTTTGATTGGGCCGATCAGACCGTCGATCTTTAGATCAACGACCTAGGTTCGCGTGAACGTTCGGAACGTTCGAAAGTTCTTTCGCTGTGAGCCGTCTATCTTTAGATCAACGCCCACCTTCATTCAAACATTCGGACCGTCCGTTTCAGACGCGTATAACTTGGATCGTTTCTGACCGTTGGATGTATAATCGACGGCTCGGATTTAGTGGGCCGTTCGGACCGTCCGAAATGCGCCGCGAATCTTAGCCGTGCGATGCCAAATAAACGGTCGAGATTCGATAGGCCGTTCGGACCGTCCGAAATGCGCCCGTGGCTGTGAACCATTAGATCTTGATCCAACGGCTCACAATCGCCACCTTTGAATCACGCGCGCGCGCTCACGCGGTGGGCCGCTGTGCATCGGGCCCATCTGTCAGTGCGTGGGTGCGCTACTGCCGCGTGGCCCACTGGCAGTGTCAGTAGCTAGCTCGAAGCTCGGTGAGAAAAGTATTAATCGCTTTATAAAATCCGAGAAAGTATTAATTTGCACACTATTAAATATGTTAACTTCGAAAAATCATAACTAATTCATGTCAACTCCAAAATGGATGAAACCACTTCTGATACCTTTTATTTTTGATAAACTTAATATTAAAATTGGTTTCAAGCATGTCTCTGTACTAGAGAGTATTATTTTAGAAAATGCACTTTTAAAATCTTTATTGTTACAAAGGAAATTGATGATAACTTTGTAAATGCATAACTAAATCTTGGGAGCTCAAAATGAGTCAAACTCAACTGTTTTGGACTTGTATTAATATTACCTTTTTAAGGTGCATAACCTTCGAATTGACTTGGATGGAGTTAAGGTGAAATTCATTTACTTGAGGCCCAGAGTTATTTCCTTAAGATCAAGTAAACCTTGGTCTTATGGAAATAACCCGGGGGTCCTCACAAATTGACCCACACCAAAAATATGCTTCTCTGGAATAAACGTTTCGCAAGAAGTTCAGAAATTCTGCACACCGGTAGTTCCGTTTATCAACGGCGGAACTACTGCACAGAGAATCATTTCAAAGGGAAATCGGTCGGACCGCCAACACATGGCAGCCTGACCGATTTAGCACTGGTCCATAACACGTGACGCGTTTCCATGTTAACATCAAATTACAATGGAATACATGCTTAATTGAAATATAGTCCTTCATGATGATCGACACGCATATAGCTAGCTTCCTCACTGGGTTCTTCCTCCAGTCTGACGCCGTCTCCGAAAGGAGGCACATCTATCGGTTCCACCTAAGCTATGTAGTTGACGCTGAACTCAATGACCTCTTCGGTTGCATAACCTTCGATGATACTGACCTCCGGCCGAGATCGATTCCGTACGTAGAACTTCAGAATTCCCATGTATCTCTCGAAAGGGTACATATGACGTAGGAACACAGGGCCACATATCTTTATCTCTTTCACATGGTGAACAATGAGATGGACCATGATATCAAAAATGACGGAGGGAAATACATCTCAAGATGACATAGAGTCGTCACCACCGCGGCCTGCATAGCGTCGAGTCCTTCGAGATCGATGACCTTCTGAGCACTTGAGTTAAAGAAATAACACAGCCTAAAGATTGCCACTCGGACCTTGTTTGGCAAGATACTCCTAATTGCAACAGGAAGCATATGTGTCATCAGCACATGACAATCATGATACTTCATACCAATTAATTTCAAATATTTCATGGAAATAAGTTTCTTAATATTGGCGGAGTAACCGGACGGAACTTTCACACCATGCAAGCTTTGACACAGTTCATTTCTCTCATCCTTGGACAAAGTGTAGCAAGCTGGGGGAAGGTACGTTCGTCCTTTATCGGTCTCTTTCGGTGCTAACTCGGTTCTTCTGTTCATATCAACCAAGTCACGCTGTGCGTTAACACCATCTTTTATTTTGCCACTAATCAGGCTATCACATACATTCTTCTCCACGTGCATGACGTCGATGCAGTGACGAACTTCTAAGTACTCCCAATAAGGCAAGTCCCAAAAAATTGACCGCTTCTTCCAGATGTTTTTCTAAGGGGTCCTTAATTTACGTCCCTTTCCAAGCACAACATCGATATCCTTAACCATATCATAAACCTCTTTCGCTCTAAAAGCCCTTGGAGCTGAACCGTCCTCCTTATTTCCGTCGAATTATTTCTTTATCTTGCGGTATGGGTGAATCCTGGGAAGAAACCTACGGTGACGCATATACATAATTTTGCGTGAGTTGTTCAGCCATACACTCTTGGTACCATCTAAGCAGTGCGGACAGGCTTTGGCTCCTTTTGTACTGAACCCCGATAGGTTACCAAGGGTAGAAAAATCATTGATGGTGCAGAATAACATGACGCGTAAAGTGAAGTTCTCTCGTTTGTACGCATCTCATACTTGTACCCCTTCGTTCCAAAGTGTCACAAGATCTTCCAGCAATGGTGCTAGGTACACATCAATATCGCTCCTGTGTTGCTTCGGCCCTTGGATAAGTAGTGACATCAAAATATATTTCTGCTTCATACACAGCCAAGGAGGAAGGTTGTACATACATAGATTCACGGGCCAGGTGCTATGTCGGCTGCTCATGTTACCGAAAGGATTCATTCCGTCTGTACTCAACCATAACCTTATGTTCCTCGATTCCACACCGAACTCTTCGAAGCTCCGATCGAAGTTTCTCCACTGGGAAGAATAAGCAGGGTGTCTGAGCTTCCCATCTTTCTTAAGCTTCTCCGAGTGCCAGCACATCAATCTTGCCTCCTTTCGGTTCGCAAATAAACACTTCAAACGTGGGATCACAGGCAGATACCACAACATCTTAGCAGGAGGTCTTTGCTTCGCCTTAGCAGTATTCTTACGATTGTATCGGGATGCTTTGCACACGGGACATACATGCATGTCTGCAAGCTCTTTACGATAGAGGATACAATCGTTCGGACATGCATGTATTCTTTCTACTTCCATTCCCAATGGACAAATAACCTTCTTAGCTTGGTAGGTCGTGTTGGGCAACACGTTTCCCTCCAGAAGGATGTCAGTTAAGAGACCTAATAACGCCGTAAAACTCTTGTTGGACCAACCATTGCTTGCCTTCAATTTCAGCAGTTCAAGCACGGTTGACAACCTTGTGTATTCCGGCTTGCAGCTAGGGAAGAAAGGTTTCCCCGAGTCCTCCATTAAGCCCTCGAATTTACAAAACTCTCTCTCACCGTAGTTCCCTTCTGCATCGCGTAGCATCTGATCCAGATTGTCATCATGCGACCTATCCTCATCTAAAGCACATTCCATACCCTGCATATCGTTGACTTCCTCGGCGATGTCGTCATTACTGACTTCCGGTATAATCTGCTCTTCACCGTGACTGCTCCAACATGTATATTATTTTTTGAAACCCCTTCGTATTAAGTGAGCTTCGATCTGCGCCGGGTTGTTAAACGTTTTCATATTACCGCAATCAATGCATGGACAGTACATAAATTTTATCCCCTTATTCAACATATCCTCTTCGGCGGATCTTCTAAAAGCAAACACGCCATTAATATACTCTTCACTCATACGGTTCTCAATGTACATCCAGTTTCGGTCCATCTACACGTATACGCACGTAACAAATTAATTAGTGTTAAATTATATTAATAAACCGCAAGTACCCTTCATAATGACCAAACACATTAGTGATTAGTCTAGAGCAAATATAAATTGTTACAGATCGTTACACATTAGTGATTAGTCTAGAGTAAAAATAAAGGGTTACAGATCGTTACCTTTCTCTCCAAGGTGGCGCAATGTGGGAGGAGACAGCAGAGTTGCCGCAATAGGGGAGGAGGAGGCAGGGGTAACAGCTCAAAACAGGGGAGGAGGCAGCAGCAGCAGCAGGGTGGCCAATGGGGAGGAGGCAGCAGCAGCAGCAGGGTGGCGGCGCCTCAAATGGAATGGAATGGGGGCCTGTCGGGAGCATCTACTTATAGTGCTTGTATATAAGAACCGTCTGTGATAATAAGTATCACAGACGGTTATTTATACGAACCGTCTGTGATAACACTTAGAATCACAGACGGTTCTTTATACGAACCGTCTGTGATGAGTACCATTATCACATACGGTTCTTTATACGAATTCTCGTGATCTATTACTAGCGGAGTTTCCTTGGTTGCGCGGTAGAATTTTTTTTTGTGCTATCGTAGCCTTCCCGCGATCCTACACATACATATAGAATTAATACAAATTCATCAGTTGATCTTGGTACACTTATTCTTCTGTTGGTTGATTTAGTATAATTATATAAAGGTTTGTAGCTTGTTGAAATTAATCTTGTTTTGGTAATTTTGTTAGTTTCTGTTTTTTTATTACCGTGTCCAGTGTTGGACATAGAATCTGAGTAGAGGAAGTAAGTTTTTTTCGAGTCGGTTGCTAGTCCGTATACGAGTCCTTGAAGTCAGCCTTTGTAAGGCGTGGTGTCGTGAGTTGACGGTTCGTATAAAGAACCGTCTGTGATGAGTTACTCATCACAGACGGTTCTTTATACGAATCGTCTGTGATACTTATTTATCACAGACGGTTAACGAAGAACCGTATGTGATAATTTTATCACAAACGGTTCGGTATTGTTGCGAAGCATCAGCACTAGGACGATCCACAACTCGTGACGATCATCGATGCAGTAGGAGAAGACGCGCGACAAGTATGACCACTACTGCATCAACTTGCTACATCGACTCTACTTCCGCTAGGAGTCGGCACGTCTAGTAGTATTCTCGTGATCTATTAATAGCGGAGTTTCCTTGGTTGCGCGGTAGAATTTTTTTTTGTGCTATCATAGCCTTCCCGCGATCCTACACATACATATAGAATTAATACAAATTCCTCAGTTGATCTTGGTACACTTATTCTTCTGTTGGTTGATTTAGTATAATTATATAAAGGTTTGTAGCTTGTTGAAAATAATCTTGTTTTGGTAATTTTGTTAGTTTCTGTTTTTTTATTACCGTGTCCGGTGTTGGACATAGAATATGAGTAGAGGAAGTAAGTTGTTTTCGAGTCGGTTGCTAGTCCGTATACGAGTCCTTGAAGTCAGCCTTTATAAGGCGTGGTGTCGTGAGTTGGGGTGAGTCGTGTCGAGGAGTAGAGAAGTGGAGTTGTGGTGTTGAGTTGAGTTGAAGAAATATAAAAGGCCAAAAGAGGAGCAGTTGCTCCCGAAATCAATCGTGTGCTTTGTTTTTCGAGTACGGTTTATTTCAAGCACTGTTCATCGTTTCGACTTCATGTGGTCGGAAGGGTCCGACTACATCCTGGTCGAAAGGGTCCGACTACATCCTTGTCGAGCTGGTCCGACTACATACTGGCCAGAAGGAGTACTAGTTGGAATGAGACTTCGACTACCTGGTCGGAAGGTTTCGACTACCTAGTCGAAGGAGGTTCGACTACCTGTAGTCGAAGGAGGTTCGACTACACGTGGAGACTAGTCGAAGGAGGTTCGACTACACGCGAAACCAACAGTGGTATCAGAGCACCAACACGATCCTCCGGTTCGAGATGATGGGACTGGCCATCCAGCAGGCGGCGAGGGAGAGCGGCTGCACGCTGCACCAGTACTGCAAGATGCTGACGACGTCTAACTACACCACATGGGCGATCAAGATGGAGGCGATCATGGATGCCCAGGGTATCTGGGAAGTAATCGAACCAGCAGTTGGAGTGGCTGTGGATGAGAAGAAGAACAAATCAGCGCGAGCATTCATCTTTCAGGCTGTCCCCGGAGAGATCCTTCTACAGATCACAAAGAAGAAATTTGCAAAGGATGTTTGGGACTGTATGAAGACTCGCTACATTGGTGCATATCGTGTGAAGAAGGCGTGCCTGCAGACCCTGAAGAGCAAATTCAAGGCGTTATGAATGAAGGAAGGGGAGACGATCGACGAGTTTGCCAGTAAATTGAGTGGCATGGCAGCCAAGTACGGTGTTCTGGGCGCTACTCTGGAGGATGCCACACTCGTCAAGAAGACTCTTGATTTGGTGCCCGACGAATTCTTTCAATTGGTGGCATCGATCGAGCAATACTCTGATCTTGATGCAAGCCATTCGAAGGGGTGATCGGTCGGTTGAAGGCATATGAGGAGTGAATCCTTCGTTGCGTCTATAATAGAAACATCGAGGGCCAGCTTCTGTTCACTCAAGCTGAGTGGCAGGCGTAGTAGAAAAGCGACGGTAGAGACTCGCCATCTTTTGAAGGATCGCGGGAAGGCTACGATAGCACAAAACAAAATTTTACCGCGCAACCAAGGAACCACCGCTAGTAATAGATCACGAGATTACCACTATACACGCCGACTCATAGCGGAAGTAGAGTCGATGTAGCAAGTTGATGCAGTCGTAGTCGCACTCACCGCGCGTCTTCTCCTTCGAGTGGTCGTACTCGCCGCGCGTCTCCTCCTCCTGCTCCTGTGATCATCACGAGTTGCGGATCGTCCTAGTGCTGATGCTTCGCAACAACACCTCCAAGGTATCCATACGTACGGAGCAGAGACACCACGCGCTGGAGTGCTAATACCGACGGCGTGGTTGAGGAAGGCGTGGCTGTTAGGGTTTCACGAGTTCTTTGAAAGATCATCATCAACCCCATGCCACCGCCCCTCTATATATAGGCATCCATGATCAGTCTCGAACTTGAGGCCCATTAGGAACTCGTGGCCTATATGAATTCGGATCACCATCTAAAATAAATCCTAACCCTTTATGTGTGTGACCCTATAGGTTCATGTGTAATCGGTCGTGACTCGAAAACTCTTTTCCGACCATAAATCGTCAGCGGTACCTAGCAGTACATAACGATTCCTGAACACACATAGAATATATCAAACGAACCTTAATGTAATAAGATCTACAACCAAATCGATTCACTAATGACCAGCTCGTATCTCTATACGACCAGTTCATATTTGGTCTCGACTAATTCATAACTCTTTACAACCAGGTTTTGACCATTTAGTGACCATGTTCGACCAACCTACGACCAGCTCATATCTCCATACGACTAGTCCGTATCTGATCGAACTGAAAGACCTTCTCGTGTATTCTCCCTTTGCCTCACGATGTCTGGTTGAACTCCAGGTGAGATGTTGTATCATTCATGGACTGTTCAATACTTTCTCGGTCAAGTGTCGAATAACTTCATGTGGTCGACACTTCGACCACTAGTGGCATGACCATGCACTTTCTTTATCTGACCACAACGGGGGGCCCAGAGACATCTCTCCTGTTATGTTAGGAGAGGTAAATCCTATATCCGACCAGTCACATTCCTCCGCATATTTCATAGCATACCCAAAAGCTACCTTTATAACTACCCAGTTACAAGTAGCGTTTGGCAACCCCTAAGAGTGCTACTACATATGTAGGAAACCACGCTGATCTCAGGTCTAAGGATTATACATCATCATTACTTGAGACTGACTAATGATACATAGAATCATAACAATCTCAATAGTGTCTTAAGGTGGGTCTTTTCCAACACTATGTTCTCTAACATGTGTCCATATTATTGGTTTGATATATCCATAAACATGACATGTGAAACATAGTCATCAACCAATACATATGCTAGTCTATTCATAGGTGTTCTTATATATTTCCGACCAGGGAACGTTTAAGAATAATCATCGCAGAAATATACAATTTCGCAATCAAGTTGCATACTTGACAATAAATATTATTGATATTATTCTAGAAACAAGATAACATATTATCCAATATTATGAATATGATGAAATATAATCATCTTTATGATTGCCTCTAGGGCATATTTCCAACATCTTTATCTAAGGGACAAGGGTCTAACACTGATTCGTCGGAGGAGGACGACCATGATTCATCAATAAGCCACGAGCGTAGATGTGGGCGAGGCCGCGATTGAGGTAGGGGAGGTCGTGGTGGCTTAACCATGACACGCCAGGATGGCGAAGCTGGTCGTGAGTCCGAGATGGGCCGCGATAAGAGTCACATAAAATGCTTTAACTGTAACGTGTATAGCCACTTCGCCTCAGAGTGCAAGAGAAAGCGTCGTGGGGAGGAGGCGCACCTCACACACGTACTGGAGGAGGAAGATCCAGCACTACTATTAGCGGTGAGCATGTAGTTGGCAAGCACAGAGTTGCGTAACCTGGTTCTACTGAATGAAGACACATGTCAGCTCCAACATGTGGTGCTTTGACAACGAAGCAAGCAATCACATGACGGGAGATCGCTCCATATTCCATGAGCTTTACGAAAAGATTACATGCATAGTCAAGTTTGGCGACGGCTCCACGGTGCAGATAAAAGGTAAAGGATAATACTTTTGCAACGCAAGAACGGCGATCAGAAGATGCTGATCGAAATTTACTTTATACTGAGATTGTGTAACAACGTACTCAGTCTCGGGCAATTGGCAGAAGAAGGGGGTAGAGTGGAGCTATAGAGTTATTGCGTGTCTATGACAGAAACAAAGATCTGCTGATGAAGGTGAATTTTTTTTTCCAAACCAGTTGTACAAAGTTTCCCTGAAAAGTTGTAAGCCAGTTTGTTTGAAGGAGAGCTGGAGGAGCCAGAGTGGAACTGGGAGTCGAGCCACCAGGGTCTTATGGTTAGGAGGTCTCGGGTTCACTTGTAGTTGTTTCTGATCTCTCCAGCCAAGAAGGTGGTGGGACTCAGGAGCAAGGCAAGCTGGGCGTTGCAGGGGGTGGCGAGTCCCACGCGCATGAAGGGCACGACATACACGAAGTTGGCGTAGGAGGCGTAGCGGGCATCTGCTCGAGACGACCAGCCGGCCAAGGAAGCATGAATACAGGTGTGGCAGAAGGCGACGTGGGAGGTCCAGGGGGCGAGTCCGTCGACCAACCAGCCAAGGAGGCATGCATGCAGGCGTGGCAGAAGGCGACGTGGGAGGTCCAGGGGGCGAATCCCTCCACGAGCATGCAACTAGCGCTGAAGTCATCGAAGATACAGGCAACGCGTCCCGTCATAGCACCCCCAGGCGCATGCAGGCGCACCAGGAGGCGGGCATGTAGCCGGCGCTGCTGGCACCAGCGGTCCTTACACACACATGCATGCAGCTAATGAAGGAGGTCTAGCGGCGCGCAGCTGGCACAAGGTAGGGAAAGACAGAGGAGTAGGGCGAATCGGCGTGGCGCCAAGCACCAAGCCACCGAGGAGGTGAGCAATATGCCGGGCGGCGGGCCTTCAAGCCGCCGCCTTGAAGCGAAGGAGGCGCAAGCCAGAATCGAGGAAGGAGGCGCAGGGAATCGGGCGATGGCGGAGGTTCCCGAGGCGAGAGAGGGGAGAACTGGGTGAGGGAGAGGCGAGAGAGAGAGAGGAGAGTGCGGGGATTAGGGGCGGCGGTGGAAGCGCCACGAGAGAGAGAGGGGAGGCGAGAGAGGGGAGAGGCGGGAGTGAGGCGACGGTGGAAGAGTCGTGCCGAGTTGAGAAGAGGAGAGAGAGTGAGAGAGGTTAGATTAGGAGGGTAGTTAGGTAAATTAGTAGGTTAATTAGGGTTTTGAATAGAAAAGGAGGGGGGTAATTTGGTAATTTGGTAGAAAATTAGGGTTAGGATTTTGGTAGATTAGATGAGGGTTAATTAGAGTATGTAGTATATTTAGGGGTAATTAATTAGTTGGATTAGGTGATTAGTATTAGATGTTAGAAGTTAGGGTTAAGAGGATAAAAATAGGATTTTAATGGGAACTGCTAACTGAGTCGGGTTTTGGAAAATTTTTGGAAATTAAAATTGACTAGAAGTCCATTAGCAATTTATTAAGCAATATCACATAAAATCACTAAGTATTTCTCTCGTATTATTTGTATTCTTTGCATTTGCTTGAGGACGAGCTCCAAATGTAGAGCAGGAGAAGCTGATAAGAGATTCGTCATCGTCGACCTTTCCAAAAACTCTAAAGGCAAGCGATCCTTTGAACATAAATATAGTTATGTTAAATGTAAACCGTATATTGCTCTATCATATATATCTCGCATCAAAATTGTTTCTCAAAAACAATTTGGATTGAGATGATGAGAAAGATAAGAAAGATGAGAATGAGAATGAGATTGAGAATTATTATGTGGGTAAAGGGGCCTTGGTAGAGAAAAGAGATGAAAAGATGATGATGATGATGATGATGATGATGGGACCCTTTACCTACAGCTATAATATAAGGACTAACAAAACTCTTACTCGGCCGATGTCAGAAATTCAATGCCAACCATTTCCCGTTTGAGGCGAGAAAATGCTACCGTTTACGTAATTACGTTCTCCACAGCGGAATGTTGGACACGGAGGATAGCCGGTCCAAGGTGGAGTGTTGGGCTCGGAGGATAGCCGCCCAACCAACATTGTTGGAACTCGGTGGAGGACCTAGGTGCTTCAGACACCGCGGAAAACAATGGGTGGAGACTTAATCACGTAACTCGAAAACGTCGTGATTCGAACTCAAGTCGCATCAAAGGAAATGCGATGGACCCGATTCAGAGAGCTCATAATAGTTATGGGTAAAGTGGTACAAGCTGCAGATGCTATACAAATCATGAATTCATGCGGTCTCTTGGATTGGAGTCTCACGGAACCAGGGGTCTTTCTTCTTCCGAGTGACTAGTAGTATTTTCGTAATTAAAATTGCCACTTAATGTTTCAATGTTTATTTTCGTAATGAGAAGATTTTAGAATTTGTGATAAAGACCAGAGATCAATCATGCGAAGGCATTGTTTGCTATTAATGCTTCTTTGAGTACTTTTGTACTCAACCTTGTTAGTATTCTCCTTTGTTAGATCCTAGTCCCAGGGAGCTATCCCGCGGGGCAAAGGACTTGTGTACCGATCGTGGCGGGAGGAGAAGGCGCCAAATGCGAGGACTGGCGAGATGGAAGCCATCTTTGACTCGTGGGACGAGTAGGAGGCGGTAGTTCGAGAGCGCACTCGAGCGAGAAGCTCCCTTTTGTATCTCGTAATAGCTTTATTAAGAACCCTAGTCTTATGTGGCTACTATTGTAATAAAGATGTCGATTTCTATTTTATTGTTAACTGCGCAACCTCGATAAAATGGCTTGCTATTCGTCGGAGCGGTGTTCTCACAGGCGATTTAATAGTAATCCGTATGCCTAAGTGTGATTACCCTAGGGTAATGACACGGGCGTCCACAGTGGTATCGAGCAATAAGATCGAACCACGCTAATAAAATAGAAACTGTAGCAATACCTTAAGTATGCCATTCTTGCTTGCTATATTGCACTAAATATTTTATTAATCCTTGCCTTCATTTCAATTTCGATTCCAAACCGCCCTCTTTCAAAAAGATATATATTATGTTGAAAAGCTTACCTCTTCTTAAAGTGACATTCCTGCTAACGTAGAACCATTTTTAAGTTAGTCCTTCTTTCGAGAAAGTGCGGGGAAACGCGTTGTTGTCTTAGGATCGGTGTGGTTGTCTTTTGTGAGTAGATGGTTAGATTCCAACTCAACCTAGGATAGAAAATATAGGCTGTGGGTGCAGTACCATAAGGTTTAGAGCCTAGTGCCTGGACTAGAGGCATGGAGTAGAACTCTGGTATGGACCTGCTTTTCCAAATTTTGGGCAAGTCTGGACCATACTCTTTAGCTTCTTTACCTCTTCTTCTATATCAAGGTGTCCTATCTCACTTCTGCACATCAGATTTCCCGGACGAGTGGTTCGTGGCACTCCGAGCGTGTAGCTCGGCGTACCTGTGAGCGAAATCTGGGCGTACTCGAGAATGAACCTGGCGGTCCCAAATATGTGATTTGGGTGGACTCGAGCGATCTCGGCGTGCAGGCGCGCGTGGATCGAGGTAGCATAGGTTCGCACTCAGAGGCAAGCTCTGAGCAGTCCCAAACCTGTGGATTTGGGCGGTCTTGAGAACGGGATCTCAAGCGTGACTGAGCACGAAAGACTCAGCTAGTATAGGATTTGGATCTTTTTGCATCTCATTGTTTCTTGATGTTATTTGACTACATGTGCATGTCATAATCCAACTCACCCGCGGTTAACCTCCTGCCAGATAAGTGTAATACCTCCATCTCTACCCCAACAGCTGTTAAGGAATATGGAAGGTCAAGGAAGTCAAGATCGTGCATTGAAATTGAGACTGGGACTCCTGCCGCATGGACAATCCACACAGAATCCAGCAATAAACCCCAGTGAGTCAGCACCTGATCAACCTCCATCTACTACCATCCCAGAACGATGACCACCCACGAACAACAGATCCCTAGGCATAATGGTGATGTACTCATATTCTTAGAGAACTCCAGAAAAGAAGCCCAGGAGAACCAAAACCGTTTCATGGAAGCTCTATTAACTCGAGTAGCACCTACCACCTCTCAACCAGTCCGTGGGGTTAGTCTGGGTGATTTTCTCCAAACTCACCCTACCACTTTTGCTAAAGCTCTTGATCCATCGGACGCGAGTGATTGGTTGGTGGAAATAGAGAAGAAGTTGGATCTGATGGGATGCTCGGATGTGGAGAAAGTACGGTATCGTCACACCAATTGACCGGACCAAAGACTACTTGGTGGCTTAACTATAACCGCAACAGGTGTCGTTGAGCAACCCATCACTTGGTGAATTCAAGATACGCTTCAATCAAACACATGTGCCTCTTGGAAGAATGGAATTGAAGAAAGCGGAATTTAGAGCTCTAACTCAAGGCGGAAAAAGATGGTGGAATATTTGAGTCGGTTCAACGATCTTTCACTACGCTCAAATTGATGTCGACACCGAGGAGAAGAAAATTGAGAAATTCCTAGATGGAATGCATCCATATCTGAAAATGCTCCTATCCATCCACAAAATCACTGAATTCCAAGACCTGGTCAACAGAGCCATAATTCTGGAGAATGAATACTCCAACCTCACTGAAGAGCGAAGGAAGAAGGCCAAAACCGATCACCACTCTTCATCCGCTCCTAGGCGTCATTCCTTTGTGTCGCAAAGACAACGCTACCAAGATATGGACCACCTCGTGATACTCTTCAACCCACCTTTTCGACCCGACAAACCAACGAAGAACCAAGACTTCTAGCAATTCAATGTGGGAAGTGTAGAGGAAACCACATGACAAAGGATTGTCTGAAGGATACAGGTGCATGCTTCAATTGTGGACAGCTTGGGCATCGTAAAATTGATTGTCCAAATCCCCGAAGGACATTTGGAACTCCACCACAACTAGCATTTAGGCCAAAACCACCTGCTCCAGCACCACCACAACTCACCTATATGAAGCAGACTGCAGACAACCAACTCATCATGAAGGAAGCTGGAAAAGGAGAACCGGCACACCTATCACCCATGACCGCAAAACAGGTTGGAGAAGCATCAGGTGTAATAACTGGTACGTTATTACCTCCACTCTCTTCGGACATTATTCCTTTAAATGCTGAAAGAACCCACTCCTTTTATCTTCTGCATTGCTAGCGAATAACCTTGTAAATTCGGAATTTTTGGACCCACTGATTGGAATAGTCATCTGCTCTCCAAATAAGTATAGATGGCGTATTCCAGCAAGCTTCCACCAAAAAGTCAGTCAGAACCCAACCCTAGTACCTCAATATTTGAACCTAGAGGGAACCATTTGAGGTGACCCTCACCTTTCTACACACAAATCTCGACCCTTATCTGCAAGACGTTCAACATTCAAAGGACCCACGTGAAGACTCGCTACAAAACCCGTCGCTTAAAGAACCGTAAGATCTGTCCAAGAGGAAATACGGTGGAAGGACCACCCGTCAGTGACTTCGTGAAAAAGGAAAAGTACTACGTAAGCCTAGCCAAAAACACCCCTCCGCAGTGATTGCAATTTCGGGGACGAAATTTTTCCAAGGGGGGAAGGATGTGACGACCCGCACCATTTGCATATTTCTTAACATAAAACATTTCTATTTCATTGCATCAAAAAGATTCTTACAACATTTATTTTACAAGTATTTACAGTGTTTTTGGCGAGAAATAACTAAAACCTAGTTCTTCTCTTCTTGCTTGTCTCTAGTAGCCGTCTCTTCGTCGCTTTGGTTCTTTAAGCGCTGCTAGTAGAGCCACCTCGCGATCCATTTTCCTCGCTCGCAAGAAAGCGACAATCGGTTAGTAATCATAGTCAAGAGTATTCCGATGAGCGATAGTATATAAAGGTTAGAGCATAGAAAGTGGCCGTCGATTTCAAGTGCGATGAGAGTATCCGAGTACCACGAGTAGTCGGTCCCTTGGCAATCAAGATTCCCGGACTAACCGAGTCGATCGGCCCCTCGATCGCCAAGATATCCGCACCACCCAAGATCCTTCGACACTGTCATACGTGGGTCTCATCATCCCATTATCGAACCCGACACCTTTGTTTGCATTTGCGAAACCCCAATATAACCCTCAGTGCATACCCCCGGTAACCACACCCTCAGCCAAGCTTCACCGAGTGCGGCAACCATTTTCCGAGCCTCTCTCACAGAGCAAGCCATCGAAATATCACGCACATGAGGCCAAGAAGACAAAGTGCGGCTCCCTACGAACCCAAACCCCAAAGCGGCAAGGGCACCAAAGAATGCATCTCCCGAAGATAGCACAAGCCGCAAGTGCATCCCCATCAAAGCACCGGCCGCAGCCAAGACCCGGCTACAACCCCACCAAAGAATGCATCTCCCAGCGGATGCATTCCTCACTAGCACCAATGACATCCAAATTGCAAGACAAAATACATCCCCTTTTCCAAAGAAGACAATGCATTCCCTTCCGAAGCCAATAGCAAGTGCAACCCCCAAAGACCCGACCAAATTTCATTCCCCATTCCCCAAGCCAAGACAAATGCATCTCCCTGGCGCAGAAGAATGCATTTCCCGAAGAAATGCATTTTCCCCAGCATAGCCAGTCAGTCCATCTCCCCGCAAGCCACGACCCGAGTTCATCCCTCCAGCAGAGCTAGTAAAGCCAACCCCAGTATTCATCACCCAGCACAACACACAAGCCATACATTTCACCCCTGAAGCCACTTCCCAGGTTTAGCAAGCAAGCAAAGCAATCACAAAGCCAGCAAAACAAGCAAAGCCAAGCCATTACATTCCATTCCACAGCCAGTAGAGGCAAGGAACCGAAGGAGGTTCACTAGAAGAGCAGAAGGCAGCAGACTGGGGAGACAGAGGAACCCCGAGCGGCGGAAACAACCACCCCAACCTCCGCATGGAAGAACCGGAGCCCAGGCCGAGAAGGAGAGCACGGCAAAGACAAAGCCGGTAGCGCCACCCCTTCTCCCCAACTGTGATCCATCACAAGGTAAACCCTAGCTCAAATCCATTTGTTTGGATCATCATCCATTCAAATCACCAGACCCCAATAGCATCAGCGTAGATTGCAATCATTTCCATCACAGAGCAGTAGGGTAGGAGTAGAGTAGGGTTAGGGGAATAGTATTACCTAGGGTTCCAGTAGACAGGGCCGGGCTTTACCTGGGAGCCATGGCGGCCGATGGAAGGGAGACAAGCAAGCCTACCACCGCAACGAGAGTAGAGGCGAATCGTGGCGCGCCAAGCACCAAGCCAATGAGGTGGAGCAAACCGGCGGCGGCAGCCTTGGCCAGCGCATGGCGGCGAAGGAGGCGTAAGCCAGAATCGAGGAAGGAGGCGGCGCAGGGAATCGGAGGCGATGGCGGCGGAGGTTCCCGAGGCGAGAGAGGGGAGAATCGGCGGTGAGGGAGAGGCGCGAGAGAGAGAGAGGAGAGTCAGAGCGGGATTAGGCGGCGGTGGAAGCGTCGGCGAGAGAGAGAGAGGGCGAGAGAGGAGGAGAGGCGGGAGTGAGGCGACAGTGGAAGGAGTCGGCGCACGAGTTGAGAAGAGGGAGAGAGAGTGAGAGAGAGGGTTAGATTAGGAGGGTAGTTAGGTAAATTAGTAGGTTAATTAGGGTTTTGAATAGAAAAGGAGGGGGGTAATTTGGTAATTTGGTAGAAAATTAGGGTTAGGATTTTGGTAGATTAGATGAGGGTTAATTAGAGTATGTAGTATATTTAGGGGTAATTAATTAGTTGGATTAGGTGATTAGTATTAGATGTTAGAAGTTAGGGTTAAGAGGATAAAAATAGGATTTTAATGGGAACTGCTAACTGAGTCGGGTTTTGGAAAATTTTTGGAAATTAAAATTGACTAGAAGTCCATTAGCAATTTATTAAGCAATATCACATAAAATCACTAAGTATTTCTCACGTATTATTTGTATTCTTTGCCTTTGCTTGAGGACGAGCTCGGTAAGCGTGAGAAGTCGATAAGAGATTCGTCATCGTCGACCTTTCCAAAAACTCTAAAGGCAAGCGATCCTTTGAACATAAATATAGTTATGTTAAATGTAAACCGTATATTGCTCTATCATATATGTACTGCATCAAAATTGTTTCTCAAAAACAATTTGGATTGAGATGATGAGAAAGATAAGAAAGATGAGAATGAGAATGAGATTGAGAATTATTATGTGGGTAAAGGGGGCCTTGGTAGAGAAAAGAGATGAAAAGATGATGATGATGATGATGATGATGAGATGGGACCCTTTACCTACAGCTATAATATAAGGACTAACAAAACTCTTACTCGGTCAGATGCCGTAAATTCAGTGCCAACCATTTCCCGTTTGGTGGCGTAAAATGCTACCCGTTTACGTAATTACGTTCTCCATTAGCGGGAATGTTGGACACGGAGGATAGCCGGTCCAAGGTGGAGTGTTGGGCTCGGAGGATAGCCGCCCCAACCAACATTGTTGGAACTTCGGTGGAGGACTGGGTGCGCCGAGACACCGACGGAAAACAATGGGTGGAGACTTAATCACGTAACCTGGAAAACGTCTGTATTCTGAACTCGAAGTCGCATCAAAGGAAATGCGATGGACCCAGTTCACAGAGAGCTCATAATAGTTATGGGTAAAGTGGTACAAGCCTGCGCAGTGCTATACAAATCATGAATTCATGCCAGTCTCTTGGATTGGAGTCTACGGGAACCACTGGGGGTCTTTCTTCTTTCCGAGTGACTAGTAGTATTTTCAGAATTAAAATTGCCACTTAATGTTTCAATGTTTATTTTCAGAATGAGAAGATTTTAGAATTTGTGATAAAGACCAGAGATCAATCATGCAGTGCATTGTTTGCTATTAATGCTTGCTGAGTACTTTTTGTACTCAACCTTGTTAGTATTCTCCTTTGTTAGATCCTAGTCCGGCCGGGAGCTATCCCGAGCGGGGCAAAGGACTTGCAGTACCGATCGCAAAGAAATAGAGGAGAAGGCGCCAAAGCGAGGACTGGCGAGATGGAAGCCATCTTTGACTCGTGGGACGAGTAGGAGGGCGGTAGTTCAGAGCAGACTCCAGAGCGGAGAAGCTCCCTTTTGTATCTGTGTAATAGCTTTATTAAGAACCCTAGTCTTATGTGGCTACTATTGTAATAAAGATGTACAGTTTCTATTTTATTGTTCTGCTGCGCAACCCTGATAAAATGGCTTGCTATTCGTCGGAGCGGTGTTCTACCGGGCAGACGAATAGTAATCCGTATGCCTAAGTGTGATTACCCTAGGTGTAATGACACGGGGCGTCACACGACGGTAGAGACTCGCCATCTTTTGAAGGATCGCGGGAAGGCTACGATAGCACAAAACAAAATTTTACCGCGCAACCAAGGAACCACCGCTAGTAATAGATCACGAGATTACCACTATACACGCCGACTCATAGCGGAAGTAAAGTCGATGTAGCAAGTTGATGCAGTCGTAGTCGCACTCACCGCGCGTCTTCTCCTTCGAGTGGTCGTACTCACCGCGCGTCTCCTCCTCCTGCTCCTGTGATCATCACGAGTTGCGGATCGTCCTAGTGCTGATGCTTCGCAACAACACCTCCAAGGTATCCATACGTACGGAGCAGAGACACCATGCGCTGGAGTGCTAATACCGACGGCGTGGTTGAGGAAGGCGTGGCTGTTAGGGTTTCGGGAGTTCTTTGAAAGATCATCATCAACCCCATGCCACCGCCCCTCTATATATAGGCATCCATGATCAGTCTCGAACTTGAGGCCCATTAGGAACTCGTGGCCTATATGAATTCGGATTACCATCTAAAATAAATCCTAACCCTTTATGTGTGTGACCCTATAGGTTCATGTGTAATCGGTCGTGACTCGAAAACTCTTTTCCGACCACAAATCGTCAGCGGTACCTAGCAGTACATAACGATTCCTGAACACACATAGAATATATCAAACGAACCTTAATGTAATAAGATCTACAACCAAATCGATTCACTAATGACCAGCTCGTATCTCTATACGACCAGTTCATATTTGGTCTCGACTAATTCGTAACTCTTTACAACCAGGTTTTGACCATTTAGTGACCATGTTCGACCAACCTACGACCAGCTCATATCTCCATACGACTAGTCCGTATCTGATCGAACTGAAAGACCTTCTCGTGTATTCTCCCTTTGCCTCACGATGTCTGGTTGAACTCCAGGTGAGATGTTGTATCATTCATGAACTGTTCAATACTTTCTCGGTCAAGTGTCGAATAACTTCATGTGGTCGACACTTCGACCACTAGTGGCATTACCATGCACTTTCTTTATCTGACCACAACGGGGGGCCCAGAGACATCTCTCCTGTTATGTTAGGAGAGGTAAATCCTATATCCGACCAGTCACATTCCTTCGCATATTTTATAGCATACCCAAAAGCTACCTTTATAACTACCCAGTTACAAGTAGCGTTTGGCAACCCCTAAGAGTGCTACTACATATGTAGGAAACCACGCTGATCTCAGGTCTAAGGATTATACATCATCATTACTTGAGACTGACTAATGATACATAGAATCATAACAATCTCAATAGTGTCTTAAGGTGGGTCTTTTCCAACACTATGTTCTCTAACATGTGTCCATATTATTGGTTTGATATATCCATAAACATGACATGTGAAACATAGTCATCAACCAATACATATGCTAGTCTATTCATAGGTGTTCTTATATATTTCCGACCAGGGAACGTTTAAGAATAATCATCGCAGAAATATACAATTTCGCAATCAAGTTGCATACTTGACAATAAATATTTATGTCATGATTTTTATTTTGCATGAGATGTGGATGAGATGTGATTTTGAATGAAAATATTTGTGGTTGATTATATCCTCTTGTCTCCTGTCGTGGATGTCCTTCTTTACAAGAGACATTCATCAAATTTTTATGAAAATCTCTCTCAACATAGTTTGTAAAAATTGATAAAATAAAAGTTAGAGCAATTTCTTTAGGGCTGATCAGATTTCTGGGCAGACTGCAGTTGTAGTTTTCAATGGATGGTTAGACCCTGTAATGGCCGAATTAGAGTTTACCCTCAACTAGAGTTTTGTAACCAGTTAAGTTAAGAAAATTTGAGCACTGGTTTCAGGTCTTTTGGACTTACGGTTTTTATTGGTGAATTTTCTAGTAAAACTGCCAGATTAGGGTTAATTGAAATGGTTGGGTAAATTGATCAAATTGACTTTTATTTGGTTAGTTTGGCTAGAAGATTGAGGAGGACACGTGTAGCATCGCAATATTCGTTGCCCTCATTTCGATTATATTTTATTGTAGGCGGTGAAGCGGTGAGTGGAGGGTATCACAAGTACCTCCCAACCCGTTCTTGTAGCGAGCAAGTAATTTGTATTCAATGTTTGATGTCATGTATGATGTGTGAATGAATGTTTACAATTGTTCGTATATGTAGATGAATGCCATGTGTTCTTTTCATTTATGAGTACTATTCCATATTGACATGTGATCATCATAACATGCATACATTATTTTGGTAAGACCCATCGATTCCATTATGGGCACTTGAAATCCCATCAATTCCAAGATGGGTGCGTGAGTCCACCATTCCAATGTGGGCCACGTTACGTGAGTCCACCATTCCAATGTGGGCCACGTTGGACGATCGTATGAAACGTTCTTCATACGATTACTTTAAGTGAACACCGACGGTGATTCACTCGCTATACTGCGATATATGCTACAATATGTCCATTTCCTTCAATGCACCATTCCACTTCATTCATTCATACTTTCGTTTCAAAGATATGTTCAAATGGTGTTTGTGATATATGGCTCCTTGTATGTTTGATTGTTACATACAATTACTTGCTGAGTCTATTGGCTCATTCTTGCTTTATTGTCTTATTTAGGTAAATGACAAGGAAGAATGATCTTGTGGAGGGTAGTTCATCACGATGCACTCACTATCATTTATCAAACAATTTGAGGACTTTTATTATCATTAATTATGATTTGTGTTGCTTTGTAATAAGCCAACATGGCCTTGTTTACTTATCTTGCTGAACTGTTTACTTCCATTTCGTTGGTTAAGATTGGAGGATGAATGCTTGTTTTCATATATTCACAATAATCGCTTCTTTTGTTATGCTACTTGATGTTATTCATTTGAAGAGTAGAGATTTTAGGTGACATCTTGACTTCCTTATAGTCAGGGTGTTACAGTTGGTATCAGAGCGGGCTTCAGGTCCGTGGTAATAATATTAAAATGACACACTATGCACAATAGGAAGGGTTGGGTAAACCATTGTTTTTCCGCAATTGCTTGGTTTTGTCCCAATTAATTCGTTTACTAATTCGTTGAGCTATGTATTTGATTTTCTTTCTGTTGTGTTGTTCATAGATGGCTAGAGGTAGAGGTAGTGGTCGTGGTCGCCCACCGGCCCGTAATGGTGGTCGTGGCGCGTCCGTGAGCCTACATCGTCTTCGTCGAGGGTTGGTGGTCTTTGTCGAGGAGATTGCCTCACCGCGCCTCGGTTCTTGAGCCACCGCCGCAACGTGATCTCATTCGCACCTTAATAAGGAGAATCAACAACTCCGCCAACAATTGCGGTGGCCATTCCTGCGGCTGCCTTGCCGGTGGCGGAACACATTCTTCTTCTTTGTTCCACCCGAGGCTAGGATGAGCCTCGTGAGTGGATGTCGCCGTCTGGACACTTTCGACGGAGCGGTACACCGGTTCAGCCGCGGATCGGTTGAGGTACATGGGCGTCGCTTGGAGCCTTAGAGCGGCATCCGCGCAGAAGCGCGATTTGTGGCCTTTCACCAAGGGCCAGCCGACATCTCAGTGGGAAGGGGTCCTGTCTTCGGGACTCCAAAGACAGTCTTGTTACTTGGGAGGTTTTGTGGAGAGGTTCAGACACGCTTTATCCCCGACTCCTTCATCGAGAAGATGGAGCAATCCCTCGACCTATGTGCAAGGAAAAATGTCGGATCTCGAGTATGAGGCGGATTTAATAATCAGTGCGCTTTGTCCCACCCGTGGCAAGTGATGATAAAGAGAAGGCTAAGAGGTTCGGCGGGGCCTCAATCGGAGTATCGCGATTCGGGAGCAACAGTCTCGTGACTTTAGCTCGGTGGTTGAGCGAGCTAGAGGATGGAGTTGGAAAGAGCTCCTTCTTCGCAAGGGCATGTTGCTAGTGGTTACATTGCTTCGGTGGTTCCGGCGGTGGTCGAGCGGAGTTTGATGGTGGTGGTGGGTCTTTTCAACCCACCGCTAAGAGGTTTCACAAGAACCAACCCTCCCGTCCTGTTCAGCAGTGGCAGTCTTCTTCTTCGGCGCCACGTTCTTCATCTTTCGCCCCACAGTTGCGTCCTGTTCCAGGTCAGGGCATGAAGTGTTTTCGGTGTGGTGACGGGCATCGAGCTTCAGAATGTTCCTTCAAGGGAACATGCCAGCAGTGTGGTCGAGAGGGCCACAAGTCCTCAGTGTGCAAGCAAAATCCAGCTAGTATCATCAAATGGGAAGCCGTTCAGCGCCTTCTTCCTCCGGCTTCCACAGAGGTTGATTCAGACTGACGGTTCTGCACCACAGTACCCTCCAGCATGGGGTCCACCTGCAGCTTTCACTCCGGCGCCTCCTGCAGGGTTCTATTGGAATCCCGCACCATCTGCCCCTCCGTCGTTTGTTCCTCCAGCGGCTGTTTCCAGCTTTCCGACGCAGAGTGTTGGTGCGTCTTCTGCACCGGTGCATCGGGGGTCTACGCCATGCCCACCCCTGAGACCTTGGGACGTCCTGATGTGGTGACAGGTACTTTACTTGTTGATTCGCATGATGCCTTTGTCTTTGTTTGATTCGGGGCTACTTACTCGTTCGTGTCTTTGGAGTTTGTTAGAAAAGTGGGTTTGAGTTTTGACTTATTTACGAGTCGGTGGTAGTCGGCTCCCAGAGGACTTATTGCTAGCTCTACCGTCATCCGGTTGTTCTATTACGATAGATGATGAGGTTTTCACTGCGAATCTTATGGTTATTCAATTGGCACCATTCGATGTTATCACGGTATGGACCGTTATTCCAATACCGTGCCAAGATTTGTTGTTTCTGGAAGACGGTGACCTTGCTAGCTCCTTCCGGTGAAGAACTGGTATTCCAGGGCAGCGCACCGTCTGATTCAGTATTTGTTCTGGCTAATCTATTCCCTAGCCGTCGTGCATCGATCATCGGATTACTTTGCTCCTCAATGAAAAGACCGATTCTTTGCGGCGTATTGAGGAGATTCCAGCTTGTGAAGGAGTTTTCCGATGTCTTTCCTATAGAACTTCCCGAATGCCTCCGGTGAGGAAAGTGGAGTTCGGATTGATCTTGTTCCGAACTCGGCCGTTGTCCAAGTCTCCTTACCGCTTGGCTCGGCCATTTCGGAAGAATTGAAGAAACAATTGGACGACCTCTGTCCAAAGGTATGATTCAATGGAGCGTTCGCCTTGGGAGCGCTGTTCTCTTTATTAAGAAGAAAGATGGCGGTGGCGTATGTGCATAGATTATCGAGCGCTTAATCGGCGACGGTGAAGAACAAGTATCCTTTGCCTCGCATTGATGACCTTTTCGACCAGTTGAAAGGAGCTAAGATATTTTCTAAGATTGATCTCCAGTCGGGTTATAATCAGATTCGAGTTCGTGAGCAGGATATTGAGAAAACGGCTTTCTCTACGAGGTATGGTCATTTTGAGTATAAGGTTATGTCTTTTGGACTAACGAATGCTCCTGCAGTTTTCATGGAAGCCATGAACAGTATGCTGCATCAATACCTTGATGATTTCGTTGTGGTATTCATAGATGATATCTTGATTTATTCCAAGACAGAGGAGGATCACACCCACCATTTGCGGTTGGTACTGGAAACTTTAAGAGAGAATCAATTCTATGCCAAGCTGAAGAAATGTGAGTTCGGATTTCTGAAGTTGGATTTTTGGGTCACGTTATTAATCGGAGGGTATTTCATTGATCCTAGTAAGATTTCGACGGTGGTTGAGTGGAAGAGACCAACCAATGTTAAAGAAGTAAGGAGTTTTCAGGTTTAGTGGCTATTACCGGCGGTTTGTGGAGGTTTTTCAACCATTGCTAAACCGATGTCCCATTGACACGTAAAGGTGTTAGATTCGATGGTCCGATGCTTGTGAGCGCAGTTTTTGCTCTTTGAAAGATAGATTAGTGACTGCTCCTATTCTTACTCTTCCTGAGCCTGGGAAGAGATTCACTATCTATTCAGATGCGTCCATAGTTGGACTTGGTTGTGTACTCATGCAGGATGGTAAAGTGATCGCCTATGCATCGAGACACCAAGAAGCATGAGCAATTATCCCACCCATGATCTAGAGCTTGCTGCGATGATTCATGCTTTGAAGATCTGGCGTCATTATATGTATGGCGAAACTTGTGATGTGTTCACCGACCACAAGAGCACAAATACATCTTTACCCGAAGGACTTGAACTTGAGATGAGGAGATGGCTAGAGTTGATCAAGGACTATGATCTTACTATTCAAGACCATCCCTGAAGGCTAATGTGGTAGCCGATGCCTTGAGTCGCAAGGCGACACCTCCTATCCTCAGTTGTCTTATTGCTGATTTTGAGCGTATGGATATTTCTTTACGCTGCGGGTACCGCATGCATCGAGACTCGATTGATTTTAGAGTCACCTTCCGGATCGGTGCGAGTAGCACAACAAAGAAGATCGATGTTCCAACGAGTGAGGCGTTGCGGCGAGGGCAAGCGTGGTCACCGGTGTAGACAAATTTGATTCTTTGCGATTTAAAGGGCGCCTTTGTGTGCCACAGGAGTCTCAAGTAAAATTGGAAATTTTGAAAGAGGCCCATCGTACTCCTTATACCGTACATCCTGGGGAGACCAAGATGTACAAAGATTTAAAGAAAAGTTTCTGGTGGAAACGGATGAAAGTTGATATCGCTCAGTATGTGGCTTCATGTGGGGTGTGCCCGGTGGTCAAGGTGAGCACAAGCGACCAAACAGGATCATGCAACCCTTGGAGGTACCGGTTGGCCATGGGACGATATATCTATGGATTTTGTGGTTGGTTTACCTCGCACTCAGCGAGGAAAGGATGCTATTTGGGTAGTTGTGGACCGGTTCAGTAAGTCTGCACATTTCATTCCTATTCGTACAACCAATTCGGCAAGCGATTTGGCTCCTCTTTATGTACGAGAAATTGTGCGTTTGCACGGAGTGCCAAAGACCATTGTTTCTGACCGAGACGCCAAGTTCGCTTCAAATTCGGGAAAGTTTGCGAGTGCATTGGGCACACAACTCCGTCTTAGCACACCTTTCATCCCAGACGGATGGGCGATCGAGCGCACCATTCGGACTTTAGAAGACATGCTCAGGTGTTGTGTTTTATCCTGGAAAGGTAATTGGGAAGAGCATTTAGCCTTGGCAGAGTTTGCTTATAACAACAGTTATCATTCCAGTATTCGAGCCGCACCATATGAGGTTCTCTATGGGCGTAAGTGCAGTCCCGTTGTCTTTGGGATGAGGTTGGAGAGCGGGCGATCTTGGGTCCCGACCGGGTTCAGCAGACGATGGCTAGAGTGGCGAAGTTAGGCGAGAATTTGTTGGTCGCCTGAGCCGGCGTAAGAGCTCTGTTGATGTCGAAGGCGAGATTTGGAATTCGAGGTGGGAAACGAGTTCTGTGAGAGTATCGCCATCTAAAGGCGTAGTGCGTTTGGCACCAAAGGAAAGCTTAGTCCAAGGTATGTTGGACCCTTCCCAATCGTGGGTACGAATTGGGAAGCTAGCTTATCGCTTGGACCTTCCCGATTCTATGAGTGGGGTTCTAACGTGTTCCATGTTTCGATGCTTAGAAAGTTTCGAGAGACCCAGATCATGTCATTCCTTTGGAGCCTTTGATTGTCGAGCAAGACCTTACCTTGAGTCCCGGCGGTGAAGATATCGGAAGAATCGAACGGGTTACGAGGAATAAGACCTCAAGTATGTCAAAGTTCTTTGGTCGCATCGATCGAGAGAGAGGCCACTTGGGAGTTGGAGTCCCGCATGAGAGAGCAATACCCGACATTCGTTTAAGGTAAATTGTTTAAGTTGTATTTCGGTATTTATTTCTTTCCATTGATCGTTGATTAGATTCGAGGTCGAATCACATGGGTAGACCGTAATACTCCTAAATGGATCGGTAGAAAGAAAGAGGTCGGAGAGAGCGAAAGAAACTATTTTCACGGAAAATTCCATTCGTCGGGGTATACGTTAATTTCAGTAACCCGGGCGCGAGTTCACGACCCAGAGGCCCATTAGTGGGCCGCCACCCCACTAGTGGCCGGCCAAAGGGGGCACCACTTCCCCAAAACCCTACTCCCTTCCCCCTTCCTCCCCCAAGCCGCCCCTCTTTTCCCTTGGAGCCGCCCCATCTCCTCCTCCCTCCTCCTAGGCGCCTCCCCCTCCATTGGTGGCTGCCATTGAGATCCCGAGCTGCACCCCGCCTTCCACGTGTTCCTCTTGGTTCTTCCTCCGCCAGGCGATTTCGCTCCAATCAGGTTCGTGGAGTTGAGCTGGCCAAAGAAGGAGAGGGAAGGCTTTGGGAAGCTGTTCTTCATCGTTCTTCGGGTCTACAAGGGTAACGAGAGACCCCATCGCTGTTTGATTGCGTTAGAGTTGTCGATTCCATGTTTTTGATAGTATTGCGTAATTTCTGTTAGTAGATCGGTTCTGTACAGTAGGTTGCAACTCGGTTTTGGGTGCCTTAGAGGCAGAATTGGATGATTTCGCCTTCTAGAGTTTTGTTCCTTATTTCATTAGCTTTCTTTTGGCACCTGGATCACAATTTTTCACCCAGTAGATTAAAAGTTATGGCTGTTTTACTACGCGCTGGTCTGTCTGTCAAAACTGATGGGTACAGTGAGTTGCACCTAGGTTTTGATCTAGTTAGAGTCAGAATCAGGTCGGCCACCCAACTAGGTTTTTGAAGATAATTTCACCATGTTTCCAGGCTGATAAAAATCACTTTATTTGGATCAGTGGTTTAAAAGTTAGAGCAATTTCTTTAGGGCTGATCAGATTTCTGGGCAGACTGCAGTTGTAGTTTTTCAATGGATGGTTAGACCCCTGTAATGGCCGAATTAGAGTTTACCCTCAACTAGAGTTTTGTAACCAGTTAAGTTAAGAAAATTTGAGCACTGGTTTCAGGTCTTTTGGACTTACGGTTTTTTATTGGTGAATTTTCTAGTAAAACTGCCAGATTAGGGTTAATTGAAATGGTTGGGTAAATTGATCAAATTGACTTTTATTTGGTTAGTTTGGCTAGAAGATTGAGGGAGGACACGTGTAGCATCGCAATATTCGTTGCCCTCATTTCGATTATATTTTATTGTAGGCGGTGAAGCGGTGAGTGGAGGGGTATCACAAGTACCTCCCAACCCGTTGCAGCGCGGCAGGCAAGTAATTTGTATTCAATGTTTGATGTCATGTATGATGTGTGAATGAATGTTTACAATTGTTCGTATATGTAGATGAATGCCATGTGTTCTTTTCATTTATGAGTACTATTCCATATTGACATGTGATCATCATAACATGCATACATTATTTTGGTAAGACCCATCGATTCCATTATGGGCACTTGAAATCCCATCAATTCCAAGATGGGTACGTGAGTCCACCATTCCAATGTGGGCCACGTTACGTGAGTCCACCATTCCAATGTGGGCCACGTTGGACGGTCGTATGAAACGTTCTTCATACGATTACTTTAAGTGAACACCGACGGTGATTCACTCGCTATCTGCGATATATGCTACAATATGTCCATTTCCTTCAATGCACCATTCCACTTCATTCATTCATACTTTCGTTTCCAGTATATGTTCAAATGGTGTTTGTGATATATGGCTCCTTGTATGTTTGATTGTTACATACAATTACTTGCTGAGTCTATTGGCTCATTCTTGCTTTATTGTCTTATTTAGGTAAATGACAAGGAAGAATGATCTTGTGGAGGGTAGTTCATCACGATGCACTCACTATCATTTATCAAACAATTTGAGGACTTTTATTATCATTAATTATGATTTGTGTTGCTTTGTAATAAGCCAACATGGCCTTGTTTACTTATCTTCTTTGAATGTTTACTTCCATTTCGTTGGTTAAGATTGGAGGATGAATGCTTGTTTTCATATATTCACAATAATCGCTTCTTTTGTTATGCTACTTGATGTTATTCATTTGAAGAGTAGAGATTTTAGGTGACATCTTGACTTCCTTATAGTCAGGGTGTTACAGGCCCGGAGCTTGCAACACCACTGCCACACTAATATTCTCCCTCGCTTGACTTCCCAGGGAGCCCTTTCATTCCCGTAGTTTTCTTTAGTTCACAAACCCTCTAGGCTAGTCAATGTAGCTCGTAGATGGACAGAGCGTGACTGAACCATTGAACTTGTTGCGCCACCGCCCGCTGTCGTGGAAAACCTAGCTACACCGCCACCCTAGAGCACTGAGAGGACCCGTAGGTTCACTTGAGACCTTAGACGCTTGCCTGAGCTCCAATTCTTAGTTTTTTGCCCCGCTCGGTAGGTGCTAGTGGGCATAGTTGCATTGCCAATGACCTCGCTGTCGCACAGCCATCTCAGTAGATCTCCCATCGCGCTGCCCCCGCTGTGCCACCCTCGCTGCTAGCATCGTCGTAGACCCCGCAACTCATTTTGTTGGTCGTAGGTGATTGTCGGAGTCCCCTCCGTCGGCACCGAGCTCGCCCGAGAGCTAGCCATGGTGCCCATGTTTCATCCCCCACGTGGAGGAAGATGATGCTGTGGATCTTGACACGTGTACCCATAGTTAGTTAATCTCGTAGTTAGTTAGCGCTAATTAAATAGTTAATGTATGTATAACATGTGGGCCCAGGTAGTTAGGAAACCTAATTAAACTGCAAGGTTTAGTATGAGTGTATGACATGCGGGCCCCATAGTTAGTTTATCAGTGCATGGACCTATTCCGTAGACCAAGCCACTGACATGTGGGCCTCTTTGCCCCGTGCACTGTCGGGTGTACCGTCCATGTAGACCACGGTCCCACCTGTAAGAAATTTTAGATTTTTTAGAATTTCTCTGGGGTCAAACTTTGTAGAGCTCATTCTCCCTCATTTTAAATACAAATAATTTGAATTTTATTTCTAAATTCATATAAATTCAATAGCTCTACACCAGTATCAAAATAATAATTTTTGGAGTTCATTTGAATTTTATTTAAATTTATTTGTGCTATGAGCGTTTATTTGAAATCGTCGTTTCGCGCTTACATAAATTCCAACGTCACCGAAAACTTCGCCATTGCTTCAAGACAAGACCAAGCAATATACACACTGGATCATGGTAGGTCCTTACCATTGATCATATTGAACATACTTTTCAAATGCAATTTTTTTCAAAGTATTACTTGCATGCTTATTACTATTTATGAAATGTCATGTTAAATATTGATACCTAGCTATGCCAAAGGTTGAAATTATTATTCCCCTGCTTGATTGTTGATAACTCCTTATACCTTATCACCCTACGTTAATTATTACATGAGTAAAACTTCCCTTGGATAATCAATAATGACTATTGGTTGTGCTTAGACACTACTTAGTAGTTGAATTGAATAGAACACAAATATTGCCATTACAAGAACTTGAGATATGTTGTTAATCATAGTGTGGTAACATGGGTTACCACTGGAAATAGAAAAATATTAATTAAAATGGTAGAGACTTGGGCGGGTGGTTAGTATGAGATTGGTGCAACATGCACACGAGTTGGGTTTGTGGATTGTCTTGCCTAAGTCGATTAAGAACCGAATCATGTGATGTATTTCTAAACTACTAAGTCGTGCAATTACAAGTATAGTATGGGATAGATATGGCCAACTACTTTACTCAGTTTATGACATAAACCCTGTGCACAATGGTACTTTTATATATATCGAGAAGGGTCGTGACTCACTAACAACGGAGGTCCCTCATTGAAAATGAACTTGGTAAAGGGGCATTATGGGGGTGCCCTGTAACAGTCACTATCCCCGTGTTGAGTGGTTCCCCGCCGGAGCGAGTCGGGTGTCAAGACTAGGTATTGGAAAAGCCTTGTTTTGATTGTCTCCATCGCACACCCACAGAAGCTTGTCATGGCCGGCATTATAAGTTGATTATATCTTGTGGGTAAAGTTGTACAACCTCTATAGTGAGTATAATCTATCTGAATAGTCATGTCCCTGGTTATGCACGTTGTGCAGAAAGTCACAGTTGGTTAGTTTCAATAAAATGTTAATTGAATTGAAACATGTTAACATGAACATGGTTGTAGTGGTGATGTAGGTGGAATGGATTTTATGAGTAACTGTAGATGGATGAAACCTTATGAGTAACTGTAGGTGGATGGAACCTTATGAGTAACTGTAGTTGGATGGAAACTTATGAAGATAATAACTTGCTTACACAAACGAAACTTTGATTTTGAAGTAAAAAAAGTTGTCATAGGTTTGAAAAATAATTATATTATTTGAGCAAACTGGCTTCGTACTAAAATAATTAAACATAAACCCCTTCTTTGGTAAGCCTTGCATCTATATACTTGCATTTGTTATGAGGATTTCTAAGTACCTTCGTACTCATGGTTGTTCAAATATGTGGATTCAAACTGCGAAGCAGAAGACCCGGTGTATGTACACTTCTATGCATCTGACTATGGAAATGATGAGGATGGTGATAACTAGGTCCTAGTCCAAGTCAACTGCATGTGGTAAATGCATGGAGACCCTTTCCTTTTGGTTTATTTACATTCCATTGCTGCTATTTACTATATGAACATGTAGGCTCATCAGCCTGCTATGTAAACACTTAGCCCTGATGCCTATTTACAATGTTTATGTAACATTTTATTACTCTTTTATTTATACACTTGTATGGATATGATATTCGCTGATAACTGTACAGTGTGAGCTAGCTACTGATCATGGCACTAGTTTGGTATATACAGAGGGTCTACATGCAAATATGGGTTCTCACAACAACTTAAGACAAATATAATTTGTATTCAAAATGTAGGTGCAAAATGATCAAAGTGTTGACTCACCTTGCTCAAAGTCTTGTTGGTCTAGGCCATGCTAGATCTGTGCTCTTCCGGAGCTTTGGGATCTATTTACGCATGCAAAAAATAATCAAACATGAATAAATCTGAATGAATTCAAATTGCATTAAAAAAAATCCAAAATTTATATTTTTAGTTATGTTAGGTAGGGTTTGAATTTATATGAATTTAGGAATAAGAATCGTCCAAATTGTATTTAAAACGAGAGAGAACGTCTCTCTGAAGAATTAATTTTAGGAAATTCCAAAAAGTAAATGAGGATTGAGGGTATCTCTCACTGACAGTTGGGTCCACCCGATTTTCATTTATTTATTTATTATAAATCCTCACAGTGACTGACAGGTGGGGCTAGGGTATTTTAATTTCTTTTCCAATTTATTTCTAAATAGAAATTGCTATAGTCACTAACATGTGGGGCCACTAGTGTTTTTATTTTCTATTTTAATTAGAGGGTTGAGGGTATCTCTCACTGACATCTGGGTCCACCGGATTTTCATTTATTTATTTTTCAATTATAAATCCTCACCGTGACTGACAGGTGGGGCTAGGGTATTTTAATTTCTATTTTGATTTCTTTCTAAATAGAAATTGCTATAGTTACTAACAGGTGGGGCCACTAGGGTTTTATATTTTATATTTTAATTATTTTCCTAAAGGAAATTCATAGGTCACAAACAAATGAGGCCACGGTCCCTGTAGACTTGGTCCATGGGAACATTGCATTAGCTGAGAGACCACATGTCAGCAGTATAGGTCTATCTACACATTACATTGTAAAGGGTGGGGCCCGAATGTCATAGACACGTAACCTAATTTAGGTTTTAATTATTTTTAAATCAACTCGGGCCCACATGCCATACTAACATTAACGTTTAATTAATCTACTTCATAATGGAATCACTAACACTTAATGACGTGCTACAATGATCTTCCCCAAATCCGACCGGAACAGGTGGACACCACCATGGCCCGCTCTTGGCCAAGCTTGGCGCAAGTGAGCCAGTTCCCGTGGACGGCACAGGAGCCCCAAAATGAGTTCCCGCGTCCTCAGCAGCCCTAAGGGTGGCGGCGGCGAGGATAGTTATGGTCCGTAACAGCGAAGCGACTGCGCGAGGAGGAGGCGCACTAAGCCACGACAGTAGCAGCACATGAGAACTGTTGGACCGGAAAGGCGACTAGAGGGGGGTGAATAGGAGCATGTTCACTTTTTCACAAATAATAGATTCAACACAAATTTCACTCCAGTAGCTATGGAAGCTATGAAGATTAGTATATTGTTGATTTTGTCCAATAACAGGCAATCGGTCCGACCGTCCGTGACACAGCGGTCCGACCGCCAGTGCATTGATTTGCTTTAATCTTTGTTGATTTTGTCGTATTGCTTAGGGGTTTATATTGGATTCAATATTAGTCTTCCGCTGTACTGATATACTGATCTTCATAGCTTCCATAGCTATTGGAGTGAAATTTGTGTTGAATCCATTATTTGTGAAAAAGTGAGCGTGCTCCTATTCACCCCCTCTAGTCTCCTTTTCGGTCCAACAAGTGGTATCAGAGCCCGATTAGTTCAATCTTGATCTTAACCGGTCACTGAACTTGGCGATGGATAGATACTCCACTAAGCCGCATATCTTCGATGGGCACGACTATGCCTATTGGAAGAATCGCATGCGAGTCTTCCTTGAGAGCGAAGGACACGCTATATGGGAGGTTGTTTGAGTCCCGCTCGTTGTGCCCGAAGTTGCTACGCCGGCTTCAGAAGCCCTTTTGGCTAACAACTATAAGGCTAAAAACCTCTTGTATTGTGGGCTTGGGAGACAGGAGTATGATCAGATTTGCAATCTTGAGACTACGCATGGGATTTGGAACACTCTCGAAACCTATCATGAGGGTTCGTCCCAAGTCAAGAAAGCACGCCAAACAGTCTATAAGCGTGAATATAACAAATTCGAGATGCGTCCTGGAGAGAGCATCAATGACATTTTCAGTCACTTTAATAAAGTGATTAATCGGATGAAAGTTGTTAGTATTGAATATTCTCAATCTGGAAATGCCACCTACCTCTTGGCTGCAATCAACACCAAGGAGTGGGAGATAAAGGCCACAACCATTGAGGAGAATGTCAATCTTTCTGATCTGACTTTGGAGCTGCTCTATAGCAAACTTAAGACTCATGAGATCAAGATGATTGATCATCCCAAAAAGGAAAACATGGCTTTAGTAGAAGACCCGTTCAAGAGAGCTTCTGATGGGTCTTTTGAGTCTTCTTCTGGATTTTCGCTTACTGGTTTATCTGCAATTCATGAAGAAGAGTTTGAGAGTCTTCCTGAGGCTGAGTTGGCCCTCATAATCAAAAAGGTCACACGGGCCTACAACAATATGAGAAACAGAAATCGAGGAGGTCCCGTGACTTGCTATGAGTGTGGTGAGCTTAATTATATTCGGGCAAATTGCCCCAAGCTGAAAGGTAAGAGCAACCATAAGGAGGGAAAGCCAGCTTGGAAGAAGCCTTAATGGAACAAATCAAGGTATGATACTGCCAAGCTGACAAAGGCCGCTCACCGGTGCTTGCCACTTTTGAGGATCAATCCTTAAGCGATGTTGACTCCAGGAGTGAGGAGGACAAGGAGGAGGAGATCCCTCAAAACAAGAAGAAAGGGAAGACCAAGGACTTCACCGGCTTGTGCTTCATGGCCGACTTTGTTGACGACGACAACGATGAGGTACCTCCTTCCTATGATGTTCTTTCTGATAGATGTGAATCTATGTTTGAGCAACTCATGAGTCAGGATAAGGCTTGAGAGTTTGTCATGACCAAGAATAAGGACTTAGAGTCACAAGTAGATAATTTGACTTTAGAACTTAAAAATACTAAGACTCTTGAATCTGATGAATGTTCATCCTGCCATGCTTTGCACTCTGAATTTGCTAAATTACAATCTGCTCATGATTGCTTTGCAACAACTTGAAAATGCTAGGACTGAGCTTGTTGAGGTTAAATCTGCTCCTTGTGAAAAATTCTTAGAGTCTAGCAAGTTAGTTGCTTCTGGTGTGGGAACCTATCTAGGATCATCTTGATCATCAATCACCCACGAGCAAGTTTTTGGATCAAGTTTTTGTTTTGAACCCTTCTTCAATCAAACGGAAAAGGATCCTTATTCTTCCAAGAATTATCACAATATTCAATTAGAATAGGTTCCTGATATCATAGAGAATGTGTGCTTCAAGTTTCATCAAGTTTGGAGTTGTAGATCAAAAGTTTCATCTATTTGCAACTTCGTCATCGGGTTGTTTGTGTTCTGTTCTTCAGGCCGGCGGTCAGACCGCCCAAGGCAACCGGTCAGACCGACAGGCAATCGGTCTGACCGCCCGTGACACAGCGGTCCGACCGCCAGTGCATTGATTTGCTTTAATCTTTGTTGATTTTATCGTATTGCTTAGGGGTTTATATTGGATACAATATTAGTCTTCCGCTGTACTGATATACTGATCTTCATAGCTTCCATAGCTACTGGTGTGAAATTTGTGTTGAATCCATTATTTGTGAAAAACTGAGCATACTCCTATTCACCCCCTCCAGTCGCCTTTTCGGTTCAACACACCATCACCGAACCTCCTTCGACCGTTCAAAACCCCCAAAATGGGTTGCGCAGTCATCCCTGAACCTCCCTACACCCCTCACTGCTAGCGCCGACCACCGTCACCACCACTAATGTTGCCACCGACCATTTCCTTGCTCGGACACCAAAGAGCGAGCTCTAGCTCGTTCAGAAACGAGCTGGGCCATGCACAGTAGCAGGCCAAAATGTCCAGTAGGCTTACAAGTTAAGTGGGCTAGCCCAATTACTATTCGGCAAACACTGCTCATCTCAAACCCAACACTGTTCTCATCACTATTTAGCCCAACCCAATAGTATTTAGCCCAAACACTGTTCCTACCCGGCCCATCACTATTCATAAAACCTTAACCCGTTATAAATAGTGCAAACTATCACTATTCATTGGACCAACACTATTTACCCAAAACCCTAATTCGATATTATACATCCTTTTCGACCGTCTCGAGCCCGTGAATCCATTTATCAACTCTGTTCAATCTCTGCCCAATCAAGCTCCAAATAAATCATGTCCACCACACCACCTTTCTATTCTTTTTCAAATTGTATTTTATTTGTATGTTGTTCCCAGCTCGCCTCCTGTTGAGCCCAGACTTATTTATTCGATTCTCTTCTACGTTAGAACTAGATTTTGTTGATCAAGCTGTAGAGGAATTAATCAAGGCACATGACAGGTAAATCTGATCAAGGACTATAGATATAGAGGCAAGTCGCATTCTTTGATCATTTTGAGCCTACATTTCATGTAATTGTATTATTACTTTCATTACCGTATTTGTGCCAATTACTTTATTATTCAAATAATACATTAGAATTCTACGATAATTAGATAAATCTTATTACCCCACATACAAGCCCACCTATTCCTGTAGGACATATTCACCTTGACAAGTTATGTTACATAAAATGATAATTTGATAATTAGCTTTGCCACAAAATGTGTTTATAAATTCTAGAAAAGAGTATTGGTTGTTAGCCAATGGTTTTGGTGGAGAATTGAGGGTTGAGACCAGGAGGTTGGACAACCCAATAGACTTGATAAAAGTGAGATCAAGTAGGTGGACAGTCACGAGTTGATGTTGGTTCATTTCCTCACTGGAGACAAGTAAGGACAAGAATCTTATGCCAAGTAACAGACACAGACATCGCTCAACCACATGTTTGGTCATTCCAACCTGGCTTAGTACACCACTCTTCCGATTGAATATCTATAGGAAAGATTTGGGTGGGACAGGAGTGGGCCTGAAGGGACACTCGCTGGTCTACACAACAGTAGGTGTCGTCAACATTGGGCCAATAGATCCACTGTTGGCCGGTGGGGTCTCCCGAGGGTCCATCACCTACCGGGTAAAGGCTAAAAAGGTTGAGTAGTAAAATATTTTGTTATCTCAAACTCAGTCGCATGCTATCGTGTTGCATGCATATTGCATGACAGTTTGAGTTTGAGGTATCTTGCGGGTAAAGTTAGGCAACTCTGCAGAGTATAATTAATGGTATTCGAATACGTCATACTTTCGATTAATGAAGTTGTGTTCATGGGTGATTCCAATACACGAGGCATAAGTAGAGATTATGAAATGTTAAGTTGGTAATTGAAATTGTTGAGTAAATACCTGATGTTATATTTATTATTGCTTTACTGTTTTAAAGATAAACTGTTTTTAACTCAAAATGCATCTACATATGCCTAATATGGTAAAACCTAAATCATCCATTGAACTCCTGGCATGTAGTTACATAGCTTTTCCATGTGGCTTGCTGAGTACGGTTGTGTACTCAATCTTGCTCAATTTTCATCATAAGATTGAAGGACACCTGGGAAAACGTGTTAGGGTTGCGACCGCACTCATACTTTCCGGTGGAAGCCTTTTGTTCTTCTGAATGTAAGTTTGGGTTTAAGATGCCCATTTTGTTACTGCAAAATAGCCGTTATGCTATAATTTAATTTAATTAATGTTTTTCAACTGCTTGTAAGCAGGTTTGATTTTATTTCGGTTCGCAGCTGAAATGCTGAATTGTTGTACAAACCGGGTACACCCTGTTTGAAAAATGAGATGGTTACAGTAAACTGGCCAATGAAACATGCTAGATGAAGGATAAGGCCTACGATTCGTATCAACTAAGTGAGAGAAGTCAAGTCCGTGTCGTCCCTTGGCGCAACGGAGGATGAGTGTATTCAAGCAGCTTTTGATGATATATATATATATATATATATATATATATATATATATATATATAGAGAGAGAGAGAGAGAGAGAGAGAGAGAGAGAGAGAGAGATTACACGCTATTTCCCATCGTTGATCAAGCCTTCCTTGAGGAACAAAGAAAAAGAGCCATGGGAAAACATAGTCAAACATTACTCTACCCCCATCTTTTGATTTAACCAATAGCCCAAGCAAGCACAAAGAAAAACGTTGGCGAATTAAGAACAAACTAACCACACACTAAGATTCTAACCACGGAGCAGCAAGAAACCTCCCGCAATAAGCATCTATAGCGGATGGCGAGGGTACAGACTAAGCGCGCGGTACACTTCAATTGCCAGCTAAATAATCATTCGATTAATCTCCTCCTTTTAGGTGAGCTTTGTGTAGGCGAGTTAACAAACCGGAAGTCTCACAATGATTGGAGCCGAGAGCGACGCAGGATACAGATTAATAACCGCGAATTCGATGAAACATTGTCGAACACACTGCTTAATAAATTAATATGTAGGTTCGGATATCTCGATCAAAATGTTATTCCATGCATGCAAGTGAAAAATTATCAGTTTTTCTTATGTTCAGTAACTTGTAGAACGCAACCAATTAGGACGTCCTAACAACCTTCGAGTGAAACGGCTGGTCGTCGTTAATTACCGACCGATTGTGGAAATTTCGGATGCAAATCCAGGAATTGATGTTTGATTGACCTCGAGGTAGTGAATCTGTCTGTGATCAGGAGTGATGGATGGGGTAAAAAATGAAAAGAAGGATCGAGGTGCTCCACCGACGTTTTTTCACTAGGAACCGCACCTGTCAGTAGGACCTATATGCGTGCCAGTGATTGTTCTATTCGTAAAGATTTTATAGAACAAGGAATCGATCACCCATGCATGTTAGGCATCCAACAACACTGGCTAGAAAAGAAGAAGAAAAGAGTGTAATTGCTACATATTAATGCAAAACAAGTTCAGTGGGAAATAGCATCACTTGGCCAGAGAGGGGTCGTGGAAGGCAGAACCTCTTCTCTCCTAACGTATGCAGTTGGTTATCGTATTCATCTCTTGGGTCTAGCTAGCGAACAGAAGTCGTGTTGAGCGTGGTGGCTAATATCCTAATTTATTATGATTCGAAGAGGTGTACCGGAAGGAAACATATATAAATGAATCCTAATAGAATTAGATTCCTACTCCTGGAAAGACTACATAAAATCATAAGGTGTGTCCATAAACTCAAGCAAACAAGAAGCAACTAAAACAAAGAACTCATCCAAAGTAGAGGTGCACGAGATGATTAGAGATTAGATTATTTTAGCAATATATTTTTGTATAGGGCAAGTATCCGAGAGACATAAAAAATTTGAGAGGGTTATAAGAGAGCGACAATCACTTGTACTCTTTTAATATTATGCTTAAGAAATATGCGGTCGGCTTCGCCTAATTTTTCTCTCTCGTCGTGGTTGTTTCATCGCCGTTATTTCAGATTTATCTACGATATTAATCTATTTTGTTCTTGATACCGTGCACTCTCGTGTCATATCTCACAGACTTTGATCCAATCCGAGAGTTACTGCACATGAGGAGAGATTTCAGAGTATAACGTGTCACAAAATAAAGTATAGAAAAAATCCACAATAAACCCATCTAACATGTAGTTGGTTGAAATCGAACCTTGTCCCCGTTACATAAGAGAGGTCCATACCAGTTGAACTAGACAACTTTTGGTGGAAGGCACAAGTAACAGAGACATCACCGTAGCTAGGGACTAACCCACAAGAAAAGGTGACCGGGGAAGCGGGCTATTTGTGATATTTACACGACACAAGGTTTCCAGTGCAGCGATCTTTTGAAGAATTAGCATAGACAATCTTTGACAAGATGGGAGATGTAGTAGTAGCTAGTCACCTTGACGAGGAACCATGGTGGAGCCGGCGAGAGCAAGAGAGCATGGCGGCGGCGGCGGCAAAAACAGAGGCAGCGGTGGTGGAATCACCGAGATTCGCGAGAAGAGGCTGAGGGGTTGGGTGAGCAAGGCCGCTCTAGCATTCGTCCAGAGGAGGTAGGCAGTGCCATGAGCCGAATTAGAGATGATGTGCCTTTGCAGTGAAAGCAAAGTTGACCTCTACTTCAACATTTACTTTCAAGGGTAGTATGAAACACATCCTTGCCCAGCAGACTAGATGGCCCCCTTTTTTTCTTTCTGCGAAGCAGTCTTGTGCTAACCGGTAAGGAGATGAGGCCCAGACACAGATGTCAGTGGAAATCGACCAAACCAAACAGGATAAGAGACACTGTGTTTCGCAAAGTAAATGTGCCTACAACACTTAGCAGCACGTACACAGAAAATCCAATTGATAAGCGTGTGCATTCTAGATCTCAAAACTCATCAAACACGACAAGAAAAGACCCTGTTCATAGATTAATTCTTCCATAGCAGAACCTCACGATACAATCTTCCAATAAAAAGTGTAATTATTTGTTGCAAATACTAGCTATGATTACTACCTTGTCTAGTGCATGCTCTCACCAATTTGCTCGCTTCGAAAAGGTTTAAATGTCACTTGTTGGGCTTTATATACAAGTTAAACACACTTCCTATAAAGTTCATATGCTTTTCCCGTAGAGGTCAATGGATCCTATCTGAAACCTTGGATTGGCATTAGATTCTCTCACACGTAGAAACCGAAACCTGGCAAAGGCAAATAAAACATTTTGTCAGAAGGAAAATATATATTTCACAACGTCTGTATCAGCAAAAAAAAAAAACGTACCGAAAAGCATTTGCTTTATATCTCTGATCCACGGTAAATATTTTCCTACAGAAACGGCTATCGAACATTACAGAACTCCGAGCATCGATTGTATTCCAGGTATAGCCTCCGTCTGCGCTCCCTTCAAGAACCCTGTGACACAATATTGCTTGTGACTTATGGAACATCATCGTTTCAAAGAAGATTCAAAGAAGACAAAGCTACTAAAGCTAGGAACATATCTAACGATAACTTCAATTAACAATGTGAATTAACTTATAGCTCATAACACGTTTTGCCTAAATCTAAAATCTTGTCAGCGAGTTATATTGTTTTACAACAATAAAAATGACAAACATGTTATTGAGTGCAGGAAAATGTTAAAGCAGAAAAGGTTCAAGTTTTCTTCGAGCAACACAAGAAAGGACAAGACATCTGTTGTATACAATGGCCCAGGAAACAGGGACATTGTGGCGGCGAAACACACGTGACTTGTAAGGCATGGAGGAGGCCAGGTCTGACATGCACTGGCCAGGACGTCCAGCAGCAAGAGGTCGTCGTCAACACGGGCAGCAGCAACAAGGAGTCCGTAGAAAATGAGGAGAGTCACTCATGATATTCTATATTCTAAATAAACAATGCTAACCAAGATATTTACAGGTCCACTAGGACCAACTACTCACCAAAAAATACTTAAACAAAGGATGAAAAGCCTTTAGCTTGTAAGGCAGGCTTTTTAAATAGGTCTAAATTTTTTTTAGCTCATAAACTAAGTTTTCTTAAATGGCTTTCATAGGTTATTGCATAACCCAGCTTATTAGGCTTTTAAATTACATACCATATTAGTAGGCCTCTCAAAGAAGCATCATGCAAGCCAAGTAAACCATTAGTACTAAAAAAAGGATGGCACTCATGAATTATTTTACACGCATATATAGCATACGGCATACACTAGATACCGTCACACAAAATAGAATCAAATCGGGAAACCAAACAATCTTGACTTGAAGTTGCCATACAATGCTAGACGAAAAAGACAGATCTAAATGTCAAATACTTATTCAATGGGAGTTGCACAGATGTTGAAGCACTCAAAGGGGTAAGTAGCTAGAATCCACCATTGATTTCTGCTTTAAAATTTGTAAAACTCTCAAAAGGGCGGAGCATAAAAGCACTTCCCAATATGAGTGCTCCCAATATCTAGTGCATAATGTATTCAGCAAGGTAAAAAGTTTGTAACAAGACATGTTTTTTTTAGTTATTGTACCAGTCCTTTGGATCCCTCTCTGGAACATCATTAGCTGACATCAAATCATATGACTCCAACTCGCAAGTTTGGCCATCAGGCATTTTATAAATTAGCCAACATCCTGCAAATTAATTTTGTTAGCTAATACAACAAATCAATAAAATTCCACATTTGTAAGTATTTGAAATACTTTAAACAGCTTTCTTTAGCACAACATGAAAATTCTGCAGAACATCTTCACAACAGTTGACGACCAAACACTACTGCCAAAAGTGGATAGATCCATCAGTCAGGAATAGCATCTGGTGTGAAAAGAACTAGATTAAATTTCAAGGTGGATATTGGCAATGAGTATAAGCTGGGAGGAGCAGAAAAGGTTTACCATCTAGCATCTAAGAACTAGTTCGTGTACATAATGGAATTCTGAAACAATTTAAAGAATGAAACTCTAACACAAGTACATTCCTAATTGAACCATCAGAATTTTAGTTCCAATCTAGAAAAAGAAAAGTGGATAGATCCATCAGGGAAACAAATGAGATGAAAGTAACGGAAAATGTATCCAAATGCCAAACATCTTCACGGTTATTATGATTGACAACGAAAAAAGGACTCAACCTAGGTAACGAAGCATGGGCACCAACGTTTTCATCAGACCAAGTTGGGATAATACCAAAATATGAACCAATCAATTCAAAGTTCTAAATTTACAGATATTTTGGTTTATACTTCTAAGTGTACAACCTACATTTATATAAATTAAACATAACAAGGTACATGTCCAATTAATCAATAAGCATGGGCACACCGGCACAGTAGTACAAACAAGAATTTATTTTACAAAAAAGTAGATCTCTACACTTGGGGCATCCATCAAAGTGGTCCCATGTGAATAAGACTGGCTGTGCCTAAAAATTATATTGGCATTCACTACAACCAGATTACCTTTGGCTCCATCAGGTTCTTCCCATTTGGACGAGTGAATGCCATCAAATGCGGCTGTTGCCTGAAACAATTTCAAACAAACTATTGTAGGGCAAGCATGATGAATGGAATAATGGATATTAAAAAAAATGCACAATTTGCAACACATACAATTCCAATTGGGAGTTGCTCACTGCTTGCAAGGACTGAACCTGAACAGAGTCTATTGCCTCTTGGGAATTGGTGACCTTTTTGTAAATGATATTGTTCTTATAGCTACTCAGTATCTCATCAACTGCATCCAATGCTACTGGTAATGCTAAGGATGCATGTATTGGATTTCCATCTGTAGCCACAGATCGTTCTCCATCAGTACCCAACTCTGCTTTCAAGGAAATAGCAGAAAGCAATCTTTCAACAGAAGGAAAAATCTCCTCAAAAAATAGTTGTGGTTTTTGGTCTAATGTAGCTCTCCTGCTTTTGAAGTTGCCATCTTTAAGATTTTGCATCAAGCTCTTCAATGTGTCGAAAATTTCAATGATTCTTTCTTTAGGGATGTTTCTATCACAAAAATGTGAAAGAAGAGCAGAAAGAGCATCATATATTTTTGAAACATGAGCATCCACACATCTCCGAACAGGGCAGGATGAGCAACTGAGTGAGTCTCCTTGGCCCAATTCTGACCTCGCTTTTCTCCATTCCACAGAACCACTTTGCCTTCCAGGTAAAGATACTGCGGTGTCAACTTCAAGATAGGCAGCTTTACTAAGTTCCTCGGACTCTTTCTTGTCACGGTTCTCTATGACTGAGAGTGCATCTATTGACAATCCACTGCGATACTTCCCTGTTATAGACGATAGAATAGCTGAAACTGTATCTTCGGAGGTAATTGTTCGCCTAGAGAGAACCTGCAAATGAAATGCAGGACACATGAGATAAAAAAAACTTTCTTCTAACCAACAAAGGTATCCCACCCACCCCTAACACAGGCCCTAACCAAGCCAAAATTTTCTACCTCGTGCCACTTTCTGGTGTAGCGCTTTGTTACATCACGTACTCCATCTTTTGAAACAGCAATGGCATAATCTAACTTCTTGTTCCACCTAGAACGTTCATGCAACACAGTATCAGTAAATGAAGTGAAAATTAGACAAACTCTCAGATGCACTTTATGGCAAAGCAATATGATTATGCCGAAAGGAATACATTTTACCCTTTCTCATACAACACGGGATTATCATAGGCTCCTTCGCATGGATCTAGGTGCATCCATCTAAACATTCCAGAACTATGGCATTAAAAATAAGGGTAACAGAATACCAAATTAGAAGCAGCGGGGGTAGATTACACTAACCTCCCATACAAGTTTGAATAACATTCTGTCCACACATGATCAGTGAAATCCACAATCTGTAGATTATACATAGGTAAGCAAGTTCAATTTATTGACTATAATATAAATAAAGATTGATGGATTCCTTGTTGCTCCAAATGGAATTGTTGCTGAACTTTGAAATTGTCTTTACAAACAAGCATATTTTATTGAATTTGACAAGAGCAAGGACCAGTCACCAGTGGACCACATAAATTTAGGTCTGCTAACAAAGAGTAGCAGCAAGCCAGCAATAGAGAGATAGGAACAAGAATGTCAACAATGGTTTTGGAGAAAACTAACGGAACTGCATGATGAAACATAATACTCGCAAGAAGCAGAGCCTGGAACCTTTTCCGGCGTAGAGATATCAATCAAGAATCTAGTCTAGTGTTCAGTACTTCAGTGTCTTATATATTGATAATGTTGACATCAGGCCACTTCAATGCTACCTCTTCGATGAAACAAGAAGTTAGGGGAGGGCTTGATATCCATACAGAAGCGTTGGCGGAAAAATATTTAGGACTTCCAACCAAGGATCAAAGAACCGGTACTGGACCAAATCCCGGCAGGAGGGCGGGAACGGTAACCGGCCGGTTACCGGTTTTCCCGGGAAAAACCCGGTTGAATTTCGTTTGAATTTGCTTAAAAATCAACTGAAATTCGAAAAATTAAATTTTGAATTTGCAAATTCCGGAAAATCCGGCCGGGATTTTGGATCCCGGACCCCGGCCGGTAACCGGCGGTTACCGGACGGGAATTTTTCCCCTGCTTCCAACAGCTATTGGCCGTTCGACTAAGGAAGTTTTTGAATATATGCCAAGCAGAAATAGGGACCTCATTGGGGAATGGAGTGAAAATAATCTCAGTAGTGCCGGCAAATAAATTCCGAGACATGCAAAAAGATGACCGGCTACATTTCGAATTATTGGTGGGGGAGTGCTGCAAATAGTAGGAATTTGCATTGGCAAAAATGGGAGCACCTCACTCGACCTAAATGCCATGGCTGAATGGGTATTAGGGATCTTTGGCTATTTAATATCAGCATGCTTCGTAAACAGGGTTGGAGGCTTCTCACTAACCCTGACTCCCTATGTGCCAAGGTTTTGAAACTTTCCACAAGGAGACTTTTTATCTGCTACAAGGAAGAAGCACACAAGTCATACGTGGCGGGCAATTCTCAGTGGCAGAGATATTCTTAACCGTGGACTTATTCGTAGAATAGGTGATGATCATGGAACAAACATATGGAGAGATGGATGGATTCCGGAGTATTTCTCCCTCAAACCAATTACCCCAGGGGAAGATGCTATGGTACAGCAAGTCTCAGAGTTGATCGATGTTGATGGTAGTTGGAATGAAACTCTAATTCGGGATTCCTTTGTTTCACCGGATGCTGATGCTATTCTCAGGACTCCGTTAGGAAGAACTGAGGAATAATTTTGGGCATGGGCGTTTGAGCGCCATGGTTTGTACTCCGTAAAATTGGCTTATAGAGTACTTACTGAGGATCGGCGACAACAGGAAATAAGGAATAGTGCCTCAAGCTCTTCCCCGCACGATGAGTGGAACAAGGTATGGAAACTTGATATACCACCAAAAATTGAAGTTTTTTTATGGAAGGTACTTCATGGATATCTTCCAGCATGACAAATTCTCCACCGAAGATATATTGCACAGCTGGCTAGTTATGAAGTGTGTGGTGTTCATGAAGATTCTATCTTTCATACCTTGATTGAGTGTACTTTCGCTAAGCAGCTTTGGTCTTTCATGAAAGAGCTGGTGGGTGCAAAAATCCCCCAGCTACATCCTCTCACTTGGGCGAAAGATTTACTTGAAGAACAAATTTGTAAGAAGGAAGATGCATCAATCATTCTTTGCGATATGTGGACTTTATGGTTGGCAAGAAATAACCATCACCATGGGGAGCATGTAGTGAATCCAAGGCAGTCAGTTATTTGGGAAAGGGATACAACGTTCGATCTTTGTCAGGTGAGGCAAACATCCCACACCCTAACCCAACCACTCCTCTGTCAGTGTGGACCAGGGATCGAAATCTCGGTACCGGATGAAATCCCGCCGTGGGCGATAACGAAACCGCCTACTGGCCGATTCCGAAATTTCGGAAAAACCGGTGCAATTCAAATTTTGAATTTTGAATTGAAATTTTACGGCGGTAACGGATCGATTCTGCGTAGAATCGGTCAAACCGGAAAAACCGGAAATGGTGAAAATGGTAATTATGAAATTTAAATTTGGAACAATGCAAATATTAATGAGAAAATGTTTCTCTCATAGTTGATACTAGTAATCATACATATGAAACCTGTGTCGCTGAACAAACTATTAGCAAATACTTTTTCGTATCTCTTATTAATCATATCGTGTCACTAAATGATTTGAAAGTATAGGATTAAAGAATCAATCCAATCCTGAGCAAATAATGATGCAATCCAATTCTCTCATAGTTGCATGCAATCAAATTAATGAGAAAGTGTTTCAAGTTGTACATAAAAAGTCCTCATTTATGTTTTAATAGTGCTAAATATACTAAAAACTAATGTTTCAATACATAATCTAGCATAAGAATGCCTAAACCAACTAAGGAAGGACATTATGGAGTCAAAAATTCAAATTCAAAATTTAAAAATTTCGGCCGGTTTTTTTTTTACCGGTTCCGACCGGTAAACCGGTTACCGCCACCGGGTTTTTATCCCTGGTGTGGACTCCTCCACCGAGAGATTGGTTTAAATGCAATGTCGATGGTGATTTCTATATATCTGACCGACAAGGTGCAATAGGAGTGATATTTAGGGATGACAATGGACGGTTTTATAGTGCTGAAGCTAAATGGTACTCCCACGCTTTGAGTGCCTTGGTAATGGAAACGACAGCCTGTAGAGATGGGGTAAAGCTAGCTATTCAGATTGGGATGCATAGACTACTCCTGGAGACCGACTGTTTCAGTATCATCGACATGTGGAAGAATCTATCTGAACACGGATCAGAAATTTCTCTTATTCTTTCAGAGATTAAGGGGCTTAGCAGGAATTTTCTGAGTTTGATTTTTGTTTCGTCCGGCGGCTAGGTAATGCTGCAGCCCATCTTTGTAATAAGCAAGTATCATGTAGTGTAAGCAGGTGTTCATGGCTTGTTGAGGCACCTGACTTCCTACGTGATACTTTGATTAGTGACTATATTCCTGCCCAAAGCTAAGGAATGAAGTTCCATTTATCTATAAAAAAATGCTTAAAACAACTTATGTTCCAAACTCAAAAATTAAGCTTCCCTTTTGTTGACCATTTTAGCATTGCTAAAAAAAAGGATCACCTAGCATAACTACTGAACTAGAAAATTATGCACATTGTAGCTTATTCGAATTTGATCACAAAAGATCCTTCAACAGATCGAATTTGAATCAAATATCAGCCAAACCATATTCATATCCATATTTTTAAGTCAAAATAGACTTTCAATCAGATGAAGAACGAATTCGAATCAATTTCTGCTCAACTCGATCGGATTCAGGCATACACATAATTGTACACTAGCTAGACAATAATGACATAAGGTTCTTACATGTAATCGATAGAATCATTGTAATACGTTAAGATCGAGGAACGCAAATTGACACTAACTTCAAAAAAAAATTGATTAGTTAGACATGCTGCAACAAATATAGATATATTGCTTTATCGAATTCAAATGCATACAGCATTTAAGATGGAAAAATCTAAACCGTTTTCACATCCATATTTTTTTCATTGTATCCGGATATGAATTCAAGTATTGCAAAAAGGCAGAAACAGTTATTTCGATAGGAAAAATCTAAACCATATTTGCATCCTATTGAATTTGGTAATCGAATAATATGGATAATCCGTAATTATGTATCTGTTTTCACCCCTAAATTTGAAGAATCCAGGGATGGAAGTCACAGATAGGGAAAGACAAAAAGGTGCTAACCACTTGACAAATAGATAATCACTTATACAGAAATTATAATAATAATTGTAGCTAAAATAAATTTATAGACAATATGAAACTAACCAAACGAGCTTCATATCCAAAAACTCGACAGTAGAATGTGAAGCAATTGGCCCATTCTCCACAGCGTCCTTTCCTAGTTTGTATTAGCTTCCAAAGCAAGAAATATTGAAACAGACAATTTGATCATCAATTTCCAGTTTGGTTTTTTTAAATAAACACTTTAACCAGATCACATAATACTAGTACGGCTTAGTCATACCTTATATGGATCATTGTACCTTGGGAAACGGGTGATACTAGAACAATGATTGCACCTAAAGATAGCATCTGTCAGTATATGCAAATGAAGTAAAAAAAAAAACAGATCATACAGCATCAGGTGAAAGAAGTGATTAAGTCCTAAAGGGCAAAGGTACATTATGTCCGTTATTGTAGGATCTTGTGAAGCTAAAATCCTGTGGGACCATTCCAAACCTGACCCTGAGTAGGATTTAAATCAGGACCATATAAAAGTGATCTAGAAATCATGATCTTTAGAATCACGATTTTGCAGCTAGCATCCTATCATGCTCCTATGATCCCAATCCTGTCCACCCGAAAATGATCCTGACTAGGATCCTGATCCTAACAGCCTTGGTTATTCAGATAGAGATAACACTCGGAAATGCATCTCAGATTTGCTTGTGCTGCAGGTACAGTTGCAGGGTAAAGAACATTCTGAAATGATATTTGAAAAAGATTGAACTTGAAGCAGATGAGAGCACCCTTATCAGCAACGTAGACATGGCGTAGGAAAACAAAATAGCATATGTAACCAGGCTTCAAGCAGTGGCAATATGATTTACTAGGATACCAAATTTGCAAGTTGTTGAAGGAGATTTTACCCTTCTAAATTAACTTTGAAAGCAGTGGCAATATGATTTACTAGGATACCAAATTTGCAAGTTGTTGAAGGAGATTTTACGCTTCTAAATTAACTTTGAATTAAGATGCGAGATGTAAGACCGACTGAACAACATTATCTGACTGCTACCTATAGATCTCGACACGGGAGGCACCAAATTCAATTTCCGAGGGAAGTGGGTTGCCCATTCCAACCATGGATGTTTCACGGCCACAGCTGTCACAAGGTGCTGCATTAACCCATCTACAAAGATAAGCATGATCATTGTTAAAAGCTGAAGCGCATATGAGCTCCATTCTGGGTTGTTCTATCACATGTATAGACTGTGTATATGAGCTCCATTCTGGGTTGTTCCATCACATGTATAGACCGTGTATTGAGCATCGCAAAAGTATAGAAATCCAAAGGGTAAAAACACCACAGGTAATACCATAATAGGGCTCAAGGTTATTACTGGAAACTAGTATGAACACCCTTGTTCCAAATCAATAAACTGAATAAAAAGATCAAAATAGCATCACTCCTTAATTTCTATGTTCCATAGGCTAAAGTGACGCCATGTAAATATCACAGGAGTAATTTGTTCCAGGACTACTAATCAGTCAGCCATGTTTTTCTTTGCTTGACTCCTTTGATGCCACTGTTTAATGTTTCAAATAGAACTACTTTTCAGAAAATAAATTCAAGATTCCTCTATATATGTTTCAAAATGCCTTTTGCAGTTCAAATAGAACGCCACATGTGGTGATGTTTAGTTTATATAATTTGGTATGTCTCAGTATCACGTTCTCATCATTCATATGGTGCGTCCTATCAGGAATCTCCAAGCAACCACGAATAAAAAACTCCAAACAAACATGATGACACACAACAAAATATCTGAGAATCATACTGCTGCCGCTATAACAGAAACAGTGTTAGTATGCCAATTTAGAGATATGCATAAAAAAATATCTTAGCAGGACGAAAGAGTACTTCAGTTAGGACTTAGGAATATTAAGCAAATACTTAGGTAGAAGTATTAATGCCACAGAAATATAGATGATAGCAGACATACACGGTTACACACTTGATTTTTGCAGAAAGTAATGACTGAAAAAGAAGGCATGAAAGTGTTTCAGTGACCTGAATGATTGCTTAAACCAGAAAAGCAACTGCAACAGAAAGGCATGATCTTCTTCATCTTTCGAAGGACTGAAGCTCCCTTCCTTCTAAATAATCTTTTGTAAGAATTTCTGACCACCCATCTCTTCAAATGTAGAATGCAATATAGCAAAATTTTACATAATCCACATCGTTACCAAAAAAAACTGACACAGCCATGGTGGTAAATTATAAGAGAAACCTAAAATACAACATTTTTACTTGGAGCCAACTCGTACCAAAAAGAAACTTTATCAATAAATCCAAGGAAACATAACCATGTTGAAATATAGAAAGCATGAAGGAGAAAAAAGAAGAAGAAGCTAACAGAAATAGAACTGAAACAGAAACCTTGGCCAGTGAAACCAGCGCCTTCTCCTCGAGTTCATCTACTGGAACCGTCTTCCGTGCTGCCTCTTGACGCGCTGGATCCTCGTACTACATCCAAGTGTCGACAGACAAGGACCAGATATTAAAAAACCATAATATAAGGGAATGCTTCATAAACGAAATAATCCTACATTCTAATTCTTACCATCAGAACCCGGCACATGTAAGGCTCAACTCTTTTTCTGAACATCTCCCCTCCATCATTGCGTATGTTGTACTGTTGTAGGAGAAGTGCCTCTTCTTCTGCCTAAGAAATTTTCAAGAAATAAGCATAGTTCTGATTGGAACGATAACAAGTGGTTAATTTGGATTTCCTTCTCTCTTTTCCCTTTGGCAAAGTACTTAATTTAGTAATTACTTCATTTATTTGCCATCATTATGACAATATAGTTAGGCAAGTTGACTTTTTGTGGCCACCGCTTTGTTCCTAGTCACATTGTGGTGCACCACAGTTTCTTAGCACCCTAGCTAAACTGAAACAAAATCTCTGGTGTCTAAATCATGTGAAACAATTCTACATGCTATAAATACCTGTGTCATCCAAGCCAGAGTACAACAAAATTGCATCCCCTTTCAAGCTAAATGCAGCTAATTTAACACTCATTTCCCCCAACCTCTAACCCACGACCCTACCAAACAAAACAAACCAAGTGACCCCTACCAGTCACTGCCAAAATCAAAATCATCGCGCAATCCGTCCAACTTAACTAAAGCAAACCAGACCAATTTCCACGATATCCTCGACAAACCTCTACCCAATTCCAAATCGCACAACAACATCAGCTATCAGGGATGTTAATTAATCATGCCGCACCTGAAGCATCCTCGCGAGCTCCTCGTCGGACTTCTCCTGCGCCCTCACAGCCACCGCCTCGTCCGCATCCTCCTCATCGATTTCCAAAAGGCGGAAGCCCTCGGAAATGGACACCAGGTTAGTATCATTGTTCACCACGGACCCATCAGCCTCCATCTCAATCTGCCCTCGCTCACCACAACGCATCTCCTCAGATGATGAGCAAAGCAAAGAAGCAACTCGGATCGCGGCGAAGCAATGGGGCTGGGTTCAAACCTCAGCTAAACTGAAACTAAAATAGAACTACAATATCTAAACCATGTGAAGGAATTCTAAATACGATCAATCCTGTGTAATCCAAGCCAGAATGCAACAAAATTGCAGCGCATTTCAAGCTAAATGCGGCTAATTTAACACTCAGTTCCCCCCAACCCCCAACCCTACCAAACCAAACAAAACCAATTGGCCCCTACCTGCAACTGCCAAAAATCTAAAACCATCGCGCGATCTATCCATCTTAACAAAGCAAACCAGATGATTTCCACGATAACCCCGATCAACTCCTACTCCAATTCCAAATCGCACAAAGCCGTCAGCTACTGTCAGGGATGTTAATTAATGACGCTGCACCTGAATCATCCTCGCGAGCTCCTCGTCGGACTTCTCCTGCGCCCTGGCCGCCTCCGCCGCGGCCGCGTCATCCCCCTCCTCCCCGTCGATGCTCACGAGTCGGAGGCCCTCGGAGATGGACTCCAGGTCGGTGCCGTCGTCCACCACGGACCCATCCGCCTCCACCAAGATCTGCACGGGTGCACCGCACCGCATCGCGTCAGAGCAGAGCCACAGCGCTCGGATGGTCGCGGGGTTGGGGGGTTCGTCGAACCTTCTGGAGGTCGGGCGGGACGGAGGTGAGGGAGAAGATCTGGAAGCGGAGGACGTCGAGGCCGTGGTCCGTGTCGTACTCCACCACGTGATCCTCGCCCTCCCCCTCGCCGCCGGGGGCCTGCCGGAGCACGAACCGGCGAGCCACCATCGCGCTCTCTCGCCGTGGACCTGGGTCGCGGACGACGCGGAGCCCACCCTTAGAAGAAAGGGGAAAAAAAATTTAAGGCAAGGAGAAAGGAGTTGCGTGACAAATGCAAGGCACCAAAGTGAGGGAAGGCATCGAATGAGCACCGGTTCAAATGTTCCTTTCTTTTCTCTTTTAATTAGAACGGCAGATGCACACGCTCCATGCACCATCTGGCGCCACGCATTATATACGCACAAGCAAGTGTGTCCTTAATGCCTAGAATTACAGAGGAAGTTGAAAAAAATACACAAGGAGCATAGATACGCGCTTGCCCACTGTAGGGTGCATAAATGCGGCAATTAGGATTTTGAATCTAGTAGGTGTAGTATCTGCCACTCTAGTTGTCTATATGGGTATACCACTTTAGTATATAGTTGTTTGACTTTGCACAGCATGCTATCCATCATAAGTTATGTCGTTGTCTAACTGCTAATCACTAATGATCGATCGACTTTCAATAGCCACAACTATTGACATTTTTCGCGCATGGTGACTTGTTTTTCTCTGTAACTCATGTCAAGTTGATGCTCCTGTGGATGGTTGTTCGGTGGCCTCACGTTAGGTGTTTTTGTACATTGTACAAGGTTATCAGAATCTCGATTCTATATATACAATCTTACATTTATGCGATCTATATTGACCGAACCAATCTGATCTTATGGTATAATCTAAATATCCTACCCGATTCTCGTGATTTATTATAAATAATTATTTGCATATGTCCATTTCATTGTAAATAATTATTTGCATATGTCCATTTCATTGTAAATTTTTACTTTTTATTTCTTCATGTCCATTATAATTTGCATAAAATAACAAATGATCTTTCCTGCGCACTTCATTTTGGTAAACAAAAGTTCTAAAAGTATAGTTTTTAAAATAGAAGTGTTAAAATACAATGTATAATTTAAAAAATATTTTTTGGTAGAATCAGATATGAGCTTAGATTCTACATCGATTCTACGATTCGCGACCGTGCTAAACAATCTCCGATCCGATTTAGGATCGCGATTCTGACAATCCTGCATTGTACTATGACTTAACACAACGAGCAAAGGAAATAAAAAAAATGGTTGCATACATATGATATCACCTTTTAAATCTTTATTTTTGGTAGCCTTGCAACCGTTGGATTTTTATAAAAAAATTCTTCCGGGGGTTGATGATATGATATGGTAGATTGGAAGCTTTTTTTAATACGCAATCTATGGTTGAGTACGTTGTAATTTTTATTGACCGTTTTCTTATGTTTTAAGGTATGTCTATTACTTTGCTCATCTTTGAATAATACCTCCTCATCAACTATTAGACAGATTCTATGAATAACACTCCAAAACATCTATTTTATACTAAAACACGGTTTATAATCTTCGACCGACCACAAAATATAACACTACCATATTATATGTTGTTGTAAGACTCATGTTATTCTTAGTTATTAATCTAATCTTACCCAACATTCTTTATGACAAGAAAACACTGTCCTAATAAAGCAAAGAAATCAAATAAAGTTCGAAAAAACCAAAAAAAAGTAACAGAAGTCTGAGAACAACAAGCGCGAGGCATCTTCTTTGCCAAACCTAAAACTGTCAACCTATAAAACCTCATAAAATTTCTACTACTACAACCCTTCCCCTCCCAATCGGCGAGCGATCCACCCAATCCCATCCACCCCCACACCCGCCGCCGTCGTCCGCGCCTTGAGCGGCGAGCCGCAGCCACCCACCCCGCCGTCTCACGCCACCGCGAAAACCGGCACCCACCCTCGCGCCCGCCCCCACGTGTCCCTCCCCTGTCGCCCGCGGGCCCCGCCTGTCACCCACCCCTGCCCCTGGTGGGCAGGCGAAAGCGACGCGTGAAGGAAGCGTTGCCTGCGCTGCGCTCACAACCCCCCTCGATAGCCGCGCCGCTCTGCTGCCTCTGCGCCCCCGTTCCCCATTTGCCCCCTCCCCCCTTCCGCTCCCCCATCTATTTCCCCCACCGCCTCCTAGCCCTCGCGGCCTCTGCTCCGCCCGGCTCGGCCCCGCCTCCGCGCCGCGCGATCCGCCGGGGCCTCCGTCGATTCGGCTCGATTTCGGGGGCGCTGCGGCGACCTCGTGAGGTGAGGCGGCTCTCTCGGCGCTGCGATCCAGCGTCTGTTTCGGTGGGTTTGGGGGGGGGGTTATCAGGAATTTGTCTGTGGAGGGGTTTGACCGGCGGATGCAGTTGTGGAGGGGGCTAGGACCGAGATTCGGATTTGAGTTTGGGTTTGGGCGTGGTGCTTTTGGGGTGTGAGGTTTGTAATTTGTTAGCCGGCGGCGAGCTTGTGCGAGAAACGGTAGTGCTTCTGCGAGGTACGATGCTTCTGCTTGTGTGATCCGATTGGGAGCTGGTCGTAGTTGCCTGCGTGCTAGTTTGTTGATCAGTTAGATCTCTGTACTAGGGTCTGTAAGAGAGTAAACAACGGCGGAACTTCGGAGATTCGTGATGGCAATAGGCGCACGAAGTGAATCATGGAGATGTTTGGACTAACGGTAGCACCAGGGAGTGGAATCGTGATGTTTGTGTTTGCCATGATCCGATTTGAGTGATAGTTGTGTGGTGTGCTAGGTTACGGTTGTGGAGGTTCGTAACGCAGATTTAAAACTTAAAAGCTACAGAACACGGGAAATTTATGGTAGGTTTGGTGTAACGTATCACGGAGGTGAGTAATGCCGGCTGGTTGTGTATTGGTGATTAGGAAGGAAGGTTTTGTGTGATGTTTCTGAGTGGAATTTGGCTATATGTTGCGTGCTTCCTTTATAGGTAGTGTTATATCAGTGCGATATTAGTTACGAGTGACAGCAGACAATTTTCTGTCATGTTCTGGTTACCATAGTTTTCTGTCGTTTAGCCGCCTTGTGGGGGTTTTCATGGTAATAATTTTTTTTGCCTTATTCATTTTATTACACACCCTGAATTTCAACTTGTTAACTTGTATATGTGTATTGCTGTTCCATAATATGGTACAAAGAAAAACGAAGCATTCAATGGAACCAATAATTCAAGCGTCGCCATTTGTGTGTTGCAATATGTGGCTGTTTTTTTTTTTGCAATAAGAGTTTATCCTTAGATCGCATACTAATAAAAACAGATAATAACCTTTAGTTTGAGTAGAACTCTTCATCAACTAATGCTTCATTTTGATATAAGAACATCATACAAATAATTTCAGAGTAAATTCAGATACCTCAAGTGCTTGGTTGTTCTAATACGTCAGCAGTGTGTTCTAATGCTTGAGTGAGCTCTGTTTGGTCTCACTTGAGACTTGTGACTAGTATTCTAATGCATAGGTATTTCTAACCATACACGGAGGTTAGTTTATTTGAATTAAGGGTGGTCTATTTTGACATTTTTGAGCTACTAATAACGAAATGCATTCCTCTGTTCCTAGCAGCATGTGACGGCGATACTCCGACGATGAAGGAGAGGAGCTCTTTATGTGATAGCGCAGCAGATGGAAATTGGGTTTTGAAATACAAAAGAAAACGAAGCAAGTTAACAGTTAGCCCATCAAATGAGCACGAGGCTACATCACCAACATCGGACTCTCCAATGAACAATGGTTCCATCAAAAAGAAGTTCAAGCATGACACTAACATTTCTCCATCAGCCAAGAAGATAAGAGGGCGTGATGGGGTGAATTTCTCTTCTAATACCTTTGCATTTGTACTTTACTTGTTTGTCTACCGTGTGGATATTGTTTGTGATTTACTTCTTAAGGTACCTGCATGTGTTTTGCTTCCATGTAAATACATGCTAAAGGCTAAAGCAATGATTTAATCACAATTTCCAATGCAGCCAATGTATAAAATACCTTTCTTGTTGATCACATTCACACGCACTATGGCTTCGGTGAAGCACCTTCATTTTAAGAGTTCGGGAATTTTCTTCACACAAATACTGCAAGTCAAGCGAAAATTTTAAGTAGGAGTTTACATGTTTTATTAACCCTCTGCCTGCAACAGTCAGTTAAATATGTTAATGCTTGCTTATTTGACACGTAACGGGGATATGGCTGAACTCTTGTGGTGTTGTTGCGGGCTTGCAGCCATGATAAATGCCTGCAAACAATACTGGAATTACAGATCTTAGTCGGTCACCAATACCATACATGCGTGTGGTGAAAATTCTAGGCAACTGCAACTGCAAAAAAAATTAACATAAAATTAAAAACATTGAATTTCAGCTGAGCAATTACATATTTCTCTCCGACGATCCACGTAGCAAGTACATAATTATTGCAAGTTCAAGGCTTTATACACTATTATTTTCTTTGCATTACTTTGTATGTCACCTCCATCATGCTGTTTAAGTCTTCTTATACACACATTCTTTTTGTTTCTGCAGTATTTCTATGAGTGCGTAGAATGTGATCTTGGTGGCAATTTGCTGTGTTGTGATAGCTGTCCACAGACGTACCACTTGGAATGTCTTAATCCTCCTCTTAAGGTTTGAATCATTTCTGCTGTTTGATTACACAGCTTTTTTTTGGGTGTACTGATCAGTTTTTATCTCTTTGCATTCTTCCATTTCCAATCCAGCGTGCACCACCTGGGAATTGGCAATGTCCAAGATGTCGTACAAAAAAAGTTAGCTTGAAGTTGTTAGGCAATGCAGATGCTGACACTTCTAAGCGTGAAAGAGCAAGGAGAATGCGTACAAGCACCACATCAGAGAGCCCATCTCCCCATAACAAAGTCTCTTTTAGCACCCGAAGCCCCACACGAGAGAAGAGTGAATCAAGCGAACAAGGAAAACTATCATGTGGTGGTGCATTAAAGGAGGGTGTCCTCAGTATGAAGGGTAATGAAGTTGAGAAAAAGAAGCCATTGATATTACATTTGAAGAAGCGTTCGACCAAGGAACTATCAGCAAATACGAAGCCCTTGAAATCAGGATTTCTCGGGAAGTCTTCAGAAGAGAAACAAGAGAAACATGGAAGTGCTTTGAAAATGAAGAAACATCTGCGCCCCACGGACTTGACTCCAAAGAAATCTAAAAGCAAGAGGCAACATAGTCACAGAGACAGCAAGAGATCTGAAGCAAAAAAGCTCAAATATTTGGCAACAGATGTTGACAGCGTTTCCTCAATGGAACCATCTACATCTCTTGATCACAGCGAATCACCGCCAAAAAGAAAATCATTGGATGGAAGAACACCTACATCTAGTACCAAGAAAGGAAAAAAGAAAGTGAAATCTGTTGATAAAAAGCATTCTGAGGTATTCAAACAACACTTTGTTGTATTCTCTAATATTCACCGAGTGGATATATATATATATATATATATATATATATATATATATGAACACATTTAGTATTTTAGTTGTTTGCTCAAGATATCTGTCTTGTGTTTCTTCTTTCTAATTCTGCCACCATTTATTATATGTACATTTTACTACAATTTTCATTTTCTGTGGGTTTCTTTTTCTTTTTGTTAGAATTGTTACCTTTCCTGTTATAGTTTGCTTAAGTTCATTTTTGTTTTGATTGTAACCCTTATTTTACGAATAAACTGAATAATTTAGTACACTGCTGCAAAAAAAGTTCAGCAAACTTGCCATGATTAACATTCTTTAATTGTATATCTTATAATGCTTTCTGAATTCCGATCTCACCTGGAAAATGCATAAAATTAGCTGTATGTGTTCCTTTTAAGTTTGATTGCCTTTTAAGGCATAGTTACCAGAAACACGGTTTGTTCGAGTCGCGGTACAAGATTCGGGTTCATAGTTCGCCACTTTTTCTTTCAATTTCCACAGCGAACACGAACCCCGTACCCTAAACTGGTTCGGGTTCGACGAATCCAGTTCGTGATTCGCAGGGTTTTATAGCGAATCCGGTAACTATGTTTTAAGGTCATCTTGTCTATTTTCTCAGAGATGCTAATGTTTCTGCATTTATTAGCATACGAACAAAGAAACAATGGTAGCTTTTGTACTTCCAGAACATAAAAGTGGCTTGATTATATTTTCTTTATCATGGGGTATAAATTTTGCCCATGGCAGCATTTTCTGGTCATTTGTCTTTGGTTGTTACCATTATCAGCCTTCACTGCTTTTCTAATGTCTGTTCTTAGTTGATGCAATTTCTGTCGCATCATTAATACCTTATTTGATGCTTGCACTGTTATCCAATGTCCAAATTCTGTAACATACTTGTGTTCAGAATGCCGTTCATATACGTGAAAATATGGTGCAGGAGCAAGGTGTGCTAGGAGACAAAATAATGACTCCTCAGGAGGATCTGCAGGTTCGTTCTGGCAATTATCTATTGTTGTAGATAGCAATGTATGGTAGCACCGTAGCTGCACCTCGCCACTACCTTATTTAATTATTTTTTTCCAGCTTCGAGCTGTCCCATATTCTATGTTTTTTGTGATTATCACAAAACGTTGCTCTTTGCTTAGGTTGATCGCATCCTAGGCTGTCGGCTTCAGACAAGCCAAATCAGTTCACCACTCCATGCTTCATCAGAGCAGATTGAATCAACTAATTTGCAGCTGGGAGATATGGCCCCTCCTAGTGCTTCCAGTGCGCTAGAAACTAGCCGCGTCATTCAAAATAGATTCCATGAAGGAATACAGTCTTCTAACAATGATACTGATACCACTCTAGAGGATGTATATGCTGATGAATCAGCAAACCGTTGCAGTGAAAATCATTTGGATGGTGTTGAAGAACAAAAGAAGAGTAATGGTAAATCCCATGAAAATAAGGAGTCGCTGAACCAAGAAGAAACCATAAAGACAGTATCAGTATGTTCCACTGATCAAACCATCACAGTAAAGGATGCTGGAGTAGTAGGAGAAAATGTCCCAGCTTCAACAAATGGTGAACATGAGACACTATCTGATATTCCAGCAGAAACGGATGACATCGAACTTTCAGTTTCCAAAGCTGATGCAATAGTCCAGACCAAACAAGAGCATACACCTGAAAGTAAAGTGCGTGGAAAAATAGAAGAAATTGCAAGAAAGGACCATGATGGTACTGCATATGAGTTTTTGGTCAAATGGGTTGGAAATTCAAACATCCATAACAGCTGGGTTTCTGAATCTGAACTAAAAATATTAGCAAAAAGGAAACTAGAAAATTACAAAGCAAAGTATGGAACGGGTTTGATAAACATTTGCAAGGAACAATGGTGCCAACCACAACGAGTTATTGCTTTGCGAGTTTCCTTAGACAAAGTAGAAGAGGCTTTGATCAAATGGTGTGGCCTTCCTTATGACGAATGCACTTGGGAAAGATTAGATGAACCTACCATGGTGAAGTATATCCATTTGGTCACTCAGTTCAAAAAATTTGAATGCCAGGTTTTGGATAAGGATATGGGAGGTGACTATGCAAATGCAAGAAACTGCCAAGAGCTTAATGTGTTGGTTGAGCAGCCAAAAGAACTTCAGGGAGGCACGCTCTTCCCTCATCAACTGGAAGCATTGAACTGGCTACGTAAATGTTGGTACAAGTCAAAAAATGTTATCCTTGCTGATGAGATGGGTCTCGGAAAGACAGTGTCAGCCTGTGCTTTTCTATCATCCCTGTGTTGTGAATTTAAGATTAAATTGCCATGTCTTGTCTTGGTTCCTCTTTCTACTATGCCCAACTGGATGGCTGAATTTGCATCTTGGGCACCTCATTTAAATGTTGTGGAGTATCACGGTTCTGCACGGGCAAGATCTATCATTCGTCGATATGAGTGGCATGCGGGTGATGCAAGCCAGATAGGTAAAACCAAGAAGTCTCACAAGTTCAATGTTTTGCTCACCACTTATGAAATGGTGCTTGTTGATGCTGCATATCTTCGTTCTGTGTCATGGGAAGTTCTTATAGTTGATGAGGGGCATCGGCTGAAGAATTCTAGCAGCAAACTCTTCAGTTTGCTCAATACATTATCATTTCAGCACAGGGTTTTGTTGACTGGAACTCCCTTACAAAACAACATTGGTGAAATGTATAATTTATTGAACTTCTTGCAACCTGCTTCTTTCCCTTCTCTAGCATCGTTTGAGGAGAAGTTTAATGATCTTACAACAGCAGAGAAAGTGGAGGAGCTGAAGAAACTTGTAGCTCCACATATGCTTCGAAGGCTGAAAAAGGATGCAATGCAAAACATCCCCCCGAAGACCGAGCGAATGGTACCTGTTGAATTGACATCAATCCAGGCTGAATACTATCGTGCTATGCTTACAAAGAACTACCAAGTACTGCGCAACATTGGAAAAGGTGGCGCTCATCACTCCTTGCTCAACATAGTAATGCAGCTTCGGAAAGTCTGCAATCATCCGTATCTTATTCCTGGAACTGAACCTGAATCAGGTTCACCAGAGTTTTTGCACGAAATGCGAATAAAGGCCTCAGCAAAGTTAACTCTGTTGCACTCTATGCTTAAAATGTTACACAGGGATGGTCACCGTGTTCTTATTTTTTCTCAGATGACAAAACTCCTTGACATCCTTGAAGATTACCTGACTTTAGAGTTTGGTCCTAAAACATTTGAAAGAGTCGATGGTTCGGTATCTGTGGCAGACCGCCAGGCAGCGATTGCTCATTTTAATCAGGACAAGACTCGTTTTGTATTCTTGCTATCTACACGGTCATGTGGGCTTGGGATTAATTTGGCAACTGCAGACACTGTTATCATATATGATTCTGATTTCAATCCACATGCTGATATACAGGCGATGAATAGGGCACACAGAATTGGACAGTCAAACAAACTTTTAGTTTACAGGCTTGTAGTACGCGCTAGTGTTGAGGAGCGTATCTTGCAACTTGCCAAGAAGAAATTGATGCTTGATCAACTTTTTGTTAACAAATCAGAATCACAGAAGGAAGTGGAAGATATCATTCGCTGGGGAACCGAGGAACTCTTCAGGAATAGCGACGGTGCGAATGTTAAAGATAATAATGAAGCTTCTGGTGCTAAACATGATGCAGCTGATGTTGAGTTTAAGCATAGGAGGAGAACTGGTGGCCTAGGTGATGTTTATGAGGACAAATGTGTTGGTGGTTCTACTAAACTTATTTGGGATGAAAATGCTATCATGAAGCTTCTTGATAGATCCAACCTTCCATCAACAGTAGCTGAAAGCACTGATGGGGACTTGGACAGCGATATGCTTGGCACTGTAAAGGTAATTTAGTTTCTGTGCCTTCTTCTTCAAATGATGAATATTTATGCAATGACTCCCTGGTAGATTATGGTATCAAGAATGTCATCTTGTCCATGTTTCACTAAATTGTTGTAGTTCACCAAATTGATGTATTTCACTTAGTTTGGAAGTTCCTAACCATTATCATTCCATTAGATTTTGTTGTCAGTATTCTGTTACAGACAGATTCATCCACTAATTTTGCATCTTTAGTTCTTAGACCACCGTAACAATTGCATTTCTTTTGTTTGGTGGCTACTGGCTACCACTGTTATTGTGATTAGGTTTTACTTTGCGCAATTGATAGCTTCTCTCTGGATGTCTCAATTAATACTTTCTTTTATCTCCATCTGTTAAGCAGTCAATAGATTGGAACGATGAACTGACTGATGATCCTGGTGCCACTGAGGACATTCCAAATATTTATAATGATGGTTGCGAGCAGGCATCTGAAACAAAGCAGGATTCAGCTAATCGTGTGGAAGAAAATGAATGGGATAAACTTTTACGTATCAGGTGCTCTACAATACCATGTACTTGTTATTTCTCTTGGCTGTCTATCGGCTTATGATGGTCTTTTGCTTTATGTTTTCTTGTTTACTTCATAACTTGACAAGTCAGAAAGGAAAACAAAAGGGAAGAATAAATGTGGTAGCATGAACCCCCATTTGTGAAAAGTGCATCACGCAGTACTTGAAATTTTGCAGTTCTGCAGAGCAAATGGGGACTGATGCTCATACGTTCACCAAAACCTCATTTGAACTTACGAAAAATTTCACAGCCAGACCCTTTCTTGTTTCTACTTAAATATTAAGGCCTTGCTTGGATGGGTCGAGATGGCCCAGGATCCCGGACCATCCAAACAAGGCCTAAGTGAGGCAATGAAAGGCCATGGTGGTTACTTTACTAATTGCTATTAATTGGCCCATTTGCTTAGTGCTCTCTCTCTCTCTTTCATGCACGGACACACACACACACACGAGTGCGCACACACACAGCATGATGGTTGGTCACTGGTTGGTTACTAAGTGCAAATTGGTATTTCAGATGGGAGCAGTATCAAATTGAGGAGGAAGCATCTCTTGGTCGAGGCAAGCGTTTAAGGAAGGCTGTTTCTTACAGGGAAACATTTGCAACAATTCATAATGAAGCTTTAAGTGAGGTACTTATTTGTGGACGTGACCTTGTTGTGCATTTTTTTTTTCTTTTGATCAGGAAACATTGCTGGCTCATTTTGCCTCATTTACTGGTAATCTGGTATATATCACATAGATCTGTCCTCCTAGCAAGTGAGTAGTGAATAGATCTTTGCATTTATGGCCAGCATGATCCATTGGATTGTGGCATAATAATGTTACAACTTACAACTCTATGAATATATAGTTTTGCCATGGTTATATATGCGCTAGCGCCGCCGCTTGCGTGTAGGCGCCGTGAGAGTCAAGCGCCGCTCGCTTTGCCATCGCTGTCATCCTGTCGCCATTGCCGCCGCCGAGGAGCCGAGCCGACAGAGGGGAGCAGGGAGGCACGGCAAGGCTTGTCAGAGCAAGCGAGCGGCGGGGAGCAGGGAGGCGCCACGGATCGGGAGAGGAGGAGGGGAGGCGCCGCGGGAGGAGAGAAGGGAGGGGAGGGCGGCCGCCGGAGCGGGAGGCGTCGCGGGAGGGAGAAGGAGGGAGGGAGGCGCCGCGGGAGCGGGAGGCGTCGCGGGGGAGAAGGGAGGAGGGAGGCGCCACGGATCGGGAGAAGGAGGGAGGGGAGGCGCCGTCGGGAGGGAGAGAAGGGAGGGAGGGGGAGGCGCCGCCGGGAGCGGGAGGCGTCGCGGGAGGGAGAAGGGAGGAGGGGAGGCGCGCGGGAGGGAGGCGCCACGGGGAGAAGGGAGGGGAGGCGCCACGGGAGGGGAGGGAGGCGGGAGGCGCCGCCGGAGCAGGAGGTGCCGCCGGGAGGGGGAGAACGGAGGGGGAGGCGTGGAGAAATAAATAGTGAGTGGGGAAGTGGATTAGGGTAGAGAATGTGTTGGGCCAGCCCAACGCCAAGGCCTGCTTCATCCTTTTTTTTCTTTTATGTTATAGAGCTAGGATCTTCTGTGGTTTCTGTGGCCTGCCTCATTCACAAAAGGAAATAGAGGGTGTGGATTTATACAAAATGTGAACTTAAGAGGTATACCGCTTAACGCCTTAGGATGTGTAAGGCGTCGCCTCGCCTTGCGCCTTACCGCTTAAAAGGTGTGAGGGGGGTGGGTCGCCTCGCCTCGCCTTACCGCCTTAATAACCATGAGTTTTGCAAAAATGTTCTTTCTCTATATATGCATATTGACCTTTAGGAAAACATAAACTATTTTACTGTATGGTTTTATGATTCCTCGTCTGTATTAATGTTGTAAATTTTGAATATGTAAGTCAAAGTTGCACCACAAGCATCATACTATTCAATTTTGCATGCGGAACCAGAGATTGAAATATCGGCCGGTAACCGGTTTACCGGTCGGCTCCGGGGAAAAAAATACCAGCTGGGATCTTTTAAATTCAAATTTGAATTTTTGACTCCATAATGTCCTTCTCTAGTTGGTTTAGGCATTGTTACGCTAGATTATGTATTGAAACATTAGTTTTTAGTATATTTAGCACTATTAAAACATAAAGGATGACTTTTTATGTATAACTTGAAACACTTTCTCATTAATATTTGCATTATTCCAAATTTAAATTTGCTAATTACCATTTTCTGGTTTTTTCCGGTTTTTTCGCCAGTTTTTCCGGTTATCGGCCGGTAACCGGTCCGGTAAAAAACCAAGTTTAAATTTTGAAATTCAAATTCGGCCCGGTTTTTTTTAAATTTTCCAGAATCGCCGGTTACACGTACGGTCATGCGCCGAATTTCCCAGACCGGATTTCAATCCTCGTATGGAACTACGGTTTTCTTGTGTTGAATCCCTCTACTACTCGGTCATGCCTAATGAAAGACTTCCCATCTATCCCATGGATAGAAATCTGATGCAGCACTTAACGGATGCCACAATAGATTACTTAGATACATAGCACATGGTTACTTTTAATGATAGCTTGCAAAAAAAAAACTTGACCTCTGAGTCTCAAAACACTTTCCCAATTTCTCATCCCCATGACCCCTTTCCATTAGCACACAGCCATGCCCCTCTCTCACAGTTCCTCTCAGCTATATCCGAGCACATTTTGAGGCAGGTCTGGGGCCGCGTGAAGGCATCAAGCCAGGTGGGTGTGGTGTGGTGGATTCATGGCAGTTGGGGGTGTGATAGTACATCTGATGTGGCAGCAAATTTTCCCATGCCAATTCACAGGATGTGCTGCAAGGGTTTGCCAAAGCAAGTTAGTTTGTGGTTTTTTGTTGCGATAAGGATATTTTCATGTGGGTTCAACACAGCATGTTTTTTAGTTTCTTGTGTGTTTGACTTGCTTTCCTCCTTTTCGCAAAGCAAACTCTACGCAATCAATTTTACTTTAGTTTCTTTGTCTGATTTGTCTTTCTTTGTTACTGGTATTGTTTTGCTTTCCTTCTCATGTTTCGTTTTCTGCTTGGTATGGTGTATAAAAGTGATGCAAAATTTCAGATTTGCGAACTATGTTGAGTTTGAGTCAGTGTTCCCCTAGGCGCTTGCTTAGGCCGCCTAGGCGCTGTGCGCAGCCTCGCCGCCGCGCTTTGGGGCAAATCGGCGCCCTAAGCGCTTGCCCCGCCTAGGCGGTCATCGCCGGTCCAAGGCGGACCTAGGCGGGCTAGGCGCGATGGCTACAGGGCGGTCCGGAGCGGCGTTGGGCGGTTCGGGCAGAGCTAGGCGGCAATATGTGGGAGAAAGGAGGGGGTATGAAATGAGGAGGCTTACCCGTTTGCTCCCAAACCCGAGCTAGGTTTGGATTTCATCCTCTCAATCTCCTCCACCTCCCCTTTGCCTCGTCGTCGGCTAAATCGTCCTCTCTGCGGGCCAAATCCTCCTCCCCGCCGTCGGCGCCGCCTCCTCCAACCCCTCCCCACCACCGTAGCTGCTGTATCCGACTCACCGTCACCGAATCGGCCTCCACCGTCCTCGTGCTCGTTGCAGGCCATCCTCCCGCTGCTGCCCCAACTCTAGCTCCAGCTCGTGACCATGTAGGAGGAGGTGAACGAGGAAGAGGAGGAGGCGATGGGGTCCCAGAGGCGGTGGTGGCGATATGATGGGTCGACGGGGAAGAGGTGACCAAGCAGGATTTGGGTGGAGGCGGGGAGGGGAAGTTTATATCGAGGGCTCAAGGCGATGGGCGAACGGTGGTTGTCGGATCTAGGATGGGCTAAGGTTTTGGGATGATGGGCCACGAAATTGGGCCTTCCAAGGCACATGAGCACAGCACACCTGGCCCCTCGCCTCCTCCTCCTTCTTCCCCCTTGCGGCCTCGCCTCTTTCTTCTTCCCCCTCGACAGCTCGACCACCCCGCGTTCCCTCCATGCCTTGCTCCCCCTGTCCCCGCTCGCCTCCTGCTCTGCTCCTCCCTCGCCTCCGCGTCGTGCTCCCTCCGCCTGAGTCAGCCACCTAGGCGCCGGTCCCCCGCCCGACTAGCGCCTAGGGGAACACTGGTTTGAGTGAACTTGTTGTACAGAAATGAGTTTTTATTATTTGTTTAATGAAATACTCTTTATTTAATAAAAATTTCTATCCATGCTTGCTTACAGTATTACATCTGTAAGCATGAGTGTAGAAAAGAATTACACATGCAACAAACAGATAGGCATTAAGAGAAGTTCTTTCTATAAAATATTGTTAATGATATCTTATATATCTATCTCACTGGCACCAGTTAGCTGAAAACTTATAATCTTGGAGGCAAGAAACCAACAAGTGAAAAAAAAAAGAAACAAAAACAACGTTATTACTTGACTTTTCTAGCAATACAACCTAAACACATATGCTTTGCCTCGTAAATTTCATATTGTTGGCTCTCCATCCAATGTGATCCGTACTGAATCTACTGATACTTGAAAACTCAGCCAGGACCTGTTTTTCTTAGTCCTGCCACTAAAGGATTTGGAAAATCAGCTAGTCAGGGTTATTTCTTTATGGCTGTTTTTTATGATTTTTTGTACTATTCTTTATTATATTTCATAGCATTGACAAAAAAGATGGAAAAATTACCATGACCTGCCATAGGAACATCCAAACAGAGTGGTAGCAGCTGGTGGTTTTTTGGCTCCATAATGATTTTGGGACACCCGGGTGCATCTATTGGTTGGATTTTTTTAGATATGCCCTAGAAGGCTCCAGTTTGCGCACACAAGTGCTTTGTTTAAAAAGACTGCAAGATTGGTTTTACTGTAATGTAGATTAATGCATATACTCCCTCCTTTCTCAAATACTTGTCACTTTTGACCTAATTGTTTTGCTACGAAACTACCCCTATTAACTAAACCATCTCCCATCACTTTACTACTTCATTATTTGTGTTTATTAGTGGGTATTTGGGCCACATTTTATCCAAGGTGTGATTACCTTTGTACGCTTAGTTTGATCAAAAGTGCCAAGTATTTGTGAACGAAGGGAGTATTTTGAATTGACCATTGGTGGTCTATAGTGCGGATCTTTTTACCTTGTTGATAGAACATAAAGTATTTGTTCAATTCTAATGACAAACTGGAACAATAGTCTGAATCAGGCGTCGTACAAACTTGAGGGTCTTGAAGGATCAATCCAATGGAACTTGCTTATAGTAAATTCTATGTTTTTCCTTATAATTCAGATAGATATCACATAGTTCCTTAATAGTTTAATCTATCCTGAGTAATATTGCATGATTTCCATATAAATATAATATCTTGAGACTTCCAAATATATTTGACTGCATTGTGTTTTTTCATTTGCTATTTGACTTGCACTCTCTTATATTTCAATAATTTATGTAGTTGTGCAATGATTTACTGATATTGGTATACAGGACTCTGATGAGGGGGGTGAACCAAAGCGAGAATACACTGCAGCTGGACTGACTTTGAAGGAAAAATAGTATGCCCCTCCCCTCCCCTCCCTCCCTCTCCCCATATCCCCACTTGCTTTTGCATGTGCATTTTTCGTCTTCAGGCATTGATTTACTTCTGATTGTAACAGTGGAAAGCTCCGAGCTAGGCAAAAGGAAAGGATTGCTCAGCGGCACACAATCAAGAACTATGCTGATGATAAACTTGAAGAGTTCATAAAACTATATGACTCTAGTGTTAACGAATATGGTGTAAATCCTTTAAGAATAGTAGAAGATCCCAATCCTGTGCAGCCATCTGGGGCTAAACGTTTCAGTGAATCAACCGCAGAAATGAGGCAATCCTCGAAGAAAGCAAAGAGATATCCTGAAATCCCTCAAGAGCTTTATGCCAAGCTTCCCGGAAATGCTGGTTCATCGAAGCATCACACAAAAACGACAGATGTCTTAAATCCAGGGACTCCACATCACCTCTTACCCGTACTTGGCCTTTGTGCTCCAAATGCTGATCAGATGAACTCATACAAAAATTCAATTTGTGGGCCAAGCATGAAGGAGCAAAAAAGAGCTAGTGGTGAAGTAGCCAACAAACCGCTGTCTACTCCTGGTGCTGACCATTCTCGTGAACACAAAAATGATTGCCAATCAGCTCCTAGTAAGCCTATGTTTCCTAGTTCATCCGAGGAGACTTTGCGAAGGCTAAATAACATCATTCCAGATAGTTACTTCCCCTTCCACCCCGTATGTCCTCTTCTCTATTTGGCAATGCTCCTTTTTTGGACTCTCCTGTCCTCTGCATCATTTCATATAGTCACTTTATCGTTGTTCATGTTTTTTTCATTCAGAAGTCAGAAGTTATAGTCCACTTTATTTGTTTTAGGAGTAAATGTTGCAAGCAACCTGATTGGTTTTTTATTTGAAATTAGACTTTATGGGTATACTGTTGCTAGAGTGAAGAATAGTCATTCTCTTGAGCAGAGCATGCCATTTTCGTATAATCAAGTTAATGCCATTTTCGTATAATCAAGTTAAGAGCTGCATTGATTAGCAGAAAAAAAGAATAACAAGGTACTTGTGTGCAGATTCCTCCTATATCTGGGAAGGGGCTGTGTGACCCTGTCGAAAATCCTGGATCTTCCTTTGCTTCATTTCAAGGGAAGCTGGGTCTTCCAAACTTTAGTCTGGAAGACAATATTGCACTGAAGTATATGAAGTCGGTACCAGATCTATTTCCCAACTTGTCACTGGGCACTAATAAGGAATATGTTCGTAATTCTGTCCCAGAATTGCCAAATAGTTCGTTGCTACCAAACTTCATGGCAGATATTGCTGGAACTTTAAAGCAAAAGCACAAGTTCTTTACAGATATGTCTGGTCTTCTTCCAGGGCTGGGTAGCCCAGTTCAATCAATCCATTCAGCCATGCCTGAAAATCACAAGAAGGTCTTGGAGAATATAATGATGCGTGCTCAGTACGCCACAAACAAATTCTTGAAGAGGTCAAAGCCAGATTATTGGTCAGAAGATGAACTTGATGCTTTGTGGATTGGAGTTCGTAGGCATGGAAGGGGTAATTGGGATGCCATGCTTAGAGATCCAAAGTTGAAGTTTCTGAACCATCGAATTAATGAAGAGCTGGCATCGAGATGGATTTTGGAGGAGCAGAAAATTATAGAGGGACCAATGACTACGGCCACCAGAAGTTCCAACTCAACATCGTTTCCTGGAATATCTGATGCAATGATGTCTCGGGCACTGAATGGAAGTAACTTCTCCAAACTGAGGATGGAGCCGCCTAAGTTGCAGTCCCACTTAACTGATATCCATTTAGGTTGCAGTGATCTACCGTCCAGATTTCCTCATGTTGAGCCTACTAATTACATGAATTCAAGTGAGGGTGGTCCATCACTGACACCATGGCAGGATTTCAAGCATAGATCGGGTTATGGTGGAGATTTTCCTGGCAGCACATTTGACAAGTGGGAGAAACCTGATGTTGGACTGGTCCCACCATTTATGCCAAATCCTTTTATGAAGGAAAGCATTGGTTCACTGCCCATAAACAGACAAAACAGTAGTACTAGTTCCATTCACCAGAATGAAGTTGGATCAAGTTCTCATGAGAACATTCTTCTTCATGGTGTTTCAGATGGGCAGGTCAATTTGTTTCATGAGATGCAGCGGCTTGTGAAGTTAGGCAAACAGCCCATTGAGATGAATCTGAATCACTCAAAGCACTCAAATCCTCTACTTGAGAACTCTTGTGACATTGGAGGTTCAAAATCAAACAAGCTACCGCATTGGCTTCAGGAGGCTGTGCGTGCTCCTCCGTCTAAGCCACCTGAATGTGAGCTACCGGCAACTGTTTCAGCAATTGCTCAGTCTGTGTGCCTACTTCTTGGAGAACAAAAACCATCAATACCTCCATTCCTTATCCCAGGACCTCACCTTTCTCGCCCAAAGGACCCGAGGAGTACTCCAAAGAAGAGAGCCCACAAGGTTCAGCAAGCTTCCCCCCAGACTGAGAATTCCAAAATCAGATTTTGGCAAGGTGATCACAGCTCTACTCCTTCAGCACCACCACTCATGGAAGCTTCACCTGCGTCTCCTGCAGTTGATCACAATATTGGCTCCCCTTCACTCAACTTGAACTCTCCATCATCATGTTCAGCTGGTAGCCAGGGGCAAGATGGGTTACCTCCTTCCGCTTTTGAAGAATCACACAAAACCGTGGAAGGTTCAGATGCTATTGCTGCTACTTGCACGTCCAGGTCAGAGGCTCCTGAAACTGGTTGTCAGGGAACTGAGTTCTCTGCGGTAGATGACATGGCTAGTGGATCTTGTAGATCACCAGTGAGGGATACTCCTGACCCCGGCGCTCTCAGAAGCGAATTGTCTGGATCAGGTGATTCACCTGCAGAATTTTCTGTATTGCCATTTGTTGATGCACCTGGGACAAGCAGCACACCAGCTGTAGCGCCTGCTTTATGTGACGACGATGAGTCGAAACAAGAGAATCTATTAGACAACGCCAGAAGCATCGGCGACCCAGAGAAGCTGATGGAGAAACCTACTCCTGTAGATGAGACTGGACATTCAGGTGCATTGCATCCAGTCTCAGGTCAAATAGTTGATGAAGATAAAGTGGACGAAATCGTCTGAGAGGAGCATTAGGCTTGAGCGATGAGCTCAATATTTCTTTTCCTTCCATTTAACGCTGGGATTTTCCCTTTCCCAATGTTTCCAGTGTCGGGGTATCTTGTGTTTGTACGCTTAGTCCAGATAGAGTAAAATCCAGGGACTAGTGGTTCAGCACTAGTCCAGCGGGAGCAACTCTGAAAAGCCTCTGTATACGTGAAATGTATATTTGCTAACCTGGTGTGGACAAGTATATTCATTTATTTATGCGTGTATGGTTAAGATGGTCATTTTTACCACCCAGGGTTACAAAAACACATTTTTAAGAGGAAACAAATTCCTGGATCCCACTATCCCAGTTGGGGAGTTTTTGGCTCGTTTAGTCTCGTTTTATGTAGCCTTCACATTCGAAATGACAAAATTGGTACGTCAGTAGGCTAGACAGACGACGCGTGTTCCCCACTGTGCTATTACAAATAAAAAGTGTGTCAATTTCGCCAAAAACTCCCAGTTGTGAGCCGGTAACCGAGTGGTTCACCGGTAGGGGTGAAAACAAATCAGATAGTTTCTGATCGATCCACACGAAAATGGATCTAAATTTTCTCAGATCGGAAACGAATGCGTATACAGTAGTCCTATTATTCGTCGAATACGGATACGAATACGGATTATTCGGATAACACGAAGGCCGGATATTCGAGTTTAGGCCCAAAAGAGAAAAATTATATTTTAATTGATTTCTGAATTTTAGAAAATGCAATAAATCAAATAGCCTTTTAGAAAATAGCAAATAGAGTTCAAAAATTCTAGAAAAAAATCATAGAAATTCCTTGAATTATTTTAAACTTAATAAAATTAATTCCAACTTAAAGTTAGTTTTTATTTTTGCGTATAAATTATTTTAAATTTATGGAAAATAGGGAAAACATTTTTAACATCCAGAAAATTCAAGAAATTAATTAAAATTTTCTTTTTCACTTTAAATCCAATAAAATCCCATAAAACTCAATAAATTTTCGTTTTGACATTAAAAACTTGGAAATTAAATAATTGAATTTATTTTTTATTTCTTTTTAACCAAGAAAACTCTTTTAAATCTCAAAAAAATCCAATAAAATGGTAATATTATTAATATTATTTTTGGTACCATACTTTGGGATGTTACAGTCATTTGCGTATAGATTAACCATCCAGCCTGATCGATGTTAGTGTGAACTAAATTTTATGTATGTGATGAACTAAGTGTGAATGTGTGATAACTTGTGACTTTGTGAATTATGACTTATGAGCTAAATATAGTAAACTAAGTGTGAATGTGTGATGACCTTAGCGGGCATAATTAGGTTAAGAAGGAGCTTTGTAAAGACTTTGTGATAATCATGTAGTCGTACGCCTACGGAAGCTTGTGTCGGGTTTACGCTTATTTGTTGTTGTTATTGTGTGTACGACTAACCTTGTGCCCCAGTCAGCATCGCGATACCACACCTTCGTTCTAGCCGTTAGCACCTTTTTAGACCGAATTGACCACAACCCGCCATTCCACATTTTCAGACCAAAATGACAACCCGCATAAGCTTTTCTCAGTGAGTAGACGTCACTCACTAGCCATCCCACATTTTCGGACCGAATTGGCCACACATGTCATGCCACCGTTTCAAACTGAAATGACAACCCGCACCAGTTTTTCTCAGTGAGTAGACATCACCCATTTGCCATCCCATATTTTCAAACCAAATTGACCACACCCTATCATACCATCTTTTCAGACCGAAATGACAACCCTCACCAGCTTTTCTCAGTGAGTAGACATCACTCACCAGAGCTTTCTTGTATAGAAAGATTCCCTCGCAGATGTAAGCGCATCACCATTCGTCATAATTTAGTCCCTCATCACTACACTCTAGTCGCTTATAAAATTGGGGTACACTCCACCACCACAGCCAACACTCAACTCCAACTAATTTCGCATAACAGAAATAAAGGAGTGAGAAGAGAGGTAGAAGAGATCAGTACGTCGAGCTTGGAGATGTCAGGTTACGGGGAGATGACGCGGAAGCGGAAGTGGCTTGCCGGGAAGGCGGGAACCTACCCTGATCTTTCAATGAATGATGCATCTCTATCACTGGAGTTTCCACGCCCGTAGTCCAACTGCGGTAACCCGGTACATATCATTTAGTCGACGCGCTCAGCTGCTCCTACTAAGTGGGTGGTCTTTGAGACGATGTGCCTACCGTTGAGGTACTTGGAGGACGATCAGAATCACACAAGTTAGCAGTAGATTTGGGACAACAAGACAGTAGAAAGACAATAGAAAGATGATGAGAAGAAGATAAGTTAGACATGGGGATCCCAGGAGTTTGTATTTAGCCCTAACTAATATACTGACTAGTATGTCCTCTAGCTTATACCCACTTACAAGATTACAAAACATACATTCAGTCGTTACACAATGAGCATGCTTGATTTATAGCCACACTCAAGCTAGGTAGATTTGACTATCTACGGCGGTTGTTTAGTTCCTAGCCACAATTGTTGTGAGCCACACATTGGTAGCAAGATAAATCTTTGTCACGATTTGACTAACTTTTGGTAACTAAATTGGCAAAAAAGAAAGTGTAGCCGACAAGAAATGTTTGCAAACCATGGCTTCCATCCAAACATTCCATTCTTATTTGAACTCAAATATGCTTCTTCCAAAAAATGTCAGACACGGTATAAACATCGAAAATTGTATCTTGATTTTTTAAAGAACCCTCTAGAGATAGAATAATCAAATACTACTCATCTAAATATTTTTTTTAATTGAAGATGTAAGAGAATTGCTATAACAACTAGTTTCCTTATATTGGTTATAAACTCACGTAGAATTTTTCCTTCGTGTGGAATTTTTCCAAGTGTAATGATTCAATAGTCAGAGAAACCTATAACAAGGTTATAAATATGCATTCCAGATATGCTAAACTTGTGTAAGATCATGTTATCCAAGTAAATATCAATGGTTATAGTAAGTGTATTCTTATTTAACAAATTTTGTATACATTGTTTTCACTATACACTACTAATACAATAAGTGGGGGTTAGGAGAGAGGAAAATTGTAGGGGACAAGTGTGACAACCCAAAAATTTCAAAATTTTGACTTTGTTCGAATTTTTGTTGAATTTGGAGTTTTTGCCAAATCCCAGAATATTTCACCAAAAGATGTTTTCCTCTTTTGGAAACCCATCTCCTCGGTTGGAAGGCACACTTCGCGCAACCCACCTCCACCCCTGTCTTCTCTGCCTCGCCGCCGCGCCACCGTTCGCGTGCACCTACGCCGCCTCAGACTCCCACTATCTTCGCCAGCATCAAGCTCTGCCAGTACCCCACCACCTCGCAATGGGCATTAATCGCCGCCCGCGCTAGCACTGAGCAGCTCCATTGTCGATCCGTGCTGCCGCCCACTCGACATGCCGCCCCGTCGCTCCTCCTTGCGTCAACTTGCACCGCTCACTCCAGTGGGATGCAGCCGCTCTTGTGTCGCTATCGCGCCCACCAGCTCCTCTCCTTGCAGCGCCAAACCTGTGCGGCCATCCACATCGCCGCCCATGCGTCGAGCCCGCTCTCACGCCGCCTTTGTTGCCACCTCCTTCGTCGTAAAGTCAAGTCCGACTACTTCATCATCCTATTTAGCACCGCCACACACACCCACATACTTCCTCTATCTCCCCCAACTCCGGCCACACAGCTCCAACGCCACCACACCCAAAATCCCCTCGATAAGCCCCCATCCCGATTCATCGCCTCTGTCCACACATCCACCCAATCGGCCGCACCCTTAGCGTCGTCTCATGCTTGCAGACATGTCCCCAAGATCCAAGTCGAGCCTCCTCACTGCCATTGTGCTCCACCACCCCACCACCCACGACCACCATCGCTAGAACACCTCAAACCTCCCCGACCTTCATCACCACCACCATTGTGATCCCCTCGCCCCACTGGTGCTTACACACCGGTCAATTTGATCGGGACGTGGTCGGAGCCTCGCCGTGCCTCTCCCCTGTTCTATTTGTGCGCCAACACCATTGCCAAGCCATCATAGCCCGCTCAAGTTCCCAAAATGGGACGCACCACCCGCTGCCATCGTTTGTCGTCACTGCCGCTGCAATCGTCGCCGTTCCTCTAGCTCGGGTGCCATGGGAACGAGCCCCCAGCTCGCTGGGCTATGTGCCCCATGGGCCGCCTAGATGTGACAGGGAAGCGAGCCCAAGCCAGGCCGACCTAGTGTTGAGTAACACTGTGTAGCGAACCCATTACTATTTATCTAACCCGATATTATTCATAAGACCCGTTACTGTTCCATCTGAACCCAATAAAAATAGCGTCGATCCGGGACTGTGCAAACCAACGTGATACTGTTCATCCAAACCCGTTAGACATATATAGGAAGCCTTTTTCGTACTCTTGGGACTACATACTCCTACTTCCAATATACCTCTTAAATGGACATATTATACTTCTTTATCACTTTTAATATACTTTAAATACCAATTATAAGATGCTCCAAACGCGACTTGATTGAAAAAAAAAATCATTGGAGCCATTTATTTTTGCTATATACCCTTTTTCATATATATATATATATATATATATGAAAGAAGTGTCTACACAAATTTTGCTATAGCAAGTGGATTTTAATGAATTTTTTCATGAAAGTTGCTTTTGTGTATCTTATAATTATTATTGGAGTATGATCAAATAGATAAAGATGTAATATCATACGATTTAAGTGGTATATGAGAAGTAAAAGTACGTACTCCCAGGTGTACCAAACTATTTCGATTTCGATTGTTTCAAGCCCGTCAAACCCATTTTCATCTCCGTTTGATGCAACTAAGCATCGTTTAAACCCTAACCACCCACACCACCTTTCCTTTACAAATTTTTTTGGATTTACTTAATTCATTTTGTTCTCAGCTCGCCCTTGCTGAGCCCATACTTATTTATTTTATTTCATTTTGCATTAGGACTCGAATTTCAAGATCAAGCTATAGAAGAAGTTGATCAAGATGCAGGAGAAGTAGATCCAGTTAAAGACTACTAACGAGGAGGCAAATCACATTCCTTGATCATGTTGAGCCCATGTCACTATTATTATCATTACTTTTATTATGTTATTTATGCTCATTTATTTACCTATGAAATAATAGTTTCGAATGACACGATGGATACTTAGTTTCTACCACCTAAAAGCCCACTTGTGATTTTGTAAGCCATATTCACCTTGACAAGCTTAAGTACTAGTATAATCACACATTGGTAATTATGGATAGGATAATGCCACACAATTGTTTTACAAACACTGATAAGGATATTTGGCTGCTCGCTGATAGAATTTGGAAAGTGAGTTGAGTGTTGAGGCCAAGAGGATGGACAACCACGAGTTGATTGGGAGTCCATCTCGTCACCTAATAGACTTTGGAAAATAAGTTAAAGGTCAGTCCAAGAGGGTGGACAACCACTGGATGGTTGAGGGTCCATTTCTCACTTGAGACAAATAAGGAATAGAACCTTGTGCCAAATAACAGACATAGAACCCGCTCAACCACAGGTTTGGTATATCCAACCTAGCTTAGTACACTGCTCATTTTAATCTAATATATATAGATGGCACCTGCTCTAGTGGTAAAGGGCAGCCGCAAGTTTGAAAAGGGGTGGGACAGCAGTGGGCCCAGAGGGTCACTCGCTGCTCCACACAACGGTACGTTCATTCAGCATCGGACCACGAATTCTGTCATTGGTCGGTGGTCTCTCGGTGGCTGTTTGGCCAAGAACCTACCGGGTAGAGGCTAGAAAGAAATAGCAGTGAAAATATTTTATTATCTCAACTCACCACACGTAAATATATTGTGTGTTTATCGCTTGAAATTAGGAGTGAGGTATCTTGTACGTAAAGTTGGTCAACTCTGCAGAGTATAATAAATGGTATTCGAATACACCGTGCTTCCGGTTAATGGAGTTGTGTTCATGGGTGATTCTGGTAATGAGCCATAAGTAGAGATTTTGAGATGTTAATGTGGTAATTACAGATATTGAAACCACCTCTCTTAATATTACTTTATGATTTTTATTGTTTCAAAAGTCAAAGTGATTTACTTCAAAGAATGCATCCAGGCTCATACTATGGTAACCCCTCAATAATCAATTGAAATCCTGGTAAGTAGTTAAATAGTTTTCCTATGTAGGTTGCTGAGTACATTGTGTACTCAAACTTGCTTAATTTTCATCAGAATGTGTATCAAAGGAATGAAGGACACATACGACCGCACTCAAGCTTTCCTATGGATGTTCTTTGGCTATTATAATTGTAAGTTAAAGTTTTGGGCTTGAGTTACCCGTGCCATATTTTAAGCAAATTATTGACTTTTAAATGTTCACGAGCATATATGATATTGTTTATATCTGTAACTGAAATCCTAAACGGTTGCGGAAATCTCGGTAGCTCTGTTTGAAAAATGGGGTTGTCACAAGGTACAACAAGCTAGAATTTATTTAGCTAACGTTTGTCTCACAAATTAAATGTTAAATCATACACAAAATCAAATGTTATCTTTTTCAGTTGATATTAATTAATAAAAATGATTGATCCGTAATATCTTAAGTTGAGGTGTATAGAAACGAAAAATTATGTTATTAAAATAAAACGTGTTCAAACTTAAGTGTATCGATTCTGTCAGACAGGATGGTGCCTCGGCTTCCTACATGCATGACGTCTTCTCTTCCAAGGGATCACGAGTTCACATGATAGTTGTACGCGTTCACATGATAGTTGTATGCGTTCACATAATAGTTGTAATCTATATATGCGTTCAAATGATAGTTGTACGCGTTCACATGGTAGCTATATGCGTTCACATAGTAGCTGTAATCTATATGTGTATAACTCATGTACTCTGATTTTAACAATAAAAGATAGCGTTATTTTCCTCGCTTACATGGTATCAGAGGTGTTCGCATCCTGCGACCACCGCTTCCACTAAAACATAGCTACCGCTACACATCATTCACCCAAGATCATGGCCACGACGATGCCACTGCACGTCAGCGCGCATAGGCTGAGGCATGCGCTCTCGACGAGTAGGCCGCCCGTTTGCGCCAGGAGGCCGATGCCCGTGAAGAGGAACTTCACCGCGTGATACTCCTCCACGAGGCCATCGCCATCACCAACCTGCATGCACAGGTCGCCGCTGTCCAGAACATCCGGGCCCTTGTGCACGTGGTTCTCGATCTCGTCACCCCCAACTACAGCAAGTGGCGTGGCCGTTTTCTCACCATCCTCGGCAAGTACTCACTCTCCGACCACGTCCTCACTGACACCATTCGCGTCGACTCCGCCGACTGGTGCCGGATGGATTGTGTCATTTGTGAGTGGCTTTATGGCACCATATCCCCCGACCTCATCGAGATCGTCATGGCGCCCCGCACCACCACACGGCTCGTGTGGCTCGGCCTCGAATAGTAATTCATCGGCAACCGGGAGACACGGGCCCTCATCCTCGACGTCGAGTTTTGCTCATTTGTCCAAGGTGATTTCAACATCACCAACTATTGCAGGAAGTTGAAGAGTATGGCCGATGCCCTCGGGGATCTCGATGAGCCTGTCGCTGACCGAACGCTCGTTCTCGCTGTCTTGCACGGTTTGAACGACAAGTTCGCATGCATGGCGGCCCTCCTCAAGTGCCAGCGGCCGTTCCCCACCTTCCTCGAGGTTCGATCCAATCTCCTCCTCGAGGAAATGACCATGGCCTTGCTCCCATTGGGACCATCCACAGCCTTCCTCGCCACTTCAGCCGCGACAAGCCAATCAAGCTAGCCCCCTGGTGGCGCCACTAGCGGTGGCTCCACGAGTGGCCCAAACGGCACCACCCGCCCATCTACCCACAACGGGGCGGACCGACAGCTCCAACCGGCGTCGCCGCCGCGGCAAGAATGGCGAAACGGCAACGGCAATGGGGGCGGCCCCGGTTGGCCCTCCTTCTACAATCCATAGACAGGGACCATTCAGATGTGGACCGGTCCCCACCTTGGCAACCAACCCAGGCGGCTTCAGGGGGCACAGCAGGGGCGGCCGCAGGGCGCGCAGTAGCAGCAGTAGCCGTGCCCTGGCATCCCCTTATAGGCATTCTTCGCAGGACCGCCTCCTGACCTCTTCTTCACGCCACCACAACCGGCCTACCCGCCCCTGCAGGCGCCTACACCACCGCCAGCTACACAACAACCTCCCGGCACCTGGACTCCATTATCCGGCTCATGAGACCAGCAGTCCCTGGCGAACACGTTCAACACCATGACCCTTGCTCCGCCAGCCTCGACTGATTGGTACATGGACTCCGGGGCATCCTCGCACATAACATCCGATGCCGGTAACCTATCCTCCACTCATTCGCCACGGCCCTTTACTCCTTCATCAATAGTTCTTGGTAACGGATCCCTTTTGCCCGTCACCTCTACTGGCTCCACCGCTCTCCCTGGTCCCTTTCATCTTCATAATGTTCTAGTTACTCTAAGCATTATTAAGAATCTTATTTCAGTTCGCCAGTTTACCACTGACAACAATTGCTCTGTTGAGTTTGACCCGTTTAGCCTTTCTGTGAAGGATCATCGGTCTCAGAACGTGATCGTCAGGTGCAATAGCTTCGGTCCGCTTTATCCTCTTTGCCTGCCAGCACTGCCCCCTTGTGCTCTCACAGTTGTTGCTCCCACCCCCCTCTGGCATCGTCGTCTCGGCCATCCTAGACATGAAGCCATCTCCAAGCTTGCTAGTATTTCTGCCATCTCGTGTAACAAAAGTGCTGATGATCTTATATGTCATGCTTGTCAACTTGGTCGTCATGTACGGTTGTCATTTGCCACTTCAAACTCTAGAGCTACCAACAAGTTTGATCTAATTCATTGTGATCTTTGGACATCGCCCGTTGCTAGTGTGTCCGGCTACAAATATTATTTGGTCGTTCTTAATGATTGCACTCATTTTGTTTGGATATTTCCTTTATGCCTAAAGTATGATACCTTTTCCACCATCTCTATTTTTTTTCTCTTAACTCAGTTCGGCACGACAATAAAGAGCATCCAATGCGATAACGGACGAGAGTTTGACAACTCTTCCGCCCGCACTTTCTTCCTCACGCATGGCGTCAACCTTCGCATGGCGTGTTCTTACACCTCTCAGCAAAATGGCAAAGCTTGGCGGATCATACGTTCCATTAACAATATTGTGCGATCTCTTCTCTTTCAGGCAAGCTGCTCACCATCCTTTTGGGTAGAAGCACTTCACACCGCACATACTTACTCAACCATCTCCCAACAAAAACCATCAGCCACTCCATACCTTACTTTGCCCTCTATGGAGTGCAACCAACTTATGATCATCTCCATGTGTTCGGCTCCAAGTGCTACCCCAATTTGTCCGCCACCGCTCCACACAAACTATCGCCTCGCTCCACCTTGTGCATCTTTCTTGGATATTCCTCGGACCACAAAGGTTATCAATGTCTTGATCCTTTGTCCAATCGAGTCATCATATCTCGTCATGTAACATTTGATGAGACATCATTCCCTTTGCTGAGTCAAACACTCCATCCACTAATGATTTTGTTTTTTTGTCAACTATTGAGAACAACTTGTGCCCATCGAACCAGAACGTCCTTTCTCTCCTATAGGTACCCTACCGCTAGTCATCGGGCGGTGGCCACACTGTGCCCCGCGCCCGCATGTTTGGACGCCCCGAAGGCCATCGACGGTGCCTCGGCTCATTGGGCGGCCTCGTGCTCGGCCCTATGCCCGCATATAGTACCTCGTCGGACCCTCTGGCAGCTGGGCCGGATGCTACTCCCGCACGAGGCAACTCACCGGTACGACTAGCCGCATCACCCCCGGTGGCCACACCTGCTCCTACTCCCGTGGTACACACAGTCCCGACTGTGGGCGCTCTCCCTGACGGTGCGGTTCCGATCCCGCTAGTAAGTAACTCCCACACTATGGTCACTCACGGCAAGCACGGGTTTCGGCAGCCAGTTAATCGGTTAACCTTTCATGCTGATGCACTGTCACCAATCTCGAAGACCTATCGATCTGCCCTGGCCGATCCAAACTGGTGGTGTGCCATGGAAGCTGAGTATGCTGCTTTGCTCGCCAATAATACATGGGATCCTGTTCCGCGACCTCTCAAGGCCAACGTTGTCACTGGCAAATGGATTTTTTGGCACAAGTTTACTGCTGATGGCACTCTTGATAGATACAAAGCACGATGGGTTCTTTGTGGTTTTCACTCAACGTCCTGGGATTGATTATGATGACACCTTCAGTCCGGTGGTCAAGCCGGTGACCGTGCGCACAGTACTCTCTCCAAGGGCTGGCCTATTCATCAGCTGGATGTCAAAATTGTATTTCTTCATGGCACTCTATCTGAGACAGTTTATTGCACCCAACCGATGGGCTTCGCGGATACTTCCTGCCCTGACTTTGTTTGTCGCCTGAACAAGTCTCTCTATGGGCTTAAACAGGCGCCGCGTGCTTGGTACAGTTGCTTTGCCTCATATTTGTTGTCCCTCGGGTTTGTGGAGGCCAAGTTAGACACATTGCTGTTTATCTATCACCGTGGTGCTGATACTGTTTACTTGCTTCTTTATGTTGATGATATCGTCCTCTGTGTCTATTCTCCACCGGACAGTTGCCGCTCTCCAACGAGAATTTTTCATGAAAGATCTCAGCGCACTTCATCATTTTTTTGGTATCTCTATTCAGCGGAGTTCGAGTGGTCTCTTCCTCTCTCAACGACAGTATACTTTGGATATTCTGGAGCGTGCTGGGATGTCAGACTGCAAACCTTGTAGTACGCCTGTTGACACTCATCCCAAAGTATCTGCCTCTATTGTCTCTCCAGTGAGCAATGCTACTCAGTACCAGAGTCTTGCTGGAGCTCTGCAGTACCTGACCTTCACAAGACTAGATATCTCCTATGCCGTCCAGCAGATTTGCCTTCACATGCACGACCCTTGGGAGCCTCATCTTACGGCGGTCAAACGGATCCTTCGGTATCTACGCGGCACCCTTGATTATAGCCCCCAGCTTCACCGGCCACAGTCTGCAAACCTCGTGGTTTATTCTGATAATGATTGGGCAGGATGTCCAGATACACGCAAGTCCACATTGGGCTATGCTGTGTTCCTCGGTGATAATCTTGTCTCCTGGTCGTTCAAACGTCATAATACTGTGTCTCGCGCCAGTGCTGAGGCTAAGTACAGGGCAGTCGCCAACGCCGTCGCGGAGGCTTCCTGGCTCTGTCAACTGCTCCATGAACTCCGCAGCCCTGTTTACTGCGACAATGTGAGTGTCGTTTATTTATCGACGAACCCGGTGCAACATCAGCGCACCAAACACATCGAGATAGACCTTCACTTCGTCCGGGAGCGTGTGGCTTTGGGGGATGTTCGCATTCTTCACGTCCCGACGACATCACAGTACGTCGACATCTTCACCAAGGGGCTGTCGCCTTCCGTCTTCACCGAATTTAGGTCCAGTCTGAATGTACGCCTTAGCGACGTTTCGACTACGGAGGCGTGTTAGACAGGATGGTGTCTCGGCTTCCTACATGCATAATGTCTTCTCTTTCGAGGGATCACGCGTTCACATGATAGCTGTACACGTTCACATGATAGTTATACGCGTTCACATAAGCCAGAATATATATATATATATATATATATATATATATATATATATATATATATATATATATATATGCGTTCATATGATAGTCAGACGCTTCACATGATAGTTGTACGTGTTCACATAATTGCTACAATCTATATATATGTAACTCATGTACTCTGATTTTAACAATAAAAGATAGTATTACTTTCCTCGTTTACAGATTCCAATACACACTGTTGATTCCGGCGAGATGGAGTAAATATTTATGTAATAACCCTTATAAATCTTTTGGTTATGAGAAGGAAAGGAAGGTTGGATACTTTTCTGGGTGTAGCAGATGGTGGGAGTGTGGGACAAGTTAAGAGACCGATAGACAAAGAATTAGATGAAGTGAGGATGGAAAGATTAAAACATAGAACCTACCGCGACCTCCATTGGAGGCGGATCGTGGTTCTTGGATCTTGAATTCGGTTCAGAGCACCATCCAATCGCTGTAGAAACCAGGTGCTTCCTTTTGGTATGAATATTCATCACTAGCCCTGCAAAGATGCAGCGACTTGGCGTCAAGATCAACGGCAAATCAACCAAATCTCACATGCCGCCCTACTAGCGGAGTGCTGCTGCGCCTCCTTCTCCAAGCGCCGCCGAGGTGAGACGTTGGCTCTCTTTGCTTTTACATGTACACTGATCACCTCATATTATACGCTACTGAGGCAGGGAAGGACGACGCGATACTGAAATGCACAGATATGTCCTTGGTCATAACTTCCAAGAGGGAGTATATTCCATTAAGGCTCAAAACATCTTGTGAACAACTATGAACATATTTCAGAACGTGTGTTGGATGGAGTGGATTCGAAAATCCTTGAAGGTGTTCCCGTGAGAACCGCATGTCAGGTTCTGATGGATCTTCGAATCCTGAGAATGACAATTTGGTTAGACAAAGTTTTGACTTATTGATGGAGTTTCACAAATGAAAGGACAGGCTAGGCGACCAGTAAGCAAGGAATGTGATGAAGCAAGGGTGAAAGGATTGGATATTGAAACTTGCTACGATGAGAAAAATCCATGATGACAATTCAAAATGTGCTGGTCTTACATTAGTTTATGACCGGACTTTACCATAGACATCTTCTAAGTTATTAATCTAGCTAATTCAGAGTTTCATTCTCTCATTGCTGTTTTCACTTTGGCAGCTAATGGTATCCCATCTAGCCAATTGCTATTTGTAAAAAGTCCTTAAGTATTCATAATTAGGTCGACATTGAAACTTTTCTAATTTCATTGCTCATATTTTTTGCTGTGCTACAGCAATATGATACACCCATAGGCCCCAAGCAGAAGTCTCTAAACTAGGAAGGCTGTCAGATCTTTTTCTTTAGTCACAATGGAATCTGCTGTTTGCTACTTCATACACTTGTAAAGGACTCCATATATTGGTCAAGGTCGCTTGTTCGTTCTCATTTGCATCTCCGCTCTTCCTTCATGGACCAAACTGTCAGTCCGCTCTTTCGATGTCAACGCATGCGAACACACTGAAATAGAATAAACATACACATGCATTGGAAGAAGAAAGAACTTACCAGACGATTTTGTGCTGCCAAACTTTCTCACAACCTTTTCTGGTTTTCCTCTCATTTATACTAGCAAAAACAAATAAGTAACTGTTCATAACTGCCTCCACAGTGCTCACGCTAACGCTAACCAGCCATGCAATCCTCATAACTGCAGCTTGACTGCCTCCCTAATGCAAACAGAGAACTGAAACAAACGTTACAAAAAAAACAGTGAATGCAATAAATCAGTAATCAAAGATTATTCAACAAACACTCCTTAATCCTTGATACGTTTTCTTGATCTCGACGATGCCGATCCTTATGTGCAGCTCCTGGAACTTGACGTCGTCGACATCGTCGGCCATGTCGCTATCGCTGTAGCCGACAAACCGTGGGCCCTTCAACTTCTTCGCATAATGACAACCATAGCTCCACATACCAGCAATATACCGGAGTATATGCTTGACTGTCGCGCGCCACCTGGTGTCACACCCCGACCGGGGCGGCACCGTGCTTCCTCCGCGCCTTGCCATCGGCCACACGCCATGCGTGCGCTCGCGGCGCTGCCCGCTGGCTCGACGCCGACGCCGCTGAGCCAACCGCGCCGCCATCGCGCGCTTGATGCGCCTTACGCGCCATGTTCGGCATCGCCGCCTATCGTCGTGCCATGTGTTTGCGCAACCGCTACACTCGCTGCGCGGCGCTGGCCGCGTTAACGCGATCGCCAGCGCCGGCCTCGCCATGCGAGGCCCTGTGCCGAAGCCGCTGTCGTCGCGCCGGGCCAAAGCCGCGCCGCCCCCATCGCCTACCGCGACGCCACCTCTCCGCGGCGCCTCGTGTGAACCTCCAAAGATCCGCCGCCGCCCTAGCCGGCCGCCGAGCGCCGCCGCCGCCGGCGACGGCACGCGCTTGCCGTTGCCGCTTCCACGCCGTTGCATGCACGGCCGCTGCTGTGCCACTTCGCGCATGAGCCCCTTGGCCGCTTGCACTCCGCTGTGTCGACGCACGCCACCGCACGCCGCCGGCTCCCACTCCCGATGCGCATCGCCACGCGTCGTCGTTGTACCGAGCGAACAGGCAAGCCGATAGTGCAATGCTGAGGGTGAGCACATAGAGCCTGTTGCGAGTGCAGTTTACCCGAGCAAGTATGTGATGCTGCTAGTCACGGATCGTGAGCGCGCCGTCCTGGATGAGCATTTGGTAACCGTTCTCGTCGAGCTATCCGAGACTCACTGATGAGCGTCTGGTAGCCGTTCTCGTCGAGTTGCCCGAGACTCACTATGTTGCTGCACAGTCGTGGGATGTAGTACACCCCCGTTAGCACAAGCTGCTCCCCGTTCCAGCAGGTGAATAGGATGGTATCACGCCTGTGTATATCCACCACCAAGCCGTCGCTGAACTTGACAGAGCCGGTGATGTCCTCGTCCATCTCCGCGAAGCTTGCCTGACACTCGAACATGTGATTGTTGGCACCGGTGTCCAGGTACCAAGTATCGTCATGGGCGTTCTCGCGCCCTAGATACACCTGCGCATGCACCTTGCTGAGCACCACGTCAGCGCCTGCGCCCACAGAAGCCTCGGTGAGAAGCGTAGGTTCGTCATCGTCGTCTTCAACCTGCATCAGATTAACTTGCTCAGCGCGCTTAGGTTTGCGTCAGTCCCTAGAGTAATGCCCATATTTGTCGCAGTTGTAGCACTGAACCTGCGACATATCACGACGCACACTAGACGACCCACCATCCTTGTCGTCATGCCCGCCTTTGCCGCACCCGTGGCCACGTGGCTTGCCGCGATAACAGTTATCACCGTTGGAGGAACTGTCACCTTGCTCTCTCTTCTTTGTGCGTGCGAGTCACTACTACAAAAGAGGCTATAGCAGACGGCCCATCACAGACGGTTCCTTTGGAACGACCGTGTTGGGTCTGCTCGTTTGTTTGTTTATCACGCACGGTTCTTATTGTGAACCGCTCGTGATAGTAATATCGCGCACGGTTCCCAATAAGAACCGCTCAGGATTATCCTGCACGGTTCTATTTAAGAACCGCTCAGGATTTCTCGATATCGCGCACGGTTCTTAAATAGAACCGCTCGATATTCACGACGGTTCTTATTAAGAACCGCTCGCGATATTTATTATCACGCACGGTTCTCAACTAGAACCGCTCGTGATTTTCTGGCTTCATATAAATTGAGCCGACACATCCTCACCAAGCATCGCCGCTGTGTCCATCGCCGATCGCCATCGCCAAGATCGCTGCCGCCTCGCCATCGCTCTACCGCTCCAGCGCCACTTCCTCGCCTAGCTCTTCCAACTCGCGCTCCTCCTCTAATACCGGTATGAGCTTGGAGATGCTTGTGGACTTGGCATTTTATTGTGTGTTAATGCATTGACTAAAAGAAAGGAGAAAAGATAGTGTAGATGCTAATCGTGAATATTGAGAATGGTGTTGTAACTATTGATTTATTACATACTTGCCGAGTCACCGCGTGTGGTACATAACTAGTGAAGAGTATGAGATGATGCCTATATTTGGGTTGCATGATTGTTCAATTGAGATAGATATCGTGTCGAGAGGTAGGGATCATGGTTGTGGCCGAGGCATGGCTACGCTTATGCCACCGCTGTGGTACATAACTAGTGAAGAGTTTTCTTTCAATAACCTTAGATGCAAATGTTGGAGAATGAGTTTATATTGCACATTTTCGCTCTATTAGGAGTTATTGTTTCTCCTTGTACATAACTATTTAAGTATGTTTGGTAAATAGGAAGCCCATTGTCCCGCCGACAGAGAGGGAAGGGAGGAGAAGGTGAGGATTATCGAGAGATATTAGATATTTTCTTCGTGAGCTCCGAGGGTAACGATCTATAACCCTTTATGTTTGCTATAAATTAATCGCTAATCAATTTGACACTAATTTGTTACATGCGTAGTGTAGATGGATCGAAACTGGATGTACGGTGTGAACCGTGTGAGTCAAGAGTACATTAATGGCGTTGTTGCTTTTAGAAGAGCCACGAGCGTGATATGTTGAAGAATGGGATAAATTTTATGTATTGTCCGCATTGATTGCGTAATCAAGATGTTTAACAACGCGTGCGCAGATCGGCGCACTTGATTCAAAGGGTTTCAAAAAGGGTATACATGTTGGACCACCACGGTGAAGAGCAGATTATACCGTGGTTAATAATGACGACATCGCCGAGGAAGTCAACGATTTACGGATGTGGATCGTGCTTTTGATGAGGATAGGGGCACGATGACAACTGATCGATGCTACGCGATGCGTAAGAGAACTACAAAGGGAGAGAGTTTTGTAAATTCGAGGGCTTAAGGGAGGACTCGGTGAGACCTTTGTTCCTCGGCCGCAAGCCGATAGACAAGGTTGTCAACCGTGCTTGAACCGCTGAAATTGAAGGCAAGCAATCGTTGGTCCGATAAGAGTTTCACGGCGTTGTTAGGTCTCCTAGCGGACATCCTTCCGAGGGAAACGTGTTGCCCAAAGACCACCTATCAAGCAAAGAAGGTTATTTGCCCATTGGGAATGGAAGTAGAAAGAATACATGCATGTCCGAACGATTGTATCCTCTACCGTAAAGAGTATGCAGATATGCATGTATGTCCCGCGTGCAAAGCATCCCGATACAAGCGCCAAAATATCGCTAAGGTGAAGCAAGGACCTCCCGCTAAGATGTTGTGGTATCTCGCTGTAATTCCACGCTTGAAGCGCTTATTTGCGAACCCAAAGGAGGCAAAATTGTCGCATTGGCACTCGTGAGGAGCGTAAGAGAGATGGAAAGCTAAGACACCTCGCCGATTCGCCAAAGGAGAAACTTCGATCGAGCTTCAAGAGTTTGGTGCGGAACCGAGGAACATAAGGTTAGGGTTGAGTACGGATGGAATGAATCCTTTCGGTAACATGAGCAGCCGACATAGCACTTGGCCCGTGAATCTATGTATGTACAACCTTCCTCCTTGGCTGTGTATGAAGCGGAAGTACATTTTGATGTCACTACTTATCCAAGGGCCGAAGCAACCTGGGAACGATATTGATGTGTACCTAGCACCATTGCTGGAAGATCTTGTGACACTTTGGACCGAAGGGGTACAAGTATGGGATGCGTACAAACGAGAGAACTTCACTTTACGCGCCATGTTATTCTGCACCATCAATGATTTTCCCGCCTTGGTAACTGTCGGGTTCAAGACAAAGGAGCCAAAGCTCGTCTGCACCGCTTAGATGGTACCGAGAGTGTATGGTCAACAACTCGCAGAAATCGTATATGGCCACCGTAGGTTCCTTCCCAGGAGTCACCCATACCGCAAGATGAAGAAACAATTCGATGGAAATAAGGAGGACGGTTCAGCTCCAAGGGCTTTTAGAGGGAAAGAGGTCTATGATATGGTTAAGGATATTGATGTTGTGTTTGGAAAGGGATGTAAATTAAGAACCCCTCAGAAAAACATCTGGAAGAAGCGGTCAATTTTTGGGACTTGCCTTATTGGGAGCACTTAGAAGTTCGCCATCGATCGACGCCATGCACATGGAGAAGAATGTATGTGATAGCTTGATTGGTCTCTTACTGAACATCAGTGGCAAAACAAAAGACGGTGTTAACGCACGACGTGACTTGGTTGATATGAACATAAGAACCGAGTTAGCACCGAAAGAGACCGATAAAGGACGAACGCATCTTCCCCGCTTGCTACATTTTGTCCAAGGCCGAGAGAAATGAACGTGTCAAAGCTTGCATGGTGTGAAAGTTCCGTCCGCATTCGCCAATATTAAGAAACTTGTTTCCATGATGATTTGAAATTAATTGGTATGAAGTCTCATGATTGTCATGTGCTGATGACACAAATGCTTCCTGTTGCAGTTAGGAGTATCTTGCCGAACAAGGTCCGAGTGGTAATCTTTAGGTCGTGTTATTTCTTTAATTCAATTGCTCGTAAGGTCATCGATCCCGGGACTCGACGCCTCGCAGCCGAGGTGGTGACGACTCTATGTCATCTTGAGATGTATTTCCTCCGTCATTTTTCGATATCATGGTCCATCTCATTGTTCACCTTGTGAAAGAGATAAAGATATGCGCCCTGTGTTCCTACGCCATATGTACCCATTTGAGAGATACATGGAATTCTCAAGTCCTACGTGACGAATCGATCTCGCCGAGGGCAAGATCATCGAAGGTTATGCAACCAAGAGGTCATTGAGTTATGCGTCGACTACATGGCTCGTGGAACCGATAGGTGTGCCTCTATCTCGTCATGAGGGGAGACTAGAGGGTATCGGGACCATCGGAAGGAAAGAAATCACTCCCGATCTAAATACGTGACGCAAGAAGCCCATTTCACGGTCTTGCAACACATGACCCAAGTGTCCCCGTACATCGACGAGCACAAAGACATGGTACGCCAATGTAATCCAGCCGGTCGGAGGTTTGGATCACGAGAGAGCACAATCGTCGGTTCAACGAATGGTTAAAGGTGCGATTCACTGGGAGGTCATCAAGTGATCAAACGCTGCTATGGTTGGCAAAAGGGCCAAAATTTACAATTGTGACATGGCAAGGATACGACATAAATGGGTACACATTTTATACGACAGCTCAGGATAGGAAGAGCACAGTCCAGAATAGCGGCGTCCGCATAGATGCGTTTCACGAGCAGTTCAATACCGCCGGGGCATGTAGGTTTAACTCCTACTATGGGTTCGTAGAGGAGATTTGGGAGCTCGACTATGTACTTTCCAAGATCCCCTTGTTTCGATGCCACTGGGTTAAACTTCCGCAGGCGTGAAGGTCGACAAGCACGGCGTCACATCGTGGACCTCAAACGTGTCGGATACAAGGACGAACCATTCGCATCGCTAAGCAAGTTATTCAAGTTTTTTTATGTAATCGACCGGCAAATAAGAACCGCCACATAGTTCTTCACGGGAAAAGAAGGATTGTCGGAGTTGAGAATGTCGTGGATGAGGAAGAGTACAATCAATTTGACGAGTTGCCTCCTTTCGAGACTCAGATCGATGTGAGGAAGAACCCAAAGTGAGGAAGCTAGCTATATGCGCCGATCATCATGAAGGACTATATTTCAATTAAGCATGTACATTTCCATTGTAATTAATTTGATGTTAACATGGAAACGCGTCACGTGTTATGGACCAAAGCAATCGGTCAATTTGCCTCTGGCGGTCGTGTGAGACCCCTGTTTATCGACTTGTAATGCAAAAGATATGAGTAAAACACCTCATTTAGAGCTATGGTACAATGAATCAAGCACCTCATGAGATGAACAACCCAATTGGATTCATCTCATTTGGAGCTATGATGCACTTTCTACAATTTTTCAAAGCCTTGAAATGAGCAAAAGTAAAATGCATAAGTAAATTTTTCTGGAAATAGTAACATGTTCAAAACTAATTTTCACAGTAAGCTCATTAATAGAGGAATCCAAAAAAATTGGATTCACTCAAAAATAGTTTACAGAGAAAAAGTTATGCATTTTTGAATTAAATTGTATTTTTCAGATAACAAATAAGCCTTCTCGGGAAAATCCAAAATTAAATTGACGTGGATGAACTTGGATCGTTGATCTAGCGATGAACAACATCGAGATATCACGCACGGTTCTATAACGTAACCGCTCAGGATATTTAACATCACATTTGTTCTATTAATGAACCGCTCGTGATATCAACATATCGCGCATTTGCCCGCTTATGGAACCGCTCGTGATATTAAAATTAGGTTTCTTTTGTTATCACGCACGGTTCCATAATAGAACCGTCAGCGATAGTTAACATCACTGCACGGTTCTATTATGGAACCGCTCGTGATGTATATCCACTATATAAGTATGTATTATAATCGAACGGTTGTGCACACTCTGCTTTAGTCATTTTCGCCGCCTCCCTTCGCTCCCTCGCCCGACTCGGCCCTTCCTTCGTCCCTCGCCCGACCAGCGCCGCCTCCCTTCGTCCCCGCGCCGTCCGGCCGCCCCGCTTCGCCAAACCCCGGTGAGTTTCCAGTACCTTCCAAGTCCTCGGAATAATCCATACAGATCGCGTAACCCTTTAGGCAAAGTAAGGATGAAAACCAAAGGTTGCATTTGGGTTAGTCTAGGTATCTTGATCCCTGATCCCTCCCATTGCTCTGAGATGAACTGATGAATGCTTGATACTCTGGGGTGTGATTGGGGAATGATAATGTTACTGGGCTGTGGTGTGGTTGCTACTTGTGCAGTGGGTAGTTCATAGTGGTGTATGAATGGGGTTACCTTTTGATGGGATCTGCCTTCTCGTTGTCGCTTCGTTGCGCTGCCGCCTCGCCTCGGCCTTCTACCGGGAAGAAATGGGGAAAAGGGAGAATGGCCGGGGGAGGCTTGTGTGCCGGCTTTGCCGGGCTTGTCGGGGATGAACTTGTGCTGCCTGCTGGCTTGGGGAAATGAATCTGGGGGCTGGCCTGGGCTCTGGCTGGGGGGAATGTATTGACTGGCCTTCTCTCCTAGCTGTGCACTCACCTTCTTACCATTGCCTCCTCTCCTATTGCCCTGCAGATATTTCTTGGCCCTTGCTATTGCTTTGGTCGAATGATGAAACCTACGGAATAAGATAGCTTGGATTTACTTAGGTTAGTCTAGGTATCGCGTTATCCAAAGCCGATCGATTTGGGTTAGTCTAGGTATCTTGAGAATCAAGGTGCCTGCTAACCTAAGTTGGTATGGGTAGCCTTGGTACTGTGGTGTCGACTAATCTAAGTTGATTCTAAACAATGATGATCCCTATGGTACTGACGGCAATTCCTTCTTTGCTCTTACTTTAATGGGTGTGCTCTATTCTAGATGGTCTTTTGGTATTTGCGGCAATGCATGCGTGGTTTGCGTAATGATCAAGTAACTTGTGATGCCATATACTTGTGATATACATCTTCTTGTGAGTATCTTTGTATTCAATTATTGAGTATCACTTTGAGTATATATATGCAGTACTAAGTCAAGTCTGAAATTGATTTGTTAGTACTAGGAGATATATATATTGCAAAGTGACTTTGTGGGCTCTGGAATTGCTCGTGATAATAATTGTCATATATCAAATTGATGTGATAGCATATTCGGATTTGAGCTCTACATGTGTTGCTTACTACCGCCTTTTATTTCTTTTTGATTTGGCAATACTATAATCGTGAGATTTATGTACACCTCCAAGTATACACATGTATATGCTTATGAACGTAAACAAGTATATACTATACACATAGAAGTTCCATTACTTTTGTTGCAAAGAATTGCATGCCTCCACACCATACTTCGATTATTCATGCAATCGTGAGATATATGAAAGTGCACCGTGAGCAATCATTGCGCACGTAACTTATATAGATAGCAAGTTAGCGAGATGGCAGAGGCATCGCCTTCGCCGCCGCCGACGCCGCCAAATGCGCCCGATCTCCGATCAAGGTGGTACTGAAGCGAGATGGCGAGGAATTCTAAATTGCCGCCGGCCGCATGACGATCACGAGGTCGCTGATGTCGGATCCCGCCGAGTCCCAAGAACGCACCGCAAGATTCCGGACCGCTCTGCGGGGTACTTGTAAGGAACGGGTCCCCATAACCACCCCAACCCGAAGTGTCCGACGGATGTACAAAGAGACCGGGCCAGGACTAAGCTTTACGCCTCGCTCACTTTCCCCGGCGCATCAGACACGCAGCGATGGCACACGCCGCCGCGATGTGCCACGCGTGGAGGACCTTCAAGAGCCTACTTGTCACGCAAAGACGTGAACACGGGTCTGACGCCTTCACGGCATCCTTTCTTGTCGCGGATACATGGGATGCCTTCGCGTATGAAGACGACGGCCGAATTTCAGAGCAAAGTGCGCGCACGAGCTCTCCAGCCCAAAACACTCACCCCACAAACTCGCACCGCATGGTACGCTGGTAAAGCCACGGCGGGCGGCGGAGGACGAGACCGCCGCCCGACCGCTTGTCGATCTCGACGAGCGCCCGAGCCCGTTAAGAGCGAGGGCATCACCACGCCTTCGGCAAGATCTCTTTCGCAAACCAGTGACGAGGCGTTGTCCCAACGCTCGTAAATATGTCGAACCACTTAGTTGTTAATAAGTCCATAACTTCATGGTGTCTATAATAACATGATGTCCTCTTGCAGAAGCATTGACTTCCGATCTTCCCAAGGTTCCTCGAAGTGGACAGGAGAAGGATGTACTATCTACACTGGGAAACAAGGAGCACCCGGTCGCATGCGAGGCGTTGGGGTTTACGTACCTTGGAGGGATGGATTCCCACACGACTCTGCCATATATAGGAGTAGGAAGAGATCCAAGGACTAGCACGACGCTCGGCTGGAATATGTCATTATTGAAAAATTTCAAGGACAAATAACAAATTTACAGAACCAAGTAAATGAACTCATGAGGGCGCAAGCCGCCTCGTTAATTTGGGAGCAAGTCCTCCTCAACATCGGAGTAGCGCCGCGCCCACACATAATTCGACATGACGACGCAATTACCGATCGACGACATCGAGGTAATGTACATCTCTGGAATGCTCCAAATATAGACATATAGGACGCCTTAGCTAATCGTGTACCGTTTTGTAGGAGCCGACGCCCTGCAAGCTCCAAGTGAGGACGGTTGGGTCGATTGCTATTGAGGTCGGGCGGGTATGGTGTATCCATACCAGAAGAGGCAAGCAAAGACGGTGCCCACCGGGCGCAGGTTACGCCAGGTGCAGTGGACATGGTACATGACAATTTCATGGCCATCCTACCGAGATTCCCCGAACGAAGAAATCATAACACTAGGGGATGCCGTGCACACTTTTATCCAAAGGCCCAAGAAGGACATCGCCTAGACCCCGCAGATGACGCTGATATCGCCACGACCCGCCGCCTCTCCAATAGGACCTCGATGAGTCCGCCTCACCTTCGCTTCAAAAGCCCGCTCATCGGTTCCCGCCGAGAAGACGCCAAGGGACAAAACAAGCGTGTCACCATATCGCCCCCGAGCCATCTCCAGAGAAGACGCATCGCAGCGCCTCGCTACGCAAATCGACATCGAAGAAGATTCGCTACCGCCAAGCCCGCAATACTCCCTTGATATCCGCTGGTCTCGACAAAGAACTAACCGGCTCGGACTAGCTTGTCAATCTTTGCATGAGTGGTACATGCGCAAGACCCAAGAGGAGGGGGCCCATATCGAATCGCCGATACGGAGCGAGCATTTTCATCACGAGACGGGCCACTTGCCGTGGGCTTCGAGGACTTATTCGACCTATACAACCTAACCGCCTCGACGCCACTTCTACGATGTTGACATCGTAAGTGTGTACAATCAATTTCTACACTCGCTGATAGCGATAAATATCACAACTCATTCCTTACGCATGCATACATTATGAAATGTGCCCGCGAATCAACGAACCTGGGTTTCTCGACCCGCACGTGATCTCGAGCAAACAATAAACCAAGACGCATCCTACGCCGAGAATTACATAAAATGGGATTGCTTGCTCGTAACGGCAAGGAGTACATAATGGTGCCGCATAAACCGTAAGTAAGTGCTTCACTACTTGCTACACAAAATTCGCTTGAACATATATAGGTTTATGACTATAGCGACATACATGAGTAGGTTCCATCGATTCTTGTGATTATTGTGCTAAAGAGGAACATGGTATTGTACCTTGATTCTCTACTCAACAAAACCATGACTTCACCCTTTTAAAGGAATACTTGAAAGGTACGATCATTTCCTCCGCACATAATTGTATTGTAGTCTTCCTTCGCTTGAAATGGACGAGGATAACTTTTGGAATCATGTAGGGCGTTCATCGGCTATGTTGCCGAGGGAGGTTTATACAAGGGAACGAGCGCCACACTAACCCACAAGATGCGATTTCCGGTACGCGATACAACACAATAATAATATATCATACTCCGTAAATATTGCCTCGAATCGATCGCACCTATATATGTATATCCATTTTTGCAAAGGTCGCCAAAGAAAAACAAGATCACCTATGCGCATTCTACGATGCCATCATATGCGCTATTGATTAATTCCACGACACACGATCCCCAGGTAGGTCAATCTCGCTATAGTTATTTTCTAATTATAAATTTAAATATATATTCTTACTACTTTACTCTTGCTAGTGATAGGACTTGAACCTAGAGTTAAAAGCACTTCAGAAGAACGAGGTCACACACGTTCGAGGGTTGCTCTGCGGCTTCATCAAGTCGGAAATCGTTAACCCCGACGGAGAGTTTCACGTCGTCGACTAGTTGTAATTGATTCAATATTGTAACTCATTTTGACTAGTTGTAATTCAATTTGTAACTCTAGCGACAATACTTGAAACATTCTTTTGTAATTGATTTTGAGTTAAATGAACACTTTGAGTTGTCAACAATAATCTGTGATGTAGCTGTTTCTACTTATTCGTTTGTAATTGATTTTGAGTTAAATGATCAATTTGAGTTGTAAACAATAATATGTGATGTCGCTGTTTCTGATTGTTTGTTTTCAGAGGGCATGGCTAGTAATTCCTGATACTAGCTGAAAATACGACAAAAACTAGTTAGTGGAAGGACATATCACAGACGGTTTTGTTCAAAACCGTGTGTGATACTAGGTAATCACAGACGGTTTAAACCAAGAACCGTCTGTGATATGCAAGCCTCACAGACGGTTCTTAGATCAAACCGTCTGTGATTATGTAGTATCACATACGATTTTTTATTAGAGCCGTCTCTGATTCTGAAGTATCACAGACGGTTTTTTAATAGAACCGTCTATGATTCTGAAGTATCACAGACGATTTTTTAATAGAACCGTCTATGATTTCAAGTATCACGACGCTTTGGTAATAGAACCGCTCGTGATACTTCGATTCGCTGCATCGGTTCTATTAAAAACGATCAGTTAAACTTATCACGCATTTGTTGAAAACCGTCAGGATAACCGCCGCTATCACAGACATAAAAATTCAGACGGTTCAAAAACCGTCTGTGATGACGGTTCCGAACCGTCTGTGATGAGGTTTTCTGTAGTAGTGAGTCACTCCTCTTCAGTGAGGAGCAAACACCCACCGGAGCAGCTCGAGTCGTCGCGCGCATAGCGCTGCTCTACTGATCGAAGCCGAACGGTGAGCTCTTCGATCGAGATTGCCTCCTGTGTATATCTGGGTGGCACAACACGAATGAATTTCTTAACTACCTTTTCTTCTTCCAACGTGTCGCTTAGGATCCGAAGATTGTTGACGAGTCTCGTGATCCTCATGGAGAAGTCGTCCACTGACTCACCATCCATGAATTCGATATCCTCGAATTTCTTACGAAGCTTCTGTGCATTCGCCTCGCGAACACGCTCAACGCCCATCCGCATCGTCTTCACGGCGTCCCACGCCTGCTTGGCCGTGTCCTTCACCGCCCGGCGTGGATAAAGATGTTCGCGACACCGCGACGAAGGATGGCGGATACGCCATCATCATCGCGTAGTCGGCGTTACCAGATTCGATCGCCTCCCACAGGCCTTGTGCCTACAGGTTCACCCTCATCACAAGCGCACAGTCGGTGTAGTTCGTCCGCGTCAGCGTTGGGTGGACCATCAATCCCACCGTCTCCCTTACCACCCTCTGCACCACACACTCTTCACCGCCGTTGTTGCCGGATCCAATTTCGCGCTCGTCATTGCTGCCGAGATTGATCGTGCGAGTAGTTCTATCATAGCCTTGCACCGGAGACGACCTGGTAGGAGAACGTGAACCGTCGCGCGACATCTTCACAAGTAGGAGAGCACGAAGCTCTGATACCAATTGTCAGCCCGCTCGTCGGTGTGTACGCACGCAAACACACTGGAATAGAACAAACACACACACGCACTGGAAGAAGAAAGTCAAAGATGACGACGAGCGGAGCCGCCCCGAGCGACGGTGGCAACGGATGGAGCCGCCCTGGGCGACGGCGCCGAGCGGAGACGAACGGCTGCGCGACAGGCCGACAGGAGTCGTCAAAGATGACGACGAGCGGCGACCTCCAGATCGGATCCGAGAGGCGGCGGCGTCGTGACAAGCGAAGCAAAACCCTAGGTACGCTCTGATACCATGTTATGAATAGCACTTGTATTCAATATGAGGCCAATGGGCCGGTATATATACACAAAGTACAGGTGGTGAATATGCAAAGAACCCCTCATAACAATGGGGAATAACAACCTATACATATATCTCTAACAGAAAGAACTTGCAAGACGATTTTGTGTTGCCAAACTTCCTCACAACCTTTTCCGGTTTTCCTCTAATTTATACTAGCAAAAACAAATAAGTAAATGTTCACGACTGCCTCCACAATGCTCACGAGCCATTCAACAGAGAACTGAAACTAACGTTACAAAAAAACAGTGAATGCAATAAATGTTGAATAATCATTAATACGTTGATTTATTATGTTTGGTTGTGCGCACTGATGTGTTTGTTTTTCATTTTTGCATGAAACTGCAGCACTAGTGGGCACTAGAAACGGCATGCGTTTATTGTTTATCATTAGTGGGAGTTTAGTGCTTGATCTGAATAAAAGAGAGAGAAACCAGGAAAATGTTGCAGCAATTTGGCAGCACCAAAACTATTGTGTTATGGTGTTCAAGCAAGCTTGTGTGTGTTTGTTGTCAAGGCTTTCCCATGCGTAGACACCAGCGAGTGGGCTGACAATAAATCAATAATCAAGGATTATTCAACACAAACTGCATTAAGTTTAAGAACACGCTGGACAACACACTGCTGATTATGAGAAGAAAGTCTATTGGTGGTGATGGCTTTGTAAGAATCTCAGATGGGAATGAGATATTGAGTTGGTTGGTAGTTAGTAAGAAGCTACAGGGGACAATTGCATGGCATGATAGTGTGTACTACAGAGATAGCTGTGGCGTTTACTTTGCAGGAGACTGAGAAAGGAGAGTACGAGCCTTACTTGAAGCAGCAAGCCTTGCCTGCTTTTCTTCCTCTTAAGGAAGACCGATCTTGAATGCATCTTTCAAGGAGGTTTTGTTTTACCTTCTTCCAGAGAGGAAGTGGATGCATAGGGTGTATGGACTCAGTGGTTGTCTGAATTCCCTTCATTGAGTTGGGGTTTGTTCCTCTAGCGGGAGATACTCATGGATTCTTTTCAGCTCCCTCACTTGATCCTTCACAAGTTGTGTCTAACTTGCTGCAATGGATCTACCCGTGCAACACACTTAGGTTTGGGATGAACGGACTAGAATGCTGTTGTCTGATAGCTTACTTCATGTTGTTAGTTTGGAAAATGCATGTTGTTAGATGTCTTTCCACTTGGGAAGATGTAGAGAATTGGAAGCAGTAGCCATGGTTCATCGAAGCCAGGATGAAAATAGTGGATGTGTTTAAAGGACTATACTAAATTGACACATATATAGTCTTTTAATCTTATGCAATCTAAATTCATACATGAATAGAAGGGAAGCAGAGAGAGAGAGAGAGAGAAACAAGAAAGTTTAATCTTCTATTGGTATGCGACACACCGGATCGATAATAATTTTATTATGATTAAGCTCTAGTCGAAGCCTCTTTGGTTAGGTTGTGTTCTCATCGGTTGGGAAAGTATTAATTGAATTGCTTATGAAAAGTTACTCAAAGTTCGTTTCTTCGTTGTTGGAAATCTATGAACAAATACAAGTATACTTGGCTGCTAAAGAAATCAACATGTTTACCGGAGTATATGGTTGTATGCTAAAGAACAAAGAATGAAATAAATTAAGATTCAAGTACCAAGAATATATAACTCCAGGCACCAGCTGTCCAGTCGTCCAGACAGACACGCATTGTGAAGGGTAGGCTCGAGACCAATGAAGCCCCCGTTGGATTCGTCCCTTCCTTGGTTTTCTAAACAACCGTTATTCATTTGCGTTGCTCCCCCATGATTCATTTGCGTTGCTCCCCCAACTTGGATGTGTTGTAAGATTGTTAATTTTGTGTTATATGACCGCCTCCCACAGTCCCACTCCAACGTTTTGCTTTGGTGATTAGCACTATAGGAGACCAACCTGTAAAAAGAGTATGTATTCTGTTACCTTCTGTTCAGCACTACTCAGTTTCTTTGTTGTCCTAGTCTTCAGGTTAGTTGGTAGTCCTCATTCTCTCCCTGTATATCCGGTAACTGATGCCACCTTTGTAGGATCTGCTATATGCTCCATACTTGACAATATATATGAACCGTAACCTGCACCGCTTTGTGTGTGTGGGATAGCAATTCTCTTCTCCTTTCTGATTGACTTTTACATGGTATCAGAGCCTCCTCTTCTCCCAAAAAATGTCCACGTCTAATTCTGCAATCTCTGGTTCCACCAATACCATGAATTCAGCCACTGCCGGCCTACTCCCAACACCGACGTTTGGCCACTTGATAAATGTCAAGCTTGGTCAGGAGAATTATCTCCTTTGGAAGGCGCAGATGATGCCTTACCTTCGGAGCAAACAACTTCTAGGCTATGTCGACGGCTCCATCAGCGCACCTGACAGGATGATCACCGTCACCACGGAAGACAGCGCAACTCAGGCTCCCAATCCAGCGTATCAGACCTGGTTGCAGCACGATCAAGCTGTTCTCAGCACCATCCTTTCATCCTTGGCTCCAGAAGTGCTCTCTCAGGTGCTTCTTCTAAACACATCTCATGAAGTGTGGATTGCTCTCGAGCGTAGGTTTGCATCACAGTCGAGGGCACGGATCATGCATGTTCGGCGTCAACTTGCTATGATCCAGAAAAAGGACATGTCCATGGCGACCTACTTCAATAAGGTCAAGACCCTGGCTGACACACTGAGTACCTGTGGCGTTACTCTGCCCGAGGAAGAAATTGTGGCATACATCCTCACTGCCCTGGACGCCGATTATGACTCGATTGTAACATCACTCACTACCAGGTCAGAACCAGCCAGTCTCAATGATGCCTATGCTCATCTCCTCTCCTTTGAGATGCGTCAGGAGCAGAATCAAGCCACAATGCAGGTGAATCTAGCCACTCGTGGCGGCCGTGGTGGAAGACGCAGTCGTGGCGGGTATGGACGCGGCGGCCAAGGCCACAGCCGCGACAACCGTGAACGCCATGGTCAAGGATTGAACAACTACACCACGAAGAAGCCAACATGTCAAGTGTGTGGCAAAGTAGGGCATATTGCTCTCAAATGCTATCATCGTTTTGATCATTCTTACCAGGCTGAGGAGGTCAAAGTTGCTGCTGCTGCACACACCTCATCAGGGTATGCAGTGGACACGAACTGGTATACTGATACAGGCGCGACTGATCACATAACCAGCGAGATCGACCGTCTCACTGTTCGAGAAAAGTATAATGGCAAGGATCAGGTGCAGGCTGCAAATGGCTCAGGTATGCACATCTCCCACATTGGTCACTCACAGATTCATACTCCTTGTCAAACTCTGCACTTAAAAAATATCCTACATGTTCCTAATGCCTCCAAAAATCTTCTATCAGTACATCGACTTGCCCGTGATAATAATATCATGTTTGAGTTTTACCCAAATCATTTTACTGTGAAGGACTTAACCACGAGGAAGGTACTTCTTCAAGGTCGCAGTAAAGATGGCATGTATCCTTTGCCTTCCAATATCACTACTACAACCAGGAGTGTCTTTTCCAGCATCAGGACCTCGCATGAGCAGTGGCACTGCCGGCTGGGCCATCCTTCTTCTGCAATCGTTCAACAAGTAGTCAAATCCAATAAACTTCCTTGTTCTAGCAACAACAAAGATACCTTTGTTTGTAATGCCTGTCAATGCGCAAAAAGCCATCAATTGCCCTTTCCTTTATCAAATAATGTATCCTCTTTGCCACTTGAACTGGTGTTCTCCGATGTATGGGGTCCAGCTCTCACTTCTGTTGGAGGGCACAAGTACTATGTGAGCTTCATTGACAATTTCAGTAAATTTGTTTGGCTTTATCCTTTGAAACAAAAATCTGATGTAGCTAGTGTGTTTGTTCAGTACCAAAAACATATTGAGCGACTGCTTGATAGAAAAATCCTTTGTATCCAATCTGATTGGGGAGGAGAATATCAAAAGTTACACTCCATCCTTAATCAAACTGGAATAGCACACCGTGTGTCTTGCCCATATACGCATCAGCAAAACGGATCTGCTGAGAGGAAGCACCGACATGTAGTTGAGGTTGGACTCTCACTGCTTGCTGCAGCCTCTATGCCCTTGAAATTCTGGGACGAAGCATTCCAGACAGCTGCCTATCTCATAAACAGACTTCCCAGCAAAGTGATTAACTCTAGCACTCCCTTGGAAAGACTCCTAGGTGCTAAACCCAACTACAACCTTCTCAAAACATTCGGTTGTGCTTGCTGGCCCAACCTTAGGCCATACAACTCACATAAACTTCAGTTTCGGTCAACACGGTGTGTATTCTTGGGCTATAGCAATCTTCATAAAGGATACAAGTGTCTTGATCCCTCTAGTGGTAGAGTTTATATCTCTCGGGATGTCGTCTTCGATGAACATGTCTTTCCTTTCTCTGAAACTCTTCCCTCCTCGGGCATACACTACTCAGCTGATCAAATTCTCCTTCCCAGTTTGCTTCCAACAAGTTTACCAATCTCGAGTGATTCTGTGACGGATCAATTGGCTAATGTGCATACCTATGTTCCATCTGATGCTACCTTTGGACAAGAATCGAATACTTTGCGGTAGCTAGGTCTGATGACACTGTACCCAGTCAGATGGTTGTCGATACTGCTCCTGCCGAATTAACTGAATCAGCTACAGCGGCAACATCTGGCGCCGAAGCAGGAGATTCTGGTAATAATGCAACCATGCTCAGGGGTGACTCACAACATCCAATGAGGACTCGACTCAAGGATGGTATTCGACAAATAAAGAAGTACAATGATGGCACTTTCAGGTATGCAGGTGCCACAACAGTTGAACCAACCAGTCACTTGGATGCTCTAGAAGATGCAAACTGGCGACAAGCTATGGAGACTGAGTACTCCGCTCTAATGAATAACAAGACCTGGCATCTTGTACAACCACAGAAGGGAATAAACTTGATTGATTGCAAGTGGGTGTTCAAACTCAAAAGAAGAGCCGACGGATCTATTGATCGGTACAAAGCCCGTTTGGTAGCAAAAGGATTTAAGCAACGATACGGCATTGACTATGATGACACTTTTAGCCCGGTGGTTAAATCAGCAACCATTCGGCTTGTTATATCCCTGGCAGTCTCAAGAGGATGGAACATGAGGCAACTAGACGTGCAGAATGCGTTTCTACACGGCATTCTTGAAGAGGAAGTCTTTATGAAACAACCACCTGGGTTTGAGCATCCTCATCAGCCACAGCTGGTCTGCAAGCTTGATAAAGCCCTGTATGGGTTAAAACAGGCGCCCAGGGCTTGGCATTCACGGCTCAGCTCTAAACTCTTTGAACTGGGCTTCACACCTTCCCGAGCTGATACTTCTCTGTTTATCTACAATAGTGACGGAGTTACAGTATACATGCTTGTTTATGTCGATGACATTATCATCACTGGATCATCTAATCAAGTAGTAGATCAGTTGCTTCAGAAGTTACAATCTGACTTTGCCATAAAGGACTTGGGTGAGCTGCACTACTTCTTGGGCATTGAAGTGAAGAAGACTTCCACAGGTGTTGTTCTCACTCAGTCTAAATATGCTTCTGAGTTACTGAAGAAGATGAATATGGAGAAATGTAAACCTGTTACCACACCAATGACTGTTACAGAGAAACTGTCAAGAGCTGAAGGTGAATCTTTGTCTCCTGAAGATGCAACCAGGTACAGAAGTATTGTAGGAGCTTTGCAATATCTTACTTTAACTCGACCTGACATCTCCTTCCCTGTAAATCGAGTATGTCAGTTTCTGCATTCACCTACAACACAACATCTAACAGCAGTGAAAAGGATTCTGAGGTATCTCAGATACACAGCAGGCTATGGTCTGTCAGTTAACAAATCAAGCTCTGAATTGGTGAGTGCATTCTCTGACGCTGGGTGCCCAGATGACCGGAGATCAACTAGTGGATTTACAGTGTTTTTTGGAGCAAATCTCATATCCTGGAGTTCCAAGAAACAAGCTACTGTCTCACGGTCAAGCATCGAAGCTGAATACAAAGCACTCGCCAATGCCACAGCTGAAATCATTTGGATTCAATCTCTTCTTGGAGAGCTTGGAGTTTTTCAATCCAGAGCACCGTGCTTGTGGTGTGATAACTTAGGAGCTACGTATTTATCTGAGAATCCTGTGTTTCATGCTAGAACCAAGCATATTGAGATAGATTATCATTTTGTTCGTGAGAGAGTTGCATTCAAAGCATTGGAGATCAGATTCATTCCAAGCCAAGATCAAGTAGCCGATGTGTTTACGAAGCCAGTAACAGCAAGACAGTTAACAGCAGCTCAGGGCAATCTCAATCTAACGAGTTGAGATTGAGGGGGACTGTAAAAAGAGTCTGTATTCTGTTACCTTCTGTTCAGCACTACTTCTCAGTTTCTTTGTTGTCCTAGTCTTCAGGTTAGTTGGTAGTCCTCATTCTCTCCCTGTATATCCGTGGCGATGCCACCTTTGTAGGATCTGCTATATGCTCCATACTTGACAATATATATGAACCGTAACCTGCACCGCTTTGTGTGTGTGGGATAGCAATTCTCTTCTCCTTTCTGATTGACTTTTACACAACCTTTTATCGTTTCTCTCACATGTTTTTATCTTTACCATTATAAAAGAACTTGGTGGTGATGATAAGTATACCATCTATCTCTCCACTTCATGAGTTGGTGGAATCTTTTATAAATAGATGTGTGCATACATGCATATGTTACTACAAGAATCTTTTGTAGATAGTTAGGTCATATATACATTTGGTTTATAATAAGACTTTTTATGATGTGTTGATCGGATGTGAATTTTGTATGCAACTTTTAGATGTAAGGATAATTACCTCATGCATATTGGTTTTTCAAGTTTAGAACATATATATGTTTATTTGAGATCTGTTGCAACGCATGGGCACTTGGTTATAAAGCAAAACATTCGGGATGCTCTCTCACATCATATCCAAGCATAGATTGATCACTAACACTGTCACACGGGAACAAGCAACAAGAAAACATAGTTTTTTTTTTGCTAAAATGACATTGTTGCACCATAGATTAACAAAACTAGCCGCCCGTTCGAATCAAGTGCAAAAATATCACCACTGAGTCACCACGTCGCAATTCTGGCCCCCAGGGGCACGTAATCCTTCTCGGCCGGCCCAGGGGCACTACAACCTCATTCAGCCCCTCGTTTGTGCCCCAAGGGTACGACAGCTCCCCCCCCCCCCACTTGATTTTTTTAAAAAATTTTTTAAAACTAATTGATGTTTTCGACGTCCAGGTTCGCGCTGCCCCCCCCCCCTCCCGAGCATGCACGAAAAACCCCGGCGGATCGCATGCGCGTAAAACCTGGCGATTCCGTCCCTTCACTTCGCCTGTGGCTATAAAACCAAGCAATGCACTCTCATTCCCCATACAAGAACCATTCCGCTCTGCGTATAGAGAGGATTGATCGAGCAAGAGGCGACACGATCGGCCGAAATTAGTTCTGATTTCTCTGCCGATTTGAGGGTGTTTATAGAAGTGTTTAATGGTTGTTTTAGTAGAGTTAGTTCGACATTAATTGAAAAATCTTCTAGAGGAATTAGTTTCTCTCGTAGTTATGAATCATGTAGTTAGTGTTGAAGTATTTAGTCGTAGTTGAAATAGTTGTAATTAGTTAGTCGTATTTTTTTTAGAATTAGTTAGTTGTATTTAATGAAGTCGTGGTTAGTTAATCGTAATTAATTTATCGTGGTTAACTAGTGGTAATTAAAATTTGTAACTAAAATAGTTGTATTTAATGAACATAATAATCTAGTCGAAATTAATTAGGCTTCATTAAATTAGTCGTTGTTAGTTTGTCATATTTAATTATTTAAATAGTGCTAGTTAGTTATTCATAATTTTTAGTTGTAATTAAATACTCATAATTAAACAATCATGAATAATTAATTGTAATTAATTAATCATAATTAGCTAAGTACATAGCATTTTTTATTAGACATCAATAATTAACCGTAATTAATCAGTTCTAATTAGTTAGGCTTAAGTAAATAGTATTAATTAATTAGTCATCAATAATTAGTCGTTAGTAATCGATCTTAAGTAAATATTACAAATTAATTAGTCATCAATAATTAACCATAATTAATTAGTAGTAATTTCGTAGTTGTAATTAATTAGTGATTGTTAGTTAGTCGTAATTAATGAGTCATATAGTTTCTTTGCATAGTTTTGTTGCACTTAATACCCCAAAATTGTTGTTTTTCTTAGGTTGGGTAATGTGGTTGAAGTTGGGTTGTTATGGCTTTAGGAAATGTCGAACATGCAAGACTCGCTTGTGTTTTATGGGTAGTGTGGTTATTTGGTGTAGAGTAATTAGGTTGTCGTGGCTTTAGGAAATGTCAAACATGTAAGACTTCGTTGTGTTTTATGATGACGGTCTCGTACGGGGTGGGCCCGATGAGTTAGACCTATCGTTGTGCCAGTACAAGGTGGTCCGGGTGGAGGGGCTCCATACATTGAAGAGGTGAGTTATGTATCATTTGCAACATGATTATTTATTTGGCCTTACGTTTTGCTAACGTCATTCAGTCGTTCAGCCCACCTCGCAGAACATGACTTCCTTCGAGACTGGGCGCCGCCGCGGGCAGTCAGGAGACAAGGGGAAGGGACCGATGTGCTGCCAAGACTAATTTCAACCCTCTTTTTTGTCGATTCCATAAAAGTCGTGCATATATAGTAGGTGTTTTTCTTTTTTTATTCGTGCATGCTGTCATTTCTAATGCACGTAACCAACTGTTGCACATCATGTAATGTAATTCACAAATTTCATTGTGAAGTTTCTCAAATTTTATTGTGAAATTTTGACAATTTCATTTTTCAAATTTCATTCCCTAAATCTGGGCGCCGAAAGTAGCAATTAGGTTTTAAAAAATAAATAAATAATCGAGTTGGGGAGCTACCGTGACCCAGGGGGCTGCCCGAGACTCAATTGTGCCCCCAAGGGCACTGACAAGGGGGCTGAAGTTCTCCTGAGGGCCGGACGAGAGGGATTCTATGCCCCTGGGGGTCGGAATTGTGATGTCGTGAGTCTGCGCAACTCCACGGTGATATTTTTTTGTTTGATTCGAACAGATGACTAATTTTGTTAATGTATGGTGCAACAATATTATTTTAGCCAAAAACTTCAAGAAACAATGCCAGGCCACTGAACAGTACAAGAGTGCTTCAAAGCAGAAATTCTTCAACAAAAAAAGCACTGATTCCACTCTCTACAGTATCTAATCCACTCTCCACTGTAAACAGCAACAACAAAAAAGGGAAGATGTTTTTTTTAAAAAAAGGAAAGTAAATATCAGCGAAGTAAAGAGCCGCTAACCAAACCGCACACACAAAAAGCTCATCACTTCATCAGTGACCGAGACAGGAGACCAAGCGGCAGAGATTTCCATGATGAAAGCAGAGTCAAAAGGGGAGAGAAGAAAGCAACCACTTTGTAAGCATGTATTAGCAAAGAAGATAGGGGAGGCTTGAAACTAAATGTACGTTCTAACAGTACATTACTTCTCCAAATCGATCATACTTTATGCTGCCAATGCAGACAGACTGAAAAAATTGCATCTTCTCCTTCCTACAGATCGATCAAAATCCATACAACTCATGTAAACCCATCCGAATCTCCGATCAAGAAAGGAACAAAAGAAATCGGAGCGATGTTTCAGACATCACAGTGAGCGCGATGTGATGATCCGTCGAATCGCCATTGCTGCCGCGCCACTGACCTCAATGGCATGAAGTGGTCCATCCTTGCAAGAAGACAAGAACCAGGCCATGGATCCAGGCGAGAGCGGCGTCAGTTGCTGGCGTTGGGCCCGTAGCACGCGCCGCGGACGGGGTTCCAGAGCCACTGCAACAGGAACCGCCTGCCGTTGACGCCGTTGACGTTGTAGGCGCTGCCGTCGGCAGCGCGGGACACGTTCCCGACGAGCCCGCCGGTGCCGCCGCCGTCGCCGTACACACCCAGGCAGAGGTCGGCGATCTCCGTGGGCGCCGTCGGCGTGTCCCCGGCGTACCACGCGTTCACCAGCGGGTTCGTGGTCAGCTCCGCCAGCTCGTGTCCCAGCACGATCACCATCCCGTCCACCCCGGGGTCGCCGTTCGGCGACCGCAGCACCTGCCCCGCCGCCGCCGCCGCCGCCATACTCCGGCGCGGCGAATGGGTACGCGCACTTGCCCGGGCACTGCGCGCCGCTGTTCCCGACCCACGCGTACGGCACGGTGACCCCGACCGCTGACGCGAAGGTGAAGTAGTGGAAGCCGCAGACGGCGCGGCAGAACTCCTGCACCTGCACGTCCGGCGAGGTGAGCACGAGGTAGACGCCGTTGTAAGGGTCGAGCGGGAGGGGGTCCGGGTACGCGACGACAGCGGAACGGATGACGGACTGCATGTCGATCCGCTGCAGGGAGGCGCCGTGGGAGTAGGCCGAGTCGGAGTGCTCCCCCGCGACGGCGAATGTGGCGGTGACGTTGGCGCCGGTCTGGTCGGTGTAGAGGCGCGGCGTGCGTGCCCACCAGTCGGAGACGGCGGGGAAGGGCGCCGGCGCGGAGAGGGAGGCGAGGAAGTCGCGGAGCACGGCCTGCGCGGCGGGCTCCCACCGGCCGTACCAGATGAGGTACAGGTTGGTGGGCTCCCCCGACACGACGGGGCCCATGTGGTACTGCATGTCCACCAGCTGGGACCCGTCCACCAGGTAGTCCGGCCCGTACACCGGCACGCACCGCACGACTGCGGTGGAGCTCGAGCTCCAGATGGCGGCGGCGAGGAGAAGGCATGGGAGCAGCCTCCCCATTTTTGGGATGAGTAGAGTGAAGTGGCAGAGAACTAGAGTGAGCAGGGGAAGACGGGTTTCTGAGTTTGAATCCGCACTTCAAAGTTGGGAGTAAAAGAATCGAGGGTTGCTTTATTTTCAAGAAAGGAGATGACACGTGGGTCCGATGGTGTACGCATTGTAAAATTGGAAGGTATCGGGAGTTGTCCGATTTTAGTGGCAAACAATTTGGACCATTTTATTTTTAAAAATTCTTTTTTGGAGCTATGGTTTGGCAGATTTTTTAAGGAAATTTGTAGGAGTTGAGTCCTATAGAAAATTTTCCTATACGGCCCTTCATACCAAACGAATTAACTATTGAAACGGTTGAAGATCTGAACAATATTTTAATTCTAGATTTTATTATAAGACAGATCACACAAAACTAAATATGTATAAAGTAATACTAACAACAAACAACTCATTGCACTTCTAAACATACACAATAATAGAATTATAGAAAAATAGTTTAGTCGCACAACCAACTTACAGTCGAGTTTGATGAAGAACAGGAAGCAGCGCAGACTCAAAGCAGTGCAGAACGTAGATGTAGCAATGAAGCGAGCGCTCGCACAGACGCGCTTCCAAAAATATTATTGCCGCCCGTGTGGGTGAACTCTGCGATAATAGTTCGGAGATATCTGCTCACCCTCCTTCCTGATACACGCTGAGAAAAAGAAATGACTTTGTTAGACAACACAACCCTCTAGCCACGGTAGAACAGAGAGAAAGAAGAAGAAACTAGAAGTGAATCAAAATCGTATCAGGTCTGGACGTCTCGCATCTTTTAAAGGTCGATACATTTACTTTCTAGTAACTCTATAATAAAACACATATTAAATCACCGGTAACTACTAATTCAAAACCAATTAATAGTAATTAAGCAGTTTTTATCAGTTCCTGATTACACACTGGTCTACAGTTTCGACCAGTGTATTTCGAGCACATTATTTCGATTACACTGGTCTATGAATCCGACCACTTTATTTCGACCACAGTGTTTCGATCACTTTATTTCGACCACACTGGTCTATAAATCCAACCAGTGTTTTTCGACCAATGTGTTTCAACTATTTTATTTTGACCATACTGGTCTATGGCTTCGATCACATTATTTCGACAGTCTAAAAGGAGAGAGAGAAATATGCGGTTAGCAAAAGAAATGTGTACTAGCTTCACAGTCGCGCATCAAAAGTCGCGTGATTAACACGCGAATATACATGTATGTGTGTGACTTTAGCTATAGTCCTCCATATGTCACTCCATATCATGTGACATATGTTTCAATATGTAACAAGGACCTTATCTTATAAATTGTTCTCCCGCTACTTAGATAAGCAATATGAGACTAAATCATGTATACTTTGAAATTTCACAAATGAATGGCCTTTACACTTTTGGACCCAATCCTAACATAAACTTCTATGAAATTCCTGTGGAAGAATCAAACATGAAGTTGACCTGACTGAAATTTTCCTTTGTATTTCTCTCCAAAATCTAATACTTTTACCCGAAGGCATCCAAATAACTTAACTGTAAATTTTGGATTCCATAATTCCAACGAATTTAACTGGACATACCAGTTCAATTCTTGTGTCTTTCTACTATTGCACTCTTGGTCTTGGGCCCTGAACTGTTTATTTTACCTCTCTGCACTCTTCCCGGTAGGAGGCTTCCTGCTTTGATCTATTTTAATCTGTCTGGACCGACCTACTTAATGTTTGCCATGGACCACATGTCAACGGCTGCACGCAGCTCAAAGCTAGCACTTGATTCTAGAGCCGTGAGGATGACGTGTGGGCCAGGCCGGCGGTAAGAAGCCATCATGGCAGTCACTTGTTGCCTGTAAAAAGCTTAAAGGCTTGTAACCTGAGGCGAATTCAGAAGTTTCTTCAGCTAAAGGAGTCTTGATAGTTGCTTTGCTTTGGAGACAATCTGTGCAGAGCTGTGTACATTGGGGTGATAACGAGACGTGGCTATGCGGTGGGCACTGGGACAGTAGTAATTGTTCATCGTTCTTTTTAGTTGACGTTTCGTAAGCTTGTTTTTTTCTCAAATAGATATACTATCGATTTTATAAAATAAATTTGGAAACACGGTACTCAAGATCATGCAATAGAAGGAGCATTTTTTTTAAAAAAAAATACTACCACCCATCGCATTTATATAATGAAATAAGTCAGCGAAACTAAGATTAACGAATTAAGTCAGCGAAACTAAGATTAACGAATTATGAGTGTATCGAATCCGTTTGTCTTCTGAATTGACCCCCCTATATCCATTGGTGCCACCCTTTTATATAGCTTTTGAAAGGGTGATAGTTGTTGTGTGTCAGAAAGCGTCTTAACAGTCGACCGATTGCGCACGTTGGCTACAATTATTGTTAGAGAAACACTCTCCTATACATTACGTCAGAGATAAAGAGAATTACATGTGGTTACATCAGAGACAAATAATATATGTATTAACTACTACGCACAAATGAGCACAGTGTACAATGTTCCTAGTCGATAAGGTACACATTTCTGTGGGTTTTATTAACTGTAGAGTGGTCGTGATTGACCTGATCATAGTAGATCTTACGACGACTATAGGGCGGTCATGATCTAAAGGGGTGGTAATATATATTTTCGCTAAGGATATATTTAAAGGTAATTAAGAATATCATTATTCATAATAAATATTACAAATAATTAGTTTTATTAATTAAAGATTATTAAATCCTTGGGCGGCATTGGTTCGGTGGCTGCCATTGGAACCTGGTGCTATAGAGTTGATTCTTGATGCCATTGATAAGAGATAAGAGCTATTAATAGGGGTAAATAGGTCACAAATTGAAGAATTAACTGCTACTTTGTTCTTCTGTGTGCCAGGCTAAGGGCATCTTCTAATAGTGTATTTATTTCTATCTCTTAGTTATGTTACGTCAATAAAATCCTACGTGGATGAGGGAGGGGAGAGAACACATATCGTCTCTTCCTGAAGAGACTATCGTGCACAGGAAACAAGACAAGATAACACGAAATAAGACATGATACATTAATCTACTCTAATTGACATGTGGACTCGTTTCAAAAGAAAAATATAAAATATAAATGTTGAAGAGTGTGTTAGAGACTATATATTAGAGATGTTGATATAGTATATATTAGAGATAAAGTTATCTCTAACTATTAAAGATACCTTAAAACGACATATAAATCCGAACGGAGGGAGTAATAAGGGGAGAGAGAGAGAGGATGGTTGGAACTTGGAACCACAAGTATCTTTGTGTGTGGCATCTCAAGGAGAAGCATGTGAGACCTACAGTCTAAAAGCCTTTGCATCATTCTATACAATCTTTAGTTTTTCTGAACTTTTTTTTTGTTTGAGTTTCCGATCTCTCTCTCTCTCTCACACACACACACACACACACACACACACAGTCGCACGTAACTCATCACTGCAGTGCTGCACCGTGCACGATGCCTACACAATGCATTGCTTTCTGAAGTGAGAGTGGAGCCAAAGTGATCGCAAGTTTGCAACAGAAACAGAGAGAAAAAATAATGGCACGGGTGGAGGAATCATCAAGACACCTGATGAAAGATGCTGCTAATGCTATTGCAATGGATGGCATGGCACCACTGGATTCTGGTTTGACCCACGGTTATTTACATATATAGTGGTATAGATCATGGCAGATGTTTGTGGATAGGATCATAGGAAGCACTAAGGTTGGGCATGTGATGGCTCTAGTTTAGGTCTAGATCTCGCGGAGCGGAATCCAGCGGTGAGATCGGAAGAAGCATCGACGGCGGTGCGAGCACGGCGACCGAAGGTGAAGGAGCGCCGCAAGTGGCTTGTTAGGTCGACGGCGGGAGGCAGCAGCGCCAGCCGTTCCTGGAGAAGGCGAAGCTGTTTGTTCATTCCCTAGATATGTTCTTGACCAGGTTTATGCGTCTGTAGTAGCACCAGGATCAGATTAGTTCCTGGGACCATCTTGCTGCATTGCAGTGTTACGATGCCAACAGATGAACTCAAATCACACCGAATGATTTGTGTGAGCACACCGAATGATTTGCCTCACACAGGAATCAATGTCTCGAATCAACTCATATACAAGTACTTTGCATACAAATTGGGGGAAATAGAAGCAGGAGTAGCAATTCAGACGGGGAAGTAGAAGCATGGCGCGGGGAAAATAAGAGAAATAGAATTTGGGGAAGAAGGAGCCGAGGCTATCGCCTTGTCTGTTACGATCAGGCATGTCCCTTGCCTTCCTTGGCCCACGGCCCATGCAGCGAGCCCAGATTGATCCATGACATTCCTCCCCCGTTGAAATTCGGCTTGTCCCCAAGCCGTTGCAAAGATCTCATGATAGGTGATTTTACAATGTTTGCTCGCCTCAAAAGCCATGTTGCTCCTTATTTGTTGCATTACTTGAATTCTTAGGCGCATAGGAAGAAGCATACTGCCATCAAGATGATCCCAAAATTGTGAAAAAGTGCCAACAGGGTGAGCAAGAGAACTGGGGGTTAGTGTATTGAACTCCAAGCTTCTGCTGTGCCACTCTGATAACCTCAGTTCTCTTGAGCATAGGAGGTCGCCAAGGCTTAATCTCAATCGAGCTCATAAACAATAATTTTCGTAGCTGCAAAAGGGACTTGCCATGATGAAGAATTCTCACCAGATTTTTACTTAACAACATTGGGAGCATACCAGACATCATGAACAGCTGCTCAATGTGGTAGCCAGCACTATCCTCCACAAAACATCGCCTCCTTGACTTAAATTTGCTAACTTCTAACAGAATTATTAGAAGCAGTAGGGCCACTTCATTCCCATGATCCTAACGTATCAAAAGTTGCCCATCAATTAGAATTCCAAGCAGCGAATCAGTGAGCTGACCTGCCATTAAGTTGGAGTGTGCACTCATCGTGATGCCTTCATCCGCATAGAGCTGGCAGTTTCCAAGCTCATGTGTTCCTTCATTGAAGTCTGACATTCTGAAACTCAGCCAGACCGCAGGACTAGATATTGTCCTTGCTTCTTGTTTCACTGTAGCTAAAACACGGGAGATAGGAGTTGTTCCAAGTAAAATTACATTGCTCTTGACTCTGAGTATCACCTTACAAACTATGACAATTCTTAGGAGCTTTTCCTTGCTGTCCACTAGCTGCATGCACTTCCAGAGACCAACTTAATTATTTTTGATCTACTGTGTTAGCTCAAGTGAAGGTTATCTCCCTTGGCTTGACTAGTGCCCACTTGACGAGTGCTAGAAGCTCAGCCGTATGCCCTGGAGGTGGTGGCCATGGGGGTATCCACTGCACTCCACCTTGATTGCGTTTGAACAATAGCCGAGGCACTTCAACAAGCACTTCAGTAGGTCGCAGCCATGGGGGCTTCGGTTGTACATAGCCTCAGTCGCACCCAGACAACAGTCGTTCTGTTGGCTGTGGCTCAGCTCGTATGCTTGCGTTGTTGACTCGGGAAGGAGGCGGCGGCCACTGAGTCCTCTCACCAAAGGGCGAGCTGGATTTGTAGCTACGTGGTCCATTGTCTATCCTCTCACCCCACTTCCTATCACCCATCTTATTTCTCAACTTATTCTTGATAAAGGTCATTGCGAGAAAATATTCTTTCAACACTTGCAGAGCCACCGAAGAAGCAATACCAATTTGATAAGTAAATAGACCCAATGATAAACTTTATCCTCTTTGTTTCAACAGTAGTGGCCACTGTACCAGTCTTGGGTATTTCGTCAAACACTCGGACGACAGTGATGGGATTGACAAAGGTGATGTCGACGGTGCACGAGTTGCAGAGAATCGTGACAGTGGCTGGAACAAAGACGGATGCAACAACCTCCAAGTCCACCACGGTCATTAGTGACAGTAGCACCCTAGTCCTGGCCTCTGTCTCCTCATGGTCATGCGGCTCCTCGTCAGAGTAGACTAGGGCGGCATTGTAACACCCTGTCCACAAGGCACAAAAGTACCTCAATTTCTAACATTACAATTTACAAAGCATATAAGGATTCTTTGCAAGTTCGTAGCTTTACCCAAGGAAGAATGAGCGATGAATAGTGTCTACTTTTCCGTCCTTCCTCCTTCGTATTTGATTCAGCGCACTTCAATCAGAAGAGACAACTTCACCTTTGATTTTTGAAAAGTTTATGAGTTGCTTTCTAGCTCGGGTTTGTGTTTCAAATGTTTTGGCACTTTCAAAATTTCAAATTCAAGCTTGTAGCTCCTCTTTTCTGTTTTGGGGCCTTAACCCAATTTAGCTATCTCTCCCTCTCCTTTGGGCTCAGCCCATTCCCTCCTCAGCCGGCCAGCACCTTTCCAGCGCGGCCTGTGCCTCCGGCCCGCTCCGCCTTCCCCCAGGCTTCGGTCCGCTCCTTCTTCTTCCCCAGAGCTGGCTCGGCCCACCTCTCTCTCTCTCCCGAGTCATCTTCTCCCCCTCTCTCTCAGCGCCGCCCCTCAATCTCTCTCCCTCGTGCGGCGTCAACACCAACTCTCGTCGCCTCCCTCTGTCGCCATCAGCTCCGCCCAACCCCCGTCACCCTCCTCTGGTGTCCCAAAGACCACTGACCCTGCGGCCGTCATCCCGCGCCCATGCCGCGCCTCCCTCCGCCCGTCCCGTCGGCGCCCCATCGTTGCGCTCTCTTTCCGACCGGACCAAGCGCGGTTGCTGTCGACCTGCCACCACGGCGCCGCGCCAAGTGAGCCCGAGTCGCCGCCGCCCATGCCGGTGCTCCACTGCTCCAACGTGCACACAGAGCCCATACCGAGCTCCTCGACTCGGCCTTGCCCGCTTCTCTCTCTTGGCCTCCCATCTTGATCGCCTACAAGAACCCCAGTGCACCCCTTCTACCTCCTCGCTTCATCCCTTGCTCCTGTGTAAACGCCATTGTTCTTGCCCGAGCTCCCGCTTCACCGAGCACCTCCCCTCCTATCTCCCCTCCGGTGATCTCCGGCGCCACCACCACTGCCACCGTCGCGCCACCACCACCCAGAGTTCTCCTCCAACCCGTCGCCTCCGGACCACCGTAGCTCGGATCGGCTTCTTCTTCCCGCTCCCGACCACCTCCTCTCCGCCGATCTCCCCACCCGACCGGCTTCGCCGCCATTGTTGGCTGGTGAGCTACGGAGGACCTCACCGACGCCAGTGCTCCCACTTCTCCGCGCCCTTGGTCGTTGTCTCCGTGACCGGCCGAGCTCCCGCCGCCTCCTTCCTTCGGCGCCGCCCCGGCCAAACTCCGCGCCGTCTCCACCACCATCGGACCGCCACCGAGGGGAACCCATTTTGTAACCCGGCGCGCCGCCTTCCTCCGCGGCCACAAGCCGCGCCCCCGCTCTCCCTACTGAATCCGTTGTCGGACGAGGTCGGGAACTGTAGCCGGTTATTGCCGGCGATTACTGTTCCCTTTAATTGCTAACCTCGGTTTAATTAGCCCTAAGTAACAATCTGTATCGCCGACGTGTGGACCCGGCCGCACAGTAATGGCAAGGGTTAACGCGGGTTTTGTATTCTTTGACTGACATGTGGGCCCAAGTAACTATTCCGTGAACCGGTGAGCCGTGGACCGACGCTATACGTGTTGGCCTTCGGCCCACGTAACAGTACGCGTGGACCAACCCTATGCGTTGATGACACGTGTCGGCACCACGATTAACTGCAAATTCTATTTTTCCATTCAATTGAAAATTCTGTTGAAAGCTTCAAAAATCCATAACTTCCTCATTTTAGCTCCAAAAATTATGAATCTTTTTCCTAAAATTTTCTAAAATCAAGACCTTACTAATGGAACTGGTCTTGCTTAATTTGGAGTTCATTTTCTTGGTGATTTATATTTATTTGCTCTCTTTTTCTATTGTGTCTTTTCCGGTACGTGCGTCCGAGTAGGATTCGAAGAAGCGGAAGACCCCCACCTCGGACAAGCTCAAGAAGACCTAGATCCCTCTACCTATAACCAAGGCGAGTCAACACTTTGATCATATTGATCCCATATTTATGCAAATTATGTTCTTTTAAAGCATCAAAATGCATGCTTTAATTTCTATGCAAATGTATGTCAAACACTCTAAGGTAGTTAAATACCTACTCGTTGATTAATAAATTATTATTCCATTTCCTTGAAAATTGAACCTCCAATATCCTTGTCACCCTAGTAAATATATGGTAACTTACTAGTTATAGGTCGTACTTAAACGCCATGCTAGACTTGTTTAAGTACCGGGTAATTCTACCCCAAATCACCATCCTTTTAATCATAACAATTGTTTTGGGCAGTCATTGGGGAGAATGACTGAACTGGTTGGATAATTTGTTTTATACCTCTCCAAAACTCTAAAAATTTGCTAATACCCATCTGGGTGGATGGTAAGCTGGAGGGTAAATGGTTGGGTGCTAATGTAGCCCAGGATATTTTTGTGGATGGTATGTGGTAAGAACCGCCCAGATGATCTTAAGGACTTAATCCTGTGATGACCTCCTATTGTAAAACAGTACAACCACAAGTCTATAATGGTGTCGACCTGGCCGACTAATTTGTGTCCACCATTGTGAGTTGCACCATTGGAGTGACCCACGAGCCGTGTTGCTGGCTAAGCCGTCGTGGACACGGGTCGTGAGTTGGCTAAGCCGCCGTGTGGCGCAAGAGGGGGTTTGGGGGCATGGTTGACGCAGAGGGAGAGCGTAACCACTCTCAGATGAAACCTTAGCGGGTGCAATGAACAATGAGGGATGCCTTGTAAAGGCCTTGTGATAATCTCCCCTTGATTCACATGTCTATAGAAACGTGTGTACATATCAAGCTGATTATCTCTTGTGGGTAAAGATGTACAATCTCTGCAGAGAATAAAAACTGTTCGAACAACCGTGCCCACGGTCAAGGGCGGGCAAAGGAACTTGCTAGATATAGTTCTATTTTAAAAACTTTTGTGGGTAGGATGGAAAATGTGTGGGGCTCACCTAGCCTTGGATTGGATTTTCCCTGGGTATTCTTACCCGGTGTTGGTAATAGGTGGGTATGACCACCATAAGAAAAAGAAGCATGAGACGAGTTTAGATGGAGGAATCTCTGCTGTTATTACTTATTGCATAATTAATCTCTTTAAAAATACAAATTTGGTTAAAAATGCTAAATGATAGGACTTTCTAATATTTGTATTTATAAATGTTGCTTTACGCAAATAAAAGAACCCGAGCCTTCCTTGTTAAACTGTGCATGAATATTATTGCATCTGTTGTGTTGGCTCGCGAGCACGGTAGTTGTGCTCACCCTCGCTCTCCCCAAAACCCTTCAAATGATCTGGACCAAGGAGACTATGCATATTATGAGGATCCAGAAGCCGATGGACAAGGATACGATGAAGAGTAGTATAGTTCTGTAGTTAGATCTCGCCTCAGTCTAGTAGACTTGTTGGTACTTGTGTATGACTAATATTAACCAGGCTCTTGGATAATATTAGTCGTACACAAGACACCCCGGTTGCTGCCTGTGGAGAGATGTGCCCCATCCCCTTTTTCTTCCGCTATAGTCATGATCTTTTGTGATGTAACACATTTGGCCTGACGGCCCTTCTGTAAAAACTTGACCCGACGCGGTCTATGTTACCTTGACTGTCTGTAATATATGTGTTGGTCTTATTTCACGCTTGTATGAGATGATATAGTAATGTACCTGTGAGTGCTACCTACTGATCCAGGGAGTAGTACATTGTTTCACAGAGGATTCGGGTTTACGAAATCCGGGTCCGACAGGCATCCAGCTTGGCGAACATGGATAGTGTTGGTGAAGGGTATCCTGTAGGCACGGGAACGTCAGTGTCATGGCTGGAGCAAAGCGCCGCACACCTGGTGAACTTCTCGTTGTCAAGCTTGACATTGCCAAACGGCTTTGGCGAGTACACCGGCGGGGGTACCATAGGTGTTGGGACGACCTCGGACTCGCCTATCGCAAGCATGGTCACGGTCGCGACGTCGACATCGTCGTCACCGATGTTGGAGCTGTGGAGGAACGTTGAACACTTGGTGGGCGTCACAGTGCCCAACTCGCCGGTGGCCAATGACTTTAGCAAGGATGTCTTCACAGGCTCTACCTACGCCTGGATGGTTGTGGACAACCCCCTGAGAGTAGGGATGTGGCTGTGCCATTGGTGTCGCCAGCGTATGGGTCAAGGTCCGACGTCGAACACTTGGCGGCCATGGCGGTGTGGAAGCTGGTGGTGACAGTGTTGTGATCGGTGGCGTGGTCGGAGTACGACGTCGTACCACTGTTGGGTGTTCCTGTGCTGAGAGCGGCGTCTGCACGCAGAATTGCAGAGGCCACAACGTGGTCCCAGATGGCGACAGTGGAAGACGCCTGGGCATCGCACAAGGTCGAAGAAGGCGTAGACCATCCAAGCATGTTGCGCAACGTCTCATTCATCTCGGTCACCATCCTCAAGCACCTCTCATTCTGCTCGTCGAACATGGCTTCCCAGTTCCAGCTCGGTGAAGGCAACGAGACTGGCTCGGACATGGGCTCGTCGACGCCAGCGGGTATGTGTCAGGTGGTGAGAAACATGGATCAGTGACGACGACCTCGGGGGCAAGTGCGGAGGCCTCTGTGTCGCGTCAAGCCGTCGTAGTGGAAGCAGAGTATGGTGTCGGCAGCACCAGCAAGACGTTAAGGAAGCAACAACCTTCGTAGATGCATCAACTATGGAAGGCATCTCGAGCTCACTTCGCTTCTTGCCATGATCGAAGTTGTGCCATGGCCTCCACATAGTTGACTCTCTCGAATACGGACATCTTCTCTGCGCCATACACCTCAAGGATCTAGTGTAGCACCTCCTTCATCACCGGATAGAGCGCATGGCTCACGGTGATGCGTAGAACACCGCCCGTGGTTGCCTCCTGGTGGCTCGGCATTTCGCCGAATAGGTGGCGGGTGATTACTCCACCAACACCACCGCTGCTCAAATCCAACCGCCGGTCCCAGCCACCCAGCTACCGCCACCAATCCTTCCCCACACCATCTCAGCGCTAGAACTCCCACGAATTGATTGCTCTGATACCAATTGTTATGATCCTGATGGATGAACTCGAATCACACCGAATGGTTTGCCTCACACAGGAATCAATGTCTTGAATCAACTCATATACAAATACTTTGGATACAAATAGAGGGAAAGAGAAGCAAGGACGGGAGTAGCAATTCGGATTGGGAAATAGCACTACTACAGAAAAGCTCATCACAGACGGTTCGTAACAGTCATCACAGACGGTTTTTGAACCGTCTGAAGTTTTATGTCTGTGATAAGGCGGTTATTACAGACGGTTCTAACCACGAACCGTCTGTGATTCTGTAGTATCACAGACGGTTCGTGGTTGGAACCGTATGTGATAAGTCTTTAGACCTAATTAATTTTTATCATATTTTCAGCTAGCCTCAGGAATTACTAGCCATGCCCTCGAAAACTAGCAAGCGTAAACATATCACGTATAATTGTTGACAACTCAAAGTGATCATTTAGCTCAAAATCAATTACAAAAGAATGTTTCAAGTATATATTGTCGCTAGAGTTACAAATTGAATTACAACCACCAAAGTGAATTACAATATTGAATCAATTGTTTCGAGGTCGCTCATCGGTGTCGACGGCGTGAAACTCTCCGTGGTGTTAACTATGTCCGCTTTGATGAAGACGCAGAGCTCCTCGAACTTGCGTGACTGGTCCATCTCGAGTGCATTTAACTCTATGTTCAAGCCACATCTGCCAGCGTATAAAGTAGTAAGCATATATATTTAAATTTATAATTAGGAAATAATTATTACGAGATTGATAAACACAGGGATCGTGCATCCTAGAAGCAATCAATAGTCGCATATGATGGCATACGAGAATGCGCATAGGTGATCTCGTTTTTGTCAAGCGACCTTTGCAAAAATAGAATTACATATATATGTACAATCAGTTCGAGACGCAATATTACGGAGTATGATATATGATTATTGTGTTGTAGCGCGTATCAAAAATCGCATCCTATGAGTCGCAGACGCTGTTCCCTTGTATAAACCTCCTCGGCAACATAGCCGATGAACGCCTACATGATTCAAAAAGTTATCCTCGTCCATTTCAAACGAAGGAAGACTACAATAGAGTTATGTGCGGAGGAAATGAACATACCGGTCGAGTATTCCTTTAAGAAGGGTGAAGTCATGATTTTTGTTGAGTAGAGAATCAAGGTACAATACCATGTTCCTCTTTGGCACAAGAATCAGAAGAATCCAGTGGAACCTACTCGTGTATGCCGCTATAGTCATAAACCTATGTTGAAACGTAATTTGTATAGCAAATATTGAAGCACTTACTTCTGGTTGTAGGGCACTGTCGGTGTATTAGAACCGATCTTACGTAAAGATTGTTTGATTCGGGGGGTCTCCTAGAGATGAGATCACGCAGAGTGGATTGACACGGGATGTTTAGACAGGTTCAGGCCTTCTCCGGAGAGAATAATAACCCTAATCCTGTGTGTATGGTATTCTTGATGATCAAGTAAAAGACTAAGACCATTACAGAGAATAGTGCTTATGTTCCTACTTGACTAGCTCTTGTTCGCTGTTCTTTCCATCTCTCTGATTGATGCCCTTATATAGTCGTGAAGAAGTAGCCGTTTTGTCCTGCGGGAGATGCGCCTAATTAATACAGTAACGGGCGCATGATGGCAGTAATTACCGACGCCTCAGCTTCTTCACGCCGTCTGGCAATTATCTTCCAGAGATAATGGGGTAGTTACACACCATTAATAAGCGGAATAATAGTGCGTGTAGACCGTTCGGATTCCTTAATCAATTGGACCCACTCGCCTGTAGGTTTGATTATAAGGTGGTCGAAGTTTACCTGGTCGTAGAAGAACTTACGACCAGGTAGCAGTCGTAAAAGGACTTACGACCAGGTAACAGTCGTAGAAGGACTTACGACTATGTAGTGGTCGTAGAAGGACTTACGACCATGATATAGTCGTAGCAAGACTTACGACTATGGGGGTGATTGTAGAAGAACTTACAATCACTTGTTGGGCTTCTCCCTTATAGATATAAGGGGTACTTCTGGGGACTATGTGACATCATATTTACCCATAATAAGAATTATAGATAAAAGATAAAATGAGGATTATTAGATCCTCGTCATCTAGCCCCCCAGCTTCAAGTGAAAGTAACTTACTTGATAAAGGTTTCGTAAATGGACTTACGACCATGAGAATGTCGTAGAATGATAGTCGAAGGAAAAACTCTTCGACATTTGAGTGCTGCTTTGACCAGGAATTTGCTTGGTCAGGAAGGTTGCTTACGACTATCAAAAAGTCATAAAAACCTCTACGACCGTGCGGTGGTCGTAGTAGGGAATCGGAGATAAAACTCTTCCGATTGATACTTCCTTCGACTAGAAAGACTTGGTCAAGAATGTAATTTCGCTTGGAGGTGACAATACGCACCTATTTTTCTCGAGCGGACCATCCGGGAATTGCAGCCGGCTCTCATAGACTTGTCCGATGAAGCGGTTCCGGCGGTACAACCATCTCTCATAGACCTATAGCCGAGACGGTTTCCGAAGCGGCGGAGATCGTGCGGTTATAAAAACTTACCAGGAGGTAGACTTGGATTTTTACCTTTCCCCCAAATCACTCCATTGTTCTTGAGCTCTTGCTTTCTCCCTCCTCGACTAGGTTTCATCTTCTCCGCCCAACCCAATTAAAAAACTTCTTTACGGCGAAATGGCCAAGAGAGTTTACGAATGGGAGGAATCGGAGATGGATGCGCTAAGATTAAGATCTTAGTCGATCTTGGAAGATTCGAGAGAAGGCTCGGTGAAGTGGATTCGACTATCGGGCGAAGATCGCCATCGGGGAAAATGGGCAAATTCCGTCTTCCAAGCGTATTGTGAGTCGACCTTGATTGCTGCCCACCCTTTCTTCTGAGAGTACTCGAACACTTTGGGGTGGGCCCGTGAACTTAGGTCCCAATTCCATTACCATGTTGAGTGTGTTCGTATATGCATGCGGCGTGCACAGGGATTCCGGCGGATCTCGAGCTGTTTCAATATTATTATGGGATGGCTCGACAAACCGGAATCGCCGGAAGCTGCGGTCTGAAGCTCCATGACTCGAAGTCGAAGGAGTACATTCAGAGTTTCACCCGGTCTTCGTGGCCGGGCTGGAGGAAGAGGTGGTTCTCTTTGGAAGGTCACCTCAAAGACACCTTTCTTTCATGGGAAGGTCATGAAAAGAAATCTTCATGGGACTCAACCCACAAGATATCACCGGATTAGTCCTTATATTCAAGCTATTAAGGACTTGAAGGAAGAAGGGCTGACCGGATGGCATGTGGTGAAGGATTTCATCACACGCCGAATTAGTCCTCTGAAGAAACGAGCATCTCCTATGTGGAGGTACTCGGGGAGAGGAGACCCCACCAGAGACTACGAGGAGGGTAAGCAATTGTCGACTTAGCTCTCCGTTTGGTCTTTCTCAACCTTGTCTAATATTTTTATCTGCTTATCTGGATCTTTCACAGCCGAGGTTGACTCAGTCGACTCATCTGTGAGAAGTCTCCGCCACTCAGGGGGCTTCCTCAAATCATTGCGGCTTTGTCCGCAGATGAAAGGATAGGCGCCTAAAGGTAATCAAAAATCTGATTTTTCTTTAGGACTTTATAGTCGTAGAAGATACTTACGACTAATGGTGATCGTAGAATATCTTACGATCAAGAAAAGTCGATAGAAAAACTTACGACTTGGTACTAGTCGTAGAAAAACTTACGACTAATTAGTGATTCTTCTTTTTACATTTTGCTTTACGAAAAGTACACATGGAAAATCGTCGGACGACGAAGAAGTCGTTCGATGATTATTGTGCCGGGTTGTCGAAAGATAAAGGCTCGGCTCCTCCCTCAAAGAGACGTCGACTTGTAAAATCTGTCGATAAGGGGGGAGCAAGCTCGAGCTCTGGTCTTTCGACCAGACCCTCTACAAAGCCTGCGGCGGCTGTAGTTGTATCTGAAGCCGAGGCCGCAGCCGTCGAAGCCGAGGAGGTTGAAGCAGCTGAACCTCTTAAGCGCAAACCTCGCAAGGCTAAGGTACCCTTCTATTATGACACGGAATCTTTCGCGATCGGTGCCACTCCTAGTTTTATTAAGCAACCGGAAAGGAGAACCGAAAGATTTTATGTCTTTATGAAGGACGATCTTTGCATCGGCACAACTCGCAATCGAGGCGATCTTTATACGGAATGGTCGAGGCGATCTCGTCCATCCGGAGGATCGAGAAACGAGCCACGATCCTGTTCAAACTCTACGACCAGACGTGGTCGTAGCTGGGCCAATTATTGAACCTCGACCAGCGTGGTCGTGGAGAAGAAGAGGTCCTCCGTAGGGAGGATTGCTCCAAAATTCCTGGTTAAGACCGAGTGCGGAGGTATGTGAAATGTACTAAAGTGTAAGAACGACATTTACCTTTTTCTTTTCACAACTGATTTGCTTTTCTTTATTTGATCAGACTCCCTCGGCCCGGGAATGCTTCTGCTGAGAAGTCCATTGCTATCCCTTCATTCACTGGAGAGGTATCAATGGAGGTGGTCGAAGCATCACCTTTGACCCAGGTGGCCGATGAAGTCGAGACTCCCAGAGTGACTTCCACATCTGCTGAGGTCGTAACTACGACCCTTGAAGTAGCGGCTGTTACTGTTGAGGTGGCCGCTACGACCACTGAGGTTGTGGAAACAACAGAGGCAGCTTTGGAAGCCTCTGGTCAAGGTGGTGACCGACTGCGCGCCGCTGCAGGAAGGAAATCGTGGAGGCGTTCCTTCCCTACCCAAAGAGAAATCACAGAACGTAAGGAGAAAATTTCAACTTCTGTGGTGACTTCTTTGGGCCTGCCTCCGTCGTAGGGTCTTCTGCTTACAGATCTCGTGACCGAGTCCCCCATCCCAAAGATATTCCCAATGCGGAGAATACTTTTGATAACGAGCGCCTTGAGAAGGTGTGGTGGGACAAGGTCGCGAGGATGGATAAGCTGCAAAACCCGGACCTTGTATATTCAATGTTTGCTAGGACGACTATGAATGTAAGTATCTTTAAAATACTTATATATGTGGCTTTCCTTCTCTTCTCACTATTCTCTTTTTGCGAAGCTCGGAGCAAATTGCTTGTTGTCGGTGAGTATCATCGACAACTTTTAGAGCTAAGACAGGAGAAAGAACTACTCTGCGCAGAGGCAGAGAGGTGGTAAGTCACTTATCATTCATAGTTGTTTTTGACTTAAATACTCGTATAATGTTTTACGAGAATAGTCATGGAAGAAACTCATGACAAAGTACTAGTCGTAAAGAGCTTACGACTACTTACAACCAGGTAGTGGTCGTAGAAAGACTTACAACCATATCGTAGTCGTAGAAAAACTTACGACTAGGTCGGTAGTTGTAGAAGTACTTACAAACATTCGGCTGATGTTTATCTTCGTTCCTGTTCTTTGTAGGTTAAACAGTGATACGAAGGCCTTAGCTGACTCACTCGACTATGAAAAAGAAGAGTCGAGGAGGCTAAGGAACGCAGTATTAGTCCTCTCGGATAGACTTGAGAGACTCTCGCATCTAAAAGATTGCGGGAAAAATAAACGATAAGTTCGAACTTAAGGCGCTTTTGATCTTTAACCTTTACCCGACTCTCCTTTCTTCTCGGATAAAGAAAAGAGATGCGGAAGCTCGGCATCAAGTTCAAGAAAAAGCTTTGGTTATTCAGAGTTTTCCGCATTACATGCGAATAAGGATCAAGAACTCGAGGGTTTTAGAACTCGATTAACGGTAAGTAAATCTTTACTGTTATCCTTTTTAGTATTTTCCTTTTCTAATGCCAATTTCTTGTTCGAAATTTACGCCCAATTGAGAAACCTCGAGGTCAAATCCAAGCAAAGACCTTAATCGCAATGAGTCCGTCGCATTGCTAAGATGAATCTGAGGACATCGAGCATGGGAGCAAAAGCATCTTTGAAACCGTTGCTTCCCATCGAGAAGAGGTCAAGAAATTGGATTCTCAATTAGTAGGTAAGAAAAAGCTTTTACCTATAATTATCTTTGTGTTATCTTCCTCTAGAAGTATATTTTTGTTTGACCGATATTATTCTTTTGTAACAAGTTGTCGAAAACAAGAAGCTTGCGAGGCTTGACTTGTACCCAACAGAGATGGAGTCGATGAAGACTAGTCTTCAAGGCAACATCACTCTCTGAACAATGTGTTAGTGAGCTACATTACGAGGAAAAACTCCTCGAGAAGATACTATAGTTGCTCACACAAGTACCATTGGGGAACAAGTCGGAAAATTGCAAGAAATGGTGACCACTCGAAGACTAATCAAAATTTGAATCAATAAGGGAAGCGATCGAAGTCTGCGATGAAGTTACGCTTTGGCGAAACTTAAAGCTCAAGACCCCGCCTTAATGTTAAACCAATCGAAGCCGACTTGATCGTCACGAATCGAGGCAAGTCGTCGATTGAGGAAATCTGATCGATTGGTAAAAGGTGGCGGAGGAAATGCGGCTAGGCTCTCCCCTTGAGTAATCTTGTAACTACCTTGTAAGGCAGACAATTTTTGTTGATGAGTAATATATGATCCGCCTCATTTCCTGAAAATCATCTTGTCGAGTAGTTAGTTACTCAAAATATAATAAACGAATGAAAGACTAAGAATTGAAGTCAAATTAATAACTTTATCCTAGCCCCGAGACTATTTGCTTAGATTGTTTAGACAATCTAAATAAATAGTGTTTAAAATGAGGTTTCTGAAAAAAAAAGAGGTTTATTTAACTTATAGCTTTTGTTACGGTTGTCAAGCACTGGTCGAAAAGAGTAGAAACGACTTGACACTAGGAAGTTCCTTCTAGTGGGCGGGACCACGTGCGAGAGGAAAGACTTCGACTAGGTGATGTTCCCATCTCCGACTAGTTTAATCAAACCAAGAACGACAACTTGAGTTAAACAAGCGTCTTAGAGTACTTTAGTCATTCGTTCGTCCTTTTTGGTGGACTTGATAAGTCTTTTCCAAGAGCAAAAGTAGGAGGCGGCGACACTAGGAAGTTTCCTTCTAGTGGGCGAGGACCACATGCGAGAGAGAAAGACTTGACTAGGTGTGTCTCTTCCTTCGACCGCTTAAAACAAATCGAGTACACCAAAGGTGGTCGAACAAATGTAAGAAAGTGCACTCTACTTAGAATATTTTTGAATTTATGAAAAAATAGACTAAGATTGAGAGAGTTGGCTTTGAGAACATTACGACTAGATAAAACCGAGCTCTTTGTATTGGCGTAAAAAGTGAGTAGCGAGTCGATGTTAGGAAATTCCTTCTAGTGGGCGTAACCACATGCGGAGAGGAGAAGTTTCGACGGATGGCGTTTCTCACTTTTCGACCGATGTAAAGAAAACTGGGTGTTTTCATATCATAGTCGAAAGATTAAAAAGCACTACTCAAAAATAAGGCAAAAGAGGTAGAAAGAACTCGGACTTTTATTGCTCGAGCCCGGTCACACATAGAATTTGCGTGGCGGTCGATGTTCCAAGAGTTTGAGAGAACTCGCCCATCTTCCATTGCTAGTCGTACCGACCACTGCCGAGTTACTTCGACCATTTGTATAAGGACCTTCCCATTTAGGGAAAGTTTATTCGATTAGACTTGGATTGGCGAGCCTCAATACCAAGTCACCTCTGACAAAATTCGCGAGGTTGGACCTTACGATTATAGTATCTGCGCAGGCTTGTTGGTAGACCGCGAACGGATTAAGGCTAGGTTTCTCCTCTCTTGAGTAGGTTAATGTCATCTGCTCGAAGTTGTTCTGGTCCGAGTTGTTGAAGGTTTCAACTCGTGTCGACCGCAATTTTAGCTCGGAGGAAGCATGGCTTCGGCTCAAAAACTAGAAAAAATGGTGTTTCTCTGTTGCTCATTGGTGGTCGTCTGAACCGCCCATAATATGGAGGGTAATTCTTGTACCCAAGCCCCGGCGCTTAACAAGTCGGGTCGAAGACTCGAGTTTTAATTCCTCGCATTATTTGGCCGTTTGCACGTTCGACCCCCATTGCTTTGGGGATGTGCAATGCGAAGCATAGCATAACTTGGTACCCAACTCGTCGCAAAATTCACGAAATTTTGCACTTGCAATTGTTTACCATTATGCGTAATTATCAGACTCGGAACTCCAAATCGACTAATTACGCTTCTCATCATGAACCTTTTCTTTGCTTAGTTGTTATCGATTCTGAGTTCGACTTGATCCATTTTGTGAGCGTGTCAATAGCCACAAAAGGAATTGAAATCTCCGGAGCTTTGGGAAGCGGTCCTAGGATATCAAGCCCCAGTGCAAAAAGGCCAAGAAAGAGGTATTGTTTGTAATGCTTGAGTGGTTGGTGTATCATCTACCATGGAATTGTACTGGACACACTTTTTAACCACCTCCATAGCATCGTCTGTGTGTAGGCCAAGAAAACCTTGTCGAAAAGCTTTACCAACCAATGTTACAGAGGAAGCATCGTCCCACAGATGCCACTTGTGTATATCGTGAAGGAGTGTTATTCCTTCGTTTTGCGGAATGCATCGCATGAGTATTCCTTGGGTTCCTCGTTTATAGAGGACTCCTTCAACAAAGTATACATTTTGGCTTTTCGGGATAATCGATGCGCCTCAAGATCATCTTGGTCTGGAACCCTTGTAAAGATACTCGTAGATGGGAGTCATCCGTATCCTCGTAATCTAATGAGGCCATCTCAAGAGGAGGTGTTTACGGTTCTTCGACTGTGAGGCGGTTTTTGGAGTTGCTCCAAGAAAACTCCTTTTAGTGCGTGGATCGGGAAGAAGCCATCCGAGCAAGTTGGTGCGTGAGGAAATTATCCTTCGAGGATAAATTGTACCTCGAAACCTAAAAATATTTTTCTAGCTTACGTGCTTACGATAAGTACCGAGCCATTGTTGAGTTAGAGCACCGGTACTCTTTCCGATTTGATTCACGACTAGTTGAGAGTCTCCTCTCACGAGTAGTCGATTTAATTGAGAGTGCTTTCGCACTGTATGCCGGCTAGCAAACCTTCGTACTCGCCACATTGTTAGTAGCCCGAAAGTTTAATTGTATGGCATACTTTAAGGTTTCTCCTTAGGAGATACGAGACCACCCGACCCAGAGCCACTTAAAGTCGGTGACCCGTCAAAGTACATCATCCACCGGTCGTGGGAATCGTCTTGGGGATCTGAGCAGTTCAGATTTGTCCATTTGGCGACAAAGTCCGCCAAGATCACGATTTTATGGCGTTCGGGACACAAAATGGAGATCGAACTCCCAAGTTCGACCGACCATTTTGCCATGCGTCCCATTGTTTCCTTATTATGGAGGATTGCTCCCAAAGGAAACTCGAGCAACCACGACTATTTTGTGCGCTGAAAATAATGCCGCAGCTCCTCGAAGACATGAGGAGGGCATATAGAAGTTTTTGGACACGAGGGTAACGCTCCTTAGGCCGTGTAAAACTTCGGCGACGTAATAAACCGGTCGTTATGCGTTTTCACGTTCTACGACCCGATCTGCGCTTTCTTTGCTGTGGCGTGGCGACTAGGTAAATTAAGGCGTCTCTTACGGCTTTGGAGAAACGAGCAGAGCACTCGAAAGATACCTCTTGACATCCTCAAAGCGGCGTTTGCCTCGTTCGACCACTCAAAACCTTCATGTCTCCCGAGAAGTTTAAAGAAAGGTAGTCCTTTTTCTCCTAGTCGTGCGATGAAACGACTTAAAGCCGCCATGCACCCAAAGAGTTTACGGACTTCCTTTTTGTGTTTGGAGGGCGATCCGGAGGATGGCTTTTATTTTTTCAGATTTGCTTGATTCCTCGTTCGGATACTAGGAATCCAAGCAATTTTCTGAAGAAATTCCAAACACACTTCTCGGATTGAGTTTTAAGCGGTGCTTTACGAGGTTGTCGAATGTTTCTTGAAGGTCGATGATATGATTAAGTCTCTTAATGCTTTTACGACTAGATCATCAACATAGGCTTCCAAATTCGGCCTAATTGAGATGAAAAAGTCGATTGCATTAGGCGTTGAAAAGAAGCACCGCATTCTTTAGACCAAATGGCATTTTGACATAGCAAAAGGTACCAAATGGAGTAATGAATGCGGTCTTTTCTTCATCGTTTAAACACATATTGATCGGTGGTATCCGAATATGCATCTAAAAACTTAATATCTCACAACTGCAGTTGAATCAACGGTGATCGATCGAGGTAAAGGAAATCATCTTTTGGACAAGCTTTATTAAGATCGATAAAGTCCACGCACATCGCCATTTGCCGTTTGACTTTTTGACCATTACAGGTTAGCCAACCACTGCGGGTGGTTGACTTCTCTTATAAAGCACCGCTTTAAGTAGCTTATCCAAGTCTCGATTTAATAGCATCTCGTCGATCGGGGCAAATCTCGTAATTTTTGTTTCTGGTACTTTATCGGTAGTAAAGCTAGCCTTGTGCTCGATCACCTCCTGGGGACTCGGGCATGTCGGATGCTTGCCACGCAAAGACATCTGCGTTAGCTCGGAGGAAGGTAATGAGGCGTCTTCCTATTTGGGGTCGGAAGTCTCCCGATCGAATAGTCTTGAGGGTTCTTCTGCGTCGGAGGAACCTCTTTGACTTGGTCGTTCGGCTTTGGTGCGGCTTTGAGGCTTCGACTTGCTAGTCGGTGACTTTCATCTCGAGTTGGTATTTGACCAACCATCTCGAGGATCGACGATCGCAGACTATCGCCATCTTTTTGTCACATCGAATGGTGATCACTCCTTTGGGACTGGCATCTTAAGACATTGATACCCGTAATGAGTAGCCATTAAGAATTTTGCCAAAGTTGGTCGTCAGAGTATGGCGTTATATCTTGATATCGAAATCGACCACATCAAAGGAGACTTTCTCGTCACGAAATTACTTGGTGAGCCAAATGTTAAAGGAAGAGAAACTTGGCCAATAGGTTTGGTGAAGACCGATGCGATTCCATGAAAGGAGTATCGTCATCGCCTTACCTTTGTCTGGTACTTGCATCTCGTCCGGGGCATTAGTAAATAATATGTTCAAGAACTACCACCATCAACCAACACTCGATTGACCCGACAGTTGTTGATGGTGGGTTCGACCACAATCGGATATCGGCGTGATCGACTCGTAGTGATTGGGCGATCATCCTTCTCAAAAGAGATGGTAACTTCCGACCACTTGGTAATTTATTGTGAGAGGAGTATGTATAGAATTTACCTCTCGTCCGCAGACTTTAAGTTGTCGTTTGGAGTCGTATGCCAATGATCCTCCGTAGATGTGCTCAACGGTATGTTGCGGATCTTGGGCAGCATCTCCTCATCATCCGAGCGACTTTTGGCCACTCGTATGTCCTACCCTTTCGAGAGTAGGGAGTGGTGCTTTCTTAGTTGTAGTAGTCCTCGAGCTTTCTTTGGAAAACTTCGGCGATTCTATGAGGTCATGTCCTTCCTTTTTATGAAAAGGACACCACCTTGGTTTGTCGTTCCTACGATCGAGTAGCTTACCTTTGCCTTGATCGAGTGCGACTTGGTGGTTTGGGGATCTCCATCTTTCACGGCGAGAACCTCCTTGGAACCACCGGTTTGTGGTTTTGACTTTTATTTTCTTCTTGGACTTTTTGCTTTTTATCCTTACCAACTTCACGGCTCTCGAGGAGTATATGTTTCTCGATCGATAGTGTTGTTCCACTCGGCGCCTCGAAGCGATTGCATATCGATCGGCCATCTCGAAGAGTTCGACATTGATGTTGGGAGGATTGAGCAATGTCCTCCGTTATTCTTCTCTGCGGACTCCTTGCTTAAAAGCCACGATCACGGAGGAATCGAAATTTCGAAATTAAGTTCTGAACCGACTAAAGCGTTTGATGAATTGACGCAAAGTCTCATTGTTGTTCTGCTTTATCCGTGCAAGTCGTCTTCTTTTCGTAGGCGGTTGTATGTGCCTTGGAAATTCGCTGTAGAAGATCACGAGGTGTTGCCAAGAGTAGATCGACTCAGTGGTTGGTTTAATAACCACGATCGGCGGATCCTTGAGCACGATCGGAAGGTAATTCGTCATTACATGCTCTCCTCCTCCTGCCGCTCGGACAATGTTGTATAGATCTCAAGAAATTCGATGGGATTTTGAGATCCATCAAATTTCTCCATGTTCCTTGTCGAAAATGAGGTGGCGTGGCGCTCGAAGGTCGGCGAAAATGCGGCATCCGTAATTACTTCTTGGCGCCTTCTTTGTAGGAAAGAAGGGTTAATGTCACCAGTGATCGTATCTGACGATACCCGTGCGGTGACTGCTACGTAGTAGGCCTCGATTCTCGAGGGAATACTCCTCGTACTCCACCCGTTGTGAATTTCTTTGTCGAGTGGTGAATGATCACCTCTCGAGGGGCTTCTTGATCTTGGTGATCGAAATGTATTTCTCTCGAATAGGGATCGATTCGACTTATGGCGTGTCGATTCCTCGTAGAAAATATTCGATTGATCGTAGTGAGGAAGTCGTATTGCTCGACTACACGAATGTTGTCGATGAGGTACCTCCGGTCTTGTCATCACGATTCGAAGTCTTTGCGTAATCTCTTGACAAAAGAGATCGTACCACGCGTTCGAGCAAGCTCTTGGTGGGATTCTCGAGCAAGTCGTTGATGTCTGGAGTTCTTGTACCTCCTCCGACCGATGTTGAATGCGCCTAGGCGGGTTCTTACGATCGCAATTTTCTTTCTTCGGCGACATCAAAATCCTCCTCATCGGTTTTTGAGGCCTTCTTAGTGGAGTGCGAGAATGTCGAGGATTTCCTCGCGTTCATCAGTGTTGGTTCTCTCACCAGCGGTGGTGCCCTTGCCATTACCACGAGGGGCGCAGTGTGATCTTGAGGGAGTGTTCTTATCTCGGCCTCCATGAGGTGACCACGATTTGGGGAAGGGCGAAGACCTCCGTTGATGATTCTCACTTGCGCTCGAGGCCTCCCCGCTGAGGAGTGCTCGAGGACACCATCTGGCGACTTGGAGTAATCCTCCGGTAGGGGAACTCAGGGTTATAAGCGTCTCCGTTCGCAAATGAGATCTGCGGGGAGGCGGTCGAATTTGCAGAAAAGCATGCTTGATCCCACCCTCTGCAGTTACCACGAGAGAGGATCACTAGATCTTTGGTGGAGTCTGGAATGGTGGCTCCCGAACTTGACTTACCAAGTCGGACCGTCTTAAGGGACTTGAACACTTGGAGAAAGAACTCGTCGTGTTGTGAGTCCTCCCGGGAGCGGTCTGGTCGGATTGACCCTTGTCCTTTGAGAGAATTGGCTCCTCCGTTGGGCGTATTGTTGTGGGGATAAGGATCCTCCTCAACTCCATTAATGGGATGGTTTCTGGAGAATAATCTCCGAGGCAACATCACCATCGGCGGATGCATCACTCGGCTCGTAGTCGAAACCGCATCCATGTCGGCGTCTGCGTAATCGCCAAGTCAAACCAGTTCTCCTCGTTCCATTCTCCGCCATGATTGCATGAGATTGGAAAAGAGAGTATGTTGACAAGAGATTACGGAAGATCCCCACGGACGGCGCCAGCTGCCGGTGTATTAGAACCGATCTTACGTAAAGATTGTTTGATTCGGGGTCTCCTAGAGATGAGATCACGCAGAGTGGATTGACACGGATGTTTAGGCGAGTTGAGGCCTTCTCCGGAGAGAATAATAACCCTAATCCTGTGTATGGTATTCTTGATGATCAAGTAAAAGACTAAGACCATTACGAGAGAATAGCGCTTATGTTCCTACTTGACTAGCTCTTGTTATTGTTCTTTCCATCTCTCGATTGATGCCCTTATATAGTCGTGAAGAAGTAGCCGTTTTGTCTGCGGAGATGCGCCTAATTATGATAAAGAACGCGCATGATGGCGATAATTACCGACGCCTCGGCTTCTTCACGCCGTCGGCAATTATCTTCCGAGATAATGGGGTAGTTACACACCATTAATAAGCGGAATAATAGTGCGTGTAGACCGTTCGATTCCTTAATCAATTGGACCCACTCGCCTGTAGGTTTGATTATTAAGGTGGTCGAAGTTTACCTGGTCGTAGAAGAACTTACGACCAAGTAGCAGTCGTAAAAGGACTTACGACCAGGTAACAGTCGTAGAAGGACTTACGACTATGTAGTGGTCGTAGAAGGACTTACGACCATGATATAGTCGTAGCAAGACTTACGACTATGGGGGTGATTGTAGAAGAACTTACAATCACTTGTTGGGCTTCTCCCTTATAGATATAAGGGGTACTTCTGGGGACTATGTGACATCATATTTACCCATAATAAGAATTATAGATAAAAGATAAAATGAGGATTATTAGATCCTCGTCAGGCACCATTATGTAGTCCTTGTCGTCCAGAGCAAGCAATCCCATTTTTATGTAATTCTCGACGTAGGATGTGTCTTGGTTGATTGTTTGCTCAGAGACCACGTGTGGGTCGAGGAAATCCACCGGTTCTTTGATTCGACGGGCACATTTCATAATGTATCTGTACATAAGCAATGAGTTATGATATTTATCGGTATCACGTGAGTGTAGAAATTGATTATACACACTTACAGTGTCCAGCATCGTAGAAGTGGGGCGTCGAGGGCAGTTAGGTTGTATAGGTCAAATAAGTCTTCGAAACCCACGACGAAGTGGCCAGGCTCGTGGAGAAAATGCTCCCTCCCGTATCTGACGGTGATTCCAGTATGGCCCCCCTCCTCTCGGGTCTTGCGCAAGTACCAATCATGCAAAGCTTGACAAGCTAGTCCTGAGCTCTTTATTTCTGTGCCGGAGACCAACGGACTTCCGAGGGAGTATTTCACGGGTTTGGGAGGTGACTTAATGTTCTTCGATTTCTATTTCTCCTTAACGAGATGGCTGAGGGACGTCTTCCCGTGAGACGCCTCAAGGACCGATATGGTGACACGATTTTCTTGTCCCTTCACCGTCTTCTCGACGGGAAGCGATGTGGCGGCCTTCTGAAGCTTTGGTTGAGGCGGACTCATCGAGGGTCCTATTGTAGAGGCAGGGTCCTGTCGATATCGTGTCACTGAAGGGTCCAGTGCGATGTCCTTCTTGGGCCACTGGATAAAAGTGTGCGTGGCATCCCCTAGTGTTCTGATTTCTTCGTTCGGGGGAATCTCCAGTGGGATGGCCATGAAATTATCATGTACCATGTTCACCGCACTCGGCGTAACCTCGCGCCACCGGGCACCGTCGATCGCTTCATTCCTGGTATGGATACACCATACCCCGCCCAGCCTCAATAGGAATCGACCCAACCATCCTCACTTGGAGCTTGCAGGGCGTCGGCTCCTACAAAATAGTACATAATTAGCTAAGGCGTCCTATAGGTCTATCTTTGGAGCATTCCAGAGATGTACATTACCTCGGTGTCGTCGATCGGTAATTGCACGTCGTCATGTCCATAATTATGTGTGGACGCGACGCTACTCCGATGTTGAGGAGGACTTTCTCCCAAATTAACAGGGGCGGCTTGCGCTTGCATGAGTTGATTTACTTGGTTCTGCAAGTTTGTTATTTGTTCTTGAAATTTTCCAATAATCACATCTTCCAACCGAGCGTCATGTTGATCCTTGGATCTCTTCCTACTCCTATATGTGTCGGAGTTGTGTGTGAATCCATCCCTCCAAGGTATGTAAACCCCAACACCTCGCGTGCGACCCGGGTGCTCTTTGTTTCTCAGGGTCGTAGATATTACATCCTTCACCCTGTCTACTTTGAAGGAACCTTGCAAAGATGCGGAAGTCAATGCTTCCTACAAGAGGACATCATGTTATTGTAGACACCATGAAGTTATGGACTTATTAACAATTAAGTGGTTCAAAAATTTACCAGGCGTTGAGACACTGCCTCGTCTGCCGGGTTTGTGAAAGAGATGTTGCCCGAAGACGTGGCGGATGCCCTTGCTCTTAACCTGGCTCTAGCCCGCTCGTCTGAGATCTCAGCAAATGGTCGTGGCAAAGAGCCTCGCCCTCCGCCGCCATCGCTGGCTTTACCCACGCACCAGCGGTCTTGAAGTTTGTGGGGTGAGTGTTTTGTGCCTGGATAGCTCTGTGCGCCGCACTTTGCTCCTGAAATTCGGCCGTCGTCTTCATCTGCACGAAGGCATCCCATGTATCCCGCGACAAAAATTGATACGTCGTGAAAGGCGTCCGACCCGTGTTCACGTACTGCGTGACAAGCAGGCTCTTGAAGGTCCTCCACGCGTGGGATATCGCCAGCAGCGCGTGCCATCGCACACGCGTTCGTCCGCCGTGGAAAGTGAACGAGGCGAAAGTTCACCCACAACCGTCTCTCTCAGACATCCGTTAGAGACTTCGGTTGGGGTGGTGATGGGGACCGCTCCTTGCAAGTACCCGCAGACGGTCCGGAATCTCGCAGCTGCTTTCTTGGGACTCAGCGGGATCCCGATGTCACTGACCTCCGTGATCGTCATGCGGTCCGAGGGCAATTTGGAGATTCCTCTGCCTTCTCGCCTGCGTACCACCTTGATCGGAGATCCAGACGCATTTGGCGACGTTGCTGACGGCGGCGAAGACGGTGCCTCTGCCATCTCGCTTACTTGCTATCTATATAAGTTACGTATGCAATGATTACATAAACAAATAGAAGTTACCCATTGAACCTAAATATATGATACGTAGTAAATAAAATATATGAAATTGCACAAAAAACTGCAAAGGAGAAGGAAATATTGCAAACAAAGCAATTTTAACATATAGTGAAATATTGCATGATTTTGAGTGCTCTCAAGAAAGCGAAGTTGCAAAAGAATCAACGCTTTGCCATCTCAAATTTCGCTTTTGTAGTAGTGCCATACCATAAAGAAACAAAGAGAAGCAATAATCACCTCACCCTAACAATTTCTGGAATAAATCATTACACTAAAACCGATCAAAACAGAATGAGGTAAATGGTATGTTAACCATCAAGGGATGGCAATGAATAGATTATGTCTTATTACCAATCTAGTGGGTTGTGTGGGCGTGTTTGCTTCGTAGGTTATATGGATGAGGTACAGGAGGGCATGGCCTCTTCCTGTGTGCGGGAGCCGTCTTGACGGAAAGATAACAGGGATAGGATGGAGAGAAATTAGAGGGGTCAAGACAAAAAGTAGAAGAGGAAATTTATTTCTTGTTTGAAGAAATATTTCAGCCGACACTTACTTTTATAATGCTGACTTAGTTTACATCTAAGACTAGGACTCCTAATACATGATAGAAACTGTGTAGCTTTCCTAATTCTCCTCTCCGAAACCCTCCGGAATCTGTTCTTTGAAGCTTCTCCTAGCGTAAACACTGCTTCTTTGTTGCGTGAAAACCTACTCCCTAACAAAACCGTAATCGCTAACTTCCTCTGGATGCTAACGTACTCTTCTTGCTATGCCACAACATGGGAACACTTCCATCCTCTTCCATAATCGGTGTGGAACGGAGATGCGGAGGAGGGCGGCTAACCTTATTTGGATACTTGCTTGTTTTCAAGGAACTGTTTGGCACCAAACTAGAATTAGAATTGGTCATACCAGATTTGCTAAGTGGAGAATGGAATGGAACGTCAATAAAAAATATTGTTTCATTAGAACTGCCATGTACAATATTATTTTTACCATGTAGAGTCTATACAAAACTGAAAAAAGTAGAGCCTACTACTGCTATCTAAACAGTCAATTCCAATTCCAAAGCTAAAACAGTCAGTGAGATGTCTTTCTAGTATTTTTCAAGTAGGAAAAAGATAGATTTGCCAACACAAAGAACGCCATCAGAATACATTAATGCAAGTATACATGCATGTCTAATTGTGCAAATACACATGTATCTTATTGTGTAAACAACCTAAATATAGATCTCTGTACAAATCTATTTGTGCAAATATAACTTACATGTACATCTACTAGTAAAATTTAACACTACCTCCCATTTCAAACAAAAGCACAGCAGAGTAAAACACCTAAAGGGGTAAAAATGCCACATAAACCCCTAAAACAGCATGCTTTTCTACCACAATTCGAACAGCTGGCAGCAACCCCTGAAGAATCCACAAAGGAATTTTTCAAAAGTAAAAGTAACATCACCGGGTGGTTGGCAGGGGCGGGGGCGGCATCGAGGGAAACCCTCGGCTCTCACGGCAGAGAAGGGGGGAAACGCGCACAGGCATTGGGGCGGTGCGGGGAAACTCACCAGGTGGTCGGCAGGGGCGGGGGCGGCACCGAGGGAAACCCTCGGCTCCCACGAGCAGAAGGGGGTAGCGCGACAGCATTGGGGCGGCGTGGAAACTCACCGGTGGTCGGCAGGGCGGGCGGCGACCGACGGAGGCATGGACGAAGGGAGGTGGCACTGGACGGAGGTAGGGACGAAGGGAGGCGGCGCTGCCTGAGCCGGCGTCGATGGAGGAGACCGAGGCGCCACGGCCGGTGGAAAAATACTAAGGCGTAAGAGTGCACAACCGCTCGAGTCGGGCACTTATATAGTCGATATCACGACGGTTCCACAAACAAACCGTGCGTGATGTTAACTATCACGAGCGGTTACATTATGAAACCGTCTGTGATGACTTAACAGAAAAACCCTAATTTTAATATCACGACGGTTATGTAATCGAACCGCTCGTGATATGTTGATATCACGATAGTTCATTACTAGAACCGCTCGTGATGTGAATGTTTACACACATATGTAATGCATATCACTGATATGCTGACACACACACACACACACATATATATATAATTAATGCATATCACTGATATGCTGACAAACACATATATATAATTAATGCATATCACAGATGATATGACTCCAAAACATTAATTGAACCGTCTGTTGATTTGCACAAATGGACCGTCAACTAATGGCCGGTCTGACCGCCGCCAAATCGGTCAGACCGCCAAGGGTGGCCGGTCCAACCGACCGAGGCAAATTGACCCACACCAAAAATGTGCTTCTCTGGAATAAACGTTCCGCAAGAACTTCAGAACTTCTGCACACCGGTAGTTCCGTTTATCAACGGCGGAACTACCGCACAGAGAATCATTTCAAAGGGAAATCGGTCGGACCGCCCAACACATGCTAGTCTGGCCGATTTAGCACTGGTCCATAACACGTGACGCGTTTCCATGTTAACATCAAATTACAATGGAATACATGCTTAATTGAAATATAGTCCTTCATGATGATCGACGCGCATATAGCTAGCTTCCTCACTGGGTTCTTCCTCCAGTCTGATGCCGTCTCCGAAAGGAGGCAACTCGTCAAATTGATTGTACTCTTCCTCATCCACGACATTCTCAACTCCGACAATTCTTCTTTTCCCATGAAGAACTACGTGGGGGTTCTTATTTGCTTAGCGAGTACGAATGGTTCGTCCTTGTATCCGACACATTTGAGGTCCACAGTAGTGACACCGTACTTGTCGACCTTCACGCCCTGCGAAAGTTTAACCCAATGACATCGAAACATGGGGATCTTGAAAAGTACATAGTCGAGCTCCCAAATCTCCTCTACGAACCCATAGTACGAGTTCAACCCGCGTGCCTCCGCGGTATTGAACCACTCGTGAAATGCATCTATGCGGACACCGTTGTTCTGGACTGTGCTCTTCTATCCTGTGCTACCGTATAAAACGTGTACCCATTTATGTCGTATCCTTGCCATGTCACAATTGTAAATTTTGGTCCTTTGGCCAACCATAGCAGCGTTTCATCACTTGATGACCTCCAAGTGAATCGCATCTTTAACTATTCGTTGAACCGACGGTTGTGCTCTCTCGTTATCCAAACCTTCGACCGGTCTGGATTCTGTTGGCGTACCATGTCTTTGTGCTCGTCGATGTACGAGGACACTTGGGTCATGTGTTGCAAGACCGTGAAATGAGCCTGCGCGTATGTATCTAGATCGGGAGTGATTGCTTTCCTCCAGATGGTCCTGATACCCTCCAGTCTCCCCTCGTGACGAGATAGAGGCACACCTATCGGTTCCACCTGAGCCATATAGTCGACGCAGAACTCAATGACCTCTTCGGTGGCATAACCTTCGATGATACTGCCCTCCGGCCGAGATCGATTCCGTACGTAGGACTTCAGAATTCCCACGTATCTCTCGAAAGGGTACATATGACGTGAGAACACAGGGCCGCATATCTTTATCTCTTTCACAAGGTGAACAATGAGATGGACCATGATATCAAAAAATGACGGATGGAAATACATCTCGAGATGACATAGAGTCGTCACCACCTCGGCCTGCATAGCGTCGAGTCCTTCGGGATCGATGACCTTCTGAGCAATTGAGTTAAAGAAATAACACAGCCTAAAGATTGCCACTCGGACCTTGTTTGGCAAGATACTCCTAATTGCAACAGGAAGCATCTGTGTCATCAGCACATGACAATCATGAGACTTCATACCAATTAATTTTAAATCTTTAATGGAAACAAGTTTCTTAATATTGGCGGAGTAACCGGACGGAACTTTCACACCATGCAAGCTTTGACACGGTTCATTTCTCTCGGCCTTGGACAAAGTGTAGCAAGCTGGGGGAAGGTATGTTCGTCCTTTATCGGTCTCTTTCGGTGCTAACTCGGTTCTTATGTTCATATCAACCAAGTCACGCCGCATGTTAACACCGCCTTTTGTTTTGCCACTAATGTTCAAGAAGAGACCAATCAAGCTATCACATACATTCTTCTCCACGTGCATGACGTCGATGCAGTGGCGAACTTCTAAGTGCTCCCAATAAGGCAAGTCCTAAAAAATTGACCGCTTCTTCCAAATATTTTTTTGAGGGGCCCTTAATTTATGTCCCTTTCCAAGCACAACATCGATATCCTTAACCATATCATAGACCTCTTTCCCTCTAAAAGCCTTTGGAGCTGAACCGTCCTCCTTATTTCCGTTGAATTGTTTTTCATCTTGTGGTATGGGTGAATCCTGGGAAGGAACCTACGGTGACACATATACACAGTTTTACGTGAGTTGTTCAGCCATACACTCTCGGTACCATCTAAGCAAAGGCGACAAAGCTTTGATTCTTTTGTATCGAACCCGACAGTTACCAAGGGCAAGAAAATCATTGATGGTGCAGAATAACATAGCGCGTAAAGTGAAGTTCTCTCGTTTGTACGCATCCCATACTTGTACCCCTTCGTTCCAAAGTGTCACAAGATCTTCCAGCAATGGTGCTAGGTACACATCAATATCGTTCACAAGTTGCTTCGGCCCTTGGATAAGTAGTGACATCAAAATGTATTTCCGCTTCATACATAGCCAAGGAGGAAGGTTGTACATACATAGATTCACGGGCCAGGTGCTATGTCGGCTGCTCATGTTACCGAAAGGATTCATTCCGCCCGTACTTAACCCTAACCTTATGTTCCTTGGTTCCGCACCGAACTCTTCGAAGCTCCGATCGAAGTTTCTCCATTGGGAAGAATCAGCAGGGTGTCTGAGCTTCCCATCTTTCTTACGCTCCTCCGAGTGCCAACGCATCAATCTTGCCTCCTTTCGGTTCGCAAATAAACGCTTCAAACGTAGGATCACATGCAGATACCACAACATCTTAGTAGGAGGTTCTTGCTTCGCCTTAGCAGTATTCTTACGCTTGTATCAGGATGCTTTGCACACGGGATATACATGCATGTCTACATACTCTTTACGATAGAGGATACAATCGTTCGGACATGCATGTATTCTTTCTAGTTCCATTCCCAATGGACAAATAACCTTCTTAGCTTGGTAGGTCGTGCTGGGCAACACGTTTCCCTCCGGAAGGATGTCAGCTAAGAGACCTAACAACGCCGTAAAACTCTTGTCGGACCAACCATTGCTTGCCTTCAATTTCATCAGTTCAAGCACGGTTGACAACCTTGTGTATTCCGGCTTGCAGCCAGGGAACAAAGGTTTCCCCGAGTCCTCTATTAAGCCATCAAATTTACAAAACTCTCTCTCACTATAGTTCCCTTCTGCATCGCGTAGCATCTGATCCAGATTGTCATCATACGACCTATCCTCATCAAAAGCACATTCCATACACTGCATATCGTTGACTTCCTCGGCGATGTCGTCATTACTGACTTCCGGTATAATCTGCTCTTCACCGTGAATGCTCCAACATGTATATCCTTTTTTGAAACCCCTTCATATTAAGTGAGCTTCGATCTGCGCCGGGTTGTTAAATATTTTCATATTACCGCAATCAATGCATGGACAGTACGTAAATTTTATCCCCTTCTTCAACATATCCTGCTCGGCGGCTCTTCTAAAAGCAAACACGCCATTAATATACTCTTCACTCACACGATTCTCAATGTACATCCAGTTTCGGTCCATCTACACGTATACACACGTAACAAATTAATTAGTGTTAAATTATATTAATAAACCGCAAGTACCCTTCATAATGACCAAACACATTAGTGATTAGTCTAGAGCAAATATAAAGGGTTACAGATCGTTACACATTAGTGATTAGTCTAGTGCAAAAATAAAGGGTTACAGATCGTTACCCTTCTCTCCAAGGTGACGCAATGTGGGAGGAGGCAGCAGAGGTGCCACAATGGGAGAGAAGGAGGCAGGGGTAACAGCTCAAAACGGGGAGGAGGCAGCAGCAGCAGCAGGGTAGCCAATGGGGAGGAGGCAGCAGCAGCAGCAGGGTGGCGGCGCCTCAAATGGAATGGAAAGAGGGTCTGTCGAGAGCATCTACTTATAGTGCTTGTATATCACAGACGATTCTTTACAAGAACCGTCTGTGATACTTATTTATCACAGACGGTTAACGAAGAACCGTCTGTGATAATTTTATCACAGACGGGAGTGTCTAATATAGCATGTGTTTGTAGTAGTGTAGAAGTATGGGGCGGGGATAATAAGAGAAATAGAATTTGGGGAAGAGGCAGCATTGGGGAAGGAGCCGAGACTATCGGCTTGTCTGCTTGTTCCTTTGTACTCAACGACCAGGCATGTCTCTTGCCTTCTTTGACCCCAAGGTAGTTAGAATCGTGATCCTACTCTTAGAGTCTAACGATTCTACGAACCCACGATAACCTGTCGATCCAAATCGCACCGTGAATTGAAATCAGGAATCAGGTAGAAGTGTGGTAGAGTCGCGATCCAAAGAGTAGAATCCTGGTAGAATCGTTTGGGCAAAAAAAATGTATTTTTTTTTTTTTAGAGGCCAGGGTTTGCTGATATTTTGTTTTAGAGCAAAATTTATTGATATTAATTTCCGAGAATGAAACTACAAATAAACAAGGAGCATGCAAAATATTATATTAGTGCGGTAATATTTTTTTTTTTAGAGGCCAGGGTTTGCTGATATTTTGTTTTAGAGCAAAATTTATTGATATTAATTTCCGAGAATGAAACTACAAATAAACAAGGAGCATGCAAAATATTATATTAGTGCGGTAATACTAGTACAAATATCTATATTATGACATGAGCAATCTTGAGCTTGATAATGATAAACTAATTTTATTCCTGGAGTATGTCTAGCTGCTTTTAAGGAATATACAAGTGTTGCAATTAGATATGGATTTACAAAAGTTGTGAACATTTCTCATGTAATTGTAGCAAACTAGTCATGACCATTGGTTGTTCTCCTGTAGTTCAGAACTTTATCACCTATCATATCAGTATCATTATACTTTTCTATTGTGCGATAAAAAAAATGTTTTATCCCTTTTTCAGTTATAAGTAAATGGTAAACCATATAAGAATCATATAAACTTATAATATAGATATTAAATATGTGAATTTTTACAATTCCAGCGATTCTACGATTCGATCCCACCGGAAGCAAATCGATCTAACTTAGGATCTCGACTCTGACTACCTCGCTTGACCCACAGCCCAGGTAGCGAGCCCAAGTCGATCCATGACATGCAGATTACCTGAGCAGACTGTAAATTTAATACTCCCACAGTCCCACTGACAAATATATTACTATATGGGATCAGATAGTTTCTGAAGTAAAAGACAGACTTGATTACATGCTGATATGCAGACATACAACACTAGGAACAAATCTCCCATATCAGAGCAAGTCATCTCAAATGAAGACCAGTCAAATGTAACCCCAACAATTCGACTTCGTGGTATTGCCAGGTTAGTTGAAAGAATGATCTGGCCAGGACAGTTGAAAAACGTGTGAAATAGAAATGGTCGTATTATACCACTGGAACAAAAAGACTTATTTCTATCGGATACATGAGATGAGTAGTACAGCAAGTTTGCAACTCACCATCTTCTGTGCAATTGCCAGACAAATGAATCCTTTAAAAAGCATACAATGCACAATGTACATTACATGAGGCGTACACAGGGTAACATCAGGTCAAATTATTTAAGATGTAAGTGCATCTGGTCTAGCATGATTCAGATAAAACCTAGTGGGAGCCGCAAATATCTAAGGAAGTGAAGAAAGGGAAATGATTATGACAGCTGGGCCATTGCATGGATTCGAAAATCAGGGGCGGCCAGTTGCCATCTCATATTGGCCAAACCAATTTAGACCGAATTGGTTAAAAGTCGGTAGTTTTTACTAGCTTTCACCAAGTTTGGCCTTTTTTCACCTTCATTCAGGTGGTCACCAATCCCCCAGCAGCAAACAAGGAGGTCAAACCTGATCTATCACCACTAACTTTTGCCATCTTGCGATTCTGCCAGAACTTAGGCTATTTGAATGCATGCACATCTGCGTTGTTGCCTCGTCTCACTGAAGCTGAGACCTGCTACTGCTTTCAGCCCAATGGAAGCTCGGTGCATTGTTATATTGTGACAAATCAAATGAAATGGTCTCCACCTAGAAAGCAAACATATATTTTTTAAAATAAAAAAATAGCGTTAGTATATGTGAATTCCACCAAACCCAGTAAGAACAAAGAGAATAAAAAAAATGGAGAGAATATATTTGAGCTTACTCCATAGGGGAAGGTTTCTGGTGCACCAGTAGATGTTAATGACCATCCCTCATTTACTTGATTCTGCTGTACCTAATGAGGAAAAAAGAACTTCAACGTCAAGAACCATAAGAAAAAAATTATAATCAAATGTGCGAATCTAAAACCAATACATACATTTGTGCCATCAGTTACGCTGTCGGTTGTGGTGACTGCGGTGTTTAGGGTGTTTGCAGTGGCATTCCTCCTCTTGTTATAGGCCCTTTTAGTTTTCTTTTTCAAGGTGTCGAGAACAGTTGGGGTCGCCAGTTTCTTCTTGCGAGAACGTTTGGACTGACCTTGCATAAGATCCCAGCCCTTTGTACTAAGAGAAATGGGCAACGCATCATCAGTAAAATCCTCATTCACAGGATTGTATGCAAAATTGGCAGTTGAAACATGACTGTCAACCCTTTGATCTCTTAGTGACTTCTCATAAGAAATCACTTTATCCCTGATCTCCCTCATGATTGACAAAGCATACTCTTTTGATTCTGAGTTCAAGGAACCAAATTCCACAACTTCTGCAAAGTATTGGTGGCCGAGTTTGTAGAGATCATCATAACTTCCCAATTCCTGGTTAATTAATGAGACAGCCTGAGATATGGAAGCACAACTTCGTTTACAATCCATGCACCAGCGATGGATGATGTATTTGGGAGGAATCATCAGTACTAGCTCCTGCCTCAGTACAGTGAGAGCATGTCTGCACAATATACCTTTGAATTGGAACAACCGGCAGAGACACCATATGTCATCTTCAACATTGTCGTAAGCAACTTTGTAGTCCACCTTTGTTTCATTTACATGCTCTGAAACTATGTATGTAACCACTGAATCATTCCGGTCAAGTATATCATAATTGCAATGAAATGAATGCCTTATTTCATCCAAGAACTTCTGAAATATTTCTATTGTGTACACCTTTGCTGCTTGCTCCTCTACAGGCAACCCAGACATCATTGGTGGCCTCATCTGAGATGATCGCAAATCCTCATAGGTTTCCTTTTCTAACTTACTTTTAACAACTGCCTCATACTGGTCAACAAACATTTTCACAGAGGTCCCCGATGTCAACCAGCCATCAAAATAGTTGGTTGCACTATCACTTCGGTCTGTGACAGACATTCCTGCCCAAAAAGAATCCTTCACATAAACGGGAGCCCACTGTGTCCTGACCTCATATAGTTTGGACAACCATTCATTTCCCTCCAAATGAAATTGCTGGATCATTTCTTGCCACTCTTTGTCAAAATCAGGCATGGTAACTGAATCATAGGCTAATGTGTTGAAAGTTGAAATCATTTCATCCTTTTTCCCATTCCCTCCAACTTTTCAGGAAGCACATTTAAGATGTCCCAAAGGCAAAAACGGTGTTGTGCATTAGGGAAAACTTTTTTAACAGCTATTGCAACATCATGACAACAATTGGTAATTATTGAAGGTGGTGGTGTGGCATTCATACATCTTAACCATGTATCAAAAAGCCACACATAGGCTCCAAGAGATCTACCAGCAAGCAAACCACACCCTAGTAACACTGGCTGAGCATGGTGGTTAGTGCCCACAAATGACACAAACTGCATATCATACTGATCACTAAAGTTCGTGACATTAATAGCAACAACATCACCAAAGTAATTGTAAGAACTACGTGATTTGGCATCAGCCCAAAAGACATTCCTTAGCTGTCCTTGCTCATTCATATCTAAATTGTAGAAGAAGCATGGGTTTTGGTCTTGCATGTTATTGAAAAAACTCAATAAGGCATCTAAATCTCCTTCAGCGAGCTTCAGTTTCCTATTTCTGTCTATCTTGGTCTTGAATTCAATCTGGGTAGATGAAGGTATGCCACTATCTCCACCTCTGCTAGAATGTGCAGCAGCTGAGCTGCTCTGTGGTGCCTCAGACATACGAGGTGGATTTTGACAGAAAGGAGAGTTCTTCAATTGCCTCTTGAATTTAAGCAAGCTAGGATCCAGTGGATGGTTATGCTCCAACTCAAGAACAATAACTTCCCAGTGATTTTGAAAATGAGCATCCTTCACAATCATCTTAGCCTTGCAGCCAGTCTTTGTGCCTCGCTTTCTGGCAGGTCTTGTCACACCAGATCTCAGTCTAGACTGCCCTCCTTTAGAACATATGAACGTAGAGCGATAGCGAAAACCATCAAAGGTATTGTTAGATCTTCTTGTAATACCAAAACCAGAGTGACAGCCATAGGCCACATAGAATTGAAAGGCATCTTCCTCCGAGTCAAATACCATCCCTACTTTTGGTACCAACACCGGGTCTATATCAACTGGCTTAAAGACATCACCCTCAACAACACTTCCTTCTTTTTCACCATCTTCTTGCACATCTTCGTCATTAGATGATTCGGTACTATAGTCTTCCTCTTCCATCGGTCCCAAATAATCTAATTAGACTGAAAATAGAGCAACTATATCAAAATCTGTATATAGATATTCTTAACAAAAGGATGCTGAGCACAGCTGCAGCACTTTGCATGCATCATCATCACATATAAAGGTATATGAATTGGAGTGGACAGTGGCAACGGAATTTCACACAGTTGATACAATAAACCAGCTTTGGCTTCATAACATTTGTAGGGGCAACGAAAGAAAGAATTTTATCTTCATTTTTGTTGCTCTGGTGCTATCTAATGTTATATTTCTCGCTCTCACAGTTATCTAATGGGCCCTGGTGCCAGACCAAGCAAGCATCAATGATGATTGATGAGATGCAACCCAAACAAAACTAATCGCACTAGAGGATGATGGAACAAATGGTTTTGTGTAAAGAACATTTAGTGAGATGTAAAGTTCTCAACCAATGTCTCAGGGTTCTCATATGATGTCCGGCACCTAAACATGCAGAGAGCAGGGCATAATTCAGACAAACGCAATGTCCCCATAAAGATAAATGTTAATTTTGCTAGGTAATCTTTGAGTCCGTTTGGGTGTTGACTTCGTATCCGAGTCAACTGAGTCAGCTTGCCGAGTCCGTGGTTTAGTCTGAAGGCATTAAGCCTATATAATCTGTAGCCTGAGTTGCAATGGAAGCAAACAATGTGAAGCAAGCAATACAACGTGAGAAGTATTAGAAGAAGAGAAGCAAGAAGATTGAGAAAGACAAGCAAATCCTGTCTTGCACCAGTGTATGCGCGTGTGATCTCGTATATACACATCCAAGTTTCGTCAAGTGTTCATATTCCCGTGAGTATTCCGATCGAGCGTGATGATTAACTAGTTTTGGGCCAACAAATTTGGGCCACAATTCGGGTTTTGCACCTGAACTTCTGCACAAAATCGAACATACTTCAGATCTATATGCTCCCACGCCTTGCGGTAACCTTAGATCAAAAACCACCCAATGCCGACACAAATCCATCCCAAAAGAAAGTCGAGCTTTGCAACAGTTTTTCGCTATTCAGTTCCACCCAACAAACACTACGCTCAACTGGACCAACGAGCACTTCCTTCAACTGCACCATACTAGTTCTAGAAGGACAGTTCGCAAGACAAAATTGGTACAGAGCTCCACACACCTTGTCCGAAGTCGTCAGAGCTCAGCCCCACGCCATCACCTTCCAATCACCAATCTCGGAATCTTTGTAGGGAGGAGCCGTACAGGATAAGTTTCGCCGGTTGAGGTCGCCTTACGGAGGAGGCGCGCCGATGGAGGCCGCCTGACGGAGTGGCCGGAGCTCAACGCTGCCCAATCGCCTCCAAATCGCCCTAACCCTAGCTCGCGATGGATTCAAATGGGGGCTGTGACATTTGGGAGGTTGGGGATAGGATTTGGCACATTTTTGGAGGGCTTGTTTGCAAAATGTGCTCAGTGAGACAGTGAGTTCATGGGGGCTTGATCTCGTTCGTACACTTCGCGTCCAACGGTCTATCTCAGGGTTTACAAATTCACACTGGAAGTGGGGTTTACTTGTGATATTTCCCCCTGCACTGCGGCCCAGCCGCCGCCGCCGTCGCACTCTTCGACCGGTAGCCGCCGCCGCCGCCGCCGCCGCCATCTCGGCCAGGGCTGCCGGGCCTCTGTTTTTCCCTGTCCACCTTGGAGCGCAGGCTCCCTCAGCCGCCGCCCCGAGTAAGTGCTGCGCCGGATGTGAGGCTCCCTAGTTCTTGACTTCTAATCTTTATGATTCTTTTGGAATCACCCCCGAAGCGTGATGAGTGGATTTACTACGCTGGATTGATGCGATGACGGGCATGCTCCGGGCGTACCGCCATTGCCGCGGGCTTGCGTTGGTTTCTTGCGCTGCCGAAGCTGCCTTGCCTGTAAGAGCACTAGTAGTCTAGACAATTTTAGGTATACTTGTGCATAACTCTCTTTCTTTTAAGTAAGAATCAATTTAAGATGCATACTTGTGCAATTGTTTTAGGCCAATTGTTACGGGTCATGGAGGAGTCTATGCGTTCTAGCTGCACAGTATCTTTCCACGAGCACAAGAGCCGGGAGGATTCTGCCATGGGAGGCGCCGTCTCGTGAAACTCTGTTGAGGAAGATCGATGCTTCTCTCAAGGATGGCAATGTCGACGAAGCGCTGCAAGCATTCGGCAATTACAAAAGCCTGCACGGTTTTCCGGAGCCACGGGTATTGAATGGCGTGATTGTTTCTCTGACCTACGCATCTAGTCGGAGGTGGCTTCAGAGAGCATATGACATGGTTCTGTCTGTTTACCAGCACAACAGAAATCTTCTCAACTGTAGCTCGCTGATGAGGCTAGCTTTGGCACTTGCAAGAGATCAGATGCCTGTTCCAGCCTCCACGGTACTGAGGATCGTATTGGCGATTGGCAAGCTTCCTGATGCTGATATGCTGAGCATGGTGTTTTTGCATATGTTGAAGACACAAGTAGGATCCTATCTTGCTGCTGATATTCTGGCTGAGACTTGTGAGTGCTTCTTGGACCAAATTCAAGATAGAAGACAACTGAAAAAACTGGATCTAGTAAAGAACAATGTCACCTTGTTCAATATGGTTTTGGAGTCATGTGTTAATTTCAAATGCATGATCAAGGCCCAGAAAATAATGGAGTTGATGTCATTGGTTGGGGTTGTTGCCGATGTAAATACAATGGTGATTGCAAGCCACGTCTTTGAGATGGTTGGGCAACGAGATGAGTTGATGAACATGAAAAGAAGCGTTGATTCTTTCACATCTTTGCCATTCCTTCAGCACTATCAACATTTTTATGACAATCTATTGAGCCTGCATTTCAAATATAATGACATGGATGCTGCTGAGAAATTTTTAATCGATCTGCATCGGCGACAAAAGCCTGATGTTTTCTTCAGCAATGGTTTACAGAAACAGGGTATGATACAAATTGGCTCTGGCAACCTAAAAACGGGGTATAGAATAATGTTTGACCCCACAAAAACGGACAAAGGTTTCGTTCTTGGTAAAGAGAGCCAATCCGGCCTTCTTGTTGCTAATGATGGAAATATTCTTCCTAGCGAAAAGGCTCTTGCTAAACTTACTATAGGCTGTGTGAAAGCAAAGAAAGTGAGTACATTGTCTAGCTTTTTTATTACATTGCATAAGGAAAATCTAAAGGGAATTGCTCCTTCGGATGTGATTAATGCATGCATTCAGATGGGATGGTTCCATGCTGCTCATGATATCCTTGATGATTTAGAGTCAGCTGGGATTCCTGTGGGGATCGCTACTTACATGTCTCTTTTAAGAGCATATGAGAAGGAGAATAAACCAGGAGAATTCAATGGGCTTCTCCAACAGATACAAAAAATAGCATTTACCATGGCTGACATTCATTCTAATTCATCCTTTACTATAAAGGATGTTGCCAAAGTAGTGAAAGATGAAATGCCCCTGACTAATACATCTTTGCTTGCCACTTTGGTTGAAGAAATCGAACATTATAACCCTGGAGACCACTTAACTTATGAGTTCAATAATTCGATTCTTTTCTTCTGCAAGGCAAAAATGATGGATGATGCTCTGAGCACATATAAGCGCATGAGAGAGCAAAATATTAGACCCAGTTTGCATACTTTTTGCCACATACTGTGTGGGTATTCTTCACTAGACATGAAGAGGGAGATCACCATGCTGTGGGGAGAAATAAAGCGCAGACTGGAATATGGAGAGCTAGCTGTGGATAGGGACATGCTTGACTGCTTGCTTTTGAATTTCCTCAAAGGTGGCTATTTTGCGAGGGTGATGGAGGTTATTCGTTACATGTCAAACCATAAAATCTACTGTGACAAGTGGAAGTACAGACAAGTCTTTCTGAAGCTACACAAGAATCTATATAGGAACTTGAATTCATTGCATGACAAAACAGAAGCTCAGAGCAAAAGGATTGAAGATGTACAAGCTTTCAGGTCATGGGCAGGCATTAAATAGACAAAATGAGTGCAACTTTGTAATTCTTTTGCTTTTCAGAAATACTCTTCCAATGCACAGCAATACAGCTTTCTTCTCCAATGTAACATTAGATATATCAACCCTTCAAGCCAGTTCGAGCAACCACAAGGCTCCTCGCCGTCTCGGAGGCACGTAAAAATGTCCACATCATCGCTTTGTCCTGGGTCGTCCGATCTCTCAGTGCGTGAGCGATCTAGCCGTCCAATCTGGAGTCCGTTCGCACCGCACTGCGCACCTTGGGCCCACCGCTCCTAATTGAAACCCTAAGGGTTTGTTTGGAAATCTTCATTTGCTGGTCCATCCAACCAGTTCATTTTCGTGCATGGACCGGGATCTTAAACAAAATCTTGACTCGTCCACAAGGATAGTATGAGAATTTGAATTTTCCATACAAGATATAAATAGTTTGAGAATTTGGATTTTCCATACAAGATATAGAGGCATGTACAAGATATAGAGGATGTACAGATAGCTGTGTCTATAACAGTTCTCTATATCATTTGTAGACATCATTAAAGACAGCTCATATCAGGGGGAAAAATCCCGGCCGGTACCGGTTACGGTCCGGATCCAAAATCCCGGCCGGTTTTATCGGGTTTTGCAAGTTCAAATTTTGAAATTCGGCTGGTTTTTAATCAAATTCAAATGATTTTTATCCGGGTTTTTTCCGGTTTGAACGGTAACCGGCCGGTTACCGTTCCCGGCCGGCCGGTGGGAAATGCCCTGGGACCGTAATTGGATCCCTGGCTCATATAATAGATTGTGGTGATATAGACGGCAACAGGATTGTAGGCAACACATAATCTTTTAATGGTTTTATTGGTTCTGATGATACAGTCGACTATATGATTGTAGACAGCATATGTCTTGAAATTTTTTGATCCGGTCTGTCTTGAATTTTTTTGATCCATTGACTTTCTTGTGAATTACTCCAGTCTTGACCTAGAAGTTTCTTACAGTGCATCCTGAACCAACATGGTGACCAAGTTCGTGCTCCTTGCGCCCTTACTGATTGCTCTCTAAAAGTGATTTTGTTCGCCATGGTTTCTTTTCTTGGTCGTTTTCACTTGCTGGAGGCTTAATCTGGCTCCATGGCGACGCTCATAGTGGCAGACGAGGTGGCATTGCCGCTAGATGCGACGGGAGATCTGGCAGCTGCCTCTGAAGTCTTGCGGGATGAGTTGGCCGTGCGCATCACTTGGTGAGCTTCTTAGCGTCTTGCCCCTTTCCAGTTATGCGATGAAATCTATAGGTTCGCATATGGCTTCAAGGACAAATTGAATGGTTCCAGTTTGTTTGAAATAGTGAACCATCTGGAAGAATCAGGTTGCACAGGCTGCATGTTTACAATCGAAATTGAAATTGCCCTTTATTTGTTCTAATCTGGAATTGTGTTCCAACTTCAACAATTCTGGTACAATTTATGATTATACCACTAATATAGCTAATTCTGGTCTATGGATTACTTCTTGTGTGACCATGAAATGCATGGTTAGTGTTCTCAACTAATCAAATTATATTAGCTGTGTCCTGAGAGTACCGGCTAGATTTTAGTCTTTACATCTGCCATTGGCCGTCGCTCCTGCTCACCCTTGCTTCTCTCCTTCTCTGGCATTCATGTTGTCGGGCTGTCGCTCCTATCCCTTGCTGCATCTGTGTCAATGAGGGTGATTTCCTTCTTAAATTTGGACCAATTGGTTGTAGTGGGTTCGAAGCAGTAGGGAAAACTTACTCGATGAAGTTACTAATTGGTATTCCCTGTTTTTTTCAAGTCCTCTCAGCATGTCCTAGAAGTCAAGGTGATACATTGACAGGGGAATAAACTACAAGGTGATAAAATCTTCCAGATTTTTTATTGAATAATGTTAGTAGAGAATTACCAAAATTTTTATATGTTGTTTCTAATATCTCTATAATTTAAATAGTTAGGTGTCGAGTGCTAAAACTCATGGTTAACATTTAGATGGATGGCTCAACATTTTCACATGCTCATTTATCTCTAGTGCAGTTTCAGTGCTTAGTTTTCCGATGTTCTTTCTCCATATCAATGTATTCATTCCAATCTATTTGTTCATGTGTTCAAACACATTTCTTCCATTAATTGACATGAAGCGGCTATTTTCATGACCTTTTTAAATTGTCTTCATTTGTCCTGGCCAATGTGTGTTGCAGGGATGCACAACTTAATCCTTCGGCACAAAATCATTTGTTGTAATTCAGTGATGGTTCCCACTTTGGACATACAGCTTCAGCTGCAGAATATTGTTTCTCCTAACCCCAGTTTTTCAATAATTATCCCCTGTGACTCTGATGATATGTTCTAAAGATATATCCTAGAGTAAAAATCTATTCCAATTTCCAAGTATACATGATCTGTCTCAGGGCAGAAATTTTAATAGTTTGAGTCGATTTAGGCTAGGGTACATCTTTTAAGCAGGTAGATTCTTTATCACTTGGGTGTGTTCTAAAGCTAATTTTTCTGTCATCTAGTTCTTACGCAGAAACTAGAGCTTGTAAGCAGGTATATCTTTTATAGCTTGGCGGTGTTATAAAGTTAATTTTTCAGACATTTAAAGGACCAAATTGGATTAGTAAGTTTTTATACAGAAACTAAGAGTTAGTTTGGCACACAGTTTTCCCCCCCTTGGAGCAAAGTATTTTTTCCTTTGTTTGGTTAGAGGAGCTATAGTTTTTTTTTCCTTTGCTTGGTTGAGCAGTTTTTTATCCTTCAGATGACATCTTCAACATATCTTATGACTTCCTTCTGCAGTTTCAGTTATCTTTTTCCAGCTGTGGTAGGACCATGTGTCCATGTTTTCTAGCCTCTGGATTTATTTATGTACATGGCAATATAATTGTAGGATTAATGGTTGCATTGTGGGTTACAGACTGGGAGGAAATTGCAATATTTGTTTCCTATGGTTCTATATCTGTTTTTTTAAAGAATCTTAAGGCAAACTATCTGTTGACAGCTGTTAGATATATATATTGTGTAGGGTGTTATTTGCATTTATACCATCCTTGTACATGTTATATATTGGCCTTTGGCCCATTGGAATATACAGGTTGCTATATTCAAACATGGTATCAGAGCTAGGGTTTTGAAACCCTACCTCTTAGCCACCAGCCGCCGCCGCCGCCGCTCCCGTAGCCGCCACCGCTCCCGTAGCCGCCGCCACCTTCGGAACTTCAGTTAGCAGATTTCTTTACTAAGGCCCAGACTCGAGCTCAGCATAACTTCTACCTCTCCAAACTCAGTGTTGTTGATCCACCATGAGTTTGAGGGGGGGGTGTTAGATATATATATTGTGTAGGGTGTTATTTGCATTTGTACCATCCTTGTACATTTTATATATTGGCCTTTGGCCCATTGGAATATACAGGTTGCTATATTCAAACAACAGCATGCATAACTATTATATGCTACATAAATTAGAGACTTATTACTAATTACTGATTTTTTTTATCTATATATGTATAGGAAATCTTGTCAGGCACTGAAGGAAAGGCGTCTATCTATTCCCAATCGGTTGCTGGTAAGATTTCTAAAAAACAAGATTCCTTTGTATTGCCGACCCTTCCAATTGCCTGACCTCTCTCTTAATCTCATCTCATGTGAGCTAATTTTCTTCTTGTCCTTTTATGGAATGGAATTTTGTTTATAGGGAAGCAATTACAAAGGAGTTCAGCAATCCCCCAATTAAAGATGGTATGAGCCAACAAGTAGACATCTAATTGATACTAAAAATTTGGTGGTGTTTTTGTTTGACATTCCCTTTCCAGCAGCATTACTAAAAATTTGGTGGTGTTTTTGTTTGACATTCCCTTTCCAGCAGCATTACTAAAAATTTGGTGGTGTTTTTGTTTGACATTCCCTTTCCAGCAGCATTTACATTGCTTAGTATGTTAGACCTCCTGATGTAGGTCTCATGATTCAAAGAGGTTATTACATAATTGATATCTGGTCCATGAGTTTTTGGCGCTGCCATGCCACTATTGTGCCCTTTGTCATCTGCCATCTAGGAGGTATTTATTCTTTATGACATTTATACTGTGGAACTATTCAATTTTCTTTGGCTTAACCTATGTAGCAGTTGTTTCTGCTTCAAACTTTCTTTGGCATTATAATTAGTTCTCTTATGCAAAGATTATACGATACAAGAACTTGTGGTTTATGCCTTTGTTGCTGGGAATGGCAATCTATTGGAACAGTGCAACATTTTTGTTTCACGTAATTTGCTTAACTGATGCATGGATATTTAGATAATTTCGTTATCAAGGGTAATTACATAGACACTTGGAAATTTACAGTATACCTGAAACCCTGAAAGTGTTCCCGAAAGTTGTTGCTCCAAGAATTCAGTTATTATTTTGCTCCATTCTTCAAAATTTCACAACTATCACATGTTCTTTTGAGCAGTACACAAAGATCAATGGTAGATTTGCCCCTTTGCTCACTTTTATTCGTGTTTATAATTTATAAACACTTGTTCTTTTGGACAAAACCGCTTGAATTGCTGATGAAGGTGATGGTTTGTAAATAGTTACCCCTTCGATCCCTCCATGCTACATTAAATAATTGATCAGTGGTCGCTTGAAGACCCGAAGTGACTCGGATGGAGAGGCCAGACATTACCAAGAAGGCCGTTCAAGGGTTCCTCGGCCGTTCAGGTTCGAATGGGTAAAGGGTGTTACGAATATTGTGTGTATATTGAAGAATTTAATAAGCAATATATATAGGAGTGTAAGAGGTATATGCCTTATACAGATAAGGTAATATAAAAGACAGATAAGGAAATACAAAAGAGTCTCTATTCTAACTCCTATTCTAACACCCCTCTCAAATGCAAGGTGTATACAATAGCATTGTATTTGGAACGGGTTGATACTAAAATATGGAAAATCCGAAGTCCGAGTCTTGATAATGTCGTCATAGCATGCAGCTCGTGGAAAATATGTCGAATATCAAAAGATCTCCTCCCACCAGGTCGGGGTCGTGCAACAGCCTATAAAGCACAAGGTGCAGGGGTTGAAAAAGTCGACTGCGGCAACACGACGAAGAAGATGATGAAACCGATATGAATAGAGAGAGTTGTCAAATCAAACCGAATTGGAATAGATGGAAGCATGGCAGCGCAGATCGAAGCCCAAGACGGCAGCGGCGCAGTGCACAAGAAGCGCAATATAGGCGCAGTGCATAAGAAGCGCGACGGCCTTAAAAGCTCAGGGCGGCGGCTAAGAGAGAGTGGCGGCATCGTAACAACGATCTGCAGCAGCTCAAAGAAAAGAGCGGCGACTGCTGTCATGCAAAAAGAATTTCTATGCTTCTATGACTGACAATAAATTTGTGAACTCGCATGACTTAGACGAACTAAAAGATAAAGTGGTACGGATTTGAATGAACGCAACGGAAGAAAAACAACACAAAGGATAGCTAGTAGATACTAGCAAAACTAGCAGTCGATTCAATCTCCACCAATAGCAGCACCCGTGCATAGGCCGCAGCGCAGACGAGCTCGGCGATGGCGAGCTCGGGTGGAAGTGCGACGAAGACCGCGGCGACGAGGTGACCAGACGTCGCAGATGTTGCAGCAGAGCGAGTCGAGGTAGGCCATAGCGCTGGTTGTGCGAGACCCGCGATGATGCAATGTCGAGCAGGCCACCCCTGGTAGTGGAGATAGCTCCTCCCCGGCGCGGTGGCGGGGGACGAGCAGAGGGTAGGAGGCGGCGGCGGAGGCAGTGAACCATAACCCTAACATTTGCTCTGATACCATGTTATGAATATTATGTGTATATTGAAAAGCTCAATGAGCAATATATATAGAGTACAAGATGTACATACCATATATAGATAAAATAATACAAAAGACAGATAAAGAAATAAAAAAATCCTTATTCTAACTCATATTTTAACAAAGTCATATTCTAACGAAGGGAACACTAGATTCTAATCGTTGTTCGGCGTCACCATTGGATTGTTTCCACGGTCGACGGGTTTGATGGCACAGCGAAGCTTGCGTGACCTTCCAGTACCATCAACTTCTGTAGTATAATGTTGTATTTGTCTTTTTTGGGCGCTTCTATTACCTTGCGACGTGGGTCCAATTTAGTTGAAGCTAAATTTGAAAAAAGAAAATGCAGTTCTGATGGTACTTGCAGTTTGCAAAGTTGTTATTGGGACTTCAAACGCTGTGCTTGCTGCGTGAGTGACAGAGACGCTTTTCATGTGCAATTTATGATAAAGAAGCAGTGGTAAGCAGATGGCCCATATGGAGTACACGGGTAGAAAAATAGAATTGGGACAAAAGTTCTGCTGAGTTGCTCTATTTCTCTAGAGTGTGCCTCACTCTTGCAAACTCTGCTGTTCTAGTGTTTTCTTCTTCTTCTTGGGCCTGGATCTCTGAAGGTGAGATCTTATTAGAGTTGAAGTTGGTTGATAATAGCTCGTGACTAGCACAGCTCAAGAACTACTATTCAGTATTGGTGCGCTCTTCCTTGACAGAACCTCGAACTGTATACATAGATGAACCAATGCCTCTGGATGGGCAAAGTTGCATTTACCGGGCCAACTCCCACCTGTAATCGCTCAATTTTTTTTTTGTCTTCTTGTAGTCAGGGGTGGGCCCAGGTTAAAAATTGAACGGGATATAAATAGGCTATTGAGGCACTTCTACTGGGCTGAGCGGGGTATAAGTGGTATTGGATTACTCCACTAAAAACTCAAATTTAAGCCTCTTTTGGGTCTGTCCCTAATTGTAGCATGAGGGGCTCCATATCAAATCCATTTTAGTCCAAAAAGTGCTGCTTCGCGAAAACCTTGCTATTCATTATAGGTCTTCTTATTAAGGGTTTGTTTGGATAGAGAGGGATTAGAACCAATCTCTTCGGATTGGAATGGATTTGAGTTCAAATTCCGAGTCAATTCGAAGGAATTAAGTCGAATCATAATATATCTAAACCTCTAAAGATGATGTTGCGAATATATCCAAACAAACTCTCTTTTTGACGCTAAGCAAAAGGTCCTAGAGTATCTAGACTATCTGTAGTTGAAACCATCTGGGTGTTTTTTTTGTTGTCCATTTCTTTCCATCATCGCTACAGTGCTGATTACTCTCTTGTCGTTTTGGGCCATAGGCATCAGCCTGCCGCAGTATACTGTTTTGCCCTTTCTTGATGGAATCGGCAGAGCTCCTATCCTTTTTCTATTTTACTCTAGAAGTGTTTCTCAGTAGATTGATTAGATTGATATATTGCTTGCCAACCAAATTTTAAGATAAAAAAAAAGGAATATGTCATGTAATGTGTTGATGGTAACCTCTTCCCATATTCGTCTATACAATTCTAGTCGTGATTGCAACTAGAACACCAGGACTACCGTGGATTTAACTAAATCGTGTGATTGTTTAAGTGTGTTGAGGCAATCCAATCCAAGGACTAACTATTCGTAATAGAGACTGTGTCCAAAGTCCCTACTTGAATCTAATCGTAAGGTTGATCGGTCAAAATTCCGCACAAAATAAATTACTTACCTTAAAGAAATTTACTCTTACCTATTTTATCTTTCTCCTACCTTGGTACCTACTCATCCTAACATCTTGATGTAAATCGTCCGTGCCAGCCTCTCAGTGCTCGCTTAAAAATTATGGCAATGCCCTTTCGGAACTCAATAGTGTGCAACTCTGGCGTTGATCCTCACACGATAATACGAAACAACTAGTTCAAGGTAACAAAAACATTCGCTGGTGCGTAAATCGCATTTACAATATTTATACCCACCCTAAGATGATAGAGACTCATGACTCTCTAGGGTTTACATCCTCCACCCAACTCCAAGGTGGGGCCCACATCTAAATAATTTTTTAAAAAAATCATCACCACATAGCAACTCGACTCTCTTCTTCTTCCTTCTTTCCTCTCCGTAGCGTTGCTGTTGTCACCATATCTCAGCGTCGTCGTCCTCCAAATTTCTCCCTAGTCATCGTTAAATTTGCTCCTTCGGTTTTCTCGCCCCAAAATTGCCCTCAAATTTTCTTCCATTGGCACCCTGCATGAATCCACTGCGAAGGAGGCACAAACTTCCTCCTTGAGCTCCAAGCGGCAACCCAAATATGAATGTGGTCACCAACATCAATCACAAACTTGGATGCAGTGTCCAGGGCTAATGGTTTTGCCTTAGCTTCTCATCAACCGCTTCTCAATAGTAGCAGACTATAAGCGGGTCTATCTTCTTGTATTAGCCTTTAAAGCTACCGTCAATTCCTTATTTATCATCAATTACCTTAAATCCTTCGATGTATGTCGTGACTCCAAGTTTTTTTTCTCTTTCTCCTCTCTTAAAGTTGAACTTTTTTTTAATTAATTAACTATTTTTTTTAATTTTATTTTAAAGTTAACCCCGCGAACTTTATTTTCAATTCTGACTCTTTTGGTCACGCCACCACCCGTGCTGTGACAAAATAACATTATTATGCTATATGATAAGTCCGTTAAAATAACACTTTTTGTCACGACACTAGTGGTGACGTGACCAAATAATATTGTCACGTCACGAGTGGTAGCGTGGTAAGAGTTTACCCAGATACGAGCTGGCGTAACAGTGTTGTTTTGTCACGCTACGATGGTAACGTGATCAAAGGAGTCAGAATTAAAAATAAAGTTTGCAGGAGATTAATTTTAAAAAAATTAATAAAAAATTAATAAAAATTCCTTAAAGTTGGCATGGAGAGCATACCGGATATGCTCAAGAGTCGAGGGGCTCAGCCATGACCAACACTAGCGTGCCACCGATCAACTCATCCTCTTGCAAACCCTCAGTCACACACGCCGACCCACACCCGCCGCATCCACAACCAATCACTCCAACCCCTTCTTCCCCGGTTCCCCTCCTCGCCCCCTTCATTCCTCCAAACCCTAGCACAAACCCTAATGTCCACCGCCGCCGACCCCTCCCACCCCATCTCCCTCTCCGGTGACTCCTCGCCGTCCTCCCCCACCTCCACCGGGTCCTCCTCCCCCTCCTCTTCCTCCGCCGCCGCCGGCTCCGACGACCCCGGCCCCCTCGCCCAAGTCACCTCGACCTCCGCCCCCTCCGCCGCCGGCAATGACGCCGCCATCCCCACCTCACCGCGCATGGGCATGTACTTCGAGACGGAGGACGACGCGTACGAGTTCTACAAGGCCTACGCCGCCCGCCTTGGCTTCGTCGTTCGCAAGTCCAACAAGTCCAAGAACTCCCGCCACACCGTCACGCGCCGCCTCTTCGTCTGCTCCAAGCAGGGCTTCCGCCAAGAACCCAAGAAGCCCCAAGACGAGACCGCCGCCGCCTCGCCGCCGCCATCTCGGTGCCCAGACTCGCGCACCGGCTGCCTGGCGTCCCTCACCATCAAGCTCCTCCCTTCCGCCAACGCCTTCCGCGTCACCGACTTAGTCGCCGAGCACAACCACCCGCTCGCGTCCGCTGCGCCCGCCGTTTCGCTAGCCATGCTGCCACCGAGCTCGTCACACCACGCCATTGCTGCCGCAGCGAGCTTGCCAGACCCAAGGGATGGGCCACACCCTGACATGCACTTTGAGACGGAGGATGACGCGTATGCCTTCTACAACCGGTATGCTGAGCACGTGGGCTTCAGTGTCCGCCGCTCGTACAAGAAACGCAAGCGTGGGGCGATCGTATCCCGGATCTTTGTGTGTTCCCGTGAGGGTGTCAGCGACCGTGCCAAGCACGAGAGCCTAACCAATATCAGCACCAACGCTGGTGCAGGGGCAGCAGGCACACCTAGGCCAGGCCCGCCACCCACACGGACAGGGTGCCAGGCAAGAATGGTGATCAAGATCACCCCATGCCGGACATACCGCGTAGCTAAGTTTTTTGCAGAGCATAACCACCCACTCGCCAATCCGGAGAGTGTGCACAAGCTGCGGTCCCATAAGATGAGGGCTCGGGCACATGAGTTTGGGTCAGGGGAACTGCATCGAAGGAAGCAAGGGAAGGGTGTGCAGCTTGGGGATGCTGGGGCTGCACTGGAATACTTGGAGGAGTTGCAGATAGTGAACCCTTCAGTGTATTATGCAGTAGGAATGGGGCCTGATGGGAAATCAGCTGCGAATTTCTTCTGGGCTGATGCAAAGTCAATGATTGACTTCAGGAGCTTTGGTGATGTTGTTTGCTTTGATACAACATATGGGTTGAATGTGTATGGGCGGCCATTTGCATTGTTTGTTGGTGTGGACAACCACAAGCAGTTGCTTGTGTTTGGTGCAGCATTGCTCTATGATGAGAGTGTTCAGTCGTTGAAATGGGTATTTGGGGCATTTGCTGATGCCATGCATGCTAGGCAGCCAGAGACTATATTGATTGATGAGCGTCCTGAGTGTGCCATTGCTGTAGCAGAGGTGTGGCCTGGAAGGAACCATTGCACAAGTGTGTGGCATATCTACCATAATTCAAAGAGGTACTTGAAGCAGGTGTTTGAAAGCTCAAAGAGTTTTGGCAATGCTTTGAGTCATTGTCTCTTTGACTGTGAGGATGAGATGGAGTTCTTGTCAGCATGGGAAAAGCTAATTGAGAAACATGACATCGGTGAGAGTGAGTGGCTCAGCGGACTTTTCCTGGAGAAAGAAAAATGGGCTTTGCCTTATGGGAGAACCATGTTTTCTGCTGATATACTCAGCACTCTTAGGAAGGATAATATGATTAATGAGCTGAAACGAGAGCTCAGTGAGCAAGAAGATATTCTGCAGTTCTTCAAGCGTTATGAGACCATGCTGGAAGAGCATCGGTCAAAGAAATTGCATGCTGATGTTGATGGCAGCCAGGTGACTTTGCCGATCCCATCCTTGCGAATGTTAAAACAAGCCTCAAATGCATATACACCTGAAGCTTTCAAGATGTTCCAGGGTGAGTTTGAGGCGTACATGAATTGCATGTCATTCCCCTGCGGTGTGGTTCGCACAATCTCGGAGTACAAAATAACGCTTGATGAGAAGCCATCGGAGAGCATTGTGAAATTTGATGCACTAGATGGCTCAGCCACTTGCAGCTGCAGGAAGTTTGAATCTGTTGGAATTCAGTGCTGTCATGTATTAAAAGTGCTTGATCTCAAGAATATCAAGGAGCTCCCAGAACAATACATTTTGAAGAGATGGAGGAAAGATGCCCGTTCTGTGAGAATGGGGGAACCTACTTGTGGATCTGGCAGTAGCATGCGCACAGCCTCAGAAGTTCGCTTCAGTAACATGTTCCGTTTCGCTACCTTGATAGCTTCAAGGGCTGCCAGGTCTGAGGAGGCAATGTCATACATTGAAAATCAATCAAACGTTCTTCTGAAACATCTAGATGATATTCTACAAACAAGCTATCCTGAGATTGGAAATCATGCTGTTGCTTCAAGTAGTCAAGCAATTTCTTTTGTAGGAAACCAACATCCTGACCATACATCACAGGCAAGAGCAGTTGCACGAACAACAAATGGTATAATGTTTTAACATTTCCAATATATTATCATTTTAGTGTTTTAGTGTTGTTTTTAACGAGATCACATTGTAGGTCTGATGGGGGTTTGATGGCACAATTGCAGTCCTGACTGTGCTGCCAACCATGGTAAGTAGCTATATTAATGCATCCAAGAGGGGGCTATTTTCTCACTTACCATAGCATTATTGCACTGTGTACCTATCTGTACACACCTTGAACTGTAAATTTACACGACATACTTCAGTAGTACCTATGGTTCCAATCCCACCCTAGAGGATTATGGAAATGGAAATCTTCAGAGTTTGGGGTAGCCATTATAATTGTATAGTTTTTTAATCTAGTCTCATGCCCTGTGTACAATCGATAGTGAGTTTTGGAAATTTCCCTGTTTTCTAAATAGCATGTATAATAAACTAAATAACTAGCACAAAAAGTGAAGAAAAAAACATGATGATGTGTGTGCTACAAGCGTCATCGCCATGTTAATGTGCGGGTGGGCAGTCAGATGTTTGATGTGTAGAGTAATGCTATTATTCACTGAGAAGTTTTTCCTTTCAGTTGAACATAGTTGCAGCATCACCTTTTCTATAAGAAGAAATAATAAACTCTATTAATTTCAGCAGTTTTTAGACTCAGGCCAAACAGATGCTCTGTCATTGATATAACACAATATGTACAGGGAATGGGCTGAGTTCATCTAATTGCTTTGGTGTTAACCAGATTTCCTCTGCACATTGTGATTCCCTTCTTTATATTCACCTGCCCCTTTACTTTCAGTTATAACTGGTTTAAACTTTAAAGTTTAAATTGTTGTTTGTTGTGGCTTCTGAAACTGGGTCTTCGGGGCTCAGGCTATTACGATTGACATTGCATGCTCGACCTAATGTTAAGTTTTCATGTGTTAGTTTCTACCTTGTTGAGTTTATTATTTCGATTAGTGATTCTTTGAAAGGTCACTGACAATTGGTTTGTTTCTTTGACAAAACTTCAGGACTGGCATCTTTGTTGAGGATTTCTGCTGGTCCTGAACCTGTATAATCCAGTGGACAATTGAACGTGTCAGCCGGTTCTTTGTAATTTGAGTCGAATCTAGGTTACAAGCAATGGCTATGTACAGTATTTAGGCCATATTTGGTACAGCTTCAGATTCTTATTTTTCAGATTCTGCTCCTGATTCTCTGAGAATCTACCCCTCTCTGAGAATCTGAAGCTGTCTGTTGAAATCGTTTGGCTGGTAGGTTGGCTCCAAAAACTATATGAGGGAGGATTAGAGGCAAATAGACCATGTTACCCTTGGGTGTAATACTTCAATTGTATTTGTGTAACTCAGTGGTATTTGCGGTAAAACCTTCAACTTTAAAGGGTATTTTCGTTTCTAAAGGTTGGATTCTCACGAGAATCTGCTGGGAGGCTGCTTCTCGTTGCTAGTTCATTTTCAGACAGTTCCTCGCTAGAAGTAGAATCAAGTGGTTTTTGAGAATCAAGGTGTTTGGTACACTCCACGAGAATCGATTGAGAAGTTGGAGGTGGAAGTTGTACCAACAGGGCCTTATATGTTACCATGTTGATGTAAGCAAGTGGATCCTGTAGACTTGTCATTCCCAACTTGGTAACTGTGATGCTAATTATAATCAATTCTGATTAGCCTACGCCATATCTGAATCCATGAGCATTATACCATGCATTTTGGTGATTATTCAATGGTCTGTGCCTAGCAAATAAGCACTAGCGTCTATTTAAAGACACTTGTAAGTGAAGGGGGGTGGGGGGCGCTGTTAAATTTCTCCTGCAAACTTGTTTATTCTTCCTTGTGAAATTTATTGATATACAGCCTCTATAGGCAAAGCTCAACCATCACAAATTACAACAAATACGTTATGAGAGAACAGGGGGAGAATTAAACATTATATCTATGTTCTGTGTAGCTACTGCAGCTGCACTTGGACCCCAGAATCATATATGGCCCCTGCCGTCCAGTTCTGCGGTATTGTGTTCGTCGGAATTAGCCATTTCTGGTCACCACCACGGGGAGCTCCGCTGCTGAACAGCATCCTTATGGACAGAGGGCCACTTGGCGGGGAGACGGCCGCCCATACTGCGCCATGAGTCCGGCTCAGAAGCTGACATGTCAGGTTCGCAGTCTGCATCAAGCAATCAGAGGGTATTCAGTACTACGAAATTTTACTTCACATTGACAAGTATGGAAAGCTTTCTATAAAATTTGATCCTAAGCATTCATGAGTAGCCATGGAATGACAAGCTTTGTTTTTTCACATAATTTGCACCATTTGGTTAGTGATTACCTCACAAAGCTGGACTGCAATGATGTCCTGGTTGCCTTGTTGGTACCAGATCTCAAATTCAAGGTAGTAGGGGAAATGGCTGCTCTGAGTAATCTTGAAGACAATGTTCTTATTAGGGTAGCTGCAAGAAACCCTGTGGTAGAGAGAAACCAAGACAATTGGAAGATCATTTCTGGTGTAGTTTTTCACTTTCTTTACCATCTGAAGAAGAAGCAACTACGTGTCTGGTTCAAGCAGTTGTTTTGGCCAGGTTTATTGTATTCACTCACCTCCTGTACTCAATTCCGACATGGCCAAGGGTGAGCAGCACTGCACCGGCGTCCGCGCTCTGCCCCATCCCGGCAAAGGCACGCTGGCTGAGGATGAAGTCGGTGCCGTCGCTCGAGCCTGAGTCGGTGATCACGATCGTCACGCCATTTGGGGAGCAGTAGTAAGTATCTGTGCACCTGACCTGTTGGCAATTCGACGTTTTTAGTGGAAATGGAAGAAGAATGATGTTTCAAGATTCACACAGCCTACTGGGACAGATGGGTTTTTCACCTGGTAGCAGGCGCCGCAGCCTACCCCGTTCCTGTAGAGGCTCGCTGACGCTGAAACGTCGCCGTTGTTCAGCGTTGCCCCGAATGCACCATACTCACATGCCCCATCTGAAAGTCTTTGTCAGAAAAAAGTATTTCCCTTTTGACAGTATCTGGCTCGCTTTTGAGATTCAGTGCAATTTTTAGTAGCTAGTATTGTTAGCATAACTTAGCTTTTCCCCCCTTTTTGTGCACACTAGCCGAGTATCCATGCGTTACAACGGATCTCAAATAAACATATATATATTCTAAACTTGAAAATTCAGTATGCATAAGGTAATTATCCTTCCATCTAAAAATTGCATACAAAATTCACATCCGATCAGCAAACCACAAAGGATCTTATCATTAATAACCAAATGTGCATATGATTTAATTGTCTAAAGAAAATCCTTACAGTAACATACGCATGTATACGCATATCCATCCATAAACGATCCCACTAACTCATGAGATAAGGAACCAGATGGCAGACTTATCACCACCAAATCCCTCTTTTATAATAGTAAAGATAACAGTCCGAGTAGCATATCTGACACAAATATCATGTACTTACTTTCGGTGCCATTTGTATCAGAGTTGGGGTAGTATGCCGCTTTCGACACGGTGAAGTCTGCATCTGCAGCAGCACTAGAGAGGAACACGAGGAGATACAAAAAGGCTGGGAGATGGCGATGAAGTGGCTGAGCCATCGGTACTATGAACTTAATGGAGATTTGGGAGCAAAGCCTCAAAGATGTTGCATGCAAGAGGGGAGATGATACCGTGTATTTATAGCGTTCGTCTTTGTGTCGCTGCTTGCTACCCTTTTAGTCTGTTCATGAGTTACGAGCTGGAACTTGGAAACTTCTGGTTTTTGAATGGATGGGAATGGCAATGCCGTTGTTGACACTGCTTCTCTGGTGTATATGTAGTGCACCCAAGTTCAAGTTCTTGTCTGTCTTTTTCGCTTTCTCAGGCAAGTAGGTGCTGTACAGTAATTTATGGGGAAGGGGAATAGGAAAAGATGCTGAACTATTTTGTGGTATGTCGAATTGTGTTCTTCTTCTAAGAACTGGGAATTTAGTGAGATTTATGTAGGAATTGATTGTGATCCCTACGAAATTCAAGTGTTCCAAACGGATCCCCAGAGTTAACACAACTCTCTTGATTGAACGGCCAGTGGCCCTCGTGTATTCTGTTTGTCGGTAGAAAGGCTATTCAATGACTGAAACTGGCACGCAAACTCAGAAGGGGTACCATTTGACATTTGTTCAAATGAACCTATAAAGAATTACAGATGCTAGTCGTAACCTAAAGTACAGAGATCAAGTCTTTTTTGCAGTATCATTACCATTGGTAGTATGTGTTATTATTTTATTATGAGCACTTGACCGTTTGAAGCGAGTAATCCAATTGGACTAACCATCAAATACACGAGTGCCTAAGTAATCCATCCCCTCAGGACCCAACCCAATTGTTATAGGGCAATCAAGCACGCAGATAAGAAAATTACCGCAAAATTGCATCCCGCAGCCGCCAATTGCATGGGCAATTTGGCATCATCGTCAACGAAAAACGATGAAGTAAAGAAAGTTCAAGGATGAAGAAAAGACGGAGGCTTCAAACGAAGGAAGAACATTGACCAAGATTGGACAACTGAAGGAACTAGATAGCAAATCGTTGAAGCCACCTCTCCCTTTCTGGAAAGGCTAAGTGCTTTCCTAACAACAAGATGTTGAAGAAAAAAACAAGAGCAAACCTTTTTCGCACACTGTTTGAGTCAAGACATTAACAAGCAATATCCAGTGCAATCACAAATAGAATGGTCTATCAATCTTGCTCTCTCTCCCCCCAAAAAATGAAAGGATATGTGAAAGGAAACCAGTTATCAAGGCTTAAATCTCAGAATGATTTTGTGATAAATGATAGCTTTCATCTATTCTCTAGTTTACGCTAATCGTCTTACTTTGTAGTTAGAATTGAGAACGGAAAATTAGCATCCAACGACTTCAGATGGGCAAATGAACGATGGCCATAATCGTAAGGCTTAGTCTGCAACTTAACAGAACGACCCTAGTATGAACCAGATAAAAAAATCTTGACATGTGCACAATGATGATATGATCAACTAAGGTGCGCAAGAAGGAACCAGGGTGGCTGCTGCCTAAGACCACGCTACCAGAAAGGAATGCCCACAAGAGTTCCCTCATCTTGATCACATCATAGCTGACATGGATATCACTAACTGACTTTCAGCCTTCCAGGACCCAAATGGCAATATGTAGAAGAGCATCATCAAGTAAGAAACAGGAACATTATGGTGCCTTACCCTTTGTAGTGGAGACCTGGAACAATTTCTATCTCAGCTCTCGAGAGGGAGAGATCTGACAAAATAGCGTACTTGAAAGGACTAGCTGTTGCTCACGCCATTGGTTGCGCAGATGCAGTTCCACGAACAGGACAGCAACAGTGGCCAGCACTAACACGATATCTTCATTCAACATCGACAAGGATGGCCACTGTGGAGTGTGGACAACAGCAGCCAAGCCATAGCTGCAAAATCGCAAATACTTAAGAGACAAGGATGGACATATCCTTGATTTTGTATCCTCAAATCACAACAACAGACATAAGTAATATTCTCATACAAAAAAACAGTGAGGAATTGTCGAAGAACAAATTATCAAGAAAGGGGCCACCGGATAGCCACCATATGATGTTAGACAAGTAGGCAGCCAGAACTGATTGCCACTGGACTCTGGTAAACTTATGGTATCTATTACTTGATCTGCACACAAAAATATTAACATCTGCAGAAAAGTGGCAAGCAAGTCCCAGTTATTGCACGGCTGATACTTGAGATACAAAATGTACAGCAGATTCAAATGTGACAGACAGGGAGCCTATCTTCCACTCCCAACCCCAAGTGTACCTTGTTACGGATAGTTTGGTCGGCATTCAATATCAACGCAGGAGTAAGGGCAAGCTGATTCCGGAAGTGTCAATATAGCAAGTCAAGTATAGAAAGGGTTCGACTAGCTTTGTATCCGAATAGGACTCTCAGAGGCACAACTCCATCCGACTCTAGTATATAAAGAGTTCGGAAGTTTTGTAATCAGAACAAGCATTATGAATCAATACAAAATAGCTTCTCCCAAATTCTTCCTTCGTTCTATCTAGGGCTGACTTCTCATCCATATAATCTTCGTTCTTCTTCAAGAGGATCTTCGGTTCCTAACAATTTGGTTGTAGCAAAAGAGGATCAATCAGCGCCTCCTCTACAAATCAAGTTGAAATTAGAGAAGAAGATATCAAGGAAGATGATCAATCATCCAACCTATCACCAAGAATTCACAATGTTGTAGCAAAAGATCATCCAATAAACCAAACATTGGATGACGTGAGTAAGGGTATTCAAACTCATTTTGTGAATATTACTCTTTTGTTTCTTCTATGGAGCCAAAACATGTAGATGATGCACCAGTAGATCCGGATTGGGTGAATGTAACGCATGAAGAATTAAACAACTTCGTCCGAAATGATGTTTGGACGATGGAGAGACCCAAGGAGCACAATGTGATTGGCACAAAATGGGTCTTCCGCAACAAACAAGATAAAAATGGAGGTGTGGTAAGAAACAAGGCAATGTTAGTCGCTCAAGGGTATACTCAAGTCAAGGGTTTAGACTATGATGAAATATTTGCACCCGTAGCTAGACTTGAGTCTATACGAATATTGCTTGCTTTTGCATCAAGCTTTGATATTAAATTATTTCAAATGGATGTTAAAAGTGCTTTCTTAAATGGTAAAATAACTTAACTTGTATATGTTGAACAACCTCCGGGTTTTGAAGATCCTGGAAATCATAATCATGTGTATAAACTCTACAAGGCGCTATGTGGCTTAAAGCAAGCTCTAAGAGCATGGTATGAGCGCCTTCGAGATTTTCTACTTTCAAAAGGATTCAAAATTGGAAAAGTTGATACAACACTCTTTACTAAAGCAATTGATGATGATTTCTTTGTATGTCAAATTTATGTTGATTATATCATATTTGAGCCTACTAACCGATACTTTTGCAAGGAATTTGGTAATATAATGTCTAGGGAGTTTGAAATATCTATGATTGGAGAGCTAAGCTATTTTCTTAGACTCCAAATCAAACAACTCAAAGATCAGACATTTATAAGTCAAATGAAGTATGTAAATGACTTATTCAAGAAGCTTGGCATGGAAGATGCAAAACCCATCAAGACTCCAATGGCAACCAACGGTCATCTTGACCTTAATGAGAGAGGTAAACCGGTAGATTTAAAACTCTATAGATCTATGATTGGTAGTTTTTTTCTATCTTACCGCATCTAAGCCGGATATCATCTTTAGTGTTTGTATGTGTGCACGATTTCAAGCAACTCCTAAAGAATGTCATTTGATGGCCGTAAAAGGATATTTGTGGTATCCTAAAGGTACAAAATTTTATTTAATTGGATATTCGGATTCTGATTATGCGGGTTATAAAGTGGATAGAAATAACACCTCCAGAAGTTGCCAATTTTTAGGAAAGTCTATAGTGTTATGATCTTCCAAGAAACAAAACTCCATAGCCATTTCTACCACCGAAGTTGAATACGTATCCGCTGGAATTTGTTGTGCACAAATATTATGGATGAGGCAAATTTTGATGGATTATGGAATAAAATTCGATAAAATACCTCTTTTGTGTGATAATGATAATGCCGTGAAAATATACAACAATCTAGTCCAACACTCAAGAACCAAACATATAGATATACGCCACCATTTCTTGAGAAATCATGTAAGTAAATGTGATATTGAGATTAGCCACATTAGGACTAAAGATCAATTAGCGTTAGCCACATTAGGAATGAAGATCAATTAGCGGACATTTCTCCTGCAAACTTGTTTATTCTTCCTTGTGAAATTTATTGATATACAGCCTCTATAGGCAAAGCTCAACCATCACAAATTACAACAAATACGTTATGAGAGAACAGGGGGAGAATTAAACATTATATCTATGTTCTGTGTAGCTACTGCAGCTGCACTTGGACCCCAGAATCATATATGGCCCCTGCCGTCCAGTTCTGCGGTATTGTGTTCGTCGGAATTAGCCATTTCTGGTCACCACCACGGGGAGCTCCGCTGCTGAACAGCATCCTTATGGACAGAGGGCCACTTGGCGGGGAGACGGCCGCCCATACTGCGCCATGAGTCCGGCTCAGAAGCTGACATGTCAGGTTCGCAGTCTGCATCAAGCAATCAGAGGGTATTCAGTACTACGAAATTTTACTTCACATTGACAAGTATGGAAAGCTTTCTATAAAATTTGATCCTAAGCATTCATGAGTAGTCATGGAATGACAAGCTTTGTTTTTCACATGATTTGCACCATTTGGTTAGTGATTACCTCACAAAGCTGGACTGCAATGATGTCCTGGTTGCCTTGTTGGTACCAGATCTCAAATTCAAGGTAGTAGGGGAAATGGCTGCTCTGAGTAATCTTGAAGACAATGTTCTTATTAGGGTAGCTGCAAGAAACCCTGTGGTAGAGAGAAACCAAGACAATTGGAAGATCATTTCTGGTGTAGTTTTTCACTTTCTTTACCATCTGAAGAAGAAGCAACTACGTGTCTGGTTCAAGCAGTTGTTTTGGCCAGGTTTATTGTATTCACTCACCTCCTGTACTCAATTCCGACAAGTATGTAAATGACTTATTCAAGAAGCTTGGCATGGAAGATGCAAAACCCATCAAGACTCCAATGGCAACCAACGGTCATCTTGACCTTAATGAGGGAGGTAAACCGGTAGATTTAAAACTCTATAGATCTATGATTAGTAGTTTTTTCTATCTTACCGCATCTAAGCCGGATATCATCTTTAGTGTTTGCATGTGTGCACGATTTCAAGCAACTCCTAAAGAATGTCATTTGATGGCCGTAAAAGGATATTTGTGGTATCCTAAAGGTATAAAATTTTATTTAATTGGATATTCGGATTCTGATTATGCGGGTTATAAAGTGGATAGAAATAACACCTCCAAAAGTTGCCAATTTTTAGGAAAGTCTATAGTGTTATGATCTTCCAAGAAACAAAACTCCATAGCCATTTCTACCACCGAAGTCGAATACGTATCCGCTGGAATTTGTTGTGCACAAATATTATGGATGAGGCAAATTTTGATGGATTATGGAATAAAATTCGATAAAATACCTCTTTTGTGTGATAATGATAGTGCTGTGAAAATAGACAACAATCCAGTCCAACACTCAAAAACCAAATATTAGATATACGCCACCATTTCTTGAGAAATCATGTAAGTAAATGTGATATTGAGATTAGCCACATTAGGACTGAAGATCAATTAGCGTTAGCCACATTAGGACTGAAGATCAATTAGCGTTAGCCACATTAGGACATTTTCATCAAGCCATTAGATGAAGGCCGCTTTTGCAAACTGAGGAATGAATTAAATATCATAGACTATTCTAATATTGCTTGAACTCATGCCTCATGCACAATATTACTATTTAGTATTATTTGAAACATCCAAGAAAGTTAGTTTTAAACATTTTCTTCAAAACCTATATGTTCATTAAAATCACGTTCTCAGATAGACATTAGTCTCTAAATGCATAATGATCGTGAATGATATTTATTTGATTGCAAAACTAAGAATCATTTGCATATTTCTCAAAATCCAATTTTTATCGCTGAAGCTCCAGAATTTTCGGAACTACCGGCGTGTAGTCAACGGTACTACCACATCGCGGTACTACCGGAGTGTAACCTACGGAACTACCGCGTCGGTTGTCAAAAGCCATTAACTGCAACCGCTCGGTTTTTACCATTTATCCCTTCCCGAGCGGTCATTCCGCATTTCCTTCCGCCGTTCTCTTTCTCTCACCGAAGATCCCTCGATCGTTCTCAAAAATTTCTCAAATCTCTTCGGGTTTTCTTCAATCCTTGCGGATATCTTGCACCCTTAGGGTTCCTCTCCCTCGGATCACAAGGTAAAAAACTCGTTTAATCCTCTTTTGCCCTATCTTCGACCCTATGTCACAATTGGGGTTAATTTAGAATGGGGATGATTCAATATATTTTTATTGGGCAAAATTGTAAATCTGGTGTCTAATAATGTTTGCATATCCATACCATGGATTCAATCCATTAGAGACACTAAAAATCCAAGAAAATTCATATCCGAGAACATGTTCAGAGAAAGCGGTACTACTGCTCGTCGTGTGCGAAACTACCGCGGTGCGGATGTACCGGCCAGTGAACGGCGGTACTTCTGCATCCCGGTACTACCGGCACTTGAACATCGGTACTACCAATTTTCCTGACAAAACAGATGGCTCATTTCATTCAAAATTAAACCTATTTTGGTTGATCGCTTGTTCTCTATATAATCCATTCTCTCTATTTGAAGATGTCGAGGACAAAGATCGCCACTTGTAAGTCCTATGGTGTAAGATCGAGGAGGCCGACTAGAGGGGGGTGAATAGGCGGTTTTAAAAATCTCTTTGGCTAAAACCAATTTTAATGCGGAAGCTAATAACAATTTGGTTTTGCACAATTAAAACCTAAATCAACTAGACTCCCCTAAGTGCACCAACAATATGAATACAATTGAATGAGAGCAATCATACAAAGATATATGAGCAATTAAAGCAAAAATATAAATTGCTCAAGTAAAACACAAGCACAAACCAAGATGACACAATGATGTTTTACCGTGGTGTTCGGAGACTTGCTGGTCTCCCCTAACCCACTGTGACGCCCCGTGTGATTACCCCAGGGGTAATCACACTTAGGCACACGGATTACTATTCGCCTCGCCCAGAGAACACCGCTCCGACGAATAGTAAGCCATTATCAAAGTGCGCAGCAGAACAACAAGATGGAAACTGTTATTTAATTACAACAGTTAACCACACAAAGCTAAGGTTTTATATTACACATATTTACTACAAATACCAAAACAAGACCAAGTCTTCCCCTTGCCTGCCACGCCTAAGGTGTCCCCTAGTCGTCCCAAGCGCCAAATAAGGCCCGCCGCCCGCTTCCTCGCCGCCAGTGGTCCAAGTCTGCCGCTGCCTCATCTCGCACTCGCACCTCCTCGTCCCCACCCGGATAAATCCCAAATGGACTAGGATCTACAAAGGAGAATACTAGCAAGGTTGAGTACAGAGTACTCAGCAAGCATTAGTAGCAAAAGATGCATCTCATGTCAATATCTCTGATGATGATCTCAAATTCGTCTCATGTCATTCTGAAAATAAATCATTAAAATAATTGTGGCAAATTTTATACTGAAAAATGCTACTGGTCACTCGGAAAGAAGAAAGACCCCTGGTGGTTCCCGTAGACTCCAATCCAGAAGACTGGCATGAATTCATGATTTGTATAGCACTGCGCAGGCTTGTACCACTTTACCCATAGCTATTCTGAACTCTAAAATGAACCAGGTCCATCACATTTCCTTTGATGCGACTTCGAGTTCAGGATACAGAACGTTTTCCAGGTTACGTGATTAATTTTTCCACCCATTACGCTCCGCTTGCGCGAACGAATCTTCACACCGAAGTTCGTAATGTTAGTTGGGCCGACGCACCTTCACCTAACACCCTTAGCGCATATAGCGCCGCCTAACTGGGGTTTCTCAACACACTCACTCATATAACATACCCGCGTGGAAAGCATAATCACGTAATGGTAACATTTTCTCGCTCACTAAACGGAAAATGGTTGGCACTCGATTTACTGATCTCGAATCGAGTAAGAGTTTTGTTGGTCCTTATATTATAACCGTATGTAAAGGAGTCCCACCTCTTACCACATCATCATTATCATCATTTTATCATGTTCTTCCCCTGCCCTGGGATCCCTTTACCAACCATATCATAATTTTATCACATTCTTTTCATCATTCTTATCTCTTCCCTTTTCATCTCGATTCTTTGATTTAAATTTTTGAGAAGTGAATTTTGGATGCAATACTTCTAATACAGCAATATACGGTTTACATTTAAAATAGCTATCTTGATGTTCAAGAGGATCGCTTGCCTTCGTAGTAATAGTAGGTGTCGGTGTCGATGAGTCCGGGATCAGCTACGCCGGTCGGCTAGAGCTCGTCTTCTGAAGCAACGCGGTAATACAAATAGAATACCGAGAAATATTTAGTGATTTTAGGTGATATTCAGATAATAAAATGCTAATGCGATTCCTACTGGTTAGCCAATTTTTAATTTGCAAATATTTTTCCCAAAATCCGACTCAGTTAGCAGATCTCTCTAAAATCCGATTTTAATTACCCTTTTGACCCTAATTTATTTCAAAACCTAATTAACCTACAAAAATCCTAATTAACATATTTAATCACTCAAAACCCTAATTTACCTAATTACTAAAATACCTAAAAACCTAACCCTAACCCTAATTATCAAATTACCTAACTACCCCTAACCCTATCTAACCCCCGGCCGCTCTCTCTCTCCCTCCACTCTCTCGCCCCTTTCCCCCCCGTCTCTTCTTCTCCCGGGCGTCTCCTCCTCGCGCTCTCCGCCGCCGCCTCTGCACGCCGCTTCTCGCGTCGACGCTCCGCCGCTCGTCGGTCCTTCGGCTCTCCTCGCGCCAAGGCTGGCTGGCAGCAGCCTCGAGCTCTTCCTGGCGCTTTCTCTCGGTTCCTCCGCACGCGCTCCACCGCTTTGGCTCTTCCCGCCGCCTCCGGTTGCCCACGGCCCGCTCAGCTCCCTGCGGCTACTTCGGTTTGGTTCTCACCCTCTCTCTCTCTCTCTCTCTACTTCGCCCCGACTCGACCGCTTTCGGTTCGTGGCCGCCCGGCCACGGCCACGGCCGCCTGGGCTCAACCCACCGCCTCCTCCTCCCGGTTGCGCCTCGAGCCCGCCGCTCGGCCACGGCTTGGCCTACTACCGAGTTGGCTTCGTTAATCGGTTTTGCTACGGTTACCCTCTTTAGCATTTTCTTGTTTGATGTTAATGCTTTAAGTTAATTGGATGCATGCTTAATTGATGGATTGGGTGAATTGGCCGTGGTCGGGGTGATGGTGCGTTCGCCGTGAATGGGGTTGCCGGGGTTTTGGCCGTGGTCGAGGTGCCGATGATGGCTCTACCAGGCGGGTTGATGGGGGTAGTTCCGTCTTTATGTAATACTCATCTCCTCTCTCTCCCCGATCTCCCGCTCTGTGATGACAATGGATTGATGCTTTGTGATGCCGTGGAGGTTTGATGGTATAATTGCATGTCAGGCAAAATGACAAAGGCACACTAGTGGGATCTGGGTTCACCTTTTTGGCCGAAACCGAGCTAGGAGGGGGATGGAAGTGCCGGCTTGCCGGTGCTCTCTCTCGCTGCCTCTGGCCGCTTGGCTCCTCGTGGCCGGTCTTCCTCCCGCCTCCCAGTGCCGGCCTCTTGCTCTGGGTTCTTGCTCTTGCTCCTTCGTTGGGAGGAACCGGGAGGAGGGAATGCACCGGGATGGGTTTGAGATCCGCTTGGAGTGGGAATGGCTTGGGGAAGAACCAGGCCGGCTTTGCCGGGTTTTGTCGCCTTTGGTTTTGGCTGGGTGCAATGGTTGAGGGGATGTATGGTGGCCGTGGCCGGGCAGGTTTTGGCCAGGGGATTGCACTGGCCAACTTATCTCCTTGTCAGGCAAGGTGCATCGCTTTTACCAAAGCTTCTGCTCATTTCTACTTTTACTCGTTCTTATCCTCCATCTGTAATCGTGGGCTTTAAACAGAGGGAGTGTGGCTTTGTGGTCGTTGTCGCCCCTACTCTTTTGTGCTTTCGTGGGGTTTTTGCCGTATGATTTCACCGAGGCAAATTGGTATACGAGGTGTTGGATAATTGAGAATGCCGAATGATGAAACCTACGGTAATAAGACGGCGCCGATCGCTTAGGTTGGGCTTAGGTATCGCGGGTATCCAGGTGCCAACGGGTTTGGTTTAGCCTCGGTGACTTGAGAATCAAGTTGCCGGTTAAACCAGGTCAGTTTGGGTAGCCTCGATACTCAAGGTGCCAGCTAACCTAGGTTGATCTGGGAACCGCGGTGATTCCTACTGTATTCTGACGGCAACTATTCTATTTTAACTTTATGCTATGGTTTTCTATGTGCGACTGATCCTATGTTTGGTTGACTGAAAATGGAGCTGGTAGTGGTACTTCGGGTTGAGTTGAGAAAGGCGCTCGATTGACTGGCGATGAATGATCAATACTTCAAGGAAGGCTTCAGAGATATGAAATGCAAGATCATTGTTTTTGTAATGACTCAAAGTTGTAATTATGATTCGATCTGTTGTAACAATACTCTTGTAACATTTATGGAATTGGATCATACTGATGTTATAATGAAAATTGAGCAGGCTTTTGGAAGAAATTTTAAAAGAGTGATTACTGTGATTGATCCTAGTATTAGCCTTTAATTATGATTACAAGATTTTAATTTTGTCAGGTTCTTACACCCACGTTGAGGTAAGCCCAAACGAATTGGACCGGCTCCACGAATTAAGCCAACACCTCCGAGGTAAGTCCAACCACTTGGACCGGTTCCAACACGAACCAACACCTCGCTCCACTCGGGTTGCTCTTCCTCCACTCCGAAGATGGTGAGCAACAAACCACTCACAATCACGCCAGACCTTCTCACAAGCTTCTTGAGAAGATCACCGGTCACGATGCCTCCACGCCGTCTAGGTGTCGGCAAACACCAAGAGTAACAAGACTCAACTTTCACTTGAACTAATCAAGTGCCAAAGCTCAAGTGGATACACAATCCACTACCTAAGGCAACACATGCACTTAGGGTTTGCTCTCCAAGCTCACTAAGTGCAACACATGCACATAAGAGATGAGAGACTTGCTCTTAGCTCAAAAGAGTGTCTAACAACACTAGAACACTTTGCAATGGCAGCAACAACTACCTCCAACCAGTTAAGGTGGCTCACTAAGTGCAACACATGCACATAAGAGATGAGAGACTTGCTCTTAGCTCAAAAGAGTGTCTAACAACACTAGAACACTTTGCAATGGTAGCAACAACTACCTCCAACCAGTTAAGGTGGGTATTTATACCCTACACACAAAAACTAGCTGTTGGAGGAAAATCTGCTGAAAAATCAGCACATGCGGAACTACCACCATTCAAAGTGCGGTACTACCGCACCTACACAACAAACACAGTAACGGCTATATCAGACGAGAAACTAGTCGTTGAAAAGTGAATCGCGGTACTACCGTCGTTCAACTCGCGGTCGTTCCGCACTACGGTAGTTCCGTTTCTGATGGGAGCTACTACCGCTTCCACTCAGGTCCAACACATAACACATTCTGAAAAAACGTACCGTGCCAACTTCTGGAAGTACCGATCTGCGGTAGTTCCGCGCCCAACATGCCGGTACTACCGCACTTCCAAGAGAGCAAAGAATTCTCAAAAAGTGTCTCTCTAAAAAAACGTACCATCGGATTTTCGGACCAACCGGCCTGTGGTAGTTCCTCTCTCAACATGCCGGTACTACCGCATAGCGGTAGTTCCGCAGTTATAATGCCAGAACTACCGATCTTTCTGACAGAAACAACAATGGCTTTCACAACAACTCCAATTGTAAAACACATTTTCCAATTGATAAGTCATGCCAACAAGGATCGCATGCAAGATTTCTAACAAGTTGCAAAACACATTTGCCAGCTTTTAGAATCATACCACAAGGAATAAGGTACATGAACTCAAACCATTTGCAAAACACATTTGCAAACTTAAGTCACATGCTACAAGAAATCAAGCATGAGCATCAACTATTTACAAAACACATTCGCAAGTAATAGCATCATGCTACAAGGCTAAGGTGCATGGACTTCAACCATTTGCAAAACACATTTGTAAATTATAGTCACATGCTACAAGGATTAAATGCACGAGCATCAACCATTTGCAAAACACATTCGCAAATAATAGCTCCATGCATAGATGAGCTAGAGCAAGCATAATGAGCTATCAACACATGACTAACTCATGCTACTAGTCAAGACCCCTCTTAATAGTACGGTAACCTATACTCTTGGTGTTTGTCAACACCTAGACGGCTTGGCGGGAGTTTGCGCGGTGATCTTTTCAAGAAGATTGTGAAGAGGTCCGACATCAAAATTATGATTGGTTCGGTGTTCACCATCTTCGGAGTGAAGGAAGAACAATTACTAGTGAAATCGAGGGAAGACTTAATTTGTGGAGACGGCTTGATTAGCTCAATCTTCCTCAACGTGGACTAGTGAAGACCGACAAGTCTTCGATACCATGGGAAAAACTTTCTTATCTTCATTGTGGTTAATTCTTGTCTTTACTATCTTGCATTTACTTTTCTAGTGTGCTTGTTTAAGCTTAGCTAGGAGAGTACCTAGTTTTAATTTTAGCTCTTTTGTCTCTGGTAGCATAATAGGTTTATCTATTTTATTGTGCAAGAAAGTTTTGAGTAGAACTATCTTGCTTAAAAAATAAAAGTGTCAATTAGTTTTAAAAACATCCTATTCAACCCCCTCTAGTCGGTTATCCTTGATCCAACACACGGCTGCGGGGAGGGAGCATGGAGGTGGGGGGAAGCTTCCAGAGGCCTTGGGGCACTTCGTGACGGGGTCGCCCAGGGCAGAGGCTCACCGGAGCGGCCGAACAGCGGCGAGGTGGCACGGCGAGTGGAAATGGGAGCTTGGCTCTGGCTCGGCTTTGTGCACGAGAAAGAGTGGGGAGAAAAGGGCAAGGGTGCCAGTGGGAAGGGGAGGCCCTGGGCTCTTATAGCCGAAGGAGCGGGGGCCGAAGGAGCCGTTGGTGCGACGAGAAAAGCGCGTGGTCCCAAGGCGGTCAAGAGGCTCTAGGCAGCAAGGATGGGCAGGTGCAAGCTCGCAGCAGGGGGAAGCGACTTGACGAGGGCAAGGCTGGCGCGCGGTTGATTTCACGGCGACGACCTCACGAGCCAAGAAGGACGCACAGACGGCTCTAGCAGCGTGTGCGCTTATTGCCACACACAGCAGCGGGCAAGACGGCTTGACCACCACGGGCGTCGCGGTCTTGCGAGGACGAGCGGGGATGGGATAAGGCGAGGCGAGGGCGACGAAGTCGTGGGCGGTAGAGGGAGCAGGTGGAGCACGCGGGTGGTGTCATGGCACAGGTGGCGACGTCTTCGATGGCCTGGGCAAGTGGTGGAGGGGACGGAGCGGCAGGGAGCTCGTGGGCACGGTAGTGCGCTGACGGCAGCGGCGCAGGCGCTCGATCGAAGAAGGAAGATGGCAGGGGGAGGAAGGAAGGGAACCGGGCCAAAGGAGAAAGGGTCGGGGAGGCGTTGGGCCGAACGGACCAAAAGGAGGAGGGAAGTGGGTCGGGCCCAAGGGAGAGATGGGGCCGAGCCCAAAAGATGAGGGGCAAAAAAAATGAGAAGGGGGCTGAAATTTCAAAAGAAGAATTCAAATTTGAAATTGGAATCTAGGAAATGCAAGGAGGTCCGAGACACAAATTTGAGTTTAGCTAGAGGCTCGAGGATTTTGATAATATAGGATAATTTAAATTAAGATTTTCAAATCAAGAGTCAAATTGTAATTACTATTTATGTTCGAAAATGGACTGTTACAGTGCATGTTCCTTGTCGACCGAGCGGGAGTTCTTGTATGGTCTATTGCTGTTTTGACAATGTATCTTTGTTCCAGCTGATTTTCCAAGCGTCCAACAGATCTTTTCGGTCGCCCACTCAGTAGGTCATGAAGGTCTCACCAAAACTTTGCATCGAATATAGGCAAGTTTTTTCATACCAGGCGGATGACGTTTACTTCAAATGTTTATTCGGTCTGTGCTGCTGGTTTACTTCAACCCTTACCGGTGCCTCATCGTGTTTGGGTTGATATTAGCATGGATTTCATCGAAGGTTTGCCCAAAGTTGCCACCAAGACAGCCGTTGACAGATTTTCAAAGTATGCTTATTTTCTCACTTTAAGTCACCCTTCTACAGCGTAGTCAGCGCAAGTTTTTTTTCAACAGCATTGTGAAATTACATGGGTTTCCAGAATCGATTGTCAGTGATCATGACAAGTTTTCACTAGCCATTTCTGGAAAGATCTATTCCGGTTAGCCAGCGTCAAACTACATATAAGCACAATATATCATCCATAGTCTGATGGCCAGACTGAGGTGGTTAATCGGACAATTGAAATGTATATTCGTTGTTTATGTGAAGATCATGTGAGATCATGCCCGCAATGGTTGGCTTAGGCTGAATTTTGCTACAATACGTCGTATCATTCAGCTATTAAAACCACTATGTTCGAAGTGGTTTATGGGCGGTAACCTCCTCTATTGGTCCACCGAAAGGAAGGTTCAGTTGAAGCTCCTGAGGTTCAGAAATTATTGGAAGATCGTGATGAATTCCTTTAGGAAATTCACTTAAGGCTACTTCAACGTTAGCAACAAATGAAGAGTTTGGCGGATAATAAACGTCGTGAACTTCAATTTCAGGAAGGCGATTGGGTTTGGCTCCGGTTACATCAAGGACAACTTTCTTTGGCTCCGATTACATCAGAGACTCGGTCCCTATCGTATTTTTTTTCCAAAATTGGTCAAGTTACATATGGCTTGGAGCTCCCTGCGCAGGCTGGCATCCATCCTGTTTTTCACGCCTCCGATCTCAAACCATTTTTTGGCACTCCTGGACATATTCCGGAGCTACCACCCTTACATCACGGTCATGTACAATTACAGCCTGCCGGTATAGTTCGAGCTCGTCTTAATCGCGGCGTGTGGGAATTAAGGGCTCGGTGGAAGACCAGTCCTACATCCGAAGCGGAATAAACATGGGTTACACGTTATGATTTTCAACGAGGATTTTCAAATTATCAGCCCGAGGACAAGCTGTTTCAAAAGGAGTGGGGAAATGTTACGGATAGTTTTGTCGGTATTCAATATCAACGCAGGGGTAAAGACAAGCTGACTCCGGAAGTTTCAATATAGCAAGTCAAGTACAGAAAGGGTTCGACTAGCTTTGTATCCGAATTGGACTTAAGAGGCACAACTCCATCCGATTCTAGTATATAAAGAGTTCGGAAGTTTTGTAATCAGAACCACCATTATGAATCAATACAAAATAGCTTCTCCCAAATTCTTCCTTCGTTCTATCTAGTTCTGGCTTCTCATCCATATAATCTTCGTTCTTCGAGACAATCTTTGGTTCTTAACATACCTCTAATAGTATTTGATTTAATTAAAACTGAGATGTTCTATCACGTGGCGGCTGCATGAAAACAATCGAGACTGGATTTCTAAAGATCTAAAACGCAGACTAAGGTAAATTGCACACGATCAATGAACAGACGTTATACAGCGAAAGTAGAGCTCTAGTCTTTCTTGTACACTATTGTTGGATAGACTGGACTCCACATGTTGTTCTTGACATAATCAACTGCTTCTTCCTGTATCACAAAGAGTTCAAGGTTAATGAGGTAAAGAAGAATAAAACCATAATAATAAACCTGGCTTGGATAGTAAAGAGATTAACTACCTCACTGAGTTTTGCAAGTTCACGTGCATCCATGTCACGATATCCCTCAGCTAGATCCTCTGCAACAGCTTCCCTCACAACTGCTGCTGCTACCTCCTTAGTGATGTCACGTATTCTGCATGTATAATATATCAGAAGGCATGACACACAACAAAAACTAAAACATCGCTTTTAGAATTATAGAACCTGGAGATTGGAGGGTAAATTATCCCTTGGAGAACCTCCTCTTCTTTCATGTATGAAGCCAAGCTAAACAAATTTTCATGGTTACGAAAATAGAAGATCAAATAGGTAGTTCAATTGTGTTAAAAGATCTTATGATTAGAGGTCAAGGGAGTCACCGCTCGGCCGCAGCCTGGAGCATTCCATCAGAGATAACCCGTGCACCAGACAAAAGGGTTCCAAGCCCTATTCTGCACAGCGGTGAAGCAAAGCAAATGAAATCATAATTTGCACAAGAACAAAGTCCAATTGCATAGTACAATACAATCGTAACAGAACTAACCCAGGAAAGAGATACATGTTATTCCCTTGATTAGAGTGGCCGATCTTCCCATCACCTGCAAGAAAACCATTAGCTGCACCCCGAGTAACACCTTATAGATTCAGTATTTCACAATTCATCAATGTTTTGATTACAACATCTTAGGCTTTTATTATTTCCATAGCTGATGCCAAGCATAGACGCAACTGGTGAGTTTGGTATAAGGAGAAAATGAGGCTCAGCTACTTGGAAAGAAGTGCACAAAGGAAGGACGCACAACCATACGGATGAACAGACATACCGAGATCCACATCATCAAATGGGCTTCCACTGGCAAAGATGATCTTTTCATCAATAATTGAAAAGGCTTCTTCAGGTGTACATTCAGCTATAATATGGAACCAACACAGAATAAGATAACAAGTAACAAATTAGATAGCAAGTAATAAACAATAAACTTCATAGTAAAATTCCACATCACAAACCATTCTTGGTTGGATTTGACATTGCAAAAATTGCTGGTCTGGAAGAGGATGAATCTTTCAGTGCTTCTAAAACCTGAAGACACAAGCAACCCACAACCAGCATTCACTTCGACTATTGATAGTTTTAAGAATTCAAAATGGTGGATGCAATGCAATTAATCCAATCAACAAGTACCAAAGTGGACGTGATGCAAGGTCCATTACCTGAGACAAGCATATAGGATTTGCAGGAACCCTTTAGAAAGAATTACCAGTAAGGCAGTAACAGCATAGGAATGTTTATTTTTGGCAAGCTTATTGTAGAAGACAAATAACTGAGGCTGCAGAAAGCATACAGATTGTATTCACAATATCTAGGCATAAAATGAAATCAACAAATGACCTACAATTTGACTACTAGTGTTATAACTAATTTACATTATTTAACCCCGTAGAAATCCCAATATATCTGGGGAGTTATTGATGCTGTCCTTTGCAAAAGATTTAATTTACGTAGATTCACTGACATATGACTAGTGATTGAAATTATTGGAGGAAAGAACAATTGGGCATGAATAATGAATTAGTACTATGACTTCAGACTTCAGAGTAATAGGCTTGGAAGTTGGAATCAGTACTGAACAGAAATTGGCACGTAGTTACTGTAAGATATCGTACCTCCTTTGAGAACAAACCACCAACAGCAGATAATCCAAGTATGACATCAGGCTTCACCTTTTTAACCTGCTCGATAGACAAGGTACAATATAAACAGCTCAGCACAAGTCCCACTGTCCCAGTCTTATTCTTACATGAGCTGAATTCACTTTGGTAAGGTAAATGTAAATTTTAAATAGACTTTAACACTTGCAGATATAAATTGAGGAACGAAATATTTCGTAAATAATAGTTTTCTAACAAAAATTAAATAATCAAACCTAGTAGGCTAGTACCACTGATGACAGTGTCAGACCAGAAAAGGCTAAAAGTAACAGAAAAATCCAAACTCTGTTACCGTGAACTCGTGATCTGAGTTATCTAATCCCATATGGAATGCGTGAAAGTGAATGGCATTAGCTCTAGGCCACAGAAAATTCACTAACAAAAGTTTTGAGCCAATATCATTTCGTGCAGCATCACATCACAACAGCTAAAACCGGGTACAATAGGAATTCTTTTGTATTTCCTTATATGACTTTTATATTTCCTTGTCTGTATATAGCATATCTCCTTGTACTCCCTGTATATATTACCTATTGGACCGCATGAATATACATACAATATTCATAACATGATATTAGATCTAAGGCACTAACCTAGCTCCTTCTGTTGCCATCCCGAAGCCCGCTCACCGCTCCCGCCCGACGCTGCGCCCCCTCAAACTCATGGTGGATCACACACACTGAGTTTGGAGAGAAAATACAAATGTTGTACCCTAGTCTATGGCTTCGTGAAGAAGTCAGCAATCTGTAACTCTGAAGGCACAAACTGTAAAGTACTCCCTCCTGTACCTGTGAGCGAGTGTATGAAGCAACCATACCAATGTGCTTGGTGAGCTCATGCTTCACTGGATCACGAACAGTACAGATAACACATGTCCTATCTGACAAAAGAATCGTAGGTCTCATCAAGGCACTCCAAAATCTACAAGTAACCACCTCTGGAGTTTTTGCGTAGTGGCATCATCGTCTAAGTCACTTGTTGTTACTCGCTGGAGTCTTGCTGTTGGTGATAGCAAGATCCTTACTCTCATGGAGAGGATGACACTTGGAGATGGGCAATTTTTTGTTACTATTTCTCACGCCATGCCATACCAACCTGAGGGGTTGGGGATACATATTTATAGGCTGCCAACCAGCCAAGCATATGCTAATATGCTAGTCTAAGATGTCTTTGTCCTCCGACACCAAGATGTTGTCCTAAGATGCTTGTCCTATGAGTCCAAGATGTCAGCCCTAAGATGCTTGTCCTATGACAGTCAAGATGCTTGTCCTAAGATGCTGTCCTATGACAGTCAAGATGATGTCCTTAAAACTGTTGCTCAAGATCCATGTGCCCACCCCACAAAGACCACAGTACAGGGACTTATTCATCATTCTCCCCTAAGTCTTGTGCGTCGCCTTGTTGGAGAGTTGAACCATCCCGATCCTAGAGCAGAGCTCGAGGAATTTGACCTCCCAAGAGGCTTGGTGGCGGTGTCCGCAAGTCGATCCGTGGTGTTGATGTAGCTCGCCTTGATGTTGCTTTCATCCAATGTTTCGGATGAAGTGGTACTTCACCCGGATGTGCTTGCTCGCTCGTGGAAAACGGGTTCTTTGCCGAGCCGCAGCGGAACGGGTTCTTTGCGAGCAGGCGGACTTGCTATCCACCCCAGCGCCACCGCTTCGGTGTCTCTGAGGAGTTCACCAAGCGGTCGAGCGAGCGAGTGCTCGAGTCGAGCGGTGGAAGCCGCTATGTACTCGGCCTCACGGTGGACATGGCCACCACTGCCGCTTGATCGATCCGCCACTAACGAGGCACTTGCCGAGGAAGAAGAGAATCCGCTTGTGCTCTTGCCGGTGTCGATGTCGCTGCGTGGTCGCTGCCGCCGCATTCAGATGAAGTCGCGCGCCGGACACCTCGGGTAGTGCAAGCCGTAGTCGAGGTGCCCGCAACGTAGCGAGGATCCTCTTCTGACCGCCGATGCTCCGTCGTCGGTCATTTGCATGAACCGGACCGACGAGCCGACGATTTAACGCCGATCACGGGCGCGTGGACGAGGTAGCGAAGGTCGCCCACGATCTTGCGCCGGTCTTCGCGTCGCGTCCACCTCCTCCGCCGTGCTCTCACGGCCGGCCACCTCTCCTCCATAGGAGTGTGGGGGTGGGTTGCGTCGGTGAGCCCGCCACTGACGGTGCGCCAAGCGAGGCGGGCTCGACGAAGGGAGATGTCGGAGCTGCCCGTGGACCTCGATCCCGTGTAGAAGGAGAGAGCCCAAGTCGCTCATCCGAAGGCGGTCTTCATCTCGCCTTGAATGCCTCGACCTCGGCCTCCTGGAGCCGGTGATCAACAGTCGTCGGCGACGACGCCCGCGTGCCAGGCGTTGCCGCTTTGCCCGCCGGTGACCGCAACCTGCGTGTGCGCTCTGCTGAACCCCATTTGCTTGAGGTGGAGTCCACTTAGCGTTCGGGCTCGTGGTGCTGCCGCAAGCCATAGAGGGCCTTGCGCAGCGGAGAACCTTGCCTCCTTGCCGGGGATAACGAATCCCGTGGCCGACGGACGTGAGCCTCCTCCTTCAAGTCGCCGGGTGAGGAAGGCGACTTGACGTCCATGTGATGGACGCGCCAATCCTCCCGGTACGCAAGTGCAAGGAGAAGACGAACGGACTCCATGCGCGCGGCGGTGCGAAGGCGTCATCGGTCGACCCCTCTCGCCGCATGAAGCCTCGTGCCACCAAGCGAGCCTTGTGCTTGACGATGGCGCCGGCCATCCCGCTTCGGCAGAACACCCACTTAAGGGTGATCGCCGGTGACTGCCAGAAGATCCGCCAGCTCCACGTCCGGTTCCGCTCGACGGCGCCAATCTCTCGCTTCATCGCGACACGCCACGCCGCTTCTCCTCCGCCTCGGCGAAGAACGAGGCTCGCCGTCGTCGCCGCCAAGTGCGGCTCCCTCGAAGTCGTCTTTGCGCCGCCATCGAGGATGGGCCGCCGCCGAGATGTTGTCCATGGTACGATAAGCGCGAGGCTCGTCGTCGTGGTAGGCGTCGACGCTGTCCTCGCCGTGAGACAATGGAGCGGTGAACTCCACCATCGCCGCTTCGTCGTGGACCGGCTATTGGGCCGATCCGGTGGTGTGGCCTCGGTGCGAGGAGTGGTGGCCGGTGCGGGAGGCGTGGAGTGGCCGTGGTGAAGAGCGGGCGTAGCCGTCGCCGGCGGTGGAGCACTCGCCGAGCCGGTGGCGAGCAAGGTGTCGGGTGGACGAGCTCGGTGAAGACGAGCCGCTAGCTCTGCTTCTCTCGAAGTGGGCGTAGTCGACAACAAAGTCCCCGAGTCGGTCGAACTGCCGCCCACCGCTTTGTCCACGCCCGGCCTCGCCCGCCGTCGAACACAACGCCACGCGAGATGCGGTGCCTTGTGTGACAGGTCGAGGATGCGGTAGGCCTTGAGCCCTCCGCGAGCCGATGACCACTCCCGAGTGCTCGTGGTCGCCGAGCTTACCGATGTGACCAAGCTCCTTGGCGAACGCGAGGAGCCAAGACCCGCAAGTGGGAGACCGCGGCTTGCGTCCATGCTAAGCCTCGTCACGGCGCCCCGCCGCCGAGCGCCTTGGTAAGCGGCGGTTGAGGATGTAGACGGCCGTCACCACCGCCTCTCCCGTAAGACGGCCGGCATCCCCTCTCGCTGAGGAGGGCCCGAGCAATCCCCACAACCGTCTGGTTGCGCCGCCGACGACACCGCTCGCCAGCGGTACATGCGGCGCGGGTAGTGGCGCTGAATGCCCTCATCGCAAAGACGACGCGACCACCGCCGCCGAATTCGCCGCCGTTATGCAACCGCGCGCAAAGACGCGCAGCCTTGCGCGATCTCGCCTCGCAGGCGACTGCGTCGCGCTGATGGCATCCGCGTCCTCTCCTTTGTCGCCGAGGACCATCACCACATGTAGCGGGAGAGATCGCCGACGAGCGCAGGAAGTAGCGTCGTCCTCCCGGCAGTGGCGGTGTCACCGGGCCACACAAGTCCCGCACAAGCTCGAGCCTCTCCTTGGCTCGGAAACTCGCCCATTGGGAAAGGGAGTCGCCTGCCGTCAACACGCAGACGCCGCAGAATCGCTCCACATGGTCAAGGCACGGCAGGCCTCGCACCATTTCGCGGCAATCGAGCCGCCAAGGCCTCGGGTGAAGGTGCCCAAAGCGCTCGTGCCGCGCCACGCCTCGCCGTCCGACGAGCAAGAAGACAGAGGGGTTGTGCCACCGCACGTGAAGAATGTAGAGTCGATTGCGCTCGTTACCTTGGCAAGAAGGCGGCGGCGAAGATCCCAAATCGCAAGACCGCGCTCGATCTCGACACTCGAGCCGTTCTCATCCAAACCGTCCCAAGCCGATGATGGAGTTGTGCGATCGGGGATGTAGTAGGCGCGTGAGCAACTTTGTGCTCACCATCCACGGGTGAAGATGACGGAGCCGACGCCCTTGATTTCCACGCCGAGGCGCCCCAAACTTGACGGAGCCTCGGACGCTAGAGTCAAACTCGGCAAAGAACTCCGTCGGACCGGTCATGTGATGGGCGGCGCCGGTGTCGAGGCACCACCCGTCGATCTTGTCGCTTCGGAGCCGTGGCAGAGAGGGCATGTGCTTTGACTCGTCAAGGCGGAGGAGAGCCATCGCGGCCGGTGCGGCCGGAGGTAGTTCGATGCTCGCGATGAGCAATGAACGAGTCGGCCGCCTCCTCCTCCGCTGCGCGACGTGGGCTGCCGCGTCGTGGTATCGACAACTCGCCCAATGACCAAGCTTGCCGCAGCTTGTGGCAAGAGTCGCCTCGTCTTGCGCTTTGCTTGCCGGCCGCGGCCACTGGCGCCCACGATCATTACCCTCTAAGACGCCCTCGCGCCCATGCACGGCGTCTTTGCGCGCTTCGTCGCGCTGCCATGCTTATGTCGTCGCTCGTGGAAGAAGGCTCCTTCTTCCCGCCACCTTGGCCGCACCCACTGCTTCGAGCGAGAGTTTCCGCCAATGGAGACGGGTCCCGAGAGGCGCCGTGGCTCATCGCTGTCAACAACCTTGAGGCGACCCAACGCCTCGATCGCCATCGTGGAGAGGTCCAACGAGACTCGATCGAGCGGGCCGCCCGCTTGTACTTCTCGAGGACGCAATGGAAGAGCTTTTCCACGCCTCTCCTCGCCGTAGGTGTCGTCGCCGAACTACATCGCCTTCGCAACAGAGTGTTGAGACGGAGAACAAAGTCATCCACGTCCTCACCCGCTTGAAGGCCAAGTGCTCCCACTCCGCGCGGCGCCTCGCAATGTAGACTTGCGCGCGCGGCCGCCGCCGATGCGTCTTCGCAATATGGCGTCCCAAGCCTCTTTGGCGATCCGCTTGTTGGTAAGCGAAGCGCATCTCGGCGGATCGCAGATGATGAGAGCATCCAGGCGCCCGTCGATCCCGGTCGTAGTCGACGCCGCCAGACGGATCGCATCCCACATATGCCGCGCTGAGTTTTACCTCATCACCGCAGCCCACTCGACATAGTTGGTCTTGGTGAGGTTGGCCACCGCCGCCGGGCCGACGCCCTCGACGACACTGGTACCGTGGTGACCACGAGATCGCACGGGGAGAGAGGCGCGTCGCTGTGAAGGCCGCGCTCTCCGCCGACCCGACGCCGCCGTCGTCGCGCCTCCTCCAGCGCCACCGGTAGCGTCCGCGCCGTCGGGTTGCCGCCGCTCATGGCGTCTTGCGGCCGCCATCGCGCCGCCTTCGCCTCCTTTGCCTCCTCTCCGGGCCGCTCAAGGTCCGCGTCATATTGTCATCGGCGAGAGATGGAGTTTATTCTTGCCGCCAAAACCTTGACCTCCGCTGCGCCGCACGCTGCCAGATGCCGCCGCCGCCAGCCTTCCACTCGCTCGCTTCGACTTTGCCGGCTCCCGCTGGCCACGCCACCTTTGACGCTTTTCCGCCGCTGCAGCGGCCTCTCGCCGCCGCTGCCTTCGCTGGCTGCTCTGCCGCGCTGCGAGCTCGGCCGTCTAGCGATGCCGTGTGCTCGAGGCGATCGAAGGCCGAGATTGCCTCGCGGACATGGCGCTACATCGGGTGTCGCGTGGAGAGAGGCTGCTTCGACGAGCCTTGCCGTCTCCGGAGAGGAGTGGCGGGATGACGGAGCTTCTGCTGCACTCTGCTGGGTCGCCAGCTGCGTCGGAGACGGAGATGAGCGAGGAGATGCTCAAAGCTACAGGATAGTATGGCTCGATACCACTTGTTACTCATTGAGTCTTCTTTGTTGGTGATAGCAAGATCCTTACTCTCATGGAGAGGATGACACTTGGAGATGGGGCAATTTTTGTTACTATTTCTCACGCAATGCCATACCAACTTTGAGGGTTGGGGATACATATTTATAGGTCGCCAACCACCAAGCATATGCTAATATGCTAGTCTAAGATCTTGTCCCTATGACAATCAAGATCTTTGTCCTAAGATGCTTGTCCTATGACAACAAGATGTTTGTCCTTAAAGTCTTGCTCAAGATCCATGTGCCCACCCCACAAAGACCACGATGCGAGGACTTATTCATCACTTGTGTGGGTCCCACCTTTCTTCATTAGTTCGTCAGGGTATTCTTGGATGTGTTACTGTTGACACGACCATATTTTGTCAGGGTTATAAGCTGGGCAAGCAGTTACAACTTTCTTATCATTCTAGTGGGTCCTTGCCTTCTCGTCCTTTTGACTTAGTTCATTCAAATGTATGGGTCTTGTGCCTATTATCTCTAAAGGTGGGCATAAATTTTATGTGATCTTCATTCATGATTATTCCTGTTTTACATAGATTTTCCCTATGTCTAATCGTGGTCAGTTTCTTGCGATCTATTACAGCTTTGCACCGATGGTTCGTACTCAGTTTGATTCTTACATCTGTATTTTTCGCTGTGATTCTACTAGCGAGCACTGTTTTGACGCTTTTAGACGGTTTCTTTCTAAGCAGGACACTCTTTACCAGTCTTTTTGTCCTGGTGCCCATGCTTAGAATGGGGTTGTTGCGCGCAAACATCGTCATCTGATTAAGACTGCCCGCACTCTTCTCCTTACCTCTCACGTTCCACCACAGTTCTGGATTGAGACTGTTTCTACGGCTGCATATCTCATCAATATGCAGCCTTCCACAACTCTTCAGGGTGTCAGTCCTAGAAAGCGTCTCTACTCTCAAGCCCCCCAGTACACCCACCTTCGTGTTTTTTGTTGTACTTGTTTTGTTCTGTTGCAGCCTCGTGAGCGCACCAAACTATCGGCTCAGTCAGTTGAGTGTGTGTTTCTTAGTTATAGTTCTGAGCATAATGGTTATCACTGCTATGATCCTTCTGCTCGACGGATCAGGATTTCACGAGACGTTGTCTTTAACGAATCTTGACCTTTCTTCTATCGAGATTCAGCTACTTCTCACGTTTCCACCGTTGAGTCGATTTCATGGTAGTCTCTTTCTGACTCTTCACCCATTTCTCCACTATCATAGTCTTCTGTAGCTCCACCTCCAATGCTACCTCCTGCAGCACCGTCTCTTGTTCCTGCAACACCACCGTCTCGTTTCTCTGGTATTCACTACTCCAGGCGTCCTCGTCCTTCACCAGTCTCTTCTCCTGGTATCTTGCTGATACCCATATCTGATCCTCCTGATGATGCTCCCCGTTACGTCCTTCATGACCGACATCTCTTCAACCTCTTGATCGTCTTGGATTTGCTCTGATGGCTCATGCTTTCTGTCACTGAGCCTAGTTCTTATCTTGAGGTTGCTCCTCATTCTAAGTGGCAGCTCGCTATGGCAGAGGAGCTTGATGCTCTTCAACGTACGGACTTGGGATATTGTACCGACACCTGTGCATGCTCGTTCGATCACGTGCAAGTGGGTGCACAAGATTAAGACCCGGTCTGATGGCACTATCGAGAGTTACAAGGCTCGCCTTGTGGCTCGTGGCTTTCAATAGGAGTACGGTCGTGACTACGATGAGACTTTTGCCGATGTTGCTCATATGACCACTGTTCGCACTTTTGTTGCGGTTGCTTCTATTCGCTAGTGGTCTATCTCTCAGCTGGATGTTAAGAATGCCTTTCTTAAAGGTATTTTGCATGAGGCCTACATACAGCCACCACCTGGGTATTATGGCTTCAAACAGGCTCCTCGTGCCTGATTTGCGCGTTTTACCTCAGTGATTACTGATGTCGGTTTCACTGTCAATTCTCACGATCCTGCTCTTTTTGTCTGTCTCATCTTGGGGTAGTACACTGCTTCTTCTGTATGTTGATGATATGCTCATTACTGGTGATGATTCCTCATTCATCACGTATATAAAGAAGCATCTTAGTGAGCAATTTTTGATGACTGATATTGGTTCTCTTACGTACTTCCTTGGGATTGAGGTATCTTCCATGCCTGAGGGCTACTACCTGTCCCAACAGAAGTATGTCCAAGATCTTCTTGATCGGTCTGGTCAGACTGATACTCGCACTGCTGAGGCTCCTATAGAGCTATCCCTACGGCTTCGTGCCACTGATGGTGACTTTGAAGATCCTAGTCGATATCGTCATCTTGTTGGGAGTTTGGTGTACCTTGTGAGCACTCGTCCTGATATTGTTTATGTTATTCATATCTTGAGTCAGTTCATGACTCGTCCTGCCCATCTTCACTACAGTCACCTTCGTGTTCTTCGCTACTTGCGTAGGACTATCTCTCGTCGTTTGTTTTTCCCTACCTCCACCTCACTACAGCTTCAGGCGTACTCCGATGCGACCTGGGCTAGTGATCCTTCTGATCGTCGTTCTCTTTCTGCTTATTGTGTTTTTCTTGACACCTCTCTGATTGCCTAGAAGACAAAGAAGCAGACTGCAGTTTCCCGTTCAAGTGTATAAGCTGAGTTGAGAGTTATGATAGCAGTGACAGCGGAGGTTACTCAGTTGAGGTGGTTACTCGCAGATTTTGGAGTGCCTGTGATGGGACCTACGACTCTTTCGTCTGACAGTACAGGTGCTATCAGTATTGTCCGTGACCCAGTGAAGCATGAGCTCATCAAGCACATTTATATGAATGCTTCATACACTCGCTTATAGGTACAGGAGGGGGTATTTGCTTTACAGTTTGTGCCCTCAGTTACATAGTGTTGACTTCTTCATGAAGCCACAAAGTAGGGTACAACATTTGTATTTTCTCTCCAAACTCAGTGTGTGTAATCCACCATGAGTTTGAGGGGGGCGTTAAATAGGAATTCTTTTGTATTTCCTTATTTGTATATGGCACGTCGCCCTTGTACTCCCTATATATATTGTCAATTAGGTCTCATGAATATACATACAATATTCATAACACTCTTATCATTAGCTATGGAGCAACAATGCTAGAAATAGTGGTGTCAGGAATTGAGTCTATCTCTGGACTTTTTTGCATATATGTTTATTTTTAAAACTCCTTGGAAAGAGCATTGCTCAAATAATGAAATGCTTTGCCAACAAGCTAGAAAAATGTCACGACAATAAATTGTTTCAATCTAACAAATTTTGGGGAGCCATGTCCCTTCATATATTACAACACATGGACCTTTGTAGTTACTAGTTAGTAAGATGTCATGCCTATAACAGTACATCTGATGTGAAAGGTGTTAAGAGTATTGTACATATTAGTAGTCTCTCTTGGCCCATGTGGAGCTCATGAGGCACAACTAATCCTGTCTATATATATCTTCTCAACAATGAATAAGATGCACAGTTGTGAATAGCAAAAATATATCTTCTCTCCAAAATTTAACATGGTATCAGAGGCTAGGGTTAAGGTTAGAGTTAGGGACTAGAACCGGTCCTGCCACTGCCATCCTCGCCGTCACCGACGATCCACCACCGGCGTGCTACCTACTTTCCTCTCCATCTCTCGTGGTTCGGATCCAACACTACCTCTGCTCTACAACGTCGGATCGGGTCCTCTGCTCCGGCACCGCGTCGGCCCTCTGCTCTGTCGCCGCCGTCCAGCTCTGCTTGTGACGAAAGTGCAGAGCTCAGGTCGTCGACACCAGCTTCGATTCATGTTGCCGCCTCGTCTCCACCTCGGATCCGGCGGGATCCAGCGCTGCCGCTTCGTCTCCGTCTCGGATCCGACGGAATCCAACGCGATTTGTGGTCGTCGTCTCATCCTTTGTAGAATCGGCGCCTTGCCTCCACCTCAGATCCGGCGGGATCCAGTGCTGTCGCTTCATCTCTGTCTCGGATCCGGCGGAATCCAACGCCATTTGTGGTCGTCGTCTCGTCCTCTGCAGAGTCGACACCAGTGCTCAGTACTTGTGATTTGCTACTGTTATTGATGCTTTGTTGTTGCTCTGCTAGTGCTGTTGATTGGGGGGCAGTTCATCTCTCGTGTTCACAGACATCAAGTTCGACGTGTAGAACGATCGAGCATGGGCTTTCTCAATCAAGACTACTCTGAGGGTTTATGGTCTGGTTTCTCATTTGACTGACGATCCTCCTGATCCGAATGTTAATCCTGAGGCAGTAAAAGCTTGGCAAAAAGAAGATGGTCGTGTCATAACCGGCCTGGTCCTGAGTGCTGATGTTTCTCTGAGGATGGATCTTGAGTATCATACTTCAACCAAGCAGAGGTGGTCATACTTTGAGAAGAGATGTTCAATCTAGTGGTGCTCTTCGATTCACATTGCTCAAGAACCTTCATAGTATTCAGCAGCAGAACATGTCAGTGAAGGAGTATTATTGTGCTTTCACTCATATCACTGACCCTCTAGTCTATGATACCGAAGGCTACTACTGCTTGCCAATCTTGTGTTGCCAAAGAGAAGTATGCTCAGCCGATGCTCATGTATCAGTTTGTGATGGGGCTTCGATCAGAGTTTGAGCCTATTTGTACTCAGTTACTCAACTATCCTACTCCACCGACTTTGACTAAGACGCTCTCTAGTTTGATTGCAGAGGAAACTCGTCTTCATTCACTTATGCCTACCTCAGGATCCTCACCACATGTTGTCCTGGGTCTTTCACAGCGGTCTGGATCCACTAGAGCTACATCCACGGGAGTGCTATTATGTTCTCATTGCAAGAGGACTGGTCATCTTGTTGACAAGTGCTTCAAGTTACATCCAGACCAGTTTGTTGATTATCATGCCAGACATCCATCTGATCGTCGTCGTGGAGCAGCTATTGGGGCACCTAGAGCACTTACTAGAGCAGTCACTACTGCCACACCTACTATGGCTTCGGATCAGTGTCTGTTATGACCTCAGTTGCACCTTTTGCCTCTAGCTCTGCTCATTCTTGGATTCTGGACTCGGGTGTCTCTTTTCATGTTATATCAGATAGCTCTCAGCTTGTTGCCTGTAGGCCCGTGACTGATGGTGCATATGTTCACATTTCTGATGGTACACCTTGCTCTATTACTCATCTGGGCATTCTCTCTACATCTCACTTCTATTCTCGATGTGTCTTTTGTCCCTCAGCATTCTATGAATCTTCTTTCTGTTGGTCAACTTATTGATATGAATTGTTTTGTTGGATTTGATGATTTTTCTTGTTTCATTCAGGATCGTTAGAGCAGAAGAGTGATTGGTTTTGGCCATCGTCGTAGAGACTCTTCTAGTCTCTATGTCTTGGACACCTTACATCTTCCTTCCATCAGTACGTCGAAGGCCTTAGTGTCATCTGCTATGTCATCATCTCGGTCTCTTGTTGGTTCTTCCTTCAGCAAGTGGTATCATAGACTTGGTCATATGTGTGGATCTCAACTCACTACTTTAGTTCATCATGGTTCCTTAGGTCGTGTCACTGTTGAGTCTAGTTTTCATTGTACCAGTTGTAAGCTGGGGAAACAACTAAAACTGTCATATTCTAGTAGTACCTCTCAGTCTTGATATCCTTTTGATTTGGTGCATTCAGATGTATGGGGTCCGTCTTCTTTCACTTCGAAGGGTGGTCATAGTTACTACGTCATATTTGTCGATGATCACTCTCGATATACTTGAATCTATTTTATGAAACATAGCTTTCAGTTGATTTCCATTTATCAATCTTTTGCTAAGATGGTTCATACTCGGTTCTCTTCTTCCATTCGTGTTTTTAGTTCTTGACTCTTGGGGAGAGTATTTTTCATAAGTTTTTTGTCAGTTCCTTTCTTCTGAGGGGCAGAGCTCCTCAGCTCTCGTGTCCTGGTGCTCATGCTCGGAATGGTGTTGCTGAGCGCAAGCACCGTCACAGCATTGCGACTGCTCATACTCTTCTTATTTCCTCCTTTGTTCCCTCACTTTTGGGGGGAAGCGGTCTTTACGACAGTCCATCTCATCAAAAGTCAGCCTTCTTCCAAGCTTCAGGGCAAGTGTCCTGATGAGGTTCTGTACAGAGCACCTAATCACCATGTTCATCTTCGTGTCTTTGGTTATGTCTACTATGTCCTTCTAACACCTTGTATAGTCCTGAGCATACGAGCTATCGTTGTTATGATCCTTCAGCACGTCGCATTTGCATCTCTCGTGATGTGACCTTTGATGACGATCAACCCTTCATTATCATCCTTCTACACATCTCACTACTTCCATATAATCCACCTCTTTTTGTGACTACCTCTCATTCCTTCACCAAACTTGCCTTCTCCAGATATACTTTATCCACCTCCATATAATCCACCTCTTTTTGTGTCTACCTCTCATTCCTTCACCAAACTTGCCTTCTCCAGATATACTTTCTCCACCATTTTCACCTTCTAGTGTGTCTCCCGCCAGCTCTACCGGTTTCTGACACTTCCACTTTTCCCTTTCACTGTAGTCGCTGACAGAGAGTTCCTCTAATCCTCCACTCGACCCTCCAGCCAGTACCACGGACTCTGACGATCGTTCTACTACATCACAGTATGTCCTGCATGATCGTTCTTATATTCAGGCACCAGAGAGATGGGGGTTTTCTCGTGCAGATGCAACATCTTAATCGAGTACCAATCAGGAGGTAGCCAGTATACCTAAATGGCAGTTGGTTGTGACTGACGAGCTTACAACATTAGAGTCTATGCACCTTGTTCTGCTACCATCTGGAGTTGTTCATATAACTTGCCAGTGGGTGCACAAAGAAAGGCCAAGTCAGATAGTGTAGTAAAGCGATGCAAGGCTCGTCTTGTTGTAAGAGGTTTTTAGTAGGCTTATGATCGAGATTATGATGAGACTTTTGTTTCAGTTGCTCATATGACTACAATCTGTACTCTCATTGCTATTGCAGTAGTACGCTCATGGACTATATCTCAGATGGATGTCAAGAATGTCTTTCTTCATGGTGATCTACATGAGGTCTATATGCAGTCACCCCCAGGTGTTAAGGCTCCTACAGGCTATGTTTATCGTCTTAGATGTGCTCCATATGGTCTCAAGTAGGCTCCTCGTGTTTGGTTCAAGCATTTCAGTTATGTGATTCTAGCTGCTAGTTTCACTACAAATGAGCATGACCCTGCCTTGTTTATTCACACTTCTCAACGGGTCGTACTTTGCTTCTGCTATATGTTGATGATATGTTGATGACATGAAATGACATGGACTATGTGGCTTTTGAAGAAGAAATTGAGTGAATAGTTTATGATTTCATATTTAGGACCATTAAGCTATTTTTAGGGATTGGGGTTTATTCTGATGGTAATGGCTACTACCTCTCTTAGCATCGCTACGTTCAGGATCTGCTTGCTTGCTCTAGTATGATCAGGGATAGAAATCCCAGGCGGTAATCGGCCTTACCGGTGGGCGACGGGATTTGAAATCCCGACCGGTTTTTCTGGAGTTTGCAAATTCAAATTTCGAATTTCGATTGATTTTTAAGCAAATTTAAACGAAATTCGACCGGTTTTTCCGGAAAACCAGAACCGGCGGCATTGATGATGCGCCGCCGTAGAAATTGCGCTGGGAACGGTTTTTCTATCCTTGGGTATGACTGATACTCGTAATGTTGCCACACCCATGAAGCTTCACATGCACTTCGTCCTACAGGCGATGTACCATTGACATATCCTTCCCGCTATCATTAGCTTGTTGGGAGTCTTGTTTATCTTACTATCACCAGGCCAGATATTGCTCATGTTGTTCATATGCTTAGCCAGTTTGTTAGTGCTCCAACCTTAGTCCACTATGGTCATATTCTTCATGTGCTGAGATACTTGAGGGCTATGTTGCCTCGATACGCGATACCTATACGGCGATACCACGATACACAATTTCCTAAAAACAATGATCCATCGATACGGCAAGTATATATGTATTTAACAATTAGAAAAATGTAAATAGGCTACGAGAGATTGAGATAATGAGCTTACCTTGATGAAAACTGTGTATTTCTTGCATCCTAGCCAATAGCCATTTTTCGGGCCGATTGAGCTCCTCAATTCCTTCCTAGCCCATCCAAATAAATCATGAAGAGTGGAGTATCCGGGTATCACCATATCCTGGTGTATCGCCGTATCGGTGTCGTATCGTGTACAGGAACAGCTGCAAAGTGGAGTATCGGGTATCATAGCTTGAGGAGACTGCGTCCAGACGTCTGTTCTATGTCAGCTCTAGCTCCACGCTTACTCTGACTCCACTTGGGCGAGTGATTCTGTTGATCACTGATCTATCACTTACTACTACATCTCTCTTGGTACTTCGCTCATTGCTTGGAAGTCCAACAAGCGGACTGCAGTGTCACGCTCTAGTACAGAGGCTGAGCTTCGAGCCCTTGCCGCTACCACCACGGAGATTGTTTGGCTTCGATAGCTTTTGGCTGATCTTGGTGTTCTTTGTGATAATCCGACATCTTTATTTTGTGACAATACAAGTGTCATCAGATTGTTAGTGATACAGTCAAGCATGAGTTGATAAAGAACATTGGTGTTGATGCATCATTTACGCGGTCTCATTATCAGCAGTCGACCATCCACCTCTAGTATGTACCATCAAAGTTTCAAATTGCAGATTTCTTCATTAAGGCTCGAACTCGGGAACAACATCGCTTCATTTACTCAAACTTAGTGCATCAGATCCTCCTGATCCACCTTGAGTTTGAAGGGGAGTGCTAAGAGTCTTGTACATATTAGTAGTCTCTCTCTCTTGGCCTATGTGGCCCATGTAGCCCATAAGACCCAACTAGTTCTGTCTATATATATCTTCTCAATAATAAATAAGATGCGCAGTTGTGAATAGCAAAAATATATCTTCTCCTCTCCAAAATCTAACAAAAGGAATAATCTATATGCATCTAAATAGAGAAGTTTAAACAAATACCACTTCAATCAAGCTTGCCCCCTCACTTAGGCCTTGGTGTCCCAGTTCACTCTTTTTCCTAGCAAAAGGACACGCATCTGGGTCGATGTCTGCACGGTCCTCTGTTATTAGACCCTGCCGAAAAGAGAACAGAGAACAGAGATGACAGTATGAGTATATATTTTCATAAGAGTGCAGACAAGAAGACCAAAAGTGAACATATACCCAAAAAAACAAAAACAAAACAAAACAAAACTAGACTGGGTCTACTACACACTGCCAATGATTCAGCTTAACGATTGGCTGAAAAGCATGGGCGACACTCTCACCAGTAACATGCATAGAACAACACTGATGCAGTTGATTTTGATAGACCAACAGAGTAGTGCACGGTTGCAAGCCCTTTTTTGTATTTAAATTATTACCCCAACAAATACCAGAGAAATCCTGCAGATGTATGAAAAGATTCTTAGTTATCTGACTCACATGGGCATCAACTATCCAGAATTGACTCCTGGCACTCTCAAAAGCAACCTCATTGTTTCCCAACATTCTTGCCATGGTCCTGCTTGCAGTATTCACCACACCAATCCCAGCACTGTAAAAAGTGTAATGTTGTTATGTCATACTTTTGAAATGCGTCTGATCAAAGGTAATGATGATGTGTTGACCTGTACAGAACGGTGCAATTTTAACTTTGTTCATACTTCCTAGATTCTTTCAGAACTGAAAGTCTGACACAGATCTTGTTAGAGCTATTATTTGGTATAGAAAACGAATTCTTAGGAAGTAAAATATGTTATGAATAATGTATTGTAAATTCAAGATGGCCCAATGGGCAATATATATAGAGAGTACAAGGAGGTTGCCATATATAGATAAGGAAACAAATAGAGTCCTATTCTAACACCCCCCCAACTCATGGCGGATCACACACTGAGTTTGGAGAGAAAATACAAATGTTGTGCCCTAGTTTGTGGCTTCGTCAAAAAAAGTCAGCAACATGTAACTCTGATGACACAAACTGCAAAGCAAGTACTCCCTCCTGCACCTGTGAGCGAGTGTATGAAGCGTCCACACCAATGTATTTGGTGAGCTCATTCTTCACTGGGTCCCGGGCAATACTGATAGCACCTATACTGTCAGACAAAAGAGTTGTAGGTCTCAACACAAGCACTCCAAAATCTGCAAGTAACCACCTCAACCAAGTAACCTCTGCTGTCACTGCTGCCATAGCTCTCAACTCAGCCTCTGCACTCGAACGGGAAACTGCAGTCTGCTTCTTAATCTTCCAGATAATCGGGAGGAGCCAAGAAAAACACAGTAAGCAAAAAGAGAACGACGATCAGAAGGATCACTAGCCCAAGTCGTATCAGAGTACGCCTGAAGCTGTAGTGAGGTGGAGCTAGGGAAAAACAAACGACGAGATATAGTCTCACGCAAGTAGCGAAGAACACGAAGGTGACTAGTGAAGATGGGTAAGACGAGCCATGAACTGACTCAAGATATGAACAGCATAAGCAATATCAGGACGAGTGCTCACAAGGTACACCAAACTCCCAACAAGATGATAATATCGAGTAGGATCCTCAGGAGGATCACTATCAGTGGCACGAAGCTGGAGGGATAGTTCCATGGGAGTCTCAACATACTTCTGCTGGGAGAGGTAGTAACCCTCAAGCATAGAAGAGACCTCAATCCCAAGGAAGTATGTAAGAGAACCAAGATCAGTCATCAAAAATTGTTCACTGAAATGCTTCTCACATATGTGATGAAGGAGGAATCATCACCAGTGATGAGCATGTCATCAACATACAGAAGATGCATTGTCCTACCCTGACATGAGACATGGACAAAAAGAGCAGGATCGTGGGAACTGACAGTGAAACCAACAGCAGTAATCACTGAGGTAAAACGTGCAAACCAGGCGCGAGGAGCTTGTTTGAGGCCATAAAAAGCACGACGAATACGACAGACATGCCCATCAGGAATAGAATACCCAGGTGGTGGCTGCATGTAGACTTCCTCATGCAAAACACCATTAAGAAAGGCATTCTTAACATCCAGCTGAGAGATAGACTACTAGCGAACAGAAGTAACCGCAACAAGAGTGCGAACAGTGGTCATATGGGCAACAGGGGCAAAAGTCTCGTCGTAGTCACGACCATACTCCTGCTGAAAACCGCAGGCCACAAGGCGAGCCTTGTAGCGCTCGATAGTACCATCAGATCAGGTCTTAATCTTGTACACCCACTTGCACGTGATCGGACGAGCATGCACAGGTGTCGGTACAATATCCCAAGTCTCCGTACGTCGAAGAGCATCAAGCTTCTCTGCCATAGCGAGCTGCCACTCAGAATAAAAAGCAGCATCACGATAAGAACTAAGCTCAATGACAAAGAGAGCATGAGCCATCGGAGCAATCCAAGACGATCAGGAGGTCGAAGGGATGTCCGGTCACGAAGGACGTAACGAGGAGCATCATTAGGAGAATCAGATGTGGCTGTCGGCAAGATACCGGGAGAGGAGACCGGTGAAGAACGAGGACGTCTGGAGTAGTGAATACCAGAGAAACAAGACGGTGGTACTGTAGGAACAAAAGGCGGTGCTGTAAGAGACAACACCGGAGGCGGAGGTACAGAATGAACCACACGAGACAGACCAGGGGAAGACTGTGATAGTGGAGAAATAAGTGAAGAATCAGAAAGAGACAACCGTGAAATCGACTCAACAGTGGAAACAAGAGAGGAAGCCGAATCTCGATAGAGGAAAGGTTGAGATTCGTCAAAGACAACGTCTCGGGAAATCCTGATCCGTCAAGCAGAAGTATCCCAGCAGCGATAACCCGTATGCTCAGAACTATAACCAAGAAACACACACTCAACTGACTAGGTCGATAGTTTAGTACGCTCACGAGGCTGCAGCAGAACAAAACAAGTACAACCAAAACACGAAGATGAGTGTACTGGGGGGCTCAAGAGTAGAGACGCCTATAGGACTGACACCCTTAAGAGTAGTAGAAGGCTGGATATTGATGAGATATGCAACCATAGAAACAGCCTCAGCCCAAAACTGTGGTGGAACATGAGAGGCAAGAAGAGTACGAGCAGTCTCAATCATATGACGATGTTTGCGCTCAATAACCCCATTCTGAGCATGAGCACCAGGACAAGAAGACTGGTAAAGAGTGCCCGCTCGTAAAGAAAGCTGAAAAGCGCCAGACAAGACTCACCAAAGTAATCACAAATAAAAGTACGAATGGCAGAATCAAACTGAGTACGAACCATCGTTGCAAAGTGACGATAGATCACAAGAAACTGACCACGATTAGTCATAGACAAAATCCATGTAAAACGGGAATAATCATCAATGAAGATAACATAAGATTTCCGCCTTTAGAGATAATAGGTGCAGGTCCCCATACATCTAAATGAACTAAATCAAAAGGACGAGAAGACAAGGACTCTCTAGAATGATAAGGAAGTTGTAGGTACTTGCCCAGCTTACAAACCTGACAAAACATGGTCGTGTCAACAATAACACGTCCAAGAACACCCTGACGAACTAATGAAGAAAGGCGGGACCCACACAAGTGACCTAAACGGTGATGCCACTGACGCAAAGACGCCAGAGATGGTAGCAGCAGTGGCGGTGGAAGTAGACGTAGAGGTGACAGGAGCAACTGAAGTGGATGGAAGGTAGAGGCGATCAAGGATGTAGAGACCCTGACGATCCCTACAGCGCCAGCCAGTCTCAAGTACCGTCCTTGTCTGTCGATCCTGGATGAAACAGGTGTGAAAATCAAAACCAACCCTACAGCCGAAATCGGTGAGCTGACCCACCGAGAGAAGCTGCATGGTAAGCTGGGAAACATGGGAAACAGTTGGAACAAAAAAATCAGTAGACAAAAGAGTGCCCTGACAGCTGACAGACAGGAGTACCGTCAGCTGTCTGAACAGAGATGGGAAAAACAGGAGGTCCGAGTGAAGTGAGAGATGTGGAGTCCGGTATCATATGGAAAGAAGCACCAGAATATAGAACCCAAGAGGTACCTAGAGGAGACGTCTGAGCTAGACTGGCAGAACCTGCTGAGCTGTGAGAGAGCTGCTGAAGTAGAGCCTGACAGAAACCTCGCTAAGAAGGTCCTTACGTGTTAGTCTGTCCTCCAGTCGAGGAAGGGCCTCCCTGCCCTCCCTTGGAGCGTGGACCTCCATGTCCTTTGTTCTACTTTTTTCGCACTGCACAACGCTGATAGTCGTACACGAAGTTCTTGCAATAATTGCACTGAACCCCGGTTGGTGCAAAAACAGGAGCAGAAACAGATACCTGAGGAGGAACTGTAGTCGAAACCGTTGGTATAGTCAAAGAAGATGAGGTAGCAAGCACAGCCGGAACAAACTGTGTTGCTAACCCGCGGCGAAGCTCCTCAGCACGAAGCGTCGAAAGAGCCTCGGTGACTGACGATCGTGGTGAACGGCTCAGCAGATTGAGCCTTGACAGGCTCAAAACTCTGGACGAAGACGGCAGACGAAATCATAAAGGCGAAGACGATCAAGATCCGCCTTCTGCACTTTATGACACTCCTGGTAGAGCGGAGAAGTCAGCTTATCCAGCTGGCGCCAGCCACTGGCCAGAGCTCGGAAGAAATCGCCAACGGAGGAGTCCTCCTGGCGAAGCGTCTCAAACTCACGCTAAAGTAAAAAGAACTGAGTATCACTACTCTGCTGGTATCTCTCGCGCGAGTATTCCCAGATCTGAGGAGTGGCACGTAGACCAACAATATCTGGCTGGATGGAGTCGTCGACGTTGACCACCAGGATGGCTCAAACACGGGCCTCATCAAGACACCAAAGACTCAAAAGCGCCTGCGTGGCATACCAAAAGCCTCATCGCCAGCCGCGCAGCGATAGCAATAGCAGCCTTTGCCTCCTTGGCAGCCTCATCTTCTGCAAGAGGTGCAGTAGGCCAGTTGAGAGAAGGCTGAACCGGCGACGGCGGACAAGGTCGAGCACCAGTAACATGTCCCCAGAGGCGGAGACCAACGAGTGTGATCTCCATGAGAGATGACCACAATCTGTAGTTCGTCCCTTTAAGCTTTGTTCCCGAGAATGGGATCGCAACTGCTGGAACATAAGCCATTGGTAGGCGACGCTGGACGGCGCGGCGACCAAGGCAACGAAGTCTAACAGGCGGCGCTGGACGGCGCAGCGGCTAGATCAACGCTTTTTTTAAGGCCGGCTCACCAAGGTGGGCTTACAGTCGAGCCGGCTTATAAGCCCACCTCCTCCTCAAAGAATTAGGGTTCCCTGAGGGGGCGGCAGCAGAGGCAGCGGGCGGCCCGTAAGGCGCGCAGAGCGGCTCGAGGGGCGACGGCGGGCGGAGGCGGCCCGGGTGAGCGGCGACGGCGCCAAGATAGATGACGAGCGGACGACGCAGAGGTCGAGCGACGTCGTCCTTGACTGGAAGGCTCATGGCGATCGTCGGCGGCGGCGAGCGCCGGCGGCGGAGATGCGGCGACTGAGACGACGGCGACGGCCTAGAGACGATCTGAACCGACGGCAGAAGGCTCGGCGGCGATCAAGCGTCGTCGAATGGCGACATCCGGCTCGCAGAGATGCAGATGGCTCGAGACGACGGCGACGGCTTGAGGCGACGAAGAGCGCTTTGGCAATGACGGGCTTGGCAACGGCGGCGACAGCGGAAAGAGCTAGGTTTGCCCTAGCTCTGATACCATGTTATGATTAATGTATTGTATATTCAAGAGGGCCCAATGGGCAATATATATAGGGAGTACAAGGAAGTTGCCATATACAGATAAGGAAACAAATAGAGTCCTATTCTAACAAAAATCACCAATCATTTGTACTCTAATTTTATAATTGGGTAAAAATCGGGTATGTTCCGAACCTGCCAGCACCTGCAACAACAATCTTTTGCTTTGGGAAGTCTAACATTGGCCTTCCTTGTGCCCTTACAGCTCCTAGAAGACCAGCTATTGCAACGCCAGCAGTTCCCTTTTTACATAAAGAATAGTCATTTCAAGTATGATATTTTTTACTATTCTAGATAATGCACCAAGGGACTACTACTAACAAGAACAAAAGGGTGTATCCAGCAATAGTAAATGCTCAGAAGACAAACCCTCAGGCATGATTTTAACAGAAGTGCTTGAAGATGAAGATATGTTGATGAATATTGTAAGTATAACTGGAACTTGTATTACTGCAGGGCACAGCAGTTGTCTTCCATGAGCATAGACAGTAGTGCTCAATGTAGATAACAGACATATATCTGCTAAATACCCCATATATATTCAAAGGTTATCTACAAATTTAAAAAGACCAAAAACTTTTTTTGGATATTTTTTGGGCAAGTATTGCAGATCTTTGGAAACATGGAAAGCATCAGTATATCTCCAAAAAAAAAGTATCATAGCCCAAGAAATAAAAACTTACAAATTTACATAAATAAAACTATTTATTACCTGGACATCGTCATTAAACATGCGATAAGTCTTCCTGTAACGCTGCAATAACCTGAAGGCCCACTTGCTTTGGAAATCCTCAAACTATGAGAACATAAGAAAAGTACTTGTGAAGATATTCCAGCTAAAGCCACATGAAAGAAAAAAGTTGACCAAGCACCGAACACCAAAAGAACACCTGTACAATCACATTGGGCCAACGAGAAAAAACAGCTTCCATGAATTCATCAATAACTGCAATGTATTCTTCTCCCTCAAGACGGTGTTCTTGTAGCCCAAGATCTGTATAATACGAAATTTAGAAAAGAATAACAGAAAACACCTACTAAATCGCTTGCTGGCGATCTAGTAAATAGAATTTGAAAATGTGCCACTATCTGCGTCAAATCAAAAGGAAAATTCTAGAATATTGCTTAAGTGGAATTAAGAACAAAAAAAGTAACCCATTCTCATGAGCCGGTAAAGATTACAATTTAACATGTTTACACATCTTCTCATGGAATTTCTGAAGCAATCTAAAACACAACCATAATGGTGAGTAGGTGACTTTGATGTCTACATCTATGCTCTTTTCCCTCCAGAGAATAGAGGGTTGTCGTGTTTTTAACATGACACATGCGAAAACTAGAAACTTAACCATATACTTTAACAGACAAAAAAATATACTTCAAATATTGGAAATCCAACATTGAAATGTTCGAACAAGATCTTACAAAGAGGGTCCTTGAGGAGTTTATCATTGTTTGTTCCCACATCAATCATAACTGGAAGAACCTAGAAGAAAATAAGAACGTAATTAAAAAGGGAACATTAATATAAATCATGCTAACCCCATGAGAAGCAAGTAAACAATAGGAAATAAATAGTAGTAGAGCACATAGAGACTTTATAACACCTAAGCAACGAGCGTTATATGCTGGTGCCAAACATTAGTGAGGTAACGTGTCAACGTGATTTATAGTCACCCAGTCTTATATGATGCAAAGGGGCTAACTGGCACAGTTTGATAAATATATTTCATCTTAATTTGGTATAGAAATGAGCCAAAACTGGTAAGATTCTAGAAGTTATTTTTATCTCCCTGAATTATGATGCAAACATTATCAGATAAGTAACGCAAACTTTATTTCCGATCTATAAAAAAAATCCCTGTAGATGTTAAATATGGTATTATCGTTTTATAAGTCCATTTTAACCTCTTCAGAAAATGTGCTTCATTGAGAAATTTCTTAGTTTGGCTGATTAAGTCCTGCAACATAAACCAACACCGAACAAACAGAGGAACACTGCAGTTTCCAATCATCAGAACATTATATCACTTAACAATCTTGATATTTACATTATAAAATAGTTCACCAATGTACAGTACATTTAAAAATGGAAGATGGAGAAGAAGGTACCATAAAAACGTACCCTCTGAGGATTTATTCCAGCAGCAGCAACATATAAATCCAGCTTTCCAATAGCAATGCCAATACCTTGCACTCCCAGATCACCCAGGCCCAATATCCTGCTTCCATCAGTCACCACAATCATGTCAACCTGAAAAGATTGACCGCTTTTATTTATTTGAAAATGTAAGAAACTGTTCTTCAGCGAGATTCTCTCCTAGGAGGTCTTCAAAAGGCAAAGGCAAGATTCTCTCTTAACCCAACTGAAATATACCTTTAAGCCAATGAAAGAGATAAAGTACAGAAGATCAATTCAGTAAGTGGACAAGAACAAGTACATACCTGATCAGCTGGCCAGTTGTACACCATGGACATCATTTCCCCACGATCTTCTGCACTAAAATACATTCCCCGAGGCCGTCTAAATAAACCACTGTAGTTTTGGCAAACACGTCCAACAGTTGGTGTGTAAACAATAGGTGCATGCTCCTCAATGTTATCTATTAAGACCTATTAAAAGATCAAAATGGGGCAAAATAAGGTAACCAATTTGAAAAGGTACCTACATTCAAGATTGTGTTACTCGCTGGACTCTTGCTGTTGGTGTTAGCAAGATCCTTACTCTCATGGAGAGGATGACACTTGGAGATGAGGCAATTTTTCTTTGTTTATTTCTAACACAATGCCATGCCAACTCGAGGTTGGGGATACATATTTATAGGTCGCACAACCACCAAGCATATGCTAAGATGCTATCCTAAGATGTTGTCCTATGACAGTCAAGATGTCGTTTAAAGTTGTCCGCCCTATGATACCAAGATGTCAGCCCTATGACACCAAGATGTTGTCCTTAAAGTCACTGGCCATAGGACACCAAGATGTCATTCCCATGACACCAAGATGTCGCCCTTAAAGTCGCCAGACAAACCTACCCCACAAAGACCACAAGACAGGACTTATTCATCATTCTCCCCTAAGTCTTGTGCGCTGCCTTGTGGGAGAGTTGAACTATCCCGATCCTAGAGCGAGCTCGAGGAATTTTACTCTCCCAAGAGGCTTGGCGAGCAGTGTCCGCAGGTGATCCGTGGTGTTGATGTAGCTCGCCTTGATGTCGCCTTCATCCAAATGTAAATTTCTGGATGAAGCGGTACTTCACCCGGATGTGCTTGTTCGCTCGGAAAACGGGTTCTTTGCCGAGCCGAGCGACTTGTCAGCCCACCCCGAGCGCCACCGCTTCAATGTCTCGCCGAGGAGATCACCAAGGCCGAACGAGCCGTAGAAGCGCCGAGTCGAAGCTGCGGCCGCTATGTACTCGCTCACACCGACTGTGCCACCACCGCCGCTGATCGATCGCCACCTAACGCAGGCACTTGCCGAGGAAGAAGAGAATCCCGCTTGTGTTTTGCCGGTGTCGATGTCGCCGCGGTCGCTGCCATTGCATTCGATGAAGCGCAAGGCCGACACTCGGTAGTGCAAGCCGAGTCCGGAGGTGCCCGCAACGAAGCGAGGATCCTCTTCACGGCCGCGATGCTCCGCCGCTTGGTCACCGATGAACCGACCGACGAGCCGACGGCTAACGCCAACCGACGCGTGTGGACTAGGTAGCTTAAGGTCGCCCACGATGCGCCGCAGATCGCGTCAAGGCCCACCTCCTCCGCCTGCGCTCTCACGACTCGCCCACCTCTCCTCCATAGGAGAGCGGGCCGGGTTGCGGGCATGAGCCCGCCACTGACGGCGCTTTAGCGAGGCTCGGCCCAAGGGAGATATCGGAGCCGCCCCGCGGACCTCGATCCCCGTGTAGAAGGAAAGGAGCCCAAGTCGCTCATCCGAAGGCGATCTTCATCTCCGCCTTGAACGCCGACCTCGCCTCCTTGGAGCCGGTGATCAACAGTCGCCGACGTAGACGCCACCGCAGTGACGCGGCCGCTTTGCCTCCGCCGGTAGACCGCACTGTGCGCGCTCGCCGAACCCCATTTGCTTGAGGCGGAGTCCAGCCTTAGCGCTCAGTTCGCAGTGCTCGCCGAAGCCATAGAGGGCTTTGCGCAAAGTGAGAACCTTGCCTCCTTGCCGGGATGACGAATCCCGCCGCCGACGGACGTAGGCCTCCTCCTTCAAGTCGCCATGAGGAAGGCGGACTTGACGCCCATGTGATGGACGCGCCAATCCTCCCCGGGCCGCAAGCGCGAGGAGAAGACGAACGACTCCATGCGCTGACGCAGCGCTAAGGCGCCATCAAGTCGACCCTCCGCAGCATGAAACCCCGCGCCACCAAGCGAGCCTTGTGCTTGATGATGGCGCCGGCTTATCCCGCTTCACCTGAACACCCACTTATGGTGATCGCCGCGATCGGCAGAAGATCCGCCAGCCCCACGCCCGGCTCCGCCGACGCCGGCCCATCTCTCGCTTATCGCGACACGCCATGCCGCTGCTCCTCCTCTCGCCGCGGCGAACGCAGGCTCGCCGTCGTCGCCACGCCAAGCGCAGCTCGCTGAAGTCGCGGCCGCGCTGGGCCTGTGGACGGGCCGCCGCCGAGGATGTTGTCCATGGTACGATAACAGAGGCTCGCCGTCGTGGTAGGCGCCGACGCGGTCCTCGCTGTGGAGACATGTGAGTAGCGAACTCCACCACGCGCTGCTCGCCGTGGACCGGTTATCGGGGCCGATCCCGTGCGGTGGCCTCCGGCAGGTGAGAGCGGCGAGCCGGCACGGGAGCCGTGGGCGAAAGGGTGTGCCGGCGCGGCGGAGCACTCGCCGAGCCGCGGCGAGCAAGGTGTCGAGGCGGACGAGCCGGTGAAGACGAAGCCGCTAGCTCCCGCCTTCAAATGGACGAGTCGACAACAAAGTCCTCGAGTCGGTCGAACCGCTGCCCACCGCTTTGTCTCACGCCCGCCGCCGCCGAACACAACGCCACGCGAGATGCGACGCGTATTTGGTGACAGGTCGAGGATGCGAGGCCTTCGAGCCCTCCGCAGCCGGCGAACACTCCCAGTGCTCCCGCTGCCGAGCTTATCGATGTGACTAAGCTCTTGGCGAACGCGAGAGCCAAGACCCGCAGCGAGACCGCCGCCAGGCCCATGCCAAGCCTCGTGACGGCCCCGCCATCGAGCGCCTTGGTAGGCGAAGCTGCTGAGGATGTAGGCCGCCACCACCGCCTCCCCCTGAAGACACCGCAGATCCTCTCGCTGAGGAGGGCCCGAGCCATCCCCACAACCGGCCGTTGCGCCGCTGACGACACCGTCGGGCGGGTCAGACGGCCGAGAAGCGGCGCTCGAATGCCCTCACAAGCAAAGATGACGCCGATTCACCGGGCCGTGAATTCGCCGGCTTGTTCAGGCGTAAGAACGCGCAGCCTTGCGCCGACTCATTCGCGAAGAACAGGCGCTCGATGGCGTCCGCAGCCTTCTCCTTTGTCGCCGAGGACCATCACCCACATGTAGCGGAGAGATCGCCGACAAGCGCAAGAAGTGAAGGTCGTTCTCCCGGCAGGGCCGTGTCACCGCCACACAGTCCCGCGGCACGAAGCTCGAACCTTCCTTGGCTCTAAACTCGCTCGCTGGGAAAGGAGTCGCCCGCTTCGCCAACACGCAGACGCCGCAGAATCGCTCCACATGGTCAAGGCACGCAGCTCGCGACCATTTCCATGGCACCGAGCCGCCTGTGGCCTCGGGCTAAGGTGCCCAAAGCGCTGTACATCGCCACGCCGCCCCGACGAGCAACAGACAGAGGGTTGTGCCACGCAAGACGCGAAGCATGTAGAGTCGACGGCGCCTCGTTACCTTGGCAAGAAGGCGGCGACGAAGATCCCAACCAAGAAGACTGCGCTCGATCTCGACACGAGCCGCTTCATCGAGCCGCCCAAGCCGATGATGAGTTCCGCAGACGGGATAGACGCCGCGAGAGTACCAGGCTCACCGTATATGGCGGTGAAGATGACGGAACCGACGCTCTTGATTTCCACACGAGGCGCCCCCAAACTTGATTTGAGCTCTCTGACGCCGAAGTCAAACTCGACGAAGAACTCCTGCTGATCGGCCATGTGATGGGCGGCGCCGGTCGAGGCACCACCCATCGGCCTTGTCGCTATCGAGCCGTAGCCGAGAGGCATCCGCTTTTGGCTCGCAAGGCGATGAGAGCCATCGGGCCGGCCGAGGTAGTTCGATGCTCGCATGAGCAATGAATGAGCCACCGCTTCCTCCTCCTCCGCTGTCCGCTGCCGTGGTCGCCGACAACTCGCCCAATGACCAAGCTTGCCGCAGCTGTGGCAAGAGTCGCCTCTGCGTCGCTTTTTGCACATAGCGCCGCCTCGGCGCCCACGATCATTACCCTAAGACGCCCTCGCGCCATGCTCGGCGTTTTGCGCTGCTTGCCGCGCTTGCCATGCTTGTCGTCAGTCGGGAAGAAGGCTCCTTCTTCCTCGCCACCTTGGCCGGCGACCCACCGCTCCCGAGCGAGGAGGAGCTTCGCCATAGGAGACGGGTCCCGGAGGCGCCAGGGCTCATCGCCAACAACCTTGAGGCGACCCAACGCCTCCTCGATCGTCATCGTGAGAGGTCCAGCAGACTGATCGAGCGAGCCGCCCGCTTGTACTTCTTTGTGGACGCAATGAAGAGCTTTTCCACGCCTCTCCTCGCCAGAGGTGTCGCCGCCGAATCGCACTAGGCCTTCGCGCAATGAGTGTTGAGACGGAGAGCAAAGTCATCCACGCCCTCACCGGCTTGAAGGCCTGTGCTCCCACCCGCGCGGCGCTCGCAATGTAGACTGCGCGCGGCCGCCGATGCGCGTACGCAAATGATGGCGCCCCTGCCTCTTTGGCACCGCTTGTTGGTAAGCGAGAATCGCATCTCAAGTGGATCGCGATGATGAGAGATCCAGCCCCTGGCCGATCCCGGTCGTAGTCGACGCCGCCAGACGGATCGTGATCCCACATATGCCGCGACCGAGCTTTACCTCATCACCGCAGCCCCACTCGACATAGTTGGTCTTGGCGAGGGTAGGCCACTCGCCGGGGCCGACGCCCCGACGATACCGGTACCCGTAGTGACTACCAGTAACAACAAAGTTAACAAAGAAGAAGCATAATCATACATTGTGTGTAAATCGTCAATATTCTGCATATCAAATGCTCTTGAGAGAATGTACATGATCAATAGAAATAAAGTTGCACCTAGAGAATCTGTGAGCTGTGAAGTTACACACCTTGTAGTACATTGTTTCATTTCTGTCATGCAGTCTATTAAGGATACGCCATTTTGCTAATTGATAAGTATCAGACGGCCCATCTCTTACATATTGCTGCAGCCGTTTCAGGTCAACCACTGTTATCGAAGTAAAAAGAAGTAAATTCACCGCTCACATCAACAATTGCAGAAGTGTTTGTCATATATATTGATCATTTCGTTTTGGTGCTTTTCACACATGGCCCATGGGAAACTCGGCTAACCTAGCACTAAGCCCTCATACACAAGCTCTGAATGAAAGTTGCAGGTTCAGCATCCAGCTTTTCTATACAAACTTTTTGTCCAGATCGTATGCAACTTTTCAAAGGTACAATCTGTTGGAGCTTATTTAGCCAAGAAGCTGGGTTTAAACTTTGGAACTTGACCGAACTGGGCTTTAACACAAAGCATGCACTTACGACAGAGATCAAAAATAAAATTTATCCTGCAGATCCTCACCAATGCATGACAAACACTGAAACACACGTATAAGACACTAGTGTCACCCACATCCAAATTCACAATGTCTATCAATTGGAGTACTAGGTAAAGTCACTCACCAAACCTCACCCAACACCTAGGGATCGATCGATTTGATCACCATCCACCAAAATACCTCCCTACGCAGCACCGACCAATCCAATTCGATAGAGGAGCAACCGAGACCCGAAGTAAGCAAGGACGGGGAGGGAAGAAGCAAACGATCAGGGGGGCGTCATGCCGTACTGAATCGATCGATCTGCTGCTGCGAGGAGACGACGTTGGGCGGGAGCAGGCCGCGGAGGCCGAGCCGGTCCCTCTCCGTCATCGAGAACGCCGTGCCCTGCAGAACCCCGACACACACGCACGCATCACTGCATCAGGCCAACACCGCAAAACCCAGACGGAACAGGAGGCGCGCGGGCGCACGTACCCGGTTGAACCATGGGTCGTGGAGGATGTCGGAGCCGCGCTTGTGGAGGACGACGGGGCGGTGGCACTCCGAAGTCACGAACCCCCGCCGCTGCAGCCGGAGGAGGAGGAGGTTGGAGGCGAGGGATCGGCGGAGGTTCCGCGAGACGGACGCCGCGTTCGCCATCCCCGCGCCGGCTGGCTCTAGTGGAGGCTTGGGCCGGTGGTTCCTACCAGTGGAGGGAGAAGCGGAGTTGTAGCATTTCTTCCCCCCGTGTGATGTGTGATGTGTTCGAATTATTCTCCGGTTTTCGTGGGGAAGACGCTGGGATCTGCCGGTCGCGGCTGCCCGATTGGCTGACCGCCGAGACACCGACGCAGCTAAGAGGAGCCCGATCTGCCCTGCGTCCGCGGGTCCGTAAAGCGGCGGAACGACTTTTCCGTGGTCGCGACCGGTTCATCTCAGCTCGTGTAGGTCAGTGTACCGGTCGTAGCTCGGAACCATAAAGCAGGGTTGAAAAACCAAATTTCAAAGTTTGCATTTAAATTTCGCTTTTGCATATCGATAACTTTGCTTAGAGCGTGTGCTAGCTTGAAAAAAGTTACAAAGAAACTATACGAAGAAATAATAGCATATGTGCTGAGTAGTAACGAATGATATATTTTGTGTATAGTGTAAAATCATAATGCGGCATCATGAGAAAAAAAGAGAGAATGGTTAAAATAACATGTTAACATGTGACGAAACTAATATATTTTTCCTCTTTTATATAATATATCACATACAAAATATTTTGAGATAAAGAGTGATACATACTTATATCGTAACTTTACTTGGTTACAGATCGGACGACGAATAGTCGCATGTCTTCCACGTTTTTTTTTACTTTGCTACAAATTAGATGAGGAATATCACAGTGTCTCCCACACTTTGGCTCTATTTCTAACATGCTTAGTTTTTGCTAATTCCTAGCTTAATATACTTTTATTATCCTAAGTTCTAAATATGTATTCATGTGTAGATCTCCTTAATTTTATACACAAATTATGTTCTCTATTAGGCTATGCGGTGGCTTTTCAATAACCCTTATTTTATTCTATTTTTAGATATCACACTTATTGATGTTGTAGAAAATGAACCGCTGTATATGTACTATGACTAAGAGAAATGTTGAGAGGAGCTACACAGGGAAGCGAAAATACAATCTAGATGAGGCATACAAGATTGCCAAATATTTCAAGAAACTAGGAAATATACAAAACCAAATATAAAAACAAACCTAGGGAATATACAAAACCAAATAAAAAAACGAACCCTGACGAAAGGAAGCCAAAGAAGAGGAGTTGGTATGCTGAGAAGGCCCATTTGATGATATGAAACTAGATAAGAGTAGTTTTCACCTAGTCCTAGTGACAACGATGATGCGCCACAGTGGTGGAAAGACGATTGTTCCTGAGAGCAAACAATCTCATAAAAATGTGTCATATATGTTCGCATATGAAAAAAAAACATCGCATGTGCAATGCAATGATTTGACTCAATGAAAGTTCATAGAGTGGTGGTGGCATAGGGTGATAATGATCTTTTGAAGAACTCCTAAAACCTTAACAATCACGTCTTCCTCATACTACGCTGTCGGCGCTAGCACTCCAGCGCGTGGTATCCATGCCCTGTACGTGTGGATATCTTGGAGGTGTTATTACGAAGCATCAGCACTAGGACGATCCGCAACTTGTGATGGTCACAAAACTCAAAAAGAAGAAGCACAACGAGTACGACTACGACTACATCAACTCGTTGCGTCGACTCTACTTCTGCTATGAGTCGACGCGTCTAGTGGTAATCTCATGATCTATTACTAGCGGAGGTTCCTTGGTTGCACGGTAAAAATTTTTGTTTTGTGCTATCGTAGTCTGCCCGTAACCCTACACCTTTATCAAAGCGTTACCTTTTTGGTTTGGTGAGAAGGCTTTGGGGTCATCTTGGGTCTTAAGTGCTTGACCTGCACAGAAGGCAGATTAGTTTATCTGGTCGGAAGCTCGTCGACCAATTCTAGGTATTTCCAAACACATCCATAAGCTATTTTTCTATCTCCTCGAACCGTGATGACTCCTTTTGATCCTGGTATCTTTAAACTCTGATAGTCGTAATGCGTAGGTATCAGGAATTTAGCTAATATCGGACGACCAAGGATCCCATTGTATGCGGTTTTAAAATTCACCACATCAAACGGGATCTTTTATGTTCAAAAGTTGTCAGGTTTTTCGAATGTGATCGATAGGGACAGTTGTTCTATCGGTTTAGCAGTAGAACCAGAAACAAGACCATGAAAAGCATACTTCACAGGTTTTACTCTCGACCTGGTAATTTGCATTTATTCCAATGCTACTGTAAACAGAATCTTTAAAAAATTATCTCCATCTATCAAGACTCAATTAAATTTACAACTGTTAATAGTTAGTTCAACTACGATAAGGAACCTACCTGGTCGAGTTGATGGGATGGGGCAGTCTTCTTTGATGAAAGAGATAGTTGTCTCTGACCACCTGGATGGCTCGACATCGATCGAAGACTCAGCAAGGTTCACTTCCCGCTTCACAGCCTTCAGATGCCGCCTTGAGTCGTACGAAGAGGATCCTCCGAAGAAAATATCCACAGTGTGTTGCGGCTCTTGATACTCCATTTCTTCGTCGCCATCTTTGTCCTTCTTGGAGTTTGGTTCTCCGAGTTCATGTATAGTGAGAAAGGGACCTTTACATGAATAGTAATCCTCCAGTTTCTTTTGTCAGGCTCGGCAGGTGCGCAGATCTTACCCTGCTGCCTGGTGAAGTAGACACCACTTCTCATTTTTATCGTAGTCGTCGGTCAGAGCCTTTGACTTGTTTTGACCGGAAAAGTCTTGCTTGTCCTAAGAATTTTTTTTCTAGAATCGCAAGGACTTCTTTATTATCGAGCTTGCAGTTCTTGTTACACTTGAGATACTTCTTACTTTTCTTCCCTTGTTTCTCCAAACCAGGTCAAGGGATTTTATCTTTTCGATCAATAGCTTCGCACAATTCAACCGCCTGACTAGCGGCTGCATATTTGTCAGCCATGTTGAAAAGCTTAACGGTCATTTATGGATGATTCATGGCGATATTCTCCATAAACTTTCGATTCCTCGTCCCTACTTTAAAAGCCTAGATAACAGAAGATTCTCCGACCTCTGGGATAGAGTTTCGAACCTAGCTAAACCTCTTGATATATTGTCGAAGAGTTTCATTGGTCTTTTGCCTGATCCGATAGAGATCGTCTTCTTTTTCAGGGCAATTGTACGTCCCCTGGAAGTTGGCGATCACCATATCACAGAGTTGCTCCCAAGTGTAGATAGATCCGACCGGCAGGTTGAACAACCACGACCGGGCAGACCTTTCAAGGACCGTGGGCAAGTAATTTGCCATCACGTTGTCATTACCACCAGCAGTTTTGATGATGGTAGTGTAGATCTGGAGAAATTTTAATGGGTTCTGAGTCTTATTGAACTTATCTATGTTGGCTGGTCGAAACCTGTCCGGCCAACAGATAACTTGAAACCCTGCTGAGAACGCTCGACAACTTGTTTTGGAGTCGTGTTGCCTTCTTTGAAAATGAGTTGTATTGTAATCGATTATGGATCGGTTCCTTAGATTAGCATATCTAGTATCCGGTGTTCCAACCCGATCGTGGACGTTAGCATAACGCCTCCGACCACCTACTTGGTTCAGATGGTGGCGAAGGTCATCAGAACCAAGAGGTCATTCCTCTTGATGATGATGAGGAGTGATTGCTGAGAAGAGCCGTCTTCCCTCGTGATTCCCTGGTTGAAACCTTCGAGGGGTCTTGGTACCGTCCGATCCTCTGTCCGACCATGTTGTCCTATGCTGATGGAGAAGCACTGGGACAAAGTCTTTGTGTGACTTTGCGAGCCCCTTTGCTCCCAGTACATTTTCGTACACTGCATGGTTTGATGGAGGGTCTCTAACGCCTGTCCTGCAAGTTGAACATAACCCGGAGTCTCTGCTAAAGCAGGATCTGAGTTACTCAGAATGTCACGAACTTGTTGCGGGTTTTGAAGGGTTACCGAAGGTCTTAGAGTATTTTGACTAGCATTGGGTGTTAGATGAGTTGAATGTTCTTCCGACCTCTCGTCTTGCCTTGTCCGACTTATCACACGTTGTGAGGTAAGAACAGGTGAATTAACTAATCGATGTCCATCAATTCGATTGTCATCGGCAGGTGGTTTTTGAGCGCACGTACCATCTCCATCAGAATGTGATGGCGGGTTAGGCTGTGGAGGATTACACACGTTAACTTGATTGGTATCTCCGATTGCATTAACTTGGTGCCTCCAATAGTGGCCTTCCGATGAGCTCCCGTCGTAGTTAAGGGAGAGACTTCCAGAGCTTCGGCAAGGAGCCTCCACGACAAAGAGTGGTTGGAGATTACCACCTTTGGCGGGCTTTGTGGTGGATTAAGCTTGATCCGGTGGATTGCCGATTGTATGCTGAACCTTATCATTCCCACTTGGCCTTCGACTAGTGGCAAAGGTAACTTCATTGACACTCTCACCAAGTGTTGGTTGGCCCTTGAATACGTAGGAGCCTTTGGCGAATACCGGCCGCCCATGATAATATCAAGAGTACGTTGATTTTCTGATGCTGGGCTACTGTCGCCGTTCTTGCTGGTCGGATTGATCGAGCTTGTAGAGGCATTTGGATGTTTCAAACTGGTCGGAACGACTGGTTCCTTCGGAAGCGCCACGGATGGTAGTGGTGAATCATCATCCATCCGGTCGATCTCGCTGGTCTCAGCGAGTGGCGAGCCAACGGAGGAGGATGATGATGACATCCCATTTTCTTCCATGGTGCGTATGCATGCGTCCATGTCGAGGTCGGAGTAGTCCGGCAAGTCGAACCAGTTTTTCTCATCCCAAGTCCTTGCCATGTTCGCATGAACGATGATGGAAGCGAAAGGAGTGAATGAAGAATGCTTGAGCAAAGTGATCTTCAAGAACCCAACGCTTTCTTCCCCACGGATGACGCCAGCTGTCGACGATCGAGTAGCCGATCTTACGAAATAAAATAGAGAAAAATGGTAAAGAGTTCTTAAAAGAGAATATGATTGATCTTTATTGCTATGAACGAGATCTTTTGTAGGGGGTGCCTTCGACAAGGCGGTGGACTAATCATAATTACATTGAGCGTAGTGCTTGCTATACTATTGAATCAGAGCAGAACAATGAATCTAGCGTTGATTGTGATGCTTTAATCCAATGTCCTTGTTGCCCATTCCCCATCTTTAAATAACCATCGAAGATGTTGCAGTTATTCCTAGAGAAGACGTCTGTTAGAAGTGATGCATTCGGTCAGAGGGTCAGTTACAGTTAATGAAATAGTAACTGGTCGTCGGTTAGCGTCTGTGAGACACTCAACCGTATAGTAGTTATTGTTAGTATCTTAGGACCATGAACCATCACATGGTATGGAACATATATGTCACATGTTCCATTTGTAACATAGTAAGAATATACTTGGAGTTAGATTCAGATGCCAGTTCAAGGCTTATTTGAGCAGTCATCTGGTCGGGGACTGGGTACAGAACCTCATCTGACCAGGGTACCCATAAGTAACATTTGGAATCCTTATGACCACAGGGTCGGTAGCCTTAGGGTTATGACTATAAAGACATATGATCTTTTAACTATGTATTAAAGTAATACACAGAGATTTCAATCCTCGTCACCTTGCATACCTTTAAGAAGATCAACACATGATTTTCTATGTCGAAAATGGATCAGCACACGCTTGACATCAATTATCTAGAAAAAGGTATGCACAAAATCTTAGGTGGCAGAGGAAACGGTTGCACATCATAGAGCACATGACACACATATACATCACTGGCCATACCAGAGCAGGGGCAACGGGGAGAAAACTATTGTGGGAACCTCCGGAGCTAGAGGGAGCTCGACGATGGCATCAGCAATGATCGCGACCTCGATGGGGTGATGATCTGAGGCGCAGGCTAGAGAGCGGTGGAGTGAAAGGAATCAAGTGCAGTTTTAGGGGCGGAAATGGGTTATTGCGGTGGAGCGGAGGCAGAACATGGCCATGGGAGGTCATATGGCTACAAGAAAAAAAGCCAGCACAAGAAAGATTAGAGGCGGTGAACACCACCCGAGTAGCCAAGGGGAAAACCCAAATTAAGGAGAATAAAACAAAAAAAAACAATAGGCAAGAACCGTCTCCCTCTTCTCAATAATATTTGTAAGTAACATGAAGAAAATAGCTAACTGCTAACATTCTCCCTCTTCTTACCGACAACTTTACAACATATATTCAATGAGCGCCTAGCCTAACTAAAGATCTCAGAATATACATTCAATTTGAGCCTAACACCTATCTCTTAGAAATCTACGTGCAAGGAACACGTCACTACAATATATTGCACTAAATTAGTCACAAAAATGGGATTCACGGAATTATAGGCTTCGCTCAGATTTAGAGGGATGAAATTAACAGGAATATTTGGTTACCTCGAACACAACATAGCGATCCTTCTTGTTTGTTATAAGATCTGCTCATATAAGTAAATTGCGCCATCCAAGAAGAAACAGCAAAAGGAGAAAAAAAAAGCAAAACAAGAGAACAATACTATGTATAAAATATAGGCAAAAAAATTGAGCTTCTGTCACAACAGGAACAACCCCATGGTAAACAAACAAAGAAAACAAAGGGGGTCACACCAAAAATACCAGACAATAGACACAAGAACGCGGAGGCAAGCAAAGATGCGACATCGTACGTCGGCGTAGGCCACGAGGACATCGCAGCGCAGGATCTCCACAATCAAGGCAACGACGATGCCCGCTACGTAGTGGAGCGAGGGGGCAGTTTGAAAACTTGCATCCTCTCCACCCCACGAATCATGGCGACTGGCGGGCATATCGTGTCGCCCGCCCAGTCTAGCCAATGCCCTCCAGAGTTCAACACCCCCTACTACAGACCTGCTACCACGATGTAGCTCTGGCCAACATCCTCTTGACGACTGATGTCGCCGCCTTGAGCAAGAAGCGACGAGGGAGAGAGAGGGAGCAGGCCGGGGCGCGCTAGGGAAGTAGAGAGGGTGAGAGGGCGAGGAGGCGGCATCGAAAGATAGGAGAGGGTGAGCGGGCAGAGTGGCGGCCGTGTCGCCGCCTTGAGTTGGCAGAGCGGCGGCGTCAACGGACCTGGTACCACGCCTTACCTCCGATCGACATCCTCCTGACGACAGCTGCCGCTGCCTTGAGGAAGAAGCGGTGGAGAAGAGGGAGGGAGCAGGCCGGGGACACGAGGGAAATGGAGAGGGTGAGGGGGCCGATAAGTGGCGTTGGAAGATAGGAGAGGGTGAGCGGGTGGAGCGGCAGCATCACCTATGCAAGTGTAGTGCGGGGGGGTTAGGGTTAGGGGTGTGGAGCAATCGAGGTGGGGTGAGTGGATCTGGGTTGTCCATGCCGAAGCTGCGATGGAACGGCTTTGCACTCTTCCAACTGTGACTGTACAATTACGGTGCGACAGTTGCCGAGAGCGGGACCTCAATGCGATTCTGTAAACCACGAGTTTTTTTCCACAAAAACAGGGACGTGGATACGCCGAGACGGTTTCTCTTCCCATTCTCCGATCCTCAGCCCCCGCAGGCTCTCGCTAACAAACGGCAGGCTGTTATCTCGGAGTCGAGGCAACGCCAGGCGCGCAACGGGGAGAGCGGAGCGCATCGCTCGCGAGAGAGGAAGGGGCAGGGCGAGAGCTTCGGGGAGACAACCACCCATACCGCGGGCGTGAGCGAGCCAGAGAGCGAGATCCCCTTCGCCCTCTCGACCCACCCGCCCCTGCACGCCGGATCCAATCCGATCTGACTTCGCCGCTGCCGCACGCCGGAGAAGGGAAGACGACGAGGAGGAGGACAGGAGATGGCCCCCGTGTCGGCCCTCGCCAAGTACAAGCTGGTGTTCCTGGGCGACCAGTCCGTCGGCAAGACCAGCATCATCACCCGCTTCATGTACGACAAGTTCGACAACACCTACCAGGTTCGTCCTCCTCGATCTTTTCGCCTTCCCCAATCCCGTGCTTGTTGTTTGTTTGATTTTTCCGTTTGCTTGTCGCGAACCGGGGTTGAGGCTGGATCTGATCGGGCCAGATCCGGCGCGAGCGGGCGGGCCTTTGGTACGATCTGGTTCCGTGGACTGGCGATTGGATCTGTCGATCAGGCACGCGGAGTGTGGTGGTCGTCTAGCCGTTCTTGGCCGGGGCAATCCGATGGTTACGGCATCTGATTCTGTGTATTTTTTTAAAATGTCTGTGTGCGTGTCACGAAACTATGCAATGCTAATGCTCATGATCTCTAATTGAGGAAGATGAATTGGCATGTTGCCGATTCGTGTGTAATCGGTACGATGTTATTTGAGGTGAATTTTGGGATTTAACGTGTGAGAAATTATGCCGCGGTCGGTGGTATCATTGGATCTCAGCATTGTTCGGTGAAAAATATGTCCGGTGTGCTTGAGGCCAAGCTTTTCAGTGCACTGACACAATGATTGGGTTGGGAATGGCCTGCCCCAGAATTCTGGGCGTTGCAATGCAGGGAAAGAAAACCAAGAGTTTTGTTAATGGCCTCTAGGTGAGAACGAAGTAACGTGATACCTGTGATCCCAATTTGATATGGAGCCTTTGCCATTTCTAGGGGATTGGCACTGTGCGCTATTCACGAGCCTAACACTAGCCCTGCTTTCGCACAATTGTTAATTATCACTCAAAGACCTTCAAGGCAGTGTAGAATAGATGCCATAATCTTGAACTTCTTCATATGTACATCTCCTATAAACATGTTGTTCCTGATGAATGATGCTGGTTGTTACCCTGTGATGTGGGGTTGTGATGATGGTGTTCTGATGCTTAGTTTTTTTGGACACTCGTGGAATTAAAAATAAAGTGTTTGGTTTTTTTACAGTAATCTTTTATTCTTGCTCAATTAATTGTGTGCTTACGTTTTGTCCCCTTGCAAACAGGCTACAATTGGTATTGACTTTCTGTCGAAGACAATGTACCTTGAAGACAGAACTGTGAGACTCCAACTCTGGTATGGTGACAGCTTTTACTGCATTACTGACAAGTCGGTCTATCCATAGTACTGCTGAGTGCTGACCTTCATCATGTGTATTTTTGTTCTTTACTTTTCAGGGATACAGCTGGTCAGGAAAGATTCAGGAGTTTAATTCCAAGCTACATCAGAGACTCTTCAGTTGCTGTTATTGTATATGATGTTGCAAGTATGCTCTCTCTCTCCCATGTCCTTTTTTCACCAGCAGCTGTTTGGAAACCCACAAGCATGCAGCACATAAATGATTTCTTAAGCAAATTTTGATGTCAGATGTGCAAAAGTTGCAATTTTGACTAGCAACTTCTTTTTAGTTAATTTCAGATTAAATACAATTGTTCCAATCTTTCCTCTTTTCCCTTATTTTTTCTTTCATGCTGTAGGCAGGCAGTCTTTCTTAAACACTTCAAAGTGGATAGAGGAAGTTCGCACTGAGAGGGGCAGTGATGTTATCATTGTGCTTGTTGGGAACAAAACTGACCTTGTTGACAAGAGGTGAGGGTGGTTCAAATTGTTATCTGTTTTATGTAGCTTTTATTGGTTGTTCGGTTTATCTATGGATGGTAACGAGTGCACTTTAGTTGCAGTAGTACCATTTGATACCCCTTGGTTCCATGTGATGTCAGATGTAGTTCTCCAGATGTCTTTTGTGTTGTTAACCCTATGTGTACCCAAATTTGCAGTTTGATTGTTTTATATATGACAGAACCGTATGCTGACTTAATGCTATAGTGATATGCTTTTATTTGCACCGTCATTGAATTCTAGAGTAATTCAACACAAACAATCATATCAAGCAAAAAATAACTAGCACCATTCTGATTGTTTTACTTTGGAATTTTTAGTTGATCAGAAAAATCACACACTATGAGTATGACAAGTGGGACCTCGGTTCCCATGTCAGTTTTTAAGATATCTGCTTTTTTATTTATTCAGTCGCATTTTGGTGTGTGCTTTTGGAATGAGGTGCATATGGTCAGAACCTCAAATTTCATGATCTTTAATCTCCTTCTCCATGATAGGTTAAATTGGCCATTGGGATATTTAAAATCTTTGACTGTCTTTAAATGAAGATTTACATGGCTATAAATTATATGCTATTGCTCAATATTTATGGTCAATTACTTGTAACATGAACTAATGTATGACATATATTGATATTTTTTTATGCTTTTGAGTTTTGAGCCTTTTTAGGACTTCAGTCATTTGAGTGTGTTTATTTCCTGCTTAGCTACGTTAGCTACATTACCAATGATTTTCTACCTCCTTGAGGTCCTAATTTGATCTGTAGAAATATGTTGTTCGCATATCTTTGCTGAAGTTCTGTTGTTTCTCATGCAACAGGCAAGTCTCCATAGAGGAAGGGGAAGCCAAGGCAAAAGATCTCGGTGTGATGTTTATTGAAACCAGTGCTAAAGCTGGTTTTAACATTAAGGTATGCTTCAAGAAATAGATTTTTCTTGTGTATTTAATTTAGTACAAGTAGGCTTCATGTTGGATAACATGCTTATAGAGCTGGCTAATTTTTCTAAATGCTCAAAGCAGTGTCCTTTTCTTTTAGAAATGTAAATATGGCTGATGTAATGAATGGGTCACATCTCATCCCTTTTTTTTGCAAGTTGATTAACTTGTTTGTTTTGTATTAAACGCCACAAATTTGTACCAGGCACTGTTCCGTAAGATTGCCGCTGCACTCCCTGGAATGGAGACCCTTTCATCATCAAAGCAGGAAGACATGGTTGATGTGAACTTGAAGTCCAGCAACGCTAACTCATCCCAGTCGCAGGCCCAATCTGGGGGATGCAGTTGTTAGCTCCAGTCCCTAACACTCGTAGCTCATGATGTCAAGACCCCGCGCCATCAGACAGTACCCCTGCTGCTTCTGTCAGGAAGGAGGGTTGATTGTCTTGCGCCAGTGAATCCATGGAGTCTTTGATTCAATGACCGAACCATTTGCATTGGAAAGATACGTTTTATGAGTTTTTAGTATTTTGTCAGTGGCCTAAACTAGCAACAGTGTATAGTTGGGTTGGCACTGTGAACTCCTATCGCTTGAGCCGAGTATTAGAGTTAGTGATTTGTTTATGTTCAACCTATATTTTCATCTCCCATCTTGTTGCAGTTAGACCGAGTCATGTTTTCTACGGTGTACTGAACATATATTGGAATTTTTGTAAGCTATAATAAGGCCTACATCGCAATAGCCATATGTTATCCCTGATATTTGAGCCTAGAAAAGTTCTCTTCTACAAAAATGTTTGGACAGTGGAATTCCAGAACCCAGACAGCCATGTGTTCTGTGTGCGATCATAGCAAACCTTCGAGGATGACACTCCCTTTTTGCTACACGTGGCCGGCGTTCGGAATGCGAGAATTTTGTAACAATTATTACTTATTCTCATGAATTCACGTGTTCTAATAATGCAAGTGGCGGGGCAGAAAAAAGCAACCAACCAAAACCGGAGATACGCCAGTGGTGGGGCTAAAAGAAGAAGCGACCAAAACTGGAGATCTGTTCCTGTGTTTACCATGCTCAATCTACACTCTAGATGCTTGGTCCGGTCTACACCGTCTTCACAATCCTAAAGCATCCTCTTTCTCCCCTCCTTCTATTGCCAGGTTATCTGAATTCGATAGGATCCAAATATGTTTTCGGACTTTTTTCTTTCACCTGAATAGTAGTTTCTTCACAATTTAAATTCTTACAAACATAAAAAATGATACCGGTGCAAATATGGCTTAGTTTTTCCATCAGAAATCTTGTCTATTCACATCTGAATTCGGTAACGCAATCAATTTATGTTCCTTCAGCTTGACTCATCGTGTCACAGATTTATCGTGTTGGACGCAAGATTAAAAGTCTATTATTATCTTGCAGTTTACAAATTTTGTAAATTCAACCGAATGGAGCGGTTTTTTATTTGAATTCATACTCGATCTCTATTTGAATCCGTGATTGAGTCCAACAATATTCGAATGGAAAAATTAGCTCAGTAGCACTCCTATAATTGGTATTTAGAGAAATAACATCCAAATCGAGCTCAACTACAAAATAACACCACGAACAACCGAAAATCTTAAAAATAATACTACCGTGCCGTTAGTAGGTAAAAAGACTCATTTGCCCTCATTATCTTTCCTTAAAAAAATCAGCTATGAGCAAGTAGGGCCGGAGTTCACGACAGTGAGATAGTCCGAAAGGTACGATCTTTATTAATATCTATGTAACACTATTTGCTTGTTCTCATTGGATAGGGGTTAGCGTGGTAGTCCGAAACCACATTGGTGAATGCTTGGCTACATGCAGCGAGCATCTTGATGGGATCACCAAGCCAGAGTTAGCAGAATCATTGGCGTTTCTTCGTACAACAACCCTTACCCGTGATGAAGGATATCAAAATGGTATAATTGCTTTTGACTGCTTGTCTGTGGTGCAACAGATGAATTTGCTAATGCGGAATCGGCCCTCTATTGGTGTGGTTATCTCTGATATCAAGTCTATGATATAGTGCTTTTACTTGGTTGTTTTTCATCATGTTAGTCATGTGGTGAATGTGGCAGCACATATTCTATCTAGATCCTGCAAGCACTCTGTTAGCTCTTTTATTCACAATAGTGTACTAGAGTGCATACGGGAGACACTTTGGAACCACGCCCCTCCTCCCTTGTTTATTGTGGTAGTTGTCATCAATTGTGTTAATTATCGTCAACTGTGTTAGTTGTCATTAATTATCGTCAATTGTTTATATTTTTATATTATTTTTTAATAATTGTTTATTTTTAATAATTATTAATTATAATAATTATTCATGGTAATAGTTGTTTTTAATAATTACTTATTGTAATAATTATTTATTTGTCATAATTGTTTATAATAATTATTTATGTAATAATTGTTTATGATAATAATTGTCTTTAATTATGTTAATTGTGTTGATTGTTGTTAATATCGGTATATTGCGTTAATTGGGATATGTTGTCGTTAATCGTCGTTACATGCGATCAATAGCGGTAGTAATCATTCATTGTAGTCAATTGTGTTAATCCTCATTAATTACGGTAGTTGACGTCAATTGCATTAATTGTCGCCAATTGTGTTTAGCGCCATTAATTATCGTCAATTGTCGTTAGTTCTCGTTAAATGTTGTTAATTACGTGAAACGACATCAAACAAGCTGTTAATGTTCTCAGTGGTATTTCAAGCATTTCCCATCTCAAAAGCTGCAGACAGCTAAACATCAAACGTCTTTAACCCTGTCTTCAGCCCTGTAGCTGGTCGGAACTCGGAAGTCGTTTTTCAAAAAGCCATAGTCATGCCAAACAGGCTCTGCCTGTCTTGCATCTGTGTCCACATAATCAGTACACAATATGTTATGGCACGGAATCCACGACATGACATTGTAGCAATGCCTTGCGCTAGCAGTGTTTGTGGCACTGCAACAACGGCGTTTGTGAAAAGTGCTCAGTACTGTAGTATTAGGATCGGGAAGAATTTACCTTCCCAATAAGAATATATATTTTTTCTAATTGGTTTATTAGTTTGGTATTAGTTAATTGAGATGGTTTAGACCATAACACAATATCACACCTGACTACCTGAGCGTGTTCCAAATAAAGTTGATATCTTCTGTGAAGAACATCGTTTCTCAAACTGGTTTTGAACTCTTATCACAATAAATTGGCGCTTAGTTGTTTGCTCTATTGGGTCATATTTGGCTCTTTATTTTGACACCGGCGTACTCTATATATTTTTGACAAATGACCCTTCTTTGCAGCAAACTTACCTGCAAACAACTTATCTGACATACTCTCAGAGCATTCTTTGGGGGTATACTTTGGTTGGGCTGGACTGCATAGTGCATACACGGGGGGCATCTGCAAGATGGTCATGAGCATGGGTTGGAACCCATATTTTCATAACTCTGAGAAGACTATTGTGAGCTGTCTTGGCAATAGTTCCTTCCACATTTATCTTTCTTGCATGTTCTAAAAGTCATTGGCTGCAGGAGCCATGGATTCTTCATGATTTTGACGAGAACTTCTATGGAGAGGAGTTGAGCCTTGCTATCATAGGCTACATAAGACGGTATATGCATGTCTTTAGAGAATAAGAAATACATAAGATATATGCACGTAGAAGGTCCAACTACTATGTGGAACATGGCCATTTGCCTTGCGGCCAAGCTCGGCGTTGTACTTCTCGCCTTGCTCTTTAGATTTCTCCGCAATGGCCCTCTTATGCACCCTCTCCACCTCTCGTTGCTTGGCATGCTCGCGCTCCTGCTCCTCGTGTAGCCTTTCCCGCCTCTTCTTCCCCTCCATCTCGGCCTGCAACTCTTCGAGGTGCCTTTCACAGCCCTCGCAGTCCTCCCTGGGCTACCTCTTCCGTGTTAATAGCATCCACATGTCGTAGAGGTGGATATTGTCGTTGATCCACTAGTTGAAGTCGCGTAGACGCGATAGAGACTGTAGTGGGAAGAGAGATGTGATTACGACGTAACGAGAAAATAAAAAGTGGCGTGCATTGAAGTACGATTTCATCATCGGCTGCCTGTGGCTTGGCGTGTCAAACCTGTGGTCAGGGTAGTCTGCACAGTAGTTTGGACAGCACCAATAGCGTTGCCCAATGGTCCACTCGTCGGTTGATTTGACCCACTTGCATGCGTCTCGACACCAGAAAAGGGGTGGCTCCACCCTCGTCGGGGGCCCTTCCGGAGGGCGTTCAGCGGGCATAGAGGGGGCATGACTCGATCCCGAATCGTTGGGTGTACTGCTAGGTAGCCTCCTTAGACCGACAACCTCTGGAGGTGGGTGGTGAGTGTAACGCTGCTGGCTAAACGCCTTGTAGCGAGCGACATTTTCCTGGGGAGACACCCAATCCTTCAAAAGCTCGCGGATGTTCTCCCATTCCTTCTCTTTGTCCATGTTATGTAGGTAGTGTTGTTGGTGTTGAGTTCCCGGTCGAATAGCGTTGTATTTATAGTGGGAGCGGACGCAGCTGTAGCGGCTCCATTGCGATGAGGCCCGGATGTGTTTCACGTCCGTGCGCCTCGCCTTCGAGGAGGTCACATCCTGCTTTGCAGAGAGTGATCACGTCCTGCTGCTTTGCAAGTATTAGTTTTGTCCTGCTTTGCAGAGAGTGGTCACGTCCTGATGCCTTGCAGAGAGTAGTTATATTCTGCTTTGTAGAGAGTGGTCACATCCTACTTTGCAAGGGGAAGTCATGTACTTCTTTGCAGAGAGTGTTCAGTTAGTACTTTGCAGAGCGAGGTCACGTTGTGCTTTGCAGACATAGGTCACGAGGACAGATTGGCAGTTGAAATGGAGCTAAAATTTGCAATTACAATACAAGTAGTTCCACAGTGTGTACAACAAGCAAAGTACTAATTGAAGTATAAGTTACAACATGCTATCATTTCTAATCTTAGTACCGCTACACACAACAAGAAGGGGTGTTGCACTTCACGTCGGTGTTCCCACGTGTCGGAAGGCGCCTTGCAACGTCTCGTAGTGTGGCCTTCCTGGAGGCAGAGGCCGCAACATCTTCCTGTCGCTGCAGCTTCCCCTTCATCCATATCGTTCCTAGTGCAACAGCTCTGCCGACGGCCCTTCCCGCCCTTCAATAGGTCAAGATCCAAAATCCAAGGCCGTTGTGCCATATCCAACGTGGCAAAGTTGACAACAATCCTGAAGCCTCTTAGCTCGTCGCACCACGCCTACAACACCCTCTCCTTCATGAAGTACTCCAACATGAAGTTCGATGGGTCCACGTTGATGGTCCCGCATGCGGCGAGAACATGAGAGCATGACTTGTGAAGGAGCTCTGGCTTGTTGCAGGTGCAGCTAGGTTCATTGACATGATCGCCAAGGCACAACTCGTGTGTAACAAGAGAGTGAGTCGTTCCAAATCCGACTCTGTCCCGAAGGAGCACGTCGAAACGATGCTCCGTATTGGCCATCACGAAGACCGTGTGCGACTGGCCATTCTCGATCTTGGCCTGCATCTATGCTGTAATCTTCGAGAAGTACGGTGTATGTGGGTTCGATGCATGAAGTGTCGCATTTGCATGCCTTTCCCTGAAATACTCTATTGTACCTTGCAGAACGCCTTCTACGATGACGACGAGGGATTAAGCACGAATGCCCCTAAGAACCCAGTTGTAGACCTCCGCAAGGTTAGTAGTCATTATGTCGTACCTAGCACCGTCCGTGTCGTGCATCAATGACCATATTTCCAATGGCTCAGCCTCAATCTAATGTGAGAAGCACTTGATGTCCCTCGAGGTCCTCCGCGTCACACGGGGAGGGTCAAGCTCCCGCAGTGGTGGGAGCCGTTCGGGTTGGGCCACCCCAGGAATGGGCAGACGCTTGTTCCTCTCGATGACGTGCTTCCTGGTGTGCTCCTCCAACATTTCCCATTGCGCATCAAATTTGTGCCACTGGTTCTGCATAGTCAGCCTTTTGAACAGCTTCATTAACGGTTGCTACGATAACTGTCTAAAAAAGTTGGCCCCCATATGGCGAATACACCATCTGTTCCTCATGTCCGGCCAAGGGAACGACTCCTCAGAGTCTTGCTAAAGTTTTCTGATGGCCCTAATCATCCCGGGGTGGCGATCATGGATTATGCAGACATCAGGACGTGCCCCAACTGCTGCAACCTTCAGATGTTGAAGGAACCACAACCAGCTGTCAAAATTCTCACTTCTGACGAATGTGATGGCTAAGGGCAGAATCTGATTGTTGCCATCAATGCCAATTGCTGTCAGGATCTGGCCATTGTATTTCCTAGTTATAAACATCCCGTCGTACGACCCATACATGTCAGGGAAGAACGGATGCTGACCTAGCGTTGTCGGGTAGTGGTCTAGGAATGACGACGGTGGCGATGGCGGTGGTGGTGCATAGCCACGTGCCCAGTTGAACCCTCTGGCCTGGCCCGGCTGCGGGGGAGGTGGGTAGCCACGTGCCCAGCCGAACCCTCCAGAAACGTCAGACGATGGCGGGGCACGTGGACGTGCCCCTCCGGAGGCTCCTGACTGGCTTGTAGGACGTGTCGGCCTCTACGTATGCAACGACGTGGCCACCTCCTGGACTGTCCTACACGACGTTAAGGTCACGGCACGCCTCGCCCCACTGTAGACCCGACGGGCAAACTGCAGTAGCTTGTCGCGCATCACCTTCGCACCGTGGGCGACCCTGTCTAGGATCGACCGGGAACCCCTCGCGCATCCCGACGTTGATGTCCGTTGAAAGTGTCAAACTTGTAATTAAGGTAACCGTACTCATACATTTTGAAACACGATAGTACGTACCGCGAGGTGCACGTTATGCACAAGGTGTACGGGGTACACGTCGGTCGGTGCTGGTACATGAGAGGGGGGAGGGTCGACGACACGCACCAGCTTGGTGCATATCTGCAGAGTGTACCAGTGTAGGTACTCGTCGTACACGCTAGGGTCGAATGGGGCGCCCTCCTTCACACAATCCTCAAGGGCGTTCACCCACGACTCCATCTTTGCCGGTCACTGAGTCCTAATGCCACCCCTCTTACTATGCCTGTGAAATGTACCACTGCAATTAGAAGCCGTCGTAACAGAACTGGCAAAAAAGATACGAACATGTGTTGCGTGTAACTCACGCTTGGGCCGAGTCGGGAACCCGCGTCCCGATGGGAACTGGAACAACCTAGCAAAGGCCAAACTAGTGCATCACCCTGTGCACCGCGTAGTCCTCGATAAACACATCGAAGACGAGCTTCTTCTGCGTTCGCTAGTATGCCAGGTCGCACCAAAGACAAAGAAGACACCACAGCGTGGGAGCACAGTCCGCCATGTCCCGATCGAGTACGGCTCCCAAAGATACGCCATCGGGTGAGGTCTGCCCACCGCTCCACAAAGTGCTCGTACACATGTATCACCTGCACATGTGCATACTGTGCCTGTGAGCTAGAATAGTAGTTATAAATTATGACACGTAATATGACTAAATTAAAAATGACAGAAAGAAGTACGTACCCGTCTACGACAACAAAGAGACCCTGCGGTTGGCCGGTCCACCACGCCCCGTGGTTCATGTCCGCATAGTACGAACTACAGTCCAACAGCATGGGCCGTCGATGGAGAAGAGCTCGAACAACCACCGCTGCAGCAGGAGGGGGCAACCTATCAGGATAGATGCCGGCTTTGTCCTGCATCACGCCTCACACGTGTTGTGGCACATCGCGGCTAGTACGACTGATCCCCTGGTGATCTGCAGCTCGTCGACATCGGCGATGGCCCTCGAGTACCCCACGAGGCGGGCGTCGACAGAGTCACCGTGGCTGCAGGTAAACAGTACCCAGTTGAAGAGCCACAACAAGTACGCCTCGAAGTGCCACGACATCTGGTAGTCGGTGGGCTCTGGGACCATCCGCGCGACCTACACACAAACGAATAATTAGTAAGCCCATCATATGACGAGGATAGTACATCGCTTAACATGGAAAATGGGTAGCTTAAGAATCTAGACCCGTCATTATGAGTTAATAGAGTATTTTGGTGATTAATGATAAATCTGTATGTGAGACTAACACCTTGATTGATATACCTGTTGTGTCATCTTATTTGGATAAAAAGAAAAAAATTATAGAGGTATGCATTTGACATCATATTCTTATATCTTATTGCATTCCTCGGATCTGAAATATATGTTGAACTCTACTAAAAGTTTAACTTCAATATGTGCATATATTTTTATTAGACATTCGTGTATGCACACATTTAGGGGAAGTTCACTCTATATTTTGTGGTTTCATTTGTATTGATTCATATTTCTTTATCCATATATATTAAGGATCCTTACTTTGAAACATATCAAATGAGTATACAAAACTTGTGTAGTTCATATATACTCATATGACCTTATATTCAATTATTTGCAATTGTGATGGTTGTCATCAATTACCAAAGTGGGAAAGATTGTTGTATCTTGACCACCATTATGAGTTAATGGTATGTTATGATAATTAATGATAATCATATTTGGGACTAATGTATGTGCTAAGATGTTTTTAAGGCTTAGTCCTAGAGTTTGAATGATGACATGAAAAGAAAATGTAAAGATGATAAAATATAAATATGGCTCAAGACAAAGGAGTCATGCATTACATTTCGAAAAACTTTTGAAGGAATTTCAATGGAAATCGGTATGACCGCATTTGGTAAGCGGTAATACCGATGTGCGGTAGTACCAGAGTTTATTTGGCGGAACTACCGCGTCGTGGTATGACCGCAAATCCTGAGCGGAGCTACCGCAACCCGATGTAACCAAGATTTAGTAAGCGGTACGTTATTTCCAGTGAGCGCCTATTTTGGACCTCAAAGCGAAGCGGTAGTACCGCCCTTGTGTTCAGTATGACCGGAGAGCGGAATTACCGCATGATCAACAGCAGTAGTACTGTACCTTTCTGCAATAGCTTGTTTAGAAGCATTTAATGCAGGTATATTTAGGTAATTAATGTTAATTATTATGGTACTAACATTTTTCACGAGTTGGATGAATAGGTTATGTTCCATGGTAATAGAGACTTCGGATGACATCATGAGTTGATCGTCCTCAAGTCAAGGTTCAAGAAGAGGATGCATCATGTATTGATGCATATCAAGACAATAACCCGGACTTGAAGTGAAGATGTGTGTCATCAAGCTTTAAGAAGATGTTCAAAGTAAAGGTATGACTAGCTAAGGCTAAGGATGTGTTCCTAGTCTTTTACCGGTCTTGGTGTTTGTTTGGAATACCGTATTGCTAGTACATGTTTGTCGTATTATTAAGAGGGGTCTTGTCTAGTAGCTTGAGTTTCATTATGTGTTGATAGCTTAATCTCGCTTGCTTTAGCTCACCGTAGCATGATGCTATTGAAGGGATACGGGTAAGCTACGATAGCAACAATTCAAAAATTCTACCACGTAAACCAGGAAGACAAGCAAGAATATGATCACAGATCGTTACCACCAGACACGCATAGCAGTGGAAGAAGAGTTGGAGCAGCCTGGTCCAACGTGAAACGTCGATGTAGTGGTCGCAGTGGATCGGCCAGCGTCCTCGCGAGTCAATTGTCTCCTCCAGCAACCTCTGCAGTTCCTTATGAAGATCACGGATCGTCCTCAATCACAATAACAATCGCAGTAGCGCCTCTACGGTATCCACACGTCCAGGGAAGGAACACCGTATGCCGGTGTGCTAGCACCAAGTTGCACGAGAAGGCTCTCTAAAGAAGATGGTGGCTAAGGTTTTGGTGGAGCAACTCAAGTGACGACTTTCGTGTCTCTCGTATATCACCCCTCCCCTATTTTTTCAATAGCCTCAAGCATCTCCTTATCTAGTGCCCATGACGGATCCCATCCAATCACGTTTGACGAATCGTATTCGTACTGGTTTATTCCAACCCGTTAAGTGTGTGACCCGTTAGGTTCACGCGTAATCGGTTGTGACTCGGAAACTCCTTTCCGATCACGAGTCGTTAGCAGCTCCTAGCAGAACATAACGATTCCCGAATACACACGAATTATATCGAACAAACCTTAATGTCATATGATCTACGACCAAGTCCATATCACTAACGACTAGTTCGTATCTCTATACGACTAGTTTATATTTGGTCTCGACCAGTTCGTAACTCCTTAAGACCAGGTCTCGACCACTTAGTGATTATGTTTGACCAACCTACGACCAGCTCGTATCTCCGTACGACTAGTCCGTTTCTGATTGAACTGAAAGACCTTCAAGTGTATTCTCCGTTTGCCTCACGATACTAGTTGAACTCCAGGTGAGATATTATGTCATCCATGGACTGTTCAATACTTTATCGATCGAGTGTCGGATAACTTGACGTGGTCGAACACTTCGACCACTAGTGGCATGGCTATGCACTTTCTTTATCCGATCATATCAAGGGGCTCAGAGATATCTCTCATGTTATGTTAGGAGGGGCAAATCCCATATCCGACCAGTCATATTCCTCCACATGTTTCACAACATACCTGAAAGCTACCTTTACGACTACCCAGTTATGGAGTAGCGTTTGGTAACCCCAAAGTGTACTCTTACACATGTAGGAAACCATGATGATCTCGGGTCTAAGGATTATACATCATCATTGCTTGAGACCAACAAATAACACATACAATTATTGTTGGACCGAAAAGGCGACTAGAGGGGGGGGGGGTGAATAGGAGCACGCTCACTTTTTCAACCACGATTAGATTCAACACAAATTTCACTCCAATAGCTATAGAAGCTATGAAGATCGATATACCAAGACAAATGAAGACTAGGATTGAATCCAATCAAAACCCAAAGCAAAACAACAAAAACAACCAAACTTAAATTCCTAAGAGTAGGGCGGTCGACCTCTACTCGGGGCGGTCGACCTCTCCAAGGGGCGGTCCGACCTCTAGCTAGGCGGTCGACCTCCACCATGAACAAGGAAATCACCAAAAAGCGGTTGCAAATAGGTCTAACTTTTGATCTACAACTCCAAACTTCATGAAACTTGGAACACACCTTCTCTAGGATGTCGTGAACCTATTCCAATCGAAGATCATGGAGATCCATGGAAAAGTTACGACATTTTTCAGTTTGAGAGATGGATGGTTCAAACCGAGTCAAAACGCAAAACGTGACCCAAAAACTTGCTCGTGGGTGATTGATGATCAAGATGATCTTAGATGTGTTCCCACATGTCACAACAAGCTATATCATGTAACGAAATCAATCAAAAACATGCGAATCAAAGAAAGACTCAAAATCACCAAATAGAGAGAAGAAGGGCAAAGAGACACATCTTTGATCAAAGCTTTCTTTGGATTGATTTGATAGGGTTTGGGTTTACTGACCACTCCATCAATGGAGGACAAAGCTCAATCCAAGAGCACAAGATCAAATCAAAACTCTCTAGAACCCTAACCTCCACTAATCCTCTCCCTAAGCCAAAACTAGGGTTTCAATAATGATAAAAGAGTTGAAGGGGTGCAGCCACCTCCTCCTCTATTTATAGTGGAGACTTAGACCTTCTAGAAAATTAACTCAAATGGGCTCCGTTAAGGCCCAACACAAGCGGGTCACACACGCACGCATTTTAAAGCGCCGCCTACAACACCTCTTAACCTAAACCGCTTCTCTTGCGCCGTCTTGCGCCGTGGGTAGGCAAAGGTCACCAAGGTGATATTTGGTAAGATTACCAAAATACCCTTCTCGGTCCTTCTCCAAGACCGAGTCCATCTTCGCTTAAGCACTTCGCATGCTCGCCACGTAGGTTGATCAGGCTCTCTCCATGCTCGGCAAGTCTCTCCCATCCGGCCCCACCGAAACCACCATGGCACTTGCACCGACTCCGCGCCGCTTGATCAAACCCGGTCGCACCGAATCGTCTGTTCGGTCATCCTTGTCCATTCTCGCACCATACTTGATTTCATTGACCTCACCCGCATCGCCGATCGTTCGACCTAAGCTCTCCAAGCCTCGTCCGATCATCCTCGCCGTTGACCGTCGTTGACCACCAAGCAACTCGCACAACAATAGACAAGCAAATCGAACCGGAACAAGTTCTTCGCAACTTGACCCACGTTAGTCAAAACATGCATCATGCAACACATATGCATCAAACTCATGACTTTGACCTAACCAACGAACAACGCCGCCACGACAGGCGACGTTCAAGTAACAACCGGTCGATCGCCGCCCCTCGGCTCGGTCGGCCGCCTTGCCTGCCGGTCGGACCGCCGACCAAAGGCTCGGTCGACCGCCAGAAGGACTTAGCCAATTTTCAACCCCAAAATCCAAACCTCTGGAAACTTTAAACCAATAGAACTTTTATCGAGACTCCAAAATTATGGGAGCAAGAACAATGGGATCCCTCACTTGCCTACACCCTCTATTTTTGGCCCAAATGCTTTGACCACTTTTGTCACGGCCGGTCCGATCGGCGCACATGGCCGGTCCGACCGATTTGGGACCGGTCGGACGCGCCGTGCTATGGCGGTCGGACCGCCTCGCCCGTAATGAGTGAGCAGTCAAACTTTGTCGAAAACCCGTGAAACGACAAACCATTAACGCCATTGCCAATTGTCACATCATCCTAAGATCTGGAGCATATCCCCATGATATCCACAATCTCCCCCTTGATGAACACATTGGCAATAATCCAGAAAATGTAATTTGAAGATTTGAAAAGTAAAATACTTTCGTTTTCGCACAAAGGCACAACTTGGTCCATAAGCAAGAGAAAGCAATGGAAATGACCAAGCTGGCATCAGAATAGCATAGACAAGTGAGATAAGACAAAAGAAAGCATAAAACTTTGATTTCGAAAAAGTCAAAAATCTCACTTAAGGTCCATATGAAAGAACAATTGTTCAATTGACCTTTGATCATTGTGAGGAGTAATAAATGCAATTCAAGTTCAGAAGAGTCAATAAGACAATAAGAATGCAATTCAAAAACTCCCCCTCACTATGATCCTCGGATTTCAGAAAATTTCAAATTCTCCAACTTTCTCCCTTTGTATAAACTTCTCCCCAACATCGAAATATCTTCTCCCTTTGACAATGGAGTCATCAAGGAATCACGCCTTCCTCTCATCCGGAGATAGCAATTTGCGAAATGAAGAAAGAAGCAAAAAGAAGAAGTATGCATGAAGTGCAATGGAGTGGCTTCATTTTTGTATTTTTTCAATTTTTGATTACAAGAAGCTTTGGAGATTACCCAAAAGAACTAGCTAGCATTTCTAATATTGCACAAACAACATATCAAGCCCGACGATTGCTAGCAAGATCATGGTAAGACATATATATCAAAGCTAAGCACCAAGGCTCAAAAGTAAAGCAATAGATTTGATCAATTTAAGCAACGCTTCAAATTCAGCAAGTTCATCAACAGGGATCCTAAAGTGAAATTGGCCATGTCAAAATGTCAAAGTGAGATCAAAAATCTAACAAAGACCACATTAAGAGTCAATCAAGTCCCGTATTGAATCATTTTGCTCAATCTTTTGTAAACGCCCATTTGTCAACATTTTTCTCATTTGCATTGAATATTGAGGTTGACTAATGATCTAACTTAGTGACAAGATCCTGGACTAGGAGCCATCCACAAACTCATCCTAAGCTTCACCAAAAGTTGATTAAAGGTATATCTTAGTAAAGAAGATTACGGACTAGGAGCCATCCACAAACTCTTTCTAAGCTTCTACTGTATGACAAATCTTGAGGTTCATGTCATTTCGACAAGCAATCCCCATGAGATCGTTCGGATCATCAAACTATCTCCAAGTTCATGTCATTTGACAAGCGCCTCGTAAGAATAGTTTGGCACATTTTAAGCATAAGACAATCTTGAATTTTTTAATTTTTCACAAGAGCATTTTTAGAATCTCAAGAACACAAAAGCTCAAGTAATGGTCAATTTTAGATCAAAGAGTTAACAAAGCAATTCTGACAGGGCCAATGTCACAAAAGGAGCACTAATTGCGCAACTCGCTAAAACATCCACAAATTGCAATTTCTTAGTTCGAGTTTGTTTTAAAGTTCTAGCTCATATAGCAAAGACTTAGCTACACATGTAAAAGCATGATAATTCTAGCAAGTCAAAGAACTAGACATGGCATTGAGCAAGAATTGAAATACTAAAGCTCCAAAGGGTAATAGGCAAAGCTTCATCAATTTTAAAAGATAAGCGTAAAATTTTATATTACAATGCATCTTTTGGATTTTTCAAACCACTTGAAGTATTTTACATATGAATGCAATATGATACAATGCGATGCAATAAAAGCCTAAAACCTAAAAAGTTCAAAAAGATCAACAAGTTCGAAAAAGAACAATAAAAGATCAAAAGAACAAGGTAAGATCGGAAAAGATCGAACTCCCCTCAAACCAACCCATAGGGATAAATTACCCTAACTCGCTTCTTAAGGTGGCAAACCTAGTTGGGTCTAAAGGTTTGGTGAGGATATCGACCATTGAGCCTCGGACTCCACGAAGTGTAGCACAATATCACCCTTCTCGACATGGTCTCTAAGGAAGTGATAGCGAATGTCTATGTGCTTGGTCCTAGAGTGTTGCATGTGGTTCTTAGCAATGTTAATAGCGTATGTTATCACGAAAAAGAGGAACACTAGCAAAATTTAACCCGTAGTCCTTAAGAGTGGATACCATCCACAAAATCGACTACAAAGAACTAGCGGTAGCTACATACTCGACCTCGTGAGAGATTGTGCAACAGAGGACCGCTTCCTAGAAGACCAAGAAACAAGAGAAGTGCCTAGGAAGTGACAAGTGCCCGAGGTACTCTTCCTATCAAGCCGACAGCCCGCAAAATCAGAATCAGAAAACCCCCGAATGGATAAAGAAGAAGAACAGGAGTACCAAATACCATACTGGAGGGTAGAGTGTAAATACCTGAATATGCGCTTAACTGCTTGGCGATGGGAAGTTCTCGGAGACGCCTGAAACCTCGCAGGGCGATCGTGAAGTGGATGTCCGGTCTTGATGCCGTCAGTGCGTGAGGGAGCCGATCATGTTTGCGGTACTCGCGCTGATCCACGGCTTCTCCTTCCTCATCTGGATCCAGCGATCGAAGTCGCCATGGGAGTGGCGATCGGCTTGCAGTCACCCATGTCGAAGCGTTTGAGTAGATCCTTAGTATACTTCGTCTGATGGATGAAGATCCCTTCCTTACATTGCTTGATTTGAAGCCCCAGAAAGTAATTGAGCTCTCCCATCATGCTCATCTCAAATTCCCTGGACATAGTCTCGTAAAAGCTAGAAACAAGAGCATGAGAAGAACCACCAAAGATAATATCATCAACGTAAATCTGAGCAAGTAAGAAATCATTGCCACGCCTAAGAATGAACAAGGTCTTGTCTACCTTACCCATCTCAAAATCATTCTTAAGCAAGAAGGTCTTAAGTCTATCATACCAGGCTCTAGGGGCTTGTTTAAGACCATACAAGGCTTTGGATAGCTTGAAGACATGATGTGGGTTCTTGGGATTCTCAAAGCACAGGGTTGCCTAACATAAACCTCCTCTTCTATAAAACCATTGAAAGGCACTCTTAACATCCATCCGATATAATCTAAAGCCCTTAGAAGCGACAAATGCAAGTAGAATGCGAATAGCTTCTAGTCTAGCAACAGAGCAAATGTCTCATCAAAATCTAACCCCTCAACTTGGCTAAAACCCCGAGCTACCAATCTAGCCTTGTTTCTAATCACGAACCATCCTCATTTTGTTTGTTTTTGAAGACCCAATGGTTCCTATAACATTATGACCACTAGGAGGTTCTACTAGGTTCCAGACCTTATTCCTCTCAAAATTCTCTAACTCCTCATGCATGGCATTGACCCAACTCGAATCGGATAAAGCATGTGATATATCGCGGGGTTCAAAAGAAGCTACAAAGCGTAATGAGAATAGAGGTTTGGATCATGATACCGAGCGAGTGACTCGCTCATGGATATTACCTATCATCCGATCCGCGGATCTTTGCTTTTGAATGTGAAGTGGCGCCGAGAAGAAAGTACCTCTTCGACCTCCGCAGTATCTGCGATGATGAAGATGCAAAGAGTACCTCAACCAAAAGCGAAGTAATCACGGCGGGTTCTTGTGCGAGAATAGGAATGTCAACAAAGCAGTGGAAGAGTATCATCGAGTCCATCATCATCTTCCTCTACAAATATACTCTCACACTGTATCACACGAAATATCGATCTAGCTCGTGGCTAGTCTCATCAAAAGTGACATTGCATGTCTCTGAACCAAGTTAGTTTCAAAGATTAAAACTCGAAAACCCCTTGAATGAGCAGATAACCCGAAATAAACCATCAAAAGTTCTTGACTCAAATTTATCTAGATTTCTGTCTTGAGAATAAAACACTTGGATCCAAAGACTCGAAAGTGCGAGACAGAGGGTTTTCTACAAAAGCGAAGCTCATAAGGAGTCTTGCCCAAAGACGGTCTCAAAAGACACGATTTGCAATATGGCAAGCGGTAGAAATAGCTTCGCCCAAAACCTCCTCAGTGCTATACTCATCTAGCATTGTCCTAGCCATCTCAACTAGAGTCCTGTTCTTCCTTTCCACAACGCCATTTTGTTGAGGGACGTGTGGGAGGAGAACGATGCTCAATTCCACGCTTCGGCACAAAAGGAAGCAAAGATGCATTCTTGAACTCCGTGCCATTGTCATCATGGATCGCTCTCAAGGCACTTGGAAGTTCGAAGCCAAACGAAGAACAAGATCATGATAATGATCAAAAGCTTCATCCTTCAAGTGAGAAAGAACACCCAAGTGTATCTAGAAAATCATCGACTATGACAAGAATGTACCATTTTCCACCAATCGACCGAACCCTAAGCGGGACCAACGGTATCCATATGAAGCAACCGCTGTCCGGTCCGTCAGTCATGACCATAGTCACTGATGGGTGTGAGGCGGCAACTTGCTTGCCATGCCTACAGGGCGCACATACAGCATCCTTGACGGCTTTGAGTTTAGGCAAACCTCTCATGAGCTCAAGGTTGCTAACTCGCGTCAGATGATCAAAACCAATGTGCCCCAAACGACGGTGCCAAAGCCGAACTTCGAAAGAAGAAGATGAAATTAAGCACTTGAGAGAACCAAAAGAGATTCGAAAAATCACTCCAAAGATCCTAGCAACTCTAGTAATCCCAAAAATAAGCTCACCAAATTGAATCAAGCACCCGACAAGCATTTTTCTTAAATCTAGTCTCATAGCCATCATCAAGAAGTTGAGAGACAGAAAGCAAATTAAACCTTAGCTTGTCCACAAGGGCGACGTCCTTGAGGATGAACTTGTCGTTCACCCTGATCGATCCCGTTCCTTCAATCCGCCCTTGCCTATCATCTCCAAAGGTGATGAATTCATCACCCGTCGACCGCGTGAAGGAGGTGAACCATCTTGAGTCTCCGGTCATGTGGCGTGAACAGTCGGAGTCGACGAACCACGTGTCCTTCCTCTTTCCGCGGTAATCCTGAAAATCAAGGCACAGAAGAACAATGTGTCTCAATACTGGGGTTAGTTAAACAAGACTTGGGAACCCGATCTTCGAGACACATGTCTGAGTAGTATGCAAAGCGAATGCTATCCTTGATTAAGTTTGAAGTTCAGTTATGAGCAATGGTTACTTTAACATAAGAGTTATCCTGTCTAGGAACATGATGATGAGCATGTGACACAAATCCTAAACCAAGTTTCCTCTTTTCTACATTACCATGTCTCATAAAAGCTCTAGGTTGATTGAGTGAAATTCTAGCAAAATTTTTCTTATCATTTTTCAACCTCGCCAATGTAACTCAACCAAATGTCCATTCTTCTTGCAATAGGTGCAATGGTACTTGATACCACCGAGAAGCACCCTTTGACTTAACAGAAGTTTGGGCAAAACCCGCAGATTTAAAAGTAGTTTTTGCAAAGTTGGGTTTTAAATTCAACTAACCCATTTTCCAAGACTTGAGTTACTTGGGGCTTAGAATTATCTTGGACAGAGTTGTATCCTAATCCTTGCTTCTTATAAGGAGTCTTAGATTTGTCCGAATCATGTTTAATTGTTTCTTACCTTTAGAAAATTTTTCTAAGGTATCCTTAAGATAAGCATTTTCTTTTCAAGATTAACACATGACTCACAAGTTTTGCCTTTAATAGCTCTAGCATATTTTTCCTTATATAAAGCAATTTCAAGTTTAAGAGCGGACATGAAGCACATGTAGAAGACTCAATCTTGTTCTTAAGCTTGGCATATTTAGCTCTAATCGCTTCTAAGATATCTTTAACTTCATGTTCGCGTTCAATGCAAAAGAGCAAAGGCTAGGATCAATAACACTGAGAGCAACCAACTTGTCGGAATCTAAGCATTTTTCACAAGGAGCAGATTTAACCTCAACTAACTCGGTCCTAGCATTTTCAAGTTGTTGCAAGGCAATATCATGAGCGGATTGCGCTTTAGCAAATTAAAGTGTAGAGCATGGCGGAAGAACATTCATCGATTCAAGAGTCTTAGTATTTGCAAGTTCTAAAGTCAAATTATCTACTTGAGACTCTAAGTCCTTGTTCCTAGCCATGATATACTCTAACGCCTTATCCTGGCTCATGAGTTGCTCAAAGATAGTTTCGCATCTATCAGAAAGGACATCATAGGAGAGAGGTACCTCATCGTCGCCGACGCGTCGTCAGTCGGCCATGAAGCAAACGCCGTGAAGTCCTTGGCCTTCCCTTCTTCTTGTCTTGAGGATCTCCTCCTCCTTGTCATCCTCGCTCCCGGAGTCCACATCGCTTAAGGATTGTTCCCCAAAAGCGGCAAGAACCCGGTGAGTCGCTTTGTGAGCTTGGCGACATCAAATCTTGATTTGTTCCATTGAGGCTTCTTCCAAGCCGGCTTTCCTTCCTTGTGGTTGCTCTTTCCTTTCAACTTGGGGCAGTTTGCCCGGATGTGATTAAGCTCACCACACTCATAGCAAGTCACGGGACCTCCTCTCTTTTTGTTTCTCATATTGTTATAGGCTCGTGTGGCTTTTCTGACTATGAGGGCTAACTCGGCCTCAGGAAGACTCTCAAACTCCTCTTCATGGATTGCAGATAAACCAAACAGCGAAAATCCGGAAGAAGACTCGGAAGACCCATCGAAGCTCTCTTGAGTGGAGTCGCTACCAAGGCCATATTTTCCTTCTTGGGATGATCAATCCTCTTGATCTCATGAGTCTTAAGCTTGCTATAGAGCAGCTCAAAGTCGATCGTAGAGGTTGGCGTTCTCCTCAATGGCGGTAGCCTTTATCTCCCACTCCTTGGTGTTGATTGCGCCAAGAGGTGGGTGGCATTTTCAGGCGAGAATATTCAATTCCAACGACCTTCATCGATTAATCACTTTGTTGAAGCGATCGAAAATGTCATCGATGCTCTCTCGGGGCGCATCTCGAATTTGTTATATTCACGCTTATAGATCGTCTGCGTACTTTCTTGATTTGGGACGAACCTCATGGTAGGTTTCGAGGGTGTTCCAAATCTCGTCTGCAGATCTCAAGATTGCAAATTCGATCATACTCCTGTCTACCAAGCCCACCATACAAGAGGTTCTTTGCCTTATTGTTGTTAGCCAAGAGGGCTGTTGAAGCCGGCGTAACAACTTCAGGAAGAACGAGCGGGGCTCGAACAACCTCCCATATAGCTTGTCCTTCGCTCTCAAGGAAGACTCGCATGCGATTCTTCCAATAGGCATAGTCGTGCCCATCGAAGATATGCGGCTTGGTGGAGTACTTATCCATCGCCAAGTTCAGTGACCGGTTAAGATCAAGATTGAACTAACCGGGCTCTGATACCACTTGTTGGACCGAAAAGGCGACTAGAGGGGGGGTGAATAGGAGCACGCTCACTTTTTCAACCACGATTAGATTCAACACAAATTTCACTCCAATAGCTATAGAAGCTATGAAGATCGATATACCAAGACAATGAAGACTAGGATTGAATCCAATCAAAACCCGAAGCAAAACAACAAAAACAACCAAACTTAAATTCCTAAGAGTAGGGCGGTCGACCTCTACTGGGCGGTCCGACCTCTCCAAGGGGCGGTCCGACCTCTAGCTAGGCGGTCCGACCTCCGACCCATGAACAATGAAATCGGCCAAAAACGAAGTTGCAAATAGGTCTAACTTTTGATCTACAACTCCAAACTTCATGAAACTTGGAACACACCTTCTCTAGGATGTCGGGAACCTATTCCAATCGAAGATCATGGAGATCCATGGAAAAGTTACGATATTTTTCAGTTTGAGAGATGGATGGTTCAAACCGAGTCAAAACAAAACGTGACCCAAAAACTTGCTCGTGGGTGATTGATGATCAAGATGATCTTAGATGTGTTCCCACATGTCACAGAAGCTATATCATGTAAAGAAATCAATCAAAAACATGCGAATCAAAGAAAGACTCAAAATCACCAAATAGAGAGAAGAAGGGCAAAGAGACACATCTTTGATCAAAGCTTTCTTTGGATTGATTTGATAGGGTTTGGGTTTACTGACCACTCCATCAATGGAGGACAAAGCTCAATCCAAGAGCACAAGATCAAATCAAAACTCTCTAGAACCCTAACCTCCACTAATCCTCTCCCTAAGCCAAAACTAGGGTTTCAATAATGATAAAAGAGTTGAAGGGGTGCAGCCACCTCCTCCTCTATTTATAGTGGAGACTTAGACCTTCTAGAAAATTAACTCAAATGGGCTCCGTTAAGGCCCAACACAAACGGGTCACACACGCACGCATTTTAAAGCGCCGTCTACAACACCTCTTAACCTAAACCGCTTCTCTTGCGCTGTCTTGCGCCGTGGGTAGGCAAAAGGTCACCAAGGTGATATTTGGTAAGATTACCAAAATACCCTTCTCGGTCCTTCTCCAAGACCGAGTCCATCTTCGCGGCACTTCGCATGCTCATGCCACGTGTAGGTTGATCACGGCTCTCTCCATGCTCGGCAAGTCTCTCCCATCCGGCTCCCACCGAAACCACCATGGCACTTGCACCGACTCGCGCCGCTTGATCAAACCGGCCGCCCGAATCGTCTGTTCGGTCATCCTTGTCCATTCTCGCACCATACTTGATTTCATTGACCTCACCCGCATCGCCGATCGTTCGGACCTAAGCTCTCCAAGCCTCGTCCGATCATCCTCGCCGTTGACCGTCGTTGACCACCAAGCAACTGCACAACAATAGACAAGCAAATCGAAGCCGGAACAAGTTCTTCGCAACTTGACCCACGTTAGTCAAAACATGCATCATGCAACACATATGCATCAAACTCATGACTTTGACCTAACCAGCGAACAACGCCGCCACGACGGCGACGTTCAAGTAACAACCGGTCGATCACCCCCTCGGGGCGATCGCCGGCTTTGCCGGGTCGGACCGCCGCCAAAGGCGGTCGACCGCCAGTAAGGACTTAGCCAATTTTCAACCCTCAAAATCCAAACCCTCTGGAAACTTTAAACCAATAGAACTTTTCTCGGAGACTCCAAAATTATGGGAGCAAGAACAATGGGATCCCTCACTTGCCTACACCTCTATTTTTGGCCCACTGCTTTGACCACTTTTAGTCACGGCCGGTCCGACGGCGCACATGGCCGGTCCGACCGATTTGGGACCGGTCGGACCGCAGTCTATGGCGGTCGGACCGCCTATCGAAATGATGAACAGACTGAAACTTTGTCGAAAACCCGTGAAACGACAAACCATTAACGCCATTGCCAATTGTCACATCATCCTAAGATCTGGAGCATATCCCCATGATATCCACACAATTATAACAAACTCAGTTGACACATATAATCATAACAATCACAATACTATCTCAAGGTGGGTCAATCCAACCCCATGTTCTCTAATATGTGTTCACATTATTGATTCAATATCCCTATATCTATGACTGGTGAAACATAGTCATTTATCAATACATACGCTGGTCGATAGAGTCACTAGTCTTCCGACCAGTGACATCCGACCAGGGATTCATTTAGAACGACATCATATAAGTTAAAAGAGCTTCACCAACAAGTCGCATACTTGTTAATCATATAGCCAATGATTCATTCAAGGAGCAGAATAACACTTATTCAATAACACATAAACATAGACAAGATGTCATCATCTCTATGATTGCCTCCAGGGCATATCACCAACAACTATTATTTGCAAATGTGTTTTCAAATAGTCGAGGCTCATGCATTTATTCATTGTAGCATGTGACTATACTTTACAAATGTGTTTTACAAATGGTTGAAGTCCATGTACCTACTCCTTGTGGTATGATCTAGTTTGCAAATGTGTTTTTGCAAATAATTAGGATTCATGCATTTTCCCTTGGTATGGTCTAAGATTACTTGTTGCTATTTCTTTGAACTTAGACCATGGCAGTGGCTCTTTGGAGTTGTGCTTTTGATTTGATCAAATATGTTTGAGATCAATCAAATATGTGAGTTGTGTAGTCCTCTGAATAATCTTTTCATAGAGCCCAAAATCACTCAATTACTACATCAGAGTCAAAAGTTATGATCTTTTTACCGAGTATCGTCTGTGCTGAAATTGGAATGCGGTAATACTAACCGAGAAGAGAGGTACTACCGCAGAACGGTAGTACCATCCTTTGTACTATGGTACTACCGCACTAAAAACTTTCACGACTAGTTTTTAGCCATTAATGCACCCGTGCGACCGATGAACAGTAGAAAACGGTAGTATCGAAGTTTGCACGATGGTTCTACCGTAAATCCTAATTTTTGGGGATTTCTGCTCCCAACGCCTTGTATATGGGCTATAAATACCCACCTTGGCTGGTTGAGAGACAATCTTTGGCATATCATTTCACTCACTTGAGCTAATGTGAGGTTCTCCTCTCAATTGTGCACGTCTTACACTTTGTGAGCAAGGAGAGAGGTCTCTAGTCGCTTGTGTTGCATCTAGATGTGAATTTTATATCCACTTGAGCTTGTGCATTCATTGCACGTAGTGAGAGTCAAGCAAGGAGTTTGGTTTATTACTCTTGGTGTTTACCGACACCTAGGCGACGTGGAGGCGTCGTAGACCGGTGATCTTCTCAAGAAACTTATGAGAAGGTTTGGCGTGTTGTGAAGGTTAGAGCTCACCTACTTGGAGTAGGAAAGAGCTACCACTAGTGGAATTGAGGTGTTTGGCTCAATTCGTGCAGCCGATCTAATTATTTTGGGCTTACCTCAACGTGGATTAAGGGAGACCAGCAAGTCTCCGAACACTACGGTAAAATGTTATTGTGTTCATTGTGGTTTATTTCTCTTGTGTTTTACTTTGTGCAATTTACATTCCTAGAACTAAATTGCTTATAGTCTTTGTATGTTTGCTATAATTATCAATAGTCTTATATTGTTGGTGCACTTAGTCAAGACTAGTTGATTTAGGTTTTAATTGATCAAAACCGAATTGATTTACAATTCCGTATAAAACTCGATTTTAGCCAAAATATTTTTAAAACCGACTATTCAACCCCCTCTAGTCGGCCTCCTCGTTCTTACAAGTGGCATCAAAGCTTGGTCTCTCATTTTATTAGACTTAACCGTCTAGAGAGTAAAGGATAGCGACTAGTGATATAGTGCACCTTCGTAAAGACATCATACTCGATGGCACAAATTATGGTATTTGGGAAATACGTACGTCTTGTTATTTTAAGGCCATGAGCCCTAAAATTTGGCGGATTGTAGATGTGGGCCTTTCTCCTCCAAAGGATCCTCTTACTTCATCTATTGAGGAAGAGAAATGCTCACATCTCGACGCTCAAGCAACTAACGCCTTATTTAGTGCTTGGAGTATAGAGATATTTGGTACCATATGCAATCTCAAGAACGTTCACGAGATGTGGACCTATCTTCAAGATAATTATGAAAGACTCACCTCAACCAAAAATAATTGCATAGAAGAATGGATGTCGGGAGAATAATGCACAATCTCTAGCTCCGACAATGATGAGATCTCAACTCCATCTACATCACCTCGTTGCTTTATGGCTAAAGGTAATAAATAGGTAAATAATGATGAACCCTCGTATGAAGAGTTGATGGATATGCTTGAGGAGCTTACTGAGTATTTAGGAAAATAGAAATCAAAATTCAAAGTTTTGAAGTAAGAGTATGTCTCACATCAAAATAATTATAATGTTTTAAAAGATAAACATGAAACTATCCTCCTAAATGAGCTGAATAAGTATAAAGTGGACACAATCATTACATGTAATTTACTAGATGATATGTCATGTATGACTCCTAGCTCTTGCATTTCATCTAAGGTTGGTATATCCACTTCTTGTGATGATTTGCTTGATATGTCTTGTTACTCCAAAATAGATACTTATATTTCCTCAATGCTTGTTGAGACTAACCTTGTAGAGGAAAAACAAAGAGCTCAAGGACTAAGTCACCAAGTTGAGAAATGACTTGGAGAAGTGGTACAAAGGGAAGACCACTCTCGATGATATATTGAGCAAGCAAAGAAGCTTACAAGACAAGAGTGGTATTGGCTTCATCTCCAACAAGAAGGAGAATAGTAAAACAAGACACAATGCAAGACACACGAAAAATATCAAGTGCTTTGATTGCCATGAGAAGGGACACCTTGCATTGGTGTGCCCAAACAAGATGAATGACAAGCAAATGTCATCAAAGAAGAGGCAAGACGACAATAAGCAAGATAAGAAGACAAAGGATGGAAGAAAATGATAAACTTGCTACAATTGCCAGGAGAAGAGACATTTTAGTAAGGATTATCCTAAAGGTATCACTCCTAAACCTATTATCCATAATGATCATTATTTGCTCAGGAAGGATAAAAATGACAATGTGTTTGCTAGAATTGATAGTTCACCTAAGATCATTGCTAGAGTCATTTGGGTGCCCAAATCTCTTGTGACTAACATTCAAGGACCCAACCGAGTTTGGGTTCCACAAATTACTTAAATGATAAATAGGTACTTGGAGAGACATTGGAGGTTTGGCTCACACATGAAGAGGTGGATTCCACCAAATGCAAATTGGAGCCAAGCTTAAGGATGATCATTTCATATCAAGCACCAATGTCATTTCGGTAGCAAATACTTACATTGAAGTATCTAGCCCTTCTGCCTTGTGTAGGTTGTATTCCATGAAAATCTTATAAAAAGAGTGTTCTTGCTCTTGTTCATGATCTTCATTATTAAAATCTTAAGCAAGATGAGTGTGGCACATTAAGGGGGGTGCTAAGTCATATACATGTATATCACATCCCTAAGTGTGCCAAAGTAAATTAACTGCTTGTAATGTCTTTTAAAATTGAGTCTTTTAGCCAAAAGTCAAAAATTTCATAACTATTAGTAGTCCTGGTTGTCTCTGGTTGTCTGAAGATTCTCTTCCAATGGATAGTTTCCTTTGTGTGGGTATAAATACCCCCTTATGGCCGGTTGTGCAAGAGTGGCTGGTGTCATATTCATTCTCTTGAGCAAAGAGCAAGCCATCTACATTCTCATGTGCATGTGTTGCACTTAGTGAGCTTAGAGATCAAACCCTAAGTGCATGTGTTGCATTAGGTAGTGGATTGTGTATCCATTGAGTTTAAATACTTGATTCGTTCAAGTGAGCGTCTCCGACTTGTTACTCTTGGTGTTTGCCGTGTTGGAAATATGCCCTAGAGGCAATTATAAAGATGATTATATTTCATTATGTTCATAACAATGAATAATATGTTATCTTATTCTTAGAATAACATCAATAATATTTATTATCAAGTATGTGACTTGATTGTGAAACTCTATATTTTTGCGATGATTATTCTTAAACGTTCCCTGGTCGAAAACATATTAGAACACATATGAATAGACTAGCATATATATTAGTTGATGACTATGTTTCACAGGTCATGGATATGGAGATATCAAACCAATAATATGGACACATGTTGGAGAACATAGTGTTGGAAAAGACCCACCTTGAGACACTGTTGAGATTGTTATGATTCTATGTATCATTAGTTGGTCTCAAGCAATGATGATGTATAATCCTTAGACCTGAGATCAACATAATTTTCTACATGTGTAATAGCACTCTTAGGGGTTGCCAAACGCTGCTCGTAACTGGGTATTAATAAAGGTAGCTTTCGGGTATGCTATGAAATCTGCGGATGGATGTGACTGGTCGGATATGAGATTTGCCCCTACTAACATAACAGGAGAGATATCTCTGAGCCCCTCGTTATGGTCGGATAAAGAAAGTGCATGACCATGCCACTAGTGGTCGAAGTGTCGATCACATGAAGTTATTCGACACTTGATCAGAAAGTATTGAACAGTCCATGGATGATATAACATCTCACTTAGAGTTCAATCAGATATCGTGAGGCAAAGGGAGAATACACGAGAAGGTCTTTCAGTTCGATCAGATACGGACTAGACGTATGGAGATACGAGCTGGTCGTAGGCTGGTCGAACATGGTCACTAAGTGGTCGAAACCTGGTCGTAAGTAGTTACGAATTGGTCGAGACCAAATATGAACTTGTCGTATAGAGATACGAGTTGGTCCTTAGTGATATGGACCTGGTCGTAGATCATATTGCATTAAGGTTAGTCCGATATATCCTATATGTGTTTGGGAATCATTATGTGCTGCTAGGTACCGCTAACGACTAGTGGTCGAAAAAGAGTTTATGAGTCACAACCTATTACACATAAATCTATAGAGTCGCACACTTAAAGGGCTGTGATTTGATTTGGATGATGATCCGATTTCTTGTAGGCCACGAGTTCCTAATGAGCCTCAAGTACGATACCCATCATGGATGCCTATATATATAGAGCAGTGGTAGCATGGGGTGAGGATAATATTTTTAAGAACTCTCGAACCCTAATAGCCACGTCTTTCTCATACCATGCTGCAGGCGCTAGCACTCCAGCGCATGGTATCCCTGCCTCGTACGTGTGGATACCTTGGAGGTGTTGTTGCGAAGCATCATCGCTAGGACTATCCACAACTCGTGACGATCATCAGACTCAGAGAAGAAGACACGCGGTGAGTACGACTACGACTGCATCAACTCGCTACATTGACTCTACTTCCGCTACGAGTTGGCGTGTCTAGTGGTAATCTATTACTATCGGAGGTTCCTTGGTTGCGCGGTAAAATTTTATTTTATGCTATCGTAGCCTACCCGTAACCCTTCGTGCCGACAACTAGACGGCTTTGAGGTGTTGCACCGGTGAGCTTCTCAAAGTAGGTTGTGAGAAGACCCGGGCGGTTTGTGAGTGGTATAGTGCTCGCCATCTCCGGAGTGAAGGAAGAGCAATCTCGAGTAGATCAAAGTGTCGGTTTATGTTGGAGCCGGTCCAAGTGATTGGACTTTCCTCAGAGGTGTTTAGCTTAATTTGTGGAGCCGATCCAATTCATTTGGGCTTACCTCAATGTGTATTAGGGTAGATCGGCAAGTCTTCGAACACCGCGGTATTTGATTAGGCACCTGAATCAGACAGAACCAACTGTTTTTCAGGCTACTGTTCTCCTATTCTCTCGAATACATGAAGTAAGACATTGATTTTGCAATAAGATCAATTATGTTCATTGCATAATAAGCTCCCTTGAAAAGCATTGATGCACGTGTAAGCGAGTTGCTCTACCGAATTGAGCTATAGCCCTTGTTAGAGATATCTGAACATATAGATAATTTCTTGTCGAGATGAATATTCTCTAATACCAGAGGATATCCCTTTGATCTGTTTACTATATAACATACTATAATGGAGCAATATTGCTTATAAAAAGGATTCGATTTATAATCGATCGAAGTAATGGGTCTTCCTTTGTGGTGATAAATTGCCTACTTAACTCAGTGGTTAGAGAATTGCTTTCATATGACGGGAATCATTGGTTCAAATCCAATAGTAGGTAGGTAGGTAGAAATATTACTAGATAGCATTGGTCTTACTTCGTTTCGCTATCTAATAACTTTTTCTACCCCTCTACCCTTTTTCTTTGTATCAACTAAACCATTGGATTGTATCCAATTGGATGGGGGAATCCAATTGATAGCCTCGACTCATGTCCTAGCTCGTTTGAGAGCTAGCTTCACTTCAACAACTCTTTCGTACCCTCAGCTCTACTCAAGTTAGCCTCGGCTATTTCAAGTGCTTGTTGAGCTTCTTTCGGATCAATGTCACTACCTAGTTCTGCATCATTTCCTAAAATGATGATCTCATTATAAACTATTCTCGCAAAACTGCTTCACAGAACCGCCGTTAACCATTGGTCGTTGAGGAGGCGTATTCTCAAAGGACCCATATCTACAGCTGTGTTAATCAGGGTATGGTTTGGTAATACGCCAATTTGGTCACTATTAGTAGATAAAATGATTTCTTTCACTTCACAATCCCAAATAATTCGTTTAGGAGTTAGTATATAAAGGTTTAATTTCATTTCTTGAATGTGTTCTCCTCTTCTAAGTTTATAGCTTTCATGCTAGCTTTATCGATGTTACCCAAAAAATAAAAAGCTTGTTTAGGTAGGACGTCTAATTCTCCAGAAAGGATTAATTGAAATCCCTTAAATATTTCTTCAAGACCAACATACTTTCCTGCAGAACCGATAAAAACTTCTGCAACAAAGAACGGTTGTGATAAGAAACATTCAATTTTTCGTGCTCTTGCTACAGTTAAACGATCCTCCTCTGATAATTCATCCAACCCAAGAATTGCGATAATGTCCTGAAGTTCTTTGTAACGTTGTAAAGTTTACTTAACTATTTGCGTAGTTTCATAATGTTCGTTGCCACGCTCCGAGGCTGTAACATAGTTGAGGTTGAATCTAAAGGATCTACTGCTGGATAAATACCTTTGAATGCTAATCCTCTGGAAAGTACAGTAGTAGCATCCAAATGTGCAAATGTTGTGGCAGGAGCAGGGTTAGTCAAATCGTCAGCATGTGCATAAACTGCTTGGATCGAAGTTATGGATCCCTTTTTTAGAAGCAATTCTTTCTTGCAAAGAACCCATTTCTGTACTAAGAGTAGGTTGATAACCCACTTCGGAGGGCATTCTCCCTAATAAGGCAGCTACCTCCAATCCTGCTTGAACAAAATGAAAGATATTATCATAATTATCACATAATTTTTGGACCTGTGATGAATATCACTTTTCCCCCTGGCAAGTTACCTTATATTTATAATGCTTTGGTAGTCAAGAGTAGAGACACTGTCGGTAAGAAAATTAATGTGATTTGTGAGGTACAATAATTATTAGGAAATAATCGAGTTAGAGTTGTAGATATGAGTGCTACAGACAGGTTGATGAGAGGAATGGAAGTGATTGACACGGGAGCTCCTCTTAGTGTTCCAGTTGGTGGAGCTACTCTCGGACGAATTTTCAACGTTCTCGGGGAACCTATTGACAATTTGGGTCCTGTAGATATTAGTGCAACATTCCCTATTCATAGATATGCGCCTGCCTTTATCGAGTTAGATACGAAATTATCCATATTTGAAACAGGTATTAAGGTGGTCGATCTTTTAGCTCCTTATCGACGTGAAGGAAAAATAGGACTATTTGGGGGGGGGGTAGAGTAGGTAAAACAATACTCATCATGGAATTAATCAACAACATTGCTAAAGCTCATCGATACCTCCGACCCTTGTAGGATCAAGGATAACCGACTAGAGGGGGGTGAATAGGAGGTTTTTAAAGTTTTTAACAAATTAACAATTTATCCAATTCAATTAATGACTTAGTCTAAACAAGTTATGCTCCTAGCTAGGCAATTTAATCACAATAAGCAAGCTAGAAATATAAGTGCGGAATTGTAAAGACAAGAAATAACCACAAGACACAATGATGTTTTTCCCGTGGTATCGAAGACTTGCCGGTCTTCACTAGTCCACGTTGAGGAAGCTTGACCACCCAAACCGGCTCCACGAATTAAGCCTTCCCTCGATCACTTGGGTTGTTCTTCCTCCGCTCCGGAGATGGTGAACACCAACCACTCACAATCTTGCTCGGGTCTTCTCACAAGCTTCACTTGAGAAGATCACCGTGCTTCACCGCTAAGCCGCCTAGGAGTGCGGCAACACCCCAAGAGAATAGATCAACGATCCTCGCTTGACTTTACTCAAGTGCCAATGAATCAACTAAAGATGAATGCACTTGATCTCCTCTCAATGAATGCAAGAGTAAATTGGGAGTAGAATTGAATGCACAATGCTCACAAGGGTTGAGATATCTTCAATGCAATGTAACATCTCCCTTGTGCGCTTGGGGAGGTATTTATAGCCTCCACCAAACAATTCTAGCCGTTGGGAAGAAGTTCGAAAGTTCAAAGACATATCGGAACAACCGGCGTGTTAGCATCGGTACAACCGCGCTATGCTCAATGCGATGCAAGAATTCTATGTTACACGATTAAATGCACCGATATAGCCGTTGGATTTAGTTGCGGTTCATCCGCGAGCAAACACCGGATCGTCCGATTTGAGGTTTCTAAACCGAGATTTTGCATACGCTGCGAATTTTACAACCGCCAAAACATTTGGAACATCCGTATTGCGGTTCATCCGATTATCGTGCGATACGGCCGATTCTCAAAAGAGGTTTTCAAAGGAGATTACACTCGTCTTTGTTATTTTGCAACCGCCGTAATATCATCGGAACAACCGGGATGCGATCGTACTGTTCAAGCCATCGGTACAACCGCGACCCACGAAATCGATCACCACGAGATCATGACACGTGGAAGGCCACGATGGACTCTTCGTCTAGTGGTCCCACAAGACACAAGATCTCGAGCCGTTTGATTTTAATCCAACGATCCACATGCGTTGCCACTTGGACGGTCCGAACGGCCCACTAATCCTACCGTTAGATTGAGATCGACGATCGGCGATTTTCAATTTAAAAGGCCAGCGGTTGAACCGCTCACATGCCGCCGAACAACCGCGCTTGCAGCATAACATTGCTAAGCCTTCTGTTCATCCGATTCGAATTAAAGCATCAATTCATTCTAACTTAAATTCAAGTCAATTTTAAATGCATGCATGATCCTAAGTTGATCCATATGGCACAAGAATAAGCTATCAAGCTACTAGTCGTGATCCCCCTTAATAGTACGGCATTTATCCTATAATCCGGTCTACCAACCAATTCTCCTTAGACCGGTAAAATAGAAAAGGATCCTAGACTATTTGTACCTTGACTTTAAGCCTTGTTGATCTTCACATTTTCCTTTAGCATGCATCCTTGCTTCATCATGTTCATCAAATGGAATTAACCTTGCACATTCTTAGTAAACTTGTTAATCCCATATTCACATATTATCATTAATTACAAAACCATTTTAGGGGCCTAGATGCTTTCAATCTCCCCTTTTGGTAATTGATGACAACACACTTAATATGTGAGAAAAGTTGTTTTGAATATACTAAGAGTGTATATTCTTTTGAAGTCTTTTGACAGGTAAAATAATCTTTGCAATGAGCATAAGTAAATTTTGAGAATTATTTTTCTTGTCAAATCCAATTAAAAGAAGACTCCCCCTAAACAAATGCATATGGATAGTAAATAATTTGCAAGCATATGTAAAGAATTGAAAATTTTAGCGGAGTTTCTTTTGCATTTATGAACTTGAGGAAGCAATACAAGATAAGATATGTCAAATAATTGATTGCATTGCATAAAAGATAATAAGACATAACCACATTCCACAAGTTCAACAAAAGTTACCAACTATTACAGGCACAAAATAGATCAACAATCAACAGTTTTACAAAACACATATAAATCACATAAGCCCATAGCTCCCCTAAAACTAAGTCTTCACATCTTCACAATTTCTCCCCTTTGGCATCAAAGTACCAAAAGCATCAAACAGGGGTCCCGAGAGGAAGAAATCGGGTCTGAGTGGAGCAGGAGAAAGAAAGGAGCTGAATCGTGCGAGATCCGAGAAGTCGACCTGAGGGCGCGGATCTGAGATCTTGAGAGGGTGGTAGGAGCCGGAGGAGTCAGAGAGGTAGCTGGAGCTGAAACTCGAGAGGTGCAATGAGGAGCCGAGGTAGGTCACTGCCCAAGAAGAAGGACCCTTGGGCGTCGAGGAGGTCGTGAACATAACGCCGAGGGTCTTGAGAAAATGTTCTAAGTCATTTAGGCCCTCGGACAAAGCCGATAACTGTTATGAGTCTCATCAAAGAAGTCATTTTGGATAGCCGCCATCTCGGTAAGCCTATGACGAGTCTCATCTGAAAGGCAACTTGTTCACCTTCATTTCTGCAAAGTCTTGATAATAGATCTGCGATTTTGAAGTACTTGCGCTAGAGCACTTGCATCGTGCATAGCAAAGGGAGGAGCATCAACCTCAGCAGGGGCATCCTCAGAGACTTGTTGAGGAGGAATGGCATCTCGTGGTTTATATGGCTTGTGAGGAGATCCCAAGCCACCACGGTACTCGATCTTTCTAACAATCAATGCCATGATGTAAGGAGCATAATAAATCCTTTTAACTCTGTCATTCTTGGAGGAGGCTATGCCTTGAAGAATAACATCCACTACATCAAATTTAACTCCTCCACAATATGATCTATCATGTTCCAAACATGCCCCCGTACTGCATCGAAATTCCCACTCTTAGGGTAGAAAGTATGATTAATTATCCTGTTAATCATGCTCACTTCTGGCTTCAATCCAGTAATTGTCCCTAACTTGCATTTGGCTGAAGAGTCATAATGCCCGCCCAAGCAGAACAAGTAGGGTCAGACTCTCAAAGATTTTGTCCCAAGAGTTGGATGAATTCTCAACACTCTATAAATTCCTCTTTGGTGCTTTCCACATTTACGCACCACCACCATCTAAAAGTCTTCAAGTCATGGGACATATGCGGTGTGGCATAAAGCGTCGAATGATCTTGTCATCATAATTACATTTTATGCCCACAAGATCATGAAGACCCACATTGTAGAAAAGGCGATAGACTCCAATTGTATTTGTCCAAGGTATTAATATTAGACCAATTAATCCATTTATGATCGGCAAATTTCTTGTGCCTATCATATATTTGCTCATACACTTGCTCTTGAAAGATTGTGTGGAATCTTGGATTTAATGTGTCATTCTTCAGAAGATATTGATTGACATGGCGCTTGATGGCATAGTCATCTCACGATGACGAAGATGTAGGTCAATAGGAGTCCCTGAGGATCAATCAAATCATCATCTTCTGCTTGTCCTTGGAGGAACTTCCTCTTCTTCTTCTTCTTCTTCTGATTGATTTCTCAATTGATTTACTTCACGAGCTATTTTACGATTCAGTTTGAGCCGGTCTCTTTCCTTTCCTTTTCCTGCAGGTGTCTTACGTCGAATGGCCGAGTTTGTGAGCAGAATGTCGGGTTGAACTCTTTCAATTTGCGGTGGAGGTTGAGGTGCGAAGACCCTTGTCTTGACGATCCTCGAGACTTCTTGGATGTTCCTCGCATTCTAGGCATCTATACTGAGATTGGAGTGATTATAAGATGTCAAGGAACAGATTTGAATTGAATTGAATTGAAAGAAATGACAATTTACGGTTCTGTCGGATAATCGGATCATCCACCGTTATGTGGCGAAACGTCGAATCGCGGTCGTTCGCCTCAAGAACCGAACGTCCGATTGTCTGACCAAAACTAGGGTTGAAGAATTTCCAGATTTTGATGGAATCTAAGAGAGTGAGTGCTAGAACCGGATGCGCAAGGGTCATAGGACACCAAAGGAAGCACTTTTGCCCAATTAGATTGCTAGTTATCAACAAACATTATCAAAAACCCTAAAATCGCTCCGAGTGCTCCAAATGCGGTAAAACACGAATCAATAGATGTTTTACCTTGAGATTTGAGGAAGGAGAGCACTGGAAATGCAAGGATCGTGAGGACTTGGAGATCCACCGAGAGAACCACTCGATTTGAGAGAGGTTTTGAGAGACGCTCATCGAGAGAGAGGAACCGAGCGACCGAGATGAAAAAGGAAAGCAGACGAGCATGGAGTGATAAGGTCAAAGGAAAGCGGACGTTCGCTATTATAACGCGGATGATCCGCGATCATGACGCACTGTCGCATAACTCCTGATGTCTGGATTGTCACGGGATTTTGATAAAGCTCGATTTCTTTGGAATTTTGAATAATTGCAAATGATCCTTAGATTTACACTCAATGAAACATCATTTAGGGATCATTATGCATATAATATATGAAGATTATATATAAACATAGTTTTATAATTATAGTGAATTTAATATGAGATTTGAGAAATTCTTTTACAAAATATTTAAATAACACCAAATAAAAAGCAATCGTAATAACAAAAATTTAAACAATGTTTGAATAATCTATGACATTTAATTCATTCCTCAATTTGCAAAAGCGGCCTTCATCTAATGGCTTGGTGAAAATATCCGCTAATTGGTCTTGGTTCTTATGTGGCTAATTTCTATGTCTCCCTTGATCACATGATCTCTCAAGAAATGGTGGCGAATATCTATATGCTTGGTTCTTGAGTGTTGAACAGATTATTAGCAATTTTCACAAAGACTATCATTGTCACACAAAGAGGCATTTTATCGCTTTTAATTCCATAATCCATCAATGTTTGCCTCATCCATAGCAATTGAGCACAACAACTTCCGCTGAAACATATTCGGCTTCGGGTGGATAGGGCTACTGAATTTTGTTTCTTGGATGACCATGATACTAAAGATCTTCCTAAAATTGACAACTACCCGAGGTGCTTTTTCTATCCACTTTGCATCCCGCATAATCGAGTCCGAATATCCAATTAAGTCAAATTTAGCACCTTTCGGAACCAAAGGCCAATGCTAGAGGAATGCTTTAAATATCTTAGAATTCTTTTAACACCATTAAATGACATTCTTTTGGATTTGCTTGAAAGCGAGCACACATACAAACACTAAACATGATATCGGGCCTAGATGCGGTAAGATAAAGCAAACTACCAATCATAGATCTATAAAGCTTTAAATCTACCGATTTACCTCCCTCATTTAAGTCAAGATGACCATTTGTTGCCATGGGAGTCTTGATGGGTTTTGCATCCTCCATACCAAACTTCTTGATCAATTCTTTTGCATACTTGGTTTGGCTCACGAAGGTCCCATCTTTGAGTTGCTTGATTTGGAATCCAAGGAAGTAGCTTAATTCTCCAATCATCGACATTTCAAATTCTCTAGACATCATATCACCAAACTCTTTGCAAAAATCTTGATTAGTAGACCCAAAAATAATATCATCAACATAAATTTGACATACAAAGAAATCATCATCTATAACTTTAGTAAATAAGGTTGAATCAATCTTCCCAATTTTGAATCCTTTTGAGACTAGAAAATCTCTAAGTCGTTCATACCATGCTCTAGGAGCTTGTTTAAGGCCATAGAGCGCTTTAGAGAGTTTATAGACATTATTTGGATTTTAGGATCTTCAAAGCCGGAGGTTGTTCAACAAATACAAGTTCGAAATTTTACCATTTAAGAAAGCACTTTTAACATCCATTTGAAATAATTTAATATCAAAGCATGATGCAAAAGCAAGTAATATCCGAATTGATTCTAATCTAGCTACGGAGCAAAAGTTTCACCAAAATCCAAACCTTCAACTTGTGAATACCCTTGAGCTACCAATCTTGCTTTGTTTCGAACAACCAAACCATTTTCATCTTGCTTGTTCCTAAAGACCCATTTTGTACCAATGACGTTGTGTTCCTTGGGTCGATCCACCAATGTCCAAACTTCATTCCGGTGAAGTTGTTGAGTTCTTCATGCATAGCATTCACCCAATCCGGATCTTCAAGTGCTTCTTCTACATGCTTTGGCTCAATACAAGAGACAAAAGAGTAATATTCACAAAAAGAAGCAACACGAGATCGAGTTTGAACACCCTTACTTACATCACCCAATATTTGGTCTATTGGATGATCCTTAGCAATTGCATTGTGGATTCTTGGTGGTAAGTTAGATGGTTGATCATCTTCCTTATTGTCAAATTGAACTTGGTTTGTAGAAGATGTTGGTGGTTCAACTTGTGTGGAGGATGATGAATCATCTTCGGGCTTTATGTCACCAATTTGCATATGCTCCATTGCCCTTCTCAAAGCTTCATTGCCTACATCATCCAAATTCTCATGCTCTTCTTGAGAGCCGTTAGTTTCATCAAATTGAACATCATGTTTTCTTCAACTAAACGGAGTTTTTGTTGAAGACACGATAAGCTTTACTATTTGATGAATAACCTAGCAAGAAACCAACATCACATCTACTTTCAAATTTTGATAGCGAAACACCCTTCTTTAAAATATAGCATTTACAACCAAAGACACGAAAATAGGAGATGTTCGGTTTTCTTCCTACAAGAAGCTCATAGGAAGTCTTTTTCAAAAGACGATGTAAATAAAGACGATTTATGGCATGACAAGCGGTGTTAATTGCTTCCGCCAAAAACTATCTAAGTATTATATTCATCAAGCATTGTCCTAGCCATTTCAATTAATGTACGATTTTCCTTTCTACAACTCCATTTTGTTCCGGGTGTAGGTTGTGGAAAGTTAGTGCTTTATTCCAAGTTCATCACAAAAGTCTTCAACTTTAGTATTTTTGAACTCTAACCATTATCACTACTGATTTTCTTTATTTTGAAATCAAATTCATTTTGGGCCCTTTTGTAAAGTTTTGAAAATTAGGAGGTTTCACTTTTATCATCTAGGAAGAATACCCATGTATATCTAGAGTAATCATCCACAATAACCAAACAATAGCTATTTCCGATACTCTTATAGGTTGTTGGCCCAAACAAATCCATATGTAAGAGTTCCAATGGTCTAGAAGTTGACATGATACTTTTGGAAGGGTGAGAATTAGCGACTTGTTTACCGGCTTGACATGCACTACAAAGTCGGTTTTTCTCAAACTTCACATCTTTCAAGCCAACAACTAAATCATGTTTGAAAAGCTTTTGAGTTGAATCATTCCTACATGAGCTAGCCTTCTATGCCAAAGCCAACCCAAGGAGGTTTTTGCCATCAAACAAGTTTTTAAGCATGAATCATTTGAAGTGAAATCTACCAAATAAAGGTTTCCAAATCTAAATCCTTTAAAAATTAAAGAGTTATCATTTTCATTTGAAATTGTAACACCTTCTTTAGAGAAGGAACAAATTAGTCCTAGATCACATATTTGAGCTACGGATAACAAGTTAAAGTTTAGTGATTCTACTAGAGAGACATTTGAAATGGAAAGGTCATTTGAGATAGCAATTTTACCCAATCCAATTACCTTTCCTTTGCTATTGTCACCAAATGTGATTTTGTCCATTCCTTTCCCATTCTCGAATGTGGTGAACATTTTCTATCACCGGTCATGTGTTGAGTGCAACCACTATCAAGCACCCAATGTTTTCCACCGGTCTTGTAGTTCACCTACAAAACAAGAATCAAGTTCTTTTAGGTACCCAAATTTGTTTGGGTCCTTGGAGGTTAGTGACCAAGGTTTTAGGCACCCAAATAGCATTCTTTTAGCGCCTAAAATTGAAGTGCCAATAAAATGAGCAAGTATTTTACCATCCTTAGTCTTTCTAAGCATATAGCATGAATCATATATACCAAAAGATGCAATTTTACCTTTAGGACAATTTTGTTGCACATGTCCTATTTCCAGCACTTATAGCAATACTTACCATTTTCCTCACATACCTTGTGGGTTTATTTGCTTCTTACCTTTCTTAGGCACATACCCGAGACCTTCCTTGTTGAATGAGCACCTTTGCTCACTCAAAAGCTTGTCTAAGGTGGCCTTACCCTTAAAGCATCTTTCCAAACTTTTGCTTAGTTTATTGACTTGTTCTTTTAATTCATGGTTCTCAACAATAAGTAAAGGATCACAAGTATTTGCTAAACTAGCAATTGAATCATCACTAGAGCAACATGGCATGGCAAGTAAATCATCACATGAAGTAGAAATGCTAGACATGGATTTTTCATTTAAAGCAATATCTACTTTAGACATCTCATTCATTAAATCACAAGTAATTCCAATATGTGAATGAGATTTTTCAATATTCTTTAAGATGAGAGAATCATGAGCTTTCTTTAGCTCCTCAAAAGAGTCTTTTAGAGAGAGATATTCTTTCTTCAAGACTTTAAATTTTGATTTCTCTTTTCCATTAAATTCATTTAATTCATCAAGCATATCCAATAATTCTTCATAAGTTGGTTCATCACTATCAATGGATTTTACCTTATCTCCTTTTGCCATGAGGCATGTAGGAGTGGAGAATAGTGAAGGAGTTTCTTTGATAGCAATGCCAACTAGTCCCTTCTTCTTGGAAGACTCATCCTCATCTGAGTCTGAGTCGCTTGATTCATCATTTGAATCCCACTCTCCAATGTGAGCTTCATTCTTGCCATCCTTGTGAAGCTTCTTGAAAAGCTTCTTCTTGCCATTATATTCTTTCTTCTTGAATGACTTGTCCTTGTCATCCTTCTTTGCGGCAACGAGATGAGATGTGCCCTTTTCATCACAATTATAGCATCGAATGTTGCTATAACGCTTCTTGTCACTTGAATATTGTCCCTTCTTGTATTTGTCAAAGTTGTAGCTTCTATTGGGCGTCTCTTCATGAACTTCTTCATTTTTCTTACAAGGAGTGCATACTCCTCATCGGAATCTTCTCCTTCATCCTCATCATCACTTGATTCCGCTTTGGCCTTGAAAGCGGTAATTTTCTTCTTTGAGGAGGATGTCTCCACGAGCTCTTCTTTGTCCTTCTTGAACAACTCATTTGTGATGAGATTGCCCAAAAGGCCCGTTGGTGTCATCCTTGGCAATTCGGGAGAGTTGATGAAGAGCGCACCAAAGTTTCATATTTGTCAGGAAGAGCCCTAAGCATCTTGCGCACAATATCAACATCGGAAAGGTTAGTCCCAAGGCCTTTGAGCTCATTCACAATGTTGTTGAGTCTTGAATACATCTCATTGATGTTTTCATGAGGCAACATTATGAATGTCTCATATTTAATCCGGCCTATGCAATTTGGCTTCTTTGACCGTGGATGTACCCTCATGGATTTCAGAGAGTTGTCCAAATAGCATGAGCGGTTTCCAAATTGCTCACTCTATTGAACTCATCCGCGCTCAAAGCGCCAAAGAGAGCATTCATAGCTTGGGCATCTAAATGAGAGTTACGCGTGTCTTGATCCGTGGGTTCAAGTGGATTAAGAGGCATAGTGTAACCATCATTTACGATTTTCCAAATGCTTGGACTCATGGCCCTTAAAAGATTGACATTCTAATTTTCCAATAAGCATAATTTGTGCCATCAAAGAGTGGAGCCCTTCCTAAAGCCATTCCTCACTAGCCATCCTTGCTCTCCTAGACGGTTAAGTCCAACAACGGAGAGACCAAGCTCGATACCACTTGTAGGATCAAGGATAACCGACTAGAGGGGGTGAATAGGAGGTTTTAAAGTTTTTAACAAATTAACAATTTATCCAATTCAATTAATGACTTAGTCTAAACAAGTTATGCTCCTAGCTAGGCAATTTAATCACAATAAGCAAGCTAGAAATATAAGTGCGGAATTGTAAAGACAAGAAATAACCACAAGACACAATGATGTTTTTCCGTGGTATCGAAGACTTGCTTGGTCTTCACTAGTCCACGTTGAGGAAGCTTGACCACCCAAGCCGGCTCCACGAATTAAGCCTTCCTCGATCACTTGGGTTGTTCTTCCTCCGCTCCGAGATGGTGAACACCAACCACTCACAATCTTGCTCGGGTCTTCTCACAAGCTTCACTTGAGAAGATCACCGTGCTTCACCGCCAAGCCGCCTAGGAGTGCGGCAACACCCCAAGAGAATAGATCAACGATCCTCGCTGACTTTACTCAAGTGCCAATGAATCAACTAAAGATGAATGCACTTGATCTCCTCTCAATGAATGCAAGAGTAAATTGGGAGTAGAATTGAATGCACAATGCTCACAAGGGTTGAGATATCTTCAATGCACTGTAACATCTCCCTTGTGCGCTTGGGGAGGTATTTATAGCCTCCACCAAACAATTCTAGCCGTTGGGAAGAAGTTCCCAAAGTTCAAAGACATATCGGAACAACCGGCGTGTTAGCATCGGTACAACCGCGCTATGCTCAATGCACGATAACGGCTATGTTACACGATTAAATGCACCGATATAGCCGTTGGATTTAGTTGCGTTCATCCGAGCAAACACCGGATCGTCCGATTTCGAGGTTTCTAAACCGAGATTTTGCATCGTTCGGAATTTTACAACCGCCAAAAACATTTGAACATCCGTATTGCGGTTCATCCGATTATACGTCGCGATGCGGTGATTCTCAAAAGAGGTTTTCAAAGGAGATTACACTCGTCTTTTATTTTGCAACCGCCGTAATATCATCGGAACAACGGGATGCGGTCGTCTGCTCAAGCCATCGGTACAACCGCACCCACGAAATCGATCACCACGAGATCATGACACGTGGAAGGCCACGATGGACTCTTCGCTGAGTGGTCCGGCCAAAGACACAAGATCGAGCCGTTTGATTTTAATCTAACGATCCACATGCGTTGCCACTTCGGACGGTCCGAACGGCCCACTTAATCCTACCGTTAGATTGAGATCGACGATCGGCTTGATTTTCAATTTAAAAGGCCAACGGTTGAACCGCTCACATGCCGGAACAACCGCGCTTGGTACAACCGCCGCTAAGCCTTGGTTCATCCGATTCGCAATTAAAGCAATCAATTCATTCTAACTTAAATTCAAGTCCAATTTTAAATGCATGCATGATCCTAAGTTGATCCATATGGCACAAGAATAAGCTATCAAGCTACTAGTCGTGATCCCCCTTAATAGTACGGCATTTATCCTATAATCCGGTCTACCAACCAATTCTCCTTAGACCGGTAAAATAGAAAAGGATCCTAGACTATTTGTACCTTGACTTTAAGCCTTGTTGATCTTCACATTTTCCTTTAGCATGCATCCTTGCTTCATCATGTTCATCAAATGGAATTAACCTTGCACATTCTTAGTAAACTTGTTAATCCCATATTCACATATTATCATTAATTACCAAAACCATTTTTAGGGGCCTAGATGCTTTCAACCCTGGGACAAGAAGTAGTAGGATTGGTTCTTTTTTCTTGTTGAATAATGCCAAATCAAAACCAAAAAATAGCCAAAAATTCAAAAGTCAAAAGGAAATGAATTAGTTAATTCAATAAGAGAGAAAGGGGGATGAGGACTTTTCGTTGCCCAAGCGAATCCCATTCAATCGTTTACTCATAGAATGAGTCCATTGGAAAGTTCAATCAATTTTTTTTTCATATACATTTCGCCTTTTGTGGAGGATCTGTCCCTACTCTACTTTCCTATCTAGGACTTCGATATACAAAATATATACTACTGTGAAGCATAGATTGTTGTCAACAAGGAATTTTCTTAGTATTTATGTATTTACATTCATAATAAGAAAGGGTCCTATTAAGAACTTGTAAAATAAGGATTAGGGATTAATTTGGGTTACACTATATCTATCAAAGAGTCTACAATAATGACGGATTTGGTGAATCAAATCCATGGTTTAATAACGAACCATGTTAACTTACCATAACAACAACTCAATTCCTATCGAATTCTTACAGTAGAATTCCTATAGGATAGAACATACACAAGGTGTACGCATTATATATGAATGAAACATAGCCATTAACTTAAGCATGTCCTACATTTTCTTTAATGGGTTGATATTAATTGAATGCCCTTTTTGTTTTAAAAGTTTTTTGCAAAGGTTTCATTTACGCCTAATCCATACGAGTAGACCCTGTCGTTGTGAGAATTATTAATTCATGAGTTGTAGGGATGGACTTTTGTCACCACAAACAGAAACTAAAGCAAGTGTTGGATTTGAAGCTGGTGTTAAGGATTATAAAATGACTTATTACACCTCGGAGTATGAAACCAAGGATACTGATATCTTGGCAGCATTCCGAGTAACTCAGCCCGGGGTTTCGCCTGAAGAAGCAAGGGCTGCACTAGCTACCGAATCTTCTACTGGTGCATGGACAACTGTTTGGACTGATGTACTTACCAGTCTTGATCGTTGCAAAGGGCGATGTTATCACATCGAGCCCGTTGTTGGGGAGGATAATCAATATATCGCTTATGTAGCTTATCCATTAGACCTGTTTGAAGAGGGTTCTGTTACTAACATGTTTACTTCCATTGTGGGTAACGTATTTGGTTTCAAAGCCCTACGCGCTCTACGTCTGGAGGACCCGCGAATTCCCCTACTTATTTAAAAACTTTCCAAGGTCCGCCTCATGGTATCCAAGTTGAAAGGGATAAGTTGAACAAGTACGGCCGTCCTTTATTGGGATGTACTATTAAACCAAAATTGGGATTATCCGCAAAAAATTACGGTAGAGCGTGTTATGAGTGTCTACGCGGTGGACTTGATTTTACCAAAGATGATGAAAACGTAAACTCACAACCATTTATGCGCTGGAGGGACCGTTTTGTCTTTTGTGCCGAAGCAATTTATAAATCACAGGCCGAAACCGGTGAAATCAAGGGGCATTACTTGAATGCGACTGCAGGTACATGCGAAGAAATGATTAAGAGAGCTGTATTTGCGAGGGAATTAGGGGTTCCTATTGTAATGCATGACTACTTAACTGGGGGATTCACCGCAAATACTACTTTGGCTCATTATTGCCGCGACAATGGCCTACTTCTTCACATTCACCGGGCAATGCATGCAGTTATTGATAGACAGAAAAATCATGGTATGCATTTTCGTGTATTAGCTAAAGCATTGCGTATGTCTGGGGGAGATCATATCCACGCCGGTACAGTAGTAGGTAAGTTAGAAGGGGAACGCGAAATGACTTTGGGTTTTGTTGATTTATTGCGCGATGATTTTATTGAAAAAGATCGTGCTCGCGGTATCTTTTTCACTCAGGACTGGGTATCTATGCCAGGTGTTATACCGGTGGCTTCAGGGGGTATTCATGTTTGGCTTATTCCAGCTCTGACCGAAATCTTTGGAGATGATTCCGTATTACAATTTGGTGGAGGAACTTTAGTACATCCTTGGGGAAATGCACCTGGTGCAGCAGCTAATCGGGTGGCTTTAGAAGTTTGTGTACAAGATTGTAACGAAGGGCGCGATCTTGCTCGTGAAGGTAATGAAATTATCAAAGCAACTTGCAAATGGAGTCCTGAACCATCCGCAGCTTGTGAAATATGGAGGGCGGTCAAATTCGAGTTCGAGCCGGTAGATAAACTAGATAAGTAGATAAAACTAGATGTAAAGAAGGTCTAAATAAAAAAGAACCAAAATAGAAAGAGAAAAAAGCAGTTACGAAATGTAGTAATTCTTCTTTATTCTTCTAATTGATTGCAATTAAACTTGGCTCAAATCTTTTAAAAAAATTGAGTCGAATAAAAATAGATGTTGATACGATCATGAGACTTGACAAATTGAGATTCCTCTGTTCTATATATTTAGAATATATAAAGGTATAATACAATAAATAAATAGATCTTGATATGATCATGAGGCTTGGGCCCTGTTTGGCACAGCTTCTGCTTTGGCTTTTGGGTGAGAAAAGCCAGAAGCCGAAACAAACGGCTGTCTTTTTTACTGACTTTCGTCGAAAGCTCAAAGCCGTCAATACACATGGAAGCCGAAAGCAAAAAGCCAGTGCTGAGGTGCTTCCTACCGCTTCCCACCCCTAGCATTATGAAAGTACCCCCAAACTTGACAAAAATTACCCACCTCATACCTAAGTATTTAAGCCAGGACTGCTCGTTTTCCTCCCCATCCCGCTGCTCCCCGCTCCTCTGGCGCCGTTCCCCCTTCCCTGTAGCGTTTGTCCCGGGTTCTCCACGGCGGCGCCGTCCCTGCCGAACCAGGTACCCCTCCGCCCCACCCCCCGAGCGGTCGCTCTGCCCCACCGAAGCGGTCGCTTAGTCTCGACTACCCAATGGTCCCCACAGACTCCCGCCAGAAGCTCGCTGAGGTCGCTTCTTCGGCGGACGACACGCCCAGTCGGTCGGCGGGGTTCAGGTGCTATCAAAAGAATTGGTTTCGGGTATTTTTTTTACAGATGGGGCTGCATTCTTTTGATAATGTGTACTGGTATGCTGCATAGCGGTTCCATGTTGTAGTTACATATTTCTCTATATATAGATGGATAAAGCGCAGGCTGCAAACAATGTTGTATGGGATGCATTCACAAATGAAGTATTCATTGGCATCTGCGTGGAAAAAGTTATTGCAAAAAATAAACCCTTACAGTGTTTGAATAGCAAAGGGTATCACAATCTTATAACTAAATTCAAAGAACGCACTAACAAAGAGTACACCCATAAGCAATTAAAGAACCATTGGGACAGTTTGAAGAGAGATTATTCCAATGGAAAGACATTGAAGCTCCATGCATCGGGACTAAGCATCGATCATAAGACTGGAACCATTGAGGCAAGTGATCAATTGAGGCAAGTGATCAATGGTGGGTTGGACAGATTAAGATATGTAATCTTTAATGCTTTTGCATATGTATTGGAATTCAATTGTTCAAACTGTTTCGTGGATACTTCATTTGGTATATATTATAGAGAGGTCTCATGGTAGCAAGAATTCTGTGACCAGCTCACGTGGCCCAGTGGTTGATCCTGTTAGACTAGAGATATATGAGATGATTGATTTGGTTATTGAGGCTGGAGCCAAAGAAGGGAGTGATAAGCATTTCTATGCCGCACAACTCCTCATCAAGAATGAGTATCGAGATGTCTTTCACACACTAAAACACCTCAAGGGCGGCTAGCGTGGCTTACAAGGACATGGGAGGAGAAGAAGATGCATTAGATAGTTTGAATTGTATTCCTAAGACTTGTTATGTTAGTTATGTATGCTACTTGGTGTCATGTAACATACTATATGACTTGTTATGTCAGTTTTTTATGCTAATTAGTGGTCTCTTATAAATGTGTCATTTATTAATGTTATTTGTGTATGCCCGATGAGTTCTTCAAGTTCGTCTGATTCAAGTGATGATGAATCAACTCATGAAGCTGTAGTGGACGATGGAGGACCGGATATGTTCTTGCCGCTAGTTGTGATTGCCGCTTTTGGATGTTCGTATAACTATAGAGACTCCAGTGCGAAGAGGCCAAGCAAAATACCTACAATGACGGGGATCCAATGGGTTGAGGATACACTTGCTAGTGCACAAGAGTGTTATGACATGTTTAGAATGCGAAGGTCAGTTTTTCTTCGCCTTCATGACACTCTTGTTAATAACGATGGCTTGAAATCAACTGCGGAGGTGAACTCAAAGTAAGCATTCGCAATGTTCGTATGGACTTGTGGAGCACCTCAATCCAACCGCCAAGTCAAGAACCATTTTGGCCATTCCAAAGAAACCGTGAGTAGGAAGTTTGCAGAGGTTTTGGAATGTGTGTACCGTCTTGGTATTGACAACATAATGCCCACAGATCCTCAATTCTCTACAATATATTGTAGACTTCGGGAGGGAAGGTTTTTCACTCATTTTAATAATTGCATCGGTGCAATAGATGGGACACATGTACATGTGACGGTGCCATGCAAGAGACGACCAATGCATTTCAACCAGCATGGATACACTAGTCAGAATGTCATGACTATTTGTGATTTCGACATGAGGTTCACTTTTTTCTGCACTGGCTGGCATGGGTCCGCACACGACACGCGCATACTCCTTGATACCTTGGTAACGTACAAGGACTGCTTTCCACACCCTCCAGAAGGTACTTTCCTTGTTATTTTTTAGTACATTACCAACCTTTGTGTATGGGTCAATAGTTTTTTCCCACTTGAATTGTAGGGAAGTACTATCTAGTGGATTCTAGATACCCAAACTGCAAAGGTTATCTAGCTCCATACAAGAACCAAAGGTATCATGTACCTGAATTCCGAAATAGTGGTACACCGGTTGGACTAAAAGAGGTGTTCAATTTTCATCACTCTTCCATTCGGAATGTCATTGAGCGTACGTTTGGTATTTGGAAGATGAAGTGGCGTATTCTACTGAAAATTTCAAGTTACCATGAGCACAAGCAAAAGAAAATTATCATTACAACAATGGCTTTGCATAATTTTATTCGAGATAGTGCTTTAATTGATAATGATTTTGCTCGTGCAGACATGAATGAGGATTATGTAGACGGGGAAATATCCACTAACCTCAGCGCACATGATAATACAACTGTTATGGATGATGTTGACAAGAACGACCTACGTGACACTATTGCAATGGCTTTGGTAGCGTGACGATAGCATAGATGGAAGATATATGCAACATTTTGTATGTAGTACTTGCCAATTTAAGCCTTTTACAAGGGACTGATCTTATAGTCCAGATTATGTTGACATGCTTTCTGAAGGATGTTATTGTTAAATACCGTTAAATGTTTTTAAATGTCGTTACATGTTGTCAAATATCGTTTATTGTTGTTAATTGCGTTAAACGACATCAAACAAGACATTACTGTCCTCAGGGGTATTTCAGACATTTCATATATCGGAGTCGCACGGACTACTTAAAAGCCGCATACCAAACACCAAATCAAAAGCCCACATTCAAATTGCACGATTAAAAGCCTATAGCACAGCCGGAAGCCGCTTTTCAGAAAAGCCACAGCTGTGCCAAACATGGCCTTGAAGCAGCGCTACGGTAGTGGAGGTGGTCGGATCCGGCTACGAAGGGAGAGTAGAGGAGGAGGGAGGAGCCTCTAGTGGAGAAGAAGAAGAGGGAGGGGAGGATCTAGAGAGGAAGAAATAAAGAGATGAAAGGGGAAAGAAGGAAGAAAGAGGAAGATGTCGTTGTGGGAGATTTCATAATTGTTGAAAGGGTACTGTCGGTGTATTAGAACCGATCTTACGTAAAGATTATTTGATTCGGGGGGTCTCCTAGAGGTGAAATCACGCAAAGTGGTTGACACGGGATGTTTAGACAGGTTCAGGCCTTCTCCGGAGAGAATAATAACCCTAATCCTGTGTGTGTGTGGTATTCTTGATGATCAAGTAAGAAGCTAAGACTATTACAGAGAATAGTACTTGTATTTCTCCTTGACTCGCTCTATCTTTCTGTCTCCTCCTCTTCCCTCGTCTCCCTGATTGATGCCCTTATATAATCGTGAAGGAGTAGCCGTTTTGTCCCGCGGAAGAGGCGCCTTAATTGAGCCAGTAATGGGCGCATGATGGCAGTAATTACCGGCGCATTGGCTTCTCCACGCCGTCTGGCAGTTATCATTCAGAGGTAATGGGGTATTTAAGCACTATTACTACACGGAATAATAGTGCGTGTAGACCGTTCGGATTCCTTAATCAGTTGGACCCACTTGCCTGTAGGCTTGATTATAAGGTGGTCGTGGTTTACCTGGTCGTAGGAGGACTTACGACCAGGTAGTAGTCGTAGAAGGACTTACGACCATGTAATGGTCGTAGAAAGACTTACGACCAGGTAGTAGTCGTAGAAAGACTTACGACCATGACATGGTCGTAGTAAGACTTACGACTATGGGGGTGATTGTAGAAGATCTTACAATCACTTGGTAGGCCTCTCCCTTATAAAAATAAGGGGTACTTCTGGAGACTATGTGACATCATATTTACCCATAATAAGAATTATAGATAAAAGATAAAATGAGGATTATTAGATCCTCGTCAGGTACCCTTGGTCATTTGTCCTAGTAAAACACTTTGACTTGACACCATGAGAGCTATAGCTTGTCGGAGGGTAACGACAATGCTATTTTTTGAACAAGTTTTGAATATTGATGGTATGGACTGAATTAGGGAAAAAATAGTGGTATGGACCTAAAGTGCAATTGGCACAATGGCATGGACGTAAATTTCCCTTTTGGAAACACCAACCCTTAAGCTTCTCATTCTCTGTCAAGGCAAAAAGAACTCCGCTCGATCCCTCATTCTTATGGCCATTGGAGGCCCCTCGTCAACATTCAATCGGAGTAGAGTCGGTTGAGGTACCCATCCATGTAAGTACTTCATAGGTATAGTAGTATCCTTTCTTATTTTGCCTTCTTTTCATTCCCTTTTGGTGGTAGATATCAACCTTTTCCTCGACCTGCTAGTTCTACGACGATCTATTGAGACCATCCTCATTAATAGGCCACCCAGAGTGGTGTTTGACAATGCTTGCCATTTTCTCTCTTCTAGCTGGCCCGTTTTTAGGATGTTGGTATTATTTCCGGTGTCCCAGCGTCGGACCATTTCCCACTCTCACAAAATCCTCTGGTTTGCGCAATTGACATAGTACAAGCCCCAAGTCGATCATCAATTAGGCCTAAATCAACCAATTTCAGGGCTTTACTACATTCAGATGCTCATGGCGTAGGATTATTGATACCGTCATCCCAAATCTCCTCGCCAAAGCTCCTTATACTTATGTTTGGAATGAATTTTCCATTATTGTTGTTAACCATTGGAGAGCTTCCCCATCAACCTCCCGTCTGATTAGTTCGGAAAAAGGAGTCCATATTCCTCAACGAGTGCATGGAGGCTCCATTTTGTGATCTATGTCTCCCGTTGTGGGAGACATAACACTGGTCTTCGGAAGTTTCAGGATGTTGTCACTGTCAAGAACCAAAATCAACGGCTTTATTGCCATCGTCGGCCATTCCGAAGCTAGCTTTGAGGTTCATCCTCTCTTCCTCATTTGGCTTCGGAGGCCTAAGGACGCGCGGAGAGCATGAGGCTCTTATGGCTAATGGATGGTATGCCAAATGTTTAGCTTTTAGTTTTCTTGAATTTTATTTTACCCGAAACTCGAGAGGAGAAAATCGTAACATGGTGAGGCCAAGTTTAGATAAATAAGAGGTACCATGGGCTCTTTATAGCTTGTTTGGATATACTGTAATTTAACTCAATATCTTTGAATTTACTTAAGATTTGAATTAAAATCCATTCCAATCCGAATGAATTAGTTCATCTCCAGCTATTCAAATGAATCCTTAATTACTTTTTTTCCTGGTACAAAAATAGAAATCTATGAGCAAACAAGGCCGGCTCGCCGCACCGCACGTCCATTCCTGCCACGATACTTCTCCGCGGCTGACAAGTGGGACCCACTCAAAGCCCCCGTCCCGTCGTAAGCCGGCGCCAACTCAACTCGAACTCTCGTAGTCGTAGGCCCGATTGCACAGCTCCACCTCTCCACGCGACGCGAAACGGAACTAACTACTCGCCTCGCCCACCTCCGCACGGGTTAAGTCAAATCAGATCCCCCATCACCATCTCTCCTCCCGGAGCCCTTCTCCCCTCCCCACCCCCATTCGCCTCGTCTCCCTCCCGAACCAAAACCCTAACCCTAGCTCGGGATGGCGATGCAGCCGCCCTCCTCGGCCGTGGCTGCCGACCTCTACGAGACGGCCTCGCAGCCCGACCCCTCCGCCTCCGCCGCTGGGGACGCCTACACCTTCCTTGAGTTCAACACGCAGGGCGACGACTTCGACTACCCCGACTTCCCGGAGCTCTCCCAGCCCGCCCGATCCGCGCCGCCGGCCCCGCCATCCTCGTCCTCGTCGTCCTGGCCGCCCCCGCCCCCGCCTCCCGAGCCCTCCACGGACCCCGATCTCGCGACGCAGGACCCGACCCCGCCGGCTTCGTCCTCCTCGCCGTCTCCGCGGTCGTCGGCGTCGAAGGCGCGGGCGTCGGCGGCGGCTGCGGACGGGCTCGCCGCGGGGGTCGCGGCGTTCAGCTTCGAGGAGCCCCCTGGCGCTGGCGCGGGGGAGGACGGGTACGACTACGGCAAGGGCGATTTCGTGGAGCACGCTTGCCGGTACTGCGGGATCCACAACCCCGCGTGCGTGGCGCGGTGCAACGTGTCGTCCTGCCGCAAGTGGTTCTGCAACTCGCGGGGGAACACCTCCGGCTCCCACATCGTTAACCACCTGGTGCGGCTTCTCCCCCTTATGATTTTGTTTCAAATTTTAAGTCCAGTGGGCTGTGAATTCGGTAGAGAATTGCTGAGAAATCAATTAGACGACGAGTTTGTGCCATAAAGATTCTCTTGTAGCTTGGTAGCGTTTTTTTGGGTGCTGGATTGGTTGAAGGTGCTAAGAAGGTGGTACATTTGATTGGGCTTCGCAAGTTGTAATGCGGGACAAAATTTATTAGTTCAGGATTTCGGAATTACCCATCTTGTTAGGACAGGTGGAAGTTGCTGAGGAGGTGATATATTGTGAAAATGTTGGATTGGTGTTTTCTGTTTGGGGTAGTTAGATTCGACATTTTCTATAGTTTCTGGCGTATCCGTCGGTAGTAGTTGCAATTTGGATAAACCTGCTGATCATGCTGGATGGCTTTAATTTTCAAGAGGATTCTCTGCAAGGCTTTTGATTGTGGACACGATGTAAATTGTCATAGATAACCAGTCTATAGTTGAATGGCCTTTTCATCCTGTTGGTATTTTAGTGTAGAATAATCCAGCTTGAAATTCAATAGCATTTATGATCGTATTCTTGTGAAATGTCTGTCATGACGACGACAAAATTGATGGCTGTGCTTAGTTTGTTTCACTTTTGTCGTTGTCTGAGTTGACATTTGTATTATTTATGATGATAGGAACAGAAAGCCACATCTTGTGATAACTTCCTATTTTGGGAGCTAGGTTTTCAGTTCTATTTGCAAAGGGTTTAAGATATCATTAGTGTTTAAGACTTCGTTTGATAACTGGTATCAGCACATGTTGCGCATGCTCTGTTTAACAACTTACGTTGCAACACCCTATTGGTTACTGTAAGTGATTCTGAGAATGACAGGGAAAAGTTACTTTCTTGTTGTTCAAATGACAGGGAAAAGTTACTTTCTTGTTGTTCTTCTAGCTGTGGCCTGTACTATTGTTTCTTATTACCCCTTTGACCTTTTCTGGTATATAGAGCACATAAGATTATGTGGATATCGATTTATAGAAGAACAAATAATGAAATAAGTAAAGGAGGATGACATGGAAAACAACCAACCATATTTAATGAATTATGTACTAACTAATATTATCTCTTTCCGCTATCATGTCTGCATGGATGATTACCATAATTCAGCTTTGTTTCAAGCAAAATTCAGTTACAATGCTATGCTATTCTTAACAGTCAACATTAGGCTTTATATACCAAATAACATGTTGATGGCAGGCAAGATTCCTCAGTCACAAGAAGATTGATTTTTTGTTTTGCACCAAGCCGCCAAGAATCTACCTGGTTTCACCTATTTATATTAAGTAAAATGCTATTCATTTAGTCTATCTCATATTTATGATTAGATGTTTATATATAATTGTATATTTTTCACAGGTTAGAGCAAAACATAAGGAAGTTTTCCTCCACAAGGATAGCCCTTTGGGAGAAACAATTCTTGAATGCTACAATTGTGGTTGTCGCAATGTATTCCTTCTTGGTTTTATCTCAGCAAAGGCAGAGAATGTTGTTGTTCTTTTGTGCAGAGAGCCCTGCTTGAGTGTTAATGCATTGAAGGACATGAATTGGGATCTTAGTCAGTGGTGTCCTCTTATTGATGACAGATGTTTCTTATCATGGCTTGTCAAGGTAAGTGTTTTTCTCCTATTTTTTGTTGGGCTGGTGTGTGCGCATGTGCATGTCTTGCTGTTATTTTCTTTTTTTGATAATTTAACAATTTTCTTCCTTCCAGGTTCCCTCAGAACAGGAGCAGCTGAGAGCTCGTCAAATTAGTGCCCAGCAGATTAACAAAGTGGAAGAGCTCTGGAAAACAAATCCTGATGCCTCTCTTGAAGATCTTGAAAAGCCTGGTGTAGATGATGAACCCCAGCAAGTGGGTTTGAAGTATGAAGACGCTTACCAGGTTTTGAAATTTTATTATGTTTATCAGGACATTTGTGCTTGAGCTTATTTCATATATTTTCTTGTATCTTAGTGCATTAGTAATACTTTCAACATTTGAAATCTTCTCTTTTTTGCTAGCATTGTAACTAGCATACCTTTATTCTTCTTGCCAGTATCAAAATGTTTTTGCTCCACTGATAAAGCTCGAGGCTGATTATGACAAGGTACTGTATTTTGACAATATTATCTAAATGTGCTCATATTTCTTTGCCACCCCACCCTACGGAATTGAATTATGATTGTTTAATTGTTTTCCTCTTGTTATGGTACTGTAGATGATGAAAGAGTCACAGAGCAAGGACAGTGTAACTGTGCGGTGGGATATTGGACTGAACAAGAAGCGCATAGCCTATTTTGTCTTTCCAAAGGTTTGTTTAAGAACTGAAATAAACAGGATTTGTGAATATAGTGCATCATTATCTTGTTATAGATTATTTTGATTTTGCATCCTATACTTTCTATAGACTATTTTTTACAGCATTTAGTCATTTACTACCTCACAAAACCATTTAATATTTACCTAACATGGGAAATCAATTTTGCATTTTAGGAAGACAATGAATTGAGATTAGTCCCTGGAGATGAGCTACGGCTGAGATATTCTGGTGATACTTCACACCCTGCATGGCAGTCTGTGGGGCATGTGGTATGTGTACTAGAAACATGTTAATTGATAACTTCAATAGATCACTTCCACATTGGTGCTCATGCTAAGGACATTGTTCCTGCAGATTAAACTCACTGCACAAGAGGAGGTGGCACTCGAGCTTCGTGCTAGTCAGGTATAAGGAGTTAGTTCTTTCTTGGTTCTTTTTGGCATCCCTCAGCTTTATGTTGTTTCCACCTTAAACCTTTCTGGATTTCAGGGAGTACCTGTTGATTTGAACCATGGATTCAGTGTGGATTTTGTTTGGAAGAGTACTAGCTTTGATAGGATGCAAGGAGCAATGAAGACTTTCGCTGTAGATGAGACAAGTGTCAGTGGGTGAGTTTGATGCATCTATACTATATATATTGGTGTTGTGGGCATGGGGGCACTTCGAGTATGAGTTGAAGGACCAGCCAGTTGTCTTGCTTGAAATTAGCAGTGCCAAATCCAACAACACTTTCGATAAAACTTTTGGAATTTTAGTTTCTCTCAAAGTTATTTCATGGTTACTATTACTTGATAGGGCTCTGATACATTAATTAACTCTAGGCAGAATGTTCTTAGCAGTAAATTTGTATTTGGATTCTTTGTTGTATAATCACAACCAAGGATAAAAATCTCGTTACCGGCCAGTTTACCGGTGACTGGCCGGTAACGGTAACCGGCCGGTTACCGGATGTACCGGAAAAAAACCGGATGAAATTCGTTTGAATTTGCTTAAAAACCAGTCAAAATTTGAAAACTATAATTTGAATTTGCTAAACTGGAAAAAACCGGCTGGGTTTTCCGTTACCGGACCCGACCAGTAAGGCCGGTTACCGGCGGTAACCGGCCGGGATTTTCATCCATGATCACAACACCATGAGCAAATTCTTACTTTTTTGCATTCCATTAACACAGATACATATACCATCACCTTTTGGGACATGAAGTCGAGCATCAAATAATACATAATACACTACCGAGACGCTTTGGTGCACCAGGACTTCCAGAGCTAAATGCTTCCCAGGTACCTTAATGTATTAATGTGTTTACACTGAGTTCTTGTTAGTTAAACAATATATGACTTTTCTCATTTTACTTTTATTAAGTGCTTCTAGCAATATACTTTTATGGCTTAGATTAGCTGCTGCTCCTGTTCTAGGACATTTTAGTGTGGTTTCTTATGTAATTACCTATTTTGAATTTAAGGCACAGGCAAACAGCTGTTATGATGTTATAACCTTACTGAAGTGGAAATATTTTAAATTAACATTTGTTTTGTAATTGATCTGATGTTCTCTTTTGGGCTGGTGGTGTGTGTTCAGGTCTTAGCAGTTAAAAGTGTTCTCCAGAAGCCAATTAGTTTGATTCAAGGTCCACCTGGCACTGGGAAAACCGTCACATCTGCTGCAATTGTGTATCACATGGCAAAACAAGGTCAAGGACAGGTATAAGAGTGCATGGTATTTGTCATGCTGATATAGTTGGGAAGTATTGTTTAACCTCGTCTGTGTTTTGAAATTTTAGGTCCTTGTATGTGCACCAAGTAATGTTGCAGTTGATCAGTTGGCAGAGAAGATAAGCTCAACTGGTCTCAAGGTAAATGATGAATTTACCGTTTATTTCAATTTTCTACAGTTTCCGAACTGGCCTTTTTTCAGACTTGTCTACTATCAATTGAGTCTGGCCTCTACTGTGAGTACTAAAACCATTATAGGCCTGTAGACGTTTTCAAATTACAAGCTTGCCTCAGCGGATGCTGATACTGTTTAGTTAGTTTTCATATGCTTCAGCTGATTGCAAGAGTAATTGAAAACACGACTTGCACAGTTGGATGTTGTACCCAGTACTCACATTGTGAACTGGTAAAGTATGGTATTTCTATGTTTTTGGGCACGTTTTTTTTATGATGCTTCAATTAATTACTCATTAATGATCTGTTATTATAATAAACAACAAAAACCCCCATCCCCACCCACCCAACTTTTGAATTATCTTCAGCTTCTGTTGTTACACAGTTGTTTCCTGTTATCTGATGATGGCATGATGCATTATTTACTATTCATAATTTCATTAAGTGACACTGGTTGCCTACTACAGGTTGTTAGGCTGTGTGCAAAATCTAGAGAAGCTGTTTCATCCCCTGTTGAGCATCTGACACTTCATTATCAGGTACATTCTCGATTCCTATCTAGTTGCTTGCACACAAAATAGTCTCCTGGTGGATGTTACTGATATGTTTGTGCAATCATGCAGGTTCGGCATCTTGATACATCTGAAAAGAGTGAATTGCATAAGCTACAGCAACTCAAAGACGAACAAGGTCTATTATCTGTTGTTTACCATTGTGATGTCATAGTTGGAACATTTTTTGAAGAGATGTGATTTTCCTGTGTTTTGTTGAATGAGAGCTGTTATGCTTACTTCTTTTCACAGGTGAATTGTCGAGCAGTGATGAGAAAAAGTACAAAGCACTAAAACGAGCCACTGAAAGAGAGATATTACAAAGCGCTGATGTGATTTGCTGCACTTGTGTTGGTGCTGGAGATCCTCGTTTGGCAAACTTCCGTTTTCGTCAAGTAATGATTTACCTACTTTCTGCAGTCTCCAGGTTAATATTGATGTCTTTTTGTACTATATCCTGAGGCGATGGCAAATTTTATTGTCAGGTTCTTATTGACGAGTCTACACAGGCAACAGAGCCTGAATGTCTTATTCCATTGGTGCTTGGTGTCAAGCAGGTAACAAGTAATTAGTGAGTTGCTTTATGATAATTTGATTATTATTTTTTATACGTTTACAATTTATTTAGGTTGTTCTTGTTGGAGATCATTGCCAACTGGGTCCAGTCATCATGTGCAAAAAGGCAGCTCGTGCAGGATTAGCACAATCTCTCTTTGAACGTCTTGTTATCCTTGGAGTCAAGCCATTCAGGCTGCAGGTAACTGTTGCCTCTGGTGTTTTGTTTCTCAGTAGTATTACCGTGGTGTTACTATGCTTTCCATGCCTCGTCCTGCACCATTGATGTCAAAACTGCGAAAGTTTCGATTTTTTCCTTAAACAATATTATTATAATTATGTTGTTGTTTATCAAGATATGCTTTTATAAGTATATTTACTCTTGCAGTTTGGTCCTTATACAATTTTTTTGTTTCTGTGGATTACATTTTTGTATGGAAGTAGTGTAGTAGGCACCTAAGAATAATCATATACATTTCATTTTTTCTAAAAATTCTCTATGTTGTTTTATGCAAAAGAAAATGGCAGTTACTTTTTGTAAAAGAACCTTTGAATCACAGGTTTGATGCAAAAGAAAATGGCAGTTACTTTTTGTAAAAGAACCTTTGAATCACAGGTTGTTGTTGTGTACTTTACTCTACTCAGATGTCCTGAAAGTTTATGTGAACTGTTCTTTTCACTCTCTTTGTTAGTTTAAATAATCAAATTTAGCAAAAATGAGTTTAAGGATGAACATAAAGTCTATATCTTATTTTCTGTAGGATGCATGATATCCACCAAGTTATATCCTGGTTTTAAAACATGATATTGCAGCGATAAACTGTTAACATTCTTTCAGAAGAAAGCTAATAATTCTGTCTTAACCATCCCTGATTTACAGGTCCAATATAGAATGCACCCTTGTCTTTCAGAATTTCCGTCCAACTGCTTCTATGAAGGCACACTGCAAAATGGAGTAACTGTAAACGAGAGACAATCATCTGGAATTGATTTTCCTTGGCCTGTTCCGAATCGTCCTATGTTCTTCTATGTGCAGGTACCTTCTTGGACAATCACCAGGCTAACCGTTTTTCATACATGCAAAAGCTCTTCCTGCTTACTTAGACTGATTCATACTGATTTTCTGTAGATGGGACAAGAAGAGATCAGTGCTAGCGGGACGTCTTACCTCAATAGAACCGAAGCTGCAAATGTAGAAAAAATTGTGACTACATTTTTAAGAAGTGGTGTTGTACCAAGCCAGGTATCTACTAATGATTACCTTTCGTCTCAAATTTCGCACCAGCCCCTTTATAAAAATACATCAGTAATTCTGTGGAAGCTGGATGTCTATTCATATATATTGTTTAATGTGCAGATTGGAGTTATCACACCTTATGAAGGACAAAGGGCATATATTGTAAATTATATGTCAAGGAATGGCTCTCTTCGCCAGCAACTCTACAAGGAAATTGAGGTTAGCCATAAAACGTGTAAATTATAATGTTGGGCCCCTCATGTTGGAAGTTGCGTTGCTATATTATTTGTACTTATTTCAGGTAGCAAGTGTCGACTCCTTTCAGGGAAGAGAGAAAGATTACATTATTCTTTCTTGTGTTAGAAGCAATGAGCACCAGGTATGGTTCTTTGTTGTTTTATTTGATTTGCCCCATAATTTTATTGACAATATTTGACTTGCAATATGGTAATTTATGCAGAGTGCATTATGGATGTAATGCAAGTTAAAGAGTTTGCCACTTCCTTTAAAATTATTTTGTTGTGTGTCGATACCACATGCTTTTAAATGCTCAATAGTTTAACTATTGTCTGGTCAAGTGGTCACAGCCAATCTGTAAATAGCCATTTGCATTCTTTTTAGTAAAAGTTATACTTATGTTTTGGAAACTTATAGGAGTTGACACTTGAGGCTGCCAAGACTGCCAGTATATTCTTGTATGAAGTATCTATGCAATTATTTTTGTTGCATCGAATGCATTTGATATATATTCTGCAATAACCGAACCGTGATGTTTGTACGTGTTCTGTTCATGCTTGGTGAGCAAACTGCTGTGCGCCAGGTCGTGTAAATTGTTGTGACATACCATTTTCTTTGCTCTTTCAGGGTATTGGGTTTCTTAATGATCCACGCAGGTTAAATGTTGCATTAACTCGTGCTCGGTATGGTATAGTTGTTCTTGGCAATCCTAAAGTTCTAAGCAAACAGCCACTTTGGAATAGTTTGTTGACACATTACAAGGTACACCTTTCCCTCAATACATAATGATGTTTATGTTACAAGTTTGGTTGCAAATGATTAGTATTTAGTAGTTGTTGCTGTTTCTTTTGGGGTAAGCATAACACATAATGTAAATCCTTTGTAGTTGGTTTGGGCTCTTTTTTGGGGGCTTACATCGAAATTGCTAGGATTGTATTGCGTAATCTAATGTTTTAAAAGATATTATTTGTGTTGGAAGATGTATATCAGTGGGAATGTATAATCTGGATATTATTGTCTTTACTAACTACGTTGTGTTTTGAATTTTACACTATAATTGCTCTGTGTTTAGGAGCATGAGTGCTTGGTAGAAGGACCTTTGAACAACTTAAAACAGAGTATGGTGCAATTTCAAAAGCCGAAAAAGGTGAGTGCCTTCTTCGGTTCTTCTAGATAACTACTAGAAAGCATTCTAGCTCTTTTCGTTTTATGAACTCGTCAGTGTTATTTTGGTGAGCAGATCTACAATGATCGAAGACTGTTCCTGGGTGGTGGTCAAGGTGTTATGCATGGAGCTAGCTTTGGTGCTGTGGGCTCAAGTCCAGTGGCAGATAAGAGAGGGGGTAGGGGAAAAGGTATATACAATTACGTTTCTATGTTGTATATTTTCCATTTTCTTATTCACTTGTCTAATATTACCTTTTCCTCTCTAACGTGTTTCTCTTCTTTTTTCCCCCAAACCCAGGACATTCCTTTGTTCCATTTGGGCCCCCAAATGGGGCTCATAAACCTGGTGTGCACCCATCAGGCTATCCCTTACCTCGAATGCCCTTCCCTCCATTTCCTGGTGCTCCACATTCTCAACCGTATGCGATTCCAACCCGGGGATCATTGCATGGACCCATTGGAGCAGTTCCGCCGGTTACTCAACCTGGGAATAGAAACTTTGGGGCCCCTCGTGCAAATACTGGCGGTCCGATTGGTGGCCACCTTGCTGCTCATCAACAGAATTCTCAGCAAGCTATGGGTGGCATAGGGTCAACTTTTAACTTTCCTGGCCTGGAGAATCCAAGTAGTCAGCCTTCTGGTGGAGGTCCAATGTCCCAAACTGGATTAATGACACAGGTTTGCTTGTTTCTATCTTATATGTAATACACAATAACAATAGGCCTACAGTAACATTTCGCCTTTCCATATTAGATGCCTGTCCAAGGTCTCAGTCAAACATTCCGCGATGGGTTTTCCATTGGTGGGATGTCTCAGGTACTAGCAATGAATGATGCATGCCATTACTATCTTATTGTTCCCTCCTTGATAGAATATGTTTTCTTGGTTACTAGGACTTCTTCGGAGATGATTTCAAGAGCCAAGGATCTCATGTGGCATACAACATTGCGGATTTTTCTACTCAGGTTTGTATCCCATCTTTAATACAACTGTTTCTGGATTCATATGTTTCTACCATGGCTCTGTAATTCGCATAAACCAATTCAACATTAGATATTGCAAAAATGTTGTAAAGTTTTAGTTTACTATTTCTCTGGGAAAGTGGCTTCTAATAATAACGGTAACTGTTATATGCAGGCTTCTCAAGGAGGTTATGGTGTTGAATATACTCAAGGACCCCAATCTGGATATCCTGGGAATTATTTGAACCAAAATGCACATCCAGGATACTCCCAAATGGGTGCAACAAATGACATTGTTTCTCAGGTCTGTTGTTTGTAGTTCATAACCGTTACGTCTAGTAAATTATCTTTTGATGCCTTTCCTTGTACATGTTTTTGCTCTCTTGACTAAGCCTGTTCGAATGATCCAGGATCCCATGGCCCATGGTTCACATGGAATGTTTACACAAGCGGGATACAATGATCCATCACAAGATGAGTCGTCTCAGATGCATTATGGAATGGCTGTTCCTGGCGCTCTTCAATCACAGGTGGTTTATCTATTTCCATGTGTTCAATTTTTCTCTCTGGCTGAAAAATCATTGCAAATGTAACTAACATAATATTTTGCAGAGCATGATAACCCTCTCTACTCTCAATCATATGCTCACTATAACACCCAGCCCCAGTCCCTTCAACCTCCACAGTGATCAGGAAAGCGTGTGATACAATGGCTGGAGCCGCATTAAATTTTGGAAGTTTGATGAATTGCATCCTTGGCCCACAGCAGCTTGGTTGTGTCTTTCTGCACTACTATGCAGAAGTGGTGGTGCCTAGGCATCAGTTGCAAGCAATGAGCACAAGCATATTTTGGCGCACTACATATCGGATATTTATTGGGACAGGCTTGTACAAGATGGCTATGGCTATCGACCAATGACCGACCATTGCTGAGGAGTGCAAGGATTGCGACATATCTCTTTCTTGTCGTGGTAGTTCACAATGGGGCTTGACAACAAGAGGTGGCTACTTGTGCATTGAGAGAATGGTTGACGGGCTACCCACATCCCTTCACCTGTATAGAAGGCAAACGGGGCTTGTAGTGGTATGATGTGAATACTCCAGGATGTGCTGCCATCCAAGTGTAAGGTGCAGCAGCTATCGCCTGCCTCCATGGTATCACAAAGACGCCTGCAGATTGGCTTTGTATAGAGGTGCTATAGGTGGGGTGGCCAACCCTCTCGGATCTCTCGCACATGGCCAAGATACTTGTCTGAACGTTATGTATGCTTTCCATATAGTTTTGATATTTATATCACAGAAATGATTTAGGTGACGTTGCCTGAAAGAACGAATGCAAGAGCGTGTGGCGATTGATGGAAATTGAGACTTTATTGAATATTTTAGTCATTTTGTGTAGTTCTGGCATGGTTCTGCGATCCAAAAGCGGATCAGTGGGGTTGAGAGCAATATTTCTGAGGCATGTTTTGATATCTGAAGTTGGGTGTCATGTGGTTCATTGTTCTTTTCGTTCACCTTGTTTCTCGTTGCAAATTCCTCTTTCTGGATCGAAGGATTGGTGTTTTGATGGTGATTCATGCAAGCTGCGGTTTCAAAACGAATCCCAAACTAGGGCCACTCTTTTTTGGGGACATTGCTAAAAACTGTGAATTCGGACGATGGTAACTGACAAGGCATGCCGTATAGTTGGAACTAGCTTTTAGCAGAATGTGCGGGCTCGTCGCCATTGGCGGGATCTTGATTCTTGATACATAGCTATTGAATAGTCAGCTAATGACTAGTCTTTTGTAGCTACGAACTTGGGCCATAGGCACACGAAGGCACGATCCCCATCGGTTGTTTGACGATCTATGTGAAACGGAGGTAGACACGTGGTTTTTTCGAGGAACCGTTTAGCGAGATCAGCCCGAGTGATTATCTTGTAGATAAATTTAAAATCGTAAGAACAATATAAAGACAGAATAATAGATTAAACACAAAGATATGAGGAGATTTTATGTTTCTCTTTATTACTCTTCTTAAAACGGTAGTATAATGATTGGAATCCTCACTCCTTTATATAGGTTACTGGATGGATGAGGAGTCCACCTTGGAACAGGACTCCCAGTCTGGACTCAGTTTCTTAACACTCCTTTTTTGGCACTCATATGTCATTTTCATGTATCATCAAAACTCCAAAAAAAACCAGTGGAAATTTTTTTTGGAGAAAGAGTACATGATACACGTTCTGCTGTGCTGCACGAATTGCCTCATTAAAAACCTTAGCCGAGAAACTTTGGGAAAACTCGTCAAGGAAAAAAAGAGTACAATCTACCTAATTTCATTTAATCTCTAGGATTTATTCTTTGACTACTCAATCTTCGTGATCAAACTTTAATAAAGGGAGTAGATTCACGGCAAATGCAATGTCTGATCTAGTACAGTTTGCTAAATATATGAGTGCTCCTATTGCACTCAAGTACGAGAATTCCGGTCCCAGGACTCCTCCCCGTCTTCTTTAGGTCTGTACGGGTCCTTGTCTTACTACAAGGATCTCTCGACCATAGGTACTTTCGAAGGATACGTCTTTTCAAAACCGAACCGTTCTAACGTTTTCTGAGTGTGGGTTGACTGATGTACTAAAATCCCTTCAGAGGTATACTCAAGCTGCAAGCCTAGATAATATTTGGTTTTACCCAAGTCTTTCATTTCGAACTCCGACTCCAGGTAAGAGTTTGCTTTCTTAATATTTTCCAGGGTCCTGATGATATCCAGATCATCTACATATACTGAAATTATACAGAATCCATCCTGGGATCGCCGTATAAAAATACAGGGACAATCCTCATTGTTCGTGTAACCTTTCTTGAAAAGAAAGTCGCTCTAGCCATTATGCCACGTTCTGCCTGATTGTTTTAGTCCATACAGTGACTTTTTGAGTTGCACACTGTACAAATTTCTATTTGCTCTATCTTGGTTCGGGACAGGGATACCTTCTGGTACCTTCATATAAATATCTGAAACCAAGTTCCTATAAAGGTATGCAATTACCACATCCATCAATTTCATTTCTAAATTCAAGTTTACTGTCGTTGATATTAAATATCTAAAGGTAGTTTCGCCCATGACTAGAGAATAGGTTTCTTCAAAATCGACTCCTGATTGTTGAGTGAAACCTTGTGCAACAAGCATTATTTTATGTCTTACAACTTCATTGTTTTCATTTCTCTTTCGAACAAATACCCACTTATGCCCTACGAGGTGCACATAGGGAGGCGTTCGGCTTATGGGTCCAAATACCTATGTTTTATTAAGAGATAATAATTCTGCTTCTATTGCCTTCCTTCAATCTTCTCAATCTGATCTTTTCTTACATTCAGCGAGCGACGCGGGCTCTCGACCAAGATATATAATTGTGGTAATTTTCTTTGTAAAATAAATATCGACATTGGCTGTTGTTCTATTCACAAATTCTTCTGTGGCCATAAAATTTATAGCTATTTCTTCATAGGGCGATAGTTCTAATGCTTCTACTTGCTCACCGCTACTTTCAATTGCGGGGGCAAGTCCCTTTAGTTTTTCAGCTCCGATGTGTGCGCACACATCCATACTGATGTCTCTCTCTGTGGGAATATTCAAATCCGGTATGCCTTTTATTGAAGGTTCCATACTGGTGCCAGGTCTCAATTGGCTCCCCTTCTGATTATGGGGAACTTCAGTGATCGGTTGTGTCCAGTCCTTCTTATCCTTTTTCGCTAGGCGTCCCCGGTTACTTGGGATTCGAGGGTCCAGAGTTCTCGTCCTTTTATTTTGAGGCCTTTGGACGGGATTAGGGTTACCTTCAATTTTCTTTGGTATTTCAACCCTCTTGGCGCATTGCGTGCAGGTACATCCGACTTGGTCACATTTTTCAAATTACTAAAGTAGTCAAGCAGTTGATTCGCTAATGCTTACAATTCAATTATCTTCTGGACTGTAGGACCGGAAAGGCGACTAGGGGGGGTGAATAGGCGCTTTCAATACTTTCTCGCCTAAATCAAAAACCAACACGAACTTTACTCCTTTAGCTATGAAAGCTAAGAAGATCAGTAAGCACACAACGGAAGCCTTGTGTTGGATTTGATAAACCCCTCAACCACACGACACAACCGGAGAAAAGAACTCACTGTTCCTTCTTGGATCGGCGGTCTGACCGGCTACCACGGGCGGTCGGACCGACGGTCAACCAGCGGTCTGACCGGCAACTAACTAGCGGTCGGACCGGTGGACGCGGTTCGACCCGGCAAGCCAGCGGTCTGAATACACCGCGGTCAGACCGCCGTTGAAAGTCCGGTCGGACCGGTAGAGTCCAGAACTGAAAAACTCCACCCAAAACCAAAACGAAATTTGATCCAACTTTTGTTTCAACCAATAAAACTTGACCAAATTTCGAGCACACCTCCCTAATGATATTAGAGACCTATTTCTAGCGACGATCCGTCAGATCCACTTCGCAGAATCGATCTCTCGAGATTTTACCAGAGAAGTGCACAAACCCTAGAAATATGAAAATCTTGATTCAAGACTTGCTTGTGGGGGGTTGATGATCTAGATCACTCTAGGAGTAATCCCACACATCAAAGCAAGATAAAGTAGGTCAAGAGACCAAGCATGAACCTTTGAATCAAGGAAGCACCAAAATCATCCAAAAGGGAGAAGAACACAAAAGGGAGCAAATGATCTTTCAATTGAGCATCACAAGATTGTTCGATTACACAAGATGCTTACAAAGCCTCTCCAACAAGGAGGGCAAGAGCTCAACAAGGAGCACACTCCAACCCTAGTTCTCCTCTCCTCTCCTCCAAACCCTAGAAAAGGAAGAAGAGGCTAAAATGAATGCTTGGCTTGGTTTTCCATCTCCCCCCTTCCTATTTATACTAGAGAGCTAGGGTTTCCTTTTTGGGGTCACTTACACATGGGACCCACACACAAATAACTCTTGAAGCAATCGCCTGCTTCACCACGTGTAGGTTGATCAGCGGTTCTCATCGCGTCGCCAAGCCTCTCTTGTCCGAATCCCATCGGAACCTCCCAGAGACTCGCATCGATATCCGCACCGCCTGATCCAACCAGCTGTACCGAACCACCCGTTCGATCCATCTTGTCCATCCTGCACCATGCTTGTGTCACACGACCTCACCCGGTATCCCTGATCGTTCTGGACCTCAGCTCTCCAAGCGTAGTCCCGATCCACTCACCGTTGACGTCGTTGACCTGCAAGCCACCTGCACAAAGCAATAGACAAACAAATCGATTCCGGGAACAAGTTCTTCACAACTTGACCCACGTCAGTTCCGCAATGCAATATACAACAATAAAGCATTGAAGTTCATATAATAATACAATAAAAACCTTCTGGAATTTTCAAACGAATAGAACTTTTGACTGGGAGCTCCAAAAATGATGGGACCACATCCAGGAGACTCCCCTCACTTGCCTACACAACCTATTTTTGGCTCAGCTCCAAAAACCCAATTTCATTTTGGCGGTCGGACCGGCCACCATGGCCGGTCGGACTGCTCCACGGGTGGTCTGACCGTCCGACACCACCGGTCAGACCGCCTGTGGTCTGACAGCCTTGGAGCAAACCCGAAAACGCGAGATTTTGCAAACCAACAACACCATTGCCAATTGACTCATCATCCTGAGATCGTGCACATATCCTCACGATATCCACAATCTCCCCCTTGATGAACACATTGGCAATTTTCAAGAAAATGTGGTTTTTCGAAATGATAAGTAAAAATTCGCCGTTTTCGCATAAAGGCACAACTTGGTCCAAAAGCAAGAAAAAGCTTAGGAACCGACCAAGCTGGCTTCAGAATAGTATATGCAAGTGAGATAAGGCAATGAAAGCACCAAAGGATCCAATTTCCAGAAAGTAGCCAAAAATCTCACTTAGGTCCAAATGAAGGGCAATTTTTCTATTTGACCTTTGATCATTGTGAGTATTCTTCAATTGCAAATGAAATCAGGAAAAGGCAATAAAACCACAAGACTTAACTCACTATGATCACAAATTTTCAAAAGGTTCAAAATTTTTATTTTATGAAGTTCTTTTATATTAAACCTTAAGTATGAAACCAAAAGCTCCAACATCATTTTCTTCACAATCTTTCTTCCCCTTTGACAATGAATTCATCAAGATGCATGAAAAAGAAAGAGAATGAAGGAATGACTTTATTTTTGAACTTTAGTAAAAAGGAGCCATGACCATTATACATGGAGACAGTACAAGTATTATACCAAGCCATACAAAGAGTAGACGCTATATTCAATCATGGCAAAACATGTACTGCAAAGCTAAAACCAAGATAGCAGCAATCTGAGATTAACATAATTAAAATCATGAAAGGTTGCTCAATATCATAGATTCACTCCAAGCAACCAAAAATGAGTCAAGCCATGTCTATAAGTAAAAGAGACTCAACAAGAATTGAGGCATTTTGAGCATTAAGAGAATTCTTTTGAAGCAAAGCTCAAGCACTTAACCCCTTTTTGGGCAATTCGTTTTTTTTTGCTGTGCTAGATCTCAAGCCTTGCCGCGACCATCTCAAGCGATAAGCTTAAAAGAATGATCTAGGTCATCCAAAACTCCCCCTGAGTTCATGCCTAGTGCAATGGCAAGCCGTCTCATGAGAAAGGATTGGTGAGATCAGTTTTTCGCAGAAAATCTCATTTTCATTTGCTTGACTTAATAAGATAAAAGCTCATTTTTCAACTCGAAATAAGTTCAAGACTCAATTCAACCTTGTAAGACATGGCGAGAATCATAAGAGGATCACTAGAGCAAAACTAGTCACAAGATCCAACAAGACATGATTTGATTCAAATTTCTCACAGATACAAAGCTAGCAAGGCAAAGGCTAAGCCAAACACGAAGAGCCATAAAAGAAGTCTAGCGACTATCACTTGATATGACAAGGTATAGAAGATGAAATTAAGTCATACAAGGATAATAATCAAAGCTCCACTAATTTTATTATACAATGCAAGACAAATGAATTGAAACATGCATTATGATACAATGAGTGCAAAAGAGCAACTTCCCCTCAAAATGCCCAATAGGACTAATAACCCTAACTCTCCCCGCAGCAAAGAAACGCGAAGAGTCAAGAGCCTTAGTGAAAATATCCGCAAGTCGTTGCTCGGACTCTACAAAGTGAAGCACAACATCACCTTTCTCAACATGGTCTCTCGTAAAATGAAATCGAATGTCAATGTGTTTAGTCCTGGAATGTTGCACTTTGGGTTTTGGCAATATTAATTGCGTAGTGTTGTCACGAAAAGAGGAACACTTCCCAAAGATAACCCATAGTCTCGGCGTGGACAAAATCCAGAGAACACGAGAGCGACCATCGGCGGCTACATACTCGGCCTCACCAGATCAGGCAATGTAAGTTTTTTAGAAGACCAAGAAACAAGAGATGTGCCCAAGAAATGACAAGTGCCGAAGTACTCTTCCTATCAACTCTACACCGTGAAATCAAGATCGAAAAATGCTCGAATTGAAAGAGCCAAGAAGAAGAATACCGAGTCCAAAGTCAAGCGTATCTTGAAGATACATGAAGATGCGCGCATCGCTTGACGATGAGAAGCACGAGGAAGCTCGAAATCGGGCGCATGCACATACGGCGAATTGTATGTCCTACCTCGACACTGTAAGATAGAGGAGGAGCCAATCATATCTGCGGTACTCCTTCCGGTCCACGGACTCTCCATCCTCATCGTGGTCCAAAGACGGTGGTTGTAGCAATGGGAGTAGACATTGGCCTCGCTTCCCATATTGAAGCGCCAAGAAGGTCCTTTGTATACTTACTCGTGAACGAAAGTGCCTTCTTTGATTGCTTGATTTGAAGACCAAGGAAGAATGTCGACTCTCCCATCATGCTCATCTCGAATTCACCGCTCATAGAATCAAAATCTAGACACCAAAGCATGAGAGGAACCACCAAAATAATATCATCCACATAAATCAACCAACAAGAAATCACCGCCATGCACGAGAGTGAACAAGGTTTTATCAACCATTCCCATTTTGAAATCATTTTCAAGCAAGAAACTCTTAAGCTGTCATACCAAGCTCTAGGAGCTTGTTTCAATTCATCTGAGGCTTTAGAGAGTTTAAAAACATGATTAGGGAATTTTGATTTTCAAAACCGAGAGGTTGCTTGACAAAGACCTCTTCTTCTATGAAGCCATTCAAGAAAGCACTTTTAACATCCATTTGAAAAAGCTTGAAACCTTTGGATGTTGCAAATGCTAAAAGAATGCGAATGGCCTCCAATCTAGCTCTTGGAGCAAAGGTCTCCCCAAAGTCTAAGCCCTCTACAGGAATAACCTTGAGCTACAAGTCTAGCCTTATTGCGAACAACCAATCCATCCTCACTTTGCTTATTTTTAAAACCCATTTTGTTCCAATAACATGAGAATCGGAAGGTCGCTCAACTAAAAACCGGACTTTGTTTCTTTCAAATTTTCAAGCTCTTCATGCATGGCATTGACCCAAGAGGCATCGATAAAGCATAGGTGATATCTCGGGGTTCAAAGACGCGACAAAAGCAGAATGTGCATGAGAATCGGGAGAAATAAACACGAGCGAGTGACTCGCTCTTGAAGATCCCCAATCATCCGCTTCAGTGGATGTTGTCATTTGTATCGAAGTGGTGCTCTGGTGCAGACGTGGCCTCTACCTCATGAGTTGTGGAGGTAGGAACAGAGCCACTCGGATCGTCGGTGGGGATAGGAGGAGGTCTCCACCAAACCGACGTAGTAGTAGCAGCTCTCCACCCTCTCGAAGCGGTGGAGGATGATTTGGTTCTTCATCCTCGAATCATCATCGATTTAAAATGCTTCCTTGAATTTCAGAACTCTGTACACAAGCATCGGGTCTAGTACTGTGACTAGCCTCATCAAAAGTGACTTCGCAAGTCTCAACAATTTTGTTAGTGTCAACATTAAAAACACGATAGCCACGAGAATGAGCAGGATAACCAAGAAATATGCCATCAAAACATCTAGACTCAAATTTATCAAGATTACCATGTTTAAGAATGAAGCACTTGCAACCAAAAATCTTGAAATGAGAGACTTTGGGAGAATGACTAAATCTAAGCTCATAAGAAATCTTTCCAACCACAGATCTCAAGAAAACCCCGTTGGAAATATAACAAGCAATAGAGATCGCCTCATTAAAAATCTCCTAGGAGTAGAATGCTCATCTAGCATGGTCCGAGCCATCTCTACAAGGGTTCTGTTCTTCCTTTCTACAACACCATTCTCACGAGGAACTCTAGGAGAAGAAAATCGATGCTCAATTCCCCTATCGGTCAGAGAAGGTAGAAAAGAAGAATTCTTGAACTCATCCCATTGTCACTCCTAATGGCTCTCAAAGCTCGGGTATATCAACAAAGAATTCTAAGGACCAAATCTCTAAAGAATCCAAATGCTTCGTCCTTAGAAGCAAGAAAATAAACCCATGAATACCGGAGTAATCATCCACAACCACCAAAGACATACCATTTCCCACCACCGATCAACTCTAGAAGGACCAATCAGATCTAAGTGAAGAAGTCTGTCCAGTCCATCACTCATTACCAAAGTAAGAGGTGGGTGGGAAGCAGACACCATCTTACCATGTCTACAGGGTGAGCACACAAGATCTCTAACAACCTTCAACCTAGGCAAACCTCTAATCAAGTCCTTGCAACTGACTCTAGACAAATGATCAAAACCTATATGCCCAAGTCTACGATGCCACAAAACAAGGTCATGAGAATCAGAGGCTACAAGACACCTAGGACTGGAAACAGAAGAAATGCTGAAATTTGCACATAAGATCTTCTCAAATGAGATCTCAAAACAAGCTCACCTGAGGAATCTAGAACTCTGCACTCACCTCTCTTAAACCTCACTTCTAGACCCTCATCAAGCAGCTGAGAAACAGATAGAAGATTATACCTCAGCTTACTTACCAAAGCGACGTCTTTTAGCATGAACTTGTCGTTGACGCGCACGGTGCCATTTGCGATCCGGTCCGGTAGAAGCATCCCCAAATGTAATCAATTCATTGCCGGATGCACGTGTGAGGAGAAGAACCATCTAGAATCTCCATCATATGTCGAGAACACCCGGAGTCAACAAGCCATATGTCCTCCTTCCTCGCACGACGGACCTAAAAAGCACAATCAGAAAACATCCGTGCCTCAGTACCGGGGTTAGTGATAAATGATCGAGGGATCCAGTACTGAGAAGCACGATGTCTAGGAGCAGCAGTAGAAGTAGCAGAAACATGATCAGGAATAAAATCACAAGAATGCACATGAGAACCACCTAGACCTCTCCGAAACGATCTACCAAAAGATCGATACTCCCCCTGTCTAGGTGCTACCCGTGGTCTCTCCTCACGATGTCCTAATCCAACATGCTGCCTAGACCCACCAAAAGAGTCTACAAAGTTCTCTACAAATCTAGGCCTATGTGTGGTGCGATAAACAGGCTGCCTAGCTCTAGAGACTACAACTGGAGAAGGGACTCCTCTAATGGATCTTAGGACGCTCATCCTCTCTTTTCTCTCAAGTTTTACTCTTGAGAGCGTAACTCAACAAGATGGCCTTCTTTCTTGAAGGTGCAATGGTACTGAACCTTTTGAGAGGCCTGTACAGCATGAGTGAAAGCACCTTTCTTGCCAGAAAGAGTTTGAGCAAAACCAGCGGATTTGAAAACAACCCCTGATGGCTTAGGAGGTTCTAGCTCAAACAAACCATTCTTCACAACTCTAGCAATCCTAGGTGGGTTTTTCTTGGAATGCTCTAGGGGATTGAAACCTAGACCACTATTTTTCACGCTCACCTTGGATTGATCAAGAATCATGTTGAGTTTCTTTTCCCACTTGAAAACTTCTCAAGAGTCACCTTGAGGTAATCATTTTCTTTCATTAAACCCTCACATCTAGTGCACTTGCTAGACTTGATTACCTCATTGTTCTTACTCTTAAGAAGGGCCACTTCCACCTTGAAGGCCTCACAAGACACCCAATAGGATTCTCTAATCCTATTCAATCGCTCCTTAAATTTGACTCTAAATGCCTCTTGAATCGATTAATCATGGTTTCAACTTCAGATTTAAAGCACAAGAGTTAGAATCAATAACTTTCTTAGAAGCAGTAAAAGATATGGATCTTTCAATTTTAGCCTTTTCTTCAAGGGTCTTGTTTAAGGCTTCAATCTCAATTGTAAGCTTGGGACAATTTTCACAAGATGCAACTCTAGAGTAAACTAGCATTTCTTTCATCTCTTGCATCTTAATCTTATTATTCTTACAATGAGAGCATGTGTGACTAGCATCAAATTTTTGCAATTCTTTTAAGGAGCTATCCAGTTTTAATTCAAGCAAAGCACAATTTGAGCAAGTTAAAGGGATAGCTTCCATGGCAGTCACATCAAGTGAAATGACATCTAAGCAAGCAGAACTAGACTTGAGAGATTCTAGTTCATCGAGAGCATCCTTAAGTTGATTAGTGACAGAGGAATGAGCAGATTTCAAGCTTGTCAAGTCATTAAGCAAGCTAGTGCAGATTCACAAAAATCATCGGGATTAATAGATTTTAGCCTAACAACTTCTAGGTTCAAATTATCAATCATAATGTCACCTTCTTAATCATTTTTACTTGCTTATGCAATTTCGCTCAAAGAAGCACCAACGCCCTTTTCATGTCGGCAATAGAAGGGCATACCTCATCGGATCACTAAAAGGATCCTCATTGTTGGAGGAGTCATTTGTCGTGGTCGTTCTTGGCCATGAAACACATGCTTGGGGTGAAGTCATGCGCCTTCTTCTTGCCACGAGTCACTCTTGTCGTCCTCCGTTTCCGAGTCCACATCGCTCATATTTACATTCTCAAGAGCGGCAAGGACCCTACCGACAAACTTTCGATAGTTTGTCTTCTTGGGTTTAGCATCCTCTCACGGGATGTCTTCGTGTCTCCTTCTCCTCCTTGCCCTTTAGCTTGGGGCATCCGGAGCGAATGTGGTTTGGCTCACCACATTCAAGCATGTGATAGGTCCACTTCTCCTCCTATTCCTCACCTTGTTATACGCTCTTGTGAATTTGGTGGAAAGGAGGGCTAAGTCATCCTCGGCGGTTTCTCTAGTTGCTCATCACTTAAAGAATGTAAAGCGGATAATGAAAAACCGGATGAGCTACAATCAAGAGACTCAAGAACAACCCTTGGATTTGTCGACCACTAATGCCATCGACTGTCTTGGGAGACGCGAGATAAAGTCAATCTCATGCGTCTTCAACCTTGAGTAAAGCTTATCCATGGTAAGCTCACTCATGTGATGTTGTCATTGATGGAAGTGATCTTCATTCCCAGCACCTTCACATCAAGAGCACCCGGAAGTCGGCGTGCATTCTCGCACTCGGAAATACCGAGTCAACAAATGCGAAGATCATGAAGAATCTTAGAAAATCTTCCCGACTCATCCAAAGACTCACCGGGCCTTTGTTCGATCTTTGAGTATACTTTCTTGAGTGGTTCGTCTCACTTCCTTGATCGCGATGGACCCTTCATGATAGTCACAAAGAGTCCGCGGATCTCGTGAGCGACCGCAAGTGAGCAACACGCTCAAACTTAGATCGACTAAGGCCTTGGATCAAATAATTCGAGCCTTCTTTGTTGGCCTCCACATCCGGAGTGATCGTATCGTCATCGGTGGCACGACATAAGGATTTTTCACCTTTAGCCAAATAGCGTGCCCTTGAGCCTCGATATATGCTTGCATACGAGCCTTCCAAAGATGCAAAGTCAACTCCTTTGAAAATGTGTGGCTTGGTTGAGTACTTGTCGATCGCCATGGCTCCAAAGACCGGTTAAGATCTATGAGAAGAGCTAACCGGCTCGATACCACTTGTAGGACCGGAAAGGCGACTAGGGGGTGAATAGGCGCTTTCAAAACTTTCTCGCCTAAATCAAAACCAACACGAACTTTACTCCTTTAGCTATGAAAGCTAAGAAGATCGAAGCACACAACGGAAGCCTTGTGTTGGATTTGATAAACCCTCAACCACACGACACAACCGGAGAAAAGAACTCACTTGTTTCTTCTTGGGATCAGGCGGTCGGCCAGGCTACCACGGCGGTCGGACCGACGGTCAACAATGATCGACCGACAACTAACTAGCGGTCGGACCGGTGGGCGGCGATTCGACCCGGCAAGCCACGTGTCTGAATACACGGCGGTCGGACCGCGTTGAAAGTCCTGTCGGACCGGTAGAGTCCAGCGAAAAACTCCACCCAAAACCAAAACGAAATTTGATCCAACTTTTGTTTCAACCAATAAAACTTGACCAAATTTCGAGCACACCTCCCTAATGATATTAGAGACCTATTTCTAGCGACGATCCGTCGATCCACTTCGCAATCGATCTCTCGAGATTTTACCAAAGAAGTGCACAAACCCTAGAAATATGAAAATCTTGATTCAAGACTTGCTTGTGGGGGGGTTGATGATCTAGATCACTCTAGGAGTAATCCCACACATCAAAGCAAGATAAAGTAGGTCAAGAGACCAAGCATGAACCTTTGAATCAAGGAAGCACCAAAATCATCCAAAAGGAGAAGAACACAAAAGGAGCAAACGATCTTTCAATTGAGCATCACAAGATTGTTCGATTACACAAGATGCTTACAAAGCCTCTCCAACAAGGAGGGCAAGAGCTCAACAAGGAGCACACTCCAACCCTAGTTCTCCTCTCCTCTCCTCCAAACCCTAGAAAAGGAAGAAGAGGCTAAAATGAATGCTTGGCTTGGTTTTCCATCTCCCCTTCCTATTTATACTAGAGAGCTAGGGTTTCCTTTTTGGGTCACTTACACATGGGACCCACACACAAATAACTCTTGAAGCAATCGCTGCTTCACCACGTGTAGGTTGATCGGCGGTTCTCATCGCGTCGCCAAGCCTCTCTTGTCCGAATCCCATCGAACCTCCCGAGACTCGCATCGATATCCGCACCGCCGATCCAACCAATATCATCAACCACCCGTTCGATCCATCTTGTCCATCTCGCACCATGCTTGTGTCACACGACCTCCCGGTATCCCGATCGTTCGGACCTCGGCTCTCCAAGCGTAGTCGATCCACTCACCGCTGACGTCGTTGACTGCAAGCCACCGCACAAACAATAGACAAACAAATCGATTCCGAACAAGTTCTTCACAACTTGACCCACGTCGGTTCCGCAATGCAATATACAACAATAAAGCATTGAAGTTCATATAATAACACAATAAAACCAACTCAATGCAACACTTGGCTAACCTTCAAGCCATTGCTTGGGTCCGATCGCTTCACGGGGCGGTCCGACCGATTCATGCTTGATCGGACCGCTCCCACAACGGCGGTCGGACGGTCCAAAGACTTAGCCAAATTTTCAACTCAAAATTCAAACCTTCCGAATTTTCAAGCGAATAGAACTTTTGACTGGAGCTCCAAAATGATGGGACCACATCCAGAGACTCCTCACTTGCCTACACAACCTATTTTTGGCTCGGCTCAAAACCCAATTTCATTTTGGCGGTCGGACCGGCCACCATGGCCGGTCGGACTGCTCCACGGCGCGATCGACCGCCGACACCACCTGGCCGATCGACCCTTTGGTCCGACGACCTTGGAGCAAACCCGAAAACGCGATATTTTGCAAACCAACAACACCATTGCCAATTGACTCATCATCCTGAGATCGTGCACATATCCTCACGATATCCACATGGACTTCTCTATTTGCTTCACTAGTGCGCGGGTCATGTGCATGGATTCCTGTGGCTTACCACGTCAGTTCCCGATATTTTTCATCAAGAGGTTGATTTCCTCTCCCTAATAACGGGAAATTATTCTGATCAAATACATTGTCAGCGAAGCGGGATGTATGCAAATATCCAGTCATGGGGTTCAGATATCTTATTATGGATGTTGTCTCATAACCAACGTATATCCCAGACTTTTGGAGAGGGCCTATTGCAGTTCGCTGCGGTGGTAGTATAGGTATATAAACATTGCTACCAAACCTTCGTAGATGAGAGATTTTCGGTGCTGACCCTTGCGCTAGTTTCATCGGTGACGGTCGAAAATTGATGAGAGTTGCTGCGTGTAGGACCGTATGTCCCCAATATATAGTTGGCAAATCATAATTCTGCAAGATCAGCCGGGCAATAAATTTAATTATTTTAATTAATACCTCTGCTAGTCCATTCTCGGTGTGAATATGTAGTACGGAATGCTCAACGGTAATTCTCATTGCCATGCAATAATCATCAAATGTTTTGATGTAAATTCTCCATCATTGTCCATTTTGAAGGACTTCACATGATGATCAGGGAAATTATTCTTAATTTTAATTATCTGCGAGATCAGCTTTGCAAAAGCATGGTTTCTTGTAGACAATAAGCATACATATGACCATTTAGAGGAAGCATCGATGAGCACCATAAAGTACTTAAATGGCCCTGACATGGGCTGTATAGGACCGCAAATGTCTCCTTGGATACAGTCCAGGAATGCAGGGATTTCATCATTTACTTTTAGAGTAGAGAGTCTAGTAACCAGTTTCCCAGTGGCCCATGCGGGGCACACAAAATCTTCTTGATTCAGGAAATTATTTACATGGACATTATGCCCCTGAGAATTAGTAATTATATTTCTCATCATTCTAAAACCGGGGTGGCCTAATCTATCATGCCAGAGACAGAAAAGTGCTCCCCATTTTCTTCATGCTTTGTAATGAGCAGTTATTCCTTACCTGTGGATATCATGAGAATATGCTCATGATCTTAGGATGGTGTTACAATTGGCAATGACTTTAAAGGTTTATCGAATCACGCATTTACGGCAAATTCTCCGTCTTTGTTAGGCCTTAGGCGACCCGGCCCGGCGGCCGTGATCGGGCCGATCGATGGCGGTCGGACCGACCACCTGGTGGTCGAGCCGCCGATGTGCTCGGACCGCCATTGTAAATGTTGGAGTTTGGAACTGGTCCAAAAATAGAGGGTGTAGGCAAGAGAGTGGATTCTCATACACTTAGTCTCATAATTTTTAGAGCTTCCAGTCAAAAGACCTATTCGTTTGAAATTTCCAGAGATTTGGTTTCAAGTCTTTGGCAGCTAAGTCCTAGGCTGCGATCGACCGCCAAGGCGGTCAAACCGCCAGAGGCGATCGAGCCGGTCTTTAAGTGGCGGTCTGACAGATTTTCACTTGTATCGTCGGCTCTCGTAGCGGCGATGTTTGTTTGTTGAGTCAAGTTCATGAGTTTCAGTGCATATATGTTGCATGATGCATGTTTTGACTAACGTGGGTCAAGTTGCGAAGAACTTATTCTCGAAATCGATTTCTTGGTCTATTGTTGTGCAGGTTTCTTAGAGATCAACGACGGTCAATGGCAAGGATGATCGGGACTAGGCTTGAGAGCTGAGTTTCAGGACGATCGAGGATGCCGGGTGAAGTCTATGGATTCGAGCATGGCGCAAAATGGACAAGGATGACCGAACGGGAAGTTTGGTGCGACGGGTTGCATCAAGCGGTGCGGGGGTCGGTGCAAGTGCCATGGTGGTTTCAGTGAGAGCCGGATGGGAGAGACTTGCCGAATGATGAGAGCCGTTGATCAACCTACACGTGGCGAAGCTTGGAACTGCTTCATGAAGATTAGACTCGGTCTTTGGAGAAGGATCGAGAAGGGGTATTTTGGTAATATCACTTAAATACTGCCTTAATTGCTTATCTCTAAACTACGGCGCAAGACGACGCAAGGAGAAGCGGTTTAGGTCAAGATAAGATGAAGATGGCGCTTTAAAATACGTGCGTGAGTTAAACCCGTTTGTGTGTGGGCTTAACGGGTGCCCAATAGGAAACTCTTCTAGAAGTTTAGCCTCCACTATAAATATGGGAGGGTGCTATGCACCTCCTCAATCCTTTTGCTTATTTTAAAACCGTACTTTTGTTTTTGAGATTAGGGAGTGGAGATGTTAGGATTCTTGAAGAGGAGATTGATTGTGTTCTCATGTATTGAGTTTTATCCTCCATGTTGGAGTGGCTGTAAACCAGCAACAATCACGAATCAATCTATGCAAGTTTTCTTGAGTTGAGTCCCTTTTCGTTCTTGCTCACTATTTTGTGATTTTGGGGCCGTCTTTGATTCTAAAGTTTTCCTTTGGTTTCTACCCCTAATCTTGCTTGCTGTGACATGTGGGAACTTATCTAAAATCATCTTGATCATCTGTAACCCACCAGCAAGGTTTTGGATCTAGTTTTCATTTTGACTCGATTTTGAATCATCCTTCACTCAAACGGAAAAAGGTCGGAACTTTGCCAAGGATCTTCACGATCTTTCATTAGAATAGGTTCTTGATATCATAGAGAAGATGTATTGTAAGTTTCATCGAGTTTGGAGTTGTAGATCAAAAGTTAGACGTATTTACAACTTCGTTTTTCGAGCTGATTTTACTGTTCATCAGGCTGGAGGTCAGACCACCCCATGTAAAAGTCGACCCGCCAATCTGAGAGGTCAGATCGCCCATCTTATGGCAGATTGAGTTTTTGTGGTTTTTGATTGTTTTGCTTCGGGGTTTAGATTGGATTCAATACAAGACTTCTGCTGTGCTTGGATATTGATCTTCATAGCTCTCATAGCTATTGGAGTGAAAATCGTGTTGAATCCGATCTTTGTGAAAAAGTGATCGTGATCCTTTTCACCCCCCCTCTAGTCGCCGTTTCGGTCCAACATTACCATACTCTTAGCGCGAATATCTTTAAAGCTTAAGAGAGTACTAGTCGATTCTTGGTACAAGAAGACTTCTTCAATGACCAATGTTGTGCCCATCAGGAGTATAATTATGGCTCTTCCTGAGCCTATTATAAAAGTATCGCAGCTTGCGATTGTCGTAAGACTTCCAACATTCTTGCAGATCAACTGAATTTTTTTTGTCCCTCTTAATATGGTATGCGTTGTGCCGCTATCTGCTAAGCACACTTCGTCCATATGGCGCCACACATGTTATGATATATATAAAGTATTTATTAATATAGGGTAGAAAGCAATCCACACGCATAAGTAAAATACTTCAAAACAGAACACATCTTGCTATTATTAATACGAGAAAAAATATTGCAGGACTCTTCATAAGAATTTATTGCTTTGCTCTTATAGAGCTTACAACCATTATTCAAAATTTAATGTTTTATCACAACCATAAACTGCAAATGACTATAAAATCTAAGTGCAATACATGCACTAGATTGAATCAACGAAGTATGAAGAAACTTTTGCCTGAATCTGCTCCATGTCCAACTTCTCTTCTTCGGCAACAACAGCATGCTGCGGTGATGTCCAAAGAAGGTTTGATGGGGGGGTGCTACTGAGCTGTCCACATCCATGGGTGCACTCCATGATTGTGGATCCTCTGTACATGCAATGGCGAGGTGTGCCTCATGCTGTCGTTTGTCCTACTTCTTAGACTTGAAAGCATCAATCATGTGATGTGGCCCACGGCAAACACGTGACTGTTGAGGATTAAAATATTCATATATTATCTTAATATATGATAAAGACCATACGTCTTCGTGGTCGTAACTTCTAAGACCACCGACCTAACTGGTCGTAGGTACTACAGAAGTTATATAAAAAATACCCTGGTCAAACAAAGTTCCAAACCTAGTCCACGACCAGGTAAGTGCTCGTAAAGCTATGAATAGGCGTCTGGGTCGAGTCCCCGACCACGCCACTCACTATGTGATGAATGAACCACGTGTTTCATATTCCGCATAATACAACACTATCACGGTTGATGATTTAACGTCTCCTAAATCATTAACCGCATAGCGGTTGACACCTTCACCAACCGCCCTTGCAGTTGGTGAAATGGTCAAGCTGCCACCTCTTTCCGACCAGACGCGTCGCTCCCCAACGGATGTCTCTTCATGGGATAACTGCCACCACTTCATCAAGTACTTAAGGAGGACCATAGAAGGCCGGAGGGAGGACAGGCAAACACGGGTGTCACGAGAACACAAGACAACAAGAAGACAGAGACAACGCGCCGACATGATCCTATAGAAGCACATCAAGCGAGATATAGCAAAGTGTTGTGTTTTTAGATACTCTCAGTGTTTGTAATCGTGAGTTCATAGCAATAAAGAGCAAGTCAGATCCACTCCCAGGAGATACGCACATTTTTCCTCTTTTCATTTATATATTCATAAGATCGGCGATTTGATCGTCGACAGCTGGCGCCGTCTGTGGGGAAGATAGTGCAAAACTTCAAGAGGTTCTTTGCTCAACTCATCCGTTTTCTTCATATTCGTAATTGCAAGTATGGCGGAACATGGGATGAGGAGAACTGTTCGACACGGATGACTACTCAACCTTGACATGGAAGCTCGCATCCGGGCCATGCAACATGGGAATCTTCATCCTCCTCCGATGGTTCGCAAGTCGGACGACGGCGAACTTGAGCGGATGGATGAAGATACACCCGATGCGCCAAGAGCGCTCTCGAGGGACAGTCATTCCGACCGATTCGAACGTCGAATATTTTTCCAAGCCCGCTTCCCGGCCGTGAAAAAGGTGACAATGCTTCAGCCCCACAACCCGAGGGTCAATATACCCTTGACACAATCATGGCTGACAGGTATTCACCGACGGCCTCTGGAAATTCCAGGGACCAACCGACACCTGGTAGCGGTGTTGATGAGACCCTCACCGTAATGGGCAGTGGGGGCGATAAAACTTCGATGATTCGATCGGCAACTCGTCGAATCAGACTGAGCCCACCTCGAAGACCTCAGGAGGTTCTCATCTCCGACCGGTCTCCATCGTGAAAGTCTCTGGTAGAAGCACTGAGAAGTTCTCCACTAGTTACAGTAGAAGCTCCTCAGTGGATCGTTGCTGGAAGCATGAGGTCAACGCGATCGGAAATACTGCTCGTGATACCACGCACAGTCCTGCGCACCCTGCCTCGCCACCACCTGCTGATGGAGATGGCGCGGGCAATCAAGCACCACCTACCAGAGGCAACGGAGCTGATGGACGTCCATCAGTTAATACGCATGGTGCAACCCCACCAAGGATGACAGGCCTGACGGAGTTAGGCCAAAGGTCAAGAGGAACTTCGGGTCTCTGAACGCCAACATCTTCGATGAATCCTCTGAGACCTTCGGTAACGGTTCAGAGCATGTGTCGTATTCAAGATATTCTTAATATCTATCGACCACATTACGGCCAAGCTCGGGCTTTACCCAATTGGTGGAGCGGTATCGGAAATCCTTCAACGAGCGTGTGCGGCGCGCAGGCGTCGCGAGGGCAAAGGATGTCACAAAGTCTAACGGTGACTTCATCTCAGCGCTCCTCCCTCAGTAGAGGGCAGCATGGTTACCCACCGGTACCTAGACCTCCTCGACGATTTCGACCAGTAGGTCATGAAGGAAGAAGGTTGTTTCAAACAACGACCTCTTCCCTCGCCGAGAGAGCACTTTCGGCCCGGATGATCTCCGTCATCATCGAGTCGTGCTAACGGTCAAAGACGTCATAATAACGTCTCGACCGGATCGGACGACGAGCCTCGGCGTTCAAATCGAAGAAACCGATCTCCCATCGATCATAATCCGCACCTTTTCCAAGAAGGCGCTATGAATCGATCCGCGAGTTGTCGAGCCTTTTCTGCGAGCTCCAAGGCATGCGTTGGCCTAATAGGTTTCGACACGCCAACATGGATAAATTCGATGGATCTCAAAATCCATTAGAGTTTCTCGGATATATACCACGCCATCGAGGCTGCTGGTGGTGATGAGAACGTGATGGCTAATTATTTGCCCACGGTTCTGGAAGGATCTGCCCGGTCTTGGTTGCTTAACCAACCGGTCGGATCTATTTATACTTGGGAACAACTCTGCGATCTATTGATTGTGAATTTCCGAGTGCGTCGATCGCCTCGAAAGGAGGATGATCTCCATCGAACTCGGCAGAACCAAAGGAAACCCTCGTCGAGACATCAAAGGTTTAGCGAGTTGAAATTCTATTCCAGAGATTGCGAATCTTACGTAATTGAGCATTCAAGGCGAGTCTAAGGAATCGGTTTACGGAGGATATCGCTATGAATCCTCCACGAACAACCGCCGAACTTTTGACATGGCTGATAAATATGCGGCCGCTAGTGAGGCGGTTGAATGGAATGAAGCCATTGATCGAAAAGATAAAATCCCTCAACCTAGCCTTGAGAAGTCAGAAAAGAATCCCAAGAAGGTTTCCAAGAAGAAGAAGCACCGCAAGATGGGCACCAAGGAAGTCCTAGCGGTTCCAGATAAACCGTTCAAGGGTAAGAAGGACTATATCGGTCGGGGCAAAGCCAAAGTTCCGACCGATAGCCATAATAAAGGTAAGAAGTGGTGTCCACTTCACCAACAGGCAGGGCATGACTTGCGCACCTGTCGTGTTTGGCAAAAGAAGCTGGAGGATTACTATACAGGTAAAGGCCCGCTTCCCGCAATTCAGGAGTTGGGGGAAACAAGTTCCAAAAAGGACAAGGATGGCGACGAAGAGATGGAGTACCAGGAGCCTCAACGCACGGTCAATATAATTTTTGGAGGTTCTTCTTCATACGACTCGCGACGTCATCTGAAAGCCATGGAGCGAGAGGTCAACCTATCGGAACCTTTGATCATCACCAAACCATCAAGGTGGTGGGATCTCGTAATCTCCTTGGCAAAGAAGGCGCCTCTTCTCGTCAACTCGTAGGGTAGGTTCCTATTATCGTAGAGCCTACTATTAATAATTGCAAAGTCAATCGAATTTTAATAGACGGTGGTAGTTCTTTAAATATTTTATTTTCGGGAGCTTTAGAAGATATGCAGGTTCCTAGAACAAAAGTAAAACCGATGAAATACGCCTTTCATGGCATAGTTTCTAGTTCTACCGCCAAACCGATAGGACAAGTATCCTTACCGGTTACGTTCGGAAGCCCTGATAACTTCCGAGCGGAAAAGATTTCATTTGCGTGGTTGATTTGAAACCGCATATAATGGAATTCTTGGTCGTCGGCATTAGCAAAATTCTTGATAGCCACGCACTACGGGTATCAAAGTTTGAAAATGCCGGGACCAAAAGGTGTGATCATGGTTCGTGGAGATCGCAAAATGGCATACGCATCGATCGAAGGTCTTTAGAATCGTCGATGAGTTGCAGACCGAAAATCGACTCATCATGCATGCGGTCAAGCACTCCGGACCCAAGATAACACCCAAACCGTCAGACCGGACCAAAGAGGTTCCACTTGACGGCGCTCCTTCAAGAAACGCCATGTCGGGCAATGATGGTGGATCCTTTCCAAAGTCTTGTCGGGCGGGGCTCGATCCTAAATAGGAAGAGTCGCTCGTCTCCTTCCTCTGAGCAAACCAGGATGTATTCGCATGGCAAGCGTCCGACATGCCCGAGTCCCGAGGAGGTGATCGAGCACGAGCTAGCGCTCGGCGACAAAAATCTGTCAGCGAAGCTCGGACATTTCGCACCCGACCGGAAGGGCGCCATCGATCTGAAATTGACAAGCTCTTAAAGGTTTGGATTCATTCGTGAAGTACATCACCCTCAATGGCTCGCTAATCCTGTAATGGTTAGGAAGAGTAATGGGAAATGGATGATGTGTATAGACTTCACAGATCTTAATAAAGCTTGTCCGAAGGATGATTTTCTCCTTCCTCGCATTGATCAACTTGTAGACTCTACCTCCGGGTGCGTGTTATTAAGTTTTTTAGATGCTTACTCGGGGTACCACCAGATTAGTATGAGTAAAGAAGATGAAGAGAAAACTTCCTTCATCACTCCATTTGGCACTTCTTGTTATGTAAAGATGCCCTTTGGTCTCAAAAGCGGTGCAACTTTTCAAAGATTAATGCAGAAAACCTTCAGCCCACAAATAGGTCAAAATTTGAAAGCCTACGTTGATGACTTGGTAGTGAAAAGTATCAACTCTGGCGACCATATGCTTGACTTGAAAGAAACTTTCAATAACTTGAGAAGACACAACCTCAAGTTAAATCCGGAGAAGTGTGTGTTCGGGGTTTCCGCTGGAAAACTGCTCGGTTTCTTAGTTTCGGCTAGAGGTATCGAAGCAAACCCGGCGAAGATATCGGCCATCCATCGATCGCCCCGACCACGAAGAGAAAGTCTGAAGCTAACCATGTGTGGCGCTAAGTCGTTTCATAGCCAGGTTAGGGAAAAGGACTACCTTTTTCAAACTCCTTCGGAAACATGGAAGTTTCGAGTGGACGACAGAAGCAAATGATGCCTTTGAAAAGCTCAAAGAGTACCTTACGAGCACCCCGGTCTTGGTTTCTCCAAGACCAGGGGAAACATCTGATGATTTACGTGGTCGCAGCGCCACAAGTCGTTGGCGGTGTCTTGGTCGTAGAACGTGAAAATCCCCAAATGACCAAAGATATTACGTAAGCGAAGTCTTACATGGGCCAAAGGAAAGATACCCACAGGTACAAAAGTTGCTTTATAGTCTCCTTATGGCTTCAAGGAAACTAAGGCATTACTTTCAGGCCCACAAAGTGGTCGTGCCTACTGGATATCCCTTAGGTCAAGTCCTTGGAAATAGGGAATCGTCAGGACGAATAGCAAAATGGGCGGTGGAACTAGGGACGTTCGACCTCCATTTCATCTCACGAACAGCCATAAAGTCTCGAGCGATAGCGAGAATTCATTCTTAGAGTGGACAAACCGAGAATCTAAGCAAGAACCGAGTACGAGCGCCACGACGAGTGGACAATGTACTTTGACGGTTCCTTAATGCTTAAAGGATCGGGGGCTGGAGTCGTCTTGATATCCCCTACCGGCGAACACATCAAGTATGCCGTCCAGTTTAACTTTCCCGCTACAAACAATGTGGCGAGAATCGAAGGTTTCTTGGCGGGACTTGAGTAGCTCGTTAAGCTCGGATTACAAATTACTAGTGAAAGCGATTCTCAACTAGTAGCGAATCAAGCGGGGAAAGAGTACCAATGCTCGAGTACCAAGATGTCTTCCTATCTCGCGGAAATGCGGAAATTCAAAAGCACTTTTTCGTTTCGGATCAACATATTCCTAGGAAGGAGAACTTTCTAGCAGATCAGTTGGCACGGATGGCCTCTACTAGGTCAACCGTCCCGCCGGGAGTTTTTCTCGAGCAACTCGATTCACCCTCGGTAGTCGAGCATTCCGAGAACATCGATAGTTTACATCAGGTCAATCCTATTGACTCTGATAACTTAGATGCTCCACAGATCGGTGACGATCAAGGTAGAAGCTGGATGACATCGATCTACAATTATCTTGACATGACCTAATTCACGAAGATGATGTAGAGGCCGATCGTATATACGAAAGGCCAAATCATACACTCTAATCGAGCGTACCTTGTATAAGCGAGGATCTCATGGAGTGTTGATGAGATGCATATCTCAATCGGTGGCATTAGGTTGCTAACCGAATTCATGAAGGAGTGCGTAGAGCACATCATTCCTCTGAGAACCTTGGTCGGTAAAGCCTTCAGGCAAGGATACTACTGGCCAACTGCCCTTCATGATGCAAAAGAGCTCGTGACGAAGTGCGTACAATGTCAGTTTCATAGCCGACAAGTACATCAGCCGGCACAAGCTTTGCAAACAATCCCTCTTTCTTGGCCTTTTGCAACCTGGGGACTAGACATTACGGAACCATTCCCAAGAGCGTACCGGGGCTTCAATTCTGTTCGTCATGATCGACACGTTTACAAAATGGATTGAAGCGAGCCGTTGTAAAGTTACAAGCGAAGCCGCTAAGAGGTTCATAACAAAAATGTGATTACGATTTGGTGTACCCGATCGTATCATCACGGACAATGGTACCCACTTCTCAAGCGGCAATTTCGAATTGCGAAGAACTAGGAACCAAGATCCATTTAAGCCGGTGGCTCATCAGCGAGCAATGGAGCGGTCGGCGTGCCAATGGTATCCTAATACGAGGATAAAACACCGAGTATTCGACCGATTAATAAAGCGGTCGGGGCTTGGGTTCAAGAACTTCCTTCATTTTATGGGTCGTCAGGACCACGACCGATCGTGCGGCCGGTGAAACACCTTTCTTTTTAGTTTATGGGGCCGAAGCTATGCTTCCTCCAGAATTAAAAATTGGCTCTGCTCGCACTGATTGTTTTAACTTAAGCAATCAGGAAGAACATCGACTCAACGACATCAATTTCCTTGAAGAACGACGAAACCAAGCTTTGATACGTTCGGCAATCTACCAACAAGCCATGCGAAGGTACTACAATCGTAAGGTGCAACCTCGCAACCTAGTCAGAGGTGATCCGGTTCTCGAAAAATTGAGCCAAGCGGTGCAATAAACTTTCCCTAAATGGGAAGGTCCTTACACTGTGGTCGAAGTTACAGACCGGGCTCGGTCACGATTAGCCATGTCAGACGGCAGGGTTTTGTCAAATTCATGGAACATTGACCAATTGCATAAGTTCTTTGTTTAATTTCTTCATTTTATTTCATTTCATTTCATTTAAATTCCTTTAAATTTGATAATTAAATTTGGAGCAGAAAGTGATGTTATTTATATGACGTTGCCCAATCCTGGTCGACTGCGGTTCGTATGCTCAGGATTATAAAGTGTATAGTTATGTTTCAAAATTACATTCTACTCTTGTTTGGCTCTTGGTGGGACACGGAAAACCTCCTAGTCGAAGTCTCTCCTTTTTAAATGCGTGGTTCCGCCCACTGGAAGGAGCTTCCTAGCGACGGTCTTTTTCCTACGATCCTCGCTGCCAGTCGGACTAAGAGCATGAGCACGTCTTGCGAAATATATTTTATGCCTTTATTTCCTAGCTAGGTTCATTCCACCGATATTAAGCATCGCAGAAGTAAAACCACTTTCTGCTTTTAACATATGTTTTTATGTTTTTCCTCTTATCAAGGAGAATTCTTTATTTTTCGACCATATGTTGTCTTAGTAAAGTACTTGATCATTAAAAACAGTTTACAACTAGCGAAACCTACACGGTTCCGACCATAAAGGTTTCCTAGTATTACCACGATCAGTTTTTTACCGATCAGTACATACTTACAAGTAATGGTTGAGATTTGAATTTATATTCTTGGCCTCAGGTAGTACTATTATATAGTAAAGATCTTCTACTATATAACAGTCGGGGGCTAGGTAAGACATAAATTCACAAGTCGACCGGATGAATAAAAGAATTTTTTCCATTTTGATAAGAGAAAGGTAAGTCTTTACATTGTATGCATTGTTTTCTCCTGCTTACATTTATAAACTACTAGAAAATGCCTAAGTTAACTACTGCTGGATGGAGATCCGACTTCCATCTCTTCTGCGACCTTCTCGCCTAGAGGTTTCATCTCTGCGAGGATCTGATTTGCCTCTACGGGTAAGCAGTTGAAATCCTCTTCGATGGCTTGAAGGTTAGTTGATGGGTCGGAAGCTTTCAGCTTTGCCAAAGCAAGACTGACACCACAAGCAATAGACTCCTTAACGGAGTGGGCATCTCCCTAGTAGTCCTGAGCAAAACTTTGAGCTCTTCCAACAAAGAGCCTAGGTAGTTGACCTTCTCTATTGGATCGCTCAAAGAGGGCAAGCTTGATCCCGCGCCCATATCAAAAAGCATTTTATTTGGCGAGGTGATTTTCTCGTCCAAACTAAGCACGAGAGCTGCCCCTTGTCTTGCTCAAATTCGAGCTTTCTTCACTCTGTCAATGCTTGTTTTTGTTACGCATAGACAAAGCAAGTATTAAGTAAAAGATTAGAAGACATATTGAGTCATGGCTACGACCGATTACCTTCCTCTCTCTTCTTGGAATCATCCAAAAGCTTTTTATTCTTTGGTCGTCAAGACTTGATCGACCAGTTCTTAGCCTGAAGTTCTTCTTCAAGCTTTATTCTTCTGGCCTTTTCAGCCAAAGCATCTTCTTTTATTTTCTCTAAATCTATCAAAAGAATTTTTGATAAGGGAGAATAAATAAAAGGAAAGTCTTAAAGAGGAAAAAAGAAGAGGAATTCTTACTCTCTATTTCAGAGTGTTTTTCTTCTAAAATCCTAACTCGCTCGGTTAGTCCTCCGACCGTAGCGAGGTTTTCGATCATATGCTGCACAAGTAGCATTTTTTTCCATAAACCTTCTTGTAAACTTCAAGGAAAATTATGGAGAAGATTGAAAACACTTACCCGAATTACGGCATCATTGTAATCGGTAAAAATTTTATTGGGCTTCGCCTGCGTTAGGCGATCCGATATCCTCCCCCAATAATCATCAAGTTCCTTACTCGCGACAAATCGAGTTGAGAAAGAAAACTTGTTAGTTTTGGAGGGATGACCTTCAGGTACTGGAACCTGTGGAAGATCTGCAGTGGTCTCTACCTCAGCTTCTTGGCATAGTGACTACTATAGGATCTAGCTCAGTTTCCGGTGCCGAAGTTGGCTCAGGGGCTCCTCCAACCACGTCATCCTCAAGATGTCCTACCTGAGGAAGACAATGGCGAGGACCACTTCCGATCGCCTCACTGTTGAATGCGATTGGCGGGAAGCGACAGAGGATTGACGGAGATCTGCACAAGAGAAACAACAAGTTCAATTCTACTTGGAATATCGAGTATGTTTTCATATAAAATTGTACATACAGGTTGTTTTCTTAGTCTTGATCTTATAACGCTACCGTTTAAAATCGATTCTTTGTTTTCTCTTCTTTCCAATTGTTCCCACCAGTTCCGAACTGGTAGGTTCAATTGTATTCTCTACACTCCTGACCAGGAGATCAGATGCAATGTTCTCGACTATCTGGCCGAGAGTAAGGTCCCTAATCCCTGGATCAGAAAGTGTGGTTTCACTGGTCTCAGGAACAGTTGTCTCATAGACAACTAGACGAGACTCAGTGATTGCCGCCTGGATTAACAAACAAAGTTAATCAGGTGAAGAATATACTTCATCTTACAGAAGTTACTTCTTTCAGTTACTTACCTCAGTGTGGCCGTGTCTTGGCGATCACAAGGCTGGTCGGATAATCAATAGGCTCACACGTCTCCGTAGCCTCATTGATCATGAGTCCGACCAACTACACAAAAAGAGGATTAGAACGATCGAAAATAGCAGGAAGGTGAAAAGAAGTTAATACACTTACCTAAGTCTTTCAACCCTCTCTTCAACACTAGCAAGTGCTAGGATTTGAGAAAGCTAGCCTTGTCATCGGGTTAGCGGCAAAGAGATCATTTTGATCCTATTTGGCGTCCTCGAAGACAAGGCGCAAATGCAAATGAAAGATCTTAGTTTTAAATAATCAACTTCATAAAATAATGCAGTGGGATTTTACGAAAAATTACGGATCGAGAATACTTGGTAGCATCATCGCCATCGATGAACGAGCATCGAGCGTGCCACGGTCTTTAAGGACTAATCCTCCTAATGGAAAAATCCCTTACGACATGCCGGAGGTTAACCCACGACACTCGAAAGATGGATGGCCTCCACCCATCTCCCAACATTTCCCTCCTTCTTCGAGGAGGAACGCCAACGAGTTCTCGACCGCCTTCTTACCGTTTATGTCTGGTAGTCTTCTCGCGTAACCTTCATGTAGACCCAACTTTTCTTCCATGACGACCAAGAGAACTTGAGTACATACGAATGTACTCGTCGACCTTCCGTCATGAAGCCTTAAGTACATTCCCAAGGGTCTTTGTCGTTTTCTTCGTATTCGCCATCCGTAGTAATACTTGAAGAGTTCCATCGTCGGTGGAATCCCCAAGTATGCTTCGCAGAGTGAAGCGAAGATGCTCGAGTTTGCAATGGCGTTGGGAGCAAGGTTGATCAACTCAACCTCATAGAACTCCAGCACTTGGGAGAGAAAAGAATGTGCTGGAAGCTTGAGCTCGCACTCAACATACGCGAGGAACACCGGGATTTCTCCCTCCTCGCCGCTTGGGCAACGCTCTCCAAAAGCCGATCTCCAAGAGATCAAACTCCTGTCGGGTAGCAACCAAACCCTCTCCAAACTCTCCAATTTTCTCTCACTCAGATCGGAGATCGACCAGTTTGCGATGAGGTCCGACATGGTGCCTTCCTTTTTTGGGTGAAGAACTCAAGGAAGATTTTCTTGGAGATAGAGGCGTAAAGGTTTAAAGCACTCAGCCGGGGTTGTTTTATAGGCACTTCACTGTAACCGACCCTACGAGAAGTCCAACGGGCAAATACCCTTTCGCCTGGCGGACATAAAGGCTTTTTCCTTTTTCCAAAGCGGTTTCTCAACTTTAAAATGAATACAGACCGCCTCGAGCCTCATGGTATTTAATGAGAGGTCTGTCCGATATGATTGCATCGGAGAACGTGTCCGCACGACCAACATTCATTTAAAAGTTTGGGGGCTAGCTGTTGAGGATTAAAATATTCATATATTATCTTAATATATGATAAAGACCATACGTCTTCGTGGTCGTAACTTCTAAGACCACCGACCTAACTGGTCGTAGGTACTACAGAAGTTATATAAAAAATACCCTGGTCGGACAAAGTTCCAAACCTAGTCCACGACCAGGTAAGTGCTCGTAAAGCTATGAACAGGCGTCTGGGTCGAGTCCCCGACCACGCCACTCACTATGTGATGAATGAACCACATGTTTCATATTCCGCATAATACAACACTATCACGGTTGATGATTTAACGTCTCCTAAATCATTAACCGCATAGCGGTTGACACCTTCACCAACCGCCCTTGCAGTTGGTGAAATGGTCAAACTGCCGCCTCTTTCCGACCAGACGCGTCGCTCCCCAACGGATGTCTCTTCATGGGATAACTGCCACCGCTTCATCAAGTACTTAAGGAGAACCATAGAAGGCCGGAGGGAGGACAGGCAAACACGGGGTGTACGAGAACACAAGACAACAAGAAGACAAGAGACAACGCATCAGCAACAGTCCTATAGAAGCACATCAAGCGAGATATAGCAAAGTGTTGTGTTTTTAGATACTCTCAGTGTTTGTAATCATGAGTTCATAGCAATAAAGAGCAAGTCAGATCCACTCCCAGGAGATACGCACATTTTTCATCTTTTCATTTATATATTCATAAGATCGGCGATTTGATCGTCGACAGTGACCAATGTCCGCAAGTGCCACATTTGTAGCAACTTTAGTCCTGCTGACCATAGGGTTTCACATCGCACTTCTTTGGTTCACCCCTCTTGGTTTGTGCATTCTATTTGGTTTTGTGACCCATGACATTACCCTTCTTGTCTCTCTTCTTTTGAGTGAGGTTTCCTCACCTTGTAGCTGCTTGCATTGACTGTGTGACCAACTTTGCTACTAGGCGGCTGTGAGACGTAGTTCTTTCTGAGAACGTCATCTTGAGCTTCCACAACTTGCATGATGTCAATCAGTTAGGCATACTCCTTGTAGCCGTCCTGACGATAGTTGCGTGCGGATTGCACCGTGTTTGAATGAAAGATAGAGTGAGTTTTCTCGATCTTCTGCTCATTTGTGGTTAGCTTACCACAGAGTTGAAGACTTATACAAATTTTGTGCAATGCAGAATTATAATCCCCCACAGTCTTGTAGTCAGCAAAACGTAGTCAGTTCCATTCTTGCTCTGCCCAAGGAAGAATGGTGTACTTTAGCTTCTCGAATCGCTTCTTTAGTGCGGTCCATAAAGCTAGTGCGTTCTTTTCTGCCATGTACTGATTCTTGAGCGTTAGGCAGAGATGGTGTATAAGGAAATGAAGTGTTTGATCATTCTGCTCAGTAGTTGGAGTGGCGTCCTTCAAGGTGCCAAGTCTAATAGCAGCACAAAGCTTCTTGGCTCTAAGTACGATTTCAACATCTGATGCCCAAGTCAGGTAATTATCGCCATGCTGAGCCAGCTCTTCGAACTCCCGGTTCGTAATGCCAGTCATCTGCATATTCATGCAAAGATTCTATAAGATTACTGTTGGTAATTTGTAAAAAAATTATTTGCAAAAATTCTTATAATGTTCATGTATTTTTCTATGCATTTTTCATGACTTACTTCTATTTTCAGTGATTAAAAGTAATATAAATAATCACAAATAATCAAAAATAGTAAATACAATACATAAATTACATAGAAATAATAATAATAAAGTTAAACATGCTTTAAATGTAAAAACTGATTCAAAATTTGAATTTCTGAGGCCCTTTTCTACTTGAATATACATTTTCGGTGAATTTTGCAATTTCCAGAGGCTAAACCGCTAAGTTTTTTATTTTGAGAAAAATTTTCCTCGCAATTTTCAGAATTTTCGAGGTGTTTTTTTTTGCCAAATTTCCTTATATGCGAAACTTCATCGTGATTTTCATAATCCCAAGGGTTTAATTGTAAATTCTTAGGATTTTCCACCGCACCGCTTTTTCATTTGGAAAGGCTTTTCCCGGTCGGGCCTTTTTCCCCGGCCAGAAAGGCCCATGCGATTGGCTTCAAGAGGAGCCTCACGGGAACCCTACTCTGGTGCTTTTCTTTGGGTGGCGGCGGCGTTTCGGTGTCGGCGCGTTGGCCAATCGGGGTAGGATGCAACCGACGCGGCTCGAGCGGGTTCGGGTGGCGGCGGCAGCGCTACAAGCACTTGTGTGTGGCAGAGGAGCAAGGAGGCTGCCTTGCGGCGGCACGACGGCCGTGCGGTGGCGCGAAGAGGCGGTCGGCCGACTCTATGGCCGACAGCGCCATGCGAGCGTGGTTGGTGTCGGCGGTGTGGCGGGCGCGGCTCCATGGCGGCAGCTTCCCACCTCTTTTTTTTATTTTGCTTGATTTGGGTGATGTGGGAGCCGGGGTGGTGCAAAGCCGCCTGTCGAGTCGCGGGCGACGGTGCCTCTTCGGGAGGTGGCGGCGGCGGCTCGACGCCGCTTCATGTCCGGCGCGGCGTGGCGAAGCCGTGGCTGCAAGCGTGTGGGAAGGGCCGGCGCCGTGTTGGCTAATTTTTTCGCTAATGTTCATAAGATGCATTATACTATTCATCTAAATTACTGTTCACACGATATTTATGCAATTACCGATCGGCTTGGCCAACGACTTCAAGTCGGCTTGCGGTAGATTTAGAATGAATTTGCGATTTTCAATCGACGGTTCAATCGACATCCACCTTTTCATGCAATCCACCAATCGACATTGTGTCAGCGACTTCAAGTCGGCTCGTGGTAGATTAGAGCGATTTGCACCGTAGGTTACAATCTAGAAAGCAAAATTTGTAGAATTGAAAGCAATATAGAAAAATGATTCAATCTACAAGTGTTGTTCATCGACAGTTACCTTTCGATTCGAGGAGAGTCAATCGTGCTGATAACGCATTGAGGAACCGTCGCTGGCGAGGTCAGTCTGAGCGATTACCTCATAGACAAACTCAGAATCGTAAGAACAATGCAAAAACATAAGAACATAATAATAGATTCAACATAGATATGAGGGGACTTCAGACCTCTCTTTATTGCTCTTTTCAAAACTATAGTACAATGGTTGGGTCCCCGTCTTTTATATAAACTACTGGATGAATGAGGAGTCCACCTTAAAGCAGGACTCCCGACCTAAGCCCTTATCGTAACATTTTTCACTCAGACTCACAGTGAATAGGCAAGATCCTTTGTAGCCTTCATCTCCATTTGCATGTCCAAAAGGGGAGAGAGAGAGAGAGAGTGTTATAAACGGTTGAATTTCGTAGTGCTTTTGCCAGGGCTATAAATATAGATGCGGTAGGTTCTTACTCAAACTTGAAACCAGTTTGAACACGAAAATTTGTTAAGAATGACACTATGAAACATAGAACACATTAAGCGAGTCTTTTAAGAAAAAGAGAAGCAGAACAAAAATGAGCACCAACCCAATCCAACTATAACCCAACCCAACTATAAGAAGGCGCAGCTCGGGTCCAGCACAAACAGCCCAACCCAACCGAAGGCAGTCAGCAACGCCTCCACCTCCACTCCTCTCTTCGCGACTTCGCCTCGCCTCCTCCAAATCGCCCGAACCGCACCCACCAAGCGCAAAGAGAAGGGGAGAGAGAGAGAGAGAGAATGCTGCGCCACGCCGCACGTCGCCTGGCCTCCAGCGCCGCCGCTGCCGGCTCCGCCGGCCGCAGGGCCCTCTCCACGGCGGAGGTGCCCGCGCAGGGGGCCGAGGACTCGGCGTTCGTGGAGGCCTGGAAGAAGGTGGCCCCCAACATCGATGTTCCCAAGACGCCCATCTCGCTCATGCAGCCGCGCCCGCCCACGCCGGCCACCATCCCCACCAAGCTCACCGTCAACTTCGTCCTCCCCTACAAGTCCGAGATCGGCAACAAGGAGGTATACGCTCCCCCTCTCGCCCCTCGCCGCCCCCTCCCGATCTCAGATCTGTACGGGTGCGTCTAGGGTTTGGGTGTTCTCGTGATCTGGGGGTGGCTTTGGGTGGTGGGAAATTTGGGAGAGGCCGGGTTCGTCGCGATCTGCTTCATTGCGCGGGTTGTTGGGAACCCTAGGCGCCGTTTTGGTTAGGGGTTGTGGGTCCTTGTAAGGTGTTGTGATGAATGCTTTCTATCACGTCGTTGTTTAGGCGAAATGTTTGTGATGCGGTTGATTGTCGGGTGCGATCCTGTGAAGGGATGGACTGAGGTTTGTGGTTTCATGAGGTTGTTGTATCATATCAAGTATTTCCATTTCTCAGTCGGTAAGCCCGGACATGTCGGAGCTGATGTTCTTGGATTGTGACAATGTAGTGTAATCCGCCAGATGGCTAGATTGGTTGGCTTAACTGGGTAGAACTTGAGTTCCTCCTAATGATAATTGATCGTTTTGCGGTTTTTGTTTGTTTGTTTGTTTTGGGTGTGTGAATGAATTGTAAGGACTTTAGGGTTCTGATAGCATCTGCACGCCATCAAAATGCATGTAGCCTGGTGGACTTCCTTTTATGAAATCCTATTTCCCCTGTTTTCCAGAGTGAGGATTTTGAGCTGCTTCATTGGGGGTTATATGTTTTTTTCCTGAAGTTTGTTTCCAAGTCTCCCTCGCTGATATTACTGTGTGCCTAGGCTAAGTTTTAATTGTGATTAGAACAGTGTATTACATGAGAATGGGATTGTCCGATGTGCTTTTGGACCTGCTTTTTTCATCTTGGCGTTTACAGTGCTTTGTTCTTTGTCTGGATTTGTTGTGACGTGTGGTACATTATAACCGTTTTCTAGCTATAGTTCTGACTTCTGAGTCCAAATAGTGCACTGAGGAAATGTGTAACTGCATTTGTCATTCAGTCTGTAATTATCCCTGGTGTAGATGTTCTTGATCGACAAAATCTTCACTATGAAGTTCCATACAACAAAACTGCATAGTCATAGTCTACTATTCACTTATGTTTACTGTGTTGCATGAACAGTTGTCCTTTCGTGTCTGTGCAACAATTATAGCTTTTGCCCATGTCTGTTCCTGACTTCTTGTGGTAACTAGGCCAAATATTGCTTTAATTTTGCAATGACTTTCTTACTTTCTTGATGTTTCAGTTAGCTTGCTTGCTGGCATCAATGTCTTCTTAATCTTCATCTATTATTGTTTCCTTACAAATGATATGCTACCAATTACTTAAGTACCATTTTATTGTGCCTTATGGTGGGATGGTTTCTGAAACTAGGAGTACATTCTATGGGTTTATTGAGCTAATATTGGAATATGCTCTAACTGACAATAGACAAAAGATGAAATGGTGATCTAAATATTATCTGAGGGGGAATTTTGCTCTAGGTTATACTGCTAAGTCTTTATTTTGTTGTTTAGAGGTTTCAAAATATGTTCTCAGCTGTCAAGTTTGTTGCTGCTATTTGTCTGTGATGAAGAATTTGCTTTTGGTATTTAAAGCATGCTCATTTGTGTGGTGCTGCATTTTCATGATGATTGGCAAATGGTCTATCAATGTACCATTTGACAATGTTTCCCCCTCATTAGCATTATCTTGTTGCTTTTCACTACTCATGTGGCATCGTTTGGCTGTTTGCAGGTTGACATGGTAATTGTACCAGCTACAACTGGTCAGATGGGTGTTTTGCCAGGCCATGTTGCCACAATCGCAGAGCTCAAGCCTGGTGTTCTATCAGTACACGAGGGAAATGATGTGACCAAGTACTTTGTGAGCAGTGGCTTTGCATTCGTCCATGCAAACTCCATTGCTGATATCGTGGCTGTTGAGGCTGTTCCCCTGGATCAGATTGACCCAAGCTTGGTCCAGAAGGGTCTCACTGAATTCACTGCAAAGCTCGGATCAGCCTCAACCGACCTGGAGAAGGCTGAGGCTCAGATCGGAGTGGATGTTCACAGTGCGCTCAATGCTGCTTTGACCGGTTGATTGACAACCTCTTAAGTTGTTGCCTCTTCTTTTGCATCTACATTTTTAGAATGTGAGTTGAAGTTTGCAAACTCATGGACGAGAGGGATGGAGGGAATGGTCTTAAATAAATTATACTCCGTCTCAAAGAAAGACTTATGTTTCTTCTTTCAACTTGAATCCTGTCAGGTTTTTGTAATGGTGAAAGTTTTTCTCCGTGCTCCAAGACCCAATCTGAATTGCTACTTGAATCAAATGAGATAGATGGTCCATTCCGTAGATCCAGTCAAATTACCAAATATAACCACGGTTTCGTTTCCTGCTTGTGATGTGGTGGTTCCTGTTGAGTTAAACTCTTGAGATTTGTGGTGTTTTGGGAAATCCATTTAGCGCACAGCATATTCTGTGTTACTGTAAGATTGAAAGAACTGTCCGAAGATACTGAAGTCGCCAGGTTTACAAAAAGGGTATTTCTGGAACTTCAGAAAACACATGTGAAGTGTCCTCCACCAGGATTATTTACCATAGATTTGTACAACAAAATTGCAATGAGCCGGAACTTGTGGGGTGGCAAAGCATTAACAGACAGCAAATGTGTCGCATACTCGCATAAATAGATCATCATCTCCAAAATTATCAGGTGCCTCGAGGGAAAAACGCTGACCTACAAACTCAACGGAAATCTCAGTCAGCAGCAACTCAGTCTGGAGACTAAGATTACTACTTAGTGGCACGGCAACAAGAACCCAGGATGTCCCTATGCCGGCGCGGTGGCCTTCGCGCTCGCCGCCAGCTTGGCTAGATGCAGCATCCGCTGTCCCAACGACCGCACCGCTGTCGCGTCCGGTGCCGCGGAGCCAGCGTGACTGGGAGCCGGAGGAGGGGAGCTCTCTTATAACCCCTTTTATGATCATTTCAAAAAAGCAGATTATATGTTATGTTGTAGGAGTAATAATCGTCAGTTAAAAACCTGAAACATGAGGCTTCTTTTCGGGATGCAACTTGAACCAACAATGAAATTTATCCCAGAGAAATACTAGAAGAAGAATACAAATTTGGGTACATAATAGTATATACGATGTTATAATAGTGTGTCTGGTTTCCAAGGTAAATGTTTAACTTGATTTGGTACTGATAAATGGTAATGTAGAACACTAGAACTTACCACTCTGGAAACGTGAGTTCGTCCATCCATTGGGCCCTCCCTCGCTAATCCAAAATCTGATAGTTTTGGTCTGAATTCCTCATCCAGCAACACATTCGATGCTTTGAAGTCGCGGTATATGACCTGTGGCGTAAAGAGCACCGTAAGTTTTTTGTTTGTTTGTTTGAAAATAACCATAAGCACCTGTAAATTCACAAAGTAAATATTGCAACATTCTGTACGAGCTGAAAAACATAGACTAGAAGGTCTCCTGAATTCTCAGTCCTTACTCGTGACACAGTGAAGAATGCTAAAATAGAACAGTAATCTGAAGCTGTCCAACTCTCAACAGAGGACTTGCTTACTCATCTGAACAGAAAATCATTTGATCACGCAAAACATCACAGCTACACAAAGGAAGGAAGTTGAAATGGTTGCTAACATTGAAGGACTAACATGATAGACCAGAAGCAATAGCTGCAAATGCACCCAAAGAGCAGACAGGGAAAAAGGAGCACAAGTTTTTTCAGTCTAACAATCCTATTCGTCTTATCCAGTCCTGTCTGAATTTGCAAATTAGAACATCCAAATAGTCCATCCACCAAAGCTCCTAGAACAATACCTGAACTTCCAACCCTTCATGAAAGTAGTGCAGCCCCTCAGCGACGCTCAATGCTATCCTGAGCCTTGTGTTCCATGGAAGAAGTGGGTATGCTTTACTAAACAAGTGGTCAGCTAGGGTCTTGTTAGGCATGAACTAGTACACGAGAAGCCTCTGGGCACCCTGTTCGCCGTCGTCGGTGGTGCAGTAGCCAAGCAGTTTCTCGAGGATATCACTTTCATGTATACACCCAACACTCCTCATAATAGAGTTGCACCTATGCACTTGTAAGGTTCAATCACCTGAGCTCGTGCAACGTCAATTGAACTATCAGGTAACTTTGTTTCTACGAGTACATTTTGTTTATAATAAGAATATAATGTTACCTAATGCATATGGTGTTCTTTTAATCAGGAACTTAGGAGTTGATCATGAAGGGAAGTATGCACAATCTAATTCGGCCTTCAGAGACATCATCGACTTCAAATATACATAACTTTCGCATACGGAGTCCGTTATGGGTCCACGAGTATTTGATTGAAAGTTTATCTCGCCCTCTTTCCAACGGATCCGGTCCCACCTCCAAATTTCTTTTGAGCGTGCCGCAGTTGCCAAAACAATCTCGTGTTGTTTCTGAGTCCGAGTCAAAAGGGTGTTGCGCCACCTCCACTTGGGCTCATGGGCCTTGTAACCCTAGGGGCGTGCGTCCACTTCCCTGGCCGCCACCCCTGGTCATCTCCCCATATAGGAGCCGCCGCCTCCCTTTGCTACAACTTAGATTTCGTTTATGTTTAGTTCGCCTTCGTAGCAACTTGTATCTTCCGCGTGTGACGACTAGACCACCCGATCAAGATCCTTATTCGGAATCCCACCTTATCAATACTTTCATCAATATTTGCAATACACCAGATTGTGTTTCACCTTGTTCTTGCATGCTTCTTCGATGCATGCAGAGATTGATCTTCGTGATCAGGTCATCCGGGTATTCGTGCACGGTTGATAACAACTTATCGAGCAATTCAGTGATTGTGTGGTTTCGGGCCTTGCGAGTTCGTAACCAGGATCGTGATAATTGAGTGACTTGTACCGAATTCACCTTCTCATCGAATGATCGGGCCAGAATAGGACTTTTGTGGTTCATCAAGTGGTATCAGAGCTACAGTTGATCGGTGAGAGTCTCATACCTAGGTCCAGAAAAATTGTCCAAAAAAAAAAATTGCATCTATCATCCATACCGAGCCCTTTGAGCCATTGCAATTTGTTTCTTTTAGTTTGCGTTGTTCAATTTTTGTTGCATCGTCGAGTCATTGTGTTGGTTTCTATCTAGATTGGTCTAGTTTGGAGTCTATTGCAAGTCGTCTAGTTCTGCCACAATAATTTTTCGGCCACCTCAGTACTGCCGCGACAACTCCTGGCTGCCACACTCCTGCCACCGTTACCTTCGCTACCGCAACACTCATCACCCTCTACCACGCTGCTGCCTTCACTGCTGCGGCACCCATCACCCCCTACCACGCTGCTACCTACCGATCTTTGCCGCAGCCTCCAAAATGCCTGTCGCGGCAATCGATCGGCCACCACAGCGCCTGCCGCCATTGCTAATCACTACCGTGGTACAAACTCGCTCTACCCCCGTTCGACCATCCTTTTGCCGCGACCACCAGCCACCCTACCGCCACTCCTTGGTGCTGCCGCGGTAACCACCTGGTACCAAAACGCCTACCACCGCATCTTGAGCAAGACAGCCCTAGCTGATTTCGGATTTTGGGCAAAAAAGAGATGTTGTTTTCGTGTTGCCAGAAGGAAACCTAAGATTCAACTGACTTCGGCAACGAAAGAGGAATTACCTCCCTACCTTCTACAAAAAGTTTGTGACTCATATACTGTAGGATCGCGGGAAGGCTACGATAGCACAAAAAAATCCTACCATGCAACCAAGGAACCTCTGCTAGTAATAGATCACGAGATTACCACTAGACGCGCCGACTCGTAGAGGAAGTAGAGTCGATGTAGCAAGTTGATGCAGTAGGGGTCGTACTTGTTGCGCGTCTTATCCTCCTGCTCCGAGGATTGTCACGAGTTGCGGATCGTCTTAGTGCTGATGCTTCGCAACAACACCTCCAAGGTATCCACACGTACGGGGCAGGGACACCACACGATGGAGTTCTAGCGCCAGCGGCGTGGTTGAGAAAGGCGTGGCTATTAGGGTTTTGGGAATTCTTCAAAAGTATTACTCCACCCCTTGCCACCGCCCCTTTATTTATAGGCGTCCATAATGGGTCTCGAATTTGAGGCCCATTAGGAACTCGTGGCCTACAAGAATTCGGATCATCATCCAAATCAAATTCTTGCCCTTTAAGTGTGTGACCCTATAGGTTCATATGTAATCAGTTGTGACTTGGAAACTCTTTTCCGACCACAAGTCATTAGCGGTACCTAGCAGCGCATAACGATTCCCGAACACACATAGAATATATCGGACGAACCTTAATGCAATATGATCTAAGACTAGGTCCTTATCACTTACGACCAGCTCGCACTTAGTCACGACCAGTCTATACTTAGTTACGACCTGTTTGTGACTCCTTACGATCAGTTGGTGATTACGTTCGACCAGTCTACGACCAGTATATGACCAGCTCGTATCTCCATATGACTAGTTTACGACCAATTGCAAGACCATGTTCGACCAGTCTATATCTCTATATGACCAGCTCATATCTGGTCGAACCGAATGACATGCTTGTGTATTCTCTCTTTGCTTCACGATATCTGGTTGAACTCTAGGTGAGATAATTTGTCATCCATGGACTGTTCAATACTTTCTCGATCAAGTATTGAATAACTTCATGTGGTCAACACTTCAACCACTAGTGGCATGGCCATGTACTTTCTTTATCCGACCACAACGAGGGGCCCAGAGACATCTCTCTTGTTATGTTAGGAGGGGCAAATCTCATATCCGACCAGTCACATTCCTCCGCATATTTCATAGCATACCCGAAAGCTACCTTTATAACTACCCAGTTATGAGCAGCATTTGGCAACCCTTAAGAGTGTTATTACACACGTAGGAAACCATACTGATCTTAAGTCTAAGGATTATACATCATCATAGCTTGAGACCAACTAATGACACATAGAATCATAACAATCTCAATAGTGTCTCAAGGTGGGTCTTATCTAAACTATGTCCTCTAACATTCTCCTGAGCAGTAGCAAATTGGGCAAGATGCACTACAGTGGCGTTGCTCTCTCCATCTGTAGACGGGTGTCGTGCAGGAAGGTCCACTGCGGAGGCACAGGGATGATAGCAGAAGATTGTATCCTTAAGCTCACGAGCGTATATGTTGTAGATCCTTAAGATAGCAATGCGCGACGACTCTTGAACTCCCTTTGTCCAGACGATCCTTAAGACTGAGATGTTTAGAGGGCGGCTGGCTTTGGTGTCCCTTCGAACGTAGATGGTCAGGCGACATATCACTCCACGGTTTCGACCGTTCACCACCCAGTTGGTGCCTTGGTACATCGGTCGATCGAATCATCCAAGCACTTGCAGAATCTTCCACAGTAGTTGGCCACCACAGAGTTGGAGTGTGTCTACGAGACTCTACAGATGGAAGAAGAGAGGATCGCCACATTAGAAGAAGCTCTCTACGGTCAACACGAGCACCAGGAAGACCATGAAGAGGAAGACCACGAAGAGTAAGATCCATAAGAAGACACGGAAGAGGCTGAGGAGCCAGCAGAGCCCGAAGCGCCGGAGGAGCCTGTTGTGCCTGCAGCAGGGACGCTCATTCCTACTGCACCAGTTCCGGGGCACCAATACCATTTCGCAAGGAAGCCCGTGCAGTTCCAAGTCTACAACAGGCGGGAGCACCATCTTGACTATAGAGGCTACCTCATCTACTAAGTTCGCCCAGGTTTAGGCTAAGTCAATTAGGGCTTAGTGTGTTTGAGCCACGTTAGTTTAAGGTTAGGAGTGTCGTCCTTTAGGCGGTAGTTTGTTTGTTAAGTTTGCGTTTGTTTTCTTGTGTGCGAGTATGAGCTGCAAAGGCCCTTAGGCATTTGTTGCAGCCATGCTAAGATCCCTATTAATATAAGTATTTCAGTTAATTTCTTGAAGCTATGTTGTGGGTTTAATCTACCCCCTCGATTAGTTCTTATCTTGTGCTTACTACCTTATCTAACCCATGGAGCATTCGCAGATGGTTCAGACTCGTCACGCTGCTGCCAGTACTTCAGGAACCAATGGGTCAGAATGAAATGAACAGACACCCGCAGGAGCAGTCCCACCGCAAACACCCCCAATTGATCTGCAGAACTTTGGAGCTTTCATGGCAGCTCAAACACAGATGTTGAACACGATGATGAACCAGATGCAAAATATGAGCAGCAATAAGAACAACAACAACAACAACAATGGGGCACCAACCACTTGCAATCACCATGGACCGTCCAAGTTGAAGAGTTCATGAGGACTCGCCCACCAACGTTCTCTGGGAATGTTTCACCGGTTGAAGCCGATGATTGGCTTCGCGTCATCGAAAGGAAGCTGCTGATCACCCAATGTAGTGACCACGAGAAGGTTATATACGCCACCCATCGGATGGAAGGTATTGCCGCCGAATGGTGGGAGAACTTATGTGCCGCACATGAGACGCCATAGAATATTACTTGGGAAGAGTTTTCAACAGCTTTTCGCCAGTATCATGTTGAAAGTATGTAGCCCCTCATGGTTGGTTTTGTGTAATTAATGTCAATATTATGTTAAAAGACTAACATGTGTGCTAAGATGTGTTTAAGGTTAAATCCCGATGATTGTTTGATCATAAGGTTATTGGCAATGCTAATATGGTAAAAGATCAACATGGATCAAGACTAAGGTATTGTATAGACTAAGGATCTTTTTGTAATATTTTACCAATCTCGGTGTTTGGAGAAAAAAAATGAATTTATAGGATAAACGGAGTACAATAAAAAGGGATCATGACTAGTAGCTTGAGAGACTAGTGTTGTGCCATAATGATCAACTAGGGTTTATGCTTTGTCTTGATTTGAGCTTCTGAAAACTATTTTTGAAAATCGGTATGACCATTGCTGATAAGCAGTACTATCGCAGGTCAGTAGTACCGATATTTATATGATGGTACGTATTTTCCAGAGAGTATGTTTATCGAATGTTTTGAATCTCTTTGATAATCGGAACGACCGCATTTGAACTGCGGTACTACTACAGGTCGGTAGTATCAAAATATAGATGGCGGTACGTAAAATACAGAGAGTGTGTTTTCGAGTCTTTTGATCCTATCTGAAAATCGGAAGGACAATCTCTTTGATAATCGGAACGACCGCATTTGAACTGCGGTACTACTACAGGTCGGTAGTATCAAAATATAGATGGCGGTACGTAAAATACAGAGAGTGTGTTTTCGAGTCTTTTGATCCTATCTGAAAATCGGAAGGACCGCATTTCAACTGCGCTACCGTATATAGCGGTACGAAAATTACAGAGAGCGTATTTTTGGGAGTTTTAATCTCCCTTGAGATTCGGTATGATCACAAATTCTTTAGCAATACTACCAGCGTGCGGTAGTATCGATGTTTACACGGCGGTACAATTTTATCAGAGAATGTGTTTTTTTAATCTTGAGCTCTGAAAAACGGTAGCTCCGTTCTAGCCGAGGGTAGTACCAATTTCTAGTTGGCGGTAGTACCGTAATTTTATGTGTAACGGCTAGTTCAGAGCATTAAATGCTACTGTTCCAACTGTTGAGCCAAAAATCGGTAGTACCAGATTTCAACAGAAGCGTTACCGCAAATACTGATTTTTTCAGAAAAGTGGTTGTAACAGCTAGATTTGTCGTTGGGGGCTATAAATAATTCCCACCTATAACAAGCCCAGGACCTTTGGCCATATTGAATACACTTGAGGCTTTGGTGCTCTCTCTTCTACTCATTTGCATTGAATTCATATTTTGAGGTAGTTGAGAGCTATTCAAGTGCATTGCATCATTAGTTGATCTCTTCGGCACTTGATTGTCTTCAAGTGAGCGCTACGATTTTGTTACACTTGGTGCTTGCCGGCACCTAGACGACTTGCAGAAGAAGTTGCACGTTGATCACTTCAAAGAACCGTGTGAAGTGACCCAGCAAGGGTTTGTGATTGGTATTGTGCTCACCAACTCCGGAGCGGAGGAAGAGCAACTCTAGTGATCGAGGATTGAGGCTTAATTCGTGGAGCCTGCTTGATTTGTTAAAGCTTCCTCAACGTGGACTAGTAAAGACCGGCAAGTCTTGATACCACGGGAAAACATTATTGTCTCTATTGTCGTTTATTTCTTATCTTTACTCTTTCGCATTTATAATTCTAGAATTTTACTTGTGTAGAATTGCTTATCTAGAATTTTCTCTAGTTTTGACAAGTTCTTAATTGTCTTAAAAGGTTTAGTAGTTGTTACATTATATTTGTGTTAGAAAGCTTTGTCTAGACAATCTTGTTTAAAATTGTTAATTAGTAGAAGAATTTTAAAAACCTCCTATTCACCCCCCTCTAGTCGGTTATCCTTGATCCTGCACATGTGACAAAAGGAACTATTAATCTGAAGAAGGATGAATTTCGTGTCCTCAAGCAAGGAGGCATGTCAGTCACTGACTATCTCAACAAATTTTCTTAGCTTGCCTGTTATTCTGCAGAAGATGTCGCGACTGACATGGCTCGTTAGAGCCATTTCTTAAAAGGACTGAATACCGGACTGCAAGTAGGTTTAACTGCTCATACCTTTCCGATTTTCAATAGCTAGTCAATAAAGCTTTGATCCTTAAGGATAAGCGCAAGGAGTTTGAGGACAACCAGAAGAGCAGAATGGCTCAACAAGAAAGCCACCAGTCTCAGCAGAGAGCAAGGACGTTTCCTCAACAGTTCGCTCATTTTCCATCGCCGAATTATTTCAGAACACCTACACCAACTTCAGCACCTCGTCCAGTTCCTTAGAACTTTCGCAACCGTGCTCCAGTCAAGACTAATCCAGGAAGCAACCAGCATAGTGGACCAAGAGTTTGCTATATCTGCCGTCAACCAGGACACTTCGCCAACCATTGTCCTCAGAAGGGAATGATGACTCCAATTCGCTTCAACCTTAGAGCTACACCAGCCAAAACGCCAGCGCCAAGCAACAACCAAGGAGTCTCTCAAGTCGCCGATCAATCCGGAGGAGCGCCGCAATCTGTGGTCAGAGGCTGTGTCAACCACATCACTCTAGAAGGAGCCCAGGAAGCACCCGATATTGTACTGGGTAAGTTTCTGGTTAACTCAATACCTACATTAGTTTTATTTGATTCTGGAGCTTCGCATTCATTTATTTCTGGAGTTTTTGCAACCAAGTACAATTTGAAAGTTATGCGTCTTACGCATACTCTGTTAGTCCAATCGCTTGGGGCAGAATTGAGCTCTAAAGTGCGATGTTTAGGAGCTAAGTTACTCATAGCTGGAATTGAGTTTTTTAGCAAATCTCATTGTCCTAGACAACCAAACCTTAGATGTCATATTTGGCATGGATTTGTTTTCAAAACACAAAACTGTGTTAGATTGTGGCCGAAGAGCCATAACAATCGAAGATACTAATGGAAAGAAGGTGGAGTTTCTAGCCACCACCACCCGTGATGGACATCTGTTAGTTAATAGCTTGAAGACCGTTGCTTTGGAGGATATACCTATTGTCAAAGAATACCAAGATGATTTTTCCAGAGGAATTAGCAGGAATACCACCAGACCGTGATATTAAGTTTGTCATTGATCTAGTGCCAGGAACAACACCGATTTCTAAGAGACCCTATCGGATGAGCGCCGATGAGTTAGTGGAAATAAAGAAGCAGATTGAAGAGCTTCTTGAGAAAGGGTTCGTAAGACCTAGTTCATCGCCACGGGGAGCGCCAGTCTTATTTGTCATGAAGAAGGACGAAAGCATGAGAATGTGAATCGATTATCGTTTTCTCAATGAAGTTACTATCAAGAACAAATACCCACTGCCCAGAATTGATAATTTGTTTGATCAAATGAATGAAGCCGGAGTGTTCTCAAAGTTCGATCTGCGATCAGGTTACCATCAGTTGAAGATTTGTCCAAAGGATATACCAAAGACCGCCTTCTCAACGTAGTACGGATATTATGAGTTCTTAGTCATGTATTTTGGTATGACTAATGCCCCTGCATACTTCATGAACATGATTAATAAATTATTCATGAAATATTTGGACAAATTTTCAGTCGTGTTCATTGACGACATTTTGGTTTATTCAAAGACAGAAGAAGAACATGCCAAATATTTGAGATTAATCCTAGAGAAACTTAGAGAGCATCAATTGTATGCTAAGTTCAACAAGTGTGATTTCTAGAAGAAGAAAATTGATTTCCTTGGTCATGTGATGACAGCCGAAGGAGTAGCAAATGACCCCGGTAAAGTTAAAGTAGTATTACATTGGGAACAGCCCAAGACCGTTAGTCGGATTCGCTGTTTCTTGGGAATCAAAGGATATTATCGCCGCTTTATCGAAGGATTCTCAACGATTGCTAAGCCTCTTACGAAATTGTTGAAGAAGGAGAAAATGTTTACCTCGACCCCGGCCTGTGAGGAAAGTTTTCACAAGGCGACCTCATGAGGAGAATTACCCTATCCTTGATCTGGAATTAGCTGTCGTTGTGCATGCTTTAAAGATTTAACATCATTATCTCATTGGTAATCACTGTTAGATATACACAGATCATAAAAGTTTGAAGTACATTTTTACTCAGTCTGATCTGAACATGAGGTAGAGAAGATGATTAGAGTTAATAAAGGATTACAATATTGGAATCCATTACCATCCCGGTAAAGCCAATGTAGTTGCAGATGCTTTAAGTCGTAAGAGTTACTGTAATGCTTTGGAGGAAAAGGAGAGTTGTCTAGAACTTCATGAAGAGTTACAGAAGTTAAGGTTGGAAGTTGTAACTGAAGGATTCATAGCCAGTCTAGAAGTACAGTCCACCTTAGAGAAATAGATTCGTGAAGCCCAACCAAATGATCCTGAGATTAAGGACATACATCGTAAGATGGAAGAAGGTAAATTCAAGGACTTCACCAAGGAAGATCAGAATATACTTTGGATTAATGGACGCATCTGTGTGGCAAACATCGATGGATTGAGACAACTAATCTTAAAAGAAGCCCATTACTCAAAGTATTCTATTCACCCTGGAAGCACTAATATGTACCAGGAATCTAAAGCCTTATGTGATGGTGTTAGAAAGTAAAGGCAGAACATCAGCGACCAGCAGGTCTGCTGCAACCACTGAAATTTCCAGAGTGGAAATGGGAGGAAATCGGAAAAGATTTCATTACCGGTTTGCCCAGGACTCAATCAGATTATGATTCGATTTGGGTAATAGTTGATCGTTTGACAAAAGTTGCACATTTCTTGCCAGTCAAACCACGTACTCAAGAGATCGCTTTGCAGAGTTATACATATTAAGAATTATCAGATTGCATAGTGTGCCCACGAAGATAGTGTCCGATCGAGGATCTCAATTCACCTCTCATTTTTGGCAGAGTCTGAATGAAGCTTTGTGAACTCATTTGCATTTCAGTACTGCTTATCACCCTTAGACGGATGGTGATGAACCCTAAGGTTTGATTTGTTGGCCCGATCTTTCGATGAGAACGATAAGTCCGGTAGACGTCGCTCAATTCTGACGATCCTGGCTATGAACACGCAAGGCTCGAAACCACGCAATCGCTGAACTGATCGACAAGTCGTTATCAACCATGCACGAATACCCGGTTGACCTGACCACGAAGGTCGATTCCTGCATACACCGAAGAAGCACGCAAGAACAAGATAAAGCAATCTGAAATTGCAAATAAAGATTGAAATATTAAAATTGGGATTTCGAAAAGCGGTATTATGGTTGGTCTAGTCGACACAAGCCAATACACGAAGTTGCAACAAGGCTAACTTTTAACTAAACAAAATCCAAGGAAACTAGAGGGGGTGCGTCCTCCTTAAATAGGAGATGAGGAGCCACAAATCTAAAAGAAACAGAGGGGTGGGACTAAAGGCATGAATTACTGTTCACATGAACAGTAATCACGCCCCCAGGTGGGCCGGCGGCATATGGGCCAATTCCGGTACGATTACAAGGCCCAAATCGGCATAAATTAGTGATATAGCACCTTCTTTTGACGATTCCGAAGTCTACAGAAAGAATTTGGAGGTGAGGCTGGATCCGTTGGAAAGACATCGTCGTTAGCTTTCCAACAAGCCCAAGAACACCCGAATCGGACTCCGTTTGCAAAAGTTATATCTGTTTTAAGTTGGTGCTGTCCGGCTGATTCCGAACTGATCTGACCAAAATGTATCCAGCTTGAACTCCTGCTTACATGTATAGCACCATGGCATGTACACATAGTACCATGGTATGTAGACGTAGCACCATAGCATGTAGACGTAGCTCGATCTAATTGGGTAATATGGCATTGCATTAGCCGAAAGTCCAATTGGAGAAGATGTTGGTGAAGTAAAGGAAGTAGAGGATGCAGTGCAGCAGGTTGAAGCAATGGTTGTATCCTTAGGGTCGATGTCCTCATCATCCTCCCTTTCTTGAATTTGAGTCGTCCTCGACTCATTTATTTTCTCGAAGTCATCACTCTCCTGCAAAAGGTTAGTAGCAACAGGAGGCAAAGAAACATGCACTTCTTCTAATGGACACGGAGTTTCTTTACAAATCATAGTATGACATTTAGATTCATGTTTTTCCATATCAATGGAATCAATTTTTGTAGCTAACATAACAGGAGCTTTCAATTTAATTTCACTTGGAGCTATAATCTTTTGATCAACTTGTGTCTTCTCCTTACTTGTTCTCGCAGTTCTTTCTAATTCATCCTTTAATATAGCAGCAGGAGACATTGGAAGCAGAGTGATTTTCTTTTCTTTATATGTGAAAGTATAATGATTAGATCTACCGTGATGTTCAGTCTATCTATCATATTGCCAAGGTCTACCTAATAATAATGAGCATGCTTGCATAGGTACGACATCACAATCAACATAATCATGATATGATCCAATAGAAAAGTGTATGCGCACAAGCTTAGTTACCTTCAACTTACCACAAGAATTCAGCCATTGGATGTAGTAAGGATGAGAGTGTTGTGTTGTGGTCAAGCCAAGCTTCTCGACCATGTCTATGCTAGCAAGGTTGTTGCAACTCCCGCCATCAATGATGACTCTACATGAACGTTCCTTGATGACGAACTTGGATTGAAACAAAATGTGGCGTTGATTTTGTTCAGCAAGTTCCATTTGAGCACTTAGCACACGCTGAACAACTAGGCTTTGGTACATGTCAGACGCCTCATAGTTTATATGTTCTTCCTCGCCATTCATCACCAAGATTGTTAGTTGCAACCAACACATGTTCTTCCTCAATATCGCTAGCTGAAGTGTACTCACCATTGTCCTTGATAAGCAAAGCTCGCTGACTTGGGCAATCGCGCATCAAGTGCCCAAATCCTTTGCAACGGTGACATTGCACATCTCTAGATCGCCCTGTAGAAGCAACAGAAGAAGCACTTTTTGTAAGGGCTTGTACTTTTGCGGGTTTGCTTGCATCAGGGATATGTATAGGAGTTGAAGCAGCAGCAGGGGGTGCACGGTCAGAAGTGGAGGAGGATGCCATGTGATGTTGCTGCCTTGGCCGACCTGCAAAAGTTCCTCCAATATTGCCCCTGGAGCGAGATTGTCGACCCTGCACTTCTCTCTCAGCTTTGCAAGCAATATGGAATAAACGGTTGATAGAATCATATTCTTTATAGTCTAAAATGTCCTGAATTTCACGGTTTAACCCTCCCAAAAATCTAGCCATCTTAGCATCCTCAGTTTCTTCTAAACCACAACGCAACAAACCAGTTTGCAATTCTTGATAATAGTCTTCTACAGAACTACTACCATGTCTTAAGCGTTGTAATTTATTAAGCAAATCACGTGAATAATATGAAGGTACAAACCTACGTCTCATTGCTCTTTTCAAAGCATTCCATGTTCTAGGTATGTCCTGATGAGTACGACCATATTCACTCCACCAAATAGATGCAAAATCTGTGAACTCACTAGTAGCAAATTCTAACCTTTTATTGTCGGAAATTCATGGCATGCAAATTTTTGGTCCACAACTAACTCCCATGTGAGATAAGCATCGGGATCATATTTACCAAAGAAAAGGATGTATAGTGAATTTAATTTTACCAAGTGAATCATTATGGTCACGTACCTCACGTGGTGGCTCTCTTCGCATACCTTATCGATTGAAGCGTTGTTGTCGGTGATCACGATCATTAATGGGATTGAAATCACCATCGGACCCCGTATCAGCAACATATGGGTTCGCTTCATCTTCTACCTCATCGGCCCATGAGCGAGCAACGGATGGGTTACGGCGTGGTCGTGCAATGCCGACGCGAATGGGGCGCAATGTAAGGTGGAGCTTCTCTAGTCGCTCCACACGTGTAGCCAACGCAGCAAGTTCGTCAGTGGTGCGATCTAGAATCAACTCCATACGCCCGAATGTTGATCCAAGGATGCGAGAAAAGCGCCGCATGATTTCTTTTGTGCGAGGACTGAGCGGTGCATCTTCCTCATTGTTGTGCCTGCTATGCTCCCCTTGTGACGATGAACTTGCCATTGTTAGTATCAAAGCAAAGAACAAATCACAGTGTATATGTCCCTATCAACTACAAGGTTCTGGAGGCTCAATCAAGTCACTCACACTCAAGCTTATACCTAGTTCTTACAAGTTCTTACCAATGCAGCAAGGAGGTGGTACAACCGGTGGCTGGTTCGTGATACTCTCACTTGCGATCAGCCCAACCATTGCGAGGAACAGACTTTCTTGAGTTAGTAGGAAGTGGAGCTCGGAAGGCTAGTATGTAGCAAAGGAATAGCAATTATTCAATTCAAGATGCAAAATTGAAAAAGCAGTTCAAAGTACTAGTCACAAGTGCTGATCCTAGTCTAATCAAAGTTTAGCTAATCAAAGCCCCACTAAGAGATGTGTATGTACGCACGCGCAAAGATAAATGTGACTTGATGTAAGCAATGAAAAACCTCACAACAAGTGCTGGGAGAGACGCTAACCAACTAGTCAAACTTCTTTGTAGGGCACAAGATGGTTCACACGATGTAGAGCACAAAAACAGAATAACGTGCAGCGTAAACAGCCCTTTAGTTTAAGCAGAAAACAATAGTTAGTCTCAAGAGATGAAAAAGCAAATTTTTATATGGCTTATATATACTCGTTTGAAAGGTTTCGATGAGATCTACAACTTTAAAGTTGAGACGGACCCCAAATTCTGATGGGAAGACTAAAAGAAACGGCAAAAACCGAAATAAAAAACTTGTGACGCGAATTCGGAGCCGAAAATGACCGATTTTGGGTTCTCTGGAGGGAGACAAGTGCATTAAGTGAAAAGTATGCAACTCGTTGTTAGCTTTCCAACGAGTCCAAGAACGTCCAAATCGGACACTATATGCAAAAGTTATGCCCGTTTTACTGAAGGTCTCTCGGAAATGAATCGATTTCGGACCGAAACCGACTCGGTTTCAATCTTTAAATTGCTATATCTTTTGATTCCGTGGGCTAATCTTGCTGAAATTTTTTGTGCAAGTTTATGGCTATATGTAGAAGGGCTCCACCAGTTTTCACTGATTTTGGTGTAAGATTTTTTTTTTCTTTTTCTTTTTTTTTTTCTACCACGGCTTTTGTTTTGTGTGGCGGCCTCTTTCTCCTTCTATTTTTTTTGCCGGCTCTAGGGTTTTCCACAAGTCACGAATATAGCAAAGTATTCTCTCTTTTTTTTTGGTGCAGATTAGAGGAGTTCTAACCCATGAATTTTCTGTTTTAGATGCAAAAACTAAGAACCCTAAAAGAACGATTAAGCGACGCAAAGTAAAAACACGAGAAGCAATCTAGACAACGACGAACTAGACAATAACTAGAACTAAAGATCAGCAACTAGACACGACAATGTAACTAAATATTCAACAAGCAAACTGAAAAGAAAAAAATTGCAAAGGCTCAAAGGGCTTGGTATGGATGATAGATGCGAATTTTTTTTTTTGGCAATTTTCTGGACTCTAGGTATGAAAAACGAATCTACTACTAGAAAACAGGAAACTCTCACCGAAGAACTGTAGCTCTGATATCACTTGATGAACCCTAAGGTTTGATTTGTTGGCCCGATCTTTCGATGAGAACGATAAGTCCGGTAGGCGTCGCTCAATTCTGACGATCTTGGCTATGAACACGCAAGGCTCGAAACCACGCAATCGCTGAACTGATCGACAAGTCGTTATCAACCATGCACGAATACCCGGTTGACCTGACCACGAAGGTCGATTCCTGCATACACCGAAGAAGCACGCAAGAACAAGATAAAGCAATCTGAAATTGCAAATAAAGATTGAAATATTAAAATTGGGATTTCAAAAAGCGGTATTATGGTTGGTCTAGTCGACACAAGCCAATACACGAAGTTGCAACAAGGCTAACTTTTAACTAAACAAAATCCAAGGAAACTAGAGGGGGTGCGTCCTCCTTAAATAGGAGATGAGGAGCCACAAATCTAAAAGAAATAGAGGGGTGGGACTAAAGGCACGAATTCTCGCTCACATGAACAGAATCACGCCCAGTGGGGCGCGGCATATGGGCCAATTCCGGTACGATTACAAGGCCCAAATCATTTGACGATTCCGAAGTCTACAGAAGGAATTTGGAGGTGAGGCTGGATCCGTTGGAAAGATATCGTCGTTAGCTTTCCAACAAGCCCAATAACACCCGAATCGGACTCCGTTTGCAAAAGTTATATCTGTTTTAAGTTGGTGCTGTCAGGCTGATTCCGAACTGATCTGACCAAAATGTATCCAGCTTGAACTCCTGCTTACATGTAGTAGCACCATGGCATGTACACATAGTACCATGGTATGTAGACGTAGCACCATGGCATGTAGACGTAGCTCGATCAAATTGGGTAATATGGCATTGCATTAGCCGAAAGTCCAATTGGAGAAGATGTTGGTGAAGTAAAGGAAGTAGAGGATGCAGTGCAGCAGGTTGAAGCAGTGGTTGTATCCTTAGGGTCGATGTCCTCATCAGATGGCAGACGGAAAGAGTAAATTAGGTATTGGAGGATATGTTGAGAGCTTGTGTTCTAGCTAATGCTACCAGCAGGGATAAGAGTTTACCATATGCAGAATTATCGTACAAAAGTTACCAAGTCAGTTTACAAATATAACCATTTGAAACTTTGTATGGTTGTGTGTGCAGAACCCCTTTGAATTGGTCAGAAACAGATGAACGTTTAGTATACGGATCAGATGTTATTATGGAAGCAGAAGAACAAGTGTCTATGATCAGAGAAAGATTAAAGATAGCTCAGTACAGGCAGAAGAGCTATGCTGATAATCATCGTCGTGATCTCAGCTTTGAACCAGAAGATTACGTTTATCTTCGAGTTACCCCACTTAGAGGTGTCAGAAGGTTTCATGCCAATGGGAAGCTTGCCCCTAGGTATGTTGGTCCGTTCAAGATTTTGGATCACCGTGGAGAAGTTGTCCATTAGCTTGAACTACCACAGTCGTTGCAGGAGTGCATGATGTGTTCCATATCTCTCAGTTGAATAAGTGTCTCCGTGCGCCGTTAGAACAAACTCCCTTGGAATCAATTGAGTTAAAGGAAGATCCCACTTATAAAGAGCAACCAGTCAAGATTTTGGATGTCGCAGAGTGTTTGACCAGAAGCAGGACCATTCGTTTTTGCAAAGTTCAGTGGAGCAACCACTCAGAAGGAGAAGAAACGTGGGAGCGTGAAGAAGACCTGAAAGCCGAGTTTCCTAGCCTTTTTCTCTAGCTAGCCTGAATCTCGGGGTCGATATTCGTTTAAGGGGGAAGGTTTGTAACATCCTAATTTTCTGAGCTTTAAAAACCTTTTAAATAGTTAGAAGTTGAAAAATTCACCCTTAAAATTTTGTTTGAATTTTAATAAAGCTTAACATGGACTTTCAGTATCAAAACAATTTAATGTGATTAATGTCAACATTGATAATTGTCAAAACTATTTTATTTGGGTTCTATGTGCTTGGATATATTTTCTAGATTTTGCTAGAATTTTTCTGAGTTCATTTACTATTTTCTAATTGCCATTTACATTTTCTGTAATTTCTAAAAAGAAAAATTAATTAATTATCTCAGAAAATATACGTGTTGAATATCCTTCTCAGTCCATTCCTAATCCTCTAGTCCAGCCCAGCTCCCGCGGCCTATTTCCTTTTCGCCAGCCCATTCGCTCGCTTGCGCCTTCTTTGTGTGGCCGGTGGGTCCTATCAGTCGTCGTCCTCTCCGTGCATGCCTTCGCCTTCGACCGTCATGCCTGTCGTGTCCGAGTCTCGTCCGACAACGGCGCATCCAACCAAAGAATCCTTCAGCGATACGATTTCTAAAACCGTGTATCTCCCCGCAACTGATTTGGATGCTCATCTCCTCCTAATCGTATTTGACTTCGTTTGATTTCCTTATCTCCTTTTCGGTTTCGAAACGAACTTGATTTGGGGATTTTAAAATCTTGGCCACGCCCCTACCCTATAAAAAGGACCCTGAGGACCACCTCCTCGTCGTGATCCCGAAACCCCATGCCGACGCACCTCTAGAACCCTACAGCCGCCGTAATCAAAGTTTTAGGGTTTCGGCCGAAGCTTTTCATTTTTCGAATTGTGCCGCCGCCGTTGCCACCTCGTTGACGTTGACTGCACCGCCTGGTCCGCCATCACCAGAGCCACCTCTAGCACCCATCCGCGTTGTTGGATTATTGCCGAAGTCGAATCCTGACAATAGTCAAGCTTCTTCTCTGCTCAAACCTCGCTGTCGGCCAGCCCAGTCATCCTCAGCCATCAGTTAGTGCACCTTTGGGTTCGCAATAGTGTCCTCATCATGTTGGTACCACCCACCATCGGCGAAGCCCCGTCATCGCGGACCCATAAGTCCGTAGACCCATAAGCCTGTAGACCAGAGCCCATCATCGCGGACCTGGTCCATGGACTGTGGGTCCCACATGTCAGCCACTGTAGCGTTTCCCTGGATTTATTTTAATTCAACAAATCCTCGCTGACATCATGCTGATGCCATTTTTTGATTTTTTTTTATTGAAAAATAATTCAGAATATTCCAGAAAATCCAAATTTGGTATTTCTTTAGATTTAGAACTTCCAGAAGTCATATCTTCCTCATCTGAACTCCGATTGAACTCATTCAAATTTATAAATTCATATAAATTTGAGCTCTATTTTTCTGAGATTTTTATTTAATTTTTGGAGTTTGTTTTCCTCTCTGTTTTTATTTATTTTATTTATTTGCTTCGTTTGCAAGTAGACGTTGAAACTTCAGGGAATTTCAAGGAAGAAGGAGTTCACCAAGACCAAGACTAGTACCAAGATCAATTCTAAGGCAAGTTATAGCTTTGATCGTGTTGAACCCAGTTTTCAAGACTACTTTGATTCAAAGTACTGCATTCTACTTTAAGTATTTATATAAATGCTTTTGGGTGTAGTTATTAATCCTAATTGTTATTATTCACGTTGCTTATTGTAGTGCTATGATCTTTTGTCACCCTAGTTTGGTTAATTATTAGTTGGTATTATCATAGCACCAACGTGGGTTGGTTAGACGAATAGTATTGCTTAGTCATGCAACGAGTCATTCACTGTCATCTGAGTGCAAATATGAACTTGACTAAGTAACTATAGAACTTTGTGTAAAACTGTGTGCTATATGGTCGAGCTTTGTGAATGGGAATGATAATCTTTGTGGCATAGTTAGAAATTGAAAGTCTTACCTTGGTCAATTAAGGACTTAACTTTGTGCGATATTGAACTAAGCCTTACTGTACGACCACATGCATAGTATGGGACGTGCCTAACTTATTAAGTTATGGATTCTCGACAATGACTACTCAGGTTGTAGGTTAGGAGCTCAGTGATGGGCGGAGGTGTGAACTACCAGGCAGTACACATTTATGAGCGGTTAGTCGTCTTCAGGTTTAACGGTGTGTGTCGTACCAAAGCATTGTGTATGGATTGGACGACGGTAAAACACATCGGGAGTGTCAATTGTTGAGATGAAGTTTCCAAAATGCTTTGTTATGATTAGTGCTTGCAACACTGGTTATATCCTGTGGGTAAAATGTACAACCTCTGCAGAGTGTTAAATAATATATTCGAATAGCTGCGTCTGCGGTCATGAACATGCTCAGAGATTTCACACTAGGGTTAGATTTTCATAAAACATTTGGGATGAGATAGCTGTGTGATCTAAGTCATATGGCTATGTGAAATAGTTTGATTAGGCTTTGTGTTCTTTGTGAAAATAACTGTTAAATTATTACTATTTATTTATTTTAAGTTATGCTTTCAATCTATTATTTGTATTCAATTGCAAATGTTGTCTTTATGCAAAATAATCACAGAAGTCATTCCTTTGGAATAAGCCATCATCTATAAATTACATTCTGTGATACTCATGCTTGCTATAATCAATCAACATAAGTTGATAAGTCTTCATCCGCTTTTGAGGAATTCTACGAATGTGCTGATCGTTAAGTCTTGATCTCAGTCGGTTGCCTATGGTGAATCGATGGATTTCCACTGAAGTTTATTTTGTTCCACTGCTTATTTAATTATTGTCAGCCCTGCGAGGCTTAATAAATGTAAACCCGACCATAAGGTCAAAACCCTTATTTGTTATTCAAATTAATCTTTTATGCTATTATTCATCTTATGTGGATTGATATTCATCTATATTGACAATGTATGCACTAGTGTGATCCTGGACAAGTTCAGAATACAGAGGGTCCAGAATTGCATTTTTTGGTCCCGACAATAAGCCTCATTTGAAGCAAATAGGCCTCGTCTATTACGATATAATCCACTTTGTTCTACCACTTTAATGACTCAATCCATACTAGACCACCATTGTCTACTTGTGAGACAGGAATACACGTATTCTCCTTCTTCGATTGTGCATAAATGATTGATGCTCCACACATTTGATACCATCCACTTCATGAACTTGCCTTTTCTATCCCAAAAACTTTTTCAAGAAAAAAATATCGTTCCAAACCTTGTGATTTTTGGACGAACTATCCCTCCTCCAATTTATTATCGCATTTCATTATGGAGGCAACTGTGGTTGTATAGGAACCGACAAATCCTCTTGGCCGTCCTGACAACTCCAGCAACCTACTCGAACTGGCCAATATACTTCAATTATCTCTCCTCCAATTTGTTCTTGCATTTTATTATGGAGGCGAGTGTGGTTGTATAGGAACCAACAAATCCTCTTGGCCGCCCTGACAACTCCAGCAACCTCTTCGAGCTAGCCAATATCCGTCAACATAAGGTTGATGGTATGCGTTGCACATGGCTGCCAGACTAAAGTTGGATACTCTTCAATTACCAGTTGACATGCTTTCTTATAGTTTGCACCATTGTCAGTCATAATCTGCATAACATGTTGAACTCCAACTTCTTCCACAACTTTATGGATCTCACAATACAAAAAGTTAGCATTTTGTATGCCATTGGTTGCATTCACTGACTTATGAAAAAAAATTTCTTCCATTGCAGTACAACATGAAGTTAATAACACTCATTTTTGTAGGTCATGTCCACGAATCACACATGATGGAGACTCCATATATATCTTAGTCATCTTTGAACTTTTGTACATACTCCTTTATCTCTTGTTCATTAGCATCAAGATATGGTCATCGATTTCTTGACCTCTTGGTGACATAACGCCATGACCAAGTTCCTGTGTAACTTTGATGGCAGCACGAAAATAAGGACACTTGGCCTTTTTCCAAGCAATGTCATTACTATGGAACCACTTAGACCAAAATTTCTCAAGTTTTGACTTTGATTCTCTATTAAGTGTTGTATCAATGAGGGGGTTGGAGTGGTGCTCGACTACGTAAAATATCATAATCAACTCTCACGGACTGTGACCTGCTAAACATCCTAGAAAATGCATGGCTTCCTGTACCACTTTCTCTGCCGCTTCCACTTCCTCTACCACTTCCACTACTACTACCACTACCATGTTCAAAAGTCGCACCCCTAGCTTGTGCCCTTTGTTGGAGCTGATGTACCTCCAACGACTCTCAGCGAGCCCATTCCATCTGCATTTCCTCGTCATCAGCGAAGACATCTTGAGATGATGGACCACGAGCTACAGGCTCTGAAGTAGCTTGCTTCATTCGCAGTCGTTCATGTTTAGTTGATTTCTTTCTTACCTTTGCAGCTTTGCTTCTTCAAAAATTACCAGCATGAGCCTTCGAACTTCCGCCGAAACCCCACTGCAAGGAATAACATCACCGTGTTCCCCAACAAATTGTTCTTTTAGGCAGGTGGCATCTTCGCCTGATTTGGTAAGATTGCAATATCTGCACTTCCAACCAACACCTCCTAGTCTCTCTCCATGCTCCCAAACATTGATAGATTTAGGAGCCATCACCTACAATAATCCATACTATATTGTGTTTGGTTAGGTCAAGATTGATTTATACAAGGTACTTTATCTAGTTCATCTGATTACTACATAATTAGACGCATTTACCATCTGTCTGGATTAATTTCCCAAAAAGCTTCCTTATCTTAAGGGAAATGTTCTCAGCTAGTTATTCTACAACATCCATTTTGATGTCAAAACTACAGAGTCCCATCCTAGTATATTGTGTTACATGACTATCACTACTGAATCACAAATGAACCTCTTAATAATAGAGCTACTCATCTACCTATGATGTTTATCACTACTCATAGTTGGAAATGACACACTAGCTCATGGAGAGAAACTCACCGACGTCTAGCTGCTGCTGCTCTTCTCCTTCCTTCCTTGCTGCTGTTGCTGCCTGCTGCAATAATGCAAAGGGGCTTTCTAAGCATCCAACGAAGTGCTGCTGCAATAATGCAAGGAGCTTTCCAAGCATCCAAGGAAGTGCAGTAATGCAAAGAGCTTTCCAGGCTGCCCTACTGCACATGCTGCCCAAGGAAGTGCAATAATTCAAGGAGCTTTCAAGGAAGTCCAAGGATCCAAAGAGCTTTCCAGTAATCGGCCGGGGTTTTTTTTTTGCTTGAGAGTACGATAATTCAAGTATATTTAGCTTATACAATAGGTAATCTAGCACAAAAAAGGACTAAACCAACATAGGAAGTAAATTATGCAGTCATAAATTCAAATTTAAATTTGAAAATTTTTGGCTGATTACTGTTCCTTCCGGTCACCACCGAGATTTTCGGTTACCGTCGGTAACCGAGCGGGATTTTCATCCTTGCTCTGTAGTCTATACATCATACAAGAACGACTACAGGTACATGACTGATCCAAATTTCGTAGCTACAAAATTTCATCCTTTTTAGTTGTTGCTAGAAAAGAATTTCTTTTTCTTTATTTGGATGTAACTAAAGGAGGAAAGAAATTATTTAGGTATTATTTTCTGCAATATGCAGCTATCACTTGCAAATTCTACCCAGTTGATTGTTATACATGGAGAAAAGGCGCGACCAATCTAGTATGTTGTGTAGTTTACAGTAGAGAAGAACTAACCAGAATCCCCATCATTTGGGCTCAGTGAGTCTACCATGTTGTTTAAAATGTGAAAGTCATTAGCAAAGTCTAAGCATACTTGCACGGTCTGGGATCCTAGACCCATATCAAATCCTCTTAAACAATGATCAAGCTACTGTACATGCGAACAGTACGCACATTTTCATATGCAATTTAGTCCCATACTCCTTACTACCCACTGCTTTCATGTAAAATTCAAATTATTTCAACTTGAGTTAATAACAGCAATACAATGCATTGATTACGTTCTTGTGCATAATTGTACTATTCTAGCACACAAACATTCATAAGATCCATCGAAAAAGAGAAGCAATACCTGCATTCCATTAGGATTAAGCTTCTTGACAGCCACCACCAGATTGCCATTATCATTCCCCAGCCCTGAACGACTGTGAGAAATTTTCAGGAAGCCCATATACACACTACACACTGCCAAACCAGCCTTCCCCTATCTTGAGTTCCCTACTGAAGTTACTAGTGGCGCTCCTCGGCTCGGCGAGACGAAAAGAACGGGGCTTATTTGCACGCTCCTTGAATAACTTCCGGTATGCTCCGCGGTAACACAGCAACAATCGAGCTGCATGACTTGTTGGCCTCTCTTTCTCAAGTAGAAGAAGCAGCCAATTGTGATAGTGTTAGAATGATTGTAGTAGTAGTCCAGTACTTCTCAGACAGATTGCAAGAAGGAAACAAAGAAGAAAGGACAAGCAAAATGGAATGATGCTAGCAGTTAATTTAGCCAATTACATGGCAGGATTTCCAGAAATGCAGAGACTCTTCCCAAGGAAACAAGTGTAGAAGATAAGAGCTTGCAACAGCAACTGAAGAGCAGGCTGTAGGGTCTCAAGAAAAGCAGAGAACAAAAAAGAAAGTAGTCAAGGCACTACCGGACTCCCGGCCTTTGCCGAGAGCCCAAAGCTCTCGGCAAAGACGAGTTGACGCTCGGCAACCTATTTGCCGAGAGCAGCTCTCGGCAAATAGCCGTCGGCAAAACATCTACCGGCAAAGGATTCTTTACCGAGAGCCCCTCTCGGCAAAATATTTACCGAGAGTAATTACAACGAGCTCGGCAAACTATAGCTCTCGGCAAACTGGGTTGCCCTGGTAACGGCCAAACGATCGTTAACGGTGTGACAGCTTGTTTGCCGAGAGCGACCGTCGGCAAAGAACTTCGTTGCCGAGAGCGACCGTCGGCAAAGAATTTCGTTGCCGAGAGCAACCGTCGGCAAATATGACTCTTTGCCGAGAGCTTTGTTCTCGGCTCTCGGCAAATCTGCCTCTTTGCCGAGAGCCTAGCTCTCGGCAAAGAGGCAGATTTGCCGAGAGTGGAGACCAAGCTCTCGGCAAAACTGCCTCTTTGCCGAGAGCCACATATATCACAAATATGTCATCCACATCACATATATCACAAATATATCATCCATCTAAACATCTCAAATCCAACAACACATGTCCATCTCAAAGTGCTAAGTTCATCTCACACAAGTTCATGTCACAAAGTGCTAATACATGATGAAGAACAACAGACTCACCCCCAAGACTCCCACCCCCCCGACCCTCCCGACGGCGGCTGCTGCTGCGGCGGAAGGTGTGGATACCCCGATCCTCCCGACGGCGGCTGATGCGGTCATTGATGCGGTGGTACCCGACCCTCCCGACAATGGTGCTCGGCACATCATTCGAACCCACGATTGATTCGCACAAAGGAGAAGAAAAATTAGTAATTATAGTAATACTAAGGCATATAATTGTAATCTAAGCGTAGACAAGTCAAAATTTGCAGAACTAGGTATAAAATTGTAATCTAAGCCTAGACACATCAAAATTTCGGCAGCACCTCCCCTGCACGGTGGGGTTTCCAAAACCTGCAAGAAAACCAACGGCACGATGGCCGCCACCACATATCAACGCACGATGGCGGCACACATATATATCAACGGCACGAAGGCCTCCCATCACATATCAACGGCACGATGGCCGACATGCACAAGAAAGAGCTTTTGTTAGAGAAGTTGAACTCACGTATGAGTAAGGCGGGTATGGGTCGAGCGGTGGAGGAGCGAACAGCTCTAGTGGCGCTGACGACCCATCGTGACGCCAAGACTTGCCACGTACTGAGCCAAGGCGTCAAACCTCGCCCGCTCCCTCTGTCGCTCTTCCTCGACCCTAGCCTTATGCTCCTCGAGCGCATGCACCTGGGCCTATAATTTTTCACCGCATTGTTACAAGCAATTTCGAGGAATGTAAAACCAATGAACGCATTTAATAAAACGAAATAACTCAGTAGTCCGCCACACGATGCGTCGAAGTGTCTGCCTTGGCGTATGGGCACGCTCCCGCTCGTCCGCTTGTCCGGACCTGTGAGAGAGTGGGAGTGGTGTGCGGGTCGAGCGTGCTGTTGCCGATGAGGTACCGCCCATGCTTCTTGCCTCCTCCCACCCTCATGACGATGTCGCCGTCAATGTCCGCGGTGTGCGGATCCCGGCTGCCCATGGACTCCCTTGCCGCCTCGGTGTCTTCGACCGATGCGCTCGGGATGCTCGTTGGTGAACGACTCACTGGTCGTCCGGGTTCGATCGATGTTGTCTGTCGCCTTACCCTTGTGGGCCGTAACCCATGACTTGAGCTCTCCGCATGGTCGGTTTTGATGTGCAACCATCGCGAGAAAAACAAGACGATTATAAATCATGCAGAATAAACGTCGAAAGAATAAATGAAGCTACACCAAGTCACGCACCCATCTAGCCCGTATTCGTGGATGTTAAGGTTGCCCGGTGGTGTGATACACTGCATCGAAGAACGCCGCTTCCCGGAGGACGGTGTGGTTATCCGCCCAATTGCCACTCACCCACCTGTCGACCATCATCTGCGAGAGCTCTACATACGCTTAGCGGCAGCAAAGACGCAATACAAAGTGGCATAAAAACTTGAAGGAAACTTATCGTCAACTTGATCGACCGATCAAGAAGATAAAGGGCTGGAATTGTCAGAATTACGCACACTCTTTCTTCACAAAATCTCGAGCCAAAACGTGCGTGCCCTAAGACAAAACATATATAGACAACGTTAGTTTGTAGGTAACATCAAGACACAAACTAGAAAGCAAGAGCTAATGAATCTGCAAGCACTACGCGTACGATCTGCTAGCAGCTTGCCCACCACTTCTCTTTTCTTTCTAAACCTAAATAAGAAACCATCTTTCTTGGTAGTATCTCCTGCCCCCAAGGCCACTTTTGAGTGTTTGATCAATAGCTAGCTAACAGACTTGCATCATCTTGTAGTTACATGTATGTATGCATGGAAGCGATAGGAACAGGAATTCAGCAAAGGAAGTGCAAGATATTAATTTCAATGAACTTGTAACTTGTACGGTAATATGTACAAGTATTACAGCTAGCGACATGTTCCAGGAGGTTACAAGCAACACAAGGCACATCTGGATACATTTTTCATACCTCACACACCCACATAACTGAGAAGGTTTATCAAAAACAAGCAAACTATATCTAGCACTGGAGATGGCTATAAATGGCACTGCATTCTATATTAATCCTTCAGGTTAGAATGAGCCCCCACTACCTAAATTGTGTCTTCTAGCATCTTGACTCTCCCTCTCAGACGTGCTTTACAAAGAAATGAAGTACTCTTTTCTAGAGGCATTAATTAAAAAAATGAAAAATGGCTTGAGTTGACATTAACATAAAACAATTGCCAATTACTACTTATTCTACCGGATGCGTATTGCAGCCTTTTATAGAGTAACATTAGATGCCTTACTGATTCACATATATCATTTCCGTTTAAGATATGTCTTCTAGAAAACCAGTATCATTCATGTGCACATATCACATCCAATACAATATTTCTGACAACCAAAGCCATAATTCAACTTTAAGCAAAACATACATCATAAAACTAATGAACATTGCTGAAGAATGTTTTGGCAGAGAAAGAAGCATAGACAAGACAAACATATAAAAAAAGTATCTCAAAAACCTAACCACATTGTCAAGAAACATTCACAGTAGTGAAAAAAAGCGTAACCTATTCACATTAATGACTTGCATCATCTTGTAGTTACATGTATGTATGCATGGAAGGACTAGCCAATTGGAGACTCCCACCAATTCCGGATGCCGTTGGTCCAAGAACTACCATGAGGGAGGGAAGGGGGAGCGGCCATGAGCGAGGGAAGGGGGACGCGCGGCTATGAGGAGGGAAGGGGACTACGGCTATGAGGGAGGGAAGGGGGACGGCGGCTATGAGCGAGGGAAGGGGAACAGGCATGGCTAAGAGTGAGAGAGAGAGAGTGAGAGAGATCCGGGAGGCTCGAAACGGTTAAGTGGAAGCCACTTTGCCGAGAGCCCGATCCGGGAGGCTCTCAAGAACATTCTTGCCGAGAGCCCCCCAGATCCGCCTCTGCAAAGTTTTTTCCAAATTTCGTTCGCATTTTTAGCTAGCTAATCGCACAAAAAATTTAAAAAATAAAATTATTATTTGCCGAGAGCTACTCTCGGAAAGAAAAGTTTTTAAATATTTTTATTCGCCTAACAAACCAACAAAAATGATATTTCAAAAAAAATTTAAACATTTGCCGAGCGCAGCTTCGTAAAAATTATTCACGAGAGCCACTCTCGGCAAACCATTTATCCAGCTAAGTAAAAGAAATCACACGAGAGCGGGCCCAGTTGCTCTCGGCAAGATCCTTTGCCGAGAGCAATCCTCAAGCTCTCGACACGAATATCCAAAAACAATTAATAAATAGCAAACGGCTCTGGAAAAATACGAAATTTTGCCGTGTTACAACTTATGCTCTCTAATGGCTATACAAAAGTTTGGAACTCCAAAACTAATTCGACCGTGATATTGTTTGAAAATCCTAATGGATCCTTCTCACTTTATGAAACTTATTCGAGATGTCTCAGATTGTAAGAATCATAAGCAACCACTTGCGCAAACATTTTCAATTTTTACCACACCTCCAAGTGTGATACCATGACTTCATTGCAAATATCACAATTTTCCGAATTCGTTTCCTTTTTTTAAGAATTTTTAAATCGTTCGGCGACATGTGTTCGTTGTCTTCGATTCGTAAAATAAAAGGTGAAAAAAAACGTCAACAAGATGTTATTTGCCCCCAATAATGCATAAATAGCATGAATATCATTTTCTACTTAATTTTTTCCCGTGTTTAAATCAATCATTGCTCAAATTTTAATCGATTAAAAAAACTCCTTGAAATGCAATTAATTAAATATATATAGCAAATAATTACAAAAATACACAAAATTTTAATATCGATTACAACCTGTAGTATGTGTATAGAGAAAAAAAGTTTGGAGCATATGAAAGAAAAAATAATTTAATTGGAGAGAGTTAGGAGAAGAGAAACACATGCACATGAAATATAGAAACCACATTTGCCGAGAGCCTGGCTCTCGGCAAATATTTGCCGAAAGCGGCGCTCGGCAAACAATTTTGCCGAGAGCCGCAACGGTGGGGCTCTCGGCAAAGCGGTGACGCCGTCAGGGCTGGTCACGGCTATGGGCCCACGGCAATGTTTTGCCGAGAGCCTGATTTTGCCGAGAGCGCGCCCACCAAGAAAGGCCCATTTTGCCGACGGGCATTTTTTGTCGAAGCGGGCTCTCGGCAAAATGGCCCACTTCACGAGAGTTATTGTTTGTCGAGATGCAGCCCACGGCAATCTTATCGATTCGACGGCCGTGTTTGCCGAGAGCCGCTCGAGAATCTGCTTTTTTTTGAGAGCCCGCGTTTTTGCTCTCGGCAAAAATCGCGGCTCTGGGCAAAGGACGTTTTTCCGGTAGTGAGGAGAAGTCACGGATGGAAAACTTGTCAAACAAAGATGATGCGAATATTTCGTAAGGAGACGAGGAAAAGAAAAGGAGGCTGTGCAACTAGCTATCTTCAGGATGCTAAAGAAGTCAAGAACACCTTATTTCCAAGAAAGCCAACGCGGCTAATATACAGGGATTTCAGTACTAAGGAAAGCCATGGTTACAAAGCAAGAATAGAGTAAGGTTACTAAGGAATCAATATGTAACTAGCTATGCTCCAAGAATGTGTGAGAAAAATCTCTTATAACTAGGTCAGGTCAGGAGGGGTCAGCGCAGAGAGAGGAACAGAGGGCGAGCTTTTTCGAAGAAGAAAAAAAAGTTGTGTCAGATAAAAACATTTAAGAGATAAATCCTTAAATACATCTGCTTATAGTAACAAATACTCAGTAATTCCTTTTTTTCCGGCAAACTCCATCCGAGCCACACCGCATTGGACGGTCCACGCCGCCTTTTGCGCTTTTCCACTGAATTAACCATTTGCACTAGTCCTTGATTTTCACCACAAACAAAACATTAACTTATCGAAGAATCCATACATTGTTGCTCAAGCAGTTTGTTTCTAAGTTCAACCCAATGGAGTAGTCTCCGGCAAGTAAGCTAGGCCGTATGAGATTGAATAAAAACCAGTATAAACCAAACCGATACACCTAGCTCTGTCGATGAAATTAGAGAAAATATGAAGCATGATTGCAATGAACAATCAACCACATAATCAAATAAGCTTGGGCATAGCCTGATCGAAAGAGGTTTACGGTTCTCATGAGTCATGACACATGCTAAATTCCCATAACATCACATATCAAACACCTCAAAACTTGAGAACTTATACTGAAAACCTAAAAGAAATACACAATATAACATAGTCTTGGGAAGCATAGGCGAATTTGCTAAGAACTGGGCTCGGACTGCTCAATCGAACAAGCTGAAACCCATGTCATCATCACTTTCTTCCTTAGCCTCCTCCTGGCATTAGTCAACCAAACCGATTTGTAAATCATTGAACACACAGTATTAGTTGTGCAAATAAAAGTGTTTCCTAGATGTATGATAGCTCACCTTCTTCTCCTCAGCAGCCGGGGCAGCAGCTGCTGCACCACCACCAGCCGGGGCGGCGGCGGCAGCAACCGGGGCAGCACCACCACCACCTACAGACGAATGTTTCCAGAGCAGAAAATTACACCACCAACAACAGAGCAATGCAACAACCAAAAACAGAAGAAATCTCGATTTCACTGTAATGCATTCAGCGTTGATAGTACAAAAGCACATGAATAATTTTAACTCGATTTCACTGTAATGCATCCAGCATTGGTAGTACAAAAGCACAAGCATAATTTTACGAGTTAATTCATGCAACCAAATTACTAGGCAAATAACACGATAGTACCACAATAACATACGCGATAAGCAAGCCTTTTAAGCTTTCGGCTTCCACATGAAATAGGAGAGATACTAGAACGGTTACAAATCCAACACGTGGCTAAGGCACAAACAAGAAACAACCCAAACACACTACCAAATTATGTAACTAAATTAAGTTAATCTTATCATCGACTGCATATCGAATTGTGTAACAAAATTGACTCCAACAAGAGCTACAACTACAATTACTTGGCATGATCAAAGCAACAACTGTTTATAACATACCTAAATTAACAAACATCTGTCAAGTAGCATATAGCTAAAAGCTGCTAATTCATAACGAAGAAGCAAGCGGGCACAGCCAGGCGCAGTGATAAGAGGGAGCATGGAAGGAATACCGGATCCGACGGAGAGGATGAGGTCGTCGACGCTGCGCTTCTCAAGTAGCTTGGCGAAGAGCGCAGGCCAGTAGGACTCGACCTTGATGTTGGCCGCCTTCACCAGCGTCGCGATCTTCTCGGACTGCCCAAGAAATGCCCAAGATCACACAACAAAACCAACCAAGAAACGCACATAGATAGAAAGAGAGAGAGAGAGAAAAACCGAGATAGAAGAACCAACGTACGGTGATGGGGATGCTGTCGTCGTGGAGGATGAGGGCGGCAAGGGTGCAGGCGACCTCACTGGACGACATGGCCTCTTCTTCTCACCGGAACGGATCAACGATTTCTGCGAGGAGCCACACGGCAACGATATTAGATGCACCGGCGAGGCAACGTGATTATATGCACCGGCGAACGAGAAGAAGGCGAGATAGTAGCAGGAAGAGGAGGCGGCGGCCGCGGCGCGCTTACCAGAGGGAGGCGAGAGGGGGAGGCGCAAGAGGCAAGGGGGCTTCTAGGGTTTGGGAGGCGGCGGCGTGGGTGGGATTTTATAGGATGAGGGGGAGTTTGGGCCGGACTGGGCCGCCGCGTGGGCTTTCTTTCGGATCCGCCCCGCTTTCTCGATTTTGGCTTATGTACATTGCAACTTGAGGTCGGTCAGGCTCCTGACAGCCAATGCACCTACCATCATCAGGGTTCCGCGACCGCGCCGGCGCCACGTTTCTGCCGTGGCAGCCAGGGGCGAATACACCATAGGTGTTTGTCAGCCGTCAGCCGTCATGGACGACGTCCATCGTCATCGGCCCCGGGGAGTTGAGCCCTGCATAGATGCATATATGGCACGATCGTATATATACATCGCATGCACGCATCGACGAGAGAGAGAGTAGTAGGTCGTCGACTAGTACACGTGGTCGTCGGCGATGGCGAGGCGGCACCGCGGCGGAGGTGGGAGAGGAGCTCCTCGCTCTCTCAGCCTCCGGGGTCGGCGTTGAGGCCCAGGGCGCGAGGAGGAGGGGGATGGACATGAGGGCCTCGGAGGTCATACCCGAATTGACTACACAAGGCGGCCAACCGAGGGTCGTCGACAATGGCAGCCGCGGCAGGATCAGCGACGGCACGAGGTGGATGGGGAGGAATACGCGGGTCGGTGTCCATGGCAAGTTGCTGCTAGCTGTTGCCCCATCTAGGCTCGTAGTACTGGTACAGGTTAGGGGGTATCAGGAAAGTGAATAGTTGGTTTGAAGAGTTATACTAAAATGATCAATATTGTTCCGGTACTGGTTGCTATGGTCGGTATATACTATTTCACTATCTAAAACGGTACAAAATAGCCATGTGTTTCATATCAACCTCGATATCGGTCAATACTGGTTTGATACCAATCATACCAGCTCGATACCGGTTATACCGGTTTTGATACCGGACAATGTTAATCTTACCAGTGGAATCGAAAATACCGTATATTAAATTCATTGAAGTATATATTATATTTGGTCCAACTACTATGTATTTGTATTTGAAGTAATATTACAAGTGAAATTATATATATATATATATATATATATATATATAGGAAAATGGTTTGGTACTCCTGGGAGTACATACTCTCGCCTCTCATATACCACTTAAATCGTATGATAATACCTCTTTATCTATTTGAGTATACTCCAATGATGATTATAAGATACTCCAAAGTGAGTTCTGTGAAAAAATTCATGAAAGTCCACTTTTTATAAAAAATTTATGTGTATACTTTTGTTTATATATGAAAAAGGTATATGACAAAAATAAAGGACTCCAATGAAAAATTTTCAATCAAATTGCACTGGAGTATCTTATAATTGGTATTTAAGTATACTAAAAATGATAAAGAAGTATAATATATTTATTTAAGTGGTATATTCGAAGTACTCGTATGTATATATATCCTATATATATATATATATATATATATATATATATATATATATATATATATATATATATACTATTAAAACTTTAAAATCTTACACCGATATAAGTCGGTATCAAAATATATCGTTACAAGAGCTAAACTGGTGTATTGTCTCAAAAATGGTACTTGGGATCTGTACTACAACTACTGACCGGGGCTTGTTTTTTGTGCCAGGCTCCGGCCTGGAAATTGACTTGGCCGGTCCAAGTAGGCCTGGCGTCGCATGTATAGACTATAGATGTGCATTTGGTTGGTAGGATGAGGTTGAATGGGATAGGATGGTACAAGTAGGATGTGATCGTCATGGATGAGATGATACAAGTATGGTGTTTGATTGGTAGGACATGATGATACATGATTTTGTTTGGTTGGAGAATAGGATGGTCTTGGATAGTTCAAGATGGTGTTTGGTTGATGGGATAGGATGGTTCGCATGATATTTTTACACTAAAATATGCTAAGAGTGGTCTTATTTTGTTGATTAAATGACAAGGAACACAACGGTTCAATCGGATCGCAAATCGGATACTCAGTTTAGAAAATATAATCATTTGAAGCTCGTAAATCAAGCTGCTATGTCACCAAACGCCTTGGAATTCGAGTGAACGGTGTGGTTTGGGTTTTTTTTCCTGAGCGAGATGATACAACATAAACATGAAATATTTATTTTTCTTAAACCATCTCATCCCGAATTATTTGATTATATTCAACCAACTAAACACCTGAACAAACTCATTTCTCGTATCGAATGATTCAGGACCACTTTATTCATCTAACCAAACACACCCTTAGTGTTGCCTCACGCGGGGTTCAGGTTATCTCCAGTTGCTAGTTTTGTACATTAGCATGAACGAAAAGACGCAGGTACATCCGTACAGGAGCGTCCATTACTGGCGAAACGAAGTACGGCTGGACCTTACCTCCATGCTACATGTATGATATTTCAAGCACCACATCGTGCCGACCAACACACTACATTTGCGAGCATATCTTTAACTCTATAGAAAAATATCCTTTTACCGCTAAATTCTCTTTATCATATATTCAACAAAAAAATGTAAAAATATAGTATTATAAAAGTATTTTTTAAAAAAGCTTTATACACCCAAATCATTCATTTCGAAATAATATATTTGATTAAAATTAATAAGATTTCAACAAAAAATGTAAAAATATAGTATTAGGAAAGTATTTTTTAAAAAGTTTTATACATCCAAATCATACATTTCAAAATAATATCTTTGATCAAAATTAATAAGATTTGACTACGCGCAGGTGACTGACTGGTTGGAGTCATCCCTACAAGATGAATTAAGCCATACCTGGCAAGCTTGGGACAGCACATTACATTTTCAAGGCACAAACAACAGCGGATAGTTTTGGACTAAGAGGTCCAAATTTACTAATTAATAAAGAACAGTTGGAATTAGGATACAACATTGATTGTTGTCCTCGTAGCTACATTTCAAATGTTGAATAGACCAGCCAAGGCGCACACGCATGCGGCAGGCGGCGGCACGCATGGTTGGGGCGGGGTGTCTGCTGGCAATTGCACTCTTACATTAGCCTTCCGGGACCTCTAGACCTGCAAAACTCCCGTCACCTCCGTGTCACGGCTTGTGGAGCTTGAAGCCGAATACGCGAGGGACGTAGGGCTGCGATGGTTTCTGAGGCTTGAGGTGCTCGTATGTCATCAGGAACAGATGGGGGAATGTTGTCCCGAAGTACGCAGCGTCAATGTCTGGACATTGTCAAGAAAACAGCCGAATATAACGAAAAAATGGCAATTTTCTGTAACTATAATATCACACTAACACAGAAGCGAGTGAGTGGCCTTCATCTACTAAGCAATATTTACTTCTCAGAAGTTGAAAATACCGAGTGAGGGCAAATGTAAACATGTAGATAACTAGATGGTTATGCACTTAGTGTTACTGATCAAAGATGTTTCCATGGCTATCTATATATGTGCTGTGACTATTAGAACTTATGAGAAATATTTGCAGCCCACTCACTACAAGTGTCAGCTTAGTATCGAGGCAACATTATTAGAACTGAAATCTCAGGCAACGGAAGAAATTTATAAGGCACTCTCTTTTGTTTTTCATGGACAAAACACACTCAATAAGACAGTATAATAAGAGTGGTCAGGATACTGCCTTGGTACTTGGACCGTGGATAGTAGATGTCTTCACACTTGGGGCAGTATATCTTCACAGTACTAGATCGGTGGATATCTGATTGTCCGACTGGTAGACATGGTTGGCCACAGCAATAAACTCGCGGGCATCGTCCAAAGTCATAGTTCTTATACTTCTCCAGCTGCCAAAAACGGTCAATACGAGCTATCATAAATCAAACTTCACCAATGTCAGTAAGTGTGAGCAAAGAAAGGTTTAGCAGAACAGGTACCATAGTAGCCAACCCTTTACTGGTCAAAATGTATCGTGCATGAATCAGCCCATACAACATCTCCGCAGCTGATTCCACTAGCTCATTTTGTTCTTCAGTGAACATATCACCTGCATATTCGCATAAACAAAAGCATGCATAAACAATGGAAAAATGAAAGTGCAAAATACCATATCCAAGACAAAAGTGAGAGCTACAGCATAAAGACACCGACCAAAGCTATGCTAATTCACTGATGTTATTTAAAACTGCAGATATAGGTTTCTCTCCATGATTAAAATTTCTATGACACCATTGACTGCCACGGAAAACCTAGTTAAAGTTTACAGTAAAGAACAAAAGTCGGAGGCATTGAAAAAAATATGTTCTTTTATTCAATACCAAAATTGCACGCACAAATAGAACCCTAATCAACCTGTTGGAGATATCGCTCTTAACAAAGGCTCTGTGCACCAAAATTAGTGCCACAAAGAATAAAAGAAACACAAATGCTCCATATTATAGGAATTAAACTTGTCACAAATAATCAAAACTAATAGCCTACTAATGGTAAGATGCATTATACATGAGCAACATGGTAACATGCAAAGCATGTACCCCATACATTAGTAAACGAGAAGCAATGCATATTGCAAGGTGCTAGAGAGATGGTCATCCACGGTGCACAAGCAAACACCAACCATCCAGCAACTAACAGTAAATAAAAGATTAAAAGACATGCACCAGCTATTATCGCAACACAGACAGAAGCTCTTCATGGAGATCAATTCAAGTAGGAAAAAAACACATGCGATCTTCAAACAAGATTTTCTTGCAAAAGTACTTAATTGTTAGCTGTGGTGGCATTCTGCAACATCTAATGTTTAGCTTAAGACATACTTGAGTGCCTAAAACAGTTGTTATAATGGATGAAACTACACAATTGTTCATTGGTCCTTTTGTTTCCAAAATTTAACTCGAACTTTTGTTTGGAAAAGGGGGTGCAGTGCACCAATACAAGATACTAGTTTCAAACAATACGGTTTTTCCCTATCCAAACATTGTTTCAGATCAAGTGCAGAAATAGATCAAACATTTCTTGGTCAAATACATCGACCGTGAGGTTTTATTTGCATGAGTAAATATGAAGAACATTTACCATGAGAAGACTCGATATCTAAAATGAGATCAAGAGCATAATCATAATATGGAACTTGATTGCTAAGCCCACAAAGGTTGAAGTCATCTTGTATGTAATCATCATCGACTTCACAGAAGAACTCATTCCCTCTTAAATTGCAATACCATGAAATCCATGAGGTGTCTTCTCCATCAGAACCGCTAACATCTGATGCTTCACTGTCAGATTCAGACTCCCCTGCAATGTCAAGCATGGAAGTGCCAATGGCTCAATGCATAAGTGTTTATGAATTATGATGCAAATAGAAAATGTGTGTAAACGCAATATACCTAGGAGAAACTCAAATAAAGCATAGCTAGCAATAATCATTATCTAACTGACACTAGAAACAGCTACAGCAAGCAGAACCTGGAATAATTAAAAAGGTCTGCATAATAAAGAAATTAAATGACAGGTAGATATGTTATATTATCATACAAAGGCATGTACATTCAAGAACTCCAAAAGCACATGTAAACATCAAGCTGACAATTCTGCATGTATTGTCTTAACTTCTAGCATTCTCATTCTAAGCAAACAATACACTAATCCAAGAATGTCTGTATTGAATCAAACTTAAGATATAATACTGAGCGATCCACTTTAAGAGCACAGCAGTACGAATAAAACATGTTTAATTCTCCCAAATATTTCTACATCTTAAATTTTTGATAAGTAGTTATATTTCAGCTCTGCATCACAATATCATGGATGCATTAAAACCAATGTATTCCTCCACCCAAATCCTAGCATTCATGCCAAAAAAAAACTAAGCAACTGAACCAAACACTAAAAAACACTAAAAACAAGGTTTTCCTGATCCTATGGGCCATTTGGTGTCAGCGCACCTCACTGTGGGCATATAACTCAGGACTTTAAAAGATTTTTTGCTTCAACAAGACATGTCTCAAATTTGAGGATTATTTTTTTGTTCTCCTCAGAAGTGATTATGTTAGGTAGGTTATTGTATTTGCAGATAACATCAAAACAATAGAAGATGTGTTAGGCAATGCAAACAATCTAACATTGCACAAAAGATCCATATTGAGCGCCTGATAGGAGGTCACATTTAAGGTATGGTGAAGCAAGGTAGGTTTACATAATGAAACTCAGGGACATCAGCCAAACATTGCATGTGATTTTGTAAAACATGAACCAGCCTGCTGCTTCCAAACATATGCTTTACCAAACAGACTAACAGACAGTAGTTGAAATCCAACAAGCAAACACTTCCTCAACAAACTCCTGCACCAGCATCTGCAAACATCCAAGCAACAACAAAACTAAACACAACCCCCAAACACTTCCGAGATATCTTAACCAAACCGACAACTTTATACAACAGCAAATCGACCTTCTCAACGTGCAGACACATCAGAACACAGTAAACAGAGCATGTCCATAGCTTATCCTACCATTCACAAACCCACAGCAAATATCTACCACCTTCACTATCGAAACCCACGTACGTATCAAAAATCGATTCTAAATAACAGCACATCAACACATCCGAAAACCAACATTTGCCAAACCAATCCCTCTCACTTAGCTCCCACAGTCCCACTAGCATTCCCTGCATGCCAACGTCAAAAATTAAACAGCAAATCACAGCCACTGAAACCTGCATACCGATAGCCCAATCTGCAAGCACATCGAACACATCGGAACCCCAACCGCGAACCAATTTCCTCCTACCGCGCCACACCCTACCCTTCACAGCCCCAGCAACGAAGCTCCGCGCCCACGTCAGCGCAGCCCACCACCGAGCCACGGATTTCGGCAGGCCACCGCTCACGACACGACACGTCACGGGGGTGGAGGGACATCGCGTCGCGTGACGTCACCTTCGGAGCAGCGGCCCTTGGGGATGGAGGACGCGGAGGACGGCACGACGAGGCGGTGGTGGTCGCGGCCCCCCGCCGACCCCCTCGACGTCGAGGGCGATGCGGCCGCCGCCGCCGCCTTCTCGAGGTGCTTGTCGAGCGCGTCACTGATGCGCTTCCGGTCCAGCCCCGCCCCTCCCCCGCCTCCTCCCCCTCCCTGCTTATACATCTCCCAGCGACAGCTCCCCCACGCTGCGTCAGCGTCGGCTGGCCTCTCACGCGGGAAGCGCCATTGGAGAGGGCTAGGGTTAGGGTTCGCGCGGGGAGGCGAGGGGAGCCAGGGGAGGAGCCGAGGAGGGGAGAGCAGCACGAGAGGGAGGCGCACCGAATTTTGAGGGGAAGGAGGGGTGGGAGTGGAAAAGTGGAGGGGCGCAATGAGAATCAGCAAACAGCCAGCAGCAGTACGCCAGTAATGTCGTACGGATAGATATTTCGTTTGATGTTGATCATAGTTATCGATTCTATTCCGCTCTGGATATTGAATATGCGTGGGTGTATTTATATGCCCATATAATCCCACTTTGAATCACGCTTCAAATACATAATTATAAAATAAAAATAATACATAATTCAATAATTTTATAAATACAAAAAACGTACATAGTTAAATAATACAACATAAGTATATAACTTCACATATTTTATCATAGTCTAACATAACTTCACCCACCGAAAAGAGATAGTACTAAACTGGGTCTTCCGAACTGAATCAAAGGAGCGGTCACTTTAATTTTATCTGGTACTAGAATGACTAGAATGATCCAAAATGGACGACATTGAGCGGTATTACAGTCAGTACAAAATTGAGATTACGGTGTGTTGGTTTGGTTTGGGTGTGTGTTGGTATAGTATGTTCTGACCATTGGTCTCGAATGAAATTGATAATTATGAACTGCGATCCGGCATTGATTTGGTCTAGTTAGAAGATTAAATAATCAGGTAGGACAGCTTTCATTAATTGCTTGGTTAATTAATTAATCTAGTTTAGCTGAGTGGTGGAATGATGATGATTGGTCAAACAAACATCAAGGCGAAATCATTCGAGGGAAATGATCGTTTTAATTTTGTAAATTGTACTGTATTATTGTACGGATGGAGAAATACTAATAATTAGTCATCTCCTGTAGAAACATGGACGGAGAAAATCAAAATCAAAATTAATGCGATTTAATCCCGGCGAGAGGTCCAGTTAAGGAACCCTGGGAAAAATCTGTTTTAATTTTCTGGCTGAAAATTCTCCGAAAAATCGAAGAACGATACTGAAGTTGGTTTGGATTGCAAACCAAAGTTAGGCTCCGTTTGGTACAACTCTTACTTCTAACTTCTTGTTTAGATTTCGTAGAGCAGTACCAAACACCCAACTTCTCAAAACCACCAGATTCTGCTTCTCATGAGGAGCTGTCTCGAAAATGAACTAGCAAGGAAAAACAGCCTTCCCGCAGATTCTCGTGGGAATTCAACCTTACAGAAACGAAAATACCCCTTAAAATTCATAATTATTACCTGCAAATGCCATCGAACTACCCCGTCTCATCCCACCGCGCGACCCCCTGAACGAGCCTTCCCCCTCGCGTCGTCATCTCCAACCATTCTTGTGACAGTGCGTCGTCGCCGACCTCGAAAACCCTAGAGGTCGTCGTTCCCCTCCTCCGCATCGGATTCCCCCGCCTCCGCCTCCCTCCTCTCGTCGGTCTCTCCCGCCCCCCCCTGCCTTCCCCGCCTTCACCTCCTCCGCAGCCTTCCCCTTCACCTCGTGGCCGATCGTCGGCCAGTCAGTCGCCTCCTTTGCCGTCTCCGAGCTACGTCGCAGAGGTCGCACAGGGCGCAAGGAGTTTGTTGCTTTGATCTCTCCTCTCCAATCCTCCATCGGCTGGAGCAATTGAGATCTCTGTGCTTCGCCCTTCTGTCCAGCAACGCTGCTGGGGACTACCTCCCTCAACTCTGGCCTCCATCAACTTGTCCATTTGCGTATCCATCCACGTTTTCCTTCGATCTACCGCCTCTACCTTAATATTACATAATTGCCTATGTTTTACTCCAATTTCCTTGATTAGTAAAAATCTAATTTGGTTCTCTGTGCACACAAACTGTATGTTCTTTTTCTTGATTAATTCAAACCAGTTTTCTTAATTTTATGCAATAATTACCAGGCTATATGGTGTTGGGAGAAATGAAATTTCTACACAGTTTAAGAATTGAATTGGCATCTAGCCTGGAGTAGCTTACAGAGCTACCTTGTTTGTTCCCCAATTTCCTTGATTAGTAACGTTCTAGTTCAGTTCTTGCATTAGTTTCCCCTTGGCGTTATGAACTTCTATTCAGCGTCGTGCCTTATTGTTGCAGTGATCAACAATATTAGAGTTACAAGTATGTTAGTGTAGCCTTGTATTTGTTACTCATCTCGATAATATGTTAGCCTTCTTGGTTGTAAAAGATGAGTTCAAGTTCTATATGAGATTAATTGGTTGATTAGTTGACTAGTTGTGTGCTATGCAATCATGGACCCCAAAAAACCATACTTGTTTATTTTCGCCAAAATAGGAATCTTTTCATCCTGTCATATGCACTATGCAGCACAAATGCTAGTACATATGGGTTTATTGTCTTCCTACATTTGTAACTTGTCTACTATTATGTATGCGTGATTTTTTTAAAAAAACTTCCAGTAGTGTCAGATTGCTGAATGGAAATTGTCGTATGCAAGTGAAATGTCAGTTTGATAAAACCAAATTGTTCAATGTAAGTGAATATATCAGGTCAGTGATTCTTGTGAATTGATTAGTCTCTTGTGAGCTGATAGTTGGTGCCAGAATATTCAATCGAAGTGGTTTTTTTTATTGTCTTGTCTGTTCTGTTTTTTATGCAATGGAATAAATTAAGGGATAAAGATGGAAATTGACAAAATAGTTGCTACATCAGAAGCTGAAAATATTGTGCGTTGTTCTTGTATGTGCATAGCCAATTTAATTGTGAAATGAGTAGATGGATGTAGCTGAGAGTGATTTTTCTGCTAGTCATGTGTTACGGTGAGATGAATGGGTGATTCTCAGTTGTAATCATGTAATTGAATGCTTGTGAATTGTTGAGTGTGTAACCTGTAATTGAATGCTTGTAATGGGAATCATTGAATTGTATTTGTGCATACACCTGATACCATTCACTTGTGAATCTTCCAAATTAATTCTATTTGTGTTAGCTGCTTGTTTCTTCTCTATTGGACGTCAAGCATACACCTGGTACTATTCACATTTCAAAAGCAAGCAAGAACTATGTCACTTTGTGCTATCACTATGTTGTTTGATACTATTCACATCCATTTTGGTAAAGAAATGACACATCAATTCTTACCTAACATCTACTCATTCATCCATCACAAGAACAAAGCTTACAATGTCATAAATGAAGCCAAAATTACAATTCTTTTGCTTACAATGTCATACAAAGTTTACATCACAAGAACAAAGCTTACAATGTCATAAATGAAGCCAAAATTACAATTCTTTTGCTTACAATATCACACAAAGCTTACAAGCACAAAGCCTACATTTTTTCCATTTATTTGTTTTGGAACAAGTCCCTATGCTGCTTGTAGTGATGATTCCATGATGGTACTGATATGTATCAGTCACCATACAATGCAGTGGCCAGCTCAAACCATCCACCAATTAACCAATTAATCACACAAAAAAGAAGCCAAGCCTCTATAGACAGCCCAAAGACTCTCTTCGCCTCCAAATTGCTAAGAATGGATGATTGTACTAATACAAAAGAGTAAGACACAAATACATTTAAAGTATTACAACCAGGGTAGCATGGTCTATTTGCTTCTAATCCCCTCTCATATAGTTTTTGGAGCTAACCTATCACCAAACGCTTTCCTGAGACAGCTCCAGATTCTCAGAGAAGTGGATTCTTAGAGAATCAAAAGCAGAATCTGAAAAATGAGAATTTAAAACTCTACCAAACAGGGTCTTATTAAGTAACCAGCTCCATATGCATTTCGCATGGTTGGAGTACATGAAAATTTCCTCTCATTTCCTTTTAGGAAAAGTTGGCAATTTCGTATTAAGTTTTTGAAGGAAAAAAAGGAAAATATAGGCACAAACTAATCATAGATATTATTCCACGACTTGTTGAAACTCTTCGCATCTCCTGACCCACTCATAGGTGACCTCCACCCCCATGTCGGAGCCCCTAGCCACCGCATCTCTCCCTCATCGTTGTCGCTGTTGATGCCGCCACGACAGTGGGGCCTCATACAGGCGGCGCCCCTACCCCCTGCGCCCCTGATGCTCCTCTTTGCTCTCATCTGCATCACGCAGGTAGGTCTCCGCTCCCCTCGCTGCTCCTCCGCTGTCGCTCCTCTTCCTCGTGGTCACCCTCCTGCTCGCCATGTCCGCCCCCGTCTCATTGCTCTCCGCTTGTGGCGTCACCTCGGACTACTCTCTCCCATATCTGGCTCCGTCCGGTGGTGTTGGCACGTCCGTAGACGCAGCATGGTGGGGCACACGGTTGTCGCGATGCGAGTAGCGTGGCACGGTGCGCCGGCAGCATGGACCCGACGTCACCCTTCCTTCAGATTCGGTCAAGCCGCGTCTTCTTCACCAAATCTGTCCTTCTTCTTAGCAGATCTGGTCAGTCTAGGGTTTTGGTGGTCAAGGTCGTTGCAGGTCCGACACATTTATCCCGTCATTGTGGCGGCACGATGAGCATCTCAGCGGCGCAACAATGATGTGTCGTGGCGAGCGACATGGCTGTGTTGAGCCGCGGGGGCCACCAGTGCATCTCGGTGGCATGGGTGTGCGGCGCGGCAGTGCAACTCGGTGGGTTTGAGTTTCATTGTGGTGTGTGTGCACCCTGGTGTGGCTCCCGACGCGAGGTTGCTTGACTTTGTCGCCTCCTTTCGTCCTCCTCATCCTGTTCGTTAGCCAGCGAGCTTGTGATGAAGGATCGACCTTGTTGCATAGTTGGGGGCCTTATTGTGGACCGTTGTCATGTGTGTGTTAGGCCAATCGTTGAAGAGTACTAGTCTAGGCGCTCGATGTGGGGTCGTGGAGGTAGACCTGCTGGCGTGGAGGCCCTATATGTGGCAGCTGGTTAGGGTCCTTTGAGCAGGCATACCTTCATTGGCGAGCCCGTGGGAGGGGAAGGAGTTGGTGTCGTCGTTCTATGTGCCGTCATCTTCGTCATGATGAGAGCAAAGCCCCCTCACCCACCCCACACACACCCCTTTTTCTTTCCGAAGCCATCTGCTGGGCGTCCTCCAGTGGCTTGTGCTCGCTGTTGTTCCCCATGCTCTTGCTGTGGCTAGTGGTGTTGGTGGTCACCATCTGTTGTGATGCTGGTGCTGGCTTAGTCCATTGGTGTGCCGTGGTGTGATGTTGTCGTGGTGTGCAACCCGGTGTTAATAGCTACACTTCAAGTCCTTGCAAGAACGAGGTTCCTTTAGTTTGTGCAAGTCCTTGTTGTTTGACAGCTCTAGGCTTTGTTGTTTGAAGGTTAGGCGAGACTCTGTGTTTTGTCATTGCTCCACAAAGCGCTGAACTTGTGGTTATAATTGGTGTCTTGGTAAGAGATACGGTTTGAGGCTCCTTCCTGGGTGTTGGTGTCGCTTCAGAGGCTAGTGTTATATTCTCTTCTTTTGAAATGAATGGCACAAAAAATTATTCTGCAGCTTGCGTTTCCTTTTTTCGTCCCTTAAAACTTAGCAAGAATGGGCTTTTGTAGTTCAGAGTTCAAATGGTACATAGACCAAGGCTGCCTTTCATTTCTCTTTTACGCTTTAAATATAGTAAATAGCTTTTTTGTAATTTAAAAAAAGGCGTCTACTGATTTGTGCACATTTTTGTTTGCCCTCACCATAAATCTGATGCTTCAGAAAAAAAAAAGTTAGCGTTTGAATCAAGAACCCTTTTTTAGAACCACACATTGTTTTTAATTCCTTCATGTAATGATGGTTTCCTATTTCTACGTGAATTAAAACTGTTTCTGTGAAATCCCTACGTTCCACACCGGGCCTCAAGGGATTAGCCGGTTGAGATTACTGAAGTGCCACGGCATAGGGCATGTGCTGTCCAGAATATAGTACGTAGTACATGAAATTCCACAGTTCATATTGTCCTCGGCAGCCATGAACATTCTTACATTGATTCACTTCGAACAGTTCGTCAGCAATCAGTCAGAACATTCTTTTTCTTCTGTGGGCATCTCCCAGAAGAACTCTTCATAGCCGGTGTAGCTCTCCATTTTACGTTATTGCCATCAATCAAGAATGATTACCTTGCTCATATAGTCATATCAATGGATTTCTATTGACATCTTTGTACAGCAAATACCTTGTCTTGGTTTTACCAAGGGCAGCATACCTGGAACAGCAAGGCAACAGTGGTGAGGTACCTACAAAAGCCAAGTCCATGAATGATAAACACAAAGTTGGCAGACACTAACCATTGAGGCACAAACGGCGCCATCCAAATGGTATCGCCTGCTTGCACCGGATACCTGTATTATCAATAGAAACAGTCTATATTGGGATATGAAACATTATGGAATATACGCCATTAACAGATAGCACCTGAAGTTGCACTTTCAGATTTTTTTTAAAAATAAAGTTGCAGCTGTTAGTAAAGCATATGCTAGCATGTAAAGGATAATGGATGGAAGCAGAAGCACAAAACAAACCATAGTCATACATGGGAGATTATGCATATTAGACATTCCAATATATTATAAATATTATGTTCAATTAGGTAAATTGGTAGTTAATCTCTATACACATCTTCTAGAAGAAATATATCTATATATATCACAACAAAAATATGACCTCTTTCATGAATCAACTTCCGTCTCAAAAGGGAACTTGGGCTGCTACTCCAAGGTTGCACAAAACAAATAAAACTTTAAAAAAGGACCTAAAACAAAGAAAACATGTTAGATTTCATCCTTACCAGCTGTCTCCCAGTCGATATATTCCTTGTCCCTCTAAAAGCAGCAGCCCATGTTGATTGTAATGAACCTCCTGGTAGAATTAACCCGGAAAAGAAGATAAAGAAGCTTCAGAATATGATGGGCGCATACTGCCATGAAGTATGCATCAAATATAACCTTGCATATCTTCTGGTGGACAGTTTAACACAACTTTTCAGATATGATCGCAGTTTGTCCCATGATACTAGGCATTGTCAAAAATGTCATAAGATACACACAAATTTCTACGGACCTTCACATTGAGATATTCGCCTGGCTGAAAGTCCATTATCTGCAAGTGAAGGAGAAGGATATTAGAAAAGGCATTTTTCATTCAATATTTAGAAACAGAGACTATATTATCTGAATGAACAACTTTAGGACTATATGTTATGGTATGGGGCTCACAGCACCCTTACCCAGAAACACAACATCTAAGTAAGGACCTCTGCGTCGTATGGGATATTTTGTAAGACTGTTACTAGTGCCTGACTTATGGAGTGATTCACACACCACAAAAACTTATCCAACACCAAATGCTCCAATGTGAAGACGCATTTCTTTTGTTCATTGTTGAAACTCAATGAATAACTCAAAGTTGCTAAGAAAAAGTTCTAAATACAATCTTGGTTGCTGCATATTATGGGCACTCAACGTTGGGTGGAATGATGTGGAACACAACGAGCAAATGAATCAGCCCAAGCTAACAAAACTTACATGGATATTAAAGTCATAAGGCAGAGAAGTGAGTAGTAGCTTTCTCAGTTGAAATACCTGGTGAAAAAACAAAAGGAAAGAAATTCATGTCAGCACTGAAGACAGGAGGTCCTAACAGAAAAAGAAAGCGACAGTATTGCATAGATGTTCTAAGTTGGCAAGCAGTCTACACAATATCACAAATAGTATCAGAAACAAGACAATAATGTAAATTGTGAGTGAAAGCAGCCTGATATCACTTTATACATCCAGATTCTGAAATATGCAACAAGTTTGTTGATTACTAGTTCACACCTCTTGAACACGCGTGGTATAACAAAAGTAGGCTTCCTAAATGGTAGGCAATCCAAGTTAGTTAGGTGCCTAAGATTGTAGGCAATTGATGATCCACAGAAATAAGTAAGGCCGAATTGTACCTCTCCTGGGGTTTCAAGGAGGGATTGCTTATCTGTTGAGCCAATAACTAGATCAGGACGGGAATCCCCAATGGTTGTGTACCTGAAGGAATAGAATTACACAAGATCTTGGTTGCTATTATTTTAATAAGAAATAAAAAGAGAAAAAACGAAGCATTAACTGAAAGAACTGTTGTGCCTGAGTTAAGCAAATCATATTCACAACCAGGGATTCAAAAACCGGTACCGGCGCAGTTACCGGCCGGCGGCCGGTTACCGGTTTTTCCCAGTCGAATTTTGTTAAATTTTGCTTAAAAATCAATCGAAATTGAAAATTCGAAATTTGAATTTGCAAACTCCGGAAAAACCGGCCGGGATTTCAAATCCCGGACCCCACCGGTAAACCGGTTACCGGCCGGTATTTCAATCCATGTTCACAACAAAAGGAAAAAAGGGAAATGATTATTATTAATTAGCCTAAAGACGATCTATTTCTATCATGAAGCCTTAATCCAATCTTGAAGATTAGACCACAACCAACTGACAGATGAACTTTAACAAGATTACTGTAGCTAGGCCAGCAGTAGTGGTAAATAACAAATCAAATTTGCAAAACAGTGGCATTTAACTATTGTGCCTCCTCTAAAAAATAACAAGAGTGGTAGATTCATCTGAAATTATAGAGTGCTTCATGTTTGCAGGAAGATAGGCATAAGAGTCCACCTGCACTCATCATCAACACAATTAGCAAACCAAATTATCCAGGACGAGCTTTACTTCTCCAAAGTAGGTAAACAAGGACCATGTTTAAATAATCCATGATTACGAAAAGAACTATATTGTTTACTGCCGGAGAATGCAAAATCAAGAAGTTGCAGTTTCATTCATTTATAGCCCTTGTTTAATGAAAACTCTGTTGAATCTGCAAATTTTACCATCTCATATGTGGTCCCCGCTTATTATGTATAAATTTGTCAATTATTGAAGTTTGACGAACTTGTATGTAACATCAGCCTTGGATATCATCAGCTTCTCATTTTTAAGTTTTATTTCACATAATGACAAGTTACAAATGCTATGCCAATATAATACCGAAACCAGGACTGGATATATCCAGATACATGATCGCCATTGGAGTAACACTGTATCACAAAATTGCATTCTGCTATGATGGTATATCTGCCGATGACATAGTCAATACTGTTCCTTAGTAACAAGTAGAAACGATCTCAAAAGCCCAAGGAACATTTTGCAGAGCAGCTTAAAAAAAACAAAACAAAATACTCTGGACAAGAGTTGGCTCAGGCAGTATGAAGTTATGCATAAATAAACAAAAAAAAACATGTCCTTATGAATTTCAAGTTATGTCATGGAATTAGTGATGTTTAAAGTACCCCAATACTTATAGAGTATGTACAAAGGTAGAGTATACAAAAATACAGAATGATTTAATTAAACATTCACAAAAAGGCACGCACTAAATTTGATAGAATCTTACCAACAGAGGATAGGTAGTTCCGCTCTCCACAGACAATGCAATGCTGCCTTGGAGCACAAAGATAAGCCTGGAAATCGTTTACAATGGGATCACTGGAAATCTCATTAAGGGAATGGTGATAATTACAAGTTGGACAAAGAGCAAGGAGCTGACAAATGAATTACTCCCTCCGTTGATATTTGTAAGGCACGGTTTGACTTAGTGTGGTCTCCAAAGTTAAATTTTGACCATTAACTTCTTTTACAATTTATTGTTCATAACAGCACAATCATGATCATAGGAAAGTACTTTCAAATACGGATCCAATGGTATCACTTTCGTGTAATGTGTACTTAAGTACATGTGCATTACGCCATTACAATGCGGCATTTATCGGCTAGGATTAGGAGTGAACCATTTCTTGCACTCTTTGAAAATGATAATAATTCCAAGCATGCATGGGAGCTATTCTAAGTTTCTAACTAGTGAGTTAAACATCAAACCTTTCGACATCTTTCGGTGGTAGGGCTGATTTTGATCCATCTGCATTCCACAACACAAAACTTGAGAAATTGCTATTTTACCACCAATTTAGTTCGATTAGAATTCAACATGTCATGTGCTGATGTGCAACAAAAATAATAGAAGCTTTTAATTTGAGAGCTACTATTGGCCCGGGAACAAAAGTTGCCCATCCCCCGGATGAATATATTATCAAGATTAGTGCTAAATAGTTCAATGGTTTCGTGGCAAACAAAATATTATGCCTTCATAGAAGTAAAAAACCAGATTTGGAGCTTAAAGAGAACTTGTTGAATAACTATAAAATAAGATTATATCAAACTAGGTGCTAAATGACCAAGATGGGTGAAAACATGTTTATATCACTGGCTCTAGTATTTTGGCGTATGAGGTTAACAAAATTAAATATCTATGCGATCATTATGGTTATAGCTGTACATTGTAAGTGGGACAAATAGCATACCTTGCATGTTTGCCAAGTGCATAGTGAAGTGTGCCCCAATAGCTGCACTGATCAAATATGCTCCTAACGTGTTAATCCTAAAGAGAGTAAATGAAAGGCATTAATATAGCTGTAGAAAGTGGATAGAAAGTACACGCGGAAGGTAGTCATACCAATCAGGCAAAGGACTAAATACGTGGCTTTCTGGTGTTATTAAAGCATGATCCCTTTTGTAAGCACTACGTGTGAAGCCAGGTAAATCTGGAGATCCACAAAAAGAAAAAATTTAGCAGGAAGTAAATAATAAGAGCATCAATCTCTATGGAAACAAGCGTAGCGTCATGAGCAAATGATACAGAAGCTCTCGAGCAAACCTACTTTTTCAGCCTAGGTATAAAGTATAATAAATCTGCAGGATGCTTAGCAAGTGTGTCATTCTAGTTCTTTAAAAAAAAACGTATGGCATTCTAGTTCTAGTCCCGTAAGACTGGAAGAAGAGAACCAATAGTTCATGATTAGTACCTAGTATACAGCTCCATTGTTCAAGGCCTCAAGTCACAGCAGAATTTCCTTGAAAAAGAACGGGCCTTTGTAACATCGAACGGATTCCAATGACCTAGTTTTCCTCACATATGGATCCATGTCGTGCTCGAGTCTACTGTTTGATGAATTTGATCTACCATCACATCCACAGTACTCCCAAATCGAAAACACCACTAGATTGCAGTTCCGCATCCATCAGAAGCGCCCATATGATCTAAAATGTAGGAATACATTGACTCCTACAGAATGACGAGACGACCTCATCAGATACTTGACATAGTTAGGAGTTAAAAACATGCTTTAATTTCCTTGTTAGTATTCGCAATATGCATCGATTTTTTTTCTGCGGTCCATGCATCGAACATGGACCATCAACACCGCTGTTGTCCACCAGTTAAATTAGAGCGCCCTAACTCATTAGTTTTGCAGTCATCAGTGATCAGCTACATCTGGGCCATACTCCTACAAAACACCAGCATTTCCTACGGGCATCCTAAAAATTAGCGAGAGAAAAAAATATCGCGCCGGGGATGAGACGGTCGGCCTGAGTGCGGCCGTTTGGGTAGGTACTTGGGAGGTGCGCGGGCGCGCGGGTGGGGTTGGTGACCTTCCAGTAGAGCGGCAGCCGCTGGGAGCACTCGTTCGACTGCTCCGCCGAGCAGAACCCCTCGCCGCCGGCCGCCGCGCCCGCGAGGGAGAGGAGGAGGAGGTGGTGGCAGATTGTGGGGAGCATCTCGCGCGGCGCGGTGGAAATGGAATGCGCTGGCGAGGTTTTGGGATTGGGAGAGGGGAGGAAGGCAATGAAGGCCCGTCGCGAGGCAGCCGAGCGCCGAGCCGCTGAGCGCACCCGTGGGCCATGGTGGACCGTGGATCGTGGGTTGTCGGTGGGCCCCACTTGGTGACTCGGATTCCATCAAACTCTCTGCTCTCGCCTCTCTTTTTTTTCTTCCTTTTTTATAGACGACCTTTGTTTAGTTCTACGGCGGGTCTGTTTGGCAACAATTGAGGAGTGAGACGGAGTCTAGAGCACAGAGTTTGCACTAGGATGAGATATGTGAGATTGATTCTTAGTCTTAATTCTTTGTTTGATAAGAGAGATAGGGTATTATGAGTGTTATAGCCGTGCTTTGCACCTTAGTGTCGTCAAGAATACTTCGTATGAGAATACAAGGACGTACATAAGCTAGACGTATATTTATACCTACGGGAATGTACCAAAATACTCATTTCTCTATCATTGTAAGGGAGAGGTAAAGAGGGAAATGTCTCTCCCCCTCTCTTGTATATATGGGCCCCAAGGGTATGTAAGCAATGAATCCCTCATTCTCACTCATAATACAACACATTCACTTCCTATAGCCTTTGGCTCCTCCATTATTCGGTCCTCTCATGACATAAGGTATTCGTTACCTATTGTCTAGTTTTGTAGCTACGATAGTGAGGGATTACTTTACAACTTTTGAGAAGTATTAATTTAAGTTATGATGAAGGATTGAGATTTATTGCTCAACAATTCCCTCCCAATTCACTCCCCTCAAACTCCTGATCTCCTTCCCACATAAATTATCATGCGCACCAACCAAATAAAGATTTTACAACCCTCACCCCTTGAATTCTCATTCCCTCCTACCAATTCCCTCCAAGTCTTCAACCAAACAAGCCAGGGAGGTCACTCTCATGCTCTGCTCCAAGCTTAGCCACCTACATGTACACGTAGTTTTGCATTTTTAAAAGAAAAGATGTCCATTTGACCCCCTAAAGTATCGTTGTCTAGACACTTAACCACCTGACCTAAAAAATGGCACTTTGACACTCTCACGTTGCAAAACCAATGCACTTAACCTCCACGGCTGTTTTGCTCTGTGATTTTGCTTATGTGGTAGTGGTTTCGCCATATGGGCAGCTGAGCTGGCTCGTTTTACTGCCGGGGCCCACGTGTCATGGAGACACCACTTAAATCAAATTTTAATTAGATTTTATAATCTCCAAGTCCCACTTGTCAGTACTACAGTGTCTCCTTCCCCTTATCCACAGAAGGAGAGAGAGAGAGAGAGGAACAGCGGAGACGCCATTGCCAGCCTTGGCCGTGCTCGGCGCTGGTGATCAGGACTTCTTCGGCAGCCAGATAGTGGTAAAACGGGATGATCCGGCCACAGAGATATTACTCTGGTGAGAAGAGAGAGGACAACATTCAAGGATAGCGTCGCTACTGGAACCGGCCGCCCTCCGCGCTTCTCCCCCGGCACCGGAGTCGCTGTGTCTCGCCTTCCCAGGCTGTGATGGTGTACCTCGAGGGAGACGACGTCGGGGAAGTAGCCGATGGCGGCCAAAAGTGACAAAGTGCTCCAGGTCACCGGAGATTAGGAAAGCGCCGGTCGGCGAAGGTGAGGACGACACACAGATTTTGGTGACCTTCACTCAAGGCTACCAGTGACAAGGAAGTACTCGCCAGCTGGGAATGCAGCACTGGAGGAGTACTCGAGGCAGCATCAATGGCGGAGTATTGCTCTTGGTGGCAGTGGCGGAGTACTGCTCCTGCCTCCCGGTGACAGCTGAGGAGTACTCCCTGCAGCGAGTACTACCCCTAGTCGTCGGATTCGGCTGTCGTTAGGGGAGACAGATCTAGTTGTCCATCGTCGCACCGCCACGTCGTAACCGGATCTAGCCGCCGTCACTCGCGCATCGCACCGTCATCGTACATGAGGAAGGCGGTCGTTCCTTGCTACCTTCCCTCCACTGTCCGCACCACAACTGGATCTGGTCGTCATCACTCGCGCGTCGCGTTGCTGCTGGAGGTGAGGAAGACGGTCGGATCCGGCTGGTGTCGTTCACGCACTATGCCACCGCCCTCCGGCAGCGGCCAATACAGTGGCGGCCTGGACGTCCTTGGGCGACGGCGAGACGACGCATGGGAGGATGCCCGTGAAGTCGGGGAAGTTGAGGCGCCATGGCTATGTGCAGTGGGTGCACGAGGACGAGGAGTATGAGTTGGCTGACATGTGGGACCAACTGGGTTAAAGGATTTTATATCAATTTAATTAGTAATTGCCATGTCATCAACCATGTCATCGTTCAATGTGCATAAGCGCCACGACATCGCCACATCACTCGTCACGATGGCAAAACCGCCTCTGTAACTACCTCGGAGAGTTAAGTACACTGATCTTTGCAACGTGATGGTGTCAAAGGGCTAGTTTTTTAGTCAAATGGTTTTGTGTATGTACAACGATACTTCAGGGGGTCAAACGAACATTTACCTTTTTGAAATGAATATTCTTTTCATTCGTAAGTAGAACATCCTTCTATATAAAAGGAGGTATGTTCGGGGGCCTCTCATGGTGGCCACGTTGACGCGTTTTTCCTGGCCGTAGGATGTTGCTAGTCTTGTTCCAGGCAGTGCGTTCGCACGTCCTTGCTCCTCCTCGCCGCGTGTGTGTTCTTCCCAGTTTCCCGTGCGCTTTGTCTGTTGCATTTATCCCCACGCGACCCTTCCCTTCTGTCTTCCTCGTCCGTGCCACCTCCCTCACTCTCCTTTTTTTCTGTCACCCGCCCACCATCTTCGATTCGGTCACTGTCGTTGCCCGTTCACCCCTCCCTTATGGTGGTTTTCTTCACCTGGCTTCCCCCTGTTCTTGAGGATGCTTCTTCTGTCGTCTTCCTTTTGGTTTGATTCCAGTGGGTTTTGTTTTCCCCTTTCTAAGTGTTCTCTCAATTTTTCCCTCGTTTTTTAGCAGTCTTGCCTTCCTCACCTTCTCGTCGGGTCTTTGTCCACGGATCTACGCGGGTTCAGCTTTGCCGGCATCTTCGTTGTCGCGTTTTGCTTTTTGGGGTCCATTGCCCTGTTCATAGATTTTCCCCTCATCTTACTTTTTTGTTGGATTCGGCTTCCCGTTGAGTCAATTTCTATGGATCTACGCGGTTCCAGTTTTGTCAGGGTCTTTGTCCTCGTGTTTCATTGTTTGTTTGTCGTTGCACTGTTCTTTGGTTTTCCCATCGTCTTCCTTTCGGTTGGATTGGGGTGGAGTTAGATCTCTCCTCTTCCTCAGTGCTCTGCACGATTTTGCAGTTTCTTCTCATGGTGTAATGAACTTGGCATTGGTTTCTGATTGATGTTGCTTGAAGGGCATCCTGATCAATGCCCAGTTCTTGGGCCCTCGCATCGACTGCATCACCAATAGCATCATCGTTGTCAACGTCATCAACAACCTCGATGAGCCATTCCTCATCGCATGGTTGTGAGATCGAGGAGGCCGACTAGAGGGGGGTAAATATGCGATTTTTAACATTTTCTTAGGCTAAAATCAAGCTTATGTGCGAAAGAGTAAAACAAATCAGTTTTGCACAATTAAAGCCTAAACCAACTAGTTTCACTAAGTGCACTAACAATCTAAGACTATTGATAATGATAGCAAACATACAAATACATGTAAGCACTTTAATTCAAGGAATGTAAATGCACAAAGTAAAATACAAGAGAACAAATCACAATAACACAAGGATGTTTTACCGTAGTGTTCGAAGACATGTCGGTCTCTCCTAATCCACGTTGAGGTAAGCCCAAACGAATTGGAACAGCTCTACGAATTGAGCCAAACACATCAATTCCACTAGTGGTAGCTCTTTCCCGCTCCATGTAGGTGAGCTCCAACCTTCACAACACTCCAGGCCTCTTCACAATCTTCTTTGAAGAGATCACCGAACACGACGCCTCCAACGCCGTCTAGGTGTCAGCAAACACCAAGAGTAATAGGCTAAGCCTCTTGCTTGACTCTCACCACATGCAACGGATGCACAAGCTCAAGTGGATACGAAATCCACATCTAGATGCAACACATGTAACTAGAGATTTCTCTCCTTACTCACAAAGTGCAACACATGCACAATTGAGAGGAGAACCTCACACTAGCTTAAGAGAATGAAATAGAGTGTCAAGAGATGTCTCTCAACCGACCAATGGGGTATTTATAGCCCCCACCATTAAAAAAACACATTCGCAAATAATAGCAATATGCCACGGTGAGCTAGAGCAGGCGAGATTGAGCTATCAACACATGACGAGACTCAAGCTACTAGACAAGACCCCTTTTAATAGTAGGACAATCCTATACTACTAATCCGGTCTTCCAACCAAATACCAAGACCAGTAAAATATTAGGAACACATCCTTAGCCCTAGCTAGTTATACTTTTGTCTTGAGCATCCTCTTGAAGCTTGATGACGTATATCTTCACTTTACGCCCGAGTCATGTCTTGATATGCATCAACCCATGATGCATCCTTCATTTGACCTCCACCAACACACTATGAGTCTTCTCTTGACTTGATGATAAACTCATGGTTATCTCCTCTTCGAAATCTTGATATGCATCAACACATGATGCATTCTCTTCTTGAACCTTGACTTGATAACGATCAACTCATGATAACATCCAAAGTCTCCATCATTATGGAACATAACCTCTTCATCCAACTCATAGAAAATGTTAGCCCCACAATGCGATTATCATTCATTACCAAAATATAGCTGAAACTACCAGGTGTGGTACTACCGCCAACTAGAAATCGGTGCTACCGCACAACTGTAATACCTTTCGGCTATATCGGTATTACAAATTTCCAAAGGATAAAAAACACAAGAAAAAACACCCTCTCTGGAAAAATCGTACCGCCATCTAAAACTCGGTATTACCACACATCGGTAATACTGCTCAAGAAATGCGATCATACCGGTTTTAGAATTCAAGAAAACTTCCAAAAATATGATATCTGCAAAATGCATACCGCCAACTAGATTCCGGTATTACCGACCTACTGTAATACCGCTTATCACTTGCGGTCATACCGATTTTGGGATTTCAAGAAAACATCCAAAACATACTCTCTAGAAAATACATACTGTCATGTAGATTTTGGTATTACCGGCCTACGATAATACCACTTTATCATTTGCGGTCATACCGATTTTTCTGAACAGTTTTCCAGAAGCAAGAACAAATACAATGCATGACAAGATGGCACATAAATAGATCCTCAAGCTACTAGTCATGATCCATCTATTGTCTTTGCATTGACATTACCATGTCACCATCCATAAACCGGGACTAAGCCTTTAAAACAACTTAGCGCACACATTAAGCCCATAACACAATTACAAATAATTGAATATAAAGCAATATGAGTATATATGAACTACACAAGTTTTATATACTCAAAGGATATGTTTCAAAGTAGAGATCTCCAATATATATGGATTAATACTAATGAAACCACAAAACATAGAGTGAAATCCCCCTAAATGTGTGTATACACAAATGTGTAATAAAAACATATGCGCATATTAAAGTTAAACTTTTAGTGGAGTTCAACCTATATTTTAGATCCGAGAAATGCAACAAGATTTAAGAATATAATGTCGATGCATACCTCTATGATTTTCACATTTTCATCCAAATAAGACTACACAATATGTATATCAATAAAAGTATTAGTCTCACATATATATATTTATCATTAATCACCAATACCCCATTAACTCATAATGACAGGTCTAGATTCTTCAATGATACGTACAACCTCCTCCTCACGGCGGATTAAGATTTCTTCTCTCTTTCTTGGCCCACTCTGACTCTGTTGTGTGTGCAAATGCAAATGAAGGAATGACATCAAGCAGCACAAGAACTCATGGCAGGACAGCGTGCTTGGTACCAACTGCCCCATCCTGTCAAGCGCCAACTACTCCTATAAGTTCCATACCAAGGACCAGATCGACACCTTCACCCACTTCCCCTCCATCGCAATACACCACGCCGCCGTCGGCTTCGGCGCCCTCAACATCTATCAGCGCCCCTTCATCCCCGTCCCCCTACCTGCAGGCGACTTCACCCTCCTCATCGGTGACTGGTACAGGGCCGAGCACAAGTAGTTGAGGCAGACCCTCGACTCTGGAGCCTCCCTTCCGTTCACTGCAACCTTTGTCAGCGACAAGGTAGATATATTCTCAATTTTAAAACCACCTTTCATGCCATGAGCACGAGGGAAGTGGTTAATTTTGATGTCTGAAATTAACAATGTTGATACAATTGTTTGATGTTTTTTTTTCAGGGAAGATGTATCTGTTCAGAGTCTCCAATGTCGGCCCGAAGACGTTAGAATCCAAAACCATTCTCTGAAGTTAGTCAAGGTCGAAGGCACACCCCCGGTGAGCTTTTTGAAGCTGGTCGAGGTCGAAGGAACGCACCCGGTTAAGAATTTTTAGTGATCTATTGTTGGTTTGGATTTTGCTGAAATTAAGAAAGTGTGCAATCTGATTCTTACATTGATCAAGCATTAGTAGGGTTAATCTTTGTTGTATTCTAATTCTGGTAATTGCTTTTGGTATCCTGTCAACAAGTTTTACAGCTACAGTGATGAACTGTTGATCATTTATTTGGTTGTGTCAACTTATCTGTGTTAACATATTTTTGCAACTTTAATTATTCTCCGTTCATTTGAAATAAACACATCCTGCAGGTTATTCCAAGGCAACTTTGCGATAATGCTGGATTTGATTCAACCGATGTGCTCAATAAGGTCGATTAGAAGCACGCATCTGGTTGGTTCTTTTTAGCTTTATGTTGAATTACTGGTACAAGTTTTTATAGTGTTGTGAAGCACAGAAGCAACAAAATGTCTATTCATATAGTTGTTCATAGGACCTATAATACACTTGATACTAATATGTAGTTCAGCTATACCAGGTGAAGGTGCTAATTATGGTGTAGGCGTCAACACTGGTGGAATTGTCGGTTCCTTTTATAACTTCGTGTGGGAACCTTCAATTGTGAAGGTAATTGTGTTTTCAGATTTATTCGTTGGCATTTAAGTATCTTCGTATTCTTATATCGTTGATATCCGTGAACTTGTTTTCTTCAGATCAATGCTATCAATGCCACAATTGGAGCTGCCTACCTTATTCTTAGTGTTGACGAAACAGTGAAAAACCCAAAGGTAAATGAGAGCAGCAAATGTATATTATCGACTATAGTAAAAACTACATCCTCTTATTTTTTTCCCTTTTCTTTCTTAAGTGGAGACCCTCGTTTTCTTGCGCCAAATGCCAATGCACTTTCATAGTGGTATATTTGTATGCTGCCAAATATGTTCAAACTTGTGTACTAATTTCCCGTTGTGCGGGGAACATTGGAGCCAATTTAAGAGAGAAAAAGACATAGAAATGATGTTTAATTAGGGATTGAACACCTTGATGATAGTTACACCAAATTATTCTGCTTTGTTTGGTTCCAGCCACTCTATTTGCGTATGTTGTATCTCCAAATTTTTCTTTCTTCTTATCATAGTCGCTTTCGTTTGTCTCCATGCGCCAAGGCGCGCACATCATTCTAGTTTGTAATTGATACCCCTAGTCTTCTTGTGTGGTCCTGATGCAAATAAAAAAAATATTGGAACCAAACGAATTAAACAGACTGGTCGTGCATAGAACAAAAGTTCGTCCATCATTTAATTTGCTGGTGTACAGTGTGGTGCACGTGACGTACTGACGTGTGTACCGGGCTGTTGGCGTCGTATTTTTGGCGTACACGTTAGTTGTTCGTGGAGCGCCGTGTTGCATGGACTGTGCTCGACAGGTGAAAGGGAGCGAGTTATATCAAGTATACAACATTTCTTTTCGGTGCAAATTGATCCAACGAACAACATCACTTCTATAGAACATTTTCTCACCACGATAAAATATTGAATTTTGGCGACTTTCCTTTCTATTTTCTTTAGAGCGTGGGGATAATTTTCTAGCGCAGTCATTTTAATGCCTACAAACCACGAGTCACGGGTTTAAATCCCAAAAATCATAACGGAAATTCACATAAATAATACACCAAACCTGTGGTTGGTGTGAATCTAACTATATCATTGTGCTGAGACTGTTGGGCTATGCGATGTTTGGCAAGTTTTATTTACGTTCTGCTGGAACTAGTACTTAATATTTTATTTCTCTATGGTAAGAGCGTATTATGAATCTTGCAGGAGCAAGAAAGATGAATCCACAAGGAAAGAATACAATCCAAAATAAAATGCATGGAAGTCAAGCACCTTCACAAAAATGTCCATGGGATCAATATGCGGTTGCACTATTTTCTCTAACAAAGTACTTTTTTCTCTCGAATGACTAACAAAGTACATGCATGTGACCCATAAGTCGAACATACGAAACTCGTTAGCATTATATATATATATATATATATATATATATATATATATATAATTGAGTGCTAAGGTGCTAATGACAATCTTGACCGTTGGATCATGCAACGTGTTAATGCAGAACATTGGCGGTGGGAACATGCAGGGTGTTTAATGCAGACGCATTAATGAAGGTGCATTGGAGGTAGGAGTATGCATGGTGATTAAATGGTTTGGAGGTGGGAGCCCTATTAATCTTGGCTGTTCAATCCAGATTCAACGGTCAAGATTGTAATTAGCACCTTAGCACTCAATTACCCATTAGCACTAGATATGTTCATATATATATATATATATATATATATATACTACTATAATTCGGAGTTTACTCCACCCACCAACGATCGTCCTACCTCAATCCACCTCGCCACCCTTTCTGCTTCTTCCCCCCGAACCCCCCACGTTCGACTGAAAAAAAACAAACCACTACCCGAGCTTCCCCCATCTGCTCTGCGCCTCCCTCGCCCGCCCCTCGCCCGTCGCCCCTTCTCCCCCACCTCTCCCTCCCCTACCCTTCCCCCCACCCGCGCCAACCGCTGTCTCCGTTCGGCCGCCGCCGCCCCACACTCTGTGCGGCTCGACCGCCTGATCCCCTCCCCCGCGGCCGCCATCACCGAGATCAGTCTCGGTGCCGACGCCGAAGCCGGCGGGCTCCTCGTAGCCGCCATCGAGCACCTCGAGCGAGCGCCTGCCGCGAACGACGCCCCACTCACCGCCAAGACCCCATCGCCTTCCTCTCCTGCGTGGAGCAGGAGGCCGCCGCCTACGGCATCTGCATGGTCATCCCGCCGCTTCGTGTTCACCAACCTCAACCGCTCCCTCGTCACCTCCTCCGACGGGCCCAATCCCACAACCACCACCATGTTCACGACTCGGCACCCCGTGGCGCGGGCACCCCGCTGCCACACGTGCTGAAGCTGTTGCTGCCTCCTCCTCACCACCAGCCCCCACCACCATGTTCACGACTCGGCACCCCGTGGCGCGGGCGCCCGCTGCCACAGGTGCTGAAGCTGTTGCTGCCTGCGTTGCCCACTTACCATGCTCACCGCCAACGATGACTACAACGGTCTGTTCCCTCCCCCTAGACGGCTTGCGCGTTGTCAATCAACTATCAATTGCAGAGCAGCTCCTTGCTAACCGCCGAGCTTGCCAACTGCTAATCTTGAACGAACGTGTGCGAAGGTAGCAGTTGCACGCAAGGACAAGAGTGCATGGCAGTCCTTCTCTTTCTTCTTCTCCCTCTCTTTTTCTATTTCTCCCTTATATTGCTAACCACCTTCTATTTCTCCCTTCTTCTCTGCAGCATGGAGGAGTGGCGTCGCCCGCGTGCAGCCCGTGGGGAAGGTGATGGGAGGGCGTCAAGTGGCGCCCCACCGATATGGTCTCCGCGCGCCCAATACATAAGAGGAAGGAGGTGCGGCCTCGCAGCGGTGTGGCTAGAGGCAGTCGCCAGGAGGCTAGCGGCGGTGGCAGCAAACATGGAACCCTATGGAAAAGGGGCCACCCGGATCTACTCTGTCTCTCTGCTTCTAAGTGTCCTTGGTAGGAATCGACATGTTCTTGACTTTTTGGTAAAAAAAGATTTGATCTTGGAGGGGGAGAAAGCGTAGGAATGGATGAGGATGGGATCAGTTAGCCGATGTCATCCCCTATGCCTTGCTTGAGACTCTTGGGCTGCTGCGGCATTATGGCCATAGCCGTGCCCAACACAGCCATGCTCATTGTAGGAGTTTCTTTAGATGCTTAATTATGGGATTGATTGAGCCCTTTTTTTGTTTTCAGAAGGATGCTAGGCTTGATCTAGCCATTGGTTTATGAACATTGGCCATATCTAATATTATTTCTAAAAGAATTCTTTAGTTGGAAAGATTATTGGTTTTTTAGATTACTGAAATTGTTCTGCACAATTGCTAGCAGCTCTTCTATTCTTCATGGAATCATATTTGTAGCTCCTGTGTGCTGGCTAGCTCAATTGTTACATAATGATTAAGAGGTAGTTATTAGATCCAAAGCAGTCCACTCTTCCAGTTATTTGTCCTGGAATCCTGGAATCCCTTCCCATTGGGACTAGATTGGATGTCTCAACTCTGATTCTCTGTATGTAATTGGAAATCCCAAATCCCCATTTGAGCCCAATTGGAATATGGAAAATTGAACTAGATTGAATTTTTTGTTAACTTGTAATTGCTCATTTGCTCTCTCAGTGTTGAACTATTGAACTAGAGGCATCCGTTCTCCTTAACTATGATGGATTCCAGTGATGGTGGTGGCTTCTAGTAGCATCAACAGTTTCTTGTGGTGGCGGCGTCACATGGCTAATGAGGCGGCAGAGGCACACATCATCACATTGTTTTTCTCTCCCCTTCATGTGCTCTCTTCATTCTCTCTCTTTTGTTCCATTCTTTGTCCCCTACATGTGTGAGTGTGGCAATATTATTGTGCATTTGTGTACGTAGCTTCGGTCTTAGTTTTGATATGTTGATTTTGACGAAGGTTTCATGTAGTGTTCTTCTGTGCAGATGAATCTTGTGAAGGAGAACGATGTGCTCACTATCAGTCCGGTATGTATCAACCTCTCTTTTGGAATATTGATCATAGTGATGCATGATATATGTTTTTTGTGCGCATAATTGTAATGAGAATCCAGTGATTTTTGGTTAGTGGTGTGTGTTTTCACTACCCACTTAATGGAACGTGTGAGAATTGAATAAAGCACTGCAGTTTGGCATCTTAAAAAAACAAAAATCATATGGTGTTTTAGTTAGATGACAACAGAATTATGTTAACACAATAGTGCTGCATTGTTAAAGACAATATCTCACAAAAAACAACCTTGTCAGTCATGCAGTCAAGGGGCTCGCCACATATGAACTTTGGCTTTTATGATCAACTATTGTTGTTGTCTAACCTTATATGATTTTTGCATTACAGTGAGAGCAAAGGGAGAATAATTGGCAATTGTCAATATTTGTATCGAGAATTGGAAGGATTGTTGACATCTCGTATCTTTGGACATACTTGGTGCTTTAGCACATGCATGTACTATCCTTTGTTTTTCATTGTATCTTCGCACATGCATGTACTTTTGTTTTTCATTGTATCAACTCCAACTAACAACAGCACTTTTCTGCCTGTGTTCATGCAGTGATGTTGATCAATTTAGCAAGCAATTTGCTCATCTCGAAGAAAATAGTGGAAATGCGTGTCTTCAAAACTTTCCTTCTTTTCGGTGAGGTGGAAGCAGTCTCAGTAGCATGATCCTGCTTATTGCCTTTGATTGGCGGATCATTGCTCTTTTCTTCTAATGTAATTCAGGAATGGTTGATAGTGTTGTCAATATTGGTTTTACATTCAGAAGTAAGCTCAGAATCTATTCCCCTTATGCAAGCTTCCACATCGCTCACTATAACCTTGGATCAAATGGCTGGTTGAAAGGCTCCTCAGCCTACACAAATTCAGTATTCCAAAGTACAGCAGTATCTTTTGGAATACAAGCTTGGATACTGTAAATCTGAACTGAACAAGAATCTTTAAATTCTTGCCTTGCTACTGCATCATACAAAGAAAACAACGCCTTAGCAAAGAAGGTTGGCACTATAAACCAACATATCACTAGAGTGGAGAGGAAAAAAAATACTCTACATTTTAAATCAAGTTTTCAGAGACATTTATCAGAAAGGAAATGATGTAACTGAAAGTTGGGAAATTGTACCGTAATCTGCTGTCACACATTACCTTCAAGTTTAGGTCCTGAAGTGAGTTTTACACAAAAATTTTGGGGATTGTTCTTTAACCACCCGGACACACTGTAAATCACATGGAGATCAGTTCAATGTTTGTTGACGAACTCCTGAACAGAATTAGAGATTAGTTAGTTGCGGTCATGATGTTACAGTTATCCAAGGGAAATATTCATAGAAAGTGAACCATTACCTCTTGGCATTATTTGATGATACAGAGGAATTCCGATTGAGCCATTTGTATGAAATCTTTTAGAAAAGTGCACACACAATGTGTGGGAAGCTGATACTCCAACGTATTTTATCTTGGGTGGAAGGATGGCCTTCAAGTTGTAACTACGACACGAGTTTCCTTGTCCTCATCGATTAGCTGTTTTTTAGGTAATGGTCACTTGCAAATGACAACCATGAACTATTGAAGGGCAGTCAGAACTGCTTTGCTTGAAATGTAATGTTTTTTTTTCTTTCAGCCTTTGCAGATGCCGCTCATCAGATATTGAGCGGTACAACTCTGGTGATCGTAGTATTTCTTGATGTTAGTTGCCTAGGTTCTGGAATCAATAGAGCTTGATACTTGAATTTTGTTTTTTGACACTTCATTTTGAGGAGCATTAACTGAACTTTGCTATTCTGTTAGTTCCATACATCTTTGTGTAACAACTTAGTATGTTTTAATTGAAATGGAAGTAGTAGTTTGAGATAAATTAAATTATTCATTTATGACTGTTCTCACACTGACCGCCACCTTGTACGAGTATTTGTTGTTCTGTAGCAACGCACAGACACTTAGCTAGTATATATAAAGAAACCTGTTAATATGTAAGCTACTCAGAGATACGATTGACCACAATATTTCAAAAACACAATTAACACATCTAAAACTATATGTATAACATACTTTACAAGACACACCACAACATGGTAACTCTCTCCACTCTCTACTTCCCACCAGATCACCACTGTATGTTGAACCTATGCATTCATAACTATTATATTAATTTCTTATATGTCATTGCATATTTGCAAAATTCTTCATTGTCTCGCTGACAAGGTAGATCTAAGCCCACATATCAGTGAGACGATGAGTAACCATATAAGAGATAATGCAAACTTTTATTTGCATATAAGAAAAATTCATGTAGCTATTTAGTATACAGCATATCCATATTTCCAGGAGTGTTGTACATGTAAAAAACAAGGGGAGATTCCATTTATACCAGTGAGAAGCGGACCGCGATTAATGGTATAAACGAATTTTTGCACAAAAAAATGTATTATTGAGCGATCCTCATCTCTCTCCTAGTTTTTATTTGACCAGAGTAGACTTTATATTTATTTATTGTGGGGAGAGTAGACTTAATATTAACTCGAATGATAGCTACGTCATACACGAGACCTTGGTCCATCCAATATAAACCAAATTCCAACTGATCCACTTGACCACATTTAAATCCTAGTCCACATCTCCATCCCGGATCCGGATCGTTTTGCCAGAGAGCGATCAGCGCTCTGATACAGTACTGTAGGAACAGTGAACCAGTGATATAGAGTTTTTTATAGGGAAAAAACTAGAAAAGATACTGTAGCAATTAATTTTGATTTTTGATTTTTACTCGGAAGGTTGGAGATTGCTCCAACTGCCAATATACCGGAAGAAAATTCCCTGAGGAGCGCCTCACGTGAGGCCTCCCTCGTCCCATTTTTTTCCAATATAACTCTGTATCGACCCAATTCGGTACGTGCAGCTGACCCCGTCAGCAACCCCGTTCCCGTGCCGTGCCGAGCGCCGTCGGTAACACACCCGCGTGAACGCGACGCACCACCACTACCCCGCCGTTACCCACCCTTTATAAGCCGTCGACCCGACCGAGGGGCACGAGCAGCGAAGGGAGACGAGCGCCAGAAGCGAAGGTAACCCACTCAGGCCGGAGCCCAAAATCCAAGCCCGGGTCCACGGGCCGCGTCGCCGGTCATGCCCTTCCTCTCGACGCCGTCGTTCGACCTCTCCGCCGACGCGGAGCCCACTCTCGGCCCGCGCCCTCCCGCTCCCCCCGCCGCTCCCTCGCCTCCTCCCACACAGCAGCAGGGGGCGCCGCAGGTGTCCGAGGCGGCGGAGCGGAGGCTGCGGGAGGCGGAGGAGCGGCTGCGCGAGGCCATCGAGGAGCTGCACCGGAACCACGGCCGAGGGGGAGAAGAGGGGGGCGGGGAGGGGAGAGGAGGGTCGGGGTGCGGGCACGAGGGGGAGTCGTGCGCGGCGCACGCTGCGGGGAACCTGTGCCAGAGCTTCCTGCTCTCCTACGGCGTCCGCGTCGGCATCGGCATCCTCCTCCGCGCCTTCAAGCTCGCGCGCCGCAGATCCTACGCCTCGCTCCTCGACCTTAAGGTCCCCAAATCCTACCTACTCTGCAAAAATTTATCCTTCTTTTTCACCCCCTTGGTGGTGTTGAATTGCCTCATACTTAGATTGGGGTTGGGTTGAATTCGCGCTAGAAATCGGTTGGGTACTTGGGATACTGCTTTTTTCAGACTAAGGAATTTACCCAGCTTTTATTGGAAGCTAGTAGTAAAGAGGTCTTACAAGTACTTACAAACCACAGCTGGGGACAATCAGCAACCATGAGGACAAACGCAGAACAACAGACTGCAAAAGAAGTACTTGGGATACTGTGGATAGTTATTGTACCGTGCATAGTTACTCCCTTTGGGTTGTTTGTTAATTGGAGTATGCACTGCAAGAAGTGCAATGAAGGAATGTAGCAAAGACCAGGCTCATGTTTGTGTGCAGCAGCTGCTGCTGTTACAACTATCACTGTCTGTTTATTGCTTGAATAATCAGTGCTAATCACCCGGTTCTAGTATTTGTGTAGGAGTTAAATATTTTAGCCAGCTGTTGTTGTGTTTGTAGTGCGTATAATAAGTTGATGCCGGAACTCATTTTTTGAACAGTATGTGCCGGAACTCAATTGGATTGCTTTAACTGATGTACAGAGTGTTTCCTGCTATGCATTGAATTGGCCTGTTTCTTGTCTTGAGTTTGCCCACACTTCCCTCCCAAACAAAGAGTGCTCTATTACTACTGTTCTGCCCTTCTCACTGATTCATCATTATTATTATTTTCATTTGCCTTTTCCCCCTTCTATTTTTTTGAATGAGTGAAACAGAAAAGTACAAATTATACCAGAACATTATATAGTACTTACACAATTCTTCTAATTTACAGCAACTGGTTTCGGAGAAAGATCTAATAGTAAGGGAGGAAGCTTGCCGGGTAGGGTTACTTTTTGGTGGATTCACTGGATCATATCATGCACTTCGATGTTTCCTTAGGAGATTTCGGAAAAAGGAAACACCATTCAACGCGTAAGTAACTAGATGCTTTGCTCCTTTGTCTACATTCATCTTATTTGATTTGTTAGGACACATTTTCAATGTAAGTGCACATCTAAATAGGTTCAAAATAGGCTAATTTCTTTTATAAGGTTTTCCTCAAATCATATTCATGACTCAACTGAAGGGCGTGATGGAGCAGATTATTAGCAGGTTCGATGGCAGGCTTGACGATACTAGCACTAGATGATTCTAGTAGGAGGCGCACCCTTTCTCTATATCTTCTAGCAAGGCTTGCTCAGGTCAGCAACAACTGAGCAGTTGCCATGTTTTTTGTAGCAAAGTTGAGCATAAGGTGCCTTATCCTCATGTATTACTGTTTGATCCTTGCAGTGTGCATATAACTCTGCAAAGTCTAAGAATAGATTTCACTTTTGGGGAAGCCACTGGAGACATGGAGATGCATTACTCTTTTCTGTTGCGTCTGCCCAGGTAACAAAATGAAGTTGGCTGACTTCCTTTAATCTGAAGATGATTCTGTTATGGAGGGAAAAAAATGTGTAATCACCTGGGTTATCTTTTCAGGTCATGTATGCTTTTGTTATGAGGCCTGAAAGCTTACCTAAATCGTACCAAGACTTCATCCAAAAGACAGGACCAGTTGCAGAACCTGTTTACAAGGCTGTCAGAGATTGCTGCAGAGGTGGTGCTGTGGATCTCATTGGCCTCTCAGCCTATTTAGCAAGCAAGAAGAATCCGAATCTGATAAATTTAACAAAAAGTCCATCCATTATTCCATGTTCCGTGATTCATCCTGACAGAGCATCGTGCTTGGCTCATAATGTTACTGTCACTTCATCAACATTCAAGAAAACATTCCCTCTGTACTTCTCATTGACATTTGTCCCCTTCGTTGTTCTACGTCTTCAAAAGGTAACTTCTCCTCTATATATTTAAAGATTTTTCTGTTAAATTTAGCATAATGTAGCCTCTTATTATCTATTATTCTGTAGTATGACTTATCTGTTCATGCATATCCATCTTCTATGTCAATCTAATACATTAAATTTGACGATCAAATATTAGTTCTTGGAATCGCCAGCTGCAACTTGTTGGCGTGCTCTTGTGGGTGCAGTTCGCTCTACTACCTTTTTGTCTACATTTGTCACTCTCTTCCAGGTAATTATCGATAACAGTAGTGTATTTCTTCACGCATAACTGTTTCATGATTTTAATAGCTTTCTGGCATCATTGGTAGGCTGTCATCTGTTTGCACCGTAAAGTTGCAAATAAAGACCACAAACTTGTGTATTGGTTTGCTGGTTTAATGTCTGGTCTTTCGATTCTTTTGGAAAAGAAGGTTAGAAGAGCTGAGCTAGCTCTTTATGTACTTCCCCGTGCTGGAGATTCTCTATGGTGTATATTGATCAACCGCCACCTACTCCCAAATATTAAAAATGCTGAGGTAATTTTCTTTATTGCTCATTTTCTGTTTCACTTCAAGAGAGAAGTTACATAAAGATTGTTAGTATTCTATCTTCTAATTTGTGTACTTCAGTTCAACTTAGTCTCATGTGAAAGAGATGGTGCGACTAGCATTGTCCTTCCCACAAGAATCCAAAGTTCCATTGTGTAGCACAATGTGCCTTTTGCTATGATGGCTGGAAGGGGTCTTATAGTACATAATCATGTTTGAACTTAGTACTTAGTACGATCATTCTAACAGCTTTAGATATCTAAAAGGATAGCACCATGAATTGTGATCTTTTTAAGTTCCTGATATGATAGTTCTTGGATGGTAACCAATAATGACAATAACTAATTAAGTGCTGATTGCCAGCCAGCTACTCATTTGTCCCCTGTCTGACACAGCCAGTTTTGGTCAGTGCCTGGAGATAGTTAGTAACCTTGGGATTTTGAAATTCTCACTTTCTATTTTGATTTTTTTTTCAAACAACGTTCAGAAGTACCACATTTAAATGTGAGAAACTCCTAAAATTTGTACGAGTTGAGCATTAGGAATGAAAACTCTGCATTTGCTAGCTAGTTGGTTTTGTTAAAACCAGCTAATATTGTTATCTCTGGCTATTCTTGCATAATGTGGAGTAAAAACTGTGAGCTGACTTGTTTTTAGAGAACTGGCTAGCTATGGTCATGTTTTCTGGCCTCAGCGTTAACAATCCAGTAAGTTGGGATTGAGAACCTTCGATGCTGATACTATGAAATACAGTCTGTAGGTGTTAGTTATTTTCCCTCTTGGTATTATTTTTTTGTTTGCCTGCTTTACTTCTTTTAGCATTCTGGATCCACCGATCCAGATATCAGGTAAATTTCATATTCAGCTGATTCAATGACAGAAACTTGTCAAACATGGCAGGTGGCTCTTTTCTGCTTGTGCATGGGAGGAATCATGTACTTTCTGGAGTATGAGCCAGACACCATGGCTCCATTCCTTAGAGGCCTGATCCGGCGCTTCCTGGCAAGCAAGATAAGCAACCCGAGCCCGCCCCCCAATCGCAACGCCTCCTACTCCTACCTTAAGACGCTGAACGCATTGGAGCAACCAAGAACACAACCAGCCCCAGAGAACGGCCTGACAACATCAGAGAAGTACGACCTTGAATCAATTCCTGGACTATAGAGTTTAGACATCACACACGAGGTAGCTTGCGTCTCTGTTTGTACACTTGGAAATCAACAAATCCTAACCAAAAAAACATCTAATGTCGGATGTGCCATACACATGAATGGGTGGGTTTGAACTCTATACGATATGGGGTATGGTGTTTTAGTGTCCCTTACACAGATAAATAAGAGCGTCACGTATTTGTTACGAGTGGAGCGGTCTAAAGCGTTTCTCGGTGGTTCTTATTTTGTTGCATATCCGACCAAGCTGTATCTATGCTATAAGATAATTGCAAGATTACGGGAGTTGTTGAGCAAAAATGGCGTCTGTTTCACCACATTACTGATCGTGCTCGATCATTTAATCCTTTTGTCACATTATTCAGAATGGGTCCCACATGCTGTAAATCTTCTGCTACCCTGCCTTAGCTCATGGCTGCGTACGTGCGCGGATTGTAATCCTGCTTTTGAGCAACTAGAAGGTCACGCGCCGTCAGAACCCATCGATCATGGAAACGATCCAAAGGTTGTGTTGAGCGGTCGTAGATAGCGCTGCCTACAGTCAATAATTATATTAGTGGTTTGAACAATCTAACAGTCTAAGAGTAATGACAGATTGATGTGATATCCGTTGGGAATTACGTTTAATGAAGACAACAAAAATGGCTATTCTCTGCAAACATTGATAGCTGTTCTGATGGAAAGATTGAAGTGTTGATATTTTTTGTAAGTTGATATGGCATGAAAGATAGAACTAATGGAAGTAGAGACCGCTAGCATCGTTAGACCTTAGCGCGGTTGAGTGGCCGCGCGCAAACAAGTAAAGCGATCAAACGAAGAGGAGCGCCGTAGGCCGAAAGAAGCAGAGGGTGTTCCTGGAACAAACAGGAAATAGCATCACCACCAAGCGTAATCAAAACAGAGCAATTAGATTTGTAAGGAGCATTACTTTGTTACCTTCAGGCATCTCGGCGACAACCCAAAGAAACCTCTCCCGCGACGCCGAAGCACGAACTGAGCGGGCGAGGAGGAAATGCAGAAGCACAAACTTCCAGGTGAAGAGAATTAATTTAACCCTCTTAAATGATGTCCAAAAAATAAAGTAACTATAGAGCAAAACCATCACTAAATTCAGAATAGAAACACCATGAGCATCGAAAGAAACAGCAGGAGTTCTACTACACCTTGTTGATGAATTTATATGGATTCTATCTATGCTGCATATTCTATCTACCTACATCAAAACCCATCTTGATGGATAATTAAGTTACTAATGCAATGGCAACATAACGTTAGGTTACTAATGTAATGGTAACACACACGCATTCTTTGACATAAAGATCTAGTAATAAAGAAAGGATCTAATGTAACCCAAAAACCTAGTGAACATACCTAGCAGTTCCATGTGCTAGCGAAGGAACCCCACAACAACTGACACTGAAGAAACCCCACAATGAAGTGTACTCACATTTTGGAACTGCCGTCAGTAGGAGGGCAGCGATCCCCTTCTATTAGGTCTGAATCAGAGGCCATCAAATTCAGAGGCCATCAGTTCAGATCAGGGTTTCATATAAACTAATTTGGTTGTAGAACCTCAAATCAGATCTTATGCATGAAAACAAAAGAAATCTGAAAGCGACAGTTTATACCTCAATTTGAGTTCTCCCCTTCAGGTTAGCAAATATGTGGAGTTGTAAATGATATATACGCATCAAAACTATGGAAGAATAAATATAACTTCCTAAGTTTATTTTTCTTTTCCAGAATTTTTTTTGACATATCTGAATATCAAGATATATCAAGTACTTGAAGTACCTATTGACTGACAAATAGATCAGTGGATATCTAACAATACGCATTCATGTGTAGTTTCATTGCACATGTGAACCACAGAACAACCGTGAGGCTTATAGGAACAATAGGTACTTTTACTTGATACCTATGTAATGCATTTCAATGAACTGATTTGATTGTCATATCACAACAATTGATATGACATTGGAAAAGCTCAGCAAGGTAGCTGGTACTAATCATATTGGCTGCCAAGCACATGGTAAATAACCTTGTACACTTCCAACCCAATCGCATTTTGTTTCATATGTTTTAAAATTTTAATACCTGATGAGCTAACCATGAGAACAAGACGCTCTCTATTTGTGCGGACAAAGGTTTGGCAAGCCTGGAACATTGCCTATGGACCCACCCATGATCCAGCAGGCAGACCATAACTCTTTCCAGTTTGAAGTAAATAAAACATGATTAAGCAGCAATTGGGCAATGGCCAACTCCGTAGAACAATTGAGAATTGTATAAAGTCAATGACGGAAAACATTACCAAGACTCAAGGACATTCCGATATATCTCGGAAGCAGCAATATAGTTAGGGCATGTTTGGAACGGCTATGGTTTTTTTTTTTTTTGAAAAAATGGTTTCTGGTTAGACTGTAAGGCTGAACGGCTGGACTGAAGAGATTTGATGTTTGGTTGTCTAGTTTTTAGGTAGACTGGTTGTAGCTTCCGAGATGGGAGATGTCTGAAATGCCTCTGAGGACAGTAATTGCTTGTTTGATGTCGTTTAACGCAATTAACAATATTTAACGACAACAATCGACAATTGATGACTACTAACTACGACTAACGCCATTGACGACAACTATCTCAATTGACGAGAACTACCGCAATAAACGACAACTACTGCAATTGATGATAATTAAATGCAATTAACGATGATTACCGCAATTGATCGCAATGAACGATGACTGCTGCAATTGATCGCATTCAACGATGATTAACGATAATATACCACAAACAACGTAATATACCACGATTAACGACAATATACCACAAACAATGTAATAAACCACAATAAACATATTTAACGATAATTATTATAATAAACACTTATTACAACAAATAATTATTACAATGAAAAAATATTACAGTGAATAAAACAAACCAAAAAATGTGCACAATTATTACAGTGAATAACAAATACAACAATTATTTCATTTACATTGAATAGTGAACATAATTAAATTTACAACCAAAAAGAAGAAGAAGAAAAGAGTCGGCAGCGATGCCGGGAGAGGAGGGCGCTGGGGGAGGAGGTCAGGGCCGGGAGAGGACTTGGGGCGGCGGGAGGAGGGAGGAGGAGGAGGGCCGCGAAAGGAGGGAGGAGGGCGGCGAGAGGAGGAAGGAGGAGGGCCGCGGGAGGAGGGAGGAGGGAGGAGGAGGCTGAAGAATCTAGACCCACTATTATGAGTTACTAGAGTATTTTAGTGATTAATGAAAAATTCATATATGAGACTAACACTTCTATTGATATACCTATCGTGTAGTCTTATTTGGATGAAAATATGAAAATCATGGAGGTATGCATTCGGCATCATAGTCTTATATCTTGTTGCATTCCTTGGATCCAAAATGTAGGTTGAACTCCACTAAAAATATAACTTAAATATGTGCATATGTTTTAATTACATATTCATGTATGTACACATTTAGGGGAGAGTTTACTCTATGTTTTGTGGTTTCATTAGTATTGATCCATATTCCTTTATCCACTTATATTAAGGTTCTCTACTTTGAAACATATCCATTGAGTATATAAAACTTGTGTAATTCATATATACTCATATTGCTTTATATTCAATTATTTGTAATTGTGATGGTTGTCATCGATTACCAAAGAGGGAAAGATTGAAGTATCTTGACCCACCATTATGAGTTAATGTTATGTTGTGGTAATTAATTACAATCACATTGTGGAACTAATATTTTTCATGAGCTGGTGAACTAGGTTGAGTTCCATGATGATAATGACTTGGGATGACATCATGAGTTGATCGGCATCAAGTCAAAGTTCAAGAAGAGAATATCCATCATGTATTGATGGAAGTTAAGTGAAGGATGCATCATGTGTTGATTTATATCAAGATCTCAAAGAGAAGATGATCATTAGTTGATCATCAAGTCGAGAGAAGACCCATCATGTGTTGATGGAGGGCACGTGAGGAAGATCATCATGTGTTGATGATATTCAAGTCAAGAACCCGGATTTGAAGTGAAGATGTGCGTCATCAAGCTTCAAGTGTATGCGCAAGACAAAGGTATGACTAGCCAAGCTAAGGATGTGTTCCTAGTCTTTTTGTCTTGGTGTTTGGTTGAAAGACCGGATTGCTAGTATAGGTTACCGTACTATTAAGAGGGGTCTTGACTAGTAGCTTGAGTTTGTCATGTGTTGATAGCTCATTGTACTTGCTCTAACTCGTGTTGGCATGTTATCAATATTTGCGAATGTATTTTGCAAATGGCCGTAGCTCATGCATAATCCTTGTAGCATGTGACTTTAGTTTTTGAATGTGTTTTGCAAATAGTTTAGGTCCATGTACCATATTCCTAGTGGCGTCTATTCTAAAAGTCGGTAAATGTGTTTTGCAACTTGTTAAGAATCTTGCCTTCATCCCTTGTGTCCATCGCACATCAATTGGCAAATGTATTTTGCAAATTGAGTTGAACCGAAAGTCAACTATGCTTTTCTCAGAAAAACCAGTAGTACCAAAGTTTTCTTGGCAGTACTACCGCACAGCGGTATGACCGGGAATGTGGTGCTGTACTACTGCAACCCGATCGGACTGAACCTTAGTTGGTTGTATGTGTTTTCCAGAGAGACACCTTTTGGAGCGTGTTTGCTCTCTTGGAAGGCGGTAGTACCGAGGTTCATTTGGTGGAATTACTGCATCGCGGTACGACCGCATATCCTGAGCGGAACTACCGCACACCGGAAGTTTCAAAACTTAATTGGCGGTACGTTATTTCCAGATTAGGCTAGTTTGAACCTCTAAGGGAAGCGGCAGTACCACCCTATGGGATCGGAAGTACCAGAGAGCGGAACTACCGCATAGTCAACGGTGGTAGTACCACGCCGCAATTCCAATGGCTAGTTCAGAGGTATTAATTTCGTCTGCTATAGATGTTATTGTGCATTCGGTCGAAGTGCGATAATACTGGCCGATGAACGGCGGTACTACCACTCGTGCTGATTTTTTTAGAATCTTTCCTCAAAGGTTGCTGGTGTTATATTCATTCCCTTGAGCAAAGAGCAAGTTCTCTACACTTTTTTTGTGCATGTGCTACACTTAGTGAGCTTAGAGAAGAAACCCTAAGTGTATGTATTACATTAGGTAGTGGATTGTGTATCCACTTGAGATTAGACACTTGATTTATTCAAGTGAGCGTCTTCGACTTATTACTCTTGGTGTTTGCCGATACCTAGATGACTTGGAGGAGTTGCGCCGGTGATCTTCTCAAAGAAGGTTGTGAGAAGACCCAGGCGGTTGTGAGTGGTTTGGTGCTCGTCATCTCCGAAGTAGAGGAAGAGCAACCCCAAGTGGAATTGAGGTGTTTGGCTTAATTCGTGGAGCCGGTACAATTAGTTTGGGCTTACCTCAATGTCGATTAGGGGAGACTGGCAAGTCTCCAAACACCACAGTAAAACATCATTGTGTTTTGTTCTCTAGCGATTTATTTTGTGTAATTTACATTCCTAGAATTAAATTGCTTACATATCTTTGTATATTTGCTATCATTGACATAGTCTTACATTGTTGGTGCACTTAGTGAGATTAGTTGTTTTAGGCCTTAATTGTGCAAAACTGATTTGACTTACTCTTTTGCATTAGAAATCAGTTTTAACCTAAAGTTTTTAAAACCGCCTATTCACCCTCCCTCTAGTCGGCCTCCTCGATCTTACAGAGGTACTACTACATAAAGGGTCGCCACAGACGGTTCTAAACTGTCTTCACAAATAGTTTTTGAACCATCTGGAATTATATGTCTGTGATAAGAAGTGGTTATCACAGACGGTTTGTGAGCCATCTTTGTAAGTCACATCACATACGGTTTTGGGTCGAAGCCGTCTGTGAAGTCCCACTATCACAGACTGATCAACACAAGCGCTGGTCGAAGACAGAAGAACATGTATAAACCGATGAACACGAACAAGTCGAACACAATGTCCAGAATCACACGTCAGCAGAGATGACTAATCTTTCTTGGAATAGATTTGATTTATTATTACTCAATCATGTTCTATGACTACAAAGTACTCTAATGGCACCCCTCAAACCCTAGCATGAACACCAAAGACTCTCTGACAAAAGTCATCGCCGCCGCAAACAACCTCTCGTAACAATTGGCCTCTTCCAGCTTTTATATGCTAGGGCCTTAAACCGTGTCAAATGGGTGAAACAGAACGACACGAGCCGTTTAGGCACAGTCCGTTTGGCCCGACATATTAAACGGCTTGTGTCGTGCCAGCCTGCGAGCTCAGCCATAGACCCATAAACGACACGCTGAGCTCACGGGCCATGACGTGTCGGCTCGAGCACGTTTAGCCAGACGAGCCAGGGTAGGTCAGTTTAGTCCATCTCGGCTCAATTTTTTTTTTGAAAAATTACAATAATTCTAGAAAAAATGTATAAATTCAAATATACCAATTAACATTAAAAAATGAGTTTTGTACCCACAAAAAGAGACAAATATATTAAAAAAAATATAATAATGAGCTTTATTAATGTTTAGATGATTGCCTCGTTAAAAACTTTGCTAAGTAAACACTCAACATGAAAAAACCTTAGCAAAGAAAAAAAAGTATAGCCTGTAGCTATGCATACATCGATATTCTAAGTGTCGTTGTCTAGGAAAAAATTGTCGAACGCGTCTGTCAATTCTGTATTTTCTACATAGTGCGATCTCATGCATCAACTTGCTCACAGTCTTTCACAGTTAGAATTATTTTCACCATCTCACTTGTGAGACTTGTTCTTCTTTCCTCTAATATTCTTTTAGAAAGACTGAAAGCTGACTCAGGAAAAACCGTCGAGAGACAGGAATAGTTAATACATCCCACAGTCGAGACAGGAACAATTAATACATCACGTGCTAATATGGATAACATTGGATATGTTATCTTATGCTCATGCCACCATTGTAAAATATTGAAGTGCTCTTCCTAGTAATCCACGGTATCGTTGTCCATATAGGTGGATAGTTACCTACTTCTATGGTGGGTGATGTATCTTGCTTCAAAACTTGACATTGTAGAACCTGAATCCCTGGAGGAAGAACCTGCACCCTATATTTTGCCCCACGCAATTTTGTTCTTATCTGTGGTGGGTGGTAATAGAGGTCGTTGCAAGCAAATTCCCTGAAACTTTAGTTCGTACTTTTGATAAACATCGGACAATTTAGTATGAACATCTAAAAATAGTTAGAATAATCTATGCTTAACATCACTTAGAAGTTGAAGAACATTAATGAATCCTCGAAGTTTAGCTCTGGGATCTAAAATAAATGCAAATGCATACACACATAGGATATCTTTCCAATATTTAGTTTTCATAGCAGTGATAGCCTCTCGTAACGCTATTTTATTTTCATGAGCATTCAGGTGACTAGCAATATTACGATATGATGCACAATTAAAGAAGATATTAAATAATACACTGCGGTTAAAGCAACAGTGGAATCATAGTGAGCAACTACACTTAGATAATCCTCTCTAGCCCGACCACTCCATATGTCCGAGGTCTAAGCCACCGAAAATGTACATATATTAAAGAGTTCTTTTAATTTAGCACGACGATCATTATAGTATTTAACTAGATCTTTTGTTGTTGTTTGTCTAGAAATTGTAGAAAATCTAAGATTATGTATAGTCCTAAGGAAATTTTCAAACGCTTTAGATTCAACAAAGTTTAAAGGTAGATCTTGTCAAGCAATTAAACGACAAAGAGATTCTCGAGCTACCACATGACTATAATCTCATCTACGTATTGTACCGACGGTGTTAAACTGTAGCTATGTCTGCCTCACAATCAATTCTTGTTTTGCTTTACATCTTGCAGCGTGTCTAATCAAGTTCCCCATTCCACCTGAAGACTTTGCAAACAATTTATGATGACAAATTTTACAAACAACAAATCTTACCTGGACTTCATTTTTGTATGGCTTGAATTTCTTAACAAAATCTGCCTAAACTTTCAATGTACTGAACTTGAATCTCTTTGCTCCGGTACGTGCATACACAGAGGCACTCATAGAACCTAATGATGGTATTGATTGCTCTTTCGTTTCTGCCACATTCTCGAGTGATGCAAGATCATCAGGTAAAATTCCAAAATCAGTAATAGGAAAATTATCATAATTTTCCATCGAGAAAATTGTAAACAAAAAATTACACTGTTATTTATTTCACCTTAGTACAACAAATGAGAAAAATAAAAATCTACAAAAATCAGTATTGTTGCCTCTTTTCTTAACTGCAACTGGATTTCAAAATTCTAAATATTTGGCAAAATATTTCAAATCTTGCCAAATTATCACAAAGGGGGTCCAAATTTTCACAATAAAGTTCCAAGAAGACGATTAAGGTTGGATGGTGGCTAAATGAGGTGGATTTGCTGCCATTTATAGAAGCTCCCCAACGGCTAGAAAATTCAAAAATTCGACAGTTTTCCTGCCTATCGGACCGAAATTGTGCCTAACGAGCCAACCGTTAACTAACCGTAACATGTCTAAACAGGTTGTGTCGTGGTTAGACCGTGTTGTACCAAGCACAATACTATGCTTTCTAGGACAGACTGGCTCGCTGGGCCAACGTCGCATCCTAAGCACATCGCGCACAGTCGGGTCAGACCAGTATAACACGATTATGTGATTGGTCAGGCCGTGTTTGAACAAGCCAACAATACCATACTTTGTGTCGGTCTATATAGAGACAACATATTTGGTCACCTCTACAGCTAACACCGAAGTTACAGTGCTTCAATCATCCAAGTCCGAACCTAAGACCTAAACTGAAACTTTTGGACTTGACGACCAGTAGAACTCGAACGCTGTTCATATTCTCTGGCGTCCACTCTCCAATCCGGTGGCCAGTGCGACGCCTTCCCCGAACAACGAGCACAGGAATCCCCGGAAATGAAATGAACGAAACATGAATAAAATTGAATACGAGAAGGAAACTAAATTCAAATCCATATCCTGAGACGCCACGACGGGCGGCCGGGAAGCTCGGACGGGGCGGCGCTCCTCCTCCACGCCAGCCGCCTTCCTCTTCCTGTCGCCGCAGCTCCCGCCGGCCACCGGCCCGCGCTCGAGGAACCCGCAGAACCGCCGGAACCATCTCCCCCTTGCGGATCGAGCCGCCCGAGCAGATCTCGAACGCCTGCGCCCTCTCGTAGTACCAATGGCTCCCAAACTTGGCGCCGAGGAGAAGCGCGGCGACGGCGACGGCAACGGCGAGGCGGTGCGCCGTGGCCGGCTCGACCAGGAGCCCGGCAGGAAGCGGGTGAGGTACAACTACACCCCCCGCAAGGACGCAACAGCACTCGTGCATGTAATGGCTAGAGTTCAAACCGCGCAACTCATGCATGCTAACTTTTGTGCTGCTTCTCCCAAACGCCCATTTTTTTTCTCTTCCCATTTCAGCCCAGAGTTTCCTCTAAACCGCAGCTCGGTTAGACCCTGATTCATGCAAAACACAGGCAAAGAGCCCAAACAAAACCAAAAATCGCCCCCAGAAAAAAAAACGAAAACAAGCCAACCGACGCCCGAAAGCTTCTCTTAAAGAAAACTGCATTTTTTTTTTCTGGGTTCCTGGGTGGGCGAATATTTCGGGAATGATTCCTACCGGCGCACAGCACAATTCCAATCCCATATAAAACAAGCCCGTCTCTCTCACAGCCCACTCCTCTCCTTCCTCATCTCATCGCCTGCGGTTCTGCTTTTTTTTTCGTTTGTGCTTCCGGAGTCTCCCCTGCGCTTTACCAATTCGCGTCATCGGTTCTCGGAAAGATGGAGCAGACGTTCATCATGATCAAGCCTGACGGCGTCCAGAGAGGCCTGGTAATCTGATCTTTCTTTCTTCCAGTTTTTTAAAGAAGATTTTGTGGTTAGGATTTAGGAATCAATTGAATCTCGTACTCGGTAGTTGTCTGTAAGATTTCGAGTTATTTTCCTGGGTTTTGGTACCGTGTTTCGTGGATTTTTATTGGGGAATTGTTTTCTGCAGATTGGAGACATCATCAGTCGGTTCGAGAAGAAAGGATTCTACTTGAAAGGTAAGGGTGCTCTGTTCCCTTCTCAATTTGATTGTAGGACCTACCTTTTTTTTCTGTCTCTTTTGTGTTTCTCGATCTTATTTTGACAAAGAATTGTTCCAGTTAGACACTTAGACTTGGAGAGCACTGTCTAATGCTACCTTGAATCTGTTTCAACTGGCTAGGTTGGGTTGTATTTTGTGAGAACAGAGCGATATGGTACCTGGAAACTTAGATGGAGTTCTGATTTGATGGAAATGCAAGATCTTTTTGGTTCGCTGATAATTGGTTTCTTTTGATTAGGGGACAGCAGATGGTCCTAGTACTATAAAATTTAGTTCATCTGCTGATGTGTTGTAAAGTCTAATCATGCATGAATTAGAAATTACTATAAACAAGATCGTAAAAGAGGATACGCTATTAATTCCAAAACAAAGACTCCTTTCTTTGGTTGAAGAAAAGACTCCTAGTTGTGCATGCCTGTTGTTGAAAACAAAACAGCCTTCATACTGGGAGTAGAGTTCAATTAGTGCTTTTGCAATGCATTAAATGTACCTCTTGCCCATTCTGTATGAAGGGAAAATTATTGTCTTTTAATCGAAAAACCGCAATATGTGTTATACAGTGCAATGAAAGAACAGAGCAAAGAATTCTTGGCCGTGCAGTAGGTTGTGAAAGATCAAATGCAAGTCTGTAACAACCCATTTAAACGAGAATTCTTCAAGATGGAAGCAAAACATCATGTGAAACTTATTTTAAGTTCAAGTTTCTTTCTGTTTACCTTGGTGAATCATCCATAAATAGTCCAGATACAAATATATTTGGTTGAGGGACGGCTGTGTTTATGAATTGTCTATGTTGTAATGCAGGGATGAAGTTTATGAATGTGGAGAGGTCATTTGCACAGAAGCACTATGCTGACCTTTCTGATAAGCCCTTCTTCCCTGGGTTGGTGGAGTACATCATTTCTGGTCCTGTTGTTGCAATGGTGTGGGAGGGGAAGGATGTTGTCTTGACTGGCCGCAGGATCATTGGAGCCACCAGGCCTTGGGAGGCAGCCCCTGGCACCATCCGTTGTGACTATGCTGTGGAAGTTGGCAGGTGAACAAAGCTTTCTTGGTCACTATTTCTTGATATTTTCATGAACTCATGGTATTTTTCTTCATATGGTTGGATATCCTTTGTAATCGAAATTGTAGCTTGAGCTTTTCCGATTTATCCTTTGTAATCGAAATTGATGGTTTAGTCTAATTAAATGTGTGGGCTATGGGTTTCCGTAGTTTACCAGTCAAACACAAGGTATCAAGCATACATTGTGTGCAAAGTGATGATATGTTCCGTCAATCCTAATGCATGTATTCACGTATATCATCCTTGTATATAGGTATCTTGTGTATGTAGATGATAACTGGTTTGTGTTTAATGACAATATTAATGTCACAGTTGCTTATTTTATATTACACCTGTTCATAGGCAGCCCGGCCTGATTTTCCCAGCTCACGCCCCAATTTCCAGGCCACAAGCCCGGCTCGAAGCCCAAAACACCCGATTACATTAAATAAATTATTACAAATATTATTTTTATTCAGGAAAATATTTTAAAAACAATAGTTTACTCGGGGGAAATATTTTTTAACCGAGAAACAGGGAAAGCGACCTTTTTCAGGCTTCAGGCCGGCCCTGGGCTTGCACTATGTCTGGCCGGGCCGGGCCGGGCATTTTCTATGACCAGCCCGAAGCCGTCCCGACATTTGAACATGTCTATTTTATATTATGCAAAACATGGTGTTAATTTTGTAGCCTCTGTTGAACAATGAACTATGGTTCATGGCCTCCTGTTTGTTTAATCCTGTAATCAATTTGTTGCTTCTTATGTAGGAATGTCATTCATGGAAGTGACTCCGTGGATAATGCAAAGAAGGAGATCGCCCTTTGGTTCCCTGAAGGTGTAGCGGAGTGGAAGAGTAACCTTCACCCTTGGATCTATGAGTCTTGAACTTCAAGGCTATAATTACCTCTTTATGCCTGGTTTCTTAAAAATTGAGTTTTGTCTTAAGAGTTATCAGCTGGCTCTGGGTATTGAATCGTAATCATAATTATTTTGTGTGATACATCACCGCTAAATGTGCCTGAACCTGTATGGCTCTCGAGTTTCTGGATTTCCGCCTGTTTTAATGTATTGTGATGGTCAAACAGCTGACGTGATCTGAAATAAAACAAGCAGGCCAGTTTTTTGTTAGAAATGTCGGATCAGTGCAATTTCTTTGTCTTAAAAGAACTGGAATTTCTTTTGCATTTGACAGTTTCTAGAAATTTGAGTACGAGATCCTAAGTTTCATTTCTTCGTTGAAACATAAGTAATATTATGTGACCATGAAGTTCTTATAAGATGTCGGACCAGCTAGTAGTTCTGACCTCTGAATCTAACTAGAATTTTTGGGCAAAATTACTGGAATGCTTGGGAGATATCATTCATTCTGACTGTTTCAGTTCCCCCCAGAAGCTAGGGGTAGTGAGTAGCGGTGAAAACGGTTCAGATAGTTTCCGACAGATCCTGACTGTTTTCGAATAAGCAGGCTCATATATTTTTTTGGATAGTACTGGATTGGAGGCAAATACGGTTTTTTTTTAATCGAAAACGAATACGAATTTGGTAGCTCACTATCAGTCGAATCCGGATCCGGATTATCCTTATATTCAGTGGGCCGAATATCCACAGTGTACATCCCATGTTTCAGCCCAGCCTGTTTGCGTGATACTTTATAGCCCATTATACATTAACATATACATCAATACATGGAGTGAGGGGAGGAACCCTAGCTAAAGATATGAAGAATTTGTGAATGTTTGGATCAAATAAACTAGTTATGTGTTTCAGTTGGTTTTGTGAGTACATTTTAAGGTGTTTTGATGTTTCCCTGAAATATTTGTGATCGTATTCGTTTCAATTTGTATTCCCTCCATATTTGTATTAGATATTATCCGTAATTGTTTTCATATCCAATGTATTCGTATTTGTATCTGCATCCACGTAAAAATATGATCGGTATTATCCGTCCATATTCGATCCGTTTTCACCCTGGTAGTGAGTAGTGACAAGAATAGTGGTGAAGTATCAGGTAAAAATGCCCATCTTTCTATAAATCTGACATTTTCGTTTTGGACCGTTGGATTGTGTACCAACAGCTAGATCGCACACATCCCTTCTCACCTCGGATCATTTTGCCAAAAAAAAAAAAAAAACCCCTCCGATTCTTCTCACATTTACTCCTCAATCCTCGGCCTACACCTGGACTTCCTTTTTCTCTCTCTCTCTCTCTCTCTCTCTCTCTCTCTCTCTTGTCTCCATTCTATATCTCCCCCAACCGCGAGGAACATGTCGCCGAGGAGGATGGACGTGGACTAGCACGGAGGATGGCAGCGGCACGGCATTTTCATGAAATGGCTTAAGTGTGGTTTGTCGGATTTCATCTTCAAGATTTTGCAAGGAAATTGCACAAACTGAACCAAGAAATATTCTTGAAGAATTTGAGCTTCAAGAAATTGCACGAGCCAAGAATTTTTTGGATTTCGGATTCATCAGCGGTGTAGGGGAAAATTACAAAAAAGAAATCGTCTTCAAGGATGTGGATCTTGTGCTCATGTGGTGGGATAATTTTTTTTAAAATGGGAAATCAAAGAAAAAATCACTATAATTTTTTGGTACCCGTACACAGAGCAAGCTTGTATACAAACACAAATACACGATCCTCATCTTATATTAATCAGCAATGGAACACAAAATCAGGAGATATTGTTGTTTAAATTGGGGGGAATTGAGAAATTGCAATAGAAAAAGAAAGAAAAGAAAAGAAATAAAAGGCAAAAAATGAATCAGCGGTGGCAGTGTTGGGACGCCCGACTGGCGAGGCGGCGAAGTCAAGGACGGCCGGATCGGGAAGCGGCGACGATGGCAGTGCAGAGGAGCCCTAGCTAGGGACGTGGAGCCAAAGAAGCTTAGTGACGAGGATTAAAACCTCTATTTATTGTTTAGTATATAGAGACCATATGTCTTCATGGTTGTAAAACCCTAAGGCTAACGACCTCACTGGTCGTAAGAATTCCAGAGGTTATATAGTACCCGATCTGGTCGGACATGGTTCCAAACCTAGTCTCCGACCAGTTAAATGCTCATAAGGTTTTGAACTGATGTCTGGATCTACGACCAGACATATGCTTTACCGTGTGACGAATGGAATATGTGTTATATATTCCATACCACGCGATGCTACGATACTGAAATACGGTTACATGACTCATTGACATATAACCGCACAACAGTTGATACATTATCAACTGACACCTCACTTCGACTAGACGCGTTGCTTCCCGAACAGACGTCTCCTCCAGAGACAACTGCCAACCCTTCATCAACTACATAAGGAGGAATGCGGACTGAAGTTGGAGAGGCCAGAACAATGAAGATCATTTGGGAGACACCCTCAAGAGCCTTGTACTCCCGAATTAGTCTTTAGTCTAAGTTATATACACTCTTTGTAATAGCCAGTTCAAAGCAATAAAGAGCAGTCTCACTACTTTCTAGAAGATACGTGCTATTTTCCTCTTTTCATTCATATATTCATAAGATCGGCGATTTGATCGTCGACACTTAGGTTGTCGATGTGCCACCGGCGTTGAGGTTGGCGTCCTCCATGCCGACGGGATCCCCAGGGGGGGGGGGGACGGGCGGAGAGATAAGGGGTAGGGGACGGTGGTAGTGCGGGGTCGAGCGGATCCTATCGAGTTTTATGCACCAATCAATTCACCCAAAAAAATCTTAAGCTAATGAGAAAAGACGGACAATTCAATTATACTTTAACCGATCCGGTGACGGCGGGCTCGAGGGCATATAGATCCAGTGGCGGCGATCTTGGGGGTGGGCGGGCTCGGCAAGATGAAGGAGAGGGAGAGGGGGGAAGAGAAAGAGAGTGGGGCGAGGGTGTGCGATGGGAGATGTGTTTTCTGAAAATATATCGTAGTTGTGGATACTTTTTGTAAAACATGTTTAAGTGGTGGGAGGGGAAGAGAAAGAGAGTGGGGCGAGGGTGTGCGATGGGAGATGTGTTTTCTGAAAATATATCGTAGTTGTGGATACTTTTTGTAAAACATGTTTAAGTGGTGGGATGAAGTGAGAAATCTGACCGTCGGTACATAATCCCACGGTTGATATTGGAAATTTTCAGATTTTCAACTTTTGCCCCCATTTTCACCAGAAATGCCCTCCAGGAATAGTGTGAATGCTGAGTTTAAAGGTACAAATATCATATTTTTGAAACTAAATTTATAAGAGTGCTGATGATTACGGAAGCGCCTTCATTTTACCACGTGAATATGATTTTTCACCTTAGAAGTCGAAAAATATCTTCAATAAAAAGTGTGAAAGTGAACTAAATTTCATTTCGACTCCTATTATCTTTCAAATGGATGGTAGCACAACCCCAGTACATGAAGTGAGACCAAGAAATACTATCACAAGATAAATATACCATCTCAGTAGAGAAAAGTTTGGATACGACATGCTGGGGTTAATTAGGTCGCAATCAGAAGTAGCAGGTTATGATGATATTTAACTAGAATTTCAGATCATTCAAGTAAGCTTCTGAAAATACAGGACAAAGCTTCTGGTAGTGAAGTCATGTGTGGACGTGTCTCGTGCTTGCTCTCTTGCTCTTCTTCGGGAACATGTGGCTCCAAATCTTCCTGCTTTCCGAAACCTGAAACCCTAAAACCACTACTCTCTCGCACAGTCAATATGGCGCCAACTCTCCAACTCCTGTCCATGAAACGCCTGCCATTGCCATGGCGCTGGCCACAATGCCACACCCTCCTCCATCTCCTCTCCTCCACTTCACCCATGGCCCCATGCTCATACATTCGACGTCGCCACCGCTGCAATTCCGTGGCCGCCAACGCCGTCGTCTACGCGTCTCTACGGTCGGAAGAGGGCATCGTCGTCGTCGGCGGGGGAATCGCCGGTCTGGCCACGGCGCTCTTCCTGCGCCGGCTCGGCGTCGTCGCCACCTTGCTGGAGCAGGGCGCGTCCCTGCGCGCGGTCGGCACGTCGGTGACGCTGTTCAAGAATGGGTGGCGCGTGCTGGACGCCGTCGGCGTGGTCGACGAGCTCCGGGCCAAGTACCTGCGCATCCAGGGGCACGTCAAAGCCATATGCATTCAAACTACTCTTGTGTCGTGTTCATGGATTTGTTGTTGTTGTTGTTGTTGTTTGGAGTGTTTTCCTTGTGTGCTGAGCTATATTGTGAGGTTTCAGCTGAGCGCAGGATGAAGATGCGGTCGGCGGGCAGGCGGGATTTGCGCGAGTTCTCCTTCGAGGAAGAAGCTCCTGGGTAGTGCCATACTGCTATCTTCGTTTCCTCAGCTTCCCTGTCTTGTAATTACGTTCTTCCATGATTTTTCAAGTGAATCAGTGCCTTGTTGATGCAAGTACTGTCATCTTAGATCATAGAGTTGGAGAATAGATGAACTCGTGCAGATACTACAGCTGACTGTTAAGGATGCAAATAGTAGTCTGAATTTTTCCCAGAGTTAATTGCTCTAGCTTTCAGTTGTCTGACATTGTTACAATTTTTAATGGTCTTGTGCTTCTATTCTGATTGCAAACTCAGACTTTTTTGTTGGTTTTGCATCGAATTTGGCTACTAATTGAGAGATTGCTTTGCTTTGATTGGCAGGCAGGAAGTGCGGGCGGTGGAGAGGAGAGTTCTTCTTGAGACGCTTCCTTCTAAGCTGCCACCAGGCACAATATCCTACTCGTCAAAACTGAAATCCATTGCCAGGCAAGGGCCTGATGGCACCCTGCTTGAACTCGAAGATGGCAGACAAGTTCTCTCCAAGGCGACTGAAAGTTTTAGTCCATTGAACATATCTGACTTTCTTTCAAGCAAAGCTGAGTTAGAAATGCTCGGTAATTGCTAGTAATGAGTTCCCTGTCACTTAACTCGAAGACTGCTAACGAAAAGTACCTGGGATCAGGGATTTTTTTATCGGTCGATTATCGGTAATTTCGGTTCTGCCACCCCCCCCCCCCACCCCCTCGAAATTCAAATCAGTTCCGCAATTTGAGATTTGAATTAATTTTGTTAAAAAAAACAAATTTGCTTGAATTTTGTTTAGTTGATGAATGTGTGAAGTAATACAAGCCCATCCTAATCTTGCTACCATGCTAACTAGCCCAGTTGATAATTTTTTTGTTCGAATTTGATTTTTTTTTAATTCAAATCCAAAAAAAAAAAATGAAATTTTCGGCCGAAATTGGCCGAAAATTTCCGATTATCGGTAATTTCGGCTGTATCGGACATGCCCGGTAAAAAAAATTTCCGATACGAAAATCCATGCCTGGGATTGCCCATTTATATCGGTCGCTCAAAGGCAAATACTTTCGAATACTTGAAAGAGAGAATTTGGAAACACATACAAGGGTGGAAGGAAGGAGAAGATGCGCTCTAAGGCGGGGAAGGAAATACTTGTTAAAGATGTGGCACAAGCTATTCCAACATATGTGATGTCTTGTTTTGATTTGTCAGAAAAATCTGTGACCAAATCAATGCAATGATATGAAGTTTTGGTGGTGTAATCAAGACAAGGATAATAAGATGCATGGGATCTCTTGGGACAATTTGATGAAACCTAAAAGGGATGGTGGATTGGTGTCTATGAATTACTGCTGATTTTATGAAGTAGATATAGGAGATATGACACAGGGGATTACGCAGAGGAGACAAGTGTTTTAGATAGGTCCAACCCTTCTCTTAGAGAGAATAATAACTCTACTCATGCGTTCTTGTATTGAATGAGGATTACAATAAGGTGTACAGTGCTCGGGGTGAACAGTACGCGACTACGACTACTGTTGAATGATGCCCAGCTTTGTGTTGCGATCTGGTCCCTCTGTCATCAGGTGCCCTCCTTATATAGCGTCGAAAGGGTGACAGTTGGCACATGTAAAGAGGCGCCTCGTTGGTTCCTGCTATCCGCACAAATCAATGGGATGTTGAGTTAATCAGGTAAACTTTCAACGCTCACGATGCGCGGATCATTCTGTCCATACCAATCCGTGAAAACATCGAATATTCCATTGCTTGGCACTTTGATTCTAAAGGCGTCTTCTCAGTTAAATCCGCCTATAAAGTATTTTTAGACAATATGGAGGATGTCATAGCCCCATTTTCATTAAACTAAATTATTATGCATCTCATGGGTATGCATTTGATTTCTGGAGCATTTGCACAAATTATTGCATTTGTAAATTTTCAAAATCAAAATTTAACATATAACTCCCATCGAAGCTCCAAATGAAAACAACAATAAATACTTACGTAATTCTCTGAAAAATAATTTATTTAAACCTCACAATATTTATCAAGAATAAATATGAATTTTCTAATATTTTTAGAACTCAAATCAAGCTTGAGAAAATTAAAAACCCAATTCTAAAATCCCTGCAGTAAATGATTTAAAAACAAGTAATTAAAACATGAAAAGTAGTTTTAGAAAATTTTTATAAGTTCTAGGTCATCCCAGGAACCCCTCTGCAAAATTTTAGATTTTTATAAATTTATTTGCTATTTTGAACTTCGGTCAAAATAGAGAAGTTGAAATTCAATTCACTCAACATTTCAGACCTAACCCAAACCCTGTTGCACTGTAGCGATCGAGCCATTTGACTCGACTGGACCGAACCACTTCACCGAACCCGACCCAACCGAGCCAACCGAACGCGCTACTGTTTCGCCATCTTCCACTGACTGGCGGGCCCCACCCAACCCGACCTCTTCTTCTCCCTCACGGTGCCACTCCCGCGTCACTCCCATGCCACGCAAGAGCTCGCCGCCTTCTCTCCTTGGACACGCGCCGCGCATGCCGTGCGCTCCTACGCCAGCATCGCTCGAGCTGCCTCCGTGTCCTGGCCTCATCGTCTTCCCTTCCACGCCTTTCCCTCTCCGTCTCTTCCCTTCTCTAGACTCAAAGTGAGCTTCGGAGTCGGCCACCAAAACCGTCGCGCACCCTCGCATATTCCGGCCCCTCCGACGAGTCCTGGCCACCCCCGACTGCATCATGGCGTGTCTTCCACCCCAAGGAGCAATACTCCTTCGCCGATTTGGAGAAATCGCCACCAGGGAGCCACGCATCCCTTTCTTCTCCACCACAGGCCTAAAGCTGCCGCCACTGCCGCCGCAGCCTCTTCTCCTCACTCGGTAAGCCTCTGCTCAATTACCCACGTCGGGAGTAACCCCTTGCCCTCTCCTATCATCCCCTATCTCTCAATCGAGCTCTCCCCCACCCGATCATCGCCCCACAACGAGCTACCCCGCGCCGTCCCGGCTCTCCATAGCCGGAGCATCTCGGCCTTCCTCCATCCACATGGCCTGCACAGACGAGTTCCCCACACCCGATCGGTGCCCATGCACGCCCCATTCCTCCTCCTACTCACCTCCGACGCTAGAGCCCCTTTTCACCTCCACGGCCAGCCGCCGCTCGCCCTCGTCCGGCCGCCACCGTCCTCCTTAAGCTGCGCCACCACCACCAATCGGTTCGCCTACCATCCACAGTTCCATTTTGCCCGTGCTCGGCCGGCACCAATGCCTCCTTCGCCGGCAGCGAGCCTGGACCCGAGCCGCCGGCCACCTCCCCTGTTTTGTCTCCCTGTTCCTGTAGCTCATTCTCTGAAAACATTTCTCTCTCTCACTGAAGATGAAACCTCCTGTAATGAGCTGAGAAACAACCTGGTGACTGAAAATGATGCCACTCAAAAATGTGATAAGCAATTTGAAAAGAATGAATTAGTGGGAAGAGTAGTTGAAAAATCAGTATAGTCTTTTGGGTTGAACTGATAATCAGAGAAGAAAAGAAGATTAGAAGAAAACTTGGCATGTCAGTAGAACCCACTTGCAAAACCTACTGTATTTTGCTTTCAAGCATTGTGATTGTCAGCTAGTTCACTCCCTTGAAATAGCTAATCCGAAAATCTAAGTGAAAGTGACTAGTTGTTTTCAGTTCTAGCGATGTCTTTTCTGTAGGTTGCATGAACAGCAAAGGCAGTTTAGTGCTAAGTGTTGTATTTAGCCTGGAGACCACTCAAAACTTTGTTTAATAAATGGATAAATGAATCAGTAAGAAGGCAAGTGTTAGATTGTTTACCTATCAAATAACAGTAGACCATTTTGCTATAGTTTCAATTTCATAATTTCATAACTAATCGAAATGAACTCCAATTGAACTAAAATTGTCGCCTAAATGCATCTAAAATCACAATCTTACTGATATGTAAATCCCATGCATTTTTTAGTATTTTGGATATTTTTGGCTTTATCGATGTTTATTTGCCATCGTGTTTTTCTTTCTAGATTCCGAATTTGCACGAAGTGAATAATTACGCCTCCGAGAGTGAACAAGTGGACTTGCAATAAGGCAAGCATCCTCTTGCATCATGTTGATACCAGATTTTGATAATCTAGTATTTTGAATTGCAATTATACTGCTTGCATGCCATTTTGTTATATCGATAATTTGTAAGTCTAGTTAGCTATGTCTCAACTCTTGCAGGTTATCCTTGATAAAATTCATACAGCTATGCTTAAGTTAGTTATCATGTGTTAATATTTATTAATTATATGAATGCTTAGCCATACTAGTCAGTAGATTCAGTAGCTTTGGGTTGACAGGATTATCTCGTCAATCGTGGGAAACACTGAACAAGTTTTACATTTATGCTTTTGGTTCAGATCTTTGAATCTGATTTTTGAGTCTAAAGTTTGTTTAATTAAAACTGATTTTGGTCTGGACAAGTGGTTAGTAGTGTGGGTGCCTTCGTGCACGAGATTCGGGTTTAGTGGAAAGACTTGTTCGGATAGTTAAGGACCGAACTTTAGACTGTCACTCCAAGTATCATTCGTATTTCCACGCGCAGGTTGGGAGCTGCTTGGGCAAGTAAGGGGAAAGTCGAATTGATTTGAAACACAGGTGGTGTCAGGACATGGGACCGTGAAATCTCATGTTCCTTAAAAACCCAATGTAAGGATATAATGTGCAAGTGAGCGCTATTTTTATTTTGATGCTAGGCGATCGACCCATATGCTAACTCCTTACATTGGCCCCTCCGACACAACTTGCATGCCCTGTTAGTTAGTGGGAGGTATAGCTAGCACTAAGCGTAATTTTATCATGCATGGGTGGTTCACTTTAATATGGTTTTCTTGCTGAAAAATATCGAGTCTTGATTTTTCCGGCCGACACACCAAAGGAAGTGTGTTATTATCCGGAGGCTTACGGGCTGATCAAGTCGTATAGGTAAAGATGTACTCCCCTGCAGGGTTATTGTTGGACCGAAACGGCGACTAGAGGGGGGTGAATAGGAGCATGATCTCTTTTTCACTAAGATCGGATTCAACACAATTTTCACTCCAATAGCTATGAGAGCTATGAAGATCAATATTCAAGCACAGCAGAAAACTTGTATTGAATCCAATCTAAACCCCGGAGCAAAACAACTAAAATCAACCAAAACTCAATTTCCAAGTGTTGGGTAGTCTGACCTCTATGTCAATGGCGGTCTGATCGGTCCATGGGCGGTCTGACCTCTATTTTAATGGCGGTCTGACCTACAACCTGATGAACAGTGAAATCGACCCGAAAAACAAAGTTGCAAATAGGTCTAACTTTTGATCTACAACTCCAAACTCGATAAAACTTGGAACACACCTTCTCTAGGATGTCAGGAACCTATTCCAATCAAAGATCGTGAAGATCCTTGGCAAAATTCTGATATTTTTCTGTTTGAGTGAAGGATGGTTCAAAACCGAGTCAAAACGAAAACTAGATCCAAAAACTTGATCGTGGGTTAGAGATGATCAAGATGATCCTAGATGAGTTTCCACATGTCACAGCAAGCAATATTGAGGGCAGAAACCAAAAGAAAACTTGGGAATCAAAGAAAGCCCGAAAATCACAAAATAGAGAGCAAGAACGAAAAGAGACTCATCTTAAGAGAACTTGCACAGATTGATTTGTGATTGTTGCTGGTTTACAACCACTCTATCCAGGAGGACAAAACTCAATACATGAGCACACAATCAATCTCCTCTTCAAGAATCCTAACCTCTCCACTCCCTAATCTCAAAAATAAAACTAGGGTTTCAAATAAGCAAAAGTATCAAGGAGATGCTACAACACCCTCTCATATTTATAGTGGAGGTTAAACTTCTAGAAGAGTTCTTATTGGGCACCCGTTAAGCCCACACGCAAACGGGTTTAACTCACGCACGTATTTTAAAGCGTCGTCTTCATCTTCTCTTGACCTAAACCGCTTCTCCTTGCATCGTCTTGCGCCGCGGTTTAGCCAAAAACAATCAAGGCGGTATTTTAGTGATATTACCAAAATACCTCTTCTCGATCCTTCTCCGAAGACCAGGTCCAATCTTCATGAAGCAGTTACATGCTTCGCCACGTGTAGGTTGATCAACGGCTCTTATCATGTCTGCAAGTCTCTCCCATCCGGCTCCCACTGAAACCACCATGGCACTTGCACCGACCCCCGCGCCGCTTGATGCAACCCGTCGCACCGAACTTCTCGTTCGGTCATCCTTGTCCATTTTGCACCACGCTCGAATCCAATGACTTCACCCGGCACCATTGATTGTTCTGAACCTCAGCTCTCAAGCCTAGTCCCGATCATCCTCGCCGTTGACCGTCGTTGATCTCCAAGTAACCTGCACAACAATAGACCAATAAATCGATTCTGGGAATAAGTTCTTTGTAACTTGACCCACGTTAGTCAAAACATGCATCATGCAACACATATGCACTGAAACCCATGAACTTGACTCAACAAACAAGCATCGCCGCTACAAAAACCGACGAAACAAGTGGAAACCGGTCAGATCGCCACTCAAGGGCTGGTCTGACCGCCATGGCCGGTCAGACCGCCCAGAAGGGACTTAGCCGATTTCAACCCCTGAAAACCGAAAGCTGTCTGGAAATTTCAAATAAATAGATCTTTTGACTGGAGACTCCAAAAATTATGAGACCAAGTGCATTAGAATCACATCTCTTGCCTACATCCTCTATTTTTGGCCCAGCTCAAAACTCCAACAAAAATAATGGCCGATCCGACCGCCCCCATGGCCGGTCGGACCGCCATCGCCGATTCGACCGCCAGGGTGGCGATAAGACCGCCATCGGCGGTTTGACCGCCGCCGCCGGCGATCGACCGCCTATGATCGGACAAAGACTTTGGACTTTTGCCGAAAATGTTTGATTCGACGAACCTTCAATGACATTGCCAATTGTAACATCATCCTAAGATCATGGGCATATCCCCATGATATCCACAGTTATAAACTATTCGAATAGCTGTGTCCGCGGTTACGTACAACACTTGGGTCTTGACTGACATCATTGTTAGACTCTAAACTAAAACTGGACATAGGAACAACTTTGTATCAACATGACAGGTATGTCATGCAGTTTAGTTTATCAAAATGGGTTGTCACTTTGGTATTATTAATCTATGTTATATCATTATCATTTAAAATTCTTTTTGTCAAATTTGTGTTTGATAAATGGCATTTACAAATTAGTAGGATGCAAACTTGTGTGTTTTATGCAAAACTTAAGCCAGTAGAGCCTCTCCTTTGGTCAACCATTAGCATGTATAAATTCTTCTCCTTTGGATAGTGTCTATCATACAATTCCTTTTATTAGTTTGTGTAGAACTTGCGAGTATCTTTTGCACTCAATCCGGATATCTGCTTATTCAGGTGAGGATGATTGAGGCAGGTAACCCCAGTTGGTTGGGTATGGGCATGCCAACCTGGTTTCTCTTTTTATTTTCAAGTATATCTTCCGCTGTGATTTCTTTAATTCTGATTATTTTTGGCCGGTCGGCCACCTTATGAAAAATCGGGTCATAAAGTCCTATTTATCGAAATTGTAATATTGATTCTAATCATCTTTGCATATTTGACTATGGTTGTTATCAATGTTGTTTGGATATGTGCATATTAGTCACTGATCCTTGGGAGCTAACATGAGACGCATATCCGGGAATTTTGAAATCGGTTTCGTTTTATGTTTAGGGTTGTGCCTTCTGCGCAGTCACTTGACTTGAAACGGATTCGATTTTGAGATCCCACAGAGGAGCAGGCTAACGCTGGGAGAGTAGTACTATTCACCTTCCGACAATGGAGGGAAATTTCCAGTGGAGGAAGATCTGGTAGATGAAATACCCAAACAAAGTGAACATGTTCATTTGGAGAATGGTGCACAATAGCCTTCCTCTTCGCTCCAGCATTAGCGGGAGAAAGATTGAGCTGGATACGAGGTGTCCTCTTTGTCATAGATTTGATGAAGATGGTGGTTACCTATTTATCAAATGCAAGTACAGAAAGTCATGTTGGGGTGAGCTGCTAATGGAAGACATCAGGCTCGCACTGGAGCAGTGCATTACCACCAAAAGAAATCATGCTCAAGATCTGGCAACTTCCCGAGGATACGCAGATTAAGGTTGTTACCATCCTTTGGCTTTGGGTGCTTTGGAACACACGCAATGGAGCGAATGCAGGTGAACCACTGAAAGTCTACACAGAAACACTCCACCTGGCACTTCGATATGCCCAGGAATTCAAAACATCAGAGGTGCAAATGGCAGGCCCAACGTTCCTCGGCGTGCGCCTGCCGATGGCTTTCTGAAGATTAACATTGACGGAGCTTACTCGGGGGTCTCATAACACCGCGGCTGGGGGTTTTGTTGTCCGGGTCATGATCTCTATTACTTAAAAATTAAAGTTAGTGGTCGTCTGTCCTCCCCACCCTCTTCAGCGTCCGTTGGATCGGTGAGCGGGATACCAACCGCTCAGATTGTGTCGCTGAGCACGATAACAGTTGACGACCAGACATACTAGGACTATAATTTTTTTTAATCCGTGGCAAAGCATATGCATTGAGCTAGTAAATGGACAAATCCAGGTGCAGGAGAAGGTCAGTCAAATACCCTTAGCAAATAGCCCTCCCTATTCAGGCAGAGACCGAAGCTCTGCAGTTCGCTTCAACAGTTGGCATGGGCCGGGTGGGGATTGAAACGGGCGCTCTGAACCTGACGAAAGCCATCAAAGCAACTGGTATAATTGGTCAAGCCTTTGGCGTCCTGTTCCGAGAAGCAAAATTCATGTCACTTTTTAGAGTTTAGAGTCCTACATGATCCACGCTCTATTAACAAAATAACTCGTGTACTTGCTAGCTTTGGGGCAAAACTGGAACCAGGTTCGGTTATGGCTTTGGCCGGATTCGGTACCAGATTGTATCAGTTCTCATGTGGCCAGCGATTCTGCTGCCACTATGGTATAATGAAATCTATAGCTTTCAAAAAATAGTAATAATAATCGGCAAGATCATCGTGTTGTGCCCTCGTAGAAATACACCTCAACAATGCTGTACCAGGATTTTCGCCTTACGGCGATGTTTCTACAGCAATGTCTGCCTTGTACTCTTGTAACTGTACGCTCTATAACACAAAAGAACAGAAAGAGAAGAAGAAAAAAAAACTTAACATTACATCATTCACCATGGCCTCAGCCTGTGTACAGTAGTTCAATTTGCCGGTCATGAGCTTCTGCTCCTCAGCCTCTCCAGTCTCTCCAGGTGAGACTTGAGCCAGGCAAACTCATGCTGCATCCTCTCCATGTGCGCCTCCGCCATCCGCATCTCCTCGCCTAGTAAGCTTATTCGCTTTCGTGACCACTCTATGCTCTCTTTGCCGTAAGAACCAAAGCTGCTTGCGGAGGCCTCATGACTAACCATGTAGACCTTGGGGGATCTAGTGAGTAGAACTATGATGGTTACCTGCAATACAAGTAGAGTGTCAAAAGAGTCTGGCCAAAAATTAAGCATTCGCCGTAATAAAATGCATGCAACCAAATATCCACATAATACTTGCCTGCATTAGGATAATGATGGCCACCAGCGTCACTGCTAACACTGGACCAAATTGACTTGATCTAACATATGATGTGAGTGAACCAAATTGACTTGATCTAATATATGATGTGAGTGAACCCCACAATTCTTGTGAAGTGCATGCAATAGAATCTCTCACTATACTTTGCTGGTGACCTTGGATAGGAGGAATGAGGCTTCTCACACCAGGTTCATCTGGTGCAGAAGTCAAGCTTGGGACTGTATTTTCCAAAGGATTTTCACTATTTGTAGTAGTCCCTGATTGAACATCAGCATTAGTAGAGGTGGAAGCTCCTGTAGGAATGAATGGAGGAATGGTCATTTAATTGTTTCCGAATTAAAAATACTTGCAGTGAACAAGGACGTAATTTGGATCAAGCAAGTCGAAACCATAAAAAAAATGATTGATATGAGGTGAACTGCAAATTCAATGTACAAACCTTTCGATCCAGAGCTGCTCTCCTGCTTCAAAAGATCATGACCCTAAAAACATGCAATGGAAGGATTGTTTACAATTTGAAATGTAAATAGAATTTGTAGTAATATGGTCCTGGTATGAGAAAAGACATACAAGCTTGATCCAGAGACCAAAAACTTCATGACATTCATCTTTTGTTGATTGCTCTATTTTCCCTGTAATTAGGAGATTTAAATAATAAGCAGCAGCAATCTCTTGAGTTCTAAAACATTAAAAAATTTGATCTCTTGGGAGTGGGAATAAACGAAAAAGTAAAAATCTAACTAGGCACTGAATTTGATCCACAGCTAAAACATCTGTGTGAAGTCCATTAGTGATTAGACAGCAATGAGTCCCTTGATTTAACGGCCACTGAAAATATGATTATCCACTAAATCTGGGCATGTCTAGGAATTCATCTCAAGAATAGACCAAAGGGGCAACTAAGCAACTACCTTCTTCAGTTTATTTATTGAAACTGAAAAACTGCACTTTTTCTGGCAATTATGGTCAAAGGAAGGGATCAACGATTCAACGTATCCCAGAATGAGCATCAAATTACATTTAAATTTTTTAGAGAACAGAAGAAAAGTTTTAACATTTCAATCTAGCAAACATTTCTAGTGGGATTTTCCGAGTGCTTATAGTTAGACAGCTAGTACTTCTCAGTATGTTTCTTCAACTTTCGTGAACTAAAACTACGCCAGAAAAAGGAACGAAAGGTACACCTACTTGTTAAAATACACAGCTTTTGGTAATAAACTATAAGTGCTTGGTTGGCCTAAAGCTTATCAGCACATAAGCTGAAGTTTAAGCCAACCAGCGAGCTAGTAGTTGGCTTAACTGGAGTTAACGTCCCCTTTCACAGAGAAACTAAAGCTAATAAGAGTGGATGCAGCTGGTATATAAGAGCTAAGCAAGGCCAAACAGGCCCTAAGCATACTGTTTGAAAAGTGCTGGAGATACAAGAAATGTATCTTACGATTCTTACCTCTAAATATGGTTTTCTTCAAGAAGGCTACATTAATATATACCCTGAGGTAGCAACTGTTTCCATCAAGGCCATCTTGTTCAACATCCCAGATCCCCTGTGCAAATTAGACCAACAATAATCTCACGCAGCACCAAGAAAGCAAACCAATACTTATATAGCAACATCATTTCAGCTTTTATAAAATGACGCGTCTAGGTTTCTGTAAGTACAGAGATAACATATAACATCCACAGCATTCATCATTTCTATTAACAGTAAGAGTTTATAGAAACAAAATAGAAGTTCTGAAACCCCCTATATCCATTGACAAAAAAAAGGAAGCCGGCATTCATTTTCATGGCAATGCTGATTTTGAGACCTGTGTCATTCTCATATCGGTTGACTTAATGTTAGTTCTGGTTTTTAACTAGTTTGATTCAGGTGCAAGATTTTGCTTTGCTCTTGCTAAACTTATATTACATTACCACATACAATTCCATGACCTCCACAAAGCAAAGTCACCATACACATTGCTCCATTTCCAGTTGAGGTTTATTCGGCAAAAGTGATTTCAAGCCAGATGAACCAACATTGTTAACTAGATTCCTCACCTCAACAGTGAAATAGTCCCCATATGGTGCATCACCAATTTGCTGGGATGTCTGAATCACAAAATGCCTGTGAACAAGAAAAAGAAACATCAGGTAGTTTTAACATAAATTATTCTTCAGGGGAAAATATATAATCTCTTTTAGCACATATAGCAAGACCATAGAAGAAAGATACTACAAGAAACAAGAATATGCTAAACTCAACAGGAAAGATGAATAGATGATAAGTAGCATAGTTATCTTCAAATGCAAATAACAATGAGTATAAATTAACACAAACGCTGGCATGAGTACATCCGATTACCAAGCAAGGACATGTATATTGCAATCAATTGCCCATACCTAATCGAGCTAACATCCAAATAATCAATAAGAACAACCACGATTTTATTCTGCTACAAAGACAGTCCTAATTCTGGCCATTCCAGAATCCACCAGCAAGAAGCTCATGCAAACCAACAAAAGGTAAATAAATAAATAACTGCTAATATCGCATCTCAACTTTTGACTTCATATTTATTATAAATTTATAATTATTAGAGAACACTCCATTGCTTGACTACCTGCAGAAGTGTATGACTAACCTATTTTTGTACACACGAAGTTTCTGAACCTCTTGACAAGTCCCAAATTTTGCACCTAAACACAATTTAGAGGAATCAATATTATGATAAATAAAGCATTTAATGGAACACAACAACATATTCAACGTCAATTATTACATTCAGTCAAACGGTAGTCAGTAGGCAGAGAGCTCTGACATACCAAGATAAATTTTAATTGGATGCAAAAATGAGACATCCCTTACAAGACCTCCTTGATCATCCAAACGCCATGGGGAACAACAGAATTCTGTAGGCCATCTAGGTCTTAGAAGAATACACTATTGATCAAAAGGTGCTAATTGAGAAGGTGAAAATACACAGGTATTAACCTTTGTCACCGCATTTTTTGTGGAAATCATCCAAAAAGCCAAAAGACCCATCAGACATTAACACATTAAAGAAAACTTCCACAGGCACCTGTTATTAGGATGTTAGCAGGGTGTAGTTATATTAATACTTAATACCACTATAAAATAAATGAAGACTGGCAAACCTGAAACTTCCACTCTGTGATCAAAGTATAGGATTCAGGTACTGGGAAAAAAGGTGCGATGACCAATTAGCAAAATAGTCATGCAAGAACACCCTAACAAAACAATTAATGATATAAAAAGACAAAGAAAAAGATGACCCAAACAAACCATTAGGAACATCATCATCAAATGGCCCCAAGCTGAATGGGTTAAGTGTGGTAGAGTTGTCTTCAGCTCCATTCTCCGGCACTTTTGAAAACCTTTTGGAAATACTGATGTCTGAATAACCACTATCAGCACTACCACTCGTGACAGCTGTACCTTTGGCAGACCTACAGTCCAATAGACTGAAATCAACATTCATAAATAATTATGAAAGAGAAAAGTCCATTTGATGGTGCTAAACCCAAGAATGAGGCATTTTTGTCAGGATGCAAAAACCTGTCCAATGGTGATGAATCATCATCTTGTTTAGATTCCTTTGCTCCTTCCAACAAAACATAACCATTTTCATCACTGCTGCTTGCTGATTTTGTATCCTGTAGTGCAGAAAAGAGCAACTGGTATGCTACCATGCCAACAAATAGAAGTTATTGTAAATATTTCGTACACACAAGTCTGCTAACCTGACGCTCAAGGAGCAATCTAGCATCACTGATATGCTGTTCCCAACCATCTACTATAATGCGATAGGCTTCATCACGTGACAAGAAAGATCCAAACAAGTGCTGCAAGTAATGCAACTTGAGTGCCTGAGATCTAATATACACTAAAAATAGACAGTGATAGGTTCCTCACCCTTTTGGCATCAGCAATAATTTCTATGGCATTAGGAAATATAACAGCTGTTTTTGCTTTGCGAACATCAGTCACATCCTGCAAAGGTATAGTTTTCTGAATAGAAAAGCAATGTCAGAGCACGGTGGTCAAAAAATAAATATCAGTGTGTGAGCAATATATATTGGTAATTGGTCTAAAACTATTAATATGTAACTAAGATAATGCTTAACAGTAGAAGCGCAAAACTATTGAACAAGAATAAATGAAATCAATTTTAATGTAGCAACCAAATATCATCGGTAAGTAAATTGCAAAAGATAACGAGCAATCATTATAATAACTTAGTTGGAGAACCATCCCTTTCAGTTTCCAGTTCAATTTTAGCTTTCTGAATCAGCTAACAAAAATTGCTTCATTCGCAGGAAGCCAAAATTTATATATTTAATTATAATGGCTACAGATAAAATGGAAAGCACAAGTCGAAGCCACCATTAGTTTAGGCTTCAAACAGATTAACAGAGTTCATGCCTATGTGACTTTCCAGATGTTAATCGTTTAGCCTATTATAGAACACTAAAAGATAAGGCAGAGTAGAGCGCAAATGTTGTTTATAATGGCACTGTCATGTGGGACCAGGTTTATAGCCGTCGCCACAAGGGCCCGGCCCAATCGGCGGTCCGGCAGGCCCAATAGGCGGCCCGACTGACGGATTAGGTGCCGTGTGGAACCGGTCTAACCAGTACCCTTTCCTTGCTTGCGATTTAGGACAGTTTGTATTCGAATTCGATCCTTGAGATCAAATTGTTTAGAGAGATTAGATTGAGATCCTTCCAATATTTTTAGTAACTCTCTCTCTCTGTTTAAAGGGGAGAGGATGACGAAATAAAATAAGCAAGATTAGCTTATCTAATCTCTCTTCTCCTCGCCTCCTCTCCCTGCCGTGCACACAGAAGCCCAGTCCAATCGGCAGAACACGCGCGGTCAAACTGGCAGTGCCCTGCCCCCGACTATGTGCACTCCTTCCTCTCCACCACGGCTCCCGAACGCAAGCCTAGACCGAAACCTCCCACCTTTCACTCATATCCTATTGGATCTATCCCCAAAGCACGTGACAACTTGGTATAAAATTCAGACGTTGTCCTCCCCACTATGTCGGGTGAAGGCGACGCGGTGTCTGCACAGTTTGCGGAGATCCTAGCATAGATGAAGAAACTCGACACCATTAAAGCCAAGCTGCAGAACTTGGAGATTGCGCACCACACACAACAGCTCGCCATCACCCGTCTCGAGAGCGCCCAGGCCGTCACTGCCATGGATGATGCACCCCTCGGTTCGCCTCGGGCTCCGCGACCGGCGGCACCCAACGAACGTCCTCCTCGCTACTACAAGTTGGATTTTCCAAACATTGGAGGAACAAAAGGTATGGCGCACCACCTACCACCCCATCGACGACGCCCAGCGGTGATACTATCGGCTAGAACGCGATGGCAGGACACCAAATTGGAGACGCTTCACTGAGCTCGTCAGTCTCCGCTTCGGCCCTCCTCTGAGCAACAACCCCTTATGAGAGCTGGCGTTATGCCGGCGCACGGGCTCCGTCGCCGACTACCAGGACCGGTTCCTGACATTGCTCAATCGTGCGGGTGATCTCTCCAAACTGCAGCAAATTCAATTGTTCAACATGGGACTTGGAGATCCGTTGTGCATCGACGTCGAATTGCAATGCCCCAACAACTTGGAGGTGGCCATGAGTTTGGCACGGGCGTTCGAACAGCGCCAGCAGTTTGCCCCTGTCGCACCGCGCCCCACGAGCCGCCCCACTATCTTTCGACTCCTGGCGGGGGCCGGTCCGACAGGCACCCCCACGACAGGTCACCCCCACGGGCGTCCGCTTCATCCGCCGCCTCGCTGTTCCAGAGATGGAAGAGCATAAACGCCTGGGCCTCTGCTACAACTGTGATGAGAAGTTCTCCCGCTTTCACACATGCAAGAACATGTTTCTCTTGGAGATTGACAACGTCGTTGACGACTTGGAGGCGGCTAGGGATTCCGAGCCTCAAATCTCCTTACTTGCCATCTCCGGGGTGCGTACCAGCCAGACGATGCAGATTGAACTCCAACTCGGCAACGCAAGTTTCATTGCCCTACTCAACTCCAGGCTGACACACAACTTTGTGTCGACCGAGGCCGCCGAACAGGCCGGCCTCTCCTTTGTGCCACACACGGATCTACGTGTCCCCGTGGCCAACGGTGAGAGGGTGGTCTGCGCCGCAATTTGCCGCAACACCATGATCACCATCGCCGACGAATCATTCGTCGTTGACTTGTATGCAATTCCTTTGGGCGGATACGACGTCGTGTAGATCAATGGCTCACTACTTTGGGTCCCATCCTTGGGATTTTGGGCTCCTCACCATGGTGTTTTGGCGCAACGTCCACCAGGTACAGTGGAGCGGCGTCCGACACAAGACACCCAACCTTACGTTGCATATGTGCGACAGCCGCGAACTCCTGAATGAGCTTATCCGGGAATTCGACGACATCTTCGCCGAGCCATAGGGACTACCGCCCGCACATACACGCGACCACCACATCCATCTCCTCCCGGGGATGGCATGATGGCCGTTGACCCTATCGGTACCTGGTAGCCCAGAAGGACGAGATCGAGCGCCAATGCAAGCTTATGGAGGGTCAAGGTCTCATTCGTCGTAGCATGTCCACCTTCTCCCCCGTCCTGTTGGTCCGAAAACAGGACAAGTTCTGGCGCTTTTGCATTGACTATCGCGTCCTTAATGACAAGACGGTGAAAGACAAGTTCCCAATTCTTGTGGTGGACGAGCTCATCGACAAACTTTGCGGCGCCCAACACTTCACCAAACTTGATCTCCGTTCGGGCTATCATCAAGTCTGGAAGCCAGATGCATCCCCCGAACATTGAAAAGATGGTGTTCCGCACTCACGATGGCATGTTCAAGTTTCCCGTCATGCCTTTTGGTTTCACCAATGCGCCGACCACGTTTCAAGCTTTGATGAATGACGTCCTACGACCCTTCCTTTGTCAATTTGTGCTCGTTTTCTTTGACGATATTTTGATCTATAGCACTTCGTGGTGTGCACATCTTCGGCATCTTCAGGCTGATCTTAACGTTCTTCGCCGCCACTAACTCTTCCTCAAGCGCAGCAAATGCTCCTTCGGGAAGCCAACCATGTCCTATCTTGGACACATCGCTATGGATGACAAGAAGGTGCAGGCGATCATGGATAGGCCGACACCCTTGACGACATGAGTGTTACGCGGGTTCCTTGGTCTTACCGGATACTATCGCAAGTTTATCAAGGCATACGGCGCCATCATGGCGCCCCTCACAACCCTTCTCAAGGACGGTCGGTTTTGCCTGGTCACCGACTGGACAAACCGCTTTCAACGCCCTCAAGATGACTCTCGCAACAGTGCCCATCCTTCAACTACCGGATTTCTCCGTACGATTCATTATGGAGTGCGACGCCTCGGGGGCAGGACTGGGTGTCGTATTGCACCAGGGCAGCGACGCTATTGCTTTTTTCAGTCGGCCCTTTGCTACCCGTCAGACACTGGCGCCCTTATCTTTGGGGACACCCGTTCCTTGTTCAAACAGATCACTACAGTCTAAAGTTTTTGCTGGATCAACGCCTTGCAACCATCCCGCAACATCATTAGGTTAGTAAGTTGCTTGGGTTCGATTTCTTCGTCTAATATCGTCCTGGGAGGCTCAATACGATCACCAGTGCGCTTTCCAGCCGTGACGCCGAAGTGGCTGCCTCCTACGCTATATCGGTGCACACTTCGACCTCTTCGACGCCATCCGCTCGGCAGCCGCCTCCAACCCGACCGTGACTGCGCTCCGAGACCAGATTAACCAGGGTGATCTCAGCGCCCCATGGACGCTGGTGTATGGGTTGATGTTGTTCAACCGACACATATATATTCCACCGGCATTTTCCCTTCTCGAAGATATCCTCGCCGTCACCCGTGATGTCACCCATGAGGGCATCCAGAAGACATTGCACAGCCTACGCGTGGTTTCCACTTGCCCCAGGCTCGGTCCGTGATCTAGGGTTATGTTCGGGCTTGTGTCACCTGCCAACGCAACAAGACGGAGCATTTACATCCCGCGGAACTACTTAAATCCTTGTCGATTCCCTCTCAGGTTTGGGAAGACATTGTCATGGACTTCATCGAGGGCCTTCCTCGTGGGGGTGGCAAGTCTGTCATTCTGACAATTGTCAACCGCTTCTCCAAATGTGCCCACTTCATCCCTTTGGCGCATCCATACTCAGCAGAATCGGTTGCACGTGTGTTTTTCTCGGACATTATTCGTCTCCATGGCATCCCGATTTCCATTGTCTCCTATCGGGATCCTGTCTTCACTTCGGCATTTTGGCGGGAACAGTTTCAGACCTCTGGTTCAAGTTACACATGAGCTCCGCTTTCACCCACAGTCTGATGGACAATCGGAAGTCGTCAACAAAGTCATCGTTGTGTATTTGCGCTGCATGATGGGTGATCGTCCACGACAGTGGGTTCGCTGGTTGCCTTGGGTAGAATATTGTTACAATACATCCTTCCATACCGCTCTCAAGGATACGTTGTTTCAGGTCGTCTATGGTTGTGCTCCTCCTTCCATCCACACATATGAAGATGGCAACTCTCGCACTGTGGCCATCAATGCCATACTTCATGATCGTGACGACTTCATCGCAGATGTCAAGCAACGCCTCCACCAAGCTCAGCAACATGACAAGCTTTATTATGATGGCAAGCATCATCTTCTCACCTTTGATGTTGGTGACTGGGTTTGGCCGCGACTACATCGTCGGTTGGCTACCTCGTTGGGTGCGATTCCCAAGGGCAAGCTTGCGCCGTATTACGGTCCATACTGTATCGTTGCCAAGATTGACGTTGTGGCCTATCGCCTTTTGCTGCCTACAAGTGCCCGTATTCACGATGTCTTTCATGTGGGTCTCAAAAAGTACCATGGGACTCCTCCGGATCGACCAGCCAGCTCTGCCAGTCCTGCTTCATGGCAAAGTGATTCCAACACCAAAAAGGCCCTTCGCGTACGTCTTTCTTGTGGTGTTCGTTAGCTTTTGATTCCATGGCAGGGACAACCAGCCTCCGCAGCTTCTTGGGAAGACCTCACCGCTTTTCAACATCGTTATCCCTCCTTTCAGCTCGAGGGTGATCTGTTGGTCAGGGGGATGTGGGGCCAGGTTTATAACCGTCACCACAAGGGCCCAGCCCAATCAGCGGTTCGACCGGCCCAATAGGCAGTCCGACCGACGGATTAGGTTCCGCGTGGGACCGGTCTAACCGGTACCCTTTCCTTGCTTGCAATTAGCACAGTTTGTATTCGAATTCGATCCTTAAGATTAGATTGTTTAGAAAGATTAAATTGAGATCGTTCCAAACTCTTTAAAGATTAGATTTAGATCCTTCCGATCTCTTTTGTAACACACTCTCTCTCTCTCTCTTTAACGGGTTGAGGATGACGAAATAAAGCAAGCAAGATTAGTTTATCTAATCTCTTCTCCTCGCCTCCTCTCCCCACCGGGCGCACTGAGCCCTGGTCCAATCGCGAGAACACGCCGCAGTCGGATCGGCGAGATCCATGGTCAAGCCGTGGCGCCACCGCCTCGGTTGTCAGCGCTCCTCCTCTCCACCACAATTCCCGGGCGCAAACCTGGACCGAAACCTCCAACCTTCCACTCATATCCTATTAGATCTATCCTCGAAGCAAGTGACAGACACATCATCAGCAATGTAAAATTTCAAGACACAGAGCGAAAGACTAATTTAGACAACATGGTCCCAACAAATTTCTCAAGCAAACCTTTTGAGGGCAATGTTTCTTTACATGAATTTGGTACAACAAAATGTGTTAAATGATATAAAAAGCAACACTGAGGCAATGGCATCGCCAAAATACTTTATGCCTTGGAGAATATTTATGAAGTCTATAAATTAATTGGTTATCTACTGCTAGAAGTAGTGCAACTAAGCAAGATAAAAGTATAAAACGGTACAAATGATGACAAACTCTTTACATCATTTAATACCTTCGTCTCATATCCGAAAATGTTAGAGTAGAAGCATATATGGTGTAGAAATAAATACATATGCCCCTGCATAATAATGTATATTTGTTAGAATCAGAAAAATGTGAACCAGGCAGAAACTAAAGCATATATTTATTTCCTGCAAAATGATATGACTAAGCTATTTTTTCCTGCAAAATGATATGACTAAGCTTACAGTTTAATTCTACAGTTTGCAGTTGTCAAACAACCTAGTGGACTTTGAGGAACAGGGCACTAGCTAAAAGCATTAGTGAAACTAAATTGTCTAATAATGCAGTAGTTTCAAATGAAGAGATGAAAGAACACATGTAAGACAACAAGGATAATAAATGGACATGAGCACCTTTAGTTTCAACAAGGTGTAGCCTTTTCTCAAGTTTTCAGATACATACTAAGGAAATTCTCTCGTTGGATGAGAAAACTACAAATTGCCATATTGACAGGGGAATTCCCTCGCAAGATTAAATTTTGATGGATTAAATTTCATGTTAAGCCTTTCTGTACGTCTGTGTGTGTTTTTATATATCAAACTATCAAAGGCACGAGCTTTAATTGAATTTGGTGCATGTACATGTCTCAAATTAATACATGCATATTTAAACAGAGATAAATCTAGACCAACGTAGTTAGACGCTCGCACGCATGTCATGCCAATTATACTGAATCCCGATATAGTTTATTGTTAGTCTGTGCCTGACAGATCCTATGGCAGACCTCAAATTTGCACTAAATACAGATAGCGTATGAATATTCCAATGGAGTCACAGTGGCAGTAACACAGGTTTTAGAAAGTTTCTAGAAATAACAAAGAATGATGTCACAAAGAACTACCTGAAGAAGAATATTTTCTTGGAGCGCGCAGTTAAAATCTTGCACAAGAACCTGCAATGTACCATATAACTAGTTAGCATTCAAAACTCAATGACAAATAATATGATGCATGATCACTTGTGAACATGAAAGAATACCATCAGAAGCATACTTCTAAAAATCAGAATTATGCTCTATTCACGTGGAAACAGTAATCCACAAATATCAACTCAGGGCCAACCTATAAATAATCTAGTAATTCATGAAATTACTTTTCAATCAAAATCTGAACTTGGCATGTTATCGTGATAGGACATGCTAGATTGACAATCTGTTTTACGCAAAAAGTAGAATCACTCAAAATCCACTTATCAAACTGCTGCTCAATCAATCGTCAACCAAATTAAGTCATAAAAGAGTTCATGAAACTACCGATTGGCTATCGAATCCAGGCAAATACACCAGCAAATCAGACACGATTATGGCAAGCTTCCATAAAATTCATTCATAATTCAACCATCAACACCACTGTGCATTCTATAGACGAAGCCAAATTGGCACAACACGATGTTGCTGTACTCCGAATCAAGCATAAACAACGAAGCAGTCCTGGTGTGGTTTATCAGAGGGGGAAACAACCACTGCTCAAATAGTCAAAAATCCACAGAAAATCGAATCCTCTCAGCCCCACCTCCACCACTTGCGTACCCAAATTCCCCCCAGAACGGCACATCACAGTCCAAAGTCAACAATTAGATCGAAGAGAGAAAGAAACCAGCCACTACTTGAATCGCCCACGCGAATTACCTCGTCGGGTGGCAGCCGGAACAGAAGCCTGTACTCCTCGCTCCTGCTCGCGAGCAACGGGCTCTGCACGATCAAACCGCGCCGCATCAAAACCCCAAGCAAAAAAAATAAGGAAGTAGTAAGATTCCGACAAGTCCAATTCCCAAGCAAGCGCCACCCACCGAGGCATCAGACCCAGAGAGCTCCCCAGAGTGGGCGGACACCGGGGACGACCCCGCGGACGCGTCCACGGCGGGCGGCGCCGACGCGAGCCGCCGCGGCGGGGACGCCGGCGACGGCGCGGTGGTGTCGGTGGGGGTGCGACTCGGGGACGGGGAGGCGTCGGCGGGGGATGCCATGCCTGCGGCACCGAGAGGCGGGAGAGCTCGGCCGGAATTAGCGGCGGGGAGGTCGCCGGCGAGGCGGTGGTGGTGGGAGAGAAGGAGAAGGGTAGTTGAAGTGAGGGGAGAGAGAGTAGAGAGAGAGTTGCGAGTCTTGCGACGGTGACGTGTCCCGGCCTTCCGGCTCCGGATCTTACCAGTGGTCTCGGCCGTTCGAGACTCGGAGTTGGAGGGAGGGAGAACGGCAATGAACAACAGTGGAATTTAATACTAGCGTTACTTGCGCCGTCTTTTATATGACTGAATTATTGTTTTTTTTGGATGTTATTTATCGAACATGATTGAAAAAACTGACCCTTTTTTTGTTTTAAGGGGTGTAAATTAATTTTCTTTATAAAAAACAGTGTAACAATTATAATGCTTGGCACGCTGTTGATAAGATTAAAGAGCAGGAAGTGGACATTCGATTAAACCGACAAAGGCGGTTGTTTTTTCTACTCGGGGGGTGGAGGTCCAGGTGGTAGAGTAGTTTCCATCTAATTGGTTGGAGGTGCGAGCCTTCGTTTCAGTCGTCCACAAATTCAGGACGAATTGGAGCCCAATTCCAATTCTTGAGCGCATCCAAGCATTGAAATTGACGAGGACCAACTCCAATTCCTCGGTTCCCTGCTCAATTCCACATGAACCAAACAGGGTGGGGGGAATGGTGCGTTTTATTTTCGGAATTACAAAAAAATTATCGTATATATTTTTTTAGAGAAAATAGTCGATTTTCTGACCTTACAATTTTGCTTGGAGATTCATACTAAATAACATTTGACTATTTTCTTTTGTCAAAATAGTCAAATTTTCATCCGTCTAATATGCTTTGAGAATGGCACTTCTTCTCATACGATGAATTGAGTTCGAATTTATTATATTTTTTTAAGACCATAACGTGTTCACCACATTGCCGTATTATAACGGGTTCACCATATTGCCGTATTTTGTTGGTATAAATTTTTATTTTTTTTATCTTTATTTTTACTAAATATTTCAAAGTATATGTTAGATTTTGAATCATTTGATGAAAATATGAGTTATTAAGACTTTTGACAATAATTATAGTGATCAAGAACAAAAATTACATACATAAATTCTTGTAATTTATGTATAATAAAATTATAAATGAACTAATATTGGACTGTTTTGAGTTGAGAAAACAGTCGAATGTTCTATAGACACACACTTTGATCTCATCCTTTGATTCATAATCCTGCGGTCCACAATATGACTGTTTTGAGTATAATAAAACAGTCGCGCGTTTATTAGACAGATACTTTTATTTTAGCCTAAAGAGTGGATAAGTTAAGCTCATTCTTGATGCAAATATCTTCGTTTGATAGCAGACAAGCCACCGGCAGGCTCGGCCTAATCCTCGAGTAAGGTACTAAACAAGCGACAAATTGCCCTACACGCTCACTATCAGAGTATCGGTATTCTATCCGGTGCATTGCGTCCATGCTCCATTCGAAAACACCAACCACTGCTGCAATTAGCATTAATTAGTGCTGCAAGTTGCAATTTTGCAAAGCAACGCAATAATTGAGATTGGATTATCATTAGAGAGAGAGAGAGAGAGCACCGGCACGCAACCGCGAGCTTTGGCCTAGGAGCAGGGTAACATAAAGTGTGTCGGTTTTGGCCAGGAAAACCCGGCGACGCACGAGACGGCGGTGGGCATCGGTGGCACGTCGACGCCTCCGCGCGATCGCGACGCCCGGCTTAACGTAACCGTTCCGGGATTTTGCTGACGCGGGCGCCCGTTTCCGCTGGCGTGTGGGGCCCGCCAAAAACGCATCTCGGATGCCCTTTTGTCCCGCTTTCCGACACGTGGCCAGGGGGGGGGGGCAGGATGTGGGGTTGCGGACTCGATTGGACGGTCAAAACCGTCCTGGAGAATTTGTTGATCGAGATGAGGCTCGTTGGGCGTTGCAGCGTCTCTTTCTTGTGAGTGGTTTCGACGAATTAAGGCATTTTCAGAAGGAATAACGTGGCTTGTTTAGGTCTAGTTTGGTAGAGTTTTAAATTTTTATTTTTTAGATTTTACTTATGATTATCTAATAATCCACTTCTCTTTGAATCTGAAGTTGTCATTAGAAGCAAATAGATCAAACTACCCCTTATACAAATATTTCAATTGTGTTTTGTAATGTATGCTACGCAAAATACTAGATAGGGAAATCAGCCCGGACTTTTTCCAAATTTCATGGAATAATAAGGTACTTTCATATCGTGTAAGTATTCAAATGATAATTAAATGCTATTACGTATAAGTATTGAAATAATAAATAAGTAATAACAAAATACCATAAAATATCACAAATAATATGTCCATCCTGATTGAGCAATTACACTTGCAAAATCATCACGGAAAGTATTCATAGATGTAGCACTCGTTTATGACATTGACGCATCCGTTGTATCATAAGAAATAGCATATTTTATATTGTGGGTATGTAGCAATGCAGGAAAAGGAGCAAATCTTTATTCGTTAGAATAGCACTTCTGTTCGTCACAGGGAAGCTGGAATCAGCGTAATCATCTGTATAGTCAACTCATACAACAAAGTTGAGTCCAACCAAAAGGATCCATAATCTTAGGATGACCCAAGCAAGAATCAAAGTATCTTCTTACAACGAGGGATTGAGGAGGGAACAAAAACGAAACACCCATTTCCGCAATTGCTTCCTTTTTCAACTCACGAAATGAGCTGAGATATTGTACAAAACCTTTCCCGTTAGGAAAGTCACAGGAAGGATGAGCAGAGAAGTGCTATCCGAAGAATTCATGTTTGCAAACCGATTTTGCTTCCCTAAAAGTTTTTTTCGACATCTTAGTTTGTTGTTGAGGCAGACCTCTTCAAAACAGGCTTCATTGCCTTGTCCTCTTCCAGGGATATCATGCCAAGATGCGAAGGGTCCTCCAGCATCATCTTGGTCTGAAATTTCCTTGCCTGCTTGCCAATATATCTTCCAAGCTTCCCATCATAATACTCGTTGGGGTAGCCATACACACCCTACAAAAAAAATATTAATAATAGGAATGAGCAAAGGAAGCTCAGACAGAAACCAATATTGCATTTAAACTAAGCAATACAGGACTCATATCCATCAGCAACTCACAGAGGACACATGCATATGCAGAAGTCGGCAACAAAGAGGGCTAAGATCAATAAGTATCATTCAAGAAATGCTTACAAGGAAATGGGTATTTTTGTGTTTGTCATCATTCTATTTAGCACTTGTAAGGAACCAAAGTAAAACTTGCGAGTTCACAAATCATAGACGAAGACAGGTAACAGTATTCAAGTGTAGTGCTGCATATGTCCTTGTGTCAAGATAACAATGTAATTCTATAGCCATCAGTAGAATGTAAGGGATAGGAGTATTAGTTTCCATGCAAGGTTGTTCACCTATGGATGTAACAGCGGGATTGAGCTATACCAACTAATTCAAGTCTAAAAGACATTTGGCATCATATTTGCAATAGAAAAATTGCAGATTTTTCTTTAGCATGCTCTAATACGATGTAGATCCATGGAAATTGCAGCACAGCACCAAATTCAGACAATCAAAGGATTGATGGAGTTAAACTGCCATATTTTTGTTATATGAAGATATGCAGTCATTGAAACCGCAACAAAGCTATTATCAAAAAGTTATTTATATCTTGTATGCTCAGGACATAAATCACAGAAAGCAAGCAAATCCTCATCAGGATAACTGAAATCTTACACGATTTAAGCACGAACGATATATCACTAAATCTAAGAGTAAAATATCATGGTTTTGGAGATAGATGGGAGAGACAAGGCGAAAAGTTTTATCGGAAGTGTTACGAGGAACCTAGCACTGATATTTGCTCTCTAACAAGAGACTGTAATAGAAATGCTAATTATAGACTTGGAACATATTGAAAGCTAGAGCATTAGTTTAGAGCTCACCATTCTGTGATCTATCATGCAGCAACCATCAGCACATAACAATGTCGGGAAGGTATCAAACCCTTCAGATAAGCACAGGCTCAGTATGAGCCTCATCCCCTTCTGGCACTCGGGCGTCTCTGCGAGCGACAAATCCCCAGTGGACTTTGTGTATGCCCGCAAGAGTATGATCCACCGGAACCCCAAATCTACCGATGCAACCCTCCCGATTGCGAAGGCAGCGGTAAGCTACCTGGTCGTAGTTGGGGACTTCCTCGGAGGCGTGGCCGAAGGCGGCAATGGTGCCGAGGGGCTGGCCGCGGAAGAGGACGAGGGAGCGGCGGAGCGCCTCCCAGGCGTCGCCGATGATGGGGCGGCGCACTCGACGGCTGGCGGAGGCACACACAAGGGCCGGCGCCCCCTAGGGCTTCCACAAGAAACTCGTCGCCCGGTCGCGAGTGCAAGAGGAGATGACGACGCTTGGGAAAATGTGAATCGGTACGCTCGGGAGTGTCTCGCGGTGGATAAGAGAGGGTGCAGTTCGATGGTATCTGTAGGTAATAACATTAAACTTTAAAGGTATTTTTATTTCTGTAAGGTTGGATTCCCACAAAAATTTAATAAAAAGTTGTTTCTTTTTGCTAGTTTATTTTCGAGATAGCTCGATACGAGAAGTAGAATCTGGTGGTTTTGAGAAGTTGAATGTTTGGTACTACTTTACGAGATCCAAACGAGAAGCTAGGAATAGGAGTTGTACCAAATATATCCTTAGTTGTTTAGAGTATATGATTCGGCAAATCGAAGTCTCTATAGTCGCCCATGCCCGTACAGGAGAATTTGTATGAGCCGGGGTAGGTGCCTTGGTCTCCTGGATGTACGCAGGGACCCTCCTCTGCCATGGGAGCAAACTTGAAGGTCTGAGAGAACAAAACAGGCAAAGGGGGAGATGATTCAGGTGGCAATGTGGGATGTGCTGAGACATGGGCACATAGGGTTGTAGATTAGATTGGTTGTTCACTTGGCATGCTGTAAGAAGGGATTTTTTTACCGGTATAATTTTTTAACGGGGTCGGTAAGGTCGGTTTGGCCGAAAATCGGTTAATCGGATGTCTGCCCAGAGCCGCCACGCAACACACATCAAGTCAAGAGCAAGGAGGCAGGGCGAGCGTAGAACGAAGCCAAAGGGCGAGTGACAAACAGGTGAATCGAGGAACGATGATTGCAAGTGACGCAACACACAGCCAAGGGAGCAAGCCAGGAAGGACACGCAGTGCGAGCTCATGGGACAACCGATAGCGAGAGCGAGGAGGCACGACACGAAGAGTGGCTAGGAGCATAGGGACACAGGTCTGCCCCTCGATCTCTGCTTGAATATTCCAATCTCAAATTTTTACTTTTGAGTACCTCTTAGTCAATCTCAAATATTGTATTCTATGTTTGTGTGGTTGTACTAGTAGAACTTGGCAATTTGAATGCATTTGACATCATAGTTACGTTGGTTGTTGAATTGCATTTTTTAGGCTAAAAGTTTGCCCCTGAGTCTCCCAAATTCTTGTTTCCACCGTTGTATGGTACTGTCAAGTTTTGGCGATGCTGATTCGAGCCGCCATGGTCGGGGCAACACCCTTCGGGGTGGAACGATGTGGCAATGTGTCAGGACCCTAACGATTCCAAACGAAATTGAACTCAAATCCTAACATATATGAGTAGAAGTGAAATAGGGGAAGTGTTGTACCGAGAGCAATATTACTACGAACCTAACTAAGAACACATAATATTGCTTTTTCAATGTCTTTTCCATTCGACAACCGGTTATTTAAACCTGTCAGTTAACCGAGTTACAGTGTTGTAATTCAGTGAAGTTCAAAATTATAGCGACATCTCTCAAATGACAATTGTATGACGATAAACAATGCTAAACAGTAGATATAAAGATCAAACTCCTCCATCGGATCCCATTTATCGTGCCTACACATTCCATCACCTCTGTTTGTACCTTTTAATTGAAATCACCGAAGCGTCACCAGCAACGCCGACTTCGTTTTCTTCGTACTAGTCTTCATTAGTCTCTTCTAAATTTCAGTAAACCTGACAATATCCCATCCTTAAGTAAAACATTGTCCTCAAGGTTTAAAATGCGAAAACGTCCTCTGAATGAAAGGCACATTTTCCCATGTTGCATCCTCTGGTGCACAATTGAGCTACTGAATCAGCCATTGGGCGGCTACAAAATTTCCTCTTAGGACGATTCTCCTGTCCAGAATAGCTACCGGTTCAGTCTTGATCCTACTGCCAGCAATGACCATTGGTAGATTGGCCAAGGGAACAGTAGTTAACCCCAAGTGTTTCTAAAATTGGCTTACATGAAAAATTGGATGGATCGTTGAGTCTTTTGGAAGTTGCAACTTATAAGCAACTCTTCCCACCTTGTCCATTACTCGAAACGGTCCATAAAACTTCACTCGCAGTTTAAGGGATCCTCTGAGTCCAAAGGCATTTTGCCGATACGGCTGCATCTTCAAATATACCATATCACCCACTTGAAATGTTCTCTTTTTCCTCCTTCGACCAGCATATTGTTTGACTTTGTTATGAGATTGTTGCAGATTGAGTTTCAACTCTCTCAGTATTCTCTCCTTTTCCCCCACCATCACCCTGGCCTCTTCCGAGATGTTACCAGGCAAACATAGCTCACCCACTTGAGGAGGTGCATAGCCATATAAAGCTTGAAATGGAGTCACCTTGAGAGAGGTATGATATGTGGTATTGTACCACCACTCAGCCATAGCTAACCAAGTAAACCAATTCCTAGGTTCCTGAAATACCATACACCTTAAGTATGCTTCTAGGCATTGATTAACTCGTTCAGTTTGTCCATCGGTTTGAGGATGTGAAGGATCTAGACCCGCCATTATGAGTTAATAGAGTGTTTTGGTGATTAATGATAAATCTAATTGTGAGACTAACTCTCTTGTCAAGTATTATCTTGTGTAGTCTCATTTGGATATAAAGGTGAAATTCAACGAGGTATGTATTTGACTTATACTCTTATATATTGTTGCATTCCTTAGATCCAAAATATAGGTTGAACTCCACCATAAGTATAACTTAAATATGTGCATATGTTTTCTTTACACATATGTGTATGGACACATTTAGGGGGGGCTCATTCTATATTTTGTAGTTTCACTAGTATTGATCCATAATCCGTTTATTACATATATTTCGGATCTTTACTTTGAAACATATACGTTTGAGTATATAGAACTTGTGTAGTTTTTGTATACTCATGTTTTGAGTATATAGAACTTGTGTAATTCTTGCATACTCATGTCGTGAGTGTATGTAACTTGTGTAGTTCATATATACTCATGTTGTGTTACTTTTATCTAAATCAAAATTATGTGATTGAAGTGGTTATCATCAATTACCAAAGAGGGAAAGATTGAGTATCTTGTCCCACCATTATGAGTTAATGGTATGGTGTGGTAATTAATGATAATCATATTATGGAACTAACGTTTTCCATGAGTTGGATGTATAGGTTATGTTCCAGGATAATGAAGACTTGGGATCATCATGAGTTGATGCTTTTCAAGAAGAAATGATCATGAGTTGATCATCAAGACAAGAGAAGACTCATCATGTGTTGATAGAGGTTAAGCAAAGGATCATCATGTGTTGATGATTATCAAGTTAAAGACCCGGACTTGAAGTGATGATGTATGTCATCAAGCTTCAAGAAGATGCAAGGTAAAGGTATGACTAGCTAGGGCTAAGGATGTGTTCCTAGTCTTTTACCGGTCTTGGTGTTTGGTTGGAAGACCAGGTTGCTAGTATAGGTTGTCGTACTATTAAGAGGGGTCTTAACTAGTAGTTTGAGTTTTTCATGTGTTGATAGCTCAATGTGATTGCTCTAGCTCATCTAGGAATGATGCTATTTATTTGCGAATGTGTTTTGCAAATAGTCGAGGCTCATGTATAACCCTTGTAGCCTGTGACTTAAGTTTGCAAATGTATTTTGCAAATGGTGTAAGTACATGTACCTTATACTTTGTGATGAGTATTCTAAAATGTTGGCAAATGTGTTTTGCAACTAGCTGAGAATATCATCTTTTAACCTTGTTGAAATTGTACTCAAATGGGCGAATGTGTTTTGCCATTTGAGGTGAAGCAAATGTGTTTTGCTTCTGTGGTCTAACTGATCGAGATCGCTGTGTGGACCGGTCGGTCGGTACACCTCAGTCGAACCGCCATGTGTTGGGCGGTCGGACCGATTTCCTCTGTGTTGATTCTATGTCCGAAAGTTTCGCTGTTGATAAGACGGAACTTCCGATGTGAGAAAGTTCCGGGGTTCGTGCTGAACGTTTATTCCAGAGAGCGTCCGTTTTGGGACTTAGCCAAATTTCCATCGGGCGGTCGGACCGGCCACCGTGGCGATCGATCGATTTAGCGGATCGACCGGCCATTAGTTGGCGGTCCGACCGGCCGAAGGCCCAATGGCTAGTTTTCTAGCCGTTGGCGCATGGGGTGGTCCGACCGGCCATTAGTTGGCGGCCAGACCGGCCCTGTGCTGATTTGAGAGAATCTTCTCCCAATGGCTAGTTTTTGTGTGTGGGCTATATATATCCACCTTGACCGGTTGGGAGAGGTTGCTGGTGCTATTGTTGAGTGCTATACTCATTCTTTGAGCTAAGAGCAAGGCTCTATTCTCTTTTGTGCATGTGTTGCACTTGATGATATTAGAGAGCAAACCCTAAGTGCATGTGTTCCCTTAGGTAGTGGATTGTGTATCCACTTAAGCGTTGACACTTGATTAGTTCAAGTGAAAGTTGAGATTTGTTTCTCTTGGTGTTTGCCGATACCTAGACGGCGTGAAGGCGTCGTGCTCGGTGATCTTCTCAAAGAAGTTTGTGAGAAAGCCCGGTGTGTTGTGAGTGGTTTGGTGCTCGCCATCTCCGGAGTAGAGGAAGAGCAACCTTAGTGGAGTGAGGTGTTGGTTCGTGTTGGAACCGGTCCAAGTGTTGGACTTACCTCGTAGGTGTTGGCTTAATTAGTGGAGCCGGTCCAACGTGGTTGGGCTTACCTCAACGTGGATTAGGGGAGACCGGCAAGTCTCCGGACACCACGGTAAATCATAATCGTGTCATCTTCATTTGTCTTGTGTTTTACTTTGAGCAATTTACATTACATGCTTTAATTGCTTATATATCATTGTGTGATTGCTCCCTTGTATTGTTGGTGCACTTAGTTGAGCCTAGTTGATTTAGGTTTTAATTGTGTAAAACCAATTCGTTATTAGCTTCCGCATTATATATTAGTTTTAGCGCGAAAGAATTTTTAAAACCGCCTATTCACCCCCCTCTAGTCGGCCACCTCGATCTTACAGGATGTAGGAGGTACTGAATCTCAGTGTTACCTTGAGTGAATTGAAGATTTCTTGAAATAATTTGCTAGTGAATATTCTATCGTGATCAGTGATGATAGTTGAGGGCATCCCATGTAGTTTAAAGATGTTATCCATAAAGATCTGTGCTACCTGTTGCACTGAATATGGGTGTGACATTCCTAGAAAATGAGCATATTTCGTCAATCTATCCACAACTACTAAAATGGCATCTCTGTTCCTTGATTTGGGTAACCCTTTATGAAGTCCATTGTTATGTGAGTCCATGCCATGTCAGGTATATGTAAAGGATCTAATAAGATTTGGATAAGTACATGTTCTGATTTACTCACTTGGCAAATTGGACATTCAGAGATATATTTTTCTACTTGCCTCCTTAATTTTGGCCAGTAAAATATCTTGATCCTGTGATAAGTTGCTCTAGACCCAGAGTGTCCTCCAATAGTAGACTTTTGAAGTGAATCCATTACTTGCTGCTTCATGTTGTTATGTCCCCCACATATATCTTATGTTTGAATTTGACTATTCCTCCCTCTAATGTCAATCTTGGATCTTTATTTGTGCCAGATTGTAAGGTCTCCAATATCTTAGTCACCTTCGGATCATCCATGTAACTCTTCTTTATATCCTCCACCCATTCAGGTCACAAACAAGTAAGTGCATTACATTCTCCTCCCTGGTTTATATTTTCAATATCTCTTCTGGACAGTGCATCTGCCACTGTGTTTTCTCTCCCCTTTTTTTACTCAATGATGTAATCAAACTCCAGTAACTTCAGAAGTAATTTATTCTAAATTCCTTGTTAGTCTCCGAGTAGCCATGAATTTCAGTCTCTGCTGGTCTGTTCTTATAATCAGAGGATTACCCAACAAATAGTACCCCTTCTTAACATCGTTGATGAAAACAGGGAGCAAAGGGGATAGGTGGAGCACAAATACCTCAGAATCCCAGACTGAACGTGAACCCGAGGGGACATGGTGATATCCATAGAGAACATTTACCAGTTTAGTTTACCATCGAATATAATATTGTAAACCTCTGCATAGCACCAGTAATTCCCAACGAGGGAAGGGCAGCCACAACTCTGGTCCATCAAGGGATGGGACAAGGACTGACCTAGGGGATCATTAACAATTCTCAGCCTGGTAATCCATACGGTATTTCGCAGTTTCTTCCATCAAAAACAGTACAACCCAGTTACGGGACAATTCATAAGTGGCAGATCTAATGGACAAATTCCGGGAGTACAAATGTTGGAGTCTCAGGGGCATAATTACACCAGAGATCCTGGAATAAACCCTAGCTATGTTGAAGCCATCATCAAGGGATCTAGACTAGAGATTCCATTATTCTAATGGGAGAACCCTATTATTTGGTTGAGGTAATGTGAAATTTTTTATAAGATATCAGGAACACCAGTGGAACAATGGGTGAACGTAGCCTCCCGACACCTGCAAGGTAGGGCAGCCAACTGGTTCAAAGGCGTTAGAATACCTTGGCAAGTATTGATTTAGAACTAGTTTTGTGATATGCTTCGTGACAGATTCTCTGAAGTCAATGCTCATGATGCAGCGGAGCAACTGTATAATATAAGATAAGGAGTTGCAAATGTGTCAAATTATATTGACCGATTTGAAGAGTGCATGTCCTTGGTTAAAAGAGATCATCCTTACCTGCAAGAAGCCTTCTTAATGAGATGTTTCATTGGAGGGCTAAGAGGGGAAATCAAACATGATGCCAGTGGACAAAGGCCACAGTGAAAGCATCTAGGGCCTTAAAAATGTGTTTTGGTAATTAATGAAAATATGTGAATATGAAACTAATATGTTTGTTGAAGTGATTACAAGACTTAGTCCTAAAGACGATGTCAACAACATGGAGATGCATGCAAAGGATGGACTTGGTTCAAGGATAAAGGTATAAGTAGTCTGGGACCCTTTTTAATTTTACCGATCTTAGGAGAAATGGTGGAAGACCGAGTTTTAGGTTAGATGTCGTACAATTAAGAGAGATCATGACTAGTAGCTTGAATGCACATCTTTATACCTATGGGTCAAACTAGGATCATGCATGCATTCAAAATCTGTTTTAAAGCTCAAATCAACAGTCTGTGCAAAATCGGTAGTTCCATCGTTATATGGGCGGAACTACCGCTTGTCGGTTGTACCAAAAAATGGGCGGTACGTTTTTTCCAGAGAGACACATCTTGCGATTTTCTTTGCTTTTCTGGAAGAGCGGTAGTACCGGCGGTACATGGGCGGAACTACCGCATGTCGGCAGTTCCGATTTTTGTGCGGTGCTTTTTTTAACAGAGCGACACCTTTTTTGGTTTTATTTTGTCTTTTGCAAGAACGGTAGTACTGTCGTTGTTTTAGCGGAACTACCGCACATCGGTGATTCCGAAAAAGAAGTGTTGTACATTTTTTTTCCAGAAATGTGCACTTTTGTGCTTCAAAAAAAACGGTAGTGCCGCCAGAGTTTTGCGGAACTAACGATCATCGGAACTACCGCATATTCAATAGAGGTAGTACCACACCAAGCTTCCAACGGCTATGTCAGACGCGTTTAATACCTTTGTTATAGCCATTACTGTGCTAACCGTGGAGGTGTGGTAGTACCGGCCAATATGTGGCGGTACTACCGATTGTCCTGAATATTTCTGATTTCTTCCTCCAACGGTCGTATTTGTTTGTGGAGGGTATAAATACACTCCAACCAGCTCTAGGACATGTTGTTAAGCACTCATTGAACACTCTTGGTTTATTTTTGATTTCTTCCTCCAAGGTGTGAAATGAATGCTTAACAACATGTGGGCACGAGTGTGGTTCTTGGTTACGCGAGTTCAAGATACATATTCGATCTCTACGGGCACTGTGGTGGGCGAAGGCTGAGGGCCTCCGCCGCTACCATGAAATCACCGCTCTCACGCCTCTACACTTCGACTGAACCTCCAAGCCGCAATGGGAACGCCAAATTCGGGTATGTAATCATGCTTCCGCTCTGATGTTTTAGGTTAGGTGTCCATATCTGAGCTGGGATTAGGTTATCTAGATCAAGTTTATACTCACATTTGGTACCATAGCTACCCTAGCTTAGTTTGAACGTGTATTAGTCTCAATCGCCCGGATCTAAAGTTATGGGGCTTGGCTTAGCATTTTAGAAGTAGGGGATTTGGAACCCTAGTGAAACCATAACAAAATCACGAAACTCAAAACCCCAAATCCTAAACTCAGATCAGAACCCAAAGAGCGGCGGATACTCACGTTTTGGAAACCACCAGATTTCCTCTGTTTTCGGGCGCCGCCGTAGCTCCACTCGACGGCTGCGCGTGCGACCTCTGTCGCACAAGCGCATCGGCGAGAAGGGCTGCGAGGGTGCCACCTCCGTCGTGCACCGCCTCAAGTCACCGCTGCGCGTTTACTCACACATCCCCTGCGCCATCGCCGACGGAGCCGCCGCTGTCGCTCTCCGCCCGCGCGACTGTGCCGATGCTGTCGCCCACTTTTCTCGGGAGAGAAGGAGGAGAATGAAGTTAGGGTTAGGGTTCGGCCAGATTTTTATATCGCGTAGCGCTCGTTCTCAGCCGTTCGATCAAATCCAGTGGCTCGCGTTCGTCCCGAACCGGCACAGTGAGGTCGCGCGATGATTTCGGCCGTCCGATCAGATCCAACGGTCGTCGTGGTTGCGGGGGTTTTTCGGCTGATGTTGGGCCGAGCGACTGTGAAAGTCAATGGGCCGCGATCGCCTGAACAGTAGGGCAAACAATGTTTTTGATAATTTCCAAATACTTTTGTGTTTAAGGTTTTAATTTTATGATTTTTTTAATTAATGATTAATTGCTCAACAACGGTGTGTCATTATCTCTAATTAAAATTGAACCAACGAGATATTTTGATTGGAGATTTTTATGTTTTATTTGGCATTATATATGCACATGATTACATACTGACCAACTGAAGGATCTAGACCCGCCATTATGAGTTAATGAAATATTTTGGTGATTAATGACAAATCTAAATATGAGACTAACTCTCTTGTCTAGTATTATCATGTATAGTCTCATTTGGATATAAAGGTGAAATTCAACGAGGTATGCAATCGACATCTTAATCTTATATATTGTTGCATTTCTCGGATCCAAAATATAGGATGAACTAAACCATAAGTTTAGCTTGAATATGTGCATATAGTCTTATTACACATTTGTGTATGCACACATTTAGGGAGAGCTTATTCTATATTTTATGGTTTCATTACTATTGATCCATATTCCGTTTTCCACATATATTTGGGATCTTTACCTTGAAACATATTCTTGTGAGTATATAGAACTTGTGTAGTTCTTGTATACTCATGTTGGAGTATATATAACTTGTGTAGTTCATATATACTCATGTTGTGTTACTTTCAATTATCTACATTCAATTTATGTGTAATTGAAGTAGTTATCATTAATTACCAATGAGGGAAAGATTGAAGTATCTTGTCCCACTATTATGTGATAATGGTTTGTTGTGGTAACTAATGGTAATCACATTGTGGAACTAACATTTTCCATGAGTTGAATGAATAGATTATGTTCCAGGGTGATGAAAACTTTGGATGTCATCATGTGTCAATGACATTAAAGTCAAGAGCTTGGTGTAAAGGATACATCATGAGTTGATGCTTATCAAGAAAAAGAGATGATCATGAGTTGATCGTCAAGACAAGAGAAGACCCATCATGTGTTGGTGGAGGTCAAGCAAAAGATGCATCATAAGTTGATGCATATCAAGTTAATGACCCGGACTTGAAGTGATGATGTGATTAATCAAGCTTCAAGAAGATGCAAGACAAAGGTATGACTAGTTAGGGCTAAGGATGTGTTCCTAGTCTTTTACCGGTCTTGGTGTTTGGTTGTAAGACCGGATTGCTAGTATAGGTTGCCGTACTATTAAGAGGGATCTTAACTAGTAGCTTGAGTTAGTCATGTGTTGATAGCTCATTGTGTTTGTTCTAGCTTATCTAGGCATGATACTATTATTTGCGAATGTGTTTTGCAAATAGTCGAGGCTCATGCATAATCCTTGTAGCATGTGACTTAAGTTTGCAAATGTGTTTTGCAAATGGTGTAAGTCTATATACCTTATTCCCTGTGGTGTTGATTCTAAAAGTTGGCAAATGTGTTTTGCAACTTGTTGAGAATATCACCTTTTAACCTTGTTGGAATTGCACTCAAATAGGCAAATGTGTTTTGCCATTTGAGCAAAATAAAAGTGCAAAGCCTCTGTGGTGCGGTCTGACCGCCAGTGGTCACCGGTCTGACCGGTGGCATATCTGTCAGACCGCTGTGCAGTTGGCGGTCCGACTGATTTCATCTCGAGTCGATTCACTGCGCGGTAGTACCGCCGTTGATAAAATGGTACTACAAGAGAGCGGAAGTACCGGAGTTTTCGCGGTACATTTTTATCAGAGAAGCACCACTTTGGATCGCGCTGATTTTCCTTTGGCGGTCGGACCGCCCACCCTTGGCGGTCTGACCGATTTTTGTGGAGGTCTGGCCGGCCATTAGTTTTTAGTCCGACCGGTCGTGAGTCCAACAACTAGTTTTATAGCCGTTGGCGCATGGGCGGTCCGACCGGCCATTTGTTGGCGGTCAGCCCGGCCCTTGTCAGATTCTAGGGAATCTTTCCTCCAATGGCTAGTTTTTGGGTGTGGGCTATAAATGCCAACCTTTGCTGGTTGGAGGAAGTTGTTGTTTTTGTGCTGATTTTATTGTTGAACCTATATTGAGTCCCTTGAGCTAAAAGCAAGCCTCCCATCTCTTATGTGCATGTGTTGCACTTAGTGAGCTTTGAGAGCAAACCCTAAGTGCATGTGTTGCCTTAAGTAGTGGATTGAGTATCCACTGAGCTTAGACACTTGATTAGTTCAAGTGAGAATTGAGTCTTGTTACTCTTGGTGTTTGCCGACACCTAGACGGCGTGGAGGCGTCTTGTCCAGTGATCTTCTCAAGAAGCTTGTGAGAAGGCCCGGCGTGTTGTGAGTGGTTTGGTGCTCGCCATATCCGGAGTGGAGGAAGAGCAACCCTAGTGGAGCGAGGTGTTGGTTCGTGTTGGAACCGGTCCAAGTGGTTGGACTTATCTCGGAGGTGTTGGCTTAATTAGTGGAGCCAGTCCAATTTGATTGGGCTTACCTCAACGTAGATTAGGGGAGACCGGCAAGTCTCCGAACACCACGGTAAAACATAATAGTGTCATCTTGGTTTGTGCTTGTGATTTTCTTGAGCAATTTATATTCTTGCTTTAATTGCTTATATATCTTTGTATGATTGCTCTCATTCAATTGTATTCATATTGTTGGTGCACTTAGTGGAGCCTAGTTGATTTAGGTTTTAATTGTTCAAAACTAATTTGTTATTAGCTTACGCATTATTAATTGGTTTTAGCTGAAAGAATTTTTAAAACCGCCTATTCACCCCCCCTCTAGTCGGCCTCCTCGATCTTACAAGTGGTATCAGAGCTTGGTCTCTCATTTATTAGACTTAACCGTCTAGAGAGTAAAAGATGGCCATTAGTGATATCGTGCACTTAGGTGAAACACCTATTTTTGATGGCACAAATTATGCTCATGGAAAAACACATGACATGTTATTTTAGGGCCATGAGTCCAAAAATATGACAGATTGTAGATGTCGGCTTTTCTCCTCCATTGGATCATCTTGCTCCAACCATTGAGAAAGAGAAATGCCTGCATCTCGACGCTCAAGCAATTGATGCTTTATTTAGTGCTTTGAGTTTAGAAATTTTCAATGAGGAATGCAATCTCAAGAGCGCTCATGCTATGTGGACACACCTTCAAGATAAATATGAATTGTCCACTTCCACTAGTGACGATTGCACACAAGAATGGATGTCGGAAGAAGAATGCTCAATCTCAAGCTCCGACGACAATAATGAGGACTCCTCAACTCCACCCACATCACCTCATTGTTTCATGGTAAAAGGTAATAACGTGGTAAATGATAATGATGAACCTTCATATGATGAGTTGATGGACATACTAGAGGACTTAAATGAATATCTTGGCAAGGAGAAGTCAAGATTCAAAGTCTTGAAGAAAGAATTTCTTTCTCCCAAAGATTCCTATGAAGAGCTAAACGAAGCTCATGAGACTCTCCTTCTCAAGGATCTCAACAAGTCCAATGTGGATATAGGCATCACATGTAATTTATTAGATAATATGTCATGTATAGTTGCTAACCCTTGCATTACATCTAAGGTTAGCATATCCACCTCATGTGAGGATTTATTTGATATGTCTTGTTGCTCAAAATTAGATGCTCATATTTCCTTTATGTCTTGTGATACAAATATTGTAGAGGAAAATAAAGAGCTCAAGGCCCAAGTCATCAAATTGAAAAATGACTTGACAAGAAGCTACAACGGGAATGCCACTCTCGACGATATATTGAGCAAGCAAAGACGTTTGCAAGATAAAAGTGGTATAGGTTTCACTCCTAAGAAGAAGGAGAATAGCAAGACAAGGCACAATGCATGACATACCAAAATGTCAAGTGCCATGGATGTAATGAAAAGGGCCACTTTACCTCGGTGTGCCCAAATTAAGTGAATGACAAGTCACGATCACCAAGAAAGAGGCACCGGCAATGAGCAAGTAAAGAAGGTAAAGGATGAAAATAAATATCGAACTTGCTATAATTGCCAGGAAAAGGACATCTTAGTAAGGATTGTCCCAAAGGTATCTCTCATAAGTTAATTATTTACAATGATCATTATTTGCTTAGGAAAGATAAATATGGCAATGTGTTTGCTAGCATTATTAGTTCACCCAAAACTATTGCTAGGGCCATTTGGGTGCCCAAATCAATTGTGACTAACATTCGCAGACCCAACCAAGTATTGGGTACCAAAATGCACTTAAATGCTTAATAGGTACTTGAAGAGGCATTTGAGCTTTGGCTTACATAAAGAGGTGGATTTCATTATGTGCAAAATTGGAGCCAAGCCTAATGATGATAATGTCATATCATAAATCAATGTCATTTCGGTAACAAGTACTTATATTGAAGTATATAGCCCCTTTATGCCTTGTATAGGTTGTATTTCATGAAAATCATATTAAAAGGGGCGTTCTTGCTCTTGTTCATAATGTTTATTATTAATATCTTAAGCGAGATGGTAGTGGCACATTAAGGAGGAGTGCTAAATCATGATCATGTATATCACATCCCTAAGTGTGCCCAAATAAATTAAGTGCTAGTATTATTTTTCAAAATAAGTTTTTTAGCCAAAAGTCAAAAAATTTATAACTATTAGTAATTCTTTGAAAAGTTAGTTGCAAAATGTATACAAATATTTTTCAAAGGTTTTCCAAAGGTTTTGGTTCAATAAAAATCTATTTCAAGTGAAAATGAGTTTCTAGCAAAAAAATCAAAATTATAGTATCTTGTTTTTGACATAAACTAGATTTTTGTGCAAAATCTATTCTGAAAGGAATTTGAAAATCTTCCCAAAAGAAAAATCATAGAGTTGGTTATTCTAAACATTTTTGGTATTCAAAATATTTCCAAAAGATCAACCTAGAAAAAGTTATTTGATTTTGAAATTCATTTTGAATACTATTTTGACCTAAGTGGTCATATTCTAGCACTTAAGTGAGTTTTGCCATTTGAGCCAAAATTATTGACATGAATAAGTTCATAAAGGTATTTATGACTCATACATGAAATTGGATGCTTGAAATTCGACCAAATGCTCAATTTGGATCTTTTGATGAAATTCATGAAAGTATGATTTCATTTACGAAAACCAAAAGCTTATTTCATAAAAACTATTTATAATTTGGACTTTCAAGGGCTATATAAGTTGGAAATGCTCTAAATATGTTTGCTTGATTGATTGTGTGAAAATTTAGAGCTAATACAACAAATCCCTCTTCTCAATCAAGAACTGAAACTGTTTGTCAGTTTCAGTAAAAATCGGTCTGACCGCCGTTATCCTAGCGGTCAGACCGGATTCGCGTGAAGGGTCTAATACCTCTTCACCCGAGAGCCTTCTCTCTCACCCATTTCTCTCCAAAACCGAGCCACCTCTTTCTCCTCTCCCTCAGGCCGCCTCTCAACCCTAGTGCTCGGATCTCCTCCTCTGGCCGATCCTTTGGTGCCCCAAGGTAACATCTTGCTCTCCCTCACCCCCTCATTCATTCCCTCCAATTGGTTTGTGGATTGATTGCCTATATTCACCGGCATTTGGAACCCTAGGTGAGGTAAGTTCTTCTACAATCTCTTCAAGGAGTCATCCCTTGTGATTCTCCTCTCCATCCAAGACGGTAAACCTTCTTTATCTACTTGCAGTTAACTCTCATTGCGATTTGCCCTAATTTCTAGGGTTTGTTGTAAAATCCTAGTATTTCATTCAATTTGTGGCAAATAATTGATCTGCAAGTAGACCTTCATTCCTGTGCTTCAGGAGGTTGCACATCCAGTACAAAATACTGTTGATACACACACTGTTGAGGTCTCTGAAATTCCTAATGTCTCACCTAATAATGAGCCTCAGCAGTTGCCTATAATAGCTATTGAACCTATTAGAAGATCACAGCGGGAGAGAAGGTCTGTCATCCCAAATGTTTATGTTGTTTATATGAATGGGGGTATTAATGATATAGGGAAGGCAGATGATTCCACCTCTTATAAGGAGGCCATGATGAGTGAACATTATTCTAAGTGGCTTGATGTCATGAAGGATGAACTAAAGTTTATGAGCACTAATGATGTATGTGACTTAGTAGAAATTCCTGAAAGAGTCAAAACAGTAGGCTGTAAATGTGTCTACAAAACCAAGCATGACTCTAAGGGAAATATCGAAAGGTTCAAAGTAAGGCTCGTAGCAAAAGGCTTCTCACAAAGAGAGGGGATTGACTATAATGATATTTTTTCTCATATCTCAACTAAGAATTCATTCAAAATCGTTATAACACTTGTAGCTCCTTATGATTTAGAGTTACATCAGATGGATGTTAAGATGTGACGAGGATTAAAACCTCGATGTATTATTTTAATACATCAGAGAAGACCATACGTCTTCGTGGTCGTACCCCCTAAGGCTAACGACCTCACTGGTTGAAAGGATTCTAGAGGTTACACAATAAATACCCTGGTCGGACAAGATCCCGTACCTATACCCCGACCAGTTGACTGCTCGTAAGGCTATGAACTGGTATAATCTGGATCAGAATCCAGGTATATCCTTACCGTGTGATGAATGGAACATGTGCTGTATATTCCATACCACACGATGTTACATAATTCTAAGACACTGGACTACAGTTTGAATATCTCACTGACATGTAACCGCACATCAGTTGATACCCTGTCAACCGACACCTCTTTTCGATCAGACGCGTTACTTCCCAACAGGCGTCTCTGTAAAGAATAACTATCACCGCTTCATTAACTACTTAAGGAGGACCGTGGAAGATGGAGAGGAGAGGAAATGACAGACAATTGAGAAGATTAGCAGTCGATTTGATTACAGCATCATAGCAAGCATTGCATTCCGGTGTAACTAGGATTAGCCTTATGTTTGAAGACATGCATTCCTTGTAATAGCCAGTTCATAGCAATAACGAGTGACCCCATTCCATTCCAGGAGATACGCACCATTTTCCTATGTTATATATATTCATAAGATCGGCGATTTGATCGTCGACAAGACGACATTCCTTAATGGTGACTTGCAAGAAAACGTTTTCATGGCTCAACCGGAAGGTTTTGTCGTGGAGGAAAAGGAGCACATGGGATGTCGACTTAAGAAATCAATTTATGGTTTGAAGCAAGCGTCGAGGTAGTGGTACCTAAAATTCAATAAGGTCATAAGGAATTTTGGATTTAAGGAAAATAAAGTTGATAACTGCATATATGTTAAGTTCAAGGGGAGTAAATTCACCATCTTAGTGCTTTATGTGGATGACATCTTATTGGCCAGCAGTGATAAGGATATGTTGTTTGAGATCAAGAGATTTCTTTCATCTAATTTTGATATGAAGGATCTTGGTGATACCTCTTACGTTCTTGGCATTGAGATTCACCGAGATAGGTCCAAAAGAGTATTAAGTTTATCTCAAAAGACATAAATTGACAGAGTACTGAAGAGATACAATATGCATAAGTGCTCTGACTCGCCTGCTCCTATTGTTAAGGGCGATAAATTTGGAACATTTAAATGTCCAAGGAACCAATATGAAACTGATCAGATGAAGTCGGTTCCTTATGCTTCAGCTGTCAGAAGCATTATGTATGCTCAAGTAAGCACGCGCCCTGATTTAGTTTTTGTAACCGGAATGCTTGGCAGATATCAGTGAAATCCAGATCCGGACCACTGGAAGGCCGTTAAGAAAGTCTTGCGTTATATGCAAGCTACTAAACATTTCATGCTCACATATAAAAACTCTAATAACCTTGAAGTTGTTGGTTATTTAGATTCAGATTTTGCGGGATGTGTTTATACTAATAAATCCACGTCAGATTATATCTCCACACTCGCTGGAGGAGCTATCTCGTGGAAAAGATCCAAACAAACCCTTACGACATCTTCAACGATGCAAGCTGAGTTTGTGGCATGTTATGAGGCTATCAGGCATGCTGTATGGTTTAAGAACTTTATTCTGGGTCTTAGAGTGGTAGACAACATCTCTAAACCACTCACCTTATACTGCGATAATGAACCCGCAGTCTTTTATGCGAGTAACAAGTCAAGTGGTGCTGCCAAACACATTGACATTAAGTACCATGTTGTGAAAGACAGAATCTAGGATCGAACCATTAGTATTAAGCATATTAGTACTAAGTCAATGCTTGCGGATCCGCTTACTAAAGGCTTACCACCCAATATCTTTCGTGATCATGTTGCCGGCATGGGTCTATTTGAAAGCCTTTTGATTCTGGATAAAAGGATCTCAAAACAAACCAACTCCAGTTAAGTATAATGAATATCCATTTCAAAGATGAGATAGTACACTATATGTACTGGGGTTGTATGGTACTTCATTGGTCATGCGACATATTACCTTGGTATGCTATTTTATTGAGGATGGGCTTATGATGTTAGCCTTACGATCAAAGAGGAGAATGTTGGGATGATCTTGGCTAACCACCCCGAGATTCAAGGAGGGCAAAGCCCCACTCGCGCCCTGATTGGGGGCGTAACCAACATTTTGGTCATTGTCCCGTTCACCCAGCGCTATATCAACAAACTAGACTCGGCGGGCACGAGTGTGGTTCTTGGCTACGCAAGTTCAAGATACAGATCAGATCTCTACGAGCGCTATGGTGGGCGAAGACCGAGGGCCTCCGCCGCTACCGTGACATCGCCGTTCTCACGCCTCTACACTTCGACCGAACCTCCAAGCCGCGATGGGAACGCCAAGTTCGGGTATGTAATCATGCTTCCGCTCTGATGTTTTAGGTTAGGTGTCCATATCTAAGCTGGGATTAGGTTATCTAGATCAAGTTTATACTCACACGAATTCCTCCTCGCCCTTAGCTAGATCTCCCTTGGATCTGGTCTTGACCATCTTCTTCGCTTCTCATATATCAATTTGAGAGGTTTTAAGAATGTGCCAACCTCTCACTTCTTCTTCGTGTGAGTTTCCATCGTCGCCTGCTAGTACATCGATTTGACTGGGGATTTTAGGGTGATAAGTCACCAACCCAATGCTATCTGACCACCAGAACTCCTCCCAACGTAGATCGATTTGGGTTCAGGGATTTTACAAAAGCACTCGTCTCCCCTACCAACCTTTACCAAATCAATCTCCACTCCAATAACCGTGTTGCTCTGATACATTTGTCTGGACCCTAACGATTTCAGACGAAATTGAACTCAAATCCTAACAGATCCGAGTAGAAGGAAAATGGGGAAAGTGTTCTACCGAGAGCAATATTACTACAAACCTAACTAAGAACACAAAAAATTGCATTTTCAATGTCTTTTCCATTTGACAACCAGGTATTTAAACATGTAAGTTAGCTGAGTTATAGTGTTGTAATTCAGTGAAGTTTAAAATTACAGCGATAACTCTCAAATATAATTGGATGACAATAAAAAGTGCTAAATAGTATATATAAAGATCAAACTCGGATCCCATTTACCATGCCTGCACGTTCCATCATCTGCGTTCGTGCCTTTTAATTGAAATCGCTGGAAACGCGGACTTCGTTTTCTTGGTACTAGTCTTCGTCAATCTCTTTTGAATTTCAGTAAACCTGACACGATGTTGTCACTGACTTTTGCCGGTAGCGCTCCACGAGGGAGAGGGAGGTAACAAGAGGGAAGCGAAGATCTGGGTAGGTGATGGCTAGCAAGGGGTGGATCCAACCGTTGATTTCGAACGGATGCACACGATTATGGAGGTAAGGCAGAGGATAGGCTTCCAAAACAAACACCAGTGTGACGCACCCGACCGTAACTCTCCACCCACGTCATCAATATCAATATGGGTATGCGGCAACTTGGCACACACCACCACCGCGAGTCGAAACCCCCACGAAACAGAAATCCAAACCCCCCGAGCCCAAAAGCCACGCGAGAACATCAGGGAGGCGAAGCGAAAGGCAAAAGCGAAGGAGAGAGAGAGAGATCCCCAAACCCTAACCGTACTATCCCCTCTCTCGTCGCCGGTGGCTGCGGCGGCGATGGCGATGGACGCGGAGCGGCGGCAGGCGGAGCTGATCGAGCAGTTCTCGGCGCAGGCGGCGGCGCTGTCGTCGTCGGCGCAGCTGGCGGCGCTCGTGCTCGAGGTCACCTCCCACCCGGCGCTCTTCGCCTTCTCGGAGCTCCTCTCCCTCCCCGCCCTTTCCAAGGTATCCGCGGCTCACTGGTGCCCCTCGTGCCGCCGCCGGGTTAGGGTTAGGGTTTCCAGTTCCCACCGATGGGTGTCTGTTTCGATCTGATGTGCTGTGGTGTGGCTGTTGTTTGTTCGTTCGTTGGTGCAGCTCGCGGGCACGCAGTACGCGTCGTCGCTGGACCTGCTCCGCCTCTTCGCCTACGGCACCTTGAAGGACTACAAGAGTAAGATTAGGGCCTCCCATTGCGATTCGTACATTACATTGCCCTCGTTGTGATGCATTGTCTGATCTGTCACATGTTTGGGTATTAGCCGTTTGCCCTGGACCCTAACGAGGACAAGTGCAATTTGTTTGGAAACTTTGAATTGAGGGAATCAGTCATTTAGCGAATGATGATGGTGCTTTGATGCTCACTTGAATTAATATTAATACAAACCTGTTTGCGTATAGTGGCCTTTGTAGGTTAACTTTTGGAGGGGCCCAACATACTGATCGCTCAAAAATTTATTTTGGTCTTATGGTTTATTTTCCGCAACCATTCAAGAACACATCACATCACATTGCCACACTTGAAAACAGAGCTTGACCTGTGGTGATCAATTTGCCTTTTACCTGCCAATATGATTAGGGCGCATTTGGCTGTTTGTAGGTGAAGTTATTGTGAACATGAACCCCCTTGTGCTTGTGGGCTTCTAGCTTAATTTAGTATGTTTGTGGTTGCTAGAACTTTTACTTGTTTCATCAAACATTGCCATCAGCATGAATTGCAATTTTTAGTTTTTTGTCTGATATTTTTTGTACTAATGTCCAACGGATAAATGCAAGCGATGCACATTTATTGTTTGAGTAATTATTTTTATATAAGTATAGGTAATTCTGGCACCCTCCCTGCACTGTTGCCTGATCAACTCCGGAAGCTGAAGCAACTCAGTGTGCTAACTCTGGCTGAGTCAACCAAGGTACAAATTCTGCCTAATCCTGTCTAATAATTGGAGCAATTCTGTGTAGCTTCTCTTTCCGTGGACACATAAATACATAATGATGCTTGATAGCTACTTGCATTCAATTAAACAGTAGTTATAGTGCTGCACTGTCATTTTAGGATGGCATGTATGTTGTCTAGGTTTCTTGAATCTTCTAATGCTTTTAAGCAAATGGTTTTGTGCAATTCTATATGTTTGTGGATGTCAAGTCCGAAGGTTGAAGTGGTGGGTTTTCTTTGATAAATTGATAACCAGTGGTTGACCCCGTGTTCTATGCGATGTTTTGCTATAGACAGTCCTTAACTTGCTTGTTCTTTCTCATTGCTTTCTTCAGGTACTACCATATGATCAACTCATGCAAGAGTTGGACGTTTCCAATGTAAGAGAACTTGAAGATTTCCTCATCAATGACTGCATGTACTCGGTGAGCCCTTGCATTCTCTTTCACATTAGGCACTTAAATCTCCATATATTCCAATCATTTGAAATCATCATTTACCACCCATCTTCTCTTTAATACATTTATGGGAGTTTTTTGCTGTAATATTTCTTCTGTGTGACGCTGTTCTTTAGTCTTTAGGATCATCAATGGATTTCTTGATCCCAAAAAAAACAGTAGTATTTCTAGCATCAAATTTGTAATAGTTTACATATTTCCTCAGGGGATTGTCAGAGGCAAATTGGATCAGCTGCGAAGGTGCTTTGAGGTCAGATATCTGCAGCCTAAATATTCTGCATCATTCATGAATTTGTTCTTTATCTTTCAAGTGATCCTTCTTATTTTCTTTCCATGCATGTCAGGTACAATTTGCAGCTGGAAGGGACCTTACACCTGATCAGCTGAACAACATGGTCGAAACTTTGTCTGACTGGTGTGTATATTTATTCAACATATGTTTCTGCAAGTTTATCTCTATTTGTTCCAGCCTTCCAGCAAATGTGAATGTTTGCTTTTTAAAAAAACATAATTGCCAATTTAATCCCCCCTCGTATCTAAACCTTGTGAGCTGTATTAGTGATCCCTGTGTAGTCATGTGAATTGTGGCTAGATTGTTCTCTGCTATGTTTATTCTTCCCTTGATTCTGTGCTGCATTCTTCTTTCAAACTACTGTAGTGCTGGTTCTGGTTTTAGTTATATGGGATATTGCTTCTAGCAGTAGGCTGCTGTTGTGAAATTGTATGCACAGTGTTATTTTATACAAGCCACCCTTTGATTAACGGATTAAGAGTCAAAATATTGTGTGTTTTGTGATTCATTAATTTGCCTTTTGACTGGATGCAGGTGCATTCTTGTTGGTAGTTGGTAAGTACATAGCTTATGGTCTTACCGTCCTAGTCATATGTGTTAGAGATATGTTAGAGATAGGATCTTTTTTTGTATTTTCTTATCTGTATAGGGTATATCCCTTTGTATCCTATATATATTGCCCATTGGGCCTTTTCAATATACACTCAATATTCATAACATAATATCAGAGCAAAGGTTAGGGTTAGGGTTACGGTAGCCACGTCGTCGGCTTCTAGCCTTCTAACCTTCGCTCGTCCTCCGCTACGCGCTGCCCACAGGAGGACCGATCTTCACTCCTGGGGGCGGCCTCTCGTCGCCGCCCGTGCTCTCCCGCCGGGCTGCTACCGTCTCGGGCGTCTTCTTGCCGCTGGCTCGGCTGGATCTGCCGGCCTTTTCTTGTTCGGCGTGGCCTCGATCTGCAGTGGCTCGGCTCCGGGCGCCGTCTTCGCCCAACGTCGCCTGCCGCTCTACCGACTCCACTCGAGTGGCGAGTCGCCTCCAGCCCGAGCCCCCTCCGCTTCGAGATGCCCCCGACGGAATACGCGAAGACTTCATGGCGTAGGGGTGCAGCTGCACCAGCAGCATCACGTGAAGCCAAAAGTGACCAGAAGACGTTGCTTCAAGAGCTTTTGCTTCCAGGAGGCTGCATCACGAGAGAAGACAAGAAGACGACAAAGACGCTGCTACGGGCCTGGTGGGTGAAGTCGGGAAGAACAAGACAGTGGGTCCCACGGCAAAGAACCGAATGTATCTCTGGCTCTCGACGATTGCGAACAGGCTCACGAGCAAGCATGGCGCAGGAGGAGAAGCAATCCGCCGCGAGGACGGTGAGGTCGACCGACTGGAAGGCGCTCTACTTTGCCGCTTTCCTACTGCTCACCGACGCCGCGCTCGTCGCCTTCATCATCCCCTTTGTCATGTATACCAAGATCGATTGGGACGCCTACATGTCTCGGGTGGATGCTTTTCTCGAGCGGGAGAGGGACTAAACCAAGATTGAGGGCGACACGGGGCAGTTGGTCTGGCTTCCTCTACAGCTACTGCTATGCTGTCGGTGGAGAGCTAACAATGCTAGTTGCTGAAGGTGCATTGAAGGGGAGAAGTGCAGCACAACGCTTTTAATGCTAGCTATTCTTGCTTTGCTGCTAGTTATATTTAGGTTTTTTTCTTCTTCTTCGTGTCATTTTTCTTTCGTTGCGTCCATCCAAGTTCGTAAAACTCATTTTTTAGTTTGTCTAAGCCATGCGAGTCCACAAATTTATTGTCAATCATAGAAGCAAAGGAATTCCCTTATGCACGGCAGTAGCCGCTGCAGATCCGTCGCCCTAAGCTTTTAAGGTCGCTGCGTTTCTTCCGCACTGCGTCTTCGCTGTGCTTCTTGTGCATTGCGTTGCGCTTCTTCCGCACCGCGTCTCTGTTGCGCTTGTGCATCTGTTGCGCTTTTTGTGCACTGTGCATCTGTTGCGCTTCTTGTGCACTGCGCCGCCATTGTCTTGGGCTACGATCTGCGCCGCCATGCTTCTATATATTCCTCTTCGGTTTGATTTGACAACTTCTCTATTTTTTGTTGGTTTCATCTTTTTCGTCGTGTTGCCGCGGTCGACTTTGCTCCCGCACCTTGTGCTTTATGGCTGTCGCACGATCCCGGATGGGAGGAGATATTTTATCGACATATTTTCCAAGAGCTGCATGCTACGACGACATTATCAAGGCTCGGACTTTGGATTTTCCCTACTTTAGTGTCAACCCTTTTCAAATGCAATGCTGCATACGCCTTGCATTTGAGAAGAGGGCCGGGGGTGTGTTAGAGGTAGGATTTGTCTTTTATATTTCCTTATCTGTATAGGGTATACACACAATATTCATAACAATATGCAAGTACTTTTGCTAAATCAGTAAATATGGCATTATTCTCTGTATGTTTTTTTTTCACTGAGCCCATACTAATATATACATGATTTGATGCTGATGCTTTGCTTGACACTTCACTAGAAAATAGCAATCAATTAATATGTTCATGCTACTAATTTGTTAGTTCATTCTGCACTGCACAATATGAGGACCTCAAGGGGATTGGCATAAGTTTATTGTTACCAATTATGATAAAAATGCGCACATTTCACAGGTTGGGAACATCAGATAGTTTATTGCATCAAATTCAGGAGAAAATCAAGTGGGCTGACACAATGAGTGAGGTGAACAAGAAGCACCAGAAAGAATTTGAAGACAAAGTGGAAGAAGCCAAAAAATCAGTCAAGGTAAGCTGGATTAAATTGAAGTATCTACTATTTCTATTTTTAGTCAAATATTAAATTAAAAAGGGAAAAATTGCATCTGTTTTGTTTTTTCAGCTAAAATCAAGCCATTTTCTTAATTCTATGATGAATTGATGATACCCTTCTGTGTTCTCATTCTGCTGTGTCTGTTTACCGGATTGCTTTCCGTTCTGATTTTTATTATTAAATAACTCTTGAATGTTCATACAGTAGCAACTAATTGTATTAAATAGTGGAATTGCCGGACCATGTTTCTTACTTGATAGCAGAAGTTGAACAATGTAAGCAGGCAGACATCGACTTACGGGGGCATGACGACTTTCTGTCTGAATCTGGAGGAATAATGGATTTTGAAGAGGACCGCATCCGACCAAAAAGGTACAGATTATAGGTCACTCGTACTGTTGCACTATATTATCTTGCTAATTTTAGCTAGTAATGAAATTATATTTTCGCAAGACATGGTCTGTTAAAAATGTACACACACTAGTGGACAAACTGTCAGTCAGCAATAGCTAACTAACATTGAGTAGTGTTTCCTGATAAAAACCTACGTGGATTTTAAATAGAACTATAATGGTTCATACTTCTAATTTGATCAGTGTTTCCTGCTAACTAACATTGAGTAGTGTTTTTTTGGGTAAAAACCTACGCTGATTTAAATAGAAGAGCTATAATGGTTCATACTTCTAATTTGATGTGTTTCCTGCTAACTAACATTGAGTAGTGTTTTCTGGTAAAAACCTACGCTGGTTTAAATAGAACTATAATGGTTCATAAGTTTAAATAGAACTATAATGGTTCATACTTCTAATTTGATTAGTGTTTCTTGCTAACTAACATTGAGTAGGTGTTTCATGGTAAAAACCTCCACTGATTTAAATAGAACTATAATGGTTCATACTTCTAATTTGATCAGTGTTTCCTGCTAACTAACATTGAGTAGTGTTTCCTGGTAAAAACCTACGCTGATTTAAATAGAGCTATAATGGTTCATACTTCTAATTTAATCAGTGTTTCCTGCTAACTAACATCGAGTGGTGTTTCCTGGTAAAAACCTACGCTGATTTAAATAGAACTATAATGGTTCATACTTCTAATTTGATTAGTGTTTCTTGCTAACTAACATTGAGTAGTGTTTCATGGTAAAAACCTCTGCTGATTTAAATAGAACTATAATGGTTCATACTTCTAATTTGATTAAAGGGAAAAGCTGTGGAACTTCCTTGCATAATGTTTACTAAAACACAGATTTGCTCTACTGAGTTATCTTGTATTGTCGACACTATTTTCCATCTTCGTAGAATTTTCTTCTGTTGTCATAATCATGAGTAATTTGGTATAATCTGGTATTGCAGGAGGCGACAACCAATGGCATAGTTTCAATTAAGTGTTTACCGGTCTCCCTGCTTGTGCAAGTGCTGATGCAGTTCTTGAGACGTTTTGGCACCAGAGTTGAGGAAACGTTCCGCATCGATTATGGTGCTTCCTTTGAAGCGATTCTGTGTTATTACTGTCTTCTGGAGAAAATGCTCGTTTTTGGTATGAGATGTACAAGGAGATCGCTCTTACCGCTGCATTTATATTTAGTAGCACAAAACTACAGGTGGCTGACTTAGCGCTGTAAAGATTATGGCTCCAAAAGTATTTTTTTTGGTGACCTGGGGCCATCACATGGTTTCATTTGGTTCTGTTACGCTTGTGTGATTCGTGAGTCGCATTCATCGAGTTGAAAGCTGATTTGATCCGGGTTGGTGCTATGGCATAGCAGGTGTCACTGTTCCAGTCAATGCGGAGCCCTACTGCTGGGTTACCAAAGGGTATTAATTCCTATTATTTCTTAATGCCTCGCGTTTCACCATTCTTGATAATCTTGGTAGTCTCCCGTTGGTGCGATACGATTTTATAATCTTGGTCTACCTAGTGCTTCCAGCAGCGTATCCTAGCGGCTTAAAAACATTCGGTCGTGTCATCACATGCACCACTGGTCATTTCTCGACATTTGTTAAGGCCCCGCTTGGAATTGCGGTAGCGCATTGCATGAGTGGGATAAACAAAACTATAATATATAAACGTACAAAAAATAGTAAACTTTTTAAATATAATCCTGTCATGTACCAAGTCATTAGTTGTAGGATGTGTCGTGTGGGCTGACTAGTGGGGTCAAAGAGTGGGTGTGGATGAATGCTTATATACGGCTTGCGTTGTGTGCGAATTTACAAGGGGATCGAACTGTTGAGATGAATGAACTCATTCTTCCCCCGAACTGTTGATCTCCCCCTCTAGCTCTTCTCCCAGTCCTCAGAGTCCTTATAGTTCTACCCCAAATCCCTTGCTATTCCCACTCTAAATTCTATTCCCACTCCACCGGCTAACAATTACCGATCAGGACCGTAACAAATCCAAAGGTGCGGACTTGGCAATTGGCATGCACAGCCCGTCCTGCAGCGTGATTTTGATGGGATAAAAGGACCTTAATATAGACATACAAAGAGACAATTTTAATATATATATATTTATTTCACAGACGTTAGGTCACACAAAATTGTAAGTGCAGTAAAATGGCGCTAAAACATACTGAAAAACATGATCTTTACAAATAGAGTTTCACCAAACGATGACCAAAGAGAAGGCTATTACTATATACATATGATTGGTAGCTTAAAGTCGCCACTATTCCTTGCTGTCTACGGAGGTGAATAGCAGCTCAGATACAGATTGTTGTCATCTAGTCTGCAAAAGAGAGCAATTTTGGATAAATGATTGTAAAAGAAGAAAAAACAGAAAAGGTTTCAAGAGCACATTGCAAATAAGAACAAAATAAATGACATGCAAGATGCAGCAGCAGGCTTCTGCAGCACAGTCAGGTATTTAAATAGAGAGGGTTCAGGTTTGCACATTCTCTGTTCACATTCTGATTCTGAGACATGCAGTGATTTATTCACTTGTTGAAGAGGACATCAATATCACGTTACATAGTTATACAGTAGTGCAAGTCATATCATCAGAAACAGCAATGGCAAAGGAGAGAAAATAACTGGAATGGAAGGCAGTAACTGATCCATTCAAATAGGCATTACCATGCAGAATATTGTGCTCAGGCAGAATACAAATGCACAATTCCTGCTCTAATCACAGTCTATCACTTATAACATGACCGTACACAAAAGTAAACCATCAAATGATTTTTATGGGGTTGAATCCATCAAAAATCCAAATGAAATATAACGATAATGGATCATACCATATACACTGCCTATGAGATAAGACTCTCATTTGACTCTCATTTGAGATGGAAACTATTCCTTATAAATTGCAAGAGAAGAAATCTAACAACAGCTAGCTGACACTAACAAGATAAGTATTGACAATGGCACATTTTGCATAGGAATTAAGTATGTCTTTTCCAAAAATAATGAAAAGAACAAAGATCAAAATCAGCCACTCTCTTATACTAAGAAAGGGCACATTAATGTTAAATGTAGTGTGCGGTGTGATAGAGAATAATAATGTTATACTGATCACATCAAGATTGCCTTTTCACAAGATTATGTATCTGAACAAAGCAAAGATGGGTTACAGAAAGAGAGATAGCTCCAGAACTGTGATCTCACTTGTCTTATTTGTTCCCCATGTGATCAGCGATCATCTTCTCCTTGGTATTAATGCGCAACTGGACACTTCCAACCTGGTTCATTTGGCTTTCGTAGTACTTTTTCCTCTTCAAGCATTGCATTGCTGCTTGCTTGTTTCCTGATTTTGTGAACTCCTTCGCCCGTTCCATCTCTTGAGAAATCTTCTTTTGCAAGACTGCCTCTTTTGCCACAAAGACATCACGAGCCTACAGAACCGCAGTATAATGTGAGTAATCAAGTCATTAGGTAAGAAATAGGATACATTGATCGGGTTAGCAACATTCCTGCATACCATACAATCCTTTAACTCAACTAAGCGCTTTCAGATTTATGATTAGCTCAGAAGGACAAAAAAAAAATGAGAGAAAGGGAAAAGAGTTCTAAAAGAAAATCGAACTTGGTGTGTTTTTATTAAGCAGCCACAAGTGCAGCACTTGGCTATAACTGAAGGCAGCTTACCCTCTTTATAGAACTCAAAAGGGAGAAGAAGCAACAATTTCGAAGAAGCCTTGTCCCACCAACAATGAGAAACACTAAACTGCATGGCAGATGCCTGTATGGTATACGGTACCCCAAAATGACTGCTCTTTTTTCTCATTTTTTTTTTAACTTTAATACACAACTATGTAATTTTGTTTACTTAAATTACATCCACGGTGTGTTACTTTTTCGCTGCATCAGTGTAAGTACCTCACCTTGGTACTTTTGCCCCGGGTTAACAATGTAGCCCATCTTAATCCCCTCCAAATATGGAGTTGAATCAAACATCTCAACTCTCTACTTAAAACAAACAAATGGAACAGCAGGAAAACCCGCAACTGTGACACATTGATCTACCAAAAGAAGAAAAGGACAACAGCCACATTCATACAAGCTGCAACCCTCTTGAGTTCCTGTCAGGCCAAAGGCAGGAGCAGAGTGCTCAACTACACAGGGCCCCCAAAAAGTTAGGGGCTCTTAATTTTGATTTAATTTTTAATTACTACTTGTTAATATCTGAAGAAAAAAATATATTTGTAATGAACATTAGTTCATAAAAGGGTAAATACCGCCAAGAAGAAAGCCGAGCGACGTTGGCTCGGTAGGATGAGCGATTAGATCATTAGACTATAGATTGAGATAATAGAATTTTGGGAGAGAGACTAGATTAATTCAAATTACTTGTTTGATTGATACTTTGGGAGAGAGATTAGACTAATTCATATTTCTTGCTTGATTAATAATGGATACATACTAACCTTTTTATAGGGACGACCCAACTTGACCCTTAATAAATAATATTTAAGAAAACATATCTCTACCAATCCAATCTAATAATAATTTATCTAACTAATAGATAATATCAAACACCTAATACATAGATTTATAAATAGTAAACATTTCCTAATAATCGCGGGTGGGTACTGTTCATGAGTAACATGAACAGTGCACCATCCCATGACGATATTATTCTACTGCAGTCACTCTTGTGTAAGATAAAGAATTATTCAAGCCTTTTTATTTGTATTTGCTCTCTTCATTTCCCATTTGCTTTCGCACAACTACTATTTCTCTCTCTTATTTGCTTGTGAAAATTAACCCTTCCTCTCTCAATTCACCTCCTCCTAACTAACTCGTGATTTCCCTAAAATAATTCCGTTGGTGACGATGGATCAATCCACTACATTCTCATCTATTTATTGCGGTGTTCTTTGTGGTCTCAAACACATAATTTATGTTCTCGTCTCATTCTCTTGATCTTCATCCATCGATTGGGCTCTTGTGCTACATTGCTTGGTCGGCGAAGCTGACCTTTCATGCTGCATTGTGGTCTACAGGAGCCATATGCACCACACAAATTAATATGTTTAATCCTATATCATCTAGAGCTTCAGTTTTGTTACCAAGTTTTTAAGACCTACTATTATTGTCATTTCTTGTATTTGTGCATCTCAGTGTTGTTCTAGCTTTCATCCATCCCTTCTAAAATCAGGAGACATGATTTTTTATTATGAAAAACATAAGACAAAAAAGGGAAACCGAAGAGTTAATTTTAGGACCTAATTCTAAACAATTTTTTTTCTATTTTAGTAATTGAATTTTCTAAACTGTGCTACCAAATTTTAAATTTGGCACAGGGCCCCTAAATTCTCAGGTACGGCCCTGGCTCCTGTACTTCCCATTCCATGACACGAGAGAGGCCTCAAGAAGGGAGCGAGTGGGGCGGAGCGACGCACATTGTCCGCAAAGTTCTTGGATCCTCTTATTTTTTTGCAAATCTAACCCTACCCCTTAATTTATATATCCTGATCCTTACTAAGTCCAAGATAAAGAACCAAAACAAAGCCAACAACACTGTTACATGGTTTGATCCACACCCAAAAAAAAAATCAGCAAGAAAATTAGATTCTCTGCCCCATCTTCTGGATTTCCTCTTTCCGCCCCTTCCTTTCCTACTACTCTCCAATTGACCACCACAAGGGGAGGAAAAAAACTCTCTTTCCTGCCACTCTCAAATCGACGGGGGGGAAACGATTTTTGGGGGTGAGACGAGGGGAGACCTGCTTGAGCTGGTCGGAGGCGGAGCACTCGTCGCGGCAGCCGCGGAGGAGCCAGGAGAACATCGCGGCCACGGCGGTGGGTCCACCCTGTCAGCGACGGCTACAAGCCAGAGAGAGAGAGAGAGAGAGAGAGAGAGGGAGAGGGAGGCAACGGGCAACGGGCGACGCCCAAGGGGGGAGTCAAAAGCATGAAGCAGGGATCGCATGAAGGAGAAGGGGGCTTCGACTTTGGTGTCAACTGGGCCTCTTTGCGTGGGCCTCCAAGCCTCCTTTTTTACCCCCACCATTGTTGATGGTTTGATGCATAGCAGCTGTACTTATCAAATCAGTAATTACCGACCTGTTCAATGGGTTGTCTCAAATTGCCTCGTGGCCTCTGCAATCATATCAATGGTGTATGAAGAGGAAGTTTTGGTGGGGATGCAAAGGCGGAAAACGAGCTGGCGTTTTAGATGTTGATTGGAAACACCAGCTGCTCTTGGAGGAGAGATGTCTTCAGATGAATACTTGTATGAGATGGATATAGACACAGGCGGAGCTGGGTCTCAGCCTGCTGGGGGAATAGCTCTGAGGATCAAAATGTCATGTTAATTTCTTTGAAAAATCAGCGAAAACGATTTAGCCACTAGATATAGAAGCTATCTTACATATTCCTTTTGAGTTCGATGCATCAGCTAGGCAGCTGGGCATGGCATTCTGACAAGAGTGGAGTGTTTACTGTCATATCAGCTTGCCGTTTGCTCAGTGACACCAAAATCCAGGGGAGGATTGGCTTGAAAGTCCTTGCCGAAGGGTGTCGGGATGGAAAGTAGCAGACGCAAATCACCGACGTGCATCTACTTGCACGGATGGCAAGCAAATAGAAAATTCACGCGGGCTCAGTTGTTAGTGAAACGGAGAGAGAGAGAATGATGTACCACGCTGGACACTAAATGATGACTTTGTTTTGAGAAAGAGAGAGAGAAAGTAAATTATGGTGTTCTGCTAACTGCTGAGCTAAGCAATCCGGCTTGGATCGAGCAACGTAACAGGATCGTTTGTAGCCAGCCTACCTGCTTGAGCTGTCGTGCGGCGGAGGCAAGGCCGGCAGCAGATGCCGCGGCCGCCGCCGCCGCCGCCTGGCGATTCAGAGGGACGGCGGCGGAGTCCGCCGTGCAGCCGCAGAACCAGGGGGATGACGACTGCGACGCGGCCGCGGCCACCGTCGTCCTCACCATCCTAGTACGTTCCCGGCCGCCGTTGATGTGGGGTTCACCGCAGCGCACTTCACGTCACGTCACGTGCGGCGCCGGCCGGCGCTGCGTGCGATGACGCGATCAAGAACGGATAGGACGAATTCGACCTAGCTTCAGCCTAAAAGACTCCAATTCAACTTACCTTGTATGAGTTTCCAAATATAAAAAAACTTACATTTTTATATGGATTGATCCTATATATATATATATATATATATATATATATATATATATATATATATATATATATATATATATATATATATATATACTTACCTTGTATTGGTGTCTTGGCTTACAACCGTTCGGATGGTTTTTATTGCTACAATTTCCTAGCGGCTATCAGGAGCGTGATTGAAACTTGAAATGAAATTTCGGAACCCGTGACATCAATCGTAAGTAATATTTTATGTTTGCAACATAAATCAATATGGTACATGATTTGTAACGTAAGGTGGGGGAAATCAGTTGGCAACGACAAGAGGTGGGATAGTTTGTTCAGAGAAAAAACATGACGACATATAAGAAGAGTACAACTTGAATTAGTAAAAAATGTACTAAAATTAGCAAATGAGTAAAGTTGTTATCACATTTAAGGTTAGAAAGAATATGCTGCCTGTAGTGCTAAACGAAGGGAAATAAGTCCATAGAGGGTAAGAAAATGTGCTAATTTTTTTTTTCTTTACACTTGGAACAGACTTGACAGTTTAATAAATTATAAAATCTGTAGCTGCAATTAGAACTTGAAATCTTGTCTCATTTGTACTACCAAACAAAACAAAAAAACAGATAGAAAACCGGACAAAGAACACGGTAAAAATATAAGAATACACATGTCAAGAGTAGCTAAGTAATATAATTACCCACTTAACAAATTTTTGTGTTATTTTACATGGCAAAGCAAGTCTGGTGGACACAAAACATGTTGTCTAGAGAAACATAAATGACTGATCCCCTTCAATCGGGTCTTTCAAATGCGAACATGTTATTCCAAAGAGGTTAATTACTGTCATCTTGAAGCTTGATGATGGATCAATACATGCATATATAACTATAGCATGATAGAGCCACGAAACATCTGCATTCTTCCTTTCCAATTCTTTCCTTGAAGCATTTTGCGATGTTCTCCAACCTTCAACTATCGGTCCTTTGAAAAAAATAGAGATGCTCTCTTATCTATCACGCACTTAAAAAAAAATGGCTACAAAAATAAGTGCAAAGCATGGCATATATCACATACTTTGGATCAAAATCAGTTAATATTCCCTACCCTAATGAATATTAACTATGCAAAATATGAATAGGTGGTCACAATTATTCAAGGATAACCTTATGCTTTTCAAGTGAGGATATACTGTAGACACTATTGAAAATCTAGTGAACAGAGACTATGAACACATTGAAGTAGCTATAACCCACAACAATGCTATGTTGCCAACACATAGGTCATACATGATATGAGCCATTGAGTTGCATGCTTTAGCTAAGGGATCACTTGATAAAAGCATGTTCTTAATCAAAACCATCTCACACGCTCATTACAAATTTAACCAAATTAAGTACGAAGGGAAGCATTATACTTATCCTTTTGGTATACCAAACACATTTGTGTGGAACTTTCATTATCTTCATTTGTGATAACATGGGAAAGCTATTGGTTGTTGTACCATCCTGAAATCTATGTACATATGGAATTACAAAAGATAATTTGAGGCTTAAAGGATCGGAAAATCCGGTTGCTTTTATATATTAAAAAAAATGAGTCAAAATTAGGTTCGAACACAACATTTCATACCAATAGCGACAAATGGGAATGACTTCGGAGGCTTGGTTGCTAGAAGCTATTACTGGACTATTTCATTAACCACTTCAGGGTAAATAAGAAACCAATTTATGCAAAAAAAAAAAAAAAAAAATCGGAACTACGGAACTGACATGACAATTGTTTTTTTTAACTCTTATATCATAGATTTGGAAAGCCATCTGCTTTTTTTAGTTAATAGAAGAGAAAAACACTTCCGGCTTTTGCATCAAGGATGAACACAATCTATTTTATTAAAGAGTCTAAAGCATCAAAGTAATCAAAGCTGTTAAAAGTGGCTTGAAGCCTTACAAACAAACACCGACTTTAAATTAAACTCAATCATTACAAATCCTGTGACTAAACCGTCACCCATGAATGTTTAAAATTTGCTTCGCCACCACTTCCAACCTGTCGCTTCCGGCCAACATGGACTCTTTCTGGACCGGTTTCTGCAAATTTGCCCAAGCTCTCAACTACTGCCCACTCAAAAAGATAACCTGTAAGGGATTAGTGACAATATTTTTGTCAAAAATAACATCATTCCGATATAACCAGATTGACCAACATAAGCCACTAGTTCCCACTAGGAGTTGTGACTTTAAATTTTTTGGAATACCGGTTAACCAATTCTCAAACATATTTGCTATAATCACAGGAGGAGATAAATTAAATGCACATTGAACTGCCCACCATGAAAGACGTGCAAAGGGGCATTCAATAAAAAATATGTTGAATTGTTTCATCATTAATACAAAAGCAATATTTTTTGCTTCCCCTCCAATTTCTTTTGAGCGGATTATCTTTAGTTAAAACTACCCCCTTTTGAGATACCATATGAACATTCTCATTTTTAATGGAATTTTAATTAGCCAAAAAAAGTTGCTAATGGGGCTTGAGAATTTCCAATTAGTGCAACATAGAAAGACTACTGAAAAAAGTCCAGACTTATTCAAATTCCACATGAAAATATCTTTTTAAGAGATCAAATGTAAATTAGCAATTCTCAAAATAAACTTATTCCACGCATGTAGCTTGGGCCCAATAACAGATATTCGAAAATAAATATTTAAAGGAATTGTTATCAGAATATTTGCCACTGTATCATCCTTTCTCCTTATCACATTATAAAGTAGTGGATATTGGCTTTTCAGTAGAGAATCTACTAACCAAGTATGTTCACAAAACCTAGTTTGCATTCCATTTTTAATCTTGAATGAACCAAAATGAAAAAACTGATATTTGATTTTCATTAATCCTGACAAAAAATGGGAACACTACTACAAAACAGGTAATAGAAGACGCCTCATCACAGACGGTTCCCATCACAGACGGTTCCAAGACGAACCTTTGTATTAAGAACCGTCTGTGATGAGACGCTTATCCCAGACGGTTCATGATACGAACCGTCTGTGATATGTCATCACAGACGGTTTTTGTATAAAACCGTCTATGATACTTTTGTTTTGTTAGGCGGGAAAACGAAAATTTGCACTTAATGGGCGGGTTGCCGAAAATCTCTTTATATTAACAGAGTCCTCCATCTCCTCCTTTGCCATCTCCATCTACTCCTCTGCCATCTCTGTCTCGCCCTGACCTTGCGCTCCGGCCTCCCCCGAGCTCATCGCCCGCGGCCTCCTCCACCTCGCCCCAGCCTCGTCGTCGCCGGCCTTCCACGACCTCGTCGCCCCCGACCTCCTCTACTTCGTCGCCCCGTCCTCCTCTGAGCTCGTCACCCGCGGCCTCCTCCACCTCGCCCCGGCCTCGTCATCGCCGACCTCCCACGACCTCATCGCCCCAGCCTCCCACGACTTCACTCTCTCTACTCCCCCCTTTTGCTCTGTGATGTGCATTACTACTGTGGTGTGTTAGTGCTATGTGAATGGATTGAGTTGATATACTGTGATGTGGGTGATGCCGTGTTGTTTTTAGTGCTCTGTGAATGGATTGAGTTGATGCTGTGTGAAGGACCGAAGTGGCAACAGAGGGGGGGTGAATGGTGCTTTAAAATTAATAACTCCCCTTTGCTGTAATTAAATAAGACCTACAAAGTCCTCTGGATATCTCAAGAAGAGTGAAGCAAAATCAGAGAACGAAAACAGAAGTTTCAGATCGCTCAGAAATCGGAAGTTCCGATTCTACCCGTCGGTAGTTCCGCACTCCGGAAGTTCCGGATTCGGTCTGGAAGTTCCGCTGCAGAGTTCCGCCTTGGACAATCGGAAGTTCCGATTGTCCTGACCGAAGAACAGGGCGCTCGGGTTTTTCCCAAAAATCCAAAGTGCTAAATCTTGAATGCTCTTCTCTGGTCAAGTTTCACAGGACATCATCCTAAGCAACATCTTGACCTCATGGAGAAGAATCGCAAACAAAGATTCAACAAAACAAGCCAAAATTGGATTTCTTGAAGAAGGGGCAAGAAAGACCAAAACTCACGATAAGAGAGATTCTCAGATTCTTAGCTCATGAAACTTTGAGAATGCATTAGTAATAGCAAAACGACTCTAGATATCAAGTTTCATCTTTGTTTCATAAGACGAATCAAAAGATACATTAAAACCCTAAACATTCAATATGAGCGAGAAGAGAATAGAGAAAGGCATAAGCAAGTAATCAAAACCTCGAGATTCATTAATAGAAATCAAAAGATTACAAAGGAAATACAGAGGAATGATTACAAGATTTTCATTCATTCTCTCTCAACTCAACAAACTCTCAAAAGGTAACACACACCCTTTTCTAGAGCTAACCCTAATTTTCTATCAAAGGTCTAACCCTAACTCCGTGGTTCTCCCTATTTATAGCCTTGGCTAATGGGCCTCCAACCCATTAAGCCCGCTACACCGAACGGAACCGCCTCCACTTTTGCCGCTTGCGAAAAGACCCTTTCGCCTTGCGCACCTTCCGAAGCCTCCGTACACCTTGTTGTGCACGACTCGCAACCGCTTCAAGATTCGCGCCGTCTTGACACATCCCGACCGTTCGACCTCAACGCCTCCTGCGCTTAGTCCGGTCCACGTGTCTCGCCACGACTCCATCTTGATGCCTGCGGTCAACACGGACAAAAACACATCACATAGCATTGCACAATATCATAGCATCAATATTTGTATAAGACTCAAACTCATACAAAATCAAAATCACAATTTAACCTTCTCGCGCGATTACGAACACAATCGGAAGTTCGCACTTACCACAATGGAAGTTCGATTTCCGAACATCCGCACTTGTCGAATTATCGGAAGTTCCGTGCTTACCATCTGCGAACTTCCGATCTTGAACATCCGCACGTCCAAAAATCTATTCGATTTTCGTCTCGGAGGAATCTCAATACCGGATTATCGGACACTCGCTACCCCATGTGCGGAAGTTCCGATTCTCTTCAATGAAACCAAAACCTGTAAATCGGAAGTTCCTTTTCCAACACCTAGAGTTCGATTAATCGAACTTCCGCTCCATACACATCGGTAGTTCCGATTTCCCTGACACAGCCCAGAAATAGTCCAAACCAAAAACCTCAACTCTCAATCTAATCAACACACTTGTCAAATACTCATCACTCAGAGTGGAGGACCTCTCACATGGTCTCTCAATCTCCCCCTTGATGAGTATATTGACAATTACCGAAAAAGCATAAGATGAGTTTGAGATTCCAGTCAACCAAGGTCTAAACAAGTGCAATTAAGCTCAAGACCCAAGTTGACAAAAAGAGAAAGACTTGAGATGAGATGAAAGAGCAATTTTCGCACAAAACTCAAGGCTTTTCTTCAGAAGGCTTTTTCTCACAATCATTCTCCCCCTTTGGCAATAAAATCATCAATATGTAGAAAAGGGAAGAAAAGACTATATGATGTTCATTTTAAGCATTAGGAGCCATGTAGATTATCCAAAATGACTATTAGAGTATTACACCAAGCCATAACACAGAAGAATGCTATCAAGATCATGACAATCGATGTATAGAAGAGCTAAGACAGAAAGTCCATAATTTGATTAATGATCCAGTTCTTTAGCAGGTCAAATAAGTCAAGATTGAAGTCTAGCTAAAGATATCCAAAGATGATGCAAGCCATGTCAAATACCTAAGTTGAACCACGAAGACTCATACTGAACATTTTAGAGTGCTACCAGTTGAAGAAGGACTCATTTTATCCAGAACTTGGTCTCTTTGATGATAAGCAATTTTAGCACATTTTTCTTTTTCTGAAGACTTTCTATGGTTTTATCTCGAGAAGCAAGCTCGGACTAGGTGCCATCCACAACGCCTCCTGAGCTTCAACCATTTTTTTTAGCCATGTGCTAGATCCCAAGCCTTATGCGACCACTCCAAGCAACAGACTTAAGGAGGTGATCTTAGGTCATCCAAGGCTCCCCCTGAGTTCATGCCTAGTGCAATGGCAAGCCGTCTCATGAGAAAGATTTGGTGAGATCAGTTTTTTCGCACAAAAGAGATCATTTTTGCTTTTGAAGTTTTTAGACCAGTGATTAGAGAAAAGTCATGTTTCTTAACATACTGACATAGCTTACTCAAAAGTTCAAAAGAGATTCATGACTCAACTCAGCCTACTTGACATGGCGAATATCATAAAAGGATAGTTTCAACCAGACTAGTCTCAAGAGCTATCATGACAAAATTTTAATTCCAGTTTAGCATTTTTAATTACCTTAGCATGGCAAAGACTAAACTACACATAAAAAGTCATGATAGATCTAGCAGTTTAGCAAAAATCATGGCAAGATGTAAAACAGTGAAAACAGATCATAAGGGATAATAAACAAGGCTCCATTTGATTATCATGCAATGCTTGATGAAAAGTACAAAAATTCAGATTCCCTTCAGAATGAGATGCATCTTTTAATTCAGGTTGAGTTAGACAAAATTAAGAGTATGGAATAACCAAGAATAACTCCCCCTGAACCAAAGGAACAAAAAACGAGAATCTGATAAGTAAACCAGAAAAAGCAGTCCTTTAGAGCATAGAAAAGATATAGAGAAAACTATCGCTCGGACAGATTCTTATCTACCCCATATGATTCTAGGACTATCAGCTGATCTACACATACACTAAGGAGCAAACACTGTCCCTGTCTACCCAAGGGTGGCCCAACCCCTGCTAGAACCTATAAGAAGTGAGTAAGCTCTACTTAGAGAAGGAAGAGACAGCTAATAAGCAGCATCCTAGAAGCACAAGACAAGAAATAGCAGTCAAAGCAATTTGGCAAGTGAACCACTCTAACCTATGCTGGAAGGACTTCGACCCAAAAATGAAACCAGAAAGGAGTAATAGTATATTATAATATAATATAATATAATATAATAGTAGCACAAAACTCCCCCTCACAGCAGTCCGTAAGGACAAACCACCCCAAGCTCTCCCAGAGTGAAAACCGAGCCGCCCGAGGCTTAGTGAAGATATCATAACTGGTGCTCACTCCACAAACTGGAGCACAATGTCACCCTTCTCTACATGGTCTCGAAGAAAGTGATATCTGATATCAATATGCTTGGTCCGAGAATGTTGCACTGGGTTCTTGGCAATGCAAATCGCAGACGTGTTATCACAGAAGAGTGGAACGCAGTCGATAGATAGCCCGAAATCCTGCAGGGTCGAGACCATCCAAAGCACTTGACTACAAAGAATCGGCTGCGAAGCGTACTCGGCCTCTGCGGTGGATGCGCAACACCGGATTGCTTCCTCGGCGACCGAGAGAGAGAAGTGCCAATGAATTGGCAAGTGCGGAAGTGCTCTTCCTATCTATCCTACACCAAGAAAGTCTCGATCGGAGAAGGCTCTAAGAGATAGACAAGAAGAGGAAGAGTACGAGATGCCATAGTCAATGGTAGCTCGAAGGTACCGCAAGATGCGCTTCACCGCCTGACGGTGAGATACGCGAGGAGAAGCCTGAAACCGAGCACAAAGACACACAAAAAGTGTATGTCTGGTCTCGAGGCCGTGAGGTACAAGAGAGAGCCAATCATGCTCCCAAATCCTTTTGGTCAACAGTTCGCCGTCTTCATCCGGATCCAGGCATTTGTAGATGCCATTGCGGTTGATCTTGGCTTTCCATCATTCATGTCGAAACGCTCAGAGGTCTCGAGTGTATTTGCCTTGATGAAGAAAGGTACCCTCCGAGTCTGCTTTGATTTGGAAGCCAAGGAAGAAGCTCAACTCGCCCATCATGCTCATTTCAAACTCCGAGCTCATGACATCGGAAAACCGGGAACGAGCATGCGAGGAGCCGCCAAAGATAATATCATCCACGTAGATCCGACGAGCGGAAGATCGGTGCCAAGACGGCGGATGAACAAGGTTTTGTCAATTTTACCCATCTCAAAACCATGGCTCGTGAGATAGGACTTAAGCCTTTCATACCAAGCTCGGGAGCTCGCTTGAGTCCATACAAAGCTTTGGAAAGCTCTGTAGACATGGTTAGGGTATTTGGGGTTCTCGAAACCGTGAGGTCAGTCGACATAGACTTCTTCCTCAATAAGGCCATTGAGGAAGGCACTCTTGACATCCATCTGGTAAAGCTTGAAACCCTTAGAAGCGCAAAGGCAAGCGAGATTCTAATGGCTTCAAGTCTAGCTACAGGGCAAAGGTCTCTTGAAATCTAGACCCTCAACTTGAGAGTAACCCCGAGCTACCAACCTAGCCTTGTTTGAATGACTAACCCATCTTCACTTTGCTTGTTCTTGAACACCCATTTGGTCCCAATGATATTGTGACCTTGAGGGGCTCAACAAGGGACCGACCTTGTTCCTTTCAAAGTTTTCCAATTCCTCGTGCATGGCGTTAGTCCATGACTCATCGAAAGAGCATGACAAACGTCTTTGGGCTCAAACGAGGCAACAAAGGCGAATGGAGACAGAATAGAGACATGCCGCTTTTGAGCAGTGACTCTCTCAAAGAGATCTCCAATTATCTCTCTCAAGGATGGTCCTTTTGAATGTGTCTTGGAGGTCGGGGTGAGATGAAGAAGTGGCCTCTACCTCATTAGCGAGACGAGATAGGGACAGAGCCACTAGCTTCGAAGAGCGAAGGTAAGGGATCTCCTCGAGGTGCGGTGGAAGAGGGCACCTCAAGAGGAAGAGAAGGAACTGGATCGGGTAAACAACCCTCATCTCCATCCTCCTCATCGTCCACAAAGATGGACTCGCATCGCTCTAAGGAGCTCGAGATATCGTGCCTAGTCCTGGATGGCCTCATCGAAGGTCACCTCACGTGTTTCTAACAATTTACTAGATTCGCAGCCTGCACTCTATAGGCACGAGAAGAAGTCGAGTAACCCGAAAAGATCCCATCACAAGATCGTGACTCGAACTTATCTAGGTTCCCGGACTTGAAATAAAACACTTGCAACCAAACACACGAAAATGCGAGACGCTGGTTTCGCCATATCTCAACTCATAAGAAGTGCGATGCAAGAGTGCCCAAGAAAAACTCATAGAAACATGACAAGCGGTAGCAATTCCCTCATTAAAACTTCCTAGGTGTAGAGTACTCATCAAGCATCGTCCCGCCATCTCGACCAAGGTGCGGTTCTTCCTCTCCACAACGCCATTTTGTTGGGGGCGTATGGAGACGAGAACCGGTGCTCTACACTGCCTCACCACAAAACTCTCAAAGTAGGAATTCTTGAACTCGGTGCCATTATCGGTCTGGGTGCTCGTAATGCACCGGGAGCTCAACGAAAGCCTACTAAAAGACCACGAAAAGAGTAAACGTCTCATCCTTCGAGGCTAAGAAAAACACCCAAGAATACCTCGAGAAGTCATCGACCACGACAAGTACGTACCACTTCCCTCCCATCGATTGCACTCTAGCCGGGTCCTCTCGTGTCCATATGGAGCGATTGACTGGTGCATCCGTCATAGTCATCAGAATCGGAGGATGTGAAGCGGCAACCATTTTGCCGCGCGGCAAGGAGCACAAACAAGATCCTTGACCATTTTGAGTTTCGCAAACCACGAATGAGATCGTGGCCGCTAACTCGAGTCGATGATCAAATCCTATATGACCAAGTCTCCTATGCCGAAAGTCAAATCACGGGATTGAAGCAATTAAACATCGGAGAGGATCACGGAAGATCCGAAAAATCAGCACGAAAGATCCTCCCATATCGAGAAATCCATAAAACTAGACTACCCAAGAATCAAGAATTTTGCAATTGTTTTTCTTAAAGCTCACCTCGAAACCGTCATCGGTGGTCGAGAGATCGAAAGCGATTATCTGCAGCTTACTTACTAAGGCAACATCTTTTAAAATAAAAGAATCATTAATGCTCACGAGATTTTAGCGATGACGCGCCCAAATGAAGCATCTCCAAGGTGATCGTCTCATCACCGGAGAGCGGGCTAGAGAAGAAAACCAACGAGACTCACGGTCATATGACGTGAACAACACGAGTCTACAATCCGACCTTTCCTTCCCACCCGCGACCACGAGTCAAGCAGAGTAAAGTCTCGATCTTGGGGTGAATCAACAGAGATTTTGGCACCCAATACTGAGTAACACGGCGAACAGATGAAGTAGTCAAGCAAGACTGACCTCTATCTACCCTACGCTCTCTGTCACTCAACAAGTCAAAAGATCTCAGCCTGTTGCTAGATCCGACTGCTATGGAAGAGCGAGTCGAAGTGCCAGTAACATGCTGATCTCGCCGCGGGTAGCTATCTCGAAAGGAAAAACGAGATCTACCCTCAGGACGGCGGAAGTTACGACCAAAGGGAGCATGAGGACGAAACTCAGAAAACTCAGAAAAACCAAGTCCTCGATGCTGCCCAAAATCATCAGATGGAACAAACCTAGACCTCGTGTTGGTCTTAGGTGCACTCAAGATCTGGGGCTGACCTTGAATGTACCTAAGAGACTCAACATGGTCTCTACGCGTGATCTTGGCGCGCCTGAAGCAATGATCAACTAAATGTCCATCTTTCTGATAGAAGGTGCAATGATACTTCGCCTTACGAGGGGTCAAGCTGCGTGGGATCACCTTCTCGTCGAAATCCTTTGAACAAAACCCACGACTTAAAATTGACTTTCTCGATCCCGGGCTTAGTTTTGATCACACACAGTGCTATGGTTTTGAGCACGACAGGTGGATGCTCCTCATATCCTCCTCGGATATCATATCCTAGACCACGATTAAATCTGCAAATTTTAGATTTGTCTAGAATGAGATTGAGCTTCTTCTTGCCTCCTACAAACCTCTCGAGAGTGTTCATAAGATACCGACACTCCCGAAGAGAGAGGTGCAAGAAGAGCAGGGGAAGAAGGAACAATGAGAAGGTAAGGGAGCGAAGAAGAACCAACAAGAGAGGAAAGATTTGCTTGTGCACGCACAAGACTTTGGGGAACAGTCCCATCGCTAATGATTGGTTCACGTTGCTAGGCGTCTCTACCAAACCCTTAGGCTTCTTCCCAAAGACACACAATACAAGCGGATGATTGTGTCTCTAGAAGGTCCTTAGTTAGTTTCACACATTTTCATCCAATGCAACCAAATCATATTTTAGTTTATTACAATGATTGCAAGGTGAGCTAACAAGGTCCTTAGAAGCATCTTGAGCCAATTTATTCTTGTGATCAATCATTTCTTGAAGCCGCTTAGATCTGATTCTAACAAGAAACAATAGGCTCTAGTAGCGCAGACTTGGAATTCAAGAATTTTGTGTTCTCGCCTGCTTTAGGTTCATCTTGAGATTATTACAATTTTCACAAGTTTCAGCGGATCAAGCAACATGGTATAAAGACCTCTAAGCGAATTGTCCTTAACCTCACATGAGGTGCAAGCGGAGCCTCAATAGTAGTGGATGCAGGAGGTGCTACCCTACTCATCTCTAATTCAACAAGAAGACTAATGTTTTCTACCTTAATCATGTCAAGTTCAGAGGACACACTATCATGCAAGGTCCTTAGTTTTCCATGTCATCAAGCAAAGCACGACAAGTGTCACACTCATCACGGGAGGGAGCGGATGTAAGTAAAGTAAGCTCCGTGATAGTCTAGCTACTTCCTTCTCCAACACGTAACACTTAGCCCTAGACTTAGCATGGAATCTACCTAGCTTAAGAAAAGCATCATTAAGTCGGTCATAAGTGAGACTAACCTCATCTGAGTCGAGATGTACACTCATTGTCGCTCGATTCGCCCGAGGCCATGAAGCACATGCCGAGAAGTTGCCGTCGTCCTTGGGATCATGATCGTCCTTCCCATCATCGTCCTCCACCCTCCACCTCGCCGGTGTCCGGTTAAATCGAGGCGGTGAGGACGCGATGGAGCAACTTCTTAGCCTTCCCAAAGTTGCGAACTTCTTCTTGCCTTGATCAGTCTTTGAGGGCTTCGTGTTGCGGTTCTTGTCGATGTAGTCGTTCTTGCTTGGACCGCCATAGTCACCTTTGCCCTTCCCAAGATTGGGACGGTTTGCTCGGATGTGGTTGGGGCCACCACACTCAAACAAATCACATGACCTCCTCTTTTACCATCCCTCCTCCTCTTGTAAGCATGGGAAAACTTCCGAGCTAGGAGGGCTAGTTGCTTCATCCTCAAGTCGCTCTAACGATCATCGGTTATGTCACGAGAGCGACTAGGAGAACCCACGTGTCGACTCGAAAGAAGATCCAGAAGTGGGATCAGTGACTAAGGCCATCGACTGTGACTTCGACCTTCGAGAGACAATGTCAATCTCGTGAGTCTTGAGACGCGAGTAAAGCGCATCAAGAGTGAGAGTCGAGAGGTCCGTGCTATCTTTGATGGTAGTCACTTTCATCTCCCAAACACGAAGATCAAGTCTGAGAAGCATCATCGAGCATTATCCGAGTCGGGTATGTAAGACCGACCGCTCGGAGGTTGCTCAAAATCTTATGAAAACGCCAAAAGCACTCGTCTAAAGATTCACCGACAAGCATTTCAAATTTCTCAGTATTCACGCTTGAACTGGTCTTGTCGAACCGTCTTAATCGAGTGGTGCCCTCATGGTATGCATCGAGAGTCACCCGGATGTCATAAGCAGAAATCAAATGAGAAATACGATCAAACTCATACGCTTAAACCACGAATGATGATGTTCCTAGCCTTAGCATTGGCCTCAACATCGGGCATGTTTCCGCATTGATGTTTTCATCGGCGAGGCGCAAATCTCACCTTCACCTTTCTCCGGATGGCATACCCACGAGCACGGATGTATGTTTCCATTCGGCTCTTCGGAAGGGTAATCGGACCATCAAAAGCGGAGGCTTGGTGGAATACTTGTCCGTTGCCATGGCTCAACCGACCGGTTAAGATCTATCAAGAAGAGCTAACCGGCTCGATACCAATTGAAGGACCGAAATGGCAGAGAGGGGGTGAATGGTGCTTTAAAATTAATAACTCCCTTTTCTTTGTAATTAAATAAGACCTACAAAGTCCTCTGGATATCTCAAGAAGAGTGAAGCAAAATCGAGAACGCAAAATGAAGTTTCAGATCGCTCAGAAATCGGAAGTTCGATTCTACCCGTGATAGTTCCGCACTCGGAAGTTCCGGATTGATCGGAAGTTCCGCCTGCGGTAGTTCCGCCTTGGACAATCGGAAGTTCCGATTGTCCTGACCGAAGAACAGTGCGCTCGGGTTTTTCCCAAAAATCCAAAGTGCTAAATCTTGAATGCTCTTCTCTGGTCAAGTTTCACAGGACATCATCCTAAGCAACATCTTGACCTCATGGAGAAGAATCGCAAACAAAGATTCAACAAAACAAGCCAAAATCGGATTTCTTGAAGAAGGGGCAAGAAAGACCAAAACTCACGATAAGAGAGATTCTCAGATTCTTAGCTCATGAAACTTTGAGAATGCATTAGTAATAGCAAAGCGACTCTAGATATCAAGTTTCATCTTTGTTTCATAAGGCGAATCAAAAGATACATTAAAACCCTAAACATTCAATATGAGCGAAAGAGAATAGAGAAAGGCATAAGCAAGTAATCAAAACCTCAGAGATTCATTAATAGAAATCAAAAGATTACAAAGGAAATACAGAGGAATGATTACAAGATTTTCAGTTCATTCTCTCTCAACTCAACAAACTCTCAAAAAGGTAACACACACCCTTTTCTAGAGCTAACCTAATTTTCTATCAAAAGGTCTAACCCTAACTCCGTGGTTCTCCCTATTTATAGCCTTGGCTAATGGGCCTCCAACCCATTAAACCCGCTACACCGAGCGGAACCGCCTCCACTTTTGCCGCTGCGAAAAGACCCTTTCGCCTTTGCGCACCTTCGGAAGCCTCCGTACACCTTGTTGTGCACGACTCGCAACCGCTTCAAGATTCGCGCCGTCTTGACACATCCCGACCGTTCGACCTCAACGCCTCCTGCGCCTAGTCCGGTCCACGTGTCTCGCCACGACTCCATCTTGATGCCTGCGATCAACACGGACAAAAACACATCACATAGCATTGCACAATATCATAGCATCAATATTTGTATAAGACTCAAACTCATACAAAATCAAAATCACAATTTAACCTTCTCGCACGATTACGAACACAATCGGAAGTTCGCGCTTACCACAATGAAGTTCCGATTTCGAAACATCCGCACTTGTCGAATTATCGGAAGTTCCGTGCTTACCGCTGCGGAACTTCCGATCTTCTAACATCCGCACGTCCAAAAATCTATTCGATTTTCGTCTCGGAGGAATCTCAATACGGTATTATCGGACACTCCGCTACCCCATGTGCGGAAGTTCCGATTCTCTTCACCAAAACCAAAACCTGTAAATCGGAAGTTCCTTTTTCCAACACGGTAGTTCAGATTAATGGAACTTCCGCTCCATACACATCGGTAGTTCCGATTTCCCTGACACAGCCCAGAAATAGTCCAAACCAAAAACCTCAACTCTCAATCTAATCAACACACTTGTCAAATACTCATCACTCAGAGTGGAGGACCTCTCACATGGTCTCTCACTGTGGCTATTGTGGGAAAGCTAACGAAAAGTTCAATCCGAAAATCCATATCAGATTCATTCGCGAGGCTCGAGACAAAGTGAAAACTCGTTTTTGTTTTTTTGCAATAGAAAAACCTATCACAGACGGTTCTAAGCAAGAACCGTCTGTGATAATTACTACCACAGACGGATCTTGTACAGAACTGTCTATGAAAATAGACTATCACAGACGGTTCTATTCACGAACCGTCTGTGATAGCTTTTTTCACAGACGGTTCAAAACCTGTCTGTGATGATCTCATGTAATCACATACACATAAATTCAGACGGTTCAAAAACCGTTTGTAATGATGGTTTAGAACCGTCTGTGATGAGGTTTTGTATAGTAGTGGAAGTTCTAGGCTTATTAACCATCTGCGAAAGACTATTCACACCCAAATGTTTCCTTGTTAACATAGATTGACATACTCCTTCTTCATTAAGCAACTTAAACAACCATTTTCCTAGTAAACTTTTTTTTGTGTTTAAGTTCTTAATGTCTACACCACCCTGCTCAATCACTATCACAGACGGTTCGTGAATAGAACTGTCTGTGATAGCTTTTTTCACAGACGGTTCAAAACCTGTCTATGATGATCTCATGTAATCACATACACATAAATTTAGACGGTTCAAAAACCGTTTGTAATGATGGTTTAGAACCGTCTGTGATGAGGTTTTGTATAGTAGTGGAAGTTCTAGGCTTATTAACCATCTGCGAAAGACTATTCACACCCAAATATTTCCTTGTTAACATAGATTGACATACTCCTTCTTCATTAAGCAACTTAAACAACCATTTTCCTAGTAAACTTTTTTTTTGTGTTTAAGTTCTGAATGCCTAGACCGCCCTACTCTTTGGGTGAATACACTAAACTCCATTTAGCAAGCCTATATTTTCGTTTTTGACTGTCGCTCTGCTAGTAAAAACGAGATCAATAAAAATCTAATCTTTTAAGAACCTCCCTAGGAACATAAAAAAAGATAACATAAATATTGACAGACTACTTAGCACCGAGTTAATAAGTAGCAATCGTCCACCAACAGACATATTTTTTCCTTTCCAACCGCTAAGCTTCTTTTCAACTCTATCCTCAACCCATTTCCAATCACAATTTCTTAATTTTCTGAAGTGAATTGGAATACGTAGGTACCAGAAAAGAAAAGACACCTACCTCACAATCAAATAACTGAGTATATTGTGGTTCAACCTCTTCGGCAGTACCAAGATAAAAAATCTCTCTCTTGTGAAAATTAATCTTAAAACATAATAATTATTCAAAAACACGCAGAATAAGTTTGACACATAGAATAACCTCTACCGCGTGGCTCTTTCGTGCATGGGGCGGACCAGCATGCAACCACGCGCAGGGCAGACAGACGAGGGCGTCGTGGCACGACGACGCGCGTCCGTTCGTCCCCTTAACAGATGTGGGTAGAGGTGGGAGTCGGTAGTGCTTTCGGGCCGGCCAAAGCCCGGCCGCCAAAGCCTGGCCAAGGCACGGCCGCCCGGGACACGTGGCGGCCGGTGGCCGCTCACCGAATGGTGGGCCGTCTTGGGTTCACAAAGCCGGCCGTCGGCAGACGACACGGCAAACCTTGCCGTGCTCGGCCGCAGACGGCCTGGATCGGGCCGGCCGCCGCCGCCGCCTCCGTCTTGGCCGCGCGCCGCCGCGCCGCCCGCCGCCGCTGCCTCCGTCTTGCCGTGGCCGCCGCCGCCTGCCTCCGTCTTGCTGGGCCGCCGCGGAGGAGGCCGGGAAGGGCCGGGGAGGTGATGGGAAGAGGCTGGGGCCGCCGCCCTCGCCCTCGCGCTTGCTCGCCTCCGTCTTGTGTGTGCCGCCTGCGCCTCGCCCGCTGCCCGCCCCTCCGTCTGGGCGCCTCGCCCCCAGCCCCCTCCCTTCCCCTGCGGGCGGAGCCATGGAGGGCCGGACGAGGACGGGGTGGAGGCGGCGAGGTGGAAGCGGCAGTGGAGGCGACGGGGAGGCGAGGACGGCGAGGCGGCGACTGGGAAGAGGGATGGAGCCGAGGCGACGGAGACGAGGCGAGCGGCGGAGCCGGCGAGCATGAGGCGAGGGGAGAAGGCCAAGGAGACGGAGATGAGGCGAGTCTGCGACGCCGGCGAGGGCGGCGACCGGGACTGAGGAGGCGGCGAGGCGGCGAGGCGAGAGGGAGGGGAGCGGGCGAGGGAGACGAGGGGCGGAGGGAGCGATGGAAACGAGGGGGCGGGCGGGAGCCGTGGGAGCCGGGGGCGGGGATTGGGGGGAAAAAGAGGGGGGCGGAGTCGCGGGGAAAAAGATGGGAGGGGGAGAAACCGGGAGAGGGAGAGAGGGAGAGAGAGAGAGGGAAGGGAGAGAAACCGGGAGAGGGAGAGAGACAGGGGGCAGAGGGAATCTGATCGAGACACAAGTCACAACACAGCTTTCGCTTTCTTTCAAATCAAGTCACTTGTGCTTTCAAATCAAGTCAGATAGAGAGCGTCAGAGCGGTAACGTTCGGATTTCGAAAGTGCAACGTTCGGAAACTTCAACGTTCGGCAACTCACCGTGCCTATAAAATCACCCAGCATTCGTCAATCGTTTTGCTCACCAACGAAAATCAACTCACTGATCTCTTTTCTTCACCATACAAAAAACAGCTTTCATTTCTTCATCATCCCATCTACTCTCCTCATTTCCTCAACATCCATCTACTCTCCCCATTTATTCACCATCTATTCACCCATTATGCTGCTAAGGAGTCGGAGCACCAAGGAGTTCCCGAGCGGTATGCTACCAGGAGTCGGAGCACAAAAAGGATAGCAGGACGACTTAGTGTAAGCTCTCGCCGTCGCTCCCCTAGTCCTCCTCCGGCTCCGACTCCCGTTGATGCTCGCCATTTCTCGCCAAGCATGGGAGACTACGGCATGGATGACCGTCATATGGGCGTGCGGAGGGCTCTGAGGAGTACCGTATGGTCCGGAGCCAATGGGGCCTCCAGAGTTCTCTCCTGCGTCCACGGACGGCAACATTGGCGGGTCTGGACGAAGGGCGAATTGCTGGAAGCACATGACCTGGAGCCAGGAAATCCAAGATGGCCAAACGGTAGATATCGCAACATGTAATTATTGCCAAGCTAAATTATCTGCTCGTGCGACCGCGAGGACGAGGCACTTGAACCGGCACTACAAAGCATGCTTACGCAAGATCGGGCGCAGAGCCGAGGGGAGGAGTACAAACGCAGCTAAACTTGAGGCGGATGGCTCTGTAAGTACTTGGGTATACAACCCGCTTTACGCTCGTGAGAAATTGCTAGATATATTGTTGCGTAAGATCAACCGATTAGGATGGGTGAAAGTCGCGTTGAAAAAATGATCCAACGTGGCTTTTGCCTGATGCAAACATGTTAGTAGGAGAACCACTACATCTGATATTTTACGGATGTATCGTAAGGAACTAGCAGAGCTAAAAGAACTATTCCTACAAGTTCAGTTCTCTTTTGCTATAACTTCAGACATTTGGACATCATCACACAAGAGAAGTGCCTACCTTAGTGTTGTAGCCCATTATTTAGACGACAATTACAAGCTAAACAAGAGAGTCATAGGGTTTAAGCTAATTAACGAATCACACACGGGAGAGGCCATTGCCGAGCGTATACTACACGTACTTGATGATTTTAAGATAAATAATAAGATTGCTTCTATAACTCTTGATAACGCATCAGCCAACACGAGTGCTATGAACATCCTCACCCCAAGCTTGCAGACATATATTGGTGGTTATGTTCTCCACCAGAGATGCGTATGCCATATTTTGAACCTTGTTGTTCAAGATGGTATGCAAGCGATTGGTGAATTTTTGAACAATGTACGCGACGTCGTTCGCTACCTCACAAATTTCCCACAAGTGGCAGCTAGGTTCGCGGAGTACTGCGCGGCCAATGGGAAGGAGCCAAGAAAATTTTGTCTTGACATGAAGGTGAGGTGGAACTCGACCTATATTATGTTAAAAAAGTTACAAGGGTACGAACATGTCATATCCGTTTTTGTTAACGCTAACTGTCAAGACAATGAACTAGTAGTTACTAATTCAGATTGGCATATTGCTAGTCGTTTTCGAGAGTTTTTAAAACCTTTTTATAAAGCAACAAATATGTTATCTGGTATTTATTACCCTACCTCTCCCTTAGTTATAGAATATATTTGGTTAATTGCAGATAAGATTGCCAAATCTAGGAATGATCCACTTTTAGTTCATGATGTCGCACTAATGCAGGAAAAATTTATTAAATATTTTGGTTCTATTTCACACATGTATTGCTTTGCTATCATTTTCGATCCTACGAAAAAGTTGCTAGGTTTGCAGCTCGGTCTGGAGGGAATAGGTGAATGCCTCGGTCTTGATTACTCGGAAGGTTTCGCACATGTCAAAGACGAGCTTTTTTGTGTTTTCCGCATGTATCATGATAAATTCGGCAGCAGCGCGAGATCGGAGGCCTCACAGCAGACGCGACAAGGAAAGAAAAGCTTGACATCCGACTTGTGGAAGAAGCTAAAGGGCAAGTCCAGTTCTTCGTCCTCTCAATCTCAGGCAGCTCCCATGTGGAATCCTGTCTCAGAGCTAAACCACTACCTGGAGTATGATTTTGCAAACATCGATCCTGATCTTTCCGGTGAAAAGATAGACTTGCTCGAGTGGTGGAAGAACAACAAGCGGACATTTGCTGTGCTGTCACATTTTGCATAGGATGTTCTGCTGGTGCCGGTGTCCACTGTCTCTTCAAAAGCAACGTTCAGTATGGCAGGGAGAATAATTGAAGAAAGAAGATTATCCCTCACGCATAAGATGGTGGAGGCAATCACATGCGTAAAGGACTGGGAATTTGCTAAAGAGCAGCAACAGCATCAATTGGAGGATCTTGAGATCGTGCAGGCGTATGCTGACCTCGAACGCATGAACGATCTCGACATTGATGAGTAGTTAGTATGTACGCATGTTGTTACTGTACTCTTTTCCTTACTCGGGGAACACCACTCTGGGGCGTAAGGTTTTTAACGAGGCAGTAACATTGTATCTGTAGAATATCAATATGTTGGACCGTAAAGGCGACTAGAGGGGGGGTGAATAGGAGCACGCTCACTTTTTCACAAATTATGAACTCAATACAATTTTACTCCAATAGCTATTAGAAAGCTATGAAGATCAATATACCAGTACAGCGGAAGACTAGTATTGAATCCAATTAAATCCCCTAAGCAAAATAACAAAATCAACTAAGATTGCAAAGACTCACAAAGACGCAGGCGGTCGATCATTGTACCCAACCGGTCGGACGATTGCGGGCGATCGACCGGCGTTGTCTTTGGCGGTCGGACCGCTCAAAATCGATCGGACCGGTGATGACGAATGATCGGCCACCACCAGAAGATCGAGGTGGCCGACTAGAGGGGGTGAATAGGCGGTTTTAAAAACTTTATCGGGCTAAACCAATATATAAATACGGAAGCTAATAGCGAATTGGTTTTGCTCAATTAAAACCTAAATCAACTAGGCTCAACTAAGTGCACCGACAATATGAACACAATACAAAGTGAGCAATCATACAAGATATATAAGCAATTAAAGCAAGAATGTAAATTGCTCAAAGTAAAGCACAAGTATACACAAGATGACACGCTTATGTTTTACTGTGGTGTTCGGAGACTTGCGGTCTCCCTAATCCACGTTGAGGTAAGCCCAACCCGCGTTGGACCAGCTCCTCAAATGAGCACACACCTCCGAGGTAAGTCCAACACTAGGACCGGTTCCAAACCGAACCAACACCTCGCTCAACTATGGTTGCTCTTCCTCCACTCCGGAGATGGCGAGCACCAAACCACTCACAACCGTCGGGCCTTCTCACAAGCTTCTTGAGAAGGTCACCGAGCACGACGCCTCCACGCCGTCTAGGTGTCGGCAAACACCAAGAGTAACAAATCCGAACTTTCACTTGAACTAATCAAGTGTTAACGCTCACGTGGATACACAATCCACTACCTAAGGCAACACATGCACTTAGGGTTTACTCTCTAATCTCACCAAGTGCAACACATGCACAAGAGGCTCACAAAGAGTTCACAATAGTTCTTAGCAACATCAGCAACCTCCCCAAACCGGCCAAGGTGGCTATATATAGCCCACACACAAAAACTAGCCGTTGGGAGAAAAACCCCTAAAAAATCAGGGAAATCGGAAGTTCCGCCGCACAAAGGCGGAACTACATGAGAGAGAGAAAAGGCACCGCAGCGGCTATGTCGACGAGAAACTAGCCGTTTGATTTTTAGTCGGAACTACGCCAACTAATCATCGGAAGTTCGATTCTTGGAAGTTCCGCTCAACACATAGCGGAACTACCGCACATTGAATTTTGGCTAAGTCCCCAAATGGTGCTTCTCGGAAAAAACCAACCACGGATTTGAACAGCCGATTAATCGGAAGTTCCGCGTTACACTCGGAACTTCCGCGCTCGGAAAATCGGCTAAGTCCCTAAACCGCCGCTCTGGAAAAATCAAGCGCGGAAAATCGGACGATCAAAGTGCGGAACTTCCGCCGTTAAACTACCGGAACTTCCGATTTTCCTGACAGAAGTCAGAAATGGATTTTTCAACAACTTCAATTGCAAAACACATTTGCAAATTGACAAGCCATGCCAACAAAGGTCACAAGCAAGATTCCCAACAAGTTGCAAAACACATTTGCCAACTTTTGAAATCATACCACAAGGAAAAAGGTACATGGACTTACACCATTTGCAAAACGCATTTGCAAACTTAAGTCACATGCTACAAGGGTTGAATGCATGAGCATCGGCTATTTGCAAAACACATTCGCAAATAATAGCTCCATGCATAGATGAGCTAGAGCAAATATAATGAGCTATCAACACATGACTAACTCAAACTACTAGTCAAGATCCCTCTTAATAGTACGGCAAACCTATACCAGCAATCCGGTCTATCAACCAAACACCGAGACCGGTAAAAGACTAGGAACACATCCTTAGCCCTAGCTAGTCATACCTTTGCCTTGCATCTTCTTGAAGATTGATGACGCACATCAACACTTCAAGTCCGGGTCCTTGACTTTGACAATCATCAACTCATGATGATTTCTTCACTTGGGATCTTGTCTTGAACATCATCAACACATGATGATTTCTCCATCCCGAGTCTTCACATGCATCAACTCATGATGCAATCCTTCACTTGACCTCCATCAACACATGATGGGTCTTCTCTTGTCTTGATGATCAACTCATGATCATCTCTTCTTGATAAGCATCAACTCATGATGCATCATTTACACCAAGCTCTTGACTTGATGATCAACTCATGATCATCCCAAGTCTTCATCATCTGGAACATAACCTCGTATATCCAACTCATGGAAAATGTTAGTTCCACAATGTGATCATCATTAATTACCACACCATACCATTAACTCATAATGGTGGGACAAGATACCTCAATCTTTCCTCTTTGGTAATTGATGATAACCATAAATTCTCATAAATTTAATGATGATAAATGAGAGAACAATTGAGTATATAAACTACACAAGTTATATATACTCTAACATGAGTATACAAGAACTACACAAGTTCTATATACTCATAACATGAGTATATACGAACTACACAAGTTTTGTATACTCAAAGGTTTTGTTTCAACGTAAAGATCCTTAGTATATGTGGAAAATGGAATATGGATCAATACTAATGAAACCACAAAGTATAGGATAAAACTCCCCCTAAATGTGTGCATACACAAATGTGTAATAAGGTCATATGCACATATTCAAGTTTAACTTAAGGTTGAGTTCAATCCTATATTTTGGATCCGAGACATGCAACAATATATAAGATTGAGATGTCGATTGCATACCTCGTTGTGTTTCACCTTTATATCCAAATGAGACTACATAAAGATGATACTTGATAAAAGAGTTAGTCTCATATTTGGATTTGTCATTAATCACCAAAACACTCCATTAACTCATAATGGCGGGTCTAGATCTTTCAATCTCCCCCTTTTTGGTGATTGATGACAAATCCATTATCAATAACAACATTTGGATATTCATAGACATAAGATAAGAATTTAAACTAATGAACTATGTCTATGCATCATATGAGGTGAAACATAAAGCATTAAACAAAATGCATATGAAAACATTTTCCCCCTTACAGAGCTAATGCATATATTTTCCCTCTTTTGGCATGTCTAAACAATTCAATCATCCAAATGAATATTGATAAACATTCTCCCCCTTTTGGCATAAATCACCCAAAAACACAATATAAATCGAAGCCAAAAGGAGCCTTTGCAAATGGATACCACTTGCAAGAAAAAGAGGTTGGTCACAAAAAGTATAAATTGAACTTATATGACCAAGGTGGAATTTTGTTCTCAAGATATGAGAGGAGAAACAAAGATAGGTTACAAACTATTGATCATAACATTCTCCCCAATGTAAACCAAAACATTGAGAACCACTTGAAATGATAGTTGAAACATATTCAACTAACCTCCCCATTTTTGAAAAGAAATATAGATAATCTCTCATTTTAACAATTTTCACAAACTATGTTGAGAGAACATAAAGAACGATGCTTGAGAGAGATTTTTATAAAAATTTGACAGAATTTTTTTTTTGTAAAGAAGGACATCCACGACAGGAGACAAGAGGATATAATCAACCATAAATATATTCATTCATAATCACAGCTCATCCATATCTCATGCAAACATAGATCATGACATAAAAAAAACATGTTCTCACACAGAGTAGCAAAAGATAGCATAGCCAAAATGAGAGTCATACAACCAAGTAGTCATAAAAGATATTACAATTTTTTGCATACAAGGTCTAATGACCTAAATAGAACAAATAGCTCTTGCTCGGCGGGAGGGTCTTGAGGAGCATCGATTGGAGGAGCAGGGGATGATCAGCGGGAGGACCACCGGAGGAGAGCGAAGGCGGCGCCGTCAAAACGAGCAGTGGCGAAATCGCTCTGCGAATCTGGCTGAAAGTGCGTCAAGACTAGCAGTGTGGGCGTCGAGCCTGGAAGTGGTCGCCTCCTTGAAAGCATCCAACCTGGCAAAAGTGGCTGCCTCAAACGCATCCAGTCTAGAAGTGGTCGCTGCCTGGAAGGTATCCTGGGATGCCCTCATCTCCAACAAGGTGGCATAATCGATCCATAGTGGCTATACCTTGTGGAGGAGCGGCGAAGCGGCAGGAGGTGCGGCTTGGTACTTCTGGCTGAGCACGCCTAAGATTGGCGAGAATTGGAGGACCTTCTCTTGGTTTATAAGCTTTATGCTGCTGAAGGTAAAGCTCCATTATATCCAGTTGTTTAATGATCAAAGCCATAATGTAAGGTGCAAAGTTTATCCGTTTGACTCGATCATTCTTTGTTCCTGCTATCTCCTTATGATAACATCCACAACATCAAACTTTCTTCCATGCATGATGCATTCCAATATATTCGGACATGTCCTCTAATGGCATCATAATTCCCACTCTTAGGTAACATGGTATGATTAATGATCCTATTTACCAAGCCGGGAATAGGAAGAAGTCTGTGATCTTACGAGGACAAATCTACGTGTGGTGTCATAAAATTCATCCAAATTGAAAGAGGAGAACTGTTCCATCATAGATTTGCTCATATTAAGCTTGATCGATATTCGATGCATTTTCAAAAGCACGCTTTGTGCAGAATATCTTCTTGTTCTGTCATCCAAGTGAGTGAGAAAAGTCGGGAGGAATGCACATCGTGGCATAAAGCGTCGGATGATCTCATCACTATAATTGCATTTTATTGCCACAAAGTTGTGAATCCCAGCTCGCTGAAAGAGCATGTAGGTGCCCTCATATTTGTCAAGCCCGTTGAGGTAGGACCAATTAACATACTTGTGATCAGCAAATGGTTTGTTTGGTCCATAGAAAAGATCATAGACTTGTCTTTGAAACTTGGTATGAAATCGAGGGTCATCACAGTTTCCTGGAAGTGAATATTGATCTTTACTTCGAAGAAGCGTATAATCGTCTGCTGTGAGAGACTTAAGATCAATTTCCATTTCTTCCGGTTCACCTAACTCCTCATCAGATTCTGACCCTTCTTCTGATGCACTTTCTTCAGTTTCAGAATGTTCAGATTCTTCCTCATTTCTTGAAGAAGATGCACCGGCATCTGAATAGCTCTTCGGGACAGAGACCTTCATCCTAGGCATCTTCAAGAACAATAATGGATGGAGTGTCAAAGGATGATTCAAAAGAAAATATAAATTTCGGTTACATCGGGATAATCGGAAGCTCAGCGGTTGACGCGGAACTACCGCTAGCGGAAGTTCCGCGCTATCAACGGCGGAAGTTCCGATTTTCCTAGCCGACTCTAGGGCAATGAAAATTTTTGATTTTTCAGTATTTTGATGGATTGAGTCCATGGAATCGATGCATAAACATCATACAATACTGAATAAACTAGTTTGCCCAAGAATCTACCACAGATTTCATCTACATTTTCATTTTCCCAAAACTCAACCTAGGGTTCATGAGAGGCATAGATCCAAAGGAGAATTGGAAATACCTTGAGGAATGGGGTGATTGAACCTGGAGAAGCAATTGGTCGGTTGAGATTTGAAGAAAAACCAAGAAAGATCAAGATTTTCGGTGGAGTCTTTTGGAGAAGAAAAGCCTTGGGAGAGAAGAGGAACGGCGGTGAAGGAGAGAAAAACGGAGGAACCGCAGCCAATTAAATGCTCTCGCCTAACGAATCGGAAGTTCCGCATTTCAAGCGCGAAGTTCGGACATCGGTAGTTCCGACTGAGTCTTGGAAGCTCCGATTTTCCGACGCCGGAAGAGAGCTGAAACGGAAGCTCCGCAAATCACCGGCGGAAGTTCCGACAAACGGAAGTTCCGCGCCTAAAATGCCGGAAGTTCCGATTATCCTGACATTTCAGGAAAGAACTTGGAATTTGATTTTTATGCAAATGATCCCTAGTTTTGCACTCAAATAAATATCATTCAGGATCATTGTACATTAAAAGACTAATGTCTATCCAAGAATTTTTTTTTTATGAATTAAGTTTTGATTTTGCAAATGAAGCCTCATTTTCATGAAATTTATCAAAACAACTCAAAGAAAACATTTTGTTGATTTTAAAGCATCCAATTTTGTGTATGAGTCATAAATACCATTTTGAACCTTTTCATATGAATAATTTCGGTTCATATGGAAAAACTCACTTAAGTGCTAGAAAGTGACCACTTAGGTCAAAGTAGGATTTTGGACGAATTTCAAAATCAAATAACTTTTTTCTAGGTTGGTCTTTTGGAAATCTTTTGAATACCAAAAATGTTTAGAATAACCAACTCTAGGATTTTTCTTTTGTCAAGATTTTCAAATTCCTTTTAGAATAGATTTTACACAAAAATCTAGTTTATGTCAAAAACAAGATACCATAATGTAAGATTTTGGACATAAACTCATTTTCACTTAAAATAGGTTTTTCTAAAGCCAAAACCTTTGGTAAATCTTTGAAAAGCATTTGTATACCTTTTGCAACTAGTTTTTCAAAGAATTACTAATAATTATGAAATTTTTGACTTTTGGCTAAAAGGCTTATTTTTGAAAAACAATACTAGCACTTAATTTATTTGGGCACACTTAGGGATGTGAAATACATGACTATGATTTAGCACTCCCCCTTAATGTGCCACTACCATCTTGCTCAAGAGATTAATAATGAACATTATGAACATAGAGCAAGAACACCCCTTTTAATAAGATTTTCATGAAATGCAACCTACACAAGGTATAAAGGGGCTAGATACTTCAATGTAAATACTTGTTATCGAGATGGCATTGGTTCTTGATGTGAAACGATTATCCTCAAACTTGGCTCCAATTTGATATATGATGACATCCATCTTTATATGAATAAGCCAAGTCTCCAATGCCTTTCCAAGTACCTATTAAGCATTTAAGCGCATTTTGGTACCCAAAACTAGGTTGGGTCCACGGATGTTAGTCACAATAGATTTGGGCACCCAAATGGCCCTAGCATTAGTTTTATGTGTACTAACTATTCTAGCAAACACATTGCCATTAATATCCTTCCTAAGCAAATATTGATCATTATAAATAATGGGCTTAGGAGTGATACCTTTGGGACAATCCTTACTCATATGTCCCTTTTCCCGGCAATTATAGCAAGTTCGAAGTTTGTATTCATCTTTTACCTTCTTTACTTGCTCCTTGCCGGTTTGCCTCTTCTTTGATGACAATTTCTTGTCATTCACTTTGTTTGGGCACACCGAGGCAAAGTGGCCCTTCTTGTTGCAACCAAGGCACTTGACATTCTTCGTGTGTCTTGCATTGTGCCTCGTCTTGCTTGTCTCCTTCTTCTTAGGAGTGAAGCCAATTCCACTCTTATCTTGCAAGCGTCTTTGCTTGCTCAATATATCGTCAAGAGTGCCTTCCCTTTTAGGCCTCTTTCCAAGTCATTCTTTAATTTGTTGACTTTGGCCTTGAGCTCTTTGTTTTCCTCTACAATGTTAGTCTTGCAAGATATCGAGGAAATAGGAGTATCCATTTTAGAGCAGCAAGGCATATTAATTAAATCATCACAAGAGGTGGATATGCTAACTTTAGATGAAATGCAAGATGTAGGAACTATGCATGGCATATCATCTAATAACTTGCATGTAATGCCTATATCCACCTTGGACTTATTAAGATCCTTGAGAAGGAGAGTCTCATGAGCTTCTTTTAGCTCTTCATAAGAATCCTTGAGAGAAAGAAATTCTTTCTTCAAGACTTTGAATTTTGACTTCTCCTTGCCAAGATATTCATTTAAGTCTTCTAACATTTCCATCAACTCATCATAGGTAGGTTCTTCATTTTCGTTTACCTCATCATTACCTTTAGCCATGAAGCATTGAGTTGATGTGGAGGGAGTTGTGGACTCATCATTATCGGAGCTAGAAGTTGAACATTCTTCTTCCGATGTCCACTCCTGTGTGCAATCATCACTAGTAGGTGTAGACATTTCATATTTATCTTGAAAATGTGTCCACATAGCATGAGCGCTCTCAAGATTGCACACTTCATCAAACATCTCTACACTCAAAGCACTAAATAAACCGTTAATTGCTTGGCGTCGAGATGTAAGCTTTCTCTTCCTCAATTGTTGGAGCAAGATGATCCAATGGAGGAGAAAAGCCAACATCTACAATCCGCCATATTTTTGGACTCATGGCCCTAAAATAACAAGACATGCGGATTTTCCAATGAGCATAATTTGTGCCATCAAATATAGGTGCTTCACCTAGGTGCACTAAATCTCTAGTTGCCATCCTTTACTCTCTAGACGGTTAAGTCTAATAAATGAGAGACCAAGCTCTGATACCACTTGTAAGATCGAGGTGGCCGACTAGAGGGGGGTGAATAGGCGGTTTTAAAAACTTTATCGGGCTAAACCAATATATAAATACGGAAGCTAATAGCGAATTGGTTTTGCTCAATTAAAACCTAAATCAACTAGGCTCAACTAAGTGCACCGACAATATGAACACAATACAAAGTGAGCAATCATACAAGATATATAAGCAATTAAAGCAAGAATGTAAATTGCTCAAAGAAAAGCACAAGTATACACAAGATGACACGCTTATGTTTTACCGTGGTGTTCGGAGACTTGCCGGTCTCCCCTAATCCACGTTGAGGTAAGCCCAACCCGCGTTGGACCGGCTCCTCAAATGAGCACACACCTCAGGTAAGTCCAACACTAGGACCGGTTCCAAACCAGACCAACACCTCGCTCAACTATGGTTGCTCTTCCTCCACTCCGGAGATGGCGAGCACCAAACCACTCACAACCGTCGGGCCTTCTCACAAGCTTCTTGAGAAGGTCACCGAGCACGACGCCTCCACGCCGTCTAGGTGTCGGCAAACACCAAGAGTAACAAATCCGAACTTTCACTTGAACTAATCAAGTGTTAACGCTCACGTGGATACACAATCCACTACCTAAGGCAACACATGCACTTAGGGTTTACTCTCTAATCTCACCAAGTGCAACACATGCACAAGAGGCTCACAAAGAGTTCACAATAGTTCTTAGCAACATCAGCAACCTCCCCAAACCGGCCAAGGTGGCTATATATAGCCCACACACAAAAACTAGCCGTTGGGAGAAAAACCCCTAAAAAATCAGGGAAATCGGAAGTTCCGCCGTACAAAGGCCGGAACTACCGCAGGAGAGAGAAAAGGCACCGCAACGGCTATGTCAGACGAGAAACTAGCCGTTTGATTTTTAGTGCGGAACTACCGCCAACTAATCATCGGAAGTTCCGATTCTTCGGAAGTTCCGCTCAACACATAGCGGAACTACCGCACATTGAATTTTGGCTAAGTCCCCAAAATGGTGCTTCTCTGGAAAAAACCAACCGCGGATTTGAACAGCGATAATCGGAAGTTCAGCGCTACACTCGGAACTTCCGCACTTTCGGAAAATCGGCTAAGTCCCTAAACCGCCGCTCTCGGAAAAATCAAGCGCGGAAAATCGGACGATCAAGTGCGGAACTTCCGCCGTTAAACTACCGGAACTTCCGATTTTCCTGACAGAAGTCAGAAATGGATTTTTCAACAACTTCAATTGCAAAACACATTTGCAAATTGACAAGCCATGCCAACAAAGGTCACAAGCAAGATTCCCAACAAGTTGCAAAACACATTTGCCAACTTTTGGAATCATACCACAAGGAAAAAGGTACATGGACTTACACCATTTGCAAAACGCATTTGCAAACTTAAGTCACATGCTACAAGGGTTGAATGCATGAGCATCGGCTATTTGCAAAACACATTCGCAAATAATAGCTCCATGCATAGATGAGCTAGAGCAAATATAATGAGCTATCAACACATGACTAACTCAAACTACTAGTCAAGATCCCTCTTAATAGTACGGCAAACCTATACTAGCAATCCGGTCTATCAACCAAACACCGAGACCGGTAAAAGACTAGGAACACATCCTTAGCCCTAGCTAGTCATACCTTTGCCTTGCATCTTCTTGAAGATTGATGACGCACATCAACACTTCAAGTCCGGGTCCTTGACTTTGACAATCATCAACTCATGATGATTTCTTCACTTCGGGATCTTGTCTTGAACATCATCAACACATGATGATTTCTCCATCCCGAGTCTTCACATGCATCAACTCATGATGCAATCCTTCACTTGACCTCCATCAACACATGATGGGTCTTCTCTTGTCTTGATGATCAACTCATGATCATCTCTTCTTGATAAGCATCAACTCATGATGCATCATGACGAGGATCTAATAATCCTCATTTTATCTTTTATCTATAATTCTTATTATGGGTAAATATGATGTCACATAGTCCCCCGAAGTACCCCTTATATCTATAAGGGAGAAGCCCAACAAGTGATTGTAAGTTCTTCTACAATCACCCCCATAGTCGTAAGTCTTGCTACGACTATATCATGGTCGTAAGTCCTTCTACGACCACTACATAGTCGTAAGTCCTTCTACGACTGTTACCTGGTCGTAAGTCTTTTTACGACTGCTACCTGGTCGTAAGTTCTTCTACGACCAGGTAAACTTCGACCACCTTATAATCAAACCTACAGTAGTGGGTCCAATTGATTAAGGAATCGAGCGGTCTACACGCACTATTATTCCGCTTATTAATGGTGTGTAACTACCCCATTATCTCGGAAGATAATTGCGACGGCGTGAAGAAGCCGAGGCGTCGGTAATTACTGCCATCATGCGCCCGTTACTGGATTAATTAGGCGCATCTCCCGCAGGACAAAACGGCTACTTCTTCACGACTATATAAGGGCATCTATCAGAGAGATGAGGGGACAGCGAATAAGAGCTAGTCAAGTAGAAACACAAGTGCTATTCTCTGTAAGAGTCTTAGTCTTTTACTTGATCATCAAGAATACCATACACACAGGATTAGGGTTATTATTCTCTCCGAAGAAGGCCTGAACCTGTCTAAACATCCCGTGTCAATCCACTCTGCGTGATCTCATTTCTAGGAGACCCCCCGAATCAAACAATCTTTACGTAAGATCGGTTCTAATACACCGACAGTTGGCGCCGACCGCGGGGAGCCTCCGGTAATCTCTTGTCAACATACTCTCTTTTTCCAATCTCATGCAATCATGGCAGGAGAATGGAACGAGGAGAACTGGTTTGACTTGGCAGATTACGCAGACGTCGGCATGGATGCCGGTTTCGACTACGAGCCGAGTGATGCATCCGCTGATGGTGATGTTGCCTCCGAAGATTATTCTCCAGGAAACCATCCCATTAATGGAGTTGAGGAGGGATCCTTATCCCCCACAACAATACGTCCAACAGAGGAGCCAATTCTCTCAAAGGACAAGGGTCAATTCGACCAGAACCGCTCCCAGGGGGACTCACAACACGACGAGAGTTCTTTCTCCAAGTGTTCAAGTCCCCTTAAGACAGTCCGACTTGGTAAGTCAAGTTCTGGGAGCCACCATTCCAGGACTCCACCAGCATCTAGTGATCCTCTCTCTCAGGGTAACTCCAGAGAGGGTGGGATCAAGCATGCTTTTCCTACAAATTCGACCGTCTCCCCGCAGATCTCATTTGCGAACGGAGACAGTTATAACCCGGAGTTCCCCTACCTGGAGGGGATTACTCCAAGTCGCCAGATGGTGTCCTCGAGCACTCCTCAAGCGGGAGGCCTCGGCGCAAGTGAGAATCATCAGCGGAGGTCTTCGTCCTTCCCCAAATCGAGTCGACCTCATGGAGGCCGAGATAAGAACACTCCTCGAAGATCACACACTGCGCCCCCTCGTGGTAATGGCAAGGGCACCACCGTTGGCAGAGAGAACCAACACTCTGATGAACGCGAGGGAAATCCTCGACATTCTCGCACTCCACTAAGAAGGCCTCAAAGACACGATGAGGAGGATTTTGATGTCATCGTAAGAAAGAAAATTGCGATCGTAAGAACTCGCTCAAGGCGCATTCAACATCGATCGGAGGAGGTACAAGAACTCCGGGACATCAACGACTTGCTCGAGAATCGATCAAGAGCTTGCTCGAGCGCCGAGTACGATCTCTTTCTTTGAAGAGATTACGCAAAGACTTGAATGTGATGACAAGACTGGAGGTACCTCATCGACAACATTCAGGTAGTCGTAGCAATACGACTTCCTCAGCTACCAGTCAATCGAATATTTCTCTACGTAGGAATCGACACGGCCATAAGTCGAATCGATCCCCTATTCAGAGAAATACATTTCGATCAGCTGAAGATCAAGAAGCCCCTCGGAGAGGTGATCATTCACCACTTCGACAAAGAAATTCACAACGGGTGGAGTACGAGGAGTATTCCCCTCGTTGAACTGAGGCCTACTACAGAACAGGTCAGCCTGCTATCGGGTATCGTCGTATACGATCACCTGGTGACATTAACCCTTCTTTCCTACAAAGAAGGCGTCAAGAAGTGATTACCGGATGCCGGCATTTTCACGACCTTGAGCGCGTTATTTGCCACCTCATTTTCGACCGATGAACATGGAGAAATTTGATGGATCTCAAAATCCCATCGAATTTCTTCAGATCTATACAACAGCTATCCGAGCAGCAGGAGGAGGAGAGCATGTAATGGCGAATTACCTTCCGACTGTGCTCGAAGGATCCGCTCGATCGTGGTTATTAAACCAACCACTCGAGTCGATCTATTCTTGGCAACACCTCTGTGATCTTCTACAGCGAATTTCCAAGGCACATACAACCGCCTACGAAAAGAAGGCGACTTGCACCAGATAAAATGAACAACAACGAGACTTTGCGTCAATTCATCAAACGCTTTAGTCGTTCGTAACTCAATTCGGAAATTTCGATTCCTCTGTGATCGGGGCTTTTAAGCAAGGAGTCCGCAGATGAAGAATAACGGAGGACATTGCTCAATCCTCCCAACATCATTCTTAGAACTCTTGAGATGGCCGATCGATATGCAATCGCTTCGAGGCGGTCGAGTGGAACAACACTATCGATCGAGAAACATATACTCCTCGAGAGCCGTGAAGTTGGTAAGGATAAAAAGCAAAAAGTCCAAGAAGAAAATAAAAGTCAAAACCACAAACCGGTGGTTCCAAGGAGGTTCGGCCGTGAAAGATGGAGAGCCCCAAACCACCAAGTCGTACTCGATCAAGGCAAAGGTAAGCGCCTCGATCGTAGGAGCGACAAACCAAGGTGGTGTCCTTTTCATAAAAAGGAAGGACATGACCTCCATAATCGCCGAGTTTTCCAAAGAAAGCTCGAGGACTACTACAACGAAAGCACCACTCCCTACTCTCGGCGGGTAGGACATACGAGTGGCCAAAAGTCGTCGGATGATGAGGAGATGCCGTTCCAAGATCCGCAACATACCGTTGAGCACATCTACGGAGGATCATCGCCATCGACTCCAAACGACAACTTAAAGTCACGGACGAGAGTAAATTCTATACATACTCCTCTCACAATAAATTACCAAGTGGTCGGAAGTTACCATCTCTTTTGAGAAGGATGATCGCCCAATCACTACGAGTCGATCAGTCGATATCCGATTGTGGTCGAACCCACCATCAACAAGCTGTCGGGTCAATCGAGTGTTGGTTGATGGTGGCGATTCTTTGAACATATTATTTACTCATGCCCCGGGCGAGATGCAAGTACCGGGACAAAGGTAAGGCGATGCGATACTCCTTTCATGGAATCGCATCGGTCTTGACCAAACCTATTGGCCAAGTTTCTCTTCCTTTAACATTTGGCTCACCAAGTAATTTCGGAGACGAGAAAAGTCTCCTTTGATGTGGTCGATTTCGATCGGCATATAACGCCATACTCGGACGACCAACTTTGGCAAAATTATTAATGGCTACTCATTACGGGTATCAATGTCTTAAGATGCGGGTCCCAAAGGAGTGATCACCATTCATGTGACAAAAGATGGCGTATAGTCATGACCGTCGATCCTCGAGATGGTTGGTCAAATACCAACTCGAGATGAAAGTCGACCGACTAGCAAGTCGAAGCCTAAAAGTCGCACCAAAGCCGAACGACCAAGTCAAAGAGGTTCCTCGGGCGCAAAGAACCCTCAAGATCTGCTCGCATCGGAGACTTCCGACCCCAAATAGGAAGACGCCCTCATTACCTTCCTCCGAGCTAACGCAGATGTCTTTGCGTGGCAAGTATCCGACATGCCCGAGTCCCGGGGAGGTGATCGAGCACGAGCTAGCTTTACGGCCGATAAAGTACTGTAAAACAAAAATTACGGAGATTTGCCCCGATCGGCGAGATGCTATTAAATCGAGTTGGATAAGCTACTTAAAGCGGGCTTTATAAGAGAAGTCAACCACCCGCAGTGGTTGGCTAACCTGTAATGGTCAAAAAGTCAAGCGGCAAATGGCGTATGTGCGTGGACTTTCTTGATCTTAATAAAGCTAGTCCAAAAGATGATTTCCCTTTACCTCGTGATCGATCACCGGTTGATTCAAGCTGCGGTTGTGAGATATTAAGTTTTTAGATGCATATTCGGATACCACGGATCAATATGTGTTTAAGCGATGAAGAAAAGACCGCATTCATTACTCCATTTGGTACCTTTTGCTATGTCAAAATGCCATTTGGTCTAAAGAATGCCTGCTTCTTTTCAACGCTGATGCAATCGACTTTTTCATCTCAATTAGGCGAATTTGGAAGCCTATGTTGATGATCTAGTCGTAAAAGCATTAAGAGACTTAATCATATCACCGACCTACAAGAAACATTCGACAACCTCGAAAGCACCGCTTAAAACTCAATCCAGAGAAGTGTGTGTTTGGAATTTCTTGGGAAAATTGCTTGGATTCCTAGTATCGAGCGAGGAATCGAAGCAAATCTGAAAAAATAAAAGCCATCCTCGGATCGTCCTCCAAACACAAAAAGGAAGTCGAAAAACTCACTTTGGGTGCATGGCGGTTTTAAGTCGTTTCATTGCGACTAGGAGAAAAGGACTACCTTTCTTTAAACTTCTCGGAGACATGAAGGTTTTGAGTAGTCGAGCGAGGCAAACGCCGCCTTTGAGGATGTCAAGAGGTATCTTCGAGTGCTCTGCTCGGTTTCTCCAAAGCGGAAGAGGCGCTCTTAATTTACCTAGCCGCCACGCCACGAGCAACAAGCGCGATCTTGGTCGTAGAGCGTGAAAACGCATAACGACCGGTTTACTCGTCGCCGAAGTTTTACACGGCCTAAGGAGCGTTACCTCGTGTCCAAAAACTTCTATATGCCCTCCTCATGTCTTCGAGGAAATGCGGTATTATTTTCAAAGCACAAAATAGGCATGCGTGCCGAGTTTCCTTTAGGAGCAATCCTCCATAATAAGGAAGCAATGGGGCGCATGGCAAAATGGTCGGTCGAACTTGGGAGTTCGATCTCCATTTCGTCCCGACGGCCATAAAATCCCAGATCTTGGCGGACTTTGTCGCGAATGGACAAATCTGAACTGCTCAGATCCCGATCTGATTCCCACGACCGGTGGATGATGTACTTTGACGGGTCACTTACTTTAAGTGGCTCGAGTCGAGGTGGTCTGGTATCTCCTCTAGAGAAACCTTAAAGTATGCCATACAATTAAACTTTCGGGCTACAAACAATGTGGCGAGTCGAAGGTTTGCTAGGCGGCATACGAGCTGCGAAAGCACTCTCAATTAAATCGACTACTCGTGAGAGGAGACTCTCAACTAGTCGTGAATCAAATCGGAAAGAGTACCAAAGCTCTAACTCAACAATGGCTCGGTACTTATCGAATACGTAAGCTAGAAAAACATTTTTAGGTTTCGAGGTACAATTTATCCTCGAAGGATAATTTCTCATGAGACCAACTTGCTCGGATGGCTTCTTCCGATCCACGGTACCAAAAGGAGTTTTCTTGGAGCAACTCCAAAACCGCTCTCGGTCGAAGAACCGAAACACCTCCTCTTGAGATGGCCTCATTAGATTACGAGAATACGGATGACTCCCATCTACGAATATCTTTACAAGGGTTCCGCACCAAGATGATCTTGAGGCGGTCGTTTATCCCAAAAGCCAAAATGTATACTTTGGTTGAGGAGTCCTCTATAAGCGAGGAACCCAAGGGATACTCATGCGATGCATTCCGCAAAACGAAGAATAACACTCCTTCATGATATACACATGGCATCTGTGGGACGCATGCTTCCTCTGAACATTGGTTGGTAAAGCCTTTCGACAAGGTTTCTCTTGGCCTCTGACACATGCGATGCTAAGGAGGTGGTTAAAAGTGTGTCGATGCCAATTCCATGGTAGATGGATACACCAACCACTCAAGCATTACAAACAATACCTCTTTCTTGGCCTTTTGCGACACAGGGGCTTGATATCCTAGGACCGTTTCCCAAAGCTCCGGAGGTTTGAATTCCTTTTGTGGCTATTGACACGTTCACAAAATGGATCGGCCGAACTCAGAATCGATAACAGCAGCGACAAAAGGTTCATGATGAGAAGCGTAATTAGTCGATTTGGAGTTAAGTAGGATAATTACGGACAATGGTAAACAATTACGCAAGTGCAAAATTTGAGAATTTTGCGACGAGTTGGGCACCAAGTTATGCTATGCTTCATTGCACATCCCCAAAGCAATGGGGCGGTCGAGCGTGCAAGCGGCCAAATAATGCGAGAATTAAAACTCGAGTCTTGACCACTTGTTAGCGCTCGGGGCTTGGGTACAAGAATTACCTTCCATATTATGGGCGGTTAAATGCGACCACCAATCGAGCAACAGGAGAAACACCATTTTTCTAGTTTTGGGCGAAGCCATGCTTCCTCGGAGCTAAAATTGAGGTCGACACGAGTTGAAACCTTCAACAACTCGGACCGGAACAACTTCGAGCGGATGACATTAACCTACTCGAAGAGAGGAGAAACCTAGCCTTAATCCGTTCGGCGGTCTACCAACAAGCCTGCGCAGATACTATAATCGTAAGGTCAACCTCGCGACCTTCTTTGTAGGTGACTTGGTATTGAGGCTCGCCAATCCAAGTCTAATCGGAATAAACTCTCCCTAAATGGGAAGGTCCTTACGATGGTCGAAGTAACTTCGGCGAGTGGTCAGACGACTAGCAATGGAAGATGAACAGTTCTCTCAAACTCTTGGAACATCGACCGATTCGCAAATTCTATGTGTGACCGGTTTCTCGGGCAATAAAAGTCCGTGTTCTTTCTACCTCTTTTGCCTTATTTTTGAGTAGTGCTTTTTAATCTTTCGACTATGATATGAAAACACCCGCTTTTCTTTACACCGCCGGCGAGAAACGTCATCTGGTCGAAACTTCTCCTCTCTGCATGTGGTTCTGCCCACTAGAAGGAATTTCCTAACATCGACTCGTTACTCACTTTTTCTGCCAATACAAAGAGCTCGGTTTTATCTAGTCGTAATGTTCTCAAAGCCAACTCTCTCAATCTTAGTCTATTTTTTCATAAATTCAAAAATATTCTAAGTAGAGTGCACTTTTTACATTTGTTCGACCACCTTTGGTGTACTCGATTTGTTTTAAGCTGGTCGAAGGAAGAGACACACCTAGTCGAAGTCTTTCCTCTCGCATGTGGTCACCTTACTAGAAGGAAACTTCCTAGTGTCGCTCGAGTCTCCTACTTTTGCTCTTGGAAAAGACTTATCAAGTCCACCAAAAAGGACGAGCGAATGACTAAAGTACTCTAAGGCGTTTGTTTAACTCAAGTTCTTTGTTCTTGGTTTGATTAAACTAGTCTGAGATGGGAACATCACCTAGTCGAAGTCTTTCCTCTCTGCACGTGGTCACGCCCACTAGAAGGAACTTCCTAGTGTCAAGTCGTTTCTACTCTTTTCGACCGATGCTTGACAACCGTAACAAAAGCTATAAGTTAAATAAACCTCTCTTTGTTTTGAAACCCCATTTTAAACACTATTTATTTAGATTGTCTAAACAATCTAAGCAAATAGTCGGGGCTAGGATAAAGTTATTAATTTGACTTCAATTCTTAGTCTTTCATTCGTTTATTATCTTTTGAGTAACTAACTACTTGACAAGATGATTTTCGTGAAATGAGGCGGATCATATATTACTCATCAACAAAAATTATGCGCCTTACAAGGTAGTTACAAGATTACTCAAGGGGAGAGCCTAGTGCATTTCCTCATACCTTTTACCAATCGATGCATTTCCTCAATCGAGACGACTTGCCTCGATTCGGACGATCGAAGTCGGCTTCGATTGGTTTAACATTAAGGCGGGGTCTTGAGCTTTAAGTTTCGCCAAAGCGTAACTTCTCGCAGACTTCGATCGCTTCCTTATTGATTGACAGATTAGTCTTGAGTGGTCACCATTTCTTGCAATTTTCCGACTTGTTCCCCAATGGTACTTGTGTGGCGGCTATGGTATCTTCTCGAGGAGTTTTCCCTCGAATGTAGCTCACTAAGCACATTGTTCAGAGAGTGATGTTGCCTTGAAGACTAGTCTTCATCGACTCCATCTCTGTTGGGTACAAGTCGAAGCCTCATGAAGCTTCTTGTTTTCGACCACTTGTTACGAAAAGAATAATATCGGTCAAACAAAAATATACTTCTAGAGGAAGATAACACAAAGATAATTATAGGTAAAAGCTTTTTCTTACCTACTAATTGAGAATCCAATTTCTTGACCTCTTCTCGATGGGAAGCAGCAGTTTGACATGCTTTTGCTCCCATGCTCGATGTCCTCTGCATTCATCTTAGCAATGCGACGGACTCATTGCGAATTAAGGTCTTTGCTTGGATTTGACCTCGAGGTTTCTCAATTGGCGACAATTTCGAACAAGAAATTGGCATTAGAAAAGGAAAATACTCAAAAGGATAGCAGTAAAGATTTACTTACATTAATCGAGTTCTAAAACCCTCGAGTTCTTGATCCTTATTCGCGTGTGCGGAAAACTCTGAATAACCAAAGCTTTTCTTGAACTTGATGCGAGCTTCCGCATCTCTTTTTCTTTATCTGGAGAAGAAAAGAGCGTCGAGTAAAGGTTAAAGATCAAAAGCAGTCTTAAGTTCAGAACTTACTGTTTATTTTTTCCTGCAATCTTTTAGATGCAGAGACAGTCTCTCGAAGTCTATCCGAGAGGACTAATACTTCGTTCCTTAGTCTCCTCGACTCTTCTTTTTCATAGTCGAGTGAGTCAGCTAAGGTCTTCGTATCACTGTTTAACCTACAAAGAACAGGAACGAAGATAAACATCAGCCGAATGGTTGTAAGTACTTCTACAACTACCGACCTAGTCGTAAGTTTTTCTCGACTACGATATGGTTGTAAGTCTTTCTCGACCACTACAGGTTGTAAGTAGTCGTAAGCTTTTTACGATTAGTACTTTGTCATGAGTTTCTTCCATGACTATTCTCGTAAAACATTATACGAGTATTTAAGTCAAAAACAACTATGAATGATAAGTGACTTACCATCTCTCTGCCTCTGCGCAGAGTAGTTCTTTCTCCTGTCTTAGCTCTAAAAGTTGTCGATGATACTCACCGACAACGACAATTTGCTCGAGCTTTACGCAAAAGAGAATAGTGAGAAGAGAAGGAAAGCCACATACATAAGTATTTTAAAGATACTTACATTCATAGTCGTCCTAGCAAACATTGAATATACAAGGTCCGGGTTTTGCAGCTTATCCATCCTCGCAACCTTGTCCCACCACACCTTCTCAAGGCGCTCGTTATCAAAAGTATTCTCCGTGTTGGGAATATCTTTGGGATGGGGACTCGGTCACGAGATCTGTGCGTAAGACCCTACGACGGAGGCGGCCCAAAGAAGTCACCACGAAGTTGAAATTTTCTCCTACGGTTCGTGATTTCTCTTTGGGTAGGGAAGGAACGCCTCCTCGATTTCCTTCCCAGAGCGGTCTGCAGTGGTCATCACCTTGACCGAGGCTTCCACACCGCCTCTGTTGTTTCCACAACCTCGATGGTCGTGGCGGCCACCTCAACGATGCTACCCGCTACTTCAAGGGTCGTGAATTCGACCTCGGCGGATGTGGAAGTCACTCAGGAGTCTCGACTTCATCGGCCACTGGTCAAGGGTGATGCTTGACCACCTCCATTGATACCTCTCCGGTGAATGAAGGGATAGCAATGGACTTCTCGTGAAGCATTCCCTTTGAAGGAGTCGGATGAAATAAAGAAAAGCAAATCGAGTTGTGAAAAGAAAAAGGTAAATGTCGTTCTTACACTTTAGTACATTTCACATACCTCGCACTCGGTCTTAACCAGAATTTTGGAGCAATCCTCCCTACGGAGGACCTCTTCTTCTCCACGACCACGTCCGGTGAGGTTCAATAATTAGTCGGCTACGACCACGTGCGGTCGTAGAGTTTGAACGAGGATCAAGGCTCGGTTTCTGATCCTCTGGATGGGCGAGATCGGTCTCGACCATTCCGAGCGACCGCGCCTCGATTGCGAGTTGTCTTGATCAAAGATCGTCCTTCATAAAGACATAAAATCTTTCCAGTTCTCCTTTCGGTTGCTTAATAAAACTAGGAGTGGCACCGATGCGAAGATTAGTGTCATAATAGAAGGGTACCTTAGCCTTGCGAGGTTTGCGCTTAAGAGGTTCACCGCTTCAACCTCCTCGGCCGGCGAGTGCGGCCTCGGCTTCAGATACAACTACACCGCGCGGCTTTGTAGAGTGCCGGTCGAAAGACCGAGCTCGAGCTTGCTCCCCCTTATCGGCCATTTTACAAGTCGGCGTCTCTTGAGGAGGAGCCGAGCCTTTGTCTTCGACAACCCGGCGCCAATAATCATCGAGCGACTTCTTCGTCGTCCCGCGATTTTCCATGCCTACTTTACGTAAAGCAAAGCGAGAAAAGAAGAATCACTAATTAGTCGTAAGTTTTTCTCGACTAGTACCAAGTCGTAAGTTTTTCTCGACTTTTCTTGATCGTAAGATATTCTCGATCACCATTAGTCGTAAGTATCTTCTCGACTATAAAGTCCTAAAGAAAAAAATCAGATTTTGATTACCTTTAGGCGCTCTATCCTTTCATCTGCGGACAAAGCCGCAATGACTTGAGGAACCCCCTCGAGTGGCGGAGACTTCTCACGATGAGTCGACTGAGTCAACCTCGGCTGTGAAAGATCTGTATAAGCAGATAAAAATATTAGACAAGGTTGAGAAAGACCAAGCGGAGAGCTAAGTCGACAATTGCTTACCCTCCTCGTAGTCTCGGTGGGGTCTCCTCTCCCGAGTACCTCCACATAGGAGATGCTCGTTTCTTGAGAGGACTAATTCGGCGTGTGATGAAATCCTTCACCACATGCCATCCGGTCGACCCTTCTTCCTTCAAGTCCTTAATAGCTTGAATATAAGGGCTAATCCTACTGATATCTTCGAGGTTGAGTCCCATGAAGATTTCTTTTCAGCGACCTTCCCATGAAGGAAAGGTGTCTTGAGAGGTGACCTTCGGTAGAACCACCTCTTCCTCGGCCCGACCACGAAGACCGGGTGAAACTCTGAATGTACTCCTTCGACTTGAGTCGTGGAGCTTGAGCCAGACTTCGGTGATTCGGTTTGTCGAGCCATCCCACAATAATATTGAAACACTCGAGATCCGCCGAATCCCAGTGCGCCTCGCATGCAGATACACGAACACACTCAACATGGTAATGGAATTGGGACCTAAGTTCACGGTTCCACCCCAAAGTGTTCGAGTACTCTTTAAGAAAGGGGTGGGCGAGCAATCGAAGGCGCGCTCACAATACGCTTGGAAGGCGGGAATTTGCCCATTTTCCCCGATGGCGATCTTGCCCGATAGTGGAATCCACTTCACGAGCCTTCTCTGGAATCTTCCGGCATCGACTAAGATCTTGATCTTAGCGCATCCATCTCCGATTCCTCCCATTCGAAACTCTCTTGGCCATTTCGCCGAAGCAAGAAGTTTTTTAAATTGGGTTGGCGGAGAAGATGAAACCTAGTCGAGGATGGAGAAAGCAAGAGCTCGAAGAACAGCGGAGTGATTTGGGGGAAAGGTAAAAATCCAAGTCTACCTCCTGGTAAGTTTTTATAACCGCACGATCTCCGCCGCTTCGGAAACCGTCTCGGCTATAGGTCTATGAGAGATGGTTGTACAGCCGGAACCGCTTCATCGGACAAGTCTATGAGAGCGGTTGCAATTCCCGGATGGTCCGCTCGAGAAAAAATAGGTGCGTATTGTCACCTCCAAGCAAAATTACATTCTTGACCAAGTCTTTACGGTCGAAGGAAGTATCAATCGGAAGAGTTTTTTTTCCGATTCCCCTACTACGACCACCAGACGGTCGTAGGGGTTTTTTATGACTTTTGATAGTCGTAAGCAACCTTCCCGACCAAGCAAATTCTGGTCAAAGCGGCACTCAAATGTCGAAGAGTTTTTCCTTCGACTATCATTCTCGACATTCTCATGGTCGTAAGTCCATTCTGAAACCTTTATCAAATAAGTTACTTTCACTTGAAGTCGGGGCTAGATGGCGAGGATCTAATAATCCTCATTTTATCTTTTATCTATAATTCTTATTATGGGTAAATATGATGTCACATAGTCCCAGTATACCCCTTATATCTATAAGGAGAAGCCCAACAAGTGATTGTAAGTTCTTCTACAATCACCCCATAGTCGTAAGTCTTGCTACGACTATATCATGGTCGTAAGTCCTTCTACGACCACTACATAGTCGTAAGTCCTTCTACGATCATTGCACCGTCGCAAGTCCTTTTACGACTGCTACCTGGTCGTAAGTTCTTCTACGACCAGGTAAACTTCGACCACCTTATAATCAAACCTACAGTGAGTGGGTCCAATTGATTAAGGAATCGAGCGGTCTACACGCACTATTATTCCGCTTATTAATGGTGTGTAACTACCCCATTATCTCGGAAGATAATTGCGGACGGCGTGAAGAAGCCGAGGCGTCGGTAATTACTGCCATCATGCGCCCGTTACTGGATTAATTAGGCGCATCTCCCGCAGGACAAAACGGCTACTTCTTCACGACTATATAAGGGCGTCTATCAGAGAGATGAGGGGACAGCGAATAAGAGCTAGTCAAGTAGAAACACAAGTGCTATTCTCTGTAAGAGTCTTAGTCTTTTACTTGATCATCAAGAATACCATACACACAGGATTAGGGTTATTATTCTCTCCGGAGAAGGCCTGAACCTGTCTAAACATCCCGTGTCAATCCACTCTGCGTGATCTCATTTCTAGGAGACCCCCCGAATCAAACAATCTTTACGTAAGATCGGTTCTAATACACCGACACATCATTTACACCAAGCTCTTGACTTGATGATCAACTCATGATCATCCCAAGTCTTCATCATCCTGGAACATAACCTGTATATCCAACTCATGGAAAATGTTAGTTCCACAATGTGATCATCATTAATTACCACACCATACCATTAACTCGTAATGGTGGGACAAGATACCTCAATCTTTCCCTCTTTGGTAATTGATGATAACCACTTAAATTCTCATAAATTTAATGATGATAAATGAGAGAACAATTGAGTATATAAACTACACAAGTTATATATACTCTAACATGAGTATACAAGAACTACACAAGTTCTATATACTCATAACATGAGTATATACGAACTACACAAGTTTTGTATACTCAAAGGTTTTGTTTCAACGTAAAGATCCTTAGTATATGTGGAAAATGGAATATGGATCAATACTAATGAAACCACAAAGTATAGGATAAAACTCCCCCTAAATGTGTGCATACACAAATGTGTAATAAGGTCATATGCACATATTCAAGTTTAACTTAAGGTTGAGTTCAATCCTATATTTTGGATCCGAGACATGCAACAATATATAAGATTGAGATGTCGATTGCATACCTCGTTGTGTTTCACCTTTATATCCAAATGAGACTACATAAAGATGATACTTGATAAAAGAGTTAGTCTCATATTTGGATTTATCATTAATCACCAAAACACTCCATTAACTCATAATGGCGGGTCTAGATCTTTCACCGGCCGACTCCAGAACCGATCTGCAACAGTAAAATCAGCCCGATGACGAAGTTGCAATTAGGTGAAACTTTTGGTTCTCAACTCCAATCTTTATGAAACTTTGCACACACCTTCTATATGCTATTGAGAACCTATTCCAATCGAATATTATGATAATTCTTGGAACGATCTTGAGCAATTGCCAATTGATTAACAGAAGGTCTAAAACCGGGCAAGAACGAAAACTTGATCCTAATGCTTGTTCGTGAGAGATTGATGATCAAGATGATGCTAGATAGATTCACACATATCACAGCAAGCTAATCCACGTGAAAGAATCAATCACAAACTCGCGGATCAAAGGAAGCCCTAAAAACACGAAATTGAAAGCAAGAACGAAAGGAGACTTATCTCAAGCAAACCTTGCATAGATTAATTTCGTGATTGATGCTGGATTACATCCACACCATCATGGATCAGTAGACAATCAAAGATCACGAAATTCTCCACAAACCATCAAGAGCCCTAGCCTCCACCTCAACTCCCCTAAAGACAATTAGGGTTCTGAAACATAAAAAGGCGAGAGAGAGAGGGGTGCAGCCACCACCTCCTCCTATTTATAGTGGAGGCCTAGAACTCCTAGGGTTTGACTCAATTGGGCTCCCGTTAAGGCCCACTAACAAACGGGTCACACACGCACGCTTCGCAAAGCGCCGTCTTTAACCTTTTGACCTAAACCGCTTCACATGAGGTCCATATGAAAGAACAATTGTTCAATTGACCTATGATCATTGTGAGGATAAAAGAATGCAATTCAAGTTCAGAATATTCAATAAGACAATAAGAATGCAACTCAAGAACTCCCCCTCACTATGATCCTCAAATTTCAAATTTTCAATTTCTCCCCTTTGTACAAACTTCTCCCCCAACAACTTCTCCCCCAGCAAAGAAATATATTCTCATTAACACATCTTCTCTTCTCATTTAACACATCTTCTCCCCCTTTGACAATGGATTCATCAAGGAATCACACCTTCCTCTCATCCAGAGATAATAAATATAGAATAAAGGAAGAAGCAGAAACAAAAGAAGCATAAAGAGGAACATGCATGAAATACAATGGAGTGACTTCAATTTTTGTATTTTTCAATTTTTGAATACAAGAAGCTTTGGAGATTACCCAAAAGAACAAGCTAGTATCTCTAATATTGCACAAACAGCATATCAAGCCTTACAGCGCTAGCAAGATCATGGTAAGACATATATATCAAAGCTAAGCACAAAGGCTCAAAAGTAAAGCAGTAGATTTGATCAATTTAAGCAACGCTTCAAATTCAGCAAGTTCATCAACAGGGATCCTAAAGTGAAATTGGTCATGTCAAAATGTCAAAGTGAGATCAAAAATCTAACAAAGACCACATTAAGAGTCAATCAAGTCCCGTATTGAATCATTTTGCTCAATATTTTGTAAACGCCCATTTGTCAACATTTTTCTCATTTGCATTGAATATTGAAGTTGACTAATGATCTAACTTAGTGACAAGATCCTGGACTAGGAGCCATCCACAAACTCATCCTAAGCTTCGACCAAAAGTTGATTAAAGGTATATCTTAGTAAAGAAGATCCTGGACTAGGAGCCATCCATAAACTCTTTCTAAGCTTCTACCGGGCGACAAATCTTGAGGTTCATGTCATTTCGACAAGCGGTCCCCATGAGATCGTCTGTTCATCAAACTATCTCCAAGTTCATGTCATTTGACAAGCGCCTCGTAAGAATAGTTTGGCACAATTTAAGCATAAGACAATCTTGATTTTCATTTTTCACATGAGCAGTTTTAGAATCTTAAGAACACAAAAACTCAAGTAATGGTCAATTTTAGATCAAAGAGCTAACAAAGCAATTCTGACAGGGCCAATGTCACAAGAGGAGCACTAATTGCGCAACTCGCTAAAACATCCACAAAATTGCAATTTCTTAGTTTGAGTTGTTTAAAAGGTTCTAGCTCATATAGCAAAGACTTAGCTACACATGTAAAAGCATGATAATTCTAGCAAGTCAAAGAACTAGACATGACATTGAGCAAGAATTGAAATACAAAAGCTCTAAAGGGTAATAGGCAAAGCTTCATCAATTTTTAAAAATAAGCAGAAAATCTTATATTACAATGCATCTTTTTGGATTTTTCATACCATTTGTTGTAACCACTTGTTGGAGTCTTCATATGAATGCAATATGACACAATGAGATGCAATTAAAAAGCCTAGAAACCTAAAAAAAAAGTTCAAAAAGATCACTAAGTTCAGAAAAAGAACAATAAAAGATCAAAAGAACAAGGAAAGATAAGAAAAAGTTCAAACTCCCCCTCAAACCAATCCATAAGGATAAATTACCCCTAACTCGCTTCTTAAGGAGGAAAATCTGGTTTGATCTAAAGGCTTGGTAAGAATATCGCCAATTGAGCTTGGACTCTCGAAGTGCATCACAATATCACCTTTTTCAACATGATCTTTAAGGAAGTGAAAGCGAATGTCTATGTGCTTAGTCCTAGAATGTTGCACTGGGTTTTTAGCAATATTAATAGCAGAAGTGTTATCACAGAAAAGAGGAACACTAGCAAAGTTTAACCCATAATCTTTCAAAGTAGACGTCATCCACAAAATCTGGCTACAACAACTAGCAGCAGCTACATACTCCGCTTCAAAGATGGATTGTGCAATGTAAGATTGCTTCCTAGAAGACCAAGATACAAGAGAAGTGCATAGGAAGTGACAGTGCACGAGGTACTCTTCCTATCTAACCGACGACCCATAAAATCGAATCAAAAACCTCTAATGGACAAAGTCAAGAGCAGAATACCAAATGCCATATAAAAGGGTAGAGTGTAAATACCGAATATGCGCTTAACGGCTTGGCGATGGGAAGTTCTCGAGACGCTGAAATCTTGCACAAAGGCATACCGTGAAGTGAATGTCCGGTCTCGAGGCCGTCAAATACAGAAGGGAGCCGATCATGCTGCGGTACTCGCGTTGATCCACGACTTCTCCTTCCACATCTGGATCCAAAACAGTCGAGGTTGCCATGGGAGTGGAGATTGGCTTGCAGTCACCCATGTTGAAGCGTTTTAGTAGATCTTTAGTGTACTTCGTCTGATGGATGAAAGTTCCTTCCTTGCATTGCTTGATTTGAAGTCCCAAAAAGTAATTAAGCTCTCCCATCATACTCATCTCAAATTCCCTGGACATAGTGTCAGAAAAGCTGGAAACAAGAGCATTAGAGGAACCACCAAAGATAATATCATCCACGTAAATTTGAGCAAGCAAGAAGTCATTTCTACGCCTAAGAATAAATAGAGTTTTATCCACTTTACCCATCTCAAAATTATTTTTAAGCAAGAAGGTCTTAAGTCTATCATACCAGGCTCTAGGGGCTTGTTTAAGACCATACAATGCTTTAGATAGCTTGAAAACACGATTTGGATATTTAGGATCCTCAAAACCAGGGGGTTGCTTAACATACACTTCCTCATCTATGAAACCATTTAAAAAGGCACTTTTAACATCCATCGATATAATTTAAAACCTTTTGATGCAAAGAAATGCAAGCGAGAATCGAATGGCTTCTAGTCTAGCAACAGGAGCAAATGTCTCATCAAAATCTAACCCCTCAACTTGGTTTGAAACCACGAGCTACCAATCGCCTTGTTTCTAACCACGTAACCATCCTCACCTTATTTATTCTTAAACACCCAACGGGTTCCTATAACATTATGACCACTAGGAGGTTCTACTAGGTTCCAAACTTTGTTTCTTTCAAAATTCTCTAACTCCTCATGCATGACATTTACCCAAACTAGAATCGGATAAAGCATGTGATATATCGCGGGGTTCAAAAGAAGCAACAAAAGCCGAATGAGAGTAGAGATTTGGATCATTATACCGAGCGAGTGACTCGCTCATGTAGATTACCTATTATCATTCCGGAGGATCTTTGTCTCTGAATCTGAAGTGGAGCGCCGGGTGAGATAACGTTTCTTCGACCTCAGCAGTCTCTGATGATGATGACGATCAACAGGAGCCTCAATCAAGGTGAAGTAGGCGTAGCGAGTTCTTGTATCGATATGGGCGCTTGATGCGCAGATGAAGGAATGATATTAGCCGTCCTCATCTTCCTCCACAAAATGCTCTCTGTCACTGTAAATAATCAGAGCAATAGATCTAGCTCGAGGCTAGTCTCATCAAAAGTGACATTACAAGTCTCTGAATAATGTTAGTCTCGATATTAAAACCCGAAAACCCTCGAATGAGCGGGATAACCTGAAATAACCCATCAAAAGTTCTTGATTCAAATTTATCTAAATTGCTTGTCTTAAGAATAAAACATTTTGATCCAAAACTCAAAATGCGAAGCAGAGGGTTTTCTACCAAAACGAAGCTCATAAGGAGTCTTGCCTAAAGAAGGTCTCAAAAGACACGATTTGCAATATGGCAAGCGAGCAATAGCTTCGCCCAAAATCTCCTCGGTGTGCTATACTCATCTAGCATCGTCCTAGCCATTTCGACCAAGGTCCTATTCTTCCTTTCCACCACGTCATTTTGTTGAGGGACGTGTGGAGAGGAGAACGATGCTCAATACCACGCTCGGACAAAAAGAAGCAAAAGAAGCATTTTTGAACTCCGTGTCATTATCACTGCGAATCGCTCTCAAAGCACCAGGAAGCTCAGAAGCCAAACGAAGAACAAGGTCATGAAAATAACCAAAAGCTTTATCTTTTGAAGTAAGAAAGAACACCCAAGTATATCTAGAAAGATCATCAACTATGACAAGAATATACCATTTTCCACCGATCGATGGGACTCTAGCAGGGACCAACAAGTATCCATATGAAGCAAGCCGTCACGGTCCGTCGACCATAACCATAGTCACGAGAAGGGTGTGAGGCGGCAACTTGTTTGCCATGCCTACAGGGCGCACATACAGCATCCTTGATAGCTTTGAGTTTGGGCAAACCTCTCATGAGATCAAGGTTGCTAACTCGTGTCAGATGATCAAAACCAATGTGCCCCAAACGTCGGTGCCAAAGCCAGAAATCCGAAGAAGATGTAAGCAAACATTTAAGAGATCCAGCAAGAGATTCTGAAAAATCAGCTCCAAAAATTCTACCAACTCTAGAGATTCCAAACACAAGATCACCAGTAGAATCAAGCACACGACAAGCATTTTTCTTAAAAACAGTCTCATAACCATCATCAAGAAGCTGAGAAACAGAAAGGAGATTATACCTAAGCTTGTCTACAAGAGCGACATCCTTTAGAATGAATTTGTTATTCACCCTAATTGATCCTGTTCCTTCAATTCGTCCTTGTGTATCATCTCCAAAGGTGATGAAGTCATCACCTGTTGCCCGCGTGAAAGAGGTGAACCATTTTGAGTTTCCGGTCATGTGGCGTGAACACCCGGAGTCAACGAACCACGTGTTCTTCCCCTTTCCGCGGTAGTCCTGAAAATCAAGGAACAAAAGAACGATGTGTCTCAATACTGGGGTTAGATAAACAAGATTTAGGAATCCAGTACTGAGACACACGTCTGCAAGGAGTATACAAACCAGAAGTACTATCCTTGATTTCATCTAACATTCGGTTATGAGCAATGTTTAAATTAACATGAGACTTAAACTGTCCATGGGCGGTCTGACCGGCGTTGTCTTGTGATCGATCCGGCGACCAAAACGGTCGAGCCGGTGACCACTCAAATGATCGGACCGCCATCGATAAACATTAGAATTAGGATATTTAGAAACATAATGATTTGCATGAGAGAAAATCATAATCCGTGTTTATTCTTTTCAATGTTACCATGTCTCATAGAAGCTCTAGGTTGCATGAATGAAATTCTATCAAAATTTTTCCTATCATTTTTCAACCTCACGCCAATGTAATTCAATCAAATGTCCACCTTTTTTGCAATAAGTGCAATGGTACTTGGTACCACTAGAAGAAGCACCATTTGAATTAATACAAGGTTGGGCAAAGCCTGCAGATTTAAAAGATGTTTTTGCAGGTTGGGTTTTGAATTCAATTAAACCTTTTTCAAGACTTGAATGACTTTTGGGTTTGAATTGTCTTGAAAAGAATTGAATCCTAAACCTTGCTTCTTATAAGGAGTTTTAGACTTGTCAAGAATCATGTTTAATTGTTTCTTACCTTTAGAAAATTTCTCTAATGTATCATGAAGGTAAGCATTTTCTTTTCTCAAGTTAACACAAGCATCACAAGTTTTATTCATAGATTTTTCCTTATACAAAGCAATTTCAAGCTTAAGAGTGGAACAAGAAGCACAAGTAGTATTTTCAATATTGTCCTTAAGCTTAGCATATTTGACTCTAGCGACTTCTAAGATATCTTTGATTTCACGTTCTTTTCTAAACATGAAGTGCAAGGGCTAGAATCAAATACATCAAAAGCAATCAATTTACTAGATTCTAAACATTTTTCACAAGGAGCACTTTTAATTTCATTTAGTTCAGATCTAGCATTCTCAAGTTGTTGTACGAAAATGTTATAAGCGATTGTAACTTGGTAATTTCGAATGCATAGCATGACAAGATAAACATTCATCGAGTTCAAGAGTCTTAGCAGTTTTAAGCTCTACTTTCAGTTTGCTAATCTTTGACTCTAATTTCTTATTTTTGTCATAACAAATTCTAGCGCTTCATCTTGACTAAGCAATTGCTCAACTATAGAATCATATTTAGCGAAAGCTCATCATAAGAAAAAGATACCTCATTATCATCAATGTCATCCGTGTCGACCATGAAGCACATGCCGTGAAGTCTTTGGCCTTCCCTTTCTTTTTGCCTTGAGGATCTCCTCCTCCTTATCCTCCTCACTCCCTGTATCCACATCGCTCAAGGATTGATCCTCAAAGCGGCAAGGACCCGGTGAGCGACCTTCACAAGCTTATTAGCCTCATACCTTGATTTGTTGAAAGGAGGCTTCTTCCAAGTAGCTTTCCTTCCTTATGATTGCTCTTACCTTTCACTTGGGGCAATTTGCGGATATGATTGAGCTCACCACATTCATAGCATGTCACGGACCACCTCTCTTTTTATTTCTCACATTATTGTAGGCTGTGTGAATTTTTAGCTAGAAGAGCTAACTCTGTTTGAGGATACTTTCAAGCTCCTCTTCATGAATAGCAAATAAACAAGCAAATGAAAATCCAGAAGAAGATTCAGAAGAGTCATCAAAAGACTTTTTGATAGGATCTGCTACCAAAGCTAAATTATCTTTCTTGGGATGATCAACTCTTTTAATTTCATGAGTCTTGAGTTTACTATAAAGCAATTCTAAAGTAAGACTTGAAAGATCAATATTTTTTTCTATAGCAGTAGCCTTCATCTCCCACTCCTTGGTGTTGATTGCAGCCAAGAGATGGGTGGCATTTTCAGATTGAGAATATTCAATATCAACAGCTTTCATTTGATTAATTACTTTATTAAAGCGATCGAAAATGTCATCGATGCTCTCTCCAGACGCATCTCGAATTTATTGTATTCACGCTTGTAAACAGTTTGGCGCACCTTTTGATTTGGGACGAACCTCATGATATGTTTCGAGAGTGTTCCAAATTTCATGCGCAGTTGAAAGATTACAAATTCGATCATATTCTTGTCTACCAAGTGCACCATATAAAAGATTCTTAGCCTTATTGTTGTTAGCCAAAAGAATTGCAGAAGCAGGTGTAGCAATTTCAGGGATAACCAATGGGCTCTAACAACATCCCAAATAGCTTGTCCTCGCTCTCAAGAAAGACTCGCATACGATTCTTCCAATAGGCATAGTCGTGCCCATCGAAGATATGCGGTTTAGTAGAAAACTTATCCATCGCCAAAGTTCGGTGACCTGTTAAGATCAAGATTGAACTAACCGGGCTCGATACCACTTGTTGGACCGTAAAGGCGACTAGAGGGGGTGAATAGAGCACGCTCACTTTTTCACAAATTATGAACTCAATACAATTTTACTCCAAGAGCTATTAGAAAGCTATGAAGATCAATATACCAAGACAATGGAAGACTAGTATTGAATCCAATTAAATCCCTAAGCAAAATAACAAAATCAACTAAGATTGCAAAGACTCACGGCAGACGGCGGTCGATCATTGTACCCAACCGGTCGGACCGATTGTCGGGCGGTCCGACCGGCGTTAGTCTTTGGCGGTCGGACCGCTCAAAATCGGTCGACCGGTGATGACGGATGATCGACCGTGACTCGAACCGATCCGCAACAATAAATCGGCCGATGACGAAGTTGCAATTAGGTGAAACTTTTAATTCTCAACTCCAATCTTTATGAAACTTTACACACACCTTCTATATGCTATTGAGAACCTATTCCAATCGAATATTATGATAATTCTTGGACGATCTTGAGCAATTGCCAATTGATTAACGAAGGTCTAAAACCGCAAGAACGAAAACTTGATCCTAATGCTTGTTCGTGAGAGATTGATGATCAAGATGATGCTAGATAGATTCACACATATCACACAAGCTAATCCACGTGAAAGAATCAATCACAAACTCGCGGATCAAAGGAAGCCCTAAAAACACGAAATTGAAAGCAAGAACGAAAGGAGACTTATCTCAAGCAAACCTTGCATAGATTGATTTCGTGATTGATGCCGGATTACATCCACACCATCATGGATCGATGACAATCAAAGATCACGAAATTCTCCACAAACCATCAAGAGCCCTAGCCTCCACCTCAACTCCCTAAAGACAATTAGGGTTCAAACATAAAAAGGCGAGAGAGAGAGGTGCGACCACCACCTCCTCCTATTTATAGTGGAGGCCTAGAACTCCTAGGGTTTGACTCAATTGGGCTCCGTTAAGGCCCACTAACAAGCGGGTCACACACGCACGCCATCGCAAAGCGCCGTCTTTAACCTTTTGACCTAAACCGCTTCACCATGCGCCATGGATTCGCCAATAGGTCACCCTTGTCCATCTTGTGTCACGCTTGAGTCATTAACCTCACCCGGCAACGTTGATCGTTCTGGACCTCAACTCTTCAAGTCTAGTCCCGATTCTCCTCGCCGTTGACTGTCGTTGACCACCAAGCAACATGCACAACCATAGACAAGCAAACACGAATGCGGGAACAAGTTCTTCACAACTTGACCCATGTTAGTCAAAACATGCATCATGCAAACCATATGCCACGATACTAATGACTTTGACCTAACCAATCAACATCGCCACGAAGTTGGCCGACGTTCAAGTCAATACCGGCCGACCGCTCGGTGTGGCCGGTCGGACCGCCCTCTGGCGGTCGGACCGCTCCCTGTGAGCCGGCCGGACCGCCCCTTGGGACTTAGCCGAAATTCAAGCCCCGAAATTCCGAAACCTTCTGGAAAATACAAGCGAATAGAACTTCTTCTGGAGACTCCAAAATTATGAGACCAAGTGCATTGGGATCCTCACTTGCCTACAACACCTATTTTTGGCCCACTCGCTTTGAACACTTTTAGGTCATCGCTTGGTCCGATCAGCCCACATGGCGGTCCGACCGATTTGGGACCGGCGGACCGCCGATGCAAGGACCGGTCGGACCGCCCGCCCGTAATACACAGTAGCTTTGTCGAAAACACGTGAAACTACAAACCGTAAACGCCATTGCCAATTGTCACATCATCCTAGGATCTGAAACATATCCTCATGAAATCCACACAATAAAAATTCAATTTTCCCCCGAAATATTTACGTGCCCATGTTTTTACCAATTAATTCAATTTTAACTAGGTTCTTTATTAGGCGAGCACGAGAGGAATGAAGATGGTGGTTGCCACCACCATCGCCACCTCTGCCGTATATAGTAATTTTGGGTTCGGCTTGAGCTGGCACGGCACGACCCCAGCACGATGGGCTTTGAGCCGTGCCTGGACCTGGCCGGAGGCGAAGTGGCCGACGCGGCATGGTAGAATGCCGAGCCAAGACGCAGACGACTCGGCCCGAAACACGGTGGACCCGGACCGGGCCGGTCCGGCCCGGCCCAACTCCCACCTCTAGATGTGGGTGCCATTTTTCTGCATTTTCGTTCATGCTAATTCAACTCCTAATACAGCCGTGTAGGGAAAAATAAAATTCTCGACGTTTCTCATACCCAGCAACCCATACGTACGCACGTAGTTACGCTCGGGTCGGGTCGTATACGTACGGCGCCCGCGTCCGATCGCCCGCCCCTACCTCCGGGGCCCACATGTCGGTGACCTGAATACCTCCCCGTGGTCCCCACGGAAAGAGCCCGACCCACCCACCCACACACAGCCCACAGCAGCGTAAAAGGCGCCGCGACGCGCAATGTCCAGCGAATCCACAGCTCATAATAAATTTTCACGCCTCCTCAGAAAAAAAAATCAATATAATTAATAAACTTCGCCCACCTTAATCTCCTCTCCGTCTCTCCTCCGGCCGCCGCCGCCGTATTCTCCTATCTCTCCGATGGCTTCTGCCAAGGTATGCGATCCGGTTCGGTTCGGTTTTGATTCTGCCCTTGGTTCTAGGGTTTGACGTTGGTTTTGATTGATTTGGGGGAAGTTCGGTGCTGTTCCGCAGGTGGAGAACCGCGGCGCGTTCGGATCGAAGAGGTCGCGCAACGACGGTGAGATTCCAGAAAAGCCCCCTCTTCTGATCTGTTGTTTGTTACTCTTTATCTTCTTCGGGTTAGGGTTTGGTTAAATAGGGGATTAGGGATCTTCTCGGGTAGGGTTTGGTTAATTAGGGATTGATCGTGTGGCGTGCGCGAAATAATCGGGCCTACTGTGAGAATACGAATAGATGATATAGTAATATAGAATGCCGAGCTTGGATAGAAGCAACAAAAGAAAGGAAGGGTTCAACAATTGAATGTAGTGGGGTATTCTTTTTGGGTTTTCTTGGTACCCATGACTTTTTTTATTGTGGCAAGGTTTAGTTTGCCAGATGAAATTTGTGGTTCTTTTTCATTAGGGTGTGAAACGGAAACACCAGGCTTCGATGCTTCGTTTAAATTTTATTAGCCTTTCTAGACCCGCTGATCCCCCGATACTAGAGTAGTTGAATAGAAATATGTACTTGGATTCTTGATTTTGCCTGAGTTTGCAGACCAAGTCTAGTGACCACTGTCAATTTCCAGTTTGTTCTTTCCCCCTGTTTGTGTAGTGGTGTTTGGTTAAGATTACTGCACTGCCATTCTATGGAAATCCTCCAGTCTTCTGTAAGGAGTTGGTGGGTTTTTGGTTCTGTCGTGTTATTTTACTAGAGAGACGAATTGTTCTTTTTTTGGTTAGATTAGGCCATCTGTAAATTCTGTGTGCAGCGTTTTAGTTGGTCTTATATGTATTGCATGGAGTTCTCATGGAATGCATTTCACATTTATTGAAGTTATTTGTTAGCACCATAGTTTTTAACAAATTTGGTGCAGTTATAGTCTCTTTTGGTGTGCTTAAGATTATTATACCTATGTAAATTAGTTTCTGGAAGATTAGTACGTAAGGTTACTCCAAAAAAATCAAGGTAAAGCCGTGTGATATAGTAAAAAGCTGGTGTAAGTAGCTTGCAGTCTGGTATCACTGGAAAATTCATGCAAGTGTTATTTTATTAGCATTGTTGGGCGGAAAACTCCCAGAGTTAAATGTCCTGTGTATTATACTGTTTTTTCCCTTTTGGAGAGGAAACTCGTTATACTGTCTTGTTTTTACTTGAGTCTTGTTGGTTAAAAAAAGGTTCTACTATTTTCAGTGTCTTTAAGGGAGGGGGACTGGAATTGTCCTCAGTGTGGTAATGTCAACTTCAGTTTTAGAAATGTTTGCAACCGTGGAGCCTGTGGTGCACCCCGTCCATCACCGAGTCCAAGCCCAGTAAGTTGTTGTAGACTCCCCAAGTAATGTCATTACTGATCTGTGGTGTCTCATGGAAAATAAGCTGACAGAGCTTTGATTTCTTTTCGTTTTCTTCTCTCTTTTGCATCGTGGGCAGTCATGCACATATAGGCTTTAGTATTTATTTATAGTTTCACTGCTTTTCTAATCTGTATGGTACAGCAGTGAACCTGCCATTTTTGGGTCTTTTTTTTCCAACCAGGTTTAACAAAAAAATCTACCGATCATTTCCTTTGTCAGTATAAGCAGAAGAATTGACATAACCTAGTAGGCATATTATATGAGCACCCATTAACATCTTCTGGTGGAAGGAAATGATGTATATTTCTGCCTTTCTCGTGCTGGTTGCTTAAAAGTAAATGTGTTTGATACGAAAGCCACTCGAAGGGGAACAAATTTACACTGCTATGTATGCATTATTGAAGAAATGTTTCTTTGCTAACTTTTGTTTGTATTACAGAGACTGATGCCAGCGCCTCCTGCTGGTGGTTATGATCGATCACCTCTATTTTACGGTAGCACTGGTGCCCCACCTCCCATTCCTCTTGGATCTGGTAACTATGGTGCTCCATTTCCACATCTTGGAATGAGATACGGTTATGGTCCACCAGTAGGAGCTCCTGGTTCATATGGTCTTTTTTCTTCTTATGGTCAACCTGGACCAATGGGCGGTCCAATGGGGGGTCTGTATTTCTTTCACAATTGATAATTTCAGTTATTTCAGCATTTACTCAGATTGGCTTATGATTCCATTTGTTAGTTGTTGCAGGCATGGGTTATGGCCTTGGACCTGAGTTAGGACGATATGGCTATGGGTTTAGAGGATCTCCGATGCCGGTTTGTCTTCACTGTCACCCTTAAACTTGTTATGCAATATATATTGGCTTTTTGTTCTCGCGGAATATGTGATCGTGTTATATGTATATGAAGGTTTCTAGCCCATGGTCCGGTGGAGCATTAGTGGAAAACAATGACAGCACTGCTTCACGAAAGCGCCGTGGAGGTAAGTAATGACATTTTTCCCATTTGCCCTTAACTCGTTTCAACATAGTTTTTACTCATTGCAACATAGTTTTTACATCCCCATTCCATACCTTCGTCTATTGATTTCCTGGTTTATTGTTTCTTATGAAAGTTCTTATTTATAGGCCCAGATGGATTGTCTGAGGGTGACTGGGTCTGCCCCAAGTGTGATAATGTCAATTTTGCCTTCAGAAACAATTGCAACATGAAGAAATGTGGAGCTCCAAGGCCAACTCCTGTAAGCATATTACTCCCTTTCCTGAATTGTGGTTAATACTACATTTATATTTTCTTATAAAACACTACATGTTAGATCCTTTTTTTCACATGTTTTACTTCAGTATTTTTTCATATGGCACTATATAAATTATGCTAAACCATCTCTCACTGAAATCCCTTGATATGATTAGTATCACAAAATAGAAAATTGGGGCATTTTGTTTGTGCTATGTGCATTGTAGGATGTTCCTGATCAGTAAACAAACATCTGTATGTTTTTTTGCAAAGCATTATGGAAGTCCCTGTATAAATACTCCTGTAAGCATAATACTCGTGAATGCTTACCATTGGACATTCTGTTTTTTTGTCTAAGCACGCACAGTTATGTTTCCTCGTGTGTGTGTGTGTGTGTGTGCGCGCGCGCGCGTGCGCGCACATGGCATGGTCAATTTGAGCATTCGTTAACTTGTTTTTCTCCTGCAGGGAGCGTTAGCATGGTCAATTTGAGTATTCGTTAACTTGTTTTTCTCCTGCAGGGAGCTAACGCTAGCTCATCTCGCAAGGACAAGGATGCTCCGGATGGAAGCTGGACCTGCCCTGAGTGCAACAACCTGAACTACCCCTTCCGCGAGGTGTGCAACCGGAAAGGATGCTCAAGCAGCAGGCCGGCGTCGACGAACAATTAGACCTTGCACCTATGATGAGAGCTATCGTCAAGGCAGTGTTGTACCTGTAAACTGTAAACTGCACAAATGTGTTTTCCCTGTGGAGTCTGTTACGTCTAGACGGAGATTCGTTGTTGTCGACTTTACATGTACCCTCTGAATTGCGAGACAGAAGACAGTTATATTCTTATAGAGCTTTCATACTTCGGAGTTTGGACTATCCGAGTGCCATAGTAGCAATTCGTTACGTCCCTCAAACCTGGCCATAGTAGGAAATTTTTTGGCCACGCTGACCAGCTGCTGTAGAACTGCGGTTTCTGGCGGATGTTTTCCTATTGCATTTCAGATATGGATTGTGGTCGTAATCGGTATGAAAGCCATAACATGGAGCACGATCTCGTACAGCCGCAGAAGAAAGATTGCATACCATTTCTACGAACTTGTGAATACATAGATATAACATCCCTAAAGGAACCGATTAAATTTACAAGCGGTAAGCTCAAGACACATCCTCAGAGCTTGCAGCAGCCAGCACAGCAGCAAGAGGGTCCTATCTAAATAGCATCTGTATATAAGTCCTACAACATCATGTTGCAATAGAATAAATAGAATCTTCATCTTCACCTCCGTACCTTGCAGCACTAGACTCACAAGTGCAGTGGAGTCATGTACTCATGCTAGATGCCTACGCACTTTGCCCATCTGAACCAGCACGAGATCTTGTCGGGCAATCGGTAGGGTTCCAAAGATGCAGGGTCCATCTCCAGCGAGTTCGGATCTGACCAGATGTATACCCCTCGTTCTTGCTTGCTGCCTGGCACCGTGTTGTCGAGGATCAACGCGACGAGGAGAGCCACCACCACGTTGATGGATAGAAGGGCGTTCACTGCGTAATTTAGCTGCGGAATGATCGGAGAATTAGGATAGTTGACAAGAGTCAAAACCAGTTTGATTGGTTAAAGGGAGGGGGAGCTCACCCCATTGCTGCCTGTGCGAACTGGTCCACTTGATGCTGCAGCATACGGAAGGAGATAACTTGGTAGAATAAGATTGGAGCTGGGTTCATATTGCTGAAAATACGCCGGGATAGATAGGGAGATGAACAGGGTAAATCCAACAATTATCATGTTTCTCGAGCTTGCAGCTTGGGTGTATCGCAATGTGGACAAGCCAAGCGCGACAATTAGCGCCCAAGTGAAGCACAGAACAGAGGCAGCCAAAGCAACAGGGATGGAAGCAAGGAGAGCTCCAATTTTTCCTGCAGCCAAGGAATTCAGATGTAAGCAGTCTACAACAAATAAATGACAAAATGGTCATGCAAAAATGTTACATCATACCGAATAACGAAAATATGACCAACAAGGCTGCCCCAAGCTGCAAAGCCCTTCTGTTGGCCATTTTGGTTGTGTCAAGGGTATGTATGTTCTCTGTTAACGTTGTTGATCCAGTTCCTGTACCCCATAGTCCAGCGATAAGAGTAGAAATCCCTTCAAGGCCAATCCCTCTGCTAACAACTCCACGTGTTGGCGGGCTTAAATTGACCAGCAACGATGTAGCATGATACGATGCAAGCTGCAGATGTACCCGTAAATGTTGGTTATAAAAATGGCAACAAATAAACATAATCGCTAAGTATCCAAGTTATCTTTTGGACACTTGTTGGAGATGAATAATAGGTGATCTGCTGATAGAAACAACTTACCGAATCAACTGATGCAACTAGTGAAACTATTACCATAATGATACCCGTCTTGAAATGAAATGTAGGAGGGCCCCACTGGAATGGATAGGGAACCCTCACCCAGGCAGCAGTTCTCCAGGCATTAGAAACATCAGTTCGACAACGCCTCATGGTTTCTACATGTCTTCTGCATGAATCCAATAATATGTTCGAACTGGGTATATCTGGGCTGCAGCCCTTGAAGTTATATGCTCCACCAGTAGTTAGGAAGAATGCATACGCCCACACAATGCCAACACTGAGGGGCACCTGCCAACAACAGATTCAAGTGCAGTTAGCACACAGCAAAGCATTGGTTCAGCTTGGTTGATGGAAAAAGTAATATGCTTGTATACTTTCTACACAATAGTGAACCTGTAGGGACAGAGGATTAGAGAAATACCGCATAGATTATGAAGATACGGTTGCCAAACAGGGATATTTTTCTCAAGTACTGCAATGCATAAGTGCAGTAATCAGTATGGTGTTGGAGCAATACAAGTTAAAAAAATAAACCACCTGTGGTGGCAACGGTAACACTACAAGCATAAAACAAACAGAAGCAAGGAAAATAAGATGGGAAGATGGAGACAGAGAGAACGTTGCAGGCATACCAGGGTGCACAGAAGAACCAATACAATGAGGGGCATGCTGATTTCTACACAACTACCAGCCTGAGGGAAACCATAGCTGAAAAATGCCAAACCCACAGCAGCAATAGTTGGTGCCACAACTACCGGGTTTATTAACCTGTCATACCACATAGACGTAAATATACTCTATTTTCGTTGAGTATGTTCTAGACTGGAAATGTTGGATGACGAGTTTCTTGACATACCTCAGAAGCAGTGACATAAGACCACTGTATCCCAAGATTATTTGGAAAACTGAACCAACAAGTATAGCCCCCTGTAATTCCCTCATTATGTGCTTGAACTTCTGCATGTCATAAAGAATTAATTCTAAATTAAGAGAGATAATGCATGATACAAGACCCTTGGTCTAAAGATCAAAAGGTGAAGCTTTTGCTTGTAATAATACAATGCTACATCCTCACTTAGGTGAAAATTCAACCCAGCACAGAATGTTTGTCGTGGACTCTCATTTGACACTAAATATGAAACAGTGTAATGCAAGCACAGTCCATTCCATAGTCACAAGGATCCCGGATCGATCGGGTCAAGGAACGGGGTCACGAGTCGCGGGACGCCACTTGCGAAAAGTGCAGTGCAACAGGGGGTACACCTCTTCGGGGAGCCAATTTGGGACATGGATCGTGACCCAAGCAATTACGAGTCGATGACCCCGGTACGATACATCAACTATCGGGTCGTGGTACGCGAACCCAATTAATATAAGCATATTTGAAAGAAAAAAATAAAGAAAAGAAAGAAAAAGAAAAAGAAAAAAAGAAAAGGAGGGAGCAGAAGGGAGTGTGCTGCTCAGCCCACAAACCTATCCCAACAATAGCGAGCTACAAGCAAGCAGCCCAGATCCTCTCTCTCTCTCGCTCTCTCAAACCTAACTTCCTAACCCTAGCAGCCGCACCTCTCCCCCTCTCGCTCAACGTAGCAACGATGGAGGCGACTACGCGGCGGTGGAAATAGCAAGAAGCAACAATGGCGGCTAGGCGGCGGTGACACCGACAATTAGGTTAGCTCAATCATCTCTTCCTCATCCATCTCCCCTCTCTCCCTCCTATCCTCTTGCCCGTGCGACCTGGCGGCGTCCCAGCAGCGACCTAGATCGCCGGTGACCCGCGATTGGGGACGCCGATCTGGGGTCATGGAACGCGGCATCGACCCGCGATCCTGGTGACTATGGTCCATTCCATATCATATCTTGGGTTTGCAACTTGACTCCACAAGCAACATATCCCCTTGTATATCACCAAGTGAACATAAACAACACCCTTAAAATTGAAGAATAAGAACTACAATCTTGGTTGAATAAGAGCTACAATCTTGATTGCCAGATCAGATTTGGGTGATGCAGATAAATGCAGATCGCCCTTGCTACTAGGCTTTACTATTATCCATATTTTAAGGGTAATAGCTGTTTCATGTTTCCGTATCACAAAATACCAAAATATTCACGGTCCCTACCATGGATGAAAATCCCGGCTAGTTGGCGGTAACCGGCCTTACCGGTCGGGTCCGGTAACGGAAAACCCGGCCGGTTTTTCCCGGTTTAGCAAATTCAAATTCTACTTTTTCAAATTTTGGCTGGTTTTTAAGCAAATTCAAACGAATTTCATCCGGTTTTTTCCGGTAAATCCGGTAACCGGCCGGTTACCGTTACCAGCCAGTCACCGGTAAACTGGCCGGTTCCGAGTTTTTTATCCTTGGTCCCTTCATCCCTTGCAGTAGGATAGCATTTTAGTGCCCTGTGCCCATGCTTCCCAACTGACAACAAAGTCAACGGCTCTCCATGCTTATGGTACACAAAGCTTCATCAGGTACAATGCCATTGCCAAGTTCCAAAATTAAGTGTCTAGTTAATTTACTTTTTACTTGCAGGAATCCATGGTACCAATCAAATTTCAAATTCATCAGTCAATTTTCTACAATATGCTTTGTGAAATAGCTCTTTTGTTTACCTCCATTGGGAGCATTCACGCCAATTTTCCAAAATTTAGACGATTTCCTTTCCTCATAAGAAATACTCCGCACCAATCACTCATTCGAACTTTTACAACTGGGTACCAAAAGCATGCCCACTTCCTACTCTGCATCCTTATCCAAACAATTAGACACTAAAAGCATGCCTACTTCCCTACCATTGCATCACCACCACAAGTTTTTCAGGTTGCATGCTGGACTATACCAAGCCTAGTTTGCCGTTCATATAGCAGAACAGATGAGGCTTGGTCTACTATATGCTGTCATCCCATTTCAAGCTTTCAGAAACTCAAAGCAATGGGTCCATTGCATTTTCTGCAGATAATGCTTGAGGAAGAGTGCAGGTAAAGTAAAATGGAGATATAGTATTCAAGCGTACATTTTCACTAAGATTTCTGAATTCCTCGGAGTTTGCGATCACCAATGCAGGAGCCAAATATACAAAAGAACTTCCTTGAATCAATGGAAGCCGAGAACCCAAAAAAGTATGAAGTATTGTTGTTAGACCAGACACTAATAACACGGTGGAAATGACTGTTGCTGTGTCCTCCTGTCACATGAAAGGAGCTTATTATTTGAAGGCAGTTTTCCAGCTAAATGCAAGTAAGAGGAATTAAGAAAGGAAGGGGAGGTCATACATCAGATCCACCCATGGTTGGTACCAATATCAAAGGAACAAAAACAAGTGAACCAGCAATTGACAAGTAATGTTGTATGCCATAAAAAATGAGGGGAGCTGCAATTGAAAGAGCAAATTAAGTTAATAATTGTCCCAGTAGTTGCCATCAGATTGGCATCAAAATTGATCGAATAGCGAAACAATATCAGGTCAAATGTAAATTACATTACAATAGAGGTTTTCAATAGTGTGATCTAATCAACAATAAGCTTAGCACATGTGTGCTCCTACAAATTTGCACAATTCTATTTCATCCTTAGCCAACTTAAAGTAGTATCGAGCTGTCAGCTAGCCTAAAAATCACTTTTTAAATGTCAAAATGCCATTTCAATCATCCGAGAATATGTGCCTTTTTTGCTCTTTGGTATTTTGTACCTTGTTTTCTTTCTTGTCAACCCTCAATGCTAAACTGGTATACTTCAATTCATGCAGATGGGAGGCCAGCAAAAATTTCACACCACTGAACCTAGTTTTTAAATGAACAATTGGAGTTTGATTGCTACTGGGACTCAAAAGATGGCAAGTTATGCTATTGTAGTATGAAACATGAATCCATAGAAGCCCAGGCCCTACGCTGATGCCTAGAGCAATTTATTGAACAATTGGAGTTTGATTGCTACTGGGACTCAAAAGATGGCAAGTTATGCTATTGTAGTATGAAACATGAATCCATAGAAGCCCAGGCCCTACGCTGATGCCTAGAGCAATTTATTTACTTGACTAGGATATCTAGGTGAAACGTCAACAAAGCAACCTGTAGGCGGTATCCTTCCAATATTTTGAGATACCTAGAGCCAATTATAGTATCAGGTAAATGCAGTTATTAGAGGCAGACAGGGCAGAACAGCCTTGGCATATTCTAGAACATTAGACAAGTCACTAAGTGGATGATGTGCGCATTAGGAAGAGGTTCACTTATCTTGGGTTCATTTTCATACTTTCGGGATTGGAAAAAAAAAAGCTGGATAAAATTATTGACAATTCAGACACCAAACCAAATCAACCGAATTATAATTTAAAATTTGTTTGGTCGAGATATAAAATCGCACATTATGCAACATTCAAAATAATGGAAACAATACGCCAAACCATACTCAACTCATACATAGCCAAACAGAAACAAACAGCACAACTAAAAAAAATAACTAATCAAGTTTATTTCCCCCAGCATGTTTTCCTCCTATTGTTGTTGTTTTTTTAAAAAAAAATAGTTTAGTCAAGAAAAAACTTACAAGATATTTTCAGTTAGTTTTTAAAAATACATCATTCAATTTTCAGTTATTTTGGAATTATAATTTCTACAAGCAAAAAAACGAATGAAAACCAAATACATTAGCAGTTACTTGTCCAACAAAGCTGACTTCATCAACTTTAACTGCAAAATTCAGCTTGTCTGAATCTGCAGACCCCTTAATGAGGCTTGTCTAACAAACCATGCCGTACAATCGAGCTCCAAAATCCAGTACGCAGAATTATCTACTAGAATCAATTGGGATGTCTGGGAGCAAGGGGTCCCAATTACCCCACATATATTGTCTAACAGAGCGTGGCAAATTGCATGCACCTAGGGATGAGGTATCAACACAAACAAGGACTTCGCAGTACTTTATGTATACTTAGTTGCAGGCGGTCAGGCACCCCTAGTCGAGAACAATTGGACTTGAAGCCAGTGTGACCACCATTATCAGTATGATTATTCACTACTCCTAGAACATCACTATCACAATCAACAATACTTGATCGAAACGATCCGTGCTAAATGCAGCTTCCGATTTGCCATTGTATTAGTACACAATGGAACAATACGAAGTCCAGAAACAGGGAACTCACCCCACCCAGGGTTCTCGGTGACGCCGCACCGGAGCCCCGACTCCCCGTACAGGGGCGCTGCCTCGCCGGGGTCACCGTCTCCGACTCCTTCCTCCTCGTTCGCCCACTGCTCCTGGTAGTACGCGGCCAGCTCCGCGTCCCTCTCCTCCTCCTCCTTCTTCCTCCTCGCCTCCGCCTCCTCCGCCTTCCGCTTCGCCTCCGCCTCCTCCGCCTTCTTCCTCGCATCCGCGTCAGCGTGCACGCCGTTCACGTTCCTGCCCCTATTGACCGCCTCCCTCTCGCCAGGCAGGCGCTCGACGCCGTTCCTCCACCTGGCGTCCCCGCGCCCTACCCTCGCCGCGTCCGGCTCCGCCGACCCCAACACCTCGCCGCCGCCACCGGCGGCCGGGATCTCGAGCTCGCCGCGGAGGTCTATGCGGCGGCGGGGCCGGCCTCCGCGCCCGCGCCCGCGCCCGCGCTCGAGATCGAGCGGCGGCGCGGGATCGGGGTCGTCCTCCGTTTCCGGCTCCGGAGGGCGCGGCGGTCGGCGAGAGGAAGCCGGGGGAGGCGGCGGCGGGGGCGGGGGCTGCGGCACGGCGGAGGAGGCGAAGGAGGAGTTGGACACGGTGGACTCGCCGGAGAAGAACGCGGAGGGGTGGAAGCCCGTGCGGCGCGCCCACGACCGCAGCTCCCGCGGGTTGTGGTCGCGGTTGTTCCCCGTGAACGGCGGCACCCGCGCGCCCCCGCCCCCGCCGTCCCCTCCTCCAGCCGCATCAGCTGCCGCTCCTCCGCCGCCGACGCCGCGGCCGGTGGTTCGCCGTGAGCTGGGCATCGCCGCCGAAATGCGCAGCTCCAGTAGCGGAGTAGTGTAGAAGCGAAGCGAAGTGGTTAGTGCTAGCTACCACTTACTCACTCAGCAAGTGATGACCGATGACAGAGAGAGGGAGACGGTACCACGTCGCTTTAAAAAGCGGCAGTCGTTGGGGGAAATGTAAGAGCGAACGTTGGGCATCTCGCTGACGGGTGGTGGCCCACCGGGGGTGACAGCTGCGGGGCCCAGGTGGCAGGGAGTGGCGGCGGTTGGCGCGGGCGTGCGGGGTTCTATTTCGGGGCTCGTGGGGTGTCTCGTCGCGGCCACAGAGACGTTGCGGATATTTCCAAGGGAGTTCGATGAACTTTTTTAACAAAAATGAAACATGCGCGCTGTGCTCCACTAATCCTAGCATTAGCAGTGGCCAAAGACTGATTAAGTTGACGAAAGAAGAAAAGGGAGTTCTAATCAGCTATTAGCTAGGTGTATTAGTAGTGAGATTAGTAGCCAGCAGTGACTGACTAACTACGCTGTGGATGTGGTCGCTATCTGCGTCACCAGCTGGGGGCGGGGCCGTCGGTTGGGCTCTGCCGCATACGAATGTACCATACGATCTGACGTAGCCATCTGCTCAGCTGATAGGTGTATTACTTAGTGTAGTCTTTACTCTTTAGTTGAAGATTAGTGGTGCTTATTATTTGTTATTGAGATGACGATGGTTTATTAAATTTCGGTGTGTTTTTACGTTCTCCTGTGTGTTCTCAAAAGGGAACAACGATGATTGCACTTAGAAATTAATGCATCAACAGTCAAGACTTAATGAGTCAAGTAGGCATGTTCAATAAGGCCTTGTTTGGGAAGACCGGGATCAGCCAGGATCGGGACTAATCCACGGGGATCATCCTGACGGTGGAAATTTTCCCAGGCGAATCCGTTTTCGATGCTTGGCTATCTCCCGGGAACGCGATTCCCTCCCCCCTTCCAACCCAATCCACGGGGGTTGCGAGTCTCGCCTCGGACGAGCGTTTCTTCCCGTCGCTGCGTCTCGCGACTCGGCGCCGCCCCTCCGAACGACGCCGCCTCCCCCTTCTCCCCCTTGGCTCCGGTGACACGGGGCCCGTCGCCGCCTCTTCTTCCTCCTCCGCTAGTCTCCTCCTCCCTCCCCTCCTCCTACGATTTCTAGGGTTTGTCGCAGATCCAGTTAGTCTCATCTTCCTCCTCCTCCCAGGCGGGCCAAGATCCGAGCCGCCTCCGACGGCAAGGTCTCCCGAAGCTTGGGGATAAGGAGACGCCGAGCCGCCACAACAACAACCTCCCTGATCCAGGTGAAATGCCTTCTTTGTTCTTCTTGTGTGTGTGGAATTGGAGCCTCATACGTCTATCTATCGGTGGCAGTGTGTGTGGAGTTGGTACGTTTTCTGAGTAATGCGACTTCTCAGTTCGTAGGAGTTGATCTGAATTTCTTTTGCCAAAGACAGCACTGGAAACCTGTGATCAATCTGACAGTTTGTCTTAAACTGCCATGCCACTAGAGTATTATGGGTGTTTTGGTGTCAAATCATGTTCTGAATATTGCAATGTAAGGGGGAGACCTGAATTTTGGTGTCAAATCCTGTTCTGAATAAATGCTCCTCAATCCATATGCTGCATTGTCGATTAATACGAATACATGATGTTCTGTAGCATTATCTTGACTGAGTAATGTGACTTCTCAGTTCGTAGGAGTTGATCTGAATTTCTTTTGCCAAAGACAGCACTGGAAACCTGTGAGGAGTTTTAATTGAAGATATATTAGGACCTGTGAGGAGTTTTGTGTATTTACATTTAGTCACAAATCATAAGTGTGGTGGGTGGAGATTTTGTGTATTTACATGTCTAGCTTTCAGTAAGACAGCAATCCATTCATTACTTCTTAAACAAAGATTATGCAACATTTGATTTATAAGATGGTAAGACAATCATATATAGGTTACGAGTTCATTGTTGTTACATTCCAAATGGTAGTATCTCTTTGACTTTGCATGACATGGTAAGACAATCATATATCTGTTGTGATCCTATTCAAGTACGCCTTGTGCTCTGTATACTTGTCCAGTGCCTGATGGTGTCCAGAAATAGTTTATGCCTTAAGTTATATTGTATGGTAACTGGTATGTAGCTGCTTGTTACTCTGTCATGGAACTTGAAGGGGGAGAGGTTATGGCTTTTTTTTATCAGCTATACTTGATCAATCTGACAGTTTGTCTTGAACTGCCATGCCACTAGAGTATTATGGGTGTTTTGGTGTCAAATCCTGTTCTGGATATTGCAATGTAAGCACATGCATCTGCCAGTGCAATGATAGTTCTTACAATATAAATATTGTTTCATTTAGATCATGCATTAAATGTCATGGGATCAGTGACAGATCTACTGGTTTATATGGTCATAGAGGCGTATTATGGTGGCCCGAAGCTAGTGCTACAATAATTCTAGACTGATCGAGCTAGTTGATAGGGGGTCACTAGTTGATAGCATGTACTCCTATACATAGATCTTGCTTGTCAGTAGCTTATATTAGTCTATCAATAATTTTACATTGGGCTAGTCAAGATGATAGATTTTAAGCTCGATGCTCATCCATTGCCTGAGTCTGTGACCACTATGACAGCATATTCAACTTCCAAGTAGAAATTGTAGAGCATTTTGCTCCAGATTGTCGTGAACGCAGCTCTCTGTATCTGTCATGAAGTTAGCTAGGTACCTATGCATTGATTACTCCTTGTCTCCTTGATCAGAGCACTGGGTCATGTATCACGGTCCTTGGCTCTGTCAATACTGCTTTACTTTATCAGCTGTGAAGTATAGCTTGAAGATTTTGCATCTACTTGTGAACTATATACCATTTCATGTCTGAATATGTTTATCTGTAGCACTGCAGGCATCCCAGACCATCAGTACAACATTGCTACTTGTGATGCAAACTCTATTTGCATCTAAAAGTAAGAAGGGTTCTATTTCTTTCTTGTTTATTACCAGTATGGTTTGGAGTAATTATTGCTTCATTCTTTTGTGTATATTGTGTAGGAGGTGGAAAAACTAAGAAGACAACAGTTCCTGTTGCGCCTACTTTTATATGTGTTAATCGTGTTGAGGAGAAACTTGAAGCGAGGCCGGGAAAAGGTAGCACTCTGGTTTATCTTTGTGGGATTGCCTCACTGCAATATTGTTGATTTTCTTTTCTTTTCTCAAGAGATGATTGATTTTCTTTTCTTTAGTAATACTATGGTAGTTCTTTTGCTGAGAATCATACTGTTTTCCGTATATAGTACTGTAATTCTTACATGTATGAACAATACATTCAAAGGATACAAAGTTTTTATGTGCACTGTCTGAAGTGATGTCTCATTTTATTTCGTGTGAATTCTATATTTGCATATTCATTTGTTGCAAATGAAAAAAAATATGTTGATTATTTATTTCAAATGATTAGTGATCAAATGGGTTCAAGAAGGGTGCTTCGAGCTAAAAGAAGGAGGGAAGAGGATGACGACATGATGTTTGTTATTTTGCCTACTTTACATTTATTGTCTGCTAGTACACAAAGTGAAAAAAAAACCAAGGCATGCGTCCAGACTACCTGGCAGAGAGCGGCTTAAGGAAATCCTTGAAGGACATGAAATGGATTGTAGAGTTGCATTCCGTATGGAGCCAGTGGTCTTTAGGGCAATTGCGAATTATCTTAGAGAGCAGAAACTGTTGAAAGATAGTAGAGGTGTTAGTGTTGAGGAGAAACTTGGATTTTTCATGTTCATGCTCTCCCACAATGCAAGCTTTCAAGATTTACAATTTGAATTCAAGCATAGCGGGGAAACAATTCATCGTCATCTTAAGGAGGTTTTAATACAATTCTGCTCTCACCTATAAATTTGTCAAGCTTCCTAATGTTGATCAAACTCATTGGAAGATTAGATCGGATCCTCGCTTCTTCCCCTACTTTAAGGTGCATAATTTGACATTCGTGTATAAATTAATAATTAGTTCATAAAAAATAAAAACTCATGGCTATATTCTTTGCCATGCAGAATTGTATTGGTGCTATCGATGGTACCCATATTCCTATTACTATCAATGGAGAGAAGGCTGCTCCGTACAGGAATAGAAAGGGTACATTGAGTCAAAACGTCATGGTAGTTTGTGATTTTGACTTGAACTTCACTTTTATCTCATGTGGATGGGAGGGATCTGCCACAGATGCTAGAGTCCTTAGGTCTGCTCTGAGTAGCGGCTTTCAAGTACCGGAAGGTAAATTTTTTCTTGTCGATGGTGGTTATGCTAACACACCATCGTTCCTTGCACCTTACCGTGGTGTTCGATATCACCTGAAGGAGTTTGGACGTGGTCACCGTGGACCAAGAGACTACAAGGAGTTATTCAATCATCGTCACGCAAGCTTGCGAAATCACATAGAAAGGGCTTTAGGAGTTTTAAAGAAACGCTTCCCTATCCTCAAAGTAGGCACATTCCATCGTATAAAGAATCAAGTGAAGATTCCAGCAGCCGCAGCAGTTTTCCATAATATGATCCGAATGCTTGATGGCGATGAGGGGTGGTTAGATAACCAACCTAGCAATATACCATCCGAAAAGTTTGTCGATCTTCCAGGAGGTGACAATGAATACCAGAGCGATGTGGACTCACTTAGTAATCAAATGGATCATGGAAAAACTATTAGAGATATAATTACGAAAAAGATGTGAGAAGATTATTTCGTAACCGGCCATAGTAGAAAAACAATGGTTATGTTGGATGTATTTGTTTTATTTACACCCAATTTGTAGTTATGTTGGATGTTTGAAAGAAAAAACAGTTATTTTGGTTATTTCTTTGAATAAATTCAATCAGATATTACTTCTGATCATGATGTTTGCAAGAGGATCTCCAAAATTCAATTTGTTGCAAGCTAGAAATGCACAGAAGAAAGCATCACCAAAGGGGACATCACTAGGAGGTATTACTTTATAGTTTATGCAATTATGCTTATAATTGAGCCTACTTTCTTATTACTTTGATCTAATTTTGCCTACAGTGGATAAGTCTAGAGCCTCGTGGAATCCTGGGTTAGAAAAGGCTTTAGTTGATCTGCTCCATGAGCTCAACAACCCTTCTTACAGGGGCGACAACGGATGGTCGAGTGAAGCATGGAATAAGATTGTCAAAGAATTTCATGAGAAGCATCCGTATGTGAATTTGAAAAAGCAACAAATACAAGATAAAAGAAAAGGAGCTGAAAAGGGACTATAAGATGCTCAAAGATGCAAGAAAACAGAGTGGTGCGTCTTGGGATGACAAACGTTGCATGATAGTTGCTGATCCACCTATTTGGGCAAACATCATCATGGTAATATATTTACACCAATTTTTGTCGTTCACTATTAAATTGGTGAGCAATGTGCTAATGTCATTTCGTACATTCTGCAAATCATATCCTAGAGCTAGGAAGTTCCGTAGTAAACCTTTCCTCTGCTCGATGCTTTGGGAGATCTATATGATGGTAAACTTTCTTGCGAAACATATTCCTATTAGTTTAAACTAAGAAATTCTGTATTAGTGAACTTTAACTTTCTTTCGTAGGACAAACAGCTGAGGGTAGCATGAACTTCACATCTCTTGAGCCATCACAACATGTTATTCTCACACAAGTAGACAATGTTGATGATTATGTTGAAACTGAGAACCTTTTTCCGGACTTGCATTATGATGAGTGCAATAACATGAGTTCACCAAGTCAACATACAAATGAGTGCAATACCTCGGAGAGTAATGCTACCTCGGGAGATAAAGGGAAAAGGCTACGAAGAAGACTAATGCTAACTCAAGAGATAAAGGAGAAAAGGCTGCGAAAAAGCGTAAGCAAGATGGGAATGTAGCTGATATGATGGGAAAGTACCTAGAGATAAGAACAAAGCAAGCCGAGGAGGAAGCAGTAGAGCTAGCCATGGAACGAGTGCTCTGCAAGACGTGTTGATGATTTCTCCATCAAGAGTTGCATTAGTGTTTTGAACACAATGGAAGATCTATCAAATGAAGAGAAAGTCAAAGCCTTTGGTGTATTCAAGGATGCTCAAAATAGAGAGATTTTCATTAGTGCGGAACCCGTTACTCGTCTCTTGTGGTTGAGAAGTGTCATGGTAAGTGGATAACTTGTTATTTCTTGGTATCCTTAGGATTGCACTCTCTGTTTTGCTTATACGTTATCATGTAATGCTTCATATTATGTTTTCTCACTTCTAAAATGCTTATTGTTATTTATCATCTACTAACAGGATATGTAAAATCGAGGTCAACGGAGCTTGTGCCTGGTAATAAGTTTCCATTGGTAAGTAAAAAATTGTTAACTCCTTGAATATCATGCTCATGTTATTATTATTGAAAACTTAAGTAGTGCTGTCAATTTGTGTTAAACATGTTGACATCTTATGTGTGTTCACATTTTCTATACAGGAGAGGAGCTCAAAGGTCTACCAGGTTGTCGAGGAGCTTGAGCTTAGCTGCAAATATGAAATACTTTTTTGTAGTTTGAGATATTAGATGAGATATTATATGAGCAATCTTTTTTGTATGAGACAATTTGTAATATGAAATACCTTTACCTTTCTGTTTGTTGCTGAACATTGTTGCTTCCTTTCTGCAATAGCATCACTTGTTATCCAATTTTCTGGAGGTTGTATTCAAAATTTTAATATATTTTTTTGAAATTTATAATCTATGTTTTTAAATTTTTTTAAATTTCTAGACCTTTTTTTGAATTTTTCTGGACTGTTTGTGAAAATTTTCTGATATTTTTCGAAATTTTGGTTTGGTTTTGGAAAATTTTTAATATTGTTTTCAAAATTTTATATATTATTTTTTGTTTTCAGATTTTTTAATATTTGCAATCCCTATTGATCCAACCATTCATCCAAACAAATCAAGAGATTAGATCCAAGGTGGGAGGGGATTGGGTGGAGGGAGAGGGATTCACCTAATCCCCTCTTGGATTGTTTCTCCCTTGTCTAAATTTTCCTAATAGCCAAACAAGGCCTAATGGTGCTCACACTACGGTATGGCCAACTGGTCGGGATGGCAGGAAAGAACAATAAGTTAAGTAGGTTTTCAATGGTATAGATAGTTTATAGTATTGCTCTATGTTATATATAAACAACGTCAAGGATAACTTCTATAATGAGGTGTTTTTTTTATATATCTCTATAGACAATTTTATCAATATACAATGTGTCTTGTTTCTCATGTTACAGTCGACTACTGCATAAGAGACAACTCAATTCTCTATATTACCCATCTCTCATCCACACCATCTTGTGTCTATTACGGACAACTGATTTACTGTACATGCGGATCATTCCTATAACTAGCGGTGGTTAATACTAACAAAGCCAGATGCTAGATATTAGAGCACTCGCTCTTAATTGAAGCAGATTTGGATTTGCTGGGCATAAGAATGTAGAATCTCATGGAAAGAATTAGTAGACAATATAAAGCAGCTTGTTCCATGGAACATTGGAATCTATCCGGCTTAGTGCCTGAGAGGTCCCCCGTGCATGCGTATCTCGTTATTCTCTTTACACGTACTGTTGCGTGTTTCGACACTGATAGTTGCCTAGGGATTGGTTCGGCTTTGAAGACGCCATATCCATCTGAAACGGTTAAGTTCTTCCCCTGAGAGTGCAAGCCGATGTACAACACCACACTTTTATATTACCTATGTGTGCTGTCCCTAGACACACTAGGAAGTTGACGATACATGATCAGATTTCTTTTCTCTCTTTTTCTTTTGCAAGGGATGTGATCAACATTTGTTGTGTACATGTTTTTACGGTGATCAGGCTTCATTTGGAAAAAGAGAACTTTATTATATTTCTATTCAAATCGAAAGTGAAATTCCTGCATCTAAACAGAACCAGACACCAACATACAAAAGCAGTAATGCTATAGCCTTTTTAACCCTTTCACGTGAGCACCTGCGCATTATACATAGCTGCTCATTTGAAAAGCGGGGAATTTTGTTAGAAAAATAAGGAAAAAGAGATACAAATTTTTACGTGAAAAATCCTTTGAAAAAAAAAACCAAGGACGCCAACCGGCGATGATCACTATACGAGAAGTGTTTACAAATCGTAAGGGGTTACAATGAAGCGCTAACTCTCCCGTGCGGCTTACAAGAGGTATACAAAGGGGTAAAAGAACTGAGAGTTTAAGTAAGAAACTAATCCGCAAATATGATAAGTTTGTATTCGACCACATTAGAAGTTCGGATCACATATCTCAACAATCTTCACCTTAAAATGAATTTCTTCTTGTAGCAAGAAAGGAAGAATCATCGATCGCCAAATAACTCCATAATAAGATATATAAAATCAATGTAGACCAATTAGTCTCTAGAACTAAACTGTAATACCAACTAAGTTTTAGCAAAGCTCAAACTTAGTAACAGAAACTGACTGTCATCATATCAGCTGGATTATCATGAGTACTTATCTTGCACACCTTGACATCACCTTGAGCAATAACACCTCGAATAAAGTGATATCTCACATCAATGTGCTTTGTTCTCTCATGGAATATCTGATCCTTTGTAAGACATATAGCACTCTGACTATCACAAAATATAGTAGTGCAAGAATTATCTCCACAAAGCTCAGTGTACAAACCTCTCAACCAAATAGCTTCTTTACAAGCTTCAGAAATAGCCATATATTCGGCTTCAGTGGTAGATAAGGCTACAGTAGCTTGCAAACTTGACTTCCAACTAACAGCACAACCACCAATGGTGAAAACATAACCTGTGAGAGACCTCCTCTTGTCCAAATCACCAACATAATCAGAGTCAACATAACCAACAAGTTCATCCCTATAATTTCCAAATTGCAAACAAGCATTAGAAGTATCACATAAATATCTGAAAATCCACTGAACTGTTTTCCAATACTCTTTTCCAGGATTAGCCATGTATCTACTAACAACACTCAGTGCATGAGATAAATCAGGATGAGAACAAACTATAACATACAAAAGAGAACCAACTGCGCTAAAATATAGAACTCTAGACATGTACTCAATATCATAATCTGACTCAAAACATAAAGCTGAAGATAATCTGAAATGCGAAGCTAATGGAGTATTTACTAGTTTTGCATCATACATATTAAACGACGAAGAATCTTCTCAATATAACCTTGCTGACTAAGGTATAACTTGTCAGATTTTCTCTCTCTAATAATCTCCATGCCAAGAATTTTCTTTGCTGCACCTAGGTCTTTCATCCCAAATTTATTACTCAATTGTGCCTTCAGTTTTGCTATTTCTGACTTATCTTTTGCAGCAATCAACATATCACCAACATAGAGAAGCAAATAAATAGTTGAACCATTAACGGTCTTTAAATAAACACGGCTATCATAATCAAACCGCTTAAAATCATGAGAGAATAAAAGAGTCAAATCTCTTGTACCATTGCCTAAAAGATTGCTTCAAACTATAAAGAGATTTCTTTAATCTACAAATAAGGTGCTCTTTTCCTGAAATAACAAAACCCTCATGTTGGTCCATATAAATATCTTCTTCTAACTCCCCATGTAAAAATGCAGTTTTAACATCTAATTGCTCAATTGCAATAGAGGGTAATCGATTAATAAGATAGCAAGTAGTGGAAGTGGCTTCAGTCCAAAAACGTCTATGCAAACCTGTATTAGACAACATGCAACAGGCCTTGGAAATGATGGTCATGTTCATACGCTCAGCTACACCATTTTGTTGAGGAGTATGGGGGAATGGTGTAGTGCCTAACAATGCCTTCAGTCTTGCAATATGATTCAAATTCATTAAACAGAATTTCATCCCATTATCAGTGCGAAGTTTCTTTACCTTCTTTTCAGTTTCCCTTTCAACCATAGTCTTCCGCTCTTTAAATGCTGAAAATGTTTCTGACTTATGTTTCAAGAAATAAGGCCGCACTCTTCTAAAGTAACCATCAATAATCGTTAACATATAATGAGCACCTCCTAGCGATGTCTTGCGTGCGAGATGACCCCCATAAATCAGAATGCACATAATCCAAAATACCGTATGTAGTATGAACTGAAGTATTGAATTTCACCCTCTTGTGTTTGCCAAACACACAATGCTCACAAAATTTCAGCTTGCCAATGCTATGTCCATTAAGAAGTCCTCTCTTGCTCAATTCTGCCAAACTAATTTTACTCATATGCCCAAAGCGTATATGCCAAATATTAGTAGCATCAGAATTAGATTATGAACTTGAGATTGCAACAACATTACTTGATATTGTACTACCTCGCAGATGGTACAGATTGACAGATTAATATCAGCTTTCATCACAACAAGAGAGTCTTTTGATACCTTCAAAACTCCACCTTCACCAGAATAACTGTACCTTTTAGCATCAAGAGTACTCAAAGAGATGAGGTTCCTTTTCAAATTTAGAATGTGTCTCACATCTGTCAAAGTTCTGATAATACCTTCAAACATCTTAATCTGAACTGAATTAATTTCTGCAACCTTACAAGATGAGTTATCACCCATCAATACAATACCATCTTCAACAGGTTCGTAGGTGGAAAACCAATCCCTATTATGACACATATGAAAGGTACAGGTGGAATCAAGAATCCATTCATCATTGGTCTTAGCACATCCAGCAAAAGCAACAAGAACTTCTCCATCAGAACTATCACCAACAACAAGGGAGGTTTTACCTTCATCATCTGGTTTACCTTTTGGCATATAGTAGTCAGTTCTCTTTTCTTTATTCTGCAGCTTCCAGCATTCAGAAATGTCGTGCTCACTTTTCTTGCAATATTTGCATGACTTATCCTTGCCTCTTGATTTCGACCGGTTCTTGTAGTCGTTCGAACTTTTACCTCGAGATCCATTACTTGAGTTCTTTTCCTTTTTGCCTGCCACGAACAAATAAATCTTCTCCTTGCGAACTTGAATTTTCAGAAAGTACCATCTGTTTCATCTTCTCCTTAGCATGCAAAGCTTCATAAACTTCATTAAGAGTGAGAGTATCTCTACTACATAATATGGTATCTCTGAAATTTGAAAAAGAACTAGGGAGGGAATACAAAAGAATAAGACTCAAATCCTCATCATCATATTTTCCCTCCATCGACTCTAGGTCGGCAACGATCTCCTTAAACACTGAAAGATAATCAAGCATGTATCCTCTTTCTTTCAATTTATGAGAGTACAACTTCTACTTAAGATGCATATTGCTGGTGAGATCTATTGTCACGTAAATTTGTTCTAGCTTCAGCCATAATGCAGCAGATATTTTCTACTTCTGTGAGAGATGCCGGGCAATTTAATCGGTAATGCTTAATCTTTCTGTTGGTCCTAGTATCACAAATCAAATTTCCCCGCTCTCGGTGTATATGTACTTCCCAGAACAGCAGTACACATACACCTTATAAAAATAAGCATCAATTTCATACACAAGTCATTACATTACCAGGTTTTCATAATTTTACAACATAACCCATACACAAATATTTCGTACAAAAGGTAGAGTTTGCAGCGGAAAACACATGCCATAAGATAGCAAAAAACAAAAGCCAACCGACTGCCTTTACCCACAAGGCAACCAACCGGAAACGTCCAAACTTAATCGTCGAGAATGTAGTCAGCCTCACACTCGTTAACCCCTTGGGGGTCAACCTCCTCTGCAGTAAATAGACAATGCAGTTGAGTACAAAAATGTACTCGCAAGACTTACGATTAACAAACCTGTACATAGCTACATGCGAGCTTAATTCAGTAGAGATGGCTATATAGTTTATTTTCAGCGTAAAGCCACATTTAATTTGCTATAATGTCATAAATTGAAAGCAACTTGTTAAAATAGTTTTTAATTGTTTTAATATCAATGAGACAATAATTATAAGCATAATTAACATCCTAGAGGTGACTCCCACATACACACATCAATAGCACCAATTACCCATTCGCACCACCCAATCTCAAATTTTATCAAAATGTTATAGTCTAACTCTTGAAAGACCTCCCCAAGCTTGTCCATAACCAAGAACTTGGCTATTCGAATAGATTTAACCCTACAGGGGTGTACAATTTTACCCATATGTCAGACCGCCTTTTACCAAGCTATATAGCACACTTGCTTAGGTATGCCGGTCAGGCTAAGTCCTACGATACGTTTTTCAATATTGTGTATTAACTACGAGTCGCCCATATGGATAGAAACCCATACGTTGTGTCAGAGTCATTGCAAATCCTCAGTCAACTACCCCTCAGGGTAAAGCCTCGGACAACTACAATACCCCTCAGTGTGAAGGACCTACCCGGAACTCCGCCCCGGCATACCCAACACACGTATCATTTTCTCTTTCACACAACACACACAACCTCCTGCGACTCGGAGCTAGCACACGACAAAGTACTAAGTCAAGAGAGATCTCATATCCCTCTCATGTGATTGCACGCGAGAAGGCCTGGTTTAGTGGGACAAGATGTTCAATCCTTGTTGATTTGAGCATGCAATCACACACCCGAAAATCACACAATCGTCCATGTGCCCAAATCTAAATTCTTTTTGTTTGCATTTTTAGTTTTTTCAACTATGATACATATTTGAGTACCCTGACTCAATTTAATTAAAGTGATGATGTACTTGACCATCGCTGAAGCGATGATCCCCAGACTACCATTCTAAGCATGGCTAAGCGACAACAACTCGTATATTAAATATAAAGTGACTAGAGCCCATCCAACGAGTTCTAAATCACAGCGGATGTAAACCTAGGCTCAGTGATAAATGATGGATATTTACCTATAGTTCAAGTAACTATTTAGGTAAACTATTGAGAACTGTGAAATAACTTAAGAACATAGTGTGCATACATACAGTTGAAATTTAAAATATTAACATGAGCAATTACTGGGATCAACATGCATCAAAAGAAGACTGCTTGCCTGGCTGTAGATAATCTGTTTGCTGCTGAGGATCACTCTTGTAAGTACCAGAATTGTCGAAATCTATCGATCAAGCAAAACAACGAATAAGAACGAATAACGCCAAAATAACCAAAAATCAACTTCATCCAATCATGCACACACAGTAGGTAGAGTAAGATTTTACTAGGATTTTAGGTGAAAATTTTAGTTCAAAATGAATTTATTTGGATTTTCTAGGAATTTAACAAGTTAAAGGCATAATTGCACAATTAAATTAATCACCAACATTTTCTGAAAACAACAGCATAAATCAAACTTATTCCAAGATAAATTATAGGAAAAATGAGAATTAACAAAAAATAATTTCACTTTATTTGGAGTTAAGATGAATTACTTATGAATTTTTGAAGTTTAACACATTTTCTAATGTAAAAACAATTACTTTTATATATCATCTTGATTCCACATTTTTTTTGGAACAAAAATATACTTGAAATCTATTCCAGTAAAAAGTACACTAAAAATGAAAACCAACAAAATTGGTTTCATTGAATTTGGAGTTATAATGAATTAGTTATGAATTTTCTAAGTTTAATTGAATTTTTAGTGCAAAAGTAAATCATTTCGGAATTTCTAAAGTATCGAATACTTTTTACACGCGTAGCCGCCTAGCCACGGTCACTGACCAGTGGGACCCGAGGCTAGGGTGTTGACTGGGTCAGCTTTGACCCAGCCTCGGCTGAGGTGACGTCGAAGGCGTATTCCCGAAATACGTCTTTGATTCAACAAAATGTAACTTTGATTCAAGCCTAAAAGAAATACACTTTCCTAATCTAGAAAACACACTTCTCGGCTTACGCAATCACCTAATCGGCCGGCGGCTCACCGGAGCTCTCATACGCGGCGGCGCGGCCGTGCAAAGGATCTGACAAAGCAGTGAAGCTCCGGGCTTGGAAGTGGTATCTCCAGGTGTGCACGGACCTCATGAAGCTGGTGACGGCGACGCGGGTCTTCGAGGATGCCGGCGGCGAGCTGGCGACGACCGGAGGCAGAGAAGAAGGCTCAGCTCACGTGGAGAAGTCACGACAGGTGCCGAGAAGCCTCGGGAAGGTGCGCCTCGGGACCGCCTTGGCTCCAGGAACGAGGCACCCAAGTCTTATGCGACGAAGGAAGTTGGAGGCGCCGGAATTGAAGTGGCGGCGGCGAACCGCGCTCAGAAAAGAAAAGGTAAAAGCAGGCGAGAAAGTACGAGAGAGGACGATTGGATCGGCTTATAAAGTTCATAAAACCCGGGTGATCCTTCGAGAGTAGTCGGGGAAGCAGGAGGTGGCACGGGCGGACTGCGTGGCACGCATGCGCGAGCGCCAGCGTCGCGGGCTTCAGCGGCGCGAGGATGACGACGGCTCCGACAGGTGGGCCCCGCTCGTCAGCGGCTGCGGGGAAGCAGCACGGTGAGTGGCTCCAGCCCGAGTCTGGTGCGGTGCGGCACGAAGGGGTGTGGTCAAGCCGAGTCGGGTTGGAGTGGTTCGGGTCGGAACAGTAAACCCCGGTCCGGTCAGTTTGGAATTTTGGATTTAGATTTGATCGAATTCAAACTAGTTTGACTAGGCTATTTGAAATAAAAATAAAATTATGTAAATTTTTGTGAGTGTTCTCAGGGTCATATATGACATATGAAAAAATGTTTTGGTCACTGTTCATTTTCCATTTTCCAGAAATAAATTATTTTTGAAATCAGCCTTAGCAACTAAGTTAGGATTTTTATGAGGTTATTTGAAATTCTAAAAATTTGTAAAAATATATATTAATCCATGATAACTAAAGTAGTATTTTATAAAATTATTTCCAGAGATTTTTATACTCGCATTTTCCTGAAATTAAATAGAAACTTGAATTCAAGTCAAAAAAATTGAATTTTAAGGCAACTTATGAGTGTTAACAATAAAATTTGGAAAAGCTCAAACTTTTATACATTTGAAACACAAACCAAAGTTTAGGATATTACAGCTTCAAAACCTCCTATCATTTGATAAATGAAGGTGAATCTAAGATAAAGCCTTACGGTCTTTGCGCTTCTCATCTACGGTCCATGCTGTAGGTTGTTTCTCAAAACCTTCCAATGCATCATCTAAATTCATCTGTGCCAACACAACCCTCATCTTGACTTGGCACAGCGAACATCTTGTGTCTCGACCCAGGAGTGGAAGATCATACTTCAAAGTCACCATAAGGAATAAATTCTAAAATTGCTGGTACTCATCTGTGTAAACATAACAAAAATCACAACCTATTTGGTACACCTTCTGTGTACACGAATCAAAGACTTTGAAACTCCTTGTACGCTTCTCGGGTGGACTTAGCAAAAAATTACCGGAATTTGATCTCCACGTTAGAGGCGAGAACAAGTCTCCACGTGATTCAACAGAAGCTCTCTGGGTGATTTAATAAAGAAAGAGTTTTTCTTGGGACCTAGTTGCTCCACGTGAATCAACAAGAACGGCCTTGCTTGATGATAATGTGTGCAGCTTGTGAGGGGCTTCAACTGCTGCCTGGGGACGAGTGTCGGTGCACTCAAGGAAGACGCGCGCTGCCGGCACCGTAGGGCCGATGCCGACGTGTGCACTCGCACTGCTCTCTTCTCGCGCAGCACGAGTTGCTTCTTTCGCGCACGCTGTCTTGTGGATCGAAGCGAGGAGCGACGCGCATGACGGCGGCACTGGAGGATTGGATCTGATTTTTTTCTCGTATCTCTCTCAAAACCCTAATCTCCTGTGCTCTGATACCACTTGTTAGAAAAATAAAAACAAAAGGAGACACGAATTTTTACGTAAAAAACCCTTGCGAAAAAAAAACCACGGACGCAAATATGTCAAGTTTGAATTCGACCACATTAGAAGTTCGCATCACATATCTCAACAAATTTTATTGTATTTATATGTAAATTAAATTTGAAATTCCTGCATCCACATCAATGACTGAAAAATCATTGTGAAAATGTCATTATTATCATTATCATTATTATTATTATATCCTGTTTACGCACCTGCACATTTATAAGCTAGTGTGTTACTGTGCTCCAAGCAAGTCGCAAATAAATTAAAAAGAAAGCTAATGCAACATTTTTTTTTGTCCTGGTGAGTTCTGACATGTGGAGCCCACCTCTCGATCGGACGCCGACAGCTGCACCGTGGGCTCTGTGACGGCGAGTCGCTACAAGACGAGGGCTTGGCTGTCATCTTTCGCGTCCATCCATTTGGCAGCTCCGGCAATGTTGACTTGCGAGCTACTTTTCAAAAGAGCTGCGCTGGATCTGATGCCCGAATGATTAAATACAGCCGAGTGGAGAGCCATCGTTTTTTTTTGGAGGGCGCGATCAACTCCGTTCATCGCATTCGCATGTGGCTGCAGGCTTCACTACCTCGTCGCTGCTCGCCAAACTGCTCGCGGCTGTCTCGCCTGGAGCCCACTCGATAAGCCACACGAGATTGGGAGCGATAGGAACTCTCAAGTATGAGTTTCGAAACAATTGCAAATAATCATTGGACTTGCAGAGCTGAAATGATGTCGACAAAGGCAGGAGCTGCTTAAACATCAAGGTACATATCTCAACTCCTAGAAAGAAAACAGCAAAGGCACATGCCCCCCAACATCATTACTCATTAGATCCATGAAAAAGAATGGCATAATGCGCCACCAATGCCAATAAAATACCTCCACCAATCACCAGATGCCAACAGTACATACATTGGCGTTGTCCCTACAGCGGCAGCAAGCCGGTAACAACAGTTGGCTATACATATACACAACAGCTCTGAAGCCCGACCATGACCAGTAACAAAAAAAAAATTGTCACTTGCAATGTCGCCCTACAGATTTACAGGAGAATGATGCAGTTTGCTACCGGTTTGAGATTTGATGATCAGACGCTCAATTGCAAACAACATCTGAATAGAAGGCTATCGTCCTCCGCTGGCAGTCCTGCACCGCGAGGAGTTAGACGTCGAATACTTCGAATTGCTTCGCGCTGAAGAACGTCGACGGCTCAACCTTCAACAGACGCAATGCAGATGTCAGAAACAGTGTGTCATGTTGTCTGGTCACAATGATTGGCACACTGTTCTTCTGCGATGGATATTTAGCGTCAGGCAGCAGCGCTTAAGACAATGCAACTTGAGAGGGGCTCATGTTGCAGACACAGCAGGCCACTACAGCATGTTCTATTTAAAATTCTTACATAGTGATCTCTACCCTTTTTTCTTGTCAATTGTCTTCTTTACATCTAGCATTTAACTGGTTGCACACTCACATAGCGACCATACTAATCAATTTGAAGTACTAAATCAGGCTCAGATGAGAGCTTCTTCAACTAAGCTAGAGGTACCCCAGTACATCTCAAGTACAAAGTAAAATGTCTCAAATTTTTTTTTAAGAAAATGTCACAAATTTTGGGATGTTAGCACACAGGTTGCAAAAGGAAGGGATGTATCTTCAATAACATGCCTCCAAATAGGTTATATAGCAAATAATTCTTTAGGATGTACAATTACTAAGTATATGATATCTCCTCTTGTTGAGGCTGATATTGCCCATTGGTTGGGCTACCCTTTCCCATTATTTTGTCTTTTTTTCCCTTGTGCATTTCTTCTTGTAAATATCTACGTACAGTAGTGTTTTTTAATCTTTTTATTAGGGTGCCTCACGCTACTGTTTCCACAAAAGAAATAACATAATTCGCAATCTAGGTTGGAATAATTTATTCACACCATTAAATCTCCTCTTCTTAATTTTGACCTCTACTCAAGAAGTTATAGGCATCAGGTATTATTCAGTCACACAAGAACATTTTTTCTCAGTAATGTTACATAACGAATATTCCAAGTACAAATTACAGGAAAAGGGCTGTGATGATTGGAGCAATACGAAGTGCATAAAGAAAAGCACAAGATAAATCCTGTCATGAGCTGGGTCACTGTTCACATGCGTGAACAGTGTCACAGATGCTGTAGCACTAGGATTAAGAATGGATTAACTTTCTCAATAAGAATATCTATCTTCTTAAATAGTTGATTAGTTTCCTTGTATAGGGATTAGGTAATTGAAAGGCTGTCTATTAGTTAGGAATATTATCTATTAGTTAGGAAAGTCATCTATTAGTTAGGAAGGTCATCATTTAGATTGATTTTATCTATAATTGTTAGAAGAGCCATCTATATAAGGAGGTTTATTGTAATTATTGACATTAAGCAATGAGAATACAATAGTCTAAATCTCAATCCCCTTCGTCTCCCTAATCTATAGTCTTCCCTCTCCCGTAGCAGTGACGCCATCCGGCTATCCTCCGGTGATGTTTACCCTTATGATCTAAGGATCATAACAAATTAGTATCAGAGCCAACACCATGGTTTCTGCTGTCGAGAATTTCAAGGTATGAGGATCACCCTCAACGTGATGAGTGCCAGCGTAGACAACATGAAAGCCATCTTGGCAGACATGGCGGCTATGGTGGTCAAGCTAATGGAAAAGGAGAAAACGAATGCACGGCAGTAGCTACTGTGCGATCTGCGCCACCGGAGGCGTCTCTGATTTCGCCGGTGACTTCTGCATCGTCGACTTCGCTGCCCATGGTTGCACCAACAGTGCCCTCGCCGAGGAAGAAAGCCGCAGCCCAACGACTGTCTTCTCCACACGCCCGCCGACGTCGTGCCTTCGTAGGTGCGGGCGTGGTAGATGTCAGGACCACGACAACGTTGTGTTTCTGCCCCGCATAGTTTGTCCATGCCACCGACACCTCCTGCAATGTCAAGACACGCCAAGGGACCGCAACCCTCGCTACTGTCTATTAGAGCGTTGCGGACCATTTTCCATACAATGTTCGTCGGCGCTACGACCTCTCGTCAACATGGGGTCTCCTAGGGCTTCAGCCATGGCCGCCACCAAAGCTCGAGGACGGGAGTAGTTGTCATGAGTTGGGCTACTGTTCACTCGTGTGAACAATACCACAGGTGCTATAGCACCGGGATTAGGAATGGATTACCTTTCCTATAAGAATATCTATTTACTTAAATAATTGATTAGTTTCCTTGTATGGGGATTAGGTAATTAGAAAGTTGTCTATTAGTTAGGAAAGTCATCTATTAGTTAGGAAGGTCATCATTTAGATTGATTCTATCCATAATTGTTAGAAGAGCCCTCTATATAAGAAGGTATATTGTAATCGTTGGCACTAAACAATGAGAATACAATAGTCCAAGTTTCAATCCCTTTCGTCTCCCCAATCTATAGTCTTCCCTCTCCCTTAACAGCCGACGCCACCTAGCTATGGTCCCGGTGATGTTTACCCCTATGATCTAAAGATCATAACAAATACACACAAAGTCAACAAGTGAAATCCTGCCAAGCAAAAAATGATAATAACTAACAGGAGGACCAAGCTCTGGAGGTATAATAATTCTTCTCATGCCACCTGGTTTCTTGTCCCGTATTCCCTCTTCAAAACCTGCATAATCAATGACTGAAATGAGTTGTGATGTTACAGCACTATGTCCCTAGAAGTTCATTGGAGTAATCAGATCCAAGATGGTTTTGCAAGCCCAGCCACAGCTTGGAATAGTGATAGTGAAAATTGAGGAATAGCTAGACATCGTTGCATCAGAATTTCAGGACTCCAGAAGACCCAAGCACAAGGACAGAGTATATAAACTAGTGAATACTTTCCTGGAACTAATGTTTTGTTGCCTAAACGAATTTTGTCAGGCAAACCCTGAATATAGGTGCTATCTATCCTGCGCCCTGATTCATTGTAGCCCACATAGTGAAATACAACCTGTAATTCGGAGGATGGAAATCAATATCGTGCAAATAGAAACATATACTGCAAATATTTACTAAAACAACTATATTAGTCAACTATTTCACGACAATGTAAAATTTCATTCTTGGTTTTAGTAGTGAAAATATAATTGCAACAGAATTATCCCCTCCCACTTGGGGATAGATGTTGGTGTGCCTCATTTAACTAGAGTACACACACACACACACACGTGTGCATTAAGTGGGAAAGCATATGCTCGCGCTCCGTGAGGCCTTAGAACCTCTGCAAAATTCCTAGCATGTGTAATAGATGCACATGCATGTGTGTGCCTGTGGCGTGAACATGGTGGCTTTGGGTGTGCATCCCCTTGTACTCTAAAAAAAGGAATAATCCCTACTTATCATTTAGTAGTATAACAGTGGAGGAATCAACTAGCCTATAAGGCTATGCTTAACAAGAAAGTAACACGGTTTGAGAGGACCAGAATGAGAATTCTGTGACAGACATGTTCAAACATATCATATTAATATGGAACAAGCAAACAATCGATTCCTATCCCATAAAAACCTGAATTGTATTGATCAGGCACACATAAATATATTATAATTAGACAAAAGAAAACAACAAATGTAACTGGGAAGGAAGAACCTGCTGACCATCCTTTGGCCAGTCGCCTGTGCCAACTTTGATGTCCTCATACATTAGTCCAGACTCCAGAGTCCCGTGTTATGTAGTTGTCAGATGTCACTACTTTGACCTCAAAACCTGAAATGCATTTAATTGTGCCATGTTTACTTCTATTCCATATTCATAAAACAAAGTTAGTGCTTGACAGAATAATTACCAGTCATTCTGCATAACGCAGAATTCATCGATGGTATATAACCACAAACATATCAATGTACATACATTGAATTACCCCCTCCATGTAAATTTATAGGATAATAATTAAGAGAACAAAACAAAGCTTATTTTCAAAGAGGTTAATTTTATCATTCAGTTTCCAGAATCAAATGTCTCTCGTATTCCTCAGAAGAACAATCGATTTGTTCTTGCAGATTCTTTAGTTTTTTTGTTAAAGGAATGATACACTTGCTAACATAAAGTTATGTTGCATGTAAGTTGTGAAGCTTTTTCTGAATTGAAAGTAGAGTAGTTTTGCTTTTCGGGTACCTCTTTAGGTTATTTGTGGAATCGGAGGATACGAACTAAACAATATCAAAAGTATTTAGCGATTTGCATCCGACTTACAAACTATGTTGTCACGGCGACAAGGCGAGGCGAGACGCTCCGGAGGCGCCAGGACGCCTAGGCGCCTAGGTGGGCGCTTAGGCGATGATTAGACGATGGCAAGAAAATAGGAACATATGATAGTTCATAATTGACAATTGACACTTGCATTATTGTAATGTATAGAGCTATAGACCTGGCAGTGAGCTCCAATGATGTATAATGTATATGTATTGCTGTTGTCCTACATGAGAATAAAAAGCTTGAGTTATATTGAGTGCATGAGAATGAATCAATGAAATGCTGTTGTCATGACTCATGAGTAGCGTATGCTTGCTTACCTGTTACCTCAAACAGTGGCTTCTTGCCAAGTTGCCATGAATAGCATATCCAATTATCCATACTCCTTTCAATCTGCACAAGAAAAGGATCAGCAACATACTTATCAGTATTCAGTACTCAGTAGTATCCTGAACAATGATCAGCAGTATCCAATACTCCAAACACTCAAAAACTCCAAACCTGAATACTTGTATCCTGAACAAAGGTCAGAAGTATGCCAGTATCCAATACTCCAAATCTGATTTTGCACAGCACACAGCAGACAGCACAAAACATCAATACAGGTGCAGCCGTGCAGCAGACAACAGTAGGTGACTAGCAGTGCAGCAGCAGCAGTACATAGAGTGCATTGTACCAAATCCTTGTTTTCGGTCGGCCAAAACGCATACTTCCGCCCTAGATCTTTGGACTTCGCTTTCATCTTTGGATCAGTTGATGGATCATAACTTGCAGTTGCAGCACCACTCCCTGTACCTTCCTCAAGCTGATGAGACATTTATAGAGCACTAGAGCAACAAGCCAGCAATTAAGAGGGGCGGAGGAGGAGGCCTCGGACTGGCAGCGGGGCGGAGCTGGGTCGGAGTGGCGGCGGGGTGAAGCCGGGGTGGAGTGGCGGGTCAGCGGCGGGGTGAAGCAGGGGCGGAGGCACGGAGCCCGAGGGCGGCGCGCCGACGTACAAGTCTGTTTTCTCTCGCTCCTCCTTTCCAACCCCCTCTCCTGTTTTACTGCCACTTCATCTCCAGGCACGCGCCAGGGATGACGCCAGGACGCCGAATCCTCCGCCTAGACGCCTAGAATTGCGAGTCGCTCGTCTAACTGCTAACGACCTAGGCGATGACCCCTGGCGTCCACCCTGGAGCAGGCGGCATCTTGATAAGTATGCTTACAAATCAATTAGCGATAGACGCTAGGTACAAAAAAGGTTCTATTTCCATGGATATTTGGGTGAGTAAAAAATCTGCTAGTTATTTTCTTGTGTAATTTGGAACCCCCCCCCCCACCAAGTTCCCTTCAAATTATATAGAATCAAGTAAACTCGGTTGCAAACAATATCCAAAAGGAATTGCTTTGTGAATACCATGGATGTTATATACAAGAGAACAAAACAGCCGCAAGGCCTGAATCATAAATGGGATTTATCACCTTCTCTGATGAAGTTTGGAAAATTGTCTGGGGCACGGTTGGCTTCCTGAATCTTCTTATTCTGCTCAAGAAGCCACCTTTCGTCGTACGGGTTCCTGGTTTTGGTCTTCCCATGAGCCGAGAACACAACCGACAGTGCCGGCGAAGCCAGCAGAAAAGCAAGAGCTGCCCTCCTCCTCATCCTCCCGTCCACCACGTCCTTCCTCTCACCATTGCAACCCCCTCGCTCGCCACCCAAGACACTGGATTGTTTGCACAACAAGAGCCTCCATTTACAAAACCATTTCGCACAGGGACACACACCATAATTAATTCCTGAAGCAAACAGCGCAATGCAATACGGAGAGGTGCGTTTCTTGATGTGCCGACGCTATTTTGCAGTAAAAGAAAGATACTATATTCTAGCAAACAGCTTGTCAAACAAGCAAGTTAGCAACCAAATCAGAGTGTTACAGTTCTTGAGAGGTCAATAAATATCAAGAAACTACGCAAGACACATGAGCAAGCAATTCCAATAGTTAAACTAGAGTTACCACACTAATCATATCTTCTCCTTGTGCCTAGCACTCGCGGATGCCCTCCTGGACGGAGCAATCACTCCTGCGAGAACCGCGAGACAGAAATGGATGAACAAGAGGATAGAAAATGAGCAAATCTTTGTGGGGAGTGAGGCCTCACGACTGCAGGAGGATAGGACGGCGTGGAAGGGGGACACCAGCTCCATCTCCTCCCACTGGGAACCAGTGGCGCGGCGCCGCGCTACGATGGCTTCTCCTCGTCTTCTTCTCCTGCTCTTCTGCTCTCCGCGGTGAAGGGGATAAGTGGAGCCGCTCGATGATGGGGGTTTAGCTCAGTCCAGGCCAAATGAGCGGCCGGGCCTGGTTCGATCCATCTCGGCACAAGTCCGATTCGACTTGGCTAGTAGACGGTTTTATCGTGTCGGGAAAACGGGTGTCAGGCAAGCACCGATCTGTTTGGATCAGCGGTTCAATTCGGACCTATTTAGCCTGTTTGGTCCGATAAAATAAAAAAATAAAAAATATGTAGAGCTTAGAAGTATATATAAAAAATAAAATAATTAAATTAAAAATATAATAAAGAGTTTTATTAATATTCAACTGACTGCTTCGTTAAAATCTTTGCCAAATAAAAAACTCAAAATGAGAAAATCTTAACAAAGTAAAACGAGTACATCCTATAGTTCTACATATATGATATATTTTTGTTCTATGTGTCATTGTCTAAGTACATATTTTCGAACACCTCCGACAACTCTGGATTTTCCACATAGCATTGTGCTCGTGAATCATGTTGTTACCAGTCCTTCACAGTTAGAAGGATCTTCACCAACTCACTTGTGAGACTTGCTCTTCTCTCCTCCAATATTCTTTCAAAAAAAACTGACTCGAAAGAAACCGTCAAGATAGGAATAATTAATACATCACGCGTAAGTATGGATAGCACGAGATATGTTATCTTATGGGTTTGCTACTATTGTAAGATTTCAAAGTCTTATGAGCTGAAATCCACCGTATCGCTGTCCAGAAAGGTGGATAGTTCCACGCTCCTTGTGGGTCTTGCTTGAGCAAGCTGTGGTGTCAAATAAGAAGACCTGGGTCTGGAAGAAGAGGCACCGAAGATCTTGTCCCACATATTTGTCTTGCTACTTGAGGTGAGAGGCTACTGGAGGTCATTGCGTGCAAACTCATTGAAACTTATTTTCATACCTTTAGTAAACTTCATATAATCGAGAACGAACTTCTGCAAAATAATCAGTATAGTCTAACCCTGTAACCTCACTAAGAAGATCAAGTACACTACCAAACGCATCGACTTTACCTCTAGTATCTAAAAGAAATACAGATGCATATAGGTAAGAGATTTCTCTCTAATATTTATGGTATTTAGATTTCATGAAAATAATCGCACCACGTAAAACTAAGTCATTTACATACATTTTCAAATGAGTAGCAATATGTAAAATACTATGGACAATGAGAGGAGATGTTGGATAGTATACAACGAACAAAGCAACATCGGCCTCATAAAAATTTCTAAAAACAACAGTATCTTCTCAACAGCATTGCTTAGTCAATAATATACTACTATCGGTGCTCTGATAGCGCGTTTAAATAAAAACAAAAAAATTGCTATTTGTATGGTAAAAGACTCTTAAGCATAAGGTAAGTAGAGTCCCACTTTACCTCCATGTCCAAACCGAACTTTCTTGAACGTACACCCATCGCCTTGCAGAAGTTCTTATATTGTGTTATTTTTACTTTAAAATTATTCAAGAAGGAAATCGCATTGCGAAAAGCTTTAATATACATACTCAATCTCTTCAAACCGCATTTGACTATAAGGTTGATAATCTGACAAACACACTGTTGATGTAGCAAGAAAGAATCGGTGTATGTACTCAACACTGGAGTAAGAATGTTCATGGCCTTAGAGTTTGAAGCGGCGTTGTCTAAAGTAATTGAGAATATTTTGTCTGTAAAACCAAAGTCTTCCATGACTTTGATAATACAGTTCACAATATTCACACCCGTGTGTGCTACATCAATTAATCTCAAAGCTATAATCTTTTTCTCTATTACCCAGTTGTGATTAACATAATGAGCAACTACACTAAGTTAATCATCTCTAGTCCGACCACTCCATATGTCCGAGGTCAGGGCCACCGAAAATGTGCACGTACTAAATAATTTCTTTATTTTATTACAACATTTATTGTAGTATTTTATTAGATCCCTAGTTGTTGTCTGTCTAGAAACATAATAAAATATAGGATTATGCGCAGTCCTAATGTAATTTTGGAAATAAGCAGACTCCCCAAAACCTAATGGTAAATCCTCAAAAACAATTAAACGACAGAGATATTGACGGGCTACCTAAGGATTGTAGTCCCAGCTACGTACTGTACCGCGCCGGGGTTGTACTGCAGCTGCATCTGTCTCATCACCAATCCTTGTTTGGCTCGACATCTTATAGCATATCTAAGCAAGTGCCCCCGTTCCACCTGTAGACTTTGTAGACAATTCATTGCGATAAATTGTACAAATAGCAAATGGTGCCTTATTTCCTTGTGCGTCTTTTGGTTGTCCCGTCGAAATTCTCCCATACCCCCGAGTAGACAACCACAACCTCTTTGCTACAGCTGGCGTGGAGCCTGTGAGGACCCGGTTTATTAAGCTTGCAATGCTTAGTCACCAATTGACCCTAGCATCACAAACAAAATAACACGTATCTTCGAGATATGTATACTTCTCAGAAATGCAGTATACACACCCCTTTACAAAATTCATGTACCAATTACATTCAAGACATAGAACCAAAGCAACAATTAACAAAACAAAAGACATACATAGTAGATTTATTACAAACGGGAGGCCGACCGGCCAAAAGATATACAATTAACTAATTAGACAGCGGAAGCGAAATGTCATAAGATGGCGATAAACAAAAGAGCCAATTAGTGTGCCTTTACCCACAAGGCAACCAACCGGACCGCCAAGCTAGTCGTCAAACCCGCAGCACATCTCACAAAAGTGAGGCCCTAAGGGCTCACCTTCCTCCTCTGCAATAAATAGTTAAGCAAAGCAAATGAGTACAAAAATTATACTCCGCAAGACTTACGTGTAGAGTAACAAGCCTATATAAATAGCTACATGCAAGTTTATTTAAGTGGAGCAGGCTCTAGACTCATTTTCAGCATAAAACAAGTTTTCATTTGCAATAATGTAATAGATTGAAAGTAATTTTACAATATGATTTTATTTGATAAAAACAACAATATAAAAGTAACAATAATAACAAGATATCCTGAAGTGGCTAACCCAATAGCCACCACAACAATAGCATGAATTCCCCATTCATACCACCCACATCAAGTTTTAGATAAAAGTTGTAGTCTAGTTCTCACGGGGCGTATCCAAGCGTGTCCATAACGTAGGACGAGGTTATTCGAATAGTTTGAAACCCTGCAGGGGTGTACTAATGTACCCACACGTCAGACCGCCTCTTTTGCCTCCGGAATAAGCACACTTCCTAAGGTATGCCGGTAAGGCTAAGTCCTACGAGACATTTCCAATATTATGTATTAACTACGAGTCGTCCGTATGTATAGAAACACATACGTTGTGTCGGAGTCATCGTACCCCTCACGGGCAAAGCCTTGGACAACTGTGATGCCCCTCGAGGTGGAGAACATACCCGAACTTCACCACCGCACACCCAACACAATAACACAGATCCTTTTTCACACAACACACACAACCCACCTCCTACGACTCGGAGCTAACACACGCCAAAGTACTAAATCAAGAGAGGTCTCATATCGCTCTCATGTGGTTAGTACGCAAATTGCTCGGTACGGTGACGCAAGTAACTCGGTCCTTGATTGACTTGGGCGCCATTCCAACACACCCGAAAATCACACCATCAACCATTGCGCCCAAGTCTCAAACATTTCATTTTTATTTTCAGTTTTTGTCTTTATAAAATAACAAAACACAAGGTGCTGAGTATAACAATAATGATAATTTTGTGTGACCAAGGTTATCGACTAAGTCGATAACCGCCAATCTACTGCAGAGCTAAGCATTTCTAAGCATGACACCGAAATATGATAAAAGAGCATAAATAAACCACCGGACTCTAATTCACCAGTGATGTTAATAACTTATGTTTTGTGGCAGGGGATAACAATTTAAGGGCAACCATGCAATAGGAATAGCTACCTCTAATCGGGAAAATTACTTTGACACAAAAGCATGCATACATATGATTTGTAAACAAAGTATTAGACTTGAAAATAAATTTGACATTTATGATCAAACTGCTTGCCTTTATTTGTTGGTACTCTGGACATTCACACGATCATCTCCGTTCCACTCCCGAATCATCGCCATCTAACGATAAGTACTGATAAAGCGAAAACACCAAATAAACACCAAAAATCCAAAGACTCCAAAAATAAGAAATTAATACAGAAGATAGAAAATGATTTTAGATGCATTTAGGTGATATTTTTTTTTAGTTCAATTGGAGTTCACTTCAATTTATTAAGAATTTATGAAGTTTAATCAATTTTCTTTGTTTGCTAAAAGTATTATTTTCCTTAACAAGACACCTAGTAATCACAAGCATTCTCTCCAAGCATTCTATGTATACATCTACGATGATCATACAGTCAAAATCAATCCTCTTATATGTTCTCCTCTATTAGACATACACGAATGGAGTACTAGTTGATGCTTAAAAGCTTAATGCTTACTGACCAATATCCTGACTATTCGACTTACAGCTAGGCTTTGTTCTTCCATCTCACTGCCAACTACTCTTTCCTCAATGCACTACTGGACATTTAATTATCTAAATTAAACACTAATTAACTTAACAACGTACAAGTGCAAATTGATATGTATGCTAATTAGGAACTCTACAATTATATTTAACTAACCATCTATCTGTGCATAAGATATCTAGACACTTACTAATATATGTGTCTTAATGACCTCTAATCACCTTAAACTGCTATATTAAGCTAACCTAGGTGCATTCTGTCTACTGACTGTTACTTACTAGAAAATTCAACTTATCAACTGAATGTTTACAAACATAAGCTCACTCTATCTGCTAACAAGTTACTTAGAATAGTGGATTCCATTGCCACACATACACAGGAAGAAACCAAGCAACAAACTAGAGTTCTCTGTTGATCTCAGAAATTCACAACCATAAAGATTTTTAGAATTGATTCCTACTGAAAGCTAAATGTCCAAAGACCAATTGAATCACTAATCTATCTAAGTACTAGTATCATCAAAGCATTTGCCTATTGCCAAGACTGCTTCTATTCATCTTCTGACATTTTTCAAATCACCAACTACACAACCGACTACCGAACTTCTTTAGAAAATGAGGTGCTGTCAATACTCTTTCTCATGGGAATCCTTAATCCAATGGTTAATTAGGTTTGAGTAATCTAAAAGTTAATAAAAAAGGGCATGTTAACAATTGCATTTAGTTGATCTTGCTAACAGGTACTACTACTCAAAGAGATATGAATACAGGTATGAAGAACAGGGAGTACAGAGGACAGAACAGGGGTGCTAGGGTCGAATTGGGGCGGTGGCCATCGCCGGAGACAGGGAGGTTGGCGACAGTGGGAAGTAGAAAAAATGGAACCGTGGCAGCAGCTTGGTCCTAGTGGTGGTGGAGGCACAGTCGGAGCTGGAAGGTGGCGGCCGGAAGATGGCTCGCGGCGGTCGGACCTGGAGGAGAAAGAGGCGGCGACGTACGGGTGAGGTTGGGGTCAAAATAGGGAAAGCATGAGTACCAGCAGAGTACCTGGAGCACGCCAGAGATGTCGGGGAATGCGGAGGGTGGCCAGAACGTGTTGGCAACGGCGAGCCGGTGGTGGCACGGGGTAGCTCTCGACGGCGGCGACCTGGGGAGGAGTAGGGCACAAGTGAGTTGTAGGGGAAGGTAAAGGGAGGTCTGACGGTGCTCGTGGAGGGAGGGATTGAGCTGGGGCTCGCCGGAGGAGGCACGGCGTCGGTGGAGGTTGATTCGGCCGGAGCCGGGGAAGAAGGAATGCGCGTGGCTCCTCGGGCGACGAAATCCGAAGTTGCTTGAGGGGTTTGGCTCCTGGGGAGGTGGGACACACCGTGATGCGGTTGGCGGGGAGAGGAGGTCGCCGGATGGCCGAAACGACGACGGCTGTGGCGAGCAGACATGGCGGCCGAGCCTTGGGCTGGCGATGGCGATGCTGTCGGCGCTTTGGCTGCTTGAGCACAATAGGCAGTGGCTGGTGGCGGGATGGGGGTGACTCGCAGCGGCCGACCATGGGGAAGCTAAAAGCGCGGCAGCGCCGAGCCGGTAGTGGAGGCAGAGGCAGCCTGTGGTATTGAAGCTCGGTGGGAGCTAGAGAAAAGAGGGGGCAACGGGACATAGAATGGGGAGAAGAGGCGGGATTGGAAGGGGTAGCGTGGCGAAACTGGGGAGATGTGGCGCTCATGCACGGTGTGCAGCGCAGGGGAAAGTGGCCGCGTGGCTACGCTGTCGGGTGCTGGCGACGCCGCTCGAAGAATTAGGCGCAACGTGAAGGGGAAAGCCTGCCGGTGGGACTGGGCGTCAGCTGCAGGGAGTGGGGTGCGCCCAGTAGAGCCGGTCCGGTTGGAACACATCCGACCGGAGGAACAGTAAGGAAAGAGGGAAATGGGTTTTTCCGATTTTTCCAGAAAAAGATGAGGTGGTTAGGTGATTTTTAGATAGAGTAAAATAACTCCGAAAATTATAAAAATTTTAGAGAAAGTTTCTAACTTAGATTATATTATTGTGTAATTTTTGTAGGGTCTTTCATGTGATATATTTTTCTATATAATTCTTTTAAGTTTTTAAGGCAGTGTTTAACGCTTAATTTTCTTGGTTTGACTAGCTATTTTAACCTAACAAATAATTCCTAAAAATTGTAAAATTTTTAGGGTGAGTTCCTAATATGTTCCAGAGCCTAGGAAAAATATTTATAAGCATTGTTCACTTGATTTGTTCACATTTTAAATTCAAAATCAAATTTAGTATGCAAATAAAACAGAAACCAAATAACCTCCAATAAAATCCAAAAATCCAATCAAGCATATCAAAGAACATATAGTCGAACTAAAATATTTCCACACTTGAAACCTATTTGTTGTAACAAAAAGGTTTTAAAAAATCCATAATTTCATAATTGTACAGTAGATGCTTAACTAATCCGACTTAAGGTTTTTGGGCTGTTACAGAGCCTGATGACGGGACTCCGCCTTGCGTTTCCGGTTGGCTTGAGGAAGCCGTAGCCGTCTCCATGGACGCAATTTCCTCTGATGAAAGTTCGTAATCACCAAGAGCAAAGCTGTCGTAAGGACTGTCCATAACGAAAACTGTAAAATCGAAACTAACACTATTATTGCTTTCATCTTAGCATAACAAGCACTAACAATAAAAAGTATGCAAAAATAGTATTGTACCTCTTTTGCTGACTTGTTGTTGAAAAATGAATTTACCAAAATTTAGCATATTTTTTTAAAATTTTGCCAAATTAGCTCAACACGAATTTGTATTTGCACAACAGAATTTCAAAGAGGGAATGACGAGTGGAGGGGTGTTAGGGGGGGGGGGTTGTGGTGGCTAATTATAGAAAAAAATCAAGATGTTTTTATTTTTTGCTGTTTTTAAGACCAAAACGGTCACAAAAAATGGGGCAGAAAATGCCCCAACAGCTGGATTCTTCTCGGACCGTGCTGTGCCAGGCACGGTCCACAAGCCTGCCCCGGCCTACCCCGCTGTCCGCCTTATCTTCTCCCTTGCCTCCCTGCCCGTGCGTGCCGCGTGCGGCACTAGGCAATGCCGCACTGTCGATCTGTCGCAGCGCCGCCCGCCCGCCTCGCCTCCCTCCATGTTGCCGCCACCATCTTCCTCAGCAATCACCGTTCCGCGCTGCCGCGCCGCACCGGCACCGCCTCCTCGTCCTCAGGTCCTCATCAGATTGTCCTCCCCTTAGCACCGCCCACCGCGCCGCCTCCTCCCTCAGCGCCGGCCCGCGTCATGCCGCCTCCCCTCCCCCTCTTCCTCTTCCTCTCCGGTTCTTGATTGATTCTGATGATTGTATATTTTGTGCTGTAAATGAATGATGTGATACTGCAAATTGTGAATGAATGGTGTGAACTGTGATTGATTCTGATGATAGGATATTTTTGATCTTAGATATCAATTTTTGATTTGTTTGCTTTGATAGTTTGATTTCGGAAGAAACAATTATGTGCTTGTTCCTCTGACTTCTGAGCTGATGACCTGATGTTTATCAATTCATGCATAGCGGGCCAGATGGGCTGTGCTGGACTGGCCGAACTCGTATCGTGCTTGGCACGGCCCGATACTGTTGGTGTCGTACCAGGTCGGCCTACTACGCCAGATCAGCCGCCTAGTTTAGCTGTTCAGGTTCATCTCGGTGCACGAGCTGAGGTGGTGGACCGCGCGCAGCCACAGAAGCTAGGGTCGCAAAAGAAGGGAGCCCACTTGACAGTGTAGGCTGTGGCTGGACCCAGCGCTGCGTGTCCATTGCCATAGCCTAAGCCATCTCCGCGGCGGCTCCGCTAGGGATGGCATCGGCGCGATGGTGCGGTAGTGCTCGCCATACCGCACCGCGACCGAATTCCCACGGGTATACGCGAAGGACGACGGCGAAAACCTCGCCCATACCCGCCGCTCACGGTACCGTCGCCGTAGTATACCCGTTTACGCGAATAATGCATCGCCGCGTGGTACCCATCGCTGCGTACATGCTCGTACCCACGAGCAATGCATACATCAAATTCATTATAATTCACACATCAATGGTGCATCACACATTCAACAACTAATAAAGTTCATCACAATTCACATATCATGTTCAATAAGCAACTAATCAAGTTTAACAAATAAAATACAAATACAAATTGACATAATTTCTTACACATGTGGGTAGATTACGGTGTCGGGCGGCGTGCGTGGAGCTTACCCATGCCCATACCGCTACTCGATGGGTAAGGCTGCTTTCATACCCGCGCAAAGAAAGACGCCATACCCGCCCATTGCGATTCGCCGCGCGCGGTAATCGGCACAATTGCCATCCCTACCCGCACCGCACTTCTCCCCGGCTGCTTCGGAGCGCGAGTGGAAGCGGAAGGAGAAGCAGCCATGTCGCGGTGGCGCGCCGCTGCCCCCGCCGCCGCAGCGGCGGCGGACTACTGCCTCCTCTCCAGGGCCTTCTCGAAGGGTCACTCGCCTCCTCCTCAGACCCTTTCCAGAACCTTCTCCAAGGCCGCCACCGCCACATCGCCCAGCCCTAGCGCCGCCGCCGCCGCCGCCACCGCCACCGCTGCTGGCCCGAGGCCCAAGGTACCTACTACCACTGATTGTTGCGCTTAGTTGGCCTTTCTGGGCGTATCGTGTGATCTGGTCGATTAGGACGGGGCTTAGGAGGGCGCTTGTGTCCAGATTCCAGAGTGAATCGCTGTTGTAAGTAGCTATTGGGATCTGTAGATGGAAGTAGTTGGGTGCAGGCATTCTAGGTTTCGCTTGCTGCATCTCCACGTAGGTAGCAGCTGGATCAGATATTTGTGTTGTTGTGTTCATGTGAAATGAGTTAGCGTAGTTTTGTTTTGCTCACGTAATTTTATCCTGAGGTGATTAGTGAATCGTGATAGTTGTTCTGGAACCTCATAGCACAGATCAAGCGTGTATGGACTTGTTCCGATTCCAAAATGTTCTGCACAACAAAAATCCAGAGAGATATGTGTCGTCTGCAAGCTTGCATCCTTTAGAGCTCCTCGACGGAGCTTGCACCCTCCTTTCCAAGTAAAAAATGTGCAACTTGGTAAATATTCACGTGATTGTATACGCGTTTCTGCATTATAGACTTTAAATTTCTCAGGTTGCTTGTATGTTATTTGTTCCCTTTTTTGGTTCATGGATGACTGTACTCTACCTGACCGCACTGGATAGCTGAATGATTTCAAAAAACACGCATAGGCAAGTGACATTTTTTGAAGCATATGATCTGTAAAGATGTACATTTGGTGAGGTAGCAATGAGAGGATATTGAGGTAATGTACAACAAATTATTGCCTACTTGTACAGCCTCATATTTGTCATTTAGTGATATCCATCGCAGCTTACTGCTCCTCATAGCTGTGTATCTCATATACTACAAATATATAAGGTTTAATAAGTACTGGTACATTTGTGACTTCTATACTTTTATTGTTAGTGATCATATTTCTGTTTTGCAGGTTAGACTGACTTCTATGTTCCTGTCCAAGCCCTGTTCACTGGCATTGCCTCCTGACTCCCCTCTTAGAGTGGAAGAACCACACTATGAGGGCATTAAGCGCTTGATGCTCACGCTGCTGTTGTTCTACAGTAAGCAAAGCAAGTCCATTAGAGGAGCAAATGTTGTTTATCATCGCATCACTTCTCTAGTTAACAAGCCTGATATCTATGATGGTACGCCTTCCAGCTTGTCAGTAAACTTGTTTGTTTTTCACTTATGTTTGGCATTTCCTTGATCATTTTGTATTTAGTGTTTGTTTCTTGTTTTTTTAATGTTCTGTACTAACACTAAAACATGCATGGTCTGGTACTTTATTAAGAAGAAGATACTCCTAGTTTGGCCAGGAATATCTGTGTGGTTGAACGACATTAGTTTAGCAATGAGAACTTAAATCCTGATATGCTGAAGTGCTTGAGAGTTATAGAGATTCATAATTTTGCACTTTGAACTGTGTGGCAGAAGTTAACTTGCTGCTCCTCTGAACAAATTAGTAGCTTTAATGGAGAGCACCAATCAAAGATACATAGTTGCTACTGATACACGGTTGTTTTCCCTTTGAGGAGTTTCATTTTTCCTGCTCTGGTAGACGGATGTGTTACAAGTTCCTGTGAAGTGTCGTGAAGTCGAATGAGATACACTGGTATGGTTATATCTTTAGTTCCTGGACATAGCAGAACAGTAAACTTTAATGAATTCCCATCATGTTTTGTAAATCAGAGGATGAATGATCTTTGTTGAGGCCAGGAAACAAAATCATGTTCTGATTCTACAAGTTCTCAATTGCTGATTACTAGAGCATTAGTCTTCACGACAGGTGCAGCATGTTTCCATATTCCGTAATTGCATCATTGAACTAGTTTACCTTTCATCTCTGGTTTAACTTGTAGAAGTACATTACGTTTAGCTATTTCTGTGTTTATGGAAGGAGGCCCAGTATTGGATTCTGAATTTTGGAACACACAATTCATGTAATATGTCATGTTATGTGGAAAGGCTTTGTCTGAAGAAACAAACATTTACCGCTGATAAATGTTTACTGCTGATACCAATTTTGTTAACTGCTTTGTTTCACTTCTGTCTTTTTATGCCTGAGATATATTGAGACATCAATTTCTGACATCTCTCTTTTGCAGTGTTTCAGTTGGAGCAAACATTTAAAACAACATTTTCGTTGCTTGTTCTTCATATGTGGCTCATTCTACGTCGCTTGAAGGAAGAAGGGAAGGATGGTGTTAAATTTGGACAGTACATCTACGAAATTTACAATCATGATGTAGAGCTCAGAGTTTCTAAAGCTGGGGTAAGCTCTTCAGCCATTCTAAAAGAGGAATAGATGTCTGAGGTTTTAATTATATACACATTTCCTGTCATCTTGATTTTTGAATCTGATGTTGTTAATCCTCCTTATTGATTGTCCTAAAGAACTATCTGCTGATTAGTAAAATATGTACTACCATCATACACATCTCAGGTTTTAAGCATCTTTACAAGTCCTCTGCAAAAATGTGATACTTCTGTGAATATCAAATTTGTTGGTTCAACTGCAAGAAAAATACAGAGTAGATTGTGTTTTCGTTGTTCATCAGTGTAAAAAAAAAATCATCAGTGTAAAAAAAAGAACTGGAACAATGCTCGACCTATCTAATTGACATGTCTTCATTTAGTTTTGTAATACATACTTAGTCAATCGTGCAAATTGTGCCTGCCTGTCGGGTTGGGGCTTCTGGCACGAAATTTCATCACCTCAATGTCAACATTTTACCTAGTGGACTAGTGGTGGCATATTAGTATTTGTTGTTATCATTAGAATCGATTAACTAAACTTTGGATATTGTATGGTGGAAATGCTGCTGCTGTTTTTTTTATTTCCACTTTCTATTTGTACTACTCTACTCTCATTTTTGCGTTGGACTGTTGATGGCATAGGAAGATTAACCGCCACAATTTACGTACTGGACTGAAAAATTGAACTAATAGCAGCTTGTTAACCCCTTGTCATGACTTACAAGTACGGAACCATAAGTAGAACTTTCTCTTGTTTTCGAGGAAGTATTGCCCACTAACAAAAGCTGGTGTTATGTGTACAATGCTGAAAACACATTGCTGATTTTTTAAGGATGGAATCCATAGTGTTTGGTCATCTTTTCAGTTCCTCTTGTACGATCTGAAGATCCACTGCTCTTTGTTGTGAAAAGTTTAGTGTTTGACATGCTAGTGTTTTTACAGGTTAACTTGCTCTTGACAAAATGGATGAAAGAGCTGGAGAAAATATTCTACGGGAACATTGTGAAATACGATGCTTCGATAAGCCCAGAAGCACGTCAGGATGATCTTGTAAATGTCATCTGGAGGTAATTCTTTAGTTATTTTCTTCTCAAAATCTCTAGCTTATTATTCCATATCGATAATATCAGGTGATCTGTGATCCCAAGTTCGCAACTAATTGCAAGATGCAACCTCTTACCTCTTCTATTTCTTTTAATAAAATATTTGCGTGGATTCACTTTAATGGAAATGTCCTTGTGACTTAATAACTGATACATACTAGAAACAGGTGAACATTTTATATTCCAATAATAGGATAGAAGTTGAGCAGTTAAATCAGGAATCTTAAATTCTTAATTATCTGGGTTGATATTTGTTCAATCTGTTTAATGGCACTTAGTCCTTATTACATGAGTCCACTCTAGTGAAGAAAGTAATGGCTTCCCTGAAAAAATAAAATGCATTATGAGGGAAATCAATAGTTTACTGGAAGTCTAGAGCCTAATTCTGTTTTCTTTGTCATATCAACTGGATATTTTCAACACAAAGAGGAGAGCTTTGTACTTACTGGTCAATGATAAAATCGTAAATGTTGATCATTTCTTTGCAAAGTTCTGCATAAACAATTGGTTCATATCATATGTTGTGAACTAGCACAACAAGGGGTAAACATCCGTCGGAGGGAGGTCGGGCGACGACGACTTGAAGTAGAACGGCGCTAGGTGAAGGAGGGCACCGATTGGGAGAGAAATAAATCTAGAATAGCCGGTCAAGGGAACGACCAAAGCTGGACTTTAGGGACTAGAAACTTGTTTATTCATCTTTACTTGATTAAAGAAGATACAATGATATCTCTTTTATAGGGATAACTTTACTTGAGCCCTAAGAAACAATCTTTAATTATAGAAATAAACTAACCGAAGCTAAGCTTTCAAACTAACCAAATCAATTTAATCTCTAACAAAGGGAACTAATCGCTGATAAACAGTACACTTGTGCTACAGTACCTCACCCCATAGCATTCCTTGCATGGCCGTGGGCCGTGGCTCCTTCCTGGGCCCACGCCCATGACATCATTGTTATCAGACCCGGGCTGGTCCGGCGGTCCGACCGGAAAAAACTGAACCCAGCGCCTAGTCCGGTCCGAACCAAGACATTGGATCGTTTAAGCAATTGACCCGGCCTGAACTGGTGAAAACCCGGTTGAACCAACGGTTTTCCAACGAACCGGTATAGTTTCAGCGCGGTTGACCCAAACCTACCACAGCAACCACAGCAGAAATAGTGCAAAAGGTGTGTCCCCCAGGTGTCGAACTTGGAACCTAAGGCATAACATGAAGTCGAATCGCGGTAACCAACTGGACATCAGCTATCTATGTGTCAGAATGTAAACAAGAAACATAAATAAGGCTATAACAAATTCATCTACAAGCACTCGCCCACAGTACCAGGTTATATCTTAAATATAGTTATGATCATATATTATCAATTATGTATGCAAAAAAACTATTATGGTACATCTATATGTGCAATTTTTTACATGTAATATAATATACGTCAATTTTTTTTAAATAAAACATGCGGTCCGACCGGTGACCCGCTGGTCCGACCAGTGACCCAGTGACCGGAGAGACCTTGGCCGGGTCGATGACTGGGCCAGGGCTGATAACACTGGTTCATATTTGAATAAACATTGGTTTAGGGAAGATCTTATCAGCTTTAGGTTTGATGTGTCTCAGTCTAGGAATTGGCTGGTGTCATGTTTGTTCTGTTATGATTTGCTATTTCTAAATAACTTTTCTGAGACTGAGTGACCTCATGAATTAGTTTGACGAACAACAGCCTTATACCGCCTTTGAGCAATCTATATGTGGAGTTAGGATGCTGTGGGTTGACCAGTTTAGTAGGGGCATGGATCTGCTCGAAGTCTCAAACAATGACGATGGAATGGTTGAGTATAACTCCTGTGTTGGAGTGGGCCGATGGAAGTGAGTAGGAATTTTTTTGTCATAGCCCTTTTAACCATGTCAAGCAGCTGAATCAACTCCTGAGATGCTGAATTAGACCAACCAAATGTTTGGAGTGGCTTATTTTAGTTAATAACCATGAAATGTTGAATTGAAACAACCAAAGTAGCAAACGTTCTAAGTGACCTTATTTCTCTTACAGGCCAATACAAATGAAATGCTATGTCAATGGCCATTTGACTGGAGGTGTTGTTTATAAATTGGCATGGTGAACAAAGTTTCTACCAAATATTAAATGTACTTACAACAGCGAGTATAGCTGCCGATTTGTACAGATCTGCTAGTATTCTTGATTCAAGTTATGCCCAATGGGTCATGTCACCCTTTCACCATGTCACATAGTCAAGCCTTACCTATCGGCAGTTGTTGATTGTTATCCATGCAGAATTCCATGTGCACTATCCTTACTTCAATCCGTTGAAGGATACAGAACCCCTCTGAGTAGCAATTTACTTGAAAGGCTAGGTTCAACATGGAACTAAGGGTTTGTCTGGACTTACCGACTTGCCTAACCATTTTGACATCTGATGTCCTTTGATAGAATCAACAGGAAGATGAGCATGAATGCCTTTATTTTGGTCCACACATGGCATATATCAATCAACGCTGGTCATAACTCATAAGTATCATGTTGTATCTCACTGTGAGGACCAATATTTCCAGACTAGCCTGGACCATGGAGTAGTTGTTTCATATGTTCCTACTGTGAATTAAACAACAAACTATTCTAGTACTTCCTTAGCAGTTTGATCATTCGGGCGGTATTGTATTTTCTACTTGCACAAGGAGATGTGAAAAATGTTACTTTTCTCATTTTATGTTCTTACAGAATTTGTTTGATCTGTAAAACATATATTGATACTATTTTTTGAAAAAAAAAACCAGAACTGTCACTTTTTGTTGTTGGAACTATCTCGGTGATTATGTGATACTTGTCTTTCTTTCACAATAGAACTCGTTCGACAATATGTATGATAGTTACGTCCATTGAATGTTAGGAATGTGTATGCTGAGGAAGGCTCAGAGGCTATGGACGCGGCTGCTACCCCTGCTGTCCAGGCAAGTTCCTTTTCTGATGGAGACAACTATCAGAAAGTAGCTTATGACCTATCTTATTTCACAAACCTAAGACTACTTCTTCTATTAAATCTCAGGCATTGGCAAGATATACTCGAAGGGAGGCAACTTGCCTATCATTGACAGGTTAGTCTCTTAACCATCTCTCTCTCTCTCTCTCTCACACACACACACACACACACACACACATTTTCCCCTTGAATATTCGAACTCCTTAAATTCTTCTCTTCCTGAATTTTTTGAACGCCAGATAAAGAAGCTATGTTCTCTGGTAACTTCAAATTTACGACCCTGTTGCCAAACACTCCCAACCCAGCGAACCCGGCGTGATGAGCCATGCCATGGTAGATCAGTATCCCATATGAAGATTGGTAAACAGCATGGACAAGAAAGACCTATGAGCATTACAAATAACAGGAATTTTCCGGTACTTGTTTATGCTGGAATCCTCACGTTTTGCGCCTTTTTGATGGGTATACCCAAGGATCCAAAAACCGGTTCACCGGTTTTCCCGGGAAAAATCCGATTGAATTTGCTTAAAAATCAGCTGAAATTCAAAATTTGAACTTACAAAATCCTGGAAAACCGACTGGGATTTTGGATCCCGGACCCACCAGGAAATCCGGTAACCGCCGGTACCGACCGGTTCTAGCTTGGAATTTCTTTTTGTTTATCCTACGCAAGCATTCCATTGATTTAGCTGTCCTCTCAGAACGGAGCACGGGATGGAAACATTTTTTCCCCAGGTTGAATGCCTGTAATCTTTTCCTTTTTCTTGGCTGATTTGGACTGGAGCATCATTTGAGCTTGGAGGGGACATAAAATGTCCGTACAAATGTATTGTCTACATCTGAACTAGGGTTTGGAACTTTGGAGGTCGTGGTCTCGTGGATGATTTGGGAAACAGATGTAATCTAGCTTCTTCGAATCTGTCGCTGAGTGTTGAGAAACCTTTCATGTTCATCTTTTTTACAGAATCTCATTAATTGTTTGGTGCTTTAAGCAACAGCCCCAATAGTTCCATCTATTACTAGGAAAGGTCCGTCAGTGACGAGAGATGATACAAATACCGGGAAAAAAAATTCCTCCAAAGATGGGAAATGGGTATACTGCATTACGGAGAGAGTACAGTAATATATATGGTATGGTTTTCATGGTACGATTTAAATCGAGAGCTATACTATAAAAAACAGTAAAATTATTATAATATTTTTCTGCAGTAAAACTGCACTTTTTTGTTGTAGTATTGATGTAGACTACTATTTATATAGAATGAAAATAAAGCACTGTTCATGCAGTACCTATACAGAGAGGATCCGGTCCCAAAGATGATGAGCACTGCCTTGGACTATAGTACATGTGGTCCTTTTTTTTCTTTGCTAGTTATCGTGTTCGTACGTTTGATGGATAAGGTCGAAGATGGGCAAGAGATGTACAGGCAGGTTACCGCCAACGCAACACGAAAGTTCCCTGACCGAGACTATATGCATGGATCACTTCCGGGAGTTGGCGATGAGGACGGATCCTTGCGGACGGTGTTTTGGGGATGAACATTGTTCCGGGGTAGTACTACAGCGAGCAATATGGAAACAGTGGATATTTACTGTAGTGTTTTTTCGTAGTAGTGGATACTTGGCTGTAGAGATGAGAGTTGGGCCGTGCATTTCCGGGCCAGCTCAAGGCTTGGTCGGCCCAGCATGGCCCAATCACGGTCTACCCCGACATGTGGTAGGCCGGGCTGGCACGACCCGAATGGTGAACCGGGTTGGGCCTAGAAAATCGACCTGTCGGGCGGCACGGCACGGCCGGCACGCCTCCCACGGCCGCCTTGCGGAGCTTCGCCAGGGAGAGCCGAAAAGGCGCGAGCACCAGGGGTGTCGGGCCTCGGGGTGCCTCCTACGGCCAAGACGCCTCCTCGCGCCTCCCGCTTATCTCTGCGCGCTCGCTCGCCGCCGCTCCGCTCACCGCGCCTCCTCTACTGGACCAAGATGGCGAGCCACGAGGCAAGAATAGAGCCTACGGCGTCGGGCACGAGGAGCTAGAGAGGCGCGAGCACCAGGGGCGCTGGCCTCGGGAGCCCCCACGGCCGGCACGCCTCGCCTCCGCCGAGCCATAGGGGAGAAGAGTCGCGCGCGCAAGGGGCGGCCGATCAAGGCCACGCCTTCGAGGAGGGTGGAGCACAGTCTTGCGCGCGTCGGAGCGGTCCGGGGAGGCGCGGAGGTGCCTCGATAGAAGAAGCGCCAGGTAGGGAGGCGTCGAGGGAGGCGACACCAGGAGGGGGAGGCGATTGGGGGGGGGCGACAGGGGGTGAGGGGGGGGAGGCAATGGGGGCGAGGCGACAGGGGTGAGTGGAAAAGAGAGAGAGTGGCCGGGAAACGGGGAAAAGAGAAAGAGAGAGGCCGAAAACGGGGAAAAAGAGAGGGGGAGGGAGGGAATCTTTTTTCAATCGCAAGAGATAACGGGCAAGCACAGAGAAGCAACGAGCTAGCCGCGAGAGAGAGAGTGAACGCGAGACATGACATAAATTTCTTTGTGCAACGGGCAAGCACAGAGAAAAAATGGCTCCGCGCGACCGTGCCTATAAAACGAAGCTCCGTACTCATTTATTCATCCACTCTCAGCTCACCTCATTTCTTCACCATCCATCTACTCCTCATTTCTTCAACATCCATCTACTCTCCCTATTTATTCATCATCTATCCATCCAATATGCTACCAAGGAGTCGAAGAACCAAAGAGCTCCCAAGCGGTATGCTACCGAGGAGTCGTAGCTCGAAAAGGGTAGTAGGGCGACTTAGTGTAAGCTCTTGCTGTTGCTCCCCTAGTCCTCCTCTGACTTCGACTCCCGTTGATGCTCGCCAGTTCTCGCCAAGCATGGGAAATTACGACATAGATGACCGTCATATGGATGATACGGAGGGCTACGAGGAGTACCAGGGCGGTTCGGAGTCAATGGGGACTCCAGAGTTCTCTCCCGCATCCACGGATGGCAACATTGGCGGGTCTGGACGAAGTGCGAATTGCTGGAAGCAGATGACCTAGAGCTAGGAAATTCAACACAGCCAAACGGTAGATATCGCAACCTGTAATTATTATCAAGCTACATTATCTGCTCGTACAGTTGCATGGACATGACACTTGAACCGACACTATAAAGCATGCTTGTGCAAGATTGGGGCGCAGAGCCGAGGGAGGAGTACAAACACAGCTAACTTCGAGGTCGATGACTCTGTAAGTACTTGGGTATACAACCCGCTTTCTGTCCATAAGGAAATTGCTAGATATATTATTGCGGAAGATCAATCGATTAAGATGGGTGAAAGTCGCGCGTTCGAAAGAATGGTCCAACGCGGTTTTTGCCCACAATATCAGCATGTTAGTAGGATAACCACTACATCTGATATTTTACGGATGTATCATAAGAAACTAGCAGAGTTAAAAGAATAATTCCTACAAGTTCAGTTCTCTTTTGCTATAACTTCAGACATTTGGACATCATTACACCAGAGAAGTGCCTACCTTAGTATTGTAGCCCATTATTTAGACGACAATTACAAGCTAACTAAGAGTCATATGGTTTAAAGTAATTAACGAATCACACATAGGAGAGGTCATTGCCAAGCGTATACTATACGTACTTGATGATTTTAAGATAGATAATAAGATTACTTCTATAACTCTTGATAACGCATCAGCGAACACGACTGCTATGAACATCCTTACCCCAAGATTGCAGACGTATATTGATGGTTATGTTCTCCATCAGAGATGCATATGACATATCTTAAACCTTGTTGTTCAAGACGGTATGCAAGCGATTGACGAATATTCGAATAGTGTCCGCGACGTCATTCGCTACCTCACAAATTCTCCATAAGTGGCAGCCAGGGTCGCGGAGTACTGCGGAGCCAATGGGAAGGAGCCAAGAAAATTCAGTCTTGACATGGAGGTGAGGTGGAACTCGACATACACAATGTTAAAGAAGTTACAAGGGTACGAACATGTCATATCCGTTTTTGTCAATACTAACTCTCAAAATAATAAATTGGTAGTTACTAATTCAGATCGGCAGATTGCTAGTCATTTTCGAGAGTTTTTAAGACCTTTTTATAAAGCAACAAAGATGTTATCTGGTGTTTATTACCCTACCTCTTCTTTAGTTATAGAATTTATTTGGTTAATTGCAGACAAGATTGCCAAATTCAGGGAGGATCCCCTTTTAGGTCATGCTGTCGCACTAATGGAGGAAAAATTTATTAAATATTTTAATTCTATTTCACACGTGTATTGCTTTGCTATTATTTTCGATCCTACGAAAAAGTTACCAGGTTTGCAGATCGGTATGGAGGGAATATGTGAATGCCTCGGTCTTGATTACTCGGAAGCTTTCGCATATGTCAAAGAGGAGCTTTTTCGTGTTTTCCGCATGTATCATGACAAATTCAGCAGCAGCGCGAGATCAGATGCCTCACAACAGACACAACAAGGAAAGAAAAGCTTGGCATCCTACTTGTGGAAGAAGCTAAAGGACAAGTCCAGTTCTTCGTCCTCTCAGTCTCAGGCAGTCCCCTTATGGAATTCTGTCTTAGAGCTAAACCACTACCTGGAGCATGATTTTGCAAACATCGATCCTGATCTTTCCGGTGGAAAGATAGACTTGCTCGAGTGGTGGAAGAACAACAAGCGAATATTTTCCGTGCTGTCACATTTCGCACGGGATGTGCTGCTGGTGCCAGTGTTGGTATCCACTGTCTCTTCAGAAGCAACATTCAGCATAGTAGGGAGAATAATTGAAGAAAGAAGATCATCCCTCACGCCTAGAATGGTGGAGGCTATCACATGCGCCAAGGACTGGGAATTGGCTAAAGAACAACAACAACATCAACTGTAGGATCTTGAGATTGTGCAGGTATATGCTTACCTCGAACGCATGAACGATCTCGACATTGATGAGTAGTTAGTATGTACGCATGTTGTTACTGTACTTTTTTCCTTACTCGGGGAACCCCACTCTGGGGCGTAAGATTTTTAACGAGGTAGTAACATTGTATCTGTAAAATATCAAAAAAATTCATTTTTTCCTCGAAATATTTACGTACCCTGATTTTTACACAATTAATTTAATTTTAACTAAGTTTTTAATGAGGCGGGCACGAGAGGAATGAAAATGACGGTGGTGTGGTCGCCGCCGCCATCGCCGCCGCCGTCTATAGTTACTTAGGGTTGGGTCCACGCCGCCGCCGCCGTCTATAGTTACTTAGGGTTGGACTTGGGCTGGCACGACACGACCCCAACACGACGAGTTTTGGGCTGTGCCTGGGTCGAGGTGGGTCGGCACAGCACAGCATGGCATGACAGGGCGACCGGGCCGAGCCGACACGGCATGACGTGGCCCGAAGCACGACGGACCTGTGCCGTGCCAGCATAACCCAGCTCAATGCCCACCTCTACTTGGCCAGCTGCCGGCTGCGGAGATCACAGTACCGTCTCTGTATTTTCATTTTCAATGTATAGGATCCCAATCCGAAGAGAACAAACGATCGCCCTTTCCAACTAGGGTTTTTCGTTGCCTGTCCTGGTCTCCGGTCTCCACCAAACTTCTCTTGAGAGGTCGACCAAATGATTGGTTTCCACCGAACTTCTCGAGAGGTCGACCAAATGATTATGTAGTTTTTCTTCTTGAGCCCTATCATTTTTAAGACATGTTCCCTCATGACCCAACTCCATTTATTTATAGCTCTTGAGAGGGCACTGTGCCGTATTATAGATGAACACGTGGAAGATCTCTGTTTTAATAATACTTTCTTTGTTTAAATTCAATTCAGAAAAAAATCGCAAGAACGTCACCACATATGGACCGTTGGACTGGCACTATCTCCGGATCACAAGAGATCATTAATACAAATGTAAATTAAGCTATCTACTCTACCATGAGTACTAACTACTAAGGGCATCTTTAATAGTATTTTTATTGTTATTTTTTTATGTATATCACGCCAATAAAATCATACGTGGAGGAGAGAGAGCACACGTTGTCTCTTCCTGAAGAGACTGTCGTGCACACGAAACAAGACATGATACATTAATCTACTCTAGTTGACATGTTGGTCCGTTTCAATTTTTTTTTATAAAATTTAAATGTTGAAGAGTGCGTCAGAGACTATCTATTAGAGATGTTGTCTTTAAAGATGATATAGCATATGTTAGAGACAATGTTATCTCTAACTATTGGAGATGCTCTAAACTACTACAACCTGCGGTCCAAAACAGGTTTCGATTTAGCAACCCAGTTTCTTGTTTGCAAATCCTTGTCATTTTTGTGTTTTGTAGGCAATAATTTTCATTAAATTATGGTATGAACTGCTTACTAGCGTTCTAAGAGAGATGGATACGTAGACAACATCCATCTAAAAATAGGGTATTGATTATGCGCATAGGGCTAAAATGACCGGCGCAGTGGCTATGCCTGTGGACTTAAAACTCTACGGACACGACTCGCTGTGCTCGAGTCGAATTTAGGGCTCTGACACCCGTTGTTGGAGATAATTGGAGATAATAGAAGGAAATGTGTCGGAGATAATGGAAAGAAGCAACAAAACAGACAGAGAGAGGACCGAGTGTAACTTTAACTACATCTCAGCTTTTATAGAAAAGCTTATGTTACACGGATACCTCGCAAGAGAACTAAATCACTTCAGATTTTGCTCACAGGTGATCTACTTTAAGCATGAGAAAGAAAAAAAAAGGGCCCCTAAGCGTACAACCTGGCTCTGCAATTGGCCACCTCGCACGTAGCCCCAAACTACAGGTTCCCACGAGCTGCACCAGTAGTCGCAATTGGCGGGTGACGCGTCGCCGTCGATGCCAATCGATCGCATGGTGCCAAATGGCCGTTCGCACTATTCCCGTCACGGGCATTTTCTGCCGAAAGCTGCTGCGTTTCTAGCGATTCCATGATTGATTGATTCATGCACGGGAAGCATATCCATACACGAGAGGAGTGCTTACAAATGCCGAGTTTTTGGCCGGTACGTTGTCATCTCCGAATCAATAAGCAAAATCCAACTGACAAATTGTGAGCTGAAATGCTGGGTGCACGACGCCTGCCGCCGACTAAGAGATTGCCACGAGTCCAATGCGCAGCAGCAGGTCTTTTTGGGATGTTTTCGCGTAATAAATGTATCATTTTTACCCTATTTTCTATGAGAGAACTACTTTTACTTTTTTTTTTTTTTTTTTTTTACTTCAGAAACCTAGCAGCCTCGTCCCCTGCTGGCCATGGCAAGCTGGACACGGTGACGTGAAATCCGACACCACGAGCTAGCTAATGGCATGCATGCAGAGTACTTGCACTGTCGGCTCAGATTAGCCAATTCCGGATGCTGTTGGCGGGCCCGCCGATGATAAGTGTCGAGCCTCGGCAACGTCACATTTTGGTGTGCGGGAGCGGTCATTTTACTCGTTTTGGTCTTCAGCCACTCAGCTCAACACGTAACAACATCATGCCATATTTTTCGAGGGATGAGGCTCTCGAGGTAGGGTTGCTCTATAGTCTGTACCGTGAAAGTTGCCAGTCTACCGTTGTTCTACAGGTATTGTAGTTATATATATCTCTACTATTTAAAAGAAAAAAATAGTGGTGGTCGTCTTCTCATACAATGTGAGCCGTTAGATCTATTTTTCTTTGTGAGATGTGAACTGTTGTATCTAGTTCTTTATCGGTTCCTTCCGTGCGTACGATTGGTCACTCATAACCCCCTCTCTACCCCTACACCCAACTGCTTAAGCTGGTGCGCAAGAAGTCTAAAGATTCCATCGATTTTTCCAAAATGGGTTACCGACGGATCACTTGCATTGTAAGCTGAGTACAATAACGATTGATGAGATATAATTATTTTTAATCCGTAGTAAATTGAACAATACGGTATGGACCAACCCGTTGTATTCCTCGAACCAGTTAGACCGATTAATTCTTCGAAACAAATACCCCATTGGTCGATATATGTGCCAATGTGCGTGGGTTAAGTCCTAACACGTGTTTGGCCTGTCATTTTGTATGTTTTTCTAGGGGCCGTCATTTTGTATGATATATCATCACCTAATAAAATATTATTAATTTTCGTCGATATGCCTTTTCTAACGTGTCAGCAACATTCTTAGAGCAACGCTTGCACAACTCGTTAATCGCAATTTATGAGCATTTTTTTGTGTGCCGTGATCACTGTCGTTTCAAAAGTTTTTACTGTGAAGAGAACATCACAATTCATGAATCAAGCCATGTAGGGTAGCACTGATGCACTTCTCCTATCCAACTCATGCTTTGACAGTTCAACTTTGTGCACATCAATCTATTGATATTATTGAAAAAATGTTAAAATAACCTTCCATGTTCGCTGGGAGGCTAAAAACTCCCCCGTTAATTACAGAAAATGGAAAAAAATGTACATCACTTATTTTATTAGATCCAGATTATAGTGGTGAAGATTAATCAAATATATATTAGAGCAATTACAGTTGTATATAAAATACAACTATATTTTCAATCATAAGTATTAGAGTTATATAACAAATACAACTCTACTTTCAAAACTACTCAGATGTGTTTATATATATAGACAAAATCAGAGCAGAAATACTAAAAAGACATCATGCCCTTCCGTCAATCTTCCTATAAACACACTTACCCTATCGAAATCATTGAAACCCATTCATGCAAACTCTAATTTTAACATTTTGTTGCTTCAATCATAATTGCAACATGCCAATGCCCAATTTGAGAAGCTGACAAATGGCCCAGCTGTGTCATAATGGGACTCAAGATCTATTTTGCCACTCTCAAATAACTCAGTACCTAAAAAGATTTCTCATTCCATGGTAGAGCTGGCCAAACGAGCTGTGTCTGTCAGGCCGACTCGAGGCATGACACTGCTGGTATGGCCCAGACACGGCACGAATCGTACAATTCACATGCCAGGCCAACACGACACGATAGCCTCGGCCGTGCTTGGACAGCCACCCCGGCACGAGACGACACAAATAGTGCTGGGCCCGCCCTGGCACGACCTAGGCACGACACGACCCGTTAGGCACGATATTGTTTTAATACACATATATGATTTTATTTTCATTTATTAATATCTATATGATTTTCTTTCCATTTTTAAATACTTATATGGTTTTATTTTGTAGTTTTAAAATTTTATATAGTTTGTTGTGGATATCGTGAGGATATGTGCACGATCTTAGAATGATGAGTCAATTGGCAATGGCATTGTTGGTTTGCAAAATCACGTGTTTTTGGTTTTGCTTCAAATTTGTCGGACCACAGGCACGATCGGTGACTCGGTGGTCGACCGCCCGTGGAGGTCCGGCCGTCCCGACCGGTATTGTTTAAAAGTGATTTTTGGAGCTGAGCCAAAAATAGGATGTGTAGGCAAGTGAGGGGAGTCTCCTGGATGTGGTCACATCATTTTTGGAGCTCCCAGTCAAAAGTTCTATTCAGTTGAAAATTCCAGAAGGTTTTGGATTTTCACGATGGAATTTTGGCTAAGTCTTTTTGGGCGGTCCGACCGCCGTTGTGGAATCGATCGGACCGGCCTAAAATCGATCGGACCGATGATGTGGGGCGGTCAGACCGCCGATCACTTGAAGGTGAGCCTTCTTGGCATTGATGTGTTTTGATTGTGTTTATTGTATGGAGTTCAATGCTTTATTGTTGCATATTGCATTGCGGAACTAACGTGGGTCAAGTTGTGAAGAACTTGTTCCCGGAAACGATTTGTTTGTCTATTCTTTCGCGGTGGCTTGCAGGTCAATGACGTCAACGGTGAGGTGGATCGGGACTACGCTTGGAGAGCTGAGGTCCAGAACGATCATGGATGTCGGGTGAGGTCGTGTGACTCAAGCATGGTGCAGAATGGGCAAGATGGTTCGAACGGGTAGTTCGGCAGTTGGTTGGATCGGTGATGCGAAAGTCGGTTCAAGTCTCCGGAGTTTCCGATGGGATTCGGACGGAGAGTCTTGCCGACGCGGATGAGAGCCGCTGATCAACCTACACGTGGTGAAGCAGGAGATTGCTTCAATAGTTATGTGTGTGTGGGTCCCATGTGTGAGTGGGTCCCAAAAGTGAAACCCTAGGCCTCTCCTATAAATAGAAAGGGGGGAGATGTAAAACCCTTTGAAGCACTCATTTGGCCCCCTTCATCTTTTTCTAGGGTTTGGAGGAGAGGAGAGGAGAAGCTAGGGTTTGGAGAGATTGTGTGTGTGCTCCTTGTGTGAGCTCTTGTCCTCCTTGTTGGAGTGGCTTTGTAAGCATCTAGTGAGATCAATCAATCTTGTGATGCTTGCTTGAAAGTTCATTTGTCTCCTTTGTGTTCTTCTATCTTTTGGATGATTTTGGTGCTTCCTTGATTCAAGTGGTTAAGCTTGGTCTCTTGCCCTATTTTCTCTTGCTTTGATGTGTGGGAATACTCCTAGAATCATCTAGACCATCAACCCCCACAAGCAAGTCTTGAATCAAATATTTTCATATTTCTAGGGTTTGTGCACTTCTTTGGTAAAACATTGTGAGATCGATTCTATGAAATGGATCTGGAGGATCGTCGCTAGAAATAGGTCTCTAATATCCTTATGGAGGTGTGCTCCAAATTTGGTCAAGTTTCATTGGTTGAATCAAAAGTTGGACCAAATTTCATTTTGGTTTTGGGCATTGTTTTTCAGTGCTGGATTAAATCGGTCTGACCGGTTTTGTAACGGTGGTCCGACCGCCTGCCTTCGAATCGCCCGTAGTGGCGGTCGAACCGATTTCAACGGTCCGACCGCTTGATTAGTAGCCGATCGACCGCTCAAATCAACCGTCGGTCCGACCGCTTGATCTCAAATGGCCCGACCGCTTGTGCCTGCACTGCACCGGTGAGATCAATTCTCCACATTTGTGTCATGTGGTTGAGGGGGTTATCGAATTCAGCACAAAGCTTCCTCTGTGCGCTTACTGATCTTCTTAGCTTTCATAGCTAAAGGAGTAAAGTTCGTGTTGTATTTGATTAAGGCGAGAAAGTTGAGAAAGCGCCTATTCACCCCCCTAGTCGCTTTTACGGTCCTACAAGTGGTATCAGAGCCGGTTAGCTCTTCTCATAGATTTTAACCGGTCTTTGGAGCCATGGCGACTGACAGGTATACATTTAGGCCACATGTTTTTGATGGAGTTGATTTTGCTTATTGGAAGGCCCGAATGTAGGCCTACATCGAGGCTCAAGGGCACGCAATTTGGCTTAAGGTGAAAAACCCTTATGTCGTGCCAGCCGATGACAATTTGATCACTCCAGATGTGGAGGACAACAGCAGGGCTCGAATTTTTTGATCCAAGGCCTTAGTCGATCGGAGTTTGAGCGTGTTGCTCATTTGCGGTCTGCTCATGAGATCTGGCGGACTCTTTGTGATTATCACGAGGGTCCATCGCGATCAAGGAAGTGAGATGAAACCACCAAGAAAAATTACTCCAAGATCGAGCAAAGACCGTGAGTCTTTAGATGAGTGTGGGGAGATTTTCTAAAATTCTTCATGATCTCCGCTATTGTTGATCTTGTCTTCACTGAGTCAAAATGCACGCCAACTATTGGGTGCTCGGATGTGAAGGTCTGGGGGATGAAGATCACTGCCATCAATGACAACACTGTCATGAGTGAGCTTACCATGGATAAGCTTTACTCTAGGTTGAAGACGCATGAGATTGATTTTATCTCGCGTCTCTCCATGACAGATCCGATGGCTTTAGTGGTCGACCAATATAAGGGTAGATTTTCTGATTCCTTTGATGTTAGCTCATCTGACTTTTCTTTGTCTGCTTTGCATTCTTTGAGCGATGAGCAACTTGAGAGACTACCTGAAGATGATTTAACCCTCCTATCCACCAAATTCACGAGAGCTTACAACAATGTGAGAAATAGGAGGAGAGGTGGACCTATCACATGCTTTGAATGTGGTGAGCCGAACCACATTCGCTCTAGATGCCCCAAGATGAAGGGTAAGGAGGAGAAGGAGTCACATAGGCATCCTCAAGCGAGGGATGCTAAACACAAGAGGACAAACTATCGCAAGTTTGTCAGCCGGGTCCTTGAAGCTCTAGAGGATGTGAGCATGAGTGATGTGGACTCGGAGGTGGAGGACGACAAGAGTGACTCCCGTGGCAAGAAGAAGGCTCGTGATTTCACGGGCATGTGTTTCATGGCCAAGAACAGCCACGACAGCGACTCCTCCAACAACGAGGATCCTTTTAGTGATTCCGATGAGGTATGCTCTTCACTTCCTGATATGAAAAGTGCTTTGGTGCTTGCTGAACAAAAACTGCATAAACAAGCTAAATTGATTAAGAAACAGGATATTATGATTGATAATCTGAACCTAAAAGTAGTTAGGCTCAAATCCATTAATCCTAATAATTTCTGTTATTCATGCTCTAGCTTGCTTAATGAATTATCAAGCTTAAATAATGCTCATTCCTCTGTTGAAAAATAATTAAAAGATGCTCTTGTTGAACTAGAATCTCTCAAGTCTAGTTCTGTTTGCATGAATGCCATTCCACTTGATGTGACTGCTTTAGATGCTATTCCATTAACTTGCTTCAAAATTGAACTCTTAATGCTCAAAATGCCTCAGTTCTTGTTTTGAGTCTCTTTTTACTTATAGACATGGCTTGACTCATTTTTGGTTGCTTTTTGTGAAACTATGATATTGAGCAACCTCTCATGGTTTTAATTCTTTTAATCTTAGATTACTGCTATTTTGGTCTTAGCTTTGCAGTACATGTTTTGCCATGATTGAATATAGCTTCTACTCTTTATTTGGCTTGGTATAATTCTTGTACTGTCTACATCGATAATGGTCATGGCTCCTTTTATTAAATTTCAAAAATAAAGTCATTTCATCATACTCTTTCTTTTCCCATGCATCTTGATGAATTCATTGTCAAAGGGGGAGAAGGATTGTGAAAAATGTTGTTTTGGAGCTTTTGGTTTCATACATAAGGTTTCATATAAAAGAACTTCATAAAATAAAAAAATAAACCTTTTGAAAATTTGTGATCATAGTGAGTTGAGTCTCTGGGTTTTATTGCCTTTTTCTGATTATAATTGCAATCGAAGAAGACTCACAATGATCAAAGGTCAAATGAAACATTTGTCTTTCATATGGACCTAAGTGAGACTTTTGGCTACCTTCTGGATATTGAATCCTTTTGTGCTTTCATTGCCTTATCTCACTTGCTTATACTATTCTGAAGCCAGCTTGGTCGGTTCCTAGGCTTTTTCTTGCTTATGGACCAGGTTGTGCCTTTATGCGAAAACTGCGATTTTTTACTTTTCAAACCTTGAAATTACATTTTCTTGGAAATTGCCAATGTGTTCATCAAGGGGGAGATTGTGGATATCGTGAGGATATGTGCATGATCTTAGAATGATGAGTCAATTGGCAATGGCATTGTTGGTTTGGAAAATTACGCGTTTTCGGTTTTGCTTCAAGGCTGTCAGACCACAGACGGTCTGACCGGTGACTCAGGCGGTCAGACCGCCCGTGGAGAGGTCCGACCGGCCGTGGTGGCCGGTCCGACCGGTATTGTTTAAAAGTGGTTTTTGGAGCTGAGCCAAAAATAGGATGTGTAGGCAAGTGAGGGGAGTCTCCTGGATGTGGTCACATCATTTTTGGAGCTCCTATCAAAAGTTCTATTCGCTTGAAAATTCCGAAGGTTTGATTTTCACGATGGAATTTTGGCGACCTTTTGGGCTCCGAATCTTGTGGAATCGGTCGGACCGGCCTGAAATCGGTCGGACCGGTGATGTGGGGTGGTCAGACCGCCGATCACTTGAAGGTGAGACTTCTTGGCATTGATGTGTTTTGATTGTGTTTTTGTATGGAATTCAATGCTTTATTGTTGCATATTGCATTGCGGAACTAACGTGGGTCAAGTTGTGAAGAACTTGTTCCCGGAAACGATTTGTTTGTCTATTGCTGTGCAGGTGGCTTGCAGGTTAATGTTGTCAACGGTGAGGTGGATCGGGACTACGCTTGGAGAGCTGAGGTCCAGAACGATCATGGATGCCGGGTGAGGTCGTGTGACTTAAGCATGGTGCAGAATGGGCAAGATGGTTTGAACGGGTAGTTCGGTGCAGCTGGTTGGATCAGGCGGTGCGGAAGTCGGTTCAAGTCTCTGAGAGTTTCCGATGGGATTCGGACAGGAGAGTCTTGCCGACAGGATGAGAGCCGCTGATCAACCTACACGTGGTGAAGCAGGAGATTGCTTCAATAGTTATGTGTGTGTGGGTCCCATGTGTGAGTGGGTCCCAAAAGTGAAACCCTAGGCCTCTCCTATAAATAGAAAGGGGGGAATGTAAAACCCCTTGAAGCACTCATTTGGCACCCTTCATCTTTTTCTAGGGTTTGGAGGAGAGGAGAGGAGAAGCTAGGGTTTGGAGAGATTGTGTGTGTGCTCCTTGTGTGAGCTCTTGTCCTCCTTGTTGGAGTGGCTTTGTAAGCATCTAGTGAGATCAATCAATCTTGTGATGCTTGCTTGAAAGTTAATTTGTCTCCTTTGTGTTCTTCTATCTTTTGGATGATTTTGGTACTTCCTTGATTCAAGTTGTTAAGCTTGGTCTCTTGACCTATTTCCTCTTGCTTTGATGTGTGGGAATACTCCTAGAATCATCTAGACCATCAACCCCCACAAGCAAGTTTTGAATTAAAGATTTTCATATTTCTAGGGTTTGTGCACTTCTTTGGTAAAACCTTGAGAGATCGATTCTACGAAGTGGATCTGGAGGATCGTCACTAGAAATATGTCTCTAATATCCTTAGGGAGGTGTGCTCCAAATTTGGTCAAGTTTCATTGGTTGAATCAAAAGTTGGACCAAATTTCGTTTTGGTTTTGGGCATTGTTTTTCAGTGCTGGACTAAATCGGTATGACCGGTTTTGTAACGGCGGCTCGATCGCCTGCTCTTCGAATCGCCCCAGAGTGGCGAGTCGAACCGATTTCAACGGTCCGACCGATTAGTAGCCGATCGGCCAGCTCGATCAGCCGTCGGTCCAACCGCTTGATCTCAAATGGCCCGACCGGCCAGCTTGTGCCTGCACTGCACCAATGAGATCAATTCTCCACATTTGTGTCGTGTGGTTGATGTGGTTATCGAATTCAGCACAAGGCTTCCTCTGTGCGCTTACTGATCTTCTTAGCTTTCATAGCTAAAGGAGTAAAGTTCGTGTTGAATTTGATTAAGGCGAGAAAGTTGAGAAAGCGCATATTCACCCCCTAGTCGCCTTTACGGTCCTACATTTGTTTTATAAATATATATAATTTTTTTGGTTTTTAAATATATAAATATTTTCTAGGATTGTTTTGCATGTTTTTCAATTTTTCATGTCTTATGAGCTCAATGATAAATGTTTTAACGAGCCAGCTATTTAAGCATTAATAAAATTTTATTACATTTTCAATATGCTTATCTCATTTATTATAGTTTTCATATGTATTTTTGAATTCTACACATTTTTATGATTTTTGGTTTTTTTGTTCTGTCGGGCCAAACAGGCCATACTTAGTCCGATGGGCAAAACGGGCTCGTATCTGCACAGCACGACACGAAACTCCAACGGACAGTGCTTGGGCCGCCTCCCCGGCACAACCCATCTAATAAGCGAGTCGGAACGAGCTGTGCCTAGATGGGCCATGCCCAGTCGTGCTCGTACCGGATCGGGCTGGGCCGCCCCATTTGGTCAGGTTTGGTCCACGAACCTAGATCGTATTTTGCTTTTTTAGGTCTCCAATAGGACTTCGACTATAATTTATTATCATAATATACTAGCAAATATAAAAAATATATATTATAAAATTATTTTGTATGACAAATCCATTGACATTGTTTATATGTAGGTAATCTATATACTTTAATATATATTAATTGTCAAAATTCAAAAGCTTCACCGCACTGCTTGTAGACAAAAGAAGTATAATTGATGCCAAATATGGAGCCAACCACCCACTTATCTGCTTCGGACAGGTGGGGCCCTGTCCATTCTGGCGCTGTTTGTGGGCCCCTTCCAGAGCAGCGTAGTTTGATTATTAATTTTCGTGTGCTTATTTTATCAATTTCCTCCAATTTCCCTATCCTTCTATAGTTCTATTTACTTTACTAATTGTTTCTCACAATTTCTTTCAAGTCCACTCCTCCTCGTCGTCTTCTTCCACCTCGAGAGCAACACAGGAACGCGCACGCGCACGGGGAGAGTGGAAGCAGCGGCGGCCATGGCGGGCGCTGGCGGGTGGGACCCGCTCGCCTGCTCCGAGATCCACGGCTTCATCACCTGCGCAGGTCGCCCCGTCCCGTCCGACCGCAGCTGTTCTACCCCCCTCCTTTGCCCTCCTTTGCTTTGCTTTTTTTTTTTTGGGGTGCGGCGATTCTGTAGTTTTCCTTGGTTCTCGTCGTCCGTACTTCTTTGTTTGACGTCATTCGTTTGGACTTTTGAGTTGCTATCGTTTGATGCCTCTCGCTCTTGTAGTTTCCAGGGTTCTTAAAGTGTTATGCGTGCATTTCCCCATGTCGGATTGCAGTATATATGCGTTATTTTCGAGCTAATTCGTGCTGTTTGTTGGTTTTGATACTTGATTGAAATGGTTTTCTTGGTTTTTTTTCGTATTACTAGTGTTCGTGTTCTTGGGAATTGATCGAATGCTTTGTGGGGGTGGGGGGTTGGTTGGCTGCTCAATTTCTTTGTTAATACCGTTCTTTCCAATTTTCCCCTTCAAATTTTAATCTGCTAAGTTTTAGGGCCTCGCGAATAGCTTGAATTTTAGTGGCTTTGTAGTTCGTGTTGTTTCGATGCTCTAGAACAAGAAAGAACAATACAATTTATGCTGTCTCCGTTTCAGTTTTTTCCCCTGTTGAAAGAAAGAAGCATTGCGTTGTTTCTTGAGCTGAATTCTTGCTTGTGTGTGTGCTGTTGTTGTGGTTTGTGGACAGACTTGAACTTTGAGAAGCTGATGACGGAGGCGGCGTCGCGCTGGTTCCGGCCGAATGAGATCTACGCGTTGCTTGCGAACCACGCAAGGTTCAAGGTCCAGGCACAGCCCATCGACAAACCTTCGAGTATGTGTTTTGGATGAACCCTAAACCCTGATCTTGATATCCATACTTTGTGCTTATTTAGTTGCCGTAATTGACCGCACGGCATGATGTGAACAAAAGGGAACAGCGCAGAGGTGCGTGTTGAAGTATTGAGTATAAGGCGGCGGTTTTACTTTGTGCTTCTGGTCCAACTGCGTTGTATGTGAAACAAAAATAGCAAGTAGGTCTGAGCTGACCTCTTGGTTCATTGTTTGGAGAGATTGTGTGGTGGTTAATTTAGTGCTGGTACTTGGGGTGTTGAATCTCCCATCCCAGGTCCTAGGTCTTCATAACAGAATAGATGAATGAATGAATGTTGATGAGTGTTGGAGTACAACTAAAAGGAGTGTGATTGCCTTCATACTGCGCTTGTTCCGAAATGTTTGTGCACAGGAGCCGTGTTGTTATTATTCTCATCAGAATACCATCCCCAAGGTCATAAGAGAATACACAATTTATGAACATAATAAACATGGTATGCCCTAGCAAGTTAATATTTATTGAAATGGAGGTGTGTGCATATGGGATTCCCCATGTGCACAGGAACCCTGTTCTTATTCTTGCAATATTGACTAGGATCATAACAGAATATGCGACCATGAGTAAAATGAACATGTCTTTGTGTCTTGAAATGAGACAAGCTTCTGTGTATTCACATTCACACTGAAATTTCATTTGCTCACCTTTCTATGTGTTTAGTGGGAGTGGCTACTTGTCACTATATCCTTCTTCTCCACTAAGATACCACTGTATCATATATGATCTTTTATAAGAATATTAGTTGCACTTGCACAAGGGAATAAAATTTTCTTTTATGCTACTTGTATAACTTTTAGGTTGTTATTGTTTTTGCATTCATCTATTCACACAAGTCTGTGGTTCTAATTGCATTACCTTGCGAGGATGTGATGTCTACATCTTGAAATTTTGTTGAAAAATGTTGCATTTTTGTTCGACTTTGTCTTATATTAGTTTTCTAAATTCTAATTCCATTCTGTCTATCAGAAAATGCCAAAATGGTTTGCGCATTCTAACCAACCATCACATGTAATTTTCTTTTCAATCAGGTGGTACTGTTCTTCTATATGATCGTAAAGTTGTCAGGAACTTCCGTAAGGATGGCCATAATTGGAAGAAAAAGAAGGATGGGAAGACTGTCCAAGAAGCTCATGAAAAATTAAAGGTGAAGCTAGGCAAAAAAAAACCCAAATTGCCTTGCTGGTGTTAGTCTCCCCACCATTATTGTTGATTTGTGTCATTTTGTAGATTGGTAATGAAGAAAGGGTTCATGTCTAGGCAAAAAAAAAACCCAAATTGCCTTGCTGGTGTTAGTCTCCCCACCATTATTGTTGATTTGTGTCATTTTGTAGATTGGTAATGAAGAAAGGGTTCATGTCTATTATGCTCGAGGTGAGGATGATCCAAATTTCTTTCGAAGATGCTACTGGCTGCTTGACAAGTAAAAGTTCAACTCTACAGTTCCTTTTCTTTGCAAGATTCATTTACATCATTGATTGTAACCTATGGTCTTATATACACGTAGGCCATGCTCTTTTTAGCAGATTGTCAGAGTAGTTTACTTTTCTGAGGCTAATACGAGCTTCTTGAAACATTTGTTGTCAATATGGCTAAATTCGCCACAGCTAAAATTAAGAAAATCAAATACTTGGATCATGTTGCACCACTAAACCCATTATGTTATTTGTTGTCTGCGATATGTCTGAAATTTTATTTGATTTTCTATTCTCTAAGCTGAGAAACAGTTTTATACTAGAGGCAGGATAGTGTCATCATCGCATTTATAAAATAGAATTGATATTTTATTTAGGTGCCTCCATTTTTCCCCACTTGAAGGAGTTAATTGAGGTATCCACAGGGATCTATGATGATTGATTAAAGAATTTCTGAGAATGGAAGTGTTGTCAAACTGAGTTTGGTTACATTGAAATGGATATATGACAATGAAAAGTTCTGTTAAAGGCTTACAGAATGCAGAGATTATGGCATAATTTTTTATTTTCCACTGTATGTAACATATGCAAACTTGGATAGAAATAGTAAAATATCGTGCGAGTTCTCTTTGCTGACGTGGTTCTTGGTTGTTTCATATTCAGGGAATTGGAGCGCATAGTTCTTGTGCATTATCGTCAAACATCTGAGGTTCTTTATTTCTCCATCTCTTGTTTTCTGTTTTGTAGTAAATATTCCTTTGGTATTCCTTCTGGATGCTGTGGTGAGGAAAGCTGAATTTTTTTTTACTAAATTAATTTTACTCATGAAGTGTATTGCATGCTTATTTTCGAAGTTCATGTGGTTTTCATAAAAAAAGACATCTGTTAAGGACAAATAAAAAGCCTGCGTTAGGTTAATCATGTTCTTTCTCTTGCTCATGATTGTTATGAATATTGTGTATATATTGAAGAGGCCCAATGAGTAATATATATAGGGTGTACAAGGGGTGCATGCCATATACAGATAAGCAATAAAAAATAATCATATCTCTAACACCCCCCTCAAATGTAAAGCGTATGCAATAACATTGCATTTGGAAAGGGTTGATACTAAAATATAAAAAATCTAAAATCCGAGTCTTGATGATGTCGTCGTAGCATGCAGCTCTTGGAAAATATCTCGATAAAATATCTCCTCCCATCTGGGGTCGTGCGACAGCCCATAAAACACAAGGTGCAGGAGTAAAGTCGACCACGACAACATGACGTAGAAGATGATGAAACCGACAAATAGAGAAATCTGTCAAATCAAGCCTAATAGGAATAGATAAAAGCATGGCGGCGCAGATCGTAGCCCAAGACGACGGCGGCGTAGTGTACAAGAAGCGCAGCGATGCACAGTGCAAAAGAAGCGCAACACAATGAACAAGAAGCGCAACAGAGGCGCAGTGCAGAAGAAGCGCGGCGCAATGCACAAAAAGTACAACGAAGACGCAGTCGCGGAAGAAGCGTGACATCCTTGAAAGCTTGGGGCGGCGGATCTGCAGCAGCTTGAAGAAAAGAGCAGCGGTTGCGGTCATGCTAAAGAAATTCCTATACTTCTATGACTGACGGCCCGTGCGTGGGAGGCGGTGGACACCGCCGAGCGACCAACCAGGGCGACGTCAGAGGGCATCTTTGCGAGGTCATCATTGAGGCGGAGCTGTCGGGCGGTGGTTGCAATCTCCATGGTGAGGTCGTCGTGGTGGAGGCGGCACAGGAAGTTGGCGTCCCAGGACACGCGACGCAGCTGCGTGATCAGGCGAGGCCGCTGGATCAACACGGGCATGGGTGGCGCACCAGGCACGGACGGGATCAGAACGGGCCGCACGCACGGCGGTGGCATGATCAGTGCCTGCCGCGCACCAGGCGACTGCAAGATCAGCACGGGTGGCGGCTGGAGGCTGCCCCCGGGAGTAAAGATCGGTCCTCCCAGGGGCAACGGCAGTGGAGAACAACGAGAGCCTAGAGGCGGTGGCGGCTAGAGTAAGCTCTAAACCTAACTTGGCTTTGATACCATGTTATGAATATTGTGTATATATTAAAGAGGCCCAATGGGTAATATATATAGGGTGTACAAGGGGTGCATGTCATATACAGATAAGTCAATACAAAATAATCATATCTCTCTAACAATGATATTGTACAGTAGCCTTTTTGGTATTCTCTTATGCGGTTATGCCGCATTGTTGGATTTGGATGTGCAATTGATTCTAAGGTCTTAGTGGTTGGATGCCAAGAGGCAATGATATAGCCTGCAAACTTGAAATAACATCTGAAATTCATTTAACTACTAACTCTTCAAAACTCAAGGACCACATTCTATATTCATTAGTGCTAGCATTTCTATTTACTTCTGACATGACCCGATGGAACCCTCGGTTCTAACTTTTATTTAAAGAGTTGTTAGATTAATGGCTGAACAAAGCATTATTTGTTAAAGGTGTCACGGGACGGGAGTCAAAACTGTAAAATAATCCTGACCATGTGGTTTCAATGGCTGTTTACTAGCAAATGTCTTGTATCGGCATACAAGAATCCTGAGCATAGCTGAAACTGCATACCACAAAACTTGACAAATAAGTTGTATCTTTCTTTCACAAAGTATAAATATATGTTCTATTTTGCAAGCATAGTAGACCAAGATGCTATAGGTTCTGTTATTCTGAGTCTCTTAATCTGGTTCCTCTTGATCAGGAAAATGTCACAGTACCTCCGAACGCAGAAGCCGAAGTTGCAGAAGTGCCTACAATGAATATGATTCATTATACCTCTCCTCTGACTTCAGCAGATTCAGCCTCTGCTCATACTGAGCTATCCTGCTCTACTGCTGCACCGGAAGAAATTAATTCGCATGGTGGCAGAGCAGTTTCTAGTGGTGAGACATGCTTGAACCCCGAATATGTGTTGGATGTATATGTACTTTGTTGCCAACTTCTTGTTCAGAAAATGCTATGCTCTGGTGACCCAAAAGTTTAGCTTGTTTTAGTTTTTCTATACTTTTCCATAGCATGATATCATAATCTTTGTAGGGTGTTCTGCTGTATATGCCTTACAAATTCTACTACTATACCTTGGATTGTTCACTATGCAGAAACTGACGATCATGGTTCTAGCCTGGAGGAGATCAACTCATTTTGGGCAAATCTATTGGAGTCATCCATGCAAAATGATACTTCTGTTTGCGGTGGGATTTTTGACAAAGCTGCAATATTTGATATTCCTGTGGTAGAGCTTGTAATCCTGCCTTTTTATGTAAAATAGGTGGATCTTTGGCGTCCAGTCAGCAGATTAAACACGGGACGAGGGATTCTAGAAATAACATCATGAATACCAACACGGCAAGTAGTGTAAGTGAGCCGCTATAACATATGGTTTTTAAATTGCAATGCTACATGATTGAAATTGTGCACAAAATTATTGGTTCATTGCATTGCTAAATTCACTATAATAACTGTTACCTTAATTGTTTCGTTCTTCTTCTTCGTCACTTTAATTTCAGAACAGCATATATGGTAGATGCTTACTCTGGAATTTAAGAGGAGCACTTGACTTCTTGCAATTCTTTGTCAATACTCACGGTCTTTTGTATGTATGTTAATTTATGTGAATCTGCAATGTTTACTATGTGTGAACTTATAGGTCTTATATCCAGTCATAATATATCCATTATAATGCATAGTGGTTATTCTGCCCATCTGGTTATGTGCTGCAAAGAGGCCGGAAGAACAGCAATCTTTATGTCTCCATTATTTCCCTGTTCTTGAGCTAAAATATGATTTATCCTTAATCCATTAGGGGCCTCAATGATAAACATGTGTATATGTGGGTGTGCATGCTCCTGCATTCTTGTGTTGTGTCTCTGCGTACACACGTGTGCATATGTGTATATGCACATGGGTGTGAATTCATGATGCTTGTCTCTTTGTGTACCTTTGTTGGCAGCTTATAGCCTTAGATGGATCATGGATCACTATTTTTTTCTGCAGGCTATCTTTGTTCCACCACTTAATGTTCCTGGCTTCAATGAAGTACCTGCAAGTTACTTCGGAGATCTGAAGCATCAAGGAGACCAGTCTCACTCTCTTTTAACATCAGATCTAGATTCTCAATCAGAGCAATTTGTAAATTCTTTGGTAAAAACTCCAGTGGATGGTAACATTCCTAATGATGTGCCTGCTAGGCAGAACAGTCTTGGACTGTGGAAGTACTTGGGCGATGGCGGTCCTTGTTTAGGGGATAATCCAAGCTCAGCTATACAGAGCTTCCATCCAATGACCAACAAAAGACTCTTCAACATCACTGAGATCTCCCCAGAATGGGCTTATTCCACAGAGAACACCAAGGTTTTTCCCTTTCATATTCTACTGAACTTCCATGCTTTTTATTGTGTTTTGATTCTCGAACTGTTCAATTATGGCAAAGTTCTGCTTCATATTCATCTGTTACCAATTACCCAAATCATTGTTTTTACTATCTACCTGGTACCTCCTAGTAGGGTGGTCCTTTTATAAATCATAACTGCAATGTACTGAATGGATGTATTATAGAACAATTACATGCACATGTGCTTATATATTTATAGATTGATATTCTATTAAGTGCAAAATTATTGACGGCTGCTGAATTGTAGGTCCTGGTGGTTGGATACTTCCATGAGCAATACATGCATCTGACTGAAACCAATATGTACGGTGTCTTTGGTGACAAATGTGTTGCCGCAGATATTGTTCAAGCTGGTGTTTACCGTTTCATGGCTGGACCACATACACATGGACTAGTGAATTTTTATTTGACTTTGGATGGGAAAACACCTATCAGTGAGATTTTGAGTTTTGAGTATCGTATTGAGTTGATGCCGGCGGAGGATGAGTACAAAAAGTCCAAGCTTCAGATGCAGATGAGGCTAGCTCGTTTGATGTTTGCTACAAACAAGAAAAAGATTTCACCAAAGTTGCTTGTTGAAGGTAGCAAAGTTTCCAATCTCATCTCAGCATCGCCAGAGAAGGAATGGTTGGATCTTTGGAAAATTGCTAGTGATTCTGCAGGCACGCATGTTCCTGTTACCGAGGGCTTGCTTGAACTAGTGTTGCGAAATAGATTGCAAGAATGGCTTCTTGAAAAAGTAGTCGAAGGCCATAAGTCAACTGGCTGTGATGACCTAGGGCAAGGACCTATCCATCTGTGTTCTTTTCTAGGCTATACTTGGGCTATTCGCTTATTTGCTTTGTCGGGATTCTCCTTGGATTTCCGTGATTCTTCTGGTTGGACAGCTTTACACTGGGCTGCATACCACGGGAGGTATCCTTATTTTCTGAAATTTCTAGCCTTTCTTTTGCTGACTAACATGAAAAGTAGTAGAACAAGGAAACAATATCATTTCCTATATGAGTTCTGGCAACTGCGGTGTATTTGTTAAATTTAGATGTCAAACTTAAATTGGAGCTAACTGGCCAAAAACTAAATACCAGCTGCCAGACAAAATGACCCAAATTTTGTTTTGAAGAACCCGGTACATTTGGAAGGGCCTAAGTGAGAAGAATCTCATAAGCTGTGTTTTCTTTTCTATTAGATAGTGATCTCAGGCACATTTGATTGATTTTTTCTGGAGGTGACTAGTAATAGACTAATAGGTGATATTGGATACATTTTGTGTTGGAATAGAGTCAATAGACTGTCTCATATATTTTTATGACCATCTTGTTACTCAATGTTTTTTTGTTCTTTTGGCAGGGAAAGAATGGTTGCTGCTCTTTTATCTGCTGGGGCAAATCCAAGCTTGGTTACAGATCCTACTCCCAAGTCCCCTGGTGGATGCACTGCTGCTGATCTGGCAGCAAGACAAGGTTATGATGGCTTAGCTGCATATCTCGCTGAGAAAGGATTGACTGCACATTTCGAGGCCATGTCATTGCCCAAGGATATTGAGCAATTACCGGCAAAGAGAAGACTAACAAAACTAAAAAGCGAGAAGTCCGAGAACCTTAGTGAACAAGAACTTTGCTTAAAAGAATCTTTAGCAGCCTACCGAAATGCTGCTGATGCTGCCAGTAATATCCAAGCTGCACTCAGGGAGAGAACTCTTAAGCTTCAAACAAAAGCAATTCAATTGGCCAATCCTGAGATGGAAGCATCTCAGATAGTTGCTGTTATGAAGATTCAGCATGCATTCCGGAACTACAACAGAAAGAAAGAGATGAGAGCTGCTGCACGAATACAGAGTCATTTCCGCACATGGAAGACAAGGAGAAACTTCATGAACATGCGAAGACAAGCTATCAGAATACAAGTAAGCTTTTGCATATTCTTATTGCGTGTTTTGATTTGTTAGTTTTCTCTTGGGGATTGATTGCACAAAATATTTGCCATACTGCTGAATAGCACTTATGGTTATTCAATGTGTTTGGAAGCACAAGGGCAGTCTTTTGACAGTTTAATATTCTTATTTTTGGATAGCAAATTGCAAGTTTTTCTGCCTCGTTATCTTGTATACATCATGTGTGTTGATATTATAATGATTCCATTGTTTGCTCAGGCTGCATACCGAGGTCATCAAATGAGAAGGCAGTACTGCAAGGTAATATGGTCTGTTGGAGTCGTGGAGAAAGCAATTTTGCGATGGAGAAAGAAGAGAAAGGGCTTGCGTGGCATTGGAACTGGAATACAAGTAGCAATGGCTGTGGATGTAGAACCAGCAAGCACTGCAGAAGAAGACTTCTTCCAGGCCAGCAGGCAACAAGCTGAGGACAGGTTTAATAGATCGGTGGTACGTGTTCAAGCTCTGTTTCGTTCGTATCGGGCACAACAGGAGTACCGGAGGATGAAGATTACTCATGAGGAGGCCAAGGTATGATTTTACTTTCTCCAGTAGACATGCATCAGCATGTGACAGCTTGTGAAAATGCCTCTCTAAAATTCTAAATTAAGTTAGCTTCACAGAAACAAGTGTTTTCAACTACAGCCGTGACTCTGTTGGCAATGTTTGCTGGTTTTCATGGGCTTATGCTTATTTAGCAATTCCAATATGAATGCAAATGTTCTGAATGGAGTGGACCTGTGGCCTGTTAGCGGTAATATTGTTGTTGATGCTTGTTATGAACACTATCAGAATTTCTGAGTTGTGTGCTTGTCATGGTTTTGTGCAGCTGGAGTTCAGTGAAGAGCAGCTAGGACAGGCATGCAGGAGCTGAAAGTGGCATTTTAGGGACTGCTAGTTCTTCTAATTATTCTCTTGCACATTGGAATGAGCAATCACAAACAGTTTGCTGATGATGTACATTTTAGGACCATCTGATGCCTTCTGGTCAGTCTGGTTGATGTATTTGCTGTTAGCCTGTTGCTATGGTTTGCATTTAGCTGGTTTTAGTTGGGTGAAAATGGCATGTGCTTCTAAGTATATGTAGATGCAAGCACAAATCAGGTTGTAAATGCTAACAATAAGCACCACCTGAGCCAATGACCAGAGAGGTGATTTTATCCACTGCTATGTCTGCCGTCCTCCTTTTCTTTATGTTGTCATTTTTCTTCTTCCGGATCTCCTTGATCTTGTACGAAATCGTACGCTAGGTCTGCCCACTGCCGTCCTTGTTTGCTTTCACCAGCAATTGGACAGTAGAATATGCTCTCAATTAATATAGAATACATACTCTCACTTCCAATATACTACTTAAACAAATATATTATACTTCTTTATCGAGATATGCACATGTTGAAAAACGGATATGACTTTCTCCCTCGACCTCGCTCCCCTTACCGCTGCGGTGGGGCCTCTCTGCATTGCTTGCACTCTACCATTTTTCTATTTTTCTCTTAGCTTTCTTTTGGGTTCTCGACTGTTGAGATCGGCGTGGTCGGCGATAGCTGCTGGTCGGGAAGGGCCGTTGTTGGCTTAGGTTTTCGTTGGGCATCGGGCGTGCCCTCCTCCGACACAGTTTTAGCGTGACCGCGGTGCGTACAGGTCCCAGATTCAGATCGGGGCGGTCTGCGCCATAGGTAGCATCCTCATCAGTGTGGCGATGGTCGAGGTGTCGGACTGGTAGGAGGCAGACGAGGCTGGCCGGCATGGGCATTCCCCTGCAGCTTCGCCCTTTTCTTTATATAGTTTCTTCTCTTGCCGCTGTGCCAAGGTTCTGGAGCCCAGTGGTGGCTCCGGACGGCGAGCGGTCATCGGTTTGGCCAAAAGGCTTGTCGGCATTGAGGTCAGCGAGATTCCGTGGTGGGGCATCTTCTGCTGTTTCTGGGTCTGTGCATGATGGCGCTAGATCTGGACGGCGGGAGGCTGGCCCGGGTGGGATCTGGTGGCGGTGCGGGGCGTGGCCTACGGTGGCCGTCGGCCTCCCTTCAGAGGAGTTTGTGTTTGACCGTGGTTTCACGGATGTGCTAGGTTGTGGTTCATGGCTGCATTGGACAGTGGTGGCGATCTAGCCTTCACTGGTTGGATCTGGCGACGAGGAAGTATTGCGGTGTTGTCTTGGAGCACCGGTACTTTCTCTCTTGGGTGAAAACCCTTGACTTGGCCTTCAGTGGTTGGATCCGGTGACGACGATGTACTGAACATTGATCTGGCCTTCACTAGTTGGATCAGATGACGAGCGTCGTGTCCTTCTTGAAGGCGTTGTCTTGGAGCACCGGTGTTTGCTCACTGGGGTGAAAACCCTAATCTAGCCTTCGTGGTTGGCTCCGACGACGACGACGTTTTAAGCATTGTTTGGGGTGAAAACCCTAGATCTGGCCTTCATTAGTTGGATCTGGCGACGTTTTCTGTGTCGTTTCCCTCCTTGGAGGCATCACTTTGGTGACTTGACCCTCAAGCACCTTGTTGCATAGCTACTGTTCTTGTGTCGTTGCGTTGGTGGATGACCCGGTGTTTACCGGCGATAGGGATGTGTTGGATGAAGGAGAAGCTAGTTGTCACCGGCGGTGGGCCGTTCCCGATGCTGGCCACAACATGACAATTTGTTTGTCATTTAGTTCTTGGTCTGCCTTTTGTAAGCTGATTTGTTCGTTTGTAATAAATTATGGCTCTGTGCATCGTATGATGCAAAGGCCGGGAGGCTTGCCCTTCCATTATCTAAAAAAATATACTTCTTTATCACTTTTATTATATTTAAATTTCAATTATAAGATCTTCCAATACGACTTGATTGAAATTTTTCATTGGAACTCTTTATTTTTGCTATATACCCTTTTTCATATATAAAAGAAGTATATACACAAATTTTGCAATAAAAGGTAGACTTTAATGAAATTTATCATAAAACTCACTTTGAAATATCTTATAATCATAATTGAATAATATTCAAATGAATAAAGATGCATCATCACATGATTTAAGTGGTGTATGAGAAATTAGAGTACGTCCATAAAGTAAGACGACATCATAAACAGTAGTACCATCTCATCAACCGGTGTGGTACAGCATGCAGTAAAATAGAATCTGGTAGACGCCTAAATTTAGCTTATTGGAATATAGGTGGTAATTTCGAATTAAGATGGAGCCCCGAAAACACTGTTCAAATTAAGAGTTGAAATTAATTGAATGGTTGATTTAAGTCATGCCGATATGTTTTTACTCTCCTTCCAGCAGCTAAACATCCCGACAGCAACTGATCAAGTAGTAACGTATGGACTTACTGAACTATATTTCCATTGAGTACAAGTAGAAAATATCCATGCATGAAATAGAGTGGTAGATAGCAAACATAATCTCCTATCTATTTTTACAACTTCAAATTCTTTTGGTGGTTTTCAAGATTATGAAAAGTACGATTATATCAACTTTCTATTCCTTTAATTAATTATATGTAAGTAGCCTATTTCCCAATCAGGGTGTCAAAGAAACATGCTTGTCTTAAAAGTTTATTAAACCCTTTAAAATTTAGGCCTACTAGAAAAAAAAGGAATTTCGGTTTGTAGGAAATAGTGCAAATACCTGAAGATAATACATCGTAATTCCTGCATCCCAAACGGGGCATTGCTTTGGCATCGTGCACATTTTTGCCATGTTGGAATTTCATTCGAATTTAGCAGGAAACAGGGCTATTCCTGCGTTCATTCGAAATTCATACATTCCCAATGGGGCTCAAGTTAATTTCTAGACAGAAGGTAATTACGGGAACGTACTACTTATCAAGATTATACAATCATTCTTGTGATAATATACTACACTTAGGGCATATTTGGCAGAGTTGTAGCTTTTTTGAAAAGTAGATTCCGGCTGGGCTGCAGTGCTGAACGGCTGCACCATTGAACGTCTGACCTGAAGAGATTTGGTGCTTAGCTGTCTGACTTTTACATAGGCAGGCTACAGCTTTTGGGATGGAAAATATCTGAAATACCTCTGAGGTAAATGATGACTTGTTTGATGTCGTTTAACGGTAATCAACGTAATTGATGGTAACTAACGACATCTAACGATAATTAACGTAATTGACGACAATTGACGACAACTGCCGCAATTAAATTGATAGTAATTAGCGATAATTAACGTAATAGACTGCAATTAACAACAATTAACACAACTAATAACAAGTAAAACAATTAACACAATTATTGTACTAAAGCGATTAACGATAATTAACACAATGGATGACAACTACATCAATTAACAACTACTGCGATTAACAACAATTATTACATAAATAATTACAATAAACAATTACTAAAAATTATTACAATAAAAAATATTAAAATAAAAAATATTACATAAATATTTATTTTACAACAAAAAAAGGAAAAGAAGGAAAGGAAAGAAAAAAAAGCCAGTAGTGGCTAGGGTTGGGCTGCCGCCGACGCCGACGCCGGGGGAGGACGACGGCGGCGGCGACGACGGTGGGGGAGGAGGAGGGCAGCGCCAGGCCGGGAGGAGGAGGAGAGTTGCGGCGGTGACTCGGGGGAGGAGGAGGACGGCGCCGCATTTGGGAGGTGGTCAGTGTCGGAGGCGCAAGTGGGCAACAGCGCTGGAGGCGGGTAACGTGAGCTATATTATCACGTTATACGGAGCTTCCGGCTTCCGAAAAAGCCCCCGCGACGGTTTTCGATTTCCGGCTTTATCACGTTATACGGAGCTTCCCGCTTCCGAAAAAGCCGGTGAGAAAAGCCTTCCATTTGAAACAGCTTCCGGCTTTTCCAACCTTAGGATCTAGATTCCTAGAGAACATATAGGTCTTTCCGATACAGAACGTGACAATATAGCTCACATCATCCTGTTCTCGAAGCCCGCCTCTTTCTGATGACCTTACACTACGGTTCCTGTATCTCACAACTGAACATGTAGCCGAGGTAAGGCGGCACATGGGATCTCCATGGCAGGATCTCAATTTTCTTCCGAGGTCTAACACTTGTAGATATGGCTTGTTGTATCGGCACAACCCCAGGGACGTCGATCTGGCTAGAATCTATCCGATACTGTCTGTGGATTCAGGGGCGGATCTAGAATAAAAATGATCGGGTGTCCCATACGTATCACACATATCTAATTATGAAGCAATGTTGTATTTAAATTAAAATAGTAATGTATTAAACAATTCTACATGACGTATAAAGAAATAGCCATCAAAGTGATTACCAAAACAAAGAGTACTACACTCCTAGTAGTAGTTTTGGTTAACTGTAGCAAAGTGAATAAATGATGGATAAAGTTCCAAACCATGGACAAAAGATAGTCGGGATCGGCAAAAAACAACATCTGACCTTGATAGCCTACAAAAAGTAGAATAAATCATTTAGTAAAATTTTAAGTAAAAGAATCATGAATTTACCGAAACAAAGATAAGTACATTACATTTTATATGTTCTTTCTACGCTCCCTTAAGTTCTGGAAGCGATGAATTACAGCATCATTGGCAACTTTCCCCATTTCGCATTTCTCCACATAGCAAATAAGACAATCTCTCAAGAAGTCATCGCTAATGCGATTGCGTAAATATGTTTTCACAATTTTCATGGCTGAAAAGCATCTCTCAACTGTAGCAGTGGCAACAGGCAACACTAGTGTTAGCTTCAAAAGTCGATAAACCAAAGGATAGCAAATATGTTTCCTTGTCTCCACCATTTTTTGAGAAAGGTCGCTAATAGTCTCTATGTTAGAGAATCTATCATCTGCACACATGTCGGCAATGTAGAGGCGAAGGTGGTGTTTAAGGTCCCGCAATTCCCCGTCATCAAAATCATTGGGATAAAATTTAGCTAGATCCATCAAATGCTCCAAATTGAAATCACGAAATGATTCTCTTGGACTCAAAGCGGCTGAGCAAACAAGCAATCTAGAGTTTTTCTCGTTGAAGCGACCATCGAGTTCTTGAAGTAACCAATCAAGAACATCATTAAAACAATCTACATCATAATGATGCTTATTGGTAATTCCAGATTTTTAGCGTGGCTTCTTTGGATTCACGTATGCTTCTCCCATTTCTAATTTGGAAATAGCATGCTTCTCACAGAAGGCATACACTTCATCTAAGATAGAATCACATCCATGCCTCCTAAGCTCGTCCAAATGGCTTTTGGTTGATTTCACACAATCAATGGCATTCACAATGTCTTGATCCTTCCTTTGTAGAGTTAATGACAATGTGTTTGTGATTATTAAGATGGTCAACATAAGTCGCAAATAAAACACAAAATCAAATGATGAAAATAAACTAAAAGCCCCATGCTTGCCTTCTATTTTTATCATCCTTGTCTTCTTGTTCCACATATTCTAGCACTTTAACAACCGTTGGGAACAAATCAACCAAACTCTTAAGAGTTTTATAGTGAGAACTCCAACGAGTGTCTCCGGTCTTTGAAGACAAAGTTCTTGATTTAACCTCGTCCCAGCTTTTAAGTAACCCACAACCTAAGGCCTCATGCACTTGTTCTCGATTGATATCTCTAATCTTATCCATTCTCTTGGAAGATCCACCAACCACATTTAGCAAAACAAATCATATCAAAAAGTTACCAATGCCTTTATGCTTTCTTACAACAACCACGACAACTAATTGAAGTCGGTGAGCAAAACAATGGATATAATATGTCGAGCTATTTTCTCTCATAATCAATGATTGCAAGCCATTAAACTCACCTCGATATTGCTAGCACCATCGTATCCTTGGCCTCTAACTTGCTTCAAGCTTAGCTTATATTCCGCAAATAAAGAATCAATAGAGGACTTGAGGTACGAAGAAGTTGTCTTTTTACATGAACAAGACCAACAAACCTCTCTTTAACAATTCCACATTTATCAACATATCTCAAGACCACAGCCATTTGTTCTTTGCAAGCCATATCCCTAGACTCATCAACTAGCAAGCAAAACACATCATGTCCAATTTCTTCAAGAATAAATTGCAATATTTCCTTTGCAAAACAATGAACTATGTCCTTTTGAATGCTTGGAGACACCATCAAATTATTACCTGGAGCATTGTTTCCCACAACCTTGCCTACAGTTGGATTCTGCTCGGCTGTATAAGCATGGAATTCCTTGAAATTTCCTTTATTGGAGGACTCATCAGACTCATCATGACCTCGAAAAGGCAATCCTTGCTTCAATAACAATCTAGCAACATCAACTGAGGCATTTAGTCGAGTATAATAAGCAATCTTCTCAACATTACTTTGGTTATTCAAAGCAACATAAATGTGTTGGTCTTGTTTCAACAAAGAATCACAATCTCTCTTTGCTTGGTTGTGAACACTATTGACATCTCCTACATGCTCCTTTAGTCTAAATTTTTTATTCCAACTAGACCAGCCAGTTGTAACAAATGCATCATACCCAGCTTCCTTCTTGTTGCGGCCTCTAAACAAGAAACAATAAAAACAATATGCTCTATCTTTGGATTCGCTATACTCAAGCCAACTCCCAAACTCAGCAAACCATTCAGAATTAAACCTTCTATTTTTACCGCCAATCGTTGAATATGGAAAATTAAAAGTACGAGGTTGGCAAGGCCCATTATCAATGTACTTTATTCTTACCACATCCTTTTGATTAGGAAGGTATTCCTCTATTCTTCTCCTTTTGCCGGGATCAAATTGAATCTCCTCTTCCCAATTGATTACTTTTGTAGGTGAAATCCTTGCATTAGTGGCATTATTTTCTTCATGGGAGGGGCCATGGTTCTGTTCATGTGATGAGACATCATTCTCCTCTCGTGGTGGAGCTTTCCTTTAAGAAACCTTTCCATAAATTTACTCACAATGTCATTTACCAATTATTTAAATACTCCATTAGATATTTGTACTATAGAATAATAGAAGCATACATTTGTAGTTAATTATTTAAAATTGTGAGGCTTACTTACTTGACATTGTGTCTCAACTCTCAAGTAGCCAAAACCTCACTAGGTATTCTAATTCCCACTACCAGAGTACCAGTCTACCACAATTGTAAACCACAATCCTAGAGGGTTTGAGAAAATCAACCAACGATTAGCAAATTGAATCCCTAAAACATAAAATTAGTAAATAGTAATTGTGCTTGATATAAATCGTATTACTGACTACCGAGAGAAATCGAAATTACCTAGTGATGGGTCAAAGAGCAAAGCGGAATGCCGCCATCGTAAAGGAAATCATCAAGGTCGGTCCTGCATGCTCACGAGTCACGAGCAACAGTTCCTACTAGTACATAGATGCCGGCACGCGGCACCAATGGTTGACTTGAGCCAACACCTGAAGACCAATGAAATAACTTGGTTAGACTTAGACATGACGTATGTTAGATGCACTACCTACTTCTGAAAGTAGAACTAAAACAAAATAGTATATCAAGAAGACAAGAACGACTAAACTATCAAAAACCAATAAAATGCAGTGCTTTTTTTCTGCGCAGAACGAAACGGTACCAATCACGGTGTGGTGGGGAACGGACAGTGCCTTGGCGAGGTGTCGGCCATTGCCCCCATTGGCTGCTTCTCGCCTGCTCTGGCGCGAGTTTGATTGCTGGTCTGCAGCTCTGCTACTCTGCTACTCTGCTGCACGCCGCCCCGCACCGCACGACGCCACGACCGATGGTTCGAGTAACCGACTGGCGACCCGCGACTGCTGGCCTCCTTAGCTACCTGGGCCGCGCCGCTTCTCCCGCGTGCACCTCCGCCGCTCCACGCCAAGACGCACGGCACACTCGGGCCGCCGCCCACTCCGGGCCACACCACGCGCGACGCACCTCGGTCTCGCCCGCTTCCCGGGCTGCCCCGCGCGCACGTTGTTAGCTGGCTGCGCCCCGACCGCCGCGTGACGCTCTCATTGTCTCGGCTAGGCCGGCCATGCGCGCATGGCCAGCTTCTTGCGCTCTTTGTCGCTTGTCTCGTCCGCCGGTTGGGCCGGTTGGTGACGGGTGTCCTTGATTTGGGCCTAAGAGGTGTCCGTACTGTTTATATATAGGATATATATATACAATCCGATTTCCGACCCGGTGTCCTGTGCACCCTGCTGGGCCTTACTGGATCCGCCCCTGTGTGGATTGCCCAATGTTGAGTAGCCATGTCTGTTCTCCGGAGATATGTAGGTGTGTTTGTGCTCCAAGTTTCTCTTGGCTGTGCACCAAACAGATTCCTCTGCCTCCATTCTCTGACGCGTGCATGGATCCTGCAACAAAACTGTGGCCTGACATTGGCTCTTAGTAGGCTGGCAATGATGTTTGCGATCATGAAAGTTCCACTCAGCTCCTGGAGAATCCCCATGGCTATGGATGCAAGCCTTGGTTGCACCTCGGGGTTCGCGCTTCCGAACAGGGGCGGCCCCAGCAATTGGGTAAGGCTGGGCGGCAGCCCGAGGTAGCCGACGCTAGCGACCCCCTCTCCTCAAACCTCAGTGACTCAGACTACCAGTGGCGGACCCTTGCTTCTTCGGTTCTTCCCGACAGACGGCCAGACTCCAAGGGCCAGCCGCAACGCCATCAGCCACCTTTCCACTCCAGTGTCCACAGTCCAAAGGAGGAGGCAGGAGGCCACAGCCCAAAGAAGGCCTACGACCCATGCCCAGCCCAGCTAAGCCCATCTGCATCTCATTACATCTCCCTGAAACTTCTTCCCCGGTTGGCCGGTTCCCCAAATCTCCACTCAGTCCATGAACAGACTTGGACCGTTTCTTCAGCTAAAGAACTCAAACGTGCATAAAGACGTTTAAGGTTGAGTAAACGTGGCATGCAAGACGTTCACATAAGTATGCGACTCATCTGATACAAAGATGAAAAACTCTTTAACATGATGTTTAATGTTGAGTAACCGTCGCTGGCGAGTCCAGTCCGAGCGGGTACCTCGTATACAATATTCAGAATCGTAAGAACGAATTAAGAACACAAGACACAACAATAGATTGAACACAGAGATATGAGGAGACTTGAGGGTCTGCTTTATTACTTCTCAATCGACGCGTTACAATGAGGAGGCTCCCTCCTTTATATAGGTATCAGGGTTGGATGAGGAGTCCAATTGGGCCAGGACACTCCGGAGTCCTGGGCCCGGTTTCTTAACACTCTCCCTTGGACACTCATCCAACATATTCATGTATCGTCAAAACTCCATAAAAACTCAGTGGGAAAAATTTAGAGAAAGAGTACATGACATGCGTTCCGATGCGTTGCACGAATTACCTCATAAAAATCTTAGCCGAGAAACTTCAAGAAAACTCGTCAAGAGAAAAAGAGTACAATCCACCCAATTTCATTTAATCTCCAGGATTTCTTCTTTGGGTGCTCGATCTTCGTGATCAAGATTCAACAATGAGTTCGTGAAGATTCTCTCCCTGAATTCTGCACTTCTCTAAGTCTTATCATTCCAATTCCACATATGCACCTTTCAAAGCTAGATGCTAGAAGTGACTTAGTGAATGAATCTGCAAGATTCTCACATGACTTAGTATGCAATACCTTAATTTCGTCCATCGTTTGTAATTCATGAGTATAGAAGAACTTGGGGTTGATATACTTTGTGAGGGGACTCTTCACATAACCCATTCGCTCTTGTGCAACACAAGCTGCATTATCTTCATAGATAATAGTGGGAGTTTGCACAGTATTCAATCCACATGACTGCTGGATGTGGTGAATCATCTGCCGAAGCCAAGCACATAATTGCGAGGCCTCGTACAGTGCTATGATTTGCAAGTGGTTCGTCGAAGTCAATACAAGGCTTTGCTTAGACGATTTTCATGGAATTGCAGTTCCACCACATAGGAATACATAGCCTGTTTGCGATTTGGTTGTATGCGGGTTCAATAGGAACTCGACATCTGCATAGCCATTCATAGACAGGTCTTGGTTCTTTTTGTAGAACAGACCAAGTTATTTGCTTCCTTGGAGGTAATCAAGATGTCCATTATTTCCTACCAATGCCTTTGGTAGGTTATGTACTATACATTGCTAATGGGTTTACGACAAATGTAATGTCTGATCTAGTACAGTTTGCTACATACATAAGTGCTTCTACTGCACTCAAGTACAGGAATTTCGGTCCCAGGACTTCCTCCCCCTCTTCTTTAGGTCTGTACGTGTCCTTGTCTTGCTGCAAGGATCTCCTGACCATCGGCACTTTCGAAGGATATGCCTTTTCAACACGTTCTGAGTGTAGGTTGGCTGATGCACTAGAATCCCTTCTGGGGTATGCTCAAGCTGCAATCCTAGGTAGTATTTGGTTTGACCCAAATCTTTTATTTCGAACTCCAACTCCAGGTAAGAGCTTGCTTTCTTAATACATTCCTGGGTTCCAATGATATTCATATCATCTTCATACACTGAGATTATACAAAATCCATACTTGGATCGTCGTATAAATACACAGGGATAATTCTCATTGTTCATGCAGCCTTTCTTGCATAGAAAGTCGCTTCAAGTGATTATATCACATTCTGCCTGATTGCTTCAGTCCATACAGTGACTTTCTGAGTTGCACACTGTATATATTTCTATTTGCTTTGTCTTGTTTCGGGACAGGCATACATTCAGGTATCTTCATATAAATGTCCGAATCCAAATTTTTATAAGGTATGTTGTTACCACATCCATCAATTTCACTTTTAACTTCAAGTTCACCGCCATTGAGATAAATATCTAAAGGTAATTCCGCCATGACCGGGGAATAGGTTTCTTCATAACAATCTCCTGGACATTAAGTGAAATCTTGTGCAACGAGTCTTGCATCTTTCATTTCTCTTTCGAACAAATACCCACTTATACCCTACGGGGTGCACATGGGGAGGTGTGCGGCTTACAGGCCCAAACACCTCTCTTTTATTCAGAGAGAAAATTTTAGTTTCTATTGCCTTCTTCCAATCTCCTCAATCTGATATTTTCTTACATTTAGCGAGCGATGCAGACTCTGGATCAAGATCGATTATTGTGGTAATTTTCTTTGCAAAGTAAATATCGACATTGGTTGTTGGCTTATTCATAGATTCTCCCATGGTCATATAATTTATAGCTATTTCTTTATAGGACGATACTTCTAATACTTCTACTAGCTCACCGTTGCTTTCAATTGCGTGCCAAATCCCTTTAGTTTTTTTTCAACTCCGATGTGTGCACACATATCCATGCTGATGTCTCCCTTCATGAGGATGTTCAATTCTAGTATGCTTTTTCTAAAGGTTCCATACTGGTGTCAGGTGTCATCTGGCTCCCCTTCTGGTTCTGGGGAACTTCGGTGATCGGCTGTATTAAGTCCTTCTTATCTTTTTTCACCAGGCGTCCCCTGTTACTTCGGATTCGACGGGCCAGAGTTCTAGTCGTTTCAGAGGCCTTAGGATGGGATTATGGATACCTTCATCGGTATTTCAACCCTCTCCGGTGCATTGCATACAGGCATATGCGAGTTGGTCACGCTCTTCAAATCACTAAAGTGGTTAGGCAGTTGATTCGCTAATGCTTGCAAATCAATTATCTTCTGGACTGCAATTGTCTTCTAGATTTCAATTGTCTTCTAGACTTCAATTATCTTCTGGACTTCTCTATTTGCTTCACTAGTGCGCGGGTCATATGCATGGATTTCAATTATCTTCTAGACTTCTCTATTTCTCGATATTTTTCATCAATGGTTGATTTCCTCCCCCTAATGCTGAGAAATAATTCTCATCTAATATGCTATCAGCGAAGCGGACTGTATGCAAATCTCAAGTCGTGGGGGTCCAAATACTTGATTATGGGTGTTGTCTCATAACCAACGTATATCTCAGACTTTTGGAGAGTGCCCATTTCAGCTCGTTGTGGTGGTGGTATAGGTTTATAAACCTTGCAACCAAACCTTCAAAGATGAGAGATTTTTTTGGTGTTGACCCTTGCGCTAGTTGCATAGGTGAATGGATGTTATATGCGTCTAAAATTGATGAGAGTTGCTGCATGCAGAACTGTGTGTCCCCAACATGTAGTTGGTAAATAACAATTCTACTAGTCCATTCTGGGTGTGGGCATGTGGTACGACATGTGTCCCCAACTTTAATTTTGCCTGTAATCAGTCGGTGCCATTGCCCCATCGCCAACAACGAGCCGTGAACCGAGTCTCCCTGAGCTCCTCTGTGCTGACCCCCATGCATGTCTCTGAACTGAAGAGCTACCAGCAGATGAGTTAGCTAAGTATGGTTATGAATAAATTGATCACCCATTTATGTTTGACCTATGAATGATGGGTGTTGTGAAAACTTAGTTGTCAAAACTATAAAAGTCTGTGAGATGAGCTGGTGTGCAGAGAAGATGGTGTATAGAAGAGGAATTTTGTCAGTAAAACTTAATTACATAAACCACTGTCTTGGCTGTCAAGTGTGAGAAGGTCTTTTGAATCACTCTTTTGAGTTAACAAATTGGAGGTTTGAGTTTAAGGAAAATCATCTAAATAAACTTTTCAATTCAGAAATGCTTGCTGTTGTAGGGGTTTGAATAGCAGTCTGAGAAGTTTCAGCTTTGTTAAAATGCTCCTAACTTGATCAGTCCTAGTAGCTAGAACTTTTTTGTTTCAGTTAGCCTTTAGGCAACTATCTAGTAGCATAGCCTTTTCTGGAAACATTTTTGGACATTTGAGTCAAATGGGAAGCTAAGTAACAACACCTCCAAACAGCAAATTTTACCAAATAAGCTTTATGGACAGAGGGACTCCCAGAGTGAAACCTTGTTCCTGTTAGTAGGCTGCTGGCCATTCTAAGTTTTTGTCCTTAGAAGTTTAATTGTTCCATTAGAGCTTTAGGTTTTAAGCTAACAGAGTCAAACTGAGTAGAAGTTGCTACTAGAATGTGTCTCAATAAGAAGTGAGCATTGCCATCTTTTGGGTAGGTCCAACATAGAAAGGGATTGGTCAGTATGTTATTCTAAAAGTCAAAACAATGTCAAATGATTAGTGCACTGTTATCATATAACTTGCAAAGACAAAGCGATAATCATTATCTGAAAATATTTGTTAGTAATTGGAGGTTAATTGTGAGTGGCAATTTAATATCAACAACTAGAAGAGTGAATCAAAGTGATTAGATGTTATTTGGGCGAAAGGTAGTAGTACTTGTTGGACCGAAAAGGCGACTAGATGGGGGGTGAATAGGAGCACGCTCACTTTTTCAACCAAGATCAGATCCAATACAAATTTCACTCCAATAGCTATGGAAGCTATGAAGATCAATATACCAGTACAACGGAAGACTAGTATTGAATCCAATCTAAACCCCGAAGCAAAACAACCAAAATCAACCAAAACTTAATTTCTAAGTGTAGGGCGGTCTGACCTCTATGTTAATGGCGGTCTGACCGGTCCATGGGCGGTCTGACCTCTATGTTAATGGCGGTCTGACCTCCAGCCTGATGAACAGTGAAATCAGCCCGAAAAATGAAGTTGCAAATAGATGTAACTTTTGATCTACAACTCCAAACTTGATGAAACTTGGTACACACCTTCTCTAGGATGTCAGGAACCTATTCCAATTGAAGATCGTGAAGATCTTTGGAAAAGTTACGACCTTTTTCAATTTGAGAAGTGGATGGTTCAAAACCGAGTCAAAACGAAAACTAGATCCAAAAACTTGCTCATTGGTGATTGATGATCAAGATGATCCTAGATGTGTTCCCACATGTCACAGCAAGCTAGATCACGTGAAGAAATCAATCAAAAACACGCGAATCAAAGAAAAACTCAAAATCACCAAATAGAGAGAAGAAAGGCAAATAGACACATCTTTGATCAAACTTTCTTTGGATTGATTTGATAGAGTTGTGGTTTACAGCCACTCCATCAATGGAGGACAAAGCTCAATCCAAGAGCACGAAATCAAATCAAAACTCTCTATAACCCTAACCTCCACTAATCCTCTCCCTAAGCCAAACTAGGGTTTCAACAATAATGAAAGGGTTGAAGGGGGTGCAGCCACCTCCCTCATCTATTTATAGTGGAGACTTAGACCTTCTAGAAGTTTAACTTAAATGGGCTCCCGTTAAGGCCCAACACAAACGGGTCACACGCACGCATTTTAAAGCGCCGTCTTCAACACCTCTTGACCTAAACCGCTTCTCTTTGCGTCATCTTGCGCCGCGGGTAGGCAAAAAGTCACCAAGGTGGTATTTGGTAAGATTACCAAAATACCCCTTCTCGGTCCTTCTCCGAAGACCGAGTCCATCTGCGTGAAGCACTTCGCCTGCTCCGCCACGTGTAGGTTGATCAACGGCTCTCTCCATGTCGGCAAGTCTCTCCCATCCGGCTCCCACCGAAACCACTATGGCACTTGCACCGACTCCGCGCCGCTTGAGCAAACCCGGCCGCACCAATCGTCTGTTCGGTCATCCTTGTCTATTCTCGCACCACACTTGAGTTCATTGACTCACCCGACATCGCCGATTGTTCGACCTCGCTCTCCAAGCCTAGTCCCGATCATCCTCGCCGCTGACCGTCGTTGACCACCAAGCAACCTCGCACAACAATAGACAAGCAAATCGAACTGGGAACAAGTTCTTCACAACTTGACCCACATTAGTCAAAACATGCATCATGCAACACATAAGCACCAAACTCATGACTTTGACCTCACAAAACAACATCACCACGGTTGGCTTACGCTCATAAGTGGAAATCGGTCGATCGCCCCTCGAGCCGGCCGGACCGCTCATCGTGAGCGGTCGTATCACCTCTAGCCGGTCGGACCGCTCCTCGTGAGTCGGCCGGACCGCCACAAGGACTTAGCCAATTTCAAGCCCCAAATTCAAACCTTCGAAAATTTAAAACTAATAGAATTTTTGCTTGAGACTCTAAAATTATGAGACCAAGTGCATTGGGATCCCCTCACTTGCCTACACCTCTATTTTTGGCCTAGTATATTCGACCATTTTGTCACGGCCGGTCCGATCACGCACATGGCCGGCCCGACGATTTGGGGTCGGTCGGACCGCCATGCTATGGCCGATCGACCGCCGTCCGTAAAGTCTGAGCTTTGTCGAAAACCCTGTGAAACGACAAACCATAAATGTCATTGCCAATTGTCACATCATCCTAAGATCTGGAGCATATCGCTATGATATCCACAATCTCCCTTGATGAACACATTGGCGTGAATCCGTAAAATGTAATTTGGAGGTTTGAAAAGTAAAATACTTTCGTTTTGCACAATGGCACAACTTGGTCCATAAGCAAGAGAAAGCAATGGAAATGACCAAGTTGTCATCGAATAGCGTAGGCATGTGAGATAAGACAAAAGAAAGCATAAAAACTTTGATTTCGAAAAGATCAAAAATCTCACTTAAGGTCCATATGAAAGAACAATTGTTCAATTGACCTTTGATCATTGTGAAGAGTAATAAATGCAATTCAAGTTCGAATTGTCAATAAGAAAATAAGAATGCAATCCAAAACTCCCCTCACTATGATCCTCTGATTTGAAAAAGTTCAAATTCTCCAACTTTCTCCGCTTATATAATCTTCTCCCCAACATCGAAATATCTTCTCCCCTTTACAATGGAGTCATCAAGAAATCACGCCTTCCTCTCATCCAGAGATAACAAATGCGTAATGAAGAGAGAAGAAAAAGAAGAAGAATGCATGAAGTGCAATGAAGTGACTTCATTTTTGAATTTTCCAATTTTTGATTACAAGAAACTTTGGAGATTACCCAAAAGAGCAAGCCAATATTTCTAATATTGCACAAACAACATATCAAGCCTAACAGCGCTAGCAAGATCATGATAAGACATATATATCAAAGCTAAGCACGAAGGCTAAAAAATAAAGCAATATATTTGATCAATTTAAGCAAAACTTCAAATTCAACAAGTTCATCAACAGGGATCCTAAAGTGAAACTGGCCATGTCAAAATGTCAAAGTGAGATAAAAAATCTTACAAAGACCACATTAAGAGTCAATCAGGTCCTGTATTGAATTATTTTGCTCAATATTTCTTGAAAGTCCATTTGTCAACAGTTTTCTCATATGTATTGAATATTGAAGTTGACTAATGATCTAACTTAGTGACAAGATCCTGAACTAGGAGCCATCCACAAAATCATCCTAAGCTTAGACCAGAAGTTGATTAAAGGTATATCTTAGTAAAGAAGATCATGGACTAGGAGCCATCCACAAACTCTTTCTAACCTTCTACTAGGGTGACAAATCTTGAGGTTCATATCATTTCTGACAAGCAATCCCCATGAGATCGTCTGGATCATCAAACTATCTCTGAGTTCATGTCTTTGAAAAGCAGTCTCATAAGAGTAGTTTGGCACATTTTAAGCATAAGACAATCTTGATTTTTTATTTTTCACAGGAGCAGTTTTAGAATCGCAAGAACACAAAAAGCTCAAGTAATGGTCAATTTTAGATTCAAGAGCTAACAAAGCAATTCTGACAGGACCAATGTCACAAAAGGAGCACTAATTGCGCAACTCGCTAAAACATCCACAAATTGTAATTTTTAGTTCGAGTTGTTTTAAAGTTCTAGCTCATATAGCAAAGACTTAGCTACACATGCAAAAGCATGATAATTCTAGCAAGTCAAAGAACTAGACATGGCATTGAGCAAGAATTGAAATACTAAAGCTCCAAAGGGTAATAGGCAAAGCTTCATCAATTTTAAAAGATAAGGTAAAATATTATATTACAATGCATCTTGTTGGATTTTTCATACCACTTGTTGTATTTTTCATATGAATGCAGTATGATGCAATGAGATGCAATAAAAAACCTAAAAACCTAAAAAGTTCAAAAAGATCAAAAAGTTCAGAAAAAGAACAATAAAAGATCAAAAGAACAAGGTAAGATCAGAAAAGATCAAACTCCCCCTCAAAGCAACCCATAGGGATAAATTACCCCTAACTTGCTTCTTAAGGTGGCAAACCTAGTTGGGTCTAAAGGCTTGATGAGGATATCAGCCAGTTGAGTCTCGGACTCCACGAAGTGCAACACAATATCACCCTTCTCGACATGGTCTTTAAGGAAGTGATAGCGAATGTCTATGTGCTTGGTCCTAGAGTGTTGCACAGGATTCTTAGCAATGTTAATAGCAGAAGTGTTATCACAGAAAAGAGAAACACTAGCAAAATTTAACCCATAGTCCTTAAGAGTGGATACCATTCACAAAATCGACTACAAAGAACTAGCAAAGCAGCCTACATATTCAAATTCGTAGTAGATTGTGCAACAGAGGACTGCTTCCTAGAAGATCAAGAAACAAGAGAAGTGCTTAGGAAGTGACAAGTGCCTGAGGTACTCTTCCTATCAAGCCGACAGCCCGCAAAATCAGAATCAAAAAACCCCCCGAATGGACAAAGAAGAAGAGCAGGAGTACCAAATGCCATACTGGAGGGTAGAGTGTAAATACCTGAATATGCGCTTAATAGCTTGGCGATGGAAAGCTCTCGGAGACACTTGAAACCTCGCGCAGAGGCAGACTGTGAAGTGGATGTCCGGTCTTGAGGCTGTCAGGTACAGGAGAGAGCCGATCATGCTGCGGTACTCGCGTTGATCCACGGCTTCTCCTTCCTCATCTGGATCCAAAGCAGTTGAAGTCGCCATGGGAGTGACGATCGGCTTGCAGTCACCCATGTCGAAGCGTTTGAGGAGGTCCTTATTATACTTCGTCTGATGGATGAAGATCACTTCCTTACATTGTTTGATTTGAAGTCCCAGAAAGTAATTGAGCTCTCCCATCATGCTCATCTCAAATTCCCTGGACATAGTCTCAGAAAAGCTGGAAACAAGAGCATGAGAAGAACCACCAAAGATAATATCGTCAACGTAAATCTGAGCAAGCAGGAAGTCATTGCCACGCCTAAGAATGAACAATGTCTTGTCTACCTTACCCATCTCAAAATCATTCTTAAGCAAGAAGGTCTTAAGCCTATCATACCAGGCTCTAGGGGCTTGTTTAAGACCATACAAGGCTTTGGACAGCTTGAAGACATGATGTGGGTTCTTGGAATTCTCAAAGTCTGGGGGTTGCATAACATAAACCTCCTCCTCTATGAAACCATTCAAAAAGGCACTCTTAACATCCATCTGATATAATCTAAAACCCTTAGATGCAGCAAATGCAAGTAGAATACGAATGACTTCTAGTCTAGCAACAGGAGCAAAGGTCTTATCAAAATCTAACCCCTCAACTTGGCTAAACCCCGAGCTACCAACCTAGCCTTGTTTCTAACCGCCACCCAGGTTTTGAATCACTCTTTTGAGTTAACAAATTGGAGGTTTGAGTTTAAGGAAAATCATCTAAATAAACTTTTCAATTCGAAATGCTTCTTTGTTGTAGGGGTTTGAATAGCGATGCGAGAAGTTTGACTTTGTTAAAATGCTCCTAACTTGATCAGTCCTAGTAGCTAGAACTTTTTTTGTTTCAGTTAGCCTTTAGGCAACTATCTAGTAGCATAGCCTTTTCTGGAAACATTTTTGGACATTTGAGTCAAATGGGAAGCTAAGTAACAACACCTCCAAACAGCAAATTTTACCAAATAAGCTTTATGGACGGAGGGACTCCCAGTGAAACCTTGTTCTGTTAGTAGGTCTTTGGCCATTCTAAGTTTTGTCCTTAGAAGTTTAATTGTTCCATTAGAGCTTTAGGTTTTAAGCTAACAGAGTCAAACTGAGTAGAAGTTGCTACTAGAATGTGTCTCAATAAGAAGTGAGCATTGCCATCTTTTGGGTAGGTCCAACATAGAAAGGGATTGGTCAGTATGTTATTCTAAAAGTCAAAACAATGTCAAATGATTAGTGCCTTTGTTATCATATAACTTGCAAAGACAAGCGATAATCATTATCTGAAAATATTTGTTAGTAATTGGAGGTTAATTGTGAGTGGCAATTTAATATCAACAACTAGAAGAGTGAATCAAAGTGATTAGATGTTATTTGGGCGAAAGGTAGTAGTACTTGTTGGACCGAAAAGGCGACTAGATGGGGGTGAATAGAGCACGCTCACTTTTTCAACCAAGATCGGATCAATACAAATTTCACTCCAATAGCTATGGAAGCTATGAAGATCAATATACCGATTACAACGGAAGACTAGTATTGAATCCAATCTAAACCCGAAGCAAAACAACCAAAATCAACCAAAACTTAATTTCTAAGTGTAGGCGGTCGACCTCTATGTTAATGGCGGTCCGACCGGTCCATAAGCGATCGACCTCTATGTTAATGGCGGTCGACCTCGGCTGATGAGCAGTGAAATCGGCCGAAAAATGAAGTTGCAAATAGATGTAACTTTTGATCTACAACTCCAAACTTGATGAAACTTGGTACACACCTTCTCTAGGATGTCAGGAACTTATTCCAATCGAAGATCGTGAAGATCCTTGGAAAAGTTACGACCTTTTTCAGTTTGAGAAGTGGATGGTTCAAAACCGAGTCAAAGCGAAAACTAGATCCAAAACTTGCTCGTGGGTGATTGATGATCAAGATGATACTAGATGTGTTCCCACATGTCACAGCAAACTAGATCACGTGAAGAAATCAATCAAAAACACGCGAATCAAAGAAAAACTCAAAATCACCAAATAGAGAGAAGAAAGGCAAATAGACACATCTTTGATCAAACTTTCTTTGGATTGATTTGATAGAGTTGTGGTTTCTGACCACTCCATCAATGGAGGACAAAGCTCAATCCAAGAGCACGAAATCAAATCAAAACTCTCTATAACCCTAACCTCCACTAATCCTCTCCTAAGCCAAACTAGGGTTTCAACAATAATGAAAGGGTTGAAGGGGTGCACCACCTCCCTCCTCTATTTATAGTGGAGACTTAGACCTTCTAAGTTTAACTTAAATGGGCTCCGTTAAGGCCCAACACAAACGGGTCACACGCACGCATTTTAAAGCGCCGTCTTCAACACCTCTTGACCTAAACCGCTTCTCTTTGCGTCATCTTGCGCCGCGGGTAGGCAAAAAGTCACCAAGGTGGTATTTGGTAAGATTACCAAAATACCCCTTCTCGGTCCTTCTCCGAAGACCGAGTCCATCTGCGTGAAGCACTTCGCTGCTTTCGCATGCGTGTAGGTTGATCAACGGCTCTCTCCATGTCGGCAAGTCTCTCCCATCCGGCTCCCACCGAAACCACTATGGCACTTGCACCGACTCCCGCGCCGCTTGAGCAAACCAGTCGCACCGAACTGTCCGTTCGGTCATCCTTGTCTATTCTGCACCACACTTGAGTTCATTGACCTCACCCGACATCGTCGATTGTTCTGGACCTCAGCTCTCCAAGCCTAGTCCCGATCATCCTCGCCGTTGACCGTCGTTGACCACCAAGCAACCTGCACAACAATAGACAAGCAAATCGAATCTGGGAACAAGTTCTTCACAACTTGACCCACATTAGTCAAAACATGCATCATGCAACACATAAGCACTGAAACTCATGACTTTGACCTCACAAAACAACATCACCACGAAGTTGGCTTACGTTCATAAGTGGAAATCGGTCTGACCGCCCCTCAGAGCCGGTCGGACCGCTCACTGTGAGCCGGTCGTACCACCCTCTAGCCGGTCGGACCGCTCCCTGTGAGTCGGTCGGACCGCCACAAGGGACTTAGCCGAATTTCAAGCCCTGAAATTCCGAAACCTTCTGAAAATTTAAAACTAATAGAATTTTTGCTTGGAGACTCCAAAAATTATGAGACCAAGTGCATTGGGATCCCCTCACTTGCCTACACCCTCTATTTTTGGCCTAGCATATTCTGACCATTTTTGGTCACGGCCGGTCCGACCGCCGCACATGGCCGGTCCGACCGATTTGGGGCTGGTCGGACCGCCATGCTATGGCCGATCAGACCGCCCCTGTCCAGAAAGTCTGAGCTTTATCGAAAACCCTGTGAAACGACAAACCATAAATGCCATTGCCAATTGTCACATCATCCTAAGATCTGGAGCATATCCCTATGATATCCACAATCTCCCCCTTGATGAACACATTGGCAGTAATCCAGAAAATGTAATTTGGAGGTTTGAAAAGTAAAATACTTTCGTTTTCGCACAATGGCACAACTTGGTCCATAAGCAAGAGAAAGCAATGGAAATGACCAAGTTGTCATCAGAATAGCGTAGGCATGTGAGATAAGACAAAAGAAAACATAAAAACTTTGATTTCCAGAAAAAGATCAAAAATCTCACTTAAGGTCCATATGAAAGAACAATTGTTCAATTGACCTTTGATCATTGTGAAGAGTAATAAATGCAATTCAAGTTCAGAAGTGTCAATAAGAAAATAAGAATGCAATCCAAAAACTCCCCCTCACTATGATCCTCGGATTTCAGAAAAGTTCAAATTCTCCAACTTTCTCCCGTTTATATAATCTTCTCCCCAACATCGAAATATCTTCTCCCCTTTACAATGGAGTCATCAAGAAATCACGCCTTCCTCTCATCCAGAGATAACAAATGCAGAATGAAGAGAGAAGAAAAAAGAAGAAGAATGCATGAAGTGCAATGAAGTGACTTCATTTTTGAATTTTCCAATTTTTGATTACAAGAAACTTTGGAGATTACCCAAAAGAGCAAGCCAATATTTCTAATATTGCACAAACAACATATCAAGCCTAACAGCGCTAGCTAGATCATGATAAGACATATATATCAAAGCTAAGCACGAAGGCTAAAAAATAAAGCAATATATTTGATCAATTTAAGCAAAACTTCAAATTCAACAAGTTCATCAACAGGGATCCTAAAGTGAAACTGGCCATGTCAAAATGTCAAAGTGAGATAAAAAATCTTACAAAGACCACATTAAGAGTCAATCAGGTCCTGTATTGAATTATTTTGCTCAATATTTCTTGAAAGTCCATTTGTCAACAGTTTTCTCATATGTATTGAATATTGAAGTTGACTAATGATCTAACTTAGTGACAAGATCACGAACTAGGAGCCATCCACAAAATCATCCTAAGCTTAGACCGTGGTTGATTAAAGGTATATCTTAGTAAAGAAGATCCTGGACTAGGAGCCATCCACAAACTCTTTCTAACCTTCTACCAGGGTGACAAATCTTGAGGTTCATATCATTTCTGACAAGCAATCCCCATGAAATCGTCTGGATCATCAAACTATCTCTGAGTTCATGTCTTTGACAAGCAGTCTCATAACAGTAGTTTGGCACATTTTAAGCATAAGACAATCTTGATTTTTTATTTTTCACAGGAGCAGTTTTAGAATCGCAATAACACAAAAAGCTCAAGTAATTGTCAATTTTAGATTCAAGAGCTAACAAAGCAATTCTGACAGGACCAATGTCACAAAAGGAGCACTAATTGCGCAACTCGCTAAAACATCCACAAATTATAATTTTTAGTTCGAGTTGTTTTAAAGTTCTAGCTCATATAGCAAAGACTTAGCTACACATGTAAAAGCATGATAATTCTAGCAAGTCAAAGAACTAGACATGGCATTGAGCAAGAATTGAAATACTAAAGCTCCAAAGGGTAATAGGCAAAGCTTCATCAATTTTAAAAGATAAGCAGAAAATATTATATTACAATGCATCTTCTTGGATTTTTCATACCACTTGTTGTATTTTTCATATGAATGCAGTATGATGCAATGAGATGCAATAAAAAACCTAAAAACCTAAAAAGTTCAAAAAGATCAAAAAGTTCAGAAAAAGAACAATAAAAGATCAAAAGAACAAGGTAAGATCAGAAAAGATCAAACTCCCCCTCAAAGCAACCCATAGGGATAAATTACTCCTAACTTGCTTCTTAAGGTGGCAAACCTAGTTGGGTCTAAAGGCTTGGTGAGGATATCAGCCAGTTGAGTCTCGGACTCTACGAAGTGCAACACAATATCACCCTTCTCGACATGGTCTTTAAGGAAGTGATAGCGAATGTCTATGTGCTTGGTCCTAGAGTGTTGCACAGGGTTCTTAGCAATGTTAATAGCAGAAGTGTTATCACAGAAAAGAGAAACACTAGCAAAATTTAACCCATAGTCCTTAAGAGTGGATACCATCCACAAAATCTGACTACAGCAACTAGCAGCAGCTACATATTCAGCTTCAGTAGTAGATTGTGCAACAGAGGACTGCTTCCTAGAAGATCAAGAAACAAGAGAAGTGCCTAGGAAGTGACAAGTGCCTGAGGTACTCTTCCTATCAAGCCGGCAACCCGCAAAATCAGAATCAAAAAACCCCCCGAATGGACAAAGAAGAAGAGCAGGAGTACCAAATGCCATACTGGAGGGTAGAGTGTAAATACCTGAATATGCGCTTAACAGCTTGGCGATGGAAAGCTCTCGGAGACGCTTGAAACCTCGCGTGAGGCGGTGTGAAGTGGATGTCGGTCTTGAGGTTTGTCAGTGCTGGAGAGAGCCGATCATCTTTGCGGTACTCGCGTTGATCCACGGCTTCTCCTTCCTCATCTGGATCCAAAGCAGTCGAAGTCGCCATGGGAGTGACGATCGGCTTGCAGTCACCCATGTCGAAGCGTTTGAGGAGGTCCTTATTATACTTCGTCTGATGGATGAAGATCACTTCCTTACATTGTTTGATTTGAAGCCCTAGAAAGTAATTGAGCTCTCCCATCATGCTCATCTCAAATTCCCTGGACATAGTCTCAGAAAAGCTGGAAACAAGAGCATGAGAAGAACCACCAAAGATAATATCATCAACGTAAATCTGAGCAAGCAGGAAGTCATTGCCACGCCTAAGAATGAACAAGGTCTTGTCTACCTTACCCATCTCAAAATCATTCTTAAGCAAGAAGGTCTTAAGCCTATCATACCAGGCTCTAGGGGCTCGTTTAAGACCATACAAGGCTTTGGACAGCTTGAAGACATGATGTGGGTTCTTGGGATTCTCAAAGCCTGGGGGTTGCCTAACATAAACCTCCTCCTCTATGAAACCATTCAAAAAGGCACTCTTAACATCCATCTGATATAATCTAAAACCCTTAGATGCAGCAAATGCAAGTAGAATGCGAATGGCTTCTAGTCTAGCAACAGGAGCAAAGGTCTCATCAAAATCTAACCCCTCAAGTTGGCTAAACCCCTGAGCTACCAACCTAGCCTTGTTTCTAATCACAGAACCATCCTCATTTTGTTTGTTTTTGAAAACCCAGTGAGTTCCTATAACATTATGACCATTAGGAGGTTCTACTAGGTTCAGGACCTTATTCCTCTCAAAATTCTCTAACTCCTCATGCATGGCATTGACCCAACTAGAATCGGATAAAGCATGTGATATATCGCGGGGTTCAAAAGAAGCTACAAAGCGAGAATGAGAATAGAGGTTTGGATCATGATACAGGCGAGTGACTCGCTCATGGAGATTACCTATCATCGATCCGGAGAATCTTGCTTTTGAATGTTCGGTGGAGGCGGTAGCCGGGCCGCGTCGTCGTCGGCGGCGTCTTTCGAGCGGCGATCGGGAGACGGGCGCTTGGCGGCAAGGCGTCTGGCGCGGCGGCGTGGCGGCGTTGGTGCGGGGCGGCTTCGGGGCCGGCGGCGTTGGCGGCGAGTGCGGCGTGTGGGTGGTGCGGCCGGGCATAGCTTCTCGGCGGGTGAGAGCTCCCGGCGGTCGGTTCGACGCAGAGGCACACAGGCGGCGAGCGGTCGGTGCTCGCCGCGGCTTCGGCCGGGCCGACGGCGGCACTTCTCCTCCTCCTCCTCTTCTTCTTCAAAGCGTCCGACGCGGCTGGTGGCCGGTGGAGAAGGCAGCCTGCGGCGGCCGGCGCCGGGGATCCGGTGGTACGGTTGTTGAGTGCGGTGAGGCCGTGGGCGGCGTTGCTAGCGTGAGGGCGGCGGCGGCGCGAAGCGGCAGCGGCCGTGCAGCGGTGGTCGGGCGGCTCCATTTCCCTTCCCTCTTTTCTGTGATGTGGTGCGGCGGCGGGGTGGTGCCATCTTTGGCGGCCGGCGGCGCCGTCTTTGAAGCGCGCGCGCGCGGCCGCGAGCCGGTGGTGGGCGTCGTGCGTGATGTTTCTGTGATGATTGGGTGACCGGCGGCGCGTGCGGGTGCGGCTCGGTGCTGGCTTCGGGCGGCCGGCCGGTGTTGCGTGGTGCACGCTTCTTGGTGTGCGTCGGCATTCTCCTTTTTTCGTACTGTCTATGCAATAATCTGCGATGCAATCCACATCCGATCTTTCATGCAATCCGCCGATCGGTATTGTGGCGACGACTTCAAGTCTGCTCGTGGTAGATTAGAACGGATTTGCACCGCAGAAAACCAATCTAGAAAGCCAAATTTGCAGAGATATGAGGGGACTTCAGGATCTGCTTTATTGCTTCTCAATCGACGTGTTACAATGAGATGGCTCACTCCTTTATATAGGCATCAGGATTGGCTGAGGAGTCCAATTAGACCAGAACTCTTCTCCAAGTTCTAGGCCAATTTCGTAACATTTAACATGGAAAGTAAGGAATGCAACAAGATTAAAAGGAATGCAACAAGATTAAAAACAACACTGGTGCACGCCAGCCACTTGCTAGTGATCTTCATCCTTGATTGCTCAGATCACCATTCTGGAGTCCGGACATAGTGCCCGTCGTGCTGAGATCTTTGATGAAATCGACGAGCCGCTCGAACTCCAATGATGACGACCCCCCGTCGGCGATGTCCCGCCTCACCTGCTGCGCCAGCGCTTGAGCCGACCTCCTTAGCTCGCCGGACTCCATCGCCTCCCTCACCATCCTCTCCAGGACGGCCCTGTCGCACACGTCCTTCATGTCCAGCCCCGTTCTCCACACGGCGCCCACGAACCGGCTGTTGATCTGCTGGTCGGCGAAGAACGGCCAGCACACCAACGGCACGCCCTCGGCGACGCCCTCCAGCGTTGAGTTCCACCCGGCGTGCGTCAGGAAGCAGCCCACCGCGCGGTGGCGCAGCACGTCTTGCTGCGGCGCCCACTCCACGACGCGCGCCTTGCTGTCTCCCGCCACTTTGACGGCTTCTTGGAGCACGGCGCTCTGGCTCGCCCCGACCATGTCGGGCCGGAGCACCCACAGGAACGCGTAGCCGGCGCTGACAAGCCCGGACAAGAACTCCGTGAACTGCTCAAGTGAAATGACGGCGAGGCTGCCCAAGCTCACGTACACGACGGACCGGTCGTCCTGGCCGTCGAGCCACGCCATACAACCGTCGTCCTCGCGCCACAGACTGGCGGCCGGCGCCGAGGACATGGCGTGGAGAGGCCCAATGGCAAATACATCGCGCATGCGCGGCGCGATGTGCGAGAGCGCCGACCGCTCCAGGGACGCCGACGTGTTGAGTATGAGCGCCCGTGCCTTGCAGCTGTGAGCGGTGCCCTTGGCAAGCAGCTGCAGCAAGGGGTCAACGTCGCCGGTTTCAGTGTGACGGCGGCAACAACTTGGAAGGTCTCGTCGCCGCAGGAAACCCTCCATCCCCGGAACGCCACGGACCGGCTCATCGAGGTCGCCGCCTGCAGGGAAGGGAACCTCGCCAAGCTCGTCAAGGTTGGGCACGGACAGGTATGCCAAGAAGCTGCACGCGCTTGCCGTGCGTAAGGCCAGCGCCGGCGCGCCGAGCTCCTCAGCAATGTCGATGGCGAACGGCATTAAGCCATCGGCCACAACGCACGTCACCGGCGGGAAGATGCCGCCGTCGGCAGCATCCGCATCGGCATGGCTCCCCGCAGGCAACAAAGAGGCGAGCAGTGCACGGTACGAGACGGTGCCCGTGGCCTGCAGGGACTTGGCGAGTTCCATGAGGTCGCCCACCGAGCGGGGGTGGTCGTCGGGGAGGCCGTCCGGGACGGACATGAAGCGGAGGCGTGGCGAAGCGGCGGCGGCCGCGGCCCGGTCAACGCGGCGGAGGTTGTGCTCCGTGTGCAGGAAGGTGACGTGGACGCCGGCGTCGACGAGGCCTGCGGCGAAATGGAACATACAGTTGATGTGGCCCTGCAGCGGCCACGGGAACACCAGCACGTGCACCGGCGCCATGTCCGTCGATCGGTGGCCTCCTCGCCGGGCGGCCGCGCAAACGGCAGGCTAGCTGATCTCGATTGGGTTCTTGTCTCCCACCCTTTCCTCTGTGCGCTCCCACTAACTCCAACTGAGCTAGCCGTTTTAACAATGGATCGCAACTCGATCGTCTTGGTGGCATGAATCGCATCGTTGTGATTAATTAGTGGAGTATCTTGCTGTAGCACACGCGCCCCATGTGCTTGCTGCTTGCTGGGGTTAGTAGACGTCGGCGCCTCTCCAAAAAACCATCCTTCCAAAGATTTTTTTGTAAAAGAAATATTTATTAAAGCTAACTTGCTTGAAACAGTTCAATTCCCGTGGCAATACACTGAAATTCTCGTGTTCCAAATAGCCTACTGTTTCCTTTTTCCCTTCCAAATCAGCTAGATTACCAACCGTTGGATTAACGTGCTTTCGAGAGAGAGCAAACCAAGCATGTCATGCTCATCCTGTCAAGTTCTAAAAAGTCCACCGCTAATTATGCTCAACACATCCTTCAGAAAAGGAAAAAAGTACGCTCAATACAAAGGTTTCATATTGTGTGTGGTGTTCAACCGGAAATATACGTGACTCCTCTGCGTGACTACGTTACTTCGTAATTCACACATCCTTGTTGAGGTTTCAATTAGACAGATAACTCTAGCACAAAATGGTTAGTACAAGTTATGAATGGTGAAGGGGTTTTGCATGTGCCCTTTTAAGTTTTTTCTTATCTATTTCAGTTTTGGAGAGAGCGATTCCTTGCCATCGACTACCTAAAAAAATAAGTTTAGAGATATAAACTGTGCCGAGTTCTGGTCTGCACCTTTGTGAAGAAATCTGTCAACTAAAGTTCTAAAAACACATATTGAAGAGCAACAATCTAGTTCTGCACCTGGGTCCGCATGTAGAAAGCATCAATACCAATATGTCTGGTAAGCTCACGCTTCACCGGATTGGTACAAGTTAGACACATATTGAAGAGCAACAATCTGGTTCTGCACCTGAGTCCGTATGTAGAAAGTATCAACACCAATATGCAGTAAGCTCACGCTTCGTAATTCACACATCCTTGTTGAGGTTTCAATTAGACAGATAACTCTAGGCACAAAATGGTTAGTACAAGTTATGAATGAGGGAGGGAGTTTTGCATATACCCTTTTAAGCTTTTCCTTACCTATTTCAGTTTTGGAGAGAGCGATTCCTTGCCTTCAGCTACCTGAAAAAAATTGTAAAGGGACAAAATAATAGGCCCAATTTTTCTTGGCTCTTAGAGTTGTGTTGATTTTTTTTGGCTTGTATTGTCATCTTATCCCGGACAGCTACCTGTCACCACTAGTGATGGGCATTGGGCCGGCACGGCCTGGACTTACTGTACTTCTTGTCGTATCGTGCTGTGTCGGTTCGGTCCGGTCATCCTGTCGTGTCAAGCCGTGCCGGCCTACCTTACCTCCGATCAGGTCCAGACATGGTCCAAAGCCCACCGTGTCGGGATCGTGCCGTATCTAGTGCTAATGGGTAATTCGGTGTTAATACCAATCTTGACCGTTGGATCTGAATTGAACAACCAAGATTAATGTGGACTCTCACCTCTAAACCATTTAATTACTTTGCATGTTTCCACCTTCAATGCACCTTTGTTAATGCGTCTTCATTAAACACCATGCATGCTCCCACCTCCAACGATCAAGATTGATATTAGCATCTTAGCACTGAATTACTCATTAGCACTAGATACGTTCCACACACACACACACACACATATAATTGTTCATATATATATATATATATATATATATATATATATATATATATATATATATATATATATATATATAGAGAGAGAGAGAGAGAGATATATATGTTCATAGTCATTTTGTGCTTGCAATGTATGTGCCGACATAGCCTAACTTTTTTCACCATTTTGTCTCGCAGGTGTTATGCACGCCTTCCCCTGAGGTCTACCGACTGCCCCAAGAAGTGTGGCCACAGCAACGAGGTGAGCCTTGTTTTTCCCTTTCATCAGAGTGTATACATATCGGCTATATATATCGTCGCTGATGTTCTTGGCCTTGGTCATCTTAGCACTGCCCATGCTCTTGGCTTTATTCACCGTAGCATCGTCCTTACTTCTTGGCCTTCGTCGTCATATCGCCAATATTTTTCTTTGCTGTTTGTTTCTCCGTAGCCATAACTCATAAGTTGGCATTGCTGTGCAGCATTCATCTAGATAGCTTTGTATCGATCTGGAAGTTAATTGAGCTTATGCCATGTCTGCTTTAGATTTGTATTGTGTATGTTGCTCCATATCTACTGTGCTAAACCATCTTCCCAAACAGTTTGTATAACATATATCTACTCGGATAGATTTCAATTATTGGCATCTGATAATAGAATTAAGTTGTTGCAACGAATATTTGATCATTGTTCTTTTATGTGATGTACTATTTCCAACATTCTTTTTTCAGCTGAGGCCAAAGAAAAAGCTGGTCTCCAAGCATACGTTCTGAACCATTGGAAATTAAAGCGAGCGAGGCCACCATCGAAGTTTGTTAGACCAGGTGGAAAAGATCATGTGAACTGGTTGTAGACTAATTTTATGATGATGAATAATTGACATTTGGGTTGTATTGATATTTGCGGTTGTGAAAGTTTCTGTTGTTGGATTTTCAGTGTGAGTCATCGGATCATGCCTTGTATCGGGTGGTCTAATCGGTGATACTCGATGATCCTTTTCGATTGGACTCATAGTACTGTAAATTCGAGTACCAAGTAATACAGTTCAGTGTACTGTAGATCTGAGTATTGTATCTACGAGTATTATAGCTCCGAGTATTGAATGCCAGTGTTCCGATCGAGTACAGTAGATCCGAGTACCGAGTGGTAGAGCTCCGAGTAATGTACTCAGTCGTAAGTCGAGGTGTGTATCGAGTACGAAGGGCAGTCAGAGTTGCATGGTCGAAGGTCAGGGAGCTATAGTGCACGATCGATGGTCGAAGCTACAATGACCGGTTGAAGGTCGAAACTACGATGGTGAGTCGATGGATGAAGCTACGATCTTGCGATCGATGGGTGAAGCTACGATGGTCGGTCGATGGGCGGAGCTACATTTGCGATCGAAGGTCGGCTACGATGGTAGTCGAAGGTCGAAGCTACAGTGATTGGTCGAAGGTCGAAGCTACAGTGACTGGTTGATGGACTGTAGTCGTAGGTTTCGTGGTCGGTAGTCGTGGGCTTCGTGCTAAGTGGTTGTAGATTTCTGGTAAGTGGTCGTAGGCTTTGCGATCAGTGGTTGTAGGTTCATGTTAAGTGGTAGTACGCTTATAGTAAGTAGACGTAGGCTTCGAGTGCTTCAAGTCTTGTTTTCTTCGAGTACCTTGAGTACTCGTGTTTGGTTGGCCAGCGGTATAACTGGAGTTTACACAGCGGTAAGACCGGTTTTACAGAGTGATCTCGAGTTGTTTTTTTATGAAAATTGGAATTTAAGGTTGTGGATGATCTGATTCGTGTTTATTGATAAATGAGAGTGTGATATGCGTGCGTGAACTGATATTGGTCGAGGGAGACGGTCATGGTCGATGACGAGGAAGACCGGAACTTGGAGGGGGGAAATCCAAGGTTCAGGTGGTCGTGGATGTCACGAGGTGGTCATGCTCACGCTGGAGCATATGGAGATCAAAGGTGAATGCATGATGTGTGGTCGAAGCTACAGGAGGTGTCGTCTTGGAGACTTCGACACGTGAAGAGTTATGGAAGGCGTTTCATAACTGGCAGGTTTAGAGATATTATCGTGATTTGAGGGTTCGGTTCCCTTGTTTCACAGAAGAGATATGATTATGTGTCTGTGTTGATAAGGACACGATTTAGCGCCCTATCATATAAAGGCCGAAAAGGTTAAGAGTAATGTGTGCTCGTGGGAGGCTTTTGGCGGCGACGGCTTTCAAAAGAGAGCTTTTTGGTACTTTCTTGCTAGGGTTTGAGGGGTGCCGTGAGAGCACTTTGTAGACACAAAACATGATTGAAAAATAATAGATCAGGTCGTCTCCAAAGAATTTCAGTCATCACTAGCGGTTTGTGCTTCTGTGCATTGTGTTCGACTTGTTCTAGTTCATATTCTTCGATCTATTCTTCTGTCTTCGACCAGCTCTCGTGTTGATCAGTTTTCGACTAGTTCCTGTTCCGAGTGGTTTTCGACTTGTTCTCGTCCATCGTCTTCGATCTGTTTTTGTTCGTTGCAGTGCATGAATCTCCTGAGGCGGAGGGTGGAAGAAATCTGATAGTCGGACTCTTTCGACTAGGTGGTCATAACTATCTCGACCAGGTCGATTTCATCTTCTTCGATTACGTACTGTGTTGTTCTCCCGATTGTCGATAATAGCATCGACTGGGAGAACTGTTCACAATAGTTTCAACCACTACGACGAGAAGATCAACTCGTACGAGTACATAGTATTCAGTTATCGGTTGAATACAGAGCAGATCCTTTTTCAGTAATTTGAAAAGAAAGCACTACAATCATTCTCCCCCTCTGATTGTCGTATCCGATCCTACAAAGTTTCATCCGAAAGTGACATGCATCAGTTGAATAAATTGTCTTAGCATTGTATCAGGGTTAAGTTTTGTCCTAATTTGAAGTTCCTGCTGGATGTTGGACCTTAAATTACACTTCAGAATAATCATGGACCTAATTTGATGCATGTAGTGGCATGCTAGTGAAAGTTCTACTGGATGTTGAACCTTTATTACTCTAGGGATACTTGGGTAGAAATGCTGGCTAATGGTGCTTGCATCTTTTGTCTGCAATGAGCTCTTGCCTGCTTCTAATGCTCTTTTATTTTATTTTTTTGGACTTGTCGCTATTGGTGCCTCACATGCTGTGTCTTACTGGATATATGTATTGTCTGGATGATCGCTGATCGGGTCACGCTGTCTCTTTCAAAGAAAATTTTGTGGCCTCCTAGCTAGGAAGCACTTGTTTATATCTTATCAGATCACGCTGATCTCTCTCTGGCCATTTACTTGATGTTCCCAGTAATCTGTGTGGTTTCTGCCAATATATATATATGCCATTGTGCTTCTCCTGTGAGTTTTGGATTTCGCACTTTTGTAATTTCTGAGTATAGTTTTTGCTACAACAGGTCAATGCAGCTGGTGGAACTCCATGACTGATGATATCGTCGGTAGTGCTCTTGGTTGCTTCCCGTTTTTCTTCTGTTCGAATTTCATGTGTTGGATTGAGTTGCTAACGAACAGCATGTCTTTTTATCAAACAAAAAGCTGCAAGCACCGATCTTGAGGTGCTATCAGCATCGTAACAGTGGTTTGGAGCTTCTCGCTGATCACGTGTTGCGAATTAGTTTGTCGTGTTGCCAACCAACCGATCAATAGCACGGATGGGGATCATCTGCATTACTGCTCTAAATGCAGAGATGCGCACCACGTAGAACGCGAGAAGACGAATCCGTTTGCGGTGACAGGGTAGGCAAAAGCTCGCCGACGGCGACAAAAGACAACAACGAAGACTTAAGGCGGCTTCTCGGGCTCGATTCAGCGACTTGACGGCGCGATGCGAGGGGATATGCTAGGGTTTTGAGGGAGGAGAGCGAGGCGGTCCTCGTGATGTGGGCTACAATGGCTTATAAAGGCTAGGATGGGAGAGTTCGAAGCGGAAACGGCGATGGCACCATGCGGGAGGAGACTGGGACTAAAGCGACCGGTTGACAAGCGGGTCCATCGACGATGGCGCGACGCAAAGCGGATCAGGCTGCAGCGCCGCAGGCGGCGAGCGCGGAATGGGCGGTGGCCCGGTGGGTGCAGGCGAGCTAGGTGGCGCGGAGCGAGGCTGTCGAGAAGAAAACGGGGTAGGCCAGCGGGTGGCGGGGAAAAGGGACTGGGCCGGACCAAATTCGCCCAAGAGGATTTCATGAAAAAGAAAGGATTTAGGAATTTTAGATATTTGACAACATGTTCCAAATTGTTCAAAAATTTATTTCCAATTATATAAATATATTTGTGGGTTTTTCAAATGAATTCTTCTACAAATTTTTTCATGCCCACTTTACACCATCTTTTCATACTCCATATTTTTTATTCTATTTCTATTGTGTTTCATGCATATTTGAATTACACGTTAAACAATCTCAGAATGTTTTGAATTATTTTTTGTTGAAGTTCCTGATGCTATGCAGATCATTGTGTGATTTCTTCATAATTTAATGTACTCTACATTTTTCTCAAAAAATCTAGAAAATCTATTGTTATATGTACTAGGCATTGTTTTCATTTAACTCGTTTTGACAACATGTTCCAAATTGTTCAAAATTTTATTTCCAGTTATATAAATATATTTGTGGGTTTTTCAAATGAATTATTCTATAAATTTTATCATGTCCACTCTACACCATCTTTTCATACTCCATGTTTTCAATTCTATTGTGTCTCATGCATATTTGAATTACACGTTAAACGACCTCGGAATATTTTGAAATTTTATATTCAAGTTCTTGACATTGTGCTAATAATTGTGTAATTTTACGTAGTTACTCACACTAAGTAAAAATTTACCACACTAAGTCTTCTAAGTCAAGTAAGGACATACACCGACTACACAACCATAACTATTGCTTTGCTACAGTAAGAAGCTACCATTCAGCTAATTACATGCTAATCACATTGCTAAAACTATAGCCGCATGTCGATAATAATTACCTTTTCTTGGTGCTCACAAAACAATGCACAACTTCTGCAACTACGCGAACTTCAACTGCTCCTGGTTCGCTTCTCCTTTCACTTCCTCTCTGATTCTCTCCTTCCTACCTCAATGTGAAAATACTAGCATACAGGAGAAAGCGACGGTGTTGGCCTCGTTTTATCACTGCTGCGCGGGGAGCAACGGGCGTGCAAGCCATTAGACGCATGGGGGCAGCGGGCGTGCAAGCCAGCAGACGCGAGGGGGCTAGCCATGCCCCATTGGGCATGCAGGCTAGCGCCACGCGGGGGTCGAGTGCGGGCGAGCGTCGTGTGGCATCACAACAAGCGCTTCGACTGGGATCGGCGCGGCGAAGGCGGTGGCGGCGGCGGGCACCCACCTCGAGGCCCGCCCGCATTTGCATGTGGCTCTGCTGCGTCCGTGGGGCACAACACCTTTGCTGCTGCTGTCTGCGGGCGCAACTACTGCGTGGTGCGGACCCAGAGCGTTGGAAGTCCTACTGTGATCACACAGCGTAGTAGGCGACACATGCCATCCTTCAAATCTGTCGTAACTATAATACGAGGATTTAGAATTTCGGATGGATACGACATCGACATTGTCCAAAATTCCATTACAGTATTATGTACTTTGAGAACGTGATGCATTCCTTGGACTATGAGACCATTGACAATCAGAGTGCCTGTAACTTCGAGTGAAAAAACAATCTGTCATGACTATAATCTGTTGCCTTTTATGCATGCACGTACAGTGCTCTCACAGTGTTGCAGTACACTATACAGTACTACAACACTGTATAGTGCGACGACACGTGGTTTGTTAGCACCTTCGTGGCGACACTTTTATTATTTCGCTGGTATGAGGTTAGTTTTGTATTTTGAGAATTGCTATATAACTTTTGATATTTTTTTGAAACTAAAACTGTTATTTTTATGTTCGTTGGATGTGCTATAAAATTTATGTCGTTGATGGGCTGTAAGAAAAAAATTTATAATAGTCAAATTTTCATTCGTCTGATATGCTTTCATATTTGTACCTTTCCCATCTGATGAATTGGGTCCGAATTTATTATTATTATTTCTTCGAAATATAACGGGTTTACCACATTGTTGTATTTTGTTATTATGTAATTTTTTTGTCTTTGTTTTTGCTCAACCTCTCAAAGTACATATGAAGAATATAACTAGTTCACCATATTACCGTATTTAATTGATATATAATTTTATTTTATTTTGTCCTTATTTTTGTTCAACCTCCCAAAGTACATGTAAGATTTTGAATTATACTATGAAAATATAAGTTATTAAGATTTTAATAATAATTACAGTGATTAAGAACTAAAATTATATAAATAATTTAATATAATTTAAATATAATAGAATTATAAATAAAATTTTAAAATATAACAGTTTTTTTACAGGAAAAAACAGTTGAAATACTAAGGCCCTGTATTTTCCTCCACAAATACGTGTCTTCTCCGACACGGCACCGAGCTAGCCTGATCTGACGTGTGGTGTCGCGCCTGCGACGCGTCCTCAGTTGGTTGGTGGCCGAATGGACCATGGATTAACGTTCTGCACCATCCCATGACTTTAATGTTCCATCCATACCACCAGGCAGCTGACTACTCTTAGGCGAATTGGTGGAAGGTGCGCCGGCTTGCATGGCGGCGCACGTGCACGTGCTCGTGTTCCCGTACCCGGCGCAGGGCCACATCAACTGCATGCTCCACTTCGCCGCGGGGCTCCTCGGCGCCGGCCTCCACGTCACCTTCCTCCACACCGACCACAACCGACGGAGGCTGGACCGCGATGCCGCTGCGGCGGCCTCCCCGCAGCTCCGCTTCCTGTCCGTCACGGACGGGCTCCCCGACGACCACCCCCGCTCGGTGGGCGGCCTCGTGGAGCTCATGGAGTCCATGGAGACCAGGACTAGCGTCGCGTACCGTGCTCTGCTCGCCTCCTTGTGTGCGTGCGCTGGGCGCCGCGATGATGATGGTGTCGACGACGACGGCTGCTTCCCGCCGGTGACCTGCGTTGTCGCCGACGGAATGCTTCCGTTCGCGATCGACGTCGCGGAGGAGCTCGGCGTCCCGGCGCTCGCCTTCCGCACGGCCAGCGCGTCCAGCTTCTTGGCTTACCTGTCCGTGCCCAATCTTGTCGAGCTCGGTGAGCTCCCCTTCCCCGCGGGTGGCGACCTCGACGAGCTGGTACATGGCGTTCCAGGGATGGAGAGCTTCCTGCGGCGACGAGATCTTCCAAGTTTTTGCCGGCGTCACACGGAAGCCGACGACGTCGACCCCATGCTGCAAATGCTGATCCCGGCAACCGCGCACAGTCGCAAGGCACGGGCGCTCATACTCAACACGGCCGCGTCCCTGGAGAGGCCCGCGCTCGTGCGCATCGCGCAGCACATGCGCGACGTCTTCGCCATTGGGCCTCTCCACGCTATGTTCCCGGCGGCGGCGGCCGGCGGCGGCTTGTGGCGCGAGGACGACGGCTGCATGGCGTGGCTCGATGGCCACGCGGATCGGTCCGTCGTGTACGTGAGCTTGGGCAGCCTCGCCGTCATTTCGCTCGAGCAGTTGACTGAGTTACTGTCCGGGCTTGTCGGCGCCGGCTACGCCTTCCTCTGGGTGCTCCGGCCGGACATGGTCTGGGCGAGCCAGAACGCTGCCCTCCAAGAAGCTATCAAGGCGGCGGGAGACAGAAAAGCGCGCGTCATGGAGTGGGCGCCGCAGCGGGACGTGCTGCGGCACCGCGCGGTGGGGTGCTTCCTGACGCACTCCGGGTGGAACTCGACGCTGGAGGGCGCCGCCGAGGGCGTGCCGATGGTGTGCTGGCCGTTCTTCGCCGACCAGCAGACCAACAGCCGGCTGGTGGGCGCCGTGTGGAGGACGGGACTGGACATGAAGGACGTGTGCGACAGGGCCGTCGTGGAGAGGATGGTGAGGGGGGCGATGGAGTCCGGCGAGATCAAGGGGTCGGCTCAGGCGCTGGCGCGGCAGGCGAGGCGGGACATCGGCGAGGGGGGCTCGTCGGCGGCGGAGTTCGAGCGGCTCGTCGGGTTCATCAAGGATCTGAGCACGCCGGGCACGGAGGCCGGACTCCCCCAGAGTGTTGGTGGTTTGGTTAGTCAAGGATGAAGAGTAGCAAGCAGTTTGGCGGCGTGCACCGGTGGTGCACGTATCTAGAAACGTACTCCCTACCATTTTACCACTCCACTAGCAGCCTATTTCTGTTCGGCTGTTCTGCTACTTTTCAACTGCTCGTGTTATTTGCTTGGGGTCTCAGGATCGATCTGCTTGGACTTAGAATCGATGTCGTTTTCATCCAGGCAAAGGCACTATCTTTGTATTGCCTGTTAGATATAATCTTGATTTATTAGTGTTCTGCATCTGTTTGTGCACTACATGTAGCTGGACGTTTAGTCTTTGTTAGTTGATTAGTGGTCAAGTTGATTAGCGAAAGAATGGGTCAGGAGTTGAGTTGTTTCGAGTTTGTTGCTCGACATGGTCCGGTTGTCCTCTATAAGTTGGGCTGTTAAATTATTGATTAAGTAGAAAAGGTCGAATAACAAAAGCAAGAGAAAATAGATGCAGGCTGTGTGTGTGTCAAATACAATACAAGAAGCAAGCCACATGCGAGTTTTCTCTGAAAGCTAGGCCAAAATTGGGTAGTTAAGAGTAGAGTACCAAGTCAATCAGACAAGAAAGATTGCAAAAAATTGAAACAACGCAACCTGAACCAAGGTTCGCGTCCAGAGCCATGGAGATTCGCAGGGAGCTGAGTGGGAATTTCCTCCTAATAGCAAGCATCATTTCACTGCTAGCCTTCTGAGAGCTTGCAATAAGCCACACTATTGGTGCAGGGATCCCCGGCCTCGTCACCATCTTCCGTCGCCGCCTCGGAGCCAACTCCCGTCTTGGCCTCCGCGCCCGCCGCGCCTCGAGAGCCAACTCCGTCTTGGCCTCCGCGCCCGCCGCCGCCTCGGAGCCAACTCCGCGCCGGCCTCCGCATCTCGACGCGTCTCGGAGCCAACTCCGCGCCGCCTCGCATCTTCAACGCCCGCCGCCTCGGGAGCCACTGCGGACTCCGGCCTCCGCGTCTTCACCGCCCGCTCGCTGCGCGGCCTCCGCCTCTTGCGGCCGCCTCCGGAGCCACCTTCGCGCCATTCTGCCGTCTCGGGAGCCCTCTCGCTCGTCGGGCGACCGCCGCGACCTCCGTGGCCGAGACGCCGCCGAGCGCGCCGACCCTCTTCGCGACCACCTCGGAGCCACCTTCGCCGCCGCCGCCATCTCGGAGCCCTCGCGCTCGTCGGGCGACCGCCGCGACCTCCGTGGCCGAGACGCCGCCGCCGGCCGCCGCCACCACCGGACTCGGCCGCCGCGCCCAAAGCACAAGGCGGCGCCGCCTCGGAGACTATCCCGCGCGGCAACGTCACACAAGGGAACCCTAACTAGGGTTTCCCCGCTCGGCGATGGTAGAGCAAAAAAGCCGGCCCGTAGTCTCCTTTAAAGGAGCCGAAAAAAAAGAAAAAGAAAAGAAAAAAGAAAAAGAAAAAGAGAGAAAAAGCGTCGGTCTAATCGCGCGCCGTCCAGTAGCCTATTAGACTACGTTATCTTAGTCGCCGCGGCAGTCGGTAGCCGCCTACCAATGGGTGCCGAGATACGTGCGGAGGAGACTTGTGCGAGTGGTCTTTGGTGCGATGCCACTCCTCCGTGCTCGCCGTCCGTACACCTACTACATCGACTACTTCACGCTTGATGCTTTGCCTTCTCCGGTGGTGCCACGGTGGTGGTGGCCGCCCTCCATCTGGCGGTGGTCGTCCTCGCTGCTCCTCTTTGCGACAAGATCGGCCACATTGAGTCCCGATGCTACAAGAAACAATGGCATATTTCACGCCGTTCTTCTCCTAGCCCCGCACCGTACTTCTACATCGGCGTCGCATCGACTACTTCGCATTTTCTCTCACCGAGCGGGAGATAGCAAGACTTGACGGCGCTTGCCGCTTGAGTTCTTCCTCGGCGAGTTCTGCGAGTTCTGCGGCCGACTCTTGAACGCAGAAACCACCTCCTACGATCAGTACCTCCCGTGGATCCTTGATTAGGAGCATCCTTCCACATGACTTCCGATTCTTCCACTCTATCTTTTATTACACCTCTTGATTCCCACATCCGGTGTACTTACTGCGATGGTACCTCTCTTTCATCTGCAGTGGTGGACCTCTTAGCAACTCATCTTTTCATGTTCCTACATTTGCTCATGTTCCTCGCCTAACCATGCGACTTCTTTCTGCTGGGACGATTCTGACGACCTTGGTTATCGGGTCATTTCTCGACTCGACTCTTGTTGTGTTCAGGACCGCCACACAGGAGCTACGGTTGGTTCTGGCCCTCGGCGCCTTGACTCACAGCGTCTCTGGGAGCTTGGCTGCTTCACCTTCCTTCCACGCCCGTAGCGCGGTCTCTCTGTTTGGCTACTCAGTCTACCGGTTCTTTCGGCGGTGGCATCACCGTCTTGGTCATCTGTGTGGATCTCGTCATCATCCTTAGTTCGTCGTGGTCTTACGGGATCATCTCGGTGGCGTCTCTTTAGATTGTCAAGGCTGTAAGTTAGGCAAACAGTTTCAGCTTCCTTATCCTCATAGTGAGTCAGTGTCTCAGCGTCCTTTTGATCTTGTTCATTCTGATGTTTGGGGTCCGGCTCCCTTCGTTTCGAAAGGGGGTCATCGATACTATATCATATTTATAGATGATTTCTCTCGCCACACTTGGATATATTTCATGTCTTCGTAGTGAGGTCTTGTCCATCTATAAGCAGTTTGCCACCATGGTTCGCTTTACAGTTCTCCACTCCTATTCGTGTTTTTCGTGCTGACTCTGCTGGCGAGTACCTCTCTCATCACCTACGCAGTTTCCTTGCTGAGCAGGGCACTCTCGCTCAATTCTCTTGTCCTGGTGCTCATGCTCAGAATGGTGTTCTTGGCGCAAGCATCGTCACCTTCTTGAATCACTCGTGCCACGATGATTGCGCCTCTATTCCACCTCACTTTTGGGCGGAGGTGTTTCCCTGCCACCTATCTCGTCAACATCCGACCTTCTTACGCTCTTGAGCGCAATCCCTATTGAGCGTCTCTGTGGTCTCCTCCGACTACTCTACCCTTCGTGCATTTGGTGCGTTTGCTACGTTCTTCTCGCCCCGAGAACGCACCAAACCGACCGCACTGTTGAGTGTGTCTTTTTGGGATCTGATGCGAGCACAAGGGATATCGGTCTTTGGGATCTGTTGGTCGACGGATGCGGATTTCTCGGGACGTCACCTTCGACGAGTCTCGTCCCTTCTACCCACGTCCTGTCTCTCCTTCGGCTTCCTCTGTGGAGTCTCTGTCTTTTTGACTTTTCGGATACACCTATCTCTGTCTTGCCTCGTCCACCCGTCCCACTGAGTCTCCACATATTTCTCCTGTGGCCTCTCGCCATTATCGCCCGCTTTGCCGTCTCCTGCGGCTCCTCGAGCTCCCCCACTACACTCGTCTACACTCGTCGACCTCGTATTGAGGATCTTCGGATGAGCCCACTTCTTACGATGCTTCATCTTCTTCGATGCTTCATCTTCCCTTGATGGGCCGTCTTCTCCTCGCTTCGCTCTCCGCGATCGCGCGGTCGATTCGGCCCCCCGTTTTGCCTTTGGCGGTGCGGCTACTTGTGAGCTTTGCCTCCTCTCCGGATCTTGTTACTCATCTGAGTGGCGCATGCCATGGCCGAGAGATTCTTGCCCTCGAGCGTCTTGGTACTTGGGATCTTGTTCCTTTTCCATCTCACTCTCGTCCCATCACATGTAAGTGGGTCTATAAGATTAAGACTTCGCTCGATGGCTCTCTTGAGCGCTATAAGGCGCGTCTTGTTGCTCGTGGCTTCGGCAAGAGCATGGTCGTGACTTCTGACGAGACTTTGCCCCGTGGCCCATATGACCACTGTCCGCACTCTCTTCTTTGGTGGCGTCTGTTCGCCATGCTGATGCATTCTCGGCTTGATGTCAAGAATGCCTTTCTTAATGGCGAGTTGCGTGAGGAGGTCTACATGCATCCGCCACTGGTATTCATTCTGAGGGCATGGTGCATGCGCCTTCGACGCTCTCTCTATGGCCTTAAGCAAGCCCCTCGTGCACGGTTTGGCGCTTCTCCTCGTGGTCACTTCTTTGCGGCTTTTGACAAGTGATCATGATCCTGCGCTCTTTGTCCACACTTCGTCTCGTGGTCGGACTCTTCTTCTTACATGCGTTGATGATATGATCATTCTACGGAGATGACTCGAGTACATTGCCTTTGTCAAGGCTCGTCTTAGTGAGCGATTCCTTATGTCGGATCTTGGTCCTCTTCTTGCACGCGTCAGGGTCTCAGGGAATGGAGGCGGAAGAATCCGTTTGGTGAAGAACCGATTGATCCTTAAATTCCTTACAGGGCATGGAGGCCGGCCTACACATTTTCAGAGGATATAGTTAGAGTGACTCAATACTCTGTGCTTCACAACCATTATCGACTAGGTTCTTCGCAGAACGACGTCGCTGCGATTCCACTGCAAGAACTGATCCATGGGAGTGCCGAAGCTCAGAAGAAGTCTGCGATCCTGGCATGGGAATCTCATGTACCACCTCCCTTCAGCTACATGTTCAGCTGTGGGGTACAGGAGCCACACTGCAAGGTCATCAGAAACAAGCGTTTTCGGAAAAAGATGGCTTGATTTGCTAACATGGACTGCAGGAGAAATAGGATCGATATTGTGACTGGCAAAGAATCATCGTGTTGATCCCTTTCACTATTGCGATTGATAAAGATCGGGACACTTTGCTGTGTTGTAGAAAAGGATCTCTGCTGAAGGCTTGATTATTAGGTGCCTATACAATCACAACTGTGAAATCATTTCTTATTTCGACAAAAAAAAAAGTCCATATGGATTCATCAGATTAGATCGTCCATGTTTATTTCCCTTTTTTTAACAAGAGTTACACAAATTTCTTATAAATCACAATAAGTTACACAGCCTATTACACAGGCACGCACGAGGTCAGCAACTACTCCAGCTTGAAAAGGGTTCAGCCCATAGCTCCAACACGAGATATAAATACAAGAAAAGGGGCAATCTAACGAAACTGGACATATGGCATAGGAGGCAAATAGGATAGAACTTGGAAAGAGTACCCATAGTTGAAACACAAGATTGAAATGCTCCAGTTTGAATAGAGTACCACTCGAAGTTGAAAACCCATGGCCTTCAGTTCCTCCACTTTACGACTGTCTACATTAGATAGCAATGCCCGGAAATTGATAAAACTCATTGCATAAAAGATCAGTTGATTGATATTAGTAAAGAATTTGTTGTTTTTTTTAATGGAATTACGGGGGGAGAGGATCCCATCCTGAACTTTTCATTCAAGTTTTGGTGGCAAAACCACAGATTACAACAGTAGCACAAACACGCACACACACAACACGACAGACAACACAGCACAAAGGAGGTACAAGAAACAAGTCTCTAGAAGCACAACACCCTTAGGCAACTCAAATTTTCAAAGAATTTGTTGTGGAAAGCTGATCCTGCCTGGATTTTCAGTATAGCCGATAATCCCGCAGAAGTCAGAAGCACACACCATCTTGATGTCATCGAGTAATCTCTCTCTGTTGTCACTATGCATCCAATCTGTCAGACCTTCAGGGATGTGTTTGCAGCATAACAGCCACTTCGTAGCTACGCAAGACCTGTTTGGCTATGGCACGCGTCCTCGGTGCTAGTACAAAATTAACATATTTCCAGTTTCAGCCAGGAGAGTGGAGAGTACTCAAGGGTACTTTGTATTTCCAGTTTTCCGCAGCTTGTAAATTTGAGAGGATATATGGCTGCTTTCTCCCCTCAGCCACTTATACCCAGATCCGAAAGTGTATTGGCCCAACTGTCGCCTCTCCACTTCATCGCGGTCAGTGTTCAGTAAAGCTGTGGCACTTTAGAATTCCAAATAGGCAGCCCATCCCATCCTTACGATGTTCCGACATTCCTTCTGAGACTAAGGTTCAATTACTCCCCTGAAACTACATTACTGTGTCTTTTTGATTCTCCAAAGTGTCAAACAACAGTGCAAACTAGTTCTTCAGTGTACCGGCCACTGGTACCAATCAAGTAGACAATCTAGAATCAAGTTTTTTCCCCATCGCTCAACTCAAAATATAAAAAACTACATTCATCCTGCAAGTAGCAGGAGCTGCAAGACATCCCGGACTTCCAAATCACCTAGTCTATGAGGAATAGATTAAACCATAAATCTAAAGTCGGAACACGCTAAACTATGACAATATCAGTTAATAGATGTTCCGTCAGAAACTAAATTAAAATTGTTGCTACAAACTGATAAGTTTCCCTGGGTTGTTTTAACACTTTTGGAAATATTGATTTCTGGGTATTAGTTTATACTAATAATGTTGATTCCAGACTATCAAGAATATGAATGTTGAATGAATTTTGGAAGAATTATCAACTCATAGATGTTTACTACCAGAATTTTGCATTATGTGATAATGTCCAATTGGTTTTGCCGTATGCTTGGCACTTGGCATATTACATACTCCTAGTGGTGCTTAACTGGTTATGCACAGTTCCTACAGATAGAAAGTTAAATGTTGGAATATGGCAAATGTATTCACATTCATAAACTTATTTGCCGATACAAACTCACAGTTACCAGTTCATACTGATTGAACTTAAAATTCAAACCTTGCACTCCAGGCCTAATTTAAAAACCTCATTTTGGCAGTGATTAACAAAATATATAAGGATATATCAAAACATAGTTATTTGCAGTACATGTTTAGCACAACCAAAAACAAAGCAACCACCATGGAAAGTGTTATACAATGGAGATTACCAATAATTGGCAAACTTCACTCTTATAGAATAACTCGTAAGGCAAACTCAAGTAACAAAGGTGCATGTAACATTATTTGATTAAATATTAGCACACATTCTAAAATCAATAAACTAACACGTTTTCACCTGAGTTTAAGTATACTAATGATCAAATGTAAATTATATCTTCCCTAAAAAAGGAACACTATATGGATCAAAATTGGTAAATACAGTACTTGCTGAAGTAATTATAAAACATAACATTTCATCAAAAAATATTGTGAGATTATAATAAGTCAGCAATTCAAACCTAAATGGTGTTAACAATAGTGATAGGGTTCGTTAATCAAAGCGATTTTTTTTCTGTCAGAAGTCAGAAGCAAGCAAACTTTGATGAGAAATTAATAGCATGTTCTCACCCAGGGATCAAAATCCCGGTACCAGATAAAATACCGCCCGGTGCTATTTCTCCGTTACCGGACGGTTACCAGAAATCCCGGAAAAAAACCCGGCCGAAGTTTGAAACTGAAATTTGAATTTGCTTAAAAACCGACCGAAATTCGAAATCTGGAATTTGAATTTGCTAAACTGAGAAAAAACCAGCCGGATTTCTAAATCCCGATACTGGCCGGTAAGTGGCGGGATTTCTATCCATGTTCTCACCATTGCATAGCTGCAGAAGACACCATGGTAGTTTTTTTTAATAGCAATCGACGGTGGGGGAGCTCCCCACATGAAACACCAAGATAGAGTGATTACCTGAAAAATACAATCTAAACAAGGGGACTAATTATGGATTATAACAACAAGAGTTAGAGTTCATCAAAAAGTCAATGAGGACATTACCCAGTTTCTGGGCTAATATCCTCCTTTCTTCCTGTAAATATATTGTACACTATTAACCTTATCTTTAATATAACTAGGTGGGTGGCCTGTGTATTTGCGTTGCTAGATTTGTTTCGAAGTTTGTATAAATATTTGACAATATATTTACGTATCTTGTAGGCTATCTAGACTTTTAACATATCCTAAACATTGGAAATGACAATAGAAACTTGAAGAAAATTACAACCTAAGGAACGTAATTGAAGTAGGTGCTTTGATGAAAGAAAATCATTGAACATTATAAATTGTTGGGTTCTTAGAAACTAATAACTCTCCATCATGCATAGATCACGTAGTCGTAGGTCCTTATTCTTACTATGTTATTGTTAGTTATTTTTTTCCAAATTGTATGCATGCATATGGACCTATATTTAATCCCAAGCAATAAATTGATTATATGTACGGCAAATTATCTTATTAGTTTACATACACATACACCGATTCACCATGGGCATACACCGATGCATCATGGGCAACCTACCTTTAACTTATCTTCTCTCATATGCTGGCTACCCTATCAAACCGTGTGGCTTTTATCTCTTCTCGTCACAGTTTTTTTGCTTCAACCTCCAATAGTAAGCCCAAATATTGATCAGTCTCCCTCACCAGGAAAAAAATCACGGCGATTCTGCGTGATTCATGGATTTCCGGTCTTGATGGGTGAACAATAACCGGCCGAAAATTTTCAATTTCAAATTTGAATTTTTAACTTCTCTCATCACTTCCTAGGTTGGTTTAGGTCTATTTTGTGCTAGATTACGTATTGTATGAGCTAAATATGCTTAAATTATTGTTTTTGGCCGGTTTGCAGTTCATATGAGCTAAATATGTTAGATTATGTATTGTATGAACTAAATATGCTAGATTACGTATTGTATGAGCTAAATATGCACTTCATTAAACACTTTCTAATTCAAAATTAGTCAATTCAAAATTCCAGTAACCGGTTTTTCCGGGTTTTTTGATCGGTTTTTCCGGTAACCGGTTTTCAAAATCGGCAATTCAAATTTCAGTTTTTGAAATTCGTGCAGGTTTCTCCCGGATTTTGATGTAAAGGCTTATTCTGAATTCTGCGTATCGTCACGAAGGGATTTCAAGCTGGTTCGGTTTTCAATCCTTGCTCTCAGCTACTACCTCTTCCAATGCAATATTTTACCATATAGTTATCTTATAATCCTTCCCAATTATTGCTTAATGCTAACCATTGCGACATCAATACGCATACACATGCAACCGTCGCCAATCCCAGCTAGGGACACATGTCATGCTCTCTCCGATAACCCCGAGTATATTCCCTACAACTGCGTCATCTGTACTCCAAGTTTTTTGCTCTCTACCTCTGTACGCCCGCACTTCTATTCGTACAGATGCATGCATGTACATACACATGCATTATGTTGACGTCCTCTTCTCTCGTGTCGATCGCTCCTCTTCTTCGACGTTGGTCAACTCAATGCGGTGGCTTCCTCACTAACCGCGAAGACCCCCCATCTTCACTAATGTTGGCATATTTGTTTTAGTCGTTGTCTAACGATATCAAAATCTTTTCAACATCGCTGGTGACGACATATCCCTCACCAGTGATGGTACACTCCTAGCTACCCGATGCATCCATATCGTCCATAGCTCGTCTTCAATGCAGAGTTTTATCTCCTCTCTGTCAGGGCTTCCTTATCATCGAGCTTCTTTGGCCACTAATTTCTTCAACAACGTCAACACTCACCACTTGTCATCACGGCTCTTGGCTCCTTCAACACTGAATTTTCTCTTCAATGGATCCAACGAACAGCACGACATTGTCCTCATCTCCGTCGTCGCCACCTCAGCTCTTCGCTTCCCCGTGGGTCAATGTCTTCGTGCATGACGAATTGATGCTATTGCACTTTTTGTGTTCTCCTCCGACACCATTCGTGCTATCCTTATTATAATTTGTATTTTTAATAAAAAAATTTAGTTATTTTTATTTTTATTCCATAGGAAGCAATAATAGAAATACGTGACTTTGAGAGTGAATGTGGTGCCTTCTTTTGTCTCATTCAACACCATTCGTGTCATCTTCATTATAACTTTTATTTTTATTCAACATTTCAGTTAATTTTTATTGCAGTTCATATACAAATTGAATTGCTAAATTTATTTAATTTATTCCGAATTTTAGTTATTTACGGATTTTACTTTGTAATTTGTATGGAAATCAAATTTCAAATTTTATTTTATTTTTATTCCAAGTTTCAGTTCTTTTTTATTGGAATTCGTATCCAAATCCAATTGCTAAGTTTTCTTTAACATTTATTCTTAATTATAGTTATTTATATATTTTACTTTGGAATTCGTATCGAAATCAAATAGCTAATTTAATTTTATTTTTATTCCGAATTTCTGGGTTTTTTTGTTGGATTTTGTATACAAATCTAATTTCCATTTTTTTTATTCGGAATTATATATTTTTTGGGGATTTCACTCATGTGATTCATATTAAAATAAAATTGCTATTTTTATTTTTATCCCGAATTTCAGTTTTATTATACTTGACATGGACTCTTTTACTTAGGAATTCGTATAGAAATCAAATTTATGATTCTATTTTATTTTTTATTCCGAATTTGAGGTTTATTGTACTTGACATCGACCCTTTCTTTTAATTTAAACCGTTATAATTTAGACACACCACGATCGATGGTGTAGATCTTTCTCTTTATCTACCGATAAACGTGAAAATTTTTAGACTTTAAGGGCAAACGTGGTAGCTTTTTTGACTCCGCTTTAATAAGATAATAAATTTTATAACAGTAGGGATGTCCCCTGCTGTATTCTCTATTCCCTTTAAAAGGAAACAACAACGAGAATTCAGCATGGTGCAACCAAATGACATCGATGGTACCATTGATTGACCGAAACATTAACTATTATCAGTAGTAGTCTTTCATCTCAGATCAATATATCATGTTCATCCATGCAATGCATAGCAACAGAAGGCACAGTGGAAATGTGATTAGCCTCAGAGTTACAATGTACAACACAATTTTACCAATTTTACCAAAATTGAGTTACATGGTTGGCCTTTAGATTGATATACTCCATTTCATCCTACATCCTGCACTCTACAGCTAAAATATGCAGGAGCAAAGAATTTTGCACAATGGAAAGCTGTAACAACTAAGTAGTACCTTCAAGAGGGAAAGGACGCCATAAAAGCTTGCAGATGACAATCCTCTGTACCTCTCACAGTCATGTCAATATAATTCAAAGCCATCTAATTATTCGCTATCTGGATGCTGGCGATATATATTCTTGAGATAATGCTCCGTTCGTATTCTTGAGGAGAAGCACTCAAGCCACAGCTTTGGAGCTGCAGGATGAACATTGTAGAGGATCGAAATGAACCTCTTCTCTGAGTTAGCAAGCACGGTTGCAGGGGCTAATGATCTTTTGAGCAGACCATGCTCTTGGAGCCACCGAAGCATTGTATACCTAGGCTTGACCCGGTTCTCTAAATCAAAGCACAGGAATGCTGGGAAGCAATCAAGGTACTCCAAGGAGTAGCCCAGCTCCTCAGTCATGTAGTTCAACTTCTCATTGAGCATCTCCTTGCCCTGGTTCAGCACCTTTGGGAACACACTCACAATCCGACACAGCATCTTGTACTCCACCCCTCTTTCCAGGAGGCAGTCAAATCGCTCCTGCAGCATATCCCGATTGCTGTGCAGGACAGTGAGTACCCGCGTGGCTATCTCGTTCTCACCAAACCCAATGCTCTTCAAGAACGCTAGTTTGCTGTCCACATGCTGCGCTTTCTTGTCAGCCTTCACCTTAATCATCCCATCCAAGAATGCTCTCTCGACCTCCGTATCATAACTAGCATCCTCCAACACGAAATCTGGCGATAAATACCGCAAGCTCTCCCCACCACTGGAAATCTTCTCCAGGAACTGATGATCCAGCTCCATTGCCCACAGCACACCCGGAAGGTTCTCCAGCCGGTTCCTCCCAACCACAAACGGGTGTTTCCCCACCGCCGCATCAACCTCATCCTCCGCCAACCCAACTCTCCTCAGGTATTCCGGCACTGAGATCACCACATCACCAAACTCAAGATCGAAAATCCCGGCATTGCTCAGCAAGAACCTCCCCATCTCCTCCCCTGCCATCCCCAGCCCCTTGAAGAACTCTAGCTTCTCACCAATCCTCTCCTCCTCAAGCTCAAGAAAGACCCTCCGATTGCCCCCGACAAGACTCCCAATGCTCCCAACCTCTGTCCCAGCATTGTAGAACATCCGCATCCTCCGGCAAACCCCCAAGAACGCATCAATGTCATTGCTAGACCCCAAATCCGGGGCCAATCCTCCAAACGCCTTCCCGAGATCCTCGACGAGAGAGTCACCGTTGGAGAGATCGTTCTCAAGAAGCGAGGGGAAGGCGAGGCAAGCGGCGATGATCGCGGCGCGGGGGAGCGGGCGGAGGCAGGCCTCGAGGGCGGTGAGGCGGGCAGAGATGACGTCGGGGGGGACTTGGAGAAGGACAGCGGGGAAGAGGAGGCCCAGACAGGACCATGGGAAGCCGAAATGGGCGAGCGCGGCGACGGCGGCGAGGAGGGATGGGTGGTCAGCGAGGAACATAAGGTCGGAGTGGGTGGACGGGGGCAGGCCGATGGACTCGAGGAAGAAGGGGAGCTCGTTGAGCGGGTGGAAGGAGAGGTGGCGGCGGAGGAGGGATGGGAGGGAGGAGGTGGGGAGGGAGGAGGGCACGGCGGGGAGCGCGGCGAGGAAGGCATGGAGGGAGCGCGGGGAGAGCGCGGCGATGGAGTCGGCATGGGAAGAGGGGAGGGAGCGCGTGGAGTGGAGGTATTCGGAGACGACGGCGCGCGCGGCGGGGACGGCGACGCGGCGGAGGCGGTAGGGCAGGTTCCGCAGTTTCGGGTGCGCCCACGGCTTGCTGGAGAAGAAGCGGCGGAGGAGCGCGGTGCGGAGGAGCGGCATGGCGTCGCTGCTGCGCCGGCGCGGCGGCGTGCGTCGCGGCTCTACGGCATTACTGCTCTGCTTGCTTCAGGTTCAGGGGATGAGAGAGGAGACAGAGGCCGAACGGTTAGGGTTTTTCAGACTCCCTTGTTAACTGGCTGCTATGGATGGTACGCCAAAGCTTTTCCAGCTGCCGCATCGACACGCGCATTGACGCATGGACCATACTGCCGCGGCCTGCGCTGGTACCATCGCTTCCGCGCACAAGCTCACCGCCCGTAAAATTTTATTCGGAGCAAACTTAAATACGGCTAATTCGTTGCAACACAAATCGATTTATGTATCATGCATGTAAAGTTCACAACTACAGTAATTTTAGACTAAAATCAACTCTGAAATTAGATAAACGAAAAAAATAAATTCATTATCTCAATTCGACTCGCTGTTAGTTTCTTAGATAGTTCCTCCATTCGGACATTCCCCCTCGTATAATCAAATTAAGTATATAAAGATGTCATTTCGCAATGAAAATTGATATACAAAATTCCACACTATCAGTCTCTCAAAATAACCTCTAGCGCCCTCTCACACACAAAATGTAACCTTGTACATGAGATTGAAATTAGAACCTTAAGAACTAGCTTGGGGTGGGGTTACTGGCACCAGAGGGTGGGCTCGACCTGTGGCTGTGCCCCATTCGCTGTGTATACAAATGTTCTCCAATATACAATCTCTAGTATTATTTTCATGTGACTGGTAGACACTTCTTTTTAGATGGAAATGTTTAGCTTCGATTAAACCATAGGTGCTGGCAAATAGCTAAGCACCACAAAGTTTACAAAAGTAGGGACTAGTGTCATGCCATAACATCACAGCACCCGGATCCATATTATGCCCTCGTTTTGCCAAAGCATGTCCAACTTGATTACAAGACCGAGGACACGACACCACTCTGAACTCTAGAAATTTTGCTTCTCTGAACAGAACTCTATTTCGGGACATGTCTTGCTCAGTACCCTGCAAGGCATATTTCAAGTTGGCAGCATCGGTTTCAAGCACAGTGCTGCTCATTCCAGCTTAAGAAGCACAGCGCGATGCTTGCAAACAGGTTTCCGCACGCGAAGCATCATGTATGTTGGCTAGCTTGAACTTCTCCATTCCTGCTCCCTGAACTTCTCCAGTCTCGTTCCTGATCTCAAAGCCGCAACCTCCCTCTTTCGATTCATCGAAGAAAGCACCGTCGACGTACATTTGAGAACCAAGGCAATAGCATCACGCCATCACAGGCTAGTTGCGTCAATTCATAAAGAACGCAGCAATACATAGTTTTTGTATTGCAGCAATCATCTGATTCTCAGAATACATTTCAAACGACTGATTTTTTTTAGTTACCTTTTTCATCAGTACAGTTCATGTATTTGTTATTGCGAAGGAAAAATAAAAAGGAGTTAGCTCACGGACAGCCCCATCCATTGAATTCGGCAAATGCGTCAAACATGAAACATCACATCAACCATTAGGTTTACACCCCCAAGTACATACAGCATAAGAATACTGTTATTGATTAGGCATGGCGAGACCCTAAAAAATATAACTCCTGAGGAGAATTAATACTAGCGTATGTACAAATCTACTTTTACTTCAAAAATGTTTCGACCAAAATGCTTGTCCCTGACAATAATTCTCAGTACCCCATCGTCCTATCTGGAACTTGTACATAACACGAGCTAACATCAGAGAAATCTAAAGAGAAGATGCTGATCATCTCCACACAGTCTCATTTGCATCGGTGAATATGGCATTGTGATGTTCAATCAGACACTGGATGACCTCAATGGAGCTGTAATCTGGGGGCAAAGCGTCATCCAATGGGATTTGGGAAGAAGCGTCCCCATCTTCCTCATCTGCAATCATTTGAGCAAATACTGCATTATGACAGTTAAATAAAAACCAACAAATCTCTTAATTGAATAAAAATGCATAACTCAAAATTACATGAACCATCCTATCCAATTGACCAAATAGTCTGCCACACACTGAACAACTACTCTCTTTTATTTTGGGGAAAAAAAAAGAGAAACTATTAAAAGAATACCGGTGAGCGTTTTCAGACACAAACCATCCGGAACTATAATCCTGACATAAATCCTAAATTAACATATCCATTTAAGCAGCCTAACAGAGTCTACGCAGTCACTACCACCTTAAGCTGAATTCTTATTAGAATGTCTTTCATTGCTGTCCTAAATTTCTAGAGATGCTTCTTAGTTCACAGATGGGTTGATGTATCCACACATCTGTATCTTCTTTTGGTTCAAGTTGACCTCTCATTCAATGCCATGACTTTCTTGGCAGTTGGCACAACCACAAACATCAATTCACACTAGACCAGAGGCACTAACAATAACCTGACAACCAAATATAGGGTGGCGAGCACCCTTCTTTGCTAACATGAGCCAGGAACACCCTTAATTGCTTATGCCGCAATATGTGCAAAACTGCAAACTGCAGACAGTTTACCCCTTGTACTAATGAAGGGAAACAGGAGCTTTCCTTTTTACCACTATATACAAAAAATAATTTACGTACCTAGCAGGTCCCACGCAGTAGTATTTGATGTTGTATCCACGATTTTTGGAGGTGCTTTTAGGGTAAATCTGAGGTGATTCCGCAAATCTGTACCAGAATCGCCTTGCTGCCACATGATCAAAGGTGCAAATTCCACAGCAAGGCTACGAGAGTCCATCTACATTGGGTATCAAAACTTGCTTAAACCCACTCAAAAGGAGGCATCTATTTTATTATATTATATTAAGTATAGCACCTTGAGGAATGAGGACAAAAGAGATCAACTCGAGAAACACAAATAAAACCAACGTGCTTTACTACTAGTTTATCTTTATCATATGTAAACTACTAAATTATGAACACTGTAAAAAGTTGTACAATGTGGTCAATCAATCCACAGACAGGACTGCAAGGATTATCTAGTAAGTTAATTGCTGCTGACTGCTGTTTCAACCCTGTTAGTTAAGACAGGTAAACCGTAAACAGGTGCACAAATGTACCATGTTCTATTCTATTACTAACCACATTGCACATGTTAAGTTCAAAAAAATTGCATTGCTCATGTTTATTCCTAATTGGACAGTAAGTGGCTACCAAATGTACAACTGAACTGAACTACAAGTGAAAAAACGGTTGAAGTCATTTGAACATAGGCAGTAGATTTTCCCATTGTGGTCCACTGGAGATTTGTGATATATAAACAGGATATGATAACTCATTGATAATCAGAAGGTTACAACCAGCAACTGATTCTTGGATAAGATTTGTGATATATAAGCTGGTGATTTATGGATTTAAGTGTTCAACGTGCATCCTACTCATAAATATGTTATAGATGGTTTATGGCTTTATGCTGACTTGAGCTTTGCTTCAAATTATTAACAACAGGATATAGCAGTTATTGGAGTTGTTACCAAAGGAAACCAACCGGACACTGGTACTATAAACCAGGTGGTGACAGGTCAAATGCCATAGTGGTGTAAAAGTCAATGAGTTAAGGCACACAAGGCAGCAATAATATTTGGGAAACATTACTCCATATTTAATGGCTCCACATATGTAGTGATTACTGAATCTGAATGTTAAAAAGTGTCTTCCAAAGTGCTGCAGACTTCAGTGACCCTGTTCATTGATCTATATTATTTGCTCAATTTAGCTTTACTATTTTTAGTTCCAATATTTTAATAGAGTCCAAGAACCAAAAAGAAATAGAACTCACAAAACCAATACAGGGAAAAAAGAGCTAAAATTAAGGGATAAGATCTACCTTGTTAAGTGATGATTTTCGGCTTACTCTAAGTAGCAATGCTGTAACAAACTCTAGTGTCATGTAGTTCACATTTGGAAGCTTCTTCAATATGCTCCTAAGATCAGCAATGCTAACCCTCGCATCTCTAAGCTCATCATACAGGGCAAATGTAGTAAGCGGCTCGGGGATGCTGGCAAGGTAGCACTTCATCAGTGCAGCTACATCAATAGGGCTTGCTCCATCAGGCAAAGATGCACCCGAATCTGCAAAACAACAATAAACTCAGAAGGCCCACAATAATTAATGGTGACTACAAAAATCTTAGTTGAAATATGATTTCAGTGACAATAGTATCCTACCCTCATTGTAAAGAGAAACTAATTGCTCAAGAACTTTTCTGTCACCTTCAGATTTGAATAAGTACTCATTACTCAAACCTAATAAAATAGTTTCAGATGTCAGATTCGACATGAAAAATGTAGTAAACTAACTAACTTCTATGTAATGTCAACGATTTCACCTGATATAACCAGGTAGTCTGCACACCTCACCAGTACCAAGGGCACAGCTTTACCAGATTGCTCTCGTTGTACAGTGGCTTCAATAGGAACACCAAAGACTGCAAGGTTACAAGGCAAAGTTATTGGCAATCAAAGAACCCAAATTTCAATCAGACAATCTACTCATCAGTAGCCAACAACAAAACATGCAGGAAATTGCAGAGAATAATTTGTTAAAAATAAGCCAAGCAAAGTGCCACATGCTAATCATGTAGCTACCACTTGATGCTTACAGTTGCAGAATTGCCATTGTGTTACAAGAAACTTAGCTGCCTTACAAATCATGATAGATATGCATTATGGATAGATTATTAAGACAACAAATTGTAACTCACCGTCTGTGCTGGCGACTCCCTGGTATAAGGAATCAGAAGAAAGTAAGAATCAGCATCCCTACCCCGAAAACTTGAGATAGTATTACCAAATAACAGAAGTTCAAATCACAAACCTTCTGCCAGCGTTCAATATTGTTCAAAATAGTTTTGCTTTTGTCTGCAGTTTTTTTAGCGGCCTGCAAGGAAGCACACAAAACCACAAAATTCAGTTTCACTAAGCACACTAAAGTTTTTTTGTTTACACAAGGCGTCATAATAAAAATGCAAGGCCCAGACTCCAACATCCAATCTAAGGTTACATTCTCAATTTAGGTATTTATGACCTTTGAAGATTCCCCATTGAATACAAGCTATGGCTACCGACAGTCATCTCCTTACTGCATCCTAAAATGCCAATAACCAAGGAGTGCAACTTGTTATTCTATAATGATTTTGGCTGGTGACAATTCAGTCCATTTCTGAGGCATTCTTACTGTTGACATGATACATGAGGCAAACTGGTTTATGAACTAATTAAAGTACTGATTGTTGTTTCATGGTCATGAGTCTTTATTTGAGGAGTAGGTTATAAAAGCGTAAACTAAAAATTTATGAGCCAAAAATTAAAGCTACAACTGAACAAAGAACAACTCAAAGTAAATTTGGTCCAAAGGCCAGACCTCTTCAACTTTGACCTTTCCCACTGCAACCTTCTCCTTTGTCTCTGAAATGCCCTTCCTCAGAAGCACCCCAGTGGAGGCAGCAGCAGAGATGAAGCGCTCCTGCACGGTCTCGCTTGGTGGCGGCTGCCGCTGCCTAGCCTCCTGGAAGACAGCCCACCGATTCTTCACCACTGAACCAACCTTTCCAGCAGCATCAGCTATATTATCCCCCGCAGATTGGCCTGCCTGCTTCAGCTTGAAACCTGTCCCAAAAGATCCACACCCAAACATTCAAAATTGCAGATAAAATGGGGGAAACAACCGTTTGTGTATTATAAAATCCACATAAATAACTAAACTACAAACAGTGTGTGCTGCCACAATCTTAGTACTCGAAGTGATTCATAAGCACATGAAAACTTCCTACTTGAAAATGGCATGATGCTACTGAGTTTTCAGGTTTGTTCCTATATGTTAGCTTAAGATAAGTAGACATGGCAAAAATACGATCCAGACTTAAAACCAAGACAGGATTACTGTCGAACGTACTGGACGAAGAGAAGAAATCCGTCGCCTTCCGGCGCCATTGAGGCGATTCCGCCAGCGGCATCACCACCTGCACAACACAATCTGTTAAAACCATGCAAAATCAACCGGGCCATTAACCCACAAACGGGAGCACGAAAGGTACCACGAGCAGAAAGCACAAATCTGAACCACTCTCGTTTGCTGGGCAGCAAACAAATAAAACAACTAGAACCTGTTCCGCAACACACATAATCTAAATATAGAAACGACAAATACAACATCAAAAGGATCGGTAGGTCCTAAACCCAACCCTTAAACAAGCTCCAAAGTCCAAACTAAACTAAACCCAGATTAGATCAACAACCCGAGCTAATTACAAACAAACACGAGTTCCCTCCTAATCCTAAATGACTAGCCGCGATCTTGCAGGCCTAAAACCCTAACCGAAACACACGTAAGCTCCACGCAGACCAAAACAAGAACAAAAAGAAAGCTGCCAATCCAAGAACCCCAAAACAAAATCAAGCGCAGACCTACCAAAAAATCGAGACTAAATCGACCGGGAAAGATACGAGCTGCCTACGAACTAGCACCATAAAATCGAACCAACCCAATCCAATCCAGCCCAACCATTTCTGGTTCGATCGCGCGAAATGGTTCCGAAGATTCGCTCCTAGATTGATCGGAAGCAACACGCAGACCAATACCTCTCGAATCGAATCGAGCCGGAGACGAAGGGGCAGAGAAAGCGAGAGGACTAGGAGACTTTTCTCCGCGAAGTAAAAAAATTGAGACGATTTTTTGTGCGCTTCCGCTGGTCCGTTTGCATGTTTGTGCTTTGGATTCTAAGAGAGAGGCCAGTCAATGGCGGAGGCGATAACGGTTTCGGGTTCCCGACTTCCGCTCGTCCCTATCCCATTCCCGTTCCCGTTCCCCCGTTCCCGTTCCCATTCCCGGCTCTCTCGTCACTCTGACGAGTGCCGTACTGCCGTCTCTCCCTAGCGCTCTAATCTCTCCCTCTCCTCCACGTGGGCCCGATGGGAAGTCCGGAACCCGATACCCGTTTCTGGAAGCATCTACGACTGCGATACCGGGGTTTGGGCGCTCGGGAGCCGGAATGGGACGGATGGATCACGGATGGAAAGTCTCCCGGGAATGGTACTGTTCCGCAGTGTAGTAGCGAAAATGACTCTTCCTAGTGTCAAATTCGTAAAAATGGCAGCTCAGACTATCTCAGACCGTCATACGCGCAATTCTGCACGATCATTACGCGGACACTCCTCATCCGCACAAACCACCGCCCGAATGCCCCTCGTCTGCATGACCACTGTCCATATTTCCCCTCGTCTGCACAGTCACCGCTTGGACGTGTGGCGCCTCCGCACGACTACCACCCAAACCTCCACCTAGCCTGGACATGCATGCATGTGCCCACGCGCGCCATCAGTCGACTGGTCCACACACATGCACCCACGCGCACCATTAGGCAGTGGTTCGGGCGGTGGTCGTGCGGACTCGAAAACAGACAGTGGTCATGCAGACTCAAAAATGGACAGTGGTCGTGCGAACGTGGCCTCGTCTCGGCGGTGGTCATGCGAACGTGGCCTTGTCTGGGCGGTGGCTGTGCGGACGTGGGTACATGTCGGCATGCTACGTGTTAGGACGATGGGTGTGCGATCGAGCTACCATTTTTGTAAATATGGCGTGATGAGAGCCACATTCAATAATACCTCGCAAAACAATGTCATTTAGGCCAAAACCTCCATGGATGGATGACTACTATCGTGAGTCCGTTTATATTGCTTAACCACTTTGTGTTATTCTCGAGTTTGGGTGGCGTGTTCAAGGCCATCCACACTCTGCTCTAAAATCAGTGCTAGGAGAGGAGTGAGATGGCAGTTAGCACATGTCAGTCACTTGAGCAGCTATACTAGATACAAGATTATTGGAACTGGTGCATATAGGTGCACCGGTGCCAACGAGATGGAAAATTTGTTGGTGGCCCACCTGTCATCCCAAGTTTCTCTTCGGTCGTTGATGTCGCCGCCTCTCGGGTGCTCACCGACGCACTCGTCGTTGGCCGCATGGATCTTATCGCATTGGGATGGTGTCGTCAAATTGAGGTCGACGTCTCAATCACAATGCTCCTCACCTAGATCAAGGTCGTCATCCCCAGATTGAGGTCGTCGTGGGCATCTGAGCTCATCGTCGTTGCTACAGTTGTGCCTCCACGTCGACTAGGGTTTGGTGGCGGCGTCAATTTAAACAGCAGGCATAATCCACCGAAAGGAATTGGTGGATGGGGTCGAGAGGGGGTACGTAGGTGTGATCGGTGGCGAGGATGATTATCGGGGTGGATGGAATCAACAGTGGTGGCAGTGCGTGTTGTGAGGATGAGATACAATACTCATAGGAGAAGAGGAAGAGTGGGTGTGGTTGATGAATTTTTTTAGTTTAATATATAGGGTTGGTCCCACTTATTAGGGAGGAGGAGGTGCTAAACACTACAAATAAAAAACTAATCTAGCATCTATATGACGTGGCAGGTGAATCTGGTACCGTCTATACTATGGATGGCCTAATAAGTAATAACAGGGTGCATGTTGTGCCCATCTATGGTTGTTGGATTATAGACTTATTATTCGAGTGGCTTTCTGGTCAGAGGCGGATCTATCGTCCCTCCAGCTTGGGCAACTGCCCAGGCTTGCAGGCGACGCACCATGATAATCTCGGTGAAGGCGACGCACCATGATAATCTTGGTGAAGTTCTATGATGACCACAACCAAAAATAACGTCATGTTCAGACAAAACAAGACTACCAACTCCTCCTCGCGCTCTAAGCTGCTGGGCAACTTAGCTTGTGGTTTATCCATACTTTGAAAAATTCCTGATTTCATCACTGTTTATGGTCACATGTTAAGCTGGTTTCTTCTTTGTGTGTTAGCAAGTGTAATTTTCGGTCAAAGTCATCGTATTTATATCGGCTTTTTGTTGTGGTGGACCAAGCGATAGACATTTAGTTTCGTACTGCTTTGAAACTGTCTAGCGTGTATGAAGCCCAATTTTCTACGATCTATATATGATACTTATGTTTTGAGGGTAAGGACTGAAAAGGATAGCTTTTAGAACAATTGGCTACTCTTATCCAGGCTTTACAATAACCAGTTATCTCCGAATTGGTAATATCTTGTTAGAATTTTAGCAACAATTTTGAGCAGCATAATGCATTTTTTACAATTCAAACATATCAGACTGCACATACAAAAGAACAACGGAAAATCCTTTTCTTTGAAGAATCTTAAGTGCATCATATTTTTACAAGTACATAAGATGAAATATATAGATCCCATTAAAATTATAAACACAGTTAAATCGCAGACCACAAAACCACAAACAAAGAGTACCGTCCAACACTAGATCGACCCAACTTCACACGTGGTACATGGGACCCGATTTCAAAATTTTAACAGTTGTTTTTATTGTGTGCCTGCCAATCGATTTAAGCCTAACGCGCTAACATCATCCGTGGAACAGCGTATTACCGTTGTAACCATCCGCCGTTATCAAGTGGCTAAATGAGGGTCCGGATTTGTAATTTAAAAGTCGACTAAAAACAAAAAGGTCAACTAATAGGAAGAAAATTTATGAGATTCTAAACGAACTCATTTTCGCTGGCAAGATGAATGACAAGAACTACAAAGAATGTCAAAGTCGCCACCCGCCAGATTAAATCATTCGCTGCCGATCTCTGGGTCGCTTGTTAATGGTATCGTGAATCATGATTTAGCGCACTGATTGTCACATCACATGGCATTGCGCTTCCTAGGTAGCACTACATCTTCCGAGATCAAATACTTCGCGAAGCATCATCAGCCCAGTAAAATCAAGTCAGTTCACAAGGCACGCGGTGTAGCAATATACAAAATTCACTTCGCAACAGCAAACATAGTTACATACACCGGTGCTTCTAAAAGTGCAAACGTTCGGCTTCAATCAGGGGCAAGGCAATATTAGCAGCTACAAGCAGGCAGCAACATGAAGATTCAAACAACAAACACCAATTGGATATACCGTCTCCAATGCATTCAAACATCTTTCGGCAGAGGTAAAGATCAAGATGAGATCGACTTCAGACTATCACAAGAGCACACCACATTAGATTACTAAACCATTCATGGTCTGATAACACAGGCAAATAGCAAATAGTTCTAGATTACTAAACCATTCATGATCTGATAACACGGGCAAATAGCAAATAGTTCTCGACATTGCGCCGAAGTAAACTTCTAGTGAGTTCAGGGGGTCTCAGAACAAAGGTAGCAAAATTTGACGGTGCAAACAAAATACTATCGATGTCTGCATGGGACATATTCCACAGCGACAGAACATCAAAAGCATATAAAAAGCTTAACGGTAGCGGCGGAGGGAGACGGTCTGGTTGCGCTTCCAGGTGGCTCTCCGCGAGGGCCTGGACTTGTGGTGGCGGTGACCCTTGCCACGCAGGCCACGGTACTTCTTGCCAGCAGAGGTGAGACCCCGGAGCTCACGGTGCTTGTGCACAGGCTTGCAGAGCCAGTTGATCCTTGGGTCGTTGCGGACTGCACTGTGCGCAACGTCCACAAGGATGACCTCAAAGTACTTGTACGTGGAATCCTGTGTTAAGAACCAAGGGAAAGTAGAGGCATTAGTGAAAACAGAATAGGAATTCTCGTGCCATCTCTTTACAGATTCCATCTAAATCAAGTATACCTCATTCACCCAGTAGGAGTTGAGCACCCTGAGTCCACCCAACTTGCGTCCAGCTCTCTCCTCAGCAACAGACCTCTTGTTCCTCTGGAATTTGAGTTGGGTAATACCCTGGTGCTTGGGCTTGCCATAGACAATACCCTTGGGCACTGGCCTCTTCCTGCCACCACGCCTAACACGGATACGGTAGACCACGTACCCCTGAAAACAAGTTACATATAGCACAGCAATTTTCACAATAGGGCCATAAAGTATTCAAAATTCATTCACCAGAATGCAAGAAAATTAGCTGCAGGTATAAAGCAAGAAAATATATACAATGTGTTTGTTTCTGTACAAAAATGAAAAATATAGTATTTGTAACCGGAGTTACATATGATTTTCATCTATCCAATCTATATATTTAAAGATACATCAATAAAAAAGTTTTGAAAGTTTGACTGCACATATTCCAAAACAACATGTATTTGTGACAGGAGAAAGTACAACACTACTGACAACAATATCAAACCTACCAAATCAATCATTAAAACATACACAATTGACCTATACAGTTGTATTATCCGAAGTCTACTACTGCAAAGATGTCCAAAGAAAAAAAAAACTGGCGTCAACATTAACGCTTGAAACGGTGGTAAACTATATAAGTAAACAGCACACCCAGTTCCAAAAGCCATGAATTAACAGCATAGTTCAAATTGTTACCACACTGCAACTACTGCAACTATTGATACAACACTAACAGCAGGTTCAAATCTATCAAATTGGAAGCCAGAACAACCTAAAGTAGCACATCCTAGTAGCCAAAATATAATTTTCTGCATTAAAGCATTATAAAAATGCCTAAATAAAGCTATTAAAGCATGTTTGGATAGTATCCTTCCACCAAAATTAACCTCCATTCGACAGGAAACATAGACCTCCATCGCCTAAAAAGCTACACATAGCTTTCCGCGAAAATGAAGCATTTCACAAACACAAACTAACAAACGGTGATAAAGCAGCACAAATCACAAGCTAAATGTCCCCAAACTTCGCAACGCTCTACCCATAGCTAGAAATCCAACATCTACAGACCAAGATAACTACCCAGCCATCACCAGCATCTCCACACAACAGCAGCCACAAACATACAGACATCTCCGCTTATGGAATCTTACTATCTTAACTATAACATAAGAGAACGCAAGAGTACGCATGGGAAGGTGGGGAGATCTGAGGTAGGGAGACCCCAACCTGCTTGGCCTTGTAGCCGAGGCGGCGGGCCTTGTCGGGGCGGGTGGGCCTGGTGATGCGCACGATCGCCGACTGCTGCCTGTACTCCCAGCACCGCACGCGCTGCACGAACCTCATCACGTCCGACTGCTTCCTCCTCCATAGTTCCTTCACGTACGTGTACGCCCCTGCAACCATCGCAACAAATCCATCAAAACCGGCGCGTAAGAATCCTCACATGGCTGCGGAGGAAGACGGGCTGAGGAGGAGGAGGCGCTCACCCATGGCTGCGGCTGCGGCGGAGGCGGCGGGGAGGTGCGAGTGTGTGGAGCCTAGGGTTTGGGTGGAGGCGGGGAGGGGGAGTTTATATCGAGGCAGTGGGCGAACGGTGGCCGTCCGATGCGCTAGGGTTTTGAGATGATGGGATTTTGGTGGGGGCTCTGGGGAATGGGTCTCTGATGGGCTGTAATTGGGCCTTCCACGGCACATGTGCACCTGGGCCATAGTTGTTCCGTTGCGTTAAAATTTTTTGTTCATTTCTAAGACGTCCCTGGCATTTCCAGTATTGTACTGGCCGTCCTTGCATTTTGTTTTATCAGGCTTTCAATATGTTCAGAACTTATTTCATTTTCTTTCCATTGATCTTTCTGCCAAAATGTGTTGCTACCTTTTTATTAAGAAAAACCTTCCATGAGTACCCCCTACTCTAGCCCCTAGGTAATGTTTTTTACTGTTGCTCATATGGGGATTTCGTAGCTATTTTGTAAGAAAGAAAATATCAACTATCGCTAGATACATGAGGGTTTTCTTTTTCAATTTCTATGGGAATATAGCCATTCCAAAAGGCCCAAAAAGTTTCCTGCCATTACTCCCTTGTAAATATGACCTAATTTGTGTCATCTGCTTTTTTTTGGGGTCTATGGTGGCGCACAAATAGGAGCTCATGTGTGTGTTTTTAGGGATAAGGCTATACTCGTGCGTCCGATTTGAGGGGGGAGATCAGACGCCTACATCAGCTGCTAGCACTTTCTCACCACGTTCATTCTCTACCACTCGTTTTTATTTATGTCCACAATGCATATTCTTTTCCCATTTGATTTTTTCTCGTCTGCACCTTCGGTCGCTGCATACAACTCCAACTCGACCATGTCTCATTATCTTGTTGCGCTGCCATAGTTCACACTCACGATCCACCCTACGCGGCAACAACGATGGCGGCGTGGCATCCCGAGAGTTGTGGTGTCGCGACGATAGCCCACCTCGTCCGCGGCGTTCCTTGACGAGCTCGCACCACTCTACCCCGACGACTCGAAGGCGGAGGCCCACAGTACACCGCCATCGCCTCCCCCGGCCGGTCCAACTCCATCGTCGACTCCTCCGAGCACGACGGCAGGTCCGTTCCATCCAACGCCGCCCGCTCGTCAGGAGGCGCTAGCGCCGGCCCGCCGCCACCCCCGCCAAGGTCCTACTCGCCTGTGAGGAGAACGACGATGCGGTGCGGTGAATCTCGGTGTCAATGTACGCCCCCTGCCATCAGAAACATGAGATGTTGCAATAGGTTTTTCCATATGTTTCCGCTATTTTTGTTTTGATTGTTGCAATAATTTTTTTAAATGTTGCATCTGTAACATCCCAAATTTTGGATATCTTCAAACATTTATTTCAAATTAATTAATTCAAATATTTATATTTTAAATTGAACTTCTTGCTAAAACAATCCAATTTCCTTCGTCTTAATTCAAATCTCAAATCAAATTCCAAAATCATTTTGCACCAATTTTGAATTCATCTCTATTTCAAATATTAACCAAAATTCAAATTCAAATTTCTATTTGAATTTATCTTCGAAATGTAAATCTCATAATTTCATTACAATTTTTATTGTTGGCCAAAAATCTCTTTCTTCTTCTTCTTTCTTCTATTTTCATTCCTCCTTTCTCCTGGCTGCTGCCTTTGTCTTTCTTCTTTTTGGCTAGAGCCAGCTGCTCTACCACGACGTCGATCGTGCCAACCTTACCGTCGGTGTCTCCCCTCGTCGCCAACCTCGTCGGCCCGGCCACTAAGCCACCTCTCCTCGGCCTCTGCGTTAGCCCCACTCCTTGCACGCGCCCAGCCCATGCCCCTACGCCACACCTGTGCCCAATCCCGAGCCACCGCAACAGTCGGTCGGCCATCGCTCCCCTCATCCATTCTTCCCGGCAAAACTTCTTTTCCAATTCTGTTGGTGCCATTACGACCTTCATCCATTCTTCCCGGCAAAACTTCTTTTCCAATTCTGTTGGTGCCATTACGACCCCACCACCCTCACCCACATTATGCCTACATCAATTGGCCACCACCATCATCACACACAATCAATTTCAACTGAAAAAATCATTGCTTTAATCTGCGAGTGTTCCCCGTCGACTCAAGCGTCACCTTCATGCTATAAAAGGAGCACTATTTGTCCCTCATTCTCCTCTTTGATTCGCCCCAAACCTCATAGTCTAACTCCTCTCTGTTTGGCTGGAACGCCCGACACCACCCGCCTTCTTTCTCCAAGTCTAGCGACGTTGTTTTCTCGTCGATCTCCTTCTCCGGTGAGTACCAAGCCGAGCTAGGTGTGTTATCAAATGTCCCCGAGGTTCTACCACCTTTTCCCTACCCCTCTCGGTGATTACTCACCATGGAGTGCTGCCGCTGTCACTCCATCTTCCTCGCTGTAGGATTAAGGATAACTGACTACAGGGAGTGAATAGAAAGTTTTTTAAAATTCTTCAACTGATTAACAATTTTAAACATGATTGTCTTAACAAAGCTTCGTAACACAAATGTAATGAAATAACTACTAAACATTTTAACACAATTATGAACTTATCAAAACTAGATACAATTCTAGCTAGACAATTCTACATAAGTGAAATCCTAGAATTATAAATGCGAAAGTAGTAAAGACAAGAAATAAACCACAATGGAGACAATGATGTTTTTCTCGTAGCATCGAACACTTGTCGGTCTTCATTAGTCCACGTTGAGGAAGCTTGAACGAATCAGGACGGCTCCACGAATTAAGCCTCAATCCTCGATCACTAGAATTGCTCTTCCTCCGCTTCGGAGTTGGTGAGCACAACACCAATTACAATCTTGTCGGGACTCTTCACAATCTTCTTGAAGAGCTCACCGTGCAATTCCTTCCTCCAAGTCGTCTAGGTACCGACATCATCGACTAGTGTTTTTCCAAACTTATGTGCTAATTTTTCATGTATATATATGTATGCTAGCAAGATATTTAATTCTTTTAAGTGAATTTGACAAGAATATGGATCCCCTTTCTATTTTTTTAAGATCCAAGTACTTTTCTTTACGTATGTTGATTTTTTTTGTTGCATATGTGTATCAGAGCACTAGTTGCTACCGTTTTTTAGACGAGCTTGTGTGTGTGTCGGGGTAGAGGGTGAGTGAAATATATGGGGAAAAGGGGCTGGAGGAGAGGGGGCAATTTAAACGAGTAAAAACCCTTTACACCAGTTTGGCTCTACATAATGAATTAGATTCATTCATTTGTATTCCAAAACCTATTCAAGCCAATTCAAATTCAAATTTTCATGTTTGGGTGTTCTTCGGAATTAGTAGTAGAAGTTGGACGAGTGAATCAACTAAACTTCAAGTCCACAGCATCCTGAGCTCCACCAATCTAGCACCGGCTGTTGGACGGTTAAGCCAGACCACCACATTGTCTCCTACTAGAAAAATGGAGGGCATATCGTCCCCGTCTCCCTGATGACGCTCTACCTACTCTCTTTTTAAACAAGGCAAGAAACCCGACTTTTATAGAAAGCTTGTCGATATCATGGGGATATGCTCATAATATTAGGATGATGTTACAATTGGCAATAGTGTTGAGCGTTTGCAGAATCATGTATTTTTCAGTAAAAGTTTAATTACTGTTAGGCAATAGATGGTCAGACCAGCCTGAATGTTGGTCTGATTGGCCACCACTGGTGGTCAGACCGGCCAAACCTCGGGTGTAGTGATTGACGGTCAAACCAGTCATGGGCAGCGGTCTGAATGGCCATTAAGTGGCTTTGAATTTGGATCTGGGCCAAAAATAGAGGGTGTGGGCAAGACAGGGGATTCTCCTACCGTTAGTCTCATAATTTTTGGAGTTTTGAGTCAAAAGTTATATTCGTTTGAAATTTCCAGAGAGGAAAAATGGCTAAGTCCCTTGCTGGGCTGTCAGACCGGCCAGGTGGCAGTTAGACCAGCCAGGGGGCGGTCAGACCGGCCATGGGTGGCGGTCTGACCGGTTTTGACTTGTTCACCGGCCAACTTGGCAGCGATGTTTGTTGGTTAGGTTAAGTTCATGGGTTTCAGTGCATATGTGTTGCATGATGCATGTTTTCACTAACGTGTGTCAAGTTGTAAAGAACTTGTTCCCAGTATCGATTTCTTTGTCTATTGTTGTGTAGGAGGCTTGGAGGTCAACGACAGTCAACGACGACGATGATCGGGACTAGGCTTGGAGAGCTGAGGTTCGGAACGATCGAAGATGTCGGGTGAAGTCAATGGACTCAAGCATGGCACAAAATGGACAAGGATGACCGAACGGGAAGTTCGGTGAGACAGGTTGTATCAAGCGACACGTGGGTCAGTGCAAGTGCTATGGTGGTTTTGGTGGGCCGGATGGGAGAGACTTGCCGACATGAAGAGAGTCGTTGATCAACCTACACGTGGCGAAGCATGGGATTACTTCATGAAGTTTGGACTCAGTCTTTGGAGAAGAATCCAGAAGGGGTAAGCTTTTGGCTAAACCGCGATGCAAGACGGCGCAAGGAGAAGTGGTTTAGGTCAATAGAAAATGAAGACGACGCTTTGAAATACGTGCGTGAGTTAAACCCGTTTGTGTGTGAGCTTAACGAGTGCCTATTAGGAATGTCCTTCTAGAAGCTAGTCTCCACTATAAATAGGGGAGGGTACTAGTTGTGCACCTCCCAACCCTTGTATTGAAGAAACTCTAGTTTGTATTTAGGGAGAGGAAAGTGGAGATGTTATGGTTCTAGAGAGTTGGATTGATTGTGTGCTCAAGTGTTGAGCCTTTGTCCTGTAGGATGGAGTGGTTGTAAATCAACATCAATCTCGAATCAATCCCAGCAAGATTCCTCAAAATGAGTATGTCCTTATTCTTGCTCTCTCTTTTGTGATTTTGGGGCTTTTTTATCCTTGTATTTTTCTTTTAATTTCTGGCCGGGATCTTGCTTGTTGTGATATATGTGAATGCATCTAGGATTATCTTGATCATCTATCACCCACGAGCAAGTTTTTGATCATATTTTAGTTTTGACTCGGTTTTGAAGCAACCTTCACTCAAACATAAAAATGTCAGAACTTTGGCAATAATCTTCACGATCCTTGATTGGAATAGGTTCTTGACATCCTAGAGAAGGTATGTTTCAAGTTTTGTGAAGTTTGGAGTTGTGGATCAAAAGTTAGACCAATTTGTGATTTCGATTGCCCGCTGATTTTACTGTTCATCGTGCTGGAGGTCAGACCGCCCCTTGGAGAGGTCAGATCGCCCCATGGAGAGGTCAGACCTCTAGGCTGAGAGGTCTATTGCCCAACTCATTGTGAATTGAGTTTTTGTGATTTTATTTGTTTTGCTTGGGGTTTCGATTTGATTCAATATAAGTCTTCCACTATGCTTGTACATTGATCTTCATAGCTCTCATAGCTATTGGAGTGTAAAACGTGTTGAATCCGATCAAGGTGTAAAAGAGAACGTGCTCCTATTCACCCCCTCTAGTCACCGTTTTGGTCCAACAAAGCTAATAACCAGTTTTACGATCAAAGTTCAGAAGAAACCACGTTGGGGATACGGCTATCTAAACAAGACAAGTCCTCTAGAAGCAGAACAATTGAACCCAAAACAGAAAAACCGAACAAACTTCTAACAACTAAAGTTATCACATCACAACCTAAAGAAAACATCAGCTAATAATTACCCAACATACAGAAGTTCTTCAGCCACTTCTCCGCCGAAGATAGCAAATCTTCAAGCTTCATATGATCATATTCTTTTATTAGAATTCATCACCGCTACAAACATGATACAAATTTGAACATAACTTCAGTTAGTTGTTTAGGGAAAGTATTGTCAATCGTAACTTTGTTCCTGACTTTCCAGGGCGTCCAAGCCAAAGCTCCAAAACTGAATAAACTAATATGGTAATCATTAGCGCCTTTTATCAAGCCACCACGGATGGAGGTCATCTAGTGAATCTGGGACTCTATCCCACATTAAAATCTCTTTAATGCACAACCAAACAAATCTAACAATGACACATCAAAACAAGACATGATTAGCATACTCTGCAACCCCACATAGAAGACAATTAGCCTCCCATTTCCACCTTTTTAATATGAGTTGGTCTGTTGTCTAAATCCTATTATAATAAGTCAGCCAAAGGAAGATTTTAACTTTGAGAGGAATTCTACTTGACCATAGCCTTTGAGGTTTCTTACAAGTGAACCCGCCCCAAAAAAGCAACATGTGTACAAAGATTTAACAGTGAACTCACTAGACTTCTCTAAACACCACCTCATCCTATGTTTGTCTCTTTTAAGATCAACTCCATACAAGATTTTTTTTTCAAATCCTCCCACTGGTCTTTCTCCTCTTTTCCAAAATTCCTCAAAAGTTGATATTCCAAACCCAATTCTCCCAGCAGTTAGCTACACATATATCAGGATTTGAACAAATACTAAACAGCCTTGCAAACCTAACTTTCAGGGGACAAATTCCTATCCAAACATCTTTCCGAAAAGATACCAAAATACCATTCCCTAACTGATGATTCACCCCCCAGTAGAACAAAAACTTCATTTATGGAGACTTCTCCGAAACTGAGACCCTCTAAGAGAATTATAATCTTTGAACTCAACTCTTGGGAAGTACTTAGCTTTCAAAATTCTAAACCAAAGTTCATCTTTTGCCTGGTTAATTATCTAAATCCATTTGCGCAAAAGACAATCATTCATTAACATGATATTAATCACCCCTAGTCCTCCAAAGTCGTTAGGTCTACCAACTGCCTTCCAATTAACCATATGATACTTGAACTTATCACTAGCCCCTCTCCAAAAAATCTAAACCAAATAATATCTATTTTCCTGTGAATCTCCTCATTCAATTGCAAAAACCCATAGTATAGATGTGTTGACTACTGAGTCAGTTGTTTACTAAAATCAATCTTCCTCCATAGGAAAGATGGTTGCTTTTCCAATTATCCAACTTGCCCTCCAACTTACTGATAATTTTCCCAACTACCTTATTTTCACAAGTCTATCCCCAATAGAGATACCCATATAAGTAAGATGGAGCTAACCCAATTTACAATTGAACATATTTGCAATTCTAGAAGCCTCATTTCTGTCCACTAAAACCTCGCTATTGTGGTAGTTGATTTTCAGTCCAAACATCCATTCAAAGAAATACAACAACAATTTGAGATTAAGAATATATCTATCATCACAATCAATCATAAGGATCATGTCATCTGCATACTGTAACAAAGGAACACCCCTAGGAACAAGATTAGAAACAACCCCTTTGATCAAATCCTTCTTCTGAGCCTTTTCAATAATTGATGTCAAAGCATTAGCTACTGGATTAAACAAAAGATGAGACAAAGGATCCCATTGTCTCAACCCTCCATGAGTGGTAAAATAAGGACCAACCTTCACATTGATATTAATACTCACTTTTCCCCATGTTACTAGGCTCATCGCACATTTAATCCATTTTCCATAAAAATGTTTGCCTACCATAACTTCTTCAAGGAACCCCATTGAATTTTATTATATGATTTCTCAAAATCCAGTTTGAGAACCACTCCTCTATTCTTAGAAACTCTCAATTCATGTAAAATCTCATGAAGAGAGACGAACCATCTAAACTATTTCTTCGTTTAATAAAAGCAGTCTGACTTTCACTAATAATCTTGTCAACCACATTCCTCATGAGTCACGGCGGCCCGATCTTCCGATAGGTTCGATTTGGTTCATCGTGAGGACGTTGACGCTTTGAGGCTTCCGACCAACAGATCGTCACCTCGCAATTCGCTACACCCGCACGCCTGTTGTTATCGACCACGCTTGCACGCGATCGACATTACCACGAAGGTTATTGTTCCTGCAAGCAATCGAAGCAACTCACAAGAACAAGGTAGATGCAATCTGAATTGTATTGCGGATATAGATGAAGTTTACAAGTGGGGTTCCTCAAACCGATAATCGTAAACGCAATTGGCGAATAATCTAAGAAAAACTCGCCTCTAAACTACGTGACTCTTCAGTATATATATAGGGGGACGTGAGGAGGTCGACCTAGGGTTGTGCGGTAGTGGGATGAGGCGTACACAACTGGACTCGATCTCGTCCACGTTTACAAAGTCTTATTAGTTTCCAAAGCGGTGACGCACCTTGTGTCGCGTATTTACGGTCGAAGATCTAGTCGTGGGGTGGTCCTAGGGTGGTCTTGAGGAGTCCATGCTATCTTTGGTCATAGATTGTGTCCAACGAGTATGTGCTCGCCTCTCGGTCGTAGAATGCTCCCAAGAGTCATCCGTCGTAGGCCTTCTTGAAGTGGTCGTAGGCCTTGCGAATCGGTCGTGGACCTTCTTGAACTGGTCGTAGGCCTTCTTGAAGTGGTCGTAATCCTAGATTTACAGTACAAGTAAATCATCTCCATTAAGCGACATCATAGAGTTCTCAAATAATACACTCGACCCTAGAAACGATTTTACGATAGATTAAGTCACGTGCTCTAGCTCTTGTCATAGGGCCTTGTAGTCCAACACCCAAATCTGGAAGGTCTTGTGTAGTACGTGTATCCGAAGGAGGGATGTCCTCATCAATTCCCCAGTCTAACAGCCAGCAGTTTTAGTGATGATCTTGAAACTTACATTAATCAAACAAATAGGTATGAATGGTCTAATTGTTGGACCGAAAAGCGACTAGAAGGCGGGGTGAATAGGAGCACGCTCACTTTTTTCACAAATAATAGATTCAATAAGATTTTACTCCAATAGCTATGGAAACTACGAAGATCAATATACTAGTACAGCTCGGCAGACTAGTATTGAATCATGTTGGACCAAAAGGTGACTAGAGGGGGTGGGTGAATAGGAGCACGCTCACTTATTCACAAATAATAGATTCAAGATAAATTTCACTCCAGTAGCTATGGAAGCTATGAAGATCAGTATACAAGTACAACGGAAGACTAATATTGAATCCAATATAAACCCCTAAGCAATACGACAAAATCAATAAAGATTAAAGCAAATCAATGCACTGGCGGTTGGACCGATGACCTGCCGGTTTGACCGGTGACTCTGGCCGGTCTGACCGCCGGCCTAAAGAACAGAACAGAAACAACCCGATGACGAAGTTGCAAATAGATGAAATTTTTGATCTACAACTCCAAACTTGATGAAACTTGGAACACACCTTCTCTATGATATCAGGAACCTATTCCAATCGAAGATTGTAATCATTCTTGGAAGAATAGCGATCCTTTTCCGTTTGATTGAAGAAGGATTCAAAACCGGGTCAAAATGAAAACTTGATCCAAAATCTTACTCGTGCGTGATTGATGATCAAGATGATCCTAGGTATGTTCCCACATATCACAGCAAGCTATATCACGTGGAGAATTCAATCAAAAACTTGCGGATCAAAGAAAGACTCAAAATCATCAAATATAGAGAAGGAACACAATGAGATAAAACATTGATCAAATATTCCTTTGATTGATTGATATGATATGGGCTTACCGCCACTCCATCAATGGAGGACAATGCTCAATCCAAGAGCACGAAAATCACATCAAACTATCAAGAACCCTAGCCTCCACAAAAGCTCTCCCTAAGAAAATTAGGGTTTACACAAATAGCAAAAGAGAGAAAGCAAAGGTGCAGCCACCTCCCTCCCCTATTTATAGTGGAGGCCTAGACCTTATAGAAGTTTGACTCTATTGGGCTCCCGTTAAGGCCCAAAACAAACGGGACACATACACACGTATTTTAATGTGACATCTTTAACACCTCTTGACCTAACTAGCTACACCTAGCGTCATCTTGCGTCTCGGATTAGCTAATAGGTCACCCTTGTCCATCTTGCACCACGTTTGAGTTCATTGACCTCACCCGGGATCGTCGATTGTTCTGGACCTCAGCTCTCCAAGCCTAGTCCCGATCATCCTCGTCGTCAAGCAACCTGCACAACAATAGACAAGTAAACCAAATTTGGGAATAAGTTCTTCACAACTTGACCCATGTTAGTCAAAACATGCATCATGCAATATATATGCCCTGAAACTCATGACTTTGACCTAACAACCGAATATCGCCGCCACGACGGGCGACGATCCAAGTGAAAACCGGTCAGACCGCCCCTAGGGTCGGTCTGACAGCCCACCCTGGTCGGTCAGACCGCCAGTAAAGACTTAGTGAATTTCCTCTCTGGAAAACCGAAACCTACTGGAATTTTCAATCCAAAAGAACTTTTGACTGGAGACTCCAAAAATTATGGGACCAAGTGCAATATAATCTTCTCTCTTACCTACACCCTCTATTTTTGGCCCAGCTCAATCCACACTTTCTGAAGTTGGCCGGGCTGACCGCCGCTATGGCCGGTCGGACCGATCTTGAACGATCGACCGTCGTCTGGCGGTCGAACCGCTGAGACTGACATCCTGAAATTTTGCCTAAAATACGTGAAACGACAAACCGTTAACGCCATTGCCAATTGTCACATCATCCTAAGATCTAGAGCATATCCCCATGATATCCACAAATCCAATCTAACCCCGAAGCAAAACAACGAAAATAAACACAGGCTAAAATTCTAAGTGTTGAGCGGTCTGACCTCTGTGTCAATGGCAGTCGGACCGGTCACCTTAGGCGGTCTGACCGCCAGCCTCATGAACAGAGAAGACAATTCGAAAAACGAAGTTACAAATAGATGTAACTTTTGATCTACAACTCCAAACTCGATGAAACTTGGAACACACATTCTCTAGGATGTCAGGAACCTATTCCAATCGAAGATTGTGAAAATCCTTGGAAAAATTATGATCCTTTTCCATTTGAGAAGAGGATGGTTTAAAACTAAGTCAAAATGAAAACTAGATCCAACATCTTGCTCGTGGGTGATTGATGATCAAGATGATCCTAGATATGTTTCTACATGTCACAGCAAGCTAGATAACGTGAAGAAATCAAGTAAAAACTCGCGGATCAAAGAAAGACTCAAAATCATCAAATAGAGAGAAGGAAAGCAAAGAGACACATCTTTGAGCAAACTCTCCTTGGATTGATTTGATATGATTTTGGTTTACAACCACTCCATCAATGGAGGATAATGCTCAATCCAAGAGCACGAAATCAAATCAAAACTCTCTAGAACCATAACCTCCACAAATCCTCTCTCTAAGCAAATTAGGGTTTCAAAACAATGAAAAGGTTGAAGAGGGTGCAGCCACCTCCTCCTCTATTTATTGTGGTGGCTTAGGCCTTGTAGAAGTTTGACTCAATTGGGCTTCCGTTAAGGCCCATCACAAACGGGTCACACACGCACGTATTTTAACACATTGTCTTTGTCGCCTCTTGACCTAATCATCTTCACCTTGCGCCATCTTGCGCCGCAGATTGGCAAAAGGTCACTCTTGTCCATTCTGCACCACGCTTGAGTTCACAGACCTCACCCGACATCGTCGATCGTTCTGGACCTCAGCTCTCCAAGCCTAGTCCTAATCATCCTCGTTGTTGACCGTCGTTGACCACCAAGCAACCTGCACGCCAATAGACAAGCAAATCGAATCCGGAAACAAGTTCTTCACAACTTGACCCATGTTAGTCAAAACATGCATCATGCAACACATATGCACTGAAACTCATGGCTTTGACCTAACAACCAAACATCGCCGCCACGAAGGACGACGAAATAAATGAAAACCGGTCAGACCGCCAACTATGGGTCGGTCTGACCATCCTCTGGCTGGTCTGACCGCCGCCCTGGCCGGTCTGACCGCCCAGTTGGGACTTAGCCAAAATCAAGCGTCTGAAAATCCGAAACCTACTGGAATTTTTAAACCAATAGAACTTTTGACTGGAGACTCCAAAAATTATGAGACCAAGTGCAATACAATCCCCTCTCTTGCCTACAACCTCTATTTTTGGTCCAGCCTAAAAAAACTTCTTTTTGCATTTGGTAGGTCAGAAGCCGCTATGGCGATCGGTTGCCATCGCCGGTCGATCCTTGAGGGTGGCGATGGCTCGACCGCCACTAGGCTGACAGTAGTGCTACTTTGCCGAAAACACATGATTCGACAAACCTTCAACGTCATTGCCAATTGTAACATCATTCTAATATCATGAGCATATCCCCATGATATTCACACTAATAGTATTCCCATCCTTGATTTTTGGAATTAGGGTTATCACCCCAAAATTCAATCTTTTCAAATCTAATTTCCCCTCAAAGAAATCTCTAACTAACTCCATGAAATAGTTCTTAAGGACCCCCCCCAAAAGGATTTGTAGAAAAGGTAGAAAAACCATCTCGTCTAGGAGCTGACTCACTAGGTAAATCTTTAACGACCTTCCAAACCTCTTCCTCAGTAAACTCTTGAACCAGTATGCTATTGTCCTCGTCAGGAATTCTAACCTTGTAATTCCATAAGTCCTTAGAAATGTTCACACTTTGGACAATTTCTTTACCAAATAGATTTTAAAAAAACTTGTATATATGATTTCTAATTGAATGTTCTTCTGTTAAACACACCCTTCAAGCTCCAGGCCGAAAATAAAGTTTTTTCTTCTTCTCCAGTTGGCACAACTGTGGAAAAAAACTTGTATTAGCATCTCCTTGAGTAATCCACTTCTCATCTCCCCTCTGTTGCCAGAATCTCTCCATATCATACAATGTATCTAAATCTCTCTCAACCTTGTATGTCTTTAATCACCCCTCAGCACCTAAACCTTCCTCTTCTACCTCCAAATCCATAATGGTAAGCTGATATAGAATTATCTTTTTCTCCTTTTTATACCTGCCATTCAAATTGGCACCCCAACCTCTTAAATAATGTCTTAGAGAAGCTAAATCTCCATTCCATCTGTCCAGAGAATACATTTGTTCAGGCATCTTTTGACCAATCTCCTCCCATTTCTCCATAACAACCTATTTGAAATTATCCTGACAAAACTATTTCTTCTCAAAATAGAATCTATCTAACTTTCTAGCACCCCTTTCTCCAGTGTCCAACACAATAGGACAATGATTAGAACCAACCCTATTCAGACTACAAGACATACAAAGAGGAAACCTAGCCTCCCATTTTCTTGAAACCAAAATCCTATCAAGCTCCACCGTGATAGGATAGGATTGCTTGTTTGTCCAAGTAAACCTGGACCACCCCTCTTAATCTCCATCAAATTATTAGCATCAATGAAACCATTGAAACTGTCAATCAAATCGTAGTTGATATTGTCAAAACTCGTATCTTCTACTCTTCTAATCAAATTAAAATATCCCCCCAAACCAAAGGTAGAACTGAAGATTGGCATTTATTATGAAGCTCCATTAGAAATTCCTGACTGAAATCATGCTGAGCAGGACCATAAACAGTCAACAACTCCCATCTAAAATTACTTTGTTTAGGTTTCATCAACGTACTGAGAAAATATCTTCCTTGGTCAACTCCATCAAACTCCAAATGATCTTTCTTCACCTCATTAAAATACCCCAATAATGACCAATAGCTGGAGACCAATGCCAAACAAAATATGCACCCTCTGCCAAATCTTTTTAAATTATTTTTTGCACCCCCAACACATCAAACCTCTCCTTAGCAATAAACTCTTTGAGTTGCCTCTTCCTGGCTTGTTTTTTCAACCCCCTAATATTCCAAAAAAGAAACTTCATAAATTATACTTTCTAGATTTGATCTTGTCAGATTTCAGCCTACTTCTGCATCTCTTGCTCAATTTAAACCCCATGTCACCCCTTGTTTCATTATCAATCACATTCATATTAACTTGTTCACCCCTACTACCTTCTTTAACTTCACCATCCACTTTCTACTCAAAACTAATAACTTTTTCCAGTTCTACTTTGGCAATAACAGATCTAGCTATTTCTTGTGCCTGCATAGCTGAAATCACATCCTTTGCACTCTCTAAGTGAGATCCTAAAGTAATACCACAGGATAGAGCCACATTTTTTAAATAGCTAGCAAAAGCATCATTAAGAATATTAAAAGGATTTTTCTCATTATTACCTTTTGATTCCAGATTTTGGATGGACTTCAGCAGAGCAACTTTCTCCTACATGGGAATTCCTTGGTCTTGAATCCTAGTACTCTTCCTAGTGGCCACCTGCGGTTCTTTAACCCTATTTCCCCTTCCTTTTTGGCTAATATCCATTCTTCTGCTAATCCCTCAACATCAGGCAAAAGAAAAGATTCTCTAACAATGTTGGCCTTCATATTAACTTCCTCTCCTTCCTCATCTCTATCTTCTTTACCCCCAAAATCAACATTGTTCTCTGAACTCTGACCTTCTATCTTCTAATCAACATTGTTCTCTTAACTCCACCAACTCTACTACTCTGCCTCATTACTCGTCTACTAGATAATGCTCGTGCTTTGCTACAGATTAAAAAACCACAGTCCCAACATGTTAAGTAGTCGGCCATCATTGTACTCAGCAACGCGATCTGGGCTCTCATGCCCCGCTTGCTTATCCAACGGAAACCAAAGAGGTTGGAGAGGACGGACGATCACCAACTCCAATGTTAAAATAGTATATATTGCTACTTCATCCCCAACGCCGAACAAGTGTGTTGCTATAACATCCCAAAATTTTAAACCTGAGATATTATTTTTAAAATCATCATTTGTGCATTTTTTTGAAGTTTTTTTATAATTTTCTAAAATTATTTATTTTTTTTCTATTTTCTAGAAGATGTTTTAGAGTTTTAGGAATTAATTAAAGCTTAATCGGGACCGAAAATAATTTATTTGAGTTCCTAATAATACAAGCGGCCTCCCCAAAAAATTAATAATTTTTGGAGTTGGCTTGCTAATTTTTAAATTTGAAACTTGATTTCTGGAATTAATCAAATCGCAAATGATGTTAAAAAACCAAAAATTTCTCCTAGGCCGAATTCTTTCCTCTCGGCCTAACACGCTCCTATTTTGGATCAGTTCGACCTGTGCATTGTCCTCGCCGAAGCCGCTTCCTTCTTGCCACCACCCTTCATCGAAGGCGTGCTCCTGCTAAGGCATCTTCACCCTCTCTACACCTACCGATGCCGCTAACTGGTGTGCTCGGGATCTACCTGCCTGACTCCATCTTCCACCTCGTCACGCGTGCACGCCAAGCGCAACGCGGCAACTGGTGTTGGCCAAAGACGCGTCCTCCGTCGCTATCGCTGTGCCATCGCTTCACCATTGCCAACACCCTGCAGGCCTGCTTGAGCTGTCTTGTTGCCACCAGCGTTGACATGACGCGTTGGCACCCTCGACCGTGAAGAATCCATGAGGAGAGCGCCCTCGTCTCGCGTTAAAACCCGAGCTAGCTCCTCCCTCCTTCTCACTCCTTCCCATCGTCTCCATTTCATCCATTCGGAGTCCCTCTCTCTGGTTCACCCGGAACACAGCTGTCATTTTCAACTCCGGTGCACACTCCACTCTGCACCGCTGAGTAAGAACTTCCGTCCCCGATGAGCTCTTGCCTCGCCACCCGCGTCATTTTGTTCCTCGTCACTCCCTGATCACATTAACCCTCTTGTTTTCAGAGTTTCCGCCGTCCGCTGTCAACGAACATCTTCTTCCCAGTCGTCTCCGCCGCGATGGACATGACACTCCTCGCCGGTGCTGGTGAGACCACCACTGTGGCTCCTCTGCCGGAGCCGTCTGATGGGCGTCTTCAAGTACATATTTGGCACACCTCTCTCATACCCCTTCCCCTTCGATTGATCGGTCAAGGTTTACTGCTAGGTGCTTGGTTCTGGGGATCTAAAGCTCATTGCTTGTGTGTGTACTTTGCAGCGGTGCAGTTCCTCTTGAGGCAAATAATGTTATTATTGCATGAGAGTCATCATAACAACCAAAAGAACGTGATTGCTTACTGTTGGACCGAAAAGGCGACTAGAGGGGGGGTGAATAGGAGCACGCTCACTTTTTCACAAATAATTGATTCAATAAAACTTTACTTCAGAAGCTATAGAAGCTATGAAGATCAGTATATCAGTACAGCGGAAGACTAATATTGAATCTAATTTAAACCCCTAAGCAATAAGACAAAATCAACAAAGATTTAAAGCAAAACAATCTGCTGGCCGGTCTGACCGCTTGGTAGATGGCGGTCGATCCATTGGTATTGCCACCGGCCGGTGGGACACGGCGATCGGCCGTCGGGCTCGAGCGATAAAAGCGGCCGATGAGCGAAGTTGCAAATAGATGCAACTTTTGATCTATAACTCCAAACTCGATGAAACTTGGAACACACCTTCTCTATGATGTCAGGAAGCTATCCCAATTGAATATTGTGATAATTCGTGGGAGAATTGCGCTCCTTTTCCGTTTGAGATGAGGAAGGTGCAAAACCGGGTCAAAACAAAAACTAGGTCAACACTCTTGCTCATGGGTGATTGATGATCAAGATGATCCTAGATAGATTCCCACACATCACAGCAAGCTAGATCACGTGAAGAAACTAAGCAAAAACTCACGGATCAAAGAAAGACCAAAAATCATCAAATAGAGAGAAAGAACGCAATGAGACAAAACATTGATCAAACTTTCCTTTGATTAATTGATATGATATGGGCTTACAGCCTCTCCATCAATGGAGGACAATACTCAATCCAAGAGCACAAAAATCACATCAAACTATCAAGAACCCTAGCCTCCACAAAAGCTATCCCTAAGAAAATTAAGGTTTACAAAAATAGCAAAAGAGACGAAGAGGTGGTGCAGCCACCACCCTCTCCTATTTATAGTGGAGGCTTAGACCTTATAGAAATTTGACTCAATTGGACTCCCGTTAAGGCCCAAAACAAATGGGACACTTACGCACGTATTTTAATGTGCCGTCTTTGTCTCCCCTTGACCTAACTAGCTACACCTTGCGCCATCTTGCTCTTCGGATTAGCCAATAGGTCATCCTTGTCCATCTTGCACCACGCTTGAGTACATTGATCTCACCCGGCATCGTCGATCATTCTGGACCTCGGCTTTCCAAGCCTATACCTGATCATCCACGTCGTTGACCACCAAGCAACCTGCACAACAATAGACAAGTAAGCCGAATTTGGAAACAAGTTCTTCACAACTTGACCCATGTTAGTCAAAATATGCATCATGCAACATATATGCCCTGAAACTCATGACTTTGACCTAACAACCGAACAACGACGCCACGACGAGCGACGATAAAAGTGAAAACCGGTCGATCGCCCTTAGTAGGGTCCGACCTCCGACCCCCTCGCCGGTCGGACCGATCCGCCAAGAATGGCTTGGCCGATTTTCAACCTCTGAAAACTGAAACCTACTGGAAATTTCAATTCAATAGAACTTTTGACTGGAGACTCCAAAAATTATGAGACCATGTGTAATAGAATCCCCTCTGTTGCCTGCTACCTCTATTTTTGGCCCAGCTCAATCCAACACTTTCTGACGTTGGCCGGTCCAACCGCCGCTTATGGCCGGTCGGACCGATTTGGGACCGATCGACCACATACTGGCGGTCCGGCCGGTTATAGCTTCGACAAAGACCGAAATTGTCTTTGAAAACATGTGAAACAACAAACCGTAAACGTCATTACCAATTGTCACATCATCCTAAGATCTGGAGTATACCCCATGATATCCACACTTACATAGAAGCAATGAACATTTTTCGTAGATAGTATCAGCCATGTGATTGCTCTTTCGAGACGTATATAGATGAAAGCTACTTGCATTAATGTTTTGAAACTTGCTCCTTGGCCCACAAAAGAATTGGTTGGACTCTCCTGTCACCAGGAGTCCAGGTGACCGCAATAAACGACAACTACCGCAATTGACTGCGATTAACGATAATATACCATAATAAACATAATAACCATAATTAGTGTATTTAACAACAATTGTTATAGCAAATAATTATTAAAAATAATTTTTACAATTAAAAATTATTCAAAACAATTTTTACAATTAAGAATTAATAAAAATAATTTTTACATTAGTAATTATCAAAAATAATTATTACATAAATAATTCATGCCCCTCCACTTTTTTCCAGGTTTGGGACCGGCATCGGCAGTGTTATGACAAATAAAGTTAGCTGACTAAAATAACATTGTGCATTTATGCTTGTGAACATGTTCAAATTAGAACTTAGGATCATTTTCCCAAGTTGACACATCTATTTAAACATTAATGCGAACTACACAGACTAATACAAAATGGTATTAGTGAGTCTAACAAAGCTACTCAAAAAATGATGTACTAGTGCTGAATTGAGATGTATTTATTTGCATTACAGAGAAAGACATGAAACAAAATTACATCTTTGAGTTTTTGTTCACCATGTCTTTCATATTTTGTTTCATCTACAATTAAAAAGAAAACAAGATATTTGAGATTGCGGTTCATGCACAAATACACTTCCAACATTTCCATGGACAAGCAGACAAGTAATAGCAAGCACAAGTCAACATTTCCATGGATAAAAATCCTACACTGAACCTGATGCAACTCATCATAATTTTCACACCTAAACATCATAATTTTGTGGGGCCAAAATGTCAAAACAACACCGGCAAAGATGATATGCGCAACATCTCCTCGTCATCATCATCACTAGCATCTCAATTCATTTGAAGCATCAATCAACATCCTAGCGTCTCATTTCTCATTGAAGTCAAGGTAGGCTCAAATATCAATTATTGTATAAGTAGTGGATTAACTACATAGGACATGCATGCATGTGTTTTGAAATGCTTTGAGTAGATAGTGTATAAAGGTTGCCCTTAGATTTAGTTTCATCATTGAGCTATTGCCATAGAACTTGAGTAGTATCATGCTTTGATCAGTTTTTGCCCATGTGTCTAGCAATATGAAAATAGCTAGCATGGATATGACTTATTTAGTTCATGAATAGCTCTGGCATGTGAGGACCAGACCATGCTAGAGTCATAAGAAATATGCATCAATGTTCAGAATACATATTCATCGTTGCATGTCGTTCTTTCCTCTATTAGTGATTCTATTTCATCAAGAAGAATCATTGATAGAAGGAAACTTAATACTAGAATGCTGCTCAGTTAGATCATGATCTCAATACATGATTTATGCAAGCATCATGCTTAAAGTTCATACCTAGATCGTCAATGAGTACCATGGCAGCATCAAACATGCAACCAGTCATACATCCATCCATCCATCAATTCATCCATGCATCATACCCAAATTGGCCGAATATGAGCTAGGATGTAGAGGTAGAAGAGGCCAAACCTGGAAGGCTAGGAGTCGGCCGGAGTTGTCGCGGTGCCGAGCACCACGCCATCTCATGACCGGCAATGTCAGTAGAACCGAGGTGGAGTAGGCGATGACGAGGGGCAGGAGAGGATAAGACCAGGGGGAGGGCGCGATGGCGAATCGAGCTAGCTTGACATCAAGTTCAACCCAGGAGTGACAGAGAAACCAATAGGGAGGCGGCGCCCCAACGACGGCACCAGATTTGGCTGGTGACCCCAACAGCTAGGGTTAGGGGCGGCGCTGTGTTGGGAGGAGAAGGAGGGTGGCGAGTGGGGAGGAGGAGGGGCGACGTCGGCGGAGGAGGAGGCCGAAGGCTAGGCTGAGGCGTTGAGATCTGGGCAGATCCGGATCTGGGCGAGGGAGAAGGCGGCGGCGGCTCGGGAAGGAGGAGGAGGAGGGCGGCGCGGCCTTGCCGGCGCGGGAGGAGGAGGCGCACGGGAGGAGGAGGAGGGAGCTGGGCTGAGCGAGCGTGTGGGGCGGGGAGGCTGCCAGCGGGGATTTTATTTGATGACATTTCGCGGGTTCGGGAGTAAATTGGGAAAGGGGGTTGCAGGAAGCCTCAGAAGCTCCCCGCGGGTGTTTTTCGGCTTTCAGCTTCCGCACGTTGGATGAGAAAGTGGCTTCGGCGAAAAGCGGGCTGTTTGGTTCGGCTTCCGGTTTTTTTGACCAAAAAAGCCGAAGCCGAAGCTGAAACAAACATGCCCATAGAATGCTAGTCCAAGAAAAGCAGCAGCCAGGAGATTGGCTAGAAGGTAGTAAGACTTGGAAATCTTCGTGGGTTGTTAAGCTGTCGATGTCGAAGATTTTAGGGCCGGTATGGTTTCGATCAAAGGCAGTAAGAGGGGTGAATGACTCCGACAGTTATTTCGCCTACGCCATGTATAAAAGCGTCGTCTTCATCCTTGCCCATTTGGAATACATGATTTTTTTTATCGAAAACGGTTCAATCAGCGCAGGTTCCAAACAGGGTATTAGAATATATGTTTCTTACAGGGAGAAAGTGCATCATCCATCCGTTAGCCCATCGTTTATCTTTTTTTGAGAGTACACGTCGGACACACACCCCACACGCCCCTCCCCCCACACACATACGTGGGTGCGATCTTAACACATGTCTAATCTAGGGCGGAGGCTTAGACCTCATGTAGCGTGGGCACACGTTTTGACCATTGAACGAACCTATGTACGTATGTACTATTATGAAAATCCCTTACACGGTGAGGTGTATTGGGTTCGAACGCAGGCGGGCTGCACGCATATCTAATGTAACTGGTAAAACATATGTTTTTTATAGGGAAATAGAGCACCATCAATCAGTAGGTCGATTTATCTAATCCAACAGTTAGAATGCAAGTTTTATTTATTTATGGGGAAATACTATTGTACTAACATATGAGTTGATGCATGCACGAGTAGGAATAATAGAATACAGCAACAGATACGGCCGTGTATGGATTGCGAGAGAATTAATTAAGCTAAGCACGTACCGTTGCCTTCAAACTTGGCGAACTCGGACCAAAGAAACGCCCAAAACTCGCGGAAACGCATCGCATTGGCGTCCTCCTCGTCGTCGTCCTGCTCCTCACGGCACCCTCTTCGCCTCGCTGCCAGACTCGTCCTCCGGCTTCGCTCGCCTCCCTTTGCTGATCCTCCCGGATCCCTTAAGGTCGATCTGCTCCTCCTCTCCCATTCGTGCCTGCCGCTGCCGCTGCCGCTGGGCCCTGTGGATGCATACTGGGTTGTGCCGGAAACGGCACCACCTGCTGCAAACTGTCGTAGGTTGTATAGACGGCATATAAGCTTAGTGTGCACGTCTCAACCTCTACTATTTCCAATGTCTAATTTTTAAGATGTATTAGTTTAATACTCGTGCGTTTGCCATAAACCAAAAATAATAATATTATCTTAGCACGATGAGCCGCTCTAGCTTGGCTTGCATGCTATGCGCCACGTCCTTGACTCGGTCGCAACTCCTAGCTAGCGTGAAGGTGCGGACAGAGGGGACGACTCGAAGCTCATCCCAATTCCCCCCCTCGGAACATTCGCAATTATCTGGTTATTCGTAGACCTACTACACCGGTCTGAAAATAAAAACCCGAGTAGGGAAATAAAACCCGTCTAGGAACAAAACCGGTTGTGAAGTAGAATTCCTCTGGTAGGATGGTGTGCAAAGCTGAACCGACTCAAACAGGGTTAGCCTGGTCCTCCAAACGGCAAACTGGATCTTGGCAAAACCAGTTTGTTGGCTGATGCCGATTCCTAACCCAATTGGTTTAGAAGTGACATGCTCTTTCTTCTTTGCCGGCCCTGATCTGGTTTAGATGGATGGCTTCGTAGTTAGTTGTGTGTCCATTTCAGCCCAGCTTGCCCGATATGCGCTCCGACTCTATGAATTGAAGCAAAAGTATTGGCCCCATCTTCACGACCATATCGATAGAACTCTCCAATCCAAGGGAAGGTTTGGCTTAGGAACGAACCAAAGTGGCGAACAAGTCAACCTAGCAGCCGCCCAACCGCACACCTGTCTGCAGTACGTGGATGATGGAATTAAGACATGGTGAATCAAACGATTCGTCCCGTGCTAACACCGGCGAAGGAATTAACAAGAGCAAGGGAGAACTCAAATAATAGTGCTCTCTGCTTTCACCTTTGAATTCGCAAGGGCATGTGTAGAAATATATGTAGGTGCCGGGATGTGCATATCAGCCTAGTTCTGGATCATATAGTCTAATTGTTATTTTTAAGAATAAACCAGATTAGAACGAAAGGAGAGCTAACTTTTTAGACGAGAGAGAGAGAGAGAGCGCGCGCGCTATCGTGGTGATGCAAAGCCACAGTCCCTAGTACTACATGTTAAGAAATCGGGCTTCCAAGAGTCCTGGTTTAGATAGGCTCCCATCCGCCCAGTTGCTAATATAAAGGAGGAACGATCAACATTGTACACGATTACAGAAGAGCAATAAAGAGATGTCTGAAGTTCTCTCATATCTCTGTGTTCTTACGATTATGAGTTTGTCTACGAGGTAATCGTTCGGACTGAACTCGTCAGCGACGGTATCTCAACACGTTATCAGCACAATCGACTCTTCTTGGATCAAAAGATAGCCGTCGTAGCACGACACTCGTAGATTGAATCGTTTTTCTAGATTGCTTTCAATTCTATAAATTGAGCTTTCTAGATTGCTTTTTTTACAGTGCAAATCCGCCCAAATCTATCGCAAGTCAACTTGCAGTCGCCGGCACAATGTCGGTCGGTAGATTGCATGAAAAGGTGGTTGTCTATTGTATCGTAAATTGAAATTTGCAAATTCGTTCTAATCTACCGCGAGAAGCAGATCGGTGGATTGTGAATGAACAGTAATTGCACAGTAATCGCGCATGCATAGTGATCACGTGTGAATAGTAATTAAAAAATAGCTAACGCACGGCCTAAAGCCGTGCACCGCCACCGACCTCCACCGGCCAGCAGCAGTCGCAACTGCCGATCGGCGCCACCCCTGTACGGACAAAGCATCACAGATGAAACAAAATTAGGGGAGAGAGACCGGCCGACCGGTAGCGGCCGCACCGCCGCCGCCCGCACATGGCTCCACCGCCCCTGCACCGGCCGCCGCTCGCATGTAGCTTCTCCCACCCGCGCCGGTCGCCGCTCACACACGGCTCTCTGACCTAGGTGGGCTCCTCATCCTCTCAGTTACCTATATAAAGGAGGGGGGACCTCAACATTGTACACGATTACAGAAGAGCAATAAAGAGAAGCCTAAAGTTCCTCATATCTCTGTGTTCAATCTACTATTTCGTTCTTACATTCTTGTACTGTTCTTACAATTCTGAGTTTGTCTACGAGGTAATCGCTCGGACTGGACTCGCCAACGACGGTTCCTCAACAGTACCATAAGCAAGCGGGTGGTGATCACACAACGCGATTGGGTAATGAAGTGTGTGATATATAGACCTTGTCTCACCTTTCATAAATTTCTGGGCTCCACCAATGTGCTTTGCCTTGCACCCTCCCATCTCGATATCACCGTTGTCGCATGTACCTAGGTCGTCGGATTACCGGTCGTTGCCATCAGTGGCGCACTTATGACTAAAAAATAGGAGGTGCCAACGTGACTTGCTCATCTGTTTGCAGTCTGCTGAATGCTAACATTACACCATGCATATTATTAAGGGCAATGAAAGTGCCGCAGAAAACTGCTTTGGGCGGCAACTTATCTGCCGGCAATACCTTTCCCCGGCACTTGTTGCCTGCCTGGTAAAGTGCTGCCCGGAAAAACATTTCCCAGCAGATATTTGTATTACCGGCAGTTAACCGCCCTAGAAAAATTATTTTTGCCGGCAGTTATAGTTTCCCGACAGTTAGGTTTTTCCCGGCAGTTGGAGTTTCTCCGGCAGTTATATGTATTGCCAGCAGTTAAACTGCCGTCGATTGTCCATTTCCCCGGCAGTTAATTGCCCTCAATTGTCTGTTTTCCCCGGCAGTTAGATGTATTGCCGACAGTTAACTGCTCTCGATTGTCTTTTGCACCATTTAACCATAATTTAGAAAACATATAATTTTGGTAATCATACAACTCAAAAACATGTCATATCAACAATTAAAGACATTTGCAACACGTAGATCAAATTCGTATTTTGCAAAATACATAAACATGAACTATGAAAGTTCTAATAAGCACAACAGTACATCTGCATTACGTACAGAGTGCATACAATTTCAGAATTCTGAGCATTCAAATATAGCCACGATCTATCCTTGGCATGTACAAAACATCCACACAAAAGAAGTCGATAATACTAGTCTATCATTAGCATATGTAAATACTAGTCGACAATATTGAAAGGTAGTCCAATAGGGGTAGCAAACATCACCCCTGGTAGCCTCATCCTTGACATTGAAAGTCCTTAGCAATGCAAGGATTAAAGAGTAACCATGTAGAGCCACAACTGAAGAGTAGTCCAATTTCTCAGTCAAGTCAGCATCACTACCGAATGAATAATGATGAGTCAGATATCATAGACTATGGCAAAAAAGAAATCAAGTCTTTTAAGGTAATTCTTAATTGAAAAATAATATAGACAGACTCGTGCAAAACTAAAGTTGACAGTATTGAACTGAGTTGGAACTGCTTGAGGTTTTAGTTTCACAAGATGGAAAATGCCAGCAAGCAATGGTTTCCAATATGACAAGTCAGTATTTGGCAACATGAATAAGCTAAAATAGCCATGTGTTAAAAACGTTTAGTGACAAGTCAGCAAAACAACAAGCAATGCACGCAATAAAACGGATCAGGATAGAGAAGGTGGAGTAGTATTAGTACCTCAGAGCAACACAATACCGGCATCAGCACCACCCTCAGTGGCCATCCCAATCATCTTACCATGCATGAGCATAAAACAACGTACATCGGTACAGTAAATCAAGCATCAAAAGAATGAAAGCAAGTCCAAATCATAGAAACCTAACTAGCAGTAGTCCACATAATTAGACTAAACTAACCAACATCAATCAGTAATTAGCATTAAATAAAAATGCATCAACCCAAGATCAAAGCATAATCCCAGTTATTATCAATCAAATAATTAATACAATTGGCAATATGATTTGAGGTAACATCGATTCAAAACATCAAAGAGTATTCAAAGGTTACAGCCTTAAAGGCCTTACCTGTACTGCAAGCTTCAGGAAACATGGGTATTCAGAATTTGATGATGATATGTAATTGCAGAACTCCCTCAACTTATCATGCCAATTCAGTTTCTCCTTGTCAGCCGTAGCTACAAGATGATGAAGTCCATTTCCCAGACAACATTCCTGAGTAGCCAATTCAGTTGGTAAGGAACTAAGAAAGAAAATGACAACAACAACGAGGCTAAACGATTCAGTATTTACCACTTTCTCCACATATCAGGAGCCTTACGGACAATCCCATCACCACTACAAGGCACATCACACAGTACACGATCAAATTCCAACCTCTGCATAAGATCATAAATAACTATAGTTGCATCAGTTATATATAATAGACAGTGAAATGCACCATGGCATTTAGAAGCACACCAGGCTTTGTTGACTGGTGGATCATCTCAAGTAACTAGAAAGTTTTAGATCCTGGAGCAGCGCACACTGCATAAGATCATAAAATCCATGAGATTAGTATTGGATAGGTTTTTCTCTCAAAATAAAAAATGAATATTGTAACCAAATACTGCCTTTCCTTTAAGCTCGAGTTCCACACAAATAAGTTTAAGCCAAAGCCAAAAAAGAAACGGCTGGGCTTAAATGAGAAATTATGCTGCCATATGAACATATGGTTGTAACCACAAGTGGTGGATGTTCTTTCTCTCTTTTTTTGACTTGTTATTGATGCTTATAAAAATCATGTTCTACAACTTATAAACCTTTTTTACCACTTTGTGCAAGCTATTTTATCGTACATTTAGGTCATGGATATTACAAATGGGATTATGGAAGTAGCCAAAGTTAGCTCAAATAGTCGGTTCAAGAGACAGATGGCCAGTTACATAAACTGCATAACATGTTAAACAATGGATAACACATACTGTCAAGAATATGATGGTCAGGTTGCACATTCAGAAACAAAGGTGGGACCGGTAAAAACAACATATGCCATTGAAAAAAAAAATTCCCCAAGAAATGTAAGGTGTCACAGATTAACAATATAGCACATCTTTAATATAAATATAAGGCACCCACCATGCTGACAGCCTCTTGCCTAGTTATGTTGCCGACTTCATTCTCTTGCTTCAAGAATTCATGAAAACTGGAGTGAAACAATAGATGTTGAATTAACAACTATATCTCACAAGAATGTTAAATATGACTGCTCCGATGTTGCAATGGTGGCAAATTGTTAAGCGTACCAATGTTTCAGCAATTTTATTTTCCAAAGAAGGCAAAAAGGCAAACGAGCTCTTCATTGGCTTTCATAATATGGCTTTGTTTATTTGCACATGGATATGCAGCCAAAGCATCAGCTAATCTAAGGCGCCACAATTACTCTATAAAATTATTTTCAGTTGCACCCTCAAAACTCTTATAAGAAACTTCAACAAGAAAATATTAACAGTGAATGTAGTATGAAATATGAAATAAATGACCCCAAATAAGTATTTGAGAAGTTTCAGTGAACCATTGAGGGTGTAACAAAGAATTCAAGGAAAATCATTGATCCCTTTAGTAGTAAGCTGGTTGAAAAATGATTCCTGACAAAAAATCTGAAATGCAGTAAATAAAATTCAATGTTTTGGATTTTATTATATTTTATTATACAACAATTAAGGGGCAATCATGTTCCCAATAAAGCATGGATTCATCACTTTATGTCTTTATGAGAAAGGAAATTCTAAGTTTAACTAGATTTTTTGTGTGCATCAAACATCAGTTTAGCAAGCTCCTAAAAATAATCATCCTATACTGCACATTGTTGACAAGCTTCTCTCAAAATAAACAACATGCCAAACCCAGCCGAATACATCTCCCCCAGAGTTCATCTCCCCCACATAAGCCTTGGCAATTGCAAAGAGCTAGAGATAAAGCGGTGAAGCCTCCCTCTCAAGCTTCCAATCCAAATTAAAGTCTTTCACACTCCCAAAGACAAACAAGCCACACCTCCCAGCCGAAAGGAAGGATGAGCAAAGCCAGGAGCTCCCCAACACTTCCAGATTTCCCAGCCAGCACCAAGGGAAGGGGAAGACGAAAGGGACCAGAAGAGCATCGGCGGTGACCAGCACAACCAATGCTACCATCCCGGTCCCGATCGAACCCAGCAAGTAGCCAACCTCCCCTTCCCACCATTGTTTTACTTAATCCGTATCACATCATCTTGAGCCAACGAAATGCATGCATCAATCGCCATATCACCACAGCCATCCTTCTTACAAATCCAAAACTCCCCATATAAACTAACCCGTGTAACCCTAGCTCTCAGTAGCATCCATATGGAGCTCTCAGTTCAGTATCATCACAAAGCAATAGAGAGAGGAGTAAAGGGAGAGATTAAGGTGAGGACTTACCTCAGTGGCAAACCGTGCCCAGCATCCACCTCCACCTTCAGTAGCCTCCACCACCTCAAATCGGTCACCGTGAGCATGCATACATAAATCACCAACTAGCATTAATACTGAATTCAACTGGATCTACTAAGAATCAACTTAACCAAAACCAAACTGGAACGAGGAACCAAATCCAATAGCAGGCCGAGCCGGGAGTGGGCTCAGGGCACTAGGGGATGGAACCGAGAGCAGAGAGGGAGGAGAAACCGGGCCGAAGGGAACCGAGGCGGCGTAGGCGGGCCAACCAGACTCGTGGGGCGAGCGCCGACGGCCGAGGCCGGCCGGCAGGAGGGGCGGCGAGCTGAGCCGACAGGCACCGGCCTCATGCGGCCGGAACATCGAGCAAGGAGGAACCGAGTAGGACGAGCCGGGAGAGGAGCTAGAGACGGCGCAGCGGCCAAAGGCCGAGCCGGCCGGAGGAGGAGGCGCCTTAGGGCCGGAGCGGGAGGCGATCGAGCTAGGGAGGAGCAGCCAGGGGCGAGCCGAGGAGGAGCGCAGCAGCCGCCGACCGAGCCGGAGGAGAGGAGTCGCCAGGAGAGAGGCGAGGGGAGATAAGGGAGAAAGCAAAGAGGAGCGGTGGAGTCGGTAGTGGGGTAAAGAGAGGAGAGAGAGAGGGCAACACTGGGAGAAGGGGCGGTGCGAGGAGGGAGGCGCGGGAGGGTGGCAGTCGGAGAGGACGGGAGGCATGGGGAGGGTGGTGGCCAGGGGAGGAAGGGACGACAGGGGAGGAAGGGCCGGCCGTCGGGAGGAGCGGGAGCGGGGAGGAGGGGAGGTGCGGGGAGGATGGGGAGGCCAGGGAGGAAGGGGCGGCAAGGGAGGTGGGGCGACGAGGGAGGAGGGCGATGCTGCGTGGTGAGGCGGCCGGGGAGGTGACGCTCTGCGAGGAAGGGGAAAGGAGGATGCTCGCTGGGAGGGAGGAGGAAGGGGAGGAAGGGGAAAGGATAGGCGGCGCGGGGAGAGAGGGAGCGGACGCGGGAGGGGATTTGGGGAAATAGGGTTTCGCGCGAGGGAATCATTCGATCACATTTTTTTCAGCTGCGCGCCAAAGGATAGCTAGCATTCCCGGCAGATAAGATGACTTGGTTGACTTTTTCTAGGGCAGATATATTGTAGCCAAAGTTAAAACAATGCCGGTAGATATATTGTTCTAAAAAATTATTATTGCCGGCAGATAATGAGACCTATAATCTCTGAGATATTGCTGTCACATGATTTGCTACTAATCTAATTTTTTTCAGTAGATAATTACTCTTAATACTATGCCATGGTATAGTGTGAGTTGCCGACAAGTGGTAGTCAACTTGAACACGATTGAACTAAAGGTGCTAAGAGTACACTATAAACACAACTGAGTTAACGCCTTAGGTCCGCCCCTGCCTGCCACCTCCTGGCTCCCAAACCGCCGGTGGCCGTGCGGTATCTCGTGTAATCCTGTTACATAACCAAGGCGAGGGCCTCCGTGAGGCCATATAACAAGGCCCCCGTCCCCCCGTTCACAGGCCGCGCAATCCAGATCCAACGGTGGAGAGACCGGCCAGCTCGGCCACCCAAAGCAATATAAATCCGAGGCAGGAGGCGAAGCACCCGGTTCTCGGCAGCACTCGCCGCCGCTCGACACATCTCCCTCAAGCGCCGCCGCCGCCGCGATGGCCATGGCACTCGCCGTGGCGAATTCTCCCCCGGACGCCGTCGCTGGAGCCGCCGTGATGGGCGTCTTCAAGTACAACTTCGGTGCGCCTCCCCCCTCCCCCCCGAGATCGATCGGTCGAGGGTTACATCTGGGTGCTTGGTTTTGGGGATCTAAAGCTCGTTGCTTGTGTGTGCGTGTGTGTGCTCGCAGCGGCGCAGTTACTCTCGAGGGTCATCCCCTTCTTGTACAACGGCTGGTTCGTGCGCCAGCTCAGCGCCGATGACTGTGCGGTGGGGATCTTCTCTGCTTCTTCCTTCCTTTCTTTCTAGTTCAGTGTAGCGAGCTATCGATCTGTGGTGATTTGCATTGATAATTTCGCATGATGCGGAGTTACCTCCATGGTGGAATTTGGTGCTTCGGAGTTGGAATGTGGATAACGAATTCAATTGGGGGCGGTGGTTCATGTGTGGAGCTTAGCATAGTGTGCATTCCGTGTGAATTTTAGTCTTTCGTGCGGTTAAGTATAATCATGTCCTTAATCCATGCGTGTGGTTTTGAATTTCGGCGATGATATGGTTGTGAGTGGAAAAGTTGGAGGTTTGTCCCAGTGCACTAGTGCAGATGCATGAGATCTGTGTAAAGTAATGTTCTAATTCTATTTGTGGTGTGTTTGCTTTCTGGGGAATTTCATAATTTGTTGCCAGTGGATTTCATGCTCGTTATAGTTAATGGCACTCCAACCTTGTCCTTTGATCTGCAGTAATGTGATTTCATATAGTCTGTTGCAGATTGGAATAATCTTGGTGGTTGCTTCATGACAAACACCAGATTAATTGCTTTTGTTTTATTTGAGTCGTTCATCATGCATGTGTAGATTGTACTGGCTCTTTGCCACGATGCCATCATTTTGGTACATGTTCTCTTTACTAGGCAGGAATTGTGGTATCTTTTCATTTGGTGAACTTTGAATACCCATGCTACTTTTGAAGAATGATCCAGATTGATCCTGATCCTTCCTGGTTTGGGTTGATGGCTCCGGATAGTAATCAAATGATGATTCGTTGAAACATAAATTATAGGTTTAGTTGCAAGTGCTAAAATGCAAGAAAAAAGTTTGTGTAGCGGTGATTTGAATTAAGAGCAAACTGCTATGGATTTTGCGCCTCTAGTCCATTAGCAATTGAGGATATGAATGATTCTGTAAACATGAACGCGTAGAATAACCTGATCACATCAATGTGCTCGACCATTAATACTTTTATGTTTACAGATGCTTCTCTCTGTTAAAATTATCTAATAGAAGCTTAAACTTCTTTATTTGTCATTTATCTGGCAGGCATACGCATTGCAGCTTCCTCTTTTCATCAACAGCGTCTTATTTTTAAGCCGGGAGGGGTTTCGGCGTGCATGTTTGCGCAGTGATTCTGAGAGGTATTACTATGACTTTATATGGAGTTTCTGAGGCAATTTAAGTGCTATAGACCATATTTGTACATTCTATTTTGAGGTTCGTCCATTTATTGTGATCAAGCAGCACTACTAAGATATTCCATCCGTTAGAATGAACCACATAAGATAGATACTGCAAAGTGCAAAACCTCCTTTCACGTTTTCTTGTCCTAATGCACTATATATATATATATATATATATATATATGAAAAATACTATCTACTCTCACGTATAGTTACTCCCTCTCCATCCATCCTTTAATCCTCGATGAGATCCGTGCATCTTTCCAAGCCTAACGGGCCTGAAAATCACGGATAGGTGAGAGACCCAAACCAATACCTATCTGGCGTTTAATCTTAGCTAACTTTAGGGGGTATTGGTTTTTTTTTTGGCTAACAAATTCCTCAATCGATCGAGATCTTGCCATTTTTTTTTTCCAGGATTGCACATACGGTGATTGAGCTTGCTTTTTTGATTCTTGCCATACCATGACATGCATGTACCAATCAACATACTCCACAAAGTACATTCATACGTGAAATACTCCCTTCCCAAATCCTGTACTAATATACTATCATAGGTGTATATACTCTCCAATTACATGTACTAACATACTCCCGAGGTATACATGCTACCTAAGTACATGTACTAAAATACTCCCTTAGGTCGTACATGTACTAAAATACTCCCTTAGGTATACATACTACCTAAGTACATATACTAAAATACTCCCATAGGTATACGTACTATCTATGTACATATACACATATGATTGGTCAGAGCCATCTTGACCCTTGCCATGATGAAACCCATGAACATATGTTGTTCCATACTCCAACCGATCACAGCTTTCTACGCGTACGTGCGTCTACACAGACGAGTTTTCAAAGCTAACGTTCCTCGATCGGCGCCGCGCGTCTTATACACATACACGACAGGTGGTACTGTGGTATGTGCATGCACAACGATCTCGGGAAACCAGCACTAAGTTCGGCAATTATCTTGTCATCTTTTTTTCTTGAAGATAATTACGCACAATTAGTGGTATGTGTTGGTTTGCTTCGGATGATTAGTGGTGGTATCTGACCCAATAACCCGATCAGGTAAATGGTATTCCGAGGTAGCTGGACGGTGGATATAATGGGAGTAACTACACCTGGGAGTAGTAAAAAGCATTCCTATACACACACACACACACTATTCTGTAGCCAAGTGTAGAATAGTTATTCTACGCCTAGCCAGCCCACTGCATGCGAACCAGGCCAGGTGTGACGTACGCGCGTGCAATCCCCATACGTCTGCACCCACGCGGGACTCGATTCGACGGTAATTAATATGAGACGTGACAATAATTCGTGAATCATTTTTGCTGCCTATTTTGCGGCATGCGACTTTTTTCGAGTTCATATGTTTGGTAGTAAAACATAATTGGTAAGACAATAAAGTTGTAATGTGTTTTATTGTCTAATCACACGTTTATTTTTTTATCGGGTCACGCTCCCACTATCTCCCCCCTGAGGCACGATGCACCATCCGGTAGTAACTTGCAGAGCATACCACAGTAATCTCGTCGAGCATGTTTTCAAGTATCATCATCATGTCACAACGAACTTCATACGTAGTTAGTGGCAAGGACCCTCGATACCCCGCCCACCGGAGATGCTAGACGTCACGTCTGACATTAATAAAATGCACCACATGCGATTAATAAAATTAATGGTTAACCATTTTTTCACATGCAGTAAACAATAAGCACGCTACCGTCAATTTATGTTACAGATACAATAATTTCAAACAAAATGGAGGTCATTTTTTTCACGCGCATCTTACAGTAAAAGAGCTCTCACAGACCATCTTGGAGTAATGTTCAACGGGTAGCACAACAATGTTAGTTTGACAATAAAAGAGCATACATGAAACGGTAAAATAGACTTATAAAATAGTAAATGTGTTTTTTTCTTCTTTATCCCTTTATATTTTAGACAGTAAAGCAAACATTACAGTAATTGTATATATACTTAACACTATAACAGCAACAAGCGACGATGAAACTTCTGAAATATATTTTGAGGGGTTCGGCCAAATAGCGTGGTCGTTCGCATTTTTTTACATTGCATGATAATAAGAAGGGGAAAAAGAAAGGGGCCCTAGTGACCAAGGCAGGACCCTATCGCAGCCTTCAGGTGTTCGTAAGCCCGCTCATGGACATCGGCGGGGGCTGGATAAGGGATATGTGGAGGAACGTCTCCACCTGCTCCTTCGCGGCGGTGAGTCGAGCTTCGCGCCGATCGCGCGAAGGAAGCCTGTTGACGATAGTCGAAATGAGGTGGCTCCTCTCTTCCACGGTCTCGGTGAGGTTGATTTTTGCGTTTTGTCTGTCGATGTAATCATCGAGCCTCTGGATCGACGCTTTGACACAATCCATGTAGCTTGATAGCACGATCACCAGGATGAGGTTGGTTCGCTGGACGTCGGACACAATGATATTGGTTTGACTGAGCAGGAGACGCAACGTGCAGATGATGGCCTCTACGTTCTCGGGTAGACACGGGGGCGAAGCATGGAGGAGGTCGCGAACATAATCATGGTCTGCAGCCTCTATCAGGCTCCGCCCAGATAGGTGCTCGTATACGAGTGATAGGTAGGATAGAATCATCGCGTGCAAGGGAGCGGAAGAGGAGTTTGAAGGCATTTTTTTCCTTTTTGTGTTGTGTTTTTGAGTTTGAGTGTGTTTTGGAGGTTTTTTTCAGTGGGGGGAAGGCTCGGGTTTGTGTGAAATTAAACCTTTGCAAGCTGATGTACATATTTATAAGTCATTTGGGGGGAGGCGAAGAGACGCATTGGGAGACAGAGCGACAATGTTATGTTTTAAAAGTAAATTCTTTTCACACACAGTAATTCCAAAACAAAAAACAAATGTTAGTAATATTATTTGTCATTATACAGTAAAACATATGCAACATAGCAGTACATGAAGGCAACGCCACTGATCGTTGCCTTTTTTCTCCGACCAAAAAAACAAAAGTAACTCATGAATTAGCTGGTGGCGTATACTGGACCTTCCTCTCCCTCGCCCTCTACTTCCCCTCCCCCTCCCCCTCGCCCTCCCCTTGCCCCTGCCACTGCTACCCCCTAGCCCTTTGGATGAGGAGTTTTGGGGGTAGTGTTCGGCAGCTAGCACTGTTGTGACCGGTTTTCAGGACGCATATACTGCACGCCTTCGTCATCTTCTTCCCCACCGGTGCAGAACTTTGCTCTGGTTCGTCATTGGCTCGTTTGCGACCTTTGGTCTGCGACAGAGGAGGCGCTGATGGATTTATCGTATCGTCGTTAGCTTCATTGGGCTCAGGTCTCGTCAACCACCGGGCTAATGTCGTTGGGTACGGTATCAAGCTGCACCCGAAGTGCCTTGAGGACCTCCATGGCTCTATCGTACGTAAGACTCGATCTGCACTCTGACCTCGCCACGCCCATAGCCTTTGTCAGTAAGGTGGTGTGCCGATACATCTCAGTCGTCCCATCGGGTACGACCTGCATGAGGTCGTGTTTGTCGTACGACACATCCACCCTAGCATCCCTCGTGTAGCTATTGAGGTCAGAGCACGTAGCGGCTGGGAATATTCTCGACCTGCAAGTGGGTGAACACCCGCACCAGGTGCGCGCAGAACAACCCTACAGACGGTAAACCGAAGATGGATTAACAGTAAATACGCTGTCGATAACAGTAAAATGACTATATGCACTGGACAGTAAAAGTATAATAGGTGGAACAATAACTACTAGCCGAGAGACAGTAAAAGTACACGTGTGCTCCCAGTGTTTGCATTCATAGCTATATGTACCCATTTCCTCTTCGGCCACCACCTTGAAATCGTACTGCGACCACGCGAACGTCGTAGACTGTTTCCCGTGAGACACGAGGAATAGGCCATCTCGGGTTGTGTATGCCCTTATGTGGAAGGCTACGCTGGAGAAGTTGGTTTCCTTGTACTCTTTGAACACCGCAGCGTGTACACCCTGCCCAACTGCTCCTCGAATGGGAACAGAGCGGCTCTCACCGGTTGGCTCTGAGAGCACGCAAGACGGTATATGTCATGAAGTAGGCACAAAAACGACATGAAGTAATGACATACATGGGTTGCAGTTTAAGGAGGGGGTGAGAGACGTAGTAAAATAAGACAGCTAACAGTAAATCATGGGGGAAATTGAAGTAAATGTGTATGGAAGTCACAGTAAACCTGTGTTTTTTTGTCTACGTACCGTGGAACAGTGCGTCTCCTGAGCCTCGGAGTGTTTCCTCTTCTGCAACACATAGTGCATCTTTCGTGTGAATTGGTGGAGCGAAGTCATGTTATCGACGAAGTTCCGTTTTACCATCCTGTTCGTATTTTCGCTTCTCTGTGTGGAGGTCATCCTACCGCAGTAGACGTCCTTGAAGTATGCCTCGATCCACCTTTCGCGCAGGTCATAGAGGCTAGCAATGGCTTAGCTCTTATCGAGGCGATACTCTCTCACTAGAACCTCCCACGCATTCTTGAACTCTTTCGGAGTAAGCGAATAGTTTATGACAGAAACCAAACGCTCCTTTAGCTTGTCAGGTCACGTATAGCTTGTTCAGTTCTCGCTGTACTTCTTCACAGACATGTCACCCGCGATCGGTGTTGTGTGTGGGGAAGACGACGGATGACAAATTGCCATGGCCGAGTCCCGATTTGCAGTATAATAAAACACATTAGGTAGTAAAACTCGGGTAGAGACATAGTATTTTTACCAACATTGACAATATATTCGAACCAGATACGGAGAGAACAGTAAAACACATGTGCAATAGATAGTAAACTTGATCGACATATGTAGTAATTAGGTTAAAACGGTATGTGAATCACCGGTTAGCATGCAGATGGAGTCCTTACTAGGGATGGCAATCGGGCACGGCGGGCACGGGTAGTGCTCGCCCATACCCATACCCGCGACCCCGATTTCCCCCCACGGGCATGCCCGCAAAGGACAACGGGCGAAGAACCTCGCCCATGCCCGTCGCCCGCGGGCATGCCCGTTTACCCGCGAACCGCCACCCATTTAAAATATGATACTAGGTATGGGTAAAATATCTTGATTGAAAACAAGACATAGTATTATAAACACAAAACTACTAGGTTTTCAAATATAGCATAAACCCTCCCAAGTTCACCCCAAGTGCAAACAAGTGTATATGATGTTAGTACCTCGGATAAAGCGGGTAGCGCTAATTCTTTGTTAGAATTTGAAGATGACTAATGGTGGACAAGAGCATATCGTAACTCACGAAGGCGTCTTCCATGTTATAGTCGGTAGATGCATCGATATCACCAATTCCACGGCCTTCAGAAGGAGCAATACTTGTCCCATTAGTCATGGGAATTGCACCCTTGTCTTGCTTCATTTTCCAGCCATCAACCCTCTCTTTCCACGCGACATTTCCAAGGCTACCGGAGAACTCCCTTGAAGGATTTGTTGGTAAGAAGCAAGAAACACCAATTACATTTTCACGGTGATAAAAGAGTTGAAACCAAACACAAGATCGTGGTGGTAGATAAGCGTCACGAGAATGATTCACATAGGGAAGCAGATGACCGCGTTTGCCAATGTTCCCAACAGGGACATCAAATGATCGAGGAAGCTCGAGAATTTCTCCCGAGATCTCAGAGATTGAATCCGCACGAAGAAACCAAATATTAGTTTCATCCTCCCAAATCACATTAACGCAATCCACTAAAGTTCCAATCCCAACTCGCTATGAGTGAGTGATGGGATGTATCCACGAGGATTTCGCCATCATCATACTTGGAATGCCCAATCTCACCGTTGTCATACTTTGCGTGGCCAACATCATCACTAGCTCCCGAGTTCATGCGCCAGGTGAGCATCCTCTCAACAATCTTGTGCTTCGATCACGGTTGTCGGATCTTTGGGTAGTTGAAGTCACTAGCATCATCCGCATCAACATCCTCGTTTTCCTCCCCACGTATTGGTGGGCCCCTAAACAACAAAACACAATTGAGCAAAGATTCAATTTCTTGTTGAACTCGATAAATTCACTCCCTTTGTTTGCTCTCAATGACGACTCAACAAAAGGTCAGACTTGATGTTGCTAATTTTCTATTACCACAGATTTGAGTACAATTTCACTAAAAGAGCAAGCCTTTCTGCTAAGAAGTCGGTAAAATTCACCAAACAGTAAATCTTCTCTACTCGTATTGACTAAAATGTTCAGCCTAACTTGTTGTTCTTAACAATAATCACAGTGAAATCCATGGAAATGTGAGGAGGACGGACGAACAGTGGCATACCTTTGTGGCGCTTGTACTTGGTCTTGCACTGCGGGCACTTCTGGGTGTCGTCCTTGCGCTCGTACTCGTAGCAGGGCCGACACACCGGGAACCCGCAAACGTTGCAGGCGGTGAACAGCTCGTCGTCCGCCGTCGTGCCCACGCCGTCGCTGCAGATCTGGCACACCTGCCCACCGCCATGCTTCCCCGATTTCTTCACGCACGCACAAGTAAACAACATAATACTAGGCCGTGCTCTGGTTGGCGCAGGAGCCGAAGGCGATCCTGGACACCATGGCGGCGTCGGGGGCCGCGCAGAGGGAGGGGAGGGGAGGGAGGAGGAGAACGAGGAGAGGGAGGCTGACCATTGGCGGGAGCGAATCCTGCGACCGGCGTTCCGAAGGAGGAAGAGGGGGGCAGCGGCTGGCCGGGAGGTGGACGGCCGGGAGGAGGTCGGCTGGCTGGGATGAGATCTGGATCGGCGGGATGGAGTCTGGGTCTCTGGGAGAGGGAGAGTGAGGGAGAGGAGGCGTCGCTGAAGTGGGCGTGGGAGGCGGCCGGGAGAGGGAGAGTGGGAGGGAGAGGAGGCGGCTGCGAAGTTAGGGTTTCAGTGTTTTTATAGTGAGGATGTCTACGGTCCCACATGTCAGTGTATATGACGGGTAAACGGGCGAAGCGGGCATGGGTGGAGCTTACCCATGCCCGCACCCGTTTACCCGATGGGTAAGTTATTGTGCCCGTTTTTATACCCGTGGGCAAAGAAAGACGCCCATACCCGCCTCCATTAGCGTATTCGCCCGCGGGTAATCGGGCACAATTGCCATCCCTAGTCCTTGCTATCCATGCAATTATGAAACGTCTTGAACAACCACTCGAACTCGAAGGATGTTGCCTTCTCACCACGGAGTAGTGCGACGCTGAATGTAGTGTTCCGCAAATGGTGGTTTGAGCCAACAAACATAGCCAGTGGCATCTTGTACCGGCTCGTTCTGTAGGTAGTGTCGAACGTGACGTCTTCGAAGCCAGCGTACTATGCGCGGTAGCTCGCTTGGCTCCAGAAGATGTTTTTTACAACGTCGTCATCATCCACCTTAATGTCGTATAGAACTTGTTGTTTTGCGACCGACACTCCTTGAAGAAAGCCATCACCTTGTTCACATCGTCGGCGTGATCAGCGCGCGTATTCGCAACCTTACTGCGTTATTCAGTACAATGGATGGTAACTAACAATAAATATACACCAACATAGCAGTAAAAATGAGACTAAGAGGATAACAGTAAGTCGACACGGTCGCAACAATAATGACGTGAATAAGGAAAGGATGGTAATTCGTCACGATTACACAAGTAAAGACAATGGTGGAACACAATGAAAACTTGTTTCTAGGTCACATGCGGTGAATGGTATGTTATGCTGTCCCCCGTGCATCTTCGACAAAACATCATCATAGCGTTGTGAAGGAGCCCAGTAGTCATTATCAGTGTTGTAAAAAACGGGATACGGTTGTCGGACGGATATGGTACCGCCAAGTGATTAATCGGAATACAGATGATTAATCGGAATTATGTGAACAATGTGACGTTCTCACATATTTGATGATAATGCTAGTTTCGGATATATTTGAACACATTATATTGTTAATAATATCAAATAAACTTGTACCACCCTTTAATTGTACATGATAACTTCATTACTAACTCAAAAGATAACAAGATTGATTAGCGGACTTCTACACCAAAGTGTGACTTGCAACGAATTTAGATAATAGATTAAGAACATGCATTGTCATATAGACTAGACTAACTTAACACACTAACGAGACGACGACCAAAAGAATTAAGTTTTAAATTTAAATACACAAAATGACCCATAACCACGAGAGAATCGCGTTACTCTCTCCCATCCTAATCATTATCAAGCACAACATCACCACTGCGGCCACACTTGGTCTCATGCTCATCGTTCGCCTTCATCTGCGTAAGGAAATCCTCTTCAGAGGCAACAAATTCCTTGTCACTCTCACTTTCATCAATTGCTAGTAGTGTAGATTTAGAACCACGGCTGGAGATGCTCTGTGTGACAACCTTTCTCATGCGCTTTCTTGAGGTAACAAACTCCTGATTTCTTGTTGTAAAGAACCACGGGTGCTCGAACAACCTTTTACGTTTGCTGATTAATCGTCCGTCCGTTTATGCGGATTATGCGGGGCGACTATACGGAAACGACCGACTAATCGGATAATACGGATGATTTGACGTTCATAAACGTTAACTGTGCTCCGATTCATGTATATGTAACGTTTTGCCTGGCGACTCTGATTAAACGGACGATTAATCGGCTGTTCCGACCGTTTTTTACAACACTGGTCATTATCGATGCGATTCGTCGGAAGAGAGTGGTCAGAAAGAGACAGTGGGGGTTGGGGTTGGGGTGGGGGTGGGAAGCGATAATGATCGTTGCGAACATGGGGAGGGGGAGGTGGTCTGATTTTATGGTCAGTTACATGCAGAGTGCGTTTAGTGGGATGCATGGAATCACTCGCTTTTTTTAGTTGATGCCATGGGAGTACATGCTGGAGCGTTTTTTTGCCCGAACGAATGGTGATCGATTGGTCATATCGACAAGTTTGTCGCACAATAAAACTTATTTTGGCGTCAAGTAAAACGCTTCAATGAGATCAGTAATTAGATACATATCTATGACAATAACAATTCATGTCATTTACAGTAATACAACTCAGGAGAGGCAGTAAACTGTGTTGTACACAATAAACAGGCGAGAGGACATTAAACACTAGGTAGTGCACAGTAAAAATAGCCTATCGGTAGTTTTGTTACCACCGTACCAGTGCTCCCGGGGAGTAACTTTACTGTCAACCACTGTCCGATCCGCGGTGTACCAGTGATTTTGGTTTTACCATCGATTTCGGGAGTAACTATTTTTTCAACCAATTTAGGTGATGCATGATCTTTTTTTACTGTCGATTTCACTGCAAATCGCTTTGATATTGGTTTTTACTATCTGATTGGGCGATACCGAGACTTTTTACCGCCAATCGCAAAACATGCGTGTGTGTTTTACCGCCGATCACACGCAAGAAGTGTGAGAGTTGGCGCGTAGCGCGAGGTAGTGCGGGTTGGCGCGCGTTGAATAGCACTACCGTATATATATGGAGTAATCAATTATTTGCCACTGCAAAGAGGTGAATTTCACGAGTTGCCACTGAATGTGTCATCGACATGTGGTCCTGGGGCCACATGTCAATGACACATGAGTGGCAAATGATCAATTGCACGTCTTTGGTAGTGGCAAATGATCGAATCTCCCTACACACACACACTCCTGAGAGTTTGTACTCCCACTTCTAATATACCACTTAAATGAACATATTATATTTATTTATCACTTTCAGCATACTTAAATACCAATCATAAATTACTCCAATGTAACTTGATTGAAAATTTCTATTAAGGCCCTTTATTTTTGTTATATACCTTTTTTCATATATAAAAGAAGTATATACACAAATTTTGCTCTAAAAGGTGGACTATAATGTTTTTTCCCATAGAACTCACTTTAGGGTATTTTATAATATTATTAGAGTATATTCAAATTTATAAAGAGGTATCATCATGCGATTAAGTGGTATATGAGAAGTGGGAGTACGTACTATTAGAACTGTCATACCACACACACACACACACACACACACACACACAGGAAGCCTTTTTCCTACTCCCGGGAGTAGTTACCCCCTATTCCGTATTTCACAACGTAGGGAGTATCTTGCCCAACTGAGAGTATTTATGTGTAGTATACGAATATATAAGACCATCTAAGTGGTATTCACACCTTTTCAGGGGTGGTATGTACAATTTTTTTAGATATACTCCTTTTTAGTGCGAATATGAAGGTATTTACAAAATATGCTAAAAACTAAACTATGGACTCTCTTACAAATTTTTCGAGTGGTTCGCATTGGAGTATCTTATAATTAGTGTATGAGTATACCCAAAGTGATAAAGGAGTATTTCAAGTTCTTTTAGGTGGTATATCAAAGGTAGGAGTAACTACACCCAGAAATAGAAAGTATTAATCCTATATATATATAAATAATGTTTCATTCACCATAGTGTCTAGGTACTCAAATCAATACCCACTGATGTGCTTTGAGATTCGGAAAGTTTGACATAGCTATCTTCACATACCCATAAAAAAGTGTATTTGAGATGTCAACTCTGAAAAAATTAAATTAATCTTCAATCTAACTTGGAAGTGTGGTGTTCATTTGTTATGCGAGAAGAATTTACCTCTGTTTGGTAGGGTAATTTAGGGGAGATAAGTAATAAAGGGTGAAAATAATGATAGAAAATGTGCCCTCCATTAGACGCAGTCTATTTCTTTTGAAGGTTAGAGAGAAAGGGAAAACAAGAGATAATTATGTTAGAAGTTGATGCCACAATTTCCCAACAAACTAAGATAGGAGAGAGTGAAATTATTAGGTAAAGATTGTAACTTATGCTTTTGGAACACCCTAGAACCCATAACTCGCTGAAGCCCAGCACCAATGGGGGACAGTCCTATGCACGCGTAGCAACTTGCTTGGCTCTTCCTCCTTGCTTCGCCCAAAAGGGTTAATCTGGAGTTATTATGTTTGAACCCTTAAGCATTGTATGCTAGTGCTATTCACTTTAAAAATCCAATATGGGACAAACCCACCTCCACCACATGCATGGGCCAATGTGTGTAGTGGTAGCCTGGTAGGTGTTAGTCCTATGTTGGAAGTTTAAAATGAGTAGTGCTAGCATGTGATGCGTGAGAGTCTAATCGTTGTAATTGCGGGTTGACCCTTTTGGGAGAAGTGAGGACAAAAACCCAAGCGAGTTGCTACGCATGCATAGGCTAGCCACACATGGGGGACTGGGCTCTGGTGAATTTGGGCCCGTGGTCTTTACAATTTCATTTTCCTTCCTTATCCCTCTATCTCCAACCAAAGAGCAATAGTGCGTGGTATCATACTTTGCATAGCCCACCTTCATCACTTGAAGTGGGGTACTTGTGGAAAGTACTCTTGTGGTATTGTGCCACATCCCCCACTGCATTATTATTTTGAATGTTTGTGGAAAATTGTTAGTATATAGATAACAAAGACGTGTGGCAGAATTACATATTTTCGCTGTGCCAAATTTTTACGAGGACAAGTTTGTTATCCTATCATATTGTGCAAATGATGAACAGATCACTGGTTTCTATATCAGTAGTTTGCATGCACTATTGGTTTATTTTTTTCAGTTCTGAATCACGTGAATTTGAGGAAAACTTGCTCTGGGCTTGTAATGTTCTTTCTAATCCTTATTGTATTGGAGTATACTTTTTAAATGATGACTTAGTACTTATATTACAGTGGTGATGCGTTAAGTGATGAAGAGATACTAAAGGTAGCTTGGATGATCATCCCATTTGGCATGTTAGTTACATTTATTGGCAGTCTATTTGTGTTGAGGGTAAAGAAACTGAAGTTATCTGACCCCTATGCAAAAGCTACATTAATTATTGGTAAGTCTTGTATTAACCAAATTTCTCTTACAAGCTGACTGTATACTTTGGCACTTTTGTATATTTGTCCGGAGTGAATGAATCAGTTAGTTGATTCAGTTACATTGACTAGGAAAAAATAATAGGCCACATATTAAATTGTTAGAGGTGCTGAAATATTATATTTTCCATGAAAATGTTGAACACCTGGCTCTTGATCTATAAAATGGATATGAGCATTTCATGCTGGTATGCAGCTATCAGTACTGTCTCAAGTAGTTGCTCTTTTAGTTGTTTTTTTAGATGCTTAGCTAAGAAACCAAATGTATAGCTTGATTGTTTCTTTTGTTTGTTGCATAGGATTTGAACATGCTCAATTACTGGCTTTGTCTTTCCAGTTTTCATGCTATTACTCCTACACTTGATTGCCTCTTCCTTCATCTTCTGTCCACTTTCCTCGTGTTGAGAGCTAATGTATTTATTTGATCTAAAATGGCAGGATTTGCTTGTATGCTGGAGCTACTGGCAGAACCTTTGTATATTCTTTCCCAGACGAAGAAATACTATACAATAAGAGTGTATACTGAACCTGCAGCTACTCTGCTGCGTTGTCTAACAACTTTTATCTTCATAAAAGGGCATATTAAAGGGGTAAGTGCACATGAGCGTTTTATTCTAGCCAGTTGACATGAAATCCTCACTGTACATATTTTCTGCCTCAGTTTATTATCAATGATATAAAATGCATAACCCCACAATGTTTTTATTGTTTACACCTGATATTGGTACGATCAGGGATAAAAAACCGGAACCGGTTGAAATCCCCCTCGGCGGGCGGTACCGGTAACCAGCCGGTTACTAGAAATCCCGAGAAAAAACCGGACAAATTTCAAAAACTGAAAGTTGAATTGCCGATTTTGAAAACTGGTTACTAGGCCGGTAACCGGCCGGTTACCGAAAAAACTAGTCAGAAAAACCGGCTGGAATTTTGAATTAGAAAGTGTTTAATGAAGTGCATATTTAACTCATACAATATATAATCTAGCATATTTAGCTCATACAATACGTAATCTAACATATTTAGCTTATATGATGTGCAAACCGGCAAAAAACAATAATTCAAACATATTTAGCTCATACAATTCGTAATCTAGCACAAAATAGGCCTAAACCAACCTAGGAAGTGATGAAAGAAGTTAAAAATTCAAATTTGAAATTGAAAATTTCCGGTCGGTTACTGTTCACCTAGTCGGCACCGGGAGATCCGGTTACCGGCGGTAACCGGCCGGGATTTTTTCCCCTGGGTACGGCCATCTATATGGTTACACTACCAAATTTTATGACAGCAAACATTTCACAACATTCCAATATCCAATTCGTAATGTATATTGTGTTCTTTTGGTCTGTGTACAAGGATAATAATTTTTTATATCTTCCATTGATGGAAGGTTTCAACTCATATATTTGTGTGGTTGGTTAAGATACTCCCTACATAATCCTATATAGGAAGCTTTTTTTCTACTCCCGGGAGTAGTTACTCTCTATTCTGTATCTCACAATGTAGGGAGTATCTTGCGCAACCGAGAGTATGTACGTGTAGTATATGAGTATATAAGACCACCTAGGTGGTATTCACACCTTTTCAGGGGTGGTATGTACATTTTTTAGACATACTCCTTTTTAGTGCGAATATGAAGGTATTTAGAAAATATACTAAAAACTATGGTCTCTCTTTGAAAACCGAACCTAGGAATCCCTACGGCTGTCAGAATGAATCGGCCGATTCGGTTTTCTTGGAGAAAACTCAATTTCGTTTAAATTTGCTTAAAATCAACCAAAATTCAAAATTCAAAATTTGAATTTGTAAACTCTGAAAACCCACCGATTTCAAATCCGCCACCAGTAATGGAATTTTCTATCCTTGGTCTCTCTTCCAAATTTTTTGTGTGGTTCGCATTGGAGTATCTTATAATTAGTATATGAGTATATCCAAAGTGATAAAGGAGTATGTCAAGTTCTTTTAGGTGGTATATCAAAGGTGGGAGTAATTACACCCGGGAGTAGAAAGTATTAATCATATATATATATATATATATATATATATATATATATATATATATATATTGGATTAAAAATTTGTAAACATTTGCCTACGCCACTCCATCTTAATTCTTAAGTTCATTTTCAAATATAATAGAGCTTTGCCGGACAAACAATATTTTTTTTGCTGAATGGCATCCAGTTAATATATTCTCCATATCACTACTGTTCACACATCAATTGATGCTCATCCCATGTCATTCTTTTGTTATTGCATTTGTTTTATCAATACAGTACTAAGATTGTGATTTCTTTTCTTGTAGGAGAAGTTGGTCGTATTTGCTTTGTCTCAGGTTGTCTATGCGGCCTGCATTTTCTTCGGATATTGGGCATATTTTCTTATATATGCTAATACCAGAGCTTTTGATCTCCTTCCATTCAGGTTTGTTCAACATCTCTCTTTATTTTTTTATTGTTTTCATTAGGTTTGATTCATCATAAGTTTAGTTCTATTTCGCCATTGATGCCAAAACTCACAAATTGTCAGGTTGTCAACCCTGATGGACTACGATAAACAGTTATTGCACATGTGCATGTTGTTTACAGGCCAGACTTTCAGGAAATTGATCCTCCAAGAAGGCGAGAAATTTGTTCTTGTTTGGTTTGATACTCCATATAACCAGGCTGCATATGGTCTTGTGAATAAATTAGGCAAGTATGCCGAACACCTTCTGTTTCAACTTTCAAGTACTTTTATCTTCGAATGTTGCAGTGGGTTGAATGTTGCAGTGGGTTGACTTATTGTTATTTAGTATGCCGAACACCTTCTGTTTCAAGTACTTTTATCTTCTAATGTTGCAGTGGTTGACTTATGTGTTATTTATCTTTTGTTATTTGCAGGGAGTCTGGTTGTTAGAATAGTTTTCCTGCCATTTGAGGAGAGTTCTTATGCTACATTTGCCCAATTGGCATCAGGTTGTTATTTTTGCATTTATTTAAATTTTATTTTACTATGACAGCTAAGTTAGAATTACTTACCTCATCCATTTGGCCTGAAAGATTGAACTTCATGCATTCACATCATTTTAATGGTCTTCTAATCCGGAGAAGTCCCTCTGCAAAGTTTTGCCTACCGAGCATCTCTTTAATTGGTTATTCAATTAAAGTTAACCTATGTTGCGCTGGTGAAGCAAATAGTTTTTTTTTCTTCTTCTGGTGGAATCTATTTTGCCTTTCAAATTCATTGATTTCGCCAGCTAAATTGACTATGAGTTGGCTGTTGATTGTGTGAATTTTTTGCACAGTTTTAACATGTTTGCTATGTTGATCATTCAATAGTTAAATTGCTCATGCCCTGCCTCGCAGGATGTAAGTCTCTACGAAGTACCATGAATTGTAGTATTATTATTGCTTGGAGAAGCATTGCTGCCAATGTAACAAAATAAGAGTACATTTTGCATATTCCTTGCTGTACAATTTATATTGGAACAATTGCTTCTTTGCCACCGCAAAGGTGTGCAATTGGCAATCTGCCATCCCAAACGATGAAATTGCTTGTATGCCACTGCCAAAGATGGTAATGGGGTTTATTTGCCACTGCTGACACCAATTTTCAAAAAACGCATAAACTGCCCTTCACCCTTTCTTCCTCCTCTCTATACATCTCTTCCCCTCTCCTGTATCATATCTTGCCCATCAATCTCTCACCATGCATCATCATCACCTTGCCTCCTGTCCCCATGCCCGCCGGCTGGGGCTTGCCATAGACCTTCGCCGTCCAGGTCATACTTGCCGGCCGCTACGAGCTTCTGTTAAGAGTCTTGTATATATTAGTAGTCTCTCTCTTGGCCCATGTGGCTCACATAGCTCATGAGGCCCAACTAATCCTGTATATATATATTTTTTCAATAATGAATAAGATGTATAGTTGTGAATAGCAAAATCCTCTTCATTATCTAACATGGTATCATAGCCTAGGGTTAGGGTTGGAGACTAGACCCGGTTTGGCCGCTGCCACCCTCGCAGGCGTCGGCGAGCCGGTGGCAGCGTGCTACCTCCTTTCCTCTCCCTCTCCCGTGGTTCATCTCTAGAACTATCGTGGCTTTGTTTTAGCGTCACCATCACCGCCCTGAGTCCTCTGCTCCCAGATCCTACGCCGCCTGGATCCGTCGTCGCTGTCGTTGCCTTGTCTTCTCTGTTTCGTCGCCGCCTCAGCTGCTCTGCTCGCCGCCGCCTTGGCTCCCACTCCATCACCGCGGGTGCTGGATCCGCTCGATTCGCATTGGATCGAGCTCCCTTTGCTGCTGCTGGCCTCAATTCGCGTCGGATCGAGCACCTGCTACCGCCGCTGGCCTTGATCCCGGTTGCCGTCGTCCTCAGACTTCAGTGCTCTGCTTCGGGCCACTTTCACTGAGCTCCGCCCATCGAGCTGCCGTCGCTGAGCTCCACTGACGCTTTGCTTCGGACTGCTATGCTCGGTGCTCTGCTTTTGGCCGCCGCTGCCGCCAGACGTCGACCGCCGTTGAGCTCAACCGCCCTTGCGGTGCTCAATGCTCTGCTTCGGGTAGCCATGAGCTTCTGCTACGCTGTCGCCAGTTCTTGGGGTCTTCTGATAGGTAGTGTTGTTGCTTTGCTATAGGGATTTTTCTGCTCGATGATCTGCTTGTGTACTTGATCTATCATGGCATTCGCAGGTATCATTGGTCCTAGTCCTATTTGGAGTCAACTTGTTCTCGTTGCAAGAGACATGACCATCTAGCAGATCGGTGTTTTGAGTTGAACCCTGAGTTGAGGTTACTATCTTGTGTTTTGTCTCATCGAGGTGATGCTGCTATTGCTTCTTCTGTCCTTGCAAATGCTTTGGAGTCTTGTGCAACTCAGTTTGGTCAGATTCAGGCTTAGATGAGCAACCTTTAGGCCTAGTTGTGCCAGTTGCAGGTATGTTCCGGTGGATCCACCAGTTTTACTGCACCATCATGTCCTGTATCAGGTGCTTCACTCCCATGGGGCTTCTTTCCATGTGACATCTGATGCATCTTAGCTCACATCATGTCTTCCTGCTGCAAAAGGTATCAAGATTCAGACAGGTGATGGAACACCATGCACGGTCACTCATCAGGGGACTCTTTCCACCTCTTACTTCGCGATTTCAGATGTCTCACTTGTCCCTGCGCTCTAAATGAACCTCATCTCTGTCGGACACCTATGAGACCATTGAGCTATTTTCTGGGGATTGAGGTCCATTCTAATGGTTATGGCTACTACTTTTCTCAGCATTGGTACGTTTAGGATCTACTCGCTCGCTCTGGTATGGTTGATACTCATGCCATATTGCCACACCCATGGAGCTCCACCTGCAGCTTGGTCCTACAGTCTACTGATGGTGAACCACTGACAGATCCTTCCCGCTATCGTCAGCTCGTTGTGAGCCTTGTTTATCTCACTATCACCATGCCATACACTGCTCATGTTCATGTGCTCAACTAGTTTGTCAGTGCTCCCACCTCAATCCACTATGGTCATATTCTTCGTGTGCTGAGATACTTTAGGGGGATTGCGTCCAGAAATATGTTCTATGCCAGTTTGAGTTAGCTCCAGCTCTACGCTTACTCTGACTCCACTTGAGCGAGTGATTCTGTTGATCGCCGATCTATCACTGGCTACTGCATCTCTCTTGGTACTTTGCTCATTGCCTGGAAGTCCATGAATAAAGACTATGATGTCACGCTTTAGCGCAGAGGCTGAGCTTCAAGCCCTTGGCGCTACCACCTTAGAGATTGTACTACTTCGATGGTTTTTGGCTGATCTTGGTGTTCTTTGTGATAATCCTACACCTTTGTTTTGTGACAATACAAGTGTCATTCAGATTGCTAGTGATCCGGTCAAGCATGAGTTGACAAAGCACATTGGTGTTGATGCATTATTCACATAGTCTCATTGTTAGTAGTTGACCATCAACCTCCAGTATGTACCCTTAGAGTTTCAAGTTGCAGATTTCTTCACTAAGGTTCAGATTTGAGAACAACATTAGCGTCATATACTCAAACTCAGTGCATCAGATTCTTGAGTTTGAGGGGGGATGTTAAAGAGTCTTGTACATATTAGTAGTCTCTCATGGCCCATGATGCCTAACTAATCCTGTCTATATATATCTTATCAATAATGAGTTAGATGCATAGTTGTGAATAGCAAAATCCTCTCCATTATCTAACAGCTAACACCCTCGCGCTCCTACTCGCACCAGAGCAGCACCAAGTCGCTGCCACTCGCACCGCATCCGTGTTCTCCTCCTTGAGCCACTGCCTCGCTGTGGTGCATGCGTCGCCAAGCTGCCTCCCACGTCCTTCTTGCTGCCTCCGAGCCGCTGCTCGTTCACTCGTGCATGAGCGCGCGGCTCATACTGCTCAGCCGCTCACGTGCAGTAACGGCCGTGGCCCATGCCGCAGAGCGTGCTCTGCTCCAGCGCGGGCAGCCTACGATGTCGCCCCCCCGGAGCGCGTGCCGCTCTGAGTGGCCACCGTCGCCTGGGCACCGCCGCCAGCGCCGCTCGTGCTCATGGCCTGTCACAGACACACATGCTGCTGCCCTTGCTGCAGCAATGGCTGCCAGTGGATACTGCACAAGCCATGGCCATCCCACCTTGCTGCGTGGCCTTTACTCGTGCCATGGCTGCATTGAACCATCTCCCAATAGCTGCTCGATGAAATGCCCCAACAATGGGAATTCCTTTTTATTTTTAATTGTTTCTTGGAATTGGTCATTTCATCTTGGTCAAACCCATTGACCCTTGTCAGAGTGGCAAATAAACCATATTTCTCACCTTTGCAGTGGTACTAGAGCAATTAGCTCGATTGCAGTGGCAAATGTACAAATTCGGTAAACCCTAGTGACAAAGACGCCATTCTCCCATTTATATTTGACCATTCCTATATTCCTTGCTGTCTGAAATTATAACTTTCGGCATACTTCCTATTTATATGCTTCTGCTGGTTAACTTGTCCTTACAATTTAGATTTGACCAATATCAGAATTCTTAGCAAGATTACAAAAAAAAAATATGTTGTGCGCATATCTTTGGATTTATATTTCTCTGAAAGAGCTAATGATGGACCTTTATTCACAGGACAAACTTCCCAGAATATATCCAATCTGGAAGGTTCTTTGCTCGGAGCTCTTAAGCTTATTATGCTGATAGGTGTGCAGTGTGCTATCCAATGCTGAATGCTGTAATGTTTATATTTATGCGTTTTTATCTACTTTGACTTCTTGCACTGAGTAAGAAGAAAACAATTGAATCACATATGCTCTTCGTAGTAAACATGTTTTAGTTGCTATCAACTTCCATCTCTTAATTTTCTTTGGATATTAAATCTATCAACAACCCTTGAATATGATCATCCTCTAACTATGCAGGTCTGGTGGTCATTTCGTTTGGTCCAAGTTATTCATATGCTCTTCTGAATCTACTATATGGGGGAAGATATAGTGATGGCGAAGCTACAGTTATTCTTCGTTCCTATTGTTTTTACATCATCTGCTTAGCAATGAACGGTTTGTATTTAGTACTTCTCCTGTCATAGTATCATTCTATATTTTCATATAGTATTTTGTATTAAAATTAAAATTAAAGAAATTTGAATTGATGAACACTAATTTTGGGCGGGAACGGTCGAATTCAATTTTTACGTTTAAATTTGACAATTTGAAACCACCTGGTAGAAAACCTGTTTCTGCCGGGAACTGGTGCTGCTGTGGGTCCAGCATTCTTGCAAATCCGGTATTTGAAACACGAGCATAACAGCTTCAAACTTTTTCCATTTATTATTAGATTTTGTGTTCAGTTATGATGCATATAGCACAGTAGTTAGTGTGATATATCCAACTTAATACGAGGAGTTCTAATTTCTTTCCAGTTATGTAGTTAGTAGTCTAGTTCAGCCAACTTATGACTTGACCTGGAACTTTTGGAAGCTGACAGTTGCTCTTCAACAACACATTCTGCAGAACAATAAAGCTGGAAAAACAATCTTTACTTGAATGAAAAGCCAACTATACTATACATAGACTTAACAAGGTTTTGACCTTTCTGAATTAAGTCACTGTACAAGCAAGAAGCGTGCTTCACTGCCTCTGGTGTTGCTTGATTGTTAGCTATAACTGGGCTATGTATTCTCTTGTTTAGAACGTGCAAGTTAACTTAGGTTATGCATGCATGTAGGTAGGAGTTGGGAAGTCTTTCCATAAATGACATGTCCATTTTGTTATGAATATTGTGTGTGTATTCAGGATCCCAATAGGCAATACATATAGTGTGTACAAGGGGTGTATGTCATATACAAATAAGACAATACAAAAAGCAGATAAGGAAATACAAAAGGATTTCTATCTCTAATATATCTCTAACAGCTCCCCCTCAAATGCAAGGCGTATGCAGTGAGAACTTTGCCGGTTGATTTTTTTTTCAGAGGGTACTGGTAACCGGAAATTTCGGTAAATTTTTGGCCGATTTTTTTATTATAAAAACTCAAATTTTTGGATTTTAAATTTAAAAAAAATCAAATTTGAATAAAATTCAAGCAAATTCGATTTTTCTGAATAAAATTCATCAAAACCGAAAATTTCGGAGCTAGTTTGAATTTTACCGGCTACCACTGGTAACCGGTGTTACCGGTGGTAACCGGCGAAATCTCGCCGAAAGGTTTTTCACTGGGCGTATGCAATAACATTACATTTGGAAAGGGTTAACACTAAAATATGAAAAATCCAAAGTTTGAGTCTTGCTAATGTCGTCGTAGCGTGCAGCTCTTGGAAAATATGTTGAGTATCAAAAGATCTCCCATCCGGGGTCGTGCGACAACCCATAAAACACAAGGTGCAGGGGCTGAGAAAGTAGAGGCAGGCGGGAGTGAAGTCGACGACAGTAACACGACGAAAAAGATGAAACCGACAAAAAATAGAGAAAGCTGTCAAATCAAGCCTAATAGGAATAGATAGAAGCATGGCGGCGCAGATCGAAACCCAAGATGGTGGCGGCGCAGTGCACAAGAAACGCAACGGAGGCACAGTGCGAAAGAAGTGCGACGACCTTAGAAGCTCGGGGCGGCGGTTAAGAGAGAAGCGGCGGCATTATAACGATTTCTACGATCTGCAGCGGCTCGGAGAGGAGTGGCGACAGCCATGCATAAGAGAATTCCTATGCTTTTATAACTGATAATAAATTTGTGGACTCGCATGGTTTAGACGAACTCAAAGATAAAGTGGTATGGACTTGGATGGACGCAACGGAAGAAGACGACACAAAAGAAGAAATGACTCAAATATAACTAGCAGCAGCATAAGACCCATCTCCTCATCCAACCAGCAAGCACCAGTGCATCTCCCAATGAAGAAGGCCACAACAACGCAAAACACTGATGCACCCTCCTCCTCTCCTTCTACCTCCATCTCCACCAAAAGCAGCCTGTCGAAGAGGCAGGCTGGAGGGGCAAGGACGTCCAAGAGGGCGGACCTCCTTCGCGTGCGCAAGAAATCGACCGGCGAGAAGCCGGGAGCCGTCGCGGCGGAGGCCAAGCCCGACAGGAAGAAACCTGGCGAGGAGAAGTCGAGAGCCCTTGCCGCTGAGGCCAAGCCCGATGACATCGATGTGTCGATGGACTTGATGTGGCAAGCCATCGCGCAGCGCAGCGCGGCGCGTGAAGTAGACCTCGTGCATGTGCTCGAGTGGCGCGAGCAAAGGAACATCGGGGATCCAGGAGTAGGGGTCTTCGGACCCGGAACACCACCAGACGAGGCGACGTCGGCCAGATCCGTGCGAGAGAAGACCAGGCGGCGGGAGAGCCTAAGCACAACGCTGAGGCGGCCCGATCTGGAGCGGCGGTGCGGATCTGGAGGTGTGCTCCCGGCCGGGCAATGGGAAAACTCGGGCGGCGCAGGCTGCTGTCGACGAGATCTGGGAAGCGCTCGACGGCAGGCACCGCCGAGTCATTGAAGAGGAGCACCGGGAGGTTGGTCTAGACGTTGGTCCAGCGGCGGGAGAGGAGCACCGGAGGAGCAGGACGTCAGGAAGGTCATTGATGCGGTCCGGAGCCTCGCCGCCTGGTCCGCCAGAGCCAGATTTGGTGACCCTCGTGCTCTTGGAGGACACCTCGCCGTCGTGAGCCATGGATATGGGCCAACGTCGAAGAAGAGAGATTGCTCCTCCCGGGGGCGTCGGGTAGCGGAAACGATGAAGGCTAGGATGTAGGTTAGAGTTTAGAACTTTTGCTTTGATGCCATGTTATGAATATTGTGTGTGTATTCAGAGGCCCGATGGGCAATACATATAGTGTGTACAAGGGGTGTATACCATATACAGATAAGACAATACAAAAGGTAGATAAAGAAATACAAAAGGATTCCTATTTTTAATATATCTCTAACACATTTAACTTCCTCTAAACAAGCAGAATGAAATTGTGTCGATTATGTTCTGTACTTACAGGCACATCTGAAGCTTTCCTTCATGCTGTTGCAAATGAAAACCAGCTTAAGCAGTCAAATGATATGTTGCTCCTCTTCTCGGCAATTTATATTGTTCTGAATGTTATTATGATTAAATCTGCCGGAGCTGTTGGGTTGATTGCTGCAAATTCCACTAGTATCCTTTGGTCAATCACTCTACTACCATCCTTATTTTATTGAAATCATTTTCTTTCGGAAGAACATCCTTTGTGCCTTGACTATGTAAAGATATGCTACTGCGGATCTCCTATTCTGCAGTATTCATCAAAGGTTATTTCAAGGTAAAGTTCCGTTAGTGTTTCACTGGCATTTTTCTAAGTGTTCCATCGTTAACAAAAATACTTATGACTTTGCTTACAGGGCTCATTCTCCTTCCGCCACTGCTTGCCAGCGGGCTGGGGTGTTTTCGTCATTTCTGGCCTAACCACAGCTTTCTCTGAGAGGTTGTTTCTGAATCGAAAGAGGTTCAAGCAGACCCTTCCCATTCACATGGCGATAGGCATCATGTGCCTGGGCTTCTCGTCACTTGAGATGTAAGCACCACATCACCACATAAGGATCTGCTCGCTCTGTTTAGCTGTTATAACCATCCTGACGTGCCTTGTTCGTTGAACAGATACCGTGGCGAAAAGCAGTTCTTGATGAGAATCATCGAATCGTTGAGGGATCACGACAAACGTGTATGAACATTATAGCATTCACGGCCGCCCACTCTGCAAGTGTATTTGCCCCTGATAACTGTTGTTCCCAGAAGACACACAACGCCGTACATACATGTGCACTGCCTAGACAATCGAAGATATAGAAGTGGATCCAGCGGCTGGTGGACTGCTCAAAACATTGATCAAATTGACCACGTTCTGTAGTGTAGTGAGTCGCTGGTGTATGCAGTGGAACAAGTTTTAGATTTTCAGACAAAAGGCAACAGAAAGCATAGATCTGTTGGGTGGATAGCTAATTTATTCTGAGCTTTTTTTTTTTAACCTGTGAGCTTGCTAAGAGGAAATTGCAGCATTAGTACCAAAATTTATCATGTGCCATTCAGGTGTTTAGGCATGAATTTGTAATTGTTCAACTATGCATAGGTCCATACACCAGCTAAGCTGGAAAGGAATCGTATCGTGAGGATTTATGTCTAATTATTGTGCAATTTCAAGGATTTGATTTAAACAATCTAGAGTATTTAGGTAACCTTGGCATTCTGTCACTTCCATCAATTGATGACCTAACAAGCATTGCTGTCGTGCGTGCTGCTCAACCAGCTCGAACTTTCGGTTCGACGCCGGTGCTCACCAAACAAAAATTCCCAGTCTGTGTAAGATGCAAGGATAAAGATCTCGTTACCGGCCAGTTTACCGGTGACTGGCCGGTAACGGTAACCGGTTACCGGTCGGTTACCGGATTTACCGGAAAAAACCGGATGGAATTCGTTTGAATTTGTTTAAAAACCAGTCAAAATTTGAAAACTAGAATTTGAATTTGCTAAACTGGGAAAAACCGGCCGGGTTTTCCGTTACCGGACCCGACCGGTAAACCGGTAACCGGCCGGTTATCGGCCGGGATTTTGATCCATGGTAAGATGACACACATGTGATGGTGTGAGTGAAACGTGAATTAGTGTGTGCGTCTTGCACCCTCTAAAAATTTATGACCTAGCAACCGCATAATGCGAAATAAGAGGTGTGGGGGTGGATGTTAGAGATATGATTCTGTTCCACCGAATCATCTCTTGGAGATATGATTCGGTTCATGTATAGCAATCAAATAAATATCTTGTTGATATTATTTGGCATATAATTATCTTGTTTAGATTCATCTTGTTGTGCAAGACACACCATGTAATCCTATATATACACATGCAAAGTCTATGCCATCTATTGAGGCAATTGCTAAACTGTTCCCGGTTTCCTTTAGTTTTCTACTTGGTATCAGTCTAACCGATCCAATCCACCATGAGTTCATCTTTCACCACAACTCTCAATGCCACCGCCTCCATAACCGAGTCTTCCTCCGCTGGTGCCCTAGCTGGCACCCTCTCCAGCGACAACATCACCGCCACTCTGATCGTCGCGCTCTCTACCTCGACATGGTCTTCTCTTGCTTCTCAGGCCATCAATGTGGCTAGCATGAAGACCCATGTCCCCATCTTCCTCGATCTGAAGGCCTCTAACTACTCAATGTGTCGCACGTTCGTTAATGTCCTTCATGGAAAATACGAATTGCTGCACCATATCGATGGCTCCCCCCACGCATCGACGCCGCCTGGGATCGCGAAGACTTCATCATCTGCTCCTGATTCAACGACTCAATCTCGGAGGAGATTCTTTCCATCATTATGGATCCAGAATAGCCGACTCGTTCGGTTTGGGTGAATATCGAAGACCTCTTCCGCGAAAAGAAGCTCAATCGCGCCATCTTCATCGAGGGCGAGTTCCGTGCGCTAATCTAGGGAGACATGAGCATCACCAACTACTGCCACAAACAGAAGACTCTCTCTGGGATGTTGGCCAACCAATTTCCGATCAAACTATCATCCTCAATACGCCCCAGGGCCTGAGCGAGCGCTTCTCCGATATGCAGACCATTCTTCCTGTGCAGAATCCGTTCAAGAGTTTTATTCGCGCTCGGTCCCTGCTGCTGCTCAAGGAGATCCAACTCGCTCAAACAACCAAGGCTGCTGCCGCCACTGCTCTTCTATCCGTGACCGATGCCTCATCGTCCTCCCACTCGAGTGACGGTGCTGGCCGTAACGGTGACCGGCGCAACAACGGGCGCAATGGCAACAACGAGCGCAAGGGTAACGATCAGAACAACCGCAGCTCCTCCTCGTCGTCGACAGTCGGCCTATGGATTTGTTTCAATCCTTGGACCAGTCAGATAAAACCCATGGAGGCACCCAACCCCTGGCGCCCCACCGGCTAGTGCATTCTCAGCCCACGCTTGTCCTCCGCACCGCAGTAGGCCTATCACACCTCCTATCACATGGCCTGCCGACACCTCTATCCTCCGCACCCGCTGCGCAGCCGAGCTGAGACAATGCCGGTCTAATCGTGGCCCTCAACAACATGAGCATGCAAGCACCGTCGCTCGGCGAATGGGTCATGGACTCGGGAGCCACCTCGCACATGTCCTCTGATGCTGGTATACTCAATTCTCCCAAGCCTTTCTTCTCTCCCACTCGTGTGACCGTCGACAATGGATCCTTCGTGCCCATTAGCCATGTCGGTCACTTATCTCTTTCTCCTTTTCGTCTTAACAATGTCCTTGTTGTTCCTAACCTTGTTAAGAATCTCATCTCTGTCCGCAAATTCACTAAAGATAAATCTTGTTCTGTTGAAATTGACCCTTATGGGTTCTCTGTTAAGGATCTTCATTCTAGGAAAGTGATGCTTCGCTGCAATAGTGGTGGTGAGCTCTACCCGTTCCTCTCTACCACGTCTCTAGCCAATCCTCGCTCCTTCCTCTCCATCGCCGACTCCACTAAACTATGGCATCGACGTCTTGGTCATCCCGGGTGCAACTCTATAGCATCTCTCCACAAGTCATCGTCAATTCCTTGTAATAAAGTAGCTACCACTCCTTGCCATGCCTGCCAATTTGGCAAGCATGTGCGACTACCATTCCCTAGGTCTATGTCATCTACGAATGCTCCTTTTTGTCTTCTTCATTGTGATTTATGGACCTCTCTTGTTCAAAGCAATTCAGGGTTTCAATATTACCTCGTTGTGCTTACATCTTTTCTCATTTTTTGTGGACCTTCCCTCTCCGCAAGAAATCCAACACCACAACCACCACCATCCACTTCTTTGCATATGTACACACACAATTCAGCATCACCGTCCGTTCTGTTCAAGCCGACAACGGCACGGAGTTCGTCAACTCTACCTTGACGCAGGTGCTGCTTCGCAATGGCATTCGACTCCGCCTCTCTTGCCTCACCTCTGCTCAAAACGGCAAAGCCGAAAGTGCCCTGCAAATTAGGATCTGTTTTGTGTTCATATTTCAGAGACGAATCAGTAAGTTGTATAAACCTAGCGAGGAGACTGCCGCTTGGCCAGGGAACTTGGGGAAGCGCCACACCATATGCACGACGGACAACCGGAGGAGGTTGCCCGGTGGGAGAGGCGGCGGTCCCGGATGCGAAGAATGCGCCTCCTCGTCCAAAACTAGGGACGACGACGATGATACCGGAGGCAATACGGAGGATGACAGGGAGCTGCGGGCTGCGGTGATAGCGCGCGTAGATGCTCGGAGTAGCAACAACAAGCACCATTTGATCGTGAAAGAAGGCCGCGCTGGGCGAGCAAGTAGCAGCCGGAAGCGGCGAGGGGGTCACTAGGGAGGGGAGGGCAGCCAATTTAGTGGTAAGTGGATTTTTGGTGTTGCTGGTTGGTTGAAAAGATAGCTCGAGGTTCGCGAGTCAGCTCGTCTCAAACCAAACTCGAGCCGGGGTTTGAGCCCATCAAGTCTCTTCTCCAGCTTCAACATCTTTGAACCGAGTCTGAGCCGCTTGTAAAGCTCGTTCAGTTCGTGGGCTGCTTGCCAGCCTAACAAAGCCCCACAAGCCATAGGCATTGAGGCCCAACTGCCCAGGAGTAAACCCTAGAGCGCTACGCTACACACACTGCCTTTGCCCCCAATTCCCAATTCATATCGAGTCCACTCCTGCCCCATCCTTGGTCCGCTGTTGTCACCCTGTCCTCCTCTACTGTCTCCTCCTTCCGCAACACCCTCCTTCTCCATCCGCGTTGCCCACCCCCCAAGGGAGTCCAATACGGCCACCCCCGCCGCGAAGAAGGCCTAGGCGTCGCCCTTCTTCCCCTTGTCCACCTCGAGCCCTAGCCCAGCACACCACCTCTTCTCCTCCGCGGCCTCCCCCAGAAGTCCCCCGCCCTAGGCTTCGCGCCCACCACCCAGGCCAGGCGCCTGCTGCGGCTGCCCTTCCCAGCGGCGTCGCCCGCCAAGCATATCCGTCAGGTGCTCGCGCAAGCGCCACGAGCCCTCGCGGTTGGCGATTCCTGAGGAGGGCGAGACTGGGCAAGGGGAGGGCAGGGGAGGGACACTTTGGCTACAATCGAAGCATATCAATCCCAGCAAATTAGGATTAGTTTTGTGTTCATATTTCAGAGAGGAATAAGGAAGTTGTACAAACCAAGTGAGGGGACTGCCGTCGGGCCGAGGAACTGGGGGGAAGCACCACGCTGCTATGCCGTCGGCGGGACAACTGGGAGGAGGGTTGCCCGGGTGGGATAGGCGGTAGTCCGTGGATGCAGCAAGGAGTAGTGCCCCCCTTGTCCAACACTAGGAACGACGACGATGATGCCGGAGGACGACAGGGAGCTGCGGGCTAGCACGCATAGATTGTCAGAGTAGTAGCAGCAAGCACCACCCGAACGCGGAAGAAGGTCGTGCTGGGCAAGCAAGCAGTAGCTGGAGACGGCGAGGGGGTCACTAGGGAGGGGAGGGGAGGGCAGCCGATTTAGGTCCTGTTTGGTACAGCTCCAGATTCTCATTTTTCAGATTCTGCTCTTGATTCTCTGAGAATCCACTTCTCTGAGAATTTGGAGCTATCTGTTGAAAGCGTTTGGCTCCAAAAACCATATGAGGGAGGATTAGAGGCAAATAGACCATGTTACCCTTGGCTTTAATACTTCAATTGTATTTGTGTATTTCTCCTATGTATTTGTAAGTAATGCACAACATCATCTTGATGCATTGATGGCGTGATCATAATCAATGCAAAGTTGAAAGTACTTCGTGTCCTCACAAGACAAAACATTTCCAGTTTTCCACTTCTACAATACAAGCAATCAATGGCATTGCCATACCAATCACAAGTCCAATTCCATACAAAACATGAACTATCTCACCTATTGACACTGCACTATAGATCAGAAATTTACAAGGAATGCATGCATCTGGCCATCCATCCATCCATCCCTTGTCCGAATCATGACTAGATGCATCAGTATTGGGTAATGCTGTTGACCCCGGTGCCGGTAGGAACATCTGCGCCAGCCACTGCAATGGCTTGATTAGTTATGCGTGCTTTTTTCGTCAGTGCCAGATTGCCGCGTTGTAGAACTCGTTCCGGATCTTCTTGGAAGCTGCCCTCCAGTCGCATTTCTCCATCTCAGCTCTAGCAGTCCTCCCCATGTTGTCTCTGAATTCCTTGTTCATCAACAAAAGTTGGATCTTGCCAACACAATCGTCGAGGTCCTGGGGTGAACAAGAAGCTAGTCTTGCCCTCCTGATCTTCTGGAATTATGTCAGGGATTCAACCAGCATGGGCCGCAACTATAGGGACTCCAGATGACATGGACTCCAGGACTACTTGGCCGAGTGTTTCAGACTCTGAGGGCATCACGAAAACATCACCACTGGCATATGCCTGCGAGAGCTCCTCGCCTTGCATCATTCCAGTGAACACTGCAGGCATCCCCTCAAACATCTTCTCTAGCTCAGGTCTGCGATGAAATGGCAGGGAATATGTATGCACACTTGTGGTAAAAGCTCAACAACATCGATTCGCAGAACAAGAAGTTCATTGAAAAGATCCTTTAAACCGACATTACATTATTATCTTAAAAGGCCGAGGTTCAGAACACATCATAAATTCTGAACTAATGTTGAGATAGTTGAACGGATGAAAATATAAGAGCTTGGGAAATAAAAAGGAAGGAAACACATAGGATATACCTGTACGGTCCATCTCCAATAAATGCAATTCTTACTCCAGGATAAACACAAGCACTAATTCATGAGCACAACATTATACTCAACCTTTTGATTGAAGATGCGCCTCATGCTGGATACCATCAATCATCATCAATCACAAATTCATCAAAGGAAGGGGCAAGGGGGTGCACTGGATGATGTCCTTACCTGCGGCGGCGTAGGAGACGACCAGAGGCGGCGCAGGACCGGAGACGGCGCAGTCGATGACCGGAGGCGAGAGGGAGGGGGGAAGCGGAGGCGAGGGGGAGGTGGCGCCAGGGGAGGGGGGATGGGGGAAGCGGAGGCGCCGGGGAGGGGGGAGGCGGCGCCGGGGGAGGGGGGAGGGGGAAGCGGAGGCGACCAGAAGGGGGGAAGCGGAGGCGAGGGGGAGGCGGCACCGGGGGAGGGAGGGAGGGAGTGTTGGAAATATGCCCTAGAGGCAATCATAGAGATGATGATATTTCGTTGTATCCATGATTTAATAAATGTTCCTTGAATATTGCCTTTGTGTTGATTAACAAGTATGTGACTTGTTTGTGAAACTCTTTACTTGTATGGTTATTCTAAAGTTGTCCCTAGTCGGAGTTCATGTGAGGACACACGTGAATGGTGGATTAGCACATGTATCGGTTGATGACTATGTTTCACAGGTCATAGACATGGAGATGTCAAACCAATAGTGTGGACACATGATTAGAACATGGGGTTGGACCGACCCAACATGAGACATAACAATTATACTTATGGTTCTCTCTTCACAACGTGTACGCCTTGTCCTTAGACCTAAGATTGTCGCATGTACTTGAGATGTGAATCGACCTACTTAGGGGCTATCAAACGCTACTCCGTAACTGGGTAGTTATAAAGGTAGTTTTCGGGTTTGTCATGAAGCATCTTTGCGAGGCATGGCTATCAAGATGGGATTTGCCCTCTCTACCCGAGAGATATCTCGGGCCCTCGAGTGATCGGATCCGAAATGCATGGCCATGCTACTTAAGGTTAAGAGTTAACCTAGTAAGGGATTCCGGATCACAAGATCGAGAAAGAGTGGTCAGCTTGGAGCTCGACCGAATATCGTGAGGCAATGGGATTGGTATGTACATAACGTTGTGTTGGTTCGTCCGATATGATCTTTGTGTACGTTTAGGAGTTGGGACGTCTTGCTAGAGGCCGCTACCAACTATTGACCAAGTATGTGTACTCGTGTCATGTCTAAACGTACGTGAACCTAGAGGGTCACACACTTAAGAGGCTGAAGCTTAATTCGGATTAGATCCGAATTAGAGTGGGCATTGAGTCCTAATGGGCCTCTATTGGTAGAAGCCCATTGTAAGGACGTCTATAAAAGGAGGGCAAGGCGCATGAGTTGGGGAGCGATTTTGGGACCCTCAAACCACGCCGCCACCTCTCCCACGCCCTAGTCGCTCGCGCGGATCTAGCAGTCCGGCGTGCGTCGCTTTTCTCCCACGTGCGTCGCTTTTCTCCCGTACGTGTGGATACCTTTGGAGGCGATGCATCTGTAGCGTTTGGACGAACCGCAAGAGGGGAGCTGTACGTGGGACGCCGCAACGAGGACGAGGAAGTAGTACGACTACTCGCCCGACGTCTTGCATCAACTTAGTACGACTACTCGCCTCGACGTCTTGCATCGGTTTCGCGACTGCGCGTCTAGTGGTAAGACCGTGATCTATAACTGCAGTGATCTTGGTTTACGGGTAGAATTTTTATTAATTTGCGCTAGTGTAGCCTACCCTTAACCCTTCAGGGAGAAGCGGAGGCGACGGGGAGGGGGGAAGCGGAGGCGAGGGGGGGAGGGGGGCGGCGCCGGGGGACGGGGACGGGGGAAGCGGAGGCGAGGGGGATGGGGGAGGCGGAGGTGTCGGGGGAGGGGGGAAGCGGAGGCGAGGGGAAAAAAGAAGGGTCACAGGTTTTTGGGGAAACAGGGATCTGGGGTAGTTGGATATCATTTGCGGGTAAAAACTTCAAATTTTAAAGGGTATTTTCGTGTGTACTAGTTGGATTCTTGCGAGAAGCTGCAGGAATACTGCTCCTCGTTGTTAGTTCATTTTTAAGACAGCTCCTCACGAGAACCAGGATCTAGTCGTTTTGAGAAGTTGAGTGTTTGGCATGACTCTATAAGAATCGATTGAAAATCTGGGAGTAGAAATTATACCAAACAGGGCCCTAGTGGTAAGTGAATTTTTAGTGTTGCTGGTTGACTAAAAAAATTAGTCAAAACTGGCAACTCAACTCATCTCCAACCAAACTCGAGCTGGGGCTCTAGCCCGTTCTCCAGCTTCAACATTTTTGAACCGAGTCCGGACCGGTCGTTCGGCTCGTGGGCTGCTTGCCGACCAGCAAAGCTCCCCAGGCCACGGGCATTGAGGCCCAGCCGCCCAGGAGTGAACCCTAGAGCGCTACACTACACACGCTGCCTCTGTCCCCAATTCCCAATCCAGATCGAGTCCACTCCCGCCCCGTCATTGGCCCGCCGTCGCCGCCCCGTCCTACTCCGCCGCCCACTCCTCCTTCCGCAGCACCCCCTCCTCCATCGGCGCCGGCCACCCCGCCAAGGGATTCCAACGCGGCCACCCCCAACGCGACCACCCCCGCCGCTGATTAGGTATGCACTTTCTCCTCTCCCTTGCGTTGAGTCCACAAAACCCTAACCAGCTTCTTTGCGCGAACCAGCGGGGCCCTGCGGCTTTTGGTTTGGATAGTTCGAGGGGTTTCTCTAGCGTTTCTATGCGGGATGTGATGTCCCGTGGTCTGCTGTTTGGCACCTGCGTCGTTTCTCCGGAAGGGGACGGGAGGGAGGCATGAGCTTGGGAGGAGAGTGGATTCATGCACGGGGCTGCCATGGGGTGAGTTGCGGCGCGCATGTCTCACGATGTGGTTGAACTTGGAACTTGAACCTGAAAGCTGGTCGTGTAATTGAACCTGCTGTAGCGTCTTAAGGTTGTGAACCTGGGGCAAACCAGTGTGGATTATTGGGCATGAGTTGAAAACCTAAGCTCCCCTTTTTTGATTGCCTAAACCGTGGTAACAAAGTGTGTATTGTTCTTTGTTCTTTTGTTGCTTGTTATTTAGCTAAAAGAGCTTATTGTTCTATTGTTCTAGAGTATACTTGTCAAATTTCTCAACCATAATTCCTTGTTTATTTCGTGTAGGTTGACAAGTTAATTTATTTGGTCTACTGTTTGTTCTCTTGAAGCCATAGTATATCTCAGCTCCTGAACAAATTTTCTTTTCTTGAGGTTGGCCACCGCGAGTACACTTCAGTGAGGAGGGTATTACAATACGTTGCAACATCTTCAACATATTGTGAATGAGAGAAGTAATGGAGAGAAAAAAACACACTTTTTTGTCACTGGGATGCCTTACATGAAAGCGAACAAGAGTTTGGATCTCTATTTGTTGTACTTGTTACCATGGAATGCAACAAAGATGAAGCTGTTAGAGCGAAAGCTATGGCTGAAACAAAAATGCTGGAGAAGGATTTTGTTGGTGCAAGAAAGATGATTATCAAGGCGCAGCAACTCTCCAAAGAGGTTGACAACATTTCACAAATGTTAACTGTTTGTGATGTTCATTGTGCTGCTGGAACGAAGATTAATGGAGAGATTGACTGGTATGGAATACTTCAAGTACCTGTCCCAGCCGATGACACACTAATAAAGAGACAATATCGTAAGCTTGCCCTTTTGCTACATCCAGACAAGAACAAGTTTGCAGGTGCAGAGGCAGCATTTAAATTAGTGGGAGAAGCAAACATGACGCTTACAGACCGCTCAAAACGTTCCGTCTATGACATGAAAAGAAACACCTCAGCGAGAGTTGGTTCGGCAAGACCCCCTTATCAGCAGTCAAGGAGAACTGCCCCTGTTAGACCTAATACTACTCCTGTGAATCTCCATAATATGCATCAGCCACAACAGCATCAGGCCTCAAATTCTGCAGGATCGCAAACATTTTGGACAATCTGTCCAACTTGTGGCATGAGATATCAGTACTACCTTTCAATCTTGAAGAAAGCTCTCCGCTGTCAGAATTGCTTGAAGCCCTTTATTGCACATGATTTAAATGAGCAAACTGCTCCTTCTGGGACAAATCAGCGGTCTGCTGGGGTGTGGAAAAATGCAGGAGCACCGCAGAACTTTCCAGGTCCGCAAACTAATGTCGCAGGTCAGCAAGCTTGGAATTCTGCCACTCCAGGGGTTCATGCTAATTTTGGTTCTCATAATGCAGATGTAAATACAAAGAGGGAAGCTGATGGGAATAGAGCTAGTGCTGCAGGTGGGCCAAAAGACAAAAAGAAATTTGCTCGGGCAACAGGAAATTCTTCGAAAGCTTCATCAACTGCAGGATCAAAAAGGAGCAGGAGAGCAGTGGTTGAATCTAGTGAATCTAGCGATTCAGAGACCACCACTGATAATGAAGAGGAGATTATTGAAGATGGTCCTGCTGCAAATAGTGCAGCGCCAGGTCAACATCCCCGCAGATCAAGCAGGCAGAAGCAAGATGTTAAGTATAATGAAGTGAGTGACGATGAGGACGTTGGCGATGATGGCAATGATGATGTTGATGCTTTTGTGAATTCTCCCAGTTTGAAAAGGTTAAGGAAAGGTGGTCTGTTCCATAGTGATGATCAAAGCAATGAAACAAAGTTGAATGAAGACGCAACTGGGCATAATGCTCCAACGAATGGTGTTAATTACTGCAGTAATACAACAGACAAAAAGAAAGGTACCACTCCGCATGGAGAGAAGACATACAATGGAACTGAGCAAATGAAGAGAGAAACAATGCATGCTGGAGAATACACTGATGAGAAAGAAAAGGTATTTCATTCTGTCAGCAACAATGGTCTAGGCCCAAACACTGATGATGCTTCAGATGGGGATAAATACACTTGTGTGGATCCTGAATTTTTTGACTTTGACCAACTTCGAGATGTAAATCAGTTTAGAGCCAACCAGATTTGGGCTATCTATGATAATCAAGGCTGTATGCCGAGATTTTATGCTCGAATTACAAAGGTAAGAACAGCCCCGAAGTTTATGGTACATTTCGTTTGGCTAGAGTTTGATCCCACAAATAAAACGGAGGTGGCATGGTCTTGTGGGGAACTGCCTGTTGCTTGTGGACATTTTAAGCATGGAAAATCAGATACAGCTAAAGAAACTCATATGTTCTCTCAGACTATTTCCTGTGAAAAAAGCAAGACAAGAAATTCTTATGAAATATATCCTAGGAAAGGTGAAGTTTGGGCTCTTTTCAAGGGATGGGATATTGGTTGGACTTCAGATGCTGGCAACCACAAAAACTATGAGTATGAAGTTGTTCAAGTCCTCTCTGATCTCACTACAAGCACTAGCATCATTGTCATGCCGCTTGTAAAGATAAAAGGCTTTGTTAGCTTATTTATGCAGTCTAAAGAGGCAACTCCATACGTGATACCTCAGGATGACACACTAAGGTTTTCACACTGCGTGCCTCATCATTCGATGAGTGGAATTGAAAGAGAAGGCATTCCAGAAGGAGCTCTCGAACTTGATCCTGCAGCGCTTCCCCTTAACTTGGAAGAGGCTTTTGCTTCTGTTGTTCCTGAAAGCAGCTCAGTAAAAGGTCAGGAATTTGATGCCAAATATGCAGGTTCATCCAGTGGAAATAGTAATCGCAAGGGATCCATGGGCATTGGGGAGAGGCAACATGCTACATGCATGAATGCAGGGATCACTAAAAAGACACCAAAAGAAGAGAACAACGAGCATAACACTCAATCTGCCGTAGAAGGTACAGATGTTGATGCGGAATCTGATGATACTTGCCAAACAGTATTTATTTGTCCTGAACCAGAATTCTATGAATTTTCAGAAATAAGATTGCTTCAGAAGTTTCAACCTGGGCAGATCTGGGCTCTCTTTAGTGATGTAGATAAGTTCCCCAATTACTATGCCTTCATAAAGAAAGTTGATCTCAAGAATAATAAAGTACAAGTAAAATGGCTTGATGCTTGTCCTCAGGTAGAGGAGGAGAAAAGATTGGTAGAAGAAGATCGGACTGTTGTTGTTGGAACCTTTAGGATTTCCAGCAGTTATGGTGCTAGGGCTTACACTGGTACAGAATCCTTTTCTCATCCTGTACAGGCCAGATCTACTGGTAGAAGAAACGAATTTGAAATCATTCCTCGTCTAGCTGAGATTTGGGCCATCTACAAGAACTGGATGACCGGATGGACGGCACAAGATTTTAAAAATTGTGACTATGAATTGGTGGAGATATTTGGCTGTACCGATTCTTCCATACAAGTTCAGCTTTTAAGAAAGGTGGATGGTTATAGAGCAGTATTTATGCCAGACAGAAGAGAGGGAGCTGTGAAGACAATAAGGAAGGATGAGTACCCAAGGTTCTCTCACCAGATTCCTTGCTTCCATCTGACAAATGAAAGAGGAGGCAAGCTTCGAGGCTTTTTGGAGCTCGATCCTTTGTCAGTGCCAGAGGAGTTTCTCCTCACCGATTCAATGTGAGATAGCCTTATTTCCGGTGAATATTTTAGGAGCCTTCTTGTGATGAAATGGCGAGAACTGAGGTTCCGTGAAAGTTGGGCAGTCCACACTTCCAACATTTTGATTTGAGTGACAGGAGCTGCCTGGATTTCTGCATTTGTAGCACTAACGTTATGGTGGACTAAGTTTTGGGCTGTTTCCAATACACATAACGAAGGCCTAAACTTGTCAAGCAACTGGGGATTTTTTGCAAGATGACTATCCAGTATCTGCAGTTTACAAACCGATTAATTTTCCTGCAGCCGCTGCCTCTCTAGTTAGCAACTTAGCATTAGCTGTATTAAGTGTTTTTAGATCCGTTGTCGAACTGCCACTCTTTCTTTTCTTGCAGTGTACTTGCAAATGTTGGTACCATGTGACCGAACTGAACTGTGGGAGGCCAATCTGATGGATTCTCGGAACTCCGAAGATCTCAGTTGGCCTCCCTTCCCTGGAACTTGAAATGAAGGTCCAGCTACAGGTTAGGCTCATCCATCACTGGTACAGGTTAGGCTCATCCATCACTGGGATCAGGGAAAAAAAATCCGGTTACCGGCCGGGGTCCGGGATTAAAAATCCCGGCCGGTTTTCTCGGGTTTTGCAAGTTCAAATTTCAATTTTTGAAATTCGGCTGGTTTTTAATTAAATTCAAACGATTTTCATCCGGAATTTTTCTGGTTTGAACGGTAACCGGCGGGCGGGCGGTAAATGGGTACCGGCAGGTTATCTCTTCCCTGACTGGGATGATTGGGATGATGTGGAGATAGATTCAAGACAACGCTGCCGTGCAGGGGATGGAGCCTCTTGTGTGCAGCTGCTTTTCCCATTCATTTTGTTGTTTTTCTCTATGCTCCTTTTCTTGCCCGCCATGATGTCTTCGTAGGTCTGAATCCATTTTGAAGCAGGACGCGATGAATGATACGGCCATGTAGGAAATTGCTCTTTTGACTTCATTCCTTTGTGGATTGAAGAACTTACCTGATGGTCTCTCAATTCATTCTGTTGCATGTTTCAGTGGTGGTGGAGAATGATTAGCATGGGCTTTGGGTAAATGCCAGTTTCAGTTGCTATATTTGCTTGATATGTTGCGATGTTTTTTTTTTTCAGTTGTCTGGGTTGCATTTGCATGCCGATTGATAGGCTTTTGTTGCCCCAGGTGTTGTTGTCCTAGCTTCATGATGATCGAGTAGTGTTTTGACTGCTGGAATTGCAGTTTCCAGTGCCGTCTTGAGACCACAGTAGGGTCAACAGCTTAAGACGCTTATGAGAATTCGTTTTAGGCCCTACTTGGAACATGGTATCTTTTTATTATAAAAAAGTTCCTACCGGATTTGAAGTATTCCATCTGAAGTTTTTTTGTAAAATTCCTTGGTTCCAAAAGGGCCCCCGAGGGAGGGCATGAGGTTTCGAATTTGTAACCTTGTCCACCACAATTTGTTTTGACTTGTGCTCGACCATTAAGCTACGTGGCCAGGAGTGGCCGAAATCGCAGCCCTTCAAACAACATAGTAGGAATTGTCTGGTGACCGGAACCATTTTCTAACCGGATATGGTCGGGGCAACAATTGTTGTTTTTGTGTGGAAAGGCAGTATAGTTTTATGCAAACTTATCAATACCATTCTGGTACTGATTTACCTATCGGTATCAGCAGAGTGCAGATGACAACAACTAGCTGTAGGTATGTTCTGTAGCTCATCTATAAACATCTCTGCTAAATTTCTTCTTCTCATCAGAAACTTATATGCTAATTTCAAAATTTTCTATCACTGGACAGTCGCCCCAAGAAGAAATAATGCAGCAGCATGCCTTACCTTTTGCTTCTACCCTACGAATCCGTATTTTGTACTCTCGGCCACATCACCCACTACTCTTTCTTGTATATGCTCTATCCTTTCAAACGTCTAATGTATTCTATGTTTGTCTTGTAATATTGCAGTATGCACCAACTAAGTTCGCTATGCTTGTTGCGTACAGTTTGTTATCGTGTTCGTGATGATCAATCTTCCCTTTTATCCTAGATGAGCCTATTGATGAAAACTACCCAATTGGTTATGTTGTTTGTTATTGTACATATAACTGCCTTTATACAACAGTATTATACATATCTTAGTCTATTTATTTGCTCCATACATTGCAGATTTCGCTATATGTATATAGATGCATGAGCAACACATTGTATTCCTCGCCCTACCACTACTACACAAAACCTCGCTCCATACATTGCAGATTTCGCTATATGTATATAGATGCATGAGCAACACATTGTATTCCTCGCCCTACCACTACTACACAAAACCTCATCACAGACAGTTCTAAATCGTTACAGACGGTTTTTTGAACCGTTTGAATTTATGTATCTGTGATAACAGACGGTCATCATATACGGTTTTCAAATCGTCTGTGAAAAAATGTATCACATGTTTAGAACCGTTTGTGATAGTAACTATCACAGACGGCTCTTGTTCAGAACCGTATGTGATAGTTTTTTATATTGCAAAAAAAAATCGGATTTTGATTATTTCATAGTTGGTACCATCACAATTTATATGAGCTTTTCATCTTCAGAAACTATTGAAAATACATAAAAAAGACATCATTCCCATACGAAAACCTTCCTGACCTCCCCTTACGGCCTGTGGGTACCCCGATGTTACCCATCTTGACCATAGTGTCAGCGAAGAGGGTGCTGAGGAGGTCCAAGTAGGAGTCAACGATGTCGACGGTGGAGGTGTCGTTGTAGAACACGACGTCGGAAGTGATGGCGGCGAACCCGATCTTTGTACGGCAAAAAAGAACTCAGCGCGACACAAAGGAAGCCTGGTACCTCAGGTCTCTTTTTTTTTTTTGTCCGTTTTGCTTCTCCCGGCTCCTTCCGTTCATCGCTTGCCTTGCTCTTCGCCTCCCCTTCGTTGCAAATTTTTTTTTTTGCCCCATGCTCTTTCCGTTTTATTCCCCTCTATTGTGATCTTTCTTGTTTCTTGCTTAGTTTTGCTTTTCTTCTTTCGTTCGGTTGTCAGCGCTTTTCTTGCTCTATTCTTTTCCTTCGTTATTGTCGGGTCCTATTGTTTTATTAGTTCCTTTGTGTCGCGCTGAGTTCTTTTTTGCCGTGCCAAGATCGGGTTTGTTCGTTCATTAATTTTTTTTGGTCGGGTTGATGTCCTTTTTTTTGGGTTCTTTTTTGTTCTGGTGCCTCAGCTCTCCCCTTTCCCGCCCGTTTTGCTTCTCCCGGCTTCTTCCTTTTATCGTTCGCCTTGATCTTCACCTCACGTTCGTGGCCCTTTTTCTTTCGACCAATTTTCGTTTCCCTTTTATTGTGTTCTTTCCTGGTTCTTGCTCAACAACAGATGTCTGCTTGTTTCTGAACCTAAGATATCAAAATCTGAATTGTTATTACCTTCTATTCCAGCTAATTACCATGTGATTACTATTGTGGAGTTCCTCACCGATCTATCTAAAACCGCTCATGATCTGCTCTCGCAGTGTTCACAGCAATTTTTCAGCACAAAATCACCACCATCCAAGGATATATCTGCTGCTGAACTTTTTTTAAAAAAAAAAGAGTAGGCAGGATGCAGGAAGCAGCGATTAGCTCTAGGTATGTCATCTACACCACAGTCTGTACACACATCTCTGCTTATTTCCTTACCCTCTTACAAAATTAACCTTGCTAATCTGTAACAGATCTATCTCTGGACAGTCACTTCGTCAGAAAATGGTGCAATAGTATACCTACCGTCTTGCTTCCACCTTTGAAATCCGTTTTTGTACCATCTGCTACATCACCCACTTCTCTTTTGTTTATGTGATATACTCTTCGGAACATATGTTATGTTCTATATTCGTGCTTTAATATTATATACTTCTTCGTTTTGTACACTATACTACATCACCCGCTCTTCTTACTTTTATGTAGTATGCTCCTAAGAACGCATCGAGTGTTCTATGTTCGTGCTGTAATATTATCAAATTCACATGTATGCTACTAGACTGCACAAAATGTAAATTCGCTAGAGTTGTTTCCTTCAGTTTATTCTCAGTTTCGGTATGCTCCTCCTGGCTTTTATCTTTTATGAAACTGCGAATGAAAACTGTGAAGTTTTAAAATATATATATATAGGATTAAACCATGTGTGCAGATTGTAAATTTTATGATGATGAATAATTATTTTTTGGGTTGTATTAAAATTTGTGTTTGTGAAAGTTTCGGTTATTGGAATATTCGGTTTGGGTGGTCGGAACATGCCTTATATCGGGTGGTCTAAACGATGATACTCGATGACCCTTTCAGCGCTAAGCTTCGATCGGATTCCGAGTACTTTTGATCCGAGTACCGAGTAATAGATATAGTGCATAGTCGATGGTTGTAAGCTACAGTACCTGATCGATAGTTGAAAGCTACAGGGTCTGGTCGATGGTTGAAAGCTACAGTGCATAGTCGATGGTCGAAAGCTACAGTGCATGGTCGATGGTCGGAAGTTGCAGTGCATAGTCGATGGTCGTAAGCTACATTACCTGGTCGATGATCGAAAGCTACAGTGCCTGGTCGATGGTCGAAAGCTACAGTGCCTGGTCGATGGTCGGTAGTCGTAGGCTTTGCGATCGGTTGCATAAGCTTCACAGTAGGTAGTTGAAGGCTTTGAGTGCTTCAATTCTGATAATCTTCGAGTATGTTGTCGTAAGCTTCACAGTAGGTAGTCGAATACTTCGAGTGCTTCAATTCTTATAATCTTCGAGTACCTCGAGTACTCGTGTCTATTCGGCCAACGGTCTTACTGGCCTGTGCACAGTAGTATGACCGGTTTTTCAGAGTAGTCTCGAGTTATTTTTTTGAAAGTATGAAAATTAAGATCATGGGTGATCTGATTCGTGTTTATTGATATATGAGGGTGTGATATTCGTGTGTGAACTGATATTGGTCAAGTTGGAGAACTTGTGCCGGGAAAACGTTCTTTGGTCTTTGCATGTGTAGGTTGGGCGTGGAGATGGTGATGGTCGATGACGAGGAGGACTGGGACTAGGATGGAGAAATCCAAGGTTCAGGCGGTCGAGGATGTCACGAGGTGGTCGGGTTCACGCTAAGGCACGTGGAGATCAAAGGTGAATGCATGATGCGTGGAGAAGCTACAGGAGGTGCAGTCCTGAAGGTTTCGACACTGAGGACTTATGGAAGGTGCTTATAACCGGAAGGTTTAGAGATTTTGGAAAACCCGTGTTTGGAAGGGTTTTGGGTCTCTTGATTTTCGGAAACAGATATGATTTTTTATCCGAGTTATGAGGACACGATTTAGGGCTCTAGCATATGAAAGGAGGGAGAGGTTAAGAGTTGTATGAAGTTTTTCGCGATGGCTTTCGGGAGAAGGCTTTTTGGGAGTTTTCGTGCTAGGGTTTGAGGGGTGCCGTTAGGGCACTTTGTAGCCACAAAATATGATTCATAAATAAAGGATCAAATCTATTTCAAGAAAGATTAGTCATCGCCGGCGGCATGTTCTTCTGGACATCATCTTCGATTTGTTCTTATTTCAAGCAGTGCCTGACGCTCACAGGTCGTAGGACGGAATAAATCCGATAGTCGAACCCTTTTGACTAGGTGGTCCAAACTCTTTTCGACCAGGTCGATTTCATCTTCTTTCATCACGTACTGTGTCGTTCATCCGATCGTCGACACCAACATCGGCAGACAGAGCAGAGCAGATTCGAGCATGGCTACGAGGAGACATCACGCACGACTATGACGTCCTTAGTCGTCGGTTCAATCCAACAGAGGCCATCCTCGGTAAATCGAAAAGAAATCACTACAATCATTCACCCCCTCTGATTGCGGTACTCGATCCTACAAGTGGTACGAGAGCGGGTTGCTATGGCGTCAGAGTGGTATGTGAATCGTCCCCCATGCTTGATGATACTGACTTTGCCTTCTGGAAGTGTCGTATGTAAGTCTATATTGAGGCTCAAGGTAGTGATATTTGGAATAAGGTACTGTTACTAATCTAAATAAAACAAATATTCATTTAAATGCTCAAGCTCGTAACCTGCTATTTCAAGGAATTTCTCGCAAAGAATTTGATCGGGTAGCTCATATTAACTCTTCCCACTTAATATGGAAACTCTTTGCGATTATATGAAGGAACCACTAAAATTAAGATAGTTCGTGAAAATATTTATTAAAAAGAATATTCTGATTTTGCTATGAAGCCTGGTGAATCTATTGATGATTTTTTTTACTCGTTTTGAAAAAATATTGAGTAATTTGCGTGGGGTTAATGTTATTCCCACTGATGAAGATAATGCTACTGAAATTTTGAGATTTTTAGGTTCTGAGTGGTTGATGGTTGTTACAACTATCAATCAAACTGTCAATATAGATACTTTAACCATAGATGATCTTTTCTCTAGATTGAAAACCTATGAGATGGAAGTTTTGTCATCTAGGATTGATAAACCTTCATCTTTAACACTTGTGACTAACTCCGTGCAGGCTGCTTCGCCGAGTTCTTTTCTTGTGTCTACTTTGTGTTCTTTTTCTGAGGAACAGTTAGAACAGCTCTCTGAAGAGAATTTGGTGTTGATCTCCTCACAGGCATACAAAGTACTCAACAACATGAGGATTAGGAAGTGAGGTAGCGTGTCAAGTTCGATCAAGTGATATGAGTGTGGTGAGCCAGGCCACATTAAGATAGAGTATCCTAAGCTCAAGGGGAAAGTGATCAAGGAAGACAAGAATTACCGTCGTCGGCCATCCAAGAACATCGACACTAATTAAGGGTGGCAATTTCCGTCGGAAATTTACTGAAAAGGTTCTTTCGGCAATCGAGCATCTTGATCTGAGTGATTTGGAATATGAGAGTTGCGACGATTATGATCACAACAAAGATGATGTTAAAGGTAAGAAGAAGAACAACGATGATTGTACATGCATGTGTTTCATGGCAAGAAACGACAACGACGACAGTGATCCCGATGAGGTAAGACCATCATATGATGAGCTTGAGGATGGTTTGATTAAACTTGCCATTGAACCGAAAAATGCAAAAAAGAAACTTAAAGAAAATAATTATCTTTTTGAAAGCTTAACTTTTGAAATTAATAGACTTAGAGCTTCTATTCCTGGTAATGAATCATGCGAGGCTTGTCAAGTTTTACATTCTGAGTTGGAGACTGCTAGTCAATGAATGCATCAAACTTGGTTCAACTTAAGAATGTAAATGTTATATTTGATGACTATTGTGATGAAAAGTTAAAACTTGCAAATAATAAAATTGAAAAGATCAAGTTTAGTTCTCCTACGTGTTTAGAGTCAAGTGGAATTGGAGTGATGTCGTCGGTGGAGAGCTAGCTATGCTAGTTGCTACAGGTGTATTGAAGGGGAGAAGTGCAACATGGTGCTTTTAAGGTTGGCGCCTTTGCCTGGTCTGAAATCCCACTGCTGCTGGTTATTTGATGGACGAGGGATGGTCGGCTGATTGGGATCCTATTGTGTTGTGTGTGCTACAGTGCGTCTTAGCGCTGCTCTCTAGTCTTTGCTGCTGCTAGTCTTGCTAGTCTCTACTGCTAGTTATGCTAGTATTTACTGCTAGTTATCCTTAGATTTTTCTGCTTTGTGTTGTTGCTTCCATTGCATCCATCCAAGTCCGTATCACTCAATCTTTGAGTTAGTCTAAGCCATGCGAGTCCACAAATTTATTGCCAGTCATAGAAGCATAAGAATTGCCTTATGCATGGCGTGAAGCATTGCTCCATTGCTATTTTCTTGAGCATTGCAGATCCGCCGCTCCAAGCGTTCAAGGTCGCCGCGCTTCTTCCACACTGCGTCTTCGTTGTACTTCTTGTGCATTGCGCCGCTCTTCTTCTGCACTGCGCCTCTGTCGCGCTTCTTTTGTACTGTGCATTCGTTGCACTTCTTGTGCACTGCGTCGCCGCCGTCTTGGGCTACGATCTGCGCCGCCATGCTTCCACCTATTCCTATTCGACTTGATTTGATAGCTCTCTTTATTCATGTCGGTTTCATCATCTTCTTCGATCTGTTACCACGGTAGACTTTGCTCCTGCACCTTGTGCTTTATGAGCCGTCACACGACACCGGATGGGAGGTCTTTAGATACTCGACATATTTTTCCAAGAGCTGCATGCTACGACTACATTATCAAGACTCGGACTTTGGATTTTTTATATTTTAGTATCAACACTTTTCAAATGCAATGCTATTGCATACGTCTTGCATTTGAGGGGGGTGTTAGAGATATGTTAGAATAGGAGTTAGAATATGGACTCTTATATGCCTTATCTATATATGGCATATACCTCTTGTACTCCTATATATATTGCCCTTTGGGCCTCTTCAATAATAGACAATATATTCATAACACATACATGTGCACTGCCTAGACAATCGAAGATATAGAAGTGGATCCAGCGGCCGGAGGACTGCTCAAAACATTGATCAAATTGACCACATTCTGTAGTGTAGTGAGTCGTTGGTGTATGCAGTGGAACAAGTTTTAGATTTTCAGACAAAAGGCAATGAAAGCATAGATCATTGGGTGGATAGCTAATTTATTCTGAGCTTTTTTTCTCCTGTGAGCTTGCTAAGAGGAAATTGCAGCATTAGTACCAAAATTTATCATGTGCCATTCAGGTGTTTAGGCATGGATTTGTAATTGTTCAACTATGCATAGGTCCATACACCAGCTAAGCTGGAAAGGAATCGTATCGTGAGGATTTATGTCTAATTATTGTGCAATTTCAAGGATTTGATTTAAACAATCTAGAGTGTTTAGGTAACCTTGGCATTCTGTCAATTCCATCAATTGATGACCTAGCAAGCATTGTTGTCGTGCATGCTGCTCAACCAGCTCGAACTTTCGGTTCGACGCCGGTGCTCACCAAATAAAAAAGGGTACACGCGTGCGCGTTCAGGGGGATAGAGTGTGCTTGCGTTCCGTGAGGTCTTGGTGCCTTTGTAAAATTCTCAGTCTATGTAAGAGGACACACACGTGATGGTGTGAGTGAAACGTGAGTTGAGTGTGTGCGTCTTGCACCCTCTAAAAATTTATGACCTAGCAATTGCATAATGCGAAATAAGAGACGTGGGGGTGGATGTTAGAGATATGATTCGGTTCCACTGAATCATCTCTTTGAGATATGATTAGGTTCTTGTATAGCAATCGAATCAATATCTTGTTGATATTATTTGGCATATAATTATCTTGTTTAGATTCATCTTGTTGTGCAAGACACACCATGTAATCCTATATATACACATGCAAATGATATGCCATCTATTGAGGCAATTGCTAAACTATTCTCGGTTTCCTCTAGTTTTCTACTTGGTATTAGTCTAACCGATCTAATCCACCATGAGTTCATCTTTCACCACACCTCTCAATGCCACCGCCTCCATAACCGAGTCTTCCTCCGCTGGTGCCCTAGCTGGCACCCTCTCCAGCGACAACATCGCCGCCACTCTGGCCGCCGCGCTCTCCGCCTCGACATGGTCTTCTCTTGCTTCTCAGGCCATCAATGTGGCCAGCGTGAAGACCCATGTCCCCATCTTCCTCGATCTGAAGGCCTCCAACTACTCAATCTGTCGCACGTTCGTTAATGTCCTTCTTGGAAAATACGAATTGCTGCACCATGTCGATGGCTCCCCCCACGCATCGACACCACCTGGGATCGCGAAGACTTCATCATCTGCTCCTGATTCAACGCCTCAATCTCGGAGGAGATTCTTTCCATCGTCATGGATCCAGAACAGCCGACTCGTTCGGCTTGGGTGAATATCGAAGACCTCTTCCGCGACAACAAGCTCAATCGCACCATCTTTATCGAGGGCGAGTTCCGCGTGCTAATCTAGGGAGACATGAGCATCACCAACTACTGCCACAAACAGAAGACTCTCTCCGAGATGTTGGCCAACCAATTTCCGATCAAACTATCATCCTCAACACGCCCCCGGGCCTGAGTGAGCGCTTCTCCGATATGCAGACCATTCTTTCCTGTGCAGAATCCATTCCTGAGTTTTATTCGCGCTCGGTCCCTGCTACTGCTCAAGGAGATCCAACTCGCTCAAATTGCCAAGGCTGCTGCCGCCACTGCCCTTCTGTCCACGACCGATGCCTCGTCGTCCTCCCACTCGGGTGACGGTGCTGGCCGTAACGGTGACCGGCGCAACAAGCGCAACAACAACGGGCGCAATGGCAACAACGAGCGCAAGGGTAACGATCAGAACAACCGTAGCTCCTCGTCGTCCTCGACGGTCGGCCTATGGATTTGTTTCAATCCTTGGACCAGTCAGATAAAATCCATGGAGGCACCCAACCCCTGGCGCCTCACCGGCTAGGGCATTCTCAGCCCACGCCTGTCGTCCGCACCGCAGCAGGCCTATCACACCTCCTATCACTTGGTCTGTCGGCACCTCCGTCCTCCGCACCCGCTGCGCAGCCGAGCTGAGACAACGTCAGTCTAATCGTGGCCCTCAACAACATGAGCATGCAGGTACCGTCACTCGGCGAATGGGTCATGGACTCGGGAGCCACCTCGCACATGTCCTCTGATGCTGGTATACTCAATTCTCCCAAGCCTTTCTTCTCTCCCACTCGTGTGACGTCGACAATGGATCCTCCGTGCCCATTAGCCATGTCGGTCACTTATCCCTTTCTCCTTCTCCCACTCGTGTGACGTCGACAATGGATCCTCCGTGCCCATTAGCCATGTCGGTCACTTATCCCTTTCTCCTTTTCATCTTAACAATGTCCTTGTCGTTCCTAACCTTGTTAAGAATCTCATCTCTGTCCGCAAATTCACCAAAGATAACTCTTGTTCTGTTGAAATTGACCCTTATGGGTTCGCTGTTAATGATCTTCATTCTAGGAAAGAGATGCTTCGCTGCAATAGTGGTGGTGAGCCCTACCCGTTCCTCTCTACCACGTCTCTAGCCATTCCTCACTCCTTCCTCTCCATCGGCGACTCCACTGAACTTGGCATCAACGTCTTGGTCATCCCAGGTGCAACTCTATGGCATCTCTCCACAAATCATCTTTAATTCCTTGTAATAAAGTAGCTACCACTCCTTGCCATGCCTGCCAATTTGGCAAGCATGTGCGACTACCCTTACCTAGGTCTATGTCGTCTACGAACGCTTCTTTTTGTCTTCTTCATTGTGATTTGTGGACCTCTCTGGTTCAAAGCAATTCACGGTTTCAATATTACCTCGTTGTGCTTGACATCTTTTCTCATTTTTTGTGGACCTTCCCTCTCCTCAAGAAATCCAACACCACAACCACCACCACCCACTTCTTCGCATATGTACGCACACAATTCAGCATCACCGTCCATTCTGTTCAAGCCGACAACGGCACAGAGTTCGTCAACTCTACCTTGACGCAGGTGCTGCTTCGCAATGGCATTCGACTCCGCCTCTCTTGCCTCTACACCTCTACTCAAAACAGCAAAGCCGAAAGAGACTTGTAAATTAGGATCTGTTTTGTGTTCATATTTCAGAGAGGAATCAGTAAGTTGTATAAACCTAGCGAGGGGACTGCCGCTTGGCCAGGGAACTTGGGGAAGTGCCACACAGCTATGCCGCTGACGGGACAACCGGGAGGAGGGTTGCCTGGGTGGGAGAGGCGGCGGTCCCCAGATGCAGCAAGGAGTAACGCCTCCTCGTCCAGCACTGGGGACGACGACGACGATACCGGAGGCAATACGGAGGACGTCAGGGAGTTGCGAGCTGCGGTGATAGCGCGCGTAGATGGTCGGAGTAGCAACAACAAGCACCATCTAACCGTGAAAGAAGGCCACGCTGGGCGAGCAAGTAGCAGCTGGAGGCGGCGAGGGGGTCACTAGGGAGGGGAGGGCCGCCAATTTAGTGGTAAGTGGATTTTTGGTGTTGTTGGTTGGTTGAAAAGATAGCTTGAGGCTCGCGAGCCAGCTGATCTCAAACCAAACTCGAGCCAGGGTTCGAGCCTGTCAAGTCTCTTCTCGAGCTTCAACATTTTTGAACCGAGTCCAAGCCGCTCGTAAAGCTTGTTCTGTTCATGGGTTGCTTGCCAGCCCAACAAAGCCCCACAGGCCATAGGCGTTGAGGGCCAACCGCCCAGGAGTAAACCCTAAAGCGTTTCGCTACACACACTGCCTTTGCCCCCCAATTCCCAATCCATATCATGTCCACTCCTGCCCCATCCATGGCCCGCCGTTGTCGCCCTGTCCTCCTCTGCCATCTCCTCCTTCCGCAACACCCTCCTCCTCCATCCGCGCTGCCCACCCCACCAAGGGAGTCCAATACGGCCACCCCCGCCGCGAAGAAGGCCTAGGCATCACCCTTCTTCCCCTTGTCCACCTCGAGCCCTAGCCCAGCACACCACCTCTTCTCCTCCGTGGCCTCCCCAAGAAGTCCCCCGCCCTAGGCTTCGTGCCCACCACCCAAGCCAGGCGCCTGTTGCGGCTGCCCTTCCCAGCGGCGTCGCCCGCCAAGCATATCCGTCAGGCGCTTGCGCGGCGCCACGAGCCCTCCTGGTTGGCGATTCCCGAGGAGGGCGAGACTGGGGAGGGGGGAGGGCGGGTGAGGGACACTTTGGCTACAATCGAAGCATATCAATCCCAGCAAATTAGGATTAGTTTTGACCAAGTGAGGGGACTGCCGCGGGGCCGAGGAACTGGGGGGAAGCACCACGCTGCTGTGCCGCCGGAGGGACAACTAGGAGGAGGGTTGCCCGGGTGGGAGAGGCGGCGGTCCGTGGATGCAACAAGGAGTAGCGCCCCCTTGTCCAACACTAGGAACGACGATGATGATGCCGGAGGACGACACGGAGGTGCGGGCTAGCGCGCATAGATTGTCGGAGTAGCAGCAGCAAGCACCACCTGACTGTGGAAGAAGGTCATGCTGGGCAAGCAAGCAGTAGCCGGAGGCGGCGAGAGGGGTCACTAGGGAGGGGAGGGGAGGGCAGCCGATTTAGTGGTAAGTGAATTTTTGGTGTCGCTGATTGACTAAAAAAAAATAGCTCAAAACTCACATGTCAACTCATTTCGAACCGAACTCGAGCCGGGGCTCTAGCCCGATCTCCAGCTTCAACATTTTTGAACCTAGTCCGGACCGCTCGTTCGATTCGTGGGCTGCTTGCCGACCAGCAGAGCTCCTCAGGCCACAGGCATTGAGGCCCAGCCGCCCAGGAGTGAACCCTAGAGCGCTACACTACACGCACTGCCTCTGTCCCCAATTCCCAATCCAGATCGAGTCCACTCCCGCCCCGTCATCGGCCCGCCGTCGCCGCCCCGTCCTCCTCCGCCGCCCACTCCTCCTTGCGCAGCACCCCCTCCTCCATCGGCGCCGGCCACCCCGCCAAGGGATTCCAACGCGGCCACCCCCAACGCGACCACCCCCGCCGCTGATTAGGTATGCACTTTCTCCTCTCCCTTGCGTTGAGTCCACAAAACCCTAACCAGCTTCTTTGCGCGAACCAGCGGGGCCCTGCGGCTTTTGGTTTGGATAGTTCGAGGGGTTTCTCTAGCGTTTCTATGCGGGATGTGATGTCCCGTGGTCTGCTGTTTGGCACCTGCGTCGTTTCTCCGGAAGGGGACGGGAGGGAGGCATGAGCTTGGGAGGAGAGTGGATTCATGCACGGGGCTGCCATGGGGTGAGTGGCGGCGCGCATGTCTCACGATGTGGTTGAACTTGGAACTTGAACCTGAAAGCTGGTCGTGTAATTGAACCTGCTGTAGCGTCTTAAGGTTGTGAACCTGGGGCAAACCAGTGTGGATTCTTGGGCATGAGTTGAAAACCTAAGCTCCCCTTTTTTGATAGCCTAAACCGTGGCAACAAAGTGTGTATTGTTCGTTGTTCTTTTGTTGCTTGTTATTTAGCTAAAAGAGCTTATTGTTCTATTGTTCTAGGGTATACTTGTCAAATTTCTTAACCATAATTCCTTGTTTATTTCGTGTAGGTTGACAAGTTAATTTATTTGGTCTACAGTTTGTTCTCTTGAAGCCATAGTATATCTCAGCTCCTGAACAAATTTTCTTTTCTTGAGGTTGGCCACCGCGAGTACACTTCAGTGAGGAGGGTATTACAATACGTTGCAACATCTTCAACATATTGTGAATGAGAGAAGTAATGGAGAGAAAAAAACACACTTTTTTGTCACTGGGATGCCTTACATGAAAGCGAACAAGAGTTTGGATCTCTATTTGTTGTACTTGTTACCATGGAATGCAACAAAGATGAAGCTGTTAGAGCGAAAGCTATGGCTGAAACAAAAATGCTGGAGAAGGATTTTGTTGGTGCAAGAAAGATGATTATCAAGGCGCAGCAACTCTCCAAAGAGGTTGACAACATTTCACAAATGTTAACTGTTTGTGATGTTCATTGTGCTGCTGGAACGAAGATTAATGGAGAGATTGACTGGTATGGAATACTTCAAGTACCTGTCCCAGCCGATGACACACTAATAAAGAGACAATATCGTAAGCTTGCCCTTTTGCTACATCCAGACAAGAACAAGTTTGCAGGTGCAGAGGCAGCATTTAAATTAGTGGGAGAAGCAAACATGACGCTTACAGACCGCTCGAAACGTTCCGTCTATGACATGAAAAGAAACACCTCAGCGAGAGTTGGTTCGGCAAGACCCCCTTATCAGCAGTCAAGGAGAACTGCCCCTGTTAGACCTAATACTACTCCTGTGAATCTCCATAATATGCATCAGCCACAACAGCATCAGGCCTCAAATTCTGCAGGATCGCAAACATTTTGGACAATCTGTCCAACTTGTGGCATGAGATATCAGTACTACCTTTCAATCTTGAAGAAAGCTCTCCGCTGTCAGAATTGCTTGAAGCCCTTTATTGCACATGATTTAAATGAGCAAACTGCTCCTTCTGGGACAAATCAGCGGTCTGCTGGGGTGTGGAAAAATGCAGGAGCACCGCAGAACTTTCCAGGTCCGCAAACTAATGTCACAGGTCAGCAAGCTTGGAATTCTTCCACTCCAGGGGTTCATGCTAATTTTGGTTCTCATAATGCAGATGTAAATACAAAGAGGGAAGCTGATGGGAATAGAGCTAGTGCTGCAGGTGGGCCAAAAGACAAAAAGAAATTTGCTCGGGCAACAGGAAATTCTTCGAAAGCTTCATCAACTGCAGGATCAAAAAGGAGCAGGAGAGCAGTGGTTGAATCTAGTGAATCTAGCGATTCAGAGACCACCACTGATAATGAAGAGGAGATTATTGAAGATGGTCCTGCTGCAAATAGCGCAGCGCCAGGTCAACATCCCCGCAGATCAAGCAGGCAGAAGCAAGATGTTAAGTATAATGAAGTGAGTGATGATGAGGACGTTGGCGATGATGGCAATGATGATGATGATGCTTTTGTGAATTCTCCCAGTTTGAAAAGGTTAAGGAAAGGTGGTCTGTTCCATAGTGATGATCAAAGCCATGAAACAAAGTTGAATGAAGACGCAACTGGGCATAATGCTCCAACGAATGGTGTTAATTACTGCAGTAATACAGCAGACAAAAAGAAAGGTACCACTCCGCATGGAGAGAAGACATACAATGGAACTGAGCAAATGAAGAGAGAAACAATGCATGCTGGAGAATACACTGATGAGAAAGAAAAGGTATTTCATTCTGTCAGCAACAATGGTCTAGGCCCAAACACTGATGATGCTTCAGATGGGGATAAATATACTTGTGTGGATCCTGAATTTTTTGACTTTGACCAACTTCGAGATGTAAATCAGTTTAGAGCCAACCAGATTTGGGCTATCTATGATAATCAAGGCTGTATGCCGAGATTTTATGCTCGAATTACAAAGGTAAAAACAGCCCCGAAGTTTATGGTACATTTCGTTTGGCTAGAGTTTGATCCCACAAATAAAACGGAGGTGGCATGGTCTTGTGGGGAACTGCCTGTTGCTTGTGGACATTTTAAGCATGGAAAATCAGATACAGCTAAAGAAACTCATATGTTCTCTCAGACTATTTCCTGTGAAAAAAGCAAGACAAGAAATTCTTATGAAATATATCCTAGGAAAGGTGAAGTTTGGGCTCTTTTCAAGGGATGGGATATTGGTTGGACTTCAGATGCTGGCAACCACAAAAACTATGAGTATGAAGTTGTTCAAGTCCTCTCTGATCTCACTACAAGCACTAGCATCATTGTCATGCCGCTTGTAAAGATAAAAGGCTTTGTTAGCTTATTTATGCAGTCTAAAGAGTCAACTCCATACGTGATACCTCAGGATGACACACTAAGGTTTTCACACTGTGTGCCTCATCATTCGATGAGTGGAATTGAAAGAGAAGGCATTCCAGAAGGAGCTCTCGAACTTGATCCTGCAGCGCTTCCCCTTAACTTGGAAGAGGCTTTTGCTTCTGTTGTTCCTGAAAGCAGCTCAGTAAAAGGTCAGGAATTTGATGCCAAATATGCAGGTTCATCCAGTGGAAATAGTTATCGCAAGGGATCCATGGGCATTGGGGAGAGGCAAAATGTTACATGCATGAATGCAGGGATCACTAAAAAGACACGAAAAGAAGAGAACAACGAGCATAACACTCAATCTGCCGTAGAAGGTACAGATGTTGATGCGGAATCTGATGATACTTGCCAAACAGCATTTATTTGTCCTGAACCAGAATTCTATGAATTTTCAGAAATAAGATTGCTTCAGAAGTTTCAACCTGGGCAGATCTGGGCTCTCTTTAGTGATATAGATAAGTTCCCCAATTACTATGCCTTCATAAAGAAAGTTGATCTCAAGAATAATAAAGTACAAGTAAAATGGCTTGATGCTTGTCCTCAGGTAGAGGAGGAGAAAAGATTGGTAGAAGAAGATCGGACTGTTGTTGTTGGAACCTTTAGGATTTCCAGCAGTTATGGTGCTAGGGCTTACACTGGTACAGAATCCTTTTCTCATCCTGTACAGGCCAGATCTACTGGTAGAAGAAACGAATTTGAAATCATTCCTCGTCTAGCTGAGATTTGGGCCATCTACAAGAACTGGATGACCGGATGGACGGCACAAGATTTTAAAAATTGTGACTATGAATTGGTGGAGATATTTGGCTGTACTGATTCTTCCATACAAGTTCAGCTTTTAAGAAAGGTGGATGGTTATAGAGCAGTATTTATGCCAGACAGAAGAGAGGGAGCTGTGAAGACAATAAGGAAGGATGAGTACCCAAGGTTCTCTCACCAGATTCCTTGCTTCCATCTGACAAATGAAAGAGGAGGCAAGCTTCGAGGCTTTTTGGAGCTCGATCCTTTGTCAGTGCCAGAGGAGTTTCTCCTCACTGATTCAATGTGAGATAGCCCTATTTCCGGTGAATATTTTAGGAGCCTTCTTGTGATGAAATGGCGAGAACTGAGGTTCCGTGAAAGTTGGGCAGTCCACACTTCCAACATTTTGATTTGAGTGAAAGGAGCTGCCTGGATTTCTGCATTTGTAGCACTAACGTTATGGTGGACTAAGTTTTGGGCTGTTTCCAATACACATAACGAAGGCCTAAACTTGTCAAGCAACTGGTGATTTTTTGCAAGATGACTATCCAGTATCTGCAGTTTACAAACCGATTAATTTTCCTGCAGCCGCTGCCTCTCTAGTTAGCAACTTAGCATTAGCTGTATTAAGTGTTTTTAGATCCGTTGTCGAACTGCCACTCTTTCATTTCTTGCAGTGTACTTGCAAATGTTGGTACCATGTGACCGAACTGAACTGTGGGAGGCCAATCTGATGGATTCTCGGAACTCCGAAGATCTCAGTTGGCCTCCCTTCCCTGGAACTTGAAATGAAGGTCCAGCTACAGGTTAGGCTCATCCATCACTGGTACAGGTTAGGCTCATCCATCACTGGGATCAGGGAGAAAAAATCCGGTTACCGGCCGGGGTCCGGGATTAAAAATCCCGGCCGGTTTTATCGGGTTTTGCAAGTTCAAATTTCAATTTTTGAAATTCGGCTGGTTTTTAATTAAATTCAAACGATTTTCATCCGGAATTTTTCTGGTTTGAACGGTAACCAGCGGGCGGGCGGTAAATGGGTACCGGCAGGTTATCTCTTCCCTGACTGGGATGATTGGGATGATGTGGAGATAGATTCAAGACAACGCTGCCGTGCAGGGGATGGAGCCTCTTGTGTGCAGCTGCTTTTCCCATTCATTTTGTTGTTTTTCTCTATGCTCCTTTTCTTGCCCGCCATGATGTCTTCGTAGGTCTGAATCCATTTTGAAGCTGGACGCGATGAATGATACGGCCATGTAGGAAATTGCTCTTTTGACTTCATTCCTTTGTGGATTGAAGAACTTACCTGATGGTCTCTCAATTCATTCTGTTGCATGTTTCAGTGGTGGTGGAGAATGATTAGCATGGGCTTTGGGTAAATGCCAGTTTCAGTTGCTATATTTGCTTCATATGTTGCGATGTTTTTTTTTCTTCAGTTGTCTGGGTTGCATTTGCATGCGATTGATCGGCTTTTGTTGCCCCAGGTGGTGTTGTCCTAGCTTCATGATGATCGAGTAGTGTTTTGACTGCTGGAATTGCAGTTTCCAGTGCCGTCTTGAGACCACAGTAGGGTCAACAACTTAAGACGCTTATGAGAATTCGTTTTAGGCCCTACTTGGAACATTGTATTTTTTTTATTAAAAAAAAGTTCCTGCCGGATTTGAAGTATTCCATCTGAAGTTTTTTTGTAAATTCCTTGGCTCCAAAAGGGCCCCCGAGGGAGGGCATGAGGTTTCGAATTTGTAACCTTGTCCACCACAATTTGTTTTGACTTGTGCTCGACCATTAAGCTACGTGGCCAGGAGTGGCCGAAATCGCAGCCCTTCAAAAAACATAGTAGGAATTGTCTGGTGACCGGAACCATTTTCTAACCGGATATGGTCGGGGCAACAATTGTTGTTTTTGTGTGGAAAGGCAGTATAGTTTTATGCAAACTTATCAATACCATTCCGGTACTGATTGCCTATCGGGATGCACTATTCTACCACTTAAAATAGTACATAATATGTTTATGTTACGTACTAGTCTCGATACCGATTAATACCGGTTATATCGGTTTTGATATCAGGTCATGTTGGTCTTACCGGTAGATTTGAAAATACTATTTATTGAAATATATGATATATTTGATAATACTATTATGTATTCAGAGTAATATTACATAAAACATTATATATATATATATATATATATATATATATATATATATATATATAACACTTAAAACAGTACGGGTGTAGCCGGTGCATCACTTCAAGAGCCAAACAGTATGACCGGCTGGTACGGACAAGTATGATTTCGTGTGGTGTCTAGCCATTACGATTACAATGACACTTGGTCGGCCCATGCCCTGAGTATATATACATCTCAAGAGATAAAAGAAGGTCGGGAGGGGCGATGGTCGGGCGGGCCACGTCGACTGATTGCTTCGTCGCCGCACGATCTCGCGACGCTTTGCGTGCCTCGTCCGATCGGCTCGTCAGCCCACCTCGACGAATGCGTTCTTCGCCGCACGATCTCGCGACGCTTAGCGTGGTTCGTCCGATCGGCACGCGTTGGATTCCCACGGCAGTGTGTTGCGTGCGCCGTTGGATGCTTCGGTCGTCTCGGACATCTGGATGTGTGCTTCGGTTCTCTCGGCTGTCTACGCTGCCTCCAGTCCACCGTCCTCCCTGCCTGCCTTTTTTTTCTCGCTTCCTTCTCGCTCGTTCGCACGGCCGCCTCGTCTGTATCGCCTTCGTTCGTTCTTCGTTCCTCTCGATGTCCTTTGTCTAGCCCAGTGTTCCCTGCCCGTTCTTGGATCTTGGATTTCTGATTCTTGGTTTCCTCCCGGTTTCGGGGCCTGTTTTCTTCTTGCTGTTTCGCTCGTCTGCCCTTTTTTTTTTGGTTTTATCTTCGCCTATTCGTCGTTCCTCTGGCCGGCGCTTAGGTTACTTGCTCCGTGTCTTCCCTGCTCTAGGCCGGTGCCCTATGCTTACCTCCATGTTCTCTTAGCCATTCTTGGATATGCTTCTTCTTTTTGTTTTGTTTTACTCGCGTTTTTATATCTCTATCTTTTGGTTCTCCCCGGCCGAAACGCCGTGTGTTCTTTCTTCGGAGGCCGTCTTTATTCATGCTCCTCTCCGCAGGTGTTCTCTGTTTGTCCCTTTCTTCTTACTGCTCCGTTCTTGCCTTGTCGCTTTGTGTTCCCCTTCTGGTTCGTCCACTTCGCGTTGTAGTTGCCTCTTATAGATTGCCGTTGTGTGCGTCTAGCCGCCCTCTTTGGCTAGCGGCCTTTTCTTCCTCCTTGCCATCTTACCATCTTCTTATACGTGCATACAGTACATGGAAATTTCACTTTCACTGCATGTGTGTTGCCACTTTGCAGACCACACAACCTGAAAATCCTACTGAACAAACAACCTCATTCACCAGCGATTCAGAGGTAGTTCAGAATCCTGAGAAAGGAAAAAAGCCCATGTAAGTGTACCTAGCTATTACACCAGCGATTCAGCCGCGCTGTCTCGTCCTCGTCCTCCCTGCCTGCCTTTTATTAGTTCCTTTGTGTCGCGCTGAGTTCTTTTTTGCCGTACGAAGATCGGGTTTGTTCGTACATTAATTTTTTTGTTGGTCGGGTTGATGTCCTTTTTTTGGTTCTTTTTTGTTCTGGTACCTCAGCTCTCCCCTTTCCCGCCCGTTTTGCTTCTCACGGCTTCTTCCTTTCATCGTTCTTGCTCAACAACAGATGTCTGCTTGTTTCTGAACCTAAGATATCAAAATCTGAATTGTTATTACCTTCTATTCCAACTAATTACCATGTGATTACTATTGTGGAGTTCCTCACCTATCTATCTAAAACCGCTCATGATCTGCTCTCACAGTGTTCACAGCAATTTTTCAGCACAAAATCACCACCATCCAAGGATATATCTGCTGCTGAACTTAAAAAAAAAAAGAGTAGGCAGGATGCAGGAAGCAGCGATTAGCTCTAGGTATGTCATCTACACCACAGTTTGTACACACATCTCTGCTTATTTCCTTACCCTCTTACAAAATTAACCTTGCTAATCTGTAACAGATCTATCTCTGGACATTCACTCCGTCTTGCTTCCACCTTTGAAATCCGTTTTTGTACCATCTGCTACATCACCCACTCCTCTTTTGTTTATATGATATACTCTTCGGAACACATATTATGTCCTATATTCGTGCTTTAATATTATAAACTTCTTCCTTTTGTACACTATACTACATCACCTGCTCTTCTTACTTTTATGTAGTATGCTCCTAAGAACGCATCGAGTGTTCTATGTTCGTGCTGTAATATTATCAAATTCGTATGTATGCTACTAGACTGCACAAAATGTAAATTCGCTAGAGTTGTTTCGTTCAGTTTATTCTCAGTTTTGATATGCTCCTCCTGGATTTTTATCTTTTATGAAACTGCGAATGAAAACTGTGAAGTATTAAAATATATATATATATATATAGGATTAAACCATGTGTGCATATTGTAAATTTTGTGATGATGAATAATTATTTTTTGGGTTGTATTAAAATTTGCGTTTGTGAAAGTTTCGGTTATTCGAATATTTGGTTTGGGTGGTCGGAACATGCCTTATATCGGGTGGTCCAAACGATGATACTCGATGAGCCTTTCAGCGCTAATAGCTTCGATCGGATTCCGAGTACTATTGCTCCGAGTACCGAGTAATAGATACAGTGCATAGTCGATGGTCGTAAGCTACAGTACCTGATCGATAGTCGAAAACTACAGCGTCTGGTCGATGGTCGGAAGCTATAGTGCATAGTCAATGGTCGAAAGCTACAATGCCTGGTCGATGGTCGGAAGCTGCAGTGCATGGTCGGTAGTCGTAGGCTTTGCAGTAGGTAGTCGAAGGCTTCGAGTGCTTCAATTTTGATAATCTTCGAGTACGTTGCCGTAAGCTTCACAGTAGGTAGTCGAAGGCTTCGAGTGCTTCAATTCTTATAATCTTCGAGTACCTCGAGTACTCGTGTCTGTTCGGCCAACGGTCTGACTGGCCTGTGCATAGTAGTACGACCAGTTTTTCAGAGTAGTCTTGAGTTATTTTTCTGAAAGCATGAAAATTAAGATCATGGGTGATCTAGTTCGTGTTTATTGATATATGAGGGTGTGATATTCGTGTGTGAACTGATATTGGTCAAGTTGGAGAACTTGTGCTGGGAAAACGTTCTTTGGTCTTTGCATGTGCAGGTTGGGCATGGAGATGGTGATGGTCGATGACGAGGAGGACCGGGGATAGGATGGAGAAATCCAAGATTCAGGCGGTCAAGGATGTCATGAGGTGGTCGGGCTTACGCTAGGGCACGTGGAGATCAAAGGTGAATACATGATACATGAAGAAGCTACGGGAGGTGCAGTCCTGAAGGTTTCGACGTTGAGGACTTATGGAAGGTGTTTATAACCGGAAGGTTTAGAGATTTTGGAAAACCCGTGTTTGGAGGGGTTTCGGGTCTCTTGATTTTTGAAAACAGATATGATTTTTTGTCCGGGTTATGAGGACACGATTTAGGGCTCTAGCATATGAAAGGAGGGAGAGGTTAAGAGTTGTATGAAGTTTTTCGCGATGGCTTTCAGGAGAAGGCTTTTTGGGAGTTTTCGTGCTGGCTTTGAGGGGTGCTGTTAGGGCACTTTGTAGCTACAAAATATGATTCATAAATAAAGGATCAGATCTATTTCAAGAAAGATTAGTCATCGCCGGCGGCTTGTTCTTCTGGACATCATCTTCGACTTGTTCTTGTTCCAAGCAGTGTGTGACGCTCACAGGTTGTTGGACGGAATAAATCCGATAGTCGAACCCTTTCGACTAGGTGGTTGAAACTCTTTTCGACCAGATCAATTTCATCTTCTTTGATCACATACTGCGTCGTTCGTCCGATCATCGACAATAGCATCGGCAAACAAAGCAGAGCAGATTCGAGCATGGCTACGAGGAGACATCACGCACGACTACGGTGTCCTCAGTCGTTGATTCAATCCAACAGAGGCCATCCTCGGTAAAACGAAAATAAATCACTACAATCATTCACCCCCTCTGATTGCGGTACTAGATTCTACAAGTGGTATCAGAGCGGGTTGCTATGGCGTCATAGTGGTATGTGAATCGTCCCCCATGCTTGATGATACTGACTTTGCCTTCTGGAAGTGTCGTATGCAAGCCTATATTGAGGCTCAAGGTAGTGATATTTGGAATAAAATACTGTTACTAATCTAAATAAAATAAATGTTCATTTAAATACTCAAGCTCGTAACCTGCTATTTCAAGAAATTTCTCGCAAAGAATTTGATCGGGTAGCTCATATTAACTCTTCCCACTTAATATGGAAACTCTTTGCGATTATATGAAGGAACCACTAAAATTAAGATAGTGCGTGAAAATATTTATTAAAAAGAATATTCTGATTTTGCTATGAAGCCTGGTGAATCTATTAATGATTTTTTTTTGCTCGTTTTGAAAAAATATTGAGTAATTTGTATGGGTTAATGTTATTCCCACTGATGAAGATAATGCTACTAAATTTTTGAGATCTTTAGGTTCTGAGTGGTTGATGGTTGTTACAACTATCAATATAGATACTTTAACTATAGATGATCTTTTCTCTAGATTGAAAGCCTATGAGATGGAAGACTTTAACTATAGATGATCTTTTCTCTAGATTGAAAGCCTATGAGATGGAAGTTTTATCATCTAGGATTGATAAACCTTCATCTTTAACACTTGTGACTAACTCCGTGCAGTCTGCTTCGTCGAGTTCTTTTCTTGTGTTTGCTTTGCCTTCTTTTTTAGAGGAATAGTTCGAATAGCTCCCTGAAGAGGATTTGGTGTTGATCTCCTCATATGCATACAAGGTACTCAACAACATGAGGATTAGGAAGCGAGATGGCGTGTCAAGTTCGATTAAGTGCTAAGCTCAAGAGGAAGGTGATCAAGGAAGACAAGAATTGCCGTTGTCGGCCATCCAAGAACAACGAAACTAAGGGTGGCAATTTCCGTCGGAAATTTGATGAAAAGGTTCTTTCGGCAATCGAGCATTTTCATCTGAGTAACTTGGAATATGAGAGTTGCGACGATAATGATCACAACAAAGATGATGTTAAAGGTAAGAAGAAGAACAACGACGACTTTACAGGCATGTGCTTCATGGCAAGAAACGACAACGATGACAGTGATCCCGATGAGGTAAGACCATCATATGATGAGCTTGAAGATGGTTTGATTAAACTTGCTATTGAACTGAAAAAGACAAAAAAAACTTAAAGAAAATAATTATCTTGTTGAAAACTTAACTTTTGAAATTAATAGACTTAGAGCTTCTATTCCTGGTAATGAATCATGTGAGTCTTGTCAAGTTTTACATTCTGAGTTGGAGACTGCTAGGTCAATGAATGCATCAAACTTGGTTCATCTTAAGAATGTAAATGCTATATTTGATGATTTAAGGTTGGCTCATGACTATTGTGATGAAAAGTTAAAACTTGCAAATAATGAAATTGAAAAGGTCAAGTTTAGTTCTCCTACGTGTTTAAAGTCAAGTATTTCAAATGCTCAAAATAAAACTTGTTCTAATTATGGATTGCTAGAAGCTAGACTTAGTTCATCTCAGAAAATAATTGAACAGATGCTTTATCATGAGATATCTTATTGCTATAACTGTTCTAAACTTAACATAGAAATAGAAGTTTTGACTAGACAACTTAATGATTTTGCTGAAAAAGAAAGATTGGCGCAGTCTGGTGCTTCTAAGAATCATGTGAATGAATTTGTTAAATGCACAACTTGTCCCCACTCCAACTGAAGAAAATAAGTATTTTGAGGACACTTTAGATATATTTTTCTTTGGCAAGAAAAATTTGAATATGATCCTAGACAAGTCAAAAGCGAGAGTTAAAAATCATGGTTTAGGATTTAATTTTGTTGAGCATGCCAAGATAATCCTCATAAGTTTGTTAAGCTTCTTGAATCTGAAAAATTAAAGTAGAATCTGAACCAAAACAAATTATTTTTTAATCGGCTGGTATTACGAAGGACTCATCTACCAAAGTTTGTGTTGTAAAGGCAATAGATACGACTTCTCATCAAGATAAGTATCAATACACTCATTGTGGTAGAGAGGGTCATTGAAGTGGGTCATTTGGTTCAATTTTGATTTCGAAAAGATAAGAAAGAAAAGAAAAACAGGTTAAGAAAGATTTCTCATTCTGGAGTGGAGTTTGGTGAAGCTCATTATCATCATTTTGCCCCTCTAAGCAATTTTCTGTAGGTTTGGGAGTCTTTGCAACAGGACTGGTCAGACCGGAGTCCTTCACGCGGTCAGACTAGCACTTCAACAGCGGTCTGTCCGACAGTGCCCAGAATCTAAATGTTCTTTGTCTCCGCGTGTTGTTGCTCCTGCTCGTCATGTATCTCCGTATTGGTTACCTAAATCTTTATTCTCTAACCCCAATACTAAGATATCGACGGTTGTTCGTGCTTTGTAGGCTCGTTGCAAGCTGAAGAAGAACATATGGTTCATTGACTCTGGTTGCTCTCGCCACATGACCGGAGACTCACGATGGTTCTCCTCCCTCACTCGTGCCACCGGTGATGAGATTATTACTTTTGGGGACAATGCACAAGGATGAGTTCTTGCAAGAGGTATGCACAATGATGAGTTCTTGCAAGAGGTACTGTGCACGTCAATGACAAATTCATTTCAAAAGATGTTGCTCTTGTCAATAAGTTGAGTTATAATTTGCTTTCAGTTTCACAGTTGATAGACGATAATCTTGAGTTGAGCTTTAAAAAGTATTCATGCTGCATTTTATATTCATTTGGCGATTTAGTGTGTAAAATTATTTGAGTTGGTCGTTTGTTTATGGGTGACTTTTCATATTCATTATCCTCTGATCTTAGGTGTCTTGTTTCTTCTGATTATAAGAATTTATTTTTCTAGCCCCATAGATTAGGTCATATTGGTTTTGATCATCTTGCTCCTATCAGTAATTTGAATCTTGTTAGAGGTATACCTAATCTTAAAATTGAAAAATTAATAGATTTTGTTTGTTCATCTTGTCGTCACTGTAAGATGATTTCTGCATGACATCCTCAACTCACACTTGTTATGACTGATGCACATGGTCAATTGTTACACATGGACACTATAGGTCCTGCTAGAGTTCAGTCAGCTCGAGGTAAATGATATGTTCTTGTTATTGTTGATGATTACTCTAGATAATCTTGGGTCTTTCTTATAGTATCCAAGGATGAAACTTTTGGTCACTTTAGAGAGTTTGCCCTTAGGTTTGCCACTGAACTCCCAGGGGCACTTAGAGGAATTAGAGGTGATAATGGAACTGAATTCAAGAATACATCATTTACTTCTTTTTGTACTGAAGAAAGTTTAGATCATCAATTCTCTTCAGCTCGTGTGCCACAACAAAACGGTGTTGTAGAACGTAAAAATAGATCTTTGGTTGAGATGGCTAGAACAATGTTAAATGAACATGCTACACCTAGGAAGTATTGGGCTGAAGTTATTTCTACCACATGCTATGTTTTCAATAGAGTATTTTTGCGAGCTAAATGTATAAGACTTCTTATGAACTTCGTTTTGATCATTCTCCTAATATTTCTCACTTGAGGGTACTTGGTTGTCGATGTTTTATTCTTAAACATGAAGATCTTGCTAAATTTGAATCTAGATCATCAGATGATATTTTTCTTGGATATGTAGCTCACACTCGAGGTTATCGTGTATTCAACTTAGAAACTAACAAAATTGCTGACACATGCGAGGTCATGTTTGATGAGGCTAGTCCTGGTACTAGACCCGACAATGCAGGTATACAGGTAAATGATGCATCCGAAGACATCTTCTATGAATCTGACGACAATGGAAGGGTAACCCCGATTCACACTATGACACACATATCTATACCAATAGAATCTACAACTAGTGGATCTTCTCCTACCTCCAATGAGGTAGAGGCCACTATTGCTACACTTATATCACCAACGACTCCACAAGCTCCTCTGTATATTCAACGACATCATCCTCCTGAACAAACGATTGGTGAGTTAGATAAGAGAGTTCTTTACAACAGGTATAACTCCGATGCCTCATATGCTCATGCTGCTTTTGTTTCCTCTTTTGAACCCCAAGATGTAAGTCACGCTTTATATAATGAGTCTTGGATTAATGCCATGCATAAGGAATTAGAAAATTTTGAGCGTAATATAGTCTGAACTTTAGTTTCACTCCCCCATGGTCATAATGTTATTGAAACTAAATGGATTTTTAAGAATAAACAAAGTGAGGATGGTGTTGTTGTTCGAAATAAGGCTAGACTTGTGGTTTAGGAATTTACCCAGGTAGGAAGTCTTGATTTTGGTAAAAATTTTGCACCTGTTGCTCGATTAGAAACTATTAGAATCTTTTTAGCATTTGCTACATCTAGGAGTTTCAGGTTGTATCAAATGGATGTTAAGAGCGCTTTTCTTAATGACTTTATTGAGGAAGAAATTTATGTAATACAACCACCTGGTTTTGAAAATCCTAAATTTTTCGATTATGTCTACAAACTATCCAAAGCTTTATATGGTTTAAAACAAGCACCTAGAGCATGATATGATAGGTTTAAATCATATTTTCTTAAAAAATACTTTCAAATGGGTAAGGTAGATAAAACTTTGTTTACTCTCAAGCATGACAATGATCTTTTACTCGTTCATATTTATGTGGATGATATCATCTTTGGTGGTTCGTCTCATGCTCTTGTTTCTAAGTTTTCAGATATTATGAATAGGGAATTTAAGAAGAGCGTGATGGGGGAACTCACGTTCTTCCTAGGCTTTTAGATCAAGCAATCAAAGCTGGGTATTTTTGTTCATCAAACCAAGTACACCCAGGATCTCCTTCGTCACTTCGACATGGGGACAAGTAAACCAGTCTTCACACTAATGGGATCTACTACAGTGTTATGCCCTGACGAGGATGGGGAGTCTGTTGATAAAAAAGAATACAGAAGCATGATTGATTCACTTTGTATCCCATTGCTTCAAGACCAGACATTCACTTTGTTGTATGTCTGTGTGCTCGTTTTCAAACTTTCTCACATGCTTCACCTTGTCAGGCAGTTAAGCAAATTTTCAGGTATCTTCTGTCAACTTTAGAATTATTAAGGATTTTGGCTTAGAGTTGGATAGTGTACCACTGTTCTGTGATAACACTAGTGCTATTAGTATTGCTGAAAATTTTGTGCAACATTCAAGAGCCAAACACATTGATATTCGTTATCATTTTCTGAGATATTATGTGGAAAAGAGAGATGTTGTTTTGCATTTTATTGATACAGATTCTCAAGTTACTGATATTCGTACAAACCCGCTTGATTCTGCACAGTTTTCTCTTTTGCGAAGTGAGTTGGGTGTGTTGCATCCTATAGGATTATTCTGAGGGGGAGCTTGTTGTTTAAAATTTTAGAAGTTTTGTCTATTATATTTGTCAAACAATTCATCAAGTCCAGGCCATCGAAATCAAATGAGGCGTAGAGCTCTCGTTATTATATGTACTCATGTGCTATGTAACTTTGATTATGACTAGTTATAATTACTTTGCCACATTTGAATTAAAGCATGACATGACGGAATACTTTGACTAGATTGATTATAATTATTACTTTGCGATGTTCATAAAAAAAGATTAGCTTGATTGTGAGTCTTATTTTAAATCTTGGCTACGAGGCTTGTATGTTTCTTATTGCAATCTTTTTTTATTCACTTAATTTGGTATGTCATATAAAAATGAGAAATATATAATTGAAAAGAAGTAGGCTACAAGCATACCACATGCTTAAGAATTGAGTGTGGAGAAATAGGTTGCTACATGAGACTGCTTGCTCATCTAGATTTAAAGTTTGTTTCACTTTTAGGCTTTAACTTTTCTTTGTGATATCTCATTGTGCTCTTTATAATCGATTTGGCCATTGTTGAGATGTCTGTCATTAATTTAAATTGTTTAATCATTCTAAAGACTTGTTTTGATATTGCTATATGGTATATGACTTTATATGATCCAGATAGCTCTACTCAAACGGATAACTTGGTTAATTTATTAAATTAATGTGAAGTGACTTGGATAATCTACAAAGTTTCTTGATTTTTACTCTCCTATTTTTTTTAGAATTTTTCTTTCTCTGAAGATTCTTGATTATTACATTGCTAAAGGGGGAGAAACATAGGAGAAATTTGCTTCCCTTGTGTTGAGGGGGAGTTTTTCTACCGTGCATTTTGATTGCTACTGTGATTTGTCAAATTTCTTTGCTTTACAGCTTTGAAACTTTCTTTTTGTAAATTTTTCTTTTCTTTCAAAATTCAACTCACGTTTTTGTAGTTTTGTCAATATATTCATCAAGGGGGAGATTGTTAGACCATGTGGACAGGTCGTAAATTTTATGATGATGAATAATTGATTTTTGGGTTGCGTTGAAATTTGTATTTGTGAAAGTTTTGGTTGTTGGAATATTAAGTTTGGGTGGTCGGAACATGCCTTGTATTAGGTGGTCCAAACGGTGATACTCGATGACCCTTTAAGCGCTAGGCTTCGATCGGTTTCCGAGTACTATGGCTCTGAGTACCGAGTGATAGATACAATGCATGGTCGATGGTCAGAAGCTACAATGCATAGTCGATGGTCGGAAGCTATAGTACCTGGTCGATGGTCGAAAGCTACAATGCCTGATCAATGGTCGGAAGCTATAGTGCATAGTCGATGGTCAGAAGTTATAATACGTAGTCGATGGTCAGAAGTTATAATACGTAGTCGATGGTCATAAGCTACAGTACCTGATCGATGGTCGAAAAGCTATAGTGCTTGGTCGATGGTCGAAAGCTATAGTGCCTGATCGGTGATCGGTAGTCGTAGGCTTCGTGATCGGTAGTCGTAGACTTTGCGATCGGTTAACATAAGCTTCACAGTAGGTAGTTGTAGGCTTCGTGATCGGTAGTCGTAGGCTTTGCGATCGGTTGACGCAAGCTTCACAATAGGTAGTCGCAGGCTTCGAGTGCTTCGATTCTTGTAATCTTCGAGTACCTCAAGTACTCGTGTCTGTTCAGCTAGCGGCCTAACTGTCCTGTGCACAGCAATAATACTGTTTTTTCAGTGTGGTCTCGAGTTATTTTTATGAAAGCATGGAAATTAAGATCATGGGTGATCTGGTTTGTGTTTATTGATAGATGAGGGTGTGATATGCGTGTGTGAACTGATATTGGTTAAGTTGAAGAACTTGTGCTGGGAAAACGTTCTTTAGTCTTTGCATGTGCAGGTTGGGCGTGGAGACGGTAATGGTCGATGACGAAGAGGACCGGGACTAGGATGGGGAAATCCAAGGTTCAGGCGGTCGAGGATGTCACGAAGTTTTTGGACTTACATTGGGGCACGTGGAGATCAAAGGTGAATGCATAATGCGTGGAGAAGCTACGGGAGGTGAAGTCCTGAAGGTTTCGACGCGTTAGGACTTATGGAAGGTGCTCATAACCTGAAAATTTAGAGATTTTAGAAAACCCGTGTTTGGAGGGTTGCTCATAACCGGAAGATTTAGAGATTTTAGAAAACTCGTGTTTGGAGGGGTTTTGGGTCTCTTTATTTTTGGAAACAGATATGGTCTTGTGTCTGGGTTATGAGGACACAGTTTAGGGCTCTAACATATAAAAGGAGGGAGAGGTTAAGAGTTGTAAGAGGTTTTTCGTGACGGCTTTCGGGAGAAGGCTTTTGGGAGTTTTCATGCTAGGGTTTGAGGTATGCTGTCAGGGCACTTTGTAGTCACAGAACATGATTCAGAAATAAAGGATCAGATCTATTCCAAGAAAGATTAGTCATCGCCGGCAGTGTGTTATTCTAGACATCATCTTCGGCTTGTTCTCGTTCCAAGTAGTGCGTAACGCTATCAGGATGTAGGACGGAAGAAATTCGATAGTGAAATCCTTTCGACTAGGTGGTCGAAACTCTTTTCGACCAGATCGATTTCACCTTCTTCGATCACGTGCTGTGTCGTTTATCCGATCATCGACAACAACATCGGCAGGTAGAGTAGATTCGAGTACGGCTATGAGGAGACATCACGCACGATTACAGTGTCCTTAGTCGTCGGTTCAATTCAACGCAAATCATGCTCGGTAAATCGAAAAAAAAATCACTAGAATCATTCACCCCTCTCTGATTGCGATACTCGATCCTACAGTTTCTAGAACAGAACGAGTTGATTTCAAATACATGTAAAGTGTGATGTTTCTTCGAGAAACGGTGTGTGAAAATTGCGCGTTGAGGATGAGTTGCAAGCCCTTTACAAACAGGGAAAATGCATTAAATGCCATGTCTACCAAGTTTAGTCTAATCGATATCCTGTGCAAACAGCACCCATGTGCTGGGTAGTTGTGGGCTGAGAGACAGAGAGGGAGCAAATAGATGGGGCTGAGAGACACGTATTATAAATTCGGAAACGCTGAACTAACACTCAATTAATTTCTATTTATTTATTTCAGTCACATTTCTATCCTTTGGACGTGCTTGACGATTGTGTGCTGCCGCACCACCACCTGTGTCGCCGTCGAGGTGCTGGCAGCAACACACGGGATGTGGTGGCCGCGCGGGGAATATGAAGGTCTTGACTGAATTGAAATAAAAAGATGCGGGATGGGAGGGGAAATAAGGGGAGAAGGTAGGGGCACGTGTCAGACATCGGGACAGGGCGTGATTTCATCGAATGGCGCAAAATTCGACTAAAAATCTACAATATTTAAGTTGGGTTTTGTATAGATAATCCCTTATAAATTAACTCACAAGTGTATGTATAGTATCAAATTAAAATAAATTAGCTCACAAGTGTATGGATAGTATCAAATTAAAATGATTTCCTTGATTTATATGGTTCAAATGTTAAGCATTTGGTTTATTGTTTATTAACAAACAACACTCTTTGACCTCCATATACAAGTCACTAAATTAAAATTGTATTTCCAGGCGTAATGTGTCTTTACTTTAGAGGAATCTCAACATGTTCACCTGTTACTATATTAAGAATTTTATGTTGATGGGCAAAAGAAATTCGACTCAAAGCAAATTAGATAAAGACGATATTGGAATTCAATAACGATTAAAGTTTTCTACTATTTTTGCTACTTTTGCTGGGGAAAAAAAATCAATAATGATTTACTAATTATAAAAATGAATACTATTACAGGTTGGCCATGACATGTCTCGCATGCAAATACAGTATTGCGTCAATATGAACCCAAGCTGCCAAATTTGTGACTTACTTTTCCTATTATTCAAATTGTTACTGGAGCATGAGAACTTACTACAACTCTATGAACAATTAACTCATCTATCAAAATGCATGTGTTTCCTGCTCTAGTACTGTTTCTGTTTCACCAAGTTTGCCGGACTTTGAAGTTGGAATAAAGTTGAAATCTCGTACTAATCTGTACAGCTCCTTTCTTATGGTTAAAATGTAGATAATGCCCCTGAATATTGTTTTTACTGCATGATCGATTGAATGGGAAACTAAATTCAAGTTTCAAACTCAATGAACATTTTAGAAGCTTTTCTTTGAACATCAAAATGTACCTGTCACCTTATTTTTGTTGTGGTTATAGATAAATAACATGCTTTCTCCTACAGCATAGGAGAAACCTCACTGGGTCCAGTACTTGTTTCGACTTTTTTTTTTTTGTCCATTTGAGAGCTAAACACCTTATGTTGGAAGCTAGCACTAACGTGCATTGGCTTGTTATTTTATTCAAGTTTGTCACGTATCGGTTTTTCTCCCATCCTTTTCTTTTTTAATGGCATCTTTCAATTCAAATCTCTCTTTGGGGGTAAGAATTACATCTCTGACCTAATTTCTGAAATTGCTTTCATTTTATTTAACAAAGTTTCCCAGTATCACATGAGTCTTATGAGTTATGACAAATTGCTTTTATTTTTGTTATAGGATAGTATCAGAAAAAGGTGTAATTATTGCCAACCACTCATTATCAATAAGTTCTTGGAAAGTTTGCTTTCATATATTTTTGTTGTTGTGAGATAACATCATGAACAAGTGGAAAATATGATGCTTGTTGTTTATTCTCCACTTGATGACCTCTTTTCTATGCACTATCCTGGTTATGTGTAACACCCGGCTCACACTGAGCTCAAACTGCTACTAAATCACCTCAATTACTAATTTAAACCACTTATTATATTAAATTCCAGCAAGCACATAACGAATAAAATCCCGTCCACAGGACATAATACGAAATAATAAAGACACCCAAATTGCTTAATAATCAACACAATAGATAGTGATACTGAATAAGGAACCAAATAGAGAATAAACAAGCTAACGAATGAATAATCAAGTTATAACCAACACCTAAACCTAATAAATAATTATCAAGTCCTAGAAGGAATTATTCATCACACCAAAGTAAATGTTCACATGACCAATTAAATCATTTCAGTGTAGGTAGTGTGATTGTCTATGTGTGCTATCCATCCCCATGCGAGATGTCGTCAACGACAACCTAAAGCAACAAAATAAATAAGGGTGAGTCCATGACTGAACAAGCCCTAAATACAATGGTAAAAACACAAACTCATTAACAATGGATGCATTATCATAAATCTCATCATTCTCATTCACATTCTCAACAATATAATTCTCATGTATGCAAATGCTATGATACACCTCTTTCAGATGATACCGGACGCTATTCTGTTGACCCGGTACCCAAATAACAATGAGTAAGGGATCGCATCGTCCAACCCTGCGAATAAAAATTTATCCGCGCATCCCTAATTTCTTTTCCCTCTTCTCTCTCTTTTTTCTTTCTTTCCTCATGGCCGAAACCAGCCCCTCAGTCGCCCTTATCTCATCACCTCCTTGCTCTCTCTCTCTCTTGCTCCAGAGACTAATTCCCCGACTCCTCTGCCTCCCCTCCGGCCCCACCAAAACCATCGCCTCCTGCCGGCTGCGCCCAGCGCACCATCTCGCCATCGGTTCCTCCTCTAGCTCCTGACCTCTACTCCTATGCCCGTGCAGCAAGGCCCTCGGCCCCGCTGTGCTTGCTCCGGTGTGCCTGCCGGTACCGTGGCGCGGTCCTCGGTCTCCCCCGCCTCATGATAGTATTGTGCCATGCTTGTTCAACCGAGATAGATAAAAATGGAGGGATGGGGTTACCTACTTGGTTTGTCGGTTTAGAAGTGGGAAGTGGCGACAACAATGCTCGTGGTGGCCGTGTCTTTGCTCTTTGGTGGATGCTTCTCTGGTGCTTATCTGGTGGGTGCTTGCTTAAGGAGAGAGGAAATGGTTGGCCACTCTGGCTGTGAAATGACTCGGTCTTATCCCTTCTCTTCTTTGTGGCTGTGTGATGGGTGGGGTTCTTGCTCTTTCTACTGCGGCTGGTAAGTTGGTAAAAAATCGTGGGTGTTGGATTCTCTAATGCCGAATGATGATGCTCACATAAATGAGGGGCGCCGACCGGCCCTGAACGGTTTGGGAACCTCAATGAATGATAGTTCATTCGACATTTCTAAAGCTGAATGGTTCTAACAGCAAAAAACTATTTTTATCTCTATTACTCTTCCTTAGATTGTTCTTATTTTTCGCTTTACTTCTCTTTTCCTTTCTACTGGCATTAGATTGTGCCGCCAGATCAAAGACAAGTGGGCCTTCCGCGTGACTGCTCGTTGCTTTCAGAGTACTTGAAACCAGATTTTAAGCCTCAAGTCATCACTGATCCCTTGATCCATAAGAGGGCATAATGCTGAGATGATTATAAGAACTAAGAAACTGCCCAAAAGAATGGTTTTGCATTTCCCCCAAAAGAATGTCACAATTGGATTTACATGTTACAAATGTAGACAACCGAGGATCATTGTTCCAAGAACCGAAACGACTGGTGCAGAATGCTTTGCACTCTTTTACACTGTAAGTAATGTTTTGCCAGGCTATGGAAAAGAATTGGCTATAGTGTGTAAAACAGTCCCCATCAAATGCGATTTAATTCCTGTCCTTCTGCTTCTTTCTTCTCTGTCAGACATCTACCCTAAAATTAACAACATATATTATCAGCTACTTATCATGCGATGCTTCTTCCTCCTTCCATATCACTAGTCTCTTCAGGAAGTCCATCACCTGCAGCCAAGATAGCCCGGAGTTACATATCTGAGTACAAACAAGTTTGCTGAAAACTAATGCATTCTCTATACAGTCCAGTAATTGTGAACAGAAGTACCCACTTATGTAACTTGCAATATAACAGTGATTACATGAGAAAAGCTCTACAAGAAGTCATGAACCTACCTCAGATGGGTCCATCAGAGAATACAAGGCATGGGATTCTTTTGGAACAGATGACACCAGAATTCCGAAACCCCGTTTATTGTCTCGTAGAACCTGTAAATCAAACCATCAAATGAATTTTTAACATGGAAATGCTTGGGTTTTTCTGCATCAGAAACAGAATTACGCTCCTTAAATGCGTCCTCGTCGGTACGGTCGTCTCCTATGTAGATAGGGAGCACATTATCACAATCAGCTAGCCCTAGGGAGTCCAGCAGGAACTCCACAGCTTTCCCTTTGTTCCAGTCTATTACTGGACGAACTTCTAAAACCTGCATTGCACCGATCAGATACAGCAGAACTTCTACAACGTTTTCAGTTATAGGTTACTATTACCTTTCGTCCATGACTCAGTCGTAGATGAGGGTAGACTTTCAGGACGTCGTCTGTGCACTGCGCAACGAGTGGCCAATCCTGAAGGTCAAGTGAATCAGCAGCAAGGAATCGTGATCTTCCTGGAGATGTTCTACCAGCAGTCCTTCTTAAGAAATGATTTTTACTAAATGAAACTTCACCTTCTCATTGACATTGCGGTAGTGTACCGACACACAGAACTTATTGTTCTCGACTTTTGCACCATCGATTCCCTTTGTCTTGTTGACGAGCAATCTAAAAACCTGCATTGCATGACACCGCGATGAATACAAAGCTCAAAATGTGGAGTTATAAAATCTGAAACTTTTCTACCTCGTCGATCATTGGTAGGAATTCACTAGCAGCCTGGAAGATCTTCACCTCTTTACCCTACAAAAAACAGTAAGAAAAAAAAAAGCCCTTCGGATTCAAGAAACAACTGTCGTACTTTGCACTAAACATATGCTAAATGGTGACAACATATTTCTTATTCACTGAACGGTTAAAAGCTTTTCCCTACCTGTTTGTTAGTGGAGTTAGTGCTGCTTCTATGGTCAGTAACAGAAACTGATTTTCCCACTGGACCCATGATGTCCATTCCATGGCTACCAGCATAGTACAGTTCTGTTAGCTTAACAAAATCAAACACCTAAAATTGATACAAATGAGTACAGTTAAAGCCTGAAAGAAAGAAAAGAACAACAATTTACATCGAAAGCTTGTAGATAACATATGCACCTTATCACGAGACCTTCCACTGATAATTGCAGTGGGGAGATGCAACGCAGCATTCTTCACCACCTCGCGCATCTGTAAATGTGATATTTTGTACGCACGTTCAGTCAGTACACAACTCGGCAAAGAGAAGTAGACTCTTCAGAGTTCAGTGCTAGATGTTGCAATGAAAAGTACCTGATCAGACATGACAGCATTGTCAGGTTCATCAACAATTGGGGAGAGGGTGCCGTCATAGTCCAAGAACAGCGCTATCTTCTTGCCTTTGCCGTAGGCAACAATTTTGTCAAATGCATTTAGAGCTGAAGGATACTTCTTCTGGAATGACAACGAATGAACATTAGCACCAGCTCTGACAAAATCAACACTAGAACGACAAATCTTTCAGTGAAGTAAGAAGTAAACTCACAATCCAAGCCCGGTAAATCGGATCAAATGAACCAGAAGTACCATTGTTCACACGGATAGCAGTAGGTGAGGATACCTTCATGTCATGCAGCCAGCCATTAGCACGCAACGGTACCAATTTTAGAGGTAAAACCAGTTCTTTCAGCTCCTCCACTGATGGAGGATCTTCAGGTTCACAGTCTCTACCATTAGCATAGGAACCCATTCAGATCTTTCACCACTATCAAACTCTCGAGGGCCTTATTTGCGACACGTTAGTCAGCTCTCCTGCCAATGAAAGAACCACCTTTCTTCAGTGTCATCTTGCAATCACAGCCAATTTCCAATGAAAAGAAGGCATCGATACAAAGAATCAGATACATTTGCTCGCTGAATTAGAGAGAGCAAAAGAATAGGAAACATGTCATACATACGTCAAGAAGCCCCTGAATCTCCAACCTAGACGCAGCAAGTAACTTACGGGTTAGGAAGTCAAAGAAGCTTACGCTAGCTATCAGGGATTAATGAAATGGATAGCTTCAAGTGAAGAGCAACCAACGAGACAAAGTCTTGCGAAGAACGACAGCATGACCGTACACACACAGCAAGAAAGACAGGAATATATGCAACTCAAGTTAATATAACTAGGATTCCGAGACAGTAGGGTGTCTGCGTACGAATATTCTGCGCGCAGCCATGAAGACTATATTGATCCTGTATACAGTGAAAAAAAAGGGCAAAATTTCCCCGGTTACCGCCGTTTGTAGTTAGAAATTAAAACCGGCCCGAAAAATTGGTTTTAATTAAATTTGTTTTAATAAATTTTAATTTGTTTAAATTTTGTTCGAATTTGATTTTTTTAAAAAAATCCGAATTTTTTTTGAAAATTCCGGTCAAAATTGGCCAAAATTTTCCATTTTCGGCGGTTACCAGCCTTACAGGTCCCCCGTTAAAAAATCCTTCTGGAAAAGATTTCCCTGCCTATATATCTATCAAAAGAATCGAGCAAGCAACAACGTTGAGTAAAGAAGTTTAGACACTCCATGCCAGATACAAATGGGATTGTATGACCACGGCCATGCTGTCCAAGAAGACTATATGCAGTAAGCACTGACATCTGCTGTAACTTTGGCAAATGGTATGCTCTCACAAAACTATACTGTCAGCAACCTGGTGTCTGATTTTAGAATTTAAAAACCAAACTTGTTTTCTAACATTCTTGTAGAATCTTACAAGTAAAGTACGTCAGGAAAACAAGAAGCAAACCAAGTCCTAAACCAACTAAAATCTACCTCGATTGCTTGGCGCGAGACGTTCGAAGAAAAATTCAAAATTTAAAAGACGTGGACACACATCAACATCAAATTCGAGTCAGGGTTTGAAACTTCAGGTGCATTAAACAGTCTCAATTAAAAAGTCACTTTCACTCTAAAAAAATGTCCTCTCTGAAAAGCCCAACCAACTAGTAGTACAAGTACAACAATGGAGTGGACTTCTTTTACCAATGAAATAAACATTTGATTACATGAAGATCCAAATTAAGGACTAGTAGTACAATAATGGAGTGCGTTGCAAGCAACAACGCAAAATGCATCTTGGTCAAGGCATGATGCAAAGATCGCTTGACGAACTACAAGACCGTGCGATACCGCATCAAATTAATTTGGCACTTGTCGCAACATTTGAAACTTGATCCAGCAAGATATGGAAGTAAGTCAAAAGACTCAAAGTACTAGTTAGCAGGGTAAAAATCTAACCTTGATTGAGTCTAAAAGGCAATATATATTGTGGACTGGTTCTCTAGGTTCTTCATGGCATTGAAACGGTTGAGATATAACAAAACAACTAAAATAAAATATATCTTAGGATGATGTGCAATAGACAAAGTGGAAAATTATTATTAATTGTTGTTGGAATACAAAGATGGAAATAATCAAGGACACATGAAACAACGAAAGATTAACTTATGTCAAACAATTTCAATAATAGAGAAGGGACTTAATATATATGGACGTTAGGCATCTCTATAGCATTTTTTAGCAGCAAGTTATATCTGCATTTATATGCTAAAACAACCTGAAATGACATTTCATGCTAAAAAGCTAGAAGTGTAACTTCTGTATTGATACGTGGCCACAGTTGACCGTGAAACTAATTAACATGTAAAGAAATGAGCAACTAGTGATGAATATTGTCTAGGTACCAGCCAAAGGTTGATCAAATATTCCATTTTGCAGGAAGAGTTTGCAAGAATCAGAGTCCAGAGATGATCATTAAGGTACTAAAAACTAGATGATCATTTTGGGTTTGGTGCTTCTCTTCCACAGTTACCTAATTATGGCAACATTACAGAAAAGGGCTAAGAACAAGAAATCAAACCGAGAGAGGCATGTGTTCGAAGGTAAACAAGAACTAGATCCATTCATTGATAAATTTGGGATTACAATTTTGCAACCTTGTGACGTACATTAACAACCTCATGCGCGCCCAATGGTCGGCATGATGTACCTATGATTTTTTTTTTTTGTCGTCCAAGACAAGAATAAAATTGAATCGGTGACTTAAGTACAGTTTAGGATACCGGTTGGACATCTTAATTATGCAAAAATTAAAACTAATACACTATTACCACCAAGATCAAAGAAATACGATAGCCCCATATCCATACGAAAGGGCCGGGATTCCAATGAAATAGCGTTGAATAATCACATCTCATCCACAATATGGCATCCATATGGAAGATATTTGGGGCAAGAACTAACTTCATCGCATGCATTTGATTAAATTACGCAACATCGTCTATATTCGATTGCAAGAGCCAATTCATGCATGATCTGATTACCAAGTGTGGTAAATTATCATGACAGGGCGCTTATTTTGCATGCGCACAAATCAAGCAACTAAATCGCATGTGCAAGCATCAAACTAGTTTTGCATGCATATTAAATTTGTGATGTAAAAAGGTTATGAAATGCTCACCTGAATTGGACGGAGAGGAGAGAGGTAGAAATATAGCAATTGACTAGAAATGGAGGGAGAGAGAATGTAACAATCGACGAAAAGAGGTGAGAAGAGAGGGAGAGGGACGTACAAGGAGGCCATTTATAGAGGGAGGGAGGGAGGGGTTGTAATGCGTCCATAGATGTTCCTGGCTTTTTTTTTTTTTTTTTGCTTTTCGGTTCCTGGCTTCTAAGATAGCTGATTAATTTAATTTGGTTAGTTCAAGAAAGAAATACGTCCGTAGTATACTTTTGAAAAAAAAGATCGATCTAATTTGGTTAGTTCAAGAAAGAAATACGTCCGTAGTATACTTTTGAAAAAAAAAATCGATCTCGATCGATCTGTTTTGTGGCTAGTGGCAGTGAGATTTTTTTGGTTAGTTGAAGAAAGAAATACGTCCGTGCCATGGCTGAGCCATCTCCTGAGGCCACGCCCGCGCACGCCGCGACAGACCATGGCGTCCCGCGACCACTTCATCGTCATGGCAACCGTCGCCGCGCCACTGCCCTTCCGTGGCTAGACGCCGCTGGGCCATGCCACGCCTGAGTCACCACCTGCCACCTGAGGCCCTGCTGCCGCCTGAGGCAGACCACGCCATCCCGGGGCCACCTCGCAACCGTGCCTGCTGCCGTCCGTTCATGGTTGGACTCTGGACGTCTCTAGGACCCACGTCTAGAGGAGTCGTCCGGTGGTTGTCGTCGTCGAGATTGTTACCGGCGACGACAGAGTGGGCGGTGGCGGCGCGGTTCAAGATGGCTATGGGCTCAGATGAAGTCTAGGATGTGAGGGGTGAGGATTGGGAATGACGATGCGGCACCGACATGGATTGGGTCACCGGAGAGAGAACCATGGGAGGAGGTGGTCACGTGAGGGGATACTTCGTATACTCTTCGTACCATAGATTTCGTGTGCATCCTATGTACGTAGATTTTGGACTAGACAAAACACAGGAAACTGGGATCGCCCTAAAGAAGAAGAAAACTAACATATTATGCCACACTTTTGCTATTCAGCAAATCAGATCAGAGTGTCAGACAGATTCACGTCTACCAGTGCTTGGTAGCTGAGGGCCTCATGCTCTGTCTTGACATAGAAAGCTGGGAGCCAGACCCCCGACAAGATTAATTACAAACAAACTTAGACTGAAATGGTAACATCAAAAAAAAAACCTGTTTTGGGAAAGTATAATGGAATTAAAGGAGATAATAATTTTGAGCATGTGTATGTGTGGGGAAATAATTTTGAGTATGTTTTTGAACTCTCCATAAATCAAATATTGAAACTATACGAAAACAGCAACTTTGAATATTTTTTGAGAAAATCACAGAACATATAAATCCCTAAAAATTGATACAAGAAAACTATATGGTGTCAGAAGCCCCCACAAAAAATTTTATAAATTTTGGAGCTCATCTACTATATTTAAAAAATTCGATCAACATTCAGCAAATTTTGAAAAATTCAAAAGCTATTTTAAATTTCCCCGCACGCCAATGTGTCGAATCCACCGGCCCAATTTCCCTCGCGCCTACCTCAGCCCACGCCAGCACTCCCGCTCCCCTCACTCGCTGACGCGCTGGCCCCACCTGTGAGGACCCTTCGTCTACCTCGCGTTTGCTAACGCCCGCCAGTGCACCCGTGCGTTTGCCTGCTCCGTCCCCAGTTCACGACCGCTGCCCACCGTTTTGCGCTCCAACAATTCCTATCGTGTCCGCCTGTGTCGTACATCACCGCACCCATGCCTCTCCCCTGCCTTTTTCCCGCGCTAGCGGAGACACCGAAGCATGCCCACGCGTTCTCGCAGCCCATCTCGCGCATTTCTGATAGCTATTTAAGCATCCATGCGCGTCATCATCTCTCAAGATCGCCCCTCGTTCCATCTCGCACTTTCTCTGAGCTTCTAGCTCCCTAGATCGCAGACAACGAGAGTGTCGTTCTCGACACCGTCGCCGCCTCTGGTGAGCTTCCTTGTCTTCACCACCTGCGTCACCATGCGCATTGTGTCTCACTCACTCTCTTTCTCTGGTTGATGTAGCTCTGGGAGCTCCATAACATCGACGCATTGTCATCTTCCTCGAGTCCAATGCATGCACCCGATCCAAGCCGCCGCACCCTCGCCGTTCTAGAAGGTCCGGGGCCCTTCTGATCACACCATCATGTGTCTCGTACCCCAATCAACTAATCTCCTCACTTAACACAGACCAATTTGCTATAAATTCCGAGCCTCACCCTCTTCTTCCTCATCCTCGGCCACCGCCGCCATTTTCATTCTTCCTCGAAGCCCGGTGAGCCTTAAACTGTTTTTTTGCATCTACACCATCTCTAGCACCACAGTGAGCTAACACGACACCCCTTGTAGCTTCTCCGTTGCTGTGGTAAGTTGTTATCATGAATCTCCTCCGCGTCGCCGCTGTTCAACGTCGCCAAGCCACTTCAGCCATCCTCTGACGCCATCGAGGACCTTGGTGAGCTTCTAGTAGTTCCCTAGAGTTTTTGCGCTCATCGGATTGGATGATTAGCTAGTGTAGGCTAGGAATCGCCATAGCCGATCATGGCACCGCCACGAAAAGCGTTTTTGCCACAGCTCCGGTGACCATTGGTCCCCGAGCCGCTGCATGTAGCATCGTAGTTACCTCCTAGAGCTGCTGCGCACCATCTTTCATCGCTGATTTGCTCCAAGCGCGAAAACCACTTCGGACTCGAGGCACTCCGCCGCTCCTCGCTGGTGTAGCACCACCTCCGTCCATCTCTTCGGCCTCCACCATCATCTGGTGGGATCGCCGTCGAGAGGGGTATCTATTTTGGCCATCCCCGAGCCTTACCATCACGTCGTTCACCGTCGGCGAGCCCTTCTTCCCTCTCGGTTGCGCTGCCCTGCACTCATCTCTTCTCTCTCTTTGCCAGTGGGCCCATGTGATTAGGAGATGTTTAGCGCTAATTAACAGAGCTTAAAAGTTTTGAGTCTATGGCAAGTGGGACCAGTAGAAAGTTAACAGAAATCTAATTTAAAATATTTTTAGAATATGTCTCACCGACATGTGGGACCATGCACTATTCTCATTTTTAAAAACATGTTTTAAAACACGAGAGGCTATCATGTGGACCCCAGCTATCAGTGGGTTAATTCAAATCAGAAATTAATCATTTGAATAAGTAGATAATGAGTGAATGACATGTAGGATTGCCACTAGATTATGAATAAAATTAAGAAATTAAGAACAAGAGTCACTGTCTAATGGGCCCCACATGTAAGTTAATAAAAATCAAAAAAATTATAAAAGCCACTTTCAGTTTAGAGTAAAATACACTTTCTCTGTTGGAAAGCGTAAACCTCAGTAGAACTCAGAGCGGAATACGCTTTCTCTGCTGGAAAGCGTAAACTTTAGAAAATACGCTTTCGATGTCACCATTTTAATAATTTCTGAATTTTCAAAACCAAAGCAAATTGAATTGTAAATAACTTTTGCATACGAACTCCAAATTAAATAAATCTTTTTTATAAATTCATCTATATCATGATCTATTTGAATATACAAAAAGATTTGGATTTTGTTGCTATTGAAACTATTTTTCTATATTTAATTTGTTTTCGGCTCTTTTGATTAGACGTCGATTGTTCGAGCGAAATTTACAACGATCCTCCGTTCTTTTATTCAGAGCAACCAGAGCAAGGCAAGCGCCCCCTTTGACCATGTTTATATTATTATTTTAATTATTATACTTCTTTTTTGTAAAATCTATTATGTATGTATGTATGTTTGCTTAAAATTACTATATTTGAGGATATCAGCAGTTATACTCATATTCAATGCATGATCCTCCTTAAAATTATTGTTATCCTTCCTGTTGTAACCATTAGGTATTGGTTTAGGCAATAAATAATATCAATTTGGGAAATTCGAGTGCGAATATCGCACCAACACTTAGTTGAGCTCTAGTCGTATAAAAATTAGAAATGAATCATATAAAAATTGGAAATGAATGGAACATGGAATATGAAATCTGGGAGATTTTGAAATAATGGTCGAGAGGAGGTACATCTATTATTTTTGTATAAAAATGAAAATGAAAAACCTAGATTGAGACGAGGGCGATTTATACTATGAACTGATGAATTTAAGAGGGTTTCTCGCATGTAGATAGGGGGGATCCTCGCCCGGGTCAATTAAGGACCGAACGCCGACGCGACCAAACTAAGCCTAAGTGTACAACCATATGTGCCGATATGAGACGATCTCAGCTAATTAAGTCATTGAGCACTAGCCTTGTATGTTGGTAGGGCACAATAATACAAGCATGACCGGATAGACTTGCTTGAAGGGTCTCCCTTCACCGAGGCATTGGGCACAATTAAAGCTTGCTGATGCAATGGTGAATATCTCACTTTGATGGGAAGTACTCGGGATCGAATTGAGGGTTTTCATTCGCCGAGCTAGTGCAAGGCTAGGACTAGATGATGTAAATGCTTCGATGCGTACTCTAGACTACTTACTAAAAGATCGTGAGCGCTGGCATCGACGGATGTCGGATCAACTAGAGAATTTGTATACTGTGGGTAAAGTTGTACACATCTGTAGAGTGTAAATCTATTTAAATAGTTATGCTCACGGTCATGAGAATGCTTTGTGCGACCACATCGGGTATAGTCTTTTCTTTTGCAAAAATAGTTTCTTCCAGAAAAGAACGGGGTGGTTTGTTGTCATTTGAATTGAGTGTCATGCCTATGGGTGAGAATAAAAGGTTAATTGTAGCCAAGGTGGTTGGTATTGGTTATGTACTAAGTTATATACTTGTTGTTCCTTAAGTATTTAATTGCTCTTTGAAATTTTTATTGCAAAATACTACATATTGATATTGCAAACAAAATTTGCTTAATGTTGAAAATAACTTATAGTTAGAGCATCATCTCTTATTAGCCTTGCATATATATACACACTTTGTGATACACTACAAGTCTTGCTGAGTACACAATTTACTATATCTTACTTAATTTGTTGCTTAGATGATGAGGATGACCAGTTACCAGACTACGCCTTTCTCTCTCCTGGTACCAGGGATATGGGGACTGTACTTTCTAGGTCTTATTTCTTGTCAGTTGCCTGAGGGTTTGGATGAGCATGCCACTGTACTTTTGCTTATAAGTTATTATAATTCTGCTACCACTTCTGATACTTGAGCTTTTATTTGACCGGTCAAACCTTGTGATGTAAACATTGTAATCGCTTAAGTTATGTACCATATTTGTTTCATGTTGTATGTATTTATCTATAGATGTGTATACTAATATTGTGGATGTGTGTACTAGGCACTGATCATGAGACTAGTATGATACACACAAGGATTTTCGAGTATTCAAAACCCGGGTGTGACAGAAATGCTAGTTAAGTAGTACAAGAATTATGGATACTAAACAAATTCAGTACCACAAACAGTAACTAATTACCCCATCGTTTATGATCTTTGCAAAGCCATCAAATTCATCGCCTCATCGGAGCGCCTTCATTTGGGTGTACAATTCAAGAACACATGGCTCGATTAGTTAACAAACAATGAGCTTCACCCAACGGTGGAGAGGAGGGGGGCGAGAGGGGCCTAGCCCTCCCCAAAAGAATTTGCGAACCTCCAACTATGATGCAATATTTAGTAGGCAGTAGGTCATCTCAGTTAACTTCATTGATAAATAAAAAACGTACCCAACAAAGTGCAAAACCATAACACATAACTAATGATTGATCGGTTGCCCTCGATGCAACGCACGACTCTGCAGTTGTCATTTCATCTATCTCCTGTATTCCATTCCCATCTAGGTCTTCGTATCTTGCGTTATTGGTAATTGGCTAGGACCCCGGAAGTTTCTAATTTCCATCGTCGCCATGTCGACGTCTTGGCCGATCGATGAGCAGGAAGCAGTGTAGGATAGCAATATTAATAAGTTATTTTTGTGTAAACTATGAATATGACAAGGTCTTTTATAAATTGCAGGTATGTTGATGTGACTAAATCTCGCAACAAGTATGGTAATACTGACACTCATCACCACTATAAAATGGATGCCTTCAATGTCGCAATAGATCAACAGTTGCACGAGTTGAATGAAAGATTTTGTGTACAATCAATGGAGCTTTTGACACAAAGTGTATCATTGGATCCAAGAGTTCCATCTTTCAACATGTCAGATGTACATACTCTAGTGGGGAAGTTCTATCTTGCAGATTTTTCTAGCCAAGAGAGAGCTCAGTTGGAATATCTACTGCCGCATTACCAGCTTGATGTATATAGTCATCATGATCTAAAGAGTTTGTCCTCGCTTTGCCGATTTGACAAATGGATTAGTTAAGATTGGTAAAACCTCTGTTTTTACGATGGTTAATAGATTGCTAAGGTTAGTGCTAACTTTTTCTGTGTCAACTACAACCACTAAGCGAGCATTTTCAACTATAAAACTCACCAAGACCTGTCCTTCGAGATTCCATGGTAGTCTATGTCGAGAAAGAAATTGCACAGAAGCTTAGTGCTGATGAAATTATATGTGTGTGTGTGTGTTATCTTCTCGGTAGCCGCAAGGGCAAATTTAAGTTTTTTCAAGAGAAATTTAAGTTAATAGATATGTAATTTTTTTGGTATTCGGTAAATAAGAAAACACAATACTGCATTTGATAGCCACAATAGTTATGCTGAAGTATAAAGATACTGTTAAGTGCACTTTGTTTTTCAAGTTACTTCCCTCCGCCGCTGGCTTCACCTGGCATGGCACTCTCGGGCCAGCTTTGCCAACGCCATCTCTCTCGCATACTCGCGCCTCACAAGGTCTTGTTCGGTCTCCTCCGTCTCCCCCTTCTTGTCGTCGCAGTGACGCCACCGCCGACGCGTGTCGGGGCCATGTTCAGGTCGGAGCTCATGAGGCGAAGCTCCCTCAGCTGGGAGCCCACGACGGCGGGGCAATGCAACGGGAAGTCATGCTGCTGGCTCCACTATTGGAAATTAATTTAGACTTACCAACTATAGGGTGTTAGGATCCTGATGCAATCAGCATCGGATCAATTTAGTTTATTTTCTTTGTTAGGCTTTCCATATTTAACTTTCCATATTTAGTTTTGGCTTGATTAGTAAGTTACATAGTCTTTAAAAGGACTTGTAATCAGATTAGTTTTTGATTGAAGCAATAGAGAAAGAAAATTAGAAAACGCCGCATGCGGCAGCAAAAAAAAAATTACCTTCTGTCTTTCGCGTGTGTGTATTGTGATCGGTTTCCAGAGTTGTCTATGTGTGCTGTGCTTCATTTTCTATCGCTTCCAGCGTGGGTGTGTTCTAGTGCATGTATGTACACGTGAGTTTCCTTCCAACGTGAGTGCTCCTTGCAGCGAGTGCATGTGCTTCAAGTTCTTGCGTATGTGTGCGTGTGTCTTTATCTAGTCGATTGGTTGTCTACATGAGTTTTGCCTTCAGTACGTCTTACGTGTGCTTCATCCAAAGCTTGCCTCCAGCGTGTGTACTCTTCTGGGTGCCAACATTTTGTATCAGAGCAAGGTGCAATGAGGCGAGGTGCGAGGAGAAGCTGTGCGGCGCGGACGGGCAACGTGTGGCTCGGTCGGGCGACGACGGCTCTCGGCGGTTGCGGCACTACGCCTCAGGCGCACGAGGTGTAGCGCGTCATGTCGCAGAAGTTCGTGGGTAGTGACGACACCTCGGACACGGCGGCATCCAAGGCACCGGCGAAGGTGGGTTCGGTAACCTTCCAATACCCAATGCTCACTGAGACCAACTATGGCTCTTGGGCGTTGAAGATGAAGGTGTTCATGCGCACACAAGGGGTGTGGGCGGCGGTGGAAGGCAAAGAGCTGGCCGATGAGCGCAAGGACTAGATGGCTCTCGCCGCCATATTCCAAGTCGTACCCGAGGCCATGATGATGGTCTTGGCCGAATATGAGACGACCAAGGAGACTTGGGACACCCTGAAGGAGATGCACGTCGGCGCTGACCGCGTCAAGGAGGCACAAGCGCAGACTCTCATGAGTGAGTTCGATGTAATGAAGATGAAGGAGATTGAGTCCATCAGTGACTTCACCATGAAGCTGACCACCATCGTCAACGAGATTCGTGTCCTCGGATATAAGATGGAGGAGCGCACCGTCGTGAAGAAGTTTCTTCGTGTCATGCCCAAAAAATTCTTGTCGATCGTCTCCACCATTGAGCAATTTGCTGATATGAAGACGATGACGATTGTGGAGGTGGTTGGGCGACTGAAGGCATACGAGGAACGCACAAAGGGACGGCGGCATGACGAGGAAGGTGAGCATCTACTACTCACTCGTGACGAGTGGGAATCCAGGTCCAATAAAGAGGGCGCCAACAACTCTGGCATGAAGAATCGCAAGTTCGACAAGACGAAGATTCGCTGCTACAACTGTCAGGACTACGGGCACTTCGCTTCTAAATGTCGTAATCCCAGAAAGGAGAAAGCGGGGGCGCATTTAATTGTGGCTGATGCTGAATACGAGCCGGCGTTACTCTGATACTAAGTTGAGTACGGGGCGTTGAGGAGGCGTGTTCGCCGTCCTGAGTCAAGTCTGTTGAGTCGAGTATGGGACGTTGAGGAGGTGTGTTCGCCGTCCTGAGTTGTGTCCGGGATGTTGAGGAGGTGTGTTCGTCATCCTGTGTCGTGTATCAGTTGGGTAAGTCGTAGTTGAGACCGACTACCGCAACAAGTTAAAGTCGGCAAGTCTAGATTAGGGGGAATTATTGAAAATTAATCTAGACTTGCCAAGTATAGGGTGTTAGAATCCTGATGCAATCAGCATCGGATCAATTTAGTTTATTTCCTTTGTTAGACTTTCCATATTTAGTTTTGGCTTGATTAGTAAGTTACATAGTCTTTAAAAGGACTTATAATCAGATCAGTTTTTGACTGAAGCAATAGAGAAAGAAAAATAGAGAACGCTGCATGCGGCAGCACAAAAAAAATTTACCTTCTGTCTTTCGCGTGTGTGTATTGTGATCGGTTTCCAGAGTTGTCTATGTGTGCTGTGCTTCATCTTCTATCGCTTCCAGTGTGGGTGTGTTCTAGTGCATGTATGTACACGTTAGTTTCCTTCCAACGTGAGTGCTCCTTGCAGCGAGTGCATGTGCTTCAAGTTCTAGCGTATGTGTGCATGTGTCTTTATCCAGTCGATTAGCTGTCTACGTGAGTTTTGCCTTCAGTACGTTGTACGTGGGCTTAGAGCTGGGACTTGGACCGTGTTTTTGGGCGGCCGAAGCACGGTCGATCTGGCCGCAGTCTAAGCCGCGCACGACGCGCGGCGCGTGGTGGTCGGGCGGCGCAAGACGAAACAATGGTCGGTAGGGCTCGAGAATGCGGCCCGTTGGGCGGCACGGCACGGCACGATCAGTTGGGCCGTGCTTGGGCCGGCACGGCACGAAATAGGCACAACCTTTCCGTTCTAGCCCAATCCCTCCCTCAGCCTAGTCCAATCACTCCCTCACACCGGCCTAACCCTCCGTTCTAGCCCAATCCCTCCCTCAGCCTAGTCCAATCACTCCCCCACACCGGTCTAGCCCAACCAATGATCCCCTTCTGCCACCTGACATGAACCACATGTGTCTTTGTCTTCCTGGACAGCGGCGGCGGCGGTTATCGTCTTCTTAGGCGTCTATAGTTACTTAGGGCTGGGCCTGGGCCGGCACGGCACGATCCCGGCACGGCGGGCTTTGGGCCGTACTTGGGCCTGACTAGAGACGATACGGGCCGGCACGGCACGGCACGGTGAAATGACCGGGCCGAGCTGGCACGGCACGACGCGGCCCGAAGCACGGTGGGCCTAGGCCGTGCCGGCACGGCACGGCCCAATGCCCACCTCTACGTGGGCTTCATCCAAAGCTTGCCTCCAGCGCGTGTACTCTTCTGGGTGCCAACATCCATGTCCCCTCCCATGGCTTCCATGTCGCCTTTGTCGGCTGCCGCGAGAGCAAACCGCCCCAGCCGGGTCGCGTTGCTCTCCGTGAGCGCCGCCCACGAGCGGTCCGCCTCGGCAGCGTGGGCTGAGGTCAGAGGGATATCAGCCGGCACTCCTCGACTCCAGCGACACCAAGGCCGAGCAGCAGCGAGTCCACCTTCCGTATTAGTTAATCTCGGTCGTGAACAGCGTGTACTACTTTTGCCATTGGACGAACGATGAGAAAGACAGTGTTCTGCGAATAATTTGACCGACCTGGGCAGCAGCAGCAGCTTGGTACTTAGCGTGAGGGGCAGGGCCAGAGCTAGTGATGGGTCATGCCACAGGTTGGGCTGACTCTTCCTGTTCTAAGCTATCTATTTATTTTACATTTTTTTTTAGCAATTTCTTATAGGGGTATACATAGATTTTTGGTCCTACCGTTCTAAATCTTGGGCTATAACCTACCTAGCCTAAGGCCTAGATCCGCCCTGCTTGGCGTCCTCATGGTGTGTCATCTTCTTCCTTGCCTAGGTGCAACAGGTTGGGGGCCAGACCGGGTTGGGGGCCAGACCGGACCGACGAAGACCACGTGGCGACGAGCCGGTAGCAATGACGGCTAGGAGATGGACTAGCTAACAACGTCATCGATGGAGGCGATGCACGGAGAAGGAATTCGGCGACAGGGGGAGGGGTTTTGGCAGTTGGGAATTGAAGGGAGCAGCGCAGTGGCGTAGGTAGCTTAAACATGTGGGGTCAATTGACCCCACAGTTTTTTTGCATAAAAAGTCTAATTACTATTGATATTTGTAGATAAACTCATGAAAGACTAAAGATTTTATAAGTGTTGACCCCCACAGGGTTTAGATCCTGGCTACACCACTGGAGCAACGAGCGATCAAGCAGGAAAGATGTGAGGGTTTTGGGATATGGCACAATCGGTGGGTCGGGCAGTGGAGTTTAGTTGCAAGCTTTTTGTATATGCATGGCATGTATGAAGGCTCACGTACTTTCAACTCTGTTTAGCGGTTACTAGCCCGCACTTTGGATGCCAAACCCAAACCCTTGTTAGAATGGGGAAAACATTTATATGACATTGCAAATTTCTCGGATACTTAATCTGCTATTACAAAACGACACCTCCCTTCCATACCACCACATTTAGCTGACCTTTCCCTTATTTGCCATTGTTAACTAGTCAAGTCATGAAGCGGTTGTACAAATACCATTTTGCCCATGTCGTCTTCTTCCTTTTTCCTTGCTTCTATTTCCTCCATATCTTCTCACACAACTCGCGGATTAGGGGAGGCAGCTGAGGCAACGACGAGAGGGAGCAAATCACGGGGAAGTAATCATTGGTGTTGTTCGGCGTCGTGGGCAGATGGAAGCCACCGTATGATGTGTAATGCGTTGCATGCACCGAGGTTCCATTGCCCATGTCACCTCGATGTCTCTCAACTCGAAGTGCGCTCCCACCGTCTAACAGACATACGAATGTTGACGTGAACCGCGACACCTCCGCCAGTAGCGACGACTTGGACACGATCTGCAGCACCTGCCTAGGGGCAGCCTCTTCCTTTTCGGTCAGGTAGGCCGCCTATGCCGGGCCCACCGGTTGACGTTATGCTTGCCAGCTACGTAGAAGGGCTTAATTACGAATTCGATGTCGCGTTTCGTGTTGTGGTTGTTTCGCGTAATTGCCATGTTGAGTTGCTAGCCATTTGTTGGCGTTGGTTAGACTGGCAAAGGCATCAACCTGGGGGACACAGGGAGCCAAGGACCCTCTCCCAATAGTAGCCCCTCGTCGCACGCTCACCTGGGCCAGCACATCGATTCTAGAAGGGGTTGGTGCGCCTCCCGAGTCGATGGCTCGGATGCGGTTGCGAAGCGAACACCAATGGAACGATAAATCTTCACACAATATTTTCCTTAGCATCCATGTCTTATTATTTAACTCTTGCCCTAGCATTCTCTTCTCTTTTCTTCTTACGTTGCACATTCGAGGGCTCGGACTAGCGTCTGGAGGAGTCCCGACGGCCAGGTAGAGTAGGCAGCGGGCAAACGAGCATGTGTAGCTGGCTCTTGGTGCGACCTCGCCCATCATGTGGACTGGGTTCGCTCAGAGTCCATGAAGCAGTTGATGGGACCCAAAAATGCAATTCTATACCCTGTATGTATAATGCACTACTCTAGGATCACGCTTGTGCACACCGTGTTAACATAGATGAATATCGATCCACACAAGACGAATAATAGAATAAACGATTAATTTGAATAACAACAATGATTTTGACCCTATGGTCGAGTTTACACCTGTTAAGTCTTGCAGGGTTGACAGTTAATAAATAAGCAACAACGGAACAAAAGCAACTCTAGCAGGTACCCATCGACTCGCCATAGGCAACCGACTGGAATCAAGATATAACGAACACCATCCACTACAGCTCCTCAAAAGTAGGCGAAGACCCCTCCACTTCAGCTGAATGATTGTAGCAAGAATGAGTACTCCGAGTACTCAATAAGTTGTACCACATAATGCAATTATAGATGATGGCTTATTACAAAGAAAATAGCTTTTGTGGCAATTTTACAACAAAGTAGTGTTTGCAATTGAATACAAATAATAGATTGAAAACCTAACTCGAAACAAAAAACAATAATACTTTAACAATTATTTTTAGAAAGGACACAAAGCCTAATCAATATCTTTCACATAATTGCACAAGTTATCTCACACAGCTTTCCATTCCTAATTGTTTTATGAAAATCTACCCCTCATGTGAAATCCCCGAGTACGTCCTTGACCGTGGAAACGGCTATTCGAATAAATTGTTTAATACTCTGTAGAGGTAGTACATTTTACCCACACGATATAACCAGTGTAGCTAGCATCAATCATAACAAAACTTTTCCGAAACTTCATCTCTTCGATTGACCCTCTCGATGTGTTTTTTCGTCGTACCAACCCTAACACAACACTTGATGCGGCACACACCGTTGGACTTGAAGACGGCGAACCGCTCATAAATATGACCTACAAAGTAGTCCACACCTCCACCCATCATTGAGCTCCTAACCTACTACCTGAGTAATCAATGTTGAGTTTTCGTAACTTACTAAGTTAAGCCTGTCCCATACAAGGCATGTGGTTGTACAGTTATGGCTCAATTCAATGGTGCACAAAGTTAAATCCTTAATTGACCAATGTAAGACTGCCATTTTCTAACTAAGTCATAAAGATTTATATTTCTCAATCACCAAGCTCCACCATATCACACAGTTCCACCACTCGCCTCAGTCTAAATCTTTTCTCACCTTGTTGGTTAAGTCCAGCACATGCCATCAACGAGTAATAGCAGATATCACACAGTTTTACACAAAGTTCCATAATCACTTAGTCAAATTTATATTGGCAACTTGAATGATATGAATGATTCATCGCATGGCTAAGCAAACTATTTCACATTTGTGCTATGATATTGCCAACTAATAATTAACCAAGCCATGGTGACAATAGATCATGATAATATAATAGGCAAGGTGGATATAATCCAATGGGTGTACAACTAATCCCGAAATATTTAAATAATTATTTAAAGTAAAATGCAATAATTGAATCAAAGTAATTGTAGAAAAAACTGGGTTCAACATGGTCAAAGGTACAACTCGCCTTGGAACAAATCTTGGTATTGGTCTTGGGCTTGATCAACTTCTCTTTCCCCGAAACTTCCTGAAGTATCAACGTTTACTCGCAAACGAAACAAATAAACAAAATAAATACAAAACAGAGAGATGACAAACTCCAAAAATTAAATAAAAAACAAATAAACAAAATAAATACAAAACAGAGAGATGACAAACTCCAAAAATTAAATAAAAATTTTAGGAAGGTAGAGCTTAAATTTAGACATTTGAATGGGCTCAATTGGAGTTCGTATGAGGAAGAACGGGCTTTTGGAAGATCTAAACCTAAAGAAAAAGGGTTTACTGTTTCAATTTTCCAAATTTACTTTCTACTGAAAATTTTGATTAAAGACGTCAGCATGACATCATCCCTGGTTTCAAAATTAAAAGAAAAACCAGTAAATTGGCACAGTGGCTGACAGGTGGGACCGGGGTCTATGGACCAAGTCCATGGATCTGGTTCATGGGTCTACAGCTCATAAGTTCTTAGCACAATGCTCTGACTGGTGGGACCCACTTGGCATAGGCTAGGTCTACGGTGGAACAGATCTATTAAGGTATGAATTTGGGTTTAGGGTTTGAGTTGACACACATGGCACTAACCCGGCGATGACTAGGTGACACGTAGGTATACACGCTGATGTGGCTGATGATGTGGTGATGACGTGGACGACAGTGAGATGGGCGACGCTCGGGTCCGGAGGGAATTCAGCGAACGGCGATGCTTGGTCGACCAACGAGGGTACCAGCGTGTAGAGGGTGCTACGGTGAACAAATGCACACCTGTGCGGCGAGGGGCCATGAAGGATTGGCCGGCGGTGAGGAAAAGGCGGCGAAGTGGTTTGGGTGTTTGTCGGCGTTGAGCTCCGATGATGCTCCGGTGACGTGAAGGGGCGCCTGAGTTAGAACTCACGATGGCAGTTTTGATAGTGTGGTCAACGACGGCGGTGCTTCATTGACAGCGAGACAATCAGTGAAAGAAAAGCTTCGGGTGGAAAACCCAAATCTCAAATTCTGGCGATCTAGGGTGGTTTGGGACGAAGAGAATTAGGGATTTAGGATGTGGAGGGAAAGACGATCCCAGGGGTGCCTTTTATAGGGTGGGGGCGTGACCGAGATGGCGTATTGTCATTGGACTTCGATACGGAACCAATAAGAGATAAGGAGTTTTTGTTGCGATTCGGTGGAGATAAAAGATCAAGTTGGTTGCGGAGAGATAGAGTTTCTAGATGGCGGTGCTGACGCAGGATTCTCAGACGGTTTCGCCCATTGTCAGACGAAGCTTAAAAAAGAGCAACAATGGCGGCAGCAAGGCTTAGTGTGAGGGAATGAAGGTGAGGGAGGGGAGGACCCAAAATGTGGGCCCTCGGTGACAACGAGAGGTGGGGTGCTGGGCTGCACGACAGCGCCCGCGGGTTGGGCCAAAAAGTTGGGCCGTGCACAGAGAATATAGGAGTTGGGCCTAAGAGATTCGACCTGATTGGATCTATGAGATTTTAAATACATTTGGTAATTTAGAAATTACAGTAAATCCAAATAGCAAATGAACTCGAAAAAATTCCAGAAAAATCTGAAAAATATTTCCAAGCACAGAGAACCCAAATAAAATAGTTTTTGGAATTAATTGATATTTAGATTATTTGTAATAAATTATTTTTCTATTGAAAGTCCATATTAAGCTTCATTAAAATTCGAATAAAACTTGGGTGCATTTTCCAAAGGGCTAAACTACTCAAAATAATTTTTAAACTTCAGAAAATTAGGATGTTACAGAAGTCCCATGGACTTGCGAGATTATAAATGCCCCCAACCGAGCAGCGTACGGCTCATCCACCCTTCCTGAGCCACACTTTACTCGACACACGTCCGGGGTCACGGGCCATGCATTGCCCTCTTCTTCTACTCCCTCCAGATCCAGCATCCCTCTCCTTGCGTTCCCCTCTACACTCCACTCCTTCCTCCTGGCCATGACTGTCACCGATGGGAGCTTCAAGGCTGAGAGGCCATGTGGAGGCGCTTTCCATGTTGTGAGGAATATTTGACAGCATTTGGGACTTCTTGGTAAAGGTTTGAGAGTTGTTGAAGTTCGCGAAGTCGTGTTTTGAGTTTTAACTAGGTTCCATGGGATGCTATGATGTTGTTTTCACTAATGATGGTCAAGTGTGCGGTACTTGTGCCAAGGGAATGATTTCTCGTATTTTTTTACTACAGGTTGACCTGTTTGCATTTACCGTGTTCTTGAGCTGAAATTTCTGTTTTTGATGCAACTTGAACTATTTGCATGAAAGGTTGAGACTTTGGGCATATCTTTGCAATTACTTTTGGAATCGTAGCCCCAAGATTATTTTCTAGTTGTGGTTCAAGCTTCATCAATTTTGGTTGAGTAGATCTTGAGTTCTTGAGATTTCTTAGCAGGCAAATTTCTGAAATTCTGGATTTCGATGCAACGTGATCTTGAAGCAAGACATGTCTCTCTCTTGGGCTTTATTTTGTAAGTACTTTTGGAATCATAACTATGAGGATCTCATCTTGCTATGGTTTAGGTTTCATCAATTTTGGTTGAGTAGATATTGAGTTCTTAAGGTTTCTTAGTGGGTAAGTTTTTGAAATTTCAGATTTGCTGAAATTGCTGTTTTGATGCATCGTAGACTTTAAACAAGAAAGGTCTCTCTCTTGGGTTTTATTATGTAATTCCTTTTGGAATCATAACTCTGAGGACCTCATCTTGCTATGATTCAAGTTTCATCAATTTTGGTTTAGTTTATGTTGAGTTTTGTTGTTTCTTAACAGCCAAGCTTCTAAAATTCGTGTTCTGGTTTTTCTGGTGTGTTCTTGAACCTAGTGTCTTCCTCATAGCACTAGAGTTCAAGAGAAGAAATACTTGTGTGAAGAAAATTAATTTGCGCCTATTCACCCCCTCTAGTCATCTTTTAGAGGCTATCTCTCTCCGTCATGCCATCGTCATGGCCACTGGCGGAGAGGCTACCACTCAGAACACCTGTCGGCCCTGCCTTCCGCTACCGTCGTCGAGAGGAGCCCGACCCCGCCGGCTTCGCCTTCCGCCTTCATTCCAGTCGTCGAGAGGAGCCTGCCCCTAGTCGGTTTCCCCTTCCATTGCCATCACCGAGAGGATCCCGGCCCCCACCAACTTCACCTTCTGCCTTCGGCGCCAAGACGAACTTAGCCCCCACTGGCTTAGTCTTCCACCTGCTTCACCGAGAGGAGCTCGACCCCCACTGGCACCGCCTTCCGCTTCTGCCACCGAGAGAGGGGGGACCTTGAGCCTAGATCTCTCCATCCTGCCGCCATTACAGCCACTGACTAGAGAGACTAGGGCTTTCCCCTGCTGTCGCCATTGAGAAGGGCTCGGCCCCCGTCGGGTTCGCTTCCTGCCTTCTTCGCCGATAGGTTTTTCTCCTCCGAGTCTTCCTGCTTGTGGTGCGTGTGCTGAGGCTCCTTGATGTCGCTGTCAGTGAAGGAGCGTTACTTGATTCGAATCTCAAGGGGATCGAAGGCCAATGCTAAATCGTATTACTACAATATGGTAGAATTTATTGTCATTGAATTTTTTTGGGTAGATCTTGTTCGAATTTTGGTTATAAACTACATTGTCTCAGCAAGATATATGTAGACATTTACTCTAGAAATGGAAGAGGAAGAAACGCATGACGTCAGAAAAACAGCAATCACTTCTTAGGTTGATGGCTATATTACTCGACCATTCCAAGCTTTAGTTGTGCGGGGATGTTTCGTGCTCCGTCGACCGCCAAAATGCCTCATCTAATTGTCTTGTGGCTTTGTCGTAACATGAGCTGAAGGCGACAAGCAAGAAGCGGAAAGTAAAGAAGTGGTGATGTGTGCTAGCTAATGACTAAACTGAACTACCAAAATGAGTGAAGGATTAAAATTATTTGGCTAACTTGTTGAAGAGCAGAAAAATAAAACTGAGCCAGTGATTTATGGCCTAGTGAGAAAAAAGTTGAAGAAAATTGGTTTGAACTTGACGATAAGAAAGGTTAAGTAATTGACCGGCCCAGGACATCCACCCCCAGCCCACATCCCACATCCCCACCGGTCCCACAAGGCAATCCCTTCTCACGTCCCCTGTTCCCTGTTCCCTTGTCCCAAAATCCCCCCAATCCCTAATCCATTCCCTTCCCCGGTTCCCCCAAATCCCCAATCAATTGACCGAGGCACGGAGACAGTGAGGTTGCAGCTCACCTGAGGGCGAGCCAGCGAGGTAGTCGAAAGCTCCAGCCCACGACACTGCCGGTAGCCGGAGGTCCAGAGCCCGGTGGAGGCTGAGGAGGGAGCTCGAGGCACGGAAGCAACCAGGTAGGGAGCCGACCAGCCGGGTGGAGGAGGGCGACGACCGACGAGAGGAGCGACCCCGCCGTCCCCGCGAGGCGCAAGTAGATCTGGGCGATAGTTGTAGGAATTAATACGGGCTGGGCCCAGTTTTTAATTCTATTTAATTCCTAGAGAATCTCAAAGGCCCATGTGCATGTGCTAAAACTGATTAGTCCCACATGGAGAGTTGATGGGGAGTTACACCACTTTATAAGGTGGAACGTGGTAGCCCCCTTGTGGAATTGGAGGAGGCCAACACACGCGCACGCTCGCTCGCCGAGCCGAGCCGAGCCGAGCCGTGCCGCGTCACACGCGGCGCGGCGGTGGCGCGAAAAGCGTGTCGCGTGTCGCAGCACGTCAGTGCGCGCGCGTTTTCTTTATCTATTCGAAACTCGAAACGCACCGACTCGGAGTAATGGCATTAACAAAGGTTCAGTTACCAGTGAGTTATGGCTGCGGTTTGCACTGGTTGATGGCAGCTGTTTCTTCTGGTCTCTTTCTCTTCGTTTTTTGCTTTTGGTTATTACAGGAACAGAAGTCTGTTCGTGTTCTTTTGCTTCTTCCAATTCACTTTCACGAGAGACTAAGTGAGATCCTCGGGTCTGTTGCTGTTGTCTCTGGCGATCTCCATCCCATAAGGCACATGCAAGGTTGAACTGGGAGAGCAGGCCTCCGGAACCCCGTCCTTGAAGGCTTGCACGAGCGAGGACGAATAAGGTTTTTGGGGAGCGTTCGCGCCACTGCTCGCTGCTTTGTCTTCATCCGATCGCTGCTTCGTCATCATCCGATCCTCTGCATCAACTACACAACTACTACCACTACGCCATGGCGAATGACGACCTCACCAGGGCTTCTGCTACTGCTACTTCTTCCACTGGATCTGGGTATGTCTATCTCATACTTATTGCTTGGTTAGTTTTATTATCTACTGCTAATCTGAACACTGGGATAGGAATGCTAGTTTCTGTTCTTCTGGAAATTGGTATGACTATGGTGTTCATGCTTATTTGCTTTATGAAAAATATTAGAGTATTGTTCATGATTCATCTAGTATATTTCTGGATTATAGTAATTCGAAAAATGCTTATATATTCAACAATCCAAAAACCTTATTCTAGGCATTTTTTTGTCAACTGGCTTTGCTGCTGCACTCAAACCCTCTGAGTTCGATGGTGCGTACTACAAGAGGTGGCTCACCAAGATGGTGCTTTGGCTAACTGCCATGAACGTTTTCCATGTGGCAAACGGCAAACCTGAAGGAACGATTACTCTGAGAGCGAGCGGCGTTGAGGTGCTAATAACCTTTTTAAAGGTGTCGTGGTTAGCGTTCTTGGTGAGAAGTTAATCGATGCATACATGGTGATTAAAACTGGGAAAGAGATGTGGGATGCACTCGAGGCTAAGTTTGGGGTTCCGGATGAAGGCAATGAACTGTATCTCATGGAGTAATATCATGACTATAGAATGGTTGATGGTTGTTCTGTAGTTGAGCAGGCTCATGAGATACAATCTATGGCCACAGAACTGGAGCACTTCAAGTGTGTATTACCGGACAAGTTTGTCACGGAAGGCATTATTGCCAAGCTTCCTCCTTCTTAGAGGAATTTTGCTACTTCTCTGAAACATAAGAGACAAGAGTTTTCAGTTGAAAATCTCATTGGGTCTCTTGATGTTGAAGAGAAGATGAGAGCAAAAGATACACACACTAGGGGTAATGAGGGACATTCTAGTGCCAATGTGGTGCAGAAAAAGAATGGCCAAGCTCAAAAGTTCAAAGGCAAGAGTAAGACTGCACAAACAACTAGCTTTAAGAAGAGAAGAAAAACACAAAGGATGGCCTTTGCTTTGTGTGTGGCGAATCTGGTCATTGGGCCAAGGATTACAGCCAACGCAAAGGTGGAAAGAATCAGCAAGGGCAGAATTCGAAGTCTGCTAATGTTATTGTTGGTACCACTGAGACGAGAACTTCAGGGTATGGTAATTTACCTACTGTTCTTTCGTATGTCATTCTACCGACTGGTGCTAATATACATGTGTGTGCTGATGTTTAATTGTTCTCTTCTTACCATGTCACTCGGGATTCAGCCGTTCTAATGGGGAACGGGTCACATGCTATTGTTCATGGTGTTGGTACGGTCGATCTGAAGTTTACTTCGAAAAAGATTGTGCAACTGAAGAACGTGCATCATGTGCTATCCATCAATAAGGATCTCGTCAGCGGATCTCTTCTGTGTAGAGATGCCTTTAGACTGGTATTTGAGTCCAATAAATTTGTAGTCAAGTGTGGACAATTTGTTGGTAAATGCTATGTGTGCGGAGGCTTGTTCCGCCTATCTCTTTCAGATTTATGTAATAATGTTGTGAACTATGTTTGTAGTGGTAATGAGACTACTATTTGGCATTCACGACTTTGTCACATAAATTTTGGTTGCATGACGCGGTTAGCCAGTTTAGAGTTAATCCTGAAATTCACCATTGCCAAAAGTTCTAAGTGTCAAGTTTGTGTGCAACCAAAGCAGCCTCGTAAGCCTCATAAGGCCGCAGAGGTAAGAAACTTGGCACCATTAAAACTCATACATTCAGATCTGTGTGAGATGAATGGTGTGTTGACAAAAGGTGGTAATAGATATTTCATGACTTTGATTGATGACTCCACCAGGTTCTGCTATGTGTATCTTTTGAAAACTAAAGATGAAGCTTTTCACTACTTTAAAATCTATAAGGCAGAAGCTGAGAACCAACTTGAAAGGAAAATCAAAAGGGTTAGGTCTGATCGTGGCGGCGAGTACTTTTCTAATGAGTTCAATTTATTATGTGAGGAACATGGTATAATCCATGAGAGGAAGCCTCCCTATTCACCCCAGTCAAATGGGTTACTGAAAGAAAGAACCGCACTCTAACTGATTTGGTTAACGCCATGTTAGACACAGCGGGTCTTTCCAAAGCATGGTGGGGGAGGCTATATTGACTTCATGTCATGTCCTAAACAGGGTTCCCACAAAGAATAAAGAGATAACCCTATATGAACAATGGGAGAAGAAAAGACTATCACTTTCATACTTGCGCACTTGGGGTTGTTTGGCGAAAGTCAATGTGTCAATTCCCAAAAAGCGTAAGCTTGGACCAAAAATCGTGGATTGTGTCTTTCTAGGCTATGTTTATCATAGCGTTGGATATAGATTTCTAGTGGTGAAATCTGAAAAACCTGACGTGCATGTCAGTACAATTATGGAGTCCAGAGATGCTACATTCTTTGACGATATTTTTCCGATGAAAGATATGCCTAGCTCGTCGAGTCAGGAGCCTGATACAAGTCCTGAACCTGCCATTCCAATAGAATATTTTGAGAAAATCCCCGAAAAAATTCCTGAGGAGGAAGACAATGAAGCTCTGAGGAAGAGTAAAAGACAAAAGACTGCAAAGTCTTTTGGTCCTGATTTCATTGTGTACCTTGTGGATGATACTCCAAGTACCATTTCTGAAGCATATGCTTCTCCAGATGTGGAATACTGGAAGGAAGCAGTACGTAGTGAAATGGATTCCATTATCTCTAATGGAACTTGGGAGATCACTGAGCGTCCTTATGATTGTAAACCTGTAGGATGTAAGTGGGTGTTCAAAAAGAAGTTTAGGCCTGATGGTACTATCGAGAAGTACAAGGCACAACTTGTGGCCAGGGGTTATACCCAAAAGGAAGGCGAAGATTTCTTTGATACTTAGTCACCTGTGGCTAGATTGACCACTATCCGAGTACTATTATCTTTGGCTGTCTCACACGGTCTTCTCGTTCATCAAATGGACGTTAAGACAGGTTTCCTAAATGGAGAGTTGGACGAGAAAATTTACATGGAACAGCCAGATGGATTTGTAGTAAATGGTCAAGAAGGAAAGGTGTGTAAGTTGTTGAAATCTTTGTATGGTCTTAAACAAGCACCTAAGCAATGGCATGAAAAGTTCGACAGAATTTTAACATCTGCATGCTTTATTTGGAATGAAGCTGACAGATGTGTGTATTATCGCCATGGTGGGGGCGAGGGAGTCATTCTATATCTGTATGTTGATGACATACTGATCTTTGGAACCAGCCTTAATGTGATTAAGGAAGTCAAGAATTTCTTATCTCAGAACTTTGAGATGAAATATCTAGGAGTAGCTGATGTTATCTTAAACATCAAGCTGTTGAGAGGTGGTGATGGTGGGATTACATTGTTGCAAACCCATTATGTGGAAAAGGTTATAAGTCACTTTGGTTTAACGACTGTAAATCTTCTCCAACACCTTATGATCCTAGCGTATTGCTTAGGAAGAATCGGAGAATAGCCAGAGACCAATTGAGATATTCTCAGATAATTGGTTCACTCGTGTATTTAGCTAGCGGTACCAGACCTGACATCTTGTTTGCTGTGAGTAAACTAAGCCGTTTTGTTTCCAATCCGGGAGATGATCATTGGCATGCTCTTGAGAGGGTAATGCGCTATCTAAAGGGTACTATGAGCTATGGCATTCACTATACCGGGTATCCCAGGGTACTAGAGGGTTATAGCGATTCAAACTGGATATATGATGCTGATGAGATTAAGGACACAAGTGGATATGTCTTCACACTTGGAGGTGGCGCTGTTTTATGGAAGTCTTGCAAGCAGGACATCTTAACGATGTCAATAATGGAAGCAGAACTCACAGCATTAGATACTGCCACTGTTGAAGCCGAATGGCTTCGTGAGCTCTTGATGGATTTGCCGGTGGTTGAAAAACCGGTACCGACTATTCTGATGAACTGTGACAATCAAGCTGTGATTGTCAAGGTGAACAGTTCTAAGGATAGTATGAAAGCATCAAGACATGTGAAGAGGAGACTGAAATCTGTCAGAAAAATAAGAAACTCCGGAGTAATAGCTTTGGATTATATCCAAACAGCTAAGAATCTGGCAGATCCCTTCACAAAGGGTTTATCACGGAATGTGATAGACAATGCATCGAGGGAGATGGGTTTGAGACCCGCATGAGTTATACCATAGTGGTAACCCATCCTATGTGATCAGAGATCCCGTGAAGTGGGATTGGCGAAATAAGCTATTGGTTAACTGGGAGGAGAGTACTTTTACAGACCCATTCCATTGGAGATGCAACTCTCTCCTAAATCTGTATGGCAGGTTGATTTTTATCTTAATGTGTTCTATGGCTTGTTTAAGCAAAGATGCTGTCCTACAGAGCAGTCTTGAAAGAACACATCTATATGGGCCCGACTGCTAGTCACAGTCTATCAGATAGGGTAATCTCTAGGAAGCTCATGAATAGGCTAGGAGTATGACTTATATGCTCCAACCCGCGGGGATGCCTAACAGCCTAGTATCAGTTAAGGACTTAAGTGAAACTTATTCACACAAAACTGTCAATTCAAGGCTTAGTCCATTATGCAGTTGTGGATTAGTGTAGCTTCTGTTCTAGATGGACGTTCAACCTTATTCGGTCTACATCGAAACACTGGTATATTAAAGCAATACTGTGGATCAAGACATTTGACATGTGTCTTCGAGATCTGGTGGGGGATTGTAGGAATTAATACGGGCTGGGCCCAGTTTTTAATTCTATTTAATTCTATTTAATTCATAGAAAATCTCAAAGGCCCGTGTGCATGTACTAAAACTGATTAGTCCCACATGGAGAGTTGAAGGGGAGTTACACCACTATATAAGGTGGAACGTGGTAGCCCCCTTCTGGAATTGGAGGAGGCCAACATGCGCGCGCGCTCGCTCGCCTCGCCGAAGCCGTGCCGTGCCGTGCACGTCGGGTGCGGGCGCGTTTTCTTTATCTATTCGAAAATCGAAACGCACCGACTCGGAGTAATGGCATTAACGAAGGTTCAGTTACCAGTGAGTTATGGCTGCGGTTTGCACTGGTTGATGGCAACCGTTTTCTCTGGTCTATATCTCTTCGTTTTTGGCTTTTGGCTATTACAGGAACAGAGGTCTGTTCGTGTTCTTTTGCTTCTTCCAATTCACTTCCACGAGAGACTAAGTGAGATCCTCGGGTCTGTTGCTATTGTCTCTGGTGATCTCCATCCCGCAAGGCACGTGCAAGGTCGAACCGGGAGAGCAGGCCTCCGGAACCCCGTCCTTGAAGGCTTGCACGAGCGAGGACGAATAAGGTTTTTGGGGAGCGTTCGGGCGACTGCTCGTTGCTTCGTCTTCATCCGATCGCTGCTTCGTCGTCATCTGATCCTCTGCATCAACTACAAGACTACTACCACTACGCCATGGCAAACGACGACCTCACCAGGGCTTCTGCTACTGCTACTTCTTCCACTGGATCTGGGTATGTCTATCTCATACTTATTGCTTGGTTAGTTTTATTATCTACTGCTAATCTGAACACTGAGATAGGAATGCTAGTTTCTGTTCTTCTAGAAATTCGTATGACTATGGTGTTCATGCTTATTTGCTTTATGAAAAAGACTGGAGTATTGTTCATGATTCATCTAGTATATTTCTGGATTAAAGTAATTCGAAAAATACTTATATATTCAACAATAGTGTGGCGTGTGGGAGGCTGGGAGCGTGCGCGGCGGCGCGAGAGAGGGGGAGCCGTTGAGGAGCTGAGCCAGGGAGGCGGGGAGGCGATTTGCCGGAGCTGGGCGTGGCGCCGGCCGCCGGTTCGCCCCTGTGGCCCGCGGCCTGAGCCCTTGTGGAAGTTGTAATTATTGAGTTAATGGTTGAAGGCCAAACTGCCGAAGCATCTAGCTCTTGTGGACCTATGAACAGCCGACAGTGGATGAGTGGAATTGGGAATTTGGGATGCATCTAGCTCCTACTAGTACGGTTCTTTTATTTTGAATGTTCATGATTATTTAAGTATAATTTTCTATTATTTCACTAATTTTTCTAATTTTGATGTATAGGTTATTACCTACTGGAACCATATTTACATATTTTGGGGGATGCACTTTCCATTAGCGAGGTATCTTAATTGTATTTCTCTTTTTTTTCTTTGCTTTTATTCATGTATAAATTTGATTGCATAAGAATACAAGACTATTGTTATAAATTAGTTTAGTTATTCAGAGTTTTGAGCCCACACTCCTTTTTTATCATGGATTCGCCACTGGCTGCAGCGGAGGTTTTTGTTTTGGTTATATTTGTTCATTCATGGCATTGTTATTTTGCTGTGGTCAGGAGCCAGTTTTTCCGTTCGTCATCGTCTGAACGAAATATGCTTCTGAGTTTTTGGTGGGAGATAGTCCATTGAATCATGTTCAGAGTTGTGTAGCAAAGTTTTCTATGACTCATGTTAAGATGTTCATATATGTGTAGCAAAGTTTTGCAAGCATACTTTGCAAACTGAACGGTCTAGTTTGCAAACTATAGCAGAGTTGGACTTGTCTGTTGTCTGTACTCACATGTTTTTTCCCCTTGGAGATAAAGCTTTATTTATTACTGTCGTCATTGCTCAGCATTACCTATATCACACAACAATAGGGCCACTGCCGCTGTTGCTTGTTCTGCCATGTCGACGGGAAGAGGGCCTCTTCCGGTGGCTGCGAAGAAGGACGCGCGGTCGGTGACAGTGAAGCGGGATGCCCGCCCGACTACGGTGAAGGACACTCCGGCCCAGGTGACAAAGGAGGCGGTTGGCTCAGTCTACTCCCATCGAGCTCTAATCTGGCGGTAGGATTGGATATGACAATCAGAGTGGTGAATGATTGCAGTATTTTTTTTTTGTAGCTTATCGAAGTGTATCTGTTATAAATTCAACTGGCAGCCCAATACACCATACTCGTACGAGTTTCTCATCTAGTCGTAGTGGTCGAAACAACTCTGATCTGTACAGTCAGTCACAACTATTATCGACAATCGGGTGAGCAGCACAGCACGTGATTGAAGAAGGCGAAGTCGATCTGGTCAAAGAAATTGCGTTCACCTAGTTGAAAGGATTTGACTATCATTTTTCTTCCGTCCTACGACTTCCGAATGTCTCGCACTGCTTGGAACGAAAACTAGTCGAAGACAGACGAACTAGTCAAAAACATATCAACACAAGAGTTGGTTGGAGACAGAACACCACGAGAGTTTGTCGAAGAAAGAAAAACAAACCGCCAGTGATGACTAATCTTTCTCTCAATAGATCTGATCTATTATTACTCAAATATGTTCTGTGGCTACAAAATGCTCTTACAGCACCACTCAAACCCTAGCACAAAAACACCAAAAAAAACTCTCTGCCGAAAGCCGTCGCCAGAAGCCTCCCAAAAAGCCCTCCCGTTACTCTTAACCTTTTCGGTCTTTTTATGCCAGGGCCCTAAACATTGTCCTTATAAACACAGACACAATCTTATCTCTTCCTAAAATCAGGAGACCCGAAACCCCTCAAATTCTGGGTTTTTCACTATCTCTAAACCTTCCTGTTATGAACACCTTCTATAACTATTCACATGTTGAAGCCTTTAGGATGGCACATCCTGTAACTTCGACCATGCATCATGCATTCACCTTTGATCTCCATGTACCCCAGCGTGAGCACGACCACCTCGTGGCATCCACGACTGCCTGAACATTGGATTTCCCTCTCCTAGTTCTGGTCTTCCCCGCCATCGACCATGACCATCTCCATGCTCAACCTGCACATGCAAAGATCAAAGAATGTTTTTCTGACACAAGTTCTCCAACTTGACCGATATCAGTTCACACACGCATATCACACTCTCATTTATTAATAAACAAGAATCAGGTCATCCACGACCTTGAATTTCAGCTTTCAGAAAACAGTTTCGACATCGCTCTATAAAATCGGTCTTACCGCTATATATACGCCGGTCATAACGCTGGCCAACCAGACTACAGTATTCAAGGTACTCGAAGAAAATAAGTATTGAAGCACTCGTAGCCTACGACTACTTACTATAAGCGTACGACCACTGATCGTAAAGCCTACGACCACTTACCAAAAGCCTACGACCACCGAGCATGAAGCCCACGACCACCGATCATAAATTCTACGACTACCGACCACAAAGCCTACGACTACCGACCACGAAACTCGCGACTACCAACCACAAAGCCTACGAATACCGACCACAAAGCCCACGACTATCGACTAGTCACTATAGCTTCGACCATCGACCAGTCGATGTAGCTTCAACCATCGACCATGCACTGTAGCTTCGACCATCGATCAGTCACTGTAGCTTCCTGACCTTCGACCATGCAACCCCAACTGTTCTTCGTACTCGTTACACATCTCGACTTACGACTGAGTACATTACTCGGAGCTTTACCACTTGGTACTAGGATCTACAGTGCTAAAAATTTTGTCACTCGTTAGGCGGAGCTACAGTACTATGAACCATATTACTCGATACTCAGAGCTACAGTACTCATAGATACAACACTCGGTGCTACAGTACTCTGAACAAAGTTACTCCGTACTCGGAGCGACAACACTTGTAGCTACAGTGCTCTGAATTCAGTCGAAAAGGATCATCAAGCATCATCGATTAGACCACCCGATACAAGGCATGATCCGACCACTGTCGGGATCCAAATATACAAATCTGGACCCTCTGTGTATACTACACAAGTCCAGAATCACGCTAGTGCACACAGTGGCAACATCGATAAAATATCAATTCCATATGCACAAATGACTAATAAATAGACAAATAACAATAATTATCAGAGTAAAGACCTTACGGTGAAAGCTTACAATTAATGCCTCAGAAGGCGAATGACTCAATAAAGCTGCAGCGGAATGAAATAGAATAACTTCAGTGAAGCCCTTCCATACGCCCACAGGCAATCGATTGGGGTAGCGCAACCTAGTTCTCCACGATCCTTGAAGTAGACCTTGTTGACTGACGATTCTTCCACTTCTGTTGATTATTTATAGCAAGTATGAGTACACAACCGTACTCGCAAGTCATACCACAGAATGCAATTTATAGATGATGGCTTATTCCAAAGGAATGGCTTCTGTGGTTCTTTTGCAGAAATGCAACATTTGCCGTTGAATACAAATAATAGATTAAAAACATAATTCAAAATAAATAAATAATAACAATTTATCATTTGATTTCACAAAGACACACAGCCTAAACAAGTTATTCACACAGCTGAACAAGTTATCTCACACAGCTGACCCTTCCCAATTGTCTTATGAAAATCTACCCCTCGTGTGAAATCTTCGAGCATGTCTATGACCGCGGACGCGGCTATTCAAATAGATTGATTAAACACTCTGCAGAGGTTGTACACTTCACCCACACGATGTAATCAACCGGATCAGAGTTGATCACAACAAAACCTTTCAGAAACTTCATTTCAAACATTGACACTCCCGGTGTGCTTTTCTGCCGGCCGACCGATACACACAACGTTTGGTTACGACACACATCGTTGGACAGGGATGCAGCAAACCGTCTCGCGATGTGACATATCACACCTCCAGCCCATCACACAGCTTAAAATACCACCTGAGTTGTTAATGTCAAGACTCTATAACTTACTAAGTCAGGCCCAGCTCATACTAGGCATGTGGTCGTACAGTAAGGCTCAGTTCAATAGCGCACAAAGTGAAGTCCTTAATTGACCAAGGCAAGACTTCCAGTTTTACCCACATCACACAGTTTAAAGCACACAGCTCCACCAATCACACAGAATCCACCACTTGCCTCAGTCTAAATCTTTTCCCACCCTGTTGATTAAGTGCAACACATGCCATCAACGAGTAATAGCACACATCACACACAGTTTCATCACACAGTTCCATAATCACTTATTCATATTTATATCTGCAACTCATATGAAATGATGACTCGTGGCATGGCTAAGCAGTCTACTCGTATCTAACCAACCCATGTTGGTGCTACGATAATACCAACTAATAATGAACCAACCTATGGTGACAAAAGATCATGGCATACAATAGACAAGGTGGACATAACAAATTGGGTTATTAACTACAACTAAAATCATTTAAATACATACTTACATTAAGATACAATAATTTGAATCAAAGTAATTTAAAAACTGGGTGCAATATGGTCAAAGGTATAACTTACCTTGCTATAGCAATGATGATCTTGTTTATCTTCAATCTTCTACTTCCTTGATCTTCAGCTCTTTCGGACGATTCTGGCACTTCAACGTCTAACGATAAAGAAAGCGTAAAAACAAACTAAATTCAAAAAGACAAATCAAATAAACTCCAAATTGAAATTGAAAGGTACTAGAAGATAGATACTGAATTCAGATGAATGACATGCAGGCCACTGGTCTACGGACTGGGTCCACGGTGGACCAAGCTCATGGAGGAGGGTTGACCAAGAGTTGACAGACACGCGGGACCCGCATGAAAGTGAGAGAAGATATATACATACATACATATATACGTACGTACGTACGTATACATACATATACATACATACATACATGCATATTATATATATATATATATATATATATATACACACACGCACGTACGTATGTACATGCATATATATATATACATATGTATAGGCTTGGATGGTGACATATATGTAAGAGAGAGAAGAGATTTATTTTCTTGTGTGGCATATGGGGTCTACACACCAGGGAAACACAAATCCAAGGAGGCAGCAGAGGATAGAAAGACTTGGCCCATCCATCAGTGGAAGGAACCATCAGAAGGAAAACCAACAGAAGGTTGTGTCGGTTCCAGGAAAAAAAAGCACAGGGCTTCACAACTTTGATCTTGCAGTATGGAGTTGGCAAGCAAAAAAATAGAGAAAGAAATAAGAGAGGGGTCACAGAGATAAGTTTGCGTTTGAATTGATGGCTTGATTGGATGACAAAGAATATAGAGATCGTCGTCTGCTCTGGTTTATGGCGGCATCAATTGTTGGTATTGAGATGAGAAAGTAATGAATCCAGAAGGAAAGAAAGAAATGATTAACAGAGGAAGAAGGATGCATTAGACATGAAACGAACAAGGAAAACCAACAGAGAACAACACCACAGAGAGCAAAACTACGGCTGTGGTAGAAAAGAGGAGGATTAACAAAGGAGAACTACTAGAGCAGCCGCAACACATGAAGAAAATGATCAGGACCGAAAAAATATACTCTGTACTGTAAAAAATACAAGAATAGTAACATGCTCATTTGAGCGCACAGGATGGCTGGCGGCCGGATGCGAGCGGCGACGGTGAAGGGGCAAAACGGAAAGGAAACGACGAGCCAGACTGTAAAACCCCGGAATCGAATAGGGTGATTTTAAAAGAAATCGGGGTGAATAGGTAATTAAAGAAATATAATTTCTTGTGAAACGAGGGGTTTTCCGTAAAAATTTGGCAATCTGGGCCGCGGACAGTGGCCCAGGCGGCCCAAGAGGGGGAGGCCGGCCCAAGGGGGGCCGGCCAAGGGGGGAGGCACCCCAACCCTAGCCGCCTCCCCCCACTCCCTCCTCCCCCATCCCCCTTGAGCCGCCGCCCCTCCCCCGAATCTGCTGCACTTGTTGGAACTGATTGTATGCTTGTGTAGATAGCGGAATGTTGAAAAGAGATGAGATGTCCACCACCTGCTTAGTTGAAAGAACCGAAGAGAGGTCTGTTTTTGCAAACTAAAATAATTCTAGATGTCGTTGACAAAGCAAGCTCCCATTCCATAGGTCTTTCTAGAAAAAAACTGAGTGTCCATTGCCTATCGTGCAAGCTGCCAAACCCTTTTAGAGAGGGAGCATCTTGAGGAGATCTCTCCACCAAAAGGAATCGACTTGCAAACTATTAGAAGGATGAGAGTTTGAATAATAGGCTTCCCAGACTAGCCTAACCCATGGGAGGTTGGCATGGTTGTAGAACTTGTGCATATTTTTCAAGAGGAGAGTACGGTTTTGTGTTGTTAGGTTTAAGACTCCCAAACCACCTTGTTTTTTTTGGTCTGTAAACTTTTTCCCATGCTACAAGGGCTTTACCTTGGCAATCCAAGACCGAGCTTCTCCATAGACAACTTCTTCGATATTTTTCAATTTGTCTCAGGACTCCACCCGCGATCTTTAGCAAGCACATGTAGAAGGTCGGAAGTTGGGAGAATATAACATTAATCAGTGTTAATCCTCCCCCCCCCCCAAAGATAGAAAAGTTGCACGACTTGCTAACCTTCTTCGCTTCCCAGTTCGATTTTGACCTGCGCATCCCAGCTGTTCGCCTGCTGAAGGATGTGCTAGACTACTTCAAGTTGGAGTTGCTTGGGTGGGCTGCGCGGCCTCACCCTCGTCCCTGGGTAGCGAAGGGGTGGAATGCCAAGAGGGCACAATCGCCCTCCACACCTTCGCCTACTTGAGCGGGTGTGTGGCTGGCCTCGCCCGCTGATCACTCTGTGGCAGATGGCGCCGGTTCACCCTAGGCTCCCACGTCGCGCACCGTCTATCCCCCCGCCCTCGTGCCCGAGTAGTAAAGGAAGGGCTCGGTGGGCGTTGTCCCCGCATACGGCGCCAACATGGGGTTTTCCAATGTTGGTGTGGTGTGTGGCTGCACGAAGGTGCTCGATGGGGTTCTCCTTCATTCCCACATTGTTCCAACGTTCCCTTCATACTCCTCGCTATTCGGGGACCTTGAGTTCAGAAATGATGTTGCTGATGATGAAGAGGGGGGCGTCACGGGTGACACAACTGCGTCTGTGGAGGGACCTAGAGCCATGCAGCCCAAACGTCCTGGGCGATGCGGCCGACGTCATCCGGGAGTTTGTGGCCTCCACTGCTTCCCCTGACAGCGGGGCTCCCACATCGGCAAACCCAGCCCAGGACCTTCCCTACCGTGTTCGTCTTTGCGATTGATAGGGCACATGTCCCTAGACGACTTCATCAATTCGGCCACTGCAGCGGAGTTCCTTCACAAGGCAGCAGGGAGGGTGACCCCTGTGGACCTGGATGTACCGTTCGCAGCCGTGTACTCTTTCATGGAGGTTTCGCTCATCAATGTGAGCATTGACGTTGTTTAAGTGGTTGGGTCAGCATTTGTTATTTCTTTTACATGTGTCGTTTGCTCACGCCTTCCTTTGAGTAGAGTCTCCTCGGGATTCACCACATCCGAGAGGTGTTCAACGAGATGACATGTGACAGTAAGTGCTTTCTCTGGAAGGTCGTGGCTGAGGTGTCCTCTGTCTAGAGCGAGATAGAGGGGGCTAGGCTGACTATCGCCTAGCTTCGCGCTGTGCTCGGCGAGGCAACCTTCGAGTGAGGGAAGCTGAGGAAGGCTGAGGCAAAGATCATCGAGCTTTGTGTTGCGCTTGGTGAGGAGACATCTACTACTTCAGATCATCCCCACGACGAACAATGGCATTGTCATCTGGTATGTTTCCAGGTTTACAAATTATATGGGTGTTGAAATCACCACATACAAGATCATGTTGCTTTTTCGTTCTGATCATCTGGTATAGACTGGTATTTAAATCTAACAATTAGTATCAGAGCATATGTATGTGTTCTTTTACAACCCATCTGGAGTTTCATTCTCATAGCTTCGTTTCTTCCGATCAGATTGGTTCTTTCGCTCAGGGTATGTTCTTCGGTTTTTAGATCGGTTCTTGCCCTTCATCTGCTGCATGTTTGCTCCCCACCCCTCACGTGGCCTCTGTGATCGCTGCTGCCTCGTCGACCGCCTCTGCTGCGCGACCTCTGGCTCCCGCCCGCCTCTGCGTGCGGCTACTCGACCTCAAGCCTCTGCTGATTTCACATCTGGTCGCTCGCCCTCTTCTGCTTCCGCTATTTTTTTCTGGCGAGCTACCGCTACAATCGCATCTGGTTGTGCTTCCACTGCCTCCGCGTGAGTTGAAGCACCATCAGGTTTCCGCCGCATCCTGTCTGCGGCTAGCGCCATCTGGCTTCCACCGCCTCTACGTGCGGCCGAGCGTCCTTCTGGCTTCCGCTGCCTTCGCCCTTTGGCTTCCATCGCATCTGTGTGCGTCGCGCACCCTCCAGTTGTAGTCGTCGGCGTTGCTCTCATCTGAGCCGTCCTCCCAGCGAAGCCGCACCAGCATCAGTAAATTCTACAGAGTTAGCTCTCGTAGTTTTTTTGAGTAATTGTGGTATAAAGTTTTTGCGTTACTACTATTTCTGGTATCCACTGGAGAATATTTATGATCAACTTCAGATTAGCCTCTATGTTGTTTCTGGTATTTGCAATATTGTGCAAATTGGTTATGTTCTCTAAAAGAGTTAATATGCATCTTCAGTTTTCCAGTAATTTCTGGTTTTGTCAATTAAATGCATGACTGGTTATGCTCTCAGATAAGCATATTTTTTATATGTACTTCTGAGAATTATACGTTGCGTTACGATTAAAAATTGTGGACTCTCAATGATGTGACCTCTTCATGAATGATGGATTTATTCAAACTTGGCCAGCTAGTGTTCTGCATAGGTTAATTGAAGTACTTTGTTGCGAAAGCCACATATATTATGTAGGTTAATTTATCTTGAACAACTAGGCATTTTGTGTGTGCATAATTCATCCATCTATTGACTGGCCCAAAGGAAAGTCAATATTTGGTAGAATTATATATGCAACTGTGGCAACAAATATGTAAGAGACATCAAGTGTCCATGTGAACAATAAGTTGGATCAAAGTAAGACATATTGTTTGACAGAATTTACTATTAGTATTTGATTGCTACATCAGGGTTACCACTTGCAAGTTAATACTTTTGTCCAAAGACTATATATTAATGTAGCGCTAGGTATCTTGTGTGATGGAATATACCAAATTTTAATCAAACCTTAAGTATTTTATTCATGTCATGATGTGAGCATTTATTCATTCTTTTATTTCAGGTGCAAATCCTGCTTCCAATATTTCTGCTAGCATCAATTCTATAACTATGCTTACTGGTGCAAACTTTAAAGAATGGAAAGATAATATTTCGATTGTTCTTGGGATAATGGATCTAGACATTGCACTTCGTAAAGAACAACACATTGTTCTTGTGGCTAACAGCTCCATTGAGGAAAAGATGGAGTTTGAGAAGTGGGATCGTTCAAATCGCATGAGTCTAATGATCATGAGGTGTGCTGTTCCAGAAGTTTTTTGGGATAGCACATTAGAACAGGCCACTGCAGCTAAGGGTTTCTTTGACAATCTTGAGCAAAGGTTTACCAAAAACGAAAAAGGCTGAAACAAGTACACTTTTGGCAAAACTTATCTCAATGAAGTATAAAGGTAAAGGAAACATAAAGGAATACATTATGGAAATATTTCATCTTGCTTCAAAATTAAAGGCACTCAAGTTAGAGCTATCTGAGGTTTGCTCGTGTATTTAATTTTGATATCCCTTCCTGCATACTTTAATCAGTTCAAGGTGAGCTATAACTGTCAAAAGGACAAATGATCCCTTAATGAGCTCATCTCCTATTGTGTGCAAGAGGAGGATAGATGGAAACAAGATAGAATAGAAAGTGCTCATTTGGCTATGACCCCTAAAGTCAAGAATAACAAGAGGAAGAGCAAAGAAGTTGCAAGTGTGCCATCCATAAAGAATAAACAGAATAAACAAGAACGTGAATTGGCTTCTTTCTTTTGTAAGAACGATGGTCACCTAAAGAATGATTGTACCAAATATAATGTTTGGCATGCATAGTAAGGTACAATTTTTATGGTTTGCTCTAAAGTTAACTTAACTTCTGTACCTGAACACACTTGGTGGTTAGACTCTGGTGCAACATCTAACATCAGGGTGTCAATGCAGGGTTGCCTGAATTGTCGAAAGCCAAATGAATTTGAAAGATTCATCTATGTGGGTGATGGCAAGAAGGTGGAAGTTGAGTCTATAGGCACATTTAGGTGGAAGTTGAGGCCCAAGCGCCAAGTCGGTGCTTGAAGGTATCCACGAGCATGCAACGGTCAAAGGGGTCAGCGCCTCTGGAGAAGGGAAAGGCGGTGTAGACTCGGCTAAGATGTACGCAGAGAAGTGGGCAGACTTGGTCCAAGAGAGGAGCGAGAGGCTCAGGTAATGGTGAAGCCCAGGTAGTTGTAGGAGCAGGTGCTCCAGCCCAGGTGGTCGTGAGAGTAGGTGCTCCAGCCCAAGAGGTCGTGCAAGGAAGGACAAGTTCAGTCCAGGTACGATGCGCGGCAAGCGTTGGTTTGTGCATGGCTCATGATGGAGTAAGTACATGCGGTAGGGCAGTATCGACCAGGAAGGAACGGCGCACAGGAGTGCAGGTAAAAGAGGAAGACTTGAAAGTTCAAATGCGTAAGAAGATCAGGATGATCAAGATAGAGTGATTATTGTTTTAACAAGATTAGGGAGTGTGTTGGGATTGTAATCTTGTACAAGATTAGGTAAGAGTTTGAGTCCGAGTAATTTACGAGAACGAGTCCGAGTAGGATATTCGCGTTGAGTCCGTATCGTAGTCGATGCATGTAACAGTATATAAGCAGGAGGAGATAGCGGTCTTTGTAAGAAGTCGAAAGTTGAGAGAATGGGTCGAGGAGTTGTAAGTTGAGTAGTCATGAGTTGAGTTGTGGCCGTAAGTTGAGAAAAGCAATACAAAAGTCAAAAAGAGGAGCAGTTGCTCCCGAAACTAATCGTCTGTTCGTCGTCAGTTTTTTTGGTTTTGAGTACTCATCATTGACCACTGTTCATTACAAGTAATGTTCATTACGAATACTGTTCATTACGAGTACTGTACATCGAGTACAGGTCATCATGTTCGACTGTACGTAGTCAGAAGGAAGTTTTTCATTACGAGTACTGTACATCGAGTACAGGTCATCATGTTCGACTGTACGTAGTCAGAAGGAAGTTTTTCGACTACCTAGTCGTAATCGACTACCTGGTCGGAGGTTCAAATACTATCTGGTCGTGGGTTCAACTACTACCTAGTTGTGGGTTCAACTACATCCTGGTCGGAGGGTTCCGACTATCTAGTCGAAGGTGGTTCGACTACAATCTCGAAGACCTATCGGGTCAATCCACGTCCACACGTCCAATGGGACCCGATATATCATTGTGTGGCATGCATGGTTCCGACGAACAATGATTTTGAATGGAAATTTCAGTTATAGCCAAATTTGTTCAAATCTAGATTACATGAAAAATGTTAGATCGGGACTCTTAGATGAGGTTGATTAATTTCATATTGATATTGTATTTCTATAATGTAACATATTATAGACGACCTTTATTTGGCGTACATCGGCTCGCCGCCCCTTATCCTCCTCGCCACATCGGCATTGCTGGCAGCAATCTCACAGGCACAGCCGGTAAAAACTTTCAATTTGGAACATCAAACTATCAACTTGAAAACAAAAATTGAAAACATTCAACGGGAGGAAAAATCAGAACTTTCAAACCGAGGGATCCAACTTTGACTTTCAAATTTGGAAAGTTTCGATTGAAGTAGTCGGCAACTTTTCAAGTCGAGTTTGGGCCTTTCTCTTGCGGTTTTGCTAAACAACGTTCAGTTGTTTTCTTTTGTCAAAATAGTCGAATTTTCATCCATCCGATATGCTTTGAGATTTGTACTTTTTCTTATCTGATGAATTGGTTTCGAATTTATTATGATTTTTTTCTTCGGAACATAACGTGTTCACTACATTGTCGTATTTTGTTGGTATAGAATTCCATTTGTTGTCTTTGTTTTTGCTCAATATCTCAAAGTATATGTTAGATTTTGAATTATGTGATGGAAATATGAGTTATTAAAACTTTCGAGAATAATTACAGTGACCAAAAACAAATATTACATAAATAGTTTACTATAATTTATGTATTATAGAGTTATAAATGAACTAAAATTTAACACTTTTAAACTGAGAAAATAGTCGAAACTTGTTTGAACGGACCCTTTCTCTTGACACACACACACCCTCGCCTTCCGCTGCCACGATGATGGTGGCCGGCCCCGGATCAGAAGAGGAAGGATCGCACGCACATGGTGGCATTGGAGACGCCCTTCATGGCCATCCCAAGGATAAGCTACCCTCTAGCCGTCTAACGTACGCAAACCAGCAGAATCAAATTTTATTTGCAATGTTGTACCTTACGCTATTTGCCAGTGTAGTAGTATAGGCATAGTAGCAGGTTTATTCTGTTGTGAAATTCAACGAAGCCATCGAGTCCGAGTGACGAAAAGCAGCTTTTAGCACTGGCACTGACGGATATGGAGGATGTCCTTTCCCGTAATCCTAGATTTAATGACTCTCTCTAACCTCTGCTTTAACTCTTTTTAGAGAGAGAGACCTAGCTATATGGAGTACTATATTATAGTTAGCTCACTGGCACTGACGGGTATGTAGGATGTCCTTTCCTCATAATCCTAGATTTAATGACTCTCTCTAACCTCTGCTTTATCCCTTTTAGAGAGAGAGAGAGAGAGACCTAGCTATATGGAGTAGTACTATTCTCCTTTGTGCGAAAAGTTGACCTAGAGCTAGCTCTGCTGCCACTCTGCATATATAGCCAAATAAGTGTTGGCACATCCACGACCGATCTCCCCAGTAAAACCACTGTTAGGGCACATGGTGGTGATCCTGCCGTGCGGATTCTCCGCTGGTTGCGTGCGAGCCATGCCATATATTATGCCCCACCTTTTTTATGTTTTTTTTTGGGTTACACAATGGAGCCTCCTCTCACGTTGCATGAGAGATGGGTGCACTTGGATGTTCACTAATTGCTCTTGGATATTCGTTAATTAGACTCTAGGCCATATAAAATGTTAAGCTCTTGTGATGACCGGAGGGAGCATACGTTAATCACTCCTACGTTATATATCGGTCAACACTCATCGAAGACTTGTAAAAAAAAAGTGTGGAACAACACCCGAGTGTCTGGGCTTATTTAGTCTTTTTTTTTCAAGTGAAGTAATAAAAATAATTCATTTTCTAATAAAATAAATAAAAAACACTCAACCGCACTCAAAATGCACGGTAAAGATATGCCGCACCCCCACCGTATGGCAGTCACCCTGCCGTGCCACCACCGCGTGGCAAGTGACCTGCCGCGCGTCCATGAGCAGCAGTTGGTCTCCCCGTATATGTTATTTTTGTTCTAAATCGCTGTAAATGAAAGGGGGAGGACTCACGACAGCCACGCGCGCCGCAATTAAGACAGGGAATTAGGCGTTCCAAGTCACGGCCAGTAATCCATGAATTGCATTAACGTCGAGACACTGTATCAATGCAAAGCAAGCAGCTCATGTCCTACTTTGAGCATACCAGTACTCAACGCGGAGAGTTCAGGTTGAATGCGCACTGGTTGTACAAAGTTCTCTCGATGAGTACGAGTGGACTCTTTAAGATATCCATGGGGATAAATTAAGGAGAACTACTGCAACGATAGATAGAAGAGATTGCTTCTACGTGCTACAAACAAAATGTTCATCGAGATCATGATAACCTTGATTATGAGTGACTACCGCACAAACGCAACCCATTTCCGAAGAGAATTACAGCAACACTATCAATAGAGCCTTTTTATCTTCCACTAATCGTTATCAAAGAGCGGTAGTGTAGGATCCTTTTTGCCCCCGGCCACTGTCTTCAATCCATTAATAATAATAAAAAGGAGCCTTTTTTTTCCCATCTTCTGTTCTCCCCCATTATTCACCGGTGGATAGCCCAAATCTTCAAACCTCAGGACCCCACTGATCTTGCGAGCAATGATGCATGCACGGCTTGTTTTCATTGTCCTCATGTGTCATGCACATATACTCCTACCTGTTACGGTGGATATATTCATGTTCTGATCTCTAGTTCACAGCTAGTGGGACCCTATATATATCAAACAAGAAGAAAAATTGGGGTGGAGATGGAGTGAGTATATTGGCATGGTTTTTATGGTTGGAGAAGTGGATATTGTAGCTTGGCAATAGTTCTCTCTCCTCTCTTTTTTTTTACTTATTGTTCTAAACATCAACACGGTCTCCAATGCACATGTATTTGTTCACTAATTGGTCTAATTACATGTTATTAAAAATTAATAGGAATATGATCATATGGGTGTACCTTTGATGGTAAATCTACTAATATTATTACCATATGATAAATCTAAATAGTTTTGTGTATATTAATTATCAAAGTTTTAAAAGATTGGCTACGCGCATTATAAAACGACATATACTTGAGTACGGGGGGAGTATTAGGATAGGTAGCATGCTGGATTTTCTGCGTCTGCATCAAAGCTAACTAACTATAAATGGCTATATCGACCTATCATCAACAGCGGAGCCCCAAAAAAAGGATTATTCTACTAACTTCGAGTAGTTTTTTTTTTACTCGGGGACAAATATTCTAAAATTTTGAGCTTAATATTCGAGACAAATATTATACTCCATTTTTTTTGTTATATTTGTCCATAGCATCGGAAATATCCGTTTCAATATATTTGTCCACCGAGAAAATCTGGAGTGTAGCTATTGTAATTTTCCACTCTCTACTCCTGGTTAAATGCTTTGGAGGAGATTAAGTAGTTGTGGTATATCATTTGATATGGATGTGTATAGTCTTTTCTCATTAACTATTTCTTAAATATAGTGCTTTTTAGTTTGCGCGCACAATGGTATGTAGAGAAACATTATGAAACAGATGAATAGAAAAAAGTTAAATACGTGCACCATATGGGCTCGTCGCACTTTGTACCACCTTTTCTTGTCATGTGGTGCACTTTGCACTAGGGTAAGGATTTGATTGTCTTCTTCGATACTCGACGATGGTGAACGGCGACGTGGGAGGCGTCGGCGAGGCACGAAATGGAAAGAGGGGAGGTAGATGGAGCTAGAAAATGGGTCAAAAACGGAGAAGAATAGTCGGAGTATCGCCAGCAGTGGCACTGCTGGCCATACCAATGACGGTGATGGGAAAATTACTCGCTGTCTCTCTCTCTCTCTCTATTTTTCAGGTTGTTGTCACCTTGCCGGTTGTGCATCGCTGCCAGCAAACTCTCCGCATGCCTCCTATATTTCCCTCTGGTTGACAGGACGTTTTCTTAGTGCAAAGTGAAATAGAAAGTAAGAAGAGATGGTGCAAAGTGAAAAAATTTGCTAAGAATGCTGCAAACTGAAATCATGGTAAAATTATATGGTCCAAAGTAAAATTTAATCTATTTCTTAATTTCTCTTGCTAGGTTCATCTTTCTCCCTAACAATGTAGCCCAACAAAGCAAATCCAATGGTTTTTTTTAATGAGAAACGAAAGCCATGGTTAGGCAAAGGTCTAGCTCATTAGCCTCCAAATCATTTGGATCAATGATTGTTAACACTGGCAGATCCACATCTAATCCCTCTCCCCACCGATTAACAAACTTTCAGCAAACTAATCCACGGCTTAGACCACGCATCGAAATTCGCACCGGCATGATCCACGACATGGATCATATATATAATTTCCCGATGTGTTCTTAACTTGTTTTTTCCATTAAAAAGGCCACAACTAGGAGTAAATAAGCCGCTTAATTACTTAATTAGTAGTAAATGACTCACAATTTATGTATAATATGCAAAGGAAAAGAAATAGGCGGAATATATATAGCACCAGAAATCAATATACATGTTGGTACATGTACTATTATAACCCTCCGAAGTACCTTGGGATTTGTTCAAGGACATTATAATGGTTAGAAAATGGGATTGTTGGTTTGAATTTCGAGTGTTTTCATCGATCTCAATTCACATTTGATAATGTTGATTACATGTATACCTACATGTACATGTGGAAAAGCCATTCTCTTTAACTACTTGCAGATTTTGCGACATGCGGAAAAACCTAACAACTAGCAGATTTCGCGATCCTCATGGAGGTTCCCATTACAGTGTTCCAGACACGTAGCTTTTCAGCTTCATTTTCTTCCTTTCAGAAACAGCTTTTGATTTCGTTATCTGCCATCAAAATTGAAACCAAAACGTAGTTTGCAAGTTTGGTTAGGTAAAGTTCCAACATAATTCGCCGACTATAGTTAATTAGCACTCTTGACTGAACTGGTACCCAGTTTTCTAAAGGAGACGATCGAGTGCTGTATACGCTTTAAGCTTCACTTTGTTATACATGTTCTTGATCCAGTAACCTAGCTAGCTAGTTAAGTGCCCTAATCATTGTCATTGTTACTGGTCAAAACAAGACAAATATATATTTCTACACACCACTACACATAATCTATAGACAACTTGCGGTACTGGCGTGTGTGTGGCGTAAATGTGTCTCCACATCACAACGTGCTGCTGGCCTGCTGTCATTGTAAGGATCAGTGGCGGAGCTTAAGCGAATACTCAAGGGGGCCGATGGCTAATGTAAATGTACATTATTGAAGTGCCAAATTATGTCTTTTGGAAGGTTTAGATGTGGCCATCTAATGGAGTAAGTAGTATATGTGACAAAGTACTACCACATGATCAAGGTTAATCTAATTTTTTGTTAATAGATGGGGCCATGGCCCAGCTTGGCCCTAATCAAGCTCCTCCACTGGTCAGAATAGCTATAATTTGCTTCACCAATGCCCTTGTAAGAAATGTGACATGTTATAACTGGCTGGTTGGACTTTGGCGGCACCACCAGTAATAATACCACCTCTCCGATTTCTGAAGAGAGAGAGGCGCTTGCGCTTCAATGCTCTGCGCAATAGTGAAAAAGCACATATGTTAAGCACATTGAGGATCTGATCAATTCGCAACGCCACTGCTCCACCGTAGCCGTGGCTACGAACAATTCCCGGATTTTAAATTTACAATAATAAAAGTGGTTTTTTCCCCCCGACAAATATGGCTACGCCATCTTCTCATGGGCAACCTCAGTATTTGCCGACATATCAATGGGTTACTATTCAAAAGTTTGACCAACACTGCACATGAAGAACACCATTTTTTTTGGGTACTTGTGCTTCTATATTTGCTATTGGCTAGAAATTGTGTAGTCCTGCAACCGGAACGGACATGCGTGCGTGCGTGCGTGCATGGCTGCATCGGGGGGTGGAGCTGCGTCTTAAACCGTTTGAGCAATGGTTCGAGGTTTAGGATTAAAAATCCACCAATTTTTTTTTTTTTTGAAAAATCACTAAAATACAAATTTAACCTAAGAACAGCTGCGTCGGTTCGAGTCTTTGAGCCGTGATTGGCCCTGGCTGTTGGAATTGATCTCTCGGGCATTTGGCCCAACGGCCAAATGCCCAAACCCCTGATCGCGCCCTGATCAGGGGCGCCCAGCCCATTAGGCTGGCGGGCCCCTGTCGCCAGCGCCACATAAAAGGAGGTGGGAGCCGGGGCGGCACGCACACAAAAGTTCACCGTGCCGCCGCCAAAACTCCACCCAACAAACCCTAGCCTGATCTAAAGGGCGCGGCGACGGAGAACACCGCCGCCTCTACCGATCACCGCCGCCTCTACTACACGGGAAGAACACCGACGCCTCTACCGACTACCGCCGACCTCGCCTCCGATCGGGATCGACCACCGCCGCCTCTACTACACGCAAACCAACCATGGCCATCCCCTCCTCTACGACCGACGGTAACCCTCTCCCTCTCTCCCTCGGTTCTCTCGGACCCGAAACAAAACAAGAACAAGAGAAATACCCCGAATAGATCTAGAGAGATCAAAAGATCTAAACCAACAATGGTATCAGAGCCAAAACGGATCAGATCCGGATGGCAAAAGAAAAGATCGGAGAAGATTCAAAAGAAACCTATCAAGAACCGAAAACCTAACCCTAGATCGGGTCTTACCCGGTCGTGAGATCCGTGCGTTCGCCGGAGTCCTCGTAGGCGTGTGGAAGACCAGCCGAGCCGAGTGCTCGCCGGCGCTCCACGCCCGCCGCTAGGGTTAAGATCTTGACGCGCGGGTCGCGCGTGAAAGGGCGCCGCCAAGGAGCCCCTCGACGGCGACGCGCTCCCTCTCAGGGGAGCGCGCCGCCGCGAGAGGCCCGCGGCGCGCCGCCTTCTCCGGTTTTCTTCTCCGCGTGTTTCGCGCTCGGATCGGCGAGACGAAAGAGAGAGATCGAGAATGCGCTAGGGTTTTGGGAAGCGCCATTCGCTTTTTTGTTCGGCCGAAATCCGCGCCGAACCGTCAGATTTGGATCAACGGCTCAGATGCGCTCACGCGGAGCGAACGATGCGCGAGCGCGCAGTGAATTCCAGCCGTCAGATGTGAATCTGACGGCTGAAATCGCCTCATGTAAACCCTAACGGCCACTGTGGGCTGGGCCGCACAGTAATGGGCCGGAAAAGCGATGAAAGTGGGCGAATGGCGGTTTGAACAAACAAAAACCGGTTTTGCACAGTATATCGGCCGGTTTTGAACAGTAAATCCCGAAATTGAATTTAATTTAATTTTCAGAAGTATTTTTGAGTGAATTTCAATAGAAGAATTGTATAAAATCTCTGTAAATTTTACACCAACGTGTTATTATTTCCAGAGATTAATTGTGTATAGTTATTATGCTTCTGAATATTGAATTATTTTAGAATAATTACAGTTTCCGCTGCAAAAGTTCAATATAGATAATTCTTTTAATTAAATTCGAACCAACGAGAGAATTTAATTTTTAAGAATTTATTGTGAATTATGATATTGTTATTTTCTGAACAAAGTTGATAATAACAGTATTATAATTTTAATTGATGTTTTATGCATTGTTTCTATTTCTGCCCAACGGTGATATAGATTTAATGTATAATTAATTTAATTATATGTCATATTATTTTGACCAACGTTGGAAATAAGACATATAATTTTAATGTTACGTTCTCACTTTATTTGATCTACATTTTCAGGAGGATACAACTTGATGAGTTGTATCAGAGAAATACCCACTCTCAAAGGAGATAATTATGGAGAGTGGAAGAAAAAGATAGACTTAGCGTTTATCTTAGCCGAGGTGGACTGGTCCTCACTACAAGACGACCCACCGAGCCTACGGCACGGTGAGGGGTCAAATCGAGGATGATACCGCTTGGCGTAAAAGACAGAGAGATCATGCTCCCTTACGGATGTCTTATGACCTAGAGCATAAGAATGGACCACGACCAACAAGAAATGTATGGTCATGATAAAAATCGATTGAGCCCACAATTGTGGGCTCAATCGCAGATCGTGACACCGCCACGTAATACCTTGATAAAATAAAGAGTCGGTTCATCGCTCTTCAAAGACATATGCAACACAGCTGATTAAACAGCTTGTGACAGAGAGGTATTCTGGTGGTGGGATAAGAGAACACATATTGAGGATGAGCAATTTGGCATCCAAGCTTAAACCAATGGATTTGGCACTCAAGGATGAGTTCCTTATTCACTTGATTTTTGCTTCATTGCCAGAACAGTTTGACACTTTTGTTGTCAATTACAATATGCACCCGATAAATGGGACTTAGAAAATGCATAGCTATGTGTGTTCAAGAGGAGGAAAGATTTAAATCCTCACATGGTGGATCTATCAACTATGTGAAGGATAACAAGAAAAGAACTTTCACAAGACCTCCTTCTCAAGAAACAAGGAAAAGCATCATCCATCAACCTCAACAGAATAAATTTGTCAGAGACAAAGATCGGTGTCTTCATCGCAAGAAGACAGACACTACAAGAAGAACTGCACGATTACTTAAAGATGATCATGGCAAAGAAAGGTGAGAACATTATTACATTCATAAATGAATGCTTGTATGTACAATATTCAAATCCACTTGGTGGATTGACTCAGAGCAACTGCTCATGTTGCTAATTCCTTCTGAGGATTCCGTTCGACGAGGACTACGCAAAGAAACGAAAGATGCATTAAAGTCGCAAATGGAGTCCAAGCGAAGTTGAAGTCATTGGCGATCTTTCATTAGAGTTAGCTAATGGCTCCAATCTTTTACTTAGAGATGTTCTTTTTGTTCCCTCTTTACAGAGGAATTTGATTAGTGTTTCCAATTTGGATAAAGATGGTTATGATTGTAATTTTGGAAATGGCAAGTGCGAAATAATATTTAATAAAGAATGTGTTGGTCTTGCCATATTACAAAATGAGCTTTATTTATTATCATTGTGTGATGATGTGAATGTCGTATGCGATAATGAGAACGTCGCGTGCGAAAGTGATCAATCCTCGCTCACGAATGTAACCGAAAACGAAAGAGAACTCATAATGAATCGTCGAAATTATGGCACTGTCGTTTGGGCCATATTTCGAGGGGGAGAATAGAAAGACTAGTTAAGAATGAAATTCTTCCTCGATTAGAGTTCTCTGACTTAGAACAATGCAGAGAATGCATTAAAGGAAAATATGTAAAGAAAATTAAGAAAGGCGCAAAAAGAAGCACAGGAGTTCTACAAATTGTTCACACAGACATTTGTGGTCCTTTTCCTGTGAAAAGTGTGGATGGTTATGACTCGCTCATAACATTCACGATGACTACTCCGTTATGGATATATTTATCCAATCAAAGAAAGAAATGAAGCCTTGGATAAATTCAAGATATTTAAGGTCAAGTTGAAAACCAACATGATTTAAAGATTAAGATAGTTCGATCCGATCGTGGGGAGTACTACGGTCGACATACCCCATATGGACAAGTTCTGGACCTTTGCGAGGTTCTTACAGAAAATGGCATAGTAGCCCATAGATTCTACACCGGCGAACCTCAAAGAAAATGGAGTAGTGAAAGACGCAACTGCACTCGATGGATATGGTGCGAAGCATGATGAGCTACTCCACACTCCCATTGAGTTTATGGATGGAGGCGTTAAAACCGCCATTCATATTCTCAACAGAGTGCCTAGTAAGTCGGTGCCCAAAACACCGCATTTGTGTTGTGGATGGGAAGAGTTCCTCACTAAACCACTTACGTGTGTGGGGAGTCTGCTGAGGCTAAAGTATTTAACCCAAACCTTGGGAAGCTAGATCCCAAAGCGGTGAGTTGCCATTTCATTGGCTACCCGAAAAGTCAAAAGGTTTTCGTTTCTCTTGTCGACAGGATATACAAAGTTTGTAGAAACGAGACACGCTGTCTTCTTAGAGGATGAAATGATGAGGGGAGCATGGTAGCTCGAGAGATTGATCTTGAAGAGAAGCGGGTATATGTGCCCACTCCGATGATTCAAGAGCCACTTTTCTCACTACTGCTGTCATTTTTGCGACGGTACAAGATCTTGTGGTGCCAAGACTGTTATTGTTCCTCCCGTGGCAATATTGAATGAGAATGAGGAACTGTTCTTGAGATCCTATAGAACCTATTGCCACAAATGAGGGGAGCAACAAAGACCTCAAATGTAAGATGTACCAAATATGGAGGCCCCGAGGAGGTCTCAAAGAGTAAGAAGATCACTATCTCGATGATTATCGATTTATCATCTGAAAGAATTTCAAATGGAGGATGATCCCACCACATTTGAAGAAGCCATGAGAAGCGAAAATTCTTCAAAATGGCTTGAGGCCATGGAAGAAGAAATGAGGTCCATGAAGACTAATAAAGTCTGGGACTTGGAAATTGTTCCTAAAGGAGCCAAAACAGTAGGCTGTAAATGGGTCTACAAAACAAAACTCGACTCCCAAGGGAATGTAGAAAGATACAAAGCGCGACTTGTGGCAAAAGGATTTACACAAAGAGAAGGGATTGATTACAATGAGACATTTTCTCCAGTCTCATGTAAAGATTCCTTCAGAATCATAATGGCATTAGTAGCACATTATGATTTAGAGTTACATCAGATGGATGTAAAGACGGCATTTCTTAATGGGGATTTGGAGGAAAATGTTTACATGGCACAACCAAAAGGTTTTGTCATGGAAGAAAATGAAAGAATGGGATGCCGCCTAAAGAAATCAATTTATGGGTTAAAGCAAGCTTCAAGACAGTGGTACTTGAAGTTTGACAGTACAATAAGAAAATTTGGGTTTAAAGAGAATGTAGAAGACAACTGTGTCTATACAAAGTTTAAAGATGGGAAATTTATCTTCCTAATCACAGTATGTGGATGATATCCTCTTGGCTAGTAGTGATGTCGATCACTCTCGAGACGAAGAGATTTTGTCCTCAAACTTTGATATGAAAGATCTTGGTGAAGCTTCGTTCGTTCTAGGGATCGAAATTCACCGGGATAGAAACAAAGGGATATTGGGACTATCACAAAAGACATATATAGAGAAAGTCTTAAAGAAATTTGGGATGCATAAATGTAGTCCTTCACCTGCACCTATAGTCAAGGGCGACAGATATGGGGATTTTCAATGCCCCAGGAACCAGTATGAGATCGATCAAATGAAAGCGGTTCCATATGCTTCAAATTGTCGGAAGCTTACAAGATGCTCAAGTGTGCACGCATACGACTTAGCTTTTGTTACCGGTTACTTGGCGATTCGAGCAATCTCGAATAGAACATTGAAATTGATAAAGAAAGTCTTGCGTTATTTGCAAGGATCAAAAGGCCTCATGATGACATACGAAAGATCGATTTACTCCATATAGTGGGGTATACTGATTCGATTTTGCGGAGATGATAGAAAGTCGACATCCGGATATGTCTTCACTCTCCGGAGGAGCTATATCGTGGAAAAGCTCAAAGCAAACCGTCACTACATCGTCCACAATGTATGCCGAGTTTGTAGCATGTTATGAGGCTACGGGCGGTGAACGGCTAAAGAAGTTCATACCGGTTTAAAAGTGGTTGACGACATCAATAGACCACTTAAGTTGTACTGCGATAATGAACCAAAGATAATGTATGCCCACAACAATAAGTCAAGTGGTGCTGCCAAACACATTGACATAAAGTACTATGTTGTGAAAGATAAAGTTCGGGATCAAATTATAAGTCTTGAGCATATAAGTACCGCAAAGATGTTAGCGGATCCGCTTACTAAAGGCTTACCACCCAACGTGTTCAGAGAACATATAGCCGGCATGGGTTTAAGGGAAAGCCTATGATTCCTGGACTAAAAGATGGCCCAAAAGATTAAAGCAACTATTTCAGAATAATGAGGTGCATTGTAGCTGTTGAATCTATCGGCAATTGACCGTGACGATAAGACATGTTCTATGCACCAATTTGTGATGGAATGAGTAAAGTCAAAAGTAATTAAAGATAAAACACAGATTGAGATCAAGGGGGAGAATGTTGGAATTGATCTCTCGGGCATTTGGCCCAACGGCCAAATGCCCAAACCCCTGATCGCGCCGATCGGGCGCCACCCATTAGGTGGCGGGCCCTGTCGCCGCCACCACATAAAGGAGGTGGGAGCCGGGGCGGCACGCACACAAAGTTCACCGTGCCGCCGCCAAAACTCCACCCAACAAACCCTAGCCTGATCTAAAGGGGGGGCGCTGAAGCGACGGGAGAACACCGCCGCCTCTACCGATCACCGCCGCCTCTACTACACGGGAAGAACACCGACGCCTCTACCGACTACCGCCGACCTCGCCTCCGATCGGGATCGACCACCGCCGCCTCTACTACACGCAAACCAACCATGGCCATCCCCTCCTCTACGACCGACGGTAACCCTCTCCCTCTCTCCCTCGGTTCTCTCGGACCCGAAACAAAACAAGAACAAGAGAAATACCCCGAATAGATCTAGAGAGATCAAAAGATCTAAACCAACACTGGCTGCATCAGTACATCACTACACATAATTGACTCTTCAGAACCGTCCATCGCAAAGACACATCATACACTTTTTCAGGTATAGTTTTGCTTTACGTATACGTGTTACGTAATAGAGTACACGGAAATGAGGATCGGAGCAGAATCCAGACATGTACAGATCGATCAGAACCCAAAAATAATTTTGCCCAGTAGCAGCATCGTCAGCTCCCTCCATCTCTCTCTCTCTCCCCCCTATTTATACGCAACCCTGTGCTAAGCACTCACCTCCCTCTCCTGCTCCTGATCTCCCTCTCCTGCTCTCCCTTTCTCTCCCCATCACTAGCACCCTCGTTTATAGCTCGAGGGTGAAGGCAGTCAGGCAATGGCAGTGTCTGGGGACAAGAAGGGGGAGATGCAGGACCCCAGGACACAGGGCATAGCTTCCACCATTAGAGTTGTGCCCAACTTCCCTAAGCAAGGTTCTTCCTCTCTTGCTACCTCCTTGCATACATCTCTGCACATATATATATGTCTAGTTCTTGTGGTTTTCTTTTGAGCATATCTGTAAGAAAATATTCCAATATATCCAGGTTCTTCTTTCTTGCTACTCGCAAAAAAAAGTTCTTCTTCTTGCTATTCCTCTGTATATATGCATATAGTGCACTGATTGTCAGGAATACGGGCCTTGGATTTGTCCTCCAAATGCCATATTTTGTGTCTTTGTAAGGTCCCCGCTATTACTACTCTCGGTCGATTCCTTTCCTCCTCTCTCTCTCTCTCTCTCTCTCTCTCTCTCTCTCTCTCTTGCGAGCTCTTGCTTATTGATCTCTTTTGTTTTTCGTTCTGGATTCCTTTTATTTGGTCGTTTGTTTGAACATTTGGAGAATTTTGACGATATTTCGGCTGGCTTTTTTTTTCATTTGGTCCTAAATGCGCGAAAAAGTTTAGGAGAACAGAGCAGAGAGTTTTTTTTTTCTCTCCCGAGGATAAGAGGGTTTTGTTGAGGCTGATATTATTTTAGATGAGACTAACATTATAGTTTAGACTCACTTTATTTAAGACCATTAAGATTAATCATTTCATTCCTGTTTAAATTCTCACTGTACTTTGGCAAAGGCAAATTATGCAGGCAGTTTGATGCATGCATGCATGCAACGTGATGATGAAGGCGTGAAGCAGATGACCTGTTCGGCATTAATGATTTTCCCTTTGCAATTTTTTCCTCTAGTTGGCTGCTATTCTAACCCCCTCCTTTTGGGCAATTCTTTAACGTTCCATTTGCAGCCAATCTTTTTTTCGTGGAAATCTGGAGCCAGTTGAATTTGTTCTAACCATTGTGTGCACTTATAAAGTCAATCCATGCATATGCAAGCACATATTCATACTGATCAGTCTTTGCACACATCTAGCCGGCCGGTTAATTTCACCTAAAGTTCCAATCAACATGCATTTGAAAATCTCCATGCAATAATTAATTTTACATTGTCCTTTTTATGTGTTTTTTTTTGTTGAAAACTTGCAGGAATAATGTTCCAAGACATCACCACTCTGCTTCTGAACCCGTCGGCTTTCAAGGACACCATCGACCTGTTCGTCGAGCGCTACGCCGGCAAAGGCATCTCTGTCGTCGCCGGTAAACACTGCTGAACTCTGACAAATTAGTCCCGACGCGATCTGCATCAGTCAAAAACAAATATAAATAAAAGCTTACATGCCTGATTATTGCCGCTGTTTTTGCCTTTTCTTTTCTTAAAGGACTTGGCAAAAAAAAAAATACATGTGTATTATAGGATATTAGGATGGGTCTCGTGCATAAAAGTTCAGTTAAGTTAGGTATTAACCATCTGAGACGACTAAATGGCAAATATGCAAGTTGTTGAAGAAGTTACACAGTACATGAGTTTATATGTCTTAATTCGTTTGTGTCGTTTAAGGTTTGGACCATCTGCATAATCCATTCCAAAAAAAAAAAGGGTAACTGCGCAGAAGAATTTTTGTGTTTGATTTGATTTATTTATTTTCCTTCCTTGGAGTCTTACTGGGACGAAATATATTGTTGACTCTTTATGTTTCCTCATCTTTAACTAGTTGTCTCACATTTCAAACCTTCAAATAAATTGAAGTTAGGTCACCTATATGACACATAAAGTTGCGATAGCTTTGCACGGAGAGATTCATCTTACACATGAGTCGGGGTTCAACGACTTAACAATCATGACCTCATTTATGGTTCTCATTTTCGTCGACAGAAATCTCCACCACTTTCAAAAGCCTAGCAACTAGCAAACGAAAGATATCACTCGACACTGCTCCTAGATTCAGCGATGTTAATTGTCGAGCTGCCGAATATCCTAATACATATATGTCACTCCACCTATAGATAGCATTCTCTTAGCACCATTTATATAGAAAAGAGATCACACGGCCAACCGTGTTAAGAAAATAGGTAGGACCGATTTGGATCTAAATTTGGTCGGATTCTTCCCGTAGCCACCTCCGAAAAAGAAGATAGGTCCAGAACACGGCTGGGTGGATGGGTTGCTTTATCTCCTCTCTTTTTTTTCGCATCTGTGTACGCGCACCTGTGTACGTCAAACCTTTTGGGTCAGTGACGTGGGCTCCCTCGCGCCCGAATCGGAGTGGAGTGTTTTGTCACCGTGAGTGCGATACGATGAGATTTTGTTCGAGAAAAAAAAGGTTGGGTTGGGTTGGGTTGGGAGCACTCTGTGTGTGTGTGTGTCTCTCTCTGAGGGTGGGGCACCCACCACTATCTCCTCCGTTCCATTCGACCCTGCTATTGGCTACTGCAGTAGTGCACTCGTCTTCTCCTGGTTTCGTCAGTGACCGGTGGCGCGTTGGATTCGCCGAGGATACGGCCGACGACTCGGCTGTCGCACGAGGCCGGCAGCTGACATATATGGCTTCCATCCATTTGCATACCCTAACCATTTGTTTATCCACAGTGCGGTTTATCTTGGCTTTTATCTTGTATCGGGTGCATCCAAGTGTTCCTTAGATCAGTTGGTAATCACATCAAATAGTATAGTGGTGGAGTAGTCAATTCTGATTCGAACCATCTCTTCTTAAATATAGCGTTACTAGGTGCGCCTAGTTGTCTAAGAATATAAGGTGCCGCAGACACGACCAAGAACGACAAAGTACCTTTTGGTCTGCGTTAATTAGCCTTAATTACGCTCTTGTAGTAGTAGGCTACAAGCTTGGCGCGATCGAGCAACAGCTTACAGGCACAGCTAGAATTTTAGCTGTCGTTGTTAACCAATGGAAAATTAAATCTCCGGCGCCACACGACGTCTCAGGGCGACTAGATCGATCACCACGAGATGTGTATAGCTAGCTAGCTGTACGTCCACGCACAATTACTGTCTCCCTCCCATGATGAAATGAAGTCATGTTGCGACTAGATCTGAGTCAGTGAGAGCTAGCTATCAGAAGATCTAGCGCTATCGTACTATTGCCTATGGTACTGATTTCTGTCGGCCGATCGATCGACCGCTTTCGATCTGCTCCTCTATTATTAGTCATACTTATTTTCTATGAAAATTAGGAGTCGACACGTTATAGCACATAAGGAAAATATGCGCAATAAAAAAGATGAATATACAAAAAAAAAATCCACATTTGTGTGAGAACTCATCATCCTTCGCTCTAACTTGATATAAAGAAAAGCTATAAACAAGTGGACCGTGTGAGAACTCAAAGATCCTCCACTATTTCTAGGCAAATTAAGTAGGGACAAAATATAGATCCTTTGCTTATACAAAGATAGAAATAGTGAAAACGTTGTCTTGACAACTGGATCAATCGTATCCTTGTTTGACAACATTTTCAGATAGAGTCCTCCTTCAAAGATCCATTGTGGCATAGGTGGTGCATAAATATTTATAACCAACTTTTAAAAACACAACGCTAGTGGAGGATAACCCTTTTCAGCGACGCGTCAAAAAATGTTAAGCCTCGCAAGCCTAGGTATGGCCAGTGAAGCGTTGTTCGAATTTAAAGATACTCTAAAAGGATGGATGATGCCTACATACTTGAGTAAACGTAGAGATGGAAGGCATATGTAAAGGAGTAGTTAAAAAGGAAAGCATGAATAGGTCATTATATATAGCGGAAGGACCAAGCTATAAAAGTGTACATATTAATTAGGTAGCAGGATCGCTTATATTTCAACGCGCTATAGTTGAGCTACTGATGCTTGAGATGAGACAAACTGAACCACGGTATTGACTAAATGCATTGCAAAAATAATGACCCAAAGGGCTAAAGACGGACAGCTATTACATCTATACTTACTACTCGAAGCAAGTTTTGAGGTAATGATATTTAACTACATGGATTAAAATGGCTACTGGACCTGGACTTCACGCACACACTATGGACATTTTTTTTTGTACTACTGCTTATAGAAGATGGCTGCTTGAGTTTACTATGTATTGTGCAATTCAGGTTTTTTTTTCAGCCTGTCAAGATAAACATTTTAGAAATTTAAATATTGGCTTATAAGTGGCACCTATACAAACCTTTAGCTCTGCTGTTGATGCTTCGTTCATCTATATTCTACAACAATTATTATCATAGACAATGCGGGTGGTGGCGCGGGCTTGCAGTGGCGGCGTGGGTGTAGAATATACCCATGTCCTACTATTAATAGGTTAACCATGGCTAAGCATGAGGATGCCGCATGCTTATTATCATAGACAATGGTCATTATAATTATTATCATAGACAATGGCTGTTACATATTTTGAGTAAACGAAAGTATTCTCAGGTAAGCGAATAATATAAAAATGTTACAGCACACAGAATTAGGAGCACACCTATTAATATAACAACTCAAGAGTAATTAATTCTGCAATTATGACGACTTATAGGAAACAATCATGTAAGCATGTAAATTTAGCGCGTCGATTTAATAGGAACTTATTCTTCACTCGAGGAAGCCTTATCTGTAGATCATTCTTTGTGATGGCGATCCGAGGGCACACGGATGGCCTCCTCACCCCGCGCGATCTAGGGAGCCCAGCGAAAATCCGAGGTGTCAAAGTGAAGCATGAACATATTCATTGTAATGTTAAATGGACCGAAAAGGAAAATAACGTTCCTGAAATACAAAGATGATAATAAGCTCAAATTAAAGTCCATGGAATAAGTATTAATGCTAATAAAAGGAAGCATCAATACACATCTAATTCGGAAATAGTAATACATTACTGAATATATTTCTTTTTTGTCAGGTAACGCGGTTTTGTTGGATCTAATCTTAGTTGCATGTCCGCTGTTGCAAAGCACGGAAAGTACCAATTTGACATTGCTTTCCATTGTACTTTACAGCAAAGACTCCAACACCTGCAAATCCTTGGGTAGTATATTGTACACAGAGATACAAAACCAGCTAATATTCTGGTATGTGCTCGCATTTCTCTTTTATCTGTATCTCAGGATCTTGAGTTACATACTTTGAACGCACAATGGATATTTTTCTTTGTTTCATACATCGACAAAATCTTGTAATTATGTACAGCTAGATAAAGATCTCCAATCCACATCTAGCAGATTTTCGCCTGGCCATGTATCAGAAGGATACTAAATGTGTTTCAGTTGAAAATCGATATCATCTCGCAAGCCTACTTGTGGTCTCAGATAAAAGAATATGATTGGGACGTTAATCTACTTGGCACCGATTTTTGAGAAAGGACTTACATATAGAAAAATCGATGTATATAGCTTTGCAATATTTATTAAGTAAGATATGTCTCTTTTGAACTGTCGATGCAGTGGCAAGAAGACATCAGAGACGACACGCAGAACGCAGAAGACGGAGGACGATTTTTAGTCCGAAAGTAGGAAAGGTGTACTCAGAGACGGCGCACACCGCAGCGCAAAACGCGACAGATCATCCACCGATGACGGATCGGCCTTAGAAGCGGTTGTACATCGATATATTGAACAACCGTACATCCACGCACACATACGCAGGATTAGCCGAACCATATTTTTCTCGGACGGAGAGCGAGTAATACAAGCGTAGAGAGGAACGGAACCACCGGATTCCATGGCACGGACCTTAGAGCGAGCCTAACGGATGCGCTAAGAGCCGGCGGCGGTGCAAGGATCTAGGGAAGGAAGGTCCGCAAGACGCCTTGCAGTAGGCGCCACCAAATCGAGTGGCGGCGACGAAAGGATTCGGGAGGAAGCGAATGAGCGTGCGAGCGCCGAATCGAGGTATGTGCGAGAAGAAGGCGACGAACGGCCGGCGACGCGTCACAAGGATTCCGGGAGAAAGCGAGGAACGCGGAGCGGGCTCGTAAGGCGCAGCTGCAAGCAACCGCGACCAACCGAAAGCGCGCACCAAAAGGATCTGAGGAGGAAGCAAGCGGAGCTAGGATCGCGAAACCGAGGTACGCTGGGGAAAAAAGGCCGACGGCACGGCCGGCGACGGCGCGCGCAAGGATTCTGGGGAGGAAGCAAAGGACGCGAGCCGGCTACGCAAGGCGCAGCAATAAGCACTCCAACCGAGCGGCGGCGCCGAAAAGGATCTGGGGGGCGACGGACGCGAGCGACCCTAGGCTCGGGTAGGCGTTGCGCGGCAGCGCCGATCGCGACGGTCCGAGAGCGCCTGTGGCGCTCGACGGCCGAGAAGCTGCGCGAGCGGGCTCGACGGACGGCGGAGACACTGGGATGCGATCCGACGGCCGGTATTTTGTTGGTGACGAGAGGGCACGAGATGCGGCCCTTTCTTCCCTCCTTTAACTATGGGAATTTGTTTATTTATTTTCCTTCCTCGATCGTGTTCATCTGAAATTGCATGCACCATAGATATGACCTAAGATTTCTAATTTTACTAAATATGACAATAAATTTCTAATCGTTGAACATTATGTAATACGTACTATGTGCTACCAGGAAGGATGATATCGATCTTCTATTTACCGGTATCTAATATTCTATAATTGCTCTCTCCATTCTAATTGTACTTAGCTGCTTTGCATATGAGATTTTCCACCAAAAATCCCTTTTTTTTAAAAAAAAATCCACCAGATTGCCTGTGAAATTTATTTATTGCAGGGTGTAAACAATGGTTGTAGATCAAAAATATATACGACTGAGTGCGTTTGAGTTATTATATATGAGTTTACATAATCGATATATGTACAATTTTTTTCTCAAGTTTTTAACGTGGAGTATTGCCGTTTTATATGTTTCCGTTGTGCATTTGTTATAGCTAGCAGAGATAAATTAAATTTTATTAAACTGTTTAATCAACAATTAACACCCCTTTTTACTCATCTTTGAGCGAACTTTTCCTTGTGATTGATGCAGGGGTTGAATCCAGAGGATTTATTTTTGGTCCTCCCATCGCGCTTGCCATTGGTGCTAAATTCATCCCACTGAGGAAACCCAACAAATTGCCAGGTACAATAACTTACTAATATATTTTAGTATCTTTTGCAGCACTTTTTTTTTTTTGCACATTCAGCGCTACACCCTAAGCCCAAAAGGCATTATTTTCGAATAAAAAAGAAAGAAAAATAGAATGTACATTGTTTTCCAGGGCGTCGCAGGTATATCAAGATTGGAAGGGACGAAAAGTATAGATACAAAGACCGTGAAAAGACCAGCTAAAAAACAAGTTGCTCAACACCAGTTAGGCATCACTAGCATAGCAGACTACTGAACACCCTCAATCTAAATCAAGCGTCGATCGACAGATATGAGAGCCAATGACCTAACCGGAGTTGACGTGCGGACTGTAGAAGGCAGAATCTTTACCTGAAATGACATATTTTTTATTTGCAATAAGTAAAACTAGCTCTCATTTCTTAGACGCTTAAAATGACAAAAAAATAGTATTTCCCACGCTAATATCTATCGTGGAAGCCACATGCATCGCTACCAGACCGCGGCATTTGATGTGCACAAGGCTCCTACCACGGACTGAGAGCGCAGCAGGTTGACCTGTCGCGATCTGAGAGCGGGACACATGGCTTCCGCAGCAAATTAGCGCGATATAGATGTTGCTTTTGTTATTTCAGATGCGGTGAGCTAGTTTTGCAATTTCATTTCAAAAAAATGCTAAATAGAGGAAGAAAAAACTCGCCGCGAACGTACATTGTTACAAACTAGGGCTGTGAGTCTGTGACGAAGACAACTACATGAGATTGCCAGGTACACATATTTTTACAAGGTCGACGACATGCATGCAGGTGAGGTGATCTCGGAGAAGTACGTGCTGGAGTACGGCGCCGACTGCCTCGAGATGCACATCGGCGCGGTGCAGCCCGGCGAGCGCGCGCTCGTCGTCGACGACCTCGTCGCCACCGGAGGGACACTCTGCGCCGCCATCACCCTGCTCGGTACGTAATACGTAACGTACGTACATGCTTGCGTACTCTACAAAGGGTAATCTGCATGCATACGTGCGTACATACGTACGCCTTCTCGGGATCATAGTATAAAGCTATAAATACATGCATGCATGCATGCATTGTACATACGACGACTGTATCGATCGATCATTGCTCAATGATGGAGAATTTGGGACGGGAAAAAAACGAAATGAAAAGGCCAGCCGATCGAGATCCAACAATAATGGAGCTGGCCGGCTAGCGACGCGTCGAGCAAAATTTGATGCGGAAATCTTGCCAAGATTTTTGTCGAGGGCCATCGTGCATTGGTGACGCCGGTCTTGTCTGCTACTGCTAGCCAGGGTAACTAACCTGGGTCGCTAGCTAGCTAGCTAGCCCATCACTTCGATCATCAGTGCTGGCAGCAGTTACTGCTTCCCCTGTATCCTTACAGCCAACAGTCTAGAAACTAACAAGTAATTGTTACGCAAAGTAAAAAAAAGTTCTATTGCATACATTATAGGATGTTTTTTTAATAAATAAAAAAAAATCAAATGTACGTAGTGCTATACTGTTTTCTACTGTGCAACTTACGGGATCAAATGTGAGCAAACTGTAGTGAATATCTACACAAGTAACCAAAAAAATGTAATTGCTGGTTGTCAAATCCCGGTCATCAACCAGAAGAATCAAACCTGCAGCTCAAAAGCAATATTAATTTATAGTGACTTTCTAAGAAGTGAAAAATCCATAAACACCCCATAAATTACCTACCTTTTCAATTTACCCCAATTATCATTTACTTTGTCCCCTATAAGTTAAGTTGGTATATAAATAACCCCTTAGACCGCATGTAGTACTATTCTTGTGGTTTTCGTTATTTTTGGCACTTGTTTTAGTGGTGTCAATACTTGTTTCAATGATACTAATATTTATTTCAATTAATTGTGCGATTTTGGTACTTGTAATACACCATTTCGTTACTAATATTTTAGTGCGGAAATCGTGTATTACAAATACCGAAATCACTAAATCATTAATACAAGTATTGATATCACTTGCGTAATTACTAAAATTATCAAAACAAGTGTTAAATATAATTAAACCACTAAAAATAGTCCGGATATACGATCTAGATCTGCCAAATCTATAATGTCGATTCGATGTAATTTCGGACTCAGTGCATTTAACATGCATGGCCCCAGATTGAACTATGTCCATCAATAAAAGGACCCTTCGATGTCCAAAGACCACAAGTATTTGTTTGGCCATTATATATTTCATGTTTTTTCTCTCTCTCTCTCTTATCATGCCTTCTCTCTCTACGTGCAGAGCGTGCCGGGGCTGAAGTGGTGGAGTGTGCTTGTGTGATTGAGCTCCCGGAACTCAAGGTGAGTCATTTCTTCGTCCAACCAAGTAATGACCCTTCGATCAATCTACATGGGAATATATCACGCGAAAATGTCATAAGTGTTGTAACTAACGAAAAAATTGGTTTAGAAGTTTTCGCAGACTCTAAAAAAATTACTGCAGTTTGGGGAGTTCATGTTACGTAGCCATACAGAATTTTAAGATAAAACTCAATGTAAGCGAGGAAAGTAACGCTATCTTTAATTGTCAAAACCAGAGTATATAAATTTTATATATATATATATATATATATATATATATATATATATATATATATACAACTATCATGTGAACGCGTGATTCCTCAGAAGAGAAGACATCATGCATGTAGGAAGCCGAGGCACCATCCTATCTAACACTCAACTTCATGTAGAAGATACCAAAGTTTTTATATATCTCAAATGCGATTGAGGTTGCTATTGAAATTTTGTGGAGATCTATGGCATCACCTCACCCTAACTCGGGTAATTTTGTGAGAATTTTTGAAAATTTCAAAATTTTAGACCTATTTTCACGATATTTGCAACACTTAAAGCATTTTCACATGATATGTTCTCTGCATGCATAGACTCACAAACAAAGTTAACCAAAATGATCTATGATGTCACAACCTTCACTTGTTTAAGGGCACATTTAGAACGCAAGAATTTCAAAGGAAAATCGTATTATCCCTATTAAATTCCCGCTTCCCATTCCTATATATACCCTCAGTCATGTGCATGCACTACTACACAAAAGTACATCACAAACGGTTCAGAACCGTCATCACAGACAGTTTTTGAACCGTCTGAATTTTTATGTCTGTGATAACAATTGGTTAGCACATACGATTTTTGAACCGTCTGTGATAAGGCTCAACACAGACGGTTTCAAACAAGAACCGTGTGTGATATATTACGTATCATATACGGTTCTTGGTTGAAATCGTCTGTGATAGTACCATTCCCAGATGGTTCCAACCAAAAATCGTCTATGATAGTTCTTTATACTTATTTTTTTATTTTCGGCTAGCCTCAGGAATTGCTATCTGTACCCTCTGAAAACTAGCAAGCAGAAAACAGATACATCACAAATGAATCAATTGTTGACAACTCAAAGTGAGCCTTTAAAACACAAAATCAATTACAAAAGATTATGTTCAAGTATTGTCGCTAGATATACAATTGAATTACAACTACTCAAAGTGATCAATTACAATTGAATCAATTGTTTCAAGGTCGTTCAGCGGTGTCGATAGAGTGAAACTCTCCGTTGGCTTTAACAATCTCCGTCTTGATGAAGGCGCAGAGCGTCCCTCTAACCTCCGAGACCTCTTTCTAACATAGGTGATGAACGACTTGCATAATTCCAAAAAATTATCCTCGGCCATTTGAAAAGAAGGAAGACTATAATAGAGTTATGTATGGAGGAAATGAGCATACCTGTCGAATATTCATTTCACAAGGGTGAAGTCATGGTTTTTGTTGAGTAGGGAATCAAGATATATTACCTTATTCCTCGTTGGTATAATGACTAAAAGGATCCAATGGAACCTACTCATATATGTCGCTATAGTCGTAAACCTAAGTTAGTGCTGCGTATAAAGTACAAATAAAGTTTGTATAGCAAGTAGTGAAGCACTTACTTCTGGTTGTAGGGCACAATTATGTAGTCCTTGTCGTGCCGAGCAAGCAATCTCGTCGTTATGTATTTCACAACGTAGGATGCGTCTTGGTTGATGGTTTGCTTAGAGATCACGTGTGGGTCGAGGAAACTCACCGATTCATTCCATCGACGGGCATTTTTCATCATGTATCTATACATAAGCAATGAGTTGTGATATTTATCGGTATTACGTTGGTGTATAACTTGATTGTACACACTTACAGTGTCCAGCATCGTAGAAGTGAGGCGTCGAGGGCAGTGAGGTCGAATAAGTCGTCGAAGCCCACGACGAAGTGGCTCGGCTCATGGAAGAAATGCTCCTTCGTGTATTTGACGATGATTCCAGTATCACGCCTCTTCTCTCGGGTCTTTCACATGTACCAAACATGCAAAGATTGACAAGCTACTCCAGCGCAGGATAGTACTGTGTCGGGGGTCAACGGACTTCCGAGGGAGTATATTTCCCGGGCTTGGGAGGCGCCTCAATGTTCTTCGATTTCGATTTGGTCTTAACGAGTTGTCTGCGGTACATCTTCCCATGAGACGACTCAGGAACCGATACGGTGACACGCTTTTATTGTTCCTTCGGCGTCGTCTCCACGGGAATTGATGAGGTGGCCTTCTGAAGCGAAGGATGAAGTGGAGTCATTGAGGGTCCTGTTGGAGAGGCATGGTCGTGTCGAGATCGCGACACTGCAGGGTCCAGGGCGATGTCCTTGTGTCCCTGGATAAAAGTGTACATGACATCCCCTAGTGTTCTAATGTGTTCATTCAGGCGAATCTCTAGCGGGGTGGCCATGAAATTGTCATGTACCATGTCCACCTGGACCCTAGTGTAGCTCTGCGCCAGCTGGGCACCGTGCTGCACTACCCTTCCGCGTATGGATACACCATCCCTCGTCCAGCCTCAATAGAAATGGATCCAACGATCCTCACTTGGAGCTTGCAGGGCGTCGGCTCCTACAAAACAATACGCAATTAGCTAAGGCGTCCTATAGGTTTATCTTTGGAGCATTTCCAGATATGTACATTACCTTGATGTCTACTCCGATGTTAAAGAGGACTGGCTCCCAAAATAACAGGGGCGGCTTGCGACTGGTTGAGGAGTTGATTTATTTGATCATACAATCTTGTTATATGTCCTTGAAATTTTTCAGTAAGCACATGTTCCAACCGGGCGTCGTGCTCGTCCTTGGATCTCTTCCTACTCCTATACGTGTTAGAGTCGTGTTGAAATCTATCCCTCCAAGGTACGTAAACCCCAATGCCTCACTTGTGACCCGGGTGCTCCTTGTTTCTCAGGGCCGTAGATAGTAAATCCTTCTCCCTGTTTGCTTCGAAGGAACCTTGGGAACATGTGGAAGTCAATTCTTAACGCAAGAGGTCATCATGTTATTATAGACACTATGAAGTTATGGATTTATTAACAACTACGTAGTTCGATATATTTACCAGACGTTGGGACACTTCCCTGTCTACCAGGTTTATGAAAGAGATGCCGCCCGAAGACATGGCTGATGCCCTCGCTCTTAACCAGGCTCGAGCGCGCTCGTTTGAGATATCAGCAAATGGTCTGGTAGCGTTCTCGTCCTCCGCCGCTCATTGCGTGGTTTTATCCGTGTACCCAGTGGTGCCGAGTTTGTGGGGGGTGAGTGTTTTGTGGTTGGAGAGCTTTGTGTGCCGCACTTTTCTCTTGAAATTCGGCCGTCGTCTTTATCTGCACAAAGGCGTCCCATATATATCGCGACAAGAATTGATACTTCGTGAAGGACGTCTGACCCGTGTTCACGTACTTCGTGACAAACGTGCTCTTGAAGGTCCTCCATGTGTGTCCTATCGCGAGCAACGCCTGCCGTTGCACGCATGTCTGGTTTGCTTCCGGGATAATGAATGAGCCTAAAATTTCAGTCCACAGCTGGCCTCTCTCTACATCTGTCAGAGACTTTCAACTTGGTGTGGTGATGGGGTCCTGTTCCCTTCCAAGTACCCCGCAGATGATCCGGAATCTCGCCGCTGCTTTCTTGGGACTTCGAGGGATCCCACAGTCACTGACCTCTGTGATAGTCATTCGGCCCGCAGGCAATTTTGATATTCCTCTGCCATCTCGCTTACGTGCCACTTTGATCGGAGATCCAAACACATTCGGCGACGTCGATGACGGCGGCGAAGACGGTGCCTCTGTCGCCTCGCTTACTTGCTATATATATAAGTTACATACGCAATGAACTAAAATTTCATAGATTGCAAGTTGATATTTTATACAAAAAATATAGAAGTTACCCAACCAATTAATTAAAATTGCCTTGTAAACACATTAATTACATAGTTTCGTCAGTTCACCTGTGGCCTTAGAGGTCAACCAAGAATAGCAGAGCTAGCCGGAGTATAGGGAGAAGCATGTTTGGATAGGTGTTTACAAGAGTTTATTTACAGATAGCCAGGTATCAGAAAGAAGAGATGTGTGGTAGTATAATGGAGCTCATAGGCAAGTATACAAGCATGAGATAAAGTAGTAGCATGAAGCAAAGAAAATGCATATGTTTTTTAGACATAGATCAGGGCTACCAGAGCTAGCTACTAATTAATGCAAGAAATAGGTTTACCGGTATATGTGTTTGAATAGGAATAAGCATGCGGTTGTGTGATAAGTCAGTCAAGATAGGGTTTACCGGCGCGAGGAGCGGAGACGTACCTGGGAGGTGGCTTCAGATGGCGAAGAAGTACCTTGGGAGGTGGCTTAAGGGGAGGAAGGAGGAGGAGGAGGCTGAGCGACGTCGAGGACGAGCAGTGTCGAGGTCGGGGAGAAGGGGCGTCGGGGAGGCGGGGAGCAGTAGGGGTGTCAGGGTCGGGGAGAGAGGGGGTCGCCGACTCGTCGGTCGAGTAGCAGGTCGGCGTCGGGGAGGAGGCTTTGGGCGTCAAGGAGCAGGTCGGAGGTGAACGAGCGGGCTAAGGCGTTGGGGAGGTGAAGGGGCGAGAGTAAGGCAGAGTGATGAGTAAGGGTGCATAAACCCTATCGATTCCCTCTTAAATATAGGGATATCACAGACGGTTCTATTATGGAACCGTTTGTAATAAGTCATCACAGACGGTTCCATAACATAACCATCTGTGATATGAGGGTTTAGGGTTTCTGTGATAAATCATCACATATGGTTCTTAACAAGAACCGTCTGTGATGACTTAGATTATCACACGGACGGTTCTTGTTCAGAACCGTCTGTGAAGTATCACAGACGGTTGTATTTAGAAACCGTCTGTGATAGATCCATATCACAGAATCACAGACGGTTCTAAGAGAACCGTTTGTGATAAGACGTCTTCTATAGCTTGTGTTTGTAGTAGTGATGGTTATTTAAAAGCCTATTCTTGTTGGGGCAAAGAAGGGATTTTGGATGATTAGTACTGTTTGTTTCTCTAAAGTCCTCCAGAATCCCTGAACTCCAAACGCAACCTGGCTAAATGTGTACGTACGTCACCCCTCTGAGACCAACGTAACAAAATTAACCATCATTTGTTTTTGTCCAACATTGTAGCACACACGGATCCAGATCCTCTGTATTACTTCATAGGCCTACTCTGTCAGTAGTATTTGCGAGTGTGTGAATAGTGAAATATATTACTGATGTATGATGCGGTTCAGATTAGTTATGATATTTAGTTATACTACAACTGGTAGTATTAGTGGTAGAATCCCCGTGAGTGAGAATTGTAATTACTCATATGAGGATCACATAACACAAGAGTAATATTTTCAACCCTAGTTGGAAAATCCCATAAACACCTTCACGAAAAAAATTATAAATACAGATAAAAATCTATTATAACTTTAACAAATCAACAGTCAGATTTGATTTATATTACAACCATATACCACAAGTAGAAGGTACCATAAAATTTCTCATTTTTTTTAACCATGGAACCGTGGGGGACTCTACGGTGCAAAGAATATATTAAAGAAAAGTCTCCTACAGTGTAAAGAATATATTTTAACAAAGAAGTTTTATGTACAGGAAGGAAGAAAAAGAAAATAATGTACAACCCACGAAGGGACAGGGATGCATACGCGGTTGATACCAGCTCTGATCTGCACACACACGGCCACATTTATATATATATTATATATAGGAAACGGCAAAAATGCCGTTACTGCATTAAAAAGAGTAGTAAATCACAAACAACAGAGAGAGAGAGAGAGAGAAGCAGAAGCGGAAGAAAGGGAAACAAACAGAAAAGGAAAATGGAAACAGAACAAAAGGCTAACAAGAGAAGAGAAACAAATAGGTGCTCAACCCAAAAAGACCGGAAGCACCACGAAGCTTTCTCGCTAATGCCGGTACACATTAAAATCTTGGTTAAGATCCTGTTCAAACCCCAAACCGGGTTGAGTTTCACACCGGGTCTGAAAAAGCCTGGCCTGGAATGTGCAGACCGGAGCTCAGCCAGGCTCGAAAACTGTGTGTGTGGATTTAGGTTTAGTTTTTTATTTATTACTATTGGATTTTTTCGGACTTGAGCCGAAAATCAGGACTCGAGCTTGATTGCCGTACAAGATATACACACTAGGCTAGAACATGGGGGTATACTGAACGGAGGCAATGAGTCACCAAATCAAACCTGCTATCTACTACTATCTACATCCATCTAATCGCCACTTCAATTTGTTTGCTGCGTGCAGCAGCCGCCATTGTTTACCAGATCGATCATAGTAGCCCACCTTATATTCTACTCCTCACTAACTCTCCAATATTTGCGTCTTGTAGCCGGTAGCTCTCAAAAGGGAAATTCCGCATTGCATTGCATTGCATTTCTACTGCCACGTCACATCCCTGGCTGGTTCTGACTTCTCAACGGTAGTTCGGTGATGGTACGCTGGCTCCGTGTCCATGGCCATATTCTACGGCCAAAAGAGATCGACTTTGATGGCCTTTGATTTTTCAAGTATATATAGCTTCTATGTGCTCTTCTGGTACCAAAAGGAAAAAAACTACTCAAAGCACTAAACATCTGATCCATCCAACAGGAATAGATGATAGCAAAGCACTAATATTTCTTCCATGAAACGATGGTTCAGAGCTGATAGATGACAATAAATTTTTGTTCCGAAAACTTGTGTGACATTGCAGGGACGCGAAAGGCTCAAAGGGAAGCCGCTATACATACTGGTGGAGTCGCATTCGTAGTAGCAGCGCCACTCCGTTTCCCTGACATGACATTTGCGCCGCGGAACGGATCGTCAGATTTGTACGCGAGAGATCGCGCCCTCAGATTCCAAGAGGTTGTGACACAAGGGCATCTTCGATCAGTTTCTTCTCCAAGTAGCAGCAAACTTAGATTCCTCTCTTCTTCCTCTTCGTGCCTACATTAGGCTTATCATGTGTCATGTCTGCTTCAGTACTGAATGGATGGTTGTCGATCGCAGCGTGGGTATTTGTCTGATTTTGGGCATTCGATTCTCCTTCACTTTCGGTGCGTTTGATTCAGTTTGGTATCTGTAGTTGACAGCTCGGATATTGTTTTTTTTTTCCCCTTTCTGACGATGCGTGAGTGTTAAGACTTCGTTAAAAAGAACATTGCATCGATCAATTTGTTAAAACGAAGAGACGAGGACATAAAACTGCATCAACATCGAAGATGAAAAGAACAGAGGGACCTCCAAAGTCCTCACATGACTTTGTTTTGGTCACAAGTTTCCCTTCAAAGCCAAACGACAGCTGAAGAAAGATGCCATTTTCTTACGTCCTTCGTTTCTTCTCTCACTTCTCTCCTACCAGAGAGGCAAAACCGTTTCTGCTGTCGCTGTGAAACTCGGAAAGTACTCATTTCTCGCTTCCAAGCGAAGATGGCAGCAGCTGTGGAAGTTGCCCATGGAAGCTATCAGGCAATCAAGGCACAGGCGCCTGCAAGACCTGAAGTTCTGTCCATGCCACCTGCAACGCTCTGCACATAACCTAGACAACAGACATCCATCCATGCAGATCCATGTGGCCCTTTATCAAGCACACATATTCTGTGCTAACCAGCAACACCAGAAAGGGAACAGGAGGAAGAATACATCAGGACTTCAGCTTTGCTTTCGCGTAACTCTTCGCTCAGGTACTTACAGGTGATACTAGAACAAAAAAGCTTACAAACTGATGATACATAATTACATATGCCATGGGAATTTTGACCAAGTACAAGTAGAAAGAAAGCAGACAAGACTAAGAACAGCACAAATGAAAGCATGCCCCGAGCACAGCACCGACGAAAGTACATCAATCTCTGGATCATGCAGGATGTGGATGCGAGATGCATTTTACCATATCCTGGAAAAGGAGGCTACTGGATATAGAAGAACTGGGAAATATACGCCAAATGACAAATTGAATGAGGGACATTCAATGTTGCTTTTTCTTTTCTTTTCGAGAACATACAAAAGCTTTGTGTGTCTTTGCATTAAGGAAAAGAACAAACAAGTTCTTACAAGAGGTACGGCACAGCAAATCAATCATATCCGTGCCTCGAAAGTTACATTGGGACTACTCTAATTGCAAACTACTGGCAACCTTGGTCCACAGGCAACAGACTATGAGCTAGATGCATAACTCCTGCCACACACCACATCAATCGAGCTTGGATACGGCCCTTCATTCAGTGTTGTTTTGAAAGTATGAATACCCGATTATGCCCAATCCGGCTCTCTTGGATGCGGCCAAGATGACGAAGGACCTGGAAACCAGTAGTAGATGAATGTAACAGAAACTGTCTAAGTTTCCAATACAAAACAGCATATAACACCTAGTAGGTTTTGTTTCCAACAGATATTTTTAAAATTGTTGTAACATATTCATAGTTTCAAGATATTTTGCGGCTGCTGTAACATATTCAGATTTTGAAGATATTTTTGCAGCTGCCGTAACATATTCATATTCTCAAGCTAGCAAACTTTCATCAAGGATGTTGCTAATAAATGGCTTTACTAGTAACGCACCATAACGCCAACTACTCTGTATGATAGCTGACTGGAATGCAGGGTCCATATGGTTCGTAGCATGAGCTATGTAAAGTGCGATGAACTTCGAATGAAACCAGAACAAAACTATATGCATGGAATTATTTATTTGTTTAACTTCAACACTTTCAATTGATGTTTGATTCAGAGTAGGATTTTCTTTCTTATCTTGTTCAGCGATTGTTCGAATTTGACGATGCAGTTATGCACAAGAAGATTTTTTTTTTCATTTTTTTTAAAATCTAAAATGATGCAAACGAAATAGTTAAAAGAACATTTTGCACTAACAAAATATTCTATAATTAAAATTATCTTCAGTGATATAAAAGAATAAAATAAAAATGTATCATTTGAACGCATCGATGTTAAAGCTGCATGTACTCACGGTAAGGATAGCTTTGCCTGTGTTATCAAGTTTTAGCCCAGGCCCCTTTATATCAGCCTCCAGGAAGAAATGCTTCCCCTTCACTGCCTCAGTCGATGCAATGTCCCTTAGTTCCTGAACAGAAATTACAAATGGGTGATTTTTCAAAGTAAATGAGGAAATCGGATCAATGGGATCTACCCAGAACTTACCAAAGCTTTCTCCCATGTGTCTTCTGATAACTGCAACAACATTGAGCATGGTCAACAACCAATCATACCATAGAAATAGTTGTTTAGCAGTGAAAAGGTGGAGTAGAATTGTAGAAAAGAAAAACCTTTTTCTTAGGACATGCAACAAGATGAGCACTGGCATCCGCATATGTAGCCACCTCATTTATTGCAATGTTAACCTTCTCCAGTGTTAGCCTCCCCCTCATGTAGCTACAAAACCAATGGACGCCAATTGAACAGCACTACAAAGACTTGAAAAACAAAAACAAAAAAAAGAGGAAAGACCACTACTCAGTAGCGCATGGATTGGATGACAATAATATAGCTAATGATTGCCTCCACTGCCTATGAGAGACATGCGCAGCAGAAAGATGATGAAAAGGCAAACGAAGCAGATCTGTTGACCCTATGTCCTGTCTTGGCTCAACTCTAGGTAAATCACAAAACATTCACCTAGCAACTCTCATCATTTGTACAGAAATGAAAAGATGAGCATGCAGACATGCAGAATGGTGTGGAAAGATGTAGCACACTCATATAATATACATCACAAGTTCTCACATGGGCAGATGTAAAAGCACAAAAGAGCCTCTCAACCATCGACCAGAAGCAGATAAAAAGAGGATCATGGTTGCTATATAAAGCCAAGAGAATGAAATGAAGCTATCAGTGCAACTGAGAACTCACGATGACAATGAATCAAGCTCCTCGGTGGATATGTACCAACGAGGTGCGGGCCCTTTTCCCTTCTTCTCAGCAATAAAATAGTGTGTCAGACTGTCAGTTCAAGAAACAATTGTAACATCCGTCCAAAAGAAATGTAGCTAAATCAGTGCATAGCACACAAGATCAAACATATTTACCTTGGGAGCTGCAACTGGCTCCTCCTTAATCTTTAAATCACAATCAAGAACTTCTGGAACAGCTGAGCTGAAATTGAAGCACTCAGGCAACATCCTGCAACACAAACAGCACCATCCTTATCAGTTATCACCAAATGAAGGTAGAAACAACAGAGACACCTCATATCAACAAATACTTTGTCGAGTTCTGTTCCATAGAAGCAGCAAAGACATCCTCACGAATCCCAGATGGCATGTTTGCAAGCATGTGCTGCAGCTTCTGCTGTTGCTTCAACGACTGCTCCACTAGTTTCTGCATCAGGATTTGAGGAAGTCACCAGTAAGTTGAGAACTAGTCATCTTTCACCAACAGATTGAACAAATTTTGGTTTAGAAGGTTAGGTACAAGCAAAAAATTAGCCTCAAGAAATAAAATTTGTTATACTTCCCCCAAATAGGGCAGTACCTTCTCCAATTTCACCAAATATACAAATCAGTGCTATCTACAAAGCCCATTTCCCCACTCCAAAACAACCACCGAAGATTTAAACCCATCATCCATCCCAAGAACAGGCAATGAGGCAACATTAGCCCCATTTTTAAAACCAAACGCCACCATCAGTCCACAATTTGCATCTCTAGTCCCCCGATTCAGGGTAGGAACAAGAGATAAGTACAGAGTCCCTTCAAACCTTCAACAAGTCCTACTTGCATTCACTATTACCCTAAATGTTGTACCACCTCCCCCAAAAGAAAAATGGCGAGATTAATCAATCATAAAAATATTTTAACGGATCCCTTTCCCCGTTTGCTATTTACCCCAGCAATTCTGGCATTTTGCTAAAAGAAATGGCGAAATTAGCATAGGGAGCCAAATCAGAAACCCAAAAGAGAACCGGATCTGGCAATCTGAGGGTGTATCGAGCAGAGAACGATACCTTGGCCTTGGGGATTGCGTCGCACTCCTCCTGGAGGCGGCGGCGGATGGCCTGCACCTGCGCCTCCATGGCCGTCACCGACGCGTCGACGGCGGCGAGGTCGGGCACCGCCGTCGCAGGGAACACTGCGAACGGGGAAGGGAAACGGGTCAGGGCTCACGACACTAGAGGGTCTTCTAACCTAGGGTTTTGGGAGACGCTCACTGTTGCGGGCGAGGACGAGGTCCTGGAGCTCGTTGACGCGGGACCGGAATGCAACGGCCACGGCGTCCAGCGACGAGCCCTCCCGACTCGCGCCGGTGGCGTCCATGGGGATGGGAGAGGCCTCGATCGCTCGGGCGGTGGCGGGCGACGGGGAGAGGGGGTGGTTTGGGCGGGAGGGGAAGAGAGCTGGATTTTCGAATTTGGGGATTCCTTTCTTACCTTTTCTGTCCGTCTCTCTCTCTGTTTTTGTTTTTTTTAGATTACTATGTCTCTTTGTTCGAGAGGTGCTCCCTAATATAAGTCCAAGGCTTATCATTCGCACAGGACAATGAGGAACTAAATTTAAGAAAAAATTAGTATTGTTGGACCATATATAGTTGTATATGTCTATTAAATGATATACTATAATTATTCGTTCACTTTGTCAATATTAAAGGAGGAGTATATAGTAAAAATATTATAACATCTATACATTTGATATCCGCAATAGAGTTATATTGTGGGACAACGTTTCTAAAAAAATAGAGGCTTATATTGCAAGATGGAGGGAGTACTTAGAGCATCTACGATAGTTTGTTTCTTAGCTTGTTACTAAGAGGGGAAAGCATACTCAATCTAATAAAAAGAAATAAGTCTTTTAATGTATTATTTTTTGAGCTTGTATCTAAGACTTTAATCATTACCTACAGAACAAATTTTAGGTAACAACCAAGTCTCCTATAGCTATTTTGTTGTTTATTATGTCTTGCTATCAATAACTTGTTTCTTCATTGAGAAAAACAAGTTCACATTCTTTTCTCACAATCTCTCCTCCACATTACCTAAATGTTAATCCCTTACTAATAAGTAACATGAACTATTGTAAACACTGTTACTTCTATGCGTGTTTTAGTGACAATTATCTCTGTTTTGGTATCACTCCTCCGTGGGCTGAAGGCATGAACATGCATTCTTGGGTTAAAACGGTAAACATACTGTTACTATGAAAGTCTCTTTGCGAGAGTTTAAGCTACAGCATAAAGCCATGGAATCTAGGTATTAAGGGAATCGTTACTACTTTTGTTGTGTATTTGTATTTTCATTCTAAATATAAGTTGCTAAATAGTGGATGTATAAAAAAAACAGAGTCACTTTTAGAACCGTTGTAATACTTAATAAATCTTAAAAACCTAAGATAGAAGGGCATATGGATCCTCTTTTTTTTTTTTTTTGATAAAGTGCACACCTTTGTATCTCATAAGAGGCCGTGCAATGTTTTTACTACAATAAAATTAGGAAGTCGGTGAGATGTGAAATTCTTTATTTTTTTAGTACATCTCTAAACTTGTTAAGTTATGTCACTTAGGTGCTTAAACTTTGAAATTATAAATTTATGTCACTAAACTTGTTAAGTAGTTCTCTGAAGATCCAAAGCTCGCCACCTGGCTGTGGTCCCTTAACCAAAGCTACCGTAGCACTGATTTGTAATAAAACACCGTTAAACTCTACATGTCGTTATTCACCGATGTTGTATCGGAACGTATGATGGTACATTGTATGTTCAGATGCTAATTGTATATGTAAAAATCTACACTTTAACATATATATTGTATCAAAACGTACGATGGTGTATCGTATGTCCGGATACTAGTTGTGTCCGTAAGAATCCACATGTTACGATAAAGATCGAAGAAAGCTCTCACGCGCAGGCGTGCAGCGTGAGCGACCGAGGTGTGTGCCGGCGGAGCACCGCACCTTGTCGGCGCGCGCGGCGACCGAGCCGCCCGAACCGGCCATCCCGCCGTCACCGTTTGCTGCTCCCTCCGACCCTCCCCCGCGGGCTTCACCTAACCCAACCTCTCCGGTACTCACCGACGCGCCGGCCCCACCTGGCGTCAACCAACTCACCGTTAGGCCCAGCACGCGGCCGTACTGATAATGAAGCCTTCCGGAAACAACAGCTTTACAAAAACACACCTACCTCCGCGCCATATTACATCCCCAGAACCAAACAAACCAAAATAACCGAGCTCGCAAGGCACTGACCGTAATAACATAAACGTGGAATAACTGAAACGGAAACGTTTCCCAGATTAAACCCCGTCAAATGACTCCACCAGTCCACCTTAGTCTAATCCATCGCCTCCTAAATAATTTTGCCCCCTCCCTCCCCTCCTCCTCGCCCTCCCGTCACGGCTTCGCCTCCCCTCCCCTCCCCTCCCGTCCGGTCGTCTCCTCCGCTCTCCTCTCCCCCACGCGCGAATAAAGCCGGAGACCCCGGGCCCCAAGCAAGCTCCGATCCCCACCACACGCGCACGCACTGAGGGGGACGCCTAGGGTTAGGGTTTGGTTTTGCGCCGACGCCGATGCGCCACGCATGGCGGTGAACTGCCTCTACGTCGCCGCCGCCTCCACGGCGGCCAGCGCCGCCACGCTGCAGTGGTGGGCGTCGTCCCTCCTCGACGCCCCGCGGGACGGGGATGGCGGGGGAGGGCACTGGCTCGAGACCGTGCTGCGCTCGCACGTGACCGTCGCGCTCCTCGCGAATCTGGCGGCGCACGTGTTCCTCGTCCTTATCCTCGCGCTCAAGGTGATTCCGCGATTGGCTCTGTGTAGGATTTTTGTTTTAATTTTTGGGGGGCTAGTTGCGTGCGATTGATGCTGTCATGGCTTCGGATGCGCGGATGTTGGGTTCTATCGCCGCGGTCTACGCGATTGATCGAGCTCATCGAGCTGGGTTAGGGGTTCTGGTGGCTGATTGCGTTAGCTACCTGCGTGCTATTCCTTGCTGCTGTTGTGGGCCTTAAGCTGTGATTTGTTTGGGGGTGAATTTTGTTTAGAAAAAAACCTTTGTCGGTTGACCATTTGTCCTCATGTGGTTTATTTAACCTATGGTAGCGGATAGCGGGGAGTTGGCCCGTGCTGGAGGTGTTTTTGCAGGCAATGTGTTGATTGAGTTTGTTCACCCAGGATTTGCTGTTTGGGGATGATGTTGAAATAAGCTGAATGTGTGTTAGTAAGAGTGGAAGTGCTGCTGTCTGCTCTGGCGATTAGCCAGAGGTCTTTGGTTCCTCAGCTGCGCAATCGTCAAAGGAAAACAAGTGTAGACTGTAAGATGACGGAGTAGATGAGTAGGAACGATTGTGTTTGTAGGGATGCGAGGTACCACGTATTGATACGAGTTTCACTTAGTAGTTGGGTAGCGTCATGTTTCGATTGCTAGTATGATGGCCATAGACTGCTACCGTATTGGTGTTAGTTAGAAGGCACCAGTTGTAACTCATTTGGAGTAGGAATGCCAATGACTAAAGCAATGTTTATACTAAGTAATTTAATATAAAAGGACGTACCGCATCTCCTCCTTTGACTCTTCCCTGGCTGATTTGGACACACGCCTATGGTTGGTACTATCACAAAGTCAGCCATCGTTCAAAAAGCAGGGAAGACACGGAAATATAGTATCATTCGTTGAAAGCAGCATAACTATTGTTATCTACTCTTGGTGCCTTCCATAATTTAACCTGAAATTATATTATCTGAGCATTTGGACTTCTTTTATTAGTAAATTTCAGTAATGCAAAATCCTCTCTTTAGACTTTAATGCGTGTGCTGCAACTTAGCTATATATTCAGCATGTCTGTCTTCTTATTGTTAATAATGCATCAGTGTTAATGTTGTTTTTCTTCTATGCAGACTCTATTTTTTGTTCGGTTAACTTCTTCAGAGACTAGAAAAGTGTTGGAACACATTATTAACTATGTAATTTACAAGGTAATAACTCTCTTTCTCTCCCTCTCTCAATTTTATGTCTTTCTTCCATTGAACTCTCCGTATGTTTTTACTGCTCCCAACAATCTTCCTGCTGATAAACTTGCTCTGCTTAAACTTGTAGTCCTCTGAACAAAGTATTTTAACACTATATTTTCCATTCTATGTTTGATAAGATGACACATTAATTTAATGCCTTATTGAGCTTCAACCAGCTGGATAATGAGCTTATTTTTTGTAGTGAAATAAAATGCAACAGTAATATTGTTTATAATTTTGAACTACTACCATTGCAAGGATCATGCTACAGAACATGACTAGTTTACATCTTGCATTGGTACTGTTTGTATTGCAACTATATGGCACATATTTTCTGTTAGTTACAGTGTCATCCTTTATTTATTTATGTGCTTGTGGTGGTCTGCCAATAAATGACGACGACTTTTTTTGTGTTGCAGGGAACTTTTCTCCCATTGGTTGTTCCTCCTAATTCTCAACAAATAATCCTTTGGTCAACTTGGTTGGTCCTTCTTTGTTCACTGAAGGTACTGTGTGCAATTCTTACTTGTTGAAATTCTACCCAGCACATTAACTGAAATTTATGTCACATCCAGATGTTTCAATCATTGGCCAGAGAACGCCTTGAGCGGCTCAATGCTTCACCCTCAGCAACTGCATCAAAATATTTCCGTGTATATTCTGCATTGTTGCTGGTTATATCAACTGATCTACTATGGTAATATTCCCTGGTTAGTCGGCATTTGGCCATTTGTTCTTTAGAATTTTATCCACAAATGCTTGTTTTTGCTTTGCTTGTTAGTGTTATAACTTATAATGGGCCTCAGACGCACTTGAATTTATTTTGCTAGCATGAGTTGTTAGAGGTACATGATGTGTTACTTAAACTACCAATTGTTATTTGTTAATATTTCTAGCAACTTCAGTTATTTAGTTTTGTTCTCAATATTAATTGCCATCTTAGATTGGAGTTCTTGAATATTGATGTTACTTTGGAGTGTATAATTTACATCATGTAAAGCTTATATGAACAATTTTTTTAGCAAGTAACCTATGTTCTGTATAACCTGCATATAGTTATAGTACAGTGGACAGTGTTTGATATGTGGGAAGTAATCTTTGAAAATTGAATTTTTAACACGCATGTGAAATCATGCATGATGTAGTTTCTCAATCACAGCTATTTTATGCGTCTTTCGTAGTTCTTAACTAGCATAATCATGCATTGATACATAATTTTTTTTACTTCCCATGCTTATGCTTTCTTTCTTCCATAATTCGGTTATCCAGTAGAGCAAATTATTATGTTGAGTCTTGAGTTTAGCGTATTTCCTTTTGTTACACTGTCTTCAGATGCAGCTATAATATTTAATATTTTTTACAAGCTTCAGTTGTTTCTGTTCAACGAACTCACTAGTATTTTATTTATCTAATTTTTCCAGGATGAAGCTTTGTGTAGGGTTCTGCAGGTCATGTAATTCTAAGTTATTTTGGCTTCTGTTATTTGAGCCACTTAGTATTGCCTTTGAAACACTGCAGGTAATTCAACCAAGATTGTGGGAAATATCACTCTTTGTCTTTTATTTTCTTTTAATTAATTTTGCTGCCCAGTTGAGGAAACCAATTTTATCTGGAATTTTGGTGTTTATAAATGTAACAAAAAATACAAAAAAAATTATAAAGGTTTATCTGCACGTACTTGATACTTATGAATCTATTCATGCCTTTTCTCAAATAGTGTTTTTTTTGGCAGTCTATCATGGTGCATGGATTTCAGTTGTTTGACATTTGGCAGCGACATGTAATGGACAGTGGTGCGGACTATCTTGATTTCCAAAAATCTTATAAACAAGCAGCAGGTGATAATCTACTTTTCCTCACCTATGGTTAGCTGATGACTCATTTATAGTTTCTTGACAACTCTAATGTTGTGCATGTAATATATGATGTACAATTGTTGTGGTTGTTTCCTGACGATAGTAACCTAGAGGTTAGAAAAAGTGTTGTCCTAGAATTCATGCAGTCAAACTGTTTAACTTTGACCAAATAACATCTTTGTGAATATTTAGAATGAAAATGCTATGTGTATATTTGTCTCAAAAAATAGTTTCATAACATTATAATTTTATTAGATTTTACAATATATGACAATGCAAATTGGTCATCAAAGTTGCTTTTCAGAGACCATGCCAATGACTAAAATGTAACTTTTTTTTACCAGAGTTAAAAAAATAACAGCGGGTTCATTCGCACATCTGACACTAGTTAAGTTAGTTTGATCTATCTGTAAACTGTGTTTTATCGTCTGTTGGAACAATGTTTCAGGAGCAGGACTACAGCTCAGTCCTTGACTCCTTGTGCATGCACTTCTTGAATTCTTTCCACTTTGCCACCAGGATCTAATCATGCTTTGTATCTGCAGGATCTTTTTCTGAGTGGAGAGGTAAACTTATCAGGAATTTTGGTTTTGTCATTGACTTGATAAGCTTGTTGATGTCGCTTGGTTATTATTCGATGATCTTTTGGCTCCGTGGTATGGCGTTTCATCTGGTTGATGCAGTTCTCCTATTGAACTTTCGTGTAAGTGAGACATTCGTTTGATGGCAACTGTTGATAAACCGTGAGTTTTTCATGGAAAAAAATATATGATGTACTAATTTGTATTCTTTTAAAACATTTACAGGCTCTTATAGTTTCATTTTTGAAGCGGGTTAAGACTTATATCAAGTTACGAAATGCACTTAGTTCACTCGATGGAGCACTTCCAGATGCTACATATGATGAAATTTGTGAATATGATGATGAGTGTGCCATATGCAGGGTAAATAATTTCCTAGATCTTCAGAAGCTCTAGGGTGCTTGACTGCTTGTGTATCTGATTCGTTTTTTATTGCTCCTGCAACTCCTAGGGACCAATGGCCCGAGCTAAAAAGTTGTCCTGCAACCATTTATTTCATCTAGCTTGCTTACGATCTTGGTATGCCCTGAGTTCCTTTTACTATGTTGCAATTGATACTTGATAGTCTGCAGTACAGTTCATAGGCTATGAAGAAAACCTTTTAAATTATTCATTTGTGTGCTCTGGAAATGATGCTCCTACTGTCTGTGTGAGGAATACAGGCTGTAGTTGCGAACATGCTCCATATGTCCATATTAATTGGTTACCTGATCTTGTGAATTCCAAATTAACTTATGGGACCAATGTCCTGATTTTGCTGTGGACTTAAATTTTCTAGTTTCTATAATGGGATGTGCGAAGAAGGAATTTTTTTGATATTGCTGAGTAGCGCATACTGGAGGAAACTTTGTAGTTGGTTTGATCTTTATCAAAGTGAGTTTGGTGTTTGAACACAGAAAACACTGTAAAATGTCCTTAAGAAAAGTACATTGAGTGAAGTCATGGTGGAGAGCCCTTCTGTTGATCTTCTTAGTAAATTACATGAAGAACTTCATGTCTTACCATCAAATGTATCTACATAAAATTGCATCGTCTTGTTAATTTTTCGACATATATTTTGTTGCTATGTGTAGGTTGGATCAAGGACTAATGGAGGGTTACTCTTGTCCAACTTGTCGAAGACCACTCTTTCTGTCATCTCGAGGACATACAAGGTCTACAACAGAAGAGGTAGCAAATGTTCAGCTAATTGCGGAACAGCTTAATATGGGGTTGAATCAGCAAAGGGTTCCTGGTCATGAACATACTGTTGAACAGCAGAATCCATCAGATGCTGTTTGGAGGTATGTATAAAAAAACATAGAAGGTTCTATTATCCTGTTTTTGCACCACTTAATGGTTGTCATAGTTCCGTGTCAAAAAAAGAAAATAAAAGAATGTAGTCATAGACTCGTATCGTAATCTTTTTTCATAACTAACGAACAAATGCCTCACATTACATTTGTTGACATCTTATCCTTGATAGGTGAAACTAGGTTCAGAATTGTCAGATTCTGGGTGGTAACTGGTCAGTTACCGCCGGTTATGGAAAGTTTGGTCCAGTCTGATGCTTAAAAACAGACAAGGCAAATTTAAACACTTTGAAAATTGGAACTTGGTAGTAACAAGAGGCATTGAAGCATGGTTATTAAAGCGATAAGGCGAGACGAGGCGACTCACTACCTTCTTACCACCAAAGCACTTAAGGCGCGTGGTGAGGCGACGCCATACACAGATTCTACCCTATTATGGCGGTCAAAAGTGGAGCTCGGCGAGGTGGGCTGGGCCGCGCACTAGGGAAGGGGAAAGAGAGAGGTAGGGAGGGAGATGGGGGAGGGCGGAGGTGGAGGAGGCACCGGCTTGTCGTCTTGATGTTGAAGATGATGTGGAGGCGGCGGCAGCGCTGCAGTATTGAGGTTGAAGACGGATGCACGATGAGAGACGGGCGTTTTGGGCTGTACGGGCTGTGACCTAGCTGTTTTGGGCCATATTGGGCCCACTTCACTTAACCTGCACAACTCCACCAAGTAAACCCTATCGTCTTGATTCAATTTACGCGGTAGCGGCGGCCAGGCGCAGCAATAGACGGCAGGATCCACCTCCTGCCCGGCCAGATCTACCTCACCGCAGGCCACATCGAGCTTGCATCCACCTCCCTGACGCTGGATCCATGCCGCCTCCACCTCCCCAACGCGGCGACGCCGGATCCCTCCTCCGCAGTCAGATTCCTCCTCCCTGCCATCCGCCGTCGCTTCCCCCCTGCACCTCCATCCTCCAGTCCAGGTTCTGCTGTTGCTTCCCCCTCCCCTTAGTCTCTCTCCGGTGTGAAAGCTGCCTCTGCTCCCCTCTCCCCATAGGCAGGCTAGGCAAGGCGAGGCCATGGCATGACCCCCCTGACTGCCTTACCGCTTAAGCGACGCTTGCCTTACTGCTTAAGTGAGCTTAGGTGACGCTTTAATAACCACACATTGAAGGGATATGATAACTCGGAAAACTTGGCAGAGAAAGAACTCAAAATATTGTTCCAAATCTTGTGATACAACACTAGGCCTAAAACTCTAATTGCTTTGTTAACATGTTCACTCGAAAGTCCCAGAAGATATGGTTGGTTTTGTACCAATGATGGCAGAAGCGCAGTCTTTCGTCATATAATACGCCTATTTGTGGTGATGACAGCGATGCCAATCTTTGATTCCTTAATCTGTTTGTTTTGGGTGGTGCAGAGGTGCTGGTCTTGATTCTAGCTGGGCACCACCGTGGTCGAGTCCTGGGATGGATGATCCCGGTTCCTCTAGTGCAGTGGGATCAGTGGGGCTTAGCGGAGTTCAGATGATGATGAGGCAGTTGGCTTCTGTGACTGACAATTATGGGCATACAGATGCCGCCTGGAATCTATGGTCTGAGCCAATTGCAGGGTCTTCAATTGTTCCATCCACTTCCACGAGGCCTGATGGTGCTTCTGCTGCTGGCTTGCGGTTCCGAGGCACTGCAGGAACAATTAATGGAAGTATGTCGGAAGTTATCTCCATGGTAGATAGAGTACGAGAAGTTTTACCCCATATCCCTGACGAGCTAATTATCGAGGTACAGTTCTGTTTTCGCTCATCTCTAGTTGTAGTTTTTTGTTGAGACACTAGCATGCACTAATGCTTTTCTTTGCCAATCTCATTGTAGGATTTGATGAGAACGAATAATGTGAATGCTACTGTGAATAATCTTCTGCTGATGCAATAATAGATAAATCAGCGATACAATATATAACTATGGTGTTACTGGCTATAAGTTTATATGAAAAGGCTGTATAGTTAAAGACGAGCCTGGGTGTCAAAACTCAAAACACTCTTGGTTCATGTAATAAATGTTTTTGTTTATTTTTTGTTCTAAATGGATAAAAATATGCCAGCTTTGTATATCAATTACAGCTGTATAATGTTGTGCTCAATATGATGTAGGTTAGTGTATCATCCAAATAAAATTAGATTTTACTTGGCATGTGTTGTCATTTATCGACGAAAACTACCGATAATTCTGAGATGTTGAGAGGCTCTTACGATGTGTGGCTATTTTTTTGCATTTCCTTGATTGTGTATGAACTATGAGGGGGTAGACTGCAGCTCTTTGTTGAACATTTGGAAAATTTCTATTCAATTGACATTTTCTATGTGGCAGCGCTTTATTCTTCTTTTTTTTGGTGTTGGCATATAAATTGCATATGTTCCTCAACATTTAGTGTCTGCATTAAGGAAACCAATACTGTTTCCTGTTGGTTTGCTCACCCAAATTAAAACAAGAACACATCGTCTAAAGCAAATGTTTGCAAGTGTCTTGGTAGTCCAAACAATGTCATTGTGTTATAGCCAGATCTTGAACAAGCAAGTACATATATAGCCATGTCTCATGAGATCGACCATCCAAACATCATTTCCACTTGATTCTCACCAGGATCCTAGAACAGTTCCAGAACTGCTTGCAATTTACATCAACGCTGAGAGATATTATCTGGATTTGATGTCACCGCCTATTTTCGTCGTATCTTTTTAATTTTACCTTTCCGGATAGGGTGTATATCTGCAGGTGCACAATTGGTCACGTGATCAAATTCCAATAAGTCCACAAATATCCTACATAACATTAGTGAAAATCCAACTCATGTCATTAGCTAGGCAATTGAGGTGCCTCACCATTTGTGCTAAGCAAGTGTTGAAATTGCGCGCCGATGCTTTCCGAAAGAGGTTCCGTACTTGTAAAATTGCATTGAGTTTTTTTTTTCTCTTCTGATTTGGTCGTTTTATTCATAATAGCAGAAATAACTCTCGTTCATATGAAATTATAAAATTAACATATCAGCAGGTTAGACAAACGCTACGTATCACCTACCATACTTTGAAACCACAGCAGGCCATTGGGTGATGTGGCATCGTGGGCACGTCTGCTGCCTTGCTCTGGGACCACTAATGCGATAATACCTGTATGCTTGAGTGTTAGGGGGCTTGATTGGATTGGCTAATTAATGCATGCTGATTGTTAGGGGGTTTGATTGCATTGGCTAATTAATAGTGTTATGGGGCTTGATTGTGATGCAGATCAACCTTGGTAGATCTATGTGTGCAGGGTTACCTAATCTTTCACGGTGGTAGAACAACAAAATACAAGTGGATAACGAATTTCTCTCCCTGCGCACACCATAACACACGAACGAGAAATAAGGATCAAAGATCCAGCGAGTAACTCCTAGCGCCACAGCTAGAAACCACACAGCAAAAGCAAACCCCTTGATGGGAATTCGCACGAACACGCTCATGCACAATAGACTCTCATGGCTCTTGGCCAAACAATACTCAAAATAAATTCATCATCTATCCTCCTTGTTGTTAACAAAAGGTTGCGCATAAAAAAATATTAGGAACCCATATTGCATTAGTAGAGGGTGTTTGGGCCGAAATTTTTTTTCTTCACGGCCTCCTCTTGAAGAGCAGCTTCTTCTCACTCTTTTCTCTGTAGCAGTCTTCGTTTTGAACCTTCCTCAAACTTGGTCACATCCATGGGGAATAAACGTATTCCTTTACCCCTCCAGATGAAGGAGTAAGCCTTGGTGCGCCAATCTTGAACAACTCCTTGATCCTTTTTATCTTTGCACCATGCATGGTTGTCCCAACAACAGATAGCACGATACCATTTGCATTGGAAAAACATCACACAAAACCTCACAAGAGTACTTCCCCAACGGGAGCAGTACCTTGTCTTGCAATCTTGAGCACACCCTTGAACCACCTTATCTGGTACGGTCTTGGATGTGGTGTAGTCGTCAGCCCCAACTTTTCGATGAGCTCGATGCTAGCAGCATTCATTGAAGTGTCGCCGTTGATGGTAAAATCAATGACTTTCTCCCCCACTTTGCAGCGAGAGTGAAAAAACCAAATCTTCCTCCTCCATTAGGACATTGAGATCCAACCTTTTGCAGCTCTCCTCCGAAGGTGTCATCGTAACAACATTAGCACCACCATAAGCAATCATCGCTCTGATACCAATAGATGCGGGTCAACCTTAATTGGTAGATCAATCGTGTAGGGTTGCCCGATCTTTCACGGTGGTAGAACAACTAAATACAAGTGGAACATGAATTACAATATGTAATTCACACTTAGAATACCGAATCTCTCCCCCACGCACACCACAACAGACAAAAGAGAAATAGGGACCGAAGATCCAGCGAGGAACTCCTAGCGCCACAGCTAGAAACCTCACAACAAAAGGAAAACTATAGATGAGAATTCGCAAGAACACGCCCATGCGCAAGAGACTCTCATGGCTCTCGGCTAGACAATACTCAAAATGAATTCATCATCCATTCTCCTTATCGTTAACAAAATATTGTGCAGAAACCCATATTGCATTAGTAGAAGGTGCTTGTGCCGCATCATATTGGATGCATGAATGCACATCTACCGCAGACCCAATTAGCTGAAGGTGCTATCACCCATCCGAACCGCAGCATCGACATCTAGCGGTTCCGCACCGCGGAAGGCACATGCAGCTATCCGGATGCGCGGTATGATGCGGCCGTGGTCCAGGAGCGCTGTAAGGAACACGCGACACCTGCCTAACCTACCGCGGTGTTATTTTTGCATTTTCAGATGTGCAATGACTAGATGTGCTAATGAGCAAAAAAACTCAAATAAAAAACGACCTAATGGGCCAAAAACTCAAATACATAGGAGATGCACATTTTTTGCTTTTGAGAAGAAGTATGTTGTTCTGAGTTTTGAACCAGTACATGATCTCCTGCATTGCATGCAGCACAAGTGCTCCAACACTACGGTCTGCGGTACACGAGCCACACCAGAAAGAGGGCACTCCTCCTAACCGAAACGGAGCTTGAATCAAAACTGCCAATCTAAGCTAATTGTAATCCAAATCCTAATAAACACTTAACAAACTAATACTTGATTAGCATCAAATAATACTTCATAATGCATGGGATATCAATTTGGAAAGAGAAAATCGATTCTATACCATTAAATAACTCCGCTGAAATGCCTCCATAGCCCAACTTGGTCTAGCTTAAGCTCGACCCATGCAAAGTCCCATAACTACCAACTGTACTCGAACTTATGTACGAAGAATTTGTACTGCCTGAATATGTATATATTCACATACAATACATGTGCAGTCTCTCTCTCTCTCTCTCTCCCCCTAGTATAATGGGCATGCATGTGTTGATGTGACGTCCTTTTTATTCTTTGTCCGTACATGATCCATTAACTGACGGAAACATTCATCACTACAATGATATATGGCATATATCGAACATGAAACGCAAAAAGATATGTAATCACACTGTAATGCGTGGAGGTCAAAGCTGCAACAAGCAAACAGATGAACGACTAAAGTAGATGTGTATCCAAAAAATTACAATCCATACATAACCAAACTGCAATAGATATAGGATCAATGACTAAAGTAGTTGTGTACCTAAAAAATTGTAATAGATACGTAACAAAATTGTAGTAGATACAGGACCAAAGACTGCAGTAGGTATACACTGAAAATTACAGTAGATGTGTAACAAAAACTGTAGTACACAGACAAAAATGCAATAGACACATGATCTTGACTGTAGTAGACATATATCAAAAGTTACAGTAGACGCATAACAAACTGCAGTGTACAGATACCGAAAAAATACAGTAGACACATGACCAATGACTGTAGTAGACATATGACCAACGACTGTAGTAGACACATACAGAGAGAGTAGTAGACACAAGACAATGACTGATCTGCCTAAGGGAGGAGTAGTAGAAAGAGAAACATGTATTGATTTCGAACTTTAAAGGACAATATCTCCTAGACCAATGGTCCAATTTTTGATCCGTTTACATGGTTGTGCACCAAAAAAAAAGTTTAACAAAACGAGCTCCGTATCGAATATGTTTTAGTGACATCGGCATCGGTCTACTGCACAATAGATGCAACATTACTACATATTTGTTGGAGACCTACTGCGTTGTCTCAACACGGAAAGGGTGCATGAGGGCCAGGAGACGTGCAGGAGACCTACTGCATTTTCTGGACATGGAAAGGGTGCACGAGAGGAGACGTGGTGAGTTTCGTTTGGCTGGCCTTTAACCAAGGTGGGAGGTGGGTTTTAGCCCATAGGAGAGGGTGGGGAGTAGCATAGCTATTCTACACTAGGGTGTAGGATAGTATTGCTAGATATATATATTCTTCACCGACAAGAGAACTCGAATTCTTTGATACGAGGAAAAGGCAGCGTGACTCATTGGTTTAATAATTTCTATATTACATGAACAAAATACATTCTTATGGCCAACAAATTGGGTACATACACCTTACAAAGATTGAACGAGCAGAAGAGAAAAATAAGCATGAACTCAAGGACCAAACATCACGAAGTAGCACTTGCACATTAATGTCTGAACAATTTATCCCCAAAATAGCATATGGAACGAAAAACTTGAGGTCAATCAAAATGGTAATTTTTTTTTGCGACGGAAATCCCAAATTAATTAATTCATGAACATGGTGAGAGGTGAAGTCGGGTAGAGGTTTATAAGTACTCTTTTTGTTGATCAGTGTCCGGCTCGGCCTTTTACGATGTCGAGGCTCATCTCGCTGGGATCGGTGGCCTGGATCTCGCACTGGATGCCGTCCATCTCCCTCCTGAACCTGTCCTTGGAGCTCGCGTACAGCATCTTACTCCTTGTTCTTGCTGTGTCAGGAGACCTGTAATTGCCATTAGGGGAGATTTATTTAGTACCATCTTCTTGCCATGGAGGTGTATCTCACAATGGAGTAAAGCTCGATCAATTTGAGGTGTATGTATTGCATGCCACAGTCGCAATTTGAGCAAATGAGCATAGACATATATAGGGCACGTGCGTACCAGGAGAAGAAGAAGATCTTGCTCTTCTGGCAGTTCTCGTTGGTGACGAAGTCGAGGTCGTAGACGGCGTAGCGGCACTCGTCGGCGGGGAGGCTGGCGGCGAAGTCGTCGTAGCCCTCGCTGGTCTCCCCGAGGCGGTCCACCTTGATCTCCATCGCCTTCTCGTCGATCCTGAACACGATGAACCGGAAGCTCCGCCGCGCTTTGAGGTCCAGGAACTTGATCTTGCACTCGTCGTTCACCGCCAGGCCGGACGCGGAGTTGGCCTACATGCATGTATGATTAAGCAACTCACCTTAATTGATCAAGAACTAATCAATGCAACCGCGCGCGCGAGAGAGAGAGAGAGATTACCATTTGTGTATGCTCCAAGGATATGCTCTAAGGCTCCTTGTGCAATGTGAGAGATCGAGCGAGTTGGAGCTTGGGGAGGTGTTTGTTGCAGAGGAGAGGGAGGGAAGGAAAGGTTCGCGAGAGCCGAGAGGAACGCGGCGGGGGAGGAGAGAGAGAGATATTAGGGAGGCAGAAATAGAGGAGGAGAGAGAGAGAGAGAGAGAGAGAGAGAGAGAGAGAGAGAGAGAAGCATGCATGCACTTGGTTGATGCCACGACGCCACGTCTTGTGGGATCGCGCGAGGCAACGTTTGACTTGGTCCCTCCTTGTTTATGTTTAGGCATGCAACCAAAGCAAAAACATGCTCCCCACAACCCCTTGATTTGTACAGCTCGTTTGCATCACAGCAATTTTTTTTAGTAAACTGCATAATGTACCATTTAAATTGGTTTGAGTTGTACAAAACACTGTGCCTGTGTTTAAGAAATCTTTGGGCATAATATCATATTATCATGTATGATGACATGTTGTTGCGCTTTGCATCACCTCATTCTTAGGACGCCACGCTCGCGCCACACTAGTAGGGAGTGAGAAGGACTCCTTCGAGATAGGGCAGCGAACATGGCTGATGGTACAGGACCGTGGACCCTTCTATGAAAGCAAAATTACCGGTGGCTCGACCGAACAGGCCCTACCGCTTCCTCGACCACATGTCGGTGAGAGAAGAGGAAGAGATAAGGCTAGAGACTCACTCACCAACCCTATTCTCTACCGTGTGCGGCTTGGGGAGCTCCCGGGCGAGCGGCGGAGGCGCAGGAGCTAGGAGGCACTGACGGCTCGTGCGCTTCGGGCGCCGGCTGTTGGTTGCAGCCGCGTCGTGTTCCCTGCTTCCTCCTCTCTCCATTCTTCACCCTGGCACACAATGAGATTTTTTTCCCTTTTTGGTTCTTCCTCTTTTCCGATTTGATTTCGGTTTTGGGCGGTGGGAGCTGCTGCGCTGCTATGGTTGGTCACGACTCCGATGGCAGTGAGATCCGGCTCCTCCTTCTTGCACACTCCCCATCGGTTCCTTACGCCATCTCCCTATTGAGGTCGTAGTGAGGAAATTGGGGCGTTGCGCCATTGAGGCTTGGACCCAGCCGGCCCAGGATTGATTTGTGAGCGAAGGCTTCGGATCAGTGGTGATTTTTGCTCCTTGGTGCATTCGGCCGGTGCATCTCGTTGTTGATTCTTGTGCGACATTATTCCCAGTACCTCGACTTCACATTTGTTGTGTCCCAAATTGTGAAGAGCGGTATTGTATCTCCAACGACCACATCCTTCACCACGGCACAGCGGGGCGATTGGTTTTACGAGACAGCGCATTTCGCGTGCCTTGACCGGTTTACTACTCGGTGACTTTGAGTGCCATCCGCATCGTGAGTATCACTGTTTTTAATTTTCGTATTACTTGGTATTGTGTGTTGTGCTAGTTGAATTACATTTTGTAATTTTTACCTAGTACTGGGAGACATTGCTAAGTGATGATTGTGGGATTGGTTGAATGCTCGATGAGGATAATTGTTATATTGTGAAATTGACTTGATAACTAGATCAGACTTGATCTAATTGTGTTGCTTACTGTTGTCAATTTATCACTAGCAATTTGGTTCTGATACTTTTTGTATTTCGGTTGTGACTAAATTGAATTTGATCATTTTGTTATGTGGTCTTGTTGATCTTTTGTTACCCGATAGGCTTACGTGTTGAAATATGTGATCTCTTTGCACTGTGAGATAATCAATACCCTGTTTGCCAAAGGACTAATGTGCTGATATTGTGATTCCTTTAGCACTGTTAATCAAATGATCCTCTATTGGCTGAAAGTATAATTTACTATTTATAAGATAATTCTTGACATATTAGTAAAGCATTAATTTGAAATCAAAGTCTGATTTATTATTGTCATATTTAATTAGTGAAGAATATCGACAAAAGTTGTGAGGAGGCCAATATTTAATTTTGAGCAGCACAACATCTAAGAGCAACAAACATTCAAATATGAGTATTATGTTGATTTTGGTGGTTTTCTAGTTCTATGTTTTGAGCATATTATCTTGTTTACATGACATGAAGAAATTACATGTTTATATGTCATTTTTATCATTTATATGCTGCTGGAAATATGCTTTAATTATGATAATTGCTACTGGAATTATATATGAATATTAACTAAAACTGCGAATTTTACAGCAATTTAGAAAACCAATAATTGAAGAAACGGCTTCCTCGTGTGATGTTGTTAAGCCAGAAGTATTTGACGGTGCCAACTTTAAATATTGGCAGGCTAAAACAAAACTATGCCTGATTGACCTTAGACTTTTCTAGGTCATTTCAAATCCTCCAATGTTCCCATTGGAAACCGCTGCTATGACACGTTGGGAGGATCTGAACAATTCAGTTTTAGCTCATTTGTTAGCCATCCTATCCAACCGGCTGTTCGATATGTACCTTAACTTCGAAGATACTAAGCAACTCTAGGACGAACTTGATGAAAAATATTCCGAAGGGGGTAATGGGAATGGGTCATTCATAACAGCTACATACTTGAACTGTAAGATGTTTGGGGGTCAGTCGGTATTGGTGTAGCTTCATGAGCTGCAACTCCATGTACATGACTTAAGTCAGTATGACTGCATCCTACCAGAGAAGTTTCAAGTGAATGTCATCCTTGCTAAGTTATCGCCCTCGTGGCGTGACTTTGTGACCGCTCATAGACATATAAAGGAGTGCTTGACTCTCAATGAGCTGTCAGCTGCTATTAATATCGAAGTGTGTGCAAGAGCTGATGATGATACATGAAACGCTCTAGTTTAGGCTCATCAGGTGGAGGTCAAGAGTGTTGAAGGCTTTGGGAAACAAAAGTTCAAGAATCAACCCCAGAATAAGCTCAAAGGAAGGAAAATTAAGAAAAAGAATGAGGAAATTGTCTGCTTTGTTCGTTGAGTGGTTGGTCATAAAGCCAATCATTGCAGCAATCGTAAGGGCATGGGTCTTTCTCCTGGTCAGCATAAAGGCCATAAGGCTAAAGTGAATATCACACTGGCTAATTCCAGTTTAGAAGGATATGTACCTTATGCTTTTATGACAAGTCTATTTATTGATTGTTGGATTAATACATGTGCTACTACACATATATGTGTAGATCAATCTTGTTTTTCTTTATTTCAGGGTGAAGGTGGTGGATCTGTCCTGATGGGGAATGGAGCCGCTGCTACAGTACGTAGGATTGAACAGGTTTGCTTGAAGCTCACTTTAGCCAAAACAATCATCCTGTAAGACATGATGTACGTACCTACAATGACTCGTAATCTGATAAGTGAGTTTATGCTCTAGGTAAGGAATAAAATTTGTATTTGAGTCTAATAAGATCGTATTGATCAAATCTAATAATTTTGTAGGCAAATGTTACATAGCGGGCAGGTTCTGCTTGTCAGCGTGTCACTGGCCATGATGCCCCATGGCCACACCAAGAATACCCGCCGTTCAGTTTTTCTATTTTGTTTGCCTACTAGTGTATGCCACTTATTCGATTATGTCCTATCTCAAAACCCCACAAAAATGGGGACAGCAAAATTGTGTTACATAATTCATGGGGTGACAAAGTATTGTACAAAAGTCAATGTATATTAGGACAAACAAATAAAAATGATGTTTTGGTGAATATTAGTAGCTCTATCCTTTTATTTTTGAATTTCCATTTGAGCAGAATTGACAAAAAAAATTACCCCGTGCGTGGATTCAATTTAGACTTTAAATATTTGTGGCTTGATAGATTGATATTTTTTGGGCCAATATGTTCAGTTTTTTATGACCATTACATTGACTAGTGCAATGATAAGTAAGGATGACTGGGAAAACGAGGAGCATGTTAGTTATTACGAAAGGACCGAAGCTAAAGATTAGAGAGCAAGAAGCGAGAAAAGGAGAGCAAGCAAGCCAGCACAAAGGAAACAAGCCGACAAACAAAGTTGGCCACATCGAAGGGTCAATGTACGATTTTTTAATAATAAATTTTAAGTAGAATTATAAAAGTAAATGCTCATTTAATATAGTTACAAAGTAGTATTTTATCGTCGTTCCAACTGGCGATAAGCCTTTGTCGCCACCCTAACGCTGAACAAACTGGAGTCACCGCACCCAAATCACTATTTCGAATGGCAACAAGGACCTCATAGCTCCCTGTCGCTAGGCTATAAAAGGGCCAAAAATTCGGCCCTAATTCACTTTTAGTCCAAAAAAAGAAAGAAGGAAGAGGAGGAAAAGGAGCTAGCAAAGTGATGTCCGTCCGTAGCGGAGGAGGAGAGAGAGCATATTGCAGCCTCCAAAGCCACAAAGGAAGTTGTGTGGGTAAGAAAGTTTATTTATGAACTGGTTGTGCTTTCTAGTGTTTATAGTCCAATGAATATCTATTGTGATAATAGTAGAGCCATTGCACAGGCTAAGGAGCCTAGATCACATGAAAAGTCTAAACACATACTTTGGCGATATCATATCATTTGTGAAATTGTTGAAATATGTGATGTGAAAATATGCAAAGTGCACACATATTTGAATATTACTGATCCGTTGACAAAGCCACTCTCGCAGCCTAAGCATGAGGCGCACACAAGAGTTATGGGTATTAGATACTTGTATGATTGACTCTAGTGCAAGTGGAAGATTGTTGGTGATATGCCCTAAGAGGCAATCGTGGAGATGATTGTATCATATCTATGTTTATGAGTTATAAGATAAATATGACTATGTTCATTGAATGAGTTATCATTTATAAAGATTAGCTAGTATGTGACTTGTTGATGAAGCTCTTTGCTAGTTGTATGATGTCATTCTAAAAGTACCCATGTTCAGATGTCATTGGTCGGGACACTAGTGCCTTATCGACCATCAGGTATATTGATTGATGACCATGCTTCACCGGTCATAGATATGAGGATATGGAATCAATAATGTGTGCACATGTTAGAGAATATGGTGTTGGATTGACCCCACCTTGTGACACTATCGAGATTGTTATGATTCTATGTGTCATTAGTTGGTCTAAAGTAATGATGATGTATAGTCCTTAGACCTGAGATCAGCATGGTTTTCTACATGTGTAACAATACACTTAGGGGGTTACCAAACGCTACGCCATAACTGGGTAGTTATAAAGGTAGCTTTCGGGTATACTATGAAACATACAGAGAAATGTGACTGGTCGGATATGTGATTTGCCCCTCCTAACATAATAGAAGTGATATCTCTAGGCCCCTCGATGTTGTCGGATAAAAAAAGTGCATGACCATACCACAAGTGGTCAAAAAGTCGACCATGTGAAGTTATCTGTCACTAGATCGAGAAAATATTGAACAGTCCATGGATGCCATATATCTCATATGGAGTGCGATCATATATCGTGAGGCAAAAGGAGAATACACAAGCAAGTCACTTAGTCCGACCATATATGAACTAGTCTTATGTGGATACATATTAGTCGTGAGCTGGTCGTACATGATCACTACCTGGTCGATGAGACGGTTTAGACTACGACAGGAGGTCCTAGTCCCTTGGGGAGAGCCATTGCCACCGAACGTCCACGAGTAAGTTCATCTTGCATGTAGTATCTTCATTGTTTTCCCTGCACACTAATATTTTTGTCGTGTTGCTTTCCCCAGGCAGGGTGTCCTAGGTACCACATCCTGGGCAGTATTCATGGTGGTGGGTACATGCCTTGGAGGACGTGATCTAGGAGGCTGACCCGTATGACCACTGGGTGTACTATGGCTACATTGAGTGGTACAACGCTTGGACGAGAGTGCGTTGTGTCCGGGTCGTGGATGACTCACTGCCACACGTCGCCGCGACGAGCGACACCTACCCACGCAGTTGGACTTTGCATTCCACTGCTTGGTACATAGAGAACGCTTTATAGTATTTATTTACTTGTCATGTTTTTACATTCTAACTTGTTCTTCATGCCTAACAGAGCGATCTCGGATGGGAGGTGCACTCGAAGGCAATCTTTGTTCTATCCCGGATCGGGGACCGTCAGGACATGACGATGCAGGAGCTGAGAGATAACATGCTCCAGATCAGGGACAAGGTGGGGCATTGTCGGACCCAAGAGTCACACCCCCAGATCCTCTGTGTATTCAACACTAGTCCCTGGAACAGTAGATAGTGTATACAATAAACAAATATGGTAAAATCCATAAAACACATAACTTTATAAATAAATATCAGAGTTTATTACAAGAAAAGCTTACAAGCCAACAATAAAGAATACAGTGAAAGTCGAAGAAGAAGTAGCAGAGCCTAGCTAATCTACCACATGCAATCGACTAGGGAAGCGACCTATTCATTGAGATCCTCAGCAGTTGCGAAGTCCTTCTCCTCTAAAATAACATTTTATTAAGCAATGGTGAGCAAACAAATGTACTCCACAAGTTACACCCATAACAGAGCTAATGCATGCATGTATATTATGAAAGGAAGGCTTATATGGTTGTTTTGTACAAAGCTGTATTTTCAAGTTTAAATATATGTACTAAGTTCCGAAGCACTTTTAACTTATAACTAGAAGTCAAACTTTTATTTTAATTCATCAATTCTCAAGTGTAGGATAAACCTCTATACACAAATGGTGAAGGACTAACCCCCTTACAACAGGCTTTCTGCCCAAATTTTCCCATATGGAATAAATATCCATGAAATCATTTTTGTCAAATCATTTTTGAAACAAAACCATAGTATAATCCGCGAAAAGATTTGCTCAGCATGTCCTTGACTGTGGACACGACTATTCGAATAGTTTTTACACTCTATAGAGGTTGTACAACTTTACCCACAAGAGATAATCGACTTATAATGTCCACTTTACACACTTCTAAAGTTGCGCGACTAAGTGATTATCACAATAGCCCGCCCGATGAGCTTAACCCCAGGTCATGGACATCATTTACCATCGACCCAGAGCTCACCGTTGTTGGGGATAACCTGCCCTTACATGGATGTCTATTACCATCGCCCAAAGCAAGCCCCACAGACATGCACGTCATTTGCCATCATCTGCACGACCCAAAGATATGGACGTACATTTACCATAACCAACTACAACATGCGTGCTTATTGCTTGGACTCAGCAAATTATTCAGCTAGGTCCATCCTAAATAGGACATGTGGTTGTACGGAAGGGCTTTACAATCTGTAGTTCGCAGACTAATGGTCCTTAATTGACTAGGTGACTTCCAAAACAATCCCTGGGCCTTGACTATTTGCTGAGAAAAGCTCGTGCATAAACTTGCACCCACCAGCTATCCATTTTGCTCAAGTCTAAACTATTTTTTTCATTTTATTTTTCTTTTCGAAATCATTTGCAATATTCCGATGGAAAACCAATGCCACAGACTCATTTTTTAACAACATTTGAATTTTTGGCTAAAATTCTCCAAATTGAATATTTTTTTGGTCTCAGCAGGACTAAGCGTATTTTTACACAATATTATCTTGTTAATACTATTGTATTAACCAGAGTTTTATCTAGGGCGACAACGTATAAGCGATTCGATGTCCAAGATTTGTCAACTCTAAGATTAGTAAATCAACCATCAACATTAGAATCATAAACTCCAAATCAATCTATTATGCCTATTGACCTAAAACATCATTGTTTACATTAGTCCATAAACAACTGTAGATCAACTAAACACTACTATTCAATCAACTCCACTAATTTTATCAATTCTCTATAATTCAACCAGTGCACCTGAAATCCATTCATAACTTATTATAACAATTCAACTTCATTCTTTATTCATCACCTACACTCGATCAGTTTGTCAATACTGAATTTCCAACAATCACTAATCATACATTTATTTTTACTAAGATTTCTATTAAATCCAATTTCTCTATTCAATTATATCCAATATAACCAAATTATCCAATTAATTCCATAAAGTTTACACACATTTCATGATTCTACCAATCCACCAAAATTAACATCATGAATTGCTATGAAAAATCGAACCTCTTTGTATTCTAATCACCAACTCTACTGGATCAATTCGTCAATACTAATTCTTCAAAAATTACTAATAATCCATTTATTTCAACTGATATTTGGTCTAAATCCAATTTATCCTTTCTACCGTAGATCAATACTAATTCTCCAACAATAACAACAATCAATTTAGTTCCGCCAAGATGTCCTCCTTCATTTTAATTCAAAAGTAATGTATTCCTATAATATAATATTCAATAATAATGTATTCCTATAATCCTTCACAATCAATGTGTATCCACAAATATACCTTTGTTTCCTTCAATTTATGAAACCATTATCCATTCTTTTCAATTTCTTACTCCAAAATATATCACACCCAGAATGATTATCTATACTACCTGTCTTGATAAAAAAAAATGGCTATACATGTGTTGGGATTTAGCTAAAATTTAAAGATAGGAATTTAAATTACTTTGAATGAAATAAGCATCCAATAATAATTTAAAACAAAATATATAATTTAAAATAATGGGATCAAACATGATCAAAGATATAACTTGCCTTGCTCAATTGATTTGTTGTTCTGAAACGACGTAGAAATCTATATGTGAAAATAAACCAAATTCAAACAAAATTAAAATAAAATATTTTTGATATAGATAGCTATATACTGATTTTAGATGAATTTATAAATTTGAATCACTTGAATTGGAGCTCGAACGACGGAGAACAAGCTATTGGAAGATTCAAATTCACATGAAATGATAGAATTGGAATTTCTGAATTTAAGGAATTATTTTTCTAAAGAAAAATCAGTTTACTACATTAGCATAACGTCAGCAAGCCTTTTTGATTTTCCATCCAAATTGATTTTTAAAGAAACAGAAAATGCCACGTGTGTGCACATGTGGGCATTGACTGGGCAGCTACTTGGGCAAGGGAGCTGAGGTGGCGGTGACACGTGGCATGACGTGGAGATGAGGTGGCGGGCGACGTGCGGAAACCAAGTGTTTCCGGCGAACAGTGGTGAGTTGGCCGTCGGCGATGGTACCAAATGAAAGAGGAGAACGTGGAGATTGTGATGCTCACCTCCTCGGTAGTTGGACGTGTAGGGTTCGCTGGCGGCGACAATGGTGAGATGCAGCATACGGTGGCGACAATGCTTCGGCGACGTTCCAGCGTGAGCGAGGAGTGAACCTTGTAGAACACGCGAGGGAGAAGCCGGTGGTGCGGTTGAAGGCGGAGGAGCTCCTTCTACGGCGGCGCAATCGCTGGTGGAATGGCGTTCGGCTGACGGCTGGAGAACTCAAAATCCAATGAGTAGGAAGGGAGAGAGGAGTAGTGAGTTGCGGGGATGGGATGAGGAAGGAGAGGGGCACCTTGTGATCCTATTTATAGTGCAAGAGGGGTGGCTGAGGAGGAGATCGAGCGCACGAAGAATGCGATGGCTGATGCGAAATCCCGTGAACTAGGCGCGAGAACGAAGGTGATAAGGCCGGGAATGGGGGCGGCAGAACAAGGGGGTGGGTATGCACATGTGTGCACAAGAAAATAGGGAGGAAAACAGCGGCGGTTGAGAAGCTTCGAGCGGTCATGGCGGACGGGCGTGCGGGGAAGAAGAAGTGGGGAGGAAGAAAGGGAAGTGAGGCTAACGCATGGGACCTAGGAGGAAGGGAGAGAGAGGAGAGAGGGAGATGGGCGGTTTGGGCCGGGAAAAAAAAGGGAAAATGGGCCGAAAAACTAGGTTTTAGCTCAAAAGGAGAAAAGGGATTTTAATTAATTTCCAATTTTCAAAAAATATAACAAATCAAATAGGCTTTTAGAAAATAGCTAATAGAGTCCACAAATCCTATAGAAATTCATAGAAATTCCTTGAATTATTTTGAACTTAATAAAATTATTTCTAACTTAAAGTTGACTTTTAATTTTTCATATAAATATTTTTTTTATTTTTGGAAAATAGGAAAAGCCTTTTTAAAATCCAAAAAATTATTTAAATTTCCCCTTTTAACTTTAAATCCAATAAAACCCCAAAAAACGTAATAATTTTTTTGACTCTTAAAATTTAGGAAATTCAAGAAAAGCAATAAAACTCTTTTAAATTCCAGAAAATCCAATAAAATAATAACTTTATTAATTTTCTTTATGGTAACAGAACTTTGGGATGTTACAGGCATGTTGTTGAGCTGACGTCTTGTTAGAGGTCGAGTGACGTGCTGGACGCATCGTCACACACTGACGGAGTACGTGGACAGGGGGAGGGGGAGAGAGAGTACATCATGGTCGACACCCACGATGATGGCTTTGTACCTGGACTTACCGGGCGGATCATCGTGGCACCGTGTCAGCAGTAGCCCTACTTAGTTTGCAGGTACACCTGTACGAGTCATGTGAGCTTGTTCATTTCTAATTGATTTTTAACTAATGCCAATTTTCTTGTGAAAGGAGCTTCGTTCCATGCGTTCACAGGGCAGGAGCACTGGGGGACATCCATTCCGATGAAATGACCAGGTTGGTTACTACTCCATCATCGTACATCGCTTTTGTATTTGTATTACATTTAAATGTGTGTCTTATTGTTTGACAGGGCACCAGTACGGTTGGGAGGAGGGGCACCAAGCCACGTAGGAGGGGCTACATAAGGGTGTTAATCAAATCTGAATTATTCGGAATTCGAATTTGGTTGGTAGAAAACATGGTTTATATTTTTCTAACCCGATTAACATTTTCTCCCCTACTCGTATTCATATTCACATAAAAAATATGGAAACAAATATGGTATGGAATTTTGCCACCTGAAATGTTATTTTATTTGCACTATTTGTATTCGAATTCGATAAGACAATATACATATTTTATTACAATATGGTTAATTAGTTGGATGCGTATTTTTAGTTTAATATGAATTCATATTTTTAGGTGAAATAGATAAACTAGAATGATTAGGTGTGCTATGTACGAGGATAAAGTATTATAAATATCTTTCAAATACATAAGTTACGAGGATATCCGAATCCGATCGAATTGAGTTGGTATTCGATTCGTATTCGTATTTAATAATATTCAAATTAGTATTCGTTTAGAAAACATGAATTCGAATACGGGAAGACCACTATTCGATTCGCATTTGATTCGTTGACACCCCAAGGCTACAGGTCTCGTAGTACGATATGAACGGGTACCAGTTTCCGTGAGAAGACTGTGCTCCTTCGCAGCCCGTGGACGCTCCCAGCTAGGTCTCTGTCGGGGCTTCACAAATCCATGACACGCCTGAACTGTCGTAGCTGACACTGCCAGGGCTCGCCACACCTACTGAGGTTACTCGTCTCTCTAGGGTAGTTCAGACGCTGGACCCCCTGATGTACTTGCACCCGCAGTGGGCCCATCGGACGAGGGCAGGGGCCACACATGCAGTACGCCCGAAGAGGACCCGTGACTAATGTATCTCCCATATGATGTAAATATTAATTTTTCTATGACTAACATTATGCTTGTGTCTGGTTTGCGATCTCATTTGTTGTTGTTGTTGTGCGTACAGTTGACCTTGTGTGGGAGTCAGCAGCGCGACACTGCACGCATTGTGTAGACGAAACAAACACATCCTAAATTTAACTACTAAGTTGTTCTCTACTTAATATTGTGTTCTCCTTTTGAAAATAGTTGGTTGTGCAAACACTACTCTCGGTAACAACTCGGGTGCAATGAACAAACAAGGGGTTTATTACACAGTCAACAAACTTCTACTTCTTTAGGTACTACAAGGTATTACAAAAAAACTCAGTGAAATGCAAGAAAATACGAAGATGCATCCTGCCACCATTTGGTTTGGCAACATGAGTGTGTCGCCATTTCAAATGGCGACTTACATCTCTATCACCATTCTAATTGGCTACAGATACATTTAACACCGTTTGGTAAGCAACAGAGCCCTTGTCGTTTTTCCAACTAGACAGGGATGTGTCGCTATTTAAAACGGCGATAGAAGCCTATTTTGTATTTTTATTAAACAAATATTTATTATTGTAATTATATTTAAAAATGTTTTTTTCAATGTACGAGGGGACAGGAATGATACCAAGCTAGCACAACAAGCTCATCCATCACCAACTATTAAACTAGCTTAGGATGCATTGGAGGCGGAGGGGCACTACGCCGATAGCTTCGCAGGAGGTGGAGCGAGGTGGCAACGTAGCTTGATTGCAATGGTGGGGCTTTTCGGATGCTATGAATATGCATGCGAAGGGGTCTTGATTCCCTTCGTTACTTACTGAAGGGGGTTGACACCCTTCGTTTCTTTGAAGGTGCATTTTCAACTTCTCTTCCTACGTAGCTTCTTGCTCAGTCCACATGGACGGTGCCAACTATCGTAGCATCGAAGACTAGACAGTTGGTACAAAGTACACACTGTCTTAAGGGACTGCAAGGTGGAGGAGCTAAAGGCTTATGAGAGATAAGTGTGTTGCATTATAAATGAGAATGAGGGACCCCCCCTCCTTATATGCCCTTGGGGCCATATATATAGGGGAGCAAGAAAGGACATTTCCCTTCTTGCCCCACCTTATATTGATGGGAAAGTGACAGTTTGGTACATTCCTCTAGATACACAAAATGGACTTAGTCTATGCATATGTATGACTTTTCCTAGGGCATATTAAGTATTTTCAACGACCCTAGAGGGTGGGACACTCCTACGATAACCAACTACTAAACTAGGTTAGGCTTTTCCTAGTAGCGTTAATCCACTTCACACACCCCCTTCCCCTCTCCTGGACACTCCTACAACAACCAACTATTAAACTAGGTTAGGTTTTTCCAAGCAGCATTAATCCACTTCACGCACCCCTTCCCCTCTCCTTCCCGTTAACCTCCAAGAAACCTTCGACGATTAATATCCAACACGGCAGCAAGCAAGAACCACAGCCAAACAACCATGCATATGTTCCTCGCTCAATAGCCACTCCATAGGTTACTACTCTCTCTCTCCCCTCTCTCTCTCTCGCAAGCACGATAAATCAATCTGCTTGAGTTCTTTCTGACATCGTGGTCAAGAACTTGATCTGCTGCTTGGTTGAAGGATAGCAAGGTTACCACTGCCTTAGTCGACTCAAGGTTCGTAAGCTGCACATATATGATATATATCGATTTTTAAAATAATATTATTTTACAAGAAATTTACAAAAATAAATAGTTAAAATTTCTCTTTACAAAACTAGGCTACTGTCGCCATTCCAAATGGTGACAGTAACCCATAATAGTGCAGAGAGGTCACGGCTGTCAGTTGAAATGGCTATAGGGCCCTATCGCCACCCCAATTGGCGACAGGACCTTGTCACTATTTCAACTGGCGACCGAGACCTTTGCCTATTTTTTTACTATCTATTTTCGACAACATATTTTGTGGACAACACAATGATATTACAAAACATTCAGCACAACGTCATCACATTTTTTGTTAACAAATCACAATGATATTACAGAACATTCAGCGCAATGTCCTCACATATTTTGTCGACAAATCACAATGATATTACAAAACATTCAGCACAACATCATTACCTAATTTTTTTGACAAATCAAAATGAGATTACAAACCATTGAACACCACATATTTCAACAAGACGAACCTTTCCTGTGGTTGCGACCTCAGCATCCGCCATGTCGATCACCTCAAGTGGGGTGGTCGGATGAGATCCCCACTGTGCCGTCCGAACTGCTGATGTCTCCTTTATCCTGTGGATTTCTTGTAGGGTATTTCTTGAAGGTGTACCTAGACTCCCTACAAATGGATCACTTCTTCGTACGACACCCAGATTCTGCTTTATCCATGTCATTCTCGATACGTCGTACCTGTCATCGGCCAACCTTTCCCTTCAGCCTATCAATGTTCGTGGTCTGCGGCCCAGATAAGTTGCTCCCAGGTCGGATGACTAGTGAAATAGTTAACCACGCTGTAACCATACATCTCTGTACTCCAGGTTTGTATCACCTCCGCCTTGTTGAAATAATCAGAGAGGTACTGGCCGGGATGCGACGCCACTGTCGAACATATGGCCGTGACATGTGAGCAGGGCCTCTGCAGAAGAAGAGGCTTGTTGCACGTGTATACGCAACTAGCGTGACGTAGCGTGCTCTCGTGGGTGATCCTCTCATGGTTCGTCTAGCAGTGTCCTTTATCCATGTACAATATCTCAAAGCGAAGCTCATTTGTGCCCATCTTTAAAGTCTGGTGTATCTCACCGTTCTTTCTCTTCTACTCCACGCACTTAGTGATCATGGCGGAGTACAGTACCCTATCATTTGACATGGCAAACGACGCGTTGTTGCTTCTATCAACAAAGTAATTTATGGTACTGCGGATAATTGCCTCCATAAATACCAACCAAAGGGGGCACCTGGCACCGCACATGACCCAACTGTACACTTCTGCTAGATTGGTTGTCATGACACCATATCGAGCACCACCCCTGTCATGTAGAAGCGACTACTTCTCCTTAAGGTCATGCTCAATCTAGCCCGAGAAGCATTTCACCTGCGCCCCTATCTTTCTCGCCACACTAGGACCATCTGCGGGTAGCTGTGGCAATACTTCGTTGGTCTAATCAGCGCTTGTAGTGGTATTTTTTGCTACCTCCCTTCTATGCGCCCAGGTCCACTCATCTAGAATCTTCTAGAGTGCGTTAAACTTTCGCTGCTGGTTCTTGTTGCACAACCACTTGAACAGGTTCATCAAGTCCTTGTTTCGGAACTGCTTGTAGAAGTTTGCACCTAAATGTTATCTCATGCACCACCTACTTTGCAGATCCACCCATGGAAGTGGTTTGATCTCTCCTATTTGTAGCTTAATTATTGCACTCAGCAGGCCCGCATGCCGATCATGTATGACATATACGTTAGGATGGTCCTGTACAACAGAAATCCTCAAATTCCACCGAAACCAAAACCAGCTCTTCATGTTCTCGCTTTCAATGAATGCGAATGCCACGGGAATAACTTCATTGTTCCCGTCCGCCGCTATTGCAGTCAGTATCTGGCACGTGTACTTTCCAGTCAGGAATGTGTCATCCACGCACAAGATTGGATGGTAGTGTCCGAATGCATTGATGCATGGATCAAAGGCAAAGAATGCTCGCTTCAGTACCCTCTTATTGCCTTACTTCGGATACGTGGATTCTTGAATGTCGATATAAGTGTTGAGATTCCTGTCTTGTATGATTTGGAGTTAGCAGGGGAGGTTGTGGTAGGAGTCCTCAAACGTACCGAACCTTTATTCCAATACCTTCTGTTTTGCCCTCCACGCCACGACATAGCCGATTGTGCACTGGAACCTTGCCTCAATCGTCCGATTGATGGATATTGGCTCAAAATCTAGATTATCCACGATATCACCGTACATGATATTCACGATGAAGCCTGATGACAGGTTCTTGTGGGATCATTGACTCAGCGACGACACATGTGTGCGTGACCACTATAGAGCATTTCCAGTAGGTGTCCCACTTGGGTTGAAATATGGGCACTTGCCAAGGGCATCCCTCTATATCGCACTTCACATCGTAGCATCTTGGATTAGACTTAACGATTTTGAATGTACGCCGCACCGACAAGGCCTAGAATTTGATCGCCTTCGCACGGCCTCCTTGTATTTGTACATAGCTCCTTGCCCGATCTCGATCTACGTGTACTCCCACGACACACGTGAGCCTTCGTTAACGATGAGGTTATCGAACTGGTATGTGTTCCAATCAGATGGAATCGCCTACTATTTCCCAACATCCTTGTCGAATCCTTCATCTTCTAACAATGCTATGTAGTCCTGGTCTTCGAGATCCATCCTTTGGACTAGGGCTTACAGCTCCCCACCCTCGTCAGTAAGCCCACTAGCTTGCCTGACTGAAGGAGCTCCTTCCACACGGTCTTCATCGACATCATTAGTAACTCCAGAACCTTCGACCACTGTGTGTGCCGCACTGTGGCTGGAGTCCCTAACTTCTTCTTTGGCATCACTACCCTCTTCTTGTTTAGTCGTTAATGTAGGAGTAGGCTTGGCATATATCTGGGTCAGAAGGGCCAAATCACACTATTCCTCCCTCGCCCTGCGTACATATGACTGCCATGAGCTTGTTCCCTTGAGCCGCACTAACTCCCAATATGTGCCCTGTGGTGCTCGGTTGGTAAGACAACTCAATCTCATATCATACACAACATGGTCCAAATCGAATGTGTGAAACAACCACCACATCACAGCGCCCTATGTACGTTGCTCTGGTCTTGTTAGGGTCACAGTTGCCGATTGAAAATAACGCAAATCAATCCCCTCGGGACCCTCAAGAATAGTCCCCTGACCGTAGTAAATTTTAAAATTGGTGACGTCTGACATATTAAACGTACTACACCGTAACCAAGATTTCCACGATTATCCACATGTCTAAAACTAAACTACCCACTGAAAAGGATTATGTACATACTACACTACGTAACTATACATCTAAAACTATGTAATCCATTCGGTTAAAAAATTACCTGAAAGGTAGACGACCGGACGGGTAGAGCTTCGCTAGCTTCTCTCCTCCCCTCTACTCCTCTCCCTTCTGTTCCCTCTTCTCTTTCTCTTTTTTCTGGATAAAAGTGAGTTATGATAGAATTTTGGGGTCTTTTATATGGTAGATTGTGCCGCTATTTGGAATGGTGACATGACTTGCGGGATCCTGTTGCCATTTGAAATAATGATTTTTCTAAATTTTAATAATAAAAAATAATTTAAAGACTTGCGGGATTCCTATCGCCATTTGAATTGACAATTTTCCTAAATTTTGACATCTAAAAATTTAGGGACTTGCGGGATCCCTGTCGCCATTTGAAATGACGATTTTTGTAAATTTTAATATTTACAAATTTTAAACGGGGGATCCTGTCGTTAGTTGGAGTGGCGATAGAGCCATGTTGCCATTTGAACTAGCGACAGAGACCTCTCTGCACTGTTCTGGGCTACTGTCGTCAGTTGGAATGACGAGAGTAGTCTAATTTTCTCAAAAAATGACTATTTATTTTTACAATTTTTTTTTAAAAAATAATATTATTTTAAAAAATCGATATATATCCTTGTTTGGTTCACTTTTACTCCGTCTCCTAATTTACAAAGCTTTGTCTGCCTTTCTTGTGCTCCACCGTGTTTTATAGTTTTGTTTCTGAATTTGATGACGAAGGATAATCAAGTTTGCTCTCTTTTTCCCTCCTCTTTTTTTTTTCCTTTGATGGGCTGCTCAGTGACTGTTGATGAATTTGGTTGATAATATGTGGATCCAAAACCTTTGATTCCCTTTCCTCTTGTGTGAGGCATCATTGTTAGGGATAAAAGGAGTTCTTCAGATTAACTATATGGGTTGCAAATTTGTCATCATACTTGCTGTGTGCCCTATTTGTTTTCTTCTGAGGAAGCTTGTCCTTGATGTTTTTGTGAAATTCATACTATATATGCTCTGAGAAAGAAAAAGAAATTCTCAGGCTAAATGTGAACAAAGTCCAGATTCTTGATAAAGACCCCAACTTTTCCTCAGTCCATGTGTTCATTTCATCAATTCAACGCTGGCTTCATTTATGCCTTCTGATTAAGCTTGCGTTTTCTACGCAAACAAGTAGTACCAGTAAATAAACATCATATTCACACCAACAATTTCGCACGTAGAATAGCTGTTCTGCTTGTGAGATACTGCTTTGGCCGCGTTGCACGCGGCGCGCCAACTGATGCTCTCCACACGCTACGCGAGGCTTGCCAGCTTACGCGTTTCGCACGGCGATCGGCGGTAAAACACGTGCGCACGTTGCAATCGGTGATAAAAGTCTCGGTATCATCCAATTTTGCAGTAAAATCCATGTGTATCCTTGTTTTGTACATCAATATTTCTTTTCTTGTTTTAGCAATAACTTTTGATTGAAAGCTCCGATACACGAACAGTTTACACTGGTAGCTTGGTGACGACAAGAGTAACAGAATGATATAAATTTCGCAAGTAAAAATATCTCTGTGAGTTTAGTAAAAAGATTTACTGCATCGATAAAAGAGATTTACTACCACATTCACATAACTTTACTGCCATTTTTGTCAACTAGTATAGACAAGTAGATAACTAACTAGCAAACAATGAGTTCCTTGTTTTGTACATAAATATTTCTTTTATTGTTTTCGCAAATAACTTTTGATTGGAAATTTCGATTCACAAATGGTTTTCACCGGTAACTTGGTGACAACGAAGATTTACTATAACATTCAAGTGACTTTACTGCTCTGTTATAAAAAAATATTTACTAAAACCTCCATACAAGTTTACTACTCTGTTACAAAAATTTTTACTGCAACCTTCACATCACTTTATTGCTATCTTTACTGCTCTCGCAATTTTTTGATTGCTGCCTGCGTGTGCCACCACCAAATGTCATCTGTGTTGCTTTGCATCGACGAGTTAGTGTTTGTTGAAGAATGCCCTGTTTAGGATAGTGAAATACTGATTACAAGTGTACAAGTTGTGATAAACCGATAGCACTACAAAGACTTGAAGCACAATACTCCAATCACAGTACATAGCTTCAATGTTAAATCTAAACAGGAAGTTGAAAACTCAAACCATATCTACCAAATGGGAATACAGTGATCTGCCGAAATAAAGCGCACTTTTCTTGTTTATACTTTCTGTTTTTGTCAGGACTTTCGTAGTCTAACGACTTTCGTAGTCTAACTTTCAGTACCTGATATGCTTCAAACAACCCGTGGATTCCTACTCCCAACCTTTGATTCCTTGGGACCAAGTAAAACCTCTGGGCATCACCAAGAACTTTTCTCCAACCAACCTCCAATTGTCACAGCTTTCTTCTGCATTAACCTTTGCTTCTTCACCAAAAAAAATCAACCTTTGCTTCTTGTTTTTTTTTTGCATCTCTTGCTGCAACCTGGAACATTTGTCAAACTGGTAGTTACAATGCTAGCTGTAGTTTCTGCAACTACAGACTGTTAAATGCATATTGTTGTTCTTATTTCAGAATAAGGTGAATCCATTCGGCGGTACAAGATACAGCGGCAAGCCATCCTGAGCAATCTTAAGCTTGGTGTTGACGTTGTCAGTGCTGATGACCTCCCGAAAGAGCAGGGCACAGCCAACGCCTTGGTAGGGGTTGAATGTGATGATCAGAAGTTCCGCACAGCCATCAAAGACAGGGACCTCAACCCTGTTTGGAATGATCAGTTCTACTTCAACATATCTGATCCATCCCGCCTCACAGCGAGAGACCTTGAGGCCTATGTGTACCATGCAAACCGCAAGGTTCGCATCTCAGGTACATCCTTTGTCAGCCAATCTGATGCTACGCCCCTCCATTACCCCCCTGGAGAAGCGCACGATCTTATCGCGTGCACGTGGTGAGCTCGGTCTCAGAGTCTTCCTCACAGATGATCCTGGAGGCAGCCGCCAATGCTATTCCGAATCCATTCCAAGGGACCGGAACAATTCCAGATCTTGTTCGGCACAACTTCTGCTTTGGTTTTTGAATGAGAAAAGTCAAAAATCAAAACAAACGGCTGACTTTTTTACTAACTTTCGTCGAAAGCTCAAAGCCGTTAATATATATGGAAACCGGAAGCAAAAAGGCAGTGCTGAAGTGCTTCCCACCGCTAACGTCCCGAAAGTACCATCAAACTTCCCAAAAATTACCCACCTCATAGCTAGGTATTTAAGCCATAAATTCTCACCCCTAGCTCATTCCCCTCCCCATCTCCCGCCCCGTGCCGGCTCACACGCGATCCCGAGCTGCCGGACCAGGTAACCCCGCGACGGAGGCCCGGCGGGACAGGGGCAGTAGGTAGTCCCGCCTGCGCCCGCGTGGTGGGGTGGTGGCTGACCGAACCGGAGGCTCGGGGCGGTAGGTAGTCCCGCCCGCCGGCCGACTGTGTCGAACCACGTCAGGGGGAACGCGTCCGAGATCCTCGCCCTCGCCTCCCGCTCAGCCACCGCCTCCTCCTCCTTCAAAGTACGGTACCTTGTTCTTTCTTTAATGTCCAATCCAGACTAGGACTCACAAAATATTAACTAGATCAGATGGATCGATTGTTTGATTGATTTATTCAGTGTTTGCCAAATTTACCAAGTCAAGGCTGCAAAGGTATAAATCACCAAATAGTTGTTGCCTCCACGCTCCAATCTCATCCAGTCGCTAAGAAATCTCAGGATGATTAGGTACTTGTGCTCTCTCTGGTCAACCTTTCCTTACGTAAGTCGAGTTCTTTCCGGGGTTCCAGGATGATTAGATCCCTTATCTCAGTTTTTTCAAGATTAGCAAAACACATATCATACCTGCACCGCCAATTGTATTCCCTGCGGTCATGATGCATGCGTAGATGCCTCAGTTAAATACAGAGTTTGGAATAATGCACAGGCTCACTTCACTTTTGTCAGTGTTTTGAATACCATGAAGCAGATCAAATTGGCCGTTACTCATCCATGTATACCATATAAATATTCTGGTGACCTTCCGGAGTCTGAACTGTACTAAGTATAACTGACGAGTGGTGTGTATGTCGCTGCTGGCATTTCTGGAGAGACCTTGAGATTACTGGATGACCCCTCTGTTACATTGGTTTGTTGGAGAGAATCATATCATATTGAATTAAGTTTTTAGTTGGAAGGCATAGTGCCCAAATTGCGAAAAGTTGAGTTGGCCGAGTTGGTCTAAGGCGCCAGATTAAGGTTCTGGTCCGAAAGGGCGTGGGTTCAAAATCCCACTCTCAACATGTTTTTTTTGTTTGTTTATATTGCATTTGTTCTTGCAGTCATCTGAAATTTACCCCAGAATAATTCTTTTTCCTGTCATTTGCTTATTTGTTCTGGTTTTGCTTTGCCAAAAGGCCCAAGCTAGCTAGCCACAAATCTGCCCAACAGTTCAGTGAGGGTGACGAAACCACTGCACCGAAGAAGTCAGTCCATGTGGACAAGGGCAAGAAGAGAGCTAGCTATGGCTCTCCAAGTGGAAAGAGGCCGAAGAAGGTATACAAAGACGTGCAACTGAAACGTTTGGTAGATATTATAGAGAGGTCTCATGGTAGCAAGAATTCTGTGACCAGTACACCTGGTCCAGTGGTTGATCCTGTTAGGTTAGAGATATCTGAGATGATTGATTTGGTTATTGAGGCTGGAGCCAAAGAAGGGAGTGATGAGCATTTCTATGCCACACAACTTCTCATCAAGCGTGACGTTTGGTATTTGAAAGATGAAGTGGCGTATTCTACTGAAAATTCCAAGTTACCATGAGCACAAGCAAAAGAAAATTATCATTGCATAAATGACTTTGCATAATTTTATTCGAGATAGTGCTTTGATTGATAATGATTTTGCTCACGCAGACAGGAATGAGGATTATGTAGACGGGGACATGTCCACTAACCTCAGCGCACATGATGATACAGCTGTTATGGATGATGTTGACATGAACGACCTCCATGATGCTATTGCAATGGCTTTGGTAGCGTGACGATAGGATAGATGGAAGATATATGCAACATTTTGTATGTAGTACTTGCCAATTTAAGCCCGTGACGCTATTGCAATGGCTTTGGTAGCGTGATGATAGGATAGATGGAAGATCTATGCAATATTTTGTATGTAGTACTTGCCAATTTAAGCCTTTTACAAGTGACTGATATTCTAGTCCAGATTATTTTGCCATGCTTTCTGAAGGATTTTATTGTTAGATATCGTTAAATGTTCTTAAATGTCGTTACATGTTGTCAAATATTGTTTATTGTTGTTAATTGCGTTAAACGACATCAAACAAGCCATTACTGTCCTCAGGGGCATTTCAGACATTTCTTATCTTAGAAGCTGCAGCCAGACAGCCAAACACCAAATCAGAAAAACCCAGTCATTCAGCCCGCAGCCATAAAAGCCTACAGCACAGCCGAAAGCCGCTTTTCAAAAAAGCCACAGCTGTGCCAAACAGGGCCCCAGTGAGACAATTCCAACACTTACCACGATAACAGCACGGTCCGCCAAAACAATGGCCGTATGGTCTATTTGAATGATGTGTAACAGTGAAATTTTTTTTTTCAATTTTCGGCCTTATCAGTGGGGCTAGTAATATACAGTATCGAACAAATTTTTTCGGCCTAGTTTGAAAGCCCAGCCCAGCCCAGCCGAACGACCTTCTTCTCAGCCCAGCCGAACCCCGAACGACCATCTCCCCTCTTCGGTTTTTCCTCTCCCGTCAAAGCATTCACCCTAAACTCCAAGTCGCCCGCGCGTGGGAGCGATTTCGGCGGCTGCGGTGGCATGCAGTGAGCTGATCTGAGTTGCTGCCCGGCTACGCTTGCGTGGAGGACTGGGGAGATGCGGTGGGGATTGGGGAGACGCGCGCGACCTCCTGCCACAGCAAGGCCAAGGTGCGAGTGGTCTCCCACCGACGCGTGCGGCCTCCGGCGGCTCCCCCTGGTCATGAGGTCCTTCGGCGGCTCCTCTTCCCCCCGGCCTTGAGGTTCTTCGGTGGTGCCTCTCCCCCCGGCCGTGAGGTCCATCGGCAGCTCTTCTATTCCATCATTTTTCAATTGGGCATTTTGGTTTTTGGGTTGTTGTTTGGGGGTGGATTAGTTTAGAAATAGAGATTTGTGACAAATCTAGTTACATAAATGGGAGACTAGAATGTTTGGCTTTGGAGCATAGCTCTGTCGAGGTTGTTTAGAATTATCAGCAAAATTTTGTTGAAATTTTGGCAAAATTTTAAAATTCGATCATTTTTTGGGCCATCCCAGCCGGTAGAAATTCATAATTTCAAAGTGTAATTCAAAATTGTTGACCAATTTTTTTTCTTCAAAAAAAACGGTAACCGCCGGTTAATGATCCTATCACTACCCTCCGAAATTTCCCCCCTACCGGTAGCATTTTCCCTGTGTGTAATATCAATTGTGGTATGATCACATGCAATGTATGTGTACAGTCTATCAATGTATCTGTGTGCGCAATCTACTCATTTAGAGAATAGTGCAGTAAATACACGATAAACTCGGGTCATGACATGAAGTTTCCAGTGGGGCGGGGCAGGTCGCCAATTATTTTGAAAAAAAAAAGTTGTTTTTGCACCGGGCCAACAAGTGTGTCATGAGATGGAGTTCGCTATTTGAGTGTTTGTGTTCATTTTATAAATCATGATGTCTAGTGTTAACCCACCAGAAATGGTATTAACCACTGGAAGCTACTATTTTTCTCTTATCGTTTTCATTATTTTTTTGATATGCAGCAGTTGCACATGTAAGCATAGCATATTTTTTGCCAAGGATGTTTAACGATAATCTATCTTTCCAGTCCGAAGTTACTTATGTTCTCATCGACCCAGTGTCAATGAGATGTTGGAGAGTGATGCACTGACGCTTCTATAGGTCTTTTTTTCGGGTGTACATGTTTCATTGACTCAAATTATTGTCTAATCTTGCCAAACTTACAGCTAATTGTGTCATGCCACAGTTTCCCTTAACTTAGTTATGGCAAAATTAGCCATGAACCAAGCAGGGCCTTATTTTTAGGACATTGTCAGAGGACGATCTATTTAATAAAAAGAATTCACCAAGAATACCCGTCGTTCAGTTTTCCTATTTTGCTTGCCTACTAGTGTATGTCTTCAGTTTTCCTATTTTGCTTGCCTACTAGTGTATGTCACTTCTTCGGTTATGTCCTATCTCAAAACACCACAAAAATGGCGACAACAAAATTTTGTTACATAAGTCATGACGTATTACACAAAATTCAACTAAAAAGTCAATGTATATTAGGACAAACAAATAAAAAGGGAAAATATTGTGAATAGTAGTAGCCTTATCCTTTTTATTTTTAATTTCATTTTTAGCAGAATTGACATTTTTTTTCTCCAGGTGTGGATTCAATTTAAACTTGAAAGATTTGTGGCCTGATAGATTCAATTTTTTTTTTGTCAATATGTTCATTTTTTACCACCATTTACATGGTGTTTTAAGGAGGACACAAGAGAGGACCAAAAGTGCCCGGATCCTTTGGATACACCCTCATTTGCACGCTAACAAGTTGCCACCCCTCATGTTTCATCAGTTTTTTTTTCACATTGTAGGTTGCAACTCACTTTATATATTTGAAACAAATTTAGCACAATCCTTTTAACAATAGCTTTCATTTAGTTGCAATATTGTATCTGTAATTAGTGCTTCTAAATTTGAAGACATTTTTTAAATATGGTTGTGTGCGGAGCTATTTTATCATTATCTTAGTTCTTGTGCCATGAGCTGCAATGACTTACATTAATATGAAATAGAGGGAGTAGAAGACATGTACTCCTAAGGAAAATGATTGAACCGTTATTAATTCACACACTTAACTTACGTCACCTACACCTACAACTGATCCTCCCCACCTCCGGTCAAACTTTGTATACAAAAATTCCTCCCCCCAAAAAAAATATTTGTATAAAAAATTGCAAACTGATGCCTCTCAGATTACTAGTAACTGATAAAATGCACCAGAGACGATTTCACAAAATCCCCTCTTCGTTTTCAGAGCAAGTAAGAGCTGACTGCTGAGTGACAAGCAATTTGCATGGATTACATCAATTCTGGATTCGGATCCTCTGCAGTAAACAATGTTTTGTGAGAGGTGAACAATATTCTGCAGTGTACTGCAACAATAGTGAAATATGTGTTAGAGTGGTGTACATACTCTCTCTCTCTTGGCTCATATGACCCATGTAGCTCATGAGGTCTATGTAATAATGTCTATATATACCTCACAATTAATAAATAAGCTGCACAGCTGTGAATAGCAAAATTCATCTTCCAAATTTTCTAACATGGTATCAGAGCTCTTCCACCAAAACCCTAACCCTAATTCCTTAAAAAGGCATCGTGCTTAGTACACTCCACTCGGGTCGGCGGGCCTGAGCTATTCCTCTGCTCCGTCGGCCTCTTCGCCTTCACCCGACACTGTAGTCTCCTCCGGATTGTCGTCCCTACACTACTCATCACTGCCTCCTCCAGATTGGCGAGCGCAAGTGAAGGACCTGTCACCAAGTGAAGGATTCGTCGCCGTCCCGCAAGATCCGTCCTCTACTTCGCCGGAGAATGTAGCACCGTCGGCTTCTTCTCCTTTACCTGACATGGATCCGTTGCCGCCTCGCAAGATCCGTCTTCTGCTCCACCAGTTTCTTCTCCTTCACCAACACCGCTCGTCGCTGGTGAAGGATCTGTCACCGCCTCCTCTCCATCACCGTCTTACCCGGATCTGCGACCAAGCAACACGATGCCTCATCCGGATCCTTGAGCGCAAGCACGAGAGTCGTCACTGTCTGATCCGGATTCGCAACCAACCCGGATCTGTGCCTCATCTTCCTCGCTCGGCGCTGCCTCCTTACACGACGTCGACCTGGCCTACCCCTCTAGGATCCGTGACCAAGCACGACGTCACTTGGAGGTTGAGCCGCCTCGTCTTCACCGACCTCCTCCTCGCACGACATAGCCCTAGCCTACCCTCTTTGCTTCGCCTGGAGGTCGAGCCATCCGAGCTGTCTCTTCTGCACCACCTAATCCACGTCGGGAGCTCGTCTGCTGCTCTGATGACCCTGCTCTGGCGACCTGGACCACGCCTGCTGCTCCGATGACCTCGTGGGTGATTACTGCTAGTTTGCACCTGACCTACTTTATTACTATTGCTATGTACTGCTACTGTTGCTCTATATTGCTATTGCTACTGTTGATGCTCTGTTGTGATTAGTACTGCTGTGTGGTATGGCCAAATCTGACTCAATGTTTGTGGGTAGTTCATCTCTTGTGTTAACGGACATCAAGCTCGATGGGTTGAACTACCGAGCATGGACTTTCTCAGCCAAGACAGTTATGGTTTGGCCTCTCATTTGATTGACGATCCTCCTAATCTGAAGAAGGTTGAGTGAAGGCTTGGCAGAAAGAGGGTGATCATATCATGAATGACCTTGTTCTAAGTGTTAATGTTTCTTTGAGGATGAGTCTTGAGTATCATACTTCAATCAAACAGATGTGGACATACTTTGAGAAGAGATATGCTCAATCCAGTGGTGCTCTTTGCTTCACTTTGCTGAAGAACCTTCATAGTATTCAATAGTAGCAGGATCAGACAGTGGAGGAGTATTATAGTGCTTTCACTCATACCACTGGTCCTTTAGAATCTATGACATCGAAGGTTGCCCCTGCTTGCCACTCTTGTGTTGCTAAAGATGAGTATGCTAAGCAGCCGCTCATGTACCAGAGGAGACTCGTCTTCATTCGCTTATGCCTATCTCAGGATCCTCACCACATGCTGTCCTGGGTCTCTCACAGTGGTCTGGATATACCAAAGCGACACCCATAAGAGTGATGGTATATTCTCATTGCAAGAGCACTGATCATCTTGTTGACAAGTGCCTTAAGTTACATCCAAATCAGCTTGTTGATTATCGTGCTAAACATCCATCTGATCGTCATCGTGGAGCACCTACTAGGCCTCTGAGAACACTTACTGGAGCAATCACTACTGCCACACCCACACCTACTGTGACTTATGGATCAGTGTTTGTTATGATCTCAGTTGCACCTTCTGCTCCTAGCACTGCTCATCCTTGGGTTCTGGACTCGGTGCCTCTTTTCATTTTACATCAGACAGCTCTCAGCTTGTTGCTCGTAGGCCTGTGATTGATGTTGCATATGTTTACACTACTGATAGTGCACCTTACTCTACCACCCATCAGGGCATTCTCTCTACCTCTCGATTCTCTGATCTTGATGTGTCTTTTATTCCTTAGCTATCTATGAACCTTCTTTCTGTTGGTCAACTTATTGATATGAATTGTTTCATTGGACTTGATGATTCTTCTTGATTCATTCAAGATCATCAGAGCAGAAGAGTGATTGGTTCTGGCTATTAACGTAGAGGCTCTCCTAGTCTTTATGTCTTGGACACCTTACATCTTTCTTCCACCAGTGTGTCAAAGGCCTTAGTGTCTTCTGCTATGTCATCATCTCAGTTTTCTGTTGATTCTTCCTTCAGCAAGTGACATCATAGACTTGGTCATCTCTGTGGAGCTCGTCTCACCACTCTAGTTCATTAGGGTTCCTTAGGTCATGTCACTATTGAGTCTAATTTTTATTTTATTGGTTGTAAGATGGGAAAACAACCCCAACTTCCATATTCTAGTAATACCTCTCAGTCCTCTTGTCCTTTTGATTTGGCGCATTCAGATGTATGGGGTCCATCTCCTTTGGCTTCTAAGGGTGGTCATAGTTATTATATCATATTTGTTGATGATCACTCTATATATACTTAGATCTATTTTATGATACATCATTCTCAGTTGATTTTCATTTATCAGTCTTTTGTTAAGATAGTTCATACACAGTTTTCTTATTCTATTCGTATTTTTCGTTCTAACTCTGGGGGAGAGAATCTTTCATCAGCCTTTCATCAGTTCCTTTCTTCTGAGGGTACTCTTCTTTAGCTCTCGTGTCCTGGTGCTCATGCTCAGAATGGTGTTGCTGAGCGCAAGCACCGTCACATCATTGAGACTGCTCGTACTCTTATCATCTCCTCCTTTATTCCCTCTCACTTCGTGGGGAAAGTGTCTCTACAACAGTCTATCTCATTAATCGTCAGCCCTCTTCCAAGCTTCAGGGCAAGTGTCCTGGTGAGGTCCTGTATAGAGCACCTTCTCGCTATTCTCATCTTCGTGTATTTGGTTGTGTCTGATATGTCCTTCTAGCACCCCGTGAGCGCTCAGTCGGTTGAGTGTGTCTTTCTAGGTTATAGTCCTGATCATAAGGGCTATCGTTACGATGATCCCTCAGCATGTCGCATTCACATCTCTCGTGATGTGACCTTTGATGAGGGTCGACCCTTCTTTTATCATCCTTCTACACATTCCACTTCTTCCACATATTCCACCTCCTTTTTGTGTCTATCTCCTATTCCTTTATGAGACTTGTCTTATCTAGATACACATTCTCTAGCAATTTCACCTTCTATTGTGTCTCCTCCAGCTCCACTAGTTTCTGACACTTTCACTTTTTTCCTTTCACTATAGTCGCCGACAAATAGTTCCTTCTTATCATCAGTCCTCCTCTCCTACACTTGACCCTCTGGCCAATACCACCGATTCTGACGATCGTTCTACTACATCACGTTATGCCCTATGTGATCTTTCTTCTATTCAGGCACCAGAGAGATGAGGTTTTTCTCGTGTAGTAGCTGAGCCGAGTACCTATCAGGAGGCTGCTGGTATACTTGAGTGGCAGTTGGCTATGACAAAAGAGCTCACAACATTAGAGTGTACAGACACTTGGGATCTTATTCCGCTACCATCTGAAACTATTCCTATAACTTGCAAGTGGGTGTACAAAGTAAAGAACAAGTCAGATGATTTAGTAGAGCAATACAAGGCTCGTCTTGTTACAAGATATTTTTAGTAGACTTATGGTCTAGATTATGATGAGACTTTTAATCCAGTTGCTCATATGACTACAGTATGTACTCTTATTGTTGTTGCAATGGTACGCACATGGACTATATCTCAGATGGATGTCAAGAATGCTTTTCTTCATGGTGATCTATATGAGGAGGTCTATATGCAGCCACCCCCCAAGTGTTGAAACTCCTACATGCTATGTTTATCGTCTTAGGTGTGCTCTATATGGTCTCAAGCAGGCTCCTCGTGCTTGGTTTGAGCGTTTCAGTTCCGTGATTCGAATTGTTGGTTTCACTCCAAGTGTTCTTGATCCTGTCTTGTTTATTCACACTCCTCACCGCGATCGTACTTTGCTTCTGCTATATGTAGATAATATGTTGATCACATGAGACGACATGGATTATGTGGCTTTTGTGAAGAGGAAATGGAGTTAACAGTTTATGATGTCCGATTTAGGACCATTGAGCTATTTTCTAGGGATTTAAATTCATTCTGATAGTGATGGCCAAGGATGTCAGAATCTCGATCCGAGTCTTAAAGTCTTAAGACTATACGATCCTAGATTCAGTGGAACGATCTGATCCTAGATAGAATCTTAATTTGGTAGAATATTAATATCATTATGATTCTAGCAAAAAATTTTGTAGGATCTCAAACATATTTTATATACGATACTACCCGATTCTAACGATTCTAGTAATTAATTATTAAAAATGACTTAGCATATGCCCTTTTTATTGTAAATTTTCACCGCATATTCATTCATATATAAGAATTATTTGTATAAATAACAAATAATTTTTTGTTTTCACTTTATTTTTTGTAAATAAAAGCTTGTAAATTATAATTTAAAGCATGACATTATAATATGTACACAAAAATATATATTATATACCCAACTTGTGTTAATTATTATATAACAACGATAACATTGGCAACTATAAATCTAATTATTTTCCAAATGACTAAATAAATGTTAAAATCTCAATTGAAGATGTGACAGATTGAAGAAAATATAATATTTGGTAGAATCAAGTAAGATATTAGATAAACTATTCAATCCTAGAATGCGATCGGAGCACCTCTGATCCTATTCAAGATCTTGATTCTGACAACCTTGGTGATGGCTACTATCTCTCTCAGCATCGCTACGTTCAAGATCTACTTGCTCGCTCTGGTATGACTGATACACGTAATGCTGCCACACCCATGGAGCTCCACCTACAGCTTCAACCTACAAATGGTGTACCACTGACAGATCCTTCTCGCTATCGTCAACAGATCCTTCTCGCTATCGTCAGCTCGTTGGGAGCCTTGTTTATCTCACTGTCATCAGGCCAGATATTGTTCATGATGTTTATGTGCTCAGTCAGTTTGTCAGTGCTCCTACCTCGGCCCACTATGGTTATGTTCTTCGTGTGCTGAGATACTTGAGAGGGAATGCATCCAGACGTCTGTTCTGTACCAGTTCAAGTCAGCTCCAGCTCCACGCTTACTCTGACTCGACTTGGGTGAGTGATCCTGCTGATCGCTGATTTATCACTGGCTATTGTATCTCTCTTGGTACTTCGCTCAATGCTTGGAAATCCAAGAAGCAGACTGCGGTATCACGCTCTAGTGCAGAGGCTGAGCTTCGAGCTCTTGCCGCTACCACCTCAGAGATTATTTATCTTCGATGGCTCTTGATTGATCTCGGTGTCCATTGTGACAATCATACACCTCTCTTTCGTGACAATACAAGTGTTATTCAGATTGCCAGTGATCTAGTCAAGCATGAACTGACAAAGCACATTGGTGTTGATTTCACATAGTCTCATTGTTAGTAGTCGATCATTGCCCTCAAGTATGTTCCCTTAGAACTTCAAGTTGCAAATTTCTTCACTAAAGTTCATACCCGAGAACAGCATCGATTTCATCTACTTAAACTCAGTGCATCAGATCCTCCTAATCCACCTCGAGTTTGAAGGCGGAGTGTTAAGAGTGACACACACTCTCTCTCTCTCTCTCTCTCTTGGCTTATGTGTTCCATGCAACAATGTCTATATATACTTCTCAATTAACGAATAAGTTGTATAGTTGCGAATAGCAAAATTCCTCTTCTAAGTTTTTTAATCATATGTACGGGGGGCGATTCTACTGTAGCAGAGCACTGCAGCGATTGATCTAGCTCTTCGATTTTCGATCGGATAGTGGAGATCAGTACTAATACTATAACACTATAGACCCCTTTGCGCAGAGGATCCCAATCCATTACGTCTGAATTCAGACAGGTTACACTTATTTCCCTTGTATACATGCCTTGACATAAGACAAAGACAGCTGCTCTCTTTCCAAATGCACCTAAGCATGCAATAAAGTACCATGTGATTTTTGTGTTGACTTGCATTTGAGCCCAGGTCAACGTCAACTACAAGAGTAGTTGCTATGTATATCTCCCAGATCCGGACCCATGCTCCTGCCCCCTTTGTCCTGCACGTCCTTTTCTTTTCTCACAATTCATTCAAGCCTAGCCATGCACTGCCAATCTAGCTCCGTGGCAGCAGCATAGTACAAAGACAACCTCTTCAACTTAGTGCAAAACGTACAGCAAATAATTAAAGAAAAAGGAAGGGAAAATAGAGAAATATATCACAAACATGGCGAGGCAGTGACCGATAGAGGTGGGCATTGGTCCGAGCCGGGTCAGTGGGCATTGGACCGGGCTGGTCCCATCGGGCTTCGAGGCCGTGTCGTGTCGTGCAAGCTCGGCCTGGTCATCCTATCGTGCCGTGCCGTGCCGTGCCGTGCCGGCCCACCTCGCCTCTGACCAGACCCAGGTACGGCCCAAAGCCCGTCGTGCTAGGGTCGTGCCGTACCAGCCCAAACTCAGCCCTAAATAACTATAGAAGGCGGAGGCGGCGATGGCCGCGGCGATCGCCATCTTCATTCCTCTCGTATCCGTCTCATTAAAAACCTAGTTAAAATTGAATTAATTGGTAAAAACATGAGCACGTAAATATTTCAGGGAAAAAATAAATTTTCCTTGATATTTTACAGATACAATGTTACTGCCTCGTTAAAAACCTTACGCCCCAAAGTGGGGTTCCCCGAGTAAGAAAAAGAGTACAGTAACATGCATACATATTAACTACTCATCAATGTCGAGATCGTTCATGCGTTCGAGGTCAGTGTACGCCTGCACGATCCCAAGATCCTTCAGTTGATGTTGTTGCCGCTCTTTAGCCAATTCCCAGTCCTTGACGCATGTGATTGCCTCCACCATCCTAGGCGTGAGTGATGATATTCTTTCTTCAATTATTCTCCCTGCCGTGCTGAACGTTGCTTTTGAAGAGACAGTGAACACCGGCACCAGCAGAACATCTCGTGCGAAATGTGACAACACAGAAAATATCTGCTTGTTGTTCTTCCACCACTCGAGCAAGTCTATCTTTCCAACGGAAAAATCAGGATCGATGTTTGCAAAATCATACTCCAGGTAGTGGTTTAGCTCTGAGACAGAATTCCACAATGGGTTGCCTGAGACTGAGAGGACGAAGAACTGGATTTGCCCTTTAATTTCTTCCACAAGTGGGATGTCAAGATTTTCTTTCCTTGTTGCGTCTGTTGTGAGGCCTCTGATCTCACGCTGCTGCCGAATTTATCATGATACATGCGGAAAAAATGAAAAAGCTTATCTTTGATATGTGCGAAAGCTTTCGAGTGATAAAGACCAAAGCATTCACCTATTCCCTCCATACCAATATGCAAACATGGCAATTTTTTTGTAGGATTGAAAATGATAGCAAAGCAATACACGTGTGAAATAGAACCGAAATATTTAATAAATTTTTCATCCATTAGTGCGACAGCATGACCAAAAAGGGGATCCTTTCTAGATTTGGCAATCTTATATGCATTTAACTAAATAAATTCTATAACTAAGGGATAGGTAGGGTAATAAACACCAAACAACATCTTTGTTGATTTATAAAAAGGTTTTAAAAACTCTCAAAAATGACTAGCAATCTGCCAATCTGAATTAGTAACTACCAATTCATTGTCTTGAGAGTTAGCATTGACAAAAACGGATATGACATGTTTGTATCCTTGTAACTTCTTTAACATGATATAGGTCGAGTTCCACCTCACCTTCATGTCAAGACCGAATTTTCTTGGCTCCTTCCCATTGGCCACGCAGTACTCCGCGAACTTGGTTGCCACTTGTGGGGAATTTGTGAGGTAGCGAACGGCGTCGCGGACACTGTTCAAAAATCTACCAATCGCTTGCATATCATCTTGAACAACAAGGTTCAAGATATGGCATATGCATCTCTGGTGGAGAACAAAACCACCAATATACGTCTACAATCTTGGGGTGAGGATGTTCATATCAGTCGTGTTCGCTGATGCGTTATCAAGAGTTATAGAAGCAATCTTATTATCTATCTTAAAATCATCAAGTACACGTAGTATACGCTCAGCAATGGCCTCTCCCGTGTGTGATTCGTTAATTACCTTAAACTCTATGACTCTCTTGTTTAGTTTGTAATTGTCGTCTAAATAATGGGTCACAACACTAAGGTATGCACTTCCCTGGTGTGATGATGTCCATACGTCTAAAGTTATAGCAAAAGAGAACTGAACTTGTAGGAATAGTTCTTTTAGCTCTGGTAGTTCCTTATGATACATCCATAAAATATCAGATGTAGTGGTTCTCCTACTAACATGTTGGTACTGTGGGCAAAGCCCGCGTTGGATCATTCTTTCGAACGCCCGACTTTCACCCATCCTAATCGGTTGATCTTCCGCAACAATATATCTAGTAATTTTCTCACGGGCAGAAAGTGGGTTGTATACCCAAGTACTTACAGAGCCATCGGCCTCAAAGTTTACCTGCGTTTGTACTCCTCCCCTCGGCTCTGCGCCCCGATCTTACGCAAGCATGCATTGTAGTGCTGGTTCAAGTGCCCTGTCCCTGCAGCTGTACGAGTAGATAATTTAGCTTGGCAATAATTACAGGTTGCGATATCTACCATTTGGCCGTCTTGGATTTTCTGGTTCCAGGTCATATGCTTCAGCAATTCACCCTTCGTCCAGACCCGCCAATGTTGCCGTCCGTGGACACGGGAGAGAACTCTGGAGTCCCCATTGGCTCCGGACCACCCTGGTACTCCTTGTAGCCCTCCGTACCGTCCATATGACGGTCATCCATGCCGTAGTCTCCCATGCTTGGCGAGAACTGGCGAGCATCAACGAGAGTCAGAGCCGGAGGAGGACTAGGGGAGCGGCGGCGAGAGCTTACACTAAGTCTCCCTACTGCCCTTTTCGTGCTACGACTCCTCAGTAGCATACCGCTTGGGTGCTCCTTAGTGCTTCGACTCCTTAGTAGCATAATAGACGGATAGATAATGAATAAATGGGGAGAGTAGATGGATGTTGAAGAAATGAGGAGAGTAGATGGACAGATGATGAATAAATGGGGAGAGTAGATGGATGTTGAAGAAATGAGGAGAGTAGATGGATGATGAAGAAATGAAAGTTGATAGATGGTGAATAAATGAGAGTGTATGTATGGTGAAGAAATGAGGACAGTGAATTGATTTTTGTAGCCACGATGAGCACGGCGAATGCTTGGTGAGAGTTGATTTTTATAGGCACGGTGAGTTGCTCCCGAACGTTGAGCTTCTAAACGTTGAGCTTTCGAACGTTGCCTCTTCCTCTGTCTTTTTCCCCTGATTCCCTTTCCCTGTCTCTATCGATCTGAATGAAAGCAAAACAATGAGTCGTGTCAAACTGTGCTTGCCCATTTGAAATATTCCCTCCCTCCCTCCCTCTCTCTCCCCATTTCCCGGGAATCCCGCCCGGCCCCTCTCTCTCTTTTCCCCGATTCTCGGGCTGGCTGCTCTCTCTCTCTTTTCCCGTCCCTCGCGAGTCACCCCCGTCGCCTCCTGCGTCGCCTCTCTCTCTTTTCCCCTCCCTCGCCCCCATCGCCTCCCTCGCCCCCCCGGTTGCCCCCATTCGTCCCCCCATCGCCTTGCCCCCCGTCGCCTCCCTCGCGGCCTTCGCCCCCGTCGCGGCCATCGCCTCCCCGGACGCTCCGACGCGCAAGCACTTTTGCTCCGCCCCCTCCCCGGCCGGCGTGGCCTTGACCGCCGGCCCCCTTGCGCGCGACTCTTCCCTCCCCCCATGGCTCGGCGGGAGGCGAGCCGTCATCCAGTTCAACGGCAGCGACGGGAGGCGGAGCGGCGGGAGGCGAGCCATCATTCAATTCAACAGCAGCGGCGGCACCAAGGACGACCACGATCTCCGATGGGCGAAGCTCCCCGAGGCAGCCGTGCTGTGCCGCTCGACGGGCCGGCTTTCTAGGCCCAGCCCGGCCCACCGTTCGGGGCCGTGCCAGCCCAGCCTACCCGGCCCGGCCTCGGACTGGTCCGGAAATACCCGACCCGACTCCCAGCTCTAGTGACAGAGAACCGTATGGTGATCAAGCTAGCCAAAATAATAATAATAACAATCGCATAAAATTAAGAAGTTACTCCTCTCCAATTATACTGAACTTACACGTGCAATTAAGGAGACAATAGTTTATACGGAGTCAATAATGAAAAGAGAAATGGAATCTTGTTAATTACTAGCGTACAAAACGAGCATTACTACTCGATCCCACATGTGAAATTAAAATGTCAACGTCCTAGCAGTAACAGGGGCATAAAAACGACATTACATTGATCAGTGCAAAGATAAGTAAGGATGATAGGAAAAAAAAGGGGAGCATGCATGATAGTTATTACAAAAGGACCTTGACTAAAAAGATGAAAAAAAAAGAGGAGTATGATAGTTATTACAAAAGGACGTGGACTAAAAAGATGAAAAGGAGAGCAAGCAAGACAGCACACAAACAAAGATGGCCACATTGAAGGGTCAACGTACGAGGGGACGGGAATGATAACAAGCTAGCTCATCCATCACCAACTATTAGACTAGCTTAGGCTTTTCCTGGCTGCGTCAATCCTCTTCACGCGCCCCCTTCCCCTCTCCTTCCCTTCCCGTTAACCTCCAAGAAACCTCCGATGATCAATATCCAACACGTACACGGCAGCAAGCAAGAACAACAGCCAAACAACCATGCATGTGTTCCTCGCTCCATAGCCGCTCCATATGTTACTACTCTCTCTCTCTCTCTCTCTCTCTCTCTCGCGCGCGCGCGCGCGCGCTCGCTCGCAAGCAGGATAAGTCAATCTGCTTGAGTTCTTCCTGAAACCGAGGTCAAGAACTCGAGCTGCTGCTTGGTTGAAGGATAGCAACGTTACCACTGCCTCAGTCGACGCAAGGTTTGCAGGCTACACATATATGATATATATCCTTGTTTGGTTCACTTTTACTCTCTCCTAATTTGCAAAGCTTTGTCTGCCTTTCTTGTTTCTGAATTTGATGGTGAAGGACAATCAAGTTTGCTCTCTTCTTCTTCTCTCCCACTTTTTTTTTTCCTTTGTTGAGCTGCTCAATGACCCTGTTGATGAATTTGGTGATAATATTCGGATCCAAAACCTTTGATTCCCTTTCCTCTTGTGTGAGGCATGATTGTTAGGGGTGAAAGGAGTTCTTCAGATTAACTATATGGGTTGCAAATTTGTCAGCATACTTGCTGTGTGCCCTATTTGTTTTCTTCTGTAGAAGCTTGTCCTTGATGTTTTTGTGAACTTCATACTATATATGCTCTCAGAAAGAAAAAGAAATTATCAGGCTAAATGTGAAAACAGAGTCCATTTTTTAGGAAGACCCCAATTTTTCCTCGGTCTAGATCTGCTCCCTTGATCGGTGGTCCTATGCTTCTTCCTTGCTCCTGCCATGCTTCCTCTTCTGTTTAGCACTTAATCATCTATTTAATGAAGTTGCCTAATTTTCGTAGACAGTGTCACATAAATAAGCACGAAATTTATGGCTTGATTCTGATATCTGGTCATGGACGTGCAACATCATGGAGCACTTCAATTCAATGGTGACACTCCCATCCCATAACCCCATCACCTGACAATCTTTTAAGAATGGTCCATGATGTGCATCCATGTGTTTAATTGAACAATTCAATTGCTACTTTTTCGGGCGTAAGACCTGTTCTGGCTTCATTTATGCCTTCTGATCACCTATCCTTGTTAAGCTTGCGTTTTCTACGCAAACAGGTAGTGCTAATAAATAAACATCATATTCACACCAACAATCTTGTGCTTATATATATATACCATTTAAATCGTATGATAATACCTCTTTATCAATTTGAGCATACAACAATAATGATTATAGGATACCCTAAAGTAGGTTCTATGAAAAATTTCATCAAAGTCTATTTTTTACAGCAAATTTTGTGTATATACTTCTTTTATATATGAAAAGGGGTATATAAAAAGGGCTCAAATGAAGAAAAAAAAATTCAATCAAAGTCATATTGGACTATCTTATAATTGGTATTTAAGTATACTGAAAGTGATAAAGAAGTATAATCTGTTTGTTTAAGTAGTATATTAGAAGTGGGAGTACATACTAAAAGTGATAAAGAAGTGTGTGTGTATATGACGTTTCGTACTCTTAGAAATATATACTCTCACTTTCAATATACCACTTAAACGAAGATATTATACTTGTTTATCATTTTCAGTATACTTAAAATGTCAATTATAAGATACCTCAATGTGACTTGATTGAAAAAAAAAATTCATCAGGGCCCTTTATTTTTGTTATATACCTTATATATATATATATATATATATATATATATATATATATATATAAGATACCTTAAAGTGAGTTCCACGAAAAATTTCATTAAAATATATATATATATATATATATATATATATATATATATATATATATATATATATATATATATATATATATTCTTTTTGCTACTCCCGGGTGTAGTTACTCCCTATTTTGTATCTCACAACGTAGGGAGTATCTTGCGCAACCGAGAGAGTATGAATGTGTAGTATATGGGTATATAAGACCACTTATGTGGTATTTATACATTTTTAGGGGTGGTATGTTCAATTTTTTAGACATACTTCTTTTTATATGTGAATATGAAGGTATTTACAAAATATACTAAAACTATGGACTCTCTTGCAATTTTTTTCGTGTGGTTCGTATTGGAGTATCTTATAATTAGTATAAAAGTATACCCAAAGTGATAAAGGAGTATGCCAAGTTCTTTAGATGGTATATCAGAGATGGAAGTAATTACACCCAGGAGTAGAAAGTATTAATCCTCTCTCTCTCTATATATATATACACACACATACGACTTCTGTTATGTTACAGAATTTCATCAATAACCTTGTGTGGTTAGGCTACAGTGGAAGTCTCAGTCAGAAAGGAGGTGCCCTGTGGCCTCTCACTTTCTTGCGCTCACATCTGATCTACTAAATGTTGCTGATGGTTGTATGTTATATCAGCACATTATACTTATGCATGCAATTATCTGGATTGAATTTAATATGCGTTCTTAGGCATAAATTGTTGATTGCTGACTGTGTGCCACCACCAAATGTCATCTGTGTTGCTTTGCATTGACGAGTTAATGCTTGTTCAAGAATGCTCTGTTTAAGATAGTGAAATACTGATAACAAGTGTACAAGTTGTGATAAACTGATAACCCTAAAAGACTTGAAGCACAATACTCCAATCACAGTACATAGCTTCCAGTTGTACAATGTTAAATCTAAACAGGAAGTTGAAAACTCAAATCATATCTACCACATGGGAATACAGTGATCTGCCGAAATAAAGCGCACTTTTCTTGTTTATACTTTCTGTTGTTGTCAGGACTTTCGTAGTCTAACTTCAGTACCTGATACGCTTCAAACAACCCGTTGATTCCTCGTCCCAATCTTTGATTCCTTGGGACCAAGTAAAACCTCTGGGCATCACCAAGAAATTTTCTCCAACCAACCTCCAATTGTGACAACTTTCTTCTGCATTAACCTTTGCTTCTTCGCCAAAAAAAAAACAACCTTTGCATCTTGTTTTTTCCATCTCTTGCTGCAACCTGGAACATTTGTCAAACTGGTAGTTACATTGCTAGCTGTAGTTTCTGCAACTACAGACTGTTAAATGCATATTGTTGTTCTTATTTCAGAATAAGGTGAATCCCTTCGGCGGTACAAGGTACAGCGGCAAGCCATCATGAGCAATCTTAAGCTTGGTGTTGAGGTTGCCAGTGCTCATGACCTCCTCCCAAAAGAGCAGGGCACAGCCAACGCCTTCGTAGAGGTTGAATTTGATGATCAGAAGTTCCGCACAGCCATCAAAGACAGGGACCTGAACCCTGTTTGGAATGAGCAGTTCTACTTCAACATATCTGATCCATCCCGCCTCACAGATCAAGACCTTGAAGCCTATGTGTACCATGCAAACCGCAGCAGCAATTCCAAGACTTGCCTTGGCAAGGTTCGCATCTCAGGTACATCCTTTGTCAGCCAATCTGATGCTACGCCCCTGCATTACCCCCTGGAGAAGCGCACGATCTTATCGCGTGCACGTGGTGAGCTCGGTCTCAGAGTCTTCCTCACAGATGATCCGTCAGTGAGGGTGTCCGCTCCAGGCCAGGAATTCGATTTCATAAGCACACCCACCACTGCGCAGGAGCAGGCAGCCGCCAATGCTATTCCGAATCCATTCCAAGAGACAAGAACAAATTCAGTGAGACAATTCCAACACTTACCACGAGAACAGCACCGTCCGCCACCGATGACCGGACAGCCATACTACTCTGAAGGTTCATATGGAGAGCAGCAACAGAGAAGCTACTCTGCCGTTGGGAGCAAAACTGAAGCCCCTCCGGTAGTAAGGATGTTTTCCGCAGGTCCACAGCAGCCTGTAGACTTTCAGCTGAAGGAGACCAGCCCAACACTTGGTGGTGGGCGTGTTGTTGGCGGCCGGGTGATCCCTGGTGAGAAGGCTGGGGCATATGACCTTGTCGAGAAGATGCAGTACCTCTTTGTGCGCGTGGTCAAGGCCCGTGACCTGCCCCACATGGACATCACCGGGAGTCTTAACCCTTATGTTGAGGTGCACCTCGGAAACTACAAATTGAAAACAAAGTACTTTGAGAAGAACCAGAGGCCTGAGTGGGATGAGGTGTTTGCATTCCCTAAGGAAGTCTTGCAGTCAATGACACTCGAAGTTGTTGTCAAGGATAAGAACGTCCTTCGGGATGGCTACGTTGGCCGGGTGATGTGCGACCTGAATGAGGTACCTGTAAGGGTCCCTCCTGACAGCCCATTGGCGCCAGAGTGGTATCGGCTTGTGGGCAAGGATGGGATGAGGGACAGAGGGGAGTTGATGCTCGCAGTCTGGTTCGGAACTCAAGCAGATGAATGCTTCCCAAGTGCCATTGATGCAGGATCAACACCAGTTGATTCCCATCTTCACAATTATATCCGTGGGAAGGTCTACCCTGCACCAAGAATGTGGTACGTGAGGGTCAATGTAATCGAGGCACAGGATATAATCCCAATGGAGAAGCACGTACCTGATGTATTAGTAAAGGTGAGGCTGGGCCACCAAATGCTCAAGACAAGGCAGGTTCGCTCACCAACCAAAAACTTCGTGTGGAATGAGGAGATGATGTTTGTCGCAGCAGAGCCTTTTGACGAAGATTTGATCATATCAATAGAAGATCGTGCTGCACTGAACAAAGAAGAGGTGATCGGTGAAACTATGATACCTCTCACAAGGATTCAAAAGCGGGCTGACAACAAGGCAGTACGGCCAATGTGGTTCGATCTCAGAAGGCCAGGACTGATTGACATGAACCAGCTAAAGGAAGACAAATTCTATGCAAAGGTAAACCTTCGCGTTTGCCTTGAAGGTGGTTATCATGTGCTTGATGAGTCCACGGAGTATTGTAGCGATCTCCGGCCAACAATGAAGCAGCTGTGGAAGCCCCCAATCGGGTTGCTTGAAGTTGGCATTCTAAGTGCAAATGGCCTCAACCCAACAAAGACCAGGCACGAACGGGGGGTCATGCGATGCATATTGTGTTGCCAAGTATGGTCAGAAATGGGTGCGGACACGCACAATTGTTGACAACTTGAACCCTCGATTCAATGAGCAGTACACATGGGATGTCTTTGACCATGGAACAGTGCTCACCATTGGTCTGTTTGACAACTGCCACTGCCACATAGGTGGAGACATCAACCACAGTTCCTCCCCCAGCCATATGGATAAGCGCATTGGGAAAGTGAGAATCCGGCTTTCAACCCTTGAGACTGGGCGGGTGTACACGCACACATATCCATTGCTTGTCCTCCACCCATCAGGAGTTAAAAAGATGGGTGAACTCCACCTTGCTATCCGGTTCTCAGCCACATCCCTGCTCAATGTATTCTTCACATACTCTCGGCCTCTCTTGCCCAAGATGCATTATGCCCAGCCATTGTCAATAGCTCAGCAGGAGTTGCTTCGTCACCAGGCTGTGCAGCTTGTTGCACTGCGCCTGGGGCGCATGGAGCCACCAGTTCGCAGGGAAGTTGTTGAGTACATGTCAGATGCCCGCTCTCACCTGTGGAGCATGCGACGAAGCAAAGCTAACTTCTTCCGTCTTATGCAAGTCTTCTCTGGATTCATTGCTGCAGGGAAGTGGTTCGGGGAAGTTTGCCAGTGGAAAAACCCAGTCACCACAGTGTTGGTTCATGTGCTCTTTATCATGCTCGTCTTCTATCCAGACCTTATCCTTCCAACAATTTTCCTCTACATGTTCTTGACAGGCTTGTGGAATTACTGGTTCCGGCCACGTGTCCCACCACATATGAACACAATGATATCTTATGCTGATGTCGCCCATCCAGACGATCTTGATGAGGAATTTGACACATTCCCAACCTCAAAGAGCCCAGACCTGATTAGGATGAGGTACGACAGGCTACGACATGTTGCCGGGAGGATACAGACAGACGTTGGGGACATTGCAACTCAAGGAGAGAGACTGCAGTCGCTGCTGAGCTGGAGGGACCCAAGGGCAACGGCTATGTTCCTATTATTTTGCCTGTTTGCTGCGATTATACTATATGTTACACCATTCCAAGTGATTGCACTCTGCCTTGGGTTCTTCTGGATGAGGCACCCACGGTTTCGCCACAAGGTGCCTTCGGCGCCGGTAAACTTCTTCAGGAGGCTACCTGCAAAGACGGATTCTTTGCTGTAAAGTCCTCAGAGATCAGCTACCAATCCTGTGTAATATACTTCTTTGTATCTGTTTTTTGTTCTCAGCATATTGTTGTATACTATCATTAGGTGAAATAACAAAATATGAAATTGTTGTTTCATGTGAGAGAACAAAATAAATCGAGTTCATCAGATAATTTTGTGGTATTAAATGTTAAGAGATTCAAACTTCAAACTGTATAGCGTGAGTTGTTTATAAGATGTCTGTATCAACAAGAGTTTCTCCAACCGAGACAAGTTTGTCGTGCTCAAAGACTGCTGACTCTGATATGTATCAGAGAATCACTGCAATCATGAAACTGAGACTTTTGAGATCCTCTGGATGCAAATATTCTTCTATGTTAAGTTCAATGGAATTAACACTCATGCATAGCATATATATTTTTGAATGTTTGAGCATAAAAACCTTACCGTATTATGAAGATGAACATCAGAACCTTACTGTATCTGGAAACTGTAACTGATCTTGCAGCATGACTAGGAACAACCAACCAAGGATAAAAATCTCGTTACCGGCTAGATTACCGGTGGCTTACCGGATTTACCGGAAAAAAACCGGATGAAATTCGTTTAAATTTGCTTAAAAACCAATCAAAATTTGAAATCTAGAATTTGAATTTGCTAAACTGGGAAAAACCGGCCGGATTTTCCGTTACCGGACCCGACCGGTAACCGGCGGTAACCAGCCGGGATTTTCATCCATGCATACAACTAAAAATTGATTCATTGCACTTTGTTTTGACGAAGCATCTTTACCCTCCTGGGACCTGAAGAACATAAAGGACAACTGACATCAACCATCGATAGTAAAGAGATAATCTAGAAAGCATTGATATCATACTTATCTCTCCTTGTTATTATCTTGGAAAATCTTGGGACAAATTGTCGAGCATATGCAAATATGCAATCCTCCGAAGAGTGATACAACGATTGGTTACCTTATGTTGACCGAAAAGACGACTAGAGGGGACGAGGTGTGGTGAATAGAAGCACACTCACTTTTTCAACTAAGATCAGATTCAACACAAATTTCACTCTAATAGCTATGGAAGCTATGAAGATCAATATACCAGTACAGCGGAAGACTAGTATTGAATCCAATCTAACCCTCGAAGCAAAACAACCAAAATCAATCAAAACTCAATTTCCAAGTGTTGGGCGGTCGGACCTCTAGGTCAATGGCGGTCTGACCGGTCCATGGGCGGTCGGACCTCTATGTTAATGGCAGTCTGACCTCCAGCCTGATGAACAGTGAAATCAGCCCGAAAAACGAAGTTGCACATAGGTCTAACTTTTGATCTACAACTCCAAACTTGATGAAACTTGGAACACACCTTCTCTAGGATGTTAGGAACCTATTCCAATCGAAGATCGTGAAGATCCTCGAAAACGTTACGACATTTTTCCATTTTAACGAAGAGTGCTCCAAAACCGAGTCAAATACGAAATATGATCTAGAGATTTGCTCGTGGGCGATTAATGATCAAGATGATCCTAGATGTGTTCCCACATGTCATATCAAGCTAGATCACGTGAAGAAATCAAACAAAAACTCGCGGATCAAAGAAAAACTCAAAATCACCAAATAGAGAGAAGGAAAGCAAAGAGACACATCTTTGAGCAAACTTTCCTTGGATTGATTTGATATGGTTTGGGTTTACAACCACTCCATCAATGAAGGACAAAACTCAATCCAAGAGCACGAAATCAAATCAAAACTCTCTAGAACCCTAACCTCCACTAATCCTCTCCCTAAGCAAACTAGGGTTTCAAACACAATGAAAGGGTTGAAGGAGGTGCAGCCACCTCCCTCCTCTATTTATAGTGGAGGCTTAGACCTTCTAGAAGATTGACTCAAATGAGCTCCCGTTAAGACCCAACACAAACAGGTCACACACACGTATTTTAAAGCGCCGTCTTCATCGCCTCTTGACCTAAACCGTTTCTCCTTGCGTCGTCATGCGCCGCGGTTTAGCCAAAAGCAAACAAGGCGGTACTTTAGTGATATTACCAAAATACCCATTTTCGATCCTTCTCTGAAGACCGAGTCCATCTGCGTGAAGCACTCCCTGCTTCGCCACATGTAGGTTGATCAACGGCTCTCTCCATGTCGGCAAGTCTCTCCCATCCGGCTCCCACCGAAACCACCATAGCACTTGCCCGACCCTCGCACCGCTTGATCAAACCAGTCGCACTGAACTGTCCGTTCGGTCATCCTTGTCCATTCTGCACCACGCTTGAGTTCATTGACCTCACTCAGCATCGTTGATCGTTCTGGACCTCAGCTCTCCAAGCCTAGTCCTGATCATCCTCGCCATTGACCGTCATTGACCACCAAACAACCTGCACAATAATAGATAAGCAAATCGAATCCGGGAACAAGTTCTTCACAACTTGACCCACGTTAGTCAAAACATGCATCATGCAACACATATGCACTGAAACTCATGACTTTGACCTAACAACCAAACATCGCCGCCACAAAGGACGACGAAAAAAGTGAAAATCGGTCAGACCGCCACCATGGCCGGTCTGACCGCCCAGTTGGGACTTAGCCAAATTTCCTCCCTGGAAATCCGAAACCTGTTGGAATTTTCAACCAATAGAACTTTTGCCTGGAGACTCCAAAAAATATGAGACCAAGTGTAGTAGAATCTCCTCTCTTGCCTACAGCCTCTATTTTTGGCCCAGCTCAAAACTCCTCTTTTTACATTTGGCCGGTCCGACCGCCGCCATGGCCGGTCGAACTGCCACTGGCCGGTCCGACTGCTAGGGGTGGCCAGTTGGACCGCCGCTTCGGCCGGTCAGACCGCCAAAGGCCTGACAGCACTGAACTTTTGTCGAAAACACTTGATTCGACAAACCTTTAACACCATTGCCAATTGTAACATCATCCTAAGATCATGAGCATATCCCCATGATATTCGCACCTTATTTCATATTTCATTATGGCCTTCGATTATATTCTTTTCTATTGGAAGTACTAACAGAACATCTGGTATTTCTAACTCAACAAATTTACTGCACAACTTCACAAGACAGGTGGAAACAAATGGACACTAGTTCTCATTATTCACTTTTATGAGCAAACAATCAACTTTTATTCAGTGCAAAAAGAAGAAACTAATAAAAAAGTATCAGCACTTTACTGCGATTTGGAGCAGACAGCAAATCAACAACCACCTAGGCCAATGTGCCTTATGCCCTTATACTACAAAGTACATGTGTGCCTCTGGCGAGATAGAAATCCCACCAGAATCACGGTTATCGACCGTTCACGGCCACCGATCGGTTTTTCCGGTTTTACAAATTCAAATTTCGAATTTCGGTTGGTTTTTAAGAAAATTCAAGTGAATTTCGACCGGATTTTTTTTCCCGAAAAATCCGGTTACCGGCCGGTTTTTTTCCCCGACCAGTGACCGGGATTTCCCCCGGGAACGGTTTTTGGATCCTGGGTACACCACCAAGTAATGGAAACTTTGTACACGGTACAAAGATAAGCATAAAGCAGAAAAAGTTATGGAAACATCCAAAAGCAATAAGTAGTTACTCTTCAACACAATTTGCACAGCATGGCACTATGTGCATGTCTAAGAAACGCCGTAAGAAGTTACTGTTTCCAACTTCACTTCATAACACATCTAGCCCTTCAAGCTATGAGAATGGCCAAAATTGTTGGCGAAAGAAAAAACAAGTACAGAACTGAATATCATATATAAGTTAATACAATCACAAGTGAGCGCACTGAACAAATCCAAGAGTGAGCAAACAAAGATAAGCTAATGGCAGAATAAATGTAAAATAAAATATCTTTATTGCCCTTTTTCCCTCTTACAGAGAATGGCTAGCTTGTGTGACCATGGGTTGAATGACCCATTTTGCATAGTTTGACACACAGATCACGAGAAGATAAATGATGGAAGATTTGTAAAGTGTTATTTCTCAACAAATGCATAGCATTGTTCACAAGTACACATAAAAAGGAAGAGTAAATAAAGTCAAGAGTTAGGCGAATTTCATCATGCCATGGAAGGGGAAAACTTCTCCTTTGCTGGTACAAGCCACTTCAGATTTACAGCAGTTGGTTGCCTCGGAACTAAAAAATGCGACAGCTACTTAACAATAAAATTCGTTAAAAGTCCCTGCAGCACTTAATTTGCAAGAATCAGTACATGCACACCATAGCGGGTAAAAAACTGTTAGCCTGTAATGATGTCAAAAGTAAACATCCATGGAACATTTTGCCCTAAATAAAGGCATATGTCAAGTCAAAACTCATGAGGTCGTAGCTAAACACTTTAACAACTACATTAACTTATTAGTAAAGTATTAAGTATGTTCTACATTTTCCAAACAAGTTGATATTGGTGAATTTACCGAACATCTGTAACAACTAACAAGGGGCCTATCATCAAAAGTACATGTGGAGTAGTTCCTCCATGCTTTCCAAAAACTAAATAGTGGGTACTGGGTAGTTATCATTTTGCTCTAAAATTCTTGCTATTAACTTTTTTTGTAAAAAGCATAGAAGCATTTCCAGCACATGTGAGCAAACAAAAAAAACTAAAAGCAAGTGACCCAAAAACATGAAAGTGTGGTAATTGCCTTGTAGAAGCTACTGACAATATCCACTGACTAGGGGATGCGGAACAACCGATTGACAGCCAAGTCTAGCGAATCAACATTCTTCCGCAAAATCTTTCTTTTCAAAAATTAAGACTTAACAAGCAGCTCCAACATGAAAAATTCTAAACTGCTATGAAACTAATAAACTTCATATTAAAATGGTCTTTCACCAACTGTACAACATAGCTACAGAACTACATATTGTCAACAACTAACAAAAGGATACAGCTGCATAGCTAGGCTTTCCAAGCTTCTCATTTCCTCATTTAACCTGCAACATATCACATAAATCGTCAGAAAACACTTGCAAGACACAAAATATTCTGGTCGTTGCAAATATATAAACAGCACACGATTTTGAGGAAGAAATACATCTGTTGCATACAGATCCTTTTCTTCTCTAGAGAACAGCAAGAATTACAGTAATAAAGGAATGCCCCAAAGACAACTGGATTTTGTTGGAATGAACCTTGATCTATTCCAAAAGGCCAAAAGACCAATATATCATGTACAAGGTAGGTGAATATGCAAAGAACACCATAAGCTATATACATATCTAACACCCCCCTCAAACTCACGATAGATCAACAACACTGAGTTTGGAGAGGTAGAAACTATGTTGAACCCTAGTCTATACCTTGGTGAAGAAATTTGGTAATTGAAGCTCTGAAGGCACATACTGTAGAGCAATAACTTGGTCTTGCACCTGCGATCTCATGTACGAAGCATCTACTCCAATGTGCTTGGTGAGCCCATACTTCACTGGATCTCGAGCAATGCTGATCGCATCAGTATTGTCTGATAAGAGATAGTCGGTGCAAAAACTGAAACACCGAAATCCTCAAGTAGCCATCGAAGCCAGGCGATCTCAGCTGTCAACGACGCCATGGCTCTCAACTCAGCTTCAGCACTCGAATGGGAAACGCCAGTCTGCTTCTTGGTCTTCCATGCAATCAAAGAGGAACCAAGAAAAACACAATAGGCAGAAAGAGACCGGCGATCAAAATGAACGCTAGACTAGGTTGCATCAGAGCACGCCTGAAGCTACAGAGAACTGGAGCGAGGAAAGAAAAGGCGACGAGTGATAGTCCCACGAAGATATCGCAGAACACGAAGAATGTGACTGTAGTGTAGCTGAGTGGGAGCAGAGACGAACTGACTCAAGATGTGAACTGAGTGTGAAATGTCAGGTCGAGTGATCCTAAGATAGACGAGGCTCCTGACAAGATGGCGGTAGCAAGTGGGGTCCTTAAGAGACTCACCATCGGTAGGCCGAAGGTGAACACCAAGCTCCATAGGAGTATCCACCATGTGTTGATCAGCGAGACAAGCGCAAGCAAAGATATCCTGAATATACTTCTCCTGGGAGAGGTAGTAGCCCTCAGGCGTAGAAGTGACCGCAATCCCAAGGAAGTAACGAAGAGGGCCTAAATCAGACATCAAAAAATGCTCACTGAAACGCTCCTTCACAAAAGCAATGTATTGAGTCATCTCCAGTAATGATCATATCATCCACATACAGGAGAAGTGTCCGACTCCAGGAGAGGTGTGTACAAAGAGGATAGGGTCATGATCACTGGCGGAGAAACCGACAGCAGTGATAACAGAGGAGAAGCGACCAAACCAAGCACGAGGGGCTTGTTTGAGCTCATAGAGAGCGACGAAGGTGACAAACAATACTATCAGGGACAGAATACCTAGGGCGGCTGCATGTAGACCTCACGCAGCTCGCCATTGAGAAAGACATTCTTGACATCTAGCTGAGAGATGGACCACTGCCGAACAGAGGCCACAGCAAGGAGAGTGCGAACAGTGGTCATATGAGCGACAAGAGCGAATGTCTCATCGTAGTCATGACCATGCTCCTGTTGAAAACAACGCGTCACAAGACAAGCCTTGTAGCGCTCAAGGGAACCATCCTAGCGGGTCTTGATCTTGTACACCCACGTGCACGTGATTGTAGTGACACGCGCAGGTAAGGGCACAAGATCCCAAGTGCTAGTATACTCCAAAACAGTAATCTCCTTAAACATTGCGAGCTACCACTCAGGTAGAGCAGCAGCCTCACGATAGGTCGTAGGCTCAGAAAGAGCAGCGGCTGGAAAGCTGCAACGCTCAGGAGGCCTGACAGTGTGACGATCATGAAGATCGTATCTAGGAGAGGCGAAGCAGGACCCAGCAATGACGGAGAAAAAGAGCTGGGAACAGGCCCAGCAAAGACAGAGGCTCAACTTGAGAAGGAGTAGGCCGAGGACGGCGAGAGTAGTGCAGGGAAAAGGGTGGAATCTCAACAAAAGTGCGCGAAGGAACCTCTTGCGGAGGGAAAACAGGTGGAGCCGGAGGGGAGGGAAGCGAAGAAGATGAAGGATGAAGCGAAACAGTAGTGGAAAGCTGAGTCGGGAAAAGTCATAAAGAAGATCGACTCAAGAAGAGAATCTGAGCTAACAGTAGGGGAACGAGGATAGTAAGGTCAGGACTCGTCGAAAGTGACATCCTGAGAGATCCTCATCTTGCGAGCAACAGGGTCTTAGCAACGATAACCCTTATGCTCAAGACTGTAGCTAAGAAAAACACACTCAACTGACTGAGTAGTCATCTTGGTGCGCTCACCATGTGGAAGAAGGATGAAGCAGACACAGCTGAAACTGCGAAAGTGATTGTACTCTAGAGCTCGACCGTAGAGACGCTCAACATGAGTAGAACCCTGAAGAGTAGTGTAAAGCTGCATGTTGATGAGGAAATTAGCAGTGGAGACAGCCTCAGCCTAGAAGTGAGGTGGAACAGAAGAGGAAAGCATGAGAGCGTGAGCTGTCTCAAGCAAGTGATGATGCTTACGCTCAGAGACCGTTCTGAGCGTGAGCACCAGGACAAGAGTACCCTGCTTAGCGAGAAAGTGACACAAAACAGCAGACAGGTCTTCGCCAGCAGAGTCAGCACGAAACACACGAATGGCCGAATCAAACTGAGTGCGAACGATAGTAGTGAATATTTGGTAAATAGAGATAACTTGATTGTGAGAGGACATGAAGTAGATTCAAGTATGACGAGAATAATCATCAATAAAAATCACATAGTATCGATAACCCCCTTTCGAAACGAAGGGAGCTGGACCCCAAACATTGAAGTGAACAAGATCAAAAGAACGAGTAGAAACATAATCACTAGAGGAATAAGAAAGCTACAGCTGCCTGCCAAGCTTGCAACCCATACAATATAAAGAGGTATCCCCAGAAACAGACCCAAGAACACCATGACCTACTAGCGACGATAGACGCGATCCGCAGAGATGACCCAGACGATGGTGCCACTGAGCGAAGGAAGTAGTGTAGGATGTGGCAAGACCAGGGGTAGTGGTAGTGGCTAATTGGCTGGTGGAGAGAACGGAAGGAAGATACAACCAATCGAGCTCCCAAAGACGCCGCGAATCACGGCGCCGAGGGCCAGTACCAAGTAGAGTCCCCGTGCGGCGGTCCTGAACACAACAAGAGCCAGACTCAATAACAACATAACAGTCATAATCAGTGATCTGACCAGCCGACATAAGCTGCATAGTAAGCTGAGAAACATGAGAGACTACAGGAACATGAAAATAAGAAGTGGAAAGGGTGCCTCGGCCCGCAACAGGAAAAGATGTACCATCTGCAATCTGAATAGTAGAAGGAAGAGTTGTGAGACTCACATAAGTGAGGTGGGTAGAATCTGGTGTCATGTGAAAGGAAGCACTAGAGTCCAAGATCTACAGAGACAAGATACTTGATAAGGGAGGAGGCAGAGGTGAGGAAGACTACTGAGAAGCAAGAGCTAGACGAGTAGAACCCGAGGAGTCTGAGGACAAGCCGACATCGAGGCACTGGAGCAGGGAAAGGAGCTGCTGCGTGGCGTCACTGGAGGAGCCCTGGTGAGAGGCGTCAGCTCCTGAGCAGGAGGAACCTCCAGAGCACTTCGGGGGACGTCCACCCCGGTGACCTTAGCCCCTCCTCCGTTTGTAGTAGTCCTGATACCTGTGACCGTCATACTGGCAGTAGGTGCAGTGGAGACCTGCGGTAGAGGCAGCAACCACTAGTGCACTGGGAGCTGGAGGGATCACAGTCGGTGCTGAAGAAACAGGCGAAGGAGCAGGCGCCGGAGTAGACAAGACAGCCTGTATCTGAGCCGTGCCACGATGAAGAGTCTCCTCAGCACAAACACCTGTGAGAGCCTCCACCAAGGTCAGGCGCAGGTGGCGAGTCAGGGGCTAAGCATGCACAATCTCGAACTCAGGGTGGAGCCACGTCAGAAAGTCGTAGAGACGGTGAGTCTCTTGGTGAGCGTGGAGCCGCACACAGCAGGGACAAGTCTAGCAGACATATGGCCCCAGAGAGTCGAGCTGATGCCACACCACAGACATCTACTAGCAGAAGTCATCCACGGTGGCATCGAGTTGCTGAAGAGAATGCGCTTGGTGCATGACGGAGAGGTACATAGCATCACTCGTCGGCTAGTAGTGAGCTCGGAGACGTTCCCACATCAGCTGCGTAGTCGGCAGCTCAGCCACATCTATGGAGATGGCCACGGTCATGCTACCCACCAGGATGGTGGTAGCACGAGCTTCAGAATCTTGCCATCTCTCGTAGGCGTGCAGCTCAAACTGAAAGAGCTCTAGGGTCTCCTCCGGTGCAGCAGTGGCGGCCTCCTGGATAACCTGATCTGCACCAGCAGGAAGAGCTGGCAGAACTAGCGGCGTAGGGCGAGGCGGGCAGGGCCGCTCGCCGATGAGATGACCCCAAAGGCGCTGGCTGTTGAGGTGAATCCTTAGGTGAACAGCCCACTCCCTAAAGTTCGTCCCGTCGAACCGAACTGGAGGAGCGGGATGACGAAGGAGCCTCCGGTAGTAGCCATTAGTGATGACTTGACCGAATCCGGAGTCGAGAGGCGGCGTGCTTGGGAGTAGAAGCCCCAGGTAGTGGCTCCAGCTAGATCGGGAGCTAGAGAGAAGCCAAAGCCGGAGAGAGGCCAAAGAAGCAGGAGCCAAGGTGAAGCCGAAACCGCCAGCTCCACGCAGATCGGTGGAGCTGAAATGAAGCCGAAGCAGCCGGATCCACATAGATCGGTGGAGCCGGAGTGAAGCCGAAGCCGTAGCCGCCAGCTCCACATAGATCGGTGGAGCTGGAGAGAAGCTGAAGCAGGTGGCTCCATCCAAATCGAAAAACAGAGCAGAGCAGAGCTCACTCCGACGCTGGGCTCGACAGCGTCGAGGGCGGCGGGCGGTGGCGGCATCGAGGACAGAACTCCCGAGCGGCACCAGGGGCAGCGGGGATGAGGGAGCTCTACTCCCGGGCAGCGCTCGGGTCAGGGATGGGAGCTCTGGATAGAGAAGGGCGTGGGGAGAGCGGCAGCGGAAACCCCAAACCTAGCTTTGATACCATGTTGGAATGAACCTTGATCTATTCCAAAAGATCAATATATCATGTACAGGGTAAGTGAAAATGCAAAAAACACTCTAAGTTATATAGATATTTAACAGATTTATACCCAATATTAGTATATGCAGTATACAATTTCTCCCGAAATTGTAATTTTAGGAAGCAAAAGCTCTACAATAAGCTATAAAACCACTACAGTATAGGGCGTGCACATTCACATTGCACTACCATACATAACACAGCGGGGCAAAAGATAAAGAACATAAGTTCAAACAGATCACCTCGAGCACGAATTGATGTACTTATTTCCTTTTGAAGACGCTCCGAGCGCTGCAAAAAAACATAGTAATAAGGTAAAACTCGCAATCCGGTTGACTAATCTAACGTGTGTTTTCTATACAACGATAAACCAACCAATGAAAGAGTAATCGACATTTCGACACCCCAACTGTTCAAAGGAATGATAGGTCAAGTCCAGACACAAAAAAAAACTACGGAAATGCTGTAGTCCCAGACTGCCAGTTACTGAGGTACAAAAGGCGCGATCCTTGAGCGCAAACACTTTCAATATCAGATATTCAGATGCAGATGTCCCGTACTACTATCCTAACTTCAAAATTTCCCCAATTCTGCGTTTTTTTATAAATAAAACCCCCAATTCTTAAGAACACCGGATAGAGCTTAGCGGAGTTCTCAACATCCTCACCGGATTCTTGGAGGCGCCCGACGACGTCTCCCAAGCACTGCACGTTCTCCGCCGACGTCGAGGTGACCTTTTTGTGTGTCAAAGCAGCAGGATAGGCTATCAATAAGTGAATTGTAACAATACCGACACAGAAGCAAAGGAAGCCCGAAGATTCGCGGTTCTTAGTAGTATGCATACGTTAGAGAGGGCGACCCGGAGGGAGGCGAAGAGGGAGGCGTAGCTCTCGGCGATGGCAGCGGCGTCCCGCTCCACCGCCTCCATCGTCGCCGTGACCTCCCTCGCGCCGGGAGGTGGCAGCGCCGCAGCCGCTGGGCCGGCGGCGGAAGAGTAGGAGCAGGAGTACGCCGGCAAAGGATCCTCTGGTGAGGTTTCCTCCGACGCCGTCGCCGGCGGCGGAATTGGGGAGGCGGTGGCGTCGGCTTCCATCTTGTTCTCGCTTCGCGTTGTGGATGACGTGTCTTGACACGTCATTTGCTAAGATGGAGTAGAGCTCGCCAGATGGACTGGTCCAAGGCAAGGTATTGTAGGCACGATCAAGTACGACTCGGTCTATATTGTTTATAGGCTGTGTTAGTCCGGCACGAAAACTTGTATCGTGCTTGAAATGCTACCCTGGCGCGGTGGACCGATTCGGCATTACACGAATAGTGTCGGACCGTGTTAGACACGGCACAAGCCCTGGCACGGTCCATCTGGCCTGCACGCGCTGGAGGCAGAGGAGGCGACACTGATGCTGAGGGAAAGGGGGCTCGGAGGAGAGGAGGCGGTGCACCGCCGTCGTGCCGGCGCGGAGGGAGAGTTGGAGACAGAAAGAGGAAGAGGGGAGGGAAGGCGGCGTGGCCGCGTGGGCGACGGGGCACAGAGCAGCAGAGGCGGAGGAGGAGGAGGCAGCGCGCGCGGTGCGGGCGGCGTTGAGGAGGAGGCAAGATCTGGGAGAGAGAGAGAAGGCGGCAGCGACTGGGCACAGAGTCGCAGAGGAAGAGGGAGAGCTAGGGAGGAGAGGGGAGGGGAGGGAGGCGGCGCGGGCGTTGAGGCGAGGAGGATCAAGGCGCGTCGCGGCGAGGCGGCTCAGCGGTCTGGATGAGGAGTTCGTGCGGCGAGGAGGCGGTGCGGCGAGCTGGCGAGGAGGCAACGATAAGGAGGCGGTGTGGTGCGGTGCGGCCTGCGGCCATTAGCAAGATCAGTTGTGAGATGACTTTCAGGGTTCAATAATTTTACTAAGCCAAGTTGCACTTTGTAGAGTTGCGGTTGTACTGGTTTTACACAGGAGATCATGACAAGATTAAATCCTTAATTCATCTGGACGGTTCATACCACATACCAACCATGCTCGTGCTACATCCGCACCCACCACTCTTTCCATCCGTCCAGATGGGGTACTAGCAAGTTATTTTAGGGTTTTGGGAAGGAAAACCAATTAACGCAACACATCAGTCATCTACATCCAATGACTGCCTAAAACTATTTTTCATGTTTAAAGGATGATGATTGGGATATTTATTGTCCCGGTACTTAAGCAAAACTAGCATGTCGCTTAAGTACAATCTATACTAGTATTTACCATATATTTACTAGGGTGACAAAGAATATTGTATTCGATTTAACAAAGGATGGCTTAATAAGTAATTAATCAGCAAATCGGTATTTAACTACCTTAAGCTTTAACATACATTTAATTACAGAAGTAAAGCATGCAACTTTGATATTTTAAATAAACATAGTTTGCATAAAATGTAGGCTCAGAATGATCAAAGTATTGACTCACCTTGGTTAAAGGCAGTGGGGTCCTAGTATTCTTGAGCTTGATCGAAGTTGAGGTCTCCTGCGTCTTCGAACCCTAATCGGACGAAAGTACCGGAAAAAGGTACAACAGCAGAGAGAGCAAATAAATAACAAACTCATAATAAATGAACTCCAAAATGAACAAGACCAGTGCCATTAGCAAGATCTTGATTTTAGAAAATTTTAGAAACTGGTTTCATAATTTTTGGAGTTATATAGAAAAAGATATGAATTTTTGAAGCTTGTTAACAGGTTTTTCAAATAAAAACTAAATCAGAAAATCTGGATTTTTCTCGCGCTGACATGTGGCAGCACTGTGCTTGGTCCACGGCACTGTGCTCGTGGACCGAGTCCACGCGCGACGCGCAAGACAAGACGGCCACGATGGCGCCCGCCCGTCGATGGCACAAGACAGGTGGGGCCCACTGTCGTGGCAGCCGCGATGGGGAGGCCCACTGCCGGTGCCGCGGCAGTGCTTAACGCGACGGCGTCGCGCAACACCTCGCTTTCTCCACGCCTGCGAGAGAGAGAGGGAGAGGGAGCGGCGGGGGGAGAGGAGAGGAGGCGCGCACGCGGCGGCCGGAGGCGGAGGAGGAAGGGCATCGGGCGAGGCCGGCCGGGGCGGCCGGGTCGACGTCGGAGCTGGAGATGAAGGAGGAGGCGACGGCGACGGCTCCAAGGAGACAAAGCGACGATGCTGGAGGAGGTGAAGGGGTGGAGGGGGAGGAAGGAGGAGAGGGGAGGCGGCCTGGCTACTTATAGCCGGTGGAGGAGGAGGGGAAGGGGGAGAGAGCGGGAGGCGCACATGCGGTCCCGAGGCGGCTATGGAGACAGGACGGAGGGAGCGAGTGACTGGCGCAGAGGAAGCGGGTTGGGGAGGAGGGGCGGTGATGCGACAGGGCAAGGGGAGAGAGCAGGCGCGGGCGGAGGCGTGAGCGCGCGGGCGAGGGGACGGGATGGCGACTGCTGCGGTCGGCGACGGAACCGGGAGAGCAGGCGCTGGGATTGTGGGAGAGGGGTGGTGGCACGCAAACCGAGGTAAGAACGAGATCTCTGAGATTTCTTTTGAAATTTTTGTAAACTTTTGATTTTAAAATGTTTGCAAAAACAGGATGTTACAACCGTGTTAAAATTGGACCAATATGCATTAACAAATTCCCTTATCACTACTTCCTATCTAAACTCCATTGTTTTGATCAGCTAGACACCAGGACGGGATGGAAATTACCAAACCGTGGCCACATTTTTGTTCACTGAAAACTACCTCTGCCGATACATTCCATTCATTCAGCCATTTCCTCGTCGTTACAGCAATAAACACATATAAAAACTCAAAGACGATATCTCCAAAGTCAAGAGGTTTTTTTTACCACACTTCGCACTCATTTGCTTCAAATAGCTTTACCATTTATTTTTTGCCACAATACACCAACTACAATTCGAAGTGGTCGATTGGAACAGAATCACCACGCCGGAGAAATTAGCCAAATAGGATATGAAAACCACAACAATCCTAGTAGAATTGCACACTTTGTGGCGAGCGGATGGTCTTGAGACTTACATTGAATTCTTAAAAGTGGTTGAAGTGCCTCATGTAAAGATAGGACAAAAGCATTGGTGCCTTTTCACATTCACACATCAGCCAACCAAAAAAATATTCCTAATTCATGCGTAGTACAAACATTTTTCAAAAAAATAAACCCCGGGCTTTGAAGTTGATTGGGGATTATTATGGACGAGTATAGAAAATTCCATAAAAAGCACTCTCCGTTGATTCTAAACTAACATGTATGTTTCTACAATACAGCAACCAACAAGATTTACTAAAATTTCATTGATATAAAAATTACAGGATATGCAAACATATACTTCGAAAAATGGGAGCTAGCATTCCACATAATTCCCTAGAAGTGCTATGCAGTTTATTTCGGCTATCATGATCTTTAATTATGAAATTTAAAGGTTGGGCATTTAGAGAAAGAACTCAGCATCCTTTCCTAGAATCATTTATCCTATAATGGTATTGGCATGGTGTAAATCAAGATAGACCTTTTTTTTTCTTAACATTGTTGACAATGCAAACCTGTAGCACACAAGCTTGAATTCAAAGCACAGCATTGTGTATGGCTATTCTCACGCTACCCACAGTATAGCCTGTTCATAGAGCCTACAGTTTTCAATCAAGATTGATTACTTACGGATTCATTCTATTTTTTTTTATATCGAACAGCAATTTGAGTTTTGATCACAAGGAGCATTCTATAAAAAAAAACTCATTGTTAAGAAGGCACTCAACTCTGTATTTATCAATTTTCACTTACGTAATTGTTTCCCTTTAACAGCTCCACCTCCAAGTGAACCAATGTAAACATTCAGATAAGTATAAACATAAGATGGTATATCTGGAATTAGCAAGCATAATAATCTAGGCAGGGCAAGGAGAAATGCTCCTGAATTCACCAGAACTAACATGGGGAGTAATAGTACTCTCCAGCAGAAGACGTTGGGAATTATCTGAAAAACCACCATTATGGTTGGCATAGTCAATGAAGCCAGCGGAAGAAACAATCTCCACATCATCATCCAATGTCGCCGGTTTCTCCAAATCGATCGCACCGCGATAACCAGACCTCCCCTGCACACCACCAGGATCAGGTTTTGTCCTAACCGAACCCAAATTCTCTGCAACCTCATCGCCACATCTAGGGGCCTTCTTGCCTAGCTCATAAAAACCACTAGAAATAGGCAGATTCTCTCGGTCATCCAAATCCATCTGTATAACGTCAAAAACCTCATTTAGTAGCACAAATTTGCGACAAGTTAAGGGTCATTCTTTAACCTGTACGGCTGACCCATGCAACGAATGCCGAGCATACAACACATCATCGGATTGCTTCCAGAAGGGCACATCCGTGAGATTCTTCTGAGCCCAGCACAGCCTATGCAAATCTTTCACCTACACCACCACCAAAGCTAGCGCAGGAGGGCATCATAACACAATACAACCACATCGTAAACTAATCTCCCTCTCGCACCGAAATAATAAAGTGAATGCCTAAAAAATCGTAAAGTAACTAACTCTCTCTCTCGCTTTTTTTTTTTATACCAAGAATTACATAAGCTAGTAGAAACACAAGAAAAGAGTTTTATCGGAACATGATCACGGAAGGTGTGTTCTTGGCGGAGAATTGCCCGCTTGAAGTCCTCCTGGGCGGCGGGCTCTAGTCACACGGCGCCGCTACGATGTCCTCCCCCATTTGCACCTCAAATCTGCACCGACCGAATTGAACCAAATCGAAATTGCTATGAGCCTGGCGAATTGGGCGACGGAATTCATGGGTTTGGAAATCTGTGGAGTGGAAGCTTCCTCGCCTTGGCCGATTTTGATGCGCGAATACGTGGATAAGAAGAAGGAGGTGGGGCTGCGGAGAAGAAGGGGCGGCGAGGCCACCGCCGGCCGCAGGTAGTGGAAGCGGGGGTAGGGGAGGGGGAGGGGGCACTCGTGGGGAAGAAGAACAAGGTGAGGGTCGGCGGTGAACAAGGAGGAGGGGAGGCAGTGGAAGTGGGGGCGGGGGAGGGGGACGAGGCGTGCGAAGTTCGTGGAGGAAGGAAGGAGGGGGCGCTCGTGGGGAAGAAGGAGGTGGTGGGGCGGTGGTGGAGAATGAGGAGGACGGCGGCGGGGAAGAGGGGGCGGCGCAGCGACACAACGAGCCCATCGCAGCCGCTGGTGGAGGAAGTGGGGGCAGCGAGCGGGAGGGGCATGCGAAACACCTGGAGGAGGTGGGGGTGAAGAAGGAGGAGGACAGCCGGGTGTCGGGGAGGAGTACGAAGCAGCAGCGACGGCGGCGAGAGTTTGTAATGGCGGCGGAGGGAGCGAAGATCGAAGGAAGGGGAGGAAAATATCGGTGAGACGCGTTCGGGGAGCTTCTCTCTGTGGAGCTTCTCTCTGTGCGTGAGCACTCGTGGCGACGTGGGCGCAGCGCATAGCCAAGCGGAGCCAGCGCGTGCGAGCGCAGCGCTGAATCCGATCGAACAAGCGCGGACGAGATGAACTGCAGCATCCGACGGACAACGAATAGAGGACGACGTGGCCCAGCTCTCTGCGTCCCGATCCTGCCTCCATTTAACCGGTAGGATGCTCTCTATAATTTTATTGCTCATGAACATGGGACTGAGAATATTGATCGCCTGCTTTAACAGCCGAAGGATTTCGCCCCCCCTCGTGCGGGCCACATCACCGAGAAAACACCGTCCGTCTGATCGTCTCCGCTCACGCGCGTCCCCCCGATTGAGCCGCTGCGCTTCGTGGGAAGGCTTGACCCCGCGCGCTCCACGTCGCCCAGAGAGACGCACCCGTTCGATCGTGCCCGAACACGCTCGCGCCCGCCTGATCTCGTCGCTCGCGTGTCCACACCTCGCGGGCTGATCCGTGCAGCAGCGTCCAATGGTCCCATGGCCTCGTGGGCCTCTCTGTCCCGCTCTTTTGTGCGTTCATGCCTGCGTCAGCTAGCGCAGATGATCTTCCCAGTAAAACTAAAAAGTTGGACAAATGAACATAGGTTTGAGGGAATCGAATCCTCTGCATTGCTGCAAAGGAGAGGTGGGTTCACAATAAAATGACTATGCTACAACACTACTGCACGTATCGTAGCAAACACTGTAGCAAAGCACGCGAGTTGGGAAGAGGGTTTTTTTTTATGTAGCACTAGATCTGAACCGTTAACTTCCAGTTTGACGATTAGGAGATGATCTTAAGGTAGAGAACTGTTCATTCTTTACTTTTAGTCCTCTAATGTAAAAGGATCTCGTTCCAGATTTGAGACACCTTGCCCAGTCTTAAGCCACACCTCCTATTTAGTGATAGGGTTATCATTTGAAATATGTAATTTATATTATATTTACTTTCTCTGTTACTAAAAATAGGTTGAATTCTTGGGAATTATCATTTCGACAATGAAAAGCCCATCGAGGAATGCTTTAATGTTATAAAATAGGTTGAGTGATTATATTATACAATTTAGGGCCTACTTGGAACACATGCATTTTACAGGATGTTCAAAAGAAACAGTGCAAATCCAGCAGGAATTGAAAAAAAAAATCATCCGTTCTATGCAAGTAAATAGTATTTATTTGTATTGTTTAATATTTATTTGCAAATACCGCTATGTTTGGGCTTTTATTGCAAAAAATACATTAATATAGGGGGTTGACTGTAAATGAGAAAGAAATTCTGACAGCTAGCTTCGCCGGCCACTCCCCGGAGAAGACTTTGAGCATAAAAAAACTTGGGAGATGAGGCAAAACGACCATATGGAAATTGCAGCGAAGGCAGCACCTCTCCTGCTTGCCGCCAGTGATCCAAGAATCAAGATCTTATTCTCCTAACAAAGCGCCATTACGGCTGATTCCAGGGCATTCGGTGCGTCTAAGTTTCTTCTGATTTTGCCGCGTCTTTCTTCTCCCTCTTCTTGTTTCATCCATATCCTTTCTTTTGCAGCTTCGACCACATAGCCCTACTCGTGGCGCATTGCTACGGTTTGCAGGCGGCGCTGGCCTCAAGATCCCAAAAAGGTACCCCAAATGCACTCTCTGTTGGTAGCTAGTTTTATGATTGGCCAAATCTGCTCGAGAAATTGAGGATTATTGAGTGCATTTGATGCATATTAAGATCTTGCCAAGAGGCTCAAGAGCGATTCAGATGCATTCCTATTGTTGGGTAATTTGGGCATTTAGCAATGTACTAATATAGGAGCCTTGATTCTTGGATCACTGGTAGGCAAGAACATGAAAGTAATAGCTTGGTTCAAGAGAGTGGCTAGGAGGATGGATCCAGGGCAGGTGTGATTCAGCAAAAAAATAATAGACCCCAAGCCAGGTGAATTCAAAATAGTACTTACCGCGATTGGCATTAGATTTGTGAACAGGGTCAACATGTCGTACCCAGACACTGGTAAGATTCAGATGTTTCCTGAGTACTGATCCTTGATAAATAAAACTAGGTTGCTATATATATAGTTCTGTTTGTAGGAATAGATACGGCAGAGCCGTAGACAAATGCCATATTTATTATCAATCCAATTCTCAAAATGGGATTCATAGACTAGAGCACTGAAGATGAATATTCAGATTTCGCATAACCAGATTCCAAAAACATCCATTTAATGTGGAAAATGCATATTTAGAATTTGAATACTCTCTGGTGATATCTTGTATGATATACTGATAATGAGTGTGCATTTTCAACCAAATATGATTTTTGAAAATAATAACTTATTTATAGTTCTTTAACAAGATAAATTGCAACAAAAAGAATTATCGGACACTTAATTTATAATGAAAACACAGAGCAAAATATTTCCACAAAATGGGCTCTTGGGTTAAAGCCGCTGCTTGTGGTGTTAAGGCTGTTCAAGTAACAGCACGAATGGTGCTTTTGGCCCCTTGAACCCTGCCATGCACAATTGACGCGCAGTTCAACACTGTTGTTAGCCCTTTGACTTAATAAATTTCTGGAAAAATCATGGCTTCACATGTGTTTTGAGAGAAACATGTCGTTATCTCCAGGAGTGACGTTTATTTTGACAGCAAACATTAAAATGTGTGTTTCGGCAATTTGCTAAGTCAAGGGACTAATGCTTGTACACAATATACCCTATAATTTTAGCTTTTTTACTCCTAAAATAATCATGGATGCTATAGAGTAGCATACCTGTATCTTACAGCTATACGATCTCGACATTTCTCCAAAATAGATATTTTCACGCTTTCTTGTTTGATGTGAATGTTTATGTTTTAAATACGAGGAACCAAGTTTTGAGTTGAAAAAAATATGTACCATTTTTGTCCTTTGGAACATGGGTTATTGTAACCGTGTTGTATTTTGGAAAAATATCATATATATTGATATCATTTATACAGCTTCCAGGTGTTGATGTTCGTATAGCTTGGTTAAGCAAGATAATTGATGGAAGTTTATATGTACACATGTTTCTCCATAGTTGATAAACACCAAGAGAAGCCATCCTCTGTTTATTTCCTAACATAATAATGATCGGCTCTTTGGCAGAGGTAATACTTGAATAATCTCTCAAGTGAGTTATGATCGAGACAATTCTAGCTGGGTTCACCAAAGAAGTTGTCAAGTCACTTGGCGACTTAGCCACTAGCGAAATTGCCAAAGTACTGTTTGTCAAAAATGAAATCAACAAACTTAAGAGCAAACTTGAGATTATCACGGCTATCATCAGGGATGCGGAGCAGACAATTGTGCAATATGAAACCACCAGGGATTGGCTGAAGCAGTTGAGAGAAATTACTTATGAGGCAGAAAACGTAATTGACCGCTGTAGGATTGAAGAGGAGAGATTCCAAATTTCACAGCCACAGGTCAGGGGAAATCTTAAACCTTCACTGTTTTCCTTTTGTACCTTCTGGGATAAATTCTGCATTATTGTTTGTCTTCAATGTTCTCAAGGAAGCCTTTACACTTATACTTTTGTCAAAGGTCAAAGATTGTCCAAATCATTTTGCCTGTATACAGTGTACCTGAATCTCCTTAGATTTGAGGCTCCACCTTTGCAGTCATGGCCATCAACCAAGCCTCCCACATGTTTACATATGGTAGAACCTCAGCTTATAGATGTGGTTAGAGGTACCAGACATTCTTCAAAACATCTCAATCCTTCAGGGAATGCCCCTACCATTCACCACAACACGTGGAAAATTGAAACCACATGGTGTACTTCTGCACAGACTTCCTTTTTGCAGACAGCCACAATCTATTGTAATGTTTCTCCTAAAATTTAAACATGTGGTACCTCTAGAAGTTCAACTTCTGAAACTCCTAGTTTACGAATGATCATAGCAAGCATCAACTTCTGAAACTCCTCTCAAGTTTACGAATGATCACAGCAAGCAAAGTAGGACACCACTTCATTGGTTCATCGCATGCTAGTCAGGTTGGACCATGCGTAGAGCATTAATTGTGTACTGAGCTACTTGCAAGTGCCTGTTTTCTTGCAGAAAGAGCAATCAATCGAGCTGTCCCAACCAAAGTATATATCGACTGCTTAAGAACAGAGGGAAACAACTGATGCTTAACTTCACTAGTTTACTGTGTTTATCTATAGTGCACAAGGGTATACAAGAGCAAAACAAAGACAAGACGAGATTAATCCTAGACTAATCTTTAATCTCTATTAAAGCTGAGTGCAAAATGAGGCACAAGAGAGTGTCACATCATCACATTCTCTCCCTACCGTCGGATTCTAATCCAATGAATAAAAATGTACAGAGAAACAATAAAACTAAAAGGGTAAGTAAATTTGTAATACAAATTTTTCATACTAAATTGCAAAAGGGAATATAATTCCCGGAACAGCATGCGGGCTCAATTCTAGCATAATTGTATATCTTAAATATACCTTAGCATGTATGTCTTATAGCAACATCTGCTTGTGTGACCACCTATTGTCAAGTGGCCAACAAGGTAGTAAAACCTTATTATAGGTACAAGCAAGGTTTTTGTGTTGGTAGGATCTGGATCATAGGATCATGGGATGATTGTACCTTGCAAATCATGATTCTAAAGATTATAAAGTCTGGACCACTATTTTATATGGTACTACGTTATTACAATCCTACATAGGATCAGGACCGGAATGGTAAGTAAGATCCCCCAGTACAGATTTTGACCCTGACAACCTTTTGTAAAAGTACATCACACCGGAATGCCATATGAACTGTGAGAATCATCAGTACCTGAGATTAATATGCTTTGCACAAATATTATCCGCCATGAAGTAACTTAAAGTGCTTACTTTTCAGATCCAAGTCTAAAAGAGTAGATAACTAAAGTACATCTTTCAAATTCATTCGCATATTTCGTACTATCTAGCAGTTCAGACAGTGATTAAACCTTTTCTTTTCTGTACAGGAATGCAATCCTTCATCAGTTTTTAAGTGCTGCAGAGATGTTGCTGTTGACTACATGATCGCAAGTGATATACGCGAACTAAATCAAAAACTGGAGAGCATTAAATTAGAGAGTGCGATGCTTCATCTTAATCCAGTGATAGAAGATCAAATCAGATTAGATCTTGATGTTGCTCCAGACCTTGAGCCTGATATTGTAGGCAGAGAGGTGGAGAATGACTGCAACAGTCTCATCCAGCTACTAAAAAGAGAACATACTATTAATTGTCCTTTGTTTGCTATCATTGGAACTATTGGGGTCGGCAAGACTACTCTTGCTCGAAAGGTATATCATAAGACAGCAACCATGTTTGAGACTAGGTTATGGATACATGTATCCAGAGACTTAAGGCACCTGACAATGTGGTCAGATGGGATGTTCAGAAGAGCAGAAACTGGAGAACAACAAGCACTGTTGCGCACCTGTTTAGAAGGTAAGAAGTTCCTGCTAGTCATTGATGATGTGTGGGGAGAACATGTTTGGGATGGGATGCTAGAGATACAAGCACAACATGGCACCCCTGGCAGCAGGGTCCTTATAACAACCCGAGATGAGCGTGTTGCAAGGAGGATGGGGGCCAGTCATCTTCACTGTGTGAAGAGGCTGAACGAGGATGATGGTTGGTGGTTGCTTCGTACAAGGGCCTTCCTTGATGAGAGCGCTGGGAACATGCAGGATATCGGAAGACTAATCGTGCAAAAGTGCAATGGCCTTCCAATGGCAATAAGGAGAATTGGATGCCATCTAAGGGATGTGGACCCTAAGGAAGATGACTGGGAGAGAGTCTACTCGAGCAATTTCTGTGGCATTTCTGGGAGGATACGGAGCACTATTAATATGAGCTACCTGGAGTTGCCATATTACCTGAAGAGGTGTTTTATATATTGTGCGTTATACCCAGAGGGATCTGTGATCGAGCGGCAGTGTATAACCCAGCAGTGGATTGCGGAGGGGTTCATTGTAACCCAGCAGAACTCAACACAGCGGCGGTCTACAACAGTTGAAGAGGAAGCTGAGAAATGTTACGAGGAATTGTTAGGCAGGGGCCTTCTTCTGCGAGAAAATGAAGCTTCTGGTGCAGTGGGCTCAAAGATGCCTCATCTTTTCAGATCATTTGCACTTCTTCAGTCACAAGATGAAAACTTCACTGGCAATCCTCAAGACATAGGTGATGTTTTCAAACCGTGTCGCTTATCCATCACAAATGGAGGTGCAGAAGCCATCCGGAACGGAATTAAAAGGCTTAAGAGCTTGAGGACAATTCTCCTGTTTGGGAGTCCATTAAATGACAGGGCCTTGAATGATATTTTCCAGAAGTTCACACACCTAAGAGTTCTGGACCTTGCACATACACAGGTTGAGTGTGTTACTGGAAGTTTGGGACGGATGACACACCTTAGATATCTTAGCTTTGCTAATACTCAAGTTAGAGAAATTCCTGGTAGTATTGAGAATCTGAGGATGCTGCAGTTCTTAATTCTCAAGAACTGCACTCGTCTCAATGCTCTCCCAGACTCTGTTGGCCGCCTAATAAACTTGAGAAGCCTTGACATCTCTGGAGCTGGATTAAATCATGTGTCATTCAGATTCTCCATGATGAAAGAACTCAACTGCTTACAAGGTTTTCTTGTAAGTCCAGCTGGTGCAGAAAATAAAAGTGGTTGGCCGTTCCAAGAGCTGAGCTCCTTAACTAAGCTGACAAGCCTCCAGATGCTGAGGCTAGAGAGGGCACTAAATGGGGAAGATGCAAGACAATCGGCACTGGAGGGAAAGCATTATCTCAAAGAGCTTGAGTTAAGCTGCAGCACTGATGACCGAACAGCGGGGATTAGTAGAGCTGAGAATATTAAAGATGTTTTTGAAGCACTAAAGCCGGGACCTTCTATTGTCTCTGTCAAGCTGGTAAATTATTATGGCCATGGATTTCCATCTTGGTTATCTCTGTCTAATCTACGGCTGCTGCTGCGGCTGACCCTTGATGGTTGTCCGTATTGCCAATATCTCCCATCTCTGGGCCAGATGAAAAATCTGAAATACCTTGCGATAACTGGTTCCAATATGTCATCTAGCATTGGCCCTGAGTTTCGTGGAAGACCAGATAACGGGGTGGCATTTCCAAAGCTGGAGCAGTTGCTCATCAGCAAGATGAGCAACTTGAAGTCATGGTGGGGCCTTGAAGAAGGAGATATGCCTTCACTCGTGAATTTCAGGCTTGATGGGTGCCCCAAGCTGGATTCACTTCCCCGCTGGCTCGAGCATTGTATAGCATTGAGAAGCTTGCATATAGATCATGCTGATAGCCTGGAAGCAATTGAGAATTTGCCTGCACTTAAAGAACTTAAAGTTCACAGGAACAAAAATCTGAAAAGGATCTCAAACCTTGAAAGGCTTGAAGATTTGAAAGTTGTGCGTTGCTTGCATTTGAAAGTTGTACAGGGTGTCCCTTCGTTACACACTGTGCATTCAGATGAAAGGAAGTCAACTGAACTACCACAATGGTTGCATCCACAGGAACCATTCATGTTCAGGAGATTGGAGATTGTTGGCACCGAAGAGCTACTTGACAGGTGCTCCTCTGCTAGTAGCCCATACTGGTCTGTCATCCAAAATGCTGATCATGTCTATGCGAATCTGCCGGATGGTGCCTTCTACTTCTCCTACACCAAAAGTACCAGCTACTTCCATAGAAGTGCAAGGTCCCTTGCACGATCTTCTTTACACAACTCACCTAGCTTCACTATGCCTGTTGTTCCACAAACCGATAATGTTATTTCGCCGGATGAAACTAGAGGCAGCAACAGGCAAATTGGTCAATACACAAGTCAGTCATGGGTGAGGACCGAACTTTTCGCAGTTCTCCTATTTGTTGCTGCCCACTTATTTTTCTTGTCAACTGGATATGCGTCACCGTATGGAATTCAGCCAGTTCAGGCAGATTAAATTTTGATAATTATGATATTTCCCTTCTGTTGTATCTCATTTTGTTGCATCAAAATTCATCTAGTACCTACATTTTCATTGGGGCCTTTAGAACATTTTTTAACTAGACTATATTATTCTTTTGTATATTTGAGAAGCTTCAATAAGTTCTGTAACCATTAGGATGACTGTCTTGTACTCTTGTCAATGGTTAATCTGCTGCAAAAATGTTAGGAGCCATGACTTGGTGCCTTATGAGGGGCGTTCTAAGTGTATCTTTATATATATATTTTAGAACAAATGTATCTTTATGTTATCTTTGGACCCGGTGTATCTTTATATTGGTAAAACAACAAATTACTCTTGTATGAAAATTCACCTAAGATTGATTATGTTAGATAGTAATTTGTATAGGGTGCTTGTTACATATGTAGCTACACTGTAACTTGTATATATTTGGCCTTTAGCTCATTGGAATAGACATGCCTCATTCAAACATGGTATCAAAACAAGGTTAAGGTTAGGGTTTGTCGTCGCCGCTGCTGCTGCCCTCCCTGTGCTCTCCTTCTCTCGCCATCCCCGCTGCTCTACTCTCGCTCGAGTCGTCGCCTCCCCGATCCGGCGCCACTCCGGCCACCGCCGCTGCTCCAACCGCCGCCGCAGCTCCTCCCCGTAGCCAGCATCCTCCAGCTTCGGGTCGTCGCTCGCCATGGCCGCTGCTCGTGCTACATGCATGTGCGCGGTCGTGTGACCGTAGCACATGGCTCTACGTCGTCGCCGCCGCCCCCGACCGCCTCTTGTGAAGCCACCGAAGCAAGCATAGCTCTGCTCTGTTTTTGTTTTGATTTGGTGGAGTCGTTGGATTTAGCTTCACAACGGCTCCACCGATCTAAGTGGAGCCGACGGCTTCAGCTTCACTCCAGCTCCAGTGATCTACCTGGAGTCGGCGACTTCGGCTTCACTCCGGCTCCCTGATCTACGTGGAGTTAGTGGTTTCGGCTTCACTCCGGCTTCCCGATCTACATGGAGCCGGCGGTTTCATCTTCGGCTTAACCTTGATCCCGGCTTCTTTGGCCTCTCTTTTGGCTTCTCTCTGGCTCCCGATCCAGCTGGAGCCTCTGCCTTTGCATGTGGCTTCCGTTCCTAAGCACACCGACTCCAGATTCGATCAAGTCATCACTGATGGCTTCTACCGGAGGCTCCTTCGCCATCCCGCTCCCCCAGTTCGGTTCGACGAGACGAACTTCTGGGAGTAGGTTGTTCACTTGAGGATTCACCTCAACAGCCAGCGTCTCTGGGGTCATCTCACCAGCGAGTACCCCTGTCTGCCTCACCCTACACCGCCAGTTCTGCCTGCTCTTCCTGTTGGTGCGGATCAGGTGGCTTAGGAGCCGCAAATGCTGCACTTGAGGAAGCCCTGGAGCTCTACCAGTCTGAGTTGCACGCGAACGAGTGATGGCAGGATGCCGAGGCTCGTGCCACCGCCATCCTGGTGGGTAGCATATCTGTGGCCATCTTCATGGATGTGGCGGAGCTGCCGACGACACAGCTTATATGAGAGCGCCTCCGAGCTCACAATCAATCAACGAGTGATGCTATGTACCTCTCAGTTCTGCACCAGACACATTCTCTTCAGCAGCTCGATGCCACCGTCGATGACTTCTACCAACAGATGTCTGAGGTGTGGCGTCAGCTTGACTGTCTAGGGTCGGATGTCTGCCAGATCTGTCCCTACTGTGTGCGGCTCTGTGCTCACCAGGAGACTCGTCGTATCTATAACTTCTTAACGTGTTTCCGGCCTGAGTTCGAGACTGTGTGTGCTCAACTCCTGACTCGCCACCCACGCCCACGTTTGGTGGAGGCCCTCACGGGTGTGCGTGCTGAGGAGACTCGTCACCATGGCACGGCTCAGATGCAGGTTGTCTTGTCTGCTTCAGCACCTGCTCCTTCGCTTGTTTTTTCAGCACCGACTGTGATCTCTCCCACAACTCCTCTGGTGGTTCCTGCCTCTACTGCGGGTCTCCACTGCACCTACTACCAGCGTGATGACCACAGGTATTAGGACTGCTACAAGCGGAGGAGGGACCAAGGTCATCGGGGTGGCCGTCCCCCGAAGGGCTCTAGAGGTTCCTCCTACTCAGGAGCTGGTGTCTCTAGCCAGGGCTTCTTCGGTGACGCCACACAGCAGCTCCTCTCACTGCTCCAGCGCTACGGTGTCGGCTCGTCTTCAGACTACCCGGGCTCTGCTTGTCTGGCTCTTGCTTCTCAGCACTCTTCCCCGCCTTCACCTCCTCCCTCGTCAGGTATTTTATCTCCGTGGATCTTAGACTTTGGTGCTTCCTTTTCACATGACACCAGATTCTACCCACCTCGCTTCTGTGTGTCCCACAGTTTTTCCTTCCACTGTTCAGACCGAACATGGTACCTCTCTTCCTGTTGCAGGCCGAGACACTCTTTCCACTTCTTTTCATGTTCTTGCAGTCTCTCATGTTCCTCAGCTTACTATGCAGCTTATGCCGGCTTGTCAGATCACTGATCACGACTGTCGTGTTGTTCTTGAGTTTGATTCTTGTTGTGTTCAGGACCGCCGCACGGGGACTCTGTTTGGTCCCGGCCCTCGGCGTCGTGATTCGTAGCATCTTTGGGAGCTCGACTGGTTTCATTTTCCTTCCGCTGTTTCCACTAGCCAGTCAGCCACTACCACTCCCTCTGGTCTTGCCGCGTCCTCCACTACCTCCTTCGCTCAGTGGCAACATCTTCTAGGTCATCTCTGCAGATCGCGTCTATCGTCACTAGTAGGTCGTGGCGTTCTTGGCTCTGTTTTTAGGGACACCTCTTTACATTGTATGGGTTGCAAGCTTGATAAGCAGCAGCTGCTCTCGTATCCTTCTAGTGATTCTATTTCTACTTGTCCTTTTGATCTTGTTCACTCTGATGTTTGGGGTTCGTCTCTCTTCGTTTCGCAAGGGGGTCATCGATACTATGTGATTTTTATTGATGATTATTCTCGTCATACTTGGATCTATTTCATGTCCTCGCGCAGTCAAGTTTTCTCTATTTATCAGATGTTCGCCACCATGGTTCGCACTCAGTTTGATTTGGCCATTAGTGTGTTTCGTGCCGACTCTGTTGGCGAGTACCTATATGCTACTTTGCGTCGCTTTCTCGCTGAGCAGGGTACTCTTCCCCAGTACTCTTGTCATGGTGCTCACACTTAGAACGGTGTCTCTGAGCGTAAGTATCGTTACTTGCTTGAGACAGCTTGCACTCTTATGCTTGCCTCTTCTGTTCCACCTCACTTCTGGGCTGAGGCTATTTCCACTGCTGGTTTTCTCATCAACATGCAGCCTTCCACTTCTCTTCAAGGTTCTACTCCTGTCGAACGTCTCTATGGTCGATCTCTAGAGTATAGTCACCTTCGCAGTTTCGGTTGTGTCTGTTTCGTCCTTCTCCCGTCTCTTGAGTGCACCAAGCTGACGGCTCAGTCAATTGAGTGTGTTTTTCTTGATTACAGTCTTGAGCATAAGGGTTATCGTTGTTACGACCCTGTTGCTTGCAGGATGAGGATCTATCGGGATGTCACTTTTGACGAGTTATGACCATACTACCCTCGTTCCCCCACTGTCAGCTCATATTCTCTTGTTGAGTCTTTCTCCTTTCTAAATTTTTCTGACTCTCAGCCTTCCACTACTGTTTCGCTTCATCCTCCATCTTGTTCGCCTCCCTCTCCTTCGGCTCCACCTGTTCCTCCTCCGTCGGAGTTTTCTTCCCGCTCTTTTGTTGTTCCACCCTTTCCTCTACATTACTCTCGTCGTCCTTGGACTACTCCTTCCCCTGTTGAGCCTCCGTCTTTGCTGGGCCCTGTTCCGAGCTCTTCTTCTCCATCCTTGCTGGGTCCCGCTCCGCCTTCTCCTCTCAAATACGATCTTCGTGATCGTCACACTATAGACCGCCTAAGCGCTATGGCTTTGCAGCCGCTGCTCTTTCTGAGCCTACGACCTACCGTGAGGCTGCTGCTTTACCTTGAATGACAGCTCGTGATGTCTGAGGAGATTGCTGTTTTGGAACGTACTGGCACTTGGAATCTTGTGCACTTATCTGCGCGTGTCACCCCCATCACGTGCAAGTAGGGGCGGATCTGGGCCTCGGGCAGGGTGGGCTGTAGCCCGAGGCCCAGCAAAAACAGGAGTGCAATTTTTTTAAATATATGCCCAATATACTATACGGTAATATCCAGCCCGAGGCTCAGCCGGTCCACCTTGCACGCCGGCCCACGCCTCCTAGGCTCCCTCTCACGCTGGCCTGCTTGGCTCGAGGCCTCGAGCGCTCCAGGCTCTAGGTGCTGGACGCCTGTACGACCTAATCCCCTTCCTCCACTGCAGTGAGGTGAGAGAGAGCTAAGAGCAGACCTAATCCCCTCCTTCATCCACGCCCTCAGCGACTCGCGACCTCGCCAACCCCCCGCCGACGGCCGCCCCTCCCAGCTGAAGCTCCTCCCTGGTGCTTTCTTCTTCTTTAATTCCTTTTTCCCCAACCGAATACTCCCTGGCTCTCCTCTTCTACCTCATGTTTTCTCCTCAATCCCCATCCTATTAATTTCTCCTCGGATTTGCTCCGGCCAAAGCTTGCCATGGCGCCTCCCCGGCCCGGCGCCACCTCCCCCCGGTTGTGCCTGCGCTTTGCCCCTGGCGTCGCCCTCATGCCTCTGCCGGCGCGCCGTTCCTCTTGCTAGCCCAGCCGCCAGTGTCTGCGCGTCTATGGTCGGCTCGGCCGCCGCTCTCTGCGCCTCGGCCGGCGGCCCTGCGCCCATGCACGGCTCGGCTGCTCGCTCGCTCGCCCGCGCTCGGCCTCGGCGCCGTGCCTCGGCCCCGGCCATGCGCGCCGCGCCCTCCAACACCGCGTCGTGCGCCTCCCACGCCCGCGCCTCTCCTGTAGCCTCCGTGGCTCCGTCCGACTGTCCAGGACTCCGTGGCTTCATCCGGTCGGCGCCGCGCCCTTGCCTCGCCGCTCAGGTCGTCGCCTACTCGTCTGAACTCTAAAGACTGAAGTAGACAAGTAGTTCTTGCCTCTTGGCTTCTTGTATGGCATATGTGGCTCACTCACTTATCGATTTCATACTAGGCCGCGAGCTTGAGCTGTGGTGAATGCACATGGATGCCACTACTATCTACTAGGATGTGTGCCATCTCTTCTGGATCATATCCAACATCAAGAGAATGATCCACTAGCTCTCATGTTGTTCGAGTCAAGCAACAATTTTGCCTTTACAGATGATGAAGAACAACTTGTGAGTTGTGAATTCAAAGGGTTTCAGAGGTATATAACTATATCACTTAATGTTATCCTATCCATGCATGTTTTCTAGACTTACTATTGAATTGTTAGTTTCCTCTTTATATGACCAAGTAATAATATTCAATGAAATGATTGGAATCTGTATATAAATAAAGTAAATCAAAGCAATTTGTCATTTTACCCATATTACTAGGCTTTGTCTCGAGGAGTCCACTTTTTCCGTCCTATCACTAGTTCAAGAAGCAGAACTCCATACACAAACACATCAGTCTTCTCATTTATGATCCCATGCATGAAAGAGCCATATACCCAAAGCACTCTTCTCATTTATGTTGTCTTTGTAGGTTTGGGTAATTATCCAACAATTGATGAAGAAATAGTAGGCTAGATTACAGATGAAATCTTCATTATTTAGGTACTCAATTTGTATTTGGAAGATGTTACATTATTTGTGTTTTGCCATGTTTTTCTTATTATATTTTACGTTGAAGCATTTATGGTAAAATTTCGTATCAATGAAGCATTTATGGCTTATTTTTTGTTATGTCTTGGTGCGGGTAGAAATTAGCGTTAGTTTTAAGATGCTATCATATTAGAAATTAGCCCGAGGCTTGATCAAATCCTAGATCCGCTACTGCGTGCAAGTATGTGTACAAGATCAAGACCCGCTCGGGTGGTTCCTTTAAACGTTACAAAGCTCGTCTTGTGGCGCGTGGTGCCTTTTTCTTTGGCTTCATCTTTTTGGGAAAACTTTAACCTTGCAGAATCACAGAAAGCACACAGGAAGCCAACTTAATTAAAAATTATGCAATGTGTGATCTCAGATACAAAGGTTACCCACTTTTTTTACATTCAATTGCGAAGTCGGGAAATTCAAAATGTAATCTATCGTTATAAGCATCACAAACACCTATGATCTCTCTATAGAAGGTTAGGTCTCAAACATTACAAACTAAAATGTGTATATCAACAATTTAAACCAACTCCAAGATGAACACACAGACATAATTCTCCAGAGGCTGAAACAATGTTCTTGGCATAATCTGTTTCCATGGTTCATTTCAGAACGCGCAAAAAAAGTTGTTTCCCTTTTATTAAAATTGCACATGTCAGCTTCAATATTCAGGCTGCAACTTCTCTTGATATGTTTTCTTAGGCATGCCATCACCAGCTAATCTGCATCATTACAGTGAAGATACATTCACATATATTACAGGCAGTAGGATGCATCGAAGTGTCAATTGAACTGATTATCTTTATGTCCAAGAAATTTATTTCGCAAATACGATGTTTCCATGGCTCCTTTCACCATGCACACATAATGTTGCAGCACATCCAATTACAGAAGAATGCCTTGATTAACCCCATCGTATCTGTCTTCTGTCCTGTGTATTAGGAATATTATGTATATATTTAAGAAACCAAATGATCAATATATATATAGAAAGTACAAAGGGGTTATTATATACAAATAAGGAAATACATAGAGTCATATTCTAACACCATTCCTCAAACTCATAGTGGATCTCATACACTGAGTTTGGAGAGAAAATACAAATATTGTGCCATAGTCTGTGGCTTCATGAAGTAGTCATCAACCTGTAACTCTGATGACACAAACTGTAAAGCAAGTACTCCCTTCTGCACTTGTGAGCAAGTGTATGAAGCATCCACACCAATGTGTTTGGTGAGCTCATGCTTCACTGGATCTTGGGCAATACTGATAGCACCTGTACTGTCAGACAAAAGAGTCGTAGGTCTCATCACAGGCACTCCAAAATCTGTAAGTAGTCACTTCAACCAAGTAACCTCTGATGTCACTGCTGTCATAGCTCTCAACTCAGCCTCTGCACTCGAACGGGAAACTGCAGTCTGCTTCTTAGCCTTCCAGACAATCAGGGAGGAGCCAAGAAAAACACAGTAAGCAGAAAGAAAACGACGATCAGAAGGATCACTAGCCCAGGTCGCATCGAAGTACGTCTGAAGCTGTAGTGAGGTGGAGCTAGGGAAAAACAAACGACGAGAGAGTCCCACGCAAGTAGTGAAGAACACGAAGAAGGTGACTGTAATGAAGATGAGTAGGACGAGCCATGAACTGACTCAAGATATGAACAACATAAGCAATATCAGTACGAGTGCTCACAAAGATACACCAAACTCCCAACAAGATGACGATATCGAGCAGGATTCTCAAGAAGATCACCATCAGTGGCACGAAGCTGGAGAGATAGCCCCATAGGAGTCTCAGCAGTGCGAGTATCAGTCAGACCAGACCGGTCAAGAAGATCCTGGACATACTTTTGCTGGGAGAGGTAGTAGCCCTCAGGCATGGAAGAGACCTCAATCCCAAGGAAGTATGTAAGAGAACCAAGATCAGTCATCAAAAACTACTCACTGAGATGCTTCTTCACATATGTGATGAAGGAAGAATCATCACCAGTGATGAGCATGTCATCAACATACAGAAAAAGCAGTGTCCTACCACGAGATGGGACATAGACAAAAAGAGCAGGATTGAGTACGAACCATCGTTGCAAAGCTACGATAGATCGCAAGAAACTGACCACGATTAGACATAGGAAGAATCCATGTAAAACGGGAGTAATCATCAATGAAGATAGCATAAGATTGATGCCCGCCTTTAGAGATAATAAGTGCAAGTCCCCATGCATCTGAATGAACTAAGACAAAAGGACGAGAAGATAAAGACTCACTAGAATGATAAGGAAGTTGTAGCTGCTTGCCCAACTTACAACTCTGACAAAATATGTCCGTGTCAACAGTAACACGTCCAAGAACACCCTGACGAACTAATGAAGAAATGCGGGACCCACACAGGTGACCTAAACGATGATGCCACTGCACAAAGACACCAGAGGTGGTGACAGCAGTGGCGGTGGAAGTAGACGTAGAGGTAACAAGAGCAACTGAAGTGGACAGAAGGTGGAGGCGATCAAGGATGTAGAAACCTTGACGATCCTTACGGCGCTGGCCAGTCCCAAGTACCGTCCTTGTCTATCGATCCTGGATGAAACAGGTGTGAGAGTCAAAACCAACCCTACAACCGAGATCGGTGAGCTGACCCACCGAGAGAAGCTGCATGGTAAGCTGGGGAACATGGGAAACAACAAGAACAGAAAAGTCATTGGACAAAAGAGTGCTCTGACAAATGACAGACAGAGGAGTACCGTCAGCTGTCTGAACAGAGATGGGAAAGACATGAGGTCCTACTGAAGTGAGAGATGTGGAGTCCGGTGTCATATGGAAAGAGGCACTAGAATCTAGAACCCAAGAGGTACCTGGAGGAGACATCTGAGCTAGACTGACAGAACCTACTGAGCTGTGAGAGAGCTGCTAAAGTAGAGCCTGACAGAACTGCTGAACAGAGCTACCTCGTTGAGAAGGTCCTAGCGTGCTGGTCTGTCTTCCAGTCGAGGAAGGGCCTCTCTGCCCTCCCTTGGAGCGTGGGCCTCCATGTGCCTTGTTCTGCTTTTTTCACACCGCACAACGCTGATAGTCGTGCCCGAAGTTCTTGCAATAATTGCACTGAACCCCAGTTGATGCAAAAAAACAGGAGCAGAAACAGACACCTAAGGAGGAACTGTAGTTGAAGTAGAAATCGTCGGTGTAGTCGAAGAAGAAGAGGTAGCAAGCACAGTCGAAATAAAATGTGCTGCTAACTCGCAGCAAAGCTCCTCAGCACGAAGCATCGAAAGAGCCTCGGTGACTGTCGATCGTGGTGAACGGCTTAGCAGTTGAGCCCTGATAGGCTCAAACTCTGGGCGAAGACGGCAGACGAAATCATAAAGACGAAGGCGATCACGATCCGGCTTTTGCGCTTCATGACACTCCTGGCAGAGCGAAGAAGCCGGCTCATCCAGCTGGCGCTAGAGACTGGCCAGGGCTCGGAAGAAATCGTCAATGGATGAGTCCTCCTGGCGAAGCGTCTTCAACTCATGCTGAAGTGAAAAGAATTGAGCATCGCTGCTTTGATGGTATCGCTCGCGCAAGTACTCCCAGATCTGACGTGTGACACGTAGACTAACAATGTCTGACTGGATGGAGTTGTCGACACTAACCACCAGGATGGCTCGAACACGGGCCTCATCAGCACACCAGCGCTCAAAAGCGTCTATAGCATACTGAAAGGCCTCATCAGCAGCAGCAATAGCGGCCTCTGTCTCCTTCTTGGCAGCCTCATCTTCTGCAGGAGGTGCAGAAGTAGGCCGTTTGGGAGAAGGCTGAACCGACGACGGCGGACAAGGTCGGGCACCAGTAACATGTCCCCAGAAACAGAGACCATCGAGCGTGATCTCCATAAGTGAAGACCACAACCTATAGTTCGTTCCATTAGGCTTTGTTCTCGAGAATGGGATCGCAACTGATGGAACAGAAGTCATTGGTAGGCGGCGCTGGACGACGCAGCGACCAAGACAACGAAGTTTAACAGGCGGCGCTGGGCTGCTCGTCGGTTAGATCGACGTACTGTTTTTTAGGCCACACGCAGACGCCTGCTTCCTTAACCCGACCCGATCCAACTGCTCACGCGCGAGCCTCACGCGCAGGGGGAAATAGGTTTTCCCTTTGCTGGCGGCGGCGTCGGCAGTGGCGTCTGCGGCGGTGGTCGACGACGGCGGCGACTGGCGGCAACGACAACCAAGCGGCGGCGAGATCGGGCACTGGGTCGTTCGCGGCACAGCTAGGGATGGCGGCGTCGGCGTGATCGACAACGGAGTCGAGACCCAAGCGACAGCGGAGACCGGCGGCGGCGGCGGCTCGGCGAGCGAGTGGCGGCGAGATCGGGCGGTGGTCGTTCGCGGCTGGCTAGGGATGGCGGCGTCGGCGTGATCGACAACGGAGTCGAGACAAGCGACGGCGGAGACCGGCGGGCGGGCGGCGGCTGGCGAGCGAGTGGCTCGAGTCGGGAAGAAGGACGGTGTCGAGCGGCGGCTGGCGACGACTGGAACAATGGCGCAACCCGAGCGGCGGCGTCGGCCTGGCGGCAGCGGAAGGAGCTAGGTTTGCCCTAACTCTAATACCATGTTAGGAATATTATGTATATATTCAAGAGGACCCAATGGGCAATATATATAGGAAATATAAGGGGGTTGCCATATACAGATAAGGAATAAAAATGGTTGTTTAAATTGCTTAATGAAGAAGGGGTGTGATAATCTTTGCTAACAAGAAAATATTTGACTGATAAGAGTCTCTCGCATGTGGTTAATAAACCTAATACTTTCTAGTTTTGGTCAGGTCTTATAAAAATTTAAAACAATTTTCTTCGATTTGGTTCATTCCAGGTTAAAAATGGAATGAAAACCAGGTTTGGAAAGATATATGGTTAGGAGACACTCCTCTGAAAAATCAATACCAATACTTTATAACGTGGTGAGAAGAAAAGATGATACAGTGGCAAATATACAGAGATAGAATCCTTTACGTATTTCTTTTCGAAAACCTATTATTAGACCTAAGCTACATGCTTGGAATGAGTTAATTTTGAGAATTGCTAATTTAACATTGAGCTCTCAAAAAGATGTTTTTAGGTGGAATCTGAGTAAGTCTATACTTTTCTCGGCACCATCTTTTTACGGGGCACTAATTGGAACTAATCAAGCTTCAATTAGGATTTTTTTTTGGTTCATTAAAATTTCATTAAAAGTGAAAATATTCCTATGATATCTCGAAAGATGGATGGTATTAACTAAAGATAACATGTTTAAAAGAAATTAGAGAAGTAAAAAAGTGTTGTTTTGTATTAAAGATGAAACAATTCAACATCTTTTTATTGATTGCCCCTTTGCACGTCTTGCATGGTGGGATGCTCAATGTGCGTTTAATGTATCACCTCCTACGAGTATAGCGTGCATGTTTGAAAATTGGTTAGCCGGTATTCTAAAAAATTTAAAGTCATAACTCTTAGTGGGAGCTAGTGTCTTATATTGGTCTATTTGGTTATGTCGGAATGATGTTGTTTTTAACAAAAAGGCTATCACTAATCCCTTGCAAGTTATCATTTTGAGTGGACACTGGCTAAGTGCTCGGGCAAATTTTCAAAAATTAGCTCAGAGGGAGGCAATGTTAGCTGGAAGCGCCAGATTGGAGTTTGTGGCGAGCAAATCTTAAGCTTTCATGGGTAACAGTTTAATCACATAATTTGTAGTGATTGAGTTTAATTTCCAATCGTCTTATGGTTGTAAAGCTTTCAGCCACTTTTTAACCATCTTTATCATTGTGATACATTAATTCTTAATAAAATGGGTTGTGTGAATCCTAGGTGCAGAGCTCGGGAGAGACTTTTCTCTTCCATTATTTAAAAATCTGTAAATCCAGAGTAAAATCTGTCAGTGTGCATGTAATCAAGTTCGAGATCGTAACGATGCTTTACAGGTATGAAAGTAGTGAGTGCACAAGTCACTGCATATATGCGACTCATTTTTGCGCTCTGAATACATGAGCAACATAATACATTCAGTCCAGTGCAGTGATAACTGTTCAGTACTACTGATAAAATAAAAAATCCGTTTCAGCACGGACACAATTGAAAGCATATTGCTCGTATTACCATTAGAAACTCTCTTTTTTTTTGGAACCAGGAGCACGGTCCCATTTTCATTATTGAAATTGTAAAAGTGTTGTACAAGATACGAAAGTTCAGAAAAAACTGGAAAACAACAGCAAGTGAGATCCAAACCCGGACCCCAAAAGCCCCAATCCGACCCACGAGACGTACTACCACCTACATTTATTCCTATTACAAAGTTTTATTACCATTAGAAACTAGTACTGAGCACTACATATATACATGCCACTATGTGAGCATCATAAATTTCTACACATGTAGATTTGACTTTTGAGGTGTCCCTAAGTCCCTTATCCTATTATAGCTCAATTCTGATTCGGAGTTGGAGATGGGCTACGATTTGTAAATTTGCACTTTTTGTGTACGTTAGGTTTTCTTTTTTTATTTTGAGTAGACTGGATAACCAACCCCAAGGGGGTGTTAATCGGATCCAGGAATTCCAATCCAACCGAAAGAAAGGTTGAAGCACCGCACTTCGTTCAGAGGATTGAAGGCTTAGCCATTCTGAACCACTGTATTCTTGTATAGGACAAGGATCCAATGATCAAGCAATAACTTCTACTTATAGAATTTGCGGCAGCTTCGCGAACTCTTTTCCCACAGCAATTGTTGTGGGCTGCTTCGCCGCTGTTATCGGATTCTTTCTACGAGATCCGTACGCCATTCTTCGTATGATTCACCCATTTGCCGTATCTTACAACATTGGATCCGACCAAGGGTCGTAAGAACTGGTTTGATGACTATAATACCATACCAATTGTTGTCGGAGTCCTACCAAAAATCAAATAAAAACTTTGGTGACTCTCAACGGACACATCGTGATTCGCATTGTATCGAGTATACCATCAGCAAAATCGAATCCTTAGTTTAATTTAATTCAATGCAGTCCAACATATACAGCAATAGAGTGCGAAGATCGAACCTAGCAAGCAGGAGCAGTCGTGACCATGAGGGGGACCATGCAGGCCGGATCCTCCGATCGACGCGGTCACCGGCGACGACCGCCACCATCGCAACGCTCCGCTCTCCACTCCTCAAGCTGTCGGCGATACCCATGAGGCCATGAGTAGAAGAGTAAACGAAGGGAGAAGAAGGAAGAGAAGAAAATGGGTCGGCTCCCATGGCTCGCCCCAAGGCCCAACTGTGACTTGGCCCATGGCTAACCTGTCGTTGCTGCTGCTGCCTTGCAACCTGTATGTTGCCAAACCTGCTGCCGCAAAGTGATTGCAAAAAAAATATAGTACACTGTTTGGCAAATCAAAATTAGAGTTTTAACGAATTCTTTCTTTAACTAATAATTGCATGACTTCCTATTTTGATAGCAACAACATCTGTTTTTAACATGGTTTAGATTTCTAAACTAGGTACTAAACACGATAATTATTTGAAAGTGATTCCATCAAATAAGATTGTCAGAACTCACCGCAATCCGTGATAATTTTGAAAAGAGCATGGAGAACTACTTTAAGAGTTAGTTGCCTCAGACTGGCCGGCCACCTTCGTCCTATTTTATGCTCCAGGGTTCAGAATAAGTTCAACTGATCTTATATGGTTAGCATTTTGTTGCCTAGAGATTTTAAAATTGTCATGGTAGACGATCATGGCTGCACGAAGTATGGCTTTGCTTAGAAGTTTGAATCAATGGACCAATATGGGTTGCATGAGCTGGAAAAGGGAAGAGTGTCATTCACGTTAGGAGAATGTAATGATGAGCTAAAAAAAAATTAGTTACGATATAGTAATTAATGCAACATGATGTTGTCCTCTGCCTTTACTTTTAACTCCCAAGCATGCATTGGTCCACTATGAAAGTAATAATTTTACGCATTAAAGGTCCAAATGCAAGCATACATTGCATATTTGCTCAAGGGAAAAACAGTGATTGTAATCGTGCATTTCTAAAGAATGGTAATGGATAAAATTCATATTTATCTGAGATGCTGAGGTATATGTCCTAGTATGAAGAAACAACTGGCCACTGAATCATCTTGCAGCAAAAATTTGGGGTTGAAATTACAGCATAAGTTAGCCAATTTACCTCCACGAGTTCCCATTTTTGTGTACCTTCCTGACAGTTTACACAGTCATGAACTTGCAACAACCACTCTCCAACCACCAATCTGATCAAAATGTCCTATACTGTGGGGGCAAATTGCTCACATGCTTTGTAATTAATAAATCCTATTGATTGAAACGCTCCATGTCAAGGCAAGCCAGCCTAAGCTTTATTATTGTTCCATAGACTTAGAAGTTTGAGCCATGATCCAAATCATCACAAGAACAGGTCAATAGAACAAGACACCTATGCCTTCTGTTCTTGGCAAGTCGCCATTCTTGTGCCATCCATCTTTCTTGAAGGTCTAAAGCAAGCACCACCACCACCACCACCACCACAAACAACAACAATGAGTGACAGTTCAGGGTTCCCGGGCTTCCACAATCACAAATACGACCGCGACTACAAGCGCCCGTTGTTCCGTGTGTCGTCGTTCTCTGACAGCGGCGACGAGCACGAGTGTCATGCGCCACCACGAAGGCGCGGCATGAGCTGTACAACATCCAAGGTGGCAGCACCACCGTGCCGCTTGCCATCGATGAGCAAGCTTAGCATGAAGAAACAGCAAGAAATTGTCAACGAGAAGTCGATGGAGGATGAAGGTATGGATGGCAACCTGTTTTACTGATGTGTCCTGTCCTGTAGTGTTTCTGTTGTTTGACAATTGTATGTTCAGATATGGAGCTGATAAAGGAGAAGTACACCAAGCTGCTGCTTGGGGAGGACATGTCAGGGAGCGGCAAGGGTGTCTGCACTGCTGTGGCCATCTCCAATGCCATTACCAATCTATACGGTAGTCTGGAAATTACAAACGAATTCCTCAATAAACGGGTCTTGATGCAGGCTACAATGTGCTAACTTCTCTGCTTGTTCTTGGCTGCAGCAACTGTGTTTGGGACCTGTCACAGATTGCAGCCACTGCCTCCTGAGAAGAGATCAATGTGGAATCGGGAGATGGATTGCCTCCTCTCCATTTGCGAATACATCGTTGAATTCTCGCCGACGGTCCAGGCCACGCCTGATGGAAGTTCCCATGATGTAATGCCATCCTATCCACATCACACATCTTACACCTTGACAAGTTTCATACTCACGGCATGTCTGCTTATGTACGTATTATTGATTCCTACAGGTAATGGCAACATCACCAAGATCAGACATTCTGATGAACCTTCCTGCACTTGAAAAGCTAGAAACCATGCTCCTCGTAAGTCTCGGTTCACATAATTCTGGAAGTTCTAATCAAGCAATTTTGGTAGTATAATATAATGTATGAACGCACACTTGTTTGCAGGGTATATTGGACAGCTTTGACAAGGCAGACTTCTGGTATGCAGACCAGAGGAAGCAGTCCTTCAGCGACAACAAGAAGTCGTTCAAACGTAGCGAGGACAAGTGGTGGTTGCCTGAGCCATGCGTCCCAGACTCTGGTCTGTCTGATCACATGCACCGTGAACTGCAGCACAAGAGGGACCAAGCAAGCCAGATCCACAAGATGGCCATGGAGATCAACAGTGGTATCCTCTCTGAAATGCAAGTTCCATTGTCATACTTAGAAACACTTCCAAAGGTACGACAGTTGCCTGATCTGATCCACAGAGATCGAGTCTCCATACAGTCTGTCAAAAAGTTCCATTTCCCCCCCTGATATATGCATTTCTGCTACTCAACAGAGTGGGAAGGTGAGCGTAGGTGATGCCATATACCGGTATATGTCTTCAGCGGATCAGTTCTCACCAGACCACCTCCTCAACTTCCTCAACTTGAGCTCAGAACATGAGGCGCTTGAGACCGCAGACCGTGTCGAGGCCGGTATGTATGTGTGGAGAAGGAAAGCAAGCATGACCCACGTGGTGACAAAATGGGAGAATGTTACCGAGCTGAATGCTGACGGGGACAAGAATCTGATCCTTGCAAGCAGGGCCAGGAGCCTGCTGCTGTGCTTGAAGCAGAGGTTTCCAGGCCTCTCGCAGACTACCCTCGACACAAGCAAGATTCAGTACAACAAGGTAATGATTAAATATAAGAAATAGGCAAATTTCATGTTACTTCAGTGTTCATCTATATTTTCCTCTTATCAAGTTGTATTCATTGTGAAACTAGTGAATGCTTATACTAGTATACTAGTGGATGCCTAAACAAAAATATTTAGAACTCTAATTCGTGGTGCAAACAGAATAATCATAAACTAAAACTGTTTCAGCAATCACATATCTTCCGGATAAAAAAATAAACCTCTTGCATTCGAGATCCAGAACCATTATGCATCATAACTAACCTTTTTGCATCTGCATTTTACCTCCCACAGGATATTGGACAGGCGATACTTGAAAGCTACTCAAGGGTGCTGGAAAGTTTGGCCTACAACATTGTCTCGTGGATAGAAGATGTTCACATTGCAGATGAAAATGCAAAGAAAGGGCATGACATCAGAATGCAGAAGCAGGTGTTCAGCAAGCTCTCTCTTCAACACTGAACATGATGAACTAACATAGAAATGAGTTGATTATTTTTGTTGCATAGAATTTGTCATTGGCCTCATTAGTTTACTGGAGTGGTGTGTGCAGTTTTGATTTTTGAGATGGGTTGATGTGTGTAATTAGATATATGACAGCTTCGTCACATATGCAGACCTTAGTGGCTGAGAAAAAGAAAGGGTTGTAATCAGAAACTCACAGTTTTATTCCGCTACGTGTTTCATCAAACATCATGTTTGCTTTCATACAAACAATAAGCATTTAACTTCTCTTAACTTTGGGAATGTCTCAGATTGTTGAATCAGAGAATTGTTGAATCAGAGAACAGCAAGAACTGATTCACAGACAGAAAACATCGACGCTAATAATTGTATTTCTGAATTGAAGTTGGCTCTTATCCACAAGAAGTTTGAGCACATCACTTTCAAATGGAAATTTAGTGCCATGGATAGAGAACATCAAAACTGGTCGTTGTATTTCTGAACTAAAGTCAGTTCTTATCCACAAGAAGTTTGAGCACGTCACTTTCAAATGGAAATGCAGTGACAAGGCCATTTAGATAACTTTATTGAAATTTAAGGTAAAGAAGAAAAGTCACCATAGGAACACAATTGTGGCATAGTTCATCTGTGACAAAATTTGTTTGATATGTGTTATACTTCTGCTCGATCATCAAGTAGGCAATAACTTGGCACTAACACCTTTGCATAAATTGAGAAGATAACTGGTTCATATTTCACATCCATGTCCCTCATGGGTTTGATGCTAGCAAGAAAATCTTTCTGCAACTCCACCGAAAGGACAATATGTGCAGCATCTTACAATTATATAACAACTAGATTTCAAGCATAAGTTGATGAATGTATCTTACAATTACACATAGCATCTAAGATATTTTATGAATGATTTAAATACTGAAAACAGTGAGGGGCAACTGCGTCCATGGAAAATTTATCATATTTCATGGTATCCTTGTCTTATTTGAAAAAGTTACAGTGTCATTTCTCAAAAATTGAATTCCCGAGTATTTCATGGTCATATAAAGCAGCAATTCTACATCCCAAAAACAAAGCAATTCGAGTAGCATGGTAGGTTTAGTGCACTATTATCCACTGCAATCGGCTGCCTGAAAGGATTTACCTGGATCTGGAAAAGAGATGATAGATGATGATGAGTGTTAGTTTGTTGCTCTGTAACTACAATCGGAAAGAAATGACAACGGCAAAGCATAACACATACTGGGACTCTGAGGGGTTGACCAGTTATAGAGCTTATGCAGCAGGAGGCTAGATGTGCAGCTTCTTCACAGAAGTCCGTAAAAAATGCAGGAATCCCAATCCCCTTAATTATTTCCTTGAAACCAAAATGGAATACAAATGATACTGAGCACAAATAAACAAAAGCCTCTAACAAGCTAAGGAAAAATAGTACAAGATGCTATACTGTGGCTGTGTTGCAACTGCCAGCTAAAGCTGTGGCAGTGTAATGATTTTTTAATATCATTTCTGCTATGAATATTGTGTGTGTATTCATAAGGCCCAATGAACAATATATATAAGGAGTATAAAAGTGATATTACAAGGGAAATACAAAAGAATTCCTATTCTACCCCCCCAAAAAAAAAACTCATGGTAGATCACACACATTGAGTTTGGAGAGAAAATACAAATGTTGTACCCTAGTCTGTGGCTTCATGAAAAAGTCAGCAGTCTGTAACTCTGAAGGCACAAACTGTAAAGCAAGTACGCCCTCCTACACCTGTGAGCGAATGTATGAAGCATCCACACCAATATGTTTGGTGAGCTCATGCTTCACTGGTGGGCTAGCGGAGGCAAAGACTCTCCACAAGCTTGGAGCAGGGTGAGCTGAAGGTGGTCGCGCAGACAGAGCAGCAGTAGTGGCAAGTAGTACCAAACAGCAGAGCGACTGTCGACAGAGCAAAGAAGTGGTCGGCAGCCTCGTCGAAGCAGAGGAGGCGCTAGCAGCCTCGTTGGAGAAGAGGAGGCGACGGTAGCCTCATCGGAACAGAGGGTCCGCCGTCAGAGAGCTCGGCGGCGGCAGGGACGAGGCACTCATCGAGTAGGCGCCAGATCCCGTGCTGAGGCGGCGTGGATCGAGCTCAGCGGTGACGGGGATGAGGCGCTGGTGAGAAGAAGCCGGATCCCGTGCAGAGGAGCCTAGGATCGATCTCGGCGACAGTGGGTACGAGGTGCTGGTGAGCTCAACGGTGGCGGAGACTTGGCGGTCGTCGACGAGGAGGATCAGATCCAATGGGATCTGATGGCGGCAACGAGAGAGAGCCCGGATTCGTAGAAGCAGAGTCCAGGTGCGCTGGATGGAGACTAGCTCGTTGGGCGAGGTCCGGATCCGGACTGCGGATCCGGTGAGGGAAGACGATGTTGGCGCTGGATCCAATCGAATCCGACCGGCTGCGACGCCCCAGGCGACGATGGCAACGGCGAAGACCAACCGATCTGGTCGATGATGGCGAAGGCGAGCTCCGGCGACGAGGATGGCTAGATCCCACCCAGATCTGGGGAAGAGGATGAGCTCCGGCTGATGGAGAGGATGCCAAATCCGGCGAAGATGAGCCGGCAGCGCATGATGCTGTCGACGATGGAGATGAAGCTTGGTGCTGCTGCTGCTTGACGACGAGGCAAAGAAACTGCTGCTACTTGACATGGACGAGCTCCCGACACCGGATCCGGAAGAGCAGTATCGAGCTCGGGGACACTTGCTGCTGATTGGAGCTGCTGCTCCTCGAAGAGATGACTACTAGCTGCTGGTACTGTTTGACATTAAGAAACCACAGATGTTAAAGATAAAAAAGAGATTGGGTGCTTCCCCAGGAGTAATCTTTACTCCTCCCAAGGGCGGCTTGTGTGGAAGAAGATAGAGGCTAGAGTTTGGATCTAGGCTCTAATACCATGTTAGATTTTGGGAGAGGAGAGAAATGAGGGCTGAATTGTTCATCTATTGCAAGAGCCCAATGGACAATATATATAGTATACAAGAGAAACCCTAGACTAGACTACAATTACATAACTACCCCTCTAACACTTACATGACTATTACACTACTACCCTTAACAATTAGCACACCAGCGCTCAAAAGCGTCTATAGTATACTGAAAGGTCTCATCAATAGCGTCAGTAGTAGTAGCAGCGGCATCTGCCTCCTTGACGGCCTCATCTTCTGCAGGAGGTGCAGAAGTAAGCTGTCCAGGAAGAGGCAGAACCAGCAACGGCAGACAAGGTCGAGCATCAGGGACATATCCTCAGAGGTGGAGACCATCGAGCGTGATCTCCATGAATGAAGACAACAACCTGTAATTCGTCCCATAAACCTTTGTTCCCGAGAATAGGATCGCAGCTGATGAAACGGAAGCCATCGGTAGGCAGCGCCAGACGGCGTGGCGACCAAGGCAACGAAGTCTAACAGACGGCGCTGGACGGCGCAGTGGTTAAATCGACGGTTTGTTTTTTTTAATGGAAAAGCCAAAGCTCTGTTATAAGAAACCGATACGGTTTCGATTCAGTTTAGATCAAAACCGTGTCTACTCGGTGGGCGACCAAGCGACACCGATGGCGACAAAGGCAGCAGCCGACGGAGATGGAGGTGGCGGCCAATGGAAGACCTTGGCCAGCGCTAGCAGCAGCTGCCAGCGGCGCAAGCCGGCAATGCAATGCGGCGCGGCCGGATTAGCGCGTGGAGGTGGCGGCGTCGGCGGCGGCGGCGGCGAATGGCGCGCGTGCGCGTGGCGTCGGTCAGAGAGCGATGTCGAGTGCGGCGAGACGAGGCTCGTCGGCGGCGACCTTAGGAGCCGTCGGCCGATCTGGCGGCGGCGATCGCGACCTTCAACGACGGGGCACCGGGCACCGACATCGAAAGGCCGGACGAGGTGACGTCGGGCTATGGCCTCGGGTTGCGTCGGCCCGATTTGGGCGGCGGCGGCGACCTTCAACGACGGCAGCAACGGTGGTGGGATGGCAGCGGAAGGAGCTAGATTTGTGTTCAAATTCTGATACCATGTTATGAATATTGTGTGTGTATTCATGAGGTCTAATGGACAATATATATAAGGAGTACAAAATGGATATTATAAGGGAATATACCATACACATATAAGAAAATACAAAAGGTATATACGGAAATACAAAAGAATTCCTATTCTAACAATTTCGATGTAAGGACAACATAACGCCAACACCGCGGTGTGTCTCGGTGGTGTTTTTTATGTGTGATGGTGTTGATAGGTGAGGTGTTGAGGTGCTTGTGCCCTACCGGGGTAGGTGCTGGTGATTGTGATTCTCTTTTCCTCTCTGAAATGAATAGGTAGAGCTCCTGCCATCCATTTTATTTCAAAAAATATAACGCCAACACATACATCCATGAATAATATAGCTGATGAAGATTGCTTGGATTACACAGACAAAGGATGACCAATTGATCATTTGATTGCATGAAGCTTTGACTTGAATATCATCAATTAAAACAAAATGAAGGAGGATACATGAACTAACAATTTAAGTTCTGAATGCATGCTTCAGAATGAAACTAACCTGTTGAATATAAAGTTAGGAGTAACGGCGTCACAAGGAATTTCATAGCCAACAATATTTTGAGAAAAAAATGAGAGGTGGTAAATTATGAGCTAGATACTTACAATAGTCGGCATCCAACTAGGATATGCAGCTACACCCGCATTTGGGGCAAGAATAAGATGAGGATTTGAATCCTACCAAGAGACAAAGTATTAGTAGAGAGTCGATTCAGATTCCAGAATGAAAATAAGCATTTAATCAGTAATGCTCAACTGAATTGGCTGGGTGAGCCGATCATATTTATTCAATACAGAAATCAGAGCTGCTAGTTTCCCTGGTCGCAGTACACATCACAGATGCACATCCCAAAACATTTTATGAACCTAAATGTCAAATTTTGTTTTTGAATTATTGCAGCATTTGGCAGAAATACTATTGCTTGCAAATGAGACCTACACATTCCAGTAAGTACTTCTCGGACAGTTGAACATGCAAGCAAGAAATTCAAGCTATAGCATAATCAATAAACAAATCACTTTGAGAAGCCCAGTAGTTCTAAACCTAGATAGCTGAATTTGTGAGTAGGAATACATGCAGCGACCACCTGACATACAGAATTGTGTATTATGCATTTGAAAGCTTGTCTATAGCATTTAGCAATGTGTCTAGACTTATTCAATCAAGTGAATCAATGACATGCTTGAGTATGTTCTTATGATGGCATTGATGGGGAACTTCACACTTCAAACAAGTCGAGTTATTTTTAGAGAGAACCCTCACTATATCACTATATCTCTCATGATATAGTCCTTTCCGTAGTTTGAGTGTCACTGCACTGCAACTCAAGTGTTCCGAGCCAATAGAAGATTTACAACAGCAGCTCTCATCAGAACAGTGTGCATAGCTGGAAATATTTATAACCTCACCATCCCTGTCGGCAGGCATCATATCAAAACCAGTTAAAAGAGCAGGAACTCAAAATCAATTAAACCTTTTGGGCATAAAGTAGATAACTGAACATGTACAGTCCCGTTCAATCAAGATCACAACAAACAAATAAAAAACTGACGATCAAAATACACCTACTACAGCTGCATTAGAATAAACTAGATACTTTTCTATTTAACTCACAGAAATAAAGGGATAAAAAATGTTGACAAAATGAAAAAGGTAATCACACCAAATTGTCAGGCAAACACCAAGAAACAGTAACACCAAACTATTAAAAAAGGTTTCTCCATCTATAACATTGGAAGAGAATGAAAAGCAGGTTCTGTACTTAATGTGACTAACCTAGATTTTGGAACTTCTGGCCCCACAAGTTCAATCGAAAGCCGCACACCTGGAAATAGAGTACGTAGTTCCCCAAACACTGCAAGCTGAAGTAGCTCTTTCTCGGGTCCTTCAGACATTTAATTAGCACAATAGACATGAAAAAAAGAAAGCGGAATATCAGTGTCTGCTATCTTATTTGAAGATAAATGAATCCCAGTAATTAAACAAGTTTTTCACTGGATAATTGACCAGTTCCTATGAAGATTTACAGTAAAATTGGTTAATGATAACATGATTAACACATAATACTTAAAGTACGTAGTCGTCATCCTCCTTCCTAAGCAATAAAAATACAAGCTATACCATGTACATCCCAAGCTTCTAAGATAACACCCTGAATTAGGTTCCTTTTTCTTTTACAAAAGAGAAAGAATAACAGACAAATCTTGTCTCATGAAACAGCCTCTAAAGCTGTCGATGTCTGCTGCAATCTGCATAACAGCAGCCTCAGGAAGCCCAACATTCCAACAACAAATAAATGAGTGCATACAGGCAAGGTTCCTGTCCTTAAATGAGTACAGACTGCTTACTAGTCAATGGCTAGTATTTGCGCATAAATATTTACGGATAACAACCCTGTATCAGCAAAAACAATGTAGCGAAGAAGGTAGGCAATCTAACGGAATGACAATAAGCAAGCCAGGAACTGGCTTTTTTTCCAGTGAAATTCAATACGAAGAAGTTTGGCTTTTGTTCAACAAATTGTGTACAATGATGTGTTCAAGTGTAACATCGCTTAAAAACTTGGCAAGAAAGTCAGTCATCCATAACTAGCGTCAGTGTAGAGTAAGCATCCTAAACATTCTCAAGCACCAGTTTGGTCCAAAAGAGAATGATGGCAGCAAAAACCAACTGGCTACAACTGGATTTCCATAAATGCATACAAGTATTCCAAGTTTCAACATAGAAAGAAGACAGTTGCACAACAGATTTTACCTAAATAGTGAATGCAGAGAGTGTCTTGGCCATCATATCTTGATGTTTGGAGGCGAGATAGTTGAAGACAATGATACAATGTAAGTGGCTGCAAAATTGAACCAAGTGTGGTTAATACACTAGGAAAATAACAGGAATCAACAGATATTAGTAACACAAAATTGTGATGCTCCTTTCAAACTATCAATATTCCACAATACACGCTCATGACCACAAAAGGATGTACGAATTGTGAGCTATCAGCAGAGTACACCGAAATAAAAGGCAAAAACATGGCCAAGAGAGATTAAGAAGATTTTCCCAAAATAAATATAGGACCAGGAGTGGAAAGAATTCTTCAGCAAACTGTTTCTTTGACAAAGCCTTCAGAGAACACAACTAATGAAGTGGATATAAAAGACTGCGAACAGGATGGTACTAGAACATCACCAAAATCATGAAATGAGTTAGTGTAATGCATATTGGTTGTACTGTACATTTAGGGCATAGAGCTCAAGCTAACATTTTTATAAGATATTGCACTGTGCATACCCAATGAAGTAACACTGCAACAGGTGAATGTAAAGGAAGGGATCTCCACTGATAGTAGTCTTCCCAGCTTGTCAAGGGTGCAGGCATAGAATTTTCAGGCTCTGTTGTTCTCAAAAATGGGATAAGTTTAATTACAGTGAAATAAACATACTGTCAGCAACCTCATCACAGCCAGAAATGTACCTGTACATGGGCAGAGGGAGCTTCCCATATTCCATTCAGCTGTTATGCTGTATATTATGCAGAAAGAACATAAAAAAAACTGCAAGATAAATTAGCCTTGACAAAAATTAGAGAGAGAAAACACACTAAAGCCATGTAAATAGTTTCTTAATGCTTTAATAGTTAATACACAACCAAACATTGGTATATTTACATACACAAAAGAAAATACCTAAGACCACAATTCCTAATGAAGAGAAGAAGCGAGTAGCATGTAGCCAAGATTCAAACCTATTCAGGCTCATGCCATACGATGACAACAATAATGTCATTGATTAGGTACAAAAGTTGATATAGAAAACAAGCAGGTGCCCTGTGCACAGCACAACTCAGCCAAAGTCAAAGCAAGCACAGATATGCAGTCAGGTTTCTGGATTAGATTCCACAACCAACTATAATTGATCAAATAAAAGCAGTTAAGCTGAGCATGTGAAGCTGAACTTAAGGCCTTTACTTACAATTTCCAATCAAATAAGGAGAAAAAACTGTATGTCAGTAGTGCATGTCAAATCGTTTCATTCAAAAATACATCATAGGATTTCCCTCCTAGTCTAACTATATCAAGAAAGTTCACTCCCTAGAAAGGTAGTCATGGTGATCTGCAAACTTAATAGTGTTTCCCAAAAGTGGAAGATCATATGCTGATACTATACACATACAGAACAGCCAACAGGATGACCATGTGTCAAGTGCCACAACAAACAATAGTAGGTCACTATGTTATATAGTGCACGATTTAGCTGTCGTCATGGGATTTCACAGAAAAGCAAACCTAAAGTCCTTGACAGAAGCAATCTCTGGGCCACATATGCATTCTGATTTCCAGATTCCTTTGTGGTGAACTTTGATTGATTCCAAAAAGAAGCACCTTGTACTTGGGAATGCATGATTCTAAAGTACCAAAAAGTGTGTGAGAGAACTAGAGATTTATTAAGCACTGAAGAAAAACAAGGTCTTTAGTCTGCATCAAATAACTGGGTCATATTGTATAGAGTTAGCTAGCAGGTTTTTTATATATAAAAAACACAAGAGAGTTCATGTGGTATGAAGTGCGGAACAGGAATTAAGGCAATAAAATATACAGTAGGACATAGGTGGCACCAAGTCGTATCCAGAAGCTAAGGTAGAATCGTAGAACCAATGTTTGGATAGGAAAAAAAATCTTACATGTAAGAAAAGAGCATGGTATGCATAACTTCAAATGCATAAAAGGAAGATCACAAAGATAGAAGTACCGGAGCAGGAGGTTCCATGGAGAATGTGAATGGAAATTGGATCAGCGTATCAATCTGACTCATTTGTTTTGCAAGCCTTGCACACTCTTCCTTGTGAATTCTCCAATGTATAATCTGAAAAGGGATTTCAATATAATAAAGTTATACAAAAGCATGAAATCGTATATAAAATAAGAATGACAAGATACCAAGAATGCTTGAGAAACTTGAGATCTCCATCAAACACTTCATTTCACTAATTCATATTGAAACACAATTGTACAAGAATCCATTTGCTGGTACAATGCTATAGCCTTACTTGTTGATGCAGTGCAAGCATTAAAAATACTTTTGCTACCTTATCTAATAGCCCCCTGTTGCGCCTAAAGTTCCCTACACATAACCTACAAGTAGTCAAGTACCAACCCGTCTTAAAATGCAATCCATCAACACCCCACCCTTGACCCTTCCTGAAACTTCAGCGACTTGGGAAAAGTACTCCTCGCCAAATGCAAACTGAACTAAAAAATTCACCTAGATTTTCAAGATACTCTCCTTGTAATTTTCTCCCTGTATTTGTTGCTCGCCTAGTAAGTTTTTGCTGAACCATTGCAAAATCCGTTTTCACGCTAAATATGATCCATCCAACTCACCTTCTCCAGAAATTCATTCATTTGTTTCTCTTTCTTTTTGTGAACTCAGAATTTCATTCTATCAAGGCCTCTGCGTCTTTTGCCAAAGCCATCTAGAATCTATTGACCACATTCTGACCGGCTTCCGCCTCACAAGTTTGGTCGCTAACTTTGGCCTGGATTAGACGTCCCAATTTGGTGCCGAACAGCCTGGGACAGATTGATGACTGGTGGCTTCGAGCCCTATCGCAACTTCCAAAGCATCTTAGAACGGGTTTTGTTTCCTTCATTATCCTGGTTGCTTGGATGGTCTGGAAAGAGAGAAATAACCGAGTCTTCAACAATACCCAATCCATGGTTAGGCAGCTTGTCCAGGCGACCAGGGAGGAAGGTGGGCAATGGCGGCTAGCCGGAGCTAGCAGTTTAGAGTCCTTGTTGTTAGTGTAGTTTTTTTCCTAGGTTTCTTGCTTTTGGCCGTTCATCTTTTAACCGGAGAATAGGCCTTAATTTTATGTAGTTCTGCAATTGGTCGTTAGCTGGGAACTTGAGATTTTATACCTTCCAATCCCGGCTGCTTGTATCCTTTTTTCTTCTTAATGGAATGACACGCAAAATTCTTTCGTGGTCTAAAAAAAAGAATTTCATTCTAAAACCACAAAAGTCTCAAGGCTAAAAGATTCCCATGTTCCAAGAACCCAAGGGCACTCCCTTCCCAACGATATTTCTTTTATTAGAGATGGAGCCCTACCAGTTCGAACCCACGAACCCTTCCTAGAATCTCAAGAGATGAGGAAATTTAGTGCAAAATTAAAAAAGCAAGGAAAAGAAAAGGGTAGGTATTACCTGGTGGGCGCGGGAGCAGTAGGCGACGGCTCCGCAGCTGCCACACTGCCGGCGTGCGCCGCCGGCGCACGGCTCCGCGGCCATCCCCTTCGCCGCGCACTCCATTGCCACTGCGGAGTTGGCGAAGTAAAAGGGCTAATTTCTCTGAGAGAAGAAGGCAGAGCACAGGAAAGTCGCGGCCCAGCTTTCCTGGGCTAGTTGGCCCAAGCGGAGTCCCAAGGCGGAGTCCGCGCGGTCTAGAAGGCTCAAATGGGGTCGCAGCTTGTGCCCAGCAATCTTTTCAACGTCGAACTTCGCAAGCATTTACAAAAAACAAAAGTACTCTCTCACACCAACCGTTGGGTGGCAGTTTTCCGGTCTAACTAGTATGGTACCCTATCTTCTGGTATGCGGCCGCAGTTCGAGTCACACTAACTATATGTTGGATGAATTTATCATAGATCTTCTGAGATTTTATTCGATGACCTGTCGGTTGTTGTCCTAACTACATGTTGGGTGAATTTATTGTAGATCTTCTGGGATTTGATCCGACGACCTATCAGTCTGCATCATCGCCTGTGTGGTAATCCCTAAACCCGAAACCCTATATTCAAATTAGAGCCATGGACATGCGGGTCCCTCATTCAGCCATCCTATGCATATGAACCTGGTTCATCGTGGACCTTGCCTATGCTGTGGACTCGATCCATAGACCATGGGCCCACGTGTCATCCTCTATTCCTATTTTCCAAAATTCTTTTAAATCCAAAATTCCAAAATACCAGTGGACCCCACATGTCAACCTTTCGACATTTTATGGAAACTCCCGAGATTCGAATATTCCCTCGGTCCCACCTGTCAAGCACCCAAACTCCCTCTCTGTTATTTTCCCAATTTTTCCTCTCGTTCAAACTTCAGAGAGATCGTTCTCCTTTATATGAGCTCTGATTGACTCCGTTCTTCTTTCAAAACTCATCTAAAATCAAGCCCTACTTTCAAGTGCCTTTCTTTTTGAATTTGGAGTTTAATTGAATTGCCTTTTTTTTTTTGTTTGCATTTACCATTTTCTCTCGATTGGAAATCGATCGTCAAAAGTCGTCCGAATGAACTGAAGGTCAAAGAGACAAGTAGCAAATAACTAAGTATCAAGGAGCTGATGATGAACAAGATGAAGAACAATGAGCAATTGTGTACAAGTAAGGCAAGTTGTGTTCTTGATCATATTGTACCTATTGTTTGCAAAACTTACTTTGTGTTTAACTTAAACATTCATGGTACTCTTATATCAACTATATTCATGGGAATAGTTAGATACCTAATTGTTCATTTATTCACCTTGACCATCCATATGCAGGTAGCCACTGTTGTAATATTTGTTGCACCATGACAGGGGATGTCATTGGTCTTGGTTAGGATGGTAATGGCCCATATTCCCTGACGGTGTAAGATCGAGTGGGCCAACTAGAGAGGGTGACTAGGTGGTTTAAAATATCTTTTAACCAAAACTGAGTTTTTTGTACGAAAACGTAAATAAAATTGGTTTTGCCCAATTAAAGCATACATGAACTAGTCTCAACTAAGCGCACCAACAATTTATGTCTATGTCAAGGCTTGCAATCGTAGGGTGGCAAGTAAATAATTTAATTTTAGAAATATAAATTACACAAAGTAAAGCACAAAAAGAGCAAACTACAATGACACAATGATCTTTTTACTGCAGTGTTTGGAGACTTATCAGTCTCCCTAATCCACATTGAGGTAAGTCCAAATAAATTGGGCCGACTCTAGGAATTAAGCCAGAATGATTTCAGAAATAGATAAATGCATAAAAGAGATTTGGACTAGGCAAAATAGCAAATGAACTCAAAAAATTGAATAAAAATTCAAATATGCACTTTGAATTATTCATACCTTAACTAAAATATTTCAAAGATATAGTTAACTTTTTCTATTCAATAAAAAAATGTTTGGGGAAAAATCTTTTAGAAATTCAGAAAATTCTTTGTAAAATTAAGGAAATTTTAGAAATTACTAAATTAAAATTTATTAGCTCGATTTGAAATTTGAGGATGTTACAATATGAGATATGTAGTTATGTATGCAATGAGAGCCACATACCCTATAGGCAGAGGGGGGTCTCCCCTCATAATTAAGGGTGTGTTTGGTTAGGTGAACCAGGGTGAATGGGGTGAGATGGTATAGGATGGATGGAATGATCCTGGATAAGATTATACAAGTTTAATGTTTAGTTGGTGGGATAGGATGATACAAGATTTTATTTGGTTAGTTGGAGATGATGATCCTAAATGGTTCAAGATGGTGTTTAGTTTGAAGAATGATGTTGTGTTTGGTGACCTCCCTCTAGCAATGGTGAGGTTACCACCCACAATTTTCTTTTCTTTCTTCCTTCCTTTTCTTTCCTCTTTTTTCTTTTTCTTTTCTTCCTTTCTATCTTTTTTTCCTCTCCTTCCATTCTTTTCTCTTTTGTTTTTCTCCCTTTTCTTTTCTTCGGCCGATAGTCTTCCTTTCTTCCACTTTCTCACTTTCTTCTTCATCATGCCTTTCTTCTCTCCTCTCCCTATTCTTTCTTCCAGCAAACTTCTCCCGCTTCCTCTCTCTCCGGCCCTTCCTCCAACCGGACAGATCGGACCAAGCCGTCGTCTCTCCACCGTCGGGCCACCGCTGCAGTACCAGGCTCCGTTGTCGCCGTCGGGACCCCCACTGGGTTGCATCGCTTGTGCACTGGCGCCCGCGTCCTTGGCCTCGGCGCCTACCGTCGGCCGTCGTTGGGCGTCCACCACACCTCAGCGCCGCTACGCCACCACGCCATCTCGATTACCACTCGATAGGGAGGTCAGAAAAGGTGGCGGCGTCGAGAACAAGAGGACAACACGAGAGGGAGGTGAGCGCATGCGAGCCAGACGAGGCCATACCACGTGGTTCGACCGATTTTGGCGAACGAGTTGGTTCAGTATCTTTGTCGAATATTCCCTAAACTTGAACCAACTCGTCCCGAATGGTTTCGTTCCATCCATCCAACCAAATGCACGGACCAGGACATATCTCGAACCATCCCATCTAGGTATCACCTCATACACTCATCGAAACACACCCTAAACAAGGAATATAGTACTAAAGTAGACATTCATGCCTCATGAGTCTTAATGGGCCTTAACCACTAATGGGTCTCATTTAGTTGGGCCAAACGGACCGATATTATATATATATGTGTGTGTGAGAGAGTGAGAGAATATGAAGAGAGAGTGAGGGAATATGAACTGAGTGGCATCTTATGGACGCCAATATCTAAAGTGGGATATCATAAACCATGTCTTAGCACATTCGCATCTTCCTATATAAAAAGGAGGCTAGAATGATTGATTCTAAGGCTTTCCACATCGTTTTTTGTTTATGCACCGTCTGATTGTGCTTCCTTCGGTTGTCCACTGTGCGATTGTTGTGCGCGTTGTGCTCCCACACCTGGTTCAGCGTTTTGCGTTGTTGGATCATGCGCTCATGTCGGTAGCCATTCGATCGCACCAGGCGTTGCATTCGCAAGCTTGTTCATGAGTCCCTATATTTTCTGGGCACCTCGATTCATGTGCGGCCTTCTTTATTTCACACTCTGTCATGCGGATACCCATGCATTCTTGCTCCTTCGGTTTCTATGAAGTTTGGCCACCTCTATTTCCCACCTTTCTCTCTTGCTTCTGTCACCTCACTTCTGTCACTAGTGCTTCTTCCCTTCATTCCCGTCACCTGCATTTCTCTCCTTCACTCTCATCGCCTGCATTTGTGTTTCGTCTCGGTCGTCGTTCTTTACCTCCCTCTTCCTTTGTTCTCGTGGGTTTCTCTGTTCTTTGGGGTCCTTTCTCTTTGTTGTTTCTCTGTTGCGGTTGAGGATCTCATAGATCTAGGCGCCTTTGGGTTTTTCTGGATTTTCTTCTGTTCTCGGCAATCTCTCCCTGTTTCTGCTCCTTAGTTGTGCTTCTTCTTTGGGGTGGTGAAAGTATCTAGACCCTCATAATTGGTTTTGGTAATTAATAATAATATTATGTTAAAGGACTAACATGTGCGTTAAGATGTGTTAAAGGTTATATCCCGATGATTGATTGGTGACAAGGGCATTGGCAAGGCTAATGTGGTAAAAGATGAGCATGGATCAAGACAAAATGTATTATATAGCCTAAGGACCCCTTTGTAGTTTTTACCGATTTTGGTGTTTGAAGAAAAGATCGGATTTATAGGATAAATATCGAGTAGCTTGAGAGATTGTTTCTGTGCTATTATGATCAACTAGGATTCATGCATTATCTTGATTTGAGCTTCTGAAAACTGTTTTGAAAATCGGTATGATAGCTGTTAATAAGCGGTACTACCGCAAGTCGGTAATACCAATATTTATATGGCGGTACGTATTTTCCAGAGAGCGTGTTTTCGAGTGGTTTGCTACTCTCTGAAAATCAGAATGACCGCACTTCAACTACGGTACTACCGCGGTCGTAGTACCGAAAAATATATAGCACCACATTCGTTGAGCGGTACTACCGGCGTGCGGTAGTACCGATGTTTACATGGCAATACGAGTTTTTCAGAGAATGTATTTTTCATAAAACTTGAGGTCTGAAAAATGGTAGCTCCGTTCTAGTAGAGCGGTACGACCGCAATGCGGTAGTACCGATTTCTAGTTGGTGTTAATACCATAAATTTATGTGTAACGGCTAGTTCAGAGCATTAAATGTTATTGTTCCGACTGTTGAGCCGAAAATCTATAGTACTGGGTTTTACCAGCGGTATACCGCAAATCCTTATTTTTTTAGGAATGTGGTCGTGACAACTAGTTTTGTGGTTGGGGGCTATAAATACACCCCACCTGCACTAAGCCCAGAACTTTGGCCATATTGAATACTCTTGAGGCTTTGGTGCTCTCTCTTCTACTCATTTACATTCAATTCACTCTTTGAGGTAGTTGAGAGCTAGCCAAATGCATTGCATCATTAGTTGATCTTTTGGCACTTGATAGTCTTCAAGCGAGTGCTACGATTCATTACTCTTGGTGCTTGCCAGCACCTAGATGGCTTGGAGAAGCTGCACGGTGATCACTTCAAGAAGCTTGTGAATTGACTCAGTAAGAGTTTGTGATTGGTGTTGTCTCACCAGCTCCGGAGCGGAAGAAAAGCAATTATAGTGATTGAGGTTGAGGCTTAATTTGTGGAGCTGGCTTGATTTGTTCAAGCTTCCTCAATGTGGACTAGTGAAGATCGGTAAGTCTTCGATACCACAGGAAAAACTTCATTGTCTCCATTGTGGTTTAATTTTTTATCTTTACTTTTTTCCTTTTACAATTCTAGCATTATACTTGTGTAGAATTGCCTAGCTAGAATTGTATCTAGTTTTGACTAGTTCATAATTGTGATAAAATTGTTAGTTAGAAGAAGAATTTTAAAAACCTCATATTCACCCCCCTCTAGTCGGTTATCCTTGATCCTACAAGTGGTATTAGAGCTTGCTCTCTCATTGATTTGGACTTAACAATCTAAGAGAGAAAAGGATGGCTAGTGAGGGAATTGCTATAGGAAAAACTCCTTTATTTGATAGCTCAAATTATGCTTATTAGAAAACTAGGATGTCTATTTATTTAAAGGCCGTGAGTCCGAGCATATGGAAAATCATAAATGAGGGTTACGTTGTGCCTCTTGATCCACTACATCCCACGGAACTTGAGGCGTAATGCTCATTTAGATGCTCAAGCAATTAATGCTCTTTTTGGTGTATTAAACACGGATGAGTTCAATAGAGTGTGCAATTTGGAAATCGCTCATGATATTTGGAATACCATCTCAGAAATCCACGAGGGAACATCCATGGTCAAAGAAGCCAAATTGCATAGGCTCCGGATTAAGTATGAGATATTTATAATGTTGCCTCATGAGGATATAAATAAAATGTACTCTCGCCTCAACAACATTGTAAATGAACTCAAAGGCCTAGGCATGTTATTAACCGATGTTGGTATTGTGAGAAAAATGCTTAGGGGCCTTGCCGAGAAGTACGAGACATTAGTGAGACATTAGTGACACTCTTTCTCAACTCTTCTAAGTTGACAAGGATGACACCAACATAACTCTTGGGTAACCTCATAACCAATTAATTGTATAAAAAGGACAAGCATGAACTTTTGAAGCAATCCTCCTCCAAAGAGCAAGAAAGTCACCGCCTTCAAAGCCAAAATAGTGTCAAGTGATGAGTTCGAAGATGATGAGGATGATTTCGAGGAGGAATTGTCTATCCTCGTGAGAAGAATAAAGAAATTTATGAAAAGACACTCATATCGAAGCGCTAGTCATGAAAAAGGCAAGAAGTGGCGCTCCTACAATGACAACAAGCGCTATAGCAACATCCGTTGCTATGAGTGCGATAAGAAGGGGCACATTGCCTCTCATTGCCCCCACAAAGAAGGATGACAAGGACAAGTCCTTTAAGAAGAAGGAATTCAATGGCAAGAAGAAACTTCACAAATACGGCAAAAATGAAACTCATATTGGAGAGTGGAACTCCGATAAGGAGTACACCGACTCCGACTTGATGAGGATGAGTCCTCTAAGAAGAAGGGACTTGTCGACATCGCCGTCAAGGAGGCTCCATCACTCTTCTTGTCTCCTACATGCCTCATGGCAAGATAGGGAAGGTAAAATTCTTTGATGACGATGATCCTTTATATAGTGAGCTCATGAATATGTTGGAAGAATTGAATGAATATCTTGGAAAAGAAAAGACAAAATTTAAGGTCTTGAAGAAAGAACATCTCTCTCTTAAAGACTCTTACGATGAGCTAAATGAAGCTCATGACTTGCTTATCCAAGAAAATTCAAGCAAGACTTGCACTAGTGTTGAACTTACATGTGATATTTTTAATAAAATGCCCAGTGCAAAAATTGCTAAAACTAGTACATCTACTTCATGTGATGATCTACTTGACATGCCATGTTGCTCTAACACTGACTCTAATCATGATAATATTAATTCTTATGATGCAAAGCTTGTTGTTGAAAATAATGAGCTAAAGCAGCAAGTAACCAAATAAAGCAAAAGCTTAGAACGGTGCTTCAAGGGTAAGGCCACCCTTGACAAGCTTTTGAGTGAACAAAGGTGCTCATTCAACAAAGAAGTACTTGGTTATGTGCCCAAGAAGAGTAAGAAACTGGTAAACAAGCCAACAATGTTTGTTAAATAAAATAGTAGATATTGCTATAAGTGCTAAAAATAGAACATTTGCAGCAAACTTGTCCTATTGATAAGACTCCATCCATAGGATTATATGATTCATGTTATATACTTAAGAAAACTAAGGATGATAAAATTATTGCAAAATTTATTGGCACTTCAATTTTAAGCACTAAAAAGAATACTATTTAGGTGCCTAAAATCTTGGTTACTAACCTCCAAGGATCTAAACAAATTTGGGTACCTAAAAAACTTGATTTTCTTTTTTGTGGGTGAACTACAAGACCAGTGAAAAATATTGGGTGCTTGATAGTAATTGCACTCAACACATGTCCGGAGACCGGAAGATATTCACCACCTTTGAAAATAGGAGCAATGAAAAGATCACCTTTAGAGACAATAGCAAAGGGAAGGTTCTTGTCATGGGTAAAATCGTTATCTCAAATGATCTTTCTATTTTCAATGTATCTTTTGTAGAAATATTAAATTTTAATTTGCTATTTGTTGTATAATTATGTGATCTTGGATTAACTTGCTCATTTTCTAAAGATGGAGTAATCATTTCAAAGGAAAATGAATTGGTTTTCAAAGGATTTAGATTTAGAAATCTTTATTTAGTTGATTTCTCTTCTAGTGAGATGCCTACTCAAGGTACCACCAGATTAGTATGAGTAAAAAGATGAAGAGAAACTTCCTTCATCACTCCATTTGGCACTTCTTCGTTATGTAAAGATGCCCTTTGGTCTCAAAAACTGGTGCAACTTTTCAAAGATTAATGCGTAAAACCTTCACCCACAAATAGGTCGAAACTTGGAAGCCTACGTTGATGACTTGGTAGTGAAAGGTGTCAACTCAGCGACCATATGCTTGACCTTAAAGAGACTTTCAATAATTTGAGAAGACATAACCTCAAGTTGAATCCGAGAAATGTGTGTTCGGGTTTCCATCGAAAATTGCTTGGTTTCCTAGTTTCGCTAGAGGTATCGAAGCAAACCCGAAAGATATCGGCCATCCATCGATCGCCCCGACCACGAAGAAGGAAGTCCGAAGCTAACCTACAGTGTATGGCGCTAAGTCGTTTCATAGCTGTGTTAGGGAAAAGGACTACCTTTTTCAAACTCCTTCTAAACATGGAAGTTTCGAGCTCTTGTTTAAAAACTTGTTTAATTGTAAAAATCTCGGCGATAGCGAATTCATTCATTGCCGAGTGGACAAACCGGAATCTAAGCAAGAACCCGAGTACGAGCACCACGACGAGTGGACAATGTACTTTGACTTCCTTAATGCTTAAAGGATCGAGTGAGTCTTCTTTGTATTGGTTATGGTATAGAAGGCTAGGTCATGTGGGCATGATTCAACTCAAAAGGTTTTTCTTCAAGCTTTATTCTTCCGCCTTTTCAAAAGCATCTTCTTTTATTTTCTCTAAATCTATCAAAAGAATTTTTGATAAGGAGAATAAATAAAAGGAAAAGAAAAAGAGAAGAGGAATTCAAACATGACTTAGTAGTTGGCTTGAAGGACATAAAGTTTGAAAAATGTTTTCCTTTTTGGATGAAGAACTCAAGGAAGATTTTCTAGATTATGTAGCACTTGCCAAACCGAAAAGCAAGTTTCAAATTATCATCATTCCAAAAGTATCATGTCAACTTCTAGGCCATTAGAGCTCTTACATATGGATTTGTTTGGGCCAACAACTTATAAGAGAATCGGAGGCAATAGCTATTGTTTAGTCATTATAGATTATTACTCTAAATATACATGAGTATTCTTATTAAATGGCAAGGCCGAAGTCTGCGACATTTTCAAAAGTTTTGCAAAAATGGCTCAAAAATGAATTTGATTTCAATATAAAGAAAATCCGTAGTGACAATAGTCCCGAGTTCAAAAACACTAAAATTGAATATTTTTGTTATGAACTTGGAATAAAGTATGAGCTTTCTACTACACTACCTACACTCCGGAGTAAAATGGAGTTGTGGAGATGCAAAATCGAACATTAATTGAGATGACTAGGACAATGCTTGATGAATATAATACTTTCGATAACTTTTAGGTGGAAGCTATTAACACCGCTTGTCATGCCAAAAATCACCTTTATTTGCATCATCTCTTGAAAAAGACTTCATATGAGCTTCTAATTGGAAGAAAACCGAACATTTCCTACTTAGAGTGTTTGGTTGCAAATGCTATATCTTAAGAAATGGTGTTCGGCTCTCTAAATTTCAAAATCGATGTGATGAAGGTTTCTTGCTTGGTTATTCTTCTAATAGTAAAGTTTATTGTGTCTTTGACCAAAACTCCGGTTTAGTTGAAGAGACTTGTGATATCGAATTTGATAAAATTAATGACTCTCAAGAAGAGTAAGAGAATTTAAATGATGTGGGTGATGAAGGACTACGGCAAGCAATGGAGAAGATGTAAATTGGCGACATCAAGCCAAAATGAAGACACAAGTGAATCACATTCATCAAAACAAGTTGAAGCTTCTACCTCTTCCACAACAAGCAACATTCAAGCAATTGATTTGAAAGATAAAGAAGAACAACATTCAACACTACCACCGTTCTTTTGGTCCTTCTTTTCGTCGTTCATGTGGTTTCGTTACAAGAACTACTCCCCTCTCCCTCTTTGCCTCTCTCGAAGCCTCGCTACAGGAGAGCCACATCCATTCCTTCTCCCTCTTTCCTTTTGGTTCTCAGTGAGTTATGTGGTTTGTTCGTCGTCAACCTCTTCCCTTCATGCGGTTTTCTTTTCTTAGTTTCGCTTGCTGTAGTAGGTTCTCCTCCATTAGTTTGCGCTTCCTTCCCTCGATTTTTCCTTATGCCGAAGGGTGCCCTTCTTCGTGGATCTATTGCCTTTTAGTTCTCACAAGGTCTTCCTTCTTGTGTGCTATTTCTGTTCGATTTTTCCTTGCGGTAAAGGAGGTCTATCTTTATGGATATGCTGCCTTTTGGTTTCCACAGGGTCTTGCTCTTTGCATCTAGCTGGTTTTTGTGCGGTTTTCTTTTCTTTGGTTTTGCCTATTGTTGTGGCTTCTCCTCTATTGGTTTTTGCTTCCTTCCCTCAATTTTTATTGTGCCAATTTTTATGTGTCGGATTTTTCTTCATGGATCTCTTACCTTTTGGTTGCTCGAATGGTGTGAGGTAATCTGTCTTTTTTTGCCCCTCTTTTTTGGGGATTTATGGTTAAGTTTGCGTTGGGGTATTTGGGGATTTTGGGGAGTAGATGGGTGCCACTTCCTCCAATGTAGCGCCCGAATTTTGGGATTTGAGGCTAAAATTATGTTCTTGCTCGTGCTCTTGAATGTTTTGCTTGGCTTTTTGATCTGGTCCGACATGAGTTTGGCTTGGGTTCTATCCGCTACTAGAGAATAAAGATTTGGGGATTTTTATCTTGCTACTCTGCTCCTCCTCATGGCCTCACTAAATCTTTTTGTCTTGTAGAATAATCCCATGGCATACTGTAGGAATCTGATTAATTAATATTTTACACCATGAGCAAGACAAAGATGGTGTGTGTCATCAAATGAGAAAAGAGGGAATTCTTCACGTACTATACGACAGACAACTATGGTCAGTTCACGGTTCACACTTGCAATTTTACCTGTGTTTGAACATTAGATATTCTTCAGCTTCCTAGTCTAACATCACTTTTAGCTTGATGTTCAAAACAATATTGATTAGCATCCCTTTTAAGTGTTGCTAGGATTATTAAACACTATATGTGATTATCAAGTAGTGTCTTTTGATGGTATTAAGAAACAAAATCTATAGGTGTAGCTTATGTAGGAAAGATATCCTATTGTAGCCTGCAATAGCTAATATTGTATATATCTTTCATTTCGTGCGATGAATTTATTGATAACTAAGAAAGCTGATTCTTTGCCTTTTGTGTATGTATGGTCAATATGAAGGGAAGTTATTCTTTGATGCATGTATGTATAGGTGTTGCCGCCATCTCACTTGGTCTTCAATTCAGTATATTTGTTGTTGACTGTTACCCTACTATAGATTGAAATTTGCTTGCAGCCATAGCAGCCTGGTAGCTAGACTTTGTACTCTTTAACATCTGTAATGTAGTCGTCTTTGTCGGGTCTGGAAATAGTCCATCTATATCTATCATCAGTTCGGCCCTAGATCAGTGCATTGTCCATGTGACTACAGATTTTTTTAGGATGCTAGATAGTGTTGCCTTCTGGACATGCAGTATTTGCAGCTAGCCCGCTGTTTGGTCCATAATTTTCCATATTTGTATCATATCGTGCCAGCAGAACTATATTTATATATAGTTCTATTTTAGATGTTATTTGCAGAGATGTCAGCGTCGCCTTCTAGACCGTATAATTTTTGCATCTTTGTCAAGTTTGGAAATAGTTCATCTATATTTATCATCAGTTCGTCCCTAGATCAGTGCATTGTCCATGTGATTATATTTTTTTAGATGGTAGATATTGTCGCCTTGTGGACATACAATATTCGCAGCTAGCCCGCTGTTTCACCCATTATTTTGCTTGTTTGTAACATATTGTTTCAACATAACTATATTGATATATATAGTTCTATTTTTGTTGTTATTTGCATAGGTGTCAATGTCGCCTTCTAGAACATATAGTTTTTGCAAGATAGAATTTTTCTTGCTTTTTTCCAAATAGAATCGTTCTTTAGTCAGTCTGTACGGAATCAGTCTTGCTTTAGTTGAAAACTAATATGTACGCATTTTATACCGATATCAGTGGGGCAGGTTTTAGAATGTTTACTCATATATGCTTAGAGACAGTACATTTTTAGATATCAGTAAATATATCTGGACATGATATATGGAAAAATTTATTGTCTCTAACAATACAGTTTGAGCTCCATATATGAGTATTTACTATTTATTTCTATTTTTTCAATACCAATTGCCTACCAGTGCAGTGCATCTTTGCACTCTGTTTACACCTATAGATAGCACTTTCTTATAGCCAATATCTTGTTTTCAACCCACAACAACCAATACTTCACAGCGCATCACACCTTAAAAATGCATTGCCTTTTGCAAACTTTTGTAACCAATAAACAACCACGCGCTATAGGCACTTGGATATGGAGCATCAACACTATTTCTTTTTATTATATTCTTGTTCGTGTACCATGGTTCCTGCTATGCTATGTTCCATATATTGTATCAATGTAATTCGCTAACTCTATTAGCCCTGGTTACCAACTGTTACCATCATGTGGATCATCGAGTCTGCGTGTTGATCTACTCAATTCAGGAGCATTTTGTTGTATGAGTCGCAATTGCTGCTCAGAAATTATGTGCATCCTGGTCCGCTTCTACAACATGCAATAGATATCACATTGTTTACTGATTTCTGCTTGATAATAACTACAACAAACATTGTTATAACAATGTTGTTGATGTGCTTAGGTCCACATACTCTATCTGTTGGAGTTAACAGAGTCTAGAATTTTGTTGACACACACATACTAGTTTTCAATTCACCGGAGTAGAAAACGAAGAACACAACACAGACAATGAGAACACAAGAGTTTTTTTTGTGTTGCACACTCACTGCAGCTTTTCTGTTTTTCTTCTATTATTCGGCTCAAGCAAATGGAATATATAGATAACTCAGACACCACGTCGAGATCCACTACTCACGCTACGATCCACAATAATCGCTCTACACACGGAAGGGAAGGGAAACATGCGCCTAATGCAGCTAACAAACTTCATGCAGAAGAAATAGTCCCACTAAGACGCGTATGGGACAATGCAAACTAAATCCAACGTGGAAAACATGAGTTTATTTGAATTGCCTTTTTTAGTTTGTTTACATTTGCCATTTTCTCTCGATTGGAAATCGATCGTCAGAAGTCGTCCGATGAACTGAAGGTCAGGGCGCTAAGGGGCAAGTAATTAAGTATCAAGGAGTTGATGATGAACAAGATGAAGATCAATGAGCAATTGTGTAAAAGCAAGGTAAGTTGTGTTCTTGATCATGTCGTACCTATTGTTTGCAAAACTTACTTTGTGTTTAACTTAAACATGCATACTACTCTTATATCAACTATATTCATTGGAATAGTTACATACCTAATTGTTCACCATCCATATGTAGGTAGGCACTGTTGTAATATTTGTTGCACCATGATAGGGGATGTCATTGGTCTTGGTTAGGATGGCAATGGGGCCCTATTCCCCGACGAGTGCAAGATCGATGAGATCGACTAGAGGGGGTGAATAGGCGGTTTTAAAATATCTTTTGAGCAAAATGGATTTTTTTTTGTGCGGAAGCGTAAATCAAAATCAGTTTTGCATAATTAAAGCATACATGAACTGGTCTCAACTAAGTGCACCAACAACTTATATCTATGTCAAGGTTTGCAATCCTAACGTGACAAGTAAGCAATTTAATTCTAGAAATGTAAATTACACAATGTAAAGCACAAAAAGAACAAACAACAATGACACAATGATCTTTTTACCATGGTGTTCAGAAACTTGCCGATCTCTTCTAATCCACGTTGAGGTAAGCCCAAATAAATTGGACCGACTCTAGGAATTAAGCCAGTAATGATTTCGGAAATAGATAAATGCATAAAAGAGATTTGGGGCTAGGGAAAAAACAAATGAACTAAAAAATTGCATAAAAAATTCAAATATGCACTTTGAATTATTTGGAACTTAGCTAAAATATTTCAAAGATCTAGTTACCTTTTTATCCAAGGAAAACCTTTTTGAGTTGCTGAAAATTAGGAAAGGCTTTTCGAAATTCAGAAAAAGCTTTGGAAAATTAAGAAATTTTTAGAAATTACCAAATTAAAATTTATTAGCTTGATTTGAAATTTGTGGATATTACAATATGATATATGTATTTATATGTGCAAGGTAGGGTTTTGGATTGGTATTGCTAGAATTTGTCATTTTTTCAATCATTTGGTCAACTGCATGCTCGTGTTTGCATTTTTTCCTTTACATTTTTCAATATGCATCTTGTTTGACTTTGCAGACTAATCTATTGTCGTTTAACAATTCACTATAAACAGTTGGTCCTTCATCTAGCAGTCAATTTGCACATTTTCCATGGTTACAATAACAATAGATTGGTTAGTCACTCCGGTTGTCTTACTTGGGACTTGATAGGCTTGAAGGACTTTAACCCCTCCTTGTGCTAATGCATCACAAGTCGCCAAATTATTGGCAAGGCCCTCACAGTTGACATGTTCTATATGATGACAAATTGCCCATTTAATGTTTGATAATTTCCTAGTGGGTGGGGATGGGGGTTGCCCTTTTAAACGTGTGTAATAGATGTTAGTGATTCTCTTGAATGTCCATTATGTAACCGTGATAGTTTAGCATGATATATTTTTCTTATGTTGCTTGCCAAATATTGTTTGCTAAATATTATTTTTAAATGTAAGACATAATCATCTTGCATTTGCAAGTTAGATTTGAGGAAATGCCACTATTTGATGCTCATATCATGTTTGACTTTATATATGGTTTGTGGTTATTGACTTATCGAATTTCTTTTCGTACAAAACATAAGGGTTGTTGAAGTTGTTGTTTGTCGATGGAGTGATCGTCCTTATTTTGCAAATGATGATAGCGTGGTGATTTCATTATGTGGACATCTTCATTGTCGACTTCTTTTGCGTAGATGTTTTGTATATGCTAAGGATAGACTAGCATCTTTGTGGTACAAGGGGTTATAGTATTTACATGTGTTAAGGATGGACTAGTATTGTCAACTTCTTTTGTATAGATGTTTTGTAAATGCCAAGAAGACTATGCCTATATTAGAATGCTCGAATTCAAAATTGCATGTGTATGGTGGCAGATGTCTTGTTGTGCTTATCAAGAATTTCAAATTTTAGGTTTATATATTTTGCATCATTTGAATTTCATCTATGTGATGTACTTTTATTAGATTGTTCATATGACATTTTCTAAGTGGTACAATTGAAAAATTGTATGTTTTCTATTTTCTAAATTCGGATTGAATGGTGCAAATTGTTGGGAAAATAGACAACCGAGGGCGAGTAATTGCCGCAAACACTAATCACGGAAAACTTCAATCGCGGGAAAACCAAATTATCTAGGGCACATAATCGTTTCGAAAACATACAATTAAGGCGGGTTAATCGCTTAATAAGTATAATCGCTGGAGAAACTCCAATCGCCGGAAAACCCGACTTTTCTAGGGCACATAACGTTAGGAAAACATACAATTAAGGGCGTTAGCTACCAAGCAATAAGTATAATCACGGAGAAACTCCAATCTACGGGAAAACCGACTTTTCTAGGCGCATAATCGTTGGGAAAATGAGATAATTAAGGCGGGTTAATCACGGCAATAAGTATAATCACGGAGAAACTCCAATCGCCGGAAAACCTAATCGCCGGAAACTATAATCTATGGCAAAAATAATTTTCTAGGCGATTAATCGCCGGAATACAAATATCTGCCGGGAAATGTTTTTCCTGCAAAGACTTTCTGACGCAGCACCAAGTGCCGGGAAAAGGTATTGCCGGCAGATAAGTTGCCGCACATAGCACTTTTTTGCTGCAGTTTCATTGCCCTTAATAATATGCCATGGTGTAGTGGCAGCTAACAAACTTCATGCAGAAGAAATAGTCCCACTAAGACGCGTATGGGACAATGCAAACTAAATCCAACGTGGAAAACATGAGTTTATTTGAATTGCCTTTTTTAGTTTGTTTACATTTGCCATTTTCTCTCGATTGGAAATCGATCGTCAGAAGTCGTCCGATGAGCTGAAGGTCAGGGCGCTAAGGGGCAAGTAACTAAGTATCAAGGAGTTGATGATGAACAAGATGAAGATCAATGAGCAATTGTGTAAAAGCAAGGTAAGTTGTGTTCTTGATCATGTCGTACCTATTGTTTGCAAAACTTACTTTGTGTTTAACTTAAACATGCATACTACTCTTATATCAACTATATTCATTGGAATAGTTACATCCCTAATTGTTCACCATCCATATGTAGGTAGGCACTGTTGTAATATTTGTTGCACCATGATAGGGGATGTCATTGGTCTTGGTTAGGATGGCAATGGGGCCCTATTCCCCGACGAGTGCAAGATCGAGGAGATCGACTAGAGGGGGTGAATAGGCGGTTTTAAAATATCTTTTGAGCAAAATGGATTTTTTTTTGTGCGGAAGCGTAAATCAAAATCAGTTTTGCATGATTAAAGCATACATAAACTGGTCTCAACTAAGTGCACCAACAACTTATATCTATGTCAAGGTTTGCAATCCTAACGTGACAAGTAAGCAATTTAATTCTAGAAATATAAATTAACAATGTAAAGCACAAAAAGAGCAAACCACAATGATCTTTTTACCATGGTGTTCAGAAACTTACCGAACTCTTCTAATCCACGTTGAGGTAAGCCCAAATAAATTGGACCGACTCTAGGAATTAAGCCAGTAATGATTTCGGAAATAGATAGATGCATAAAAGAGATTTGGGGCTAGGGAAAAAACAAATGAACTAAAAAATTGCATAAAAAATTCAAATATGCACTTTGAATTATTTGGAACTTAGCTAAAATATTTCAAAGATCTAGTTACCTTTTTATCCAAGGAAAACCTTTTTGAGTTGCTGAAAATTAGGAAAGGCTTTTCGAAATTCAGAAAAAGCTTTTGGAAAATTAAGAAATTTTTAGAAATTACCAAATTAAAATTTATTAGCTTGATTTGAAATTTGTGGATATTACAATATGATATATGTATTTATGTGTGCAATGAGAGCCACATACCTCCTATAGGCAGAGGGGGTCCCCCTCATGAGTCTTAGTAGTTAATGGGTCTTAACCACTGGGGGGTCTCATTTAGGTAAAGTGTCTACGTAGTCGAACCCGATATTATATATGTGTGTGAGAGAGAATGTCTTAGCACAGCCGCATATCATTAAATTTGCCTGGTTTTCTGGCTAGTTTTTTGGTGGGGAGGAAATTCCCCAGGGAAGGGCCTCACGGGGCGTTGGATTGGGGGTAGTGATGTGTGTCTACGGGGGATCCCCCATAGAATTTATTTTCTTTTTAGTGGTACAACATTGCCGGAAGATATCAGTGTAGAACCCCCCAAGTATGACTTGCTTTCCAGGCTCTACCTATTACCACTAGTACTATTGTTGTTACATTATGGAAGCATACCATGCCCTACATCCTCCTGACTCCTGAGTGGTCTGCATGCTCTGCAGCTAGTGCCACCGCCACTGATATGGTCAATGTTTGTGCGTGTACGCAGGTCTCTAGCTATTCTGGTCCCCTCGACAATCCACTTGCAGATGGTTTGGCATAAGTAGAAGAAAAAAAATCCACAAATCCAGCAAATTGTAAGTTCATTTAATCTGACATTTTCCCCAAAGTCGTCGACAACATGTAGGTAATTAAACGGAGGTAGCGGGTAACCATACTACTGAAGCTGAGCTTACGGCAACAACAACAAAAAAAGACAACTATTCTCCACACAATTAAATGTGAAACCATGTTTTCACTATAGTATACCATAAAGATAAAAATCATATTACACTCTGTATTACAGTAGGCATGACGTCACGGATCATGAGCCTTTGCCCCTTTGGGGCATGCATGTGAAACGAAGGAGAGAAAGGAAACCAAATAGGTGGCAATAGCAAAAGGCGAGACCCCTTTTTGGCAATATGCCAACGACAAACGCCTCAACCACCGGCCTCACAGGCAACAGTGGTAGGGCGGCCACCTTTTTCTATTCAGACAAAGAAAAACACAACACAAGCACACACGAGACAGAGAGCAACTACCATGCGGTGGGCGCAGACAATCCGCTCCGGCCAAGATCCCACGCCGGCCCGGTCTAGGGGGGGCCCAGCTACCTCCTCAACACTCCGGCGTGAGCGAGCGGTCCCTCCGGAAGTCCTGGCAGTAGTAGTACACCATGTGGCTCCGCTGCGCCCACCGCATCGCCGTGTATTGTTGCGGCGTGAGCCCCGTCCCGGCGGGCGACGCCGGCACTGGGTGGCAGGAGGCCGGGGCGAAAGACGCGCACCCCGCGGTCACGAACCGGCTGAAGTGCGCTACGAATGGCTGGTAACGGTAGTCCGCCCGGTGCCGGCCGTCGTCCGTGGCCCAGTCGGACGCGTCCCAGATCGACCCGTACACCCACATCGGACGGTCAGGGAAGGTCAGCTCGGTCTTACGCTCGTACCTCCTAATCGGTACATCGTCCACGAAGAACCTACCTCACAGCAACATTTGTTAGTAAGGCACAGTCATACCCACCAAACTGACGGAGTTCCCTACATTTTATCAGGTGTACACGTACTCGGTACTCTACACTAGTTAAAGCGCTTACGTGATGGCATCGGGGTTCCAAAGGATGGCGTAGTTGTGGAAGTCGGCGGTCGGGTCAAACCAGAGGTGGAACCTCATCTCGCGGCCGATGATCCGGCCGTCGCCGCTGCCGCGGACGTAGACGTTGGTCTGGAGCGTGTAGGGCTCCCCGGGGATGGTGCCGAGGAACTCCATGTCGATCTCGTCGTGGAACCCCGGGTGCGCCTCGTTGTTGGAGAGCTGCAATTAAGCCGAATGAATTTGTTCAGACGTACACGAATTGGGATATGCCAATTGATGAGCCATTGTCAGAATTAAAACTTGGCTTAAATCAACACGCGTCCCCCATATATTCGTTTTAGGTGTGCTTACGTAGAAAGCGGTGTTGGTGCCGGCAGTGTAGCCGGGAGGGAGCTTAACGCGAGCGGCAAAGTAGCCGTTCCTGTACGACTGCTTCGACTTGAACCCACTCCCTGCGTGGTACCACCACGTAGTTGTAAATGTTACTATACTAGTAAGCATAATCAGGGAGCATATGCATAGATTAACGTAAGAGAAAATTAAGCGTTCGAGATCAATTGTGTTAGTGTATATACAGGCAATTTGCTGACATGTGGACCCACAGGGCCCTATAGTATGTACTATGCAATATATCATCTAAAGGTGAAACACCGACAAAGATAGGTGCGGTCAATTTTATAGAGAGCAAATAATGATGCTGCTAGTGATGTCTCTTTCACAAAAACACAAGCCTGAACACGTCGATGACCCACATGGCCACTGTTGTGATAGAACAAAAGCCAAATATACTCATACATGCACCTAAATGAAAACTAAAGATCTATGTAGATTAAATAATAATTATATGTATATATAAAAAAAGAATGTACCGCAGCTCTTGTCGAGCCAGATGGTGAGGGAGGACTGGTCGCCGGAGACCGTCTGGTGCTGCGGGCCCCACTTGTTGTTGTAGCCGCGGGAGAACGCCATTGGCCTGAACCTCGAGCTCGGGTAGTAACCAGGAGAAGGCTGTGCATTGGAGGAGACCGCCATTGCCAAGAGCATCAGCACCAAGCCCGGAACGAGAGAGCACAAGAGGACGCTGGAAGAAGCCGCCATTGTTAGCTTAATTCAGCTTTGCTAAGCTAATTAAGCCAGCTAGAGGCTGAGCTGAATAGAGAAGAAGGCACTTGCTAGCTAAGCTGCTCTGGGAGAGTGCAGGGGTGTGCACGTGAATATATATAGGAAAAAGAGGGGAGAGTGTGTTTGTATCTAGAGAGAGAAAATGGCCAGGTGGGGCCCACTCACGGGGGATGGGTAGGGAATTGCATAATCTTACATTGCAGAGTAACAGTGCCTTGACATTAGCCCATTTCCATCCGTTGGGTCAAAGGATCAATGGACGGATCGAACTGTCACAGTGATAGATAAAAACAGTGCTAAGATGAATCCAGATCGAGTCTTCCACCTCCCGCCGCTCCTCCGCCACCTCGCCCTCCTCAACCGCCCCTTCCTTCGCCCCACTCCTCCTTTTGCCGCCCTGTCCTTCCGCTGCTCCTTCCCCCCTTTGTCCGCAACGCCATTGTCCTTCTGCCGCCCCTCCTCCATCCGCCACCCCGCTTCTCCTGACATTGAGGCCTCCGCCTCAGCACTAGCGGCGAGTGTGGAACCGGACCATCCTCCTTCCCCTCGCCCACCTCCTTCCATCGCCTTGTCCTGCTCCCCCTCGCGGCCTCGCCCACCTCCTTCTTTGTCGCCTCGTCCTGCTCCCCCTCGCCCTCCTCCACCGCCGTTGACTCTAGCCTCAGCCTCCTCTCTCCCAACAGATCAGCGCACGTCTGCCCCAGCCGCCCCACCTTCCTGCTCTGCGGCTCTGGGCGCCACACGGTTGGCATTTCCTTTCGTTGCCTCCTCTAGTTGTTTGCGCACTAATCTGGTGGTTTTGATCAGTTTGCACACCTGTGTTGTTACTTCACCCCTATTCATGGCAGCCACCACAAGCCAGCTCGAACAAGATTTCAAGCCGAGCCAAGCTAGGCTTCTGGCTCATTTCCTAAACGAGCCGAGTCGAGTCGCAGTTAAGACCGAGTTTGGATGAGCCTGGCTCGAGCCGGTTCGGTTTCTAGCCCTATTATTGAGGATGTCATTCCGATGGTAGTACAACACGAGTAAGATTTCAAGTCGAGCCAAGCTAAGCTTCTAGCTTATTTCCTAAACGAGCCGAGCCGCAGTTAAGACCAAGTTTGAATGAGTCTGATTCGAGCCGGCTCTGTTCAATTGGTACAGTAGGAGTGTCGTAGGGGCGGCTCCACCAGCCCTGACGGCCAAGCGAAGCAATCGTCAAAACCCTAGGGGCGTACCCCAGGCGAAGAACCCCGGCCAGGGGGCACACAAGGCCCCATCGGGCCCAGAGCAGCAGGCCCTCCGAGTCACCTTCGGGGTAGACCCGAAGCCTCCCCGGAGCCCCGGGGCAACAGGCCCGTCGGGTCACCTTCGAGGTGGACCCGAAGCCTCTCCGAAGGGTCTCTGGATCCCAGCGAGGCCTAGGGCAGCAGGCCCTCCGAGTCACCTTCGGGGTGGACCCGAAGCCTCCCTGGAGGGTCCCCAGAGCTCCGCGAGGCCCAGAGCAGCAGGCCTGTCGGGTCACCTTCGGGGTGGACCCAAAGCCTCCTCGGAGGGTCTTCAAAGCCCCGCGAGGCCTAGAGCAGCAGGCCCTCCGAGTCACCTTCGGGGTGGACCCAAAGCCTCCCGAGAGGGTCCCTGGAACCCCACGAGGCCCGGAGCAGCAGGCTCTCCGGATCACCTTCGGAGTGGAACCGAAGACCCTACGGGCGCAGATGGACCGGGTGCATCGGCGGGGTAGACCAGGCCCAGGAGCGCCCACCATGGACCAAGGCCTAAGCGTGGGGAAATATCCTGCAGCCCCTACACGCACAGTACCGTCATAGGGTTAGAATAGTAATGTAAAGACTCTCTCATGGAGGACTATAAAATAGGGGGTCACCCCCCCCCCCCTCATGAAGGGGGGATAAAACAAACTTAATTTTTTAGAATAGTAATAATTATCTCATTTTTGTCACTGTTTGGTCCCTTGTCTCGAGGATCCGGAGCTCCTCTAAACTTGTTCGGGGTCCCCTTTCTTTTATTATAAAACCCATTTTTACTACGACAAGGAGTAAATGATAAATGCAATAGGGGTTGATGGAAGTTAAGGAACGGGATAAGCCCCTACCCACCTCTGATCTCACATCTCATCTGCCGCTGATGCTGCCTTGGCAAGTGCCACCAAGTACCTGGAGCCGAAGTTGCTTCTAGGCCTGTGGTGCTAGTAGTACTATAGTTGGTAGCTACTGCTTGCTTCAACCAACAAACACAAGGCCTGCGGTAACTGGGGAGTGAGATGTGTGATGCGATAAGATCTTCTTCACTAAAAGTAGTAGCAGTAGTAACGACCAGCTTGCACTTTCGTTTTCACGAGTGTCCATACAATTCGGTAGTGTTTGCTGTACGTTGTTGCAGTTAGTCTCGCAAAAAAAAAGTTACTCTTTTTCGTTCCTTCCAATGATTGAAAACAGAGTTGTAATGGTAGTAATTCTCTGGTCATCACACATGCCAGGGGATAGTGTCGGTATCATTTGAAAGTGCTAACTTTTACAGTGTGGCCTCAAAGCACATGCGTACCATGTTAGTACTGTGCTTGTCACTGTTGGGCTTGATTAATTAGTGGTCTAATCCCTCTTTCTTCTTTTCCGAAAGCGAGTCTAAGTACATAGCAGCTTTATTGGCAGAATTGATGGTTCGATTAAGGATTTAATTTAGTTGAAGAGTATTAGAGGAAAATAGGAAGTTGCATGGTAAGGGCAAATAAGTTCTTTTTTTTTAATGATTCAGTTCAAATTAATCCCCTCATCCAAAGCCTACTCAGGGGTGGAGCCGGCCATGGGTCAAGCACCGGGCCAGTCCAATTGCTTTAGGCAAAAAGTTATAGTTTGCTATTTTTAAAGATTTTTTATATAATTTTTCGATCCTGAATCTCGAACTATTGCCCTAGAGACCCGAGTCCCAAACTCCGCCCTGGCAATTCTAACTCAGGAGTTGGGAGTATCTCACCTGTATTTTGCTTGCTTGTGGTCGACGTTTGCAAGTTGGGATTGGACGGCAGGTCCTGCAATGAATACCCAATATATGTGCACTGTCAGTGCACTTGAGGATGAGGATGTACACAAGACATCCCACATGCACCTGCGAGTGGCCTAAAGGAGCAGTCATGCAAGGTTCCAAGTAGGAATAGATCCAAATGGACAAGCACTACTCGCATTCACGCATATATGTAAGTCCAATAAAAAAGGGTTCCACTTCAGCTATGAAAAAATATAGTGAGTGTAACATGTAACGGTGTGCATGTATGGACTAGATGAGGCCAAGTCCAACATTTCCGCTAATTAATCAACCTTTCATTCTTTCACCCAGGGCCTCGTGGTCAGCACATGCAAAGCGTTCGGCTTAAGTGGCCGGACCTGAGAACCTGAGAGCAAAATACAGAAGAGGAATGCTATACACACACACACGAGGATGCACGTGGCCGCTGGACGCGTACACGGGGCAGCACGGGTGGGCGCCCAGGACCGGCGCGCGGGCTGGTTGGAGTCGGCGGGCGCTAGGAGGAGGGGGCGACCGGCGTCGCGGGCGGGCGATCGGAGTATCGGACCGTCGTACGCGCGTACGATGAAAAACGTCGTACGTGAAGCATTTTCAAATACATAAACGCCTCCTTAAGTCACCTACTTCTTTAATTTGCTCCCTATATCTAATTAATTATCATTTACTTTGCCCCCATAAGTAAAATTCGAGTATAAATAACCCTCGGTCCGTATGTTAGCACTACTTCTCGTTGTTTATATTATTTTTGGTACTTGTTTCAGTAGTGTCAATACTTGTTTCAACGATGTTAACATTTATTTAAGTACCTGTACTTCACCATTTCATTACTAGTGCTGAAACCGTGTATTACATATACCAAAATAATTTAAATAAGTACCAAAGATAATTTAAACCAAGAGAAAATAGTGTGAACATGCGATCTACAAGGCATTTAAAAGTCAACGTAACTTATAAGGGGCAGACAGAACGAAAATAAGGTATGGAAGTCAAATTGAAAAGGCATGTAACCTAGGGGTATTTATGGATATTTTTCCAAAAAAAAATATATTGCTCCTTCTAAAGTAGAGTTTCAGAGTAGAAAAATCTGTGCTTTTGTGTCGCTTTTCATGGACGTTGGAGCAGTTGTTTGTCGAGATTATCGCCCTAAATTGGGCCAGTGTCTGCGTGCATGTGCGGTGTTTTTTGTTCGTGAACATCGCTTTCATGCACTGCTGATGCGTAGTAGCAGTAGCAGTACCACTTTTATTCAGAATGTAATGATGGTTATATCAACGTCGGCAGAGAACCGGCCATGTTATCTGCATTGCGGTGTACGTTGACGTCGAGCTCCGGCACCGGTCGAGCGTGCTCCGGCATCTACGTAGAGTAGAGTGTATCTTTCAGCATTAATTAATGTAGAATTGTGTGACGACCCGCACCATTTACATATTTCTTAACATAAAATATTTCCATTTCATTGCATCAAAAAGATTTTTACAACAGTTGTTTTACAAGCATTTACAATATTTTTGGCAGTAAGTAACTAAAACCTTAGTTCTTCTCTTCTTGCCGTCGGTAGTAGCCGTTTCCTCATCGCCTTGCCTTTGAGCGTCTGTCCGTAGAGCCACCTCGCGACCCATTTTTCCTCGCTCGTAAGGAAAGCAGCAATTGGTTAGTAATCGTAGTCGAGAGTATTCTTGTGAGCAGTAGTATATAAAAGTTAGAGTTTAGAAAGTGGCCGTCAGATTTCCCGAAGTGCAGTAGAGTATCCGGAGTACCCTGAGTAGTCGTTCCCTTGGCAATCAAGATTCCCAGACCAACCGGAGTTAGTCGGCCCCTTGATCGCCAAGATATCCAGACCACCCAAGATCCTTCGACATCTGTCACTTCTGTGGGTCTCATCATCCGGCATTATCAGAATCCAACACCCACTATTTGCAATTGCCAAAACCACAAAGGCAAAACCTCAGTGCATACCCCCGGTAACCACACCCTCAGCCAAAGTATCACCGAGTGTAGCACATTCCCATTTACAGCGAAGCCAAGCAATGCATTCCTCTCGAAGAAGATCAAGAAGATCAAGCGCGCTCCTGGCCGAACCCACAGAGAGCAGCAACAAGCCAGCAATGCATTCCCCACGAAGTGCATCTCCCACAAAGCAAACACACCAACATGACAATGCATCCCTCTTCAAAACCAAGCACAAATACATCTCCCAATCTGACCCACCAGCATTCATCTCCCCCAAGAGCATAACACAGAAGCAAAGCCACCAAGCCAAGATGTAAAGCACACAAGGCCCCCAGTGCCCTTCCCTCCTCCAGTTCTTCTCGTGAAGGCAAGACCTCCAGCAGAAGGAGCAAGAGCAAAGGAGCAAGAGGGGAAGGAGGCCAACACCGAGGAGCCGAAGAGGAAGAACCACGGTAGCCAGGATGCGGGAGCGGAGGAGAGCACCAAAGAAAGCCCTTGCCACCCTCTTTTCCCAACCAGATTTCAAAGAAGAGGTAAACCCAACACCCATTAGTATGCACTGCCCATCATGCACATCATTCACTTGTACCACCCAATCTTAGTAGCATCAATAGGTAACTCAATCCATTTTCATCACAGAGCATGGGGGTCAGAGAGTAGAGAAGGAGGTGGGTATTACCTCCCCACGGCTGACCCACCACCATCACCCCCAACCACGGCCGAATCACCAGATCCATCACCTTGACCATGCATCAACTAATATGGATAATGGAATCAGCCAAATCTGCTAAAAATCAACCATAGTGAAATCAATAGAGCGGGGACCAATCTGGTAGTAGGCCGGAGCCGGGGGCGGGCTCAGGGCACCCGGAGTAGAGCCGTGCGTGTGAGACCGGGGCCGGAGCCAGGGAGCAGGGCGCAGCCAGGAGGTGCGGCGGATCTGAGCCTGGGATGCGGCCGGCCGGGCCGGGCCGCCGAGCCGTCTGCCGGGCCGGGAGGAGCCGAGGAGGAGGCGGGAGCGCGGCGCTTAAATCAGTAGCCAGCGAGAGGAGATAGCCGGAGGCCGGCCGGCCGGCCGGAGCTCGAGAGGCGGCGAGCCGAGTGCGAGCGCGATGGCGGCGCTGGCCATCCGGCCGCCGGGTGAAGCGGAGGCGACTGAGGCGTAAGAGGGAGTCGAAGGTGGCGGCGTCTCAGGCTGCGGAATGCGAAGCGCGGGAGCGAGCGCGAGGAGGAGGCCAGGGGAAGGAGGCGGCCGGGTGAGACCGAGAGAGAGGGAGAGGGGGAGAGGAAAAAGACGAGAGTGAAAGCCGGCCGGGGTAGGGGAGATAGGGAAATAGATAGAGGGGTAGTTAGGTAATTTGGTAGATTAGGGTTAGGGTTTTGGTAATTAGTTAGGTAATTAGGGTTTTGGTAGATTAGGGTTAGGGTTTTGGTAATTAGTTAGGTAATTAGGGTTTTGGTAGATTAGGGTTAGGGTTTTGGTAATTAGTTAGGTAATTAGGGTTTTGGTAGATTAAAATTAGGGTTTTGAGTAGATTAGGGTTAAGAGGGTGATAAAAATAAGATTTTAGCGGGAACTACTAACTGAGTCGGGTTTTGGAAAAATATTTGTAAATTAAAATTGGCTAACCAGTAGAAGTCGCATTAGCAGTTTATTATCTGAATATCGCCAAAAATAACTAAGTATTTCTCTACATATTATTTGTATTGCCTTGATCGCTTGGAGGACGAGCTCGGTAAGCATGTGTAGGCGATCCAGACTCATCAACACCGACCTCTACTACTACTACGAAGGCAAGCGATCCTCTTGAACATCAATATAGCTAATTTAAATGTAAACTGTATATTGCTCTATCATATATGTACTGCATCAAAACTATTTCTCAAATGCAAATTGGATTGAGATGATGAGAAAGATAAGAAAGATGAGAATGAGAATGAGATTGAGAATTACTATGTGGGTAAAGGGGGCCTGGGTAGAGAAAAGAGATGATGATGATAATGATGATAATAATGTTAAGAGGTGGGACCCCTTTACCTCTGACTATAATATAAGGACTAACAAAACTCTTACTCGGTCGAGATGTAAATTTAGTGCCAACCATTTCCGCTTTAGTGAGGCGTAAAATGCTACTGTTTACGTAATTACGTTCTCCACAACGGAATGTTGAGCACGGAGGATAGCCGGCCCAAGGTGGAGTGTTGAGCACGGATGATAGCCGCCCAACCAACATTGTTGGAACTTCGGTGGAGGATCAGTGCGCTCGAGACATCGACGGAAAACAATGGGTGGAGACTTAATCACGTAACACGGAAAACAATCAGATTCGAACTCAAGTCGCATAAAAGGAAATGCGATGGACCCAGTTCACGAAGGCTCGAATAGCTATGGGTAAAGTGGTACAAGCTCAAGCAGATGCTATACAAATCATGAATTCATGCCGGTCTCTGGATTGGAGTCTCACGGAACCACCGGGGTCTTTCTTCTTTCCGAGTGACTAGTAGTATTTTCGAATTAAAATTGCAACCTAATGTTTTTATGATTTATTTTGAGAATGAGATGATTTTAGAATTTGTGATAAAGAACCGTAGATCACCATGCGAAGGCATTGTTTGCTATTAATGCTTCTTTGAGTACTTCAGACTCAACCTTGTTAGTATTCTCCTTTGTTAGATCCTAGTCCGTGGGAGCTATCCCGAGTGGGGCAAAGGACTTGCAGTACCGATCTGTGATGGGAGGAGAAGGCGCCAATGCGAAGACTGGCGAGATGGAAGCCATCTTTGACTCGTGGGACGAGTAGGAGGCGGTAGTCGGAGCGCAGACTCGAGGCGGAGAAGCTTCCTTTTGTGTTTGTGTAGTAGTTGTATTAAGAACCTTAGCTTTATGTGGCTACTACTGTAATAAAGATGTACAATTTCTATTTTATTGTTCTGCTGCGCAACTCTGATAAAATGACTTGCTATTCGTCGGAGCGGTGTTCTACCGGGCAGACGAATAGTAATCCGTATGTCTAAATGTGATTACCCTAGGGGTAATGACACGGGGCATCACAAATTGTAGATCCCGTAGTTGTATATGCATGGCCGAAGTCAGGAGCTTGTTGCAATGTTCAGTTCACATTCCTTGTTCGAAAACTTTAGTGCTTTCATTGTTTGGACGTGAGTTTTTTTAGCCTTTTTAAATATCTTTTTATTAAAACCCATCACCTAATTTATATCCAAATAACATTACCACACTACCCATTATGGCCAAACCTTGTCGTACCATTATGGTCAAACCTTGTCGTACCGTTATGTACTGATGTGGCAGTGTTGTTCGACCACACTAGTGACAGCAGTGTGGTCAAAGTGTCTATTTTTTGATTCGAGACTAGACTTATCTCTTGCCATGGTACTGTTGTTTGTCACGTTAAAAGAGTCAGATTTAGAAATAAGTTAGCTAAGAGGTTGTTAATATAAATAAATAAAAAGGGGTTAAATAATAAAATTGATCTTTGGATGTTTTTATGTGAAATATATATACCAGGTTAGTTCGTTATCAATACAGATAGATAAAACGGCCTAAAAAAGATAAATCATATGAGAGATACTCGCCTTTTTCTTAAGCACTTTGTAAACCTCCTTTATATGCTCTCAATATAAGCAGGGAGAAGCCTTTTATCTATTAAGAGAGAGAGAGAGAGAGAGAGAGAGAGAGAAACTCTGACCGAGGAAAGGGATCCATCCGGCATCAGGAGATACTAGATACTTCAGTGTTCCACTAGAAAAGTGACACTTTTTTTTCCGACAAAGAAAAGTGTCACTTTAATGGGTGAAAACCACTATTTGTTTCTACAACAACAAATGGTCACGAGCTGGGCTCTCGGGGTCACACTCAAGTTTAATTAGGCTCATTTGAGTGACAACCTGCTTTTGAACTTTGGGTGAGAAAAGCGGAAAAGCTGCATCTTGACAGTTGGGCTTTTTACTTTTACAAAGGAAGCTCAAAGTTGTCAATACATATAGGCCAAAAAAAAGCAGTGTTGAGGTGCTTCCCACAGCTTCCCACCTCCAGCGTTCCAAAAATACCCCCAGACTTCGCAGAAATTACCCACCTTATACCTAGTATTTAAAGCAATCTTGTCTGTTCGCCTTCCCAAGTTACAATGAGCACAAGCAAAAGAAAATTATCATTGCAACAATGGCTTTGCATAATTTTATTCGAGATAGTGCTTTGATTGATAATGATTTTGCTCGTGCAGACAGGAATGATGATTATGTAGACGGGGACATGTCCACTAACCTCAAATACACATGATGATACTGACTTTATGGATGATGTTGATATGAACGGCCTCCGTGACGCTATTGCAATGGCTTTGGTAGCATGACGATAGGATAAATGAAAGATATATGCAGTATTTTGTATGTAGTACTTGCCAATTTAAACTATGTATAAGGGACTGATCTTCTAGTCCAGATTATTTTCACATGCTTTATGAAGTTTTATTGTTAAATACTGTTAAATGTTCTTAAATGCCGTTTAATATTGTTAATTTAGTTAAACGACATCAAATAAGTCATTACTGTCCTCATGAGCATTTCAGACATTTCATATCTCGGAAGCTGCAGCCAGCCTACCTAAAAGCCAGACAGCCAAACACCAAATCAGAAAAGCACAGCCATTCACCATTCAAGGAAAAGCCTCAAAGACACAATTAGGAAGCCGCTTTTTAGGAAAGCCACAGCTGTGCCAAACAGGGCCTTAGAGAGGTTGGTACGGAAAAAGTCACTTGCTCTTTAAAGGTATTTTTAATAGTTAGAAATACTAACATATATCATATCATCTTCAGAAACAATATCTCTAATATATAGTCTCTAACACACTCTCCAACATTTATATTTTATAATTTTCTTCTGAAACGCATCCATATGTCAACTAGAGTAAATTAATATATCTTATCTTGTTTTGCCTGCACGACAGTCTCTTCAGGATAACGCGAAACAAGACAGGATATATTAATCCACTATAGTTAACATGCGGGCCCGTTTCAAAGGAAAAGTATAAAATATAAATATCGGAGAGTGTGCTAGAGACTATATATTAGAGATATTATTTCTAAAGATGATGTAGCATATGTTAAAGATAAGATTATTTCTAACTATTAGAGATGTCCTAAAGAATGTCTATGACGCTAATTTCTCCTAGAAAAAAAAGCTACACAATATTTGGGCGCTTGCTCTTTCTGGGGAACGCTATCAAATTACGAAGGATCTGGCACAAGCTCCACTCTCCGCCTCTTCACTGATTATCTCAAGCTCTAGACTTCGAGAGCTCCTAAAGGACAGTCCTGGGAACCCACTCTCAATTGATGTCAACAGCTAGGAGAAGTCACTTAAAAGTAAAAAAAAAAGCCTCTTTTCTCTAATTGTTGCTCATCCCAAGCCTCCTCCCAACCAAAAAGAGTTCTGACATTGTTAATGGAGGAGTTCGGGAGGGTCCTAAAAGGTCACTCCCAATTGTTTGATACTAAACCTTGACACAATGATTTAATTTTTGCATGGATATATCATCACTAATTTGGTAACAAACTCCCCAATGCATAATTGGTCAATACTAAACTCTTGGTTTCCTGAAAAAGCTTGATACTTGGATAAGTATCAATAATCTTCCTTCTCAACTACCTCACAGAAAAGGTGATATAACGTACGTAGGCTAAGTAGGAGGCAAATTAGACTATTGGGAGTGCCCTGATTGAACATCGCCTACGGTGGAATGCACGACAAGCCCTCCGAAGCCCAGAAAGCGGCATAGGGAACGAATCTCAAGGCGAATCGAATGGCTACAAATGTTTTCCCGCTTAAAACGAAGTTTTAGCCACCATCACTTCACCGAGACCTAGCGAGACGGCGGGCGCCGGCTAGTCCCTAGGCGGAGGTTGACCCTAGGAATAGGATTTCCCACTTACCGAAAGAGATCCGCTCGAATCCACGCGCGCATGTTCCGCTGTCCGGTGGGTTTAACATGCAGTCCTCCTCGCGATCATCACGCGCACCTTTTTTTTTTTTTGGTTTGTTTGTTAACCCCAATTCCAAACGGCCATGCGTGATTAACCGGAGAGGCACCAGCACCGTCGGATCAACTGGAGAGCCATCGACCAAGGTTCAATATTCCTCGAGCCGTACGACGTCCAACCAGTGCCGATCCCTGCGTTGTGGGGGCGCGCCCTCGGCTGGCTGGGCGCGCGGTGCGGTTTTTGACTCCGAGGGAGGGAAGCTCAGAAGCGCGTCGCATTTTTGCACCCCGTTCCACGCAAAATGAAGTACCGCACTGCACCGCACCGACCGGCCGGTTGGTTGGTTGGTCGCTTGCTTGCGTGACGAACATTCTCCCCGCCGCAGCGCCCCTCTGTGTCCTTGCCGTCGGCTTCACATCTCGCAATGATTTCGTGCGCACATGCACGCATGCATGCCTGCCTGCCCTCCACCGACGGCCGTGCGATCATGTACGCATATGCAGGGGACGTCGTGCCGAGCATCTTGTTGCGACCGTCCGTCGGTCCGGCCGGCCCCCGACACCGACACCGACTCTCTCTGCTTTGCTTTGATTGAAACTACGCCGAAATGTGCCTCATGTGCAGCCCGATCCTACCTAGCTACCTAGCTTAGCTAGTGTGAAACTTACATGGGGATTTTTCTGGTGCGCGTGGTTGGTGGATCCATGCGATCGATCCTCTGTTTCGGTTGTGCTTCGTTGCTGCTACTAGCCCAGCCTAGCGCGGTACGATGCTTCAATCTGCTGCTAATGTTCGGGCCGTATAATCAGAAATCGTCGTCTTCTCTCCCTTTCTTTCTTTTTTTTACCGATATCAGTGAACATCCAACGGTTCAGGTGCATGAACAGTAGAAATGAAAATTGCAAAAACTGTGCAGCCTGGCCAAAGGCAGGGGATCCAAACTGGATCATGCATGTGTTAGAGATATATTTGTGTTAGAGTAGGACTCTAGATTTGATTTGGTTTCCTTATCTGTAACCTTTACTCGTGAATATATACCGGCCCATTGGCCTCCTGAATATACAAGTTGCTATTTCAACATGGTATCAGAGCATTAGGGTTACCTCTTCTAGTCATTGCCCGCCCGGCTTCCTCTCGCTCCCGCAACCGTGCATCGCCGTCGGCATCATCTACGCCCGCGCCAAGCTGCCAGCCTCGTCACCGACTCCCGCGCCGGCCTCCGCCGTCTCGGGAGCCGCCTCGCTCTCTTCGGCGACCGCGCGCCGCCATCGAGGAGGCGCGGCCGCTCCATACTCGGCGCCGCGCCGCTCCATCCGGCCGCCCGCCGCCGCCGCTCCATCTCGAGCACGTATCCGGCAGAGGTAGCCGAGCGGGACGCGCAGGAGCTCGAGAGGAGTCGCCGCTGCCGCTCCATACTCGCCGCCGCCAAGAGAGCCGCCGCCGCTCCATCCGGCGAAGCCGCGACCAAGAGCGACTCCGGCTGCCGCCGCGCCAGCGTCATCTCTGGTCGGCCTACTCGCCGCCGCCGCCAGCGCCAAAGGCCGGTATCGCTGGGAACCTAGTCGTTCCCACCCGTTTCGCTAAACGAGCCAGGCCAAAGTTAAAGGCCGGGCCGAAGGAAAAAAAAAGGAGAAGAAAAAAAATGTCGGTCTGATCGCCGCCTATTAGACCACGTTACCTTGGTCGCCGCGCCGTCCAGCGCCGCCTACCAATGGGTACTATTTCCCTTCCTCGCTGTCCGGTGATCTTCGACGGTGTTAACTACACCGACTTCGTGTCCCACATGCGCATCCACATGCGTGGTCTTCGTCTTTGGGGCGTCCTCTCTGGCGATGTCACCTACCCGCCATGCCTTACTCCTCCGACGAAGCCTACGTCTGTTGCACTTTCCCCGACAGCTGACAAGGCTGCTATTGAGGCTGCTGGTCTTACTGATGAGAAGACTGCCTCTGCCTATCAAGAGGCTGTGGATTTCTACATGGATCAATTGACTACCTACACTCAGTGGTGTGACGACGACACTCGGGCTGCTGCTGTCTTCATCGCGATGTCCACCTCGATTCTCTTACGAGATTGTGGATTTTCTTGGTGTCGGATGTGGACTCATCTTCGACAAATGCTATGAACCCTCCGGAGATGCCTCTACCTATCGATAGTTCGCCAGAGCACTCTCTTGGCGAGGCGATGCTCTCGTTGGCGCCATCTACGCCGAGTTACGCGATCAAGCGTCAATCGACTCTCTTCGCATCTTCTTGGTATCGTTCTGTTCGTCTTTGCTGGTCATGCGTCTTGACTGAGTTTCAGCGTGTCTCGAGTTCCTTACTGCGCCCCGAAGTTCGAGTTCGGCGGCGTGCCCGGCTACTTGCACGCCACCCTCGTGTCACTCTTCTCGAGGCCCTTACCGAGATACGTGGAGAAGACTCGTCTAAGTGGTCTTTGGTCCGATGCCACTCCCCTCGTGCTAAATCGCCGTACACTGCTACACCGATCGCTTCACGCTTGATGCGCTTCCTCCAGTAGCCGCCACGGTGGTGGTGGTGCCCTCCATCTGGCGGTGGCCGTCCTCGCTGCTCCCTCTCGCGACAAGGTCGGCCACATTGAGTCCCGTGCTACAAGAAGCGGTATATTTCACGCCGTTCTTCTCCTAGCACCGCACGATATTTCTACATCGGCGTTTGCATCGACTACTTCGCATTTTCTCGGACCGAAGCGAGAGATAGCCGGACTTCGGCGCTTTGCCGCCGTGTTCTTCCTCGATAGGTTCTGCAGGTTCTGCGACTGACTCTTCAGGCACAGAGAAACCACCTCCTACACAGTCAGGTACCTCCCCGTGGATCCTTGATTCCGGAGCATCCTTCCACATGACTTCCGATTCTTCCACTCTGTCTTTTGTTACACCTCTTGATTCCCCATGCGGTGTACTTACTGCGATAGTACCTCTCTTCTGTCTCTCAGTGAGGACCTCTTAGCAACTCATCTTTCCATGTTCCTTCATTGCTTATGTTCCTCGCCTAACCATGCAGCTTCTTTCTGCTGGACAGATTACTGACCTTGGTTATCGGGTCATTCTCGACTCTGACACTTGTTGTGTTCAGGACCGCCACACGGGAGTTCTGGTTGATCCTGGCCCTCGGCGCCTTGACTCACAGCGTCTCTGGGAGCTTGACTGCTTCACCTTCCTTCCGCCCCGTCGCCGCCGCGATCTCTCGCCGGCTACTCCGTCTCCGGCTCTTTCCAAGCGATGGCATCACCGTCTTGGTCACTGTGTGGATCTCGTCATCATCCTTAGTTAAATCGTGGTCTTCGGGATCTGTCTTAGGTGACGTATCTTTAGACTGTCAGGGCTGTAAGTTAGGCAAACAGATTCAGCTTCCTTATCCTCATAGTGAGTCCGTGCCTCAGCGTCCTTTTGATCTTGTTCATTCTGATATTTGGTGATGAGGACATCGACCCTAAGGATACAACCACTGCTTCAACCTGCTGCATTGCATCCTCTACTTCCTTTACTTCACCAACATCTTCTCCAATTGGACTTTCGGCTAATGCAATGCCATATTACCCAATTAGATCGAGCTACGTCTACATGCCATGGTGCTACGTCTACATACCATGGTACTATGTGTACATGCCATGGTGCTACTACATGTGCCAAGCAGGAGTTCAAGCCGGATACATTTTGGTCGATCGATTCGGAATCAACTGTGACAAAGACCAACTTAAAACAGATATAACTTTTGCAAACGGAGTCCGATTCGGGTGTTCTTGGGCTTGTTGGAAAGCTAACGACGATATCTTTCCAACGGATCCAGCCTCACCTTCAAATTCCTTCTGTAGACTTCAACATCGTCAAAATAAGGTGCTATATCACTAATTTGGGCCGATTTGGGCCTTGTAATCGTACCGGAATTGGCCCATATGCGCGCCCACACAGGGTGTGATTACTGTTCATATGAACAGTAATTCATGTCTTTAGTCCCACCCTCTATTTCTTTTAGATTTGTGGCTCCTCATCCCTATTTAAGGAGGACGCACCCTCTAGTTTCCTTGGATTTTGTTTAGTTAAAAGTTAGCCTTGTTGCAACTTGTATTGGCTTGTGTCGAGTAGACCAACCATAATACCGCTTTTAAATACCAATTTTAATATTTCAATCTTTATTTGCAATTTCAGATTGCTTTATCTTGTTCTTGCGTGCTTCTTGGTGTATGCAGGAATCGACCTTCGTGGTCGTCAGCCGGTATTCGTGCATGGTTGATAACGACTTGTCGATCGATTCGGCGATTGCGTGGTTTGAGCCTTGCGTGTTCATAGCGAGGATCGTCGAGTTGAGCGACGCCTCCGGACTTATCGTTCTCATCGAAAGATCGGGCCAACAAATCAAACCTTAGGGTTCATCAAGTGGTATCGAGCTACAGTTCTTGGTGAGAGTTTTCTGCTTTCTAGTAGTAGATTCGTTTTCATACCTAGAGTCCGAAAATTGCCAAAAGAAAAAAATTCGCATCTATCATCCATACCAAGCCCTTTGAGCCTTTGCAATTTTTTTCTTTTGGTTTGCTTGTTGAATATTTAGTTACATTGTCGTGTCTAGTTGCTTGATCTTTAGTTCTAGTTATTGTCTAGTTAAATCGTTGTCTAGATTGTTTCTCGTGTTTTTCCTTTGCGTCGCTTAATCGTTCTTTTAGGGTTCTTAGTTTTTGCATCTAAAACAGAAAATTCGTGGGTTAGAACTCCTCTAATCTGCACCAAAAAAGAGAGAACATTTTGCTGTATTCGTGACTTGTGGAAAACCCTAGAGCCGGCAAAAAAAAATAGAAGGAGAAAGAGGCCGCCACACAAAACAAAAGCCGTGGTAGAAAAAAAAAAAAAAAAAAGCAAGCTTACACCAAAATCAGTGAAAACTGGTGGAGCCCTTCTACATATAGCCACAAACTTGCACAAAAAATTTCAGCAAGATTAGCCCACGGAATCAAAAGATATAGCAATTTAAAGATTGAAACCGAGTCGGTTTCGGTCAGAAATCGATTCCGTTTCGAGAGACCTTCAGTAAAACGGGCATAACTTTTGCATATGGTGTCCGATTTAGACGTTCTTAGACTCGTTGGAAAGCTAACAACGAGTCGCATACTTTCCACTTAATGCACTAGTCTCCCTCCAGAGAACCCAAAATCGGTCATTTTCGGCTCCGAATTCGCGTCACAAGTTTTTTTGTTTCGTTTTGCCGTTTCTTTTAGTCTTCCCATCAGAATTTGGGGTCCGTCTCAACTTTAAAGTTGTAGATCTCATCGAAACCTTTCAAACGAGTATATATAAGCCATATAAAACGTTGCTTTTTCATCTCTTGAGACTAACTATTGTTTTCTGCTTAAACTAAAGGGTGCATTTCTGCCGCACGTTATTCTGTTTTTGTACTCTACATCGTGTGAACCATCTTATGCCCTACAAAGAAGTTTGAGTAGTTGGTTAGCGTCTCTCCCAACACTTGTTGTGAGGTTTTCCATTGCTTACATCAAGTCACACTTATCTTTGCGCGTGCGTACATACACATCTCTTAGTGGGGCTTTGATTAGCTAAACTTTGATTAGACTAGGATCAAGCACTTGTGACTAGTACTTTGAACCTTTTCAATTTTGCATCTTGAATTGAATAATTGCTATTCCTTTGCTACATACTAGCCTTCCGAGCTCCACTTCCTACTAACTCAAGTGAGTCTGGTTCCTGCAATCGTTGGGGTGATCGCAAGTGAGAGTATCACGAACCACCACGGTTGTACCACTTCCTTCTTTGCATTGGTAAGAACTTGTAAGAACTAGGTATAAGCTTGAGTGTGAGTGACTTGATTGAGCCTCGTAACCTTGTAGTTGATAGGGACATATACACTGTGATTTGTTCTTTGCTTTGATACTAACAATGGCGGGTTCATCGTCACAAGGGAGCATAGCGAGCACAACAATGAGGAAGATGCACCGCTCGGTCCTCGCACAAAAGAAATCATGCGGCGCTTTTCTGCATCTTTGGATCAACATTCGTGGCGTATGGAGTTGATTCTAGATCGCACCAGCGATTTAACTTGCTGCGTTGGCTACGTGTGGAGCGACTAGAGAGACTCCACCTTCATTGCCGCCCATTCTTTGCCGGCATTGTATGCGACCGCGCGTAACCCATCCGTTGCTCGCTCATGGGCCGATGAGGTAGAAGATGAAGCGAACCCATATGTTCGCGATACGGGTCCGATGGTGATTTCAATTCCATGTGATCGTGATCACCGACAACAACGCTTCAATCGACAAGGTATGTGAAGAGAGCCACCACGTGAGGTGCGTGACCATAATAATTCACTTGGTAAAATTAAATTCACTATACCTCCTTTTCTTTGGTAAATATGATCCGATGCTTATCTCACATGGGAGTTAGTTGTGGACCAAAATTTGCATGCCATGAATTTCACGACAATAAAAGGTTAGGGTCGCTACTAGTGAGTTCACAAATTTTGCATCTATTTGGTGGAGTGAATATGGTCGTACTCATCAGGACATACCTAGAACATGGAATGCTTTGAAAAGAGCAATGAGACGTAGGTTGGTACCTTCATATTATTCACGTGATTTGCTTAATAAATTACAACGCTTAAGACAGGGTAGTAGTTACAGAGAAGACTATTATCAAGAATTGCAAACTGGTTTGTTGCGTTGTGGTTTAGAAGAAACTGAGGATGCTAAGATGACTAGATTTTTGGGAGGGTTAAACCATGAAATTCAGGACATTTTAGACTATAAAGAATATGATTCTATCAACCGTTTATTCCATATTGCTTGCAAAGCTGAGAGAGAAGTGCAGGGTCGACAATCTCGCTCCAGGGGCAATATTGGAGGAACTTTTGCAGGTCGGCCAAGGCGAAGAACATCACATGGCATCCTTCTCCACTTCGACCAGTGCACCCCTGCTGCTTCAACTCCTATACATATCCCTGATGCAAGCAAACCCGTAAAAGTACAAGCCCTTACAAAAGTGCTTCTTCTATTGTTTCTACTGGGCGATCTAGAGATGTGCAATGTCACCGTTGCAAAGGATTTGGGCACTTGATGCGCGATTGCCCAAGTCAGCGAGCTTTGCTTATCAAGGACAATGGTGAGTACACTTCAGCTAGCGATATTGAGGAAGAACATGTGTTGGTTGCAACTAACAATCTTTGGTGATGAAACTGAGGAAGAACATATAAACCATGAGGCGTCTGACATGTACCAAAGCCTAGTTGTTCAGCGTGTGCTAAGTGCTCAAATGGAACTTGCTGAACAAAATCAACGCCACATTTTGTTTCAATCCAAGTTCGTCATCAAGGAACGTTCATGTAGAGTCATCATTGATGGCGGGAGTTGCAACAACCTTGCTAGCATAGACATGGTCGAGAAGCTTGGCTTGACCACAACACAACACCCTCATCCTTACTACATCCAATGGCTGAATTTTTGTGGTAAGTTGAAGGTAACTAAGCTTGTGCGCGTACACTTTTCTATTGGATCATATCATGATTATGTTGATTGTGATGTCGTACCTATGCAAGCATGCTCATTATTATTAGGTAGACCTTGGCAATATGATAGATATACTGAACATCATGGTAGATCTAATCATTATACTTTCACATATAAAGAAAAGAAAATCACTCTGCTTCCAATGTCTCCTGCTGCTATATTAAAGGATGAATTAGAAAGAATTGCGAGAACAAGTAAGGAGAAGACACAAGTTGATCAAAAGATTATAGCTCCAAGTGAAATTAAATTGAAAGCTCTGTTATGTTAGCTACAAAATTGATTCCATTGATATGGAAAAACATGAATCTAAATGTCATACTATGATTTGTAAAGAAACTCCGTGTCCATTAGAAGAAGTGCATGTTTCTTTGCCTCCTGTTGCTACTAACCTTTTGCAGGAGAGTGATGACTTCGAGAAAACAAATGAGTCGAGGACGACTCAAATTCAAGAAAGGGAGGATGATGAGGACATCGACCCTAAGGATACAACCACTGCTTCAACCTGCTGCATTGCATCCTCTACTTCCTTTACTTCACCAACATCTTCTCCAATTGAACTTTCGGCTAATGCAATGCCATATTACCCAATTAGATCGAGCTACGTCTACATGCCATGGTGCTACGTCTACATACCATGGTACTATGTGTACATGTCATGGTGCTACTACATGTGCCAAGCGGAGTTCAAGTGGGATACATTTTGGTCGAATCGGTTCGGAATCAGCTGTGACACCAACTTAAAACAGATATAACTTTTGCAAACGGAGTCCGATTCGGGTGTTCTTGGGCTTGTTGGAAAGCTAACGACGATATATTTCTAACGGATCCAGCCTCACCTCCAAATTCCTTCTGTAGACTTCGGAATTGTCAAAATAAGGTGCTATATCACTAATTTAGGCCGATTTGGGCCTTGTAATCGTACCGGAATTGGCCCATATGCCGCCCCACACAGGTGTGATTACTGTTCATGTGAACAGTAATTCGTGTCTTTAGTCCCACCCCTCTATTTCTTTTAGATTTGTGGCTCCTCATCCCCTATTTAAGAAGGACGCACCCCCTCTAGTTTCCTTGGATTTTGTTTAGTTAAAAGTTAGCCTTGTTGCAACTTCGTGTATTGGCTTGTGTCGAGTAGACCAACCATAATACCGCTTTTCGAAATCCCAATTTTAATATTTCAATCTTTATTTGCAATTTCAGATTGCTTTATCTTGTTCTTGCGTGCTTCTTCGTTGTATGCAGGAATCGACCTTCGTGGTCAGGTCAGCCGGGTATTCGTGCATGGTTGATAACGACTTGTCGATCAGTTCAGCGATTGCGTGGTTTCGAGCCTTGCGTGTTCATAGCCAGGATCGTCAGAGTTGAGCGACGCCTACCGGACTTATCGTTCTCATCGAAAGATCGGGCCAACAAATCAAACCTTAGGGTTCATCATTTGGGGTCCGGCTCCCTTCGTTTCGAAAGGGGGTCATCGATACTATATCATATTTATAGATGATTTCTCTCGCCACACTTGGATATATTTCATGTCTTCTCGTAGTGAGGCCTTGTCTATCTATAAACAGTTTGCCACGATGGTTCGCACACAGTTCCCCACTCCTATTCGTATCTTTCGTGCTGACTCTGCTGGCGAGTACCTCTCTCATCACCGCAGCTTCCTTGCTGGCGAGGGCACTCTCGCTTCGATTCTCTTGTCACGGTGCTCATGCTCGAATGGTGTCATTGGCGCAAGCATCGTCACCTTCTTGAGTCGGCTCGTGCCCTGATGATTGCCGCCTCTATTCCACCTCACTTTTGGGCCGAGGCTGTCTCCACTGCCACCTATCTCGTCAACATCCGACCTTCTTACGCTCTTGAGCGCAATTCTGATGAGCGTCTCTGTGGTCTTCTTCCTGACTACTCTTTCCTTCGTCTGTTTGGCTGCGTTTGCTACGTTCTCCTCGCCCCTCGAGAACACACCAAACTGACTGCTCAGTCTGTTGAGTGTATCTTTCTGGGATACAGTGCCGAGCACAAGGGCTATCGGTGCTGGGATCCTGTTGGTCGACGGATGCGGATTTCTCGGGATGTGACTTTCGACGAGTCTCGCTCCTTCTATCCACGTCCTGTCTCTCCTTCGGCTTCCTCTGTGGAGTCTCTGTCTTTTTTGACCTTTCCAGATACACCTATCTCCATCTTGCCCTCGTCCACCCGTCCCACTGAGTCTCCACATATTTCTCATATGGCCTCTCCGCCATTATCGTTGCCCGCGGCTCCTCAGGCTCCTCCCACTACACTCGTCTACACTTGTCGACCTCGTATTGAGGATCTTCCGGATGAGCCCTCTTCTACTGATGCTTCATCTTCCCCTGATGGGCCGTCTTCTCCTCGCTACGCTCTCCGCGATCGCCAGTCGATTCGGCCCCTTGCCCGTTTTGCCTTTGCTGGCGCAGCTACTCGTGAGCCTGCCTCCTACCGGGATGCTGTTACTCATCCTGAGTAGCAGCATGCTATGACCGAGGAGATTACTGCCCTCGAGCGTACTGGTACTTGGGATCTTGTTCCTTTTCCATCTCACTCTCGTCCCATCACATGTAAGTGGGTCTATAAGATTAAGACTCGCTCTGATGGCTCTCTTGAGCGATATAAGGCGCGTCTTGTTGCTCGTGGCTTCCAGCAGGAGCATGGTCGTGACTACGATGAGTCTTTTGCTCCTGTGGTCCACATGACCACTGTCCGCACTCTTCTTTCGGTGGCGTCTGTTCGCCACTGGTCTATCTCTCAGCTTGATGTTAAGAATGCCTTTCTTAATGGCGAGTTGCGTGAGGAGGTCTACATGCATCCACCACCTGGGTATTCTATTCCTGAGGGCATGGTCTGTCGCTTTCGTCGCTCTCTCTATGGCCTTAAGTAAGCCCCTTGTGCTTGGTTTGAGCGCTTGTCCTCTGTGGTCACTGCTGCTGGTTTTTCAGCGAGTGATCATGATCCTGCGCTCTTTGTCCACACTTCGTCTCGTGGTCGGACTCTTCTTCTCTGTATGTTGATGATATGATCATTACCGGAGATGACTCTGAGTATATTGCCTTTGTCAAGGCTCGTCTTAGTGAGCAGTTCCTTATGTCGGATCTTGGTCCTCTTCGTTACTTCCTTGGGATTGAGGTTACTTCCACTCCAGATGGCTTCTTTATGTCCCAAGAGAAGTATATTCGAGATCTTCTTGATCGCGCCTCCCTCATTGATCGTCTTGTTGAGACTCCCATGGAGCTCAATGCTCACCTCCGACCCTCGATGGCGAGCCTCTTTACGATCCGGCTTCGCTATCGTCATCTTGTTGGGAGTCTTGTCTACCTTCTTTGTTACTCGTCCGGATATCACTTATCCGGTTCACATTTTGAGTCGATTCGTATGCTCCCACTCGAGTCCACTCTGACCACCTTCTTGAGTTCTGCGATACCTTCGTGGGACTATCTCTCGCCGTCTCTTCTTTCCACGCTCGGCTCGTTACGGCTTGACTTCAGCTTATTCGGATGCTACTTGGGCGGTGATCCTCCGATCGCGGTCTATCTCTCGCTTCGTGTTTTTTCTTGGTGGTTCGCTTATTGTGCGAAGGCGAAGAAGCAGATGCGATGTCCGTTCGAGTCAGAGGTGAGTTGCGAGCTATGGCTTTCTTGGCAGAGATTACTTGGCTACGGTGGTTACTTGAGGATTTTGGTGTTTCACATTACTACCGACTCCTCTCTTGTCGAACAATCAGAGTCTATCGGTATTGCTCAGTGACCTCGTGAAGCATGAGCTCACCAAGCATATTGGTGTTGATGCTTCCTTCATGAGGTATTGTGTGCATGATCGGTGATTGCTTTTCAAGATGTGCCTTGAGCTTGGCTGCGGATTTTTCACGAAAGCCTGGACTTCGAGCACAGCACGCCTTCTACCTCTCCAAACTCAGTGTTGTTAGTCTACCATGAGTTTGAGAGGGGGGGTGTTAGAGATATATTTGTGTTAAAGTAGGATTTTAGATTTGATTTAATTTTCTTATCTGTAACCTTTACTTGTGTATATTGCTGACTGTACTACTTGAAACTATTAAGTTTGCCGATTGATTGCATGCAGTGGCATATTATGAACCCCAGCTTCGCAGTCCGTGGGTTACGGCGGATTCCTGCTTCCTCGTGGCTTCTTTTGTGCCGCCGTGGCGCAGAGACTTCTCCGACAATGGCCACCAAGTTTGGGCAGCTTCAGGGGTAATTAATTAATTAATCTCCATGCTCTACTGCAGTTGGATCGAATGTGATCATCCTCTTTTACCAAACATCAACCACATAATCTATATTTCTTATCAGGCTGCATTTTAATTCATTAATTAACTTCCACTTATCCAAATCGCTTGCAAACTAAAATACTCTGCATGTAATGTATGTACGGTGCATCCGGTAACTAACGGATTTGAATTCTCTGCATTGAAAATCTTAATCCTGATAATAAACCGTATCTAGTATTAGGAGTTGATCTACACCGTCCGATCAAAAATTAAAAACGCAGATCAAGTACTGCAGTGTTTTATGCTACAACGAGTATTACTGTTTTCACTCGCCTATCATTATTTGCACAGTGATATTACGGCGGAGGTTGCGGATCCGTCGATCAAAGTGAATAAATAAGCGGCGGTTGGCACGTCGCGCGTTGGCGACACAGCTCGCGTACGCTGCGCATGTGCTGGTGGTTGGAGCTTTGTTTCACTCTTGTTTGCATTACACGGGAAGAGGCCAGGCTCGGATGCGTGCGACGCCAAGCGAAAAGCACAGTGCCTGCACAGCGATACATGCGTACGCGTCCATACGTGCGCATGCGAAAGTAGCTGTTCAAACGCTAGGTTGGGCCGGGTTTAGTCTCAAATGGACAAATCCGATTTTGACTTAAAATATTATTTTAGTTATTTTTGAAATAAAAATATTTAATTTATTTTTAGAATTAAATAACTAAGTTTTTATTTTTAAAATTGAAACTTTCAGAGACCGGGAATTGAGTCCCAAACCTACCCCAGATAGCTCGGGCTCAGCCGTGCGCATAGCTTTGTGTGTCTATATTTGCCAACTTTTGAGGGTTATTGGAAAACACATTTTGTAGTGGGTATTTGCTAGCTAGTATGTTTTTTTTTGCCGACACACATTTTTCTAAGAATAATGTAAAAGAATCACTGGTTTAATAGTCCTAATGCTTTGTAAAACCCCAAATATTTTGGTCCGTGAGACATTTTGCGGTCCTAGAAACGCAACCTTAAGAAAATCACATTGACCTTACATGCATGCTAGGCCCACCCATAGTGCCATATTGTCATCCTCGCGCGTGGGCTTGAATTGCCAGGTAGGCTGGTAATTTCAAAGCGGGCTTTTGTGAAACATTAGGACCATAAAACCCAGAGTTACGTGGCACAAGCTAAGATTTATGAGGTGTTCTGTAACTAGGACCATAATATCTACGGTTTTTCTTCAATTTACACTGTCTTCTCAAATGTGTTACTCTCAACGGTCCACACTTGGCGAGAACAGGTCATCCATTAGGCGCATTGGGGTTCAAGGTTGGAAGCATGGACTGTAGTACTAGACATACAAATTACTCACTCTATCCCCGTCACAAAAAAATATCGTTTTGAATATGGACAGGTTCTTCAAATTATAACTTTGACCACTAATTTCGCTTGTAATATATCTATAAACACAATAAAACTATAATAAAAGTACTTTTTTGAGATATATCTAAACATATAATTTTTACGTGTCCAATCTAAATGTTTAGGAAGATATGATATCCAAAGGTACATCGAGCTACAAAAATGTGAGTAGTTCCACGCTAGCCCAGCCGAAGGACCAAACCATACATTTGTCGTGGGCTTTGTGTGGGCATTTTTCTGTGGAGGTGCTTGGACTTTGGGTATGGGATTGCTTTAGGAATGGGACAATTAAGAATTTGCCGCTCAACAGAAAAACCTTCTACGTTTTACTGTTATATAGAATGCAAATTGTTATTTGTCATTTCATACAAAAGACAATTAATCTTTTGCTATTTTCGCCATCCCCCTTTTTGTTTCCCCCCTCATTTATGGCCATGTGAGGTTACTAAACTGCCCCGGTCCCATCATATTGCATTAAGGTTCGTCCAATATAATTTATGTATATTCGGGAATCGTTATGTCCCACTAGGAACCACTAACGACTCGTGGTCGAAAATGTGTTTATGAGTCACAACCGATTATGCATAAACCTACCGGGTCAAATACTTAACGGTTTAGAACAAACGAGTTTGGATAGGATCCGTCGTGGGCTCTATAGAAGGAGATGCACAAGGCTATTGGGATGAGAGAACAGGACGTGAGTTGCTCCACCGAAACCCCAGCCGCCATCTTCTCGAGAGCCCTATCGTGCGAGTTGGTGCTAGCACATTAGCGTACGGCGTTCCACCCCTGGATGTGTGGATATCATAGAGGTACTACTACGGTTGCTATTGCGCTCAAGGATGATCAACGATCTTTGCGAGGAACGTCAAAGTTTGCTGGAGGAGATGATCGGCATCGAGGATGTTGGACGATTGACTACGATCACTACACGGATGCGCTCGACGTTGGATTTGGCTGCTCCAACTCTTCTTCCGCTGCACTACGCGTTTGGTAGTAACAATTTATGATCACTCCACCTTGAAGTGCTCAAGCACAGTCGTCAGGAATGGGTGAGCAGGCAGTCGAATGCCACACTCGCAGTACGCTTGGAAAACTGGGATCCTTCTTTCCTCCTGTGATGGCCAATACTCTCTTTCAGCATTAGTCCACTTCACCAAGACTCGCTTCGGAATCTTCTCCGCAGCAACGAAAGTCGTCACCTTCCCACATCCATCTCCAATCTCTCCCCCTTTGAAACAACTCCAGCCATTTCTTCAAGGATTTGGGTTGGATTCGAAGATATTTGGTTTGGATTCGAAGAGATTTGGGGGAAATTGCGATTCGGGTGAAAACAAAGGAAGCAAGAAACTTGAGATATTAGAACTATTGGGGGAAGTAAAAACTCTAAGTTTACCCCTCGGGGGCTATTTATAACCTCGGGTCGGGAGTAAAAGATTGTGGGATCCCAACAGTTATAACCTCTTTGGGAACCGCTCCCAATGGATAGAAATTGTAAGAGGCCGTTGACATTCTTTATTCTGTCTATTCGGGAAAATGGGATTTTATTTTTACAACTCAAGTAAAAATATATTTCTTGACTAAGTCAATTTCTGGTAAAAAAAATACCGGTTGAAGACACTATCTTCGACCATAATCCTATGACCACTTTTCCAATTAATGCCCTGTTTGGTACAGCTTCCACTCCCAGCTTATCAATCGATTCTCGTGGAGTCGTACCAAACACCGTGATTCTTAAAACCACTAGATTCTGCTTTTCGCGAGGAGCTGTCTCGAAAATGAACTAGCAACGAGAAGCAGCCTCCTAGCAGATTCTCATGAGAATCCAACCTTCATAAACGAAAATACCCTTTGAAGTTGAAGGTTTTTACCCGTAAATATCACTAAGTTACACATACAATTAAAGTATTACACCCATGGGTGATATAGTCTATTTGCCTCTAATCCTCTCTCATATGGTTTTTGGAGTCAACTTACCAGCCAACTGTAACATTTGCAACTCTGCAACCAGTTTTTTTTTTGATAGGCCGTTACTCGTGGACCACGAGGCGGGCACTATGCTCTGGCATATGGGCTTGGTATTTGGGCCGTAGCCCACAAGGGCGTGGCACCAAACAGATGTAACGAAAATAAACCGACTTTGATAGGGAGAGGAAAAATAAACCCTTTGGTAGGGAGAGGAAGAGAAGAGAAGAAGAAAAGAAAAACTAGGAAGAAGGGATGCCATCGTGTATCTCATCCTTCGGGTACGAGAACGTATGTGTATCCCTTTTTCAAATAATGGTGTAATAAATAGTCCTAAAAGTTTATGGCTCGATGGTTTTGAGATAACCAAGTATACTACAAAAAATGGACTTGAAACGTGATTTACATCAGCAGAAACAAAAAAAAAACTTTTTTTTTGTTGAATAGTAACTTGTCTCTTTTTTTAAATATTCTCTTTTCGGCAGAGTTTGTCTTTGTTGTTTCTCAATGCGATAGATTAGTTTTAAATTTGAAATTTTGTGGCTACGATGGATTGATTTTGTGTCAGTTCTATTAAATTTCTTTGAAAATTTTAATTTCCAATTATACCGTATTTTAAAGAGGGGTGCAGATAATAAATATACTAAGAGTGGGATGCACGGGACACGTACTCGGGGAAGAAACGGTAGACTTGGACACGTACTCGGGGAGGATACGGTAGAACAGGCGGCGCCATGCCATATTGCCATGGAGAGGGACCCCGAGCAGCAGCAACCACCTCCCCTGCTTCCGCCTACCCACCTCGCTCGGAGTTACTACAAGTTTACAATTCTCTCACACTCTCACGGCTACTCCCAGAGACACTGAAATTTAAGCCTTGAGGTACCTTTCGTTCTCACGCAAAGAAAAGAAAAGAAAAGAAAAGAGTACCATTTCCCCTTTCTTTGCAAGCGGAATTCCGGATAATTTTACAAGCCAATCAATGGCGCACCGCGGCGTCGAGCAACCACTGATACACGACGGCGATCCACCTGATGCCCCGCAAAAGAAGCCGCCGCCGGAAGGGGCCAGAAGGTTCCGCCGCTGCAGGACGGCGCCTTCCTCCGACCCGGAGCCGCAAGAGCCCCCTCCGACGACCAACAACGGCATGAACCGCGACGAGGCCGCGCCGTTCGTGCCTCCCAAGAAGCTCTTCTCCAGTGCCCGCCCCAGCTTCCGGCTCGTCGGACTCCTCCTCCTGGCCTACCTCCTCGCCGGCTCCACCGCCTTCTACCTCGCCATGGACCATATGTCCGGCGACAGAACCAACCGCGCCCTCGACGCCCTCTACTTCTGCGTCGTCACCATGACCACCGTCGGCTACGGCGACCTCGTCCCCGCCAGCGACGCCGCCAAGCTGCTCGCCTGCGCCTTCGTCTTCGCTGGCGTCGCCATCGTCGGCACCTTCCTCAGCAAGGCCGCCGACTACCTCGTCGAGAAGCAGGAGGCGCTCTTCTTCCGTGCAGTCCACCCCAACCAAATCACCAAGGCCGGCGGCGGGGAGGCACGGATTCTGCGCTCCATGGAGACGAACAAGATCCGGTACAAGCTCTACACCTCGGCCGTGCTGCTCGTTGCGGTGGTGGCCGTCGGGACGGCGTTCCTGTGGAAGGTGGAGGGGATGCGGCCCGTGGACGCCTTCTACTGCGTGTGCGCGACGGTGACGACGCTGGGGTACGGCGATAGGAGCTTCACGTCGGAGACCGGGCGCGCGTTCGCGGTGGCGTGGATCACGGTGAGCACGGTGGTGGTAGCGCTCTTCTTCCTCTACCTGGCGGAGCTGTACACGGAGCGGCGGCAGAAGGCGGTGGCGCGGTGGGTGCTGACGCGGCGGACCACCACCACGGACCTGGAGGCGGCCGACCTCGACGGCGACCGGCGGGTCGGCCCCTCGGACTTCGTGCTGTACAAACTCAAGGAGCTCGGGAAGATCAGCCAGGAGGAGATCTCGGAGTTCCTGGAGGAGTTCGACAAGCTCGACGCTGACCACTCCGGCACACTCTCCCCCTACGACCTCGCCGTCGCTCAGCCCGCGGTGTCCGCGGCTTAGTTAGCTCGAAAATACATCAGCACAGCGATAGTGCATACTGTGATGTACGTACATGCAACGCCGGAATTTTTCCGTGGTATCTGTAGGGATACTGAACTGTTTGTGTTTCTGTGAAGCGAAAATTCCATCGTTCCAAACTGAACTTCGGTCAGTATTGAGCTCTTGACCCAAAAACACACGTAGTTATGCATCTCTGTAAACTAACCAGCACGGAAGTATCTTGTTTGTAATGTCAGAGCTAGTTAATCATGGAATGGAATGATTGATTGTCCGGCCTGCAGATCACCGAACGGAGAGAGAAGAAAGAAACATACAGCCATCCAAACTAAGCAATCAGTGAGTCAGACGGAGACGGAGACGGAGACGGACTGTCTGGAATTCTCCGGAAGAGCGAAGCGACGTGGCCAGGCCACCCACGCACCTTCCCTTCCGTGGCCTCTTTCTGTTTCGCCAGTAAGTGAGAGCTTCGGCCAGTCTTCTCATGGGCTGTCTGTCATACTCGGAGCCCAGCTAGTTTGTTTAAAAGAAAAGATAAGCAGATCAAGTAATTTAATGGGCTGATTTTCAATCAGACGAAAAGAGAGACCGATAAATCATAGCAGTGGGCCTAAACGGTGGCCCTCCCAATCATGGGCCCACCGATACCTACCAACTATAGAACAAAACCTTAAGGAGAGCACAAAGGCCTGCCTTGTGGGGTTTTGCTAATCCCACCAGATTTTGTCCCAAATCCTTGGGGCTGCCGTCGGCCGAACGAGGTGGTCCGGTCGACGGCGGCAACCACGCCGGAGACGGCGGAGGTAAGGGAAGTGAAGCGGTGGTTGCCAATAGCGACGACGACGAGGAGGAATCTACGACACCAACGTCCTGAAATTGATTGATGATTACATAGCATCCATGCTAAGGTAATTGATTGATGATTACATAGCATTTGATTGATTGAGCAGTTAAACCAGTAGAAATTAAGCCCTTTGCCATCCATGCTAAGGTAATTGATTGATGATTACATAGCATGCATGCATGCATGCATCAGTTTGAACGTGCTGAACATGAAAGATTGTACAGCTACACAGCATCCCGATCTTAGCTCCTTCTTGCAAATCATATATATATATATATATATATATATATATATAGGGTAGGGGCAAACATAACAATATCTTAATTGCTAGAGTCTAATTAACGGGCGAGCAGTTACAGCTGCTCGATCCGTCGATGCATGGCAATCGTGCATGGTGGCGGGACGGGAGAGGAGGATATTGATGGCCTCCTTAAGCATTGAGGTGGCTCAGCATCCATGGCGGCAGGCCTCCAATGCGAATTTGAGCCTGCCCTAGCGCCGGCACCGCCGCCTCCTCACCCATCGTCACCGGCGGGTAGCTACTGCATACAAACAAACACAGCCATATATATGTAGCATCGATCGACCACTGGATCTGGATGTCTCGGTGGGGAAATTTTATCGGACCCCACCGATAGAGAACCGGTAACCGCCGGTTACCGGATATTTTGGCAAAATTTTGGATGATTTTTTAATTAAAATTTGAATTTTTCAGATGTAAAGAAGGAATTTATCTAGTTTTGAATTGAAATTTGAATTTGGATGAAAATTAGATAAATCCGAATTTTTTTTTGTCCGGTATAAAATTTTATTGGACCCACCGATAATGCCGGTAACCGGTGAAATTTCGCCGATAGGGTTTTCCATGGATGCAACTGATGAATAATGCATGGATCGAGTTATGTGGATATATATATACCAGATGTTTTGTGGTGGGGGAAGTGCCTGCTGATCCCTCATCATGAAGGAGAAAGAAGATGAGCTTGTCTGGACTTGGGGTGGTTGAGTTTGGATCTGGGTTTGGTCCCACTGCACCTGCTGCTGCCTGACCACCTTCTGCCTCTCCACCAGCTGCAGCAAAAGGATCAGATCCAGCACGAGGCCAGGCTTCTTAATTTGTCAAACAAGTAGTCATGCATGGCATGGGAGATCGATCATCAACGAGCTGTGATGGTCAGTGCATACATGCAATGCACAAGCTAGCTAGGGAGTAATTAAGTAGTATATATTTGGCAGGCAGCTTACTTCCTTCTGTAGAGCCTTGTTCTCCTCCTGCAGTGACCTCTCCTGCATGCAGCAACAGTACCATCCATTGAACAATGTGTTCATGAACAATCGAAAGTAAGTACTAATTAGAGCAGAATGCATGCATGCACGTTTCATATATACAAACCAGTGCAGTTTGGTAGTGTGATTTGGTCTAAAGATATAGTAGTGCAAGTGGCCATGCCCATACATACACAACAGTGACAGGATTGCAGGCAAGGTTGCAGCTTGGTTACCTTCTTATGTAGCTCAGAAATGGACTCCAGCATAAGATGGCTCTGCAAATACAAATATGTTACACTTGGTCGTCAATTGGTATACTTCAGGAATGTGCCAGAAGACATATTTTTTGCAACAGCATGAACCACATTTGCAGATGTAATTCAGACATGATGTGCCTTTCATTTCAGTCCAGTTAGAAACAGAAGAAGAAATTTCAGGAGCGCTTCTAAGTTAAAATTACTACCTTTCTTGATCTGATGTGCTTCAATGAACTCTCCAGCTGCTGCTCTAGTTGTTGGAGTTCTTTGAGGTTCAGAGATTCCAGATCCTCTCCCATGAGATGCCTGCAGGATATATGAGTTGTTACATCATCTTCAGCAGTGCATACTACATAATGGCACTAGCCCCAGAAGTACGTAAAATCCAAATCACTATTGAATGTTGATTACTTGTGACATTTTTGTATGGTCTCAATCTTCGCCTTCAGTTTTCTGTATTCGTGGCACCAATTCCCCTGTACAGGATAAACACTTTTCTGTCAGAAAGAAACAAATATATTGATGGTGGTTCTTTTGTATGAACTAAATACATGTTTTACCACTGCAAAGACAAAGCAGAGGAGAAAAAAAAGTACAGACAGTGACATACATATAACCTAGCTATGTGCTTAGGTTCATGGTAAGAAAAAGAGCAAGAAATGATTTATAATAAGTACATAATGCTTTTCCATTTTACATTGTGGTTAGCGTTATATTAGTTCATCCATCTACACCCAGTCACTGAGTTTTTGGCTAGTTTAGTCACTTTTTTAAACGCAATTTGCAAAACTAGTGATACATTGACATTGCAAATAAGAAAAGATTATGTAAGGACTCGAGTTTCTAATTCTATTGGGTAAAGTTAGACCCGAGTTCAATATCGGGGTCTGTTTGGTATGGTTGTAACTCTTTTGAAAAACAATTTCTAGCTGAGCTATATGGTTGAAGGGCGACTAAGCTGAAGACATTTGGTATTTGTCAGTCTAGCTTTTATGTTAGCTGGCTAGCTGTTTTTAGTTGAAAAATATCTGAAATACCACTGAGACAAATGACGACAATTAACGATAACTAACAACAATTAAACGATAACTAATGATAATTGACATCAATTAACGGTAATTAACGACAATTACAGTTACATATCGATCATTGCTTTGAACTTTTGTATATCCATTCTTATGAAATCTCCAATTTTATTTCAAACAATAATAAAATGTCTGGTTAGGTAAAAAGCAAAAAAAAAAAAAACGAAGATAAAAAAACTAGATCTACACGGGCCATCAGGCTTGCGCAAGGAAATCTAGACCTGATGGCTCAATTAAGCCTAGTTTGACCTGTCTAAATCTGTCCTGGTTACTTGTTTAATATAAAGTATAAGCCGGGCCTGAGCCTTCCTGCAGGGGATATATATAGTTAACTCCATTCATAATGTAATATCTCAAAATGAATTAGAGAAGGAATTAAAAGACTTAATAGACATTTTTTTTTTTAAAAAAAGAACCTAGGCCATAAAGACCACGGCACTGTGGCCAAGGTAAACCAACACCATCAAAGAGCCAAGGGGGCGTGCCCTAGCCGCCACCCCTGCCACGCCTCCCCTGCCGCCGCCCTCCCTGCTGCTCCGGGCGCCTGCTGCTGTGTTGGTGCGGATGGCTGCATGCTGCTCTCTGGCCAGTGGTCAAAGAACTAAGTCTTTTATTGCTGCTGCTGGACGAGGCTACGCCAAGGACAAACAAGGAAGAAGGTCAGCAAGAGGAATGAGAAAGAAGGAGAAGGAGAAGGAGAAGGGAAGAGAGGAAGCGAGGAGGGTTTTTGTGGGGTTGTTGTGATCCGTGCGTGTTCATCAAGGGTAAATTCTGTTAATCCCTATAATTTATTTTGGATTAGTCGCTGTTAAGTTCGTAGATCGTTTGGCTTAGGGAAATATTAATTTTCAGCATACCCTAGTTTATCGAGGTTGGATGCAGAACCCTGCGAGGGCGATTCGGGGTATTTAGGCTCGGATTTAGATGTTAGTCCAATTAGAGAAAAGTTAGATAATCTCATTATATTTTCAGGAAGGTTTGGATCATTAGAATCAGAGTAGTGAACAAAAAGTTAAGGCCTCAGAGAGGCCGCTCTCCAGAATTTAGACGTAGCTGGTAGATGTTGTGAAGATGGATCGGTTTCTTATAGTAGATGGCAAAATTCAAATGTGATGATAACTTGAATAAATTACAAAATTTTGAGTAGTTTTCCATAACCGGCATCGTTTGTATATTTTCAAGTTTTAGAATTAAAGATATAAAATTGTGAAACGGATTGTCCTGAAAAATTCTGTGATAGTCTTCGGGGAAAGAAACGGGGCATAAAACAGTAGAATCAGAGGCTAGTTATAACTAGAAAGATATAGATTTTTTGTGATGATTCTAGAAAGTCTTGGTTGGTTTAATTTGGAGTTCGGATGAATAAGTTAGAGTTGTTTTACTACTAGGACAGTTGGTAATGCATCCGTTAATTTTGGATTAATTGGGTCGGTTTGGTGTAAACGTGTGATATAGCGATAAATGTAAAGTATAAAGTGTGAGTGCTGTGATGTAATTTTGAGTTGTGTTTTGCCATGTTTGTCCAGGGAGTGTGGCCTCTAGTGCCGTGCCGCTGCTTCGCTATCCGGTTCTAAGGGGATAAAGAGGCAAGTGCATGGTAGACAATGATTCATTGTATTCTTTATCACTCATTACCAATATATTGTTTTTGATTTCATCTTATTTAATTACAAACAATATGAGCGGTCACGATATTAATTGTATTAATGAATTCAAGAATGTTGAATGAAGATATTATTGATGAACTTATGTTAAATTGAGCATTCATAATCATCATTGTATGACGAGAAGGTGATCATGGTGATCACATATCTGCCTTTTGTTGGTAGAGACTCAACAGGAGTGGAAGAGGTCCTCGATCCTTTTGGAGGACGACTTGAGAGTGAACATTATCGCGAGTGTTCACTCACGCTATACCGGTATATGCGGAAAGAATTTGGTGATTGAGTATGAGAATATTATGAGTGCATTTTTACTTATGTACATGTGCCCTCGAATTGGACCATTTAATCCCCATCAAGCCACCTCTTTCTATGTGGACAAGAAGTAGAAATGAGCATACCAAGTAAGCCCCATTTTTTGTGCTTCCCAATTAGAGCATGATGGTATCGATGAATGTTGCATTTTATATATTGTCTCAATGAGATACAAAAACCATAACTAAAATATAATAACTACAGGTAAAACAGGGAAATTTAATTAAAGTACAACACATTTTAAATTTCTAGGGGGAGCATTTAGTACAAATCATAATTTTATTTGGATGCTAACATGCTAACGTCCACGAGGGATGGTGAACGAGCATTGGATAAATTAAATAAAATTTACAGGGATTAGATTGAGGAAATGTGAACCCTCGTGCATGATGTACCAATAGGTAAAATTAACAAAATATCCATCCATGTGGTCCTCAGAAACCCCCTAAATCTAGTCTAACCAAGCCTCATCAGATGTTTCATATGAGGAGTGGCTATGTTAGCAACAAAATATGGGTTTGCACTATAGATATATCATCGGCTAAAAATGCTAAAAGAATGAAGTTTGAAGTAAATAACATAAAATGTAAGGTTATCATACATCTAATTTTAAAAGGGTGCAATGATTTATAATTCGTAAAACACATACATTGCTTGTGATTAAAAAATGCAAGAACTATAAGATTCAGATACGTTGAAATGCTTGTGAAACAGAAAAGGAGCAATCTATCCATTTTAAATGTATCAAAATAGCACGAAACATCATCATACCTCGCTTTCAGATTCAGCTGAAATAAGAGCCTTTTCAGCATAAGAATAGCGCTCATAACGTTCAAGAATTTTGTCCATGCTGCAAGAAACATTTTATTCACATCATGCCAGTTCTCAGAGAATGATTAACTAATTAAACATTTTATGCATCAAACCCCGGCCCATTGCAAGGAATAAGTACAATGCTTGACATCCATCTATTTCAAAAAAAAAAGATCACTAAGAAACAGCAGGTATGCCAGTTATATTATCTCATCCGTACGTAAACGCTGAAACGGATCTTGAAGAGAATTGACGATTTGCTTCAAGAAGCAATTAGCATGCATTCTGTGACAACATTCAGGGTTATATTTTACAAAAATGAAATGCATTAATTTGTCATAAAAATGATGCTATGCTATATCCCAAGCAATCAAAACTGATGATTTCACAGAAGCTATTATATGTATGGAATGAAGTGAATTTCTGATCTAAAGTTACTATTTGGAATGACAAGATCCCTTTAACTATTTAAACTGTACCAGTATCAATCTGGATTACTTCGTGAGCAGCATGCCTCCTTCATAAAAGCGCAGACGACAAGCATACGTTAAGAGGAATACTTAGTGATAGCCTGGTGCACGATCTATTTTCAAGAAAGCAGTGACGTAGTATGGAACCATGATCAAGGAAATACAAAACACATGTGATATCAGGGTGCACACATAACAGCTCAGCAATTTCAGCATAGAGCTGGACTACATATGATCTTTTAAACAACCAAGGTGCATGATAATTTGCACCCATTGGTATAGGTGTTTTCAAATGCTTTCCAGTTTCATAAATAAAGAGTACGCTACAAAGTACAAGCTTTTTGTATGTACAAACAATAATTTAAAATCCCACCCTGGATCTGTGCCACAAACAAATTAATTAAAACCGTCTTAAATTTTACCCTTAATCTAAATCATATAGAGAGAGGTTACAGCGTAACAATAATATGCATAACATTTGTTTCCAAAGCATATTTTATATACATTATACGTGCCCAAGCAGCCTAGTTTGCACTACAGCATAGAGTGAATCTCCTGAAGCCTGAAGCACTTCTCTTTTTTTCTTCACTGCGAGGCTTTTCTAGCACTCCAAGCCTTATAGATCATCTCAGAAAGGAAATAAAGAGATGAGAGCAGTGAACATGTGTTGGGAATTGAGCACCTCTAATTAACCTTAAGTTAATGTAACACGGCATAAATTATTGGGGCAAACGTCCTGACATATGTATACTTTTGCAGTGCAACGCACATATACATAGAAGTTAGAAACGCATTAGGTTGGTATAGCACACCATAATTTAACTCCTAATTAATGGAACGCTGCAAATTATTCCATCAATGGACGTCAAATCAAATATCTAACTGGTCATTTTTGGAGCAAATATAACTGAGTTAGCTGGATCAATGAGAAGACTGTGGGGCCAAAGAAACATGAAGTGTAGCCAAGATTCCCGAGGAGAGGGAGAAGCATCAAAGAGAAGAGCCAAGGAGAAGAAACAGAAACGAAGGGCCAGATCCGTCTACATATGTTGTTGTATTAAGAGGTTTTCTCTCTAGCTATTTTGTGCAAGACCATGTGTAATTACTTCTACTGTTTAACAAGACATACAGAAGAGGAGAGTTAATTAAGAAGCACGTACTAGATTACTTGCATCTATGATAAGATGAGATGGAGTGCATGTCACTGATGGTGGACTCCTTGGAACATGTGATAATTTTTTCCCTTTTGAGAAGTGGAAGTGGAACACGCACGCATGTGATTTGGGTATAGGAAAACTATATATACATAAAGGCGCAGCTAGGAAATTTTGGAAAAGAGGGAATAAAAAATTAATCTTGCAGTACAATTGAGTCGAGAAGAAGGATGAAGGCGAAGGAAGAAATTAAAGCGAGAACTGACCATCAGCTGATCTAATCACACGATCTAATCTAAGCTCATGCTGTTAGTGTACATGTAGTATATTGTATGAGCACTAAGTAGCTAGCTCAAGGTGAATTAAACAAAGGCGGTCAGCAATCCCTAAAAAGGCATGGATCAGTTAGAGGCAAGAAGAAAGCAAAAGGTCGAGCACAAGAAAGGAAATGAAAGAAACAAAAGAAAATATGATTTCCCAAAATATTGAAGCAGGCAGGCAAGCACCCGCCACAGCAGAGCATAAAATCATCATCTTAGCTGTAGGCTGTAGCACAAAAACTCACACATGTGTATGGAGCAAAGTCACAAACACTCAAGACTGGCCGGTGACCAGGCAAACCGAGACGAGCAACTGAGCATGCATACACATCGAGAGGCCAAAAATAGCAAAAACCGAGCAGAAGCTTTCGGCGACACCAAAAACGGCAAGGCAGCAGCAGCAGAAGTAAGACGTAACATGAGAGCTAGCTAGCATAGCAGCAGGTACGATACAAAATACAGATATGGAAATTACCGTACCTGGAGTCCGATGCGTACTCGTAGAGCTTTCCCTTTGGGGAGAAGACGATGGCGGCGACCTCGGCGTCGCAGAGGACGGAGATCTCGTGCGCCTTCTTGAGCAGGCCGTTGCGGCGCTTGGAGAAGGTCACCTGCCGGTTTATCTTGTTCTCTATCCGCTTCAGCTGCACCTTGCCGCGACCCATCTTTAATTTCTTCCCAGCCTTGCCTCAGATCGATTCGTGCGATCTAAATATGCATGAAGAACGAGCACGCACGACGGAATGGATGGAGGAGGAGGAGGCGAGAGGTCACCGGTGAGATGGATGGAGGCTGGCTTTAAGGAGAGGAGAGGAGACGAAGAGGAGAGGGATCAGCAACGCAAGCTGGAGATCGAGGGCCGGCTGCTGTCGAGCTGTGATTGGACGAAGCCGACCAGGAGGACCCACTCGCTCGGTCTCTTACGAGACACCACTCATCTCTCTCTCTTCTGTCGAGTTGTTACTTGTTGCTACTAGCCAGGCTTAATGCTAGAGTAGTAAACAAAACAAAATTATAAATTAACAGATTAACTAATTAATTAATTGTTAGGTTACGTGAGAGGGAAAGGCGGGGAATCCCTGCTTGGCTCCGTGCGTCTGCTAGCTCCTCGTACCAAGCCGATCGAACCCACCTTTTCTCTCCCTCTCTTTTTTTCCTTTCTTTTCTTTTCAATTCTTTTTCTTCCTAGCTCCCAAAATTAAACTATCCCTCGTGAAATTAAGATACCAGTCTTAGTTGGATTAATTATGTCCTTGGCTTATCAGCACAAGTATTAATTAAGGGCACCCCCGCCAGTCAATTTTGCTTGTTAATTAGCATTTTGGTGAGGCGAGAGGGGGGATGTTTGTTACTCATGCAGCAGCTAAAAAACCATTTTAGGAAACCAAAAAACTGGTGTATGTCGACAAGATAATTAATGCATCGGGGAGCTAGCTTGTTACTAATTTTGTGGGCCCATCTCTCTCATTAGATCGAGATGATGAGATATTCATGCAATAACCAACTCACTGTGAGGCCATCTAATAGCCAGCGCTTAATTGTTTCTGAAATCCCCTCTAACCCTTCTCTCCTCTAACAGTAACAAGCTATATATTGAGAGTTCTCTAATGCTAGCTCTATCGCTGATCACCTTTGGTTCACTGCAGATAGCTGATCGAGGTTCTTTCTTCTGGGATCGATGCTGCTCCGACATGAGGACGCTGCATGCAGTCCCAGCTCGACAGCGCCGCAAGCAGCATGCATTCGCTGAGTATATATTAGCAGCTCATTGCGTCAGAACATCGTAGACACCCCGGGGGGCCCCATTACTAATCCATATCGTTCTTTTCCGATCTCTTGCTTTATCCTCTAATTTTAAAAGAGATGTTGTTTGTAACATTTACATAGGTCCGCATCAGCTTATTATACATATATAGTCAAATCACTCACGCACCATACCGCACGATCGATGTGGTATATGGGCCTTTTTGGCTCATTTAGGCACTATTTTGAGTCGAAATAGCAATTCTAGTTCTCTCTGGAGAGAAAAAGAAAAAAATTTACCACTACGGGCTTGCGGGTAGGCGACATATGCCCTCGTTCACGTGCCACCACACGGAATCGATGCTACAATGCTTGTCCGTGTGCACACCGCGCAGCGGCCATAGAACCCGGAAAAACGATTTCTTTTTTGAGCCCGCGCGCCCACGTGCGGATGAGTACTGTTCATGTAATGCAGCATGCACAGTTCACGCCCACTGCACGGACGAGGGCACGTGCGCCTCTTGCACATCTGCGGTGCCATTTTTGCTAATTCACTCGTGGAGATTTATTTTTTGTTATTTCGTTTCGCAACGATGCCATGCCATTTTAGTCGATAACTCTAGTACATGTAGGTTTTTCAAGCTGAAGGCTACAGTTAAATTCTCGCTAACTACTAGTATACTATATATATGTTAGGCGAGGTGGATTGTTTTTGTGTTTTTTATTTCTTGGATTTCCGTAATCTGATTGCATGACTTGTGGGTCGTACGTCTGGCTTAAGATGACCACACACTACCCAATTGCTCCCATTCTAAGAAAAACATGTAATCTATCAATTGTTTGCACACTTATACTTACACTGGTGTGGTATTATTTTGGTTTTTTGGCTTAAGGCTAGCGTTCAATTCTTACAAATAACTACTAATATATATGTTGGGTGAGGCGAGTTACTTTTTTGGTGTGATTTTCATGATTTGATTGTGTGACTTGTAGAGTGTGAGGCTCAAGATAACTGCACACTAATCAATTGCCCCTATTTTCACGGGCAAAATATGTTAAACTAGGAAATGAACATATTTTACTATTTGTTGTTCACGCTGGCTTATCTTTGTTCAGCAGCACGCGCTGCACTTATTTCACGTAGACTTGTACAACTACGTACTTGACGCGATCGTATGCTATGCGAGCACCCAAAATACTATGGTAAGTAGTTTAGGACATGTATCGAAGTATTTACATGATTTAATCTTAAACTTGCACTAACCCGACGAATAAACACCCTCACTTCATCCGAGTACGTACACCCCTGTCTCAGTGGAGCATTCACTATTATGTCGGCAAGCTTTGTTCCCGACACCGTGGTGAAGGAAGTCCTTTTGAACATGCCTACACGGGTTATACTCGCACTACTACGGTCTACCAACATGCAAGCTAGTTTTTAATGACTTAATTAGCTAAGACCGTCCCATACCAGCACATGTGGTTTTACGCTTAGGCTTAGATTGGTAGCACCGACGTTCGGTCCTTAATTGACTTGGGCGAGGATCTCCCCCTATCTACTTGTGAGATACACATCTCACACTTATCAGATTATATTGTAACTCGCCCGCATCACAAAGTAAGTTTTTCATTATTATTATTATTTATATGAAATAACAGAGGTAAACTCCTTTGGACCATCATTTCAAAATCTCTCAAATTCATATTCAATATTTTAGCAATTTTCCAATTTTAGTAAATCTAGAGCACGGCTAAGCATTTGTGCGATATTCGCACTCGAGATACCAAAATCGATATCATCTATTGCCTAAATCATAACTATTGGCTACAACAGTAGGGATACCAATATTTCAAGGAGAATCATGCATTGAATAGGAATATAACTACCGTTCTCTCCAAATATAGCAATTTTAAACAAACATACAAGCATGCATAACAAATTTTGCAAACAGAAGTATAATAATTGAAATAGTAGGATCAACATGGGCGCCCACGGTGAAGTCTATGCTACATTAGCTAATCTACTGATTCAACGGCGTAGAAGCACTAGGGGACTATAGGAGCTCACCAAGGGTGTAGATGATGTCGAGGGATGGCCGAAGAAGCGTGTCGATGTTGAACAACGGCGACGGAGGGGTGGATCACAGTGTTGACGCGTTATGGCGATGGAGATGCTTCAAGAAGCATCACATTAGATCCCTGAGATCCTAAGGATGGTGTAGGAGCAAGGAATCGAACGGGGACTCACCGGAGTCGCGACGAACAAAAAAGGAATCGGCGGCGTTCGGTTTTGGGGAAGAGCTCCTTTATGGTGATTCCTTGAGCTTGGGTCCACATTGAGCAAGGAAGGAGCATTAGTGGAGTATGAAACGTGATATGATGCAGTTAGATGAGGTTCAAGCTCACCAGAGCATCGGGAACACGGAGGTCTGAAACGGGGTGTGCGCCGGAGACAAAGAAGATGACAGTGCGATCACGCTACGGGGGTCCCGGAGCTACATTAAGCAAACAAGTATCAGTGAGGTAAGGGACACATGGTGACGTAGATGGCGAGGGCAAGGAAGCTCCCCAGAGAAAATACGCGGTGTGAGGCTTGCTCACCAGCGTCGAGAACGACACCCTCATTCCCGATGAAGCAAAGCACAAGGTGCTATGATTATGTGTGAGAAGCGAGAATGACGAGCTGAGGAGCTCACGACGCGTGTGGGGCTTAAATGCGGTCGAGAATGGAGCAAGAGAAGCGGCGAGAAAATGGTGTGGTGTACAGATTTCTCGCGCTGAGATTTGGTATCGTCGTCTATATAGGATAATGGCACGTCGACGGGGCACACAGGCGTGGGAGCGAGGTGGACGAAGGGTCCAGACATGCGGGTCCAGCGTGTCATTGAGCACGGGAGCAGGGTGCTGGCGTGGGCTGGAGCGGGCACGAGCGAGATGGGCCACGACCATTATGGCCCAACGGCGAGAAGAAAATTAAAAAATGGCTTTCGAATTTTTAAAAACTGACTGAATGATTCTTGAATTTTTGTACTTAACAAACGGGGTCCAAAACTTATGATTTTTTTGTGGGGCCTTATAACACCGTGTAGTTTCTTGTGTACATTTTTCATGATTTTATTTGTTCTATGATTTTCTCAAAAATTCTTACAAGTTGTTGTTTGAATGTAATTTCACTATTTGATTTATACAAAATTTCACAAATCATGCTAAAATAGTTTTCCACACAAAACATACTCAAAATCATTCTCTCACTTATTTTCATTATACTTTCCCAAAATTAGGATTTTGTGGATGTCATGCAATAACTAACTCACCATAGGGCCATCTAATAGCAAGCTATTTGGAAGGTTTGTTTCTAAAATCCTTCTTTCTTCTAATAGTAACAAGCCGTTGGGAGTCCTCTGATGCTTTATCGCTGATCACTTCTCAAGGCTTCCTAGCTAGATAACATATTGTGTGCTCCAAGCTAATTTTGTGTTAGTATGGGCAATTTATATAGGTCGGCATCAGCTTGTTATATATATAGTCAATCACTGACACACTATATTGCAGTAATACCCCGAAATTGAATCGGGAAACTAGAAAAGAATTCGGGAGAAGGAGCCAATCATAAAATCAGAGTTTTTAATTTTTCCGGGGGGGGGGTTCTGCGTTTTCCCGGCAACCTGGCCTTTGGGCCGTAGCCCAAGAGGGGGCCAGCCAAGGGGTGCCCTAAACCCTAGCCGCCTCCCCCTCTACCGTCCTCGCACACAGCCGGCCCTCCCCCTTTCCCTGCTGCCGCCGCCCCTCCTCCCTTCTCCACCTTGGCCGCCTCCTCCTCCCCCCTGCCTAGTCTTGCACCTCGCTGGGAGCTCGCCGGTCTTGCTCGTCTCCAAGTGTAACTCTCCGAATTCCATTGGATTGGTGTTTAAATTTTGTGAGTAGGCGATGCCGGTAGCAGATCAGTTCTGACAGTCTGTAGAGATTGTGTGAATTAGGGTAGTTACGGTAGATTTTGACCAGGATGTCTCCTAGAGACTTGTAGACGACGTCACTAGCTTTCTGTAGAGTATTGGTCCAGGTCGTTTGGATGAGCGGATTGGGAGATATGATTTTCGTAGCTCTGCTGTTCTCCAATTCTGTCGTAATGCTGACAAGTATTAGTAATCTATCATTAGCGATTAGTTAATGGATGAATTAGGGGATCTCACCATAATGAATGTTGTATGAATTTTTATAAACTTTCCATAAAGGTAAAGTCCATAAAAATTGGCCTTGTGTACTGAAAGTTACGTTGGATTTAGTGTCGCTGTCTAGAAACCCTGACGAAAATTACTTATTCTGTTAATCAGTTTAGTAAGAGTAGAAGATGACCGATTCTGGAAAACTCATCAACTAGGTTTAGGTGGGGAATTTGATAAGATTTCCAGAGGGACCAAGAATGCCTCATTTGGACTTATGGTCAAAAAGTTATGAGTTTTCGATTATGACTGTCTGTCGATGGGACATATCGATATTTAGCATTTTGGAGTTGGGTTTGCACTAGAGATTATAGCGAGTTTGTATTTTTCTTCTAATTTTTGTTTTGTCAATAATTACTATCTTAGAGTGCTTGTTAAATTAATCCAGGTGAGAGTTTGGTTTCGGGGCAGCGCCCTCTTCACGTCTTCCACCTTCGCACGATTGAGGCAAGTGCATGGTAGACAGCGATCAATGACTAATCACTCTGATTCTTTATATTTCAATACCATTATTGTTGTGCTTTTATTTTTATTTAATTGCAAGCAATGAAATGGTATGACTTTATCTTGTTGAAGAACATGAGGAAAATTGAAAATGATGAATATGATGAATTTTTGTATTTTTGCATTCATAAGCATCTTTGCGTATGAGCAGGTGATCATGATTGATCACAACTCCACGGGAGTGGAGGAGGTCCCCTATCCTTGAGGAGGAGCGGGCTTGAGAGTGAATGTTGTCACGAGCATTCACTCACGCTATACCGGTATACACGAAAGAAGTGCATGTGGATATGTATGGTAGAGTTGCATTGATATGAGATGGATGAATGTGAAAACAAAGTAAAGAGAACAACATGAGAGTATTAATAGAAGTACATGTGATGATAATAAAGTTATTGAATTCTGTTGATTTATCATTGTTCGTTGTATATTTATGTATTTGCTGAGTCATGGACTTACCCTTGCTCTTCTGTTGTTTTTAGGTTATCTTCGAGGGCGCCACGATTGAGAGCGAATAGAGCATATATGATAATTTCATACTTCAGACACATGATTATTTGACATGAGAACCTTTTTATTCATTATTGCTGGATTACTCTAAGACTTGTTAGAAATTGAATAAAATTTAGGTCAATATTTTGGACTAGTCTATTTGGTTCAATGCTTCGGATTCATTAGTTTGGTGTTGTTTTGGATTACTTACGCACTTGGAAAATCGGCTAAGTCCTAAACGGCGCGCTCTGGAAAAATCAAGCCGCTGAAAATCGGACCGTCAAGGTGCGGAACTTCCGCGGTAAGAGCCCGAACTTCCGATTTTCTGTTATGTTTCCAAGCCATGCCAACAAGGGTCACAAGCAAGATTCCCAACAAGTTGCAAAACACATTTGCCAACTTTTGGAATCATACCACAAGAAAAAGGTTGCTTATTCATTCATGTTAGGAACACATCCTTAGCCCTAGCTAGTCATACCTTTGCCTTGCATCTTCTTGAAGCTTGATGACGCACATCAACACTTCAAGTCCGGTCCTTGACTTTGACAATCATCAACTCATGATGATTTCTTCACTTCGATATTGTCTTGATCATCATCAACACATGATGATTTCGATCAATCTTTATTCATGTTCTATTGTGACCCGTGGGTGGGTTTTATTATTGTTTTGCTTGATGAAAGTCATAGTGTGTATTGTATATTAGTTGTTAAGGTTTCCCTTGCTTATTCATTCATGTTCGACCAATCTTTATTCATGTTCTATTGTGATCCGTGGGTGGGTTTTATTATTGTTTTGCTTGATGAAATATCATAGTGTGTATTTTATATTAGTTGTTAAGGGTAGTTTCGTGGTATTCCAGGCTCAGTGTTGAGCTGGGGTGTACAATTGCCCAACTGATGTGGTATATAGGGCTTTTGGTTCATTTGAGCATTGTTTTGTGTTGCAATAGCAATTCTAACATCCATTTGAAGAGAAAAGACAAAAATAACACCATATATAGTCGAACCGATGTGCTATATTACTTTTTAGCTTAAGGCTAGCGTTCAATTCTTACAAATAACTACTAATATATGTTTGGTGAGGTGAGTTACTTTTTTGGAGTGTGAGGCTCAAGATAACTGCACACTAATCAATTGCTCCTATTTTCAGGGGAAAAAACATGTACAACTAGGATATGAGCATATTTTACTATTTCTTGTTCACGCTGGCTTATCTTTGTTCAGCAGGATGCGCTGCGCTTGTTCGGTCACAACAACGAAGACTTTATACAAGTACTCGAGGCGACCGTATGCTATGCAATCCCACAACGTACTATGGTGCACTTACGCAATCGCTTTTCATTTGGGCACCAACTCTAACATTAAAAAAAATTCTAGATGTACTTCTCAATTCACACTACTACGTGTGTATTTTCAAGCTCAAATTCATCCACGGTACCGACTGGTGATCTTTCGTGTCAGTTTCTATTTTTTCTGACGGGCCCGCAGCCAACCGCCATCATATATAATTGTTGCGTGATCATTTGTCCTCATGGTTATTTCCTCACCGTCCTTGACAGAAAAATTATTCCTAACGGTAATCCGTATTTTCCTAATGGTTTTCCCGTCGCAAAAGATGTCCATGTAGTGCAATGTCAAGACAAACAAAAATGAGAATTGTCTGACGGATGATAAATCAAAAGGAAAGGAAAGGAAAAAACAAATGCTAATATTAACTGCAAACTTATCTTGTTTTATTTCTTCTAACACATTTTCAATTTAAAATATAAAAATTATATAGTGTTAGAACACTCTGTAGACTGCATCATCAAATATTAAAAAAACATGTTGATTTGGTACCAAAAGGTGAAAGTTAATTGCATGAGTGCACCCAAAAAGATGGTTGCATAGCTTATGTTGCCAGTACTAAAATAGTATCAGTTTTAGTGCAACACTCGGTACTTTAGTACCATAATGTTAGTTTATATTTAGTTTCACTAGCATATAATGCTTGTTGACCTAAACCGTAACACTTCCAGATTAACTTTTTTGGGCGAAGTGGGGGATAAAAATCCAAGTGAGGTGCTACATATGCATGCCTACCCCGTGGATGGGCTGGTCTTTTAGCGAATTTTGGGCCAAAGGGTGTTACCGATGGCACTAGAGAATCGAGCTCGCTTTCACGTTGCCAAGGGCGGCAACCCTTTAAAGGGGAGAATGTAACACCCTTCCCTTTAGTACGACATTGCATGTTTACATTGAGTTTCACTAGCATATATAATGCTTGTTGGCCCAAATCACCGCACTTCCTAGTTAACATTTTGGGCGAAGCGATGACGAAAGTGTAATACCACAACCTGCTCGTAGGGCGGTTCATGTGGCCCATGTGGCCCATGTGGAATCATGTGGTGGGATTAGTCCCGCAATGCTTGTCTAAAGTGAGTTGTAGCAGTATATAATACCTATTGGGGTCTAAACGCAGCACCTCTAGGTTAACCATTTTACACGAAGCGATGACGAAAGTGTAAGTGGGGTGCTATGAATGCGCAGGTCCGCCTTACGGTTTGTTGGGCATTGAGAAGATGTTGGCTGAGGTGTTACAGTTGGTATCAAGGCGCATGGCGCATGTGGGCCCAGAGTAGACACACGATATAGCATATGTGTCGGCATTGAACGCGTCAACATGTACCGATGGGTGGTTCTGTGTATTTGCTACGTATGTGGTGTGCTTCCGACGACACCATCCCTTAAAGGAGGTGAATTTATTACGTCGGCATGCTCGTAGTATGGTCCATGTGGCTCATGTAGAGTAGTGTGGTAAGATTAGTCTCATATTGCTTGTCTAAAGTAAGTTATAGTAGTATATAATACTTATTGGGTCTAAATGTAGCACCTTTGGGTTAACCCTTTTACATAAAGCTAGGAGGAAAGTATGAGTGGGGTGCTATGAGTGCGCGGGTCTACTTTATGATGAGTTGAACATTGAGCAGATTTTAGATTAAGGTGTTACATAAAACCTAAGAGATATGCTACAGATGTGTGCCCATGCGGATGTGCTCAACTTTAAGCGAGTTTTAGGCCACAGGGTGTTACGTTTAGTTGGCTACTTAAGGTCATGTAGCTTGAGTTCAGATGTTTAGTAGCTTGTGAGTAACATTAGTCTATAAATAGAAGTGCTTTTGTTAATTTCATTCCATTCAAACTTACACCTTGAAATAGGCTTAGCAGAAAGCAGAACCATTCTTGTAAAAATCCTATGAAATTTCCGCATTCAAGTGACGGGCTGGGCTCATCGTGAGCTTTAAAACATAAATGGTAAATTGCAAAAACTTGATTGGACAAATTTAGGGCGGGAGTGTGTGCACTCGATCTAGGAGCGAGGTAATGATGGGTCTTAAAAAGATGGTGCGATAACATGAGAACCAACCCGCTAATTATATATCGTTGGCACCCCACTATGCGGGAGCAAAGATTGATTATTTGAGATGGCATCACCTCCTGCTCCTTCTTCGTGGTGGTCTTTTATTTTCCATTTTTAAAAAGGACAAGAAGCTAGGTGATGTCATAAGCAAGAAAAAAAAGCAATCAAGCTAGGTGAGAGTTACGGGCTTAAATGTAGCTCCATCGCACGAATTGACAAAAATAAACACCTACTGTAGGGTAGAGGTGCGACAAATCGGTTGCCACCGAATGGGAGGTCGCCACGTAACCTACCGCGTAGTAGGCTTGCTTTCGTGCATTTTGAGTGCGGCACGAGTGTTATTTTTACTAATTCGTTCAGTGTGAACATTTTTACTATTTTAATTCAAAAACACACTAAATGAACCAAAACTCACTTGGTGAGGGTAGCATGGACGACATGAATGGACATGTGGATGTAAGGTTTGATCAAGACAAGACTCATGCAACATCTAAAAATCCAAACTTTACAAAAATATAATGAAAATAAATGAGGAAATAATTTTGAGCACGTTTATACGTGAAAAAAATTATTTAAGCATGCTTTGAAAATTTTCATCAAAAGCAACTATGTATTTACGTGAAAACAACAACTTAAAAGAATTTTCGAAGAAAATACATAACACATAAAATTCTGAAAAATGTATACAATGAACTAGATTGTGTCAGGAACCTCCCCAAATCTTTCATAAATTTTGGAGCATGTTTGATAGGTCTTAAAATTTGGCAAAGTCTTAGTCTTTTCTAGAAAAATTCAAAAGCCATTTTGAATTTCCCGCCGGATTTTTGGACCAAAATCTAGCTCGGCCCAATTCGCTCGCACTCACTCCAGACCATGCCAACCCTCGCTCTCCCTCTCGCTGACGCGCTGGCCCCACCCGTCTGGTGTTATCTTCCACCTTGCCTTTGTCTCCGCACGCCAACACGCCGCACCCATTCCTACTCTACCTACGGATCGTGACTGTCGCCCACGTAATCAAGCTCCAACTGCCCCCGTCACCTCTGCCTGCCCTCGCACGTGCTAGCCACCCCGCTGACGCACCATTTTCCCACACAGACGAAGAGACCGAAGTTGTGCGCGAGATACTCATTCGCGATTGCGTTTTATCGACACTTCTCTCACTCTAATCTCAGCCATATTTAAGCTCCAAACCGTGTCACGAACTCCTCGGCTCGCCATTCTTGCCTCCCACTAAGAATCAAATGCTCTGATTCGCTGGGAATGAAAGTGTCGTTCTCGACGCCGGTGAGCAAGCTCTACACCCTCGCCGCCTTTGGTAGGCTTCCTTGCCCTCGCCGTCTGCATCACCATGTGCCCCTTGCCTCACTGATACTATTTCCTCGCTTGATGTAGCTCTGAAAAAATCATAGCGTGATCGTGTTGTCATCTTCTTCGTCTCGGCGCACGCACCGATTTAGACCTCCGCATTCTCGATGCTCTAGAGAGCTTAAATCTCACCTAACCGCATCATATTGTGTTCTATACTCCACTAATGCTTCTTACTTACTTAATGTGGACCCAAGCCTAGGGAATCACCATAATTGGGCTCCTTCCCCAAATCCAGCCGCTTATTCATTTTCTATTCGCCACCACTACGGTGAGTCACCTTCTGATTCCTCGCATCTACATCACCCTTAGCATACCCGCGAGCTAATGCGTGACCTATAGTATCCCCTCCATCGTTGAAGAGCGCCAGCACCGAGCCTCCTCCACGCCGCCCCTGTTCAACGTCGACAAGCTTCACTGGCCATCACCCGATGCCATCAAGGACCTTGGTGAGCTTCTAGTAGTCCTCTAGATCTATTGCGTACATTAGATCAGTGAATTAGCTAGCATAGCTTAGAGTTCCTCGTAGATGCTCATGACGTCGTCGCTCCGGTGGCCATCGGTTCCCGTGTTGCTGCCAGTAGCATCGTTGTTTCCCTTAGAGCCAATGCACACTATCTTTCGTCGCCGATATGCCCCATTCATAAATGCCACCGCAGACCCAAGGCACTCTGCGGCTTCTCGCCGGCGTGGCGTCGTCTTCGTCCACCTCTCCGGCCTCCACCACCACCCGATGGGATCATCATCGAGAGGGGAACCTATTTTGCCAATCCCCGAGCCAAGACGTTACATCATTTGCCACCGACGAGCTCGCCATGGCGCTCGGTTGTGCGTGGCTCTATTCTCCATCTCCTTCACTCACTGACAGTGGGCCCACGTGATTAGGATATGATTAGTGCTAAGTAAGAGAGGTTAAAGTTGTTAAGTCTATAACAAATGGGACTGGCTGAAAACTTAATTTAAAATCTAATTTAAAATGTGTTTACTATATGAGTCGCTGACTTATGGGACCACCTGCTGTTTTTGGTCTTCATAGACCTTGTGAGTGCGGTAATACCGCACCTCACTGTAACGGCTAGTTCAGAAGCATTTAATGCACCCTTTGTTACTGTTGAACAGTAGATGCGGTAGTACCAGTCGATCAATGGTGGTAGTACCGCACCTGCTGAATTTTTCAGGGATCTTCTTGTGATTGTTGAATTTGTGGTTGGGGGCTATAAATACCCCCTCACCAGCATCAAGCTCAGAACCCTTGACCTCATTGAATACCTTTGAGCTTTTGGTGCACTCTCCTCTACTCAGTTGCTCATATTTAATATTTTAAAGTAGTTGAGAGCATTCAAGTGCATTTGCATCATTAGTTGATCTTGTTGGCACTTGAAAACTTCAAGCAAGAGCTGTGATATATTACTCTTGGTGTTTGCTGGCACTTAGACGGCTTGGAGGAAGTTTGTGCGGTGATCTTTTCAAGAAGAGTGTGAAGAGGTCCGACAACAATTGTGAGTGGTTCGGTGCTCACCATCTCCAGAGTGGAGGAAGAGTAATTCTAGTGGAATCAAGGTTTGTTAGGCTCAATTCGTGAAGCCGATCTAATTCGTTTGGGCTTACCTCAATGTGGACTAGTGAAGACCGGCAAGTCTTCGATACCATGGGAAAAATATCAATTGTCTTCATTACGATTTTATCTTGTGTCTTCACTATTTCCACGTTTACTTTTCCAGCTTTCTTTTGTAGAATTGTATTTAGTATAGACATATCCTTTGAGTGTTCCAGTGATAACTTGAACTTTATCTCATGTCTTGTGCTAGAAATCTTTAATTAAGACCATATTTGTTAAATTTGTTAATAACCTCCTATTAACCTTCCCTCTAGTCGGTCATCCTTGATCGTATAGTACGTAATGTACTGAATCATGCTTAAATTATTGTTCAGATGATGAGGATTATCAAATGCCGGACGACGCTTTCTTCGGTCCTGGTACCGGGGGTACGAGGACTGGTCTTTCTAGGGTTTACTTTTTATCAGTTGTCTGAGAGTTTGGATAGACATGCCACTATACTTTTACGTTTAATCTATTAAATTTCTGCTGCTACTTTCGAATACTATACATCCTCTGCATTGAGATCTTCAAAATAGAGGATCCATTTCCAGCTATATATAGTCAAAGTTTAGTACTACCAATTAAAGATAGAGAAATGAAACTAACCCAATCATTGATCCGAAATTCGTTCGGAGGGGATCGATCATGATGAGCTACTAGATAGAGTGCTCAGCTAGAGCGGGCCTGCCTGCATTCCATCACATGGAAAGCTAGCTCCACCTGGTTCCTTCGTCCCTTCCCCCTTTACGGGGCCCGTTGGTGCTGCTTGGAAGGCTGACACATGGAGTACATCGTGGTGCAGCGCCGGCCATTTCCCTCCCCATTTGCCATGGGTGCCTGCATCTGCTGCATGATGCAGTCTACATGGAGCAGAGGGTCCACCATCCTTGGATATATTGCTCTTTCTCGCATCACCGGCAGTTAAAATTTCTCAAATCATTTGATTTTTTTTTTTCATCAACCGGATTTTTTCTCAGCTCGATTTTTTTCTCTCTATTTTTTGGTTCGATTTTTCCCGCAGCCGATGTTTTTCATTGGGTCTTTCTATTCGCTGCTGATTTTTCCAACCAATTTTTTTTTTCTCAACTGGGAAAAAAATCGAATCATTTTTTTAATTCTTTTCGTGTGTCAAAATAGTTTCTCTCCGCAAATAGGAAACCCAATGGTTGTGCTGCACATTAGACCAGAATATTTCAAGTTTTGAGTATATATCATCTAGAATTCGATGATTAGTCACCATTAGCGGTCACCTCTTAATTTCTTGTCACATTCAGTCGCTGCATAGCGTGCTTTGAACGTGCACGTAACTACCGGTTATATACAGCGCTAGTTGCGGTGAGGATATCTCTCCTGTGATGCAACCACTACCCTTTGACGTGAAGTTGTATAAGAATTAATTACCAGAGTACGAACATAACAGTTAAATTATTAGATGAATTTCTTTGTAGGAATGCATGTTTTATTAATAATGTGCTACTATCTAAAATATATGACCTTATTTTACTTATGAATCTTGGAGAGGGGAAACAAAGCATTCACGGCAAGAGTGTTACAGCAAGAGGCCGAACCACTTCACTACTTCGACAACAACCAATTCGACTACACCAGGTTGATTACCTTAGCTTGACATCCCACGGTGCTGCGTCACCTTAATTTGGGCTATAGGCCATGTAACGTTTAGGCCCTAGGAGAGGCCGCACACCCTAAGTCGACGCCCCGCCTTGGCCGCCACCCCTATCCTCTAGTTGAGGTTTTGTTTAGACCAGTTTAACCCGTGTGTGCAAACTTTACGTTGTCTCTTGTGTTGGTTAGGCCAACAGATTTGTGTTACAGAACCTCAACTATCCTTGTGCGACTTTTATATCTAGCATTTTTCAGATTGCTATTTACTTGAATTCTTATTTGTTCTTCTATTGTTTGCAGGAATTGATCTTTGTGATCAGGTCAACAGTCGTTCTGAACAAATTTGATAACGACAAGAGTGTGGTTTAACGATTATTGGACGATTTGATCAAGTTTCGGTCGAGTAATCTCGTTTTAAAAGTCACTCTCTACTGATCGAATTATCATCTATCGAAAGGTTGGGACCAACCTTACGTCAAATTGTATTTGGAACAGCGATGGGACCAAGGAAACAACCAATTAAGTTGCTGTACAGAAATTGAGACGGGAGAGGCTCCGGATGATCCATATTTGTTGACCACATGCACGATCTCGACCGATCCCATCGGCCAAAAACGCTCGGTCACATGCGCGAGCCGGTCCATCGATCCATCGATCTGTACTCGTCCATCTACTGGAGTGCCATGCAACGCTGTCGAACAGGCAACACCCTAAACTAATTATTAAAAAGGCATTTTCCTTTCTGTCTTACTCTTTTTTTTTAAAAAAAAACATTCCTTTCCGAGTATCACGTAATGGACACGACAGACTGGAATACTGCATGCTATGATAGATTAGTCGTTAGCTAGCTTAGCTAGCTCGTTGGTGTATATATCTTTCTTAATTAATAAAACAACCCGAAAATTAGGGTTTTAATTTTTTTGAAGATTTTTGTTTGAATTCGGTTATCTTTCCTTTTTCAAAAATTCCTTCTCATTTTCCGCTTTCCTTTTCCAGCATTTTCGTCTTCCCCTTCCGGTGGCGCCTTTTGCCCCGGCGCCTTCGCCCTTCATCCCCACGCGTCACCGCCTGCACGTCATCCTCTCGGTCGTCACCTCCTCCCTCCTCGCCTCCGTCAGCTCGCCGCCACCTCCTGCGCCACGCACCACCTCCAACGCCTTCTACCGCCTTCTCCACTGCCACCTCCCCCGCCACCTCTCCTCTCCCGGTGCTGCCCAAGCGTTCCACGCCGCACACGTCGCCAACCACTGCTCCCACCGCCTCCCTGTTGCCACCGCCCTACTCGCGCCACCGCCTATCTCCGGCTATAAAACCCCGCCTGGGGCTTGCCTTCGTCACCATCTCCCCCCCACCCCACCCCCACCACCTCCCATTCCCTCCCATCGCCGGCACCAGCCGAATTCGAAGTTTTCCTGCCGCCTCCTTCTCAGCCGAGGTTGTAAGATCGAGGTGACCGACTAGAGGGGGTGAATAGGGGGTTTTAAAAATCTTTCGGCTCTAAACCAATATATAATGCGGAAGCTAATAGCAATTGGTTTTGCACAATTAAAACCTAAATCAAATAGGCTCCCTAAGTGCACCAACCAGACAGGAGAGCAATCATACAATGATATATAAGCAAGTAATATAAATTGATCAAAGTAAAGCACACAAGTAAAAACAAGATGGACACAATTATGTTTTACCGTGGTGTTCGGAGACTTGCCAGTCTCCCCTAATCCACGTTGAGGTAAGCCCAACCACGTTGGACCGGCTCTACTAATTAAGCCAACACCTCCGAGGTAAGTCCAACTACTTAAACCGGTTCCAAACCGAACCAACACCTCGCTCCACTATAGTTGCTCTTCCTCCACTCCGGAGATGGCGAGCACCAAACCACACACAAACACGCCGGGTCTTCTCACAAGCTTCTTGAGAAGATCACCGCGCACGACGCGTCCACGCCGTCTAGGTGTCGGCAAACACCAAGAGAAACAAATCTCAACTCTTACTTGAACTGATCAAGTGCCAAAGCTCAAGTGGATACACAATCCACTACCTAAGGCAACAAATGCACTTAGGGTTTACTCTCTAAGCTCACAAAGTGTAACACATGCACATAAGAGAGGATATGCTTGCTCTTAGCTCAAGAGGCTCAAAAGATGTTCACAATATCACCAGCAACCTCTCCCAACCGGCCAAGGTGGATATATATAGCCCACACACAAAAACTAGCAGTTGGGAGAAAATTCCCACAAATCAGCATAGGGCCGGTCTGACCGCCAACCAATGGCCGGTCGAACCGCCCTATGCGCCAACGACTAAAAAATTAGCCGTTGGGCCTTCGGCCGGTCGGACCGCCGCCAAATAGGTCAGACCGTCGTAGCTGGCCGGTCCGACCGCCCGATGGAAATTTGGCTAAGTCCCAAAACGGACGCTCTCTGGAATAAACGTTCCGTACCAACCCCAGAACTTTCTCACATTGGAAGTTCCGTTTTCTCAACAGCGGAACTTTCGGACAGAGAATCCAAGTCAAAAGAAATCGGTCCGACCGCCAACATATGACCGGTCCGACCGATTGACCACCGGTCAGACCGGTCCACACCGACGGTCTGACCGGCAGACCATAGAAGCAAAAACACATTTGCTTCACTTCAAATGGCAAAACACATTCGCCCATTTGAATGCAATTTCAACAAAGTTCCAAAGATGATATTCTCAGCTAGTTGCAAAACACATTTGCCAGCATTTTAGAATACTCATCACAAGGAATAAGGTACATTGACTTACACCATTTGCAAAACACATTTGCAAACTTAAGTCACATGCTACAAAGATTACGCATGAGCGTCGACTATTTGCAAAACACATTCGTAAATAAATAGCATCATGCCTAGATGAGCTAGAGCAACTATATTGAGCTATCAACACATGACTAACTCAACCTACTAGTTAAGACCCCTTTTAATAGTACGACAATCCTATACTAGCAATCCGGTCTACCAACCAAACACCAAGACCGGTAAAAGACTAGGAACACATCCTTAGCCCTAGCTAGCCATACCTTTGCCTTGCATCTTCATGAAGCTTGATGACGCACATCATTTCTTCAAGTCCGGGTCGTTAACTCGATAATCATCAACACATGATGATCCTTTGCTTGACCTCCATCAACACATGATGGGTCTTCTCTTATCTTGACGATCAACTCATGATCATCTCTTCTTGATAAGCATCAACTCATGATGCATCCTTTACACCAAGCTCTTGACTTGATGATCAACTCATGATCATCCCAAGTCTTCATCATCCTGGAACATAACCTATACATCCAACTCATGGAAAAAGTTAGTTCCACAATATGATTATCATTAATTACCACACTATACCATTAACTCATAATGGTGGGACAAGATACCTCAATCTTTCCCTCTTTGGTAATTGATGATAACCATTTCAACCACAAATAAATTTGATTTCATAAAGGTAACACAACATGAGTATATATGAACTACACAAGTTACATATACTCACGACATGAGTATGTAAGAACTACACAAGTTCTATTTTACTCAAACATGAGTATACACAAACTACACAAGTTCTATATACTCAAACGGATATGTTTCAAAGTAAAGATCTCGAATATATGTGAAAAATGGAATATGGATCAATACTAATGAAACCACAAAATATAGAACAAAGCTCCCCCTAAATGTGTGCATACACAAATGTGTAAAGAAAACATATGCACATATTCAAGATATACTTATGGTGGAGTTCTTCCTATATTTTGGATCCGAGGAATGCAACATTATATAAGAGTGCAAGTTGAATGCATACTTCGTTTGAATTTCACCTTTATATCCAAATGAGACTACACAAGATAATACTAAACAAGAGAGTTAGTCTCATAATTAGATTTGTCATTAATCACCAAAACACTCTATTAACTCATAATGCAGGGTCTAGATCTTTCATAGGTGAGCTCCGAGGTAAATTCGCCGCCTCCCTACCTTCCCCTTCCCTCCCAACTCCGGCAATGGCTCCGCCTCGCCACCACGATTCTTTTCCCCACCTTGCCCTACCCCTCCCCCACCAGAACCTTGCCGGCACTGCCCCTCTCCGCCGCCCTCCTCACGGCTCACGCCGCCATGTCACCTCAGGCTGCCTCAAGCCACCCCACCACCACCTTTGAGCTCCTCTCCACTCACTGATTCTTCTCCACCCCTTGCCCTCGCTGGAGCACCGCCGTATCGCTGCCGCCTCCTTCCCCTGCTCCAGCCGTGCGCCTCCACCGCCGCCGCCAAACCTCCGCCCCTCCAAATCCCCAAAATGGGTTCACCACGTCACCGTGGTGCTCACGCGCCCTCCCCCTTGCGCCACCACCACCGCCATTTGCATCGCTGCCGCCCATTTCGGGTGAGCACGCTGGCCTTTCGGCCGCGGCTCAAGCCTCTGTGCGCTGGGCGGCTGGGCCAAATGGCCTGGCCTTTTGGGCCGCGGGCTGCTACAGTAAATGGGCCGGCCATTTCCTGTTCATTCATATTTTTAGTATTTACTATTCACTATACAATATTTTTATTACAATTCATTATCCGACAAATACTATTCATGACCATCACTGTTCATTATCAAGAACAATACCCTAATACTGTTCACTACTTGTTTTCATCTATAAATAGTAAAATTAGTACTATTCATTGTCTAATACTATTCATCTGTAAAACCCTAATTCGACATTATATATATATTTCGTCCGTTTCGAGTCTAGAAATCCATTTCTACACTCCGTTCAGTCCAATAAAATACCAGATAAATTCCCACCCTCCCACACCACCTGCTTTGTGTTTCTTTTCCTTTTGTCTTTATTTGCATGTTGTTCCCAGCTCATTCTTTGTTGAGCCGGATTTTATTTAGTTTGTTTTATTTTACGCTAGGTCACGACTTCGATGACCAAGCTACAGAAGACACCAGACAAGACCAGTATCTACAGAATTTTGTGCAAGAAGGCAAGTCGCATTCCTTGATCATTTTGAACCAACAATTAATATATTTATTATTACTTTCATTTTTTTATTTGTGCCAATTACTTTAAATATTAAAACAATACTTTTGAATGCTATGATACTTAGATAATTTCTATTACCCCACATACAAACCCACCTAGCACTTGTAGGCCATATTCATCTTGACAAGGTGAAAAACTCTTGTAAGCCATTTTCACCTTGACAAGTTCACATAAAATATTATCTATACAAATAGCTTTGTCCCACAAATGTGTTTATCAATTAAAAGAGAGTGTTGGCGGTTCACCAATGGTTTTTGGTGAAAAGTTGAGGGCTGTGTCCAGAAAGTGAACAACTCATTAGACTTGTGTTAAAAGTGAGTCGAAGGTGAGGCCTGGAGGATGGACAACCACGTGGTGGTGTTGGTCCATCGCCCCACTGTGAGACAAGTAAGGACAAGAACCTTGTGCCAAAGTAGCAGACACAGAAAACCGCTCGACCACAGGTGTGGTCATTACTCCCTAGCTTAGTACACTGCTCTTTCGATCGAATATCTACGGCATCTAGAGTGGGACAGGGGTGGGCCTGAAGGGACACTCGTTGGTCTTCATAACGGTATGGTCCCGTCAGCATCGGGGTGCAAGATCCATAGCGGCGGCCGGTGGAGTGTCCCGAGGGCTGTATGGGGAAAAACCTACCGGGTAGAGGCTAGAGAGGTTGAGCAGTGATAAGGCTTTGTTATCTCAACTTAGTCGCACGCTAACATGTTGTGTGTCTATGATCTGACAGTATGAGCTTGAGTTATCTTGTGGGTAAAGTTGGGCAACTCTGCAGAATATAACAAAAGGTATTCGAATACACCGTGCTTTCGGTTAATGAAGCTGTGTTAATGGGTGATTCCAATACATGAGGCATAAGTAGAGTTTTGAGATGTTAAGCTGATTATTGCAATTGTTGAGAAACCCATGTTGTTATTATTTATTATTGTTTTACTGTTTTAAAGTTAAACTGCTTTAACTGCAAAATGCATCCACATATGCGTGTTAAGGTAAACCCTAACCATCCATTGAACTCCTTGCATGTAATTAATTTTAGCTTTTCCATGTGTCTTGTTGAGTACGGTAGTAGTAATCATTCTTGCAAAATCTGCAAACCATCCGCAGAGGAAGTTTCAAAAAATGCTGAGGATCTTGTTGAGCAGAATTTTGGTGGACCCCAGATGGCAGTGACTACTATTATTAGGTCTCAACCGAGCTCAAACGTGTCTGTGGTTGGAAGTTCCTTTGTCTTGTACTACATTAGCTTTGGGCTTGGAAGCCCGTGTTAGTGTCAAAACTGGCTATTAAGCCTTAATCTTATGTAATAAAAGTTTATTTTTGTTGTAATCGAAAGCTTGCTTGAGATACTGCTTACTTCGCAACTGCACATCCTGAGCGGTTGTGAAGAGTCTAACGGCCCCCGACTTTCGGGGCGTTACAATTAATACTACTGGTATATATTACAACATCTGTGAATGAAGTATATATAGTATTCTCTCTCTCTCTCGGGGGTGGAGCCAAGATTTAGGTACAGGGGTTCGTGGGCAAGTAGACAACAATACAGCAGCGCGAGAAGAAATAACACATCAATCTCACTAATTTCCAACGTAGTATGGATAGCAAAACACAAAAACATATGTTAGACAATCTAAAAGAAAATTACACATTTGTTTCCTTAAATTAAGCTTTTCGTGTAATTTCTCGGGTATGTTATGAGGAATGAGACAATAGAGGGGAACAATTCTAAGGAACAAGAGTAGTCAAAACACCGTAGGTATCTGTTAATCCGTGGTGGTATCTCCACTTTAAAATAAAATCTTAAAATATTTAATTTATTTATCACCGCACAGACCTCAAATACCAGTAAGCTTGGGGGTATTTGAGTTGTAACTAGCAAATTTTATTAAGATGTGCCAATATGGGCTCCTAATACTTTGTAAGACTAACAAATTGGCCACTGATATCTTAGTACTAGTAGTTAGAGAGAACTAATTAGTAAGTAGTACTCGTCTGTAACTAATTTACTATCACCTAAATTTAATCTCAATTAGCATTTTGGAGAACTAATTAACAAACTAGTACTTAGAGAACTAAGTAATACAGTCTGTAACTACCACCCAAATCTGATCATAACTAAGCATAGTGTAAAATTAACAAGGTAGTAACTTGTTAATGACGCTAGGACTAGACTTAATGGGGGGTGGGGTGGGGGGTGGGGGTTGCCGCCTTCTGTTCACTAGCGTAGGTCGCTGTGAGATTTATGCGGTCAAGGTTTGAAAATATTGGCCTTTCATATATGTTAAAAATATATGAATTGACTATATAAAATAATATCATTCGATTGATTTTGCAAAATAATATCTAATATGTATAGTATTATTATTATCAATATATTATGATACAAAATTATAATCAAAGTTTTGCATCGGAGACCATAGTACAGACAGGAGTATATGGAGCCGGCGTCTAGCCAATTGCTTGCAAGATCCGGCACCTTGGTTTCCCTTACCGGAAAGACGTCGTGTAATTACTCGATGATCTCTCACGTTGGCATATCTCTCGTGTTCATTCTATTGTTGTGTTCTTGTGTTCTTCATCGTTCTTACGATTCTCGATCATTGTATCGAGGTACCGTTGGACCGAACTCGCCAATGATTTGGTTACTCAACACGTTATCGACGATCGACTCTCCTCGCGTCGAAAGGTAGCCGTCGAGAACGACACTCGTGGATTGAATCGTATTTTCTAGATTGCTTTCAATTCGCAAATTTGCTTTCTAGATTGTTTTTCTCGGTGCAAATCTATTCTAATCTACCGCGAGTGACTTGAAGTCGTCAACACAATGTCGATCGGTAGATTGCATGAAAGATTGGATGTCGATTGTACCGTAGATTGAAATTGCAAATTCACCGCGAGCCGACTCGAAGTCGCCGATCGGAAAGAAAATTGCATTGAATGGACAGTAATTATTTTTGCACAGTAATTACATATTAATTGCATTGAATGAACAGTAATTATTTTTGCACAGTAATTACATATTAATAGTATTTTCTCGCATCGAAAGTATTATACTGAACAGTATGAAAAACGGTACGTGACACGACACGGAAGTCGTCTTGCCGACTCATCGCTTCACTCACCGGCCGTGGCGCCAGTGCGTCTTGTAAGGCCACCCAAAGCGGCGTCGCTCGAACTCCCATTGTCTTCTCCCACGCCACCACCACCCTCCATCTCCAACGCAACATTACGGGAAGGGGAAGAAGGAGAGAAGGATGGCAGACCGGCCACCAAGAATGACGGCCGGCCGGCCGCTTCCATCACGGGCCTCCCGAAGCGCCGGCCAGAACCGCCTCGCCCAGCGCGGCGTCGCACGCCGCCTTGCCATCGCGCCTCGGCCGGCCACGTGCCGGCGAGCACGGCGGCTCCCAAGAAGCCGCCGCCGCCGCAGCAAGAGCGGCCCGCCGACTTCCAGCATCACTACCAGACGCGCTGCCACGGATCTCGCTCGCCTCCGTGTCGATGGCGCCGCCCGACCGCGCGGAGCGCCCGCCTCGCCGGCTCTCGCGACGTGGCTGGCGCTAGTCGCGGCGGCTCCCATGAAGGAGCCGCCATCGCTGAGAAAAGCCGCGGCTTCCTTCATGGGGCCGCCGCCAGAAGAGCGCGGTGGCTCCCATGAAGGGAGCCGCCGCCGCCGCCCGAGAGGACTCGGGGGTAGGGAAACCCTACCCCCGAGTCCCACTGCCGGTTCTCTTATACCGGCAAACGGGCCGGCCCGTATAACCGAACGAAAAAAAACGAAAAGAAAAAAGAAAAAGGGTCGTTTTGCAAAAAGGCCCTCAGAATTTCCATAAATTACGTGAAAAATTTCTCAGAACTGAATTTTTTACGTTTTAGCCCTCGAAATTGCGTAAATTCGTAAAAATTCATATTCCAGCAGAAAAGGGCCTCGGGAATTCAAATTTTGAATCGGTTTATGCATTTGAATTATATTTTACCTTGTTATTATTATTTCTATGCAATTTATTTATTGTATTTACTGTTTTGGTTATTTGTGATTATTAATTTTGCTTTTAATCACTGAAAATAGCGATAAACCACTAGAAGCAAACACGGAAGGAAAATTTTGGTGAATGACATGTCCGGCCCTTTCGTGTTGACCGTTCTTGAGACAATTGGGTGCCATATTTTGTGCTGTAATATATATATATATATATATATATATATATATATATATATATATATACATAGGAGGCTCAAGTAGTATTACCTTAAGTATTTGCCTCTCAATAGAAAGAGGCGGAAGACATAACTATAAGGCATCGTGAGAGGATTAGTTTACGATAATAACCGATCCGGCGATCCATTTACAATTTTGGTTGCAATAGAATAATAATGTGTGTATTCCATTGAATGGTGAGGCACCTCTTGGTATGTGATAATTGCCACCTCTTCACGCGCTATATAAGGAGTAAAACCGTCTCTGGCATGATAGATTAGGCCACCACAGTCTTAGAATGATTAGCAGAGGGCAGGAGATCTATTCTACGAAAGAACCAAGACCTTACCATGATTAGCTAGAAAAACAACAATGAAGACAAGTTCAACAGACAGAAGTCATTAAGCTATAATTCTAGTGATTTCTTTCCTGTTGTAAAGCATAATCAATACAATAACAGAGAAGTATGTATGGTTATTATTCTCTTAGGAGAAGGTCCGAATTCGTATGTAATTGAACTCAAGTAGGGTCGTATCATTCATTTGTAAGACTGATACTAACCCATCGACAAGATGGATTCCTTACGTACGCACCACCAATTATTCCCTTTTCTGTTTTGTTATGTCAAATCTTTTTCTTACAGGGAGAATAATGAATTTCTCGGCATGCACATGCATGCACTCGGAAGTTTGCACAGTTAATTAATTGCAAGGGAGAGAGCACGCTATATTAAAGCGTGTTTATAACTCATCGGAACGTAGGGATTTCACATGATTTTATACAAAAACAATATGGTTTACATGAGATTCCTCTCGAGTTCTCGTGTTCCAAACCCACAATCAAATTAACAATTGTAGAATCACCTTCCGAACAAAATCGAGTTTCCCTAGCTACAGAAATGATTCATTAATTCGGGCATCCCAGCTAACTGTGACTACCTAACAGTACGATTCTTCGGCAGTAGTTTTGCACCACAGGAAGGATGGATGGATTGAAACAGCAGGTGGACATAACTGTACCAAGCCTATCCTCTATACGAATTATTTGACTTTTTATCTGTTATGCTTGCATGGTGACCAGCAAAAGCAAGGAGCGCATCAGCACCTGGATGATTGCTCGGTAAAGGATATACAGCAACTATCACGATGACAGCCACTACGAGTGCTTCTAATGGCCGATGCCGCCGACACCTTTCGAAATCATGCCCTATAGCTCGACAGCCAAAAGCTAGCTACAACAACAAAACATTAACTATATTCTCCAGCCACATGATATGATGATATACATGCGTACTGTAAGCGATGCATATGTGAATTTAGTGTGTTGTTCAGATGCAATTTACATGGCAAAATTGACGACCCAAGTGATCGAGAGCGATTCATTGGTACCGAGTGAAGACCCCACCCCGTCTGGAACACGACAATTTTGCACAACTCCGACGGTTTCTTTTGGGAAGTAGAAATTTCATATAAATTCGGTGCAAATTTCACATGATTCATGTGGAATTAGTTCCTCTGCATTCAGAAGGTGCCCTGATTGGTATATTCTGGCAAGAGGAATTTACTACATGGCAAATACATCTTAAACCTGCATCTTGATCAATAACTGCTAATTGCGCCATTTCTATTGGATCGCGTTGCGATTGACTTCCTGAAGCTCATCCAGCTCTTGTTCCAAATGGGCCCCAAGGTCACCCGGTGTTGATGGCTTTACTGCGGGTGTCTATCGGTGACACTGGGAGGTGATTAAAAAGCATGTGGTACCGGCTGTCCTAAGGTTTTACCAATGGAGGTACTTTACCTGCTGAACTGAATGGAACTATGATAGTTCTAACTCCAAAGGTACGAAATCCACAAAATATTCCTCAGTACCGTCCCATTTCTCTCTGCGATGTTATTTACAAGATTTGCTTGAAGACAATTGCAAACCGGTTGAGATTGTACCTTGATGATATTATCGCCGACGAGCAAAGTGCCTTCATTCCGGGACGGTTAATTACGGACAATGTTTTGTTGGCTTACGAGAGTGCTCATCCCATGGAGAGAAGGAAAGGCAAAAGAGGCTTTTGTGCAGTGAAACTTGATATAATGAAAGCATACGATGGAGGAATTCTTTTTATTTTTTAATATTTTTTAAAAGTTATTTTAAAGGTAGCATCTTTCTAACTTTGTTTTCAATTCCAGTTCCTTTAGCCACGTCATGACTCGTGATATGACCAAACTGTGCTGTCACGCTACCAACCGCGGCGTAACATAACTTAACTAAAAAATGGACACGTTTAAAGGGGTCAGTGGCGTGACAGTACAGTTTGTTACGTCGTGGTTGATGGCATGACATAACAATTTGATCACACCATGGGTCAAGATGTGTTCAAAAATAAAGTTAAGAAAAGAATATATTTAAAATAATTTTTAAAAATATTAAAAAAAAAAAAAAGGCTCACGATAGAGTGGAGTGGGAGTATCTCGAGAAGATCACGGTAAAAGCTTGGTTTCAGCCTCAATTGGATTCATCGGATTATGCAATGTGTCAAAACAGTTAGAATCTCGATCCGCATGAATGATGAACTTTCAAAACAGTTAGAATCTTGATCCGCATGAATGATGAACTTTTACCGGCTTTTAATCCATCGAGAAGTTTGAGACAAGGGGATTCTATATCCTCATATCTCTTTCTGTTATGTACCGAAGGACTAACCTCGCTGTTGAAGAGTTTCTATACATGTTTTATTGACAGGGGGCTTCGGGTTATTACAAGAGTCCCCTGGTTATCCCACTTATTCTTTGCTGATGATAGTTTCATATTTATTGAAGCAAGGAAGGAAAAATGTTGTGGGACTCAATGAGATTTTATTTATTTGAGCATACTGCAAATGATTTAATACCCCTTTATTTATTTGACCATACTACAATAATGATTATAAGATACTCTAAAGTGAGTTCCATTAAAATTTCATTAAAGAACACTTTTATAGCAAAATTTATGTATATATGTCTTTTATATATCTTATAGTTGGTATTTAAGTATACGGAAAATAATAAAGAAGTATAATATATTCGTTTAAGTGGTATATTGGAAGTGTAAGCACGTGACCCCTGGGGGTACGCACTCCCACTTCTTATATACCACTTAAATCGTATGATGATATTTCTTTATCTATTTGGGCATACTCCAATAATAATTACATTACTACAGAGAGAGTCATCACGATGCGGTTTTGAATAAATGCGAATCTATGTGTCCGTGATAATGAGGCGGTTATTCTGAGCGGTTTGTGAGCCGTCTGTGAAAAGTCCTATCATAGACGGTTTTTTGTGAAAACCGTCTATGATAGTGTGCCTTCACAGACGGTTTCAATAAAAAAAATCGTCTGTAATATCCCACATATCACAGAAGGTTTTTGATACAAACCGTCTGTGAAGGTCTACTATGACAGACGATTTCAACACAAAACCGTCTGTGATAGTAGACCTTCACAGACGGTTTCTACCAAAAATCGTATGTGATATGTAGATATCATAGACGATTTTTTATAGTAGCCGTTTGTGATATGCGACATATCATATACGGTTGTTGGTGGTAGCCGTCTGTGATTAGATACATATCACAGACGGGTGTTAGTAGTAGGTGTCTGTGATTGTATACATATCACAGACGAGTGTTAGTAGTAGCCGTTTGTGAGTATCATTTACAGACAGTTTATTTCATAAAACCGTCTGTGATAGTTTGTTCTATACCTAAATATATTTTGATTTTTCGTCTAGACTCAGGTAATGCTAGCCATGCCCTCTGAAAACAAGCAAACAGAAAATAGATATATCACAATTGATTTGATATAGAACAACTCAAAGTGATTTACAAACTCAATATCAATTACAAAGTCACTTTAATGATCTAATTACAAAGTGATTTGATTACAAGTTAAATCGAATTACAATAAATCAGAGTCGCCGAGGTAAAGCTCTCCACTCTCTTTAATGATCTCCCCCGTTATGAAGGTGGCGAGTCGTCCTCGAACTTCCACGAGTAAGTCCAGATTGAAGCTACTTTTTGGTATTTTCATGTCCTGTCGCTAGCAAGAGTAAAGTAGTAAGCATATATTTGTAAATTCATAATTACGAAACAATTAATAAGAGATTGACCTCTGGATGATTCGGCTTAGCACTCGTGATTTCCAGCATATTACAACAAATATAGAATGCACATATGTTTCCTTAACGTAGTTGCTGGTGACACTGCAAAAATAGAAGTGTGATATAGGATATAGGTATAGTCGGTTCGAGAGGTCGGATTACAAAGTATGAGCAGGTACCGGAAATCGCGTCCTGTGTCGTAGTTTGGCGCCTGGTTCATTGTGTATCCCTCCCTCGGCAACATAGACGCTAAACTACTTACGTGATTCCAAAAGTTATCATCGGACATTTCAAACGAACGAAAACTATAATAGAGTTATGTACGGAGGAAATGAGTATATTTATCAAGTACTTTTTGCATAAGGGTGAAGTCGTGCTTGTTATTGACTAGATAATCAAGGTATATTACCTTGTTCCACTTTGGTACAATGAATAGAAGGACCCAATGCCACCTACTCATGCATGTCGCTTTAGTCATTAAACCTAAGTTCGTGTTGCGTATAAAGAACAAATAAAATTTATATAGCAAGTAGTGAAGCATTTACACCTGATTGTAGGGCACCAATATATAGTCCTTGTCGTTATGAGTATGCAATCCCTTTGTTATGTACTTCTCAACATTGTTTTCATCTTCGCGGATGCATTGCTCTGAGATCAAATGTGGGTCAAGGAAACCCACCAGTAATCTCCATTATCGGCTTTGTTGCATCATGTATCTATACACGAGCAATGAGTTATGACATTTATCAGTATTGCGTGAATGTAGAACTTGATTGTACACACTTACAGTGTTCATCATCGTAGGTGAATGACATGTCCGGCCCTTTCGTGTTGACCGTTCTTGAGACAATTGGGTGCCATATTTTGTGCTGTAAAATATATATAGATATATATGGAGGAGTAGTATTACCTTAAGTATTTGCTCTCGACATAACTATAAGCGGCATGAGAGGATTAGTTTACGATAATAACCACGAATGTGTTATTCCATGAATGGTGAGGCACCTCTTGGTATGTGATAATTGCCACATCTTCATGTTAAGAAATCGTGCTGGATTAGAAGTCTAAAGTAGCGAGGAAAGCTTCCACTCTGGAGATGTCCATGAGCGAGTGAACCTCCTCATCCCATATCCATTAAATTGGATGTGTCACCCTCTCATTGTAATACCTGAGATGAATCAGAATCAACATAAAAGGAGACCCGAATCGCATATCTGATTCGTGTTCATTCTATTGTTGTGTTCTTGTTTCTTCATCGTTCTTACGATCTGCAGATCATTGATACGAGGTACCGTTGCGTTCGAAGTCGACAAGTATGCGTACTAACACGTTATCGGCGATCGACTCTCCTCGTCGATAAGGTACCGTCAAAACGACACTCGTGATTGAATCAGTATTTTCTAGATTGCTTTCAATACGCAAATTTGCTTTAGATTGTATGTTATTATGCAATCTATTCTAATGCTACGGTTGACTTGTAAATCGTAACACAATGTCGACTGGTCAGATGCATGAAAGATGGATTCGATATTGCTAGCTTAGATTGAAATTGCAATTAACAATAAATTTATGCAAGTAGAAATTCCCGATCGAGGAAAATTGCATTGAATGGTGAGAGTTAATTTTTATGACTTAAATTTTTATTATTGCATTGAATGACAGATTATTTTTGTCAAAGCAATTACATATTAATAGTATTTTTCGCATCGAAAGTATTATACTTAATAGTATGAAAAAGCGTGGATGACACATCGAGTCTCTGAGCTGACTAGCCAGTGATTCAAATGCTTTGAGCCGCGTCAGTGCCGCTTCTGGAAACGGTCTGTGCTCGAACTCCCTTGCCGTTCTCCCACGCCCAGTGACCCTCCATCTCAACGCAACATTCGGAAGGCAAGAAGGAAGAGGGATGGCAAGCATCCGGAACCCGGACTGGGCGCTAATCTCGCCGGCCTAGCGCCGGCTTCCGTCTTCGGCTCCGACAAGATTCTATTCTGCGCCGCTCCGAGCGTCAAAGGCTCCGCGCTGTAGGCCGCCGTTGAGTCGCGACACGTGCCAAAATTCGAGCACGAACGGCTCCAAGAAAGACGCCGCCACAGCGCGCGCGAGGAAGACGTTTCGCGAGTGATCGCTAGCATCGCCGCCTTCTCCGGATCTCGCCCGCTCTCCGTTCGATCGGATCGCACAGTTGACCCTAGGTGAGCGACCCCTCCAGCTCCACGCGGCAGCTACGGTGGCAGCGCGTGTGACGGTCCTATGGAGAGGCCGCTTCCAAGATGTAGCCTGCGCTCCTTCATGGCAGGCGCGTCCAAAATTACTTACAATTTTTCTCAGAACTTAATTTTTCACATTTTAGCCCCTAGAAATTGCGGAATTCACTGAAAATTCATATTCCAGAAGAAAAGGTTATCGGGAATTCAATGTTTGAATCGTTTTTTTGCATTTGAAGCATATTTCACCTTGTTATTATTATTTCTATGCAATTTGTGTACTGTATTTACTATTTTGATTATTTGTGATTATTTATATTACTTTTAATCACTAAAAAATAGTAGTAAAATCTGAAAAATGCATAGAAAATACAGGAACATTATGAGATTTTTTGCAACTATTTTATACAAATTACCAGTAGTATTCTTATGCACTTTTTGCATAAATATGCAGATGACTGGCATCACGAACCGGGAGTTCGAAGAGCTGGCCCAGCATGGCCACAATTACCTGACTTGGGTATGAGATGCCAAAATTGTACTTAGAGCCAAGAAGCTCAGTTCTGCTATTGGACTGAGCCCCCCGAAGTACGCCACTCTAACCACTGAGGAGAATGATCAAGCACTTTATTTCCTCAGACATCATCTCTGCCTAACGCTCAAGAATGAGTATATGGAAGAAAACACACACTAGCTTTATAGATCGCACTAAAGAAGCGGTTCAAGAAGCTAAAATACACCATCCTTCCTCGGGCAGAGCAGGATTGGAACCGACTACGTTTTGCTGACTACAAGATCGTGGGGAGTATAACTCTGTATTGCACAGAATTTGTATAAGTCTTCAACTATGTAGTAAGGTAACCACATACGAGTAGAAGATAGAAAAAATCTCTTTCTACCTTTCACCCAAACGCGGTGCAATTCGCACGCAACTATCGTCAAGGATGGCTACAAGGAGTATGCCGAACTGATTGGCATCATGCAAGTTGCGGAATCTCAAGATGACGTTCTCTGAAAGAACTACATCTCACAGGCGCCTAGTAGCAAAGTTGGCCATGAAGTCAACGCAAGCAGCTACAAGGTAAGGAAGCCTCACTCAACAGAAAGAGGCGGGAAGGGTAAGGTCATGGGTCGCAAAACCAAGCAGAATGTCCAATCCAAGACGGGCGAATACAAGAAACGCGATGAGAAGCCATATGGTTAGCAGAACCAAAGTTGCTATAAATGCGGCACTTGGGGACATTGCTCACGTGTTTGCCATGAGCTGCAGCACGTCATCGATGCCTTCAAGGCTAAGAAGAAGGGTAAATGACAGCATGAGGCACACCTCGTCATTGTAGGCATAGAGGATCCACAGTCATGGGAAGCACCCATGGATGTGGACAGCCATGTAGCAGCCCCCGCCACACCTTCTTTGGACATTGCAGCAGCAACAGCTGTAGTTGCCGAAGAAGAGAAGATAGACATGGCGCATATTCAGGAAGAAGTTTCTTCTTTGCTGGTTCGATCGAGTGCCATTTATGTTTATGAGAGAACATTGATTTTGAATAATTGTTGTAAGCTCTAGGAGAGCAAAGCAATAAATTCTTATTATGAGTTCTGCATGATTTTTTCCTCTATTAATAACAAATTGTGTTCTGTTTTAAAGTATTTCACTTATGAGGGTGGATTGCTTCCTATCCATATTAATAAATACTTTATGTATATACCAGAACGCGTGTGGCGCCCTGTGGAGGAAGTATGTTTAGCAGACAGCGGCACAACGAATACCATATTAAGAGAGACAAAAATTTTCCAGTCGATCAGCAAGAATGTTGGTTGTCTTACAACAATCGCAGGTAGAGATATTTGTGTAATAGACGCAGGAAGAGCCACAATTATATTCCCGATGGGCACAACATTGGTCATTGAAGAAGCCTTGTTGTTGGACTCTCTTAAGCTTTAAAGATATTCGCACTAACGTCTCCACGTAGAGACTGAAGAAGAGTATAGTAAGAAATACCTACTCACTACAAAGCGCGAGGAAAATGAAAAAATGGTATTAGAAAGACTTCCTTCATATGAATATGGGCTATACTACACTCACATTAAGGCACATGCAGCCTATACTGTCTAGAAAATAACTTTTAGAAGCTTTGAATTTTTCTGTCTCTGGCATGATAGATTAGGCCACCCAGGTCTTAGAATGATGAGAAATATAATTACTAATTCTCAGAGACATAATGTCAATGTAAAGAATTTTCCGAATCCAAAAGATTTTGCGTGCCATGCATGTGCCACTGGAAAAATGATTACTGGACCATCTACTCTGAAAGTAAAGGATGAAATCCATGCATTCCTGGACCGTATCCAGGTAGACATTTGCGGTCCTATACAGCCCCTGCCAGGGCCATTTAGGTACTTTATGGTGCTCATCGATGCTTCCTCGAAATGATCGCATTTATGCTTATTGTCTACGAGAAACCACGCTTTTGCAAAGCTGATTAAGAATAATTTCCCCGATCATCATGTGAAGTCCATCAGGATGGATAACGCCGGAGAATTTACTTCAAAGGCATTTGATGATTATTGTATGTCAATGGGAATTATCGTTGAGCATTCTGTACCACATGCCCACACCCAGAATGAACTAGCAGAGACATTAATTAAAAGAATTAAATTTATTGCCCGACCGCTCTTGCAGAATTGTAATTTATCAACTACATGTTGGGAACACGCAGTCGTACACGTAGCAACTCTCATCAATTTTCGACCATCAGCATATAACATCTATTCACCTATGCAACTAGCGCAAGGGTCAGCACAAAAAATCTCCCATCTTCGAAGGTTTGGTTACAAGGTTTATGTACCTATACCACCACCGCGGCGAACTGCAATGGCCCTCTCCGAAAGTCCGGGATATACGTTGGTTATGATACAACATCCATAATCAGGTATCTGGACCCCATGATTGGTGATTTGCATACAGCTCGCTTCGCTGACAACATATTTGATGAGGACAGTTTCCCGCCATTTGGGGGAGGAAATCAACCCCCTTGATGAAAAATATCGAGAACTGACGTGGCAAGCCACAGGAATCCATGCACATGACCCGCGCACTAGTGAAACAAATAGAGAAGTCCAGAAGATAATTGATTTGCAAGTATTAGTGAATCAACTGCCTGACCACTTTAGTGATTTGAAGAGCGCGATGAAGTCGCATGTGCCTGCACGCAATGCGTCTGAGAGGGTTGAAATACCAAAGAAAATTGAAGGTATCCCTAATCCCGTCCAAAGGCCTCAGAATAAAGGGACGAGAACTCCGGCCCCTCGAATCCTAAATGTAGGGGCGCTTTGGCGAAAAGGATAAGAAGGACTTGACACGGTAGATCATGAAGCTCCCACAACAAGAAGGGAACCGTTGAGACTGCACGATATGGAACCTTAAGTAAAAGGCATACTGGATTTGAATATTCCCATAGAGGGAGACATCAGCATGGATGTGTGCGCACACATCGGAGCTGAAAAACTAAAGGGACTTACCCTGGCAATTGAAAGCAACGATAAGCAAGTAGAAGCATTAGAAGTATCGCCCCATGAAGAAACAACTATAAATTATGTGACCACGGGAGAATCTATGAATAGAACAACAGCCAATGTCGATATTTATTTTGCAAAGAAAATTTTCACAATCATCGATCTGGATCCAGAGCCTGCATCGCTCGCTGAATATAAGAAAGATCAAATTGGAAAGATTGGAAGAAGGCAATAGAAGCATAATTATTATCCCTGAATAAAAGAGAGGTATTTGAGCCTGTAAGCCGCACGCCTACCCATGTGCACCTAGTAGGGTATAAATGGGTATTTGTTCGAAAGAGAAATGAAAACAATGAAGTTGTAAGACATAAAGCAAGGCTTGTTGCACAAGGTTTCACTCATCGATCAGGAGTCAATTATGAAGAAACTTATTCCCGCCTACCCATGTGCACCTAGTAGTGTATAAATGGGTGTTTGTTCGAAAGAAAAATAAAAACAATGAAGTTGTAAGACATAAAGCAAGGCTTGTTGCACAAGGTTTCACTCATCGATCAGGAGTCAATTATGAAGAAACTTATTCCCCGGTCGTGGGCGGGACTACCTTTAGATATTTATTCTCAATGACAATAAACTTGAATTTGGAAATGAAATTGATGGATCTGGTGACTGCATACCTTTATGGGAACTTGGATTCGGACAGTTACATGAAGGTACCTGAAGGTATCCTTATTCCGATCCAAGACAGAGCAAATAGAAATTTATATAGTGTGCAGCTCAAAAAGTCACTCTATGGACTGAAGCAATCAGGCAGAATGTGGTATAATCGTTTGAACGACTTTCTATGCAAGAAAGGCTACACGAATATGAGGATTGTCCTTGTGTTTTTATACGGCGATCCTATGATGGATTCTGTATAATCTCACTGTATGTAGATGATCTGAATATCATCGGACCATGGAAGATATTAAGAAAGCAAGCTCTTACCTGGAGTCCGAGTTCGAAATGAAAGACTTAGGTAAAACCAAATACTGCCTAGGTTTGCAGCTTGAGCAAACCCCTGAAGGGATTCTAGTATATCAGTCAACCTATACTCAGAAAGTGTTGGAAATGTTCGTCTTTGAAAAGGCATATCCTTCGAAAGTGCCAATGGTCGAAAGATCCTTGCAGCAAGACAAGGACCCGTACAGACTTAAAAAAGAGAGGGAGAAAGTCCTGGGACTGGAATTCCCGTACCTAAGTGCAGTAGGAGCACTCGTGTATCTAGCGAACTGTACTAGACCGGACATTGCATTTGCAGTAAACTTGCTAGCAAGGTACAATGCAGAACCTACCAAAAGGCATTGGCAGGGAAAAAAGAACATCTTCCGATACCTCCAAGGAAGCAAAGATCTTGGTCTATTCTACAGAAAGAACCAACACCTAACCATAGCAGCTCTGCAGATCTTTGGGTACTGTCGGACTCTTATCTGACTAAGTCGCAAACATGCTATGTATTCCTATGTGGTGGAGCTGCAATTTCATGGAAATCGTCTAAGCAAAGTCTGGTATCTACTTCGATGAACCACTCGAAAATCATAGCACTGTACGAAGTCCCACGGGAATGTTCTTGGTTTCGGCAGATGATTCACCACATCCAGTAGTCATGTGGATTGAATACCGTGTAAACCCCTACTATTATCTATGAAGATAATGCAGCTTGTGTTGCACAAGTGCAAACGTGTTATGTGAAGAGTCCTCTCACTAAGCATATCAACGCCAAGTTCTTCTATGCTCACAAATTCCAAAAGATGGACGAAATTAAAGTACTGCATACGAAGTCATGTGAAAATCTGGCAGATTTGTTCACTAAGTCACTTCCAGCATCTAGCTTTGAAAGATGTATACGTGGAATTGGAATGATGAGACTTAGAGAAGTGCATAACTCAGGGGGAGAACCTTCACGAACTCTTTATTAAAACTTGATCACAAAGATCGAGTACCCAAAGAATAAATCCTGGAGGTTAAATAAAATTGGGTGGATTGTACTCTTTTTCCATTGACGAGTTTTCCTGAAATTTCTCGGCTAAGGTTTTTAATGAGGCAATTCGTGCAACGTAGTAGAACATATGATATGTACTCTTTCTCCAATTTTTCCCCATTGGATTTTTATGGAGTTTTTACGAGGCATGTACATGTGAGTATGGGTGCCCAACGAGGAGTGTTAAGAAACTCGATTCTTCGGCAGTAGTTTTGCACCACAGGAAGGACCACCGCTACGTTGCAAAGTTGAGTTCTCGTCCTCAAGGTAATTACTAATGAGATCGGTGAAGTGAATGTAATGACTTTATGATCATGTTGGTAAATCAATAGTACTCACAATAAAGTAAGAAGACATTGTGAGGCTTTTAAAATCAGTGCAAGGTGTGGATTATGTGATTGGTTAGCGCACAAAAGGAGAGAAGAATATAGGTGTCTTACTATTATGCTAGGCATTGCAAAATTTCTTCTATCGCAAGCCGTTTTCGTGGACATGATGAGTAATCTAGCTCAAGTAATAGGAACTTAGAAATGTTGAAATGGTATAAAGAGAAAGATGAAAAATCGCAAAATTGCTTGATAATGCTCCTAGAATCATTTAATGACTTCACACCATATACAACAACATTGTACAAAGCTTTGCGAAAGAGACCACCAAAGTCATTATTGATAATATTGGGATAGCAGTACTGTACTTGTTGATGAGGCCGAGATTCATCCATCAAAGAGCAAATGGATGTGCTTTTGAGGTTAGTAACCATAATATTTTTATGATTGAACTTAGTCCAAACTATATTAACTATGCTTTCTTGTCCTATGCAAGTCGTCAATATTAAAGGGGTGATTGAGAGATTTCTTGGGATTCAACATGTTTCGAACACAACATCTTCACTAAAACTAGCTTTGGATGGTATGTTACAAATTCATTGTCTATGTATGTCTAGATTAGTAGAACAAGGATATAATGGAGCATCAAATATGAGAGGATAATTTCATGGGTTGCAAAGCGTATTAGATGAAAATCCATATGCTTTTAATGTCCATTGCTTTGCCCATCAATTGCAATTAGTGGTTGTTTTATTGCCAAGTGTTGTTCTTCTATCTTGGATTTCTTTAACCACACCACCATGATTGTCAATACGTAGATGCTTTTTATGAAAGATCAATTGGACCAAAATCACCATGAGAATTGTGAACAAATTAGAGACCGGTGAGATTTTCCTAGGAAGAGGGAAAAATCAAAACTAACCTTGCAAGGCGACGATAGTCATTGGGGCTCACATCATAAACGTGTCGCTTCTTCTCATGTGGGATTTGGTCCTAAAGGTATTAGAAAACTTGAGTGATGATGCCACTAATGCAACACAAAAACCACTTGGATTGTTGGAAAAAATGGAAAGCTTTGAATTTGTATTGATTGCATCTTATGATCATAATTATGGGCAAGACTAATTATCTTTCAAATGTTTGCAAAAGAAAGATCAAAATATTGTTTGTCGTAGGGTTGATTGGGACCACGTTGAAGACGATTGAGGTAATAAGAAATTGTGGTTGGGATGAGCTTTTCAAGAGTCAAATGCCTTTTGTCTCTCAATAATATCTTGGTGCCAAACATGTATGATAAATTACCGATAGAGGTCGTCAAGAGGTCGGGACAGATGGTAACTTACTATGATCATTTCCATCATGAAATATTTATTGTGGGGCATGACCAAACTATTGTTGAGTTGAATAATCGTTTTTCTGAAAGATCTACTCATTTATTAATGTGCATTGCTTGTCTTGATCCAAAGAACTATTTTGCCAACTTTGATGAAGACATATTAATTGAACCATAGGATGTATGTTCGATTCTCCCAATATGATTGTGTGGTCCTTAGAGACCAACTAGGCACATTTATTCACGATGTGAGAGTGATCTAGATTTTGCAAATTGGGGATCTTGAAAATCTTGTTGTTAAGATGGTTCTGGTAGCAAGCATAGTTTTTCCATTGGTATATCGTCCCATTGAATTGGCTTTGATTTTGCATGTAAGGAATGAATTGAATGATGCCTTCTCGATATGAGCATTATTAAAAGCTGATTTGTGAATAAGATGAATGATGAATGGATGAATCATAGCATGGTATGCTATATTGGCGAGATATATTTACAAGCACTAAAGATGATAAGATTTTAGGCGTTTTCAAGGAATGAGGTCATGTAAGAAACAATTATCTCGCTAGTGGTAAGTTTGGTTCTTACAAATCTAAATTTCATGTTCTTTGTATTTAATTATACCCCTTTTGATTTATTTTTTATATTGTCTTTGTAGGTTCAGTACTTGTCCAATTATTGCGAAGAAATGGTAGGCTAGGTTAGAGATGAAATCTTTATTATTTAGGTACTCAATTTGTATCTATAAGATGTTATATTATTTATGTTTTTGTCATGTTTCTCTTATTACATTTTATGTTGAAGCATTTTTGATAAAGTTTCATGTTAATAAAGTATTTATGGCTTATTTTTTGTTATGTCTTACTATGGGTAGAAATTAGCGTTAGTTTTAAGATGTTGGCCTATTAGAATTTGCTAGGCGTGATCTAATCCTAGATCCACCAAGCGTGTACCACGACTAGAGTTGTGTCTTTGCGTATGGAATAGCAGTACCTGATGAGCCATTTCGACTATGTAATGTAGAATTTTCACCGTGAATGATCCTAGTATCGATGTTGGAATTAGGCCTATTTGTGTAAAATCGGTCATTTCTAAAATTTCAAAGCATATAAACCATTATATCGATGTAGTCAAAGTCTTATACTAGGGTGATCAGATTTTAGACTAGTGTGGTCAAGTCTTAGACCGGGTTGTCGTTCGACATGGGTTTTAGATCTGTTGATCAAGCCTTAGACTAGTGTGGTCAAGGCATAAGCAAGTATGGTCAAAAATCGATAAACCATAGACCGGTGGTCAAGGCCTGAACTAGCATTCAAAATAATCTAGTCGAAACCAAAGACCATCGTGATCAAGGCCTAAACCAATATGGTCAAAATAATGGTGAAACCAGTACCACTATGATCGAAGGCATGGACCATTTTGGTCTAAATAATCGTCGATCATTAGACCTTAGTGTGGCATAACTAGTCGGCGTTAGACCATGGTCGAGCTTTAGACTAGTGTACAATCAGATCAATAAACCCGCTTAATGACCATTAATTGGCTTTGAATTAGCAAGTACATTTGTTTATTATGACAATTACTAGAGAGTAATTGTCTCGACCATGAATAGGATTTGAGGCCTGACAAAATTTGCGATTCATTCTATTTTTGTATCTTACTCATGATCAATTATCTGAGAAATTGAGCTATCGAACTAAGCCATCCCTTCTTCTGTGTGCACGGATAGGAGGGTGAGCGATCATCTCGAACCATTATCGCAGAGTTTACCACGAGTTGTAGGATGCATTCGAACACAAATATTGAAGCTTAGGTGGTCGTGGCTCTATATGTGCGAAGCAATTCTTGACTACAGCATGAACAATGCTAAGTCGATAGTTGAATAGGCTCATGAGCTTGCATTCGTCGGAGATTGCACATCTAGGTTGTGTTTTGCCTCCTATGTTTGTGGCTCTTGCATTGTGATTTGATTGTTGTTGCTCGTTATTCATAGCTTGCATCCGATTCATCATGGTGTACATCACGTTGAGTTCATTGCATGAATGCTCCAAAATTCTGCAGATCGAAGGTGCTTGTGGTGGAACGCTTCGCGTCTGTCTTCTGCCTTCGATATCGAGATCTCGAACCACTTGCGTACCCGTTGACGAGTCTCGAACCATCTGGTGAATCTCTGGGGTTAGATAAGGTAAAGCACGAGATAAGTTGTAGAACTAAGCGGAGGTAAACCCAACAACATATTTTAAGAAAGCTCAACAAACTCTTATATTGATTAAGATAATAGTATGGCTTGTAACAAATGCCTAAGGGCCTTTGCGCTCATACTTGCACACAAAAATAAGGCGAACTTAAGCACACCAAACTACCGCCTAAAGGCGACTCAAGACATAAAGCCGGCTAAGCTGAAACAACTCGAATAGACTACTCGATCAAATAGCCTCGCCGCCTTGCGGCTGCTCCTGCCTGTAGACCGAAAGTGGGGCATCCTAGCAACCGATCCCGATGTCCCGAGATGGTGCAATAGGGCGAGTGTCCCTCGTGCGTAGTCTCTGGTGCTTCGCTCTCGCTCTGCGGCTCTTCGGTTCACAGGTCCATCGCTTCTTCGGTCTTCCTCTTGGTCTTCTTCGTGTCGTCCATAAAGGTTTCTTCTAATATGGCGATCCTTTCTGACTCTCGAAGAGTCTCATAGGTACACTCAGCTCGTGGGCTAACTCCAACGATTCTCTCTGAGTGGACGGCGAGATGCACGTGGCGTTGTCTTCTCCTTTGTAGCGGAAACGTGCGGCAAGATCCACGTCGGAATGCGGGATGATAACGAAACGTGTCACAGCTCAGAGTAGATGTTGCGATCCTCGGATGGCAAGGCGCGAAGCTCTGGATTGCTTCAATCCAAATACTCCTTCGAGTGAGATGTTCAGTGGTTTGCTTGCCTTAGTGTTCGCTCGCGTAGCTGGCAAATGGCGATCACCCACGATCTCGGCCTTCTGTCAACCCAAGCACGCCACTGGTACAATGGACGATCGAACCTCCAAGTACTTGTAGCAACTTCCAAAGTTGGTGGCAAGTCCTCCCTTGCGCTCTCCATAACTCAAGACGAGGCATCTCAAGATGGCGAGGATATGAAAACAACTTTAAAACAGGGGAGAGAAAGAATTTGCAATAGTTGAGTCAAGAGAGACATGAGATGAGTTAAGGAGTTCAATTAATCTTGCAAGTTAATTTTGCTTTAGAAAATAGTTTGGACTCACTAAGAACGGCCAATCTAACTAGGGTCAAGATCCTAGTCAGATGGCTACGATACCACCTCGTCGGGACCCAAATATGCAAATCTGGACCCTCTGGTATTCCACTAGTCCAGATCACGCTAGTGCACACAAGTGTCAACATTGATGAAATATCACATCCATACAACGAATATAAGAATAACGAGTACCTTTGAATAACAAATAATTGTTGGGACCTTGGGTACGAAGTTTTACATTTATTAAGCCATGCAAGGTCGAAATAAATAAATAAACTGCATCGGAAACAAATAAACCCGGTGCTCCCATCAATTTACCACGGCAAGGCGTGGATCAAGACCTAACGCTCAACCTTCGTAGAACTCTTCTTCAAAAGCGGATCACTCCTCCATACGTTGATTTATTTAGCAAGAGTGAGTACACCGTACTCATAAGTCATACCAGAATGCATTTATACATGATGGCTTATTCCAAAAGAATGAGCTTCGTGGTTATTTTGCGAAATGCAACATTTGCAATTGAATACAAATAATAGATTGAAAGCATAATTCAAAACAAATAGACAATAATAAGTTAACAATTGATTTCACAAAGGACACAGTCTAAATCAAGTTCTTTCACACATTAACAAGTTATCTCACATGGTGAACCATCTTCCCAATTGTTTTATGAAAATCTACCCTCGTGTGAAATTCAAGCATGTCCATAACGAGGCGGCTATTGAATAGATTGGTTTAAACACTCGCAGAGGTTGTACACTTTACCCACACGATGAAACCAACGGATCGAGTTGATCACAACAAAACCTTTGAGACTTCATCTCAAACAATGACACTCCGATGTTGCTTTACCGTCCAATTTGTACACAGGCCTTGGACGACACACACCGTTGGACGGGGATGCAGAAATCTCGATGTGACATATCACACCTCCGACCATCACAGGCTTTAAATACAACTTCGAGTTGTCAATGTCAAGACTCCATAACTTACTAAGTCGGCCAAACCATACTAGGCATGTGGTCGTCATAAGAAGCCAATTCAATGGCGCACAAAGTTAAGTCCTTAATTGACTAAGGCAAGACTTCCAGTTTAACCCAAATCACAAAGTTTAATAAGCACACGACTCCACCATTCACAGAATCCACCACTTGCCTCGGTCTAAATCTTTTCCCACCTGTTGATTAAGTGCAACACATGCCATCAACGAGTAATAGCACCAAGACACACGTTCATCACACGTTCTATAATCACTTAGTCAAGTTTATAATTGCAACTCCATGAAATGATGACTGTGGCAGAACCTGCAGTCGGAGTCTGCATGCAGCGACTCAGCTTTTGTCTCCCCCCGAGCAATGTAGTAGTAGCGTGTGAAGCAAACTTTAATTATGGTGATACAGTAGCATGCATTACTAGAGGTGGATCTGGTTCTCGAGCAGGATGAGCTATAGTTCGAGACCCAGAAAAATATCAATATAATTTTTTTGATACATAAGCCGAAAAAAATACATGGAACCATTTAGCCCGCGGCGGCAAGGCCCGGTCATCAAGCCGGCCCAGCAGCCTCCTTCCCCCACTGCCGACTCCTTCCCACACCAACACCTCCTTCCCCCACTGCTGACGCCTCCTTCCCAGTTCCCCCATGTCGACGCCTCTTTCGGTCCTTCCCGCACGGCCGACGCCTCCTTCCAGCCTTCCCCCACTGCCTACTGCCCACCAGTCGCCTCCATCGCCCAGATCCGCACGCCCGCCCCTGGCTGCCTCCATTGGCGGCTCCCCGCCTCCATCGCCTGAGATCCGCCAGCTGCGCTCGCTCCTCCCCGCCGCCCGCCTCCGCACCCCGGTTCGGCCCCTCTTTGCTGCGTCACCGCCGACTCACCGTTGGGAGTTGGCGTCTGCGCCCGTGCTCCGACTTGGCGGTCGGCGGTCGGTGGTCTCCGCGCCACCCGCCAGATCGTCGTCTGCCGCGCTGCTGCCGCGCTGGCCGCGCGATCGCTCGCCACCGCGCTGACCTCCTCGCTGCGCCTCGCCCCGCTCCTGCGCCCGGTTCGGCCACTCTGCTGCGTCACCATCGACTCCCTCGTCGCCGCCATGCTTGATGTTCGACTTGGCGGTGGCGGTCTCCCTCCGCCACTGGCCTGATCCGTCCCTACCGCCGCCCTGCTCCCGCGCCACGCTGACTACCGCCGCTGCGCTTCTTGGCGGCTTGCGCTCCGCGCTCATCTCCGCCACGCCTCGCGCCTGGTTCGGCCCCTCTGCTGCCATCGCCGACTCACAATCGGGCGCCACGCCTACTCCCGCGCCGTGCTTCGACTTGGCGGCCTCCATGCGCTACCCGCCACTCCGCCCCATGCGCTTCTGTTGGCGTCGCGCCGCTCCGAGGCCCGACTTCGCCTGCGCCACCGCGCGGCTGCGCTCACTGGCTCGCCCGGCTCGCCTCTCGGCTCTCTCACTGCGTCACCACCGTCACCGCCTCTTGGGTTCCCTCCGTCCCTCAAGGTAATTACTAATGAGATCGGGTGAAATGTGAATGGTGATGACACTAATGAGTGATGACTGGTGACCTGGTCCTGGTGTTATGTGATTTGTCTATATGAAGAGGTTCAATGAATCAATGTTGTCATGTTGGTTGTTGGATATGGTTAGGACTGTCAGATCATATGGACTATATGGTTGATTGGTTGTAGACTTGTTGCCTTTGTATTGTTAATAAGTGTATTGCTTATTTAGAAATTAGAGATACAAAATGAATCAATTAACTTGTTGCTTGCATATTGTTAATAAGTGTATTGCTTATTTAGGAATTAGAGATACAAAATGAAGAGGAGTAAGACATTGTCGTCGTATTTTTCAATACAAACACAACAGTCCAACCAATCTCTCCCATAAACAGTTGGAACTGGAGCTACTCATAACGAGCAAAACAATCCTCATGTTGAACTTAGTCCAGATGATGTAGTTGCCGATCCTGGGCTTCAAAACCAATTGAGGAGTTGTATATTAAAATTAGGGATGCTGCTACAAAGGAGTATTTGTAATTCGGACCATGCCAACCAAGTGGACATAAATTCCCACGGAAAGATCAGGGAGGTCAGAAGAGGAGATTTCAGGGGTCATGGTTCAAAAGATATGATTGGTTGGAATACAGTGTTGCTCAAGATGCGGCATTTTGTTTTTGTTGTTATCTCTTTAAGCGGCAAAGGTTTGAAAACTTTGGTGTTGATGTCTTCACGAAGGTAGGGTTTAGTTATTGGAAGAATAGAATTCAATCTTTTGATGATCATGTTGGTAAAGTCAATAGTACTCACAATAAAGTAAGAAGACATTGTGAGGCTTTTAAAAATCAGAGGCAAGGTGTGGATTATGTGATGACTGCTGCCACAAAGAAGGATGAGGAAGAATATAGAGCGTGTCTTACTATTATGCTAGGCATTGCAAAATTTCTTCTATCGCAAGCTCGGTTTTCGTGGACATGATGAGTAATCTAGCTCAAGTAATAGGGGGAACTTAGAAATGTTGAAATGGTATAAAGAGAAAGATGAAAATACTGCAAAATTGCTTGATAATGCTCCTAGGAATCATTTAATGACTTCACACCATATACAAAAACAGTTGTACAAAGCTTGTGCAGAAGAGACCACCAAAGTCATTATTGATAATATTGGGGATAGACAGTTCGCCGTACTTGTTGATGAGGCCCGAGATTCATCCATCAAAGAGCAAATGGATGTGCTTTTGAGGTTAGTAACCATAATATTTTTTATGATTGAACTTAGTCCAAACTATATTAACTATGCTTTCTTGTCCTATGCAAGTACGTCAATATTAAAGGGGGGTGATTGAGAGATTTCTTGGGATTCAACATGTTTCTGACACGACAACATCTTCACTAAAACTAGCTTTGGATGGTATGTTACAAATTCATTGTCTATGTATGTCTAGATTGCGAGAACAAGGATATAATGGAGCATCAAATATGAGAGGATAATTTCATGGGTTGCAAAGACGTGTATTAGATGAAAATCCATATGCTTTTTATGTCCATTGCTTTGCCCATCAATTGCAATTAGTGGTTGTTTCTATTGCCAAGTGTTGTTCTTCTATCTTGGATTTCTTTAACCACACCACCATGATTGTCAATACGGTTAATGCTTCTTGTAACAGAAAAGATCAACTGGACCAAAATCACCATGACGAAATTGTGAACAAATTAGAGACCGGTGAGATTTTCCTAGGAAGAGGGAAAAATCAACAAACTAACCTTGCAAGGCCGACGATAGTCATTGGGGCTCACATCATAAAACTGTGTCGTCTTCTTCTCATGTGGGATTTGGTCCTAAAGGTATTAGAAAACTTGAGTGATGATGCCACTAATGCAACACAAAAAACCACAGCTTCGGGATTGTTGGAAAAAATGGAAAGCTTTGAATTTGTATTCGTCATGCATCTTATGATCATAATTATGGGCAAGACTAATTATCTTTCGAAATGTTTGCAAAAGAAAGATCAAAATATTGTTCGTGTCGTAGGGTTGATTGGGACCACGTTGAAGACGATTGAGGTAATAAGAAATTGTGGTTGGGATGAGCTTTTCGAAGAGTCAAATGCCTTTTGTCTCCGGCATAATATCTTGGTGCCAAACATGTATGATAAATTACCAGTTAGAGGTCGTTCAAGAGGTCGTGGCAGCCAGATGGTAACTTACTATGATCATTTCCATCATGAAATATTTATTGTGGGGCATGACCAAACTATTGTTGAGTTGAATAATCGTTTTGCTGAAAGATCTACTCATTTATTAATGTGCATTGCTTGTCTTGATCCAAAGAACTATTTTGCCAACTTTGATGAAGACATATTAATTGAACCTGCTAGGATGTATGTTGCTGACTTCTCCCAATATGATTGTGTGGTCCTTAGAGACCAACTAGGCACATTTATTGCTGATGTGAGAGATGATCTAGATTTTGCAAACTGTACCGATCTTGAAAATCTTGTTGTTAAGATGGTTCAGACCGACAGACACATAGTTTTTCCATTGGTATATCGTCCCATTGAATTGGCTTTGATTTTGCCAGCGGCAACGGCAACTGTAGAAAGAGCCTTCTCAGATATGAGCATTATTAAAACTGATTTGTGGAATAAGATGAATGATGAATGGATGAATCATAGCATGGTATGCTATATTGAGCGAGATATATTTACAAGCACTAAAGATGATAAGATTTTAGAGCGTTTTCAAGGAATGAGGTCATGTAAGAAACAATTATCTCGCGCTAGTGGTAAGTTCGGTTCTTACAAATCTAAATTTCATGTTCTTTGTATTTAATTATACCCCTTTTTGATTTATTTTTTTATATTGTCTTTGTAGGTTCTGGTACTTGTCCAATTATTGACGAAGAAATGGTAGGCTAGGTTAGAGATGAAATCTTTATTATTTAGGTACTCAATTTGTATCTATAAGATGTTATATTATTTATGTTTTTGTCATGTTTCTCTTATTACATTTTATGTTGAAGCATTTTTGATAAAGTTTCATGTTAATAAAGTATTTATGGCTTATTTTTTGTTATGTCTTACTATGGGTAGAAATTAGCGTTAGTTTTAAGATGTTGGCCTATTAGAATTTAGCCTGAGGCGTGATCTAATCCTAGATCCACCACTGACGTGTACCACAGCTAGAGTTGTGTCTTTGCGGTCAGATGGAATAGCAGTGACCGCACGGTAGCCATTTCGACTATGTAATGTAGAATTTTTCACCGCAGTGAATGATCCAGAGTATCAGGTGTTGGAATTAGGCCTATTTGTGTAAAATCGCGTTCATTTCTAAAATTTCAAAGCATATAAACCATTATATCAGTGTAGTCAAAGTCTTATACTAGGGTGATCGAAGTTTTAGACTAGTGTGGTCGAAGTCTTAGACCAGGGTTGTCGAAGTATCAGACCATGGGTTTTAGATCAGGTTGATCGAAGCCTTAGACTAGTGTGGTCGAAGGCATAAGCAAGTATGGTCAAAAAATCTGGTCGAAACCATAGACCAGGTGGTCGAAGGCCTAGACTAGCACGGTCAAAATAATCTAGTCGAAACCAAAGACCAGCGTGATCGAAGGCCTAAACCAATATGGTCAAAATAATCTGGTCGAAACCATAGACCACTATGATCGAAGGCATGGACCATTTTGGTCGAAATAATCTGGTCGGATCATTAGACCAGTGTGGTCGTAATACGCTAGTCGAAGCTGTAGACCAGTGGTCGAAGCTTTAGACTAGTGTACAATCAGGATCAATAAACACTGCTTAATGACCATTAATTGGCTTTGAATTAGCAGTTACCTGTTGTTTATTATGACAATTACTAGAGAGTAATTGTCTCGACCATGAATAGGATTTGGAGACGCCCAGACAAAATTTGACGATTCATTCTATTTTTGTATCTTACTCACTGATCAATTATGCTGAGAAATTGAGCTATCGAACTAAGCCATCCCTTCTTCTCGGTGTGCACCGGAAGGAGGGTGAGCAGATACCTCTGAACCATTATCGCAGAGTTTACCACAGAGTTGTAGGATGCACTCGAACACAAATATGCTGAAGCTTAGGCTGGTCAGTGGCTCTATATGTGCGAGCAATTCTTCGACTACAGCATGAACAATGCTAAGTCGATAGTTGAATAGGCTCATGAGCTACAGTTACTGGTCAGAGAGATTGCACATCTAGGTTGTGTTTTGCCTCCTATGTTTGTGGCTGCTGGCATTGTGATGCTGATTGTTGTTGCTCTGGTTATTCATAGCTTGCATCTGATTCATCATGGTGTACATCAGCTGGGTCTGAGCTGTCATGAATGCTCCAAAATTCTGCAGATCGATCAAGGTGCTTGTGGTGGAACCGCTTCTCCGGGGTCTGCTCTCGCCCTTCCGATATCTGAGTATCGGAACCACTTGCGGCGACTTGACGAGTCTCGAACCATCCGTGAATCTCCGTGGGTTAGATAAGGTAGCAAGCACGAGATAAGTTGTAGAACTAAGCGGGGAGGTAAACCCAACAACATATTTTAAGAAAGCTCAATCAAACTCTTATATTGATTAAGATAATAGTATGGCTTGTAACAAATGCCTAAGGGCCTTTGCAGCTCATACTTGCACACAAAAATAAGGACGAACTTAAGCACACCAAACTACCGCCTAAAGGGCGACTCAAGACATAAACCGGCTAAGCTCGAAACAACTCGAATAGACTACTGATCAAATAGCCTCCGCCCACTTGATGGTGCTCCCGCCGCCGACCCGAGACCCGAAGTGAGCCGGCATCCTAGCAAACCGATCCTCGATGTCCCGAGATGGTGCAATAGGAGCAGTGTCCCGGTGCGCAGTGCCGCTCGGTGCTCGCTCACGCTTCTGCCGGCTCTTCTCGGTTCAAAGGTCCATCGCCTTCTTCGGGTCTTCCTCTTGGTGTCTTCTTCGTGTCGTCCATAAAGAGTTTCTTCTAATATGGCGATCCTTTCTTCAACTCAAGAGTCTCATAGGTACACTCCAAATTGTGTGGCGGCTAACTCCAACGATTCCTCCCGAGCGTGAATGCGAATCGGGCGAGATGCACGACGGTGGCGTTGTCTTCTCCTTTGTAGACGGAAACGTGCGGCAAGATCCACGCCGGAAGTGCGGGGATGATAACGAAAACCGTGTCACTAAGCTCGAGAGTAGATGTTGCGATCCTCGTGGATGGCAAGGCGCGAAGACTCTGGATTGCTTCAATCCAAATACTCCTTCGAAATGAGATGTTCGGTGGTTTGCTTGCCTTAGTGTTCGCTCGGCGTAAGACGGCCAAATGGCGATCACTCCACGATCTCGGCCGTTCCACCGCTGGACTGGAGAGATTGCACATCTAGGTTGTGTTTTGCCTCCTATGTTTGTGGTCGCATTGAAACAAAGGCCCATTGTTGGCAAACTTTCTGCTTCATGGCGGGGTTTTGCCATTGTCTTAAAGCACAAAAGGGAAAGTATATCTATTGAGGATCTCATTGCTACCCTTGATGTGGAAGAAAAGGCAAGAGCAAAAGATACACCAAGCACTTCCTCGTGGCATGGCTAAGGCTAATCGTATCTAACCAACCCACGTTGGTGCTACGATAATACCAACTAATTATTAACCAACCTAGGGTGACAAAAGATCATAGCATACAATAGACAAGGTGGCATAACAATTTGGATTAATAACTATACCCAAAAGAACAATTAAGGCCTTGTTTGGTACAGGAGGTGGACGACGCGCGGTCGCCACATCGATCGACGGCATGGCGATGGCTCGGGAACCAATGGCAACGGCGAACTGCGATCGCCGACGGTGAGTGGTACCAACGTGTACTCTAGATTCTCATTTTTCCACCGAGAAGAAGCTCGATTTTGCTCTGATTCTATGAGAATCCACTTCTATGAATAAATCCGAAAAATACAATTAGTAGAAAATAGCAAAAGTCAATTGTTGATGTTGGGATTAAGCACATGTTCTAAAAGTCCATTGAAACCGATGAATTGGTTTGTAGGTTGGCTCCAAAAACCATATGTGGGAGTATTAAAGGCAAATAGACTATATCACCCCTAGGTGTAATACTTCAATTGTATTTGTGTAACTCAGTGGCATTTGCGGGTAAAAACCTTCAACTTCAAAGGGTATTTTCTTTTATGAAGGTTGGATTCTCACGAGAATGTGCTGGGAGGCTGCTTCTCGTTGCTAGTTCATTTTCAAGACAGCTCCTCACGAGAAGCAGAATCTAGTGGTTTTGAGAATCAGGGTGTTTGGTACGGCTCCACGAGAATCGATTGAGAAGCTGGGAGTGGAAGCTGTACCAAACAGGGCCTAAATCCATGCAAATATCATAGAGAAGAGATATGGCAAGAATAACGAAGGTTTTTAAACCAAACAAGACAACTAGGTTCAAGAAGAAAACTGAGAAGAAGGATATAAGGAACATCATCTGCTTTGTGTGAGAGAAAAATGGCCATATGGCGAAAGACTGTTATTTTCGCAAGAGCAAGTGTGGTGTACAACCAACGAAAAAGGCTATCAACGTGATCGTAGGCGATGCCTCAACAGGAGGGTATAGTAATCCACCTGTTGTATTTTCAGCATGTCAATCCATTGGTTTGTGGGTTGATACTGGAGCTAATGTTCACGTATGTTCTGATATTTCCTTATTATTTTCTTATCAGGCCGCGGGAGCTTCCTCCGTCCTAATGGGGAGCGGATCGCATGCTTATGTTCTTGGTGTTGGCACGGTGAATCTAAGGCTTTCTTCAGGGAAGATTGTTCACTTGAAGAATGTGCAACATGCTCCAACAATAAACAAGAACCTCATTAGTGGTTCTCTCCTATGTAGGGATGATTATAAGCTAGTATTTGAATCAAATAAAATTGTAATATCTAAATTTGGTAACTTTGTTAGTAAAGGCTATGAGAGCGGAGGTATGTTTCGCATAAGTACTTTAGAGTATTGTCATAGTCTGAATGTTGCAACTGGTGTGAATAAATGTGAGGCCGATATATGACATTCTCGGTTTTGTCACATTGATTTTGATAGTATTGTTAGAATGTCCAGATTAAATTTAATTCCAAAATGTGAAATTATCAAAGGATCAAAGTGCCGAATTTGTGTGCAAGCAAAACAAGCTCGAAAACCTTTAAGGGGATACAAGAGGAAAAGAACTTGGCACCATTAGATCTTATCCATTCCGATCTGTGTGAGATGAATGGATTGTTGACAAAAGCAGGCAAAAAATATTTTCTAACTCTTATTGATGATGCATCACGATATTGTTATGTGTATCTACTGAAAATAAAAGATCAAGCTTTAAATTAATTTAAAATTTATAAGGTCGAGGTTGAGAACGAACAAGAAAAGAAAATTAAAAGACTAAGATCTAATCGTGGAGGAGAGTATATCTCTCATGAATTCTCCTAATTCTGTTCTAAACATAGAAAAATCTATGAAATTACACCACCATACTCACCCCAATCAAACAGGGTGGCTGAGAGGAAAAACCGGATACTAACAGACTTGGTGAATGCCATGTTGGAGAGTGCCAGTATGTCTAAGATACGGTGGGAGAAAGCTATTTTGACAGCAACTTTCATTTTAAACAAAGTAACCACTAAAAGGTGTGAGATTACTCCATACGAGGGATGGAATGGGAGAAAACCCAACGTTAACTTTCTGCGAACATGGGGGTGTTTGGCAAAACTTAATATACCATTGCGAAAAAGATAAAGTTTGGACCTAAAACAATTGATTGGGTCTTAACGGTATATGCTCATAACAGTACGACCTATAGATTTTTAGTAGTAAAATCAGAAACTCCTAAGATTATTGTTAACACAATAATTAAGTCAAGAGATGCTTTATTTTTGAAGATATTTATCCTATGAGAACTACATGTAGCACATCTCGAACTGAGGATAATCAAACTATGAATAATAGTAATTTTGAACCCGCCACCATCCCTGAACCAATGAGTGATATGTCACTAGTTTATGATATCCTGGGGAAGATAACAATTTAGTCGAAGAGTCTCTTCGCAGGAGCAAGCGATAAAGGATTAAGAAAACCTTTGGTGAAGACTTTATTGTATATATCATGGATGATGTGCAAATACTCTTTCAGAGACTTGTGCATTACCTGATTCTGAGTATTGGAAAGAGACAATCCATAGTGAGATGGATTCTATCATGGCTAACGGGACTTGGGAGATCACTGAACGTCCTATCGGGTGTAAACCTGTTGGATGTTAGTGGATCTTTAAAAAGAAAATGAGGTCTAACGGTACTATTGATAAGTAAAAGGTAAGACTTGTGTCCAAGGGTTATACCCAGAAAGGTGAGAATTATTTTGATACTTACTCTCCTGTTGCCAGATTGACAACAATTCGAGTGCTCGTTGCATTAGCTTCTTCCCATAGTCTACACATTCATCAAATGGATGTGAAGGCAGCTTTCCTTAATGGAGAGTTAGAGGAATAAATATATATGGAGCAACCAGATGGTTTTGTGATTTATGGACAGGAAAATAAGGTATGCAAATTAATCAAATCCTTATATGGCATAAAGCAAGCACTTAAACAATGGCATGAGAAGTTTGATAAAACTTTAACTTCTGCTGGTTTTTCGATGAATAAAGCTGATAGGTATGTGTACTATCATTATGGTGGGGGTCAAGGAGTGATTTTGTGTTTGTATGTTGATGACATACTTATATTTTGGACAAATATTGTTGTTATTGACGAAGTCAAATCTTTCTTATCTAGATGCTTTGATATAAAAGACATAGGAGAGGTAGATGTTATTCTGACTATCAAATTGATCAAAAATGAGGATGGGATCGCTTTAAACCAATCTCATTATGCTGAGAAAATCTTGAGTCGGTTCGGTTTTGATAACTACAAGATTTCCCCAACTCTTATTATGCTATTGTTAAGCTTCGAAAGAATAAGGGATTAGTCAAAGATCAATTGATATATTCACAAATTATTAGGTCCCTTATGTATCTAACGGGTGTCACAAGACCAGGCATATCATTTGATGTGAGCAAATTTAGTTGATTTACTTCTAACCCAGGAGATGATCACTGGGAGGCACTTGAGAGAGTGTTGCGCTACTTGAGAGACACAACCTCATATGGAATTCACTATACTGGGTATCCATCTGTATTAGAAGTATATAATTATTCGAATTGGATCTGTGATACAGACGAGATCAAAGCTACAAGTGGGTATGTGTTTACCCTTGTAGGTGCTGCAGTTTCTTGGAGGTCGTGCAAACAGACCATATTGACGAAGTCAACCATGGAAATAGAACTTGTAGCACTAGACACAGCTATTGTTGAGGCTGATTGGCTTGGAGAGTTCTTGTTGGACTTACCACTGGTTGAGAAACCAATACCGACAATCCTAACGTACTGTGATAATCAAACATTATTGATTAAGGTTACAAGTAGTAAGGATGACATGAAGTCCTCTAGACATGTGAAGTGTAGGCTTAAATATGTCAGAAAACTGAGGAACTCCGGAGTGATTAATGTAAATTATATTCGCATTGAGAAAAATCTAGCAGACCCTTTCACAAAGGGGCTAGTACAGAAGACGATTTCTATTGTGTCTATGGACATAGGAATGATGCTCATTGGAGTTACAACTCAACAGTAACACATACCTTCTTGATCGGAGATCCCGTGACTTAGGCAATGGGAAAAACAAGTTGATGTTTGAACAAGAGAGTACATTATAATAATATGTGTACCCGTGTCCTAATAGACAAACTACTCATAACTGTATTTGAAGGATAACTAAAAGATTTAATGTATTCTAGTGTCCAATGAGGGAAAAATGTATTAGCCTATAGGATACCTAAAATGAATACACCTACTTGAGCTTAATTGTAATATTGCAGTTCACGAGAATAGGACATTCTCTAGAAAGCGCATACGCAGATAAGGGAGCAAGATCAAATAATGCCCCGTTTAGCCTTGGTTCTTTGACAGCCTAGTATCAGTTGAGATTTCAAGTGAAATCTAATCACGAAAGAATGTGAATTCAATGCATAGTCCATTCATCAGTTGTGAGAAGATGAATCTTGTTATTCTAGGTGCAAGTTCAACCCGTACGAGACTTACACTGAAAGACTGATATATCAACAACTCTTCAGTACAATAATCTTTATAATTCTTTTTGCTACTAGCTTTGGAATTGGTTCAATTGTTGAAATTAGGCCCATTTGTGTAAAGTCCCATTCATTTCTAAAATTTCAAAGCATGCAAATCATTATATCAGTGTAGTCGAAGTCTTAGGCCAGGGTGGTCGAAGTCTAAGACCAGAAGTCTTAGACGAGTGTAGTTGAAGTCTTAGACCAGTGTGGTCAAAGTTTCAGACCAGGGGTCTTAGACTAGGTTGGTCGAAGCCTTAGACCAGTGTGGTCGAAGGCATAGACTAGTATGGTCGAAATAATTTGGTTGAAATCTTAGACCAGTGTGGTCAAGGCATAGACTAATATGATCGAAATAATCTAGTAGAATCCATAAACCAGTGTGGTTGAAGGCCTAAACCAGTATGATCGAAATAATCTAGTCGAAACCATAGACCAATGTGGTCAAAGGCCTAAACCAGTATGGTCGAAATAATCTGGTTGATGCTATAGACTATTGTGGTCGAATGTATAGACCAGTATGATCGAAATAATCTAATCGGATGCTTAGACCAGTGTGGTCGTAATACACTAGTTGAAGTTGTAGACCAGTGATCGAAGCTTTAGACTATTGTACAAGCAGGATCAATAAATACTACTTAATGACCATTAATTGGCTTTGAATTAGCAGTTACCAGTGGTTTATTATGATAGTTACTAGAGAGTAATTGTCTCGACCATAAATAGGATTTGGAGACGTCCAGACGAAAGTTGACAATTTATTCTATTTTTCTATCTTCCTCTCTCATCAATTGTGCCGAGGAATTGAGATGCCGAATCAAGCCATCCCTTCTCCTCGGCGTGCACTAGGAAGGAGGGCGGGCGGATATCTCCGAATCATTGTCGCAGAGTTTACCTGCACGGGGCGGCAATAAGGTTTCTGGGCAGCATATCTGCACGACCACTCTCTGCACTGCATCCTACGACTACTCGCTTCACTACGACATCTACGATCTGCACTGCATCGAATCTGCACTATTTCGTGTTCTTCATCAAGACTGACTGTAAGTTAATCGTATGACTAATTTTTTCCTGTTGTAATCATATTTTTTAGTATGTTTAGAAGTGTAATGAGTTACCTGTTATTGATATCGCTTTATACATCTCTAGCTATTTATGATCTTTACCTCATAATCAAATATAAAATTAAAATATTATCTACATTTCCAACATCAGGTGCCGATGATATTCGGGACATATATGGTTTTGGGTGACACTAACATGCTGGCCACTAGCGCTCCAACGACCATGCATCCTCATCTTCACCTCTGTCCAAACGATATTGCATTGTATTTGGAGGACATGTTGGGGGGTTTTCCTATTTTATTTTGAGTTATTAGAATTCGAAATTGAGGAATAAGTAGGCTACCCCGCTCAGCCTCTCTGCACCTTCGTCGTCCACCGGCGGTGGCGGCTTTGCTACCTCGCCAACATCAACGCCCAACAAAACCACACAAACCTTACTCGTCTCTTGACCTCTTCGCCGATCAAACCACCAACCCTGCCCCTTATTAACTTCCCATATCTAACTATACAGGTGTGCCAAGATGCGTAATTAACTTCCCATGTGCATAGGTCATTTTGGTGACAATATACTACCTAAATGTAGGTCGCTTTAGAATACATGCGGATTAAATATTTTTATTTTTGAGCATCAATATGTAAATAAACATTAATAGATTTATCATAAAATATATTTTCCAACCGTTATTTGGCTGGACGTCCAGAGATAGTTATTTCCCGATTCCCACTGTTAATACCAATGAAATTAATACTAAATTAATCGGAACCTACCAAGTCGTTGTAGTATAGTGGTGAGTATTCCCGCCTGTCACGCGGGTGACCCGGGTTCGATCCCCGGCAACGGCGCCCTTTTTTTTTAATCTTCTTCTTCTTTTGCCCTTCACTGTTATAAACTAAACCAGTTTCAGCACGCACTAAGCTAGCTAGCATCCGCTGTTAGATTGGGCTTTAACATACTAGCTCTGCAATGCATGGCTCCTCGTGTCGTGGGCTTACATTCTCAACAAGCCCCGAAGAAAAACTAGTCTTACGAATTATTTAGAGTTCAAATGGCCGACAACTTCCTCCCTCTTGTCAATCACAGCTCAATTACCTCAATTAGTGGGTGCCCTAGGATCGATGTCACAACCAGGGCCCCCCTTTTGCAGAACTAAAACATCCAACACTAGAAAAACTAAAAACTCTCCAACTTATCTCATCAGTACAACCGATAAAGAAACAAAAACTTAAAAAAGAGAGACTAAAATAGAACATGAAGATCGAATTGAAGAACATTCAATATTGACTGCCACCAGTAAACTTCCAAGCCATGCATGATCATCTCACCCGGCTTCTCCTAATCCCGACACTAGTAACAAGGATAGTTGCTGTACGGAAAATAATCCTATAGGATCCGGGTCCAATGCACATGAGACTGCACCTTATTCAAAGTATGACACGTCACACGTGAAATGTACGTGGCTACTGCTTCTTAGGCTGCAACTGCACCCACGCAAACTCCTTGTACCCACCACTCTGTTGATCACCATCATCGTCACAGGACACCGCGCATGTGTGCACGACGATGGTCGCCCAGACGAGCGGGTCGGGGTCGCCGGCCTCCACGCCGAAGCAGTCCAGCAGCTGCGGCGTCACCTGGAGCTCGAACCGCAGCGGGGCACGGCACTGGCTGCACGGCCGGGCAAGGACCCGGACGCCACCGCGCAGAGAGAGGCCCCGCGTTCGGCTCGCTGTCCAGATACGGTCCACACTGCTATAAAAAGATTTATACTAAATATCTTATCACAGACTGTTTCGAAACGTTCCTCGGAACGTATTGTCCTCGTCGGCCTGGAAGCTGTCCATCCGCGGCGACGTGTCCTCGTCCGCCTCCTCGTCGTCGTTCCCGTTCTTGTACCATTGAGGAATCAGACAAGTTGTTCGTGTCACCGTTGCAGTTGAACTTCTTTTCTTGAACTGTCTCCATGACGTATTCAGGCCACGAGGCGCCGGTGAAGTCGGCGGCTTGATCTCCTGCAGGCGGCAGAGCAGGAGCTGGAGCTGGAGCAGCAGCCAATAACGCCGTCGGAAGAGGAGATGATTCTGAGGCAGTCATCGCCATGGCCAGAGCGCCGATGCAGCTCCTGCTGCTTCTCGGAGCAGTACCTCGCCGTCCCACAGCCGGTGCAGAATCGCTCGAGTTTGTGGCTAAAATGGTACATTTTTTAAAAGCAATAGCAAAGCTAGACTAGGTTAGCAGTAGGTTGTCGCCGCGGTCTAGGGTCACTAGACTGCATCAGGCCGTCTTTCAGTCATACCACAGCGATTTCACACGGTAAAGATAACAATTTTTGTTATTTGGTTCGCAGAACTAGTTTTGTTATTACGTTAAAAAAAGATAATAGAAACTCAAATCGCTCGACTCTCCACGTGCTGCACCGGTGGCACAGCGGAGCAGCGGCGACGGGTGCACGTCATGTTGGGCTCCTCGCCCGAGTAGAACGCGCTGGTCAGGGAAAGCTGGCACCGGAGCACCTTCATGCTCCGGTGACGATGCCTCCCGGGTCGAGGAGCAGGCAGGACATGGACGCACACATGAACACGAACAGAACGCGGTGGTACGCCGTCTCCTCCTGCCCCGGGAGCGGCACGTAGAAAGCGCAGGGGCTCGCCGCAGGACTTGCAGCGGCAGGACTCACCCGATGGGAGGTTCACCGACTCCAGCCACGCCGATGCGCCGCCCGCCTTGTTGGGAAGCGGTGGCGGAGCAGCTCCTCGGGCACCTCCGGCTCCTCCAAGAACGCGCGGTACACTTGAGCCCCGGCCTCCTCTCCCCCGTTGTCGGTGTCGGACCTGTCGGTGATGCGCAGGTTCTGGAGATCATCGGTGTTAGACTTCATCGCCGTCGCAGCGGCTCGTAACTCTCTCTGCATAGCGGTGGCGGCTCGTAACCAACTCCGGTTGTGAAGTGGGAATGGGGAAAGGTCAACGCTCTAAGAGGAGCCCGATGACCAATGGGGCCCACTAACCCAATTGGTACGGCCCAATAAGAGTAGGCTTGCGGAGCGGGCGCGAGGTGACTGGTGACTGGTGAGTCAGTGGTGAGGCAAGGCAACCGAACCCGACTTGTCCCAGCCAGCGGATGCAGCGCACGGACGGACGGACCCAATCGGCCGATCCGACCACGAGCAAGCAGCGCCGCCACCGCCGCCTATTCGCTTCGCGCGCGTGCTTCCTGACTCCATTGATTTCCACACAGGAGAGGGCGAGGCGCGCGAGGTGCAGACGGTTGCGCCCTGATGCGTTCGGTCTAGCCTTCTTCCCAAGTCAAAACTGGATCAAACACCGGGGAACAGCGCCGCCTCCAGGCGGCGGGGCGGCGCCGTCGCCACCAGGGTGGCGCAGGAGGCGAAGAAGGAGATGTCCGAGCGGGAGGCTCCGGCCACCGCTGCTTCAGGTACGCACGTACACCTTGCTGTTGGTCGCAACAATGAGGGGCTTGCGTGTGTCTATAGCCGTGGTTAGGGCCTAGGGTTAGGGTTTATCCATGCGGGAGTCTAATGCGTTAATTCGTGCCTCTGATGTCATGATTCGATGAGCCTTTGCTTCTCGAGCACCTTGCAAACTGCGATTGCGTTTGCGCATGCCATGCCGATTTCGTTATTGTGTTGAAATGCGTCGAGAAAACATGCTTATCGGAATTGGCTTTACGGCTTCTGCAGCGGAGGGGACACCGGAGAGGAAGAAGCCTAAGCTGAAGAAACGGAAGAAGCATAAGCAGGAGCAATCCCCTTCAGCTGTATCGGATGCTGGTGCTGTTGCGTTGGATAAAGATGTGGTAGATAAATCTGGAAATGGCTGCACAACTGGGGAAGCTGCACCAGGAGATGCTGATGTTAGTATGAGTCCCAGAAATGGACATGATCCAAACTGTCCCGAGTTAAATAGCGCTGAAGATTCGGTGGAGGGAAAGAAGGGGAATAACTCTCAGAATTGCGGCTCAGTGCAGGAGAGCAACGCAGAAGGAAAGAAACGAAGGAGAAGAGGAAGGCGGAGGAGAAGGAATAATAACACCAACAGAACAAGCAGTGTGCAGAATTCTCCTTTGCAACCTGGTGCTGGTGAGGCTGGCTTGGTGACGATGGCTGACAACAATAATACTCCAGACTCTGAACGCAAGAAATCAAAGAGGAAGAGGAAGAGGAATCAAGCTGGTGTTACTGAGGCACCCTTGCTGGATGATGTTAGTTCGGCGGAAAGGAAGGATGTGGGTGGGACTGGTTCCATTGGAAAGATGGATGGTGAAGTTAAACCTGGCTTGTCTGAGGAAGCCAACAGATTTACCAAAAACATGGGATCCTCCATATGTGAATCTGAGGAAGTTACTGCAAATAATGTGTCATTGACAATGAATCAAGGTGTTGAACTCAATGCAAAGGCCAAGGCCGACTGCCTACATGCAAGGAGTGGTAAGTCAGGTGTTATTTCCAAGACCTCCACTTCAGGAGGAAATCCCAAAGCAGGGCGTGCTGAATGCACTGGGAAAGCAAGCTTGCCTCCTTCACCTATTATTGGTGTTATTGAGGTTGCTAGTTCAGCTGCACCCTCCAAGCAGCAGAACTGCCAGTTATATTCGTCCGATGGAGGTCCAAGCTTCTCCTTTCATAATAGAGACAGTGTTCCGGAGGACGGCCTGGCTAGTTGTCATGATGCGCATATGCATGGGTCTACCAATGTTTGTAGAAGCAGCTCTTTGAGTTGTACCGGTACCAAGAGAAATGGGCTGCATGGGAAAGAAGTAGCTTGCTCATCAACAGATCATGACCTAGGTCAGGCACATCAAGAGAAGGTTCGGCACATCTACTCACCAAGAGGATCACTGATAAGGTTTCAAAGGAAAAAACTTCTTATTCTGGATCTTAATGGCTTGCTTGCGGATATCAATCAGGACCACCACAACGCTCACATGTCACATGCAAAGGTTCGAGGAAAATTAGGTAAAATTACTCGTTTAATATTCTTTTTTATACTGTTGTTGCTTGTAAAAACTAGGATCGAAATATCTAACTAAGAGTCAATGTGCTAATTTACAATTATTTACTATTGTACCAGTCTTCAAAAGACCCTACTATGACGATTTTCTGAGATTTTGCTTCCAGAACTTTGAGCTGGGGATATGGTCGTCAAGAATGAAGTACTAATTCTTTTCCGCTACATTTCTTTTACTTGCCATGATTTCACTACATGGTGCTAATTTGTAAAATTTCAATTCTCCAGAGCAAATGTGGATTCGGTCGTCAATATCCTCATGAAAGATTTGAGACAGTACCTGTTATTCTGTTGGGTAAGTAATGGAAAAGTATGTATACTTGCTACTAGTTATCTCAGGCTTATGTTTCATTCAAGGTTTCCACTTAGATATTAATTGAAAGAAAGCCAGGTGATGTGCATTTGGAGTTCAGGATATGTTTTGGAAGATGTCATTTACATTGCTATATTATTGTTGGAGTACTCCTATCGTTTTCTTTCTCTTCCTGTTGTTTTAGTTGTAAGTTACTCAGGTCCTAATGCATTCACTGCTCTAATTTGGCCAGGACTTATCTAAATGCACTGCTACTGGGTGTAAAACTCTTGAAAACAAGCAGAAACCATTAGTATTGAAGGAGCTAAAGAAACTGTGGAATAAAGAGGAATCTGATCTTCCATGGGAGCAAGGGGAATTTTCACCTTCAAATACATTACTTGTGGACGATTCCCCTTACAAGGCTGTGCGCAATCCGGTACTGAGTTCTCCCCTGTTCCTATGCTTGTTATATCTGTTAATGCTAAGATCCATTTGTTGTAATTCACACATATTTTCTCTTGATATCTGTAATTTGCAGCCACACACTGCCATTTTTCCTCACCCCTACAGCTATCGTAACAAGAGGGATGATTCATTGGGTAAGATTCACTATTTTAATATACTATTTAGTGCTTTAGATGGTGCATCGAAATGACTAGTGTTGATTCTAATGTTCCTTAAACAGGACCAGGTGGAGATCTTCGGGTGTATCTGGAGAACCTTGCTACTGCAGATGATGTTCAGTGTTATGTTCGGGAGCACCCATTTGGTCAACCTTCCATTACAGAGTGTGATCCACACTGGAATTTCTATGTGCAAATGCTTGATAAATTGGACTAGTCCTTATAGTCTGAAGGTCTTGAGCTTTCCTAGGCCCAGTCTTCTAAAGCATTGGGTGGGGTTGTGTTGCATGGCAGGAATTTTTGACTCTCGAGTTTTGTTTGTTCACTTGTAGACTAGTTTAGTTCTAGTTGCATAGAGCCTTAGATCAGGGGGCAATTGTCGATTTGTCGATTCCAACAATTTTGATAGTGCTCTGTTGTTTTGGTCCCTACTTACCCTGAACCAGAGAAGCTAGGTAGTGTTCGCAAGGAAGCACCTAATACTTGTTCATTCCCCCTGTATCAAGGATAACAGGGTTGTTGTAATTGTTAGTTCCCATTGAAAATTTTGGTGAACTATGTTGTAAGGATGTTGCGATTTTGCAGGCTGTAGTCCCTTTCCTTTTCACTAAGTGCTGTAATCTTTTCACATTCATTTAACTCTCTGGTAAGTGGTAATTCCATTTCTTGCCAGTTGCCAGTCACAGAACAGAAGTCCCTTTCCTTTTCACCAAGTGCTGTAATCTTTTCACATTCATTTAACTCTCTGGTAAGTGGTAATTCCATTTCTTGCCAGTTGCTAGTGACAGAACAGACAGTATCATTGCAAATGTGATCGATTGTTCAATGGTGTGTATATTAGAACTATAATCTCTCTCCTTTTCCTCACCATTTTATTTTTTTGAGAAGATTTTTCCTCTGCATTTTGTTCTGAACCGTCCAATTCTGGAAGGCTTTTCAGCGATAACTGAGAGTGGCCTTTTGTGCAAGGCACTTCCAAAGGCTGTCATTTTCTGAACTTATTGGTCGTGATGATGGTAATTTGTATGATATGATAAGCAAGAATTATGCCTCGGGTTTTGCATGCTCGTGCAAAACTTGATCCCGGTGCTTGAGACATGTAAACATACATGTCTGTTGTTGCCAAGATGCTGTATGGACCAGCAGGCCAACTCATCAACATGTCTCTGTTCATGCTTCCTGAATCATTCTCTACACTGTTTGATAGTGCATGTTGAACTCCTCGGATACATCATATATGCATGCAGCTCTTGGGCGGAGCAGGAAGCCACTATTTTGGAGATCCAATGGCAAGAAGTTTACATGTTGCATGTAGCTTGCTTGTCCTGGTACTGATGAATGCAGCAGCAAGTGCCTGACGAGTATCTGTTTTGATGTTAAGTGCAGGTTGCAGAGTCACGAGTTGCTTGCTCAAGTGCAGTCTGGTCACAGCACAGCGCATCCAGGAGAAGCTCCCACCTGATTCAGCTGAAATATTCAATTGCCACACTATTCTGATAAAATAGCCACAGGCTTGTCAGTTCCTTTTATTTATTAAATGTTGACAGGGAATTTTTTTTAATAATCTATTTTTTATTCGAAATTACAATATTATACCTATAATTTTTTTTCACTAAAGTATACCTCTGTCGCCGAGCCGTTGGTCGACGGTAGGCGACTGGATTCCTGTCGCCCAACGATTCAGCGACAATAGGCTCGAGCCTTGTTTTTTATTTAATCCTTTTTTAAAAATATTTGAAAGTTAATCCTTTTCGAATTATCCATAACTTAAAAGTAGAGAATCTATATGTAAACCATATATAAGACAATCATTTTAACTGAGCGTAAATACATATATGGACTGAATTTTTTTTTTTGGATTGATAACCTTTGACATTTCAGCGTATATATCCTTCACAAACAAGAATCTGCACAATATTTTCAAGCCTTGCCCCAGAAGTGATACATGTTGGATGCCTTTATAATGAGGTTCGGAATAACACGGAAGAATTGAATGCGAAAAGACGAGGAGATCTGATGTTGCGAATTGAAATAGACTTTATAATGAAGCTGGTAATAACACGGCGCATAGGGTTTGGTTACGTGCATAAGAAACAACATCATGCACGATGCAACAAACCGAAGTACTCCTACGATACATATACGATTTTTTGGAATAGAAATAGATTCGACCTTCGACGGAGGACTAGTACAGAATGGCCTGACCTACTGCGTGGACCGGGGTCATTTCCTCTTCCTTACTAGGTCGGCGTTGAACTCGTCGCCGACCTCTTTGGCCCTGGCCACCATTTCCCTCTTTTTCTCGCGCTCCCTCTTGCGAGCCTCGTGCTCCCTGTTCCTGCACGTCTCGAGATGAGCTTTCGTCTCTCGACGTATGTGCTCGTTTTACTCGTTGTTGCGACGCTCCTACCGGATCTCGCTGGCTCTTTTGACATTCCACTCCTCGTAGTCGAGAGTCCACTGGTCATGTGGGTGGATCTCTTGGTCGATCCACTTGCGGTAGCCACATAGTGGATCCGGGGACTACAGGTAGACGGGAGAGGTTGTTAGTGCGTACTTTGAAAGAGAAATGGTAGGGAAACACATTGTAATTGGTCCTTACCGGCTGTCGATAGATGCTCGTGTCCCAACGTCTGTCGGGATAGTCACTGGAGTAGTTCGTGCAACCCCAGTAACGCATGCCCAAGCTCAGCCACTGCTTAGACTTGAAGAACTTGCATGGGTCCCTGCACCAACAGAGGGGCGACGTCTCCCCCTCTAGCGGGTGTTGCGTTGAACACTCGGTTGGAACGTTCTGGTAGGGGTTGCTGCTACGGGGGGGCGTCATTGCAGAGAGCAGCCATCCTGGCAAGCTCCTTTTGGTGGACCCAGGCTGCAGCAGCCCTTGCTTGCTCTTCCTGGGCCCCAGCAGCCCTTGCTAGTTCGCAGATCTCGACCCATTGCCTTTTCATGTTGCCCATTCCGGCGTGTGAAGCAAGCTCTGGTGTAGTGCTGGGTTTGGTTGTGTAGTGTTCTCTCCTAGATCTCTTCTACCTCCTTTTATAAGCCAAAGGGTTGGCATGGTGTGGTTAATATCATGTGAGTAGTCTGCGATGTAGACTGTTGCCATGTCATTATGAAAAGTTGCTAGCGAGGCAGAGTGTTACCATGTCTTATATTGCAGGGAGCTGTCATGTCCTGCTTTGTAATGTCCTGTCTTTTTGTCTGAAAAGTTGAGGAGGTATAGTGTTGTCATGCCGATCTGAAAAGCTGGCAAGGCAAAGTGTTGTGATGTCTTACTTTGCAGAGTTTTGTCACTTCCTGCTTTGCAGAGTCATTTATTTTTGGTCTGAAAAGCCAAGGAGGTCAGTGTTGTCAAGTCGATCTTAAAAGTTGGCGAGGTGTTTGGTATTGTCACTGCGCAAGGTTGTCTCCTTTGGTCTTGTCATTGCCCAAAGCTGCCCCGTTTGGTCTTGTCTCTACGCAAAGCAGCCAGCCCCGTCTGGTCTTGTCATCTGTAAGCTAACTCGTGGGTACCCGCTTTATTAGCCTCCCCGACGTACAGTTACATACTATGCATTAAGCTAAAGGCGTCGATATGCATCGGAAAAACATGCATTGTACGAACGAGTACACATAAGAATGCAAAAGTATTACAGGCATCACACATTAAGTACAAAATTAAAGTATCACATAATGAACGAAAGTACAACTAGCGCAGGGGGATGCCTCTACTAGGCCCCCAACCACACCCCTAGCATCCCCTCCCGAGTAGCCATGGTCCACTCCAGCTCTGCGTCCTACCGTATGGCCTCGCTTGGCCCCCCCTCCTCTACGCTGGGTGTCAGGGACTCGGCCCCGAGAGGAAAAGACGGTCTGGAGGCCTGGTCTAATGGGGACCGAAAGGCAGTGGGGTGGACAAAACTGCCGCCTGTGTGGGTACTGGCGCACCGCGAGCTGTGACCCGGAGAGAACCTCAACGGGTGAGGGCTAAGGTGTCGGGTCCTCGTCCACCAGGAAGTCATGTATGTTCGTGTCGCCTGGGGAGGCCCCTAATCCGTCATAGGGCAGAACATCTGCACTGCAAATGTTGTTAGTTAATAAAAGACATGATGCGTGCTAACAAACAGAGATGTGATGTACCCTCGGCCATGGCGCACGAGAAAGCGTCCGAAGGGAAGTACGTCACGTCGTACGCGCCCTGCGTGTGCTGCGTGTGGAAGGCAAAGGAGTTCGGAAGACCAACGTACTACAACGCTGCCGGTGTACAGGGCTATGCCCAGCTGGACCTTCGGCCTCCTCCGGCCTCCTCAGGCCACGGCGGTGTCGGATGTGGCCTGGCCGAGCCTCCCGCCTCGTTAGGGCGTGCCGCACGTGGCCACGCTGACCCTCCCGCCTGTTGTGCTGTGCCGGACTGGCCGACGCCGGCGGACGTACCGACTGTCGACCAGGCGTAACCGTGTCAACCTCCGAGAGCATGGTGCTCGACAACAGACCGACAACACGTGTGGCTTGAACAGCCACTCGACGGAAAGCCTGGGTCGCCTCCTCGCGTGTGACCTCCACACCATCGATGATCCTCTGAAACAAGGAGTGGCAGTCCCTCGCGATCTCAGCATTGATGCTCACCTACAACGAAAACACGATAGGATGAAAACTGTAAGTAGGGATGCCATAAGTGAAATTTTTGAAGTAGGATGTAACGTACCACGTGGTGCACGTTCTGCGTGAGATGCACAGGGTATGTGTCGGTCGGTGCCGGTACACGTGGTGCAGGCTGTTTGGCAGCAAGTACGAGCTTGGTACGTGTATGAGGAGCGCATCAGTGAAGGTACTCGTTGTACGCGCTGTGGTAGTAGGGGGTGTCCTCCTGCACACAATCCTGCAGTGCGCCCTCCCATTGCCCTACCCAGGTGTCCATCCTACTCCCCCAGTCCGTGCCGCGGCGGACTCCCTTCCTACTGTGCCTGCAAGACGTAACATGTAGTTAGAAGTCGTTGGTACGAGACGACAGCACAAACAGGGACATCTATGCCGGTTACTCACGCGTGCACGTTATCGGGCACTGGCCGCCGGACTGGTACTGGAACCACCTGTCGTAGGCCGTAAGGATCTGCCCCTTGTATTTGATTGTTTCGGTCAACGCCAATGGCCATAAGGATCTGCCCCTTGTATTTTCTAGATCAAAAGGTCCCGTCAACTGAGATCACATGCAGCATATGCTTAAAAGCCTCGATGCAGGCACCGAAGGCTACGAAGGCCCTATGCAATATAGTAAAACCTCGTAGCTTTTTAGATGGCTTATCCTTCACAGCAGTGTACGTACCCGGGTTTCTCTCCTATAACACCTGAAGCATACGAGGAAGGTTGTCGTGCGCCACCTTAAAAGACCCAAACCGTCTTTACAAAGCCTTCTGCTTCGCACGCCATGCCTTCACGAAGCTGATCTTGTACTTGAATTTCTTCTCAATAGCCACCATGATGTGCTTGGCCTCCACGTCCTTCTTCTCCACTATCTCTCCATACATCAAATTGGCTATGAAGGTCGATGTTAGGTTACAATGCCTTGGCAAAACACTGCTGAGCACGCAGGAGTGCAGCTCCATCTTTGAGACAATCCAGTGAGTCTCATACTTCGGTCTATGTGTGTGCACTCAACAAGGACAACCAGCCTGCTCGCACTTGACAGTGTACTGCTCCTAGCTAGATTTGATGACTTGAAACATCCGCTGCATGGACATAGCCCACAGTTTAATGGCATCCTACAAGGATGTCTTATCAGCAAACATTGAGTGCAATCGAACCTCCATGGCATGGTACTCCCACGGTGATTCACGCTTGTCATGCATAGCTACACCCTCAGCGTCAATCCTATTCCATTCCTAGGGGATGGGAGCTCTGTCCTCATCGTCCTCCTGTACAGCTTCCTCTTCAGCCAAGGCCATCCGGTCATCGCTCTCCATTTGACACACTATGTACTCCCTATGCTCTCCTTCATCAGCCTGTCCTGTAGGCTCACCATGCGGTGACCGATCTTCCTCTCCTGCATCTACCGTGACGGCCTCGTCATGAGCAACATCCTCCGAACCCTTCGTAACACCGACCTCCGGGTCCTCTTCTTCACCAACATGATGGGCGCCCAAGCTGCTCCCACCACCCGGATGATATCCGTCGGCAGGGTCCTGTACAACTTCTTTTGGGCATGCTTGCACAAGCAGTACACACTCGTATCCACGGCGTCGTTAGCCTTCTATAAAGCCCTTCTGTCGGTGTATTAGAACCGATCTTACGTAAAGATTGTTTGATTCGGGGGGTCTCCTAGAGATAAGATCACGCAGAGTGGATTGACACGGATGTTTAGACAGTTCAGCCTTCTCCGAGAGAATAATAACCCTAATCCCTGTGTATGGTATTCTTGATGATCAAGTAAAAGACTAAGACTATTACAGAGAATAGCACTTGTGTTCCTACTTGACTGCTCTTGTTCGCCTCTCCCTATCTCTCCGATCGATGCCCTTATATAGTCGTGAAGAAGTAGCCGCTTTGCCTCAAGGAGATGCTACCGATTAATCCAAAGAACGCGCATGCCGGCAAGAATTATCGCGCCGCTTCTTCACGCCGTCCGCAATTATCTTCCGTAGATAATGGGGTAATTACGCACCATTAATAAGCGGAATAATAGTGCGTGCGATCGCTCGATTCCTTAATCAATGGGACCCACTACCGTAGGTTTGATTATAAGGTGGTCGAGTTTACCCGGTCGTAGAAGAACTTACGACTGTGCAGCAATGAGAAGGACTTACTTTCAGTCGAAAAGGACTTACGACTATGTAGTGGTCGTAGAAGGACTTACGACCATGATATAGTCGTAGCAAGACTTACAACCACTTATTGGACTTCTCCCTTTTAGATAAGGGGTACCTCATGGGACTATGTGACATCATATTTACCCATAATAAGAATTATAGATAAAAGATAAAAATGAGGATTGTTAGATCCTCGCCATCTAGCCCCCGCCTTCAAGTGAAAGTAACTTACTTGATAAAGGTTTCAGAAATGGACTTACGACCATGAGAATGTCGAGAATGATAGTCGAAGGAAAAACTCTTCGACATTTGAGTGTTGCTTTGACCAGAATTTGCTTTATCGTGAAGGTTGCTTACGACTATCAAAAAGTCATAAAACCCTATGACCGCCTCGATGGTCGTGGTAGGGGAATCGAGAAAAGCTCTTCCGATTGATACTTCCTTCGACTAGAAAGACTTGGTCAAGAATGTAATTTTGCTTGGAGGTGACAATACGCACCTACTTTTTCTCGAACGGACCATCCGGAGAATTGCAACCGCCTCTCATAGACTTGTCCGATGAAGCGGTTCCTAAGCGGTACAACCATCTATCATAGACCTATAGCCGGACGGAGCTACGGAGATCGTCGGTTATAAAAACTTACCAGAGGTAGACTTGGATTTTTACTTTTCCCAAATCACTCCGCCGTTCTTCGAGCTCTTGCTTTCTCCGTCTTCGACTAGGTTTCATCTTCTCCGCCAACCCAATCAAAAAACTTCTTGCTTCGAGCGAAATGGCCAGAGAGTTTCGAATGGGAGGAATCGGAGATGGATGCGCTAAGATCAAGATCTTGGTCGATGTCGGAAGATCGTGCAGAAGGCTCGTGAAGTGGATTCGCCATCGGCAAGATCGCCATCGGGGAAAATGGGCAAATTCCCGCCTTCCAAGCGCTACAAGTGCGTGTTCGATTGCTTGCCACACCTATTCTTATGAGTACCTAACACTTTGGGGTGGAACCTGAACTTAGGTCCCAATTCCATTACCATGTTGAGTGTGTTCGTATCTGTCGAGGCGTGCACTGGAATTCCGGCGATCTCGAGCTTTCCAATATTATTATGGGATGGCTCGACAAACCGAATCGCCGGAAGTTGGTCACAAGCTCCACGACTCAAGTCGAAGGAGTACATTCGAGTTTCACCCGGTCTTCGTGGTCGACCGGAGGAAGAGGTGGTTCTACCGAAGGTCACTCAAGACTTTCTTTCGTGGGGAAAGTCACTTCATGGGATTCAACCTTATTAGCTTGGATTAGCCTTATATTCAAGCCAAAGGACTTGAAGGAAGAAGGGTCGACCGGATGGCATGTGGTGAAAGATTTCATCACACGCCTTAGTCCTCTAAGAAACGAGCATCTCCTATGTGGAGGTACTCGGGAGGAGACCCCACCGAGACTACGAGGAGGGTAAGCAATTGTCGACTTAACTCTCCGCTTGGTCTTTCTCAACTTTGTCTAATATTTTTATCTGCTTTATTGCATCTTCACAGCCGAGGTTGACTCAGTCGACTCATCTCTGAGAAGTCCCCGCCACTCCGAGGGGCTGCTCAAGTCATTGCGGTTTTGTCCGCAGATGAAAGGATAGAGCGCCTAAAGGTAATCGTAAACTGATTCTCTTTTAGGACTTTATAGTCGTAAGATACTTACGACTAATGGTGATCGAGAATATCTTACAATCAAGAAAAGTCGTAGAAAACTTACGACTTGGTACTAGTCGTAGAAAAACTTACGACTAATTAGTGATTCTTCTTTTCTGCTTTGCTTTACGTAAAGTAGGCATGGAAAATCGCCAGACGACGAAGAAGTCGCTCGATGACTATTGGCGCCGGGTTGTCGAAGACAAAGACTCGGCCCTCCTCAAGAGACGTCGACTTGTAAAATCTGCCGACAAGGGGGAGCAAGTTCGAGTTCGGTCTTCGACCAAACCTCTACAGACTGCGGCACCGTAGTTGTATCTGCCGAGGCCGCACTCGCCGGCCGAGGAGGTTGAAGCGCTTGAACCTCTCAAGCGCAAACTCGCAAGGCTAAGGTACCCTTCTATTATGACACTAATCTTTCGCAGCTTGGTGCCACTCCTAGTTTTATTAAACAACCGGAAAGGGAGAACTGGAAGGATTTTATGTCTTTTATGAAGGACGATGTCGCAAAGACAACTCGCAATCGAGGGCAAGGTCGCTTCGGAATGGTCGAGACACCTCTCGCCCATCCAAGATCGTAAACCGAGCTCGTTCTCGTTTCAAACTCTACGACCGCACGTGGTCGTGGCAGCCAAATGTTGAACCTCGACCGCTTCGTGGTCGTGGAGAAGAAGAGGTCCTCCGCTGGGAGGATTGCTCCAAAATTCTGGTTAAGACCAGTGCGAGGTATGTGAAATGTATCAAGTGTAAGAAGGACATTTACCTTTTTCTTTTCACAACCCGATTTGCTTTTCTTTATTTCAATCCGACTCCTTCAAATTTCCGAATGCTTCACGAGAAGTCCATTGCTATCCCTTCACCATCGGAGAGGTAGCAACGAGGTGGTCAAGCATCACCCTTGGCCCAGTGGGCGATGAAGTCGAGACTCCCAGTGTCTCCCACATCTGCCAAGTCGAATTACGACTCTTGAGGTAGCGGCCGTTGAGGTGGCCGCCACGACCATCAAGTCGTAGAAACAACAGAGGCAACTGGGAAGCCTCCGTCAAGGTGGTGACCACCGCAGCACCGCTCTGGGAAGGAAATCGAGGAGGCGTTCCTTCCTACCCAAAGAGAAATCACGTAACGTAAGGAGAAAATTTCAACTGTGGTGACTTCTTTGGGCCCGCCTCCGTCGTAGGGTCTTCGCACACAATTCGTGTGACCGAGTCCCCATCCCAAAGATATTCCCAATACGGACAATACTTTTGACAACGAGCGCCGAGAAGGTGTGGTGGGACAAAGTCGCGAGGATAGATAAGTCGCAAAGACCCTGACCTTGTATATTCGATTTTTGCTAGAACGACTATGAATGTAAGTATCTTCGTAATACTTATATATGTGGCTTTCCTTCCCTTCTCACTGCTTTCTTTTTGCGTAAAGCTCGAGTTAAATTGTCGTTGTCGGTGAGTATCATCGACAACTTTTAGAGCTAAGACAAGAGAAGGAACTACTCTGTTGAGGCGAGAGAGGTGGTAAGTCAATTATCATTCATAGTTGTTTTTGACTTAAATACTGTAAAAGTTTCACGAGAATAGTCATGGAAGAAACTCATGATTTTTCAAAAAGAACTTACGACTATTTACGACCAGTGGTGGTCATAGAAAGACTTACAACCATATCTTAGTCGCAGAAAAACTTACGACTAGGTCGGTGGTTGTAGAAGTACTCACAACCATTCACCGATGTTTATCTTCGCTCTCGCTTTTGTAGGTTAAACAGTTGATACGAAGACCTTAGCTGACTCACTCATCGTGAAAAAGAGGAGTCGAGAAGGCTAAGGAATGAAGTATTAGTTCTCTCTGATAGACTTCGAGAGACTGCTCTCGATCTAAAAGATTGCAGAAAAAATAAACAAGAAGTTCTCGAACTTAAGATCGCTTTTGATCTTTAACCTTTACTCGACCCTCCTTTCTTCTCCGATAAAGAAAAAGAGATGCGGAAGCTCGGCATCAAGTTCAAGAAAAATCTTTGGTTATTCAGAGTTTTCCGCATTACAAATAAGGATCAAGAACTCGAGGGTTTTAGAACTCGATGGTAAATCTTTACTGCTATTCTTTTGAGTATTTTCCTTTTCTAATGCCAATTTCTTGTTAGGTTGTCGCCCAATTGAGAAGCCTCAGTTCCAAGCAAAGACCTTAATCGCACGAGTCCGTCTTGCTAAGATGAATGCAGAGGACATCGAGCATGGGAGCAAAAGCATGGCCTATTGCTTCCCATCGAGAAGAGGTCAAGAAATTGGATTCTCAATTAGTAGGTAAGAAAAGCTTTCCTATAATTATCTTTGTGTTATCTTCCTCTAGAAGTATATGGTGACCACTCAAGACTAATCAAGTTTTGATCCAATATGCTAGGGTAACTCAGGTCTCTTCACAAATCTCCACTTTAACCAACACTCCTGTTGAAATTGTGATCCGAATTGCCTTATCTGGAAGAGTTCGGATTGGTTTCTATTTTAGCGGACAAGTGTCCGACTTGGACTCTACGTCCTTTACCCCTATATATACCCCTTGTATGCCTCATATGAAGTACGCCGTTTCATTGTAATCCCGAGCGATTTGTAAACCCTCCACATATAGTGATCATCGCCGGTTGGCGCCCGTGGTTTTTTCCCGCAAGGGTTTTTCACGTAAAATTCGTGTCTCGTTTTTGCCCTATTTTTCTAACAAATGGTATCAGAACGCAGGAAATCAGGGCTTGAAGAGATACGAAAAAAAATAACAGATTGATTTCGGTCGCCGCTCCCGTCGAGCAACTCGCTCGCTTTTTCCCCCGGGGCCGTCGTCACGCGAAGGAACACCAGCAATTCTCATCGCGTTCGTCGCTTCATCCTTCGGCGCCAGCATCGACCAGCGGCGTTCGTCCGCCTCGGTCCACGCGCAGCAGCACGTCAAGTGCGCATCCTCAACTCAGTCCGTGTGTCGCGCCCCGAGCGGAAGCAGCAACAGACAGAAGCCAGCGCGGCATCGCTGCGGATCCGTGCGTTGCCACGGTCCAATCGTTGCCCCCAGCCGCGTGCAGCGTATTGGTTTGTTTCGTCCATATTTGCTACATCCAAAGCCGCACAGGTCCGAAGGTCATCATCCTCTAATTAATCTCCAGATAGTAGTTGATCTTTTTTGCATTCTTTAATCTATCATTAATCACAAGGAAGCTTACGGGTGACCTTTTGGAGAGAGAGGAAGATATATATATAAAATATATATTTGCTTCTTTTCTCCCGAGACAGCTGAGATCAACTGAAGTTCTATTTTGTTGTGATCTTTCTGCTAAGCCCACACGAGAAGCACCAGGAGGTTTTATTCTTCATGTCGACTTTGAAGTATGATCTTCCACTCCTGAGTTGAGATACAAGATTTTCGTTGTGGCAAGTAAAGATGAGGGCTGTGTTGGCACAGATGGATTTGGATGATGCATTGGAAGGTTTTGATAAACAACCTATCGAATGGACCGCAGATGAGAAGCGCAAAGACCGTAAGGCTTTATCTCAAATTCACCTACATTTATCAAATGATATTTTGCAGGATGTTTTAAAGCAGAAGACATCTGCTGCATTATGGCTGAAGCTTGAACAAATCTGCATGACAAAGGATCTCACCAGTAAGATGCATCTCAAGCAAAAATTGTACTCTCATAAATTGCAAGAAGGAGGATCTGTGCTTGATCATCTTTCGGTGTTTAAGGAGATCGTTACCGACCTAGAGTCGATGGAGGTAAAATATGATGATGAGGATTTGGGTCTTATTCTTTTGTGTTCATTTGCCTAATTCTTTTCAAATTTCGAGATACCATATTATACAAGAGAGATACTCTCACTCTTAATGAAGTTTATGAAGCTTTGCATGCAAAGGAGAAGATGAAACATATGGTACCTTCTGAAAATTCAAGCTCGCAAGGAGCAGGCTTGTTTATTCGTGGCAGGCAAAAGGAGAAGAACTCAAACAATGGATCTCGAGGTAAAAGTCCAAACGGCTATAAGAGCCGGTCAAAATCAAGAGGCAAATACAAGTCGTGCAAATATTGCAAGAAAAGTGGGCACGACATCTCTGAATGCTGGAAGCTGCAAAATAAAGAAAAGAGAGCTGGCTACTATAAGCCAAAAGGTAAACCAGATGATGAAGGTAAAGCCTCTCTTGTTGCTGATGATAGTCCTAATGGAAAAATTCTTGTTGCCTTTTGCTGGATGTGCTAAGACCAATGATGAATGGATTCTTGATTCTGCCTGCACTTTTCATATGTGTCCTAATAGGGATTGGTTTGCCACCTATGAATCTATTGAAGGTGGTTCTGTGCTGATGGGTGATAACTCATCTTGTAAGGTTGCAGGAATTGGTTCTGTTCAGATCAAGATGTTTGATAGTATTGTCAGAACTTTGACAGATGTGAGGCACATTCCAGATTTGAAAACGAACCTCATCTCTTTGAGTACTCTTGATACTAAAGGGTACAAGTATTCAGGTGAAGGTGGAGTTTTAAAGGTATCAAAAGGCTCTCTTGTTGTGATGAAAGCTGATATTAAATCATCAACTGCACCATCTGCAAGGTACTACAATATCAGGTAATGTTGCTGCAATCTCAAGTTCATTATCTGATTCTGATGCTACTAATCTTTGGCATATGCGTCTTGGGCATATGAGTGAGCTTGGTTTGGCAGAATTGAGCAAGAGAGGACTTCTTGATGGACATAGCATCAGCAAGTTGAAATTTTATGAGCATTGTGTGTTTGGCAAACACAAGAGAGTGAGATTTAATACTTCAGTTCATACTACTGAAGGTATTTTGGATTATGTGCATTCTGATTTATGGGGACCATCTCGCAAGACATCGCTAGGCGGTGCTAATTATATGTTGACAATTATTGATGATTACTCTAGAAGATTGTGGCCTTATTTCTTGAAGCATAAATCATAAGCATTTTCAGCATTTAAAGAGTGGAAGACTATGGTTGAAAGACAAACAGAAAAGAAGGTAAAGAAACTTCGCACTGATAATGGTATGGAATTCTGTTCTGATGAATTTGAATCATATTGCAAGACTGAAGGCATTGTTAGGCATTACACCGTTCCTGGTACTCCTCAACAAAACGGTGTAGCTGAACGTATGAACAGAACCATTATTTCCAAAGCCCGTTGCATGTTGTCTAACGCAGGTTTGCATAGGCGTTTTTGGGCTGAAGCCGCTTCCACTGCTTGCTATCTTATTAATCGGTCTCCCAATATTGCAATTGAAAAAAAAGACTCCAATTGAGGTATGGTCTGGTTCACTAGCAAATTATTCAGAATTGAAAGTTTTTGGTTGCATTGCTTATGCTCATGTTGATAATGGAAAATTAGAGCCTAGAGCTGTTAAGTGCATCTTTCTTGGTTATAAATCTGGTGTCAAAGGATACAAGTTGTGGAATCCTGTAACACGTAAGGTTGTGATTAGCAGAAACGTTGTCTTTAATGAATCTGCTATGCTTCATGATAAACTGCCTACTAATGTTTCTGTTGAGAGTAAGCAGAATTCAAGTGTTCAGGTGGATCATCTTATTGGTTCAGATAACACATCAGATAAGGAAAATATTGTTGTTCATGATGCACCTATTGTTGAGAATCCTCCTATTTGTGAGCAGTCACCACAACGGTCCATTGCGCTTGATGACCTAGGAGGAGATTAATCCACCCAAGAGATTAATTGAAGAAGCTAATATTGTTGCTTATGCTTTGAGTGTGGCAGAAGAAATTGAAGGTAATGCAGAACCTTCATCATACTCTGAGGCTATTGATTCCACTGATTGTAATAAGTGGATAACCGCTATGCATGATGAGATGGAGTCACTTGAAAAGAATGGCACTTGGAAACTAGTGAAATTGCCAAAGGAGAAGAAGCATGTTCATTGCAAGTGGGTTTTCAAAAGAAAAGAAGGTATTTCTCCCACTGAACCAGCAAGGTATAAAGCAATGTTGGTTGCTAAAGGCTATAGCCAGATTCCAGGTATTGACTTTAATGATGTATTTTCCCCAGTTGTGAAGTATAGTTCTATTCGCACTTTACTCAGTATTGTTGCTATGCATGATTATGAACTTGAGCAATTGGATGTTAAAACTGCATTCTTACATGGGGAGTTGGAAGAAGACATTTATATGGACCAACCTGAGGGCTTTGTTATTCCTGGAAAAGAACACCTTGTTTGTAGGTTAAAGAAATCTCTTTATGGCTTGAAGCAATCTCCTAGGCAATGGTACAAGAGATTTGACTCTTTTATGATCTCTCATAATTTTAAGCGATCGATTATGATAGTGTGTTTATTTAAAAGCTGTCAATGGTTCACTATTTATTTGCTTCTCTATGTTGATGATATGTTGATTCTTTGCAAAAGATAAGTCGGAAATAGCAAAACCGAAAGCACAGCTTGAGTAAGGAATTTGAGATGAAAGACTTAGGTGCAAAGAAGGAAAATTCTTGGCATGGAGATTATTAGAGAGAGAATCGCAAGTTATACCTTAGTCGACAAGGTTATATTGAGAAAGTTCTTCGTCGCTTTAATATGCATGATGCAAAACCGGTGAGTACTCCATTAGCTTCACATTTGATTATCTTGACTTTATGTCCCGAGTGATTATGATATCGAGTACATGTCTAGAGTTCCATATTCCAGGTCAGCTTGGTTCTCTTATGTATGCCATGGTTTGTTCTCGTCTGATTTATCTCATGCATTGAGTGTTGTCGGTAGATACATGGCTAATCCCGAAAAGAGCATTGGAAAGCGCTTCAATGGATTTTCGATATCTGCGTGGTACTTCTAATGCTCGCTTGCGTTTGGAAATTCTAGAGATAAACTTGTTGGGTATGTTGACTCTGATTATGCTGGCGATTTGGACAAAAAGAGATCTCTCACAGTTATGTTTTCACCATTGGTGGTTGTCTTTATTATGGAAGGCAAGTTTGCAAGCTCATCGTTGCCTTATCTACCATCAAGCGTAATATATGGCTATTTCTGAAGCTTGTAAAGAAGCTATTTAGTTGAGAGGTTTATACACTGAGCTTTGTGGAGAAAATTCTTGTACTACTATATTTTGTGATAGTCAGAGTGCAATATGTCTTACAAAGGATCAGATGTTCCATGAGAGAACAAAACACATTGATGTGAGATATCACTTTATTCGAGGTGTCATTGCTCAAGGTGATGTCAAGGTGTGCAAGATAAGTACTCATGATAATCCAAATTGATATGATGACAAAGCGGTTCTGTTTCTAAGTTTGAGCTTTGCTCAAGCTTAGTTGGTCTGATTTAGTCCTAGAGACTAATTGGCGCACGGTGATTCTTTGTCTTATTGTGGAGATATTATGGTGATTGAAGATTCTTCATTATTGCTACAAGAGGAAATTCGTCTCAAGGTGGAGATTGTTGAAATTGTGATCCGAATTGCCTTATCTGGAAGAGTTCGGATTGGTTTCTATTTTAGCGGACAAGTGTCCGACTTGGACTCTACGTCCTTACCCCTATATATACCCCTTGTATGCCTCATATGAAGTCGCTGCTTCATTGTAATCCCGAGCGATTTGTAAACCCTCCACATATAGTGATCATCACGGTTGGCGCCGTGGTTTTTTTCATAAGGTTTTCCACGAAAATTAGTGTCTCGTTTTTGCCTATTTTCTAACAACTCCCCCTCACAAATAAGATATTTGTGCAAAGTGTATTGCTGCTGTCTATGCGAGTTACTAGAAAGCTTATCCCAAATGCCATTTCCAGAGGTAAAACTGTAGAATTAAGCATGTGTGACTTGTTTACAATTGTACTTCATTATCCACATCATACCATAGCAATGCAATGTTCATAAATGAGAACGAGACAAAATGCTAGGGAGACTTGTAATCTTAGCAAGAATTTCCTGAACTCGAGTAGTCCACCAATAGTTTATGTCTCCATCTATACATCTTGCCATACTAGTATGCTAAGATCCTCAGGCTGATGCCCAAAACTGGAGCTGCTTTGAAATGCCTTAATCAAACATCAATTAATTGCTGTGCATCTATGGTTATGACTTGTGAGCATGGCAAAATGAAGCATGGACCACCATCATGAAAGTGTGATGCAACTTTTTTTCTGAACAGGTAACAACAAGCATATCACTCTCAGAGATAAGGGCACAAAGCCCCTGTAGATTTGTAGTGGCCTGTATGTTCTTCCTTGCTCAGGAGGTTAATGTACACATCGTCTCATGCAGCATGTGAAAGCTTGTCTTTTCTTTTCCCTTTTTGTGACGCACATTTTGCTTTTCTGTTCTCTTGGGTTCCATAGTACTAGTATTACACAGCTACGTTCCTGCTTTTCTGTTAAAAGAGTGATTTGTTTAGTACTTAGGTAGATTGTTTTTATCAGTTGCATTTTATGGATGACCCAGCGTCGAAGCAAAGGGGAAGACATGCCGTTGCATGCGGCCAAATGCACGGTTTGCTACATGGAGAAGCGAAACCATCTAAGTACCACAAAATAAAGAAGTAATTAATTTCAATTATTAAACTGCATCCTATCATCTTGAAACCATCAATAACTAAACAAATCTCAGGATGTCAAGTGTCCATCTCCTGTTCTAACGGTATTGCTGCAATCTCGATGCACCTGAGCTCAATGTTAATTTAGAGATGATCTATCTAGTCAATGTGACGGCTCCCATGTGCGCTAGTGATGCAAGATTGCACCAGCACTCTTGATGCATAACATATTAACCACCTACACTACATGTATGATACGATATACCTTGACCATACTGTTTTTTGACTGGCTTCACACCTCAAAGAATTGAATGCTTGCCTGTTGGTTAGTTTGTTCATGGAATCAAGCTGCTGAGGAGACCTGACCTACCATGCCCAATACTGATCTGGTCTTCATAGGGCTCACATGGGTGTTGGTGCATGTGGGTGGGGAAGCTTCTGATGCAGAGAGAAAGAAAGGGGGGAAAAAAACTATGCAGCATCATGTGCCAGCCTAGCTGGTGCAGACAGGTCTCTTGTTTCTTTGAACATGCTTGGGGATGGATTATTGGTGGGGGCAGAGATGTGTGCACCCCTCCTCGTGTCTTGTCCTTGATAAATTTGCTACTAAATACTAATTGCTATTCCAATCAGTTCTTGTCCAAATCCAATTATTAATCATCATATTCACTCTTATGATCCTATCTCTAGGCATTTTACCCTCTCTGATTAGTGATTACTCACCATTACCTTACACCTGTTTGGTAATAATTGTCAAGCCGTGCTGAATAAGCAAAAGATCATGGGAAGGTCAATAGAGCGAGGGATCCACATTATTTTAGAACAAAAGTGAATGGCAGTGTGCATCTGACCTTGCAAATGTTACACTGAATTGAAGAATAATCAACCAGCTAGAGTGAGTCGCTTTATGTGAAACAATCAAATGAATGCCACATCATGATTCCTGACCAGAAAAGCTAGAAAAGCACTGGAAGGTAAAGAAGCAGGCAAAGATCAGATCTTGCCCACTGCTAGGAGAATTCCTTACTCATTATTTTACTTCGTGCCTGGCTAAGCTTGTACCATCTCTTTCACAATCTCATTTGTCTTACTGTACCAGCTTTTACAGGTCTAAACAAATGCAGGTTGGTGGATGAGTGTGTCTGATCAGGACGGTCATGTGTTTGGTGCAAGGAGAAGCTACATAAAGGTGTGTTCTTCTATTCAGTTTATGATATTGCCCACCATCAGTTGCAAACCTTTATTTTTGTACTGTTAGTGAACTGTACTACAGTAATTCTGATTGCAAACCGTATTATGATTTTTACCGATTCGCAGTTAAAGGGGTCCTCTGTGGAATTGATGAAGATGGATGCACTACTACAGAGAGGATCATCACAGACGGCTCCAAACCGTCATCACAAACGGTTTTTGAACCGTCTGAATTTATGTGTCTGCGATAACAGGCGGTTATCACAAACGGTCTTTTTTATAAAAAAAAATCATCTGTGAAGACCTACTATCACAGACGGTTTGTGTCATTAGCACATGCAATCATGAGACTTCATACCAATTAATTTTAAATCTTCCATAGAAACAATTTTTTAATACCGACGGAGTAACCGGACGGAACTTTCACACCATGCAAGCTCTGGCACAGTTCATTTCTCTCGGCCTTGGACAGAGTGTAGCAAGTTGGGGAAGATACGTTCGGCCTTTATCGGTCTCTTTCGGTGCTAGCTCAGTCCTTATGTTCATATCAACCAAGTCACGCCGTGCGTTGAAATCATCCTTTGTTTTGCCACTAATGTTCAATAAGAGACTAATCAAGCTATCACATACATTCTTCTCTACATGTATGATGTCGATGCAATGGCGAACTTCTAAGTGCTCACAATAAGGCAAGTCCTAAAAAATTGACCGCTTCTTCCAGATATTCTTCTGATGGGTTCTCAATTTACATCTCTTTCCAAAAAAATGGAATTGATGAAGATGGATGCACTACTACAGAGAGGATCATCACAGACGGCTCCAAACCGTCATCACAGACGGTTTTTGAACCGTCTGAATTTATGTGTCTGCGATAACAGGCGGTTATCACAAACGGTCTTTTTTATAAAAAAAAATCATCTGTGAAGACCTACTATCACAGACGGTTTGTGTCATCAGCACATGCAATCATGAGACTTCATACCAATTAATTTTAAATCTTCCATAGAAACAATTTTTTAATACCGACGGAGTAACCGGACAGAACTTTCACACCATGCAAGCTCTGGCACAGTTCATTTCTCTCGGCCTTGGACAGAGTGTAGTAAGCTGGGGGAAGATACGTTCGGCCTTTATCGGTCTCTTTCGGTGCTAGCTCAGTCCTTATGTTCATATCAACCAAGTCACGCTGTGCGTTGAAATCATCCTTTGTTTTGCCACTAATGTTCAATAAGAGACTAATCAAGCTATCACATACATTCTTCTCTACATGTATGATGTCGATGCAATGGCGAACTTCTAAGTGCTCACAATAAGGCAAGTCCTAAAAAATTGACCGCTTCTTCCAGATATTCTTCTGATGGGTTCTCAATTTACATCTCTTTCCAAGCACAACATCGATATCATAACCTTATGTTCATCGGTTCTAACCTTATGTTCATCGGCTGCTCATGTTACCGAAAGGATTCATTCCATCTGTACTCAACCCTAACCTTATGTTCATCGGTTCTACACCGAACTCTTCGAAGCTCCGATCGAAGTTTTTCTACTGGGCAGAATCAACAGGATGTCTTAGCTTTCTATCTTTCTTACGCTCCTTCGAGTGTCAACGCATCAATCTTGTTTTCTTTCTGTTCGCAAATGAACGCTTCAAACGTGGGATTGTAGGCAGATATCATAACACCTTAGAAGGAGGTCCTTACTTCACCTTAGCAAGATTTTTTATGCTTGTATCGGGATGCTTTGCACACGGGACATACATGCATGTCTACCTACTCTTTACAATAGAGGATACAATCGTTCGGACATGCATGTATTCTTTCTACTTCCATTCTCAATGGACAAAAAACTTTCTTGGCTTGGTAGGTGGTGCTGGGCAATACGTTTCCCTCTAGAAGGATGTCCACTAGGAGAAATAACAACGTCGTGAAACTCTTTTCGGATCAACCATTGTTTGCCTTCAATTTCAGCAGTTCAAGCACGGATGACAACCTTGTGTATTCCGGCTTGCAGCTAGGGAATAAAGGTTTCCCTGAGTCCTCCATTAAGCCCTCGAATTTACCAAACTTTCTCTCACTGTAGTTCCCTTCTGCACCGCATAGCATCTGATCCAGATTGTCATCGTGCGACCTATCTTCATCAAAAACACAATCCACATCCGGCATATCGTTGACTTCCTCGGCGATGTCGTTATTATTAACTTCATGTATAATCTGCTCTTCATTGTGATTGACTCAACATGTATACCCCTTTTTGAAACCCCTTCGAATCAAGTGCGCTTCGATCGGCGCTTGGCTGTTAAACATCTTCATATTACCACAATCAATGCATGGATAGTACATAAATTTTATCACCTTTTTTAACATATCCTACTCGGCGGCTCTTCTAAAAGCAAACATATCATTAATGTACTCTTCACTCACACGATTCTCACTATACATCCAGTTTCGATCCATCTATGCTACGCACATAACAAATTAGTGTTAAATTATATTAATAAACTGCAAGTACCCTTCCTATTAACCAAACATACTAAAATTGATTAGCGATTAACCTAGGGTAAATATAAAGAGTTACAGATTGTTACCCTCGGAGCTCACAACGAAAATCACAAATAACCCACGAGATGCTCCTCCCTTTCTTCCTCCTCCCCTTCTCCTCCTTCCCTTATCCTCTTTTTAGCTTCCTCCTTTCCTTCTCCTCTCTGCCTCCTTCCTTCTCTTCCTTCTCCTCTCTAAGGTGGCGTAATGGGGAGGAGGCAGCAGGGGTGGCGGCTCAAACGGGAAGGGGGTGGAGGCTCAGGGGTAGGGGGTCTGTCGGGACGGCTGGGTATTTAATGCCTGCATATCACAGACGATTCTTATCAAGAACCGTCTATGACGTTTGCACTATCACAGACGGTTATTAACCGTCTGTGATAATTCACAAACGGTTTTTAACAATAACAGTTGTGACATGTGCGATTATCACAGACAGTTATTCTTAAGAACCGTCTGTGTGAATTATCACAGACAGTTCTATTTACTAATCGTTAATAACCGCTCGTGAACCGCCGGACTACCGGTATTTAATGCTCGCATATCACGATTTATTCTTATCAAGAACCGTCTATGACGTTTGCACTATCACAGACGGTTAATGTTATTAACCGTCTGTGATAATTCACAGACGATTTTTAACAATAACAGTTGTGACGTATGCGATTATCACAGACAGTTATTCTTAAGAACCGTCTGTGTGAATTATCACAGACAGTTCTATTTACTAATCGTTAATAACCGTCTATGATAATTCACAGACAATTTTTAACAATAACAGTCTGTGACGTATGCGATTATCACAGACAGTTATTCATAAGAACCGTATGTGAATTATCACAGACAGTTCTACTTACTAATCATCTGTGATAATTACGTATCACAGACGGTTTCAAAGGAACCGTCTGTGATAAGTACGACTTTGAAACTATTTATAATGAAGTGTTCAGTATAACCTGTTTTATAGTAGTGATGATGTATCTCTTTCAACCCTCAACGCTCAACGCTCATTGCACAGAACACATCAGTTAAAGTTAAGTCTGCCTCTTTCGGCTCAGTCGGATACACTGTCAAATAAAATCATCACTCATCAACCATATATATGCATTATGTTCCTTTCACCCCCACCAAACAACTTAAACAGTGGTCAATTTAATTCCCATCAAAATCTCATAAAGATTGTAACGGTAAACGGTGCCGAGAATTGCAGTTAGTTATAAGATCCACATACAAGCAGGTAGCTGACAAACACAGTTGCTTTCGCTTACACTGTTTACTGTCTACACCCGAATCCTGTATATGCATATATAATTCTTTTTGCTGCAGATGCATTCTTTCACTGATAAATACCAGTGCATGTTCTAACAAATATTACTTGGAATTTCCATGCTTATCAGCTTCTTCTGTTAGGTATGTTAGAGATATATTAGAGATAGGGTACTAAAGATATGTTAGAGATACTATCTCTAACATATTCTTATCTATACCTCTTGTACTCTATATATTGCCTTTTGGGCCTTTTCAATAGATACACACAATTCATAACATGGTATCAGAGTCTAGATTAAGGTCAGGGTTTACCGTGACCGCAGCCTCCTAGCCTCCGCTCGTACTCCAGTGCTGCTGCCCCCGGGAGGATCAATCTTCGCTCCCGGGGGTGGCCTTCTTCTGCTCAGGGTGTTCCCCAACTCCGCGCTACTCCGCCGGCTCCCCGACCGCCGCCTTGGCGTTGTGATCTTCGTCGTGCTCATGCCTCCTCGCGCCGGTTCCTCTACTACGGCACCAGGTCGGCCTGTGCGTCTTCTTCGAGTCGACGCCAACGCCGCGTGAGGAGATGCTGTCTCCCCGAGCCGACGCCGACCGCAGCCCTCCTCGTTGCCTTCCCAGTCGCCGCCAGCCTCGAACCACGCCGAATCTGCTCGATTCGCACCGAATCGAGCACCCTTCGTCACCAGTGCTCTTCACGCGCGCCAAGGAGGACCACTGACGCCTCCTTTGCTCCGCCGACGTCGCTCCCAAGCCCGCCGTCGGATGCGCGCCCGAAGCTCCCGACCGCGCCGCCTCCCCGCCCGAATTTTTCGTCGTCCTCTGCTCGGCGCCGCCTCCCTCCTTTGCTTTGGCTGCTGGACGGGAGGGGGCCGCCGCCCCGTGCTCTGCCTCTCCGCCAGCCGCCAGATCCGAGCTCCTACCACGCTGAGCCGCCACCTCTGACTCTGCGTGCCACCCAAGTTTCTCGTCGCCCGCCCGAATCTGCCGCCACAGCCTCCTCTTGGTTTTGCCTTTGGAGCGCGTTCTTGCAGCGCGTGTGGGCGTGACTGCTGCATGAGAAGGGGAAAAGATCTGGTTAAACCAGATCAGGCCGGAGCAGCTCTGGTTTGTGGTGATTCGGGAACGGTGGTTCGGGATTGTCTGGTGGCATCCGGTTATTCGGGTAAGGTGGTTCGGGATTGTCTGGTGGCATCCGGTTATTCGGGTAAGGTGGTTCGGGATTGTCTGGTGGCATCCGGCTACATGTTGCTGCTAGTTATGCTAGTATTTATTGTTAGTTATTCTTAGGTTTTTCTACTTTGTGTCGTTGCTTCCATTGCGTCCATCCAAATCCGTAGCACTCAATTTTTGAGTTCGTCTAAGCCATGCGAGTCCATAAATTTATTATCAGTCATAGAAGTATAGGAATTGTCTTATGCATGTCAGCAGCCGCCGCTCCCGCTCTTCTTTCTGAGCCGCGTGCAGATCGTAGAAGTCATTATGATGCTGCCACTTTCTTAGCCGCCGCCCCGAGCTTTTAAGACCACCGCGCTTCTTTCGCACCGCCGCCGTCTTGGGCTTCGATCTGCGTTGACATGCTTCCACCTATTCCTATTCGACTTGATTTGACAGCTGTCTCTATTCATGTTGGTTTCATCATCTTCTTCGACCTATTGCCGCGGTCGACTTTGCTCCCGCACCTTGTGCTTTATGAGCCGTCGCACGACACCGGATGGGAGGAGGTCTTTTGATACTCGACATATTTTCCAAGAGCTGCATGCTACGACGACATTATTAAGACTCGTATTTTGATTATTTTTTTTGTATATTTTAGTGCCAACCCTTTTCAAATGCAATGCTATTGGATACGCCTTGCATTTGAGGGGGGTGTTAGAGATATCATAGCGATACGGGGTACTAGAGATATGTTAGAGATAGAATCTATCTCTAACATATCCTTATCTATACCTCTTGTACTCTATATATTGCCCTTTGGTCCTCTTCAATAGATACACACAATTCATAACATGGTATCAGAGCCTAGGTTAAGGTCAGGGTTTACCATGACCGCAGCCTCCTAGCCTCCGCTCGTACTCCACTGCCGCTGCCCCCGGGAGGATCGATCTTCGCTCCCGAGGGTGGCCTTCTTATGCTCAGGGCGTTCCCCTACTCCGCCGGCTCCTCGACCGCCGCCTTGGCGCTGTGATCTTCGTCATGCTCGTGCCTCCTCGCGCCGGTTCCTCTACTACGGCACCAGGTCGGCCTGTGCGTCTTCTTCGAGTCGACGCCGACGCCGACGCCGCGTGAGGAGATGTTGTCTCCCCGAGCCGACGCCGACCGCAGCCCTCCTCGTTGCCTTCCCGGTCGCCGCCAGCCTCGATCCACGCCGAATCGTGCTCTATCCGCTGCCGACGGCCTTGATCCACGCCGAATCTGCTCGATTCGCACCGGATCGAGCACCCTTCATCACCAGTGCTCTTCACGCGCGCCAAGGAGGACCGCTGACACCTCCTCTGCTCCGTGCGAGCTCGCTCCGACGTTGCTCCCAAGACTGATGTCTGATGCGCACCCGAAGCTCCCGACCGCGACGCCTCCCCGCCTGGATTTTCCGTCGTCCTCTGCTCGGCGCCTCCTCCCTCCTTTGCTTTGGCTGCTGGACGGGAGGGCCCGCCTGCTCTCTGCCTCTCGCCACCGCGGATCCGAGCTCCTACCACGCTGAGCCGCCGCCTCTGACTCTGCATGCCACCCAAGTTTCTCGTCGCCCGCCCGAATCTGCCGCCACAGCCTCCTCTTGGTTTTGCCTTTGGAGCGCGTTCTTGCAGCGCGTGTGGGCGTGATTGCTGCATGAGAAGGGGAAAAGATCTGGTTAAACCGGATCGGTAGAGCCGCCTGGTTTGTGGTGATTCGGGAACGGTGGTTCGGGATTGTCTGGTGGCATCTTGTTATTCGGGTAAGGTGGTTCGGGATTGTCTGGTGGCATCCGGCTACATGTTGCTGCTAGTTATGCTAGTATTTACTGCTAGCTATTCTTAGGTTTTTCTACTTTGTGTCGTTGCTTCCATTGCGTCCATCCAAGTCCGTGGCACTCAATTTTTGAGTTCGTTTAAGCCATACGAGTCCATAAATTTATTGTCAGTCATAGAAGCATAGGAATTGTCTTATACATGTCAGCAACCACCGCTCCCGCTCTTCTTTCTGAGCCGCGTGCAGATCGTAGAAGTCGTTATGATGCCGCCGCTTTCTTAGCCGCCGCCCCGAGCTTTTAAGGCCGCCGCGCTTGCGTTGCCGTCGTCTTGCGTTTCGATCTGTGCTGACATGCTTCCACCTATTCCTATTCGACTTGATTTGATAGCTCTCTCTATTCATGTTGATTTCATCATCTTCTTCGACCTATTGCTGCGGTCGACTTTGCTCCTGCATCTTGTGCTTTATGAGCCGTCGCACGACACCGGATGGGAGGAGGTCTTTTGATACTCGATATATTTTTCAAGAGCTGCATGCTATGACGACATTATCAAGACTTGGATTTTGAATTTTTTATATTTTAGTGCCAACCCTTTCCAAATGCAATGCTATTACATACGCCTTGCATTTGAGGGGGGTGTTAGAGATATATTAGAGATAGGGGGTACTAGAGATATGTTAGAGATAGGGGATACTAGAGATATGTTAGAGATAAAATAATATATTCTATTTTTAACATATTCTTATCTATACCTTTTGTACTATATATATTACCCTTTAGACCGGTTCAATAGATACACACAATTCATAACAAAGTCAACTCTCAAGTTTCAACATAAACGTGGGGGCGACCAAATGCTACTAGTCATCCACAGTTGAAAGTTGAAACAGTTGTGCAACTGAAAGGCAAATAGTCACATTTCTTGTACCATTACATGGGGGTTCTGATTTCATTTAGCCAAGAATCCATATAATCCATCCCCTTATTTTATTCTCAACTTGCTGCCAGTTGCTCGATGGTCTGAAATCTGAATAGGAAAAAGAAAAAGAAAAAAGAGAGGTGAAGATTAAAAGTAGAAAAATGCTGTACAGAGAGGAGAATCACTGGATCATATATTCATATGTAAATGTGATAATGTGACTCCTGTAGGATTTGGATTCCTCTGTGCAGATGCAGTTGGCATCAGTGCTGCACTAGTGCACGGCATGGACTGATGCACCAATGCTTCAACGCCAAGAATTGCTGCTGGTCTTCTTCACCTCACGGATCCACGCCATCAATGCACTGTTTGTTAGTTGGCCCTGCCCTCCTATTCAATGCCTCCTTGACTAAAAGATGCAGTGCAGTTACATATACTGATTGATCATTTGCAGCACTAATAACACACAGCTAATGTTTGCAAGACCACGCTGTCAGATCATTTAGCAGCAGCAGCAGCATCTCACCAACCAGTTAGGAACAAAGCAAGTTTTTACTGAACCCAACAAACTCTTCAGAAGCCTTCATGCCTTCACATTCTCCACAATGTTGCCCTTGACAAATACCAAATTGATGCTGATGCGCGCGCGCACACACACACAAACTCTCTCTCTCTCTCAACACACAGAGACACCATCTGTCATGGTAGGTAGGGCCAGGATGACTTTGGAACAGCACATGGGGTGCTGAGAAGAGAACAAGGCACCCCTATGCCCACCCACAGCCCCTAAATTAGCACATAACCTTCTTGGAATAGCGGGTCCCAGTAGGCAGTTACCCATGGAAACCCAAGTATACACATCGTCAGTGGCCTTCAACTCCTCTTTAAAAATGAATTAAAAAAGGCAAAAGTCCTAGGATGTTGTTGTCTTATACAATGTCTCCTTCTCATCCTTATTTTTCTAAGCGTCAGAAGTCTTCTTCCTTCCACTAGTAAGTTGTAACTCCCAGTCATAGAGAAGCAGCAAGAAGAAGAGGAGGAAGAAGAAGAAGGCCATAATACTATTATTTGGTGCTTGTGCAGCAGCATCTTGCACGGTTGCACCCACGCTTCTTCACCAGGCCATTTGGTAGCTGGAGCTGCAGAGAGTGAGGGTGGTGATGTTCCTGATGCACAAGATCTCCTCCCTCTGGGCTGGTCCCCTCAAAGAAAAGGGCCTGTGCTAGGGCAGTGCTGAGATGTTCTTGTTCTTGAGCTGGTAGCAAGGACACTGGTTGGTACTTCTCCCTTCATTTGGGGAATTCTTGTGCTTGCACTTCTTGAGGTGCTTGGTGGAAGGAGGAGATGCCGGCTAAGTACTTGCAGGCTTTTGGGGAGGAGAGGCGGCCGGAGCTGCACCGGCAGATGGGATGCGTCACAGGGATCCTGCAGGCGTTCGACCGCCGGTACCCCCTCGCCGCCCACCATTCCCACAAGAGGCTTCTCCCCCCAGGTGTGCTTCTGTGCTTCCGTTCTACTTTTCCTTCCTAGTGCTATCGCTTGCTTCAAAGACAATTATTCTTCTTCTATGTTGTCTATTCATTCTGGGACATCGAAATTTCTTTCGTAGTTTTAGCCTATGTATTTGCATTTCTTTGCGCAATGAAGTTGCTGGAACATACTAATGGCAATTTGGCTTATATGTACATGGAGCGTTGATCTGTGGGCTGTGGCTTTGATGCCTATCTCCCTCCAGTTGTGCCTTATTTTCCCTTCTGTCTCTTCTACTTATAGCCTTAAACCCAGAATTGGTGCAAGAAATGAGTAAGCTTGTTTGATGCAGAAGGTAAAACCTTTGGGGTCAAGGTTCTAGTTTTGGAAGATAGATCGGGGTTCTATTTAGTATGATGTTAAAAGTGAATGCTGCTGATGCATATTCCGGATTTTTGGTGCTCCTTCACCCTGCATTGAACCGCTAGGTTGTGATGGAAATAGGTGAGATCTAGCGTTTTTCCCATTCTTTTTGGGCGAGATGTTGGAATTTAACTGGTGCATTTATTTTTTGTGGGGGTGGAGGCAGATGGAGGTTTATCTCTGAAATCTTTAGCCAAGAACCTTCTTTTATCTGTACCCCCGCTGATTAGCCGGAAATTGGTCCCAGGCAACCGACAAAAAATAAGTCATTATGCCCTGTAGATAAGAGATGTTTTTCCAAATGTTGACAAGACTGCTTACTAAATTAAAAGATGATTCTTTCCGAGAAATGTGGTTGTTTAGATGAACAATGACACTGACATTTTGTTTCTTTTTATTTTATAACGCTACATGAACATTTAAGATTTTCTCTGGCTTGCATTATGTATTCTTGGTATAATGTTTCTTTAGGTTGACTTGGCGTTGAGAAATATTTCACTTTCTGAAACAGGCCATGCACTGTCAAGCAGCCCGAGTGTAGGGGAAGAGCGCACAAGATACTCACCTCAGATTTTTCTTGTAAGTTTCTATTTTTTTATTATATATATTCAGTAGACATGCATGCTTTGTTTAACTTTAATGAACTTTCACAATCTGACTGACTAGCTGCAATCTGCATTCAGGACAAGAACATGAGTAAAAGTTGGATTGATAATCAAAGAGCGTCATCAACAGTGGAGTTGTCACAAGCATCTTATTCATCATCATCCTGTTCGTCGTTCTCCTCCCTTGATGGCAACAGGTCAACACAACAAGACCTATCCTCCACCGATCGAATGCTATTTCCAGAGAAGCCATTCAAGTGCTCACCGAAGCTCAAGAGCTCTTTTGACAGTGAAAACGGACCAGATTACTACCCTGATGATGCCCTCACCAAGCCCCCCAACATGCCCTCAGCTCAATCCAGCCACCCAACTCTTGGTATAAGGAACCTCGTAAAGGATTCGATTTATAGAGATACTCGTGATATGTCAGTCAGAACTTTCACCAAGGAAGAAGTAAACGGTCACCCATTCAACTGTGAAGATCCACCTAGATGCTTGGATGAACTTCCTAGCAGTGGTATCCAAGAAAAAGGTAAGGGGACCATGGACGTCAATGAATCGCTCCGAGTGTTAGCCAGGCTCAGGGAAGCCTCTTGGAATCCATCTGAATCTGGCCAGCAACCAAGGCTGTCGTATGATGTTCCTCGGTTCTCGTATGATGGGAGGGAATCAGCATCGAAACTTAGGGAGGTGCCTAGATTGTCATTGGACATCAAGGAAGGCCCTCCTAGGACTCGTGAAATGGACTTGACGCCGAAGCCAACCATGAACACTGCAACTGCAGACAGGAACAGCAGCGCTGATAAACAATTCAATGCATCCTTGGAGACCCAGCAAGAACAACCTGCCTGTAAGCGTCTTCCTAGTGTCGTTGCAAAACTCATGGGATTGGAAGAGTTACCTACGCCTAACGACATGACCTCCTCACAGGTATCCAAATCAGTTCAAGAGAGGAAGCAAGAGCCTATGCTGAGCCCTTTGAGCCTCTCCTCCCTTAACGAGCCTACTCCTAGGCAGCAAAGGAATCTGGGTGCAACAATCAGGAATATTCCTAACTCTAAGTTCCCAGTCGAAACTGCACCATGGAAACAGCAAGAAAGGATTGTGCTACCTAGAAAATTGCCAAAGGGATCAAAGGGAGCTCATGGAAAAGAGCAACCTGCTGCATCAGTTTACAGCGAGATAGAGAAACGGCTCAAGGACCTTGATTTTCAGCAATCGAACAAGGACCTTAGAGCACTTAAACAGATCTTGGACTCAATGCAAGCAAAAGGACTGCTGCAGAACAAGAAACGTGAGGAAGCATCTATGGTAAAGTTATATGATGGCAACCATGATAGCAAAGAGGTGACTGATCCAAACCTGAGAATGAACAGTAACACCAACCCCAATCAGATGCCTGGTGGATCACTAACATCTTCAATGGAAGGAGAAAGCAACGCGGAAAGATCCTTCAAATCACCTATTGTAATAATGAAGCCTGCAAAATCTGCAGACATGTTGGGCGATGCAGATTCTAGTGTCATTCCATTAGGGGGTTTGTCAGATCTACCGCAGCTGCGAGCAGGCAATAGCACTGATAAAAAGAAAAGCTCACAGATCAATAGGGCAGCTATGGAACAACATCCAAAATCTAGTCCAAGGGTGCCTGCTCCTCAACCCCTTGCTTCTTCTGACAGGAGAGCAAATGGAAGGAATGAAGAGATCAGCAGCAAACAAAGGACTAGTTCACAACTGATGACTGAGAGCTCATCCATAAAACAGCAGTTGCCAAGAGACAATAAAGGAAGCTTGCTAAAGCATAAAAATTCCGCTAGCCCCAGATTACAACAGAAAAAACTCGATGTGGAGCGAAGGGCTAGACCACCTATTCCTTCTCCTGAGTCAAACAGGAACCAAAGGCAATCTGCAGATAGGAGTCATTTGGATACAGTATCGCCTAGAAGCAAAGTTAGAAGAAAACCTGCTCAGGCACAAGAAGGTGAAGATTGTCATCAAAATGGTTTAAGTAGCAGGACAAGGAGCCTGAACCAGCAAGGCAATGATATGTCCGCAAGGTCGGATGGCAGTATGAGTGTTGCATCAGAGCTGGACATAGAAGTAACAAGTGCTGACAGATCTGCAGAAGTTAACATTTCAAGCTTCCAGCAAGGCAATCAAACTCCATCTGGAAGGAATCCTCAAAAAGTGGTAAAACATTTCTTCTTCCAGTCAGTGATTTCATTTATAGAGAACAAACACTGTATATTTCTAAAGCTTTATTGATGTAAATTATAATACCTAATTTTGACCTTCCTAAAACCACTACAATGTAAAAAAGAACTACATAGTGGAGGCAGTACTTAGTCGGTTCTTCCGTAAACTCTGTCCAACACTAGTTGGGGTTAATACTGAAGACTTAAAATCCTACATTGTGCCATGTCATTTTTCTAATTATTATGGTATTCATCTTTTGTTCAGAAAACCTCTTATGATGCAAACAAGGACCTGTCATCTATAGATCCTGCAGCCGCTATCCCTGAGAGGCCAAGTCCAGTTTCTGTATTGGATTCTTCATTTGATCAAGAGAATTTTTTCCGTACCAGCAAGGCCTCAAATTCACCTAATGTTGGTAAGTTATTTTGCACAGCACAAGTAGTACCATAGTCCACAGGTGGAAGTTCACGCTTACATACCAAGTAGAAATATCCTTACTGTTCCTCAAGGAGCAAGAAAACATAACTGGCAATAGAAGCAAAAGTACTGTTGTGGTCCTACAATTGCACCTACCACTACCAGCTCAAATAATCTTCTGTATACATAGTTCCTTTCTAATACATCCACATGGCTTGCTGGATAGACCGAAGCGTTGTACTGCATTCCCCAAGTACTGCATACAGTACAGTTTCAATGATACTACTCTCATCTTTTCTGCATTAGCATATGGCCTTAATTCCATTAATAATGCACAATCATCATTCAACGTTGCAGAATTCATCAATGAACTGTAAATCAGGATTTGGTGGTTGTGCACTATATGTTCATTCTGACAATATTTGAATCGTCTCTTTCAATAGTTTATAACAGAACAGTTAGTATCACAATAGCAGTAGAAAAATGTAGGTGAGGAAACCTAGAATTCCTTGAATAGATATCAATTGAAGAATGCTAAAGTTTTTTTTTTGCTGAGTTACCTTGCTATTTATTAATGTTACGCGCACTAGCTTGAACTAATATGCAGTACCAGTTACTGAAATTTTTGACATTGATGTGATGTGTTCCAGTGACTGATGTCTTCTTCCTTGTAAGTTGCAGATGATGAGCATCATCCATCAGAGGAATCCTGGAAGCCTTCCGTTATAAAGGCAAACAACAGTAAGCTCGCAAACATAGCGAGCCTTCTTCAGAAGCTCCAGCAGTTGAGTGTAAACAAGGATGACGAGGCCCCTCCTGTTGATCACATCGCTTTCTTGTGCGAGACACAAAGTCCAGACCATCGCTACGTGTCTGAGATTCTACTGGCGTCAGGCCTTCTGATGAAAGACCTAGGTTCAGGACAGACAGGCCTGTCACAAATCCAACTCCACACTTCTGGCTACCCCATCAACCCCGACCTGTTCCTCGTGCTGGAGCAACGGAAGTCGGGATGGGTCTCCAAACCCGAGGGCGTCCATCAAAGCAGAAGCATCGCAAAATCTGATGATCCCAAGAGAGCGCACCGGAAGCTAATTTTCGACGTTGTGAACGAGCTTCTCCTCCAGAGGTTTGAGAAAGGAACCGCAGTCCATTCTGTCAGCCCGTTCACTAGAGCGAGGGGTCCACCGAGCGGTCAGCAGCTGGCGAAGATCATATGTTCAGAGATCGAAGACCTGAAAACGGAGAGATCACGCATGTGCCAAGAAGACAGCAGCGTTATACCCGATGCAGAGATCCTGCACAGGCTGCAGGGGTGGACGAGCTTCAGCCGGGAGCTTCCAGGGATGGTGCTGGAGATCGAGAGGTCGATTTTCAAGGAGCTCGTGGACGAGATGGTGCACGGTGAGTCCGCTGACGGCTTGCAGGCGAAGGCCGGCAGGCGCAGAAGGCGGCTCTTCGCTTAACGCAGTCTGGGTTGCGGAAGGATGTGAGTGTGAGTGTGAAGTGTAATGTAGTAGTAACCTGTTCATTATGTGGTTTGATTTGTCTGAAGAGGGTGAAGGGTATAGGTTGTTATATAAGCATTGAGCAGTGCACAAGTCTGAACTAGGAGGAATGCATGTTTCAGACACCCACCTTATTATTATTCTGCTTAACTTAAACATTATAATTCAGACAGCGTTTTCGCATATGCATTCTCTTCTCTGGAATTTGTGCTATGTGCATACAGTGCCTTTGAATTCAAATATTTGCATGAATTCCCCAATTCTAAATATCGTAGGAAATGTGAATGTGAGTGAGTCTGATGCTTTTGGGCAATTTAGGATGCTTATAGCCTCATCATATGTTCTTGTTCTTCTCTCTCTCAAAAAGAAAAAAGAAAAAAAGAAACGGATCTTCTTCTGTCAGTTGTGCTTCTTAATTGGACCAGCCGCGTTTGAAGCCCATCAAGGCCCACTATTCTCTTGGGCACACCAACAGCGCAACAGCCGAACGGCTCAGTCTCCCGCCTCCTCGGCGCCTATAAATAATAAACCCTAACGGCGCCTCCCCACTCCCTTCTCGGCACGCAGCCGCCACCCTCCTCTCCCGACCCCAACACCACCACCGGAGGCGGAGAGGAAGACGCAGCAGCAGCAATGGTGTCGGGCTCGGGCGTGTGCGTGCGGCGGGTGGTGGTGGACGCCCGCCACCACATGCTTGGCCGTCTTGCGTCGATCGTGGCGAAGGAGCTCCTGAACGGGCAGCGCGTGGTGGTGGTGCGGTGCGAGGAGATGTGCATCTCCGGTGGGCTGGTGCGGCAGAAGATGAAGTACCTCCGCTTCCTCCGGAAGCGGATGAACACCAAGCCCTCGCATGGCCCCATCCACTTCCGCGCCCCCGCCCGCGTCTTCTGGCGCACCGTCCGCGGCATGATCCCCCACAAGACCCCCCGCGGCGAGGCCGCGCTCGCCAGGCTCAAGGCCTTCGATGGCGTCCCGCCGCCCTACGACCGCACCAAGCGCATGGTCATCCCTGACGCCCTCAAGTACGCAAGCGCCTCTCTCTCTCTCTCTCTCTCTCTCTCTCTGCGCTGCTGTTCTTGTTGATCCTGTAGTGATGTGTTGTTACTTGTTGGTCAGGGTTCTGAGGCTGCAGCCGGCGCACAAGTACTGCCTGCTCGGCCAGCTCTCCAAGGAGGTCGGATGGAACTACCACGACACCATCAGGGTACGTTGCGTTCGTTTCCTTGTCACTCTGCCTTTTCATCTTTGTGATCAGATATATGTTGGTGCTGTGCTGTATGCATGTATTGCTTCGATTCGATGCTAGCTGCTTGAATGAGCTCTGTACTTGTGGATGTGGCCTGTTTGATTGCTGCACTATCTGAACTGTGGTTGTGATTGTGGCCATGTGGTAGTTAGGGACTTAGGGTGTGCATATCCCCCAGATTTTTCTTGTGATAGTAGCCGCTACATTGTGTGGTAGTGTATATTGACGAATTCAAGCTCAATGGTTGTTGAGTTCAAATGTGAGCTCAAACCTGTCACATTGTCCTATTATAATCAGAAAATGTTTTCTTAATGCTCAATTAAACGTTGTTTGCTAGTTTATTTCAAATATATTTTGTTGATTGAGATACCAAATCATACAATTGGACTGAAAGATCTCAGTAGCTCATGTCATGCTTTTTGTATGTTTAGAAAATGTATGAAAATGCAATTCTTTTCAGAGCATGTCCTGTCTTGGGTAACTTGGGTCTAGTCTTGTAGCCCAGAGGTATATACTCTGTGCTAGTAAACTTGCATGTCGGGAACTACTATTGTGCTTACATCTTATCAATATTTGCATAAGTTTCCTGGTTTCTCTTCACTTCATTTTTCTACTTTATATGCTTTTGTAAGGGGCCTGTGATGTTAGATAAGTATTTGCTATTCTTGATGGGGCTTGATGTGTATTTCCAAGTTGACGATTGTAACCACCAAGATCTCTGAGGCCTGCTCATTCACTCGGCTCTATAAAAGTCTTATTTGTTATCCCTTGTATAGGGAATTTGATTTATGTGTATTTGATTCAAACATAGCTTATACTGCACACTAGACATTATCTTTACTTTATGATGGTTCTCTGCAAATAGATTTGATTTTGTAGCATGGCTGACCATGTCCTGTTTAACTCACAGGAACTGGAGGAGAAGAGGAAGGAGAAGGCTAAGGTTGCATATGACAGGAGAAAGGAACTGGCCAAGTTGTGCAGCAAGGCTGAGAAGGCTGTCGAGGAGAAGCTGGGTTCTCAATTTGATATTCTGGCCCCAATCAAGTACTAGATCGCCGCCATATCTATCATCAGTAGTTTTTGCTTGCTGGAGAGTACCTGTGTTTTTTATCACTTGTGTAGTAAAATTTCATATCTGTTATACTCCTCCAGTCTTGTAGTACATGGTGTTTCTTCCATTGCAATGGAAGAATTGAGTACTGTTGTCTTTGCCATGATCGTTATGAGCTGCATCTCGACATTGATTTGTTATTCTGCCCCCTGTTGTTCTCTGTGAAATGGTTCGGCATGCTGTCGTGTGCTATTGGTTTAGCATGTTGTCGTGTGCTATTGGTTTAGCATGTTGTCGTGTGCTGTTTGTTGCCTTTTGCTTTCTGAATCATAGCGTGCCTGAGCTTATAATTTCAACGTATGTGATATTGCTGCTGGAAGACGACCTCTCCTACCTTTTGAGAAGTAATACGACTCGAATCGTATCATGTGAGAAGGGAACTGCGTTGTGTAATAGCCTTGTGGTGTCAGCCTGACACATGCAGCGTGCAGATAAGATGGTAAGATGACAGATGGAGTGGATGTCGACGTCGGCAGCACGATGCACAACTGACTGAGCTTGATGCGGTGCTGCGATCGTTTGCAGAGCACATCAAATGGAACCTTCCAAGACGAATAAAGAGGTGAGAGAACCTTCTAAAAAGAGCACACCAACTAGATTTGATTTTGCAGCATGGCTGACCACCTAGTGTTTGACTCTCTGGAACTGGAGGAGAAGAGGAAGCAGAACTGGCCAAGCTGCGCGCCAAGGCTGAGAAGGCTGTTGAGGAGAAGCTGGGATCTCAACTAGATATATAAATTGGCTCCAATCAAATACCGTGTTGCGATATGTTTTTGCTGAAGAATCGTGTTTTTATCCCTTATCTCATTAATCTCATTAGCCTGAGGTGGATGATGTTTCTGTTATGAATAGTTGCATATATTCATCGTCAGGTCAATGGTCATATATATATATATATATATATATATATATATATATATATATATATATATATGAACATATCTAATGCTAATAGCAATCTTGACCCCGTTGAGTCATGCAGGGTGTTTAATGCAGAGCATTGATGGTGGGAGCATGCAGGGTGTTTAATGCAGACGTATTAATGAAGGCGCATTAGAGATGCGAGTATGCAGGGTGATTAAATGGTTTGAGCTGAGAGCCCTATTAATCTTGGCTGTTCAATCCAAATCTAACGGTCAAGATTGTCATTAGCACCTTAGCACTTAATTACTCATTAGCACTAGATATGTTTCATACACACACACATACAAATACATGTGTGGCATATATGCAGGTAACTTTTTATACAATAGGGAAAATACATAGTTAATAATATACATATACTGAAGAGTAACAATCTGGTCGTGCACCCGTGTCATTATGTAGGAAGCATAAACGTCAATATGCTTAGCAATCTCATACTTCACCAGATTTATAGCAATGCTAATACCCATGTATTGTCAGATAAAAGATGAGTGGGTGCTGAAACTGAAACACCAAAATCCTCAAGTAATCACCATAGCCAAGTAACCTCCGCAGTCAACAAAGCCATAGCTCGCAACTCAGCTTCAGCACTCAAACGAGAAACTGATGTTTGCTTCTTAGTCTTCCAAATAATGAGAGAATCACCAAGAAAAACACAATAAGCAGAGAGAGACCGACGATCAGAGTGACCACTAGCCCAGGTGGCATCAGAATATAACTAGAGCTGTAAAGAGCTGGAGCGAGGGAAAAACAGACGACGAGTGATGGTTCCACGAAGATATCGTAGAACACGAAGAAAATAAATATAATGGAGCTGAGTGGGAGCAAAAACAAACTGACTCAAGATATGCACAGGGTATGAAGACGAATGACACCTAGATAAATAAGACTACCAACAAGGTGACGATAGCGAGTAGAATCAGCAATCGGCTCACCATCAGTGAGCCGAAGATGAACATTAAGCTCCATAGGAGTCTCGGCGGTGTGCTCATCAGTAAGAGAAGCACGATCAAGAAGATCTTGAATATATTTTTCTTGGGACAGATAGAAGCCCTAAATGTAGAAATAACCTCAACCCTAAGTAAATAGCGAAGATGATCCAGATCAGATATGAGAAACTATCCATTAAGATGTTCCTTCACAAAAGTGATGTACTGAGAATCATCTCCAGTAATGATCATATCATCAACAGATAAAAGGAGAAACGTTCGACCACGAGGCGAAGTCTGAATAAAGAGAGTAGGATCATGAGCACTGGCAGAGAAACTAGCTGTAGTGACAACAGAAGAGAAACGATCAAACCAAGCACAAGGAGCTTGCTTGAGGTCGTAAAGAGATAGGCGAAGGCGATAAACCATACCATCAGGAACAGAATACCCCGGTGGGGCTGCATATAAACCTCTTCACGCAGCTCACCATTGAGAAAGGCATTCTTGACATCAAGCTGAGAGATGGACCATGCCCAAATAGACGCCACAACAAGAAGAGTACGAACGGTGGTCATATGAGCCATGGGAGCAAATGTCTAATCATAATCACGATCACGCTACTGCTAAAAATCATGTGCGACAAGACGAGCCTTGTAGCGCTCAAGAGACCCATTAGAACGGGTCTTAACCTTATATACTCACTTACACGTGATAGGAGTAACACGCGCGGGAAGGGGGACAAGATCCCACATGCCAGTACGTTCAAGGGCAGCAATCTCCTATGCCATCATATGTTGTCACTCCTGATGAACAGCAGCTTCACGATAAGAAGTCGGTTCGGCAAGAGCCACTAAACAAAAGCACACGGGGGGCCGGATAGACTGGCAATCACGAAGAGCATATCGAGGAGAGGCCAAAGAAAATGAACCATCAGAAGAAAATAGTGCATCAAAAGAATCCTCAACTCGCGGACGACGAGTTTAGTAGAGAGGATAAGAAGGAACAAGGCCAGGAGGAGCTTTTGGAGAGGGTGGCGGTGGCTAAGTAGATAGTGAAGGAGGCACCAAAGAGGCAAAGGCTATGATGGAGGTGTGGTGACTATGGGGGTGGCAGGAAAAGTAAGGAAAGAAAGTGGCTCGACAAGAGATGCTGGAGTGGTGGAAAGAGAAGGACGATGGTAGAAAGGACGAGACTCATCAAAAATGACATACTGAGAATATCAGGATCCCAACAGCGATATCCTTTATGCTTAGTGCTATATCCCGGAAAAAAGCACTCCACGGACTGAGCGGTCAGCTTAGTGCGTTCACGAGGTGCAACAAGAACATAGCACACACACCCAAAGAGGTGAATACTAGAATAATCAGGAGTCTTGCCACAGAAACGTTCAACTGGGATCCCACCTTGAAGAGCAGAAGAATGATGAACATTAATCACAAAAGTGGTAGTAGAAATAGCCTCAACCCATAAGTGTGATGGGACAGCAGAAGCAAGCATAAGAGCACGGGCTGTCTCAAGAAGATAACGATATTTTCGTTCAGCCACACCGTTCTAGGCATGAGCACCAGGGTAAGAAAACTGAGAGAGAGTGCCCTACTCAGCAAGAAAACCACGAAGGACTCCTAACAAGTATTCCCTAGCAGAATCAGTACAAAAAACACGAATAGGAGAGTCAAACTAAGTACGGATTATGGTGGCAAAAGTCTTGTAGATAGATAGAACCTCACTACGAGATGACATAAAGTATATCCATGTGTGTCGAGAAAAGTCATTAATAAAGATGATATAATATCGATGACCTCCTTTCGAAACAAAAGGAGCCGGACCCCATACAACAGAATGAAACAATATCAAAAGAACATTGTGACACTGACTCACTGGAAGGATAGGAAAGTTGAAACTATTTACCAAGCTTATAACCCTGACAATTTTGAGAAGCATCACCAGACACATACCCTAAAAGACCACGACGAAGTAAACAAGATAGACGTGACCCGCAAAGATGTCCCAGACGATGATGCCACCGAGCAAAAGACGTGGTGGAGGATGCCGCAGAAGCGGTGGCGACGGTGGAGGTGACAAGACTGGCAGGGGCAGTGAAAGGAAGATGAAACTAGTCAAGCTCCCAGAAACGCTGTGAGTCACAGCGGTGAGGGCCAATACCAACCAGAGTCCTCATGCGTCGATCTTGAACACAACAAGAATAAGAATCGAGAATAACACAACAGCCATGATCAGTGAGCTGACCGGCAAATATGAGCTGCATGATTAGTTTGGGAATATGAGAAACAACAGGAATATGAAAAGAGAAATTCGAAAGAGTGCCTCATCCTGAGACTGAAAGAGAGGTATCATCTGTTGTCTGAACAGTGATAGGAGCAGCTTAAGGACGAATGGAAGTGAGACTGGTGGAATTAGTGTCATATGAAAGGAAGCACCAGAGTCAATAATCCAAGGTGATGTACCTGAGGAAAAAGTAGAAGGTGGTCTCTTACTAGAAGACTGTGCAGCAGAACCAACATAACCGGACGGTGCAAGAGCAACCATGCGACGTAGCAGTGTGAGAAACTCCTGAGAATCAGAAGCACCAGAGCTCCTCTGAGAGGAGGAACCACCAGTTCCCTGTGGAGGATGGTCAACACGACGTGAATCCTTCTTCTTCTTGTAGCAGGTCTGTTGTACATGTTCATCCTTGTTGCAGTAAGTGTAGTATAGTCCCCTATCAACAGCTGCTATCACTAGTGAAGGCGCCACTGGTGAAGGAGTAGCTGGAGATGTAGCAGTTGTAGAAACTACCAGAATCGAAAAAAACAGTGGCGACGACAGCAGACCACAGCACGAAGACGAATCTCCTCAGCACGAACAGATGCAAGGGCCTCCAACAGAGTCACACGAGGATGGCGTGCCAGCAATTGAGCTCCTAACACACCAGTCATCACTAGACGCGTAGGTAGAACTTGTCCACTTGGATCCTGGTTCCTAACGCACAACAGAAAGATATAAGGAATCACCAGACGGCTCGTAGCGGTTGTGCAGATGTGTCCACATCAACTGTGTTGAAGCCAAACCAACCACATCCCCAGTTAATTGCACCTCAATGCTAGCAACCAGAATAGCAGGGGCACAAGCATCCCCATCAATCCATATCTTGTAGGCAGCATACTGAGTCTGAAAAGTCTCCATAGCATCCTCAAAAGCATCAGATGTCTCCTTACAAGCGTCTTCAAAAGTAGTCTTCGGGAGCACAGGCTCAGCAGGTGGAACAAGACGAGACGGGCAAGACAACTCGCCGGTAAGAAACTCCTAAAGACGCTGGTCACGCATATGAAGGCGCATGTGTTGAAACCAGTCCCGATAATTGAGACTAGTAAAGATCATCAGGCAGCGAGGAACGGAAACAATGCCCCAATGGTAGACGACGTAGGACGACGCGACGACTAAGACAACAAAGTTTAAAAAGCGGCGCTGGACGACGCGGCGGTTAGAACAACATGTTATATCATTCCAAACTGTTTCTTTCACCTATTTCTGATAAATAAATAAATAAATAAAAACAGATCCTTCCACCCTATGCATCAAGAGGGACGACTTAATCTCCATCTTATTCACATGCGGAGACAGACAAATCTATCTATCTATATCTATACTAATTGGAGACTCTCCTATAATCTTCTATATTAATCGTAGGAGGTAAAAATATAAAAATTCCCACATTAATCGAAGAAAAAGAAAAAATATTACAAATTCCCACGAGAAAAAAAAGGAAAAAAATCATAATCATCCAATCTCTCTCTCTCTCTCTCTCTCTCTCTCTATATATATATATATACACACACACACTAATTAGAGTCTCTCCTAGAAGCTTTCATATTAATCCTAGAAGATAAAAATGTAGAAATTTTCATTTTAATAGTAGAAAAAAAAAATAAAAACACCTATATTAATCAGAGGAAAAGAAAAAAATTCTAACCATCCAACTTAACTATATCTATACTAATCAGACTCTTCTATAAATATTAAGTTCGTGTGATGCACCGGTTGATAGTAGTACCAGCTAATTAAGCCTCGTTGCTATCGAGGTTGCTGCCGGCCGGTCGGTCGGCGACGTCGACAATGGCAGTGGACATCGTTGCGCTGTTCGAGCCTCTCGAGCGCGTTCAAGCACCCCATCTTCACGACCTCTATCTGCGACGTCATCCCCGTGCCCTCGCGCGCACAAGGCCGGCGCCTCCTCCACGCTCCGGATGAAGCTCCCGGAGATGAACTTCCACCCCCGTCACGGCTGGTTATGAGGACGAGCTCGCCGTACGCCGAACCTGAGAAGCGCGAGGTACCGTACGGCTCCAGCAGGTGCTGCACGAGCGCGGTGTCGATGACGTAGTCCAGCGTATCTGCCGCGGCGGCGGTGCCCGAGTTGACGATCAAGCAAGCCGTCGGTGCCGAGGTGGTCCATGGCCTTCGCGCGCTTCCGGTCCGAGGAGCTGATCACGGCCACGTCACGTGGTGGCCGGCCAATGGCCTTGGCGATCTTGACGCCCGTGTGGCCACGCCCAAGGATGCCGCCGCGGAGCCCCGGCGACATCAGCCCGAACCGCTTCAGCGGGCTGTACACGGTGATGCCGACGCGGAGCAGCGGCGACCGCCTTCTCCGCCGCAAGAGCGGCCGATATCTTCACCACGAACCTGGAAAAGGATCGTAATTTCGTTTGATCTCGGTTGTCAATTTCGCTGCCAGCTTGTTGCCCGACTCCTGCTGTGATCACGATATGATCTACCATCCTGTAGGCTTGTTCGGCGTAGAGCATATCGTCACCGGTCTGCGATTCTGTCCCCCTTTGGTTTTCAGTGAATTGGTATAGCATCATGCCGTGTGCCTTGTTGATTTGTGCTTCCTGACAAGGAAAATATAAGTCGAAACAACCACCTCATGGCAAATGAAAGAATAGAATAAAGCTTAGCTTGCTAGAGCTTCCCTCACACAGAGATAAGATGGTCAGATCAGAGACAAGTGCTCTTTGTGCACAAAATAGATGCGCCTCTGACACGGAATGGATGCCGGCGGCAAGACGGATGGAGCGCTCGTTGCTTCGAGATGATCAAAGAGGACAAGATGGAGATGCTGGACTGAACAAACCAGGCATATCTTCTCCGATTAGGATCGAGGAAGGCACACTGCCATCCACCATTCTGCTGGTTCTGAACTCAGCTCTCATCGGTCCTCACTACCAAGAGATGATACTCTTGAAAAAAAAAATCGACAAACCAACACATTGCATTCATGCCGAAAACATCTCTGCAAGTTGTCGACGCTAAACTAAACATCGCAAGAACAACTACAGCAACGTTAAATTCAAACAACCAGTACCACTTCCATGCCACTTGTGCTGGCATTCATGTACCCTCTTGATGGGGACAAGTCTGAACAGGGAATATCAGAACTCAGAGACATGGTAAAGAAACAATTTGTCAGCTCTGTAACAAAGAAGGTGCAGACAGCAATCTCAATCGGCACATCGTGTCTACCAGCATCACTTTTCTCAAGAGTATGGCAGAAGCACAATTGCACTGCACATTAAGAACCAGCATTTTAACTGTTGAAATTCCGATAGTCATGAGGTTAAGTACATACGCTCCTTTCTCACCAGGAAAAAAAGGGGTACTCATGTTCCTAACTAGATTTTAAGGGCGCATGCATGGAGTTCCTAGAACAAGGCATATGTACATCTTATCCTCAAATCTGCAGGGCGCTGAACAGGCCAGTGTCATCACAAGTCCCGGTAACCTACATACAGGAAATGGCACATGTCAGTGATGACGGCTTTGCAATCTCAAACCAACGATAACCATAAACCTTAAATAATGGGGAAATCTGATATATACCACCCCCAAATATGTGCATCTTGAAAAATGCCACTGCGAAAGAGAGGCTTTGCTAGATGACACTATAAAAGAGGCTTAAATTTTAAAAATGCCACTACTTATAGTTTTTTTGTTTGAAAAAAGTAATAATTTCTAAATATAATTTCTGCGTACCCAAATTAACCTCCGATCAACCCATCTTCTCTCCCAGCCTCTTCTCTCTACCACATTACAAAGAAACAACATGGTTCACTATCAGCTCTTGCACAGGCATCTGCTGGCTTGAGCAATAAGCTCTTGCAGACCAACCTTGCTTCCTTCTCCAGATAGGCCAGCCTGAGTTTCATTTAGAGCATTTGATCAGGGAGGAGGTGCAACAAATTGCCCCAACTATGAGATGGTCCGGTGGTACACCACCCACTGCCAGTGCTTCACTTGGAAGTTGAATCCAGAGGTCGGATGACAATTACAGAATACCCTGGTATTCTGCAGCAAGCACTCCCCCCATATGGAAATAATCACCCAGGAATACCCTGCCATTAATTTATCTTCTGTATTTGGCCTGGGGGTGGGGGGGGATTCCGGGTTGATTCGAATTCTCCCTCTTTTCACTCCGTATTTGGGTATTTAGGCAATCCCCCCATATGGAAATAATCACCCAAGAGGCTAATTATGACTTTCCAAGGTTCTTATATATATTAGTCAATACAATAGAAGTTGAAAGTAAAAGAAGGCCATAGTTATTAACTACCTATAGGTGTACGTTATTACTACCAAAACACATTTCCGAAACAATGGGAAGGATGCTCTATTTGTTACATATTGACCAGCTAGCCCTAGGACACTCCATCCTGGCACGGGAATGGAGTACTTTATGATGGTATGAGAAGAGTAAGTAGCAACGTCAAGAAAAATCAGCACCAAAACTTTCCTTTAAATATTATCACAATAACATAGAAAATGATGTCAAATCTACCCTGAAGTAAACTAAATCAATGTCCTTGGGTGACAAGTGGATAAAATCAATCTATGTAAGAGCCCATGCTTCTTACCTCCTTTTAGCATGCAGCTGCTCAGGCTTGGTTGCTGTTCCTAGTAAGAAGGTGGTCGGAGTTCCCTTAAACGTCGAACAACATGCTTCATTGTGGGCCTCAAAGCAAGAGATTCCCTTGTACACTTTACCCCCAGGTTCAGAATCTCAACCAGGTCATCATGTGGGGCCTTATCCCACAAGCCCTCAATGAAGAACTCGCGAAACCTGCCTTTTTTTATAAGCATAGAAGCCCAACAGACAATGTTGAAACCATTTCCATATGGAGAAAATGATGGATCCAGTGCTTTCTTATCTGAAATCAGTTCAAGAAGCAAAACTCCGTAGCTATAAACATCCGCCTTATCAGACACGCGACATGTCATTGCATACTCGGGTGCCACATAACCATAAGTACCAGCAACACCTGTGGTTGCATGAGTTTCTGAGTTCCGAAGAAGTCTTGCTAATCCAAAGTCAGAGAGATATGCATTGTATTCATTGTCAAGCAATATGTTGCTTGGCTTAACATCTCGGTGAAGAATGCGGGGGACACACTCGTCATGCATGTATGCAAGAGCACGGGCAATATCCAGAGCAATTTTGTGAAGCATTTTCCAATCAATTGGCCTCCTAGCTCTCTCTTGAATGAACCTTTCCAAGTTGCCACCTGGCAAATAGTTGTATATTAGAAATGTCTCTGGGTCACCGACATGGAACCCTATGAGGGTGACAAGATTAGGGTGACGACACCGTTTCCCAAGGGTTTCAACTTCTGCTTTGAACTGCTTGTCACCGTGTTGCTTTCCGATAGCAAGCCTCTTTATTGCCACCAGAACTCCAGGTGCAATCTCGGCTCTATACGTCGCGCCAAAGCCGCCACAACCAATGCAGTTGCTTGCATTAAAATTTCCAGTGGCATGGACAACTGCCTCGTAAGTTAGGGGGGCTCCAACATCAATACCCTCAAAAACTTTGACTTCCCTTGTAATGCAAGAGCGCCTTGACGACCTTGGGGTCCATTTCCTTGTGCACATGTACAGGATGACCACAGCTAACAGAACCACAATAATGGCTGACGCTAAAGTTACGGAAACAATCTCTATGGTTTTCAAGCGACCACCACTGCTGCTGCCATCAGGCGGTGTGCCCGGATTCGCCTCAGTCAGCACTCGAGCGCTTGTGAATTGGGCGGAGACTGTAAACAATTCACTGGGCTGGGGAGATGGATTTATGCCGGAGCTATCACCTGTCACAGAGGAAACATTAACCAGCGGAACTGATGACACAGGAGCGGTAGCGTGGGCAGGTATCTCCCCAGAGAGCATATTGTTGTCAAATAGTAGTACAGTGTGATTTCTTAATGCCACAAGATCAATAGGAATCACTCCTGATAGATAATTGGAGGACAAATTTAGAACCTTGAGTGAGCTCAACTGACCCAGACCGGAAGGTATCGCACCAATGAAATTGTTCCTAGCTAATGAGAGAAACCTCAATTTCTTGAGCTCCTTGATACTGGAAGGCACTTGGCCATGAAGCAAATTTCTGCTGAGGTCCACCTTGACAAGGGACCTGCAATGCAGGAGCTCCGGCGGAACGCCCCCGGTCAGCTTGTTCCCGGACAATTCCAATACCCGCAGCTCTGCAAGCTTCCCAATCTGCTGTGGAATGCAACCATCCAACGAATTGGAGGACAGCCGCAGCCTCCGGAGGCCCACGCAGCTCCCCAGGCCCGGCGGGATTCTCCCGGACAGCCGGTTGCCGGAAAGGTCCAAGCTTTGCAGCCTCTCGGGGAAGGTGGCCGGCAAGGGGCCACGGAGGGAGTTGCCCGCGAGGTTGAGCACCTCCAGGTGCTGCAGCCGCCAGACTTCACCAGGGATCTCTCCACGGATCCCGTGGGAGGGCAAGGAGAGGACTTTGAGCTCGGTGAGGCGAGCCACCGCCGGTGGCAACTCCCCGACGCGGAGCTGGCCTAGCCGCAACGGGAGGGAGAGGACGACGACGCGAGACTGCGCATCGCAGATCACCCCCGTCCAGGAGCAGTGGTGGACGCTGTATTCCGGTGACCAGTGGTCGGGAAGCTCACCGGAGCCGGAGGAGAGCCCGTTCTTGAGCTGGAGGAGCGCCGTCTTATCCTGCTCCTGGGATGGCGAACAGGAGGAGGAGGCGGCGATGAGGAGGTGAAGGACGAATAGGGTAGCGGTGATGGTGGAGTAGACTGCGCTCCGGCGATGGGCAGCCATCTTTCCGGCTATTCGCCGACAAGGTCCTGGTTCTGGAGCTGAGTCCGTTGAGAGGGTGGAGTCTGTAGATGGAATGGATGGTGGGGATAAGGTGAAGGCAATACATGGAATGCAAGTAGCGGAGGACTGGATAGTAATTACAGGAAGGTAAAGAGGGTCGACTGTAAGCCATGGATGGTTTTGTTTGGTTAGTTTCTGGTCTGTCTAATTCCTGCAATCATCTCACCGTGTCACACGTGTAGTGCATCTAGGTCTGATACCAGGGAAAATTTTCTATGGCACCACCGGGCCTGGATGTACACATATGACATCGGTGCTATATAGCATTTGCCACTTGTTGTGCATCTAAGCTCGATGTCGTGTAGCACCGGTACCATATAAAAAAATTCCTCGTTGCCAATATAGGCCTACATCTCTTGCACGACAATGCCGATAAACTTAAATGCCCTCAAAGAGATCCCTGGCCCAACCCAACATCCTGTAGCTTGGGGTTCTCGATGCCAACGCCAGCGGAAGAAAATCCTATAAGGCCTCATCACCTCGGGACCCTTTTAATCTCAAGACACATAGCATGATAAATCAACCACTTTTTTTTTTGCATGAACACATGTCATAGTTCGAAAGGGGTCCAAACAAGGATCTAACGATGCATGATCCCAAAAGTATAGCTGCGTTTGGAGACGATAGCAACTTTTGGCCCCTGCATTAGTTGGGCTGCTTTTTCCAAGTCAAATACCTTTGCTTGTCTCCAAATAGTCCACTATTGTACTACTTGCAACTTTTGGCGCCAACGTTGACACCTCCCTTACTTTGCTACCGCCTTCGTAGCTAGCATCGTCTCCACCAACTCAGTCCTCCTCCGTTCCCCTTTTTTTCATGACCAAGATCTCTAGCTGCATTAAAGAGGGAGTGAGCACGCGCACCGAGCAACGCTCCAATGCGAACGAGCAGGCGCCCGACGGCCCCTAGTGCCAACTGACCTGTGCTCGGTTCTCTCATCTGTTCCTACTGGCTCAAAACATAATTATACTTTTGGGATCATGCATCATTGGCTGCCAAAAACTAAGATGGAGGGATGTGGAAAATGATAGGGCAAGGTGGTGAACAGTTAGGGTTTGTTTGGAAAGCCCAAATTTCCGACCCAGAATTTGGGCTTTCCAAACAAAACCTTAAGGTAGCCAATACACTCGGACTTGGAGAGCCATCGTCGCGCCACGAGCTCTTGATGCAAACTCTTGCAATGGACGCATGTGAGCTAGCACTTTGGATATGTATTATATGTTAAGAAACCTGGGCCCAGACCTTGTAGGTCTGGCTCATGATGGGCTACTCGTCCACCTCTAAACTATTTATAGGAGGGGACCCCCAATCATTGTATATGCTTTTGAGAAGAGAAATAAATAGAAGAAAGAAGTCCCTCCATCTCTTTGTGTTCAATCTACTATTTATTTTTGCATTATTCTGTGTGAATCAACTTCCGTCTACGATGTGATCGCTCGGACTGGACTTACCAGCGACAGTTCTTCAGCATGTTATCAGCACAATCGACCCCGGCCTACCTCCAGGCCTACTCTACTCGGATCAAACGGTAACCGTCGTAGCATGACGCTGGTAGATCGAATCGTATTTTTCAATTCCGCAAATTTGGCTTTCTAGATTATTTTACATGGTGCAAATCTGCTCTAATCTACCGCAAGCCGACTTGAAGTTGTCGACACAATGCCGATCGGTAGGTTGAATGAAGGAGTAGATGTCGATTGCATTGTGGATTGTAGATTACAAATTTTCTCTAATCTCCGCGAGCCGACTTGTAGTCACCGGCACAATGCCAAGCGGATGATTGGTTGAAAAGAGGGACTGTTGATTGCACTGTTCATTGAAGCACAAAGAAAAAAATTGCCCGCACGCGGCCGTGCTACACCCTTTGCTGGCCCTGCATGGCCGCTGTGTTGCACGGCTGCTACATGGCCGCCGCATCGGATGGCCGCCGCCGCAGCCGCACCGCCGAAGCTCCGCCTGCCGCCCACGTCGCCGTGCTCGCGAAGTGCCGTCAAAGCCGCCTCGCGCCTAGCCCATAGCCACCACCTCGCCGGTTGAAGCCACCTCCACGTCCATGCACCGCCCGCCGGAATGCCGCCCGAGCCCGTGAGTGCCACCTCGCGCCGCTGTAGCACCGCCACCGCTCTGCTCGGTCCCGCACGTGTGCTCACACGCCGTTCCCGCAAGCACCCAAGGCGCTAGCACCGCCGCCGCGCCGCCGCTGACCTCACGCTTACACTCGCGGCCGGCCAGCCCTCCCGCGCCAACCGTGTCGTGCGCGCCCGCAGGCCTACCGCCGCTGGCTCCCTGCTGCCCGCAGCGCCGCCAGCTCCCCCATGGAGTGCTCTCCACCTCCACGACCTTTGAGGCCGGTAGGGGAAACCCTAAAAACCCTGTGTATGGGCATAGCAGGCTAGGGTTTTTATGGGCCGAGATGGGCAAAAGAAAAGCACGACCCGAGTGGAAAACCGGAAAAAGAGAAGAAAAAATGAGGGGGTTCGAATTTTGCAAAAGGCCCTTGGATTTTCAGATAATAACGTGAAAAAATTCTCAGGATTGAAATTTAGCAATTTAGCCTCTGAAAATTGCAGAATTCATCGAAAATTTATATTTCAGCAGAAAAGGGCATTGGGAATCCAAATTTTGAATCGTTCTGAGCATTTGAAGCATGTTTAACTTTGTTATTATTATTTCTATGCAATTTATATATTGTATTTACTATTTTGATTATCTATGATTGTTTATATTACTTTTAATCACTGAAAAATAGAAGTAAATCATGAAAATGCATAGAAAAATACATGAACATTATAAGAATTTTTGTACCGTTATTTGAAACTATTTTTATGTAAATCACTAGCACTAATCTTATGAACTCTTTGCATAAATGTGTAGATGACTGGCATCACTAACCGGGAGTTCGAACAGCTAGTCCAGCATGGCCAGAATTACTTGACTTGGGCCTCTGACGTGAGCCAAGAAGGTTCGTGCTGCTATCGGATTTGGCACCTCAAAGGATGTCAATCCCACTGCTGAGGAAAATGATCAGACACCTCACTTCCTCAGACACCATCTCTACTTAACGCTCAAGAATAAATATATGGCAAAGAAGAACGCACTAGCTTTGTGGACCGCACTGAAGAAGCGGTTCGATAAGCTGAAGTACACCATTTTTCCTCGGGCAGAGCAGGAATGGACACGACTGTGTTTTGCTGATTTCAAGACCGTGGGAGAGTACAATTCTTCCTTGCACAAAATTTGTACCAGTCTTCAACTCTGTGGTAAGGTAATAACAGATGAGCAGAATATTGAGAAGACTATCTCTACCTTTCACCCAATGTGGTGCAATCCGCACACAACTATCGTCAAAACGGCTACAAGGAGTATGCCGAACCGATTGACATCATGCAAGTTGCAGAAGCTCAAAATGATGTTCTAAGGAATAACTACATCTCACAGCCGCCTAGTAGTAATGTTGGTCATGAAGCCAATTCTAGCAGCTACAAGGTGAGAAAACCTCACACAAAGGAAAGAGGCAAGAACGGTAAGGTTGTGGGTCGCAAGGCCAAGCCAAATACTACAAATGTGGACAAAGGAAACACGGTGACATGCCCTATGGTCAGCAGGACCAAGGATACTACAAATGTGGTATATGGGGGTATTAGTCACGGATTTTCCGTGAGCCACAACACGTTATTGATGCATTCCAGTCTAAGAAGAAGGGTAAAGGACAATATGAGGCACACCTCGCCATTGCAGGCACGGAGTATCCACAACCATTAGTTACACTCATGGATGTGGACAGCCCTGTAGCCGCCCCCATCTCCACTCCTTAGGACATCGCAACAGCCATAGCCGTAGTTGCCCAAGAGGAGAAGATCTCCATGGGGCAGATTCAGGCAGAAATTTCTTCGTACTTTGCTGATTTGATATAGTGCACGTATTACACTTAAATATTTTTATAGTCATTTGCAGTTTATGGTGGCGATAGAACATTGAATTATTTTAATAATGGTTGTAAGCTCTAGGAGAGCAAAATATTAAATTTTTATGATGAGTCCTGCCAGGCTTATTTTTCCCGTATTTATAATAGCAAGTTGTGTTCTGATTTTGAAGTATTTTATTTGTGTGTTGATTGCTTCCTACCTCATATAAATAAAATAATTTATATTAGAATGCGTGTGGCGCCTTATGGAGGAAGTGTGCTTAGCGGATAGTGGCACAACGAATACCATCTTGAGAGAGACGAAATTCTTTCCGTCGATCAGTAAGAAAGTTGGCAGTCTTATGACAATTGCGGACAATAATACTTGTATAATAGGCTAAGGAAGGGCCACAATTATACTTCTGATGTGCACAACTTTGGTCATTGAAGAAGCCTTGTTGTCCCCAGAAGAGACTACAACTCTTCTAAGTTTTAAGGATATTCGCGCTAACGGTTTTCACATAGAGACTGAAAAAGAGTATGGTAAGAAGAGTATGGTAAGATTTGAACATTCAAGCAGGGATGAGCAAGTAAAAGTATTAGAAGAATCTCCCTATGAAGAAATAGCTGTAAACTATGTGACCACAGGAGAATCTATGAATAGGACAACAGCCAATGTCGATATTTATTTTACAAAAAAATATCTCAATCATTGATCTTGATCCAGAGCCTGCATCGCTCACTGAATGTAAGAAAGATCAGATTGGGAAGATTGAAAAAAGGTAATAAAAGCAGAATTATTATCTCTAAATAAAAGAGATGTTTTTGGGCCTGTAAGCCGCATGCCTCCCCATGTGCACCCCGTAGGGCATAAGTGGGTATTTGTTCAAAAGATAAATGAAAACAATGAAGTTGTAAGACATAAAGTAAGACTCGTTGCACAAGGTTTCACTCAACGACCAGGAGTCGACTATGAAGAAATATATTCCCTGGTCATGGGTGGAACTACCTTTAAATATTTAATCTCAATGGCAATAAACTTGAATTTAAAAATAAAATTGATGGATGTGGTAACTGCATACCTTTATGGAAGCTTGGATTCAGACATTTATATGAAGGTACCTGAAGGTATCCCTGTCCTGAACCAAGACAGAGCAAATAGAAATATGTATAGTGTACAACTCAGAAAGTCACTGTATGGACTTAAGCAATTAGACAGAATGTGGTATAATCGCTTAAGCGACTTTCTATACAAGAAAGGCTACACGAACAATGAGGATTGTCTTTGTGTTTTTATACGGTGATCCCAGAATGGATTCTATATAATCTCAGTGTATGTAGATGATCTGGATATTATCAGGACCCTGGAAGATATTAAGAAAACAAACTCTTACCTGGAGTGGGAGTTCGAAATGAAAGATTTGAGTAAAACCAAATATTGCCTAGGCTTGCAGCTTGGGCATGCCCCTGAGATTTGTGAGGATGTTAGTGTTGATTTTCGGAGGTCAAGATGCAGAGATTTGCTCCTTTTAACCAATCAAGAAACATGGACCGATCTCAGTGTTTGTTGGACACGGATCCTCTGTCATAGCATGTAGCTACGGTAGAGGTGCACAGTACATGTGTTGGATATTTCGAATGCTATTTGGTAATTTCTCACTTTGAGAAAAGAATAAATAGAAAAGGGAAAAAGAAAAGAGATGGGGCCCACTTGTCATTGATAAGAGGAGAGGGATAAGGTCATGAGACCTTATATCCATTCAGGAGTAGGTGAAGCCTTCGGGCAGTTTTGGTCTTCGGCCAAAACAACGACGCAGACAACTCGGGTTAGGCGGATCCGCCGGCTTAGGCTAGTTGCACGTGGCCATTAGCGATGCCAGCCTCGCCCGCTTCTTCCCCTCTACTTCTTGACTGGGTTGGCTCTCTATGTTCTGCATCAGCTCGAAAAAATCAATGAGTTTCCCCAATTTTTGTGTGTTCTTCCCCTCCCGATTCGATTTCATTTTTTAGGCATTGAGCCACCTGCGTCGCCGTGCTTGTCTTGGTACCATCAGTGGTGAGCTCCGACCTCTCATTTGCGCGCATTAGGCTGGTTCCTCTCTTGCGCCATTTTCTATTGTGGGCGTTCGGTTTGGAATCGGGAACCTACGCATTTGGGATTGGTTTGGTGGTCTTTGTCTTGACCTCTGTGAGGAAGAAGACTTCAATTCTTGCTGTTTGGTGCTCTCTGGTGTACTCGGCCAGCGCATTTCGATGGTTCTTGTGCGGCATCTCATGTACATCGGCTTTGTTGTTTTGTGTCTCCCGAATTGTAAAGATTGACATTGTATCTCCGTCAACCTTATCTGGTATTCTTGGCACAGTGGGACAATTGGTTTTCTGAGACAGCGTCATTCGGTGTGCCTTACCCAGTTTGGCTTTGAGTGCCATCCGCATCGTGAGTGTTGCTATTTTTCATTTTCGTATTACTTAGCATTATGTGTTGTACTAGTAGAAGTTTCAATTGTGATTGATTTGACGAGTTCTAGTACTAGGAGATAATGCTTGGTAATATTGTGGGCTCATTTTAATTCTTGATTAGGGTGATTGACATATAATGAAATTATTTTGATAACTAAATTAGACTTGAGATTATTGTTTTGCTTACTATTGCCATTTCACATCTTGTTGTGAGGACTATGTTATTTTCAGTGGTTTAGTTGCATTAGTGTATGTTGTATTTGATTGACAATTGTTTTGTGACCTTCCTGGATCTCTGTTGGCAGAAATTGGTGCATGTTGATTTGTGATTTCAGTTTCTGAACCTAGGTCATCTGTTTGTCGAAAGGTTGCAGTGCTAACATTGCTCTTTCTTGCACTGTCATGTTTCGACCATCTGTTGGCTGAAAATATAATTTGTTGTTTTGATATAAGTCTTAACATTTTAGTAATGCGGTCTTTATGAGCTAAAGATCTGATTTTTATTAACAAATTCAATTTGTGAAGAGTATAGATAATAGAGGCGAGGAGGCTAAGATTCTATCTTGAGTAGCCCAACATCTGAGAGCAATAAACAAACAATTAAATATGAGCATTATGTTGATTTAATTGTCCACATGTTCTATGTTTTGAATATATTATCATGTGTAAATGACATGGATGATTTACATATTTATATGTTAGTTTTGTCATTTAAATGTTGTTGAAAATACGCTTTAAATATGATTAATACTGCTGAAATTATTTCTGAATTTTTGCTTAATTCGCTATATTTACAACAACATAAGCATTAGAGCTTATCCGGACCGTCCGATCAACAGCGAACGGTCTATGGGCAGGGGGTGTTGTGCACGAAGAGTGCAATAGGGATCTCATTTTTATCATTTAGAATACTAAGGGGTTAAATTTGCTATTTCACTTAAAAAATAATCCAAACGATCGAATTGTTAAAAAACCTAATTGATGGGCAAAAAGACTAAATTGCTCCTTAGATTAACCATTTTGGTTATAAATATGAGGATCTCATATACAATGATACACATCAATAAAGATATTAGATTCAACTCTATTTTCTATCCTCTATGTTATTAGTTTGAGATTTTTCTTTCTACGGATGAATACTATTGTTTAACATGTTATTAGCACATTTGCTCTTCAACGACCAAATTGGTACGATTACTCCTAATTCTTTTTGCTCTTAGATTAATCCCGACGATTTATTTTCGGCTAATTACCGATATTAGATTTGATTACTGTTCATCGTTCTTATCGATCTCACAACGCATTCCATGTTACACTATTCATTGTTCATGATTACTTGACGAGATGGGTATGCGCGCGCTGACGTGGACGTGCCGGTGATGACGCAGTCTTCGGTCCACCTAGTTGAATGGAAATTCTGCCAGACCTCGCTTTCCAGCGTGTGAAACGTTTACTAAAATATGCAAATGAACGCCTCCATGTCTCCAAACAATTCTCAAAACGAATTCACAGTGTTGATACAGCAGCGACCAACGCTTACCAGTTCTATTATATCAGAGTAAAACCGGTAGCACATTAACATGGTCCTCTGGTTCTTGTTCCTTATCTTAGAACAAATAATTGACACACACACTGTTTCTAGACAATACTCAAAAACAAATAACGCAACGTTGTATGTTAACGTTGGTAGCAGCGACCAATGTTTACAAGTTTTTTTTTCTTCTCGTTCACTCGTCGTCACTGTCAAAAACGACAGCTTTCCTACGATGAACAGCCTGCTGTTTTCTCGGTGGAGAATCGTCGTCATCAGAGTCGATCTCCTTGCGCCTTTGGCTCCCAACCACCGATTCTCTCCTCCGCTTTGGTTCCTGCAGCAGTTCCAATTTGATTATAGCATATGACCACAACGTGTTTTCCTATCAAGGTTGCAATTATGTATCAGCATTCCTTCTCAGCCATGCACACAGAGAGCAATCTCTAATGAATGATGCAAGATTACTGAACGAAAAATGTATCTACAAGACTACAAAGTCTGCCTTCTAAACTGCAATTCAAATCGGTCATATTTCCAGTGTCAAAAGTTACTAGGCAATCTTGTTCTCGTCTTCTGCTGCAAGTTCGTTATTTACCAAGCATTTCCAATGGGAAACCCAACTCTTCGCAAAATTGGCAGGGTTACTACAAAGCACCGACTGCTTACTCTGAAAAGAACAAAAATGGAGTTTGAGGCCATGATATCTTACCTCGGTTTCTTCATCTGACATAGCTGCTGCTTCTTCCACGTCTTCCTCGTATTCATCCTCCTCATCCAGCTCATCTTCCCTTCCATGGGTTGGCGAGTGCTCAATATCCTCGCCTTCAGTTTCATACTCCGACTCCTCCCTTTCACTCTCAGAGTATTCATTAGCCTGATGTCTTGGTGGGCGAACAGGTGGAAAGGATGGTTTGCGAGGAACACTTCTGCTCATATTCGACTGAAAATTGTGCACAGGATATAGTTAAGTATGAACAGTAGTATCTTGGTTAAAATGAGAGAGCGTTTTTGTGCAGTTGCTCACCTTCTTTGCATTAATTATACGCCTCTCAGCTAGTGCTTCAGCCTCCAATTCATCCTCAAAATGACTATGAGATGGCATTCGGCGAGAACTATAGTGATTGTCAGGCTCCTCATCCTGCCAAAAATGACAATTGAATAAATTATTGGCACATTTGGCTACTACAAAACAACGGAGCTGGTAACAGATAGACACAGCATAACATTGATGTCCCAACACAAGCTCTGAGTCTCCAAAGCTGATAGATACAAATATTGTTTGTTGTCATGTCCAATCCAGGTAAAAAAATTATTCGGCCAAGTTTCAAACCAGCACAACACTTCATACTCTCTACAGAACAGCTATTGAACATGTACCTCTAAATCCCAGGAAAACATGAGCTACAACAGTAAATGAAATTACCCATCTGGCTTGAATCTGCAGATGTATCCATTCAACAATGTACCCCCAAGAGTTGAGTAAACCAGCGAAGCATGAAATAAATCTCATACAGAAATAAACTGCCAACATAATGAACTGTATCTCTGCATCATTTAAGAGTTAAGACAAACCTACAGTAAGCTTAAACAACCTAAAAACTACACCTATGATTAACAGGTAAAAGAAATATATGTGCTGTGGCATACTGTCATGTGCATATGGTAGCTAGCTAAAATGGTTGGTTACAAAAAAAAGAAAGAAAAATAAATGATATTATTGAACCCAGTGACTTGACAGAATTCAACAGGAGCAATGAGAAGTATTATTTTTAGTATATGCTTGTTTACATGGACGCGTAAATTAACAAGACGAGCAAATTTTGCAAGACGTTACGTAATTACATACACCTTTCTGAAACCATGCATCTCAAAAATTTCAACAGCCCTAACAAGATCACATTGAATTTTTTCACAAAGCACAACTACCATTTTTTTTAAATTTGTGTCTAAACTAAATATCATTTATCGTTAATTTTAGCACTGTATATAGGTCAATAGCTAATTGTACCATGACCTTCTTGATTGCCAAAAAGAAGATAAACGACAAGAAACCCACCTCATCCAGCGCATCTTCCAAAAACCCTGGAGAAAGCTGTCGTCTTTGCCTGACAGGTTGTGAGTACTTGCGGTTAACCTTTTCTCTTTTACGTTGAAGAGTTGAATGGGCTCGAATATTTTGGCCCTCAGCCTGCATAGTTACTATGTCAGTGAAAAAGGACAAACTTCACTCAATGCATATGCAATCAGTTTCGAACAAAAAGGAAAAAACAGATTAGCAAGAAACAGGATCTATATGCTTTTACTAAATGGACACATCAATCATATTATTGTTGTGCCTTCATAAATGGCAACTTCACTTGATGCGATTATTTTTGGAAAGTTGACTGGAGAGCATGTCACTCTTAAATGTTATGCACCATAATTATGACATTACAAACCAAATCACGATTAAAGAACTTTTAGACCCTTAGTACTTAAGCTGAAACTATCTGAATCGATCAAGAAAACATTAGTTAAACTTCAGAAGCAATCGAGCTCAAAATCTACAAAACAACACCTTTATTAATGCTGGCTTATGCATTGGAAGAAACAGGTATGATAAATTAAATGCTTACAAAGAGAATTTACTGAATACAAATCACATGCTTGTTGGAAAGTTAGAGCTTTGTAAGGCACATGGATATCCATCGGAATGACGATATAAATTTCTGTTCTTAGAACTCATCCTCTCAACATGAAAGACAAAGGGGAGAAAGCAACGAATTGTGGGACTCATCCAAATATTTTCAGAAAAGGGGAAAGATTTATTTTTAGGATTAATATGGTAAAAACATGCTATTTATCCTTCATGAGATTAATAGCCGACATCCCAACATTGCATATAATGTTTGCAGACCCTTGAAACTTGCCCATTTACCAATTATAGCTAAACGTATTCCATGTTTACATTTCCAAGTAAAACACCTTGCTTGTTGATTGCTCTACTCTCGGAGCAACTATTTGTTCTTTCAATCAAATTTATATAGTGATACAGATTTGTTATCCACCCAAACATTCTCGTCCAGTAAAGATTAGAGCGTAATTGAATTTGAAGCTCATAGTTCCATGGAGAAGGACATTCTTGTTGATTACTCCTATCCTCTTATTCGTCAGTTAGATTTGATATCTGCTCAAATCTTTCTCCTCGGTAGATATCAAATCATATTCACTTCAATTTGAAGTTTGTATTTCTACAGAAACTATTTATCTTTTTTATTACTCTAGTATAGGAAGTAGTACTTGCATCCGGTTCCTATCCTCTTGGGAAAATATTATAAATGTAGAGAACATGTCAAGCACTATGGCTATCCCCAAGAGCAGTGTTCCTAGGCGCTAGTCGGGCGGCCGGCCGGTGCCTAGCGCCCAGGGCACCTAGGCGGCCAACTCAGGCGAATGCTTGGGGGAGCAGAGCAGGAGGCAAGGGGGGAACGAGGCATGTTGGGAGCGCGGCGCGGAGGCGAGGAAGGAGCGAGGCGCAGAGGCAAAGGGGGAGATCGACTCAGGCGGAGGCGAGTGGGGAGCGATGGGGAAGAAGGAGGCGAGGGGAAAGAGGAGGCGGCGGCGAGGGGGAGAAGGAGGCGAGGAGGAAGGAGGTTGTTGAGTGAATCGTGTCATCTTGGGCTCTCGGCCGTCCGATCGAAATTACTCTAGCGTAATCTAAGCCGTACGATCGAGACCCCACCCCCTCCATATTGCGACACGTGTCCCCCTAAACCCTACAAGACAACCTCCTCCCGAGTCCCAACCCTTCCCATGCACGTAGCCTTCTTCCTCCTCGTCGCCACTTCCTTCTTCCCTTCGCTCCCTCCGCGCCTCGCTCCCTCCAAGCCTCGCTTCCACCACCAGCGACGGAGGTTGAATCGAGCAACAGAGAGGCCAAATCAAGCAGCGGGAAGGTCTATTCGGTGTCGGTGGGAGGTCGATTCGACGCCGGTGAGTCAGACCACCCCCTCCTCTCTTTCTATTCCGCCGCCTTGGATCGCCTCCCCCGCCTCGCACCGCCTTGTGCCGCTCCGGACCACCCAGCCGCCGCCTCACCTTGCCCGCCTCAGCCCGCCTTGGATCGGCGTTGACCGCCTAGGCGGGCCAAGCGCCTAGAGGCCCGATTGACGTCGAGGCGCGGTGGTTGCCCTACGCCCAGTGCCTAGACTGCGCCTAGGGGAACACTGCCCAAGAAGTCATGTTATATCTGTTAGGAACCTTAGCTTAAGCAGCTACATTGAACAAACGCAAGTCATACACATCATTGGGTGTTGCATATACATCCAGTGAACTGAGTATTGGAGTTTTGGTTACCCTTTCTTTTTCCTGCTTCGCTCTCTCAGGATCCTTAGCATCAAACCATTTTTGCATCTTAACCGTTTTCTTATTCTGAGAATCAACAAGAGCAGTTAATAGGCGATGCGACTTTGAAGACAAGGAAGATGGCATAAATCTCATTTTCCGTAAAAGCCTTCCTTGTGATTGTAGAACTCCCTGCATTACGATTCAAAATTAATCAGCTTACAGAAACCTAATCGTGGATGATGGCGCGAGTGTAAATGAATAAAGAGGCAGTAGGAAACACTGTCGACATTCAGATAATAAATGGTTTACCTTCCCATTCCTAAGAAACAGATGGGACTGATCATGATTCGCTTCATGTACAGATATATCAAGAACTTCATTGCCAATCAGCAGCTGCATGTTTCCATCTTTCCATTTTACAAAGCGTGCATTACTTTCACACTGCAACAAATAAAGGCTCAAGGCTTAAACAATCGGGGATACAATCAACCACCTGGTCACAATCCTCACAAGCTTATACCTAAAAGGGAAGGACAAAAAGAGAAATTTTGGCTGGTATCGTGTGCTAAACACGACAACAAGCAGCTAACCGGAGCCTTAAAATTATTTTGTTTCCAACACAATGTGTACCCATCCATCAAAAAGGCAAAAAACAATGATAAGAAAATAAAAGCACTGTAAATTGAAAACATAGAGAAGACTCAGTGCAAGCATCATCTAAAGGATTTCATAATGCTACTTGAAAAACAATCCACTTACTGATGTAGTGCCATCAGCATTCTTAACAGTTCTCCACCGGACAATATTGTCCTCCAGTCGTATCCTTTTCTTGGTCCCAGATTCATCTGTAACGAAAACATCTTCTTCCACATATGTTTTGGGATCAAAAGGCTTTGGGTCAATCCCCATAATGTTTGACACCTTGATCACATTCATCTACATGATATGAAATCAGTCGGCAACAAATCACTATATAAATGATATGGTTTAAATGTGTAGTCAACTCACTCTGTCGGGTTGAGCTGGTGGCTGCTTAAGTGGAACCACCAAGTTCAACGGTGGACCAACTGGTTTCTCTTTTGCTTTCAGTTCATGATTTTCATCTGAATCATAGTGCATATCTTCATCAGCCACTACATCCTCTGGCTGCAAATCCTTCTCATAGTGCCCTTCATCCTCCATTGGTGATCTCTACAAAAAAGAAAAGAAAAAGGAAATTTTATTGAGTACACCGGGCATCCAAAAAGGATACAGAAAAAGATAAAAGGTAATATATGCTAACATTCATCAAAGATGAATAGAGGCACCGTACTCATGCAGAACACAAGCAAGCAATGAAGGAAAAAAAGGCTTCAATTCAGACAGATTAAGTACCAGCAAATATGCTCACATGAACTACTAAATAACTCTCAGATTTATTTGGGTAAGCACAAAATAGTAATATTGAAGGTAAAGGAATGCAAAAGGTCACCTTATTCTCTACATTTTAAATTACATGAATACCTATATTGATATTCAGTTAAACTAACATGCCACCAAGGTATCATTTGCATGCAGTGTTACCAATGACTAGTAACCAACTAACCATTACTAAGAGTCAGATAACTCAGTGCAGAAAGTCTAAAAAGTGCCACTAGTGGTAATTTTGATTAAAATCCCTGCTGGATTTTGGAATTCCTACATTTTAGATTTTACCTAGAATGGGCGGCAAAAAAAACTTAAGCATTGAATCTCACATGGGAATCTTCATCAATTTCATGTCGAGCACGATAAGGAGCCGGTTCATCTTCATCGCTATCACCAAACACATCACGAACAACTTCATGATCTCTTTCCTCCTCCATTGGCGAGCTGCATAATAAGATTATGATTTTTTACGAGTTACTACACTATTAGGGAGGATCTACATAAGCGAAGAATACATAAAATAAGTCAATACCCAAACAATGAAACATTTAGTCAACCACTGAATTTACTACTTGGTAATGTGAGGTCTAGCAAGCATATAATGTATAATTTAATAAGTATCATTCTGGTTTTTCCTTGACCTTGGTTTCCTTGTCTGACGAACTTCCTCATCTTCATGAGCTTGATCAGCATAGTAATTATCTTCAGACCCCTCAGATTCAGAGGCAACAACTCCCCTTCTTCTCCTAGCTACTGCCCGCTGCTCATAGCCTTCATCTTCACTATCCAAGCCTCTTGCATCAGTTTGCATCATCCGATCACTAAGTTCTCTTTCTGGGGAGCTCTGAACTTTTTCCCCATCACTTTCTCCTTGATCAAGATCAGCGTGATGAGCTTCCGCTTCACTTTCCGCTTCCATCCCAACTTGCCCCTCACTTTCACCTTCTCCTTCTCCTTCTCCTTCAGCTTCACCTTCCCCTCCATTCTCCGCCTCACCTTCCCCTTCTTCCTGGACAAACACATCAATAAGTAAATGGCACATGGGAGAGCTTCATTCAAAGCAAATAGGATTAGAACAGCATACATCAATGAATAATTAGGGCATAAGGGAACCTACAAGAGCTAATCTTTAACTCTGTAGCAAGACCAGCAGAGCATAATGGTTCAATTTTTACATCAAGATAGGTCCATAGTTGTTCCAGATCACTTGCTACAGCACTAAAAATTCCCAGGATATGAACAGATTTATCTCTCTATAATTGACACTAAGTGTAAAAACGAACGACACCACCATAATGCTCCATCTCACCTAAAATTACAATTTTTTTTTTCTACTTCTAGAGTTACCAAGATGTTTCAGTTAGATTTTTCGTACAGTTGATTGGGATTATCGAAACACAAATCCGCACGATTTCTCGAACTACTACGGCCCCGTGAGGCTTCCAACACTTGACAACCCAAGGAACCTAAGCCCTAACCCAGGACGGGGAATAGAGAGCAGGCGAGATGAGTGGGGAGGGGGCGCATACGGAGTGGTAGCCGGAGCGGCCCTGACCGTCGTCTTCCTCGTCCTCCTCCTCTTCATCCACCTTGAGGTGGCGCTGCCGCTGATGCGGGTGGTCGTCCTCGTCGACGACCTCGACGGCCTCGTCGTCGTCCTCCGACTGGTCTCCGAAGAGATTTTGCATCATCTGGTTCCGCGTCTCCTCCTCGACGTCCCTCTCCCTGTCACCGCCCGCCATCGCCGCCTCCCCTCGCGCCCTCCCTACCTCTCTCTCCTCTCCTGTCTTCTGTCTCCTGTCTCGTGTCTCCAGTTCTTCACTCTCCACTATCCCTGGTCAAACGGACGGCCCGACCCGGCTAGGTAGGCCCATTTCGGCCCGGCTACTTTTGTGTAGTGCCAGGCCGGCCTACGGGCTAGGGTGGCGATCTAGGCACAATCGGCCAGGTATTCGTGTCGGGCTGGGCTAACTTGAGTTCGTTTAGTCCGTCGGAATGAAAAAAATTCAAAACAAATCCAAAAAAATAAGAACATATGTAGAATTCAGAAGTAGACATAAAATTTTAAAAAAAATAAGATAATCATATTAAAAACATAATAAAGAGTTTTATCAACTAGTTGTCTCGTTAAAACATTTCGGTGTGTGCATGTGAAGAAGTGTGACGGCGATGGTTTGGGTGGTTGCGTAAGAAGTAGGGGCACAGATGTGTTCGCAAGTCAGGGGATTGCGGTGTGAGATCTTATCCCTGTTAGATTGAGTTCACATGTTGGTGCGTCTCGATGAGAAATTTGAAAGGGATGAGAGAGACCAACCGCACGCACAGGAGAGATAATATTATCTTACTGTACAGAGGTAAACTTCTTCTTTTATTAATTAACATACGATAAGGTAAGATAGTTCAAATAAGATTATCAAATCTCAACATCCGGATAAAAAAAAATCCCACTCTCAGTCCTACCAACCTCCCTCGCTGTCTTTTCCACTAAGCCCAGCCCAGCCCAAAACGTAGAGCCCAGCACAGCGCAACGCAAAACAACACTCAACATTCGCGAGCCCCAACCAAGGATTTGTTTCTTCGCTGTGCCACTAGTCTGGCAGGGTAATCTAAATTACAACGCACCCTCCTCCTTCCCTCACAAGATTCGTCGGTCCTTGGCCTGCCTCCCTCACCCTCTCCGGCCACGACCTGCCTAATCAGCACCGAGAAGTAAATGCTTCGCTTAGGCCTTAGCTAAGCACTGCAAATCCCCTTCCCAATAGGCGGCGAGCCCTCCAAAATCCACATAAACAAATTCGCAATTCGAATCCCCAATTCCTCCTCTCCTCCGCCTCCGCATCTAGGGTTTCGCCCGCCGGAGCCCCATGGACCCCGGCGGCGGCGCCAGGGAGCCCGGAAGGGGCGGCTTCGAGCGCGCGTGCCGTCTGCCCAACACCGTCCACTCCGAGATCGCTGCAGCGCTGCCGCTCCCCACCCTCCCCGCCACGCTCGGCGCCGGCCTCGACGACGACGAGCCCCTCGCTGTCCCCGACCGCCCCGACATGATCATGCAGGCCGCCAACATCGCCTGCATACTCGCCAACACCGACGTCTCCCACCTGTAACAACACACATGTCCTCCCTTATCCCCACTCCACGCCCTCTCTCTCCTTGCTGCCCACTCCCGCGCGAAGTTCCGCGCTGATTTTTAATTTTTGTGTGGTTTGCACAACACAGGGGCTTCACGGAGGCGGATCACGTCGACGTGGATCCCAGCCGATGCTCCTGGCTCTGGAGGGAGGTGCTCAAGCATAACACCGACGCCTTCAAGTTCAAAACCCCCTCCTCCCCAACCTCCTCCCCCGCCCCCTGAACAAGGTAAACGCTCTGCAAATTGAGCCTTCCTTAGGCCATACCAGCTGGCTAGCTAGCTAGTTCGCATCTCAGAATGCTTGGTACTTTTCCGCTCATTTGAAATGGACAGCATAGTTGTCTGGACTTCAAGTTGCTAGCCTCTGCTCTAGTTGCTTAATAGCAGCTTTAACTTTGGAATGCCTGTATGTATGAACAGTACTTTGCAATGACTTGCCTCGGACTGAGCATTTCATGTGCTGCTGTATCGTGCTACTGTTTACCATTGTATGTTGGTGTGAATTTCCATAGTACCATCTCATTTGCTGATGTTGTATCTGCTCCCTAGCACTGTATGTTAGTGTGAACAAGCACAGTTTCATGCCTTGTAATTTGGTAGGAAAAGCTGCTATGTCATGCCATCATATGATAAACTGAGTTTGGTGTATCATTTTGTTTTTCGTGTGCAAAGCAGTTAAGAATATGCTCCTTGGCTTTTAATGTCCTACTGCACGTGGATGGCTGGCTGGGCTCAGTATTTAGTTTTATGACATTTGGTACAACCTTAGCATTTTGAAATACCTCTGTCTTCAGTGTAATTTCCCAATGTGGACCGGATTTTCCTATGTCGTTGAGCTAAACTTGTGTTTAGTCCCTCAATGTTGTATGTCTGTTGATGAGGTGATGCGTACAAGCTTTGCTGCTTCCGTGCCTTTTGGTTTGTGCATGTCTGTGTAGTAGTGCTCAAATGCTTCTAGTTCTATGAACTGGTACGGAAAGCATGGCTTTGGACAAATATGACATGCAGCTGAACACACACGCACAGTTTTAGTGCACAATGGTACAGTCACGAGTAATCCGTTAAATAGTTCACCAATTACCATTGTTACCTGGACATCACATGGATGCTCAATTCCGACATGGACTCTGGTGTCCAACTTGGCAAACTCAGATAAATAGGATTCTGTGGCCCATCTAATATAAATAGTTCTGGTATTATAGTTCAAGTTGCTCAAGTCCCAACTTAAGTGCCAGCGGTAGGTCCACCACTTCACTATGCCACCCAGCCACCTATATGCGCTCATTTGTTGACCTTGTTCAGACCTAGAATGCACGGACACAGACATGCTTGTTGGACACGACACGTATCGGACACGGGATTCACTATTTTCTAAAAAATGACGACACGGGGACACAGTTGTGTTATATATATATGGTATGATACTCCTGGGAGTATGTACTCTCACTTCTCATATACCACTTAAATCGTATGATGACACATCGTTATCTATTTGAGCATACTCCAATAATGATTATAAGATACTCCAAAGTGAGTTCTATGAAAAAATTCATTAAATTCTACCTTTTATAGCAAAATTTGTGTATATACTTCTTTTATATATAAAAAAAGGGTATATAGCAAAAACAAAGAGCCGCAATAAAATTTTTTCAACCAAGTCGCATTGGAGTATCTTATAATTGGTATTTAAGTATACTAAAAGTGATAAAGAAGTATACTATATGTGTTCAAGTGGTATATTGGAAGTGATTATATCCAATATACCACTTGAACGCATATATTATACTTCTTTATCACTTTCAGTATACTTAAATACCAATTATAAGATACTCTAATGCGGTTTGATTAAAAAAATTACTGGGGCTCTTTGTTTTTTTTTTGTTATATACCCCTTTTCATATATAAAAGAAGTATATACATAAATTGTGCTATAAAAAGATGACTTTAATGAATTTTTTCATAGAACTCACTTTGGGGTATCCTATAATCATTATTGGAGTATACTCAAATAGATAAAGTGGTATCATCATACGATTTAAGTGGTATATAAGAAGTGGGAGTATGTACTCCCAGGAGTACCATACCATTTTCCTATATATATGTATTATTTAATGTTTTTCTACGTGTTTGTCAAACAGTAAGTGTAAAATGTAAAGTATAAAGTAGGAATATGCACCTCAAAGATGATCCTCGGCTCCTGACTTCTTCATAAATCATAAGTTCATATTAATACCAGAAATTCAGAATTCCTTTAACCTATGAATAGAAAAAACTTGATTAGTAAATGTAAGTATGTAACATGTAGACTTAATTCTTTTGCTGCTCAACACTTGAACCAGCCGGTTCCATCTCCTAAGTCCTAATCATGTTCAAGCAAAAGTACAAAACTAGTTACCATGGCAGCATGAGTGACGAAATACTGATGCATGACATACTGATACTATGCACCACAGCACAAGCAGCGGCTTTAGCCAAATTTTCAGTTTGCTCAACAGCACAAATTTTCACAACAACAGCAGCACAAGCAGCGGCTTTACACAAAACTAAAATTGGAGAACAAACAAGTAAACAACTCACCGAAGCAAGTCCTTCGCAAAGAAGCAGTAGGGCGGTGTCGGGGAGCAGCAGGGAGCCAAGGACAAGCGGCATCGAAGGGGAGAACCCGGAGTCCGGAGAAGAAGGGCGGCGTCGGGGAGCAGCAGGGAGCCAAGGACGAGCGGCGTCCAAGGAGAGAAACCGGAGTCCGGTGAAGCAGGGCAGCATCGGCGACGGGGAGAAGGGGAATCGGGGCGGGCGACATAGCAGGGGGCGGCTGGAGCTGGCGACGTAGTAGCGGGCGGCTGGGCGTTGTCGGGGACTCGGGGTTGGAAGCAGGGGCCGGGTGGCGTCAAAGGGGAGTCACTCCCGGGGAGAAGCAGCGCCGACGGCGACGGGGAGAAGGGGAATCGGGGCTGGCGGTGTAGCGGTAGTGGAGTGGCGATGAAGCGGCGGCGGGCATTGTCGCCTTGTTAGGAATCGGGTGAAGCGAGGGGCGGCGCGTCGAAGGGATCTGGAGAATGCAGAAGGGGCGCTAGGGTTAAGGCATTAAGCTAGCTAGCTTGGGCTGGGCTACCAGCTTAGCTGGGCCGAATGGAATGGGCCCAAGTGTTCGATACGTATCCTATATGTGTCCGATACGTGTCCGATTTTTTTTCGTGGCTCTAATTTCTGACACGCCTGAAATACGTGTCCGAGCCGTGTCTGTGTACGACATGGACTCGCTGGCCTCCAGGCGTGTCTGTGCTTCCCAGGTTCAGAGTACAATGGTTACATTTTCTCAGACGGAACTAACCAAATGCTTCATACCGCATTTTCTGTTATTTGGTGCATGTATAGGTAATTTTAGTGCTTAAACCTTCTTTTTGTTCTTTTGATGCATATATCACCTATATTTGGCATTAATGCTATACCACCGTATGCATGAACATGCCCTTTTCTTTCTGATAGTAAAAGCACATAGAAGGCCACATACTGAAAATAAGCACCTACAATTGGGGTGGACGATCATTTACCCTTACTGCTCTATAGCGCACTGGATATTTTTTTAAAAGGTATTGGCACATTTGGTCCCCCTACTTTCGTCGAAGTTTAATTTTTGGGTTTATCTACTAGAAAGTAGCTAAAGTTGTTCCCTTTCCTTACAAATATTTGGCCATTTAGGACTTGTCTAACTGGTGTTTGATGATGTTTGATGGTTTGGACAGTGACTCAGAGTCTCAGATTAGGGCTCAGTAGGCTGAGTCAACACAAGTGGAATAGTCAATTTTAGCCCAAGGATTGTGTTGAAAGTGCTTTCCTAACCATCTTGACTCCCTAAAAAATTCCTGCACAATCCTCACACTTCCCAACTTCCGTCGTCCCACTACCACGCGGCTCCATGCATCAGATTTCAAACGTTTCCCTTTTGTGTGTCCCCAAGTTGGTGAGAGGTACTCACCATCTCTTGATCAATATGTTTGCTACGTTGCTCTTGTTATTTGGTCATGGAAAAAAATTACTTGATAAAAAAAAACTGGTTTTGATGCTCTGCTTAATCCCAATCAATTTTGGCTGTAAAGATGCAACTTTTGATAGATAATAGATTTTACTATTTTAGGCACAGAAACAACTGCCTTTTCCACCTTTACATAACCATGTTGCAATCCTCATCATCTATTTCGGCATGCTTGTTGCTCAAATTGGGGATGTGTCATCAGCATTTTGACATGCCTTGTCAATGCCCTGTCAGCCAGATCCTAAACAGACAATAAACTGCAATATATGGATAGCGTCATCAGCGTTTTGACATGCCATGTTAACCAGATCCTAAACAGAAAATAAACTGCACATAGAGGGACCGACTCGAGCTTCACTGAAGCAGCGGGACCAAACCGAGCTTTTGGTGAAAGCAGAGGGACTTAATGTGCGATTTACACTTTATCTAATAGATCCTATTTTAAAGCAACTCCATCCCTTCTATTACTGCACCGACGAATGTAAAGTATACCATACCAAGGATCATCTGGAGTTATTAATTTGCCTTTGAGACCAAGTATAGGCTGTAGTGCATCGGATAAATGCTCTTTATGGGAACACGATAAGCTCCACTTGGTAGCAGTAGGATGTTCACACAGAACCAATTCGTTATAGCCTTGTAGGTTGCCGGTGCAAATATTTCTGTATATCCACTACCAAAAATGCTTGTAGGAAACAATAAAATGTAACCCAATTAATATTCTGATGAGTTGAACCCAAGAGTTACAGTGGTGGGAGTGCATAGCTCCTGGCTCGGGTTCGATCCCCAGCAGTAGGGTTGAAAAATACCCATCTTAGAAAAAACATGATTCTTTTGGAATTTTTTTAATGTTGTTTTTTTGTTAATAAAATTGATGTTACATGGCTCTGTGGAAGTTGGTAGATTGGATGGGGTGTTACTGTTGTAACCCCTTTTTTTTGCACTTCTGTGTATATGTAATGCTATTAATAACTTCTTACCATGCCCGGTGTACCATATGTGAACTTACTATTAAGACGGAAAATTTTAAATCTTTTCCATTTTGGCTGTTCTTAGCCTGGCAATGTCATGCTAGTTTGCCGGTTTTTGCTCTCACTTTCATCATGTCAACTCAAAAGCATTTTAGCAGGGTGCCGATGTTATAGTCTATGTGCCATGTTCTATCTTCCAAGTTTGTTTGTGTTTGAAGAGTGCAAGTCAATACAACTTCTACTCAATGATAACAGTGAAGCTTGCATGTTCATGTGGTTGTGCGTGATCTGCATATTGTTACTCTATTGAGCTTTCTTTTCTCATTGTATGTAATTTTTTGCTACATTGGTCAACCTTTTCAGGTCCCCTTGAAGGTCAGGAATATCAAAATCGAGAACGCGAGAAGCATTCTGAGCACCTTACACCTTATCTGAATAAAGGCCGAAAGGAGCATGTATTTCCTCCGGATGACATCAACTCACACAAAGGACATCTTCATGTATGTTAGATGCCATTGGTTTCTTCTTTTTAATGTTTAGTTCCTTGTGATCGGTCTTTATACTAAGCTGCTTTCAATTGTAGAATGAACTAACACCAGATTCAGTTGCTTCAAAGAAGCCAAAAGCAAGGAAGAAAGAAACCAACAATTCTGTGTCAAGTTCTGGCCCCAGCATTCCTAATAGTCAAGGTTTATTCTTGTTCATCTGTATATGACCCATCTTCCTTCTTTTTTTACTTTAAAACATTCAACTGATTCAGGTTTGGATTATGTATTGTAGAAGTCATCACTAACTTCTGTGAGATGGTTGAGGATTTCTGTGGAAGAGCAGAAAGTCCTGATGATGCAGATGGCGATGACTGGTTATCAATTCCATTGAATGATGTTAAGGTTCTTGTAAATGAAATCACATCTCTTCGATCAAAGAAGATGCTGCATGAGATTCCTATGGATACGCTTATGAAGCTATTACATGTGATAGACCGTCAGATCCGGTGTTCTCAAGGTTTATCGATAGACGTCAAGGAAAATGTGAGTTATTTATAAGATGTGTTATTATTGTTGCAAAAATTATTTTACTTCAAATTTGCATATTGCTTTCTTATTTTTTGTTTTGTTTAGAATTTGTTGAATAAAAGATGCTGCATATTATAGTCTGACAAGTGCTTGGGTGCCTTCAGCCTGATGCTGCAGATGCGGAACCCTTGGTTTTCTCTGCTTTGGAGTCCATTCATGCGGCATTAGCAATCATGACTCACCATGATATGCCAAAGCAGCTGTATCGAGAAGAGGTATGCACATTCTGAGTTCCTTCTCCATCTTGTTATGAAATATCATTGTTGAGGTTGCTGATTTTTTTCTTTTTTCAAAAACTTTGGTTGTACCAGCTTATTGAGCGAATTCTTGATTTGTCACGGCATCAGATAATGGATTGTATGGCTGCAAGTAACCCAACCTTCCGAGCTCTCTACAAGCCAGCTGAAAATGTCACAAATGATGGTAGTCTCAAAATAAAAATACATAATTCTACATGCTATTACTACTATCTTTGACTTTTCATGATTGTGCAGTCACAATTCGCTTTCTAAGTTGGGTGTATACATTTCTGTGTTCTTTGGGCTTTTCATACAATATCATTTACTGGGAGACAAGATTGTCTTGTGTGACTAAAGTTTATTATGCCCTGCTGACATGTATGCACTAATTTAGTGCTCTAGCCATGGTGACCATTTAGTGCTAACTAAACTTATCTGTCATGATTAACTTATGCATACATCACACAGATTGGCATTTATATTTTCTCTTCTTGGTCAAATCTAGGAGATGAAGATGAAGAGGACATGGAAAACGGACCAGCTAGCAAAAAGAGGCGTACTGCTTCTAATTTAAGCATGAGAAAACCTTCTGCAAACAAGTATGTGATCAATTTGTGCTTAATTTTTGTTCCTTTTCTAGTTTTTGATGGGGTATTCCTGGGGTACTAATAGAGTTCAATTTTCCTTTTCTATGTCAGAGTTTCTGCTTCTATATATTCTGCTGTGCAGAAACAATGCTTGATATTGGGCCTTCTTAAGGAACTCCTCACAACGGTGCGCTTGTCAGATAGTTGTATTCTGCAGTTAGCAAAAACCTGCTTTACTACATTCTTGGTGGACAATATGCAGCTTTTACAATTGAAGGCGATTGGTGTTATTTGCACGGTAGTTTTTTGTTTATTGGCTCAACCATTTTCCGCCCTTTCAGTTTTTCAAAGAATTTGTTTCCTTACTTTTTTAATCCTTACACAGGTTTTTTCATCATACACACAACACAGGAGTTACTTGGTTGATGAAACACTTCAACTTCTTCGTAAGTTACAGTTTTCAAAAAATGCTATTAGAACTTACCATCTAGCAGACGAAGAACAAAAGCAAATCCAGATGATAACAGCCCTGTTGGTTCACTTGGTTCAATTTAGTGCAAATGTTCCTGACAGCTTAAAGGGAACAGTAAATTGGAGCACGATCATTGATGCCTCAGTTGATGCTAGTTATCCAGTTAAATGCCATGAAGCAGCAACAGAGGCTTGTTGCCTTTTTTGGACCAATGTGCTTCAACGTTTCACTGCTGCTAAATCCCAAGATATGTCAGAAGCCAAAGGGATTATAGAAAATCTTGTTCAGGACCTGCTAATGATACTAAACTTGCCTGAGTATCCAGCTGCTGCTCCTATACTTGAGGTAAATTTCACTCAGCAGTGCTGTTGCTAAATTTGAGACCCTAAATGTAGGAATGAGCCGCTGCTGGCATTAATGCATTGTTTTTTTGTTGCAATTCACAACTCTTTTAATTAATTTAGTAATGCCCTTGAGTACCCTTTAATTTATGTACAGGTTCTCTGTGTGTTGCTGCTTCAAAATGCTGGATTGAAATCAAAGGACACTTCTGCTCGCTGCTTTGCTATTGATCTTCTTGGTGGTATTGCATCAAGATTGAAGCGTGATTCTGTCATGTGTAGCAAGGAGAAGCTTTGGATATTGCAAGAGCTTACTGATGCAGATAATGATAGCTCGAAAATCTTGAAAAATAAATGCTCTGTTTGTCTTGGTGGAAGGGGAATACATATGGCCTGTGATGTCTGTGGAAGATGTTTCCATTCAGACTGCATGGGGGCTGGTAGTCAGGAAAACTTACAGCGTGATTATGCTTGCCCCTTATGCTTTTGCAAACAACAGCTCAGTGTGTTGCAGTCGTACTACGAGTTACAAAATAAAGAAAATGGTAAAAGAACTGCCTCGCGTAGGAAGAAATCTGCTACACCTGATGAGGTGACAGCAGTGGATACTCTTCAACAAATACTTTTGAGTTATCTCCAGGAAGCTGGGCCACAAGATGATGGGAACCTGTGTACTCGATGGTATGTTGTGTGGTATGTTAGTTTTGTTTGTCCAAATGGCATTTGAGATTGATTACTATTTTGTGTGCAGGTTCTATCTCTGCATGTGGTACAAAGATGACCCTCGTTGCGAGGAGAAGATTATCTACTATCTTGCCAGATTGAAATCTAAGGAGATTCTGCGAGAGACTGGCAATGATTTGGTATTACCCAGAGACTGGGCTAAGAAAATTTGCTTGGCACTTGGCCAGAAAAACTCATTTTCCCGGGGGTTCGATAAAATTCTTGCCCTCCTTTTGGTATGTGATTGCTTCCTGATGTTTGATTTTAGTTTAGTTAGATGCTGCTGAGTTAATACCCAATGTTTTCTCAGGCTAGCTTGAGAGAAAATTCTCCTGTAATAAGAGCAAAGGCCTTAAGGGCGGTGAGTATATGTGAACTTATGAAGCTATATGTTGTGCATCATTCTCATTTGGACACTAGGCATCACTACCTGGCACCTAACTCCTGTGTAGGTCAGCAGTATAGTTGAAGCTGATCCTGAGGTCTTGGGTGACAAACATGTCCAATCTGCTGTTGAAGGAAGGTTTTGTGACTCAGCTATTTCTGTTCGTGAAGCTGCCCTTGAGCTTGTTGGAAGGCATATTGCTTCACACCCTGATGTGGGCCTTAAGGTCAGTAGACATACGAAGTTATCTTATGGCATATCCTTGGGTGTTAATGCGATTAACTTTACATCTTTCCATCACAGTATATTGAAAAAGTTGCTGAACGGATAAAGGATACTGGAGTAAGTGTTCGCAAACGTGCGATCAAAATTATCCGTGATCTTTGTGCTTCAAATCCAAACACGGATACAAGTCATGCTTTTGTGGAGATTATTTCACGTGTTAATGATGAGGAGTCAAGTGTACAGGTGAGTTTATATCAAAAACCATTGACCGGTGCTCGGGAGTCGGGACATTACATCACTATTGTGAATTTGGTATTGCAGCAGACATGTTTATATCAAAGGTTGATTGTTATGTGTTTAGGGGCTTCAACAATTGTTATTGCCCATAAATGTAAGTATTGGTAGTTAACTAGTTACTGTTACATGGGAAATTCCCTTGCATTTTGCAAAATCAAAATAATCTGCAGCAGGAAATTTTTCTATTACATAAAAGTAAATAGGGGAAGTTCTTGATACACGAAAACTCTCTTTTCTTTTGCAAAATTTAGAGCATCCTCTTCTGTGTGATTTCCCCCCTTTTTTATGTAGAATTTAAAATATCAAATTGATAGTCAGATTCTGATGCCTTAAAATGTAAAGCTGAGGAATAGTGGTTTAGGATATCACAAAAGAATGCTATGCAACATCTTTGGACCTGCAAGATTTTAGTTCCTTTATTATCGTTGTTAGTTAATTTAAACAGATCTTCACCTCTTTTTTTTTGTAGGATCTTGTATGCAAAACATTTTATGAGCTATGGTTTGAAGAACCAACTGGGAGTCATAAACACTTGGTTGCTGATGGTAGTTCAGTTCCTATGGAGATTGCAAAAAAGACTGAGCAAATTGTTGACATGTTGAGAAAGATGCCCAATCACCAACCCCTTATTACCATTATAAAACGTAATTTAACTCTCGATTTCCTCCCACAGTCAACTAAGGCATCAGGCATTAACTCATCCATTATGGCATCACTTCGGAAGCGTTGTGAATTGATATGTAAACGCTTGTTAGAAAGAATATTGCAGGTATTTTCTGACCAGAGTTAAACACTATTTAATTTTGCATAATCGAGATTGATTCTTACACGTGTTTGTTATGAAGGTTGAGGAGGGAGCTGCTAATGAGACAGAAGTCCATGCGCTTCCTTATGTTCTTGCCTTGCAGGCATTTTGTATCGTTGATCCCACCCTATGCACTCCAGTAACTGATCCTTCTCAGTTTGTTGTGACGCTTCAACCATACCTTAAGAATCAGGTGAGCATGGGTTTCCTTCTGTTGAACTTTAGTTTGCCATCTCCTCCTGTCAGAATAACTTTGGGCATCACATGAACTTCTTCACTTTAGTGATCATTTCAGAAGCAAAGAGAATGAATGTTTAGCTAGCGTTAGGAAGAATGTTTAGTTGGTATTTCTTGATTTCTTCTATACTTTGGTTTTGTATGTCATGTCCATGAGATTATATGATTTATGGTTTCCTGCTTCTCTCCTAGCCTCCTATTGTTCTCTGAAATTATATATTCAAAGGGAGATTATTTTAGCTTCAGTATTTTAGACCGTAGCTTTCTAACTTAAAGCCAAGTTACGATTATATAATATTTAGTAAGGCATCTTCCTGGTGGGTGATGATTAAATTTCAGCTCCTCACCTGCTAGTGTTATTTACGGGCAATTCCTACTTTCTGACAGCCAGGGCTCACTGATGTCCTGTGGCTTCAAACCTGTACCCTGTTGCTGCGCATTCCTTCCACATCGTATTGTTTGTCATGCTTCTCTGCTAGTTGTACTGCAGACATGAGCATATCTGTGTTTATGTTGGAAAATTCTGGTGCCATGTGTAGTAGGTGCCACTGTACTAGAAGTCTGAAAACAGCAGAGCTTGGGCTTTGATTGTGCTTCTTAAAAAGCTGATGCTCTTGTTGATGCAAGCAAGTAAAATTTTTGTGCTGTGCGAGTTTGCAACGTCTTCTCCTGCTACAAATTCATTTAGTTGTGTGCAATGACATTGCTGAGGTTTATCTTTTTTGGAAGTGAATATAAGGGTGTTTATGGCTATGTGAATAAAATATAGATTGCCTCATTTATTTTTTCACTACTACCTTTTGCACCCACTCCTGATCTTCTATATCCACAGGTTGACAATAAATCATCTGCCCAGTTGCTTGAAAGTATAATTTTTGTGATTGATGCTGTTCTTCCACTCCTGCGGAAGCCACCGCAAACCGTGGTTGTAGAACTTGAGCAGGACCTGAAGCAGATGATAGTTCGACACTCTTTTTTGACAGTAGTACATGCCTGTATCAAGTAATTACCCTCAATTTTCTCTGATGAGCAGTATTGATGCATATGTCCTTGACTTTTGAATATGGCTTCTTGAGAATTCATATTTCACAAGCTCCTGTGTTATTGATGTGGCATGGATGGGCTGTCTTATTTGTATTTATCTGATTATTGAGTGCCCTTTTAGCAACTTTCATAGCATCTCTCTTATATTGTCTCATCTGTCAATTTTCTTTTAGCAACTTTCACAGCATTACTTTCATCTAATAGGGCGAAAATGGATTTTGTATTGAGTGGATCCTAATTCCTAGCAAAGCCATATCTGAATCCATTTTTCAAAATAAATGTGGATTATAATTTGGATAGGCATGGGATCAGATATGGATTTTAGCTAAACTGTTACAGATTTTATCTAAAACGAATAAGGATCATAGATTCATAGGTAAAAAAACCGCTGGTTACCGGTTTTCCCGGCCGGTTCCGGTAAAAAAAAACAGACCGAGATATTTAAATTCAAATTTGAATTTTTGACTCTATAATGTCCTTCCTCAGTTGGTTTAGGCATTGTTATGATAGATTATGTATTGAAACATTAGTTTTAGTATATTTAGGACTTTTAAAATTGCATTATTCCAAATTTCAAATTGCTAATTACAAATTTTCTCTATTTTCCGGTATTTCAACCAGTTTTTTCGGTTCCCGGCCGATAACCGGACCGGTTACCGGTTCCGGGAAAACTTCAATTCAAAATTTGAATTTTTAAATTTGACCGGTATTTTTCCGGTAACCGGCTGGTTACCGGTACCGGCCGCTGGCCGGGATTCCGGCCGGATCCGTTTTTCGATCCCTGATAAGGATGCAGATTGAGTTCGAAGATAAATATCCTCACAACGTTAAATAGGTCAATAACATAAATTTATCTTTTATGACATGATCTGAACATTTATAATATTTCAAAAAAGGCATTTAGTTAATGAATGTATTTTTCATATATGAATCCTCACCATTTGTATGTTGGGGGGTGGGGACTTATCTAGTTAAAATCAGACATTACATGCAATAATGCAAACCTCATTTGGTTCAAGCATCAATAATTGAGCTTACTTGGTTTTATGCGTATTTTCTTGCCTTGAAGCATTCTTGTTTATTTATCTCTATTTGCTCATTTTCATGAACAGGTGCCTTTGTGCCCTTAGCAATGCAGCAGGTAGAGGTCCGAGGTTATTGGAGTACCTTGTTAACATTTTTTACAAGCATCTGTCTGGTTCTAATTCTGATAGTCAGGTATTGTACTTTTACTTGATTAATTGAGTGAACTGCAAATGTATCTAAATTTGCTATGTATGAATCTTATTTGCACAGCATGGTTTTTTCTCTTAATTTACACCCTATTTTAGTGATCCATGCTTTAGCTGTATGTCTCGAAACAAATGTCACACCATAACAAGCAACACTATATGAAGTATGATTGAATGAGCTTCTCTTCATGTGGAACTGTGCTTTCTTTTCTTTCCATTGTTGGTGAATTGTGTATATTAAAATATTTAATCCATAGAATAGTTTCAGAACAAGTGGTGTAGTTATATATTGGTTGATACTTGATAGGGTTGTATGGTATCATGAGGCATATAATTTGTCGAACATGTGCTATTGAGGACAGTTTTACAATTGCATTTATCTTGCATGGGAGATGAAACATTTCTTTCTTTTTCCCTAGTTTCCTGTGCTTGCAATATAATGTAGCTTTGTTATAGTTATCTGATCGTTTGTCTTTTTGAAACTCAGCTATTGGGTCGCTCGTTGTTTTGTCTCGGGCTGCTCCTTAGGTATGGTTATCAACTGATGGCAACATCCGAAAATCAACTTGATTTACCAAAGATTCTTGACTTGCTCAAGAGAAGATATCTTCCCAAGGAGGATTTCAGCTTGAAGATTCGAGCTTTGCAGGTGTGTGCTGAGCATTAATACACTTAATACTCCACTTAGTGACACTGGCAACTAGAGACATAAAGTGACTCTTTAACATTTCTACATGACTGTGTGTTGCTTTAGTTGTTTGGGGTGCTTGCATATTTTTTATATGAATTTTTTCTTATTGAGTGACAATTTCCATTTGTGCATGCAGGCTCTGGGATACATAGTTATTGCAAAACCTGAATTTATGCTACAGAAAGATATCCTAATTCTAATAGAGGCGTCACTATCTTCTGGTGTCGATTATAGATTAAAGGTATAGACATTCTTCTTGTAATGGCATCTATTCCGCATAGCATTTTTTTATAATTGGACCTGCTTGTCCAGATTCAAGGATTGCAAAACCTTTATGAGTATCTCCGTGATGCGGAAAGCCAACTTACCGCAGAGAGTACTGGCAAGCGTCCTGTACACTATGCAACTAATGGAGGAAGTGAAGTGCCTGTCGCTGCTGGTGCTGGAGACACCAACATATGCGGTGGTATTATCCAATTGTATTGGAATTCTATTCTTGAAAGATGCTTGGATACAAACCATCAAGTTCGTCAGAATGCACTGAAGGTGAATTAGGTTGATGTCACATTTTCACACACCCCCTTTTTTACTTTATAATAGAAAACAATGGTTGTTGTTTTTCTTTTTGTAGATTGTTGAAATTGTTCTTCGCCAGGGTTTAGTTCACCCCATTACCTGTGTCCCACACCTTATAGCACTTGAAACTGACCCGCTGGAGGGGAACTCGAAGTTGGCTCATCATCTGCTGATGAATATGAATGAAAAGTATGGTGATCCAATTTTTCATGATTATGTTTCTTTTTTTCAAATAAATTCATCTGATCAGTTGGAGTTGTTTGCAGGTATCCTTCATTTTTTGAAAGCCGCTTAGGTGATGGCCTACAAATGTCATTTAGATTCTTCGAGTCCACAGTCAGCAACCATAACATGGTCGCAACAAACATGAAATCAAATCCAATTGCATTTGTTAAACCTGGCATATCTAGAATATACCGTCTTATCCGTGCAAATCGAAATTCAAGAAACAAATTTGTGCACTCAATAGTCCGCAAATTTGTGTCTGACAGCCGGAGTTACCCCACAATCAGCTTTCTTGTGTAAGTAATTGAAGTAAAATTATGCCTGTTGATCCTTTATTCTTTGATGGGTATTCGGCTCTCAAGTTGTGTAAACATTGCAGATACTGTGCTGAAGTTCTTGCCTCTCTCCCGTTCACATGCCCCGATGAACCACTTTACTTGATCTATGATATAAATCGAGTTATTCAAATAAGAGCTGGAGCAATCGAGGCAAATTTGAAAAATTGGACTTCCATGTATCAGCAGCAAGATATGGTGGGTGTGCTGAGAGACACTGGCGATGTTATGCATGAGCCTGGGGGATACTCTGACCAGAATTTGGCAGATGTTTCTCAAAGGGTGCTTAACAGTCCATGCAGCACGTCAGGTGTGGACATGGCCAAACTTCAGGTGAGTTAGAGAAGTTCTGGGTGCAATTATTTGAATAGAGTATGTCAATATACTGATGCAGAGATGCGTGTAATTTTGACATGTTTGCATCTCATCATTTTCCACTAAATTGCCTTTTGTTTTTAGGAAGATTGCCATGATGCAATAGCTCTGCAGCTCCTTCTCAAACTGAAGAGACATTTGAAAATTGTCTATAGTTTAACCGATGCCCGCTGTCAGGTATGCATCGCCCCTTGTTAGGAGATTAGTATTCCTAAGACGCATTTACATGACACAAGATTTGTTTCAAATTTCATTACAGGCATTTTCTCTAAAGGATCCACCAAAATCTGGTGAAACAATCTCCAAGCAGAATATCCCGCTTAACATTAACAACAACATCTGTTTGCCGAGCTGCCTGCAGGATGTAGCACGTGTATACCAGGTAGTACTGCTGAACCTTTAGATTTCCTGGCAAAATAAAGTTTTATGGTTTATGGTCTGGGATTTGGTGGACACCTTTCTTAACATTTGATGTGACTTGTGATGCACAGGATTTCAAGATATTGCTGCGAGAAGATTCCATGGACTATGGAATGTATACCGCCACGGTCCAGAAAAAGCGTCCAACTCCGAGAAGCTCATCGAGAGTTAGGAGGCCAGTGGCTGTTACAAGAGGCCGCAGTGGTGGTGGTGGTGGTGGTGGTAGTGATGACGACACTGACGATGAAGACTGGACTGGCGGGCCTAGAGTACTCGACTTCAGCGCTCAGGCAAATAATGGTGGGCGAGTAACAAGGCAAAGGGTACAAGTATGACCGGTGTTGGTGCTTTGTACATTGTAGGAAATTTGTAGTTGACAGGGGACTTAGGTGGGTATAGGTCGTTTAGGGCTCATTAGTAGGAGTAGTACATAGAAGCAGAAAGGAAAGGAAGATAGCTTTTACTTAGATGCCATTAATTTGGAGCACTCCTTTTCTTGCTGTGCCCATTTCTCTTCTGTAAGTTCTATCGGGCTTTGGCAAAACTCAAAAACAGGTTGTGCTCCGTTTCTGATTCAATGTAAAAGAAAGGGTTTCTTTTGCTTTCATTCATGCTTGCACTTTCTGTGTACATGTGGTGTCATTGTTTTGCCACGGCATTGTGTGTGTATTTCAGTTGAAGTAGGATATTGATCACTGCAGCAACACCTGATAGTAAGCGTTTTCTGCGTGGTTTTTATGATTTTAACTGCCGTGCACGGGAATAAATTCTACCGGGGAGGTCCTCCCCCAGAGCCGTTCGATCCTCCGTTCCACACATGCGTGCTACAGTGAACATTTCACGGATGAACCGGCTCTGAGGTGAGGCACTCCCCGATCGAATTTATTTCCATGCTTGCACTATGCATGGCATCGTGAGTCATGTCATTTTCTAGTGATTGTGTTGTGTGTATGATCAATGAGGCAGCACCTGGCGATGTTTTATCCCCGCCATGCTCGCGCTATGTATGTACTACTCCGGCACGTCTTCTAGTCAACGGAGTTTTGTGTATTTAACTTACTAATCGATTGGTTCTGGTATTAGAAATTAAATATTTCGTTCTTGGTGTATTGTGTACCTTCAAGAGCGGTACACATACACCTCACAAAATAATATTAAAAGTAAAGTTATACAACAATATTGCATTACTGTAGTCACAAAAGATTACACACAATTATAATACAACTTCAGTTTTCATACATACGGCCGATCGACCGACCAAATAGCAATAATAAAAGTTAAGTATGCAGCGGAATAACAAAAGCCATAAGATGACACAAAAGAAAGCTGACCGGCTGTCCTTACCCACGAGGCAACCTGACCGGAAGCCCACCGAGCTAATCGTTATCCTCGTAGACAGTCTCACAACGATTGACCCCTTGGGGATCAACCTCCTCTGAAATTTGCAGCAACCGGGTTGAGTACAAAGTTGTACTCGCAAGACTTACAAGTAAAAGAATATTTAGATGCATTCATGTATCAAAAGAATATTACTACACTAAACAATTTTTAGTATAAAGCAACATTTCATTTGAAGTACAAGTAATAAATTGAAATGGCAAGTGAGTAAGTATTTTTGATACTTTAAATAACAGCGAGTAAAAAATATTATACAACATTTAGGAACATAATAATATCCTGGAAGTGACTTCCCAACAGCCACAACAAAATAACACGAATTACCTATTCATACCACCCGATTCCAAGTTTTAAAGAAAATGTTGAGCCTAATTCTTGCACGACCTAACTAAGCAAGTCCATAACCTAGGACGAGGCTATTCAAATAAATTATACCATGCAGGGGTGTACCAATGTACCCATACGCTAGGCCACCTCTTTTGCCTCCGGAATAAGCACACTTCCTAAGGTATGCCAGCAAAGCTAAGTCCTACGAGACGTTTCCAATATAATGTATTAACAACGAGTCGCCCGTATGGATGGAAACCCATACGTTGTGTCGGAGTCATAGTAAAGCCTTAGTCGACTACCCCTCACGGGTAAAGCGTTGGACAACTACAATGCCCCTCGAGGTGAAGAACCTACTGGGAACTCCACCACCGCACACACATAACAACAAAACATTTTTTTAACAGTAGGACAACAGCCAACCTACGACCCGGAGCTAACACACGACAAAATACTAAGTCAAGAGAGGTCTCATATCCCTCTCATGTGGTTAGCACGCAAAAGCACTTGGGTCAGTGACACAAGTAATTCGATCCTTATTGACTCGGGCACGAGCCATACACCCAATAACCGCACCAACAACCGTTTGCCCGAGTCCAAATCATTTTGTTTGCATTTTTAGTTTTCAAATTAACATAGCACAAGGTTCTAGATATAGCATGATTAAAGTATTTGTGTGATCAAGGACACAGTCGATAACCGCCTAATTCTATCGGAATCTAAGCATAGCTAGGCATCCATTCGCATAAACATGTATAGACTCTATAACATCCACCGAGCACTAACATCAGCGGGGATAATAACTTAGGGCTAGTGGAAAGGGATAAATATTTGCTACAGCTCATGCATCTAATATGAATAACTACCTCTAACAAAAAATAGTCATTCAAGTTGAACATGCATACATAAAAGTTTCAAACAAGATATTCTGTAACGAAATTAATAGGATCAAGATGATCAGGGGGGCTGCTTGCCTTGTTGAAGATAACTGATGAGGACATCCCTCCTTCGGATACACGTGCTACACAAGACCTTCCAGATTTGGGTGTTGGACTACAAGGTCCTATGACAAGAGCTAGAGCACGTGACTTAATCTATCAGGTAAAATCGTTTCTAGGGCTGAGTGTATTATTTGAGAACTCTATGATGCTGCCTAATGGAGATGATTCACTTGTACTCAGAAATCTAGGATTACGACCACTTCAAGAAGGCCTACGACCAGTTCAAGAAGGTCTACGACCACTTCAAGAAGGCCTACGACCAGTTCAAGAAGGTCCACGACCAGTTCCGCAAGGCCTACGACCACTTCAAGAAGGCCTACGACCAGATGACTCGTTGGGAGCACTCTACGACCAGAGAGGCGAGCACAGTACTCGTTGGACACAATCTATGACCAAAGATAGCATGGACTCCTCAAGACCACCCTAGGACCAGTCCTACGACTAGATCTTCGACCAGAAATACGCGACACAAGGTGCTGCGTCACCGTTTTGGAAACTAATAAGACTTTGTAAACGTGACGAGATCGGAGTCCAGGTTGTGTACGCCTCATCCCACGGCCGCACAACCCTAGGTCGACCTCCTCACGTCCCCCTATATATATACAGTAGCCGCCGTAGTTTAGAGGCGGGTTTTTCTTAGATTATTCTGCCAATTGCAGTTTCGCCGATTATCGGTTTGAGGAACCCCACTTGTAAACTTCATCCATATCCGCAATACAATTCAGATTGCATCTACCTTGTTCTTGTGAGTTGCTTCGATTGCTTGCAGGAACAATAACCTTCGTGGTAAGGTCGATCGCGTGCAAGCGTGGTCGATAACGACAGGCGTGCGGGTGTAGCGAATTGCGAGGTGACGATCTGTTGGTCGGAAGCCTCAAAGCGTCAACGTCCTCACGACGAACCAAATCGAACCTATCGGAAGATCGGGCCACCGTGACTCATCAATAACCCTATTGCTGCTGTCGAGAATAACAATCGAACGCAGTCGGATCTTTGTAATCTAACGTTCGAATACGAAAAGACAATAAGAACACATAACACCAAATATATCAAAAAAAATCAAATTTATCCAAAATGCATGAAAATTGTACAGTGGGTATATTATGATTTTAGATGAATTTATAAATAAAAATTATTTTATTTGGAGTTTGTATGTGGAAGTTATGACCTTTGGTAGATCAAAGGGAAGAAAAAAATTAGAAAAATTGTAATATATAACTATTCATTTGAAAATTATGTATTTGGCACAAAAAATCAGAAATGTGGTGGAGATAAAAATTACATGACATGATAGATAATAAAAATTTATAACTAGAATAACTTGGTTCTCCTCATTTGGAATTCATATGATTTTTTTGAAGTTAAAGCATTTTCTAGTATAAAAATAATCCTATTCCAAGTACAATATAAACTATTTTTTCTAGGACAGTAACATGTCCAAAAACCATGCCATATTAAAGTTCATGAAAAATAAAAATTACCAAAATTGGTTTAACTGGATTTGTAGTTAAAATAAATTAGTTATGCATTTTTTAAGTTAAAATAGTTTTTCAGTTCAACAATAAATCATTTCGGAATTTATAAAAGCATTAAATACTTTTCTTACCGAGAAGAATCTAGCCACAGTCGCTGACAGATGGGGTCCAGTGCATAGTGTTATTTTCTATTTAAATTTTGAATTTTAATACGGCTTGACATGTGGGACCTACGGCCGGTTCATAGGTCTATAGTGTGCATTTAAGTTTCCGGGCCCAGATGTCAATCTCATATTTCAACCGTTATTTAACCCTCGATTATTGTGCTCGGTGCCATGTGTAATAGAAACAATATTTCATTAAGACAACCATCAAATAACTAAGCAATGATTAATAGTTAATGAATAGGATTAGCCGTAAACGCCCAGATACAGTGTTGTCGGGCGACCCGACAACAGAGTGATGCGCTCGCCGGCGCATTTCCAGCGATTCCAGCCATGGCGGCGTGAGCCAAGGGTATGAACATAACTACAAAAGCTATGCGCACCTAACGGAAGTGGTTTTGGCGGCTGAGGTGGGCTATATCGGCGGCTAGTCGGAGGAGAGCGATAACGAGCTACGTGCATCACATGCATGCAACAAGGAGCTCTGCATTGTGCCTCTACGCGGGTGCTATAGTATCTATATGGTCTAGGGAGGCTACCTGAGCGCTGGAGAGAAGTAGAGATGACTAGAGCTGGCTTGTCGTCGTTGAGGTTCACGGCGGCGGTGAGATTTAGCGGAGAGGGTTACCTAGGCAACCATAAAGGCAATGAGTGGTCAAGGGAGCTTAAATGAGGTCCAAGGGTGGTGACATAACAAGCAATCGACAAAAGCTCACCAAGCCGGAGCTGGAGACGAAGCAAGGGTTTTTGGCTGACAAACTAGGAACTTTGAGATCCGGAAGCTCCTGCCGTGCATTGATCAAATTAGGCGAGGGGAACTCTTACTCATGCACAAAGGCACGATGTGACACACAAGACCGAGGATAATACTCACCGAGCACGAAGTTGGCACGGTGATGTCCTCGGGTGCGCGCTCTAGAAGCCGTTAAGACACCTCTGCGTTCCGAGTGCTACAAGCAATGACAAGGTCTCGCATTAGCAAAAATGGAGACGGTGATGGTCGGAGACGAAGAGGGAGGCGGAAGCACAAAGCTTACCCGAGAGCTGAGCATAGGAGAGCCACTTCCTCCTCAGTCACCGAGAGGAGGAATGAGTTGAATGGAGGCGGGAGAGCGTGGTTAAGCCCAGGAGAGACGGAAAGGGAGCGGTGTTACCGAGCGAAGGTCCAGGATAAGTCGCGGAGGGCGGTGGAGGCGGCAGAGCACGACAACCCCGTGGCGCGCGGCTTCTGCCCAAGGTTGAAGACGACGCTGACCGCGTGGGCCCAGCGCGTCAGCGGCTCAAGGCGAAGCGGTGCGGCGCGGGTGCAGCTAGGCGGTGCGATCAAGTCGAGTTACCCCCGGTCGGACTCGGGTCTGGTTCGGGCCTGATGAGTAGTGTGTGGCTTGGAATAGTGCCAGGGTTTGAGTTTGAAATCCAGATTTGACCAAAACTCAACAGGTTTGACCAAGGATTTAAAAATAACAAATAAAATCTAAAAATTCTGAAATTATTTAGGAAGGTTCCTGGTATGACCTAGTAATTAAATAAAATTTTAAACCCCATTTCCATAATTTAATTGCTTATTCTTAATGCTTTAACCGCAAGGGTTATTCAAAAGAGTTTTGAATTTTCTTATGGTCAATTTGGTCTCAAAAAATTTGGGAAAATTATATTTATTCATGATAAATAATATAAGAGTTAAATAAATTATTTCCCAAGGATGATAATAAATTTTTACTTCTGTTTTCTTTTGAAGCTTCGATTTGAGTTGTGTGTTTTCTTTGATTTCAAAATCTTCAAATACAACAATTTATGCAAATGCTCCAGAAATCCAATGCATGTTGAAAAGTTTTAAATTTTTTTACGTTTTTGTACATTTGAAATACAAACCCAAGATTTTGGATGCTACAAGTCTTATAGCTTGTGCGATGGTTCTACGAAGGTAAGCATATTAGGGCAAATGCTTATACATAAGTGTTTAAAGAGATATAATATAGTCACGTAATCAAGAACCCATGTAAAAGTCATTCCTTCCAATACAAGTATATCTATTAATTAGATAAGTTATATACATAAATATATGTTAAGCACCGATATCTAATTAAACATCGACCTACAAAATAATCACCTCACTTGTCATATGTAACAGAAAAAATCAGTTTCATTTCACTAAGCATCTCTCTAAATATCCGCGTGGTCTTAAAAGACGGCGAGGTTACACTTGAAGCATACCATCACCTTGGACTTGTTATTCTTTCCGAACGATAATCCTGCTCTTGTCGTGGAGGACGAGGACATGCAGGGTTAGTACTTGAGACTCCAGGTGCTGGTCAAGCCTAGCCAGGAAGGAGAAGGAACCATCAACTCCAAAAATTTCTGACTTGTGAAATATCCATGAAGAAACGGTAGGCATGTGTACAGTAGACAATATTTCCCCTCATGACTTCACCTTTTTTATTGGGAATGCCTAGCGCTCGGACGTACGGTCCGAGCGTTAGGTCCGTACGGCACGTTCCGTCATTGGATCCTATAAGGTTCTCTATAGCCGTCCATCTCCCTGAAACGATGGTCTACGATGGTGACGCCGCGAGGAGGCCCGTGTACCAGCCCAGCAGCCGGCGGCGGTTCCGATAGAAATCCACTAGGCAGCCCAGCATTGGGTAGCTCCTCAGCGCATGGTGGTGAGAGCTGCAAGTGCTGCAACCTATTGCAAAGATATGGAAGCAGAAGGAGTAGAGCAAGAAGCAACAGCAAGTCACAAGAGGCAGCACGTAGCTGCAGGACTCCAACTCCATGGGTGATCAGATCAAGTGAGGCAAAATCATCAGGCGAGTTCTTCGAATGTTCGTCCCAGCATCTAGAAAGATCAGATGTTAAGAATTTTTTGAACAAGACAAATGTTGCGAACCATTACGAAAAATGTTGCGGCCCACTTAAAACAATGTTGTATACTGTTCTTTTGAATGTTGCATATGTAAAAAAAATATATTGCATCTGAAGTAAAATAATGTTTCATCAATACAAAAATAATGTTGCGCACTGTTCACAGCAATGTTGCAAAAAAAATTCTTCCCTAAATTGACTCTTTGCGAGTTCTAGAGTTTGAATATGTGTGCAACATATGATGAAATCAAACACGAAAAGGAGGAAAGCATCTGAAAAGCTTGTCGCGGAGGAGCACGTACTTGTAGGACAAGCACGTGGCCGGAGGCGAGTAGCAAAGCTTGTCGCAGAGGAGGCCGAAGGAATGCAGGAGCATGTTGGCCTCGCTTCTTCACTAGCGCTTGGGAGCCAATTCATAGCCGGTGATGTTGGCGAAGTCGAGAACGAGGGAGCCGCCGGCGAGGGGGACTTGGCCGAGGCACCTCGCCAAGGATGCCGCCGCTGGCAGTAGGCCTCGGGCGGTCATGCAGCTTTGGGGGAATCTGGAGATGGGAGAGATGATGAAGGTATTTTGGGAAGAGAGGTGTTAAGAGAAGAAGTAGATGGGATGTTGTGGCGAGGAAGATGAGAGGATGGTGGGTTTGGACTGGAATGGTGAAAGGATAAGAACAGATGAGCCGATAGCACATCCGATTTTGATCGTCTGTCCGTACGTATGCGTCGTAGCGTTTTCCTTTTTTATTTGATTCAACGAGGACTTATCTGTTCTCCCTGTTAGGTGAGGCCAATGTTCTGTACACAGAAGTCGGGGATGTTTTCTCTTCTATTATCTAAAAAACCTAACATTTCGATTAAACCCCGTCGTCAAAAACTCGGATTACACGGGCATGAGCATGACAGAGCCAATCAGCAAATAGCTTAGCTTTTCACCGTCTGCCTGATTCCCATGCCCGCTTTGTAAAAGAGGTCAGGAAAAGAGCATACAGTAAAGTTTGCTTGCTGCGTTGCTGCCATGAGCGGAGGGACGCCACCTGACGCTCTACCAGAAGTGCGCCGACGTGTGTGATTTATGCCCGAATCTAGCAGTTTTGACGTGTCATGTCTATTCATCTATGGACGTACGCTTCTTGTTATCTCAGTGCATCTTTGTCTTCTCCTTCCTTCCATCTGTGCTGTGAATCCAATGATCTTTGAGCGGGTGTGGGGTTGAAGCTGTGATGTATCCTGAAAACCTTCCAGATCAACGCCAGTTTTGCCACTGCTGCTGCTACACCAGCTCATGCATGTTCCTTTATTCGATCCCTGCTTTCTCACCAGCCAGGAGTGACACGGATACCATTTTGTGTACTTGTATTGCAAGACTGCTTAGGATGTATTTAACAAGTCGTAGGCGCCTCTCCTCTCTGCATACCAGAAATTAATCTCCCTCTTCCACAAAGAACTGAACTGGTAATTAATTCCCCCTGATCCCGTGCAGACTTCTGATCTCATTTGTAGTTTGTGTACTTCCCTGAAGCTCGACTTCTTAGATCTGTGTCACTATGCTGTAGTTGATGACTGTTGTCAGTTACTCTACTCACACTTTGGTCTTCACTTAGATCTTAATGTTTCAGCTAATTTTTCAGGTGCACACACAGCAGCACATAGTGAGCAGCAGACAACAAGTGTACAGACCATGGTGAGGATCTGCTGCATAGGCGCCGGCTACGTCGGCGGCCCGACGATGGCCGTCATCGCGCTCAAGTGCCCGGCCATCGAGGTCGTCGTCGTCGATGTCTCCAGGCCGCGCATCGACGCGTGGAATAGCGACCGGCTCCCCATCTTTGAGCCGGGCCTCGACGAGGTTGTCATGGCCTGCCGAGGCCGGAACCTCTTCTTCAGCGTCGACGTCGAGCGGCACGTGGCCAACGCGGACATCGTCTTCGTGTCCGTGAACACGCCCACAAAGACCCGCGGCCTCGGCGCCGGCAAGGCCGCCGACCTCACCTACTGGGAGAGCGCCGCGCGCGTTATCGCCGACGTGTCCCGCTCCGGCAAGGACAAGATAGTCGTCCAGAAGTCCACCGTCCCCGTCAAGACCGCCGAGGCCATCGAGAAGATCCTCGCGCACAACGGCAGTGGCGTCGGGTTTCAGGTTATCTCCAACCCGGAGTTCCTGACCGAGGGCGCCGCCGTCCAGAACCTGCTCAGCCCCGACCGCGTGCTCATCGGCGGCCGCGAGACCACCGGCGGCAGGGACGCCGTGCGGAAGCTCAAGGACGTGTACGCGCACTGGGTCCCCGACGATCGGATCATCACCACCAACCTCTGGTCGGCGGAGCTGTCCAAGCTCGCCGCGAACGCGTTCTTGGCGCAGAGGATCTCGTCAGTGAACGCCCTCTCGGCGCTGTGCGAGGCCACGGGCGCCGACGTCTCAGAGGTGGCGCTCGCCGTCGGCAAGGAACCTCGCGTCGGAGGCCAGTTCCTGAACGCCGGCGTCGGGTTCGGGGGCTCGTGCTTCCAGAAGGACATCCTGAGTCTGGTGTACGTCTGCGAGTGCAACGGCCTCCTGGAGGCGGCCGGGTACTGGCGGCAGGTGGTCGCCATGAACGACTACCAGAAGAGCCGGTTCGTGCGTCGCGTGGTGTCGTCCATGTTCAACACGGTGGCCGGCAAGAAGGTGGCCGTGCTGGGGTTCGCGTTCAAGCAGGGCACCAGCGACACGAGGGAGTCGCCGGCTATCGACGTGTGCAGGGGCCTGCTCGGCGACAGGGCCCGGGTCAGCGTGTACGATCCGCGGGTGAGCGAGGAGCAGATACGGAGGGACCTGGCGCCAGCGAGCCCGACGGCTGCGAAGGCGCAGGTGAGCGTGGCGCGGGACGCGTACGCGGCCGCGCGGGGCGCGCACGCGCTGTGCATCCTGACCGAGTGGGACGAGTTCAGGACGCTGGACTACCGGAGAATCTTTGACGGCATGGAGAAGCCGGCCTTCGCCTTCGACGGCCGCAACGTCGTCGACGGCAGCAAGCTCAGGGAGATAGGGTTCATCGTCTACTCCGTCGGCAAGCCGCTCGACGCCTGGCTCAAGGCCATGCCGGCGGCGGCCTAGCCTAGAGCCAATGCGCGACTTCGTTAAAACCAGATTCGTTAAGAGGATTACACGGGAGGGAACGCTAGCTGCTGTGCTGTACGCCCACAGAGACAAAGATGACTGGCATATATGGGTGCCGACATCAAGGGCATCCTCCTACTATATCTACCGTCCAAATCGCATCGAGATTGATGCGCATGCATACGCTCCACGTGTATTTATATGTATTTCAACCCTTTTCCATCTTTTCTAACAACCGTATTTCTACACACACAACCCCCCACACACACACACCACCACCACACACACACATCGAGACGGCGGAAGAGTTATCTTGTAGCATGAGCAGAATATCGAATTCTGGACTATTTTAACCTCGTTGCGTAACAAAAATTTCAAAAATAGCCCCTATAATTCTGAAATTCCCAAAATAGCCCCCTCCTGATTTCTTGTTGTCGTCGGACGGCAACAACTTACTTGGTGCCGCCACACGATGGCGGGAGTCAAGTTGTCTGCAGTCGGGTGTTGCTGCCCCAGGGCAAGACCCCATGTGGGCCAAAAATAAAATTAATTTTTTTAAAAAAATAATTAATAATATTTGTTAGACCATTTTTTAAATATACAAAATGAGCTCAAACAATTATAAAATTTTTTGTGGAGCCTCTTGAGACAGTGTGTCTGCTTGTGTAATATTTTTGAAATTTTATGCATTCTTATTTGTTCTCCAAAATTCTTTAAAGTCTAATGTATGTAGGAATTTTATAATATAGCAAATGAGGTCCAAAAATTATAAATTTTTTTGACAGACTCCCTACACAGTGGACTTGATTGTGTAAATTTTACATAATTTTATATACTCTGAAATTGTCTCGACAAATTCAGGGTTTAGGTCTCAAAAATTAGGACAAGATGTTTCAAAAATTAGGGTTTCATGATTTCATGTGATTTGAAATGTGTGAAGTTTGGTACGACATGACTACTCTTGGCTGCTATGGTTCTTGATCACATTTCTTCTGTACGGTGGAGTTAAAGCAGAGTACAGACATCTCATTCTTTGGTGTCATTTTAAGGGCATATCTGAATAAGATTTTCTGACATCTCAATTCAATTGCAGACAAACGAGGAGAGGCGAGGAGCGACGATCGAGGCGGCGAGCGTAGCGGCGTGGGCGGCGCCGGGACCGAGAGGGTTACGACGGACGTGGTGCAGGAGCTTCGCGGCTACGCCATCCAGACGTACGCTACGTACTTGCGGTGATACGTTCCGCGCACTAGGTGGAGGCTTAGTTGGCCAGCGCCGCAACGTCCAGTGGACGCCATGCACGACGACATCGTACTAGCTGGTCCGGACCATCACCGGCCGGCCCGCCTCGACGAGACGGTAAAACATTCTTCGCATAATTTTCGTCCGGCAACACTTTTCGTACTTACTATCGGTTTTCTTGCAGTACTACCGCTTGGAGCGTATCCAGCGTGAGAGTGCTGAAGCTCTACGCCGTGGAAACAACAGCACCTTTGATCGTCTCCTAGGCGTGATGCGCACCATAGGCGAGGACGCGAGGGCTGCGATTAGATGCATAACTTGTGGTCGTCATAGCGACGTTCACGCACAGCATCGCGTACACGGAGGGCACCCTCCACCACCTCCGCCCTCGGCACCTCCGTCGACATCGCCTCCGCGCGCTGTCGCACTCGAGTCGTCGAGCTACGAGCTACGGCCGCCGCCCCGCCTCGGGCCACAGGTTTGTCATCTGTCAGCCGGTTCTTGTCGTGAGTACCTTTGAATGCACTCATTTCGGACGTATCTAACATTACCCTTTGTTCTTACAGCACTTGCGAGGGGACAACACTCTGTTGCAACCATCGTCATCATGGAGAGAGGCGCGGGACAGGACTTCCTCACCGGCGCTGTGTTTTTGCACTCCACATGCCGACCCTGATTCACCGCAGCGCGGGGACGAAGGGTTCGGCTCATTGACGCACGACGTTCAATCACACCTGCGGGAGCGCGACCAGTGGTTCGGCGACACGTATGGCTCAGACTGGCCAGGAGGATCCTCCTCCACGTAACAGCCTACTCAGGTACGCGTGAACGTAGTTACACCGATTTTCCTGTTGCACAAAACCAATGACTAACTCACCCCCTACCCTTCCCGCAGGAAGAGCACCATTGGGTTGACGATATGCTTAGGCCTCAGCTGGACCCCCACGATGAGATCACCCCAGATTCGCCTCCCAGGCATGGCCCCTACTACGGCCTTCGAGACGTACGCCGCTCCCCGGACAGGTCACCTTCCCTGAGGATCAACTACGCCTCCCGGCAAGCGACACGACGATGCGCCCTAACTAATGTCATGGTCGTGTAAAACTTGTTATGTAATGTCGTTGTGCATTCCGCCTTTGTGATTTATGTAATGTCCCTGTGCATTACGACACTGTGATTTATGTATGCAAAATGTTCTCCAAAATATTTAGTACAAACGACAACTCTACCTCCCGATTTTAACTTACTAAACCTTAAAGACATAACGCAATGCTGCCCCACGATCCCTCCTCGGCCCCGCTACCTCGCGGACGTGAATTTTATTCAACAAAATTACAATTTACCCGCAGGCTATATATATGCATGATTTGGCTGCCATTGCCCTCACTCTTCGCTTCTTCTTCTCCTTTCTTCTAGTCTTAAACGGGATGTCTACGGCCTCATCAAACTTCCGAGTGAGCAGCAATTAGAAACACTACGGCAGCACTTGGTTTGCCCTCGTTGCAGGGATCCGGTGAATGTGTTTACCTCCCATACGCCAACGAATCCATCCTGAGTGTTCATGAAGTGTTCAAATCTTACGGTAACTTGTGCATGATCATCCCCAATAAACTTCTTTCCAAATAGCATGTTTTTCACTTACAGTTGCAATTATTTTTACAGAACACAACGTGTCGGTTCTGGCTATGGGCTGATGAAGTTGTGCCAGATGTTCGAGACATTGCAATGCAAATTGCTGCCTTGCAAGAGGACACCCATTGTGTTGCCGCATTTCGTCAAGTGCCTCAACCATCGGATCAAACGATGGAAAATAAAGATAATATTCTTAAAAGACTGGATGGAAGGATAGAAATGGTTGAGAAAATACTTCAGAAATTAGTTAACATAGCTAGTTTAGTAGTTTTTCTTCTATTATTTCTTGTTCTTGCCAAATAGAAGTTCAGTTTTAATAAGATTGTAATATCCACTCTTTATCTATAGATCCCTGCACTACGTGATGTATGCCTTTGCGGCGTTGTTGTACTCGTTTGTATCATGTATGCCTCTATCTAATTCCGTTATGAATACTTTGCGTGCGAATTAATCAAACCCTAATTTCCAAATCCTACATTCCAAATTTTTGAGATATAAATCTGTAACATTGCAGATAATTTCAGAATACTTAGTTTTTACAATGGCAAGACGCGCGACTTATCTTGCAAAGCAGGACGTGACCACCATCTGCAAAGTAAGACGTAACAACACACTGCCTCGGAGCCGCTATGTGGCTACCGCAAGTGGATCGACCTAGAGATTAGCCGTAGTAGGCATGCGTACTTACATGGTCCGGAAGCTCGTGTCGCAAGTTACCGTAGTAGTAGCGCCCATGACTAAAGAATTTTGGAGAACAAATAAGAATGCATAAAATTTCAAAAAAAAATTACACAAGCAGACACACTATCCCAGGAGGCTCCACAAAAAATTTCATAATTGTTTAAGCTCATTTTGTATATTTAAAAAATCGTCTAACAAATATTATTAATTATTTTTTAAAAAAAATTAATTTTTTTTTTGGCCCACGTGGGGCAGCACCTGGCAGCACCAAGGTGCTGCCCCCGGGGACGGCAGCAAGTACAGGGAGGGGGTCATTTTGGGAATTTCAGAATTATAGGGGCTATTTTTAGAATTTTTGTTGCGCAACGGGGCTAAAATAGTCCAGGCTTCCAGAATATCCTGTTGCAATTCTTTTACGTCTATTTACAAAAAGCTACCCAACTTTTGTTTCCTTAACATTCTTTACTTCTCGCCACTTCACACTTGCAGAATTAATAGCTTTTTTAGAATGCGAGATTAATAGTTAATGGTGACAAAATATGTATAAAACTAGTCCAATGTCCGTACTTTGCTACGGATTAAAAAAAAACATATCCTGTCAACCGTCGTCGTGCTCAGTCTACAATGCAAGTGATCCGTCAGTAACCCCTTCTTGGAAAGATCGATGGAATCTTTGGGCTTCTTGCACACAAACTTAGACAGTTGGGGTGTGGGGAGAGTGGTGAGGAGACTATGGGTGGTTAACCGTACGCACGGGGGGAACCGAGAAAGAACGAGATCCGACAGCTCACATCTCACGAAGAAAGATAGATCTAACGGCTCACATCGCATGAAAGATGACGGATCGCCACTAATTCTTTCTTTTAAGTAGTAAAGATATATAAAAATACATATCCACATATCAAAGTCACTATTTTTTCAATATGTTTAATGACTACGGATTAAAAATATATATTACCCACTGTTGCTATACTCAAATGCACCGCACCATTGGTCCGGCTAATGCTCGACCCAGCTCCGCCCTTGCCTGTGTCGCGCACAGGGATAGAAATCCCGGTCGGTTACAGTCGGTAACCGGCGGTAACCGGACTTACCGGTGGGTAGCGGGAATCTAAATACGGTGGGTAGCGGGAATATAAATACCGATTGGTTTTTCCGGAGTTTGCAAATACAAATTTTAACTTTTGATTTTCAGAAGCGAATTCATGTGAAATTCAACCAGGTTTTTCCCAAAAAAACCGGTAACCAGCCGGTTTTTTTTGGCTCCCCGGCATGGATGAAAATCCCGATCGGTTACCGGCGGTAACCGGTCTTACCGGTCGGGTCCGGTAATGGAAAACGCGGCCGATTTTTCCCGGTTTAGCATATTCAAATTCTAGTTTTCAAATTTTGGCTTATTTTTAAGCAAATTCAAACGAATTTCATCCGATTTTTTTCGTTAATCGGCCGATTACCGTTACCAACCAGTCACCGGTAAACTGGCTGGTTCCGAGTTTTTTATCCTTGCTCCCCGGCGAGATCTCCCCCGAAAACGGTTTTTCAATCCCTGGTCACGCCTACATGCCCACGACTCCACCGTCGTGCCCGGCCGAGCTCCGTCAAGCTTCATTCCTGCGCCGCCCTACTCGGCAATGACAAAGAGTATGTATGATCTAGTGGTGGCAATTAGGGGGGGGATGATATAACGAGGAGGGGACGAGGCACATTTATGAATAGGTTTTTGTGAGAGGGATGAGGAGGATAAATTTTGTTAAAATTTAATTTGTTTGTTCATTTTTTTCAGTTTTTTTAGTATTATTAGGGACGTCTAAGTGAGAGGTCTTTTAGTATTTTGAAGTAGCAAAGATGTCGAATTGGGTTTTCTCGGGATCGGTTAAAAAATAAATAGGTTGGGCTAGTATTCTGGCCGGACCCAAACCAATTGGACCCGACCGGGCAACGCAAGCACGACCAGCCGAGCCACACACCAGCGGAGCAGCGAACCACTCGAGTCGACGGCGTCGATCGGAAGGGCCGTCCGGCGAGGCACCGCGGCGGAGGGGAGCCTCACCACCGCGCCTGCGCAGGCAGCGCGGCGATACCTCCACGGCGGCCCCGCCCTCAACGCCCCCTAGCGGATGAACGGGGACGATAAGGTGAGGATCGCCGCTCCATCCCCTCACCTCCCACTCCTTGTTTCTAGGTAGTATGTACATCTCATGCGCTTGCCTTTGTTGGAAAAAAGGACACCCTTCCGATAAGCAAGAACTCAAACTGTAGCTGTGTTACTCCAAGCAGCAATCTACCTATGTGAATTCAATTTACTCACATTTTAAGACCAAACCAAGAGCCTCAATGACATTCTCTGTCAAGAGAACTCGTCAAGGCACGCACCAAGAACAAGTGGGCCAAGTAGAACGAATATGCTACCCAAGGATTATTGGATTTTCTTATTTCATATTCCAAATTTCCATTTACTCCATCGAGACCTTGAACCACTGGGGATCAGAATTAGACTCTCCATTTGGACTGTTCTTAGTTTTGCAGAGCGCAATCCCGGAAATGATCAAATGCCACAGTGTTTGGTTCAATTCACTCGATATTCAACAAACAAGCAACAGATTGCAACCCATTCACGCAACCAAAGTTTCCCCAACACAATCCCAGCGATTGACACAGTACAATTATTAAAAAAGATGGAGAAACCTTATGTTTATAATGAACCATCTCAAAATAAAAGGGCAGCTCCCATATACGTATTTGCAACAAATTGTGACTGAAGGTGACTAACAGATATATCATACTATTTAGGCTTAGATTGGTTAAAGAAATGAAGTATCTGGTGATATCTAGTTTGATGGATTCTGCTGATAACAGTGCAGTAACAGGGTGTCGTCAGATATTCACAGGGCACATGAGTAAACTTGTAATCAATATAAAATTATAGCTAATGTGCCCTACAATGCTTGGGAGATTAAACTAAACAGAAGAATTTTACAATCCAAGAGAAGCACCGGCAAACTTCATTTGTCTTACCAAATAGAATTAAACTTCATTTGTCTTACCAAATAGAATTCTTAACGTCTGCTGTGTAAGAGGGTGTATGAAACTGCGATGAAATAAATGAAGAAACACCCATGCCACCAAAAATGCAGTGTCCTAACAAGAACTGAACATTTGATTCTAGCCAGCCAGTTATCCCTGTTTCCCCCCTCCCAACTGCGGTGATCTTACAACAACCAAGTAAAATCCAAAGGAAGATTGCATGCACTTTCAACAGTAGTAGAAGAAGAAGGAACATTAGCAAATAGCATCAACAATGCTCAACAATACATCTTCCACAATTATCTGTCAGAAGTCAACTTTCTACAGACTTGCATAAAGTGAAGATAAAATCTAAGATGTGTCACACCTAAGATGGCATGGGGGCGCGGCAGCTACAGAGCGGGGGCGCGACGAAGCTGACGAATGGGCACGCGGGAGCTGTGAGTCGGCGCCTCGGCTGTGAGTCGGCACGCGGGAGAAAACGAGGGCAGCAACGCGGCGCGTTCAAGTGAGCGGGTGGGCGTCGTCGGTGGTTTTGGGCCTTGGGAGCCTTGAGGCCTGGTCGTGCAGGGTGGAGGTCGGCCAACCGCAGCGCACTGGCAGCAATCCAATAACCAGCAGGTTGCACTGCAATGTCTCCAACAAGTTGCATTGCAATGTCCACTCATCTCTCTCACTTTGATAGGATGCTTCTTCTTTGTCGTCTTTTGTTCAATCTATTATGTTCAATAACTTGGTAGTAAATTGTTGAGTAAGATTCATTTGAGGTATTCTTCGATGTGCTACCTTCATCTTCACATGTTTGCATGCGAATTGTAGCTGTTGATTCCATTCAGTGTCATATACTCTTATTCAGGGCCGGAGCTGGGCCTTGGGCCTCCCGAGCAATAGCCCGAGGCCCAGCGAAAAATTCCCATGTGAAACCCAGCAGCTAGTAAAAATACCATGTGAAATTGAATTTGGGTCAAAACTGGCTGGGCCGACCCGAGACCTGGCCCGGCGCCAGCTCCACCCCTGCTGTTATTAGTACGATTGCAATATAGTTTGCGTATTGATTCTTTTGATTTTGTGTAATATTCTTCCGTCATTGTGTAATATTCTTCCGTCAACACTTGCTACTCAGCCATTCCTAAAATTTAGTACAGTCCGCTAGGTCCGCCACCGAGTGTCGTGCTAGAAGGCTAAGCGAAGTTGCAACAATGTGTAAGGTAAAAACACGGCTCGGAACAAGAAGGTACCTGTTAAAGTAGGTGTGGTAGGCACGGTTTGCCTTGAGCTTCTCAACATCATCAACGAGGTCTTTCTGCATTTTTCATCCGCAATTTATCATGACCCTTGACCATCTCATCCTTCTTAGCCCCATCTAGCTTCGCGAACTTGGTATTGGTACACAGACAAACAAAGACGGCCAAAATTAGGGGGAGAAAGGTACTTTTTTTTTTTGCGCGCGCAGAGAGAGAGAGAGAGGCGAGGAAAAAAGGGGCAAGATGGCAACGAACGTGATCGTCGGCGATGTTGCGCGGAAATCTTCTCGTCAGAGCCGACCGGGAGGAGAGGGCGCGGGGCAGGCCTGATGAGATCCTCTTGACGACGACGGAGCGGAGAAGCTGCAGCGACATCTTCTCCTCCGTCCGGTGCCGTCCGTCGTGCTGCTCGCTCGCTCGCTCGCTCTAGGGCTTGACGGCTTCTTCGGTTGGGTGTGGCCGTGTGGGCGACAGCAGTAGCTGGGCTCGTTGGGAGGGCCGGGACGGTAAAGTCGTAGACGAGGAGGACGAGGAGTCCGCCGCGGACTCGAGTTTTCCTTCTGGGCTGGACTTGTCCAGGCCCATTGAAAATTCAATCAGGCCCATTAGAAGAGGGGAGATAACCAGAAAGTTGTGTAGCATCACGCCCCCAGATTGATGGAGAATTAGCAGAATTAGCAGTTTCACCAGAAAGATGCAGAATTGGTAGTTTCATCGTATACCCTGCGAGGAACTGCTGCCCTGCCAATTAGAGCAGCAGAGGGCAGGCATGGTAAGGATGGTGCAAACAGTTCCCAAGACACGCTCGATGGAATGCTTGACGAAGCCACACATAATTGTCAGACAGCCTATGTCCCCTAGGGTTCTTGTGATGTGCTCAGCTCAGGAGGGAAGAGAACTTCTGGGCACGGGGCATCTTTGAAGCGTCTGCGGAGCTGGTCATGGCGCCGAAGATAGCTATACAGCCGAGGTGTCGAGCAGCCAAACAAGGAGGCCATCGCCCAAGGCCGTGGGACTCGATCCCATGAGACGCACGGCCAAGATCTCGCCGGCGGGAAGCCACCGTTGCTTCAGTCCTAATACACAGCATTCCCTTCTTTCCCATTAATTTCGTCGAGATTGCCTCGGATAGGCCGCATCCCCAAAACAAAAAAACGATTATGTGGATACCATCATACCAATTCGATTCCCCGAAACGTACGGGGCAGGACAAAAAGGAGATCAAAAGCAAAAAAAGATTATGTGCATCGTTTCATCGTATCTTGCATATATAGCACACTAGTGATAGAATTAGAAGCTAAGATCGATGAGATAGAATAACTAATCCATGTAACCAAGTATATAGGGATGAGTACTTGGTCTTTCTAAACCACGCAAACAAATTACAGATGGATTAACTCCTTGTGTACCATTGGAATTTCGTGAAATCTATGATCGTGTCTCTTGCGCGTGAAGTCAAAACCCACATGAAAGTAAAATAATGAATGGCACATAAAGGATAAAAGCAAGCTTTCGATGGCATATAAAAGAATTCATCTATTACAGGTTCAGTGCCGCGTGCGTGCATGGACAGAAAGGAACACCCATCCAAGTCCCAACATTCCGATTCCATCCACACAAACACAAGATCAAATCAAACTTTCTATCCATCTACTTACAAAAGCCAAGAGGGCCAAGCATATACACAAAGTCGCGGCGTTCATATGCTACATTACGTGGAACAGCTTTGCCCAGATCCCTTGTACACCGGAGAAAGAATGAAAAAGAAGATGCTACTCCGTTCACACATGCATGCCTTTTTTCAAGCTGAATGACAGAACTAAGGTGTATGCCTGCCGACAGCAGAATAAGTGATGACCATGAACTATTCTTGCTACTCTTTGTCACAAAAAAAAGAGAGAGTAATAATAATGTAGAACCGGGCCGGATTACATATCATAAATTAGAAATTGCGTAAAGCATATAAGAAGGTTTTTATTATTTTAAACTATTATACACTACTATCCCATGTTTAACCGCAAAGGTCAGTAGAGTTGTATGTACCACCGTCTCCAAGTCTGCCGATTGATCGATATCCCTTAATTAATTACCCTACTAATCCTTCTCTCTGCCCACTCAGAAGCAACAACTCGCTGATCGATCAAAGTAATTGACTGGCCAAGAATTAAGCTACAACCACCTAGCTAGCCACAAACCCTTAGAATGCATGCATGCGTGTCATTTACGTCATCTATCCATGCCTCATTGCCGGCGGCACCATGTCATCAAGAAGCCCCTTGTCGACGGGAACACTAGCCAGCGACGATGACTGCGTCGACACGGAAGTCAACGACGACATCGTCGTCGTCGTCGTCGACAACGGGTAGCTGCTTGTCGCCTGCAGCTCCTGGTTGCAGTGCAGCGGCTGTAGGAGCGACGACGACGACATCGCCGGCGTACAGACGAGGGGGTCCAGAGCCGGAGGAGGAAGGTTTTGGTGAGTACTGTGCATCTCCGGCAGGCTGTTGTAGAGGTGGTGCGCCGAGAACGCCATCTGGCCAGCGAGGGCGGCGGCGTGGACGTGCGCGAGGGCGCCGGCGCCGCTGCGCGGGAAGGTGACGGTGTGGTGGCAGTGCTGGCCCTCGTAGGTGGTGATCACGACGGAGGGGTCCTCGGAGGAGCGCTCCAGGCGCTTCTTCACCGTGCACTTGCTGTTGGTGCATCTGTAGTAGCTCCTACATTTATGTTGATAAAGAAATCCAATGTAAAAGATTACTACAACAATTCACTCATGGCAAGATATAATTGTGTGCATTTTTCTGGAGAAAACTGAGAAGTTGATTGGCCTAGCTTGCTAGTTAATTAGCAGCATTTTCTTCTGTAAAAGAAATTAGGGGGGAAGGAATTCATCAACTGAAATTAATATGCATCTAGCTACTTTTCAACTCTTCTATCTTTACAGGTAGATATAAGATATGCATGTATGATCCGGGTTAAGTACGCAAACTACTCTCAAAATAATATGAGATGCAAACTACTAATTAGTACTGTATATGCATTCATCAATTTTGCATAGTCAATTAATTAGGATTCGACCGACAACGTCATAGGATTCTCTATTTCTTGCAGTACAGTACTAGTTAAGACTTAAGAGTGAGCCTAGAGTTCAAATGTACTCCATATGATCGATATTTTTTCTTTTTGACAAGACCGATCGGCATATATAGTTATTTAATCAGAGATAAGTTTTAAGTAGTAACTGCGCCACTCACTTCCACATGCATCGAGTCAAGGCCAAGGAACTCTCATATATAATTTTATACACCTCAGGAATAGATTAAAGCCACGCATGTTTTATATGTGATGTCCATGCATGTTCAGAAACTAAGAGAAAAGCACGCATGCATGCGACAGGCTCCTTGCTTTCTTTCGGCAGAAGAAAACTACTATTAGCTAGTACTAGCGAGCATACCCACATACTAATTTATGAAGTACCGTGATGTTCATTATGAAACGATATTGGAGTAGATACACCACTACTTAATTAATTGCAAGTACTTTAATTCAATTCGCATATTTATTGTGCACCCAATTCATCGTATGGTATTGTACTCAACTACTCATGCACAGTGTCAGTACTACATGCATTGGGGATTTGGGGTTGCACTCTCAATCTTAACATCTTAAATGTACTGAATTAAGTATAGGTAATTTTTGTTAAAATTTTTTTTGGGGGGACAGGATATATATTAAGCATACGAAGCATTTAACATGCGTGATCGATCCATCAATAGATATATATGGACGTAGTATAAAATAGCCGAAAGATGAATAGGTGAAATACCTGGGGTAAGGGCTGTTCTTGACGGCCTTCTGGCCGTACTTCCTCCAGCGGTAGCCATCCTCGAGGTGGTCGATCTCGCTCTTAGTCATGAACGCGAACCGCGGCTGCCGGGCGCGCTTCTGCCCCTTCTTCCCCGATGCCGGCTTGCTCCTGCACGCCACCATTATACGTCGCAGATGCATTATTGAGTTTTGTGTAAAAGTTCAGTAACAATTAATTCAACACTGCACGCACATGAACATGAACATGTGAAAATGTATGTCAATTCGCATGCATGCAAATTGAACATGTGAGCGCATTGCAAGAATGCGCGTGCTTTGCGTGCAATGAACATGACTGGCAACGACGTGGCAACTTGATTAGTTCAGTACTCGTGGTTTAGAACAAGTTAGGCCACGGTTAGGAAGGGGGGATTTTGCCTAACTACTGTGGGAATTGGAGTGTTTTCTGCGAAACTTTGGTGAATTTTTTGTATTCCAAGCGGGGACTAGCTAGTAGCATGCAGCACGAGATAGAATTTCTTTCATTAGGAGAAATGTTGGAGATCAAATTTAGGCAAATTATTATAAACAAATTAATTAAGTAGGAGCAAAATGGCTTGGGCGCAACTGGTTCCCTCTAAAAAACAAGACTAGTAAACGATAAATTAATTTGCACGAGTTTCCTACCTAGAGGCGCGACTCGTGAAATGTTGATTCTTCCATTTTAGTAATTATTCGTAGCCATAATTTCCGATCTATTTTGCGTTTTCACATCTGGAGTTTAGCACTCGGCCACGAAATGAAAGGAGATAGCTAGAAGGCTGGCATTAGTGAGCACAAAAGATGAAATGACGCGATGGAGGAGTGAATTAATCAAGAAATGCAACGGAAATACGCGTACACGTACGTACATCAAAGGCAGTACGTGTACAAAAAAAACTACCACTGGCCTGGGCACTAGCCAGCATGCATCCAAACAACCATAGCACAGACTAAACTAAAATAAAGACGAGGAGAGAGAGAGAGAGAGAGAGACTATTAAGAGAGGAAGAAAGCGCGTGGTGTTTAGCACGCAAATCCCGGCGCAACGTCCGACGCAAATTAACCACACACGCACAAGACTGAATTGCCCCTGTCTCTCTCTGTCTCTCACCGTCTGTGAGATCACGTGTAGTATTCCAAGCAAAACAAAAACAAAAAAGCACACTTAAAAAAAAACAAAAGAACAAGAGAGAAGAGAAGATCTCAGAGAGGGAGGAAGAATTCCAAGAAGAAAAGAAAAGGGCAAATTAAACTTTACCGTACTTTTGTAAATTTTGCAAAGCTCGATGGTAATTGCGGTCTTACCACTCACTTGCGGGGGAGAGATGAATTGATAGCCAAACAAGGAGCGAGTAATTAAGCTGAGCTAGCGCAATTCCACTTACGCTGCCTCCGTCGACGCGGCGGCTGGCTTCCCGTCGGCGTCCTCCGGTGTGGCGCCGTCGTCCGTGGAGCTCGACAAGGCGCCGCCGTCCACGGACCCGGCAGGCGTCGCCGCCTCCGACGCTGGCGGCGGCGTTGCCTCGGGCGGATCCAGCGGCGGCAGCTCCCCCGCGGCGTCGAGCCCGGCCGCCCAGCCGAGCTCCGCGAATATCGCCGAGGACTCGGCGTACGCGTCGCCGGAGAAGGGCCAGTCGCCGACCCCGGCACCGGCCATGGCCAAGAAACCCACCGCGAGATCCGTACGTACACCAGCTGAGCAGAGGAGCAAAACCTTGGCCTCGGCAGTAGCAGAGAGGAGCACGAAGCTAGCTTTACTGGCAATAATAACTGGTCGTTTCTTCTCTCCGCTTCTTGGGGCCCCGTGGCCTTTTTATCATCCACTCCAATTGTCCACTCCCTGTGCGTTTATTTTATTTTACTCTCCTGGCTTAGTACGAGTATATACCAGTATTACTATTACTATTACCATAATTAACTACTACGCGATAAGAGTATACGATGTTTTGGATATAGACACGGTTTTTAATATACAACTTTAGCTATTACTTTTTTATAGATATATCTATAAAATTATTATATTATATAAATATTTTTTTATGACTAATCTAATACTATCATCTCCACATGACCCTCTCTCTCTCTCTATATATATATATATATATATATATATATATATATATATATATATATATATAGGAAAATGGTTTGGTACTCCTGGGAGTATGTACTCCCGCCTCACATACACCACTTAAATCGTATGATAATACCTCTTTATCTATTTGAGTATACTCCAATGATGATTATAAGATACTCCAAAGTGAGTTCTATGCAAAAAAAAAATCATGAAAGTCCATGTCGGTGTATTAGAACCGATCTTACGTAAAGATTGTTTGATTCGGGGGGTCTCCTAGAGATGAGATCACGCAGAGTGGATTGACACGGGATGTTTAGACAGGTTCAGGCCTTCTCCGGAGAGAATAATAACCCTAATCCTGTGTGTATGGTATTCTTGATGATCAAGTAAAAGACTAAGACTATTACAGAGAATAGCACTTGTGTTTCTACTTGACTAGCTCTTGTTCGCTGTCTCCTCCCCCTTTATCCCTCTGATTGATGCCCTTATATAGTCGTGAAGAAGTAGCCGTTTTGTCCTGCGGGAGATGCGCCTAATTAATCCAAAGAACGCGCATGATGGCGAGAATTACCGGCGCCTCGGCTTCTTCACGCCGTCCGCAATTATCTTCCAGAGATAATGGGGTAATTACACACCATTAATAAGCGGAATAATAGTGCGTGCAGACCGTTCGGATTCCTTAATCAATTGGACCCACTCGCCTGTAGGTTTGATTATAAGGTGGTCGTAGTTTACCTGGTCGTAGAAGGACTTACGACCAGGTAGCAGTCGTAGAAGGACTTACGACTATGTAGTGGTCGTAGAAGGACTTTCGACCATGATATAGTCGTAGCAAGACTTACGACTATAGGGGTGATTGTAGAAGAACTTACAATTACTTGTTAAGCCTCTCCCTTATAGATATAAGGGGTACTTCTGGGGACTATGTGACATCATATTTACCTATAATAAGAATTATAGATAAAAGATAAAATGAGGATTATTAGATCCTCGTCAGTCCACTTTTTATAGAAAATTTATGTGTATACTTTGTTTATATATGAAAAAGGTATATGGCAAAAATAAAGGACTCTAATGAAAAATTTTCAATCAAATTGCACTGGAGTATCTTATAATTGGTATTTAAGTATATTAAAAATGATAAAGAAGTATAATATATTCGTTTAAGTGGTATATTCAAAGTGGGAGTATGTACTCCTGGGAGTACGAAACAGGCGTCCTATATATATATATAGGAAAATGGTTTGGTACTCCTGGGAGTATGTACTCCCGCCTCTCATATACCACTTAAATCGTATGATAATACCTCTTTATCTATTTGAGTATACTCCAATGATGATTATAAGATACTCCAAAGTGAGTTCTATGAAAAAAAAATCATTAAAGTCCACCTTTTATAGCTAAATTTGTGTATATACTTCTTTTATGTATGAAAAAAGGTATATAGCAAAAATAAAGGACTCCAATGAAAAATTTTCAATCAAATCGCATTGGAGTATCTTATAATTGGTATTTAAGTATACTGAAAATGATAAAGAAGTATAATATATTTATTTAAGTGGTATATTCAAAGCGGGAGTATGTACTCCCAGGAGTACGAAACGGGCGTCCTATATATATATATATATTCGCATTTATTTAATCTATTCTCTTCCCATCTTCCATTGGTCTATACGAGGCATCATTGTATTTCGACATTCGAATTAACTTGGTAATGTATACCAGAATCAATTTCTACCTTGCTCTGTATAATCGCTACGCTTATCTAGTTGCCCGTTTCATTGCTTAATTTATTATAGCAATCTATTATTAGTTCACATGGCTACGGTCCGAACAAAGTGTTCTAGCAGAACCGATCTCTACCGTTCGACTAGCGTAACAAAGGCTATTGATTAATGCTAACGTCTTCCGCTACATACATAGCTCGAGTAGGGGGATTACTGTACTATTTCTACTATCTTATTCTTATAGCACTCGAAATTCAATAAACATTACAACTTGTTCTACTGTCGCGAGAACGAAACTAGCCACCTGTAAGTAAATATTGGCGTGACCTTTTTATATATAACGATCTTGATTTTCACAGGAAATAGCTTAATTTCGGCAGGAATGTTGCAGCATCCGTGCAGCGGTAGAGAGACTGTTAGGCCCAACATCCCATTCTACTCCACTTACACCTCCTTTCTCTTTCTCTTTCTTTTTCCAAATTTCCATTGCTTGCTTGACTTCCCACCTCTTTTCCGGTTTGCTGCAGCACCGTGCATGATTGCGAGACAGGAGTTTTTTTCCTCTGTAGATGGTACTGTTTTGCATTGCGACAGCAAAATTAGCCTTCTTCGGAGTAAAAATGTAAAAAAATAACACCACAAACGTGCCGATAAGCGACACATGTCCCCTACTTCGCTCACACCATCCGAATCCCCCTACCGTGCCCTCACCGTCGGATCCTCTCGTCGTGTCGCCCCCACCGCGCAGCAGCCGGTTTGCCTACACCACCTGCCGTGCGGTAGATCCCCTAATGTGGCCTCTGAGCGCAACACAGTTATCATTTTTTTCTATTTTGTTACGAAATAGTATCATTTTAACCCCCCAAAAAAAAAAGACTCACAAAAAGCGAAGAGACCTGTGGTTTGCCGACTCTTGGTCGTGTTTTGGCGTGTCCGGAGAGGTAATATCGATCGATCCCTACCGGATTAGCTACGTACTACTTTACTAGCCCTCGTTTTATCAGCCCCGGACTGGGAAAAGTGGGGGCAAGATATGTGTACATGCCCATTCGCCCAAGTCAACTCAAATCCTTGTCACTATCACCAACTTAGCGTCCACCCATCTCCTTTAATTTGATACTTCTCGTTGTCATGGTGAAAGTTAAACTGTGAAAAACATTTGGGAATTATTACTGCAGCTTCTCGTCACGCTTACGTGCGCATGTATAATTTGGTTCTTTTTAGGAAAGAATGTATTTGTTGACTTTCGATGCTAATTTTAAAGAGAGAAATACAATGTAAGGTTGGACCAATTAATTTGGAGAAACGCATGGATAAATTTAGGATCCGTCTATATAAGACTCGACTGTTTTTTCAGGCAAAAGTAGTTAAATTTTAGTTCATTTACCACTTCATTATACATAAATTATATATGATTTTTGTTCTTTGTCACTGTAATTATTCTCGAGAGTCTTAATAACTCATAATTCCATCACATGATTCAAAATCTAACATATACTTTAAGAGATTGAGGAAAAAAATAAATACAAATATATATATATATATACCTATATATATATATATATATATATATATATATATACCAATAAAATACGGCAATATTAATTAGCAAGAACGTTAAAATTAAGATGTGTTTGGATGTCAAGAAGAAAGAAAAAAACACCGGATTAATTCCAACATTGAGGAAACAAAACATAAGGCAGGTAAAACGTTTATTTTTATTTCATTGGTATATATACTCAAGAACAAGATGTAGGTATATATAGACCAGGCAACTAGAAAAGTGACAACAAAAACCACACCATTAATTGAGTATTTGGAGTTCATTCTCACGTACGTACGACTAGCCGATCGATCGATATGTTATTAAGTAATTCGACGACCACCAGCTACAGTGAGTAGTACGTTATCGTGCCTAATTAATTCCGGCCGATGGGGATATTTATTAGGGTTGTTCAATCCGTTTGTTCAGTAAATACGATATGTAAATACGATATGTAAGGTAAATATGATTTTGTCAATTTTGTAAATATAAAATTATTTAAATACGGTTCGGTAACGATAAATATCAATTTATTTTGGTATTTATCAAAGTGGCAGGAATTGTGAAACAATGCGACAACTTTTTAGTGGGGGAACAAAACAAGCAACGAGACTATAGACTTGTGTGGGGAAATATATGAACTAGCTGTACGTGTAGCTTCCAGCGAGCTAGCTAGTTCACACTACACAATAACACAACACATGGGACATTGAAGAATATAAACATGCCGGCCGGCCGAGCCATCTACTGGACACACATTCAAGCGAAAAACTGACGGTGCAACATGTACACTAGTCATCTAGTGAGATACGAACGAACCACCAGACGGGGAGGGCCCAATCAGCCCACAAACGCCAACGTGAGCCACCGTGCCGCCTTGGAGACGCTGCCGCTTGAGATTATGTGTCGTCGCCTCCTCGTTTCGTCGCTCTGCGCCTGGATCCTAGGTGGCCGCCGTCGGTGTCCTAAGTTGTTACCGGACCTAGAACTAAAATTTAGAAAGTGTTAATGAGGTTTGCTCACCTACTTACGGCTTGCCGAATGCTGAGTTGCTGATCAGCGGTAGTTTGCTTGAGCGTGACTGAGCTAAAGATGCTACGAGAGTACACTATGAGCAGGCCATCGGTGGGGGCGCCAGCCCCAACGGCCCTCCCCCTTGGGTCCGCCCTTGGGTTCACCACTTTCCCAATTCCCAAGCTGCAACCTCTTACCCATGGCTAAGATCTGCTCCTCCTCGAGGAGGAACAGCAAGACGTTCTATTCTTCTTCTTTGGCTTGTTCTCCCTCAATATTCTATTTCTTCAACCCCTAATCTGTTTGGCAAAATTGACTACAGGGCACAGAACTTTTGTGTCCTTTGCCGGCGGACACCCAAAAAACATGGTTTTGGCCTAAGACACTCAAATTTTATGGATTTCGGCTGTAGGACACTAAGACGATTATTATATTATCATTCGTTGTTTAGGAGAGCGAAATACTACAAAATAACATTTATACCCTTCCCTCTGTGACAAGTGGGGCATGCGGTTAGTGAAAGAAGAACAGAGGACTTCTCGCTGCAGTTGGGCCTGGCCAAACGGCGCACGATGCGTTCCTTATCATGCGCCTCACGTGGACCAACACTGGCGCAGGGGACAGCATCAGTAGCCGTGAGTGCCTAGTGGTGGTGGAGGAAAGACCGGTGGAGGCGACGGCGGTAGAGAAGCACAGACGGGTGGAAGCAGCCCACGGTCGGATTGGGCCTGTTCGGCTAGAGAGGAAGAGAAGAGGAGAGAAGGACGTCGTGGGTGGCGGCGCACAGACGAGTGGAGCGCGGCGAGGAAGACATGGGGTTGCGATGTGAGGTCCAGGCTGCGGCGAGGAGGACGATCGCCAGTGCGATGGAGGCAACGGCGTAGCGACAGGACCAGCAGTGCGCGGTGATATCTGGGATGGTGAGGATGTGAGGGGGAGGAGGCACGAAGAGGAGGCGAGGGGCATCAAGGTGGCTGCGGTAGTGGAGCCCGTGCGAAGAGGGGCAACCGACGGTCCGGGGGAAGAGAAGAGGAAGGAGACCGAAAGGGAAAATGGACATTTCACATGCTTTCTCTCCCCTCTTCCACCCGAAAATAATACAATGATCACCTTAGTGTCCCTACGACTAAAATCCACAAAATTTGAGTGTCTTCTGACAAAATCATTTTTTTTTTGGTGTCCGCCGTTAAAGGATATAAAAGTTCAGTGCGTTGTAGCAAATTTGTTTTATGCTTTTCCCAAGTCTGTGAATCTGTTCATTCTAATCGGGCAAAGTGGATGATGGATTAGTTGAGGGCTCTGCTGGTAGAGGGGTTACTCATACTTCGGTTTTCTTTCGTCTTTATCTATTAAAAAAAAAACTTAACGCTCCAAATCACTAATTTATGTCTACCATACCGAATACGGTTCGGTTTTTTCGATACCATTTGTTCGGTTCAGTGGCACTGTGAACATCCTAATATTTATATTGACCGTTTAATTGATAGGTCCCCTTATCGGGAATCTCAGATTTCCGGATGTCGATTTCCGTTTGGTCCTCATCCAACGGCGCTCTTGTATATAAACAATTTTTTTTTAAAAAAAGATTGCATATAATAAACAATTTGAACCTAGCCCCAACACAACCCAAAGTTTTCTACACTGACAGACGATCACGTCACATTATAGTTAGCTAATCTTTCTTTTTAAAATTTTAGAGGCAACTAATTACAATCAAGTAGCGTCAATTTTAATTTCGAAAAAACGCTACAGGCTAATTATAACACGGTGCCCTGTATATATGCACACGCGTCAACAACCCAAGACCTCTCACCGGGCACACACACACAAAATTTGTGGGAGCTAGTTAGCTTTGGACTCACGGCCTCCGTTGCATTGATACACGCTCTAGCCGTCCAGATGTATGCCCATGTCATTGCCCGTTTTCTTTTTTAGGTTTCGTCAAGCAGCCTAATGACTATATGTAGGTCCACTTGGCTCGGTTGATCTTTTTGATTTTATAGCACCTACCTTAACCATTTAGGCCAGCGTATACTCATGTGCCCCTGATTAATAAGTACCCATTCATGACCTCGCTAAAAATAAGAGTACTGATCCATGTGATCGACCTTTCTGTCTTCTAATTGATAGCTATATGTTGGGCGCAGGTCATATTTGGACCAGGATGTTGCCAATTAATTACAATCAAGTTTGGGATTAAGTTGGTGCGTAACGGTGTTGAAGTATATTGTATTTCTTTTCTCGTCAGTTTAACATTTTGGATGAATAAGTTGGTGCATGAAACCTAATTTGGTATTGAAGCCAAGCCAGGAGGTCGTGATTTAAGACCTGGCTAACACAATACTATTTTTTTTGGCCCACTTCGAACCCAAATCATAAGCCTGTTGGAGCCTGTCTGTGTGTGCATCAGCTTTAATTTTTGGATGAATTAATTGGTATATGAAACTCAATTAATGGAATGTGCACACACGTATAAATTAATGTTATTTTCAATTGACCAATTCTCTTACACATGCAAGGTTGGATTGCAATATCAGATCAGTAGTATAGCAGGGAGAGTAATTGACCTATGCCTCTTCAGTGAGCTGGCCTCCTGTAGTACAATATATATACTAGTACAATATATATACACACACCATAGCGGAATTGAAAGATTCGATCTGTTGGACGCACAACTAGACCTGGACACTGGGCTATGCTTTTTTGGGCCCACAGGAGGGCCGTGTTGGGCTTGGCTCCCCGACACCATGAGCGGTACGGCGTGGGTTATATTTGGACCGACACGGTACATAGATGATTTGGTGTGTTCGTGGGCCATGCCTAAGCTCACCAGAGACGAGGTGGGCTGATCTGCCACAACACGACAGACTGATCGTGCTAGCACAACACGATACCTGACCCATAGCCCATTGAGCCCGTGTCGGCACGCCCAGTGCCCAGGTCTGGGCACAACTACCTTCCAATCGGTATATAGCTAAGCTATAAGGGCAGAAAAAAATAAAATATGAGTGCTTTCATTTTTTTTTTTTTGCAAGAGTGCTATTTAACTCTTGAAGATAAATTGTTTATTAAGGCACCCTCTAGTACTCGTAGGTCGTAGCTAGCCGCGCATTGAACCAAATCAATCAATTTGCATATGGAGTACTGTACTACAATTTTTTATTAATTAAATTAAGGGGAATCTCTAGGTGAAAGATACTACACTCTCGGGTGATCAAATCAAAACCGACACTCCGGTACAACATTGCTGTCAGGATGTACACACATATATTTTAGTGAAAAGTACTGCATGAGAGTCAACACGTATGCAGCTGAGTCTCAAAAAAAAAAAAAAAAGAGTTAAAAACACAAAGCACACATTATGCCGAAGCGGACCAACCTGCTACGCCAAGGCGTACAGTAAAAATAGTATTAGGCCTCTTCTGTACCATCCGATCCTACAGAACAACTGGTATCAATAATGTACATTAGAAAATTACTAGAGTATTATACAGAGAGTACTAAGCCAACAGATTTAGATTATTGTTGCTACATCTGCGGTTCCCATCCACGCAATGCTTGCAAACAAATGAAATTATAATATATACCACGTACGTCGTTCGTTCACTGTGTGTGACGTAACACGTGCTAGTTCGCTAGAGATCAAGTACAGAGGCAGGCACATAGCGATCCCGCCGCGCGCGGCGATTAGACTAGTTATATATATATATATATTTTTTGTTTGCTATTAGTTAATTGATCGATCGATCGATTGATTGATTAATTAATTAATTAATCAACTTAATTGTGTTTTTTTTGTGTGTGTTAGATTCGATGATGCGCGAGGGTGATTTGATCGAAAGGGACGGTGTGCGATGAGGAGGGGCCCATCACGAATCTTTTGGCGACCTAACTTGCCCATCACGAAACCCAGCAGGCCGCACTCCCTGTCCCCACCAACACCCAACTAGGCAAATATTCTATCCTTTTTTTTTTATTTACTCATCTATTTTGTTTTCCGCATTTCACGGCCGCATTTTTTTTACTAGATGCCATGCCTCTAATCTTAACCATGGTTAGTGCGTAAATTGTTGAACATTACCTACGATCTTGCGAAAGAACGTACTGTACTTCTGGTTGTCTAAGAGCATCTTCAATGCTGTAGCTCCAGTGTGGATATATGGTAGCTTTAACAATTTCCACGTAAGGGAGATGCCAACTCAAGAAGGATGGTAGCTTCTCGAACGGCTGTTAATTAACTCGTAGGAGAAGAATCCCTCTCTTAATTTGGGAAAGAATATCTCTCTTAATTTGTACAAACACCCCTATACATACCCGTGAAAATGATGTAATTAAAGACAGAATAATTAAAGAACCATCACTGCACAATAACGATTTAAAAGCACCATGCATATCATTCTAGGGTGTTACGTACCAGCAGCTGGTAGTAGCAGGCCAGCATGGAAATTTAGAGGCGGCCATAGCCATGCCCAAACGTACATTGGCTAGCTAGCATCGCACGGACGCTCTCGTCCGGTGCACAGCTATGCACGCGTGCAGTGGCGTAGCTGGTCACGAGCCACGTCTTAGGTCGTCCCAGCTGATTTCGGGTATAAATTATTTTTTACTCATTTTTCAAAGAAATTGTTATGACCTTTTGATCATGGGGATCGGGTCATTGCCTCGGTGGCCCAAGGCCCAGCTCTGCCTATGCATGCGTGGATGTTTAATGGGTTAAATTTGTAAAGGCATTTTTGTCCTCGTGCAATGTTAATTTTCAAGGTGTACAAGGGTATTTGTGGCGTTTAATTCCCCGATGGTTTATGTATATACGGGCAATTATACAGCTAGTGCAAGTAATTAAGCTTGAGTGCCAGCTTAACTTGTGAGCGCACTACGGGAAACACGTGATTTGTCGAGTGCAAAAATCTTTGCCGAGTGCCAAATTGCGGGCACTCGGCAAAGACCTGCTTTGCCGAGCGCCGCACTCGGCAAAATATGGCACTCGGCAAATACCTGCACTCGGCAAAGACTGTCTTTGCCAAGTGCCAGGCACTCGACAAAGGTAGGCACTCGGCAAAGATTGGTAGGGGCCTAACGGCATCCAGCGGCGTCCTCTTTGTCGAGTGCCCCCTGTTTGGCACTCGGCAAAGAATTTATTTTGCCGGGGCGCGCGGGGGCGACGGGGGCGGCGGCTGAGGGAGAGAGAGGTGAGAGGGAGAGAGAAATGAGAGAAAGAGAGAGAAAGCGCGCCCCGCGGGTGAAGGGATAAGGCGGTTTTGCCGAGTGCCAGATCGGCGGCACTCGGCAAAGTTAATTTTCTTCGCCGAGTGTCGTGATCTGGCACTCGGCGAAGTTTCTCTTTGCCGAGTGCCAGCTGGGCGGCACTCGGCAAAGTTATTACTTTGCCGAGTGCCAACCCTAGGCATTCGGCAAACTAATTTTTTTTTTGGTTTTTTTACCACCAATTTTTTTTTGAAGCTTTAGTACACTACCACAAACAACATGTTTAAATTTGGGATATTTTCATTGCCTTTTGGCATATTTCTATAGTTTATTTTGTTTTGTTGAATTTTTTTAAAAAATGTAAGTTTGAACTGCAGGTGCATCGAATAATGGATTACATTCGTTCAAAAAATGTTATCCTTATTTCTTAGTGTAAATTTAGGCTAAATCCAGGAACTGCCTCGAAATTTCGATCAACGTGCTCACGGGGCAACGCCGCCAACTTGCGTGGGAGTGGTTTTTTAATTGTATAAAATGCGAACGAATTCCGAAAATCATGAAACTTGTCGAGTTGTCGCCGTATCGTATGCGTATGCCGTGGAAAAAATTTGAAAAAGTTTCGAGCACGCTGTCACGTACGATACTCACAAACCAGGACATCTCCACATTTGAAAACGTACGATGCTCACAAACGTAGGAGATCTCCTGGTTGATACTCACAAACCGCTGAGGTAGCACTCGGCAAAGAGGCCGTCAGAGTAGACGTCGGATTTTTTTTTGCCGAGTGCTGACGTGACACTCGGCAAAGGCTTTACCGAGTGCCCGATATGTGGCACTCGGCAAAGAAACATTTGCCGACGGGTTCTTTGCCGACTGCTCTTTGTCGAGTGCGGCACTCGGCAAACTTTGCCGAGTGCAATAGGGGCTTTGCCGAGTGCCCTAAGCACTCGGCAAAGAGCCCATCTGCAGTAGTGGCGGTCGATTCTGCGTGGTATTTAGAGGTTGCACCCAGAGTGGTGTGAGCGTTGTTCGGAGGAACATTTTGGGATTAACCCCTTGGCGGATCGATTAATCATTTGCGAGTGACCCGATGTAGCTAGCTCCTCAAATCCCTTTGAAATCGAACCCGAACGCCCAAAATCTCATCCGATTAATGGTTCACGTACGTCATAATTAGGATTTAATAGTTATCAGGTTAATGCTCAAACAAACTCCTAGCTAGATTCGATTGTTCCATCGATCTCCTTTCCTAGCTAGCATATTCAATTCACTGCAGGGTACATGTAAATATCTAGCTAGCCTATTAATCACCGGACGTACGTGCGTATATATATGTAGCTAGCTCATGTTTGCACAGTAAGATTAGATGCTTATTGATCTCACGTACGTACGCGCATGTTGCGGTATCGATATAGCAGTACGACGTACGTACATACGTACGTACTACCGGAAATTAACATTACGCACGCGCGTGTACGCCTTAATAATGTCCGAATATTTATGGCTAATAACAAGTGGCGGTAAGGCATGCAAGTACACGCCATGTCAGTAAATCACCTTACCGTACGTACTCACTCGATCCTAGTGTAAATTGTGCTGTCGTGGAGGTCATCAATAGGCCAGGTTGTAGCCAAATGCATCCAAAATGCGTATGTAAAGGGGCGGATCAGGGGGCAACTTGGGCTTCAGCTCTGCGCCTAGGGCTAAAGTCTACAGAACATATCAAATACAAAACATGTCAAATACAAAGAAAGCAATATATATATATATAGACTTGTCGGTGTATTAGAACCGATCTTACGTAAAGATTATTTGATTCGGGGGGGTCTCCTAGAGATGAAATCACGCAGAGTGGTTGACACGGGATGTTTAGACAGGTTCAGGCCTTCTCCGGAGAGAATAACAACCTTACTCCTGTGTGTGTATGGTATTGACTGTATTCTCGATGATCAAGCAAGAAACTAAGACTATTACAGATAACAGTACTTGTGTTTCTCCTTGACTTGCTCTGTTTCGCCCTCCCTTTCATCCTCTAATTGATGTCTTTATATAGTCGTGAAGAAGTAGCCGTTTTGTCCTACGGAAGAGGCGCCTTAATTGAGCCAGTAATGGGCGCATGATGGCAGTAATTACCGGCGCATTGGCTTCTTCACGCCGTCTGGCAGTTATCATTCAGAGGTAATGAGGTATTTAAGCACTATTACTACGCAGAATAGTAGTGCGTATGGACCGTTTGGATTCCTTAATCAATTGGACCCACTCGCTTGTAGGTTTGATTATAATGTGGTCGTGGTTTACTTGGTCGTAGTATGACTTACGACTGGGTATAAGTCGTAGTAGAGCTTACGACTGTGCAATAGTCGTAGAAGGACTTACGACTGTGCAATAGTCGTAGAAGGACTTACGACTAGGTAGTGGTCGTAGAAGGACTTACGACCAGGTAGTGGTCGTAGAAGGACTTACGACCATGATATAGTCGTAGTAAGACTTACGACTATGGGGGTGATTGTAGAAGATCTTACAATCACTTGGTAGGTCTCCCCCTTATAAATATAGGGGGTACTTCTGGGGATTATGTGACATCATATTTATCCATAATAAGAATTATAGATAAAAGATAAAATGAGGATTATTAGATCCTCGTCAAGACTATAATGAATTACAGTTTGTCAATAAAAAAAATGATGATTTACAATGCAAATGGGAGCCAAAAACCATTGTACTTGATTGCACAGTTAAATTACTCAAGAATTAATTAATTGACTACTAGCGGTGATTCGATAGTCAAAGAAAACAAGCCGTGATTTTTAACCGCACTTGACACCGACACTATATTTTAGGGGTAGTTGGTGTTTTCTCTCTCTTGTTTTCTAATATATTTTTAGCGATGCGATGCGAGTGGTGGGAGTGGGAGCTAGGTAGCCGCCGGTGGAAGTAAGCTCTGTGATTGGCCGGAGGAGGGAGAAAGACCCTTGGGTTAGTTTGGAAGCTTCCGATCATGAATCGTGAGGACAAAGAAAGATTCGCCGTCCGTATAAAGTTTTTACCACCCAACAAGCCAGCCGAGTAGCTAATTAATCCCAAATGTTCATTCTGTCGACACTTACGTGTCTTGGATTTGACCGCGCATTATATTGGTTTCTATCGGCTCTCTCCGATAGCTTAATGCGAACATTAGCTCAGTAGATTTTAGAGAAATTACATCTAATTCATATTGGACTGCCAAATGACACCGCGAACATGTGAAATTATAAAAAATAACACTCATGAGGATGAATAGACGATATTACCTTTGTACTGTATTGGAGATTGCTCAATCTGGGCAGGGTGCAAGCACCACAGCCCCACCTTCACGGTTGTCGTGGCCTCCCTGGCGTCGAACTTGCCATCCAGCCTTGCGTCCACCACCTTCCCCGTCGCGTACCGCACCCACGCCCACTCCGCCAACATGAGCTCATTCGGTGCGGCTCAATAGGCCGCTGCCTGGAGACCACCTCCAACACTAGTGCCCCGAACGCAAACATGTCCGCGACCGTCGTCGCCTTCCCCATCCGTGCCAGCTCTGGGCCAGGTTGCTCGGGTTGGCGCTGTGTGCCCGCAACCTGGGCGGCCAAGGCCTAGGCTTCGTGGCAGATGTAGCGGTGTGGCTTTGGGGATCGTTTGGCTCCTGACGGCTTCCAGTGGCGGCGGCACAGCCGGAGGAAGCCCGGAGAGAGAGAGAGAGAGAGAGAGAGAGAGAGAGAGAGCCGCCGGAGTTGGAGGAGAAGGGGGGCAATTGTTTTTTTTTAGAAAAATGTGTTCCATTAGTGTTGTTTTTTTAGTTTTAAATGCATTTCGATGTTATTTAGCAGTAAAGTTCCATTTTGATGGTACTTGTCTAATTTTAATTTTTTTACTATGCCACTGACCTAAGTGCCCCTAGCTTAATTTGTCCCGTGTGGAGGTGATTCATCGAAGACAGGTAGCTAATTAATTTTGTGATTCATGTCAGCAATATATATGCTACAAACTCTTAGGTGCATGCATATACTCCTATATAACTAGTAAATTAAATATGTGAAGGAATAATAGTGGTACTTTTCTAAAGATATAATAGCCTTCTTGTGAAAAAAAAAAAGGAAGAAGGGGAAAGAAGATATAATAATCATCCAACAAACTACGTACATTCCTTGCCGACGCGTCGGCAGCACAGACGCACCCGTATCTAGGGTATAGAGTTTGCTGGTTAAGTATAATATTGATTTATGTTTGTAATTAAATTGTAAGGTGATGGTTTGGTACGCATAGCCATGTGAATCGATGGCCTAGATACACATAATGTAGTACTTGTCAATGTACAAGAAACAAATATCTCGGGGAGTGATTCCCATGATATATGGTGTGTCGTTCATAGATAGTAAAAGCAGTAGTACTAACGTACATGACTTTGTATGTTGCACAAATCATATATGGGACAGAGGAGAAGGAGTTGGTTATGATGGGATGGGATGGGATGGCTTAGCTAGCTAGTAGCCGTGTTGCACATGGGTGAGTATACATAAACTTTGGCGAAGTAACCAGCTAGATTGCTATAGATCTTTTTCAAATTTGTCACATTTAGCTCTTTAAACTTTAATTTCAATCGACAGACCTTTGAAATTACTTGATTGCGTCGGTCATGTTTGTCGGTAAACAAAAAATTAATAAATTATCGAGTGCCTATACATTGCAAGTTTTGTGTTTTTCTTTTAGGGTGCATCGTTCAAGATCGGTACTCTCCTGAATCTCCCGGAAATAAAGTGAAAAACACGCAGTAAATTGCCGATGGAGTCCAGATCCAATTGGTGGTCACCTTACGAGATGAGCCGGATGTATTGGTAACCCTAGCCTGGCCAACAAGACGATTGCTGGTTAATTATGTCTTTTGGGGCCCCTATAACTTTCGTACTTAATTAGTTAGTTCTCTTTGTCTTGCTATCCACGATGGGTCTGCTGATGAGTTCTTATACCGCTCAACTCTCTACAATTAAGTGGGTCTGCTGATGACTAATAATGAAGTGCAACTTTGTGATCTACATGTTTTGGTTCATTTATCATATCAATAATAAAATCGGGCTGCACAAGTGATCTGGTGGATATTTTACTTGGAGACAGCGGGACCCACAAAACACGTTTTTAAGGTAACAAGTAAGTTTCCAATAGAGCATTTGGTTGTTTCTTAAGTCTCCAATAGAGTATTTGGTTGTTTCTTTATGTCTTGAAATTAACAATTTGTTGATTTCTTCATCTAGAAACAACCTCACATTCTCTCCTCCACATCATTTAAATGCTGACGTGGCAACTCCGTAGTAACAAATGACGTGAACTGTTGTAGATGCTCTAATCAATATTAACATGTACTTGTGCACAAAAGATCAATTCATCTTCTTGTACTCCCAAGAAGTAGTTTGTAGCTGTAACCTCTTATTCCTTCTTCTCCCTTTTGTTTTGCATTTTTTTTTCCTTCCTAAAAACTCTTCAAATCAAATCAGAGATGAATTGAATTATTGAAAAGTGGGCCGCGAACTCACGATAGAAATGAACGAGTTTGCAATAGATGGATGGATGGGGTCGCGGGCAACTAACTGTATGGAATAGACTTGACTGATTGATGTGAGATAGCTCTCCATTTATGGGTCAGAGGTTGCTCGATCGATACGTCGCTCTCCACTCTCACCGGTCACCAGCAGCTAGCAGCGTTTGCTGCTCGCTTTACTCAACCCACCCCCGTCACTGCAGCTGATCGAGGTCATATCGTGAGGGCTCTGTGTCCCCCCCTCCGAATCTGATGAATGAATACTTTGAAAACGAGAGGTCACTCCATCAAATCTCGAGCTACCGGTTTGCACTTGCGGTGGCTACAGTTCGATCACTTGTAATTAAGCTAGCTAGCCAGTGATCGCAGGCTATACAGCTAGACTTGAATATAGACTGGTCCGGTTTAATTAGCCTGACCACTGCACTTGTAATTAAGCTAGCCAGTGATAGCAGGCTGCATAGCTAGACTTGAATATAGACTGGTCCGGTTTAATTAACCTGAGCGCTGCCGCTAAGGGTATCTCCAACAACAATATCTTTACTGTAGTTCATTGATTATGTTACATCTATAAAATTCTACAGGAAGAAGATGATTATACTGCGTCTATAAAATTCTACATAGATAAAAAAGGGAGAAGATAGAGCACATGTTGTCTCTTTCTGAAGAGACTGTCGTGCACGTGAAACAATACATGATATATTAGTTTACTTTAGTTGATATGTAGATCCGTTTCAAAAAAATATATATAATTTAAATATTAGAGAGTACGCTAGAGACTATCTATTGGAGATGTTATCTCTAAACATGATGTAGTATATGTTAGAGACAAGATTATCTCTAACTATTAGAGATGCCTTAATGAATCAAGGATACCTGTCAATTCTAGGTGGTCTACGCTAATGACATGTATAATGGTATAGACAACTGTTGTCTATAGTATCTCTCTATGTCATCTATAGACAACACTAAAGACAGTTTCTGTAACGGATTGTCTTTTCATATGTCTCTATAGACAGCTTCTCTATATACAATATTTATATACGTACAGTGTATCTTGTTACTCATATTATAGTCGATTACTACACGAGAGACAATCCAATTCTTTATGATCCCCCTCTCTTTTTCACATTATTTCGTAACTTACGTGTTAAAGTTTACATATAACAAACGTCACATCATCCTAGGTGCTCTTAATACTATTAATTAATTAAGTGTACATGCATGCATATCTACGTAATAAGCGAAGGTCGGTGTTAACTGCAGGTTTAATTATTCTAACGCTGGTTGCATTTTTAACTGGGGGGAAATTAAGCATTTTTTTTTTCGAGCAGTGTCGACGTGCTTAAACTAATCGACGGCCGGGTGTCATTGAGATGCCTGACATGCTCCCCGTTTTCTAGGGGGTTATTTGATTGGTGGGGCTATTTCAGTTGGCTGGTCACTTCCACAGAATGGTCACAAAATTAAAGAATCATATATCCAATTATGCATGCACAAGGGACGTACTAAGTATGTACAGTGATCAAGAACTAATAATTCTCAATTAATTAAGTTATTTATATATAGTATTATATATAATAATGTATCTTGTACAATCTTCAAAGGTACCTCTCAATATTAACAATAGGGAGATCATACTCACCTAGTGGCCGTAAGCTTTTCTACTACCACCCTATATGGTCGTAAGTTTTTCTACGGTCACCTATTAATCGTAAGTCTCATTCTGATCATCTCATGGTCGTAAGTCTTATTACGACCAGGTCAATTACGACCACCCCATGGTCGATAAAGCTTATAGACATGTGGCTCAATCGATTAGAGATATTTGTGCGATGTTTTTAATACACACAATAGTTAATATGTGTCGTTATTCCTAAATATAACCGCACGTATTAAATCCCTATCTCTGACAATAGCCACAAGACGACGTGGGCGCACATGTCTCCGACAATAACTACCATTAAACGTTTGCATTCTATCAAATGACAAGGCGTCTCTCGTCGTGGACAACTGTCGCCCCTTCATATGCTATATAAGGAGTAAAAGTCAGTGGACAGATGATCAAGCGATCAAACAACAAAATAGACATACGCCATTTGTCTTAGTCTTAAGTGACTTCACTCTTGTAAACACAATCAATATAACACTATACAACAACACATGAGTAGAGTTATTATTCTCTCAGGAAAATACCCGAACCTGTATACAATTCTTGTATCCTTTTATGTGTGATTTCGCTCTATGATGGAGCCCTCAACATTTATTCATAAGATCAATATTAAACCATCGACGTATAGCATGAGTGATACGGTGGATACGATGAGAGAGAGAGAGGAGATTAGACAGAGATAGTTGAAATAGATGTAGAGAAAGAAAAGCGTATTAATCTCTGTCTAAAAAAAGTGAAGAAATGTACATGCATGATATACACAGGGACGATCACTTTCCAGACCGACGACATATCGCACCCTTACTCTCCGTTTTTCTTTTCTTTTTCTTTTGTGATATACCTCGTTTCATTTTGAACATGCATTATTAGGGTGTTGTATGTGTGTGTGCGTGCCTTTCTCTCTATCTTCTCTCGTCTCTCGATCGATGATGCGTACACACGGGTGTGTTTCAGGTCTTTTGAGGAGCTAGGGGTTAAAGAATTAAGGGAGACTACTCATCCAATTTAAAGATCTTGAAAGATTCGGCTTCGCCGACTATATTCTATATACCTATAAAATTGGCGTCCACTAGCTGAATTTTCTGCCCTCTTGTGAAGCCACGTCATCCCAATTGTTTTTAGCCTTTGAAAGAGAGTTGAAAGGTATAGATCGACTGTTTTAGTTAGTTTGCATTATTTCCTTCACATCAGGCCCAATCCGGCATAGCCCAGCCCAAGAAACAAAAAAAACTTCCACTAACGGCGAAACGCGCTACGTCTCCTGTAAACCACTACCGCGGTTGGCCGCCTCCGCGTAGCGCACCTCCCGAAAACTGTCACAGGGTCGCAACTGTACTACCTCAGAATTCAATTGTGAGTCTACCCACCATGTCGTTATGGGCATCTGCAGCCGCAACTCACCAAGTTCAATCGTCGCTGTGGATATCATAGGGATATGCTCCAGATCTTAGGATGATGTGACAATTGGCAATGGCGTTAAAGGTTTATCGTTTTGCGTGTTTTCGGCAAAGAAACAGTGATGTCAGGCCATAACCGGTCCGACCAGGCAGGGCGGCGGTCAAACCAGTACATGCGGCGGTCCGATCGACCATAGCGGCGGTCGGACCAGCCAACTTCAGAATGTTGTGTTTTGAGCTGGGCCAAACATAGAGGTAGCAGGCAACAGAGGGGATTCCATTGCATTTGGTCTCATAATTTTTGGAGTTTCCAGTCAAAAGTTCTATTCGATTGAAAATTCCAGTATGTTTTGGAATTTCAGAGGTTAAAATCGGCTAAATCCCAACTGGCGGTCTGACCGGCAAATAGGTGGCGGTCTGACCGGCCAGGGTGGGCGGTCAGACCAGCCTTAGGGGCGGTCTGACCGGTTTTCACTTGGATCGTCGGCCTTCGTGGCGGTGATGTTCGGTTGTTAGATCAAAGTCATGAGTTTCAGTGCATATGTATTGCATGATGCATGTTTTGACTAACATGGGTCAAGTTGTGAAGAACTTGTTCTCGGATTTGGTTTACTTGTCTATTGTTGTGCAGGTTGCTTGGTGGTCAACGACAGTCAACGGCGAGGATGATCGGGACTAGGCTTGGAGAGCTGAGGTCCATAACGATCGACGATGCTGAGTGAGGTCAACTAACTCAAGCGTGATACAAGACGCACAAGGGTGACCTACTGGCCAATCCGCGGTGCAAGATGGCGCAAGGAGAAGCTAATTAGGTCAAGAGGTGTTAAAGACGGCGCAATAAAATGCATGCGTGTGTGACCCGTTTGTTTTGGGTCTTAACGGGAGCACAATTGAGTCAAACTTCTAGATGGTCTAAGCCTCCACTATAAATATGGGAGGGAGGTGGCTGCACCTTCTCTTCGTCTCTTTAGCTATTTGAAACCCAAATTTGCTTAGGGAGAGCTTTTGTGAAGGCTAGAATTTTAGAGAGTTTGATGTAATTTTTGTGCTCTTGGATTGAGCATTGTCCTCCATTGATGGAGTGGCTGTAAGCCCAAATCATATCAAATCAATCTAAAGAAAGTTTGATAAATGTCTTGTCTATTTGCGTTTTTTCTCTATATTTGATGATTTTGAGTCTTTCTTTGATCCGTGAGTTTTTATTGAATTATTCACGTGATCTAGCTTGCTGTGACATGTGGGAACATATTTAGGATCAACTTGATCATCAATCACCCACGAGTAAGATTTTGGATCTTGTTTTCGTTTTGACTCAGTTTTGAACCCTTATCTTCTCAAACGGAAAAGGATCGTAATTCTTCAAGAATTTCCATAATATTCGATTGGAATAGGTTCCTGGCATCATAGAGAAGGTGTGTACCAAGTTTCATCGAGTTTGGAGGTGTAGATCAAAAGTTTCATCTATTTGTAACTTCGTCATCGGGTTGTTTTGATCTGTTCTTCATGCCGGCGGTCAGACCGCCCAAGTCCACCGGTTAGACTGCCAGGTCATCGGTCAGACCGCCATTGACCCAGCGGTCTGACCGCTAGTGCATTGAATTGCTTTAGTCTTTGTGATTTTGTCTATTGCTCAGGGTTTAAATTGGATTCAATATTAGTCTTCCGCTTTATTGATATATTGATCTTCATAGCTTCTATAGCTACTGGAGTAAAATCTTATTGAATCAATTATTTGTGAAAAAGTGAGTGTGCTCCTATTCACCCCCCCCCTCTAGTCGCTTTTTCGGTCCAACAATCGCCTTGCCCTCTTGGGGCAGGATGGTACTCAGGCGGCTGCGATGACGAGTATCAATGACCGGGTCAAGCAACTCGTACAGCCAGTGCGCAGCGTGTCCTGAGTTTGCAATACCTGAAAATTCAATGCATAAATTGTAAAAACTACGAAACATATACAAAAAGTGATTAAAAATGCACAAATAGAAATCAAATTTAAGTTGAGATTATTTTGATTAAGCTATAAAAAAACCTACTAACCTACTCTGCGATTTTTACAGTTATTTCGTAGGAATGTTATTATTTCCCTGTTTAAAAAGAATTTCTGGCACTAACAGAATGATTACTGGGCGCAAACGGTAATCAAAATAATGTTGGAATTATTTCAATTAGGCTATACAAACCCTACTAAGCTACTCCACAATTTTTACAGATCTATAATAAGTACCCCTCTGCTTTCCTTGTTTAAAAAGTGTCTCCAACATTTTTTAAATATTACCATGTGCAAATAAAAAAATGAAGTTCATAATATTTCAACTCAGCTCCGCATAACCTATGTAGCATCTACGTATTTTTTTTTTACAATTTTTAGATGTGTAATGTTATTTTCCATGTTTAAAAAGTATCCTCGTCACTAACAAAATAATTACGACACACAAACAAAAATCAAAATTACGCTGGGATTATTTGAATTAGGCTCTACAAACCATACTAAGCTACTCTGTATTTTTTACAGATTTTTAATAGGTATCTTACTACTTTTCTTTTTAAAAGTGTCTCCCGTATTTGTAAAATATTTGTCGTGTGCAAATGTAAACAAAAATAAGCTGTACGCAACATATGTACCAACTCTCGATTTTTTTTTAACAATTTAAGATGTGTCACGCTATTTTAAGGAGATTCTTAGCTATTCTCTGAGGTTTCTTCCTATTTTTTCAGATTTATTCTAAATCGTTCGAGTACTGCAACGTCTCTTCTCCCTCTCTCCTCCTCCCCCTCTCCTCTTTTTTCTTGAATTAAAATGACATTTCCACCCATTTTTGGGCTTCATGTCGCCATTTCAACTGGCGGCAGGAACACTGTTAACTTCCTGTCGCTAGTCCAAATAGCGACAGGACGTTGCACTGGTGACAGGGTCCCTATCGTCAATTAAAATGACGACAGACACCTAGTTTTTTTATTGTTTTTTATATTTAATTTTGTAATTATATTTTAAAATAATAATTTTTTTAAAAAAAATCCCACATCATGAGGTGCTTCATTCCCCACTGGTGTCCATCCTAGTAGCCTTAGTGAGATACGGCGTGGTGGATTCGAACGCTGGTGGCTGACGTTCGCACACTACAAGGGTTGATGGGTCTAGTCGCTCCATTATCTTATCTTAACTAGCAAGGTGTCCGTGCGTTGCAACGGAATCTCAAATCTTACATAAATAATATTTTTCTTTAACGCATATAGCGAATCGACCAATTAAAAGATGATGATACATATATCTACGAGCATCACATTAGTGCAATATGATATAACAAGAACTCTGTGCAATGATTCTGTAAAGAGGGAATTGGTAATATACCCTCCCTTTAGATGTCAATCTTGCATATACCCCTCTTCCTGAGGTAATTATTAATATACCCATCTTTAGATGAAAACCTTGATTAAATACCACATTTGCATAATTTTATTATTTTCATTTGTTTTATCTCGTTTTGGCATGGCAATGGGACAATTTTGCCCTTACTCGGGACCGCCGCTCTACCCGCTCACCCGTCTCCATCTTCTCCCACACCATCTGCACTGCCACCGCTTCCTCCTCGCGCCTTGCCTTTCCTTGCCTCCTCCCCATCCCCTCCTGCATCGTTCGAAGAAGTAGTGTGGAAGAACGTTACCGCCCAGCGCGCATGCTCGTTATTGCTTTCAACCGCCGTGCACTCAACATAGTGGTCAACAAGGAACATGTAGTGCAGTCGAGCAGGGTGGCTGTTGAGGAAGATGTGTCCAACATCGTGAGCTTGGCTGTTGGATACGTGTCATCAGCATCGATAGATGGGGGACGACAACTGGATGTAGGGTGGCGCGACAGTTGTGGAGTCCTGGTAGTGCGAGCCTTGGGGAAGGGGTGGAGGTGTCAGGATCGATTTCGCTAGGTGGGGGCTGGAGCAAGATGTTGGGTAGCGGCGGGAGGTGGGGATGATTAGGGGGCGGCTCAAATGAGAGGGGAGACAACATTAGGGGTGGGATAGCATGTATGTGAGGAGCGGCTGGCGCGGAGGAGCATTGGGCTTCGCGGATGCAGCGGCGTTAGAGGCGAATGGAAGGAGCGGCATGCACAAAAGGGGGAGATCCGTCGCGGATGCAGTGGCGATAGAGTTGGATGCGAGTGCATAAGACAACGGAGATGCACCAACCCACGTCCTCCTCGCCGGAGGAGGATGACCGGATCCGTATGACGAAGGGCTGGACGACGCCAGATCAGGCCGCCGAAAGGGTGGAGACAATAAATCCGGATCGTCGTGCCCAAATCTGAGGTTTCTAGCCATCTGAGGGCTGGAGATGACGGATTCAGATCTGTCGTGCAATGATCTGGAGTCACCGACGGTGGAGAAGGCAGGGCCTCATCGGTGAAGAAGGTGGTTGTCGTGCCGACATCAGGAGTCGCCGTCGGTGAAGAAGTGTCGCCTCACTTAGTGGCCCTCCATGGCCAGTCATTGCGCCGCCGTCACCCGCCATGGGTAGCCACCACTGCCACCCTTCGCACACGTCGCCCTTCTTTCGCCTGTCGTCGGTGTGTCTAGGTAGAGAGAGAGAGAGAGGACGATGGGTTTGATACAAAAGATGGAAGGAGCAGATGTGGCGGTGGGGGCGTAGAGGTGCGCGCAGTAGGGGTGTAGTGGGGTGGGGCATGTCTGACACTGTGGTCCCACTGCGTGGGTTCGTAGCATTTTTTTTATGTAGTGTGGGTGAGATGATTCGTTAAGATAAAGATTGTGGTTTATCCCCGTGCAGCATGGGCAATTGTCCCAAACACCCCCACGTATGACTAAAAGTGGGTTTTCTCCTCGTGTTTTCTGCGCTCCCCCTATTCCCTTCGCAGAGCCCACCTCCTCCCCTCTGACCGTCACCTCGCCTGCGCCCCCACCTCCTCCCCTTCGCCCACGCCGCCCTCGCCACTGCCTTCACTGGCTCACTCCACTCCTGCTCTCTTCCTTCCTCTCCCACGCCGCCACTTGGACTCCCTTCTCCCCTTCGACCCCGCCCTCGCCCGCACCGCACCACACCGCGTACCTCCTCCCCTTTGCCCGCGCCACCGTTGCCACCACGACCCCGGGCTAGCTCCTCACTCAATCTCTTCCTCCCTCTCATGCTGCCGCAGCCTACCTCCTCCCCTCTGACTGTGCCCTTGCCCGTGCCGCCTACCTTCTCCCCTTTGCCCGTGCCACCGTTGTCGTTGCCGCCTCTTGCTCGCTCCTTTGTCGTTCTCTTCCTCCCTCTCCCACACCGCCAACCTCCGACTGTGCCCTTCGACGCCGCCCACCTCCTCCCCTTCGCCCATGCCGCCATCGCCACTATCCCCAGTTAGCACCTCTCACTCTCTCTTCCTCCCTCTCCTACACCACCGCAGTCCACCTCCTCCCCTCTGACCGTGCCCTCACCCGTGCTGCCCTGCACCGCCCACCACCTCCCCTCCGACCAGGTTACCCAAGTCCGTCGCTGGGAGCTCAGCTTCATTCTCCACTTTCTCCGGGTGAACTCGCTCCCCTAGGGTTTTATTCCCCCTTTTTCCCTCCGGGGTTCACAAATTTGCTCGGACCAATTTGGTTCTGGGTATTGGATTCATGGGGTTTCGGTTTGGGGTTTCCAGGAGGAAATCCATGAATTTTAGTGAATTTGGCTTCTTATGTGCCACTAACAATTTAAGCCAAAAGAATGCTAAAAATTGGCATGAAATTGCATTTTATTTTTGAAGCATACAAAAAAATTGATTCTGGAGTGGGCGATGGCAATGTTGTGTAATTTTAATTATTTTTTTCGATCGATTAGAGGCATATTGGTTTCTTATACAATCTCTTATGTTCTTTTTAAATTGTAGGTTCTTTTGACTGCTCCTACCCCGCAAGTGCAAGGTACATTAATAGCCTCTTCACTTGAATTGACTATGTACAATGAGGACCACTGAGAACCGATTGATGTTTCATATGTTGCATTTTGAGGACAGGTACCGCAATCGGACTTTGTGCCTCCAATTGAAACATGAGCTCTTTGGGAATGCAACCGACTGCATTGAGTAATAACTTATGCTTCTGAACTTGAACCACGGGTTGCAAAACTTACAGTTATAAAAAAGTGCTTTCTGCTCACCTACATTGCATCTATATTATGTTAGTGTGTTGCACTATGTTGGTTTAAAGAATAATACACCAAAGAGTCTGGTCTGTGTCGCCATTTGAAACCAAGCCTTTCCATCTATTTTCTTTTCTTTCTTTTTGAAAGGGAGCCACACTTTCTCAAGGTGAACTAACACTAACTCTAAGAGCAACCACTCTTCATTCCTATAGTAATATCCAAGATGCATATCTATGGTTGTCCAAACTTGCATTTGCATGTTTGGAGATACACACAATACTTTTGTGTGCCCCAAAAAGGAGTGACCTTTCTTGCTTTTGTAACATTTTAGTCCGTAGTGGTTTTATACATTTGGCTTCGGTAGTTGTATACTTGTTCTATGATAAAGGGGTGGGGTTGATAAAAATAGTATTCATTTGGTAATACTGATATCAAAATCTGGAAATTTGCTTAGAAAAGTGTACTCTGTTTGTTATAACTAAACCCATATTATTCATTTTAAGAGTGAAATTTAATTGTATGTATATGGAGGGTGTGGTGTTCTACTTCTACCAGGGCACCAGTAATGGCCAAAAATTGTCTTAATCGATGTTGTAGGATTAGTACCATAGAACATAGTACAAATGGTTGTAACATCACATATTGATTCTTTGTGTACTACTTTAGTTGGATTGATGGTTATATTTTTCGAGAATCGTTACAGGTAACCATACTGTGGAATGTTTAGTTTCTTCACCCGTTTGTCTGTTCTTCAGGTAAATTACCTTTCTATCAAATACAAATGCTACTATCCTCATATATGTAAATGTCAATGCTGTGCTACAGATGCTTCTGCTGATGTTTTCTCTCCAAATTTCAGGCTCAACTTTGATTGGGTACGCTCGCTTGTTAGAAGTTTTGTAGCTGACAAATATGTGCAGTCTTTCTTGCTTACTACAACAAGCAAATTTCATAGTTGGTCCAGTGCTGACCAACAACCACAGATGGGTGATTTTCACGAGTCTATGGCCTGCATTGTATGATTGCCCCAGTATGATTTAGAGTGTGTTTGTTGCCAGCACCGTGTACTTCTCCTAAATCATGATGCTCCTGGGGCATGCTCTACTTTGTTACATATTCCATGGATGTTATGTTAGATTTGTCTTGAGCAAATTAGAATCATGTAGGCTGGTGTACTATTCCTCAATTTATTGTGTCCTTTACACTATAAGAACCGCCATGTTTGTGCATCGATTTGTTATTTTCTGTTTCAACGATCTTCGCGGTCCCCCAAGGTAATGTCATTTCCTATTGCTTATGTCATACTCATGTTTCCAAATTAGAAATTTACACAGATATCATGTTTAAACACACTCATGTTTCCAAATTAGAAGTACACACATATCCTCTTGAAAAAGATTTAAACATTATATTTAATTAACATAATTTTAGGACATCCAATTGAAGTGTTCTTATAGAGTAGTTCTAGAATTATATGAAGTAGTTCCCTCATGAGCTTACTTTAAGCTACATCTCTTTAGCATTATTCCAAATATTTTGCATCCTCTGGGTAATATGGCTCCAATTCATGACCTCTTTCCAGTACACGCAACCATATGTTGGTCATATAGCTGCATTGATTTTTACCCATACTTACACAGGTAACATTTTTCAAATCTTAAGTTAGAGCTAGAAAGTTTTAGGACCAATAGAATAATTTAGATGATATTCTCTAGAAGTTGAAACCCAAACTTCTATCCGTTGGGAAGAAATGCTTTATGAGTGTTCTATTGGAGGTGTTGTTCTTAGGATTCCTGTTGGTGCTGCGTTGCAACCATGTATGACTATGAACTGAGAAAAGAGCCTCGATAGCTACAAATTCTTATAATCAAGGTATATTCTTTAGTAATGTGTCGCTATTTTGGATAACTGAGTACTGCAATCAACAACTTAGTACTACAATGCTTACCACTCCTTTAATGTGAATGTGTCTCTATTTTGGATAACTGAGTACCGCAATCAACAACGGACTATTTGTTCTATTTAATGCAGGTTTCACGTATTACCCCTTCTTCCATTCTACTAGTATAGGAGATGCAGCATATTTTGAGAGTGCTTTGCATTGTAGATATATGAGATTAGTACAATTGATTTATAATTTTTTTGATTTGTTTTTGGGGATTTTACATTTTTTATGTCACTAACAAATCTATTCGACAATATTTTTCTTGTTGATTTGTGCTCTTGCCTCTCTAGATATTGTAACGCAGATTATGTTATGTGTTTCGCTGCCAAATGGCAGTTATGACAACATTTCATAGCCATTTATGGATTTTAGAAATGTGTGACAATTTTTTATATTTTTCCACACATCTAATTCTTATAATCTAACTGTTGTAAAGAATTATTTAGCAAGTATTCTCACATTACACTTTCATATTTACTAGCCTTAACGTAGGTTGCGATAACAATTTACCAAACGGAACGAATTTCTTGATTTAGTTAGAAATATTATTTCTGCATTTGTCAAACCAGATAAATATTGTGATGACAATTGTCAACCAACTCTGTAATCTGTAGTTTGTTTACCTTTTGCCTGAACTATGAAATAGACTCAATAGATGTACTTCAAACTTTCAATGGTCATTGTGCGAAAACAGAGAGTTATAAAACATGCAGTGTTCACCTTGTTTTTTTTTTTACCTCCGTACTACTTCAATAGGTAGTGGATGATATTTGGATTCTTAATTGATTAATGGATCTTTGTATGCTCCCCACGGAATCTAATAGGAAGGCGTTAATAATCAACAGGCAAGTACTAGCACGTATCCATTTTCTTTTGAGAATGAATATTGAAACTTGACTTCTCTTTTGATTTGATTTTAAACTCACATTTGGATATGTGATTCAGCTGAGCTAACTAAACTTCTTTTAACAAGATAACACCACTGGCTGAATTTTCTTTGGCATTTTAAAGATTTCTTTTAGGATTTGATGAGATTTGCGATGTGCGTTGTATGTAAAATACATGCTACTGAATTCAGTCACATTGGGTTCCCATGCACTGTTCATTTGTTAACTACCTGATGTTGTGAGAACTAAGAGCTACTTTGGGTTTATGGTGGAAAAAGGTGATCGTCGATGTGTAGCCTTGTTTCTTGCCGGCCGGCAATGGCTCAAAATGGGCAGTGCATCAGAGATGGAAGTCGACACCAACTTCAACTTCCAAAGGTAAACAATCTATGAGCTCTAAATTTTAATTTTCGAGTTGTAGTAGCAGTAGGTGATGTAATAGGCGGAGTTAATATTTATGTTTAATGCATGATGTCCAATTTATCAGTTGGTTTGTAGTTTTTTTTACATTATGGTCTGATAGATATTTATGTATTGAAGTATACTATAGGAAAATATTATTCGCTACTGCTCATTTGCATAATTGTCGCATGGAGTGCTTGTTCTATCATGTTGCACTAATATGATGCTTGTAGATATATATATCACTATCTTTTGATTGGTTGATGGGAAATATTATTTGCGTAGAGTTTGAAGTTCCGTTGCAACACACGAGCACCCTACCAGTGCGTGAGTAATGTGTGTTTGGCAATTAATGACAACCGAATGTGTGTGTTGGGACCCAAATTTACCAACTACAACCTTTTGTTTATACCTCTGTTTAAACAACACTTTTTCCTTAGATCAATAGATAGTGCACACAGGTATACTGTTGAATTATGCACATGTATACCACGATTAATATTACATCACATAAATAGACTGTATAGTCATTTTATAATACGGGCTGGACAAGCCAAACATTTAACACAAAGTTCAATATAGAAAGTAGAGATAGATGTGGAAGCAGAGAACAAATGGTGGATCTATCAACTTTCCCCACAGGCAAGCGACTAGGGGTCCCGGCCTACATCCCGCCACCGTCTTTCCCATCCAGTCTAGACGCGGTGAAGTCAGCGTAGGGGTCTTGATGAGAAGGCTATGAGTTTCTTTATAACGAGTGAGTGTGAGTACACAGCTGTTCTCTATCAGCCAACACATAAAATGCAGTTATAATAGATGCAAAGCTAATCAAAGGAATGGCTTGAGGCTCTTTTATTTGCATAAAGACACTATTAAAAAAGATCAAGTAGTAGACAAGTCATATGTTGACTAAAACAATTTTAATGAAATTGACTATAGTGTTGTATAATACTAGCGAAAGTTCGATCGATCATTTAGCAGAGAGTAGTCCCCGAAGGATCCATCCATTCACGAGTAGATTTTGAGACCTTGATCTTCATAGCTTAACATAGCCATTGGAATAAAAATATAATATAATTTTAGTAAGAAAAAAAGTAGACTTCTATTCACCCCCTCTAGCCTCTTAACACGATACAACAAAGATAGATTATTGACAGCAGACATGTTGCTCACACCCAAGAAACGACAGAGCACTTCTTCAGAGACTGCAACATGAACAGGGAAATTTGGTGAACAATTGCAAATTGGAGCAACTACCTCAACTTGAATCATGAGAACAATACACCTGGACTACACCTCCTCCAAAGATGGCTTTCCCTGTGGGTAACTGTGGCAAAGAGGGATCCAGATTCTCTGTATTACCGTGAAGATTTACAGTGCGAAACAGGTATGAACAGTACCACCACAATAGACACAGAAAGCACAATAGCATTAGTGTAATAGTACTTTAGCAAAATACTGTAGTAAAAATATTGTAGCTATTTGATTAAACGGTGAAGATCGCTCATAATACCGAGATACTATAAATCATATATATTGAATACTCCAATGCAAAAGATCAAGAGTACTCCCAGAATTCCCTCTTCCAGGCTGCGAGTGAAAGAATTCCACTATAAATTTTTTTTCTTATTTCGACGTTTCCAAATGGTCCGAGCAGCAACGTAACACATCAGTCTTGTTCTATTCTTAATCGGCTTCAGGACGACACGCATGGTGCCACGTACTCACCTACGTTTCTTACACTGAATCTGCGATTGACGCGTGCAGCACGGTACATGCTATCGATCTCGATCGACCCAAATTACTCCTACACATATATATCCTGGCAATTCACGCTACTACCGGATCGGATATGGCCCAAGCTAGCTAGCTAGGCAGGCAGACAGAATCTGCATATATGCATGGGATCCGACGTATAAAATCATACCGTACTACGTGTACGTACGGGAAACCAATACATACATACAGATCGATCACTGGCGGTTTGCGTATCAGCATGCGTACTACATCGAGCTAACACATCACGTACAGACGACAGACGGCGTACGTACGACTCGGCCTGCACATCAGCACGCACGGCATACTACTGCACTAGTAGTAGTATACTGGCTTAGTACTACGAACGCACGCACTAGGTACGTACGTACCATGGTCCAATACCCCCCCCCCCCACCCACCAGGTACGACCCGTACCGTACTGACAGAGCGACAGATATATCGATCGGCGGACGCAAGCAATCAGTGGCCCCGTGTACTGTACGTGTCCAATTTGCACTTTTTTTTTTGCCTTAATTCGGTACATTAAAGTGTACGACGTGATACGGCCTACGTATACGTAAATAGTTCAGCCTGATCCTGGTCCTGACCCTGATCCTGATCTGACAGGCAGAGCACTGAAAAAGCGATGCCTGCTTACGATGAACCAGCAAGAACTGTCATGTCCTGCCTGCCAGCTTCTTTCTATTCTGCATCTCCTCTCTGTCCAAATCTCACTGATGTACCTACTGTCAAAGTTGCAGAGCAAGCAAGGATGGTGTAGAGATATATATATATATATATATATATACACACAACTGCTACTCTTCTGTCTGTCCATATATGACCTTTTGTGGCAGGTGGGCTTCATGTTGAGGAATCTGTCAGGAGGTTCACTGAACTGAAGAACTTGCTTGCAGGCTTCAAGATGCCATTACTGCATGCTAAGCATACACACAAATTGCAGGCACGGTACGTCTCTGTTTGGAGGAAGAACAAGAACTAGCTAGAAAAGTGTAACAAGCAATGACTCGGCCTGAACTGAGTGAAAACCATGTACTACTCGGCTGAGCTACGTGATTGGGCCTGAGGAAGGAATGGGCCTTTTGGCTTAGTGGGCCGGCAGCAGCAAGACGAGTAGACTTGGTAGTTTCTCTCAAAAAAAACTTGGTAGATTGTAGTGGTTCAGATTGAGTACAAGAATGGCCGACGTTGTTCAGTATTTACAAAAATTTCATCTTACCGCATGATCACCGTGCGACAGGTTTTCTGAAGCTGATATGTGTACCGCACGATGACCGCGCAGAAGGCCACCTCATATACGGTGGCCGTGCAAGAGGTGATACACGGCCGTGCGGGAGGTGACATTTCTCTCTATTCTAGACCGGTTTTGTTAGTACGAAATTTTAAATGTAGGAAATCAAAAAATTCACCGACACAGTGTATTTACTTGTGTAAATTTTCTATAAATTTATTTGTTTTGAATTTTTCTCACAATTTCATACAAGTATATTGTTTGTAGGAATTTCTAAATATAAAAAATGAGCTCCAAAAAATATATATATTGTTTTCATGCTCCTTACGCAATAGATTTGATTGTATAATGTTTCTGCAATTTTTTATGTATTCCGAATTTTAGATGCTTGACCCAACATTTGCACTGGTTTCTGCTCTCTTTCCCAGTGTACTACTGTAATACCATTTGAAACGGTTACAAAATGCAGTCTGCGTGAAACAAATGATCTACAAGCTGTGGAAGTTGTGGAACAAAAATGCATGTTGTGAAACTGCAAGCACACAAATTTAGCAACTGAACAAATGGTTCTATAAAAGTAGGACATTGATGGGGAAATGAGATATCCTATTAATTAGAGAGAATCGCGTAGGTGGTTTAATTTGTGGGTTCAGAGTGATCATTAGTCAGCCTAACAAGAATGGCAAACTTTGAAAATACAAGCCCAACTGAATATGCCCTTGTTAAGTATTTTGCGTCCTCTACGAAACTTTTTGGGATATTGGAACAAAACAAAACAATATTACCATCAATGTTTGGTGTGCCCTCCAGCCCTACGAATTCGGCCATTTTCTTGGCGCATTATGCCTGAAGATTACAGATTAGCAACAGCTTTTGTTCTGTTCCAGATAAGAGGAAACGAAGCTAGAGATAGTGTTGAAGAATGAGTCAGAGAATCCAATACACGCCAAGCACGATACTAAGTCAATCAGGAGCAGTGATTCTCATGTGACTATTGCTTTGTTGTGTTAACCTTATTTACTGCTGCAATGTCTCGGAAATCCAAGAATGGTGGCCGGTGCTGAATACTCAAGCATAATATCTCATTGCTCCAGATTTGTGACATGAATAGGTATAAAAATGCTAAGTGAATTTGCAGGTTTCAAGATCCCATCACTTCATGCCAATTTGAGATGCCGTTTCTGCTTGGAGGAAGAACTAACTGCAAGTCTGCAAGTGTGTAGCAAGCAAATAAATTCGCTGATGAACACTGTGAAGGAACCACCAGATGGACAGAATAGGGAAATGATGCTGAGAAAACACACAAGAAATTAATGAACCCAATGAAGAAGCTGCGTTCGAAAGGGATGCCATGTTGTTCAGTTGTCGGTTGGTACTCACAATTACAAGATTCAGAACCCGCCAACAGAAAACAGAAAAGACAAGTTGGTACTCATCCTGATAACATGAGTTGTGGAAATGATCGACGCTGTGAAATAAAGCACACAAGAAATGAGCAGATGGTACTATAAAAGCAGGACATGGATGGGGAAAGCCTATCAATTCGATAGAATCGCATAGGTAATTTTATGGGAAAAGTCTAAACAAATTAAATTGGCGTCCCCTGCAAAACCTGAGATATTGGAACAAAACAAAACACTGTTAACATTAGTATCCTGCTGCTTAGCTTTGAAGATTAAGGAAAAATTCGCGATGCATTTAACACTTCATATTTACATTCAAAGATCACATATTAGCGACAGGTGTATTCCTGGAACTGATAAAAGGAGCGACGGAGGACATGCTGTTCATATTGCTCAAGAATAGGCAGAAGGATCCAGTAGAGACCATAGCCCGGCGATCAAGAACCTTTTTCAAGAATCCAAGATCGATTGTTGAAGCTAATTGTAAGTTACAACTATATGTTTGTACATTGCCACTCGGGCCAGAATAGTGTGTGCCGTAGGCATGTCCGCATGAATACTTTGACCCAGGGGTGGACCCACAGGAGGTAGCCAGGGCTAGAGCATATCCTGCTATCGGCCGGACGCTGGGCACCTCTTCAGCGCCGACAGCCATCTATGGGATCGTTAGAGAGGAAGACATAGAAAATGTTTCTTGTGATTTGAGCTTGATTCTCCCTAGTAGGCCGCTATACCACCAGTCTAGCTGGCGTTAGGTCAATCGGTCGAGCTAAGAGGCCCAAGGCCCAAGAGACCAAGACCGTGACGTGGAGTGCCAAGCAGAGTGAGACTTGCTTGCATTAATTCCACGTGCCAAGCAGAGTGAGACTTGCTTGCATTATTCTCCTTTCAGATTCTCCTGAGATGTTGTCATGTGTGTTTTGTGTGGCATGAGTAAATGTGGCATGATTTTTAATATTAGCGTAAGATTAGAGCAATAAAACTACAGGGAAACAATTGGTTAACCGCATGTATGGGCAATACGTGTGTAAGGTTGTATGTCGGTGGGACAGAGGATCATTTAGTATCATTGAAATTGTGGATTTCAATTGTATTTTGGCAGTGCAGATGCGTGAGAGCAGCGATATGTTAGGGAGGTGAGGTCACGGAAAGCTCAGATTAGTCTTGCCCATTAGCATCCCTTTTGTTTTAATCCTGAATCCGTCGCTGCTTGGGCCAACTTGGTCAGTTACTTTGAAACGTTTGATCATTTGTTTATCGGTTTTGAAGCTCCGAGTGCTCTCCAATGAGCGAATTTGTGAACTATCATTTAATAAGCTGTCAACTTTTCCATGTTTGATTGACATTCAGAGGCAAGCAATTGTCATCAAGAGTCTTTGCGTTTTCATTCGCGAATCAGCTTCAACCTCTCCCTCACGTAGTCACGTACGTTCTAGCAGTTATGACATTTATGTGATTAATGCGAACGGATAAATTACATCGATGTGCTCAAAAAGAATTTTTTTTATTAATTGATCTATTTTTAATTTATTTACATTATTAACTTATCGTCAACTTTATTTCTAATTCCGACCTTTGTAATCATACCACCACTCGTAGCGTGACAAAACAACATTTTTAAATCAGCACCATGGCAAATCATGTTACTTCACCACCAATTGTGTGACAATGTTGTTCGGTCACGTTACCACTAGTGATGTGATAAGATGTGCTATTTAGCTAAATTTACCTTATAACGTGACAGTGTTGTATTGCTACGTCACGGATGATAGCGTGGCAAAAAAATCAAATTTAAAAATAAAATTGACGATAGGTTAATAATAAAAATAAATTTAAAAATAGGTTAATTAATAATAATAAAAAGTTCGCTCTAAAACCATTGATTTTTTTCACCCTTTAGTTCCTGACTATTTGCACTGCACGTAGCGCTTGTAATATCATAATATAAACTTGGAAAGGGCAAACTAATTTGATTATTTTTAAATAATATTATTTCAAAAAATTACAAAAATCAAAAATCAATTTTTTTTTAATAACAAAACTAGGCTACTGTTGCCATTTCAACCGGCGACAGGGACCTCTGCACTGCTTTTTTACTAACTATTTTCGAGCACATATTTTGTGAACAAATCACAATGATATTACAAAACATTTAGTACAACATCATAACATCTTTTGTTGACAAAATCACAAAGATATTACAAAAATATTCATCACAACGTCATAACATCTTTTGTCGACAAATCATATTGATATTACATAACACTTAGTATAACGTCATAACATCTTTTATCGACAAATCACAATGACATAACATTCAGCGCAATGTCGTCACATATTTGTGGATAAATCACACTGGCATTATAAACCATTCACCACAACGTCATAACCTAGTTTTCCAACAAATCAAAGTGATATTACAAAACATTGGACACCACATATTTCAACAGGATGAACATTTTCTGTGGCTGTGACCTCAACATCCGTCATGTGAACTGCCTCGAGTGGAGTGGTCGAATGAGGTCCCCACAACGACATTCGGACTGCCAATATCTCCTTAGTTCTATGAATTTCTCGTTTGACATTTCTTATCGTGTGAGCTACGCCGGGGGGCCACGCGGTCACAAGCAGAGTCGTGATGCCGGAAGGTCGTGGTTGTACAACCCGAGAACCGACGACGCCGACCCGCTCGGCGCGGCGACGCTGGTGAAGGTGCACAGTAGCATGTACACGTCCCTCCGACTCAACAACGCGAGGGAGACCATGGGCTTCACAGACTTGAGACTTCCCCTTCGCGCCCAGGAATGGCACCCTCGGCCGCAACCTGCGCCGCTTCCCGGGGCACCGCGAGGTGTACTGCTACCTCGGGGACTTCTGCAACGCGTTCGTGCTCACAGACGTTGTAAGGCTCAACACCAGGGCCGTGCGTGTCGCCATGGCGCAAGGCAGCCGCTGCTGCGACGTGCCGAAATGAGTGCTGAGATCCACAGACCTCGGGGGAGCGCGACGCTGATGAGACGGTGGAGGTGGCCTGCTTTGTGGTGTTCGACGCCGTCGTCGTGGCCACCGGGCACTACTCGCAGCCAAGATTGCCAAGACCACTACCAATCTTGTAGTACCCCAGAATCAAATCGGTAAATAGAAAAGAAGCTGGGGAGGGAAAAGACAAATAAAGAATTCGAATTTCCAGTTTCGACGGGGGGTCTTCTGCTTTTCTTCGCCAACCTGGGCCGCGGGCCGCGACCCAGAAGGCCCAAGAGGGAAGGGGGAGCCGGCCAAAAGAGGGGGCGCCTCCCCCAACCCTAGCCACCCCACTCCCTCCTCTCTCCACCTCCAAGCCACCACATCTCCCTCTCCTCCACCAGGTCGCTGCCCCTTCCCCTTGCTACCGCCTCTCCATGGCTTGGACACCCTTCTCCTGCACCCGAAGCGCCTCGCCGCTTCCCCATACTGCCTCCGGGATCATCGGAACCTCACCGTGGTGGCCGGCCATGGAAGAACCAAGGGGGAAAGGGAGTGAGGAGAGGTGGGGAGGGAGGAGCACCTCGCTGGGTGTTCGTTGGGCTGGCACGGCTCCAAGGGTAACGATCCCTAACTCGTTAATTTGGTGTTTAACTTTCGTGCGTAGGCGGCGTCGGTAATAGATCTATTTTGTCTAGTAGATTGCGTAGCCAGTTTCGGGTTCTTTACGGATGAATCTGAGATTTTTGTCTCCTAGAGAATTGTAGCCACGGTTGTTAGCTTTCCATAGCCACCAAGATCACTACAATCCGATCTGTGGTTCAAAAGTTATGATATATCATTATTGCTGTTCTAAGAAACCTGACGAGTATTGTCAGTTTAGATGTTTGATGAAATATAAATTATTTAGAGGCAGATTAAGACTTGTCACCCATAAAGCTTTCTATAGATAAATTGATTATCTTTCCAGATTGATAAAAAACACTCAAATTGGACTCTTAGAGTAAAAGTTATGTTATATTCTTCGCTACTGTACTGATTGTCTGGATAGATGTCTGTCAAGCATTTTCAACTGCAGTTTAGTCAAATATTTTCGTAGAATTAGGAAATCTTATCAACTAGAGTTTTGTAGGTTTGCTCGTTAAGTTTCATTGGGCACTGAATTCATGTCATTCCGAGTTCCAGATCATTAATTATGAATTTTTCCGTATCACTGTCCAGAATTGTTTAGATGGGTGATTTGTATATTTTCAATTCAGGTCTATCCGTTGTATTGGGTAGTCAAGGGGGTATTGTAGATTGCTGGTAGTATCGTCATATTATGTGTTCTTATGTTTGAATACACATTCGTGTAGGCGGCGAGGCGGCGAGTGCAGGAGCACCTTCGTTGCCTCCTAGTACGTCACATTGCGGAAGGCAAGTACAATGTGTTAAGACATGTTGATTTCTGTTGAATGTTGTTAATGCGATATTACTTCTATGATCCATGTTCATACTTCCTGTTATACAATTGAATGTTGTTGGTGCGATGTTATTTCTATGATCCATGATTCATACTTCATGTTATTTATTCGTTCTTAGTTAATAATCCATGTGAATGAAAGAGGTGACACTCATTGTATATATCCATTCCATTCTTGCATTGTTCATGTTTCGTCTACGGGAGTGGAATTTGTTAAGACCCATCAATTCTAGTATGGGCACGTAAGATCCACCATTCCAATGTGGGTAATTTTGGACACCCGTATGAAACGTTCTTCATACGGTGATTGGATACCCGGACTTTGTTAAGTACATGCTTAAGTGAGCACCGACGGGTGTGTCACTCGCTATACCGGTATGAGCATGTGTGTAGTCCTTTCCTTTCAATGCATACATTCATTCTATTCATACTCATAAGTGTTCAGAGATAAGTTCAGACTTCGTATTGAGATAGACTTGTTCATAACCTTGTATGTTCAATTGTTTACTGTACTTGCTGAGTTTCGACTAATTCTTGCTTTATTTATTTATTTAGGTGATCGTTGATGATGGCTTTGTTGGGATGGAGTAGACAAGCACAGTTCACACAGTTCACCATAATTTACTTTCATTAATAATGTCGTTTATGTCTTTCATTTGTTAACCGAGGAACTGTAATAAATAAGTTTTCTATTGCATTATATTTCCCTTTATGTTAGGTTTTCTTGTTAAATGATACTAGTGGTTCACTTCAATTATTCTCTGATTATGTTTGATGAATTCAGTCTTTATTCCTGCCATGCTACTATTAAAGTTGGTCCCTATATATACTTAGAAGAGATTCAGTTTAAATTCTTCCGCTATTTGGTTGTATGTTAGTTCTTTTGGTAGCATTTTGGCTTCCGAATAGCCAGGGTGTTACAAATCTGCACCTACACCTACGGGTACGTTCACTAGTACAGTCCTGCAGTAGTGCTGCCATGACAAAAAAAATATTTTGGAAAGAGGTCTATTCTAGAACATCTCCACTACTACTACCACTCTGGCCTAGATCCTGGTCCATCCCGGCCCTCCAAACAAGTATCAACTTTTGGAAACCAGTTCAAATGACCATGCAAATTTCGTGGGAAAAAACTTAGATAGCCACGGATCAAACTATCACCAAAAATATATATATCTAAATTCAATCTACACATAGATAAACTAAAAAGACAAATTTCGTTGAAAAGGAAATCCGAAAAAAGGGGGAAAAGGATAAAACTACTATTCACTGAATTGTTTCTTTTTCCTTTTTTATGAATAATTTTTCTTTTTTTGTGTGTTTATCCTAATATACGCCACTTTTTTCACTTGATTATCATGACCTTTATAACCAAATGTTTCAAAAAAAAATCATACCATTTGCATCATTTTTTACGGACGGTAAAGCACTGGATATGCTCCCTAATTTACACGACCTAGCTTCATAAAAGTCCCCAGAGACAGGAAGTGGTCCGCTGTGTGACCACCTGAGACCTCGTGTCAAAATATAAGTGTCAGCGGATGTTCTAAAAGCCCTTCAATTATTAGATTTAGGACCTGATGAATTTTGGGTGGTGGAATGCGGGGTGCACAAGGGTGAGGTCTTGGGCTCTATCCCCAGTTCCCCACCCAAGCAGGGTGAAAATGTATTTTATATATATATATATATATATATATATATATATATATAACATTCAATTATTAGGGTCCATTTGGATCGGTGAATTGAATTGGGTTTGAGAAATTGGAGTGTCAGTTCTATATCTAGTAGAATTTGAATTGTGCAATAATTCCAATTTAATTGTTTGGTTGGTTGACAAAGAAAACTGAGACAGAGAAATGGAATTTTAACTAATTCATAATTTTGTTTGGTTGCCAAAATTGTTTGGTTGGAAATGAATTAGACCCAAAAGCAAATCCTCCACTCCAAGAAGCTCGCCGGCAACGGCGTTGGTGGGAGGGAGCTTGTTGGCGGTGGGTGGGAGTGGAGGAAGGACTTTAGATCCAATGGCGGTTACATGAGGACGTCGAGGGGCGCTGGCGACGAGGAAGAAGGTGGTGTGGTAGCGACGGTGATGGTGCTTGGATCCAAGCGACTCTAGACCCGGGCAGAGGTGGTGCGGAGATGTTGAGGGGCGCCTACGAAGAGGAAAAAGAAGAGGTGGTGGCGCCGGCATTGAAGAAGAAGACGGTGTGGTGACACCGACGATGAGGAAGAAGACCTGTGAAAAGGAGCCTGGTGTCAAGGCGGTCACCGGTTCTACTTGTCGGTGGGTCAGGGTCACTGCAAGCTACTCGCCGGTGAGTTTCCGGTGCGGTGGCCAGAGCTTCTTACTTCGACGTGGAGTTCCCCGTATTTAATTCGGTAGTGATACGTAGCTTGTTTGTTTAATTTAGTGTACATAGCCCCTTTTCGCAAAGTAGAAATTAAAAGAAAAGAGTTGATAGGATTTCAGTGGCACAAAAAAGATGAGCCAAACTCTTGAAATGCGCTGCATGCATCTTCCTTAAATTACGTACGAAACGAAACGATCAACGCACGGTGTGCAGGTGCAGCGTCTGTGCGAGGGCGGGCGGGTGGCGTTCGCCGGCACCGTCATATATACCGCACAGGTACTCGTACTCGTTCCCGTTCCTAGAGACGGAGGGGAGGGTGACCGTCGACGACAACCGCGTCGGGCCGCTGTTCGAGCACATCTTCCCGCCGTCCCTCTCCCTCGTCGGCATCCCGAGGAAGGCACGCAAAAGAAAACTAGCAACATTACATCCATGCATATACACACTGCACTGGTGATACTTAACCTTAATTTTCTTTCTTAATTGTATCCTATCAAAACAAATTATGTGCATTTGCTAGTGGTTGCGTGGCAGATATTTGCACCTCGGTTCTTGGAGGTTCAGGCGAAGTGGGTGGCGCGGCTGCTGTCCGGCCGGAGGAGGAGACGTTGCGCTTAGGACGGAGTCGGGGACTAGTAGGCTCGAGCTGAACCTCGGGCGTCCGGGTAATGGTTCGAGACCCAACGTAAAATTGTCAGGTGAAAGTAAAATGTTAGGGTGAAAATAAAATATTAGTGTGAAATTGCCAACTACAATTTGGCTTTAGGCCAAATTACGCTGGCCAGCCCGAGGGCTGGGGCTAGCTCCGCCCTAAGTAGTATGGGTGTTGATTTCATATGGTTGATAAAATTCTCGGTATAATTCTTAGTTTGAGTAGTAAAATATTTTATATTTGAGACCGGTCGATATATGTCCCTGGCTGCGCTCCGTGGAGGAGCAGTACCGCGCCAGGTATCATACTTTCTGGTTCATTAAGATCATACAATTATGCAATACTGTCATACTGTCATACCAGGTCGTAAACTAAAAACAATTTTTCACGTAAGGTATGGCCGCTTGCTACGGATCCCAAAATTAGTTTGGGTGATGTGCGTACATGGATGAGTTCGGGGCGAAGTACTGCATGTTGCCCTCGCTTCGAGAGATGGAAAGCTCGCGCGAGCTGCTGCTGTCGTCGGCGCGGCCAACCTCGAGACTTTCCGCGACGACTACCGAGACAGCGATCGGCCGCTTCAGGAGGCTCTCAAGGGGTGGCACTTGCCAGCCCATTGTACGGCCTAGTAGAGCATGAGCACGGCCACGCCTAGTCTTGCATGCCCGGGAAACGCCCAACTCCGGCGGCAGCAGAGCTCATCTGGGGATCAACGGCGAACCCAGGCAGCCGCCCAGAGGTTAGTTAGCGATGTGTAGCCGTAATGGACAGTTTCCTCCACTCCTATTTGTTGATTAAGAGATGAACTGTTATTGTATTGTCAATGATAAAGACCATGTCCAAGAGTCCAATTTGGTACAACTTTTTTGTCCAGTAGACATTTACTCCTTTTCCGAAATGGCGCAATTTGGCTAGCAAAGTAATCCTTAATCGATTCATGAGATCAAATTCCGAAACCTTAGGCCCCCATGGTAGTTCAAGATTATGTCCTATTTGGTACAGCTCCAGATTCTCATTTTTCAGATTCTGCTTTTGATTATCTGATAATCCACTTTTCTGAAAATCTGGAGCTGTCTATTGAAACCGTTTGGCTAGTAGGTTGGCTCCAAAAACTATATGAGGGAGGATTAGAGGCAAATAGACCATATTACCCCTGGGTGTAATACTTCAATTGTATTTGTGTAACTCAGCGGCATTTGAAAGATTTGAGGGAGGATTAGAGTTATTTATATTATTTCACCATGAACAATGCTAAATGGTTCGAATTTGATTTTTTTTTAAAAAAAAATATATATATATATAAAGCAAAAATTTTGAAGAAAAAAAACTAGAAATTTCGGCCGAAATTTCTAGTTTTCACCGGTAACCGGTCTTACCGTCCTCCTCCGGTAAAATTTTGAAACCGATAACGTGAACACTGGAACCACCTCGGCCTGTCTTAACTCCGCCCCTGTGCCCATCGGCGCGCACGGTGATAGCACGCTGTGCCCGTAGACGCGCGCCGTGTGGACGTCGTGCGTCGGCGACGAGCGGCGGAGACGCGCAGATACGGCGGCAGTTGTCGCGAGCATGGCGTTGCGCGGTAATTGTGCCTTCTTGGCGATCATGGCGCGGCGCGGTGTGGTTCTTGGCCTCTTGGCAACCATGGCGTAGCCACTGGCGAGACGTGGGTCGGGGTAACTTGCAAAATGCAAACCGGATAGGATCCATTAACTCCATAACTTCTTAGTTAATCGAACACTAGCACCCATTAACTCCACAACGTCCTAAATTACCGGCGCGCAGTAACTACACCATTAGCTCCACAACGTCCTAAATTACCGGCGCGCAGTAACTACACCATTAGCTCCACAACGTCATAAATTACCGGCGCGCAGTAACTACACCATTAGCTCCACTACACCCGAATCATGCGGCATGCAGTACATTTCTTCCACGATTGCTGCATGCCCGGATATAAAGATGATGCATGCTTTAGCCTACAGTACCTAGCAAATCAACCAAAGCTTACCATAACAAGTTCATCGCATCGCAGACGGCTAATTGCAAATTAACATCACAAGTAGTTCCTGCAACATACATATCGCCTAGGCTATGCATGCTTATCTCTTCAGTACTACTATATCATCCAACACCAGCCTCTGATTGATGCTACCAACTACCAAGCATTGCAAGATAAGAATGACACGAACGAAGATCACCAAAAACCTAGTCTTCAGTGCAAACTGCAAATGAATAAGATCCATCACAAAAGCTTAAGGAGCACAATTCCTTACAAAAAAACGATCGATCGAGCTCGCCCAACGCCCTTGGTCATGCATCGGCATCAGAGATCAAAGCAACTAGTAGCTAGCTAGTAGAACTCTTCATGCTCATCATCGTCTTCATCATACCCATGGTTCCCTTGATCATACCAATCCTCCCCGCCGTCGAACGCATCGCTGTTCCCGTGCTACTCGACACCACCCTCCTCCTCGACGTCAACCGTGTCCACTCCGCGGCCGACGAGCTATTCGTCGTCCGAGACGCCGAGGTGGATGCCGAGACGGCAGGAGAGGTAAGCGTCCACGCACGCGTACTGCACCTGCCTCTTGGATAGCCTGCGCACGTCCCACGTGCTCGTGCCCACCCACCTCGGCTTGTTGATCCCGCGCAACCCGAGGAGCCGCTCCGCCATGCGCTCCATGGACGCATTGCCCATGCCGGTGGCCACGCGCAGTTCGCTCCAGCACGCCACCGCCAGGCCGTGGTGCCCGCGCAGCTTGCCGCAGTCGGAGCGGATGTCGTACCCCACGAAGGTGACGCGGGCGTCGGCCAGGAAGCGGCGGAGCACGTCGGGGATGGCCTCGGCCTGCGCCAGCTGGAACATGAGGCACCGGTGCCCGGCGCACAGCTGGAGGGTCCCCGGCCGAGGCTCGGCGCCGTCGCCGAGGGCGCGGAAGGGCGGGGTCCACTGCACGCCAAGGCCCACGGTGAGGCCGGCGCCGGAGCGGAGGCGGCGGCCGCCGCGCCACAGCGTGGTGTGCACCCACCGGCGCGCGACGGCGGGGCTCGCAGTCACGGTTGCGAGCACGCTGCAGCCGGCGACGCGCACCGTGTAGGCGTCATGCGTGCGCGACGAGCGGCGGAGGCGCGTGGAGACGGTGGTGGTGGCAACCATGGCGCGGCGCGGTGCGCTTCTGGGGGTTTTGGTGCGTTTCTTGCTCTTCTGGGTGGGTTCTGGACTGCTGTGGTGTGGTGTGGTGTTTTGTCCTGGTTACCTGGTACGGTCCTGGATCACTAGGACAAAAGCAAGGGAGAGGAGGTCAGGAGGATACGAGAGTTTTAACTTTGGAGGAGGCCGATTTCTTTACTTTTTTTAATCCATTAATTATTCAAAAATATATATCCCTATTTGAAGTTCCAAACATGCTTGTAGTCTTGAACTAGCTTTGCAAACCAGAAAGTATCTGAAATTCTGAATCCAAACACACTATGCTTAACTTTAGCATAAGGGAGAGGAAGTTGAAAATTTGCCCTTAACTTTAGAGCAGGCTTGGGGTTCTTTCTGGCATGGAATTCCCTTGTGATATTAGCCTTGTTGCCTTTCCACAAAACCAAAAAAAAAACCTTGTTGAGTAAACATGCAATAGCAGCAAACGACCAGGAGTAACTCTTGATGTAACCTACAGGTTTGATTGCCAAACACGTAGAGAGCTCAGCACAGCCATGAACCCTACGACGTGCTCAAAGAACGAAATAGCTATTGATGCCCAAATGGGCAGCACGGCCGGCACGGACCCATTTAGGCACGGCCCAACAGGCTGGTTAACCAAACGAGTCGTGTCATTCTGGCACATGGGCTCATCCGTCGGCCTAGGTATGGTACGCCAAACTCACAGCCCTGACTCAGCAGGCGCTGGCTTGGCCTGGACACGATAAGCCTGACAGGCCGGGTTGGCCCTTGTAGCCTATCTCGGACCAAAAAATGTAAAAAATTCAAAAATTTAGAAAAAATGTATAGAATTCAAAAATACAAATTAAAATTATAGCAAATGAGTCCTATATCCATAAAACAAGAAAAATATATTAAAAATATATTGACACGCTTTAATAATGTTTACATGGTTACCTCGTTAAAAACTTTATCAAGTAAAAATTCAACATGAGAAAACCTTAGTAAAGGAAAACGGGTACATCCTATAGATCTGCATACATCCATATTGTAAGTGTTGTTGTCCAAGTAAAGATTTTTGAACACGTACCCCAACTCTGGATTATTTATAGGGGTGTTGTTCTCGTGCGTCAGCTTATTCCTAGTCTTTCACACTTACAAGTATCTCTACCACCTCACTCGTGAGATTTGTTCTTTTATTCTCTCATCCAATATTCTTCTGGAAATACTGAAAATAATATGGCAGACGCATCGCTGATGTTACAAGAAGGATTCAGCGTATGTAGTAAATAACGAAGTGATAATATACATTGCCCTAGAGTTTGCGACATCATTATCGAAGGATGCCAAATCCTCCGATGAAATTTTGAAATCATCAACAGCAAAAACTATCATAATTATCCATCACGAAAACTGCAAATCGAAAATTACACTATTATTTATTTCATCTTAGTATAAAAATAAGAACAATAAAAATATAAAAAACCAATATCGTACCCTTTTTCCTAACTGCAGTTCGATTTCAAAATTTTGAATATTTGGCACAAATTTTCAATTTTTTCCAAATTATCATAAAAAGGATCTAAATTAAGAGAAGAGATTGAATATTGGATAGTGGCTAAATGAAGGGGTACGTTGCCTATTTATTAAAAAAAAACAATTAGCGATTTTTAGGATTTTTTTGTATCTTTAAAGCTCTCCATCGCCTAAAAGCGGTTAAAATTTTGATAATTAAGACTGCTACCATGCTTAAACGGGTCTAATCGTGCCGACGGTCGTGTCGTGCCTTACCATGTCTACACGGACCCAACGACGCTAAACGGGCTAATCATGCCAGGCCGAGTCGGGCCGGGTTGGCATGCACAACGTACATAGTCAAGCCACGCCCAAGATGTGTCGTGCAGGGCCGAGATGCCGACCCAAGCACAACACATCGCGTTGGGCAGTGTTATGAACCGGCCTGGCAGGCACGATCCATTTGGCTAGCTCTAAAATTAGTTGTCTTTCGATTTGGCAGAGACCATCTGATCATCTCTCTTTTCAGTAGCTTATTAGTAAGTAGGTAGCATATATGAGAAATTACGAAATTAAAAGACACCAACTATGATCAATTGATCACTGAACTGAAATAAACCAAGCAAAGCTCATATCACAACTTCATAGCAGATGGCTAATGTCAAATTAACATCAAGCAATCCCTGCAGCATATACCACCTATGTATATAATCAATAACAGTCTCCAATGATCCGGTCACACCTTGGCGGGTGTCCACGATCTAGCTACTGCTTCCAGCCGTGTCGACCGCCATGGTCACCACCTCCCTGTGCGGCTAGGGAGCGCGCTCGGCGCGACGCACCGGACGGTACATCAACGGAACGCCCACGGCGGGAGGCGCCGCACGGATGGGCACGAGACGCCGACTGGGAGGCGGCGCACGGACGAGCCCAGTAGCGCGCGGAGCCGGAGGCAGTGCACGTGCACGGAGGAGCACGGGAGGGCGCTCCGGCTCGCGACTGCCCGGGCAGAGGTGGACGCCAAGGCGGAAGGCGAGGTAGGCGTCGATGAGGTAGGCGTCGATGCACGCATACTGGACCTGCTTCGGCGAGAGCTGGGGTTTGTGCCACGCGCCCATGGCCACGGTCTGGGCCTTTTGATCCCACGGTGCCTAACATGCTAAATTCTGGAACCAAAATTCTCGAGTGTGAAAATGTGATATTTTTGAAAGTTTTAATGCATTTTGGCGTTGTTTGAATTTTATGTGGATTATTTTTTAGTTTTGTGGTATTTTGAATTTTTCAAAATCAATTAACGAAATGTGGGTTGGTTCAAGTAAGGAAATTTGAAAATAAATTAAAAATGATAGTTTAATTTGAATCACCAAATCAAAATTTGAATTTGGAAGTAAAGGAAATAAAAAGGAAAAAATCTCAAAAATCCGGTTTGGACCAAAATCAAGCCGGCCGAACCCAACTCCTCTTTCCATTTCTATTTCCATTTCCTTTTTTTCTTGCTTTTCTCCTGGGCCGACCCACTCTTAGTTAATACCTGAATATTAATTATAAATTATATTACCTTAAATTATAAAATTGCTCGTAGTTAATACCTGAATATCAATTGGGCTATTAAATTCCATCCCTTGATCTACCACATTATCCCTTGTTGCCCCTAGGAGTAATGGTACACTTAAATATCCACTAAGTCTGTATCTAAGTGTTATGGTTAATCTTGCTCAGTTACGTTGACATGTGAGCATTAATTTGCCCCAACGTCATTCAAACATTAAAACTTGATTTTGGTAGCCGTTGGATGGAAATGACTGGTATGTTGAACTTATAAAAGATTTTCAAAAAAATATATTTTAGACTTGGGTGGAAGATAAGTCGGGAGGGTCCAGATAGAGCACGAGAATTTTTAATATGATAGTTCCGCCCGAGTCAATTAAGGACCGAATTTTGTGATGACCTCCCGTGCACTAAAAGTGCAGTCACAAGTTTATAATGGTGTCGACCTGACTGATTACTTTGGCAAACATTTGGATTTGTGCTGCAAGTGAGGCAAGTGGTGTTTGATCCACTTGAGGAGGTGTGGAGGGAAAACAATTTCATTGTAGCAGAGACCGGGCTGCACATGGCGGAGGGGCATCGTTGTTTCCTCGTTGGAGCGGGGGATAATTTCCAACTCAACGAGGGTTCCTCGTCGAAGTGAGGGATACAATCCTACAGGTGGTTAAATAGAGGCAAGTGGTGTTTAATCCACTTGAGGAAGTGGGAAAGCGATTTCGTTGTAGCGGAGACCAGGATCCACATAGTGAAGGGGCGTCGTTATTCCTCGTTGGAGCAAGGAATAATTTCTGACTCAACGGGGGTTCCTCGTCGGAGTGAGGGGTACAACCCTATGGACGTGTAAATGTTAGGGGGAGGTGGATTGGTCTTGGGATGATTTTCTTAGTCGCATGTCTACGGTAAAATGTTGACATTACAAGATGATCATCTTTTGTGAGTAAAGTTGTGCAACCTCTACAGAGTGAAAAGTTGTCTGGATAGTCATGCCCATGGTCATAGGCGATGCACAAGAACTTGCTTGGTTAGTCTCTGTTTTATAACAGTCATTTGTGGGTAGAATAAAACTGATATTATCGGGTGGATGGAACCCAGAAATTTTGTTCCTAGGTGGATGGAACCTAGTGGATATTATTGGGTGGATAGAGCCTTAAAAATGATATAGCATATGGTGGATGGAACCATGGTATGTTCGTAGGTGGATGGAGTCTGGCCAGTATTACACAACAATTGCTCAATGTCGTTAACACTTATTTTAGTTAAAATGCTAGGTCTCACGTCTTGTCTACTACTTAATCTATTTCAATTGTCGCTTTTTCAAATAAAAGAACCTCAAGCCTATTCTTTGATCAGTCTTGTATCTATTATAACTGCATTCTATGTATTATAACTCACAACTCAATTGTATCATTTAGTAAGTGAAGGGAAAAACCATACGAACACTCATAGCACTCAAATACGTAAGTGTGATCTGGAGGAAGAAGAGGCAAAAGACTAGGTCGTGAGCCCCAGTTAGGGGTGCTAATGGGTTGGATTCGTTTGGGCTCTATGGGTTGGGTTTTGATTTGGATCTGTTTGGATGGGCTAAAACGGGGTAGAGGTGGGTTGGGTAGGTGCGGTTCCTGATGAAACGGGTTGATGTGGGTTGTGTTGGGTTTTGTAATGGCCACCTGAATTGGGTTCAACTCACGGGTCAAACCCGTGGGCTGACCCACTAAGTTTGCCCACCTTCTCGGCTCCTTCCTGTATCCTTCCCCCAATCAGCCAATCTCCATCGGTCGTTGTCCTTCCACCGATCTCCAACACCGTCGACCACGAGAGCAGGGCTTCCCTTCCTCTCGTACGTCCACCACCGACCACCGCCCTTCCCTTCCTCCCTACATCCGTCCGTCGTCCTTCCCTTCCTCCGTCTGGAACTCCGTCGCCCTCCGTTGCCACATCTCCTTTCACGTTCGGATCTCCACCACTGCGGAGTTCGCTCCTCCTTTGGTTCTTCACCGCCACGGCAGCACCACACCCCTGGATCTCCACCACCATGAAGTCCCCTCTTTCTCCGGTTCTTCATCGCCACCGCATCCCCCCTCCTCCCCTGTATCTCCACCGCCATCGAGCCCTCCTCCTCCTTCGGCTCTTCACTGCCACCGCATCCCCCTCCTCCCCTGAATCTCTACCGCAGTTGAGCCCCCCTCCTCCCAGGCTCCACCGGAGCTTCTTGGTTAGTATGCGCCTCCTATTCTTTCTCCTTGCTCCTCCTACGCCTCCAATAGACCTTACGTTGCTTTTTAATTTTGCAGGGATTTGATCTAAGTGATGTAGAGCATTGGAGCTCAAGTAACAGTTAACATCCCTATTGAATTAGCTTCTATAGTTATTGTTAAGATTTACTACTACTGATTAGAGCGCCTTGAAAAGTTTCTAGTGCTCTGTTTATACATGCACAAAAACCTCAAAGTTTCTTGTGTTAGGAGTACTTGGATATTTGCTGTCTAGCATGGCATTGGTGGTGAATACATTGGTAGATAACACAAACCAGAGTTGATTGAGAAGTATTATCCATGTTTATTTGAGTAGATCCATTTCGGGAACCATTTCGCTCTGCAAGGTCAATCAAGGCCAAAATCAGATATTTGCATGGAGATTGATAGATGGGATTAACCTAGTCCATGGTATGACAAAGGAATAGTTGGTGATTGTTATGAGGCATTGATTTTATATCGGTGGATTTAACAAATGATTATGGGTGGAATTGGATTATTAGCAAAAATTGGATGATTGATTTTGGTGGATTAACCTAAGCAATACGATTAAAAATAAAGGATGACATATTATTGTTACGAGACATAGTATTAACTGGAGTGTAAAAGGAACACTTAAAGTTGAGTAAGATGTAGAACTGGGTAGGCTGTAGTGTAAGTGAATGACTTCTTTTGTTGTTTCCTGTAACCCTGTTGTTGTTGTCCGAAAGGTAGGCAATTTGACAGCCACACCATTGACATATACTGCTCTTTGATTGATGCATTATGGAATTGGCACCTCAGGTATCCTGACTTTGGTAGCTGGTGAGCTTCTCTGTAGTTTATATTCTTGTGCCTGTAGACTTTTCTATTGATCTTCCTGTAACTATTTCTGTTTCATGCAACATCACCTGTCTCTCTTAATCCACACTTCTCCCCTATAGTCATAGTATCTAGAAACTTGCAAACTCTAGAAGTTTTACATTGTTATCTAGTTTCTTCACAATCCATCGACTTCTTTCCAAACTAACTGTATGTATTTAAGGAAGAACGTTAGTGTCCCTGCCCATTTCAGAAAGTTATCTACAAAACAAGAGCCTGATTTCAAATGTATTGCTTGACTAAATGTGTTACATCATGCCCTCTGGTTTTAGCCTGTATCACCAATTACTAAAATCAGTTAACAACTATGCAGTGAAAAGATAAACATGTAATTGCTCAGTAACTAATTTGCATTATGGCATTGCCTACTGATATATTTTCTCTACAGTAAAACTTGTATGATGTTCATATTCTTGTATTCATCAGTTATGTTTAGTAAATGAGGTTCCAAGTCAGAATTGATACTTTTGGTTGTGTGTTGATCTTTTGGTGTACGTTAACTGTTTGCTTCAAGTTAAACAAACTGAACCTACTCTTAACATCAGTTTATCTTTGCCTCTCTATTGCCTCTTTAACTCATATGGATTTGCTCAATTAGCTCCTCTCTTTTGGAATTCTATGCAAACAAAGGAGGAATTTAAGAGCACTCATGAACATCACATTTACCTATTTAATGAGTGCATGTAAACCTGTTGCTCATGAACTAGCTAAGTTATTAGATATTACTTTAGTTGGTTTTGATCAATCATCATATTGAAAAAAAAGGAGTGCTTATTGGCTTTTGGTCCATGTGAGACTTTGTCTAGGCAACATAATAGTGGTCTCCTGTTAAATTTTCCATGACCATGTGCGATATTCTTGATTGCTTCTACATTTCACTTGATGTTTACAGGTATACTTGTTGTCAACAATGGGGCTATTATTCGGTTGAGCCATCCGATTGCCAACTTGCCAAGCAATCGACTTTTATCCTTGCTACTCCTAGTGTTCTTTGTGATCAATAGTGTGGTTAGTCCTACAAGCTTAATTCATGTCAGTTGAAGTTAATGATGTACTGCTTATTACGAAATTATTTTTGTGATGCATGTATGTGTATGGCATCATACACAAATTGTTAATTGTCTTTGAGTAAATGCTAAATAGGTGGCAAAAACTAGTTGGACAATATTTGTAATTTTGTATGCTATGCTTAAAGTTTTTATTGTTGAGAAGGATGCTCATTTTTATCATTAATCTCTATTTTAAAATATTCTATACCAAACCCCCTACCCCAAAAAAAATTGAGTTTTCTGGAATTTTATAATTTTCACAATTTCCACCCATAGAGATTTTCACACTATAGGCCAGCGACAATTACTCGATAAGTCTCACCTGTTGTGTTATTGAGCCTGCAGTTTCGGACGGTAATTCTGAGTCCCGCCAGGGACACGGGGAAGCGATCGGACATGTGCTCCGTGGGAGGCGGTTGCCCATGCCAGCCACCGCTCGCAGCTCGCGCCCGGACGCGACGTATAAATAAAAGATAAAGACGGAAGTGTTATATTTGTTATCATGTGAAGTTCGCATTCTTTTTCCTTTACTTTCATAAATGATCTCATTACATGTTCTAATATTTCACTTTCATAAACGAAGAAGAGGAACTGGGCATCTTTCTTGGTTCTGCTCTTAGTGGGCCGCAGAATGCCCAGCTGCCGAATAATTTGTTGCCTCCATGCCTGATGTCCGACAGGCCGGTCGGGGATTCCACTCCATCTTTCGCTGGCCCATCGTCTCTCGTCCTTACCGCACGCATGAGCCGTCGGTGAGTTCTGACAAAAAAAAAATAACGTATATATATCGTGCAAAAACATCGTGACAGGTCGGGTCGGCAGACCACCTGCCGCGCCCTCCGCACACCATTACTATGATACATTGTTGCAGCACCGGTTTCCTTTGTTGCCGCGCACGAGGGCATCCTAGTGGGTCTGTCACGATATTTTCTGATAAAAGTACAATTTTTGGTCATTTTATTCGGGATTAATTTTGTTATTTCGCTTAAAAAAATATTTCATTTCAACTCAAAACTTGCTGTCCGTGGTAAAGCAAATAGAAATCGAGGGGGACGCTTCTCATGTCACATCACTCTTGTCGTGCACTAGTTCATTCACGGTCAGTACCAAGCAGCAGTCGCTTAATCCTTAGTGTGTAGGTACTAGGTACCAAGGATCATCCTCCAATATATTCTTAAAGCCTATTTGGAATGTAAGATTCTTGAAGAGATTCTGGAGGAACAGAACTGACTCTTATAAAATCATCAAAATTGCTACGTTCCAAACTGAACTGGAGGTCCACGCACTCATCGTCGTGTGCTTGTGATTAATGAGCGCCTTGTCCGTGAACATCAACAAGATCGAGCAGCTCAAATAAGTCTAGTAACACCTGCCAATTAATATCGATCGGTAGTCACCGGAATATTTGATATAAGCGTTGGATTGGGCCACATGGTGGTCGATAAAGCCAAGCCAGCCCCAGCCTCACGGGTCTAGATTATTTGTAGTACTGCGCACGAATACTATGTGTGCAGTAATATAAAAATGCTCCTACATAGTACTATAGTATTTTCACTATGGCATGTTACTCGGTGCTAAGGATCGAATATATCTTTCCGTATGTTAGAGATATATTTCAGTTTGTAACATATTCGGTGTTGTTTTGTATTTGGATACTACTCGGTCCTGTAGCATATCCAGCAACGCTAATGAATATATATTTTTGGTTTGGCTCCGCGCGATTGGCTGCGTCGAGTCTTTTCCTCCCAACTCAATCTACTACTTGTTAGTTTACATGGTATCAGAGCTGCCTCTTCTACCACACCGATATGTCTTCGTCAAACTCTTCATCAGCGGCATACGGTGTGACAATCTCAAGCTCCAGTGGTGCGCTCAGCACGATTGCAAGATTGCTGCCGACGCCATCTTTTGGGCAATTGATCAGCATCAAGTTGTCTCAAGAAAACTACCTTATGTGGAAAGTGCAGATCGCTCCCTACCTTCACGGCCAGCGATTGCTAGGGTTCGTCAATGGCTCCAGTGTTGCCCCGACAATGACTGTGGCGCAAACACTTGGAGATGAGACGATGTAAGTTACCAATCCAGATTATCAAATCTGGGTGCAGCAAGATCGGATCATCCTTAGCACAATACTTTCTTCTCTTTTGCTTGAAGTTTTGTCGCAGGTGCTACTACTGGAATCAGCTATAGAAGTATGGACGGCTCTGGATCGCATGTTCTCTTCTCAGCCAAAGGCACGAATGATACAAATTCATATGCAACTCTCCAACACTCGCAAGAACGATCTTTCTGCAGTGGCATACTTCGCTAAGATGGAGGCATTAGCGGATACGATGGCCTCCACTAGTCATCCTTCTGGAGATGAAGAAATTATCTCCTATTTGCTTGTAGGACTTGATGTTGAGTACAATCCTCTGGTGACGTCTATCACGACCAGAGCCAATGCTCTCACTCTCAGTGACGTTTATTCACACCTCCTCAGTTTCGAGATGCGCCTTGATCAACAAAATTCCATGTCCCAATTGTCTCGCTCCTCTGCGAACTTCGTCAATTGTGGAGGTAGTCGTGGAGGGCGCGGGCGTGGCCGAGGAGGACATGGTCGTGAGCGCTAGGGAGATGGCAGCAAATGTTAGTACACGAATAACAGCAACTTTAACACCAACAGTAATTGTCCCACATGTGAACTCTGCGCCAAGATGGGACATACTGCACCAAAGTGTTGCCATCGCTTTGATCATGCCTATCAGACCAAAGTTTGTCAAACTTTGTCAACCGTTGTCGCACGGCCGCCGTGCGGCAACGCCTCCGTCGCCACCACATAGGCTCCCCAGCCAGCCCCACCGCCAGGTCACCTGTTGTCGCACGGCAATACTGTAGCAATTTATTTTTTTCTTTTTTTGTAAAAAAATATATTTATGCATAATTTTTGTATGAATTTTTAAATATATAAAATAGGCTTAAAAAATTATGAATTTTTTTGTGGAGCCTCTTGACCCAGTTTACTTGCTTGTGTAATCTTTTCAAAATTTAATTTAGAAAAATTTAATATGTTCTGAATTTTTCTCAAAAAAAGAAGAAGAAAATTGCTACAGTGGTTGCCGCACGGCAACAACCATGCGCTACAATGTGGTTGCTACATGGCCACCGTGCGGCAACCACTTAGCAAATTGTTTTTCCTTTAAAAAATCATTTATGTATACTTTTTGTATGAATTTTTAAATGTAGAATATTGGCTCTAAAATTATGATTTTTTTTGGAGTGTGCTAACAATGTGTACTTGTTTGTGTAATTTTTTTCAAAATTTAATCCGTTCTGAATTTTTCTCAAAAAATTATTTAAATATACTATTTCTAAAAAATTTTAATATAGAAAATGAGGTGCAAACATTATAAATTTTTTTAAAGGCTCTTTACAGAGTGAACTTGATTTTGTGATATTTTTCATAATTTCATATGTTCAGAAAATATCTCAAAAATTAAGGGTTTAGGTCTCGAAAATTAGGATTTCATGATTTTATGTGACTTAAAATGTGTGAAGTTTAGTACCAGATAGACCACTATAGGTTCAGTAATCGCTATAGCAGTAGTGACAGAATTTGAATTCCTATAAACAGTATACTTAAATGAATTTTTGAGAAAATTTCAGAACGAATAAATTTTTTAAAAATTACACCAGTAAGTACGCTGTATCAGAAAGCTCCACAAAAAATGCATAATTTTTGGAGCGAATTTTATATATTTAAAAATTTTATACAAAAATATGCATAATTATTTTTTTTAAAAAAAACTGTTATAGTAGTTTTCGCGTTGCCGCACGGCCACCGTGCGGTAATAGGTGATGTGGTGGGGGGCTGGCGGGGGAGGCCACGTAGCTGCGGCGAAGGTGTTGCCGCACGGCGGCCGAGCGGCAACGGTGTCAAAAGGTGTTGTATCTGCAAATTCAGATGTATTCTAGTTTGTAACACATTCGGTGTTGTGTTGTATTTGGATACTACTCGGTCCGTAGCATATCCGGCAAAGCTAACGTGTATATATATTTTCGGTTTGGCTCCGCACGGTTGGTTGCGTCGAGTCTTTTCTTTTCAACTGAGTCTGCTGGTTGTTAGTTTACACTCGGTTTTACTGTGAAGAAGAATTTGTACGGTAGGATGGACACTGCAATGCTTGATTTGAATCGTTTGATTTCGACCGAACGGTCGAGAAACATTCTTAATGCAGAATGCAGAGGATCGACTCCCAGCCCCAGCCCCAGGTAGTGGAGTAGCAGACAAGCAATTGTACAAAAGTCTTGCTCAACTGTAACCACATGGCCACATGGGCGTGCATGTTACGTGCTTGCCTTTCATCTCACAATCCGCTGGTGCTGCCTCAACAATCACATGCTCAACAATCACATGCACAATAAACAAATCAAAGAAATTACTAACTCTTAGTACTTTAATTTGATAAATCAATGTTATAGTAGTAAAAGCTCTTCTTAATTCACACTCGAATCTTTGCAACCTCAACTACAGTAGCACCACCACCACCATCAAACACCATTTGAAATCAAATGGAAAAGATAGGAAAACGGGAAGTAAGCAAGAACCAATTAACCAAGGAAGAAGAAGAAACAGAGAAGAATATGACAAGAATCAAACTGAAGATCTGAGCCAAGCTGAACTTGCGAATGGACTAGAAGCTAGATCAAAACATCCTGAGGAGCACGGCGGCGACGGCGGCGACGGCGGTGGTGTAGGGCGCGGCCCGGGTGGCGAGGGAGGCGGTTTTGTCCGACGCGGCGGCGGAGGACTTGGATCCCGGCGGGGAGGTGGGCGCCTTCTTGGCGGTGACGGCGAGCTTCATGCCGCTGTAGCAATAGCCGTAGCTGCAGATGAAGTAGTAGTCCTTGGCCTCCTTGAGCTGGAAGGCGTAGCTGTGCCCCTTGCTGTAGCTGCTGATGGCGCTCGCCTTGTCGCAGTTGTCGTACCCGACCTCGTCCACCTGCACCACGTCCGACCGCCCGTTCTGGTACTCGAACACTGCACCGACCTCGTCATTCAGCTTCTTTAATGGCGGAAGAGATGAAATATGAAGTGAAAGGAGGAACTGAAGTGAGGAGGTGAGCTTACGGAGCCAGTCGCCCTTGTAGAAGGGGCGGTGCTTCTTGACCCAGGGGGTGTAGTCCACGTCGGGGTTCCACCCCTTCTCGTCGCCCACCGTGTAGTTTGTCGCCACCGTCGCCGCCGGCAGCGACGCCAAGACCAGCACCAGCAAGACGGCGCTCGCCGGCAGCAGCAGCAGCATCCTTCCTCTCCTCCGGTGGCACATCTCCCGATCTCGATCTCCTTTGGCAGCTGGTGTTTCTTGGGATGGGAAGGAGTGGGATGAGCTGGAGTAACTACTACCAGTGAGGCAAGGTGTGAGGAGTGACAGTGATACGACGTGGGTTGGTGCTGCCTGCCTTATGGTGGAGGGGACCCTGGCCTCCTCTCGCCGTCTCTTCTCCTCTGTCACCGTGGCGTGGTGTTTAGTTTTTTTAAAAAAAATCATAATAGCAAAAATAACGCGGCTCACACGTAATTAAAAAAAAAGTAATCGGTCATACGCACAGTACTGAATAGTGATACATACTGTGCTAAACAGTGCACCCCGAGAGCGAGACTACATGTCTCATTTTTTCCAACTAACGAGTCAAGCAATTAGATGAACATGTGAATCTTTTCCTCGCTGAATTTAGCTCGCGTTCCAATGCCTAATGCGTGTACCTTAATTGTTGTGAGGTTTGTACATGTCAATGCCCTGGAAGAAGAGGGAGAAGAAAGGTAGAGCTGCTGAAGGAAAACTTTGTTTGATGGCGCATACACTTGGTGCCAGAACCCGAGGGAGGCCGCGGCCAACGCCAAGATTGGGAAGGAGCAGCGCCTTGCACTTTGGGCCGCCTACATGTGAAATGCAGCTAGCGCACACGGACACGGACACGGCAAGGAAAAGGGCGCGCACAAGTTGTTTCGGCCAGAAGAAGTGCACGCGGAAACTCTATCAAGAAAACCAAGGGTACCGGAGATCCTTGGCAAAACCAGATTTGTTTTTTGAGAGATGAATCCGAATAGGCTAGCTAGGGGCCTGCGTGCGATCTTTTCTGCTCGAATCATCCGTACATAGTTTTTTTTTTAATATCGGTGATTTGCATTTTAAAAAAATAATAATAATACTTTTTTTTAAAAAAAATACAACAATAAATAGTCACTCCCAAAAATTATAAAAATGAGTTCCTACGTCAGTTTCTGTTGTCATTTCAACTGACGACAGAGACTCTGTTGTCTCCTGTCGCCAGGAGTCTACCGCTAGTTCAACCAGCGATAAGGACTCTCACATCTATAAAATACCTTTGAAACCCTCAAATTTGGTACAATACTCACTTTTATTCAGAAAAAAGATAACAAGGGAAGAGAGAGGAGAGAAGCTAGCGAAACACTACCGGTCCAATTGCCCACCTGTCAGGTAATATTTTGAACCGAATGGATTACATAGTTTTATGTGTACAGTTGCTTGGTGCAATATATTGTACATAGTACTTTTCGGTGGATAGTCTAGTTTCAGATATGTGGTTAATCGTGGAATTCTTCTTTACGGTGCAGTGCGTGAAATATTTTAGAATTTACTACGATCAAGGGACTATTCTTGAGGGTCCCGAGGGGGTTGATTTGTGTTATTTCCAATCGGCGACCGTGCCCCTGCCGAGAGCAGAGGGGCGCACATAGTGCGTTGTGATGCGGTGGTTGTTTCACTCGTTCTAAGTGGACCGTGGTGTGTACGATCTGAGATTGAGTTATCTTGCCCCCCGATCAACACAAAAACATTATTGGGAGTTAGTACAACTCAAGGGAATAAGGTCATGGAAGTTATATTTACTCATGGCGAGGGAGGGGAGGGGGATTTGGTCCTTCTGACCTAGGCATATACTAAGCACACTTCTGCATCCGCGGCTAAACAAGAAGGGGTGGTGCCAAAGAAGAAGTCGGAGACTCCAGCCACAGTGCGGCGTACACAATCGCTGAATGTCCAGGAGTAGCTAGTCCTGCCGATGAAGACCCTGTGAAATGAGCTCCTTCAGTCAGGCAAGATAGTGATCTTGCTGACGAGGGTGAGGAGCTGGAAGACATAATGCAAAGGATGGATCTCGAAGACTAGAACTACATGGCATTGTCAGAAGATGAAGGATCCGACAACGAGCATAATGTGGACCAGTGGACGGTTTCATCCGAGTGGAATACATACCAGTTCGACAACCTCATTGCCAACGAAGGATCTCGTGTGCCGTGGGAGTACGACCAGAGCAAGGTCAGCCAAGGAACTATGTACAAACGCAAGGAGGACGTTCAGAGGCGGTCAAATTCTGGTCTTTGTCAGTGCAACGTACATTCACAGTCGCCAAATCTAACCCAAGATGCTACGACATGAAGTGCGACATAGAGTGATACCCTTGGCAAGTGCATGCATTTCAGTCCAAGTGGGACATCTACTGTAAGTGCTCTATAGTGGTCCTCCTCCTACTGGTTTAAAATTAATTTCTAACATTACGAATGTAATTACCACGCACAAATGGAAAGCTAAATAAAGCTAGAATTATTTTGATTACACTCTACCTACACTACTTAGCCGCTTCAGATTTTATTTACAATTTCAAAATATGTCATGCTATTTTCCTTATTTAAAATTAATTTCGGCATTACATATATAATTATCGCGAACAAATGGGAAGCTAAATAAAGCTTGGATTATTTTGATTATGCTCTACATACCCTAATTAGCTACTCCGGGTTTTCTTTATCATTTTAAAATGTGTCATACTATTTTCCTGGATTAAAATTAATTTCTGGCATTAACAACATAATCATCGCGCACACATGGGGAGCTAAATAAAACTGTGATTACTTTGATTACGCTCTACCTACCCTACTTAGATACTCCGTATTTTCTTTATAATTTTCAAATGTGTTTTGCCTTTCCCTAGTTAAATATAATTTCGAACATTAACAATTTATTTACCGCACACAAATGGGAGCTAAATTTACATTACGCTCTACCTACCAGGTACACAGCTCAAATGATGTATTACATAATTGGAGTACATTTATCTAATCTATTTAATTCTATGTTATTATTTTTATTTACTAACCAACAAGGTTTTCACATAATGTACATAGTTACAAAAAAATGTACATACAAGATGGTCGATTGGATCCAATGCTCCGTCTATCTCCCCTGTGGCGAACTAGAAGAGCTTCGCTACCTTTTTCTCTCCCTCTCCTCCTCTCTTTTATTTTTTCCTGGAATTAAAATGACTTTTGGACTGATTTTTTAAGGTGTTATAGCTGAACTCCTGTCGCTAGTTGAACTGGCGACAGGTACATTGTTCACTTCCTGTTGCCAATTCAACTGAAGACATGAAGTTGGACAGGTGACAAGTGGGCAACATGATCCCTGTCGCCAATTGAACTCGCGATATGAGCCTGTCGCCAGTTCAACTCGCGACAAGAACCAATTTTTGTAATTTTTGAGAGTGGCTATTTATTTTTATAATTTTCTTGTAGAATAATATCATTAAAAAATTGGTGATTTTCTAGAGAAAAACATATTACTTTATCCTCAACTTCAGCACCACACATGGCCAGGCTCCACTACAGCCCACGTTGCGTCTCCGCCGCTGTGCTCTTAGCTTAGGGCGCACCCTCAGTCCTACTGCTATGCCCAGCTTGCATCATTGTCCTCGTTTCACACCATTTGCGGCCAAATTGGGCCAACTGAGACCGGGAGAGGTGGCCTTACTCTACAACAAGGAAGAGGACATACCTAGCGGAGGATGTTGTTCTGATAGGAATAAAATTTGTTAGAAGTTAATCTGTTAAATTTGTTAGAAGTTAATTTGTTTAATAAGTAATTTTTTTGTTATAGGTTTTATAGGGAGGTAGAAGGGGTTGTAAGGGTACGATGCACTATAACCATCAACACCACCAACTGAATATTAGTAGTAAATACTAGTAAAGAAACCAACAGGTGGAAGATTCATCTCCCATTCGTTCTGTCGATGTTCTAGTATCGATCTTATGAATTAATACCGGAGGCTCTCCTAGAGCGAAACCACACAGAAAAGGACACGGAAAATTTATATATGTTCAGGCCTTGTCCTGAGATAATAATAACCCCACTCTTGTGTTGATGTATTTATTGTGTTTACAACAGGGAGGAAGTCACAAAAACTAGAACTTGATGACTTCTGTTTCTCGTTGTGCTTGTTAAATCTCTTCTCTGTTGCATTCTCCCTCTCTCCACAGACTTTACTCTTTATATAGTGCATGAAGGGGTGGTAGTTATACACGTCAAGAGTCACCATAATGTTTGATGCAATACACACGTTTGAATGGCGGTTATTGTCAGAGATATGTCCCTCCACATCGCCTTGCAGTTACATCAGAGATAGAGGGTTAATACGTGCAGTTATCTTAGGGAATAACGACACATATTAACTGCTACGTGTATTAAACACAACGTATAAATATCCCTAGTCGATTGGACTCACATGTCTATGGTTCTTATCAACTATAGGGTGGTCGTAAATGATATGGTCGTAGTAAAGCTTATGATCATGAAGTGATTAGTAGGACTTACGATCAATAGGTGATCGTAGAAGAATTTACTATCATAAAGTGATTGTAGTAGGACTTACGATCAATAGGTGGTCATAAAAGAACTTACGACCATGAAATTATAGTAGGGTGATTTACGGTCATATAGGGTGGTCGTAGGATAGCTTACGACCACTTGGTGTTTATATTCTCCCCCATTGTTGATATTTAGGGTTACCATTGAAGGTTGTATAAGAGACATCATCATCTATAATAAAAATTACAGATAAATAATTTAATTAACTAAAGATCATTAGATCCTCGTTATCTGTTCTTAGCGGAGGAGGCTGTTCGGATAGGAATAAAATTTGTTAGGAGTTAATATGTTTATTGAGTAATTTTTTTTTGTTAGAGGTTTTATAGGGAGGTGGAAGGGGTTGTAAGGGTACGATGCACTATAACCATCAACACCACCAACTGAATATTAGTAATAAATACTAGTAAAGAAACCAACAGGTGGGAGATCATCTCCCATTCGTTCATAATCAGGCCGTCCCCAAGAAGCATACATATACATTGGCAAAACCATGATCGATCAAATTATAATCAATAATAGCATGTACCAGGTTCAAATTACTCATTGGTCTAGTAATTACCACTTCAGGGAACTAACAAACAATCCATGCTGGAGTTGTGTAAAAATATATATAAACGAATGACTAACAGATAATTATCAGATGGAGAATACATCCACCGCTGTAGTTGTGTTCTTTACGTTTCAACCCAGCCATGCGGCGTGAAGTTGACGCCAAATCCAGTGAGACAGTGAAAAAGCCTCATCAAGTTGCAGGGAGATTGCATCCACTTTTGCGTAGTCGGGTGGATAGCTATTGAAGCGTGTGGTATAGCGAATTCATTCGTTGCAGATCGTTGCAATAGCCTCATCAAGTTCGTCTGGCGAGTTAACAGATTCTACGTTGTGAAGATCGGGCACTCCGCTTTACGACTAATTACCTAGTGATCTGCGGACTAATTGCGTCCCTGGTAATGACAAGCATAGATGGATGGATCTATGTGGTTTTGATTTCTGAAATAACACGAGCATTTTTTTAATGAATTGAGGGTGTCGAAGGTCTCATTTGGAACACAGAAACTGTGTTTTCCAGTGAAACTCTTGCAAAATTCCTAGTTTTCAAACATGCCTTGGTTGATCTCTGCAAGTGATTTCCTAACCGAGCAGCCTTTTTAATACGATGTAATTGCTCTAATCATTCGTATGACTATGATAGAGGATCTAGGATATGTAGGATGGGGAATTGGGGTCAACCTAACTGGTAGCCTGGCCATTGGATGCGGGAAGGTTCCTGGGATCCCTACATGGGCTGGGGTGCATCCTCCATCATTGTCAATTTTAGGTTTAAAGTGTTACAGAAGCAAGCCTTTTTCCCGCATAAATATTTATTAGCGAAGGACTTTTAAGTCGCTCTTGTGATGTGCATTATATCTCTCCTCCACATTGATATAGGCAAAAGTAAGTATATATCAGCCATGAAGGCATGAAGGACCAGCTAGATGGAGACAAAAACAAGGGGTAAAAATCCATAATGCTTTCTACCCAAGCTCATTTGAAAATGATTAGAGTGTTTTAGAAGCAAGCCTTTCCCACACCCATACTAATTAGCAAAGGATTCTTTAGGTTGCTGTTAGTTGCGACATGTATTATATTATGTTTCTCCTCCAAATTGAGTAGTATAAGCAGAAGTAAAACTATCAGCTACCAAGAGCTGGATGGAGACACAACAACAGATGAAAATTCAGAGTGCTTAATTTCTACCGGAGCTCGTTTCACAGTGAACCAACTTCAATGTTTGTTTGTTTGTTTGTTTTTTTGGATTTATCATTTAACAGTGTGAGGAACGAAGACTGTCAAGTGCCTGTTGCCCTGGTGGGACAAGATTACTCCACGAAGATGCCTCGGTGAAAGCTTTTCCAGTACTGAAGTTTAGCACGAGGGAGAGGAGAGGAGGCCCATGACAGGAGATGCCGCGCCATCTGCTCCTTTATGTCCGACAATGCTACTGAAGTTCAGCAGCAGCGTTATATGGCACTGATGAGTGTGCATCTGCTACCCAACTTGTACTTTCTTGGCTCCATATCTCACTCACCTCATGTGCGCTGCCGATCTACGTGTTTGATTTACAAGATTTTTTATATTAATAAACTTTTTTAATTTTATTTTAAAATTAATCATCCGCGAACTTTATTTTCAATTCTGACCGTTTTGGTCACACCACCACCCGTGATATGAGAAAACAACACTGTCATATCAATCTGTATCTGAGCAAACTCTTGTCACGCCACCACCCGTGGCGTGACAGTGTTGTTTGGTCACACCACCACCAGTGCCGTGACAAAAAATGATATTTTAACGGATTTATCCTATAACGTGATAATGTTGTTTTGTCACGTCGTGACCAAAAGTTTCAGAATTGAAAATAAAGTTCTTAGATGTTAACTTTAAATAAAATTTAAAAAAGAGTTAATTATTTTTTTAAAAAGAAAAGTTCGATTTACAACCACTTGCATTCTTTAGTCCTTACCCTTTTTCTCTTTATCGCGTTTCTACCTTTGTCCTTTACAACTAGACATTTCCTCGTCTCTCTAGGCACGCAATGGCAATGCTCCTTGTTGGTCACTCCTTCCAAAGACACTGGCACTGCAGTGCGTGCAGCGAGTGAACGCGAAAGGAGCTCATCCAAGTGCCGTGCAAGCGCGACGAACCGACCGTTGGCTGCTTGATCCGACGGCCACAGCTTGCTTGCTATTGATTTATATGCTTTACGTGTAAGCGTATCCCTCCCCCTACTAGAGTGCATCATTGAAGTTTGCCATCTGTAAAACTGCTCCTCATCTCCTCTGCTCATTCGGTCTTCTCCCCATTCTTTTTGCCCCCTTTTGATTGGTTCGTTCTGAGTGAGTGAGCACTCATGGTGTCCAGTAATGTGTCCATCACGCTATCTGCGATGACAATTGACATGGACTCATCTAAAAGCTTAAAGTGACGAGGTGACAATTGACGTGAACTCATCTAAAAACTTAATCTGACGAGGAAAAGAGGTGCCATAAGCTCCCAACAGAAAAAGTACAATTCTTCCGGCTCCATGGACCTTGGCCCGTATGATACACTGGGCTTTTCATTTCCTAAGTCCTAGTGCTAAACTTCCATATGGGCCTCCTCGCAATAGAGAGGAGACCGAGAGAAAGAAAGGCTACTTACTGCGTCTATCAAAATACTACTTACTTCTTTCTTGTACACTGTCTACTCTCTCTACTATAGCTTACCAAGTCCATGGAGTAGAGTACTACTGCATGCACCATGTATCACTAGAATCAAAGATGACAAGACGCAGAAAGATACGGTGCCACAATCACGAAATTGTTTCAGATCACGGCGAGAAGGGCGGTGCTGAATGCTGACGCACGATGCATGCTTTGGCTCGCAAGAAACTCACTTGCCCGCACCAGTTGCCATCTTCTCTGCCGTACGTGCTACTGTCCTTGCTAGAGTAGTTGCTACAGCACTGCACTGACACAATACTAGCTACTGTGCATGTATGGTGTTCGTATACTACTTGTGATCGAGCCATGACTGGATGGAAATTGTACCTGCTGGTACAAATCTGCAGGCAACCGTGAGACTGTGCCTGAGTCTGAAATCTGAACGCTGGTCTCCAGTCTTCAGAGAGCACGCAGCACGGCAGCAAGGCTCTGAGCCGAATTGCTGACCTGCGCACAGATCCTGCAATCTATGCATGACGCCGGGTATTAAAACCTACCTAAAATTTCTGGTTTCCATCAGAGAGGAGGACCATGTTCCATGCATGCTGCGTGGATGTGCATGTGCATGTGTATGTTGTGCCTGACCCTGCAACTTCTGAAAGATTTTGCCTTGCATCTGATCAACGACCGATTATAATTAGCCTGTGAAGCGTGTACTTTAGGTTATTTCAGGCTGGGCTTGGATTGAACAATTTGAGATGAGATGAGGTGCAGCAGAGCAGCCATTACCAATTTACAATTACTCCTCCTGGTAGATCTGAAGCCTTTGCTTTAACCAGCGAAGAAAGCAGCTAGCTAGCCATGGACCAAAAGAGGGATAAAAAAGGCTGCAATGCTACTGCTTGCTCCTGTGATCATGTTACTGGTGTCATGTCATCACTCACCACTGTTTGCTAGTATTAGCAGCAGTGTTATGTTATACTATACTATTAGCTTTTCTATCGAGTGTGAATAATTAAACTGTTATGAAAGGATGAGAAAGAAAAGAGAAAGGTTGAATGATAGCATGGCCTGGACCCGGTTGATTAACCCCTTTTGCGTGGGGATGAGGGGCATCTTTCCTGTTCTTGACCTTCTCATGCTGCTTCTTTCCACTTGCAACTCCAGTGGAAGGAATGGATGCTGTCATCTTGACCTTGCTGGTTAAAAGTTTTAAAAAATCAAATTAATCCAACGAGATATAACTGATGAACATATACCATTTACAAATTACAATTGCTTCAGTAAAATCGAATAAATAAGTGAATCATAATCAACCAGGATACTAAACACTTCAGCATTGATCTGGCTTCTGGGTGGGGTCAGATAATAACAGGACAGCATCTGAATTCTGAATTCCGATCGGTTTGGATAGGCACTAGAGTTTGATTGCGCAACAGCCTGAACCCAAGCGTACATGAACATGACCCGAGTTGTCAAATCAAATCGGACGTACAAAATAAAACGATGCACTGTGGCGAGTGGCATGGTCACAGAGGATCAGCACAGTGCCTTGTAACAGTAGCTGCACCTGCCGGCCTTCTTCATGGCTTCGTTACTGTTCTTCAACAAGAACGATTGATTTTGATCTGATTTGGGAGGGGGGTCAAAGGAGATAGACAATACAGTAGCAACATGAGTAGCAAAACGAAGGGAGAGAAAAAAAACTGTATTGGCTGTTGTTCTTGTGGGTATCTGCAGGAGAAGAATATCCCTGTGGAAATTACTATATTTAAAGGCCGGGAGCTTCGGCCTCCTCCCGGGCCTGCTACGTCGGCCGTCGGATTGCGCCCCGCTCGCCTCCGCGCCCTCCGATCCGAGCCCCTGCGCGTCGACGGAAGCCGAGCCCGAAACGAGCTCGCCGTCGGATGCTCCGCGCGCGCCTCGTGACCAGACGTTCCAGCAGCTGCGCTTCGTCGGATCGGGCGTACCCCGTGCGGCCCACGTAAGAAGGGCGGCCGAACCCGAACGGGGCGGAGGGGAATAGGAAAGAGGGGGGTATTTTGGGGAATGGGGAAAGTGGCAGTGGCAACTCTCCCAGGAATCCAGGATTCGTGGGGAAGAGAGCGTCACACGTTCACACGATCCACGCCGCAGACAAAACGAGTCATTCTTCCACCGGCCCCGGTGTCACGTACTTGCTTTCTTCCCAGAATGCCCTCGTCCATATCTCTATATATTCCACAATGCCATCAACGTTTTCCTTGATACTTGAAAATGGGAGCTATGATCAATCATTCTTTTTTTTTTTTCTGCGAGGGAGTCTGTTCATTCTATTTGTATGTGTAGTGTAGACGATAAGTACCCCATCTATTCCCGTATATATAGAGGCTTTGTTTGGAGTTCATCTGAATTTCATAGGAAACAATTCAATCCCTGTAAGAACCGGGACAACACAGTTCGCATATTTACTTCAGGGTATGTTTCTAGGGACTAGGGACCAGACGAGTCCACGGTGAAGTAAATGTAAAAAAAGGACCCTTTTATGAAAACATATAGGAGTACTACTTGGCTCATCTGAATTAGCAAACAAGGCGGGCGCAACGATGATTCTTGCTAGTCGTTTAATCCACCTTGTGTCGCTCATGACTTTGATGCATGGTAAAAATCATTTCACGTTCTAAGAACTTACACCTGGAGAGACGTCTTGTGTAGCCGCGAAATAATCAATTCCCAACAACAACAAAAAAACTCCATAATACTGGCTTTTATCACAATGTGTTAAAAGTTAGAGCTACTGTTATTGATGTCATGAAGTAAAGAAGCTAACAATGAGATCATATAGGCAATAAGCTAACAAGGAAGAGCACGAGAACGCAGTCTATGAATCTACGATCAGAGGTTCATAATGCAAGTCGTGTTTCTTTGTGAGCACGCAGTGCGGTGGCAGAAGGGCCTGGCCTATAAAAGCTGAGAGAGAGAGACAGACAGAGAGAGAGAGAGAGAGATGGTTGCTTTCACAGGAAGGGTGCCTCTGCCAATAGATGCAAGCTCACATGTAGGTATTGTGCATGGCCGACGGACGCACAAATGACACTGCCATGAAAGCCGACAAGAGGCCCCAGCAGCCATGAATTGGGAGCTTCTTCGACGACTCGATCCTGCCATCAATCCCGCAACCGCTGCCCATGGCAATCCTCCAATCCTGTTCCTAGAGAACTATTTATTATGGCTCTGTGTTCTGGTTTTATGCCTTGTGGCTACAAAAACAAAAATCAACCAAAAGTTTACTATAAAGCAGGTATATAAGAAGAGTAAACACTTGTCTGATCGAGATTAGACCACGCTTTCTACTAATATATGTATGTGTAGGGAGGAAGCCTTCGGGAACTATCTATCATGACAGAGATTTACAAGTCAAATCAGTCCGAGCATGTCAATTGGAGTATTGTACATGGATTAGGTCGACCCAACCAGTATCTTAGTAGTATTTATTGTTAGCAAAATATGTACAGGATCTTTAATTTGGCCGACTGTTACTGTAGCCCATCCGGCACGGGATTCTTTCCCCTTTTTTCACGATTGTGTTTCCTTTTCCGTTGTGCTTGGTTGTAATCCTTATATGTACACCTCGCTGACTATATATATATATATAAACACATGGATCCCTCTGGGCTCCTTGCGGTAATTACCATCTTACATCATTACATGGTATCAGAGATCCGAGCGATTTTCCTTGCCTCAGCTCGCCATCTCCTTCCTCCTCCTCTGTCGCCATGAGCACAGACTCCAGCTCCTCCTCTCCTTCCTCCACCTCCAACTCCTCATCTACGATGCTCCCGTTTGTGCTTGTGGCTGCATTCCACTCATCACCCATCTCAATCGTTAGCATTCAAACACATGTTCCGATCGTTTTGGATCTGAAATAATCCAACTACTCCCAATGGCGCCGCTTCTTCGACGTGGTGCTTGGCAAGTTCAGACTCACCCATCATGTTGATGGCTCTAACTGTTGACTGTTATATGGGTATTCTCGTAATTTCTCATTGTGAGAAAAGCATTGAAGAAATATAAAAGGACTTTGCGTGGGGCCTTTGTCAAAAGAAGAGGAAGGGAGGATTTGGTCTGTGTGGCTTTCGGCCGATTCACTTCTTGCGTGGTCGCTTGGCCCTTCGGTTCTTTCTCCTGAGAATGGCGGCGACTGGGGCGAGGGGTGGAGGCGATCTCAACGGCCCGTGCGCTTCGGCCGTCCGGTTGGGAGCCATCGGTTCGTCCTCCCCATCCTCTCTCTTAAAAAGTGACCGACGGCTCTTCCCAAAGGTACCCTAGAACAGAAAGAATTCCCCAGTTTTTTTTTGTTTGGTGCTTCCACTCCCAATCTGATTTGGGATCATTCCTTTCACTACTGGTGACACCTTGGAACTTGACTCCGGGTGATGGTTCTGTTCTGAGCTCTACTCCCTTGCACATCTGGTTTAATCCCCTCTTGTGCCATTTGGTTTTGGAGGCCGAGAGGGAGATTTAGACTTTTGTGTTAAGAGTCCGGTTCCTAACTAATCTGGAGTGAGTTTCGGTGGTGGAGATCATCTAGTTTAATTGATTAGTGCTGATTAGTGATTTTGGCCGAAGTACTCTATTGGTGGACTTGTGCGGCAATCTCCCAGTTCCTCGGCTTAGTTATTTGGTCGGTTCCAAAGGAGGAAGTGATGCATTGTATCTTCGATTACTTTGTCCTTTGCTTGGCTTTGCAGGGCGATATTTTTTCTGGGTCAGTGTTAATTGACACGCCTTGTCGGTTGCATCTTGGTGGTTTTGAGTACCACCACTTCAGTGAGTATTGCTCCTCTGTGGCAGTTCGGTTGATCTTTGCTTATATCCTTGTAGTTCTAGTTGACATCCTTGACCTGTGATATTTTGTTTTTGAGACTAGTTCTGGAGATATTGCAAATTAACATGTGGGCACTGTGGCTGCTCTATGATGAAGTTAGTCTTATACTGAAATTGATTATGATAATTAGTTCTAACTTGAGCTCTAGTGAGTTTCTTGCTGCTGTCTCTTAGACCTATTGTTGTTAGACTTCAAGTTATTATGTTCTTCCAGAGTTATATATTTGTTTTAACTCTACTGATTTAATTGATCTATTGCTTACAACCTGATTACTTTGTTAACCCTTCTTGGGTTGATTACTGATCCTGTGTATCTTGGTCAGTTGTTTTAAGAAGAGTAATCTCTATCTGTTAGTCATCTTGAGGTCTTTCAGTTATCCTGTGATATATTGTTTGAGTCTGGAAGTCTTTTCTATGGTCTTTAACAGGTAGGTTATATTGACAATTTTGTAAAGTTTGATTATAGCTCAAGGTCGGAAAATTTTGTCATAATCATTTAATGGAGAGTAAACACAATAGGGTTGAGATGGCAAAGGCTTGTTCTTTTGCATCTCTCCTTCTGAGAGCACACTCTATCATCAATCTTCTGTGCTATATGATGCTTATTGATGATTTCCTGCTGTTAATGTTGAGCATAATATTGTCTTTAAATGACTTGAAAGAATTTCATGTGTGGATATCGTGGGGATATGTGCATGATCTTATGATGATGATCAATTGGCAATGGCGTTGTTGGTTTGCAAAATCTCACGTTTTGGCGCTCTGTCTTTGTCGAGTTCTGATGGTCCAACCGCCAAGCCTCCGTCCGGACCGGCCGTGTGGCGATCGATCGAGCAGCATTGCCGTTCCGACCGGCCACAGTTGATGATGGATTTTGGAGCTAGACCAAAAATAGGTTGTGAAGGCATGAGAGGGGAGTCTCCTGGATGTGGTCAAATAATTTTTGGAGCTTCCAGTCAAAAGTTCTATTCATTTGAAAATTCCAGAGGGTTTCGTATTTTCAAGTTGAAAATTTGGATAAGTCATTTGGAGCGGTCGGACAGCGTTATGAAATCGGTCAGACCGGCGTGAAATCGGTCAAACCGGCGTGAAATCGGTCCGACCGGTGGGTATGGCAGTCAGACCGGCTTCCACTTGAACTTCGGCCACTTTGGCATTGTTGTGTTTTGATTGTGTCTATTGTATGAGTTTCAATACTTTATTATTGCATATTGCATTGTTGAGCTAATGTGGGTCAAGATGTGAAGAACTTATTACCGGAGACGATTTCTTTGTCTATTATTGTGCAGGTGGCTTGCAAGTCAACGACGTCAACGGTGAGGAGGATCGGGACTAAGCTTGGAGAGCTGGGGTCCAGAACGATCATGGATGTCGGGTGAGGTCGTGTGACTCAAGCATGGTGCAGAATGGATAAGATGGTTCGAACGGGCAGTTCGTTGCAGCTGGTTGGATCAAGCGGCGTGGGAGTCGGTGCAAGTGTCTTGAAGGTTTCGATGGAATTCGGATGGGAAAGACTTGTCGACATGATTAGAGCCGCTGATCAACCTACACGTGGTGAAGCAGGCGATTGCTTCAACAGATTTGTGTGTATGTGTCCCATTTATATTGGACCTTAATGGGAGCCCACTAGAAACCCTAGGCCTTCCTATAAATAGAAGGGAGGAGTTGGAAAAACTCTCCCGAGCATTCATTTGAGAAAATCCTAAGTTTTCTAGGGTTTGGAGAGGAGAGGAGAGGCTTGGGTTTAGAGAGAGATTTATTTGTGTGCTCTTTGATTGAGCTCTTGTCCTCCTTGAGGGAGTGGCTTTGACAAGCAACATCTTGAATCAATCGATCTATGGATGGTTGTTCAAGGATGAAGTCTCATATGTTTTCTTCTCTCTTTTGATGATTTTGGTGCTTCCTTGATCCGGTTGTTTTTTGTTGGTCTCTTGACCTCATTTACCTTGCTATGATGTGTGGGAATACTCCTAGAACCATCTAAATTATCAATCCCCCACAAGCAAGTTTTGGATCAAGTTTTTCATATTTCTAGGTTTTGAACACTTCCTTGGTAAAACCTAAAAATGTCAATGCATTGAAGTGGATCTGGACGATCGTTGCTAGGAATAGGTTCCAGATATCCTTAGGGAGGTGTGCTCCAAGTTTGGTCGAGTTTCATCGGGTAAATCAAAAGTTGGACCAATTTTTGTTTTGATTTTGAGCACTATGCAGTGGCTCTAGACTAAATCGGTCCGACCGATTTTATACCGGCGGTCAGACCGCCAGCAGTCAGACCGCCAGTTGAACACCGGTCGGACCGCTAGAAGTCAGACCTCCAGTTGTACACTGGTTTGATCGTCCCAGTGAGTTAAATATCCAATTTTATAGTTGGTTGCTTAAGGGGTTAATCGAATTCAGCACAAGCCTTCCTCTGTGCAATTACTAATCTTCTTAGCTTTCATAGCTATTGAAAAAAGGTTCGTGTTGAATTTGATTAAGGCAAAAAATCAAGAAAGTGTCTATTCACCCCCCTCTAGTCGCCTTTCCGGTCCTACATCATGGACACATGTTGTTGTGGTCATTTATTACATGCTGGTATTATGCTTTATTGACGATATTGAATGTTGGGTTTAATTATGATTATTTGCTAAAACTACACATTTCACAACACTAACCCTCAACTGAACAACGTCACTTTGGATGCAGGATGATTTCAATGTTTGTATCTTGGCTATGCACTACCATCTCCCCAGAGATTCTTGGTATTGTCATGCAGTAGAATGACAACGCTCGCTCTGTCTGGGCAAGCATTGAGTCCATCTTCTACGACATCAAGCTTACTCAAGACATCTACATCGAGGCAAAATTCTGTAATCTCTTCTAGGGTGCCTATAATACCCCAAATTTGTTCGGACGATTAGAAGAATATTCGGGAGAAAGAATTAAATAAGAATCATAATTTTCAGTGATCGCAAGAGGGTTTCCGTAAATTCCCGACAACCTGGGCCTTGGGCCACTGCCCATGTGGCCCAAGGGGGGGCCGGCCAAGGGGGGTGCTCTTCCCCCAAACCCTAGTCGCCACTCTCTCCTCCCCTCTCCCTCCCACTTGTGCCTCCCCTTCCCCCATAGCCGCCACCCCCTCTCCCCATTGCTCCTCCCCTGCGCCACCACCTCCCTAGCAGCACCACCTCCCTCCCCGGCGATGATCCTTGCTACGGTCCATTGGAGGAAAGGCGAGGAGACCACCGTTGGAGTACCAACCAAGACGAGGTAGCAGATCGGTGTCGTTCAGCGCTGTTGCTCGTCAGTTTTGGGTAAGATCCGTGTGTTTTCTGATCTGACATCCTCTTAGAAAGTTGTAGCCCTCGGTTTTATCTTTCTTTGGGCATTGAGATTACCTGATTTGGACTTACGTTTTAGGAGTTATGATAGTTTTACCGCGACAAACCAGGAGAGCTGACAAGAATTGGAAAATTGTCTTGTCTGGCCATTATGAATTACTTAGAGGCCGAATTAGAAAATCCACCTAAAATGAATATTGTAGAGGATTCAATAATATTTTCAATTTGATAAAGAACACAATTTTTAGAGTTGGCAATCAAAAGTTATGAAATTTTTACCGCCGCTGTTTCGCTGACTGTCAGATTGCAGAGACAGAAACTTTAGCTGAATATAATAATTAGTAGAAAGTCGAATCAAGAGACTTGTCCAACTATACTATTGTAGCTGGTTTTGTGGTAATTCCAGAGAGTCCAATATCACCCCGTTCCGAGTTGAGTAACAAAAGTTATGGTGGTTTTAGTGCTCTATCCAGAGAGCCCGATGTGAAATTGATGTTTTATTAACTGGCCTGGTAGGGGTATTGTTTGGCCGATTCAATAAGGCTCACCAACTAAACTTAGTTGGAGAATTTAATTACCTTTCCATAAAGTCTAAGAATATCTTATTTGGGCTCCTGTACCAATAGATATGGATTTTTGAAGTTGACTATCCACCGAGGGGACAAATCGACGTTTAGGAATTTGGGGACGGAATCGGGTTAGATGTTTTTGCGAGTTCATGGTTGTTGTTATAGTTTGTTTTGGTCTGCTGCTGTGCCTTAGCGTGTGTTATAATTATTATTTAAGTGGTGGACTGTTACCGGGGGCTTCACCTTCTATACATCCCTCGTTCTCTCATGGTTAAGGCAAATATAAGGATGAATATAATATATATTATTGAATGGCAATGTTTAACATATATTATGAGTACTTGTGTGTTCATGTTTGTGAAGATGGCATAATTGGTATTGTTCATGGTTGCTAGAGATATGAATTACGTGTTATTCATGGTTGTTTGTCTATGGTTATGAGATTTTGGAATATGAATAGATTATTCATATGTAATGTTGTTGAGGATGCATGTTTGTGTTACTTTGATAATTCATACATATGCATCATGTTGGTTTATTAAAGTCTTGGTCATGTGATGACCAAGCAACTCTTGAGGTCCCCGTCATGTTAATGACGGGCTAAAGGTCCACATGCTTGAAGAGCATGGGCTTAGGTCCCCATACACGTGGAGTATGGGCAATGGTCCCCGTACTGGATAGTGCAGGCATGGGTGTCATTGACGGATGCACACTTTGCATTCACCGTAAAATGCAAAAGGGAAAGAGGAGGAAAAAGATCATGTTGAGCATATTGCGTAGCATGCATGTGTACAGTGATTGATATGTGGTTTTGTGAAGTATAGTTGATGAGTTATATGCTTGTATGTTGTTGATGCCATTTATTATATTTGCTGAGTCTTTGGACTCACCTCTTGCTTTTGTTGTGCTTTTAGGTACCACTTGCAAGAACGACATGCATGGGAGGGAGTAGGGTTGCTTTGGATGCACTCACTACCACACATTCTTTTAAAGATGATTGTCATTTAGGTCGTACCTTAATAATAAACAAACTGTTTAAGGATTAATTTTGGTTATGCTTGAATGCATTGGATTATTTATAATAATGAGAGTGGTAAATTTTTAATTATGCTTGATTATGCATTAGCTGAATAGATTATTTAAGAATACTTTAATGAACTTTGGATGTTGAGATATTGATAATAATATATGCATCTGTTGGAACCTCTGGTATACTTAATTATACAAAGAAGGTTCTGCCGAAATTTAGAACTATGCCTCATGTTTAAATGGTTATCATGTTTATTTAGTAGCATTCCAAGCTCTTTGATGGGTTGGGGTGTTACAGTGCCATGTCTATCACCACCTACTACCATCGGCCGAAGACCCTCGCAGACATCCTCCGCGACATTGACCAACCGGTGTCGGACCATACACTGGTTTCTTAACACAATGTGCGGTCTCAACCCAAAGTACCACAATGCAGTGTCCATCCTCACGATGCAGGTACCTTCCCAGACTTCCACCGAGCGAGATCATATTTCCTCCTGGTGGGAAACTGGGTTGAGTAGACGACAAAGTTCATAGCGGCCACAACGTTCCACTCCCAGCCCTCCTCGTCTAGTAACGATGGTCGCAGTGATTGCAGTGATCGTGATGAGAAATATGATCGTAAGAACTGTAAGAACAAGAGCAAGCATGACGGCAATCTACTCCCCTAGCAGTCCACACTGAGCCCGCAGTCCATGCCGACCCAGCCCTGCACGCCTTGTTTCAATCCTTGAACAGGCGTTGTCTAGGCATGGCCGGTCGCTTGGAACAGTTCGCGTGCGTCGAGCGTCCCTGGCATTCTCGGGGCGCGCCCTGGTGCAATGCCGCTCCATGCCTTTGCTGCCTTCCCTGGCACTCCAACCTGTTCTCCGTATGGCTTCCCTAGTGCCTCTCCACGGTCCCTGATGGCGCCGCTCCAGCACTCCCAACCGATGTGGGATCAGTATGCACTAATCACCGCATTGAACAACATGTTAGTGCAGCAGTAATAGCCCTCCGGTAGTGGGGAATGGTTCATGGACACGGGTGTTAGCACCCACACGTCATCTGGTTCCGATAACCTCTCCTCCTCCTCTCCCTTGGTTCCCTCTTCTCATATTATTGTTGGCAATGGTTCTAAACTGTCGATCACTCATTCTGGCTCCTCCTCCGTTACTACCCCTTCCTCTACTCTTCTCTTGCACAATGTTCTCGTTGCTCCCACCCTCATCAAAAACCTTATTTCAGTTTGCTCTTTTACTCGAGATAATTTTGTTTCCATTGAATTTGATCCATTTGTTTTCTCTATCAAGGACCTACACACCAAGGCGGAGATTCTCTGTTGTGACAGCAATGGTGATCCTCTACCCATTGTCTTCCAATAATACAACATCACCACCTCAGGCTTTCTTGGCCACCACCATCTCCATTGATTTGTGGCATCAGCGACTCGGACGCCCTGGTCGTGAAGCTCTGTCTAGTGCCCTTCGGTCTTTTCAATCCCACTGCACCAAACCGGCTTCTTCCCACTATCATGCTTGTCAGTTAGGGAAGCATGTTCGGTTACCCTTTCATTCATCAACTTCAACAACTTTTGGTTGAGTTACATTGTCCTCTTGTGAAGGCCATCGTTGTATACTGTGACAACGTCTCCGCTGTCTAAATGTCTTCCAATCCTATACAACATCGACGTACGAAGCACATTGAATTAGACATTCATTTCGATCATGAAAAGGTCGCACTTGGTGAGCTCCGCGTTCTGCATGTTCCATCCAGCGCACAATTCGCTGGCGTGATGACGAAGGGACTTCCTACGGCAATGTTCATTGAGTCCCGGTCTAGTTTGGGCATCTGTCCCGGTGACGCTCCAACTGCGGTGGGTGTTAGCAAAATTTGTACAATATCTTTACTATGGAATGCAATCTCTGGTTTTGTCGATTGCTACTGTAGCCCGTCCGACACGAGATTCTTTCATTCTTTCAAGATTGTGTTTTGTTTTCTGTTGTGCTCGGTTGTAATCTTTAACTGTACATCTCGGTTGTAATCTTTAACTGTACATCTCGCTGACTCTATATAAACACGGGGGTCCCTTTGGGCTCCTTGCGGCAATTATCATCTTATATTTGTTCCACGCCTTATATGTCTACTATCTTTTTCATAGATCCATTGACGATGCTTACTCTCATAACTTACTCCCATAATTCTCACCTGTATTTAAGTGTGAAGATGACCGGTTCCTACTACTTCTCCATTGGAGAGGCGTTGTTGGCACACATTTGCGTTTTGTGTGGAATGCATGGGGTGAAAGAATATGGCATGAAATCTACGTCCCTCTCGTATGCGAAAACGACCGTGTGGGGAACGATGCATGGCTGGATGGAAATTTTCTCGAGACAGCTCCAAACTATGCACATCAAATGCATGTTGTCCTGCCTCTCTTGATGTCCTGCCTGCCGATTCCCTTCTCTCTCTCTCTCTTAATTTCTTTGTTTATTTTATTGAGCCAATACATAATTCTCAACCAACCAGTTGTGCTGTTTTCAAGCATGTAAACAGTTGAGATATTCTCTCCCTCCCTTTCTCTTGTGGAATCCTAGGTCACATTAATGCAGTATAATTTTGCATCTTACTCCCAATTTCGTTATATCTGTCTATGGCATCGAGAGTATCTCTTCTAAAATATTTGTCTATTAAGAGAATCTAGAGTGTAGTTATTATAATTTTTCTATCTCTATCCACACTTAATTAAATGCTTTGAAAGATGTTAAGTGATTATGGTATATTATTTAATAAGGGTATGTATGATCATTCCTCATTAGTATTTTTTAGATTGTACACTGGAGGATGCCATGATTCACTGTTGCTGGTGAACATACATGCATGGCTGGGTGCATCGAGCATTTCTTCCAGGTGCAAAGCAAAGCAGACACTTTATATTATGCACTTATGCAGGCATAACTTGAGATCAAATCCAGCAAGTGGGGTGGGCATGTAATGTAATGGCTGTGATCTCAAGAAGCACCTCATGATTCTTTGGGCTTTTTCCAAATCATGTACCTGAATCCAATGAAAAGGTCTGGGTAGCTGGAGACACTAACTGACATACTAATCTATAGGACCAGCAGTATATATACTATATCATCTTCCACTAGTAACTTTTGCATTGTGAATTAGAGTAATCTACTACCACCAAGAGTATTCTTTCATGGGTTTTATACCAAACTTGCATGATTGGTCCCACATGACAGTAGATAATCCCTCCCTCTGTTTGGTGGGGCCCGCATCCTGACCAGCAGCTCGGGCCAGCTGCAACCATTGGATCAGCCAAAAGTTTGAAGAAGATTCAATAAATTGTTTTTCTCCCATTACTACAGTCCAAGCTTATTTGCACCAATGTACCATTGTACATCTGACCATGTCTATTGTCCTTGGCAAAAGTGACCGTTGCAGAGAGCAGTAAGAGTACGTAGCCAAGCATCCAATCACACATCGGATTACTACTGCAACATCTAGCATCTAGAGTGTTTGGAACGCATGAATTACAGAGAAATTTCACGAGCTATTATTATTTTTAACGTGTGAACCACACATTAATATATAGAAATAAGGGGTTTAATTTGTAAGAAAATTATTTATGGTAGAGAATACAGAATAACTTTATGAAGTATGGTGTTACAGTATTTGCACATGTTGTTTGTCCCTACTAAATTCGTAACAATCTTTTGCTTTTGTAGGTAGAAGTTAGTTGTGCTTTAGGTATGCATTGAATAGGATGTTAACTATACATGTCAGCTTCTTTTTCACCAAGATATTGAAAGAGAGCATTAAACAAATGTGATGGTCCTTTCTTCCATCGAACTAATGGAATTATGGGCTAACAATAGTTGACCTGGACTCATTGTACCAGTAGATGTAAGATCAAAATATACTAATCGCCTAAATAAAAAACCAGGAGCAATACACTGGAAAGTGATGTGTGAAGGAACAAGTAGAACGACAGAAACACTTTTAAACTCCCAGATGCCTTGCAAAATTGGAAGCACTAGTAGAAATCCATTGAACTCTGCTAATAAGTGTAATAAGAATGTCATGATTGTGTATTAACACTGGGGATTGTACTAGGCATGTAAAAATGGAGAATAAAGTATTGCAGAGGAAAAAATGACAGATTGTTTAGTAAGATTTGGAAGCATGGTACTGTCCTGTGTGGCAAGCCATTGATTTTTTATATCAAGTACTCCCTTTCACACAAAAGAAGTAAAGGTGCTGGAATAATTCCGTCATCAATTCCTCCCAGACTAATATTGTCAAGCCTGAATTCTATGTAATTCATCTCAAAATTCTCAAGAACAAAACCTCAATTCATTCCGAAAACAAACTGAAAAGAGTTAGGTTTTATTTGACCTGTAAGATTTTCAGACTACATCAGATCATCAGACTAGCAGAGAGACCAGGAGGAGAGAGAGAGAGAAAGACCAGATGTTGACAAATTTGCTGTCCCTTCCCTTTCTATGCGGAAAGAGAAAGCAGAAAACCCACAGAAACCAACCAACACAAGGGGAAAGAACCAACAAATCTCTCTCTCTCTCTCTCTCTCTCTCAGTCTCCCAGACAAAAGAACAAGAACAAGAGACCAGATCCAATTCCTTCCCCTCCTCCCCTCTTCTCTCCTTGGCCCATCAGATCCAATTCCTTCCCGAATCCGCCCTCCAGTCCATCGCAACTGGTTCATATCTTCCAATTCCACCTCTTCTGCCTTTTTCTTGCTGCAAAACACCGTCTTGATGCGTTTCATGGGGTTCTAGAGTGAAAAAGGTGGCGCGTTTGTTGGTTTCTGCGGTAATTGGAGTGGAAATCGTGGCGAGTTTCATCGCCCTCTTGTCGAATTCAACCTCGTCCTTTCGTTAAATCTGCTTGCTGATGCGCTTCTCGGGGTTGCTGGGCTCCTGGGAGAGGCCATGGAGATGCCATCCAGGCTCTTCGTTCCATGGATGCTGCGGGTGGTCAGGCTCAGTCCGCTGCGGCGCAGTGTTAAGGATCGGTGAGGTGAGATTTCTAGTTAAGATTATCTTTTCTTTCATCTGTTGCCCAATCTTTCTTGTGAGTTGTGTTCCTTGTACCTTGGATTAGTTTGGTGTTGTTTTCTGTTGGATTTTGTGTGTGGTAAAATGATAATTCTATCCGGCTTTAGTTTACTGTTAGTAAGAGCTTGATTTGTGTGAGCTGTTCGGTTTGACTTATCTTCTCACTTTGAGTTATTTCCGAGGAGTTGATATCCAAACAGTATTAAAATTTTGACCTTTCCTCTTGTTGCTTCTCCCTGCTTGTTTAATCGTGGATAATGATATGCTGTACTCGTGCTATGATATATTTAGTGTCAATGTCTTGCTTGTTAGACTTAGACCATTGCTAATTACTCAACGTTATATCGAATGGACAGGTATCCGGCGAAATCGTTTAGTCTGGTCACAACCATTGAGCATCCTGAGCAATCCATTTAGCTCAGAACTGTTGATGAAGAATCACATTGCACACCTGCACTGACATTGTAATTTTTTATCGGTGTCTCACGTGGCGATGATCATGGATTCTTCGGTGAAAGGCCACATTTCGGGCTTGATTGGAAGCTTCTGCTAACAACGCATTGTTTTTTATTTGGTAAGGACTCACTCTTAATCTTGTGATTGATGCGCTTTTCATTTGGTTGACATACTTGATCTTAGCATTGCTCTGCTCAATCTCAATCTCAAAAAAAAAAAAGCATTGCTCTGCTCAACATAATTTCCAGATGTTGTTATGATTCCAGAGTTTGTCCGCAATCCACATTGCATCGCTGAATAGTGCAATGCCCTGTAAAATTGCCAATGTATTCCTTTTCCTCTTCTGGCAAAACATGGCAGTTATTCACATTCAGAATTTCCCAGCTTTAAGGGATTATGCTATTTATGTTGTGCATTTAAATGGGCAAAATGTGGCAATTTGCACAATGAGTAGAACATGGAAAGTTGTTTTTTGCCTGCTTACATGCTTTCTCATTATGTCTACTTCACTTACCGAACTTGAGGTTCTTTAGATGTCTATCACCATTTCTGCTTATTGAGACTTAAAAGTTTTATTGAAACTGCAGTGACATAGTTTTTTGTAGGATGATTCATTGTTTGTCTTGTCTGTTGAACAAGTTGCAATAAGAATGGGAGCCAAAGTAGAAGGGGAAAGCCACATGCCTGGATACTACGTCATGAGGGATCTCAATGTGAATACAAATGGTAGTTGGTCTCCATACTACAGGGAGAATGCATCGGGTGGTCAGCTAAGCAATGGCTTCATGCAAAACCAAACAAACGGTTACCCAGAATACGATAGAGAAATGCTCAAGCGCACAATGCTTGAACACGAAGCTGTATTCAGGCATCAGGTCGGCACCTTGGCATTACTGATCTAATTATCTTAAGTTCCTTCTGCCTAGTAAATCTGAAAGCTTCAGGAACATGATAAAATTTTCAGCTTTTCTGCATTGCATATATGTTTGTTTTGCCTTCATCATGTTTGACACAGTTATTTCTTAGGTATATGAACTGCACCGGGTTTACAAAGCACAAAGAGATTTAATGAAAGATTATCAAGATAAACCGACATGCTCTTACATGATGCAAGCAGATGCATCACAAGCAAATTCATTTTCATCGCAAATCCCACCCAGCAAGGCAAAAATGGCTTGGCAGATGCAGATGACAGAAATAGTTCCAGCATGCGGGAAGACTCCTGTTATAGAGCTCGATAGTAAGGATCACTCCTGCAAATTCCTTAGGGAAGGCAGTGTTCAGTCCTCTCCAAATGGTGTTCCTCCAAGTGGGGTTGCTCAAAAGAGCAAAAGGAACAGTTTTGACCTCCAGCTTCCAGCGGATTGCTATGTGGACGATGAAGATGCATCAGAGAATAAGCCTATAGATTTTCTTGGTGTAACATCAAATCCAAAACCTAGGAATGATGCTGAGTTGACAATACAAAATGGAGAAGATTTGAGAAGGCTAGGAGGAAACAATTCACTGTCAGATTTGCAGACTACAAGCAATCAGAGAGGCAAGCAAATGGCTGATCTTAATGAGCCAATCACTGGCATGTTTTTTAGTGGAAAATGTGATTCAGCATATAGAGACTCTGTTGTCCCAAAACATTATCACCTAGAGAACTCTTGGCGCAATGAGGTGAGATCAAGCACAAATTACTTTGGTTCCCGTAGAGACAACTCTAGTGATGGACATGCTGATGAAGGGACATGTTCGAACTTCTGTGACATGAATGGCAAAATAAGACACGGAGATAAACCAATAGCTAATAAAGGTAATGATGATGAGAGCTTATACATTTGTTTTTGCTCATAAGTTTTACCGGTACATCTGCATGTCGAGAAAAACATTTATACACAACAAAAATCCTAGCACCATTCGATGATTTTTTTGTGTGGACATGGCACTGCATTTAAATTAACTATGGAAGTTTAATTCTTAATTCTGCACATGCTTCTGATTACTTTTCTTGTACCATGTGATATATGTATTGAATATCCTAATTTGCCTTTACCTTCTCTTTGATTAGAGTTGGTCCAAAGGGTATAACATGGTAGAGTGGTCTTTATTAACATTTATATATCACCTATCTGGGTCACCCTGGACGATTACATTATGCTCTTTTCTCAGTTTTGGTTTATTAGTCTTCCATCATTTTGTTCCTCAGCAGTCAGCACTAGTGACCTACATGTCCTCATTGGTGTTTCTTATGCTACATAAGTACATATTGAGAAACATCTTCACACACTAACACGCCTGCTACTTTCATGTTTGTAAAATGTTAAATGGTTGGCACATATGTTTTAGCTTATTGGTGGTGATTATTTGTTCTTATAGTTAATTTAATTAGATCTAAGCTTTCTTCCATTTCTTACTTCAATCCTTCAGGAAAACAGGCCAGCCACATGAGTTTTTTTGCACCAAGATTGTACGACACTGAATTGCAGAAAGCCTTCAAAGGTACTGATGAGAGATTTACAAGAAGTAATCAGACTAAGTGCTCAGATCAGAATAATTCCGTTGGATGGTTCTTGCGGAATCCACGCGAAGCCACTCCCACACATAATCTTCCCAAATTTGACTGCTCAGATCGCTCATGTCTTCCACCTATTACTGCATTATCTGTTCCCCGCGTAGACCAACTGTTTAGTTCTTTTCCATTTGGATCTTACAATATCAACCCCAGAAGCAGCACAAACAATGCTCCTTCCCGAGAAATTGATCCACGTTTTGCATCTCCAACTATAGATTCATATACAAGTCCTGGTATCATGACTCAAAGCATGGGAGCATTGGGTCTTAAATTGAAAAACGTTGAGAATTTGAATGGCTCCTACCATGGTTTCCCACTGGATTCATTTTCTGCAATGCATGGGCAGCATAAGATTGTGAATTCTAGTGATTTGGAGCAAAGCAATTTCCCGGTGTTGGAGCACTTAGCCAGACAATCTTCTCGAAATGTTCAGTATTGTAATGGCAAGAGTGACAAAAACAAGGGTTTCAATTTGAATCAGACACCTTTGGATGGTCCCGAAGATGGTTCCGAAGTGCAAGATGGTATATGCACAGGCAGCTCAGAGCATAGTAAAGGCAAGGGATTGGTCTCAGGGATCCCCTGGCTCAAAAGGAAAGCTACCTGTGAAGACTATATGGGTTTGGAGAAGTCGAAAAAGGCGTTTGGCTATTCAAATGTAGTTGTTCTTGACCTGGAAGATGATAAAGACGGAAAAGAGTCAACCCCACCTTTTCATAATCTGTCAGTTTCCGCTTTGACATCCCGAGGTTGCATGGCTCAGAGGGATAAGATAAATGAAGATGTTTCTGTTAGAGTTCAGGATAGTAGCACATTCTTAGCTCCATCGGGCGACCATAATGCATCATTAAATAAACCAGCTGCTGAAGGAGTCATCAAGAAAAGTGCCCCCCTGATCAGAAACCTAATCGATCTGAATGATGAGGTACCAAACGAAGATAATTCAGAGTCGTCAGTAGTGTCACATGAATGCCACGCCACATCTGTACTGAATGGCAATTCTAGACGTGCGTTTGAGATCGATTTGGAAGCACCACCATGTGAAGAGGACAACAAACTTGATATTTTGCTGAATGTTGACGACACATTTGCTGCTGTAAGTGCAGCAAAGGACATCATTGCCATGTCGATGGACACTCTAATAACTCCAGATAAAGTTGATGATCACATGTTGCAGTGGTTTGCCGATCTTGCTACATCCAATGTTGGTGACCCTACCAAGCAAGCAGAAACCCAAGATTGTATCGCCAACTGCTCCAGTGATGACGGGTCTGGTTCATTCGAGTCCTTGACACTGAAGCTGGAAGAGACTAAGATTGACGAATACTGGAACAGGCCACAGGCACCTGAGGCTCTAATTGGTGAAGAAATGGTCTCTGCTGCACTTCTCCTGACCAAACCAAGAAGGGGACAGCAACGGAGGCGCCGACAGAAGAGGGACTTCCAGAAAGATATCTTGCCTGGTCTCGTATCACTCTCCCGGCATGAAGTCACTGAGGACTTCCAGTTACTTGAAGGGTTAGTGAGGGCATCTGGTGGATCTTGGGAGATGGGCTCAGGTAGGCGGGGACGGAATGGTGGTCGGGCACGGGGTAGGAAACCCCGAAAAAACGTAGAAGCTACTGTTGAAGAAGAAGATACTCCGGCCAGTCCACCTGTGAAATGTGACACTGCAAACTTGGAAGCTGATGGTGTGGGTATGATTGGATGGGGACGGACAACGAGACGATGCCGCAGGCCAAGATGTCCTCCCGGCAATAACGCTACCACTGAATCTTGAAACCTTTGATTTGCGGTAACAGTTGGCTGACGTCGCGTCTCAGGGATTCAATCGTTGAAGATTTCTCATAGGGATTTCCACGAGTGATGTGAGGTGATTATAATCGTCAGGAGTGTAGATTCTCTTTATTGGTATAATTCGGCCTCCCCAACTTGACTGCTTATTGAGTCGAAACATCTTGTACATTTTTATAATATTTTCTTAAATTAGTTCATGGAAAGAAAAATGTTTGTAAATGTAACATCCTAATTTTCTGAGCTTTAAAATCCTTTTGAATAGTTAGTAGTTGGAAAATTCACCCAAGAGTTTTATTTGAATTTTAATTAAAAGCTTAACATGGACTTTCAGTGTTAAAATAATTTAATATGATTAATTTTAACATCAACAATTGTTAAAACTATTTTATTTGGGTTTTATGGGCTTAGATATATTTTCTAGAATTTTTTCGAGATCATTTTTTATTTGCTATTTGCATTTTCTATAATTTCCAAAATTGAAAAAATATTTAAAATCTCATAAACAGTCCTTGGGCCGAAACCCAACTCTATTTCTGCCCCAGCCTAGCACTGTGCGGCCCAATCCCGAGCGCAGCCCAACCGTGCCTCTTTTCTCTCCGTGCCACTAACATGCGGGCCTCGTATGTTAGGTGACTCAACCAAGCACAAAATAGCAAATAAAATCAAAAAAATTCTAGAAAAATCTAGAAAATATTTTCAAGCACAAAGAACTCAAATAAAATAATTTTGGAATTAATTGATGTTCAGATTAATCATATTAATTTGTTTTGATATTTGAAAGTCCTATTTAAGTTTTATTAAATTCAAATAAAACTAGTGAATTTTTCCCATGGACTAAAACTACTTAGAAAAGTTTTGAAACTCGCAAAATTGGGATGTTGCATAATGGGACTTGCTCACCTACTAGCAACTTGCCGAATGCCGAGTTGCCAGACAACGGTAGTTTGTAGCGTTGTTGGCCTACCGCTTGCCTATCAAGTGCGATAGATGGAACGATAGAGCTAGTGAGATAGATGGGTTTTGGTAGGCTTAGCCGTTGGCCTAGGCGCCCATCATGAAAACATCCAACTGCCAACACATGGTTTGGCTTTGGTGTGGTCCACGTAGCCCAAATATCCGCGATCCCTGTGCACGATAGGTCACATGCCGTGCTCCCAGTTCGCGATAAGAATATGTCTATCCACGGTGCCCACGTGTGCATACCATCCTATCACGGACTGAGAGCGCGACAGGCCACCTGCTGTGCATGAGGATTACGGAAGGTGGCTGCCGCACATGGGGAGTGAGGTAGGGAACACGTGTCGTCTGGTGTGATGCCATTTTGTCATTTCAGTCACGATGGAGGGGCTAGATTTGATAATTTGTTTTAAAAAAGAGGCTAAATGAGGTAAAAAGTCTGCACTGCCCATTGCCCATGTGGATGCCATGTCACCTTGGTAAACCCGCTCTTGGGCCTCCCTTGCTTGGTTTAGCAAGTTCATTAATCTTGATGCATGGTTTCATAGTTTACTGATATAGATACACTCACCTCACAAGTTCATATACTTGTGGTGTAGTTTACTCATAAAAAATAAAGAAAGTTGACACACAATCAATGCTTTCTCTAGCTAATCTCTGGAAAACGAGACGAGACCATTGAGCTGAGATAGTGCCAATCCTATCTGAGATTCAGGAGCTCGGTAGGGGTTTTGAAGCTTTCCATGTCTCTTGTATGCGAATAACTGCAAACGAAGCTACCCGTATTTGTGCAAAATGAGGATTTAGGGAGGTCAATGCATGTGTCTTCAAGCACCAGATTTCTTGTGTAATAGCCTTCGGGCTGATTATACCCCTATTTCGATTTGATGAGTAAAGCTCCTGAATCATAAAAAAAATCGATCTATGCATGGAGGAAACAAAAGACAAATTATGTTAAAAAGGAAATATAAAAATGAAACAAGAAAAAAAAGAATACATTATTCACTAAAATTGTATTATTTGTTTCTCCCGAAATACAACTAATTTTTATAGGTTGTTTGTTCAATCTTATAACCCATGGAAACATATACTACTCTCGCATTTGCTTGCCTCCTCCCTGTCGCCTACTACACATCCCTTTTGTGCATCCACCTCATATATAGGAACATAACTATATGTGGTGCCATCGCCGCTAGAGCCACCTCCAACGATCATCTCCAGATACAACATGTATCTTAATCCCCTTGTTGAGCTCATCACATCACGCCTCCACATCCATTGCCCTCCTTTGATCCTACAGCTGGGGTCGCTATTGGCGCCAATCGTCATGCCGTAGTGTAGGACCGTAAAGGCGATTAGGGGGAGGGGTGAATAGGCGCTTTCTCAACTTTCTCGCCTAAATCAAATACAACACGAACTTTACTCCTTTAGCTATGAAAGCTAAGAAGATCAGTAAGCGCACAGTGGAAGCCTTGTGCTGAATTTGATAAACCCCTCAACCACACGACACAAATGGAGAAAAGAATTCACCGCTCAATCGGCATCTGGCGGTCCGACCGGCTACCACGGGTCGACCGACAACAACCAACCAATCAATCGAGGCAACTAATCGGCGGTCGGACCGGTGGATATCGGTTCGACCGGCAAGATTAGCGGTCGATGAAGCGGCGGTCGGACCGCCGTTATAAAACCGGTCAGACCGATCCAGTCCAGTACTGAAAAATCAAGCCCAAATCCAAAACGAAATTTGATCCAACTTTTGATTCAACCAGTGAAACTTGACCAAATTTCGAGCACACCTCCCTAATGATATTAGAGACCTATTTCTAGCGACAATCCTTCAGATCCACTTCGCAGAATCGATCTCTCAAAGATTTACCGAAGAAGTGCACAAACCCTAGAAATATGAAAAACTTGATTCAAGACTTGCTTGTGGGGGTTGATGATTTAGATGACTCTAAGAGTATTCCCACACATCAAAGCAAGATAGAATAGGTCAAGAGACCAAGCATAAACCTTTGAATCAAGGAAGCACCAAAATTATCCAAAAGAGAGAAGAACACAAAGGGAACAAATGATCTTTCAATTAAGCATCACAAGGTTGATTGATCACACTAGATGCTTACAAAGCCTCTCCAACAAGGAGGACAAGAGCTCACACAAGGAGCACACTCACAAGCTCTCCAAACCCTAGCTTCTCCTCTCCTCTCCTCCAAACCCTAGAAAATGAAGAAGAAGGCTAAATGAATGCTTAGAGGGTTTTCCATCTCCCCCCTTTCTATTTATACTAGAGACCTAGGGTTTCACTTTTGGGACCCACTTACACATGGGACCCACACACACATAACTATTGAAGCAATCGCCTGCTTCACCACGTGTAGGTTGATCAGCGGTTCTCATCACGTCGCCAAGCCTCTCTTGTCCGAATCCCATCGGAACCTCCCAGAGACTCGCACCGATATCCGCACCACCTGATCCCACTCAATTGCATCAACTACCCGCTCGATCCATCTTGCCCATTCGCACCATGCTTGTGTCACACGACCACCCAGATCCGTGATCGCTCGACCTCGCTCTCCAGCGTAGTCCCGATCCATTCATCGCTGACGCCGTTGACCCGCAAGCCACCGCACAAAGAATAGACAAACAAACCGTTTCCGGGAACAAGTTCTTCACAACTTGACCCACGTTAGCTCCGCAATGCAATATGCAACAATAAAGCATTGAAGTTCATACAATAAACACAATCAATACACAACAATGCCAACAAGGCCAAGCATCAAGTGATCGGCGGTCTGACCGCCCCACTCCACCGGTCCGACCGATTTCATAACGGCGGTCGGACCGCCTGAAGGACTTAGCCAAATTTTCAAATAAAATCCAAACCTTGTGGAAACTTCAATCGAATAGAACTTTTGATCGAGCTCCAAAAATGATGTGACCACATCTAGAGACTCCTCACTTGCCTACACAACCTATTTTGGCTCACCCCAAAACCAATTTTCATTTTGGCGGTCGGACCGGCAAGCACTGCCGGTCAGACCTCCCCATCGGCGGTCGGACAGTCGACTGGCGGTCGGACCGCCGTGGCCGACCTCGAGCAAACCCGAAAACGCGACAAATTGCAAACCAACAAAGCCATTGCCAATTGACTCATCATCCTAAGATCGTGCACATATCCTCACGATATCCACAATCTCCCCCTTGATGAACACATTGGCAATCTTCCAGAAAGAGTGGTTTTTCGAAATGAAAGTAAAAGTTCGCCGTTTTCGCATAAAGGCACAACTTAGTCCATAAGCAAGAAAAAGCCTAGGAACCGACCAAGCTGGCTTCATGATAGTATAAGCAAGTAAGATAAGGCAATGAAAGCACAAGAGGATTCAAATTCCAGAAAGTAGCCAAAAATCTCACTTAGGTCCATATGAAAGACAAAATGTACTATTTGACATTTGATCATTGAGAGTCTTCTTCAATTGCAATTAAAATCAGAAACAGGCAATAAGACCCAGAGACTCAACTCACTATGATCACAAATTTTCAAAAGGCTCATTTTTATATATATATGTGTTCTTTTATGTATGAAACCAACCACTCCAAAACAGCATCTTTCTCCCCCTTTGACAATGAATTCATCAAGATGCATGGGAAAATAAAGAGCTTGAAGGAATGACTTTATTTTTGAACTTTAGTAAAAGGAGCCATGACCATTTACCATGTAGACAGTACAAGTATTATACCAAGCCATATAAAGAGTAGAAGCTATATATTCAATCATGGCAAAACATGTACTGCAAAGCTACAACCAAGATAGCAGTAATCTGAGATTAAAAGAATTAAACCATGAAAGGTTGCTCAAAGTCAGAGTTTCACTAAAAGCAACCAAAAATGAGTCAAGCCATGTCTATAAGTAAAACGAGACTCAAAACAAGAACTGATGTATTTTGAGCATTAAGTGTATTTTTTTGAAGCAAAACTCAAGCACTTTGCATTTTGAGCATTTTCTAAAAAGGATTTTTCCACTGTGCTAGATCTCAAGCCTTGCCGCGACCATCTCAAGCGATAAGCTTAAAAGAGTGGTCTAGGTCATCCAAAACTCCCTCTGAGTTCATGCCTAGTGCAATGGCAAGCCGTCTCATGAGAAAGGATTGGTGAGATCGCTTTTTCGCATGTAAAATCTCATTTTTCATTTGCTTGACTTAAGAAGATAAAAAGCTCATTTTCATCTCAAAATAAGTTCAAGACTCAATTCAACCTATATGACATGGCAAGAATCATAAGAGGATCACTAGAGCAAAACTAGTCACAAGATCCAACAAGACATGATTTGATTCAATTTGCTCATAGATATAAAGCTAGCAAGATGAAAGCTAAGCTCAAACACGAAGAGCCATAACTGAAGTCTAGCAGACTATCCCTTGACATGACAAAGTATAGAGAATGAAGTCAAGCCATACAAGGATAATAATCAAAGCTCCACAGATTTTATTTTACAATGCAAGACAATTTAAAATGAAACATGCATTATGATACAATGAATGCAAAAAGAGCAGATTCCCTCAAAACAAATTTAATAGGACTAATAACCCTTAACTCTCCCCGCAAAGCTGCAAAACGAGAAGAATCAAGAGTTTTAGTGAAAATATCTGCAAGCTGTTGTTCTGACTCTACAAAGTGGAGCACAACATCACCCTTCTCAACATGGTCTCTCAGAAAATGAAATCGAATATCAATGTGTTTAGTCCCGAATGTTGCAATCGGGTTTTGGCAATATTAATTGCGAAGTGTTGTCACAGAAAAGAGGAACACTTCTCAAAGATAACCCATAGTCCCGCAGCGTGGATAAAATCCAGAGAACCTGAGAGCAGCCACTGGCGGCAGCTACATACTCGGCCTCACCGTGGATCAGGCAATGTAAGACTGCTTTTCTAGAAGACCAAGAAACAAGAGATGTGCCCAAGAAATGACAAGTGCCAGAAGTACTCTTCCTATCCACTCTACACCCCGCAAAATTAGCATCAAAAAATGCTCGAATTGAGAGAGCAGAAGAAGAAGAATACCAGAGTCCAAAGTCAAGAGTATCTTGAAGATACCTGAAGATACGACGTACTGCTTGACGATGAGAAGCACGAGGAAGCTCGAAGCGAGCGCATGACATACGGCAAATTGTATGTCCTACTGACGTGTGAGATAGAGGAGGAGCCAATCATATCTGCGGTACTCCTTCCGTCCACGGACTCTCCATCCTCATCGTGGTCCAAAGACGGTGGTTGTAGCGATGGGAGTAGACATTGGCCTACTGCTTCCCATATTGAAGCGCCGAAGAAGGTCCTTTGTATACTTACTCTGGTGAACGAAAGTGCCTTCTTTCAGTTGCTTGATTTGAAGACCAAGGAAGAATGTCAACTCTCCCATCATGCTCATCTCAAACTCACTGCTCATCGAATCTAAAAATCTGGACACCAAAGCATGAGAAGAACCACCGAATATAATATCATCCACATAAATATGAACCAACAAGAAATCACTGCCATGCCTGAGAGTGAACAAGGTTTTATCAACCATTCCCATTTTGAAATCATTTTCAAGCAAGAAACTCTTAAGCCTGTCATACCAAGCTCTAGGAGCTTGTTTCAATCCATACAGGGCTTTAGAGAGTTTAAAAACATGGTTTGTGAATTTTTGATTTTCAAAACCAGGACGTTGCTTGACAAAGACCTCTTCTTCTATGAAACCATTCAAGAAATCACTTTTAACATCCATTTGAAAAAGCTTGAAACCCTTGGATGTTGCAAATGCTAAAAGAATGTGAATGACCTCCAATCTAGCTACTGGAGCAAAGGTCTCTTCAAAGTCTAAGCCCTCTACCTGGGAATAGCCTTGAGCTACGAGTCTAGCCTTATTGCGAACAACCAACCCATCCTCACTTTGCTTATTTTTAAAAACTCATTTTGTTCCAATAACATGAGAATCAGAAGGACGCTCAACTAAAGTCCAGACTTTGTTTCTTTCGAAATTTTCAAGCTCTTCATGCATGGCATTGACCCAAGAGGCATAAGATAAAGCATGGGTGATATCTCGGGGTTCAAACGAAGCGACAAAAGCAGAATATGCATGAGAATCAGGAGAAATAAACCTGGAGCGAGTGACTCGCTCTTGAAGATCCCCAATCATCTGCTCAGGTGGATGTTGTCGCTGAATATGAAGAGGTGCTCCTGGTGCAGATGTGGCCTCTACCTCATGAGTTGTTGAGGTAGGAACAGAGCCACTCAGATCGTCGGTGGGGATTGGAGGAGGCCGCCACCAAACCGGAGTAGTAGTAGCGTGCTCTCCACCCTCTCGAGAGGTAGCCGGAGGATGGTTTGGTTCCTCATCCTCAGAGTCATCATCGACGAAGATGCTTCCTTGAGTTTCAGTATCCTGTGTACCTGTAGCATCGGGTCTAGTACCAGGACTAGCCTCATCAAAAGTGACTTCGCAAGTCTCAACAATTTTGTTAGTGTCAACATTAAAAACACGATAGCCACGAGAATGAGCAGAATATCCAAGAAATATGCCATCAAAACATCTAGACTCAAATTTATCAAGGTTGCCATGTTTAAGAATGAAGCACTTGCAACCAAAAATCTTGAAATGAGATACTTTGGGAGAATGACCAAATCTAAGCTCATAAGAGGTCTTCCCAACCACAGATCTCAAGAAAACCCTATTGGAGATATAACAAGCAGTCGAGATCGCCTCATTAAAAATCTCCTAGGAGTAGAATACTCATCTAACATGGTCCGAGCCATCTCTACAAGGGTTCTGTTCTTCCTTTCTACAACACCATTCTCACTGGGAACTCTAGGAGAAGAAAACGATGCTCAATTCCCTATCGGTCGTAAGGTATAGAAAGAAGAATTCTTGAATTCATCCCATTGTCACTCCTAATGGCTCTCAAAGCTCCAGAATATCAACAAAGAAGTCTAAGGACCAATTCTCTAAAGAATCCAAATGCTTCGTCCTTAGAAGCGAGAAAATAAACCCATGAATACCTGGAGTAATCATCCACAACCACCAGCACATACCATTTCCCACCAGCTGACTGAACTCTAGAAGGACCAATTGTGTCTAAGTGAAGAAGTCATCTGTCCATCACCATTACCAAAGTAAGAGGTGGGTGGGAAGCAGACACCATCTTACCATGTCTACAGGGCGAGCACACAAGATCTCTAACAGCCTTCAGCCTAGGCAAACCTCTAATCAAGTCCTTGCAATTGACTCTAGACAAATGATCAAAACCTATATGCCCAAGTCTACGATGCCACAAAACAAGATCATGAGAATCAGAGGCAACAAGACACCTAGGACTGGAAACAGAAGAGATACTGAAATTTGCACAAAAGATCTTCTCAAATCTGGAGATCTTAAAAACAAGCTCACCCGAGGAATCTAGAACACTACACTCTCCACTTTTAAACCTCACTTCTAGACCCTCATCAAGTAGCTGAGAAACAGATAGAAGATTATACCCCAGCTTACTTACCAAAGCGACGTCTTTAAGCATGAACTTGTCGTTGACGCCAAGACAAGCCCTTTGCGATCCACGGTCCCGTAGAAGCATCCCCAAAGGTAATCAATTCGTTGCCGGATGCACGTGTGAGGGAGGAGAACCATCTAGAATCTCCGGTCATATGTCGAGAACACCCGGAGTCAACAAGCCATATGTCCTCCTTCCTCGCACGACGGACCTAAAAAGCACAATCAAAAAACATCCGTGCCTCAAGATCAAGTTAGTGATAAATGATCTAGGAATCCAAGATCGAGAAGCACGATGTCCGGGAGCAAAGAGAGAAAAGCAGCAAACATGATCGAATAAAATCATAAGGATGCACATGAGAACCACCTAGACCTCTCCGAAACGATCTACCAAAAGATCGATACTCCCCCTGTCTAGGTGCTACCCGTGGTCTCTCCTCACGATATCCTAATCCAACATGCTGCCTAGACCCACCAAAAGAGTCTACAAAGTTCTCTACAAATCTAGGCCTATAAGTGGTACGATAAACAGACTGCCTAGCTCTAGAGACTGTAGCTGGAGAGGGGACTCCTCTAATGGATCTCAAGGCGCTCATCCTCTCTTTTCTCTCAAGTTTTGCTCTCCGAAGCGTAACTCAACAAGGTGGCCTTCTTTCTTGCGAAGGTGCAATGGTATGGACCTTTGAGGGGTCTCTTCAAGGAGTAAAAACACCTCTCTTACCAGAAAGAGTTTGAGCAAAACCTGCGGATTTAAAAACAACCTTGGAAGGCTTAGGAGGTTCTAGCTCAAACAAACCATTTTTCACAACTCTAGCAATCTTAGGTGGGTTTTTCTTGGAATGCTCTAGGGGATTGAAACCTAGACCACTATTTTTCACACTCACCTTGGATTGATCAAGAATCATGTTGAGTTTCTTTTTCCCACTTGAAAACTTCTCAAGAGTCACCTTGAGGTAATCATTCTCTTTAATTAGACCCTCACATTTAGTGCACTTGCTAGACTTGATTACCTCATCACGTTTACTCTTAAGAAGGGCCACTTCTACTTTGAAAGCCTCACAAGACACACAATAGGATTCCTTAATCCTATTCAACTGCTCCCTAAATTTGACTCTAAATGCCTCTTGAATCTGACTAATCATGGTTTCAACTTCAGCATTCAAAACACAAGAGTTAGAATCAATGACTTTCTTAGAAGCAATAAAAGACATAGATTTTTCAATTTTAGCCTTTTCTTCAAGAGTCTTGTTTAGAGCTTCAATCTCTATTGTAAGTTTGGGACAATTTTCACAAGATGCAGCTCTAGAGTAAACAATCATTTCAGTCATCTCTTGCATCTTAATCCTATTATTCTTACAATGAGAGCATGTGTGACTAGCATCAAATTTTTGCAATTCTTTTAAGGAGCTATCCAGTTTTAATTCTAGCAAAGCACAATTTGAGCAAGTTGAAGGAATAGCTTCCATGGCAGTCACATCAAGAGAAATAACATCTAAGCAACCAGAACTAGACTTGAGAGATTCTAGTTCATCGAGAGCATCTTTTAGTTGATTAGCAACAGAGGAATGAGCAGATTTCAAACTTGTCAATTCTTTAAGCAAGTTAGTGCATGAATCACAAATATCATCAGGATTAATAGATTTAAGCCTAACAATTTCTAGGTTCAAATTATCAATCATAATGTCCTGCTTCTTAATCATTTTACTTGCTTATACAATTTCTGTTCAGCAAGCACCAAAGCCCTTTTCATGTCACCAATAGAGGGGCATACCTCATCAGGATCACTAAAATGATCCTCATCGTTGGAGGAGTCGCTGTCGTGGCTGTTCTTGGCCATGAAACACATGCCTGTGAAGTCATGAGCCTTCTTCTTGCCACGAGAGTCACTCTCGTCGTCCTCCGTTTTCGAGTCCACATCGCTCATGTTTACATTATCTAGAGCGGCAAGGACCCGGCTGACAAACTTGCGATAGTTTGTCTTCTTGGGTTTTGCATCCCTCTCCTGGGGATGTCTTCGTGTCTCCTTCTCCTCTTTGCCCTTTAGCTTGGGGCACTGGAACGAATGTGGTTTGGCTCACCACATTCAAAGCACGTGATAGGTCCACTTCTCCTACTCCTCACCTTGTTGTACGCTCTTGTGAATTTGGTGGACAGGAGGGCTAAGTCATCCTCGGGCATTTTCTCAAGTTACTCATCACTCAAAGAATGTAAAGCAGATAATGAAAAACCAGATGAGCTACAATCAAGAGACTCAGAAGAACAACCATTGGATTTGTCGACCACTAATGCCATCGACTCTGTCTTGTGGAGACGCGAGATAAAATCAATCTCATGCGTCTTCAACCTCGAGTAAAGCTTATCCATGGTAAGCTTACTCATGACAGTGTTGTCATTGATGGAAGTGATCTTCATTCCCCAGACCTTCACATTAAGTCAACAGCGCGGAGATCATGAAGAATCTTAGAAAATCTTCCCCACAGCTCATCCAAAGACTCACCAGGCCTTTGCTCGATCTTAGAGTATACTTTCTTGAGCTGGTTCTGTCTCACTTCCTTGATCGCAGTGGACCCTTCGTGATAGTTACAAAGAGTCCGCCAGATCTCATGAGCAGACCGCAAGTGAGCAACATGCTCAAAGTCAGATCGGCTAAGGCCTTGGATCAAATAATTCCGAGCCTTGCTGTTGGCCTCCACATCTGGAGTGATCATATCGTCATCGGCTGGCACGACATAAGGGTTTTTCACCTTAAGCCAAATAGCATGCCCTTGAGCCTCGATATATGCTTGCATACGAGCCTTCCAATATGCAAAGTCAACTCCATCAAAAATATATGGCTTGGTTGAGTACTTGTCAGTCGCCATGGCTCCAAAGACCGGTTAAGATCTATGAGAAGAGCTAACCGGCTCTGATACCACTTGTAGGACCGTAAAGGCGACTAGGGGGGGTGAATAGGCGCTTTCTCAACTTTCTCGCCTAAATCAAATACAACACGAACTTTACTCCTTTAGCTATGAAAGCTAAGAAGATCAGTAAGCGCACAGTGGAAGCCTTGTGCTGAATTTGATAAATCCCTCAACCACACGACACAAATAGAGAAAAGAACTCACTGCTCGAAGTGGATCTCGCGGTCGACCGGCTACCACGGCGGTCGACCGACAATAACCAATGATCGGACCAAGAACTAATCGCGGTTGGATGGTGGATATCGGTTCGACCTAAGCAGATTAGCGATCGAAAAGCGGGCGGTCGGACCGCCGTTATAAAACCAGTCAGACCGATCCAGTCCAGTACTGAAAAATCAAGTCCAAATCCAAAATAAAATTTGATCCAACTTTTGATTCAACCAATGAAACTTGACCAAATTTCGAGCACACCTCCCTAATGATATTAGAGACCTATTTCTAGCGACGATCCTTCAGATCCACTTCGCAGAATCGATCTCTCAAAGATTTACCGAAGAAGTGCACAAACCCTAGAAATATGAAAAACTTGATTCAAGACTTGCTTGTGGGGGTTGATGATTTAGATGACTCTAAGAGTATTCCCACACATCAAAGCAAGATAGAATAGGTCAAGAGACCAAGCATAAACCTTTGAATCAAGGAAGCACCAAAATTATCCAAAAGAGAGAAGAACACAAAGGGAACAAATGATCTTTCAATTAAGCATCACAAGGTTGATTGATCACACTAGATGCTTACAAAGCCTCTCCAACAAGGAGGACAAGAGCTCACACAAGGAGCACACTCACAAGCTCTCCAAACCCTAGCTTCTCCTCTCCTCTCCTCCAAACCCTAGAAAATGAAGAAGAAGGCCAAATGAATGCTTAGAGGGTTTTCCATCTCCCCCCTTTCTATTTATACTAGAGACCTAGGGTTTCACTTTTGGGACCCACTTACACATGGGACCCACACACATAACTATTGAAGCAATCGCCTGCTTCACCACGTGTAGGTTGATCAGCGGTTCTCATCACGTCGCCAAGCCTCTCTTGTCCGAATCCCATCTAACGTCCCGAGACTCGCACCGATATCCGCACCACTGATCCCACCAAATTGCATCAACTACCCGCTCGATCCATCTTGCCCATTCGCACCATGCTTGTGTCACACGAACTCACCCAGATCCGTGATCGCTCGACCTCGGCTCTCCAAGCGTAGTCCCGATCCATTCACCGCTGATGTCGTTGACCGCAAGCCACCGCACAAAGAATAGACAAACAAACCGCTTCCGAACAAGTTCTTCACAACTTGACCCACGCCACTCCGCAATGCAATATGCAACAATAAAGCATTGAAGTTCATACAATAAACACAATCAATACACAACAATGCCAACAAGGCCAAGCATCAGTGATCGACGGCCCGATCGCCCACTCCACCGGTCCGACCGATTTCAGCCGGTCCGACCGATTTCATAACGGCGGTCGGACCGCCCGAAGGACTTAGCCAAATTTTCAATGTGAAAATCAAACCTTCCGAAACTTCAATCGAATAGAACTTTTGATGGAGCTCCAAAATGATGTGACCACATCCAGGAGACTCCCCTCACTTGCCTACACAACCTATTTTTGGTTCAGCCCCAAAAACTAATTTTCATTTTGGCGGTCGGACCGGCAAGCACTGCCGGCCGATTCCTCCCATCGGCCGGCCGGACGGTCGACCAGTGCCGTCGGACCACCCGTGGCTCGACAACTCGAGCAAACCCGAAAACGCGATATATTGCAAACCAACAAAGCCATTGCCAATTGACTCATCATCCTGAGATCGTGCACATATCCTCACGATATCCACACGTAGGTCACCCTCAGAATTCTTTGGTTAGTGGACCGGCTACACCCCAAAACCTAATCGGTGTTGAATACCTTCCCACCATCGATCGTTAGAGATATCGTTGTAATCTATTGGGCACGAATCTCAACTCAAACCTAACGATGGCAAATTTGAGCATTTTTTATAAAAGAAACACTGGACTATAGTGGCGTAGCCAGGATCTAAACCCTGTATGGCCAACCCTTATAAAATCTTTATACCTTTATGAGTTTGTATACAAATATCAATAGTAATTGGGCTTTTTATGCAAAAACATGTGGGTTTATGCTACCTCCCCCACCGCTAGACTATTATTGTTTAGGAAAACCCTAAAACAAAGTACAAATAAAGAAGTCAAAGTCAAATCATTTGGTCTCATACTGATAGTTGGCCATACGCTCACGGGCCGACGACCAAAACACTCCTTGCTTTCCGTCACGCGCTTCGCCCGGAGAAGAACAACATCGCCTTCCCTTCTCCAACAAATAGCTAAGCTAGCTGCATCCATTCATTCACCAAGCACTACCAACTCATCAACAAACACACACAGCGATCAAGAACCAGCTTTCCAAGCTTTTGGAGAGGTTTTGTACTGAGAGGCAGGGAGAGGAAAGTTGCGAGCTTTCTTGGTTTGGCTTGGTTGCCTGGCTAGCATGGCGTGGAGATCGGCGGTGAGGTGGTGCAGGGAGTGGCCGGCGGCTCAGGGGGATGGGCTGATGTGGCAGGCGGAGCTTAGGGCGCACACGGCGAGGGAGGTCTCGATGGCGGCAGCATAGGCGAACAAGGAGATGGAGGACATGGGGCAGGTGCTGGTGTCGTCGGACGCCACACTCATCGGCGTCTATGACGGCCACGGTGGCCCCGACACCTCCTAGTTCCTCCGCTCTTGCCTCTTCCCCCTCATCCACGGTGCGTATATCAATCGTTCAATGCTCTCGCAATCTCATTACGTGCTTGCTTGCTCATTGTCATTGTAAATGAATGGTTAATTTACACGCGATTAAATTAACATATTTTGTTGCTTGGTGCCAAAAATAGGGTTCTCATTGTTGGATCAGACCCTGGCCGTGTGCCTAAGTCCAACCGGGTTTACTCCCTGGGCCACAGGTCTAAACGGACTGAACACAACTAAGCTCACGAGCTGCCACATGCAAGCCCTATAGCAACAACTTTATAACTGGTATTGGACCTTCTCCTCCTAAAAGACTAGTTCAATGGATGAAATCTCCCTCATACTTATAAGTTGTGCCTTTTTCTTCCCACAACCAATGTGAAACTATTCCCAACACTCGTCGGAGCATGGTGGCGCGGTGACCGCCAGTGTGATCTGGAAGGCATTCCTGGCGACCGACGAGGAGTGCCTCTAGATGGTTCGGTGGTCGCTGCCCAAGATGCCCGTTGCGGTCGGCGCGGGATCCTGCTGCCTCCTGGGCACCACCACCGGTGACATGCTCTACGCCGCAAAAGTTGACGACTCCCGCACAGTCCTCGGCTGCCGCACAATGGGTGACGGGCCACCATCACTAAGCACAACGTGGCCTCCAAGGAGGTCCAGAAGGAGCTTGCCGCGCTCCACCCCGATGACAACGAGATCGTCGTGCACGCCCGGGGCGCCTGAAGAGTGAAGGGGATCATTCAGGTATCGTGATCCATTGGGGACGTGTACCTGAAGATGACAGAGTTCAAGCAGGAACAGTGGCGAATCCACCGGGTAGGCTTCATCAGCCTGAAGCCTAACCTCCACTGGTCGACCAAACACCCCTACCCCCCGGCTCCCCCGGTGCTACCCCGCGACTGTGACCTGCCATGGTTGCCGCAAGCCGGCAAACTGCTAACAAGAAGAAGTCAAGAACTGAAGAAGCAAGGCTAAAGAAGTAGCGAAGCCGGGTCCAACTCACATCCGTAGTACACCCACCGGCCCACCGCCCACGTCCCCACCGGTCCCACATGGTACCCTATTCCTGTGTCCCAAAATTCCCCAAATCCCCTATCCATTCCCTTCCCCGTTCCCCCAAATCCCCAATCAATTGACCTAGGCACGGAGGTAGTGAGGAGTGAGGACTGAGGTTGCTCACCCGTGCTCAAGCCGACAAGCCCGCGACGCCACCTGTGCAGTCGTGCTCAAGCCGAGGTGGGGAGGTGGCGACGAGATCTGGAGGCACCGAGGCGAGGAGGGGAGGCGAGGCGCTTGAGCCTGAGCTGGGGAGGTGGTCCGTGGGGAGGCGCTGATCGCTGAGCGCCTGAGCCTGAGCGGCTGAGCCGGGGATAGAGAGGCAGGGTCACGCCGTCGCGGGGAGCCGGGGAGGCCGGAGGCAGGGAGGCGGGAGGTCGGACTGCCAGAGGCTCTGTGGCTCTACGCTGAGGCAGTGATAGTGAGGACTGAAGCTGTTGAAGACTGAAGTAGTGCTGAACTGAAGAAGTGAAGGGCTAAGGGTCGAAGGGGGCTGAACTGCTGAAGAAGTGAGTGAACTAATCAAGTAATCAACTAAGTGAACTAGTGAAGGCTGAAGCTGCTGCTATTGTCTATTGATATCATTCCCCCAACCGATTCGTAGTTTTGCAATTGGAGCCATATTTACAGATTGTGCTATTGTACCATTAATTTTTCTAATTTTGGTGTACATATTGTTACCTACTGGAACCATATTTACATGTTTTAGGGATGCACTTTCCATTAGCGAGGTACCTCCATTATATTTCTCTTTTTTGTTTTACTTTTATTCATGTATGAAACTTTGAATTTAATTATACAAAAATACAAACCTATATTTGTTACAAATTAATTTAGTCATCCGAAACTTTAACTCTTTCAACTCACCCTCATTTTTCGTCGGGAGGACCCGGTGTTCCAGCGGCTGTGCTCCCCCGCCGTCCAGCTGAAGTGAGCAGTCATCAGTGCTGACCCGTCCATCCATGCCGGCAAGCTCAAGCCGGACGACCAGTTCATCATCTTCGCCTCCGATGGCCTCTGGGATCACCTCACCGACGATGCCGCGGTGCAGCTGGTCTCTATTCTCTAAGAACCCAAGAAAAGTAAGTTTCAACGGTTCAGATATCTTAATTGGCCTCTCCAATCCTGCCATCACTTCAGTTCAGAGAACAAGAACATAGCTCTGAACTTGATGGATTAAACCGCTTCATTCAGGGCATAGCGAAGAGTCTGGTGCGGGCTGCAGTGAAGGAGGCAGCAAGGAAGCGGGAGGTGAGGCGCGGTGACCTGAGGCGGATTGAGCGAGGGGTGAGGCTGCACTTCCACGACGATATCACCGTTATCGTGGTCTACCTCGGCCTCGACGGCCGCCGCTTGCGCCGGCGCACCAAGGTCGTGGACTCGAGCTGCAACAGCTGCAGCAAACACGCCGCTCGACGTCTACACCTACAACGCCGACGAGTCCGCGGATCCTCTGCAGACTTACCTCAGCTCCTCCGGCCCTGAACAATTACATTACAAGATCATAATATAACATGAGATGTACAGAGATATAGTAAGAGATATCGTGTCGTCTATTTTGATTCAGTTCCGATTCAAAAATAAAAAGTTCAGTTCAGTTCCGATTCAAAAATAAAAGTTCAGTTCAGTTATTTTCTTCCTTTTCTTTGTAATGTTTGTGTAGGGCACTTGGCTGCTTAGCTAGCTTCTGAACGAGTGCATTTCTTGCTATTTCGACATCATTTTTGCTGTTCAATTGCCAATGGAGGTATGGAACCGTTAGGAGAAATGTCTTGTGTAGATCAAGGCTGCTAGCTTCATCCGGAAGTTATTACATTGGCATTAGCATTTCCTGGGACTCGGCCTTTGGGCTTAAGAAGCGATGAATCTTGGGCTGGGACAACCTAACCAGACCGTACGTAACTTGGCCCAGATGGCTGCAAGCAAATCTAAACTCTCATTTTAGATTAGACGTATGTTAAAAGATGCATTTATATGTGTGCGTGGTGTGTGCATCCGGTCTGTAAAAAAACTAGTCGTAGGCTTCATCGTTCTCTCTTCTCACTGATGCAAAAGAAGTGAACAAATACAGCCCCTTGTCTTTATTAATTAGCTCACATGCTAAGCAAGTAAATGAAATGACAGATTAGAAGAATGTTTTGGTGGTTTAAACTTGACATGTTTAATTCTGGGAAAGCGTGTTCCGGTTAAAACGCTTGCATGCATCCATCATGGAAGGTTTTGCCTGCACTTGAGTCACTCTGCAGAGTGCTTTTCCTGACATTATATTTGCTTTAACTTTGTTTCGCTTGCCGGGCAACCTTGTCGGCCGGGGGTATCATGCCATCCTTTTGCGACCCAAGCAACACTTCCATACGTCTCCCGTTGCTTTACGACGGCATCATGAATGGCAGTGTACGTAGCAGCATATAGTACTAGTAGTGTTGCTCACGGATCAAATCTAACTCAGGCCGGGGACTTTGTGAAAGCAGCATGTGTACAGTATACTATCACTGTCACGGCAGTTTAGACTTGGGATCCTCTCTGTTAAAAAGAGTATACGGGTATTAAGAGTGATCTCCGTCACCCGATCGAAAAAAAAAAAGGTAAGATCAAGCGTTTATAGTTCCTGCACTACACCAAACTGATCCATATCTTTTTGCCCTGCTGCTACAGTTTTTTATTGTGCTTATATGGTGATGTACTGTTCACTTTCTCAAGAAACATTGTTTACGTGGTGAAGCTCTGTAGTACTGCAGGATCCAGAGCCTACAGGGCGTAGACTGATATGTAAAAAACACAGTGTATGCTTTAACCTTGCGCTATTATCACAAATCGAAGCAATTAGTTGGCTATACGACCTACCCCCACTAAAAGCCAATGCTAAAGTATGCTTGTTTCCCTAGGAGCCCCTAGGCAAGGATGACATGATGATGATATGACTCTCTTTTCCTTGTTGCCTTTTTTTTTCCTTCTTCGAGGACACTATTATCTGCTTAGCAGGGCTTCTTGCTCAACCTTGTCCATGTGTAAAATACCAAGGCAGCGCACATGGGCATGGAATACCGAAACAAGATCGAGGTACTCATAGCAAAAAGAAATGGAGAAAAAGTTGATCCAGAGAGTAGTCCCTAACCATATGTATCGTAGTTATATACCACCGTAAGTAAGTCGGTGTTTGGAGCTTGTGATTTTCTATAGATTACTACGGGAATTGAACCATTCCTGTAAATTTAGGCTCCATTTGGAACGTGTGAATTTTTATTTATTTATATCCTACGGGAATTGAATTTCAAATGAAATTCCTACACAATTTTTTTGAAATCCATGTGTTTCAAACATGACTTAATTACGAAGCTCTTGCATTCCAAGCAAACTCTAAAAGATATAGTTATGGTTTTCCCGTGTCTCCTATGCATGCCTACATGGTCACCCAATTTGTTGAATTCAGTTTTCAAACTAAATCTTGCAATTCCATTAATTAATTACTCTTCAGTATGTCAAATCCAACGGTGTATTACGTGGAAAACAAACATTGCCATTTGGTGAAATGCCCTAATAAATCCCTTTCCATAAATCACAGAGCGACTACAGTGTAATTCATAAATGTAGCAGGGACCAATCAGCAAAAAACACTAATCACCCTGCCAAAACCAAACCAAAGCACCCTCACACACAAAAGCCGTAATCTAAAACAGAAAGCAAAAAACCGAAAAACCGAAAAAGAGAGGGCCCAGTAAGTTAAAGTTACACTGCTCATCAGGACAACTGGCCCCCCCTCAATTCTCAAATCAAATCCATCCTCGCCTCCGCCTCTCGTTCGTTCGTTCCCCACCCCGACCTCCGGCGACCGATCGCCGCCGCCGCCGCCATGGGCTCCGACCGCGCGGAACTCGCGCGTCTCTGCAGCGGCCGCAACTGGTCCAAGGCCATCCGCGTCCTCGACTCGCTTCTCGCCCACTCCCCTTCCTCCATCCACGACCTCTGGTACTGTCACCCCCCTCCCCCCTTCTCTCCTCCCCGATCCGCCCCGTACCGCCCGGCGGGATCTCTGATCTAGTCTAGGGTTTTGACTGGCTGACCCCGAATTTGGCTTCCCCTCGCAGCAACCGGGCCTTCTGCTACTCCCAGCTCGAGCTCCACAAGCACGTCGTCAAGGACTGCGACCGCGCGCTGCAGCTCGACCCCGCCCTGCTCCAGGCCTACGTCCTCAAAGGTTTGGACTTTTGGTTCCTTCCTCCCTCCTCTCGTTCCCTTGCGGTTTGGTTCTGATGGGAGTGTGGATTTGCCTCGCCTAGTCTATGTTTAGGTATGCACTGTCACTGCTAGATGTATGGGTAATGATTGGGCATTGGAAGCTCATCATGTTGATTAGTGCGACTTGAAATGCATAGGTCTCACAGTTTCCAAATTAGTGTCTAGAGTTCTCATGTGTTTTTAAACAAGTACCCATTTGCATATAAAAACTTCTGGTTAAGTTCTCAAGGAAGCATCTTTCACGCCGAAGAACAAAACAAAAGTGTTTTTGCTACTTTTTATTAAGGAAACACACACCTGTAGATAACATTAGTGTAGAGCAGATTCAAGCACAAAGATTAGACTCTACTACTGCATTGAAATTGATCTCAGAGAAAACATCTTTTCATCATCCGAATGGCAGGGGGCTCGAGACCAGTCCTCATTATTGCTCTTTTAGCCAGCTTGAGTATCTTCTGGGCACCCTGGATCACCTTCTCTGTCTTGTCTTCTTGAAGTTATCCTGCTCAGTTTTGAGAAAGACCACAATTTTACTAACATACTCATTAGGGTGGGTCTCAGAGCAAACTGCAAACAAAGAATAGTATCCAAATGAAGTAAAATTCTAGGCAACCGGGGTTGTTGAGCTGATCAGGAGTGTGAATCACGAGGGAGCAGCCTTCTTACTTCTTAGGTATAAATAGCATAGGTGTAGCCGTGTAGGTGTAGCCTAGACCATGTCTAGATAGGTGTAGCCTATCTATGGTATAGGAAAGGAAGATATACTTGTTTTGACCCACACAGCCACGTGAGCAGCGGTTTAAACCTGAATCGACAACTTCTTTACATGGATAAACCTGAATCTGCATGTCAATGAAAATTCATTTACATTTAGGAAGAGCAAAATTCATGTGTATAATTTAAATCATGTGTATGTGCCATTGGAACATAAGTCTGTGTATTATACATTTTATGCACATTTTCTTCTTGTGCGATCGCATTTATTAAATATCAGTGACTGATAACAACCATCTTTTCTAAGAACTTGCTGGCAGTATATCATTTGCTATCAGTTAATATGGGATGTTCAATCATTTTTCCTTTTTGCTTTCTGATTAAAGATGTAATATTAATTGGCTGACAACCCATGTGCAATTTTCTACAATCAATTAACAGGGCTTCCACAGTAGTTTCACTTCATGCCTAAGTTAAACAAAGCGCACGTGGACATGTTCATTGAAGTACTGATCTCATATGTATGTAGGAATTCTAGCTCTCCTGGACATGCTAGTTAGTAGTTATCATGTTGGAAGAGAGAATAATTTATTGGTGTAGTGTGAGCTACCATTGCAATGACATTTTATCTATTTCTAGTAGTCTTTTTTTTTTCTAACTTTGAGAAGGTCCATGTAAGCAAAGTTGCTGATGGAACTTGCCCATAGACTATTGCAAATTTGCAAGGGGATATAACTGACTTTTGAAGCTAGAAGCTAGTAAGTTCATACTAGAAGTTCAAATTTGGGCATCTATGCCCTTAGAATTCACAGTACATGTTACTGGAGATAGGCTAATAAGCCATATTTGACTTACATTGAGAGTTTGAATTTTCTTTAGATGTACTTCCTAAACTGTAAAGACATTCTACTGTTAACAAATGAGTGTGCAGCTGTCAAAAAATAATTCTATTGTTTGTCAGGCATTATTTATTGATTTATTAAGTTTTCAATACAGTACCTTGGGAATAATGACCCTAGACGGGGTCCATAAATTTGATCTGATTTTTTGTTCTCTCTATCCTTGTGTCTTCTCTCTGTGTACCTCTTCCATGCTCACTTACTGTCAAAGCCTTTGAGGTACACCATACACCAATGATCCAAAATACACATGAATGAAAGGGTTCTTTCTTCCATTTGCAATGACAATTCCCTAGATAGTGACTCTATATTTTTTTATATTTAGATACTCTTGTTTTGAAACAAATGCCACCAGTAAATTGTATATTATTATTGTTTTTTAATCAGGCAAGGCACTCTCCGCATTAGGGAAAAAAGAGGAGGCTTTGATTGTTTGGGCGCAAGGACATGAAATTGCTGTCCGTGATACAATGGACCTGAAACAATTGCTTGAGTTGGAAGAATTGGTTTCTTCTGTTAAAATTTGCGAGACAATCGAGGGTGAAAAACATGTCATGGATGCATCGCCATGTGATACCAAAGTTGTTATCTCAGAAGATCGTGTTGTTGACACGTTGTTCACTGCAACTACAACGGCTGATACAAAAACTATTGTCTGTGAAGAGAACATCGGGAATTCCAAAGTTTCATCAAATAATGATACACTGTTGGCTGACAATAATGAAGTCAACCATAATAAAGATGAGAAGAATAAAGATTCTAGCAGTCCGGCAAAAGACACCACAGCGACACATCAAACTCCCAAGAAAATAGCGAAGCTAGATAAGAAAAACAAAGCAAAATGTGCAAAAGAAATAAATGGCCAAGCTGAAGATGTGGAAGATAGAAGAAGTTCTGGCGAAACCATAGCACTAGATCAAACACTATTTGCTACAGAAATATCAAAATCATCAAATTCTATAAGCTTGGATTTCCGACTTTCCCGAGGCATTGCACAGGTATCTTCCATTTGTTCAGCACGATGCCATCTGTCATAGTTTTTTAAGGAACTTGGCTTCGAACACTAATATATGTAGGACCTTCACCAAACATTTGAAAGCATGCTAAGGCTGTGTTTTGGTAAGGTATTAAGGTTTAACTTTGCACTGTTGAAAGCAGAATAACCACTTTGTTGGAGATGTAACCTTTTACGTTCAAGATGATTTTATTTCATTGTCCTCTAAAAACAAATGTTGGAGACTAACAACCTGTTGTATATGGTGTTGAAATTATTTAGAAAGAGATGTTATATTCATACCTTGATCGTTATCACTGAACTATATCTTTTCAGGTAAATGAAGGAAAGTATGACAAAGCAATATCCATTTTTGATCAGGTTTTGGTCTATTATCAAGAATCTTTGATCATTCTCTCTAATCAGAAAAGGACTCTGACAATTTTCCATTGACCTTTTTAGATACTGCGAGAAACTCCAACATATCCAGAGGCACTGATAGGAAGAGGCACAGCTTATGCATTTCAAAGAGAATTGGATTCTGCTATTTCTGACTTCACCAAGGTGGAACTTTTAAATTGATAGCTTCCCCTTTTCCTGTTGTGTCAAATTACCTTACGTCCTTACCTTACTAGCAGGCTATACAAGCAAACCCATCAGCCGGGGAAGCATGGAAGCGGCGGGGACAAGCTCGCGCTGCTTTAGGAGAGTTCACCGAGGCAAGCTCACTATGTTTGTCTAAATTTCAATACTAGTATGGATTGAGTTGATAAAAAAATATAGTATGAATTTAGTAAAAAGATAACTACTATGGTCCATGTAGCAACTCATTATCAAACATCTCGTTATCTTACATTTTAATCCTTTTCTTTTCAGGCTATCGAGGACTTGACTAAAGCATTAGAATTTGAACCGAATTCTCCTGATATTTTACATGAAAGGGGTTAGTTCTGTACCCATGGTTGAATATCATCTCCCCTAATGCCATTTCTCATATATCTTTCGATGGAAAGTGGAAACAAAAGGACATTCGGACTTCACTTCATGCTCAATTAATGCTATCGTGCATTTTAGTAATAAAGACGTATAGCTAGGCTGTAGAGCATGCCGACTGCTCTTGTATTCTGATAGCATATCCTGGCTAATGGTAGGAATTGTGAGCTTCAAATTCAAGAACTACAATTCTGCAGTCGAAGATCTCTCAACCTGTGTGAAGCGTGACAGGAAAAACAGTTCCGCCCACACTTATTTAGTAAGTAAATGGTTTTCCGTCGAAAATTTCTTTTATGCCGCCCAAGTTCTCTGCAAGCTTCAAATTCTTTCTTCTAATAATCAAACGGAAATACTTTCCTTATTCACCGAAATGGTACTTTCTTTTACAATGCCACCCTATTTTTTATATAATTGTAGAGTATTCAATAGTATTTCTACTGTAGGAACCCTTTTGGGCCTTTTCCTTGTAAATAAATGCACAATTTGTAATTCGACCAAGTTAAATTCCATGTTGGAAATTTGTTAGGGTTTGAGTTAACAATCTTAAATGGCATAAAACCGTGAGGATTTTTTTTTGTCATGAACATGCAGTAATGTTTCAGTTATCGAATTTTGGTCAGTTTTGAGCCATTAACTGATCTTGTTTGCTTATGAACTCTTTAAGTGGGATATAAGAGAATGTAAATCTTTCAGGCATTTGAATTAGTGAGTTGCTAGGTATTTACTTCTTTGAAGATTCTTTTGCTTTGGTACTCTTTTTGTAAAATAGTAATCTTCATATTGCTATAGGGTCTTACTCTTTCAGCAATTGGAGAGTACAAATCTGCTGAAGACGAGCATCTCCTTGGTATAAAATATGATGAGAGTTTCCTTGACAGTTGGGCTCACCTTTCTCAGGTTTATTCCATTATCTTAGAGACCTCTGCGCATTTCCATTTCTTTTATCTTCTTGTCTAGTTATATATATCTTTACACATTTCCATTCGTTATAAGATTTCACAGAAATACGGAATTTTCTGGGGGCCATACTGTTTAAGATATCTACTAGTTCTAACTGCTTCATTGAGTGTAGCAAATTCTGCTGTGTACATGTCATGTGGGAGATTCCTTATCAACGGTGCCGCAACAGGAAGGAGAAACAAGCATGATCAACATTGGCAGAAAGACGAATACTAGTAGACTGCTTCTGTTAGATACGTATCCCTTCAGGAGTACCATAGATAAAATAGAGTATCCCTTCTGGATACTTCAGGATTGCTAAAAGTAGATTTCAGTATCCCTTTCGGATATGCTAGTTAGCCTTTATAAGCAAAGTACTCAATTGTATTTCGGGATCAAGCAATTAAATAATAGTCTTCTTCCCAATCTGATTTCTCTAGTCCCCGTCTTCTGCTTGTCGACAACAACACCCATCACGGCTTCTGGGTGTCGTTGATTCCAACAGCGATCGCCGGTGCCGCACCGCTACCCCTTGCGATCGCTGGGTCATACCTATTAGGTATCAGAGCCATCCTTGGAAGCTGAGATGCCGGGGTCGGAGGAGGCAACGTAGGAGGTGTCCATGGCATAGCTGCTCCAATCCATGCAAACGTTTACAGTGCGCTTCGATGGTATGCATCAACAGATGGGTGACATTGTCACGCGGCCGGCAGCAGTCGAAAAACAACCAGCGGTAGAATTGCCGGGGCTGTTACCGCTCCCATCAGGATCACAACACCAAGTTTTTTCAGCAAATATGGGCCAGATGTCTTCGGCAGTACCTCCAGCAACCACCACAGCATCATTAGCTAACCAGTACATGCAGGTGCTATCTTCACATCATCCGCCATCAACCATCCTATGCAGTTTCCATATGGCACAGCTACAAACACCATACACCCATATCAGCCATCTCAATTGTCCTACCAAACGCACGAGCCGAACAGCGGTTATCTTCCACCTCCTGGTTACTCGTCCTCAGGGGTTCCACGCTATCATAAGTTGGAATTTCCCGTATATGATGGCAAGGATGATCCTCTCGTCTGGATCAACAGGTGCGAGCAATTTTTCCGTGGGCAAAGAACAGACGAGGCCGATAAAGTCTGGCTGGCCTCTTATCATCTCACAGGGACCGCTCAATATTGATACTTTAAGTTGGAAAGAGATTCGGGTCAACCGACATGGCATCGCCTCAAGGAGCTGTGCAACCTACGTTTTGGATCCCCCCTCCGAAGCAACCCGCTGGGCGCCTTGGCTCGAGTTCTGTTTCCTGGCTCAGTTCAAGAATATATTGATCAATATCTTGAGTTATTATGCAGAACAGAGGCATTTCATCCACTACACCAGACACAACTCTTCACGGCAGGCCTTCCAGAACAATTATGTGTGGATGTCGAGCTCTAGAATCCACCTGACCTCCAGGTAGCCATCAGCTTTGCGCGGGCTTATGAGCGCCGCAACCAGCCAGTTCCAACACCGGCAATGGCGAATAGCAGCAGAACGAATCCACGACATCCAGGAGGACAGCGACCTTCTATGTCCATACCTGTTACAGCACGTCCACCAGCACCAAGCAGTGCACCAACGACTACTTCGTCCACCACCGCACAGCCCAGGCGCCCTTTACGCTGCCTCAATCCAGTCAAGATGGTCGAACGACGCAAATAGGGACTCTGAGCAATTTGTACGAGACCATCGCTGTCAGCGGCTTTTCTATATCGAAGTAGCCGCTGTCGCCGATGATGCGACTACATAGGCTGAGGCCCCTGTCTTCCAGGAACTAGCACCCACAGTTTCTCTCCATGCGTTGACAGGACTGTGGAGTATCCGAGCCACGGAAACAATGCAGATAAAGGTCACGATGGGCACGATGGCCTTCATTGCACTCTTGGACATAGGGTCCACGTATAATTTCATCAGTGAAGAGCTTGTTCCACACATAGGGGTGACGCTTGAAACTCGCCCTGGTCTTTGTGTGGAGGTTGCCAATGGGGACAAGGTATCCAGTGGGGGCATAGCACGACATCTACACTTCCAAATAGCAGGTGAGACCTTTACAATGGATGCTCTCGCTGTTCCACTGGGAGGTTTCGACATAGTTCTTGGCATACAATGGCTTCACAGTCTTGGCCCTATTCTCTGGGATTTTGACACTTTACATATCTCGTTTTGGCGGGAAGGACACCACATATCTTGGGATGGCATCGTCGCGCCGGCAGCGGTAGTTCGTGCAGTCACATGCTCCAAGGAGGACCTCCTCTTCGACTTATTAACATAGTTTATGGACCGTTTTGCACTAGAAGGTTTACCGCCTGCACGATCCTTTGATCACCGCATTCGTCTTCGTCAGGGTACCGAACTTGTGGCAGTACGACTGTACCGCTATCGCAGTTACAAAAAGATGAGCTCGAACGACAATGCGACGCTATGCTACAACAAGGCACAATCAGGCCATGCACCTCGACATTTTCCTCTCTAGTGCTCCTCGTTAAGAAGATGGACAATTCCTGGCGATTTTGCATCGATTATCGCGCACTTAATGAACTGATGGTCCGCGACAAGTTTCCTGTACCGGTCGTCGACGAGCTCCTTGATGAATTGCGGGGTGCACGCTTCTTCTCAAAGCTTGACCTCTGTTCTCGATATCATCAAGTACGCATGCATCCTGACGATGTGGAGAAGACTGCGTTCCGAACGCATCATGGCCATTTTGAGTTTTTGGTAATGCCGTTTGGCCTAACCAATGTGCCATCCATGTTCTAGGCATTAATGAACGAGGTTTTGCTACCCTATCTTCGACGTTTTGTGCTTGTCTTCTTTGATGATATTTTGATCTACAACTCGTCTTGGTTTGAACATTTACAACACCTACGGGCGGTTCTCCAAGTTATACGTGCACATTGTCTCCACTTGAAGCGCTCAAAATGCAATTTTGGCACAACGTCAGTCACTTACCTCGGCCATGTCATCTCGGCAAAAGGGGTAGCCATGGGCGAAGACAAGGTACTCGCAGTCCAAACATGGACTCAATCACTGACAACTCGAGGGCTACATGGGTTCCTTGGGCTCGCAGGCCACTATCGCAAATTTTTTTGGGACTTCAACACGATTGCAACCCTCACCAAATTAATCAAAAAGGAAACTTTTCAGTGGTCGGAAGCAGTCGATTAGGCTTTTCAAACACTAAAAAAAGCTCTCTCCACAGCACCGGTTCATCACCTACCAGACTTCTCTGCGGAATATAGTCGAGTGTGATGCTTCAGGTACTGGTTTCGACGCTGTCCTGCACCAAGGCACGGGACCCCTAGCCTTCTTCAGCAAACCGGTTGCCGCACGTCACACCAAACTGGCTGCATATGAACGGGAGCTCATCGGGCTAGTGCACGCCATTCGACATTGGCGGCCGTACCTTTGGGGTCGCTCTTTCATCGTTCGGACTGACCATTACAGCTTGAAATTTTTATTGGATCAACATTTGTCTACCATTCCACAACATCAATGGGTGAGCAAGTTATTTGGGTACAGTTTTACGGTGGAATATCGTCCCGGACGTTTGAATACTGTGGCCGATGCTCTTCCCCGTCGAGAAGGTGACACAGCAGCCAGTTTTGCGCTCTCTGGACCAACATTTTCCCTCTTTGAGGAACTTCGACAGGAGTTGAGTACATCGCCTGCGTTACTTGCTCTCTGTTCGCAAATTCAGTCCAGAGAATTGGGAGCGCCCTGGTCTTTTACAGATGGCCTTCTTTTACATGGTGGTCGGGTATATGTTTCAAAGACATCACCGTCCCTACAAGCAATTCTATCAACAGTTCACGCCAGTCACGAAGGGTTCTAGAAAACACTTCATCGTTTGCGATCGGATTTATATGTACCTCATGCGAGAAGGGCAGTCCAGAATTTCGTTAGAGCATGTGTAATCTGCCAAAGGAATAAGACGGAACATCCCCACCCCGCTGGTCTCTTACAACCACTAGTAGTACCAACAACAGTATGGACAGATATTTCACTGGATTTCATCGAAGGATTGCCTTGCGTACACGGGAAATCGGTAATTTTGTCGGTTATCGATTGTTTTTCTAAATATGCTCACTTCATTCCTATCGGTCATCCGTATACAGCCACAACAGTTGCTCGTGTGTTCTATCATGAAATTGTACGACTACATGGCATTCCACAGTCTATTGTGAGCGATCGTGACCCGGTTTTTACTAGTGCTTTTTGGAAGGATTTATTCAGATTAACGGGTACTCATCTTCATATGAGTTCTGCATTTCACCCTCAGTCCGATGGCCAGACGGAGGCAGTAAACAAAGCTATTGCCATGTATCTTCGTTGTATTACTGGGGATCGACCGCGAGCATGGGTACAATGGCTTCCATGGGCCGAGTATTGTTACAATACATCCTATCATACAGCTCTTCGCGACACTCCCTTTAAAATTGTATATGGGCGTCCACCTCCTTCCTTGAAGACATATGATGAGGGAACTACAAAAGTCGCTGCAGCCGAAGCACAACTTCAGGATCGTGATGCATTTCTTTAGGAAGTCCGTGATCGACTACTCGAGGCCCAGAACTATGCCAAACAATACTATGATAAACATCATCGGGCGATTACATGAGGTAGGAGAATGGGTATGGTTACGATTGATTCATCGGTAAGCAGCTTCATTGCCACGTCGACGATCGGGTAAGCTCAGTCCAAGATTCTATGGACCTTACCAGGTGTTAGCCCACATTGGTACTGTGGCATATTGCCTCCAGTTACCTGAGGGAAGTCGTGTACACAATGTGTTCCATGTTGGTCTTTTGAAGAAATTCCGTGGGACACCGCCGGCGTCAATCCCAGTTTTGCCGCCAATTGAGAACGGCCCAGCAATTCCAGTTCCGGCGAAAGCTTTAAAGGCAAGTCTGCGTCGTGATATTTGGCATGTGCTAGTTCATTGGGTAGGATTACCAGCTGCGGATGCTACTTGGGAACCAGTGGACGCATTCAAATTGGCGTATCCATCCTTTCAGCTCGAGGACGAGCTGTTTAACGAGGCCGGGAGAGATGTCATGTGGGGGATTCCTTATCAACGGTGCCACATCAGGAAGGAGAAACTAGCATGATCATCACATTGGCAGAAAGACGAATACTAGTAGACTGCTTCTGTTAGATACGTATCCCTTCAGGAGTACCATAGATAAAATAGAGTATCCCTTCCGGATACTTCAGGATTGCTAAAAGTAGATTTCAGTATCCCTTTCGGATATGCTAGTTAGCCTTTATAAGCAAAGTACTCAATTGTATTTCGGAAACAAGCAATCAAATAATAGTCTTCTTCCCAATCTGATTTCTCTGCTCCTCGTCTTCTGCTTGTTGACAACAGCATCCATCACGGCTTCTGAGCGTCGTGGATTCCGGCAGCGATCGCTGGTGCCGCGCCGCTACCCCTTGCGATCGCTGGGTCATAACAGTACAAGGATTCTACATACAGGAAAATTACCTGCATATAATAGTTCTACTCATGGATCAAAATCCCGCGCAGAATCGGTGGTTACCGTACGGCATTCGGCTTCTGCGGTCGGGTCTATAACGGAAAACCCGCCGTTTTTCCCGGTTTAGCAAATTCAAATTCTAGTTTTCAAATTTTGACTGGTTTTTAAACAAATTCAAACGAATTTCATCCGGTTTTTTTCCGGTAAATCCGGTAACCGGCCGGTTACCGTTACCGGCCAGTCACCGGTAAACTGGCCGGTAACGAGATTTCTATCCATGGTTCTACTTACATGAAGGTTACTTAGTTTGTATTACTCTGATAAGTTTTTGAGCTACTGATTATCCTCCAGACTGCTCATTTCTGAACTTATCAATTACAAACGAAATAATCGAATAATTCCTTTGAGCTACAGAACAAAAGTGTTATTCAAGAGTGTACTCTAGCAGGTCTCTTTTATTAGAATTTAGAAGTGGGATCACAAATTGTTCATGGTCTTCAGGTATCTTAAATGGGCTTTAGCATAGCTATATAACCTTTTGTTACCAAGCTTACGCTTGTGTTTTTGTAGTATATCAGAAGCGCATTCATTCTTTTGGGAGCAACCGATTTATTGCCACTTTGTGGTTTCTGTGTTGTAGCTTTATCTTGATTTGGGTTATCCAGAGAAGATGCTGAATAGCCTTGAGAAAGTTCTTCAAATCGATTCGAGGTAAACTTTGGGTGTTCAGTATTGTTTTGGTTTCTTCTGCCTGACTGGATTATTTATTTTCTCTAGTCAATTATTTAATTGGCTTGGTTATTCCTAGGTTTGGAAAAGCATACCATCTACGTGGAATTCTCTACCATGGAATGGGTAGACATAGGTAATCCCTTTTGCCGGTGTTTATTTCTCATGTTATGACTCATAGAGGTGCCTTCTCTGTACACCAACATGTGTGTTTAAATGAAGAAATGTATTAAGTTGTTTTACCTCTCATCGTAGTATCGTACATACATTCACATTATTATGTGTGAGGTAATTCTCATACGGTTCTGTTGCCTGTTTAGGTCATACATCTGCCTAGTTGGGTATAATTGTGTTGCCATATTTTTTTCATCATTTCATAATGTATGGAATAAAAAGTAAGCACTTTAGTTTTATTTGCATACTTCTGCATGTTGATGTGATAGTGGATATCTTTTGAAGAATGTTGTTCTGGATGTTATTGAAAGGGCTTTATTCTCTTCTGTGGACCATACCGTTTGGTGTTTAGTGGATTAGTTACAGGGGCACACACAACTATTCATTATGTGTTGTAAGCACAATTGGCGTCTAGTTACACAAATACCACCATCTTTGATTTTTACAAACAATGAATCTAATAGGTCTTTTCTTGAATTCTGGACCTCTTACTCTGATACCATGACAGAACTAGAATTGGAAAATTCCTTGGTCATTGTTCAATCTTCTACTTTAGAATTTAGGCTATGTCCACTTATTCTGTAGAATTTACTATATGCATGTTTGGTTTCCAAATGCCAACACAAATCCTCTTAAGTTATCTTCTAATATATATTAAAAAGTTAACAATGTTCGTCCCAGATTGTTTTTTTTCCCTTGCTTAGTGCTAATGTCTACCGTTCTGCTTGTCCTAATTTTTATCTCAAACTGGTGGCTTCCCAAGTTCCCCCTTAACCTAATTTTGGTTTTGCAGGAGTGCTATTAAAGAATTAACAACTGCTTTAAGATATGAGGGTTCAAGTATAGAGTGCCTATACTTGCGTGCCTCTTGCCGTCATGCGATAGGAGAATATAGGGCTGCGGTATGTTGCCGTCTCATTTGGTTAATTAGAAAATGCTAACTATACTTCATTAGAGGCGACAAGGATCCAGCTAAGCTAATAACTCATCATTGGTTGCATCATCTTTTTTGTTACCATTAAATACCATATGTTATTTTTCTGTTTGAGATCCTCAGCATGTAGTCATGGATTGCAGCAAACTTGAAACTGCTTAGGTCCTGTTGTTCACATTTTTTTCTTTTTTTTTCCAAGATCAAAGATTATGATGATGTACTCGATTTGGAGCTTGATTCCATGGATAAATTTGTGCTGCAATGTTTGGCCTTCTATCAGGTACACAATTCTTGTTCCTTATGTCAGAGCCATATATATCTGTTATCTAGAAATCTCAAAGACATTTAAGAAGGTGCAAAATAATGGATGCTTTCTGTCCCATTCAAAAGCATTAGAACTGCAGGATACAACATGAGGGGTGTGATCTCACATTGAGTCCCAAAAATTGTGGCGGACGTTAAGTGATCTTACATTTTTACAAATGGAGCCAGCCTTTTCTTTACGCAGATGATTAGTATTTATTTTTGGGTAGACCTGGCTGCTGTTTTCTTGCAACAACTAGCACGATCAACAATTTTTTTGGCTGCTGCCTCAGCTAACACATCTTTGTCTTGGGTTTGCTATTTACTGACTTGGTTTACTCTTCTATATTTATGGTCATCTTATTATTTCTGTGCTATTAACCTTGGTTTTCTTACCTGGTACTTCTTGCAGAAGGAAATTGCTCTGTATACTGCTTCAAAGGCCAATTTAGAGTTCTCTCAGTTCAAGATTGATGATGATGTTGACCCACTATTCAAGGTTAAATTTTCTCTCCTAAAACTGTTACATAAGTTTTCTGGTGCATTAACTAAGTTGCTGATCTATAGGAGTATTGGTGCAAACGACTACATCCCAAAAATGTGGCTGAAAAGGTTTATCGCCAATCACCATTACGGATTTCATTGAGAAGTGGGCGCCTTAACAAGCAAGACTTTAAATTCACAAAGCATCAGACAACTCTTCTTCTAGCTGCGGATTCAAAGGGGGAAAAGATTCAGTATAATTGTCGTGGCTTCTTGCCAAATCAACGTCAGGTATCCCTCTTGGAAGCTTTTCTGATTCTATATAGTTTTTTCATCATTCAAATTGCCCATTGTTTAAATGTTCGCTCTGTGATGAATGGTGTTTCATTACAACCTCATTCATGTATTTCTTTTAATTGTTAACATCACATACAATTAAGGGGGGAATAAATTTCCACCTACATTTTTTTAAATTGAATGTGACATTCTTTAAGAGATTGATGGCAAATGACGAGGCAAAACATCTGATGAATATAAAAGAGAAGTACTTTGTGATGCCTTTTTCCTTCTTTTTTGATATACAAGCAAGGTTATTAAAGCGTCGCTAGGTGATAAGGTGGTCTGGAGCTCACCGCCACGGGCTCGCCTTGCCAAGCTTGGCTATGGCGTCCCCATGGCGTCACTTAGGCGGGGTGTGGCGTCGGGGACGTGCAAGGCGGACGCCATATGCAGCTCGAGCGAGGAGATAGGTCCAGCGGAGGAAAATGGGAGATAAGGAGACTCGAGGAGAGGACCTGTTGTGCATCGCGTGAAGCCTTGAACTCTAGCGCCGCTTCCATCCCCAAAGCGACGGCCATCTGCTGCTGCGCCACTGTCCCGCCTCCGTCCCCGTCGCGGCTGTGGCGCTCTAGATCCAAGTATACCCCTCCCGGCTCCCCTCCCTCTCGGCCTCCACCTCCCTCATTGACTCTCCCGGCAACCCCTTCTCCCTCCCCGGCTCCCCCTCCCTCTTGGCCTCCACCTCCGCATCGAGGGGAGGGGGAGGCCGGGTCGTCGCCGGGAGGGGAGGCGGGGAGAAGGGGAGGGAGGTGGAGGCCGAGAGGGAGGGGAAGTCGAGGAGGGAGAAGGGGTGGGCCAGGTCGCCGCCAGGAGGGGGAAGGGGAGGCTGGGTTGCCGCCTGGAGAAGAGAACAGAGAAGGGGAGGAGCGAGTGACCGACTGCGTGTGCTGCTCTCTGCATCGCATTGCTATTTGTTTGCTACTGATTGCTAAGCGGGAGGGAGGGGAAGGTAGGGAGGCCGGGAGGGGTGGGGGAGAGGAAGGAAAAGGAGCTCACGTTGGGGAGCTCAACTCAGGAGAGGAGATAAGAACGACTGAGCTCACGAGACATGCACTGGAATACTTTATTTCTTTAAATATAGATGGAGCTGCATGCAGTTAATAAATGTGTGGACTCGATGGTCTTCTTAACCTGATGAAGATATGGGATGCATGTTGCTTTGATATTCTATGGCAAATGTTATTACAACCAATTTTAGGATCTGTGTATGGTGTCGCTTTGCCGCGCACCTTAAGCGCTTCGGTGGTAAAAAGGTGATGAGTTGCCTCGCCTTATCGCTTTAATAACCTTGTATACAAGGCTTGTTGGTGATTGCTCACAATTGTGCATCTGTAAAATGAGCTAAATGATTGCTCCATCACCATGGGTGAGTGCATAGAACACTTGTTGAGAATATCACTGAAGGATAAATAAAGCAGCAGCAGAGAGCGAAGGGGGAAGAACTGAAGAAGAAAGGAGGGAGATGCAGCGTAAAGAGCAAAGGGGGAGAACCGAAGAAGAAAGAAGGGAGATGCAGCGTAGAGAGCAAAGGGGGGAAGAACGGAAGGAGGGAGATACAGCGCAGAGGAAGAAGAAGCAGCACAAATCAGAATTGACCTGAGGGGTGTGGGCAGCGGTGGGTAGTAGAAGGCGACCAAGAGGGCGGAAATGAGCCACAGAGGGCGCAGCTGCTGTTTTCCCTCTCGAAGCCACCTGATCTATTCTCTCCCCGCCTTCACGTGTACCGTGGTGAACTTATAGGGTTGTTCCCCCGCCAGGCGCTCGCCAGAAGGAGCTCGACGACGCCTAGACGACCGTGGCATTGTCTAACTTTTCCAGGCACTTGCTTAAGTCTATGTGCCCTGGGCGATGGGACCTCGGTGTCTCCCTCTGGGCGACTGGACGCCAAGTCGTCGACTAGGTGACAACTAGATGACACCGTGATAAACTTGTTAATGACTTGTTTTTAGTTTTGATGGTTCTTTTTATTAATGGTTAGTTATATTATTGCTCCCCAACAGCTGCCTCTAGCGGAAATTGAGCAATAAAGCAGTTTGGGGCTTGATGATGTTGGCTAACCACACACTTGATTGCTCCTTGTTTTTCCTTTTTCATTTTTGGGTCATAGTTCAAATCTTTATAGTTTAAATCAAAATGCTACGCAGCCTACGCCTCGTTTCATTGAAAGTGTGGAATGATTTGATTTTTTGCGCAGATTATTCGGTTGTTTCTGTCTAGCCTTATAGTTTCTATGTCATTTCATGAATTTCAAAACATTCTAAATCCTGATGCTTTTGCTTTATCAGTGCATTTTAGTCAAAGAGTTCCCTTTACTGAGTACATCATTTGATAATAGTTTATTTTCCTTTTGTAGTACCGTATGGCTGGGTTGGCTGCTATTGAGATTGCTCAGAAAGTTTCCAAGGCTTGGCGCTTTCTGAGAAATCCAAAGAACACTGCAAAGTTGGTTAGGAGAAGGGATAAGCTTAACATGAGCCAGAACAGGGGAGGTTATTGTAGCACCAGTACTTTGTTTGGATCTCCAACATCCAGTCCAAGTGAAGACAGGGTTTCCTCTGGGATTTCTCTCTCCTGGCATGATGTCTACAATATTGCTGTTAAGTGGAGACAAATTTCTGAACCTTGTGATCCAGTTGTTTGGGTAAATAAACTAAGGTGAGCTAAATGCTTGTACAAGGAATAAATTATTCAATATTTCAATCAATGTTTTGCTTAACTTACTTTCTGCTATACCAGTGAAGAGTTCAATTCTGGATTTGGTTCTCATACCCCAATGCTTCTTGGTCAAGCAAAAATTATTCGTTACTATCCATATTACCAAAGGTTTGTAGATGCCTATCATCTTTTATTTGGCTTTTTTATTTATATACAGTGAGTCACTAATGGCCTTAGCTTATCTTCTCTTATATGGCAGAATTTTGGAAGCTGCGAAGACCATCATGCTTGACTTGAAGTATGTCAATAATGCAGAGGATCGTGCAGTTTTTCTTACAGATATTGAGAAGTTGAAAAAAGTAAGCTATGGAGCACTCTGTTAAGTGCCCATATCTCATGATCATAATTCATATCAATGTGTCTCTTTCACGTAGAGCTTTAGTCCATATAATTCTGAGAAGCTGAGAAAACCAAAATACCAAATGGCTTTTTAGTCCTAGCACATGCCGCATTGGAGTTGATGAAGGCTTCCAAGAGAGTAATCAGGGTGTTGTAGGCTTGTAGCATCTGTGTAATGCTACATTCATGTTGCTCCATTAACATTATATCTAACCAAATAAGCATAGGTAGTTATCATCAATCAGATCTGAGATTTCAAGGGCGTATTTCCTTTTTCCTCACAGTATTATATTTCGTTTGTCATATTCCGCTTCCCATAGTTCATGTGCAGTTTATTATGTTATGTTTTATAAACTATCAATGCTCTCATGAGAATTAAACCTGCAGATAGAAGTTGCATCGTCATGCTTGGATTTGTACAATATAGTTGGTGAGACCTACTGGGTCGCTACTAGATGCGACAGCATTGCATTTCAGGGGTAATTAACTAACTTAGCGGGTTATATGTATATTACGATTTGTCAATTGCTCTCATGCCAAACTAGTGCAAAGTTCTTAGAAAGTGTATGACACTATCCTTGTGCTTATTTAATAACACAGCATGAGCTCTTTCAGGAGGCGTCTTGAAGGGACAAGAATTACCACTCAAAACATGTAAGTTGTCCAGACCCTTTTCTTTGCTCTTTGCTATACTCTCCTGCTGCGCTCCTTACTTGTGTTGATGGCATTGCAGGGGTAAGACAGGATTTGACTTCGCAATACGAACACCTTGTACACCATCTAGATGGGAGGAATACAATGAAGAAATGACTGCAGCCTGGGAGGTACAGTTTAGATTTATTGTACTGTAACTTTGTTGACTATGAATTTATGATCTCTCGAGTTTACAAGGTATCAGGGGAGTTTTTTTAAGGAAAAGAGTTAACAAAGTAATATCCTGCGACTGTATGATACCAAATTCCTTCCAAATCTGTTGCAATCATGGATCAAAATCCCGGTCGGTAACCGGCACCGCCGGTTACCGGTTTACCGGTCGGGTCCGGTAACGGAAAACCCGGCCGGTTTTTCTCGGTTTAGCAAATTCAAATTCTAGTCTTCAAATTTTGACTGGTTTTTAAACAAATTCAAACTAATTTCATCCGGGTTTTTTCCGGTAAATCCGGTAACCGGCCGGTTACCGTTACCGGCCAGTCACCGGTAAACTGGCCGGTAACGAGATTTTTATCCTTGATTGCAATAACTTGTTGAATTACTGTTTTTGGAGCCTTGGTACTTCAAATCAATTGCAATTGAAACAGCTGAAGTTGTACTAGATCACATGTGTCTAGACTTGTATAATACTTTATAGTTTGAGACAAACTAAGAAGTAACTATGTGATCTGCAGGCCATTTGCGATGCATATTGTAGTGACACAAACCCCACACGTGACCCTGACACACTTGATGATGTGAAGGCGGCAATATTGCGCATGACATATTACTGGTACTGACTGCAAATAATCCCCCCCCCCTCTTTCTCTCTCTCCGCCGAAAAGAGTTTATGCCAATCAATTTGGGGAACTTGCAGGTACAACTTCATGCCACTTTCAAGAGGCTCAGCTGCTGTTGGTTACGTGGTGCTGCTTGGCTTGTTTCTGGCAGCAAACATGGATGTGACAGCTAGCATTCCACTGGGGGTTCAGGTTGATTGGGAGGCGATTTTATCTCCAGATCCTGACACATTTGTTGACGCCGTCAGGCCCTGGCTGTACCCATCCATAAAAATGAGCAGGAACTTAAAAGATTACGCAGATGTCAGCTCCGTTTTCAGCACAACAGGATCGGTCGTAGCGGCCTTAGCCTCTGTTGACCCATAAGTTGTGAATGATTTCAGCAAATGTTATAGGTTGATTCAGTCATTAGCGTCTGTTTCACAATAGCCTGGAACTGTCACAACGGCTTGCCTAGATTGCCGAATTCTTGCAGTTTGCTTCGATTTGCATTGCTTCAGAGAGCTGTATACAAGCATGATGTAATGTTGTAACTTGCATAAATAATATTACTCCTTTTTATTGCAACAATGTTTTTGTAATTGGTACCAATAATTTGTGAAACATTTGTATAGAAGGGGATCTCGTTGGGTGGTATTGCTATGCTTGCACCGGACATCAGGAACTCACATTCGATTCTCTGAAATCGTTGTCGTGCATGAAAGATGCACATTTGGTCTTGCTTGAGGTTTCACCATTTACGCCTTCTTTCAGTTCGAGATGTCCAATACACGATCCTGTATTACTGCAGATAGTGTTTTGGCAGAGCTGTGTGGCAAAGTGTATGGCAAGTTGATGGAGATGTATCCGAATGTGGTTTTATCGCATGCGCTATCCCCAAGTTGAAATGCTCCAAGATTCGTGCATCCAACATGCTCATTTTGCAAAACCCTCCCTTCCTTTATCTTCGCCTCCCTCCCTCTGTCTCCCTCTCCCTCTCCCCCTTCACTCCCATTCACGCCGTCGTCGCCCCCTGAAGCCGCACCGCCGCCGCCGGAAACCCCTCCTCCCCAGCGCGTCCGTCGCCTCGTCGGAAACCCTGAGGTTCCCGGCGGTGGCGCGGGTTTTGGCGGGGTTTCCGTTGGGCGCGCGAGGACTCCGGAGAGGCGACGGCGGTGCGGGGGCGGAGGGGTTTCCAGCGGCGGCGTGGGGTTTCCGACGAGGCACATCCGGAGGAGGAGGGGCGCGGCTGGGGGAGGAGGGCGGCGGGTTCCGGTGGGGGACAGAGATGGGGGGGGGGGGTGAGGAAGAGGGAATAGTGCAACATGCAATGAATCACATGTATGTGGTTTTGATTTTTCCATGAGAGTAAAATTTAGATGATGTTTTCTTGTGATGGAAAACCCACCTTCCTTTGTTGGCTGCTCGCTAGGCGGCATAAATTTTCGCTTCCCCTCTGAATTCTGAACCCCCTCTCCGTTAGCGGTTTAGCCCCCCAAAATGTTTCGTCCTATGGGCGATGGCGACGGCGGCGAGGTCGCCGCCAAGATCGGGGAGCTCTCCTTGGCCGCCAGCGGCGGCGGAGAGGACCGTCTCAGCGCGCTCCCCGACGATATCCTCCGCTCCATCCTCCTCCGCCTCCTCTCCACCGCCGCCGCCGCCCAGACCAGCGTCCTCTCCCGCCGCTGGAGAACCCTCTGGGCCCAGCTCTCGGAGATCCGCTTCCCCTTCCCCTCCGACCCCGCCGGCGTCGGGCCCGCGCTCGCCGCCAACGCCGCCCCGGCTCTCCGCCTCTTCCACGTCGCGTGCCGCGACGTCGGCGCGGGCGCCGCGGACGCCTGGCTCCGCCTCGCCGCGACCCGCCTCCCCGGAGGCGGCGAGCTCTACTTCCACAACAGGACTCCGGGGGAGGATAAGGAGCAGGTGGAGGCGTTGTTCTGGCAATGCCCCACCTTCCAGCTGCCCTGCTTCGAGATGGCCGCCAAGGTGTGGCTGCGCCTAGGGTTTGTCGACCTGGCGCTGCCGCCGTCCAGTGTGTTCGCGGGGCTCACTGAGCTGCGCCTGGAGCACGTGAATTTCAACTGCGGGCGCGAGCTCGGCTACATGGTCTCGTCGCTGCAGTGCCCGGTGTTGCGCGGGCTCCGCATCGCAAGGGCTCGGGGGCTGGTCAGCCTCGTCATCCACTCGGAGACTCTTGCGCGCTTAGAATTGGAGATTCTGATTGGATTGGAGGGGCTCACGGTTACGGCACCAATGCTCAAGGCGTTGAATGTGCACGCATGCTTTGTGTGGAAGAAGCCGATTGCGTCAATCTATGCCCCGGGGCTGGAGTTGCTCTGGTGGAATGATGCATTTGATCCTAGCTCGGTACTGTTTGGTGAGGTTGCACGCCTCCAGCAGCTGACCACCTTCACCATTCCTGTCTATGGGCGGTTTGACTATACACTCCTTCAGGATTATGTGATGCTCTTACAGCACTTTTCGGTCGTCTCCCACCTTGACCTTGCACTGAACTATGAACGTGTGAGTACACCTTCTCTCTAATGTGGAAATACACTACTAAAGTAGCATGCTAGCAAGTTGATGCCGCAAAAACACTTTTGGAGTTCAATAGACTCTTTCTCTATTTGTGATACTGATATCTAACGATTAAGAATAGTTAAGGGCGGTTACGTAACACTGTTTTCAATTAAGGAGGGTGGAGGGGGACCGGAAGAAGCAAATGTAGCTACAGGAATGGTATTTTTTAAAAAATTATATTCTTGTTTTGGTGCTGTAGTTGAATGTTTTACAATGTTGCCTAGGCACAAATGTGAGTGTTGCCCAATGTGGCATGCGGAATAGGGAGGGTCTCAGGAATGCAACAACACAAGCTAGAAAAGAATCATCGAGAAAGCACACTATTGAAAGATTTAATAACATGGAAAATTAATCACGTATCATGTAGAACCCCGAGAGTTGAGAAATATGACATATCTATGTGTCTGTCTTATTTTGTTAAATAGTATTACATTACCATTTACCATAAAAAAAGGTGCCCTGGTTCCTGTCAAGTTTGGAATATGGAATTTGGGAATTGGGACACGTGTTGGATGTGAATTGTGGGGAGGGACATGGGCCACTAGACTAGATAGAGGTGATATTTCAGCATACCTGTCCAAAATTGTCGTCTTGCTATTTGAAGTCTGTCTCGAGATTTCTTATGGTTGCACAAACTACAAACTGGCTAAATCTGAAGAGTTGTAGAGCAGAGCAACTACAGGCTAGATTTGAAACTCATGTTCTATATTTGCTCCTTCTAAAGTGCAACGTATCTAGATACTCTCTTAAATAAGGGTATTGCTTTGCGCCTTGGCATGCAAAATGTGCACCAATGTGGTTATATTAGTTGACCAAAGGGATATTCTACAAGTGTTTGCTTCTATCCTTGTTAATGACTTATTCAAGAGTGGAGAAAACAGGAACAACTATCAATTGTACAGCTTAGAGCATATTCGTGTGTCAAACTTCAGAGTTGAGACTCAAACTCAAATTATGTTCCTACTTCCTAGAGAATTAGCAACACAGTTATTCATTTTTGACCATGGAAATCTCGAAACAAAACCTATTCAAACTCGTCGGATGTAAACCTATTGATTTATTAAAAAGCAGTCTTTATGAACAAATAATTTATTTTGAACCACTAGATGTTTCTGTTTTTCCCTTACTGTAATGTATGATACATTTTTGGCTGCCTTCTTTTGAATTTGCAGGATTTAGATCAGTACGAATACTTGATGGAAATCATAACCAGGCTTCCCAACATTAAGATTTTGTCTCTGTGGTTACACACAAAAGGACATGCGATTGGAGCTTCTGTGTTCCATTTGCTCAGGATATGTCCTGGTATTAAAAAGCTTGAACTGACATTACTTGATGACTTAAAGGTATAGTTATAACTCTTCTTATCACATACTTTGGATACTGCAGGAGTGATGTAAGTTGATAGAAAAGCATTTACATCATTGGCACACTATGGCTTGATCTCCTAATAGTGTGCTCTGTTGGTTTGATATTGATACTTTTCTCCAAAGTTTATGAGCAGAAGCTACAAGCGCACCTATGAAACTGACCTGATTTCGACCATGTAGGCTAGTTTGCAAATTCTTAAAACAAAACCTGATGTATGTGTTGAAGGTGCAAGAAGCTTCAGATTCGATTTTTTTTAGCTGATTCAGGGGTCTGGTCTGTCTGTTACAATTTTCTTATTTAGGTTTACTATATATTCCAACCCATTTTGGTATTTGCACCTGTAATGCATATCTGTTCTCCTTTATTTGACATGGCATATTGTACGTCTTCTTTAGTTTGATTTCTCTGATGAAAACTGTTATGGAATGAACCTCTTCGCTTTACCTCCACTACTGTCATGTTGAGATAGAGGAAAGTTTGAGTGGATGGCAAGTTGACTGAGATGTTGCTCAGTAGCCTCAATCTTGATAAACACAGCTAGAAGATAGTTCTAAGATTTGACATGTATGTCACAAGATATGGTATATGTGTAGAGCCCAACTAATAGTACTTATGAGATCCATGAATGCCAGAAGATTCCGTTAGAGGCCTGTAGTCAATTTGAGAGGTTTGTTGAATCTGTATTACTTGCAACCGGTGGTGCAACTTTGAATTTTTGTGTATTTTTTAAAATCAAAAGTCATTTGCGTACCACTCTATTTGAATACGCATAATATCAATTAGTCTTGAGCATATGCTGTCTCCTCGTTTCAGGTGGATACTCCATGCCCATCGGTTTGTGCTTGTGGTCAGCAGCCGAACTGGAGTACATGGGACACCTCCATTGATTGCCTTGAGGAAGTAGAAATCCGTAACTTCAGAGCGGAACATGATTTTGCTTTCGTGGATCTACTATTTGTGATGGCTAAGGCGATAAAAACGATGACGATAACGTTCCATCATCTGGCCAACACAAGCGAGGAGCTGTGCAAGGAGTTGCGCAGCCTCGGCACCGTGGGGACCTGCTTCGAAATACATCACAATACGAGTGAGGTGTCGTACAAACCACCCTCGAGCCTGTTCCCGAAGACACCGGATGGCCATTGTGATTACTAACTGTGTTGCTCAATCTTGGCGTCAGACACTCTTGTCTCGGTGTGATACCTTCGAGGTACTAAACTGCAGTCAAATGTGGAATGGTTGCAGGTCCTTGCATTGTCACCGTACCCTCCTATTGCAAACTAAACTATAGATGAGGAACTGGATTCTTGGTTTCATTTTACGATGCTTCATGTTGATGTACCAACAAAAAAACAAGACTGGGAATGGAAAAGCAACAGCCATATATAATATAAGCAAAGTCATCAAACATCAAACTACAGATTAGGATCCGGATCATATGCATTACTGTGGAGGTTTCATACGCATTACTGTATAGGTTTACGGTATAAACAGTATTATAGCAATTAATCTTGGTCTTTGATTTTTGATCGGTCAGTGCAGGTCGCTCTTAATGTCCGGATCGCCCTTAATGCCCATGTATCCTAATCCCACGGATTAGTAAACGGACACTCCCACTGATTGACAAACACCACTTTTTTCGGCCTCGATTCCATCGCGTGATGTAGAAAACGTTTCCACGCCCTGCAAAACATGCAACAATCTGTTAACACAGGCAAGCCTGTACATGGCCATCACTGGCGTTAAGATGCTATTTACCTGAAAATCAATGACCGGCGTGCTCAAACATAACAGCATCCAAAAAGGTGAATCGTTTTCCCCTCAAAAATGGAGCTCCCACAATTTTGTACAAGCCCCATCCGCTAAAAGTTGGCCTTTTGAATTCATTTTGCCTGCAGTACCCAAGGTTTTTCGTGACACAAGTCTAGCAAATGAAAGTTTAATAATATACTTTATGTATCACAAACTGCGGCTTTTGAGGATCTAATATTTTCATAGAATTTCCTTTTAGAAACAGATTTTCATAGAATTTCTTCCAATGGTTTTAGAATTGTAACTGGAAAGAGGAACTAGATTTTGTAAGTTGATACAAAATGGAAGTGCACCAAGTATCCTGCAACTTGTAGGGAAAACCATACAAAAAAATATATTAAAATAAAAGTTAATACCTAGTAATATTTCTCAACAAAAACTAGTAGATCTAGGTTAAGGGTAAATCTCATTGAACTTCCACAAGAATAGTGCAAGAGATTGCCAGAAACCATAGCTTGTACAACAATGTATAAAATGAAGTTCAGCATAAAGCTGTAAGTTGTTTTCTTGAACTCTCTAAACTTTAGCAAGAATGTATTTATAAAAAAATATGGGGGAATTGTACTATACGTATACTTTGCTGAAATTGCAATGTTGCACTCCATATTTGAGCAATCAATATTTTGTATTTAAACAAAACCACACACTCCTAGAAGGATCAGTTCAAGATGAAAAATAAAATTGGAAATAAAATTTTGCCTCTCAAGTTAGACAAGGGCTAGAATCAAGTTAGGTGCTAGGATTAATAGAGGCGGACCATTCGGTGCCGAGGGAGGTTGGCAGGGGCCCAAGGGTGGCAGCGCTGAGGGAAACGGAGGTGGAGGTGGGCGGGTGAAGGCGGAGGAGGAGGAGGGAGCCGGTCGGAGGATGAGGGAGGTGGCTTGTCGGGGCGCGAGTAGGCGCGCGGAGGTGCGCGGCGGGAAACCCTAGCACCACCACTAGGGTTTGGGAGCTCGAGGGCTAGACCGAAATGTGGGGTGGGGAATGGGGCGAGAAGGGTGGGTTTCAGATTATATACCTGGTAGGAGGGGATATAATTCTCTAACTCTAGGGACAATCTCGGAAGCCAATCTCGATGAAGCCGTGGGAAGCTGCCCCAGGGTGGTTTTCGACTTCCCCACGTTAAAAACAGCTTCTGGCTTTTCAAAAGCGGTTGAAGAAAGATGCTGTTTGAGACAGCTTCCGCTTTTCGAGTGAAAAACCGAAGCCATCCCAAACAGATCCATAGTGTTGTTTGGCTAGCTGAAACATCTATGTGTATTTTATCCCTCTTCTCGAGGGTTGTAATCTATGTTCTGAGTAATCAATAAAGTTCCTTTCCTTGCAAAAAAATGCAATTGATTCAAATTTGAGACGATGCAAACTCAAACCAAAAACAACGTCAAAAATTGTAGATTAAGTGCCGTAGAGGGGTGCCCCAATGCATGCGTAAAAGTCATTCTCAATCTTGTTAGCTTGGGCTGGAGCAAACAGTGTCAACATATTTCTGCTAGTACTAATTGCAGTAAAACTTGATTTTTTTTGTATGGTTGTAGCTTTTTCTAAAAAGCGGTTTTCAGCTGGCCTGTAGGACTGAACGACTGAGCTGAAGAGGTTTGGTATTTGGTTATTTGGCTGTCTGGCTTTTAGGTAGGCGGGTTGCAACTTCTAAGATGAGAAATGTTTGAAATACCCCATGACAGTAATGACTTGTTTGATGCTCTTTAACGGCGATTAACGCAATTGGTGGCATTTAACGACAACTAGCGATAATTAACGGTAATTAACGACAACTAACACAATTGATGACAATTAACGCAATTGACGACAACTACCGCAATTAACTGCAATTAACGACGGCTACTACAAATAACAATGATCAACGCAATTGACTGCAATTAACAACGACTACCGTAATTAATACAATTGATCTCATTTTAACGAAACAATTAACGCAATTAACGACAATCAACGTAATAAACCACAATTAATGTAATTAACAACGATTATTATAATAAATAAATAATACAACAACAAAAAAAGAGGAAAACAGAGGCGACGACTAGGATTTGGGCAGCCGCCGCCGGCGGGGGAGGAGGAGGGCGGCGTCGGGTGGGGAGGAGGAGAGCGGTGTCAGGTGGGGAGGAGGAGGGCGACACTCGGTTTGGGGTCAGCGGTGGTAGCGTCACGAGAGGACGACGATGGGGCAGTAGGAGGTGGGCGACGGTCGCAGGGGGGAGGGGAGGCGCCGACGTCAGGGCAGTAGGAGGAAGGAGGAGGTGCCGACTTTGGGGGAGAAGGAGGAGAGCGGCACCGATGCCGGGGCAGGACGACGGGGGCACGGGAGGAGGAGTTGAGGGAGGAGGAGGGGTGGCGGCGCGGGAGAAGGAGGACGCGGCTGGGCAACGGCGCAGGAGGAGAGGAGGATGGGGGCAGGGCGCTGACGCCAGGGGAGGAGACGGAGGACGGGGGCGGGGCGCCGACGCCGAGGGAGGAGATGGAGTATGGGGCGGCGAGTGGCGGCTAGGGTTAGGGTTCTGGTCAGGGGAGGGACGGGGAAGGGGTTGTTCAATGGAATAAAGTGGGTAAATAACCCGAAAGTGGAGGGGCAAAGTCGGAACGGGTGTGCGGAAGCCATGGAAAAGATCCTTGCAGGCAGCTTCCAGATTTCTCGCGTTATAGGCGGCTTCAGAAAAAATCGGTGCGAAAAACCTCCCTTTTGGAACAGCTTCCGGCTTTTCCGAGCGAAAAGCTGAAGTCAAAGTCGTTCCAAGCAGATTTGATGATACAATGGATGTAATCGAGCCAGAGGTATGTTGTCCATAACTGATTATAAGCTAATCAGGCCCTTGTCACCTGAAACATTTTGAATTGGAAAGGATATAATTATAAATACAGCTTAATTAGTGCACTATTTTTTTCCTCGGAATTGCTAAAAAACTGTCACATGTTTTTTTTTTAGAGAAACACAATCAATTTTTTGGCTTTACAATTTTGCTTGGAGATTCGTGTTTCGGCTGGCAACATCGTTTTCTCCAGTAGATTTGCTAAATAACATTCAACTGTTTTCTTTTATCAAAATAGTCAAATTTTTATCTGTCCAATATGCTTTGAGATTTGCACTTTTTCTCGTACGATGAATTGGGTCCGAATTTATTATACTTTTTTTCGAATCATAAAGGGCTCACCACATTGTTGTATTTTTTTGGTATAGAATTTTATTTTTTGTCTTTGTTTCCGTCTTTATTTTTGCTAAATATCTCAAAGTATATGTTAGATCTTGAATTATGTGATGGAAATATGAGTTATTAAGACTTTCGATAATAATTACAGTGATCAAGAACAAAAATTACATACATAAATTTTATAATTTATGTATAATAAAGTTATAAATGAACTAAAATTGAACTATTTTGAATTGATAAAACATTCGAATATTGCATAGACGTGCCCATTCTTTCTCATCTTCATTCTTTCTCATCTTCTCAAGGTTACGCACCTAGAATTTTTACACTTGGTAGGGTAAAGATAGTTTGGGAAGGATTGACACATGAGTTCACAACGTCAACTAATCCTGATCAGCAGGTCACACACCACATGCCTAGTGTTTCTAAGCGTTCTAGAACTTAGGTTTCACCTGTCTTCACTAATTTCGTAAGTATAGTTCCTCCTCACCTATGAGTACATCATGTACTATTTCATGGACATTTTACTGAACTACGACTCCGTTGGAATGCATGCATATTGGATTCTAGAGCCAGCTATCACTTTTTACTGAACTAAGCCTGGAGTTTGCCGGAACCTTTGATTAGACAAGGAGTCCAGGGCACCAACCAAACAAGCCCTAAGTACATGGTACACGGTGTTGAACACAGTACAGCGTTGATTAGAGATGACTGAGGGCAGAAACTATCTAATTAAAGGGCGGCTTAGAAGCTGGAATCTCCTCAAGTTCTTCCAAAAACCAAAGTGTTTGCTATAAAATTCTCCAGATTCCTACGTTTGAAAGGAGAGCTTGAACTTATCTTGGGTATAATCGAAGTCAATTCTCGTTGCGAGGAGTGTACTAGCACTGCCTACACTAGTGTTGTATTGGTCCAAATCTGCCAATATATGTGCAGTGCAGTACAACGATTCTATAATGGTATGGGGTGGGGCTTGGGCTTGGGCTTGGGGGTTTGAGTAGGCCCCAGCGTCGTCAATCTCCAGCCACGAGTTCTTCTTCACCAACGCCACTACGCCTCTTGTTCTTGCCTTTTAGACATGATAGTATCTCGATTTTTTACATGTACGACATCTTTTTTTTCAAAGAATCACGTGTTTATACGATAGATATACTCATTCACATAATAACTCATATACTCTAATTTCAATAATTAAAGATAACACCACTTTCCTCGCTTACATTAGACCAACTCCATTCCTTATCGTCCTCACACGCTGCTCTGCCTTTTTCTTTCGTTTTTGTTTTGTCAAAACGAAGCAGCGATTGGCTCTGGCTGATTGATTGCCCTCGTCTTTGAAGCGGAATCCATTCCAAACAGCTAGCCTAGCCTAGGCTAGCCTTTGGACTAATTGCTCGTTGACACTTTGCCAGTGCCACTCACTCGCTCACTGGGATGGGGATGGGAACGGGACGTGGATTTGGGCTTGGACTCACCGTCACAGAAAGTACCGTGTATCACACAAGTACTCTATTTTTTTTTAGGGAGTGGGATTTTGATTCAATAAATATAATAAATTTCTGTGTTAAAATAAAAAAAATCTAAATTAGATAAAAAATAAAATCTAGTTGAAACCCACAAATATTTTAAAAAAATAGAACTGAAAGTTTTAGTAGAGTTATACTAAAATTGTATATCAGTTGGTACTACAATTTTAAATTTAATACTGTTCAATTATAAGTTACAGATGGATAAAAAAAATACTCGAAAGGAAGTAAGGAAGACAAAGATGGCCATCATCCGTGGTAAAACAGATGACAATAGCCGTAGTAGATGGTTAATCAAACGCATTAGGATGGTGGTAAGTTTCTACTGCTAGTCTATGTAATGTCAAAGACCAAAGGCAGAAAGAATGCACTCCTTTCCCTGTCCCTCTTTCAACTTTTTTGTCAAGCAAGCACAGGCAGGATTAGGGTTAGCAGTGCGGCATGGCATTGGCATTGGCAATGGCAACCTGGGCAGGGCTCAGCTCTGCCGTGACCGTGAGCCCAAGATTCCACATGCGGAGAGCAAACGGACGGTCCAGATCGCGTCCGCCTATGCACCGGGGTCCACACGATCGCCCAGTGGGCAGGGCAAGCTGGAGCTGACCGGGCCGGATTGACGACGCCACCGGCGACCTGCATCCGGGCCCTCTGCCTCTCTGCTCCTCTATTAAAGGCCGCAGCCGAGCCTTTCTTGCCTTCTCATCGCGACGCGACGCGACGCGACGCCGGAATAAACCAGATACGAGACTTCTTGGAGAGAGAGAGAGAGAGGCGGAATCAGGGAGAGGGCAAGAAACATGGGCGGCGGCAATGCCCAGAAGTCTAAGATGGCGAGGGAGAAGAACTCGGAGAAGAACAAGGCCGCCAAGGGTCGGTAACCTTACCTTTCTTCACTTCTTCCAATCGAATCTTGTCGTTGATTTTGTGGTCGTCTTCTTGATTGAGGAGGGGTTCTTGATCTGATTTTGCTTGGATTTGTTTTGTGTTTTGCAGGTAGTCAGCTTGAGGCCAACAAGAAGGCCATGAACATCCAGGTGCGTAATTTCTCCCCCTCCAATCTTTCGATCTGTCCCCTAGCCCTCTTCTTTTCCTGGTGATTTTTGTTTGGGAATTTTTGTCAAGAAGGATTACTGGTGGGATTTACGGCGAATTACTTAATTAAGCGTGCAACGATGAAGAAATTAGTATTCTTTTTAATTGATGTGAATACTGGCAGTGTATTGTCTTAGTAGTCTGTTGTTAAAAGAATTAATGTTCTTTGCGCACAGATCCGGTGGCTCTGATGAGCAGTCCATAAATTTTTTCCCTAGTACTTTACTTTTTTGTGTTCCTATTCCATAGGTGAAGGTTGCCAAGGAGGGTTGCGAAGTTGCAACTTGTACAATTGTATGTTGCCACATTTGATGACTAGGGAAGTAATGTGGTGTTGAGAAAACACAGAGGGCATTAATAGCGTGGCTTGATTAAGGCAATAGGCAACAGCTTTACTTGAACTTGGGCACTGCCTAGGCTATGCTTACGTGTGGAAGTAGATCCAGGTTTTGCTAGTTGGAATCCATGTGTTGTTAGCTGTTATTGGCTAGCATCAATACTCGGTATGCAATTTTAGCCTATTGGGTAGTCACCAGTCACTAGCATAAGTTTGCGATAGCTGAAAGCTTTAGATGTTGCCCTTTAATTCCATGGTTGTGATTGATGAACTTGATGTGTGCTCAACAAATTAATGAACTGAGCGGTAAGTATCATCAGGCCACTTATGATGAAATAAACTAAAGTTTGCTTACGGCAATTGGCATAACTGATAAAAGTGCCCAGCCTTTTCTAGAACACAGCCCAACCGTGCAACCCTTGGATGCCAACATGAAGTAGCAATGATAGTGATAAGCCTTGTCAGTTATCACAAATGCAAGCCGCAATGTGAAATCAGCACTCTGCCGGCAGAATGATCTTGGTAGCTACTTTCTAAAATTTGAAGTGGCAATTGATGTGCAATTTAGTAGCTAGGTCGCTAACTTCTTTGGTACATCTGTCTGATCTAACGAATATGTGTACATTCTTATGAAAAAAAAATTCTTAAGTTCTTAATCCACAAAGCAGTATCAGATATTTCATTGTCAGCTTGTCATCTGAACAGTGCTTATGTCTCAATGCAGTGCAAGGTATGCATGCAGACCTTCATCTGCACCACCTCTGAAACAAAGTGCAAAGAACATGCCGAGGCGAAGCATCCGAAGAACGACCTCATCCAGTGCTTTCCCCACCTGAAGAAATAGTGGCAGTCGTAATCCACTAGTATTATCATGTATGCAATGACTGGTTGCCCTATGTATGGGTCTGAGCTTTGGTCTGCTGCTGCAGCTGCTTTGGTTGTGTGCCCCATCTAATATGTAATCCTTAACTGTCAGCCTGTTGTGTGCTATAATATTAATCCTTTGTGGATTTGCTGCTTGCGCGTAGTCAATATGTTCCTTGCAAAAATCAGTCTTTTAGACTATATCTCTTGCCCTATGGGAAAAAAATCCGACATTGTTGCCGGTGACTAGAGTCTACTGATATGATAGCCGTACTAGTTTCTTAAGATCAAGTATCCATTCAAGCTAGACTTGACTTCACCTTTCATGCGCTAGAACTTTACCTCATGGACACAAAGGCACGGTACAAACGTTTATGCAACCATTGCTTCCATTATTTTTAGAAGAATTTCCTACGGATGAAGAGCCAAGTTTTTTCCTTGATGTTCACCGAAACAACCAACCCACTTTTTCTTTCCGGGGATCAAACAGTGAGCATATTTGGTTTTGGGTTATGCTCGGTCTGCGAGGTAGGCTGAACTTAGGATTCCTAGAGTTCGAAGAATAGAACCGAGTGGGCTCATAATTACAAATCTTTATTAGAAAATGAAGGATCGGGTCATACCGCAAAAAATATAGGGTGCCATATATGATGAACCCACCCCAAACCAAACAAGCCGTAAAGCAACCGAACAACTCCCAAGCTGATAAGAAAAAGAACGGCAGCAAGAACCAGAATCCAAACAAAGGATATTCTTTACCAGCAGAGTCATACAATAAATAGTGCAATCAGCCAATAGCAAAACCATTTATACCGAACACGTTACATGAATAATGTGTTGCGATCAATCGTGTTTTGAGACACAAACAACCCGAGTGAAACGCAGTTCTCCCCAAGCCGTTAAGCACACGCCACAGGCTCTCCCAGAATTGCATTTGCCTGCTGACCCAGCCATTATCAAGTCTTAATAGATGTGACTGGACGAAGTCACTGATAGGGCGCAGCTCCATTGGGAGCACTGCTAATCGACAGTTAGAAACAGTATTGCCCTTGCCTATTGCGCGCGTGTCCTGCTGCTCTCCGCTGCCCTCACTTGGAGGAAGTATGGGTGTGCCTGCAAGTATTCAAGCGTCAAAAATTAGAACAGGGAACATTTCATAATAGCTCCAATCATATGCGGGTTACAACCTTTCAACATGCACGTGAATCAATCAAGTTCAGAAAACAAACGCGCAAACAAAAATTATCATGCAGAACCACGAGAACCGGAGACTAATAAAAAGGTATATTTTGCAGTCAAATGGATATTCAGCAGTGACTGGCAAGACAGTGAACAACCAGTCGAACACGAGTTGCCACAATAAAAACTTGTCACTAAAACTAGTACTGGGAGACTTACCATAGCTTCACGTGCAGTGAGTCTATCCTGGTGATCATAGCGCAGAAGCTTATCAAGAAAATCTATGGCCTAAAAATAGAGAAAAGAGTCTTGTTGATAAATCATGAACAGGTTAATGCTAGTTATGTACATTTAAAATACATGTGCTATTAACAGACCTCAGGAGATACTAAATGTTGGTTGTCTGCGTTAATAAACTTTGACCAGGGTTTCCTGCTGTGCCTGAATACAAAACAAAAAATGTTGAAATTGTAATTCATGTAAAAATTAGAGGTCTTGCATCAAAGGCCTGGTGAGCGGCGATATACCTTCCGACAAGGGCTTCGAGCTGCGGGTCAAGCTCAATACGGTACTTGTTCAGATATGCATTTAGCCCATCTGTTCCGAGTACCTGAGAGCAGAAGGAAGGGACTATAATTAGTACTGATGCTTTAACGCATATCTAATAGCACTAAAATAGGACTAAACAGACTAGAAGCAAGTCGGTAGTTAACATGCAAGCATGAATTAAAAATGTAAGGTGACTAAATTTGACCAGAGTACAAGTTCAGTGAAATGAATAGTTAGAACTTCTGCCCCTGACTGCTAATGGAACTAATAATAACAGATGAAGATGATGCCTTGAACTACATCACGTGGCAAACTTAAGCATGCCATTAAAGAATAAACAAAGCATAGCATGCATGATGAGCTAAACATGAAATCCAACCCTTTTCTTGAATAAACCATCTTTTCAAAGAAATGCAAGAAACAAACTGAGTAATCACCTTTGCAATCTTAACAAGTTGATCATGGTTGTCATGGCCATAGAAAAATGGCTCCTTGCGGAATATCTGCAGACAACAATACATTATTAACAAATCAACATCAATTCTTTTTTAAAAAACAGTGTAAGATAAAGAAATGAAGTTATGGACAATATCAACTTGTATTATCATGATGGTAATACCATTCCAGCAAACATGCAGCCAAGACTCCACATGTCCAAAGAGTAGTCATAATCTTGTAAGTCAACAAGAAGCTCAGGTCCCTTGAAATACCTGAATTACAGTGAAACAGGACATGTCAGCCAGCCCAAAATGCTGAGATAGAATGTGGAAGGGGATGCGATGGGGAAAATATGGAATATGTAAGTTGTATGATCACACATCAGCTAAGCAATATATTCGTTACAGAAATCATTCTGTAAATCAAATAAGTAATAATAGGACGTGTATGATGCAGCCATGATATATAGTTATATACTTTTGACTTTTGCCTATTTTATAGAGTAAAAGGATTGATATTACACAAGGATCAAAGAACCGGTACCGGACCGAATCCCGGCAGGGGGGCGGGAACGGTAACCGGCCAGTTACCGGTTTTCCCAGGAAAAACCCGGTTGAATTTCATTTGAATTTGCTTAAAAATAAACCGAAATTCAAAATTTAAATTTTGAATTTGCAAATTCCGGAAAAACCAGCCGGAATTTTGGATCCCGAACCCCGGCGGTTACCGGCCGGGAAATTTTTCCCTGATATTACAGAAAGAATTCAATGTCTACACAAAAGAGGTGAATTTACATTAACTAAAACCATGTCCATCTACTGCCTCAGCAAGTCACCAAATGAACACCAACCAAGTAAACTACGCACCCAGTATATCCCGATTTATGCTATTTACCACTTCCCCAAAGGTCCACAAAGCATATAAAGGTCAATATCTGTTGTTAATTAGTCGATCTAAGAAAATCAAATAACAAGTCCATCAAGGGAGTATTATATGCACCTACCTTGAAGCAACACGGACATTATATTCCTTGCCAGGATGGTAGAATTCAGCAAGGCCCCAGTCTATTAACCGGAGTTTTCGGAGCTCATGATCTATCATAACATTGTGAGGCTTCACATCTCGGTGCATAATACCTTGTGAATGGCAGTAATCTAAAGCCTGCAACCACCAACAAAAACAGTGTAATAAACCATAACCAGATCAACTAAAAATTTCTCAAAAATTAGATCCGGAATAATTTGGCTTGGTCCTCTCAAAAACAGAAGGGAAAAAAATAACTTGGTATGATTGCTTGTTATATAGGCAAAGGTTTCTTACTTTCCTTACTAGCATAGATATGCCTTCACCACAAAAAGGTCCTCAGAAATGAGTCTAAATGGATACAAATAATTTGAAATTTCCAAGACTTTATTTAAGCAAGAGCAATATTCTAGATGCTTACTTCATAAGTACAGTTTCTTCTGCGTAATGTTACAGTAACAGAAATTCGAGAACGAATAAAACCTTGAGTAGCTCATAGATATAATAGCGAATGTCATAATCTGTCAATGTTGGGTATAGCACTTTGAAATCTGTGTTGTTAACATATTCAAAGATCAAGCTGGGTGTTTTTGAATGCTGATCTCTAACAATATCAAGCAGCTTCACGATATTTGGACCTCCACAGAGATTCTGAAGTATTTTGATCTCTCTTTTGATCTGCATGGGCATGAGAAACATGGGTTAAAATCTGAAAAGCATAAGGCTGCTTAAGGTGCAGATGAATGGAAGCATAAACAGGTGTATAATGAAACACTGCACTGTGATTGCTAAAAGAGCAGATTCAGGGAGAAAGCAAATTAAAAAGGATGGGTAACGGGATTCATGAACTACCTTCTTTTTCTTCACAGGCTTGAGGATCTTAATGATGCATTTCTCGTTATTGTTAACATTAACACCCTCAAATACTTCACTGTATTTGCCTCTCCCAACTTTCCTGACAACTTCATAATCATCCTGCTCACTGACCAACAAAGAGACATCATACTAGTGAGAAACCCATAATTGGATGGGTTGGAAAAATATAAGTGCACATTTGGACATTTTGTAAGTTTATTCACAGCATGACTATCAAATGGACTGGGACTAATGTCTAACAACCACACTATTCAAAATAAAAAGTGGCACGATGAGAACAGTGTTACCCTTGTGGGGGCATACATGCCTTCACGCTAAACCATTTATGTGATTTAAGAAAATTTCAGTGTGGTTGCTTAGAGCATAGGATTTTTCTTTCCTATTTTGGAAGATGGAGAACAAGGAGAAAACACTAATACTATACCAGGCATTTCAAAGGGTAATGTGCTGCCGCACTTTGGCATATTACATCACAATCAGTGAAGACATTTATTTTACATGCTAGGCAAAGGCCAAAGCACCCAACTCCCACCGGGTTCTCACACTTAATTTATATCATCTTTCATCTATACATGAATAAAAAAAATAGCAACCCATATCAAACTCAATGGACAATTGCCTTGATCCAATGATAAAATACATGACAGCGGAGTTCAATGGTCATTATTATTTAAGTATCAATCGCTGATTGCAATCTTATAAATACAGAGTAATCTAACTGAATTGATTAAGCACATTTACTAATCTAAAAAACATGGGTACTCCGGTCTCCACAAGATTGCATACTTAAATTGAGCTTTATATATCACAGCTGACACACACACATAATCCTTAGGGTTGGAGGGCTTGGCGCACATTTGCTTCAGCGTAAGCCTTAGTGTCAGACATGGTTGTTGCTGAGCAGGGTTATTTTAAGAATCTACAGGATCAGTGTGACCCGGAAACTCTAGACTTGTAAGACAATTCATATATATTCGGGAAACCTTGTTATGACGAAATCAGATTGTACCACCAAACAATGAATCCAACTAATATAAGCCAAATCAATGGACAAACTGCAACATTAACAAAGGAACATGCTCTCCACGCAAAATCGCTAAACTAACAAAGTTTCTGAATCAACTTAAAGCATGAAACTAAAACGATCAGAACAGAAACAGGTAATCGCACTTCCAAAAAAAAAGTTCCCAAAATATATATTTCCGACTTTCCAATACTAACTACTCGAAGATATTGCGAGGAAGCGTCACAAACGCATAATTGCGTACCGACATCTGAAAGCATGGCAACTGTGAAATCGCGGTAGTGAGCGAAACTCAGGTATCAAAAGGAAGCAACTGCCTGAATTATCTCAGCAAGCACATCTACCTTTCCCAATCTACAACATGAGAGAACCTACCCAAATCGCACCCGACTCAATCGAGCTCGCACCCGACAACACCTTCCCAAAATTGCATCTAGAACTCCATTAGGAATTTAGAACACCACACATAGTCCAACCCTGAATCCTCCCTTAACGATAACGAACCGACCGAGCGAATTCACCGCACGCAGATGCACCACGGGAGGGGGGAGGGGGGGCGGGCTTGAGCTAGGGTAGGGTTAAGGAGCTAGCTACGGGTGAATGTGAAGAGCGAGAGAGGACCTACCCCCATTGGACGGTGAGGGCCTCGTAGTCCCAGTACTCCTTGGGGCGCAGCACGTTGACGTCGGCGTAGACCCTGGCCTTGGACATGGCGCCGATTTGGATCCTGTGGATAATCGAGAGCGACGGCTCAGGGATGGATGGAGTCCGTGGCGGCGGCGGGGATTAGGAGGACGGTGGCGAGGCTGGGCGGTGGGAGGCTCTTTGGTGGCAGCGCATCGGTCAGGAGGACATCGCCGGCGGCGAGGTGGGCTAGGGTTTCGACGGGATGGAGTCGGGGAGGGGGTAAAGACTAGAAACGAATCTTATATTTTCGTTTTCCAGGGGAAAATAAAAAAAGAAAAAAACAGTTGGAGATATTGGTGTACGTAGGATGCGCTGGTCAGTGAAACTGACATGTGGGGACAGTGCCGAGCGGGACCCTGTACTTTGTCCTTTGGACTCCTGTGGCACCGTACGGCGACCAAAAGGGGGTCGTCGCCGGGTGGGGCCCACCTTCAAAGGGTAGATAGACGTCTTATACCTTGGGCGCATACGTCACTCACAGGTGCTCTGTTTCTTAATTTCCTCTTGTTGCGAACGATTTGGAAACCCGGATCCCCGATCAGGCCCGTCTGCTAGTCACCTTGATCATCATCTTTCTCACTGTGCTCATATCGTCAACGCTCATGTGCATCATCGCCGTGATATAAGTTATCGCCCCAGCACGAATCCCTCCTTCTTCCCTCCATACACGTGCACTTTAAATGTCGTCACCTATACTACGCCTACTCCCCTTTTGTCTCCTCCCCTGCCTGCCCCTATCGCGTCGGAGCGCACGGGGTCCAGAGTCGCCGTGCCCAGTCGTCTCACCGTCCCCTCCCAGTCGTTTAGCTCATCCATGGCAGTGAGCTATGAACCGAGCTCACTCTGCTGGCCTCTCCTCAAGCGCTCTCCACCCCCAGCCTATATAAAGCCCTGGAGTGTCATCTTCATCTTATTTCGCAACCACTCAAGCCCTCCTTGCCTCCTATCTCCCTCTTCTGAGCCAAGCCCGAAGATTGCGCTGAAGCTCCATTTTCGATCGAGACACCACCGTCGTGTTTCCGTCGTTCCAATGCCACCCTCTTACTTCCATCTGCATCAGTATATGTTTCCAATGCTTGAGGATACAATCCCCTAACTCAATCTTCATTTTCCTCTTCAGGAGTTGCCTGACTTTGAGTTTTCTTCGACTTCTGCCGAAACCAGTTCCTTCTTCCCATCTCCGGTAAGAGGCTCCACTTTTCGATTGCTTGCTCTGGCACCATCTCTAGTTCTCACCGAAGCTTCCCGTACAACTCATCTTCCTTCTCTTTGCTCAGGACGAGCCCGCCTCGGTGAAGCCCCCTAGTCGCCGTTGCTCATTGCCGTCGTCGTCGTTAACGACGCCAAGCTTCTTGCGACCACCTTCGACCACTTTCAACCCCCTTCAGGTAGTTTCACTTTACCTCATAGGGTCTCTTGCATGCATTCAATTGCTTAGCGTGTCGTCGTGGACCACATCAAAGACTGTCAGAGCGACCACTTGTAGTCGAAACTCTTTCCGACCACACGATGTTGAACCTCCTTCCGACCAGGTCTACGACCATGTCTATGACCACGTATACAACCTTGTCTATGACCATGTATACAACCGGATCTTCGACCATGTCTACGACCATGGCTACGACCAGGTCCACGACCAGGTAGTCGTGTAGTCGAAACCTTCTTCTGACCAGGTAGTCGAAACCTCCTTCCGACCACCTGAAGTCGAAGCATCTTCCTGACCAGGTAGTAGAAATCTCCTTTCGACCACCTGCAGTTAAAACCTCCTTCCGACCACCTGTAGTCAAAGCCTCCTTCCAACTAGGTAGTCGAAACTTCCTTCTGACCACATGTAGTCAAAACCTCCTTCCGACCACCTATAGTCGAAGCCTCCTTCCGACCAGGTAGCCGAAACCTTCTTCCGACCAGGTAGTCGGATGAGCAGTACTAGAAACAAACAGTACTCAAAACTAGCAGTTCTCGAAACAAACAATACTCGAAACTATCAGTACTCGAAGCCAACGGTTCTCGAAGTCTAATCGTCGGATTTTCTCTTCCGATGGAAATAATTTAGACTATAAATTTCGCATACGAACTCCAAATCGAATAATTTTTATTTCTAAATTCATATTAAATCATGCTCTAATTTTTGTGTAAATTTCATGATTTTAGGATGATTTTGAATTTTTGAATTTATTCAGTGCTACCCGTTCTTATTGGTTCCTTTCGATTCTTTCGCTGGGTTTCGACAATTCTATTATATATGAGAGTGATCCTCCGCAGCAAGTGGAGTATCTCCAGCAAGGCAAGCAGCCCCTCTTTGATCATTTTGCTTCATTACTTTTGGTAAAATTATCTTGATTGCAAATGTATGTATGCATGTGTTATTTTGATGTTAATTTTTATTAGGAGTAGTTAATCCGATAGATGCATGAGTTGTAGGTAAATGCTCTTATTTCTAATAAGCCTAAGTTAGACTAGTGCTAATGATTTAGAGTCCGATGGATGGACTCTAGTCATTTATATGTATGTAGTATACGAGTCAGTTGCTTACCAATGCTTAGAACGGTATAATGAGGATTGTCGCTTCGGCGATGATCATTGTATTATTATTTTAAATACTTGGGTCAGGGTACTCATGTGTATAATGTATTTGTAAAACTAAAACTGAAAATAAAATAAGTTGTTAGTGTGGTTATTATGTGTGTAGCTCGTGCCCGAGTCAACAAGAACCGAATTACTTGTGTTACTGATCCAAGCACTTTTGCGTGCATCCACATGAGGGACATATGAGGACCACTCTTGACTCTAGTATTTTGGTGTGTGTTGGCTCCGAGTCGTAGGAGGTTGTGTGTGTTGTGTTAAAAATATTTTGTGTGTGTTGGGTGCATGGGAGTGGGTTCCTGTCTAGGTTCTCCACACCGAGGAGCATCGGCAGTTGCTGAGGCTGGGCCGATGTCTCTGACACAATGTATGAGTTTTTATCCATACGGGTGACTCGTAGTTAATGCAATATATTAGAAAACGTCTCGTAGAACGTAGCTCTGTCGGCATACCTAAGGAAGTGTACTAAATAGCTTGGCAAAAGGAGCGGTCTAATATGTGGATAAAGTTGTATACCCCTACATGGTTTAATCTACTCTATTAGCCATGTTCATGGTTATGACAATACTCGGCTAGGTCGTGCAAGAATTAGACTACAAAATTTTCAATAAAACTTAAAATCGGGTGGTATGAATGAGTAATTCGTGCTATGTTGTGGTGGTTGTGGGGATTCACCTCTAGGATGTTAATTATGGTTACAAATGTTGTCTCGTTGTTCTTTAAACATTTAAAAACAAATTTGCTAAACTACTTTACAATCTATTACTCTATTGCAAAGAAAACTGTTTTATACTGAAAACGGCTTAGTGTAGTAGCCTTTCCTTTGATACTTGGATGCATCTATATATTCTTTTGCTTGTAAGACTTGCGAGTACAACTTTATACTCAATCCGCTTGCTGGAATTTCAGGGTAGGTTAATCCCCAAGGGATCGACTATTGTGAGACCGATTTCGTACAGAACGACTAGCTCGGATGGTTTTCGGTCGTTTGCCTTGTGGGTAAGGGCAGCCGGTTGTCTTTTGTTTATTGCCATATTATGGTTTGTTATTTCCGCTGCATTTTGGTGCTTTATCATTTTATTTGGCTGGTCGACTCTATTTGTGTAATATGAACTTTGAATATCTTTTGTGTTGTAAATTATGAAGACTCGGTTGTAATAACTTGTGTATGGAATTGATGCTTTAAATTTTGTAAAGGTGTATGTGTACTGCTCTTGGGAGCTATATGGTACACCGAGAGCGGGATATTTGATTTAAAATTCTAGGACCAATCGGATGGTTTAGTATTACAAGTTAAGTACCCCGGGTTCTCACAACTTTCTACTCCACTACTCCACTAGTCCACTGTCCCTCTCCCACTCTCGGTCTCTCCAGTCTCCCCCAACCCCAATTCCCCAGCGCCTCCCCAGCTCCCCCACCGCCCAGTCCCACACCTCCATGGCTCTCCATCCCCCTCCGTCTCCCCCATCGCCAGCTCCTCCCCCTCTCAACATGCAAAGCAAAACCTCTCTCCCTTCCAAGAGAGAAGAAAATGTCGCGGGCCGAGGAGATCGAAGATGAGGAGACTCTAACTGTGCTTCTATAAGCTTCCAGAACTATGCAGGGCCAGGCTGCCCTCGCCAATACCCTCCACCTTCTCCCCTCACCAGCTCCGCCTCCTCCGCAACCTCCTCGCCGGTAATGTGCTCAATTAGGACACCTTCCTCCTCCTCGCTGGCCCCACCGTGGTCGCCTCCTATGCCCTCTCCTTCCCCTCCCTCCCTCCTGATGTCGGGCACGCAGCGCTCTAGGCACTGGGCAACGCCATGCTCATCGGGGCGCACCACCGCACCGCTAATGAGGATTAAATTCCTAAATATCAATTAATAGCCACATAGCTTATGTGGTTGTGAACCTCGAAGCTAATGACCCCCGTGGTCGTTAGAATCCCAGAGGCTACTCTATGAGTAAACTAGTCGGAGGGGGCCTTGTACCCATTACTCGACCAGATAACTACTCTTAAAGACTCTGAACTGGCACTTGTACCCGGTTCCAAGTACAACCCTTCTGTGTGACGAATGGAACATGCGTCTTAATTACCCCAAACCACATGACATTTCTGGCTCTAAGTCTGTAACACCCGGCTATTCGGAAGCCAAGATGTCACGCAACTCTAATAAATACTAAGAATGTACAACAATGCCGGGTTAATCAGGCTTAATTAACCAAATTCCATAAGGAACGATGATAAACGATTAACAGTTTCACGAGAAGGAATGGAAACATTCATAATAAAACGTACGATGGGCGATACCAAAATTGAATTATTACAATTTGAAAATTTATCAAATAGTTGACATGAATGAAAGATAACAATATTATTTCTGGTTTGATAAAGGTGATGTGCAGCGTGCTGGACTACCCCTCAAAAAGGTCTTGCCTTCCTCCTCATTTACCTAAATAAAAGACACAAAGCAAGGATGAGCCAGAGACTCAGCAAGTACTTTAACAGACGACAGAAACATTAAGTGAACAAAGCAAATCACAATCTGCTTATGAAAAACATCTCTGAACATATATGGATATGAATGAAATGGAATAATGGAATGAAGAAATGGACTACTTACAACTTATATCGGTATAATGAGTGACACACCCGTCGGTGTTCACTTAAGCCCGTACTTAACAAAGTACGGGATCTCAAATACCATATGAAGAACATTTCATACGGGTGTCCAACATTACCCACATTGGAGTGGCGGGTCTTACGTGCCCATTCTGGAATTGATGGGGCTTACAAAATTTCCACTCCCGTGGTTCAAATGAATCGATGCATGAACATAATGCATTTTCATGAAATGAATGTCTATCACACGTCAATAGAGAGTAACACATGGCATACAAAAAACTCATGAAAACAAGTCTAGTGGTACAGTCACAAACAATATCGTCATTGAATAATAACAGACAAGGTACTTGCCTTCCGCGCTGTGACGTGTTAGGAGGCAACGACGGTGTTTCTCCACTCACTGCTCCACCGCCTACACAAATAATTAATCGAAATAAAACTAATAAGATATGACGTGCTACAAGTGTTTTACCATAACCCTCTAACTAACCAAACATAACAATGGCTCAAAATGACGTCCTAACTAATCAACCAATTTCAGCCCTTCTGATCAGCAGTACGAGAAAAATCGTAATTAAATATCTGTGACTCATAAAGACTTGAAACCAGTGCTCAAATACTCTTAACGCACCAGGCTACGAAACTCTAGTTGGTGGGGTTCTTTGATTCGACCAAACCAGTGGCCTAAACAACAGTTGAAAGCAACTGATAAATATCTATCTAGATTGCAAAATAGTAGCAAATAAAATGATGTAACTTTCAATCTACTGATCCAATTGAGGTGATATTTATCAACTTGGAAAGATAATTTAAAGGTCTACAATAACCTATTTGGGTAGAGGTTCTGAATATGACTCTAGCTAGATCAAAACCGAGGAACAAACCGACAGTCCCCAGATCCAAGACAGACAGAGCAGCGCGCGGTTAAAAAATTCATATCTCCCTAACCGTTAGGTGGAATCTCGTAATCTTGGTGCCAAAAGAAAGCTAACGACCTGCAGAACAAAACTCTAGGAGATAAAAACCTGAGATTCGGCCTCTAAAGGGTGGAAACTGGCCGCTCAAGGTGACGGATGTGTTCTGGAATTTTCAGAACAGGAACCGATTTAAATATAATCAACCATTATGCAATCAAATCGAACCAAACTACGACTTAGATCATTCGTTGCCCTTGAAGACCTGTAGGGAGACGTGGATCCACCTCCCAAAGATCTTCCCCCTTTTCTCCTCCCTTCCTTCTCCAATGGCCGACCACCACGGGGACGACGGAGGACCGGAGACGCCGGCGGAAGGAGGTGACTTCGGGGATCACCGGGGCAGCAACCAGGGGAGGAGGGGACGCCAGGGAGGGGAGGAGGCCACCAGATTTGGGAGAGGAGAAGATGGGGTGGCGGCCACAAGGGGGAAAGGGGAGGGAGTGGGGGAGTCTCTAGGGTTTTGGGGGAGGAGACCCTCCCCCTTGGCCGCCCCCCTAATGGGCCTCCCACCTGGCGGCGGCCCAAGCCCAAGTTGTGGGAGAAAATCTAAAAACCCCCGACCAAAAAGGCAATTCAGATTTTCCGATTAGCTCCCTCTCCCAAGACTTCCTCCAATACGCCGATTTACTTTTGGGGTATTACAAAGTCACTGACAATAACTACCATGTAGTTATTTTCTCCACTGATACCAACCACTGATCAGTTGGCATTTTCCTAACTGCCACTACTTCTTCGACCAGAGATAACACTTCTAAAGAGAGCCGCTTTTAGGAGTAAATGCCACCACTTAGTTAGTTATTTAAAGGAGAATACAAATGGCAGGAAGACATTCAATCCCAATCGGACTAACCAAGCATAAGGCATCTGCCTATGAATCTAGATAAGACCATGCGATCTGAAGACAATTAGAGTATTGGCAAGCAATACACAAAGTGTAATTAGAGCTAGTCCATCGCCTTGTCAAATGCACCCTCAATAATGGCCAATTCATTGCAATAAAGATTAGTGCATTCCCTTCCAAGAACTCTTTGTCATTTTCCTCTTTTTATTTTGTAAGATTGGTGACTCGATCATCGCAGCTGACGCCGACCATGGGGAGGAGGGCGTTGAGTTCTTGAAGATTTCCTTACTCAACAATCCTCATTTCCATCCATTATCGCATACGCGATCATGGCAGGATCACGGGATGTGGAGAACTGGTTCAACTCGGCAGACTACTCTAACCTCGACATGGATGCATGCATCCACGCCATGGAACATGACACAATTCATCATCATCATCTTACGTTGCAGTCTCACCGCTCGCTGAGACCAGTGAGATCGACCGGATGGAGGAGGATTCACCGCCAACATCAGTGACGCAACTAGAAGGATCGGTTGTTCCAACCAGTTCGGAATATCCGAACGCCTTTGCAAGCCCAGTTTTTTCGACCGGCAGGAACAGCGACAATAGCCCAATGCTGCAATTAGAGGATCAACGTACTCTCGATACAGTCATGCGTGGCCAGTATTGGTCAACGACTCCTACGTATTCCGGGGGCCAACCGACACCTAGTGAGGGTGACAACAAAGTTGCCACCGATCAAAGGCCAGGTAAAGATGATCAAACTCAGTGTGTGATCCGGAATTCACCGGATCAGGATGAGTCCACCACGAAGCCCGCCGGAGGTGTTAATCTCCGACCGCTCTAAGTCATGGAGGCTCCTTGCCGAAGTAATAGAAGGTTCTCTCTTAGCTACGATGGGAGCTTGTCAGAAGATCACTGTTGGAGGCACAAGGTTAATGCAATCGGTGATACCTATCAAGATGCTGAGCATAATCCTCCACGTCATAACCCGCTACCACCCATTAATGGAAATGGCGTTGGCACTTAGCCATCAACCCGAGATGGTGTATGTAATGGAAATAGAGGACATATGTCAATTAATTCATTTGTTTCTACCCCACTGCGCGTGATGGGTCGACCAGGGCAAACCAGAAGGTCGGAGGAGAATTCGAGCCATCAAACAACTTTTGCTAGTAGGAACCCCCAAGACCTTTGGTATCGATTCAAAACCAGCAACGAGTTCGTGATATTTTGAATAACCCATATCCTACTCTGGCAGAGACTCCGGGTTATGTTCAACTTGTAGGGCAAGTATTAGAGATCCTCCAACATACAATGCCATGTACAGAGATGTACAGGAAAAAAAGGAGCTCGCAAAGTCACACTATGACTTCGTCTCAGTGTTTCTCCCTTGGCAGGGGCAACATGGTCGGATTGAGAATCATCTGGTACCAAGATATTCTCGAAGATTCTGATAAGGGAGTCACGAGGGAAGACATCACTTTCTTGAAGCCACTCCCCTCGTCAAGACGAATTACCACTTAGCTCGGGTGATCTTCGACATCACTTAAACCAGGCGGTTAGACGAAGGCGTTACACCAACGTTCACGACCGGATTGGGACACCCGACACTCAGTATGTTAATCCGAGGAATAGGTCTCCAACCAATTATAATCTAGTTCCTTTTCAAAGAAGGAGCCATGATTCGATTACGGGCTATCGAGCATTCTCGGTAAGATTCCAAGCAGTATGCTGGCCAGATAAATTCTGACCAGCAAACATGGAGAAGTTCAATAGAACTCAAAACCCATTAGAATTTCTCCAGATCTATACCACCGCTATCGGAGCTGGTGGTGGTGATGACAACATGATGGCAAACAACTTGCCCACGGTCCTTGAAGGATCCGCTCGGTCCTGGCTGCTTAACCGACCAGTCGGAATGATTTAAATTTGGGAGCAACTTTACAATCTCTTAATCTATGCTAGTGTGTTTTCTACTAATTTCATTCAAATTTCTAAGTTCAAAATTTATTTGAAAGTATCAGTGAGATTTTTCGATTTCTGGTTACCAGCAGTAACTGGAAATCTCGGTGACCCCTGGTGTCCCCCCACCCCCAACCCAAAACCCTAGTGTCACTTACAAAATGCCATTCTCCCATTACATTCTCAACTTCACACAAATATTAAGAAGGTTATAAAATTGAGAAAGTTATGGAAAAATGATTAAAGTACCCTCTCATAATTTCTGTGGAAATTAAGATGAGAGAGGATACTTTGTGTGGGTGCTAATAACGAATAAATGCATATGAGAGACAAATAAGTGGGGTCTAATGGAAAAATTATTGTAAAATTAGTGGTTTTAGCAAATATTCAGAATTAATTACAACATAAATTAAGATAATTAAAGCATATTTGCAACATCATATAAATAACAGAATAACATATAAACATGAAATATCTTAGGGTCAAATAAACAGAATAATATGCTCAATAGATGGAACAATTAAAGTCATCATAATGCTCAAAATTAATTGTTATTTATTGCTATCAGATTTCGGGTTGCACAAGAATTAATTCTTGGCCTCCTCACAACTTGAGTCAAAAAATCTATCACAGATTAAATATGGCAATTACCCTTAAATAAATTAGGCCTTGAGCTTTAAATAAATCTTGCTTTGCCTAATTAGTCACTTAAAGCAAATCACCACTTGAAAGGCCACAAGTTTATCTTATCTAAATGCTTAAGGGAAAGTAACTGAAGAAGGGCTTCTGTTCTGTATACTAGTGTTGATATGTGATCTGAATTCAAAAGAGGCCAAGGTCTGGAGACACAGATTCTCCTATCTTTTCGGATTTGTTTTCGTCTTCGACTCGAGTCAGTTTTATATCACCATGTATACCCCTTGTAAGCCGCACGGAAAGAGCTGACGACTCGTGAAAATCCCTGTGTTTTGTAAATACTTTTTCTAATATAGTGAAGATCACCATCGTGCACCCGTGGTTTTTTTCCGTAAGGGTTTTCCACGTAAAAATCGGTGTCTCCCTGTTCTAGATCTACTTTGTTATTTGCCTGTCAATTTCTAACAAGTGGTATTAGAGCCACGTTCGTTGCACATTTTCAATCTAGGGTTTCTTCGATATAGCGTCATTGAAGTATGATCTTCCGCTGCTGGATCGGGACACGTGATTCTCTCTTTGGCAAGTCAAGATGCGGGCGTTATTGGCGTAATACGATCTGGATGATGTGTTGGATGGCTTCGGGAAGAAGACAATCAATATTTGGCCCGATGAAGAGAAGAGAAAGGATAGTAGGGCACTGTCCCAACTTAAACTTCGTCTGCATAATAATATTCCGCAGGAGGTGTTGAAAATCACGTTGGTCGGTGCTTTATGGCTGAAGCTGCAAGAGATATGCATGGCAAAAGATCTCACAGCAAAATGCATCTCAAGCAGAAATTGTTCTTACACAAGTTGCAAGAGGGAGGTAATGTGTTGAATCATCCTTCAGAATTTAAAGAGGTCGTCTCTAACCTATAGTCAATGGAGGTAAAATATGATGAGGAAGATTTGGGTTTAATTCTTTTGTGTTCTTTGCTTAGTTCATACTCAAATTTTAGAAATAGCATATTGTATAGTCGTGATACACTGACCCTTAATGAGGTTTATGAAGCCTTGTATGCCAAGAAAAAGATGAAACAGATGGTGCCTTCTGAAGGTTCAGGTTCACAAGTAGAAGGTTTGTTTGTTCGTGGTAGGCAAAAAGAGAAGAACTCAAACAATAGATCTCGAGGCAAAAGTTCGAACAGCTACAAGGACCGGTCGAAATCCAGAGGCAAGTACAAGTCGTGCAAATATTTCAAAAAAAGTGGGCATGACATATCTGAATGCTACAAGTTGCAAAACAAAGAAAAGAGGAACGACACATACAAACCGAAAAGTAAAACAGAAGATGAAGGTATGGAAAATATAGTTTGTGATAGTAGTTCTGATGGTGAGATGCTTATTGTTTCTATTTTTGCTGGATGTGTTGAAACTAATGATGAATAGATTCTTAATACTGCATGCACTTTTCATATGTGCCCAAATAGAGATTGGTTTACCTCTTATGAGCCAGTCAATAGTGCTGGTTCTGTTTTGATGTGTGATGATTCAACATGTAAGATTACAGGTATTGGCTCTATTTGTATCAAGATATTTTGATGACACAATTAGAACCTTATCAAATGTTCGATACATTCTAGATATGAAGAGAAATATTATTTCGCTGAGTGCTCTTGATGATAAAGGTTACAATTAATCAGGTGGAGGTAGAGTCCTCAAGGTCACCAAAGGTTCTCTTGTTGTAATGAAAGGTGACAGAAAGGCTTCTAATGGCCTATATTATCTCCGAGGTATGACAGTTACAGGTAATGCTACTGTTGTTTCAAAAAAAGTTACCAGATTCTGATCCTGCCAATCTTTGGCATATGCGTCTTGGGTATATGAGTGGACTTGGCTTGACGGAATTAAGCAAGAGATGACTTTTGGAAGAATATAGCATCAGCGACCTGAAATTTTGTGAGCATTGCATCTTCGGCAAGCAAGAAGGTGAAGTTTAATACTTCGGTTCATACTACAGAAGGTATTTTGAATTATGTGCATTCTGATTTATGGGAACCATCTTGCAAACCATCGTTAGGAGGTGCTCATTATATGTTAACAATTATTGATGATTACTTTATAAGAGTGTGGCATTATTTCTTGAAGTATAAATCAGAAATATTTTCAGCATTTAAAGAGTGAAAGACTATGGTTGAAAGGCAAACTAAAAAGAAGGTAAAGAAATTTTCGCACTGATAATGAGATGGAATTATGTTCTAATGAATTTGAATCATATTGCAAGACGGAATGCATTGTTAGGCACTACACCATTCCCCATACTCCTCAACAAAACGGTGTAACTGAGTGTATGAACAGAACCATCATTTCCAAGACCCGTTGCATTTTGTCAAATAAAGGTTTGCATAGACGTTTTTGGGCTGAAGCCGCTTGCACTACTTGCTATCTTATTAATCGGACACCCTCTATTGCAATTGAAAACAAGACTCCAATTGAGGTATGGTCTGGTTCCCCAGCAAATTATTCAGAATTGAGAGTTTTTTTGTTGTATTGCTTATACTCATGTTGATAATGGAAAATTAGAGTCTAGAGCTGTAAGTGCATTTTTATTGGTTATAAATCTGGTGTTAAAGGATATAAGTTGTGAAATTCTGAAACAAATAAGGTTGTGATTAGCAGAAATGTTGTCTCTAAAGAATCTGCAATGCTTAATGATAAACTTTCTACTAATGTTCCTGTTGAGAATGAGCAGAATTCAAGTGTTCAGGTGGACTACTTTGTTAGTTCAGATGACACATTAGATAAGGAAAATATTGTTGTTCATGATGCACCTATTGTTGAGCAGCCGCCATAGCAGTTCATTGCAGTTGGCAGATCTAGAAGGGAGATTAATCTATCCAAGAGGTTGATTGAAGAAGCTAATATTGTTGCTTATGCTTTGAGTGTGGCAGAAGAAATTGAAGGTAATACAAAACCTTCATCATACTTATACTCTGAGGCTATTAACTCCACTGATTGTAATAAGTGGATAACTGCTATGTATGATGAGATGGAGTTACTTAAAAAGAATGACACTTGTGAATTAGTAAAGTTGCCAAAAGAGAAGAATCTCATCCGTTGCAAGTGGGTTTTCAAGAAAAAAGAAGATATTTCTTCAAATGATAAGACAAGGTATAAAGTAAGGTTAGTTGCCAAAGGTTATAGCAAGATTCTAGGTATTGACTTTAATAACGTTTTTTCCCTTTTGTTAAACATAGCTCAATTCACACTTTGCTCAGTATAGTTGCTATGCATAATTATGAGTTTCAGCAGTTAGATGTTAAAACTGAATTTTTACATAGGGAGTTAGAAGAAGATACCTATATGGATCAACCTGAAGGTTTCATTGTTTATGGAAAAGAGAACTTTGTTTGTAAGTTAAAGAAGTCTCTTTATGGATTGAAATAATCTCCTAGGCAGTGGTATAAGAGATTTGAGACATTCATGCTTTCTCAAGGTTTTATGAGGTCTGATTACGATAGTTGTGTTTATTTAAAAATTATCAGTGGTTCAACTATATATTTGCTCCTATATATTGATGACATGCTGATTGCAGCAAAAGATAAAATAGAGATAGCAAAGTTAAAGGCGCAATTGAGTGTTGATTTGAGATGAAGGATTTAGGTGCAACTAAGAAAATTATTGGCATGGAGATATCTAGAGACAGACCCTCTGAAAAATTATACCTAAGGCTTGTTTGGATAGGGAGAGATTAGAACCTATCCATTCGGATTGGAAGGGATTTTAGTTCAAATTCCGAGTCAATCCGAAGGGATTGAGTCGGATCACAATGTATCCAAACAAGCCCTAAGTCGGAGAGAGTATATTGATAAGGTCCTTCGTCGTTTTAATATGCATGAGGCTAAACCAGTGAGTACTTTATTAGTTGTACATTTTAGATTATCTTTAGTTTTATATCTACAGTCAGATGATGATGTTGAGTATATGTCTAGCGTTACATATTCTAGTGCAGTTGGTTCTCTTATGTATGCCATAGTATGTTCTCGTCCTGATTTATCATATGCACTAAGTGTTGTTAGTAGATTCACGACTAATCCTGGTATAGAGCATTGAAAAGCAGTTTATTGGATTTTCAGATACTTGTGTGGTACATCTAATGATTGTTTACAGTTTGAAAAATCTAGAGATGGACTTATTGGTTATGTGAATTCTGATTATGCTGGTGATTTGGACAAGAGCAGGTCGCTTACAGGTTATGTGTTCACCATTGGTTGTTGTTCTGTGAGTTGGAAAGCAAGTTTGCAGGCCACTGTAGCTTTATCTACCACTGAAGCATAGTATATGACTATTTTCTGAAGCATGCAAAGAAGCTACATGGTTGAGAGGTTTATGCACTGAGCTTTGTGGAGATACTTCTTGCATTACTATGTTTTGTGATAGTCAAAGTGTTATATGCCTTATAAAGGATCAGATGTTTCATGAAAGAACAAAGCACATTGATGCCAGATATCATTATATTCGAGATGTCATTACTTAAGGTAATGTTAAGGTATGCAAGATAAGTACTCATGATAATCCTGTTGATACGATGGGAAAGTCAGTTCCAGTTACTAAGTTTGAGCTTTGCTCAAGTTTTGTTGGTGTTAAAGTTTAGTCCAAGATGCTTTCAGCGCATGGTGGTTATTTATTGTTGAAGAAGTTTTTTCATATGTTACAACGAGGGAATTCATCTCAAGATGGAGATTGTTGATATGTGATATGAATTCAAAAGAGGGTAGGGTCTGAAGACGTGGAGCGCCGACAGACCTGGCCCATAAGGAGGCTCACGGCGTAGCTCAGGGGGGGTGCGGGGGCGAAGCCCCGTGGTACGGATTCTTCTACTTTTTTGAATTTATTGCTGTCTTCGACTCGAGTCGGTTTTATACCACTATATATACCCTTTGTAAGCCGCACGGAAGAGTTGACGACTTACGAAAATCCCTGTATTTTGTAAATACTTTTTCTGATATAATGAAGATCACCGCGTGTTTTTCAAGTAAAAAATTAGTATCTCTTTATTCTTGATCTATTTTGTTATTTATCTGTCGATCAACATTCATGTTTTATTCGGACGATCTCCTAATTAAGCAAAGAAAGCATGAAATCGGAGGAAATTTTACTTAGCTAGAGGTGCTTGTAAGAAGGGTAAAGCCACTGAAGTAATGGACATCACATCACGTAAGCTGTCATCTGAATTAACCCACTTAATTCTGTCTAGCTGGACACCCAAGCCACTTATAATGTGCGGTAGCCTTTTTTAGGTTGGCACCAAAGGCACTCTCGGCAGTGGAGTGCAAACAAGTCAAATTAATTAGTGCGCCTATATCTCACCTCGATCTCTAGTCTAACAACCATTAACTCATTGCATCACACTTGAATCGTCGACAGATTGCATCGCTTATGACATCAAGTTGGATTAACGTTCTGCACCTATCTTTCTGTGGCTACGAGCCGGAGGAATCTTCGCCACTTTTTATCGCATGACGCATGTCGCGTACTCGCTGGAAGCAGGCGAAGGGCAAGGATCCAGAACGGAGTCGGAGAAGAAATCAAATCAGTGGCTTCACCACGCACGCGAGGCTGAGGCGAACCCTGCTGTGATGGGCCAAACAGAGAAGAAGATAGACTCGTATTGCCTTCCCCAAATACACATCTAGCTCTTCGATCCCTCCCTCCCTTTGCACCACTGATCCTGTTCCTACGCGAGTACACCAATCATGAGCACGTATAGATCTTGGTTGCAGACAGCTAGCTGCTCGTTCGTGTTGACCGACCACGCACGATCGTTTAACTCATCGCTGGCTCTTGGAAAACTCCGTCCACTTGAAGCCGCGCGTCCAATCTCGTCGTCACTCATCCATCAATGTTGATGCGCGCCTGCCACCTATGAATGTATCCAACGACCTAAGACTGTGGATCCGGACAGCGCGTGAACAGTAATCACTAATCACAGTCAATCAGACAGTGATTCAGCGTAGCGCATCGGTATTTACATTCATAGGTGGCAGATTGCACGTGTGGTATTAATTTCAGTGTCAGTGAGTGTTGTGAAAATAGCGGTTTCAGTAAATATTCAGAATTAATTTTAACATAACTAACGATAATTAAAATATATTTTCAATAGTATTTAAATGACAGAAAAAGCATAAAGGTTTGCATAATTTTCCTGTCAAATAACCAGGATAACATGTTTAAAAGACAAGACATTAAAACATACAAAATCAGCATATTGCTCAGATTTATAATGTATGTTGCTCTCAGATGTCGTCTGCTTCAAGATTAAATATTGCCCTCCTCTCCACTTGGGTCAAAAAAAATAACATCACAAATTAAATATAACAATTCTCTCAAATAAATTAGGCCTTGAACTCAAATAAAATCTTGCTAGTTTAATTAGTCACTTAATGCATATCATCAAATCTGAATTCACTAGACTGAAAGTAATTGATTCTAACACTCAAGAAATCAATTGACAATAATGTATAACAATAACCAAAAGGTATCATAGTGAACATAATTGATCTAATAATCACAGTGAATTGAGACTGATCAAAGATGACAGTGAACAGAGACTAAACAAAGGTCACATAGAACAGGTACTATATATATCACAATTAACACACAAGCATATATGACACAATAAACAAATAGCAAGTAATCTTAAGCTCAAGACTAATTTATATCAAATCGTTGTATTCAATTCTCATAATGACCTAACTCCTCATTGAGCATTGAACCGATCCCACGGTAATTACTTGCAAAGTCTCCCAGTACTAGAGTAAATTCCAGAATGTAATTGATTAGCATAGCACACAATGCTCAGTAATACGAAAAATTTCAATCAACTATACTCACGATGTGGATGGCACTCAAAACCACCGAGTAGAACCGGGCAAGGCACACAAATCGTGCTGTCTCAGAAAACCAATCATCCCTCTATGCTGTGAATGAATGGACGAGGTCATCAGAGATACAATGTCAATCCACAAACTGAGATACATCAATTTACGAAGTCAAGGTACAGAGAATATCGCACAAGACCAACCGAAGTGCACCGGCCGAGTGCACCCGAGAACACCAAGCACCAAATCCAAGTTCTTCTCTCCCAAATTGATCCCAAGCAATCCACTTCTTTCCTTGGTGGAGCAACCCCCAAAAAATGCTTACCGCAAGCTCAACGGTGTGATGGCGCAAGGTACAGAGCGGGGAGTCCTCGGGAAGGAGGAGTCCAACCTCATAGTCGACGGCGTCGAGACACGCACAGCGACGCAGCGGCTCAAAGACCCAAAACCGAAGCTCAATCGAAGGAGAGGAAGAACACCCAAAAAGAGGAACACTCACTGATATTTCTCGAGAGGAAGAAAAGCGGAGAGTTCCAACCAAGTAAAGAAGAGGAGGGGGAAGAAGGAGGTCGGGCTACCGCCGCCAACGGCCGGCGCGCAATCCGCCTGGGCCGTCGCCCTAGTCACACACGTCGTCGCCAGTCGCAGGAGGCAAGCCTCTCACCTCGCTCGGTTGGGTTGGAGAGCATTTCTCCAACCTTATCCTTCTCCTTCTCTAAATGACAGGTGGGCCAATTTTTTTTTTTCTTTTCTTAAAATAAAAAAATTACCAAACAGCCCTCAAAATATCGAACAGTAAGATCATAATATTGTTAGAGATGTGGATAATATTTTAATTCCAAATTTTTTTATGAGGCAAAGATCATATAAAATTAGAGATGCATAGAGCAATACTAACAATAGGCAATTCATTGCACTTCTAAACATACACAATAATAGGATTGTAGCAGAATAGTTTGGTCACACAACCAACTTACAGTCGAGCTTAATGAAGATCAGGAAGCAACGCAGACTCGAAGCAATGCAGATCTTAGATGTAGCAGCATAGTGAGTGATCGTGTAGATGCGCTGCTCAGAAACCTTATTACCGGCCCGTGTAGGTGAACTCTACGATAATGGTTCAGAGATACCCGCTCACCCTCTTCCCGATGCACAACGAGGAGAAGGGACGGCTTGGTTCAACAGCACAACTTTCCAGCACACTAGAACAGAGAGGAAGAAGATGAAAGATGGAAGTGTTTTTCAAAATCGTTTCAGGCCTAAACATCTCCAGATATTTTTAAGGTCGAATTAATCACTTTCTAGTAACTGCATAATAAAGCACATATTAAACCACTGGTAACTGCTAATTCAAACCAATTAATGGTAATTAAGTAGTGTTTATTGATCCTAATTGCACACTGGTCTACAGCTTCGACCACTAGTTTACAGCTTCAACCAGTGTATTTTGACCATATTATTTCGACCACACTGGTCTATGGATCTGACCACTACTTTTCGATCACTGTGTTTTGACCACAGTATTTCGACCACTTTATTTCGACCACAGTATTTCGACCACACTGGTCTATGGTTTCGACCACATTATTTCGACTACTTTATTTCGACCACAGTGTTTCGACTATATTATTTCGACAGAGAGAGAGAGAAATGCACGGTTAGCAAAAGAAAGGTGGACTGGGTTCACGACATGTTCACGGATGCGCGTCGCAGGTCACAAATCATGTGATTGCTACGCGAATATACGCGTATGTGTGCGTACATGCGTGTGTGTGACTTTAGCTATAGTCCTCCTCATGTCTCCCCATATCATGTGTCGCATGTTTTAATGGGTGGCATGGACTTCACCTTATAAATTGCTCTCCCACCATTTAGCTAGTCAATATGGGACTAAATTATACATGCTTTGGAATTTCATGAATGAATGAGCCTTTACACTTATGGGTCCAATTCTAATAATCCCCCACCAATTCGAAGGCAAACAACAAAGATGATGATAAGGACTATTGTGTTAAAGTGTTGTTAATATACTAGTCTTTCAGTGTAAGTCTCGTACGGGTTGAATGTGCACCTATAATAACAAGGTCCATCTTCTCACAGCTGATGAATGGACTATACCTTGAATTCATAACTTTTCGTGATTAGATTTCACTTGAAATGTCAACTGATACTAGGCTGTCAAAGAGCCATACCTAAACGAAGGATTATTTGGTCATGCTTCCTTATCTGCTCATGAGATTTATAGAGAATGCCCTATTCTCGTGAATTACGACATCATAGTTAAGCTCAAGTAGGTGTTTTCATTTTAGGTATCCTGTAGGCTAATACCTGTTTTTTCTCATTGGACACTAGAATATATTAAGGTTTTAAGTCATCCTTCCATACAGTTGAGAGTACTTTGGCTGTTAGGACACGTGTACATATATTATTAGAATGTATTATGTTGTTAAAACATCAACTTGTTTTCCCCATTATCTAAGTCAAGGGATCTCTGATCAAGAAGGTATGGGTTACTGTTAAGTTGTAACTCCAGTGGCCTCATTCCCATGTCTATAGAAACAACGGAAATGGCCTGCCATGCTAACACCTTTGTAAAAGGGTTTGCCTGATTTTTCTCAGTGTAAATATAATTCACAGTAATCACTCTATAGTTCTTCAATTTTATGACAGATTTAAACCTACGCTTCACGTGTTTGGAGGACTTCATGTTATCCTTAGTACTTGTAACCTTAATTAACATTGTTTGGTTATCACATTATATTAGGATTGCCAGTATTGGTTTCTCAACCAGTGGCAATTCTAACAGAAGCTAAGTCATTCAGCCTCAACATTAGCTATGTCTTGTGCTACAAGTTCTACTTTCATGGTTAACTTCGTCAATATGGTCTGTTTACAAGATCTCTATGAAACGACAGTACCTGCTAGGGGTAAAGACATAATCACTTGTAGCTTTGATCTCATCTGCATCAGAGATCTAATTTGAATCACTATATCCTTCTAATTAAGATGCATACCCAGTACAGTGGATTTCATATGAGGTTGTGCCTCTCAACTATGCAACACTCTCTCAAGTGCCTCCCAGTGACTATCTCCTGGGTTAGAAGTAAACCAACTTAATTTTCTCACACCAGATGATATATCAGGTCTTGTGGCACCAGATAGATACATAATGGACCCAATAATTTATGAATATCTCAATTGATCTATGCTTAATCCCTGATTCTTTCGAAGCTTAACACTAGCATCATAAAGAGTTGGAGAAATCTTGTAGTTCTCAAAGCCGAACTGACTCAATATTATCTCACCATAATGGGATTGGTTAAAAGTGATCCCATCCTCATTTTTTATCAATTTAATATTTCATAATAACATCTGCCTCTCCTAGGTCTTTCATATCAAAGCATCTAGATAAGAAAGATTTAACCTCATCAATAACAATAGCGTTTATCCCAAATATAAATATGCCATCGATATACAAACACAAAATCACTCCTTGACCCCCACTAAAATAACAATATACACAATTATCTGCCTCATTCACAGCAAAACCTGCAGATGTTAAAGTTTTATCAAATTTTTCGTGCATTATTTAGGTGCTTGCTTTAGGCCATACAAGGATTTAATTAATTTGCATACCTTATTTTCCTATCCAAAAATCACAAAACCACCCGGTTGCTCTATATAAATTTCTTTCTCTAACTCTCCATTAAGGAAAGTTGTCTTCACATCTATTTGATGAATATGTAGACTATGGGAAGAAACTAATGCAATGAGCACTCGAATGGTGGTTAACCTGGCAACAGGAAAGTAAGTATCAAAATAATTATCACCTTCTTTCTGGGTATAATCATTGGCTACACGTCTTGCCTTGTACTTATCAATAGTATCGTCAGACCTTATTTTTTTTAAAGATCCACTTGCATCCAACATGTTTGCACCCGCTAGGATGATTAGTGATCTCCCAAGTCCCGTTAGCCATGATGGAATCTATTTCGCCATGGACTGCCTCTTTCCAATACTCACCATCATGTAATGCATAGACCTCTGAAAGAGTTTTTGGCACATCATCTACGAGGTATATAATAAAGTCTTTGCGATAAGTTTTCTCAACCCTTTGTCGTTTGCTCCTGCGAGGAGCCTCTTCTACTAAGTTGTTATCTTCCTTAGTAATATCACAGACAAGGCTTATATCACTCACTGGTTCAGAGATAGTGGTAGGTTCAAAATTACTATTATTCATAGTTTGATTATCCTTAGTTCGAGAAATACTACCTGCAGTTCTCATAGGATAAAATCCTCAAAAAATGAAGTATCTATGAACTCCATTATTGTGTTAGCAATAATCTCAGGAGTTTCTGATTTTACTGCTAAAAATCTATAGGACGTGTTGTTATGAGCATATCCCAGTAAGACATAATTAACTGTTTTAGGTCCAAGCTTTCTTTTTTTCTGCAATGATATATTTACTTTTACCAAACACCCCCAAGTTCGCAAAGTAACATTGGGTTTTCTCCCATTCCATCCCTCATACGAAGTAATCTTACACCTTTTAGTGATTATTATGTTTAGACCAAAAGTTGTTGTCAATATAGCTTTCCCCCACCACATCTTAGGTATACCGACACAATTCAACATGGTATTCACTAAGTCTGTTAGTGTCCGATTTTTTCTCTCAGCCACCCCGTTTGATTGAGGTGAGTATAGTGGTGTAACTTCATGGACTATTCCATGTCTATAACAGAATTGAGAGAATTCATGAGAGATATACTCTCCTCTACGATCAGACCTTAATCTTTTAATTTTCTTTTCTAATTGGCTCTCAACATCGACCCTATAAATTTTAAAACAATTTAAAACTCCAACTTTTGTTTTCAGTAGATACACATAACAATATCGAGATGCATCATCAATAAGAGTTATAAGATATCTTTTGCCTCCTTTTGTCAACAGTCCATTCATCTCGCACAGGTTGGAATGGATATAATCTAATGGTGTCAAGTTCTTTTCCTCCTGTAACCCCTTAAAGGGTTTACAGGTTGTTTTGCTTGCACACAAGTTTGACACTTTGATCCTTTCACAATTTCACATTTTGGAATTAAATCTAATATGGACATTCGAGCAATACTATCAAAATCAATATGACAGAAACGAGAATATCATATATTGGCATCACATTTATTCAAATAAGTTGCAACATTTAGATTATAACAGTACTCTAAAGTACTTATGCGAAACAAGCATCCGCTGTCATAGCTTTTACCAATAAAATTATCAAACTTGGATGTTATAATTTTATTTGACTCAAATACTAGCTTATAACCATCTTTGCATAGAAGAGAATAACTAACGAGATTCTTGTTTATTGTTGGCGCATGCTGTAGGTTCTTCAAGTGGACAATCTTCCCTGAAGTAAGCCTCAGAACTACTGGGCCAACACCAGGAATATAAGCATGCGATCCGTTCCCCATTAGGATGGAGGAAACCTTGGCTGCCTGATAAGAAGAAAATAAGGAAATATCATAACATACATGGACATTAGCTCCAATATCAACTCACCAATCAGTGGGTTGACATGCTGAAAAAATAATAGGTGAATTATCACACACTTCTGTTGAGGAATCACATATGATCACGTTGACATCTTTTTTCTTTAGTTGTTCATCATCCTTGTTCTCGCGAAAACGATAGCCTTTTGCCATATGACCATTTTTCCCACACACAAAGAAGGTGATGCTCCTCATGTCCTTCTTCTCAGTTTTCTTCTTAAAGCTAGTTGCATTATTTGGTTTAAAGCCTTTATTTTTCTTGTCATATCTTTTCTCTATGACATTTGCATTGATCTAATTGTTATGACTGGAAGTGTGTAAGATCGAGGTGGCCGACTAGGGGGGGGGGTGAATAGGCGGTTTTAAAAATTCTTTCGGCTAAAACCAATATATAATGCGGAAGCTAATAACGAATTGGTTTTGCACAATTAAAACCTAAATCAACTAGGCTTCCCTAAGTGCACCAACAATATGAATACAATACAATGAGAGCAATCATACAAAGATATATAAGCAATTAAAGCATGTAATGTAAATTATTCAAAGTAAAGCACAAGACAAATCAAGATGACACAATTATGTTTTACTATAGTGTTCGGAGACTTGCCAGTCTCCCCTAATCAACATTGAGGTAAGCCCAACCGCGTTGGACCGGCTCCACTAATTAAGCCAACACCTCCGAGGTAAGTCCAACCACTTGGACCGGTTCCAACAAGAACCAACACCTCGCTCCACTCGGGTTGCTCTTCCTCCACTCCGGAGATGGCGAGCACCAAACCACTCACAACACGTCGGGCCTTCTCACAAGCTTCTTGAGAAGACCACCGGACACGACGCCTCTACGCCGTCTAGGTGTCAACTCATGATCTTTTCTTCTTCTTGATAAGCATCAACTCATGATGCATCCTTTACACCAAGCTCTTGACTTTAATATCATTGACACATGATGACACCCAAAGTCTTCATCACCTTGGAACATAACCTATTCATCCAACTCATGAAAAATGTTAGTTTCACAATGTGATTATCATCAATTACCACATCATACCATTTACTCATAATGGTGGGACAATATACTTTAATATTTCCCTCTTTGGTAATTGGTGATAACCACTTCAATTGCACATTAAAATGAATGTAGATAAATGTAATACAACGTGAGTATATATGAACTACACAAGTTACATATACTCACGACATGAGTATGTAAGAACTACACAAGTTCTATATACTCAAAACATGAATATACAAAAACTACACAAGTTTTGTATACTCAAAACATAAGTATATAAAAACTACACAAGTTTTGTATACTCAAACGGATATGTTTCAAAGTAAAGATCCCAAATGTATGTGAAAAATGGAATATGGATCAATACTAATGAAACCACAAAATATAGAATGAGCTCCCCCGAAATGTGTGCATACACAAATGTGTAAATAGAAACATATGCACATATTCAAGTTATAGTTTTGGTTGAGTTCTTCCTATATTTTGGATCCGAAGAATGCAACAATATGTAATAGTATAAGTCGAATGCATATCTCGTTGAATTTCACCTTTATATCCAAATAAGACTACACACTAGATATAGTAATAGAAATGTTAGTCTCACAATTAGATTTGCCATTAATCACCAAAACACTCTATTAACTCATAATTGCGGGTCTAGATCCTTCAAAGTGCTTGGTGCATCTTTTGCTCTTGTCTTTTCTTCTACACCAAGGGTAGCAATGAGATCCTCAATAGATATATCTTCCCTCTTGTGCTTTAAGCTAGTGGTGAAATCCCACCATGAAGCAAGAAGTTTGGCAACAATGTCCGTGGTCATAAACTTATGAGGCAAAACGCAACCCAAATGCGCAATCTCACCAACCAGTAGCTGAAGCGCATGAGCCTGTGCAACTATGGACTTAGCATCATCCATACTGTAGTCAAGAATTGCTCGCACATGTAGAGCCAGCGACCAACCTCAGCTTCCGTATATTTATGCTCTAATGCATCCCACAACTTTGTGGCAGACTTGAAGTTCATGTACACATCATAGAACTGATCTGCATGTATGACCAGTATGCATCCAAGAGCTATGTTGTTATCCGTGTTGAACTGCATGGTCTGTTCAATCGTAAATGGATACTGTGAAGGAATCACCCACCACAGCTCCAAAGATATGAGCTAAAATTTGACCATTGTCTACCATCTATAAAAGTTCTGACAAAAAAACCTCTCAGATTGAATCAATACTAACATTGCTGAATCACAAAAATATCCACAATAATATTTCTGGATTGTTGGAGATGTGGACAATTATTTTAATTGTAGATTTTATTGTGAGGCAAAGATCATATAAAACTAGCGATGCATAAAGTAATACTAATAACAAACAATTCATTGCGCTTCTAAACATACACAATAATAGAATTATAGCATAATAGTTTGGTCGCATAGCTAACTTACAATCGAGTTTGATGAAGAACAGGAAGCAGCGTAGACTCGATGCAGTGTAGATCGTAGATGTAGCAGCACAACGAGTGGTCGCGCAGATACGCTGCGCAGAAACATTATTACCGCCCCGTGCAGGTGAACTCTACGACAATGGTTCGAAATATCCGCTCACCATCCTTCCCGGTTAAGGTAATTAAGTAGTGTTTATTGATTCTGATTACACACTGGTTTACAACACTACTACAAAACAGGTTATAGAAGACGCCTCATCACAGACGGTTCTTGGAAACCGTCTATGATAAAGTAATCACAGACGGTTCCTAGACGAACCGTCTGTGGTATGTCACTATCACAGACGGTTCTAGAGTTACATATCACAGACGGTTCGTGGTTAGAACTGCTCAGTGATGGTTCGCGCATCGTTCTAACCATGAACCGCTCGTGATATCGAGAATATCACAGACGGTTCTAACCACGAGCCGTCTGTGATGAGATACTCATCACAGACGGTTCGTGGTTAGAACCGTCTGTGATTTTAGGGTTTTACCATGGCTTGGATTTTTTCCTTACTCTCTGATTTTACCATGGCAACCAATACTCTGCCGCGGTAGGGTTTGGCAGCCAATCTACGCGGCACATAATCCTCTGCCGCGGTAGGGTTTGGGTAGCCGATTCTCTGCCGCGGTAGGGTTTGGGTAGCCGATTCTCAGCCAATCCAAACCATTAAATATATGGTCGTCGCCTGCGGCCTCCTCCACCTTGCCCCGGCCTCATCGTCGCCGGCCTCCCATGACCTCGTCACCCAGCCTCCCACGACCTCACTCTCTCTACTCCCCCCTTTTGCTCTGTGATGTAGATTACTACTGTGATGTGTTAGTGCTCTGTGAATTGTTTGAGTTGATGCTACTGTGATGTGGGTGATGTGGGTGATGCATGTCGTGTTGTTTTTAGTGCTCTGTGAATGGATTGAGTTGATGCTATTGTGATGCTCTGGCTATTGTGGGAAAGCTAGCGAAATCCGAAAATCAATATCAGATTCGTTCGTGAGGCTCGGGAGGCTCCATACGAAATGAAAATCCGTTTTCGTTTTTTTTGCCATAGAAAAAACTATCACAGACGGTTCTAAAAAGAACCGCTCGTGATAGTTACTATCACAGCGGTTCTTTTTAGAACCGTCGTGAAAATAGACTATCACGACGGTTCGAGAATAGAACCGCTCGTGATAATCTGCTTTCGCAGACGGTTCGTGAATAGAACCGCTCGTGATATCATTTTTCACGCACGGTTAAAAATTGCGTGCATGATGACCTCGTGTCATCACAGACACAAAAATTCAGACGGTTCAAAAACCGTCTGTGATGATGGTTTCGAACCGTCTGTGATGAGCTTTTCTGTAGTAGTGCAACTTCGATCAGTGTATTTTGATCATATTATTTCAACCACACTGGTCTATAGATCTGACTACTATTTTTCGATCACTGTGTTTCGACCACAGTGGCTTCGACCATATTATTTCGACCACTGTGTTTCTACCACTTTATTTTGACTATAGTGTTTCAACCACATTGGTCTATGGCTTTGATCACATTATTTTGACCATAGTGGTATGCGGTTTCGACCACATTATTGAGAGAGAGAGAGAGAGAGATAAATACGTGGTTAGCGAAAGAAAGATGAACAAGGTTTACAACATGTTTATGGTCGCACGTCATAAGTCACAAGTTACGTGATTGCCACACGAATATATGCGTGCGCGTGCATACATGCGTGTGTGTGACTTTAGCTATAGTCCCCCCGTATCACCGTATATTATGTGTCATATGTTTCAATGACTGGCAATAATTTTATCTTATAAATTACTCTCTCACTACTTTGCTAGATAATATGAGATTAAGTCATGTATATTTTAAAATTTTAGGAATGAATAAGCATTTCCAATTATGAGCCAAATTGTAACAAATGTGTGAGCAACTTCTGTCATTTATACTAGTGCTATCATTTTCAGATCACCATCACCGAGATATATACGAGCTATACAGCACTCGCGCGTATTGGCAGTTCCGTGCACGTCGCCATCGATGGCTTGGCGCCTTTGATCTGCACGGCAGTTTGGCTTGATCCGACGGTCCAAAGCAACGGCATGAGCTTCAACCAAACCTAATTAACTATGGTTTAGTTTGCTAGTAATATTTAGTAGCGTTAACAAAAAATTGATAACACTAACTAAATTTAATGTCACACATAGTCCATCTAAGAGCGAGGAAATTGTTCGTAAAAAAATTTAGTAACACCAAAATTTGATTTAGTTGCAATTCAAATAATATTCTTTTCACTAAATTTTGATTTTACCTAAATTTTCACTGATTAAATTGTAGTTTGGTTCAAGAACATAGTCCATCTAAGAGCGAGGAAATTGTTCGTAAAAAAATTTAGTAACACCAAAATTTGATTTAGTTGCAATTCAAATAATATTCTTTTCACTAAATTTTGATTTTACCTAAATTTTCACTGATTAAATTGTAGCTTGGTTCAAGAACCAGACAGCCCCTAGGTTAATTATAGCGTAGGCAAGCGCACGTGCGCTTGTGGGCCACTAAATTCTAGACCTCTCTTCCTCACCACACGATGGAAGATACTACTAAGACTATGCAATAGCACAGACACAAAGAATGGATGGATGGATGGTGCAGTGCAGGAACATATCGCGGTCCATCACGGCGTGCCGCGCCACCGCCGGCCTTATCCAGCCCCCATGCCACTACTGCAATAGCGGTATATGCCTTATCGCCGTGGCTTCACTCGCGCGGTTGCGCTCCACTACAACGCTACCTATATAGCCTCCTCTTCACACGCCATTGTCGCGGCGGTAACCAACAAACACGCGCACGCTAGCTACTGGCTAAGGCGCGCGGGCAAATTGAGGCGCCTAAGCTAACGAGGACGATGGGCGCGCGCAAGGCGAGGCAGCTCGTGGCGGCGCTCCTCGTGCTGGTCACCGCGGCTGCCAGCGCCACGGTCTGCGCGGCGCAGCTCCGGCGCAGCTACTACGCCAGCGTCTGCCCCAACGTCGAGACCATCGTCCGCGACGCCGTCACCAGGAAGTTCCAGCAGACCTTCATCACCGTCGGCGCCACCGTTCACCTCTTCTTCCACGACTGCTTCGTCCAGGTAACATCAGTAGTTCTTTGATCATACAATTGAATGCATGCATGTCGCGCCGCCGTGTGTACCGAAGTGCATGCACTCAGTGACATGACCATACACACAGGGCTGCGACGCGTCGGTGATGATCGCGTCGACGGCGAACAACACGGCGGAGAAGGACCACCCCAACAACCTCTCCCTGGCCGGCGACGGCTTCGACACCGTCATCAGGGCCAAGGCGGCCGTCGACGCCGTGCCGCAGTGCCGGAACCGGGTGTCCTGCGCCGACATCCTGGCCATGGCCACCAGGGACGCCATTGCCCTGGTGCGTGCAGCGTACTGTCCCTAGCTTTTTTTTCCTACCGTACGTGCAGATACGGGCAGGCGCACTCGATCGCACGCGTGCAGCTGCACGTCACCCTGGATCGCCGCAACAAATTAAACTTACTAACCGCGCCCCAGATGCAACGATATATACAAATCTTTATTATGTTCGTGCTGCATGATGTGTCTATGTACGAAAAAGAAACTTCATCTGCAAATTAAGTGATTGCCCTTTTTCATTTCATCCTACGAGAGCTATGGCGCCGTAGTTCACTACACCTTCTCTCTCGTATCAAAAAGTAATTTATTTGCGCAGGCCGGCGGTCCGTCGTACACGGTGGAGCTGGGGCGCCTGGACGGGCTGAGCTCGACGGCGAGCAGCGTCACCGGGAGGCTGCCGCCGCCGTCGTTCAACCTCGACCAGCTCACGGCGCTCTTCGCCGCCAACGGGCTCTCGCAGGCCGACATGATCGCCCTGTCCGGTGAGTAAGTGACGGTAGCCTTGCTTAATTTCGATCCATATGCCGCCAAAAGCTAGCTAGCTAGATATGGTTCCCGGTCTTGCAAGTCAAGGCAGATAGTGCCACTCAGTGGACTGTGAGAAATTCAGCACTCCTGGAGATATATTGCCCACTACAATTAATTGTTGCTTCTTCTTCGCAATTAGGCGACCAATTACGCAAGCAACTTCAATTAATTCGTTGGTGCTACTCCTACCTAAGGCAGTGTACTAGCTAGATCTGTCAGAACATGTGTACGGAGTCGGTTGCATTTACACAACTGCATAAGATATGCATAAGATCCGTCTGTGTGTACTGTAGAGGGTTACTGTAGAAGGTTGCTGTATAAATAGTTTCATAAAACGATAAATAGTACTCTGCAGCGTATTGTACCAAAAAATATTGCAGGACTAGCGGAAAAATGAGTACTCTAACGATTGTACTGTAGAGGAACAATGTAGCAAAAAATACATTGTAGAAGTTGATCATGACCTTCAATTTTTAATCAAACGGTGAAGATCGAATCTAATACTAATATACTGTAGATTCTCTGTATTGAGAGAGGTAGGCAACCTTAGCTCTTCCCAAGCTTGCACACAATCCAAATCGCACCTAACCTACCATGCTTTGCCTGCCTGTTGTGTAGTAAGAAACCGCCAATCCTTTGGAAAGACGTCAAGTACCCAAGAGACAAAAACTACGTGCCGGCCCATGAGCTGTTTTTATAACGACATATTTGGCCATGAGCTTAGTTTGTGACCATCCTTTTTTTGAGTGGGAGATGCATTGTTTTGTTGTAATCTTAACCACCGAGCTATCAGATAGGGTTGTAATAAGGAGTTTAAGGACTAACCGATCCCAATGTTATGTCCTGGCGCAGCGGGGCACACGGTGGGGTTCGCGCACTGCAACACGTTCTCGGGCCGGGTCCGCGGGCCGACGCCCGACCCGACGATGAGCCCGCGTTACGCGGCCCAGCTAAAGGCGTCGTGCCCGCCGAACGTGGACCCACGGATCGCCGTGGCTATGGACCCGGTGACGCCGCGGGCCTTCGACAACCAGTACTTCAAGAACCTACAGAACGGGATGGGCCTCCTGGGCTCCGACCAGGTCCTCTACTCCGACCCAAGATCCAGGCCCACGGTTGACGCATGGGCCCAGAGCAGCGCTGCCTTCAACCAGGCCTTCGTCGCCGCCATGACCAAGCTGGGCCGGGTCGGTGTCAAGACGGGCACCCAAGGCAACATACGCCGCAACTGTGCAGCGCTGAACTGAACTGAACTGAACTGAACTGAACTGAACTGAACTGAACTGCTGCTCTTTAAAGAACAAAGCAAAAGAAAATCGAAGTGATAGAGAGATAATTGAGCATGGAAACTCTAAATCTCTAGTTGTTCGTGATTGGTAATAGCCTAATAATAGGGGTTGTAGTGATAATAATGTTTCAGTGTAAATTACATTCGTGAGAAATCTAAAGCAAAGAGGACTACTTCTTGTTAGTCAACGACCAGATTGTTCGGTGAAGTGTCAGACTCGGAGCAAAACTTCGCCGTGCGCAGAACATGCGTATAAACAGACGCCTTTGATTTCGGATAATAAAATAAACACGACGCGTTTTGGCTGTCAAATTCATTGTCGTGCACAGCATAGAGGATGGATGGATCGTCAAAAGACGCAAAAATGAACACTAAAAGAAAAGCAAACCATGTAGTTGGATGCACAACTAGGCAACAAGCATGCTCAGCTCTAAAAAAATTCAGAGAAAAGGAATAAAAAGGCACTGAGCATTATACCAAAACTTTCTTTTTAAACGCAATACACCAAAATGCTAATCAGTGACATGACATCCCCCACACACCATATGACATAAACTATGAAATGCATTAGCAAATTTTTGAAGAAAAGAAACATGCATGCATGAGCAATTATTGTCAGTAAAGCAAGCAAAAAGAGCAGAAGGAATGCCAATCGCTCATGATTTCATCTGGGCAATACTACCCTTTGGATAATCCCAAAAGACCTCTCCTAATACCTTTTTGTTAGCTCTAGTGGAGACCCCAACAGTGGTAAACTTGGTTAGGCAAAGAAGCAGAGTCATCAGCAATCTATACCGAATCGAATTTGGAACAGCCATGCATTAATCCAGGTGTCCATCTCTGAACAGGCTTAACCTCCAAGACTGACCTAATGTGCCTTTCCATGGCGCTAAAAGTGGCACAATTAGTGGGTAAGCATTACTGCTAGTATCCTATGGTGAAAAGTTCAGAGTGGGGTGTGAATGTGATCATCCATTGGCCCATTGAAGGATAGGAGCCAACTTTTAGAGAGTGAAATGACAGCCAAGTGTCTGAATGAGTAGTGCAGCATAACACACTTTCAGTAAGTTTTTATGCAAAAGTAATTAAAAAAACTTGTGGATATCGTCGGGATATGTACATGATCTTAGGATGATGAGTCAATTAGCAATGACGTTATTAGTTTGCCGAATCTCGCGTTTTCGGAAAAGCTCCAATGCTGTTCAGACCTCAGGTGATCAGACCGGCCGTGTGGCGGTCGGACCGGCAGCACTGGCGGTCAGACCGGTCGTGTGGCGGTCCGCCCGGCATCTCCGGCAGTCCGACCGGCCATAACCTATCGTGGAGTTTGGGGTTAGGTCAAAAATAGAGTGTGTAGGCAAGAGAGGGGAGTCTCCTACACTTGGTCTCACATTTTTTGGAGCTTCCAGTCAAAAGTTCTATTCATTTGAAAATTCCAGAGAGTTTCAGATTTCCATGATGAAATTTTGGCTAAGTCATTTTGGGCGGTCTGACCGGCTCATACAAATAGGTCAGACCGGTTGGAGATCGGTCAGACCGACTGGAGATGGAGGTCAGACCGGTTTCCACTTGTTCGTCGACCTTCTTGACGGCGTTGTGTTTTGGTTAAGTCTAGTGCATGAGTTTCAATGCTTTAATGTTGCATATAGCATGGTTGAGCTAACACGGGTCAAGTTGTGAAGAACTTGTTCCTAGAGACGATTTCTTAGTCTATTATTGTGCAGGTGGCTTGCAGGTTAACGACGGTCAACGGCAAGGAGGATCGGGACGAAGCTTGGAGAGCGGAGGTCTAGAACGATCATGAATACCAGGTGAAGTCGTGTGACTCAAGCATGGCGCAGAATGGACAAGATGGTTCGAACGGGCAGTTCGTTGCAGCTGGTTGGATCAAGCGGCGTGGGGGTCGGTGCAAGTGCCTTGGAGGTTCCGATGGGATTCGGACGGGAGAGACTTGCCGACATGATGAGAGTCGCTGATCAACCTACACGTGGCGAAGCAATCGATTGCTTCGACTGTAATGCGTGTGTATGTGTTCCGTTTGTATTGGGCCTTAATGGGGGCCCATTAGGTGAACTCTACTAGGACCTAGGTTTCACTATAAATAGAAAGGGGGTTGCCAAACAGCCCCCAAGCACTCCATTTGCAAAAACCCTAGTTTGGGTTAGGGTTTGGAGAGGAGAGAGAGGAGAGGCTAGGTTCTAGAGAGGTGATTTGTGTGTGTGCTCTTGGATTGAGCTCTTGTCCTCCTTGAGGGAGTGACTTTAACAAGCAACATCTTGAATCAATCTATGGATGTTTGTTCAAAGATGAGGCCTCTTGTGTTTTCCTCTCTCTTTTGTTGATTTTGGTGCTTCCTTGATCCGGTTGTTTTTGGTTGGTCTCTTGACCTCTTTTACCTTGTTATGATGTGTGAGAATACTCCTAGGATCATCTAAATCATCAATCCCCCACGAGCAAGATTTAGATCAAGTTTTTCGTTTTGCTCGGTTTTGAACCCTCCTTTGGTAAAACTTAAAAAGGTCAAAACTTTGACGTGGATCTGGACGATCATTGCTAGGAATAGGTTCCAGATATCCTTAGAGATGTGTGTTCTAAATTTGATCAAGATTCATCGGGTAAATCAAAAGTTAGACTGATTTTCGTTTTGGTTTCGGGTGGTCTGCAGTGGTTCTGGACAAAATCGGTCAGACCGATTCCACAACGGCGGTCAGACCGCCAGGCAGTCGGACCGCCATTTGGCCACCGGTCTGACCGCCCTAGTGAGTTTTATCTTCATATTTTGGGTCTTTTGCTTAGGGGTTAATTGGATTCAGCACAAGGCTTCCTCTGTGCATTTACTAATCTTTTTAGCTCTCATAGCTATTGCATGTTGAATTTGATTAAGGCGAAAATCAAGAAAACGTCTATTCACCTCGCTCTAGTCGCTTTCCGATCCTACAAAACTTAAATTGCACAAACATGATTGCCAGAATTGACACAGCTCACTCTGAAAGTATCAGTTTCAGCTCATTTCTGGAGCCTCTATTTCCATTGGAGGAGATCAGGTCTAATTAGTGGGGCATGACTGTTTAAAGTATGGCATCGACGTAGGACGACGTGCAAAACTTAATCTCATGTTATGTTACCCATCAAAGAAATATAAGCTTTTAGACCTCATGTTGGTTCCTTCTTTCCCTGTGAGTGAGATGGATCCAACTGTAGCTGCGGTGTCAGTGCCAATCAACCAATGTTGCAGTGCATGCACGTATGTAGCCGCCGAGATTAGCAACAGCCATTTTTTTAAACACAAGCAACAGACAATATTGAAGTTGACATGCACATTATCTTTGAAAAAGAACTTGGCATGTACACATTGTGACTGTGACCAGAGAGAGAGAGAGAGAGAGAGAGAGAGGTGATGTCCAAGTCGAATGCAACTACAGTAATTAACGGTGTACACGCACGCACCAAAAGGTGGCTGGTCCATGGAATAGGAATGAGGAATTGTTCTTATCTGACGCAGCTGCAATTGAGCGCTCAGGATTCGACTGCTACGTCGAATCTTGGCGGCTTATTTCAGCATCAGCTATCAGAATTATACTATCTACAACACTGTAACTTGCAGTTAACAAGTGACTGTCTGAACTAATCTGAGACGTTTTCAGGGCATCAAAGACTCTAATGTCTGAACAAAACACTCTCCATACGACATGATGGATCGAGAGTCAAACATGTGATGCACATGTTTGCCTCTTCATTTTGTTTGGTCATGTAGACCGATCGATTTCGATGATCAATCATGGAGTAATTTCCGACAGATTTTAGCTAGTATTTGGTCCACCATCCTATTCCTGGCTACAACAAGACAAGAAAGATCATCAATCACACCAGGCAATCTCTTAATTATTTAATCTAGAGGAAAGCATGCAAACGAGAGCAATGGGCATGTGAAATGTGTTGCCTCGTGTTAGGAGCTCAAGAATAGACAATTAGCCACTGATTAGTCATGGTGCTGGGGAGGCCGCAGCTGAATAGGTTAGCAGTTTTATAAACGCAGCTGAATACTATTATTACTACTACTTCGGTTAGGTTTATATGACAGTAAGAGCCAGAAAGGAAAAGATCGAGCTTGGAGATTGGTAAATATCTTATGCTCAATTTCGGATTTACGATGGTGTGTCGGTAATTTTCGAGAAGTACTGCTCTAAGAACTAGAGCCGTCGATTTTTTTTACAACAAAAAAATCCAATATTTTGGTGATAATGTCCACATCGCATTGTGCTTTGTTTGTATTCAGGTCTTCTGACTGTTTTCTCTGTAAAAAACTTATCATATTCTAAAAGTTCATTTACAACTTTATTATACATAAATTATAGTAAATTATTTATGTAATTTTAGTTCTTATTACTGTAATTATTCTTGAAAGTCTTAATAACTCATATTTCCATCACATGATTCAAAATCTCGTATGTACTCTGGGAGGTTGAGGAAAAATAAAGACAAAAATGAAATTATATACCAACAAAATACGACAATGTGATGAACCCGTTATGTTCTTCACATGTACTCTGAGAAGTTGAGCAAAAACAAAGACAAAAAATAAAATTATATACTAACAAAATACGGTAATATGGTGAACCCGTTATGTTCTGAAGAAAAAATCATAATAAATTCAGAACCAATCCATCAGATGGGAAAAAGTGTAAATCTCAAAGCATATCGGACGAATGAAAATTTAACTATTATAATTTTTTCTTACAACACATCAACAACACGACTCTTATAACACATCTAACGAAAAAAAGACAGTTTTAGCTTCAAAAAACTGTCAAAAGTTATATAACAATTCCAAATTAAAAAAGGTCAGTATCAGATAATGATGCTTTATTTTTAGTTTCGATAGTATACTTGTACGCTAGTATTGTATTCTCTCAAACATTGACCTTTCAAATTCTGTGGCATGCTCCACGGCTCCACCACGCATCTGTCGATCGTGCCAGACCATTTTCAGAGTTGGGCAGTACAAATATGTAATTTCATAGTGATCGATGTACATGTATCCGCCGTCCCTTGGCGTAACTGTAAGACTAAAGAAGAAAATAAGTTTTCCTGTCAAAAAGAAGGCAATCAAAGGATATAGTCACGAAGTAGAATCTAGAAGAAGAAAACATAGGGGGAAAAAGAGAGAGAGAGAGGAAATAACGAGTGAGAAATTGTGTTATGTCCAAGTAATCCTGGCCGCTGGATCCTGACGCGGAAAGCCGTGGATCTCCTGTGCTGTGCAGTGACCGAGCGCGGTGGGAAGGGAAGGCGCGAGGAAGACGACGCGGCCCGACAGAGCGAGAGCGAGAGCGACGTCGACTCTCCCGCTCTCCATCCACGTGCGCGCTCGTCGGCCTCCGCGGCGTCCACATCAGACAACGGGACGGGAGGGACGATGGACGCCGTCGGGCTCGCCTCCTCGAATAAAAAAATGAATCAGTACCAGTTCCCTCTCCCACGCGCATACCTCTCTCTCTCTCTCTCTCTACCTGCCTCTCTTTCCCTCTCTAGCTCGAACCATTTCCATTTCATCTCTCACCGCACGGGCCTATAAATCAAAGCTCAAGGGCGCCACAGATAGAGCTAGGATTCTGGGGTTTGGGTTTTGGTTCTCTGTCTCTGGTGCGTAAGGCAGAGGGACTGGGAGAGGGGATCTGATTGGTGCTTTAGTATCTGTGTAATTCACTATTTGGGAAAGCATAGGATCACCTCCCGCCAAAGCTAACGCCGGCGAGAGCAGAGGAGAGGAGTCAGAGACAAATACAGTAGGAGCGGTCCAAGAGATCTAAGAGGGGAGGATGTCGTGCCTCGGTCGCGCGGCGGTGCCGGTGAAGCGGGTGTGGCTCGGCCTCAGCGCTCGCCTCGGCCTCCGGCGAACCTCCGGTATGTTGGATAATCCTGGCCCGGCTCTTCGTGTTCATGTAGTGGTTGTCCGTTTCTTCCTCCCTGTCTTCTCGCACGTAGTGGTGATCGTGCGCATGTACTGATGACCAAGTGGTAACCGTGCATAGCGTGAGTTCGTGGGAAGTAGGAAGGTCGCTGTAATCAAGTTTATATATTCAGCAATATAGAGTCAGAAAATGTGCTGAGAAGTTGCAGCAACAAATCTCATTTGGTATCAGAGCAATCAGGGAGGAGAATCAGAGTTGCGCAGCCATGGCGTCGCGGAGTCGTACGGGGCAGCGGTCGCCTGCGCACTCGCGGTCCGGGAGCCGCCGCGCGACGCCGTTCGCAAGAACTGGTGGTGGACGCCATGGCGGCAGGTGCATCCGCGGAGGCGTTGTCGGCGTTGTGCGTGAGACGTCGGGCTCCGGCAACTGGCCGCAGCTCACGAAGACCAACTACGACTCATGGTCGTTGTTGATGAAACTGAAGATGCAGGCACGCTATCTCTGGGAAGCCGTCGAGGACGACGACGTCGATTTTCACGACGACCGTTCCGCGCTGGAGGCTATCTGCTCCGCCGTGCCCCAGGAGATGGTGCCGACCCTGGCGACAAAACCGACAGCCAAAGAGGCGTGGGAGGCAATCCGCACCATGCGCATCGGGGATGAGCGGGTGCGCAAGTCGACGGCGCAGTCTCTCAGGACGGAGTATGAGCAGATCAACTTCCGAGATGGTGAGTCTGTCGAAGATTTCGCTTTGCGTCTGTCCAATTTGGTGCAGCGTCTGGCGATCCTTGGTGATCCCGAACCGGAAGCGAAGGTGGCAGCGAAATACCTTCGCGTCGCGCGTCCGAGGTACAAGCAATTGGTGATCTCCATTGAGACTCTGCTTAACATCGACGAGCTCTCGATCGAGGAGATTACGGGACGACTCAAGGCGGCGGAAGATCCCGACGGGTCGTCCACTGTGCGCCTCAACAACACCGAAGAGGAGCTTGTGGGGCGGGTGGTGTCCCGGCTGCAGCTCTCTGGCGCAGGTGCGTCGGCCGGCGGTGGGCGCCCTTCGTTCTCCAACCAGAGGCGCGGGCGCAGCAATGGACCACCTAAGAACCAAGGATGCAGCGGCGGTTCCAAGCCGCCGATGGGCAAGAAGAAGAAACTCGCCAGCGATGAGTGTGCGTACTGCGGCAAGACGGGCCACTGGGCTCGCGAATGTCGCAAGAAGAAGCGGGACGAGGCGGCCCACACGGCCCATGCGGAAGAGGAGCCTAGAGAAGGGGCCTTGATGCTGGGGATCACATCCCTGGATCCAGAACCTACTCCGCTTCGACCTGCTCCTCCAATCCCACACCTGGAAGAGGATCCAGCGCCGCCACCGGTGACCGGAGATGCTCTCACCGTGGAGATCGACGGCGGGGGGCGCACGCGGTGGGTATTTGCTGAGGAAGAGTCCGCGCCGGTCGCACTCGTGGCCACGACGGAGAAGCCAGAGGCGGTCGCGCTTGTGGCCGTGGCGGCGGCGGCCGCCGCCATCCCCAGGACATCCGGTGTTCTGCGCGGAGATCCACTCGACGAGCACAAGCCGCTACGTGCGGCTTGGGGAGAAGGGCGCCGATGGGAGCACGCATCGATACTCGACACCGCGCCACGAACCACATGACGGCGGTAGCGATGCCTTCTCGAGCTCGACACAAGCGTCCACGGACCGTGCGCCGGAGACGGATCGGTGGTCGCCATCGAGGGCCGCGCACCATCTTGTTCAAGTGCAAGAATGGCGAGCACCGTGTTAGCCGGTTCTATTACATCCCGCGATCGACGGCGCGTATCATCGCTGCGGGGCGACTTGACGAAGATGGGTACAAGGTCCCGATTGAGAAAGGTGTTCTCGGGATCTGGGACTCGTGAGGCGGCTGGCGATCGAGGTGGAGCGCCACCGAGCCGGCCAGACATCCTCGGACCGACATCGACAAGCGGTGTGCCTCGTTGTTCGATGCTCGAGGTGGCTCGAAATGGCATGCCCGATTCGCCATCTCGGGTTCAGCGCCGAGGGCACTGGCCCAAGAGCGACATGGTCCGAGGGCTGCCGCCGATCGAGCGTGTGTGGAGCACCGGCGATAGCTGTTTGGCGGGCAAGCAGCGTCGACACCCGTTCCCGGCGGCAAGTAAGTACCGCGCCCCCAACCTGCTGGAGCTGGTTCACGCCGACTTGTGCGGGCCGATCTCCCCTGAGACGCCCGGCGGCAAGCGGTCTTTCCTCCTCATCGTCGACGACAAGAGTCGCTATATGTGGCTCGTTCTGGTGGCATCGAAGGACCAAGCTGGTCAGGTGCTTATTCAGTTCCAGGCACGAGCTGAGGTGGAGTCAGGACGGAAGCTGGGCACGCTCCGGACTGATCGTGGCGGGGAGTTCACGGCAGTCGTTCACCGAGCAACTGCTGCAGGCCGAGCACGGCGTTCGGCGCCACTGATCTGCGCTTCTATACGCCACAATGTAGCGGTGTGGTTGAAAGGCGCAACCAAACCGTGCTTGGCATGGCGAGAAGCATGATGAAAGCCAAGAAGATACCGGGCTGGTTGTGGGGGGAGGCGGTGCTCACAGCTGTGTTCATCCTGAATCGGTCACCAACGAGGAGCGTCGAAGGGAAAACGCCGTTTGAAGCATGGTATGGATTCAAGCCTCCTGTTCATTTTCTTCGAACATTTGGAGCTACTTGTACGCTAGTATTGTATTCTCTCAAACATTGACCTTTCAAATTCTGTGGCATGCTCCACGGCTCCACCACGCATCTGTCGATCGTGCCAGACCATTTTCAGAGTTGGGCAGTACAAATATGTAATTTCATAGTGATCGATGTACATGTATCCGCCGTCCCTTGGCGTAACTGTAAGACTAAAGAAGAAGATAAGTTTTCCTGTCAAAAAGAAGGCAATCAAAGGATATAGTCATGAAGTAGAATCTAGAAGAAGAAAACATAGGGGAAAAGAGAGAGAGAGAGAGAGAGAGAGAGGAAATTGTGTTATGTCCAAGTAATCCTGGCCGCTGGATCCTGACGCGGAAAGCCGTGGATCTCCTGTGCTGTGCAGTGACCGAGCGCGGGGGGAAGGGAAGGCGCGAGGAAGACGACGCGGCCCGACAGAGCGAGCGCGAGAGCGACGTCGACTCTCCCGCTCTCCATCCACGTGCGCGCTCGTCGGCCTCCGCGGCGTCCACATCAGACAACGGGACGGGAGGGACGATGGACGCCGTCGGGCTCGCCTCCTCGAATAAAAAAAATGAATCAGTACCAGTTCCCTCTCCCACGCGCATACCTCTCTCTCTCTCTCTCTCTCTCTCTCTCTACCTGCCTCTCTTTCCCTCTCTAGCTCGAACCATTTCCATTTCATCTCTCACCGCACGGGCCTATAAATCAAAGCTCAAGGGCGCCACAGATAGAGCTAGGATTCTGGGGTTTGGGTTTTGGTTCTCTGTCTCTGGTGCGTAAGGCAGAGGGACTGGGAGAGGGGATCTGATTGGTGCTTTAGTATCTGTGTAATTCACTATTTGGGAAAGCATAGGATCACCTCCCGCCAAAGCTAACGCCGGCGAGAGCAGAGGAGAGGAGTCAGAGACAAATACAGTAGGAGCGGTCCAAGAGATCTAAGAGGGGAGGATGTCGTGCCTCGGTCGCGCGGCGGTGCCGGTGAAGCGGGTGTGGCTCGGCCTCAGCGCTCGCCTCGGCCTCCGTCGAACCTCCGGTAAGCTAGTTGCTTCTTTGAATCAGTTGGTTTTCTCGTGATCAAACCACATCATTTTGAGTTTGTTCGATCGATCACCCGATTGGTTACTGATGTGTACCGTGCTGTGCGTGCAGGGTTGGGCAAGCTGCATAAGGAGGTGCGGACGTGCGAGTACCACGACGTGCACGTGATGTGGGAGATGCTCAGCACCATGGACGCCCACCCACCACGAGCTGCAAGGAAGACGACGACGAGGAGCAAGGCCGCCGCCGCCGCAGCATGGAGACAGTTGGTATCCTACTGCTGCGCTTTCTGAGCCGCCTCACCAGATTCAGAGACTGGGAGAAAACGCTGCTTCTCTTTAATTTCCTCTCTTTTTTCTGGCTTCTTGATTGCAGCAAAAAAATTAAGCAGTACTAGTAGAGTGAGAGGTTGTGCGTGTGCGGGTGTATTCGGAGGTGTAAATACAGGCTTCGGTGCTTTCGATTCATGTACATTACTATATACAAAGACAATTTTGTTGCTGTCCTAATTTGGTTCTTGTTTGTTCATCTGTCTAGTGTTTCTCCAAGTTTTGTTCTGCTTGCACATTCTGTACCGGTTCTTTGTGACCGAGACTGGTTGTGATGCGTGTTATCACTAAGCAATACTCGAGGATCACAATGAAATAGACACAAACTTGACCATACTGTTTCTGTTGCAGAAATTAATGAAATCAGACATCGACTTCTTGATCGAACAGTCAGACTTTTTGGGCATGCTTGTGTTTGCTGAGACTGATTGTAGATGATCAAAATCCGGTGCTAACAGGAGGTCCGGCCAAGAAGTAGTTTTTGATGTTCATGGAGAACTATAGAGTTGGCCTTCTGTAAAAGAGAAATAAAAAACATCTGGGTCACATCACATATTCAGACCTGTAGTATTATGTTAAGTACTATTTGACAAACAAAGTTTGAGCCGCGCGAGTGCCGACCATACTGAATTCAACATGGATGGAGTTACAGAACAATACATCTCTCTGTTTATCCCATGCTGAAAATCCAAATAATGTAATGATCTGATCTGAATTGACTATTAATTTGACGTGCGCTAAGTGCTAACCTGTATTTCTTACCAAGCCACAGAGTACTAGTGATATTTCTGTCGATTACGACTGATGACTCAGAATATATTTGTCTATAGGTTTGCTAATGTTGTGATGTTATTGTTGCAGTTTTGTGGGGTGAGTTGTACTACAGAACAGCACATCTGCCAAAGAGCAAGTCTGGCAAACCGCATAGGAAAGCAAAAGAACATAAGCAACAGCAGCCTATAACAGACAATAGAACATACTTTGATGGTGTCTTGATGTGATCACTCGTGTTATATAATGACGATGATGAATGACTATATCAGTCTGAAAAAATGGTAGTAAAAACACCCATGAATTGGAGACCACGTTTGTTTTCGGGAAGAACTGGAGGGCATGTCACAGCTTAAGCTTAGGACAATGCAGATTGAACTCACCCGTCACTCCTATGATTATGAAGCTAACATGGTACTAAATAAGGAAGTTTATTTTCTCAGATTAATTGAGGAAGCAAGTTTAATTCACAACACGCAAATTGATGCTCTGCAAGAAAGCTAGTACAATGAAGCAGGAACAGTAAATGTACTGTGATAGATGACCATGTGATTGATGTTAAGTCCTTCAGATTAAAATTACTAGTTAGCAGTGGAAGCTTCGAGAATTCCGCAAGGTATTGTTAAGTTGATGTAATCACCACAGATCAGTGAGACGACGCCCTGTGCCGTAGGCAGCGAGGCACTGGAATTCGCTTGCTTGCATGTGAGCAATGGCGCCATCAGGGTTAAGACGCGCGTGATCGGACAAGAAAGCAAGCACACGAGTAATCCGTGCTAATAAAAGCGACCCGTAATCACCTGGATAAATAATCCATGCCATGTCAAGGCCTAAAATATCTAATCTACGAAGGCGTCAGGTAGAGGGCCTTCAATGCTCCGTACGGGAGGTGTGTGGGGGAGAGACTCGGCCTTGCTGTGGATTGGGCCGCCACGTGGAGCGCCTCGCGGTCGTGGCAGTGGCACCGATGCTCAGAGTGTTCAAGTGGTTCCGGCGCTTCCCCGGCAGGGAGCCGCCGGTCGCCGGCATCACTGCCCCGGCTGGAGACGCTGGAGTGGAGGGACGCGTATCAACAGGGTCCATTTGCTCAGGATGTGTACCGGTATAAGAAAGCTGACATTGTGATCGTATGATGGCTTGAAGGTAAAACTTTACTTTGTTGATGTAGTACTTGAAGGCAGAGGGTGTGTCAAATGGATTGGTGATTCTTCAGTCTTGGTTCTTTGCAACTGATGGCAGATTATCTTAAGTTTCCCACCCACTGTTCTTGTTATTTGCACCACACAATTAATTAAATAGTTGGATCTAGTTGGCTTAAAACCATATATATCACCCTGCTATCTTGTAAAATATATTGATTACATATCTTAATTATGTTTTCAGCAGGTCTGATTGTTTAATTCCACAATGGCTGCCTTATTAAAGATGATAGTATTAGAAAAGAAAAAAAGTCTTAGTAAACATATGTACCATTCAGTAGCTATTCTATCATTTCAGGATAAGTCTGCACGCGAATCGGGTTGCATTTGTGAGCCATCGAGCTGGAGAACTGAGGATATCTTGTTGAGCTCCCTCCGTGAAGCACAACTGCTATCCAAATGGGTGGCGGCGCTCAAGATGATGACAATATTTTTCGATCTTTCGGTCACTGTAACATCCAAAAAATTCTCTTTCCGATCAAATGAGTAAAAATATAAAACTTTTAAAAATTTTGGAAACATTGATCCTATTGATATTTGAGTTTTCAGATTTTATGTTGAAGATAGTTGTCGAGCAATGAAACTTTAGGAAAAACAAAACCCTAAAAATCCAGTCTGGGTTAAAACCATCCAGCCGAGCCCAATGTCTCCTTTTTCTATTTCGCTTCCCTTTCTTTTCTCCTTTTTCCCTTCTTACGTCCATCCGCCAGCCTCCCTCCTTCCCACTCCTTCCTCTGCTTTCTTCCCCTCACTCAACAGCATGCCTGTGGCCATGCCGTCGCCCACGTGCATGCCACCAACACCATCGCCTCCGACTTGCCTTACCTTGTCGCTGCCACTGTGCTCGCATCGCCGGCAATAGCTACGCCCTCGTCCGCATCATCAGCGTCCTCGTTCAATCACCATCTCGATTGCCCGCTCCCCTCCGCGTCACATCGTCGCCACAACCTCTCGCCTGCTCCCATCGTGCCGCTGTGCTCTTGTTGCCACGCACAGAACCTCCTTGGCCCACCTTCCCTCTACTTAAGCCGTGCCCCGCCTCACCTTCCCCCTTCTTTCCCCCCTCTCCCATGAAGAGAAACCGAGCCATCCTCTATTATGCCCGCCGTGCCAACGAGCCGTCCCGGTGAGCCCTGCATGCTCCCACCTTGGCCATCATTGTCGTCTCGGCATCACCATTATAGCATACGTCTCCCGTTCTCCTCGCAGCCGTCGAAGCGCCGGGAATGCACCCTCGTCTTCCTCTGAAAGCATCTAGGCCTCTAAAAATAGTTTTGGTAATTAATGTTAACAATGTATTATGAGACTAGCATATGTGCTAATATGTTTTAAAGTTTAGTCCCAAAGTTTGAATAATGACATGGAAATAGCAATGCAAAGGTGATAAAATATCAATATGGCTCAAGGCAAAGATATCATAGCCTAAGGATCCTTTTGTAGTATTTTACCGATCTCGGTGTTTGGAGAAAAGATCGGATTTGTAGGTTAAATGTCGTATTATTAAGAGGGATCATGGCTAGTAGCTTGAACGATTATTAATGTGTCATTTTGATAAACTAGGAGTCATGCATTGCATTTGCCTTTGCTTTTGGAAACTGTTCAGAAAGATCGGTATGACTGTAGTTGATGAGCGGTATTACCGTAAGTCGATAATACCAGATTCTAGTTGGCGGTATGTATTTTCCAGAGAGCATGTTTTTGAAAGTTTTTCTTAAAATCCCAAAATCGGTATGACCACATTTGATGAGCGGTATTACCGCATGTTGGTAGTACCGAAATCTAGTTGGCGATATGTATTTTTCAGTGAACATGTTTTTGAGAGTTTCTCTTGAATTCTAAAAATAGTATGACCACATTTCTTGAGTGGTATTACCACAGTGGTAATACCGAGTTTTACATTGCGGTATGTTATTTCCAGAGAGAGTGTTTTCTTGTGATTTTGATCCTTTGAAAATCGATCGTTCCGCTTTAGCTGAGAGGTATTACCGTTGTGCGGTAGTACCGAATTTTAGTTAGCGGTAGTACCATAATTTTTTATAATGTCTATAATTGGCATATTTAATGAACAACAGTCAACCGTTATTCATCGATCATAGTAATACCGGGCCTGAACAGCAGTATTACCGCAAATGCTGAAAAGTTCAGGGATTTATTCCAAACGGCTAGTTTTGTGGTTGGGTGCTATAAATACACCCCCACCCGCACCAAGCTTAGAAACTTTGACCATATTGAATACACTTGAGGCTTTGGTGCTCTCTCTTCTACTCATTTGCATTGAATTCATATTTTGAGGTAGTTGAGAGTTATTCAAGTGCATTGCATCATTAGTTGATCACTTTGGCACTTGATTATCTTCAAGCGAGCACGACGATTTGTTACTCTTGGTGCTTGCCGGCACCTAGACGGCTTGGAGAAGAAGTTGCACAGTGATCACTTCAAAGAAGCTTGTGAAGTGACTCGGCAAGGGATTGTGAAGTGATTGCGAGCTCACCAACTCGTGCTCACCAACTCCGTGGAGGAAGAGCAACGATAGTAATTGGGGTGTTAAGGCTTAATTCGTGGAGCTAGTCCAATCTGGTTGGACTTAACTCAACGTGGACTAGTGAAGACCAACAAGCATTCGATACCAGGAGAAAAACATCATTGTCTCCATTGTGATTTATTTCTTGCCTTTACTATTTCTGTATTTACGTTTCTAGCAATTAATTGAGTAGAATTGCTTAGTTAGAATTGTTTTTAGTATTGACATAATCTTGAGTTGTTTTAGCTTTGTGATCATAGCTCTTAAACTTGTGCTAGTATTTTTTAAAAATTAAGATCACAATTATTAAAATTGTTTAAGAGAGCACAAGAATTTTTATAACCTCCTATTCACCCCCTCGGGTTGCCGCTGTCAGCCTGCTCCGGCTCTCCTCTGCCCCCACTGACTGCACCATCGGGTCCCCCTCACCCACCTGGTGCTCATGTGATTGCTATCTTCTTCCCTCTCCCCCTCCTGCGCTACCACCCCATCTCCTGCCGCTGCCTGGCTGCTAACGGTCGCCTCGAGCTGCACCACCACCACCCTTCGAACCGCCTCCCCCAATCCCATTTTCACTGTTGCTGGCCGCCGCCGATGCATCCCTCACCAGCAACGAGTGTTGCTCGAGCCACCCTTGCTCCTCTGTTTCGGCTACACTGCTTCCCTCTCTGTCTCTTCTCTCTGTGTGTGGATGCATATGACAGGTGGCCCCCTCTGTAGCTCTCTAGCTCTCTCTGTTGATGCATGTCAGTGGCCCTTGTTGCTCCCTCTCTGAGTGTGTATGGCAGTAGGGCCCCTTTGTAAGTAATTACATGACCCATGCCAGGTAAATGATTAACTAAGGGATAGTTAGTAAGGTGATTAGCTAGAAGATAGTAAGACATTATCAAGAACATTGTTAGCAAAGGCTAACTAGTAGGAGGTAGGTTAGTTTATGTCATTTCAGTCAGCACCTTGCAAGTTCAATTGATGATAATTTAAAATGGTCAAGTATGCGAATAGCTCTAAACCTAAGAGACAAATTTACTTAAAAAGTATAATAGGATGATTCATTTAGGCTATTACTAAATGGGAAAATTGGCTACAGGGCACTGATCTTCTGCGTCCTTAGCTATTAGACATCCAAGAATCACGTCTTCGTCGAAAGACACTAAAATTTATAGATATTGGTTGTATAACATTGAGACACATATTATATTATTATCCCTATTTCGGAGAGAGAAACACTATGAAATGACCTTTATACCCTTCCCTCTATCCTCCTCTATGACAAGTGGGGCCCGAGCCGAACATCGGACAAAAAATAGAATAAAAGAAGGTTGTATGGACACTTATGAGCATCCGTCAAGACTGGAACTCAAGAAGGCCAAGGACTAAGTCGCGGGCCCTAGTCGATTGCTTGTGAGTATATCGTGAGGGTTCCACGTATTGCACTTTAAATTTTGTTTCCACTGTTGACTCTTTAAAGATATTTGGTATGTCTGGTCATTCCGAAAGTCAAAAGCAGTATAATATATTTACGCTTGATTATTATTATGCAATAGTTTTACATTTTCGTGACATATATTTTGATATTCAATGATGTAACTGTGCGCGTTGGCTACTGATCCAGGGACTAGTGCTGTGAGTACAGAAGATTCTAAATTGCAAATTTAGGGTATGACAGTCACGGTAAACAAGGACTAGTGCAACAACTTACTAAGATTATCTAGACCGGAAACCTGTATCTACTTGTATCCAAGGGCGGAGCCCGCGATCGGCCATGCCCTGTGCTGGACCGACTCTCCGTGGTCTAAGTCTTCTATTCCTTTGAATTTGTTTTTGGCAATTTCGTAAGAGTGTTTCTTTGAACTTTTGGTCCTAGACCTCGGCCTATAACCTACCCAACTCGAGGTCTAAATCCGGCCGTGTTTGTATTGAGAGGGGAACCAGGAGTTGTATGCGCCAGTAGGCCAGAACATGGGCTAGCTAGTCAATGCTAAATGTTGTGTGTGATCCAATATATCTCGCACATTGTGCGTGGATTGCAATATTTGTTTTGCATGTAGTTATGTGTGTATGGAATGAAGGTGCGATTGATTGTTGTTTTGGCTCAAACTGAAGTGCATGGAGGCGCGAAGGGATCTTTATGCTGATTTGCACAAGATCAGTGTTGTTTACTTTGTAACATCAGAAAACGCATGGCTAACTATGGACACATCCATAATTGGTGACACGTAGGCATGCATGACGCTTGCTTTGCTTGAAACCGTTGCTCCATCTATGTATGTAGGATTAAGTTGTTGACTAGTGATCATATTGGATTCTAAAGAAGGTTATCCGGTTATTAGGCCATGTTTTCTTAGGTGTTTAGTACTCCCTTCCCGTGAAAAAAGAGTGACACCCTATAAGCGCAGTTAAACCACATTAGTTTTGGCTAAAGACATTTCTTACAGCGGGTTTGCTAATTTTCAGTTGTCTGATTTTTTTTTATCTATCAGGCACCTACAATTGCACAATACTAAGATTAAAATTACAGTGCTAAGTGATGTACAATTTTAACACAATTTTACTGTAACTTTTAATTCTATTTGTTTTTGTATTATTTTTTTGTATCTATTTTTGTCTAGATTTTTTTGTATTTGTTGGGTTCATTTACATTTACTTTTGTCTATTTTAGAAAGAGACAATCTGACCCATAGAATGTTGATTTAACGATGAGGAAAAGATGACTGGTGGATAAAGAAATTTCAGTCACTTGAAGTATAGACAATCGGGTTTGCTAATTTTCAGCTGCTTGAAATTTTCTTATCTATCAGTCACCTACAATTGCACAATAATAAACCTAAAATTACAGTACCAAGTGATGTGCAATTTTAGCATAACTTTATTATAACTTTTAATTCTATTTATTTTTATTTTTGTATTTGTAGGGTTCATCTAGATTTACATTTGTCTATTTTTTAGATTTTTTTTTATATTTGTTGGGTTCACCTATATTTATTTTTGTCTATTTTAGAAAAAGACAATATGATCCGTAGAATGTTGAATGAGTTGTACGCACAGAGGAGTATTAGTGCGATTAATAATTGAAATATTAGCATGATTATTAATGTTACATTAATTACAAAAGGAGTATTTAATTAAATTAATTATTTTTACTATTCACTAATTAGCATAACCCACTAGCCAATGATGTATACACAGAGGGAGATGAGGTAACAGAGGGGACACACTTGTCCCTGTACCGCGTGGTTTGTTCGTTTTTATGGAACCATTCGGTACAACATATTTGAGAAATATTACCAGAATTTGTATGACCTCATCTAGGACGCGTTGATTCGGTTCACTCAACCAAATACAGAGATTGTGGTATATTCAGGACTATCCCATACATATATGCCGTGATTCACTGAACCAAACACACCCTTAAACGAGTTTAGTGCCCTATACACGAAGCTTGGAGTTTAGTGCCCTATACACGATGTTTGGGAGTTTGAAGACCTACTTGAACCAGTTGGACAAGTCTGGTGACTCACAATGCAATTTACTCTTTTTTAATGCACAATAACAAAATTTATTGGTAAACATTGCTTCCGATAACTAACACGAAGAGATGCAGTGTAGCGCCAAAATTCCTTTTTAAAAACAAAACAACTCGAGCGTTGGATCGCAAATCCGGGAGATATGTGTACAAGCACCAAAATGCATGGAGGTCAGTGTGTAGTATGTACACACACATTAACACATGGTCATAGTCTCATGGAATACGATTCAAACATGAATTTTTCACTATATAGGGTTGGTACATGAGCTCTATAAAAGTAAGCGGCAATCACTGTGTCATTTATTTTCATATCATGAGCTAGGTATATCGTCCTAGCTAGTCACGCATAGGTATATTATCTACGGATCATTACCACGGCGAAATTAACCTAGGATCGAAGGACATGCCAGGTACGCACCAACAGTAATTAACCGGTTGTTACTCATTCCAAAAGCCGCGGTCCTTTGTTCTCCTGCGTTGGCTCTATTTGGAACGCGATTTTGACTGAATATATACTTTGAAGAGATCACTGAATGCACGTGAGTTTTCCTTCAAAATTCCGGCTAAAATTGTTTATTTAGGGCATCTCGGCCCGCACGCAGCCTGCGTTTGCGTGTTACAGCAAAGAGTAATACTGTACATATGACGTTTTTAAATATCGTACGTGACGGGTCTTCGGAGGAGGTGCGGGAGGGAACGCGGTCGCGGGGAGGGGGATTAAATCAAAAAATAATAATAGGAAATTGGATTTGAAGTACGTTTCGTACGCACGATATTCACGCGTCAGCGTTACGGTTCTTACTCATGTGGAGTCGATCAGGGCCAGGGCCTACACGTTTTCCGTTGCACATGCCTAGAATGCCTTTGGAATTAAGCTGCGATTTACATTCATTGGATACATCAACCCTGCCTCCGATGATTAATGCTGCACTGTGCGTACGTGTCATACAATGCACGGGCATTGAAATAACGTTTTCCTACGTACATATCGTATCGTATGGTTCGTACGTATCTATTCATGGTACCCAGGTAGGTAGGTAGGTACATAGATAGAGAATTTTTGGTAGATACAATGCTTTTTTTAATCATGTATTTGCAGATCTGACCATGGCAATAACGTATTCGCAGATTTAGCACTGCTGGCGCATGACCACAGTGTGCCAGCGCCGGATATCACAACACGTGGCGTTGGTGCACGGGCCACCGTGCGCCAACGCACGCATCGCCGCCTCGTGCCCGCCACCCTCGCCACCTCAGCTGCTGGCGCACAGTGGCGTGCGCCAGCAAATTGGTGTCTTAATTAGTTAGTTAGGTTAGTTAGTGTTAGGCTAAAATTTGAAGAAATTTTAAAATATAGCAAATGAATTCAAAAAATTATACTTTTTTTGTGTAGTCTCCCGACACCCTTTACTTAATTGTGTAAATTTTTATAATTTTATTCGTTCAGAATTGTTCTCGCAACATCCTCCAGACTCGCGCCCCCCTCTGGCCCTCCCTCCCACCCACCACACCCGCCACACACTCGGACTATTCTGCGGAGAATTAAAAAACCTCGCGGTGGCCATCTTTCCCACCGTCCCTCTTCCCTCCTACGCATATCTGTCGCCTCGTCCAGAAATTCCGCGCCAGCGCTTACGGAATTCCCGGCGTCAACGTCGTGACTCCTCCGCTCGGCTATAAATATCGAACTCTGGCACTCGCTCTTCGCTAATCTTATTTGTGTTTCGATTCTCGTTCTTACGCTCGTCGCTGAGAACTCAGAGAATGTAACATAATTTCTTTTATTGGGAGGTTAACTGTTTTCTTGCTTCTCGTCGCTCGGCGCTCGGCTTTGATTGATTACTTTCCCCCGAAGGGTAGATAATTTGTCGGATGCTTTTGCCATTATTACCCTAGTCATAATTAGTCAGTCTTAGTCAGCTAGTCGTAATTAGATAGTTTAGAGACAATTAATTAGTCATAATTAGTTAGTTCACTAGTAATGAATTAGTTTAGTGGTAATTAATTAGTCGTAATTAGTTTTTTAGTCATCATTACACATATTAAGTAAGTGGAAATGAAGTACTGGTAATATTTAGTGGTAATTAATCAATCATAATTAGTTAGTTTAGAGGTAATTAATTAGTCGTAAATAGTTAGTTTACTAATAATGAATTAGTTTAGTGGTAATTAATTAGTTGTAATTAGTTTAGTAGTCATCATTACGGCATATTGAATAAGTGGAAATGAAGTACTGGTAATTTTTTTAGTGGTAATTAATAAGTCGTAATAAGTTGTTTGTAGAAATGTTTAGTGGAAATGAACTACCAGTAATTTATGTAGTGGTAATTAATCAGTCGTAATTAGTTAAGTAGGAATTAGTTAGGCATAACTCACTCGTAATTATTTAGTGGTTGTTGTGGCTTTAGGTATTTTCGAACATGCAAGACTTGTTTGTGTTTTACGACGATGGTCTCGTACGGGCTGGACCCGATGAGTTGGACCTATCGAGATGTTAGTACAAGGTGATCCGGGCGAAGGGGCTTCACGCGATGAATATTCATGAGCTGTGAAGCTGCATCTGGAGGGAGATCATCACGGAGCCAACGACGAAGAAAGTTATGATCGAGGCGATCACCTGAACGAATTATGTGCGGGAGCTCGTTAAGGTGAATGGAAGCATAGCATGGAGGCAGTACATGGAGATTGCCTCCTAGCCCGAGGCGGCCATTCACGGAAAGACTATGGTGTACGTGAATTTCATACATAGGACGCCAGGAAACCCTGATGATGCCGGGACCTTTACAAACGGGCAAGCACAGCCCGAGCCTGAAGATGGCAGCACGGATTGTGCTGCCTCAGAGGGAAGTCCCGTGCCTATTTTTGTGCCAAATGAGGGGGCAGAAACATGGTGGTCGACCCGCATTGACTGCCATGAGTATCTACCAGACGAGCCTATCGGGTTGGAGTCCGACGAGACACCGACCCAAGCTCGGATGGTACCGACGGGGATGCACACAAAGCCGATGGTCCTTACATGGCATCGAGACTTGATGATATCGCGGTGCGTTTGCTCGTACTGCCACAAGAAAAAGGCTCCCAGTGGGGGTTTGAAGCCGACACCCTCTTAGTAGGGCAGTGCTTCCCGGACAAGGTGGCCGTGCAACAAGCTATAACACAGTACACCGTGTCCATCAGCCGTGTGTACCGAGTGCACCCGTCCAATCCAAGAAATTACGCAGTGAAGTGCGTAGTAGAAGGCTGCCCTGACAAAGTCAGCGCTCACCGAGCAAAGATCTTCGGCTTGGTCTTCACGGTCAAGGAGCTGATCGACCATACTTGCGAACTCATCGATCCCCTGCGGTAGTATCGGAACGTGACTTCCACATATGTTGCAAACCTCATCACGCACCTAGTTGAAGCGGACGTGTTTGTCTCCCCCAAGATGATGATGTCAGAAGTCGTCAATCAGGTTGGCTATCTAGTTAGCTACATCAAGGTCCGACGAGCCAAGCAGAAGGTCATCGAGACCATGTACGGGATATACGAAGAGGCGTACAACCTTGTGCCGAGATTGCTTCACTAGATTGCCAGAACAAACCTCGGTACGTACATAAACAAGCTTGACCGCGAAGATGCTGGGAAAGGGCCCAACCGCTTCATACTGGACCAGGTGTTCTGGGCTTTCGCTCAAGCCATCAGGGGCTTCAAGTTCTGCCGTCTTGTGCTAACGATGGATGACACTTTCCTCACGGGGAGGTACAAGGGCACCATCCTCACCGCGGTGGCGGCCGATGCGAATGACCAGCTCCTTTCGATGGCATGCCATTGTGGAGAGCAAGAACACATCCAACTGGCTGTGGTTCTTGGAGAACATGAAGAGGGCAGTGGTGGGAGACTGGCCCAACGTCTACCTAATCACAGACTGTAATGTTGGGTTGTTGGCAGCCATCAACACCATGCAGCATGGGACGGAACTGTCTCACCAGTGGAACGACGTGCAATCCAGGTGGTGCATGAGGCATCTTGCATCTAACTTGTTCACGCAGTTCCGCAGTCAGGAATTCATGAAGACGTTCAAGGCATTGTGCCTGCAGAACTAGAGGCGGAAGTTTGAGTCCATTTGGAGAAACCTCGAATACCGGACTACGAGGCATACAAGGGAGTCCACTCTGGAGGGGGAGCAACCCAGCAGTACCATAAACTTCTCTGAGTGGATTAATGGCCACGCTCCTGAATTAGAGAAATGTCCCTTCTCTATGACACAGATGGTACGAGGTACAGGATTACGACGACCAACATCTACGAGGTTTACAACAACATCCTCAAAGGTGTGCAGTGCCTTCCTATCACCGCGATCATCTAGGAGATATGGACTTGCACTGTTGGTTCTTTCGTAAATAGAGCCACCACAGTCAAGCGACAGATGGACGAAGGCAAGCAGTGGTCTGAGAACATGCAGATGCACATGGATCGGAAGATGGAGAAGGCCTGAATGCATGAAATCCGGGTGATTGACGGCCTCATGCGGAAGTACAAGATCAGGCTTCGATAGAAATACGTCAACAGTCATGCCAGAGGGGAAAGGATACAAGCATGCACCCTGGGTGATGTGGCGACATGCACTTGCAACAAGCCGAAGCTCCTCCACAAGCCATGCTCGCATGTGTACAAGGCGTGTACGCAAATGAGACAGATGTCTACGCCATACATCTCGGAGTACTACAACATGCATCACCTATTCGGTACATGGAGTGGAGAGTTTCACTCATACGGCTTTGAAATGAACTACAAAGATCTTTGGCCGGACATGGTGCAATGGGGTCTCAATAGGGACTTGAATAGAATAGAGAAGGGGCGACGGCATAAGCGGCTCTTCCGGAATGACATGGATGCTAGTCAACGTACCAGTATTAGCCGCACAATCAAGTGCAGAACATGCAAGACCCCTAGGCACTCAATGAAGGATTATCCCAACAGACCCAGCTTGTTTGGTTGTCATTCAATGTCGTAATGTAATGTTTTTCCACCTTGTTTGTTATGTACAGTGGAAAATTCTATGATACCCAGCTATGGAATCTTCGACAAACTTCTATGCGAGGGTGTTGCAGAAGCGCAAGTGGCTTGCGCAGAAGAGGAAACATCTACAATATCCAGATTTTCCAATGAAAGATGCTTGGGTACCACCACGTTTTCGATCCCACAATGTGTGTGTGGCGAGCTGGCGGAGATCATTCAGTCCACACACCCAGACACCACCGTCAGGGCGTACTACACGTGCGGGCACCACCTCGTAAGCGTTTCTTCCCCATGCATCAATTTTCCTCTGCCTACGTTGAATTTCTTAAATTTTGAACTTCATCCCTACGTAATGGTAGCCTGAGATGCGCTGACACTTCTTCCAGTGGATCGATGAATCGGAGATGTACGACAGGGCATTCATCTAGCAGAAGTACATGCTGAACTACTCGATGCGGGTCGAGACCTTCGTGCGGTGGAAACCTTACGTACTGGACCCTGTTGAGGAGGCACCGAAGGAGCCCAGTACTCACCCAGGCGTAATCCATATCAACGATGTGAGTTATGAAGAATTTACATCCTTGTTACGTTTTTAATTGTACGGTGAACTTACATTATAGAATTGTAGGACATGGATGACTTCGACATACCAGCCCGACGTGGAGAGTCCCACGACAAGGGGAATGGAAAGGCTCATGCGGCTTAGCTCGACCGCCATAGCGTATCGGTCCCTCGGGCGTAATCCATATCGACGACGTGAGTTATGAAGAATTTACATTCTTGTTACGTTTTTCACTGTAAGGTGCACTTACATCATGGAATCACAAGATATGGGCGATTTTGACACACCAACCCGACGTGGAGAGTCCAACGACAAGGGAAGGGAATGCTCCTTCGACTGAGACCAGCCGACGTCAAAGCGTATCAGGCCGATCGGGTGCACTCCGTATCGAAGACGTGAGTCATATACAATTTACATCCTTGTTACATTTCTTACTGTACGATCCACTTACATCACGAAATCGCAGGACATGGACAACTTCTACACTCACCGCCACCGTGGGCAGCCCCGAGACTAGGGGCACTTGCTATGGTGCCGCGGAGACTAGTTGCACACATCGTTAAATAGGACTTATCAAATTATCAGTTTGCAGTGGATGATCTGTATTGTACCACATGCTACATAAGATTGTGCATGAACCAACTGAGGGAAATGCATGGCGTGCAGATCATATAACGATGTACCGTAGCCTTCAAAACGCACACGAGTTGAAGGTTACGGTACATTGTTATATGATCTGCATGTCACGTATTTCCCTCAGTTGGTTCATGCACAACCTTATCTAGCCTGTCGTACAATACAATATTAAAGAACATCATCCATGTTATACCAATAAATAAATAAAGAGTATCCCATTTGATCGAGTTACATGTGATAATACCCCTCCTCCTTCATCCCGGTTCATACACAAGCTTATCTAGACTTTGGTATATCCTGTGTTATGCGATTATATTTAGGTATATTTGTATTCATATTTTATTTTGCTATATTTGTACGTGTATTTTGGTTGTTACGTGTGTACTCCAGCACCATATTGTATATCGACATCTCTAATGGAGATTCAGTGCATCTTTTTTTATACATTCTAAGTCACATGAAAGCATGAAACCCTAATTTTTGAAATGTAAAATCAAAATTTTCGTGACCTAAATCCTAAATTACCAGAACACATATAATTTTTTTGAAATATTACACAATCAAGTCCACTGCGTGAGGACTCTTCAAAACAAAATTCATAATTTTTGGAGCTCATTTTCTACATTTATTTATTCACATGAACATGACATTTATACAAAATAGTGAGAACAATTCTGAATGAATAAAATTATAAAAAAATTACACAAGCAAGCACACAGTGTCGGGATGCTCCAAATATTTTTGGACTCATTTGCTATATTTTAAAATTCCTCCAAATTTCAGCCTAACACTAACTAACATAACTAATTAACTAACTAACCTAAATAATTAAGCCACTAATTGGTTGGTGCATAGTGGCCATGCGCCAGCCCTTGGCGCATGGCCCTTTGTCTTGCCAATGCCGAGGTTTGAGGAGGGGGTGGCGAGCACGCGGCGGCGCGTGCGTTTGTGCAGGGTGGCCGTGCGCCAACGCCACGTGCCATGATAGCCGACGTTGGCGCACGGTGGCCATGCGCCAGAGGCGCCAAATCTGCAAATACGTCGTCACTGTGGTCATATCCGCCAATACACGATGAAAAAGCGCTGCATCTGCCAAAAATTCTGATAGATAGATATAGAATGATGTACACGTACTTCACAAGGAATTAATTATTGATGTATATACTACGACTCTACTATTTATCTTGTATTAGGTACTTAGTAAAGGTGTTCTTGGACGCGTATCAAATATCAATTACAAGTCCTAGAAATCATCATTCCTGAGCTTCATCAGCACCTGGTAGTACTGTCTCTCCGGTTAGCCCCACAGAGGATGGGGTCGAACATGCTTTTCCTGCGAGTTCGACCATCCCATCGCAGGGCTCATTTGCAAATGGAGATGGTTATAACCCGGAATTCCCCTTCCTGGAGGGTTTTGCTCCAAGACTCCAGACGGTATCTTTTGACTACTCCTCAAGCGAGGAGGCCTCGAGCGCAAGTGGAGGTTATCAACGGAGGTCTTTATCCTTCCCTCAGGTGATGATCACTGTCCTAGAGACAGGACTGGAGACACTCATTGACGATCACATATTGCGATCACCCGTGGCAATGGTAAGGACAACTTCGGTGATGAATAGGGTCAACACTCTGATGAGCGTGCAAGAAATCCTCGAGATAATTGCACTTGATTGAGGCAAACTCAAGGATCAGACATGGACTATCCTGGGACAACTAGGCAGAGAAGAATAACAGCTTAGAGAAATCTACCTGAGTGCTTTTAGTATCAGTCAGAGGAAGCTCAAGAACTCCAACATATCAACGATCTACTTGAGAACCCAACTCGAGAGATTGCATGGGCGCCTGGCTACGGCCACTTCGCGCGATGACCATATTCGAGCACCCTCGTCGTCATCATTCTGGAAGTCATAGCGGTACGACTCCATCAATTTCTAGTCGTTCGAACAACTCACCGCACGGAGATCGGTGTGACAACAGGGTATGTCGTTCTCCTAACAAGAGAAAGGTTATTCGAACGTCTAAAGATAAACTAGCTCTCAGGAGAGGTGATCGTTCACCACTCTGACACAGAGGTCTGCAGCAGTAGATGGGATACGAGGAGTATTACCCTCGTAGAATCAAGACTTATCATCAGTCGGGTTCACTCACTGCCAGGTATCGTCATGTACGATCACCTGATGACAACAACCCTTCTTTTTTTTTTGCAAAGGATGCGTTACGAAGTAAGTACCGGATGTAGGGCATTCTCGCCTAACCTCCGAGCACTCCACTGGCCGTCGCGGTTTCAACTGGTGAACATGGAGAAAGTCGATGTGTCTCAGAATCCCATCGAGTTCCTCTAAATTTACACGACCGCTGTCCGAGCAGCAGCAGGAGAGCGCGTCATGGCGAATTACGTTCCGACTGTGCTCGAATGGTCCGCTTGAGTCGATCTACTCGTGGCAACACCTTTGTGACGTTCTGCTGGCTAACTTCTAGGGTACCTACCATCGCCCTGAAAAGGAGGATGACCTGCACAGGATAAGACAGAACGACCACGAGACCTTACATCAATTCATCAGGCGCTTCAGTCAGGTTGAGAATTCAATTTATGGGGTTTCTGACTCATCTGTTATCAGAGCCTTCAAGCAGGGAGTCCGCAGCAGAACAATTACGGAGGACATCGCTTTATATCCTCCGGCTACCGTTGCTGAACTTTTCGAGATGACCGATCGATATGCGATTGTTGCAGAAGCAGTTGAGTGGAACAAAACCATCGATCGAGATAACCAGAATCCTCAAGAAGCAGACGGAGGTAGCAAGAAGGACAAAAAGGCTAAGAAATCCAAGAACAAGGTGAAGGGCCAAAAACCTCAAGACAACAGTTCTAAGGAGATATTGGTCGTAAGCGACAGGGAACCACGAAGTTCCAAGCAATATCCCGATCGAGGCAATGGTAAGCGCCCCGAGCGGAAGAACGACAAACCAAGGTGGTGCCCTTTCCATCAAAAGGAAAGATATGACCTTCGCAACTACCGGATTTTTCAACAAAAAATCGAAGACTACTACAACGGCAAAGAACCACTTCCTACCCTCGAAGAGGTAGGGCAAGCAAGTGGTTGTACGTAGTTGGACGACAATGAGGAGATGCCATTCCAAGATCCTGAGCATACCATCGAGCATATCTATGGGGGGTCATCGGCATACAAGTCAAAACGATAGCTTAAGGTTGTCGAAAGCAAGATAAACTCCATTGACCCTCCTCTTGTCAATAAGTTACTGAAGTGGTCGGAAGACACCATCTCATTCGAGAAGAGTGACTGCTCTTTCCCTTCCACTCGACCAGGTCATTTTTCGATTGTGGTCGAGCCCACTATCAACAACTATCGGGTAAATCGAGTGTTAGTTGATGGTGGAAGCTCGTTAAACATATTCCTTACGAGTACCCTAGACGAGTTGCAAGTACCCAGTACCAAGGTAAGACCTATTGGCCAAGTTTCTCTTCCTTTAACATTTGGTTCATCAAGTAATTTCAAGACAGAAGATCTCCTTTGATGTGGTCGATTTAGATACGACATATAACGCCATACTCAGACGACCAACTTTGGCAAAATTCTTAATGGCTACTCATTATGGGTATCAATATCTTAAGATGCAAGGTCCCAAAGGAATAATCACGATTCACTGTGATAAGAAGATGATGTATACGTGCGATCGTTGATCCCTCGAGATGGTTGGCTAGATACCAACTCGGAAAAAAACAAGGAGCAGCCTTCGACCAAGCAGTCGAAGTCGAAAGCAACACCGAAGCCGAACGACCAGGTCAAATTGGTTTCTCTGGATCCGGAGGAGCCCTCGAAGACTGTTCGCATCGGGGATACTTTCGACCCCAAATAGGAAGACGCACTCATCACTTTCCTCCAAGCAAACACAGATGTCTTCGTGTGACAAGCATCCAACATGCCCGGAGTCCACAGGGAAGTGATCGAGCACATACTAGCTTTACAGCCTGACAAAGTACCTGTAAAATAAAAATTATGAAGATTTACCCTTCATCGACGAGATGCTATCAAATCAGAATCGGAAAAGCTACTTAAAGCAGACTTTATAAAAGAAGTCGATCAACCAGAGTGGTTGGCCAACCCTATAATGGTTAGGAAGTCTAATGGCAAGTAGCGGATGTGTGTAGGCTTCACCGATCTCAATAAAGCTTGTCCGAAAGGTGATTTTCCTCTACCTCGTATCGATCAGTTGGTTGATTCTACTGCCGGTTGTGAAATATTAAGTTTTCTAGATGCATATTTTGGTTGCCATCAGATTACTATGCATCTAAAAGATGAAGAAAAGACCGTATTTATTACCCTATTTGGAATATTTTGCTATGTTAAAATACCATTTGGTCTAAAAAATGCTGGCGCTTCTTTTCAATGCTTGAAGCGATCGACTTTTTCACCTCAGCTAGGACGAAGTTTGGAAGTCTATGTTGACGATCTAGTCGTAAAAAGCATCAAGCGGCTTAATCATGTTTTCGACTTCCAAGAAACGTTCGACAACCTCAGAAAACACTGCCTGAAAGTCAATCTTGAGAAGTGTGTGTTCGGAGTCTCTTTAGGAAAGTTGCTTGCATTCCTTATCTCTGTATGAGGAATCAAAATAAATTCCAAAAAGATAAAGGCCATCGTGCAAATACGCCCTCCAACCACAAAGAAAGAAGTCCAGAAACTCAAGGATGCATGTCGGCTTTAAGTCATTTCATTACACGACTGGGAGAAAACATAATACCTATCTTCAAACTTCTAAGGAAGCACGAGGGTTTAGAGTGGTCAAAAGAGGCACACGCTGCCTTTGAGGATGTCAAGTGGTATCTTATGAGTCCTCCTATTTTGGTTTCTCCGAAGCCAGAAGAGACACTCTTAATTTATCTAGCTGCTACGCCAGAAGCAGTGAGCGCAGTACTGGTCGTAGTGCGTGAAAACATCCAACGACTAGTTTACTACGTAAGTGAAGTTTTACATGGACCTAAGAAGCGCTACTCTCGGGTCCAAAAACTTCTTTATGCCCTCCTCATATCTTCGAGGAAATTGCAAAATTATTTCTAGGCGTACAAGATAATTGTGCCTTCTGAGTTTCCCTTAGGAGTGGTCCTCCAGAATAGGGAAGCAGCGGGACGCATGAAAAATGGTCAGCAAAACTTGGGGAGTTCAACCTCTATTTTATGTCCCCAACGGTCATTAAATTCCAGATCTTGGCGGACTTTGTCACCGAATGTAAAAATGATGAACCTGTTCAGGATACCCACGACCAGTGGACGATGTACTTTGACGGGTCACTTACTTTAAGTGGCTTGGGGGTTGGGGTGGTCCTAGAATCTCCTATTGGAGAGACCTTAACGTATGTCATTCCGTTAAACTTTCAGGCCACTACCAACGTGGCAGAGTACGAAGGTTTGCTAGTTGTCATACGAGCTGTGAAAGCACTCATGATTCAATGACTACTCGTGAGAGGAGACTCTCAACTAGTCGTGAATCAGGTCAGAAAAGAGTACAAGTGATCTAATCCGACCTTGTCTTGGTACTTATCGGAGGTCCGAAGCTAGAAAAGTATTTTTCTGTTTCGAGGTACAATTTATCCCTCGAAAGGATAATTTCCTCGCAGACCAGCTTGCTCGTATGGCTTATTCTCGATCACAAGTACCAAAAGGAGTTTTCCTGCAGCAACTCCGAAAGCCGTCTCTGGTCGAAACACAAAAGACAACTCCTATTGAGACAACCTCTCTAGAATATGAGGATACCTGAATGAATCCTATCTATGAGTATCTTCAGAAGGGTACAATACCTGATGATGATCTCGAGGCGGATCTCTTATCCCGAAAGGCCAAAATGTATACTTTGGTCGAAGGAGTCCTCTACAAACAAGGCACTCAAGGGGTACTCATGCGATGCATATCGCAGAGGGAAGGACTAAACCTCCTTCATGACATACATGGGGGCGTCTGTGGAACTCATGCTTCCTACAGAACGCTGGTCGGAAAGGTCTTTCGACAAGGTTTTTACAGGCCAACAACCCTTTACGATGCCAAAGAGTTGGTTAAGAAGTGTGTATAATGCCAATTTTATAGCAGGCAGACACACCAACCGGCTCAGGCATTGGAAATAATTCCTCTATCTTGGCCTTTTGTGACCTGGGGTCTCGATATCCTAGGACCATTCCCAAAGACTTCAGGAGGTTTCGAGTTCCTTTTTGTGGCTATTGATACATTCACAAAATGGATCGAAGCCGACTGCTAGTCAGGCCACAAGTGAAACACTTTTTTTCTAGTTTTCGGTGCCGAAGCCATGCTTCCACCAGAACTAAAGATCAGATCGACATGAGTCAAAACTTTCGACGACTCTACCCAAGAACAACTATGAGCAGATGACATCAACCTACTCGAAGAGAAGAGAAATCAAGCCTTAATCCGTTCAGTAGTCTACGAGCAAGTCCTGCGCAAATACTATGATCGCAAGGTCCAACCTCGCAGCTTTGCTGTAGGTGACATGGTATTGAAGAAAATTCAATTATAGTCTAGTCGGAACAAGCTTTCCCCCAAGTGGGAAGGTTCTTACACAGTGGTCGAAGTTACATGACCAAGTTCGATACTACTATCAATGGAAGATGGACAGATTCTCTCGAACTCTTGGAACATTGACCAGTTACACAAATTTTATGTGTAACCAACCACCACAACGATAAAGTATCAAGTTCTTTCTATCTTTATTGTCATACTTTGAGTAGCGCTTCGATAATTTTTTTTGACTATCCCCTGGTCGTATGTTTTTCAACGATTTGTACCCAGCACTTCTTTACACGGGTCGAAAGGATAGGAATGTCACTTAGTCGAAGTCTTTCCTTTCTAGACGTGGTCCTGCCCACCATAAGGAACTTCCTAGTGTCGACTCGTTCCTCACTTTTGCTGCCAACACAAAGAGGTCGGGTTCAATAAACATGATCGGAATATTTTCAAGCCAACTCTTAGTACCTTAGTTTATTTTTTCATTCGTTTTGAAAAATATTCTAAGCAGGGTATACTTTGGTAATTTGTTCGACTACTCTGGGTAAACTTGACTGGTTCTAACTTGTCGGAGAAAGACACAACACATCGTGAAGTCTTTCCTCTATGCACGTGGTCCTACCCACTAGAAAGGACTTCCTAGCGTCGACTCATCACTACTCTTACGACCAATGCATGATAATCGAGATTACAAACTATAAGTTAGCCAAACATCTCTTTTTTCAGAAAACCTGTTTAACACTATTTACTTAGTTTATCTAAATAAACTAAGCAAATAGTCGAGGGCTAGGATAACGTGATTAATATGACTTCAATTCTTAGTCTTAATCTATTTTCCATTCATTATCATATGAGTTACTAACTACTCGACAAGATGATATTTCAGGAAGAAGAAATGAGCATATCTATCAACAAACTTGTCTTTGCAGGTTCCTATTACAAACTACTCTGCCGAAGGAGATCCTATCTACGTCTCCTCCGTGACCTCCTTGTTGATCGACTTCTTATTTTCCATCAACCGCTCCGCTTCTGCTTTAGAGCAGTTGAAGTCGGCTTTGACTGGTTGCATATTAAACTTGGGGTCATGAGCTTTAAGTTTTGTCAGAACAAAACTTATTCCGCTTTCGACCGCCTTCTTTATTGAATCAACTTGGTTGGTCCTCAGAGTGCTCACCAATTCTTGCAAAGTCCCGACTTGTTTTCCAATGGTACTCATGTGAGCAATTATTGTGTCTTCATGAGGAGTAACCTTCTTGGCATGTAGCTCACTGAGTACATTATTAAGGAGAGAAATATTGTCGTAACGGTTGATCCTCATCGACTTCAACTCCTCCTGAGTACAAGTCGAAGCCTCACGAATTTGTTTTATTTCGACTGCTTGCTCTGAAAAGAATAAGACAAGTCGCGGATAAAGTGACCCCTAAAGGAAAATAAAACTGATCACCAGAAAAGATTTGTTTACCTGCCGGTCGAGAATCTAACTTCTTGACTTCATCGTCATGAGAGGTAGTGCTTTTTGCATAGCGCTCCTCGCAAGACTTAACCTCCCGATCTTTTTATTTGGCGATACGAGAAATCTTGTGAACAACCATGGTCTTGTCCTTCACCTCGGTTTCGAGCTTCTCCATTTCGACCTCTTTTATGAAAAGAAATGAGGGTTAGAAAAAGAAAAGAAGGTTATAAGCGGTCTTAAGTTCAACACTTACCATTTATTTGTCCCTGCAACTTTTGGGTTGCAGAGTTGGCCTCCTGAAGCTGCTTCAGAAGGGTCTCTTTATCTTTCCTTAGCTTTTTCGTCTCGACCACGACCATGACCACGACCATGACCATGTCTGGTCGTGGGTCTTGAGCGAGCACTACTGCTCCTAGAGCCTCTGAGCTCTTCGGATGGCCATGATCTGTCTCGACCACACCAGGTCTTGGCCACATCAATGGCATCACTACCCTCGACCGCAGACACTGCTGGTGCTGCGGTTTCCTTCACAAAAGGTGTAAAACTCTTCCAGTTCTTCTTTAATTGTTGCTTGATAAAGCCACGGGAGGCAGAAATGGCAAAAGTCTTATTATCGTAGTAAAAGGGTACCTTGATCTTGGGGGCTTTGCGTTTGAGTGCATCAGCCATTTCTGCAATAGACCATGCAAAGGGCCCGGTCGGAGCAGCAGAGCTCGAGCTCGCACCTCCTTTGTTAGTGACTTTCACCAGTTGATGATTTTTGGTTGGAGGAGCCTTGACTTGCTCCATCACCGCACCAACGACCATCAATTCGACCCTTCGTCGTCTCGACAGTCTTCCATGCCTACTTTCTGCAGAAGTCAGAAAAGAAGTGTTATTAAGCGGTCGTAAGTTCTTCTACAACCAGAACCTAGTCGTAAGTTTTTCTACGATAACCCTCTAGTCGTGAGTTTTTCCACGACCATTCTCCGGTCGTAAGTCTTTCTGTGACCAGTACCTAGTCGTAAGTTTTTCTACGACTATGAGACCCTAAAGAAGAAACCAGTTCTTGATTACCTTTAGACGTTCCCTCCTATCCTCTACAGTCGAAACCACAAGGATTTGAGGAGCCGCCATGTTTGGTGGCGGGAATTTCTCACAAACGAGCTTGACATGAGCATCAATTTTCGCTTGTGAGGGATCTGCAGGAGCGAATAAACTTTTAATAACTAAGTTCGAAATCAATAGAAAGAGAGCTAAATTGAAGGATTACTTACCCTACTCGTAATCTTTGGTTGGATCTTGCGACCTCGAGTACTTCCACATGGGATGTGCTCGTTTCTTCAGAGGGCTAATGCGGCGCGTGATGAAATCCTTCACCACGTGCCAACCAGTGAGCCTCTCCTCTTCAAGTCCTTGATGGCTTGAATGTAGGAGGCAATCCGGCCAAGATTCTTGAGAGTCGAATCCCAAGAAGAAATATTCTCGGTGGCATTCCAGACGAAAGAGAGACTGTCTTCACTGGTCGTCTCCCAGTAGAACCACCTCTTCTTCCATCCCGGCCATGATGACCAGGTGAACATCTGAATGTATTCCTTCGACTTCCCGTCGTGGAGCTTCAGACTGCAGCTACCGACGACTCCCGCTAGTCGGGTCATCCCGTAAAAATACTGGAACAACTCCAAGTCGGCAGGAATCCATAGGTAGGCCTCACATAGGTATACGAACACACCTAACATTGTGATGGAATTGGGAACGAGGTTCACCAATTCCACCCCAAAATGTTCAAGCACGAGCGTGAGGAAAGGGTGAGCAGGCAATCAAAGACCACACTCACAGTACGCTTGGAAGACGGGGATCTGCCCAATCTCCCCCGATGGCAAATGTTGCCCAGAAGCCTCAACCCACTTCACAAACTTCTTCTTTGGGATCTTCTCGGCGGCGACCAGAGCTTTCATCTTGGTCGTGTCCATCCCTGATTCGGCCCACTGGGAAGCGGCTCTGGCCATCTTTCTCAAGGGGAGGAGGTTTGGAGGCGAATGATTTGGTTGGCGGTGGAGAATGTGAAAGCTTGATGAACAATTGGAGTGATTGGGGAAAAGTAATAACCCTACAATCGCACCCACAGTAAGTTTTTATAACCGCGCACTTGAGTTAGAGACGTGGCAAAACAACAGTTATCACCCCTTCAGGAACCGCGCCAATAGACAGGCCTGTGAGAGTCGATTCAGATTCGCAAATTTATCTGTTCGAGAAAACCGAGTCTGCCTCTACACCTCAAGCGAAATTACCTTCTTAACCAAGTTTTTTTCTGGTCAAATGAGATACCAGTCGGAAAGGATTTACTTTCGATTATCACACTACGACCACTTTGTAGTCGTAAGATTTTCTACGACCACCTTGTAGTCATAAGGTTTCTTGCAAACTTTTTGACCAAGTTTGTTTCTGGTCAAATAAAATGCCAGTCGAAGAGTCTTTCCTTCGACCACTATCCTATGACCATCTTCTGGTAGGGAGATCATCTACCGCTCCTTTCCCAAGTAGGTACTTTCACTTGAAGCTGGGGGTCTAGATGACGAGGATCTAGAAATCCTCATTTAATTATTTATCTGTAATCCTTATTATGAATAATGACACCATTATATGGTTCTTGAGTATACCCCTTAATGTTCATAAGGGACAAGCTGGAGCCGTAAGATCTTCTACGACTAGCTCATGATTGTAAGTTCTTATATGGCCACCTCATGGTCGTAAGTCTTTCTACGACCACTTTATAGTTGTAAGTCCTTCTACTACTAGCACATGATCGTAAGTTTTTCTACGATCACCTCATGGTCGTAAGTCCTTATATGACCAGGTCAGTTACGACCACCCTATAATCAATCAAACTTACAGACAAGTAGGCCTAATTGATTAGGGCATCTAAACAGTCAGTGTACACCATTATTCTCTAGAATAACTGCACGATTAATCTATCTGTCCTGGTGATAACTGTCTGGCGATGTGGGAACGTTACTTCTTCAACAATAATCTCCGGTAACCGCGCCATCATCTGAAGCATTGATACACCCTTTAGGCTGGAGAAATTTTTACCCAAGCACGCTATAAAAGGAGGAATCACCAGACAGAAGCAGACAAGAGAGAAAAGAGGGAAAAGAAAGAGATAATTAGGAGCACAAGATATTACATTTCAGTCTTTTACTTGATCTGTAACCAGCATACTCAATATAGTCACACAGGAGTAGCGTTGTTATTATCTCTAGAGAAGGCCCGAATCTGTATAAAATCCATGTGTCATTCTCTCTGCGTGATTTGAATCTTAGAGGCCCCCCGAATCAAACAATCATTACGTAAGTTCGGTTCTAAAACACCGATAGGTTCGAACATTTCTTTCTTAAATATCGTTGTGTGAGGTGAATAAATCTTATTGTCCAACGCTAGCTTTTTTTATGGAGCAAAAAGCTACAGTTGAACAAATGAACAATTTCGATTTTCTTATTGTGAGATAGATATCCATCTTCTTCACACGATCAGTTGTGGTGCAAAAGTTCATACTTATTCACACATGTAGTACAGAACAGTCGCCAAATTACCCTGGAAAGTCCAGATAAATCCCATATTTGATAGTTTCGTCAAGATAATTAAGTAACTGAATAGGGGTGGTGCCCGCTATGCACCGACACACTAAAAAAATTCAAAAACATTCAAAAGTATATATGTATTAGGACCAAATTGCCCGGTGTATTCATCCTATAGAAATTTTGGTCCTACACCCAAATTTCTGCATAATGCAAAATAACTTGTAGCATAGAGCATCATATCTTGATTAGCCATGTATTTATATAAATTTTGCCATACACTACAAGTCTTACTGAGTACGTAATGTACTCAATCTTGCTTAATTTGTTGTTCAGAGTTCGAGGATGAACTAGTTCCAGACGACGACGGATCTTTCTAGGGCTAGTCTCTTGTCGGTTGCCTTTGGGTTTGGATGGACATGTCGCTGAAAATTATCTACTTTTATCACTTCTACTTCCGCTGTTACTTTTGGTCACTCTGTTAATACTTGTTTTTATTTGGCCAGTGACGTAATAACTCTTAGCCACTTAAGTTATGCACAACCAGATGTTTTATTTTGTATGTATGAATGTATGGATGTGAATACTAATGTTGTGATTGTGTGTTGTAGCCATTGATCATAGGACTAGTACGGTACATACATGGGGGCTTCGGGTATTCAAAGTCCAGAGTTCGACACAAAATATCAGAGGTTAACCCCTCTGGACCATCATTTCAAAATGTCCCAAACTTATGTTCATCATGTCATCTCTTTTATCAAATTTTAGTAAATACTATAGCTTGACTAAGTAATTGTGCGATACTTGCACTCAAAATTTCCAAATTGACATTATCTATTGTCTATACCATAACCTAATGGCTACACTAGTAAGAATATTGATATTTCAAGGAGGTTCATGTATCAAGTAGGATTACGACTACCGTTATCCCCGAATATAGCAATTTTAATCGAACATACACGCATGCATAATATATTTTACAAAAAAAGTATAATAATTAAAATAGTAGGATCAACATGGTCAAATGAGGTGCTTTCCTTGCTCTGGTTGTTCTGAATACGAGGATGGAGGATCGTTGTAAAAGTCGTTCGAACAATCGATGTCTAATCAAAAGAAACGGAAGATGAATTTAGAAAAAAGATTCATAGAAACTTTTGCTTATAAACTCCAAATTGAATGATCCTACAAACTCCAAAAGTTGTACCCCTCCTGATCAGATTTCCTCTCTTTTCTGTTTCTCTCTCCATGTGTGCACAAAAGCATCGATCAGCCTACCTAGCTAGCTGCTGCTCTTCCTACCATGTAAGGGTGCTTCCTACCATGTAAGGGTGCTGAGCTTTTTACATCAAAAGTAGGGCCTCTGCTTGTTTCCAATTAAATTCTCATACGGAAAGGCTGGCGCGACATACGTATAGGTCTTGCTTGTTTCATTCAAATCAAGTGTTTTCCCTCACACAAAGTGGCCATGCACGGGGACCATGCGGCACCACCTGCACCGCACGGCCACCATGCGGCACACACCTACACAGCACGGCCACCATGCGGCATCGCTGCGCACCGCACGGCCACCGTGCGGCATCGCTTCCACCGCACAGTGATCGTGTGGCAGCGGGTACGTGTCGCTTGTTGGTTAAATCCCACGTGGTGACCGTATGGTGAAGATGTTATTTGTGTAAATATCACATGTTAGGTGTTATTTTTGCAAATACGATCGTTAAAGGCTTCAATACGGGAAAAAAAAAACTGTACTTTTGAACAGGTAGTCGTAAACCGTGCATGTTCGTTGGGGGTAGCAAAATGCCCATTAATCATGCACAGCGCAGCATAAGTAGGAGCACATTTCCCTTCCTAGTTTCGGTTCGTGTCGGGCGCATTCCATCCATCACACGATCACCCAGCGCTCACCGCCCGACCGGTAACAATAATCTCTCGTCTTCCACAATGGTCGACGCCAGCGCCGCCGCGGCTAGGCCGAACGCGTCACGCCACCGCCACCCCTCCGCCTCCGCCGTGCTCTCCCCGTCCAAACCCAACAACTCCAACGCAAATGCTGGTCAAGCTGCACCCGCCGCGCCCAAGGCCAGGGCCAAGACCGTCGCCTCCCGCTACCTCACTCCCTCCGGCAAAACCACTTCCACCTGTTCCATTTTCACTTCCAACTCCGCCTCCACTTCATCCTCCACGTCCAGTACCACTTCCTCCCGCTGCCCCGCGTCCCCGGCCTTGAGGCGGCCCGCCTCTGCCGCCGAGCGGTCGCGTCCAGTACCGCCCACTGCCGACGCCGCGGCTGCCAGTGGGAGCGCCGCCACGACAAGGACCCTCTCGGTCGCGTTCCAGAGCCCCTCCTACTCATTGGACACCAGCAAGGCCAGGCCCGTGCCGCCTGCCGCGGTGGCCGCTATCACGCCGGAGAAGAGGAGATCAAGTGCAGTCCGGTGGCCGGCGTCGGCGAATGCGGCGCTCTGTGGGTTCCACGGCGGCGCGCTCACCAAGAGCCTGGACTGTGGTTCGAACAAGGAGGAGCCGGCCGCCGTCTTAGCCGCCGTGCGGCTGTTAGCGTTCAGGGAGACGCCGCGGCGCGCGTCGGTGGAAGGCGCGGAGCACCTGCAAGCGCTGTCCTCAAACACGGAGAGAGCGTCGCCCGCCGGCTCGCAGGACGGCAGCGGCGCTGGCATCGCCTCCGGAGCGCGCCCGTCTCCGAGGAGCATCTTGAGCTCGTCAGCGCGGTTCTCGCGTGATGCCGTGGGGAGCCGCTCCGACCGGTTCACCGACAAGGTCACCCCATTCTTGTCACGGACCTCCGTGGTCGCCTCGTCGTCTCCAACGACGGAGCCGATGAAGAAAAAGTCACTGTTCAACGGCTTGATGTCTTCGCCGTTCAGTAGGCCATCGCTTAGGAAGCCATCACCGAGTAAGGCAGTTGCCAGTTCGCTGAGGCGGACGGCGAGCCCATCCCCGGTGACGAGCTCACCGGGAGTTCCTGGCCTTGCCGTGAAGATGCAGGGTAAGGGTTCTACTGATTGCAATCTGGAAGGTGACATTAGGAGGAAGGCTTCTGGAGTTTCCAAGGCCGAGGATGAGCACCTGTTGAGGGTACTGTACAATCGGCATTTGCAGTGGCGTCGTGCGAATGCGCAGGCGAGCGCCGCGCTTTCTTCGCAGACACGGGCTGCAGAGGTGAGTGAGCGTGACAAAACTTGTGATAAAGAATTGTAGGCTCAGATTGTAGATATTGTCAAAATTGTAGTTGCATTGCATATGACGAAACTTGTCTCAAGTTGCTGTGATTCTTCTTTGGTTATGACAGAAATACTTGTGTGGCGCATGGATTGCTATCCTAGGGATGCACAAATCTGTTGCCCTTAGAAAGTTCCAGTTACAGCTACTTGGAAACAATTGCAAACTCATGGCAATTCTGAGGGGACAAGTAAGAACTGAACTGTTCTATTGCCTCTTTTCGCCTTTCATACAAGTCAGTTCTTCATTTATTCAATTGCAGTGGCCTTCGTTCTCATGATTCATGACATAGAAAAATGCATTTTTTGACGGTTGGACATTAGTAGTCTCCGCACCAGGGTTCTTTCTTTCAGATAGCTATAGGAATGCAAGCTTCCGTACACTATGCCATTCAGATGCGTGTTCCTTGCTTGTCCAAATGATCAGAACATGGCTCTTTCTTACGCATAGTTGTAAAGTTGAAAAATCAGCTCGGATCACTTATATGTAACAGTAGTCACAACTGATTATATGGACTCATGGAGTTGTACTAACTAGCATAAATGCCTAATGGAAGGGTCATGATTCGGCCCATGAAAAGATTATCCTTAAATCAACCATAATGTCAACTTAAATCTAGCACACCCTTGCTTGCTCATCTCTGGCCCTACAGGAGCAGCTAACTATTCAGCAATGACTTCGAAGACCTTTTATCAACTGTCTTTTTTTTTACATCTGATAAACTTACATAACACAGATGATACATCTGGAAGAATGGTCCTTATTGGAGAAGAAGTATGATAAATCTTTATCAGGAACAGCTGAAGCTCTGAATGCTACCATTTTGCGCCTTCCTGTCTGTGATGGAGCAACGGTTGGAAATCTGATAAAACATAGAAATATCTTTTCCATTTTGCTTTCCAGTTGGATATCATGTTTCTCATTACAACTTTATATTTTGCAGGCGGATATCCAATCTGTAAAAAATGTTGTTGGCTCTGCAATTGATGTCATGCAGACCATAGGAAACTCAATAAGCACTCTACTGTCTAAGGTGCCGTTTTATATAGGATTTTGGCGTGTTAGTTTTTTTTGGAAATGTATATCATAGTTATATAATGATATATACACCTGCAATGGTGCTGAGATATGGTGAAAGATATGCTGGGATTCTGCATTGGTTGTTTTTGGCCTGAAATCACCTGCCACTTTCTGCAGTTAGCCCAGACAAATGTCTTGGTGTCACAGCTCTCCAGAATTGCCATTCAAGAACACGTTCTAATGGCGCAGTGCAGAGAGTTGATGTCCACAGTAGCATCAATGCACGTAAGTGGTACATACAGCCTGATCAGATTCAGCTCTGATCTAATCTTTAGGCAATTGTTGCTATTCTAACTGCTTCCAATTAAATCTTGCTGAAACAGGTGAAGTACTGTAGCCTACAAGGGCAAAGGGTACAGCTGAGTAGCTGACCCAGAGAACGCTAAGGCGTTTCTAGTTCAGAGTCTTCAGGCTACTCTCCCCAACTAGCTGTAGTTGGTAAAGAACAGTTTGCTAAATGCCTTTGGAGTTGTTAGGAATACAGGGAAGGCGACTTATATATGGCTAAGGGCCAATACATAGAGTACACACTAAAGACAATTCGGTTCTGAAACTAAACTAGAACATTTATACCCTTATCAGGATTCAGGAGTGATAGGAATCTTGTGAAGCAGTCTGCTTGGCTCATCAATTTCTAAAAAAAAACTGCTTGGCCCACAGCTCACTGACTCAAACCTTTTGTTCTGGTGCTCAGTCTAGATTCTGGTGGATGGCTACTAGCTTAGTTTAGCTATAAATATTAAACTACATACAAATGTATCATTTTGGTAAAAGTAAATACCAGACGTAAACAACAATTAATCAATCTCTTCAGCAAAAAATTGCAACTCATAAACAGCCAGTGCAAGCACTTTCTGACGCGGCAGCTACATTTTCCATAAGACAGGTTCAGATAAAACGAAATACTTGAGCACGAAATTGCAGGAACGGTAAATAAATAGAACACACAACGGGGATAGATAAGGATTATGTAGAACAATATTCAAACCAAGCAACTCTGCGGGGCAGTAAGAGCACCAGGGCTGGATGAACATTTTATTGCATAGCTTTCCCAGAATCTTCAAGTTCAAAAGTTCCTGTAGAGATCGTCCCGGATCACAGTAGAGCTGAATACATTCAGCAGTTAAAAATAGCAATCATTACAGAGTGAAACACACCATATGACTGATCAAAGCAACTCTTACAACTGAAGGAAGCTAACAAACGGACCAATAGGACACATCAACTCAGCTATCACAATTATACCGGAGCTCTCTGCATGACTGAGCCATAGCTCCTGAGTCCTGACAGTGAAGGTAGCTGACGCTTCTTCATGGAGAGCTTCCTGTGTGGAGCTTGAAACTTGAGTAACATCGATACTGTGTTCATTTGCTGTAGTTATTTCCAGTGCAGGTAGCAGTGGCAGTCCATCTTGCACACCTGGTGCTGGAGGAGCTTGTAACATCCTCATTTTTTTGCAAATAAGATTCAAAATCAAAATTTGGATTTCAATTTTTTAAATCTTCAAAAACTCGAACCCTCACCTCGGGTTGGCCCGCCTCGGCCCGGTCTCCGCCCGCCTTGGCCCGGTCTCCCGCCGACTCGCTCGTGCGCCGCACACCACCACCCTCTTCCCCCAATCTCTGGCCTTCTCTCTCCTCCTTTGTCACCTCTCCGCTTCCGCCGCCGACAAGCCACCAGCGCAACGCCTCCCCGCCCAGTCGCACCACCGCGCCTCCTCCCCAATCCCCCTCCTCTGCGCCTTCCTGCTCCCGTCCCCTCACCGCCCATCCTTGCCAATCCCTTCGCCGTTTCGTCCTGTCGCGTCGCCATCATCGGCCCTCCCGCCTCCGTGTCGCCTCCTCCTCGCCCAGTCCCGTCACCACCCTCCCTCGCTAATCCCCTCTGCCGACGCTGCCTCGGGACCGCGTGTGCGCCTCCCACCCTCTCCCCCTTCCCCTCCTCCTCCGCCGACTATATAAGTAGCCGGGCCGCCTCCCCTCTCCTCCCTCCTCCCCCTCCACCTCTTCACCTCCTCCAGCGCCGTCACTTTGTCTCCTTGGAGCCGTCGCTGTCGCCTCCTCCGCCTCCTCCTTCGTCTCCAGCTCCGGCGCCCGACCCCGGCTTCGCCTCCGGCCTCCTCCTTCCGCCTCGGCTCGGCCTCACTTGGCGCGCCCTTTCTCCTCCACCTCCGGCCCGGCTGCCCGCTCCGGCCTCCTTCCTCCGCCTCCGGCCGCCGTGTGTGCCCCTCCCCCCCGCCTCTCCCTCTCCTCCCGCGCTCCCTATCCCTCTCTCTCTCTGGCGCGAGAGCGAGGCGTCGCGTAGGGCGACACCGTCATTTTTATCGCCACCGTGACAAATTGGGCCCTTGTGTTGTGCCTATGGCCAGGTGGGCAGAATGTGATCTTAGTGGACCCCACGGTCGTCTTGGCGTGGAGCGAGCACAGTCTTTGCCACGTGTCATGTCGTGAGAAAAATCCAGATTTTCTGATTTAGTTTTTATTTGAAAAATCTGTTAAAAAGCTTCAAAAATCTGTATCTTTTTCTGTATAACTCCAAAAATTATGAAACCAGTTTCTAAAATTTTCTAAAATCAAGATCTTGCTAATGGCACTGATCTTTTTTATTTTGGAGTTCATTTATGATGAGTTTGGTATTTATTTGCTCTCTCTGTTGTTGTGTCTTTTTCCGGTACATTCGTCCGATTAGGGTTCGAAGACGCGGGAGACCTCAACTTCGATCAAGCTCAAGAATACTAAGACCTCGCTGCCTTTAACCAAGGCGAGTCAATACTTTGATTATTCTGAGCCTACATTTTATGCAAATTATGTTCATTTAAAATATCAAAGTTGCATGCTTTAATTTTGTAATCAATGATATGTTAAAGCTTAATGTAGTTAAATACCCATTTGCTGATTAATTACTTATTAAGCCATCCTTTGATAATTGAATCCAGTATTCTTTGTCACCTTAGTAATTATGTGATAAATACTAGCCTAGGTTGTACTTAATCGACATGCTAGTCTTGCTTAAGTACCGGGACAATAAATGTCCCAATCATCATCCTTTAAACATGAAAAATGGTTTTGGGCAGACATTGGATGTAGATGACTGATGTGTTGCGTTAATTGGTTTTCCTCCCCAAAATCCTAAACGACTTGCTAGTACCACATCTGGACGGATGGAAAGAGTGGTGGGTGCGGACGTAGCATGAGAATGGTTGGTATGTGGTATGAACCGTCCAGATGAATTAAGGACTTAATCTTGTCATGACCTCCTGTGTAAAACAAGTACAACCGCAAGTCTGCAAATTGCAACTTGGCTTAGTAAAATTATTGAACCCTGAATATCATCCCACAACTGGTGTTTAGAAGTGTGCAAGCGGCAGGACGTATGCTAGCTTGAATGGGACACCGAAAACGGTGAAGTTATCAGCTGCGCTAGTCGTTATGGTAAGCATCCTGCACAACTTATGGAATTGGCCATAGGGGTGAGATGACGGAAGGGGCAATGTAGTTTGAAACGTTACTGTGACGATCGCTCAACTACATGACTAAGGAATCATGTGGGGTAACGAATATGATTATCTCTTGTGGGTACAGTGTACAACCTCTACAGAGTCTAAACTGTTTAAACAGCCGCGCCTACGGTCAAAGGCGGACATGGGAACTTAACCTGAGTTAGCTTTATTTCAAAAACCTTTGTGGGTGGAATGAAAATGTGGTGGGCTCATCCAGCCCTTGTTTTCGATTTTTCCTGGGTAGCCTTACCCAGTGTTGATAATCGGTGGATGTAACCGCTATCAAAATTAAGCATGAGGTGGAGGTGACATCTACTGTTATTTAATATTGCACTTATTCTCTTTAATGAAAATACAATTTGTTTAAAATGCTAAGTCATAGGGATTTGTACTTATGATAATTGAAAATATTGCTTTAGCAAATAAAAGAACCCGAGCCATCCTTGTTAAGCCTTGCATGTATACTATTGCATACCGTGTGTTAGCTCGCGAGCACGGTAGTTGTGCTCATTCTCGCTCTTTCCCCAAACCCTCAGAAGCAAGAAATATTGGAGATTACGACTTCTACGAGGAATCAGATGTCTGAAGACCCAGAAGTTCTTGAAGCATAGTTTAGTCCTTAGTTGCTGACTCCGCTGGTACCTAGGTGCATCTTATATTATCTGAGTTTTCGGGTAATATCGGATATACACAGGTTTCCCCAGTCGCTTGCCTGTGGAGAAATGTGCCATCACCCTTTTTGCTTCTGTTGTCGTTTCCGCTACTTTTATGATGTAATCATTTGGCATGTTCGGCTTTTATTGTAAAACTTGACCTGATGCGGCCTATGTAAACTCTGATGTGTTAAAATTAATGAATAGTGTGGTTTTAAGCCATGTATAAAATGATTCAGTGATGTATTTGTTAGTGCTATCTACTGATCCAGGGAATAACACAGTGTATTCGCAGAGAATTCGGGATTAAAAAATCCGGGTCCGACAGAGCTTGCAAGGCAAAGCACCCATCAGTGATCCTGGAACAAGCATAACACGACGAGCGGCAGAGTTGAAAACATTCCATTAGGAAATGCATTGTAGTCGCTCTACTCATCCAACGAGGAAGAAGATCCATCACAGGTTTACGCCTTAAAGGGGGGACGATGGAACCAGAGTCGAGCATTGGAACCAGCTGCAGATCACTGCTGGATATTTTCTCCAGATGACCACCGGGTGGAGCAACTCGCCGCGGCAACCACCTCGGTGGACGCGCCTGAGCCATTTCCTCCTCCTTCGCCGGTCTTCCCATGGAGGCGCCGATGAGCGAGGGCAACGTCTCCGGTAAAGGGCTACAAATTAGGCGGACACAACCAGTTTTAGGCCTGTACCTTGTTGTTTTGTGGCCCGCCTGTTTGTTATTTTACCTGCTTCACCTTTCTGTGAGCGGATGTAACATTTTTTCCCCTGCAGAATCTACCTACAATCGGCTAATACTGAAATGAGATATTACTGTACTAGGGACCTGTGCGCGCATTTGCGCGCTCGTTGTATGTAGGAGCACGAAGAGAGACAGAGGTTTGCCACCTTGTAGAAACTTTTCAGATGGGTTTACATCCACACTGTAAAAGGTAATAAAAGATTTTCAGATATAATAATTACTTTTATGCATAATGAGATTTAGCGCGAAGGACAGCGTGGCTGGATCTTGCATAAACAGGAAACGAAGAAAAGTTTTACAAAGAAAAGGGACCTCATATCCCAGATAATTAAACTTTGTGTGTATTGAGATTTAAAGATCTACAACCTATTGACGCAGCATTACCTGGTCATGTACCAGAGATAATCACTGATGTCTCTCATGACATTAACCCGCTCAAGTAGACCAGTTGTGGTGAGCAGCGGAGCAGCTGCCAATGAATCAACCTCCTCATCATACCTCTCCCACATCATTGAAGAGGCCCCATCTGCTCACATTTGCATTTCAGATGTCTGAACGCCAACCTGTAGAGATGGTAACAGTTTGAACCAGCTAAGCAAACTCATCATATAGTGGATCGAAAAAAAAGACCAGAGTGTGACATCATGCCATACTGGGATAAGCACAAGTCAAACTCACCGGTGCAGTGTTAAAAACAACATTTTTGCAATCAGGAAGGATGCTGATTGACCAAGGTGGAAGGCTGTAATGATCATTGTTGAATACAACTTTTGCATAAGAGTTAGAATTGTAGTTCGCAAGGAAAGCTGCACAACCAGATGGAGATCGGAAGACATGGGCCTGAAGTATAGGTATTATATGTAAATGACACATCAAGCCATATATGATATACACTGAATTGAGGGGAAAGGGCAATCAAGGCAGGTCTCTTGCATATTTCCAAGGGAAGTCACGGCCGAATCAACAGAAACCAATGTCATCCGGCTTCAACCATACACCAAGAGTTGCTCATATCCAATCGGCCACGTAGTGCGCCACAAGCATAAGATCTGAAATCACCAGTTAAAATTTACCAAATTCTAGACAAAGTGGCACATGCTTTGTAGTATCAACCTCCTGTGTCCGCAACAAAGACAAGGTCTTGACACATCTCCAGGATTCATCGAAGCTGTTTCAATCAGACTCCGCGCCCACCCGTAGGAACTATACACAAAGATGCGCTTTCTGGACTCTGTATATGGACATCCTTGAAAACCACTCACTAACCAAGATTATAGCATGTAAAAATTGAAGTACCAGGTTTTGGATATCCTTATGCTGAAGGTATATCACTAAATACAAAGCCAGAAGGGCACGAGGAATTTTTGCATGGTCCCAAAGCGAAAGCGTCTGAAGCGAGAAGTGGCGTGCGTGGCCGCTCTGAAGCGAGAGCGTCTCCATCCGGGCGGGGAGACGAAAGAACGGGGTACATGTCGAGTGTGCGGAGGTCGGCGAAATGTCGGTGCATGGCGGCCTCCTCTCGGGCGACGGCAAGCGCGGTTTTGTTGGCGTTCTTCTGCGCGCTGTGCGGAGGCGCGTCGCCGGCGACGAAGAGCGCCCCTATCTCCTCCCGCACCGTCGTGTTCCCTTTCTTCCGTGAGAGGACGGGAGGGAAAAGGTGAAGGAGGCGCCGACAGCGTCCTAGGGTTCGGCAGTACGGGAACTCAGGAGCGGCGACGACAGCGTGGAAGGCGGGGAGGAGTGAGCGGTGGCGGAGGCGACGGCGGGAGAGGAGACGGGGAGGAGGGAGCGGTGGCGGCGGCGACGGCGGGAGAGGAGACGGGGAGGAAGCGGGCGCGAGAGGCAAAGAAACGAGAAGACGCAGAGCGCTGGGGAATAAAGAGAAGCGCGGAGCAACCGAGGGAGCGACGCCGCGAAGGGACGCGAAGGAGCCGCAGGTGCGCAAAACCAAAAAAATATATATATAATCGAAGGGCTGCGAAGGAAAGCCGCGCGGGATCGGACGGGGCAGGGAAAATCGGGCGACGTGGACGCTCTCCCTCGCGCGAAAACTGCGCCCATTTACCCTTTAGGACTAGTAGCCCGGGGCGCCCTTGGGCGCGCGTGTTATGAGGATGCTAGAAAAACAACAGTTTGACGACGGCGTTATTTGCATGTTCAGACTTTGATCAATGAGTTTTATATGACAGTGAGAAGTGGTTATAGCAATTCTCTTTACTCTTATAAAAAAATAAACAAAGCTATATAGTTCTTCTATTATATCATATGTAAGTTCTTTTGGTATCTATTTTTGTGTCATGTTTTTTTAAGGTGCCCATTCTCAACATTTATCGAAGATGAAAACAAGAGCATTTTACTGAAAATGAGAACAAGTTATATTGAAGGAGCATACAGACAACAGCATAGTCCATCGGCATACTGAAATAGGAACTTTTTTTTACAGGAAAACTCCTATCTGGTTGCTGCACATTATTCTCCATGGCAGGTCCCAGTGAGTAACTACACGATGACTTCATCTCAACGCTCCTCTCTCAGTAGGGGACAATATGATCAAGCGGAGGACCGATCAACACCAAGACCCCCTCGTAGGTTCCGATCAGGAAATCACGAGGGAAGACGGCTCTTCACAGCAGCCACTCCTCCTCCTTATCAAGAGGAACAACCACTTGATTTAGGTGATCACAGGTATCGTCTGAACCAAGCAGTTGGTCAAAGACGTTATCATAATATCCATGACCGAATTGGGACACCGGATCCCCAACTGATTATAATCTGATTCCTTTTCAGAGAAGGCACCACGATTCCATTACGGGCTGTCAAGCATTTTCGGCAGGCCTCCAAGCTGTTCGTTAGCCGAACAGATTCCGACCAGCCAACATAGAAAAGTTCAATGGGACCCAGAACCTATTAGAATTTCTTCAAATTTATACTACCACCATCAAAGCTGCCGGTGGTAATGACAACGTGATAGCAAATTACTTGCCCACTGTCCTTGAAGGGTCTGCCCGCTCGTGGTTTCTTAGCCTTTTGGTCGGATCTATCTATACTTGGGAGCAGCTCCGCGATACTCTGATCGTCAACTTTCAAGGGACGTATGACGGTCTCAGGAAGGAGGATGATCTTCACCGGATGAAGTAAAAAACCAACGAAACTCTTCGACAATGTATCAATAGATTCAGTCAGGTTCGAAATTCTATCACAGACATCGTAGAATCTTCTGTCATTCAGGATTTTAAAGCTGGGCTGAGAAATTGCCGGTTTACAGAGGATATTGCAATAAATCCTCCACGAACGACCGTCGAACTTTTCGACATGCAAACAAGTATGCAGCCGGTAATGAAACAGTTGAATGGTGCGATGCTATTGATCGAAAAGATATAAATCCCCAGTCAAGCCTGGAGAAGTAGGAGAAGAAAAGCAAGAAGTCTCTCAAGAATAAGAAGAATCGCAAGCCCGATAACAAGGAAGTCCTTGCGATTACTAAAAAGTTTACCAAGGGTAAGAGAGACTTCACTTGTCGGAACAAAGGCTAAGGCTTCGACCAACGATTGATTACAAGAAAAGTAAGAAGTGGTGTCCACTTCACCATGCAGCAGGCCATGATTTGCACACCTGCCGAGCCTGGCAAAAGAAACTGGAGGATTACTACTCAGGTAAAGATCCCTTCCCCTCCATAACAGAACTCGGAGAACCGAGCTCCAAGAAGGACAAAGATGACGACGAAGAGATGTAGTACCAGGAGCCGCAGCACACAGTTGATATGATTTTTGGTGGATCCTTCTCGTACAAATCAAGACGTCATCTGAAGGCCGTGGAATGAGAGGTGAACCTTGTCGAGTCTCCAATCACTATCCAACCGTCTAGGTGGCCGAAAACTATAATCTCCTTCAACAAAGAAGACCGCCCCGTCCCGTCAACTCAACCAGGTAGGTATCCTATCGTAGTTGAACCTACTATTAACAATTGTAAAGTTAATCGAGTCTTAATAGATGGAGGTAGCTCTTTAAATATTTTATTTATGAGAGCATTAGAAGAGATGCAGATTCCCAAGTCTAATGTAAAGCCAGTGAAATGTCTTCTACAACATAGTTCCTGGTTCTACCGCTAAATCGACAGGACAACTATCCCTACTGGTTACGTTCGGAAGATCGAACAATTTCTGAACAGAAAAGGTTTCATTTGATGTGGTAGATTTCAAAACCGCATACAATGGAATTATTGGTCATCTGGCTTTAGCAAAGTTTCTAATAGACACGCACTACAGTTATCAAAGTTTTAAAATACCAGGACCAAATGGAGCTATCACGGTTTGAGGAGATCAAAAATGACTTATGCATGTGATCGAAAATCCTCACAACTGGTCGATAAGCTTTCGACCAGAGAAACTAATCCGCCTACCATGCAGGTCAAGCACTCGAGGCCAAAGATAGCCCCAAAGTCTTTCGACCAGACCAAGGAGGTACCACTCGGCAAAGGTGCTCCTCTGAAAGCACCAACGCACTGTCTGGCTTAAGAAATGCTAATGTGTCTGCCCAAAAGGTATTGGTCGGGGCAGGACTTGACTCCAAATAGGAAGAGTTGCTTATCTCCTTCCTCCGAGCAAACCAGGACGTATTCGCCTAGCAGGCGTCCGACATGTCCGGAGTCCCCCGGGAAGTGATCGTGCACAGGCTAGCTCTCCAGCCTGACAAAAAACCGGTCAAGCAGAAGTTAAAATATTTCGCACCTAATCGGAAGGAGGCAATCCAGTCGAAGATCGACAAACTTCTCAAGGATGGATTCATTTGTGAAGTCGACCACCCAAAGTGGCTCGCTAACCCTGTAATGGTTAGAAAAAGCAATGAGAAATGACAAATGTGTATTGACTTCACATAAAGAAATTTAACAATGATCTTAATAAAGCTTATCCACAAGACATTTCACAAAAGTGAGGCCCTTGGGCTCAAGGATGACTTTCCAAGCTTTTTGAGTGGAGGTCTTCCATAAAGCGTTTTCATTGATCAACTTATAGACTCTACTTTGTGGTGTGCGTTGTTAAGTTTTTAGATTCGAATAGTTTTATCCTGCAGGTGTACCAATTTCCCACACGCTGATCGCTTTTGCCAAGCTATTAAGCACACTTAGGGTACCACGAGACGCTTCCAGTGAATTAATATGAGTAAAGATGATGAAGAGAAAACTTCTTTCATCACTCTATATGGCACTTACTACTATGTTAAGATGTCATTTAGTCTCAAAACAAAATAACAAAGCACGAGGCCGGACATAATGGAGTAGTAGTAAGATGTGGTGATCAACATCATCGACTAAGTCGATGACCGCCAATACTACCGATATCTAAGCATTTCTAAGCAATTTCCAATCGCGACTTTTCAAACATTGATGCAAAAAGACATTTAATCATCAAATAAGTCAAAATCCGATAAGAACAAATAAAATGCAAGGACTCAACAACAAACTCTTCTTCAAAATTTCAAAATCTTACCAAGCTAGGTAATCGGTTTATAAAGAGTTTAGCAACAAGAATCAATTGATTTAGATTCTTAATGCTAAAGATACGACCAAGAGAAGGTCTTACGACCAGCGGTGGTCGAAAGCGTAACCTACGACCAAACCATAGTCGTGGAAGGATTTACGACCGATAGTGGTCGTAGGTACACGCCACGTATACTTATGACCCTGACATAGTCGTAGTATGACTTACGACGCAGGTACAGTCACGACACAACATTCGATTGGGTAAAGGCCGCAGAAGGACCTATGACCATGCCATAGTCGTAGTGAAACTAACGCCTACGGGGTGATTGTAGGAGAACTCACAATCACTCGATAGGCCTTTCCTTACAAATATAAGGTCCGGGACTACGCGACGATATTTACCCATCAATAAATCGCATCCGGCCGAATCGACCAAACTACGATGGATCGGTCGGAATTTCGACCACGAGACAATACCACCAAGGGCGGGGTTGAGTGGGTATGGCTCGGAGGACTCCGAACGAATGGTACCAAAAGAAAACGAAACACGCTCGAGCTCCTACAGGCAATGCGGACTTACTTGAGCCAAGAACGCCTGAGACCCACTGAGCGGCTCCGACGACGAGTATCCGAACGGCGGTGGTAAGGTTCTCGCTAGGCCACGACTGGGCACAGAGAGAACCAAACCGCGTGAGAGTTAAGCTTCAAAGAGTAAAGGGAAGCAGAGGGGCGAAGACTTGAAGAAGAAAACCCCACCGCACCGCTTCCCACCAAACTCCACACTCAACAATGTCGCTCAAGAGTGCGAGGGACTACACTCGCAAGATGGCGAATGCTAGTGGAGCTGCGAAGTGCTAAAGGAAGCTAAGGGTGAAGCACAAAGGAGTTTAAATAGGGCGATGGCAGAGAGCAACTACCGGATTTTTCCAATGGGTCAACACCGCCATGAGAGCACTTGAGGGCGATAGGAGCGATGGGTCATGGCCTCATCGAGGTAGGAGTGCGACAAACCATTTAATGCGCGCAGAGCTAGCCGCTTGAAGGTGGACATAGCGTGGATCGCACGCCATCGCTTTATCTTCTTCGCGCACGCAATGGCAGGAGCTCACGCACGGACAGAGGAAGGAGACGACTCGCTGGTCGCCGATTGAAACCAAGGTCGAGCTAGCTCGAGTGGTCACGACGCCTCCGCTGCTCGGCCCGTCGAAGACCGCTCGATGCCGATCCAACTACCGAGTTAGACCGGTGGTTTGCAAGGGCTCCACCGTCCGGCCGGGTCGAAGACCGCTCGACACCGATCCAACGGCTCACGACCCGCCTGCCCCAACGCACTGTGTTGGTACAATGAGTGGCGGGACGAGTCCAAAGGCTCGAGCCCGAGCCCAATTCAAACTACGGAATAAAGGCAAAACCCGTTAGGGTTTGATTTGAACAACCGATTTTTGAGGAACCATTTAAGGTATCAAGCAAGCTCCAAATCTTACGAGATTTTAACTGAGATTGCCGACAACCGAGGAACCTCTCATAAAATCTTCAGAGGTTCTTACCATCGAATCTTCCTCCGTAAATTTCGAAGAGGAGAAATAGGGTTTGACCGAATTTGACTTGCCCCCAAGAATTACCAAATAATTTTTAACAATCATGAGATAATTCAGAGGTGTTGCCAAGGCTCCCTAGAACTCAGGAAAAAAAATACTTCCAGGGGTTTGGCATGAGACCAACGCCAAGGAGGCTTTTGATTGGAGTCGAATGAGGATTTAGTTTTGATTTTCTATAATTCTTCTCAAAAGAACTACGATGCAAGAAAAGTTTTAATTTCTCCTGATTTTCTTACATTTGAACCCAAATCCATTTTTGGGATGTTACAGGCACTTACTGCTATGTTAAGATGTCATTTAGTCTCAAAAACGCTGGTGCGACTTTTCAAACATTGATGCAAAAAACATTTAATCATCAAATAGGTCAAAATCCAGAAGTTTACGTTGATGACTTGGTTGTGAAAAACATCGACATTAGCGACCATATTTCTGACCTGCACGAGACTTTCAATAACTTAAGAAGGCATAACCTTAAGTTAAATCCAGAGAAGTGTGTGTTTGAAGTTTTTTTGGAAAGCTTCTCGGATTCCTAGTTTCAGCTAGAGGTATTGAAGCAAACCCAGTAAAAATATCGACCATCGACCAGATGCGCCCTTCGACCACAAAGAAGAAAGTTCAAAAACTAACAGGATGTATGGTAGCGTTAAGTCGTTTCATAGCACGGTTAGGTGAGAAAGGATTACCCTTCTTCAAACTTCTTCGGAAACATGGAAGTTTCGAGTAGACTAAGGGAATAGACGATGCCTTTGAAAAACTTAAGAAGTACTTTACGATTACCCCGATCTTAGTTTCTCCAAGATCAGGAGAAACATTGCTGATTTATGTGGCTTCAATGCCGCAAACAGTCAGTGGTGTCTTGGCGTAGAACGTGACAACGTCTAACAACCAATGTATTACATAGGCGAAGTCTTATATGGACCAAAGGAAAGATACCCACATGTACAAAAGTTGTTCTATAGTCTCCTTATATCTTCAAGGAAACTAAGGCATTACTTTCGAGCCCACAACGTGGTCATACCAACCGGATATCCCCTTGGTAAAGTTCTTAGAAATAGAGAACCATCAGGACGAATAGAAAATGGGATCTTGGGGCGTTGGACCTCCATTTCATCTCACGAACAACAATTAAGTCCCAACCAATAGCATAATTCATTGCCGAATGGAACCCTGAACCCACCCAAGGGCCCGAGTACGAACACCACGACGAGTGGATAATGTACTTTGATAATAATGTCTTTCTTGAATTTCACCCTGATTATTTTCTGGTTTAAGGATCAGTTAACGAAGAAGGTGCTTCTTCAAGGTAGATGTGTGCGCGGCCTCTACCCCCTAGATACAAGAATCTCTGTTGGAGCAAAAGAAATCCTCTCAGACACTATAATCACTCAAGAACAATGGCATAGTCATTTAGGACATCCATCTTTTTAAGTTGCTCAGCAAGTTCTTAGGTTAAATAATCTCTCTTGTTCCAATGCCTCAAATAATGTATCCATTTGTGATGCTTGTCAACGGGCAAAAGGACATCAGCTACCCTATACAATTTCCAATACATTCTCTTCAGTTCCCTTAGAGCGTGTGTTCTCTGATATTGTATGGGGTCCAGTTATTCCCTCAATTAGTGGTTTCAAATATTATTTGAGTTTTGTCGATGATTTTAGCAAGTACACATGGATCTATATCTTGAAAAATAAGTCTAATGTCATGAAAACCTTCATTCAGTTCCAAACCCATGTTGAGGGAGCTCTAAACCGAAAAATTATATGCATGCAAATAGATTGGGGTGGAGAATACCAAAAATGAAATTCTTTCTTTAGGCAAGTTGGTACAACCCATCATGTTTCATGTCCTTATGCTCATCAACAAAATGGTTCTGCTGAGCAAAAACATCATCATATTGTTTAAATTGGGTTCTCCCTCCTTGCACACTCGTCCATGCCAATTAAATTCTGGGATGAAGCTTTTCAAAGGACTAGTTTTCTTATCAATCATCTTCCTAGTAAGGTCATAGATTTGTCAACACCTATAGGGCGTCTATATGGTAGAAAACCAAATTATTCCTTTTTGAAGACATTTGGTTGTGCTTGTTGGCTAATCTTCGACCCTATAACTCCAGAAAACTCCAGTTTCGATCTAAACATTGTGTTTTCCGTGGTTATAGTCTTGTTCATAAGGGTTACAAGTGTTTGAATCCTGACACTGGCCGTGTCTACATTTCCGAGATGTTGTGTTTGATGAGGGGGTGTTTCCTTTTGCATCAACATCTCATGTTCCTGTGACTCGTGTCCTTACTTAGGCACTTCAATTTCCTTCATTGCTCTCTGTTCCAGTTTCAACCACTCTCAACTTGGAAGATGGGGGTGATTATATGGCTAATGAGCTTTCTGCAGCTTCTTCTGGTGTTATGTTACAGCAATCAGCTCTCGGAGATGTTCATGGTATTGGAGATGCTTACAGCAGCAGCAGTGATGCAACTAGCAGCGATTCAAGCAGTTCTGAGACTCACGGCAGTAGCACTCACGACAACAGCAACAATACTTCACTTGTGCCTTTGCCACCATCGCCAGCTGCCCCAACTCCAGTCATCTTACCAGGAAGAACCCGATCAAAGAACAATGTTTTTCAACCCAAGATCTACACAGATGGTACAGTGCGGTATGCTCATAGTGTTGTTCATGAACCCATTTCTCATTTTGTAGCATTAGAAATCCCAGAATGGAGAAAAGCTATGGATGAGGAGTATGATGCATTGATCAAGAATCAAACATGGCATCTAGTTCCTTCTCACCGTGATCAAAACTTGATTGATTGCAAGTGGGTTTTCAAACTTAAGAAGAAAACAGATGGGAGCTCGCCTAGTTGCGAAGGGATTTAAACAGAGATATGGGATTGATTATGAAGATACCTTTAGCCCTGTAGTAAAACCTGCAACTATTCATCTTATTTTGTCACATGTAGTCTCTAGGGGTTGGAAATTGTGACAACTTGATGTTCATAATGCATTTCTTCATGGTATTCTGGAAGAGGAGGTCTTTATGAAGCAACCACCAGGTTATGAGGAAAAGAAACATCCAACTTTTGTTTGTAAGTTGGATAAAGCTCTTTATGGGCTTAAGCAAGCACCTTGAGCGTGGTATTCTCGGTTGAGTGCTAGGCTACAAGAGTTGGGTTTCATTCCATCTCAAGCTGACACATCATTGTTCATACACAATGAGAGAGGAGTTGTGACATATATGCTTATCTATGTTGATGATATCATTATCACTAGTTCTTCTAATGATGTAGTACAAAAACTTCTTTATGAACTTCATTATCACTAGTGCATTGATCAGAAGGATTTAGGAGAATTAAGTTTTTTCTTCTTCGGAATTGAGGTAAAAAAGATTGAAGATGGCATACATTTGTCACAACCCAAATATGTTGCAGATATATTAAGGAGAGTTGGTATGAACAAGTGCTAGCCGGTTTCAACTCCCATAATAAATACTCAAAAGTTATCAGGAAAAAAGGTGAATCCTTAAGTGCTACAGAAGCTTCAAAATATCGCAGTGTGGTTGGTGCTTTGCGGTATCTAACCCTAACTCACCCAGATATTGCTTATCCAGTAAACAAGGTATGCCAATACTTGCATTCTCCAATTGCAAATTGCAAATCATTGGACAATAGTCAAGCAAATTTTGAGATACCTGAAGTTCACAACTACAGTCGGTCTTACTATACGGAAGTCGAGTTCAAATTTAGTCAGTGCATTCTCAGATGTTGATTGGGCTGAATGTATAGATGATCGTAGATCTACAGGAGGCTTTGTGTTATTTTTTGGGTCAAATCTTATCTCTTGGAGTGCCTAGAAACAACCCACGGTATCAAGGTCCAATACTGAAGCAGAATATAAGGCCTTGGCAAATGCCATAGCTGAAATTATTTGGGTACAGTCTTTGCTAGGTGAACTTGGAGTTTTCCAAATGCGACCAACATGTTTGTGGTGTGATAATTTAGGAGCCTCATACTTGTCTGCAAATCCTATATTTCATGCTAGGATCAAGCATATTGAAGTTGATTTTCATTTTGTTAGATTACGGGTAGCTCGAAAAGTATTGGATATACGATTTATATCCTCACGAGATCAAGTTGCTGATGGCTTTACAAAACCGCTTCCTGTCAGAAAACTTGAAGACTTCAGACGCAATCTCAACCTTTTGTTGGTTCAGATTGAGGAGCATTGTTGGAAATCATAACAACTCCGGATTGTAATCTCTCGGGATATTTCTGGTTTCCTAGTCTCCTACGTATACGTGTATATGGCAAGTTCGGATTACAGATATATTATCTCTTCGTTTGCCGTAGCTATTGCCGTATGCGTCTGTAACTCATGTGACCTGTGCTAGCTGTTTTGGCTGTGCGCTTTAGAGGAGCAGCTTGTGTCTGAGGAGTGCATGCCCTGCGCACAAGCCCATGAGAGGCGGCCCGCTCTGTTGGACACTAACGATGATTCCCCATTCGTTAGTTTACCATGAGTGCGTTTAAGGGAGAGGACAAGTGCCTCCTTTACTTTCGATGGCAGCTCGATAGGTTTCCCGAGTTTCTGCAGACCCTCGATACGCGATCCTTTCTGTGTCTGGGATGAATGAGCGCTTCGTCGAAAAGATTATAAAACTTTTGTACACACAAAACCTTTTGACACTTGAGGCTCTTCCGTCCATGGATGATAAGTGTAGCTGACATATTCAATTGATGAGTACTGGCCAAGCTTGTGTTGCCAGTAGTGCAAGTTTGACGCACAGTATACACCAATCTTGGAAATAAGCTCTCTAAATCTCATCATGCAGCAGCTTTTCCTTCTGAGACACTGACAAACAAAGGATACTCTGCCCCAAATGGTCGCCCAGTAAAGTAACGTTTGTAGCAATTCAACCAAAGCAATGGATGCAAGTATCAGCACGGTGATAACATCCAAACTACAGTAAGCCCAATAAGCTGCAAGACATACTATTAAGCTGGCTGAAGACAATGACCAGAATGTTGAAGCCCCTGAAGGGCAGCATGCCTGGTGAAGAAGAAATCATACATAAAAGCTAACTCAATGTCGGACCCGGATTTTATAATCCTAGATCCTCTGTGAACAATACTGTGCTACTCCCTGGATCAGTAGGTAGCACTCACAGGCTCATTGCTGAATCATTTCATACATGGCGCAATTTGAGACATTTAAATATAACATACATCAGAGTGACATAGACCACGTCGGGTCAAGTTTTACATAAGGGCCAACAGGCCAAATTGATTACAATACACAAAAGCACGAAGCTACAGCGGAAACAAAAGAGAGGATGGGGCTCATCTCTCCACGAGCAAGCGATCATAGGTAACCGACGTCTGATCGATATTATCTAAGGATTGGGTAATATAGGTTGTACGCAAGTACCGAAGAGTCCACGAGACTAGGGCGAGACCTACACTACAGAATCTACACTACTCTTCAGGGTTCCCTTGGCCATCGACTTCAGGATCCTCGTAGTATGCGTAGTCTCCTTGATCCACATCATCTAGAGGGTTTGGGAGAGGAGCGAGAGTGAGCACAACTACCGTGCTCGCGAGCCAACACACAGTATGCAATAGTATACATGCAAGACTTAACAAGGATGACTCAGGTTCTTTTATTTGCTAAAGTAACATTTTCAATTATCATAATTACAAAGTCCTATGACTTAGCATTTTACACACTTCACATTTTTATTAAAGAGAATAAGTGCAATATTAAATAACAGTAGAGGTTACCTCCACCTCATGCTAAATTTTGATAGCGGTTACATCCACTGATTATCAACACTGGGTAAGTCTACCCGGGAAAAATCCAAAACAAGGGCTAGATGAGCCCAACCCATTTAAATTCCACCCACAAAGATTTTTTTTTTTGAAATAGAACTAACTCAGGTTAAGTTCCCATATCCGCCTTTGACCGTAAGCGCGTCTGTTTAAACAGATTAGACTCTGCAGAGGTTGTACACTGTACCCACAAGAGATAATCATACTCGTTACCCCACATGATTCCTTAGTCATGTAGTTGAGCGATCGTCACAGTAACGTTTCAAACTACCTTGCCCCTTCCGTCATCTCACCCCTATGGTCAATTCCATAAGTTGTGCGGGATGCTTACCACAACGACTAGCGCAATGGCCCGACCACAACAACTAGCGCATAACTTCACCGCATGGTGTCCCATTCAAGCTAGCATGTCATGCGCTTGCACACTTCTAAACACCGGTTGTGGGATGACATTCGTGGTTCAATAATTTTACTAAGCCAAGTTGCACTTTGCGGACTTGCGGTTGTACTTGTTTTCATCGACGAACGCTCTTCACCACAAAGAAGAAAGTTCAAAACTAACAGGATGTATGGTAGCGTTAAGTCGTTTCATAGCACTTAGGTGAGAAAGGATTACCCTTCTTCAAACTTCTTCGAAAACATGGAAGTTTTGAGTAGACTAAGGGAATAGACGATGCCTTTGAAAAACTTAAAAAGTACCTTACGAGTACCCCGATCTTAGTTTCTACAAGATCAGGAGAAACATTGCTGATTTATGTGGCTTCAATGCCGCAAAATCGATGGTATCGGGAGAACGTGACAACGCCTAACACCAATGTATTACATAGGCGAAGTCTTATATGGACCAAAGGAAAGATACCCACAGGTACAAAAGTTGTTCTATAGTCTCCTTATGTCTTCAAGGAAACTAAGGCATTACTTTCGAGCCCACAAAGTGGTCGTACCAACCGGATATCCCTTTGGTAAAGTTCTCAGAAACAGGGAACCATCAGGACGAATAGAAAATGGGATCTTGGGGCGTTCGACCTCCATTTCATCTCATGAACAACAATCAAGTCCCAACCAATAGCATAATTCATTGCGAATGGAACCCGAACCCACCCAAGGGCCCGAGTACAACACTACGACAGTAGATAATGTACTTTGATAATAATGTCTTTCTTGAATTTCACCGATTATTTTCGTTAAGGATCGTTAACGAAGAAGGTGCTTCTTCAAGGTAGATGTGGCGCGCCTCTACCCCTAGATACAAGAATCTATGGAGCAAAAGAAATCCTCTCGAACACTATAATCACTCAAGAACAATGGCATAGTCATTTAGGACATCCATCTTTTCAAGTCGCTCAAGAAGTTCTTAGGTTAAATAATCTCTCTTGTTCCAATACCTCAAATAATGTATCCATTTGTGATGCTTGTCAACGCAAAAGGACATCACTACCCTATACAATTTCCAATACATTCTCTTGCCTCCCTTAGAGCGTGTTCTCCGATATTGTATGGGGTCCGTTATTCCCTCAATTAGTGGTTTCACAAATGCCATAGCTGAAATTATTTGGGTACAGTCTTTGCTAGGTGAACTTGGAGTTTTCCAAATGCGACCAACATGTTTGTGGTGTGATAATTTAGGAGCCTCATACTTGTCTGCAAATCCTATATTTCATGCTAGGATCAAGCATATTGAAGTTGATTTTCATTTTGTTAGATTACGGATAGCTCGAAAAGTATTGGATATACGATTTATATCCTCACGAGATCAAGTTGTCGATGGCTTTACAAAACCGCTTCTGTCGAAAACTTGAAGACTTGAGCACGCAATCTCAACCTTTGTTGGTTCAGATTGAGGAGCATTGTTGGAAATCATAACAACTCCGGATTGTAATCTCTCGGGATATTTCTGGTTTCCTAGTCTCCTACGTATACGTGTATATGGCAAGTTCGGATTACAGATATATTATCTCTCCGCTTGCGTAGCTATTGCCGTATCGCCTCAGAACTCATGTGACTGTGCTAGCTGTTTTGGTCATGCGCTTTAGAGGAGCAACTTGTGTCTGAGGAGTGCATGCCCTGCGCACAAGCCCATGAGAGGCGGCCTGCTCTGTTGGACACTAACGATGATTCCCCATTCGTTAGTTTACCATGAGTGCGTTTAAGGAGAGGACAAGTGCCTCCTTTACTTTCGATGGCGACTCGATAGGTTTCCGAGTTTCTCGCAGACCCTCGATACGCGATCCTTTCGTATGCGGGATGAATGAGCGCCGTCGAAAAGATTATAAAACTTTTGTACACACAAAAACCTTTTTGACACTTGAGGCTCTTCCGTCCATGGATGATAAGTGTAGCTGATAGATTCAATTGACGAGTACTGGCCAAGCTTGTGTTGCCAGTAGTGCAAGTTTGACGCACAGTATACACCAATCTTGGAAATAAGCTCTCTAAATCTCATCATGCAGCAGCTTTTCCTTCTGAGACACTGACAAACAAAGGATACTCTGCCCCAAATGGTCGCCCAGTAAAGTAACGTTTGTAGCAATTCAACGAAAGCAATGGATGCAAGTATCAGCACGGTGATAACATCCATACTACAGTAAGCCCAATAAGCTGCAAGACATACTATTAAGCTGGCTGAAGCCAATGACCAGAATGTTGAAGCCCCTGAAGGGCAGCATGCCTGGTGATAAAGAAATCATACATAAAAGCTAACTTAATGTCGGACCCGAATTTTCTAATCTCGGATCCTGTGTGAACAATACTGTGCTACTCCCTGGATAAGTAGGTAGCACTCACAGGCTCATTGCTGAATCATTTCATACATGGCGCAATTTGAGATATTTAAATATAACATACATCAGAGTGACATAGACGACGTCGGGTCAAGTTTTACATAAGGGCCACCAGGCCAAATTGATTACAATACACAAAAGCACCAAGCTGCAGCGGAAACAAAAGAGAGGATGGGGCTCATCTCTCCACAGGCAAGCGACTGGGGTAACCGACGTACGACCGATATTATCTAAGGATTGGGTAATATAGGTTGTACGCAAGTACCGAAGAGTCCACGAGACTGGGGCGAGACCTACACTACAGAATCTACACTACTCTTCAGGGTTCCCTTGGCCATCGACTTCAGGATCCTCGTAGTATGCGTAGTCTCCTTGATCCACATCATCTAGAGGGTTTGGGAGAGGAGCGAGTGAGCACAACTACAGTGCTTTCATGAGCCAACACACGATGCAATAGTATACATGCAAGACTTAACAAGGATGACTCAGGTTCTTTTATTTGCTAAAGTAACATTTTCAATTATCATAATTACAAAGTCCTATGACTTAGCATTTTACACACTTCACATTTTTATTAAAGAGAATAAGTGCAATATTAAATAACAGTAGAGGTTACCTCCACCTCATGCTAAATTTTGATAGCGGTTACATCCACTGATTATCAACACTGGGTAAGTCTACCCGGGAAAAATCCAAAACAAGGGCTAGATGAGCCCAACCCATTTAAATTCCACCCACAAAGATTTTTTTTTTTGAAATAGAACTAACTCAGGTTAAGTTCCCATATCCGCCTTTGACCGTAAGCGCCCTGCTTAAAACAGATTAGACTCTGCAGAGGTTGTACACTGCACTCCACAAGAGATAATCATACTCGTTACCCCACATGATTCCTTAGTCATGTAGTTGAGCGATCGTCACAAGAACGCTTCAAACTACCTTGCCCTTCCGTCATCTCACCCCTATGGTCAATTCCATAAGTTGTGCGGGATGCTTACCACAACGACTAGCGCAATGGCCCCGCCACAACAACTAGCTAGCTTGATAACTTCACCGCTTTGGTGTCCCATTCAAGCTAGCATACGTCATGCGCTTGCACACTTCTAAACACCGGTTGTGGGATGACATTCGAGGTTCAATAATTTTACTAAGCCAAGTTGCACTTTGCGGACTTGCGGTTGTACTTGTTTTACACAGAGGTCATGACAAGATCAAGTCCTTAATTCATCTAGACGGTTCATACCATATACCAACCATTCTCGTGCTACGTCCGCACCCACCATTCTTTCCATCCGTCGGATGTGGTACTAGCAAGTTGTTTAGGGTTTTGGAAAGGAAAATCTATTAACACAACACATCACCATTTACATCCAATGATTGCCAAAAACTATTTTTCATGATTAAAGGATGATGATCGGGATATTTATTGTCCCCAAGATTTAAGCAAGACTAGCATGTCGTTTAAGTACAACCTATGCTAGTATTTACCACATATTTACTATGGTGACAAAGAATACTGGATTCAATTATCAAAGGATGGCTTAATAAGTAATTAATCAGCAATGGGTATTTAACTACCTTAAGCTTTAACATATCATTGTTTACAAAATTAAAGCATGCAACTTTGATATTTTAAATAAGCAAAGTTTGCATAGAATGTAGGCTCAAAATGATCAAAGTATTGAGTCGCCTTAGTTAAAGGCAGCGGGGTCTTTAAATTCTGCCCTTTGAAGTACATACATAGCGCTATACTAAAATTAACCATAATCTTGAGATTACATCTATATACATGATTATATCATAACAAAAGTTAAAAGAGGCATCCGATATTTTAAACTGCACTAGTGTAGATACACTTCTTTGAGGACATCCTAGTGTACATGCATGCACTATATAAATGCGATCTATATCTTCTACCGTTCCATCTGTAGTCGCCCTCTCAGGGTCGAGTCTCGCTTCTCTCTTAACTTTTTTTCTACATTTGATTGATTTGCATCGTTATAACATGTTACTTGTGGTTTTTCCTTAAAAATTTTAAAGCGCAATTGTGCTGCTTAGAGTTACAAAGTCTTATGAACTGAGCCTAGCTTAGTTGGGTGGGAGCGTGGATGTACAATCCCACCACCCAGGTAGTTCCAGCATTCCTTTGGCTCCAATTTGGTTGCATTTTCCTGCTTTATTACTAAGCAATGTAGTTCCTGTTTCATTTTTTTAGAGTTACAAAGTCTTGTTTAAAACAAAACAAAAATGCATGCTCTCTTTGTCACTTATAGATGTCATTTCGACCATTGAGACAATTTCAAATATATATATTTGATCATTAACTTTTATACGGATATATCAAAACATAATATTATTGGAATACTTTTGATAACAAATCTACTAATACTATTTCCGTGTAATCAATCTAAATACTTTTCTGTACAGTTGTGCGCATTATAGAGACCATTTATTTAGTAACAGAAGAGCAAGTAGCTATTAAGTTTAATTATATTTGATGCCTATGGTACTTAGCCAGTGGATTCATCCTATTCTCCAGCTTCATCGTTACATGGATGTTGGCTTATTAAATTGTTGTACTCAGACCTGGACTCGACTGAAGTTATTGCCACCGACTCCTCGTGTGCTTCTGAACTCCTTTTACTTTTGTATTCGGACTCGAGTATTGACTAGGCCCATTTCGTGAGGGCGTGCAGAATGATCAACTGTACCAGAGCCCACTAATTAAAAGGACTCATTTTTAGCCAAACCATTAATTATTATTAGTTAGTCTCGGTATTAGTACTCAGAAATTGATTTGAGTTAACAAGCAAAACATAATTGATCCATGCATGTCTTCTAACCTTACTCTCTCCATTTCCCTCGTGTTGTCACGCAAACATAGCTACTACTGTCTCCTAATTCTCATAATCAAAATAAACTCTTCTCTTAATTCTCATTCCGACATTGGTGTCAAATACCGTGTGTTTCTTTAGCTACTAGTTCAAGTCCTCATTATCACAATAAACTCTTTCTTAATTATCATTGTGTTATTGGTGTCAAATACTTGATCTTTGTGAGTTCAAGTCCTCAATCACATAATTTTCCTCTCTATCTTGTGTTATTGTTGCGTACTCTTGATCTTTATGCTTCACTGTCGTTGGGCTCTAGTGATATGCGCTTGGTCACGTCGAGACCTTATGTGTCCGGTTGTGATTGGGTCTTGCCGGCATTCTTAAATTGTTGATACTACTCCATTTATTGTTGTAATTTAATCTTGTATTTGTGTATATAGATTGTGTTCTGTTTTTTCAACTATGTTAATTTTTTATAAATTAACTTTAGTAATAATGTTGATGAGGTTATGTTGAATAGGCAAGCTATGTGTAATCTAGGCTAGCCTGTGTCTTCACCTTCACCGATGTGTTTTCTCTTTAGATAGCTCTGCTATCAACGCTCGTATGAACTCAAGCACCATCTATAATCCACTTTTCCACTTTTAGCTTGCAGGCCCTGGACCCCAGTACTTCTACGTGTCTGGATCAGCTGGCTTGCGCTTGCTTGGCCGGCATAGAGCGAAGAATCACCTCATCGGCCAGCATAAGTGGCTAAATTTATATATCTTAAAGAGTCTTTTCCTTACCGTGTCAGATACAAATTGCTAGGATATACAGTTGTATTAGATACCACAATAACATATATCAGATCAATCTACACCGTTATAATTTGGATCCATAAAAAATCAACGGTGTAGATCTTTCTCTTTTCCCACCGATTAACATAGTAATTTCTACTCCTTAAGAGCGAACGTGGTGGTTTTTTTAAACTTTGCTTTAATAAGATAATAGATAGATTGTGGATATTGTCCAAGGTGATTGCCCGAACATTTTGCATTTTCTATCATTTTCAAAGTACGCTTTTTAACAATACTGGGTTGGATGAGGGTTGGAGCCACTCATCGGACCCAGATTTCGCAAATCCAAATTCTCTGTGAAAGCACTGTGCTATTCCCTGGATCAGTAGATAGCACTCACAGACACATTGCTGAATCATTTCATACATGGTGTAAAACCATACCATTCATTAATTTAGCACATCAGAGTTTACATAGACCGCATCGGGTCAGCCTTTACAATAAGGGCCGAACAAGCCAAAAGGTTACATTACAAAAGTAGCGACAACGGAAACAAAAGGGTGAGAGCATATCTTTTCATAGGCAAACGACTGGGGAAACCCGTGTGCGTCCGATATTAACCAAAGACTTGGATAATATTGGATGCACGCAAGTACCGACAGAGTCAGCTGAACTGAGGCGAGATCTAGACTAAAAGAACTAAACTACTCATCATGATCTCCTAGGTCTCCAACTTCTGGATCCTCGTAGTATGCGTAATCTCCATAATTTCATGCTTCTAAGGGTTTTGGGAGAAAGAGCGAAAATGAGCACAACTTCCGTGCTCATGAGCCAACATATAAGATGCAATAATATACATACAAGGCTTAACAAGGATGGTTCGGGTTCTTTTATTTGCTAAAAAATGTTTTCAATTATCATAATTACACATTCCTATCACTTAGCATTTTTACCAAATTGTATTTTATTAAAGAGAGTAATTGTGCAATATTTATATCAGCAGAAGTTCCCTCCATCGAAAACTCTACCGTGTGCTTCTTTTGATTAGAGCTACCTCCACTTATTAGGTGAGCCCACCATATTTTTCATACCATCCACAAAGGTTTTTGAAATAGAACTAACTCTAGTTAAGTTCTCTTGTTTGCCTTTGATCGTAGGCACGGCTGTTTAAACAGTTTAGACTCTGCAGAGGTTGTACACTGTACCCATCAGAGATAATCATACTCGTTACCCCACATGATTCCGTAGTCATGTAGTTGAGCGGTCGTCACAATAACCTTTCAAAGTATCTCACCCCTTCCGTCATCTCACCCATATGGGGTTACGCTCATACATTGTGCAGAATGTTTACCTCAGCGACTGGCGTAGTTGGACTACACCACGGTGATCTGCAATGTCATCGTGCTTTGGTGTCCCATTCAAGCCGGATGTATCCAGAGCTTGCACGTTCCCGTTATCCATCCAGTGAGATGGCATTCAGGGTTCAATAAATTTACTAAGTCAAGTTGCACTTTGCAGACTTGTGGTTGTACTTGTTTTACACAGGAGGTCATAACAAGATTAAGTCCTTAGGGTTATCTGGGCGGTTCATTCCACATACCACATATTCCTTGGGTCGTATTAGCACCCATCAACATATATACCATCCATCCTACCATCCGCCTAGATAGTAACAGCAAGTTATTAGGGTTTTGAGGAGCAAAAATACATTAACTCAACCATCTCAGTCATTTACCTACAATGACTGTCCAAAACCACTTTCATGTTTAAAAGATGATAATTAGGATATTTAATGTCCGGTACTTAAGCAAGACTAGCATGTCGCTTAAGTACAATATATAGCTAGTATAGTTACCATATAATTACTAAGGTGACAAGGATTAAGAGATTCAAATCGTCAAGGGTGGCATATTAATTACTTAATCATTAAATGGGTATTTAACTACCTTAAGCTTTAGCATACATTTGCTTAAAGAATTAAAGCATGCAATTTTAGTAATTTAAAATAATATAATTTGCATAAAATGTAGGCTCAATATGATCAAAGTATCGACTCGCCTTGGTTAAAGGCAAGATAGTCTTGATAGTCTTATGCTTGATCAAGTTGGAGGTCTCTCGCTTCTTCGAATCCTATTCGGACGAACGTACCAGAAAAATGCACAAACAAGCAAAGATAGCAAATAAATACAAAAGGAACAAATGAACTCCAAATAAAACAAGGCCATTGCCATTAGCAAGATCTTGAATTTACAAAATTTTAGAAAAAAAATTCATAATTTTTGGAGTTACAACGAAGGAAAACGGAGCTTTCGAAGTTTGAACTAGAATTAAATCAAGAAAATAGAAAGGAGAGAGAATTGGTGCACCACACAGTACATGGAGCAAGTCCATGTGCATGGGTCCATGGTGCACCGAGGGCTACTGTGGCGGGCCCACTTGTAAAAGAGAGGGAGAGGGGCTTAGAGCCAATGACAGGTGGGGCCACTCAAAGCAAACTGATCCAATCTCCATTTGATTTCCATCGGCCACAGAGAAAGGGAAGTAGAGGAGGTGCAGCGGCTTGGGAGAGGTGGTGGCACCGAGAGGGGCTGGCGCGGCGGTGGCAAGGCAAAAGGCGACGGCGGGGCGCATGGGTGTGGAGACATGCGGTGGTCCCGGCAGTGGGGTGACCCGGTGTGGAGGGCGACGCGCACATGGGTGGCGCCTGGAGGTGGGGAAGCCGGAGGTGGAGCTGGGGTGGCTCGGGGGCAGCCGTGGTAGCGGGGCAGCAGTGGCCAAGGCGAAGGAGAAAGGGGTGGTGGCAGTGGAGTGTCTCGACGGCGGGGAGGAAGAAGGGAGGTAGGGGATGGCTTAAGGGCCACAGGGGGCACGTGGTGACGCGGCGGGTTGGGCGAGAAGTTCACTGAGGCGGCGATGCGGTGGCGTGGCGGTGCGGCCAATATGGGAACCCGGGTGTTCTTCGATTTCACGCACAGGGAGGAGGGAGATGAGGTGGGGAAGGCTAAGGGGGAAGGCAAGGGGACTCTTATAGTCGATGATGGAGGGGCAAGGAGTTGTTGCTCGGTGGCGGTCGGTATGGGCGGGGCCAGAGCGGCATAGGCCCGGGGATGGGCGCAGCAAAGGGACAAGGCGAGGGAGGTGATGGCGAGGCGACGAAACGCGGCAGTGGGCGCAGGCATGCACGCATGCGCGAAGTGCAGGGAGCTGACAGGGGCGGTGTGGGTGCCAGCGTCATGGCACGGCAAGGCGGTCAAGGGTGATGTTGTGGGCATGGATGCGGAGGCGCGGAGATGGGCGCGGCCAGTGCGGGTGGAGTGTGGCCGTGACGCGGCCTGGATGAGACAGGTGGGTACGGCGACGACTTTGGCGCCTTGGGCAGGTGGTGGAGGCAACGCGGCAGGGGAGCAAGTGGACGGGAGCTGGGGTGGTAGGGGCGCTCGTGCGCGGCAGGGCTAACGGCAGCGGGCGCAGGAGATGGCGTAGGTGGCACTCGGCTTTGGTGCCAGGGGGCGGCGTGGGTTGCACGGGGGCATTGCCAGGAGGAAGAAGAAAGGGGCAGGGGTGAGCAAGGGCAGCGAGGCCGGTTGGGCCATGAGGAGGAAAGGGCCAGCCCAAAAAAAAAAGAATACGAGCTGAGCCCAAAACAAGAGATGAGGGCAAAAGAGACAAAGGGCCTAATTTGAAAAGGAGAATTCAAACTTGAATTTTGAATTCGAGAATTTCAAGGAGGTTTGAAACACAAAACCGAGCTTAGCCGGAAGCTATAAGATTTAAAAATAAACAATAATTTGACATATGTTTTGAAATCCGAAAATCAAATAGTAAATACTATCCATCATTTTCGAAAACGGGATACACCGCCCCCAAACACCTGGGCTGGGGTGGGGTTCGGTTGGGCCTTAGCCCATTACCACCGCTAGATATACGTATCCTGGTTTTTATAGGAACCAAAACAACCAAAGCATAGAGTATGCCAGTGCCCCTTACAGAATTTAATAATCGATACAAGACAAAAATAACTAGCCTAAGTTCAAGTTTATAGTTCAAAAATCTCAAAAGTGATAATGAAACATTATTTGAAGCAAACTAGATACCCATAGCATAGCTTCGTATTCATGGTCTAGGTAGCCATGTTGTAACCTCACTTGAAGCCACTTTAGTATTATTCCTTTGAGAACAAGTGTTGTACCATATTTCGAGCTAAAAGACTCAAAAATCCACCAGCACAGTTGGTTCTTGATCTCGAGAGCGGTCGCATCGATCCCAGACTCCAAAGTCAAACACACAAAAAAGAAGACAAAAATGCATTTCCTCAGCACCGTGTTTGGTTATAGTTGCGTACCGTGTAAATACTCATTTCCTCAGCTGAATCGAGCTCCCTGGACTGGAGCTTTCTTCTTCCTCCAGAGCACTCTCCTAGATGCTGCAAATGGTGCTTAGACAGAGTTCCAAGTGCAGGCAGAAATGGGGAGCAACTGATCAGCCCCAACGCTACACCAGTAGTTTACAATATACTCCATACGCAACGCAAGCTAGCGAAGCAACAGCTCCGCCACACATTGGCACCGGTCCACGATGGCCATCGCCGTCGGCTCTGTACTCTTGTTTGATTTACTCGCGCAACTTGTTGATCGATGCTTCAGTCTTTTTTGTCTGAATGCTCTCTCATTTCTTGTTCCATGCGCTCAGCTCCACCAATCCTCATAATATGACGATCTGTTTCCATGCTTTATTCGGTGGATTGACTGCCGGAGCTGGCCGCATTGGGATCGCAGTGCTAGCTACTTGGACACGACGGTCCCCACAACGCCACACGGGCGGATTTTTTCAAGACAATACATTTTTAATAGAATTATAGAAATAAATATATATTTAATAAAATTATAAAAATAGGTCTATGTCGATGTTTAAAATAGGGATATACAACTGTCGCGAGTTGGATTGGCAACACGACACAACGAAAATCAAACCCTAACTAAACATAAATCAAGCCCTAATCGGTCACTTATGGAGAAAAGGCGTGGAACTCGGAAAAATCATTTACCAACAAAAATCACACATAAACCACCTACGACCAAGTGAGATTTCAAAGAAAATCACTCACTAATTTTGTGAAAATGTAGCGATCGAAATCCCCAACATCTGTGGATATCCTTCTCCTACATTCACCTTGAGAAAATAAAAAACAAAACCCCCTGAAGTTCACTAACTGAACAAAAAAAAATCCAAACAATCACACATATAGTATTAAAATATTGTCAAACACCACAAGGGAATTAGTGATCTGCAGCTCTGTACCTTTCTCTGAGTACCATTCAGACAATAGCTTCTCTCCTCCGCTTCCCACACACACGTGAAATCCTGGGAGTCTTGCAGCATCTATTCACAGAGGACACAAAAAAGAGTTGGTATGAGCCTATGGTGTGTCTTATACACATGCGATGTAGAAACTACCATAGATCAGATTAGACATCGAAGGGCAAAATACATTAGTTGAAGACCTTACTCTGGGGAAAGAGGTATGTGTTGCCTCATTTATAAATAAACAAGTAGAATTATACAAAACTTGCAAAGGCCGAACTATCACCATTCTTTGGGAGATCTCAACTGCGATTGAGAAAGACAAGTAATTTTTGCACCCTTACCCCGCAACTTCTCTTATACTAGGTATTTGTCATGTATTTATGCATAGTCTAAGTAGTCATTTTGTGGTAGTTAGCATTGCGATAAGCAATAAGCTGTTCATATTTACTACTATAGACATAAGGTTGGTTACAGGCGTACAGTAACAAGAAGTTTTTATTCCAGTAACTAAAAGTAACTAGCACACATAAACTGAAGATTTAGTAGAGTTACAAACATGTGAGTGATTACCACAAACAATTCTATACAGAATCCCATTCCTAGCTATAGTCCAGCCCTGCCATTCATATATTCATGCCAGTAAGCTGTAACTAGTGCGTATGTACAGCAGATTTGGCGTTCTTATGTTTCATGGAATCATGCATGGGATAGCAATCTAGTGGTATATTGTACATCTTTACTCAGTCAATAAGAACATCCTACACTTATGGAGTGAGAGGAAGACAGAGCATACGGCCTACTTGGAGATGATGGCGAGCTCCCCCCTGGCTTCACGCCCTGCTGGGCAAACTCCCGTGCCGCGTAACCCTATAAAATTTACACAAAAAAAAAACAAAAACAAATCGTGGTAAGAGATCCACACTACTACAAAACAAGCTATAACCGTTTGTGTTGTAGTTATCATAGACGGTTCCGTAAGAACCGTCTGTGATATAGAATTATCACAGACGGTTTGTAAATAGAACCATCTGTAATACTCACTGGGGAGGGTGTCGAACCCGCGGGATGCCGACGTGCTGCTGGACTTCGTCTCCGTCGACGTGCTTCGGTCCAAGTTCGCCGCCGCAGGCCTCCACGACAAGGATCTCGTCCTCCTCAGCAGTAAGCAAACAAACTTCTTCTTCCTCGATGACTCGATCGATCATGGTAGCTAACCTATGAGTGCACGTACATAAATAGTAAATGGGTGCAGCGGCTCACATCCGCAGTGGCTTCACCGTCATCACCTCCGACGCTGTGCTCTACAACGATACCTCCATCGTCGACTCCTACTCGGGCCTCCTCAGCACCCTCTTCGCCGACGCGATGGTCAAGATGGGCAGCATCGGGGTACTCACAGGCCGCAAGGGGAGGTCAGGAAGGTTTTTGTATGGAAGTGGTGCATTTTTCATGTATTTTCAAGAGTCTCTGAAGATAACAACCTCACATAAACTGTGATGGTACCAACTATGAAACATTCAAAATTCAATTTTTTTTGCAATAGAAAAAACTATCACAGATGGTTCTGAACAAGAACTGTCTGTGATACTTTTTTCATAGACGGTTTGAAAATCGTATGTGATGACCGTCTGTTATCACAGACATATAAATTCAGACGGTTCAAAAAACCATCTGTGATGATGGCTTAGAACCACCTGTGATGAGATTTTGTGCAGTAGTGCCAGAGTCCGTTTAGATCAAATCAGGTGGCGAAGGATTTTAGAAGAGGGGAAAAAACAAAGCGATCGAATCACATATTTCAACATGGCCAATCCATGAGATCCCTTCCAAATTGTAAGGGGTGAAACAAACGCCAGAGCTACGTTGAAAACAACCGATCTATCTCGGGCATAACGAAAAAAATAGACAAAACTCATCCGAAGTTCAAATCAAACTCAGATCTGCGCTTGTGCGAGAAACCAACACAAAAAACTATAGAAATCTTCACCTTAATCTCCCTTTTTTTGTTGCTCCACCGCCTCCTAACCACTCTGGTTCTCATCGCCCTCGCGGCCGAGGAGATGCCACGCCGCCCGCCGCCATCACCATCCAGAGAAGAAGACAATGACCTCCCGAGCACGAATCTCCACGTGTGATCCAAATGTGAGAAAAATAGAGTAAGATTCTTTGAAATTTCAGTTGCCTAATTACTTGCCATACCTTTTCTGTTAACATGCAAGTGGTGCTACTATTTATATAGTACCTGTAACACCCCGTTTTTCGGTTAGTGAATAGTAATTACTAATTAACCCCTATTTTCAATTCGTGATTTCAAATTGCGGTATTTCTTGAAAGATTCAAACTTCTTGTTAAGCTCGGATTTGTGTTTCAAATCTTTCCGTGTTTTCAAAATTTCAAATTCGAATGATTTACCTTCTTTTCGGTTTTTGGAGCATTTGCAGGTTTCAAATTTCCTTCCCTCCCCTGGGCTCGGCCCACTTCCTCTCCCCTTCTTGGCCCAAATTACCGCCTGTTCAGCCCGCTCCACTCTTCCCCAGCTTCGGCTGCCTTCTTCCCCCAGGCGAGCCGCCCGGCTCACCCTCTCCCTGCGAATTTTCTCCCAGAGCCATCTCCTTCTCTCTCTCCCGTGGCTTGCTCCCACCAGCTCCCACCGGCCCCGTCACCTCCACCGGTGATCGGCCCAGCCGCCAGCCGGCTCGCTGCACCGCCATCCCTGCCACCACCATCCGTGCCCATGCCCTGCTCCCTGCTCCTCCGTGCGCGCGAGCCCATGCCGCCTTCTCGGGACTCCGCGTCGCCGGGCCCCTCCGCACCTACTTCCCTTTCCACCGCCTATAAAGCCCTAGAGGAGCCCCTTCACCTCCTCCGCCGCCCCTTCGCCGGTGGCGCCATTGCCTTGGCCGAAGCTCTCCGGTTCGGCTGAATTCGTCTCCACCGCCGATCTCCACCTCCGCGATCTCCGGCGCCCGCCACCCGTCACCGTCGCCACCACCTCCCGGAGACCTCCCTCCAACCCGTCGCCTCAACCACCGTAGCTCGGATCGGCTTCTTCTTCTCCGCTCCCGGCCGCCTCCCACTCCACCGCCGATCTCCCCGCACCGGCCAGCTCCCGCCGCCATTGTTGGCCAGGTGAGCTTCCAAGGACCCCGCCGCCCCCGTGCTTCCCCAATTCCAGCAAGCGCCGCCCGGATCGCCTTCTCCACCTCGTGAGCTCCCGCCGCCCCTTCAGCCAAGCGCCGCTCGGCCAACCTCGCGCCGCCACCCGTCACCGGGACCGCCTCACCGAGGGGAACCCATTTTGGTAACCCGGCGCCGCCCTCCCTCCGCCGGCGACGAGCGCGCCACCCGGCTTCTCCTTGACCCACGTTGTCGGACGCCACCATCAGAGCCGGTTTTGTCAAGTGGTTACTGTTTGCGTTAAGGGTTAAACCCTGTTTGTTTAGCGCTAAACCTCTCTGTGTCTCGCTGACGTGTGGGCCCGGAGCAGTAAACTCGGGTGTTAAACAAGGATTCCTCACACCGAGGCTGACGTGTGGGCCGCGACACTATTCTCAGACACATGCGCCGTGGACCGGCCCAGGCGTGTTGGCCTTCGCCCACGCCACGATCTTGCGCGTGGACCGGCACCTACTAAGCCCGCCACGTGTCAGCTCCACGTTTTTCCAGCCATTTCTGATTTTCTATTCAATTGCAAATCCTGTTTAAAACTTCAAAAATCCATAACTTCCTCATTATAGCTCCAAAAATTATGAATCTTTTTCCTAAAATTTTCTAAAATCAAGATCTTGCTAATGGCACTGGTCTTATTTAATTTGGAGTTCATTTGCTTGGTGATTTGTATTTATTTGCTCTCTTTTGTTGTTGTATCTTTTCCGGTACGACCGTCTGAGTAGGGTTCGAAGACGCGGGAGACCTCCACTTCGGACAAGCTCAAGAATACCTAGACCCTTCTACCTTTATCCCAGGCGAGTCAACACTTTGATCATATTGATCCCACATTTTATGCAAATTATATTCGTTCAAAATATTAAATTGCATGCTCTAATTTCTATGCAAATATATGTCAAACACCCTAAGGTAGTTAAATGTCTACTTGTTGATTAGTAATTTATTACCTCATATCCTTGAAAAATTGAACTCCCAATATCCTTGTCACCCTAGTAAATACCTGGTAACATACTAGTTATAGGTCGTACTTAAACGCCATGCTAGACTTGTTTAAGTACCGGGGTATTTTTACCCCAAATCATCATCATTTAATCATGACAAATGTTTTGGGCAGTCATTGAGGGAGAATGACTGGACTGGTTGGATAATTTGTTTTATACTTCTCCAAAACCCTAAAACTTGCTAATACCCATCTGGGCGGATGGAGAGAATGGTGGGTGCCGTCGGGCACGAGAGCGATTGGTATGTGGTATGAACCGTCTGGGTGGATTAAGGACTTAATCTTGTCATGACCTCCCGTGTAAAACAAGTACAACCACAAGTCCGCAAATGCAACTTGGCTTAGTAAATTTATCGAACCACGAAAGTCATCTCACTTTGGTGGAGAGGCGGTCGGGCATGAGTAGGAAGGGACACCGAGGGTGAGGTCGCCACCACGCTTGTCGTAGTGGTGAACATCCGCACAACTTATGGGCGCAACCCCATATGGGTGAGATGATGGAAAGGGCGAAGTAGATTGAAAGGTTCTTGTGACGACCGCTCAACTACATGACTACGGAATCATGTGGGTACGAGTATGATTGTCTCTTGTGGGTAAAGTGTATAACCTCTGCGAGTCAAAATGTTTAAACAGTAGCGCCTACGGTCAAAGGCGGACATGGGAACTTAACTTGAGTTAGTTCTATTTGAAAAACCTTTGTGGGTGATATGAAAACCAGGTCGGGCCTCGAGATTTGACTTTTCACCGGATCGTCAGATCCAAAGTTGTTAATGTATGGAGGTAGCTCCAATCAAATGAAGCATGAGACGAGTTTCCGATGGAGGAACATCTGCTGTTACTACTTCTTGCACAATTAATCTCTTTAGAAATGCAATTTGGTTAAAATGCTAAGTGATAGAAATTTTCTAATATCTCATTTACAAATCTTGCTTACATAAATAAAAGAACCCGAGCCAACCTTGTTACACCTTGCATGTATATTATTGCATCATTGTGTGGGCTCATGAGCACGGTAGTTGTGCTCATCCTCGCTCTTTCCCAACTCCTCGAAGTAGGAAGACACGAAGACTACGACTACTACGAGGATCCGTAAGTCGAAGACCGGTGAATTGTTGAAGCGTAGTTCGGTCCTTAGTTGTTCTAGTCTCACCCAGCCTAGCCGACTCAAGTCGGTTCTTGTGTACCTCCTATATTGTCCGGGATTTCTGATAATATCGGTGTACACGGTTCCCGATCACTTACTGCGGTAAGATGTGCCCTCACCCCTTGCTTCCGTTGTCGCTTCCGCTATCTTTTGTAATGTACTCATTTGGCCTGTTCGGCCCTTATTGTAAAAACTGACCCGAAGCGGTCTATGTAAACTCTGATGTGTAAATTAATGAATGCAATGATTTTACGCCATGTATGGTTTGATTCAGCAATGTGCTTGTGAAGTGCTATCTACTGATCCAGGGAATAGCACAGAGATTTCACAGAGGATTTGGATTTACAAAATCCGGGTCCGACAGAGCTGGTATCAGAGCATATGACTGTAGGAATCTTAGTTAGACTGGTCGAGCCTAAGGACTTAAGTATTATTTTCAAAATCTAAGAAAAGTTTCGACAAAATATAACATACTAATTGCTCTTACTCATCCCTCTTAGTTCCCCACTTTCTTTAATTTCACTTGAGTTTTTACTCAGTCTGACTCCCCACTTGTTTCAAAAATTGTAGATGGCAACCCCTTCGTCCGATGGTCCGTGGGACTTGTTCTCTCACGAAGAAGATGGAGATGAGTGCGTGGACCTTCTTCGCCAACTCATGTACCACCTGGACTACAACCGCAAGCCTATCTTCAGAGGCCGAAAGACTCAAATCCTGGACCAAGAATCATGCACTACTACAAAAGAGGCTATAGCAGACGGCCCATCACGCAGGCGGTTCCTTTGGAACCGTCGTGTTGGGTCCGTTCGCTATCTTTACGCAGCGGGCCCATCACGAGACGGTTACGAAATAGAACCGTGCGTGATGGGCAATATCACGAGCGGTTCTCAAATAGAACCGCTCGTGATGTTACTGACGGTTCTATTTGAGAACCGTGCGTGATATCACTGACGGTTCTATTTGAGAACCGTGCGCGATATCACGACGATTCGTGAAATAGAACCGTCGTGATATTACACGACGGTTCGATTTTCGTAACCGTGCAGGATATCACTGAGCATTTACGAAATATAACCGTGCAGGAACATCCTGAGCGGTTATATTTGAACCGCTGCGTGATAATTGTTTCATCACGAGCGGTTACAAATAGAACCGTGCAGCGATTTCTGTGCTTCATATAAATTGAGCCGAGACATCCTCTCTGCCGCATTTGCTGGCTGTGTCTACCACTTCCCTTCCTCGCCCTAGCTCCTCATCTGCATTTGTGTATACCGCTCAGCGCCACTTCCCGCCTCTAGCTCCTCCAACTGCGCCACTTCCCCGCCTCTAGCTCCTCACTGCTTTTGTGTCTACCGCCTCCAGCGCCACTTCCCTCGCCCTAGCTCCTCCAACTGCGCCACTTCCTCGCCTCTAGCTCCTCATCTGCCAGGTGTCTACCGCTCCAGCGCCACTTCCTGCCTCTAGCTCCTCCACCCTCGGCTCCTCCTCTAATACTGGTATGAGCACATGATCTTGCACCGTCAATGTTGGAATAAATAATATTAGCCACGCAAATCTTAGTTTTGAAACCTTATAACTAATGAACTAAAATTTGACTTAGGAGTGGTAACTTTATAAAATTAAATTAGGTCTAATAATCACTAAAATTTGAGTTAGGATAATTAATTGGCTTAAAAATAAAATTTACACACCTGTTCACGATGCGGTGGGGTTTGGGTCAAGCAATATTGCATTTACTGTTCCGGTATTTTAGGTTAATAAGTGTTGTATGAGGTGATGCCTATATTTGGGTTGCATGATTGTTCAATTGAGATAGATATCGTGTCGAGAGGTAGGATCATGGTTGTGGCGTAGGCATGGCTACGCTATGCCACCGCGTGTGGTACATAACTAGTGAAGAGTTTTCTTTCAATAACCTTAGATACAAATGTTGGAGAATGAGTTTATATTGCACATTTTCGTTTGCTATAAATTAATCGCTAATCAATTTGACACTAATTTGTTACATGCGTATTGTAGATGGATCGAAACTGGATGTACGGTGTGAACCGTGTGAGTCAAGATTACATTAATGGCGTGGTTGCTTTTAGAAGAGCCGCTGAGCAAGATATGTTGAAGAAGGGATAAATTTTATGTAATCGTCTGCGGCATTGATTGCGTAATCAAGATGTTTAACAACGCGCGCAGATCGGGCGCACTTGATTCGAAGGGGTTTCAAAAAAGGGTATACATGTTGGACCAGTCACGGTGAAGAGCAGATTATACCAGAAGTTAATAATGACGACATCGCCAAGGAAGTCAACGATTTGCCGGATGTGGACTGTGCTTTTGATGAGGATAGGGGGCACGATGACAATCTGGATCAGATGCTACGCGATGCAGAAGAGAACTACAGTGAGAGAGTGTTTTGTAAATTCGAGGGCTTAAGGGAGGACTCGGTGAGACCTTTGTTCCCTGGCTGCAAGCCGGAATACACAAGGTTGTCAACCGTGCTTGAACTGCTGAAATTGAAGGCAAGCAATAGTTGGTCCGATAAGAGTTTCACGGCGTTGTTAGGTCTCCTAGCGGACATCCTTCCGGAGGGAAACGTGTTGCCCAGCACCACCTATCAAGCGAAGAAGGTTATTTGCCCATTGGGAATGGAAGTAGAAAGAATACATGCATGTCCGAACGATTGTATCCTCTACAGTAAAGAGTATGCGGACATGCATTATTGTCCGTGTGCAAAGCATCCCGATACAAGCGCCAAAATATCGCTAAGGTGAAGCAAGGACCTCTGCTAAGATGTTGTGGTATCTACCTATAATCCCACGCTTGAAGCGTTTATTTGCGAACCCAAAGGAGGCAAGATTGCTGCGTTGGCACTCGGAGGAGCGTAAGAGAGATGGAAAGCTAAGACACCTGCCGATTACGCGGTGGAGAAACTTCGATCGGAGCTTGAAGAGTTCGGTCTTGAACCGAGGAACATAAGGTTAGGGTTGAGTACGGATGGAATGAATCCTTTCGGTAACATGAGCGTGCCGACATAGCACCGCCCGTGAATCTATGTATGTACAACCTTCCTCCTTGGCTCAGATGAAGCGGAAGTACAATTTGATGTCACTACTTATCCAAGGGCCAAGCAACCTGGAATGATATTGATGTGTACCTAGCACCATTGCCGGAAGATCTTGTGACACCGTGGAACGAAGGGGTGCAGGTATGGGATGCGTATAAACGAGAGAACTTCACTTTACGCGCCATGTTGTTCTCGCACCATCAATGATTTTCCGCCCTTGGTAACTGTCAAGCTTGAGACAAAAGGAGCCAAAGCTCATCACGCATCGCTTAGATGCTACGGAGAGTGTATGGTCAACAACTCGCAAGAAATCGTGTATATCGCCACCGTAGGTTCCTTCCGAGGAGTCACCCATACCGCAAGATGAAGAAACAATTCGACGGAAATAAGGAAGACGGTTCGACTTCAAGGGCTTTTAGTGGGAAAGAGGTCTATGATATGGTTAAGGATATCGATGTTGTGCTTGGGAAGGGACGTAAATTAAGAACCCGTGAGAAGAACATCCGGAAGAAGCGGTCAATTTTTGGGACTTGCCTTATTGGGAGTACTTAGAAGTTCGCCATTTGCATCGACGTTATGCACGAGAGAAGAATGTATGTGATAGCTTGATTGGTCTCTTCTTTGAACATTAGTGGCAAAACAAAGGATGGTGTTAACGCACGCGTGACTTGGTCGATATGAACATAAGGACCGAGTTAGCACCGAAGAGACCGATCAGAGACGACGTATTCTTCCCCGACTTGCTACACTCTGCCCAAGGCCGAGAGAAATGAATCGTGCGAGCTTGCACGGTGAAAGTCCCGTCTGGTTACTCCGCTAACATTAAGAAACTTGTTTCTATGCAAGATTTGAAATTAATTGGTATGAAGTCGCATGATTGTCGTGTGCTGATGACACAAATGCTTCCTGTTGCAATTAGGAGTATCTTGCCGAACAAGGTCCGAGTGGCAATCTTGAGGCTGTGTTATTTCTTCAACTCAATTGCTCAGAAGGTCATCGATCCCCAAGGACTAGATGCTCTGCAGTCCGAGGTAGTGACGACTCTGTGTCATCTTGAGATGTATTTCCCTCCGTCATTTTTCGATATCATGGTCCATCTCATTGTTCACCTTGTGAAAGAGATAAAGATATGCGCCCTGTGTTTCTCGCCATATGTACCCGCTCGAGAGGTACATGGGAATTCTCAAGTCCTACGTACGGAATCGATCTCGACCGGAGGGCAGCATCATCGAAGGTTATGCAACGGAAGAGGTCATTGAGTTCTGCGTCGACTACATGGCTCAGGTGGATCCGATTGGTGTGCCTCTATCTCGTCATGAGGGGAGACTGGATGGTATCGGGACCATCGGAAGGAAATCAATCACTCCCGATCCGATACGTGACGCTCAAGCCCATTTCACGGTCTTGCAACACATGACCCAAGTGTCCCCGTACATCGATGAGCACAAAGACATGGTACGCCAATGTAATCCGCACCGGTCGGAGGTTTGGATCACGAGAGAACAACCGCTCGCTCAACGAATGGTTAAAGGTGCGAATCACTCGGAGGTCATCAAGTGATGATACGTTGCTATGGTTGGCAAGAGGGCCACATTTTACAATTGTCACATGGCAAGGATACGACATAAATGGGTACACATTTTATACGGCAGCTCAGGATAGGAAGAGCACAAAGGCGAGCAAATGTGTCCGTGATAGATGCATTCAGCATCTGGATGGGTGAGGAGCTCGTACTATGGGCAAATAGAGGAGATATGGGAGATCGACTCGTGCTTTTCAAGATCCCCTATTTGGTGCCGTTGGGTCCATCTCCCACGGTGAAGGTCGACAAGTGAACGGCGTCACTACCGTGGACCTCGAACGTGTCGGATACAAAGACGAACCATTCGTCTTGGCTAACCAAGTTGTTCAAGTCTTCTATGTAACCGACCGACAAATAAGAAGCGCCACGTAGTTCTTCATGGAAAAGGAGGATTGTCGGAGTTGAGAATGTAGTGGACGAGGAAGAATACAATCAATTTGACGAGTTGCCACCTTTCGGAGACGGCATCGTGCTCGAGGAAGAACCCAAAGAGGAAGCTAGCTATATGCGCGTCGATCATCATGAAGGGTGTATTTTAATTAAGAATTTAATTACTCCATTGTAATTAATTTATTTATTCTATTGTCATGTGTTAATGTGTTATGGACTTGTGATCTTTAATATTGATGTCAATGTGGATATTCATGGTGCCAGTGAGATTATTACTGGCAAGGTCCAAATATTCCAGATTGGTAAGGAGTCTATTTTAGGAGGAATTCTTGTTGACTATTGCACGATATGCCAATAACTTTTCCGTTGAGATATTCGTGTAGCTTTTGGAATTCTTGTTGTCCATTCCTTTTCCTTTTTTTGCCTAGCATGCCAATAACACCATCTTGAAGTTCATCCAAAAGCGCGCTTACGAAATATTGCGCTGTTTTATGTATAATATGCTCACTAAAGCATTAGTGAAGTGCCCAAGGTTTATTCATGTGACCCTTAACTAAAAATGATGACATAACTTAGCACTATTTCATTTAAATTAGCTATTGTTTATATGTAAGTCTATTTCATCACCAAGTGCTCTTTTTGTCTATGTAGTGCGTGAATTAGATGTTCTGGCGAAATCACGAGGCGGTTCCCTCTAGAATCGCTCAGGATGCTTAAACATCCTGAGCACGGTTCGTGGGAAACCGTGCGTGATGTTTAGCATCACACCGACGTTACCTCTAGAACCGCTCAGTGATGCGTAATATCCTGCACGGTTCGTGGGAAACCGCTCGTGATGTTTAAGCATCACTGAGCAGTTCCCTCTAGAACCGCTCAGTGATGTTTACGCATCCGAGCGGTTCTAGAGGAACCGCTCGTGATGCGTACACATCACTGAGCGGTTTCCCGCAACTGCTCAGGATGTGTGCGCATCACGCACAGTTCCTAGAACCGCTCGTGATGCGTGTTGACTATATAAGGTTGAGAGACGATAGGATTTTGATCTAACCCTATCGTCTTTGAACGCCCTCCTCGCCGCCTCCCGACCCGGCGCCCCTCCTCCCCGACCGGCGCCCCGAGCCCGGCCGCCTGCCTCTCGAACGCCTCCCGACCCGGCGCCCCTCCCCCGACCCGGCGCCTCCCGAGCCCGCCACCTCCGCCATCCACACTGCCGCAGCGTCGCCCTCTCATTGCGCTTCCACCTCCGAGATCCGGTATACGCTTCTACGCTTTGTAGTATGGCGTTGCGAGAATGTACTGCTACATGACTAGAAAGGCCCGAGGAATTACTAGTGCCTCTGCGAAGATATCACCTTTTAATTCTCCTTATCACCTTTTGATGTTTGGTTAAACGACCAAGTACTTCCTAATGACAATGCGAAGTGAAAATGTCATGCACTTTGAAACAGCATGACTTGAGTTAAATTTGCATGACATCGGTAGAAAGAAGCCATTAGTCCGACTCAGACAATATAAAGAACCCGGCTTGCTTTTCCTGTGTTCAATGTAAATTATAATGCCGTGTCTCACTATGAAGTGCCAAATATCAAAAGTCAAACAAAAGGTTACTCGACCATTTTTCTTAATCATCACGCTCATTCATTTATTTATTTTTGGAGATGGTCACATTGATGTTTTACAAATGTGACATTATTCATTATCATTGCAATAATGATGCTTTGTGGGTTTATGTTTGGGCTTTAGTGTGAAAAATAGTTTCTTGAAGCAAGGTATGATTAAAATAATGGCAATTGTGCATTTAGTGAGACGAGAGGAAAGCAACAAACTTCAAAATGATATCATAGTTGCATATCTAACAAATGAAACAAATATGATAGCAAAAATGGCGATAAGTAAACTAAATAGTAGCTAACTTTTTCATTGTTAAATAATCTTCAAGTATCATTAAAACTGAAAACACCTTCTCATCGTGATTTAGAACATGTGATTTATAACAAAGACATCGAGTGTGAGAAACAACACAGATGCTACAACGATATGCATAAATAATCCTGTAAACCTTTGAAGCCTCAAAATAATTCAAATTAATATAAGATATGTTTACTTTAGTCGATTAATTGCTAAAACATATTTGAAGATAATACAACCAAAAGAACTACTGACCAGTTGCATCTCAAGTCCATAACTATAAGTTACGCAATACGAATAACCCCTTTCTCTCTACGAGAGATGAACGGACTTCAATAAACACCGAACATGCTCTTTAACTGATATCTTACTATAATTATTAAATTCCTCGATATACAAGAACACCGCAAGGTAGATAGAAACTTGTGATTCTTTGCTAAATGGTTAGAATAATGCCATTTGTAAGAGTGATTAACAACTCCAATACCCTTTTAAGTTAGAAGTACATTAATGTGACTAACAAAATAATTTTTGGTGCTTACAAAACAAAGATTCAGATCTAATTTTTGGTCAGATGAAATATTGATTATAAGCAAAAAAAAAACTAAGCAATATAGCAAGCATTAGCGTGGGAAGCAAATCTAGCTAACAATATCCGAAAAGCAAGTATAGGTCAAACATTGTACACGAGTAATCAGTCCAAAATATGCATTGCTTAATGCTTCAACAATCTGCCCAAACAAAAATATGCATTATAAAAGTTGTTAAAAGATTAACTGAAGAAACGTGGGGAATCGTATATCGATACTCACAGAGTCAACCTCCTTTTCTTGTTCCTTAATGGTTGCCGCCCATTTCTGTACATTAAACGATTTCACACGCTTGATTATATTTGTTTATATTTTTGTGCAATTTCCCATATATTATATACTATGTAATAATTGCGTCGTAACTTATATAGATAGCAAGTAAGCGAGATGGCGAGGCACCGTCTTCGCCACCGTCACCGACGCGGACATGGCGAGGCGCCGTCTTCGCCGCCGTCACCGACGCCGCAGATACGTAGCGAGATGGTAGAGGAATATCGAATTGCTCGCCGGCCGATCGACCATCACGGAGGTCGGTGACGTTAGGGTCCCTCCGAGTCCCCCGCATCGGCGTAGATTCCGGACCATCTGCGGGATACTTGCAAGGAAAAGGTCCCTATCACCACACCAAAGTGGAAGTCTCGACAAAAGATCGAGACGCGCTTTGTGGGAAGACCTTTCAAGCGTGTTCACTATCCCGTAAACACACATGAATCGCGTCGAATCGGCATGCCTTGCTCTCCATGTGTCACGCGTGGAGGACCTTCAAGAGCGTTCTTGTCACGCAAAGACGTGAACAAGAGTGAGACGCCCTTCACGAAGTTTCCATTCTTGACGCGGGAAACATGGAACGCCTTTGTGGCTATGAAGACGACGGATGAATTTAAGGAGCAAAGTGCGGCGCACAAAGCAATCCAGGCACGAAACACTCACCCCACGACTCGGCATCACTGGTACGCGGCTAAATCCGCGCAATGGGAGGCGGAGGAGGAGAATCTATTTCGATATCACACACCCGCTTCCGTGCACTGTTAAAAGCGAGGGCAAAGTCTCGTCTCGATGGCGTCACTTTCCCAAACCCGCGGACGGTGAAGTGTCCCAACGTGTGGTAAATATGTCCAACTACCTACTTGTTTACAAGTCCATAACTTAATAGTGACTATAATAACATGATGACCTCTTGCAGCGTGAATTGATTGCCCAAACTTCCGAAGGCTCCTTCCAAGAACACAGGGAGAAGGATATACTATCTACGGCCCTAGGAAACAAGGAGCACCGGGTCGCACGCGAGGCAAGGGGTTAACGTACCTTGGGTACATGGATTCGCAGACGACTACTTCATGTATAGAAGTAGGAAGAGATCCAAGGCCGAGTACGACAATCGCTTGGAACCGCTTAAGCGCGAATTTCAAGGACGATAGCAAGTTTGCGGGATCAATCGAATCAAGTACTCCGCAACGATGCAAGCCGCCTCGTTATTGCGGGAACCACCCTCCTCGACATCGGAGTAGTGTCGCGTCCACGCATAATTTTGAACGTGATTTACGACCAATTACCGATAGACCGCATCAAGGTAATGTACATCTATGGAATGCACCAAAGATAGACCTATAGGACGCCTTAGCTAATTGTGTATCGCTTTGTAGGAGCCGACGGCCGCAAGCTCCAACTTAGGTTAGTTGGGTCCATTCCTATTGAGGTCAAGGGGATGGTGCATCCATACCGAAGGAGCGAAGCAAAGACGGTGTCGGTGTGGCGATGGTTACGCAAGGGTGGAGGTGGACATGGTACATCAACATTTCATGGCCGTCCCGCCGACATTCGCCCGAACGAAGAGATCACAACACTAGGGGATGCCGTGCGCTTTTATCCAAAGGCCCAAGAAGGACATCGCCCCGACCCAAAGAAGGCCGCAATCTCGACAGACCATTCCTCTCCAACGGAACCTCCATGACTCCACCTCATATTTCTCCTCGAAGTCCACCTCATCGCTTCCCGTGGAGAAGACGCCAAGGAACAACAAAAGCGTGCTACAGACGGTTCCCGAGTCGTCTCGCAGAAGACGCCGCCAATCGTGAAGGCCAAATCGACATCGACGAACATTAAGCCGCCTCCCAAGTCCCGAAGCACGGAAGTACTCCATCGAAAACCGCTGTGCCCTAACGCACAATTAGCCCACGCTGGATTTGCTTGTCGCTATGCATGCACGGTACTTGCGGAATACCGCAAAGAAGGGTGCGATCATCGAATCACCGTCGCATACAAGGATGAGCATTTCTTCAACGGCCGCAACTTCGTGGTGGGCTTCAACGACTTATTCAACCTATTCAATCTCGAAGCCCTCGACGCCGCTTCTACGATGTTGGACATCGTAAGTGTGTACAATCAAGTTCTACATTCATGTAATATCGATAAATATCGCAACTCATTGCTTATGTATAGATACATGATGAAAATGCCCGAAGGGCGAGAAGTGGGTTTCCTCGACCCACACGTGGTATCTATGCAAACCATCCAAGCGACGCGACCTTCGTCGAGAACTATATAACGACGGCATTGCTTCTTCGTAATCGCAAGGACTACATCTTGGTGCCCTACAACCGTGGGTAAGTGCTTCACTATTTGCTATTCAAATTTCATTTGTACTTAGGTTTAATAGTTATAGCGACATACATGAGTAGGTACCATCGATCCTTTTAGTATTATACCCAAGAGGAACACTGTGATATATCTTGATTCCTAGTCGAAACGATCACGACTTCAAAGATTCTCGCAAGCAATACTCGACAAGTATGATCATTTCCTTCATACATAACTCTATTGTAGTCTTCCTTCGCTTTGAAATGCCCGAGGATAACTTTTTCAATTATGTAGTTCGCTCATCTCCTATGTTAGCCAACAAGGAAGATACAGTGGATCCAAATACCAACTAACACACAGACGAAATTTCCGACGCAGCTACAACACAATAATCCTATATATATCATACTTCATAAAATGTGTCTTCAATCGACTATACGTACATATGTAATTCTATTTTTGCGGTCTGCCAAACAAAAAATGATGAGCTATGTGCATTCTACGTTTGCCATCATATGCAGCAAATCATTAGTGCTAAGATGAAGAATCCGGAGGTTTGTCAATCTCGAAAATAATTTTTTTGTAATTGTAAATTCAAATATATATCCTTACCATTTTTTCTTGACCTAGCGGCAGGGTTTGATAATAGATTTACATGGACTCGTTGCTTGCAAGAGCTCATGAAGTTCGAGGCGACTATGCAATTTTATCATGACGTAAATAGTTAACAAAGGAGAGTTTCACTCCATCGCCGATCCGAGATTCACGCAAACAATTGACTTAATTGTAATCCAATTGTACAACTATAGCAAAAATACTTCAACAAATTCGATCTTTATTAATTTATTTATTAATTTATTTTGAGTAATGGTCAATTTGAGTTGTCAACAATTGATTATCTGCGATGTATCTGTTTTTTGTACATGCTTGTTTTCGAGAGGCATGGCTAGCAATTCCCGAGGTGGCCAAAAAGAGGAAACAATGTAGCTAGGGTCGCCGAAGACCACGACGGTTTTATGTTGAAACCGTCGCGAAGGCTATTACCACAGACGGTTTCAACATAAAACCGTCAGGATAACCACTTATCACAGACGGTTTACTTTAGAAAACCGTCTCGTGATAAGTGGTTATCACGACGGTTTTATTTAAAAACCGTCGTGATAAGTGTTATCACGAGCGGTTTTGAACCGCTCGTGGTAATCGCTGTTATCACAGACGAATAAATATAGGCGGTTCGAAACCGCTGCGTGATGACGATTCCCAACCGTGCGTGATGACGTGTTACGTAGTAGTGATGGACCATGGAGGTTTTCCTCTATGCTAGAGAGGTGAGTTCATCGCTCACACCTTCACTCGGGACCACTCACGGTGTGATGAAGCGGTTCAAGACGCACCGCCGCCGCAAACGCTGACCCGGATGCACATAGATCTTCTGCGGAATCGCCTCTACTACTATCGCCTCTCGGAAGGACAATCCGACCCGAAGTCTCGCATCATCGTGTGGGAATAGTTAGGCTAGTCTAGGTTGGCTAGCAGTGCTTGCATTAGCAGTCCCTTGGTTGCAAGTGCTTTTGTTTTCTTCTTTGTAGACGTTGTGTCTGTATCCCGTGTCATGGCTTAGGGTGGCCTATATCTTTGTACTCTAGAAGTCATGTAACACTTAGCCCCTTTTAATATAATGCACCATTCTAGGCTTTGTATGGTGTTTGATCGTTTTCCTCGTGTGGTTTTGAGTTGCTTTTGTTGTGCACTAGAGGACTAGTAACCCTCATATATATACCCCCGCTCTAAGCTTCAGTGTTCCTTCAGATGCCGCCCAGAAGAGCCGCCGCCCCACTCGTGGCACCTTTGCAAGAGGTCGTGGAAGAGGTCAGGAAGTGGCCTAGGTCGTGGCCAGGACAGGATCTACCACCTCCACCAGCAGCAGACCCAACCATGGAGCAAGTAATGTTTGACAAACCCAGATCCTGCAAGCCTGCTGAATAATCGTGAGACCGGATCGGCGGTCGCACTTCAAAGCTTGCGGACTTCCTTCAACCGGGCCGCTTACCTTCGCGCGCAAGTGAGCCTCTTGAAGCGTAAGACCGCTCGAGATACGTAAAAGAAGCTCGATTAGCTCGTTGCCCGAGGAAGACAAGGTAGACTTTGCTACCTATCAACTCAAAGGAGTCACTTTGCATGGTGGGATAACTATCTTGCCACCGTAAGTCTTGACCATGCAGAGTCGAAGAAGAAGAAGAGGCGTGAGAACCGTGAGGTTGTTGCATCTACAAGGAGATCAACTGCACCCCACCGCGACGGAGAGAAACAATGAGGTACCCCAAGAGGAAACAGAACCGAATGGCAAGCAATACCTTGGGTGAATTCAAAGCGACTTTCAGAACCAACTTTGTGCCAAGAAAGCACCATGAGGTTGAAGAAAACGAATTCAGACTCTTAAGCAAGGCAACCTGTCGGTGAATGAGTACCTCACTAAGTTTACTCATTTCGCTTCGCTATGCCCCAAAGTGACATAGCGTAAGAAGAAGAAAAGATCGATCGCTTCCTTGAAGGCATGAGAGAAGAGATGAGGGCCAACTCATCCTTCATGACTACTCCAGCTTCCACCATCTCATCAATAAAGCCCTAGTGCTGGAGAACGAGAAGAAGACCGCCGATTTCAGCCACAAAAGGAAGATGGCCTTTCAAGGACCACAAGGTAGCTTTCTGCAAAGATCAGCTTTTCCGGCGACTCATTTTTCAGCCGTCGGCGGCCGTCACTAAGAGCTTCAAGTCAAACTCCGATTTGACTTGATCGTAACCCGCCTCCCGGTGAGAGTGTTTCTCTCTTCAATCCATCGGATGTACTGCGTGAGCAACCCGATAGGTCATCTTCGCTGCTTCAACTGCGGAGAAAAGGGGCATTTCGCAAAAAAATGTCCTCAACCGGCCACCCCGAGAGAGTACAACTTAAGAGCCACACCAGCTCGAGGCCAGACTTCGATGGCAAGCAAAAGTCATCATACCTCGCAAGCATCCAGAGCAGCTTCCACGCCAAGCCAAAGCCAGGGCCATGTCAACCATGTCACCGCCGAAGAAGCCCAAGCAGCTCCAGAAGCAATGAGAGGTACGTTCCCTGTCTAATCCGAGTAGCTCGAATCTCGGGGACGAGATTCCGTTTAAGGTGGGTAGGTTTGTAACACCCCGTTTTTCGGTTAGTGAATAGTAATTACTAATTAACCCCTATTTTCAATTCGTGATTTCAAATTGCGGTATTTCTTGAAAGATTCAAACTTCTTGTTAAGCTCGGATTTGTGTTTCAAATCTTTCCGTGTTTTCAAAATTTCAAATTCGAATGATTTACCTTCTTTTCGGTTTTTGGAGCATTTGCAGGTTTCAAATTTCCTTCCCTCCCCTAGGCTCGGCCCACTTCCTCTCCCCTTCTTGGCCCAGTTACCTGCCTGCTCGGCCCGCTCCACTCTTCCCACTTCCCGGCTGCCTTCTTCCCCAGGCCGAGCCGGCCCAGCTCAGCCTCTCCCCTGCCGAATTTTCTCCCCAGAGCCATCTCCTTCTCTCTCTCTCTCCGTGGCTGCTCCCACCAGCTCCCACTGGCTCCCGTCACCTCCACTGTGACCGGCCCCAGCGCCGCCGGCTCCGCGGCACCGCCATCCCCTGCCACCACCATCCCGCGCCCATGCCCCTGCTCCCCTGCTCCTCCGTGCGCGCGCAGGAGCCCATGCCGCCTTCTCGGGACTCCGCGTCGCCCGGGCCCCTCCCGCACCTACTTCCCCTTTCCACCGCCTATAAAAGCCCTAGAGGAGCCCCCTTCACCTCCTGCCGCCCCTTCGCCTGTAGCGCCATTGCCTTGGCCAAGCTCTCGGTTCGCCGAATCGTCTCCACCGCCGATCTCCACCTCCGGCGATCTCCCGGCGCCGCCACCCCCGTCACCGTGCGCCACCACCTCCCAGGAGACCTCCCCTCCAACCCCGTCGCCTCCGAACCACCGTAGCTCCAGATCGGCTTCTTCTTCTCCGCTCCCGGCCGCCTCCCACTCCACACCGATCTCCCTTGCGGCCGGCTCCGCCGCCATTGTTGGCGGTGAGCTTCAGGACCCCGCCGCCCGTGCTTCCCAATTCCAGCAAGCGCCACTTGATGCGCTTTCTCCACCTCGTGAGCTCCCGCCGCCCCTTCACCAAGCCGCCGCTCCGGCCAACCTCGGCGCCGCCACCCGTCACGGACCGCCTCACCGAGGGAACCCATTTAGGTAACCCGGCGCCGCCGCCCTCCGACGCCGGCGACGAGCGCGCCACCGGCTTCTCCTTCTGCGTAGCGTTGTCGGACGCCGACCATCAGAGCGGTTTTGTCAAGTGGTTACTGTTTGCGTTAAGGGTTAAACCCTATTTGTTTAGCGCTAAACCTCTCTGTGTCTCGCTGACGTGTGGGCCCGGGAGCAGTAAACTCGGGTGTTAAACAAGGATTCCTCACACCGAGGCTGACGTGTGGGCCCGCGACACTATTCTCAGACACATGCGCCGTGGACCGGCTGGCCAGGCGTGTTGGCCTTCGCGCCCACGCGATCTTGCGTGGACCGGCACCCCTGCGCAAGCCCGCCACGTGTCAGCTCCACGTTTTTCCAGCCATTTCTGATTTTCTATTCAATTGCAAATCCTGTTTAAAACTTCAAAAATCCATAACTTCCTCATTATAGCTCCAAAAATTATGAATCTTTTTCCTAAAATTTTCTAAAATCAAGATCTTGCTAATGGCACTGGTCTTATTTAATTTGGAGTTCATTTGCTTGGTGATTTGTATTTATTTGCTCTCTTTTGTTGTTGTATCTTTTCCGGTACGACCGTCTGAGTAGGGTTCGAAGACGCGGGAGACCTCCACTTCGGACAAGCTCAAGAATACCTAGACCCTTCTACCTTTATCCCAGGCGAGTCAACACTTTGATCATATTGATCCCACATTTTATGCAAATTATATTCGTTCAAAATATTAAATTGCATGCTCTAATTTCTATGCAAATATATGTCAAACACCCTAAGGTAGTTAAATGCCTACTTGTTGATTAGTAATTTATTACCTCATATCCTTGAAAAATTGAACTCCCAATATCCTTGTCACCCTAGTAAATACCTGGTAACATACTAGTTATAGGTCGTACTTAAACGCCATGCTAGACTTGTTTAAATATCGGGTATTTTACCCCAAATCATCATCATTTAATCATGACAAATGTTTTGGGCGTCATTGAGGAGAATGATGGGACTGGTTGGATAATTTGTTTTATACTTCTCCAAAACCCTAAAACTTGCTAATACCCATCAGGCGGATGGAGAGAATGGTGGGTGCCGTCAGACACGAGAGCGATTGGTATGTGGTATGAACTGCCCGCAGGTGGATTAAGGACTTAATCTTGTCATGACCTCCGTGTAAAACAAGTACAACCACAAGTCGCAAAATGCAACTTGGCTTAGTAAATTTATCGAACCCTGAAAGTCATCTCACTGGTGGAGGAGAGGCAGTGCAGGCATGAGCCGGGAAGGGACACCGAGGGTGAGGTCGCCAGCTACGCTTGTCGTAGTGGTGAACATCCCGCACAACTTATGGGCGCAACCCCATATGGGTGAGATGATGGAAAGGGCGAAGTAGATTGAAAGGTTACTGTGACGACCGCTCAACTACATGACTACGGAATCATGTGGGTAACGAGTATGATTGTCTCTTGTGGGTAAAGTGTATAACCTCTGCAGAGTCAAAACTGTTTAAACCAGCGGCGCCTACGGTCAAAGGCGGACATGGGAACTTAACTTGAGTTAGTTCTATTTGAAAAACCTTTGTGGGTGATATGAAAACGTGTCGGGGCTGAGATTTGACTTTTCACTGGATCGTCAGATCCGGTGTTGTTAATGTATGGAGGTAGCTCCAATCAAATGAAGCATGAGACGAGTTTAGATGGAGGAACATCTGCTTTATTACTTATCGCACAATTAATCTCTTTAGAAATGCAATTTGGTTAAAATGCTAAGTGATAGAAATTTTCTAATATCTGTATTTACAAATATTGCTTTACGCAAATAAAAGAACCCGAGCCAACCTTGTTACACCTTGCATGTATATTATTGCATCTGTTGTGTGGGCTCGCGAGCACGGTAGTTGTGCTCATCCTCGCTCTTTCCCAACTCCTCAGAAGTAGGAAGACCCTGAAGACTACGACTACTACGAGGATCCGTAAGTCCAAGACCGTGAATCGTTGAGCGTAGTTCATCCTTAGTTGTTCTAGTCTCACCCCAGTCTAGCTGACTCCGTCGGTTCTTGTGTACCTCCTATATTGTCCGGGGATTTCGGATAATATCGGGTGTACACGGGTTCCCCAGTCACTTGCCTGCGGTAAGATGTGCCCTCACCCCTTGCTTCCGTTGTCGCTTCCGCTATCTTTTGTAATGTACTCATTTGGCTGCTCGCCCTTATTGTAAAAACCGACCAAGCGGTCTATGTAAACTCGATGTGTAAATTAATGAATGCAATGATTTTACGCCATGTATGGTTTGATTCAAAGAATGTGCTTGTGAAGTCTTTATCTCTCGATCAGGGAATAAAGAGAGATTTCATGAAGGATTTGGATTTACAAAATCCGGGTCCAACAGTACCCCACCTTAGCATCCAGCAAGGTACTAATCAAATTAGTTGGAGAGTACTGTTACTGTACCATATGGAGGGACAAGAAGTTGGACCAGTCAAACATGCACGGTCTCGATGATAACGAAAGCTAGCTAGCTAGCTAGCCCGTGTAATACATTTGCATGAGACAACATGTACCTGTAGCAACCAGATCCAAATTAGGTTGGTGATAGACGGTGAGATGGTCCAAGACATCAGGACACTTGGATTTGTTCATCACACCTGGTAATTTGGGACCTAATGATTATGTAATCCCTTGCATGGTTAACCTAACTAGCTAGCTAGCTAGCTAGTCGATCCTGCACATAGACGCGAGTACTCGCGATCGAGCCACTTAATTGCACGTACACTTGCTGTACGTCCACGCCACTCAACGTACACTGATGTCGATCGTGTCAGAACTTGTCCACATCATGCATTTGGACCACCAACCGCCACATGCGCATGTGCGTCTATACATCGAACCCTAATTGTTAGCGGAAGTACATGGGGTGTTTGGTTCAAGGTATCAATTATTAGTTCATCATGAGATCATTTCATATATTCGATAGAATTAATGGTATCGTCTCTCATTTCGTGCTAGACTTATGCTTGTGAGCGATGAGTTGGTGATATATCAAGTACTCATTCCATTTCTTAAACCAAATATTATAAGTGGGTTAGATTTGGAGTTAGGATCAGATGTTTCCTTGTGGTGAGAAGGGTCCGACACTCGATTATATGATCTGCTACTCACTACCGGAGACAGCGTCTTTGCCGAGTGCCACAGCCTTTGCCGAGTGCTTTTTCTCGGGCACTCGGCAAAGAGGCTATTTGCCGCGTGCCAGATAGAAAGCACTCGGCAAACATCTGGCACTCGGCAAATACATGGTTTGCCGAGTGCCGAGCACTCGGCAAAACATTACACTTTCGGCAAAGGGCACCGCCAGTTAAGGGCGGCAGCGGCCGTTAACCCTTCTGCAGAGTGTCTTCTCGTGACACTCGGCAAGAGGATACTTTGTTTAGTGTCTTCTCTGACACTCGGCAAAGGGCCACTTTAGAGTGTCATTCCCTGACACTCGGCAAACCATATTTTTTTTCCCTTTTCACCTCCAAACTTTTCTGCGGTCCTCATACAATACACGTACTCCATGTTCCAATGTGGCACATTTATCGGACTTGTTCTATATTTCTTTAATTTATTTCAATTAATTGAATTTTCTTGGATAATTCAAATTATAGCGCTAGTCATTCGAATAATGAATGGAAAATTGATATTCATGTTATTTAGTATAATGTGAAGTAGTAACGAGAGCAGACCACCAATTTGAACATCTTGTTCACGAAACATGACCACGAACTTGCGATCGAGTTGTTTTTAAATTGTATAAAAAGCAAGCGAAGTCAAAATCAATAAACTTGGGAAGATGTCATGATATCATATGTGGAAATTTGTGATAAAAATTTGAGAAGGTTTCGCGCAAGTTGTCACGTCGATGCTTGCAAGCCAAGAATCTCAGAAGAAGTTGTCGTATGCTTCATTTTTTTAATGTTTGCAAGCATCGTGCGTGACAACTTGCGCGAAACCTTCTCAAATTTTTATCACGGCCTCCACATATGATATCATGACATCTTCCCAAGTTTATTGATTTTCGACTTCGCTTGCTTTTTATACAATTTAAAACAACTCGATCGCAAGTTCGTGGTCATGTTTCGTGAACAAGATGTTCAAATTGGTGGTCTGCTCTCGTTACGCCTCATATTATACTAAATAACATGAATATCAATTTTCCATTCATTATTCAATGACTAGCGCTTATAATTTGAATTATTCAAGAAAATTCAATTAATTGAAATAAATTAAAGAAATATAGAACAAGTCCGACAAATGTGCCACATTGGAACATGGAGTACTGTGTATTGTATGAGGACCGCAGAAAAGTTTGAGGTGAAAAGTGGGGAAATATATTTGCCGAGTGTCAAAAATGACACTTAAGCAAGTGGCCTCTTTGCCGAGTGTCGAGAAGACACTCAAAGTATTCTCTTTGCCGAGTGTCACGAGAAGACACTCGCAAAGAATTGTAAATTTTTTTAAATAAACCCCTCGGCAAATCGGTGTTTGCCGAGTGTCGCCGATCAAGCACTCGGCAAATGGTGTTTCTTAGAGTGCTTTGTGGTCAACACTCGGCAAAGAGGCGGGCTTTGCCGAGTGCGGATCGGGGCACTCGGCAACAGACATATATAAACGCGCGCCCGCGGCGCCACACACACGCACGCAACACACACGCCGCCCGCCCCCACGCGCCGCCCCGCGCTCCCGCCGCTTCGCTTCGCCGCGCCGCCCCCCCATCGCGCCGCCGCGCCGCGCCTTCGCCGCCCGCCCCAGCCACGCCGCCCCCACGCCTCAGCCCGCCCGCCGATCCATCGCCCCCACGCGCCCGCCGCCCGCCCACAAACTTGGTGAATTTTAATATATTGGTCTTTCTTACGGTGCGACCCTCTTTTTTATCTTGTGATTTTGATGTGCTAGGCAATCTTCACTGCGGCTACAAAGCGTGTTGCATATCCATTCGTAGTGGAGGAGTGTGAGATTGTAGAGTGATAGAGGAAATTGACTGAAGAGGAAGAAAGAAAGTGACCAAAGAAGAAAAACCAAAGAGGAAGCCTCTTTTTGTGAAGAATGGAGTCATTGTTGTTTGCGCGATTCGGGTTATTCCATAAAACCACCTCAATGTCAAAAAGTAAGCATTATACAATTTGCTAATTGTCTCTGTTTTACATTAGGTCAATAACTTGATTTGTGTCGAGAACTTCTCCGATTTTCCTCGGCTTGGAAGATTTACACTCAGGGCGGAAGGCAAGTGCACACTTATTTTGATGAAAATAATGTTTGCACTTGTTTCATCTTATCTTGAATACATACGGCTTAAATCATGCAAATGACACGTAGTAAAGATGTTTGCACTAGATCCACCTATATTTTCTAAATCTTGACACTAAAGATACATAATATGAGAATTATCTCAAATCGTACTACGGACACAAATAAGCATAGTTGGATATGGCTTTCATCGATATCTTGCATGGTCAAGTGCTTTGCTACTATTTGGATGATTTTTTCATGAAGGCATTGTAGTATAAGTTTTTTTTTGACGGGAAGACAGTGTAGTATAAAGTATTGGTGATTCTTTTTCTCAGATTTACGGTGATTTTCTATGGGTATCTATGGCGTTAGGATATTCTTCTGTAACAACCCTTTTAATAGCTATAATCCATTCACTAACTTTATCTATTTGCAATTGTTGGCTTACTTTTGTCATATTTTGATAGTAAAGTACTTGATTTTAAGAAAATGCGGGTGTAGGTTCTTGACACAAATTTTGACAATAGTAGTAATTCTTAATCTTTGGAATGGGAAATTAATAGGTTGGCCCATTAATTTTGAAATGCAAAATCATAAGCAATCATCAAATGCCTTGTGTCATTTTATTTTGGTTGCTTTCCCCTTGTCAAAAGTCGTACCAAGTGTTCTATGCTTACCTTTTCACCATGTCCAACTAATCGACCATTGAGTCTAATGATATTCTTTGTGTTCCTGTTCAAGTTGTTCTGTTTTTCTCGACCAAGTCAAGCACCTTACGTCTTGAATTGTTGCGAGTAAAACGATTCTTTGAGGAAAAGTTGTTCTTTGTTCCATCATTTGGGAGCTCAACATTTAAAGCCTAAGCCAATTTTCCAGAGGGTGGGTAAAAGAAAACTATTTTACAAGCTCGATTCTTCTATGTTACGCTTTCTTTGTAATTTGGAGATCAATCACCGAAATCTGGCGTACCAGGAGCGAAATCTGGGCGTACTCGTGAATGAACCTGAGCGAGTCCCAAATATGTGATTTGGGTGGACTCGAGCGAGATCTCGGCGTGCTCGGCGCGTGGATCCGAGGATAGAGGTAGGTTCGCACTCGAGGCAAGCTCGAGCGGTCCCAAACACGTGGATTTGGGCGGTCTCGAAAACGGGATCTCGGCGTGGTGAGCACGATAGACTCGGGTAGTATAGGATTTGGATCTTTTGCATCTCTTTGTTTCTTGGTGTTATTTGCTTCTTGTGTATGGCATAACAACTCACCCTCGGGTTAGTCTCTCATTAGATAAATATGATACACTCTTGGTTGGAGATGCTACTTAAGAATGCAAATGAGTATTAATAATGAATAGTATTGTGCATTATGTTTGTGTCTTTACATGTAGAACCTTTTGCTTTCTGTATATGCCATGTTCTTGCAACATAGTTTTGTCAAGTCCAGAGAGTCTACAATCTAGAACATATGTCCCATTTTATGTGCATACTCATGCTCTACTCTTGTTTGTACCAATACCTCACTCCTTACAGTACTGATACTTGAACATCACAAAACGGTGTCTTTACAGTACTCATACTCAACTCCTTGCATACTAGGCAAGCTACATGTATGAAATTTTATGGTACCATGCATCATATTATTTGATTACTTCATTGTTAGAACCTTGTTATATATTAAGGGGGGATGAGTGCTTATTATTTGATAGAGTTCCACATGTGCATGTCGGCCATCGTGCCGTTGGTTTTCTTCTGAGTTTTGAAAACCTCACCGTGCGAGGAGGTGTCTTGCCAAATTTTGTATTGACAGTTTTATGTTTCTTTTTTTGCAGAGAAGAGCCAGTCAGAGCGGCGCCGGAGTACCTCGGCGACCCCGATCGCCTTCCTCGCCGCTGCGGGTCTGCCTGCACCGCGTCGCCTCGCCACTGCACCGCCATCAGTATCTGATTGGTATATCACTTTGTTATTGCTATATCACTTTGTTGAATGCCATTCTCTGATTGGTCGGTCCAGTTTATTCTTTGGTTAGGCGTAACCTAGTTAGGCGTCTCCCGTTCGAAAGAGATACGGTTGGAAATATGCAGATCTTTGCATATCTATAACCGTATCTGTTTCGAATTGTCCACGTTTTTGATTACCAGGATGCGTAGATGGGGTTAGTTTCCGTGGTCTACTCCGATCCGTGACAGAGTTTCGGCAGCATCTCCCTGTTGTTCTCCGGATACACAATCTCCCTGCCAGGACGTGTATTTGGAGAACAGCGGGGAGGTGCTGCCGAAATTCTGTCTCGGATAGGAGTAGAGCATGGAAACTAACCTCATCTACGCATCCTCAATGAGATTAGGACCTATCTTGACCTATTAGATAGGAGAAAGATCGTGTAGATGCATTTGATTCTTATATTACTCCCTGATATGTTAGAGGATGGATGACCGTGAGTGGATGTACACGGGCCGCTCAAGTCAGGGTTCGTTGTCCGATGAATGGATTGAGAAGACCGATGCTTTCTTGGAACTAGCATTTGCCAAGGTTAAAGGAGCGCGTGCCACTTGGTGTCCCTGCAGCAGATGTGCAAACACGCGTCGACAAACAAAGGAGGTCATGGGTAAACATCTTTGCAAGTTTGGATTTACGGCAGACTATACCCGGTGGATCTACCACGGTGAATCCGATCGTATGAGAGAGGAGGTCGTGAGACCACGCGTCGAGGATTATGATGCTGATGGCGGGGTAGGAGACATGTTAAATGACTATCATGAAGCACACTTCGCTGAAGGACGTAGGGAGGAGGAGCCAGAGGCAACCGCAAAGGCGTATTACGACATGTTGTCTGCGGCACAGAAACCCCTTCACGGCGAGACGAAGGTTTCTCAAGCGGATGGCATTGGACGCGTAATGGCCTTGAAGTCCCGGTTTAGCTTGAGTCGAGGCGCCTTGATGCTATGTTGGCGATTTTGGCGGCATGCTTCCGAGGGTCACGATACGCCAAAGAGCATGTACGAGTCAAAGAAACTCCTTCGTGCACTTAAGATGCCATATGAGCGAGATACATGCTTGTCCGAAGGGTGCATCCTATTTAGGAAAGAACATGCGGAAGCAAAGTACTGTGCAAAGTGTGGATCCTCTAGGTTCCTGGAGGTAGACTCTGGTGATGGTCAGAAGAGGCAGCTTGCGATCCCCGTGAAAATCCTACGGTACCTTCCGTTCATACCGAGGATCCAACGGCTATACATGACCGAGGAAACCGCGAAACAGATGACATGGCACAAAAATGGACGTCGATACAATCCTGAGAAGCTGGTACATCCATCCGATGGTGAAGCATGGACCCACTTTGATGTGATTCATCGTGAGAAAGGCAGAGAGGCTCGTAATGTACGTGTTGCGCCGCAGCAATGATGGGTTCAATCCTTATGGAATGATGGCGCCCCATACACTTGTTGGCCCGTGTTCGTTATCCCCCTCAATCTCCCCCCCGGCGTCCTCTTCCAACGACAGAACATATTCTTGTCGTTGATAATTCCTGAACACCCGGGGAATAATATGGGTGTGTTCATGGAGCCTGTGATTGATGAATTGGTCCGTGCTTGGGAGGAAGGGGTATGGACATACGACCGAGCTACAAAGAGAAACTTCAAAATGCATGTTTGGTACCACTACTCCTGCATGACTTCCCGTATGGGATATTCTGCATACCGGTGTGTTCACGGAAGTTCCCATGCCCGATGCAAGGCGACTCGAAGTTCATTTGGTTCTTTGAAAGGTGGCAAGTATTCTTCGTTCGACAAACATCGACAATTCCTCCCTCTTGACCATGCATTCAGACGAGACATCAAGAACTTTACGAAAGGTGTCGTAGTTATAGACCACCGCACCGCAGATAATGACCGATGCAGCGGTTCGTGCTCGAGATAGATGCTCTCGAGGTCATTCAAGAAGGTGGTTTTGTGGGATATGGTGAGCAACATGCATGGACTCATAAGTCGGGCTTGTTGAGGCTCCCTATTTTGATGACCTTCTTCTTCCACATAACATTGATGTAATGCACCTTTGAAAAGAATGTCGCCGAGGCACTTTGGGCAACAATCATGGACATTCTGATAAGACAAAGGACAACATTAAGGCTAGAGTGGATCCGCAGCGTTATGCGATAGACCAAAGCAAGAAATGAAGCCTCCTAGGCGGCGGGACATGGAGAAAGCCTAAGGCCGAATTCGTCTTGACCGGGCCCCAAAGGAGGGAAGTACTAGAATGGTTCCAAGCGTTAATGTTCCACGATGGGTATGCAACAAATCGAGGAGGAGTGAACTTATCTACTATGCGAATCAATGGGCTCAAGAGTCATGACTACCACATATGGCTTGAGCGGCTTCTTCCTGATGGTTCGAGGCTATGTCCACGAGCATGTCGGCTAGTCTTTGGCGAGTTGAGCAATTTCTTCCGCCAGCTTTGTGCCAAGGAGTTATCTAGAACCGTGATTGCAGACTTGGAAAGAATGGCACCTGTGTTGCTCTGTAAGTTGGAGAAGATCTTTCCACCCGGCTTCTTCAATCCGATGCAGCATTTGATTTTGCACCTCCGTATGAGGCACGAATGGGGGCCGTCTGAGGCGTTGGTGCTATCAATTGAGAGATGTCTAAAGGTTCATCGAACTAAATGTAAAAATAAATGCAAAATTGAGGCTTCCGTTGCAGAGGCATACATTTTGGAGGAGGTGTCAAACTTCACAACAACGTACTATGGTGACAGCCTTCCTAGCGTGCACAATCCACCCCCTCGTTACAATGCTAGCGAAAATGAATCGATCCTCAGCATTTTCCGAGGGCAACTCGGAAGTGCAAGTGATGCGACCCCCAAGACCTTGAAACATGAAGAGTGGCGCACTATCATGCTATATGTGTTGAACAACCTTTCGAAGTGGAGCCGTACATGCGGTAAGTTGTCAACAAACTTGTTCTCGAGTAGTCACTATTCGCATCCAACCCGTTGTTTCTCGTTGGTGCGGAATTTCATCATCAATTCGCGTGAATCAAGGGAACCTACCCGCAGAAGTGAGACCCTTCTTAGACATGGTGCGGAAATGGATTGCCGATTTCATTTCTTGGTTCAAGCAGAAGGTCTTGTCAATTTATCTCGTACTTAGTTTGACATTACAAGTTGCTCGTGCAGGCGAATAATATAACGAACTATCTGCTTGAGCTTGCGGGGCCAAACCGATCGTCTATGAGTGCCGAGTTGAGACAGGTTGCCGATGGTCGTGCCTATAGGGTAAGCTCATTTACTGTTATGGCGTGAATGGATATCGCTTTCACACAACAAAACATGAGCGAGTCGGCCCAATCGAAGAACCACAAATCTAGGAGTTTTTACGCTTTGGCCTTGATGGGGTCGAGTATTATGGAAGAATTGAAGAAATATACGAACTCACGTTTCATGGTTGCAAACCTCTTAATCTGTCATATTCAAATGCCATTGGTTTGATCCTCGAAGTAACGAGGCGGACCCCTAATCTTGGGCTAGTCGAAATTGGCGATCATCCGTCTTACCAGAGGCGATGTGTATATTGTGGCTCAACAGGCCACACAAGTTTATTATCTCTCATACCCGTGCCAAAAGGCGACCGTCTTAAGGCTTGGGATGTTGTGTACAAGGTATCGCCACACGGTAAACTACCCGTCCCAAACAATGAAGATTACAACTTTGACCCAAACACATATGACGGAGAGTTCTTTCAAGAAGAGGGCTAGAAGGAGTTTTGAGATAGACTTAACAAGGCGATCGGAATGGAAGTAGGCAATGAAAGGGTTGTTGACGAGGACGCTGGAGATGAGGTTCAAAATGTGAAGGACTTAGAATTACTTGAATGGTTACATTTACGCAATGGCGGTGATGACAACATTGCTCCTTGAATAGTGTTGATTATATGGACATGGTGATAGTGATGATGAGACTTATGATCCAATTAATCCGATCATTCTGATTATTTCTAATACATGTAATACTTTGTTATTTTCTAATTATGTTTTGTTTATTTTGCATCTCTTTCTAAGTACGTCTTGTTTATCTGTGCTTATTGGTTTACTCTTTTTAATTGCAGGTGATTCAAAAAGATGGTGGGCGGTATGAGAGCGTAAGGTCGCTTTACCAAAGACGGCCCGATGCAGCTGAGCAGTCGGGGAGCAGCAGGAGGAGCGGGAGGAGCAGCAGGAGCAGGAGTAGGACGAGCAGGAGCACTCTTGAGGGGGAGCGGGAGGAGGAGCGGGAGCGGGAGGAGGAGGAGGAGCGGGAGCGGGAGCAGGAGGAGGTGCAGGAGTGGGAGGAGGAGCGGGAGGCAGGAGGAGGAGGAGGAGGAGGAGGCGGCAGGGGGTTCCGCTTCCTCTGGTTCGTCGGGTGTCTGGTTGCGAGGTCCCTCGACCCTCCCGAGGCGACCGATACCTCGTGAGAGACGCCCGTTGATTCAACCCACTGGGGCTAGGTAAGTAACTTTAGATGTTATCACTACTTTTTCATTTGATATGTTGAAAATCACAATAGAAACTAATAATTTATCTTAATCACTTGGCGGGGTTGGGCGCTTGTGGCGCAGGTGATCACAAGCGCCATGTCAATGGCATCCTGGTCTTTGTGCGAGCTACACTTCCTGGCCTTTGGTTGAGTTTGGCGGAGGCGGGAGCCGGCCTACACGTGGGACCACTCGTCGCCTTCCCGATTTACGGATCGGGATGGCGGTATTCGCCAACAAGGCGGCGGGTGTGGCGCCGAGTGGGTAAGTCTTCCTCGCACTACATTGCTCAATACATCGCATTCATTGGATATTCTTGAAATAATGACTGGATACATCGCGTCTATATGCGGGATTTCTTGGATGCCGGGAGGATATGAGGCCAAGGCGGCTAGTGTGGCTCACAAAGCTGTTATAAACTCGTGAAGGACATGCATTACGAGGCACGCGTCGAGCCATCGTAACATACAAAGCTACCTACCTTGGTTCAAGATCAACAAAACTCAAGCAAGAAACATGAGGTGACAGGGAAGAATACATACAGTAAATATAGAACATTAATCTTGATTTTTTCCGAGATTAAGTACGCTTAATTTGATCTTCTTATATGTCATATACTTGATGACGTGTAGGCGCCTCCGTGGTGGTGCGCCCGAAGATCTCGATCTTTGAGCACGGATGGTGGACAAGTGGTGCGCCGCGAGTGGGAGGAGACACTGGCGCTTGCGGGGCGGCGTTTGATGATGCCAGTGCACCACACCATCAAGGCAATCAGTAGCCTCGGCGAATTCGGCGGCTACATGGGTACGCAATTCATTTCTTTATTATAACGCTCAATTGCATAATTTCTAATCATCTTGCTTGTTTTTTTCGCGATCGTCGTCACATGGTGGCCACCTTGCTCCCGATTCAAGGCATGGGCTTTGGCCCACAAGGGCAAGCGACGTCCGACGTCGACTACAACCGGAGGACCCGCCCTCGGTGTCAAACAATGCGACCGTCCACACCGCCTCGGTGAGTACACATCGATGGCAAGGGCGGTCCATGGGCGAGTACGATCCGAGCACCGGGATCTTGATGGAGAAGTCGTCATGAGGGTGGGAGGAGGCAAGAAGCATGGCGATCTTGGATTGGCGACAACACACTCGACACGGCCACTACTCCCACTCTCTCCCAGATTCGATCAAGGAGCACGAGCTCAAGCCCGACCATACGCCTACAGTAGGACACTTGCCACATCCGGATGGAGGCACTCCGAGTTATTTCTGCTTTATTAAATGCTCATTAATTTTTACATACCTTTGCTTTGCATTGTAACATTGGGGTGGAATATTGTAGGCCCAATGGAAGAAGAGAAGAGTCTACGGAGGAGATGGCGGCGAGGATGGAGGCCGATCGGCAGAGGAATGATGCCGAGCGGCAGAGGATGGAGCAGATGTTTGATGGATGCAAAGTCTTGGCGAGAGGATGGGTCAACCTCGCCACCGAGCTATTCCTCCTCCACCTCCTCCCGCAACTACTCCTGTGAGTTTGCCTTCTCTACCTTGAGCTCTTTACTTACCATGTTTATTGCTTTCGCTTGTGCTTTGCTTTACCTTAAATCTTGTCTCACACATGCAATGTCTTCTCCTTTGTGCGAGAATCAATCGTGGCTTGAATGAGGTGCCTCGTGACTCATCACATCGATCGGGGTGGCCAACTTGGTGAATGATGGACTATATGTCATATATTGTGACTTGTGATATGTGATATGTGATATATTGTGACGTGTGGTGATATATGTGATATATTGTCACTTGTGGTGATATGTGATATATTGTGACTTGTGGTGATATATGTGATACATTGTGGACTATATGTGATTACTTGTTGATATATCGTGATATTGTGATTTGTTTGAGTGGGGTGCAATAAACAATTAAAATAGTCGGTTTTAGCCACTTTGCCGTGTGTTACACTCGGCAAGGGAGGCTTTGCCAGTGTCATGGTAAAAATACTCGGCAAAGTAATGGTTACGAGCATTCGGGAAAATAGCTTTGCCGAGTGTCATGGTAAAAACACTCGGCAAAGTACTCTATTTGCCGAGTGTTTTACCATGACACTCGGCAAACTACATCTCTTTGCCGAGTGTCATTACTATGACACTCGGCAAAAAGCGATAGTTTGCCGAGTGTCATTCCCATGACACTCGGCAAAGATTGTCCTTTGCCGAGTGCCAGTCCGTTCTGGCACTCGGCAAACCACGCCGTTACCGTGTTCTCACCGTCCACCACTTTTTTTTTGCCGAGTGTCGCTTCGGCACTCGGCAAATCCTTTGCCGAGTGCTCGATGAAAAGCACTCGGCAAAGAGCTTTTTGCCGTCAGAAACTATGCCGTGTGAGCTATGCCGTGGGTGGCACTCGGCAAAGACTTTGCCGAGTGTTTCTCGTGCTTTGCCGAGTGCCACCGGCACTCGGCAAAGCTGCTGAGCCCGGTAGTGACTCCAATTAACGGGTTGATCATTAGTCTTTTTATAAGGTAAGTAGGCTGGGGTGTCTGGATCAATTCATCGTACCGTACCATCCTTCGAACCAAGCACCCCTAATAGTCGTGACAATGACGATGGGAGAAACCCGTTCCAAATTAGAGATGGTAGTACGTATAACTTGCTTATATATAGTAGGTCGATTATATATGCTAAGTCCGTACAAGTACGTAGTTAATAGATGGTGATCAGGGTAGGCGGTGGTGTAGTTAGAAAATGCTCTGAAAGGTTTGCCAGCTAGCTAGTGTATATGTGAAAAGTGTTTATACTTCAGTAATTAAAGTGTTATACATCCTCGTGAACAGATAATTAATATTAGAAGTTAATTCGTACGACGTGTCACTTCTCCCCCACCTCCTGTATAAGTTTCTAGCTTAACTAATTAGTAATTTTCTAGTTGTACGTAATGTTCACCTATACATATGGAAATAGCTAGATTATTATGCATGACACACCTTAACACGAAGCTGGTGCATATGAGCTGAAGAGGAAGAGTTTAATAAGAAAATAGAAAATGATGGGATTATAAAATCGAGATGATCTTTTGGCTAGCGGAGAGGAGAGGAAAATGGAGCGGAAGTTCACCAGCCAGCTGCTGCTGGAGTACTGCTGGTCCAGATCAAAGTCCAAATAAAATATTATCCTCCTCTTCAATTCCTTGGCTATTAGCGTACGTGTGGCACTATTCCTTCCTTCCCTCTCCATCCAAAAATCCAAATGAAATATATATATAAGTGGAATGAATAAATAGCTAGCTAGCTTACGTGAAGGAGTGAGTGAAAGAGATGGCTGCTAATCATTGCCACGGATTTATTTGCCACGGAAATTTTAGTCGCCATTCCTATATTATCTCATCTCTCAGCGTTTTTGTTTTGTTTTGATTCTTTTGTCTTTAGGAAACACGCGCATATACGACTACTCTACGTATTGTATTCTCCACATAATCTCCACATAAAACAATTCTTTAATTAGTAGCTAAGCCAGCCAAAGAAAATTAAGCAGTAGAAAAAAAGGCAATCCTTTGAAATTCAATGATCGTACGTGGTGAAATATTATTAACCTAGATAAGAAAAGTATGCATTGTGGTTGACAAGTTGACATATATAATTAGTAAACGTTCCAGACATATGATCGAACTAACACTCACACCGTCATACGTACGTGTATCTGGACGGTCAGTGCGCGTACATACTCCCGGATAAATGAATGAACAGAAGGCCTCAGCTTCCCCTGAAAAGAGAGAGAGAGAGAGAAGTGATCAGGCCCTGCCGCTAGCTAAGTACAAGGCTACACAACGCAACCATGTCATCGTATCGATGGATCTATTAGATCATTTTTAATAGTTAAAATAATTTTATTTTTAATATATACTACATCATTTTTAGATACAACATCTTCAATAGACAGTTTATAGCACACTCTTTAATATTTAAGTTGTATAATTTTTCTTTAAAACATACCTATATGTTAACTAGAGTATCATATCTTGTTTCGCGTGTACGATAATCTCTTTAGAAAGAGATAATTTGTGCTCTTTTTTCTACACGTAGAATTTTATTAACATCACGTAGCTAAAAGCCGGCGATACGGGCTTCAATTAGTTGCAACGTTGGCAATCATTAATTAGCAGGTCGATCAAGCGCGTCGATCGATAGGATGATCATTTAAGAGAACGCACGTACGAACGGAATACTGCAGTAGTACGTACGTACTACCGAGTCAGGCTAGGATCAGCAGATCGATTAATCATACCGCCTACCGCTATAAATCGTTCTACATATCTCGTATCGTATCATTGTGTCCACGTCCGTCCGTCCGTCCGTCCGTCCCTACTCAGTGAACTCTCCCTAGGCCAGGCTAGGCTAGCTATGCTACCATACGCTACCTCCACAAGCAAACAAAGCGTACAGCCCAGAAGCTATCCGATCGATCTACATAGGCATGTATGATGCATGCCTACGAATTGAAGAACCAAATTTGCCTACAAGCAACCGCATGCATGCTACTAGCTCTCCAAAGCACAGCTGGACCTCACCACCCGTACGTACCTGCATGCATGCTGTACATGCAAATGTGTACGTTGCTACCCATCTCTTGTTTTCGCCGTACAGGCACGCTATCTTTCCATCATCAATTAGGGTAGCAGCGTCTATGTGATATCCACACTTCTAAAAGCGGAACACCGTTCATCGGTCACAGCAGAGTCTTCGAAGAGGAGGTGGTTAGAGTTTCGATGGGTGGTACAATATCATCTCAACAACCCCACATCTCCCCATATAAAGCCCCTCTAACGGATTCCTATGTTAGAAACTCATTATGACTCTTAACCACGTATGGATTATAATCCAATTTAAGCATAAAAAATTCCAATAAGTAGTTTATTGTTTCAATTTATTAAGTGTGTGATCCTGTAGGTTCATGCATAATCGGTCGTAATCTAGAAACTCCTTTCCGATCCACAAGTCGGTAGCGGTTCCTACCAGGACATAGCAACCCCCTGAATACACATAAAGACCATATTGGACGAAATTTTATAAAGCTCATGTGCTGATCTCTTTGCCTTACGATGCCAGATCGAACTCAAGGCGAGATGTGTGACATCCTATGATAGCTCAATCATTTAGTCAATCTTGTAGTAGATTACTTAGTTATAGTTGACTCCTCCAACATATCCAGCATGACCATGCACTTTTTTAAACCAACCACATCGAGGGCCCAAATATATCTATCACATTAAAGCTAGAGGAGGGGCAAATTCCATCATAATCAATCACATTCCTCTTCCTCTGCATATTTCATAGTAAACCTAAAGGCTACCTTTATGACTATCCATTTACGGAGTAGCGTTTGACAACTCCTAAGTAAACTATTACACGTGTAGGAAACTATGATGAGCTCAAGTCAAAGAATCCCCATACACTATGTATAAGACCAACTAATGACACTTGAGAATATAGCAATTCTCGCAATGTCTCAAGACGGGTCAATCCAATACTATGTTCTCCAACATATGTCCATATTATTGATTTGATATCCCATCCATAATTCATGAAACGTGATCATCAATCAATACATATGTTGATCCATAAATCATAAGTGTCCTACATAATGACATAAGATCAAAGATGTTTAGAATGTCATCATAAACATAAATAGAGAGTTTCACGAACAAATCACATACTTGCCAATAAATATAAATTATTTTTATTCAAGGGATGAAATAACATATTATTTAAAATTTCATAAACATAGAAGCGATATAATTATCTCTATGATTGCCTCTAGAATATATCACTAACAATAACACCAAATAAAATTATAATATTATGAAAATACTTTTCTGGTTAAGGAAGAAGAAGAAGAAGAAACACTCAAAAAGGGGAAGAACTCATTGATTTTTTTCTGGTTAAGGAAGAAGAAGGAGGAAGAGAGCCTTAAGAGGAGGAGAGGAGGCCTCAATGCCACCAACAGTTGGCGCAAGATCCACTCAAGCCGCGCGTTCACTCTGCATGCGTCGCCGCCAGAGAAGGGGAGAAGCCCCATCCCGTGCGTTGCTCGGCCTTGAGACTTGGCGGGCTCCTCCAAATTCTTTTCTTTTTCTATTTTTTCTTTTCTCAAAATAAAAATTTATCAAATAGTTCTCAAAATATCCGACAGTTACGTCTCGTATTGTTTCTAGGCGACGTTGGAGGGCACTAGCTAGACATATATTTGTAGTGTGTGCAATGGGAATGCCTGATAATGCTCAGTATAATGACCATTAATTAACACTGGTACGTGTTGTGCAGTGAGTAACTAATTAATGTAGTAATGACTGGCGCTTGGGATCGATGTTGCACGTCGGATGAAGTGTCTATTCATCATAATTGGCGCCTGCTACGATTAAAGACTATTGACGGAGTACTACTAATCATCATGATTGTTTCTCGATCGGTCGAGGTGACGGAGTCGGTTACATCGAATCCGGCGATTAATGCCAAAGGCGACGGAGCCGGGCATGCATCCATACATCAACCGGTCGTGGGCAAATGATTCGACGACGACGGCGCCATCACCGCTCGCACCGCCGTTAAACCTCGATCCTATCCCCTCAATCGACGGCGGCCGCGACGCCACGTCTCCAGAATATCTTTCTCTCTCCCTTGCTTTTTTTTAAAGTGGCCCGCGTACCCGACCGTAAATATCCAGGGGGCCCACGCCTGTCGCCCCGGTTGCGCCGCGCAGCCACCGCCGCCGTTCCCTCTCCGGTGGGCCAGGCCTACGTGGGGCCCGGTTTCGAAGCGCCAACACGCATGCATCAGCGCATGTGGACCGTCCGTTGCATATCAGACGGATGGGATCTTCCGGTGGATGCCGCCAACGATATGTGGAGGGATGGAAAAGCGCGAGCGCTAGAGACAAACTGGTGAGAAGAGGCTGTATACAGAGAGAAATTGCATCGGCCACGCCGCAATGCTACCCCAAGTAGCGCGTGTGTTTGTGCTCAACATCAAAAGTTAAGTGAGGTACTGACATGTACAAACTCGATAGGTTCGGTGTCATCGTCAGCTGTATAGGCATCTGCATGTTGGGTTAGCAGAAGAAAATAGCAACCGCGTTTGACTGGATGTTTGTTAGCTAGCCATCCATTATTGTAGTTAGTCCGTTTTTCTAGCTAGATTGCATAAATATTCCTCTAGTTTCTGTTTGATAAGAAATGCCATCAATTAAAATAAGGATGGGTTTTCGTTTCCACATGTGTGGACAAAAGAGAGTGAGATGAGCCGCTTGACTTGTTTTATTTTATCTTAAAACGATCAAAGGGGTAGTGTACTATGTTTTGTTGGTATTTTTCATACCGTCATCACCTGAAGCCTAGACGAGAACCAAATGAATTCATGTTGTACAATGATGCTATTTTCATTTTTATGTTATCACATATGAAGTTGTAGGCTCTCTAACGTGAGAATTTTTTTTCTCCAAATTCCTACTGAATTGAAATGTTTTATGTGAAATTCATGTATTCCGCACGGGCCATAATTAACATGTTGGTAATAAAGTTGTCAGCCACAACATGTACTCAAATGGAAGAGGAAGGGAGGAGGAGAAGGGAGTTGAACGGTGGCCCCACATATACCTTCCAGGTGGGCCCACTTGAAGGTCGTCATGGCTACAGACTACGGAGTACAGATAGCAACCACGAGTCCACGGCGCTCCTCGTCACGTACCCTGTCTTCTCCTCCTCCTCCTCTTCCTCGTCCTCTCACTGCGCGCGTGCCACGCGCGCTCGCTAACCCCCAAACCTTTATTTCCCGATCACTCCTCACCGAATTCCACAGGACAGGAGCTGAACCGCCAAAAATCTCTCACTGCGCGCGCGCGCTTCGTCGAGCCCACTACCTGCGCGCAGTTCAGCACTGCACCACGAGAGAGACTATATAAGACACAGCGAGCTCGATCACCACGCAATAGACCACCTACGCTATCTAGCTACCTTGGCTTCACCCTCCCTAGCTCTGTCACGTACAAGCGCCTAAGCCAGAGGACAAGAAGCGGCCAATGCCAAGATCGATGGTGGCCGTGGAGCAAGGGGACGAGGAGTCGGTCACGGTGCTGCTGCAGGTGCGCGAGTTCGACGGCGGCCGCGACCGCACCGGCGTCGAGCGGGTCGAGCGCGCCTGCGAGGTGGGCCTCAGCGGCGGCAAGCTATGCCTCTTCACCGACCTCCTCGGTGACCCGCTCTGCCGCGTCCGCCACTCGCCGGCCTACCACATGCTCGTGCGTGCGCACTCACTGCTCTTTAAAATGGATCACTCAAGTGAGCTCTTGGGCTAATCAATCAGTTCTCCCATGATAATGCGTCAGGTCGCCGAGGCCGTGGGCGGACCTCTCGGCTCGGATATCGTCGGCGTCGTCCGCGGCTGCGTCAAGACCGTCGTGTGCGGCCGCAGCCAGCTCTTCTCCAAGGTCGCATACCTCCTCGGCCTCCGAGTCTCCCCTCGCCACCGGTAATAAACTAGCTACCCATCGATCGAGCAACCATACGCACCTTCGTCGTAGACGCATTGCCGTTTAATTGATTGCACTAATTACCGATCCACAGGCGGAAAGGTATCGCGAGGAAGTTGGTGGAGAGGATGGAGGAGTGGTTCCGGCAGATGGGCGCCGAGTATGCCTACGTCGCCACCGACAGGGACAACGATGCCTCGGTGCGCCTCTTCAACGGCCGCTGCGGCTACGCCATGTTCCGCACGCCCTCCGTCCTCGTGCACCCGGTGTTCCGCCACGACCTCGCGCCGTCCCGCCGAGCCTCCGTCGTCCGCCTCGACACGCGCGAGGCCGAGCTGCTTTACCGCCGCCGCTTCGCCGCCGTCGAGTTCTTCCCGCGCGACATCGACGCCGTGCTGTCCAACCCCCTGTCGCTGGGCACGTTCCTAGCTGTGCCGGCCGGGATGCTGTGGCGCGGCGTCGATGAGTTCCTGGCGTCCCCGCCGGCGTCGTGGGTGGTGGCGAGCGTGTGGAACTGCAAGGACGCGTTCCGCCTCGAGGTGCGCGGCGCCCCGAGGCTGTGGCGCGCCGCGGCGCGCGCCACTCGAGCCGCCGATCGCGCCGCGCCGTGGCTGGGCATCCCGTCCATCCCGAACCTGTTCGAGCCGTTCGGGGTGCACTTCGTCTACGGCTTCGGAGGCAACGGGCCCGGCGCGCTGCGGCTGGCGCGCACGCTTTTCCGGCACGCGCACAATGCGGCGCGGCGGGCAGGAGCGCGCGTGGTGGTGACCGAGGTCGGCGCGTGCGAGCCGCTCCGCGCCGGGGTGCCGCACTGGCCGCGGTTGGGCGCCGAGGACCTGTGGTGCATGAAGCGGCTCGCCGACGGCTACGCCGACGGCGCGCTCGGCGACTGGACCAAGGCGCCGCTGGGAGCGTCGATATTCGTAGACCCAAGGGAGTTTTAGTTGGCTTGAGCTCTAGTTTTGATCTTTTATTAGTTCTACCGTAGATCTTGCACCCGACGGCCGATCGTGTTTTGTCTCGGCTACCGGAGGACCTGTCTGTAATTGCTCTGTTTGGTCAGGGTGTAATGGCGGAGACACGAAGAATCGTATCGTGTGTTCTTACTATACGAGTGGACGGATACGAAGGGCCTTTTTTGTTTGAGGTCAAAACTGGACACTTTCTCCCCCCCCGCCCTTTCATTTTCCTTTTTATATTTTTTATATATATAATTTTTCCATGTGCAATATCTTATTTCTCGTAACGACTTAATTCTGTTTGCTTGCCATCTGTTATCTAACTTTGCTTCCTTTGCTGAACAAAACACACTTCACAACAACCGAAAACTCTGGGTGTACAATGAAGAAAAAAACTCTGGGTGTACAATGAAGAAAAAAAAAGGGGACAAATCAGAATATGATGATTGACGGTATATGCAATGGATGCTTATTTTCTGTTGTGCGGCCCGTCCAAATCTTGTACATGTATAACTGTGGAGAATTGTGTAAGTGCGACAGTTGTGCTGTACTTGTGCACCTGCACAATCATCTGGCCCAGAAATAGAATCTTGACCATTCGCTATTGAATTTGATGTTCTTTCGGTTACAGTTGGCGGTACAATGTTTTGCACAGCACTACTGTTTGCTCACAGTAATATGAATTAAATAGGTTGAGTAATGTATCTTTCCGTGGAGAAATTCCAATAGTAGTAACGACTGATCATCGTGTCCTTATTGAGTTTTATACCTCAATTAGTCCACCCAAAAACTTACAGTTGGAAAAAAAGATGGCAACAAACTCGTACTTAACATTGTAACCTATCGATCTACATTGCCAAATTATTTACTGTTGCTAAGTCCTTTTCATTATCTGCAATGGAATTTACAGGAAATTGTACCGTAGATCTCTAAAGTTAAAGTTCCTTTTCATAATCTGGAAGGGGGCATATTTTTACACATAAGGCCACCGATCTCTCCTGCTGAGAGCCCAATCGAGGGCAGAGAGGCGGCTGTGTGGGTGACTAAAGCCTCTATTCCTCTAGTTACAAAAGATTGATATTTTTGACTTTTTAAAATCAACAAGATACTCATTCGATAACTAAATTATCTTATTATATGTTCCAAAGAAGTTGTAGAAGTGTATTATTACAAAAGTACTTTTTATAAAAAATTTCATCAGTTCCATTTCCATATATCAAATTCATACGTTTTAAATAATATCTTTGGTCAAAATTAATACGACTTGATTGTGTGTATTCTAATCCGTCACTTTTTTGTGATATGAGGGAGTAGTACGAATCATGATGGCTATTTTAGAGTTGTCAAATTATTAACTTGCTCCCCCCCTCCCTTTCTGTAAAAAACTGTGTTTCCGCAGCTGCTTAACGGAAAATGGTTATGCCTTGTAAAAAAAGAGAGAAGTAATTATCATCGATTTCCAAACGTTTCAATTTACATTTCCATCTTATTTACTAATTACTATAGAGTCCTTTTCGATCTCTGAGTGAGATTTATTGGTTTTTTTTTTTGAAGAATGGCAGTAGAGCTGTCCGTATTGCTGCATTAAAGGCGGATAGAAAACCCGGAGTACAAAAATTCCGACCATACATACGTAATCCATAATGAAAGCTGAATGTGGAAAAACTAAAAAACAACAAACCCCAAAAAAACCCCTCTGAGTGAGATTTATTGTTGCGTTCATGGTCCTTCAAGATCCATTTCAGCATCTCGATCGAGATGACTGCCGATCTGGGGCCATGGCGTGGCTTCGACTGTTAACTTTATCGTGTCAATCGCAATCGATGGGTGTGAATGAATGGATTGGCCACGACAGGTGACACGTTAGGATGGATTATGACAGGTTGGGATGGATTAGTGCCCAAGCTATTGCGTATTAACGACCCATGAGACATTCGGCGCGAGGCATGAAAGGGGCATGGGGTTTATCGATCAGGAGCTAGCTGCAATCTGACATGGCTGATTCCATCCGTCGAGTCGCTCTCATGGCATTCATGGGACCCTGGTAATCTGTTGCACCAAAAGTCTCGAGAAAAAGAGAGATAAACACATTAATTTAGAGTTTGTTTGGAGTCGGAATTTAAACTAAAATCTCTTTCAATACGAAGGGATTTATTCTAATCTCTTCCTATCCAAACAAACGCTTGGATGGATTCTCATGGACACTTGATGATCATGGCTCATAATCAATCAAGTGTGTGCATCTCTTGTCATCGAAGGGAGGGGATCAACCAATCAAGTGCATCGACCGTGCTCGTGCATGTCGATCAAGAACCAAGAAAAAGCTTTATCTTTTTTTATATATTCTTTTTTCTTTTAAGAAAAGGAACTTTCAATTCAGAAAGATAGTTGTCTATACATCATAGACTCCATGTTCTGATAGTTGTCTATACATCATAGACTCCATGCCGACACATTGTCTTCTGAATTTCGCAGACAATTTGTCTCTTGAGTGTCTGCCCTGTGGATGTGAGAGGAAGCTAGATCCATGTTTACGTTAAAAGATTTTGACCTAACCGACTCAAACCAACCCAATCATGACGTTTGTATAGAAACAGAGAATGCGGGTCCACACACATAAGTATGTTGCTGGTAATGGAATGTATGGTGCATATGTGTTGGACTCTATCTCAAGTCTCGACTCGATCCCTATTTGTTTAGTTTCTTCCATTAGCGTAGCTTCTTTTTCTTACGCTATATGTTTAGAATGCAGAAATTTCAAAGATATTTAACAGGAGACACTGTAATTCCTGTATGAATATATCTTACAGAATTCTCTCATTCCAAGCGGGGTCTTTGTGAATTATAGCGGCAATTTCGAATGTAACCCCCTAAAAGGCAGTTTCTCTTGTTTTTACGCGACTTTCCTCTCTATAGATTTCCACACCACGAGAAGCAAAATCCTAGTGTCGAATACAGGTAGCTAATTACAATCATTCCAAAGGGGAGAATGTTCTTTTACGGATCGATCAAACCTAATGGGAGAATTTCCTCAAAATGTTTAGTCTAAGTTTGTACTACTCCTAAAAGGAAATCTAGCCAGGCCAATTTTCAGATGCTGAAAGAAGACCACATTCTTAGCTGATACGCTCCTAATCTCTTTTGTCCCCAAGGCATAAAATCTTTGGTAGGGTTGAAAAGAGTTGGAAGAAGATATATTAGCTGACTTTTTTTTTTGCTGCCGTGTATATTATCTGTTCCACCGCCCACCCATTATTTGTTTGATTCTGAGTTTCTTTTTTGTTCTTTTCTTCTTCTTCTTCTTCTTTTTCTTTCTCTGAACTGTGATTCTGAGTTTCTGATCTGATCAATCAGACGCAAAAGGAGACACCGGCAAACAAGCATCTTCTTCCAAAAAGGAAAGGAAAAGAAAAGGGTACACCGGCACACAGTGCCAAGGGCAATAAGGTCTTTTTGCTAGCTCTCTGAACATGATTGCAGCAGTTACACGACCAGTGGTGATTCGTTAATCTACTGTTTTTTTTTGGTGTTGTCCTTTCTCTCGGTCTCATGAAGTACGGGGAAATGAGTGTGAAATAGTAGAGGGTTTACATGTGACTTTCCAACATTTCACGTCAACCATTGGCCTTCTTTTCGAGGTACAGGGTTACGGTGCTGCTATGTTCATGAAATTGCTTTCTAGAAGCCCCCGGCGTTTTTTGCGAAATAGCGATTAGATTGCCAACAACTATATATACTCAATGAGTTAACTAGTCATGGAGTCATGGTCCAACTGACCAGTGCATCAATCATCATTGCACTAGTTCGAAAGTTATGATCTTGAACAGTTTGATACATGACACTACCTCAATGTTGTACAATTTTCCAGAGCACAAGTAGATATTGTGTGTACGACCCTGATTGGAACGCTGAAATGTTATGTACAGTAAGAAGGGTTTACTCTGGAGTAGTATTTTTTTTAAAAAAAAATACAGTAAACAAAAAATGTAACGTCGTTTTGTGATAGGCTTCACAAAAAAAAAAAAAAAAACGCGGTTTTACGAAATTTACTCTATCTTATATTCTTATATCATGTGATATGGTAGACCTTAATCATTATGTTCTTCTCCCAGTGGAACTCTGTAATCAGCCCATGAGAAGCGTGTTGATCAATCTAACTAGGCCGGTTTGGGCTGTATATATAAAGGAGAGGAGTTGTCCCCATGGGGTATATGAATGTCGAGCTGGCTACTCAACCATGAGTGAGTTCTTCGTCTTCCTTGCGATCCATATATATATTTGAGCCTGCAAAAAACATGGAACGTAGGATAGGATTCTTCCATTTTTGTTTTAGCGTCAGTTTACGGGAAGCTGCTACATGGAAAGCCAAGACATCAATGATCGATCTGCTATCCCTTACGAAAAGATAGAAATCAAAGGCTACCAAAGAAACGGGTTCGCCTTCGCACAGCGGCGGCGGGGAGCCGGCGGCGGCGATCGTGGCGCCGCACCACCGCGCGCTCACAGCCGACGACAATGGAGCACAGGCGTACGTGCAGGCGTTCATTCGTTAGTTGTTGGCCAATGCCGGATGAATCAACGGAGATAAGTCACCTATTAAACCAGCATTTCATCTATCCTACTTGTATCAGAATTTTGGATACTACTGGTCTTCTAGACTACCGTAATTCCAAATGCATGTAGTCTCTTTACACCTGAAATTCCAATTTTAACCTCTTCAGCCCGCCTGCTGCGCCACCGGACCGCAGGAAGCAACCTGCTGTTGTGCAGTAGCGCAGTAGGTCGGGATAGTGTTGTAGCAGTTTTTCTCAAAAAATTCATTTAAATATATTTTTGGAGTAATTTATAAATATAGAAAATGAGCTCAAAAATTATAATTTTTTTTGTAGATCCTCCCAGCACAGTGTACTTGTTTGTGTATTTTTTTTTTCATAATTTTATACGTTCTAATTTTTTTTCTCAAAATTTTTATTTAAATATAATGTTTGTAGGAATATTCTAATATATAAAATGAGGTCCAAACATTATGATTTTTTTCAGGCTCCTTATACAGTGAACTTTATTGTGTAATTTTTCATGATTTTATATGTTTTGAAATTGTCTCGACAAACTAAGGGTTTAGATCTCGAAAATTAGGACGAAAGTTTTTGAAAATTATGTTTTCATGATTTCATGTGGCTTGGAATGTGGGAGGTTTAGTACCACATGACTACTCTAGGTAAGAGACACCCCTCTCCGCATATCTTTCGTCCCGTCGCTGTTGTCCCCCCTTACACGTATGTAGTGCTCGCTTTTATGGCGTGCCCAATCTCTTGACCCGACTCCCGATTGATTCGCTCGTAAGCCCCATCGGTAAGGTTGTTGTGTGACGCTTCGCGGTGCCACACCGGTGTTAAATTGAACATATTAGAAACCCTTCCTGCAAACATACCTGGTCAATTTGAATACATATAAATGCATACTTCAAATGCACATAAATATATACTTACTGCATATACAAAAGATACGAATTACTTACGACCCCTTCCTAAAATTATAAGTTATTAACCAAGCAGACAATTGGACTACACATATTAGGAACCCTTTTTTTACTGTCCGGCACAAGTTTGTATATGTAGTAAGTATGTATTTATGTGCACTTGAAGTATGCATTTATATATATTTAAATGGACCAGATATGTTTGTAGGAAGGGTTTCTAATATGTTCAGTTTAACACTGGTGTGGCGCCACAAAGCGTCACACAACACCCTTACCGGTAGAGGTGCGCGAGCGAATCAATCGGGAGTTGGGTCTAAAGATTTGGCACGCCATAAAAACAAGCATTGTAGGCAAGGGGGGACAGCAGTGACGGGGTGACAGATGTGTAGAGGAGTGAGTGTCTCTTAGCTAGAGTAGTCATGTGGTACTAAACTCCCCACATTCCAAGTCACATGAAATCATGAAAACCTAATTTCCGAAACCTTTCGTCCTAATATTCTAAGGTTTCGTCCTAATATTCTAGACCTAAACTCTTAGTTTGTCTAGATAATTTCAAAATATAAAAAATTATAAAAAAATTACACAATCAATTCCATTGTGTAAGGAGCCTAAACAAATTCATAATGTTTGTACCTTATTTTCCATATTAGAATTTTTTCCTACAAACAGTATACTTAAATGAATTTTTGAGAAAAATTAGAACAAATAAAATTTTAAAAAATTACACAAGCAAGTACGCTGACGTCGTCTTGGAGGATGCTCTCTACGACCCCATGGAGTACGAGCAGTAAATTGACTGGTACGGCAGTCGGACGAGGCTTTCACTGCATCTGGGTCGTGGTCGACCCACCACGACACGAGGCTGCGACATCCGACACGTACTGCCTAGGATGTTGTGCCACCGTGGAACATATGGCCATGACATGAGAGCGGATCTATGCAGAAGAAGGGGCTTGTTGCAAGTGCATACGCAACTAGAGCGGCGTAGCGTGCACTTGTGGGTAATTCGCTCGCGGTTTGTCCCACGGTATCCTTTATCCATGCATATTAATTACCTCGAAGCGAAGCTCCCTTGTACCCATCTTGAATGTGCGATGAATCTCACCTTTCTTGCTCTTCTCCTCCATGTATTTGGTGATCATGGCGGAGTAGAGTACTATGTTATTTGTCATGGCGAGCGACGCGTTGTTGATTCTGTCAACGAAGTAGTTTATCGTACCGGGAGAATTGCCTCCACAATACCAACCAAAGAGAGACACCTTGCGCCGCATATGATCTAGTTGTAAACCTCAGCTAGACTGGTTGTCATGACCTCATATTGAGAACCACCCCTGTCATGCAGCAGCGACCACTTCTCCTCAAGCTCGTGCTAAATCTAGTTCGAAAAGCATTTCACCTGCACCCCCGTCCTCCTTGTCAAACTGGGACCATCTGTTGCACAGTCGCTTGAACATGTTCATCAGGTCCTTGTTGCAAAACTGATTGTAGAAGTTTTCTCCTAAGTGCCTCATACACCACCTGCTCTGCAGATCCACCCATGCAAATGGTTCGTTATCTCCTTGTTGTAGTTGGGTTATTGCACTGAGCAGGCCGTCATGCCGATTATGAATGATGCATGCATTTGGACGGCCTTGTATAAAAAAATCTCACATTCTTCAGAAACCACAACCAGCTGTTTGTGTTCTCGCTTTCAACAAAAGCGATTGCCACTGGAGTAACTTGATTGTTGTCGTCCGTCGCTATTGCGGTCAGTATCCGGCCCTTGTACTTTCTAGTCAAGAATGTGCTATCTACGCACAAGATTGGACGACAATACCGGAATGCATTAATGCATGGACTAAAGGCAAATAGTGCTCACTACAATACCCTCTTATTGGCCCACTTGGGATGTGCGGTGTCTTGAATATCGACATGAGTGCCCGGATTCCTATCTTGTATGACTCGGAGTAGCCCGGGGAGGTTGTGGTAGAAATTCTCGAACGTGTCGAACCTTGATTCCACTGCCTTCTGTTTTGTTGATTATGTACTAGAACCTTGCCTCAATCGCACAAATGGTGGATCGTGGCTCAAAATCAAGATTATCCACGATCTCACCATACATGAGGTTAGGGATGAAGCCTGATGACAGGTTCCTGTGGGACTGCACTAACTCAGCGACGACGCATGTGTGTGGGACTACTATAGAGCACTTCCAGTAGGTATCCCACTTAGACTGAATTGCGTGTACTCGCTAAGGGTATCCCTCTATTTCACACTTCACGTCGTAGCATTTTGGGTTAGACTTAATGACTGTGAATATGTGTCGCACCAACAAGGCCATAATTTGACCGCCTCCTGCACGGCCTCCTTGCATTTGTACACAACTCCTTGCCTGACCTCGTTCTGGTCGTACTCCCACGACACACGGAGCCTTTGTCGACGACGAGGTTGTCGAACTACTATGTGTTCCACTAGGATGGAACCGCCAGCTGGTCCATACCATCCTCGTCGTCGGATCCTTCATCTTCTGACAATGCATTGTAGTCCCGAGATTCCTGATCCATCCTTTGCACAATGGCTTCCAGCTCCTCACCCTCGTCAGCAAGCCCACTGGCTGCCTGACTGAAGGAGCTACTTCTTCAGAGTCTTCGTGACAGCATCAGCAACTCCGAGAGCTTTAGGCACTATGTGCGCCGCGTTGTGGTTGGAGTCACCGACTTCTTCTTCGGCATCACCACCACCTTCTTGTTCAGCCACAGATGCAAGAATGGGCTTGGCATATGCCTGGGCCAGAAGGACCAAATCTCGCCCTCCCTCCCTCGCAACGCATAGATATGACTACCATGACTTTGTTCCCTTCAGCTGCACTAACTCCAAATATGTGGGCTGTGTTGCTCGAGGGGTAAGGCAACTCAATCTCATATCATATATATAACGGTCCACTTAGAATATGTGAAACAACTACAGCATCACAGCACCCCATGTACGCCCCTCTACTCTTGGCAAGGGTACGATCGCCGATTGAAAATAACATAGGTCAATCCTGGACCCTCCAGAATAGTCCCCGAACCGTAATAAAATTTGAAATTAGTGACATTCGACATAATTAACGCACTACACTATGAAGAACATTTTCACGATTAACTATATATCTAAAACAAGACTACTCACTAAAAGGAATTGTGTACAATATACTGCACTAGCAACCGTACATCCAAAACCATGTAATCCATTCGGTTCAAAAATTACCTCACATGCGGCCAACCGGACGAGCAGCGCTTCGTAAGCTTCCTTCCTCCACTCTACTCTCTCTCTTCCCCCTCCTTTTTTTTGAACACAAATGAATCATATGCCGAATTTTAGGGTTTTATCGAGCTTTTATAGGGGATGAGTTCATGTCGCTAGTTCAACTAGCGACAGGAAGTCGGACTGACGACAGAAGGGCATGGTACCTGTCGTCAATTGAACCGGTGACGGGAGTCTGTCGCTAGTTTAACCGACGACAAAATTTATTTTTGTTATTTTTTAGATTGACTATTTATTTTTATAATTTTTTTAAAAAGTATTATTTTTAAAAATAGCGTTCCTCCGCCCCCTCAACAATGACACGAATCCGCAGCAGAAGCCGCTGCAGGCTGTCCAGTCTCTCCTCCTGTGTTGGCACCGACTGCTTCATGTATTTGTCCATGAGGAAAGATATGGATCTACTGGCAAGATCACCTATAATAGCAGAGATGGTTATCTCCATGTTGGTCGGGGAGCCTCTCCTCTGCTGAAAGGAAGGCACTGCGGTCTGAAATTATGGATCACTGAGAGCTAGCTAGAAAGTGTATGTTAGGTAATCTGAAACTTTCTTATAGTGACAAGTGTTTGTACTATCTTCCACTATAGAATGTCTTGTGTGTTCCAACAAGCAATGAACGGTTGTAAGTCAATAGCAGCCGGCGATGACCTGTTGGCTCTGCAGATGTAACATGCAGTGCAACCTGCACCAGCACCGAACTCGGCCACACGTCTCTGAGCTGATCTCATGATGCAAGCCGAGAGACAGGTGGAGCAGTGGAGCGGACGGCGCCGGCGGGAGGTGGCTAGAGGGAGCAGCCACCGGCGTCCGTCGATCGACGACGGCCGCGTGCAGGGGATGATCAGTTGCTGCAATGCTGCTCGAGGATTGGTACGTGGCGTGGGGTCCAGGAGATAGCGAGAGTGGGAGGATGTGCATATCATGAGGATATGTGTATGATCTTAGAATGACGATACAATTGGCAATGGCTTTGTTGGTTTACCGAATCTCGTATTTTCGGAGAGTTCCAATGCTGTCAAGCCTCAGGCGGTCAGACCGGTCCAAGCGGCAGTCAGACCGGCCGTGTGGCAGTCCGACCGGCAAGACTGCCGGTCATACTGGTCAGGCCGAAGAAGCCGGCGGTCAGACCGATTCTGTGCGGCGGTCTGACCGGCAAGAACTTTTGGTTGAGTTTGGAGCTAGGCAAAAAATAGAGTGTGTAGGCAAGAGAGGGGAGTCTCCTACACTTGGTCTCATATTTTTGGAGCTTCCAGTCAAAAGTTATATTCGGTTGAAATTTTCAGAGAGTTCTTGGATTTCTATGGTGAAATTTTGGTTAAGTTTTTTCGGCGGTCTGACCGGCTAAGATAAATCGGTCCGACGGTTTGAGATCGGTCAGACCGCCATGTATGGCAGTCAGACCGGTTCCCACATATATGTCGGCCATCTTGGCGGCGTTGTGTGTGGGTTAAGTAAAGTTCATTCAGTTTAATATTTTAATGTTGCATATTGCATGTTTTGAGCTAGCGTAGGTCAAGTTGTGAAGAACTTGTTCCCGGAGACGATTTCTTGGTCTGTTGCTGTGCAGGTGGCTTGCAGGTCAACGACGGTTAATGGCGAGGAGGATCGGGACTAAGCTTGGAGAGCTGAGGTCCAGAACGATCATGGATGCCTGGTGAGGTCGAGTGACTCAAGCATAGCGCAGAATGGACAAGGTGGATCGAACGGGCAGTTTGATGCAACTGGTTGGATCAAGCGGCGCGGGGGTCGGTGCAAGTTCCTTGGAGGTTCCGATGGGATTCGGACGGGAGAGACTTGCCGACATGATGAGAGCCGTTGATCAACCTAGATGTGGTAAAGCAGACGATTGCTTCGACTGGACTAGACTCAGTCCATGGAGGAGGATCGAGAAGGGTTAGTTTGGTAATTTCATCAAATATCACCTTTGTGACTCTTGACTAAACCGTGGCGCTTGGAGAAGCGGTCTAGGTTAATCGAAGATGAAGACGTTGCATTAGAATACGTGCGTATGTATCCCGTTTGTATTGGGCCTTAACGGGAGCCCATTAGGTGAACTCTTCTAGAAGCTAGGCCTCACTATAAATAGGGGGAGTTGCTGTCAACAACCCTTAAACACTTTATTTGGAAAACCCTAGTTGGTCTTAGGGTTTAGAGAGGAGAGGAGAGGCCTAGGTCCTAGATAGATGGTTTTGGTGTGTACTCATGAATTGAGCTCTTATCCTCCTTGAGGGAGTGGTTGTAACCAGCAAAAATCATGAATCAATCTATGGATGATTATTCAAGGATGAGGTTTCTTGTGTTCTTTCTTCTCTTTTGATGATTTTTGGTGCTTCCTTGATCCTGTGATTTTTAGTTGGTTTCTTGACCTCATTTACCTTGCTATGACATGTGAGAATACTTCTAGGATCATATAGACCATCAATCTACCACGAGCAAGTTTTGGATCAAGTTTTTCGTTTTACTCGGTTTTGAACCATCCTTCGGTAAAACAGAAAAATGTCAAAACTTTAACGTAGATCTGGACGATCGTTGCTTGGAATAGGTTCCAGATATCCTTAGGAAGGTGTGTTCCAAATTTGGTCAAGTTTCATCGAGTAGATCAAAAGTTAGACCGATTTTCGTTTTGGTTTGGTACATGCTGCTTTGCTTCAGTCGGGGCGGTCAGACCAATTTCATAACGCCGAGCTTTCAGACCGCCAGCTTGCCGTCGGTCTGACCTCTCCAGTGAAATTGATCTCCAGACTTTGGTTTTTTTTTTTTTTGGGGTTAATAGGATTCAGCACAAGGCTTCCTATGTGCATTTACAGATATTCTTAGCTTTCATAACTTCTAGAGAAAAGTTCGTGTTGAATCTAATTAAGTAAAAATTAAGAAAGCGTCTATTTAGCTCTCTAGTTGCCTTTTCGATCCTACAGAGGGATTAACTAGTCAACGCTTTCTGTCTGCATGCCGGACGTTGTTCAGCGTTGGAAAGCTTAAGAAAATGAAAGGATTGTGTAAATGAATGCTTAATTCATGAAGTAACTGCCACAGTAGCCTGATGCTGTACTGTTTAGACCGGAAAAGAAGGTAGCAAGCTAAAGAAGGCTCTAGTTCTTGAGATTGCTTACGAAACTTGGAATGATTTTCCACGACTGTTCATATTTAACATGTAGATGTTATGACTTATGAGATGCTATGTGAAATTCCATGCAAGAACCTCAAATTTCCTTGAGGAACATTATTAAAAAGTAAGGGAAATAGGCAAGTTATGTAATTTAGTACAGACAACAGGCGTGATATCTAGTTCCTTTTTTAAAAAATAGGCGTGATCTCTACTCCACTCACTTCTCTTTATGTTGCTGGAGAAATACGCATAAGCTTGGAGCCTTGTTGGACTAGTGTATCCTTTCCTATACTAGGAGAACATTCCTGTTTTTTTTTTCTTCTGAAAAGATGAGTAGAATGTTTTCGTCTCACAAATGTTTGGCTTCTAAATTGTTGGAACTAAGCTAGAAAACACACGCAATTTATCTTTAGACGCACACTACACGGAAGAGACACACACACAGAAAAAACTACTGAGTTTACTGATGAGGATATAACAATCCATATTTAATTATTTATCTGTAATTCTTATTATAGATAGCAATATCTTTATATTATCCACAAGTATACCTTAGATGTTCATAAGGGAGAAGGTTAGCCAAGTGTCGTAAGTCTTTTCTACAACCAATTTTCAATCGTAAGCTTTTCTACGACCCGTCCTTGGTTGTGGGTCTTCCCTACAAGCACCTTGTGGTCGTAAATCTCCTACAACAGGGTCGGTTACGACTACCCTATAATCGATGAGGTCTATGCACATGTGGAACCAATTGGTTAAGGAGTTTTGCACATCGTGTTTAATGCATGAGGTAGTTAATATACACAGTTATCCTCTAGAATAACTGCACGTTTCTTTATCTGTCTCTAACAAAAACTACATGGCAACTTGGGGGAGTTACGTCTCTGACAATAACCTCCAACAGAGCGGTTCAACATTTGGAACGTTGAGGCGCCTCTTGGCTTAAAGGAACTGCCACCTCTTCGTATGCTATGTAAAGGCTGAAGTCAGAGGGCAAAAGTAAGATGAAGTGAGAGGGACAATTGGGAGCATAAGACATCAAGCATTAGTCTTCATCTTGATTGTAATCAGTGCATTCAATACAGCCACACAGGAGTAGGGTTGTTATTCTCTCCGGAGAAGACCTGAATCTGTATATAATCCTGTGTCATTCTCTGCATTGTTCCATTTCCAGAGATCCCCTGAAACAAACAATCATACGTAAGATCGGTATTATATCACCAACACTTACGATCAACACAAGAAAATTTTGTGAGGCATAATGACACCACATTTTCTCTTTGAACTATTATTCTCTCATCCCAATGAAACAAACTGGTTACAATATTTTTTATGGCTACAATATAACATTTAACATCTCCACTAACACATTCAAGTAGTCCACTACATGCACTAGCTCCACTACATGCAAATTCAATTAATATACAAAACACTTAGACAACAAGATTAATTCCAACAATCACCTCCTTAATCTTATCATGTCAAGCTTCTCATCTGAAAGGCCGATCTTCTTACGCATCTCAAAAAAGCATTACCTTTCTCTTGCTGGCCACACCACACAGTTGCTGCTTATGAATAGAGGATACTTGAGAGACGTATTTCCCTTCTCTTCCTCTCTTCATGGCCGTCTCTTACCACCGGTGACACGACTTGCTAGCGACTCTAACCTCGATGACTTGGGCATTCAATAACGTGGCTCTTCTTGTGACGATGGACTCAATTACATCACCACTACCTGTTTGCAGCCAGAGATACAACTTGCTGGTGATCCTAACCTCGATATCAACTCCAATTGTCTTTCGTCGGTGACACAACTCGACAACGATGGGGACTCGGATAAGAACTTACAACATGTGAGAACTTGGATACACACTTACAAGAACTCACACACACATGCAACATGCACTTGCCGACAAAATTGCACTACCCGATCGTCGCTGGCCCTTGTACCTGCCAGCGCCCAATGCGCCACCAAGCCAACCGCCTATTGCAATCGGCCTCCGAGCTGCACCGCCTATGTTGCTCCAAGCCGTTGCTACATGTCACATGGAGCCGCATTGACGTGCCACCGCTCAGCGAACTATCACCGAGAAGCATCTCCACACGTCGCCTCGCGGGCATGTGCTCACACTAGCGCCCAAGGCACCACGCTACGGTGCTAGCACACGCTGCCGCCGGCCCGCTTGCTTCGCCCACCGACACATCGCCGACTGGCACGCCGTTGTCGTAGCGCCTCAACTCTAGCTCTGATACAAATTGTTGGCCTAGGCATCCGGCGAGAACTAAGCCAGGAAACACACACGCAATTTACCCGTGGGCGCACACTACACGGAAGAGACGCACACAGAGAAAAAACTACTGAACTTATGATCAACACATGCAAGTTTTGTGAGGTGTAGCAGCGCCTCATTTTCTCTCTGTTCTATTATTCTCTCATCCCAATGAAACAAACTGGTTACAATATTTTTTATAGCTACAATATAACATGTAACCTCCCTACTAACACATTCAAGTAGGCTATTACCTCCACTATGTGTACTAGCTCCACTACATGTAAATTCAATTAACTTGTAAAACACTTAGACAACAAGATTAATTCCAACATAAATTAGAGATATGGCATTACACATCAGATTCGGAGATAGCAAGATCGCCTGCTAAGCTTTCATAAAAAATGGGTTGTCAGCTACTACTATTATTCTGGAAGCGCTTCTTCCCGGCGACCACATGCTGTGGCCTCCGTATCTCACAGTTAAGGTGGCAGGTGAGATCATGTAAGAACCTTAAATTTCCCTTGAGGCCTAACACTTCATATAAAAGATCTTGAACCACAGTTGAAAAGTAAGTAGTGAAGAAAATTCTGCAGATAGATTCAACACCTAACATATCTCAGTCTTCCTTCCAGATAAGTGGCAGGAGTCAATAGTTTAGTTGACACTGTTTCTGTGTTTTTCTTGTCAACAATGTCCAACAAAGCAAAAAGACCTGACCAACATGGAGCAAAGACTGCAACACCTATATCACAAAACTCCTGTGCTCTTCTTCACTTGTCCATTCATTTCTTTTTTTGAATTAAACGGCAGGAATGGTGCCCGTTATATTGATAGAGAAGGGGGCAGTATAGAGCTGCAAGTTACAGGTTAAGCTAAAACCTTAATTACAAGACCGGAATTGCTCCAGGCATTTGGCCCCTACGAGGGACCAAGTTCCACCCTTCTTCTTGATCTTCACCAGGAGACCCGGCACGGCAGTGGCTTTATTATAGAAGATTCTAGCATTGCGTTTCTTCCAAATCTCTCATATGATTAGGATAAGAGTTGTAGACGTCGTTCTTCTGGGGAGACATCTCAGCAGCCTTTGTCCACCAATCCGCGATGTTCCCGCTGTTGGGCCATTGATATGGGTGTAGGTTTTGAGCCCCTAGCTAGTCCACCATGAGCTGCCAGATTGTTACAGAATAGCGGCATTGTGCAAAGAGATGTAGGGCAAATTCCAACAAATATCTGCAGAGGGGGAAAAAGCGATGGTTTGGCCACCCTCTAGCATCTAGTATGTGAGGTCCACAACCTGTTTTGGATAGCCATCCAGACGAAGAATTTGCACTTTGGGGGGCACGAGATTTCCAAATTATTTGCTTGAAGTTTGTCGCTGTTGAGACCGGGAGGTGAAGGGCGTAGGCGGACTTAGAAGAGTTGACTTATTTTGGGGTGAGTTTCCATGTAGATGGTATGAGATGCTATGTGAAATTCCATGCAAGAACCTCAAATTTCCTTGAGGGACATTATAAAAAGTAAGGGAAATAGGCAAGTTATGTAATTTAGTACAGACAATAGGCGTGATATCTAGTTCCTTTCAAAAAATAGGCGTGATATCTACTCCACTCACGTCTCTTCATGTTGCTGGAGAGATACGCATGAGCTTGGAGCCTTGTTGGACTAGTGTATCCTTTCCTACACTAGGAGAACATTCCGGTTCTTTTCTGAAAAGATGAGTAGAATGTTTTCGTCTCACAAATGTTCGGCTTCTAAATTACAGATATGGCATTACACATCAGATTCGGAGATACTAAGATCGCCTGCTAAGCTTTCATAAAAAAGGGTTGTCAGCTACTACTATTCTTCTGAAAGCGCTTCTTCCCGGCGACCACATTCTGTGGCCTCAGTATCTCACAGTTAAACATGTAGTTGTAGTAAGGTGGCAGGTGAGATCTCCATGCAAGAACCTTAAATTTCCCTTGAGGCCTAACACTTCCAAATAAAAGATCTTGCACACTCATCTTGGAACCTTCAGCTTCACTTTGAGCAGAGCTTTGAGCCAAGGTCTCAGCAGAACCTGTTTGATAGTCATCAAGAATCGCAAAATATTTAGAAGTTCTGTTTACTCTTCTAACATATATCGGTTTCACCAGCTGCCAAGGATCAGCAAAATGTGCCCCATGCAGTGCGAGATTCTTTTGCATGAATTCTCTGAGCATTGCAAGAGACATGCTCCAGAAATGGGGATTAAAATTTTCTTTCAGCAGTATACTGAAGACGGATGCACCCATGAAACTCCCGTTCATCTCCCTGGCTATGTCCATGGCTATTGATGCCAATTTTGGATGCTCCTCCGCATCCATGCTTCCAAACGTACGCACCTTGAAGAAGAACCAGTATGCTTCTGGAGTAAAGAATCGTACTCTAAGGGCTTGTGCAGTTCCAAAACTCGCAATTTTTTCAGATCGACTTGCGACTATAATTTTACTGCCACTTGCAACGCGACCTTTTGAAGCTGTATACAACCTTTCCCATACACACTTGTCAATATCCCCAACTAGTTCAATGATGATCAATGTCCTTGCTCCATCCGTGCTACGGTTTTGATGCTTGATTATACCTCCTTCTCTTAGAGTCACTACACTTCCATCATTAAGGTCATCCCCACTAAAACACAAAATTTGAGAGAAGTGGTTACGCACCCTTTCATCTTCACAAGCATGCTCGATTAGGGTGCTCTTTCCAACTTTTCCCGGACCAATGATCGGCAGGACACCCGGATTTTCTGCACCTGGAGTCTCCGCTTGCAGCAGGAAATTTATGATACGTTCCATCTCTATTTGGCGGTTGAACATGCACTTGTTCAAAAGCAAATCCATGCTATATGGCTGGCGGTAAAAACGAGGATATGTATTTAGGAACATGACAAACTGACTTACACCGTCAATGGTAAGTTCCAGGCTGCCAAGAACTTCCCCCAGAAGCCCTTGTTCATGCTGACTACTGCCACTACAGAGACATACCCGCTTGGCAGGATTGAACTTAGATGGGGCCAAAGAGTGACTCACTTCATGATCTTTGACCTTGTTTTCTCCATGGGCTCGGCATCTGAAGCTGTCAAGGGTGTAATACCCTCTGTACATCTCCTTCCGTAGTATGTTCAGCTGCTCCAGCATGGCTTGGTTCGTGATGTGCCGTTCCTCTGCCTCCTCGACGACGACACGAACTCGTAGCAGCAGACGTTGCAGGCTGTGCAATCTCTCCTCCGTGGTTGGCGCCATCGGCTTCGAGTATTTCTCGATAAGGAAAGATATGGATCTACCGGCAAGTTCACCCATAATTGAAGAGACAATTATCTCCATATATGTTGGGAAGCCTAGATCTCCTGATCCTTACAGGGAGGTGCTGCAATGGACCAGTCACCAAGAAGGCAAGAACAGAGAGAAGGAACTATGTAATTTGAAACTTTTCAGAGGACTCACCCATCGACTTAGTGAGCAATGAAGGCTTTGTTCTGTGCCACTGAAGTCGTCTTCTTGCTTTTCACTAACGCCGCTTTATTCTTTCTTTGATAGTGGAGTTGAACAGAAGAATGCGTAGGAAAATATCGGAAATCGTTCAGAAGCAGTGAAAACGCTACTGGCGAAATTTCGCCGGCGGTAACCGGTGTTATTGGCGGTAGCCGGTAGAAATTAAAACAGGTGGTGAAATTTCGGTTTTGGTAAAATTTATTCAAAAAAATTCGAATTTGCATGAATTATATTCAAATTTGATTATTTTTGTAAATTTAAAATTCAAAATTTATTTTTTTGAAAATTTCGACCAAAATTTCCGGTTTTCGCCGGTAACCGGCTTTACTGGTCCCTCCGATTTTTTTTTTGCAACCGTTAAAAAAAACACTGTCCAAAAGTCTATGCATAAGTACGAAGGACTTATCTCAACCTAGATTGATGTTCTACGCATAGCCCTTGGATTTGTTGGTGATGCGCTCGTATGGCTAGTGTGTGAAGAAAGATAGAATAACCAGAATAATTATTGATTGTACTAATTGAGCCTTAGAGGCATATATATATATAGAGTACATCGTGAATAGAGATATGGAAGGAACTATATGGAATACAAATCATCCTAATTGATTCTATTTTATCTCTTATAATCTTTCTATACATGTACTCTAACATCCCCCACAGTCCGAGCTCAGGCTAGAGAAGAAGCTAATGAGGATGCTCAAGTGGAGTAGAAGTCGACGAGGGGTGTCATGCGAAGAGCCATTGGACAAGTTGTCTGCTGTGGAGATAGTCGTCGAAGTAGGGTTGCCGATGATGAAGAGTGGCACCGTTGACGAAGAAGTCGTGGGAGGTCTCTGTAGACGAAGATGACATCGATGCAGCAAGAAGACGATGTCGAGGTTGTCGCAGTAGAAGAAGGTCGTTTTAGTCGAGGCAGCGCAGCAGGAGACGACGGCAAAGAGGATTGTCGCGGTGATAGTAGAGGCCGATGGTGCAGCGGTCGGAGAAGCCGATGATAGGGAGTCGGACCAGACCTGCATACTCGTAGCGGCAAGGAAGAGGAGGAAGGACTAATCTATTGATCGAAGGAAGAAACTGATGTATTTGGTAAGAGAGAAGAAGGAATAATTGTGTGGAAGAAGCTCGGTGGCGAAAGCCGGCGGGTGCATGGCTGCCGATAGCCATAGAGAGGCGGGATAGAAAGGAAACCACGTTAGGAAAAGAGGACTAACATCATCGTTCATCGGCATAGGGAGCATGCATGTGCATGCATGAAGGTAGTGATGCAACAAAAGGAAAGAGACTAGAAGATTGCAATCGGAAGGCAACATATTATATATGCGTGCATGCATGCGTACTAGCAGGAGACATTAGCATGCATGCATGCATGCGGGTATGCAAAGGAAAAGCAAGAGCAACCAAGACAACGGTGGTGCTCGGCGCGAGGCAAGGGCGTGCCGAAGAACACAACAGGGAACCGAGAAGAAGATAGAATGTGTACGGGCGATCGAAGGAGGCAGTGGAGGAGTTGACGACGAAGCGACGACGGCAGTGGAGACACGGGAAAGATCTATTGATCTACAAAAAGAAACCAATCTATTTGATTGGAGAGGAAGAAGGGAGACCCTCTATCAACAATGCGCAGCCCCGGAAGATTACACCGCCTCTCTTGGGACGGTGCGCAGCGGAATTTGGTGTTGGCTCGGAGCAGGCCCAGATGGAAACTAGAAACCCGCTATGATACCATGTTATGAATATTGTGTATATATTGAAGAGTCGCAATGGGCAATATATATAGGAGTACAAGGGGTATATGCCATATACATATAAGACAATACAAAAGACAGATAAAAAAATACAAAAGAGTCTCTATTCTAACTCCTATTCTAACACCCTCTCAAATGCAAGGCGTATACAATAGCATTGTATTTGGAAATGGTTGACACTAAAATATGAAAAATCCAAAGTTCGAGTCTTGATAATGTCGTCGTAGCATGCAGCTCATGGAAAATATGTCGAATATCAAAAGACCTCTTCCCATCGGGGGTTGTGCAACAGCCCATAAATCACAAGGTGGGCTGAAAAAGTCGACCTCGGTAACACGACAAAGATGATAAAACCGACATGAATAGAGAGAGAGCTGTCAAATCAAGCTGAATAGGAATAGGTGGAAGCATGACATCGCAGATCGAAGCCCAAGGCGGCGGTGACGCGGTGCACAAAAAGCGCGGTGGCCTTAAAAGCTAGGAGCGACGGCTAAGAAAGCGGCGACATCATAACAACTTCTACGATCTGCACGAGGCTCAGAAAGATGAGCGGGAGCGGCGGCTGCTGCCATGCATAAGGCAATTCTTATGCTTCTATGACTGACAATAAATTTATGGACTCGCATGGCTTATACGAACTCAAAGATTGAGTGATACGGACTTGGATGGACGCAACGTAAGAAACAACACGAAAGACTCAAGCGAATAACCAGTGGTAGCAACATCGTGTGAGCTTGATGCAGGTGGTGTAGTCCAGCTTGGCCCGGCCCTCCATTAGCCCCGGGATGTCGTTGAACTATCGCCGGACCTCCTCCACCATCCGCAGCGCCGCGCTGCCTACACTCCGCATCGTCCGGCTGGGGGACTTTGGGACAGCGCACATGGTGCACATGAAGTCGCTGGAGGAAGAGTCCATCTGCAGTGGACGAATCCGATAGGCACGACGGGATACATGGACCCCATCTTCTTCATGATCGACGAACTCACCATGGAGTCGGACGTGTACGTGTTCAGCGTGGTGATCCTGCAGGTGCTCACAGGGCTACTCGACCTCAACATCACCGAGAAGGTGCGGGAGGCGGTCAAGATGGATGCCGTGCACTGCGTGTTGGACGCGTCAGCCAGAGTCGGCGAAGGTGCGGCCGAGCGCCTACTCGGCCGGGCGCCGAGGTGCGCACTGAGCGAGATGCGGATGTTTGCACCGCCCGCGAGCGAGTGTCGACACCTGCGATTGGATCGGCAGCGACGAGAGGCCGCCCCCGGGAGCGAAGATCGGTCCTCCCGGGGGCAGTGCACAGCGGAGGACGAGCGAAGGCTAGAAGCCGGTGGCGGTGGCTACAGTAATCCTAACCCTAACCTTGTCTCTGATACCATGAAGAAAGATATAATAGCTAGAATAATTGTTGATTGTATTAATTGAGCCTTAGAGGTATATATACAGAGTATATTGTGTATATATACAGAGTATATTGTGACTAGAGATATGAAAGGAACTATATTGAATACAAATCATCCGAATTGATTCTATTTTATCTCTTATAATATTTCCATACATGTACTCTAATAGTGTGAAGTCTTTGTCTGGTTTCAAGTTTGTGTGTTTCTCTGACTAGGCCTAACCAGGCAAGCTATCTTTTTTTCTTCTTTGTTGAACCGAAAACGGCGACTAGAATAAGAGCACCTATCTTTTTCACCGCCAACAGAATTCAATTTCTTCTTTACTCCTGTAGTTATGAAAGCTAGAGGTGCAAACGGAGCGGATAATTCCTACCCGCCCGCCCGCCTGATTGAAGGCTCGCAGAGCGAATGTAGGATGGAGAAATGTGTAACTGACATTATCCGTATTCGACTCCGACTCCAAGGAAAAAAATATGGAATATGACACAAGATGAGCAATATCCATCTTTATGTGTCTGTATGTCAGGTGGTACGAGAAAACATGTTGTGACTTCACTTAGGAACAAGATAACATATAGGTGGGTTGTTGCATCTGAGTAGGCAGGGAATACTGGGTGTTTTTACTTCGACATATCAGCGATTAGTCTCTCTGTGTTCGCTCTTATTTCACTCCTACTGTCCAATGTCCTATAGGGGGTGCAAAAGAAGTGGATAATTTTTGTCTGACCGACCGACTGAAGGCTCGCGTAGTGAATACTGGATGGAGAAATGGGTATCCAACACTATTTGTGTCTGACTCCAATAAAAATATAGAATAGGATACAAGATGAGTGATATCTGTCTGTATCGACTCCGATTGCACCCCTAATGGAAGTTATGAAGATCAAAACAGAAGAACATAGTGGAAGTCTTGCGTTGAATCCGAAAACCTCAAAGACAAATCCTCTCATCCGGTCTGGCTGCCAAAGCCTAGCCGTTCTTATCGCCGACGGATCGGTCTGACCACTGGTGGTTGGTTTGATTGCTTGGGTGAGTGGTCTGACCGCTGGCTATAGGGACAACAGCCCGAGACGATATCAAATCGACCTAACTCTTGATTTCGAGATCCAAATCCCCTGAGATTTTAAACATAGCTCATCAAAAAGGGTCAAGAACCTATTTCAATCGACGATCGGGACGATCAAAGCCAAGGTTCCACAAATTTCTTGATCGAGGTCAAGAAAGCATGAAAATCATGAAAAATCAAACTTTGATCTAAAAACTTGCTCGTGGGTGGAAGATTATCAAAATGACCTTAAATCAATTCCCATATATCCTAGCAAGCTAGATCACCACAAAAGACTCAATCAAAACCCTAGGAACACAAAAATCCTAAATGCATCAAAGAGAGAACAAAAACAATATAGAACTCATGTAGGGGCAAACTTGCTTGGATTGATTCAAGGGATTGTTGTGTTTATAAGCACTCTAACATGGAGGACAAAAGATCAATACTTGAACACTCACTCAATCAATCTCTCTCAAACCTTAGCCTCCTCTATCTCTCCACTTTTCCCAAATCTATGACTACGACTGCATCAACTCGCTACAATGACTCTACTTCCGCTACGAGTCGGCGCATCTAGCGGTAATCTCGTGATCTATTACTAGCGGTGGTTTCTTGGTTGCGTAGTAAATTTTTATTTGTGTTATTGTAGCCTTACCCGTAAACCTTCAGATTGGGGCGAGGTGGGTGGCGGTGTTGGGCTGAGATGGAGATGGTGCACTCGAGGCGTCCTTTTATAGGGCAAGGGCAAGATCGAGGCGATGGGACCATGCACATGCATTCCAAGCCGACGCGGCGGTGAAGTTAAAAGCAAGTAATAGAAGGAAAAACGGGCAAATGAATGCGACAGTGAGTGGAAGGAGATCGTGGTTATAATTGCGCACGCTCGTGAGTAGAAACGGTTGTGTTAACGCACGGGAGTGGCGAACAAGGTTGGCGGCACAGGCGCAATTGACGCTTGAAGATGAAGCTGACAGGTGGGGCTGGTGTGCGAGGAAGAGAGTGAGAGGGGCTGACGGGTAGGTCCCGCGTGTAGGTGAGAAAGAGAGGGGAGAAACGGGCTGGCAGGAGTGGGCCGGAAAACAAAAGTGGCCCTGGGAAGGGAGAGAAGGAAAACGGGCCATGAAATAGAGATTCAACCCGAAAGGATTTCCATATTTTTTATTGATTTAACATTTTAAATAACTTAGTTAATTTATTTAGGTTTTAGAAAATAGCAAATAAAGTCCAAAAATCATGGAAAATTCAAAGAAATTCCCTAGGTCATTTTGGACTTAAATAAAATATTTTTAACTCATAAATGGTAATTTAATTTTTACAAATAATTTATTTTGGCTTTAAAATAATTAGGTAAAAGCTTTTAAAATTTCAGAAAATCTAATAAAATAATAACTTTATTAATTTTATTTTTGGTAACATAACGTTGGGATGTTACACCACCAGAACCACCATGGCATGCACTTGCACCGACCCCTAAGACACTTGATGCAATACATTGCATTGAACTTCCCGTTCAGCCGTTCTTGTCCATCTTGCGCTATGCTTGAGTCCAGCCACTTCACCCGGCATTATTGATTATTCTAGACCTTAGCTCTCCTAATCAAGTCTCAATCATCCTCGATGTTGATCGTAATAGACTCCTAGCTACCTGCACAACGATAGACTAAGAAATCGATTCCGGGCTTTAGTTCTTCGCAACTTGACGCACGTTAGCCAAAACATGCATTGTGCAACACCTATGCACTGAATCATATGACTTTGACTAATTCCATAAAGTTCACCGCCTTCCCGGCGCTTGAATCTCCTCTGGTCGGTCTGACCGCGAGCCTGCCGACCTCACCACCGCCTGGCCTGGAAATCAATAGAACTTCACTAAACCAAGGGTTTTACAAACACTTCAAAAACATTGCCAATTGTTTAACTAACTAAAATTAGGATTATCTACCCACGATCTCCACATTCTTCTTTTCTTTTCTTTCCTTTCGTATTTCTTTTCAGCATAGTTGAAAAGTAAGTAGTGAAGAAAATTCCGCAGATTAGATTCAACACCTAACATATCTTAGTCTTCCTTCCAGATAAGTGGAAGGCGTCAGTAGTTTATTTGACACGGTTGCTGTGTTTTTCTAGTCAACAATGACAACAAAGCAAAAAGGACCTGACCAGCATGAAGCAAAGACGGCAACTCCTATATCACAAAAGTCTTGTGCTCTTCTTCACTTGTCCATTCATTTCTTCACAATGGAGCATTTGCTCACTGCTGTTGTTGCTGAACTTGCCACAAGATCCATATCCTTCTTGATCGACAAATACTCCAAGCCAAGAGTGCCATCCATGGAGGAGACGATGCAGCGCCTGCTGGGAGTACTACTAAGAGTCCGTGTCGTCGTCGAGGAAGCCGAGCGGCGACACATCACAAGCCTAGCGATGCTCCAGCAACTCGACATGCTCAGGAGTGGGATGTACAGAGGCTACTACACGGTAGATAAGTCCAGATGCCGAGTTCACGAGGAAGAGAAGGCCAAAGACCATCAGCATCACGTGAGTCATGCTTTGATCCTCTCAAAGTTCAATCCTGCCAAGCGTTTCCGCTGCTCTGAAGCTAGCACTGCGCATGGTAGCAGCACAGACGAGCTGAAGCAGATGCTTGATAGCCTGAACATGCTCATCAATGACGCTAAGGAGTTCGTCATCTTCCTGAAGAACTATCCCCTGATGTACCGCCAGCCTTATAGCGCGCACTTGTTTGTAGAAAAGTGCATGTTTGGCCGCCAAGGAGAAATGGAAGTGGTCATCAACTTCTTGTTGCAAAAGGAGCCTCCGGGTGGTACAGAAAATCCAGGTGTCCTACCCATCATCGGTCCGGCAAGAGTGGGAAAAAGCACCCTTGTGGAGCATGTTTCTTGCGACGAAAGAGTGCGCAATCACTTTTCTCGCATTGTGTTCTTGAGTGACAACGACCTCAGAGATGAAATGGTAACTCTTCTAACACATACAGATACAGGTGTGGTCAGGTACCAAAACATTCAGAATTTTGCCTTTGATGAAAGATTTCTGGTTATTATTGAACTCGATGGGGATCTAGAGGAGAGTGTGTGGAGAAGGTTGCATTCTTCTCTGAAAATCTGTACTGAAAGTGGCATTAAAATCATAGTCACAAGTCGTTTTGAAAAGATCGCGATCCTCGGAACAACACAGGCCCTCAGACTGAAGTTCCTACCTAAAGAAGCGTACTGGTATTTCTTCAAGACAATCGTGTTCGGAAGCACGGATCCCGAGGAGCAGCCGACACTGGCATCGATAGCCATGGGAGTGGCCAAGGAGCTGGATGGAACTTTCTTGGGTGCAAATGTCATCGGCGAGTTACTGAGATCAAATGTTAACCTCCGGTTCTGGTGTCGTGTTCTGACACGCATGAGAGATTACACAAGGAAACATCTGTCCGAGTTTAGTGAGCACCCGACCTGTCTTTTCAGAGAAGTAAACCTATTTATGGCCAGATCATGGACAAAACTGCTGGAGAGTGGTTGATCTACGATTGCTATCAGAGAGCTTCACTTGATCAAGATGGAGTTCCCAAGATAAACTTCCACGAAATCCTATCTGGAAGTGCCAGGATTAGTGGGAAATTCGAGGCACTAGCTTGGAAGTCTCACATTCCACCATACTACAGCTACTTGTTTGCCTGTCAGATACAGAGGCCTCGACGGGTAGCTGCTGGGATGAAGCAAGAGCATTTTCAGAAGAGGAGCATTTAACTTCAGTTAAGTCATTCAGTTGTCAAATGCAAAGTACTACTAATTAGCATGTGTTGAATCATAGTGTGATAGCATCGTTCAAGTCTAGATCACTAGTAAAATCCTAAGCTCGTCTGCGGCTAACTTGCTGGCCACTGTAATTCCCTTTCTTTCCATAGAGTATTTTACTTACTATCATTTTGTCTTTTTTGTCTTTTGGAAATATTTTACAAACTATGCTTGTGACTTGTGAGTGATGTTCATGAACTGCTATTTGGTCTAACAAAATGCATTCCACTAATCAAATACAAGAACACTCTTGAACCTTATGCAATGCAAAAGAAGGCCAAAAAATCCGTAGAAAACTTAATGCAAGTGCAACAGAGCGAGGAAAGCCTACACATTGCCCAAGAACATATGACTAAATTCATAGCACAAACACACAAAAATACTATGTAAGCAACCGATTATATTACATGAATAAAGTGCATATGAAAGAAAGGAGGAAAGAAAATGCACATATAGTACCGTACAGTTAGTCAATAACACACTACGTTCTGGAGAAGACAACATGAATAACAATATTAGTGATTTAATTTGCATGTACAGAAGATACCAACTGTATCAAACTAAGTCCAAACCTTCCTCTACTGTAACACCCTAGCCCAACACGGAGCCTAGAATGCCACGAACTATACTAACTATTAATTTTAACATCAATTAACAATAAATTACAGCAAGTATATCAACGATAAAACCCGTCCGCGGGTCACATTAAACAAGTATAATGATATAACAATCATATATAATTAATCTCTAGGAAGCATAACAATATAATAATCCAAAAACAACATAAAACCAATCGAATAAAGTCTATTGAATGAATATTCAACTCTAACCTATCATCAAAGGCCATTCAAAACTAACAAGCCCTAAATATAATTCATCACTCTATAATAAAGGTTCTTATGTCCAATGCATCAAGTAATTGAGTGTGGGTTTGTGGTTCTAAGTGCGCTAGTTCTTCCCAAGTGAAATATCGTCAACAGTCACATAAAAACAACAATAGAGCGAGAGTGAATCAAAGACTCAACAAATACATAATAAAGTCATAAACAATAGTTTATCAACCATAATCAAGATTATCATCATCATCTATCTATTTAATGCCATTCTTATACTCAAACAAACAAGTCATATTTCATATAGGTAAATTTACATAATTTAACAATATACTTATATATGCGAATGCACCATCATGCTCATGCTCATATACATCTTATCAGCTGATATCGATATAGCGGAGTGTTCACCCGTCGATGACATACTCTTCCCCCATCTTCGTTAGGATGGAGTCCCTACATTGTAGGACTTTTACTAATCCCTACAAATGTAAGACTTTATCTAAAGCATTTCGGACTAGTCATGTATCTTTCTCACCGTCCTCACCGGAATAGTTACATGACTTTCTCACCGACATGGCTCATGCACTCTTACATGATGAATGTAAATAATGCAATATCATAATTAATCATTTACACAACTCGTCTCATTAACTCAATATCTCATTCTCATTATCTCAATATCATAATATCATTAACTCAATGTCATCAATATCATGTAAATGAATAATCTTAACAAAAGCATAATAAATAACATGATATATCAATGAAAATAACGAACAACCCATTGTTCATCACTCTACCATGTACTTGCCTCTTAGCATTTAGAAGCCGAGTGATGAAATTTTGGCATGGCACATGAGGCTACATTCTCTGAACAAACAATTCAAAACACATATTAAAATCACAACATCACAATATTCAAACTTTACATTTATCGTCATCGCACGTCTATGCCAAACCAACCCAATTAACCCGAAACTATCGGACGCACTACCCGCTGACCTAGTACTAAAGTGGCTTTAACTTATTCATCCGAACTCCAAATTAAATCAACAAAGATTTTATGGTATTCACAAAAAGTCTATAACTCCCTAGTTATAACGAACCTCTGATTCTACCATTTTCTACCATGTTTCTTTCCCCGAAGACCATCCCAGATTCTGTTAGGACAGTCCGCTTCATAATTTTATATCTTTAATTCTAAAACTTCAAAAATATATGAACAATACCAGTTCTGGAACTACTCAAAATTTACTAAATTATTCAAGTTATCACTACATTTTAATTTTGCCATCTACTAGATGAAGCTAACCCATCATCACAATATCTGTCAATTACGTCCAAATTATAGACAACAATCTTCCTAAGGCCGTAACTATTCGGTCGCTTCTCCAATTCTAATTATCTAGATCTTCCTGGAAAGCTAACGAGATTATCTACAACTTTTCTAACTTGACGAATCCCTGAATCCGACCCCAAATATCCCTAATTACCCTTGCAAAGCTCTGCACCACAACTCGACGAACTAGGGCAACAAAACACCTACCCTTCCCATAGACCAAACGATCTACAAATTGAACAACAATTAATCTAGGGTTAACCAGATTGTTACCCATGAAATTCGACGAAGAACGACTACAGAGTGCAAAACCCTAGCTTTCCCTCATCTCTGCTTCCTTCTTCTCCTTTTCCTTCCCCCTTGCTTCTTCCTCGGCAGCATAGGCAGCAGGACACCCAAGTGACACAGAGAATCAGCAGCCTTGTTTTGCTAATTTGCTCCATCTAAAACCACGATTGCATGTTGTATCCCTTTCATGCATACATGCATGCACCACTGCAACCTATTAGTAGGCTTGGCTAGAAGGGCAGTGCAGCAGCTAGGCACTGCTAGTTAGGGCGTAATGCAGAGGTGTTAGAAATCGATAGGCAAATAACAAAGTAGATCAAGAATAGGGAGACACCGATTTTTACGTGGAAAACCCTTGCGGGAAAAAACCACGAGCACACGACAGCGATCTTTACTATATCAGAAAAGAAGACTGCCTTCAGAACACATCAAGGCCATTTTGAATTCCTCGTTCCTTTGGCTTAACAAATGCTCCGGCAACATTTCAAGCACTCATGAATGATGTCCTCAAACTATTCCCACGCCAGTTTGTTCTCGTCTTTTTTGATGATATCTTGATTGACAGCTCCACATGGTCTGCTTATCTTCAGCATGTTCAAGTAGTTCTGCATGTCTTGCGTACCCATACGCTATTCTTACAACGATCTAAGTGTGACTTCAGCAAGACCTCTGTGACATATCTTGGCCATATCATCTCAGGTAAGGGCGTAGCAATGGACCCAAACAAGGTGGCTGTAGTAGAGACATGGCTGACACCAAAGTCGCTTTGAGCTTTGTGGGGGTTTCTTGGTCTCACAGGTTATTATCGTAAGTTAATCCAACGCTATGGGGAGATCGCGGCACCGCTTTCAAAGCTCCTAAAAAAAGAGGGGTTTTCTTGGTCCGTGGAGGCGGATACCGCATTCCAAGCTTTAAAGACAACACTTATTTCAGGACCGGTCTTGCAGCTTCCTAATTTTTCTCAAAAATTCATAGTTGATTGTGATGCATCAGGTTCGGGCATCGGTGCTGTCCTCCATCAAGGTGACTGCCTGATCGCTTTCTTTAGTCGCGTTGTGGCAGTTCACCATCTCAAGCTGTCTGCTTATGAACGCGAATTAATTGGATTGGTGCAAGCCGTTCGACATTGGCGGCCGTATCTTTGGGGGTTAATTTCGTGGTCCGCACAGATCATTATAGCCTTAAATTCCTGCTTGATCAGCGATTATCAACTATTCCTCAGCATCATTGGGTAAGTAAGTTGCTCGGTTATGATTTTGTTGACGAGTATCGACCGGATCGGCAAAACGCGGCTGCTGATGCTTTGTCTCGTCGTGAGGAAGCTGTGTTCTCCCTTCGGGATATTTCAGCGCTGCAATTTGATTGGTTTGACTCATTGCGTCAAGAAATTTCCTCAACATCGGCGTTATTGTCTCGGCATGACAGGATTCAGGAGGGTCACGAAGGTGCCGCTTGGTCCGTTGTGGATGGTCTCATTCTTCGTTACAGTCGAGTATTTGTGCCCGCATCATCCACCCTTTGGCCGCATTTGTTGGAGGAAGTCCACGGTTCTGGACATGAGAGAGTCCAGGAGACTCTTCATCGTCTTCGTTCTCATTTCAACTCGCCCGGGTTACTTCAATTGGTACGTGAGTATATCAAGGGTTGTTTTGTGTGTCAACGAAACAAGACCGATCATCTTCATCCGGCCGAACTGTTGCAACCATTGGACGTGCTGCGTTCAGTGTGAGAAGATATTTCAATAGACTTTATTGAGGGTTTGCCCAAAGTGCATGGTAAATCAGTCATCTTATTGGTCGTTGATCGATTTTCCAAGTATGCACATTTCATAGCTTTAGCTCATCCTTATACTGCAACTTCGATGGTGAGGGCATTCTTTGATCAAGTTGTGAGATTCCACGGCATCCCATCTTCAATTGTCAGCGATCGAGACCCCATCTTCACTAGTCACTTTCGGACGGAGTTATTCAATCTTTCTAGAACTAAACTTCAACGCAATTCGGCTTTCCGCCCACAGTCCGATGGGCAAACAGAGGTTGTTAACATGATTATTACTATGTATCTTCGTTGTTTATCGGGTGATCGTCCGAAGCATTGGGTTCAGTGGCTTCCTTGGGCTGGGTTCTGATACAATTCTTCGTACCAATCAGCATTACGTGAGACTCCTTTCCGCGTCGTCTATGGCCGTGATCCTCCTTTGATTGTCTCTTATCAAGCCGGGTCCGCTCGCGTGTCTGTAGTGGATCGGCAAATGGCAGACAGAGACAAGTTCCTTGCTGAAATCCGGGACAGGTTGCTTCAAGCTCAGGCAATTATGAAGCGGCAGCATGACGATCGTAAGCCTCGACAGAGGAGGAAGAAGATACTCTTGCGTAGAAGGACGAGAGCGGAAGGACGAGAGCGCAGAAGATAACGGGAAGAACCGAGTTCTCCTTCTAGCGCTAGACGAGGTTGGTCGTCAGCCAGCAAAGAAGCTCTGAATGCGTTTGAATTATTTGGGAAAGACAAACTAGTTTTGTATTACTTGCCTTCTCATGGTACAAGGATGTATGTATAAATACTAGTTACAATCGTATGAAAACTAGACTCTGACTCAACTCTTTATCGAAAACCGATTGAAACTCTGCTTGCCTTCTGAACTTGGACTGCCTTCTGTTATGGAACCACATGCGTATTGTCGGCCGCTACAGTACAGTCTGAAACACCAACTGAACTGGGCACTTGCCGTTTCCTGCGTCGCTCATATTTCTTACCATAAAAAGAATTCACAACAGTTTACAAAATGCAGGGATTTTAATGAGTTGTCAACTCTTCCTTACAAGGGGTATATATAGTGGTATAAAACTGACTTGAGTCAAAGACAGAAATAAATCCAAAAAAGTAGAAGAGTCCGTACCGCGGGGGGCTCCGCTCCCCGCACCACCCAGGCTACATCACGGGCCTCCTTATGGGACAGGTCTGTTGACGCGATACTCCGCGTATCCAGACCTTGACCTCTTTAGAATTCGGATCACATATCAACAAGAGGCGGCGCATGGGCAGCAGAAACATGCATGCAATTAGCGACAGGACACGGAGATCAGCGTAGCATACATGCAGCAGGGTTGGCGTATAGGGCTGCGCAGGAGAAAAACAAAGCATGCGGGCAGTAGGACAGCAGGGAGCAGAGGCGGAGCTGGGCCTTGGGCCACCAGGGCAATGACTCGAGACTCGGATCAAGAGGTCATATTAATTTCTTTGAAAAATCATCAAAAAAGTGATTTGAGCCCGAAATTAGCTGGGCCGACCTGAGACGTGGCCCGTAGCCAGCTACGCCACTGGCTGAGAGGAAGTTGTCATGCGGCGGCTGGCATGGAGGCTAGGGTTGCGAGAGGGTATAGCTAAAAATCCTAGCCATTCTAAAAAATTCAGAAAAACCAGGAACAAAAATTGAACTATGCAGGTAGAACTAGAAAATTCGAAAACGAGCTGGACTGGCATATCTTCATTTGCAGTACTAGCTAGTAGGATAGAGTTTATGAGACTATTCGCGCAAAATTGTGGTTTTGTCCAAGGCTAGCACAAGAGTACCACAGGAAGTCATATATCCTACATTGTTAAATTTCCAGAATGGTTTCCGAAGAAAAGCAATTCCAGTTCACATAATTTGTAATGACTTGTAAGAGTACCACAGGAATCGCAAGAGTGAACCAACGCTCCTCGGTCACAATGGTAGCAACCCATTTTCCCTTTTCTTTTCCAGGAAGAAAGCAATTCCAGTTAACATAATTTGTAATGACTCAAAATGTACCCTTTTATAGAGATCACCAGTGCTATTCCCTAACTCACCAAAATGTAATGACTAAGTACAAAATCAAGACTGAACCAGCTAGAGATAAAAACTTCATACCATGAAGCATAAAAAAGAGAGCAGAGAAGGGAAGAAGGGCCTCTCCCATTACCTGGACGATACAAGAAGCAGAACATGGGCCAATCGAACCCAGTGCAGTCGCACCTCCCAATACTAACTACAAACATTTGCGATACTGTGTGTATGGAAAAGGTGCTCTCATCCTTCCACTCTGTAATACTCCCTTAAGATTGACAAAGATTTGGCAAATACCATTTATTTGCAGCAACCAATTATGAGAAGGATATTAATTAGTTATCTAGTTGAGATGGTAGTGGCAGAAATATTTCACCAGCACAGTAAAGCTCAAATAATCATGAAACTGAAAGTAGTGTCTTATGATGGTTTTTAACTGAAAATATTTCAGTTAAGTACAATTCATCTCTACAATTATTTGAACTATTCATCAAATTAATTTGCAATATGATGGTTTTTTAAAGAGGTTACCTCTGCATATAAATTATCAATTCTTTTACTTCCATTTAGCAAAAAGAAACGTCTCAATTTGCTTTGGTTTGAAATAGTTGGGTCAACCAAATGTCTCAATCAAAAGACAAAGAAATGCTTGGAATTAAAATTCTGCAGATCAAACTACAGCCATACCCAAAGTTTATGCGGTTTAGGTGAAGAGAAGATGAAAATGACGCTTTGAAATGCGTACGTGAGTTAAACCCGTTTGTGTGTGGGCTTAACGGGTGCCCATTAGGAAATACCTTCTAGAAGCTAGCCTCCACTATAAATAGGGGAGGGTGCTGGTAGTGCACCTCCCACCTCTTGTGCTCTTATTTGAAAACCCTAGTTTTGGTGTTTAGGGAAGTGGAGAGGCTAGGTTGCTAGAGAGGGGATTGATTGTGTGCTCATATATTGAGTTTTGTCCTCCTTGATGGAGTGGTTGTAAACCAGCAACAATCACAAATCAATCCATGCAAGTTTTCTTGAGATGAGTATCTTTTCGTTCTTACTCTCTATTTTGTGATTTTGGTGCTTTCTTTGATTCTCAAGTTTTTTTTGTTTCTGCCCCTAATCTTGCTTGCTGTGATATGTGAGAACTCATCTAGGATAATCTCTAACCTACGAGGAAGTTTTTGGATCTAGTTTTCGTTTTGACTAGGTTTTAAACCATCCTCCTCTTAAACGGAAAAAAGTCAGATCTTTGGCAAGGATCTTTACGATCGTTGATTGAAATAGGTTCCTAACATCTTAGATAAGGTGTGTTCCAAGTTTCGTGAAGTTTGGAGTTGTGGATCAAAAGTTAGACCTATTTGCGATTTTGTTTTCGGGCTAATTTCACTGTTCATCGGGCTGGAGGTCAGACCGCTCAAGGTGACCGGTCAGACCGCCCATGATAAAGAGGTCAGACCGCCCAACTCCTTGGATGTGAGTTTTTTGACGATTTTAGTTGTTTTGTCCGGGGTTTCGATTGGATTCAATACAAGTCTTCTGCTGTGCTTGTATTTTGATCTTCATAGCTCTCATAGCTATTGGAGTGAAAGTCGTGTTGAATCCGATCTTTGTGAAAAAGAGATCGTGCTCCTATTCACCCCCTCTCTAGTCGCCGTTTCGGTCCAACAAGTGGTATCTGAGCCCGATTAGTTCAATCTTGATCTTAACCGGTCACTGAACTTGGCGATGGAGAAGTACTCCACGAAGTCGCATGTCTTTGATGGGCTTGACTATGCCTATTGAAAGAATCGCATGCATGTCTACCTTCAGAGTGAAGGACAAGCCATATGGGAGGTTGTTAGAGCTCCGCTCATTTTGCCTAAGGTTACTACGCCGGCTTCAGCAGCCCTCTTGGCTAACAACCACAAGGAAAAGAACCTCCTATATGCCGGACTTGGTAGACAGGAGTATGATAGAATTTATCACCTTGAGACGGCGCACGAGATTTAGAACATCCTCGAAACCTATCATGAGGGTTCGCCCCAAATCAAGCAAGTGCGTCAAACAGTCTTTAAGCGAGAGTATAACAAGTTCGAGATGCGTCCTGGAGAGAGCATCGATGATGTCTTTACTCGCTTCAACAAGGTGCTCAACCAGCTGAGAGCGGTTGATATTGAGTATTCTCAATCTGAGAATGTCACCCACCTCTTGGCTGCAATCAACACCAAGGAGTGGGAGATGGAGGCTACCGCCATTGAGGAGAACGTCAATATTTCGAGTCTTACTTTGGAGTTGCTTTATAGCAAACTCAAGATCCATGAAATTAAAAGAGTTGACCATCCCAAGAAGGAGAATATGGCTTTTGTAGCAGATCCTCTCAAGAGAGCTCTTCTTCTGGATTTTTATTTGCTTGTTTATCTGCAATCCATGAAGAGGAACTTGAGAGTATCCCTGAGGCTGAGTTAGCCTTCCAAGCTAAAAAGTTCACATGGGCCTATAACAATGTGAGAAACAAAAAGAGAGTTGGTCCTGTGACTTGTTATGAGTGTGGAGAGCTCTACCACATCCGGGCAAACTGCACCAAGCTGAAAGGGAAGGGCAACCACAAGGCGGAGAAGGTAGCTTAGAAGAAGCCTCATAGGAACAAGCCCAAGTATGATGCTGTTAAGCTCATGAAGGCCGCTCACCGGGTCCTTTCCTCCTTTGGAGAGCAATCCATGAGCGATGTGGACTCCGAAAGCAAAGAGGACAAGGAGGAGGAGATCTCTCAAGACAAGAAGAAAGGGAAGGCTAAGGACTTCACCGATATGTGCTTCATGGCTGACTCCGTCGACGTCGATGACATCAATAAGGTACTTCCATCCTATGACGTCCTATCTACTAGATGTGATACCATGTATGAACAACTACTTAGTCAGTATGAAGCTTTAGAGTTTACCATGGCTAGGAATAAAGACTTAGAATCACAAATTGATAATCTGAAATTAGAATTTGTGAATACTAACAGTCTTGACGATGATGAATGCTCATCCTGCTATGCGTTACACTATGAACTTGCTAAACTACAAACTGCTCATGATGTCGCTTTACACCAACTTGAAAATACTAGAACTGAGCTAATTGAAGTTAAATCTGCTCCTTGTAAAAAAATGCTTATAATCTAAAAAATGCTTATAATCTAGCAAGTTGGTTGCTTCTGGTAATGTTGATTATAGCCTTTGCTCTTTCTGCATAGAACGTGAACATAAAGTAAAAGACATAGTAGAAGCATTTAGAGCTAAGTATGCTAAGATTAAAGATAGAATTGATTCTGCTACCTGTGCTTCATGTGAAGCTCTTAAACTTGAAGTAGCTATCCATAAGAGTAGGCATGCTAGGGCTATTCAAGATAAAACTTGTGAATCATGTTTTAATCTTGAAAAAGAAAATGCTTACCTCAAGTATACATTACAAAAGTTCTCTAAAGGTAAGAAACAGTTAAACATGATTATGGACAAGTCTAAAACTCCTTAGAAGAAGCAAGGGTTAGGATACAACTCTGTCCAAGACTATTCAAAGCCAAAAGTCACTCAAGTCTTGGAAAATAGCTTAGTTGAATTCAAAACCCAACCTGCAAAACACTATTTAAATCTGCAGATTTTGCCCAACCATCTATTAAGTCAAAGTGTGCTTCTCCCAGTGGTACCAAGTACCATTGCACCTATTGCAAGAAGGATGGACATTTGGTTGAGTTCTGTTGGCGTATGTTGAAAAATGATAAGAAAAATCTTGCTAAATTTCATTGTATCAACCTAGAGCCGTCAAGAGACCTGGTCATGTAGAAAAGAAGAAACTTAGACTAGGATTTGTTTCACATACTCATCATCATCATGTTTCTAGACAGAATGCATCCCATGTTCGTATGACCATTGCTCGTGATAAAACTTCAAATAGAATCAAGGATAGCACTTCTGCTTTGTATACTACTCGTAGACGTGTGTCTCAGTACTGAGTTCCTAAGTCATGTTTAACTAACCCTAGTATTGAGACACATCGTTCTTCTGTGTCTTGATTTTCAGGATCACCGCGGAAGGGGAAAGAACACGTGGTTCGTCGACTCCGGGTGTTCACGACACATGACCGAAGATTCAAGATGGTTCACCTCCTTCACGCGGGCAACGGGTGATGACTTCATCACCTTTGAAGATGATATACAGGGGCGGATTGAAGGGACGGGATCGATCAGGGTGAACGACAAATTCATCCTGAAGGACGTCGCTCTTGTGGACAAGCTAGGGTACAACCTGCTTTCTATCTCACAGCTTCTTGATGATGGCTATGAGACTAGATTTAAGAAAAATACCTGTCGTGTGCTTGATTCTGCCGGTGAGCTCGTTTTTGAGATTTCTAGAGTTGGTAGAATCTTTGAAGCTGATTTCTCTGAATCTCTTGTTGGATCTCTCAAATGTTTGCTTGCATCTTCTTCTGATTTCTGGCTTTGGCACCGACGGTTGGGGCACATTAGTTTTGATCATCTGACGCGAGTTAGCAACCTTGATCTCATGAGAAGTTTGCCCAAACTCAAAGCTGTCAAGGATGTTGTGTGTGCACCATATAGGCATGGCAAGCAAGTTGCCGACTCACACCCATCAGTGACTATGGTCATGACTGTCGGACCGGGACAGTTGCTTCATATGGATACTGTTGGTCCTGCTAGGGTTCGGTCAGTTGGTGGCAAATGGTATATCCTTATCATAGTCGATGATTTTTCGAGATACACTTGGGTGTTCTTTCTTGCTTCAAAGGATGAAGCTTTTGGTAATTATCATGATCTTGTTCTTCTTTTCGCTTCTGAACTTCCTGGTGCCTTAAGAGCGATCCACGGTGACAATGGCACGGAGTTCAAGAATGCCTCTTTTACCTCTCTCTGTGCTGAGCGTGGCATTGAGCATCAGTTCTCTTCTCCACACGTCCCTCAACAAAATAGCGTGGTGGAAAGGAAGAACAGGTCCCTAGTCGAGATGGCTAGGATGATGCTAGATGAGTATAGTACACCGAGGAGGTTTTGGGCCGAAGCTATTGCTACAGCTTGCCATATTGCAAATCGTGTCTTCTTGAGACCCTCTTTGGGCAAGACTCCATACGAGCTTCGGTTTGGTAGAAAACCCTCGGTTTCTCATTTTTGAGTTTTTGGAGCCAAGTGTTTCATTCTGAAAAAAGAAAACATAGATAAATTTGAATTAAGAACTTTTGATGGTTTATTTCTGGGTTATCCTGCACATTCGAGGGGCTTTCGGGTCTTTAATGTTGAAACTAACATTGTCTAGGAGACATGCAATGTCACTTTTGATGAGACTAGCCCTTGAGCTAGATCCGATGTTTCAGGTGATTCAAAGGTGACAGAGAGCATATTTGTGGAGGAAGATGAGGACGAAGCTAATACTTGTCTCCCATCTGCTGTTGCTGAGGCTCCTATTCTAGAACAAGAATCTGCTGCGATTACTTCACCTTCATTTGAGGCTCCTGCTGCATCTTCATCATCAGCAGTACTGCGGAGGTTGAAGAGATGTTGTCTCCCCCAGGCGCTCCACTTCACATTCAGAGGCGTCACCCCTCGGATCAGATGATTGGTCAGCTTCACGAGCGAGTCACTCACTCCAGGTGTCTTGATCCGAGTCTCTACTCTCATTCTGCTTTTGTTGCCTCTTTCAAACCCCGCGATATATCACATGCTTTATCTGATTCTAGCTGAGTAAATGCCATGCATGAGGAGTTAGAGAATTTTGAGAGGAACATGGTATGGAACCTAGTAGAACCTCCTAGTGGTCATAATGTAATAGGAACCCGTTGGGTGTTCAAAAATAAACAAAGTGAGGATGGTTCTATGGTTAGAAACAAGGCTAGATTGGTAGCTCAGGATTTTAGCCAAGTTGAGGGGTTAGACTTCGATGAAATATTTGCTCCTGTTGCTAGATTAGAAGCCATTCGCATTATGCTTGCTTTTGCTGCATCTAAGGGTTTTAGGCTATAACAGATGGATGTCAAGAGTGCATTTCTGAATGGTTACATAGAAGATGAAGTGTATGTTAGGCAACCCCCAGGCTTTGAGAATCCCAAGTATCCACATCATGTTTTCAAGCTATCCAAAACCTTGTATGGTCTTAAGCATACAGAGCCTGGTATGATAGACTTTCTTGCTTAAGAATAATTTTGAAATGGGTAAGGTGGATAAGACTCTATTTATTCTTAGGCATGGCAATGACTTCTGCTAGAATTAAAACTGGATAGCTCTTTAAAAGAATTACAAAAATTTGATGCGAGTCACACTTGCTCTCATTGTAAGAACAATAGGATTAAAATGCAAGAGATGTCCGAAATGGTCGTTTACTCTAGAGCTGCATCGTGTGAAAATTGTCCTAAGCTTACAATTGAGATTGAAGCTTTAAACAAGACTCTTGAAGAGAAAGCTAAAATTGAAAAATCCATGTCTCTTACTGCTTCCAAGAAAGTCATTGATTCTTCCTCTTGTATGTTGCATGCTGAAGTTGAAACTATTATTGGCAAGATACAAGAGGCTTTTAGAGTCAAATTTAAGGAGCAGTTGAATAGAATTGGAGAGTCCTATTGTGTGTCTTGTGAGGCTCTAAAAGTGGAAGTGGACCTTCTTAAGAGTAAACATGTTGAGGCAATCAATTCTAAAAAGTGCTCTAATTGTGGAGTTTTGGCAAAAGAGAATGATTACCTCAAAATGACTCTTGAGAAGTTTTCTAGTGAGAAAAAGAAACTCAACTTGATTCTAGACCAATCCAAGGTGAGTGTGAAAAACAGTGGCCTAGGTTTTAAATCCCTAGAGCTTTCCAAGAATCTCCCACCAAAGATTGCTAGAGTTGTGAAAGGTGGTCTGGTTGAGCAAGAACCTCCTAAGACTTCAAAGGTTGCTCTTAAATTTGCAGATTCTGCTCAAACTCTTTCTAACAAGAAAGGTGCTTCTGTCTCACCAGTACAAACCCCTCAAAAGGTCAAGTACCATTGCACTTTCTGCAAGAAAGAGGGCCACACTGTTGAGTTTTGCTTCCGGAGAGCAAAGATTGAGAGGAAAGAGAGAGTGAGCACTTTGAGATCCATTAGAGGAGTCTCTTCTTCAGCTGTAGTCTCTAGAGCCAGGCAGCCTATTCAGCGTACCACATATAGGCCTAGGTTTGTAGAGAATTCTGTTGACTCTTTTGGTGGGTCCAGGCAGCAGTTTGGCTTTGGATATCGTGAGGATAGACCACAGGTAGCACCTAGACAGGGGGAGTATCGGTCTTTTGGTAGATCGTTTTGGAGAGGTCCAGGTGGTGCTCATGGGCATTCTTATGATTTTGTGCCTAATCATTTTTCTGCTGCTTCTTTTGCTATTCCCAGGCATCGTGCATCTCAGTACTGGACACCTAGATCTTTTATCTCAAATCCCAGTACTGAGGCATGGATGTTTTGAGGGAATTTGCTCTTTTTGCATTCATTGTATCATAATGCATTTTCATTTCAAATGCCTTGCTTTGTTTAATAAAACTTGTGGAGCTTTGATTATTATCCTAGTATGGCTTGATTTCATATTCTATACCTTGTCATAGCAAGTGGTAGTCTGCTAGATTTCTTTTATGGCTCTTCTTGTTTAGCTTAGCTTTCACCTTGCTAGCTTTATATCTGTGAGCAAATTAAATCAAATCATGTCTTGTTGGATCTTGTGACTAGTTTTGCTCTAGTGATCCTCTTATGATTCTTGCCATGTCTTATAGGTTGAATTGAGTCTTGAACTTATTTTGAGATGAAAAATGAGCTTTTTATCTTCTTAAGTCAAGCAAATGAAAAAAAAATGAGATTTTCTGTGCGAAAAAACTGATCTCACCAATCCTTTCTCATGAGACGGCTTGCCATTGCACTAGGCATGAACTCAGGGGGAGTTTTGGATGACTTAGACCACTCTTTTAAGCTTATCGCTTGAGATGGTCGCGGCAAGGCTTGAGATCTAGCACAGTGGAAAAATCCTTTTTAGAAAATGCTCAAAATGCTAAGTGCTTGAGTTTTGTTTCAAAAGAATACTTTTAATGCTCAAAATGCCTCAGTTGTTGTTTTGAGTCTCTTTTTACTTATAGACATGGCTTGACTCATTTTTGGTTGCTTTTAGTGAAACTATGATATTGAGCAACCTTTCATGGCTTTAATTCTTTTAATCTCAGATTACTGCTATTTTGGTTTTAGCTTTGTAGTACATGTTTTGCCATGATTGAATATAGCTTCTACACCTTATATGGCTTAGTATAACTCTTGTACTGTCTACTTCGATGATGGTCATGGCTCCTTTTGCTAAATTTCAAATAAAGTCATTTCATCTTCTTTATCTTTTCCCATGCATCTTGATGAATTCATTGTCAAAGGGGGAGAAGGATTGTGAAGAAAAATGTTGGTTTCTTGAGTTGGAGCTTTTGGTCTCTTTCAGAAGGTTTCATATAAAGGAACACATATAAAAAAATGAACCTTTTGAAAATTGGTGATCACAGTGAGTTGAGTCTCTGGGTTTTATTGCCTTTTTCTGACTTTAATTGCATTTGAAGAAGACAAACTATCGCAAGTTTGTCAGCCGAGTCCTTGAAGCTCTAGAGGATGTGAGCATGAATGATGTGGACTCGGAGGCGGAGGACGACAAGAGTGACTCCCGTGGCAAGAAGAAGGCACGTGATTTCACAGGCATGTGCTTCATGGCTAAGAACGACCACGACAAATGACTCCTCCAACAAAGAAGGATCATTTTAGTGATCCTGATGAGGTATGCCCTTCACTTCCTGACATGAAAAGGGCTTTAGTGCTTGCTGAACAAAAACTGCATAAGCAAGCTAAATTGATTAAGAAACATGATACTATGATTGATAATTTGAACCTAGAAGTGGTTAGGCTCAAATCCATTAATCATGATGATTTCTGTGATTCATGCTCTAGCTTGCTTAATGAATTGTCAAGCTTAAATAATGCTCATTCCTCTGTTGAAAAACAATTGAAAAATGCTCTTTCTGAACTAGAATCTCTCAAGTCTAGTTCTGTTTGCATGAATGTCATTCCACTTGATGTGACTGCTTTAGACGCTATTCCGTTAACTTGCTCAAATTGTGCTTTGCTAGAATTAAAACTGGATAGCTCTTTAAAAGAATTGCAAAAATTTGATGCGAGTCACATTTGCTCTCATTGTAAGAACAATAGGATTAAAATGCAAGAGATGACCGAAATGGTCGTTTACTCTAGAGCTGCATCGTGTGAAAATTGTCCTAAGCTTACAATTGAGATTGAAGCTTTAAACAAGACTCTTGAAGAGAAAGCTAAAATTGAAAAATCCATGTCTCTTACTGCTTCCAAGAAAGTTATTGATTCTTCCTCTTGTATGTTGCATGCTGAAGTTGAAATTATTATTGGCAAGATAGAGTCAAATTTAAGGAGCAGTTGAATAGGATCGGAGAGTCCTATTGTGTGTCTTGTGAGGCTTTTTGGCCTTATCTCGCTTGCCTATACTAATCTGAAGCCAACTTGGTTATTTCCATTGCTTTCTCTTGCTCTTGGACTAAGTTGTACATTTGTGCGAAAATATCAAGTATTTTCATTCTCAAACCTTAAACTTACATTTTTGAGAAATTGCCAATGTGTTCATTAAGGGGAAGATTGTGGAATCATGGGGATATGTGAATGATCTTAGGATGATATTACAATTGGCAATGGCATTGAAGGTTTGTCGAATCACGCGTTTTTGACAAAGTCTCTGTGTTGTCAGGTCTCTGGCGGTCCGACCGCCGTGGCGGCGATCTGATCGCCATTGGCGATCAATCAGCCACCTCGGCGGTCCGACCGACCGATGGCGATTCGATCGCCATGGCGCGCGATCGGACCGCCAAGATGTTTGTTGAGTTTAGAGTTGGGCCAAAAATAGAGGGCGTAGGCAAGAGAGGGGATTCTCCTACACTTAGTCTCATAATTTTTGGAGTCTCCAGTCAAAAGTTCTATTCGTTTGAAAATTCCATAGAGGTCTCGGATTTTCAGGGTGGAAATTTGGCTAAGTCCTTTGCTGGGCGGTCTGATCGGCTAAGAGGAAGTGGTCCGACCTCAGACCGGGCCCATGTGTGGCGGTCTGACCGTTTTTCACTTATTCGTCGTCCATCAGGGCGGCGATTCTTGTTTATTAGGTCAAGTTCATGGGTTTCAATGCATATATGTTGCATGATGCATGTTTTGACTAACGTTGGTCAAGTTGTGAAGAACTTGTTCTCATAATCAATTTCTTGGTCTATTTTTGTGCAGAAAGCTTGGAGGTCAACGACGGTCTACGGCGAGGATGATCGGGATTAGGCTTGGAGAGCTAAGGTTCATAACGATCGAGGATGCCGGGTGAAGTCAGAAGACTCAAGCATGGCACATAATGGACAAGGATGGCTGAACGGGAAGTTCGGTACGACGGATTGCATCAAGCGGTGTGGGGGTCGGTGCAAGTGCTATGGTGGTTTCGGTGGGAGCCGAATGGGAGAGACTTGCCGACATGAAGAGAACCGTTGATCAACCTACACGTGGCGAAGTATAAGATTGCTTCATGAAGATTGGACTCGATCTTTGGAGAAGGATCGAGAAGGGGTATTTTGGTAACTTCACCAAGATACCGTCGTGATTGCTTTTGACTAAACCGCGGCGCAAGATGACACAAGGAGAAACGATTTAGGTCAAAAGAAGATGAAGATGGTGCTTTGAAATGCGTACGTAAGTTAAACCCGTTTGTATGTGGGCTTAACGAGTGCCTATTAGGAAATACCTTCTAGAAACCAGCCTACACTATAAATAGGGGAGGGTGCTAGTTGTGCACCTCCCACCTCTTGTGCTCTTATTTGAAAACCCTAGTTTTGGTGTTTAGGGAAGTGGAGAGGCTAGGTTGCTATAGAGGGGATTGATTGTGTGCTCATGTATTGAGTTTTGTTGTCCTTGATGGAGTGGCTGTAAACCAGCAACAATCACAAATCAATCCATGCAAGTTTTCTTGTGATAAGTTTCTTTTCGTTCTTGCTCTCTATTTTGTGATTTTGGGGTTTTCTTTGATTCTCAAGTTTTCTTTTAGTTTTTGATATAGAACTAACTCAAGTTAAGTTCTCATGTCCGCCTTTGACCGTAGGCGCGGCTGTTTAAACAGTTTAGACTCTGCAGAAATTGTACACTGTACCCACAAGAGATAATCATACTCATTACCCCACATGATTCCTTAGTCATGTAGTTGAGCGATCGTCACAGTAACGTTTCAAACTAGCTTGCCCCTTCCGTCGTCTCACCCCTATGGCCAATTCCATAAGTTATGCAGGATGTTTACCACAACGACTAGCACAGCTGGCAACTTCACCCTCCCCGGTGTCCCTTTCAAGCCAGCATACGTCCTGCCGCTTCCACACTCCTAAACACCAGTTCTGGGATGACATTCAGGGTTCAATAAATTTACTAAGCCAAGTTACACTTTGCAGACTTGCGATTGTACTTGTATTATACAGGAGGTCATGACAAGATCAAGTCCTTAATTCATCTAGACGGTTCATACCATATACCAACCATTCTCGTGCTACATCCGCACCCACCACTCTTTTCATCCGCTCAGATGTGGTACTAGCAAGTTGTTTAGGGTTTTGGGGAGGAAAATCTATTAACACAACACGTCAGTCATTTACATCCAATGATTGCCAAAAAACACTTTCATGATTAAAAGATGATGATCGAGATATTTATTGTCCCGGTACTTAAGCAAGACTAGCATGTCGCTTAAGTACAACCTATGCTAGTATTTACCACATATTTACTAGGGTGACATGAAATGAGGGATTCAATTTACCAAAGAATGGATAATACTTAATAACTCATCAAATGGGTGTTTAACTACCTTAAGCTTTAACATACATTTGATTACAGAATTAAAGCATGCAACTTTGTTATTTTAAATCAACATAATTTGCATAAAAATGTAGGTTCAATATGATCAAAGTATTGACTTGCCTGGGTCAGGTTATCATGGCCTTGGTCTTACTCAGAGCCTTCTCTGCCAGGGGTCTTGAATTCTGGGTCTGCGACTTTATCCGAATCTTGATCCTGCTCGAGTTGCTGCTTCTTCTGGACTCCGACTCTTAATTACACGATACAAGCAAGAATAACAAATAAATGCAACAAACTTCAAAAGACCAAATATAATCAAAGCGCTTTAAATAAGTTTTACGATGAACGAGCTTAAGAGACAAGATTCAGCAAGGAGGGGATGTTTGACAAAGTCAAACGACCAACTGAGCGAAAGGGGTCATGGCTGAAAAACTCTGCCGGGGAAAAACAAGGGAGAATCGAAGTCGAAGAACTGGGGATACTCCACTTCGAATATTGCTGATCGGGCAAGATATTGCCGAATGAACAATGACACAGCTAGACCTTCTTTTAAAACAAGAGCTTCTATTAAAATAATGGATATTATTCAAGGAAGAAATTGAGATTAACATGTTAATCCCGAATAGCTTCCTAAAAATTATTTTTAAAAAATTGTAAATTAATTTCCAATACCACAAAGCCTTTTACACAAAAGCGAAAAATTTGAAAAAATAGTTTTAACAAAAATTAACATGATTGCGGAGACGATTACGAAGGTCATTTGCATAACTTTGATTTCCTGAGATTTTGCAAATTACGCTCCTAATTGATAGCTCTCATATAAAAGCGAAATAGATAATTCTGCTAACACATGTCAATCGCGAGTTAGCCATTAACAACGGTTAATCGAATCATCGCAAGTTCACCACACAATCGTTAGAGAATAATTAGTTTGGAAAGTTTTCGCAAAATGGAAAGCTACTGATTGACCGAGTTAAAATAAAACATTTACAAGATCACCACACAAATTCTCTTTACACAACTTTTCAATACACAAATCTTTCTTTACCAAAAACTCAACTTCCACTGCTGCTCCACGACTCTACTGCACAGGGTTAACAAAAACATTTCAAGATCAATACACAATTTGCTTTGCCAAAACACCACTTCGGCTACTGATGCTCCAAGAGTAGACTGCACAGGGTTTGGAAAACATACGCAAGATCAACAACAAAATCTTAATGGCTAGCCACTAATCTACTGTTGGTGCTCTGCTGATGGTGCTCTGCACTACACAGAGGAGGAGGGCCCACTGATTAGAGACTCAGAGACAGAGAGAGAGAGGGAGAATTGGCCACCGGAATAGGGGAGAGGGCCAGTCTGACCGGGCGAGGCGGACGGTCTGACCGGGGGGAGGAGCCGGGGTGCATGGGGATGGCCGGGCGAAGCGGCCGGGGAGGGGGAGGAGAGCTTGGGCACGGGGATGGTGTGGGAATGCTCACTGCGAGGTCGGCCGAGGTGGGGGAGCGGCGAAGACGGCCGGCGGCGGGGAGCTTGATTCGACGGGCGGGCATGTGTCGGGGGCGATGAGCGGAGCTCCTAGCGGTGGCAATCAATTGGAGGAGCGCCAAAGAGGGGGAAGACGGGTGGCGGCACCGGGCGGTTAGGCGGCAGAGCGCAGCCGGGGGGGAGAGAGGAGATAGGCGGTGAAGACCGGGGGCTCTCGGCTCTTTATAGCTGCAGCGGAAGAGGGGGGTGCAGTCGAGAGCGATGACGGCAGCAGAGGTGGCGGCACAGGCGGCGACGCGGGCAGGTGGGCTGGTGATGGCGAAGCGACGGGACGAGGCAACCGCAGGGTGGGGGCGGCGCGGTAGGGGAGCAGACGCGGAGGCAACGCGGCGGTGGGTGGTTTAGAGGGGATTGGCGAGGATGGGCGGTGAGGGGACGGGAGTGGGTGGTGGGGGCGGCGCAGCAGGGGAAGGAAGCCAGGCGGAGCTAGCGGGTCGAGAGGAGGAGAAGTTCGGGCGGAAAGGCCGAGCGGGGAAGGAGAAGCATGGGAGGCGGGTGGCGAAACTGGGGAGATGAGAGGAAATGGCGGCGGAGCTAGCGGAGAGAGGAGGAGAAGTTCGGGCGAAAGGCCGAAGTGGGAGGAGAGAGGAAAGAGGGAGATGAGAGCGGCGGCGAGGGGCAGAGAGAAGAGGCGGGCTGGTGAGAGAAAAAGGCCAGGGAGAGAGATGGGTCGGCGGGAGAGAACCGAGATGGGCCAAAAAAAACCGGCCAAAAAAGGGGCCAGAGAAAAATCGGCCCAAGAAGAAAAGAATAGGTTCAAGATTTGGAAACAGTGAATTCAAATTATAATTTTGAATTCATAATTTCAAGGGAGGTTTGAAACGCAAACCCGAGCTTAAAAGAGGGAATTTTTGAAATTTAAATCAAAATTTGAAAATTCGAATGAAAATCAGAATTCGAAATGAATATTTAATAACGTTCGAAAACGGGACGTTACAAATATGCAAGTGCATTCCTCACCAACACAACATAATTGAAAAAGTTGCCCATGAAATAAACTGGTACGAAAAAATACAGGAAAAATCATTTGTATATTTCACCATCAATCAATTAGCACAAACATGAAAATCTGTCTCAACCTACATTTTACGCCATGAGGAACGGAGTGCAACATTGAATCATGACAACAAATGAAAAAGAAGCATTGAAGCATATGCATAAGAGCAGTGGTGCAACCCTGAAAGAAAAAACTCCCAGCCTAGTGTAGCAACACTGCAGATCAATGCAGCCAAGAAAAATCTGTCGATGAAACCTCGGAACCTGAAAAAAATAAACAATAAATATAGTGTTTGACGTATGCATACCAACAATAAAAGAGGAATATGGGCAAGGAAACGTAAAAACCGATGGCTTTGAAATAGTAAATTTGATAGAAGAAAATAAACGATCCACAATATACATAGAAGCTTTATTCATACTCTGAGTAGAAGCAATCATACATGATAGGTTATCCCAACAGACCACAAATACCATTTTCTGATAGGTTGTCCCAACAGACCACAAATACCACTTTTTCATTCCTGCACGATTGAAAATTATGAGCTAAGATAAAAAGATACTTAAGAACCAAACGTCCGAACCAATAATATTTAACTACATTCTTGGTAATGAAAAACCAAAATAATAAATCTATTCACCTTTCCACCTAAAAGGCCAGCCAAAAACCCACACATAGACTTCAAACCAATCTTTTGCAATGAAACAAAAAAAATTCTTTTACAAAACGCAAAATGAGAAACAATAAATTCACCGATTTCTGGTTCACCCATGTTGTTCTAAACTTCCATGATAGCAAAAATACCAAAGTGAGATTTACATATCTCGATACAGTAAGTGGTTACCTAGCTCAATTTTTCAAGTTCTAAAAATTTCATTGTGAACTATCGGAACTGAGAACAACGGCAAACCTTAATTATTGACCTGAAACTTGAAAGCAACACAAACCTTAATTATTGGGTCATCATCAATTTCACAATTGCCTAGCAAGCACTGAGACCGACAGACTTGCATAGCACGAGCTGCAGATTCTCTTCGAGCCATGCTTGCTCCTGAACGTATGATTTGTGGTGTTTGCTATGTCTTTATATAGGCAATTGCTTGTTTAATCAAAATGGTTTCCTCTGAAATTTATTCGTTTTAACCGGGCTTTTAATAGTAGCCGTCGCTGGCTCATTGCGGAGCATAAAAGGGAAGGGAATACAGGGGCACAATTGTCATTTGTTGTGTTACGTGGGAAAATTATACTGTTTGTTTACAGTAGAATTATTACCGTCGTATTCAGCCAAACAAGAAGGTGTCGCACAGATGAGCTAACCACCAGCGCTGACCGTTTTTTTTTTTTTTTTGAGAGTGGAGTCTGACTTCTTTCTTTTTTTAGGGGAAGGCCCGTGATGGATCAGAGGCCGTAAAACACTGCACAGGATCGTTGTACGGCAGCCCAGTGACCCACTTATCCGTCCCATTCTTTCAACCCTGCGCCAGTGCTGTGTGCTAACATTAGCTCTTAAAAACCCAGCAATATTTTTTGAATTTGCAAAAGGATCAGTGAAATCCTTAAATGCATCTAGGTCAAAGTACTCCTCAAATATCTCCATTGCTATGGCCCATGGATGCTAGTTTTGGTTGCTCTTCAGGATCCATGCTTCCAAACACAAGCAGCTCGAAGAAGTACCAACTCGCTTCTTGAGGCAAAAATTCTAACCTAAGGGCTCGTGTCGTTCCAAATTTTGTGACCTTCTCAGATCGACTTGTGGTTATAATCTTACTGCCGCTTGGAATGCAACTTCGAGAAGCGGAGTACAGCCTTCTCCACGCACCCTCATCAACATCCCCATCCAGTTCAATGACAACTAGCAGCAGGACACCCAGATTGCCTTCACCAGGAGGCTCTTTTTGCAACAAGAAGTCGATGATCCGCTCCATTTCCGCTTGGTGACCAAGCATGCATCTTTCCGGAAACAGATACATGCTGTATGGTTGACGACAAACTGGAGGGTAGTTCTTCAGAAAGGCGACAAACTCATTCATATCAGTGACGACGGTTTCTACACTACCAAGCATCTCTTTTAACTGATTGATGCCCTGTGTACTGCAAGCAGAGAAAGGAACACGCTTGCCTGGATTGAATGCTGTAGAATCGTTAATGACAATCAAAGAAGGTGAATGATTGTGATTCTTGATCAAAATCTGTCAACAAAACAACTAAAAGATCACAACAAAAAGAAAGAAGAAAAAAATATTATTTTTCCTCTCTCCTGGAAAACAATTTATGTTGACTACTTTTCTCCGTGCGTGCGTGTGTAGCAAGCAGGTCAAGAAAGAACATGCAAAAGAAACCACATCCTTCAATCTTAATCTTAATCTCTCTCTCACTCACTAATCATGTTATGCACAATTGCAAAAGCTGCGCACATGCAATAAGCAAGTCACCAGCCGAAATCAATGCTATGGCTGGCAACTCACAAAAACGAGAGCTAGCACCTCACATCGAAAGTCCTCCTTGATTTACTCAAAGCAAAAAAAGCAATGTCTTGTCTCAGAACCTGTTGAGTCACATTCACACAAGAAAAAACACAATACTCATATCCCGGGCAGACCGAACTTTGTCGGCGTTGTGCAGTCGCCACCAGCCCTGCCGATCCTCCTCTGCAGTCGTCCGGAAATTACGAGCCTCAGCAGCCGAACTGGCAACGCAAAACTGCTGATCTGCGCAGGCGCTGCGTGGTCTGCCGCTCCACCCCGAGCGCCCACGTCCTCGCACAACACGCCAAGCCGAGCACGTCAATCACCAACAGAATCCATAATTGCAGCAGCCGCCTCTAGCAATTACATAGGCCTAATCAATAAATTTAAAATTTAATTATAAAATATTCTATTTTAAACACCCTAAAATATATTTTGTATTGTAGCCTCCGGACTGCACCTGTAGCTCTAACACACATCATTCATCTTTAATCTCCATACGCTCCAACTCGAGTTCGACAGCCTCTACCAGCATCATCGACCCTCTGGATCATGACTTCGCACCAAATCATCTCCTGGTTACCGCCGTAGACCTCGATCGCCTCTGAGTTACCATGCACATACAAAAACCAAAGCAACATATTTTCCCGGCACAAGTTCTTCCCAACTTGATCGATATAAGTCCGTACAACACGACACGCCTCAAATAATATCAGTAAATAAAATTGTTCTAACAAATACAAACAGTGCTAAGGAGGGGGCAGAATGCATGATCTCTGGCCTTCCCAGTAGTGTACCTGAACATGTCAAGCACGTAGTAGCCTCTGCACATGTCTCCTCTCAGCAAAGCTTAGCTGTCGAAGCATTGCTTGGTTTGTGATGCACCTCCCCTCGGTCTCCTCTGTTGGAATATGCAACTTGTATTCAATATGAGGCCAATGGGCCAATATATATACACAATGAGATTACAGATAAGGAAACCAAATCAAATCATATCTCTAACTATATCTCTAACACCCCCCCTCAAACTCATGGTGGATCAACAACACTGAGTTTGGAGAGGTAGAAGCCGTGCTGTGCTCGAGTCTGAGCCTTCGTGAAGAAATCCGCTATCCAAGCTCAAGGCACATCTTGAGAGCAATCACCGATCATGCACACAAGACCTCATGAAGGAAGCATCAACACCAATATGCTTGGTGAGCTCATGCTTCACAGGTTACTGCAATACCGATAGCACTCAGACTTGTCGACAAGAGAGGAGTCTGTAGTAATGTGAAACACCAAAATCCTCAAGTAACCACCGTAGCCAAGTAATCTCTGTTTGCCAAGAGAGCCATAGCTCGCAACTCACCTCTCTGACTCGAACGGACACTGCAGTCTGTTTCTTCGTCTTCCAAGCAATAAGCGAACCACCAAGAAAAACACAGTAAGCAGAGATGGATCGGCGATCAGAGGGATCGCTGGCCCAAGTAGCATCCAAATAAGCCTGAAGCTGTAACGAGCTGGAGTGTGGAAAGAAGAGACGGCGAGAGATAGTCCCACGAAGGTATCGCAGAACTCAAGAAGATGGTCAGAGTGGACTGAGTGGGAGCGTAAACAAACCGACTCGTAATATGAACTGGATAAGTGATATCCGGACGAGTAACAAAGAAGGTAGACAAGACTCCCAACAAGATGGCGATAGCGAGTCGGATCAGAAAGAGGCTCGCCATCAGAGGGTCGGAGGTGAACATTGAGCTCCATAGGAGTCTCAACAGGACGCTGATCAGTGAGGGAGGCGCGATCAAGAAGATCCTGAATATACTTCTCTTGGGACATAAAGAAACCATCCGGAGTGGAAGTAACCTCAATCCCAAGGAAGTAACGAAGAGGACCAAGATCGACATAAGGAACTCGCTCACTAAGACGAGCCTTGACAAAGGCAATGTACTCAGAATCATCTCCGGTAATGATCATATCATCAACATACAGAAGAAGAAGAGTCCGACCACGAGACGAAGTGTGGACAAAGAGCGCAGGATCATGATCACTTGTCAAAAACCAAAGCGGAAGTGACCACAGAGGAAAAACGCTCAAACCGTGCACGAGGGCTTGCTTAAGGCCATAGAGAGAGCGGCGAAGGCGCAGACCATGCCCTCGTGAATGAATACCTGGTGGCGGATGCATGTAGACCTCCTCACGCAACTCACCATTAAGAAAGGCATTCTTGACATCAAGTTGAGAATGCACTGCTGGCGAACAGACGCCACCGAAAGAAGAGTGCGACAAGTGGTCATGTGGGCCACAGGAGCAAAAGTCTCGTCAGTAGTCACGACCATGCTCTCGCCGAAGCCACGAGCAACGACGCGCTTTATAACGCTCAAGAGAGCCATCGAACGAGTCTTAATCTTATAGACCCACTTACATGTGATGGGACGAGTGAGATGGAAAAGGAACAAGATCCCAAGTACCAAGACGCTCGAGGGCAAGAATCTCTCGGCCATGGCATGCGCCACTCGGGATGAGTAACAAATCCGGTAGGGAGGCAAGCTCACAAGTAGTGCGCCCGACAAAGCAAAGCAAAACGGGCAGGAGGCCGAATCGATCAAGCGATCGCGAGAGCGAAGCGAGGAGAAGACGGCCCATCAGGGGAAGATGAAGCATCCGAAGAAGATGAAACATCAGGAGAAGTGGGCTCATCTGGAAGATCCTCAATACGAGGTCGACGAGTGTAGACAAGTGTAGTGGGGGGAGCCTGAGGAGCCACAGGAGACGAGACAGGCGGCGACAATGGCGGAGAGGCCACAGGAGAAATATGTGGAGACGAGATAGGTGTATCTGGAAAGGTCAAAAAAGACAGAGACTCCACAGAGGAAGTCGAAGGAGAGACAGGACGTGGGTAGAAGGGCCGAGACTCGTCGAAAGTCACATCCCGAGAAAGCCGCATCCGTCGACCAACAGGATCCCAGCACCGATAGCCCTTGTGCTCGGCACTGTACCCCAGAAAGACACACTCAATGGACTGAGCAGTCAGTTTGGTGCGTTCTCGAGGAGCGAGGAGAACGTAGCAAACGCAGCCAAACAGACGAAGGGCAGAGTAGTCAGGAAGGAGACCACAGAGACGCTCAATAGGGATTGCACCCTGAAACGGTGCCCATTGGTAGGCGGCGCTGGACGGCGCGACGACCAAGACAACGAGGTCTAACAGGCGGCGCTGGACGGCGCGGCGGTTAGAACAACGTTTTTTTTTTTTTTTGAACTCTTTCTTTCTTTCTTAAGAAAAAGAAACGGCTGGGCCGATTAAAATCGGCCCAGTGCCGAACGGAGGGAAACCCTGACTAGGGTTTCCCTCCTCTGATGGCGGCGGCGGCCGCGATTTGCGGCAAGGGCAGCGGTCGGCGGCGGTCGCGATTCCTCGCAAGCAAGCAAAGAAAGCGGCGGCGCTTCCTCCCCACGCTGCAAGCGGCAGCTTGAGGCGCGCCGACCGCACGGGCGGAGCAAAGAAAGCGGCGGCGCCGCGAGTTCCTCCACGCTGCGCGGCGGGCGGCCGACGGCACGGGCGAGGCGCTGCGACGGCAACGGCGAGCAGCAGCAGCGGCGGCGCTCCGGTTGCGACAGCGGCGAGAGGGCGGCGGTGCTTCCTCCCACGCGTCGTCCGACAAAGACGGGCGAGGCGAGCGGCGGCGCGCGAAGTTCCTCCACGCTGCGGCGCGCTCCTCCCACGCACGCACGGCGGCGGCGAGAGCTGCGTGGCTCGCGGCAGGCGGCGTTCGGATGACGGAGGCGGCGGCGAGTGGTGCGGCCGAGAGTTGGAGTAGACGAAGGCCGACGGAGCGGCAGTGGAGAAGGCCGACGGAGCGGCAGCGGAGTTGCACGAGGAAGAGGTAACCCTAACGCTCTGATACCATGTTGGAATATGCAACTTGTATTCAATATGAGGCCAATGGGCCAATATATATACACAATGAGATTACAGATAAGGAAACCAAATCAAATCATATCTCTAACTATATCTCTAATTATATCTCTAACATCCTCAACGGTGATGGCAACCCGGAGCAGCATCCGTTCTGGTCGCTGCAGGAGCTCCTCCCTGGATGGCGCTGGCCGCTCCGAGTATTTGTTGATCAAGAAGGATACGCATCTACTAACAGGTTCACCAAAAGTTGTAGTGAATGGTACCTCCATCTGGATCATTTCTGTCACCAAAGGGTCGGTTTAGTTACATTACTATGCATGCAGAGGGGAAGCAAGGCAGCATGGATCTCCCCATCTCCCGGAGCCTTTCCCAGCTATAAACAATCGATCGGTAGTGCTTGCTGTATCAGTAAACCGTAGGACAAAAAGATAACATAATCAATTGGTGCATGTGGTTGTTGTATCAGTCGACCACACCTCGGATTAATTGGGACGGCTACCTGTGCCATGACTCATGGTCGGTAGGCCTTCTCTTATGTAGTTGTGTATGGCGCAGCTCAGGGCATTCCACTTCCCAATACTTCCGAAATGTGACGTGCAGTTGTGTTATATGTTATCAACACGAGAAGACTTTATTTCATCTATTCTTTGGCTGTCAATTCAGCTTGGGCTGTTCGAATGAGCTAGGGGTACATTTGAATATCAATTTATGGATCCATTTCTGATATTTTGGATTAGCTCAAGACTTGCTCTCAAGTACCTTATTTCAGGGAGATTGTCGTGCTGGCCTGTTGGAGCATTTGGACAGTGAGAAATAACAAGATTTTTTCAACGGATCATACCTTCTTTGAAGCGTTGGCGAGCTATCTTCAAAGTGGAATTTGACTTGATTGTCCTTAGAAGCCTTGGCGAGCTATCTTCAAAGTGGAATTTGACTTGGTTGTCCCTAGAGCAAAAAAATAAATATAATCCTTCAATAAGTTATTGGCTAGACGATTTTGATTAATTTATGTGGCGTCTTGCCATGTACTTTGTACATAAGTTTAATTTGCTTAAATATTTAATATACGCACAATATGATCATTTCCTGTTGTTTCTCCTGAAAAAATGTGACGTGTTGTGGTAAGGTCTGTTAGACAGGCTTCTCACGTCTGTATGCCTGCATAACTACGTGCCTTCTCCTTCGGCAACTACCATCGGCAGACTCTCCCGTAGACTCGGCCATAATGGCCGATCCTACTTTCTAGCTCTGTTCTGTTGCTACACGATGTACCTCTTCTTGTACTACTTATTCTCATCAATGGAATAGAACAGAGATGATGCCGAACAACATTTTTAGCATGGTATCAGAGCAGTCTTAACTCGATCCAACATGAGTGAGATTGGCTCACCGTCCGCCGCGGCAACCTCCGGTGGTACCACCTCCTCCCTTTCTCATACACTGTCAGCTCCTTCGTCTTTTGCTCAGCTAGTGGGCGACATCAAATCCTTTATTCCCATCGTTCTTGATCTCCAAACACCAAATTATTCTTAATTGCGGCATTTGTTCCTGGTTCATCTCGGACGCTACTCCCTTCGTCTTTTGCTCAGCTAGTGGGCGACATCAAATACTTTATTCCCATCGTTCTTGATCTCCAAACACCAAATTATTCTTAATTGCGGCATTTGTTCCTGGTTCATCTCGGACGCTACTACCTTCGTCTTTTGCTCAGCTAGTGGGCGACATCAATCCCATCGTTCTTGATCTCCAAACACCAAATTATTCTCAATTGCGGCATTTGTTCCTGGTTCATCTCGGACGCTGCTCCCTTCGTCATCACGTTGATGGCACCGACCCGACGCATGATGATCCCGTATGGGTCCAAAACGATTGCACCATCCTTCAATGGCTATACACTCAGATCTCATCCGAGCTTTTTCAGATGGTGATGTCGCCGAACACTACAGCATACGGCGTCTGGCGCGATCTGCAGAACCTGTTCCAAGACAATCAGCCGTCGCGTATCATTCACCTCGAGGCAGAGCTGCGCAGTTTCGTCCAAGGCGACATGACAGTATCCACTTTCTGTCAACGGCTGAAAACTTTGGCAGATGCACTCGGCGACCTCGACAACCCAATTTCTGATCGCACATTGGTGCTAACACTTTTGCGTGGCCTCAGCGATAAATTTTCAGTGCAGGTGTCCATGATTCCGCTGCTCCGATCGTTCCCTACGTTCCCCGAAGCCCGGTCCATTTTGCTGCTCGAAGAACTCAACCAGGCAGCAAAATCCTCCAACCCTACAACACTAATCTCCACCAGCAAGCCTCCTGTGGCATCTACTCCAGGTAGTGGCACCGGAGGCAACAATAACTACAATGGCAACCGTGCACCCAACTCTTGGAATAGCAACAAGAAGGGCAAGGCGAAGGGCTACAACAACAATTGCGGGCCCTCAGCTCCAAGCACTAATTGGCGCCCGCCGACTGCTCCCTGGACCGGCATGGATCAGGCCGGGAAGATGTCGTGGTGGCCCCCACCGATTCTAGGTGCGTTATGGAACAACGACATTCATCCTTCGGCTGCACCGGGCGTGCTTGGGCCATGTCTACCTCAAGCGTACACAACCTACGCTCCTTTGTACCAATCATCACCATTGCTGCCATCACCTATTCAGTACCCGTCGCCGACACCACAGCAGCCAACAGCTCCAATGTTCGACCAGTCCAGCCTCGTGCATGCACTTCACAATCTTTCTCTACAGGGAGGCGGTGGCTCGGACTGGGTGTTCGATTCTGGAGCCTCATCCCATATGACGTCTGACGAGGATCTAGAAATCATTATTTAATTATTTATCCATAATCCTTATTATAGATAATGACATCATTATATGGTTCTTGAGTATAACCCTTAATGTTCATAAGGGAGAAGCTGGAGATTTACTACGACTACCTCATAATCGTAAGTTCTTCTACGATCACCTCATAATCGTAAGTCCTTCTACGACCAGGTCAGCTACGACCACCCTATAGTCGTAAGTTCTTCTACGACTAGTATATGATCGTAAGTTCTTCTACAATCACCTTATGGTTGTATGTCTTTCTACGACCAAGTCAGTTACGACCACCATATAATTGATTAAGCTTACAGACAAGTAGCCCCATTTGATTAGGGCATCTAAACAGTAAGTATACACTATTATTCTCAACTGCACGATTAAACTCTCTGTCCTGGTGATAACTGTCTGGCAACGTGGTAACGTTACTTCTCAAACAGTAATATCCGGTAACTATGCCATCATCTCAAGCATTAATACGCCCTTTGGGCTTGAGAAATTGTAACCCACTTTGAGCACACTATAAAAGGAGGAATCACCAGACGGTGAAAGAGAGAGGACACAATCAGGAGCACAAGATATTGCATTTCAGTCTTTCTCTTGATCTGTAACGAGCATACTCAATATAGCCACACAGGAGTAGGGTTGTTATTGAGAGAGAAGGCCCGAACATGTATAAAAATCTCTGTGTCATTCTCTCTACGTAATTTGAGTCATTGAGACCCTCCGAGTCAAACAATCATTACGTAAGTTTGGTTCTAAAATACCAACAGTTGGCACCAACTGTGTGGATCTTCTGGTCATTAGGTTTCCTTCATTTTCTCCCAACTCTAATGCTTCCATGGCAGGAGAGTGGAACGACGAGAACTGGTTCGACTTGGCTGATTACGCAGATATCGACAGAGATGCCGGCTTCGACTACGAGCCGAGTATTGTATCATCCGATGGTGATGTTGCCTCCGGAGATCATTCTCTAGGAGACCATAGCACCGATGGAGTTGAGGAGGGATCCTTATCCCCCACAACGTTACATCCAAATGAGGAACTGACTTCCTCAAAGGGTGAGGGTCAATCTGACCACAATCAGAACTGCTCCGAGGCAGACCCAGGACATGGCGAGGCCTCCCCCTCTAAATGTTCAAGTCTACCTAAGGGAGTCCGACCTAGCACGGCAAGTCCTGGAAGCCATCATTCCAGAGCTCCATCAGCACCTGGTGGTACTGTCACTCCGATTAGCTCCATAGAGGGTGGGGTCGAACATGCTTTTCCTGCGAGTTCGACCATCCCATCTCAGGGCTCATTTGCGGATGGAGACAGTTATAACCCAGAATTTCCCTTCCTAGAAGGGTTTGCTCCAAGTTGCTAGACGGTGTCTTTCGACTACTCCTCGAGCGACTATCGTAGCAAGGAGGGCAAGACAGTAGAAAAGGGTACGCCCGGTATCGGCAAGAGGGACCAGGGGATCCTCGGAGAGGGGACCGATTGTCAAGAGAAGTAAATGTCTATTAATTATCCCAAAAAAGGATATGCCTTATTACAAGAAGGAGAGGGCTATTTATAGCCTTCCGACAGGGTACATGAGATTACTAATCTACCCCTAAAAAGGTCCTACGCTCATAGGAGTTGTAGGGGTTTTTCCTTCCCCTATGCGTAGCCTTCGGCTCATGGAGAACCTCCATGGTCTTGGTCCATCCAGTTAGTGTACTTGGTCCACCAGTGCTCGCTGCCCTTCGCAATGTGCAGGGGTGTACCCAGACCGAGGGGCCCTAAACACCCTCCGGCGCCCCCGAGGCAGCCCTAGGGGACTTTTTGACTCCTGGGTTCGTGGCCCCGTGGCGATCATTTGGAAGCCTTCGCACCACCTTCGAAGCCTCCCCAAAGGTATGCCTAGTACCCTAGGGAGGCCCCAAACACGCATCCAGCATGCTGGTCCCTTTGCGCCTCCAGGTGGCCTCCGGGTGGGCCCTAGGGCTCCTCTCTCGAAGGTGTTCTTGGTGCCCCTCGGGGGGCCAGGCCACACTTCTGGCCGTAGGGCCTCTCGGAGGGGCCCCGCGGTCTTCGTCGGGTCATTCAGGCTAGTGGGTCTGCCCCCTACGACAACTGGTAAAATATCCCTCACATGCACTGCATGCTATATGGCTGGCGATGCATTGGAGGGAACTTCTTCAGAAACACAACAAAATCATCCATATACCAGTAACGACGAGTTGTACAATACCAAGTATCAAGTAAAAACATCTTTCTTGATTCATCACAACATCTCAAATATGAGAGAGTTCCTTAATGGACATGTTTTTTTTTTGCTGCAATTGCAGGTGAACTCGCCACTAGATCCTTATCTGTCATGATTTACAACAACAACAACACTACTGTAGAACTTACAGAGCCTACAGCGAACGCTGCTTCAAGTTCATATCATTGTCAAGGAGGCCAAGTCCATCACAAACTAAGCCATGCACCAGTAGCTTAACATACTCAGAAAAGCCATGCACCAAGGCTACCTCTTGCTTGACACCTTTAGACACAAACCTTACAAAGAAGCGAATCCCAATGGTAAATAATTTTTTCGAGAACGCGCAAAAGAATTGTGTGTCATTCCATTAAGACGAGCAAACAAACAACAACAAGAACGATTACAAAGCGAAAAGCAAAAGAACAAGAAGAAATAAACAACTAAAAGTACAAAGCTAAAACCAAAACCAAAACAAAAACAAAAACATACCAGGAGACTAGGCCACCAAAGAAAGGGTCAGGCTCAATCGAAGTCGAGCGAGAGGCTAACAAGAACTAGCAGGGGACTACTCCGGGGGTGTCAGCACCTCTAGACGGAGAGAAAACACCATGTGCCAGTGACGATACTCCCTACATGTCCTGGATAGAATCTGGTTGACCGAAGCTTTAACATGATTGAACACTCTCTCGTTCCTCTCGTTCCAAAGCAACCAAGAAACGAGGATGATGCAGGAGTCGAGACCTCGTCGAAGATTCCTTGGAGTGGCATGACGAGCGGCTAGCCAGTGGTTCTCCAATGACAAATGGCCAGCAGGAAAACCTTGGCGCAACAACACTAACAGAAGGAAATGCGCCTAGACTTGCGACGCAATTGCGCATGCTACGAGAAGATGGTCGATTGTTTCGGCGGGGGAGTGACAAAAAACACAGGCCCCTTGGTTTGGTAGGCCACGTCGCTCGAAACGATCCACCGCCCAACAGTGATGACAAATTGCTAACCAAAGGAAATACTTACATTTGAGGGGTGTCCATGCTTCCGTGGCACACGTGAAGGATTGGGAGCCAATGAAGAAAGTGTGGTAAGTAGAATGGGACATGAACTAGTCTAGTTCGAGGGGTCCCAGTGTCAAACCCGGATTTTCTTAATCCAGAATCCTCTGTGATTAGCCTGCGCTACTCCCTGGATCAGTAGGTAGTGCTCACAGGTTACATCACTGGATTATTTCATACATCGCGGAACATACCAAACATATTATTACAACCACACAGTTAAATAGACCACGTCGGGTCGAGTTTACAAAAGCGTCCGATCAGGCCGAATAAGTTCATTACACAACTTAAAGAAATAGGCGCGGAAGCAAAAGGGGCAGCGTGCAACACCTCACAAGCGAGCGACTGCGGTGACTTACGCACAACCGATATTATCCAAAGAGTTGGTGGACATTGGTTGTACACCGGTACCTGCGGAGCCAGCTAGACTGTGGCAAGCCCTAGCATGCGGAGCTACTACTCCTCGCCTTGGTCTTGTCCGTCGAGTCCTTGGTCCTCGAAGTAAGCGTAGTCGTCCTGCTCAGCGGATTCTGGGGGTTTGGGATGAAAGAGCGAGAGTGAGCACAACTACCGTGCTCACGAGCCAACACAACAGATACAATAATATACATGCAAGGCTAATCAAGGATGGCTCGGGTTCTTTTATTTGCGCAAAGCAACATTTATAAATATCATAATTACAAATCACTATGACTTAGCATTTTAAACAAATTACATTTTATTAAAGAAGATAATTGCAATATTAAATAACAGTAGAGATTCCCTCCATCGGAGACTCTACAAATGCTTAATTTGTTTGGAGCTACCTCCATACATTAACCGCACTGGATACGACGATCCAGGGAAACACCAAACCTCAGGCTAGATGAGTCGACCTGGTTTTCATACCACCCTCACAAAGGTTTTTGAAATAGAACTATCTCAAGTTAAGTTCCTATGTCCGTCTAAGACCGTAGGCGTGGCTGTTTAAATAGTTTTAACTCTGCAGAGTTTGTACACTGTACCCACAAGAGACAATCATACTCGTTACCCCACATGATTTCGTAGCCATATTGTTGAGCGATCGTCACAGTAACCTTTCGAACTACCTTGCCCCTTCCGTCATCTCACCCATTTGGGGTTGCACCCATAAGTTGTGCGGGATGTTCATCACAACGACTAGCGCAGTTATCCTCGGACACAACGACTAGCGTAGCTGGTAACTTCACCTTAGATCAGTGTCTCTTTCAAGCCAGAACGCATCCTACCACTTGCACATTCCCTCTCTCCCACCATGCGAGATGACATTCAGAGTTTGATAATTTTACTAAGCCAAGTTGCACTTTGCAGACTTGTGGTTGTACTTGTTTTACACGGGAGGTCATGACAAGATTAAGTCTTTAATCCATCCGGGCGGTTCATACCACATACCAATCACTCTCGTGCACGACGGCACCCACCACTCCTACCATCTGCCCACATGTGGTATTAGCAAGTTTCAAGGTTTTGAGAAGTGTAAAACAAATTAACTCAACCACTTCAGTCATCTACCCCAATGACTGCCCAAAACAATCTTCATGCTTAAAGGATGATGATTGGGATGATTACCACCCCGGTACTCAAGTAAGGCTAGCATGGCACTTGAGTACAGACTATAAATAGTAAGTTACCAAATAATTACCAGGGTAACAAGGATCAGGGAATTCAATTATCAAGGACAAGGTATAATAATTACTTAATAATCAAATTAACATTTAGCTACCTTATGATCATTTAACATACATTTGTATAAAAATTAAAGCATGCAATTTGCTATTTTAAAGAATATAGTTTGCATAAAATGTAGGTTCAACATGGTCAAAGTGTTGACTCGCCTGGGTCAAGTTATCACGGTCTTGATCTTACTCAGGGCCTTCTCTACCAGGTGTCTTGAGTTCTGGGTCTACACCTTTATTCAGATCTTGATCCTGCTTGAGTCGTTGCTTCTTCTAGACTTCAATTCCTAATTATGCGGTAATAAATGAGAAAACCGAATAAATCCACAGAACTTCAAAAGATCAAACACATTCAAAGTACTTTTAATAAGTCTTGCGACGAACAAGCTTAAGAGAGAAGATTTAGCGAGCCGGGGATGTTTGACAAAGTCAAACGATCAGCTAAGTACACGAGGCAAAGGCGGAGATACTTTGCCGGGGAAAACAAGGTCGGAGGAACTTGCGTAGGAATATCCCACTTTGGATATGAGCTTTGGGTATCCTATGAAACATGCGAAGGGATGTGACTGGTCGAGATGAGATTTTCCCTCCTAACATAACAGAGAGATGTCTCGGCCCTCGTGGTGATCGGATAAAGAAAGTGCATGGCCATGCCACCGGTGGTCGAAGTGTCGACCACATGATGTTATCCGACACTCGATCGAAAGTATTGAATAGTCCATGGATGACACATCATCTCACCTGGAGTTCAACCAGACATCATGAGGCAAAGGGAGAATGCATGATTAGGTCGCTTAGTTTGATTAGTTACGCACTAGTCGTATGGAGATACGTCTTTGGTCGTAGATCGTCAAATGTAATCCTGAAATGGTAAGAACATGGTCGTAAGGAGTTACGAATCGTCGTGACCAATTACAACACAGTCGTATAGAGATACGAATCGGTCGTAAGTGATGAGGACTCGATCATAGATCATATTACATCAAGGTTCGTCCGATATATTCAATGTGTCTTTGGGAATCGTTATGTCCGCGGAGATACTTTGCTGGGGAAAACAAGGTCGGAGGAACTTGCGTAGGAATATCCCACTTTGGATATGGAAGATGGCAAGATATTGCCGATCGGATAACGACACAGCTAGACCTAATTTTAAAATAAGAGCTTCTAATAAAATAGTGGATAATATTCGAGCAAAATATTGAGATTAACATGTTAATCTGAATAGCTTCCCAAAATTAATTTTTAGAAAAATGCAAATTCATTTCAAAGCATTTTACACAAACGCGGAAATTTGAATAAAATAGTTTTAACAAAAACTGACGCGATTGTGGAGACGATCACGAAGGTCATTTGCATAACTTTGATTTTTGAGATTTTGCAAATTACGCTCCTAATCGATAGCTATCTAAGATTGGCGAAATGGATAATTCCGCTAACTCGTGTCAATTGGCATGTTAACAATTAACAACGGTTAACCAAATCATCGTAATTCACAACACAATCATAGAGAGTAATTATTTTGGAAATGTTTTCGCTAAAATGGAAAGCTACTAGTCGATCGAGGATTACAAAACAATACATTACAAGATCTCTATACAATTCTTCAATTGCCAGAACTACCAAGCTACTGCTATTGTTTTTTTTCGCACAGGGATAACAAAGCATTGCCACAAGATAACAAACAAATGATCTTCACGTAGCAAGCTTGCAGCACAATACCCAAATACCGGATGAACCGATTAACAAGTGAAATCAAGATTACAACACATACTTCAATCTGCAGAATAGCCAAGCTACTGCTAATGCTGCTCCACTGCTCTGCACTCCACATGGGGGCCCACAAGCCAGAGAGAGTAGGGTGGTTTCGGCCACAGGAAGTAGGGAAGAGGGGTGCGGGCCGACCAGGCGAGGGGTCGGTCCGGGTAGCAGGGGCGCACGGGGCGGCTAGGCGAAGTGGCCGGGGGGAAAGACAGAGGGGGAGGAGAGCAAGGCACCTGGGCGGTTGGGATCGCCACCGCGAGGTCGGCCGGCGGGAATGGCGGAGACGACCGGCGAGCGAGGCGCGGAGGAGGCGCAAGGGGCGGCGACTTATGGCGGTGGGAGGCTCGGCCGACGGGCGAGGATGGCCGAGGGTGGCGGGGCGGTGCTCTGGCAGCGAAGATCCGGCCAAGGCGGACGCCGGAGGGGGAGAAGACCGTGGCGACGGCGCGGGGAGCTCTCGGCGCTTGGTGGCAGAGAAGGGGGAGGGGAAGGAGAGGAGTCGCGAGGAGAGGGAGAAGGGCGGAGGGGGACTCGGCTTTATAGCCACGGAGGAGAGGGTACCGACGGGGCGGCAAAAATGGTGGGGTGGAGGGGGAGCCGGGCGGCGATGTGACGTGGGCATGCGCGGCGAGGCGCTGAGTGCGGACGACGCGGGCGCAGGGGCACTGGACGCGGAGACCGGGCGCAGAGAGGCTGGGATGAGATGGCGCCGGTGCGGGGAACGCGGGTGGCGCTTGCGGAGGACCCGAAGATGGGGCGGCGCGGCACCAGAGGGAGGAAAATCGGGCGGGAAGCCGGGGCATGGAGGTGCGTGCGGCAGCGGTGCCGAAAATCCGGGTAGAAAGCGGGCGGCGACGGAGCAGCCGGGAGTCGGTGGGAATTTGGGAGAGAAGGGGACAGAGGGAGCGAGGAGAGAGGAGGTCGGGCGGAGCAGCCAGGTGGGGAAGAAAAGAAAAATAGAGAGGGGAGGAGGCAGCGGGCCGGCCTGGCGAGTGGGCCGGCCGAGAGAGAGAGAGAGATATATATAGATAGGGAAAATAAATTTTTTTTAAAGGATGTTACACCCAGTGCCAACCGATAGAGTCTTGCTGAGTCTACGATAAACTGAAGGACTGAAGCAAATCCAATAGGCGTAGATACTCCACAAGAATGAGAGCATTCGAGGCGACATGAGATGTCCAAGATCCATCTGCTGTTTAGCAGAGCTTTTGCGACCGATCTTTTGCGCCGGATTGCATCCGGGACCGAAGTGATCAGACGTGGTGCGACGTCCGTGATGCTATGCCCGCTGATCCAGCGGTCCATCCAGAATAGAGCTCGTTCGCCGTTTCCGAGCAAAACTTCCAGCAAAGCGCGCTAATGACAAATATCATCAAGTGAATCACTTCCCCGCCCCCCTCTCTAAATTCTGACCTACTGTCAAAAAGCAAGTGTTGTTAGTAGCGGAATTCACTCTGCAAAAACTATGCAATACTTCTTGAGTTTACGTGAGACCTTGGTTTTATACAATACTTCTTCTGAAACAAATCAACATTCAGTATTTACATTATAATCAGTTGTTGAAGCTCACGATGAGGAGCAAGGTTGTTAAAATTGTGACTCTAGTCGTAGAATCATATGATTATACGATCCTACGACATTAATACGATCCAAATCGGACCTAATAGAATTGTGCTCCTAGTCATCGAATCGGATAGAATTGTGGTAGAATCATGTAGAATCACGCATCACCTCAAATTATAAAAGATTTAGGTGTTTGGTTATGTGTCATCCTCAATTCAAGTTGTATGATAAGTACTAAGTAATTAGTAGGTTAGACATTAAGATTTTGATATTTGGAATAATAAAAATTATTTTAATTATGTATTTATTTTACTTTTTATGTACAATGTTCAGGTAATAGCAAGGTTGTTAAAATCAATATTTTAGATGTAGCTCTGAATGATATAGAATCTAAACTACGATTTAGATATTTATCAATTAAATTAGATGTCAAATGATCGAATAAACACTCATATACTCTTGGAATACACGATACATTGAATTTTTTTTTGGTAGAATCTTATATTCTACAATTCGATCCTAAAATGTGATTTTACGAGAGTGTTTGTGATTCGATTCAGAATTACGATTACGACAGGATGAGTGGCTGCAGATTAGGTGATGGGTCACGTCCGGGCTCTGTACAAATTCAGTTCTGCGAAACGTCTCTATCACTCCAGTTTTCACTTTGTTAAATTTGTCATTGTCAGGCTTACATTTTACAGGATTTATTAGATCACTGTTTTCTCTTTTTCAGAGGGCATTAGAGATGACAGTTAAACTTTACTACTATCTTCTCTAACCAAATGATGCCCGACGTTGACACCAAAAAATGAAAGATCTTCAGCTATTATAAAACATATATAAGTACTTGGGACGGTTCTACTCAGAAGTATTAAAATCTACTCCCCATAGCAGCCTCATAAGTCATAGGTAATTAATTAATTCTTTAGCTTTAGTCAGCTCTATCACTAATCCACTACCAGAAACGAGAAACTTAAAAACATCACATGACCGCCCGCGTGCTCTTCTGGTCCACAATTCACCACACCTTCTTCAGAAGAGAGGCTCCCAAATGGAGATGATTCTCGCTGCAGTCGCAGGTGAACTTGCCACCAGATCCATATCTTTCTTGATCAACAGGTACTCGAGGCCGCCGGCAACCGTCGAGAAGAAGCTACAGCAAACGCTGCTACGAGTTCACGTCATCGTCGAGGAGGCTGAGGGGCGGAATATCACGAACCAAGCCATGCACCAGCAGCTTAGCATCCTCAGAGAAGCCATGCACCAAGGCCACTACGTGCTCGACACCTTCAGATACCGAACCAATGGAGAAGAGAGGGGCAATGACAAGGACCATCAAGTGAGTTACTCTTTTGCCCAGTCTGAATTCAATCCTGCTAAACGTATATGTTTCTCCATTGGAAGTAGAACCAGCAGACAGGAGCTACAGCAGGTCCTTGATAGTCTGAGCAATGTCCTAGCCTATGTGGATGAGCTTGTTGTGTTCATGAAGAGCTATCCTATGATCATGTACCGCCAACCTTACAGCATGTACTTGTTCTTGGACAAGTGCATGTTTGGTCGCGAAACGGAGATGGAGCAAGTTATCAACTTCTTGCTGCGAACTGAGCCTCCCGCTGTAAACAGATTGGGTGTCCTACCAATTGTTGGTCCAGGAATAGTTGGAAAGAGCACTCTTGTCTCACACGTCTGCATTGACGAACGGGTGCGTAATCACTTTTCCCAAATCATGTTCTGTACAGAAGAGGATATTCAAGATGACAAGCACACCATTCTAAGGGATGGAGGGGTGGTCAAGCATCAAAATTGCACACTAGATATTGCGAACGGAAGATCGTTGGTCGTTGTTGAACTGGCTGGGGATGTCGACGAGGGTGCATGGAGGAGACTCTACTCAACCTGTTGGAGTCGCATGGCGACTGGCAGTAGAATCATAATCACAAGCCGATCCGACAAGGTCGTAAAGTTTGGAACGACACAAGCTCTAACACTCAAGTTTTTATCCCAAGAAGCGTACTGGTATTTCTTCAAGGTACTTTCGTTCGGAAGCGCTAACCCAGATGAGCATTCCAAGCTGGCATCGATAGGCATGGAGATCGCCAAGGAGCTCAATGGATGTTTCTTCGGTGCAAACACTATCGGCGCGTTGCTAAGATCAAATCTGAATACCCATTTTTGGTGCAAGGTGCTTGCAAGCCGGAGGGCACATGTACAGAAGCATCTCACTTTGTTTGGTGAGCGTCCAGATGAGCGTGCGCAGAACAACAGAAGTATGTATCTTTGGACAATACCCAAGACTAACAAGAACTATGTCGTCTGTGGTCGGTTTGAAACAAGTTTTGCTGATCAGCAACAAAATCCAAAGATAACTATGCACGAAATCATGTCTGGAGATGTCCAACCACAGGGGAAATTTGTCGCCCTCAGCTTGAAATCTCATGTCCCTCCCTACAAAAACTACATGGTTTCTGCCATGTTAGAAAAGCCACAACGCTTCGCCGTTAAGAAGAAGCGATCGGAGAAGAAGGTTACCTGATCTGAGTTAGTTCTATTGAATGTACTCAATCTTGTTCTCTCTCTTGTCCATGTACAGCCAGAGGTTCTTAATTTGGATATTTGTTTCATATCAATATGAAACTGGGAAAGTCAAACGACACCGCTCAGTGTGTCAGTAACATTATGGCAACCTGTGATTCCTTTTAGTCGTATATATGTTGGCAATTTCCTCCCTTTTTTATTTACGAAAGTGTAATTTTTTGGAAGTTGTTTTCTAGTCAACAGATGTTAAAGGACATTAATTTAGTAAGCATGTGTTGCAAAATGCTAAAATTAACGAATGCACATTGCATGTCCATATGTGTAATACCCTGTCCATCAAAAACCTATTTTCTTAGGCACCTACAGAAATATTGGATCGATGATGAAGTTCACCGACAGCAGCAGAGAGAACCATATCCAGTAGAGACCATTATCCAATCTCCACAGGAGGATGGTGCCATGGACAAATAAGTCCTGGAAATTTTCAAGTCTTTGTTTAATTGTTTTACTGCCAACTATCTGTTCCTAATAATTTTCCACCAAGTAAGAACAATGGAATGCTTTGGAAATGCTAAAATATTTGCTTAGCCGCCAGTGACATGTAAGGCTCTTTGTTTTCGTTTTTTTGTATTGTTTTTGTCTTTAAAATAGGCAGCAAGACACAAGAAGTCAACTGCGGCTAGATACTAACACAACTAACCAAACCTACCTCATACAAAACATTGCCTTAGATTTTCAATGTCTGAGCCATTGGACCTCTCAAAACTATATATGGCAAGTTGGCAACTACTATCTTTTTTCTTGGTCTTAGCTATCAATGATTTTGCCATGGGCCGCGGGTACAGTTGAACCCTCGGAATGTTTAGAAAATAATAAGCAGCTAGCAGGGCAGTCCACGAAAATGTGGCTAAATTTGTTTCAAATTTTGTATAAATGATTGATAATATATTTACGTATCTTGTAGGCTATTTAGATTTTTAAGATATCATAAACATTGAAAATAACAATTAAAGCTTGAAGGAAAATACAACTTGAGAAACGTGTAACGTCCTAAAACTTGGTTTGTGTTTTAAATGTATGAAAATGAGATGGAATTAAAACTTTTGTTGCATCATGTTACTATTTGAATTTTCTGGAGATTTCTTTCTAAGGTTTTGTTGGTTTTTGAAAACCTGATGCTTCAATTGACTAGAAGCGTAATCTTTTAAACTTTTAAAGCAAATCTTGTGATAATCCTCTAGAATTATTTTTCCTAGGTTCCAATTAATCCTAGTGACTCCTCTGAAAAATTTCATTATTTTTTCTATTTTTAAGGGGCTAGTTAAACCAATTAGATCCTTAGTTAAACCCTAGGGCAGAATCTTGAGAAATTTCTATAGAACAATGTGTTGCATGAAAACCTTTGGAAATTTTATACAGGGTTAATCATAGAGTCAGGAACCTCCTATAAAAATTTCAAAATTTTTGGGGTTGTGAAACTCTATCTAACAATTCCTCAAATGCTCGGTCTTTTGCTTTTAAAACCTAGTTGCAATGTTCCTCCGACCGGACCCAAGTCGCACCGCTCCTTAGCGCTTGGTTGAACCCAACCATCTACGCGTTCGAATGGCCAGTCTGAATGAGTGACAAAATCTGGACCGTTCGATTTGTTTTCAACCGCCCGATTTGATTAGTGTCGTTCGGACCGTCCAAATGAACGCGCAATCTAGACCGTTCAATTTCGATCGGACCGCCCAAACAAGCAAGCGCACGCGCACCGTCAAATTTTGATCGGACCGACCAAATCGATTGGGCCATTTGGACCGTCTGAATGACACTCTCGATCAGGACCGTCCATTTATGATCGGACCGCCCATTTCACTTGGTCCGATCAGCCCTTTCGACCACGCCCTTTTGCCTTGTACCTCTGACGTATGGGCCTCCGACTTCAGACCTTCTTTTCCACGCGCTGCTCGCTCCTCGCCAGCTCTCCCGAGCTCGTGATGGCCGCTCCATGCATCAGCGCCAACCGTCAAGGTCCGCCCACCATTTGAGACTATGCGCCGTGGTTTGGCCGTCATATCCGTGCTTGCCCATGCTCCTATCACCTCACCATCACCTCCATGTCAATCACTGCGTCCATGCCCGAACTCCATGAGCCGAGCTCATCGTGGAGCTCCCTCTCTCGCATTCTCCGCCTTAGCCGCTATAAAAAGCCCTTGAGCTCCTCCACATCTCCTTTTCGGCACCACCATTACTTCCCCTAGCTTCTCCACTACTCAATTGAGCTCAAAACCGAGAAAAAAGCACTGAAGCTCCATTTTCGGCCGACAAGCCCCTTCATCACCGTCGGCGCTTCAGTGGTTCCCTTGCTTGTCTCTTCGCGTCATTATGGGCTCCGGAGCACGAGGACCATTTTCCCTAATTTAATTTGACTTTTCCTCCTCACTCCGGTAAGGCGCTCCATTCTTCAATTACTTACTTGTGCAGCCTTACTGAAGCTTCCCGTACCACTCGATCATTTTCTTTTTCCTCAGGCCATCATCTTCGCGCTGGAGCACCGCCGCTGCCCTCGGTTCCTCACCGCCGGCACAACCCCGGCTAGTTGGTCCCTATCTCTCCACTCTGGTATGCTCCTAGCCCTTCTTTGGTGCTAGTGCGCACATTAGATGGCTTAAAGCGTAGCCGTATCGACGTTGTTGTTTTTGACGTACGTCCTCCTCCGCTCCACCTCGCCGCACCGCCACTTCAGTTCATCTCCGGCGATGCTCCAGCCACCAGTGTGTGCGCAATAGTGTAGGAATTCCATTTTGTCCCTTGGCTGGTTCCAACATGGGCTCCTTCGCCGGCGATTGGTCGGAGAAGATCGCAGTCAGAAGCGCCTCTGTTGTCAGATTTGGACTTTTACTGTAGCTTAATGATTAGGGCTAATCTTGGTCATTAGGACACAGTTAATGATTAATTTAATTCAATGACCAGTTAGATTTTGTAATAAGTCATTGACGCGTAGGTCCAGTCGTTAAGAGCATAGTAACCCTTCGTTTGGACCGTCCGATTTGATCTCAACGGTCCGAGATGAGCGGAGCCGTTCGGACCGTCCGAACGTAACCTTTCACATGAACCGTCCGATTAAATCTGAACAGTCCGAACGTTCTCAGCTCAGGATTTAAAAGAAAATCCAGAAATCAATTATTTGTATACTAAAAATTGGTTAAGTTTCAAAATTACATAGGTAATTCATTTTTACTCCTTTTTGCATGAAACAAATTTTGTTGGTTTCCTTTCTAAATGTACTTTAATATAAAATTGGTTTGAATCTTGTTTCTATTCCAGAAATTTTTGTTAGCAGAATTATCTTCGGTTTAGCATTATTTTTGCACTAAAAATTCATTTAAATTCAAAAATGCATAAGTGTTGATATGTAACTCCTTTTTTAATGAACTCAAGTTTGTTGGTATCCTCTATTCCTGTACTTTAATGTGGCATAGGTTTTAAGTATGTTTTTGTTTCTAAAAATCTTGGTATTCAATTTATTTGTGCACTACTTTCTTGACTTTGAAAAATCATAAGAAATTCATTTTAGCTCCAAATGAGGTGAATCAAATTTCATTGTCCATCTCATGTAGTGCTATGTCTACCATAAATTTTTTGTATTCTTCACCTCTCTGTAAATGTTTACCAAAAATTAAAATTTGGATGAATAGTACCCAGGAGGGATTTTTCAGCATTTTTATGAAAAGCTGATTTTGTTTTGGCTATAACTTTCGCATGCAGCATGCAAATCAACTGATTTTTATTGCTAAATTCATTTAAAATCATGATTTACCTTCTGTGTAAATTTCAGGATGATGTTGAATTTTTTAGTTTATTCGGCATTATTCGTTCTTATTGGTTCTTTTCTCTCTTTCGATAGGTTCTGATGAATTCGTTGAGTACGAGAGTGATCTTCTGCAACAAGCAAGTTATCTCCAGCAAGGCAAGCGGCCCCCCTTTGATCATCTTGCTCCTATTACTTTTGATACAAATATCTTGATTGCAAATGTATGTATGCATGTGCTATTTTGATGTTAATTCTCATTAGGAGTAGTTAATCCGAATAGATGCATGAACTGTAGGTAAATGTTTACCATTGCTACTGAGCCTAGATTAGATATTGGTTAATGATGTGGAATCCGATGGATGGACTCTAGTCATATATATGTATAGTATGCGAGTCGGTATGCTTAGCATTGCTTAGAACGGTAGCATGTGGATCATCGCTTCGACGATGGTCGGTATATTATCACTTTAAATACTTGCGTCATGGTGCTCATGTATGTAATTGTATTTGGAAAAACTGAAAACAAAAATATTTGGACTTGGGCAAATGGTATGTATGGTGTGATCGTCAGGTGTGAATGGTTTGTGCCCAAGTCAACAAAAACCGAATTACTTGCTCCATTGATCCAAGTATTTTGCGTGCTAGCCACATGAGAGTGATATAGGGCCTCTCTTGACTTAGTACTTTGGCGTCTGTTAGCTCCGAGTCGTAGGAGGTTGTGTGTGTTGTGTGAAAAAGAAAATGATTTGTGTGTGTTGGGTGTGCGGGGGTGGAGTTCCGGGTAGGTTCTCCACACCGATGAGCATCGGTAAGTTATTTCTCTCCCTGATCCTAGCTACGTACACGTGTCATGCTCTCTCCGGTAATCCCAAGTATATTCCCTATGACTACGCCACTCTACCCCAAGTTTTTTGCTCCTTTATCTCTGTACGCCCGCGCTTCTGTTCGTACAGATGCATGTACATAGGCATGAATGATGTTATACATCATCGATATCCTCTTCTCTCGTGTCGGTCGTTCCCCTTCTTCGACGTTGGCCAACTCAACATTGTGGCTTCCTCACTAACCGCGTCAACCTCTCATCTTCACTGATGTCGGTATGTCTGCTTTAGTCGTTGTCTAAAGACATGGAGAATATTTTTGCCATCGCCAGCCACGACGTGCTCCTCACTAGTGATGCTACGCTCCTAACTACCCGATGTCTACATATTGTTCATAACTCGTCTTCAATGCAAAGATTCATCTCCTCCCTGCCAAGGTTTCCCCATCATCAACCTTCTTTGACACTAATTTCTTCAACAACACCGACGCTCACCACTTGTCATCGCGACCCTTAGAGCCTCTAACACTGGACTTTCTCTCCGATGGCTCTGGCGAGAAGCACAACATTGTCCTCGTTGAACGACTGAAGTGAGTAACACGATATTGTCATCATCTCTGTCATCGTCGCCTCGACTCTTCACTTCCCCGTGGGTCAATATCTTCTTGCAGGACAGATCAATACCATTGCACTTTTTTGTGGTCTCCTCCGATTCATTCGTGCTATCTCCGTTATAACTTTTATTTTTTTATTCAAAATTTTAGTTATTTTTTATTTTTATTCCATGGGAAGAAACAATAGAAACACGCGGACTTGAGAGCGAACATGATGACTTCTTTTATGTCTTCAACAACACCATTCATAACATCTTCATTACAACTTTTGGTTCTATTCAATATTTTAGTAAATCTACATTAGTATAATCTAGACCCACCATGATAAACGGTGCAGATCTTTCTTTATTTCCCCGATAACGTGAGAATTTCTAACCTTTGAGAGCGAATGTGATATTATTTTTTAGTCTGCTTTAATAAGATAACAGATTGGTAGGACTATTTCAGACCAACAGATAGATATCATGATATGTGTGTTTGAACCTTTAATACGTAACATCTAGTGCAGTTTTCGTCTTATTTTCCAACCTCTCCATCTCTAAAATCATGCTCTCGGATGACATGGCTTGTCGTCTTAAAGTAGAACAGCACGATAGAAGAAAGCATTGACTTTGATCCTATTTTAGGAGGCCTTTTCTTTTAACCCAGAAACTAACATCATTCGTTGTCAAAAGGGCTTAAAATCATCCTTTTCTTTTGCAAAGTAGATTATTCGGCTAAGCAGGTCATGTTTAGTTAGCTAAATGGCATGAACGGCCCAGTATATGAACGCTGCCAGAATGGCTCAAGGCCCAAGAGCCCGCCTATTTTCTCGTTTCAGTTCCTTTTCTCTCCTCAAATTTGGGCCTGGGTCACTTGGGGCGTGCAGTGCGACTCCTCCTCTCATCACCTAGGGCTTGGTCGGTGAACTCCGGGGATCGCCGGCGCTCTGCAGGAAAACACGGTGAGTCACTTCACATCATTACTCTCTCTCTCTCTCTCCTGGTAACCTGCTTTGATGTGTGGTCTGAACTCTGAACTGAAGCATGAATGCACATGGGTACGACCAACTTCGTCTTCTGTTGCTTGTTGTTAATTCGGGATGATTAATCTACTTTGTTGTGTTACTTGGGAAAATTTTGCCAAATTGGAATATGGCAGTGACTTCTTGCCCCAATGTAATTCTGAACTCAGAGGTATATTCTGCCCATCCTACTGAATAATCAAAATTCTGCTCATGTTTGACACCCTACTAAGATCCATTTTTTCTATATAGGTGGTTTTATACTTCTGTAATTTAACTAGTATAGATAGTACTGATTTGCGAAAACATTTTGCTTGAAACTTATAGTATTGACATATTGCTCGAAACTTACAGTATGCATATGTAGGACTGCATGAGACCAAAATTTTCTAGTGGATATGTTCGGTTCCTTTGCCTTGCCTTTCTAGTGGACAAGAAAATCCTTGCTAGTGGAGGAGAGCCAATTTGGCTCACCCACAAAAGCAAAGAAATCCTTGCTCACCATGCCCAAAAGCAGGGCTCGGCAGGGAAACCAAACATACTTTTTGCCAACTAACCTTGCCAGGCAAGGGTCGCCAAGAGATCCAAACATGCCCATAAGCGTTGAAACGTGGGGGTGATAGCCCTCATCTATAAATCAGTTAGAGAATTAGTAAGAGAATATATATATATATATATATATATATATATATATATATATATATATATATATATATATATGAGATCGATATTTGTCAGTCTGGTATTTCTGAGTTATGTGCGCATGAGCTTGGCATTCATACAATAGTTCTTTAGTTCTAAAATGGGGGGAATTTTGCATACCATTGCAAATTACACAAATCCGGGCTCCTAAAAATGATCATACAATACTTCTGAAATTCTCAGGATCTGCAAGATAGATGTGGCAACAGGTCTCACACTCGACTGCATGTATATATATTAAGCCTGGAGTGGAGGGTGTGTGAGTTGCGTGCTATATATGCCTAGCTGTTATGAAGAAAGGCGTGGGGATGCAGCACGTATGTGAACAGTATCATGACTGTAGTGGTATATGAACAGTACCTATCAGTACTGTAGCATATTTATTTGCATACCTGCTGCTTGGTTTACTAGAATAAAGAATAGTTAGTTAGGTATGTTATTTTGGTATTCCTTATTTATCAAGTTATTATTAGGGATATAATTTTATCTATTAGGAATGTTATTTTTAATAGTTTGAAAGATTAGATTGGATTGATAGATTTCCTTATATATTATTTCTTAGGCGTCAAGTCGGGTTGTCTCTATAAAAGGGATAGCATGTATCCATTATCAATCTAAGCAATGAGAAATCAAATGTTCAACTAAGCCTCAGAGCCTCACTACCTTGACAGGGAAGAGCCCTGCCGGCGGTTAATAGAGGGCAAGTGCCTTATCCTTGGTCCTCGGACCCGTATCCAACCAACAACCACAACATTTGGTATCATAGGCATCCACCATGGCTTTCGGTGCCGAACTATCTCCTTCGCTATGTTGAAAGCTGGCAACGAAAAGATAATGGCCTCAATTGACAACATGATGGCCATCCAACAAGAAACATGGGCATTGATGATCAAGTTGAAGGAGCAGGAGAAGGCATCATGTGCCATTGCAATGGCAAAGCTGCCATCACCTTCCTCAACGATGCCACCAACATCATCCCAGTGGACATCGCTGCCTTTGGTTGCACCTCTCGTGCGGCACCGTTGGAGGAAGGATGCTGCTATCCAGCGACGATCTTTTCCACACGACCGGCCGATGTTGCGTCATAGGCAACACAAAGCGCAGCGACTGAGGGGACAACGCCGCCATCGCGTCCTTCCCGCCATCGTCACGCTCTATGGCAGTAAGGGCGTAACTGCTCCCCCATGTTGGTTACCCATGCAGCAGACGTCTTCATCAATGCCACGACATGCTAAGGTGCTTCTTCCTTAGGGGCCATACGTCGGAGTATCGCTGATTTGCTCTCAAGCGAACCAATACCGGTACCGGGTACTTTTGTCAACAAGGGGCCACTAAGGACTTCAACCGTGGCCACTACCACAACTCGAGGATGAGCTGCCTCGTCGCGAGCGGTGTAATGTTATGGAGAAAGATGCGGGGATGTAACATGTGTGTGAACATGCTCAACGAGTGTGCTCTTCCCAGCTTTGCTTGGACCAACAATTGGCAAGACACCCACATTTCCTTTTCCGTGGGTAGGGGTCTCTTTGCAGTAGGAAGTTGATGACCATTTCCTTTTCAGTAGGAGGTTGATGACAGTTCCATTTCCATTTGACGGCCAAACATGCACTTTTCTAAAAGCATATAGATGCTATATGGCTGGTGATGCATATGTAGGCAGTTCGCCTCGTATACAACAAACTCATTCACACCGGTAATGATCATTTCCACACTATCAAGCACCTGTTCTAACACCCTTATGCCATATCCACTGCTTGCAGGAATACAAACCGCTTAGCAGGATTGAATTTAGACAGGGACAAGGGGCGGCTCACTTCGTGAAGGTGTATGTAGCAGCCTCTGTACAACCCTTCTTTCAGCATCTTCATGTTAAGAGTGTTGTACATTCTCTCTCCCTCTTTAGCCCATGAGGCATATATAACAATGTCTATATATACATCTCAATAAATGAATAAGCTGCATAGTTGTGAATAGCAAAATCTGTCTCCCTCTTGTTCTAACATGGCATCATAGTTGTGAATAGCAAAATCTGTCTCCCTCTTGTTCTAACATGGCATCAGAGTTATTCAACCCTAACCCTAGTCCTCTGGTGTTGATGCATCCTTCAATCTCATTGTTAACAGTCGACTATTGTATTCAAATATGTTCCCTCGGAGGTTTAAGTTGCATATTTTTTCACTAAAGCTCAGACTCGAGAACATCATCGACTTCATCTACTTAAATTCAGTGCATCAGATCCTCCTAATCCACCTTGAGTTTGAAGAGGGTGTTAAAAGTGTTATATATTTTCTCTCTCCCTCTCTAGCCTATGAGACCCACGTAACGTCTATATATACCTCTCAATAAATGAATAAACTGTATAGTTATAAATAGCAAAATTTGTCTCCCTCTTGTTCTAACACTTCAATTGCCAAAGCATCACTTGGTTCGTGACGCGCCTTCCCTTTGCCTCCTCGACAGTGATGCGAACCCGGAGAAGCATCTGCTGTAGTCTCTCCTCCTTGGACGGGGTTGCTTGTTTCAAGTACTTGTCGATCAACAAGGATATGGATATTTTGGTAAGCTCTCCTAAAGTGGCAGAAAATAGCATCTCTATCTTGGTTCTTGGAGGCTGGAGCCCTCTTCACAAGAGTACTATCTGTTGTTTGAGTTTGGCTGGCTGAATAGAAAACTAGCACTAGTGGAGAATTAAAGGAAGTAATAGCAGCGTAGGCTGGACGGCAATTCTGCAGAAAAACAGATGGTGATGGTTCCGTAAGCAGAGACCCAAGAGTCAAGAGCTGTACCTGCTGTTAATCAGTCAAGTATATGCAATAAAGAAAGAAAAACTCAAGCAGTAACAGCAGTCAGCACGAACATGAGAGAGGAAGCCCAAATGTCAAAGAACATGTGCATGGAATGGGTTGATTTTTTGGGGCTCAGAGGCAAAGAGTCTGAGGCATTTTCTACAGTAATCCCTCTCTCTCTCTCTCGTTGTTCTTGTAAGTAATCTCTCTCTCTCTCTCTCGTTGTTCTTGTACGTCGTTTGATCTTTTATTTTTGACCAGGAAGCTTGACTTTACTAACCAGCAATGACCAGAAGCAGAGCATAAACAGAGTTTCAGAGACATCACATTCCACAACTCACTGCCCATTCTCTCGTCCACCCATTGCGCAAACTTCCTGAGGACAGAGCCCCCCAAATGGAGATTTTCCTTTCTGCTGTCTTTGGTGAACTCGCCACTAGATCCATGGGTTTCTTCATCAATAAATACTCCAAGCTGCCGGAGCTGGACGTGGAGGATAGCCTACAAAAGATTCTACTCCGGACGCAGGTCATCATCGAGGAGGCTGCGGGGCGGCACATCACAAATCGAGGGATGCTCCAGCAATTGAGCATGCTGAGAGATGTGATGTACCGAGGTTACTACGTACTTGACACCTTCAGATACCGAGCTCACGATGAGGGCAAGGCTAAAGATCAGCTTGTGAGTCACTCTTCGGTTCTGTCTAAATTCAACCCTGCAAAATGTATATGTTTCTCCAGTAGCAGTACACAGACTTTAGAAGAACTGCAAGAGGTGCTTGACAGTTTGAACACCATGGTTCTTGATGTGAATGAGTTAGTTGTGTTCTTGAAAAGCTACCCTCGTTTGTACCGCCAGCCTTATAGCATGCATCTCTTGTTGGGCAAATGCATGTTTGGCCGTCAGACGGAAATGGAACTTGTCATCAACTTCTTGTTGCACACACAACCTCATGGTGCTGGCAAATTTGATGTCCTACCAATTGTTGGTCCGGGGAGAGTCGGAAAGAGCACCCTTGTTGCTCACGTCTGCAACGATGAAAGAGTCCGTGACCATTTTTCACAAATTGTGTTCTTGAGAGAAGATGATTTTAGAGGAGAAAAGCTAGCAACTTTGAGGGACAGATGTGCAATGACACATCAAAATTGTGCCAGAAAAGAAAATGAGAGATTGCTAGTTGTTGTTGAGGTGGTTGGGGATCTTGATGAAGATGCTTGGAAAATGTTGTGTTTTGCTTCTAAACGGTATGCTGCAAATGGTGGTAAAATCATAATCACAAGCCGATCTGACAAGATCATGAAGCTCGGAACAGTACAGGCTCTAGCACTAAAACACCTGTCACAAGAAGCGTATTGGTATTTCTTCAAGGTGATTACGTTCGGAAGCACGGATCCCGAGATGCACCCAAAACATGCCAATTTGGCCATGGAGATAGTCAGGATGCTGAAAGGATATCTCATTTCTGCAAACATCACTGCTTGCGTACTGAGAGAAAATTTTAACATCCACTTTTGGTGCAAGGTTCTGTCATTCTTGAGAGGGTTCATAGAGAAACATCACTCTATGTTTGGAGAGCATCCGTGCGATCTTTTGAGTAGAAACAAACCTACGTATCTTCAAAGAATGGGTGCTAAAGATTTTTTTGTTGTTGATCAGTATCAAACATGCTCTTCTCAAGAAGTTCCGAAGATAACAATCCAAGATATGATCTATGGCAGCATTAATTCTCATGGGACATTTAATATTTTAGCATGGAAGTCTCAGATACCACCCTACCATTGCTACATCTATACTTGTGAGATTCGAGAGCTCCAAACTAAAGTTGTCAAGAGGAAGCGCTCTCTAGATAATAGTCTTAAACTTGGTTAATTTTGTCATTAGATAGGAGTATATGTTGGATCACCAGTTTTTCTTTTTTGAGAGGGTGATAGATCAGAATTAAACTTTGCTATTATCCTCTTATATGTAAAATCCATGCGTTTACCAACAGAATATTGCATGATATGGAGACATAAATTTACATGGGTTATTAACTGTAAGTGCCTGTCAACGGTTTTACTCCAGATAGTCTATGGATATAGGGCGTTCCAACTTGATTTTCAAGGATAACTCTGCAGGAAACATGTAGACGCATGGCAATTAAAGAAGAAGCGATTGAATAAGAAGGTGAATCACTTTATTTGAGTTTTTTTTATTAGTTTGACCAAATGACCACTTTATAGCATGAGCTATATGCATGTTGTGTTAAAGCGACTTAGTCTTGTTGACTAGGTATATGAATCACAATAGTGCTCAGAATGAAGAAAAAAAAATGCTATTTGCCATTAAACTAGATAGGGACGTTGATGAGAATGCATGTAGAAGGTTGTACTCTGCTTCTCAAAGTTGCATTCCAACGGTAGTATCACAGTTCGATCTGATAAGATAACTGTCGTAGGGGCGGTCTCAATGGCTCCAATGACCCGGCGAAGCCCGCATAATAGACCCTGCAACCCACGAGCACGAAAGTCCCCCTCCTCGGGGGTACCAGATGTCCCTTCGGGGATACTCCAGGGATGATTCGAGCCTCCCTAAAGGATCTCGGAGTTCCACGAGGCCCGAAGCAGTGGGTCCTCCGGGGCCACCTCGGGAAAGACCTAGAGCCCCTCCGAAGGGTCCCCGGAGTCCCGCGGAGATCTAAGAAGTAGGTCATCCGGAGCCACCTCGAGGAAGACCCGAAGCCCCCCCCCCCCAAGGGTCCCCAAGGTCCGTGAGGACCGAAGCAACATGTCCTCCGGGACCACACCGGGGGAGCCAAAGAGGGCCCGTGGCTATTACGCTTCGACAAACTCAGGCACCCCTTCGGTACGCTCCGGGAGAAGCCCGAAGGTAGGGCACTTCGGGTGCTGGCGGACCAAGTGCACCAGCCAGATAGACTAGATCCAGGGAGACCCACCGTGAGTCGAAGCCTACGCGTAGAGGGGGGAGACCCTGCAGCCCCTACGCGTACAATATTTTTTAGAGTTAGGATAATAATATAAGTACCCTGTTTTAGAAGGCTATAAATAGCCATATGCCCCCCATTGTAAATGGCAGATCCAGTTTTTTAGAGCAATCAATACATATATTTTTTTGACAATTGACCCCTTCTCATGAGGACTCTTTGGTCCCTCCGAGTGTACCGAGGGTCTCCCTCTTACCGTCGAGCATTCTTTTTGCTACGACAATAACGTTTGGAACAACACAAGCTCTTTAGGTTAAATTTTTTGCCTCAGGAAGCGAATTGGTACTTCTTCAAAGCGCTTGTGTTGAATTGTACTGATTTAAGAAGCATAGGTTGTAAGTCATCGTTTAGGCTCAATCTAGAATGCATAAATTTTCTTATATTTCTGTGATGATCAAACAATTTTATTTGAAATTATTGAGTTTCAAGTAGAAGTAGGCTTTTAATAGTAGCGGTCGCTGCCTCATTGCATAGCCTGGAGCAGTATATGCATGGAAGGAGAAGAGGATGGTAGGGGTACAAATTTCTTTTGTTGTGTACAGTGGCAAAAATATACTACTCCTTCAGTTGTTTTTGTTTGACGTGCCATAACCCGTGCCATCAAAGTTTGACTACCAATATGTTTTTTTCTTCGAGAATGCGTAAGAGCCTTGCGTATTATTCCATTAAGAAGAAAAAAAAGCACAGATACAAGTCAGAATACACAAAGGACAAAAGACAAAGACAAAGGTAAAAAGAAAGAAAGAGGAGTGTAACATTCTCGTTTTCAGTTTTTGAATAGTAACTACTATTTAGTTTTCAATTTTATTCGTATTTCCAAATTAGCTCAATTTCAAAAAACCTCACCATAACTCTCGAATTCAAAATTCAAGTTTGAATTGTGTTTTTGGATTTTGGACCTTCTCTCATCTTCTCTTGGGTCGACCCACCTCCCCCTCTCCTTTCGGCCTGGCCCAATTCCAACCTGTTCCTGTTCCCCCCACTCCTCCCCTGCCGCTTCCCCTGGCCCGGCCGCTCCCGGCTCTTTCTTCCCCCCCCCTTTTCTTCTCCACACTCGCTCGCTCGCCCGTGCTCCCCGCGGTTGACCACTCCCCGCTCCGCGTGCTCCGACCGACATCTCCGCCACTGCGCGCTGCTCCTCGCCAGTCGCATCGCCGCGCTGCGCCTACGCGCGCCCGCGCCACACACCGCTAGGCCATCTCCCCGCGGCCACCGCTTCCGCCATTCCCACCGGCCTCTCCTCCCTTCCCCGGCTATAAGAGCCGAGCCCCTCTGCCTCTTCCCCCTCCTCGCCGGTGTTTCTTCTCCCGTGCCGCCGCCGCCATCTCCTCCTCAGGTGCCCCTCCACCCGATTCCTCACCGCTGGAGCATCGCCCCGTTGCCCTTGACCGTCTCCACTCGCCGATCGCGCCTCCCCGCCGTTGTAGACCGCCGCCGCCGTGCGCCTCCCTCGCGCTACCCCGGCTCTCATCGTCGGCCTGCTTCTGTGCTCCCCCTCCCCCGCCGTCAGCTCGGTGAGCATCCTTGCGCCGCCCTGGTGCCTGTGCTCGCCTTTCCTTCCTCTCCCCTCCCTCCGGTCGCCGTTGCCGCCGCTCGGCCCCAATGCCCGTCCGCTCCAACCACAGCCGTATCCTGCTCGGTGCCGCCCCAGCGTTGCCGCCACCTCCCTCGGTTTCCTCTCCTCCCGGCAACCCATTTTTGCCCCTCCACCGCCTCCCCGAGCAGCCGCTCCCTACCGCCATGCGCCTCCCCTGCTCCGCTCCCTCTCCCTCTCTCTCACTGGCCAGTGGGGCTACAGTCACTGTTCCCCATGCACCGGTGTGCTGGACTCGGTCCACACACTATGCGGTGAACCGAGACATTGTGCTGAGGGCCACGCGTTAGCATGAGGCTTTTTTCAGTTTTCTATTTTTGTTTTCTATAAAAAAATCAATATAAAAGATTCAAAAATCCATATCTCCTTCGTTATAACTCCAAAAATTATAAAACTTGTTCCTAAAATTTTCTAAATTCAAGATCTTGCTAATGACACTGGTCTTGTTCAATTTGGAGTTCATTTATTATGGGTTTTGTATTTATTTTCTCTCTTTGCTGTTGTGCCTTTTCCAGGTACATCCGTTCGATTAGGGTTCGAAGAAGCAGGAGACCTCCACTTCGATCAAGTTCAAGAATATCAAGACCCTCCCGCCTTTAACTAAGGCGAGTCAACACTTTGATCATTTTGAGCCTATATTTTATGCAAATTATATTCATTTAAATTATCAAAATTGCATGCTTTAATTCTATAATCAACATACTAGCTTGTTTAAGTACCAGGATAATAAATGTCCTAATCATCATCTTTTAATCATAAAAGTAGTTTTGGGCAGCCATTGTGGGTAAATGACTGGCGTGTTATGATAATTGGCTTTTCCTCTCCAAAACCCTAAACAACTTGCTAATACCACATTTGGGCGGATGGGAAGAGTGGTGGGTGCCGTCGTGTACGAGAATGGTTGGTAGGTGGTATGAACCGTCCGGATGAATTAATGACTTAATCTTATCATGACCTCTTGTGTAAAATAAGTACAACCATAAGTATGTAAAATACAACTTGGCTTAGTAAATTTATTAAACTCCGAATGTTATCTCGCTAGAGGGATAGCGGGATCGTGCAAGCCCTGGACATGGTCTAGCTTGAATGGGACATCAGTGCATGGTGAAGTTACCAGTCGCGCTAGGCGTTATGGGTAATCCAGCTACGCTAGTTATTGAGGTGAATATCCCACACAACTTATGGGTGAGGCCCATACGGGTGAGATGACGGAAGGGGCAAAATAATTTAAAAAGTTATTGTGATGGTCGCTCAACCACATGACTAAGGAATCATGTGGGGCAACGAGTATGATTATCTCTTGTGGGCACAGTGTACAACCTCTGCAAAGTCTAAACTGTTTAAACAATCGTGCCTACGGTCAAAGACGGACATGAGAACTTAACTTGAGTTAGTTCCATTTTAAAAACCTTTGTGGGTAGTATGAAAATCAGGTCGGCTCATCTAGCCTGAGGTTTGGTTTTTCCCAGTTCGTCGTATCCAGTGTTGTTAAGGTATGGGGATAGCCCCAATCAAATGAAGCATTTGTAGAGTTTCTGATAGAGTGAATCTCTACTGTTTATTTAATATTGCAATTACTCTATTTAATAAAATACAATTTATTTAAAATGCTAAGTCATAGGAATTTGTAATTATGATAATTGAAAATGTTGCTTTAGCAAATAAAAAAACATGAGCCCTCCTTGTTAAGCCATGCATGTATATTATTGCATCATGTGCGTTGGCTCGCGAGCACGGAAGTTGTGCTCATTCTCGCTCTCTCTCAAACCCTACAGATAATGTGGATCAAGGGGACTACGCATACGGTGAAAATCCAGAAGTCGACGGTCAAGGAGACGATGAAGAGTAGTCTAATCTGTAGTCTAGATCTCGCCTCAGTCCAGTGGACTCGTTCGGTACTTGTGTACAACAGATATTATCCAACCCCTTGGTTAATATATGTCATACACAGGTTACCCCAGTCGCTTGCCTGTGGAGAGATGAGCTCTACCCCTTTTGCTTCCGCTGTAGTTACGTTGCTTTTTATGTAATATAATCAATTTGGCATGTTCGGCCATTTTGTAAAACTTGATCCGACGTGGTCTGTTACTTTGAAGATTGTAATATATTGAATGATTTAGTTTACACAATGTATGATATGATTCAGCAATGTGTCTGTGAGTGATATCCACTGATCCATATAATATCACAGTGATTTCACAAGAAGATTTAGATTTACAAAATTCAGATATAACAAGCAACCCCTAGTACAACTTCTAAAAGCAAATAAAACCTTGTTCCAAATAAAAACTATAAACCAATAATAAAAAATACCCCTAAAAATTTTAAAAAATTACCCACAAAATACAATTAACTACCCTACCATTCCAACCCGCACCCGTTCGCATCCCCACCCCTTCACAGGTAGGAGACGACCGACCTACACCCATTACTGCCATCTCCCTCCAACTCCTCACTCCTCAGCATCCTCTCATCCCTCTCCAGTCGAGGTCGACGCTCGGGTAGCGAGCGAGGCTCTCCCATCTCCTCAGCATCCTCCCGGTGGTGAGCGAGCGAAGATGGCTTGACGCGGGAGGCGAGCGAGTAGGGCCACGACTAGAGGCGTGCGTGCGAGGGGAAGGGGTCGCCCGACCGACGGCGAGCGAGCAAGTGAGGAGGGCAGCAACTCGAGGCCGGACGACGGTGACAGCGACGGACTTCTTCCGGGATCCCTGCCTCCGCTCCTGCATCTCACTTCCCTCCCGGGGTTCTTCCTGCCCCTCCCCTTGGGCGTGCCTTCCTCCCAAAAACTGAAGGTATGGAGCCCAAATCGCTCAGATAACTAGATTGTGTAGTTGGATTTGTAATGGATGTCGGTAGATCTGGCTGTGGCACATGAGCATTGCTATTCCTGAACATTGTTCTGTGATAGATGTTGGTAGATCTGTGGCCGTTCGGTCATTCCCCATTCATACGTGCTGCGAAATCTCTCTTTGGTAGATCTGTTTGGAACATATCTCCTCTATATTTTGCTATGAAATCTCTGTGTTGCTTTCAGTTAGTCGATGTTTTTCAGTTATACATGCTATGACTGTCATACATCATAGAAATCAGTAAGTACATTATTTTTACACACCGGATGCATGAGATCATCACTGTCTAGCTAGCTGCCTCTAACCAAGTACACAACTTTCATGATTCAGATCACCACCACCACCAGAGTTAGGCCAGATGAGATTGTTGTGATCTTTTCATCACCACCAGAGTCACGCATGTTGCATCATGCTTGTTGATTCATGCTCACTGTTTAGCACATATGGATGTTGTCCTGTTGTTTTTACTGATGTTTTGCTGTTGTTAGTACATGGTTTGCTGTTAGTATGTGATCAGCCAAACTAGTACTTGCCAACACGACATGAAAAAAAATAAAAAAATAAAACCTTTGGTATACTAGTACTTGCCAAACTCGTGTACATGGTTTGCTGTTAGTACATGATCAGCCAACTAGACATGAAAAAAAAACTTGGAATACTAGTACTTGCAACATGATCAACCAACACCGCCAAAATACAACGTAACAGTAAATAATCTGATAAAAAATACAAGTCACGAAACCAAAGGTACTCTCGTCTTTTTACATAGATCCTTCTCATTTATGGAGTGGGGTTTGCTTCCTAATCAAACACCTCCTCAGACTACTTTAACTTCTCAGGGGAGGGGATACAAGAGTGAAACTGGAATTGGAGTTGCTAAAACTTAGAGCGGAGGTATGCCAAACAGGGCTATATACTTGCACAGATGATGGAAACATTGGAATTCTATGACCTTTTTTTTTGTCTGAAAAGTGGAATTTCATATATAGACTTCGTTTTCAAAGTCAGCAGGTGTCGATTCACTGTAATTCAGAAAGCATGTGATGCCACTGTCAAATAATTATAACAAGTGTTGAATTTCCATGAAGTTCAAAGTAATGGTGAGAAATTGTCAAAGCTTGACGTACAACAGTACAAGTGGAATCTTGCAAGCTTTCAAGAGCATTTGGAGAGTTGGAGCAATTTTCTGTATAAAAATTTTATTCGCCTTGATTCAACACATACTGGCATACATAATAGAGAAGTATTACAGTAGGTTAAACAACCTTCGTCAACTAATGGAGGCAACTTAACATCCTCTTCCCCATAAAACATAGCGGTTTTGCTCAAACACAGTCGCCTATTTTTTTTTTATTGAAATCATGGTCGATTTTTTCAGCCCTATTCTTTGAGATTTTACTTTGTGATTTGGGTTATTGGGCTTGATTTTAGATGTTTGCTTGCAGTTTTAGCCGATATACACGAAACTAACCCGTTAAGACCAATTCACTCTCTCCCTCACTTTCCCCGACCATCTTCCCCACCAGCAGACCACCCACTGCCACTGTCAATCCCCATCCCCTTCTTACCTCTCTAGAAGTCAGTGCCGCCACTCCAAATTTGTCGGCAATGGAGGTCTTTGTCCCCGCGTCGTCCTCTCCGATGTCCTCCCTGACATCCTCCCCATACCGTGCCTCCTCCATCCTCCATTGCTTCCTATGCTCACCACCGACGGTGTTGTTCAGATCTGGACATATCTAGACACAGCGTGCCCAGATCGGGCCTGGTCTGAGCTCGGCAACAAAGCGGTGGTGCTTGGGGAAGGTGAGAAGTGCGGCGGCTTGACTGGTGGTGCTTGTGGTAGGTGATGGGTGCAGCAGCTCGAGCGGCAGTGCTCTGCGATAGCTACTAGGATCTGGTGGCGTTCGGTGACGATGGGAGGTGTTGTTGCAGCTCTGTCAGAGGCGCACGGCGACGGGTGTTGCTGCAACACATTGATTGCTAATTTTGGGTTTGCTTGTGGGTAGTACTAGGCGATCTGATGTTGCCTGTAGGTACGAGTGGACAGCTACTAGGGATGTGGTGGCGTTGGTGACGATGGGAGGTGTTGCAGCTCTGTCAGCAGCGCACGGGTCGTGCGCTGGCGTTGCTGCAGCACATTGATTGCTAATTTTGGGTTTGCTTGTGGGTAGTACTAGGCGATCTAATGTTGCCTGTAGGTACGAGTGGTTTTGTGGGAGTAATTTTGCTTGATTTAGGCTCCATGCTATGCGGTTTTGGGGGATTTTTTGTTGTTGTTATCATTTAGGGTTCATGCCTTTTATGCGTTGTAGCTACGAGTGCTTTCAGTTGTTTAATTTGTATTACATTGAAAGCTGCTAATTCCTTTACTAGTGCATGTATTATGTTGCTAAGTTGTCCAAATTACCAATAGTATGAATCTAGCATCATGCACCGTGGACAGGGTTTGTTCAGTTAGGTCCATGTAATGGGTGACTTCGTGGTTTATGTGGTTTTAATCATGCGTAGGTTGTTTCTGTTGTAAGTTAATACAATTAGATTGAATTGTGAAGAGTTTTTATGCATTTGTTTGGACGTACAGTCGATGTGACTTGTTCCTATATATTATTCAATGGTCTCTGAATTTTGTTACTTTTGTTTCCATATTTCAGTGAAAACTACCTAACCCCGAGTGAATTAACTGATATACGACTATAGTACTTTTGATCCTATGGTACATTGGTCTCTCTGATTCAGCAAACTCTTTGTATTGAGTAACCTTCCAAACAAACCATTTGTTTTGTTGTTCAAATACGACAAGAACTCATCTTTCTCAATTGTTTGCTTCATTTGATAATTGATATATAGCTCAATAAAGAATAGAGATATGTAGTTCACTAGAGAATATACTTGGGCAGTGTTGCCGAAATTTCTTTATGATTCTTCATCTCACCATGGATATTCCTCATTAGTAGCTTTTGACTTACTGTGGCCTGGGTATTTTAGATTGGGGATTTCTGGTTCTATTTCTGATCTAGGATTTAAGATGTGATGTATGTGTTTATCATGGCCAATGCATTCTTACTTGATGAAAAGATGAAGGTTATTGGTATTTATGTTCTGTTGTAGAACCATCTCTTGAGAGTTATATTCTTTAAATTCTTGTTCAACTTCTGTTTGACCAGTCATGTTAGATATGCAGGTCATATATATTTATTTTGCAGTGTAAATTATGTACAATTATATTGTATTGAGACTGCAAATTTTATCAGGGTTTGCTTCTTTAAATATATACCTGGTTGTTGTTTTCAACTATGTACCGGTTTTTCCATGTAAAATTTGTGTCTTATGTTCCTAATTTTCTGTGCATTATTGACGACCGTCGATATGCGATACTCCCACCGACCAAAACTGGATTCAAAACATCAAACCCAATCTGCCCTCGCAAGGTTTATCTGAATATTTGGATCTCTGGAATCGTCCTCAGAATGTTCAGTTGGTGCCGCGAGAGCAGGATTTCCTTACTTGGAGATGGACACCAAATGCAACATATTCTGCTAGATCGGCGTACTTGATTCAGTTTTGAGGGGTCAACAAGAGCTTCCTACCCGCAGCTCATCTGGGCCTCTAATGCTCCCCTCAAGTGCAAGCTATACGCTTGGTTGGCAATTCAGGGCAAATGATTGACAGCAGACGCGATAATCTAGCGCATCGCGGCTGATCTCAACCAACCCAAACTGCCCGATGTGCTTCATCCAACCGGAGACGGCTGAGCACTTGCTTGGGACATGCTCGTTCGTGTGGGGGCTGGTGTTACAGACAGAAGCTGGGTCTCAGCGTCCATCTTGCACCAGCACCAGTAGAATGGTTGAGATCTCAAGCGGCATGTCGGCAGGAAGACAGGAAGGCGTGTAATTCAATTCTAATCTCGGTGTGCTGGATCCTATGGAATGAAAGAAATGCCAGGACCTTCAATCGGCGTGGCCACGATCCGGTAAGAGTACGTTTTCACTTTTAAGGCGATCGTCCAGGAGGCTAGGACTTGCTGCGAAGCCGGGCTCCCTTTAGTCAACTTGTAAATGTTCACTGCCTTTTCGTAAAAAAAAACATAATAACACTTGGTGATTCTGTGCTTGATGCAAGATGGAGTGCTAGCTGTTTCAGCATGCATGACCGCTGGCAGTCTTATTTGATTTTTTTTTTTTTGTAAAGGCTCTTGAATTTGACGAGGACCATTGTGGTGTGCTCTCGTGGAGTCAACATTGCCCGGCCTTAATTTTGTAATGTATATCTTGTTTCTAAAGAAGGAAAAAGGAGCACCAGGATAGAGAAAAGACAATAGAACGTGTACCATGGTTGCATTAACTTGTTTGGGCTTTTTCTAAGGTTTAAAAGCAAAAAAGTTAGACCAAACAAAATGGTGGCTTTTCTACCGGTTTTTTTGTTGAAAAAGGAAACCTTTTTTTGGCTTTTGCGGGATGAAAATAACCATTTGCCACTGGAAGTCCCCGAAATTACCCACCAAATATCATCTCATATAAACTCTAAAATCTCTCCTCTCTCACCCCCACCCTGTGCGCCATGTGTGGGCACCGCCGCCGGCCTCTTCCCTCTTGCTGGCATTGTGTGGGCGCCGACGCTGGCCTCCTCCGCCCCTCGCTCCCGCCAGCCTTTTCCGCCCCTCCCTCCCGCCACCGCTGGCCTCCTCCCCCGAAAGCGGATCTACTCCCTCCACCACCGCCTCCTCCGACCCTCGCTCCCGCCAGCCTTATCCACCCTTCCCTCCCGCCACCGCCGGCCTCCTCCCCCGAAGGCGGATCTACTCCCTCCACCACCGCCGGCCTCCTCCGACCCTCTCTCCCACTGGTGTCGTCTACCCCTCCCTCTGCAGCCCCCTACGAATTTTATCCCATCTGTTCATATCTGAAATAAAGGGAGGCTAGGCAGCGGCGGATCATCTCTAGATTGCGACGATGTCCCGAAGGCAGTGGTAGCCCGCTAGTGAGGGCGAGGGCAGCCCAGCAACGGCACCATGGCGACCGGTGTGAAGATGATGATTTTTTTCTTTCTTTTCTGAATTGAATTGTGATTATCACTTATTATTGTGTTTACAAAATAGTAAGAGATTGTTGTCTTCATGGAAATGGTCACAAATTCAAGTTCAAATTAGTACTCAAAATTCTGAAAATTATTGTTGATTGTTGTGTGTTCATGGAAATTGTGTGTATTCTTGTATAAGAAAATTCAAAACTGGTGATATAAAAACTCTTGTTAGCTTATTTGTAAAAGTGTATTTTAGACTTTCATCATCGAAGCTAATAGGCTAACCCAAGAAAAAAAAAACAGGCTTCCAAACATGTTGATTGGACTTAAAAGCAGACTGCTTATAAGTTGTTTAAGCTAAAAAAAAATCTAATTAAACCCAAGCAAACATGCCTTAATTAAATGCAGTTGTTGAGGTCACGAGTTTGAGCCATATCTTCGACCTTAATTTAAAAAGACTCGCGGTTCCTCCTACGCTTCGTAAGGAGCTTTCCCTTAGCCGATATATTTGGTCGGTACCCTCGTAAAATTTGGCAAACAATTCAAAACCACTTACTACCTCCAGTAAAAAAAAATAGTGTCGTCTAGACTAATACTAATGTCCAAAACGGCACTTATTTAGGACGGGAGAGTACCTTGCCTTTTTTTTTTCTCTGAAATAACAAAATAAAAGCAAAACAAGGTATACGTTGCCCTTTTATGACCCGGCTGCAGGCCGCCTAATTAATTAACCGGCGCGGCGTGCCGAACCACAAGATTGACTTGTTCTCCTGTAGAACCCGGCCAAAACGACCAATTCAGCCAGCCATTCCACACTCCGCTCCACTCGACCACACTGTTATATAAAGCGCATCCAGCACGCTGCACTCAAGCAAGTCACAACATCTCTTCACACGACACATTCACAACACACATCGTCGTCCCGATACAATCGAGCTTTGTTTCTTCACCCATTTCTTGCATCAATCGATCGAAATGGCGTCCCAGGCCATCGAGACCCACCGCGCCGGCGCCGAGGTCTTCCATGGCGACGCTGCCTGCAGGAAGAAGTCCGTCGAGCTGCTAGAGGAGCTCGGGCTCCCCAAGGGCCTCCTGCCGCTCGAGGACATCGAGGAGTTTGGCTACAACCGCGCGACGGGGTTCATGTGGCTGGTGCAGAGGAAGAAGAAGATCGAGCACACCTTCAAGAAGATCAAGCAGACCGTGTCGTACGCCGGCGAGGTAACGGCGATCGCCGAGAAGGGCAAGCTGAAGAAGATCACCGGCGTCAAGACCAAGGAGCTGCTTCTGTGGCTCAGCGTCGTGGAGGTCTACGTGCCCGAGACCTCGCCGGAGAAAGTCACCTTCAAGACGGGCACTGGCCTCTCCGACAGCTTCGATGCCACTGCGTTTGCGCTCGGAGAGTAAGGAGTCGCTGAACTGGCCAGCCAAAAATGATTCCCAGTGCCACTGCGTAACCGTATGTCTCAAAGCAGCTACTTGTAATGTGGCTGGATCTATCTTATGTTTTGCGAACATGTAAAAGTATCCTTCTGTTTTTCACTAAAAATATATATATAATTAGTAATGCACTGTAATTTGCTTAAGGCTTTTCTTTTGTACCTTGGAGTATTTTGCACCACTCACGAATTCAGTTCGTAAACAAGCTGTTGGTTCTCATTCGTGGCAACTACAAACGCATCTCCAAGTTCGACGATAATTAAATCTCTTACCTAGTTATCTCCTGCGCGGCTGCGCGGATCGAGTTCTTATCGTCTGCCCTATCAGAGGAGCAGAATTGGCAAGCACCAGCGTAGTTCTTGACGTCTGAATTGTAGTAGGCCGTCAGGTTAATTCGACCTGAACCTGAACGACATGTCCTCTCACTCTTCACTGAACGAACATCGTCAATTTGCAACTTGTCAGGATTGGCATCGATCGCAACCATTCCATTCCTTAATCAAATCGAAGGTTCAGACTATCCTGATCACCAACGAAGGCTGCAGGCTGCGTGCCATTGATGAGATAAGGCCATCAGGCAAATGGTGACCTCACCTCTGCCGCCAAGGCCATTTTTGTGGTCGATGGAAATGCCCCATGGGCACCGTTTTTGTCTCTTTCTCTGAGCTAGTGGTTAAGCTTCAGAAAGAAGTAATGATTAACATATTATCTAGTCCAGGAAAGTACTTTGCATTTTCAGCACACGATGGAGAGAGAAGCATTTGGTCATGGCTAACTCTGAAGATTCTGAACACCCTTGCTGCCATATAGTTATGGCTAGCTTTGCTGTTAGACCATATAGATTGATCATAAAAGACCATATGGATTGGTCGTAGACTTTGTGATGATGAAGAATTGACATTTGTGTTGTATTGACATTTACAGTTGTGAAAGTTTCGGTTGTTGAATTTTCAGTGTGAGTGGTCGGATCATGCCTTGTATCAGGTGGTCTAATCGGTGATACTCGATGACCCCTTTCAACTGGACTCAGAGTACTGTAGCGACGAGTACTGTAGCTCCAAAGTGCCGAGTGATATAGTTCAGAGTACTGTAGCTCTGAGTACTTTATCTACGAGTATTGTAGCTCCGAGTACCGAGTGATAGATCTCCGAGTGTTGTGGCTCTGAGTACCGAATAATGTAGCCAGTCGTAAGTCGAGCTATGTACCGAGTACGAAAGCTACAGTGACTGGTCGATGGTCGAAGCTATAGTGACTTGTCGATGGTCGAAGCTACAGTGATTGGTCGATGGTCGAAAGCTATAGTGACTGGTCGATTGTCGAAAGCTACAGTGCCTGATCGATGGTCAGTAGTCGTAGGCTTTGCGATCTGTAGTCGTAAGCTTCATGATCAGTAGTCGTGGGCTACGTTATATGTTCTCATAGTGTGGATATTATGGGGATTTGTCCAGATCTTAGGATGATGTGACAATTGGCAATGTCATTTACGGTTTGTCGTTTCACGTGTTTTCAACAAAGTTCAGTGTTGTCGGTAGGAATCGGTCGGCCGGCCGAGGTGGCCGGTCGATCGATCCATGGCGGCCCGACCGACCTTGGTGGCGATCGGACCGCCGATTCATGTAAAGTGAGAATTGAGTTGGGCCAAAAATAGAGTATGTAGGCAAGAGAAGGGATTCTATTGCACTTGATCTTATAATTTTGGAGTCGGTCGACCGCCCATAGGTGGCGGCCGACCGCCTTGGGGGCGATCGACCGTTTTCACTTTGATCGTCGCCCGTCGTGGCGGCGTTGTTCGGTTGTTAGGTCAAAGTCATGAGTTTCAGAGCGTATATGTTGCATGATGCATATTTTGACTAACATGGGTCAAGTTGTGAAGAACTTGTTCTCAAATTCGGTTTACTTGTCTATTGTTGTGCAGGTTGCTTGGTGGTCAACGACGGTCAACGGCGAGGATGATCGGGACTAAGCTTGGAAAGCTGAGGTCTAGAACGATCTACGATGCCGGGTGAGGTCAATGTACTCAAGCGTGGTGCAAGATGGACAAGGGTGACCTATTAGCTAATTCGAGGCGCAAGGTGTAGGTAGTTAGGTCAAGAGGAGATAAAAACGACACTTTAAAATGTGTGCGTATGTGTCCCGTTTGTTTTGGACCTTAACGGGAGCCCAATAGGATCAAACATCTAGAATGTCTAAGCCTCCACTATAAATAGGAGAGAGAGGTGGCTGCACTCCCTCTTCGCATCTTTTGCAATTCTTGTAAACCCTAATTGTCTTAGGGAGAGCTTTTGTGGAGGCTAGGGTTCTTGATATTTGATGTGATTTTCGTGCTCTTGGATTGAGCATTGTTCTCCATTGATGGAGTGGCTGTAAGCCTAGATCATATCAATCAATCAAAGGAAGTTTGATCATGTTTTGTCTCATTGCGTTCTTTCTCTCTATTTGATGATTTTGGGTCTTTCTTTGATCTGTGAGTTTTTGCTTGGTTTCTTCACGTGATCTAGCTTGCTGGACGTGTGGGAATCTATCTAGGATCATATTGATCATCAATTACCCATGAGCAAGAGCTTTGACCTAGTTTTTGTTTTGACCCGGTTTTGAACCTCTCTTCAATCAAATCGAAAAGGATCGCTATTCTTCTAAGAATTATCACAATCTTCGATTGGAATAGCTTCCTAATATCATAGAGAACGTGTGTTCCAAGTTTCATCAAGTTTGGATTAGTAAATCAAAAGTTTCATCTATTTTCATCTTCGTCATCAGGGCTGTTCTTCTGTTCTGGAGGAAATCGGTCAGACCGCCCAAGGCCAGAGGTCAGACCGCCAGTGCATTGAATTATTTCAATCTTTGTTGTTTTTGTCGTATTGCTTAGGGGTTTTAAATTGGATTCAATATTAGTCTTCCGCTGTACTGATATACTGATCTTCATAGCTTCCATAGCTACTGGAGTGAAATATTATTGAATCAATTATTTATGAAAAAGTGAGCGTGCTTCTATTCACCCCCCCTCTAGTCGCCTTTTCGGTCCAACACGTAGGCTTCTGGTAAGTGGTCATAGACTTCTGGTAAGTGGTCGTAGGTTTTGCGATCAGTGGCCGTAAGCCTCTGATCGATGGTCGTAAGTTTCGAGTGCTTCAATACTTATTTTCTTCGAGTACCTTGAGTACTCGAGTCTGGTAGGCCAACGGTATGATCGGCGTATACACAGCGGTAAGACTGGTTTTACAGAGTGGTCTCGAGTTGATTTTTTAAAAGTTAGAATTTAAGGTCGTGGATGATCTTATTCGTGTTTATTGATAAATGAGAGTGTGATATGCGTGTATGAACTGATATTGGTCAAGTTGCAGAACTTATGCTAGGAAAACATTCTTTGATCTTTGTATGTGCGGTTGGGCGTGGAGACGGTCATGGTCGATGACAAGGAGGACCGAAACTAGGATGAGAAAATTCAAGGTTCAAGTGGTCGTGGATGTCACGAGGTGGTCGTGCTTATGCTGGGCCACATGGAGATCAAAGGTGAATGCATGATGTGTGATCGAAGTTCCAGAAGGTGTTGTCTTGGAGGCTTCGACGCGTGAGGAGTTATGGAAAACGTTCATAACTAGAAGGTTTAGAAATTTTGAAAAATCCAGGATTTGAGGGGTTTCGAGTCCCTTGATTTTCGGAAGAGATATGATTATGTTTTCGTGTTGATAAGGACACGGTTTAGGGCCCTAGTATATAAAGGCCGAAGAGCTTAAGAGTAATATAGTACTTTGGAGATTTTTGAGGCTTTTGGCGACGGCTTTCCGAGAAAGTTTTTTGGTGTTTTTGTGCTAGTGTTTGAGGGGTGCCATGAGAGCACTTTGTAGCCACAGAACATGATTGAGTAATAACATATCAGATCTATTCCAAAAAAAGATTAGTCATCTTTGCCAGCTTGTGCTTCTGGACTTTGTGTTCAACTTCTTCTCGTTCATCATTTTCTCCATGTTCTTCTGTCTTCGACCATCGCTTGTGTTGATTAGTCTTCGACTTGTTCTTGTTCCAAGCGCTCTTCGACTTGTTCTCATTCCAAGCAGTGCGTGACGTTCTGAAGTCTTAGGACGGAAGAAATCTTATCGACAACCTCTTTCGACTAGGTGGTCGAAACTCCTGTTGATCTGGTCGTCTTCGAGTATGTTGTATTCGGTTGTGGGTTGAATCCAACGCAGATCCTCTTAGGTAAGTCTTAAAAGAAGGCACTACAATCATTCACTCCCCTCTGATTGTCGTATCTGATCCTACAAGTGGTATCAGAGCAGGTTGTTATGCAATCAGAGAGGTATGTGAACCGTCCCCCATGCTAGATGGCATTGATTTTGCTTTCTGGAAGTGTCGTATGCAAGCTTATATTGAGGCTCAAGGTAATGATGTTTTGAATAAGGTTGCTAGACCATATGAGGTTCCGGTTACTGTTACTAATGTAAATAAAATATGTGTTGATTTAAATGCTCAAGCACGTAATCTGCTATTTCAAGGGATTTCTCGTAAAGAATTTGATCGTGTAGCTCATATTAATTTACCCACTTAATATGGAAAACTATTTTTGATTATCATGAAGGAACCTCTAAAATTAAGAAAGTGCGTAAAATTTTATCAAAAAGAATATTCTGATTTTGCTATGAAGCCTGGTGAAGCTATTGATGATCTTTTTGCTCGATTTGAGAAAATATTGAGAATTTGTGCGGTGTTAACGTTATTCCTACTAATGAAGATAATGCAACTAAAATTTTGAGATTTTTAGGTTCTGAGTAGTTGATGGTAGTCACGACTATCAATCAAACTGTCGATCTAGATACTTTGACCATGGATGATCTTTTCTCTAGATTGAAAACATATGAGATTGAAGCTATGCCATATAATTGTGATGAACCTTCATCTTTAGCTCTTGTGACTAGCCCTGTATATGCTACTTCATCGAGTTCTTTTCCTGTGTCTACTTTGTCTTCTTTTTCAGAAAAACAATTCGAACAACTCCCTGAAGAGGATTTGATGTTGATCTCCTCACGAGCATATAAGGCAGTCAACAACATGAGGTTGAAGAAGCGAGGTGGCATGTAAAGTTCGATCAAGTGCTATGAGACAGGCGAGCCAGGCCACATTAAGATGGAGTGTCCTAAGCTCAAGGGGAAGGTGATCAAGGAAGACAAGAATTATCGTTGTCGGCCATTCAAGAACAACAACACCAAAGGTAGCAATTTTCGCCATAAATTTGCTGAAAATGTTCTTTCTGCTATCAAGCATATTGATCTGAGTGATCTAGAATATGGAAGTTGTGACGGCGACTACCACGACAAAGATGATGCTAAAGGTAAAGAATAAGAACAATGACTTCACGGGCATGTGTTTCATGGCGAAAAATGACAACGACGATGACAGTGATCCCGACGAGGTAGACCATCATATGATGAGCTTAAAGATGCTTTGATTAAACTTGCTATTGAACTGGAAAAGATATAAAAAAAGAAACTGGTAGAAAATAATTATCTTGTTGAAAGCTTAACATCTGAAATCAATAGACTTCGATCTTCTATTCCTGATAAAGAATCATGTGGGTCTTGTCAGATTTTACATTCTGAGTTGGAGACTACTAGGTTATTGAATGCATCAAACTTGATTCAACTTAGGAATATAAATGCTAAATTTGATGATTTAAGGTTGGCACATGACTCTTGTAATAAAAAGTTAAAACTTGCAAATAATAAAATTAAAAATCTCAAGTTTAGTTCATCTACATGTTTAGAGTCAAGTATTACTAATGCTCAACTAAAACTTACTCTAATTGTGGATTGCTAGAAGCTGGACTTAATTCATCTCAGGAAATAATTCAACAGATACTTGATCATGACATATCTTCTTGCTCTAACTGTTCTAAACTTACCGTAGAAATAGAAGCTTTGACTAGACACCTTAATGATTTTGCTAAAAAAGAAATATTAGCTTAGTCTAGTGCTTCTAAGAAACTTATGAGTGAATCTGTTAAATGCAACTTGTCTCACTCTAACTAAAGACAATGAGTATCTCAATGATACTTTAGAGATATTTTTCTTAGGTAAGAAAATTTTGAATATAATTCTAGACAAGTCAAAAGTGAGTGTTAAACATCAGAGTCTAGGATTTAATTCTATTGAACATGCCAAGCATAATCCGTCTAAGATTGTTAAGTTTCTTGAAGCTGAAAAATTTGAAGTAGAATCTGAGCCAAAATAAATTATTTTTAAATCGGCTGGTATTGCAAAGGATTCATCTACCCAAGTGGGTGTTGTAAAGGCAGTAGATACGACTTCCCATCAAGAAAAGTATCAATGCACTCATTGTGGAAGAGAGGGTCATTTGGTTCACTTTTGCTTTCGAAAAGCGAAGAAAGAAAAGAAAGACGGGTTAAGGAAGATTTCCCGTACTGGTGTGGAGTTTGATCAAGCTCCTTTTCATCACTTTGCTCCCTCTAAATAATTTTCTATAGGTTTGGGATATTACGCAATCGGACCGGTGACGATCGATGTCATCCACGCATCATATCATACGCTGGCCGTGATCGGACCGACGACAATCTATGGTCGGCCGGCAGTGCCTGAAATCTAAATATTTGTTTTCTCACTTTCTTTATTACTTGCATTCATTGCGTATATCAGTACTAGTTACCTAAATCTTTATTGTCTAACCCCAGTGCTAAGATACCGACGATCATTCGTGCTTTGTAAGCCCATCACAAGCGGAAGGAGAACAAATGGTTCATTGACTCCGGTTGCTCTCACTACATAACCGGAGACTCATGATGGTTCTCCTCCCTCACTCGTACTACCAGTGATGAGAATATTAATTTTTGAGAAATTCTCAAGGACGAGTTCTTGCAAGAGGTATACAGTGACTCTAATCCTACCTCCAATGAGGTAGTAGAGGCCACTACTACTACACCTGTCGGTGTTTTAGAACCGATCTTACGTAAAGATTGTTTGATTTGGGGGTCTCCTAGAGATGAAATCACGCAGAGCGATTGACACAGGATTTTTATACAGGTTCAGGCCTTCTCCGGGGAGAATAACAACCCTACTCCTGTGTGTGTATGGTATTGACTGTATTCTTGACAATCAAGCACGAAACTAAGACTATTACAAGGAACAACACTTGTGTTTCTCCTTGACTCGCTATGTTTTCGCCCTCCCCTTCACCCTCTGATTGATGCCTTTATATAGCCGTGACGAAGTAGCCATTTTGTCCTTCGGAAGAGGCGCCTAATTAATCCAGTAATGGGCGCATGATGGCAGTAATTACCGGCGCATTGGCTTCTTCACGCAGTCTGGCAGTTATCTCTCAGAGGTAATGGGGTATTTAAACACTATTACTACACGGAATAATAGTGCATGTGGACCGTCCGGATTCCTTAATCAATTGGACCCACTCGCTTGTAGGTTTGATTATAAGGTGGTCGTGGTTGACTTAGTCGTAGCAGAACTTACGACTGGGTACAAGTCGTAGCAGAGCTTACGACTGGATAATAGTCGTAGAAGGACTTACGACTGGGTAATGGTCGTAGAAGGGCTTACGACCAGGTAGTGGTCGTAGAAGGACTTACGACCATGACATAGTCGTAGTAAGACTTACAACTATGGGGGTGATTGTAGGGTGAACTTACAATCACTTGGTAGGCCTCTCCCTTATGAATATAAGGGGTACTTCTGGGGACTACGTGACATCATATTTACCCATAATAAGAATTATAGATAAAATAAGGATTATCAGATCCTCGTCATCTAGCCCCCCAGCTTCAAGTGAGAGTAACTTACTTGGTGAAAGATTTGCAAATGGTCCTACGACTATGAAAATGTCGCGGAACCATGGTCGAAGGAAAAACTCTTCGACATTTGAGTGCTACTTTGACCAGGAATTTGCTTGGCCAGAAAGGTTTCTTACGATTATCAAATAATCGTAAAAACCCCTACGACTGTGAGGTGGTCATAGTAGGGCAATCGGAAAAAACCCTTTCCGATTGTTACTTCATTTGACCAGAAAGACTTGGTCAAGAAAGTAATTTTGCTTGGAGGTGACAAAACGAACCTAATTTTCTCGAACAGACCATCTAGGGAATTGCAAACGACTCCACAGATCATCGATGAGACGGTTCGGCGGTTGCAGTAATCGTGAAGATTGCTTACGACTATCAAAAAGTCGTAAAAACCCCTACGACTGTGAAGTGGTTGTAGTAGGGGGATCGGAGAAAAAACCCTTCCGATTGATACTTCTTTCGACCAGAAAAACTTGGTCAAGAAAGTAATTTCGCTTGGGGGTGACAATACGCACCTAAATTTCTCGAACAGACCATCTAGGGAATTGCAATCGACTCCCACAGACTTGTCAATGAGACGATTCCCGAAGCGGCGGCAATTGTGCGGTTATAAAACTCACCGGGAGTTAGACTTAGAGTTTTTTTACCTTTTCCCCAAATCGTTCCCATCGTTCTTTAGCTTTTCACCTTCTCCGCCTCAGACTCGACTTCGTCTTCTCCGCCGCCAACCCAATCTAGAACTTCTTGTTTCTGAGAGAAATGGCCAAGAAAGTTTCCGAGTGGGAAGAGTCAGAGATGGATGCGGCGAAGATCAAAGTCTTGGTCGACCACGGAAGATTCTGAGAAGGCTCGTGAAATGGATTCGGCTATTGGGCGACGGGCGTCGGGGAAAATGGGCAAATCCCCGTCTTCCAAGCATACTGTGAGTGCGGCCTCCGACTGCCTGCTCACCCCTTTCTTACGATGGTACTCGAGCATTTTGGAGTGGAATTAGTGAACCTAGGTCCTAATTCCATTACCATGCTGAGTGTCTTCGTGTACTGCATGAGGCGTACTTGGGGATTCCGGCGGACCTCGAGCTTTTCCAATATTATTATGGGATGGCTCGACAAACCGGAATCGCCGGAAGCTGCGGTCTGAAGCTCCACGACTTGAAGTCGAGGGAGTACATTCAGAGCTTTACTCGGTCTTCATGGCCGGGATGGAGAAAGAGGTGGTTTTACTGGAAAGTCACCTCAGAAGACAGCCTTTCTTTCGCGGGGAAGGCTGCCGAGAAGAAATCTTCATGGGATTCGACTCCTGAAGATATCAGCCGGATTGCCCCCTATATTCAAGCCATCAAGGACTTGAAAGAAGAAGGGCTGACCGGATGGCATGTGGTGAAAGATTTCATCACACGCCGAATTAGTCCTCTGAAGAAACGAGCATCTCCTATGTGGAGATACTCGGGGAGAGGAGACCCAACCAGGGACTACGACGAGGGTAAGTGAACCTCCGACTCAGCTTTCGGTTTGGTCTTTCTCAACATTGTTAATATTCTTATATGTTTACACAGATCTTTCACAAGCAGAGATTGACGCTAGGGTCAGACTCATCTGTGAGAAGTCTCCGCCACCCCGAGTGGCGGTTCCTCGAATCATTGCGGCTTTGCCCGCAGATGAAAAGATAGAGCGCCTAAAGGTAATCAAAAAATTAATTTTCTCTTTAGGACTTTATAGTTGTAGAAGAACTTACAACTAGTGGTGATCGTAGAATATCTTACGATCAAGAAAGTGTCGTAGAAAAACTTACGACTTGACACTGGTCGTAGAAAAACTTACGACCGATTAGTAATTCTTCTTTTTCTGTTTTGCTTTACAGAAAGTAGGCATGGAAAATCGTCAGGACGACGAGGAAGTCGCACTGATGACCATTGGCGCGGGGTTGTCGAAAGACAAAGGCTCGGCTCCTCCGTCTAAGAGACGTCGACTTGCAAGATCCGCCGACAAGGGAGGAGCAAGCTCGAGCTCTGGTCTTTCGACCAGACCCTCTACAAAGCCTGCGGCAGACATAGTCGTAACTGAAGCCGAGGCTGCAACTATCGAAGCCGAGGAGGTTGAAGCAGCTGAATCTTTTAAGCGCAAACCTCGCAAGGCTAATGTACCCTTCTATTATGACAAGGAATCTTTCGCAGTTGCTGCCACTCCTAGTTTTGTTAAGCAACTGGAAAAGGAGAACTGGAAAGATTTTATATCTTTTGTGAAGGACGATCTTTCCTCGGCACAACTGCAATCGAGGTAGTCTTTGCTTTTGGAATGGTCGAGGCCGATCTCGGCCATCCGTAAAATCGAGAGACGAGCTATGGTTCTGTTCAAACTCTACGACCAGACGTGGTCGTAGCTGGGCCAATTGTTGAACCTCGACCAGACGTGGTCGTGGAGAAGAAGAAGTCCTCCGTTGGGAGGATTGCTCCTAAATTCCTGGTTAAGACCAGGGTACAGAGGTATGTGAAATATACTAAAGTGTAAGAACAACTTTTACCTTTTTTCCTTTTCACAACCTGATTTGCTTTTCTTTATTTCAGTCCGACTCCTTCAGCCCCCGGGAATGCTTCTGTTGAGAAGCCCATTGTCACCTGTTCAATTGCTGGAGGGGTAACAATGGAAGTGGTTGTAGGATCTTCCTTGACCCAGGCGGCTCTCGAAGTGGTTTCTCCAACTGCTGAGGTTGAAGCTATGACTACTGAGGTCATAGCTACGACCACTGAGACGGCAGCTACAACTACCGAGGTCGTAGCTACGACCTCTGAAATGGTTGTAGAGACCACAGAGGCAGCTGCAAATGCCTCTGGTCAAGGTGAGGATGACTCTGTACACCGTGCCGGAAAGAAAGTCGTGGCAGACATTCCTTCCGGTGTCCAAAAAGAAAGTGCAACTACAAAATCAGAGGATGAAGAATATTTCAACTTCTGTGCTGACTTCTTTGGACCTGCTTCCATCATAGGGTCTGCCGCTTATAGATCTCGCGACCGAGTCCCCCATCCCAAGGATATTCCGAATAGAGGAAATACCTTCGACAATGAGCGTCTTGAGAAGGTGTGGTGGGATAAATTCGCGAGGATAGACAAGCTGCAGAACCCGGAGTTGGTGTACTCGACCTTCGCTAGGTCGACCATGAAGGTAAGTATTTTTAGGATACTTATATATGTGGCTTTCCCTTTCTTCTCACTGTCTTCTTTTTGCAGAAAGCTCTAGAGCAAATTGCCGTTGTCGGTGAGTATCATCGACAACTTTTAGAGCTACGACAAGAGAAAGAAGAACTCTGCATACAGGCAGAGAGATGGTAAGTTACCGTTATTCATAGTCGTTTTCGACTTTACTACTCGTGTAGTGTTTACGAGAGTTGTCATGGAAAAACTCATAACAAAGTACTGGTCGTAAAGTGCTTACGACTACTTACGACCAGGTAGTGGTCGTAGAAAGACTTACGACCATGACATAGTCGTAGAAAAATTTACGACTAGGTCAGTGGTTGTAGAAGGACTTACAACCAATTGGCTGATGTTCATATCTACTTTTGTCCTTTGTAGGCTGAACAGTGACACCAAGACCTTAGCCGACTCGCTCGATTATGAAAAAGAGGAGTCAAAAAAGCTAAGGATGGAAGTAGTAGACCTCTCGAAGAAACTTCGAGAAGCCATCTCTGCAACTAGAAGTTTGCAGGAAAAAATAAACAGTAAGTGCTTGAACTTAAGACTGCTTTTGAATTTGACCTTTACCCAATTCTCATTTCTTTTCCAGAAAAAGAAGATGAGATGAGGAAGCTCGGACCGAAGTTGGAGAAAAGGCTTTGGTCATTTAGGAGTTTTCTCGTATCTCCAAGAATAAGGATCAGGAACTCGAGGGACTGAAAGCTCGAATAACAGGTAAGCAATTCTTTACCTGTTGTCCTTTTCGAGTATTTTCCCTTTTCTAATGCTAATTTCTTTTTCAGAAATTGCTGCCGAATAGAGAAGCATCGAGGCTGAAATCAGTGAGAAGACTCTGATCTACAACGAGTCCGTCCGCATTGCTAAGATGAATGCAGAGGACATCAGATCATGGGAGAAAAAGCACGCTGAAACCGTTGCTTCCCATCAAGAAGATGTCAAGAAATTAGATTCTCAACTAGTAGGTAAGAAATACTTTTACCTACAATTGTCTTTCTGTTATCTTCCTCTAGAAGTTTATTTTTGTTTGACCGGTTTTATTCTTTTCAGAACAAGTGGTCGAAAACAAGAAACTTCGCGAGGCTTCGACTCGTACCCAACAGGAGATGGAATCAATGAAGACTAGTCTTCAAGGCAACATCACACTCCTGAACAATGTACTTGGTGAGCTACATTCTGAGGGAAAAACTCCTCGAGAAGATACTGTAGCTGCTCACATAAGTACCATTAGGTGAGAGACCATGTGAGAGGTCCTCCACTCTGAGTGATGAGTATTTGACAAGTGTGTTGATTAGATTGAGAGTTGAGGTTTTCAGTTTGGATTGTTTAAAGTGAGTCGGAAATCGGAACTACATTGTGTATGGGCGGAAGTTCGATTAATCAGAACTCTACGGTGTTGAAAATAGGATCTTCCGATTTATCCGGGTTTTGCTCTCGGTGAAGGAAATCGGAACTTCCGCACATGGGGTAGCGGAGTGTCAGATATCTTGGTATTGAGATTCCTCCGAGGCGAAAATCGGAATAGAATTTTTGGAAGTGCGGATGTTAGAAGATCGGAAGTTCGCGATGGTAAGAACGGAACTTCGATAATTCGACAAGTGCGGATGTTAAACAATCGGAACTTCATTTGTGGTAAAATCTTGGAACTTCGATTGTGTCGAGCTATGCGAGAGAAGGTTAAATTGTGATTTTGATTTTGTATGAGTTTGAGTCTTATACAAATATTGATGCTATGTTATTGTGCAATGCTATGTGATGTGTTTTTATGCGTGTTGTTGCGGGGCATCAAGATGGAGTCGTGGCGAGACACGTGGACGGACTAAGCGCCGGGCGTTGAGGTCGAAGCGGTCGGGATGTGTCGAAGGCGGCGTGAATCTTGAAGCGGTTGCGAGTCGTGCACGACAAGGTGTCTGGAGGCTTCGGAAGGTGCGCAAAGGCGAAAGGGTCTTTTCGCAAGCGGCAAAAGTGGAAGCGATTCCGTTCGGGTGTAGCGGGCTTAATGGGTTGGAGGCCCATTAGCCAAGGCTATAAATAGGGAGAACCACAGGGTTAGGGTTAGACCTTTTGTGAGAAAATTAGGGTTAGCTCTAAAAGGATTTGTTTTGCTTTTTGAGAGCTTGTTGAGAAGGAGAGTATGATCTGAAATCTTATGTAATCATTCCTCTATGTTTCCATCTGTAAACATTTGATATCTATCAATGAAACTACGAGTTTTGATTACTTGTTTATATCCTCTTCCTTCTCTCTGTTCATGTTGAATAGCTAGGGTTTTGATGTATCTCTTGATTAGTCTTATGAAATAGCTTGAATCTTCATATCTAGAATCGTTTTGATATTGCTAATCTATTATCAAAGTTTCATAAGCTGAGAATCTGAGAATCGTGCATATTGTGAGTTTTGGTCTTTCTTGCCCTTTCTCAAGAAATCCGTTTTTGGCTCGATTTTTGAATCTTTGTTTGCGATTCTTCTCCATGAGGTCAAGATGTTGTTTAGGATGATATCCTGTGAAACTTGACCAGAGAAGAGCATTCAAGATTTAGCACTTTGGATTTTTGGGAAAAACCCGAGCGTACTGTTCTTCGGTCAGGACAATCGGAACTTCCGATTGTCAAAGTGAAACTACTGCGGCGGAACTTCCGCCTTGAACCGGAACTTCGGTGCGGAACTACCGCCGGGTAGAATCGGAACTTCCGATTTCTACAGAACAGTCTGAAGTTTCTGTTTTCGTTCTCTGATTTTGCTTCACTCTTCTTGAGTTATCCAGAGGACTTTGTAGGTCTTATTTAATTATAGCAAAGGGGAGCTCCTAATTTTAAAGCACCATTCACCCCCTCTGTTGCCATTTCGGTCCTTCAATTGGTATCGAGCGGTTAGCTCTTCTTGATAGATCTTAACGGTCGGTTGAGCCATAACAGCGGACAAGTATTCCACCAAGCCTCCGATTTTGATGAGTGCGGATTACCCTTACGGAAGAGCGAATGGAAACTTACATCCGGGCTCGGGGTATGCCATCGGAGAAAGGTGAAGGTTAGATTTCTTGTTCTGCCGATGAGAACATCAATCTTTGGAAACATGGCGATGTTGAGGCAAATGCTAAGGCAAGGAACATAATCATTCGAGGTTTAAGCGAAGTGAGTTTGATCGTATTTCTCATTTGATTTACGCTTACGACATCAGGTGACCCTCGATGCATATCATGAGGCACCACTCGATTAAGACGGTTCGACAAGACCGGTTCAAGCGTGAGTCTGATAAATTTGAAATGCTTCTTTGGTGAATCTTTAGGCGAGTGCTTTTCGCGTTTTCACAAAATCTTGAGCAACCTCGGCGGTCGGTCTTACATACCCGACTCGGATAACGCTCGACGGATGCTTTACGCACTTGATCTTCGTGTTTGGGAGATGAAAGTGACTACCATCAAAGATAGCACGGACCTCTCGACCACGACTCTTGATGCGCTTTACTCGCGTCTCAAGACTCACGAGATTGACATTGTCTCTCGAAGGTCGAAGTCACGATCGATGGCTTTAGTCAGCGATCCCATTCCGGATCTTCTTACGAGTCGATCGTGGGTTCTCCTAGCTTGCTCTCTGTGACATAGCGATGATCGTTAGAGCGACTTGAGGATGAGCAGCTAGCCCTCCTAGCTCGGAAGTTTTCCCATGCTTACAAGAGGAGGAGGGATGGTAAGAGAGGAGGTCTGTGATTTGTTTGAGTGTGGTGGCCCCAACCACATCCGAGCAAAGCTGTCCCAAGCTTGGGAAGGGCAAAGGTGACTATGGCGGTCCAAGCAAGAACGACTACATCGACAAGAACCGCAACACGAAGCCCTCGGCTGACCAAGGCAAGAAGAAGTTCCGCAACTTTGGGAAGGCTAAGAAGGCATTCCATCGCGTCCTCACGCCCTCGGCGAGTGGACACCGGCGAGGTGGAGGGTGGAGTAACGATGATGGGAAGGGCGATCATGATCCCAAGGGCGGCAACTTCTCGGCATGTGCTTCATGGCCCTCGAGGCGAATCGAGCGGCAATGAGTGTACTCCGACTCAGGCGAGGTTAGTCCCACTTATGACCAACAATGATGCTTTTCTTAAGCTAGGTAGATTCCATGCTAAGTCTAGGACTAAGTGTGTTGGGTTGGAGAAGGAAGTAGCTAGACTATCACGGGAGCTCACTTTACTTACATCTGCTCCCTCCGTGATGAATGTGACACATCTTTGTGCTTTGATTGATGATATGGAAAAACTAAGGACCTTACATGATAGTGTGTCCTCTGAACTTGACATGATTAAGGTAGAGAACATTAGCCTTCTTCTTTGAATTAGAGATGACTAGGATAGCACCTCCTTCATCCACTCTTTGTTGAGGCTCTTGCTTGCACCTCATGTGAGGTTAAGGACAATTCGTTTAGAGGTCTTTATACCATCTTTGCTTGATCTGCACTGAAACTTGTGAAAATTGTAATAATCTCAAGATGAACCTAAAGCAGGCGGATCACAAAATTCTTGAATTTCAAGGCTGCGCTACTAGAGCTGTTGTTTCTTGTTTAAAGCTGTCCTAAGTTAGCTGCTTTGAACTAGAATCAGATCTAAGCAGTTTCAAGAAATGATTGATCACAATAACAAATTGGCTCAATATGCTTCTAAGGACCTTGTTAGCTCACCTTGCAATCATTGTAATAAACTAAAATGTGATTTGGTTGCATTGGATGAAAAATGTGTGAAGCTAACTAAGGACCTTCTAGAACACAATCATCTGCTTGTATTGTGTGTCTTTGGGAAGAAGTCTAAGGGTTTGGTAGAGGCGCCTAGTAGCGTGAACCAATCGCTGCTGATGGGAATTTGTCCCCCAAAGTCGGCTGTGCGTGCACAAGCCAATCTTTCCTCTGTTGTTGGTTCTTCTTCTGCTCCCTTACCTTCTGCTGTCCCTTCTTCCCCCTGCTCTTCTTGCACCTCTCTCTTTCGGGAGTGTCAGTATCTTATGAACACTCTCGAGAGGTTTGTAGGAGGCAAGAAGAAGCTCAATCTCATTCTAGACAAATCTAAAATTTGCAGATTTAATCAGGGTCTAGGATATGATATCCGGGAGGATATGAGGAAGCATCCACATGTCGTGCTCAAAACCATAGCACGGTGTGATCAAGACTAAGCCGGGGTGAGAAAGTCAATTTTAAGTCGTGGGTTTTGTTCAAAGGATTTACGGCGACAAGGTGATTCCACTGCGGCTTGACCCCTCGGAAGGCGAAGTATCATTGCACCTTTGTCGGAAAGATGGACATTTAGTTGATCATTGCTTGAGCGCGCCAAGATCGCAGCGTAGAGACCGTGTTGAGTCTCTTAGGCACATTCGAGGTCACCCGGATCTTGAGTGCACCTAAGACCAACACGAGGTCTAGATTTGTTCCATCGATAGTTTTGGGCGACATCGAGGACTTGGTTTTTCGAGTTTTACGAGTTTCGTCCTCATGCTCCCTTTGGTCGTAACCGCCGTCACGAGGTAGATCTCGTTTTCCTTCGAGATAGCTACCATGGCGAGATCGACATATTCTTGGCACCGACTCGCTCTTTCATAGCGATCGGATCGACAACAGTGAGATCTTTGACTTGTTGAGTGGCGAGGCGTAGGGTAGATAGAGGTCGGTCTTGCTTGACTACTTCATCATTCGCCGTGTTACTCGGTATTGGGTGCCAAAATCACTGTTGATTCACCCGATCTTGAGACTTTACTCTGTTTGACTCGAGTCGCCGGGGCGAGGAAGGAAAGGTGCGGATTGTAGACTCGGTTGTTCACGTCATATGGTGGTGAGTCTCGTTGGTTTTCTTCTCTAGCCGCGCTCCGGTGATGAGGCGATCACCTTGGAGATGCTTCATTTGGGCGCGTCATCGCTAAAATCTTGTGAGCATTAATGATTCTTTTATTTTAAAAGATGTTGCCTTAGTAAGTAAGCTGCGGTATAATCGCTTTGGTCTCTCGACTTACTGATGGCGGTTTCGAGGTGAGCTTTAAGAAAAACAATTGCAAAATTCTTGATTCTTGGGTAGTCTAGTTTGCGGGATTTCTCGATATGGGAGGATCTTTCGTGCTGATTTTTACGGATCTTACGGTGATCCTCTCCGATGTTTAATTGCTACGAATCCGTGATTTGACTTTACGGCATAGGAGACTTCGGTCATATAGGATTTGATCATCGACCGAGTTAGCGGCCACGATCTCATTCGTGGTTTGCGAAACTCAAAATGGTCAAGGATCTTGTTTGTGCTCCTTGCCGCGGCAAAATGGTTCTTTACTTCACATCCTCGATTCTGATGACTATAGCGGATGCACGGTCAAGCGCTCCATATGGACCTGATGGGACCGGCTAGAGTGCGATCGATGGGAGGAAGTGAGTGCGTACTTGTCGTGGTCGATGACTTCTCGAGGTATTCTTGGGTGTTTTCTTAGCCTCGAAGGATGAGGCGTTTACTCTTTTAGTGGTCTTTTAGTAGGCTTTCTGTTGAGCTCCCGGTGCATTACGAGCAATTCGCGATAATGGCACGAGTTCAAAATTCCTACTTTGAGAGTTTTGTGGTGAGGCAGTGTAGAGCACCGGTTCTCGTCTCCATCGTCCCCCAACAAAATGGCGTTGTGGAGAGGAAGAACCGTACCTTAGTCGAGATGGCGGGGCGATGCTTGATGAGTACTCTACACCTAGGAAGTTTTGGGTGAGGAATTGCTCTTGCTTGTCATGTTTCTATGAGTTTTTCTTGGGCACTCTTGCATCGCGCCGTATGAGTTGAGATATGGCGAAAACCAGTCTCGCATTTTCGTGTGTTTGGTTGCAAGTGTTTTATTACGAAGTGCAGGAACCTAGATAAGTTGAGTCACGATCTTGTGATGGGATCTTTACGGGTTACTCGACTTCTTCTCGTGCCTATAGAGTGCAGGCTGCGAATCTAGTAAATTGTTAGAAACACAGTGAGGTGACCTTGATGAGGCGATCCGAGGACTAGGCACGATATCTCGAGTTCCTTAGAGCGATCTGAGTCCATCTTTGTGGGCGATGAGGAGGATGGAGATGAGGTTGTTTACGATCCAGTTCCTTCTCTTCCTCTTGAGGTGCCCTCTTCCACCGCACCTCGAGGAGATCGACCTTACCTTACGCTTCTTACGAAGCTAGTGGCTCTGTCCTATCTCAAATGCGCTAATGAGGTAGAGGCCACTTCTTCATCTCACCTGGACCTCCAAGACACATTCAAAGGACCATCCTTGAGCGGATAATTGGAGATCTCTTTGAGCGAGTCACTCGTTCAAAAGCGGCATGTCTCTATTCTGTCTCCATTACGCCTTTGTTGCCTCGTTTGAGCCTAAAGGCGTTTGTCATGCTCTTTACGATGAGTCATGGACTAACGCCATGCACGAGGAATTGGAAAACTTTGAAAGGAACAAGGTCGGTCCTTGTTGAGCCCCTCAAGGTCACAATATCATTGGGACCAAATGGGTGTTCAAGAACAAGCAAAGTGAAGATGGGTTAGTCATTGAAACAAGGCTAGGCGGTAGCTCGGGGTACTCTCAAGTTGAGGTCTAGATTTGAAGAGACCTTTGCCCTGTAGCTAGACTTGAAGCCATTAGAATCTGCTTGCCTTTGCGGCTTCTAAGGGTTTCAAGCTTTACAGATGGATGTCAAGAGTGCCTTCCTCAATGGCCTTATTGAGGAAGAAGTCTATGTGAGACTGACCTCTGGTTTGAGAACCCCAGATACCTAACCATGTCTGAGGCTTTCCAAAGCTTTGTATGGACTCAAGCGAGCTCCCGAGCTTGGTATGAAAGGCTTAAGTCCTATCTGTTTGAGCCATGGTTTTGAGATGGGTAAAATTGACAAGACCTTGTTCATCGCCGTCTAGGCATTGATCTTCTGCTCGTCGGTTTATGTGGATGACATTATCTTTAGCGGCTCCTCGCGTGCTCGTTTCCAGTTTTCCGATGTCATGAGCTCGGAGTTTGAAATGAGCATGATGGGCGAGTTGAGCTTCTTCCTTGGCTTCCAAATCAAGCAGACTCGGGAGGTACCTTTCTTCATCAAGGCAAATACACTCGAGACCTCTGAGCGTTTGACATGAATGATGGAAAGCCGATATCAACTCGATGGCATCTCTGTGCTCTGGATCCGGATGAAGGCGGCGAACACATTGACCAAAAGGAGTTGGGAGCATGATTGGCTCTCTCTTGTACCTCACGACCTCGAGACCGGACATACATTTTTACGTGTGTCTTTGTGCTCGGTTTGAGCTTCTCCTCGCGTATCTCACCGTCGGCGGTGAAGCGCATTTTCGGTACCTTGAGCTACCATTGACTATGGCATCGGTACTCTTCCTCTTCTTGTCTATCTCTTAGAGCCTTCTCCGTCTGATTTTCTTGGTGTAGGATAGATAGGAAGAGCACTACAGCACTTGCCAATTCATTGGCACTTCTCTTGTCTCTGGTCGTCAAGGAAGCAATCCGGTGTTCGCGATCCGCTGCGAGAGGCGAAATGCGTTCTTTGCGGCCGATTCTTTGTAGCCAAGTGCTTTGGATGGTCTCGACCTGCGAGATTCGGGCTATCTATCATTGCGTTCCACTCTTACGTGATAACACGTCGCAATTTGCATTGCCAAGAACCCGTGCAACATTCTCGGACCAAGCATATTGATATCGGATATCACTTTCTTAGAGACCATGTAGAGAAGGGTGACATTGTGCTCCGGTTTGTGGAGAGTGAGCACCGGTTGGCGAGATATCTTCACTAAGCCTCTGGGCGACTCTCGGTTTTGACTCTGCGGAGAGCTTGGGGTGGTTTGTCCTTACGAATTCTTTGTGAGGGGCGTTGTGCTACTACTATATTATATTATATTATGTTATATTATCGCTTACTCCTTTACGGTTTCATTTCTTTAAATATTTGGTTGAAGTCCTTCCGGCATAGGTTAGAGTGTCTCTCTTGCCAAATTGCTTTGACTACTACTTCTTGTCTTGTGCTTCTAGGATCTTGCTTATTAGTTGGTTCTTCCTTCTCTAAGTAGAGCTTACTCACTTCTTATAGGATCTAGCAAGGTCGGGCCACCCTTGGGTAGAGCAGGGACGATGTTTGCTCCTTAGTGTATGTGTAGATCGGTGATAGTCCTAGAATCATATGGGGTAGATAAGAACACATGCGGCGATAGTTTTTTCTATATCTTTTCTATGCTCTAAAGGATTGCCTTTTCTATTTTTATTTTGATTCGTTTACATTCCTTTGGTTGGGGAGTTATTCTTGGTTATTCCATTTTCTTAATTGTGTCTTAACTCAACTTTGAATTAAAAGATGCATCTCATTACGAAGGGAATCGGATTTTGTGTATTTCATCAAGCATTGCATAATAATCAAATGGAGCCTTGTTTATTATCCTTTATGATCTGTTTTCACTTTTTACATCTTGCCATGATTTATGCTAAAGCGCTAGATCTATCATGACTTTTTATGTGTAGTTTAGTCTTTGCCATGCTAAGGTACTTAAAATGCTAAACTTGAATTAAAATCTTGTCATGATAGCTCTTGAGACTAGTGCAGTTAAAACTATCCTTTTATGATCTTCGCCATGTCAAGTAGGTGAGTTGAGTCTGAATCTCTTTTGGACTTTTGAGTAAGCTATGTCGGTTTGTTAAGAAACATGACTTATCTCTAATCACTGGTCTAAAAACTTCAAAAGCAAAAATGATCTCTTTTGTGCGAAAAAGCTGATCTCACCAAATCTTTCTCATGAGGCGGCTTGCCATTGCACTAGGCATGAACTCGGGGAGCCTTGGATGACCTAAGATCACCTCCTTAAGTCATTTGCTTGGGTGGTCGCATAAGGCTTGGGATCTAGCACATGGCTAAAAAAAATGGTTGAAGCTCGGGAGGCGGTTGTGGATGGCACCTAGTCGAGCTTGCTTTCTTGAGATAAAACCTTAAGAGCCTTAAAATAGAAAGTCTTGAGAAAAAGAAAAATGTGCTAAAATTGCTTATCATCAAAGAGACCAAGTTACGGATAAAATGAGTCCTTCTTCAATGGTAGCACTCTAAAGCTGCTGATATGAGTTTTCTTGGTTCAACTTAGATTATTTGACATGGCTTGCATCATCCTTGGATATCTTTAGCTAGATTTCAATCTTGACTTATTTGACTGCTAAAGCTGGATCATTAATCAGATTATGGACTTTCTGTCTTAGCTCTTCTATACATCGATTGTCATGATCTTGATAGCATTCTTCTGTGTTATGGCTTGGTGTAATACTCTAATAGTCATTTTGGATAATCTACATGGCTCCTAATGCTTAAAATGAACATCATATAGTCTTTTCCTCCCTTTTCTACATATTGATGATTTTATTGCCAAAGGGGGAGAATGTGTGTGAGAAAAAGCCTTCTGAAGAAAAGCCTTGAGTTTTGTGCGAAAATTGCTCTTTCATCTCATCTCAAGTCTTTCTCTTTTTGTCAACTTGGTCTTGAGCTTAATTCTCTTGTTTAGACCTTGGTTGTTGGAATCTCAAACTCATCTTATGCTTTTGGTAATTGTCAATATACTCATCAAGGGAGATTGAGAGACCATGTGAGAGGTCCTCCACTCTGAGTGATGAGTATTTGACAAGTGTGTTGATTAGATTGAGAGTTGAGGTTTTGGTTTGGATTGTTTACGGTTGAGTCGGAAATCGGAACTACATTTGTGTATGGGCGGAAGTTCGATTAATCAGAACTCTAGGTGTTGAAAATAGGATCTTCCGATTTATCAGGTTTTGCTCTCGGTGAAGAAATCGGAACTTCCGCACATGGGGTAGCGAGTGTCAGATATCTTGGTATTGAGATTCCTCACGAGGCGAAAATCGGAATAGAATTTTTGGAAGTGCGGATGTTAGAAGATCGGAAGTTCCGCGATGGTAAACGGAACTTCCGATAATTCGACAAGTGCGGATGTTCGAAAATCGGAACTTCATTGTAGTAAAATCTTGAACTTCGATTGTGTCGAGCTGTGCGAGAGAAGGTTAAATTGTGATTTTGATTTTGTATGAGTTTGAGTCTTATACAAATATTGATGCTATGTTATTGTGCAATGCTATGTGATGTGTTTTTATGCGTGTTGTTGCGGGGCATCAAGATGGAGTCGTGGCGAGACACGTGGACGGACTAAGCGCGGGGCGTTGAGGTCGAAGCGGTCGGGATGTGTCGAAGGCGGCGTGAATCTTGAAGCGGTTGCGAGTCGTGCACAACAAGGTGTCTGGAGGCTTCGGAAGGTGCGCAAGGCGAAAGGGTCTTTTAAGCGGCAAAAGTGGAGGCGGTTCCGTTCGGTGTAGCGGGCTTAATGGGTTGGAGGCCCATTAGCCAAGGCTATAAATAGGGAGAACCACAGGGTTAGGGTTAGACCTTTTGTGAGAAAATTAGGGTTAGCTCTAAAAGGATTTGTTTTGCTTTTTGAGAGCTTGTTGAGAGGAGAGTATGATCTGAAATCTTATGTAATCATTCCTCTATGTTTCCATCTGTAAACATTTGATATCTATCAATGAAACTACGAGTTTTGATTACTTGTTTATATCCTCTTCCTTCTCTCTGTTCATGTTGAATAGCTAGGGTTTTGATGTATCTCTTGATTCGTCTTATGAAATAGCTTGAATCTTCATATCTAGAATCGTTTTGATATTGCTAATCTATTATCAAAGTTTCATAAGTGAGAATCGAGAATCGTGCATATTGTGAGTTTTGGTCTTTCTTGCCCTTTCTCAAGAAATCCGTTTTTGGCTCGATTTTTGAATCTTTGTTTGCGATTCTTCTCCATGAGGTCAAGATGTTGTTTAGGATGATATCTGTGAAACTTGACGAGAGAAGAGCATTCAAGATTTAGCACTTTGGATTTTAGGAAAAACCGAGCGTCTTGTTCTTGATCGGGACAATCGGAACTTCCGATTGTCAAAGCGATTCTACATGAGCGGAACTTCCGCCTGAACCGGAACTTCGGTGCGGAACTACTGCGGGTAGAATCGGAACTTCGATTTCTGAGCGATCTGAAGTTTACATTTTTCGTTCTCGATTTTGCTTCACTCTTCTTGAGTTATCGAGAGGACTTTGTAGGTCTTATTTAATTATAGCAAAGGGAGCTCCTAATTTTAAAGCACCATTCACCCCCCCCCCTCTGTTGCCATTTCGGTCCTTCATTAGGGAACAAGTCGAAAACTTGCAAGAAATGGTGACCACTCAAGAGCTAATCAAGCCGAATCAATAAGGGAGGCGATCGAACAATGTACTGCGATAAGTTACGCTTTGGCAAAACTTAAAGCTCAAGACCCCGCCTTAATGTGCAACCAATCGAAGTTTTGTTGCGACTTAAAGCTTCGCTCAATCGAGGCAAGTCGTCTGATTGAGGAAATGCAGTCAGTTGGCAAAAAGGTGGCGGAGGAAATGCAGCTAGGCACTCCCCCTTCAGAGTAATCTTGTAACGATTTTGTAAGGCATACAGTTTTTGTTGACGAGAAATATATGATCCAATTTGTTTCCTGCAAATCATCTTGTCGAGTGGTTAGCAACCCGAAAGATAACTAACGAATGAAAAACCAAGGACTGAAGTTAAATTAATAACTTTATCCTAGGCCATCTTGTTTCCTGCAAATCATCTTGTCGAGTAGTTAGTAACTCAAAAGATAATAGACGAATGAAAGACTAAGAATTGAAGTCAAATTAATAACTTTATCCTAGCCCCCGACTATTTGCTTAGCTTGTTTAGACAATCTAAGTAAATAGTGTGTGAAATGGGGTTTCTGAAAACAGAGAGATGTTTGTTTAACTTATAGTTTTTGTTATGGTTGTCAAGCACTGGTCAAAAGAGTAGAAACGGCTCGACACTAGGAAGTTCCTTCTTGTGGGCAGGACCACGTGCAGAGAGGAAAGACTTCGACTAGGTGATGTTATCATCTCCGACTAGTTTAATCGAACCAAAAACAGCGACTTGAGTTAAACAAACGTCTTAGAGGACTTTAATAATCCGTTTGCCCTTTTTTGGTGGACTCGATAAGTTTTTTCCAAAGAGCAAAAGTGGGAGACGAGCAGCGCTAGGAAGTTCCTTCTAGTGGGCGGGGACCACGTGCAGAGAGGAAAGACTTCGACTAGGTGTATCTCTTCCTTCGACCAGTTAAAACCGAACGAGTTCAACAAAGGTGGTCGAATAAACATAAGAAAGTGCACTCTACTTAGAAATTTTTTTGAAATTACTGAAAAAAATAAACTAAGATGGGAAAAGTTGGCTTTGAGAATATTTCGACTAGATAGAACCCGATCTCTTTCTGTTGGCAACAAAAGTGAGTAACGAGTCGATGCTAGGAAGTTCCTTCTAGTGGGCGTAACCACATGCGAGAGAGGAGAGACTTGACTAGATGATGTTACTTGCCTTTCGACCAGTTGTAAAGAAAACTGGGTGTTTTTGGTTCATAGTCGAAAGATTTATCAAAGCACTACTCAAAAATAAGACAAAAGAGGTAGAAGGAACCTGGACCTTTATTGCCTGAGAGGTTAGTCACACATAGAACTTTTGTAATGGCGGTCGATGTTCCAAGAATTTGAGAGAACACGCCATCTTCCATTGCTAGTCGTGCAGACTCGCCGAGTGACTTCGACCAGCGTGTAAGGACCTTCCCACTTGGGAGAAAGTTTATTCGATTAGACTTGGATTGGCGAGCCTCAATACCAAGTCACCTATAGCAAGGTCAGCGAGGTCGGACCTTCGATCGTAGTATCTGCGTAGGGCTTGTTGGTAGGCTGCGAACGGATTAGGGTCATGTTTCTCCTTTCTTGAGTAGGTTAATATCATCCTCGAAGTTGTTCTGGTCGGAGTTGTTGAAGGTTTCAACTCGTGTCGACCGCAATTTTAGCTCCGGAGGAGCATGGCTTCGACTCGAACACTAGAAAGAATGGTGTTTCTCTGCCGCCGACTAGTGGTCGTCTGAGCGCCCATAATCTGAGGGTAATTCTTGTACCCAAGCCCCGAGCGCTTCACAAGCCGGTCGAAGACTCGGGTTTTAATTCCTCGCATTATTTGGCCGTTTGCACGTTCGATTGCCCGTTGCTTTGGGGATGTGCAATGAAGCATAACACAACTTGGTACCCAACTCGTCGCAAAATTCACGAAATTTTGCACTTGCGAATTGTTTACCATTATGCGTAATTATCCGACTTAACTCCAAATCGGCTAATTACGCATCTCATTATGAACCTTTTGCTACTTAGTTGTTATCGATTCTGAGTTCGGCTTGATCCATTTTGTGAACGTGTCAATAGCCACAAAAATGAATTCAAACCTCCTGAGCTTTGGGAAACGGTCCTAGGATATCGAGACCCTGTGTCGCAAAAAGGCCAAGAAAGAGGTATTGTCTGTAATGCTTGAGCCGGTTGGTGTATCCGCTCTACCATGAAACGGCATTGGACACACTTTTTAACCACCTCTTTAGCATCGTGCAGTCAGAGGCGATAGAAACCTTGTCGAAAGGCCTTACCACCAACGTTACATTGAAGCATCGTCCCACAGATTCCACTGTATATCATGAAGGAGTGATATTCCTTCGTTTTGCGAATGCATCGCATGAGTATCCCTTGGGTTCCTCGTTTGTAGAGGACTCCTTCGACCAAAGTATACATTTTGGCTTTTCGGGATAAGCGATGCGCCTCAAGATCAACTTCGTCACGGAACCCTTGTGAAGATACTCGTAGATGGGAGTCATCCGTATCCTCGTAATCTAGTGAGGCCATCTCAATAGGAGGTGTCTACGGTTCTTCGACCGTGAGACGGCTTTGGAGTTGCTCCAAGAAAACCCCTTTTAGTGCTGCGGATCGGAAGAAGCCATCCGAGCAAGTTGGTGCGAGAGGAAATTATCCTTCGAGGGATGAATTGTACCTCGAAACCTAAAAATGCTTTTCTAGCTTACGTGCTTCGATAAGTACCGAGACATTGTCGAGTTAGAGCACTTTGTACTCTTTCCCGACTTGATTCACGACTAGTTGAGAGTCTCCTCTCACGAGTAGTCGATTTAATCGAGAGTGCTTTCGCGGCTTCGTATGCCGCCTAGCAAACCTTCGATCGCCACGTTGTTAGTGACACGAAAGTTTAGATGTATGGCATACTTTAAGGTTTCTCCGGTAGGAGATACGGGACCACCCAGCCCCGAGCCACTTAAAGTAAGTGACCCGTCAAAGTACATCATCCAGCAGTGGTGGGAATCGTCTTGGGGATCTGAGCAGGTTCAGATTTGTCTGTTTCGCGACAAAGTCCGCCAAGATCTGGGATTTTATGGCCGTTCGGGACACGAAATGGAGGTCGAACTCCCCAAGTTCGACTGACCATTTTGCCATGCGTCCCGCTGTTTCCTTATTATGGAGGATCGCTCCCAAAGGAAACTCAGACGGCATAGCTATTTTGTGCGCCTAAAAATAATACCGCAGTTTCCTATAAGACATGAGGAGGGCATATAGAAGTTTTTGGATCTGAAGGTAACGCTCCTTAGGCCCGTGTAAAACTTCGCTTACGTAGTAAACTGGTCGTTGTACGTTTTCACGTTCTACGACCAGTACTGCGCTTGCTGCCTGTGGCGTGGCAGCTAGGTAAATTAAGAGCGTCTCTTCTGGTTTTGGAGAAACTAGAACAGGAGCACTCGAAAGGTACCTCTTGACATCCTCGAAGGCAGTGTTTGCCTCGTTCGACCACTCAAAACCTTCGTGTCTCCTGAGAAGTTTAAAGAAAGGTAGTCCTTTTTCTCCTTGTCGTGCGATGAAACGACTTAAAGCCGCCATGCACCCAGTGAGTTTCTGGACTTCCTTTTTTGTGGTCGGAGGGCGCATCTAGAGGATGGCCTTTATTTTCTCAGGATTTTCTTCGATTCCTCGTTCAGATACTAGGAATCCAAGCAATTTTTCTGAAGAAATTCCGAACACACACTTCTCGGGATTAAGTTTTAAGCGGTGCTTTCTGAGGTTGTCGAATGTTTCTTGTAGGTCAGTGATATGATTAAATTTCTTAATGTTTTTTACGACTAGATCATCAACATAGGCTTCCAGATTCCGGCCTAATTGAGATGAAAAAGTCGATTGCATCAAGCGTTGAAAAGAAGCACCAGCGTTCTTTAGACCAAATGGCATTTTGACATAGCAAAAGATACCAAATGGTGTAATGAATGCGGTCTTTTCTTCTTCGTTTAGACACATATTGATCTGGTGGTATCCAGAGTATGCATCTAAAAAACTTAATATTTCACAACCTGCAGTAGAATCAACCAACTGATCGATACGAGGTAAAGGGAAATCATCTTTTGGACAAGCTTTATTAAGATCGGTGAAGTCTCACGACATCGCCATTTGTTTGCTTGACTTTTTGACCATTACAGGGTTAGCCAACCACTCTGGGTGGTTAACTTCTCTTATAAAGCCTGCTTTAAGTAGCTTATCCAATTCTGATTTAATAGCATCTCGTCGATCAGGGGCAAATCTCTGTAATTTTTGTTTTACGGGTACTTTATCAGGCCGTAAAGCTAGCACTGCTCGATCACCTCCACAGGGACTCCGGCATGTCGGATGCTTGCCACGCGAAGACATCTGCGTTAGCTCGGAGGAAAGTGATGAGGGTGTCTTCCTATTTGGGGTCGAAAGTCTCCCCGATGCGAACAGTCTTCGAGGGCTCCCCTGCGTCCAGAGGAACCTCTTTGAGTTGGTCGTTCGGCTTTGATGCAGCTTTAGGCTTCGACTTGCTAGTCGAATGCTGACTTTCTTCTCGAGTTGGTATTTGACCAACCATCTCGAGGGATCGACAGTCGCAGTTATACACCATCTTCTTGTCACATTGAATTGTGATCACTCCTTTGGGACCTGGCATCTTAAGACATTGATACCCATAATGAGTAGCCAATAAGAATTTTGCCAAAGTTGGTCGTCCGAGTATGGCGTTATATGCCGTATCGAAATCGACCACATCAAAGGAGATTTTCTCTGTCCTGAAATTACTTGGTGAACCAAATGTTAAAGGAAGAGAAACTTGGCCAATGGGTTTGGTAGAAGACCCCTGATACAATTCCATGAAAAGAGTATCGCATCGGTCTTACCTTCGTCCCGGTACTTGCATCTCGTCCGGGGCATTGGTAAATGATATGTTCATGGAACCGCCACCATCAACCAAAACTCGATTGACCGACAGCTTGTTGATGGTGGGTTCACCACGATCGAATATCTACTGATCGATTCGAGTGATCGGGCAATCACCCTTCTCAAAAGAAATGGTAACTTCCGACCACTTCGGTAAATTATTGACAAGAGGAGCATCTATAGAGTTTACCTCTTGTCCGGCAGCTTTGAGTTGTCGTTTCGACTCATATGTCGATGATCCTCCGTAGATGTGCTTAACGGTATGTTGCGGATCTTGGACGGCATCTCTTCATCATCCGATGATTTTTGACCACTTTCGTATGCCCTACCCGCCGAGAGTGGGAGTGGTTCTTTGTCGCTAGTAGTCCTCGAGCTTTCTTTGGAAAACTCGGCGATTCTATGAGGTCGTGTCCTTCCTTTTATGAAAAGGACACCACCTTGGTTTGTCGCTCTTTCGATCAGGACGCTTACCTTTGCCTTGATCAGGGTACGACTTGGTGGTTCGTGGCACTTTATCATTCACAGCCAAGACCTCCTTGGAACCACTGATTTGTGGCTTTTGACCCTTTATCTTTTTCTTGGCCTTCTTTGCTTTCTTGTCCTCTTTTCTACCAATTTCACTTGGCTCTCGAGGAGTATATGTTTCTCGATCGATGGTGTTGTTTCACTCGATACCGAGAAGCGATCGCATATCGATCGGCCATCTCGAAGAGCTCGCACAATGTTGTTGGGAGGATTTAAAGCAATATCCTCTGTTATCCTTCTACTACGGACTCCTTGCTTAAAAGCCCTGATCACAGATGAGTCAGAAATTTTCGGAATTGAATTACGAACCTGACTAAAGCGTTTGATGAATTGACGCAAAGTCTCGTCGTTGTTCTGCTTTTATCCGGCAAGTCGCCTTCCTTTCCGTATGCGGTTGTATGTGCCTTGGAAATTCGCCAAGAGAAGGTCGCAGAGGTGTTGCCAAGAGTAGATCGACTCGAGTGGTTGGTTTAATAACCACGATCGAGCGGATCCTTCCAAAGACAATGAAAGGTAATTTGCCATTACATGCTCTCCTCCTCCTGCTGCTCGGACAGCTGTTGTATAGATTTGAAGAAATTCGATGGGATTTTGAGATCCATCAAACTTCTCCATGTTCACTGGTCGAAAATGAGGTGGCCAGCGAACAGCTCGAAGGTCAGGCGAAAATGCCCGACATCTGGTAATCACTTCTTGACGCCTTCTTTGCAGAAAAGAAGGGTTAATGTCACCAGGTGATCGTATACAATGATACCCGGCAACAGGCTGACCTGTCCTGTAGTAGGTCTCAGTTCTACGAGGGGAATACTCCTCGTACTCCATCCGTTGCGGATTTCCTTGTCGGCGGCGACGATTACCTCTCAGGGGCTTCTTGATCATCAGCCAATCGAAACATATTTCTCCGAGTAGGGGATCGATGCGACTTATTGCCGTGTCGATTTCTACGTGGTGAAATGTTTGATTGACTGGTAGCTGAGGAAGTCGAATTGCTACGACTACCTGATTGATGTCGACGAGGTGCTTCCAGTCTTGTCATCACGTTTCGAAGCCTTTGCGCGATTTCTTCAGCGAAGAGATCGTATCCTGGCGTTCGAGCAAGCTCTTGATTGGGATTTTCGAGCAAGTCTTCGATGTCTTGGAGTTCTTGCACCTCCTTCGACTGATATTGGATGCGCTCAGGCAGGTTCTTCTGAGCTGCAATTTTCTTCCGTCGGATGGCCTCAAAATCCTCCTCACCAGATCTTTGAGGCCTTCTCAGTGGAGTGCGAGAATGTCGAGGATTTCCCTCGCGTTCATCAGAGTATTGGTTCTGTCCGTCACCGGTGGTGCCCTTGCCATTACCACGAGGGGCGCAGTGTGTGATCTTCGGGGAGTGTTCTTATCTCGGCCTCCGCAAGGCTGACCCTGATATGAGGGAAGGACGAAGACCTCCCGTTGATGATTCTCACTTGCGCTCGAGGCCTCCTCGCTTGAGGAGTACTCGAGAGACACCATCTGGCGACTTGGAGTAACCCCCTCCAGGTAGGGGAACTCTGGGTTATAACTGTCTTCGTCCGCAAATGAGATCTGCGGAGAGACGGTCGAATTTGCAGGAAAAGCATGCTTGATCCCCCTCTCTCTGGAGTTATCCTGAGAAAGAGGATCACCAGATGTTGGTGGAGTCCTGGAATGGTGGCTCTCAGAACTTGTCTCACCAGGTCGGACCGTCTTAGGGGGACTTGGACACTTGGAGGAAAAACTCTCGTCGTGTTGTAAGTTCTCCTGGGTGCGGTTCTGATCGGATTGATCCTTGTCCTTTGAGGGAATTGGCTCCTCTGTTGGACGTATCGTTGTGGGGGATAAGGATCCCTCCTCAACTCCATTGATGGGATGATTTCTTGGAGAATGATCTCCGGGGGCAACATCACCATCAGAGGATGCATCACTCGGCTTGTAGTTGAAACCGGCATCCATGTCGACGTCTGCGTAATCTGCCAAGTCAAACCAGTTCTCCTCGTTCCATTCCCCTGCCATGATTGCATGAGATTGGAAAAAGAGAGTATGTTGACAAGAGATTACCGGAAGATCCCCACGGACGGCGCCAACTGTCGGTGTTTTAGAACCGATCTTACGTAAAGAATGTTTGATTCGGGGGGTCTCCTAGAGATGAAATCACGCAGAGCGATTGACACGGGATTTTTATACAGGTTCAGGCCTTCTCCGGGGAGAATAAAAACCCTACTCCTGTGTGTGTATGGTATTGACTGTATTCTTGACAATCAAGCAAGAAACTAAGACTATTACAAGGAACAACACTTGTGTTTCTCCTTGACTCGCTATGTTTTCGCCCTCCCCTTCACCCTCTGATTGATGCCTTTATATAGCCGTGACGAAGTAGCCGTTTTGTCCTTCGAAAGAGGCGCCTAATTAATCCAGTAATGGGCGCATGATGGCAATAATTATCGGCGCATTGGCTTCTTCACGCAGTCTGGCAGTTATCTCTCAGAGGTAATGGGGTATTTAAACACTTTTACTACACGGAATAATAGTGCATGTGGACCGTCCGGATTCCTTAATCAATTGGACCCACTCGCTTGTAGGTTTGATTATAAGGTGGTCGTGGTTGACTTAGTCGTAGCAGAACTTACGACTGGGTACAAGTCGTAGCAGAGCTTACGACTGGATAATAGTCGTGAAGGACTTACGATCGGGTAATGGTCGTGAAGGGCTTACGACCGGTAGTGGTCGTGAGAAGGACTTACGACCATGACATAGTCGTAGTAAGACTTACAACTATGGGGGTGATTGTAGGGTGAACTTACAATCACTTGGTAGGCCTCTCCCTTATGAATATAAGGGGTACTTCTGGGGACTACGTGACATCATATTTACCCATAATAAGAATTATAGATAAAAGATAAAATGAGGATTATCAGATCCTCGTCATCTAGCCCCCCAGCTTCAAGTGAGAGTAACTTACTTGGTGAAGGATTTGCAAATGGTCCTACGACTATGAAAATGTCGCGGAACCATGGTCGAAGGAAAAACTCTTCGACATTTGAGTGCTACTTTGACCAGGAATTTGCTTGGCAGAAAGGTTTCTTACGATTATCAAATAATCGTAAAAACCCCTACGACTGTGAGGTGGTCATAGTAGGGCAATCGGAAAAAACCCTTTCCGATTGTTACTTCATTCGACCAGAAAGACTTGGTCAAGAAAGTAATTTTGCTTAGAGGTGACAAAACGAACCTAATTTGAGATACTATGAGTAGGGAATTTGAGATGAGTATGATGGAAGAACTCATATTCTTCCTAGGCTTTCAGATCAAGCAATCAAAGCTGAGTATTTTTGTTTATCAAACCAAGTACACTAAGGATCTCCTTTGTCGCTTCTACATGGGGACAAGTAAACCAGTCTCCACATCAACAGGATCCACAGTCGTGTTAGACCCTGACGATGATAGAGAGACTGTTGATAAAAAAGAATACAGAAGCATGATTGGTTCATTTCTGTATCTCACTACTTCAAGACCAGACATTCACTTTGTTGTATGTCTGTGTGCTTGCTTTCAAGCTTCCCCTTGTGCTTCACATCGCCGGGAAGTTAAGCGAATTTTCAGGTATTTTCAGTCAACTTTAGAATTTGGTATATGGTATTCTTCTTCATCATGCCTTACCCTTAGAGCTTATATAGATGCAGATTTTGGGGTTGTAGAATCGATAGGAAGAGTACTTCTGGCACATGTCACTTTTTAGGTACATTTCTTCTTTCTTGGGCTTCTAGGAAACAATTGTTTGTTGCACTTTCAACTACTGAGGCTGAATATGTGGCTGCAGCTTCTTGTTGCTCATAATTGCTTTGGATGTCAACTACGCATAAGGATTTTGGCTTAGACTTGGATAGTGTACCTCTTTACTGTGATAACACTAGTGCTATTTGTATTGCTAAAAATCTTGTGCAATATTCATGAACCAAAAATATTGATATTTGGTATCATTTTCTTGGAGACCATGTGGAAAAGGGAGATGTTGTTTTGTATTTTATTAATACAGATTTTTAAGTTGCTGATATTCTCACAAAACCGCTTGAATCTGCACAGTTTGCTCTTTTGCGAAGTGAGTTGGTGTATTGCATCCTATGAGATTATTTTGAGGGAGGCTTGTTGTTTAAATTGTCAGAAGCTTTGTTTATTATTGTCGAACCCGGGAACGAAGGATCCCTGATTCTCTATGTTTCATACACTAGTTCAAGAACAACTAATATACACAATCAAACAAAAGTGATAGCAAAATCATATCACACGTTTATCAATTGATAATCAGAGTTTATTACAAAATTGGGCACAATGCCAAATATAAAGATACATCATGAGCAAAATAAAGTAGGTAGGCCACACAATTCGCCACAGCTAATCGTCTGGGGGGCAGCCTAGTCATCCTAATCCTCACCGACTTCATAATAAAATTCACCTTAATAAATTTTATTCAGCAAGAGTGATTACAACTTCCGTACTCGCAAGTTACACCCAATTAACAGAATATAATGCATGCAATAATATATCAAAGGAAGGTTTATTGGTTGAATTTGCATAAAGCAATATTTTCTTTAAATATTTGTACTAAGTTCCAGAGCAGATATTCTATAATTAACATTCATTTTATAAATTCTCAAGTTTTATAGTCGGATAACCTCCATATGAAATATGGTGATGGATACCCTCCTATCACATGGCTAACCGCCCAATTTCCCAATTGGATAAACTATCCAAAAATATTTGTTAAAATCTTTTGAAATCAAAACCAAAGTCTAACTTTGAGTGGCTTTGCTTAGCATGTCTATGACCGTGGATACGGCTATTCGATTTTATACTCTCAGAGGTTGTACAACTTTACCCACACAACATGACTTCACTAGTTTGTTTGGCATCTGTCGATACCACTGCTCACTACCTTAGGTAAGAAGTATAGAGCATGTGTCAAGGACTTTACAATACGCCATCCCACTGTAATCTCGCCTCGCTAAGGTTTTGCTTCCTTTGGATTGAACCATCCGTCGGATTGAAGCCCCTCTTACGCTAGGTGGGAATACATAAAAGTAAGTCATAAAGACACCCACGCAACCGGATGACACAACCACGGTGAAATATTACAAATTAGTTAGCCAGTCCCGCCCATTCGAGACATGTGGTAGTACGATGGAGCTTAGCAAGATGCGACTCGAAAACCGGTCCTTAACTAACTTAGATGACTTCCAATAGAACCTTGGACCTCGATCTCGTGCATGAACATGCACCCATCCAAACAACCATTTCGCCCAAGTCCAAACCAATTTTCATTTATTTTGCTAGTAAAAGCATTTTCTAAAATTTCTATTGCTCCAAATCATCCTTCTTCCGGAGATGTTCAGGGGTCGACTTGCTTTGGTGTCTTTCCGGGCATAGATGGTCAAGCGGCAGATCACTCCACGATCTCGGCCGTTCACGAGCCAAGTGCTGCCACGGTACATCGGGCGATCAAAGCCTCCAAGTACTTGCAACAACTTTCAAAGTTCGGCAACAAGTCCTCCCTTGCGCTCACCATAGTTCTGAAGATGAGGCATCTGACAAGACAGACAAGAGGGTAAGAACAACTTAAAAACAACGGGAGAGAAAGAATTTCAACAATAGTTGAGTCAATAAAGATATGAGAAGATTTAGGAGTTCAATTAATCTTGCAACTTAATTTTGCTTTAGAAAATAGTTTGGACACTCTAAGACGACTGATCTAACTAAGGTCAAGACCTACAGTCAGTATGGCTCTGATACCACCTCTGTCGGGACCCAACAATGTAATTCTGGACTCTTTGTGTATTCCGCACTAGTCCAGGATCACGCTAGTGCACACAGTATCAACATAAGTGAATATCAATCCACACAAGACGAGCAATAGAATTAACGACTAATTTGAATAGCAAATAATGGTTTGGACCTTTTGGTCAAGTTTACATTTATTAAGCCACGCCGGGCTGACAATAGATAAAATAGCAGCAGCGGAACGAAAATAAACTCTAGCGAATCCCATCAATTCACCACATGCAACTGACTGGGATCAAGACCCTAACGATCGACACCTTCGTAGAACTCCTCCTCGAATGCAAACGAAGACTCCTCCACTTCTGTTGATTGTTTGAAGCAAGTATGAGTACACAACCGTACTCGCAAGTCATACCATAGAATGCAATTTATAGATGATGACTTATTCCAAAGGAATGGCTTCTGTGGTTCTTTTGCAGAACCGCAATATTTGCAATTAAATACGAATAATAGATTAAAAGCATAATTCAAAACAAATAAACAATAATAATTTACCATTTGATTTCACAAAGACACCCAGTCTAACAAGTTATTCACACAGCTATATGACTTAGATCACACAACTCCCTTCCCAAATATTTTTATAAAAATCTACCCCTCGTGTGAAATCCCCGAGCATGTCCATCACCGCGGACACGGCTATTCGAATAGATTGATTTAATACTCTGCAGAGGTTGTGCACTTTACCCACAAGATACTATCAGTGTAGATAGCACTAACCACAACAAAACTTTTCAGAAACTTTATCTCGAACATTGGCACTCTCGATGTGCTTTCCTATCGTGCAACCGATACACACAGCGTTTGGGTACGACACACACCGTTGGATAAGGATGCGGCGAACCGTCCTGCGATGTGATAAACACACCTCCAGCCCATCACACAGCTTAACCTACAACCTGAGTTGTCAATGGCAAGATTCTATAACCTAAGAAGTTAGGCTCATCCCATACCAGGCATGTTGTCGTATAGTAAGGCTCAGTTCAATGGCGCACAAAGTTAAGTCCTTAATTGACCAAGGCAAGACTTCTAATTTCTAACTAAGTTGCACAGTTTATCATTCCTAGCACACAGCTCCACCATATCACACAGAATCCACCACTTTCCTCAGTCTAAATCTTTTCCCACCCTGTTGGTTAAGTGCAACACATGCCATCAATGAGTAATAGCACACAACACACACAGTTTTATCACACAGTTCCACAATCACTTAGTAAAGTTTATATTTGCAACTCACATGAAATGATGACTCGTGGTACGGCTAAGCAATCTACTCGTATCTAACCAACCCACGTTGGTGCTACGATAATACCAACTAATAATGAACCAACCTAGGGTGACAAAAGATCATGACATAACAATAGACATAGTGGACATAACAATTTGGATTAATAACTAACCCAAAAGCATTTAAATAATTACTTGAAATAGAATGCAATACCTTGAAACAAAGTATTTTGAAAACTGAGTTCAATATGATCAAAAGTATAATTTGCCTTGGAATAGGGCTAGGTACTGGTCTTTATCTTGAGACACTTCTCCTTCTTCAAAAGTTCCCGAAGAATTAACGTCTACGCGTAAATGAAACAAATAAATAATAAAGGAAAAACAAACACCAAAAATTTAATAAAATCATAAATGAATAGATCTCGAATTTATATAAATTTAGAAATTTGAATGGGCTCAAACGGAGTTCGGATGCAAAAGATATGGGCTTTGGAAGATTGAATCTAAAGAAAACCCTAATTTTGGATTTAATAAGAATTTTTGAATTACTTCTATAAAGAAAAATAGGATTATTGCTCAATGCTGACGCCAGCGACAAATTTTTGAAAATAAAAGAATTAAAAGAAAATATGACATGTGGGACCCACACGTCAGTGAGATGGCTCACGGTGAACTAAGTTCACCGAGCTGGTTGGAACAAAGGTCGGTGGACCGTGCCACGCCTGCGCTGACAGAGCAGCCACGTGGGCGACACATAGGCTCGAGTGCTAATGTGGAAGCTGACGCGACTTGCCACATCAGATCGACGGCGGCGGCGCTCGAGAACTGAGGGTTCCGGCGATCGGCGGCCGCTCACCGGCGGGGAGTACTACCGGCGGGTAGCTGGCATTATTGCGAACTCGGTGATGTCCTTACCAACGCTCGGGGATCACGGTAGCGGCCGACGGTGAGCTCAGAGCGACGAAGAAGATTCGGTTGTTGTTGGATGGGCGCTCCGGTGATGCTTCGGCGGCGGGGAGGGGCGCACAAGGTAGCCCAAGCGATGCTGATCACAATGGTGCAGTCGGCGAGGCAAGGGCGCGATGGCAGTGACGCGCAATTGAAGAAAACCCATGGCGGTGGCAAAACCTAATTTCGCAAATGCAGCGGCGCTAGGGCTCTGGGGTGGAAGAGGGTGGCAGCTCTAGGATGCGGGGTCAAGGGCGAACCCTAGGGCGGCTTTTATAGGGCTTAGGCGTGACGAATTTGGAAGATCCCAAATCAAGTCCAATTTGGTTGCCAAACCAAAGTCCGGAATTCTAGGAGATAGAAACCGATCCGATGTTTGATTCCAACAGGAACGGGTGCGGGAGAGATAGAGCAAACGATCAGTGGTGTCGGCGCAAAGAAATCGGGTCGGAATCTTCTTTGTCAGACGGAGCTCAAGCTCTAGGCAATGGTGGATGATGGGTAGCAGCGCGAGGAAGACGACGCGGGGAAGGAGACGCTGTGGTGGGACCAACTCGTCAGTGAGGCGAAGCGGTGCGGCGCGGGGCGGCGGAGACCGACAGGTTGGGTCCACAGTCACCGAGGAGAGCGAACGCGCGTGGGAGTTGGACCAGGCTGCGACGTGGGAGAGAAATGGGCCGCCGGGGTTGGGCTGGACTGGAATAGTAGTTGGGTTTCGGCCCACTACTGTTTTGGGAAAATAAAATAGATTTTCCTTTTTAATAAATACTAAAAATCCAAATAACAATTAGAAAATAACAAATAAACTTGGAAAAATTCCAAAAAAAATCTAGAAAATATATCTAACACATAGAATCCAAATAAAATAGTTTTGACAATTGTTGATGTTGGGATTAAGTACATTAAATTATTTTGATATTAAAAGTCCATATTAAGCTCTAAAGAAAATCAATAAAAATTCAAATGGTGAATTTTTCGACTTGTAACTATTCGAAATATTTTTAAAGCTCAGAAAATTGGGATGTTATACTCGTGTGTTGTTCACTTCCGAGTACGCTGGTCCAAGGAACGGTTTCGACAACACTGATCGAAGGAACGATTTTGACAACACTAGTCGAACGAAGGGTTTCAACAACACTGGTCGAAAGAAAGGCTATGACTATCTAGTCGAAGGAAACTTCGACTACCCATTCGAAGGAAACTACGACTACCCATTCGGAGGAATCTACGACTATCTAGTCGGAAGAAACTACGACTACCTAGTCAACAGAAACTACGACTATCTAGTTAGAGGAAGCTACGACAACCTTATCGAAACTACTACTATCTAGTCGGAGGAAACTACGAGTATCAAATGCAACAGTGACGGCGCTCGACTACAGCTCGTCGGCGCTACGCTGCCACGACGAGCTACGCGAATGTGCACAAAAGGAAGAGGAGATGACACTGAACCTTAAGAGATACCTTATGATGGCAGAGCACAACGGAGTGGCCGGTGGTGAAGGAAAAGGCGATGGCGAAGAAAAAGGCAGCGGTGAAGTACAAGTTCTAGTGGCGATGGTGCTCCAATGATCCTCTAGTGAAGAGGAAGTACGCCTGAGGTAGAACACAACGCAGCGAAGCTCCCAGTGTGGACGATGACATCAAAGACCAACGGACAGCGGGGCAATCAGCGACGCTAGGGCTGGCGGCGGAGAAGCTTCGGCTTCGATTTCAGCAAAAAAAGAAATGAATAGCGTGGCCGTGTGTGCAGGGGCTGGTGTGAGGGGATAAATGCAAAGGCAGTGCCCACTTTTATAGGGCAAGGAGTAGCCGGAACGTCGAGGACGTGCTCGGGCGATACTGGCCGATGCGGCGGCGACAAGTAAATCGAGTTAAAAAGGAGAATAGTCGATTGAGTGCGGCCGGGAGTGAAGTGTGATCATGGCGAATAATTGCGCATGATCTCGAGTGGAAACAGACAATTCAATGCAGTCTAATCGATCGGATCGGGTGGCACTTTGCTTCGGCTGAAGGAAGATGAAGGGTGATGACAGGGATGACAGGTGGGGTCGGACGGAAGAGAGGGAGATTGAAAGAGATAGAGAGATAGAAGAAAGGGGTGGTCGACGGCGCGAATGTGAAGAAAAGGCCATGGCTAGGAAGCTAGGCTAGAGGTGCGAAAAGAGAAGATGGGCTGAAGGGATTCGGCCAAGATTGTTTTGGAATTTTAATATTTTAAATAATTTAGATAAATTAATTAGGTTTTAGAAAATAGTAAATAAAGTACACAAATTATGGAAAAATTCACAAAAATTCCTTGAGATATTTTGGACTTAAATAAAATATTTTGAGCTCATAATTGGTAATTATTTTTTGCACATAATTTATTTGGCTTTAAAATTATTATTGGAAAGTTTTAAAAAAATTCAAAAAATTCCAAAAAAATTAAATTTTATTTTCAATTACAAAAAGAAATTTGGGTTGTTACAATTATACTTGTCAAACAATTAACCAAGTTCAAGCCATTGAAATCAATTAAGGTGTAAAGCACTCTTTATCATATTTACTCATGTGTTGTGTAGCTTTGATCATGACTGGTTATAATTCCTTTACCAAATTTGAACTAAAGCATGACATGGCGGAATACTGTGACTAGATTGATTATAATTATTACTTTGTGATGTTCATCAATAAGGATTGGCTTGGTTGTGATTTTTATTTTAAATCTTGACTTTGATGCTCATATGTATCTTATTGCAATATTTTTATGTTCACTCAATTTGGCATGTTATAAAAGGAAAAAAAATGAGAAAGAGAAAATGAAAAGATGTTTGCTTCAAGCGTACCATACATACATGTGTGTGTGTATATGTATATGTATATATATATATAAAGGGCACAAAAGTGTTCAAATGACAAGAAGTATGCTTTAAGCATGCCACAATTGAAAAGAAGTATGATACAAGCATGCCACCATTGAAAAGAAGTATGCTACAAGCATGCCACATGCTTAAGACTTGAGTTGGAGTAATAGGTTGTTACATGAGAATGCTAGCTCATCTAGATTTAAAATTTGCCTCATTTTTAGGCTTTAACTTTTCTTTGTGACATCTCATTATGCTCATTATAATCGGGGTGGTCATTGTTGAGATGCTTGTCAGTAATTCTAAAAGACTTCTTTTGACATTGCTATATAGTATATGACTTTATATGATCTAGATAGCTCTACTAAAAAGATAGATTGGTCAATCTATTGCGCAGTGACTTGGATAATCTACAAAGTTTCTCGATTTTTACTCTACATGCTTGAGATTTTTCCTTCTCTGAAGTTCTTGATGATTACATTGTCAAAGGGGGAGAAAAATTAGAGAAATTTGCTTCAATCTTCCCCCCTGTGTTGAGGGGGAGCTTTGAAACTTTCTTTGTTTTGTTTCTTTCGAAATTCAACTCAACTTTTGTTAAGTGTTGTCAATGCATTCATCAAGGGGGAGATATTTAGACCATGTGGACTGGTCGTAGACTTTGCGACAATGAATAATTGACGTTTGGGTTGAATTGACATTTGTGGTTGTGAAAATTTCAGTTGTTCATTTTCAGTGTGAGTGGTCGAATCATGCCTTGTATTGGGTGGTCTAATCAGTGATACTCAATGATCCCTTTCGACTGAACTCAGAGTACTGTAGCTCCAAGTGTTGAGTGATATAGTTAGAGTACCGTAGCTCCGAAGATTGTATCTACGAGTACTGTAGCTCCGAGTACCGAGTGATAGATCTCCGAGTGTTGTAGCTCTGAGTACTGAGTAATGTACCCAGTCGTAAGTCGAGGTGTGTACCGAGTACGAAAGCTACAGTGACTAGTCAATGGTCGAAGCTATAGTGACTGGTCAATGGTCGAAAGCTACAGTGCCTGGTCGATGGTCGGTAGTCGTAGGCTTTGCGATCTATAGTCGTATGCTTCGTGATCGGTAGTCGTCGGGTCATAGACGTGACTGTGGTCATCTTCAAGTGTTTCAATACTTGTTTTCTTGATACGAGGTCATAGACCTCACGATCGGACCGATTTTACGTCGATTGCTTCAAGTGTTTCAATACTTGTTTTCTTGATAAATGAGTACCTTGAGTACTTCCTCTTTAGTATTCAACTTGATTACCCTCATATAATCAAGAGAAAAGAAAAGAATCGATGAAAGAAACCGGTGTATAATCATAAGTTCGATTCCACCGATTTCTAATTTTCCTAGAGTTTTCTCGAGTTGTTTTTATAAAAGCTAGAATTTAAGGTCATGGATGATCTGATTCATGTTTATTGATAAATGAGTGTGTTATAGTTGATTTGCTCTTGGGAAAAGTTGATCAAAAGATCTTGTTGTATCATCCCAACAGAGAGCAACCCATTTTGGCACTTCTCAACCAGAATCAAACCAAAAACCAAAATATCAAAAATCAAGCCTTAACGAAAGAAAAGAACAGAGAGATGAACAAGAATGTAAACAAGAGATTTTTCATTCCTTGCATCAATTGATTACAGAGACACACACAGAGGAATAATTACAAAGAACTCAGTTCATCCTTTCCCTCTCCATCTCAAACAACCAAAAGTCACAAAGCAAAACAACCTCTCCAAAGGCTCTTTAGAAAAAGCTAACCCTAATCCTCTTTTTCAAAGTCACCAAAACAACCAGGCCTTCACCTCTATTTATAGCCCTTGGCTAAAGGGTCTCCAACCCGTTACGCCGACTAGACCCTAACGGATCCCGCTTCCACTTGTGCCGCCTTACGAAATTCCCCTGTCGCCCTTTGTGCACCTTCTGGAAGGTCCCGCGTTCCTTGTTGTCCACGACTCGCAACCACCTCGAGTGCACGCCGTCTTCGACACACCTTGACCGTTCTGACCTCAACGCCGCCTGCGTCTAGTCCGGTCTCCACGTGTCTCGCCATGACTCCGCCTCGACGTCCTGCAACCAGCACAAACAAGAAACACATCACATAGCATTGCTCTAGATACTTGAATCAACATTTGCAGTATACTCAAAACCATTCATGAACTTAAAATCAAAACTATGCACTCACTGCTCAGTTCTGCGCACAAACGGAAGTTCCGATTTCACCAAGGCGGAAGTTCCAATGATCGGAACTTCCGCACTCCCAGGGCGGAAGCTCCGCACAATACCAAAACATAACACATTGGTCAGGTCAATTGGAAGTTCCGCTTTCCCAGGGCGGAGGTTTCGATGATCGGTACTTCCGCATTCCCAGGGCGGAAGTTCGCGCAATCTGAGAACCACAACAAGAAGAATAAGAACGAGAGTGAATCAAATCACAAAATTTTCAACAACAAATCAAATTCTATGGTCTCTGTGTGTGATATGATATTAGTCAAGCTAGAGAACTTGTGCTGGGAAATGTTCTTTGATCTTTGCATGTGTAGGTTGAGCGTGGAGACGATCATGGTCGAAGACAAGGAAGACCAGAACTAGGATGGGGAAATCTAAGGTTCAAGTGGTCATGGATGTCACGAGGTGTTCATGCTTATGCTGTGGCACATGGAGAGTAAAGGTGAATGCATGATGCGTGGTCGAAGCTACAGGAGGTGCCGTCCTGGAGGCTTCGACGCATGAGGAGTTTTGGAAGGCGTTCATAACTGGAAGGTTTAGAGATTTTGGAAAACCCAGGATTTGAGGGGTTTTGGGTCTCTTGATTTTTGGAAGAGATAGGATTATGTGTCCGTGTTGATAAGGACACGGTTTAGAGCCCTAGCATATAAATGCCGAAGAGGTTAAGAGTAATATAGTACTTTGGGGACTTTTGAGGCTTTCGGCGATGGCTTTTGGAGAAAGTTTTTTTGGTATTTTCGTGCTATGGGTTGAGGGGTGCCGTGAGAGCACTTTGTAGCTACAGAACATGATTGAGTAATAATAGATCATATTTATTCCAAAAAAGATTAGTCATCTCTACCAACGTATGCTCATGATTGAGTAATAATAGATCATATCTATTACAAGAAAGATTAGTCATCTCTGCCAGCGTGTGCTTCTGGACTTTGTGTTCGACTTGTTCTCATTCATCGTCTTCTGCATTTTCTTCTATCTTCGACCAGCGCTTGTGTTGATCAGTCTTCGACTTGTTTTTATTCCGAGCGGTCTTCTACTTGTTCTCATTCCAAGCAGTGCATGAGGTTCCGAAGTCTTTGGACGGAAGAAATCTGATTGACAACCTCTTTCGACTAGGTGGTCAAAACTCCAGTTGATCTAGTCGTCTTCATTGTCTTCGACTATGTTATATTTGATTGTCAGTTGAATCCAATGCAGATCCTCTTGGATAAGTCGTAAAGGAAGGCACTACAATCATTCACCCCCTCTAATTGTCATATCCGATCCTACATTAGCTCTTATGAATTTCTTACAATCCTGACACGGAAACCGTTCATATTGTATTGCATATTAAGTGTGGCACTACTGAAGATTCTTGGGATCAGATCTAAAACCAGCATTTGGTTATAGGATCGCATGAATCTTCTGCTTTTACACCAGGGAGTAAAGAACAAGCACATAACTTACTCCATAATAGTTGGCAAACACTGACTAGCATGTTATTCCTTTCTTTAGGTAACAGTTGTGCCTTTGCTTGGCTAATGTTCTTCAGTGAATTAGTTAGCTAGATACATTCATCGAGAGTTCCAAGACCACACTAAACAACCTTGAAGGATTAACTTCTTTCCTGAAAAAGGTTATAAATCACTAGATACCATCATTCAATTCAACCAAAGGCACTCAATTCAGAAGGGAACTGCTACACAACTCTATACCGTTCGAAGCACTTCCAACAATATAGCAAAGTTTTATGGAGTTTTAATATATTGCAACAAGTTTTATGTAAGTTTCAACGACGCAAAAGTTTTATGAAAGTTTTAGTTTTAAACGGTCGAAGTTTCAAGAAGGTTTCAACAAAAGTTTCAAGTAGATTTCATCAAGTTTTGCAAAAATTTGAAGTTCTAAAATCTTTTGAGGAAGTTAAAAAAAATTCAAGTAAAAGTTTCATCCTTGTTTCATGAAATCTCACTTGGTTTAAGAGAGTTTCAAATAGTTTCCAAAAATTTCAGTGCATTATGAGAGTGTTTTCAACGTGCTTCAATGAATTTCAAATGAAAACTTATCCTATACAAAAAAACAAGATGAAAATACGTGATACTTTCTATGAAACTTCATGAAACACATATGAATTTGTTTCATCCAGTTATTTTGGATTAAAACTTGATGAAACACGATGAAACTTGGGATGAAAACTTCATAAAACTTAGTGAAAATTCATCAGACTTGGGATGAAACTTCATAAAACTTAATGAAACTATATGAAACTTAATGAAATATGGTGAAGCTTGGAATGAAACACGATGAAACTTCATGAGACTTGTGATGAAACTTTATAAAACTTAATGAAACACTATGAAACTTCATGAGACTTGGGATGAAACTTAATGGAACTATATAAAACTTGATGAAACACGATGAAACTTGGGATGAAACTTAATAAAACTTCATGAGACTTAGGATGATACTTTATGAAACACGATGTCACTACGGAAAACTTGTCTTATACAAAAAAGATGAAACTGCATGAAACTTGGAATGAAACTTAATGAAATATGTCCCAGGAAAAACTTCCAAAATTCTGCTTGCTTGGTTGCTGATTAGACCTGTTTGATGTGTGTGCTTCAGATCTTGGCATCTCCGACCACCGAGCGTGATCCCGACGTAGAGGTACGACTTGAAGAGCATGAGGCCGCCCGACGGAGAGCACGAGGCTAGGAGGCATGGCGGCGAAGGGCACAAGGTTGACGGCATGGGAGAGCCAGAAGGACGACATGGCGGCACCCTGGGTGGAGCGATCGGTGCGGAAGCCAACGAGCCAGGGCGTGGGCACCACGTGGCGGCGGCGGCGCCCCACCTAGCGTAGATGCACGCGGAAGCAGACGCGGTCGGTGTCGGAGGGGAGGATGGTGAAGACGTCGATGGGCCTGGACAAGGCCCTGATCTGGTCCAGGCTGTGAAGGTGCAGTGAGATGCCGCCGTGCATCCAGAGGATCCTGTCGTCCATGAGGGCGACGACGGGGAGACTATTGAAGCAGTCGGTGAAGAGCTTCCAGAGGAGGACGTTGTAGCGGCGCTTGCACTCGTTATAGAAGCCGAAGATGCGGTTGATGGAGACGCACTTGTGGTTGCCGCGGAGGAGGAAGAAATGCTCCAGGTACTTGAGCTTGTAGGCAAGCAGCAGGCAAATGGTCTGGATGCTCTGCTTCCCGTGGTCCACGTAGTAGCTGAGGAAGTTTCTGGGCCAAAAGATAAATATGAGTAGGGAGAGAGATTAAGTCACAGATGAGAGGATTGAATGGTTAGATGCTATGACATTGCAACGCTATAGCGTTGTATAGTATTTCTTAATCCAGAAACACGAGATAAATTAAACACACTTTTCAAATGCTGAATCAGCTTAGTACAAAAAGTGCTAGTACACGAGAACTTTTTTTAAAGATTAACTTTCCTAATTTTGTGATGTTTGATATGCAAAATATTCTAGCTTGAGTAGATCACTTTTATTGATTGGGAGGTCACCTTACCTAACACTATGGAGTATGGACTACACTTGATGTTAGATACCACGAGCTCAGCTTCCACCGGCTCTTCTCTCCACCTCACACGCCATGTGGCTGGCTGCCTTTGGCCCCACAGGCTGTCGCGCCACCCAGCTTAGTGCTGGCCAAATGGGCTGGGCTGGCCCAAGGCACGACATTGTAGGACCGGCCCAGGCACGGTACGACCCACACTGTTCATGGTCTATGTCGGCTTGCACGAGAGCTTGGGCTGTGCCTGGGCCACCACCATGGCACGGTGGGCTGGCCCGACACAGTACAAACAGTGTCGGGCCGTGCCGAGCACGAAAGACCTGGCCCATGCGACCCGGAGAGCATGGCGCCGCATGTTTGCGCTAGCGCTGAGGAAGAAGGGCGGGAGGTCGGGAGGAGGCCGGAGCGGAGAAAGAAGAGAGGCCGTTGTAGACGAGGAGGCACATTGGCGTTGGGGAGGAGGCGAGGCGGGGAGCCGAGAGGCGCGTCGGCATTAGCGTCGGTGTTGTTAACGAGGAGGCGAGGAGGTGGGTTAGCGTTGGTGTTGCAGATGAGGAGGCGGGGGCGCATCGGGCCGTCGGTGTTGCGAACGAGGAGGCGCATCGGCGTTGCGGATGAGGAGGTAAGGAGGCGGGAGACACGTCGGTGTAGGCATTGCGGACGAGGAGGCGTTGCGGCGAGGAGGAAGCTCAGCGGTGAGGAGGCAAGGAGGCGGCTGGGCGGCGACCGCCAACCAGCGAGGAGGCAGCGGGGCGGCGGCGAGGCGGCACCGGCCGCGTAGAAGGTCGTCGCGGCACTACTGGCAGCGAGCCAGCAAGGCCGGGGGGGAAGAAGGCGAGGGGACGGGGCGGCCGAGCCATGGCGTGCACATGGGCTGTGCCTGGCATGGCACGACCTGAAAAAATTCTGTCGTTGGGATTTTAGCCGTTTTATTTTGACCATTTTTTACCGTTGGGGTCTTTAAAAATAGTAGAAAAAATTCAAAAAATCCTGAATTTTTTCTATAAATAGCCACCATACTCCCCTCATTCAGCATCCCTTCATTCTCCATTCTCTCTTTGAAATTATGTTGTGTAAATTCAAATTCATGTTGAGCTAATTTGTCTAAATTCAAACAAATTATGCCAAAATTTGGTAAATTCAATTTTCAGCTGCAAGTCAGTGAAAGAGGTACAATACTATTTTTTGCATACTTTTATTGTTAGTGTTTGTTATGCTAAGATGAAAGTAGTAATAGTGTTAGTTTCAATTTTACAGTTTTTTTTTGGACAGTTCTTACAATAGCTTTTCTCTTGGTGATTACGGACTTTCACCAGAGGAAATTACGTCTATGGAGGTGTCTGCCGCTACCTCAAGCTAACCGGAGGTTTCACCGGAAGTTTTGTCATCAGGCTCCATGGTAGCATCAGGCTCCCGACATCCGGAGTAAGGAGATTGAGACTGTCTACATCGAGAGTGTAGGAGAATTTTGATAGGACAACCAAGCAAGATGCATCGGGAAATGAGGTACCATATGCTATTTGTAAAATTTATCACAATGAATTATCTGCAAAGTCTACAGGTGGAACGGGACACTTACAAAGACATGCTACAAGATGTAAGGCGAAGCAAGGATTGGTGATGAGGCAGACGCAGCTACAATACAACCCCGACGGTACAGTACGTAGCTGGGACTACGATCCTCAGGTAGCCCGCCAATCTCTCTGTCATTTAATTACTTATGAGGATTTACCGTTAGGCTTTAGCGAGTCTGCTTCTTTCCAAACTTACATTAAGACTGCACATAATCCTAGATTTTCTTCTGTTTCTAGACAGACAACAACTAAGGATCTAATAAAATACTACAATGATTGTTGTAATAAAATAAAAGAACTATTTACTATGTGCACATTTTTTGTGGCCCTGACCTCGGACATATGGAGTGGTCAGGCTAGAGAGGATGACCTTAGTGTGGTTGCGCATTATGTTAATGGCGATTGGGTAATGGAGAAAAGGATTATAGCTTTGAAATTGATTGATGTAGCACACACGAGGGAAAATATTACGAACTGTATTATCAAAGTCGTGGAAGATTTTGGTCTTAAAGACAAAATATTCATAATTACTTTAGAGAACGCCGCTTCAAACTCTAGGGTCATAGACATTCTTACTCCAGTGTTGAGTACATACGGATTCCTTCTTGTTACATCAACGATGTGTTTGTCATATTATCAACCCTATAGTCAAATGTTGTTTGAAGAGGTTGAGTCCGTATATTGAAGCTTTTCACGACATGATTTATTTCTTGAATAATTCTAACGTAAGATTAGCACAATATAAGAACTTCTGCAGGGCAATGGGTGTACGTCGAATTTTTTTTGGTTTGGACATGGAGGTAAGGTGGAACTCTACTTACCTCATGCTTAAGAGTCTTTCACCATACAAGAGTATTTTTTTCTGTTTTTATTCAAATGCACTATCAGAGTGCTGACATAAGTATACTATTGATTTAGCAACATTGGTTCATTGCTGAGAAGATAATAGGGTTTTTATAAAAAAATTTATGAGGCCATTGTTGCTTTGTCCGCTGTGTACTATCCAACATCTTCTATAATCATGCATACTATTTTACAGATTGCCACTCAATTGAAAATGTATGAAAATGATATAGTTTTACGCGATGCTATTGTTTCCATGAAATATAAATACCTTAAATATTTGAGAGAAATCCCTTACCTATATGCATTTGTATTTCTTTTAGATCCTAGGGGTAAACTCTATGCATTTGGTAGTGTACTTGAACTTCTTAGTGATGCTACAGGGCTAGACTATACTGACTATTTTGCAGAAGTTCGTTCTTGGTTACACGAGGTTTGCCAAAAGTATGAAAATAAGTTTCGGAGAGTTCAGTCGCAACAACCTCTAGTAGCCCCAGCCTCAAGTAGCAAGATAAATATGTGGGCCAAGATTTTCGGTGCATCTTTCTCCAGGTCTAGATCTTCTTCTTCTTCTAGTACTTCTACACCATAGCCTGCTCAACCAAGACCCACAAGGAACGGGAAACTATCCACCTATCTAGGCAGCGATATGGTGGATTTCAACTCAGAAAGCTTCGAAATCTTGCAATGGTGGCAAGTGCATAAGCTAACACATCCCGTGCTATTCATACTTGCACATGATGCATTAACTGTTCCTGTCTCGGCGGTTTCCTTCGAGTCTGCTTTCAGTCTCTCTGGAAGAATATTGGAGAAGAGAAGAACAATTCTCACAAGTGAGATGGTGGAGATACTTCTATCTGTGAAGGACTGAGAACAAGTTGATTCACGAACACAACACTCTTTGGAAAATCCAGAGTTGTCGGAGGTGTTCGCAAATATGTACTTAGACAATGACACCGATACATAGAACAAAGATATATCATGTATGTAGAATTGTAGAACTATAGGTTGTACTTGTTTTTTTCCTTGCCAAGGTTTTCTATTTGAGTTTTTTACTTGACGAAGGTTTTAACGAGGCAGTCAGTTGCATATTAATAACGCTCTTTATTACATTTTCAATATGATTGTCTCATTTTTTTCAATTTTCATGTCTACTTCTGAATTCTACATATTTTCCTATTTTTTGAATTTTTTTATTCTAACGGACCAAACTTGGCTCGATGGGCCAAACGTGCTCTACTCGGGCGTGCCTAGGCCAGCTCTTCGGTACGTAGGCCAGCCCAACACAACCCATCTAGTAGTCGGATTAGAATGAATAGTATCTAAATAGAACGTGTCGATTGTACTCGTACCGTGCCGTGCCAGCTGCCCATTTGGCCAATCTGACCCAGCTCGACGCCCTCACCACTTCCCTACACCAGGTGCACATACGCCGCAGGGCTCCACCACCCCGACCCCCTCCTTCCTCCTCCGCTTTATATGCTCCCGCGTACACCTGACACGGTCACACCTCACTCTCTCTCTCTCTCTCTCTCTCTCCTCCCGCTCTCGACTCGCCAGCTCATCACTTTCCTCATCGACGCCTCGAAGCCTCGCGAGCCCTAACCCTAGCCATGGCCAGGGAGGCGTCGGCCTCCGCGCCCGCGCCCGCGCCAGACACGCCGCAGTCTGGCGGCGGCGGCGCGGCGGGCGGCGACACGCCGCGCCGCCGCCGCCAGCGCTCCCGCTCGGACCCACTCCTCATCGTCTGCCGTTGCTTCAACGTCGTCACGGCCGCCACCTCCGCCCTCTGCGTCGCCGTCAACGTCCTCTCCGCCGTCCATTCCTTCCGCGCCGGCGCCGACGTAAGCCGCTTATTAGTCCCCCTTCCAGCCCTTCTTAATGGGGTAGCCTCTTGAGGTAACGCACGGTTACGAGCTGATTTGGTGCGCGTGGGGTTTCAGATATTTGGGGGCATATTCCGGTGCTACGCGGTGGTGATCTCGCTGTTCGTGGGCGTCGTCGAGACCGAGTGGGGATTCATCATGAAATTCTGCCAGGTTCGCTTCGTTCCGCCTTGCCAGCCATTTCCCTCGATGTACATTGTAATATGGCATGATTAGGTTGCTAAACGCGTAGATTAATTAGGTGATTGCTTGTATTGTCTAATTCGAGCTGTTTTATGGATAAATCTAAACTATGTAGTGTACGATGTGATTAATTTTGCATTTGAGCCTCCAAGTCTTGCTTATTCTGCTTGATCCACACAATTATTTTTTGGGTACCATGGGCTGATTGCAGATTTGTGCTGCGTGGATGGATGCCGGTATTTTAATTGGTTTTAGGTATTTGTTGTGTTTAGCAATGCAGATAGTTTCATAAATTTAGGTGACTATATGTGCTTTTCTGATGTCATGTCATATTATCATAAATGATCTGATTGGTCTTTTAAGGTCACGTACAATGGGTTTACATCAGCTATCTATAGCTTCTACCACGTATGATTTAAGCTGACGTGGATGAAAGAGAATGAAGAGAGGGAAATGTGCTGTCTACAATCCTGTAACCGACTCAAGGAAAGTATTTAAAAATTGTGTGTTGCCTGTAATCCTGTAGCCGACTGTATCATCACAACTCATTGTATAAGCTGTCTTTAGTGTTATCTACATGTGAAATGGAGAGTTGCTATAGCCAGTAGCTGTCTGTACCATTGTGCATACCCTAACTGTTTTTGTCAGTAAATATTAATTGATTGTCCTTTAGTTTTTTTACTCATGGGTTGGATCTATGTAATTTAATTGTCCATGAATCAGGTGTTATTTAGCGGCGTTGGCTTAAAATTTTGATAATTGTGTTGGCCTTTTTAATTTAGTAATGTTTATACCTGTTAATGTGACTAGATATTCGAGTACTGGCCTGCAAGAGGAATGCTACAGATCTTGTAAGTGTTTTGGATGAGCATATGTTTCTACTCTTATTATGTTTCCAAAATTCAATTTCTCAGTTTGTGCATATTTATTAGAATATACAATTTGTGCAGACCACTTAATGCATATGCTTGGTGTCATCTAAAGCTCATCCAGATCGTACCTTTAGATTTGGTAGTTTTTTTTTTCATTTTTCAAATTGGGTGGTTCATGAAAACAAAAAAGTTAGCTGTTATAAGATATATAAGATAAATATGTAGTTGCTTATTTTGCAAACACTCTGTCAGCGTAGCCATGAGATATAGAGAAAACAACACAAAACAACTTTCTTCATGAACCCGACCCTAAGTTGGATGATGATATGTGTATACCATATTAGTGCTATTGCTATATTAAGGTCAGCTATGAGTAACTCTAACCTTCACCATATTGATACCATCCTATGACATATAAGTGCTTTATTAAGGTTAGTTTTGTACAAGTCTATCATCCTTCCAGTGCATCGTGGTCCTCACATGTTCAGAGTCGCATGCATGCATGAACTAGAGATTGCCTATGTTAGCATGCATTGTTGTGACTTGCGAGAATACTATGCCTATCTAGGTTTCGAGACATATTAATGCATCAAAATAGTTTCAACCAGGGTGATTATAAGTGCAAGAACAATATTAAGTGTACACACTTGAGTGAAATGTTTTAGGGAACTGAGATGAGAAAATTTGGCAATTCAGACCATGAATTCAAAGTAAAGTTCTTATCATCCAGCTGGTATTCACCATATTGACGTCGTCACATTCACAGCACATGCACCAAGAACTATCACAATTGCATGCACCAGCTGCACCATAAATGCTGGGATCATGAGCATTTTAATTTTAAGTTTCTTGTCTGTGAGAAGTGCCATAAACAGAAACAGGGGAACATATCCTATGCACACACGGGTGTTGGTGCACCCATGCACTCCCCCAACCATGCACACAGCGATACATGTTCCTAGTAATTATTCTTGCTCTATGTTGAAATGTATTCCATGTCTATTCCTCTGGTGAACTCATTTTTCCTTTGGTTCCTGACAGCGTCGCTGTCATGACAAAGGCATACCCAAATGTTGAAAGGGGGGATCTGATTTTGCTTCAGGACATTGCCAGCTATCTGCTACTTGCATGTGGATTGATCTATATAATCTCGGTGAGTCAGAGAATTCTGTGTTTACACACTATGCAACAGCCTTTCTAATTCTAAAATTTAAACATGATACTGTCTGACGTCTGGATGTCAAATCTGGTAGCAAAAACTGATGCCTTATAATTTTCAATCATTTGTTGTTTGGGAAAATTACCTCAGTAACTACTGGAGCTTGAATGACTAGATAGTAGATAGCGTTATGAACCAGTTGAAAACTTGAAATACGGTCTCAAATTTTCTCTTATAAGCACTAGTAAGAGATATTTCCTCTAACAGTCATGAATTTATCCCTAACCAGGCATGTCTATTATAGCAGACTAGCAAAGTATGATCCTGCGATGCACAATGGAACAAATGATCAACATTGCCTTTTGTTTATATTGCACAGCCACATTTTTGTTATGTGCACTAAAAGCTTTTAACATGTAGGGGATATTGTGCCTTGGTGTCTTAAAGCGTTCTAGGCAGCAGAAAGCAACATCACGAGAGCAAGCAGTCAGGGATCTGGAGGTGAGTACGTGGTCCCTATTTTTCCTATTAATGGCATTCAATCTTGAGTGTGTGTGGTTGTAGGTTTTTCTTTGGTTCTTGCCTGAATTTACTCAAAATGCCTTAGTTTGATACTTTGATCTTCGGTTACTGTGCATTTTTTATGCATAAATGTGTAGATTCCTCCATTAGTCCATTACGAATTGTTTTTCTTTCCATTTACAGTTCAGGAAAATCTGTAGATAAAAACCAAGTGTGTTTATAACCAAAATATGCAAACCCAACATTTGAAGAGGGTGACCTCTTTTCCAGCTCAAAGAAGGGCTGATGGCCCTGTTTTGCCGTACTTATCTTTGTTAAGGTTAGAATATGAAGGAATTCTGATTCGTTCTCTGGTATGACATCAAATAAAACATGTGCTCGCAAGAGAACCCATATCCATTAATAAAGGGAGGATACACACCACTGTTTTCCATTGATCAGGGTCGGGCATTTGTCTGTTGCATACTGTTTTTTCCACCGCCCTTGCCCTTCCCTTACTACTTGCTGCTAAAATTGCTTCGTAGTTTCCATGTTAAGGGCTTAAGGCTACAGTATACAAGTATAATTTCGTTCCCTACCCCATGGTTATCTGTTGATCATTCCTCAATTTCGGTTGGTGTTTCAGGAGCTGGAGAAACGGAGAGAAGAACTTGAGGCACTGTTAATTGCTGAGAGGTCTGAGACGGTCTGAAGACTCTGACCACAGTGATGAATGATCTAACATCTCTTGTTCGGTGTAAACATTGTTGTTCCTGCTGTTTGCGTGCTGCTTGTTCGTGGTCATCGATCTGTCATCCAAAACCATTCTCGTTGAAGTATCTCTTCTTCCTGTAAGTATGAACGATTGAACGTTTGCTAATTATTTTAACAAGTTTACAGATAATCTGGACCAAGTTCGTGCTGTGTTTACTATCATCTTCTTTGTCACACCCAGATTTTTATCTTGCTAACTTCACGCGGTTAATGGACAGGTGTAGCGGTTTTCCTCTGGATTTCTGCTGAATTCTTGCTTTCTGATGTTTCGTTGCATTGCATGATTTGCGTAGATGCGTCGGCTGGGATTATTTTGTTTCCGTTAGATTATGTTATATAGACCGTAGGTCTTATGTAATTGAGTTTTTTTTTTTCTTCTCATTTAGTCTCCTTTTGAAACAAAATACCCACATGAACGAATGACTAAAATGGCACCCTAACTGCGCTTAATTGCCACGGAAGCCAGCCCTGTGTTGTGATCCTGGACTGTGGCACGTGACCTGTCACGTTTTCAATCTATGCACGTTCTCGCTGCGGACTGGCGCATGTTCTGACCACGAACTGGTGCCACCGCTCACTGGGACCGTGGCATGTGGCTTTTGTAGCAATTTAGCGTAGTATGGGTGCAGTTTTTGTTATTTTGTTCGAGTGGGTATATGGCCTTCGTAGCAATTTAGCATAGTATACCCACTCGAACTATGTAATTTTTGTTATTTCGTTTGAGTGGGCTAGTTTTGCTATTGTAAATACAAAAATATGTTATTTTAGCCGAAGACTAGCGTAACGTGGTTATTGTTGTCTTATGTGTGATATGTATGCTGATGGGACGTGTGTTCGTCTCTCAAGTATGTATGGATGCTAAATAATTTGCTAGAATTAGTGTAACTGTAGGGGTCCGTGCTTCCTTAACAGCCGGGGGCGGACTCAACTGCGTTCAACTTTTTTTTGCAAAAAAAGCAGTATATATAAGGTATAATAACTGTATATACTAGAAATTAGGTTAAATCAATATGTAATATTCTCAAAAGCCTATTCCATTGGCACCTCACTCGTAGCCTACTCGGCACTCATATAGCCCACCAAAGCCAAGATATTCCATATTTAGCCACTGCTTCAGCTTTCCTCTACAATGACTCAGCCTAATATCTCATGGCCTATTTATCGGTAAACCCTAACTCGGTCTCTCTTTCTCTCGATCTCACATCTCTCTCAAAGAAACACACACGTACGCAGCCTTGCCCTTGCGCCTTGTGGGCTTGCGGCGACGGTGGCAGGTTGCGACTTCGCGTCGAGCGGGAGCGGCGAGCAGGTGAGTGTGGTAACTGGCGGCTGCGGTAGCCTGGGAGAAGGGGAGGAGCATTGCGGTGTCGCTGCGGCCTGCTCGCCTACTCTGAGCGCAGCGGCCAGAGGGGTGGGCCGGTCGGCAAGGCGAGGCGTGGTGGAGGCGGTCTGGCGATGGACCGGAGCTAGCGAGTAAGGTGAGCTGTGAGCGGGGTTAGCCGGTGACGGTGACGCGACAAAGTGCATGGGCATGGCCATCTGGGTGACCGAGCGACTGAGCCGACGAGCCCTAACCCCAAGCACAGGCCAGAGTGGAGACTAAGCCAGTGAGGTGGGGTATGCAATCCCTAATCCCTAATTCCCAAATGGCCAAACCGGTTTGAAAAATGAATTGTGGTTGATGAATCTTGTATTTATGTAAATAATAGATCTTAGAGTTTTGAAAAATGTACATAGTAGTTCATATTATCACATTATTGGCTAACACCAAAATGAAGCATTAGATTGCTCTCATGAAATTTAATCTTGTATAAACATATTATACTTTGAAAACTTTCAAGTATGCATGTGGAGTTCTCATTGGATAGGAAGATTCTTAAGCAATAACAAGCTAATTGTAGCAGATAATAGAATATCTAGACCATTTTCAGCCAAATCAACTAAGCTTTCAGCTCAGCTGAGAGCACGCATGTAACATCCTAGTTTTTCGGAGTCTTTTTGAAGTTTTAAAAATTAAAATGAAACGTTTGAATTTTATTGAATTAATTAAAGCTTAAATTGATATGTCAGAAAATAAAAACATTTTAAATGAATAACTCAAAATTCAATTAATTTCAAAATTGCTTATTGGAATTCTTCGTAATCTAAGAGTTTTTTTATGGAATTTTCTTGAATTTTTTAAATTTATTTTATTTTTTGTTTTTCTTCCGCCTCTGACTGGCTGCTTGCCTATGCCGTCGCCTTCTTGCCCATGCTCGCACCGCACTGCGGCGCCCTTGCGCCCATGCCCATGCGCCCATCCCGCCGCCTCGCTCTACGATGAGCTCGCCGCCGATCCCCATGCCATCTTGCCTCTTTCCCTATTTAAGCGCCACTTTTCACCTCTACCTGCCCATCCCACGCGTGCCCTGGCTCTACGATGAGCTCGTCGCTCGAGTCCCCCATGCCATGCTGCCCCCTTTCCCCTCTATTTAAGCAGTGCCGCCCGCGTCAAAAGTTTCACCTCTACCTCCTCTCTCAAAGCCCCAGGTTATCGCTGCCGCATTCATCTTCGAGCTCGCATGATTTCGTCGAAGAAACAGTGTGCCGCAGCAAGCTTCATCTGTGCGTTCCGTCGCCGTCGTTGATCCTACGGCCACATCGTCACAACCAACGGGGTTTGCATCGTCGCATTCTACACCGTGCTCCCGTCTTCGAACCCCCAAGATTGCCAGACCGTCATCACCCCTTTCTCCTCCAACTCCGGCCGCGCCACCCTCCTCTTGATCTCGCTTTCGGAGAGCCTTCTCGCCTCCCCAAGCGCGTCACACCATGTTCTAGGTGCTCCTCATCCGATCCCCTCTCTTCGAGCCAACTCTCAACCACCGAGGTGCCCCGCCGCTGTTGGTGCTCTTCTTCGCCACCGGTGTCCGTTAAATCACCCCTTTCTTTCTTCTTCGGCCTCTGCTTGCCCCGTCTTGATCCCCTCACCGTATCCACGCCCATGCTCGCTTTGGTTTTCCCCGAGCGCCTTTGCTCGATGTTTCCACCGCCGCCCGAACCATCTTCGCCGCCGTTGCCGTTGTCATCATCGCTGCCTCCCCGTCGTCGCCCTTGTCGAGCCACCACCACCCTTGTGTCCCTCTCTTTCTCGGGAACCCATTTTCCCCCTTGCCGGCGACCGCCGCCTCTCCTCTCGTCAGCACCGCCGCCATCTGTGCTCTGCTCTTCATTTCTTCTTCTGTAACTATGGAGTCTCTTGCATGTGGGACCTCCATGTCATACACAGAGCACATAGCCTTCCTCACTTTCTCTTGATTCTTTAACTAGCATGTGGGCCATGAATGGCATCCTCTCAATCTTTGCTTCGCTTTGTAAAGAAAGAAAACAGACAGCATTTCGTGAGAATATTCCTTCCATTTTTTGATTTTCTATAATTTCTTGTGATTGTAAACTTCCAGACATTCGTTATCCTTCGTAAGAACTCTGATCCTGTCGATTCCTGTTTCTAATTTCAACTAAATTCAGTGTCTTTCTTTTGGTTCTTATTTGATAATTTTTGGATTTTATTTGGAATTAGTGTATTTATTTGTTTTATTTTGCACGTATAGATTCCGGCATTTTCCAAAGCATTCCTGTACCTGTCTGCCGAGGCAACTCAAACCTTCAACGAAGGCAAGTCATAGACCTTTAATCATATCGTACCCTATTTTTTATAAAATTATATTGTTTTATATCAACATGCATTGCTAATTTTATAATGACTGTTTTCAGGAATAATTAAAGACATATTCGACATTGTGCCACCTTGAATACTTGCAATTGACATGTACCCTTGGATACCATAGGTTGGGTTAATATTAGTTGGACATATTTAATTACCAACATGGGTGCGTATTATGCTTAGCCATGCTTTACTTGTACGATGGGATTCATGATCACATGTTCATAAATGATTAAATTTGACTTAATAAAATATGGAATCGTGGCGTGTCCACTGTTATTAAAATTTATTGTGTCATAGAAAGGGTTGTCATTTGATCGGGATTAAACCAAAAATGATTTCATACTCAGACGATTGATCGTGCAGTAAAGAGGATGATTTTGGGATGTGGTTGCCTCGTCTGTGTAGTCACTAAGGACTTAATTTTGTGTGCCATTATTCTGGGTCATACCGTACAACCACATGTCCAAGGTGGGGTGGACCTTACCAACTAATTAGCAATGTTTTTATTTGGTTCTATTTGGGTTGATGAATTGGCACACGAAGGGGCCCGTAATGGCTAAACCTTGGCGAGCAGAACTGGGTCAAAACATAGTTTTGTAAAAGCCTTGTGATAATCATTTAGTCGCATACCTTCGGGAGCGTGTCTTGGCCAACATTATAAATTGATTATCTCTTGTGGGTCAAGCTGTACAAACTCTGCAGAGTGCAAAACTAGTTGAATAGACGTGTCCCTGGTTATGGACAATGCCTAGTGATTTCACACGAGGGATAGATTTTCTCAAAAATGTTGGAATGATGGTTTGGTTAGTTCTGGTTGATGGTTGGGAAGTGAACGGATCGTTCACTAGTTGTTTCAAAGAATTTGTTTACTTATGTATTTAATCTTTTAAATTATGCTATGCAATCTATTTACTATCAATACTGCTTTCTGCAAAATAGCCATAAAGCTATCCTTGTTCAAGCCTTGCGTTAATACTATTTACATATATTTCCCTACAACTTGTTGAGTACTCTATGTATTCACAACTTTGCGCCATTGTTGATCAGTCACTGAGGAAGAACAAGAGAACTCATAGTTCTATGAAGAGGAATACTTCGAAGACTATGCGAACTAGGTCGTGTTCTCCACTCGATTGCATGTGGACATGTTGGATGGCTACCACGAGATGTTTTGGTTCCACTGCAAGCTTACCTTTTGTTGTTAAGCCTTGCGTGACAAACTCTGTAAAAATTTGACCATAAGGTCTGTTGCTACTAAGTAATATTAATTTGTCTGCTTCTTAGTTATTTTTGTTGTATGGACATGATTTTATCATGTTGCGACTGTGTGAACTAGCTACTGATCATGGGGCTAGTTCAGAATACACAGAGGGCACAGATTCAGAGATCTGGTGTCCCGACAGAGGTGGTATCAGAGCCATATCAACTATAGGATGCAACCATAGTTAGCATGGTCGTTTTAGTCAAAGATTTCAAAATTTATTTTCTAAATCAAACCAACCAATTAACATGAATAATTATTCTTCTCTCGTCTTATTCTACTCCTTTTTCATCTTATTCTAACATTTTCTCATATCATTCTTAGGTTCTTATCTCTTATCTTTTCTGAAATCTGTTTCAAAATTTGAATTGACCTCCTTACCTCAATAATCTCTATAGGATCGAGTTTCCGTTATCAAGGCGATGGATGGCCTGTAAGTTTCAAGATCTGCCAATTTTTTCAATTCGACTGTCCATATAGGTTAGATTAGAAGTGCTTTAGCAGAGTTGCCCTTCTCAGTTTTAGAACAGTTTAGTTTGTGTAATAGGATCTTTTTGATTAAGTATCGCCTTTAATTGCTTCTTAATAGTTTTTCAACTATTTGTTCTTTGGGTTTAATTGACTTCCCCAGTTAGCTTGTTTATATCTTTCTCCTTGTTCTCTCTCGTCTATTGTGCTTTTCTCTATCACCTATCGTGATTTCTTCCTCTCATCTTTTAACCTGGGAAGATTTGCTGCAAATGGTTCTAACCCGCATCACTGCAAGTCAAGATGAACCCATGGATCCAAATACACCACATCCTCCAGCCGCAATAGCATATCAGGGTTTGGGTCAGTTCATGGTAGCTCAGACTCTGTTAATGAACGCCATTGTTGATCAGTCACCGAGGAAGAACCAGGAAGTCAGAGTTCTATGAAGAGGAATACTTCGAAGACTATGCAAACTAGGCGCGTTCTCCACTCGATTGCATATGGGCATATCAGATGGCTACCACGAGATATTTTGGTTCCGTTGCAAGCTTATCCTTTGTCGTTATGCCCTACGTAGATGATGGCATACTTCAGCAATGTGAATATAACTCATTCCGACAAGCCTATATAATTCATCGATGATCTCAACTTCTCAAGTTATACAAATTCATGTGACCGATCAAACCTGCAAACTACAAATTCATAGGTCAGCGAGTTAGACTGCATACATCAATAGCAGCAAATGGACATCCTCGATTCTTCATTCCTCAATTCCTCAGTCCAAAATCCTAAATTCTATATTCAAGATTTTTTCTTAATTATTTTGTAATTTCTCTCAATTCTTTGTGGTGTTATTTCTAGTACGAAAAATTGTACTTTGTTTTTTTGCTAGCGTGTACATTTAATTTTGTTCATTGAATAATATTTTATTAACTTCGAATAAATCTTGAGTCTGCCACTGTTAACAACAACTTACCTTATGAGAGAATTAATTCAAGTAGTTTTCGTATACGAATTCATAACTTTATCTACCAAGCGGTGAGTTGGTGACTAGTGCAACTGGTTAGGCACCGTGTCCTGTGACTAAAGAACATGAGCAAATCCTACCTTTGAAACAAAAGTGTGTTAATCGACTAACATTTTTGGTTGGAGAATTCATTTTGGAGACTACAATAGGCACAAGAATGTGCACATGCCATCACGCATATGCCTATAATTTACGATGCTTCATTCTTGAAACCCCTTTTATAGACGTTTCATTCTTGAAGGGAGAAAGAGCGAATTAATCATTTGCCACGAAGTTATAAGGGTGTAACATCTCAAAGTTCTGTTACCAAAAATAAAATTAATAAATTTATTATTTTATTAAGTTTTCTGATATTTAAAAGAGTTTTCTTACTTTTCTTGAATTTCCTTGATTTTAAAAGTCAAAAAGAAAATTTATTGAGTTTTTTGGTTTTATCTTGGATTTCTTTTTCCAAGATCTTTTTGCTATTTCATTTGAGTTATATTTATTTCTTTTTCTGTTTTCCCGAATTCTTGCTTATGTAAATACTATTCGAATCAAATCCTGAATCTCAGTTTCAACTCCAAATAAAAATTCAAATTCCAAGTCTCATTTAAATCTTTGCTCCAAAATATAAACTTTTTGCGGCCAATTATGAATTCAAATTTTCCTTTTGAATTAATCTCAATATCAAATCTCATTCCCAAAATCAAACCTTTCCTCGGCCTTTTGAATTCAAATCCTCAATTTGAATTTGTCTATTTTCTCAAATTCAAAACTCATCGCCAAATTTTGAAATCCAAATTTAGAAGTTTGTATTTTCCCCGGCCCAATTCTTTTTCTTTTCCCTTTCCCTTTTTTCCCTTTCTCATTCTTTTACCTCTTCTTTCTTTTTCCTTCTTTCTTTTCCTTCTTTTCTTTTCTTTTCTTCCTTCCTTCCTTGTCTCCTCTCTGTTCCTAGCCCGAGAGCCCAGAGCGCTGTCGCCCGATTTTTCCACCGCGCCACACGCTTGTCAGCCTTACGCCCTGGATTCTCGCCGCGCCGCCCGTGCCGTGCCCATGCCCTGCAACCTGAGCCCTTGCCCGCGCACGCTGCCTTCGCTCCCGCCGGCTTTACCGGCGCCGCCTTGCCAGCGCTCAACATGCTGTGTCACGCGCTCTGCCTGCGCTCTGCGCGCCCATGTTCCCCGCCGCATTCGCCTGGACTCGCAGGCCCCCTTCTCCCTGCGCCACGCAACCAAGCCGCCCCGCGCGAGCCCGCAAGTCACGCCGCCCATCCCGCTCGTGTGCCCGCCGCCCAAGTGAAGGATCTAGACCCGCCATTATGAGTTAATGGAATATTTTAGTGATTAATGACAAATCTAAATATGAGACTAACTCTCTTGTCTAGTATTATTTTGTGTAGTCTCATTTGGATATAAAGGTGAAATTCAACGAGGTATGCAATCGTCATCTTAATCTTATATATTGTTGCATTCGTCGGATCCAAAATATAGGTTGAACTCAACCATAAGTTTAACTTGAGTATGTGCATATGATCTTATTAAACATTTGTGTATGCACACATTTAGGGGGGGTTTATTCTATATTTTGTGGTTTCATTAGTATTGATCTATATTCCATTCTCCACATATATTAAGGATCTTTACTTTGAAACATATCCTTTCGAGTTTACAAAACTTGTGTAGTTCTTGTATACTCATGTTGGAGTATATATATAACTTGTGTAGTTCATATATACTCAAATTGTGTTACATTAAAACATCTACATTCAATTTATGTGCAATTGAAGTGGTTATCATTAATTACCAATGAGGGAAAGATTGAAGTATTTTGTCCCACCATTATGTGATAATGGTTTGTTATGGTAACTAATGGTAATCACATTGTGGAACTAACATTTTCCATGAGTTAGATGAATAGGTTATGTTCCAGGGTGATGAAGACTTTGGATGTCATCATGTGTCAATGACATTAATGTCAAGAGCTTGGTGTAAACGATGCGTCATAAGTTGATGCTTATCAAGCAGAGGAGATGATCATGAGTTAATCGTCAAGACAAGAGAAGACCCATCATGTGTTGATGGAGGTCAAGCAAAAGATGCATCATAAGTTGATGCATGTCAAGTAAGTGACCCGGACTTGAAGTGATGATGTGATTCATCAAGCTTCAAGAAGATGCAAGGTAAAGGTATGACTAGCTAGGGCTAAGGATGTGTTCATAGTCTTTTACCGGTCTTGTTGTTTGGTTGGAAAACCGAATTGCTAGTATAGGTTGCCGTACTATTAAGAGGGGTCTTAACTAGTAGCTTGAGTTTGTCATGTGTTGATAGCTCATTGTGTTTGCTCTAGCTCATCTAAGCATGATACTATTATTTACGAATGTGTTTTGCAAATAGTCGAGACTCATGCATAACCCTCGTAGCATGTGACTTTAGTTTGTAAATGTGTTTTGCAAATGGCGTAAGTCCATGTACCTTATTCCTTGTGGTGTTGATTCTAGAAGTTTACAAATGTGTTTTGTAACTTGTTGAGAATATCACCTTTAAACCTTGTTGGAATTGCACTCAAATGGGCGAGTGTGTTTTGCCATTTGAGCGATGTGAAAGTGCAAGGTCTTTCTGGAGCCTGGCGGTCTGACCGCTAGTGGTCACTGGTTTGACCGGTGGCATATCGGTCAGACTATCATGTGTTGGGCGGTCCGACCGATTTCCTCTTGAGTTGATTCTCTGTGCGGTAGTACCGCCGTTAAATAAACGGTACTACCGGAGAGCGAAAGTACCAGAGTTTTCGCTGTACAATTTTTTTTCCAGAGAAGCACCATTTCAGATGCTGCAAGTTCTACTTGCGTGGTCTGACTCCACCCTTGGCGGTCTGATCAATATCGCGGTGGTTTGACCGACCATTGGTTGGCGGTCCGACCGGTCGTGAGTCCAACAGCTAGTTTTATAGCCGTTGGCGCATGGGCGGTCCGACCGACCATTTGTTGGCGGTCAGACCGGCCCTTGTCAGATTCGAGGGAATATTTCTTCCAACGGCTAGTTTTTGAGTGTGGGCTATAAATATCCACCTTGGCTGGTTGGAGGAGGTTGCTGTTTTTGTGCTGCTGTTGTTGCTAGTGCCCATATTCATTATTTGAGCTAAGAGCAAGCCTCTCATCTCTTTTGTGCATGTGTTGCACTTTGTGAGATTTGAGAGCAAACCCTAAGTGCATGTGTTGCCTTAGGTAGTAGATTGAGTATCCACTGAGCTTTGACACTTGATTAGTTCAAGTAAGAGTTGAGTCTTGTTACTCTTGCTGTTTGCCGACACCTAGACGGCGTGGAGTCGTCGTGCCCGGTGATCTTCTCAAGAAGCTTGTGAGAAGACCCGGCGTGTTGTGAGTGGTTTGGTGCTCGCCATCTCCGGAGTGGAGGAAGAGTAACCCTAGTGGAGTGAGGTGTTGGTTCGTGTTGGTTCCGGTCCAAGTGGTTGGACTTACCTCAGAGGTGTTGGCTCATTTGAGGAGCCAGTCCAACGCAGTTGGGCTTATCTCAACGTGGATTAGGGGAGACCGGTAAGTCTCCGAACACCACGGTAAAATATAATTGTGTCATCTTGGTTTGTGCTTGTGCTTTACTTGAGTAATTTACATTCTTGCTTTAATTGCTTATATATCTTTGTATGATTCACATTCAATTGTATTCATATTGTTGGTGTACTTAGTGGAGCCAAGTTGATTTATGTTTTAATTATGCCAAACTAATTTGTTATTAGCTTCCGTATTATTAATTGGTTTTAGCCAAAAGAATTTTTAAAACCGTCTATTCACCCCGCTCTAGTCGGCCTCCTCGATCTTACAAGTGATATCAGAGCTTGGTCTCTCATTTATTAGACTTAACCATCTAGAGAGTAAATGATGGCGACTAGTGATATAGTGCACCTAGGTGAAGCACCTATTTTTGTTGGCACAAATTATGCTCATTGGAAAATCCGCATGACATGTTATTTTAGGGCCATAAGTTCAAAAATATGGCGGATTGTAGATGTTGGCTTTTCTCCTCCATTGGATCATATTGCTCCAACAATTGAGGAAGAGAAATGCTTACATCTCGACGCTCAAGCCATTAACACCTTATTTAGTGCTTTGAGTGTAGAGATTTTCAATGAGGTATGCAATCTCTAGAGCGCCCATGAAATTTGGACATATATTCATGATCATTATGAAATGTCCACTTCTACTAGTGATGATTGCATAGAAGAATGGACGTCGGGAGAAGAATGCTTAATCTCCAACTACGACGATGATGACTCCTCAACTCCATCCACATCACCTCATTGCTTTATAGCTAGAGGTAATAGTGAGGTAAATGAAAATGATGAGCCTACTTATGATGAGTTGATGGATATGTTAGAAGAGCTTAATGAATATTTAGGAAAGGAGAAGTTAAAATTCAAAGTTTTGAAGAAAGAGTTTGTCTCACTTCAAAACAATTATGATGTTTTAAAAGATGAACATGAAACTCTCCTCCTAAATAAGCTAAATAGCTCTAAGGTGGATATATGCATTGCATATAATTTATTAGATGATATGCCATGTGAAGTTGCTAACCCTTGCATTTCATCTAAGGTTAGCATATCCACCTCTTGTGAGGATTTAACTGATATACCTTGTTGCTCAAAATTAGATGCTCCTATTTCCTCTATGTCTTATGATACTAACATTGTAGAGGAAAATAAAGAGCTCAAGGCCTAAGTCACTAAATTGAAAAATGACTTGGAAAGTGTAATACTCTGAAAAATAATATTAATATTAATAAAAACGTCTTAAGGGCTTGTGCGTAATTAAATAAAAAGACTTTGTGAAAAAAAAGAATATTTCGAAATTTTTATGAGCTATAAATAAATTGTGGGAACTCTAGAAACCCTAGCCTTTTTAGTTTTCCTCCGCCGCCGTCATCTATTCCCTGCGGTTTCTTTTTTTGCGCTTGCCCCGAAATGATGCATCTCTCACTTCTTGCGCTTTGGCCATACCGCCGCCTGGCCGATCTCTGGCGATCTCGTCTTTGTGTGCGCCTATGTCGCCGATTCGCCGAGCCCGCCACTGATAAGCCATTCTTGCGTTCGGAGCCGAACCGCCTCTTGCTTAGCCGATTCTTTGCCGCCACCGGCCGGTGCAGCCGCCATTGGTTAGCGCGCTGGCCGGCTAGTCCCGTTCGAGCTTGGCGATGGCCGCCGAACCACTTCAATTTTAAAATCTTTCCTCAAGCCGCGAAGCCATCTGCGTGGCCGAGCAAGCATTCTACACTGCTTGCCTAGTGAGTGGCGTGTTGCATTAGGTCATGGATTGTGTGATCTTCTTATTTAGCTGGCTGCGTTCTTCAAGTGGCTCTTGGGCTCTATTACTGGTTTGCTATACGCTTGAGCTGCAGTCTTCCGTCTTTGCCGCCGCTTCCCCTGTTGCCGCGTGGACGTCGCCCGAGCCGAACGTTGCTGCTGCTGTTTTTTTGACTCGACGTCACGTAGAGGTTTGCTAGTATTAAATACATGTTCTCTCTGTTTTGCTATGTTAATTAGAGATTATAATTGAGATTAATTAGGGAGGTTTAGAATTTCTATTCGAAGAGTCGAATAATAGATCTGTTTAGCACTGTTTAGCCCGCTGTTTTGTTGTACAATTTATTCGGGTACCTTAATGACGAATTTTGGAAATCTCATCTACTAGTTAATTGTAGATAATGTCGATAGCTTTCTATAGCATATTTTATCACGTCAATCGGACAAGTAGATTTCGAGATATGATTTTCGGAAGACCGCTGTTTTTGCGGTTGTCGTCTTTCGGCGCTGTTTTGGTAGACTGTAGATTAAAAATAGTAAATAGCTTAATTAGAGTTTTTGATCTACATGGAAGTTGTAGATAATTGTCCAATGGTTCTGTAGAATCTGAGAACGCGAATTTTGGTTGGATAGAACAAAAGTTATGAATTTAGTAAGACTGCTGTTCCGAAGCGGACAGATCGGCTTTCGGGGTTAAATACGGAGGGTTAGATGATTTAATTAGAAGTCTGCGTAATCCAAGAAAATGTGGAGAATTTTATAAAGAATCCAGAATGGGGTGGTTTGTTGTGATCGGACTTTCGAGTCAAAAGTTACGTTCGTTTTAGTATCAAGACAGCTACGGGTAACTTTTCGGTACCGGAGTAACGTGGTATATTTGGGGACGTGTAGGAGCGAAGTATATTGATTGTTATTCTTGTTGCTGTAGCTTGTATTGAAGTTTGTGTATTTAATATAGGAGAGGCGTCGTGCTTGTTGCCGTCTGCTAGCCAAATTGTGCGTCGCAACTAGTAAAGGCAAGTGCATGGTAGACAGCGATCAATGATCGATCACTGTTTTCTTTATCTTCTATTACCATTATTGTTGTGCTCTTATTTGGTTTAATTGCAAACAATGAATTGGTATGTTTATATCTTTGTTGACAAGCATGATGAAAAGTTGGATATGATGTTTATGATGGAGTTTGCATGTTTGCATTCATAAGCATCTTTGCATAAGAGAAGGTGATCTTGATTGATCACAACTCCACGGGAGTGGAGGAGGTCCCCGATCCTTATGGAGGAACGGGCTTGAGAGTGAATGTTGTCGCGAGCATTCACTCACGCTATACTGCATATCTGTGAAAGAAGTGCATGTGGACATGTAGATTAGATTTGCATTGAAACATGAGATTAATGAATGTGAATCAAATAGAAGTACCTGTGATGATAATGAAGTTATTGAATGCTGTTGGTTTATTATTGTTCGTTGTTTATGGATGTATTTGCTGAGTCGTGGACTCACCCTTGCTCTATTGTTGTCTTTAGGTGATCTTGAGGTCGCCGTGGTGAGAGCGAGTAGAGCACATGGACAACACATGATCATTTACCTTCATAATCTTTTCATTCAGAATTGGGTTACACTTGGACATGTTAGAGGTTGAATAAAGTTTAGGACATCATTTGGACTAGACTGTTTGCTTTATTAATTTGGATTCATTGGTTAATGCTATTTTGGATTATTTCTCTGGTTATAATTCCCATTGCTTATTTATTATCATTTGAACCATAATTATGCATGTCCTTCTTGTGGTCCATTGATATGATTGTCATTGTTTTCTTGTTGTAATTTTATAGTGTGTCGATAATTATTAGTTTAAAGTGTAGTGTGGTGGCATTCTAGGCTCAGTGTTGGGCTGGGGTGTTACAGAAAGAAGCTACAAAGGGAAGGTCACTCTCGACGATATATTGAGCAAGTAAAGACGCTTGCAAGATAAAAGTGGTATTGGTTTCATTAGTATTGATCCATATTCCGTTTTCCACATATATTAAGGATCTCTACCTTGAAACATATTCTTGAGTATATAAAACTTGTGTAGTTCATATATACTCATATTTATCTACATTCAATTATTTGCAATTGAAATGGCTATCATCAATTACCAAAGAGGGAAAGATTGAAGTATCTTGTCCGACCATTATGAGTCAATGATATGTTGTGGTAATTAATGATAATCACACTGTGGAACTAATATTTTCCATGAGTTAGATGAATAGATTATGTTCCATGGTGATGGAGACCTTAGATGGCATCATGTGTTGATGCATATCATGAACTTGAAGAAAATAAAATCATCATGTGTTGATGATGTTCAAGAAAAGGAGATGGTCATGAGTTGATCATCAAGTCAATGAAATCATCATGTATTGATGATATTCAAGTGAAGAGCTTGGCGTAAAGGATGCATCATGTATTGATGTGTATCAAGATCTTGAAAAAAAGAAAATCATCATGTGTTGATGATGTTCAAGGAGAGGAGATGATCATGAGTTGATCATCAAGTCAAGAGAAGACTCGTCATGTGTTGATGGGGGTCAAGTGAAAAAATGCATCATGGGTTGATGCATATTCAAGTCAAGAACTTGAAGTAAAAGAGATCATCATGTGTTGATGATTATCGAAGTCAAGAACCCAGACTTGAAGTAAAGATGTGCGTCATCAAGCTTCAAGAAGATGCTTAAGGCAAAAGTATAACTAGCTAGGGCTAAGGATGTGTTCCTAGTCTTTTACCAGTCTTGGTGTTTGGTTAGAGACCGGTTTGCTAGTATATATTATCGTACTATTAAGAGGGTCTTGACTAGTAGCTTGAGTTAGTCATGTGTTGATAGCTCGTTATGTTTGCTCTAGCTCTCGTTAGCATGTTGTCGATATTTATGAATGTGTTTTGTAAATAGTTGATGCTCATGCATAATCCTTGTAGCATGTGACCTTAGTTTGCGAATGTATTTTACAAATGGTTTAAGTCCATGCACCTTATTTCTTGTGGTGTGATTCTAAAAGTTGGCAAATGTGCTTTGCAACTTGTTGAGAATCTCACTTATAACCCTTGTTTGCATCGCGCATCAATTGGCAAATGTATTTTACAAATTGAGTTGAAGCGAAATGCAAAATCTCTCTGAGCTTTGGCGGCCTGACCGGAATGTTCGGACTAAGTGTAGGAACGTTCGGTACTCGTCTTTGTGAACTGGCGGTTTGACCACCAGTATCAACTAGTCTGGCCGATGGTTTATCGGTCTGACCGATCCCTTGGTTTTGTGCGGTAATACTGCACATAAGAAACAGTACTACCAGAGAGTGGTAATATCGGAGTCTTTTGCGGTATGTTTATTCCAGAGAAGGCATTTTTGCGGAATGCCCTCTTGTTCCCTTGAGCGGTCTGACTGCACCGTTGGCGGTCTAACCGGCCATTAGTTGGCGATCAGACTGGAAGTGAGTCCAACGGCTAGTTTTATAGCCGTTAGAGCTTGGGCAGTCTGACCGACCATTAGTTGGAGGTCAGACTGGTTCATCCCTATTTTTCTGAAATCTTTCCTCAAACGGCTAGTTTTCTTTGTGTGGGTATATATTGTAACACCCTGACTATAAGAAAGTCAAGATGTCACCTACAACCACTACTCTTTAGAAGAATAACATCAAAACACATGTCAAGGTTAATCAAGTAGTAAGATTATACGAAATAAGAATTCATCATCGATTAATCAATGGAATGGAAATAAACAATTACGAGAGATAAGGTAGTTATGACCAAAGCGGCTTATTACAATTCAACACAAGTCATTATTAACGACAGTAAAAGTCCTCAAAATGTTTGGTTTATGGCAGTGAGTGCATCGTGATGAACTACCCTCCACAAGATTATTCTTCCTTGTCATTTACCTAAATAAAACAACAAAGCAAGAATGAGCCAAAGACTCGACAAAGTAATCAGATGTAACAATCAAACATTCCATGAACAATATATCACAATCATCATTTGAACATTTACTTGAAACGAATTTATGAATGGATGAAGTGGAATGATGCATTGAAGGAATTGGACATATTACGGCATATCTGGGTATAGCGAGTGAAACACCGTCGGTGTTCACTTAAAGTAATCGTATGAAGAACGTTTCATCGACCGTCAACGTGGCCCACATTGGAATGGTGGACTCACGTAACATGGCCCACATTGGAATGGTGGACTCATGTACCCATTCGGAATTGATGGGATTTTCAAGTGCCCATCTTTGGAATTGATGGGTCTTACAAATGTAATTTATGCATGTCATGATGTGATCCCATGGCAATATTGAATAGTACTCATAATTGAAAAGAAACACATGGTATTCATCTACAAGTACGAACAATTATAATCATTCACTCACACATCACATTTTTGCATCAAACATAGTATACAAGGTACTTGCGATATATCAACATCATGAACAAGGCACAAAACATTCATGTAAACAACATAACATTATGCATCTGATACTTGCCTTTGGCGTAGTGACTCGTTAGCGAGCAACGGGGTGTTCCCACACGGATGTCTCACGCCCTTGTAGACCAATAAAGCGATGAAGATCCATTTGCACAAGGGTCTTCCTCCCTTCTCCTCTCTTTCTTCTCTTAGGGCGGCCACCGGAGACGAGCAGCGGCCGTCGGCGTCGGCGGGAGCGGAGTTGAGAGAGAGAACTAGAGGAGGAGCGACGGGATCACCGGAGATGGCACCACAAAGCAGCCGAGGACTCGAGGGAGCAGCAAGGAGCCGGCCATGGGGTGGAGAGGTGGCGGCTCAAGGGTGGGAGGAGAGGAGGGAATGGGGAGGCGGCTAGGGTTGGGGCGCCTCCCCTTCCTTGGCCGGCCCCTTGGGCCGGCCTCCCTCTTGGGCCTCTGGGTGGCGGCCCGCGCCCAGTTGGCGAATAAAATAGAAAACCCCATTGGCTGGAAATTGAATTTGCAATTGTCTTTTACCCTCGGCTTCATTCTATTAACCGACTTCTATTACGGAGTATTACATTCTACCCCCCTTAACAGGATTCGACCTCGAATCTAAACACAGATCTTATTCGAAAGAAAACTGCGACTGGAATTATTAACGAAAAACATGTACCATAAGCGAGCAGTGCGGATACTTATCGCGCGACGAGGTCTCCGGCTCTCAAACGGCCTCTCTTTCGGACTAGAAAACCACCACCCAAAGACCCAAATCGACGCCTGACCTAACATTCAACCTAAACTTTCTAGGTACCCTCATCAGAAGAGGATCGAAGGTAAGACCATACTCAATGGTCAACGTCTTAAACTATAACTCGAATCTTGAATAGTTCAGCTGCCCACACAGCACCAGAACACACCCGACGTTGCGTACTTCGCGCGTGTACCCGAGACGGTCAAAACGAAATACCAACTTTCTAATTTCTGCAACTTTCGAAAACGAAGAGAATCCAATTGAAAATAGAGAGTCCTCATCGCGTCCACTCAATGCTAACTCTCCACCAAAGGTTAGATTCCAAATTTGACAATCATCTCAAAACAAATCCGTTCTCCAAATAAGCGGTTTACAAAGGAACACCACGACAACCAAAGGAGAAATCACTCGAACGCTCAAACCAAATACTTGCGGTTTGTGTGGATTTGGAAAGAATCAACACGCCAACCCAGCGCCAACTCAAAATTGCAGAAGATACAAGTCAACGACACAAAACTCAAACGAGAATCAAGAAAACACCTCATTATCTGATGAACATTCCTTTCCACAGCTTCTCTCCTCTAGGAATAAAATTTCTCTAATTTGAATTCATCGCATACCACAAGAGATTAAACCTCTTAATTGAACATTATCAAATTATGATCAAATGAAGGACATCATCCACACAATTGTGGAGAGGCTAAATTGAATCCACCAATATTCTAGACAATTCATTCTACTAACCAAAATCGATTTAATAGAAGGCGTTCAAGGCACCACAGAATAGGCTCCAAACCATCACATTACCTCCAATTTCCAAGAACAACAACTCGTAATCCTTAACTCGCACAAACATGTACTACATCAAAAGGGTTCTATCAATTATCATTTCTTGATCGAAACTCCATTATTCCACTTTCTCTACACATAATCATTGGATGACCAAAGGTCTAACATAACAATGCAAACCCAAATTTAACTTCTAAAACCTCTACAACAGATTGTTCTTATAACTGATAGTGAAATCATCGAATTAAATCTCCAATAGTACCACCATTCTAACATACTCCATCAATGACATCATCATAAATCACCCACACCATCTCGCAATGCTATCCAATTGTGTTACTCTAAAAATTCAATGAAGGTTTCCATACCTCAGATAATCACTAACTATCACGAATTGAAGTTCTAGAATTTCACTATCTAGGGTGTTATTCAGTAGTAACACTATTCGAGACTTACTTGAAGTCAAACATTTCGTGAATCAATTTCCCTCCAAGGGATCTGAGATCAAAACCATTTCACATTCTACTACTCCTCCGATAACTTGGTAGCAAAATATCATCGCTCGATTACTCATCCACCACCAAGCGGTTGCCAAACTTATCCTTTGCAAACACTTTGCAACCCAAAGCTGTGATCCTTTCTCAAATGGAAGAGGCGAACAAAGATAAGTTTATTCACACGAAAAGCGTTGCTCATCACGGCGGGTGAAACCAAAAGAAATATTACGATAAAGGTGATCTTGGAAAGCGAAAGTGAGTTCATAATTGAGGCACACATCCTCAAAAGAGAATAGCAAATGACGGCCGACACGAAAGAAAGATATTACGTTTGAAATTCGCCATCTCTTGAGCGGAAAGAGCAACAAATTTAGGGACGCTTCAAATAACCACAAGTTTTAATTAAGAATCGATAAGATCCTTCAACATGCCAACTGGCTCGAAACAGTTCATCTACTTGGGAAACACGAGATCCAAATGTTCTCACCACAAAACTCAAACATTTCCATTTACGAGATTTCACGGAAAGCAAACGGATTAACTTCGTCTCGAAGAGATCAACGAAAATTTTCTTTTATTGCAACCTCACTTTGCGAACTCAAACCAAGGAACCTTTCGGACTAAATCACACGAAATCTTTAAAGAACAATAGGTTAATCCAATTCCTCAAGTTACCCAAAATAATCTCGATTACGGTTGATTCACGAGCTCCAAGGTACCGTGAAAGCTAAACTTGAAATATTCTTATTTGAGCGATGTCACCAAAGGCGATCAATTTACTACAAGTAATAACATCAAGCTCACAACCACATTTAGAAAACATTTCGAAAGACCAACGCGAAAAGAATGGGTTGATTATATCTCAAAAGAAGAGGCACGTGAAAACGCTTTTCACCAAGCTGGAAATCACTTACCACTCGTGAATGAACACGTAACCAAGGGAAAACCAATTAGGCAATGAACTCATTGAACATAGGTGGAGTCCACAATTGAAAACATAAGCCTCGCAAGAAGAGAATGTCGGATCTTTACAGATAAGAACAACGAGCATTCAAGATCAAAACGCTCGCATCACTGAAGAACCATTATAACTTTGCAACAAATCGTTTTACGCGGCAAACTTCGTTTATCATAATAAACTTGGACCTCTAGTAGGTCATGAACACAAAACTCGAAATTGAATCATTTTGGAAATATCAAGAAAGGTGGTTAAAACTTCTTTCTCTATAAAAGAATCAACCTTATTCTCACATTACTGATCATATCAATAAACCTTCTAAAGGAAACATGACAAATCGGGTTATAGAAATTTTCAGCATCAAATGGAATTGTAATAACAACTTGTTCTCGAAAAGGAACTTAGTACGAATGCCACAAAGCTGAGACAAACCTCTCACACAACACCACAAAACATTAGAAAGAGGTCGCGACACTTTTCCTTTTCAAAGGGAGGTTATAAACTCCAACACTCCAACTACTCCAAAAGAATTGAACTGAGTCGAAATTTCTTCAATAAACTTAGTAGAAGATAATTCCGTTATCAAAATACCAAGCAGTTAATCAGTCCCCTTAAACAACAAGAGAGATAGGACTCTTACAAAAGAATGATCTTGTCAATAATATCGTGTACAAGTAGCAAAGAAAGCTCAACAATCAGAAAGACAAGAATTGTTTTGAAAAACATCTAGGGACCAATAGGAACCCGTAGCCAACCAGTTTGTTTGATTACCATCTCCAACTTAATCACCACAAGGCACCCCAAAGGGTTTTAACACTAATCCTCGAGAAAAGAGATCGTTAAACTTCAAGGCGGAATGATCCAAAAGAAATACATGGAGCCAATGCTTCCTCGTGTTAATGAACTTGCAATGAAAAACTCTCATTATACAAACTATCAAGCGAGTAAGCGAGTCGCTATTTTCCAATGAGAAGGAAGGAACAAACATAGAAATATCAATATTGCCAAGCGTCAAGATCATTTAAAATAAAAGAAATTCAACACTGAAAAATAATAATATTTTCAGAGAACCATTAAAGACCTATTGGATCTCATCACTACCATGAATCATGAACCTAAGAGAAATTCATCAACTACCACCGGACAAGAATTTGTCAAAATCGAAAATCAAAGAAGAGAACCTCTGTCTAAAGCATCCCAAAAGAAATATGCAAGATCATTGTGCACTTGATAAAGAACTTGCAAAAGAAATCGCCAATGCCCGAAACCTCAAGCGAACACACGGGTTGAATTTTCCAACGAGGTAAAGCAGAACTTAGTGAAAAGGTAAATCTTGCAAATTAACTACGCTCACGTGGAGCGAAAATGTCACAATAGTTGAAAGAACAATAATTGTTTCAAAGAACGATCGAAATCTACTAGAGATTGCCTTTGCATTATAACCCTCCATTCAAAAGAAATTCACGAACTATCGAAACTACAACGAAAAACCGGATACAAACTTGAGAAGGACAAAAACTTCATCAATGAGCTCAGGCTCAACACATAACTATGGAACAGGGGTAAGAACTTCTCTACTATTGCAATACGAACAGTGGTGTAGCCTGGCAAAACCCAGGACGACAACCACGAACTCAGTTGATCGGCGTCCGCTCACGAATTCGCATAACTAAGGTAATCAATTATGAATATATAGGATCATCTCATGACAATCATAGAATAATTCGTAGATATATAGTATATCACATCACGTCATAGATTAATAACAAGAAAGATAGTACAGAAGCAATTCTATGACATACAACATAATGAACAACATCACTAGAAATGCGGAAACAATGGATTTCCCAAACTCCACCTACTGTGCACAGTGTGTCATTTTAATAACTTAATTACCACAGACCTAAAGCCCGCTCTGATACCAACTGTAACACCCTGACTATAAGAAAGTCAAGATGTCACCTACAACCACTACTCTTTAGAAGAATAACATCAAAACACATGTTAAGGTTAATCAAGTAGTAAGATTATACGGAAATAAGAATTCATCATCAGGATTAATCAATGGAATGGAAATAAACAATTCTGAGAGATAAGGTAGTTATGACCAAACTGGCTTATTACAATTCAACACAAGTCATTATTAACGACAGTAAAAATCCTCAAAATGTTTGGTTTATGGCAGTGAGTGCATCGTGATGAACTACCCTCCACAAGATTATTCTTCCTTGTCATTTACCTAAATAAAACAACAAAGCAAGAATGAGCCAAAGACTCGACAAATAGCAGATGTAACAATCAAACATTCCATGAACAATATATCACAATCATCATTTGAACATTTACTGGAAACGAATTTATGAATGGATGAAGTGGAATGATGCATTGAAGGAATTGGACATATTGCAGCATATACCGGTATAGCGAGTGAAACACCCGTCGGTGTTCACTTAAAGTAATCGTATGAAGAGCGTTTCATCGATCAGTCAACGTGGCCCACATTGGAATGGTGGACTCACGTAACATGGCCCACATTGGAATGGTGGACTCATGTACCCATTCTGGAATTGATGGGATTTTCAAGTGCCCATACTGGAATTGATGGGTCTTACAAATGTAATTTATGCATGTCATGATGTGATCCCATGGCAATATTGAATAGTACTCATAATTGAAAAGAAACACATGGTATTCATCTACAAGTACGAACAATTATAATCATTCACTCACACATCACATTTTTGCATCAAACATAGTATACAAGGTACTTGCAGTATATCAACATCATGAACAAGGCACAAAACATTCATGTAAACAACATAACATTATGCATACAGTACTTGCCTTTGGCGTAGTGACTCGTTAGCAGGCAACGGGGGTGTTCCCACACGGGATGTCTCACCGCCCTTGTAGACCAGTAAAACGATGAAGATCCGCTGCACAAGGGTCTTCCTCCCTTCTCCTCTCTTTCTTCTCTTAGGGCCGGCCACCGGGAGACGAACGAGCGGCCGTCGACGTCGGCGGGAGCGGAGTTGAGAGAGGAACTAGAGGAGGAGCGACGGGATCACGGAGATGGCACCACAAAGCATGAGGACTCGAGGAGCGACAAGGAGCCGGCCATGGGGTGGAGAGGTGGCGGCTCAAGGGTGGGAGGGAGAGGAGGAATGGGGAGGCGGCTAGGGTTGGGCGCCTCCCCTTCCTTGGCCGCCCCTTGGGCGGCCTCCCCCTCTTGGGCCTCTGGGTGGCGGCCATGCCCAGTTGGCGAATAAAAATAGAAAACCCCATTGAATCGAAATTGAATTTGCAATTGTCTTTTACCCTCCAGCTTCATTCTATTAACCGACTTCTATTCCGGAGTATTACATATATACCCCTTGTGGTCGGTTGTGGGGAAGGTTGCTGGTGTCATATTCATTCCTTTGAGCAAAGAGCAAGCACTCTACACTCTTATGTGCATATGTTGCACTTAGAGAGCAAACCCGAAGTGCATGTGTTGCATTAGGTAGTGGATTGTGTATCTACTTGAGCTTAGACACTTGAATTGTTCAAGTGAGCGTCTTGGACTTGTTACTCTTGGTGTTTGTCGATACCTAGACGGCTTGAACGAGTTGCATCGGTGATCTTCTCAAAGAAGTTTGTGAGAAGGCCCGAGCGGTTGTGAGTGGTTTGATGCTCGTCATCTCCTGAGTGGAGGAAGAACAACCCCGAGTGGATCGAGGTGTTAGTTCGTGTTGGAGCTGGTCCAAGTATTTGGACTTACCTCGAAGATGTTTGGCTTAATTCGTGGAGCCGGTCCAATTAGTTTGTGTCCTTGTGGTTTGTTCCTCTTGTGCTTTACTATATTGTAATTTATATTCATAGAATTAATTTGCTTACTTGTATTTGTATGATTGCTATAATTATTAATAGTTTTTTATTGTTAGTACACTTAGTCGAAACTAGTTGATTTATGTTTTAATTGGGCAAAACCGAATTGATTTACAATTCCGCATAAAACTCGGTTTTAGCCAAAAGATTTTGAAACCGCCTATTCACCACCATCTAGTCGGCCTCCTCGATCTTACAAGTGATATCAGAGTTTGGTCTCTCATTTTATTAGGCTTCACCGCGTAGAGAGTAAAGGATGGCGACTAGTGATATAGTGCACCTAGGTGAAGCACATCCTTTCGATGGCACAATTATGATATTCAGAAAATCCGCATGTCTTGTTATTTTAAGGCCATGAGCCCTAAACTTTGGCGGATCGTAGATATTGGCTTTTCTCCTTCAAAGGATTCTCTTACTTCATCTATTTAGGAAGAGAAATGCTCACATCTCAACGCTCAAGCAACTAACGTCTTATTTAGTGCTTTGAGTATAGAGATATTCGATGCCATATGCAATCTCAAGAACGTTTATGAGATGTTGACCTATCTTCAAGATAATTATGAAAGGTACACCTCATCCAATGATAATTGCATAGAAGAATTGATGTCGGTAGAAGAATGCTCAATCTCTAGCTCCGACAATGATGAGATCTCAAGACCATCTACATCACCTCATTGCTTTATGGCTAAAGGTACATCTACATCACCTTATTGATTTATGGCTAAAGGTAATAAAGAGGTAAATAATGATGAACCCTCATGTGATAAGTTGATGGATATGCTTGAGGAGCTTAATTAGTATTTAGGAAAGGAGAAATCAAAATTCAAAGTTTTGAAGAAAGAGTATGTATCACTTCAAAATAATTATGATGTTCTAAAAGATGAGCATGAAACTCTCCCTAAATGAGCTCAATGAGTCTAAAGTGGATATAGGCATTGCACGTCATTTACTAGATGACATACCATGTATAGCTCCTAGCTCTTGCATTTTATCTAAGGTTAGCATATCCACTTCTTGTGATGATTTGCTTGATATTTTCTTTGCTAAAAAATAGATGCTCACATTTCATCTATGTCTTGTGATACTAATATTGTAGAGGAAAACAAAGAGCTTAAGGCACAAGTCACAACATTGAAAAATAACTTGGAAAGAAGCTACAAAGGGAAGGTCACTCTCGATAAAATATTGAGCAAGCAAAGATGCTTGCAAGATAAGAGTGGAAGACAAGGCACAATGCAAAACACACGAAAAAATATGTCAAGTGTTTTGGATACAATGAGAAGGCCCACAAAGCCTCGTTGTGCCCAAACAAGATGAATGACAAACAAATACCATCAAAGAAGAGGCAAGCATATAAGGAGCATGTAAAGAAGACAAAAAAGGAAAGTAAAAGTCCAACTTGCTACAATTGCTGGGAGAAGGGACATTTTAGTAAGGATTGTCCCAAAGGTATCTCTCCTAATCCTATTATATATAATGGTTATTATTTGCTTAGGAATGATAAGAATGGCAATGTGTTTGCTAGAATTGTTAGTTTACCAAATATTATTACTAAGGCCATATGTGTGCCTAAATCTCTTGTGACTAACATTCAAGGACCCAACTAAGTTCGGGTACCAAAATACGCTTAAATGCTTAATAGGTACTTGGAGAGGCATCGGAGGCTTGGCTTATTCATATAAATGTGGATTTCATCATATATCAAAATTGGAGACAAGCTTGAGGATGATCACTTCATATCATAAACCAATACTATCTCGATAACAAGTATTTACATTGAAGTATCTAGCCCTTTATGCCTTGTGTGGATTGCATTTCATGATAATCTTTAAAAGGGTATTATTGCTTTTGTTCTTAATCTTCATAACTAAAATCTTGAGCAAGATGGTTAGTAGCACATAAAGGGGAGTGCTAAGTCATATACATATATACATGTATATCACATCCCTAAGTGTGCCCAAATAAATTAAGTGTTAGTAATGTTTTTCAAAATTGAGCATGCTAGCCAAAAGTCATAATTTTATAACTATTAGTAATCCTTTGAAAAACTAGTTGCAAAATATATGCAAATGTTTTTCAAAGGTTTACCAAAGGTTTTGGCTCAAGAAAAACCTATTTTAAGTGAAAATGAGTTTCTAGCCAAAACTCTAGATCGTAGTATCTTGTTTTTGACATAAATTAGATTTTTGTGTAAAATCTATTCTAAAAGGAATTTGAAAAACATCCCAAAAGAAAAATTCTAGAGTTGGCTATTATAAACCTTTTTCGTATTCATGAGATTTTTAAAAGACCAACCTAGTAAACTTATTTGACTTCAAAACTCGTCCAAAATCCTATTTTGACCTAAGTGCTCACTTTCTAACACTTAAGTGAGTTTTGCCATATGAGCCAAAATTATTCACATGAATAGGTCTATAATGGTATTAATGACACATACATAAAACTGGATGCTTTAAAATTCATTATTTGCTCAATTTGGCTCTTTTGAAGAAGTTTCATGAAAATAAGATTCAATTTGCGAAAACGAAAGCTTAATTGATAAAAATTATTTAAGATTTGGATGTTCAAGGGCTATATAAGTTGGAAATGCTCTAAATATATTTTCTCAAATCCAGCACTGAATCTGTTGTCAGTTTCAGTCCTAACCGGTCTGATCGGCCATCCTTGGCGGTCTAACTGCTAGCCCCACCGGTCTGACCGTCATATCCCCAGCGGTCTAACTGGTTTTGCGTGGAGGTCCTTTATACTTCCACCCAAACAGTTATCTTCTCTTTTGTTCTTCCACAAACCGAACCTCTTGTTTTCTCCTCACCCTCCAGCCGCTTTATTCCTCAGTGGGCCAGATCTCCCTCTTCGGCCAGTGGTTTTGTGCCCAAAGGTGATCAATCTATTTCCCTTCCTTTCCTCTTTCTATCCCTTGGTTTAGTTTGAGTTTTAAGTTGCATATTCTCAAATGCCTTGAAAACCTAGGTAAAGGGAGTTCCTTCTAAATCCGGGTATTTGTTCATCAAATTCTTCAAGGATTCATCTCCTTGTCCTTCTCTGCTCATCCATAGCTGGTAAATCCCTATCTCCCTACTTGCAATTGCCTACATTACGAATTTCCCCATTATCTAGGGTTTGACATGAATGTGCCTAAACCCATTCAAATTGGAGGAAATCTTTGACATGCAAGTAGATTAGGATTATATTAACAACTATTCACTATACCACAAAAATCTACAATTTTTGGGTTCTTCCCAAAATCAGATTGTCCCCTTTTGTCACTGGCGGTCTGACAGGCCGCACCCGGTGGTCTGATCGACCATTCTAGCGGTTCGACCGCCGAGGCGTGATCGACCGCTGTGATGAGAGGGTGCGATGTAAATGACACTTTGAATATTTGTTAGTTTATTCCTTGAACTTCCTTGATAATCTTTGCAATATTTTCTCAGCGACAATGCCACGCAAGAAGACTGTCAATTGTTCGGCTCCTCCTTCACCAAAAGGGAAAGCTCCTGTTGAAGATGATTATGAAGAAGAGGAAAATGAACATATGGAGAATGTTGAAGAAGATGAAGCAGAACCAAGCGATGACAATAACAGCAGTGATGAAAATTATGAAGAATCTAATGATGAGAATGAGGATGATGCTCCTGATCAATCTCAGTTTATTGGACTTGATGTATCAAGGATCAAAAGCGAAAAGTACACAATACTTAGGCATATCAATTAGTTCAAATTTCCGAGGAATGCTACCATAAGTATGTGCCACACTCTCTTTCAGCAAGATGTCTATCAAATCATATATGCAAAGAAGAAGTTTGTCAATCATCGCTTTATGAAGTGGAGCTACCTAGGACAAAATCCAGCTTATAATGGTATGTATCGTCTATTTCGGAATGTGAGCTTGGATTCTTTGGTTTCTTTGAGATGCAATTTTCATACCAAGGCTATCAAGCAATTATATGCAACTGTGTTTGTATCCCCTGACCATGACCATCTTATCTGGATGACGGGACAACAGAAGCTAAAAGCCTCCAAGGATGAATTTCTAAGTGCATTGAATTTGGGAGATTTAAGGAGAATTAAAGTACATCTTCAAGAACCCCTGGCACTTACTCAAGTGGATGAGTATTATGACCAAGGCAATCATTTTGTGCGTGAGAAAAGTAAGTGGTCTTCTCCCTCTTCCCAGCATTATTAATAGGATCATGAGAGCTACTTTTTTTCTTAGGAGTTGGGATAATGATAAGATACATGGGCGAGCTTGGAATGTGGTAAAGTACATTATTGATGGTACTAGGATTGATGTGATGGACTTAATGATTAGAGAGATTACCACATCAAAGGGAGATAAGGCTAAGAGTATATATTTTGCTCCCTACATTATGAAGCTCATTTAGAGTAAAATTGATTTTGATAATCCTTGTGATATGGAGCATAAAGAGTATAGGCCTAGAGATGCCCCTCCTCAGGTGTGTAAGATAGGATAGTGCCTCGGCTTCCTACATGCGTGACGCCTTCTCTTCCGAGGGATCACGTGTTCACATGATAGTTGTACGCGTTCACATGATAGCAGTACGCGTTCACATGATAGTTATAATCTATATATGTGTAACTCATGTACTCTGATTTCAACAATAAAAGATAGCGTTACTTTCCTCGCTTACATGGTATCAGAGGTATTTGCATCCTGCGACCACCGCTTCCGCTAAAACATAGCTGCTGCTACACATCATCCACCCAAGATCATGGCCGATGATGATGCCACTGCACGTCAGCGCCCAGAGGCTGAGGTCCACGCTCTCGACGAGGAGGCCGCCCGTTTGCGCCAGGAGGCCGACGCCCATGAAGAGGAACTTCACCGCGTGATGCTCCTCTACGAGGCCACCGCCATCACCAACTTGCATGCACAGGCCGTCGCCGTCTAGAACATCCGGGCCCTTGTGCCTGTGGTTCTCGATCTTGTCACCACCAACTACAGCAAGTGGCGCGGCCGTTTTCTTACCACCCTCGGCAAGTACTCACTCGCCGACCATGTCCTCACCGACACCGTTCGCGCCGACTCCGCTGACTGGTGCCGGATGGACTGTGTCGTTTGTGAGTGGCTTTACAACACCATCTCCCCCGACCTCGTTGAGATCATCATGGCGCCCCGCACCACCACACGGCTCGTGTGGCTCGGCCTCAAACAACAATTCATCGGCAACTGGGAGACGCGAGCCCTCATCCTCGATGCCGAGTCTCGCTCCTTTGTCCAAGGTGATCTCAACATCACCGACTATTGCAGGAAGTTGAAGAGCATGGCTGATACCCTCGAGGATCTCGATGAGCCTGTCGTTGACCGAACGCTCGTTCTCGCCGTCATGCGCGGTTTGAACGACAAGTTCGCATACATGACGGTCCTCCTCAACCGCCAGCGGTCGTTCCCCACCTTCCTCAAGGTCCGATCCGATCTCCTCCTCGAGGAAATGATCATGGCCTCACGCCCATCAGGACCGTCCACCGCCTTCCTCGCCACTTCAGACGCGACAGGACAATCAAGCAAGCCCCCTGGTAGCGCCACTGGCGGTGTGGCTCCACGGGTGGCCCAAATGGCACCAACCGCCCATCTACCCACGACGGGGGCGGGACCGGCAGCTCCAATCGGCATCGCCGCCGCGGCAAGAGTGGTGGATATGGCAATGGCAATGGAGGCGGCCCCGGCTGGCCCTCCTTCTACAATCCATGGACGGGGACCATTCAGATGTGGCTCGGTCCCCACCCTGGCGACCAACCCAGGCGGCTTCAGGGGGGCACTGCAGGGGCGGTCGCAAGGCGCGCAGTACCAGCAGCAGTTGCGCCCCAGAATCCCCTCACAGGCATTCTTCACAGGACCGCCTCCTAACCTCTTCTTCACACCGCCACAACCGCCTACCCGCCCCTGCAGCGCCTACACCACCGCCAGCTATGCGGCAACCTCCCGACACCTGGACTCCACTGTCCGGCTCATGGGACCAGCAGTCCCTGGCGAACACGTTCAACAGCATGACCCTTGCTCTGCCAACCTCAACCGATTGGTACATGGACTCCGGGGCATCCTCGCACATGACATCCAATGCCGGTAACCTATCCTCCACTCATTTGCCACTTGTTACTCTTGGTGTTTGCCGACATCTAGACGGCATGGAGGAGTTGCGTCAGTGATTTTCTCAAAGAAGTTTGTGAGAAGGCCCGAGCAGTTGTGAGTGGTTTGATGCTCGCCATCTCCTGAGTGGAGGAAGAACAACCCCGAGTGGATCGAGGTGTTGGTTCGTGTTGGAGCTGGTCCAAGTGGTTGGACTTACCTTGAAGGTGTTTGGCTTAATTCATGGAGCCGATCCAATTAGTTTGGGCTTACCTCAACGTGGATTAGGGGAGACAGGCAAGTCTCCGATCACCACGGTAAAACATCATTGTATCCTTGTGGTTTGTTCCTCTTGTGCTTTACTATATTGCAATTTACATTTATAGAATTAAATTGCTTACTTGCATTTGTATGATTGCTATAATTATCAATAGTCTTTGATTGTTAGTACACTTAATCGAAACTAGTTGATTTAGGTTTTAATTGTGCAAAACCGAATTGATTTACAATTCCGTATAAAACTCGGTTTTAGCCAGAAGATTTTAAAACCGCATATTCAACCCCCTCCAGTCGGCCTCCTCGATCTTACACCACCGCCCATGGGTTACTCACCCTATGGGGCCCCATTTTGCTGGTCGCCGACCACCCTTGTGCCGCCCCTCGTCGCCGGCTGCTCAACCCGTGCGCTTCTTCCTCTCCTCTGTTCTTCTTTACATAGATCTTTTTGTTTTGCTTCCTCTCTATGACAATGGCACTGTTGTCATACTCTCACTTCCTATGTCTTTCCATCTCTCTCTCACCTCCATGTGGGTCCTCAAAGTTAGCCACTCCTTCAATCCTTGAATTCCTAAAAATAAAGAACCTCTGGAATATTCCTCTTTTCTGAAATTTCATCATTTTATGTGATTGCAATCTTTCGAATGTTTGTTCTCCCTCATACGAACACCGATTCCGTCGATTCTTGTTCCTAAATTCATATAAATTCAATATCTTTCTGTCGGTACTAATTTTATAATTTTTTAAGTTTATTTGATTTTTTTGAATTTAACTCATTTTGGCGTATAGATTTCGATGACTTCAGATAACTAGATTTTGACACCGTTTGAGAACTAATTGAGTAAGGTAAGTTACATCCTTTGATCATGTTGATCCTAATATTATAAATTATTTAAATTCTATTTGAAAATTATTATTGCATACATATTTATATTCAAGTTATTTAAATCCCTATTTTAAATTATAGTTATTCCCAATTCCTTTGTATAGCCAACTTTTGTTTTTGAATTAGCCATTCTTTTATACCATAGTTAAAATCTAGTTGGTACATTAGTCTGAACTAGAACATATTTAAAAACTTTATGCTTAGTCCAAGCTTAGACCAAAAATGTTGAATTTGGGGAGTTTAGCCAAAATATTCAAAGATGATTTAAATTAAGTCTAAGGTATTGTCTTACCATAGAGATTTTAGAAAATAGTTTTACTTGTGAAACAAATTAAAACTGGTTTGGACTTGGGTGAAATAGATGTTTGGATGGTGCAAGTTGATGGACGAGATCGATTCATTTCTATGATCGAGACCATGTTTTTTTGAAAGTCGCTTAAGTCAGTTAAGTACCGGTCTTCGAACCGCATCTTGCAAAGCTTCACCGTACTACCACAAGTCTAGAGTGGGACATGCTAGGCTAAATAATTTACAACATTTCACCGTGGTTGTGGCATCTGGTTATGTGGGTGTTAGAATGACCTACTTTTTATATATTCTCACATGGCGCAAGAGGGGCTTTCGGTGGACTGTTCAATCCAAAGGAGGTGAAACCTTAGCGGGCAGAACTATATTGGGATGTCGCATTGTAAAGGTTTTGTGATAATTACTTAGTCGCACACCTACAGAAGTGTGTGAAATAGACATTATAAGTCGAGTATCTCTTGTGGGTAAAGTTGTACAACCTCTGCAAAGTGTAAAACTATTCGAATAGCCGTGTCCACGGTCATGGACATGCCAAAGCCACTCAATGTTAGACTTTGATTATGATTTCAAAATATTGTATCAAATGATTTTGGATAGTTTATCCAATTAGGAAATTGGGTGGTTGACCATGTGATAGGAAAGTATCCATCACCACTCTTGTATTAAGGTTATTCTACTATAAAACTTGAGAATTTAATAAATAAATTTTAGTTATAGAATAACTGCTTTGGAACTTAGTACAAATATTTGAAAAGAAAATATTGCTTTACGCAAATTCAACCACATAAGCCTTCCTTTGATATATCCCTGCATTATAATTCTGTTACTAAGTGTAACTTACGGAGTACATTTTTGTACTCTCATTTGCTTAATAAAATATTGTTCAGAGGAGAAGGACTTCACCGCCGGTGCAGATCTCGACGACTAGGCCGCTACCCCAATCGATTGCATGTGGCAGATTAGTTGGGCTCTACTACTTCTTCATCTTCCGTTGTGTTCTTTATTGTTGGCTCGTAAGCCTTTCTTGTAATAAACTCTGATATTTATTAATAAAGTTGTGCGAATTATGGATGTTACCATACATGTTTACTGTGTGAACTAGCAACTGATCATGCGACTAACCCTAGCTCCTCCGATGGAGGAGATGCTCCTCTCCGAGTGCTGGGTGTCTCTACGTGATGCGTGAGCCAGTCACACTGTTCGGGTCGACCATGGCCGAAGCAAGAAAAGAAGAGAAGAAGAGGGGAAGGGGAAGAAGACAGGTGCAAAATTGGCATTTATTATCTAAAAGGGCAAAAAATCAATTGGCTCATAAACTTTAGGATATAGGATCCATTATCGTGGATAGGATGGAAAATTGTCAAAAGTTGAAACCACTAACTACGTGGAAAATGATCAAATTCCTCTTCTTGGAACTCCTCTTACAGGAGAATGTTATTAATTTGGAAGTGTTTAACAGTGTAGATAGAAAAAAAAAGAAGTTCACCTATTAATGAGCAGTTATTTCCTTAAACCAAGTGAGTAGTTATTATTCAATTTTTTAATAATACATTTTTAATAGAATTACATAAATAAATGCATGTTTAATAAAATTACAACAATGAGCTTATGTCGACATTTGGATTGGCGACAAGAGCCATGTCCCCATACAAATAATGTGAAATATCTTCACCGCCATTTCAAATGGCGGCAGAGACTTAAGTCGCCATTTGAATTAGCGACAAGATCCTATCACTAATTTAAATGGCGGCATGACCTAGAAAAAACAACAAACATTGAAAGTAACGGTAAACATAAGATATAAAATTAGGTGGTTACATTGTTCATAGTAAGAAATAGAAATAGAAAGTAATAAGAAACTATATTAGTCGTAGTACATAGGTTACACATAATAATTTGAGGCACGACAAAACATCAGTACATCGGACAACACAACTAAATAGGGCATATACCATCAAATAGTTGTTCGACAAATCACAATGATAGTAACTAGAACATTCATCACAACATATTTCAAAAAGATAAACCATCCCCGTAGCCTCCATGTCCGCCATGTCGACCTCCACGGTGCCCGCCTGGAGTGGGGTCATCGGATGAGGTCCCCGCGGCGTCATTCGGACTGCCGACCTCTCCTTCATGTTGTTCATTTCTCGCATGACAATACTTGTAGGTATTCCCAGACTCCCTACAAATAGAGTACTTCTTCGTACAACGTCTGACTTCTGCTCTGTCCATGTCTTTCCTGATATTCGGTCTCTGCCCTAGCCAACTGTTCCCTTCAACCTGTCAACATCGTCGGCCCAAATCAGCTCCTCCCAGGTAGGATGGCCAGTGAAATGGCCAACCACGCCGTAACCATACAATTTTGAACTCCATGTTAGCATCACCTCTTCCTTGGTGAAATATTAAGAAAGGTATTGCCCGGAATGCTATGCCAACGTCTAACATGTGGCCATCACATGTGAGCATGGCCTATGCAGACGAAATGACTTGTTGCAAGTGCACATACAACGAGTCTGGCCAAGCGTGCACTTGTGGATGATCCTCTCACGGTTCGTCCCGTTGCGTCTTTTCTCCCTGTAACGTACCTCGAAGCGAAGCTCCCTTGTAGCCACCTTGAATGCCCTATGCATCTCACCCTTCTTGCTCTTCTCCTCTATGAACTTGGTGGTCATAGCGGAGTACAGTACTGTGTCATTTTCCATGGAGAGTGACGCGATGTTGCTTCAGTCAACAAAGTACTTTGTGGTGCCGCGCATAATTGCCTCTACAATAACAACCAAAGGGAGGCACCTCGCGTGTGCTCATGATCCAATTGTACACCTCAACTAGATTCGTTGTCATAACACCATACTAAGCACCATCCATGTCGTGTAACAATAACCACTTCACCTTAGACTCGTGCTTGCTCCAGTCCAATAAGCATTTCACCTGCCTACTAGTCTTCCTTGTCAAATTGGGGCAATTTATGGGTAACTCGGCCAGATTTTCAGCGCTAGTGACGGGCTTTTTCGTTGCCTCCCTTCTGTACGTTCTCGTCCGCTCATCCAGAGTTTACCAGAATGCGTTGAATTTTCTCTGCTGGTTCTGGTAGCACAATCGCTTGAAAAGGTTCGTCAAGTCCTTGTTGTGAAACTGCTTGTAAAAGTTTTATCCATGTGCCTCATGCACCACCTACTCTGCAGATCCACCCATGGAAGTGGCTCGTGTTGCCCTTATTGAAGCTAAGTTATTGCACTCAACATGCTTACATGCTGGTCAAGTATCAGGCATACGTTAGGACAGCCCTGTATAACAAAAATCTTCACGTTCCTCAAAACCACAACCAACTGTTGGTGTTCTCGCTTTCGACCAACGCAAATGCTACGGAAAGAACCTAGTTGTTCCCGTCCGTCGAAATTGCAATAAGTACCTACCTCTTGTACTTCCTAGTCAGGAACGTGTCATCCACACACAAGATCGGATGATAATACCGGAATACATTGATGCATGTACCGATAGTGAAGAATGCTCGCTTCAGTACCCTCTTCCCGGTAAATTTTGGACGCGTGGAATCTTTAATGGCGACATGAGTACCAGGATTCCTATCCTGTGTGACTCGGAGCTGTTCGGGCAGGTTTTGGTAGGAGTCCTCGAACATACCGAACTTTGCTTTCAATGCCTTTTGCTTTGCTCTCCACGCCTTAGCATAACTAACTATGTACTTGAACTTTGACTCTATTGCCCGAATGATGGACAGTGGCTCAAAATCCAGGTTATCCATGATCTCGTCGTACATGACATTCGCAATGAAGCGCGACGAGAGGTTCTTGTGGGATTGCATTGATTCTGGGATGACACATGTGTGAGGGATTACTATAAAGTATTTATATTATGTGTCCCACTTAGGCTGGAATACATGCACTTGCCAAGGACATCCCGCTATCTCGCACTTCACGTCGTAGCAACTTGGGTTAGACTTCACTACCATGAACGTAACCTACAGTGATAAGGCCTAGAATTTGACAGCCTCCTGCACCGCCTCCTTGCATTTGTACATGCCTCCTTGTATGACCTCGTTCTGCTAGTACTCCCACGGTACATGGGATCCTTCGTCCACGACGAGGTTGTCGAATTGGTACGTGTTTCACTCGGATGGACCCACCTGCTGTTCCCTAGCATCATTGTCATCAGAACCTTCATCTTCTGACAATGCCTCATAATCCCAGTCTTCGAGCGGCATCCTTTGAACTAGGGCTTCGATCTCTCGACCAAGGGAGTTGCTTCGACCCCGTCTTCATCGGCGACATCAGCAACTCCTCAACCTTCGGTCGTTGTGTGCATCACGTTATGGCCGGAGTCCCCAATTTCTTTGGCATCACCACCAACTACCCCTTGTTCAACCGCATATGCAGGCATGGTCTTGGCATATGCCTAGGCTAGAAGGACCAAATTCCACCTGCGTCCCCTCGGCATTCTTAGGTATGACTGTCATGACCTCATTCCCTTGAGCTGCAATAATTCCCAATGTGTGCCCTGTGGTGACCGGGTGACAAGGGAGCTCAATTTCAAATTGTGCAGAGCGTGATCCAACTCGAAGGTGTAATACAACCACCACATCACAACGCCTCATGTACGCTGCTCTGGTCTTGTTAGGCTAATGACCACCGATTGAAAATAACGCAAATCAACCCCCTCGGGACCATCCAGAACAGTCTCTTGATCATAGTAAATTTTCAAATTGATTGCATCCGACATGTTCGACATACTGTACCATAAACAAGATTTCCACATATCAAAAACTAAACTACATACCTAAAAGGATGTACTACAACATACTGCACTACATACCCATACATGGAAAACTAGCTAATGCATTCAGTTAAAAAAAATTACCTACAAGGTGGACGACCAGATAGGCAGCGCTTTGCTAGCTCCTCTCCTCTACTCCTCTCCATTCCCTCCCATTTTTCTCTTTTTCCGAATAAAAGTGCTTTTTGCTTGAATTTTATGGGTCTTTTATATAGATGTTTTGTCACCATTTGTGTAACATCCCAAAATTTTATTTTTGTTAAAAAGAAAATTTTAATTAATATCCTTGATTTTTTTTGGATTTTTAGAAGTTTTCCCTATTTATTTTAAAGCCAAAATAAAGTATTTGCAAATCTAAATACCAATTCTGAGTTGAAAATATTTTAAAGCCAAAATAAAGTATTTTTTAGAATTTTTGAACTCTATTTGCTATTATCTAAAATCCTATTTGAATTCTTACAATTTCTATAAATCAAAAATCAATTAAAAATCCAGAATTTACCGTCGGGCTGAATCTTTCTCCCGCAGCCCACTTCTTTTCCCGCTCCAGCCCACGACCTTTCTCTCGCCCGGCCTGCTCTCGCCCGCTTTCCCTTCTCCCCCTCACTGACATGCAAGTCCGCCCTATCAGCCTCTCCCTTCCTCTCTCTCTCTCTCTCTCACCGATAGCGGGGCCCACCTATCATCTTCCTCCCTACACTAACCGCCATTAGCGCATGCCCTAGCTCATCAAAGCTGGTTGTTTTCACCCGTTCTTCACGCACATTCGATGGCATTCAAAACCATGTTCTACCCTGCACTCATTTCACCCGTTTTCTCCCTCCTTAAACCACCTTAAATCCAATTGCGCCGCCGACCACGCTAGCTTAAAACCGGCACACACGATCTCCACCTCCGGTCATTCCCTTGAGCTATAAAAGGGAGCACCCGCACCCCCGTTCCTCACTCATTCCCACACTGTAGACCTAGGCACTCTCATTCTCTCGAGCGCCGAAATTTGGAGTTATTTGCCGCCGTCCCCGAGGTGTGCCGCTGTTGTTGGAGCACCGTCATCGTCGACCGCACTAGGAGCTTCACCATCACATGTTCTACACGGCGCTCACCACTTCATCGTCGGAGTGCTACTAGAACACCTTCGTCGTCATAGACCCAAGTCGCACCACCGCCTTCTTCCTCGCCGTCGGCCACTTCTTTGTGCCCCGTCGCCAAGATCGTGCGCATAAGGTTCCCCATCGCGCCCTCTTTCTTTTGGTACCCTCGCCGACCATCGTCGCAGCGTAGAACGCCGGCGACCATAGGGTCTCGTGCGCCGTCACTCGCCGGAGTGGCGTGGCGCCACCTAGCAGCCACGTGTGCATCACGTCAGTTCCTTTTTGCCCTGTCAACGCCCACGTGTGTGCTTGTGTGGCTACTTGCGTGAGCAAGCCACAGTTTCACATACCCAGTCCACTGTGGACCATCACCTTTTCGTGGACATGGTCTATGAACCATTGGCCCACTTATTAGTGACTAAATATGATTTTCTAGTAGAAATTTAATTCAGCCGAAAAAGGAAATTCAGTGCTGACATCACACTTGCGCAATATTTATATTTTTCTTTATAAAATAATTCATTAAATCTGGAAAATTGAATTTTGGGTAATTTCTTTAGAATTCAAACTTCTGAGTACTCGTTCTCCTTCATACAAGCTCAAATTCCAGTTATTCAAATTTCTAAATTCATATAAAATTATAATCTAGCTAACTAAACCAAAATTATATAGTTTTGAGTTCATTTTAATTTTATTTGAATTTGGCTTATTTTTACGTAGAGAATTCGACGACTCTAGAGAGCTCGAATTCTTTGACTAGTCCGATCAACAACAATTTGAGCAAGGCAGGTTACATTCTTTGATCATATTTGATCCTTATATTTTAAATTATTTAAATTCTATTTTAAATTATTACTGCATGCTTATTTATATTAAGTTTAATTTAAACCCCTGTTTTAAATTTATAGTTATGCTTACATCCTTTGTATGACCAACATTAACATTGAATTGAATATATTTGTCACCCTAGATAATGCCTAGTCGATACAATAATATGAACTAGGAACATTTGGAAAAATGTTATGCAAAAACATGCTTGGATCAAAAAAATTTTTATGAATTTAGCCAAATATTCAACTTAGTTTAAAAATGAGTCTAGGATATTGTTTTGCCATAGAGATTTGCAAATGATTTGTAAACAAAATAAATAAAAAACTGATTTGTACTGTGCTAAATTGGATAGATAGTGGGTGCAAGTTTATGCACGGGAACAATTCATCGAATGGTTGAGGCTCAAGGATTAGTTGGAATTTGCCTAGTTAAATAAGGACCGATCCGAGAGCCGTTTTTTACTAAGCTCCACCGTACTACCACAAGTCTGGAATGGGACAGACCTAGCTAACTAAACTGTGATATTTCACTGTTGTTGTGTCATTTTGAGGTGTGGGTGTCGTGAATACCTACTTTTAGTACCCACATAGGCGCAAGATGGGGGTTACCATTTGGGGTGAAACCTATAGTAACGAAACCTTAGCGATCATAACTACGTTGGGATATTGTAGGGTAAAGGCTTTGTGATAGTCACTTAGTTGCGCACGTACGGAAGCGTGTCTTGGCCGACATATTAAGAAGACTATCTCTTGTAGGTAAAGTTGTACAAGCTCTACATAGTAGAAAACCATTGGAATAATCGTATCCACGGTCATGGACATCGTGAGCAAAACCACTCAAAGTTAGATTTTGGATTTTGATTTTAAAAATGATTTAACACAATGTTTTTAGATAGTTTCTCCAAATGGAAAATTGGACATACAGTCTGTTGTTAAGGGGGTTATTCCTTCACCAATTGTGTATGAAGTTTTATCCTACACTCAAAATAATGATTAAAAAAATTAAAATCAATTTCTAGATATAGTATAATTGCTTTGAAACTTAGTAAAGATATTTAAAGTAAAAAATATCACTTTATACAAACTTAGCCATATAAGCCACCTTTTGTCATACCTTCATGCATTATATCTTGTTATTGGGTGTAACTTGCGGAGTGTGTTTCGTATTCACCTTGCTTAATAATTTCTTGATCAGAGGAGGAATATTACGTGGTTGGTGAGGACGGAGACAACTAGGCTGCGCCCCAAACGATCGTTTGTGGCATATCGTGTGGCTTACTACTACTTTATGTTTTTGTTGTACTTCTCTTTTGGCTTCGTACCCTTTTGTAATAAAATTATGATAATATGAATAAAATACGTGATATGGATTTGCTATCGTTTTTGTTGAACTGTGTATACTAGTTGTTCCTGAACTAGTGTGGAAAACATAGAGAATTCGGGATCCTTCTAGTCTCGGGTTCTACAATTTGGAATGACGGCAGTGACTTGTGGAGGGTCTCTGTCGTCATTTTCGAGTGGTGATTTGCCTAAATTTTAGTCAAATCGTCATTCCAAATGTCGACAGTGGCTGTCGGCACTGTTCGGTGTGCGATATGGCTCCTGCCGTCAATCCAAATAACGACAAAATCGTTATTTTTTATAAGAAAACCTTTTAGTGGTAGTACAAGCTCAGTTAGTGTAAAGGTATGTACAATAGTACAGACAACTACTGTCTATAGTAACTCTCTATATCATATGTAAACAATACTAAAGACAGCTCATACAATGAGTTTTGGTGATATAATCGGCTATAGAATTGTAGATAATATATAATATTTTAATATTTTCTTTAGTTCTAATGATACAATTAGTTTTTTAATTATAGACAGTGTATTTCTCTCTTTATTTTCTTTCGTCTATATCAACTTAAATTCTACTTATAATTGATGTAATCGTACGTGATCTGGATAGAAAAATCTGTAATACCCACCAAATCCATCCGTCCACCATGGAGCACAGCGATGGGGAGGTCGCCGCCAAGCGCGCGAGGCTCTCCTCCACCGCCGGCGGCGGCGACGAGGACCGCCTCAGCGCTCTACCAGACGACGTTCTTGTCCACACCCTTCTCCAGCTCGGCACCGCCGCCGCCGCTCGGACCAGCGTCCTCTCCCGCCGCTGGCGCCGCCTCTGGGCCCTCCTCCCGGATCTCCGCTTCCCCCCAGGCACCGACCCCCACCGCATCGGCGCCGCCCTCGCCGCCCACGAAACACCGGCTCTCCGCCATCTCCTCGTCGCCTCCCTGGACGCCACTCCCGACTCCGTGGCGGCCTGGCTCCCCATCGCCGCGCGCCGCCTCTACGGCGATCTGATCTTCGGCAACATTGCGCTGCGGAAATATGCGAAGGACGAGGAGGAGGAGGACGAGACCGGGGAAAGAGGCGCCTTCGAGCTGCCCTGCTTCGAGAACGCCACTTTCATCTGGCTCGACCTAGGGTTTCTTGGTCTCGCCGTGCCGCCTTCCGGCGTATTCGCCCGGCTCACCGACCTCTCCTTGAACCGCGTCCAGCTCCACGATCCGTGCGAGCTCGGTGACGCTGTCTCCTCGCCGTGGTGCCCATCCTTGCGAAAACTCACCGTCCGCGATGCCCGGGGCCTGAGTAACTTTACCATCCACTCGGAGTCTCTCCTGCAAATGGAGCTGAAGAATCTGCGTGGCTTGAAGCAGCTTACTGTCGTGGCGCCGAAACTCAAAGAATTAAATGTGCTGTACTGCTTTGCTAATGCTCTGAATCCGAGCCAACCGGTTGCCAACATCTCAGCCCCTCTGCTGGTGTTGCTCGAGTGGAGGGATGCTTATGATCCAAGAACTGTCCAGCTTGGGAAGATGGCACATCTCCAATGGCTGGGCACCTGCTTTTTTCTTGTATATGGACAAGATGACTCTACACACAATCGCGATTGTCTAAGGCTCTTGCGGCGCTTTGAGGTCATTCACAGTCTTAATCTCACGCTGGCCTATCTGCGGGTGAGTTCATTCCCCTCTTATGTGGAGTTATGCCATCATTGTAACATGCTAGCGAGTCAATAAATAACGAGGCAGTGGAGTTCAAGTAAGGAATGTGTCATTTGGGATATTTGTCCAATATCTTAATACGTGTGGGACTGTACATAATTATCTAGATGATGGTGGCATTGGACCATTTGAGAATAGCCATGCATTCACTTGTTTGCTTTGCTCAAGTCCCTGCAGCATGGCTGAGCTCACCCAATCATCATTCTGTCTCAATATCTCGATATTCTCTTAGATGGCATTGTTTTTTTTGCTGCCTTTGGATGGTTAACATGAAAGGTACGCACTAGCACTGCCACTACTGCACTGGTATATTAGTTATTCAAGGGGACATGAACTCTCAAGAGTGGAGAGAACTTGAACAATCATGATCTGTACTCACACACTACATGTTCTCATTCTCAAACTTAAGAGACTTGATTTACGACTTGAATATCCCCTCAAAAAAGTTGAGACTTGAGATCTGAAGTATGTTTATAGAGAATTAACAATGCAGTTTGTTGTTCTGTACTAGCTAGGCTTACACTGGCCAGATTTTGTATAAGAAATTCAATGTGGACTTGTTAGCTTATAACAACCATTTCTTGTGTGTAAATCACTTTCTTCAAAATGAGGTGTTTCTGTCCTTTTCCAACTGATATATATATAATCCTTTTTTTGTGCCTTCCTACAAACCTTCAGGACATAGTTAATCATCAATACTTGATGGATGACATGACAATGCTCCCTGACCTTACATTCTTGGCCCTGATTGTAATCGCAAATGGACATGCCTTTGCAGCCAGCATGTTCCATGTTCTCAGGATGTGTACTGGTTTAAGAAGGCTGATGCTGATATTACATACTCCTTGCGACTTGGAGGTAAAGCTATCCTTTTTTAAAAAATCTAATACTTGAGTTACCAGGCAAGTCACAAAGCAATATGCATTTGCATTTCTTGGCACACCTAGGCTTGATCTGCTAATTGCCCAAATGGCTAATCTAGGTGTTGGTTTTATACTGATACTTTGCTCCAAAGTTTATCTGTGGTAAATATATGGCTTATATGTATCTCCTAATGACAAAACTTTGCTATACAAGTTTGACAGTGGCATAATACTATGGTAGGTAATAGGTGTCATTGTTTAAAGAATGTCAGTCAGTTGGAAATATATGGCAGTGGATGGGAAGTTGTTGCGTGCCAGGCTCAATTTGTTAACACAATTAGGATTTAGGAGATAATAAGGTCAGGGCATGTATTTTTAAAAGGTTCCATTGATAACCTAAACTGTAAGGTCAATTGAAAACCTTATTCCATATGGGTTAATGGGTTATTGATAGCACAATTCCTCAGGGTTTGATTATTTTATTATCATGTTCGCTGTACCGCTTCCTCTTAGCAGAGAACAATCATATTTCCTGCAGGAGGTTGGTTTGAACTAATTTCCAGGTGTTACTCTTTTGCTAATTTTGCTGATGACATATCTCAAAGTATTCAGGCAGTCTGATAATTTCCACTTTCCTCCCTTTTTATGTCATCAAACAATATCAGTTAATCTTATCAAGTTAATATGCCCCTCATTTCAGGCACAAACTGCATGCCCATCAGGTTGCCATTGTGATCAGCCATCAAACTGGAAAACCGAGGAACTCTTGTTGAATTGCCTCCAGGAAGTAGAAATCAGTGACTTGAGAGAAACTGAACGTGAAGTTTCTTTTGTGAAACGACTATTCAATTGGGCGACAGTGCTAAAAAAGATGACAGTAACTTTTGATCACTCAATCACTGAAAGCAAGGCCAAGGAGCTGTGCCAGATGTTACTAAGCTTCTCTAGGCCAGAAATATGTATGAAGTTTTTTGTGTACCGGAACTTGAGGAAGGTGTTGTATGTACCAGAAGACTAAGGCACCGACTACTTAGTCACACACACTGGTTGTAGTTTGTAGTTTTCTTCTTGGTATGAACTGCCCTGCATGTGAACAACAAAATGCTAGCAGATCCTTCCGAAATGCTACAATGTCATCATCCTATGGTGCAGGGTGTAGACTGTAGAGTGTTTTAGTTTGGTTCATGTTTTGTTTGAAATGTTCTTCCACAAGCTCCAAGTGTGCAAGATATGAATGTTGGCATGCTGAAGAGTGGTGACGAGTTATGTTTGGATGACTATACAATGAGACTGCAATTCTGTAACAATATTCACATAATTAATTTTACCAACTGCTCCAGACAAACCGTACCTCTTATGTTCAGGTTACAACTGTATGGTCTACGTTTTTAGCTTGGCATTCCATGATGCAATATGGCAGGTTACAGAACTCAAACGAAACATTTTGCAAATAAAAAATCAAATAAAACCTGTTCTGTACACACAGAACCCAGTGGAACAATGATACTACAAAAATATGATTACATGGTACCAGCAGTAGCAACATTATCTACGGCTAAATTCCTATTGGTTTGGGGGGTTGCTTTCAGATTTATCTACAGCTAATCCTAACTCTATGCTAAACAAAAAAAACATCAACATTTCCCCAAAACAATGAGCATCCATGCTTTCATGGATCTCCCTCACTCAGCAACATTCAGTTGCCAGCATATTGTGAGTCTTGACAGGCTGGCAGCCTTCTTGTCGTCACTATTTTACAAGAATCCAGTAAACTGTGCAAATTCATATGGTATAACTGTTGCACAAAATGGTTACAAGTTAAGATGACTGCAAAACTTCGACGTCTTCCATCACATGACTGTTAGTTCTAGTAGGGCTCACCAGGGATGCAGTGTTCCTACCACCATTACATCATGCGCAGCTGATTCTTATAAAGCACAACATCCTAGCTGCACGAGATTTTATTTCCCTCTAGTATCTTTCCATTCTTTCTCTGCTATAATTTTATAAGGTACACTTTGATCGGTTTGATATTATGAAAAGGAGCTGTGCACCAGAACAAGATACCTGATAGAAGTGGCATTCCCCATGGCATGCAGCGCTTTATATGTTTAGAACAGAACCTCCTTTCCGTTAGGCCTTGGCAATGGACTAGGCTGAGCGTTTGCAATCGGAAAATGCAGGGTGTTCGTTGAATTGGCTGAAGAACCAGGATTGGAGGCTAAACCTAAAGGTCGAGGGGAAAAATTAGGCGTGGCTTCCTGTATTGTTAGTGGAGTCAATCGAAAAGTTGATGATTCTTGGCCTAGCATTGTTTGGCTCACTGGCAATAAAAAGAATGTAAGGTTTGTTAGGATCTAGCAAACGAAAACCGAATAAGAGAAATATTTTGATTAAGATAAAAATAAATGAAAGGAAGCCACTCACCCAATAGTATTTTTTCCTTTCAAGCACGGATCACTCTTCGATGATATTTTGTCTCTAGAACCGTATCCATTATCCTGTCATACAGCAGTGACGTTATATATACACCAATGACCAATTTCAGGATCTTTTCTGTCTTTTTCACAGGTGGGAGCTGGGGTGTGTGGCAAAGGGGCCGTGCAGGGAGGGCTTACATGAACTTTAATCCCCGCAAATGAATGTATGGAACCATGTTTGCTGTAATGAGTTGAATTCCGGATAAAGGGATGATCCAACAACTCGCTTGCAGTTGGCCTCTCTGCTGGATTCCTCTTGAAACAGCATTGCAGAAATTTTTTTCCCTCATGTGATAAATTGTCAGGAAGCGGTGGGTCTTTATGCAAAACCTTAAACATTGCAGCAGGCTGTAGTACAGAAAAGGTTTCTTAAAATAGAGCTTTAGAATATCAAGTTATGATGTATTGATGTTGATACCCAGACTACCAAGTTACCAATGATCAATAACTAATGACAACGCTTTTGTTACCTTTTGTAACTATTTGTGTGATCTGGTGCCATTATAGAATTAAAATTACACTATGATAGCATATTCAGGCCCTTTAGCCCCAATTTTCTTGTTCCGGTCCTGACATAAGAGTATAAGAACAAAAACTTCAAGTTTTCAAAACTCACAATTTGTACAACATTAAATCTTTTTTAGACATTTATTTACATTATAATTTCACAAATTCATTGAGCAATCACATGGTTGCATATATCACATAAACATGTAAAAAAGGCTAGAGACATGATGACCATGAAACATAATACTTACAAACCAACATTTTTGGGTGGGTGAAGTGCTTCATTTTAAATGATATTATCCATGCTAGGCAGACTAGATTCATGAAAAGCATGTTAATAAGCTTACGGTAAAGCTAAACGCTCCAAGTTATTACCCCTTCAAGATCACTCCAAGGAGGTTTTCCATTGAACATCTCAATGATGGTGCAACCAAGACTCCAGATATCAACAGCAAGATCATATCCTACATCTTTAACTAGTGTAGCCTGAACCATCTGCAGAAGAAGAAACTAACTAAATTTCAGTACGCATAAAGGTACAACTAAATTTCCATAGCCCCAAGCCCCCAAGCATGTTAAGTAACTCGAATATGAAAAATAAAACATGAAGTCACATAATACTTTATTAGGCTTGTTTGTAACATGGTAAATTGATTTCCATTAAGGACCTCAACTGATTTTCATTAAATAAGCTGCCCGCGCAGTTGTGAATTAGAGAAAATTGGTGCTATTGAAGTTCTTTCAGGTCATATTACTGTCGTACCAAAGCAACTGGTAGCCTAAGCTGCCTAACCATATTTCCAGTTGTGAGGTAGATACATCAAAAAGTATTATCAAGGTTCACTTAACTGATTTCACACAAAGAAATAACAAGACCTAATCCAGTTAACTTGATAACTATTCCTATTCCTTTCGTTACATAAACTGAGTTCAGAGCTGTACCTCAGGCAGAACTCCTGCCTTTATTTTTTTTTCAAAAAAAATAAAAGAGAACTGTACCAGCCCTGTAATAGGAACATGTTTTGCACAATATACTTTTACTTTGCAGTGTCATTAAATACAGCAAGTCTGCAAAGCAGGAAATTGGATGTATGCAATCCAGAAGAAGTTAAAGTGAGCTAGACCACCCATGTAGAAAACAGTATAAGGTTAAAGAAAAACAGTGCATCGTATGGACTTCCACTCTCTACACAGCCCTAAGGTTTTTTTTTTTTCTTAAACTTGATATCATGAGAACTTTAGTAATACAAGGAATATCTGAGCATACTTCTGGAGCCATCCAGTATGGTGTTCCCTTCAATGAAAGATTAGGGGCTGCAGTACTTAACTGATAAAAAGAGAAAAATAGTGTCAGCACTCAGCAGTACATAAAAGGGTATATAGAAAATGTTTCCAATTGTTTTAAAAGTTGCCCTAGCAAAGCATGCTATCAACAGTTGGAGTGCCCCTTTTCCTAACAAAGCTATTGTGGGTGATATAATAGCACACGAAAAAATTGACTATCAAACAATGATGCAAGCAATGAACACAATTCAATTAATATAACAGTGAAAAAATGTTATATCAAATAATGCAGCAAACAATGAACACATTTTAATAGGATTTCAGTGATCAACAACATACAGCAGATGAAAGATATGAATATTGAAGTATAAGTGAATTGTACGTCTTTCCTCATAAGCTTAAGTTTTTGGGTGAATTGGTTAGTGCATTCAACTTAACATGGTATCGAGTTCAAGACCGGTTGGTGCAATTAAAATAATAATTGCAACCCACTTCTATTCCACGAGGCCCGAGGAGCCTACACGTGAGGGAGTGTTGAAGTATAATTACTTTCCTCATCAGCTTAAGCTTTTGGGTGAATTGGTTGGTGCGGTGATTACTCCAATCCTATCGTTCTCAACAATGAACTTAATTACTTATGGCATAGTACATCCAACAACTTCCCCGCTCTAGTAATGATGGTCAGTTATGGATAAATATTTGGTGAGCATCTGGTGTTTAATCATTCTAAAAATGTCTTGCAAATGTACCTTAAAATGGATAGGCACAACACAGTACCATATGTAAAAATGCTACTAAACTTTGTAAGGATATACTTACATGCTTGGCCATTCCGAAGTCAGCCAATTTGACCGCACCATTAACATCAACTAGCAGATTTGCTCCTTTGATATCCCTACAAGAGTATATTCTTTTACTTTTACATGCATGATAGAAAGTGACATTAATTGCAGAAATGTATGCTGTCGTAGGAGCGGCCCCAGCGAAGAACACAGGACCTCCCCTGAAGGCTCTGTAGCCAGAGGCGCAGCCCAGGGCACCAAGAATGCCTCGGGGGGGGGACCGCCCGAAGACCACCAGGAGGCGCGGTTGGGGGCCTCCCTGAGGGTACCGGGCATACCTTCGGAGAGGCTCCGAGGGTGGTGTGAAGGCTCCTGAAGGGTCACCGAGGTGCCACGAACCCAAGAGTCGGGAGTCCCCCGGGGCCACCTTAGGGTGCCGAAGTGTGTCTGGGGCCCCTCGGGGACATCCTACATGTTGCGAAAGGCAGGAGCACCGGTGGACCAAGCGTACCAGCCGAATGGACCAGGGCCAGGGAGGTCCACCATGAGTCGAAGGCTGCTCATTGGGAAAGGAAAAGCCCCTGCAACCCCTATTGACTTATGACATTTTTAGGGGTAGATCTGTAATCTCATGTACCCTGTCGGAAGGCTATAAATAACCTTCTCTCCCCATGTAATAAACAAGGCCCCTTTTGGGATAATTAATACACATTTACTTCTCCTGACAATCGGTCCCCTCTCCGAGGATCCCCTGGTCCCCTCGCAGATACCGAAGATCCCCTTTTCTACTGTCTAGCCCTTCTTGCTATGACAACCAACAAAAACAATTCTGAAATGTGCCCATGATAGTACTCTCTTGAAAAAACTTGGTCTAGTTTGAGGTTGCTCAACTTTGATATACAGAACAATACACATTAAAAAGAAAAACATATCACAAAAGACTTGCAAGCTCGAAAGTATCATCTGAGCCCTCTACCAGTGTACATGCATCTAGAGCAAGAGCAAAAGCAGATGAACATTCATGTTCCCCCTTGAACCTGTCCTCCTTCCATCCCCATATTCCTATATATGTCTGATGGCACAACAAAAAGAAACAGAAATAGTTTATAGGGGCCACTTCGAAGTCCTTACTTTTTGTTGCGATGGTTACTTGGTTTCCAGTGTGGTGAGGATGGAGGTAAAATGGTATGGTCTTAAGCTAACAAAAATCAATAGGGAATAAGGAATGGTTGGGGCCTCCCGAGGGTACCGGGCATACCTTCGGAGAGGCTCCGAGGGTGGTGTGAAGGCTCCTGAAGGGTCACCGAGGTGCCACGAACCCAAGAGTCGGGAGTCCCCCGGGGCCACCTTAGGGTGCCGAAGTGTGTCTGGGGCCCCTCGGGGACATCCTACATGTTGCGAAAGGCAGGAGCACCGGTGGACCAAGCGTACAAACGAATGGACCAGGGCCAGGGAGGTCCACCATGAGTCGAAGGCTGCTCATTGGGAAAGGAAAAGCCCCTGCAACCCCTATTGACTTATGACATTTTTAGGGGTAGATCTGTAATCTCATGTACCCTGTCGGAAGGCTATAAATAACCTTCTCTCCCCATGTAATAAACAAGGCCCCTTTTGGGATAATTAATACACATTTACTTCTCCTGACAATCGGTCCCCTCTCCGAGGATCCCCTGGTCCCCTCGCAGATACCGAAGATCCCCTTTTCTACTGTCTAGCCCTTCTTGCTATGACAACCAACAAAAACAATTCTGAAATGTGCCCATGATAGTACTCTCTTGAAAAAACTTGGTCTAGTTTGAGGTTGCTCAACTTTGATATACAGAACAATACACATTAAAAAGAAAAACATATCACAAAAGACTTGCAAGCTCGAAAGTATCATCTGAGCCCTCTACCAGTGTACATGCATCTAGAGCAAGAGCAAAAGCAGATGAACATTCATGTTCCCCCTTGAACCTGTCCTCCTTCCATCCCCATATTCCTATATATGTCTGATGGCACAACAAAAAGAAACAGAAATAGTTTATAGGGGCCACTTCGAAGTCCTTACTTTTTGTTGCGATGGTTACTTGGTTTCCAGTGTGGTGAGGATGGAGGTAAAATGGTATGGTCTTAAGCTAACAAAAATCAATAGGGAATAAGGAACAAGATTGGTCCTGCGGACCAGGAGTATGAGAAGGTTATAGTGCCAGTTCCAAGTACAACTTTGAACCTTTTCATTATATAAGCCCAGCTGAAATATAGTATGTCAAAGTAGAATTGAACAGAAAATTAGGACTTGAGATCATAATTCCTCCAACTCTCATCCTATATGTTCAAATGGCAGGAGCAATGGTAAGAAAGGTAGAGGTGGTGATGAGAAGGGGAGAGAATGGCAACCGACAGAGTCACAGCGATATATATTGGCCCTCATGAGGATGCATTAAATAGATTAACATACCACAATCTTATAAACCAACATCAGACAGAACATACCAAAATGAGCTAAAAAAGACAATTAGTGCATGAAGGTTTATGTCGGAAAATCTAAAACAATAGAGTAAGATATAGAAAATCCCAAACAGCAGTGCTAACCATGAGTTCACATAACAGTTGACCTACCAATAAAAAGACTGTAAACAAAGATAGAGATTCGCACACACCTATGCATAATCTTTTGGCCATGCAAAAATGCTAAACCTCTAAGAATATGGCGGGTGAAGTTGCGGACAACTGATTCTGTCATTGCTCCATAATGTTGTTTGACATACTTATTAATTGAACCCGGATGAACATATTCCAGGTAAATGTAGAAGCGGTCTTCAATCTGCAAGATCCTCCAAGAAACAGCTTTTAGATTACATTAGATAAACAAGTATATTTACTTACTCAGATTACAATAGGGAACTTACAGTGTCACTGCCATAATACTGCACTATGTTGTCATGCTTAAATTGGCTTAGGAACTTTATTTCCTGAAACATATAGAAGTCAACAAAGGTAACTGTGAAACTTGCATATATGTTACTACAGAGGAGAAAAGGCAAGTACTAAACCACTGTTACAACTTACAATGAAAATTATGATGACATTCTCAGGAAGATGGTATAACTGGAGTGCTTTAGAGATTATAAGTTTACTTTTTGTGAGGAAGATTATAAGTATTTCAATGAGCATATGACATATTACTATCGTAGCTCGTAGGTAATAGTTAGAAAATGCACAATAAACTCAAGCAGCTAGAAACTTATTTCACAGCATAAAAAATACTCAACACAATAACATAGAAAAGTATTCAGACAACTAATGGGACTGATAAAAAAATGTAAAGATTCCTCATTTCTGCAAAAGAACAGCATGCATTTTCTTTAGGACACACTGTCAAGTTTAATAACCTGCTCTAATTGCAGCAAAGACTCAGCAGATTTAGCATCATCAGGAATTATGTTGACCTCTTTCATTGCACAAAGTGCTCCAGTGTGCCTACAGGTAAATGGTAGTAAACCAACATTCAGAATTTAACATGAAGTAATAGTCGCAATCGTATACAGAATACACTTCCATACCTATTGGTAGCTTCATATACACAGCCAAATGTGCCACTACCTAGAAGTCTTCCTTTTTGCCACTGACCAGCCACTGAGGGCATTTCAACTTTTGGAGCAGGCTGGTTGCTAAAAGCTGTATGCATTAGGTTTATAGCACCAGGAGGGAGCGGTAATGGATGAAGACTCACACTCCCATTGCCTTCAGTACGAGAAATATGGTTTTCTAGGAATAATTTCGGGTGCATAGGTGAAGGAGGAGCACTGGTATTCCTTGGCATAAGTATAGGGCTTCTCAATGCACTATAGCAAGGAGATCGCTCTGGACCCCCTGTATATTTTTCAGGTGAAGTCTGAGGAGACGAAGCTCCCATAAAATCTATAGAGCGGATAGATGGGGCTGACCACGCTTGGGGACCTTGAGCGGATGCCACAGTGGATGAGAATTCAGCATTGCTTGATCTTCGAGGGCTGCATACAGGACTTGAAAATCCACTGCTTGGAGCACTTTTAGCAGGAATGTTCAATCGGAAGTTCATGGATTCAGCTGAACTCTTATCCTGGAACTTTTCATGGAACGCCTTTCTGTGGTGGCTAGAGGTAGTTCGCTTTGTACCATTTTGGCACAAATCATTATGCTCATGAACCTTTTTCACAATCTGGCTTGTCACCCTATAATCACAAGACTTGTAAGCATCAGGAAATATCAAAACAAGTAATGCAAATTTAGCTACAGCTGCACTTCAATAAGGTATGCAGCATCTTTAAAGAATATAAATTATTAGTTTAGTCACATCCAAACTAAAATCGATCATCCATCTTGTGATTCCCATATATTTTGATAATGTATTCCAGTTTCCCAAGAAAAACCATTGATATAACTTGCGCTGAATTAGAGTGCCAACCAGACAGCCATCACAAATTGAGGCAATTCCATAATAACTAACAACGTGACAAATGACGACTAAATTTATCTGATAAAGATCACAGTTTTCTTCCACCAATTGCTCAGTGATCAAGTTTTATCCATTTCACATTCAATCACACAAGCCCGAGCGACTAAATTCAGATCAATGTAGGCAAAAGAAAAATCGTTGAAAGGGCAGAAGTTATCAATCACATTACCTCGGCATGTGCAACGACGATGACGGCGTCATCCTCTCGCCCCCAACCTCCGTGGCCCCAGCCTGCTCCGCCGTCTCCAATTCCGACGGCCTCGGCGATGGCAGCGGCAATGGGTGAAGCACGGGCGACGACGCCGACCTCGGTGGTGGGGCTATGCCATCCGCGGTGCTGGTGGACCTCGAGATCGGGGTCGAGCTCGGGAGCCCGACAGCATCGGACGCAGAGACGCGGCCCCTGGAAGGTGGCGAGGAGGACGCGACGTCGAGGCCGAGGTCGGCGAGCCCGACATCGATATCGTCGACGTGGCGCAGCTTCCGCTGGCGGGTGAGCTGCCGCGGCGGCGCGAGGAGGTCCCCGGCGTCGCACCCGCGGCGCGGCTGGGCGCGTGAGGTGGAGGCCCGCGCGGGGGAGGCCGGGGTGGAGGCGGAGGTGGCGGTGATGGAACGGTGGAAGGCGGATTTGGAGCGCTTCCACCAGGACGGCATCACGGGGGCTCACGACGAGGAGGCGGAGGGGGAGGGATCCCTAACCGTAAGCGTATAGTTAATGGCATATAACACGGAGATAGGGGGGAGAGAAGGGGTGGACGGAGACGGCGGCGGTGGCGGCGACGACGACGACCTCCCCATTAGGAGCACATATTTTTTGGGTGGTTTGTCGTTGGAGGGAGGGGGAGGAAGGAGAGGTGGTTAGTTTCCGTTGGTTTCTCGCTACGATGTGTGGCATTTTGCGTTTCGCGGGAGCACGCGGCAACGGGGAAGAAGGGAGCCAAAACAAAACCAAGGCAAGGCCAAAACTCGGTAAAACCAACCGTTTTATCGCCTTGGTTTTATCGCCTTCAGGATGTCCGCGTGTTACATTATCATATTCCATTAGCGAGAACAAATATTCACCGACGTTAGCGATAACGGAACGTTATAGCAACGTTATAGCAGCGAGTTTTACCATGTTTTTAGAAGTTGCGAGACAACATTTTAAAAAGTTCATGTAAGATTCTAAGAAAAGTTTTAAACCAAATTTCAATGTATTTCAGATTTTGAAACACAAGTTTCGGTCGAAGAGTTTTGAGAAGTTTCAACAAATTTCATAAGTTTCAAAATAAAAATTTCAAGAAGTTTCAACGAGTTTTAGCTAATTTCGGCCAACTCACCTGGCTACGACGGTACTACTACGCCGCCACAAGCCGCTCAACATCGTCCGCCACTGATGCACCTTCTTCTCTGGCTCTGGCCCAAACTACCATCGTCGCCACGACGCCGATAGACGTCGCCATTCTTGAATCCGTGCTCGAGTTCCGTGTCGAGCATCCATCTATCTCTCTTCCCTAGCTCCACCTAGAGCTTCGTATCACGCCGCTGCCAGATCTAGTCACGCCGCCGCTGGATTCGGCCGTCCTGAGTCGCGTCGCCACTGGATGTGCTCGTCCTGAGTTGTGCCACCACTACCCATCGACAAATCCAGAGCTAAAGGTGAAGCACCGCATTGCCACCCACACCAAATCCGGAATCGGAGTTGAAGGAAGAGGTGGAGGGCCGACACTACAAGTAAAGAAGGGGTGGTCACTTGCCTCCATCGGCTCGCTGGCTGCACTCGTCAGCCATACACATGAGAGAGATCAATAAGAGAGGGATACGAGAGAAATAAGAGAGACAGGTGTGAAGGAGACAGTCTTATGATGTGAAAGGTGTTCGATAGTATTTTTCTAACGAAATTGCTCCTTAGGTTGTCATTCAACGCACACAGGCATCCTTCAGCACAGATAAACGACAATTAACTTCGAAATAGCAACTTTTTAGTAAGCAAAATTGCAGTTCAACTTTGCATATCCTTCAGCATTGTCATTAAGCGCACACAAGTAGTAATGCCTAACTCATCCAGAGGTACATGATGAGCTCGACCACCATAATCATAGCACAGATTCCTTCACCTTCACCCTCTCCAAGAAAAGCAACTCCACCTTCTCCTCCGGTCATCTCCTCAGCAGCCAGAGCAGTCGTTTTCTCCTCAACAGCCAGACAACCGAATTTCTCCTCGATAGCCAGAGCAGTCGTCTTGTCCCCACCGGTCTTCTCCTTAGAAGTCTTCTTCTCCAGCATAGAAACTCTGCGGTCGGCATTCTCGAGACGAGCAAGGAGGTTCACCTCTCCAGTCGAATCACCTACATAAAAGGCAACTGTGAGAAAAGTCAACACGCAGACCAGCTCTCTTCTCAAGAGACTCAACTCTTTCCCGCAGGTTCCACAATTTTATCAGTATTGTTGAGCCCAAACAGAAAGCAGATAGTGTTGCTGGCATAGCAATCAGGCTGTGCAAAGGATGCCAGTGGCTCCTATCAGTGTAGTTTTCATCCACTGGGCACTCCTTTCCAGATTTTCCACACGGCTGTTGATATCAACCTTAAACATTTTTGAATTGTGTGTTGGGCTGTAAAAAAAAGGCTCGATGCTCTGTTTGAGCCCGAACTGTTTAGGCTCGAGTTCCAAATGAACCGAGCTTAAGTTTAATCTCAAGCTCATGAGTCTTAACGAGTCAAACTCGAATAGCTCGCGAGCCTTAACGAGCTAAGCTCAAATGTAACTGTTATCGGGCTTATCTCGAATATCCCTTCTATCTTGTTGAAAATTACTCAAATAGTCCTCCTATCTAGTTGAAAATTGTTGCATGTTAACTGTTGCCGAGCTTCCCTCAAGCTCATGCCTACTCGAGCTTTTCTAATTGTAAAAAATTGATGTATATTTTTTACTGCTACCGAACTTACTCAAGTCTACTCGAGCTTGGGCCGAGCTGAGCTCGAGCCTATGTCCAAACTCGAACCCCAACTCAGGCCCACTCGAGTTTGTACCGAGCTCAAGCCTGGGAGGCTAGGCTCGCTCGAGCTCAGCTCATTTATTGTCCTAATTGTGTGGCTGCAAAAGATTAATGCCCAGTTAGGGGGAGCTGTAGCTTTGCTGAAAAGCTATTTTTGGCTTTCTAAGCTGAAAAGTAGATGTAGCTGATGGCTATAACTTTTCATGAGAGATCGCTTGATAACCTAGCTTTTTGTTGGACTCACTGACGGCTACAACTGTAAATGAATATTGGAATGTCTGAAAATACCATTAAGGGATCCAAAGACTTGTTTGTGTGCTGATTTAGCGTAAATATTGATTAAACGACTTAATTTTATTAAATTTATGAACAATTGGGCAATATATTGCAACATAAAAAACATGTTTAGAAGGTAAAAATGCACATTTAAGGTACATTATAAGTGGATTTGGTTTTTCTTTCATGTTCGCATACAATGTAATTTGAGAAAATTATATTATAGGTCCCTGAACTTGTGAGGTTATGTCACTTAACTCCCTGAGAGACCATGTGAGAGGTGTCCCCATGCGAGTGATGAGTATTTGACTCTTTTGTTGAAAAGTTTGTGTTTTGGTTCACTTCTTTGTTGTCTTCTTCTTTGTTTTGATTCAGATCTTGCGGAACTTCCATACCTCGAAAGCGGAAGTACCGATCATCGGAACTTTCACCCTGGGAAAGCGGAAGTACCGATCATAGGAACTTCCGCGCTGGGAAAGCGGAACTTCCGATTGTTCGCAGATTTGAGCAGTGAGTGCATAATTTTTTGTTTTGAGTTGTGTGGTTCGTGTATGAGTTTGAGACAAGTACAAATGTTAATTCCATTATCTCGAACAATGCTATGTGATGTGTTTCTTGTCTATGTTGACTGCAGGACGTCGAGGCGGAGTCGTGGCGAGACACGAGGAGACCGGACTAGACGCAGGTGGCGTTGAGGTCAGAGCGGTCGAGGTGTGTCGAAGACGGCGTGAACTCGAGGTGGTTGCGAGTCGTGGACAACAAGGAATGCGGGAGCTTCCCGGAAGATGCACGAGGGGCGAAATGGTATTTTCGCAATGCTGCACAAGCGGGAGCGGGCTCCGTTCGGATTTTATCTGGCGTAATGGGTTTGCGACCCGTTAGCCGGTGCCTATATAAGGAGGGGATGTCTCCTTAGTTGGTAGGCCACTAGAGAAAGGATTAGGGTTTTGCTAGAGTCAAAAGAGCCTTTGGGAGGTTATTTTGCTTTGTGGCTTTAGTTGTTGGGAGAGAGCAGAGATGTCTCCTTCGTAGCTTCTCCCTGTTTCTCTGTTCTTGGCTCTCTCTCTCTCTCATTTGCTCTTGTGTGTTCTTGTGTATGGAGAGGGAGAGGATGGATTGAGAATCATGTAATCTTTACTTCTGAATGTACATGCGTATGGGAACATCTCTATGATCCTCTATATCAATATGAGATGGTTTTGGTTGAATTGATTAAGTGTTCATCTCTCTGTTCATGCTTTTGAATATCTAGGTTTTTGATGTTCTTCTAATTCCCTCTTGTGAGAAGGCATGAAACTTGACATCTAGAGTCCTATGGCTATTGCTAACATATCCTCAAAATTTCATTGCCAAAAGATCAAAGAATCTTGCGAATTTTGGCTTTTGGTCTCTCTTGTCAAGTTTTCTCAAGAAATCCGATTTTCCCTTGATTAGTGGATCTTTGTATGAAATTTCTTCTCAATGAGGTCAATATAATGTTTAGGATGATGTCCTGTGAGAATTGACCCGAGAAGAGCAGCAAATCGAGAGTATTTTGGATTTTTGGCAAATTCCACTACGTGATGTTCTTCAGTCTGTAGCAATCGGAATTTCCGCAGTTTACACGCCGGAACTACCGCGGTGCGGAACTTCCGCACTGGAGAACCGGAACTTCCGATTGCCGACAGAGCAGCCCAGAAATTTGGGAACTTCCGCCTGGGTGACCGGAACTACCACAGTGCGGAGGTACCGCAGGGATAATCGGAACTTCCGATTTCTGACAGAACCGCCCAGATTTTGTTTAACTTCTTGGATTTGATTCACTTCTCGTCTTTTGATTATCAGAGTGTATTGGGTTGCTGTGTGGACACTTGAGAGGGGTGGATCTTAATTTTTGAAGGCACCATTCACCCCCCTCTGTTGCCATTTCGGTCCTTCACTCCCTAAGCTTATATTTTACTTTCTCAGCTCTCTGAACTTGTGTTGAAGCAGAGTTCGTCGAATGTGATACGGACGAATTCGTCCCATTCGAGTCCGGTGGACTCATCGCCACCCCATTCCAGTCGTATTCATTGTCTCTGTCACCTCACACCGACAAAAATAAATTCTTCAGACACGAAAATGTACCATGATCGTGTCTTCAGCGAAAGCAGAAGAGGATGGCGATGGTGCAATCGGCGTTGGGTAGGCTTTGCCTTCGCTGACACCTCTCCGGATCGTCGATAGTCCCGTCGGTTCGGCCGGAGATCCACGAAGCGCTGCATCCGCCCTCCCTCCTCCCTGCGGCGCTATGGATGCCGCGTCCTGGACCAACAACTCGGCCAATGAGGAGCTTCACGTCTCCACCGGCCGCTGTGGCTGTGCGCACCCGCCACGTCCTTAACCTCGAGGTGAGGCTACGTCTTCAATTCAATTCGATTCAGGTGCTTGCTCTATTATGAATCGCATTGTTAAATCAAGTTTACCAAATTTGAAGTGATCTAATTTACATACAGGACATTTTGGGTCAAGTTGTTCTTGTGAGGTTTGTTATCGATTGTATATATTTCAGTTTGTCAGTCATCTGGTAAGCTTGAATCAATGTTGTAAAGACCCCAGCCCCACTGTATGCCCCAAATCCTGTAGGTTTCAATGAATGTTTTCTTTGATGGCTCAATGTTGTTTTTCTGCAGGTTTCAATGAATGTTTTCTTTGATGGCTCAATGTTGTTTTTTTTTCTATTAGGATAATGCTTTGGCTCGTACGATATGGGCTCGTTCGGACGATAGGAAGTGACAAATCATACACAAAGCTCCACTTTCCACTCGCACATGCAACCTGCAGTCCAAGCGCGAGATGCAGAGCTCCATTCGCGCACCCGCACACCATCCAAAGTCTTGCTCCAGCTGTCCTGCACTTCCCCGTATTCTCCACCATTCGGCGCTCCCAAACTCCCGAGAAAAATTAGACGCCACTAGTCCACTTGTTTCTTATCCACTAGTATCTTGCATGATCAGTCCATGATTGCCTCTCCCCATATTTCTCTCATGGACTGTCTCCTCCCATCTCTATCCCTGACTCCCCACATATCTCTCTCTCTCTCGGAGCTCCAAGATCGCTGCTGTTGCTCGAGCTCGTGAGGGCCTACCGCGGTTGTCCCGTCCAAGGCTTCAGGAGGTCGCCATCGATCGTGAGCTTCACCACCGCGGAGCCGTAGCCTCCAGGGACTCTTGATGTGCCTCTACGATCTGCCCTCCAATCTCCTCTGTCGTGTCCTCAACGTCGGGAGGCGCCAGCCCGCCCTACCGCCACCCCCTGCCAAGGCCCTGCACGCCTGCGAGGAGGATGACAACATAGTGTGGCGAATCTCGGTGTCAACGTACGCCTCCCGCATAGAGTACCTCAAATCCATGGAGACAAATATTGCGACAAGAGGTATTTTTTATTGCAATGATGTTTTTGATTTGTTGCACAAGAGTAAACATTTTGCATCCCATTCACTATTTAAATGTTGCATGCATTCTCTCAAATTGTTACAACAACTTTTCTCCATTGTTGCAGAAAGTGATTTGGTTTATTGCAATACATCTCCTGAAATTTTATAGAAAAATGATTTTGTTGCAATCGTTGTCGCCAATTGTTGCACACATGAAATCAAAATGTTTAATAAGTTAGTTTTAAATGTTGCAAATTTTTTGATGTTGCAACAATTATTTTCAAATATTGCAATGTTGTAACATCGAAATTTGTTTGCTTGGTATATTTGAATTAGTTTTTAAGCGCATTATATTCTGTACTGATAGTTTCTATGCAATTTCAGTGAGAATATGTTATTTTTTCCAATGTTTTTTCAGAGGAGATCGGCGGAGGAGTTTTTTTGTTGCGTCGGGGTGCGTGATGTTGCATAGAGTTACTTTCGCTTGTTTCGGGAGGAAGGAAAAATGTACTGAGATTGGACGGCTGAACCTCATAGCGCAAGATTGAAATACAAGGCGCAGCGTACGGTGGTAGCGTTCGGATCGTACGGCCGAGCGCTAGTGCATCCTTTCTATTATTGGCTTTGACATCTAATGATTTGACTTTTATACGAAGAACATACTCTTCTTGATGTTCCTCTTGCGACGGAATCATTATAGTTATAGATGATGTTTCGGTTTTGTTTGTGTGGGTTCCTTAACATTGCAGTACGATTGTATTGGGTCCCATTTGATGGTTTAACACTTATGCCTGTGGCAAGTTCCACTTGGGCATGGGGATTCCAGGGTTGTCCACATCACTTCAAGCAGATTAAGTGATAGCAGTACACACTGTAAGCAAGAAAAGTAATGCTATCTTTGATTATTTGAAATCAGAGTACATGAGTTACACATATATAGATTACAGCTATCATGTGAATGCGTACAGCTAGCGTGTGAACGTGTGATCCCTCGAAAGAGAAAGCATCATGCATGTAAGAAGCCGAAGCACCATCCTGTCTAACACGCCTCCACAGTCGAAACATCGCCAAGGCGGACATTCAGACTGGACCTAAATTCGATGAAGACGGAAGTCTCACAGACGACGGTCCGGCGATGATGATTCGGCGTGATGACGACGGTAGACAGGGTGCTCGGAAGGCCGTGGAGGGAGGGCCGTGTCGACGAGCGCGCCGCATCACGCCACGACGTCATCGGAAGAGAGGAGGCGCCGGAGAGGTCAAAGCCGAGGCGGTGAAGTCTGGAGCCGAGGAACGTCGATAGTTCGGCAGGGCGACGCAAACCGATCTATGATCGAAAAAATAGAAAACCCGATTTGAAGATGGCCGGGGAAAACTCTAACTAGTAGCCGATCGGATGATCTGTGACACGACTTAAACTATCGGTTGTGCAGCCCCCGAGAGAGATCATCTCCCAGGGGCGGCGATTCAGGAGCGGCACTGCACTGATACCATGTAAGCGAGAAAAGTAACGCTATCTTTGATTGTTTGAAATCAGAGTACATGAGTTACACACATATAGATTACAAGTATCATGTGAACGCATACAGCTATCATATGCACGCGTACTGCTAGCATGTGAACGTGTGATCCATCGAAGAGAAAATATCATGCATGTAAGAAGCCGAGGCACCATCCTGTCTAACACACACCAATGTTCACCTTGTTTGATTTAATGTTTAGAACTTAACCTTATAGTATTGTGTATTTGTCTTTTTCGTACCTTCATTTAGGTTGTCTTCTTCTGGCTTCTCTTATTTAAATTTGTATTGAAATTGTAAATGAAATGTATTTTAATTATGTTCCTAACGGTGCCCGGATCAAAATAAAAATCTCCCATGCGAATGATTGGAAAAAAAAAATGATCCCACTATTTTAAATTTGCATTTGTTGTAGATCCATTTTTAGTTGCATGGTACATCCTGTTGGCTTTTTCAAGGTCTCTTTGGGAATTTCCCAATTAGATAAAATAATAGGAGGAATAGGAATGGGGCCCACCTGTCTTTGATAGGAGTAGGGGATTAAGCCTTGGATGCTTATCTCCATCCTAGAGAGGTTCGACCGAGTCTTCAGCTGGGAGCTCTCCTTTTCCTCATAAGACTCGGACGGCGGCGCATGGGGAGGCCCTAGGAGTCCGTGCGCCTAGTGCGGCGGCCGTTCGCAACTGCGGGCCGATTTCCCCGGATCTTCCTCTCCTTGAAAAGGCTCGAGTCCGAACTTCCTCTCGGCATCTGAAAAAGCTCGGTTTTGGTTTTTGATGCTTCTTCTCTGATCTGGTGGCTGAGGCTTGAGGGGATTTGAAGTTCTACACCTTTGGTGATGAACATCTGATCTCCCTTGGTGTACATTCGGTAGACATCCTTCTTGTACCACATTCTTTGTGTGAGTGTTTGGAGAGAACCTTTGTGGTGTGCAACAGGAGTCTTTGTGTTCAGCTCTGGATCGTTCTGGAGAGGGAGGAGAAAAAAAAATTCGATTCTGGTGTTCTTGGGTACATCTGGCTAGTGTATCTAAGTGGGTCTTGTGTGGCACTAACCTGTCCCTTGGCTTCATTCTTTGGTGTTATTCTGAAGACGAAGAGTGGTATTGTATCTCCGATTGCTTCGTCTTTTGCTCGGTGTTGCAGGGCGATAGTTTTTCTGGGACAGCGTCTACTGACACGCCTTGCCGATTTCATCTCAGTGGTTTTGAGTACCACTGCTTCAGTGAATATTGTCCCTCGGTGCTACTTCGGTTTATTCTTGCATTCGAAGTTGCAGTGCTAGTTGGTTCTTTGATCTGTATTAGTTCTGATTTCAGAATCTATTACTTGAGATATTGCAAAAGAATCAGTGGGATCTTTTAATGCTCTATGATGAAGCTAGTCATATACTGAAATTGATTATGACAATTAGTTCTATCTTGAGTTCTAGTGAAGTTCTTGCTTCTGTCTCTTACACCTACTGTTATTAGGCTTGAACCCCAGAGGTATATTGCAGTTTTAAATCTGATGAGTTGATTGTTTTCTTGCTTACAGTCTGATTACTCTGTTAGCCCTTTTGGGTATATTTCTGATCCTGTGTATTTTGATCAGTTGTATTAGAGAGTGATATTTTACTGTTAGTCATCTAGAGATCTTTCTGTTATCCTTTGGTATACTGTTTTAGTCTGGGAGTCTCTTATGTGGTCTTTAACAGATAGATTATATCGACGGTTATGTAAAGTTTGGTTAGAGATCAAGATTAGAAATTTTTGTCATAATCATTTAATGAAGAGTATAGATAATAGGATTGAGATGGCAAATGCTTGTTCTTTTACAACTCTCCTTCTGAGAGCACATTTCACAATCAAACATATGTACATTATGCTCCTTATGGTTGATCTCCTTCTGTTAATGTTGAGCATAATATTGTATTTAAATGATTTAGAAGAATTTCATGAACACAAGTTATTATGGTCATTTGCTACAAAGATGGTACTATGCTTTATTGTTGATATTGAATGCTGGGAGTAACAATGATTATTTGCTAAAACTGTACATTTTACAACACATGTCAAAATCAAAATTAGTAGCATGGTACATCCCATGAACTAAGAAAGAAGAAATGATCTCTTCTTGCCCCCTTCCGGGTGTTTATTTGCTAATCTTAACGAGTTGGTAGTAATTCAAAAAGCTAAAATTTTGCACTTAAGAACAGCACAACATCGTGTCATGTCCTTGTGATATTAGAAGGTGGGCCAAAAAAAGGATAATAAACTCTTGCACCTTTGACGTTGTGCACGTGACATGCAGTTTCCACAATATCTATTTCATCTGACAATTGAGTACAGTAAATAATATTTTTTTCCACAATCAATCTTTTTGCTATAATTATCTTTTACACTTAATATTGACCAGAATGCTTATTGCAGGGCCGGCAACATTTCCCTGTCATCTGTAAAGGAATTGAGGGTATGAAGCGGGCAGAGCAAAGAGGTTCCTCTCAGTGAGTGGCAAAGCTAAGTATGTTAAGCTTATGGAATTGGCACAGTGAGCAGGGATAGAAATCCTGGCCGGTTACTGACGGTAACCGGCTTTACCGGTGGGCAGCGGGAAACAAAATCCCGGCCGGTTTTTCGGAATTTGCAAATTCAAATTTCAAATTTTGGTTGATTTTTAAGCAAATTTAAACGAAATTCAACCGGATTTTTCCCGGGAAAACCGGTAACTGGCCGGTTACCGTTCCCGGTCCCCTGCTGGGATTCAGTCCGGTAACGGTATTTCGATCCTTGACGGTGAGTACATAAGGATAGGATGCAACAAAACAATTTATTGTAGTCAATCCAGTGCATGTACCGTTTTAAACCTGTAGGTTGTGTTTCTCATTGATGAACCGTGCTCCGGGTTTCAGTTTTGCCCTATTTTATATTGATGTGCTAATTTGTTTTCTATTTCTAGCTTTATAATCTGTTTTTTATAGCTACAATAGTGCTAATGAATATCAATAGTACAATGCTAGAGTTCACTGTTCTGCTAGCTCTGTACTTGTTTTTGAATATTATTTTGAAATGTATAGGTATTATCTATCTGTTCTGCTAGCTCTGTACATGTTCTTGAATATTATTTGGAAATGTAAAGGTAATACGGTTCTATTTAGTTAAGTCAGTGACTCCAAGGTAAACATTAAGAATCGTTTGGGCAAAGAACATGTAGCTACTAGACCTGGTCTTGTAATTTGTCTTATCTGCTGTACTATTTGTATGCACTCGTATGAGTTGAACTTGGCTGGTTGATTCCACTCACATCAGCAAAAGGCTCTGAAACTTTCATGCTCGAGGTACATGCCTATGGTACATGTCTCTGCCCAATTGTAAGCTGCACATAAATCGTCAGCTTTGCCAACAACAGCATGCTCAAGTTTTTTTTTAAAAAAAATCAACAGCTTGCTCAAGTTAATCCATGGATCAATGTGTCCACTTGCGTGATAAGCTCAACCTCCACACCATGCTTCATTATTCGTCACAAAGGGGGAAAGCATGATAGCAGATCAAATAAGTTCCTAGTTGTATCTAGCAATTTCTAGCCACAAGAAGTTGAACCAAAATCAAAATTAGGTTGGAGTAACTCGGTGAACATGAGATTACGATGTTTCAACATATACTAATACTCAAATTTCCTAAAGCACACATACTCTTAGACAAAAGGAGTCTAAGAGTAACAGCATAAGCATTCGAGTGCACACATCCAGTAGACAGTGGCATGGACAATTTAAACTACTCCAACAACAAATCGAAGGTTCAGACTATCTTGATAACCAACCAACGAAGGCTGCTGGCCATCAGGGCAATGGCGGGGATCGACGAGGGGGCAAGGACGACATTGGTGACGTCATCCTTGCCGCCAAGCTGCGATGTCTGTAGTTGATGGAAATGCATTGCACGTTTGCATCATGGGTACAGTTTTTGTCTCTTTCTCTGAGCTAGTGGTTAAGCTTCAGAAAGCAGCAATAATTAATATTTCGTACAGATACGTAATTGCATTTTCAGCACTCCATGGAGAGACAAGCATTTGGTTATGGCTAACTGAAGATTCTGAACACCCTTTCTGTCATCCAGTTATTTCAAACTCTTATTAATTTCTTTCAATCCTGACATGGAACTGTTCATATTGCACTTTTCAAGTGTAGCACACTACTGAACATTCCTGTGGTCAGATCTAAAACGAGCATTCGATTGCAGGTTTAGGATCACATGAATCTTCTGCTTTTACACCCGAGGGAGCAAATAACAAGCACACAAATTTTCTACTCCGTACTAGCTGGTTGGGCAAACACTAGCTAGTAAGTTATTCCTTGCTTCAGGTAACAGTTGTGCCTTTGCTTTGTTAAGGTTCTTCAGTGAATTAGTAAGCTAGATACCTTCCTTGCCAGTTCAAGACCACAGTAAACAACCTTGAAGGATTAAATTATTTCCTGAAAAAGGTTCCAAATCACTGGATACCATCATTCAACCAAGAGCACTCAATTCAGTAATAGAACTTAAAATTGAACACTCTTTTCAAATGCTGAATCTGCTAAGTACAGGAAGTACTAGTACACCTGAACATTTTTTTAGATGTGCTTTCCTAATTTGTGAGAATTGAGATGCAAAATATTATAGCCTGAGTATATTATTATTAATTGGGAGGTATAGACTCCGTTCTAGCTGGTTGGGCAAACACTAGCTAGCAAGTTATTCCTGGCTTCAGGTAACAGTTGTGCCTTTGCTTTGCTAAGGTTCTTCAGTGAATTAGTTAGCTAGATACATTCCTTGCCAGTTCAAGACCGATACATTCCTTGCCAGTTCAAGACCACAGTAAACAACCTTGAAAGATTAAATTCTTTCCTGAAAAAGGTTCCAAATCACTGGATGCCATCATTCAACCAAGAGCACTCAATTCAGTAATAGAACTTAAAATTGAACACTCTTTTCACATGCTGAATCTGCTAAGTACAGAAAGTACTAGTACACCTGAACATTTTTTAGATGAGCGTTCCTAATTTGTGAGAATTGAGATGCAAAATATTATAGCCTGAGTATATTATTATTAATTGGGAGGTATAGACTCCGTACTAGCTGGTTGGGCAAACAATAGCTAGCAAGTTATTCCTTGCTTCAGGTAACAGTTGTGCCTTTGCTTTGCTAAGGTTCTTCGGTGAATTAGTTAGCTAGATACATTCCTTGCCAGTTCAAAACCACAGTAAACAACCTTGAAGGATTAAATTCTTTCCCGAAAAAGGTTCCAAATCAATGGATACCATCATTCAACCAAGAGCACTTAATTCAGTAATAGAACTTAAAATTGAACACTCTTTTCAAATGCTGAATCTGCTAAGTACAGAAAGTACTAGTACACCTGAACATTTTTTTTAGATGAGCTTTCCTAATTTGTGAGAATTGAGATGCAAAATATTATAGCCTGAGTAGATTATTATTAATTGGAAGGTTGTGGGGCTGTTTGGTTTGGTGCCCATGGGAATCGAAGTATGCTAAGTCAAATTTTGGTTACGTTTACCAGATTTGGTCTCCGTTTGGTTTCATGCTAATTTTTTTTTGTAAGATTTTGTTCATATTGGTTCTCTAGTTTATTTTTTATTCTAAACTATGTCAAAATCCAGATATCCGATTTGACTGCTGTTAAATTTTTTCTTGTGCAATATTGGTTTTCAAACCAAACAAACGCTACCTTACCAAACAGTATGGACTACTCTTGATGTCAGATACCACGAGCTCAGCTACCATTGGCTCTCCCTTCCACCTCACATGCCACGTGGCATGTCGCCTTTGGTCCCACACGCTGCCACGCCACCAGCTCGACGCCCTCACTAATTCCCTACACCAGGTGCATGTACACCACAGGCTTCCACCATACAGTTTATGCACCCGGTCCACGGGAGCCCCACCCCTTCTTCCTCCGCTTTATATGCTCCCGCGTACACCTCACACCTCACTCCTCTATCTCTCTCTCTCTCCCGCTCTCCACTCGCCGCACCTCGCCACTTTCCTCATCGACGCCTCGCGGCTCGAAGCCTCGCGAGCCCTAACCCTAGCCATGGCCAGGAGGCGTCGGCCTCCGCGTCGGCGCCCGCCCCCGCGCCAGACACGCCGCAGCCAGCCGGCGGCGGGGACACGCCGCGCCGCCGCCGCCAGCGCTCCCCCTCCGACCCGCTCCTCATCGTCTGCCGTTGCTTCAACGTCGTCACGGCCGCCATCGCCGCCCTCTGCGTCGCCGTCAACGTCCTCTCCGCCGTCCATTCCTTCCGCGCCGGCGCCGACGTAAGCCGCTTATTAGTCCCCCTTCCAGCCCTGCTTAATGGGGTAGCCACTTGAGGTAACGCGCGGTTACGAGCTGATTTGGTGCGCGTGGGGTTTCAGATATTTGGGGGCATATTCCGGTGCTACGCGGTGGTGATCTCGCTGTTCGTGGGCGTCGTCGAGACCGAGTGGGGATTCATCATGAGATTCTGCAAGGTTCGCTTCGTTCCGCCTTGTCAGTCATTTCCCTCGATGTACATTGTGATATGGCATGATAGGTTGTTAAACACATAGAATGATTAGGTGATTGCTTGTATTGTCTAATTCGAGCTGTTTTATGGATAAATCTAAACTATGTAGTGTACGATGTGATTAATTTTGCATTTCAGCCTCCCAAGTCTTGCTTATGCTGCTTGATCCACACAATTATTTGTTGGGTACCATGGACTGGTTGCGGACTTGTGCTGTGTTGATGTCGGTATTTTAATTGGTTTTAGGTCTTTGTTGTGTTTGGCAATGCAGATAGTTTCGTAAATTTAGGTGACTATTTGTGCTTTTTCTGATGTCATGTCATTATCATCGTAGATGATCTGATTGGTCGTTTAACTGTTTTTGTCAGTAAATCTTAATTGATTGCCCTTTAGTTATTTTTACTCATGGGTTGTATTTATGTAATTTAATTGTCCATGAATCAGGTGTTATTTAGCGGCGTTGGCTTAAAATTTTGATAATTTTATTGGCCTTTTAATTTAGTAATGTTTATACCTGTTAATGTGACTAGATATTCGAGTACTGGCCTGCAAGAGGAATGCTACAGATCTTGTAAGTATTTTGAATGAGCATATGTTTCTACTCTTATTATGCTTCCAAAATTCAATTCTCAGTTTGTGCATATTTATTAGAATATACGATTTGCGCAGACCACTTAATGTATATGCTTGGTGTCATCTAAAGCTCATCCAGATTGTACCTCTAGATTTGGTAGATTTTTTTTTTCATTTTTCAAATTGGGTGGTTCATGAAAACAAAAAAAGTTAGCTGTTATAAGATATATAAGATAAATATATAGTTGCTTATTTTGCAAACACTCTGTCAGTGTAGCCATGACATATAGAGAACAACACAAAACCACTTTCTTCATGAACCCGGCCCTTAATTGGATGATGATATGCTTATACCATATTAGCGCTATTGCTATATTAAGGTCAGCTATGAGTAACTCTAACCTTCACCATAAGGATGCACGGACATGGACTTGCGTGTCGGACATGGGATTCGTCATTTTCTAAAAAATTATATATATATGATTAATACTTTCTACTCCCGGGTGTAGTTACTCGCACCTCTGATATACCACCTAAAAGAACCTGGTATACTCCTTTATCACTTTGGGTATACTCATATATTAATTATAAGATACTCCAATGCGAACCACATGAAAAATTGCAAGAGAGACCATAGTTTTTAGCATATTTTGTAAATACCTTCATATTCGCATATAAAAAGGAGTATGTCTAAAAAATTGTGCATACCACCCTAAAAATGTATAAATACCACATAAGTAGTCTTATATACTCGCCTATGGTACATGTCTCTGCCCAATTGTAAGCTGCACATAAATCGTCAGCTTTGCCAACAACAGCATGCTCAAGTTTTTTTTTAAAAAAAATCAACAGCTTGCTCAAGTTAATCCATGGATCAATGTGTCCACTTGCGTGATAAGCTCAACCTCCACACCATGCTTCATTATTCGTCACAAAGGGGGAAAGCATGATAGCAGATCAAATAAGTTCCTAGTTGTATCTAGCAATTTCTAGCCACAAGAAGTTGAACCAAAATCAAAATTAGGTTGGAGTAACTCGGTGAACATGAGATTACGATGTTTCAACATATACTAATACTCAAATTTCCTAGCACACATACTCTTAGACAAAAGGAGTCTAAGAGTAACAGCATAAGCATTCGAGTGCACACATCCAGTAGACAGTGGCATGGACAATTTAAACTACTCCAACAACAAATCGAAGGTTCAGACTATCTTGATAACCAACCAACGAAGGCTGCTGGCCATCAGGGCAATGGCGGGGATCGACGAGGGGGCAAGGACGACATTGGTGACGTCATCCTTGCCGCCAAGCTGCGATGTCTGTAGTTGATGGAAATGCATTGCACGTTTGCATCATGGGTACAGTTTTTGTCTCTTTCTCTGAGCTAGTGGTTAAGCTTCAGAAAGCAGCAATAATTAATATTTCGTACAGATACGTAATTGCATTTTCAGCACTCCATGGAGAGACAAGCATTTGGTTATGGCTAACTGAAGATTCTGAACACCCTTTCTGTCATCCAGTTATTTCAAACTCTTATTAATTTCTTTCAATCCTGACATGGAACTGTTCATATTGCACTTTTCAAGTGTAGCACACTACTGAACATTCCTGTGGTCAGATCTAAAACGAGCATTCGATTGCAGGTTTAGGATCACATGAATCTTCTGCTTTTACACCCGAGGGAGCAAATAACAAGCACACAAATTTTCTACTCCGTACTAGCTGGTTGGGCAAACACTAGCTAGTAAGTTATTCCTTGCTTCAGGTAACAGTTGTGCCTTTGCTTTGTTAAGGTTCTTCAGTGAATTAGTAAGCTAGATACCTTCCTTGCCAGTTCAAGACCACAGTAAACAACCTTGAAGGATTAAATTATTTCCTGAAAAAGGTTCCAAATCACTGGATACCATCATTCAACCAAGAGCACTCAATTCAGTAATAGAACTTAAAATTGAACACTCTTTTCAAATGCTGAATCTGCTAAGTACAGGAAGTACTAGTACACCTGAACATTTTTTTAGATGTGCTTTCCTAATTTGTGAGAATTGAGATGCAAAATATTATAGCCTGAGTATATTATTATTAATTGGGAGGTATAGACTCCGTACTAGCTGGTTGGGCAAACACTAGCTAGCAAGTTATTCCTGGCTTCAGGTAACAGTTGTGCCTTTGCTTTGCTAAGGTTCTTCAGTGAATTAGTTAGCTAGATACATTCCTTGCCAGTTCAAGACCACAGTAAACAACCTTGAAAGATTAAATTCTTTCCTGAAAAAGGTTCCAAATCACTGGATGCCATCATTCAACCAAGAGCACTCAATTCAGTAATAGAACTTAAAATTGAACACTCTTTTCACATGCTGAATCTGCTAAGTACAGAAAGTACTAGTACACCTGAACATTTTTTAGATGAGCGTTCCTAATTTGTGAGAATTGAGATGCAAAATATTATAGCCTGAGTATATTATTATTAATTGGGAGGTATAGACTCCGTACTAGCTGGTTGGGCAAACAATAGCTAGCAAGTTATTCCTTGCTTCAGGTAACAGTTGTGCCTTTGCTTTGCTAAGGTTCTTCGGTGAATTAGTTAGCTAGATACATTCCTTGCCAGTTCAAAACCACAGTAAACAACCTTGAAGGATTAAATTCTTTCCCGAAAAGGTTCCAAATCAATGGATACCATCATTCAACCAAGAGCACTTAATTCAGTAATAGAACTTAAAATTGAACACTCTTTTCAAATGCTGAATCTGCTAAGTACAGAAAGTACTAGTACACCTGAACATTTTTTTTAGATGAGCTTTCCTAATTTGTGAGAATTGAGATGCAAAATATTATAGCCTGAGTAGATTATTATTAATTGGAAGGTTGTGGGGCTGTTTGGTTTGGTGCCCATGGGAATCGAAGTATGCTAAGTCAAATTTTGGTTACGTTTACCAGATTTGGTCTCCGTTTGGTTTCATGCTATTTTTTTTTGTAAGATTTTGTTCATATTGGTTCTCTAGTTTATTTTTTATTCTAAACTATGTCAAAATCCAGATATCCGATTTGACTGCTGTTAAATTTTTTCTTGTGCAATATTGGTTTTCAAACCAAACAAACGCTACCTTACCAAACAGTATGGACTACTCTTGATGTCAGATACCACGAGCTCAGCTACCATTGGCTCTCCCTTCCACCTCACATGCCACGTGGCATGTCGCCTTTGGTCCCACACGCTGCCACGCCACCAGCTCGACGCCCTCACTAATTCCCTACACCAGGTGCATGTACACCACAGGCTTCCACCATACAGTTTATGCACCCGGTCCACGGGAGCCCCCACCCCCTTCTTCCTCCGCTTTATATGCTCCCGCGTACACCTCACACCTCACTCCTCTATCTCTCTCTCTCTTCTCCCGCTCTCCACTCGCCGCACCTCGCCACTTTCCTCATCGACGCCTCGCGGCTCGAAGCCTCGCGAGCCCTAACCCTAGCCATGGCCAGGGAGGCGTCGGCCTCCGCGTCGGCGCCCGCCCCCGCGCCAGACACGCCGCAGCCAGCCGGCGGCGGGGACACGCCGCGCCGCCGCCGCCAGCGCTCCCGCTCCGACCCGCTCCTCATCGTCTGCCGTTGCTTCAACGTCGTCACGGCCGCCATCGCCGCCCTCTGCGTCGCCGTCAACGTCCTCTCCGCCGTCCATTCCTTCCGCGCCGGCGCCGACGTAAGCCGCTTATTAGTCCCCCTTCCAGCCCTGCTTAATGGGGTAGCCACTTGAGGTAACGCGCGGTTACGAGCTGATTTGGTGCGCGTGGGGTTTCAGATATTTGGGGGCATATTCCGGTGCTACGCGGTGGTGATCTCGCTGTTCGTGGGCGTCGTCGAGACCGAGTGGGGATTCATCATGAGATTCTGCAAGGTTCGCTTCGTTCCGCCTTGTCAGTCATTTCCCTCGATGTACATTGTGATATGGCATGATAGGTTGTTAAACACATAGAATGATTAGGTGATTGCTTGTATTGTCTAATTCGAGCTGTTTTATGGATAAATCTAAACTATGTAGTGTACGATGTGATTAATTTTGCATTTCAGCCTCCCAAGTCTTGCTTATGCTGCTTGATCCACACAATTATTTGTTGGGTACCATGGACTGGTTGCGGACTTGTGCTGTGTTGATGTCGGTATTTTAATTGGTTTTAGGTCTTTGTTGTGTTTGGCAATGCAGATAGTTTCGTAAATTTAGGTGACTATTTGTGCTTTTTCTGATGTCATGTCATTATCATCGTAGATGATCTGATTGGTCGTTTAACTGTTTTTGTCAGTAAATCTTAATTGATTGCCCTTTAGTTATTTTTACTCATGGGTTGTATTTATGTAATTTAATTGTCCATGAATCAGGTGTTATTTAGCGGCGTTGGCTTAAAATTTTGATAATTTTATTGGCCTTTTAATTTAGTAATGTTTATACCTGTTAATGTGACTAGATATTCGAGTACTGGCCTGCAAGAGGAATGCTACAGATCTTGTAAGTATTTTGAATGAGCATATGTTTCTACTCTTATTATGCTTCCAAAATTCAATTCTCAGTTTGTGCATATTTATTAGAATATACGATTTGCGCAGACCACTTAATGTATATGCTTGGTGTCATCTAAAGCTCATCCAGATTGTACCTCTAGATTTGGTAGATTTTTTTTTCATTTTTCAAATTGGGTGGTTCATGAAAACAAAAAAAGTTAGCTGTTATAAGATATATAAGATAAATATATAGTTGCTTATTTTGCAAACACTCTGTCAGTGTAGCCATGACATATAGAGAACAACACAAAACCACTTTCTTCATGAACCCGGCCCTTAATTGGATGATGATATGCTTATACCATATTAGCGCTATTGCTATATTAAGGTCAGCTATGAGTAACTCTAACCTTCACCATAAGGATGCACGGACATGGACTTGCGTGTCGGACATGGGATTCGTCATTTTCTAAAAAATTATATATATATGATTAATACTTTCTACTCCCGGGTGTAGTTACTCGCACCTCTGATATACCACCTAAAAGAACCTGGTATACTCCTTTATCACTTTGGGTATACTCATATATTAATTATAAGATACTCCAATGCGAACCACATGAAAAATTGCAAGAGAGACCATAGTTTTTAGCATATTTTGTAAATACCTTCATATTCGCATATAAAAAGGAGTATGTCTAAAAAATTGTGCATACCACCCCTAAAAATGTATAAATACCACATAAGTAGTCTTATATACTCGTATATTACACATGCGTACTCTCGATTACACAAGATACTCCCTACGTTGTGAGATACGGAATAAAGAGTAACTACACTCGGGAGTAACAAAAAGGTATATATATAATTTAATGTTTTTCTACATGTTTGTCAAACGGAAAGTGTAAAATAGGAATATGTACCTCAAAGATGATCCTTGGCTCTTGGCCTCTTCAGTTCTTCATAAATAATAAGTTCATAACTTCGTATTAATACCAGAAAACGTGTCGGGGGCTCGGGAGCACAGAAGGGGCGATGTCTGGAGGGAGAGGGTCGCTGCTGGCCGTCGGTCGCTGTCAGATCTGGCGACGCAACAGGGGGCGGGCGGGCGCTGTCGGGGGCTCGGCGCTGCAGGCGGCGTCAAAGGGGAGAAGCAGAGTGACGTCGGGAGCATAGAAGGGGTGGCGCCTGGAGGGAGAGGGTCGCCACCGGATCCGCGATCTGGCCAGGGGGAGGGGTCTTGTGGGGGCTTGGGGTCGCAGCGTCGAAGGGGAATGGAATCTGCAGGGGGCTCGGGGCTAGGTTAACTGGTTATGGAATGGGTTGGCTACCGTTTTGGGCCGAATTGAATGGGCCCAAGTGTCCGACACACCTGAAATACGTGTCCGAGCCGTGTCGGATCCGTGTCTGTGTCCAACACGGACTCGGCACCTTGCAGACGTGTCCATGCTTCCAAGATCGTGGCCCTCACATGTTCAGAGTCGCATGCATGTGAACTAGCGATTGCCTATGTTAGCATGCGTTGTTGTGACTTGCGATAATACTTTTGTCCATGCTTATCTAGGTTTCAAGACATATTAATGCATCAAAATAGTTTCAACCAGGGTGATTATAAGTGCAAGAGCAATATTAAGTGTACACACTTGAGTGAAATGTTTTGGGGAACTGAGACGAGAAAATTTGGCAATTCAGACCATGAATTCAAAGTAAAGTTCTTATCATCCAGCTGGTATTCACCATATCGACATCGTCACATTCACAGGACATGCACCAAGAACTATCACAATTGCATGCACCAGCTGCACCATAAATGCTGGGATCATGAACATTTTAATTTTAAGTTTCTTGTCTGTGAGAAGTGCCATAAACAGAAACAGGGGAACATATCCTATGGACACACGGGTGTTGGTGCACCCATGCACTCCCCCAACCATGCACACAGTGATATATGTTCCTAGTAATTATTCTTGCTCTATGTTGAAATGTATTCCATGTCTGTTCCTCTGGTGAATTCATTTTTCCTTTGGTTCCTGGCAGCGTCGCTGTCATGACAAAGGCATACCCAAATGTTGAAAGAGGGGATCTGATTTTGCTTCAGGACATTGCCAGCTATCTGCTACTTGCATGTGGATTGATCTATATAATCTCGGTGAGTCAGAGAATTCTGTGTTTACACACAATGCAACAGCCTTTCTAATTCTAAAATTTAAACACGATACTGTCCGACATCTGGATGTCAAATCTGGTAGCAAAAACTGATGCCTTATAATTTTCAATCATTTGTTGTTTGGGAAAATTACCTCAGTAATTACTGGAGCTTGAATGACTAGATGGTAGATAGCATTATGAACCAGTTGAAACTTGAAATACGGCCTCAAATTTTCTGTTACAAGCACTAGTAAGAGATATTTCGTCTTAACAGTATCATGAATTTGTCCCTAACCAGGCATGTCTATTATAGCAAACTAGCAAAGTATGATCTTGCGATGCACAATGGAACAAATGGTCAACATTGCCTTTTGTTTATATTGCACATCCACATTTTTGTTACGTGCACTAAAAGCTTTTAACATGTAGGGGATATTGTGCCTTGGTGTCTTAAAGCGTTCTAGGCAGCAGAAAGCAACATCACGAGAGCAAGCAGTCAGGGATCTGGAGGTGAGTACTTGGTCCCTTTTTTTTCCTATTAATGGCATTGAATCTTGAGTGTGTGTGGTTGTAGGTTTTTCTTTGGTTCTTGCCTGAATTTACTCAAAATGCCTTAGTTTGATACTTTGATCTTTGGTTACTGTACATTTTTATGCATAAATATGTCATAAGATTCCTCCATTAGTCCATTACGAAATGTTTTTCTTTCCATTTACAGTTCAGGAAAATCTGTAGATAAAAACCTAGTGTGTTTATAACCAAAATATGCAAACCCGACATTTGAAGAGGGTGACTTTTCCAGCTCAAAGAAGGGCTGATGGCCCTGTTTTGCCAAACTTATCTTTGTTAAGGTTAGAGTATGAAGGAATTCTGATTCGTTCTCTGGTATGACATCAAATAAAACATGTGCTCGCAAGAGAACCCATATCCATTAATAAAGGAGGATACACATCGCTGTTTTCCATTGATCAGGGTTGGGCATTTGTCTGTTGCATACTGTTTTTTTCCACTGCACTTGCCCTTCCCTTACTGCTTGCTGCTAAAATTGCATCTTAGTTTCCATGTTAAGGGCTTAAGGCTACAGTATACAAGTATAATTTCGTTCCCTACCCCATGGTTATCTGTTGATCATTCCTCAATTTCGGTTGGTGTTTCAGGAGCTGGAGAAACGGAGAGAAGAACTTGAGGCACTGTTAATTGCCGAGAGGTCTGAGACGGTCTGAAGACTCTGACCACAGTGATGAATGATCTAACATCTCTTGTTCGGTGTAAACAAATTGTTGTTCCTGCTGTTTGCATTCTGCTTGTTCGTGGTCATCGATCTGTCATCCAAAACCATTTTCGTTGAAGTGTCTCTTCTTCCTGTAAGTATGAACGATTGAACGTTTGCTAATTATTTTAACAAGTTTACAGATGTAGGACTCGATATCTGGGCAAAGTTCGTGCTTTGTTTACTATCATCTTCTTTGTCACCCCCAGTTTTTTATCTTGCTAACATCACGCGGTTATTGGACAGGTGTAGCGGTTTTCCTCTGGATTTCTGCTGAATTCTTGGTTTCTGATGTTTCGGAGCATTGCGTCGATGCATCGGCTGGGATTATTTTGTTTCCGTTAGATTATGTTATATAGACCGTAGGTCTCATTGCACGACATGTCGAGTTTTTTTTTTCTCATTTAGCTTCCTTTTGAAACAAAGTAGCAAAACCTTCTCACCCCGTGCAAACGAATGACTAAAATAAAAATTGCCGCGGAAGTCACGTGTCGTGATCCCAGACAGCGTCAAGCGACCTATCACGCTCCCAGTCTGCGTATGTTTAGACCGCAGACTGAGATCTGCGTCCATTCTTACTATAGAATGGGATTGCGGCACACAGCTGTTGTAGGATGGTAAAGGTGCAACTTTTATCAATTTGTTTGAGTGGGTTAGTTTTGCTATTGTAAATAAAAAAAATATGTTATTTTAGTCAAAAACTTGTGTAACGTGGTTATGGTTGTCTTATGTGTGATGATGTATGATGATGGGACATGTTTTCCTCTATGTATTGTAAATAAAAATATGTGTTATTTTAGCAAAGACTTGCGTAACGTGGTTATGGTTGTCTTATGTGTGATGTTGTATGCTGATGGGACGTGTGTTCGTCTATGTAGTCTGTATGGATGCTAAGTAATTTGCTCGAATTTGTGTAACGGTAGGGATCCGTGCTTGCTTAACAGCGTTCATGAATTCATGCAACTTACATTTGAGAGAATGAATTCAAGTAACTAGTTTTCATATACGAATTCATAACTTTATCTACCAAGTGGTGAGTTGGTGACTAGTGCAAGCGCTGAGGGCGTGAGGCACCATGTCTCGTGGCTGAAGAACACGGCTAATCCCACCTTTAAAGAGTGTGTGTTAATCGACTGACTTTTTTTTGTTGGAGAAATCATTTTTGAGACTAGAATAGGCATACACATGAATGTGACAAACACCTCATTGAGAAGGCCACTTCAGATGCCTGGCACTTCTGCTAATGTCTTAGTCCGTTAACGTGGCATCCCGCCGCCCAGAGCAGCCGTCCACTGCATTGTCTTTTGTCCCTGCGCTAGTGCTTCGCTTGGCCTGCGAGCTTAGCTTTATCTTCTATGCTCTCAAACCCACTAGCTGTCCCGGGTCTGAGCTCCTTCGTTTAGTTTCTCGCCGATTAGGGCCTCCTCGCCTTAATCCTTGTTCTGCCCTCCGTGTTCCTCTAGCTGTTGTACGTTTCTTGTGTTGTTCTACTACGATTTCGCTCTGGGGGTATTATCGCTTGCTTCTCCTTTTGCGTTTTGCTATCTTTTTGTTCAGTTTTTCAATGTGGCAACTTGACTTTCCTTTTGGCCACGCCTCCACTTGTTGGGAGCAAACCAAACTGCTGCATGAGGATTTTAACTTGGAATGTGCGTGGTTTGGGAGATGAGAAGAAGACAACATTAGTTTACCAAACTATTTTGGACTTGACACCGGATATCATTTGCCTACAGGAAACTAAACTGATCACCGTAGACAGATTTAAAGCACTTAGATTCTTGCCCCCAAACCTGCGAAGCTATCACTACCATCCGTCCACACGGGGCCTATGGTGGAATCCTTATGGCCAGGTGTAGTGCAAAATTTGATTCCTCTCTTCTACATGCTGATGATTCTTCGCTCTCTTTGGCCTACAATCCAAAACTGACCGAAATACGTGTCCGAGCCGTGTCGGATCCGTGTTCATGTCCAACACGGACTCGGCACCTTGCGACGTGTCCATGCTTCCAAGATCGTGGCCCTCACATGTTCAGAGTCGCATGCATGTGAACTAGCGATTGCCTATGTTAGCATGCGTTGTTGTGACTTGCGATAATACTTTTGTCCATGCTTATCTAGGTTTCAAGAAATATTAATGCATCAAAATAGTTTCAACCAGGGTGATTATAAGTGCAAGAGCAATATTAAGTGTACACACTTGAGTGAAATGTTTTGGGGAACTGAGACGAGAAAATTTGGCAATTCAGACCATGAATTCAAAGTAAAGTTCTTATCATCCAGCTGGTATTCACCATATCGACATCGTCACATTCACAGGACATGCACCAAGAACTATCACAATTGCATGCACCAGCTGCACCATAAATGCTGGGATCATGAACATTTTAATTTTAAGTTTCTTGTCTGTGAGAAGTGCCATAAACAGAAACAGGGGAACATATCCTATGGACACACGGGTGTTGGTGCACCCATGCACTCCCCCAACCATGCACACAGTGATATATGTTCCTAGTAATTATTCTTGCTCTATGTTGAAATGTATTCCATGTCTGTTCCTCTGGTGAATTCATTTTTCCTTTGGTTCCTGGCAGCGTCGCTGTCATGACAAAGGCATACCCAAATGTTGAAAGAGGGGATCTGATTTTGCTTCAGGACATTGCCAGCTATCTGCTACTTGCATGTGGATTGATCTATATAATCTCGGTGAGTCAGAGAATTCTGTGTTTACACACAATGCAACAGCCTTTCTAATTCTAAAATTTAAACACGATACTGTCCGACATCTGGATGTCAAATCTGGTAGCAAAAACTGATGCCTTATAATTTTCAATCATTTGTTGTTTGGGAAAATTACCTCAGTAATTACTGGAGCTTGAATGACTAGATGGTAGATAGCATTATGAACCAGTTGAAACTTGAAATACGGCCTCAAATTTTCTGTTACAAGCACTAGTAAGACATATTTCGTCTTAACAGTATCATGAATTTGTCCCTAACCAGGCATGTCTATTATAGCAAACTAGCAAAGTATGATCTTGCGATGCACAATGGAACAAATGGTCAACATTGCCTTTTGTTTATATTGCACATCCACATTTTTGTTACGTGCACTAAAAGCTTTTAACATGTAGGGGATATTGTGCCTTGGTGTCTTAAAGCGTTCTAGGCAGCAGAAAGCAACATCACGAGAGCAAGCAGTCAGGGATCTGGAGGTGAGTACTTGGTCCCTTTTTTTTCCTATTAATGGCATTGAATCTTGAGTGTGTGTGGTTGTAGGTTTTTCTTTGGTTCTTGCCTGAATTTACTCAAAATGCCTTAGTTTGATACTTTGATCTTTGGTTACTGTACATTTTATGCATAAATATGTCATAAGATTCCTCCATTAGTCCATTACGAAATGTTTTTCTTTCCATTTACAGTTCAGGAAAATCTGTAGATAAAAACCTAGTGTGTTTATAACCAAAATATGCAAACCCGACATTTGAAGAGGGTGACTTTTCCAGCTCAAAGAAGGGCTGATGGCCCTGTTTTGCCAAACTTATCTTTGTTAAGGTTAGAGTATGAAGGAATTCTGATTCGTTCTCTGGTATGACATCAAATAAAACATGTGCTCGCAAGAGAACCCATATCCATTAATAAAGGAGGATACACATCGCTGTTTTCCATTGATCAGGGTTGGGCATTTGTCTGTTGCATACTGTTTTTTTCCACTGCACTTGCCCTTCCCTTACTGCTTGCTGCTAAAATTGCATCTTAGTTTCCATGTTAAGGGCTTAAGGCTACAGTATACAAGTATAATTTCGTTCCCTACCCCATGGTTATCTGTTGATCATTCCTCAATTTCGGTTGGTGTTTCAGGAGCTGGAGAAACGGAGAGAAGAACTTGAGGCACTGTTAATTGCCGAGAGGTCTGAGACGGTCTGAAGACTCTGACCACAGTGATGAATGATCTAACATCTCTTGTTCGGTGTAAACAAATTGTTGTTCCTGCTGTTTGCATTCTGCTTGTTCGTGGTCATCGATCTGTCATCCAAAACCATTTTCGTTGAAGTGTCTCTTCTTCCTGTAAGTATGAACGATTGAACGTTTGCTAATTATTTTAACAAGTTTACAGATGTAGGACTCGATATCTGGTCAAAGTTCGTGCTTTGTTTACTATCATCTTCTTTGTCATCCCCAGTTTTTTATCTTGCTAACATCACGCGGTTATTGGACAGGTGTAGCGGTTTTCCTCTGGATTTCTGCTGAATTCTTGGTTTCTGATGTTTCGGAGCATTGCGTCGATGCATCGGCTGGGATTATTTTGTTTCCGTTAGATTATGTTATATAGACCGTAGGTCTCATTGCACGACATGTCGAGTTTTTTTTTCTCATTTAGCTTCCTTTTGAAACAAAGTAGCAAAACCTTCTCACCCCGTGCAAACGAATGACTAAAATAAAAATTGCCGCGGAAGTCACGTGTCGTGATCCCAGACAGCGTCAAGCGACCTATCACGCTCCTAATCTGCGTATGTTTAGACCGCAGACTGAGATCTGCGTCCATTCTTACTATAGAATGGGATTGCGGCACACAGCTGTTGTAGGATGGTAAAGGTGCAACTTTTGTCAATTTGTTTGAGTGGGTTAGTTTTGCTACTGGAAATAAAAAAATATGTTATTTTAGTCAAAAACTTGTGTAACGTGGTTATGGTTGTCTTATGTGTGATGATGTATGATGATGGGACATGTTTTCCTCTATGTATTGTAAATAAAAATATGTGTTATTTTAGCAAAGACTTGCGTAACGTGGTTATGGTTGTCTTATGTGTGATGTTGTATGCTGATGGGACGTGTGTTCGTCTATGTAGTCTGTATGGATGCTAAGTAATTTGCTCGAATTTGTGTAACGGTAGGGATCCGTGCTTGCTTAACAGCGTTCATGAATTCATGCAACTTACATTTGAGAGAATGAATTCAAGTAACTAGTTTTCATATACGAATTCATAACTTTATCTACCAAGTGGTGAGTTGGTGACTAGTGCAAGCGCTGAGGGCGTGAGGCACCATGTCTCGTGGCTGAAGAACACGGCTAATCCCACCTTTAAAGAGTGTGTGTTAATCGACTGACTTTTTTTTTGTTGGAGAAATCATTTTTGAGACTAGAATAGGCATACACATGAATGTGACAAACACCTCATTGAGAAGGCCACTTCAGATGCCTGGCACTTCTGCTAATGTCTTAGTCCGTTAACGTGGCATCCCGCCGCCCAGAGCAGCCGTCCACTGCATTGTCTTTTGTCCCTGCGCTAGTGCTTCGCTTGGCCTGCGAGCTTAGCTTTATCTTCTATGCTCTCAAACCCACTAGCTGTCCCGGGTCTGAGCTCCTTCGTTTAGTTTCTCGCCGATTAGGGCCTCCTCGCCTTAATCCTTGTTCTGCCCTCCGTGTTCCTCTAGCTGTTGTACGTTTCTTGTGTTGTTCTACTACGATTTCGCTCTGGGGGTATTATCTCTTGCTTCTCCTTTTGCGTTTTGCTATCTTTTTGTTCAGTTTTTCAATGTGGCAACTTGACTTCCCTTTTGGCTACGCCTCCACTTGTTGGGAGCAAACCAAACTGCTGCATGAGGATTTTAACTTGGAATGTGCGTGGTTTGGGAGATGAGAAGAAGACAACATTAGTTTACCAAACTATTTTGGACTTGACACCGGATATCATTTGCCTACAGGAAACTAAACTGGTCACCGTAGACAGATTTAAAGCACTTAGATTCTTGCCCCCAAACCTGCGAAGCTATCACTACCATCCGTCCACACGGGGCCTATGGTGGAATCCTTATGGCCAGGTGTAGTGCAGAATTTGATGCCTCTCTTCTACATGCTGATGATTCTTCGCTCTCTTTGGCCCTACAATCCAAAACTGACAAGACTACAGTTTTGTGTAACAAACATTTATGCACCCTTCGATGTTCAGGGGTGACAGCCTTTCCTTGATGCATTAGCTAATCTCCGGCGAGACATACCTGGGCCGTGGGTGGTTCTCGGGGATTTTAATATCTACAGATACGCACACGAGAAGAATAATGACCAAATAAAATGGACAGGAATGAATATTTTCAATTCTTGGATTCATGATCAAGGCCTCATGGATATAGAAATTCCTAATAAGAAATTCACCTGGACAAACAAAAGAAGGAATTCAACCCTGGTCAAGCTTGGTAGGATCCTCATTGATACAAAATGGAGTCAGGTTTTTCTGGGCACTTCGGCGAAATCAGAAGTAGCCGCTGTTGTGATTGTCGTTTGTATTCAATATGAGGCCAAATGGCCAATATATATACACAAGAAGATGTTACAGATAAAGAAATCAAATAATATCTAGAGTCCTATTCTATCTCTAATATATATCTCTAACACCCCCCTCAAACTCATGGTGGATCAACAACACTGAGTTTGGAGAGATAGAAGCCATGCTGTGCTCGAGTCTGGGCCTTCGTGAAGAAATCCGCTATCTGAAGCTCTGAAGGCACGTACTGAAGAGCAATCACCTGATCATGCACACAAGACCTCATGAAGGAAGCATCAACACCAATATGCTTGGTGAGCTCATGCTTCACGGTCACGAACAATCTTGATAGCTTTGTCTTTCGACAAGAGAGGAGTCGGTGTAATGTGAAACACCAAAATCCTCAAGTAACCACCGTAGCCAAGTAATCTCTGCATCAAGAGAGCCATAGCACGCAACTCGGCCTCTCGCACTCGAGCGGGACACTGCGATCTGTTTCTTCGTCTTCCGGGCAATAGCGAACCACCAAGAAAAACACGATGCGCGAGATAGACCGCGATCGGAGGGATCGCCCAAGTAGCATCCGAATAAGCTGAAGTCAGAGCGAAATGGAGCGTGGAAAGAAGAGACGACGAGAGATAGTCCACGAAGGTATCGCGAACTCGAAGAAGGTGGTTGTAGTGGACCTGAGTGGGAGCAGAAACAAACTGACTCAGAATATGAACTGGATAAGTGATATCCGGACGAGTAACAGCAAGGTAGACAAGACTCCCAACAAAGTGGCGATAGCGAGTCGGATCGAGAAAGAGGCTCGCCATCGAGGGTTTGAGGTGAACATTGAGCTCCATAGGAGTCTCAACAGACGATCAGTGAGGGAGGCGCGATCAAGAAGATCTGAATATACTTCTCTTGGGACATAAAGAAACCATCCGGAGTAGAAGTAACCTCAATCCCAAGGAAGTAACGAAGAGGACCAAAATCCGACATAAGGAATCGCTCACTAAGACGAGCCTTGACAAAGGCAATGTACTCAAAGTCATCTCCTGAATGATCATATCATCAACATACGTAAGAAGAAGAGTCCACCACGAGGCGAAGTTTGGACAAAGAGCGCAGGATCATGATCACTTGTCAAAAGCCGCAGCAGTGACCACAGAGGAGAAGCGCTCAAACCGAGCACGAGGGGCTTGCTTAAGGCCATAGAGAGCGGCGAAGGCGGCGGACCATGCCCTCGAGAATGAATACCCGGTGGCGGATGCATGTAGACCTCCTCACGCAACTCGCCATTAAGAAAGGCATTCTTGACATCAAGTCGAGAAGCAGACGATGGCGACAGCGCCACCGAAAGAAGAGTGCGACGGTGGTCATGTGGGCCACAGAGCAAAAGTCTCGTCGTAATCACGACCATGCTCTATTTGGAAGCCACGAGCAACAAGACGCGCCTTATAGCGCTCAAGAGAGCCATCGAGCGAGTCTTAATCTTATAGACCCACTTACATGTGATGGGGCGAGTGAGATGGAAAAGGAATAAGATCCCAAGTACCAAGACGCTCGAGGCGCAATCTCCTCGGCCATGGCATCGCCACTCGGATGACGAACGAAGATCCCAGAGGAGGCGAGCTCACAAGTAGCGGCACCGGCAAAGGCAAAAGCAGGCGGGGGCGAATCGATTGGGCGATCACGGAGAGCGTAGCGAGGAGAAGACGGCCCATCGGGGAAGATGAAGCATCGGAGAAGATGAAACATCGGAGAAGTGGGCTCATCCGGAAGATCCTCGATCGAGGTCGACGAGTGTAAACGAGTGTAGTGGGGAGCCCGAGGAGCCGTAGGAGGCGGCGGTAGCGATAATGGCGGAGAGGCCACGGGAGAAATATGTGGAGACTCGATGGGGCGGGTGGGCGAGGGCAAGACGAGATAGGTGTATCTGGAAAAGTCAAAAAGACAGAGACTCCACAGAGGAAGCCAAGGAGAGACAGGGCGTGGGTAGAAGGGACGAGACTCGTCGAAAGTGGCGTCCGAGAAATCCGCATCCGTCGACCAACAGATCCCAAAGATCGATAGCCCTTGTGCTCGCGTATCCCGTAAAGACACACTCAACGGTGGCGGTCGGTTTGGTGCGTTCTCGGCGAGGAGAACGTAGCAAACGCAAAGCAAAGCAGAAGAAGCGCGAGTAGTCGGGAGGAGACCACAGAGACGCTCAATAGGGATTGCGCCAAGAGCGTAAGAAGGTTTGGATGTTGACGAGATAGGTGGCGGTGGAAACGACCTCCGCCCAAAAGTGAGGTGGGATAGGCGGCAATCATCGTGGCACGAGCCGACTCAAGAAGGTGACGATGCTTGTGCTCAGCAACACCATTCGAGCATGAGCACCGGGACAAGAAGAATCGAGCGAGTGCCACGCTCAAAGAAGGAAGCTGCGTGAGGTGATGAGAGAGGTACTCGCCCGAGAGTCGGCACGAAAAACACGAATAGGAGTGGAGAAGCGTATGCGAACCATGGTGGCAAATTGTTTATAGATGGACAAGACCTCACTACGAGAAGACATGAAATATATCCAAGTGTGGCGAGAAAATCATCTATAAATATAATATAGTATCGATGACCCCTTTTCAAACGAAGGGGCCGACCCCAAACATCGAAATGAACGAGATCAAAAGGACGCCGAGACAACGACTCACTATGATGATAAGGAAGCTGAATCTGTTTGCCTAACTTACACCGACAATCTAAAGAGACGTCTCTGAGACAGATCCCAAGACCACGACGAACTAAGGACGACGAGGCGAGATCCACACATATGGCCAAGACGGTGATGCCACTTCTTTGGAAAGAGCACAGAGACGAGTGGCGTAGCGAGAGAGGCAGCGGCGACGGTGGCAGCGGATGGAAGGTGAAGCCAGTCAAGCTCCCAAAGACGCTGTGAGTCAAGACGCCGAGGGCCAGAACCAACCAGAGCTCCCGTGTGGCGGTCCCGAACACAACAAGAGTCGAGTCGAGAATGACTCGATAACCAAGATCGATGTCTGCCCGTGAAAGAAGTCGCATGGTAAGGCGAGGAACATGAGCAACAGAAGGAACATGAAAAGATGAGTTGCTTAGAGGTCCTCGACCAGAGACAGAAAGAGAGGTACCATCAGCAGTAAGAACACTGACAGGAGATTCAAGAGGTGTAATGAAGGACAGAGTAGAAGAATAAGGAGTCATGTGAAAAGATGCTCCAGAATCAAGAATCCACAGGAAGGTGCTAGTAGAAGAACGACGTGAAAGATGCCGCTGCTTCTTATAGCACTGGAACTCAATGTGGCCGACCTTGTCGCAGTAGGAGCAGTGAGGACAGCCACCGCCAGATTGAGGGCGACCACCACCACCTGTGGCAGTCGCTGGAGGAGATAGTGTGCTGAAGCGTGGAGTAGCACCACGCAGGCGAACGGAAGCCATTGGTAGGCGGACCGGCGGCGGCGACCAAAACAACGAAGTCTAACAGCGGCGCCGACGGCGGCGGCGGTTAGATCGACGTTTTTTCTTCTTTTTTTTTTCTCAGTCCTCAACCGTTCAACCGGCCTGTTTAAACAGCCGCCCATCGATTACTTCTGCGCACGCACGGCGGGGATTAGGTTCCCCGCCGGCGCTGCCGGTGGCGGCGGCGTCGCGTGTCGATGGAGGCGATGGCGAGTGGTGGCGGTGGCGGCGCGCTAGCGGCGTGGCGAGTGGTGGCGGTGGCGGCATGGCGACTCGCGCCTCCACCCGTGGGCTCCACTACGTCGCCTCCCGCCTCGGTAGCTGCTGGCCGGAGGCCGTCGGCGCGGCGCGCTTTGCCGACGGAGGCGGCGGCGGCCGCCCATCGACTACGCGCTACGCGCAGGCGGGATTAGGTTCCCCTGCGCCGCGCCGTCGGTGGCGGCGGCGTGCGTGTCGATGGAGGCGATGGCGAGTGGTGGCGGTGGCGCCCTGCGGCTTCCCGCGCGGCGGCGGCGGCTAGCGGCGCTTGCGTCGCCCTCTGGCGGCGGCGGCGGCGGCGGTGGCGTCCCCAGGTCGGAGATGTCGCCTTGTGATGGCGATCCGTGAGGCGGATGGCGACGGCGAGAAGCGTCCCGGCGATTCTCGGCGGCTCCCGACGGGCGGCGGCGGCAGAGTAGTAGCGCAACAGCGACAGCAGCAAGGCGGCATGGAAGGAGGCGTCGGCGGCCATGGCTGAGGAGGCGGCGTGTGGCGACAAGCAAAGCGACGAAAAATCCAAAACCCTAGGTAGGCTCGATACCATGTTGTGATTGTCGCTTGTATTCAATATGAGGCCAAAGGGCCAATATATATACACAAGAAGATGTTACAGATAAGGAAATCAAATAATATCTAGAGTCCTATTCTATCTCTAATATATATCTCTAACAGCCGCCACTTCAGACCATACCCCAATCATTGCGGATGTTACAACCAGCATACCTTCATCCGGAATGTTTAGACTAGAGAACTACTATCCGCGTATGCCGGATTTTGAGAGCTTGGTAATGCAAAGTTGGACAAGAGGAACGAGAAGCTTAGCCAGTATTTCTATTGCAAACTACAATCTACAAAGGCTTCGTGCGAAAATAAAGTCATGGTCTAGGAGGAAGCAAAACTTAGACCCTGTTTGGTACAGCTTTAGATTCTCATTTTACATATTCTACTCTTGATTCTCTGAGAATCCACTTCTCTGATAATCTGGAGTTGTCTGTTGAAATCGTTTAGCTGGTAGGTTGGCTCCAAAAACATATGATGGAGGATTAGAGGCAAATAGACCATGTCACCCCTGGGTGTAATACTTTAATTGTATTTGTGTAACTCAGCGGCATTTGGGGTTAAAAACCTTCAACTTCAAAAGATATTTTCGTTTCTGAAGGATGGATTCTCACGAGAATCTGCTGAGATGCTGCTTCTCGTTGCTAGTTCATTTTCGAGGCAGCTCCTCGCGAGAAGCAGAATCTAGTGGTTTGAAGAATCAAGGTGTTTGGTACGACTCCACGAGAATCGATTGAGAAGTTGGGAGTGGAAGCTGTACCAAACAGGGCCTTAACTACCTTACTCAGCAACAATAAAAGCACATTGGAATACTTTGACAGAATGGAAGAATAGAGACCGCTGACCAGGGAATAAAATCCCATCTGTAACCGCCGGTTACCGGCCGGGGTCCGGGATTAAAAATCTCAGACGGTTTTCTCGGGTTTTGCAAATTCAAATTTCAAATTTCAAAATTTGGCTGGTTTTTAATAAAATTCAAACAATTTTTATCCAGAATTTTTCCAGTTTGAATGGTAACCGGTGGCTACCGTTCCCGCCGCCGGCGGGAATTGCTCCGGGACCGGGATTTCTATCCTTGCCGCTGACTACCGAGAATTCACTTTCAGAAAGAATGTTTGATATAACATACAAAACATAACATGGTTTTGGTCACTAAAATGGAGACAGAGCAAAGATTAAATGGTGCAAACTCGGGGATGAAAACACACACTTCTTTCATGTAGCATCGACAATCAATCACTGAAAAAGCAGTATCAAGGTTCTGATCAAAGATATGGTTGAACATTATGATAGAGCCTCCAAATTACAGATTGCCACTGATTACTTCAGGGATCTCTTTAGTACAACAACTCAGGGATGGCCAACTATTAATCTCATACGATTATACCAAACGAGCAAAGCCTGCACTCTTTATCGACCAACTTCACTTGGGAGGAAATACACTCCCCAAACAACAAAAGTCCTGGGCCAGATGGTTTTACAAAAGAGTTCTACAAGAAGTTCATAAATACACTGAAGCCTGATCTGCTACAGTTGTTTGCAGATTTACATGCTACTCATCTTGACCTCTTAGGAGTAAATCTCTCTTATATCACTTTGCTACCGAAAATTGAGATGCCGACAGAAGTAAAGGATTTCAAGCTGATCACACTCTTGGTTAGTTTACCAAAGCTTATCAGTAAAGCTTTGGCCAATAGACTGCAATCAAGAATTCCAAAACTCAACGATCATATGCAATCAGGGTTCATTAGAAAAAGATCAATAACAGAGAACTTCCTCCTAGCATCTGAATTAGTCTAGTGTGCATTGAAAAGGAACAAACCGATGATAGTACCCAAGTTAGATTTCCACAAAGTTTTTGACACGATTAATTGGGAGTGCCTTCTGCTAGTATTGCAACACCGAGGCTTTGACATAAAATGGATCGAATGGATACTCAATATTCTCTCAACTGGCAAATCACAGATACTTATCAATGGTGCAGTGGCGATCAAATTCACTACAAACGAGGAGTACACCAATGAGACTCCCTCTCTCCATATTTTTTCATATTAGTAGCAGAGTCCTTCAAAGAGTAATCTAACAGGATCGCGACAATGGCCTAATCTCACATCCACTAGACATACACGGAAATACACCAATCTTGCGATACGTAGATGACACTCTCAATTTGCTAAAGGGTACAGTGCAACAAGCGACGATTTTGAGGGAGCTACTAAACTCATTTGCAAGTTTTTCAGGCTTGAAGATAAACTACCATAAGAGCACATTTGTACCAATACGTATGTCACAAGAAGATGTAGATATAGCTACTGCCACCTTACAATGTCCTATCAGCTCATTGCCTTGCAACTACTTAGGATTACCTCTTTCCACCAACAAGATCCCCCACAACCTACTACAACCGATAATTGACAAAGTTGACCGAAGGCTTGCTGGCTGGATCCTGGGTCTACCGTATTGGGGAGGGAGAGTAATCATGATAAACGCAGTACTCTTGGGTATATCGGCGTATTACATGAGTTGCCTCCAATGGCCAGAACGCAACATCGAAGCCCTTGACAAAATCCGAAGATCGTTCCTTTAGAAAGGGGATAAAGAGATACACGGTGGACACTGCCTAGTCGCCTGAACAACAGTCACACTACCCAAAGAACACGGGTTTTGGGACTCCGGGATCTCAGAATTCATAACCAAGCCTTGCTCATGAAACTTGCGGGGAAACTACTTTCAAATTCTAATGAGCCTTGTTTCCAATGGCTAAGAAGTTTTATCTAAACTTAGTTGCTGCCTATGCAGGTAAAACGAGCATATGTAGTATTACAATAACCCAATGTGGCCAGGTATTTCCCTTACTACTGCCTATTATCCTATATATTATTTACTTGACAGATATACCTGTAAAATAACTCACCATAGAAATTTTCATCTAAAGTTCTTTCCATTTGTTTATGTTTAGAAAATGTTATTCTAATAGATATTTGGTTACTGGCTGGACAGTTACATGACTATTGATGTTAGGGCATGGTTATGGTATTGAAATACTAAAACGGAAACTTTCAATGGTTGATCTAGACCAGATATAAGCATTGATGTTAAGGCATTTCCATTACCGCTGCCTATAATCCTATATATATTATTTATTTTGTTTCATTTGAAATGGGTTGTTAATTTATAGTGTTAATTGTTTCTTATTTTGTTTATAAGTGTTGAATGTTCTATGCATTGATGAAATATGGCTAGGAAAATATTAGATTAGAGGGGCCTACATGTTTTGTAGTTGATTATTTTGGATTTTGAGGTTAGTTGTTTTTGCAAGTTGTTACTTGTAAGTACTTCAAATTTCAGTTACTTCTACAAATTATTTACTACAAGTTGGGTGGGTTTTCTGTACTGTGTTTTGATGAAAAACCTAACTCTAGGGTGCATGGCCAAAGTTTGGATTTTTATTGTTGTTGCTATTGGCACAGAATTATTTAGAACCTCAACTGTAATGCATGGGTTTGCTCCTTTTCTTGGTCTTGAATAAGTGCACCATTTATGCCAAATCGATTTTTTGACAAGCTAGTTGTTCAAATTGATGGTTCAGTTCTCTTCTGTGATATTGCTTTTGATCTTTTGCATCAGGTCCCTGTCCAACCACGTCTCGGTCCATTGGATTTGAACTTGCCCACCTCAACAAACTCGCAATACAGGTGATGATGTGCCCCCTCATACGATCCTGAGGACACCTTGAGATGGAACTAGAGATGTTTTGTAATTTGAGATACATGTTTGTCTGTGTAGGTGTTTTGCAGTCTGATGCTAAGTCGATATTTTTGCACTCACATTTCTTACTTGTTTAGAAGATCCTTTGTTTATCCTTTGTTGTGTGCACACTTCCATGTTAGATCGACATTTTATTGTCACCTTGCACGGTTCTTCCTATCATTTGTTCAGTGCACACACCACGTCAGATCAACATTTTATACTTGTTTCAGCTTGCAAGTTGAAGTCTAAACCTTGTCTCCATTTACCTTTACTTTTGGAGGTTTATGCATATATACCTTGTCTTAATCATCTCTAGTCATGCTCATAGTCTCACACAAGACAATGTATCTATTTATCTTCAGTTGGTATATCTGTATAAAGCCATTATGATGTGAGGATAGAGGTGGTGGGGTGAGTTGTTAGCTTTTCTCTGTAAATGATTATTTTTTATATCTTTAACGCTACCCAGAGAACTGAACCGAGTAGGTGAGCTATGCTTGTCCATGTGCTTTCTTGCTTCTAGGTCTATATCAATTCATCAACTATTTGATTGCAAGAAATTAATTGAAACAGAATTTTAATAAGTTTTCCTAATTCTATGTTGATTGAAATTTTCTTACATGTAAGTTAATTTTTTGGCTGTGGGATATTTCTCGAAAATTTATGTGTCAGCTGTCTCAGCATCTTTGATGTCAGGTTGTTCTATTTAAACTCGTACTTCCCTCAAAAATTGCTTAGCCCATCTGAAAATAACCCGCGTCAGCATCACCGTCCTTCTACAGTTCCAAGATCCTATCCTCAAGTCCCTGTTCCCTCTTCTCGAGTCCAGCGACCATGGCCTGTCTGCTCACCCCGGACTGGAGGTCAGAAACACTCGCTGGTAAATGCTTTCAGGACTGCGCCAAAGACGCCGATGGTGGTCCATTTCCAGCGGTTGCTGATCTCGAGCCTCTCCACACGCTTCGCCGCGTACTCTCAAGATTCTCGAGCCGCTTCACGATGTCCATGGTAACCATCTCAGAGTTACGTGCTCGCAAGAAATGAAAACTTGCATCTCAGACAGGCCGTTCCTGAAGGAGGATTGGCCGGGGCGACCGCCCAGGGCTGATCAGAGTCAAAGGCCTCTTAGTCTGATACATCATACTACGTATATGTATATGTATAATTGTATACGCTCTATTGCTTCTGCATGACTGTATAACTACTAACTAGATTGAGGCATTGAGCTAGCCGAGAACTCAGGATATGGGCCTAAATTATTTAATCGGCAACTAAGGCCCACTCAACTAGTATCAATGACTTTGCATCTAGAAATGTTAGAAGAAATTGCTTTCTATGAGTAGTTTGTATCTTTTTGATGTATTGAATAGCTTTGCAGTTGATATAAAAAGTAGCATTATATGTTTATGTTAGAATAAAATACCTCCTATTTTGTCTCGCCCTAGGGCCTCCAAAATACCAGGAACGGCCCTAATCTCAGATGATACCAATCGATAAAAACTGAAATATTTATGTAGACTACAACACCTTAAGTACACCTTAAGACATGTTGTAGAGAGATTAACAGCTGAAGATTGGTGAATATATTAAGAGGAAATTCAAACCAATTTAAAATTACTAGTCCATGCGTGCAAGTACATAGAGTAACAGGTTCGAAATTTTTTTTCAATAATATATTTTTTTAAGAATTATATGAATAAATAGTCGATTTTTTTTAACAAAACTAAACCTTGGCAACAAGGAGCTGTCACACCATGTCGCCTATAGAACAAGGTTATGTCGCCAATTCAGATTCATGTCGTCAATTGAATTAACGATAGAGACTGAATCTCTGAATTGCTCTTGTTTGAAGGGGCCACTGGAGAAGTCTCTATCCAATTCAATTGGCGAATTAGCGACAGATGTCTAGTTTTATAATTATCTTTTTTTACTATTTATTTATATATATTTTTTTAAAAAATATTATTTTAAAAATCAACATCGTCCTGTGGAAACTGAAAAAATATATACGAAAGACCCACTCTAGTCACATCATATTTGTTCTTCCATGCACGGTTTGCTTCACGAGGAAACAATCTAGCTATTTCCATTGTCTTAACTAGTATTGATGACGCTCTTTGTTCTTCTTACAGATGAATCTATTAATAGTTCTGAAAGACCACTAGCTGCTCCAATAACTCAGGATATCTTAACGCCCAAACTTTTTGAAAAATAAACTGCTATTAAGTACTCCACCACGCAACAAACTATATGGATTGCAGTATCCATCTCAGAAAGAGAGAATAGGATGAGGTTGCTCATAACAAAGAAATGATCCCCACGAGAATGTTGACGGGTGATCTCCGGCTGGAGCTTATCGCGCCAGCCACCGGAGAAGGGGGAGAGGGCAGATCTGGCGAACAGTGGAAACGAAGCAAGGGGAGGGTCGCAAATGGTGAAAAGGAAGAGAAGGGGCAGAGAATGTCTCAGTCGCTCCTTGTGGCCGTGTCGTAACTTTTGGGAGGGTCGCCGCCTGCCGAGCGATGTTTGGAACCGGAAGCGTATCGTTTGTCTTTGTGTTATAAAGACAAACTTTGCCTTTACTCAATCTACACCGTCCAAATCCATCGGATCCTCACAACTGAACAACGGCCCAAGAATTCGTCATAACTTGTATTCTTCCCGGCCATGGTTGTCCGCCGCTTCTCTGATTTTTTTAAAAAATAATATTAATTTAAAAGATAATTACAAAAATAAATAATCGATTTTTTTTTACAAAACTAGGTGTTTGTCGCCAATTGGAATGGCGATATGTCCTTGTCGCCAGCATATATTTTCTCGATAAATCACACTGATATTACATAACATTCAACACAATGTCATAACATATTTTGTCGATAAATCACAATTTCTACTGACAATTTCTTAGCATAATTTTATCGACAAATCACAATGATATTACATAACATTCAACACAACATCATAACATCTTTTGTCGGTAAATTATAATTTTAACTAACTATTTTTGAGCACATATTTTGTTGACAAATCACAATAACATTACATAACATTCACCACAATATCATAACATCTTTTGTCAACAAAGCGCAATAACATTACATAACATTCAGTGCAACGTCGTCACATACTGTGGACAAATCACACTAATATTACATAACATTCAGCACAACGCCATAACACCTAGTTTTTGACAAATCAAAGTGATATTACAATGCATTGGGCACCACATATTTCAACAGGACGAACCTTTCCGTGGTCGTGACCTCAACGTCCGCCATGTGGACCGCCTCGAGTGGGGCGGTCGGATGAGGTCCCCACGACGATGTCCGGACTTCCAATGTCTCCTTCGTCTTGTGGATTTCTCGTATGGTATTTCTTGAAAGTGTGCCTAGACTCCCTACAAATGGAGCACTTCTTTGTACGACGCCCGACTTCTGCTTCTTCCATGTCATTCCTGATGTGCCGTACCTGTCGCCGACCAACCTTTCCATTAAGCCTATCAAAGTACGCGGCCCAAATAAGTTACTCTCAGGTCGGATGGCCAATGAAATGGTCAATCACGGCATAACTATATATCTCTGCACTCCAGTTTGCATCATCTCCTTGTTGAAATAGTCATAGAGGTACTGGCCAGGATGCTGCGCCACCGTCGAATATGCGGCCATGACATGCGAGCAGCGCCTATGCAGAAGAAGAGGCTTGTTGCAAGTGCATACACAACTAGCACGGCATAACATGCACTCGTGGGTGATCCTCTCGCAGTTCGTCCCACGGTGTCCTTTATCCATGCACATTATCTTGAAGCGAAGCTTCCTTATGCCCATCTTGAATTCTCTGTACATCTCACCCTTCTTGTTCTTCTCCTCCATGTACTTGGTGATCATGACGGAGTAGAGTACTTTGTCATTTGCCATGACGAGCGACGCGTTGTTGCTTCTGTCAATAAAATAATTTGTGGTACCGCAGAAAATTATCTCCACAATACCAACCAAAGGGAGGCACCTTACGCCGCGCATGATCTAGTTGTACACCTCAGCTAGATTGGTTGTCATGACACTATGTCGAGCACCACCCCTGTCATATAACAGCGGTCACTTCTTCTTAGACTAGTGCTCAATCCAGTCCGAGAAGCATTTCACCTGCGCCCTCATCTTCCTCGCCACACTAGGACCATCTGTGGGTAGCTGTGGCAATGCTTTGGGGGCATGGTCGCCACTTGGAGCGGCGTTTTTTGTTGTCTACTTTCTGTGCGTCTGGGTCCACTCATCAAAAATCTTCCAGAGTGCTTCAAACTTTCGCTGCTAATTCTGGTTGCACAGCCGCTTAAAACAGGTTCATCAAGTCCTTGTTACAGAACTGCTTGTAGAAGTTTGCACCCAAGTGCCTCATGCACCACCTACTCTGCAGATCCGTCCATGAAAGTGGTTTGTTCTTTCCTTGTTGTAGCTGAGTTATTGTACTCAGTAGACCTGCATACCGATCATGTATGATGCATACGTTAGGATAACTCTATACAACATAAATCCTTAAATTACTTAGGAACTACAACCAGCTGTCTGTGTTCTCGCTTTCAACGAAAGCAAATGCCACGAGAATAACTTGATTGATCCCGTCCGTCGCTATTGCAGTCAGTATTTGTCCCTTGTACTTTTCAGTCAGAAATGTGCCATCCACACACAAGATTGGACGGCAGTGCCGTAATGTATTGTTGCATGGGCTAAACGTGCAGAGTGCTCACTTCAGTACCCTCCTATTGGCCCACTTCGGATGTGTAGAATCTTTAATGTCAACATGAGTGCCGGATTCTGTCTTGTATAACTTAAGAGTAGCCCAGGGAGGTTGTGATAGGAGTCCTCAAACGTGATGAATCTTGATTCCAATGCCTTCTGTTTTGCCATCAACACCTCGGCATAACTGACTGTGTATTGGAACCTTGTCTCAATCGTCCGAAAGATGTATATTAGCTCAAAATCTAGATTATCCACAATCTCACCGTACATGAGGTTCGCGATGAAGCCTGGTGATAGGTTCCTGTGGGACTGCACTGACTCAGCGATGACACATGTGTGAGAGACCACTATAAAATATTTCCAGTTGGTGTCCCACTTAGATTGAAATACGTGCACTCGCCAAAGGCGAATCTATGTCGCACTTCACATTGTAGCATTTGGGTTAGACTTAACGACTGTGAATCTACGCCGCACCGACAAGGCCTAGAATTTGACCGCCACCTGCATGGTCTCTTTGCATTTGTACATAGCTCCTTGCCTGATCTCGCTCTGATCGTACTCCCACGACACATGGGAGCCTTCGTTAGCGGCAAGGTTGCCGAATTATTATGTGTTCCACTCGGATGGAACCGCCTGCTGGTCCACATCATCTTTCATCTTCTGAAAATGCTATGTAGTCCCGATCTTCATGATCCATCCTTTCCACTAGGGCTTCCAGCTCCCCACCGCCGTCGGCAATCCCACTAACTTGCATGACTGAAGGAGCTCCTTCTACATGGTCTTCATCGACAGGATCAGCTACTTTCGGACCTTTAGCCATTGTGTGCGCCGCGCTATGGCTGGAGTCCCCGACTTCTACTTAGGCATCATCATCCCCTTCTTGTTCAGTCGCCGATGCAGAAATGGGCTTGGCATATGTCTGGGCCAGAAGGACCAAATCTCATCGTTACTCCATCGCCCTGCGTACATATGACTGCTATGGTCTTGTTCTCTTGAGTTGTACTAACTCCTAATATGTGTTATGTGTTGGTCGGGAGGTAAGACAACTCAATCTCAGATCATACACAATATGGTCCAAATTGAATGAGTGAAACAACCACCACATCACAGTGCCACATGTACGTTGCTCTGGTCTTATTAAGGTCACGATCACCGATTGGAAATAATGCAAATCAATCCCATCGGGATCCTCAAGAATAGTCCCCTGACTATAGTAAATTTTGAAGTTGGTGACGTCCGACATATTTGACACACTGCACCGTAAACAAGATTTCCACGATTAACCACATATCTAAAACTAAAGTACCCACCGAAAAATATTATGTACAACATACTACACTATGTAACCGTACATCTAAAACTATGTAATACATCCAGTTAAAAAAATACATGACAGGTGGGCGACCGGACAGGCAGTGCTTCGCTAGCTTCTCTCATCTCCTCTACTCCTCTCCCTTCCCTCCCATCTTTCTTTTTTTTCTCAATAAAGTGAGTTTTCTATGAATTTTAGGGTTTCAAATGCCTTTTATATGGGAGATTGTGTCGTCATTTGGAATGATAACATGGATTCGTAGGGTTCCTATCGTCATTTGAAATGATGGTCTTTTAAATTTTAATATTAAAAAATTAAAGATCATTATCGTCATTTGAATTAACGACATAGACCTATCGTCCATTCAAGATAGAGACAAATATGTTCTGTTGAGCCCCTGTTACCAGTTCATAGGTCCCTATCGCCAATTGAAATGACGACAGGAACGTGTCGTCATTCCAATTGGCGACAGACGTCTAGTTTTATTTAAAAAAATAGACTACTTATTTTTATAATTATCTTTTAAATTAATATTATTAAAAAAATATTACCGCTTCTCCCCTCCCACCGGGCGTCGGAGCCCCATAGCAGTTCAAAGCCTCAAACCATCATCAGTCAACGTAAAACACTATCTAATTGTTCCCTTCTCAGGAGGTAAGATAATCCATTAGGAGATTATGCCTGAAGCATGGAACAAACATGCTCACATCCTGAACCACAAAGAATATGGGGAATCAGTCTTTAAAAAAAAAGCAAAACACACACAATTAGTGAGTAATGTATCTCTTTTCTGGAAGCGAACACAACAACATTATCGACACCCCAGCTACCTAAAGGAACCAAAAGAAGTAAACCAGTACTAGAAACTATGTGCCCAAGCTACCGGTCGGCTGGAATCAATCGGAAGCACCTGTTGTCCCCGAAGCTCCGATGGTGAATTTCAGATCTAGTGGAGTAATCTGGCTTCCCCTAGCTTCGAGCCTCTTCAAGACAACGGCTAGAGAGTGGCCCGTGGTCAAGTGTGTAGGCGAAAACTGGGCGGAGGATCAACAACGAGATGGTCAAGTCGGGAATAGAAGGCGCCTGAGGACTGATGCCAAGAAGGAGGGGAAAGAGCTCTTGCCAACCATGGACGGGAAGAACAGAAGGGGAAGGAATGAAGGATGGGGAATTCTTTAGTTGCTGCTGGTCACCACTCGTCAGTTGGCCTACAAATCTAACAGCTCATTTGGAACGGACGACGTGGATGGAGTAAAAGGCCAAGTTTGCCTTTAGACCACAAAGCAAGAGGGCAGGGGTGGTAGTTGTGTTTGGTGGGCTATTTTCGGCAACCTGACGCGCTGTGTTGAGCTTGAGTCACTATCTTGGCCCAGCAAACCGGCTCGGCCCGGCACACATTGTGGTGCAAACCCAATGGCGAGAAATTCGACTAATTTTTATATATATTTTTGGTTGCGTATTATTTAACAATTTTGTTTAAATTATAGAGTAACAAATTTTTTAATCAAATAGAGTAATATCCCACCCTACAATTCCATCTATATACTTCTTTGCACAACAATTGCTAAAACTATCTAGATAGAACATTTATCCTCACTACTCTGTAGAGATAAACAAGCATCCTATAGTTAATTTAGCCAGGTAATTAGGTTTCTAATCCTGTTTCACCATATATTAGGTCCTAGCACATAAGTTTATGAAAACACATATAAGGACATGAAAGGAATACTCGTCATATATATATATATATATATATATATATATATATATATATATATATATATTCCAAAATTGCACACATGAAGTTTTCACCATTGATTGAGATAAACTATATTTCTCAAATTGTTTTGTACATAGTGTGCGCTAATTTCTCTTCTTAGTTCTAATTGTGTTTATTTAGTTCCATTACCTAATTTATTTTAAACAGTACAATTATTGTATTCATATTTTTATAACATTATTTTGTTATGGAAATGATAGCATGTACGACACCATGCTACTTGTAATATCCCATTTTTTTTTTTAATTTCACAATAAAATAGAACCAGTTGAATTTTTCTTGAAATAATTCAAGCTTAAATTGAAATTTCAAAAATTAATTTTTTTTTGAATAAAACAAACTTCAATTAAATTCAAAACAGGTTTATTCAATTTTCTGGATTTTCTCAAGTTCTTTTGCTATTTCTTTGAGCTCTATTTAATTCATTTCTTTTAAGTTTTCCAAAAAAATCCTTTCCTTTGTTGTAAAATTTAATTTAAATTAATTATATTATCCTTTCCTTTGTTGTAAAATTTAATTTAAATTAACTATTTTCAAAGTTTGAATTTTATTTGGAATTCTTGCTTTTGTCTTTGATAATTAAGTCAAATACAAAATTCAAACCTCTATTTCAAATCCAAATTCCAATTCTCAATTAAAATCTTTAGGTGGATCCCAATGCTTTTTCTCCAACACACTCCCCCCTTTTTTTTCTTTCCCCTCTCTTTCTTTCCTTTCTTCTTTCTTCCTTCTCTACCTCTGCTTGCTCTGTCCCAAGCTACGCCAGCGCCGTATGCCGCCCTTGGCTTCCGATCGTGCTAGCGCGCCTCTCGCCCCCCTGTGCTAGCCCTGTGCCCCGGTCACACCCTCTACGCCCTGCCCGTGCTCTGGTCGCGCCCCGCTCACGTGCCCACACCGCGCTGTGCGTATTCCATCAAAGCCGCCTCGTCCCCCGTCATCACCGCCGCCATCAATGCCCCTCATCACCATGCCTTAACGCATTGTCGTTTCCGTCGCCACCATCAATGTTCGAACCAAAACCTCCACCATGACTTCCACCACTCCCGCGCCCACTCGTATGTTTGGCTTCGTCTATAAAAGGGCGCCTTAGTACCCTCATTCTCCCCTTCACACCCCTCTCCAACTCCCATATCCTCCGGAGCTCCGTCGTCGCCGCAAGCTTCGTCTTCCCGAGTGTCGGCCATCACACCCATTTCGTGCTCCCGTTGCTCCAGTCATCTTCTTGTAATTTTATCTACGTCATCTCGTGTTCTCAAGTTCCATGAGTATTTCCCCTAAATAAAATTCAGTTTTTATTGCAGTTTACTGTCGGATTTGGTCATCTTCCCCATCGCCGGTCAAATCACCATATCCGCTCGATCTTCTTCCCCAGTGATCTCCTTGTCGATTGGACCGCGTCATGTTGTATTCCCGGTGTCCCTCAATTCATCCCCTTCCTCCTTTCGGCCGCACCCTCGCCATGGAGTGTCGTCGCCGCCTCGGCCCACCTTGGGCCAAACCAATCCCTCCGGTGCACTCCCCGCGCCTGCGTCGTGCTCGTGTGTGTGCCCTTTCCCCTAGGGCGCTATTGCGCGCCCGTGCACCCTTGTCGCTACCGCCACAATGCCGCCCCAGCCGGGCCTCCATCACCCGGGGGACCACCACCCCGTTGGGGTTCCATTTTGCCGGAATATTCCCTCCTTCTTAATTTTCAGTAATTTCCTATTCTGACAAACTTTCGGGTGTTCGTTCTCCTTCATACGAACTCCAATTTGGTCGAATGTTCCTCCTAAACTCATATAAATTATTAATCTTTCTTTTGGTACCTATTTGATATTTTTGGATATTTTTGGATTTATTGTTATTATTTGTCTCATTTTGCGCATATAGAATCCGGCGTTGCCGGAGCCAACTTGTACCAGTCTGCAGGAGTAACTCAAATCTTTAAAGAAGGAAAGTCGTAGATCTTTGATCATGTTGTACCCATTTTTATAAAAATATATTATTTTATATCAACATGCATGGTAATTTTATATCAATTGTTTCATGGTGTAGGTAATTACCTAATTGACATTATGCCACCTTGAATATTGTGATCGTGTATCCTTTGACACCATAGGAAGGTTGATATTAGTTGGATATAATTGTAATACCAACATGGGCAGTGTAGTAAGCTTAGTCATGCTTAGTTGTACAATTGGTTCATATTCACAAGATTACTCATGATAACTTGACTATATGGAATTGTGGTGCGAGACTATTGTTGTAAAAATTATTGTGCCATGGCAGGGGATGTCATTGGGCCTGGTTGAACAAAAATATTTTTCTACTCGTGCGAATGATCGTGCAGTAAAGGGGGCGCGGGTAGCACATTTTGGATGAGGTTGTCTTGCGTGAGTAGTCACTAAGGACTTAACTTTGTGCGCCATTGATCTTAGCCATATCGTACAACCACATATCTGATATGGAATGAACCTAGCTAATTAATTAGTAATATATTGATTTTTAGTTCTGTCATGTATGGTATGGGTTCCAGGATTTACGAGTAGATTCACATGGCGCAAGAGGGGGCCCCCGACTGTGGTGGGTGTAACCCTTCAGTGGTAAAACCTTAGTGGGCAGAACCGGTTTAAGACAAAACTTTGTAAAAGCTTTGTGATAATCACTTAGTCGTACGTCTATGGAAGTGTGTCATGGCCGACATTATAAGTTTATTATCTCTTGTGGGTCAAGCTATACAACCTCTGCAAAGTGTTAAAAATTGTTCGAATAGCCGTGTCCCCGATTGTAAACAATGCCTGGAGATTTCACACGAGGTATAGAGTTTTCATAAAATATTTGGAAGGTGGGATGGATGGGAAGTGAATGGGTAGTTCACTGGTTGTTGGCTGAGAAGTGAACGGGTAGTTCACTAGTTTTTTTAAAGCACTTGATTACTTATGTACTTAATCTTTTCAATTATACTTTACAATTTATTTAATGTATTTATTATTAATATTATTTTTGCAAAAAAAACTATACAATTATTCCTTGTTCAAGCCTTGCATGAATATTAATTGCATAATATTCTCTACGCCTTGCTGAGTTATTTATGTACTCACAGCTTTATGCCATTGTTGATCAGTTACTGAGGGAAAATATGGAAATCCAGAGTTCTAAGAGGATGAGTAATTTGAAGGCTATGAAAACTAGGATGCGCTCCCCACTCGATTGCATGTGGGCATGTCGGATAGCTACCATAAATTATCTTATTTCCGTTGCAAGAGTTTTATTTGTCTTTTAAGCCCTGCATGGTAAACTATGTAAACTTTGACTATAAGATCCGCTGCTACTATTTAATAATAATTTACTTATTTCTTAGCTATTTCATTGTATGGATATTATTTTCATCGATTTTGTCACTGTGTGAGCTAGCTACTCTTCATGGGACTAGTTCAGAATACACAGAGGGTCCGGATTTGCATGTTCGGGTCCTGACATTATTCCCTCCGTCCCGTAAAATAAGTCCATTTTTGTCGGGACCCAAATATGCAAATCTGGACCCTCTGTGTATTCTGCACTAGTCCAGGATCACGCTAGTGCACACAGTGTCAACATCGATGAACTATCACATCAATGGCGCACAAAGTTAAGTCCTTAATTGACCAAGGCAAGACTTTCAGTTTTAACCCAAATCACAAATTTTAAAGCACACTTCATAACTTACTAACACTCCACCATTCACACAGATCCACCACTTGCCTCAGTCTAAATCTTTTCCCACCCTGTTGATTAAGTGCAACTCATGCCATCAACGAGTAACAGCACACAACACACACAGTTTCATCACACAGTTCTATAATCACTTAGTCAAGTTTATAATTGCAACTCACATGAAATGATGACTCGTGACATGGCTAAGCAATCTACTCGTATCTAACCAACCCACGTTGGTCCTACGATAATACCAACTAATAAAGAATCAACCTAGGGTGACAAAATATCATGGCATACAATAGACAAGGTGGATATAACAAATTGGATTAATAACTACACTCAAAAGCATTTAAATAAATATTTAAATTAGAATGCAGTAATTTAAAATAAAGTAATTTTCAAACTGGGTTCAACATGATCAAAGGTATAACTTGCCTTGGAATAAATCTAGGTACTGGTCTTGATTTTAAGGAGGTGCTCCTTCTTCAGCAAAATTTCATGAAGTATCGACGTCTACTCGCAAACGAGACAAAAGAAACTAAAAATAAATAAATACAGAAGCAAAACAAACTCCAAAAATCAAATAAAATTTACCATTAAATAGATCTTAATTTTATATAAATTTACAAATTTGAATGGGCTCAATCGGAGTTCGGATGCAAAAGATATGGGCTTTGGAAGTTTGAAAATCAAATAAAACCCTAATTTGGATTTTATTGAATTTCCCGAATTATTTTTATAAAGGAAAATCGGATTAATGACGTCGGCTGACGTCAGTGTTGAATTTCCGCCGGGAAAAAAAAGAAAAGAAAACAAAAAAATATCGACTGACAGGTGGGACCCACTGACTGTCAGTGGCTCGGTTCACCACGAGATGGCTCGGGAGAAATAATGGGCGTGCCACCCGGCTGAAGTGGCGCTGAGCTGGACTCCAACTGGGCTGCCACGCTGGCACCGGACACAGAGCAGAGGAGGTGAAAGCATCTAGGCCCCTAAAAATTGTATTTTGGTAATTAATGACATTATGTGAATATGGGACTAACATGTTTGTTGAAGTGATTACAAGGCATAGTCCCAAATGACAAAGTGAAACCAAGGAGCTGCATGTCAAAGAATGATGAGAAGATGGAGTTGATCTCAAAGACAAGGTACAAATAGACTAGGACCCCTTTTAATTTTACCGGTCTTTGGAGTATGGAGGAAGACCGGATTATAGGATAAATGTCGTACTATTAAGGGGGAGCTTGTCTAGTAGCTTGAAAGCATCTCATTATACCTTTGGATCAACTTAGGATCATGCATGATTCTTTTGGTTTGGTTTAAAAAGAAAAATCCTTTTTCAGAACACAATCGGAAGTTCCAAGATGTGAATCGGAACTTCCACATCAAGATTCTTGTTCAAAATGTGCGGCTTGATTTTTCCAGAGAGCATCCGTTTTTAGGACTTAGCCGATTTCTCAAGTGCGGAAGTTCCGCAATGATAAGAGCGGAAGTTCCGATTAATCGGTTGCTCCGAATTATGCGCGGTCGAATTTTTCCAGAGAGCATCCTTTTCGGGACTTAGCCAAATTCTCAAGCGCGGAAGTTCCGCAATGAAATGAGCGGAAGTTCCGATTAAATCGGTTGCTCCGAATTATGCGCGGTCGTTTTTTTCCAGAGAGCACCCTTTTTAGGGACTTAGCCGTTTTCGCGAGTGCGGAAGTTCCGCAGTGTAAAAAGCGGATCTTCCGATTAATCGGAAGAACCGAAATCTTGTTGGCGGAAGTTCCGCATAAATCCAACGGCTAGTTCGAGCATTTAATGCTCACTTTGTAATGACCGCATAAAGGCACTCGAGTGAAGGGCGGAAGTTCCGCACTTTGTACGGCGGAAGTTCCGATTTCCCTGAGTTTTGCCCGATTTTCTGCATAACGGTCATATTTGGTTGTTGGGGGTATAAATACACCCCCACCAGCTCAAGGACGTGTTGTTGAGCATTCATTCAATTCATTTGAGCCTTGAGCACTCCTCTCACTCCTTATTTACTCTCTTTGCACACATTTGTGAGGTAGTGAGCAAGAACAAGAGCATTGCATTCTTAGTTGATCCATTGGCTCTTGATTGTCGTCAAGTGAAGTTCAAAGTTCTATTCTCTTGGTGCTTGTCGGCACCTAGACGACTTGGCGAAGGTCGCTCGGTGATCTCTTCAAAGAAGCTTGTGAAGAGACCCGTTGCCGGTTGTGATTGGTCGGTGTTCACCAACTCCGGAGAGGAGGAAGAACAACCAAGTGATCGAGGGTAGGCTTAATTTGTGGAGCCGGCTTGAGTGGTCAAGCTTCCTCAACGTGGACTAGTGAAGATCGACAAATCTTCGATACCACGGGAAAAACCCCCTTGTCCTTGTGTGGTTAATTCTTGTCTTTACTTATTGCACTTATCTTGTAGCTCATAGATTGTGTTAAATATCTTTGATTAGAGTATCTTGCTAATTTCGGTAATTTGATTAAGAAAATTTAGAAACCTCCTATTCACCCCCCTCTAGTCGGTTATCCTTGATCCTACAAGTGGTATCAGAGCTTGGACTCTCCATTTTTAGACTTAACCGTCTAGGAGAGAAAGGATGGCTAGCGAGGGAATGTCTATAGGCAAGGCTCCTCTATTTGACGGATCAAATTATTCTTATTGGAAAATTAGAATGTCAATCTATTTAAAGGCCATGAGCCCAAGCGTATGGAGAATTGTAAGTGAAGGTTTCATATGCCACTTGATCCCACACACCCCACGGATCAAGACGAACGAAATTCTCACCTCAATGCTCAAGCAATGAATGCTCTCTTTGGAGCTTTAAACGCGGATGAGTTCAATCGCGTGAGCAACCTTGAAACTGCTCACGAGATATGGACCACGCTCTCTGAAATTCATGAGGGCACATCCACGGTTAAAGAAGCCAAATTGCATAGGCTTAGGATCAAATATGAGACATTTACAATGTTGCCTCAAGAGAGTATCACCGAAATGTACTCTAGACTCAACAACATTGTAAATGAGCTCAAGGGTCTTGGTACTAATTTGCTTGATATTGATGTAGTGCGCAAGATGCTTAGGGCTCTTCCCGACAAGTACGAAATGTTGGTGACATTGTTTCTCAACTCTCCCGAGTTGCCAAGAATGACACCAACCGGACTTTTGGGAAATCTCATCACAAATGAGCTCTACAAGAAAGACAAAGAAGAGCTCATGGAGTCCACTTCTACAAGAAAGAGTTACCGCTTTTAAGGCAAAAGCGAATCAAGCGATGAAGAAGAGGAGGATGAAGACTCCGAGGAAGAGTTTGCCCTCCTTGTAAGGAGGATGAAGAAGTTTATGAGGAGACGTCCTCATCGAAGCTTCAATTTCGATAAGATGGCAAAAGGGCAATCATCCAATGAGAAGAAGCGCTATAGCAACATTCGTTGCTATGAGTGTGATGAGAAGGGCCATATTGCCTCTCATTGCCCAACCAAGAAGGATGACAAGGGTAAGTCATCAAAGAAGAAGGAATTCAATGGTAAGAAGAAGCTTTTCAAGAAGCTTCACAAGGATGGCAAGAATGAAGCCCATATCGGAGAATGGGACTCCGACAAGGAGTTTTCTGATTCGACTCGACTGATATTGAGGGTCCTCCAAGAAGAGAGGACTTGTTGGTATTGCTATCAAGGAGGCTCCATCGCTATTTTCTACTCCCACTTGCCTCATGGCAAAAGGAGAAAAGGTAAAATCTCTTGATAGTGAAGAACCCTCCTATGATGAGCTTATGGATATGCTTGAAGAATTAAATGAATATCTTGGAAAGGAAAAAGCTAAATTTAGAGTCTTAAAGAAAGAGCATATATCTTTAAAAAACTCTTATGATGAATTGAAAGATGCTCATGATTTGCTTGTCCAAGATAAGTCTTACACTAGCATTGGTATTGCTTGTGATATTCAAGAAAAAATGCCTAGTGTAAACATTGCTAGAACTAGCATATCCACTTCTTGCGATGATTTGCTTGCTATACCATGTAGCTCAAGTGTTGATTCTAAAATTGAAAATGCTAAATCTTGTAATAAGCTATTTGTAGAAAATAGTGAGCTAAAGGAGCAAGTCACCAAGCTAAGTAAGAGCTTGGAAAGGTGTTTCAAGGGTAAAGCTACCCTTGACAAGCTTTTGAGTGAGCAAAGGTGCTCATTCAATAAGGAAGGACTTGGGTACGTGCCCAAGAAAGGTAAGAAACCGGTAAACAAGCCCGTGAGGTTTGTTAATCAAAATGGCAAGTTTTGCCAAAAATGCCGGGAAATAGGACATGTTCAACAAAAGTGTCCTATTGGTAAGGTTTCTTCAATTGGCTTGTTTGATTCTTGTTATATGCTCAAAAAGACCAAAGATGGAAAAGTGTTTGCTAGGTTTGTTGGCACCTCAATTTTAGGTGTTAAAAAAGAATGCTATTTGGGTGCCCAAATCTTTGATAACTAACCTCCAAGGACCCAAACAAATATGGGTACCTAAAAGAACTTGATCTCTTTTGTAGGTGAACTACAAGACCGGTGGAAGGCATTGGGTGCTTGATAGTGGATGCACTCAACACATGACCGGAGACCGGAAAATGTTCACCTCATTTGAGAACGGAGCGAAATGAAAAGATCACTTTTGGTGACAATAGCAAAGGAAAGGTAATTGGCTTAGGTAAAATTGCTATCTCAAATGACCTTTCCATTTCAAATGTATCTTTAGTAGAAACATTGAATTTTAATTTGCTATCCGTTGCTCAATTATGTGATCTTGATTAACTTGCTCTTTCTCTAAAAAGGAGGTCACTATTTTTAAAGAAAAGAAAAAGAAATGATTTTTAAAGGTTTTAGATTCGCAATCTTTATTTGGTTGATTTCTCCTCAAATGAATCGTGTTTGAAAACTTGTTTGATTGCAAAAACTTCAATGGGTTGGTTATGGCATAGAAGACTAGGTCATGTGGGAATGATTCAACTTTAAAAGCTTTTCAAACATGACTTAGTGGTTGGCTTGAAGGATGTGAAGTTTGAGAAAAATAGACTTTGTAGTGCTTGCCAAGCCGGAAAGCAAGTTGCTAACTCTCATCCTTCCAAAAGTATCATGTCAACTTCTAGGCCATTGGAGCTCTTACATATGGATTTGTTTGGGCCAACAACCTATAAGAGCATTGGGGGCAATAGCTATTGTTTGGTCGTTGTAGATGATTACTCTAGATATACATGGGTATTCTTCTTATATGACAAAGGTGAAGCCTCCAAGATTTTTAAAAGTTTTGCAAAAAGGGCTCAAAATGAATTTGATTTTATAATAAAGAAAATCCGTAGTCATAATGGTTCCGAGTTCAAAAACACTAATATTGAAGATTATTGTGATGAACTTGGAATAAAGCATGAGTTTTCCACTACCTACACTCCGGAGCAAAATGAAGTAGTAGAAAGGAAAAATCGTACATTAATAGAAATAGCTAGGACAATGCTTGATGAGTATAATACTTCCGATCGCTTTTGGGCGGAAGCCATTAATACCGCTTGTCATGCCATAAACCGTCTTTATTTGCATAGACTTTTGAAAAAGACTTCCTATGAACTCCTTGTTGGAAGAAAACCGAACATCTCTTACTTTAGAGTATTTGGGTGCAAATGCTATATCTTAAGAAAGGGTGTTCGACTTTCTAAATTTGCTAGTCGGTGTGATGTTGGTTTTCTGCTAGGTTATTCTTCAAATAGCAAAGCTTATCGTGTCTTTAACAAAACAAGTGGTATTGTTGAAGAAAGGCACGATGTACAATTTGATGAAACTAACGGCTCTCAAGAAGAGCAAGAAGATCTTGATGATGTAGGTAATGGAGCTCTTATGGAAGCAATGAAGAATATACAAATTGGGGACATTAAGCCTAAAGAAGATCAAAGTGAACCATCATCATCCATGAGAGTTGAGCCACCTACCTCTTCCGTGACAAATGAAATTAATCAAAATCAAGAAGATGTCAAGGAAGGTGATCAATCATTTAATCTACCTCAAAGGATCCACAACGCAATAGCCAAAGACCACCCAATAGACCAAATATTGGGTGAAGTAAGCAAAGGTGTCCAAACTCGCTCTCGATTGCTTCTTTTGTGAACATTACTCTTTTGTTTCCTCTTTGGAACCAAAGCGTATAGATGAAGCACTAGAAGATCCGGATTGGGTGAATGCTATGCATGAGGAGCTAAATAATTTACTTGAAATGATGTTTGACAATGGTGGAAAGACCCGAGGAGCATAATGTTATTGGCACAAAATGGGTCTTTCGGAATAAACAAGATGAAAATGGAGTTGTGGTAAGAAACAAGGCAAGGTTAGTTGCTCAAGGATATACTCAAGTTGAGGGTTTAGATTATGATGAAACATTTGCACCCGTAGCAAGACTTGAGTCTATTCGCATTTTACTTGCTTTTGCATCATGCTTTGATATTAAATTATTTCAAATGGATGTTAAAAGTGCTTTCCTAAATGGCAAAATATCCGAACTTGTTTTTGTTGAACAACCTCCGGTTTTGAAGATCCCAAAATCCTAATCATGTGTATAAACTCTCAAAGGCACTATATGGTTTAAAACAAGCTCCTAGAGCATGGTATGAGCGCCTTCGAGATTTTCTACTCTCTAAGGGATTCAAAATCGGAAAGGTTGATACAACTTTGTTTACCAAAATCATTGATGGTGATTTCTTTGTTTGTCAAATTTATATTGATGATATAATTTTTGGTTCTACTAATCAAGATTTTTGCAAAGAATTTGGTGATATGATGTCTAGGGAGTTTAAGATGTCAATGATAGGAGAACTTAGTTTCTTCCTTGGACTTCAAATCAAACAACTCAATGATGGGGTTTTCATAAGTCAATCCAAGTATGTGAAGGATTTACTCAAAAGATTTGGCATGGATGACGCAAAGCCCATCAAGACTCCTATGGCTACAAATGGACTTCTTGATCTAAACGAAGGAGGTAAATCTGTTGATTTAAAGCTTTATAGGTCTATGATTGGTAGTTTGCTTTATCTTACCGCATCTAGGCCCGATATTATGTTTAGCGTTTGCATGTGTGCACGTTTTCAATCGGCTCCAAAAGAATGTCATTTAATGGCGGTCAAAAGAATATTAAGATATTTAAAGCATTCCTCAAGTATTGGCCTTTGGTATCCAAAAGGTGCTAAATTTGATTTAATTGGATATTCGAATTCGGATTATGCGGGTTGTAAAGTGGATAGAAAAAGCACATCAGGAAGTTGTCAATTCTTAGGTAGATCCTTAGTGTCATGGTCTTCTAAGAAACAAAACTCATTGTTCTTTCCACCGCCAAGCCGAATATGTTTCTGCAGTAGTTGTTGTGCACAATTGCTTTGGATGAGGCAAACATTGATGGACTATGGAATATCATTTGATAAAATGCCTCTTTGTGTGATAATGATAGTGCAGTGAAAATAGCCAACAACCCCGCCCAACATTCAAGAACCAAGCATATAGATATCCGCCATCATTTTCTTAGAGATCATGTGTGCAAGGGAGACATTGAAATTAGCCACATTTGCAATCAAAATCAATTAGCGTATATCTTTACCAAACCTTTAGATGAAGGCCGCTTTTGCCTATTGAGGAATGAGTTAAATGTCATTGACTATTCAAATGTCGCTTGAACTCTTGTCACATGCACTTTGGGTCTTAGTTGCATTTTTGTCTATTTTAAGATGTTTTTACTCAAATTTTCGCTCCAAATGTGATATTTTAGTAAAATTACTTTATTATATAGACATTAGTCTTTTATTGCATAATAATCTGAATGATACTTGGTTGAGTGCAAAACTAATGATTATTTGCAAAATCTTCAAATTCAACTTCTTCTTCCCCAAGTGTCAGATAATCGAACTTCCGCCCCAGCGCGGAACTTCGGTGTCCGAACTTCCATTGTTGTGTTGCGGAACTTCCGCTTTTCACTCCTTCCGCGTCAGATAATCGGAACTTCCGCCCTCCAGCGCGAACTTCATTGTCCGAACTTCATTGTTGTCTTCTTGAACTTCCGCTTCCGTAGTTGAAGAGCATTTATGGCCAGCGGTTCCTCCGCTTTATACCTCTCTCCGGCCGCCTCGTGGCTGCGTCAAGGCTTCTCCTCTCTTCATCTCCTCCAAAAGACTTTGATTTTTCTTCGCATTCTCTTCAATCCAACCAATCAATCGCTTCCCAAGGGTTCAATCACTCACTCTCTCAAGGTATTTCCAATTCCTTTCTTGGATTTGCACCCTTATGAACCCTATGTCAAAATTTTGGGAAAATCAAATGTTGTTGAAATCGGGTTGATTCTTGGGAAAATAGGTTTATTCAAGATTGTATGATGTATATGCATCGAATCCATGGACTCAATCCATCCAAATACCGAAAAATCCAAAATTCCTATTAACCTAAAATCGGCTCAGATAATCGGAACTTCCGCCGTTGAAATCGCGGAACTTCCGCCAATGTAGTTCCGAGTGCACTATGAGCTTCCGATTGTCCCGATGTAAATGTAAAATCCCATTTTCATTTGATTCAACCTTTGACACTTCATCCATTGTTGTTCTTGAAGATGCCGAGGATGAAGGTATCGATCCCAAAGCACTATTCAGATGTCAAGCATCTTCTTCAAGAAATGAGGAAGAATCGATAATTCGTGATCGAAAGAAAGTGAATCAGAGAAGAATCTAAATATGAATCGATGAGGAACTAGGAGAACCTAAGAGATTGAAATTGATCTTAAGGGACTCACAAAGCAGATGATTACACGCTTCTTCAAGTAAAGATCAATATTCACTTCCAGAAACCGTGATGACCCTCGATTTCATACCAAGTTTCAAAGACAAGTCTACGATCTTTTCTATGGACCAAACAAGCCTTTTGCTGATCACAAGTATGTTAATTGGTCCTACCTAAACGGGCTTGACAAATATGAGGGTACCTACAGCTCTTTCAAATGAAATGATTCATAACTTTGTGGCGATAAAATGCAATTATAGTGATGAGATCATCCGACGCTTCTATGCCACAATGTGCATTCCTCCCGATTTTTCTCACCACTTGGATGACAGAGGAAAGGTGAGATATTCTTGCACAAAGCGTGCCTTTGAAAATGCAATCAATATCCAATCAAGCTTAATATGAGCAAATCTATGATGGAACAGCCTCCTCTTTCGCTTGGATGAATTTTATGACACCACACAAAGATTTATCCTCGTAAGATCACAGACTTCTTCCTATTCCCACTTGGTAAATAGGATCATTAATCATACTATGTTACCAAAGAGCGGGAATTATGATGCTATTAGAGGACATGTTTGGAATATATTGGAATGCATCATGCATGGAAGAAAGTTTGATGTTGTGGATGTTATCATAAGGAGATAGCAGAACAAAGAATGATCGAGTCAAACGAATAAACTTTGCACCTTACATTATGGCTTTGATCATTAAACAAACCGGATATAATGGAGCTTTACCTTCAAAGACATAAAGCCTATAAACCAAGAGAAGGTCCTCCAATTCCTCGCCAATCTTAGGCGTGCTCCAAAGTACAGGCACCTCCTTCTTCTTCCGCCGCTCCTCCACAAGGTATGGCTACTATGGATCAGATTTATGCCACCTTGTTGGAGATAAGGGCATCCCAGGATACCTTCCAGGCAGTGACCACCTCTAGACTGGATGCGTTTGAGGCAGCCACTTTTTCCAGACTGGATGCTTTCCAGGAGGCGACCACTTCCAGGCTCGACGCCCATACTGCTAGTCTTGACGCTTTCACCAGATTCACGCAGCGCTTTCTCCACTGCTCGTTTTGGGCGGCGCTTCGTTCTCCTCATGGTGGTCCTTCTACCGATCCTCCCGCCGCTCCACCGGTTGATCTTCCTGCTCCTCCGCTTGATCCTCCACAAGATCCTCCTGCGGAGTGACCCTTTTGGCCCTTGATGACAAAGGGGGAGAGGAGTGTGTTAGTGAGAGAGTTTGTGGTGTTTAAGGGAAAACTTATCTATTATGCTTATTGTAATATATTGTGTCATTATGACTATGGCTTGTAATGACTTTGTTTGACAACTTGATGCTTATGATAATATATTGTGTTATCTTATATTTTTGTTGTTCTTGGATCTTTGATTAATGATGAATGACCATGTGATGTGAATGCTCTATCTTTATTGTCATTTGTTCTCTTCCAAGTAACAACGCTCTACAGAAAACTCCGCCGAAATTTCCTGAAAATCCAAACATGTGCTTTACATTATCTTCTACTCAATATGCACATGTTAAGGGGGAGCTTTACATTTCAAACCAACTATCTCTCACAACTTTATTGTGTTGTCATCAATTACCAAAAAGGGGGAGATTGAAAGCATCTAGGCCCCTAAAAATTGTATTTTGGTAATTAATGACATTATGTGAATATGGGACTAACATGTTTGTTGAAGTGATTACAAGGCATAGTCCCAAATGACAAAGTGAAACCAAGGAGCTGCATGTCAAAGAATGATGAGAAGATGGAGTTGATCTCAAAGACAAGGTACAAATAGACTAGGACCCTTTTAATTTTACCTGGTCTTTGGAGTATGGAGGAAGACCGGATTATAGGATAAATATCGTACTATTAAGGGGGAGCTTGTCTAGTAGCTTGAAAGCATCTCATTATGCCTTTGGATCAACTTAGGATCATGCATGATTCTTTTGGTTTGGTTTAAAAGGAAAAATCCTTTTTCAGAACACAATCGGAAGTTCCAAGATGTGAATCATGGAACTTCCATTGTGCGGTTGTTCAAAATGTGCGGCTTGATTTTTCCAGAGCATCCGCTTTAGGACTTAGCCGATTTCTCAAGTGCGGAAGTTCCGCAATGATAAGAGCGGAAGTTCGATTAATCGGTTGTTCAATTATGCGCGGTCGAATTTTTCCAGAGCATCCTTTTCGACTTAGCCAAATTCTCAAGCGCGGAAGTTCCGCAATGAAATGAGCGGAAGTTCCGATTAAATCGGTTGCTCCGAATTATGCGCGGTCGTTTTTTCCCAGAGAGCACCCTTTTTAGGGACTTAGCCGTTTTCGCGAGTGCGGAAGTTCCGCATGTAAGCGGATCTTCCGATTAATCTAAGAACCGAATCTTGTTGGCGGAAGTTCCGCACATAAATCCAACGGCTAGTTCAGAGCATTTAATGCTCATCGTAATGACCGCTATAAAGCACTCGAGTGAAGGCGGAAGTTCCGCACTTTGTACGCGTGAAGTTCCGATTTCCGAGTTTTGCCCGATTTTCAGATAACGGTCATATTTGGTTGTTGGGGTATAAATACACCCCCACCAGCTCAAGGACGTGTTGTTGAGCATTCATTCAATTCATTTGAGCCTTGAGCACTCCTCTCACTCCTCATTTACTCTCTTTGCACATATTTGTGAGGTAGTGAGCAAGAACAAGAGCATTGCATTCTTAGTTGATCCATTGGCTCTTGATTGTCGCAAGTGAAGTTCAAAGTTCTATTCTCTTGGTGCTTGTCGGCACCTAGACGACTTGGCGAAGGTCGCTCGGTGATCTCTTCAAAGAAGCTTGTGAAGAGACCCGCTGTTGCTTGTGATTGGTCGGTGTTCACCAACTCCGGAGAGGAGGAAGAACAACCAAGTGATCGAGGGTAGGCTTAATTTGTGGAGCCGGCTTGAGTGGTCAAGCTTCCTCAACGTGGACTAGTGAAGATCGACAAATCTTCGATACCACTGAAAAACCCCTTGTCCTTGTGCGGTTAATTCTTGTCTTTACTTATTGCACTTATCTTGTAGCTCATAGATTGTGTTAAATATCTTTGATTAGAGTATCTTGCTAATTTCGTAATTTGATTAAGAAAATTTAGAAACCTCCTATTCACCCCCTCTAGTCGGTTATCCTTGATCCTACTGAGGGCAAGGTTATGAACTTGCCGCGATGGCGACGGCGGACGGCGGCGGAAGCGGCGGCGTTATGGACGAGCTCCGTTGTCGGACGGCGCGCAACGGTGGATCGGGAGGCTCTCGGCGAAGGCGACGGTGCCGGAGGGAGCTGGGACTATTGCGCTCACAATGGCGGTGGTGGCACGGACGCCGAGGTTCTGGAGGCGGCGGAATCCGGCGCGAACCTTCTGCAATGCGCGCCTTAGGGTTTTGGTGGAGGAGGTCAGGCGAGCAGATTCGAGGGGTCGGGCCTTTATATAGGCGGGAGGGGAGTCTATGGAGAAAACGGCGGAGCGCTTAGGGCGAGTCGAGCGCGAGAGAGTCCGTGGAGAAGACGATGCGACGTGGCATCGGCGGGGCCACCGGTCAGCGAGAGCAAAGCAAAGCACATGCGCGCGGCAATGGGCGATGCCGATCCAACTACCGGTAGCGAGCGGGGGTCAATGAGGAGAAATCGGGTCTGGCGGAATAGTGTTGGGCTTCGGCCCAACACTGTTCCGGAAGATTTTCTTTGAGTTTTTCTTTTAAATAAATCCAGAAAATGCAAATAGCAATTAGAAAATAGCAAATGGTCTTGGAAAATTCTATAAAATATATCCAAGCAAATAAAATCTAAATAAAATAAGTTTTGACAATTGTTGATGTTGGGATTAATCATATTAAATCATTTTGTCCTTAAAGTCCATATTAAGCTTTTAATTTAAATTCAAATAAAATGCAGATGATGAGATTTTCACTAGCAAATAAATAAAAGATTTTAAAAGGCTCAAAAATTGGGATGTTACAATTTTTATGGGAAGCGTCGCCCCACAATATAAGTATATTGAGGAGATTAAAGGTGTAGTTATTGTAATATTTTCACTTTATACCCTCTGCTTTAATGCTGAAAAAGTGGATTACTAGTTGTAGTACGCCACTCAATAGGGTATGCATGGTTCAGTAACATTAACTTATTTAGATTTAGTGCCTCCTTAGTCCGTGTATATGGTGGGCTTGAACTTACATTGCGGGACAGAGGGAGTAATGATATTCCCTGCCATGTGTATGTGTCCAACTAGTTTCTTAAGGATCGAAACATAGAATCTCACAATTTTCTTGCTCTGTTTTGAATCGCATGGTTAAATCAAGTTTACAAAAATTTGGATGGTCTAGTTTACAGGTCGTGCTTGCAAGGTTTGTTAATCAGTTTGTTAACATTTCAATTTGTCACTGTCGTCAGGTAAGTTTGAATCAATGTAGTAAACACCCGGCCCCGTTGCATGCCACAAATCCTGCAGGTTGCAATGGATGTTTTCTTCCATGACTCAGTGTTGACTTCTTCTGTTGTTGGCTTTGGCATCTAATGATTTGACTTTTGTGTTGAGAACATTTTCTTCTTGATGCCGTTTTTGATGAGATTGTTGTAGTTATCCACTGATGTTTTGGTATTATTTGTGTGGTTTCATCCACATTGAGGTCCGATTGTAGTGGCACCCGATGGATGGTTTATACTTTTGACCGTGACAAATTCCACTTTAGCACGGGGATTCCAGAGTTGTCCCTGTCACTTAATATAGGAAAAGTTAGAGCAGTATCTTCCCCGGCCACTATTCCTGCGAACTGCGCAGTACCCCGGTAAATAACAATGTTCACCTTGTTTGACTCCATGTTTAAGAATTTAACCTTACAATATCGTGTATGTATTGTGTTCATTTTGTTATTAATATTGTGTGTATGTATTCGATATCCATATATATATATATATATATATATATATATATATATAGTGCACAAGGAATGTATGTCATATATACAGATAAGGTAATACAAAAGTCAAATAAGGAATACAAAAGATTCATATCTCCAACACATCTCTAATACCCGCTCAAATGCAAGACGTATGCAATAGCATTATATTTGAAAAAAGTTGACTCTGGTACCTTTAGGCGTTTACATCTTATACTCCAGTGGTAACGTCGAAGAGGGCCATGGTGATGGCGACCATGACAATTGACTGTTGGGTTGATCTCGGCTAACTGCTGAGACCGAGATATCAGGGGGGCAACCTCAGTACGCGCCCTGATCGGGGGAACCAACTACATTTGGTTATGGTCTCGTTCACCCAGCGTCACATAAAAAGAAGTTGGACTCGGCAAGCTTAGGTGAACGTCCTAGACTACCAAAAGTACCAATACACAATCCGATCTGCTAAGGGCGTTGAGGTGTGCGAAGATCTTAAACTACCGTCGCCGCTCCGACGCTTCAGGGCACATCCACAACCGCCGTCGTCATCGGACTCCCTCAAGTCTCTTCTTCGACTCAGGCCGACGCTCTGGTGCCGTCTCCTTCACTGTCGCCAATTAACCCTAAGCCGTATATGGCATCACAGGCATCGGGTATGTTTTAACGATTCCGCACTAATGATTCTTGTTAGGTGTTCAATGATTAAGCTAAGGTTAATATTATTAGACACTGTTTATTCTTAGTTTTAATCTAATATTGACAAGGTCGTCGAGCATTTCCTGAACTCGCATGTCTCACAGCTGGCCCCATTTAGCTTAGCATGTGTATGCAACTTGGAAGTTGGTGCATATCCAGTGCTTGCATCACACATGCCATACTAAAAATTATCGAAAAAATATTGGAGGTAGGGAGATAGCCTGTAAAATGAATAGTGAGTACGTGAATGGTGAAAAGGTGCTGTTCACTATCTCTTTTCTCTCTCAATTAGGATGGATTTGAAGTCTGAAATTAATATTAAAGATTTTCTGTTGGGGTACTGGTGAAACTTATCTGTATCCCCAGTATAGCACCTTAAAGATTTTATTCTTGTGTTCGTAGTTGAAGTCACGGGATCTGTCAATTATAAGCCGTGGTTTGCCCTGCATTTCCTATAAAAAAAATTTGGGTTCTGTAAAGCACATTTCGTACTTTTTTTTTTGGAAGCCACGAGCTTTCACTCAATTAAAATATTCTGGATGCAATCAGCATGCAGGCTGCGCACAAAAAATTTAGCGAAACTCCTTGCGTGCAAGCATGCTTAGCACAATAACAGTGAGCCGTATTATTAGCTGACCTCCTAGCAACCTGAATAACAAAGGAAGAAAAATCCAAAACTAAGCTCACAAACTTCATCAAGGATTGAAGCAACCACTGATCTATTTCTTGGTCGCTAGCTCTTTCCATAACTTTCACCGTCTCCTCTCCTGACAGTCCAGCTCGACATCACCTGATCAAGGCCATGGCAACAGGCGAAAACGACACCGTCCCGAGAGGCCAGTGCCTCAATAACCAATGGTTCTGAAATACCCTGGTAAAATTTACTCCAAGCACCTAGGAAGACATTGTAAGAACGAGCGACACCTCCTGTACCTGCCAACCCCGTTGCTTGTGAAATTGATCCATCAGCATTTATCTTTGTCCAACCTTCCGCTTCCGGTGGCTGTTCCCATGGACAGACCAGAGTTACTGTTTGAGCAACCTCCTGCTCCCGTGGTAACTCTAATGCTGCTACAGTTTCCTTAACGAACTCCATGGAATGTCTTGGGTCGTAGCCATGGTCTCCATGAGTCCATTTATTTGTTCCGTGAAGACCAAATAGACCGCATGATCGTGACTATCTGAGGTCTCCACATGTTGGGAATCCGAGAATCACACATACAGAACATTCGACGTCCAGGTTTCCGGATGAAGTCGAGGGAGGTTAATGTTGAGGATGCTTTCCGCTGCTGTCCAGAAAAGTTGAGCATGCCGAGCAATGTATAGCTGAGTTTTGCATGAAAATCTTAGCAGATTGCTGCTACTGAGAGTGCACGTTTTGTGCTATCTGTGCGGGGGCCCAAGACTAAAAACTGCTTTCCCAGGCCGCAATTTCGGGCCATGCCAATATGCCATGGCCATCCATTCAAGTCATATATCGTCTCTTCGGTTTCTTAATTTTATGGATCTGCATTGCTGCACTGCACAACCAGAGTTGCCACGTGTGACGCCTCGTGTCATTACCCTTAGGGTAATCACACTTAGGCACACGGATTACTATTTGTCTGCCCGATAGAACACCGCTTCGACGAATAGCAAGCCATTTTATCAGAGTTGCGCAGCAGAACAATAAGATAGAAACTGCACATCTTTATTACAGTAGTAGCCACACAAGGCTAGGGTTCTTAATAAGGCTATTACAGAACTCAAAAGGGAGCTTCTCGCCTCGAGTTCGCTCAACTACGCCTCCTACTGCCCCACGAGTCAAAGATGGCTTCCATCTCGCTCAGTCCTCGCCGCGGTGCCTTCTCCTCCCGCCGCAGACGGTACTCGCAAGTCCTTCGTCTAACTCGGATGGCTCCGTACGACTAGGGTCTAACAAAGGAGAATACTAACAAGGTTGAGTACAAAAGTACTCAGCAAGCATTAATAGCAAAAGGTGCACGGTATGACTGATCTCCGGTTCTTATCACAAATTCTAAAATCATCTCTTTCTCAAAATAAAACATTAAAACATTAGGTTGCAATTTTAATTCTGAAAATACTACTAGTCACTCGGAAAGAAGAAAGACCCATAGCGGTTCCCGTAGACTCCAATCCAGGAGACTGGCATGAATTCATGATTTGTATAGCATCACGCAGCTTGCGCCACTTTACCCATAGCTACTCAACTCTTTCTCGAGCTAGGTCCATCGTGATTTCTTTGATGCGACTTCAAGTTCGTAATACGTAACGCTTTCGTGTTACGTGATTAAGTCTCCACCCATTGTTTTCCGTCGGTGTCCTGAGCGCACCCAGTCCTCCACCGAGTTCCAACAATGTTGGTTGAGGCGGCTCTCATCCGTGCTCAACACTCCACCTTGGGACGGCTATCCTCCGTGCCCAACATTCCCGTTGTGGAGAACAAAATTACGTAAACAGGTAGCATTTTCTGCCCGCCGAAACGGGGAAATGGTTGGCACTGAATTTACGGCATCTGACCGAGTAAGAGTTTTGTTAGTCCTTATATTATAACCGTAGGTAAAGGGATCCCACCTCTTACCATCATCATCATCATCATCATCATCATTTTCCCTGCCAGGGCCCCCTTTACCCACATAGTAATTCTCAATCTCATCTCATCTCAGTTTTCTTATCTTTCTCATCATCTCAAACCAATTTATTTTTGAGAAATAGTTTTGATGCAATACGTATATGATAGAGCAATATACGGTTTACATTTAACATAACTATATTTATGCTCAAAAGGATAGCTTGCCTTTGGAGTTGTTGGAAAGGTCGGCGATGACGAATCTCTTATCCGCTTCTCCTGTCGGCACTGGTTTGCCCTCTGTAGCAAAGCGGTAGCACGAATAATATATAAATAAATACTTAGTTGAGTTTTGGTGATAGTAGACGAATAAAATGCTAATACGACTCCTATGTTAGCCAATATTTTAATTTAATAAAACTTTTTGGAACCAAACCCAGTTAGCACTCTCCCGCTAAAAATCGATCTACTGCTAACTCGCTTAAAAGCCGCGACTGCCTAGCTCACGCCCTACACTCGACAACACTACCACTTAGGCTAAACCGGTTTCTATACTCAAAAACCAAACAACTAGCTTTAATCCTAATTTCTAGTCAACCGACTAACTACTACACTACTAAACCCTAATCACTACAAAACCAATTAACTAACCGGCTAATCTACTCGACTAATCCTAACAAAACCAACTAAACCCCTAATCTAATCACCTTCCTTAATCTACCCCTAACCTAACTCCCCTTCCCTAATCTAACCTACTCGCTAATCCTCCCTAATCTAATCCTTCCCCTCACCGACACAACCACCCCGCCGCCTCCCTCTCTCTAACCCTACTCCCCCTCGGCCGACGCCTCCAACCTCACTCTCCTCTCACTCTCTCGCGCTCTCCTCACCGCCGACACTCTCTCTCTCGCTTCACGCCCCCGCTCTCTCTCGGAACCCCGCCATCGCTCTACCCGCCCGCTCGCCTCCGGCGCCGCCTCGCTGCGTCTCCTCCGGCTCGAGCTCCCTCCTCGGTTATGGCTCCGCCGCCTCAGCGTGGCGCGCCGAAGGCTGGCGCCACTGCGCTTTCTCCTCCGCTACCGGCCGCTCCGCCTCCGCTCCGGCCCGGCTCCTCTCCCGCCTCTCGACGACCTAACTCGCCCCGCCCTGGCGCACCACCACTCCCGGTGCCTAGGTCGCCCGCCCGATCCGCCCTACGCGCTCGACCACGCGCTCTCTCTACTCGCCTCCTCCCGGTCGGCTCGGCGCTGCACCGCTGCCGCTTTTCTCGGCTGGCCTGCCCGGCCGGCTCGGCCTCGCTGCCGCCGCCGCCATGGCTCCCAGATCCGCCTGCCCGGCCATCGTAAACCCTGGGTACCCTACTCCTTAACCCTACTGCTCTGAGATGGAAAAGACTGAAGTCTATTTTGATGCTATTGAGATTTGGTGATGTGTGGATGATGATCAAAGCAAACTGATATGCTGGGGTTTACCTCGTGATGGATCTAGGTTGGGGAGAGGGGATGGCAGTGCTGGCTTGGGCTGGTGCTCTCCTTCTTCTCGCTCCTTGGTCGCTGGATGCGCTTCTTTGGTCAATCGGTCGTCGCCGCTTGCCGCTTTTCTACTGGCTCTACCGAGGGAGCAGAGCAGGAGGTGGTTGCGGGTCGCTGAGTTCTCGATCTCACCTTGCTCTAGGCAATGGTGGCTTCTGGCTGGAGGCTTTGCTTTGTTTTGTGAATCTGGGAAGAAGAATGGCTTCAGGAGGGGGAATGTATGGCTTGTGTTATGCTGGGGGATGAATGCTGGGGCTGGCTTGAGGGGATGTATTTGTGCTGGGTGCCATCTGGGGATGCATTTGCTATGTCATTGATGTTGGTGTCTTCTGGTGCTTTGCTGGGGGAGATGCATTTGTGCTGGTTTTGTCGCTGTGTGGGGGCTCGGCGCAGGGGTCAGACCGTAATGTTGTCGGGTTTGGGCTCGGCCAGGGGAGCTGCACTTCGGTGCTGCTGGTCTCCTGTGCTTGATATTTTGGTGGCTTGCTGGCTTTGCTATGAATGGAAAAGGGCTACACTCGGTGATGCTTTGGCTGAGGGTGTGGTTACCGGGGGTATGCAATGAGGGTTTGAATTTGGGGTTTTGGCAAATGCAAACAGTGGGTGTTGGGTTCTAATAGTGCCGAATGATGAGACCCACAGAAGTGACAGATGTCGAAGGATCTTGGGTGGTCTGGATATCTTGGCGATCAAGGGGCCGACTAACTCCGGTTGGTCTGGGAATCTTGATTGCCAAGGGACCGACTACTCAGGGTACTACGGATACTCTACTGCACTTCGGGAAATCTGACGGTCACTTTCTAAACTCTAACTTCTATACACTACTGCTCACAAGGATACTCTTACTACGATTACTAACCGATTGCTGGTTTTCTTACGAGCGAGGAAAAATGGGTCGCGAGGTGGCTCTATGGACAGACGCTCAAGGACAAGGCAACGAGGAGACTGCTACTACAGACGGCAAGAAGAGAAGAAACTAGGGTTTTAGTTACTTACTGCCAAAAACATTGTAAATGCTTGTAAAACAAATGTTGTAAAATCTTTTTTATGCAATGAAATGGAAATGTTTTATGTTAACAAATATGCAAATGATGCGGGTTGTCACACCACGTCGCTCCTTGTTGGAGATACTAGAGATTAGGAAAGAGTCCAGAGTTTAGGTAAGTGTTCAAGTCGTGTTAGAGGCGGAGAAAGGGGGCAACGGGATCCAGCCAGAGGTGGTGCGGCGGTGGAGAGGAGGAGAAGGAAGGAGCTTCGGTGCGGCAGAGACGACTTGAGGAGAGACCAGATCCGGCTCGGGCCGACGGTGGAGGGCGGGGAGAAGGAGCGCACAGATCACAAGGGCCGTCGGGGGCGTGAGGAGGTGCGGCCTAGCGCCTGGGCGGCGAGCGGCGGAGCAACGGAGAAGTCGAGGAGCCTCACCGTCGCGTGGTCGAGGTGGAAGTGGAGGGATCCAAGTGGATCCAAATCTGACGGTGATGGAGCTAAGTCCGTGTAGCGGTGGTGGGGCCAAGGCCGTGCGGTGGCCGAGGAAGGTTTGAGGCAACACGACAGCGTGGCAACGCTCGAAGGAGCTGGCGTTCGGGGAGGCGCTAGAGCCGACAGCGGAGAAGGCGGATGGAGGAGATCCAGCGGAGGCCGAGGAGGAGATACGGTGGTTGCCGGGGAGGATATCTGACGGTGGAGGTGGAGGCAGCTTGAGAGGGCATCGAGAGGAGGAGAAGCTCGGGAGAAGGGGGGTCTGGTAAGGAGGAAGAGGGCTTTAGGGGAGAAGGAGAGATAGGCGGGGTCGGTGGGAAGAAGGAAGGCTCGGGGTCGGGGCTCGGGAGGATGAAGAACCGTCAGGGGCAAGGAAGAGGAGCGGGCCGACTAGAGGTGTGTCAAGGACCAAGGGCAGTGGCGTTGCGGGAGCGGCGGCTTGTTGAGAGGCGCCGGACGCGACGGCTGTGAAGAGGAAGGGTGAAGGAGGTGTGGTCCTGGGAGGGGAGGCAAGGTGAGAGGAAGAAGAACGTGTGGTTATTCGGGATTTGGTGGCTTTTACTGTGGATTGTTGTGGATCCGGTGCGGTGAGGATTTGGTGTTTTTGGTATGGAAGACAGGGGAGAAGACTCTAATGATGGTGATGAGCTCGACGATGGTGAGGACGAAGTAGGAGCTGGTGGTAGCTCCAGTGGAGGCTATGTCGGTCGACGGTGATGGTATTAGTGTCGTGCGGTGGTGTTGGTATAGGTGTCAGAGATAGTGTTGCTGGAGATGTCCGGGAGGATTGGGACTGGAGTCAGGCATAATAGTCTGTGACAGAGATAGAGGTGGTAGATACCGAGACTAGGGGCGTGTGGGCAGAGTGGTGGAGGTCGGGGCTAGCTGGGGGCATAGAGGTAGAAGAAGATGAAGTTGAGGCCTGACTCGCCTGTGAAACCGATGGACAGAAAGAAAGCCAGAAATGGGCTTGTACCAGTGCCCGGCACTGCTTGAGATCAGAGAGACTTGTTGAGGCAAAGAAATGTAACTGGGCGAGATGAATTCACAAATCCAAATTGGTCAGAAATGTAAGATAGTCTCCGAGAGTGTGTCATGAGGAAACATATTCTTAACATCCAACTGGTAGATAGGCCAATCCGGGATAGGGTCAGGGAGAGAACTATACGAATAGTGGCCAGCTAGACGACTGGACTGAAAGTCTCATCAAAATCAACACCAGGACGCTGTGTGAAACCACAAAAAATCCATCAAGCCTTATAGCAGGCAAGAGTGCCATCCGAATTGAGCTTATACCAAAAATCCACTTCCCAGTGACCACATTGGCATTGGATGTCCGTGGAACATGATCCTATGTATTGTTGGCTTGAAGAGCAGCATATTCTTTCTACATGGCGTCGTGCCAATTAGGGTCGGCGAGAGCAGCCCGGTATGTGGTCGGAACAGGAGGCAGAATGGTGGCATGAAGGTTCATGCGGGTGAGCGGCTACCGAAAACTGTGCTTGCCACGAGTCACCATGTCATGGGAGTCGTCAACCGGTTGGGCAGCACAGCACCTAGGGGAATGTCGGACCCGGATTTTCTAATCCCGAATCCTCTGTGAATACACTGTGCTATTTCTTGAATCAGTAGATAGCACCCACAGGCACCTTGCTGAATACAAGGCGTAAAACCATACTATTCATTAATTTAACATATCAGAGTTTACATAGACCGCTTTGATCTAAGTTTTACAATAAGGGCCGAACAGGCCAAATAATTACATCACAAAAGTAGCGGAAGCGACAACGGAAGCAAAAAGGGGTGAGGGCATATCTCTCCACAAGCAAGCGACTGGGGAAACCTGTGTGCGTCCGATTTTACCGGAAAACTCAGATAATATAGGATGCACATAAGTACCGGCGGAGTCAGCTAGGCTGAGGTGAGATTAGAACAGCTAAAGACTAAACTACGCTTCAAAACTCTTGGGCCTTCAGATATCTAGTTCCTCGTAGTAGTCGAAAGCTACATGATTTTTTGCTTCTAAGGGTTTGGGGAAAGAGCGAGAATGAGCATAACTTCCGTGCTCGCGAGCCAACACACAAGATGCAATATATACATGCCAAGCTTAACAAGGGTGACTCTGATTCATTTATTTGCTAAAGCAACTTTTTCAATTATCATAATACAAATTTCTATGACTTATCATTTTAAACAAATTGCATTTAATTAAAGAGAGTAAGTACAATATTAAATAACAATAGAGGTTCCCTCCATCGGAACTCTACACATGCATTATTTTATTGGAGCTAACTCCGCTCCTTCACACCACTGAGCTCAACGGCTTAAGAAAAATTCAACCTCAAGCTAGATAAGCCGTCCTGGTTAGGGATGGAAATTGTGCCCGATTACCCGCGTGCCCGCGAGCGAATACCCTAATGGATGCGGGTATGGACGTCTTTCTTTGCCCACAGGTATAAAAATGGGCACAATTCCTTGCCCATCAGTTAAACGGGCGTGGGCATGGGCAAGCTCCACCCGTATCCGTTTCGCCCGATTACCCGTAACCTACCCGTATGTGTAAGGAACTATGTCAGTTTGTATTTTTATTTTATTTGTTGAACTTGATTAGTTGTCTTGTCGAACATGATATGTGAATTGTGATAAACTTTATTAGTTGTTGAATGTGTGATGCACCATTGATGTATAAATTATGATGAACTTGATGTATGCATTGCTCGCGGGTAACAAGCATGCCCGCGGGCGATGAGTACCCACGGGCGGCGATGCATTATTCGTGGGTAAACGGGGATGCCCGCAGGCGACGGACATGGGCGAGGTTTTTCGTCCATCGTCAATCGCGGGTATGCATATGGGGGGAATTCGGGATCGCGGGCAAGGGTATGGGCGAGCACTACCCGTACCCGCCGCGCCCAATTGCTATCCCTAGTCCTGGTTGTATTCCACCCATAAAAGTTTTTTAAATAGAACTAACTCAAGTTAAGATCTCATGTCCGCCTTTGACTGTAGGCACGACTGTTTAGACAGTTTAGACTATGCAAAGGTTGTACAATGTACCCACAAGAGATAATCATACTTGTTACCCCACATGATTCCTTAGTCATGTGGTTGAGCGATCATCACAGTAACTTTTCAAACTACCTCGCCCTTCCGTCATCTCACCCCTATGGGTCACTCCCATAAGTTGTGCGGGATGTTCACCACAACGACTAGCGCTGCTGGCCCTGGCCACAACGACTAGCGCAGCTGGCAACTTCACTCTACCTCGGTGTCCCTTTCAAGCCGGAACACATCCTATCGCTTGCACGCTTCCAAACTCCTATTTGTGGGATGACATTCAGGGTTTAATAATTTTACTAAGCCAAGTTGCACTTTGCAGACTTGTGATTGTACTTGTTTTACACAGTAGGTAATGATAAGATTAAGTCCATAATCCATCTAGGCGGTTCATGCCACATACTAACACTCTCGTGCACGACGGCACCCACCAATCTTTCCATCCGCCCAGATGTGGTACTAGCAAGTTTGTTTAGGGTTTTGGGGAGGAAAATCCAATTAACACAACACGCCAGTCATTTACATCCAATAACTACCCAAAACCACTTTCATGATTAAAAGATGATAAACATGATATTTATTATCCTGTTACTTAAGCAAGTCTAGCATGCCGTTTAAGTACAACCTATACTAGTATTTACGACATATTTACTAGGGTGACATGGAATGAGGGATTCAATTTATCAAAGTATGGATAATAATTAATTAATCATCAAATGGGTGTTTAACCACCTTAAGCTTTAACATACATTTGATTACAGAATTAAAGCATGCAACTTTGATATTTTAAATAAATATAATTTGTATAAAATGTAGGTTTAAAATGATCAAAGTATTAACTCGCCTTGGTGAGGTTATCACGGCCTTGATCTTACTCAGGGCCTTCTCTGCCAGGGGTCGTGAGTTCTGAGTCTACATCTTTATTCGAATTTTGATCCTGCTCAAGTCGTTGCTTCTTGTGGACTCCGACTCCTAATTATGCGATAACAAGCGAGAAAATCAATTAAGTCCAAATAACTTCAAAATACCAAAAGTAATCAAAGAGCTTTAAATAAGTTTTTGTTGGACCGAAAAGGCGACTAGAGGGGGGGCTGAATAGGAGCACGCTCACTTTTTTCTAAAATAATGAATTCAACACAATTTCACTCCAATAGCTATTAGGAAGCTATAAAGATCAATGACATACTTTAAGGTTTCTCCTAGAGGAGATACCAGATCACTCCCAAATTTCGAGCCACTTAAAGTAAGTGACCCGTCAGTACATCATCCATCGGGTCGGGAATCAGATCGGGATCCCGAATGTGTTCAGATTTGTCCATTCGCGACAAAGTCCGCCAAGATCTGGATTTTATGGCTATTCGACACGAATGGAGGTCGAACTCCCAAGTTCGACCGACCATTTTGCCATGCGCCCCATTGCTTCCTTATTATGGAGGATTGCTCCCAAAGGAAACTCGACGCAAGACACTATTTTGTGCGCTCAAAATAATGCCGTAGTTTCCTCAAGACATGAGGAGGGCATATAGAAGTTTTTGGACCCGAGGGTAACGCCTCCTTAGGCCCGCGTAAAACTTCGCTAACGAGTAAACCGGTCGTTGTATCGCCACGCTCTACGACTAGTATCGCGCTTGTCGCTGTGGCGTGGCAACTAGGTAAATTAAGAGCGCCTCTTCCGCTTTGGAGAAACCGTAATCAGAGCACTCGAAAGATACCTCTTGACATCCTCAAAGACAAATGCTTGCCTCGCTGGACCACTAAAACCTTCATGTCTCCTCGAGAAGTTTAAAGAAAGGTAGTCCTTTTTCCCCTAGTCGCAATGAAACGACTTAAAGCCGCCATGCACCCAAAGTGAGTTTCGACTTCCTTTTTGTGTTTGGAGGACGATTCGTAGGATGGCCTTTATTTTTTCAGATTTGCTTCATTCCTCGCTCGGATACTAGGAATCCAAGCAATTTTCCAAGAAATTCCAAACACACACTTCTCTCGATTGAGTTTTAAGCAAAGGCTTTCGAGGTTGTCGAATGTTTCTTGTAGGTCGCTGATATGATTAAGTCTCTTAATGCTTTTACGACTAGATCATCAACATAGGCTTCCAAATTCGGCCTAATTGAGATGAAAAGTCGATTGCATTAGGCGTTGAAAAGAAGCACCAAGATTCTTAGACCAAATGGCATTTTGACATAGCAAAAGGTACCAAATGGAGTAATGAATGCGGTCTTTTCTTCATCGCTTAAACACATATTGATCCGTGGTATTCGTAATATGCATCTAAAAACTTAATATCTCGCAACTCGCAGAGAATCAACCAAATTGATCGACACGAGGTAGAGGGAAATCATCTTTGGACAAGCTTTATTAAGATCAAGAAAGTCTCACGACATACGCCATTTGCCGCTTGACTTTTTGACCATTACAGGTTAGCTAACCACTGGGTGGTTGACTTCTCTTATAAAGCCCGCTTAAGTAGCTTATCCAACTCGATTTAATAGCATCTCGCCGATCAGGCAAATCGTAATTTTGTTTTACGGTACTTTATCGTGCCGTAGCTAGCCTCGTGCTCGATCACCTCCCGGGACTCGGGCATGTCGGATGCTTGCCACGCAAAGACATCTGCGTTAGCTCGGAGGAAGGTAATGAGGGCGCCTTCCTATTTGGGGTCGGAAGTCTCCCCGATGCGAATAGCCTTCGAGGGCTCCTCTGCCCAGAGGAACCTCTTTGACTTGGTCGCTCGGCTTTGGTGTAGCTTTTAGGCTTCGACTTGCTAGTCGAAGGTCGACTTTCATCTCGAGTTGGTATTTGACCAACCATCTCGAGGATCGACGGCCGCAGCCTATACACCATCTTTTTGTCACATTGAATGGTGATCACCCTTTGGGACTGGCATCTTAAGACATTGATACCCATAATGAGTAGCCATTAAGAATTTTGCCAAAGTTGGTCGTCCGAGTATGGCGTTATATGCCGACGAAATCGACCACATCAAAGGAGACTTTCTCTGTCTCCGAAATTACTTACGAGCCAAATGTTAAAGGAAGAGAAACTTGGCCAATGGGTTTGGTCAAGACCCCAGACGATTCCATGAAAGGAGTATCGCATCGCCTTACCTTTGTCCCGGTACTTGCATCTCGTCCCAGGCATTAGTAAATAATATGTTCAAAGAATCGCCACCATCAACCAACACTCGATTGACCCGACAGCTTGTTGATGGTGGGTTCAACCACAATCGGATATCGACCGATCGACTCAGAGTGATTGGGCAACATCCTTCTCAAAAGAGATGGTAACTTCCGACCATTTCGTAATTTATTGATGAGAGGAGCATGTATGGAATTTACCTCGTCCGGCAGCCTTTTGTTGTCGCTTGGAGTCGATGCCGATGATCCTCCGTAGATGTGCTCAACAAGATGTTGGATCTTGAAATGGCATCTCCTCATCATCCGACGACTTTTGGCCACTCGTATGTCCCACTTGCTCGAGAGTAGGGAGTGGTGCTTGTCGCTGTAGTAGTCCTCGAGCTTTCTTTGAAAACTCGGCGCTATGGAGGTCATGTCCTTCCTTTTATGAAAAGGACACCACCTTGGTTTGTCGCTCCTACGATCGTATGCTTACCTTTGCCTTGATCAGTACGACTTGATGGTTTGGGGCTCTCTATCTTTTACGCCAGACCTCCTTGGAACCACTGGTTTGTGGTTTTGACTTTTATTTTCTTCTTGGACTTTTTGCTTTTTGTCCCTACCAACTTCACCGCTCTCGAGGAATGTACGCTTTCGATCGATAGTGTTGTTCCACCTGACCGCCTCGTAAGGCCAGATATCGATCGCCATCTCAAGAGCTCTCAAGAATGTTGTTGGGAGGATTCAAAGCAATATCCTCTGTTATCCTTCTACTACTGACTCCTTGCTTAAAAGCCCCGGTCACGAGGAATCGAAATTTCCTAATTGAGTTACTTAACCCGACTAAAGCGCTTGATGAATTGACGCAAAGTCTCGTTGTTGTTCGCTTTATCCGGCAAGTCGCCTTCCTTCCGTATGGTTGTATGTGCCTTGGAAATTTGCCCGTAGAAGATTGCAGAGGTGTTGCTAAGAGTAGATCGACTCGAGTGGTTGGTTTAATAACCACGATCGAGCGGATCCTTCGAGCACGCCGGAAGGTAATTTGCCATTACATGCTCTCTCCTCCGCCGCTTCGGACAATTGTTAGATAGATCTCAAGAAATTCAATGGGATTTTGAGATCCATCAAATTTCTCCATGTTCACCGGTCGAAATGAGGTGGCCAAATAACCGCCAAGGTCAGCGAAAATGCCCAGATCCCAGAATCACTTCTTGACGCCTTCTTTGTAGGAAAGAAGGGTTAATGTCACCAGTGATCGATACGACGATACCTACAACAGTCGACTCGTCCCGCTGTAGGTCTCGCCTTCTACGAGGGAATACTCTCGCATCCACCCGCTAGAATTTCTTTGTCGGCGGTGAATGATCACCTCCGAGGGGCTTTGATCATCACCGATCGAAAAGTATTTCTCCAATAGGGATCGATTCGACTTATGGCCGTGTCGATTCCTACGTAGAGAAATATTCGATTGATCGGTAGCCGAGGAAGTCGATTGCTACGACTCACCGAATGTTGTCGACGAGGTACCTCCACTTGTCATCACGTCAAGTCTTTGCGTAATCTCTTCAAAGAAAGAGATCGACACTGCGCTCAAGCAAGCTCTGATCGGGATTCTCGAGCAAGTCGTTGATGTCCCGGAGTTCTTGTACTTCCTCCGATCGATGTTGAATGCGCCAGCAGTGTGTTCTTCTCGATCGCAATTTTCTTTCTTCTGACGACATCAAAATCCTCCTCATCAGTCTTTGAGGCCTTCTCGGAGTGCGAGAATGTCGAGGATTTCTCGCTCATCGTAGTGTTGGTTCTCTCACACCGGTGGTGCCCTTGCCATTACCACGAGGGGCGCAGTGTGATCTTCGGGAGTGTTCTTATCCCGGCCTCCATGAGGTCGACTTTCGATTTGAGGGAAGGACGAAGACCTCCGCTGATGATTCTCACTTGCGCCGAGGCCTCCCGCTTGAGGAGTGCTCGAGAGACACCATCTCGCGACTTGGAGTAATCCTCCGTAGGGGAACTCCGGTTATAATCGCTCCGTCGCAAATGAGATCTCGGGAGACTGGCCGAATTTGCAGAAAGCATGCTTGATCCCAACCTCTCCGAGTTACCCGAGAGAGAGATCACTAGATGCCGTGGAGTCCTCGAATTGTGGCTCCTTAACTTGTCTCACCAAGTCGGACCGCCTTAGGGGACTTGAACACTTGGAGAAAAACTCTCGCGTGTTGTGAGTCCTCCGGGTGCGGTTCGACGGATTGACCCTTGTCCTTTGAGGGAATTGGCCCTCTGTTGGACGATCGCTGGGGGATAAGGATCCTCCTCAACTCTATTGATGGGATGGTTTCGAGAATAATCTCCGAGGCAACATCACCATCGGATGCATCACTTGCCAGAGTCGAAACCGGCAGATCCATGTCGACGTCACAGAACCGCCAAGTCAAACCAGCTTCTCCTCGCTCCATCCTCCCGCCATGATTGCATGAGATTTGGAAAAAGAGAGTATGTTGACAAGAGATTACCTAAGATCCCCACGGCGGCGCCAACCGCCGGTGTATTAGAACCGATCTTACGTAAAGATTATTTGATTTGGGGGTCTCCTAGAGGTGAAATCACGCAGAGTGGTTGACACGGATGTTTAGACAGTTCAGCCTTCTCCCGAGAGAATAATAACCCTAATCCCGTGTGTGTATGGTATTCTTGATGATCAAGTCAAAAGCTAAGACTATTACGTAGAATAGCACTTGCGCTTCTACTCGACTCTCTCTATTTCATCCCCCGCCTCCCTCGATTGATGCCCTTATATAGTCGTGAAGGAGTAGCCGCTTTGTCCTCGCTAAGAGGCGCCTTTAATTGAGCCAAGAATGGGCGCATGATGGCGTAATTACCGCGATTGGCTTCTCCACGCCGTCCGGCGCTTATCATTCAAAGATAATGGTATTTAAGCACTATTACTACGCGGAATAATAGTGCGTGCACTCGCTCGGATTCCTTAATCAATTGGACCCACTTGCCTCGTAGGTTTGATTATAAGGTGGTCGTGGTTTGCCTAGTCGAGGAGGACTTACGACCGTAGTAGTCGTAGAAGGTCTTACGACTATGTAGTGATCGTAGAAGGACTTACGACCAGGTAGTAGTCGTAGTAAGACTTACGACTATGGGGTGATTGTAGAATATCTTACAATCACTTGGTAGCCTCTCCCTTATAAAAATAAGGGTACTTCCGAGACTATGTGACATCATATTTACCCATAATAAGAATTATAGATAATAGATAAAATGAGGATTATTAGATCCTCGTCAACACCATTTGTTATAACTCGGAGAGGCGAGGTCGAGAACGCATGTGACGATGGCCTTGATATTAAGGATGTCGATGCTCAAGCATGGAGAAAGCAATGGCGCGCCTCGAGCGGGCGCTGCTCGCGGTCTCCTCGCTCGTGATGCGGCGGCGGGCGAGGCTCCTGCTCGCGTCGCTGCGGCAATGGCGCGCTCGCTTGCCACGGCGGCGGCAGCTGTGTCGTCTTCGTCGGCCATGGCGGCAGGATTAGCGGAAGGGTGCGGTCGCAGGTGCGATCCACTCTGATACCATGAGAGAGTGAAATATTTGTAGCAATTACACACACTGTATGTATTGATAAGCCAAATGTTACATATATAGATCAAAGGTTATAGTGTGGACTAGGAACCAAAGAGTCTAACACTAAATGTGAACCAGAAATCAAAAAGTCTAACAAGAACCGAAGAGTCCAACATATACAGTACCCCTAGTTCTATAAAAAAAAAAGTAGAAATCTTACGATAGAATTGGGATAAGAATTATGGTAGAACATAACTCTAAATTATAATAGGTTAGGATACGAGTCAACAATGCTAAAAATAAATGAACGGATCGTCTCCCAATTGCAAGTGTGCCAGCCGTGTGACCCATGCAGCTGCTCTTGCCGTACAGGTGTCCTCCGATTTGGCCGTCAATAATTTTTGTCTGCTAGTACTGTTTGCTAGCATTACGTCGCTGTTTGCCTTTTGGATCTATTTGTGATGCTTTTTTTTATTAGCAGCATAGAATTTTCTTGTCCTTTTTTATGGTGAAAATGACTCGCATAATAAATTCAATCTGTCAAGCTGGTGTGAAGATGCCAGAGTCCACACCAACCGTGGTTCAGTAAGTAAAGCATCATCAGGTTTGGACCAGCAGGGTTCCAGTTGATCATCAAGCTTACAGGCGGCTAGCTGTATTTGATTCTGTTCTTTCTACAGCCGTGTCAATTCAGAAGTTGACACTTTGGTATCTGAAAACTTGGTCTAAGAGAAGGTAAAAATGCTCTACTACTCCATTTGTCATGATCATCAAAAAGAAGGTTCTTTAGGGTTCTGAATGGCTGTCACTTTGCCTGCCTGCCTGCCCCTCTTCCCTTCATCCATATGCAATTATCGATGGCAATCTTTCACACTTGCACTACCTTTTTTCCCCCCTAATCTTCTTTTTCTGAAAGAAACATGTGTGCTACCAGTTGCAACTCGATCCTTGGGCTCATCTCTCTATGACATGCTGACATTGCTGCAGGGACCGAGGATAGTTAAGCCAGCGGTTGCCGTAGCCCCAACAATTCAATAATCAATGGGATTTTGAGATCCATCAAATTTCTCCATGTTCACCGGTCGAAATGAGGTGGCTAGCCGAATCACCGTCGTCGCTAAATGCCCGCAGATCCCAGAATCACTTCTTGACGCCTTCTTTGTAGGAAAGAAGGGTTAATGTCACCAGTGATCGATAACGACGATACTCGCTAACAGCGTCGACCTGTCCCGTTGTAGGTCTCGCCCCACGTAGGGAATACTCTCGTGACTCACGCCGCTAGAATTTCTTTGTCAAGGGTGAATGATCATCTCCGAGGGGCTTTTGATCATCACCGATCGAAAAGTATTTCTCCGAAGGGGATCGATTCGACTTATGGCCGGTCGATTCCTACGAGAAATATTCGATTGATCGTAGCCGAGGAAGTCGTGATTGCTACGACTCACCGAATGTTGTCGATTTAGGTACTTCCACTCTTGTCATCACAGTCAAGTCTTTGCGTAATCTCTTCAAAGAAAGAGATCGCATCATGCTCAAGCAAGCTCTTGATCGGGATTCTCGAGCAAGTCGCTGATGTCCGGAGTTCTTGTACTTCCTCCGACCGATGTTGAATGCGCTCAGCAGTTCTTCTCGATCTGCAATTTTCTTTCTTCTGACGACATCAAAATCCTCCTCATCGTGTCTTTGAGGCTTTCTGCGAGTGCGAGAATGTCGAGGATTTCCTCGCTCATCGTAGTGTTGGTTCTCTCACACCGGTGGTGCTCTTGCCACTACCACGAGGCGCAGCAGTGTGATCTTCGGGAGTGTTTCTTATCCCTACTCCATGAGGTCGAATTTACTGAGGGAAGGACGAAGATCTTCGCTGATGATTCTCACTTGCGCCGAGGCCTCCCGCTTGAGGAGTGCTCGAGAGACACCATCTCGCGACTTGGAGTAATCCTCCGTAGGGGAACTCTCGGTTATAATCGCTCGCCGTCGCAAATGAGATCTCGCGGGAGACGGCATTACTGAAGCAGGAAAAGCATGCTTGATCCCAACCTCTCCGGAGTTACCCCAGAGAGAGGATCACTAGATGCCAGTGGAGTCTCGAATTGTGGCTCCTGTAACTTGTCTCACCAAGTTGGACTGCCTTAGTGGGGACTTGAACACTTGGAGAAAAACTCTCGTCGTGTTGTGAGTCCTCCCCGGTGCGGTTCGATCGGATTGACCCTTGTCCTTTGAGGAATTGGCCCTCTCGTTGGACGATCGCTCGTGGGGATAAGGATCCTCCTCAACTCTATTGATGGGATGGTTTCTCGAGAATAATCTCCGAGGCAACATCACCATCATGGATGCATCACTCGGCCAGAAGTCGAAACCGGATCCATGTCGACGTCACAGAATCCGCCAAGTCAAACCAGCTCTCCTCGCTCCATCCTCCCGCCATGATTGCATGAGATTTGGAAAAAGAGAGTATGTTGACAAGAGATTACCTAAGATCCCCACGGCCAGCGCTAACCGCCTCGGTGCAGTATTAGAACCGATTCACGAAAGATTATTTGATTTGGGGTCTCCTAGAGGTGAAATCACGCAGGAGTGGTTGACACGGATGTTTAGACAGTTCAGCCTTCTCCGAGAGAATAATAACCCTAATCCCGTGTGTATGGTATTCTTGATGATCAAGTCAAAAGCTAAGACTATTACAGAGAATAGCACTTGCGCTTTCTACTCGACTCTCTCTATTTCATTGCCCCCCTGCCTCTCCATTGATGCCTTATATAGTCGTGAAGGAGTAGCCGCTTGTTCTCGGCAAGAGGCGCCTTTAATTGAGCCAAGAATGGGCGCATGATGGCGTAACATCACCGCGCATTGGCTTCCACGCCGTCTGGCGATTATCATTCAAAGATAATGGGTATTTAAGCACTATTAATACGAATAATAGTACGTAAGGCATCGCTCGATTCTTAATCAATTGGACCCACTTGTCTCAGAGGTTTGATTATAAGGTCGTGGTTTGCCTAGTCGTAGGAGGACTTACGACCGTGTAGTAGTCGTGAGAAGGTCTTACGACTATGCAGTGATCGTGAGAAGGACCTATTTACCGCAGTAGTCGAGTGTGACTGACGATCACCGGGGTGCTTGTAGAATATCTTACAATCACTTGTAGGCCTCTCCCTTATAAAAATAAGTGGTACTTCTCGAGACTATGCGACATCATATTTACCCATAATAAGAATTATAGATAATAGATAAAATGAGGATTATTAGATCCAACCAACACCATTTTGTTATAACTTGAGCGGCGAGGTCGAGATGACGATGTGACGATGGCCTTGATATTAAGGATGTCGATGTCTGCATGAGGAAAGCAATGGCGGCGCCTTGAGCGCGCTGCTCGCGCGGTCGCCTGCTCGTGGCGCGCGCGCGGCGAGAGGCGCCCGCCAAGGCTGCGGTAACAAGGGCGCTCTTTGCTTCAAGGCGTTACAGCATGAATGGTTTCTGGCACGGCCATGAAGGCAGGATTATGGTAATGCGAAAAAGCGATCCACTCGATACCATGAGAGAGTGAAATATTTGTAGCAATTACATACATGTATGTATTGATAAGCCAAATGTTATATATATAGATCAAAGCTATAGTTTTGACCAGTGAACCAAAAAGAGTCTAACACTAAATGCGAACTGAAATCAAAAGTTTAACAAGAACCCAAGAGTCAAACATATACAAGACTCTAGTTCTATAAAAAAAAAAGTAGAAATCTTACGATAGAATTGGGATAAGAATTATGGTAGAACATAACTCTAAATTATAATAGGTTAGGATACGAGTCAACAATGCTAAAAATAAATGAACGGATCGTCTCCCATTGCAAGTGTGCCAGCCGTGTGACCCATGCAGCTGCTCTTGCTGTACAGGTGTCCTCCGATTTGGCCGTCAATAATTTTTGTCTGCTAGTACTGTTTGCTAGCATTACGTCGCTGTTTGCCTTTTGGATCTATTTGTGATGCTTTTTTTTATTAGCAGCATAGAATTTTCTTGTCCTTTTTTATGGTGAAAATGACTCGCATAATAAATTCAATCTGTCAAGCTGGTGTGAAGATGCCAGAGTCCACACCAACCGTGGTTCAGTAAGTAAAGCATCATCAGGTTTGGACCAGCAGGGTTCCAGTTGATCATCAAGCTTACAGGCGGCTAGCTGTATTTGATTCTGTTCTTTCTACAGCCGTGTCAATTCAGAAGTTGACACTTTGGTATCTGAAAACTTGGTCTAAGAGAAGGTAAAAATGCTCTACTACTCCATTTGTCATGATCATCAAAAAGAAGGTTCTTTAGGGTTCTGAATGGCTGTCACTTTGCCTGCCTGCCTGCCCCTCTTCCCTTCATCCATATGCAATTATCGATGGCAATCTTTCACACTTGCACTACCTTTTTTCCCCCCTAATCTTCTTTTTCTGAAAGAAACATGTGTGCTACCAGTTGCAACTCGATCCTTGGGCTCATCTCTCTATGACATGCTGACATTGCTGCAGGGACCGAGGATAGTTAAGCCAGCGGTTGCCGTAGCCCCCAACAATTCAATAAATACATAAATAAAGTAACACTGAGTATGCAATAGCATTTAAATTCATCCATTATTTAACCTTCCAAATGGCTATCCTGCTGTTTGCACCTCCAAAAACCTCGTTAAGTTCAAACCAGTCTACTTCATCTTTTTCCTCACTAGGCCATGAATCACTGACCTAATTTTATTTTCCTATTCTTCAACAAGTTAACCAAATAATTTTAGTCGTTCACTCATTTTGGTAACTCAGTTTAGTCAAGATCTAACGCCCATCACCATGCTTTTACTTTCTACTTCTTGCTCGTTGCCTTCTAATTTCATGTTACAAAGAAAGCGTGAGCGCAAAGCCACAAGACAACTAGATGAGACATTGCATGGTCGACGGAGTACCAAACACCCCCACGCAACTAAAGCTTGGAGTGGTCGAATAATATGACCATTAACTTAAGAAGTGATTGTCGTTTCGACGCCACGCTGTATCTTCCTCCTCTGCTTTTAAAGCAAATATATATATATTGCTGAGATAAGGTAATTTATAACTAAAATACTTACAAAATCAACCTAAATTATTTTAATATCTATAAATTCTAGTAATATGATTTGGCTCGAGCTCTGCCACTGCACTGCTGTTGTTCTTTTCAACTCTAAGGTGCAGCTACATAGATGAGAAAGTTTGTGCCAATGCAGCGCAGAACACAGACATGGGGGGCCAGCTAGAGAAAGGATCGTCGATTAGTAGTAATCTGTAGAAAGGAAGGGAGGAGAAGGTCAAGGTTGGTAAATATCTGCACTTGGGAAGACAGATAAGGAGGATAAACTGACAAAGTGCAGTGCAGCCCATTGTGTTTTGTTGGTGTGTACCGTGGAGATTTCATGGCGTTTGCTAGCCTGCAATTTTTTTATGAAGTTTTTTAAAATCTTTTTAGAAAAAGTCTCAAACAGTAACCCCTTTCTCCCCACTTGTAGGAGCATGCCCTCTTAATTTGCATGAAGTGAGAGAGAGAGAGAGAGTGGCTCTTTATCTCTTGAGTTGCCTTCACCTTTAGGCCAGGGGCAGAGGCAGTAGCACTAGCACCCCTGTACTTGGTTTGTTATCGGTAGAGGTGGGGCATTGGGCCGCGTGCCGGCACGGCACGCCTGTGCCCACTGCAGCTTCGGGTCCGCAAGCAGTTGCGCACCGCCCGGGCCATTCCACCTCATGCTGCGGCCGGCCGCAGACGCCTAGTCGCCTGTGCACGCCCAAAGCCCGCCGTGTCGATCGCGCTGTGTTTGGGTCCAAGCCCGCCCTAACTAACTATAGACGCCTGAGAAGACGATAACCGCCAAGCCGCCGCCCAGAAGACAAAGACACCGTGGTTCGTGCCGTGGCGTAGGATGATGATTGGTGGGGAAGCGCCTTGCAAGCGGGGAGTGATTGGACCAGCCGAGGGAGGGATTAACTAGAACGGAAAGTTGGGTTTATTTCAGCCGTTGCGCCCAAGCACGCCCAACCGATCGCGTTGCCGGCGTGCAGCGCCTAACGGTCAGATTTCAGCCCGCCCAGCCCAGGTTCGTGCTGCCGCCTGGCCGCTGCTAGACCGCTGTCGCGGCCGCGTTTAAACTGGTGTGGCCGACCGTGTTTTGGCCGCCTAAAAGCACGGCCCAAGTCCCAGCTCTAGTTATCGGTGACATTGGGGTACAAAGTCAATAGCCTTTAAACTTTTAATGTGTTGGGTTGGGCACTAGGGCTGTTCCACCATTAGAATACAGTATGAACTTTCTAGGTCAAACATTGTTTAGTTTAGGTATGATAAGGTAGATCTTGTAAAGGAAAATGAAGTGAAGTGTGTAATATATTTGTGTGAAGAGGGGTAAGTACATGAGGAATGCAGCCTTGTTCCTAATTGAGTACATGCCTTAAAGTGGTAGGTTTTTTTGTTAATCCAACTAGGCATTGAGATGGGCGTATGCGGACAGTGGAGCAGTAAAATGTTTCTAGGGTTCTTTTTAAGGCTATGTTTTCAGATATATTTTTTTGTGTTTCATATAAACAAGAAGATGAAGAAATGCGTACTTTAGGATCGAAACTGAAACTGAGATATGTACATAGATGTTACGAGGGTCATACACGATGAATGCAGCCTAATTCCACAAGTATGCCTCGAGAGTTATGCCAATCCAGTTATTTGCAATATTATTATACACGGCTTACATGAAAGAAAATGCTTTGCAAAGGAAGAGGAAGAATGTACTGCGGGTAGTACCATAGTTACCGGATTCACTATAAAATTTTACAAATCGCGAACCAAATTCATCAAACTTAAACCGGTTTAAGGTAGGAGGTTTGTGTTCGCAATGAAAATTAGAAGAAAAAAATGATGAACTACGAACCCGAATCACGTACCCATGACTTGGACGAATCGTGTTTCTGTTAACTATGGGTAGTACCGGGGGAATTTCACTTGGTTTTTACAATATTTTAGCCTCGATTATTGTTGCTCACGCATCGAGGTAGTCATTTGAAAGATACGACATCTCAAGACAAACAAACAATAAAATCTGAAACGTTAATATAGCATAGAAATTACACGTTGCAAGGAGCAGGGAATTAACTAAGGCGGCATAACTACTAGTTTTCTGAAATTGACGTTTACCTAACCAATATTGAAATTAAAGCAGCATAAAAGAAAGAAAGAAAGCAGCATTAAAAGGGGCCAGATCACTTTCTTGATCAAGCTAGCCAAGCTTGCGACTCATCTTCTTATTCGCTGGCGATCGAATCCTCCAAGATATTCCCAAGATTCTAGATTTCTAGAGTACAATGTTCTAGTACTATATGTTATCATCCTGTCCTTGTGTTGCAATCTTGCATCGAGATCATCTATTAACAACGCATCCGGGTCAACACAACCCAAAGAGAATGACTCAAAACGGTGAGCAAAGACCAATTAAGCTGATTAGATTAGTGCAGAAGAGGCATTTCTTTCTTAGATCCTCCGATACACATGACCAAGGTTAGAGGTCCCAACCCGGAAGCTAGCCAGTTAGGCTTCCGATTCTGGTGGCAAGTGGCAACCAATCAGAACTGTAGTGAGTAAACTTGAGCTTAATTTTAATCTGCTGGTCTTTAAGATTAATATTTGGACATAATTTTGTTTGAAGTTTCTTTGTTTCTTTGTATGTAGAAGAATAAACTACCACTAACATTTCCTATAAAAATGGTTGACTTCTAACCAGTAAAAATCAACGAAACTGTCAGTGATAGTTCATAAAACCTTTCTTCTATACAAGCATACCTCTCTTACACCATACGGTTTTCTTCCAAGTAACCATATATAGGTTCAAGTCTTAGAAAAAATGTGTAAGAGAGAGAACAACAAGATCAATCAAAGCTATAGCTGTCAATGGGAAGCTTCTCTTCTCATCGGAAGAATGGTTCTTTTTCTGAAACACGACATGCAAGAGAGGAGATAGAAAGGGGATCAACAGTAGTACAACAGGCAAGAGGGGCCAGATGCGTTGTGTGCGCATGGTGATTGATACCTTTTGCCTCCTCTATGCAACGAGGAGCCGTTTTATTTGTACTAGGTGGTACAATGCATAGTGCCAACTACCACACCTGGCAGCTAGCGTCCACTGATTACATTTTGGATCCCTTCCCTTGTGATCCATGGTGAATATTCCATGGCCTGCATGCGTAGGTACAGCTTGCAAGCTCGATCTGAATTACAGGTCAATTATTGGATTAGTAGCAAGGCTTATCGTCCATCACAAACACTGACGTGCGATCGACATCATAAACAAGGAGAAACAAAACGCATTGACAGTTGACACTCACTCCTCTCGACCTAGATGTTTCCTCGTGGAAGAGGGTGTAAGCGACGGCGTGTGTCCCGGCATGCTAAAACATACACATCATTTTAAAATAGACATTATGCCTTGGTCGATTAGTTCATTGTCTATATCAAGCTTGGGATACAATTCAATGGAGACATGCTTGTGATGGAAGATCCGATCGAGTTGGTGGCAATAATTATTGCTGTATATGCATATAACTTTGTCTCTCTACCCTTGGTTTGTTCATCATGTGGGAGGAGGAGAATCATCTGCACTAACAGTAACAATTAAGAAAGGGACCAACCCATGCGACCCAGAGGTTGCCATCACCACAAAGGAGGGCATCAGGACCATTGGCTCATCCATGAATGCAATTGGCAGCAGAAAAGAAAGGAGCTTTTAGCTGATCAAGGGGGAATCTAGTTCATCACTGATAAGATGCTAGTTAGTGCTTAATTTGCTTTCCTGTGGGCAAAGTCCATACATTTCTGGAGCACTAACAGTGACATTTCTGGAGTCGTAACATTAACTGTTTAAAATTCTGTTGGTTGCAAAATCGAGAATTAATTACAAAGTGGATACCATGTAATTTTATCTAACAGATATGAAATATCACTCCTTACACCTCTTAACTAAGCCCATGGTTTCAGACTTTCAGCTCATTCCTTTTACAATACATCGGCGTACTAAAATTTTATTAATTGTTGATGACATAAACAAATGATCAATTAGGCCACAAGGCCCGCACCCTAGACATGTCACCAATGGATGGCCGATGTCCACATCCTAGCTAGGGTTTGGATAAGGGAGAGCAGGTGAGCAGGGGCTCCTCTCTCTCTCTCTCTCTCTCTCTCTCTCTCTCGAGGAGATCACTTTAGCCAACTAATATTCTCGGTCCCTTGCTGATGAGATTAGGAGAGGGATTAGCCTGTGAGACGAGATGGGATCTAGTTGTCCAATCCTCAATCATGCAAAACTTTTACAGCAAATAAAATACGTTAGCAGCTAGCTAGTGCCCCACAGCTGGTGGTGGGCATTGGTTGTGCCGTGCTCAGGCCGTTTGCTGCCACGACGCGCCGTGCCTGGGTCATCCGATCACCTCATCGTGTTATACTATGCCCGCTGCTCGCCTCTAGCCGCACCTAGACACGATCCAAACACCACAATGGGGTCAGGCTGTGTGGGCCCAAGCCCACTTTTTAAGTAATTATAGTCATCTCGGAAAGACGGCAACGCCACCACCGTAAGATAAAGACATCGCCACATTTATACGCCCGCCTCCCTCGCCATAGCCTCCTCCTCCCGGACGCCGATGAAGAACTCGCCCACCTCAACAATACCGGAGCTTGCATGTAAGTAAGAAGGACAACGACGAGGAGGCGTGGAGGAGGGTGGCGCTGGCGCCATGCCGAGGAGAGAGGAAGAGGAGGAAGGGAATCAAGAAATGTGATTAGGGATTGGTAATTTGGGAGTTGGAGCCTGCAAGGGGTCGGGAGGCAGTGGAGGATGTTGGACCGGACTGTGGTAGAGGGTGATTAGTTGGGCAGTGCTCGGACGGGGGAGTAATTGAGCCAGCCGAGGTGGAGGATTGGGCTGTAACAGAAGGCCGGGTCTATTTCGCATTCACGTCCGCCCAAACACTACCTAACTGATCATGTCGTGCCATCCAATGAGTCGTATTCTTAGGTTCAGCCTGGCCCGACGTTCGTGTCATACCGATATGACCCACTACATATCATACTATACCGTATTTACACCGTACCGTGTCAACTGGGACTCGAACGGAAAAAAAAAAGTACAGGTCGAGTCCAAGCTTTACTCAGCAGTGAAAAAAAAACGAAAAGACTGTTCTGCTTGGTGAACAAGGTCAAGACGACAAGATGTATGCGGCGGAAGCAAAACCAAGGGTGGCGGGCAATAAACGCCTCTTGATGCCGGGCATTCTCTATCTAGCTAGTATCATCATTCTACCTGCAAAAACAACAAGAATAAAAAAGGCTAAAGAGCATCTACTCTCTCTCTCTCTCTTCTTTTTGGGATTTTTCCTACTGTGTCTATATCTATGAATATAATTTGAGAAATATTGTAGCTATATATTTAAAGCTCATAACAACCTTACCGTAAGTCAGCATAAAACTGATACTAAATCGCATCAACCCAACAGAAGAGGGAAGGAAAACCCAAGCAAAATGCAACCGCGGATGGAGAGGAAAAGGGGCAAGAGATTCCTCCATTAATTTTCCAGTGCGTCCGCAACAAACTAACAAGAAAGAGACGAAGAGAAGGGAGGAGGAAGAAAAAAATGAAAGAGAAGCGGGCTGGAATTATTGCGCTCAACCCCGGTCCGCTGCGATGCGGCGAACCGAACCGATTCCAGCCAAAAGCAAAGCGAAAGCAACGCAAAGAGAGGAAAGAGGTGAGTGTTTGCCGCGTCACGGTTCCACCCTGTCCTGTCACGTTGCTGCGCCGTACGCCGCCGGTCCACGTGGGCGCGGGCCCCGCAAGAGCGAACGGCGTCCTTCCCCCAAACGGAACGGAATCTTGCGCCACGCTTGTCTTGTTTAGCTCTTGCAAAACGTAATCTCCCGGTAATTGAAGTTGAAACCTCTGTTAGGGCATCTCTATAAGATCTTTATTGTCATCTCTACCATTCCATATCAATAAAATCACACATGAAGGGAGAGAGGAGGAGAGAGAACATAGGTCGCCTCTTTCCAAAAGACATTTGCCAGTACGCTAAATAAGAGATACGATACATTAATCTACTACGATTGATATGACCCATTTCAAAAGAAAATTATAAAATTTAAATGTTAAAGAAGTGACTAAAGACTATCTATTAGCGATACTATCTCTAAAAATAATATAATATATATTAAAAATAAAATCATCTTTAACTATTAGAGATACACAAGCTGCTCACTGCTAACTAAACTTTGTGCAACGAAGCTTTGAGAGGCTACATACAAACACCTACTTATGGCATGCCATACAAGTGTCCACATATAGAGAGAGAGAGAGAGAGAGTAGTTATGTCAATGAGGCGCCTACACAGAGTGGAGGAGGGCATTGGGCCGCAGGCCGCCAAGACGGCCAGCCCACCGCGGCCGTGTCATTGCAGAAACAGGCCGTACCGCCTTGCTATTCTCATCGTGTTGCACCGCGTTTACCCAGATCGCTTCTAGTTAGCCCCAAGACGCCCAAAGCCCGCCGTGTTTCGGATCGGTTGCAGCGCCTGTGCCCGCCTCTAAGTAACTATAGACGCCGAGAAGACGATAACCGCCACCACACGTCTGTGAAGACAAAGACACTTGTGGTTCAGTCTGGCAAGGGCGATGATTGGTTGGCTAGCCAGGCAAAGCGAGAGTGGTTGGACTAGGCTATGGGAGATCGGGCTAGAACGGAGGGCTGACCAAATGCGTGAGTGATTGACTAGGGCCGAGGAGGATTAGGCTAGAACGGAAAGGTTAGGTCTATTTCAAGGCGTCGCCGCCATGCTACCACCAACCGATCGCGTGCTGCGCCGTACGCCTTAACGGTCGAGATTTCGCCAAAGTCTGCCCGCCCGAAATTGTTCATGCCGTTTACGGCCTGCCCACCACGCGGCCATAGTCGCAAGTGTGCATAAGATCAGATTGCAGCCGACCGCGTTTCGGCCGACCCAAAAAGCACGGCCCAAGTCCCAGCTTCACACAGAGCTACAACCTTCCGATGGAGACAATTATTTTACGGATGCTTAGATAATTTGACAACTACCTGAATAGTCTATTTAAGCGTCTGCTATCCCAATGCAAACTATCCACGCATGTAGTCTGACATAATGAAGCATCCCAATGCCAAACCACCGCCCTAGCTGAAGCGCCGCTTCTCCTTTGAGGAATTTTGCATGCGGTTCCAAGCATCGGCCTCCTCTTCCAGCATCGACGCCAGCCCAACTGCTCATGTTGATGTCCACGGTGGCAAGTTGCAAAAATTTTTTTTGGTCCCAAGTGTCTGCCAGGTAATTGCGTTGGGATGGCCTTAGGCCCCGTTTAGAACACGAGAATTTAATCTGATTTCTATAAAAAAAATTAAATTATTTTATGTGAATTTTTTTTTGTAAAATTCATGCTTCCAAAAGACCCTTAATTTGTGAAACTTAGGTGCTTTTCTTTCCCGTTTTAACGAAGTATGTAGCCCAATGTGTGATGGAACTCTACCTTGCTGGCGTGAGTGCAAGGGCAGTGGTAAACACACCTATATTAAGAAATTACTATATTTCCAATCCCTGAGATGCGACAGATCGCCAGCCATTTTAATTAACCCCCTTGTGAAACGCGTGTAACTACGTAAGAATCAGGATAATATCTTGGCTTGTAAGGTCAAAGCAGTTTACATGTTTAACACGGTACCAAGCCGCAATTCTTTATTTGGTTAATTACCACTCAACTTATATGGACTGTCATCATGATAGCTAGGTAAAGGAGTGTCACTCCAAGCCCCTATAATTTCTAGAAGATTCTGCTTTGATCCCTAGGAAAGTGCAAATATCGAAGCACTCCCAGTTACTACTGCGGCTGCTACTCCGATATCTATCTATCTATTATTACGTTATTAAAGCAAAATCATAAGAAATCATCGTGTTCGCTCCCAAATACTAAAAATTCTCACGCTAGTCGAAGAAAAAAGAGAAATATATACACCATTTATCGTGGTGAGTCTAGATTATAACAATCTAGACTAAAAGAAAGAGTTCATGCTAAGTACAATAAAACTGAAATTTAGAAAAAATAAAATAAACAATTTGATTTTCATACAAATTCCTAAATAAATTCCCTAAAAGATAAACAAAAATTGGTAATTAGATTCGTATACAAAATCTAACCAAAAAATAACTAAAATTTAGAATGAAAAAACAAATAACATGTGTGCGTACATAAACAAAAATAACATGTGTGCGTACATAAACAAGTGAGTAAAGAACTCTGAGTAGAGATGACACACTGTAGGGCTTAGGCTTGGAGCCACCGAAGAGGTGGTGGCGGATGTCCCCGACAAGGATCGGCGATGATTGCACATGTATGTGTGTTGATGTGGTAAGGATCGGCTATAATGGGAAAGAAGTAGAAGATAACTATGTGGTAGAGTATTTCATTGGAAGATGTAGCAACTGAGAGGAATCAATTAAAAATTGGGCTTATTGTTGAAGGTTGAAGTAAAGTTGTGACAAAGGGAGAAGAGATTGAAGACAGTCAGGTGGTAAAGTAGCAAGCGATGAGGGAAGATAAGTTCAAGATAGGTATCCCATGGTGCATCGGTGTATGTGTGAGCAAGATACTTTAATATCATGTAAACTAATAAGATAATTTACCACACACATGATCAACTTATTGTTTGAGATTAAATAGGGGTACATGTGCACACATGCATACATTTTAGAAAATAGTAACTAATGGAGGATGAATAGAAGCATGGAGCTATATGATCCATGAATGATGAAGGATGATTGCGTTTCTAATAACTCCAACAACTCATTATGCTTATTGACTTTCTTCCATCAAAACTCATACTTCAATTAAGCTCTTCAGGTTGTATTTTCTATTGTTATTTTTAATATTTTATGGTGTCTTTAAAAAAAATATAAATATGGTACAATATACGTAAATATATTCTAAATCATCTAAATTATATCATCTGATACTACAAAATTTCAAAACAAATTTAGCTGTACAAATGTACAAAACACTTTGCTATTTATTTTATTAAAGCAAAGAAAAAACTCAACAGATAGAAATTATCACATTCGCAGTGTGGAGGTGACGGGGTGGGGCGGCCGGCGAGTGAGGCGCGCCTTGCAGGCCGGCGGCCTTGGCGGCGGTGGTGGAGGCGGCCTTCGGGGAGAGAAGGGAGCGGGAGGCGGCCAAGAACAAGAGAAGAAGCCGGGGCGATGCGGTCGGGGTTGGGGGAAGATAAGAGAGAGAAGGGGGAGCGGGCTAGAGGGAGGAGAAAAGGTCGGGCGTGGAAATCCAGCCGAGCCAGCTGGGCCGGAGAAATGGGCCTAGAGGGAGTGTGAGAGAGAATGGGTCGGCCCAGGAGTGGTTGGGCTCAGCCCAGGGGAGGAGGGAAAATTTTGAGAAGACATCAAATTTCGAAAAAGCAAAATCGAAACCAAATTTTGAAATTTGAACCTGATCAGGATGTTTGAAACACAAACCCGAGCTTAAAGGAAGCTAGGAGCTTTTGAAAATTAAACGACAAATTTGTAAAGCGAGCAAAAATCAGAAATCGAAGCAGATATTAATTACCGTTCGAAAACGGGACGTTACAGTGAAGTTGTGGGAGAACAACCCCACTGGGAGTTGGCGGGCCAACTGGTAGACCGGCAAGAGTACCGTGTTCTTTGACTGCCACGGCTGGAGCACTGGGTGCTACCACAGCCTCGGGGCTAGGAGGAACATTGTCAGCCGACGCTACGTGCGCGTTGGGAATGCGCACGACATCGAGTGCTGCTGGCGCACTGGGGCCGTGCACAACCGACGCGAGAGAGACAACACCGTTGGGCGCCACGGTCGGTAGGAGCACGGGCGAGCGCACCACACTAGGAGGGACACCAAGTCCTGCAAGATGCTAAGGCCTAATGGGCATCAGCGTGTGATCAAGCTCCAACAAAAAATCGAGGTCAGTGGGAGAGGGCAGAGCGGCGAGCTCGGCAAAGGGAAAGGAGGACTCGTCAAATGTAACATGACGGGTGATGATGACCCGTTTTGAGGAGAGATCGAGGCATCGGTATTCCTTGTATTTGGACGGGTAGCCGAGAAACATGCATATGGTGGAGCAATGAGAAAGCTTGTGAGGAACGATGAGCAACATCCCAATTTTCTAAGTTTTAAAAACCTTTTGAATAGTTACTAGTTGGAAAAATTCATCATTTGAATTTTTATTAAAGCTTAATATAGACTTTAGCATCAAAATAATTTAATATGATTAATCCCAATATCAATAATTGTCAAAACTATTTTATTTGGATTCTATGTGCTTAGATATATTTTCTAGAATTTTTCCAAGTTCATTTGCTATTAGGATTTTTTTGGTATTTTATAAAAAGAAAAATCAATAAAAGTACCGGAGCGATTGTCGGTCGAAACGAACCCTATTCCAATCCCTACCAACAAAGATGTGGCCCACTTCCCTCAGCGTCGTCGCGCGTTCGACCGACATGCGGGCCCGCATGTCGCCTCTCTCTCGCGCGCCTCTGGCGATAGGTGGCCCCGTGATGTCTCTCTCTCTCTCTTGACCGCATGCCATGTCCGGTCCCACCTGTAGGCCTAAACGCCGTCTTCTTTTACGCGCCTTCGCCCCGAGCTGCACCCGCTGACTTGTGTGACCAACCAGAGTTACTGTTTTTCGTCTCCGATCCGGTTAGGATCCTAATGATGCCGCTGCGTATCCGATTTGGGCGTTCATACCCTGGACTCTCCCGAGCTACCGTGTATAAATAGAAAGGTAGTCGTCCGCACCTCAACCCTAGCCACCAAAGCCCGAACGCCAAACCCTAGACGTCGGGAGAGCTCGAAGAAAGTTTTGCGCCACCACCAGCTCCGATGGGCAATCCCGTCGCAACCAGAGCCGCCGGAGCCTCGTCGTCTATACTTTTAGCATCGCCGGGGCAAGAGCTACGTCCTAGTCTCCTTGGTTCCGCTGGAGAGCAGATTCCGTTGAGCCCATGGCACCACCCCCGCTCCGACCTTGCCGCCGGCCAGTCCAGTCGTGCCCTTGCTCCCGTGAGTGCATTGGCGAGATCCCCGCGTCACCCTCTACCTCCTGGAACCCTCCACCGCTGGCCAAACGCCGCCGTTCGCCGGAACCCTCTGTTCTCGAGCGTCGCCGCCGTCGAGCTGACGTGGACATCCACGGGTGCAGCCATCTCAGCGCTCGTGCATGCGTGTCATCGGTGTGGCGTCTAGTCAGCGCCCGCGTGTGTGCCCGCTTGGCCAATCCACCGCTTTCAATTTCCATCGGTTCGGTAGACTCAGTCCACCGTGAGCCGTCTCACTGACATGTGGGTCCCATATGTCAGAATTTTTTTATTCTTTTTTCAGAAATTCGTCACTGATGCCAGCATTGCGCAATAACCTGATTTTTCAATAGAAAAATAATTCAGAAATTCCCGAAATTCCAATTTAAGGTATTTTCTTTAGATTGAATCTTCCAAAACCCATATCTTTTGCATCCAAACTCTGATTGAGCTCATTCAAATTTTTAAATTTATATAAATTCAAGATCTATTTATTTATGATTTGTATTTAATTTTTAGAGTTGGTTTTGTCTCTATTATTTATTTGTTATGTTTGTTTATTTCGTTTGCGAGTAGACGTTAATTCTTCGGGAACTTTTGAAGGAGAAGTGTCTCAAGATCAAGATCAGTACCTAGACCTATTCCAAGGCAAGTTATACCTTTGATCATATTGAACCCAGTTTTCAAAATACTTTTTTTTCAATGTATTGCATTCTATTTCAAGTATTTATTTAAATGCTTTTGGGTTCAGTTATTAATCCAAATTGTTATGTCCACCTTGTCTATTGTTATGCCATGATCTTTTGTGACCCTAGGTTGGTTCATTATTAGTTGGTATTATTGCATCACCAATGTGGGCTGGTTAGATACGAGTAGAGTGCTTAGTCATACTACGAGTCATCATTTTATGTGAGTTGCAAATATAAACTTGACTAAGTGATTATGGAACTATGTTATAAAACTGTGTATATTGTGTTCTATTACTCATTGATGGCATGTGTTGCACTTAAACAACATGGTAGGAAAAGATTTAGACTGAGACAAGTGGTAGATACTATGTGATATGGTGGAGCTGTGTGCTGGGAATAATGATCTGTGTGACTTAGTTAGAAATTGAAAGTCTTGTCTTGGTCAATTAAGGACTTAACTTTGTGCATCATTGAACTGAGCCTTACTGTACAACCACATGTTTGGTATAGGACAAGCCTAACTTAGTAGGATATGGAATCTTGTCATTGACAACTCAGGTTGTAGGTTAGCTGTGTGATGGGTGGAGGTGTGGACTTCAAGATAGGTCACATCGCGGGACGGTTCGCCGTATCCCTGTCCAACGGTGTGTGTCGTACTAAACGCTGTGTGTATCAGTTGGACGACAGTAAAGCACATCGGGAGTATCAATGTTTGAGATGAAGTTTCTGAAAGGTTTTGTTATGGTCAGTGCTAGCTACACTGATTGTATCTTGTGGGTAAAGTGTACAACCTCTGTAGAGTGTTTTAATCAATCTATTCGAATAGCCGCATCCGCGGTCATGGACATGCTCGGGGATTTCACACGAGGGGTATATTTTCATTAAACATTTGGGAAGGGAGCTGTGTGATTTAAGGCATATGGCTGTGTGAATAACTTGTTTCGACTATGTGTCTTTGTGAAATCAAATGATAAATTAATATTGTCTTATTTGTTTTGAATTATGCTTTCAATCTATTATTTGCATTCAACTGCAAATGTTGTATTTCTGCAAAAGAACCACAGAAGCCATTCCTTTGGAATAAGCCATCATCTATAAATTGCATTCTGTGGTATGACTTGCGAGTACGGTTGTGTACTCATACTTACTTCAAACAATCGACAGAAGTGGATGAGTCTTCACCTGCATTCGAGGAGAAGTTCTACGAAGGTGTCGATCATTAGGGTCTTGATCCCAGCAAGTTGCCTGTGGTGAATTGATGGGATTTTGCTGGAGTTTACTTTTGTTCTGCTGCTATTTTATCTATTGTCAGCCCTACATGGCTTAATAAATGTAAAACTCGACCATAATGTCAAAACTATTTTTGTTATTCAAATTACTCGTTTATCTATTAATTAGTGTTTTGTGGATCGATATTCACTTATGTTGAGACTGTGTGCACTAGCGTGATCCTGGACTAGTGCAGAATACACAGAGGGTCCAGAATTGCATTTTTGAGTCTCGACACCATGGCAGAAAGGTTTGGGTAACACTTGTAGCCAAAAACACGAATGTGGGAGTAAGAGGGGGAAACACCAAAGAGCGCAAAAAATATGTGAAAAAATTGAGAGTTTTGGTGGGTTGGTGATTGAGAAGGTAGGTAGTGGCGTGAAGAACCTCAACCAATAAGAGGAAGGGAGGCTGACCTGAAACATAAGAGACCGAATAATGTTATTTGTGGAACGAATAATATGTTCGGCATTGCCATTTTGTTGAGAGGTGTATTGACATGACATGCAGAGTGTAACACCATGGGTAAGGAAAAATTACGAGCGGTGGAGTTGTCAAACTCACAGCCATTATCGCACTGAATACTCTTGATCTTAGCGCTGAACTGAGTAGCAACGTAAGAAAAAAGTGAGAGATAGTGGCAAAAGTATTAGATTTTAGGCGTAAAAGAAACGTCCAAAGATAATGTGAGTAATCATCGAGAATAACCAAGTATTATTTGTAACCGGGCACACTAACAACAGGCGAGGTTCAAAGATCACAATGAACTAAATCAAAATTCTTGAGAGCACGAGACTGTAAAGTATCAAAAGGTAGACGCACATGGCGACCAAGTTGACATGCATGACAGATAGTGTCGGTGGGTCCATTATCACAAGCAATGGCGGACGCACTAGCAAGGCGAGACAGGGACTCAGGGCCAAGGTGCCCGAGACGACGATATTGAGGATGTCGTATGCTTAAGAACGGAGGAAAGCAATGGCGGCGGCTTCGGAGTGGGCCAATGCCTGCGCGGTCTCCTGCTCGTATGGTGTTTAGTTGGAGACATAAATCTGAGTGCCTTGATATTGAGGATGTCGTATGCTTAAGCACGGAGGAAAGCAATGGCGGCGGCTTCGGAGTGGGCCAATGCTGCGGGCTCTCAGCTTTCGCGCGGCGCGTGGTGGCGGAGGCGACCTCATGCTCGCATCGTCGCGGCGGCGACTGCTTTGCTCACGGCGTCTTGGCGGCAGTGTCGTCTTCGCCGGCCATGGCGGCAGGATTAGCGGAAGGGTGCGATCGCAGGTGCGATCCACTCTGATACCATGAGAGAGTGAAATATTTGTGGCAATTATACATACTGTATATATTGATAAGCCAAAGGTTACATATATAGATCAAAGGTTATAGTGTGGACTAGGAACCAAAGAGTCTAACACTAAATGTGAACCATAAACCAAAAAATCAGGAACCAAAGAGTCTAATAGGAACCGAAGAGTCCAACACAGGAATCGAAGAGTCTAACATATACTGTACCCCTAGTTCTTCTCCAAAAGAAAGTAGAAATTATACAGTACCCTTAGTTCTTCTCAATAAGAAAGTAGAAATCTTACGATAGAATTAGGATAAGAATTATCGTAGAACATAACTCTAAATTATAATAGGTTAGGATACGAGTCAACAATGCTAAAAATAAATGAACGGATCGTCTCCCAATTGCAAGTGTGCCAGCCGTGTGACCCATGCAGCTGCTCTTGCCGTACAGGTGTCCTCCGATTTGGCCGTCAATAATTTTTGTCTGCTAGTACTGTTTGCTAGCATTACGTCGCTGTTTGCCTTTTGGATCTATTTGTGATGCTTTTTTTTAATTAGCAGCATAGAATTTTCTTGTCCTTTTTTATGGTGAAAATGACTCGCATAATAAATTCAATCTGTCAAGCTGGTGTGAAGATGCCAGAGTCCACACCAACCGTGGTTCAGTAAGTAAAGCATCATCAGGTTTGGACCAGCAGGGTTCCAGTTGATCATCAAGCTTACAGGCGGCTAGCTGTATTTGATTCTGTTCTTTCTACAGCCGTGTCAATTCAGAAGTTGACACTTTGGTATCTGAAAACTTGGTCTAAGAGAAGGTAAAAATGCTCTACTACTCCATTTGTCATGATCATCAAAAGAAGGTTCTTTAGGGTTCTGAATGGCTGTCACTTTGCCTGCCTGCCTGCCCCTCTTCCCTTCATCCATATGCAATTATCGATGGCAATCTTTCACACTTGCACTACCTTTTTCTCCCCCTAATCTTCTTTTTCTGAAAGAAACATGTGTGCTACCAGTTGCAACTCGATCCATGGGCTCATCTCTCTATGACATGCTGACATTGCTGCAGGGACCGAGGATAGTTAAGCCAGCGGTTGCCGTAGCCCCCAACAATTCAATAAATACATAAATAAAGTAACACTGAGTATGCAGTAGCATTTAAATTCATCCATTATTTAACCTTCCAAATGGCTATCCTGCTGTTTGCACCTCCGAAAATCTTGTTAAGTTCAAACCAGTCTACTTCATCTTTTTTCCTCACTAGGCCATGAATCACTGACCTAATTTTATTTTCCTATTCTTCAACAAGTTAGCCAAATAGTTTTAGTCGTTCACTCATTTTGGTAACTCAGTTTAGTCAGTATCTAACGCCCATCACCACTGCTTTACTTTCTACTTCTTGCTCGTCGTCTTCAGCTCATGTTACAGCAAAGCGTGAGCGGCAAAGCCACAAGACAACTAGATGAGACATTGCGGCGGTCGACGGAGCACGAAACACCCCCCACGCAACTAAAGCTTGGAGTGGTCGAATAATATGACCATTAACTTAAGAAGTGATTGCTGCTTTCTGACGTCACGCGTATCTTCCTCCTCTGTTTTTAAAGTAAATATATATATATTGCTGAGATAAGGTAATTTATAACTAAAATACTTACAAAATCAACCTAAATTATTTTAATATCTATAAATTCTAGTAATATGATTTGGCTCGAGCTCTGCCACTGCACTGCTGTTGTTCTTTTCAACTCTAAGGTGCAGCTACATAGATGAGAAAGTTTGTGCCAATGCAGCGCAGAACACGGACATGGGGGGCCAGCTAGAGAAAGGATCGTCGATTAGTAGTAATCTGTAGAAAGGAAGGGAGGAGAAGGTCAAGGTTGGTAAATATCTGCACTTGGGAAGGCAGATAAGGAGGATAAACTGACAAAGTGCAGTGCAGCCCATTGTGTTTTGTTGGTGTGTACCGTGGAGATTTCATGGCGTTTGCTAGCCTGCAATTTTTTTATGAAGTTTTTTAAAATCTTTTTAGAAAAAGTCTCAAACAGTAACCCCTTTTTCCCCACTTGTAGGAGCATGCCCTCTTAATTTGCATGAAGAGAGAGAGAGAGAGAGAGAGAGAGAGAGAGACTCTTTATCTCTTGAGTTGCCTTCACCTTTAGGCCAGGGGCAGAGGCAGTAGCACTAGCACCCCTGTACTTGGTTTGTTCTCGGTGACATTGGGGTACAAAGTCAATAGCCTTTAAACTTTTAATGTGTTGGGTTGGGCACTAGGGCTGTTCCACCATTAGAATACAGTAACTTTCTAGGTCAAACATTGTTTAGTTTAGGTATGATAAGGTAGATCTTGTAAAGGAAAATGAAGTGAAGTGTGTAATATATTTGTGTGAAGAGGGGTAAGTACATGAGGAATGCAGCCTTGTTCCTAACTGAGTACATGCCTTAAAGTGGTAGGTTTTTTGTTAATCCAACTAGGCATTGAGATGGACGTATGCGGACAGTGGAGCAGTAAGTTGTTTCTAGGGTTCTTTTTAAGGCTATGTTTTCAGATATATTTTTTTGTGTTTCGTATAAACAAGAAGATGAAGAAATGCGTACTTTAGGATCGAAACTGAAACTGAGATATGTACATGGATGTTACGAGGGTCATACACGATGAATGCAGCCTAATTCCACAAGTATGCCTCGAGAGTTATGCCAATCCAGTTATTTGCAATATTATTATACACGGCTTACATGAAAGAAAATGCATTGCAAGGGAAGAGGAAGAATGTACTGCGGGTAGTACCATAGTTACCGGATTCGCTATAAAATTCTGCAAATCGCGAACCGAATTCGTCGAACTTAAACCGGTTTAAGGTACGAGGTTTGTGTTCGCAATGAAAATTAGAAGAAAAAATGATGAACTACGAATCCGAATCACGTACCCGTGACTTGAACGAATCGTGTTTCTGTTAACTATAGGTAGTACCTAGGGGGAGAATTTCACTTGGTTTTTACAATATTTTAGCCTCGATTATTGTTGCTCACGCATCGAGGTAGTCATTTGAAAGATACGACATCTCAAGACAAACAAACAATAAAATCTGAAACGTTAATATAGCATAGAAATTACACGTTGCAAGGAGCAGGGGATTAACTAAGGCGGCATAACTACTAGTTTTCTGAAATTGACGTTTACCTAACCAATATTGAAATTAAAGCAGCATAAAAAAAAAAAAAAAGAAAGCAGCATTAAAAGGGCCCAGACTTTCTTGATCAAGCTAGCCAAGCTTGCGACTCATCCTCTTATTCGCTGGCGATCGAATCCTCCAAGATATTCCCAAGATTCTAGATTTCTAGAGTACAATGTTCTAGTACTATATGTTATCATCTTGTCCTTGTGTTGCAATCTTGCATCGAGATCATCTATTAACAACGCATCCGGGTCAACACAACCCAAAGAGAATGATTCAAAACGGTGAGCAAAGACCAATTAAGCTGATTAGATTAGTGCAGAAGAGGCATTTCTTTCTTAGATCCTCCGATACACATGACCAAGGTTAGAGGTCCCAACCCGGAAGCTAGCTAGTTAGGCTTCCGATTCTGGTGGCAAGTGGCAACCAATCAGAACTGTAGTGAGTAAACTTGAGCTTAATTTTAATCTGCTGGTCTTTAAGATTAGTATTTGGACATAATTTTGTTTGAAGTTTCTTTGTTTCTTTGTATGTAGAGGAATAAACTACCACTAACATTTCCTATAAAAATGGTTGACTTCTAACCAGTAAAAATCAACGAAACTGTCAGTGATAGTTCATAAAACATTTCTTCTATACAAGCATACCTCTCTTACACCATACGGTTTTCTTCCAAGTAATCATATATAGGTTCAAGTATAGGTTCAAGTCTTAGAAAAAAAAATGTGTAAGAGAGAGAACAACAAGATCAATCAAAGCTATAGCTGTCAATGGGAAGCTTCTCTTCTCATCGGAAGAATGGTTCTTTTTCTGAAACACGACATGCAAGAGAGGAGATAGAAAGGGGATCAACAGTAGTACAACAGGCAAGAGGGGCCAGATATGCGTTGTGTGCGCATGGTGATTGATACCTTTTGCCTCCTCTATGCAACGAGGAGCCGTTTTATTTGTACTAGGTGGTACAATGCATAGTGCCAACTACCACACCTGGCAGCTAGCGTCCACTGATTACATTTTTGGATCCCCTTCCCCTTGTGATCCATGGTGAATATTCCATGGCCTGCATGCGTAGGTACAGCTTGCAAGCTCGATCTGAATTACAGGTCAATTATTGGATTAGTAGCAAGGCTTATCGTCCATCACAAACACTGACGTGCGATCGACATCATAAACAAGGAGAAACAAAACGCATTGACAGTTGACACTCACTCCTCTCGACCTAGATGTTTCCTCGTGGAAGAGGGTGTAAGCGACGGCGTGTGTCCCGGCATGCTAAAACATACACATCATTTTAAAATAGACATTATGCCTTGGTCGATTAGTTCATTGTCTATATCAAGCTTGGGATACAATTCAATGGAGACATGCTTGTGATGGAAGATCCGATCAAGTTGGTGGCAATAATTATTGCTATATATGCATATAATTTTGTCTCTCTACCCTTGGTCTGTTCATCATGTGGGAGGAGGAGAATCATCTGCACTAACAGTAACAATTAAGAAAGGGACCAACCCATGCGACCCAGAGGTTGCCATCACCACAAAGGAGGGCATCAGGACCATTGGCTCATCCATGAATGCAATTGGCAGCAGAAAAGAAAGGAGCTTTTAGCTGATCAAGGGGGAATCTAGTTCATCACTGATAAGATGCTAGTTAGTGCTTAATTTGCTTTCCTGTGGGCAAAGTCCATACATTTCTGGAGCACTAACAGTGACATTTCTGGAGTCGTAACATTAACTGTTTAAAATTCTGTTGGTTGCAAAATCGAGAATTAATTACAAAGTGGATACCATGTAATTTTATCTAACAGATATGAAATATCACTCCTTACACCTCTTAACTAAGCCCATGGTTTCAGACTTTCAGCTCATTCCTTTTACAATACATCGCCGTACTAAAATTTTATTAATTGTTGATGACATACACAAATGATCAATTAGGCCACAAGGCCCGCACCCTAGACATGTCACCAATGGATGGCCGATGTCCACATCCTAGCTAGGGTTTGGATAAGGGAGAGCAGGTGAGCAGGGGCTCCTCTCTCTCTCTCTCTCTCTCTCTCTCTCTCTCGGAGATCACTTTAGCCAACTAATATTCTCGGTCCCTTGCTGATGAGATTAGGAGAGGGATTAGCCTGTGAGACGAGATGGGATCTAGTTGTCCAATCCTCAATCATGCAAAACTTTTACAGCAAATAAAATACGTTAGCAGCTAGCTAGTGCCCCACAGCTGGTGGTGGGCATTGGTTGTGCCGTGCTCAGGCCGTCGTGTTTCGGGCCACGACGTGCCATGTCGGTTCAGTCCGATTATCTCACCGTGTCATACTGTGCCTGTCCGTTCGCCTCTGATCAGACCTAGACACGATCCAAAGCCCGCTGGGGTTGGGGTCATGCTGTGTGGGCCCAAGCCCAGCTTTAAGTAATTATAGTCATCTGGAAAGACGGCAGCCGCCGCCACCCAGAAGATAAAGACATCCGCGCGCCATCTACGCCCGCTCCCCCTCGTCATAGCCTCCTCCTTCTGGACGTCAATGAAGAACTCTGTCCACCTCAACCGCGCTGGGAGCTTGCGAAGGGGGTAAGAAGGACAACGACGAGGAGGTGGCTGGAGGGAGGGCGGCGGGTGGCGCTGCGTGGGGAGGGAGAGGAAGAGGGAGGAAGGGGAATCAAGAAATGTGATTAGGGATTGGTAATTTGGGAGTTGGAGCTCGGCAGAAGGGGTTGGAGGAGGCAGGGAGGGATGTTGGGCCGGATCGGGGTGGTAGAGGGGGTGATTAGTTGGGCCAGGCTGGGATGGGGGAGTAATTGAGCCAGTCCGAGGGGGAGGGATTGGGCTAGAACGGAAAGGTTGGGTCTATTTCGTGCCGTGTCCGTCCAAGCACGGCCTAACTAGTCATGTCGTGCTATCCAATGAGTCGTATTCTTAGGTTCAGCCTGGCCCGACGTTCGTGTCATACCGATATGACCCACTACATATCATACTGTACCGTATTTATATCGTACCTGTCAACTGGGACTCGAACCGGAAAAAAAAAAGTACAGGTCGAGTCCCAGCTTTACTCAGCAGTGGAAAAAAAAAAACGAAAAGACTGTTCTGCTTGGTGAACAAGGTCAAGACGACAAGATGTATGCGGCTGCAAAAAAAAAACAAGAATAAAAAAAGGCTAAAGAGCATCTACTCTCTCTCTATCTCTTCTTTTTTGGGAGGATTTTTTTCCTACTGTGTCTATATCTATGAATATAATTTGTGAAATATTGTAGCTATATATTTAAAGCTCATAACAACCTTACCGTAAGTCAGCATAAAACTGATACTAAATCGCATCAACCCAACAGAAGAAGAGGGAAGGAAAAACCCAAGCAAAATGCAACCGCGGGATGGAGAGGAAAAGGGGCAAGAGATTCCTCCATTAATTTTCCGTGCGTCCGCAACAAACTAACAAGAAAGAGACGAAGAGAAGGGAGGGAGTGAAGAAAAAAAAATGAAAGAGAAGCGGGCTGGAATTATTGCGCCCCCAACCCCGGTCCGCTGCGATGCGGCGAACCGAACCGATTCCAGCCAAAAGCAAAGCGAAAGCAACGCAAAGAGAGGAAAGAGGTGAGTGTTTGCCGCGTCACGGTTCCACCCCGTCCCGTCACGTTGCTGCGCCGTACGCCGCCGGTCCACGTGGGCGCGGGCCCCGCAAGAGCGAACGGCGTCCCTTCCCCCCAAACGGAACGGAATCTTGCGCCACGCTTGTCTTGTTTAGCTCTTGCAAAAACGTAATCTCCCGGTAATTGAAGTTGAAACCTCTATTAGGGCATCTCTAATAGTATCTTTATTGTCATCTCTTAGTCATTTCATATCAATAAAATCACACATGAAGGGGAGAGAGGGAGGAGAGAGAACACATGTCGTCTCTTTTCGAAAAGATGGTTGTGCACGCGAAATAAGATATGATACATTAATCTACTATGATTGATATGTAGACCCATTTCAAAAGAAAATTATAAAATTTAAATGTTAAAGAGTGCACTAAAGACTATCTATTAGCGATACTATCTCTAAAAATAATATAATATATATTAAAAATAAAATCATCTTAAACTATTAGAGATACACAGCGTTCAGCTGCTAACTAAACTTTGTGCAACGTAGCTTTCGCGAGAGGCTACATACAAACACCTACTTATGGCATGCCATACAAGTGTCCACATGCAGAGAGAGAGAGAGAGAGAGAGTAAAGTTATGTCAGTGAGGCGTCTACACAGGAGCCACAACCTCTCCGATGGAGACAATTATTTTACGGATGCTTAGATAATTTGACAACTACCTGAATAGTCTATTTAAGCGTCTGCTATCCCAATGCAAACTATCCACGCATGTAGTCTGACATAATGAAGCATCCCAATGCCAAACCACCGCGCTAGCTGAAGCGCCGCTTCTCCTTCGAGGAATTTTGCATGCGTTCCAAGCATCGGCCTCCTCTTCCAGCATCGACGCCAGCCCAACTGCTCATGTTGATGTCCACGGTGGCAAGTTGCAATTTTTTTTTTTTGGTCCCAAGTGTCTGCCAGGTAATTGCGTTGGGGATGGCCTTAGGCCCCGTTTAGAACACGAGAATTTTATCTGATTTCTATAAAAAAAAATTTTAAATCATTTTATGTGAATTTTTTTTTTGTAAAATTCATGCTTCCAAAAGACCCTTAATTTGTGAAACTTAGGTGCTTTTCTTTCCCGTTTTAACGAAGTATGTAGCCCAATGTGTGATGGAACTCTACCTTGCTGGCGTGAGTGCAAGGGCAGTGGTAAACACATCTATATTAAGAAATTACTATATTTCCAATCCATGAGATGCGACAGATCGCCAGCCATTTTAATTAACCCACTTGTGAAACGCGTGTAACAACGTAAGAATCAGGATAATATCTTGGCTTGTAAGGTCAAAGCAGTTTACATGTTTAACACGGTACCAAGCCGCAATTCTTTATTTGGTTAATTACCACTCAACTTATATGGACTGTCATCATGATAGCTAGGTAAAGGAGTGTCACTCCAAGCCCCTATAATTTCTAGAAGATTCTGCTTTGATCCCTAGGAAAGTGCAAATATCGAAGCACTCCCAGTTACTACTGCGGCTGCTACTCCGATATCTATCTATCTATTATTACGTTATTAAAGCAAAATCATAAGAAATCATCGTGTTCGCTCCCAAATACTAAAAATTCTCACGTTAGTCGAAGAAAAAAGAGAAATATATACACCATTTATCATGCTGAGTCCAGATTATAACAATCTAGACTAAAAGAAAGAGTTCGTGCTAAGTACAATAAAACTGAAATTTAGAAAAATAAAATAAACAATTTGATTTTCATACAAATTCCTAAATAAATTCCCTAAAAGATAAACAAAAATTGGTAATTAGATTCGTATACAAAATCCAACCAAAAAATAACTAAAATTTAGAATGAAAAAACAAATAACACGTGCGTACATAAACAAGTGAGTAAGTAAAGAACTCTGAGTAGAGATGACACACTGTAGGGCTTAGGCTTGGAGCCACCGGAGAGATGGTGGCGGATGTCCCCGACAAGGATCGGCGATGATTGCACATGTATGTGTGTTGATGTGGTAAGGATTGGCTATAATGGGAAAGAAGTAGAAAATAACTATGTGGAAGAGTATTTCATTGGAAGATGTAGCAACTGAGAGGAATCAATTAAAAATTGGGCTTATTGTTGGAGGTTGAAGCAGAAAAGTTGTGACAGTGAGAAGAGATTGAAGACACGGTTCGGTAGGGTAGCTAGCGTATGAGGGAAGATAAGTTCAAGATAGGTATCTCATGGTGCATCGGTGTATGTGTGAGCAAGATACTTTAATATCATGTAAACTAATAAGATAATTTACCACACACATAATCGACTTATTGTTTGAGATTAAATAGGGGTACATGTGCACACATGCATACATTTTAGAAAATAGTAACTAATGGAGGATGAATAGAAGCATGGAGCTATATGATCTATGAATGATGAAGGATGATTACGTTTCTAATAACTCCAACAACTCATTATGTTTATTGACTTTCTTCCATCAAAGCTCGTACTTCAATTACACTCCTCGGGTTGTATTTTCTATTGTTGTTTTTAATATTTTATGGTGTCTTAAAAAATATATAAATATGGTACAAGATACGTAAATATATTCTAAATCATCTAAATTATATCATCTGATACTACAAAATTTGAAAACAAATTTAGCTGTACAAATGTACAAAACACTTTGCTATTTATTTTATTAAAGCAAAGAAAGAACTCAACAGATAGAAATTATCACATTCATCGATAGAAAAAGAGAGAAAGATGTACACGGTCTGTTGTGGTGGGAGCAGCTGCCGAGATCAGGCATGAAGCATGCATGGTTGTCACCGTCTTGGAAGTAGGCGGAACAAAAAGACCAGAACATGCCGGCCGATGTACACGGAACAAAGATCAAAGCAACCCAGAACGGAGGCAACCAAACTCTACTTCTTCGTTGAGCTCATCTTGGATTAATTGTTAAGATTTACTAATGCGAGAATTAGCTAACCCGGCCCCATCCAGGTAGGGATGAAAATGGATCGGATAGTTTCCGATCGATCCGGACGAAAACGGATTCGGATTGTCTCGGATCGGATTTTTCTCGGATAATTTTTGGATCGGATACGGATTCGGATTTTTTTGTCGGAAACGGAAGCGAATACGGTGAGGCATGCTATCCGTGGATACGGATACGGATACGGATTATCCGGATAAGACAAGTCCGGATATCCGGATTTCGCCCAATAGAAGAAGATTTCAGCCCAAAAGGAAAATAAGATTTTAATTGATTTTGAATTTGAAAATGCAACAAATCAAATAGCCTTTAGAAAATAGCAAATAGAGTTAAAAATTCTAGAAAAATCATAAAATTCCTTAAATTATTTTGAACTTAATAAAATTAATTCCAAGTTAAAGTTAGTTTTTATTTTTGCACATAAATTATTTTTAATTTCTGAAAAATATGAACAACCTTTTTAAAATCCAGAAAATTCAAGAAATTAACTATTATTTTTTCATTTTTCACTTTAAATACAATAAAATCCCAGAAATCTCAATAATTTTTTTTTGACATTGAAAACTAGGAAATTAAATAATTGACTTTATTTCATTTATTTTTTCTTTTTAACCGAGAAAACTCTTTTAAATCTCAAAAAATCCAATAAACTAATAACTTTATTAATTTTATTTTTGGTAACATACTTTGAGATGTTACAGTCATTTACGTATAGATTAACTATCTAGCCTCATCAATGTTATTGTGAACTAAGTTTTATGTATGTGATAAGCTAAGTGTAAATGTGTGATGACTTGTGACTTTGTGAGTTCTGACTTATAAGCTAAATATGATAAACTAAGTGTTATGTTTATGATGAACTAGTCAATGCAACTTGTTAGTGCCAATGTTATGCGTGGTTGCTGAAAATATGAATAATTCATGAATGTGTTGCATCAAATGAACTACTTATATGTTTTCGTTAATTTCTGACATACAATTTAAGGGGTTTTCATGTTCCGAAAATAATCCGCGATCGTATTCGTTTCAATTCGTATTCGCCCCGTATTCGTATTCGATATTATTCGTATCCGTATTCGTATCCGGAGTATCCGTATTCATATCCGAATCCGGAAAAAAATATGAAAACAAATATGACAGAGTCATTATCCGTCCGTATCCGATCCGTTTTCACCCCTACATCCAGGTAAGCTGCTCATCCTTCCCCCTGTATTTGATGCGGCGCTTTTGGATTAGAAGAAATAATTAATCAGTTGACGTGGCGTGTTCGTCCAAAGCTATCGCGTCGCCGTCGCTTCCTACGCGTGCATGCGCGAGTTTACGAAATTGGCGTTGTGTGACTGTGTGTCAAACTTGAGATCAACTAGATTTTGCATGGGGCATCCAGTGCCAAGAGAAAACATGCCGGCGAATTCGAAGGGTAGAAGCTAGCTACAACCGCATACTCTGCTGTCGGATCAAGACTGCAATTAATGCCATGCAAAACAAGAGTCGGGTAGTAGGGTCCGATTGCAACAACAAGAGACTTTCAGAACGTGCTGTCTTTGGGTCTAAAATTTAATAAGCCAACACACATGCTCGATCTAGAGGCTTTACGATGGTCAAAGAGCTACAAGTAGCTAAGGCATTTGACATCCAAGACAGGTTTTCCCAGGTATATAACAGCTCCTTCAAATACACGCAATTAAAATATTAAACTTCAGCCACTAATTAATTTAAACTATGTTAAAATGAGCCATCATGTTGGCAACGATAGACTCAAAATCTCGCATTAGTGAAAGAAAGAAAGAAGACAGATCTGCACTGTAACGCTCCCAAAATTTAGGGTCGTTAAATTCTTCACAACCGCTCAGGATAAAAGAACTTCAAACCACATGCACGTTTGAGCGCGGTCGAGACTTAATAACAGTAGTCGTTGCCATCCGGGGATCCACTAAAATCCTGCTTAATAAGATCCTCAGTATTTCGCCCATGGTGCATCGGTATATACATGAGCAAGGTACTCTAATACCACATAAATTAATAAGATAATTTGCCACACACATAATCAACATAATTATTAAAATTAAATAGAGGTACATGTACGTGCATATATTTTGGAAAAGAATAATTGATGGAGAAATCCATGCATGATATATGGAAATTGGTTACGTGTTTATGAGAACCCCAAAACTTTATATATTCAATTATTTTTTCCCATCAAAGCTCATATTTCAATTACATTCCTCAAGTTGTATTTTCCTTCAAGTTTCTATTGTCATTTATAATATTTATGATGTCTTAAAAATCTAAATAACATACTAAATACGTAAATATATTCACAAGCATCCTAGTTTTTTGAGTGAATACAAATATCTAAGTTATATCATTTCTTACTGCAAGCTTTGAAACAAATCTAGCTGCACAAATCGTGGATCACCCTGCTAGTTTCCATGATTTAATCTACCTTTTTAGTCCAAATTTCTGAGATGTTTTGCATGAACTTTGGAGGTTTTTTAAAAAAAATCCTCCAATCTAGATAGGGCCTTAATTGGACCAAGTAAACTACACATGGTCACATGGGTTTACTCATCTACATGTTTTAATTATTTATGTAGTCTAAAAGGCAAATCAGCCGCTTCCTCGTCTACACATTCATTTATCTTTAGGTTAGATTTCGTTTGTGTTGGAGAGAGCTTTCCACACATAAAAAAAAAAAAAACAACAACAACTTTGTCCTCGATCGTAGACTAATTAACTTTGTTCAATTCGTACAGGGGATCAATCATTCATTTATTTGTAACATACTAACTAGCTAGCCAGTGCCCAGTGGGGTGGTCGCTTGCGTATAGCGTAGAGCCTATCCAAAGGGATATTGACGTGTATTGGCATGGTCGTACTATTGGGCTTGAAAATTCAAAAGAAAAATGAAATTTTGTACACGCTACAACAAAAAGATATTCTATACCATATGTACAAAGTAGTTGTAATGCAAAATGATGTACACTCCAAAATCTTCCCTAAACTTTTAGTTTTAAGTCTGTTGGTGAATCTCCACAGTTACAGGTTGAGGGTTCTGAACAACCAAATATGATATTAATTAAGTGTGTCCTTAGACATTTGGTCGAGTGGTAGACTACAAGGTTTTCGATGGTAGTGGTTGTGGAGGGGTGGAAAAAAAACTGTAAGGCTCGCCGACTTGGTTCAAAATTACTTTAATTATACTTATTAATTGGTTAAATATTGAAATTTGTCGATTTCTAATGAAATTTGATTTCGCTCTAGCTCGGTCGTTAGTTTGATTCTAAAAATACCTCCAAACTATAAATAAAGTGATATTAAATTAAACTGTGTTAATTTCAAAAAAAGTTCGATATGACAAGGACTTGCCTCGATATCCACCCTTAGTTGCGGCCCTTCTTGATAACTAAAATATATAGCCCTCTTTGTATAAAACTTGTCTCGATAATTGATTAGCGATTGATCACGGAGTTATCACATGATTACCAAGCTCCTACCAGTTGTTTGTGAATCTCGTGGAGATTTGAGTTCTCGACTTTTTAGATAGGTTCTTGCACCATGTTGAAGAGAGGAAAATAAAATGTGAGCGGAGAAATTCGATAAATCTATCATGTAGCGTGACGGACCTATAAGACGTACTACATGGTGTATGGAATGGAGTTGTCAAGTTGTTGTGTTATCAAAACAGTACACAGGTACGTGGCAAGCCGAATGTAAGGGGTGGATCTAGTATTTGATCACGTTTCGGACTAAATTTAATAGGTTAACATCTAAAAACTAACGCTAATTTCTATCCACACTAGTACTTAACAAAAAATAAGCCACAAATATTTCATTGACATGAAACTTTAGCAAAAAAAATGCTTTAACATAAAGTATAATAAGCAAAACATAAATAATATAACATCTTAGATATATAAATTGAGTACCTAAATAACAAAGATTTCATCTCTAACCTAACCCAACATTTCTTCGTCAATAGTTGGCCAAGTACCAGAATGTACAAAGACAACATAAAAAATAAATCAAACAGAGGTACGATTAAATACAAAGAATATGAAGTTTAGATTTGTAAGAACTTAACTTACCACTAGCGCAAGATAGTTGTTTCTTACGTGGCCTCATTTCTTGAAAATACTCTAAAATCTTAGCATCTTTAATGCTTGCAAATATGTCTCACTCAATATAACATACCGTGCTATGATTCATCCATTCATCATTCATATTCCGCAAATCAATTTTAATAATGCTCATGCTAAGAATGCTCTTTCTACCGTTGTTATTGCCACTGGCAAAATCAAAGCCAATTCAATGAGACGATATACCAATGAGAAACCTATGTGTCTATCGGTCTGAACCATCTTAACAACAAGATTTCGAGATCAGTACAATTTACAAAATCTTGATCATCTCTCGTATCAGCAATAAATGTGCCTAGTTGGTCTCTAAGGACTACACAATCATATTAGGAGGAGTCAACAGCATACATCATAGCAAGTTCAATTAATCTGTCTTCATCAAAGTTGACAAAAGAAATATTTGGATCAAGACAAGCAATGCACCTCAATAACTGAGTAGATCTTCCAGCAAAGTGATTAATTAACTCAACAATAATTTGGTCATGCACCACAATAAATATTTTATGATGGAAATTATCATAGTAAGTTACCATTTGGCTGCCACGACCCCTTAAACGACCTCTAATCGATATTTTTTCAGACATGTTTGGCACCAAGATATTATGCTAATGACAAAAGACGTTCGACTCTTCGAAAAGCTCATCCCAACCACAAAATCTTATTACCTCAATTATCTTCAATGTGGTCCCAATCAACCCTACAACACAAACAATATTTTGATCTTTCTTTTGCAAGTATTGTGAAAGACCATTAGTCTTTCCTGGAATTTTGATCATAAGATGCATGATGAATACAAATTAAAAGCTTTCCATTTTTTCCCAACAAACCCGAAGCTGTGACTAGCTCTAGTTGCAACTGTTTCTGGAAGAGATTGGTTGGATTGTTGTGTTTGTATTGAAAAATAAGATAAAAATGTCTTACCCCTCTTCATTGTGTATATCTAATTCATAAATAAGCAATGCACTTATTAACAATATGTAGGCAACAAGTTATTTTTTTTACCAAGGAACCAAAGCAGTAAAACTGTATAAGTCAAGCAACTACAAGTCTACAACCATATGGTCCATTTCCGCACACTACACAATGCTCCTGAAGAGAGTTGTCTCATTTCCACATAAATGCAAGAACAACAACCATATGGTCCATATCCGTACTACCGCACACTGCACAAATCACATTTAGAGATACACCTCGTTACCTAAAATTTTAGTTTGGTATGCGGTGTGCACCTCTGTTGCTCTTTGTTGAAGATCCTAAGATCGCCGGCGATGCGTCGCGAGGATGCCGGCTCGGTGATGTCAACGCGAGGACGGTTCTTATTGTGAACCGTCTGTGATAGTAAATTAACACATACGATTCCCAATAATAACCGCTCATGTAATATCACGCATTGCTTATATTTCGTAACCGTCTGTGAGATCACGAGCGGTTACGAAATAGAACCGCCTGTAATTCGGGATTATCGAGAGATATTAGATATTTTCTTCGTGAGCTCAGGGTAACGATCTATAACCCTTTATGTTTGCTATAAATTAATCGCTAATAAATTTGACACTAATTTGTTACATGCGTAGTGTAGATGGATCGAATCGGATGTGCAGTGTGAACCGTGTGAGTCAAGATTACATTAATGGCGTGGTTGCTTTTAGAAGAGCCACGAGGTGATATGTTGAAGAAGGGATAAATTTTATGTCTTGTCAGGTGCATTGATTGCGTAATCGAAGATGTTTAACAACGCGCGCAGATCGAAGCGCACTTGATTGAAGGGTTTCAAAAAGGGTATACATGTTGGACCGATCCACGGTGAAGAGCAGATTATACGAAGTTAATAATGACGACATCGCCAGAAGTCAACGATTTGCGGATGTGGATCGTGCTTTTGATGAGGATAGGGGCACGATGACAATCGGATCGGATGCTACGCGATGCGTAAGAGAACTACGATGAGAGAGAGTTTTGTAAATTCGAGGGCTTAAGGAGGACTCGGTGAGACCTTTGTTCCCTGGTGCAAGTGGAATACACAAGGTTGTCAACCGTGCTTGAACTAGCTGAAATTGAAGGCAAGCAATAGTTGGTCCGATAAGAGTTTCACGGCGTTGTTAGGTCTCTAGCGGACATCCTTCCGGAGAAGCGTGTTGCCCAAAGACCACCTATCAAGCAAAGAAGGTTATTTGCCCATTGGGAATGGAAGTAGAAAGAATACATGCATGTCCGAACGATTGAATCCTCTACAGAAAGAGTATGCGGACATACATGTATGTCCGTGTGCAAAGCATCCCGATACAAGCGTCAAAATATCGCTAAGGTGGAGCAAGGACCTCCTGCTAAGATGTTGTGGTATCTCTCAGTAATCCCACGTTTGAAGCGTTTATTTGTGAACCCAAAGGAGGTAATATTATCTGCGTTGGCACTCGAGAGGAGCGTAAGAGAGATGGAAAGCTAAGACACCTGCTGATTACGCGGTGGAGAAACTTGATCGAGCTTGAAGAGTTCGGTCGAACCGAGGAACATAAGGTTAGGGTTGAGTACGGATGGAATGAATCCTTTCGGTAACATGAGTAGCCGACATAGCACCTGGCCCGTGAATCTATGTATGTACAACCTTCCTCCTTGGCTGTGTATGAAGCGGAAGTACATTTTGATGTCACTACTTATCCAAGGGCGAAGCAACACGGGAATGATATTGATGTGTACCTAGCACCATTGCCGGAAGATCTTGTGACACTGTGGAACGAAGGGTGCAGGTATGGGATGCGTACAAGCGAGAGAACTTCACTTTACGCGCCATGTTGTCTGCACCATCAATGATTTTCCCGCCTTGGTAACTGTCGGGCTTCGATACAAAAGGAGCCAAAGCTGCTCGCCCGCTTAGATGCTACGAGAGTGTATGGTCAACAACTCGCAAAAAGCGTATATATGCGTCACCGTAGGTTCCTTCCGAGGAGTCACCCATACCGCAAGATGAAGAAACAATTCGACGGGAATAAGGAAGACGGTTCAGCTTCAAGGGCTTTTAGTGAGAAAGAGGTCTATGATATGGTTAAGGATATCGATGTTGTGCTTGGGAAGGGACGTAAATTAAGAACCCGTGAGAAGAACATCCGAAGAAGTGGTCAATTTTTGGGACTTGCCTTATTGGGAGTAATTAGAAGTTCGCCAATGCATCGACGTTATGCACGTAGAGAAGAATGTATGTGATAGCTTGATTGGTCTCTTCTTTGAACATTAGTGGCAAAACAAAGGATGGTGTTAACGCATCGCGTGACTTGGTCGATATGAACATAAGGACCGAGTTAGCACCGAAGAGACCGATCTGAGACGAACGTACTTTCCCCGACTTGCTACACTCGCCCAAGGCCGAGAAATGAATCGTGCGAGCTTGCACGGTGTGAAAGTCCGTCTGGTTACTCGCTAACATTAAGAAACTTGTTTCTATGCAAGATTTGAAATTAATTGGTATGAAGTCGCATGATTGTCGTGTGCTGATGATACAAATGCTTCCTGTTGCAATTAGGAGTATCTTGCCGAACAAGGTCCGAGTGGCAATCTTGAGGCTATGTTATTTCTTCAACTCAATTGCTCAGAAGGTCATCGATCCCCAAGGACTAGATGCTCTGCAGGCCGAGGTAGTGACGACTCTGTGTCATCTTGAGATGTATTTCCCTCCGTCATTTTTCGATATCATGGTCCATCTCATTGTTCACCTTGTGAAAGAGATAAAGATATGCGCCTGTGTTTCTACGTCATACGTACCGTTCGAGAGGTACATGGGAATTCTCAAGTCCTACGTACGGAATCGATCTCGACCGGAGGGCAGCATCATCGAAGGTTATGCAACGGAAGAGGTCATTGAGTTCTGCGTCGACTACATGGCTCAGGTGGATCCGATTGGTGTGCCTCTATCTCGTCATGAGGGGAGACTGGATGGATCGGGACCATTGGAAGGAAATCAATCACTCCCGATCCGATCGTGCGCTCAAGCCCATTTCACGGTCTTGCAACACATGAACCAAGTGTCCCCGTACATCGACGAGCACAAAGACATGGTGCCAACGTAATCCGCACCGGTCGGAGGTTTGGATCACGAGAGCACAACCGTCGGTTCAACGAATGGTTAAAGGTGTGAATCACTCGGAGGTCATCAAGTGATGATCTGTTGCTATGGTTGGCAAGAGGGCCACATTTTACAATTGTCACATGGCAAGGATCGACATAAATGGGTACACATTTTATACTGGCAGCTTAAGATAGGAAGAGCACGCAGTCTGAGCAATGCGTGTCCGCATAGATGCATTCAAGATCTGGGGCCGAGGAGCTCGTACTATGGGCAAATAGAGGAGATATGGGAGATCGACTACGTGCTTTTCAAGATCCCCCTATTTCGGTGCCGTTGGGTCCATCTCCCACAGGTGAAGGTCGACAAGTACGGCGTCACTACAGTGGACCTCGAGCGTGTCGGATACAAAGACGAACCATTCGTCTCAAGCTAACCAAGTTGTTCAAGTCTTCTATGTAACCAACTCGGCAAATAAGAAGCGTCACGTAGTTCTTCATGGAAAAAGGAGGATTGTCGGAGTTGAGAATGTAGTGGACGAGGAAGAATACAATCAATTTGACGAGTTGCCACCTTTCGGAGACGGCATCAGGCTCGAGGAAGAACCCAGTGAGGAAGCTAGCTATATGCGCGTCGATCATCATGAAGGGCTATATTTTAATTAAGAATTTACTCCATTGTAATTAACTAATTTATTCCATTGTCATGTGTTAATGTGTTATGGACTTATGATCTTTAAATTGATGACAATGTGGATGTTCCTTGGTTCGAGTGATACAGTCGACTACAGGATTGTAGATATCACATTTCTTTCTTTTTATTCTTTTTCATCAACGTCAGTTTAAATCCTACGTAGCAGAGTCTATAGACTACGTAGCAGTCGACACATTCTAAAACGGCGTCTATTTAAGAACATATGGAGTATAAGATATAAAAGATTTCAAGCTTTGCCTCAACAACTGGTTAAAAAAAACTTCCCAGGTCCTCGAGATAAGTAATCACAGACGGTTCCCTCAAAGAACCGTCTGTGATGTTTTCTAATAAGGTTCAAAGAACCGATAGGGTTTTGCTCTTAACCCTATCGGTCCCTCGACCTCTGCGCCGCCCCCGAACCCGCGCCCCTCCACCGAATCCGGCGCGCCTCCCCAGACCCGGCGCCTCCTCCCGACCCGGCGCCTCCCGACCAGGCCACCTCCGCCACCGCGCCTCCTCCCGACCACGCGCCCCTCCTCCCCGACCCAGCGCCTCCCTCGACCCAGCGCCTCCCGACCAGGCCACCTCCGCCACCGCCACCGCTGGGTAAGTTCCCTAGCTTTCCTCATGCCCATGCGCGCCTCCATTTTCCTCCCATCCCACTCCGAGCCGCCGCACTGCTTCCTCCATGGCCGGCCGCCATGTACCGCCCGCCGCCCCGGCCGTCTCCTTGCACCACCACCACCCCTTGGATCGCCTTCCCTCCAGGGTTCCATTTTTGCTGCTCCTGCCACCCCATCCGCTCAATCGCGGTGACGAGCCACGCCTAAGCCGCCGCAGCCTCCTGCTCGTGTTCTCTGTGTATGTATGTATCTCTGTGTGTGCATTTGTCAGTATGATGCAAAGGCAATGTCATTAGTGATTAGGCTAAGGACATCACAGTTAGTGTTTACATCAGACTAAGTTAATCAGTAGCTAACTAAGCTGATCAGTAGGTAGTATATGCAGTTGGAGATTGGGCAATGAGCATTGCCATTTAATGTGTAAATCCAACATAGTTAAGAGTTGATCAAATGCTCAGCCGACCATATCAATCAAGGTCTGTTAAATATACTCAAAGTCAGCAACCCTAGTCCATTATAAGTAGTAATGTTAGACTAAGATAAATCAATTTATAATTATGCACACAGAACTTAATTGTTGGAGAGAGTTCACGAACCCAGAACTTTGTCTCTATTAACACTTAGCTATGCACACAGTAGATCATGATCAGTGGGCCTTAGCTTGTTATGTCCCACAAAGTACTTTCAATATATAAGATGCATAGTAACAAATAAGTGTATATCCAAAACGATATAACAGCTAGACGTCGTGTGAGTAGCGGTGGTATGTTCCCAAATAGATGACAGAAGTTCATCCACCGAACAACATCGTTTAGGCTCTAGCTATCATTCATCAACTTCTCTTGGTTATACTTCGTCTGAAGTATTTCCTTCATGCTTCTTGGTTATACTTCATCAGCTCCTTTGGTTATACTTCGTCTGAAGTATTTCTTTCATCAACTCCAGATAAGTATGGCATTATATTGACTTACAATCCATCCTGCTTGCACAACATTCGCATCATTAATGTGACCTTCTTTGAAATATTGTCTTACTAGAGTTTGAAATTGATCGATATATTGCATACTTGAGTTTATATTATCATATTCATTTCATGAAGTGTATAGACAATAGGATTGAGATGGCAAAGACTTGTTCTTTTGCAACTCTCCTTCTGAGAGCACAAACTATCATCAATCTTTTGCAAATCTGTGCTAATTACAATAGGATTAATGCTTAATTCTGTAACTTACATAGATAGCAAGTAAGCGAGATGGCAGAGGCGCCGTCTTCGCCGCCGTCACCGACACCGCAGATACGTAAGCGAGATGGCAGAGGAATATCGAAATTGCTGTTGGGCCGATCGACCATCACGGAGGTCGGTGGCGTTGGGGTCCTCCGAGTCCCCGCATCGGTGGCGAGATTCCGACCATCTGCGGGATACTTGCAAGGGAAAAGGTCCCTATCACCACACCAAAGTGCAAGTCTCTGACAAAAGATCAGAGACGCGTACTGTGGGAAGACCTTTCAAGCAGGTTCACTATCCCAGAAACACACATGAAACGCGTCCGAGCGACATGCCTTGCTCTCCATGTGTCACGTGGAGGACCTTCAAGAGCGTTCTTGTCACGCGATGACGTGAACAAGAGTGAGACGCCCTTCACGAAGTTTCCATTCTTGACGCGGAAACATGGAACGCCTTTGTGGCTATGAAGACGACGGATGAATTTAAGGAGCAAAGTGCGGCGCACAAAGCAATCCAGGCACGAAACACTCACCCCCACAGACTCGGCACCGCTGGGTACGCGGCTAAATCCGCGCAATGGGAGGCGGAGGAGGAGAATCTATTTCCGATATCACACACCCGTTCCCTAACTCCGGTTAAAAGCGAGGGCAAAGTCTCTTCGATGGCGTCACTTTCCCAAACCCGCGGACCAGAAGTGTCCCAACGTGTGGTAAATATGTCGAACTACCTACTTGTTTATAAGTCCATAACTTCATAGTTACTATAATAACATGATGACCTCTTGCAGCGTGAATTGATTGCCCAAACTTCCGAAGGTTCCTTCCAAGAACACAGGGAGAGGGATATACTATCTACGGCCCTAGGAAACAAGGAGCACCTGGTCGCACGCGAGGCAAGGGGGTTAACGTACCTTGGGTACATGGATTCGCATGACGACTACTTCATGTATAGAAGTAGGAAGAGATCCAAGGCCGAGCACGACAATCGCTTGGAACCGCTAAGGCGTAATTTCAAAGACAGATAGCAAGTTTGCAGGATCAACTTAATCAAGTACTCCGCAACCAGTCGCAAGCCGCCCCTGTTATTGCGGGAACCAGTCCTCGACATCGGAGTAGTGTCGCGTCCACGCATAATTTTGAACATGACGACGACCAATTACCGATAGACCGCATCAAGGTAATGTACATCTATGGAATGCACCAAAGATAGACCTATAGGACGCCTTAGCTAATTACGTATCGTTTTGTAGGAGCCGACGGCCTGCAAGCTCCAACTGAGGTTAGTTGGGTCCATTCCTATTGAGGCTGGGCGGGGGATGGTGCATCCATACCAGAAGGAGCGATGCGGCCGCGGTGTCGGTGTGGCGCATGGTTACGCAAGGGTGGAGGTGGACATGGTACATCAACATTTCATGGCCGTCCCGCTGGACATTCGCCCGAACAAAGAGATCACAACACTAGGGGATGTCGTACACAGTTTTATCCAGTGGCTCAAGACGGACATCGTCCTGGACCCAGTAGTGCCGCAATCTTGACAGGACCATTCCTCTCCAATGGGACCCTCCATGACTCCACCTCATATTTCGCCTCAGAAGGCCACCTCATCGGTTCCCGTGGAGAAGACGCCGAAGGAACAAGAAAAGCGTGCTACCGTATCGGTTCCCGAGTCGTCTCGCAGGAAGACGCTGCCAATCGTTAAGGCCAAATCGAAATCGACGAACATTAAGCCGCCTCCCAAGTCCCGTAAGCACGGAAGTACTCCATCGAAACCGCAGTGCCCTAACGCACAATTAGCCCGCGCCGGATTTGGTTGTCAGGCTTTGCATGCCTGGTACCTGCGGAATACCGCACAGAAGGGGTGCGATACTGGAATCACCGTCGCATACAAGGATGAGCATTTCTTCAACGGGCCGGGCAACTTCGTCGTGGGCTTCAACGACTTATTCAACCTATTCAATCTCGAAGCCCTCGACGCCTCGCTTCTACGATGTTGGACACTGTAAGTGTGTACAATCAAGTTCTACATTCATGTAATACCGATAAATATCGCAACTCATTGCTTATGTATAGATACATGATGAAATATGCCCGGGAAGGGCGAGAACCGGTGGGTTTCCTCGACCCACACGTGGTATCTATGCAAACCATCGAAGCAGACGCGACCTTCGTCGAGAACTACATAACGGCGGCATTGCTTCTTCAGACTCGCAAGGACTACATACTGGTGCCCTACAACCAGGGGTAAGTGCTTCACTATTTGCTATTCAAATTTCATTTGTACTTAGGTTTAATAGTTATAGCGACATACATGAGTAGGTACCATCGGATCCTTTTAGTCATTATACCGGGAGGAACAACGTGATATATCTTGATTCCTAGTCGAAAGCGATCACGACTTGACGTTCGCAAGGAATACTCGACAAGTATGATCATTTCCTCCATACATAACTCTATTGTAGTCTTCCTTCGTTTGAAATGCCCGAGGATAACTTTTTTCAATTATGTAGTTCGTTCATCTCCTATGTTAGCCAACAAGGAAGATCTGATGGATCCAGCCCAACTAACACACACAGGGATGAAATTTCCTATGCGCGCTACAACACAATAATCCTATATATATCATACTTCATAAAATGTGTCTTCAATCGACTATACGTATATATGTAATTCTATTTTTGCAAAGCTTGACAAAAAAATGATGAGCTATGTGCATTCTACGTTTGCCATCATATGCAAACAAATCATTAGTGCTAAGATGAAGAATCCGAGGTTTGTCAATCTCGAAATAATTTTTTGTAATTGTAAATTCAAATATATATATCCTTACCATTTTTTCTTGACCTAGCGGCGGGGTTTGATAATAGATTTACATGGACTCGTTATGCAAGAGCTCGTGGAAGTTCGAGGCGCTATGCACCTTTATGTATCATTTTTGTACATGCTTGTTTTCGAGGGCATGGCTAGCAATTCCCGAGGTGGCCAAAAAGCGACAAACAATGTAGCTAGGATCGCTCACTACCACGACGGTTTTATGTTGAGGGCGGGCACAGAGCGGTTGCGTCGAGGATGGTCGAGTGGGGACGGTTTATTTAAAACCGGATAACCACTTATCACGGCGCGTGATAAGCATCACGATGTTGGATGTGGACGGTCGGATGGTTATCACAGGAACGACGGTTCAAAAACCGATGACGATTCCCAACCGCCTCGTGATGACGTCGTAGTAGCGTGGAGGAAGGGCGACGCTGCGTCGAGGATGGTCGAGGGGGGCGGGCCGCGGGCACGACGTGGAGGGACGCCGGGCGCTACGCCAGTGGAGAAACAGAGGTGTGCGGAGGGCGTGGCGCGGCGCATGAGGAGGCGTGGAGGGAGCCGGGAGGGGCGGCGGGCGGGTAAGGTCGCGACTCACGACGTTTAGTTTTAAGTCTGTTGGTGAATTGGTTGGGCCTAGGGTTAAATGGTTGCACTCAATTTGTTGGGCCTATATCAAAAAAATTATTGCAATTTTTGCTGGGCCTCGGGCTATAGCCTACCCTGCCCGAGGCCCAGATCTGCCCCTACTGGAAATGAGCCAAGAATACCCCCCCACCCAATCACAAGAATGTCGTGGAATAGACTATTTCCCTCGATCTTCTACCCCTCGAATAGGGATCCGAATCTAGGGTGTACTGCAGAAGATCACTGTTTAAATAGTAAAATTAGCCTGCATAAATAGTGCTCAGTGGTAGCACTGTAGTACATATTGTAGAGACATCAAAAATCTACTATAGCGAAGTCAGATCCGTTGTAGCGATTTTATTATTTTCTTGAGTACTGTAGCGCTTGATCTAGCTTGTTCATTTTGGATCAGAAGATGGAGAGAATGATCTAATAATGTATATCACTGTGCTCCTCTGCATTAGCCCATGCTAATGTAAAGCTCCGCTTCCCTCGAATAGGTCCAGGAAAGCATCTCATGAAAACCTTGCTAGAGAATATTTCCATTCCCTGTCTCTCTTTCACTATGAAAAGAAACAAAATTGGAGAAAAAATTGGTATTGGATTCAAGAAAAGGCATCGGAATCTGAATCACCAGCCGTCCAAAATCACATGGCATATCCTCCAATAATCCAATATATTTTATTTCGTTGTCACTTGCTCATGCGGTTAATTTGTTTGGGGTGAACAAGGATGGATTGGGACAGCTGGATTTCTTTTCTCCCTTTTTATCCCCCAGTTGGTTTTTATCCACTCTTTTCTGCCTTTTCAAAAGTGCTAATGAGATGCTACGACAAATATACATAGTGTATATTATTTTGCAATTCTATTATTAGAATTTAACATTAGTTAAAATTTTAGTTTACATTGATGCGTGTCCTATAGAGGATGACATAATTAATGTGATTTTTGCTTTTGGCAAACAGTGGCACAAATAATGTAGTGGGGATGACACCATATCACATAGCTGTCCTACAGATGGACCTAGTTTGCTGGCATTTTCCTAAAAAACAATATCTTCTAGGTGGATATTCGGAACCCCCATGTATATGCCATATATTGAAATGATGTCACTACCCTAATAAGACAAAGATCAAGGGGGCCAATTCTTATCCTCGATCGAAGGGGCACCCCTAAATCTCAACCATGATACGGTGTTTGTGATTGAAGCTTCTCTAATCATCAAGCTGTCATGGCATATATATATATATATATATACAGAAAATAAGGGTATATTCTACGAGGTGTGCGAAGAATACATTTTCTGTGACGAAATGTGTGACGATTATGTGAAAATTATTTGCAATGGAGGTTGTACTTTTATATGTGGTTGTAGTAGTGGTTGTTGAAACTTCAAGCTGCTAGAGGGTACAAAACCACATTGGAACTGTGTTCAAAATCACATTGGATGGCTGAAGAGTGCACTACAACGGTGTTCAAATGGTGAATTTCGTGATCACCCACCAAACATGTACGCAACATTAATATGATTAATTCTACCATCTAGCTAGAGAGCACTTTGTATCACATTTGTTGTATGCTCAAGCCAATGTTTGTTATGGTGTTTTGGTGCTACAAGTTGCACACATGCATAGCAACAAATGTACAACTCAACCAATGTGCACAGCACACAGTTCTGAGTTTCCAAAAAAACATAAAATGACCTGGCAAATGCGACAAAAAGAATAATGAATGAGAAATCAAAAGAGAATTGAAGCGCGATAAATCTAACCCCCAATGTTTACGAGAGAAAATTAAAAAGATAGCACGCCGTTACAATTCTATCAATATTAGCCAAAATGAAAATCTCAATCATATATGAGTATCCGAACAACTCATAACTTCAACGAAAAGCGATCCAAAATCCACGAATTGAACTATCAATTCTATAAAGATCTTCTTCTCTTAGCATATCTAACCAGTATATCTTATACATATCAATTGCCACTAACAGTTATCTCAGTAGTAAATATCAATATCTTCAATCAATTTTACCCGAATTTTTTTGCTTAAAGAACCTCGAGGCATATCTATTTGCACTAACTACAATAGCAAAACCCAACATCCTCAATCAATTTCTCCATAGAAATTTCGCTAAAAGAACCTTAAGGCCAATATTTTTTATTTTTTCTTCAAACCAAAAATAAGCACAGCACATTTTTTTACCACCTTCTAACGTAGACAAATAAACTGGTCACATGGTTTATGCGAATTTTTCTTAATTTATCGGTAATATTTATTTTCTAAACCGAATATTACACATAATTTCACTTACTGGCATACTCAGATGGAATAAAATGTAGAAAGCATATTTGAGCACAAATGTTTCCTACAAGTTGCAAACAGGCTTAGCAACATATAAAAAACTCAACCAACGCTGCACATCACACATTTATGAATTCGCAGGAAGCCTAAAACGACCTGGTAAATAGGTCGAAAAGAAAAAAAAATGAAATGAGATTAAAAAGAGTAGCGTGACAAATCTCCCTAAAAATTTTAAATGAGAGAATGAAAAGGATTGTGTGCCATTACGATTCAATCAATATACGCCAAAAAGGAAATATCATTCTCGTACGTATACGCATGCATGTTCGAACAGTTCAAATCATATTTAGTGGACGTCAATACGCAGATCTTCTTGTCGTAGCATAAGCACATCCAGCCAGCCAACCAAATCTCATACACATCTACTCTACGAATTAGCCAGTCCACAGTCCACAGCCAGCGCCAGCAAGGAGGAGCCTTTGATATCTAAGACTATCGCTAACAATTAATTCGATATAAGGAACCCAATATCTTCAATAAATTCCCCAGTGTATTTCGCTCAAAGAGCCTCACGCAAAGTTTTACTTATTTATCAATCAAACCCCAGATACGTATCAAAACACTACTTTTACCAGTATATTTGCTTTACCAGTATATTACTCTCTAAACCAAATGTATGCCGCGCAATTTTACTTATTATAATGCTTGAATAGATTAAAAAGAAAAAAAACATTAACAACTAGAAGTGTCTTGGCATAAACATTTCTTACAACTCATAGGTGACGTGAAAACTCGTCCTCGCCTCGTGTTAGCACACCCCCGAGATTCTCCTCCCCGCTCTCTCTCAATTAATTAATGCTCTTCCATTTCTTCTCGGCTCTATATATACCCGTCCCCTTCACCCTCCACCCGTTCCTATCCATCTCACACTTATCTTCTCTTCTTCTTGCGCACACAAGTTTATAAAGATTCGATTTTGCGGAGCTGTGGTGTATGCGCTATGGGGCTGGAGGTTGCGGAGATCGGCGTGGGCACGGATTTGAGCCTGGATCTGAAGATGTTCGCCTCCAGGAGCGTGGGGAGGGTCAAGGACGCGCCGGCGTCCGCCATGGACGACTGCATCCGGAGGCTGGAGGAGGAGAGGGGCAAGATCGAGGTGTTCAGGCGCGAGCTTCCGCTCTGCGCGCGTCTCCTCGCCGACGGTGAGAACTGAAAGCCTCTTCCATTGTTGTAGTTTTTTTCCTGTTCTTTTTTGTGTGTGTGTTTTCTTTTGGGGGGGCGTTTCTTGATGTGGTGGTGGTGTCTGTGCAGTGATTGATGTGATGAAGGAGGAGGCTGAGAAGAAGAAGGTTCATCGGGAGGAGGACGAGGAGGACCGCGACGCCGGTGACAAGAGCAAGTGGATGAGCACCGCGCAGCTGTGGACAGGCAATTCCGGCCGAGATGACGCCGATTCAGAGGTAGGATTCGGTGATTCACTGACTTCTGCTTGTTTGATGTCGATGGAGCGTTTATGATAGGATTCGAGGTTGCTTGGATTGTGAGATTGTGGGTTTTGATTGTGTTTGGGGGTCTAAAAAATTGAAGCTTTCCGATGGCAGAAGCAAGACAAGGAGAGGAGTTCATCCGAGGCGAATTCCCAAGGCGGAGGCGGGTTCGTGCCATTCAAGGCCGTGGGCTCCGGGGCGCCGGCGTTCGCGCCACCGTGCTTCAGGAAGTACGACAAGGCCTACGATGTGGGGATGCCGGATCTATCGTTGCTGTCGCCGGCACCGATCAAGAGCACTCCAGCTGCTACTACTGGCGCCGCCGACGAAAGCCGCTGCCAGGTTGCGGGATTTGCCCAAGCTGCAGCAAGAACTGCCGCGATGGCACCATCTGCCCCAAACCTTAACCTTCAGACTCAATCGCAGCAGCAGCAGCAGCAGCAGGCCAGGAAGGCTAGGCGGTGCTGGTCGCCGGAGTTGCACCGACAGTTCGTCGCTGCCTTGCAGCAACTCGGTGGCCCCCAAGGTGAGAACTGTTCAGATGTAGTAATTAATTATCATAGAAAAGAAGTATAAACATCAAATTAATGACTTCTTACATGATTGCTTCATGGCATGACTGCAGTTGCCACTCCAAAGCAAATCAGGGATCTGATGAAGGTGGATAGCCTGACCAATGACGAAGTGAAAAGCCATCTTCAGGTGAGCAATTCACCACTCTCAACACTGACTTCCATCCATCTCAATAACACTGATGATAACATTCGCTGCCGTGTACTAATATGAATTCTGTGTTTTTGATTGTTCAGAAGTACCGCCTGCACAACCAAAGGGCGCCTAGCTCCGCTGTCGTGAGCCAGCCGATTTTGTTTGTGAATCCGGCAGGACTCTGGATCCCTCCGGAGCAAAGCAGCTCCCAGTCAGGATCTCCCCAGGGACCCCTGCATTTCTCAACCTCGGGCGTAGCAGTCTCATCGGTAGCAACTGTCAGCTGTGAGGATGAAGATGGCAGATCTGAAAGCTATGGCTGGAAATGATCAAGAGGCTGCATCAATGTTCAGAGGTTTGGTGGATTGCGCAGCGATGTCAATAACATCTTCGGGGAGCCTTGAGGGGATTGTAGTATAGCTGTTTGTATACAGGGAGATGTAGCCTTGAGTGCTCGAGATGAAACTGATCGTGAGTCGGATTGTTGTTATATACATCGGAAAGAGATGATACCAATTACAATTTTGCGGCTTGTTAATTGGAAAGTTTTGGGCAGAGCTACAATTTTCGCCCTGAGAATTTACCCATATCCATTGTCAACTTTTTATTGATGACTATCTTCCATTTCAATCAAGTATACTGCAGTTGTTTTAGACTGTTGATTGAACCATGAAAGTCAGGTGCCGCAAGCCTGCAAGTAGACCCTGATTATTGCTCGCGTTTTTAGCAAAGGTGCATGTTTCTAGTTACGGATGTCAATGAGCATTCCAGTAGCATCAAGATCCAATTCAAAAAGGAAATCTTCGGATTCCAGCATTGAAGAGAAGCTTTGGATTCTCATCCTTTTGCTTGGACCCTGAGGAGGTGGTCCTGAATCCTGACCATAAGTACTTTGCCTGTCAAGAATCCATCGGTGACTCAGTGTTACTGTCAGCACCACAACACATAAAAAGGTCATTTGATCAAACTTATCAAGCAAAGCATGGCCCTCAAGAACAACTGTGTTTTTACCAACTCTTTAACTTTTTTTCCACCACATGTATATCAGATATAGGCTCTGAGATAATCACAAACCAAGAACCTGACTGATATGGTGCCGGAAAAGACGGCACTGCAGAGGAGTACACACCAAGAATCTCATGAGCTGTACATGCAGCATTGCATCTTCTTGACTCCGGCTATTTCTCACCTCGCAACCACGCTGCAAATGCGCATTCTTGGCATGCAGGTCTAGGCTGGGAACACCGCTACATTCTTGCGAGTTGGTGCTGCGTTTGCGAGGTTCCGAGAAGTCACATCCCATCTCGCCTCACCTCATCTTCTTCTCCTTCTGCATGCATGCCCTTGCCTGGGTTTGCTATTAATAATCTTGGCGTCCTTATCGTCGCGAGGCAAACAACTGCTACATGATCACTGGATTCTATCTATACTTATCCAGAGTTTCCTGTACTCTTGAGGCATTATTAGCATGCCGCGGCTTTGAACATGTCTCGGGCCAGCCTTCACTTGGCCATGCATGCCCTCACTTGCAGTGTTATCCTAGATTAGTCACTGATCTAATTGTGCAACATGTGTGTACCTGTTCTTTGTATGCCATCCTGGACAGTAAAATTTTGAAGTGAATCTCAATGCAAGTCGGTTAAACGAGGAGGTATCAGGAGTATTAGTTTCAGTCAGTGTTCAGTGTTCACCTTGGATCGCTGTAAAATGGTGAAAGATATAAGCACAGGGACAAAAAAAATGGGGTTGGAGCACACAGATGAGTTGCTGTTAGATCCTATGATGAACATGGAATCGTTCTTGGATGCGCGGCCGAATATTCCTCGATCTTTCTGTCTGTCGCTCTCTGGAGGATGGAGACAGCCCAATGTTGAACAATGAGAAGCTGATTGGTATATTCTTGTCGGTGCTGACTCAGGAACGGGTTTGTTCTTCTGCAAAAGGACTAACCTTTTTTCCCTCCTTGCATGCGCTAGCTTGTTTTTTCTTTGATGACGACCATGATCACCTGCATTGCTGAATTTTTCCACACCGTTAGCCTTTTCCCCCAATCTCAATGATGTCGTAGCTGTGTTCAAATTCAGAACTCATTCGTCCTGCATCTAGCTGGGCCGCGGCTCCGGAAACAAAACTCAGCAACTCTCGCTGGAGCAGGCAGCCCAATCTCGCAAACGAAGCGCTTAATTAAACTTGAGACCCATGCATGGGCTGTCAGAGCCCAGTCAAGGTGCAGAGTCAGAGCATGACGTCAGACCACAGCGGTTAGGCTGGGCCGAATGGGTATCCAATGGAACGCACCAAGAAGAAGAACGAGACTCCGTTTCAGGGTTTCAGCAAGCACTGCAGTACTGATGGCTCTGAATCTCTGATCGTCTGATGTTCTTGGACAGAGGCTCCATGTAATGATGCAAGGTTGGTCTGGCCCGGTGTTCAATACCTACTAACCCGAGCATCAACGATCAAAGCTTTTTCCCGTTTAGCAGCAAGCAATGGTGCAGAGGCAGCATGCACGTTAATCATAATTAAGCTTTAATCGAATCACATTCGTCGGCGGTAATAACTGTAGGTACAGCCGAGTGTCATGTGTTGGATGGATCACGAGGAAAGGCGGTCGATGAGCAGCACACATTCACATGTCATGTGTGAAGTGTGGGCTACTGGAACAGTAGAGCTGGAGGCCGCTGGCTCTGGCTGGTTGCCGCTGCCTCGGATTTCGCGTACGCGGAACAGCTGTCTGCCGTGCCTCGGATTTCGCGTACGCGCACCAGCTGTCTGCCGTGCCGCGGCCACGCACAAATCATGCCCCTGATTCACCCATTGTTTCTTGGGCGAGACAGGACACTGCTTCTTCCTGCTTTCCTTCTTCACATGCATGTTTCAGGGATTGATGCAGCAAATTGTTCACTACTACTACTACGCAGCTAACTTTTAACCTAATCGATCGAGGAAATCTGTTATTCTCAATGCATCTTTCGAGTTTCGACCTCTGCACTGCATTGTTTTCACTTCACGTCGTGTAGATGATTAGGTGAAATTTGTAACGGCCCATTTGGCAAACAGGGTGTACTTAAATGGTATCAAATACGCTTACATGACAGTTAAAAAGTATTAATTTGATTAAATTATGGTTTAATGGCTATTTTGCAGCAACAATATAGGCATCTTAAGACAAAGTTTTGACTTGCATTCATAATAACCAAAGATTTTCACAGGAAAGAATGTGTCCTACAGTCTTCTCACATATCTTCTGATGAAAATTTAGCAAGATTGAGTACACAACATACTCAGCAAGTCACATAGAAAAGCTATCTAATTACATTTCAGGAATTCAATTGATTATTGAGGGTTTACCTTATCAGGCATATGCGAATGCATTTTGAGTTTAAAGTAGTTTATCTTTAAATCAATAAAATCATACTAATATAACCTCATGGTTTTATTCAACAATAACAATTATTATCTTAATATCTCAAAATCTCTACTTATACCTTATATATTGGAATTACCCATGAACACAACTTCATTAACCGGAAGCACGGCATATCCGAATACCATCGATTATACTCTGAATAATTGCCCAACTAATACGGGGTGTCCGATCTTCTTGACGTGGGATCGCAGATAACTTGCACACTTGACTTGACAAATCGTAGTTGCTAACCTGATGTCAATGCATGAACTTGCAACTCTTTATTTTGTTCAATCTCACATGTACTCCACCCAACCACCAAATGGAGTTTTACCGATCCCTCAATTCCCAACGGAAAGATAGAACAGTCTTTGGAAGAAAACACCCTATTCCCCCTTCAAGTCGTCGGCATTCACCAAACCTTTTTGAAAGAATCAAGCATTGATGTAAAAAATAATCAATATCTTTAATCGTGGCCTGAGATTTACAATAGGGCTCTACCCCTCAATATATAAGGTTGCTCTCCACCCCTATGGTGGCCAAAAGGCCCTACTCCTAGTCTAATTAAGAATTAGAGTTCCCACTCCAATTCAACACAACATAAAACAAAAAAGAAAAATCTAATTTTACAACCATCACATTGTTTCGGGCTTGAAGTTATCTTTCTATCAAGCATAAGAACACACAAATCGGACTCTATTTGTAAAAGTTATAGGCTTTTTAATTGGGACTACGCTGCTAATTCCAAATCCGAAGTTGATGCTGATTCCGAATCCGAATTAAATCTAAACATTCCAAACTTCAATTTCCTTGATTGAAATGATATGAATTCGTGTGAAACTTGAGGAATGGACTCTTGTAAACCTTCAAAAATTTATGGCATAGTTGGATATTGTAACAGCTCAAAATCCCTAAGTTGGATTAGTTAAGCATCTACTACGCATTTATGAAATTTTGGACCTTTTTAAAATATTTTTGTTGGAAAGAAATAGGTTACAACCTGACTTTTCAAAACCTATAAATGAAATTTCTAAAACAAAATAAAAGTTTATCAAGATTTTGCAAACTTAGTTCAGAGTGGAGTATAAACCCTATGTTGAAAATCCTTTGATTTTGAAGACTAAAAATCCAATACTCCTTTTCTCATTCAAAAAGTCTAATTTGGATTTGAATCAAAACTAAAAAGGTTTCAAATATGGGGATGTTTATTTTGGAATTTCAAATTATCAATAGTAAAACCTCTTATGCTCCTAGAATGCTTGAGGTACTTTAAAAAAGATTCTCAAAATTCAATTTGCAAATGTACTTTCTTTATCTCATAAATACAAATTGTCGTTCATTCTAAAAATATAGTAATACCCATAGCGGAGAATATTTTAGATGGATTCAAACGTATCTTATTTGATTGTTTGTAACTTTATGGAATTTTTGGATGTTATTTGGTACCTTATTTTACTTGTGTGCTCTATTTGAATTTGAGTTTAAAATACAAATAAATCATGTGGCAGTGCCTGGAATTTTGTTTCATAGGTTCTACCTCAAATTCAAAACCCCTCTCTTGGGGCATGGCCCACTGTATCTCCCCTTTGGGCTGGTCCATCTTTCCTCCTGGACATAGCCCACCTATTCTTAGCCTTCTTCCCCCGTCCCACCTCCCTCCCCTTTTTCGACTAGCCTGGCACAACTCTTTCCCCTACCCCCTTCTTCCCTCCCGGATCAGCCCCCGAGCACACCCCATGCAGCGCCCTGCCGCCGCACCTGCTCCCTTTGACTTCAGCACCCTCCCTAGACCGCCCACTTGCTCCACCCGCTGAAGTCGCCGCACCGTCCCGTCCCGTCGATCTTCCGATCCCTCATGCTGCACAAGTACATGCGCCGCCCCACCTGCTCTCCCTCTCCACGTCCACACCGCGTCATTCCGCGTCACCCTATCGCCCTCGCCACCTGCTCGGCGACCTCCCCTACCCTATCGCATCATGCCCGTCTCTAGCTCCTGTCCTCACCGCGCTATGATGCTAGCACCCTGCCATCACCAGTCGCTCGATTTCGACCAGCTCTCAATTTTGACCACCCCCTCTATTTCAACCAATCGACCACCCCCTCGATTTCAACCAACTGCTCATTTTGACCAGCCTTTGGAGTTCGACCAGCCACTCGTTTTGATCAGCCGCTCGATTCGACAACCCACTCGTTTCGACCGACCTCTGGATTTTGACCAGAACCACTCATTTCAACCACCCACTCGGTCCGACCAGACCCTCCGGCCAGGTTCGACCAGACCCTCCGACCAAGTTCGACCAGGCCCGCCTGTCAGCCACCTCCTTACCTGGTCACTATCCTCCTCACCGAGCCCATGCTGCCAGCGCTCGCGTGCGTCATCTCCGCTGCAAAGTCGTCGCCCTAGCTCGAATCCCGCACCTTTTTCTCTCCGGACGCGTGCGCATTAAATTGCCCGTCCTTTGCTGCACCCACCCCTCTGTTCTTTCTCCTCCCCACCTGCTCCCGTCTCATCCCTGTTGAAATATCTAGACCCGCCATTATGAGTTAATAGAGTGTTTTGGTGATTAATGACAAATCTAATTGTGAGACTAGCTCTTTTGTCAAGTATTATCTTGTGTAGACTCATTTAGATATAAAGATGAAATTCAACGAGGTATGCATTCGACTTATACTCTTATATAATGTTGCATTCTTCGGATCCAAAATATAGAAAGAACTCCACCATAAGTATATATTGAATATGTGCGTATGTTTTCTTTACACATATGTGTATGCACACGTTTAGGGAGAGCTCATGCTATATTTTGAGGTTTCATTAGTATTGATCTATATTCCGTTTTCCACATATATTTGGGATCTTTACTTTGAAACATATCCGTTTGAGTATATAGAACTTGTGTAGTTCTTACATACTCATGTTGTGAGTATATGTAACTTGTGTAGTTCATATATACTCACGTTGTGTTACATTAATCTTAAATCAAATTTATGTGATTGAAGTGGTTATCATCAATTACCAAAGAGGGAATGATTGAGGTATCTTGTCCCTCCATTATGAGTTAATGGTATGGTGTGGTAATTAATGATAATCATATTGTGGAACTAACATTTTTCATGAGTTGGATGAATAGGTTATGTTCCAGGATGATGAAGACTTGGGATGATCATGAGTTGATCATCAAGTCAAGAGCTTGGTGTAAATGATGCATCATGAGTTGATGCTTATCAAGAAGAGATGATCATGAGTTGATCATCAAGACAAGAGAAGACCCATCATGTGTTGATGGAGGTCAAGCAAAGGATCATCATGCGTTGATGATTATCGAGTTAATGACCCGGACTTGAAGTGATGATGCGCGTCATCAAGCTTCAAGAAGATGCAAGGCAAATGTATGACTAGCTAGGGCTAAGGATGTGTTCTTAGTCTTTTACCAGTCTTGGTGTTTGGTTGGAAGACCGGATTGCTAGTATAGGTTACCGTACTATTAAGAGGGGTCTTAACTAGTAGTTTGAGTTGGTCATGTGTTGATAGCTCAATATGGTTGCTCTAGCTCATCTAGACATGATGCTATTTATTTGCGAATGTGTTTTGCAAATAGTCGAAGCAGCATGTGACTTAAGTTTGCAAATGTGTTTTGCAAATGGTGTAAGTCCGTGTACCTTGTTCCTTGTGATGAGTATTCTAAAATGTTGGCAAATGTGTTTTGCAACTAGCTGAGAATATCATCTTTTAACCTTGTTGGAATTGTACTCAAATGAGCGAATGTGTTTCGTCATTTGATGTGAAGCAAATGTGTTTTGCTTGTGTAGTCTGCCGGTCAGACCGCCGGTGTGGACCGGTCTGACCGGTGGACAATTGGTCGGACCGGCCATATGTTGGCGGTCGGATCGATTTCCTTTGACTTGGAATCTATGTCCAAAGTTTCGCCCTTGTGAAAACCGAACTTTCGATGTGAGGAAATTCTAAGGTTCGTGCAGAACGATTATTCCAGAGAGCGCCCGTTTTGGGACTTAGCCAAATTTCCATCGGACGGACCGGATCGCGGCGGATCGACGATGAAGGGCGGTCCGACCATTGCATGGCGGTCCGACCGGCCGAAGGCCCAACGGCTAGTTTTCTAGCCGTTGGCGCATCGGGCGGTCCGACGGCCATTGGTTGGCAGTCAGACCGACCCTATGCTGATTTGTGGGACTCTTCTCCCAACGGCTAGTTTTTGTGTGTGAGCTATATATATCCACCTTGGCCGGTTGGGAGAGGTTGTTGGTGATATTGTGAACATCCTTTGAGCCTCTTGAGCTAAGAGCAAGACTCTCATCTCTTATGTGCATGTGTTGCACTTGGTGAGCTTGGAGAGTAAACCATAAGTGCATTTGTTGCCTTAGGTAGTGGATTGTGTATCCACATGAGCGTTGACACTTGATTAGTTCAAGTAAAAGTTTGGATTTGTTACCCTTGGTGTTTGCGGACACCTAGACGGCGTGGAGGCGTCGTGCGCGGTGATCTTCTCAAGAAGTTTGTGAGAAGGCCCGGCGTGTTTGTGAGTGGTTTGGTGCTCGCCATCTCCGGAGTGGAGGAAGATCAACCCTAGTGGAGCGAGGTGTTGGTTCGTGTCGGTGTTTTAGAACCGATCTTACGTAAAGATTGTTTGATTCGGGGGGTCTCCTAGAGATGAAATCACGCAGAGCGATTGACACGGGATTTTTATACAGGTTCAGGCCTTCTCCAGGGAGAATAACAACCCTACTCCTGTGTGTGTGTGGTATTGACTGTATTCTCGACAATCAAGCTAGAAACTAAGACTATTACAAAGAACAGTACTTGTATCTCTCCTTGATTGTCCTCGATTGGCTCTTCTTTTTCTTTCTCCATTGGTCCTTCTTATTGATGCCTTTATATAGTCGTGAAGGAGTAGCCGTTTTCCCCTGCTGAAGAGGCGCCTAATCAAGCCAGTAATGGGCACATGATGGCAGTAATTACCGGCGTAGTGGCTCCTTCACGCCGTTTGGCAGTTATCTTTTAGAGGTAATGGGGTATTTAAGCACTATTACTGCGCAGAATAATAGTGCATGTGGACCGTCTGGATTCTTTAATCAATTGGACCCACTCGCTTGTATGTTTTATTGATTTAAGGTGGTTGTGGTTGACTTGGTCGTAGCAGGACTTACGACTGGGTACAAGTCGTAGCAGAACTTACGACTGGATAATAGTTGTAGAAGGACTTACGACTAGGTACAGGTCGTAGCAAAACTTACGACTGGACAATAGTCGTAGAAGGACTTACGACTGGGTAATGGTTGTAGCAAAACTTACAACTAGACAATAGTCGTAGAAGGACTTACGACTGGGTAATGGTCGTAGAAGGACTTACGACCAGGTAGTGGTCGTAAAAGGACTTACGACCATGACATAGTCGTAGTAAGACTTACGACTATGGGGGTGATTGTAGGAGAACTTACAATCACTTGGTAGATCACTCCCTTATAAATATAAGGGGTACTTCTGGGGACTATGTGACATCATATTTACCCATAATAAGAATTACAGATAAAAGATAAAATGAGATTTATCAGATCCTCGTCAGTTCGGTTTGGAACCAGTCCAAGTGTTGGACTTACCTCGGAGGTGTTGGCTTAATTAGTGGAGCCGGTCCAATGTGGTTGGGCTTACCTCAACGTGGATTAGGGGAGACCGGCAAGTTTTCGAACACCACGGTAAAACATAATCGTGTCATCTTGTTTTTACTTGTGCTTTACTTTGAGCAATTTACATTACATGCTTTAATTGCTTATATATTATTGTGTGATTGCTCTCTTGTATCGTTGGTGCACTTAGGGAAGCCTAGTTGATTTATGTTTTAATTGTGCAAAACCAATTGTTATTAGCTTCCGCATTATATATTGGTTTAGAGCCGAAAGAATTTTTAAAATCGCATATTCACCCCCCTTTAGTCGGCCACCTCAATCTTACACCTGTTGCGACGCCCATGCTTAGCCCCGGCCCTCCTCCTCCTTCTATAAATGGAGCACCAGGGATCCCTCACCCTTTCTCGCGCTCTTCGTCCGTAGCCTATAAAAGCCACCCCTCACCCTCCTATCTCGTTCCACCATCACCAAGCTCCCCTCTCCATCCTCCCTTCTCTCTAAGCTCAAGGGAACTCCAAGACCCGAAGGTTAAGCTCTAGCGTTGGCCGCACCGCCGCAAGTACCTCCCCGGTCGCACCGAAGAACTTGGGCCTCCCACTTCATGTCTTTTGCACCACTTCAATGTCATCTTGCTACATCTCACCTCTTTTATCCCTCTTTGTAGCCGTAGCACCAGAAACACGAAGCGTCTTCTTCATATCCAGCTACCTCCTTCATGTTGAAGCACCGCTGTCACCCTTTAATGGCGCCGGCTTCTTCTTACCTTCTACGACCACCTTCTTAGACCATCTCGGCCACTCCCCACCGTCAATAAGAGCGCAGTGAGTTTCCTGGAGGTCCTTTAAATGTTTTCCCCCAGTTCTTGTTGATCTCATCGCCTTACAGCGTGTTGTCGTCGTGCATGTTGCACCGCCACCGCGTTTGGACCTCGCCGTTGCTAAAGATAAAGACCCTTGGTCCCCGCGCTAACCACCTCGCATCGCATAAAAGCCCAGGAGGTATGATCCGGCACCAGCTTGCCCCGCGAAGGCCTCTGCGTCGAGTGCCAGTGGCACTAGTGCACGCCTCCTCCGCCTCTGCCCCTCTCCGGCGAGCCTCCGACCACCGCAGCCGGTGAGACCAACACCGAAAGGTAGCCTGTGACCTCTTCGTCCCATTTTGCTACTCCCCGAGCTCCTTTCGACCATATCGTGCAGTCGAACCTCATTTCAACCAGGTCTACGGGCATGTCTATGACCAGGTCCACGACCATGTCTACGACTAGGTCCACGACCACGTAGTCACGTAGTCAAAACTCTTTTCCGACCAAGTAGTCAAAACATCCTCCCGACCATTTGTAGTCGAAACCCCTTCCGACCAGGTAGTCGAAACCCCCTTCCGACTACCTGTATTTGAAACCTCCTTCCAACCATCTGTAGTTGAAGCCTCTTCCGATCGGGTAGTCGAAACCTCCTTCCGACCAGGTAGTTGAAGCCTCCTTCCGACCACCTATAGTTAAAACCTTATTCCGACCACGGGTAGTCGAACCTTCTTCCAACCATGTTGTAGTCGAACCTCCTTGGTTCAGTATTCGAAGCCAGCAATACTCGAAACGAACAAGTACTCAAAGCCAACAGTATCCGAAACCTATTTGTTGCATTTTCCCTTCCGATAGAAAAGATTTAGGGTATAACTTTCACATACGAACTCCAAATCGAAAAATTCTTATTAAATCATGATATACCTTCTATATTAATTTCATAATTTTTGGATACTTTTGGAATTTTGGTGTTTATTCAGTATTTTCGCTTTGTCGGTACTTGTCGCTAGATGACGATGATTCGGGAGTGCGACGGATATGATCTTGTGAATGCCTAGAGTACCAGCAAACAAAGGCAAGCACTCATTCCGTTCATGCATGTTGATCCTATTACATTAAAAATTATTATCTTGTTTTGCAACTGTATGTATGCATGCTTTATTTGTCAAATTATGTTTGCGATTAGAGGTAGTTAATCCTATTGCATGAATTCCCTAAAATTGTTTATCCCCTACCACGAGCCTAAGTTAATAATTTTGCTGGTGAATTAGAACCCGAGGATGTTATATGGTCTATTTATGTTTATTCGGTGTCATGCTTAGCTTCCGGTGGATTGGGCAGTTGTCGACTTTGTTGATGACGTTGATCACATAAATTATTTTTATTATGTTATATCCAGCACCCGGTGCTATTATATTTGGAAAGCTAAAAATAAAAATAAAACAATTTGAACTTGGACAAATGGTATGTATGGTGTGATTATCGGGTGTGAATGGTTTATGCCCAAGTCAGTAAGGACCGAATTACTTGTGTCACTGATGCAAGCACTTTTATGTGCATCCACATGAGGGCATGTGAGAACCCTCTTGGCTTAGTACTTTAGCATGTGTTATCTCCGAGTCGCAGAAGGTTGTGTGTGTTGTGTTAAAAAAATATTATGTGTATGATGGGTGTGCGGGAGTGGGTTTTGTCTAGATTCTCCACACCGAGAGGCATCGGTGGTTGTCCTAGGCTTTACCCCAAGGGATAGTTGACCTAGGCTTTATTGATGATTCTGACACAATGTATGGGTTTCCATCCATACGAACAATTCGTAGTTAATGCATTATATTAAAAAACGTCTCGTAGGACTTAACTTTGCCAGCATACCTAAGGAAGTGTGCTAAATAGCTTGGCAAAAGGAGCGGTCCGACATATGGGTAAAGTTACACCCCTGTAGGGTTTAATCTACTCGAGTAGCAACGTTCTCGGTTATGTCAATGCTTGGTTAGGTCGTGCAAGAATTAAACTCAATATTTTAGAATTTTAAACTTAAAACTTGATGGGTAGTATTGAGAGTGGTTCTCATGCTATGTTTGTGTGCTGTAGAGAAAGCCACCTGTAGATGTTCTATTGGTGTCTAATGTTAATTACTCATTGTTATTTGAAGTATTAAAAATATTTGCTAACTTGCAATTTGAATCTACTACTTGTATTCAATTGAAAGATTGCTTTGTGCTGAAAATAAGCCCACAACCTTCTCCTTTGAGCAGAGCTTGCATGTAGCTATGTATAGGCTTGGTAAAGTTTTGCGGAGTACATTCATGTACTCACTGTTTACTTTCATTTACTAATCTGGACAACAGGTATCGAGTTTGAATTGGGTAAGAAAGATTGCGCATGAATATCGATTTGCTATGGTTTGAACCCAATCGGTTGCCTTGTGGGTTATGGCAAACTATTGGGACTTTATTTGTGATTAATTCATGTTTTATTTATGCTATTATCCGTTTTTCGTTGTGTTCTTGTTGTTTCATCTTGTTATTTGGCCGGTCGGCCATCTTGTATGAAAATGAACCTTGTAGGTTCAATATGTTGTAAATTATGAAGTTTCAATATTGTAAGAACTTGTGTTTGGATTGATATTGATGTTTGTGATGGTGTATATGTACCGCTCCTGGGAGGTACATAATACATCAAGAGTGGGATATTTGATTTGTAATGCCAGAACCAATCAGATGGTTAAGTATTATAAGTTAAATACCCCGCGTTCTCACAGATATTCTCCCAAGATGTCGTACAAGCCACGGACTTGTCAACTCTCGCGCGTCGGTTGGTCTGAATATGCAGCATGCACTCCAATAGCCATAACTTTATGTAGAAAGCTCTAAATCACACGCCATTTGATCTGTTGGAAAGTAGACTTGATAAATTTCACACACACACACACACACACACACACACACACACACACACACACACACACACATATATATATATATATATATATATATATATATATATATATATATATATATATGCATGCTAGATCTTTCCGAGTTGCTGCGAAGATCGTCGTGAACTTCAAGATTACTATAGCGACATCTGTTGTTCGTCTCATGCGCCCCTACCTCCCATGGTTTGCGTGCTATTTTTGCAAGCATCAAAACACCCCAAGAAGCATCGTGTTCTTGATCTTCCCATAAATCTTCTGCTTCAAACCCAACAACAAGCGATGACCCGCTATTAGGTAGTATAATATTCTCAACTAAATTAAAAGAAAATTTAGGAACATATTCACGTGTTGGTTAAGCTTCTTTGCACATTCTTCACCCATGAGCTTCTCTTGTTTTTCAACTCTTTTAGTAAGCTCATATTGTTTTGAAGTACTTGATGAATTGAAGACACTATGGAACAACATAGCTATGGATGTTCGCATCACCAACTTTACTCACAAGATACCTCAAACTCATACTATCAAGCTATATCACGTAACACGATAGCGTGCGACTGAGTTGAGATAACAAATCATTTTTACTACTCAACCTTTCTAGTCTCTACCCGGTAGGTTCAAGGTCAATACAGTCATTAGGAAACCACCAACCAATAGTGGAGTGTGTGGTCTGATGCTGGCTGGTCCATACCATTGTATAGTTCAGCGAGTGCCCTGATCGGCCCACTCCTAACTCGCCCCCATTCAGCGATCGCTCTATAAAAAAGAGCAATTGACATCCTGTAGGTATTCAATTGGAAGAGCAGTGTACTAAGCCAAGTTGGATATACCAAACCCATGGTTGAGCGAGATCTGTGTCTGTTATTTGGCACAAGGTTCTTGTCGTTACCTGTCTCTAGTGAGAAAATGGACCAAGACCAACACGTGATTGTTCACCTGCTTGGTCTCATATTCGACTCACTTTTGTCAAGTATCTTGAGTTGTCTATCCTCTTGGTCTTAGTCCTCAACTCTTCACTAAAACCATTGGCGGATAGCCAAAAACCTTTTCCAGAATTTATAAACGTATTGTGTGACAACGCCGAACAATTGTTATTTATTTATGTATAATAAACTTGTCAAGATGAATATGGCCTACAAGAGAACATGTGAGCTTGTATGTGGGTGATATGATTTATCTACTCATCGTGACATTCAAAAAGTACTATTTCGGTAAAGAAATAATTGGCATAAATACGATAATAAAAGTAATAATATAGCTACATGAAATATAAGCTTAAAATGATCAAATGTATGCAACTTGCCTCCACATCCGCAGTCCTTGACTGGACTTTCTTTTCTTGCGTCTCGATCATCTCCTTATGTGGCTCGAGCAATAATCTTCGGCTCTAACGTAGGTAGAAAAAATCTAATAAATAAATTCAGACTCAACAAGAGGTGAGCTGGGAACAAAATGAATGAAATAAATTCGGAAAGAATTCGCAAAAGACTCTAAGACTCTTTCGGCTCAGGAAACAGAATGTCAAAAGAGAAAAACATAAAATGAGCTAGACTTTCCGAATTAGGCAAAAAAAAAACTCAGAACTCAACCCAAATTCAAACAAATTTTGAAATTTTGGGTCTTTTAAAAAATGACACTCTGTTTTCCTGGAGAGCAAAAAAAGGCATCGAGGAGTATTCCCATAGTTAAAGGAGGGAAGAAAGGGCTGCCTCCGGCCGTTACACGTCGCCCGGAAAACGTCGTCCGTCCGATCGCCTCCACCCGCCATGCCGGCCTTGGATTCGCCCATGCGCTTCGTGGGAAGGAAAGGCGCTGGCGTGCCCACACCGCGCCTCCACGTCTTGCGTCGGTTCCGTCGATCCCTAGCTTTCGCTCTTTGCTTCCTCTCCTTATCCTCTCTTGCGCCGCCTTTTTCTTCTCCGTCGTCTGCTCTCCCGTGCGCGACAGCGCTTGCCTCCGGCCCCTTGCCCGCTTCCTTCTTCCCGAGCATCTCGTCGGCACTACCTCGCCGCCATTGAATCTTATCTACCATTTGTTCGCCCCTCCGTGCTCAAGTTCCTGATGTGGGCCGTGTTCCTCACCTGGGCCGCGGGGATCTTCTTCTACCCCACCAAGCCCGCGCATGCGGTGTTGAGGAAGTGGCTGGAGGTCACCAAGCAGTCCCTGTTCGGCATCCCCAAGCAGTCCTTGTTCCCCATCCATTTCCGTCTCAGAATCCGGCGCTTGCCGTCCCCATCCCAGCTGGATCTCCGGGGTTGAGCCATCTTGATGGTTCTTGGGATCCGGAGGGCGAGGAGGAGTTCACGGCGATGAACAGGCTAACGTCGGGGCTCCACCAACTGCGGAGGTCGCCATGGGAGGTGGTGTGGTCGGCGCTGCTCTCCTGCGGCCTGGTGCTCTTCTCGCAATCGCCGTGGCCATGGTGCCCCACCTCTTCCCCTCCCTCTCCCTCCTCGCCATGCTCTCCTTCCTAGAGACACAGACCTGAATTGCATTTTTTTATTCTTGTGCTCCTTACCTTTCACAAACAATTTCATCAGCTTTTTTTGTTCATTGAAAATTGCGTGTGCTGCTTGGTGTTTGTAGTGTCCTCAGTGTCCATTTGACAAACTCAAAGTCATTAGTTGCCATCACTAGGGTAATTTCATATATTCAACAGGAGAAGAACGTTAGTATGTAATATATTCGTTTCCCAGGTATTTGACCTTAACAAACTGCATTGATATATCAATAAGGCCATTGATGACAGCTGGATGCACATAGTGATGAATTTATAGTGATCAATTAGATACTTTTTTACGTAATGATGACAGAAGATCCGCACCCATTTCATAGTTTATGGCACACTCAGTAGGACGTGTATCATGTTTGGTTCGTTTGTTATCTTTTCTATTACACCTTTTGCCCACGTGTGATGCACTTTTATTATATAACAGTAGATTGCCTCTGTGGGAATAGGTTTCATATTTTTCCTTTGGCCCTAGCAAGCTATGGTTCATAACCATACATTAGTCATTTTATTTTCATTGCTTTTCACTTTGTCATGTTGTTGAATGTAAGGGATCATATTAGAGGTTTCTCTCTTTTCTGGAAAATTGTTTTTTTTTCAAATAAGTAGGATTGCTATTACATTTTTTTGGGGTCAAATGCAGTGGTTAGGAAGTCGTTGAGCATGCAGCTGAGTTAATACAGAAAGGGCTAGCCTATGTGGATCACCAGGTTTTCCCCTCTCCTTTTTTATTACAAACTTACATGTAGGTCCGTGTTACAAAGAGGAAAAAGAACATTTATATCGAGTCCTTGAGAAATAGATTGTGTGCATGCTGACTGGTGTATGCTTGCCAGACCACACAACAAGTCAGGGAATATAGGGAAAGGAATATTAATAGTCCATGGAGTGATAAACCTATTGAAGAGTCATTAAAATTATTTGAAGACATGCAACACGGGTTGATTGCTGAGGGTGCATCAACTCTCCGAATGAAACAGGACATGCAGAATGATAACAAAAACATGTCTGACTTTATAGCATATAGAATAAAAGTAAGAAAACTCAATTGATCGCTCATCGTTTGATTTCCTATTGCTGTGAATGTTGTCAAATTATTACTGAGTATAGATTTCTTAAGAAGATATACATTAAGGATGCTTTCCCCATAATCTCATTAACCTATAGAAGTTTCACTGGTTTAACTTTTCACTAATTTTCAGGTGATGTCAAATATTCAGCAGTTGGTCTTTCGCTACTGGAACTGCAGTACTTTCAACATGCGTTTTGCAAATGCCTACATTAGGGAGGAATAAAATGGTAAGCACAGATTGTTTAGGAACGCAGGAACCCCATTTGATTTGTACATTGAAGAAATCCTTGGAAGATCCGCATCCTCAAGAGACCACGTTTTATCAAACATCTGGGGTGTCAGCATTACTGAATCGACAATATGGTAAGTCCGCAAAATTCCACAAGTATACTGTGTTAGACTTATGTACTATTTTTTCAACTCTGGAAATTCTGCTAGGAGTACATCTGAATCACTACCGCATTTCAACACGACTTATATTCTGCACTGTGCCTGTTCCAAATTTAGCTCAAAATACTTTCCGAAACGAATAGTGCTAGGCTGTAGTAAACACTAAACGGTGCTCAGGTCTGCGCATGCTCCTAAAATTGCAGTTAGAAAGGTCAAATTTATAGTTCTAAGAAGTCTGGCCATTGTGAAGAATATTATTTCGCAGCAGCTTGGATGTGCAACAGAATTAACTATATATGGTATACTTGTGCTAATTGAAATCAGTAATATATATACCTCTTATGTTTACAAGTTACACTAATATTCTTTGCGATCTGCTCCACTCACGAAGCATTGGAATCGAACATAATATTGGTATCGCTGAAGTCAATTTCTTCTAGGGGTGAATCTGGTGAGACGGTTACCTGTTTACATCCACTATTGACATGTAACTATAGATCAACGGTAATTAGGTGTTTTTTTTCCTTGCGATTCATGATATAGCTAACATTTTCTGTTCTTGATTTCTGATAATGCCAGTATTCAGAACTCTCAAGACGCTCTGTACTTCATAGAGAAATTAGCACTTAGCAGAATGTTTACGGTTTCTCCTCTCTCTTTCATCTAGCCCTCTCCTCCACCCATCAAATTTTGCTATATCTTCCAGTATATGTTATTAAACTACGCTTAATATTTGTAGGTCCCAAAGAATACCCGTGTGCTGATTAAGAGCATGAAACGGTGGACCACATTGGCGCAGGTTATTCAGCTGCTAAATTCTAATTTTATTCATTTATGTTGATTCTGCGTCGTTAAAGAGGACCACATTGACGCAGGTTATTCAACTGCTAAATTCTAATTTTATTCATTTATGTTGATTCTGCGTTATTAAAGTACAGTGTACATGGCTATTTATCATTGGAACAGTGTATCTAACTTTAGTACTATCAGGTGTCATGTATGCTTTAGTAGGCAAACGATTATTTCATAAAAGAAATGCAAACAAATTATGATCTTGCAACCGCCCTTCACATTTTGTCCCTGAATAAATAAATAGAGTCAGAGAGTTATTTGGAATGTCGCAGCTATTCTTTCTGGACTGTTTGTTTCCTCAGTAAATATTCTCAACCCGCACCATTCTATATAATCTCTCTCTCTTTGCGGAACTAGCTAAACTGCCTATACAAACTTACAGATATTTTGCTATCATGTATAATGGAAAATTGATATATGGCAAATTGTCTTTTATTGTCTTTGGATGAGCGATGAATGTTGGATTCGTTTTTTGTGACCGGAAGTGAGGCTTTGTTGATTCCAGATTTTGAAATATTTAAATACGAGCATCTTCACATTGTAAGATGAACGATACTTCTCTATATGTTTTCCTTACTATAGGACGTGTTGGTTTTGGTTTGGATTTGTTGGAATTTATCTTCGCACAGGAACGCAAGATCGCTAGAGTGACGGCTGTTTCGGCTTAGGTGCCTATTTTTCTAATTTCTTTGGCGATCATTTTATTTCATGCTTCTATTCATTATACTTATATACTTCTTTATACGTATTGTATATTCGAATTTATATACTTCTATACTGCTAGCCTATCTATTATTAGTATTAACCTCATGTGGAGAGGGATGAGTAGCAAAATTTGAACTTATCTACATCATTGCGCTGGTGGACTACGTCCATACCTAACAAAAAAAAAAACAAAAAAACAACATCCGAGCCACCGCGTCAAATGACGCGGGTTAGCTTCTAGTACATATGATTCTTCATTAAAACACTTTGATCTGCTCGCTCGTCCTCCGGCCCTATAAGCGGCAGAAATCGCGGCAGGCATCCCTGCGCATTGCATTTCTGTGCGTGTTTTCTGGAAGACACTCCTGAGTTCCCCACTCACGCGGCGTTTGCTGAACCAAGAAAAGAAAGGCGCCCAACAGCATCAGTCAGGTTTAATGATAACGTGGTGGTGGGGTACCAGTTGTGCGTGACCCCGACACGGGTCAGCGACCACATGCATACGCAAAGCATGGTCAAACTCACAGGATACCCCTCCACTAAGCAAAAATAATTACCATCATTGTGTACGCCAATATGTTAGTAAAGCTACTGCGTGCAAGCCCTACGCAAACGGAACCCTGGGCCTGTTTGGTTAACGTTGCCCGAGTTCGTCAATTTTTTTTTTTTTTTGCCCGACGAAGGACGAATCCACTCGCTGGAGTTGGTTGGAGCAGTGGCACGTCGATTCGACGGCGTAATTAGGTTCAAGGGTCCTTGAATTTGGATGCAAGTATTGATGGCATCAAATTCCTCTCACCAATTTTCCTATCATTGTCTATATTGTGTCGAGTTTCAGGTAGATTTTGTGTTGTCAATGTGCAGATTGCAGCCTCCTTCAAAGCTTTGCTGTAAAGAGGAGATCGATTCTTGAGCAAAAATTCACCGCCATTGCTTTCTTTCCCAGCCGAACTGTTTGGGGAGATAAGGGGAAAGAGGAGGACGAAGAAGAAGTGTCGGCACAGAAAGGGGGGATTTCGTTTTCTTGCATTCGTGAACCGCTTGGGGGAAGAGGAAGAACAACAGGAAGCAGGGAGAGAGAGCAGAGCAGATGCGAACACAGATAGCTCTTTTTTTTTGGTGAGTCTGCATCGATGCCGTTCATTAGAAGAAGAAGGGCTTGGATTGCATTAAGGCAGGGTGCCGTAGAAAATGAGAACGGCAGGGGATACGAAACCCAGTAGCCAGTATTAAATAACTAGTACTACTTGGTAGGCATGTATGCTTCTGGCCATGTGCAGCTTAACTCTCTCTTCCTCTCACCGATGCGCAAACATCCGTCTCCATGTCGGGAATAGTATACAGTAACAACTCCTCCGTTTCTATATATTTATATATATATATTACATCGAGTATCCGTTTTAATATATTTATCTGTAGTAAGAATTTAGAGTTTGCTTATTGTATATTTTCTTCTCTTTACCTCTATTTAAATGCTTTAGAAGAGGTTAAATAGTTATTGTATGCTATTTAATAAGAGTATATACTGTCATTTCTCATTAAATATATTTTTATATATTTAGTGCTTCTTTGATCATGATAGACTGGACAAATATAGCGAAATGGATAGAGTAACTAGTTGTATATTCTGGGCAGGCATGCTTAGCTTGCACATTGTTACGATTAATATTGCACACATAGGATACCTTATCTTTCTGATCACCAGGCCTGTCTGTAAAACATACTCCAACTATATATATATGCAAGTATGGGTATATTCTTTTAGGAAGAAGTATATATGCGATATGTTTCGATGACATTCTTGTATTAAAGTTTAGACCTTTACAATTTCATTATTTACTTTAGGAAAAAAGCTCTACAAGTTTAATCATGCATGCAAATGGTTCATTCCACAGAATATGTGTTAGGCCCATCAAAAGGTTTTGTGTGAAGCGAACCCTTTGTGTGCATGGTTAAATGGTTCGCTTTTCCTTTCTGCCTTTGAATCTTTCTTTTTCTTCTTCTTCTTCTTTACCGCTGCTAGGAATGTGGACACTTTTATTTGGTTGTCTTCGAAGTTAAGGTTCTCTAGAAAAAAAAAAGAGTTAATTATTGTACGTAGAGATAGCTAGGATCATCTAGAGCTTTCTCCCGCTACAAAAAAAAGTGAATAAATCAATTAAAGTTTGGACTTCGAATTGCCAAGCAGTTACACTAACCCCGTTTATCTGGATTCAAACGTTTCTGAAAAGTTTGGAACTGTACCGTGCATGTTCCTAGGAGGAAGCAAGTATTACCAGTAGTGGATAAACCACTTCGAGGATTTCTAACTTGGTTTTAAAGCTTAACGACTGCATAGAAAAGAAGAAAGAATCGTTCCACGGACGAGACAACGAACGAATCCGTCAGCCTCTAGAAATCGAATCAAACACTGTACGCTGCTTTTGATTCTACGGATCGAGGAGTTGGTCGATATATGCGAGGATTTAATTCTGTGACCTCGCGCGCACTGGTTTGTACCACTACCAACGCACGTGGCTAGCGAAAATTTCCTCGCAGTAGTGTTCCTTCAGTCAGATCTTTTTGTTAGATGTTTCTTCAGATTTCTTGTTGCCTGCAATTTCATCGGTTTCCAAGACAACTGGCAGCTCTTAAATCTCATTGAGACACACACACACACACAAGTAGTACAGTACAGTAGCACTCTACACTGTAGTAGTACAGGATTCAGAGAGAAGAAGATTAGCAGTAGCATGACGACGAGACAAGCAGAGAAGACAGCTACATTACTCCATGGGAGTCGCGTCGCATAGGGGAGTGAGTGAGTAATTGCTAGTGAGCTGCACTGCACTGTATACTGGAGAGAGAGAGAGAGAGAGAGAAGGGGGGGGGGACAGCTTGGCCCGTGCTGTTCCTTCCTTGCAACCCTTCACTCGTTTGCCGCCGCAACACAGCGCTACGCGGAGATCCCGCGCGCTTTATTAGCGCCTCTTCCATTTAATTAAATCATCCTAGTATTTCCATTCTATCTATATGTACGCGTCGCTTGTTTCTCCAATTTCCAGTTGTTAATGCAAAGGGCAGGCACAGGTACAGGTACAGGTACAGCAGCACAGCTGAGAGCAGCCGAGAAAAGTTGCTCGAGCTATAAAGTCTCTGTCTCTCTCTCTCTATATATTCCTCCACTTCACTTCACGGAACGCGGTTCGCTGCTTCAGATCCAGAGATCCAGTGCGGCTGACAGCCATGCCAAGAATGTCGCCTTCTTCTTCGGCTAAGTCTCTGGCCTTGGCGTGCCTGCTCGTCGCGGCGGCGACGCTCGCCGGCGCGGAAGACCCCTACCGGTTCTTCACCTGGACAGTGACATATGGCCCCGTCAACCCGCTCGGCACAACCCAGCAGGTATGCTACTACATATGTGGATGCCTAGCTCCCGACATTTGCTAAATTTAGTAATATTTCAGTTTGTCTTTTTTGGGTGCTACGCAACTGCCAAATGCTGTTCAGGATTCTTGGCATATATGCTTGTGCCCAAATCTGCAACCGAGTTGCTTTCTTGATGTGCTTCTGTTCTCACCTTCTTACAGTTTACTTGTGGAATTAGTTATGCTCTCACACTCGTAGTGAATAGTTCACACTTCACAGTGTGTAGCTAGGACTTAGGATGCACAAGTAGATTTTCTTCTTGCAAGTGCAGTTTCCCATCAGGGTCTAATAAACTTGGCATTGGTTTCCGATTGATGTTGCTTGAAGGGCATCCTGATCAATGGGCAGTTTCCGGGCCCTCGCATCGACTGCGTCACCAACGACAACATCATCGTCAACGTCATCAACAACCTCGACGAGCCATTCCTCATCACATGGTACGTACAACCTCCTCATGGCGGACTAAGATTTCTTCTCTTTCTTGGCTCGCTCTGACTCTGTTGTGTGTGCAAATGCAAATGCAGGAACGGCATCAAGCAGCGCAAGAACTCATGGCAGGACGGCGTGCTGGGCACCAACTGCCCCATCCCGCCGGGCGCCAACTACACCTACAAGTTCCAGACCAAGGACCAGATCGGCACCTTCACCTACTTCCCCTCTGTTGCAATGCACCGCGCCGCTGGCGGCTTCGGCGCCCTCAACGTCTACCAGCGCCCCTTCATCCCCGTTCCCTACCCGCCGCCCGCCGGCGACTTCACCCTCCTCGTCGGCGACTGGTACCGGGCCGGGCACAAGCAGTTGAGGCAGACCCTCGACTCTGGAGCCTCCCTTCCGTTCCCGGACAGCCTTCTCATCAACGGCATGCAGTCTGCAACCTTCGTCGGCGACCAAGGTAGATATACTCTCAATTCTGAAACCACCTTTGATACCATGAACATGAGCAAAATGGTTAATTTCGATGTCTGAAATTAACAATGTTGATGCAAATTGTTTGACGTTTTTTTTTTCTCCAGGGAAGACGTATCTGTTCAGAGTCTCCAATGTCGGCCTGAAGACGTCCATCAACGTAAGAATCCAGAACCATTCCCTGAAGCTGGTCGAGGTCGAAGGCACGCACCCGGTGCAGAACGTCTACGACTCCCTCGACGTGCACGTCGGCCAATCCGTGGCGTTCCTCGTCACCCTTGACAAGCCGCCGCAGGACTACGCCGTCGTCGCCTCGACGCGGTTCAACCCGACCACGCTGACGGCGATCTGGACCCTGCATTACAGCAGCGCCAGTTCCAGGGCTCCCGGCCCTGTCCCGGCAGGGCCACCGGAGCAGGTCGAGTGGTCCATGAACCAGGCGAGATCATTCCGGTGGAACCTGACGGCCAGCGCGGCGCGGCCTAACCCGCAGGGGTCGTTCCACTACGGTACGATTCAGACATCGAGGACATTGGTGTTCGCCAACTCTGCTCCTCTGATCGCCGGGCAGAAGCGGTACGCGGTGAACAGCGTCTCCTTCGTCGTCCCCGACACGCCCCTGAAGCTCGTGGACAACTACAACATCGCCAATGTGATCGCCTGGGACAGCGTCCCGGCGAGGCCTGACGGCGGGGTGCCCCGGGCGGGGACGCCGGTGGTCAGGCTCAACCTCCACGAGTTCATCGAGGTCGTGTTCCAGAACACTGAGAACGAAATGCAGTCCTGGCATCTTGATGGATATGATTTCTGGGTTGTCGGGTATGCTACAATTTTCAGTAGAACCTGAAACTTGTCACGCTCCTCGTTTCTGAAATGAAGGTTGGCATGACAAACATCGATTCACCTTTGATCTTCTCACTGAATTCAGGTACGGCAATGGTCAGTGGACCGAGAACCAGCGCACGAGCTACAACTTGGGCGATGCGCAAGCAAGACATACAGTTCAGGTATGGCCTGATGAATGTCATGAGATTCTTTGCATCACCCAGTTTCAGAGTAATTCAAGAGCCAACTCTGAACTCTGAACATTGATGAGACTGAACATGAGTGAAACTCTCAATTCAGGTGTACCCGAACGGATGGTCGGCGATCTTGGTGTCGCTGGACAACCAAGGGATGTGGAACCTGAGGTCGGCGAACTGGGACCGGCAATACCTCGGCCAGCAGCTATGTTTTGTGTATTAGAGTTGTGTATTGGAAGATGTTGAATAGCGATTGAGTTGTATGACGATTGTGTATGTATCGTTTTGTACTACTCGATCGACTAGTAGTTTTCCGTTTGGCGAAAACGTTTCCAAAACAATTGTTCTCGATAATTTTGCTACGACTTGCGTTGAATCGATTAACCGTTGTTAGTGGTTAAATCGTCGATCGACAAGTACTAGTAGAACCATCATTTTCGCTGTTAGTTGAGAGCTATCGATTAAGAGCGCAATTTGCAAAATCTCGGGAAATCGAGGTTATGCAAATGACCTTCGTAATCGTCTCTGCAATCGTGTCTATTTTAATTAAAGTATATTTATTCAAATTCCTTGCGTGGTATAAAATGCTTTAAAATAAACTTGCATCTTCTCAAAATATTTTGGAAGGCTATTCGCGATTAACCTGTTAATCTCGACAGCTTACTTTGAAAACCTAATTATTGATCTTGTGATCCTTTCCAATATTCGTCGGTCTAAATATTGTTTATCCCTTTTATCCCTGTTCAAAAGTCATCTTTAATAAAATGATTTACGGTCTTGTTAATTTATCGTGTATCCAATCTTGCCCTCTCCACTCAATCGCCCGATCGCATCCCGCAACCTGAGAGTCTGGACGGAGGAGCAGAGCTTCTACAACGAGTACAGCATCCCCACGAACGCCCTACTCTGCGGCAGAGCCGTTGGCCTTAGCTGAGGTTTTAAGTTTTTCTGGATCATCGTATCGGCATTGTTAAAATATGGGGTAGCACACTGAGAAGATTCAGCATACATAGCTCGATTCGTCGTCGCCCGGTATATGCCTAGTAGAATAAATCATACTACTATAGCTGAAAATCAAGATGAGAATTACGTTTTCGAAGATATGTATTGTAACTAAAACTGATGTACTACTATTCTTTGATGATGTCAGTATTTTTCTGTCCTTGTGTTTGGCCTGTGCACAAGGCCTCAGGCTCAATCTCAATGGTGTTCAGTGCTCTTTGTTCCAATGTGTTGTAATTGATATTTCTCAGTTCCCAACACTTGCTCCTCCTGATGTTTTAGAGCTCATCAATGCGGCAAGTGATAATAATGTTAATGCTCTTCTTACTCTGTTAGTCATGATACAATGACAACGATGTGAAATGAGGAATAGATGCCATGGAGTATGAGAGGATCTCCATTTCAAGCCTTATGTTTTCTCTACCAACCTCATCTAACTCAAAATAGGCTCAGATTGTATCTGCATTTTAGCTTAGAATATTCTCAGTTCCAAGCATTACTTGGGCAAACCTTGTTCAAGAAATGAAAGTGAAGCTGCAAGATCGATTCATTTTCAAAAGATAAAGAACAAGACAGATTCAATAGATCTTCAGTTCCAAGTGGCTCATTAACTCAAATGAGCCAAATGCAGACCTGGAACATCGATCTTGGGTCACAATCACGAATAACTCAACGAACATAAACATACTAACTGACCACGATGACTCGCTCTTTTCATAAACTGCCCAACTGAAAGCAACATTTCATGAGCTCCACAAGCTGCCAACAGCAGCAAACTCAAGGTTAATGTTGGCAGCAAACTCAAGGTTAATGGATGGACCACTGTGTCCTCACAGGCAGTGGCAATCTGCCGCTAGAATGACCCGAAAAGATACAAATGCATAAAACTTAACCGCTAGATACCTGAGGGCCTATATCGTATATAGCTCGTCTTCAATGCAAAATTTTATCGCCTCTATGCCAGAGCTTCTCTATCATAAAGTTTCTTTGGTTACTAATTTCATCAACAACGTTAATACTCATCACTTGTCATCGTAACCCTTAGCTCATTCAACACTAGTCTTTCTCTTCAATGGCTTCAGCGAACAACACGACATTGTCCTCGTCTCCGTCGTCGCCACCTCGACTATTCACTTTCCTGTGGATCAATGTTTTCTTGCAGGATCAAAGTCATTGCAAAACCATGCTGTTTTTCAGCTTTAATTGCAGCAATCTATGTTGAACGCCAGCTGAATTAAACAGAAAAGCATGTCAAGAGGCGCATTTAGTACGGGCACCTAGTGCGAAATGGAATCTGACTTAGAGCAGCTAATCCGTTTCCTTTCTTTCTTTGGTCAAAACACATTCGATGTAGCTCAGCGGCATGGCTTCCTTGAGGTTATTGAACTCCAGTTTTCAGCTTATGAGCTGGTGACTGGAGTTATGAACTGGTGACTGGAGTTCTGATGCAAGGCTCTGATGCTGTATTTGTATCTTGTCCATGGTCTTGTTGCTTATCAGATACTTGCGGTTATCAGATAAGCGTGGGTGCTTGCGATATTCCATTCAAAACTTTTTGGTTCCTGCAGGGGTACGCCTCACACGAGAGTCTGGATTGTCTAGCTGGAAGGCTAGATAGTCTTTGTTAGAACAGGATTTTCCTCTTTTGTATTTTTTTATCTGTATACCTTTTGTATTTTCTATATATATTGTCTATTAAACCTCATGAATACACATACAATATTCATAATATGGTATCAGAGATAGAAAAAATAGGAGTTCCTACTGAAATGAGAGATGTGGAGTCCGTGTCATGTGGAAAAAGGCACCAGAATACAGAACCCAAAAAGTACCTAGTAGAGATGTCTGAGTTAGACTGGCAAAACCTGCTGAGCTGTGAGAGAGATGCTGAAGTAAAGCATAGTAGAACTGCTGAATAGAATCACCTCGCTGAAAAGGTCCTGACGTGCTTGTTTGTCCTCCCGTCGAGGAGTTAGGGCCTCCCTGCCCCCCTTTGAATCGTCCACGCTTCTTGTTTTATTTTTACGCACCACACAACACTGGTAGCCGTGCCTAAAGTTCTTGCAATAATTGCAATGAACCCCAGTTGGTGCAAACAGGAGCAGAAATAGGCACCTGAGGAGGGACCGTAATCGAAGCAGAAACCGTCGATGTAGTCGAAGAAGAAGGGGTAGCAAGCACAGCCAGAACAAACTGTGCTGCTAACCCGCGGCGAAGCTTTTCAATACGAAGCGTCGATAGCGCATCGGTGACTGTCGGTCGTGGTGAGCGGCTCAGCAATTGAGCCCTGACAAGCTCAAAACCCTGAGCGAAGATGGCAGACGAAGTCATGAAGGCGAAGACAATCACGATCCGCCTTCTACACTTTATGACACTCTTGGCAGGGCGGAGAAGCCAGCTCATCTAGCTGGCGCCAAAGACCGACCAGGGCTCAGAAGAAGTCATGGACGGCAGAGTCCTCCTGGCGAAGCGTCTCCAACTAAACTGAGCATCACTGCTCTGCTGGTATCGCTCGCGCAAGTACTCCCAGATCTGACGAGTGGCACGTAGACCAACAATATTTGGCTGGATAGAGTCGTCGACGCTGACCACCAGGATGACTCGGACACGGGCCTCATCAGCACAACAGCGCTCAAAAGCGTCAATAGCATAATGCAAGGTCTCATCAGCAACGGTAGCAACAACAACGGCAGCCTCCGTCTCCTTCTTGGCGGCATCATCTTTTGCAGAAGGTGCAAAAGTAGGCTGTCTAGGAGGAGGCTCAATCGACGATGGCGGACAAGGTCGGGCACCAGTAACATGTCCCTAGAGGCGAAAACCATCGAGCGTGATCTCTATGAGTGAAAACCACAACCTGCAGTCCCATTAAGCTTGATTCCCGATAATGCGATCGTAACTGATGGAACAGAAGCCAACAGTAGGCGGCGCTGGACGACGCGGCGACCAAGGTAACGAAGTCTAACAGGTGGTGCTGGATGGTGCGGCGGTTAGATCGACATACTAATTTTTTCTTCTTTGGGCTGGCTAAAAATGGCCTACAACTAAAGAGGAAAAAGGCCTGTTGGAGAACACACGCACACGCGGGGGAACTAGGGTTCACCCGGCTACTGGCGGTAGTGGCGCGTCAGGCATGGTAGTGCGGCCTCGGGTTGTGTCCTCCTCAGCGGCGGCGGCAAAGGAGTCCTCTATAGTGATAGGAGCAGCGACTCGCGGCAGAGGGCGGCAGACTTGAGCACGCTGGCGGTCGAGGCGCGGCACACGACAGTGTGGCCTCAGGTTGTCCGCGTCTCCGGGTGCGGTGGCGAACGTCGTTTGGATCGGGCGGGCGACAGCATCAGCCTCAGTTCGACGCGGCTTCAGGCGTGGCAACGACTTCGGGTGCAGTGGTGGCGCAGCTTCAGGAGTGGCGACTCGCGGCGGCGTTCGGGCCGAACGGCGACCAACGGTGTCGGATGGTGGCAGCAGAAAGAGCTAGGTTAGTGCTCTACCTTTGATACCATATCATGAATATTATTTGTGAATGTACACATAATATTCATAACAGTCTTGAGAGGGAGATAGAGTGACTCAAGAAAAAGTTTCTGATGTTGTTCACAATCACATCCTCTAGGATAGCTAGTCATGTTTTGATGTTACCTGGAGATCGATCGACAGAAGATAGACTAGCTGCTATGCTTGTGGAGTTTGTCGGGCATGATATCTGTGGAGTTTTGAGTCATTGTAGTCTTGGTACTATAATGTTCCTGTTGGAGAGTTTATGTTAGAACTAAATAGCATGTTGTATCAGAGTTGGACTCTAATGTTGTATTAGAGTTGGACTCTACTTTGAGACTATAAATAAAGGGTGTGTGATCCTACAGAATACACACAACAAATTAAAACCCCAAAATGCAATATGGTATCAGAGCTAGGGTTTCAAACCCTACCTCGTGACCAGCCGCCGCCGCTACTGTAGCCACAGCCGCCACCGCTCCTCTTCTTCGTCGTTCTTCTTCTCCACCGGCTTTTCATCGCCTCGCCGTCTCCATCGCCCCAGCGTTGCGCTTCCGCCGCCGCTGTCGTCTCGTTTCGCCCGAGCGCCGCCTTGGCGACGCCTAAGCAGCGCTGTCTCCGCCCCCACGCCAGCCTCTAGCGCTGGATCCAGATCAACCGACGTCGACGTCTCCTCCCGCCTCCACGCCGGCCTCCAGCACCGAATTCCTCCTCTTCTAGTGACGGCGCCGCCGGAGCCTCCAGCGCCAAGCCGCCCGAGCCTCCAGCGTCGTGTTGCCCCCGCATCGCCTGAGCCTCTGGCGCCGAATCGCTCAGTTTTGCCCGGGAGGAGAGAAGAAGAAAGGCGAGGCGGCTCGCTCGGAGGAAGGAAAGAAGGCAGGCGAGGCGGCGAGGTCAGGAGGAAAAAAAGGAAGGCGACGCGGTCGGGAGGAAAGAAAAGAAGGAAGGCAAGCGACCGGGAGGAAAAGAAGGAAGGCGAGGCGGTGCGGTCGGGAGAGAGAAAAAACCCAAGGCTATTCTATTACAGATCATAATATTTTTGGTAACCGTGCAGACTGTTATCGAGGTTCGACATAATATTAATGCGTGAAGGGTTGCCGTGATTGTGGGAAATACACGCGGCATGTCTTGATATTGATTGTCATTGATCTGGTTATTTGAGAAGATGACCCTTGAGGAAATTGAGTCTACGAGGAAGACAGTTGTTGAGACTACTTCCCGCTAGTAACTCAAGGTGACATGAGAAGCATGTTACAAGTCCTCTTCGCGACAGGTATGATAGGTCCGAGGCCTGGTACAGGGTCATCCGACTTAAAATTGGAGCTGACGCCAAATGATGTAAAATGGGAAGGAAATAAGAATTACCTGAGTTGGTCTAGAAGAGCTCAGCTAATTTTGAGGACGAAGGGGGTGGAACACTACCTACAGGAGACTTGTGTTGAGCCTATAGACAAAGCGAGCATTGATTGGAGGATGTGGAACACTACCAATTCTGTGGTGGTAGCTTGGTTGCTAACTTCGATGTCTCCATTCATCGCTTGGATGGCGGAGATGATACAGAGTGCATCGGAAATGTGGAAGATGCTAAGCAACATGTACTACAGGCATAAAATGTGATAATGATGGTGGAAGTCCAAGGCAAGGTGGAGGCCTTGAAACAGGAGGAGACGACTGTCCAGGAGTATGCTAGTAAACTGCAGCAATTGTGGGCAGATTTAGATCATTATGATTCACTGCAGTTGACATGTGCTGGTGATATTGAGGCTGGTAGGATGTGGCTGCAACGCAGACAAGTTACACACTTTCTAAAGGACTGAACCCAAAGATTGAGAGTAGAAGGGCTGCCATGTTTCACTTAGCAAATTTGCCTACAATGGAGGAGGTTATTTCGGCTATACTGCAGGAGGAAGTTCGACTACGAGTAATGGGGGATAACAATCCGATCAGATCCGTATACGCCGCACCTGATGATAGAGAGTGCTACAACTGTGGGTATGATCAATATCTTCGGTCCATTTTGAGAGGGAGTGTTGGAGGGTTTATATTAGAACTAAATAGCATGTTATATTAGAGTTGAATTTTATTTTGAGATTATAAATAAAGAATGTGTGATTCTACACGATACGCACAACAAATTAAAACTCTAAAAGTCAATAGTTCCATTAATGTAGCCTAGCACTACATGACCCCATCCGCTTGAATGTATCATCAGTATCACCGAAGGCCATGACTGCATCTGCTATCTTTCTTGGAAGGTTCTCCATCATTCGGGTACGATTCTATCAAAATGGCGTTAAATCCTATGTGTGTATACTACGTAAGCCAAATTTATTGGCGTATTTCTCTATGTCGTTGAGAGTATAAAATGTGACTAGAAACTCTGGGTTCTTGTTAGATCGCCGTTCAGCAGATCAATCCTCCCCACACTGCATACAAACACTCTGCACTCTTCGTGATTCCTTTCACCATCTTGTAAGGAGAGTTTTCCCAATGGAGGTAGTTTTCACTGCAATTATGGGTGAGCTTGCAAATCGTTCCATATCATTCTTGGTTGATAAATATTCGATCCCGACAGCGCCGACCATGGAGGAGAAGCTACACAGCTTGCAACGGTTGCTGCTGCGAGTGCGTGTCATCGTCGAGGAGGCAGAGGGGCGGCACATCGCAAACCAAGCGATGATGCAGCAACTGAACATACTGAGAAAGGAGATGTACAGAGGTTATTACACCCTAGACAAGTTCAGAAGCCAAGCCAATGGAGAAGAGAAGGCCAAAGATCATGAAGTGTGTCACTCTTTTGCCCTATCTAAATTCAATCCTACCAAGCGTCTCTTTCTCTCCACTGGTGATACACAAACTGAGATAGAATTGCAGCAAGTGCTTCACAACTTGGATAACATCATTGTTGATGCGACTGAGTTTGTTGCATTTTTTAAGAACTATCCTCCATTGTACCGGCAACCTTACAGCATGCACCTCCTTCTTGGCAAGTGCATGTTTGGTCGCCAAATGGAAATGGACAGGATCATGAATTTCTTCATGCAGATAGAGCCTCCTAATACAAAAAATGTAGGTGTCCTACCAATTGTTGGTCCACTAGCTGCTGGAAAGAGCACCCTAGTTTCACATATCTGCAACAATGAAAGAGTGCGCAATCTGTTCTCTCAAATTGTGTTGGTCAGTGAAGATGATCTTGAATACCAAAGTCTAAATTTCAAGGATGATCGAAACAATGCCTGCAGTGGCAAAGAAGCAATGCTACTTATCATTGAATTACCAAAGGATATTGACGAGGCTACATGGAAAAACTTATATTTAGCTTATGCCGGCCACATTGCAAGAGGTAGTAAAATAATAATCACAAGTCGATCTAGCAAAATAATAGGCTTTGGTACTACACAGCCTCTTGTGTTGAGTCTTCTACCCCGAGAAGCATTTTGGTATTTCTTCAAGGTGCTTACATTTGGAAGTGCGGATCCCGAGGAACAACCAAAACTGGCATCAATCGCCATGGAGATTAGCAAGGAGATGACTGGATTATTCATAACTGCAAATGTGATTGCTGGCTTGCTACGATCTAACCTCAATGCTCAATTTTGGTCTAAAGTTCTTAAATGTGTGAGACTATCTGTACAAACGAATATCTCTATGTTTGGTGAGCATCCTTGTGATCTTGTGCAGAAAAATAAGCCAAGATTTTTTCAGACGGTCAATAATGATTTTTTTGTGGCCCATAACGAGTATCAAACAAGTTTTGATGATGAGGAAGTTCCCAAGATAACATGGCAGGATGTCTTAATTGGAAGTGCGAAATGTCAAGGGAGAATTGAGGTCCTAGCATGGAGATCTCAGATACCACCGTACAGAAACCACATTTTCAGCTGTGAGATCCAAAGGCCACGGCGTATGGCAATTAAGAAGGGCTCTGAAAAGAAGGCAATTTAACAAGTTTATTTTGCCGTTAACTCTTTTTTTTTACCGTCAGACTATCCCCAGACAGACAAATCCATCGACTACTTGCAACACTTTCAGATTTCCTCTAGTACTTGTTATCTTCTCCCCCTCCTTTTTACTATAACTATGTAACTAGAGCTGTTTGCTACTACCAAATAAAGCTCCAGTTTTGTTCCTTCAAAAAAGCCATAGCTCATGCAAGTATCATGATCTCCATAAATGATCCTTGCAAGTATAATGATCCCTTGAATTGGTTGAGATATGACAGGAAAACCGTAGCTCATGCAGTCATGCTACTACCCCGACTCCCATCTCTTCCTCCCTCATTCTGCACCACCAGTGATCCGGGCCAAAAGCATGCACATACACATAGACCTAAGGGTATGAAAATATAGTGGAAGAATAACAATTGCCACCATACTATTATGCCACTTACAGTTAGCGAACAATGCACCTGAGAAATATCAGCAACTCTCCACATTTGCTGCAGCACATCACCTACGAGGTCATGGTTGTCAGTGTTCGATGTGTATTATACAAAAGGTTTCTTTGCATATATGTTATACATGTATTTGTATATATATTGGTCTATTGGTCTCATATTGAATATAAGTGATATTCATAACATAGTATCAGAGCAAATGTTAGGGTTTACTGCTACCGCCGCCGCCTAGCTTTCACTTGTCCAGTCACCCCACGCTGCCTCGATCTGCAACGGCCGCGTCTCCTGTCGCCCCACGCCTCGATCTGCAACGGCCGCGTCTCCTGTCGCCCGCGGCCGACCTCGCGCGCGCAGCAGGAAGAGGTCGTCGCCATGAGCGTGAGGAGGCCATCGCCCGTGACCGCGAGGAGGCCGCCGCTGTGAGCGTGAGCTCACCGTCCTTCACGAGGGTGCCGCCACGGCCACCCGCGAGCGAGAGGAGGTCGACACCTGGGCTCGCGCTACCGAGGCCGAGCACGAGCGTGCCGAGGCCGCCGCGCACGCCCGGGACCTGACCGCGCCCTCCTTTTCCACGAGGTTGCCATGATCGCCAACCTCCACGCGCAAGCTGTCGCCGTTCAGAACATCCGGGCTCTCGTCCCGGCTGTCCTCGACCTCGCCTCGCCCAACTACAGCAAGTGGCGCGGCCTTTTCCTCATCACCCTCGAAAAGTACTCGCTCTCCGCGCACGTACTCTCCGATGAGACATGTCGCGATTCCGTCGACTGGTGCCGCATGAACTGCGTTGTTGTTTATTGGCTTTACGGCACCATCAGCACCGAGCTCGTCGAGATCGTCATGGCCCATGACGCCACCGCACGCCACATATGGCTTGGTCTTGAGCAGCAATTCATCGGAAATCCTGAGACCCGAGCGTTGTATCTCGACGTTGAGTTTCAAAATTTTGTGCAGGGTGACCTCGACATCTCCACCTACTGCCGCAAGCTCAAGGGCATGGTCGATGCCCTCGACGACCTCAACCAGGCCGTCCTGACCGCATCCTCGCCGTCCATCGCAGCTTGAATGAGCGATTTTCCTACATGGGTGCCCTCCTCAAGCGTCAACGTCCGTTTCCCACCTTCCTCGAGGTGCGCTCGGACCTTCTTCTCGAGGAGATCACCATGATGTCACGACCCACGGCACCTCCCACGGCTCTCGTCGCTGCCACAACCCCTGGCAGTCGAGGCGGCGTCCCCTCTTCCGGTGGGCGCCATCGGCGCCGGCCTCCAAAGGTAGCGTCGACCAACCGCCACTCGCCACGGCCCTCCCGGCGGCACCGGCTGTGGTAACTCAACTGTCGCCGCGTGGCGCAACAACAATGCGCAGAATAAGCAGCCTGTGGCGGTACCTCCACGTCCATCGGCGGCACCACCGCGCCAAACCCATCTGGGTGGCCCTCGTTCTACAATTCATTTTTTGGTGTTTTCGTGCTATGGTTTGAGGGGTACCGTGAGAGCACTTTGTAGCCATAGAACATATTTGAGTAATAACAGTTTAGATTTATTCCAAGAAAGATTTGTCATCTCTGTCGGCGTGTGCTTCTGGACCTTGTGTTCGACTTGTTCTCTTTCATCGCCAACTGCATGTTCTTCTGTCTTCGACCAGTGCTTGTATTGATCTATCTTCAACTAGTCCATGTGTTAATCGGTTTTTTATTTGTTCTTGTCCATCGTCTTCGATCTGGTTTTGTTCTTTGCAGTGTGTGAATTTCCTGAGCCGGATGGTGGAAGAAATCTGTTAGTCGAATCCTTTCGACTAGGTGAACCCAACTCCTTCGACCAGATCAACTTCATTCGATCACGAGCTATGCTGTTCACCTAGTTGTCGACAATAGCTGTGACTGGTAGAACAGAACAAAGTTATTTTGACCACCACGACTAGGTGACAATCTCGTACGAGTACGTTGGATTCGGTTGCCAGTTGAATTCAACGTAGATACTCTTCGGTAAGTTCTAAAATAAGGTATTACAATCATTCACACCCTCAGTGAAAGAGGTGATGCAGAGCTGTATGGTTATGATGTGGTTGGCCATTTCAGTGCCCATTCTACCGGGAGCAACTCATCTGGGCCACGGACATTGCTAGGCTGAAGGGAAAGGTTGGCCGGTGGTAGGTACACCCGTATTAGGAACGACATGGATGAAACGGGGTGTCGTACGGAGAAGTGCTCAATTTGTAGGGAGTTCGGACATACCTTCAAGAAATGTCATACGAGAAATGCCCATGATGATTAGTACCATCAGTGTGATTTGTCGAATAACTATGTGATGATGTTTTGCTTAAAAATATATTGTGCTAATACTGTTTCTTATTACTATATGATTATGTTTTCTTATTATGTCGTGCGTCCAATTTGTAATGTGTAACTTATCTTGTTTCTGAAACTACCACCATTATATTCGCCGGTGGTGCCGTTGGTGGTGCTAGTTTAGCTAATTGGTGTTGTATGACAGTTCGGACATTGGACTGGAGTAGTCAGAAATAAGCAGTCTAAAAATAAAAGTAGAAATTTAAATATAACAGTATTAAATGTTAAGGATGAATTCTGTACACATAAAATAAAAAATACAGAACCCCGTCGTCGGTTCAATTGGCGACATGCGGGATGTTGTCGCCAGTTGGAATGGCGACAGAGGTATTTTGTTATTCCAACTGGCGACATTAGTCTAGTTTTGATTAAAAAAATTTTGACTATTTAATTTTGTAATTTGTTATTAAAATAATATTATGTTAAAAATCCATTCCTTTCAGTTTGATCGTCGGGTCGGCACTGTACACTATGACCCCTGCCTTCTGATGACGAATTGACGACGACGATGATCTAGCGTTACCAACAAATTTACAACTGCTCCGATCCAGCAGCGGCAACGAACACCTCTGGTTCCTCATGCAACAAGTAATCAGGGAATACATCAGATTGAGCAGGTAATTGAAGTACGTAGTATGTAGCAACAGTAGGTATCATGACAAGTCTTCGTACACGTGTGGGCCATGTTGCGATCTGCGTTGCCTGGGGGGCTATCTGTAATTTTTCTTCTGTTGCAGCGGGATCGTGAACCGTTCGATCAACGTTGTGCGCCTCAGATTGAGGGGGAATAATGTGTGTGTGGAGGAATGTTTTCACGAAGTAACCCACCGCTATTCGATATTATTCACTCACGCCCTCTCTGATTCGGATCACAGATAAAATCCGCGATCGTGCGCCGTTGGATTAGTGTTGTGCGTATCCGATTGAGGCTGGAGTAACGAGTGGCGGCGGCGGCACTTTTTCACAAGGGCCCCTCGGAGTTATCATATGGATGCACTACTCCTTGACTCCTTGGGCCGTGTGGTACGGGCTGGAACTCCGATACTTCTGGAGCAAATAGGAAGGAATCCCTTCGTCTGCTTTCCTCTTCACGACGCATCCTCCTTTTTTTCTACGTAAGAAGTAAAATCAGAAATGTATTTCATCTAAGAAATATAAGTTTCTTTATAAATAAAGATTATTTATTAAAGGTCAAGTCGTTGTCCCTATAAAAAAAGATAACATGTATCAATTATCAATTAAGCAAGAAGAACAAAGAAACAATAGTTCATCTCCGTCTATGTCTATCTTCTTCCTCTAAAATCCCTCTCTATTCAAACCATCGCCACCCGACCGTATTTACCCTGCTATGAACTAAGGTTCATTGCATACATAGTATACCCGTGATTTCTGGTACTGGAGAGGTTTGGTCAGGGCAGTAGTAATGGGTTGTGCATGGTTTTGGTAGTGATGTGGATGTGGAGTTATGAACTGGTGACTCGAGTTCTGATGCAAAGCCTCTGATGCTGTATTTGTATATTGTCCATGGTCTTGTTGCTTATCAGATACTTGTAGTTATCAGATAAGCGTGGGTGCTTGCGATATTCCATTCAAAACTTTTTGGTTCCTGCAGGCGCATGCCTCCCAAGAAAAAGTTTCTGATGTTCGCAAGCACATCCTCTGGGTGTTGGACCGAAAAGACGACTAGAGGGGGTTGAATAGGAGCACGCTCACTTTTTCACAAATAATATATTCAATAAGATTTTACTCCAATAGCTATGAAAACTATGAAGATCAATAAACCAGTACAGCGAAAGACTAGTATTGAATCCAATTTAACCCCCTAAGCAAAACCGCAAAAATCAACACAAGCTAAAACAAAACTCAGTGCTGGGCGGTCTGACCGCTGGGTTAATGGCGGTCGGACCGGTGAACTTGGGTGGTCTGACCGCCGGCCTGAAAAACAAATCAAACAGCCCGAAGAGCGAAGTTACAAATAGATGTAACTTTTGATCTGCAACTCCAAACTCCATGAAACTTGGAACACACCTTCTATATGATGTCAGGAACCTATTCCAATCGAAGATTGTGAAAATTCTTGGAAGAATTACTATCCTTTTCCGTTTGAGAGGAGGAAGGTTCAAAACCAAGTCAAAACAAAAAACTAGATCCAAATCTTTCTCGTGGGTGATTGATGATCAAGATGATCCTAGATATGTTTTCACATATCACAGCAAGCTAGATCACGTGAAGAAATCAAACAAAAACTCACGGATCAAAGAAAGACTCAAAATCATCAAATAGAGAGAAGGAAAGTAAAGAGATAAAATATTGATCAAACTTTCCTTGGATTGATTTGATATGATTTAGGTTTACAGCCACTCCATCAATGGAGGACAAAGCTCAATCTATAAGAACGAAATCAAATCAAAACTCTCAAGAACCCTAACCTCCACAAAACCTCTCCCTAAGCAAACTAGGGTTTCAAATAATGAAAGAGTCGAAGAAGGAAGCAGCCACCTCCCTCCTCTATTTATAGTGGAGGCTTAGACCTTCTAGAAGTTTGACTCAATTGGGCTCCCGTTAAGGCCCAAAACAAACGGGTCACACACGCACGCATTTTAAAGCACCGTCTTTATCGCCTCTTGACCTAATCAGCTTCACCTTGCGCCATCTTGCGCCGCGGGTTGGCCAATAGGTCACCCTTGTCCATCTTGCACCACGCTTGAGTTCATTGATCTCACCCGGCATCGTCGATCGTTCTGGACCTCAGCTCTCCAAGCCTAGTCCCGATCATCCTCATCGTTGACCGTCGTTGACCACCAAGCAACCTGCACAACAATAGACAAGCAAACCGAATCCGGGAATAAGTTCTTTATAATTTGACCCATGTTAGTCAAAACATACATCATGCAACATATATGCACTGAAACTCATGACTTTGACCTAACAACCAGACATTGCCGCCACGAAGAACGACGATCCAAGTGGAAACCGGTCAGACTGCCACCATGGCCGGACTGATCGTCCACCCTGACCGGTCTGACCACCACCTATTGGTCGGTTGGACGCCAGTTGGGACTTAGCCAAAAACAGCCCCTGAAATTTCGAAACCTACTGGAATTTTCAAACGAATAGAACTTTTGACTGGAGACTCCAAAAATTATGAGATCAAATGCAATAGAATCCCCTCTCTTGCCTACAATCTCTATTTTTGGTCCAGCTCAAAACACCACTTTAGAAATTTGCCGGTCCGACCGCCACTATGGCCGGTCCGACCGCCAGGGGTGGCCGGTCTGACCGCCACTTTGACCGGTCAGACCACCTGAGACCTGACAGCATGCCAACATTGCCGAAAACACGTGAAACGAGAAACCTTTAACGCCATTGCCAATTATCACATCATCCTAAGATCATGAGCATATCCCCATGATATCCACACTGGGATAGCTAGTCAAGTTTTGATGTTGCTCTACGACGTAAGACCGCACTAGCCGCTATGCTTGAGGAGTTTGTCGGGCACGTTGTCGGTGGAGTTTTGAGTCATTGTAGTCTTGCTATTGTAATGTTCCATTGTAGCCTAGCACTACATGACCAGGGTTTTCTTTACCGGAAAAGAAAGGATGCAAATCGGAAAATTTTGACGTCAAATTTATTTTATTTTTATTTTTGAATTTTTTTGGATTTTAAATTAAAAAAATTCAGATTCAATAAAATTCAAACTAATTCGAATTTTTGGACAAAATTCATCCCAACGAGTTTTGGAGGCCGATTTGCATTTCTACCGACTTTCACCGGTGAGCTTGCAGCGGTTCTTTGCTGGGTGCGTGTCATCGTCGAGGAGGCAGAGGGGCGCACATCGCAAACCAAGCGATGATGCAAGAATCGAACATACCGAGAAAGGAGATGTACAGAGGTTATTACACCCTAGACAAGTTCGAAGCCAAGCCAATGGAGAAGAGAAGGCCAAAGATCATGAAGTGTGTCACTCTTTGCCCTATCTAAATTCAATCTCGCCGCGCCTTTCTCTCCACCGGTGATACACAAAGTGAGAAAGAATTGCAGCAAGTGCTTCACAACTTGGATAACATCATTGTTGATGCGATGAGTTTGTTGCATTTTTAAGAACTATCCTCCATTGTACAAGCAACCTTCAAAGATGCACCTCCTTCTTGACAAGTGCATGTTTGGTCGCCAAATGGAAATGGACAGATCATGAATTTCTTGATGCAAATAGAGCCTCCTAATTGCAAAAGTGTAGGTGTCCTACCAATTGTTGGTCCAAGAGTGCTGGAAAGAGCACCCTAGTTTCACATATCGCAACAATGAAAGAGTCGCAATCTGTTCTCTCAAATTGTGTTGGTCGGTGAAGACAATCTTGAATACCATAGTCTAAATTTCAAGGATGGCCGTGTGATCAAGCATCAAACAATGCTGCGTGGCAAAGAAGCGATGCTAGTTATCATTGAATTACCAAAGGATATTGACGAGGCTACATGGAAAAACTTATATTTAGCTTATGCCGCCACATTGCAAGAGGTAGTAAAATAATAATCACAAGTCGATCTAGCAAAATAATGGGCTTTTGTACTACACACCTCTTGTCTTTGAGTTATCTACCCGAGAAGCATTTTGGTATTTCTTCAAGGTGCTTACATTTGGAAGTGCGGATCCCGAGGAACAACCAAAACTGGCATCAATCGCCATGGATATTAGCAAGGAGATGAGTGGATCATTCATAATGACAAATTTGATTGCTGGCTGGCTACGATCTAACCTCAATGCTCGACTTTGGTCTAAAGTTCTTAAAAGTTCGAAACTACATGTACAAACGAATATCTCTATGTTTGGTGAGCATCCGTGTGATCTTATGCAGAAAAATAAGCCTATACTTTTTCCGATGGCCGATGCCGATTTTTTTCTGGTCGATAACATGTATCAAACAAGTTTTGATGATGAGAAAGTTCCCAAGATAACATTTCAGGATGTCTTAAGTGGAAGTGCGAAATGTCGAGGGAGAATTGAGGTCCTAGCATGGAGATCTCAGATACCACCATACAGAAACCACATTTTCAGCTGTGAGATACAAAGGCCACGGCGTATGGCAATTAAGAAGGTGTCGGACCCGGATTTTGTAAATCCAAATCCTCTGTGAAATCTCTGTGCTATTCCCTGGATCAGTAGATAGCACTCCACAGGTACATTGCTGAATCAAACCATACATGGCGTAACATCATTTCATTCATTAATTTACACATCAGAGTTTACATAAACCGCTTGGTCGCTTTTACAATAAGGGCCACACGTGCCAAATGAGTACAAGATAAACGATAGCGGGCGACAACGAAGCAAAAGGGTGAGGGTACATCTTACCGCGAGTAAGTGATCGGGGAACCTGTGTACACCGATATTATCCGAAAACCCTCGGACAATATAGGAGGTACACAAGAACCGACGGAGTCAGCTAGACTGGGGTGAGACTAGAACAACTAAGGACTAAACTACGCTTCAACGATTCCTGGGTCTTCAGACTTCTGGGTCCTCGTAGTAGTCGTAGTCTTCAGGTCTTCCTACTTCTGAGGAGTTGGGAAAGAGCGAGGATGAGCACAACTACCGTGCTCGCGAGCCCACACAACAGATGCAATAATATACATGCAAGGTGTAACAAGGTTGGCTCGGGTTCTTTTATTTGCGTAAAGCAGTATTTGTAAATACAGATATTAGGAAATCCTACCACTTAGCATTTTAACCAATTTGCATTTTTAAAGAGATTAATTGTGCAGTAGTAATAACAGCAGAGGTTCCCTCCATCGGAAACTCTGTCTCATGCTTCATTTGATTGGAGCTACCTCCATACATTAACAACACTGGATACGACGATCCAGGGGAAAAGTCAAATCTCAGGCCCCGGCCTGGTTTTCATATCACCCACAAAGGTTTTTCGAAATAGAACTAACTCAAGTTAAGTTCCCATGTCCGCCTTTGACCGTAGGCGCTACTGTTTAAAACAGTTTTGACTCTGCAGAGGTTATACACTTTACCCACAAGAGACAATCATACTCGTTACCCCACATGATTCCGTAGTCATGTAGTTGAGCGATCGTCACAGTAACCTTTCAATCCACTTCGCCCTTTCCATCATCTCACCCATATGGGGTTGCGCCCATAAGTTGTGCGGGATGTTCACCACTCGACGGCGTAGTGGCGACCTCACCTTCGGTGTCCCTTCCCTACTCATGCCTCGACCGCCTCTCCTCCAACAGTGAGATGACTTTCAGGGTTCGATAAATTTACTAAGCCAAGTTGCATTTTGCAGACTTGTGGTTGTACTTGTTTTACACGGGAGGTCATGACAAGATTAAGTCCTTAATCCACCCAGACGGTTCATACCACATACCAATCGCTCTCGTGCCCGACGGCACCCACCATTCTCTCCATCCGCCCAGATGTAGTATTAGCAAGTTTTAGGGTTTTGGAGAAGTATAAAACAAATTATCCAACCAATCCAAATATTCTCCTCAATGACCGCCCAAAACATTTGTCATGATTAAAGGATGATGATTTGGGGTTGAAATACCCCGGTACTTAAACAAGTCTAGCATGGCGTTTAAGTACGACCTATAACTAGTATGTTACCAGGTATTTACTAGGGTGACAAGGATACTAGGAGTTCAGCTTTCACGGAGAATGGCATAATAACTTATTAATCAACAAGTAGGCATTTTAACTACCTTAGAGTGTTTGACATATATTTGCATAGAAATTAGAGCATGCAATTTAATATTTTGAACGAATATAATTTGCATAAAATGTGGGATCAATATGATCAAAGTGTTGACTCGCCTGGGATAAAGGTAGAAGGGTCTAGGTATTCTTGAGCTTGTCCGAAGTGGAGGTCTCCCGCGTCTTCGAACCCTACTCGGACGGACGTACCGGAAAAGATACAACAGCAAAAGAGAGCAAATAAATACAAATCACCAAGCAAATGAACTCCAAATTAAATAAGACCAGTGCCATTAGCAAGATCTTGATTTTAGAAAATTTTAGGAAAAAGATTCATAATTTTTGGAGCTATAATGAGGAAGTTATGGATTTTTGAAGTTTTAAACAGGATTTTCAATTGACTGGAAAATCAGAAAAGGCTGGAAAAACGTGGAGCTGACACGTGGCGGGCTTGCGCAGTGGTGCCGGTCCACGCGCACTGTGGCGTGGGCCGAAGGCCAGCACGCACGCCGGTCCACGGTGCACGGTCTTCAACCGAGATGTCGCGCCCACACGTCGATCTCGGCGAGAGAAAAGCGATGGTTAACTCGGCGCTTAACGAATCACCGTCGGTCCCACCGGCCGTCAGAGGGGATGATTAGCGCCGACTAAACCGGATTAACAATTAACACCAACAGTGATTGCCGGCAATTTTAGGTCCGGCAACGGACCGAGAGGAGGAGGCTGGCGGCGGCTCGTCGCCGGCGGAGGGAGGGGCGGCGGCGCCGGGGGTTGCCCAAAATGGGTTCTCCACTGGCGGCGGTCCCGGTGGTGGCGGCGGCGGCGCGGAGGATCACCGAGCGGGCGGCGCAGCCTGAAGGAGGCGGCGGCGAGAGCTCTACCGGAGGCGGGAAGGAGGTCGGGGCTGCACTTGACGAGATCGGGAGGCACGGGTCGGCGAGGTCCTCTCGGCTACAGCCAACAATGGCGCGCGGGGGCCGGCCGGTCTTGAGGAGATCGGCGGTGGAGTGGGAGGCGGCGGAGCGGGAAGATGAAGCCGATCCGAGCTCTGGGGTCCCGGGGCTTCGGGCTTGGAGGGGAGTGCTCCTGGGAGGTGGTGGCGCACGGTGTCGGGGGTGGCGGCGCCGGAAGATCGCCGGAGGAGGGGGACCGGTGGTGGAGCGGCTCGGTGATTTGGGGAGGTTCGGGTGTTTGGCGGTTTCTCCGAGGCACTTACAGGGGCGAGGAGGGGTGAGGGAGGTAGAAGAGGGCTCCTCCGGGACTTTATAGGCGGAGGAAGGGAAGCAGTGCGGAGGGGCCCGGCGGCGGAGTTCCGAGAAGGCGGCATGGGCTCCTGCACAGCGGAGGAGCAGGGAGCAGGCATGGGCGCGGGATGGAGGTGGCGAGGATGGCGGTGCCGCGGAGCCGGTGGCCCGGGCCGATCCACATGGGAGGTGACGGAGTTGGTGGTGGCGAGGAAGCGACGGAGCCGGTGGAAGCGATCCACGGAGAGAGAGATGGGCGGCGCAGCGCTTGAAGAGAGAGGAGAGAGACTGGCCTGGCTCGGGCACGGAGCTAAGCAACAAGCAGCCGGGGCGAGAGCTAGCCAGGGAAGAGGGGAGGAGAAGAAACGGGAGGGGAGAGGCTGTGCTGGGCCGGCTCGGTTCTGTGGGGAGAAGGCAGTAGAAGCGAGAGGAGGGGTAGCGAGCCTACCGAGGAGGGACTGGCCGAGCCCAAGGAGAAAAAGGGAATGGTTAAAATGGGTTTAGGCTCCAAAACCAAAAGGGAGTTACAAGTTTGAATTGAAATTTTGAGAACACGGAAGATTTGAAACACAAACCCGAGCTTAACAAGAAGTTTGAAATCCTTGAAAATATTACAAATTGAAATCACGAATTGAAAATAAGGGTTAAATAGTAAACACTATTCATTAACCAAAAAGCGGGTGTTACAAACCTACCCACCTTAAACGGAATCTCGTCCCGAGATTCGAGCTACTCGGATGAGACAGGAGGCGTACCTCTCATTGCTTCGAGTCGCTTGGGCTTCTTCAATGGTGACATGGTTGACATGGCCTCGCTTTGGCTTGGCGTGGAAGGCCGCTCCGATGCTTGCAGGTATGATGACTTTTGCTTGCCATCGAAGTCCGGCCTCGAGTGGGGTGGCTCTTAAGTTGTACTCTCTCTGGTGGCGGTTGAGGACATTTTTTGCGAAATGCCCTTTTCTCCGCAGATTGAAGCAATAAGATGACCTATCGGGTTGGTGCTGCAGTCTGTCCAGATGGATTGAAGAGAGAGGGAAACACTCACCGGGAGGCGGGTTCGATCGGTTTAAATGGCGGGCTTTGACTTGAAGCTCGAGTGGCGGGAGTTTCTGCGGCCTGAAAAACGAGCCGCCGGAAAAGCCGGTCTTGTAGAAAGCTACCTTGTGGTCCTTGAAAGGCCATCTTCCTTTTGTGGTCAAATCTGCGGTCTTCTTTTCGCTTCTCGGCACTAGGGCTTTATTGATGAGATGGTGGAAGTCGGAGTAGTCATGAAGGATGAGTTGGCCCTCATCTCTTCTCGCATGCCTTCAAGGAAGCGATCGATCTTTTCTTCTTCTTCTCGCTATGTCCTTTGGGGGCATAGCGGCGAGCCGAGTAAACTTAGTGAGGTATTCATTCACCGACAGTTGCCTTGCTTAAGAGTCCCGAATTCGTTTTTCTTTAACCTCATGGCGCTGGCCGCACAAAGTTGGTTCTCGAAAGTCGCTGAATTCAGCCCAAGGTATTGCTTGCCATTCCGTTCTGTTTCCTTTTAGGGTACCTCACTGTTTTCTCTGTCGCGGTGGGGTCCGTTGATCCCCGGTGTAGATGCAACAACCTCGGTTCTGCTTGCCTCTTCTTCTTCTTACGACTCTGCATGGTCGCGCGCTTCGTGGCAAGATAGTTATCCCACCATGCAAGCGGCTCCTTTGAGTTGATAGGTAGCAAAGTCTACCTTGTCTTCCTCGGGCAACGAGCTAACCGCTTCTTCTCGTATCTCGGGCCGGTCTTACGCTTCAAGAGGCTCACTTGCATTGCGAAGGTAAGCGGCCCGTTCAAGGAAGTCCGCAAGCTTTGAAGTGCGACGGTGATCCGGTCTGCGATTATTCAAAGCAGGGGCTTGCAAGATCTGGGTTTCTTGAAACATTACTTGCTCCATGGTTGGGTCTGCTTCTTTGGTGGAGGTGGTAGATCCCGTCCTTGGCCACGACCTAGGCCACTTCCACTGCTCTTCCACGACTCTTGCAAAGGTGCCACGAGCTGGGGCGGCGGCTCTTCTGGGCGGCATCTGAAGGAACACTGAAGCTTAGAGCGGGGGTATATATATGAGGGTTACTAATCCTCTAGTGCACAACAAAAGCAACTTAAAACCATACGAGGAAAACGATAAAACACCATATAAAGCCTAGAATGGCTGCATTATATTAAAAGGGGCTAAGTGTTACATGACTTCTAGAGTACAGCATATAGGCCACCCTAAGCCATGACACAGGATACAGACACAACGTCTACGAAAGAAGAAAACAAAAAGCACTTGCAACTAAGGGACTGCTAATGCAAGCACTGCTAGCCAACCTAGACTAGCCTAACTATTCCCACACGATGACGCAGACTTCGGGATCGGATTGTCCTTCCAGGAGAGGCAGATAGTAGTAGAGAGGCGATTCCCGCAGAAGATCTATGTGCATCTGGGCCAGGCGTTTGCAGGCGAAGCAGGCTGCGTCTTGAACCGCTTCATCACAGCTGCTGTGAGTGGTCCCGGAGCTGAAGGTGTGAGCGATGAACTCACCCTCTCTAGCATAGAGGAAAACCTCCATGGTCCATGACTCTTGGTCCTGGGTTTGAGTCTTTCGGCCTCTGAAGATAGGCTTGCGGTTGTAGTCCAGGTGGTACATGAGTTGGCGAAGAAGGTCCACGCACTCATCTCCATCTTCTTCGTGAGAAAACAAGTCCCACGGTCCATCGGACGAAGGGGTTGCCATCTACAATTTTTGAAACAAGTGGGAGTCAGACTGAGTAAAATTTAAGTGAAATTAAGGAAAGTGAAGAACTAAGAAGGGGTAAGTCATAGCAAATAATACGTTATATTTCGCCAAAGCTTTTCTTAGTTTTTTTGAAAATAGCACTCAAGTCCTTAGGCTCGACCAGTCTAACTAAGATTCCTACAGTCATATGCTCTGATACCAGCTCTGTCGGACCCGGATTTTGTAAATCCAAATCCTCTGTGAAATCTCTGTGCTATTCCCTGGATCAGTAGATAGCACTTCACAGGTACATTGCTGAATCAAACCATACATGGCGTAACATCATTTCATTCATTAATTTACACATCAGAGTTTACATAAACCGCTTCGGGTCAGTTTTTACAATAAGGGCCACACAGGCCAAATGAGTACAGTACAAACGATAGCGGAAGCGACAACGGAAGCAAAAGGGTGAGGGCACATCTTACCGCAGGCAAGTGACTGGGGAACCCGTGTACACCCGATATTATCCGAAAACCCTCGGACAATATAGGAGGTACACAAGAACCGACGGAGTCAGCTAGACTGGGGTGAGACTAGAACAACTAAGGACTAAACTACGCTTCAACGATTCCTGGGTCTTCAGACTTCTGGGTCCTCGTAGTAGTCGTAGTCTTCAGGTCTTCCTACTTCTGAGGAGTTGGGGAAAGAGCGAGGATGAGCACAACTACCGTGCTCGCGAGCCCACACAACAGATGCAATAATATACATGCAAGGTGTAACAAGGTTGGCTCGGGTTCTTTTATTTGCGTAAGCGGTGTTTGTAAATACAGATATTGGGAAATCCTACCACTTAGCATTTTAACCAATTTGCATTTTTAAAGAGATTAATTGTGCAAGAGTAATAACAGCAGAGGTTCCTCCATCGAAACTCGTCTCATGCTTCATTTGATTGGAGCTACCTCCATACATTAACAACACGGATCGACGATCCAGGAAAAGTCAAATCTCAGCCCCTACACTGGTTTTCATATCACCCACAAAGGTTTTTCAAAATAGAACTAACTCAAGTTAAGTTCCCATGTCCGCTTTTGACCGTAGGCGCCAATTTGTTTAAGCGATTTGACTCTGCGGAGGTTATACACTTTACCCACAAGAGACAATCATACTCGTTACCCACATGATTCCGTAGTCATGTAGTTGAGCGATCGCCACAAGAACCTTTCAATCCACTTCGCCCTTTCCATCATCTCACCCATATGGGGTTGCGCCCATAAGTTGTGCGGGATGTTCACCACTCTGACGAGCGTAGTGGCGACCTCACCTTCGGTGTCCCTTCCGGCTCATGCCTCCTGCCGCCTCCTCCACCAAAGTGAGATGACTTTCGTGGTTCGATAAATTTACTAAGCCAAGTTGCATTTTGCGGACTTGTGGTTGTACTTGTTTTACACGGAGGTCATGACAAGATTAAGTCCTTAATCCACCTGCATTTGTTCATACCACATACCATCGCTCTCGTGTCTGACGGCACCCACCATTCTCTCCATCCGCCGGATGTAGTATTAGCAAGTTTTAGGGTTTTGGAGAAGTATAAAACAAATTATCCAACCAAATTCACTATTCTCCTCAATGACTGCCCAAAACATTTGTCATGATTAAAGGATGATGATTTGGGGTTGAAATACCTTTGTACTTAAACAAGTCTAGCATGGCGTTTAAGTACGACCTATAACTAGTATGTTACTGTATTTACTAGGGTGACAAGGATACTAGGAGTTCAAACTTTCACTGAGAATGGCATAATAACTTATTAATCAACAAGTAGGCATTTTAACTACCTTAGAGTGTTTGACATATATTTGCATAGAAATTAGAGCATGCAATTTAATATTTTGAGCGAATATAATTTGCATAAAATGTGGGATCAATATGATCAAAGTGTTGACTACTTTGGGATAAAGGTAGAAGGGTCTAGGTATTCTTGAGCTTGTCCGAGTGGAGGTCTCCGCGTCTTGAACCCTACTTGACGGACGTCTGGAAAAAGATACAACAACAAAAGAGAGCAAATAAATACAAATCACCAAGCAAATGAACTCCAAATTAAATAAGACCAGTGCCATTAGCAAGATCTTGATTTTAGAAAATTTTAGGAAAAAGATTCATAATTTTTGGAGCTATAATGAGGAAGTTATGGATTTTGAAGTTTTAAACAGATTTTCAATTGGTGGAAAATCGAAAAAATTTGAAAAACGTGGAGCCGACACGTGGCGGGCTTGCGTGGTGGTGCCGGTCCACGCAAGCGTGGGCGTGGGCGAAGGCCGCACGCACGCCACGGGTCCACGGTGCACGGTCTTCAAAGACGTTGTCGCGGGCCCACACGTCGATCTCGGAGAAAAAAGCGATGGTTAACTTCGGCGCTAATCGAATCGCCGGTCCCACGATCGGCGCCACGAGGGATGATTAGCGCCGACTAAACCGGGATTAACAATTAACACCAACAGTGATTGCCGGCAATTTTCGTCCGACAACGGGACCGAGAGGAGGAGTCGGGCGCGCGGCTCGTCGCGGCGGAGGAGGGCGGCGGCACGGAGGTTGCCCAAAATGGGTTCTCTCGGCGAGGCGGTCCCGGTGGCGGGCGGCGGCGCCGAGGATCACCGGAGCGGCGGCGCAGCCAAAGGAGGCGGCGGCGAGAGCTCGGCCGGAGGTGGGGAAGGAGGCTGGGGGCTGCACTTGACGAGATCGGGGAGGCACGGGGTCGGCGAGGTCCTCCTCAGCTTACCTGGCCAACAATGGCGGCGGGAGCTGGCCGGTGCGGGGAGATCGGCGGTGGAGTGGGAGGCGGCCGGGAGCGGGGAAGATGAAGCCGATCCGGAGCTACGGGGGTCCCGGGGCTTCGGGCTTGGAGGGGAGTGCTCCTGGGAGGTGGTGGCGCACGGTGACGGGGGTGGCGGCGCCGGAAGATCGCCGGAGGAGGGGGACCGGTGGTGGAGCGGCTCGGCTGATTTGGGGGAGGTTCGGGTGTTTGGCGGTTTCTCCGGAGGCACTTACCTGGGGCGAGGAGGGGGGTGAGGGGAGGTAGAAGAGGGCTCCTCCGGGACTTTTATAGGCGGAGGAAGGGGAAGCAGGTGCGGGAGGGGGCCCGGCGACGCGGAGTTCCGAGAAGGCGGCATGGGCTCCTGCGCGCGCACGGAGGAGCAGGGGAGCAGGGCATGGGCGCGGGATGGAGGTGGCAGGGGATGGCGGTGCCGCGGAGCCGGTGGCGCCGGGGCCGGTCACAGTGGAGGTGACGGGAGTTGGTGGTGGCAGGGAAGCGACGGAGCGGTGGAAGCGATCCACGGAGAGAGAGATGGGCGGCGCGCTTGAAGAGAGAGGGAGAGAGAGATCGGGCAGCTCAGAGCACGGAGCGAAGCAACAAAGCAGTCGGGCGAGAGCTAGCCAGGGAAGAGGGGAGGAGAAGAAACGGGAGGGGGAGAGGCTGTGCTGGGCCGGCTCGGTTCTGTGGGGGGGAGAAGGCAGGCCGAAGCCAGAGGGAGGGGTAGCGAGCCGGCTGAGGGAGGGACGGGCTGAGCCCAAGGAGAAAAAGGGGAATGGTTAAAATGGGTTTAGGCTCCAAAACCGAAAAGGGAGTTACAAGTTTGAATTCGAAATTTTGAGAACACGGAAAGATTTGAAACACAAACCCGAGCTTAACAAGAAGTTTGAAATCCTTCGAAAATATTACAAATTGAAATCACGAATTGAAAATAAGGGTTAAATAGTAAACACTATTTATTAACCGAAAAACGGGGTGTTACAGAAGGGCTCTGAAAAGAAGGCAATTTAACAAGTTTATTTTGCCGTTAACTTCTTCTTTTTTTTTACCGTGGCCTTGCATCGACTACTTGCAACACTTTCAGATTTCTTCTAGTACTTGTTATCTTCTCCCCCTCCTTTTTACAATAACTATGTAACTTGAGCTGTTTGCTACTACCAAATAAAGCTCCAGTTTTTTCCCCCTTCAGGTACATAGAGAATTGGTGGAGATATGGAAGCAAAAACCGTAGCTCATGCAGTTTCCATGCAAGTATCATGATCCCTTGAATTGGTTGAGATATGGAAGCAAAACCGTAGCTCACTTTCTCCCTCATTCTGTTCCACGAGTGATCCGGGCCAAAAGCATGCACATACACATAGACCTGACTAAGGGTATGAAAATATAGTGGAAGAATAACAATTGCCACCATACTATTATGCCACTTACAGTTAGCGAACAATGCACCTGAGAAATATCAGCAACTCTCCACATTTGCTGCAGCACATCACCTACGACGTCATGGTTGTCAGTGTTAGATGTGTATTATACAAAAGATTTCTTTGTATATATGTTATACATGTATTTGTATATATATTGGTCCATTGGTCTCATATTGAATATAAGCGTTATTCATAACATAGTATCAGAGCAAATGTTAGGGTTTACCGCTACCGCCGCTGACGAGGATTAAAACCTCTATTTATTATTTAGTATATAGAGACCATACGTCTTCATGGTCATAAACCCTAAAGCTAACTACCTCACTGGTCGTAAGAATTCTAGAGGTTACATAGTACCCAGTCTGGTCGGACATGGTTCCAAACTAAGTCTCCGACAAGTCAAATGTTCATAAGGCTTTGAACTGATGTCTGGATCTACGACCAGACATATGCTTTACCGTGTGACGAATGGAACATGTGCTATATATTCCATACCACGCGACGTTACGATACTGAAGTACGGTTACATGACTCATGGACATATAACCGCACGACAGATGATACATTATCAACAGACATCTCTCTTCAACCAGACGCGTTGCTTCCCGAACAGGCGTCTCCTCCAGAGACAACTGCCAACCCTTCATCAACTATATAACGAGGAATGCGGACTGAAGATAGGGAGACCGGAACAGTGAAGATCATTTGGGAGACACCCTTAAGAGCCTTGTACTCCCAAATTAGTCTTTAGTCTAAGTTTTATACACCCTTTGTAATAGCCAGTTCAAAGCAATAAAGAGCAGTCTCACTACTTTCTAGAAGATACGCGCCATTTTCCTTATTTCATTTATATATTCATAAGATCGGTGATTTGATCGTCGACAGCCGCCGCCTAGCTTTCACTTGTCCAGTCACCCGACACTGCCTCGATCTGCAACGGCCGTGTCTCCTGTCGCCCCACGCCGCCTCGATCTGCAACGGTCGCGTCTCCACGTCGCCGCGGCCAACCTCAGCAGCCGCAGCAGAAGAGGTCGTCGCCATGAGCGTGAGGAGGCCACCGCCCGTGGCGTGAGCTCACCGCCTTCACGAGCGTGCCGCCACGGCCGCCGCAGCGAGAGGAGGTCGACACAGGCTCGCACGCCGAGGCCGAGCGCGAGCGCGCCGAGGCCGCCGCCTTCGCTTTCGAGACTCCGACCGCGCCCTCCTTTTCCACGAGGTTGCCACGATCGCCAACCTCCACGCGCAAGCCATCGCCGTTCGTAACATCCGGGCTCGTCCGGCCAGGTCGAACCCGAACGAAGATCCCGAATTCTGCGTGTTCATACACTAGTCCGTGATTTCCAGTGTACCGAATCACAAAAATGTTATCACAAACATATCCAAAGTATATTTAATAAGCATAGAGTTTATTACAAGCGGGGCGGAGGCCAAATAAAACATTAGCGGAAGCAAAATATAATGGTAAGCCACACGATCGCCACGAGCAATCGTGCGGAGGTCGCCGCCTAATCGCCCCGCTCCTCACCTTACGGATAGCACTTCTCCCGAATAATAATATTCGGCAAGAGTGAGCACTACAAGCGTGCTGCAAATTACACCCAATACAGAATTTAGAATGCATGCATAAGTCATTCAAAGGAAGGTTGTAGGGTTTATTTGCATAAATTAGCATTTTTGGTTTAAATAGTTATACTAAGTTTCAAGGCATATTTTCATTACATAACTAAAATCAGATTTAAAATTGATCATTTTATAGTGGATAATCTCCATATGAAACATGGTGAAGGATACCCTCCTATCACAAGGCTACCCGTCCAAATTTACTACAAGGATTAACCATCCTCAAATCATGTCCAAAGTTATTTTAAAACCAAAAATAAATCTAACTTAGAGTGGCTTTGCTCAGCACGTCCATGATCGTGGACACGGCTATTCGAATAGATTTACACTCTGCAGAGGTGGTACAACTTTACCCACACGAGATAATTTGCCCGTTAAGTCGGCCAATACACGCTTCCTTAGGCGTGTGACTAGGCAATTATCACAAGGCGTTTCCAATGCATTACCTCAATACCAATATGCCCGCTAAGGTTTCACTTCCATTAGGCTAACCACCTGCCGGAAACCCCCTCTTGCGCCAAGTGGGAATAAAGTCTAACCGACACCCACACAACAAAAATAGCATAAACAATAATGAGGTAAGACAAATTATTAAGCATGGTTACGCCCATCTGAGAACATGTGGTAATCTGGTGGAGCTTTTGCAAGATGCGGCTCAAAGGCCGGTCCTTAATCTACTTGGGCAACTTTCAATAAAACCACGGGTCTCGATCCTAACAGACAGGCCGTGCATAAACTCGCACTCCACTAACGGTCCATGTTTGCCCAAGTACAAACCATTTTCTTTTATTTTTATAATTTTCAAAGACATTTGCAAAAGTCCACCATGACAAAGCAATGTCATAGGCTTTTTATCAATTTATGAAGTTTTGGCTAAATTCTCCCAAAGTCAAATATTTCATGGTCTAAGCATTTGCTATGCATATATTTATTTTTAAATTCATTTGACTAAGGTTACAAGGAATTGATAATACAACAATCAAATTTGGCTATACAAAGGAATTGGAATAATTAAATATTTAAAACAGGAATTTAAAAATAATTAAATACAATTATGCATGCAATAATAATTTTAAATATTGGGGGCAAAATGATCAATGGTGTAACTTGCCTTGCTCAAATTCCTGGTATTCTACTTCTTCAATAGGGTCAAGCTCTCCGGAGTCGTCAAAATCTATACGCGAGAATAATCCAAATTCAAACAGAATTCAAATGAACACAAATAAATTCAAATAAAAATTCAAATTAACTCCAAATTAAATAATTTTGGTTTAGTTAGCTAGATCTTGATTTTATACAAATTTAGAAATTTGAATCACCTAAATCGGAGTTTGTATGAAGAAATACGAGCTCCTGGAAGTTTAAAACCTAAATTAAATCCTAAAATCAGATTTTTCCGATTTTCCCGAATTAAATTTCTAAAGGAAATTTCAATTATTAGCAAGCATCGTCGTGACTGTTCCGCGAGAGCCCGACATGTGGGCCCGAACAAGATGGGTGAGTCCACAACGTGGCGCAAGTCCACGGTGGACTCGGTGCGCAATGCGATCGCGAAGAGGCGGTTGTCTTTGGCCTTGTAGCTCTTATTGCAAACACGCTGGCGTTGACTTGGCCGCCACGCACGCGAGTGAGTGGCGCCGAGGTGGTCGACCATGTCGGCCAGGAGAGGCGGCGCGGGTTCCAATGGTACCGTGACCAGCGGCTTGGCGAGCTCCGGTGGTGCGAGATAGAGGGGAGGACGGGTTCGGCGCTACTGGCGGCGAGGGCGTGGCGGAAGATGGTCGGCGACGGCGAGAGGCGGCGGTGAGGTTGATCGTTGGCGGCGAAGGAGCTACGGCGGCGTTAGAGTGCGGAGTGCGCACGGGTTGTTCTTGAGGCCAAGCCGTGGTGCGGCAGCGGCGGCGGCTGAGGTTCACCGGTGGCGGCGCTAGAGGCGTGAGCACAGCTCGGCGGCGAGAGAGAAAAGCCAAATCGCGCGGGAGGAGCGAGGAGGCGAGGGGAGTTGGGGCAAAAGCTTGAGGGAGTAGAGCGCACTGTGCTCCCTTTTATAGGGCGAGGCGAGGCCGAGATGGAGATCGTGGCGGGTGGCGGCCGCCGTTCGCGGAGGTGGTGGCGCGGCGCAGGGGTTTTAAAGCGAGTAAAGCAGGAGCGAGCGCGTGGGAGCGGGCCGCTTTCATTGCTGCGTGATGGCGAGAGAAATGGGGAGGAATCACGGAGTGAAGAGCTCGAGCGGCGGTAATGGCGGCGGAGAGCGACGGGCATGGGGAGAAGAAGGGGTGGGAAGACGCGACTGCTGTCACGTGGCCCCACTGACAGTGAACAAAGAGAGGGAGAGAGCGCGGGCGGATTGATTGTCGGTAGTTCGATTTTGATCGGACGGCCAGCGTTACGCGCGCGGGAGAGTTAGGCGAGGCGTGCAGTCTTGGGCTTCGCCCCGATCTTATGCAGAGAATTTTAAATTCTTTTTTCAATTTATTTAATTCGAGAAATTCAAATAGGCTTTAGAAAATAGTAAATGAAGTCCAAAATTTTGAGAAAATTCACGTAAATTCTATGAGGCATTACGGACTTAAATAAAATAATTCCAACTTTTAGTTAGTAATAGATTTTGCACATAAATTCTTTTAGCCTTAATATACTTTAGGGAAAAGTTTTTAAAATTTCCAGAAAATCCACAAAAATTAATAAAGTCTTATTTTTAATTGAAATTAAAATTTTGGGCTGTTACAGGCTGTCCTCGACCTCACCTCCCCCAACTACAATAAGTGGCGCGGCCTTTTCCTCATCACCCTCGGAAAGTACTCGCTCTCCGCGCACGTACTCTCCAATGAGACATGTCGCGATTCCGTCGACTGGTGCCGCATGAACTGCGTCGTTGTTTATTGGCTTTACGGCACCATCAGCACCGAGCTCGTCGAGATCGTCATGGCCCATGACGCCACCGCACGCCACATATGGCTTGGTCTTGAGCAGTAATTCATCAGAAATCGTGAGACCCGAGCATTGTATCTCGACGCTGAGTTTCAAATTTTTGTGCAGGGTGACCTCGACGTCTCCACCTACTACCGCAAGCTCAAGGGCATGGTCGATGCCCTCGACGACCTCAACCAGGCCGTCCCTGACTGCACCCTCATCCTCGCCGTCCATCGCGGCTTGAACGAGTGATTTTCCTACATGGGTGCCCTCCTCAAGCGTCAACGTCCGTTCCCCACCTTCCTCGAGGTGCGCTCAGACCTTCTTCTCGAGGAGATCACCATGATTTCACGACCCGGCACCTCCCACGGCTCTCGCCGCCACAACCTCGCAGCCGATCGGCGGCGGCCCTTCTTCGGTGGGCGCCATCGCGCGCGGCCTCCTCGGCGCAGCGTCGACCAACCGCCACCTGCCACGGCCCCCCGGGCTGCACCAAAGCGATGGTAACTCCAACCGTCGCGTTGTGGCGCAACAATAACAATCGCCCCGGCGGCACCTCCAAGTCCACCGGCGGCACCACCGGGCCAAACCCATCTGGGGGCCCTCGTTCTACAATTCGTGGACTGGGACCATCCAAATGTGGCCTGGCCCGGTGCCTGGTGTCCCCGGTGGTACCTCCGGTGGTTCTCCTACGCGTGCGCTGGCCCCACAAGCCGCCGACCTGCAGTAGGCCCTCACGGCGGCACACGTACCGCCCGACCACCCGCTACCTCCGTCGTACCAGCAACTGCCGCCCGGGTACCTCCCGCCGGTCATGACATCGTACCATGTTGCTCCCGGTCCGCAACCCGTCTGGGATCAACAGGTTTTGGCGAACGCATTCCACACCAGGACAGTCACCCCCCGGCACAGGGTGATTGGTGCATGGATTCTGGTGCCACCTCCCACATGACGTCGGATGCTGGTAATCTCTCCTCCGTCATTCCTTGTTCATCATCTCCTTCATCCATCGTTGTCGGTAATGTGTCCTTATTGCTTGTCACCTCCACCGGTTCGACTGTGCTTCTCGGTCCCTTTCATCTTAATAATGTTCTAGTTACACCTAACATTATTAAAAATCTTGTGTCTGTTCGTCAGTTCACTACCGATACACAATTTTTCTGTTGAGTTTGACCCCACTGGCTTTTCTGTGAAGGATCTTCGTTCCAGGAATTTCATCACCAGGTGCAATAGCTCCGGAGCTCTCTACCCCTTCCGTTTGCCTTCCATCACATCTCTGCATTGTGCTTTCCTCGCCGGTGCCCCCAGTTCCATCTGGCACCGTCGCCTTGGTCACCCCAGCCACGAGGCTCTCTTTAGACTTGCTAGTACTTCTGCTATAGTGTGTAATAAAGGTGCTAGTGACAGCACTTGCCACGCTTGTCAACTTGGTCGTCATGTACTCCTGTCGTTTGCCACTTAGTCCTCTCGTGTCCCCGAATTTTGATTTAGTACTTTTGTGAACTTTGGACTTCTCCGATTGTCGGTGTCTCAGTTACAAATACTATCTAGTAATTATGGATGATTGTTCTCACTTTATTTGGATGTTTCCATTATGCCTCAAATCGACACATTTCCCGTTGTCTAACTTTTTTTAGATGTGCTACTCGGTTTGGCAGTACAATCAAGAGTGTCTAATGCGACAACGGTCATGAGTTCGATAACTCCATCGCTCGCACGTTCTTCCTCACCAAAGGCGTTGCTCTCCGCATGTCCTGCCCCTACACCTCCCAGCAGAGTGGCAAGGCCAAACGCGTCATTCGTTCCATCAACAACATCATGCGTTCACTCTTGTTTAAAGCAAGTCTTTCCCTCTCCTACTGGGTTGAGGCACTCCACCCTGCCACATATCTCCTCAACCGCCACCCCACCACCACACTAAATTCAACCACCCCATTTTTTGCCCTTCATGCTCAACACCCGTCCTATTCCCATCTTTGTGTGTTTGGTTGTAAGTGCTATCCCAACTTGTCCGCCACAGCCCCTCACAAGTTGTCTCCTCGCTCCACTATGTGTGTTTTCCTCGGTTGTTCTTTCGATCATAAGGGCTACCGGTGTCTTGATCGTTCCTCCAATCGGGTCATTATTTTCTGTCATTTCATCTTTGATGAGACATCGTTTCCCTTCGTCGAGTCGATTTCCGCACTAACCCCTAATGAGCTTGATTTTTGTCAGATTATCGGTTTGTGTTGGCGCCTATTGGCCTACCATGTGCTGCTCCTTGTACAGGTTTCGCCACCCCGGTCGTCGCGCCGCCTAGTGCCCATGCCCCGCCTTCTTTGGCATCCTGCCCGTGTGGCTGGGCCTAGCACCCGCTTGCCGCCACTCGCGGCCTGCCCGGTGGCGCCCTCTTGACAGCTCCAACGCTACTGGTCGGGCTGCCCTCCTCGCCAATCTCCGATCGCGACATCCTCACCGGGTGCCCTGCCGTCTTAGGCCTCGTCGGCCACCTCGATCTGCCGGCCGCGTGCCGGCCATACGACCACACCCGGTGCCCGATCGCCGCCGCCCGACCGCACCTACCACCTCGACTTGTCATGCCACCACACTGTGTGGCGCGCCGTGCCCATCTTGCCGTGGCCAACTCACACACAATGGTCACGCGCGGCAAATAGGATTTCCGTCAGCCCGTACAACGCCTCAATCTACATGTTACCGCTCTGTTCCTGATTCCCAAGACTTATCGGTCTGCTCTCGCCGATCCTCACCGGCGTGCTGCCATGAAGGAGGAATATGTGTTGCTTCTAGCCAATAATACATGGGAGCTCGTGCCGCGGCCGTCTCGCGAAAATATTTTAACTGGAAAGTGAATTTTTCGTCACAAGCTGAAGGCTGATGGTACACTTGATATGTATAAGGCGCATTGGGTTCTCCGCGGTATCACACAGCGTCCTGGTGTGGATTTTGATGAGAATTTCAGTCCTGTTGAGAAGCCTGCCACTGTTCGGACGGTCTTCTCCTTTCGACTCTCTTGGGATTGGCCTATTCATCAACTGGATGTGAAGAATACGTTCCTCCGTGGCCCCTTGATCGAGACTGTCTACTACTCCCAGCCGACTGGTTTTGTTGATAGCTCTCGCTTAGATTTTGTCTACCGCCTCAATAAATCCCTATATGGACTTAAGTTGGCTCTGCGTGCATGGTATAGTCGATTTGCTTCCTACCTCGCCTCTATTGGTTTTGTTGAAGCTAAATCAGACACATCTCTCTTCGTTTATCATTGCGGCGTCGACACAGTGTACCCGCTCCTATATGTGTATGTTATTGTTTTGACAGCATCTTCAGTTGGGCTCCTTCGTCGGGTTATCTCTGCGTTACAGCGGGATTTTTCTATGAAAGATCTTGGTGAGCTATATCATTTGCTGGGAGTTGTTCACCGCCGTACTAATGGGCTCTTTCTCTCTCAACACCAGTACATGTTAGATATCTTGGAGCGTGCTGGTATGTCTGATTGCAGCCTTGCAGTACCCCTATGGATACTCCAAGGTCTCTTCTACTGGCCCGTCTGTGACCGATCCGACACAGTACCGCAGTCTCACCGGCGCTCTGCGGTATCTCACATTCACTCGCCCATATATTGCTTATGCTGCACAGCAGGTCTGTCTCCACATGCATGACCCGAGGGAGCCCCATCTCACTGCAGCGAAGCGCATTCTCCGCTATATTCGTGGCACATTGGATCATGGCCTTCTTCTACATCGGTCCTCTCTGGTGGAGCTCGTTGTCTACTCTGACGTTGACTGGGCAGGTTGCTCGGACACCCGCAAGTCCACCTCGGGCTATGCTGTGTTTCTTGGCGACAACCTCGTCTCTTAGTTCTCCAAGCGCCAGAACACGGTGTCTCATTCGGTCACGGAAGTTGAGTCTGGTGCCGCCAATCTTTGTGGCGGAGGCCTTACAGCCACACGGCTTCTTCAGGAGCTCCATACCCTACCACGACGTGCTACACTTGTCTACTACAACAACATTAGTGTAGTCTATCTCTCGACCAATCCGGTGCAGCATCAGCGCACCAAACACGACGAGATTGACCTTCACTTCGTTCGGGAGCGCGTCGCCATCGGAGATCTTCATGTGCTTCACGTCCCAACGTCATCACAGTACGTCGACATCTTCACCAAGGGATTGCCTACGTCTATCTTCACCGAGTTTTGGTCGGTCACGAGCGTCGTGAGTAGGCCTTTCGGACCATGAGCGTGTTTGCGGATGTTGTGTTCACACCTCATGTTCATCGGCCTCTTGACTGTTCGGTTCGGTCTCGTGTTCACACTGGCCACTTGATTGTTCAGTTCGGTCTCGTGTTCACACCTGCCGCGACCGGCTATATATATGTGTAACTCGTGTACCTTGAATTATCAATCAATCAGTTGCGTGAATTATCTCCGCCAACATTATTCACAAGCACATCCTCTGGGATAGCTAGTCAAGTTTTGATGTTGCTCGGTCGACAGAAGACCAGACTAGCTGGTATGCTTGAGCAGTTTGTCGGGCACGATGTCGGTGGAGTTTTGAGTCATTGTAGTCTTGCTACTGTAATGTTCCATTGTAGCCTGGCACTACATGAATCATGTAACATGACTCCATCGACGATTTTTGGTCTGAAAATCGGTTTACTGGTGGGGGCCGGTAGAAATACAAATCGGCCTCGAAAAACTCTGTTTGGATAAATTTTGTCCAAAAAAAAATCAAATTAGCTTGAATTTTGTTCAATTTTTAAAAATTTAAAATCCAAAAAAAGAGATAATTTCGGTCGAAATTGGCCAAAATTTCTAGATTTTAAAATAATCAGCCCCTGCAAAAAAAGAGAGAGTGCGTCGCTCTAACCGCCGCCCGCCGCGCCGTCCAGCGCCGTCTTTTAGACTTCGTTGCCTTGGTCACCGCGCCGTCCAGCGCCGCCTACCGATGGCTTCCGTTCCATCTGCTGCAATTCCATTCTCGGGAACAAAGCTTAATGGAATAAACTACTGGTTGTGGTCTTCTCTCATAGAGATCACACTCAAAGGTCTCCGCCTCAGGGACATATTCTGGAACTGACCTTGTCAAGTAAATCGCGGTTGGCCTCCTCCTAGACAGCCTACTTCTACATCTCCTACAGATGATAAGGCCGCTAAGAAAGAGGCGATACACGGCTTCTTGATCTTTGGATGAGGCTTATCAGTATGCCATAGATGCTTTTGAGTGTTGGTGTGCTGATGAGGCCTGCATTATAGCCATCCTGGTCAGCGTTGACGACTCCATCGAGCCAGACATTGTTGGTCTGCGTGCCACTTGTCAGATCTGGGAGTACTTACGCGAGCGATACTAGCAGAGCAGTGATGCTCGTTCTTTTCACTTGGCGTGAGTTGGAGAAGCTTCGCCAGGAGGACTCCTCGTCGATGATTTCTTAGAGCCACAGGCGATCTCTAGCGCCCGGTGGATGGGTTAACTTCTCAGCTCGCGCAGCGTGTCATAAAATGCAGGCGGATCGTGATCGCGCCGTCTTTATGATTTCGTCTGCCCTCTTCGTCTAGAGTTTGAGCTCGTCGGGCTCAACTCTGGCCGTTCACCACGAAGCGATCCACAGAGACTCTTCGGCGCCGTGCTAAGGAGCTTGGCGTGGGTTAGCGACCTGATTTGTTCATTGTGCTTGCTACCTCTTCTTCTATGACTACACCAACGGTTTACGCCCGACTCTGATTCCCTCTCGAGTGTACATTTTACGCTCTGTTTTTGTACCAACTACGGTTCAGTGCAACTATTGCAAGAACATCGGGCACGACTATCAGCGTTGTGCGGTGCGAAAAAAACAGAACAAGGCACGTGGAGGTCCACGCTCCAAGGGAGGACATGGAGGTCCTTCCTCGACTGGAGGACAGACCATCACGTCAGGATCTTCTCAGCGAGGTGACTCGGTTCAGCAGCTCTGTCAGGCTCTACTTCAACAGCTCTCTCAAAGCTCAGCAGGTTCTGCCAGTCTAGCTCAGACGTTTCCTCCGGGTATCTCTTGGGTTCCAGATTCAGGTGCCTCTTTCCACATGACACCGGATTCCACATCTGTCACTTCAGTAGAACCTTCTATTTTTCAATCTGTGTTGACGGTGGCGGTACTCCTCACATGCATCGGATATCGAGCACTCTTTTGTCCACTGACTTTTCTATTCCAGCAGTTTCCCATGTTCCCCAGCTTACCATGCAGTTTCTCTTGGTGGGTCAGCTCATCGATCTCGGATGTAGGGTTGGTTTTGACTCTCACACCTATTTCATTCAGGATCGACAGACAGAGACGTTACTTGGAACTGGCCGGTGTCGTAGGGATCATCAGGACCTCTACATACTTGATCGCCTCCATCTTCCGTCCACTTCAGTTGCTCCTGTCACCCCTACATCTACTTCCCCCGCCACTGCTGCCACCACCTCTGGCGTCTTTGCGCAGTGGCATCACCGTTTAGGATTATACATGGAGATCATGGTACTTGCATGGAAACTGCATGAGCTACGGTTTTTGCTTCCATATCTCCACCAATTCTCTATGTACTTGAAGGGGAAAAACTGGAGTTTTATTTGGTAGTAGCAAACAGCCCCAGTTACATAGTTATTGTGAAACGAAGGGGGAGAAGATTACAAGTACCAGAGGAAATCTGAAAGTGTTGCAAGTAGTCGATGGATTGGTCTGTCTGGGGATAGTCATGTTAGAGATATGATTATTTTGTATTTCTTATATGTCTTTTGTATTGTTTTATCTGTATATGGTATGCACCCCTTGTACACCATATATATATATTGCTCATCGGGGCTCTTCAATATACACACAATATTCATAATATATTATCAAAGTAAAAATTAGGGTTATGGTTTACCGATTTACTATAGCCGCCACCCACCACCGCGTAACTTTCGCTGCCCGTTGCCCCTGGTAGGATGCTCTCTACTCCCAGGGGCGGCCACGTTGCCGACCACCGCGCTCACCAACGCGCTCGCTGTTGCTACGTGGACACACAGATGTGCGAGTCGTCGACCGCCGCTTAGGCCCCGATTTCGGGGGCTCGCCGTCGCCGCCATAGTAGTAGTCGTCTCCGCTGTCACAGTAATCATCGCCGTCGTTGTCGCAGTAGTCATCGCCGCCGTTGTCACCGCGGGAGCGGTGGTCGTGGCCTGGGTCGAGCACGTAGAAGCGGCGGCGGGAAGGCGCGATGCTAGTCCTCGTCTCGCTGCGCCGGCTCCGTCCTGCGGGAGATGAGCGCCTCGAAGCAGAGGTGGTGCGGCTCGGGGGCCGCGCCCAGGAGGTAGAGACCGTTGCCGACGACGAGCAAAATGGGCTACTGCTTGGGCGCGTATGGCCTCGGCAGGACGCGGACGGCGTGTGTGGATTTCATGGGGATATGCTCCAGATCTTAGGATGATGTGACAATTGGCAATGGCGTTTACGGTTTGTCGTTTCACGCGTTTTCGACAAAGCTACGGTAATACGGGCGGGCGGTCCGGCCGGTCCTTGCAATGCGTCCGGCCGGTCCCAAATCGGTCGGACCGGCCATGTGGGGCGGTCGGACAGCGATGACCAAAGTGGTTAAAATAAATTTGGGCCAAAAATAGGTGTTGTAGGCAAGTGAGGATCCCAATGCACTTGGTCTCATAATTTTAGAGTCTCGATGAAGTTCTATTCGTTTATATTTTCGAGAAGGTTTGAATTTCGGGCTTGAATTTGGCTAAGTCCCAAGGCGGTCCGGCCGCTCCGAGGCGGTCCGGAAGCCGCCATGGGAAATGTCCGACCGACCATGGGGCGGTCCGGCCGCTCACTGGAGGCGGTCGAACCGGTTTCTACTTGAGCGTCGGCCAACTTTGTGGCGATGTTGTTTTGTTAGGTCAAAGTCATTGGTATTGTGGCATATGATTTGCATGATGCATGTTTTGACTAACATGGGTCAAGTTGTGAAGAACTTATTCCCGATTCGTGTTTTCTTATGCGTGGTTGTGCGGGTAGCTTGGTGGTCAACGACGGTCAGCGGCGAGGAGAATCGGGACTAGACTTGAAGAGTTGAGGTCGAGCGATCGGCGATGCGGGTGAGGTCAACGACTCAGCGTGACACAAGATGGACAAGGGTGACCTATTGGCGAATCCATGGCACATGGTGAAGCGGTTTAGGTCAAAAGTTAAAAACGGTAACCAAGGCGAAGCGTCGTGTGTGACCCGTTTGTTAGTGGACCTTAACGGGCCCAAGAGAGTCAAACCCTAAGAGTTTTAGGCCTCCACTATAAATAGGAGGAGATGGTGGCACCTCTTTCTCTCTCGCCTTTATATTTAAAAACCTAATTGTCTTTAGGGAGTTGAGGTGGAGGCTAGGGCTCTTGATGGTTTGTGGTGAATTTCGTGATCTTTGATTGTCCAGCGATCCATGATGGTGTGGATGTAATCCAGCAATAATCACGAAATCAATCTATGCAAGGTTTGCTTGAGATAAGTCTCTTTTCGTTCTTGCTTTCAATTTCGTGTTTTAGGGCTTTCTTTGATCCGCGAGTTTGTGATTGATTCCTTCACGTGAATTAGCTTGCTGTGATATGTGTGAATCTATCTAGCATCATCTTGATCATCAATCCCTCACGAACAAGCTTTAGGATCAAGTTTTCGTTCTTGCGGTTTTAGACCTTACATTAATCAATTGGCAATTGCTCAAGATCGTTCCAAGAATTATCATAATATTCGATTGGAATAGGTCCTCAATAGCATATAGAAGGTGTGTGCAAAGTTTCATAAAGATTGGAGTTGAGAATCAAAAGTTTCACCTAATTGCAACCGTCATCGGTGATTTTCTTGTTGCGGATCGGTTCTGGTCGGCGGTCGGACCGCCGTCATCACCGGTCGAGCCGATTTTGGGCGGTCCGACCGCCCGACTAACGCCGGTCGAACCGCCCGACAATCGGTCCGACCGATTGGGTCAATGATCGAGCCGCCCGTGTTGTGAGTCTTTGCAATCTTAGTTGATTTTGTAGCATTGCTTAGGGTTTAATTGGATTCAATACTAGTCTTCCATTTATCTTGGTATATTGATCTTCATAGCTTTCTAATAGCTCTTGGAGTGAAATTGTATTGAGTTCATAATTTGTGAAAAAGTGGCGTGCTCCTATTCACCCCCTCTAGTCGCCTTACGGTCCAGCAGCGTGCCTACGCGTTCGTAGAGAGCAGGAGGAGGCCGAGACCCTTGCCATCTGGCCGACAACCTTGTTCCCGCCGAGGAGCGTCAGGTCGTGCCCGCTCTCATGGCCCATCCCAGTGAAAGGGAAGAATGTCTCCCGGCGCTAAGCGACTGGCGTCGTCACACCACCCGCCCGAGGCGCGAGACGATCTGCAGTGAGTCCTTGGCGTTATCTCCTCTACTTGGTTTTCTTGGGTAGAAGAATCTGGTGGTGGACATGTATAGTAACATATTTGACAGATGGTATGCTCTTGAGAGAAGCAATGGCAGACCCACTTTTAGAGAGGTACAAGGTGATTGTTCTTGATGAGGCTCATGGCGAACATTGGCAGCGGATGTTCTGTTTGGGTTTACAAGGAGGTTCTAAAGAATAGACTGATCTGAAGCTTGTTGTTACGAGTGCCACCCTTGATGCGAGAGAAATTTGAGGGTTACTTCAGTGGCGCACCATTGATGAAGGTGCCTGGGAGACTTCATCCGGTTGAGATCTTCTATACACAAGAACCAGAAAGAGACTATCTAGAAGCTACTATAATCCGCTGCCTTTGAGTTATTTCTTTTGAGTCTTCCGTTTGCGTCTATACAAGTCTGTATCACTTTATCTGTGAGTTCGTTTAAGCCATCCGAACCCACAAATTTATTATCAAGTATATGAATTCTTTAGCATGGCAGCAACCGCTGCTCTTTTCTTCGAGCCGCTGCAGATCCGCCGCCCCAAGCTTTCAAGACCGTCGCGCTTCTTCCACACTGCGTCTTGGTTATACTTCTTATGCATTGTGCCGCGCTTCTTTTGCACTGTGCATTCGTTGCGTTTCTTGTGCACTGTGCCGCCGTCATCTTGGGCTACGATCTGTGCCGCCATGTTTCTATCTATTCCTATTCGGCTTAATTTGATAGATTTCTCTATTTGTCGGTTTTATTATCTTCTTCGTCATATTGTCGTGGTTGACTTTGCTCCCGCACCTTGTGCTTTATGGGCTGTTGCACGACTCCGGATGGGAGGTGATTTTTTATCGATATATTTTCCAAAAGCTGCGTGCTATGACGATATTATCAAGATTCGGATTTTGAATTTTCATATTTTAGTGTCAACCCTTTCCAAATGCAATGCTATTATACGCATATTGCCTTATATGTATATGACATGCACACCTTGTACACTTTATATATATATATATTGCCTATTGAGACTTTTCAATATACACACAATATTTATAACATGTCTTAACGGTAAAAGAGAAGAAGAAAGTTAACGGCAAAATAAACTTGTTAAATTGCCTTCTTTTCAGAGCCCTTCTTAATTGCCATACGCCGTGGCCTTTGTATCTCACAGCTGAAAATGTGGTTTCTGTATGGTGGTATCTGAGATCTCCATGCTAGGACCTCAATTCTCCCTCGACATTTCGCACTTCCACTTAAGACATCCCGAAATGTTATCTTGGGAGCTTTCTCATCATCAAAACTTGTTTGATACATGTTATCGACCAGACAAAAATCGGCATCGGCCATCGGAAAAAGTATAGGCTTATTTTTCTGCATAAGATCACACGGATGCTCACCAAACATAGAGATATTCGTTTGTACATGTAGTCTCGCAGATTTAAGAACTTTAGACCAAAATCGAGCATTGAAGTTAGATCGTAGCAAGCCAGCAATCAAATTTGTCATTATGAATGATCCACTCATCTCCTTGCTAATATCCATGGCGATTGATGCCAGTTTTGGTTGTTCCTCGGGATCCGCACTTCCAAATGTAAGCACCTTGAAGAAATACCAAAATGCTTCTCGGGGTAGAAGACTCAACACAAGAGGCTGTGTAGTACCAAAGCCTATTATTTTGCTAGATCGACTTGTGATTATTATTTTACTACCTCTTGCAATGTGGCCGGCATAAGCTAAATATAAGTTTTTCCATGTAGCCTCGTCAATATCCTTTGGTAATTCAATGATAACTAGCATCGCTTCTTTGCCACTGCAGGCATTGTTTCGATGCTTGATCACACGGCCATCCTTGAAATTTAGACTATGGTATTCAAGATCGTCTTCACTGACCAACACAATTTGAGAGAACAGATTGCGCACTCTTTCATTGTTGCAGATATGTGAAACTAGGGTGCTCTTTCCAGCAGCTACTGGACCAACAATTGGTAGGACACCTACACTTTTGCAATTAGGAGGCTCTATTTGCATCAAGAAATTCATGATCCTGTCCATTTCCATTTGGCGACCAAACATGCACTTGTCAAGAAGGAGGTGCATGCTGTAAGGTTGCCGGTACAATGGAGGATAGTTCTTAAAAAATGCAACAAACTCTGTCGCATCAACAATGATGTTATCCAAGTTGTGAAGCACTTGCTGCAATTCTTTCTCACTTTGTGTATCACCAGTGGAGAGAAAGAGACGCTTGGCAGGATTGAATTTAGATAGGGCAAAAGAGTGACACACTTCATGATCTTTAGCCTTCTCTTCTCCATTGGCTTGGCTTCTGAACTTGTCTAGGGTGTAATAACCTCTGTACATCTCCTTTCTCAGTATGTTCAGTTGCTGCATCATCGCTTGGTTTGCGATGTGCCGCCCCTCTGCCTCCTCGACGATGACACGCACCCGCAGCAGCAACCGTTGCAAGCTGTGTAGCTTCTCCTCCATGGTCGGCGCTGTCGGGATCGAAAATTTATCAACCAAGAAAGATATGGAACGATTTGCAAGCTCACCCATAATTGCAGTGAAAACTACCTCCATTGGGAAAACTCTCCTTACAACATAATTGCAAGGAATCACGAAGAGTGCAGTTTGTATGCAGTGTGGGGAGGATTGATCTGCTGAACGGCGATCTAACAAGAACCCAGAGTTTCTAGTCACATTTTATACTCTCAACTTCATAGAGAAATACGCCAATAAATTTGGCTTACGTAGTATACACACATAGGATTTAACGCCAATGATGGAGAACCTTCCAAGAAAGATAGCAGATGCAGTCATAGCCTTCGGTGATACTGATGATACATTCAGTCACCGACATCGGGCACTACATGAGTCATGTAACATGACTCCATCCGCCGCTTGAATGTATATTAGCAAGGAGATGATTGGATCATTCATAATGACAAATTTGATTGCTGGCTTGCTACGATCTAACCTCAATGCTCGATTTTGTCTAAAGTTCTTAAAAGTTCGAGACTACATGTACAAACGAATATCTCTAAGTTTGGTGAGCATCCGTGTGATCTTATGCAGAAAAATAAGCCTATACTTTTTCCGATGGCCGATGCCGATTTTTGTGTGGTCGATAACATGTATCAAACAAGTTTTGATGATGAGAAAGTTCCCAAGATAACATTTCAGGATGTCTTAATTGGAAGTGCGAAATGTCGAGGGAGAATTGAGGTCCTAGCATGGAGATCTCAGATACCACCGCACAGAAACCACATTTTCAGCTGTGAGATACAAAGGCCACGGCGTATGGCAATTAAGAAGGGCTCTGAAAAGAAGGCAATTTAACAAGTTTATTTTGCCGTTAACTTTCTTTCTTTTTTTACCGTCAGACTATCCCCAGACAGACAAATCCATCGACTACTTGCAACACTTTCAGATTTCTTCTAGTACTTGTTATCTTCTCCCCCTCCTTTTTACAATAACTATGTAACTTGAGCTGTTTGCTACTACCAAATAAAGCTCCAGTTTTTTCCCCCCTTCAGGTACATAGAGAATTGTTTGAGATATGGAAGCAAAAACCGTAGCTCATGCAGTTTCCATGCAAGTATCATGATCTCCATATATGATCCTTGCAAGTATAATGATCCCTTGAATTGGTTGAGATATGGAAGGAAAACCGTAGCTCATGCAGTCATGCTACTACCCCCTGACTCCCATCTCTTTCTCCCTCATTCTGCACCACGAGTAATCCGGGCCAAAAGCATGCACATACACATAGACCTGAGTAAGGGTATGAAAATATAGTGGAAGAATGACAATTGCCACCATACTATTATGCCACTTACAGTTAGCGAACAATGCACCTGAGAAATATCAGCAACTCTCCACATTTGCTGCAGCACATGACCTACGACGTCATGGTTGTCAGTGTTAGATGTGTATTGTACAAAAATTTCTTTGCATATATGTCATACATGTATTTGTATATATATTGGTCCATTGATCTTATATTGAATATAAGAGCTAGTCATAACATAGTATCAGAGCAAAGGTTAGGGTTTCCCGCTACCGCCGCTGCCTTGCTTTCACTTGTCCAGTCACCCGACGCTGCCTCGATCTGCAACGGCCGCGTTACCTGTCACTCGTTCGCTCTTCCCGAGTTGTCGCCGCCTGTGCTCTCCCGTTGGCCCTCCCGAGCCGTGATGTCCCTGATCTCCTTCCGGATCTGCCGCCTGGCTCTGTCTTCCACCCGGGCTGCTGCTGTCTCGGGCGTCGGCGTCTTCTTCACCTTGCATCGGCGCTGGATCTGCCAGCCTTCTCTTGTCCGGAGTCGCCTCGGTCCGAAGTCGCCGCTTTGTCTTCTTCTTGTCCGGCGTGGAGGGATCCACTCAGACTCTTGCGCGACGGGCTTCGACGGATTGGCCAAAAGGGAGTCTCCCCTCATGCGCTGGAGTTGCCTTCGCCGCCGGGGGCCGCCGCGTTGTCGCCTCCATTTCCCTCGTGCAGGGTGCTCGGGCTCGAGCCCTTTGGCCTTCGGTCGAAGGGCCGACGTGTTTCGACCGAATCGCTTTTGAGCCAGCTCGTTAGAAAAGCCGGACGGAGATAGAGGAAAAAAATGTCATTCTAACCGCCGTGTCGTCCAGCTCCGCCTGTTCGATTTCGTTGCCTTAGTCGCCGCGCGTGTCCAGCACCGCCTACCAATGGGCACTGTCTCTGTTCCTCTCTGCCTAGTGATCTTCGATGGTCTCAATTACCGGGATTGGTTTCAGTATATGCGTCTTCACATGCGTGGTCAGCGCCTTTGAGAGTTTCTTACCAGCGAGTTGCCTTGTCCGCCTCGCCCTGCTTCACCTGCTGAGCCTGTGCTTCTAAAAACTACTTCTGAAGACGCTCGTAAGGAGGCAGCTGATGCTTTTGAGGATGCTATGGAGACTTTCAAATGGGCAAGGTAGATAAAACTTTATTTACTCTCAAGCTTGGCAATGATCTTTTACTCATTCAGATTTATGTGGATGATATCATATGTGGTGGTTCCTCTCATGCACTTGTTTTCAAGTTTTAAGATACTATGAGCAGGGAATTTGAGATGAGCATGATGGGAGAACCCACGTTCTCCCTAGGCTTTCAGATCAAGCAATCAAAGATGGGTATTTTTGTTCATCAAACCAAGTTCACTAAGGATCTCCTTCGTCACTTCGATATGAGGACAAGTAAACCAGTCTCTACACCAATGGGATCCACTGCAGTGTTAGACCCTGACGAAGATGGAGAGCCTATTGATAAAAAAGAATACAGAAATATGATTGGTTCACTTCTGTATCTCACCACTTCAAGGCTAGACATTCACTTTGTTTTCTTCGAGTACCTTGAGTAATTGAGTCTGGCTGTCCAGCGGTATGACCGGCGGGGCGGGTACACAACGGTACGACCAGTTTTACAAAGTGATCTCGAGTTGTTTTTCTGAAAGCTGGAATTTAAGGCCGTGATTGATTTGATTCGTGTTTATTGATAAATGAGAGTGTGTTATGCGTATGTGAACTGATATTGGTCAAGTTGGAGAACTTGTGCCAGGAAAGCGTTCTTTGATCTTTGCATGTGCAGGTTGAGTGTGGAGACGGCCATGGTAGATGACGAGGAAGACCGGAACTAGGAGGGGAAAATCCAAGGCTCAGGTGGTCGTGCTCACGCTGGGGCACATGGAGATCAAAGGTGAATGCATGATGCGTGGTCGAAGCTACAGGAGGTGCTATCCTGGAGGCTTCGACGCGTGAAGAGTTATGACAGGCATTCATAACTGGAAAGTTTAGAGATATTGGAAAACCCGGAATTTGAGGGGTTTCGAATCTCCTTATTTTCGAAAGAGATAGGATTATGTGTTCGTGTTGATAAGGCCACGGTTTAGGGCCCTAGCATATAAAGGCCGAAGAGGTTAAGAGTAATACGCGGCTGGGAGAGGCTTTTTGCGGCGCCTTTCGGCAGAGAGTTTTTCGGTGTTTTCGTGCTAGGGTTTGAGGGGTGCCGTGAGAGCACTTTGTAGCCACAGAACATATTTGAGTAATAACAGTTTAGATTTATTCCAAGAAAGATTTGTCATCTCTGTCGGCGTGTGCTTCTGGACCTTGTGTTCAACTTGTTCTCTTTCATCGCTAACTGCATGTTCTTCTGTCTTCGACCAGTGCTTGTATTGATCTATCTTCAACTAGTCCATGTGTTAATCGGTTTTTTATTTGTTCTTGTCCATCGTCTTCGATCTGGTTTTGTTCTTTGCAGTGTGTGAATTTCTTGAGCCGGATGGTGGAAGAAATCTGTTAGTCGAATCCTTTCGACTAGGTGAATGCAACTCCTTCGACCAGATCAACTTCATTCGATCACGAGCTATGTTGTTCACCTAGTTGTCGACAATAGCTGTGACTGGTAGAACATAACAGAGTTATTTTGACCACCACGACTAGGTGATAATCTCGAACGAGTACGTTGGATTCGGTTGCCAGTTGAATTCAATGTAGATACTCTTCGGTTAGTTATAAAATAAGGTATTTCAATCATTCACACCCTCAGTGAAAGAGGTGATGCAGAGCTGTATGGTTATGATGTGGTTGGCCATTTCAGTGCCCATTCTACCTGGGAGCAACTCATCTGGGCCACGGACATTGCTAGGCTGAAGGGAAAGGTTGGCCGGTGGCAGGTACGTCCGTATTAGGAACGATAGGGATGAAACGGGGTGTCGTACGGAGAAGTGCTCAATTTGTAGGGAGTTCGGACATACCTTCAAGAAATGTCATACGAGAAATGCACATGATGATTAGTACCATCAGTGTGATTTGTTGAAAAACTATGTGATGATGTTTTGCTTAAAAATGTGTTGTGCTAATATTGTTTCTTATTACTGTATGATTATGTTTTCTTATTATGTCGTGTGTCCAATTTGTAATGTGTAACTTATCTTGTTTCTGAAACTACCAGCATTATATTCGCCGGTGGTGCCGTTGGTGGTGCTAGTTTAGCTAGTTGGTGTTGTATGACAGTTCGGACGTTGGAATGGAGTAGTCGGAAATAAGCAGTCTAAAAAATAAAAGTAGAAATTTAAATATAATAGTATTAAATGTTAAGGCTGAATTCTGCACACATAAAATAAAAAATACAGAACCCCGTCGTCGGTTCAATTGGCGACATGCGCCTGTTAGGGATGTTGTCGCCCGTTGAAATGGCAACAGAGGTATTTTGTTATTCCAACTGGCGACATTAGTCTAGTTTTGATTTTAAAAAAATTTGACTATTTATTTTTGTATTTTGTTATTAAAATACTATTATTTTAAAAATCCATTCCTTTCAGTTTGATCGTCGGGTCGGCACTGCACACTATGACCCCGGCCTTCTGATGACGAATTGACGACGACGATGATCCAGCGTTACCTACAAATTTACAACTGCTCCGATCCAGCAGCGGCGACGAACACCTCTGGTTCCTCATGCAACAAGTAATCAGGGAAACATCAGATTGAGCAGGTAATTGAAGTACGTAGTATGTAGCAACAGTAGGTATCATGACAAGTCTTCGTACACGTGTGGGCCATGTTGCGATCGGCGTTGCCTGGGGGGCTATCTGTAATTTTTCTTCTGTTGCAGCGGGATCGTGAACCGTTCGATCAACGTTGTGCGCCTCAGATTGAGGGGGAATAATGTGTGTGTGGAGGAATGTTTTCACGAAGTAACCCACCGCTATTCGATATTATTGACTCACGCCCTCTCTGATTCGGATCACAGATAAAATCCGCGATCGTGCGCCGTTGGATTAGTGTTGTGCATATCCGATTGAGGCTGGAGTAACGAGTGGCGGCGGCGGCGGCACTTTTTCACAAGGGCCCCTCGGAGTTATCATATGGATGCACTACTCCTTGACTCCTTGGGCCGTGTGATACGGGCTGGAACTCCGATACTTCTGGAGCAAATAGGAAGGAATCCCTTCGTCTGCTTTCCTCTTCACGACGCATCCTCCTTTTTTCTACGTAAGAAGTAAAATCAGAAATGTATTTCATCTAAGAAATATAAGTTTCTTTATAAATAGAGATTATTTATTAAATGTCAAGTCGGGTTGTCCCTATAAAAAAGATAACATGTATCAATTATCAATTAAGCAAGAAGAACAAAAAAAAGCAATAGTTCATCTCCGTCTATGTCTATCTTCTTCCTCTAAAATCCCTCTCTATTCAACGTTGGACCGAAAATTTGACTAGAGGGTCTTGTTGAATAGGTAGTTACGCTAACTTTTTCCAAAATAATGAATTCAACACAATTTTACTCCAATAGCTATTAGGAAGCTATGAAGATCAATATACTAGTGTTGGACGAAAAAGAAGACTAGTATTGAATCCAATTAAATCCGCTAACCAAAAACACAAAATCAACTAAGATTACAAAACTCAAACCACGAAGATCAACCTACGACCCAGTGGACCGACTAGTATTAAATCGGTTTAACCCCTAAGCAAAATCGCGAAAATCGGACAAGCTAAAACAAAACTCGGTCGACCGGTGATGGCGGTCGACCGTTGACCGACCTTAGGCGAACCGATCACCGGCAAAACAGATCAAACATCCCAAAGATGCGAAGTTGCAATTAGGTCAAACTTTTGATTCTCAACTCCAATCTTTACGAATCTTTGAACACACCTTCTCTATGCTGTTGAGGACCTATTCCAATCGAATATTATGATAATTCTTGGAAGAATCTTGAGCAATTGTCAATTGATTAGGAGGAAGGTCTAAAACAGAGTCAAAACAAAAACTTGATCCTAATGCTTGTTCGTGAGAGATTGATGATCAAGATAATGCTAGATAGATTCACACATATCACAGCAAGCTAATCCACGTGAAAGAATCAATCACAAACTCACGGATCAAAGGAAGCCCTAAAATCACCAAATTGAAAGAAAGAAAGCAAAGAGACTTATCTCAAGCAAACCTTGCATAGATTAATAACGTGATTGTCATTTGGATTACACCACGCCATCATGGATCGAAGGTCAATCCAAGATCACGAAATCTCCTCAAACCATGAAAAGCCCTAGACTCCACCTCAACTCCCCTAAACCAATTAGGGTTTCAAGCAACAAAAGAGGTGAAAAAGAGAGAGAGGGACCACCTCCTCCTCCTATTTATAGTGGAGGCCTAGAACTCCTAGGGCTTGACTCAATTGGGCTCCGTTAAGGCCCACTAACAAGCGGGTCACATACGCACGCATTTTAAAGCGCCGTCTTTAACCTTTTGACCTAAACCGCTTCACCATGCGCCATGGATTCGCCAATAGGTCACCCTTGTCCATCTTGTGTCACGCTTGAGTCGTTGACCTCACCCGGCATCGTCGATCGTTCTGGACCTCAACTCTCCAAGTCTAGTCCCGATCCTCCTCGCCGTTGACCGTCGTTGACCACCAAGCAACCTGCACAACCACAGACAAGCAAACACGAATTCGGGAACAAGTTCTTCACAACTTGACCCATGTTAGTCAAAACATGCATCATGCAAACCATATGCCATGATACTAATGACTTTGACCTAACAAATCAACATCGCCACGAAGTTGGCCGACGTTCAAGTCATTACCGGTCTGACCGCCACTATGGATGGGCGGTCGGACCACCACGGCCGGTCGGACCGCCACCTATTGGCGGTCGGACCGCCTTGGGACTTAGCCGAATTTCAACCCCGAAAATCCAAACCTTCGGAAATTAAAACGAATAGAACTTCTTCTGGAGACTCCAAAATTATGAGACCAAGTGCATTGGGATCCCTCACTTGCCTACAACACCTATTTTGGCCCGACTTGTTTTGACCACTTTGCACTACAATGGCTCCCGATTTTGGGACCGGTCCGACTCAAAGACCGGTCGGACCACTTCGAGATGCGACACTTTGTCGAAAACACATGAAACGACAAACCGTAAACGCCATTGCCAATTATCACATCATCCTAAGATCTTGAACATATCCCCATGAAATCCACACGCTTTGACCGGTCAGACCACCTGAGACCTGACAGCATGCCAACATTGCCGAAAACATGTGAAACGACAAACCTTTAACGCCATTGCCAATTATCACATCATCCTAACATCATGAGCATATCCCCATGATATCCACACTGGGATAGCTAGTCAAGTTTTGATGTTGCTCGGTCGACAGAAGACCGGACTAGCTGCTATGCTTGAGGAGTTTGTCGGGCACGTTGTCGGTGGAGTTTTGAGTCATTGTAGTCTTGCTATTGTAATGTTCCATTGTAGCCTAGCACTACATGACCAGGGTTTTCTTTACCGGAAAAGAAAGGATGAAAATCGGAAAATTTTGACGTCAAATTTATTTTATTTTTATTTTTGAATTTTTCGGATTTTAAATTAAAAAAATTCAGATTCGAATAAAATTCAAACTAATTCGAATTTTTTGGACAAAATTCATCCCAACAGAGCTTTTCGAGGCCGATTTGCATTTCTACTGACCCCCGCCGGTGAACCGATTATCGGACCAAAAATCACCGATTTTCCAATCCCTGTACATGACTCCATCCGCCGCTTGAATGTATCATCAGTATCACCGAAGGCTATGACTGCATCTGCTATCTTTCTTGGAAGGTTCTCCATCATTGGGGTACAATTCTGTCAAAATGGCGTTAAATCCTATGTGTGTATACTACGTAAGCCAAATTTATTGGCGTATTTCTCTATGTAGTTGAGAGTATAAAATGTCAGTACAAACTCTGGGTTCTTGCCAGATCGCCGTTCCCAAGATACACTCTTGCACTCTCCGTGATTCCTTTCACCATCTTGTAAGGAGAGTTTTCCCAATGGAGATAGTTTTCACTGCAATTATGGGTGAGATTGCAAATCGTTCCATATCTTCCTTGGTTGATAAATATTCGATCCCGACAGTGCCGACCATGGAGGAGAAGCTACACAGCTTGCAACGGTTGCTGCTGCGGGTTCGTGTCATCGTCGAGGAGGCAGAGGGGCGGCACATCGCAAACCAAGCGATGGTGCAGCAACTGAACATACTGAGAAAGGAGATGTACAGAGGTTATTACACCCTAGACAACTTCAGAAGCCAAGCCAATGGAGAAGAGAAGGCCAAAGATCATGAAGTATGCCACTCTTTTGCCCTATCTAAATTCAATCCTGCCAAGCGTCTCTTTCTCTCCACTGGTGATACACAAACTGAGAAAGAATTGCAGCAAGTGCTTCACAACTTGGATAACATCATTGTTGATGCGACTGAGTTTGTTGCATTTTTTAAGAACTATCCTCCATTGTACCGGCAACCTTACAGCATGCACCTCCTTCTTGACAAGTGCATGTTTGGTCGCCAAATGGAAATGGACAGGATCATGAATTTCTTGATGCAAATAGAGCCTCCTAATTGCAAAAGTGTAGGTGTCCTACCAATTGTTGGTCCAGCAACTGCTGGAAAGAGCACCCTAGTTTCACATATCTGCAACAATGAAAGAGTGCGCAATCTGTTCTCTCAAATTGTGTTGGTCAGTGAAGACGATCTTGAATACCAAAGTCTAAATTTCAAGGATGGCCGTGTGATCAAGCATCGAAACAATGCCTGCAGTGGCAAAGAAGCGATGCTAGTTATCATTGAATTACCAAAGGATATTGACGAGGCTACATGGAAAAACTTATATTTAGCTTATGCCGGCCACATTGCAAGAGGTAGTAAAATAATAATCACAAGTCGATCTAGCAAAATAATAGGCTTTGGTACTACACAGCCTCTTGTGTTGAGTTTTCTACCCCGAGAAGCATTTTGGTATTTCTTCAAGGTGCTTACATTTGGAAGTGCGGATCCCGAGGAACAACCAAAACTGGCATCAATCGCCATGGAGATTGGCAAGGAGATGAGTGGATCATTCATAATGGCTAATGTGACTGCTGGCTTGCTACGATCTAACGTCAATGCTCAATTTTGGTCTCGAGCTCTTAAATCTGCGAGACTACATGTACAAAGGAATATCTCTATGTTTGGTGAGCATCCGTGTGATCTTATGCAGAAAAATAAGCCTGTACTTTATCGGATGGCCAAAGCCGATTTTTGTGTGGTCAACAACCTGTATCAAACAAGTTTTGATGATGAGAAAGTTCCCAAGATAACATTTCAGGATGTCTTAAGTGGAAGTGCGAAATGTCGAGGGAGAATTGAGGTCCTAGCATGGAGATCTCAGATACCACCGCACAGAAACCACATTTTCAGCTGTGAGATCCAAAGGCCACGGCGTATGGCAATTAAGAAGGGCTCTGAAAAGAAGGCAATTTAACAAGTTTATTTTGCCGTTAACTTTTTTTTTTTTTTACCGTCACACATTTATGAATATTGTGTGCTTATCGAAGAGTCCCAATAGCCAATATATATATAAGGTGTATAAGATGTGCATGTCATATACATATAAGGCAATACAAAAGACAGATAAGAAATATAAAATAACTATATATCTAATATATCTATAACACCTCCTTCAAATGCAAGACGCATGCAATAACATTGTATTTGGAAAGAGTTGACATTAAAATATGAAAAATCCAAAATCTGAGTCTTGATAATGTCGTCATAGCATGCAGCTTTTGGAAAATATATCGAAAAAATCTCCTCCCATCCAGAGTCGTGCAACAACCCATAAAGCACGAGGTGCAGGAGCAAAGTCGACCACGACAACATGACGAAGAAGTTAATGAAATCGACAAATAAAGAAATCTATCAAATCAAGCCGAATAGGAATAGATAGAAGCATGGCGGCGCAGATCGTAGCCCAAGATGAAGGCGGCGCAGTGCACAAGAAGCGCAACGAATGCACAGTGCAAAAAAAGCACAGCGCAATGCACAAAAAGTACAACGAAGACGCAGTGTGGAAGAAGCGCAGCGGCCTTGAAAGCTTGGGGCGACGGATCTGCAGCGGCTCAAATAAAAGAAGCGGTTGCTGTCATGCCAAAGAAATTCCTATACTTTGATGACTGACAATAAATTTGTAGACTCGCATGACTTAGACGAACTCACAGATAAAGTGATACAAACTTAGATAGACGCAAATGAAAGACTCAAAAGAAATGACTCAAAGACAGCGGATTATAGCAGCTTCTAGATAGTCCCTTTCTGGTTCTTGTGTATAGAAGATCCCAACCGGATGAAGTCTCCCAGGCACCTTCATCAATGGTGCGCCACTGAAGTAACCCTGAAATTTCTCTGCATCAAGGGTGGCACTCATAACAACAAGCTTCACATCAGGTCTATTCTTTAGAACCTCCTTCAGAAGCCCAAACAGAACATCCGTTGCCAATGTTCGCTCATGAGCCTCATCAGGAACAATCACCTTGTACCTCTCTAAAAGTGGGTCTGCCATTGCTTCTCTCAAAAGCATGCCATCTGTCAAATGTGTTACTATACCTGTCCACCACCAGATTCTTCTACCCAAGAAAACCAAGCAGAGGAGATCACGCGAAGGACTCAGCTGCAGATCGTCCGCGTCCGGCGGCGGCGGTGACTGACGCCAGGCTGCCTAGCGCCGGGGAGACATTCTTCCCTTTCAGCTGGGACAGTTTTCGCGAGAGCGGGGGCACGCACCTGACGCTCCTCGGCGGCGGCGGGAACAAGGTCGTCGGCCAGGACGGCAAGGGTCTTGGCCTCTTCCTGTTGCTCTACGAATGCGGCAGGCACGGCGTCCGCGTCCTGCCGATGCCATATGCGCCCAAGCAGTAGCCCATCTTGCTTGTCGTCGGCAACAGTCTCTACGTCCTGGGCACGGCCCCCGAGCCGCACCACCACTGCTTCGAGGCGCTCGTCCACGGCCGCCTCCCGCAGGACGAAGCCGGTGCGCAGTACGAGGACTGGCACTGGCGCTCCCTCCTGCCGCCGTCCTACATGCTCGACCCAGGCCACGACCACCGCTCCGGCGGCAATGACTACTGTGACAACGGCAGCGATGATTACTACGACAGCGGCGACGACTACTGCAATGGCGGCGACAATGGAGGCGACGGTGAGCCCCCGAAATCGGGGCCTACGCGGTGGTCAACGACTCGCACATCTGGGTGTCCACGGAGCGGCAGCGATCGCGTTGGCGAGCGCGGTGGTCGGCGACGTGGTCGCCCCCGGGAGTAGAGAGCACCCTCCCAGTGCAGCGGCAGCGGAAGCTAGGCGGTGGCGACTATAGTAAATCGGTAAACTCTAATCCTAACTTTTGCTCTGGTACCATATTATAAATATTGTGTGTATATTGAAGAACCTCAATGAACAATATATATAAGGTGTACAAAGAGTGCATACCATATACAGATAAGGTAATACAAAATACATATAAGAAATACAAAATAATCATATTTCTAATATATCTCTAACGACTATCCCTGGATTTACAAACCCAACGACTACTTGCAACACTTTCAGATTTCCTCTCTAGTACTTGTTATCTTCTCCCCCTTCGTTTTAGTCCTCCTTGCAACACAACAACAAGCACTGGTCCAAGGCTTGTCTTCGTATCTGTTAGCATCTGAATATGTATGGTTGTTTGCTACTACCAAATAAAGCTCCAGTTTTTCCCCCTTCAAGTACATAGAGAATTGGTGGAGATATGGAAGCAAAAACCGTAGCTCATGCAGTTTCCATGCAAGTATCATGATCTCCATATATGATCCATGCAAGTATAATGATCCCTTGAATTGGTTGAGACATGGAAGCAAAACCGTAGCTCATGCAGTCATGCTACTACCCCCTGACTCCCATCTCTTTCTCCCTCATTCTGCACCACGAGTGATCCTGGCCAAAAGCATCCACATACACGTAGACCTGAGTAAGGGTATGAAAATATAATGGAAGAATGACAATTGCCACAATACTATTATGCCACTTACAGTTAGTGAACAATGTGTTATGAATGATGTGTGTATTCAATATAGGCTAATGGGTAATATATATAAGGAGTATAAAGGGTTACATATAAGTAAAACCGAAAGAAAATATATTCTAGAGTTCTATTTTAACACTTCCTCAAACTCATGATGGATCACACACACTGAATTTGAAGAGAAAATACAAATGTTGTGCCTTAGTCTGTGGCTTCGTAAAGAAATCAGCAACATGTAGTTCTGATGGCACAAACTGTAAAACAAGTACTCCCTCCTGCACCTGTCAGCGAGTGTACGAAGCATCTACAACAATATGCTTGATGAGCTCATGCTTCACTGGGTCCCGGGCAATACTGATAGCACATGTACTGTTAGATAAAAGAGTCGTAGGTCTCACCACAGGTACTCAAAAATCTGCAAATAGCCACCTCAACCAAGTAACCTCTGCATCATTCTTGCCATAGCTCTCAACTCGGTTTACGCTTTCGAGCGGAAATTGCAATCTGCTTTTTAGTCTTCCAAGCAATCAGGAAGGAGCCAAGAAAAATACAGTAAGCAGGAAGAGAACGACGATCAGAAGGATCACTAGCCCAGGTCGCATCGGAGTACACCTGAAGCTGTAGTGATGTGGAGCTAGGAAAAAATAAACGACGAGAGATAGTCCCACACAAGTAGCAAAGAACACGAAGAAGATGATTGTAGTGAATATGGGTAGGACGGGCCATGAACTGACTCAAGATATGAACAACATAAGCAATATCAAGATGAGTGCTCACAAGGTACACCAAACTCCCAATAAGATGACGATATCGAGTAGGATTCTCAAGAAAAGTGCCATCAGTGGTACGAAGCTAGAGGGATAGCTCCATAGGAGTCTCAGCAGTGTGAGTATCAGTTAGACCAGCCCGATCAAGAAGATCCTGGACATAATTCTACTGGGAGAGATAGTAGCCCTCAGGCATGAAAGAGACCTCAATCCCAAAGAAGTATGTAAGAGAACCAAGATCAGTCATCAAAAACTGCCCACTGAGATGCTTTTTCACATGTGTGACGAAGGAGGAATCATCACTAGTAATGAGCATGTCATCAACATATAGAAGAAGCAGTGTCCAACCTTGAGAGGAGACATGAACAAAAAGAGCAGCGTCGTGGGAACTAACAGTGAAACTAATAGCAGTAATCACTGAGGTAAAACGTGCAAACCAAGCACGAGGAGCCTATTTGAGGCCATAAAGGGCACGACGAAGACGACATACATGCCCATTAGGAATAGAATACCCAGGTGGTGGCTGCATGTAGACCTCCTCATGCAAAACACCATTAAGAAAAGCATTCTTAACATCCAGCTGAGAGATAGACTACCGGCAAACAGAAGCAACCGCAACAAGAGTGTGAACAGTAGTCATATGGGCAACAAGAGCAAAAGTCTCGTCGTAGTCCCGACTATACTCCTGTTGAAAACCGCGTGCCACAAGGCGAGCCTTGTAGCGCTCAATAGTACCATCAGACCGGGTCTTAATCTTGTACACCCACTTGCACGTGATCGGACGAGCATGCACAGCAGTCGGTACAATATCACAAGTCTCTGTACGTCGAAGAGCATCAAGCTCTTCTGCCATAGCGAGCTGCCACTCAGAATAAGGGGCAGCCTCACGATAAGAATTAGGTTCAGTGACAAAGAGAGCATGAGCTATTGGAGCAAATCCAAGACGATCACGAGGTCGAAGGGATGCTCGGTCACGAAGGATGTACGGAGGAGCATCATCAGGAGGATCAGATGTGGGTGTCGGCAAGATAATAGAAGAGGAGACTGGTGAAGGATGAGGACGTCTAGAGTAGTGACTACCAGAGAAACGAGACGATGGTGCTGTGGGAACTAGAGGTGGTGCTGTAGGAGACACCACCGAAGGCGAAGGTACAGAAGGAACCACTTGAGATAGACTAGGAAAAGATTGTGATAGTGGAGAAATAGATGAAGAGTCCGAAAGAGACAACCATGAAATCGACTCAACGGTGGAAATATGAGAAGAGTCCGAATCTCGATAGAAGAAAGGTCGAGGTTCGTCAAAGACAACGTCTCGTGAAATCTTGACCCGTTGAGCAGAAGGATCCTGGCAGCGATAACCCTTATGCTCAGAACTATTACCAAGAAACACACACTCAACTGACTGAGCCGATATTTTAGTGCGCTCACGAGGCTGCAACAGAACAAAATAAGTACAACCAAAAACACCAAAATGAGTGTATTGGGGGCTCAAGAGTAGAGATGCTCTATAGGTGACACCACGAAGAAGCGATGAAAGTCGTGCATCTTGATGATATATGCACGGTAGTAAAGCGACCTCACTTCGAGCGTGGTGGAACATGAGAGGCGAGAAGAAGAGTGCGGCAGTCTCAATCAGATGACGATGTTTGCGCTCAGCAACCCCATTATGAGCATGAGCACCAGAACAAGAAGACTGATAAAGAGTGCCCTGCTCAGAAAGAAACTGTCGAAAACCACCAGAACAGTACTCGCCAGCAGAATCACAGCGAAAAATATGAATGGCGGAATCAAACTGAGTACGAACCATCGTTGCAAAACTACGATAGATCGCAAGAAACTAACCACGATTAGAGATAGAGAAAATCCATGTAAAGCAGGAATAATCATCAATAAAGATAACATAAGATTTATGCCCGCCTTTAGAGACAATAGATGCAGGTCCACATACATTAGAATGAACTAAGTTAAAAGGACGAGCATACAAGGACTCGCTAGAGTGATAAGGAAGTTGTGCCTGGTTGCCCAACTTACATCCCTAACAAAACATGGCCGTGTCAATAACACGTCCAAGAACACCCTGACGAACTAATGAAGAAAGGCGGGAACCACACAAGTGACATAAACGGCGATGCCACTGCGCAAAGACGCCATAGGTGATGGCAGCAGTGGCGGGGGAAGTAGACGTAGGGGTGACGGGAGCAACTGAAGTGAACGGAAGATGGAGGTGATCAAGGATGTAGAGGCCATGATGATCCCTATAGCGCCGGCTAGTTCCAAGTATCGTCCATGACTATCGATCCTGAATGAAATAGGTGTGAGAGTCAAAACAAACCCTACATCCGAGATCGGTGAGCTAACCCACCGAGAGAAGCTGCATGGTAAGCTGGGGAACATGGAAAGCAATTTGGAGCAGAAAAGTCGATGGACAAAAGAGTGCCACGATAGTGACGATGACAAAAGAGTATTGTCGGTATGCGAGCAGAGATAGGAAAAACAGGATGTCCTACTGAAGTGAGAGATGTGGAATCCGGTGTCATGTGGAAAGATGCACCAGAATCTAGATCCCAAGAGGTACCTAGAGGAAACGTCTGAGCTAGACTGGCAGAACTTGCTGAGCTGTGAGAGAGTTGCTGAACTAGAGCCTGACAGAGCTGCTGAATCGAGCCACCTCGCTGAGAAGATCCTGACGTGCTGGTCTGTCCTCCAGTCGAGGAAGGACCTCCCTGTCCTCCCTTGGAGTGTGGACCTCCACGTGACTTGTTCTTCTTTTTTCACACCGAACAACGCTGATAGTCGTGCCCGAAGTTCTTGCAATAGTTGCACTGAACCCCAGTGTGTGCAAAAGCGAGCGTAAATGACACACGAGAAGGAATCGTAGTCGGCGAAACCCCTCTTCGGTGGGGCGCCATCGGCGCCGGCTCCTCAACAATGCGTCGACCAATCGCCACCACGCCACGGCCCCTCCGTGGCACAAAGATGGCAACTCCAACCGTCGCCGCCGTGGCCGCAACAACAGCGGCCAGGGCGGCACCTCCAAGTCCACCGGCGGCACCACCGCGCCAAACCCATCTGGGTGGCCCTCGTTCTACAATTTGTGGACTGGAACCATCCAGATGTGGCCCGCCCGGTGCCTAGTGTTCCCGGTGGTACCTCCGGCGGTTCTCCTCTGCGCTGTGGCTTCTCCATGCGCCGGCCCACGATGAGGCCCTCACGGCGGCACACGTACCGCCCGACCACCCACTGCCTCCGTCGTACAAAGAAGCGCCGCCGGTACCTCCGCCGGTCATGACACCGTAACATGTTGCTCCCGGTCCGCAACCCGTCTGGGATCAACAGGCTTTGGCGAACGCATTCCACACCATGACACTCACCCCCCCCCCCTCGGCTCAGGGTGATTGGTGCATGGATTCTCGTGCCACCTCCCACATGACGTCAGATGCTGATAATCTCTCCTTCGTCATTCCTTGTTCATCATCTCCTTCATCTATCGTTGTTGGTAATGGGTCCTTATTGCCTGTCACCTCCACCGGTTCGACTGTGCTTCCCGGCCCCTTTCATCTTAATAATGTTCTAGTTACACCTAACATTATTAAAAATCTTGTGTCTATTCGTCAGTTCACCACCGATACACAATTTTTTGTTGAGTTTGACTCCACGGGCTTTTATGTGAAGGATCTTCGTTTCAAGAACGTGATCACCAGGTGCAATAGCACTGGAGCTCTCTACCCCTTCCGCTTGCCTTCCATCACATCTCTGCCTTGTGCTTTCCTCGCCGTGCCCCCAGTTCCATCTGGCACCGTCGCCTTGGTCACCCCGGCCACGAGGCTCTCTCTAGACTTGCTAGTACTTCTACTATAGTGTGTAATAAATGTGCTAGTGGCAGCATTTGCCACGCTTGTCAACTTGGTTGTCATGTATGCCTGTTGTTTGCCACTTCGTCCTCTCGTGCTCTCCAGAATTTTGATTTAGTACACTGTGACCTTTGAACTTCTCCAGTTGTTAGTGTCTCTGGTTACAAATACTATCTAGTAATTCTAGATGATTGTTCTCACTTTATTTGGACGTTTCCATTATGCCTCAAATCGACACATTTTCCACGTTGTCTAACTTTTTTCGTATGTCGCTACTCAGTTTGGCAGTACAATCAAGAGTGTCTAATGCGACAACGGTCATGGGTTCGATAACTCCATCGCTCGCACGTTCTTCCTCACCAAAGGCGTTGCTCTCCGCATGTCCTGCCCCTACACCTCCCAGCAGAGTGGCAAGGCCAAACGCGTCATTCGTTCCATCAATAACATCATGCGTTCGCTTTTGTTTCAAGCAAGTCTTCCCCTCTCCTACTGGGTTGAGGCACTCCACACTGCCACATATCTCCTTAACCGCCTCCCCACCACCACACTAAATTCAGCCACCCTATTTTTCTACTTCATGCTCAACACCCGTCCTATTCCCATCTTCGTGTGTTTGGTTGTAAGTGCTATCCCAACTTGTCCACCACAACCCCTCTCAAGTTATCTTCTCGCTCCATTATATGTGTTTTCCTCGGTTGTTCTTTCGATCATAAGGGCTACCGGTGTCTTGATCGTTCCTCCAATCGGGTCATTATTTTCAGTCATGTCATCTTTGATGAGACATCGTTTCCCTTCATGGGTCGATTTCCGCACTAACCCCTAATGAGCTTGATTTTTTTGTCGGATTATCGATTCGTCTTTGGTGCCTATTGGCTGCCATGTCTTGCTCCTCGTCTGAGTTCCGCCGCCCGGTCGTCCGCGCCGCTGGTGCCGTGCCCCCTCGCGCCGCCGGCATCCCAGCGCGCGAGGTGGGCCCCAGCACTCACCCGCGCCGCCACTCGCGGCCGCCCGAATGGCCGCCCTCTCCGACGAGCTCCAACGCTACGGTGCGGGGCGCCCTCGTCGCCGACACCAACCGCGGCATCCTCGCCGGTGCCTCTGCCGTCTTGACCGCGTCGGCCACCTTGTCGCCGCCGGCCGCGCCCGGCCGCCCGACCACACCGGCTGCTTCGGTCGCCTAGGCCGCGCTTGCTGCCCCGGTCGCGCCTACCACCTCGACTTGTCTGGCCACCCTGCCTGCTGGCACCATGCCCATGCCGCCCGTGGCCAACTCACACACAATGGTCACGCGCGGCAAACATGGTTTCCGTCAGCCCATACAGTGCCTCAATCTACATGTTGACGCTTTGTTCCTGATTCCCAAGACTTATCAGTCTGCTCTCGCCGATCCTCACCGTCGTGCTACCATGAAGGAGGAATATGCGGTGCTTCTAGCCAATAATACATGGGAGCTCGTGCAGCGGCCGTCTCGCGAAAATATTTTCACTGGAAAGTGGATTTTTCGTCACAAGCTGAAGGTTGATGGCACACTTGACATGTATAAGGCGCATTGAGTTTTCCACGGTTTCACACTGCGTCCTAGTGTGGATTTTGATGAGACTTTCAGTCCTGTTGAGAAGCCCGCCACTGTTCGGACGGTCCTCTCCTTTGCACTCTCTTGGGATTGGCCTATTCATCAACTGGATGTGAAGAATGTGTTCCTCTATGGCACCTTGATCGAGACTATCTACTGCTCCCAGCCGACCGGTTTTGTTGATATGGTTACCACCTCAATAAATCCCTATATGGACTGAAGTAGGCTCTGCGTGCATGGTATAGTCGATTTGTTTCCTACCTCGTCTCCTTTGGTTTTGTTGAAGCTAAATCGGACACCTCTCTCTTCATTTATCATTGCGGCGCCGACACAGTGTACCCGCTCCTATATGTGGATGATATTGTTTTGACAGCATCTTTAGTTGGGCTCCTTCGTCGGGTTATCTTTGCGTTACAGTGTGAATTTTCTATGAAAGATCTTGGTGAGCTACATCATTTTCTAGGAGTTGTTGTTCACCGCCGTACTAATGGGCTCTTTCTCTCTCAACACCAGTACATGTTAGATATCTTGGAGCGTGCGGTATGTCTGATTGCAGCCTTGCAGTACCCCTATGGATACTCACTCCAAGGTCTCTTCTGGCGGCCGCTTTGTGGACGTCACGACCAAGATCTGCGATCTCACCGACGCTCTGCAGTATCTCACATTCACTCGCCCATATATTGTTTATGCTGCACAGCAGGTCTGTCTCCACATGCATGACCCGAGGGAGCCCCATCTCACTGCAGTGAAGCGCATTCTCCGCTATATTCGTGGCACATTGGATCATGGCCTTCTTCTACATCGGTCCTCTCCGGCGGAGCTCGTTGTCTACTCTGACGCTGACTGGGCAGGTTGCTCGGACACTCGCAAGTCCACCTCGGGCTATGTTGTGTTTCTTGGCGACAACCTCGTATCTTGGTTCTCCAAGCGCTAGAACACGGTGTCTCATTCCAGTGCAGAAGCTGAGTCCAGGGCTACCGCCAATGTTGTGGCGGAGGCCTTCTGGCCGCGTCAGCTTCTTCAGGAGCTCCATACCCTACCACGATGTGCTACACTTGTCTACTACAACAACATCAGTGCAGTCTATCTCTCGACCAATCCGATGCAGCATCAGCGCACCAAGCACGTCAAGATTGACCTTCACTTCGTTCGAGAGCGCGTCGCCATCGGAGATCTTCGTGTGCTTCACATCCCAACGTCGTCACAGTACGTCGACATCTTCACCAAGGGATTGCCTACATCTGTCTTCACCGAGTTTCGATCCAGTTTGAACGTCTGTGAGTAGACGCTCAGACTGCAGGGGCGTGTTAGCCAGATGTCGTGTTCACACCTCATGTTCACATCGGCCTCTTGACTGTTCGGTTCGGTCTCGTGTTCACACAGGCCTCGACCAGCTATATATATGTGTAACCCGTGTACCTTGAATTATCAATCAATCAGTTGCATTAATTATCTCCGCTAATATTATTCACAAGCACATCCTCTAGGATAGCTAGTCATGTTTTGATGTTGCTCGGTCGACAGAAGATGAGACTAGCTACTATGCTTGAGCAGTTTGTCGGGCACGATGTCGGTGGAGTTTTGAGTCATTGTAGTCTTGCTACTGAAATGTTCCATTGTAGCCTAGCACTACATGACCAGGGTTTTCTTTACCGGAAAAGAAAGGGCGAAAATCTGGAAATTTTGGCCAATTTCTACCGAATTTATCTCTTTTTTTGAATTTTAAATTAAAAAAATCAAACAAAATTCAAGCTAATTCGAATTTGTTGGACAAAATTCATCCAAACAGAGTTTTTCGAGGCCGATTTGTATTTCTACCGGCCCCCACCGGTAAACCGATTATCGGACCAAAAATAGCTGATTTTCCCATCCCTGTACATGACTCCATCCGCCGCTTGAATGTATCATCAGTATCACCGAAGGCTGTGATTGCATCTGCTATCTTTCTTGGAAGGTTCTCCATCATTGGGGTACAATTCTGTCAAAATGGCGTTAAATCCTATGTGTGCATACTACGTAAGCCAAATTTATTGTCGTATTTCTCTATGTAGTTGAGAGTATAAAATGTGACTAGAAACTCTGGGTTCTTGTTAGATCGCCGTTCAGCAGATCAATCCTCCCCACTGCATGCACTCTGCACTCTTCGTGATTCCTTTCACCATCTTGTAAGGAGAGTTATCACAATGGAGGTAGTTTTCACTGCAATTATAGGTGAGCTTGCAAATCGTTCCATATCTTCCTTGGTTGATAAATATTCGATCCCGACAGTGCCGACCATGGAGGAGAAGCTACACAGCTTGCAACGGTTGCTGCTGCGGGTTCGTGTCATCGTCGAGGAGGCAGAGGCGCGGCACATCGCAAACCAAGCGATGGTGCAGCAACTGAACATACTGAGAAAGGAGATGTACAGAGGTTATTACACCCTAGACAAGTTCAGAAGCCAAGCCAATGGAGAAGAGGAGAAGGCCAAGGATCATGAAGTGTGTCACTCTTTTGCCCTATCTAAATTCAATCCTACCAAGCGTCTCTTTCTCTCCACTGGTGATTCACAAAGTGAGAAAGAATTGCAGCAAGTGCTTCACAACTTGGATAACATCATTGTTGATGCGACAGAGTTTGTTGCATTTTTTAAGAACTATCCTCCATTGTACCGGCAACCTTACAGCATGCACCTCCTTCTTGACAAGTGCATGTTTGGTCGCCAAATGGAAATGGACAGGATCATGAATTTCTTGATGTCCTACCAATTGTTGGTCCAGTAGCTGCTGGAAAGAGCACCCTAGTTTCACATATCTGCAACAATGAAAGAGTGCGCAATCTGTTCTCTCAAATTGTGTTGGTCTGTGAAGACGATCTTGAATACCAAAGTCTAAATTTCAAGGATGGCCGTGTGATCAAGCATCGAAACAATGCCTGCAGTGGCAAAGAAGCGATGCTAGTTATCATTGAATTACCAAAGGATATTGACGAGGCTACATGGAAAAACTTATATTTAGCTTATGCCGGCCACATTGCAAGAGGTAGTAAAATAATAATCACAAGTCGATCTAGCAAAATAATAGGCTTTGGAACTACACAGCCTCTTGTGTTGAGTCTTCTACCCCGAGAAGCATTTTGGTATTTCTTCAAGGTGCTTACATTTGGAAGTGCGGATCCCGAGGAACAACCAAAACTGGCATCAATCGCCATGGAGATTAGCAAGGAGATGACTGGATTATTCATAACTGCAAATGTGATTGCTGGCTTGCTACGATCTAACCTCAATGCTCAATTTTGGTCTAAAGTTCTTAAATGTGTGAGACTATCTGTACAAACGAATATCTCTATGTTTGGTGAGCATCCTTGTGATCTTGTGCAGAAAAATAAGCCAAGATGTTTTCAGACGATCAATAATGATTTTTTTGTGGCCCATAACCGGTATCAAACAAGTTTTGATGATGAGGAAGTTCCCAAGATAACATGGCAGGATGTCTTAATTGGAAGTGCGAAATGTCAAGGGAGAATTGAGGTCCTAGCATGGAGATCTCAGATACCACCATACAGAAACCACATTTTCAGCTGTGAGATCCAAAGGCCACGGCGTATGGCAATTAAGAAGGGCTCTGAAAAGAAGGCAATTTAACAAGTTTATTTTGCCGTTAATTCTTTTTTTTTTTACCGTCTGACTATCCCCAGACAGACAAATCCATCGACTACTTGCAACACTTTCAGATTTCCTCTAGTACTTGTTATCTTCTCCCCCTCCTTTTTACTATAACTATGTAACTAGAGCTGTTTGCTACTACCAAATAAAGCTCCAGTTTTGTTCCTTCAAAAAAGCCATAGCTCATGCAAGTATCATGATCTCCATAAATGATCCTTGCAAGTATAATGATCCCTTGAATTGGTTGAGATATGGCAGGAAAACCGTAGCTCATGCAGTCACGCTACTACCCCCTGACTCCCATCTCTTCCTCCCTCATTCTGCACCACCAGTGATCCGGGCCAAAAGCATGCACATACACATAGACCTAAGGGTATGAAAATATAATGGAAGAATGACAATTGCCACCATACTATTATGCCACTTACAGTTAGCGAACAATGCACCTGAAAAATATCAGCAACTCTCCACATTTGCTGCAGCACATGATCTACAACGTCACAGTTGTCAGCAGCTTGATGCAAAAAAGTAGCAGCACCTCAAGTTTCCTTTTCTGAAAAATCCGGTCAATTCAAATGCTAGATCAGATCATGAATTGGAAGATTCATTCAGTTTTGTTTTATCAGATGTATTACATGAACCAAACCACACAATGTACTCGGCAAAGGAAATGACTATCTGATTACCAGAACGCCATTCTTCAACTACAGAAATAGCAGCGTGTCACCAGATGCAACTCAAATTTCAGCCCTGCTCACAGAGCTCCTCAAACCTTACCAAGCTGCAAAAAAAAAAATAGGTATGGTCCATATAAATAAACTTATTGAATGGAAAAGGCAAAAGCTAAAGCATAAGCTAAACAATATTTCATTGAAGAGCACCAAAAAAATACCATGATGATCACGGACCTTTTAAGGAGAGGCTTTGGATTGTAAGGGAACAAACCCTTCTTATGAAGATCTTCCACTGTTCTCTTTAACGAAAGAAGACATACTTTAGCATTTAGGAAAAGCAGCTGTGGGTTCTCATTATGTTTATCACAAGCGGAACTTAACTTAGGGCCTTCAATTGAGCTACCCCTGATACTATTTATATCCTTGAAGGTCCTTTGCCTTTTGCAATTGATTTTTTCTATTTTTGCCTCATAAATTGAATCGTCAACGAAAGCATGCCAACACTGGAATACCAATCGTAAGCTCCTGGGAGAGAGAGAGAGAGAATCACATTGCAGAGCATACATGTGTCTTTTGTGCCATTTAAAGACATCAGAAAAATAGTTCTAAAAAAAGGACATCAGAAAAATATGGAAACTACTAACTGACCTTAACAGATATTGAGCACAATGCACACCAACATCTTTAGATATGAGATAATCAACGAGTACCAAGTGATCATAGTGCAGCTGCAGAATAATTTTAATAAATAAACAATTAATGTTATCCTCAGATTGAGTAATATGAGTGAAACAGGATAGCAAATTTGGAAGACATACATAAAAGAAATGATTGTATGGACCAGCAAATGGATACAATTCCTAACACACTTTGTTTAGTACATCTCCTTGCACATTTTCTAAAACATCTCATTGCACAATTTCTAAGTTCCATGCTCTTGCAGGATCTTATAAAATAACATGAAAAAAGAACAATATTTTTTGTTTTTTTGTGCAGAGCATCCCTATAATATGAAGTTATGGACCATCTGTGATTTGCCAATGTCTCCAGTCTCACCTGGTCGGCACATTGTTAATCCCTATTAGCTTAGAAAACCAATAGGGTTTAAGTTGGACAAGACACTAGCAAGATATAATTTACCCGGCTCATTATATGGTCAAGCTAAGGTAGCTGCAGTGAAGTTATCCAGGTTCACTTCTTATCTTGATCATGATTAGGGTGCTAACTAATTACCTACCTACTTATTCTGCAGGTTGCAGTAACCAGAACTACACAACCAAATAAACAGTAAGGATGGCATCCCCTATCCTGGACTGTTGAAGACCACTGTCTACTACATTTTTACTATACAAAATAGTATATAGTCACTCGGACAAAGAAATGAACAAGAACTGAGTGTTAAGATGTCACTTTGCAGAGATCATTGTGCCTCTAGCAATCCTAGTAGAACAAGAAGGAAAAAATGTTGACTGACGCACCAATAAAAGCAATAGATGGAAAATGTGAACTGGGTCAAAAATGCTTGAGAACAGTTTGGCATCTATCAGTTCAGAAGTCCATTTCGTTTCCATGCTATCTCTGCAAGTTTGGACAGTCATAAATTATAAATGCACCTATTGTCTGAATAACTTCCTGTGGTGAACTATTATATCTCCTGCTTACATTTTCAAGGAAATGAGTGGAGCATCCAAAAGCTGTAAGAGAACGCTGAATAGCATGTCATCCTGAAACATGAAGGAACATATTACTAAGATTATTTAGAATTACTCAATCAAGGGAGGAATATGTTAACACTAAATAAATTAACAAAGTATAGCAGATAATCGTCTACAACATTTAGCCTGAATTAGTTTGAACAAGCATGGAGTAGAGAGTGGAGGAATAGAACGTGAAGAAAAGCATTAGCAACTCTGCCATAATGGGCAGTGAGGCTTAAGATACACCCAACATAAAAGGCAACTCTCTAGCAATGTGCAGTAATATGATCCAAGTATCCTACTTCAAAGAAACAAACTACCCACATATAGGTCACAGCTGTTAGGAATAGCAACTTGTATTCTCAGGGGGCCAAGGAGCCAGTATATATAGACAAGTATAGGAGGTGAATATGCAAATAACCCCTCGTAACAATAGAGAATAATACAATGATACATATATCTCTAACACCCCCCCTCAAACTCATGGTGGATCAACAACACCGAGTTTGGAGAGATAGAAGCCATGTTGTGCTCTAGTCTGGGCCTTCGTGAAGAAATCCGCTATCTGAAGCTCGGAAGCACATACTGAAGAGCAATCACCTAATCATGCACACAAGACTTCATAAAGGAAGCATCAACGCCAATATGCTTGGTGAGCTCATGCTTCACAGGGTCACGGGCAATACTGATAGCACATGTATTGTCTGACAAGAGAGGAGTTGGTGTAGTGATAGAAACACCAAAATCCTCAAGTAACCACCGTAGCCAAGTAATCTCTGCTGTCAAGAGAGCCATAGCTCGTAACTCAGCCTCTGCACTCGAACGGGATACTGCAATCTGTTTCTTCGTCTTCCAGGCAATGAGAGAACCACCAAGAAGATAGACCGGCGATCAGAGGGATCGCTGGCCCAAGTAGCATCCGAATAAGCCTGAAGTTGAAACGAGCTGGAGTGCGGGAAAAAAAGACGACTAGAGATAGTTCCACGAAGGTATCGCAGAACTCGAAGAAGGTGGCTGTAGTGGACCTGAGTGTGAGCAGAGACAAACTGACTCAGAATGTGGACTGGATAAGTGATATCCGGACGAGTAACAGCAAGGTAGACAAGACTCCCAACAAGATGACGATAGCGAGTCGGATCAGAAAGAGGCTCGCCATCAGAGAGCCGGAGATGAACGTTGAGCTCTATGGGAGTCTCAATAGTACACTGATCAGTGAGAGAGGCGCGATCAAAAAGATCCTGAATATACTTCTCTTGGGACATAAAGAAACCATCTGGAGTGGAAGTAACCTCAATCACAAGGAAGTAACGAAGAGGACCAAGTTCCAACATAAGGAACTGCTCACTCAGACGAGCCTTGACAAAGGCAATGTACTCAGAATCATCTACGTTGATGATCATATCATCAACATATAGAAGAAGAGTCCGACCACGAGACGAAGTGTGGACAAAAAGGGTATGATCATGATCACTAGCTGAGAAGCGAGCAGCGATGACCACAGAGGAGAAATGCTCAAACCAAGCACGAGGGGCTTGTATAAGGCCATAGAGAGAGCGACGAAGACGACAGACCATGCCCTCAGGAACATAATACCCAGGTGGCGGATGCACGTAGACCTCCTCACGCAACTCACCATTAAGAAAGGCATTCTTGACATCAAGCTGAGAAACAGACCAATGGCAAACAGATGCCACCGAAAGAAGAGTGCGGACAGTGGTCATGTGGGCCACAGGAGAAAAAGTCTCATCGTAGTCACGATCATGCTCCTGCTGGAAACCACGAGCAACAAGACGCGCCTTATAGCGCTCAAGAGAGCCATCAGAATGAGTCTTAATCTTATAGACCTGCTTACACGTGATGGGACGAGAGTGAGATGGAAAAGAAACAAGATCCCAAGTACTAGTACGCTCGAGGGCAACAATCTCCTCGGCCATGGCATGCTACCACTCAGGGTGAGTAACAGCATCCTGGTAGGAGACAGGCTCATGGGTAGCTGCACCAGCAAAAGCAAAACGGGCATGAGGCCGAATCGACTGATGATCGCGGCGACCGTAGCTAGGAGATGATGACCTATCAGGGGAAGATGGAGCATCAGGAGAAGATGAAACATCAGGGGAAGATGGCTCATCTGGAAGAGCCTCAATACGAGGTTGACGAGTGTAAAAGAGAGTGGGAGGAGCCTAAGGAGCCGCAGGAGACGAAGCAGGCGGCGACAACGGCGGAAAGGCCTCAGGAGGTATATGTGGAGACTTAGTGGGACGGGTGGACGAGGGCAAGATAGAGATGGGTGTATCTGGAAAAGTAAAAAAAGACAGGGACTCCACAGAGGAAACCGAAGGAGAGGCAGGACGTGGGTGGAAGGGACGAGACTCGTCGAAAGTCACATCCCGAGAAATCCGCATCCGTCGACCAACAGGGTCCCAGCACCGATAGCCCTTGTGCTCGGCACTGTATCCCATAAAAACACACTCAACAAACTGAGCAGTCAGTTTGGTGCGTTCTCGAGGTGCGAGGAGAACGTAGCAAACGCAGCCAAACAGATGAAGGGCAGAGTGGTCTGGAAGAAGACCACGAGACGCCGGCAGGATCTCACCAAGAGCGAAAGAGGTGAATGTTGACGAGATAGGTGGCAATGGAAACAGCCTCGGCCCAAAAGTGAGGTGGAATAGAGGCGGCAATCATCATGGTCCATCTCAAGGAGGTGACGATGCTTGCACTCAGCGACACCATTCTGAGCATGAGCACCGGGACAAGAGAATTGAGCGAGTGTGCCCTGCTCAGCAAGAAAACTGCGCAGGTAACGAGAGGTACTCGCCAACAGAGTCAGCACGAAAGACACGAATAGGAGTGGAAAACTGTGTACGAACCATAGTAACAAATTGTTTATAGATAGACAAGGCCTCACTACGAGAAGACATAAAATATATCCAAGTGTGGCGAGAGAAGTCATCTATAAAAATGATATAATATCGATGACCCCCTTTCAAAAGGAAGGGAGCCGGACCCCAAACATCTGAATGAATAAGATCAAATGGTCGCTGAGACACTGACTCACTATGAGAATAGGGAAGCTGAATCTGTTTCCCTAACTTACAACTATGACAATCTAAAGACACGTCTCCTGAGACAGACCCCAGAAGACCACGACGAACTAAAGATGACAAATGAGATCCACAGATGACCAAGACGGTGATGTCCACTCTAGAAAGAGCCGGTAGCGAGTGTGTGAGCGGAGAGACTGGAGGCGACGGTGGCAGCGGAAGGAAGGTGAAGCCAGTCAAACTCCCAGAGACACTGTGAGTCAAGGCATCGAGGGCCAGAACCAACCAGAGCCCCCGTGTGGCGGTCCTGAACACAACAAGAGTCAGAGTCAAGAATGACCCGACAACCAAGGTCGATGTCGCCCAGTGAGAAAGAAGCTGCATGGTTAGGCAAGGAACATGAGCAACAGAAGGAACATGAAAGGATGAGTTGCTAAGAGGTCCTCGACCAGAGACAGAAAGAGATGTACCATCAACAGTAAGAACACTGACAGGGGAATCAAGAGGTGTAATGAAAGACAAAGTGGAAGAATCAGAAGTCATGTGAAAGGATGCTCCGGAATCAAGAATCCATGGGGAGGTACCTGACTGTGTAGGAGGTGGTTTCTCATTGCCCGAAGAGTCAGTCAGTAGAACCTGCAGAACCTGTTGAGAGAAAGTGGCAAGCAAGCGTTGAAGTCTGGCTATCTCCTGCTCAGTGAGAAACTGCTGGAGGAGTCGATGCAGACGCCAATGTAGAAGCACCGATGCCAGTGCTAGGAGAAGAACGGCGTGAAAGATGCCGATGCTTCTTATAACACTGGGACTCGATGTGGTCGACCTTGTCGCAGTAGGAGCAGCGAGGACGGCCATCGCCAGATGGAGGCGCCACCACCACTGGCGGCGGTGGAGGAGGATGAAGTGAAGCGTGGAAGCGATCGGTGTAGCAGGTGGACGAGCGGCGAGCACGGAGGGGAGTAGCATCAGACCAGCACCACTCAGGTGAGTCTCCTCTGCACGTATCTCGGTACAAGCCTCCAGAAGAGTGACACGAGGGTCACGTGCAAGAAGCTGGGCACGCCTCTGCTCGAACTTCGGGGCGGCGAGTAAGGATCTCGTGAACACGCTGAAACTCGGTCGGCCGCGTCTGACCAGCAAAGACGAACAAGAACAAGCGGCGACCAAGCGGTCGAAGAGAGTCACCTGGCGCTAGACAGCATAACTCTGAGCGTTGAAGGCGTCAACAGTAGCATCACCCTGCTGAAGAGAGTGCTCCTGGCGAACCACGGACAGGTCGACGGCATCTCCAGAGGGTTCGTAGCGCTAACGAAGGTGAGTCCACATCTAGACAACCGAAGGGGGTCCCACAACCTCAGAAGAGAATTGAGGCTGGACACTGGCGATGAAGACAGTAGCAGCCCGAGCGTCGTCGTCGCACCACTGAGTGTAGGCGATCAATCGATCCATGTAGGAATCCAGAGCCTCTTGATAGGCAAAGCGACCTTCTCATCAAGAAGGCGGTAGCCTCGGCAATGACCTTGTCGGTTGCCGAGGGGCCTGAACGTAGACTCCGTCGGATGAGTGGCAAGGCGAGCAAGTGACATCGCCAGAGAGGACACCCCAGAGACGAAGACCACGCATGTGGATGCGCATGTGAGACATGAAGTCGGTGTAATTAACACCATCAAAGATCACCGGGCAGCGAGGGAGGGAAACAGTGCCCATTGGTAGGCTGCGCTGGACGGCGTGGCGACCAAGGCAACGAAGTCTAATAGGCGGCGCTGGACGGCGCGGCGGTTAGAACGATGTTTTTTTTCACTTTAAACCGAACCGTCGGCTTGTTTAAAGGACCGGGCCGACGTCTTCGCCAGCCCCAAAAAACGCAAAGCGCGTGCGGGGAGAGGAACTAGGGTTCCACGTGTGTCGCGATGGCAATGGCGGAACCGGCGGCGGCGTCGGTGCGGTCGAAACTAGCGACGGTCGATTGGCGAATCGGTCGAGCGACCTCGGCGGCGGCAACAACAACCGGGGCGGCGGCGTCGGGGCGGGCGGCGGCGGCCCTCAGCGATGGCCCCGGCGAGCGGAGGCGGAGGCATCGGGCTGGTGGATCTCCCGACGACGACAGCAGCGGCAAGGCGGCAACCTCGGCGGCGACAGCAACAACCGGGAACGGCGGCATCCCTCGGCAGCGAATGGCGAGACGGCGAGGTAGGAGGTCAGGCGGGAGCCGTCGGTGGTAACGGCGATTCTGGCCGGCGTCGGGCATCTTGTGGCGGCAGAAGTAGCGGCGATGGGAGAGGAAGCCGCCGTGGCGGCTAGGCGAGGAGGACGAGTTGCGTGTCCGAGAGGAGAGGTAACCCTAATGGGCCCTGATACCATGTTAGGAATAGCAACTTGTATTCTCAAGGGGCTAAGGGGCCAGTATATATAGACAAGTACATGAGGTGAATATGCAAATAACCCTCGTAACAATGGGGAATAATACAATGATACATATATCTCTAACAACAACAACCCACTTGTAAAGACAAATTGAAGCAGAAATGCACAACTGATGTAAATCCGAGTTATCTACAAAACCTAAATAAAATCAACCAACTGAAAAGGCAACTTGTTTTGCCCCTGAACAGCGAACAAGATTACTTAGCCATCAGGCATTTTGAACAGATGATACCTCTTCCATGTATAACTGCAGAAAGCATAGAGCAATGTCCGTTGATGATTTTGAGTCAAAAATCTTGTCTAAGCAACATCTCTGAAACCAGTCTGAAATTTCTGATAAGCTGAAACAGTGGCAATGATCACTGCAGCCTTGCACTTTGTGACCAAACATACAATCATCTCTCTTACATGAACATTGCAGTCTACTGTCATTTCCATTGTAAGCCAAACATATGCAACAACTAAGGAACAAATATATAGCCCGCCTTTGTAAGTGCCGAGTCGATTTATCCTGAATCTCGCCCAAACCTACAATGCCCGACAAAAAAGGGGATCCTTCTAAACAATTCTCTGGTTTAGCAATATGTTGCAAGATAGGTTCATTAAGAAGATCCTGAAAGTGCTGCCGGAGTAATTTCAGCCAACAAACAATATGTGAGCAATCCTGCTGCATGTAAGGCTTAAGCCGCATCATTACCATCTGCACTCAAAAAGAAACAACAGACTGATGAGTGTCTGGCTACAGATTGTTTAAATTTCATTAAAAAAACTTGATATGCACACTGGTCAACAAAGATCCGTGCTTAGTTCATTATTATTGTACAGAAGCAATCAAAAAATTCATGCAGCCAAAACAGAAGAGCTCTGAAGCCTGAAATTACCAGAATTTTGTGCTTTGAATATTGAGAGAGACTTTTTGGGATTTCCTGTTGCTCTTGTAAGAAAGCCACTAACTTAGGAATTACATCTACAAGCTTCGCATACATATGTCGTCCATCTGTGTCTTCCAGGTCACTTTGATCAACTAAAGAGCACAATAGCTGAAGGAGACTACCTGAAAGAATTCCTGACTGTGCTGAATCATTACTTAAGATAAATATGCCATCCTTGACAAGGCTTCCAAGTTCTCTAGCATTCAGTTGATAATAAGAATCCCAACAAATCTTATGAATATGATGAATGGATAGAGAAATGAAGTCACATTTCAATTCACAGTCACTGTGTTTAAGAAACTTTAAAATAGCGTGTAATACTCGAAAGAGGCTGGCCATCATCTGCCCACTAATATTGAGACACCGTAGCTGAAGTACTGCCATGAATCTTGTGAAACTGGTGCTTGAAATAGTAATGTTGTGACTTAGGCTTTCCACAACAGAGGAACAACAAATTGACCCTTCTCCAAAACAACTGGTGGAGTCAATTGTAGAAGGTAAGGCATTATGAACACATGTTGATACTGTATGTATAGCTGCCCATATCAGCTCAAGAAACTGAATCCAAACAGTTTCCTAAGAATACAGCAACAGCCATGGAATAATAAATAAATAATTTGACAGAGAAGCGCATGCACCGAAAAAAGGAGAAAAGCATGAGCAGCATACAAACTTCATTAGAGGATTAGAGATGGCAATCAGGATATTCCCAGCTGAGTGTTTAACATAATCACTAGAAAAACCAAGGAAGCCAGCCTGAAAACAATGAGGTGCTATCGAAGGTTAGTAGCTTACTAGCCAAGGCATACTATTGTATTGGACTGCAATGTACAGACAACACAAATAAGATAACACTAGCCAATCATTTTGCGTGAAAGTGGATAGTGTGGAAGAACGATGCAGATCACCAACCCAAAACACTGTAGACAGTAGCACACACAGACACAGTTCTGCACATACAGGAGGGGGGGCAACCTAATGGCATGAATAGTTCTGCACAAGATATACCCCCTTCGTCCAGAAATATAGGTTGCCGTGGGATCCATGCGGTCAACCTTTTGAAACTGACCATTAATATTGTAAAAGTATATAGATTGACTACAAGAAACTAGTATTATTGGATTCGTCTTGCAAAATACTTTCATGAGACACATTTACATTATGAATTTATGATTTTAAAAAGTGTTGGAATGAGACTTAATCATTCCAATGGGTCAAAAGGCCAATATATAATGTACAAGGTAGGTTAATATGCAAAAAACACCCTAAACTATATACATATCTAACGCCCCCTCTCAAATTCACGGTGGATCAATAATACTGAGTTTAGAGAAGTAGAAACTATGTTGAACTCTAGTATGTGCCTTGGTGAGGAAATCTGCTAACTGAAACTCCAAAGGCACATACTGAAGATAAAAACTTGGTCTTACACCGGCGGCGGCATCGAGGATGGAATTCCCGGGTAGCGTTGGCGGCGTCGGGGATGAAGATCTAGAGCGGTGGCACTCGGGTAGGGGGCGGGCCAGCGCGAAAACGACGGCGTCGGGGGTGGTCCGGCGTAGATCCGGCTCAAGGCAACGGGGAGGAGCTGTGGCGGCGGTGACCGGAGCGGCACCGGATCGGGCGTGGCGGCTCGGCGGGAAGCGAGCAGCGGTTGCTCATGGCCTTGAGGCGAGCGGGGCTCACAACGCGGGGTGAAGGGCGCATGGAGGGTGGCGGCCGGCGGCAGTCACGTGGGAAACCCTAACCCTAGGTCTGATACCATGTTGGAATGAGACTTCATCTATTCCAATGGGCCAAAATGCCAATATATCATGTACATAATAGGACAATATGTAAAAACACCTAAGCTATATACATATCTAACAAAAGCACAATCAAATCTTGCATTGGACATTGTGAAAAGTCAAAAACGACTTATATATGTGGATGGAGGAAGTAGATCATACAGGGAACAGCACCAAATTTTATGACAGATTGCCACTCCAAGAATAAACTGTTAAAAACAAACCTAAGGGTATGGCATGTAATAAAATGGTCTAATGTAGGTAAAACTTTTTATGCATTCAAGTTCCAAAACTTCCTCTGGTTAATTATCGGTGCTATGTTGTTTTTTTCTTGTCCATTTTCATCTATCGGTAAGAGTAGTTTTGACACATTAACATTATTTATGGATCAAATGACAATATTTGATACAGAGATCCACAGTTGACTGGGATAAAGCTTCCTCCCTACTTTTATCCTCATGCCAAAAGTATACCCCAATGCTAAAGAAGGTTACATATAATGAATACCAAAGCTATTATTAGAAAATAACACAACAGAAGTGTTATTCGTTTGTGCTGTTAATGCAAAAAACTTTGAATGAGGTATTAGGCTACTATCACCCGAAAACCTCAATGGCCAAATTGTGATGCATGTGCACTGATGGACAGGTTGGTTCAGGGCGGTGGCCACTTTTATTCCCCCATAACTTTCTATTGGTGTATAGCAACAAAAAGAAAACATATATTTGGTCAAAACAGCCATTGTTCACCAACAGAGTAACATAACAGGTCTGCACTTCTTCTTATGTAAATGGTCAAGATGGGCCATATGAGGGTCCTGCCAAGTGCCAACTGGGATTTTGTGGAAATGTGAAGCATGAGCCAAGGAAAACAGCATATGAGTTGTTTTTACTTATCAATATTTAAAAAAAATCTGGGGACAACCCTATTTCCATTACTGAAATGGAAATAAGAATACATTTGTTCTTACCAATATGGAGACAATATTGGCCAGGCAGCTCAATCCATCATCAAAATGCTGGTCGGGTGGTAAACAGCAACTGTGAACTTTTCCAGAACATGAAACAATCTCCTAAAGGAAAGGGAAAGAAACAAATGAATGTGTTTTATTTCTCAAGAAAGCTGTATGAAAGTCAATGGATGTTGTATACTAGATTCACAGTAAATTTCAAATCAAAGAAACCTAAAAATAAGATACATGACAGGTATGAGTGATGCCACTAAACCTAAAAAATAAGATATAGCACATAATATTTCAGATAAATCTACATGTGAACTGCATCCCCCCGCTATCCAGATGGCTAAACACATAGCAATATACATATATAAGCACAGTAAGCTGAACACGGAAAATTTCTATAAAAACAGTTGAATAGAAAGAGCTCACATTTAAATTAATTCTCAATTGCTCATAGAAATCACACTTGAATAAAGTGATAAGACATTATATGCTGGTAGTAGATTGATATCATTGAATCGGGTTTTAGATAATAGATATTTAATATAACTGCTTTTCAAATGGAATCTGTCCCATATGGACTGAGCCTGGAGAGTTATGGGACGGTGAATCATAAGTTTGCAATAGAGATTGTTCTGATGCAAGAGAAGAAAAAAGGGTGCCTTAATGTAGTTTTGGTTGCATAATTGGCACTGAATGACAAAAACCAAACAAAATTGCCTCATAACCGAGATCATTCCTTAACTAATTGACCCCATTCTACAATTCCACACCACTGAGTGGAGTATCGGTTGCATATTGGCACTGCCTAGCTGCTCCGTGAGGACACTTACACTGCATATTACAGTTATGTGCCACAGATATAGTACTAACTACAGGTTTGGTTTGATCAATGTGAATCCAAACCCCTACACCCAAACATAAAAGTAACCACTAAATCGCTAACGTAAATCCAACTAAAACCACGACAAATTAACAATAAAACGAAAAAAAAAAGGGCCAAATCATTGGGTACTGGAAGCAATACCTGATCGAATTCGCACCCTTGCTCCTCCTCCCACCCTCGAATGACCTTATTTACCTAAAACAATCCCCAAACAAATATCAGAAACAAATCATTGAGGCTCAATGAACCAAATTAGAGGATGATTACCCGGGAGAGCGCGAGGAGGATCCGCCGCTCGTCCTCCCGCGTGAGCTGCGGCCGCGGCGGCTTTGGTTCCTGCGGGGGGCGGCGCAAGTGGACTAAGAGGCTAGGTGGCCGGAGTTATCAGAGACTAGTGCCCAAAAGTCGCTTACGAGGAGGGGGAGGAGGGAGGCGCCGACGAGGTCGCAGAGGCGTGCAAGCTGCTGCTTCTTCCGCCGCAGCCGCTGCGCCATTTGCTTTCTGCCTCTGGTCATGGTGGATTTGAGATTTCGAATTGGGCAAAATTGAATTGCACTAGAGTTTTGATTTGGTTCTGCCTTGCCCGGCGAGAATTCGTATGCTTCTTAGTGATAAGTGACAGAAAATGCCGCCTTCGATTGGAGTAGGCGACTTTCACGTATAGCCATTACCAAGGTACAAATAGAAGGAGCTCAGAAGGCTGTAGAGGAGGGTCGTGTCAACGATGATCCGACATGATGACGACGGTAGACAGGAAGCTCAAAAGGCTGTAGAGGGAGGGCCGTGTCAACGAGTGCGTCACGCCACGACGTTATCGGAAGAGAGGAGGCGCCAAAGAGGTCGGCCGAGGTGGTGAAGTCCGGAGCCGAGGAACGTCAACAGGTCGGTAGGGCGACACAAATCGATCTATGATCGAAAAAATAGAAAACTCGATTTGAAGATTACCAGGGAAAACTCTAATTGGTAGCCGATCGAATGATCGGTGACACGATTAAACTATGGGTTACGTAGCCCTCGAGAGAGATCATCTCTCAAGGGCGGCGCGGCGGAAGTTGTGGAGGCGGCAGCTCAGGAGCGGCACCGCTCTGATACTATGTAAGCGAGGAAAGTAACACTATCTTTAATTGTTAAAATTAGAGTACATGAGTTACACACACACACACATATATATATATATAGTTATCATGTGAATGCATACAGTTATCATGTGAACAAGTACGGCTATCATGTGAACGCGTGATCTCGAAAGATGAGACGTCATATATGTAGGAAACCGAGATACCACCCTATCTAACAAAAAGCATGGAGGCCATGAAGTTCATAGTGCATATCATTGTCGTACTTCAGATCCCTTCCTCAGGGGTGTTATAGAACTTATGAGCCTCATTTAATTGGACTAGTCATGGATGAGAATACTGGTGGCTTTCATTCCTTAGAGCGTGCAGAAATACTATGTAGTATGAGTTTCTTTTTGCTAAAGGGATTCCTCTCAGAACAGTCAAGGTTATTTCCTCACACTACTACAAAATATGTTATACTAGATACCCCATCACGCAGCGGTTCTTCGTTAGCTTTGTTAAATAAATATCACGACGGTTCTTTATGATAAATAAATATCACTGACGATTCTTTATCGACTTAGCATCACGAGCGGTTCTTTATACGACTTAGCATCACAGAATTCTTTATACGAACCGTGCAGTGATAACACTTATGTTATCAACTGACAGTTCTTTTTCAAAGAACCATCGGTGATATACAAGCATTATAAGTAGATGCTCCGACGGTCCCCCTTTCCATTCCATTTGAGCCGCCGCCACCTGCTGCTGCGGCCTCCTCCCCATTAGCCACCTGCTGCTGCTGCCTCCTCCCCCCATTTTGAGTGTTACCCCTGCCTCCTCCTCTCCCATTTTGGTATTACCCCCCTCTTTCTTCTTGAACATTCTTGGCAAAACAAAAGGCGGTGTTAACGCATGTGTGACTTGGTTGATATGAACATAAGAACCGAGTTAGCACCAAAAGAGGCAGATAAAGGACGAGCGTACCTTCCCCGACTTGCTACACTTTGTCCAAGGCGAGAGAAATGAACGTGTCAAAGTTTGCATGGTGTGAAAATTCCGTCCGGTTACTCGGTAATATTAAGAAACTTGTTTCCATGAAAGATTTAAAATTAATTGGTATGAAGTCTCATGATTGTCATGTGCTAATGACACAGATGCTTCCTGTTGCAATTAAGAGTATCTTGCCAAACAAGATCCGAGTGGCAATCTTTAGGCTGTGATATTTCTTTAACTCAATTGCTCGAAGGTCATCGATCCGAAGGACTCGGCCTCTGCGGTAGGAGTGGTGGCGACTCTATATCATCTTGAGATGTATTTCCTCCGTCTTTTTTGATATCATGGTCCATCTCATTGTTCACCTTGTGAAAGAGATAAAGATATGCGCCTGTGTTCCTCGTCATATGTACCCTTCGAGAGATAATGGGAATTCTGAAGTCCTACGTACGGAATCGATCTCGGCCAGAGGGGAGTATCATCGAAGGTTATGCAACAGAAGAGGTCATTGAGTTCTGCGTGGACTACATGGCTTAGGTGGAACCGATAGGCGTGCCTCATCTCGTCACGAGGGGAGGCTGAGGTATCGGGACCATCGGGAGGAAAGCAATCACTCCGATCTAGATACATACTGCGAGGCCCATTTCACGGTCTTGCAACACATGACCCAAGTGTCCCGTACATCGACGAGCACAAAGACATGAATGCATGCCAACGAATCGAGACCGGTCGGAGGTTTGGATAACGAGAGAACACAACCGTCGGTTCAACGAATGGTTAAAGATGCGATTCACCGGGGAGGCCATCAAGTGATGAAAGCTGCTATGGTTGGCCAAAGGACCAAAATTTACAATTGTGACATGGCAAGGATCGACATAAATGGGTGCACGTTTTATCGGCACTTCGGGATAGGAAGAGCACGATCGAGCAGCGGTGTCGCATAGATGCATTTCACGAGGGTTCAATACATGGGAGCACGCGAGTTGAACTCGTACTATGGGTTCGTAGAGGAGATTTGGGAGCTTGACTATGTACTTTTCAAGATCCCCTGTTTCGATGTCATTTGGGTTAAACTTCCGTAGGGCGTGAAGGTCGACAAATGCAGGCGTCACTCATCGTGGACCTCAAGCGTGTCGGATACAAGGGCGAACCATTCGTACTCACTAAGCAAGTTGTTCAAGTTTTTATGTAACGGACACAAACAAATAAGAACATACGTAGTTCTTCATGGGAAAAGAAGGATTGTCGGAGTTGAGAATGTCGTGGATGAGGAAGAGTACAATCAATTTGACGAGTTGCCTCCTTTCGGAGGCGGCATCGATCGGAGGAAGAACCCGGTGAGGAAGCTAGCTATATGCGCGTCGATCATCATGAAGAACTATATTTCAATTAAGCATGTATATATTCCATTGTAATTAATTTGATGTTAACATGGAAACGCGTCACGTGTTATGGACCATGCCGTCGGTCAATTTGTCTCGATCGATCGTGTGAGACCCGGTTTATCGGACTTGTAATGCAAAAGATATGAGCAAAATACCTCATTTGGAGCTATGATACGATGAATCAAGCACCTCATGAGATGAACAACCCAATTGGATTCATCTCATTTGGAGCTATGATGCACTTTCTACAATTTTCAAAGCCTTGAAATGAGCAAAAGTAAAATGCATAAGTAAACTTTTAAAAATAGTAACATGTTCAAAACTAATTTTCACATAAGCTCATTAATAGAGAATCCAACAAAATTGGATTCACTCAAAAATAGTTCTACAATGAAAAAGTTATGCATTTTGAATTTAATTGTATTTTTCGGTTAACAAATAATCCTTCTCGGGAAAATCCAAAATTAAATCGACGTGGATGAACTTGGATCGTTGGTCTTGGATCCAACGGCCCAAGTCCACAGGACAACGCGGCTCACAAACCCCACCGTTGGATTTAGATCCAACGGTCAGCGTCAGATAACAGCGTTGGGACGGTCCGAAACGTTCACACGAATCTGGACCGTTGATCTAACGATGGGCGGTTCTACGAGAGTGCTTTGAGGCGGTCCGACGTTCACGCGAATCGGGCCGTCCATCTAAAGATCGGCGGTTCTACATATGTGTGTATGTTCACATCACGAGCGGTTCTATAACGAACCGTCTGCGATATACTAATATGACAGCGGTTACATTAATGAACCGTGCTGTGATATCAACATATCACGAGCGGTTCGATTATGGAACCGTCGTGATATTAAAATTAGGTTTCTCTGTTAAGTCATCACAACATATCACAAACGGTTTGTTTATGGAACCGTTTGTGATATCCAGCTATATAAGTCTGTATTATCATCGAGCGGTTGTGCACACTCCGCCTTAGTCTTTTCCACCCTTCTCTGGTGAGGCGAGGGTTTACCATTGCCTCCCTTCGTCCCTCCTCCGGCCAGTAGCCGTCTCCTTCGTCCACCTCCTCCGTCGGCGCCGCCTCCTTCGTCCCTACCTTCGTCCGGTCCGCCCCGCCTGCCGAGCACTGGTGAGTTTCAGCGCCGCCTCCGTTCTCTGTAGTGAGAGCAGGGGTTTACCTCGGTCTTGCCCAGCCTGCCGAGCACCGGTGAGTTTCCCAGCTTCCCCCTTCTCTGCAGTGAGAGCCCAAGGGTTTACCTCGGTGCCCCCGCCTGCCGAGCACCCAAGGGTTTATGTCGCATTTTACCCCTTTAGATGTTTTACTCTTTGTGCTTTTGTTTGAAATGGGGTGAGGCTCTGTGTGCTTGCTCGGCGGGGATGAGCAAGCAAAATGTGGTATATTGTTAGCTTACAAAATTTTGTTAAATATTGGCCATCATGCTCAAAGTTGTTGCTATAATATATATGTAAGTTTGAAGTTAATGGATATGAACTACACAAAGTTCCACATAGTGGATTGTGGTAGCTCATTAAAAATGGATCATGAGTTGATTGGATTGAGTTTACACGCACATAATTGGTGAATCCATAAGTAGGTGAGTCATTTGTGTGCAGATTATATGAACACGGTTGGATGAGGTGACATCCTCTATACTCGAAAGGTGAAAATGAAGTCTTGTACCAACAAAGTATGCTCTAGTATTGGTTTTATTTGTTTTTACGTAGGAGTGCAAGTGAAAAAAAGCTATGGCGCCTTCTTTCGGTGGATTGGTTAGTTCAAGTCTGCTTGCCGTGTTGGGGTTTTTAGGTGGATACACCTAATGATGTCTCTGAGGGTTTGGGATTTATTGGGATGTGCCTTTGTAGGATTTGACCGCAATTACGGTAATTGCGAAAGTGGGTCTTTGAATTGTAATAATACCGAATGATGAAAACCTATGGAAATAAGGCGGTCTTGATTTACTAGGTTGGCCTAGGTATCATGGGTATCCGGTCTTGACTAATGCAGGTTAGCCTAGGTGACTTGAAAAACCAAGATCTTGGGTTAACCTAGGTTGGTGTGGGTAGTCTCGATACTTAGGGTCTTGACTAATCTAGGTAAACACAGGGAACCGTGATGATTCTTATGGTACAATGACAACAATTTATTTTATTTTACTCTGATTATTGCTTCTCTTTGTTTCTTTATGGTATGGCACTACTACAAAACAGGGCTGAGATGGCAAACGTTGATTCTATTTGTTTATATTTTTTGTGCAATTTCATATATTTTATTTACTATGTAATCATTGCATACGTAACTTATATAGATAGCAAGTAAGCGAGATGGCAGAGGCACCGTCTTCGCCGCCGTCAGCGACGTCGCCAAATGCGTCTGGATCTCCGATCAAGGTGGTACGCATGCGAGAAGGCAGAGGAATCTCCAAACTTCCCTCGGGCGGCATGACGATCACGGAGGTCGATGGCGTCGGGATCCCGCCGAGTCCCAAGAAAGCGGTGCGAGATTCCGGACCGTCTGCGGGTACTTGCAAGGAACAGGTCCCATCACCACCCCAACACAGAAGTCTCGGCGGATGTCTGAGAGACCGGTTGTGAATCAACTTTCGTCTCGTTCACTTTCCACGAAGCGGACCGAGCGCGTGTGCGATGGCACGCCGCCTTTGGCGATGTCCCACGCGTGGAGGACCTTCAAGAGCACGCTTGTCACGCGATGCGTGAACACGGTCGGGCGCCCTTCACGGCGTATCAATTTTATCGCGGGATACATGGGGCGCCGTGCGGATGAAGGCGATCGCCGAATTTCGGGAGCAAAGTGCGGCGCCGAGCTATCGGGCACAAAACACTCACCCCTACGGACTCGGCACCGTGATGCAGCGTAAAGCCACGTAGTGGCGGCGGAGGACGAGGCATTGCCGCGACCGTTCTTGAGATCTCGAGACGAAGCGCTCGAGCACAGTTAAGGCGAGGGCATCGACCACGTCTTGGGCAACATCTCTTTGACAAACCCGGCGAGACAAAGCGGTGTCTCAGCGTCAGTAAATTTCTCGAACCACTTAATTGTTAATAAGTCCATAACTTCATAGTGTCTACAATAACATGATGTTCTCTTCTTTGGAAGCATTGACTTCGCATGTTCCCAAGGTTCCTTGAAGTAGGCGGGGAGAAGGATGTCTTGTCTGACCGGAAACAAGGAGCACCGGGTCGCACGCGAGGCGTTGGGGTTTACATACCTTGGAGGATGGATTTTCACACAACTCCGACACGTACAGGAGTAGGAAGAGATCCAAGGACCAGCACGACGCTCGGTTGGAACATGTGATTATTGCAAAATTTGAAGAACAAATAACAAACTTGCAAAACCAAGTAAATCAACTCATGCAGGCGCAAGCCGCCCCTGTTAATTTGGGAGCAAGTCCTGCTCGACATTGGAGTAGCGTCGCGTCCACACATAATTCTGGACATGACGACGTGCAATTACCGATCGACGGCATCGAGGTAATGTACATCTCTGGAATGCTCCAAAGATAGACCTATAGGACGTCTTAGCTAATTGTGTACCCTTTTGTAGGAGCCGACGCCCTGCAAACTCCAAGTGAGGATAGTAGGGTCGATTCCTATTGAGACTGGACGGGGTATGGTGTATCCATACCAAGAAGGGGCAGTGCAGCACGGTGCTCAGCTGGCGTAGGGTTACGCCAGGGTGTAGGTGGACATGGTCCATGACAATTTCATGGCCATCCCGCTGGAGATTCCCCCGAACGAAGAAATTAGAACACTAGGGGATGCCACGCACACTTTTATCCAGTGGCCCAAGAAGGACATCGCACTGGACCCTTCAGTGACGCGATATCGAGAGGACCTGCCTCTCGATAGGACCCTCGATGAGTCGCCTCAACCAAAGCTTAAGGCCGCCACATCGCTTCCGTCGAGAAGGCGACTAAGGGACAAGAAAAGCGTGTCACCATATCGGTCCCTGAGGCGTCTCACGGGAAGACGTCCCTCAGCCGCCTCGTTAAGGAGAAATCGAAATCGAAGAACATTAAGGCACCTCCCAAACCCGTGAAATACTCACTCGAAGTCAGTTGGTCTCCGGTAGCGAAATAAAGAGCTCGGGAGTAGCTTGTCAAGCTTTGCATGATTGGTACTTGCGCAAGACCGAGAGAGGGGGTCATCTTCGGAATCACCGTCGGATACGGGAGGGAGCATTTTCTCCACGAGCACAGCCACTTCGCGTGGGCTTCAAGACTTATTTGACCTATACAACCTAAGCGCCTCGGCGCCTCACTTCTACGATCTTTGGACCTTTGTAAGTGTGTACAATCAATTTCTACACTCACGTGATCTGATAAATATCATAACTCATTGCTTATGTACGGATACATTATGAAATGTGCCCGTCGAATCAAAGAACCGTGGGTTTCCTCGACCCACACGTGGTCTCGAGCAAACAATCAACCAAGACGCATCCTCGTCGAGAATTACATAAAAATGGGATTGCTTGCTCGGGCGGACGGGGACTACATAATGGTGCCCTACAACCGTAGTAAATGCTTCAATATTTGCTATACAAATTACGTTTCAACATAGGTTTATGACTATAGCGACATAGGCGAGTAGGCTCCACTGGATTCTTCCGATTCTTGTGCCAAAGAGGAACATGGTATTGTACCTTGATTCTCTACTCAACAAAAATCACGACTTCACCCTTCTTAAAGGAATACTCGATGGTATGTTCATTTCCTCCGCACATAACTCTATTGTAGTCTTCCTTCGTTTGAAATGGACAAGGATAACTTTTTGAATCATGTAGGCGTTCATCGGCTATGTTGCCGAGGAGGTTTATACAAGGAACAAGCGCCACACCGACTCACGAGGATGCGATTTCGATGCGCTACAACACAATAATCATATATCATACTTACGTAATATTGCGTCTCGGTATTGTACATATATATGTAATTCTATTTTTGCGGTCTGCCGACAAAAAAAACGAGATCACCTATCGCATTCTCGTATGCCATCATATGCGACTATTGATTGCTTCTAGACGAACGATCCCCAAGTTTGTCAATCTCGTAATAATTATCTCCTAATTATAAATTTAAATATATATGCTTACTACTTTACTCCTGCTAGCGACAGGGCTTGAACATAGAGTTAAATGCACTCGATATAGACCAGGTCATGCATATTCGAGGGGAGCTCTGTGGCTTCATCAAGGCAGACATAGTTAACACCACCGGAGAGTTTCACGTCGTCGACACCGATGAACGACCTCGAAACAATTGATTCAATATTGTAATTCACTTTGACTGGTTGTAATTCAATTTGTAACTCTAGCGACAATATATACTTGAAACATTCTTTTGTAATTGATTTTGAGTTAAATGATCACTTTGAGTTGTCAACAATTATCTGTGATATGTTTCTGCTTGCTAGTTTTCATAGGGTATGGCTAGCAATTCCTGAGGCTAGCTGAAAATACGATAAAAATTAGTTAGGTTTAATGACTTATCACAGACGGTTCCAACCACGAATCATCTGTGATTATGTATTATCACAGACGGTTACAACCACGAACCGCTGCAGTGATTACTAATATCACGAGAGGGTTCGTGGTGGGCGAACCGCAGCGATAATGCATAATCACAGACGGTTCCAATTACAAACCGTCTGTGATTATTCAGTATCACGTCTGTGATTATGTATTATCACAGACGGTTACAATCACGAACCGTTTATGATTCTGTAGTATCACAGACGGTTCGTGGCTGGAACCGTCTGTGATAATGCATAATCGCGACAGTTCAACTACAAACCGTGCAGTGATTATTCATTATCACGAGCGGTTCTAACCACGAACCGTGCGTGATACTACAGAATCACAGACGGTTCGTGGTTGGAACCGTCTGTGATAAGACTTATCACAGACGGTTGAAAAATGACTGTTACGAACCGTCTGTAATGACCTTTTCTGTAGTAGTGTCAACTCGTTATTATGTGTCAGTTACATATGCAACATTCTGATAGTAGCAGTTCACAACACTTGCCTTAGTTGTCTTCATTTCTTCACTAACTCCAGAGATGTCTGTTGCAGCTTCTCTACTATACAAATGTCTAATGTTGTCCCCTGATTGCTGAAAGCTTTTGTGCTATCCAGAGAGAGTCCCTCGCTTTTTCAGGAGGTCTGTAATATCCTTTAATCATGTGCTCTCGTGATAGAAATATTTTAAACGCCCAGTGTATATATTTATTTATTGTTTCTAGAGTGGCTGCTGAACTCATACTATTGTTACCTTTTGTCTTCAACTCTTCCACGTCCATAGCCTCCTCGCCGCCTCCAACACTGTCATCTTCTACCGGAGGCGGAGGCGGAGGCAAGGGCGCCCGCCGGCGCAACTCGTGCGATTCCCCCAAGGGCCTCCTCAAGCACCAGCTCGACATGTGCTCCCGCAACGCCGATCTCCCCACCGTCCTCAGCCTGTACAACGCCGTGCTCTCCCCCTCCTCCCACGGGTGGCGACGGCGGCCGAATCGAAGATGGCGGACGGGCGTCAGGAAAAAGGGTAAGGGGAGAGCGAGGGAGCGTTGGGGAATAAAGGCAGAGAAAGTGCACGAAAAGGTTGCGGGCAGGCGAACCGGGAACTGCGTAAGCAGACGCGAGGACTGAACGCATCGACTGATCGAACGGCTGAGGAACGGACGAAACGCGATCGGACGGTCGAAAATTAAAAAAGCGACGTGGCCTGGCTGGTTGCGCCTCAAAACTGCGCCCATTCAACTGGTAAGATTATACACTTGCTTCCTGTGTTGAAATCCAACTCCCTTGGTGCACGTTTTCACGCTACTTACATGTATATTCTTACTTTCAACGATAGATCCATCACTCAATTACCTTTGTATTCCAAGGGATCTCTTTCTTTGAATCATTGGGCTGCTTACTTTCATCAAAATTCTGTGGGAACTTATCTCAGTTGCCATTGCCTTGCTAGCTTACAAGCGTTGCCTAGAAAAAGGGATTCCAAGGTTTGTACCATAACAAATTAACAACCGGATATAAATAGTACTGTAATTCAATTTTTTTGTTTTTTACATTGCATTTTCAGGGTCCCCTAGCAGATTTCAGAAATGACACAGATGAGGGAGTTTCAAAGTTTATCAGGTTGAAAAATTGGAATAGTAAATTAAATAAACCTATCTTTTATTTTGTTTTTCATGACATTTGTAGATGTATAGTGAAACTTAAATTTCTATGTCAGGTTTTCATCAGCGGACATTGAACATCATTAAAAACATATAACCGAATTCTTCCATAAACTCCCTGATGTACCAATTGTGTGCATTAGTATGCTTGGAGGTGATTTTGTGAATGTTCTTGGGGAAACTCTTCTCCTCCCTTCCTTTTTTCCTGCTTGGATGCTGCTTTCAAGGTTTGATTCAACAAGCAAACCTATTACAATGCTTCTGCCAGTGGATGCTATTTTGGAAGGTATGTTGATTTCGTATTGTGATTGCATACAGTATGATAAGTTAGTCCTGGGTCTATTATACTTACTCTTTTGTGCATAGTTGATTTCATTACCTTTTTACTTCATTTGGATTGCTATTAATATATATTGGTTTATGTAGATATCTATTGACTGAGAAATATGTTTCCTTTTTTCATATAAGACAACTGGGAGTACATTTATTTTATCAGTAGTCAATTGTTGATTCTAGGAGTAGTAATGTTTTAAGTGCATTACAATCAGTAGTAATTGTTCACCATACTGTGGCATATATTCTTGCATTACAAAACGATCGGTAGGAGATACAGTCAATCTATGCCACAATATGATCTGTATCTAGACTGCAGTGCACTTACTCATTCTTCAGTTTTAGGTACAGATATAGATTGTTCTTCATATTCTGCAGTGAATGAGTAAGTGCATAAAAAAGACACAGGGACAAGCAAAAAGTAGTGCAAGCATGCATTAGAATATACTCCAACAAAAACATTTGACTGGTTCTCCATATCCTTAGATGTTATTATGCTTGGCAATATCAGTATCAGTACCGATATATGCTATGCTTTGCTTCTGCCATATGTCACGAGTAGTAGTAATTTTGATAGGCTTGTGTAGATGGAATATAACTTGTGTCTGGAAATGCAAAAAAGTATTTACTAATATTTAAACATGGTAGTTTATATTGGAGCTGAAGTAACTTTTGTGTGACATATACATTTTCTGTTTTCACGCAATATCCGAATAAGTATTCGTGACCGAGACAATTCGTTCGTATTCGATTCGGCATGTATTCGCTCCATATTCGTGACTGAGACTATCCACATTCGTATTTGTATCATGCACTGTATGTGTCCGATTCCGAATCTGAGAAAAAAAATATGGAAAAGGATATGAGATGAGCGATATTCATCCGTATCCGCTCCATTTGCACCCCTAGTCACTACAAACACGGTTGGTTTGAGTCGCGATACGGGATTTGGGTTCGTAGTTTGCCATTTTTTTTTCTTCCAATTTCCACTGCGAATACGAACCCATACCTTAAACCGATTCGGGTTTGACGAATCCGATTCACGAGATTTTATAGCAAATCCGGTAACTATGCTTTTATGTGTAATGCTAGCGGATTCGTCGGATACGGTCTCACAAGGAAAACATGACTATGCAACTGCGAACTGTGAACTTGGGAAAATTAATCATTTGCACTATCTTTCATGCAGCTTTTACGATTTGCTCCATTTTCTACATTTGGCATGGTTATTTGCCATTTTATGCTATTTTCGGATTTTGTAATCCATTTTCTCATTTTACCCTACTTGAAATGATTGTTATGCCCTTGGAACCATCTGGCCGGAGGCATATGGTTCGGTCGGGCCTAGTGCACGCACCGATCGCGCTACACTCCCCGACCTCCTCTCCCGACTGCCAAGGCGACCAAGGCGGCGACGCTCTCCCCTTCGCCGACGATCTCACGGTAGCTCATCTACACGGTCTAGCAGGAGTGCGGTGCCCCTTGCCAAGGCACAGGAAGAGCGGACTTCCCTTCATTGATTGCCCTGTGTGCGGATGAGCGAATGTGGTGAAGCTCACTTCGAAGGCGAAGACTAACCCGAGGAAGAGCTTTGTGAAGTGCCCCAAGAATCAATCGAATGTAAGTTTTGTAATGCGAATGAATAAGAAATAGGAGGAAATCACTTATTTTTTGGGTTTTAGATATTATTTATTTATTTATTGTTACTCAGGTGCTGAATAGTTGTATTTTTTTCATGTGGTTAGATCAATATCAAGATCACCTGGTGGACATTGGACTAGTTCATGTGGATAGCACTTGCCCTAAGAATGTTGTTCATGAACTTCTTGAAGTGACCTCCAAGCTGAAGGAATGATATAGTTCCATCAAAGGTAAGCTTAAAATTCTGAAATTTGGAATTGCTGGTATGAAGGTTGAGATTGGTTCCATGCATGCTGAAATGGCTGTGATCAAGTCCTTTAGCTCTGAAATGGATGTCAAAACTTTTTCCTCGGCCTCTTTCAAGGTTTTTTGGACCGAAAACTTGTCCTTCCCCAATTTCTTTTCAATTGAGATGGGTTCTGCACTTTCTTTCATATAAGACTTCAAATGGTGATATTTGCAAACTGGATTGATAGCTGTTGTTATAAGAGAACTCTGAAAAGGCAAACATCTATCTAATTTAACTCCATAAGCTAATACACAAGCTCTCAACATGTCCTTGAGAATTTGATTCACCCGCTCAGTTTATCCATCCATTCGAGGATGATATGTTGTACTGATATTCAAAGCTTATAAATTTTGAGAGTTGCGGATACTCGCCTATGGAGTCATTGTTATGCTATGTAGAGCTATAAAGATCATAGATAATCATTCAAATAAGAACCAGGCAACAAAAGGAACAAAACTCGCTGAAATCTCCACTAACCGGTCAAATCGGTGAATAATGGCAGTCAGAGCGGTCACCCTCGTAACCATGGGCGGAGGCAGGTCCGTTTGATGGTTCTTGAGGAGAGATGCCTTGGTGGACCTGGTGTCGCTCCCGACGATATCTCTGTGCGTGGAGTTGTTGGCCTCCTCCTCCGCGGCCTCCGCGATGGCCACTACTGCCGTGGTGATGTTGCTCTGGTCACGGAGACTTTGGGCATGCCCTTCTTCTGAGGGGCCATGTTGGTGCTTCAGAACTATGCTTTGTGACTCTCTTACCACTCCCCACGGACGGTGCCAACTGTCATAGCAAAAAGACCAGACAGTATAAGAAAGGGGACCCCAGTTACTGTGAGGGGAACCTGGGGATCCTCGGAAAAGGGGAACAATGCCGAGAGGGAAAATTGTGTATTAATTGTCTTGAAAAAAGGTCCTGCTCTATTACATGGAGAGGTGGCTATTTATAGCCTTCCGACCATGGTACATGAGATTACAGTTCTACCATTAAAAGACCCTATGCACGTAGGGGCCGCAAGGGCTTTTCCTCACCCTACGCGTAGCCTTCGGTTTATGGTGGACCCTCCTAGACCTGGTCCATCCGGCCGGCACGCGTGGTCCACTGGTACTCCTCTCCCTTCGCACCGTGCTAGGTGCTCCTAGGCTGGGGGGCCTCGGACGCCCTTCGATGCTCACGAGGTGGTCTCAGGCAAACATCCCGGGGGCCTCCTCGCTCCTGACCTGAGGTGTTCCGTAGCCTTTCTGCACCCTTTAGCCTTCCCAAGGGTACCGATGGTACCCTTCAGGGGAGGGGAGGTGAAGTGTGCCTTCTGCCTGTGGCCCTCTGTAGGATCAAGGATGACCGACTAGAGGGGGGTGAATAGGAGGTTTCTAAAATTTCTAGATCAAATTACCCAATTTGACAAGATACACTAAGCAAAGCTATTTACTTAAGCTATGTGCTACAAAATTAAATGCAATAAGTAAAGACAAGAAATAACCGCACAAGGACAAAGAGGTTTTTCCCATGGTATCAAAGATTTGTCGATCTTCACTAGTCCACGTTGAGGAAGCTTGATTCAATAAAGCCGGCTCCACAAATTAAGCCTTCCCTCGTAATCACTTGGTTGTTCTTCCTCCTCTCCGGAGTTGGTGAACACCGACCAATCACAACCGGCGTCGGGTCTCTTCACAAGCTTCTTGAAGAGATCACACCTCCGCCAAGTCGTCTAGGTGCCGACAAGCACCAAGAGAATAGACCTTGACCTTCACTTGACGACAATCAAGAGCCAAAGGATCAACTAAAATGCAATACTCTTGGTTTTGCTCACAACCTCACAAATGTGTGCAAAGAGAGTAAATGAGGAGTGAGAGGAGTGCTCAAAGCTCAAATGAATGGAATGAATGCTCAACAACCTCACCTTGAGCTGGTGGGGGTGCATTTATACCCCCCACAACCAAATGTGACCGTTACACAAAAATTTCAGAACAATCAGGGAAATCGGAACTTCCGCCGTGTAAGGTGCGGAACTTCCGCTCTTCAATCGAGTGCACTGTAACGGTCATTACAGTGGGCATTAAATGCTCTGATATAGCCGTTGGATTTAAGTGCGGAACTTCCGCCAACTTAAGTTCGGTTCTTCCGATAATCGGAAGATCCGCTTATTCCATGGCGGAACTACCGCTCTTGCGAAAATGGCTAAGTCCCTAAAAAGGGTACTATCTGGAAAAAACAGACCGTAAGAATTTCGGAGCAACCGATAATCGGAACTTCCGCCCGTATCATGGCGGAACTTCCGCACCTCGAGAAATCGACTAAGTCCCTAAAACGGGTGCTCTCTGGAAAAAACGAACCGCAAGATTTCGGAAGAACCGCATAGCGGAAGTTCCGCAGTGACAACACCGGAACTTCCGATTGTGTACTGAGAAAAAGATTTTGCTTTTGAAACCAGACCAAAAGAGTATGCATGATCCTAAGTTGATCCAAAGGCATAATGAAGTGCTTTCAAGCTACTAGACAAGCTCCCCCTTAATAGTACGACATTTATCCTAAAATCCGGTCTTCCTCCATACTCCAAAGACCGGTAAAATTCAAAAGGGGTCCTAGTCTATTTGTACCTTGCCCTTGAAACAAACTCCATCTTCTAGACATTCTTTGACATGCAGCTCCTTGATTTGACTTTGTCATTTAGGACTATGCCTTGTAATCACTTCAACAAACATATTAGTCCCATATTCACATAATATCATTAATTACCAAAACACATTTTTAGGGGCCTAGATGCTTTCACCCTCGCACCTCCTTCGGGGCCTCCTCGAAGGTATGCTTGGTGCCCTCCGGGGCCCCCTAGTCGTGCCTCCTTCCTTAGGCCCCGCGGGCCTTTTGCTGGCATTCGCGCCTCATTCGAGGCCTCACCAAAGGTATGCTTGGTGCCCTCCAGGAGCCGCTAGTCGCGTCTCCTGCCTTGAGCCATGCGGGCCTTTTGGTAGCCTTCGCGCCTCCTTCGGGGCCTCCCCGAAGGTATGCTTGGTGCACTCCGGGGCTCCTAGTCGCACCTATCGACCAGTGGATTGAATTGAATTTGGATAAAATTTGAGGAATATATGAATTGAATTGTGTTGGATTTGAGGAATGTGTCTAGATCTTCGAATTTGGTTTTGTGGACTTGTTTGGGTAGTGGTTTTTATGTGTTGGACTTGGTGTAGGATCGAGGTGGCCGATTAGAGGGGGGTGAATAGGCGGTTTTAAAAATCTTTAGCACTAAAACCAATTAATAATGCGAAAGCTAATAACAATTTGATTTTGCACAATTTAAACCTAAATCAACTATGCTTCCCTAAGTGCACCAACAATATAAATACAATACAAGAGAGCAATCATACAAAGATATATAAGCAATTAAAGCAAGAATGTAAATTACTCAAAGTAAAGCACAAGATAAAACAAGATGACATGATTATGTTTTACCGTGGTGTTCGGAGACTTGCCGGTCTCCCCTAATCCACGTTGAGGTAAGCCCAACCACGTTGGACCGGCTCCACTAATTAAGCCAACACCTCTGAGGTAAGTCCAACCACTTGGACCGGTTCTAACACGAACCAACACCTCGCTCCACTAAAGTTGCTCTTCCTCCACTCCGGAGATGGCGAGCACCAAACCACACACAACCACACCGGGCCTTCTCACAAGCTTCTTGAGAAGATCACTGGGCGTGACGCCTCCACGCCGTCTAGGTGTCGGCAAAGACCAAGAGAAACAGATCTCAACTTTCACTTGAACTAATCAAGTGTTAACGCTCAAGTGGATACACAATCCACTACCTAAGGCAACACATGCACTTAGGGTTTGCTCTCAAATCTCACTAAGTGCAACACATGCACAAAATAAAATGAGAGACTTGCTCTTAGCTCAAGAGGCTCAATAGAGGTTCACAATAACACCAACAACCATCCCCAACCGGCCAATGTGAGTATTTATAGCCCACATACAAAAACTAGCCGTTTGGGAAGATTCCCTCGAATCTGTGCATGGCCGGTCTGACCGCCAACTAATGGCCGGTCGGACCGCCCATGCCCCAATGGCTATAAAACTAGCCGTTGGGCCTTCGGCCGGTCTGACCACCGCTAAATCGGTCAGACCGCCAAGGTTAGCCGGTCCGACCGCCCGAGAAAAATCTCCCCGCACCAAAATGGTGCTTCTCTGGAAAATACGTTCTGCACGAACCTCGAAACTTTCGCACACTGGTAGTTCCGTTTATCAACGGCGGAACTACCACACAGAGAATCAACACAAGAGTAAATCGGTCGGACCGCCCAACACATGGCGGTCTGACCGATTTGCCACCGGTCAAACCGCCAGGCTCCAGAGGCCAAACACATTGGCTCCGCTCAAATGGAAAAACACATTCGCTCATTTGAGTGCAACTTCAACAAGGTTTCAAGATGATATTCTCAACAGGTTGCAAAACACATTTGCCAACCTTTAGAATACTCATCACAAGGTATAAGGTACATGGACTTACACCATTTGTAAAACACATGTGCAAACTTAAGTCACGTGCTACAAGAAATCAAACATGAGCTTCAACTATTTGCAAAACACATTCGCAAATAACAACATCATGCCACAAGGCTAAGGTGCATGGAGTTCAACCATTTGCAAAACAAATTTGCAAACTATATTCTCATACCATAAATATTAAATGCATGAGCATCAATTATTTGCAAAACACAATCGCAAATAATAGCTCCATGTATAGATGAGCTAGACCAAACACAATGAGCTATCAACATATGACTAACTCACGCTACTAGTCAAGACCCCTCTTAATAGTACGACAATCCTATACTAGCAATCCGGTCTTCCAACCAAACTCTAAGACCGGTAAAAACTAGGAATACATCTTTAGCCTTAGCTAGTCATACCTTTGCCTTGCATCTTCTTGAAGCTTGATGACGCACATCAACACTTCAAGTTCGGGTCTTTGACTTGATAATCATCAACACATGATGATTTTCTTCACTTCGGGATCTTGTCTTGAACATCATCAACACATGATGATTTCTTCATCCCGAGTCTTGACATGCATCAACACATGATGATTTCTTCACCCCGAGTCTTGACATGCATCAACACATGATGTATTCCTTCACTTGACCTCTATCAACACATGATGGGTCTTCTCTTGATTTGATGTGCATCGACACATGATGCAACCTTTACTTCAAGTCTTCATATGCATCAACACATGATGCACCCTTTACTGGAATCTTGACTTGATGACAATCAACTCATGATGTCATCCCAAATCTTCATCACCTTGGAACATAACCTATACATCCAACTCATGAAAAAAGTTAGTTCCACAATATGATTATCATTAATTACCACATCATACCATTAACTCATAATGGTGGGACAAGATACTTCAATCTTTCCCTCTTTGGTAATTGATGATAACCATTTCAATCACACATAAAATGAATTTAGATAATGGTAACACGATACGAGTATATATAAACTACACAAGTCATATATATACCCACACCACGAGTATGCGAGAACTACACAAGTTCTACATACTCAAAACTTGAATATACAAAACTACACAAGTTTTATATATTCGAAACATAAGTATACACGAACTACACAAGTTCTATATACTCAAAACATAAGTATACAAAGACTACACAAGTTTTGTATACTCATACGGATATGTTTCAAAGCAAGGATCTCAAATATATGTGTAAAGGGAATATGGATCAATACTAATGAAACCACAAAATATAGCATGAGCTTCCCCTAAATGTGTGCATACACATATGTGTAAAGAAAATATATGCACATATTCAGGATATACTTATGGTGGAGTTCAACCTATATTTTGGATCCGAGGGATGCAACATTATATAAGAGTGTAAGATGAATGCATACCTCGTTGAATTTCACCTTTATATCCAAATGAGACTACACAGTAGATATAGCAATAGAAATGTTAGTCTCAATTTGTCATTAATCACCAAAACACTCCATTAACTCGTAATGGCGGGTCTAGATTCTTCACTTGGACGGGTGATAGGGTGATGAAAGAAGGTTGTCCCGGATTCGTGTAGCCCCGTTTGGGTGATTAAGGACCAATCTGTGGTGTGATGAACCAAGTCTTACGTTCAACCACACGCTGGGATAATGACGAAGGCTTGGCTAAACAATTTATCATATTTTAGTTATCAAAACACAATTAGATTGACAATTGTTGTTTTTGTTGTTGTGTTGTCAATCTAGTGGGGGCATGTTAAGTGTCGTCTTACTTGCCCTTAAAGGTATTTTGCGTTTGTCGGATGTTGCGTAAGTGATTTACTTACACAACGAAGCGTACCTGTGGTTCAGGCGACCGACAACCTGCCATGGGAAGGATCCTCAGGTGATTTGATAGTTAGGACATGGCATTGTAATGACCTTGTTATGATATCTCAGTCACACTCCTACGGAAGAGTGCATTGACCGACACTAAGAGGTATTCATATCATGTGGGTAAAGCTGTACACCTCTGCAGAGTTAATAAACTATTCGAATAGCCATGTCCTTGATCATGGACATCGCTTGTGGGAAAGCATGCACAGTTAGAGAATGGGAAGGATGGGATTTGGGTCAAGTATGTTTGAAAATATTATGTTGTCACGATTCGTGTGTTGAATTGTTTAGAATTTGTATGTTGTCATGAACGGGAAGTTCGTTTGTCGATTTGTTTAGAGTTGATATGTGTCAGAGTATCTATTGTATGTTGATCATGAATTGGAATACCTACTGTTATATAATGTTTTACAAATGGCAATTTAAATATATACTGTTTATCTCATTGAAAAACCTTGCTTTATGCTTAAAATGAACCATGTTGGCCTTTCCTTTGATACCCAAATACATTTACTTAAATTTTTACTTATAAGTCTTGCGAGTATGTTTTTGTACTCAATCGGATTGTCCATACTGCAGGTGAGAACATAGTATGATTTGGGTTTAGCACGGCAGATGCAACAGCTTTAACTCCAGTTGGTTGCTTGTGGGTTTGTGCATGCAACCTGGTGATTTTCTTTTATTTTTTTCAAGTTTATTTTGCTATGATTTATTTGTATTATGTTCATATTTGACCGATCGGCCCCTTATGCAAAATCGGGCCATAATATCCTATTTGTTAATGTTGTAATAATGCATCCATTTTTTTTGCATACTTGATTATGGATGTGATGCAATGTTGTTTGAATATGTGTATGTTAGCCACTGATTCTTAGAAGCTAACATGAGACACATATCTGGGCACTCGAAATCATTCTCGTTTCTTGTTAAGTGTTGTGTCTCCGGTGCCATCACTTGACTTGAAACGGGTTCGATTTCAGGGTCACCACAGTCACCAGGCTTCTAAAGGCTAAGAGGAAAGTACATCGTAGAGTGGTGAACAATAAGTTGTTCGCCATTGTCATGATATTATTTATCGTGCTTATTATGTTTTCGTTAAGCTCGTTATTATACGTGATATTGATGACATTGAGTGAATGAGATTATAATATTGAGTCCTACAATGTAGGACCCCACCCTAACGAAGATGGGGGAACAGTGTGTCATCGACGGGTGAACACTCTGCTATACCGGTACCAGTTGATGAGCATTGGAGGTACATATTTTTGCAACTTTGTACACTATGTAAAAACCTTGTCGGTTAGCAAACAAAAATAGCGACATAGAATTCAATAGATTAGATAATTTTAGTCAAATTATGTAGTACATCATTTAAGCTGTGTATAGTCTAGTTTATCGTGCACATATTATGAATGTTCCAGCACTCGAACGAAGTAGGATAAATCTAGATAAATAGGAAGATGTTTATTACAAATCTGTAAAAATTCTAAACTAGGAAAATAGCATGACATATTTTAATATTTAAAAAAAAATCTAGAGTTGCTACATAGGTCACGTAGAGACGAATTTAAATATTGTGGTCATTATTTTTTGTTTCTATTTGCACACGGTAAATATTTAAGCAATGTTGGAGGTACTTTTTAAACTAGGAAAGTAGCAAGATACCTATTGCAAATCTGTAAAAATTTAATAGTGGCTTTGTACGGGTAGTAGAGTTTGTGTGCGATAATTATTTTGTTAGTGCTGAAATACTATTTAAACTAGGAAAATAACATGACACATCTTACAATTGTAAAGAAAATCCAGAGTTGCTACATAGGCTACATATAGCTGAATGATAAAATTATGAACTTTGTTTATTGTTTTTATTTGCACTCGGTTCTAATTTAAAAAATAAGTTAAAATAGGAAGACCCTATTATAAATTCTTTTTAAAGTAGGAAAATAGCAACATTCCTATTGAAAATATGTAAAAATTACATAGTAGATTAGTGGGATTTGTGTAGTTTAACCAAAATAATCCCAACTTAAATTTAGTTTTTATTTGTGGCTGGTAATTATTTTGTTAATACCGCTTCTTATTACATTATGTACATGTTTCGTAGTCTTTACAATGTATGCACTGAATTTTCAGGTGTGGTGGAGCTAGGATACGCTGCACAATGGCTGTACAAGTTGTTTGACTTGGTGATTGACACACATCGCCGTAGCCGCCTCTGTACCATCCTCCCCCAGGAGGGCAAGGCGGCGATTGAGCTTGGCGCGTTGTGGCTGCGCAAGCGCATCAGGGCATGGAGGGTGGACCCGTGCTGGTTTTCGAAGTATTTGCTGTTGTGATATTCATGTACTCATTTGCAGTCTGACTACTTTGGGTAGACTAACATATGTTTGTAACCTTACCCGACGCAGTTTGAGGGTGGCAGGCCTTCTTCCACTGGCGAGGATGGTTGAGGCGATGTGGGAGGACGACCAAGACCTCGCCTGGTCGTACGTCTAGGCGATTTCTATACGACCGGGCCCTACTGACGGCGTTGGTTGACCGTTGGAGGCCAGAGACACACACGTTTCACCTTCCGTATGGGGAGATGACACCGATCCTTCAGGATGTCACCTTCCTGACCGGGTTGCCCTGCGCTGGCTTCCCCTAGCGGCATACGATATCATGGTCATGTGCGCACGGATCTCCTAGCGAGGTTCCAGGAGGTGCGGCCGCCGGGTAGCGGGTACAGGGAGTCCAGGAGCACCCACGGGCCGACGCTGAGGTGGATCTGCCAGTTCTATGTAAGTCTTAGTAACTACTGTCCTCTCGTATCAATTCATTTGATCCTTGCTGACATGTATATATCTTCTAGCATCCCAAGCATATGGCAGAGGACATACCTGACCACATTGTTAGGAGGCACTTCGAGGCCTATCTGTTGTGGTTGTTCGGGTGGGTCATATTCCCGGGGTTCCACGGCGACAGCGTCGATAAGCACTACATTCGGTATGTACGTAAGCTAGGAAACACAAGCTTATCTCGAGGCGTGAAGGCACAGGGAGCGCAAGAGAAAGACAGAAATGGTGGCCAACGAGGAGTACAACGCTGAGCTCACAAGGAAGGGCAAATGGCCCCGGTCCACGCAGTAGGTCAGGTCATTCCATAGTAATCCCCCATCCTACCCGCCATGTTATTTCTATCTCCTGAAGGCTTGTATACTTACATAGTCTGGATGCTTGTGTCACAGTGTACCGTAATAGTAGCGAGGATGACTAAAGCAATTAGCCGAACCATCATGTTATGTGACCACGTGTAATGTGCTTCTTTTTGCGCACTCTAATGTATTTCTGGTTCCTTGCCTCGCACTTTACCTTCGGTCGATGAAGTAAATTTCTTAGTAACCAAAAGTTAAGAATGTGAAAATGTGAATAAAAGGGAGCAGTAAATGAGAGCAATGAACTTGGCATTACTATCACAACTACGACAAATCACATATTACAACTGGCATTATGTAATCAAAACATCGTAACACTTAGTTTTTTACAAATCAAAGTGATATTTGAAAGCATTGGCAATCACATATTAAAATGGTACGTGCTTTCCCGTGGTTGCGACCTCAACGTCCCCCATGTAGACTGCCTCGAGTTGGATGGTTGGATGAGGTCCCCGCGGCAACGTCCGGAGTGCCGATGTCTCCTTCATCCTGAGAATTTCTCATGGGGCATTTCTTGAAGTTGTGCCCAAACTCGCTGCAAATAGAGCACTTCTTCGTACGATGTCGGTTTCTACTTCGTCCATGTCGTTCCTGATGCGACATATCTATCGCTGGCCAACCTTTCCCTTAAGCCTATCATTGTCTGCAGCCCAGATTAGTTGCTCCCAAGTCGGATGGCTAGTGAAATGGTCAACCACAGCGTAACCATACATATCTGCACTCTAGGTTTGCATCACCTCCTCCTTGTTAAAATAGTCAAAGAGGTACTGCCCAAAATGTTGCGCCACCGTCGAACATACAGCAATGACATGGGAGCAGGGCCTATGCAGAAGAAGGGGTTTGTTGCAAGTGCGTATGCAACTAGCGCGGTGTAGCGTGCACTCGTGGGTGATCCTCTCGTGGTTCGTCCCGCGGTGTCCTTTATTCTTGCACATTATCACGAAGCGAAGTTCTCTTGTGCCCATCTTGAATGCTCGGTGCATCTCACCCTTCTTGCTCTTCTCCTCTATATACTTGGTGATCATGGCGGAGTAGAGAACTTTGTTATTTACCATGGTGAATTACGTGTTGTTGCTTTTGTCAACAAAGTAGTTTATGGTACCGCAGAGAATTGACTCTATAATACCAACCAAAGGGAGGCACCTTGCACCGTGCATGACCCAATTGGACACCTCGGCTAGATTGATTGTCATGACAACATATCATGTACCACCCCTGTTATGTAGCAACGACTAGTTCTCCTTAGACTCGTGCTCAATCCAGTCCGAGAAGCATTTCGCCTGCGCCCCGTCTTCCTCGTCACACTAGGACCATTTGTGGGTAGCTCTGGTAATGCTTCGGGGGCCTAGTCAGCGCTTGGGGTGACCATTTTTGCTGCCTCCCTTCTGTGCATATGGGTCCGCTCATCCATAATCTTTCAAGGTACTTCAAACTTTCGCTGCTAGTTCTGGTTGCACAGCTGCTTGAATACGTTCATCAAATCCTTATTGCGGAACTACTTGCAGAAGTTTACATATAATTGCTTCATACACCACCTGCTCCGCAGATCCGCCCACAGAAGTCGTTCGTTCGTTCTTTGTTGGAGTCTCATCTGGACTCTAGCGTTCAGTCCTGGGGATCATCTTTCGACCAACTTTTAGTGATTTTCTTCGTTGATTCCGGTAGCTGTTGTGCTGTCGTGCACACGCGGCTATCCTGGATCGCGACGTTTTTGTTCATACATTGCTGGTACTCATGTGGAGAAAACGTTGAGTACTTACTATTACTCCAGCTAAACACATCGAAGAAAGACATGTTCCAGTTAATCACTGCATTTGATGGGTACATGCCATGACCATGCATTTTCCTTGCTATTTAAGGTCATGCGTTTTCGTCCTGCTGGATGCTGATAGATTTGCTCCAATTTGTTTTCGCCTTCTCGCCACTTTCCTCGTTGCTTCCCCAGAGTCGTTCAACCCGCTATAAGTAGAGCAACTGAGCCTACATTAATTAATTCATCATCACCCTCCACCGACTGGCTAGTTGCGCACCACTTTAGTAATCTGCCAGTCAAGTCGCCCTGCGATTTTCCTCGTTGCTTCCGCTTAGTGCGCCCTCAATGGCAATCATATCACCTCTATATATCATAACGTGATCACTCGATCAGTAAGTTCCCATGGATTGGATCGGGGCCATCGGGCAGCATCTATAAAATAGTGCCTATTTCTACCGATTCCTGCAATTTCGTTTCACCGTCTTGCACCTGGAAGCTATCACAATTGAATTGAGTGATTGACCCCACCTGATCCAGAAGCGATTAGGACAAGGTGAGTGACATACTCCATAGTACGTACTCTAATACTACCAGCTAGCTAGTAATCTCTCTATGATCTTGTTCTCTGTCTCCAATCTCTCTGCAGGTTGGCTAGGTGTGCATCACACTAAACCGATCTTGTTTAATTCCTGTGCAGGGGAACTCCTTGCTCGAGCTGTTGGTGTGTCCTCATGGCGGAGACGGTGGGTTCAGCTGTTGTTCAGGACGGCGTGAGCAGAGTCGTCTCCTTCGTGCTCGGCAAGCTCGAGGAGAAGGCGTCCAAAGGGCACATCATCGAGAGGCTGGAGATGGCGCACACCGAGTTGGAGCTCGCGCTCGAGAGATCCAGCAAGCTGCCTATCACGGACCGGTCGTTGCTTCGTCGCAGGAAGATACTCAGGCGTGCCCACGAGGAGTGCGGCAATGTGCTGGACAGATGCAAGCAGCCGGCCTTGGAAGACCAAGAGAAGGAACAAGGGGTAACACGCTTCTCCTTCCCTAAACGGATTGCTCGTACGACTAGATCAACAATCTCCTATCTGGTTAGTCGTAATAAAGGTGTCCTGGGTTACCCCGATGTTGGGAGATTTGAAAGGTGCGCAGCTTGGGCCGACAAGTTCATGCGAGACTTGGAGTCTGGCTTTTCACTTCGGCAGTACATGTTTTCCAACCCTCTCATCAGGCGACTTCTGCAGGGAACAACTCTAGAGTACAGGATGGTCCAAGGAAGCCAGGTGCAATCTTTATGTATACAGCCCATGAATTTTGAAGAGCGTGGTGTAGAGGCATGTCTTGTTTTTTCTATTACAGATCTCAAGACCCCAGAGAAAGGTTTTTCTGTAGTTTTGTTTCTACGGCTCTCAGAGAGCACGAACATACTCGGGATCACTATCAAATGCTTGCAACCATTACTGATGCCTCAGATCAAGCCCGTTGTTGAAGCTGCAATAGGAGAGCTCGCTCAACTACCTACACAAGACATTTTCGATTCATATGGATCTCTGGAGCGCGACGGGTATGCCATATTAACTCATCTCAGCCGCCCAAATCCAGAATGTTGCAAAGCAGATGTGCACGGGACTAGTACTCTACCGTACGAATTCCCAGACGAAGTCATCTTGTTGTATTTGAGTTACTCTGTTAAACCGTATGGGTGCAACTTGCATAGCTCACCTGAGAGAGCCGATAAAGACATGGTGAAAGATTGGCTACCTCTACGCCTGATGGTTTTCTTCACGCCTCATCTTACGCCATGGAACCAAAACCTGCGGGAGGGTCACGTTGCAGTCGAGAGGATTGAAGGAACAGAAATAGAATGGATCGAACATAGAAATGTTAGTCTCCACCAAGTTGAGGAGATGGTGCTACCCAAGGCCATCGATTGCTTCGACCATCGACCCGAGGTGACGGAGTATACAGTGTTGTGGTGGGATCCACACGGTCTTGCATGGTTTGGTGTGGAGAAAGATGGGCACAGAGATGGAAAGTGAAGGTTTTTAACCAATGGCAGGTCCAAGGCACCGAGGAGCAACGTTTCAAAAAGGAGGTACTGCAAGCTAGCTGTCTCGAGCACTTCCAAAAATTTACAAGAAGGCCATTAATGCATGTATGTTAGCCTACATTGGAGTAGTTCAGAGCACCTAGCTCATTTGTAGTATATGTCTCTTTCGCAGTGTCATAAATTTAGTGTGTATTTGAAATGTTGATGTTTGTCTCCCTAGCTAGCGGTGAACTGTTGATGCCCTGTTTGTCCTGTAAGAGTACATACAATGCAGATATTTAGAGATATCTTTAGCAAAGAAAAACGTTTTTTTGCCATGTAGGATAGATAAAGTATTTATTTTGTAGCATTAATGTTAGATTAGGTACCAGTCCTTAAGATGTGTTTATGTATATAACTATATATAATTAATAGATAATACAATCATCTAAGCACCTATAAAATAGATACTTGTATTGGAGAAAATAGCTTTTACATGAGTGCTCGATGACGTAGCTATATTCTTTTTTTAAAGCACTCGTATATAAGCATCTCACGTTGTACTTGTACCTGCTCTGATAACACAGTGTTCGATTGTTCTATTCTATTTCCTTAAGGTCAAAAATTGTAAGTTTGCTACCAGTTACATTACCTCACCTGACCTACCCTGATTGATGCATACAATGGTATGAACATGGTCCCTCAGATGTGCTGATCGACAAAATCGAACAAAGGGATTTATCTCCGCTAATTGATTTTGGTATATATGCTTAGTTTCTTTATCTTTTCGACAAACAAACAGCGTTGTTTGGATTACCCATCTTTTCGACAAACAAACAGCGTTGTTTGGATTACCTATTGCCAACAATCATGTAACATTTCTCCCTCCACAAAAATTTGTTCTTCACTGACCAACTGGGTGTATGGACTCAGAGGAGAGATTTTGTCAAGTCTACTGTACACATGCGGTGGTTGCACTCACCATTTATTTGGGCTTTTGGAGACTGCAGGCTCAATGTCGTATATTTACATCATGCGGCGCACAGATGGACTAAATCCACCAAAAGCCCTTTCAGCTAAGAGCCCATGTAATCCATGTATGTTTGTACACTTGGGCCTCTTTGCTATGTAGCTGACCAACCTGCAATTTCTCAAGAAATCATCGCAGATACCACCTCCTCAGCTTCAATTAGACTGGGCAAGTCGGTGTTATGTTCCTCTTAAAAAGAATAACCAAGCTGGTGTGACGTTGGGAAGAAATTGGGCCTTGGTTAATGGGAGCAAATTTGTGTTTCTGATATTGTATGTAGATGATATACTATTGGTCGAAAATGATATTGCAGTGCTCCAACACACATCATCCATCTTTGATCTCCATATACTCCAACTCGAGTCCGACCATTTCTTCCAGCATCCTCGACCATCTGGACCATCACTTCGAACCAAGTCATCTCCTGATCCTCACCGTAGACCATGATCACCTCCGAGTTACCTCACATATGTAAAGACCTGACGAGGATCTAATAATCCTCATTTTATCTTTTATCTATAATTCTTATTATGGGTAAATATGATGTCACATAGTCCCCAGAGGTACCCCTTATCTATAAGGGAGAAGCCCAATAAGTGGTTGTAAGTTCTTCTACAATCACCCCCACGGTTGAAAGTCTTCCTACGATCACTACATAGTCGTAAGTCCTTCTACGATCGCTACACGTCGTAAGTTCTTCTCTGATCGCTACACGGTCGTAAGTTCTTCTACGACCGAGGTAAACTCGACCACCTTATAATCAAACCTACGGTAGAGTGGGTCCAATTGATTAAGGAATCCGAGCAGTCGCACGCACTATTATTCCGCTTATTAATGGTGCGTAATTACCCCATTATCTCGGAAGATAATTGCGGACGGCGTGAAGAAGCCGAGCGCGGTAATTATCGCCATCATGCGCGAATTCTTTGGATTAATCGAGCGCATCTCCGCGAGAGGCAAAACGGCTACTTCTTCACGACTATATAAGGGCATCGATCGGAGAGATAAAGGCGGCGAACAAGAGCCGATCAAGTAGGAACACAAGCGCTATTCTGCGTAATAGTCTTAGTCTTTTACTTGATCATCAAGAATACCATACACGAGGATTAGGGTTATTATTCTCTCGGAGAAGGCTGAACTCGTCTAAACATCCGTGTCAATCCACTCTGCGTGATCTTATCTCTAGGAGACCCCGAATCAAACAATCTTTACGTAAGATCGGTTCTAATACAAGGCGGTTGGCGCCGACCGTGGGGATCTTAGGTAATCTCTTGTCAACATACTCTCTTTTTCCAATCTCATGCTATCATGGCGGGAGAATGGAGCGAGGAGAACTGGTTTGACTTGGCGATTCTGTGACGTCGACATGGATGCGGTTTCGACTATGAGCCGAGTGATGCATCGGCGATGGTGACATTAACCCTTCTTTTCTACAAAGAAGGCGTCAAGAAGTGATTACCGGATCTGGGCATTTTCGCTGACCTTGAGCGATTCGTTTGGCCACCTCATTTTCGACCGGTGAACATGGAGAAATTTGATGGATCTCAAAATCCCATCGAATTTCTTGAGATCTATACAACAATTGTCCGAAGCGGCGGGAGGAGGAGAGCATGTAATGGCGAATTACCTTCGATTGTGCTCGAAGGATCCGCTCGATCGTGGTTATTAAACCAACCACTCGAGTCGATCTACTCTTAGCAACACCTTTGTGATCTTCTCTGATGAATTTTCAAGGCACATACAACCGCCTCGGAAAGAAGGCGACTTGCCGGATAAAGCGAAACAACAACGAGACTTTGCGTCAATTCATAAAGCGCTTTAGTCGGGTTCGTAACTCAATTCGGAAATTTACGATTCCTCTGTGATCAGGGCTTTTAAGCAAGGAGTCCGCAGTAGAAGAATAACGGAGGACATTGCTCTGAATCCTCCCAACATCATTGCGAACTCTTGAGATGGCCGATCGATATGCAAGCGCTTCTAAGGCGATCGAGTGGAACAACACTATCGATCGAGAAACATATACTCCTCGAGAGCCGTGAAGTTGGTAAGGATAAAAAGCAAAAAGTCCAAGAAGAAAATAAAAATCAAAACCACAAGCCGATGGTTCCAAGGAGGTTCTGTAGTAAAGATGGAGAGCCCCAAACCACCAAGTTGTACCCTGATCAAGGCAAAGGTAAGCGCCCTGATCGTAGGAACGACAAACCAAGGTGGTGTCCTTTTCATAAAAGGAAGGACATGACCTCCGCAACTGCCGAGTTTTCCAAAGAAAGCTCGAGGACTACTACAGCGGCAAGCACCACTCCCTACTCTCGGCGGGTAGGACATACGAGTGGCCAAAAGTCGTCGGATGATGAGGAGATGCCGTTCCAAGATCCGCAACATACCGTTGAGCACATCTACGGAGGATCATCGATATCGACTCCAAGCGACAACTTAAAGGCTGCGGACGAGAGGTAAATTCAATACATACTCCTCTTGTCAATAAATTACGAAGTGGTCGGAAGTTACCATCTCTTTTGAGAAGGATGATTGCCCAATCACTCTGAGTCGATCAGTCGATATCCGATTGTGGTGAACCCACCATCAACAAGCTGTCGGGTCAATCGAGTCTTGGTTGATGGTGGCGATTCTTTGAACATATTATTTACTAAAGCCACGGGCGAGATGCAAGTACCGGGACAAAGGTAAGGCGATGCGATATTCCTTTCATGGAATCGCACAGGGTCTTGACCAAACCTATTGGCCAAGTTTCTCTTCCTTTAACATTTGGCTCACCAAGTAATTTCGGACGAGAAAGTCTCCTTTGATGTGGTCGATTTCGATCGGCATATAACGCCATACTCGGACGACCAACTTTGGCAAAATTCTTAATGGCTACTCATTACGGGTATCAATGTCTTAAGATGCGAGTCCCAAAGGAGTGATCACCATTCGATGTGACAAAAGATGGCGTATAGTCTGCGACCGTCGATCCTCGAGATGGTTGGTCAAATACCAACTCGAGATGAAAGTCGACCTTCGACTAGCAAGTCGAAGCCTAAAAGTCGCACCAAAGCCGAGCGACCAAGTCAAAGAGGTTCCTCGGGGCGCAGAAGAACCCTCGAGACTGCTTAGCATCGGGAGACTTCCGACCCCAAATAGGAAGGCGCCCTCATTACCTTCCTCAGAGCTAACGCAGATGTCTTTGCGTGGCAAGCATCCGACATGCCGGAGTCCCGGGGAGGTGATCGAGCACGAGGCTAGCTTTACGGCACGATAAAGTACTGTAAAACAAAAATTACGGAGATTTGCCCTGATCGGCGAGATGCTATTAAATCGAGTTGGATAAGCTACTTAAGCGGGCTTTATAAGAGAAGTCAACCACCCGAGTGGTTGGCTAACCTGTAATGGTCAAAAGTCAAGCGGCAAATGGCGTATGTGTGTGACTTTCTTGATCTTAATAAAGCTTGTCCAAAAGATGATTTCCCTTTACCTCGTATCGATCACCGGTTGATTCAAGCTGCGGTTGTGAGATATTAAGTTTTTAGATGCATATTCTAGATATCACGGATCAATATGTGTTTAAGCGATGAAGAAAAGACCGCATTCATTACTCCATTTGGTACCTTTTGCTATGTCAAAATGCCATTTGGTCTAAAGAATGCGGTGCTTCTTTTCAACGCCTAATGCAATCGACTTTTCATCTCAATTAGGCGGAATTTGGAAGCCTATGTTGATGATCTAGTCGTAAAAGCATTAAGAGACTTAATCATATCACCGACCTACAAGAAACATTCGACAACCTCGAAAAACATCGCTTAAAACTCAATCCAGAGAAGTGTGTGTTTGGAATTTCTTGGAAAATTGCTTGGATTCCTAGTATCCGAGCGAGGAATCGAAGCAAATCTGAAAAATAAAAGCCATCCTCGGATCGTCCTCCAAACACAAAAAGGAAGTCAAAAACTCACTTTGGGTGCATGGCGGCTTTAAGTCGTTTCATCGCACGACTAGGAGAAAAGGACTACCTTTCTTTAAACTTCTCGGGAGACATGAAGGTTTTGAGTGGTCGAGCGAGGCAAACGCGCCTTTGAGGATGTCAAGAGGTATCTTTCGAGTACTCTGCTACGGTTTCTCCAAAGCGGAAGAGGCGCTCTTAATTTACCTAGGCGCCACGCCACGAGCGACAAGCGCGATACTAGTCGTAGAGCGTGAAAACGCACAACGACCGGTTTACTACGTTAGCGAAGTTTTACGGGCCTAAGGAGCGTTACCCTCGGTCCAAAACTTCTATATGCCCTCCTCATGTCTTGAGAAAATGCGGCATTATTTTGAGCGCACAAAATAGTTGTGCCGTCGAGTTTCCTTTAGGAGCAATCCTCCATAATAAGGAAGCAATGGGGCGCATGGCAAAATGGTCGATCGAACTTGGGAGTTCGACCTCCATTCGTGTCGACGGCCATAAAATCCCAGATCTTGGCGGACTTTGTCGCGAATGGACAAATCTGAACCCGTTCGGGATCCCGATCTGATTCCCACGACCGGTGGATGATGTACTGACGGGTCACTTACTTTAAGTGGCTCGAGGTTTGGGTGGTCTGGTATCTCCTCTGGATAAACCTTAAAGTATGCCATACAACTAAACTTTCGGGCTACTAACAATGTAGCGAGTCGAAGGTTTGCTAGGCGGCATACGAGTGCGAAAGCGCTCTCAATTAAATCGACTACTCGTGAGAGGAGACTCTCAACTAGTCGTGAATCAAATCGGAAAGAGTACCGTGCTCTAACTCAACAATGGCTCGGTACTTATCGAATCGTAAGCTAGAAAAACATTTTTAGGTTTGAGGTACAATTTATCCCTCGAAGGATAATTTCCTCATGAGACCAACTTGCTCGGATGGCTTCTTCCCGATCCATAATACCAAAAGGAGTTTTCTTGGAGCAACTCCAAAAACCGTCTCACAGTCGAAGAACCGAAACACCTCCTCTTGAGATGGCCTCATTAGATTACGAGGATACGGATGACTCCCATCTACGAGTATCTTTACAAGGGTTCCGTGCAGAAGATGATCTTGAGGCGGATCGATTATCGAAAAGCCAAAATGTATACTTTGGTTGAAGGAGTCCTCTATAAGCGAGGAACCCAAGGGATACTCATGCGATGCATTCCGCAAAACGAAGGAATAACACTCCTTCATGATATACACAAGGCATCTGTGGGACGCATGCTTCCTCTGAACATTGGTTGGTAAAGCCTTTCGACAAGGTTTTCTTGGCCTCTGACCACATGCGATGCTATGGAGGTGGTTAAAAAGTGTGTCGATGCCAATTCCATGGTAGACAGATACACCAACCGGCTCAAGCATTACAAACAATACCTCTTTCTTGGCCTTTTGCGACACAGGGCTTGATATCCTAGGACCGTTTCCCAAAGCTCCGGGAGGTTTGAATTCCTTTTGTGGCTATTGACACGTTCACAAAATGGATCGAAGTGAACTCATGAATCGATAACAGCAAGCGACAAAAGGTTCATGATGAGAAGCGTAATTAGTCGATTTGGAGTTAAGTCGGATAATTACGCACAATGGTAAACAATTAGCAAGTGCAAAATTTGAGGAATTTTGCGACGAGTTGGTACCAAGCTATGCTATGCTACATTGCACATCCCCAAAGCAATGGGGCGATCGAGCGTGCAAGCGGCCAAATAATGCGAGAATTAAAACTCGAGTCTTGACCCGACATTGTTAAGCGCTCGGGGCTTGGGTACAAGAATTACCCTCCATATTATGGGCGGTTAAATGCGACCACCGATCGAGCAACGGGAGAAACACCATTTTTCTAGTTTTGGGCGAAGCCATGCTTCCTCGGAGCTAAAATGCGGTCGACACGAGTTGAAACCTTCAACAACTCGGACCAGGAACAACTTCGCGGATGACATTAACCTACTCGAAGAGAGGAGAAACCTAGCCTTAATCCGTTCGGCGGTTTACCAACAAGCCTGCGCGATACTATGATCGTAAGGTCCAACCTCGCGACCTTCTTGTAGGTGACTTGGTATTGAGCTCGCCAATCCAAGTCTAATCGAATAAACTTTCCCTAAATGGGAAGGTCCTTACGATGGTCGAAGTAACTTCGGCGAGTCGGTCACGACTAGCAATGGAAGATGGGCGAGTTCTCTCAAACTCTTGGAACATCGACCGATTCATAAATTCTATGTGTGACCGGTTTCTCGGGCAATAAAAGTCGAGTTCTTTCTACCTCTTTTTGCCTTAATTTTTGAGTAGTGCTTTTTAATCTTTCGACTATGATATGAAAACACCCGATTTTCTTTACACCGGCGAAAAGCGAGAAACGCTATCCGGTGAAACTTCTCCTCTCGCATGTGGTTACGCCCACTAGAAGGAATTTCCTAGCATCGACTCGTTACTCATTTTTGCCGCCAATACAAAGAGCTCGGGTTTTATCTAGTCATAATGTTATCAAAGCCAACTCTCTCAATCTTAGTCTATTTTTTCAATAAATTCAAAAATATTCTAAGTAGAGTGCACTTTCTTACATTTGTTCGACCACATTTGGTGTACTCGATTTGTTTTAAGCGGTGAAGGAAGAGACACACCTAGTCGAAGTCTTTCCTCTCTGCATGTGGTCACCCCACTAGAAGGAAACTTCCTAGTGTCGCTCGCCTCCTACTTTTGCTCTTGGAAAAGACTTATCAAGTCCACCAAAAAGGACGAGCGAATGACTAAAGTACTCTAAGGCGTTTGCTTAACTCAAGTTCTTTGTTCTTGGTTTGATTAAACTAGTCGGAGATGGGAACATCACCTAGTCGAAGCCTTCCCTTTACGCACGTGGTCACGCCCACTAGAAGGAACTTCCTAGTGTCAAGTCGTTTCTACTCTTTTCGACCGATGCTTGACAACCGTAACAAAAGCTATAAGTTAAATAAACCTCTCTTTGTTTTGAAACCCTATTTTTAAACACTATTTATTTAGATTGTCTAAACAATCTAAGCAAATAGTCGAGGCTAGGATAAAGTTATTAATTTGACTTCAATTCTTAGTCTTTCGTTCGTTTATTATCTTTTGAGTTACTAACTACTCGACAAGATGATTTTGAAAATGAGGCGGATCATATATTACTCATTAACAAAAATTATGCGCCTTACAAGGTAGTTACAAGATTACTCAAGGGGAGAGCCTAGTGCATTTCCTCATACCTTTTACCAATGATCATTTCCTCAATCGAGACGACTTGCCTCGATTCGGAGACGATCGAAGTCGGCTTCGATTGGTTTAACATTAAGGCGGGGTCTTGAGCTTTAAGTTTAGCCAAAGCGTAACTTATCTGCGACTTATTGCTTCCCTTATTGATTGACAGATTAGTCTTGAGTGGTCACCATTTCTTGCAATTTTCCGACTTGTTCCCCAATGGTACTTATGTGAGCGACTATGGTATCTTCTCGAGGAGTTTTCCCTCGAATGTAGCTCACTAAGCACATTGTTCAGAGAGTGATGTTGCCTTGAAGACTAGTCTTCATCGACTCCATCTCTGTTGGGTACAAGTCGAAGCCTCATGAAGCTTCTTGTTTCGACCACTTGTTACGAAAAGAATAATATCGGTCAAACAAAGATATACTTCTAGAGGAAGATAACACAAAGATAATTATAGGTAAAAGCTTTTCTTACCTACTAATTGAGAATCCAATTTCTTGACCTCTTCTCGATGGGAAGCAATAGTTTGACATGCTTTTGCTCCCATGCTCGATGTCCTCTGCATTCATCTTAGCAATGCGGACGGACTCATTGCGATTAAGGTCTTTGCTTGGATTTGACCTCGAGGCTTCTCAATTGGGCACAATTTACGAACAAGAAATTGGCATTAGAAAAGGAAAATACTCAAAAAGAATAACGGTAAAGATTTACTTACATTTAATCGAGTTCTAAAACCCTCGAGTTCTTGATCCTTATTCGCGATGTCTGCGGAAAACTCTGAATAACCAAAGATTTTCTTGAACTTGATGCGAGCTTCGCATCTCTTTTCTTTATCCGGAGAAGAAAGGAGGGTCGAGTAAAGGTTAAAGGTCAAAAGCGTCTTAAGTTCGAACTTCTTCGTTTATTTTTTCTGCAATCTTTTAGATGCGAGAGCAGTCTCTCGAAGTCTATCAGAGAGAACTAATACTTCATTCCTTAGCCTCCTCGACTCCTCTTTTCACGATCGAGTGAGTCACTAAGGTCTTCGTATCACCGTTTAACCTACAAAAAGCGAGGCGAAGATAAACATCACCGAATGGTTGTGAGTACTTCTACAACCACCGACCTAGTCGTAAGTTTTTCTGCGACTAAGATATGGTTGTAAGTCTTTCTCGACCACTACTTGGTAAGTAAATAGTCGTAAGTTCTTTTCGATCGATACTTAAATCATGAGTTTCTTCCATGACTATTCTCGTGAAGCATTTCACAGTATTTAAGTCAAAAACAACTATGAATGATAAGTGACTTACCACCTCTCTCGCCTCTGCAGCGAGTAGTTCTTTCTCTTGTCTTAGCTCTAAAAGTTGTCGATGATACTCACCGACAACGACAATTTGCTCTAGAGCTTTACGCAAAAGAAAGCAGTGAGAAGGGAAGGAAAGCCACATATATAAGTATTCGAAGATACTTACATTCATAGTCGTTCTAGCAAAATCGAATATACAAGGTCAGGTCTTCGCGGCTTATCTATCCTCGCGACTTTGTCCCACCACACCTTCTCGGCGCTCGTTGTCAAAAGCATTCTCGCTTGGGAATATCTTTGGGATGGGGAACTCGGTCACGAGATTTGTGCGAAGACCCTCTGACGGAGGCGGGCCCAAAGAAGTCACCACGAAGTTGAAATTTTCTCATACGGTTCTCGTGATTTCTCTTTGGGTAGGGAAGAACGCCTCCTCGATTTCCTTCCCGAGGCGGTGCATAGGTGGTCACCACCTTGACGGAGGCTTCCACAACGCCTCTGTTGTTTCTCGACTTGATGGTCGTGGCGGCCACCTCAACGATAACGGCCGCTACCTCAAGAGTCGTGAATTCGACTTGGCGGATGTGGGAGACACTGGGAGTCTCGACTTCATCGGCCACAGGGCCAAGGGTGATGCTTGACCACCTCCGTTGCTACCTCTCCGATGGTGAAGGGATAGCAATGGACTTATCGTGAAGCATTCCGGGTGAAGGAGTCGGATGAAATAAAGAAAAGCAAATCGGGTTGTGAAAAGAAAAAGGTAAATGTCGTTCTTACACTTGATACATTTCACATACCTCTGCACCTGGTCTTAACCGGGAATTTTGGAGCAATCCTCCCAGCGGAGGACCTCTTCTTCTCCACGACCACGTCCGGTGAGGTTCAACATTTAGCTCGGCTCGACCACGTGCGGTCGTAGAGTTTGAACAGAACGAGCTCGGTTTCTCGATCTTTGGATGGGCGAGATCGGTCTCGACCATTCCGAGCGACCGCCCTCGATTGCGAGTTGTCTTGATCACGACATCGTCCTTCATAAAGACACAAAATCCTTCCAGTTCTCCCTTTCAAGTTTCTTAATAAAACTAGGAGTGGCACCAATCGCGAAAGATTAGTGTCATAATAGAAGGTACCTTAGCCTTGCGAGGTTTGCGCTTGAGAGGTTCAATTGCTTCAACCTCCTCGGCCGGCCAGGCTGCGGCCTCGGCGAGATACAACTACAATTGCGCGGTCTTGTAGAGGTTTGGTCGAAAGACCGAACTCGAACTTGCTCCCCCTTGTCGGCAGATTTTACAAGTCGGCGTCTCTTGAGGAGGAGCGAGTCTTTGTCTTCGACAACCCGGCGCCAATAGTCATCGAGCGACTTCTTCGTCGTCTGGCGATTTTCCATGCCTACTTTACGTAAAGCAAAGCGAGAAAAGAAGAATCACTAATTAGTCGTAAGTTTTTCTCGACTAGTACCAAGTCGTAAGTTTTTCTCGACTTTTCTTGATTGTAAGATATTCTCGATCACCATTAGTCGTAAGTATCTTCTCGACTATAAAGTCCTAAAGAGAGAATCAGATTTACGATTACCTTTAGGCGCTCTATCCTTTCATCTGCGGACAAAACCGCAATGACTTGAGGAACCCCCTCGGAGTGGCGGGGACTTCTCACGAGATGAGTCGACTGAGTCAACCTCGGCTGTGAAAGATCAATAAAAGCAGATAAAAATTAGACAAGGTTGAGAAAGACCAAGCGGAGAGTTAAGTCGACAATTGCTTACCCTCCTCGTAGTCTCGGTGGGGTCTCCTCTCCCGAGTACCTCCACATAGGAGATGCTCGTTTCTTGAGAGGACTAATTAGGCGTGTGATGAAATCTTTCACCACATGCCATCCGGTCAACCCTTCTTCCTTCAAGTCCTTAATGGCTTGAATATAAGGGCTAATCCGGTTGATATCTTGAGGTTGAGTCCATGAAGATTTCTTTTATGACCTTCCCACGAAAGAAAGGCTGTCTTGAGGTGACCTTCGGTAGAACCACCTCTTCCTCGGCTCGACCACGAAGGCCGGGTGAAACTCGAATGTACTCCTTGACTTGAGTCGTGGAGCTTGAGACCACGACTTCCGGCGATTCGGTTTGTCGAGCCATCCCATAATAATATTGGAACAGCTCGAGATCATGGAATCCCAGTGCGCCTCATGCGGATACGAACACACTCAACATGGTAATGGAATTGGGACCTAAATTCACTAGTTCCACCCCAAAGTGTTCGAGTACTCTTTGTAAGAAAGGGGTGGGCGAGCAATCGAAGGCCGCACTCTGTCGCTTGGAAGGCGGGGATTTGCCCATTTTCCCGATGGCGATCTTTGCCCGATGGCGGAATCCACTTCACGAGCCTTCTCGGATCTTCCGGCATCAACCAAGATCTTGATCTTAGCGCATCCATCTCGATTCCTCCCATTCGAAACTCTCTTGGCCATTTCGCCGAAGCAAGAAGTTTTTTTGATTGGGTTGGCGGCGGAGAAGATGAAACCTAGTCGAAGGCGGAGAAAGCAAGAGCTCGAAGAACAATGGAGTGATTTGGGGAAAAGTAAAAATCCAAGTCTACCTCTGGTAAGTTTTTATAACCGCCACGATCTCCGCCGCCGGAAACCGTCCGGCTATAGGTCTATGATAGATGGTTGTACCGCCGGAACCGCTTCATCGGACAAGTCTATGAGAGGCGGTTGCAATTCTCCGATGGTCCGCTCGAGAAAAAGTAGGTGCGTATTGTCACCTCCAAGCAAAATTACATTCTTGACCAAGTCTTTCTAGTCGAAGGAAGTATCAATCGGAAGAGTTTTTCTCCGATTCCCTACTACGACTACCAGGCGGTCGTAGGGGTTTTATGACTTTTGATAGTCGTAAGCAACCTTCTGACCAAGCAAATTCTGGTCAAAGCAACACTCAAATGTCGAAGAGTTTTTCCTTCGACTATCATTCTCTGACATTCTCATGGTCGTAAGTCCATTCTGAAACCTTTATCAAATAAGTTACTTTCACTTGAAGTCGGGGGCTAGATGGCGAGGATCTAATAATCCTCATTTTATCTTTTATCTATAATTCTTATTATGGGTAAATATGATGTCACATAGTCCCAGAGGTACCCTTATCTATAAGGGAGAAGCCCAATAAGTGGTTGTAAGTTCTTCTACAATCACCCCCACGGTTGAAAGTCTTCCTACGATCACTACATAGTCGTAAGTCCTTCTCGATTGCTACAGTCGTAAGTTCTTCTCGATCGCTACACGGTCGTAAGTTCTTCTCATTGCTACACCGGTCGTAAGTTCTTCTCGACCGGGTAAACTCGACCACCTTATAATCAAACCTACGGTAGTGGGTCCAATTGATTAAGGAATCGAGCAGTGCGCACGCACTATTATTCCGCTTATTAATGGTGCGTAATTACCCCATTATCTCGGAAGATAATTGCGGACGGCGTGAAGAAGCCGAGGCGCGGTAATTCTCGCCATCATGCGCGTTCTTCGGATTAATCAGGCGCATCTCCCGCAGGGCAAAACGGCTACTTCTTCACGACTATATAAGGGCATCGATCAGAGAGATAAAGGGCAGCGAACAAGAGCCAGTCAAGTAGGAACACAAGCGCTATTCTCTGTAATAGTCTTAGTCTTTTACTTGATCATCAAGAATACCATACACACAGGATTAGGGTTATTATTCTCTCCGGAGAAGGCCTGAACCTGTCTAAACATCCCGTGTCAATCCACTCTGCGTGATCTTATCTCTAGGAGACCCCCCGAATCAAACAATCTTTACGTAAGATCGGTTCTAATACACCGACAAGACCAAAACACCATATTTTCTCGACACGAGTTCTTTCCAACTTGACCGACATAAGTCCGTATACACCACACGTCTCAAATAAAATCAGTACCCAATATTGTAAATTATTCATCAACTAAAATATACTAAATCTAGCCACATGGTCTAACAAAATTTTAAAAAATCTCTCATTTTTAAACAATTCCAAATACGTAAAAAATTTAAACGGTTACACTCCTACGGTGACTCGACTGGACTCGCCTTTACGACTTAATCTGCTTAATCCGCCCTATATATCGCCCTAACACTTTCCTCGTTGCTCATGGCAATCATACCACCTGTATATATCCTAACTATGCCCTCCAGTCTTTGAGCCGTTCGATCGGTGGACTGGAGCCGTGAAGCGTGATCACTCGATCGGTAAGTTCCCATGAATTGGATGGAGCAGCATCTATAAATAGTGCCTATTTCTTACGCACTAGATCCCCTCAGTCTGGTTCTACCGATTCCTACAATTTTGTTTCATCACAGTTCAACCATACTCCCTGATCTTTATCCGTACATAGTTACATATCCATTTCGTTTCACTATCTTGCACCTGGAAGCTTTTCACAACTGAGTGCTTGACCCCAGATCCAGAAGCGATTAGGGCAAGGTGAGTGACATACTCCATAGTACGTACTCTAATACTACCAGCTAGCTAGTAATCTCTCTCCGATCTTGTTCTCTGTCTCCAATCTCTCTGCAGGTTAGCTAGGTGTGCATCACACTAATTCGTTCTTGTTTAATTCCTGTGCAGGGGAACTCCTTGATCGAGCTGTTGTTTTGTCGTCATGGCGGAGATGGCGGGTTCAGCTTTTGTTCAGGAGGCCGTGAGCAGAGCCGTCTCCTTCGTGCTCGGCAAGCTCGAGGAGAAGGCGTCCAAAGGGCACATAATCGAGAGGCTGGAGATGGCGCACACCGAGTTGGAGCTCGCGCTCGAGAGATCCAGCAAGCTGCCCATCACGGACGTGTCGTTGCTTCGTCGCAGGAAGATACTCAAGCGTGCCCACGATGAGGAGTGCGGCAATGTGCTGGACAGATGCAAGCAGCCGGCCTTGGAAGGCCAGCGCTTTGCATGCAAGCAACATGATCAGTACAAGCAGAGAGCCCCTACAGGAAACTCCTGATTTGCCGAGTGCAAAAAGCTTTGCCGAGTGCCAAATTGCGGGCACTCGGCAAAGAAATGCTTTGCCGAGCGTCGCACTCGGCAAAATATGGCATTCGGCAAATATATGCACTCGGCAAAGACTTCTTTGCCAAGTGCCAGGCACTCGGTAAAGGTAGGCACTCGGCAAAGATTGGTAGAGGGCCTAACGGCATCCAGCGGCGTCCTATTTGCCGAGTGCCAGCTGGGCGGCACTCGGCAAAGTTATTACTTTGCCGAGTGCCAACCCTAGACACTCGGCAAACTAATTTTTTTTTTTGATTTTTTATCACTAATTTTTTTTTGAAACTTTAGTACACTACCACAAATAACATGTTTAAATTTGGGACATTTTCATTGCTTTTTGGCATATTTCTATAGTTTATTTTTTTTTGTTGAATTTTTTCAGAAAATGTAAGTTTGAGCTATGATTTGCATCGAATAATGGATTACATTCGTTCAAAAAATGTTATCCTTGTTTCTTAGTGTAAATTTAGGCTAAATCCGAGGCGTCTCGAAATTTCGATCAACGTGCTCATGAACACAGCCAACTTGCGTGGGAGTGGTTTTTAATTGTATAAAATGCGAGCGAATTCGAAAATCATGAAACTTGTCGAGTTATCGCCGTATCGTATCGTATGCCGTGGAAAAAATTTGAAAAAGTTTCAAACGCATTTATCACGTCACGATGCTCACAAACGGAGATCTCCACATGTGATCACGTTGATCTCTGGTTTGTGAGCATCGTCGTGACAACGGCGTTCAAACTTTTTCAAATTTTTTCCACGACATCGCATACGATACGGCGACAACTCAACAAGTTTCATGATTTTTGTAATTCGCTCGCATTCTACAATTAAAAACCACTCCCACGCAAGTTGGCGTTGTCCGTGAGCACGCTTGATCGAAATTTCGAGATGCTTCTGGATTTAGCCTAAATTTACACTAAGAAACAAGGATAACATTTTTGAACGAATGTAATCCATTATTCGATGCAATGCGATTCAAACTTACATTTTCTGAAAAATTCAACAAAAAAAAACTATAGAAATATGCCAAAAGACAATGAAAATGTCCCAAATTTAAACATGTTGTTTGTGGTAGTGTACTAAAGCTTCAAAAAATTGGTGGCAAAAATCAAAAAAAAGTAGTTTGCCGAAAGTCTAGGTTGGCACTCTCAAGTAATAACTTTGCCGTCTTGTCCACACTAACACTCAACAAAGACAAACTTCGTCGAGTGCCAAATCACGACACTCGTGAAGAAAATAACTTTGCCGAGTCTTGCCGATCCGCACTCGGCAAAGCCGCCTTATCTTCACCCATGAGCGCTCTCTCTCTCTCTTCTCTCATTACTCTCTCCTCTCACTCTCTCTCCTCGGCCACCGCCCCGCTGCATCCGCCGCCCCGCCCCTTCGCCGCCCTTCCCGCCGCTTCCACCGCCCCGCCGCCCAGCCTCCGCCGCGCCCCCATGCGCCGCCGCCCCGCCCGCCTCCCATGGCGCCGTCCCGTCCCTCCCAGCGCGCCTCGCCCCGTCTTTGCCCGATCGCGGGCGCGGCTCCCGCCTCTCGGTAAAATCTGAAATTAAAACAATGCCCAAATTTTCAACACACCTTCTTCTCATTTGAACAGGCTATTTGTCGTGTAATTGTTTCATTGTTTGTGTTCGAGAGGTGGAGAGAGGGACCCATGCAGCTAGCTGGAGGATTTGTTTGACCAACTTCCCTGTTGTTTGCTCTTCCGTTTACTATGTAGTGATATGATCGATTGATGGGTTGGGGTCGCTTTCTCCGTGCGCATCCACAAACTCACAGAAGGCCACTTTATGCCGACTTATCACTGCATATATATAGGCAAACTCCTACGTAAATGCTCACTGCACAATTTCATCCATATTAGAAGGTTAAAGTATTTAAATCTTGATATATAGTTTCTCGGGTTATGATTCTGCACTAAACAAAAAGAGTTTGCTATGTGCGAAAGTTATTCTCAACTCATTCCAGATTAATTAAGTCCAAACACTTCAATTAGATCTACTGGAAGAACAACTATTTGTTTTATAAATTATATTTCATACCAATTAAACAGTCTAATGCTGATGAATGTTTGTCCTATTTTGCTTATGTCATCCTTTCCAGCAAGGAAGTAGTACAAGCTTGCTTATATATCTATTTTTCTAATTCAAAATATTGGAACCGTGCCTTCACTAAATTTGGGCCATGCATGCCCTCCTTAGTTTTAATTGGGCGCTAACGTGGAGTATATAAGAACTTAAGAGTTTGAGGAATTAACAGCGATAAAACGAAAGTATGACTACCTGATCGATTTGGTCAAACCAATGAAATTAAAGCTGCGTATGCTATATGAAAAATAGGATTTCGTCGTGGGACAAGACAACTCAAACAAATCATGCATATATGTACATGCAGTTTCCATCCCACATAGTTATATATATTCATGGCCCCGCGTACAAATGATCCCTGAGCTGGATGCCACAAGCTAAGTATGAATCATTAACGAAAAAAGCAGCTCAATTAGTCTCCACTACTCATCGTCACACAGAAATGCTATCTCATCTCATCTAGTACTAGTTCTTAAACATTTTTATACTGTCGCACGCATGGATGCATGATGGAATCATATAGCTAGTCGAAAGGTCAGACTAGTTTTCGACCATGAATTGTTTCTTTAGATGCTTTCGGTTGCAATCATGCATCGAGTCTATTTATACGTGACCTCAATCAACAACCGGCGCACTGATAAAGGTTAACATGTAAATAAATAAATTGTTTGGGAGATTTTGATTGCAATGCTAGTTATGTTTGTAGGCGACACATCGGTCTTACGTAGCGACCACCTAATGACCTAAAGCACATTAGCGACTAGGCGTATAGCGTGAAAATCAAGCATGATTAATGCATTAGGCATCCCATCAAAGATCAAACAATATATAGCGAAACCTTGGAGAAATCCACATTTGCTTAAGTTTTGTATGCAGTAGGTGTTGGCGAGGATCTAATAATCCTCATTTTATCTTTTATCTATAATTCTTATTATGGGTAAATATGATGTCACATAGTCCCAGTACCCTTATTTCTATAAGGGAGAGGCCTAACCTTTGATTGTAAGTTCTTCTACAATCACCCCCATAGTCGTAAGTTCTTCTCGACTACATCATGGTCGTAAGTCCTTCTCGACCACTACATAGTCGTAAGTTCTTCTCACGATCTGCTACGATCGTAAGTCCTTCTACGACCGGAAAACTCGACCACCTTATAATCAAACCTACGAGACGGGTAGGTCCAATTGATTAAGGAATCGAGCGGTCTACGCACTATTATTCCGCGTATTAATGGTGTGTAAATACCCCATTATCTACGGAAGATAATTGCGGACGGCGTGAAGAAGTCAAGGCGCGGTAATTACTACCATCATCGCCGTTACTACATTAATTAGGCGCATCTTAGTAGGACAAAGCGGCTACTTCTTCACGACTATATAAGGGCATCAATCGGAGAGATATGGAGGAGAGAATGACGGCAAACAAGGGCTAGTCAAGTAGAAACACAAGCACTATTCTCTGTAATAGTTTTAGTCCTTTCTTTGGATCATCAAGAATACCATACACACGGATTAGGGTTATTATTCTCTCGGAGAAGGCTGAACTGTCTAAACATCCGTGTCAATCCACTCTGCGTGATCTCATCCTTAGGAGACCCCGAATCAAATAATCTTTCGTAAGATCGGTTCTAATACAAGCGGTTGGCGCCGACCGTGGGGATCTTAGGTAATCTCTTGTCAACATACTCTTTTTTCCAATCTCATGCAAGCATGGCGGGAGGATGGAGCGAGGAGAACTGGTTCGACTTGGCGGTCTGTGACGTCGACATGGATGCGGTTTCGACTACTGGCCGAGTGATGCATCCGTGATGGTGATGTTCCCTCGGAGATTATTCTCGAAACCATCCCATCAATGGAGTTGAGGAGGATCCTTATCCCCACAACGATCGTCCAACGGAGGAGCCAATTCCTCCAAGGACAAGGGTCAATCCGACGAGAACCGCACCGGGAGGACTCACGACACAATGAGAGTTTTCCTCTAAGTGTCCAAGTTCCCTTAAGGCGGTCCGACACAGTGAGACAAGTCACGAAGCCACCATTCGAGGACTCCACGGCATCTTGTGATCCTATCTCTCGGGGTAACTCCGAGAGATAGTGGGATCAAGCATGCTTTTCCTACAAATCTGACCGTCTCTCCACAGATCTCATTTGCGGACGGAGGCGATTATAACCGGAGTTCCCCTACGGAGGATTACTCCAAGTCGCGAGATGGTGTCTCTCGAGCACTCCTCAAGCGGGAGGCCTCAGCGCAAGTGAGAATCATCAGCGGGAGGTCTTCGTCCTTCCCTCAAATCGAGTCAACCTCATGGAGGTGAAATGAGAACCCTCCCGAAGATCACGCCTGCGCCTCCTCGTAGTAATGGCAAGGGAACCACCGTGACAGAGAGAACCAACACTCGATGAGCGAGAAAATCCTCGACATTCTCGCACTCCAGAGAAGGCCTCAAAGATCGGCGGGGAGGATTTTGAGGTCATCAGAAGAAAGAAAATTGCAGCCAGAAGAACACACTGGCGCATTCAATATCGATCCACGGGAGGTACAAGAACTCCGGGACATCAACGACTTGCTTGAGAATCCCAATCAAGAGCTTGCTCGAGCGCGAGATCGATCTCTTTCTTTGAGGAGATTGCGCAAAGGCTTGAATTGTGATGACAAGGCTGGAAGTACCTCGTCAACAACATTCGGTAGTCGTAGCAATCGACTTCTTGACTACCGATCAATCGAATATTTCTGCGTAGGAATCGACACGGTCATAAGTCACATCGATCTCCTATTCGAGAAATACTTTTCGATCGGTGATGATCAAGTAGCCCTCAGGAGGTGATCAATCACTACTCGGCAAAGAAATTCTGCGGGTGGATTACGAGGTATTCCCCTCGGCGAGACCTACAGCGAGCAGTCGACTGTTGCGGGTATCGTCGTATCGATCACTGGCGACATTAACCCTTCTTTCCTACAAAGAAGGCGTCAAGAAGTAATTACGGATCTGGGCATTTCGCTGACCTTGAGCGATTCGGCCCACCTCATTTTCGACCGGTGAACATGGAGAAATTTGATGGATCTCAAAATCCCATCGAGTTTCTTGAGATCTATACAACATTGTCCGGCGGCGGGAGGAGGAGAAACGCGTAATGGCGAATTACCTTCCAAGCGTGCTCGAAGGATCCGCTCGATCGTGGTTATTAAACCAACCACTCGAGTCGATCTACTCTTGGCAACACCTCTGTGATCTTCTACGAGCAAATTTCCAAGGCACATACAACATACGGAAAGGAAGGCGACTTGCCGGATCAAGCGAAACAACAACGAGACTTTGCGTCAATTCATCAAGCGCTTTAGTCGGGTTAAGTAACTCAATTAGGAAATTTCGACTCCTCTGTGATCGGGGCTTTTAAGCAAGGAGTCCGTAGTAGAAGAATAACGAGAGGATATTGCTAAATCCTCCCAACACCGTTCTTAGAGCTCTTTGAGATGGCGATCGATATGCAAGCGCTACGAGGCGGTCGGTGGAATAACACTATCGATCGAGAAACACACGCTCTTAGAGAGCGGTGAGGTTAGTAAGGACAAAAAAGCAAAAAGTCAAGAAGAAAATAAAAGTCAAAACCACAAACTAGTGGTTTCAAGGAGGTCTTAGTAGTGAAAGATAGAGAGCCCCAAACCACCAAGTCGAACCACGATCAAGGCAAAGGTAAGCATACGATCGTAGGAGCGACAAACCAAGGTGGTGTCCTTTTCATAAAAGGAAGGACATGACCTCATAGCTAGAGTTTTCCAAAGAAAGCTCGAGGACTACTACAGCGGCAAAGCACCGCTCCCTACTCTCGGCGGGTGGGACATACGAGTGGCCAAAGTCGTCGGATGATGAGGAGATGCCATTCCAAGATCCGCACCATACCGTTGAGCATATCTATGGAGGATCATCGGCATCGACTCAAGCGACAACAAAGGCTGCGGACGAGAGGTAAATTCCATACATACTCCTCTTGTCAATAAATTACGAAGTGGTGGAAGTTACCATCTCTTTTGAGAAGGACATTGCCCGATCACTATGAGTCGATCAGTCGATTTCGATTGTGGTCGAACCCACCATCAACAAGCTGTCGGGTCAATCAGTGTTAGTTGATGGTGGTAGTTCTTTAAACATATTATTTACTAAAGCCACGGGCGAGATGCAAGTACCGGGACAAAGGTAAGGCGATGCGATATTCCTTTCATGGAATCGTCACAGGGTCTTGACCAAACCCATTGGCCAAGTTTCTCTTCCTTTAACATTTGGCTCACCAAGTAATTTGGAGACGGAGAAAGTCTCCTTTGATGTGGTCGATTTCGATCGGCATATAACGCCATACTCGGACGACCAACTTTGGCAAAATTCTTAATGGCTACTCATTATGGGTATCAATGTCTTAAGATGCGAGTCCCAAAGGTGATCACAATTCAATGTGACAAAAGATGGCGTATAGGCTGCGGCCGTCGATCCTCGAGATGGTTGGTCAAATACCAACTCGAGATGAAAGTCGACCGACTAGCAAGTCGAAGCCTAAAAACTACACCAAAGCGAGCGACCAAGTCAAAGAGGTTCCTCGGGCCTTGAGAGAAACCCTCGAAGGCTGTTCGCATTGGGAGACTTCCGATCCCAAATAGGAAGGCGCCCTCATTACCTTCCTCAGAGCTACTTGCGAGATGTCTTGGCGTGGCAAGCATCCGACATGCGGAGTCCCGGGGAGGTGATCGAGCACGAGGCTAGCTTTACGGCACGATAAAGTACCGTAAAACAAAAATTACGGAGATTTGCCTGATCGGCGAGATGCTATTAAATCGAATTGGATAAGCTACTTAAGCGGGCTTTATAAGAGAAGTCAATCACCCAGTGGTTGGCTAACCTGTAATGGTCAAAAAGTCAAGCGGCAAATGGCGTATGTGCGTGAACTTTCTTGATCTTAATAAAGCTTGTCCAAAGATGATTTCCTTTACCTCGTATTGATCGGTTTGGTTGATTCTCTGCGGGTTGTGAAATATTAAGTTTTTAGATGCATATTACGGATATCACGGATCAATATGTGTCTAAGCGATGAAGAAAAGACGCATTCATTACTCCATTTGGTACCTTTTGTTATATCAAAATGCCATTTGGTCTAAAGAATGCGGTGCTTCTTTTCAGCGCTTAATGCAATCGACTTTTCATCTCAATTAGGCGGAATTTGGAAGCCTATGTTGATGACCTAGTCGTAAAAGCATTAAGAGACTTAATCATATCAGCGACCTACAAGAAACATTCGACAACCTCGAAAGCACCATTTAAAACTTAATCGAGAGAAGTGTGTGTTTGGAATTTCTTGGGAAAATTGCTTGGATTCCTAGTATCGAGCGAGGAATCGAAGCAAATCTGAAAAAATAAAACCATCCTCGGATCGACCTCCAAACACAAAAAGGAAATCGAAACTCCTTTGGGTGCATGGCGGCTTTAAGTCGTTTCATCGCACGACTAGGAGAAAAGGACTACCTTTCTTTAAACTTCTCGGGAGACATGAAGGTTTTGAGTGGTCGAGCAGAGGCAAACATTGCCTTTGAGGATGTCAAGAGGTATCTTTCGAGTGCTCTGTTACGGTTTCTCCAAAGCGGAAGAGGCGCTCTTAATTTACCTAGGCGCCACGCCACGAGCGACAAGCGCGATCTTGGTCGTAGAGCGTGGCGTACAACGACCGGTTTACTCGTTAGCGAAGTTTTACGGGCCTAGGGGCGTTACCCTCGGTCAAAAACTTCTATATGCCCTCCTCATGTCTTGAGAAGCTGCGGCATTATTTTGAGCGCACAAAATAGTTGTGTTGTCGAGTTTCCTTTAGGAGCAATCCTCCATAATAAGGAAGCAATGGGGCGCATGGCAAAATGGTCGGTCGAACTTGGGAGTTCGACCTCCATTCGTGTCGACGGCCATAAAATCGGATCTTGGCGGACTTTGTCGCGAATGGACAAATCTGAACTGTTCGGGATCCCGATCTGATTCCCGACCGATGGATGATGTACTGACGGGTCACTTACTTTAAGTGGCTCGAAATTTGAGGTAGTCTGGTATCTCCTCTGGAGAAACCTTAAAGTATGCCATACAATTAAACTTTCGGGCCACTAACAATGTGGCGAGAATCGAAGGTTTGCTAGGCGGCATACAGTGCAAAGCACTCTCGATTAAATCGACTACTCGTGAGAGGAGACTCTCAACTAGTCGTGAATCAAATTGGGAAAGAGTACGGTGCTCTAACTCAACAATGGCTCGGTACTTATCGAAATCGTAAGCTAGAAAAACATTTTTAGGTTTGAGTACAATTTATCCCTCGAAAGGATAATTTCCTCATGAGACCAACTTGCTCGGATGGCTTCTTCGATCCATAATACCAAAGGAGTTTTCTTGGAGCAACTCCAAAAACCGTCTCTCAGTCGAAGAACCGAGAGACACCTCCTCTTGAGATGGCCTCATTAGATTACGAGGATACGGATGACTCCCATCTCGAGTATCTTTGCAAGGGTTCCATGCGAAGATGATCTTGAGGCGGTCGATTATCGAAAAGCCAAAATGTATACTTTGGTTGAAGGAGTCCTCTATAAGCGAGGAACCCAAGGGATACTCATGCGATGCATTCCATAAAGCGAAGGAATAACACTCCTTCACGATATACGATGGCATCTGTGGGGCGCATGCTTCCTCTGAACATTAGTTGGTAAAGCCTTTCGACAAGGTTTTCTTGGCCTCTGACCTGTCACGATGCTAAAGAGGTGGTTAAAAAGTGTGTCGATGCCAATTCCATGGTGAGCGGATACACCAACCGGCTCAAGCATTACAAACAATACCTCTTTCTTGGCCTTTTGCGACACAGGGGCTTGATATCCTAGGACCGTTTCCCAAAGCTCCGGGAGGTTTGAATTCCTTTTGTGGCTATTGACACGTTCACAAAATGGATCGAAGTGAACACATGCTTGGGATAACAGCGAGCGACAAAAGGTTCATGATGAGAAGCGTAATTAGTCGATTTGGAGTACCAAGTCGGATAATTACGAGACAATAATAAACAATTACGCAAGTGCAAAATTTGAGGAATTTTGCGGCGAGTTAGTACCAAGTTATGCTATGCTACATTGCACATCCCCAAAGTAATGGGGCGGTTGAGCGTGCAAGCGGCCAAATAATGCGAGAATTAAAACTCGAGTCTTGACCCGACTTGTTAGCGCTCGGGGCTTGGGTACAAGAATTACCTTCCATATTATGGGCGATTCGTACAACCACCGATCGAGCAACGGGAGAAACACCATTTTCTAGTGTTGGGCGAAGCCATGCTTCCTCGGAGCTAAAATGCGGTCGACACGAGTTGAAACCTTCAACAACTCGGACCGGGAACAACTTGGCGGATGACATTAACCTACTCGAAGAGAGGAGAAACCTAGCCTTAATTCGTTCGGCGGTCTACCAACAAGCCTGCGCGAATACTATGATCGTAGGTCAACCTCGCGACCTTCTTTGTAGGTGACTTAGTATTGAGGCTCGCCAATCCAAGTCTAATCGGAATAAACTTTCCCCAAATGGGAAGGTCCTTACGATGGTCGAAGTAACTCGGCGAGTCGATCGACTAGCGATGGAAGATGGGCGAGTTCTCTCAAACTCTTGGAACATCGACCGATTCACAAATTCTATGTGTGACGATTTCTCGAGCAATAAAAGTCGAGTTCCTTCTACCTCTCTTGCCTTATTTTTTGAGTAAAGCTTTTTAATATTTAGACTATGATACAAAAATAAAACTCGGTTTTCTTTACCTTTGGTCGGCGAGTAACATCATCTAGTTGAAACTTCTCCTCTCTGCATGTGGTTACGCCCACTAGAAGGAATTTCCTAGCATCGACTCGTTACTCATTTTTCTTTGCCAATACAAAGAGCTCGGGTTCTATCCGATCGAAATGTTCTCAAAGCCAACTCTTTCAAATCTTAGTTTATTTTTTGATCAATTCAAAAAATATTCTAAGTAGAGTGCACTTTCTTACATTTGTTCGACCACCTTTGGTGTACTCGATTTGTTTTAAGCGGTGAAGGAAGAGACACACCTAGTCGAAGTCTTTCCTCTCTGCATGTGGTCACCCCACTAGAAGGAAACTTCCTAGTATCGCTCGATCTCCTACTTTTGCTACTAGAAAAGACTTATCGAAATCCACCAAAAGGGCGAGCAATTACTAAAGTCCTCTAAGGCGTCTGTTTAACTCAAGTTCTTTGTTCTTGGTTCGATTAAACTAGTCGGAAATGAAAACATCACCTAGTCGAAGCCTTTCCTTTACGCGTGGTCACGCCCACTAGAAGGAACTTCCTAGTGTCGAGTCGTTTTACTCTTTCGACCGATGCTTGACAACAGTAACAAAAGCTATAAGTTAAATAAACCTCTCTTTGTTTTGAAAACCCGTTTCAAACACTATTTATTTAGATTGTCTAAACAATCTAAACAAATAGTCGAGGCTAGGATAAAGTTATTAATTTGACTTCAATTCTTAGTCCTTCATTAGTCTTTCATTCGTTTATTATCTTTTGAGTTACTAACTACTCGACAAGATGATTTTGAAATAAAGCGGATCATATATTACTCATCAACAAAAATTATGCGCCTTACAAAGTAGTTACAAGATTACTCGAAGGGGAGAGCCTAGTTGCATTTCCTCATACCTTTTTATAGCCATGCATTTCCACAATCGGACGACTTGCCTCGATTCGGGACGATCGAAGTCGGCCGATTGGTTTAACATTAAGGCGGGGATCTTGAGCTTTAAGTTTAGCCAAAGCGTAACTTCTGGCGACTTATTGCCTCCTTATTGATTGACAGATTAGCCTTGAGTGGTCACCATTTCTTGCAATCTTCCGACTTGTTCTCCAATAGTACTTGTGTGGCGGCTATAGTATCTTCTCGAGGAGTTTTCCCTCGAATGTAGCTCACTAAGCACATTGTTCGGAGAGTGATGTTGCCTTGAAGACTAGTCTTCATCGACTCCATCTCTGTTGGGTACAAGTCGAAGCCTCATGAAGCTTTTGTTCTCGACCACTTGTTACGAAAAGAATAATACGGTCAAACAAAAATACTTCTAGAGGAACATAACACAAAGATATTTGTAGGTAAAGCATTTCTTACCTACTAATTGAGAATCAATTTCTTGACCTCTTAGCGATGGAAAGCAGCGGTTTGACATGCTTTTGCTCCCACGCTCGATGTCCTCTGCATTCATCTTAGCAATGCGGACGGACTCATTGCGAATCAAGGTCTTTGCTTGGATTTGACCTCAAGGATTCTCAATTGGGCGACAATTTACGAACAAGGAATTGACATTAAAAAGGAAAACACTCAAAAGGACAACGGTAAAAGTTACTTACATTGCTTGAGTTCTCGAACCTCAAGTTCTTGATCCTTATTCTTGCTAATGCGGAAAACTCTGAATGACCAAGATTTGTCTCAACTTGATCAGGAGTTTCCTCATCTCATTTTCTTTATCTGAAGAAGAAATGAGAGTTAGGTAAAGTTAAAACTCAAAAGCAGTCTTAAGTTCGGCACTTCTTTTTTATTTTTCCTGCAATTTCTTAGATCACGAGACAACCTCTCGAAGTCTATCAGGAGGTTAATACTTCATTCCTTAGCCTCCTCGACTCCTCTTTTTCATAGTCGGCGAATCGGCTAAGGTCTTTGAATCCTTGTTTAACCTACAAAGGGCGAGAGCGGAGATAAAAATCAGTAGAATGGTTGTGAGTACTTCTACAACCAGCGACCTAGTCGTAAGTTTTTACTGCGACTACGAATGGTTGTAAGTCTTTCTATGACCACTATACGGTGCGTAAGTAGTAAATAAGTTTTTCTTACGACTAATCCTTTGTCATGAGTTTCTTCCATGACTATTCTCGTAAGACATTATCACAGTATTTAAGTTGAAAACAACTATGGATGATAAGTGACTTACCACCTCTGCGCCTGCATGCGAGTAGCTCTTTCTCTGTCTTAGCTCTAAAAGTTGTCGATGATACTCACAGACAACGACAATTTGCTCGAGCTTTACGCAAAAAAACGGTGAGAAGTGAAGGAAAGCCACATGTATAAGTATTTTGAAGATACTTACATTCATAGTCGTCTAGCAAACATTGAATATACAAGGTCAGGGTTCTGCGGCTTATCTATCCTCGCGACCTTGTCCCACCACACCTTCTCGGCGCTCGTTATCAAAGGTATTCTCCGTATTGGGAATATCTTTGGGATGAGGACTTAGTCACGAGATCTGTGCGAAGACCTGCGGCGGAGGCGGTCCCAAAGAAGTCACCACGAAGTTGAAATTTTCTCCTACAGTTACGTGATTTCTCTTGGGGTAGGGAAGAGCGCCTCCTCGATTTCCTTCCCAGGCGGTCGTGGTGGTCACCACCTTGACGAGAGGCTTCCACAGTTGCCTCTGTTGTTTCTCGACCTCGGTGATCGTGGCGGCCACCTCAACGATGCGGCCGCTACTTCAAGGGTCGTGAATTCGACTTGGCGGATATGGGAGTCACTCTGGGAGTCTCGACTTCATCGGCCACAGGCCAAAGGTGATGCTTGACCACCTCCATTGCTACCTCCCGATGGTGAAGGGATGGCAATGGACTTCTCGTGGAAGCATTCAGAAATTTGAAGAGTCGGATGAAATAAAGAAAAGCAAATCGAGGTTGTGAAAAGAAAAAGGTAAATGTCGTTCTTACACTTTAGTACATTTCACACACCTCTGCACCTGGTCTTAACCGGGAATTTTGGAGCAATCCTCCCAGCGGAGGACCTCTTCTTCTCCACGACCACGTGCGGTGAGGTTCAACAATTAGCTCGATTCGACCACGTGCAGTGCGTAGAGTTGAAACGAGGACGGGGCTCTGTTTCCTGATCCTCTGGATGGGCGAGATCGGTCTCGACCATTCGAAGCGACCTTGCCCTCGGTTGCGAGTTGTCTTGATCGCATCCTCCTTCATAAAGACATAAAATCTTTCGGTTCTCCCTTTCGGTTGCTTAATAAAACTAGGAGTGGCACCATGCGAAAGATTAGTGTCATAATAGAAGGTACCTTAGCCTTGCGAGGTTTGCGCTTAAGAGGTTCAATTGCTTCAACCTCCTCGGCCGGCGGCTGCGACCTCGGCGGATACCATTACAGTGCTGCGGGCCCTGTAGAAAGTGCGGTCGAAAGACGAGCTCGAGCTTACTCCCCCTTGTCGGCGATTTTACAAGTCGGCGTCTCTTGAGGAGGCCGAGCCTTTGTCTTCGACAACCCGGCGCCAATAGTCATCGAGCGACTTCTTCGTCGTCTGGCGATTTTCCATGCCTACTTTACGTAAAGCAAAGCGAGAAAAGAAGAATCACTAATTAGTCGTAAGTTTTTCTCGACTAGAACTAAGTCGTAAGTTTTTCTCGACTTTTTATTGATCGTAAGATATTCTCGATCACCATTAGTCGTAAGTATCTTCTCGACTATAAAGTCCTAAAGAAAGAATCAGATTTTGATTACCTTTAGGCGCTCTATCCTTTCATCTGCGGACAAAGCCGCAATGACTTGAGAACCGCCCCTCGAGTGGCGGGGACTTCTCACAGATGAGTCGACTCTGGAGTCAACCTCGGCTGTGAAGATGCGTAATAAGCAGATAAAAATATTAGACAAGGTTGAGAAAAACCAAGCGGAGAACTAAGTCGACAATTGCTTACCCTCCTCGTAGTCTCGGTGGGGTCTCCTCTCCCAGTACCTCCACATAGGAGATGCTCGTTTCTTGAAGGACTAATTGGCGTGTGATGAAATCCTTCACCACATGCCATCCGGTCGACCCTTCTTCCTTCAAGTCCTTAATGGCTTGAATATAAGGGCTAATCCGGTGATATCTTGAGGTTGAATCCATGAAGATTTCTTTTCAATGACCTTCCCCACGAAAGAAAGGTGTCTTGAGTGACCTTCGGTAGAACCACCTCTTCCTCGGCCCGACCACGAAGGCCGGGTAAAGCTCTGAATGTACTCCTTGACTTGAGTCGTGGAGCTTGAACCACGACTTCGGCGATTCGGTTTGTCGAGCCATCCCATAATAATATTGGAGCAGCTCGAGATCATGGGAATCCCAGTGCGCCTCGCATGAGATACGAACACACTCAACATGGTAATGGAATTGGGACCTAAGTTCACGGTTCCACCCCAAAGTGTTCGAGTACTCTTGTAAGAAAGGGGTGGGCGGTGTCGAAGGCCGCACTCTGTCGCTTGGAAGGCGAGTTTGCCCATTTTCCCCGATGGCGATCTTTGCCCGATGGCGGAATCCACTTCACGAGCCTTTTACGGAATCTTCCGGCATCAACCAAGATCTTGATCTTAGCGCATCCATCTCGATTCCTCCCATTCGAAACTCTCTTGGCCATTTAAACTCGAAGCAAGAAGTTTTTGATTGGGTTAGCGGCGAGAAGATGAAACCTAGTCGAGGACGGAGAAAGCAAGAACTCGAAGAACGGTGGAGTGATTTGGGGAAAAGTAAAAACCAAGTCTACCTCTGGTAAGTTTTATAACCATACGATCTCGTAGCCGAAAACCGTCTCGTCTATAGAGTGCAGTAGGAGTTGGTTGTCTTGCTTGGAACAGCTTCATCGGACAAGTGCGAGAGAGCGGTTGCAATTCCCCAGATGGTCCGTTCGAGAAAAATTAGGTGCGTATCGTCACCCCCAAGCAAAATTACATTCTTGACCAAGTATTTACGGTGAAGGAAGTATCAATCGGAAGGCTTTTCTCAGATTCCCTACTCGACCACGGGCGGTCGTAGGGGTTTTCGACTTTTAGTTGTAAGCAATCTTCACGGTTGCGATCACTTCGGGAACCGTCTCATCAACAGATCTGTAGAGATCGTTTGCAATTCCCCAGACGGTCTGTTCGAGAAAGTTATGTTTGTTTTATCACCTCCAAGTAAAATTACTTTCCTGACCAAGTCTTTCTGGTCAAAGGAAGTATCAATCGGAAGGTTTTCTCCGATCGCCCTACTCGACTACTACGGTTGTAGGGGTTCTTATGACTTTTGATAGTTGTAAGCAACCTTCTTGACCAAACAAATTCTGGTCAAAGTAGCATTCAAATATCGAAGAGTTCTTCCTTCGACTATTGTTCTCGACATTTTCATGGTCGTAAGACCATTTACGAAACCTTCACCAAGTAAGTTACTTTCACTTGAAGCTGGGGGGCTAGATGACGAGGATCTAATAATCCTCATTTTATCTTTTATCTGTAATTCTTATTATGGGTAAATATGATGTCACATAGTCCCCAGAAGTACCCCTTATTTCTATAAGGAGAGGCCTAACCTTTGATTGTAAGTTCTTCTACAATCACCCCCATAGTCGTAAGTTCTTCTCGACTACATCATGGTCGTAAGTCCTTCTCGACCACTACATAGTCGTAAGTTCTTCTCATTGCTACGATCGTAAGTCCTTCTCGACCGGAAAACTACGACCACCTTATAATCAAACCTACTGAGGCGGGTAGGTCCAATTGATTAAGGAATCGAGCGGTCTACGCACTATTATTCCGCGTATTAATGGTGTGTAAATACCCCATTATCTACGGAAGATAATTGCGGGCGGCGTGAAGAAGTCAAAGCGCGGTAATTACTACCATCATCGCCCGTTACTACATTAATTAGGCGCATCTTAGTAGGGCAAGCGGCTACTTCTTCACGACTATATAAGGGCATCAATCGAGAGAGATATGGAGGAGAGAATGACGGCAAACAAGGGCTAGTCAAGTAGAAACACAAGCACTATTCTCGTAATAGTTTTAGTCCTTTCTTTGGATCATCAAGAATACCATACACACGGGATTAGGGTTATTATTCTCTCGGAGAAGGCTGAACTGTCTAAACATCCGTGTCAATCCACTCTGCGTGATCTCATCCTTAGGAGACCCCGAATCAAATAATCTTTCGTAAGATCGGTTCTAATACAAGCGGTGTACGATCATTGAATGAATCATCGCCTCGCCCCGTCTTTGCCCGATCGCGGGCGCGGCTCCCGCCTCTCAGTCGCCGCCGCCAAGCTCTTCCCGTGCGCCCTCGGCTCAATCGCCTCGCCTGCACCAAACCGCCCTTTGCCCGCTTTGACTCCACCGCCACCTAGGTATAACCCCTCCTCCTTTGCATGCATGTTTTATATGGTCACGTAGCCCGATTAAGCGTCTCCGTTCGAAAGAATACGGTCGGAGTATGCGGATCTTTGCATATCTGCGGCCGTATCTCTTCGGATTATCCAATATTTTGGACGGCCGCGGATGCGTAGATGAGGTTAGTTTCCATGGTTCGCTCGGTCAAGAGCGGACTTTGGCATCACCTCCTGTTGTTCTCCGGATACACACTCTCCCTTGCGGGGCGTGTATCGGAGAGCAGCGGTGAGGTGCCTTCTTAAAATCATCTCGGATAAAGCGAGCGATGGCCCGACCTCATCTACGCATCCGAGTGAATGAGACCTATCCTCACCTATTAGATGGTAGGAGCAGCGTGCGGATGCAATTCTTTGGTTATATTACTCGCTTACATATGTATATGCGGAGGATGGAGGCCGTGATTGGATGTACACAGACCCGCATAAGTATGACCCCGAATGGATGACTAAGACTAATGCTTTCTTGGAGCATTCATTTGGCGAAATGCTAGAGGTCGAGTCGGATCTGTGTCCTGCGACAAATGTGACAACCGTGTAAGAAAGAATAGGAAGAGCGTGGGGAAGATCTTTGCAAGTATGGATTCACGCCAAACTATACTGCTTTGGATCCACCATGGTGAAGCCGATCGTATTAGAGAGGAGGTGGTGAGACCACGCCTCGAGGCTTTTGATGGAGATGTCGGGTAGCGGTGGATGGATGACTTTCGGGAGGCGCGGTTCGGTGAAGGATTAGAGGGCGAGCGGAGGAATCCGCATAAAGGCGTACTACGATATCTTTGTCTTGACACGAAGCCCCTTCACGAAAAGACAATGGTTTATGGCTGGATGCCATTGGATGCCTAATGGCGTTCAAGTCGCGATGTAGCATGAGTCGAGACAACCCGATGGTATGTTGGCGGTTGTTGGATCCACCTTCCGGAGGTCACATTCTGTAGAAGAACTTATGCAGTCACGAAACTTCTTCGTGCCCTTAAGATGCCGTATGAGCACATCCATGCTTGTCAGAATGGTTGCGTCCTATTTAGGAAAGATCACGAGAAGCAGCGCCTTGTCCAAAGTGCAAATCCTCTAGGTATCGGAGGTCGACACTAGTGATGGCAGAAGGAGCGACTTGGTATCCCTTGAAGGTCCTCGGTACCTTCTGTCATCTGAGGATCAGCGGTTTGTACATGAGAGAGTCCGCGAAGCAGATGACATGGCACAAACATGGCAAAAGATACAATCTTGACAAGATGGTACACCCATCGGATGGCGATGCATGGACCCATTTCGATGGCATACATCATGGTAAAGGCGAGGAGGCTCGGAATGTGCGTGTGGCGGCAGCAGAGATGGGTTCAACCCTATGGATTCTTTGGTGGCCCGTACACTTGTTGGCCCGTGTTCGTGATCCCCTCAATCTCCCCGTCATGTTTTAACCCAAGAGCGTATTCTTGTCGCGATAATTCCTGGACACCGGGGAACAAGATGGGTTTGTTCATGGAGCCTCTCATTGATGAATTAATTCCTGGACACCGGGAACAAGATGGAGTGCATATGCGGACTTCTTGGTGCGGCGAAGGGTTTGAGGACCGGACGGCGCGAGTGCGGGACAAGGTGCAGTAGGTCCGACTCTCGGACTGTACCACGAGATCGACTCGGTGCATCATCAACTACAGCGCAGGCGTCCTTGGTCGGTGGTGAGGAAGGCCGATGCGAGGACGGGGCGCTCACCAAGGAAGCGATACCTCTCGGTAAGTCTGAAACATTATCTGACTCCTTCCATGAAGAATAGGTAGGCTTCATTTCATCTTCGACATATCAATAACTTGATGGCATGCGGCAATGTCTGATTAGTGCGCGAGCACCGCCTCTATTTGGGAGGCCATTGTGGGCCAGTGGCTCTCGGAGGTGGGCGGAGAAGCACAACATCCGTCGGATTGCCGCTGCGAGATGGGTGGGCGCCACACCACCAAGGCAGCGGAGCCTCGTGCGTCGCCCGGACATGGGTAATCTTCTTTGTGTTTTCATCTTTATTTATTTATTCTAACGCTCAATTCTCATTACTTGTAATCATCTTTGTGTTTTCCTCGCGATCCCGAGCGCACAAGGCGAGAATGCAACGAGTTCATAGCATCGCCACAGCACACACAAGGGCAAGCGGCCCGGAAGTCACCTACAACCCGGCGGGACGGGCGGCGTACCTGCGCGGCGTCCACAAGAAGCTTAGCGAGTACACCTCGGCCCGCGGCGCCATGGGGAGGACTTGATCCGGCCACCCGGCCCAGACACAGACCTCTGATGAGGTGGGGAGGAGAGCGGCCGGCCCGTCTTGGATGGCGGACATCACGATCGACTCGCCTCTGTTCCCAACCTCGCCGAGATTCGAGCAAAACACGAGCTCCTCCTCCCCATACGCTCGGCGAGAGCTCACGTGCGGATGGCGGAACTCGAGTTAATCTTGTTTTATTCGTCATTCATTGCTTTTACACATCTACCTTACCTTTGCATTGTTTAAACATTGCGGGTGGAATGTTGCGAGCCGACTTGCGGAGGTTGGAGTCAATGACGGCCCAGGTGGAGGCCCATCGGTGGAGGTGGAGGCCCATCAGTGGAGATGGAGGTATACAAGCCCGGAGGGCGGCGGCCGCAGAGGTGCGGCACATGTTCGACTTCATGGCGAGCCTTGAGCCTTGCAGTGTGGTCGTGCCCGATCATTGCTCGCTCGATTGTGGCTCCTCCTCCTCTGTAGGGACTCGGGTGAGTATATATGGTTGTTTATTCCTTTAGCTTGTGCGGCCCTCTGTAGATACTCATGAATTCGCTTCTCCTTTGTGCGACCACGGTCGGCGGGTTGAACCCGACTCCTCAAGGTGGCCCTTCTCCACAGTAGGGTGGCTAAGCGGCCCTCCTCAAGGTGGCGATTCACACTCGGGTGGGGAGGTGGCGATGAAGTACCGTTTATTTGTTTCTTTTCATGTTGCATGGACTTGTATTAAACTTAACCTTATGTTGGACTACTACTAGAGACATATATATATTGTGATGGATATTGTCATGGATGATGCGAATGTATGTGATGGATTATGGACAATGGATTTGTATGTGATGTATTATGGACAATGGATTTGTATGTGATGTATTATGGATGGTGGATGTCTATGTGATGGGTTATGGATGTGTATGTGATGGAATATGGATGTGTATGTGATGGAATATGGATGTGTATGTGATATATCCTGTCTTTGTGTGTTGATATATATATGTGATTTCTTTGTTTGGGGTGATGGAAAGCAAAAACCAAAAAAGCATTTTCCCTCTTTGCGAGTGCCACACTCGGCAAGAGAACTTTACCAGTCTTGTGACCATGACACTCGGCAAAGTGGAAGCGAAACCAAATTCCCAGCTTTGCGAGTGCCATAGCCATGGCACTCGGCAAATTTTTTAAAAGCGAAAAAATTCTTTGCGAGTGCAATAGTATGGCACTCGACAAAGAATTTTCAAAAAAGAAAAAAATTCTTTGCGAGTGCGAGGTGGCACTTTCGGCAAAGCGTCGAGTTGGCGTCGGTTTTTTGCCGAGTCTTGGCGTGACACTCGGCAAAGGTTTTACCGAGTGCCGATATGGGGCACTCGGCAAAAACATTCTTGCGGGTTCTTTGCCGACTGCTCTTTGCCGAGTGCGGCACTTGGCAAAGCCTTTGCCGAGTGCAGCAGGGGCTTTGCCGAGTGCCCTAAGCACTCGGCAAAGAGCCCGTCTGCGGTAGTGAGCCGCTAGTAGCAATGCAAACCCTTCAGGATTGTTGCCATGCATTTCTCTTGAACCAGTTATCAAAGTTTATTTGCAAGGCTACACTATCATCGAAGGCAAAAACAAGTTCCCTGAAGAAAGACTGCGTATCGGAAACTTGGACTCGTCTTCTAGCTCCATGCTTCTTCGGAAGACTTGCTGCCTGCCACACCGTGATCACCCCGTGTACTATTGTGTTGCACCAAATTAATGAAGTGCATTTTCAGCGCCTAGCTGTGTTTGATTTGAGCACTTTGTTTCAGAAAAAGTTGTGTTTGCACGATCAGAGATGGGCTGATATATTGGCCGAGCTGATGTGGGTACAATTTTTCATTCAGTGCAGTACACTAGAAACATATTATTCAACTATGCCGTTAGTTAAAAGCATTTTTTAAAGGAAGGCGACTATCGTTCTACCTTATCTATTTTACTTTTAAGGAAGGCAATGAAACGAACCATTTTTCAAACAGGGTAAACTCAGTTTGCGCAATCGACGATTTCGATTGTAAATCGGAATGGCACCAAACCTGCTTACAAACATTTTAAAAGCATTAATTGAATTGAATTATGGCCCAACGGTTATTTTGCAGCAACAAAATGAACATCACAAGCCCAATCTTTAACTTACATTCAGAAGAACCAAATAGCCTCCACAGGGAAGCTTGAGTGCGGTCGTAACCCTAACACGATCTTCAAAGTGTCCTTCAATCTTCTGATGCACCTTCTAAAGAAAATTTCACAAGATTGAGTACACAACGTACTCAGCAAGCCACATAGGAAAACTATTTTACATGTCAGGAATTCAATTGATTGTTGAAGGTTTACAATATCAGGTATATATGGATGCAACATTTGAGTTAAAACAGTAAAATCATACTAATATAACATCAAGGGTTTACTCAATAATTGTAATTACCATCTTAACATATCAAAACTTCTACTTATGTCTGATATATTGGAATCACCCATGAACATAGCTTCATTAACCGAAAGCACGACGTATCCGAATACCATTGATTATATTCTACAGAGTTGCCCAACTTTACCTACAAGATATCTCAAACTCATAGTGTCATGCAATATACACACAACACGATAGCGTGCGGCTAAGTTGAGATAACAAGGCATTCCCACTGGTCAACATTTCTAGCTTCTACCTGGTACGTTCTCGGACAATACAACCATCGAGAGACCACCGGGCAACAGTGGAATGCGCGGGTCGATGCTGACTGTACCTACCATTGTGAGATCAACGAGTGTTTCTCCATTTTCACTCATGTCCCACCCCCAAACCACGGCTGCTCTGTACACAAGAGCATGCATCATCTTGTAGATATTCAATCGAAAGAGCGGTGTACTAAGCCAAGTTGGATATACCAAACTCATGGTTGAGCGAGTTACGTGTATATTATTTGGCACAAGGTTCTAGTCCTTATCTGTCTCCAATGAGGAAATGGACCAACACCAACTCATGGTTGTCCACCTGCTTGGTCTCACATTCGACTCACTTTTCTCAAGTATCTTGGGTTGTCCAACCTCCGAATCTCAGCCCTCAACTCTCCACCACAATCATTAGCTGTTATTCAATCCTCTTTCTCAGTTTTTGTAAATACATTGTGTGACAATGTCGAACATCTATTAATAATATAGCCTACAAAGAATAGGTGGGCGTGGGTGTGTGGGTGATAGGATTTATTTACTCATCGTGGCATTCAAAAGTATTAATTCAATATTAAAGTAAATGGCATAAATATGGTAATGAAAGTAATAATAAAAGTACATAAAATATAGTCTTAAAATGATCAAATGAATATGACTTGCCTCCATATCCGCAGTCATTGACCGAATTTACCTCTCCTGTGTCTTGATCAACTCCTCTGTAGCTTGATTAACAAATTCGGGTTCTATCGTGGAAGAAAATCCAATAAATAAATATGGGCTCAACAAGAGGCGAGCTGGGAACAAAATGAATTAAATAAATTCAGAAAGAATTGAAAACAAAGGTGGTGGGTGGTTGGGGTTTATTTGGTGCTTGATTTGGATAAACGGAATCGAAAATGGGATTCACGGGCTCGAAACGGTCAAAATGGATATGGATATATATATTGGGTTTGGGTGAACAGTAATGGGTTCAGGTGAACATTAAAGGGTCTGGTACTATTTGTTGATGGATTCGGGTGGAAGAGTATCGGGTTTAGTGAATAGTATTGGGTCACCACTGTTCATAGTAGGTTGGATTTTGTGAACACCGGTGGGTTTGGACTAAGGATCAATGGGCTGCATAGTATTAGGACTTGATAAATAGTGTTGGGCTGAAAGTAAATAGTGGTGGGCTGCATAGTAGGGAATAATGTTGGGCTGGTTCGGCGATTGGGCCTTCTTGGCATCCCATTTGGACGCTCGGGCCGATTTGGCTTTTCAGCTGAAGGGAGCCTAGCTCCCTGCTGGCTCTCTCTCTGCTTTCCCATCCATCTCTCTGCCCGGTGGCGGCGGTGGCAATTACAGCGGCGACGAAGAGTACGAGGAGAATCAGTGAGGCGAGCGCAACCCATTTTGCGCATTCACGTGGTCGGAGGAGGTTCGGTGAAAGGCGAGGGGTAGCGATGGCGCGTGGCCGAAACATGTGGATATCGTGGGGATATGTGCATGATCTTAGAGTGATGAATCAATTGGCAATGTCGTTGTTGGTTTGACGAATCTCGCATTTTTGGAAAAATTCAGTGTTGTCAGGTCATTGGCGGTCCAACCGGCCAAGCCGCCGGTCAGACCGGCCGTGTGGCAGTCCGACCGGCAATGCTTGCCGGTCCGACCGGCCACAAGTTATGATGGAGTTTGGGGCTATACCAAAAATAGGTTGTGTAGGCATGAGAGGGGAGTCTCCTGGATGTGGTCACATAATTTTTGGAGCTCCAGGTCAAAGTTCTATCGATTGAAAATTCGAGAGAGGTTGCGGATTTTCAAGTTGAAATTTAGCTAAGTCTTTTGGGGCGGTCCGACCACCGTTATGGAATCGGTCCGACATTGGGAAATCGGTTCGGCCAGGCTTGGTAGGGCGGTCGGACCACTTCCACTTGGACTTGGCCATTTGGCAATGTTGTGTTTCGTTGTGTTTAATGCGTGAGTTTCAATGCTTTATTGTTGCATATTGCATTGTTGAGCTAATGTGGGTCAAGTTGTGAAGAACTTATTTCGGAGGCGATTTCTTTGTCTATTCTTTGTGCGGTGGCTTGCGAGTCAGCAGCGTCAGCGATGAGTTGGATCGGGACTACGCTTGGAGAGCGAGGTCGAGCGATCATGGATGCGGGTGAGTCGTGTGACTCAAGCATGGTGCAGAATGGACAAGATGGATCGAACGGGTAGTTCGTTGCAGTTGGTTGGATCAAGCGGCGCGGGGGTCGGTGCAAGTGCCTTGGAGGTTCCGATGGGATTTGGACGGGTGAGACTTGCCGACATGATGAGAGCCGCTGATCAACCTACACGTGGTGAAGCAGACGATTGCTTCAACAGATGTGTGTGTGTGGGTCCCATTTGTGTTGGGTCTTAATGGGAGCCCATGAGAGAAACCCAAGCCTCTCCTATAAATAGAAGGGGGAGATGGAAAAAAAACCCCATGCACTTAAGCACTCATTTGCAAAAACCCTAGTTAGGGTTAGGGTTTGGAGAGGAGAGGAGATGAGAGGAAATTTGTGTGTGTGCTCTTGGATTGAGCTCTTGTCCTCCTTGAGGGAGTGGCTTTGTAAACAACATCTTGAATCAATCAATCTATTGATATTTGCTCAAGGGTGAAGTCTCATTTGCCTTCTTCTCTCTTTTGATGATTTTGGTGCTTCCTTGATCCGGGTGTTTATGCTTGGTCTCTTGACCGATTCTACATTGCTATGATGTGTGGGAATACTCCTAGAATCATCTAGATCATCAATCCCTCATAAGCAAGTTTTGGATCAAGATTTTCATATTTCTAGGTTTTGGAACACTTCTTTGGTAAAACCTTAAGAGATCGATTCCTTGAAGTGGATCTGGACGTTTGTCGCTAGAAATAGGTCTTAGATATCCTTAGGGAGGTGTGCTCCAAATTTGATCAAGTTTCATTGGTTGAATAAAAAGGTGGACCAATTTTCGTTTTGGATTTGGGCATTGTGCGTTGCCTTTGGACTAAATCGGTCTGATCGATTTTTCACCGCCGATCCGACCACCCAATAGTCAGACTGCCAGCACTACACCGGTACGACCGCCCCAGTGAGATCAACTCTCCATTATTGAGTCTTGTGGTTAAAGGGGTAATCGGATTCAACACAAGGCTTCCTCTGTGCATTTACTTATCTTCTTAGCTTTCATAGCTAAAGGAGATAAGTACGTGTTGAATTTGATTAAGGCGAAAAATCGAGAAAGCGCCTATTCGCCCCCCTCTAGTCGCCTTTACCGTCCTACAAAACAGAGCATCGGCGTGGAGGTGCTATGGCCATGCTCCAGCCAAGGCAGCCAGTGCTTGAGCACTAGTTGTCGGACCCGGATTTTCTAATCCCGAATCCTCTGTGAAAGCGCTGTGCTATTCCCTGGATCAGTAGATACCACTGACAAATACATCACTGAATCATTTCATACATGGCGTAAAACCATACCATTAATTAATTTAACACATCAGAGTTTACATAGACCGCATCGGGTCAAGTTTTACAATAAAGGTCGAACAAGCCAAATGATTACATCACAAAGTAGCGGAAGCGACAACGGAAGCAAAAAGGGGTGAGGACATATCTCTCCACAGGCAAGCGACTGGGGAAACCTGTGTACATCCGATATTACCCAAAACTCAGATAATATGGGACGCACCTAGGTACCAGCAGAGTCAGCTAGACTGGGGCGAGACTAGAACAACTAAGAACTAAACTACGCTTCAAGAACTCCTGGGTCTTCAGACATCTGATTCCTCATAGTAGTCGTAATCTCCAATATTTCCTACTTCTGAGGGTTTGGGGAAAAGAGCGAGAATGAGCACAACCACTGTGCTCGCGAGCCAACACACAGTATGCAATAGTATACATGCAAGGCTTAACAAGGATGGCTCAGGTTCTTTTATTTGCTAAAGAAATATTTTAAATTATCATAATTACAAAGTCATATGACTTAGCATTTTACACAAATTTGCATTTTTATTAAAGAGAATAAGTGCAATATTAAATAACAGTGGATGTTACCTCCACCTCATGCTTAATTTTGATAGTGGTTACCTCCACCGATTATCAACATTGGGTAAGGCTACCCAGGAAAAATCCAAAACAATGGCTAGATGAGCCCACCACATTTTTAATCCACCCACAAAGGTTTTTGAAATAGAACTAACTCAGGTTAAGTTCACATGTCCGCTTTTGACCATAGGCGCGGCTGTTTAAACAGTTTAGACTCTGCAGAGGTTGTACACTATACCCACAAAAGATAATCATACTTGTTACCCCACATGATTCTTTAGTCATGTAGTTGAAGCGATAAATCACGATAACGTTTACATTGGACCGAAAAGGCGACTAGAGGGGGTGAATAGAACACGCTCACTTTTTCAACCACGATTAGATTCAACACAAATTTCACTCCAATAGCTATAGAAGCTATGAAGATCGATATACCGATCTGAATGGAAGACTAGGATTGAATCAATCAAAACCCGAAGCAAAACAACCAAAACAACGAAACTTAATTTCCTAAGAGTAGGCGGTATGACCTCTACTCGGGCGGTCCGACCTCTCAAGGCGGTCAGACCTCTAGCTAGGGCGGTCGACCTCCAGTAGATGAGCAGTGAAATCGGCCAGAAAAGCGAAGTTGCAAATAGGTCTAACTTTTGATCTACAACTCCAAACTTCATGAAACTTGGAACACACCTTCTCTAGGATGTCGGAACCTATTCAATCGAAGATCATGGAGATCCATGGAAAAGTTACGACATTTTCAGTTTGAGAGATGGATGGTTCAAAGCAGAGTCAAAGCAGCGTGACCCAAAAACTTGCTCGTGGGTGATTGATGATCAAGATGATCTTAGATGTGTTCCCACATGTCACGACAAGCTATATCATGTAAAGAAATCAATCAAAAACATGCGAATCAAAGAAAGACTCAAAATCACCAAATAGAGAGAAGAAGGGCAAAGAGACACATCTTTGATCAAAGCTTTCTTTGGATTGATTGATAGGGTTTGGGTTTACAGCCACTCCATCAATGGAGGACAAAGCTCAATCCAAGAGCACAAGATCAAATCAAAACTCTCTAGAACCCTAACCTCCACTAATCCTCTCCCTAAGCCAAAACTAGGGTTTCAATAATGATAAAAGAGTTGAAGGGGGTGCAGCCACCTCCTCTCTCTATTTATAGTGGAGACTTAGACCTTCTAGAAGATTAACTCAAATGGGCTCCCGTTAAGGCCCAACACAAACGGGTCACACACGCACGCATTTTAGAGCGCCGTCTACAACACCTCTTAACCTAAACCGCTTCTCTTGCGCCGTCTTGCGCCGTGGGTAGGCAAAAGGTCACCAAAGTGATATTTGGTAAGATTACCAAAATACCCCTTCTCGGTCCTTCTCCGAAGACCGAGTCCATCTTCGCGAAGCACTTCGCATGCTCCGCCACGTGTAGTTTGATCAACGGCTCTCTCCATGTCGGCAAGTCTCTCCCATCCGGCTCCCACCGAAACCACCATGGCACTTGCACCGACTCCCGCGCCGCTTGATCAAACCGATCGCTGCCGAATCGCCTGTTCGGTCATCATTGTCCATACATGCCATACTTGATTTCATTGACCTCACCCGACGCCGTCGATCGTTACGGACCTAAGCTCTCAAGCCTCGTCCGATCATCCTCGCCGTTGACCGTCGTTGACCACCAAGCAACTTTGCACAACAATAGACAAGCAAATCGAAGCCGGAACAAGTTCTTCGCAACTTGACCCGTTAGTCAAAACATGCATCATGCAACACATATGCCTGAAACTCATGACTTTGACCTAACCAATGAGCAACGCCGCCACGAAGGGCGACATTCCGATGACGATCGGTCGAATAGCCTCGGGGTCGGTCGACGCCGACAAAGGCCGGTCCGACCGCCCGTAAGGACTTAGCCAATTTTCAACCCCTGAAAATCCGAAACCTACTGGAAACTTTAAACCAATAGAACTTTTTACTGGAGACTCCAAAAATTATGAGACCAAGTGTATTAGGATCCCCTCACTTGTCTACAACACCTATTTTTGGCCCAGTCCATTCTGACCATTTTGGTCACGGCGGTCCGACGCGCGCACATGGCGGTCCGGCCGATTTGGGACGGTCGGACCGCCATGCTATGGCGGTCGGACCGCCCACATCGAGAATGCTGAGCAGATCTGAAACTTTGTCGAAAACCCGTGAAACGACAAACCGTTAACGCCATTGCCAATTGTCACATCATCCTAAGATCTGGAGCATATCCCCATGATATCCACAATCTCCCCCTTGATGAACACATTGGCAATAATCCAAAAGATGTAATTTGAAGGTTTGAAAAGTAAAATACTTTCGTTTTCGCACAAAGGCACAACTTGGTCCATAAGCAAGAGAAAGCAATGGAAATGACCAAGCTGGCATCAGAATAGCATAGACAAGTGAGATAAGGCAAAAGAAAGCATAAAAACTTTGATTTCCAGAAAAAGTCAAAAATCTCACTTAAGGTCCATATGAAAGAACAATTGTTCAATTGACCTTTGATCATTGTGAGTAGTAATAAATGCAATTCAAGTTCAGAAGAGTCAATAAGACAATAAGAATGCAATTCAAAAACTCCCCCTCACTATGATCCCCAACTTTCTCCCCTTTGTATAAACTTCTACCCAATATTGAAATATCTTCTCCCCCTTTGACAATGGAGTCATCAAGGAATCACGCCTTCCTCTCATCCAGAGATAGCAATTTGCAGAATGAAGAAGGAAGTAAAAAGAAGAAGTATGCATGAAGTGCAATGGAGTGGCTTCATTTTTGTATTTTTCAATTTTTGATTACAAGAAGCTTTGGAGATTACCCAAAAGAACTAGCTAGCATTTCTAATATTGCACAAACAACATATCAAGCTGTGATGCTAGCAAGATCATGGTAAGACATATATATCAAAGCTAAGCACCAAGGCTCAAAAGTAAAGCAATAGACTTGATCAATTTAAGCAACGCTTCAAATTGAGCAAGTTCATCAACGAGGATCCTAAAGTGAAATTGGCCATGTCAAAATGTCAAAGTGAGATCAAAAATCTAACAAAGACCACATTAAGAGTCAATCAAGTCCGTATTGAATCATTTTGCTCAATCTTTTATAAACGCCCATTTGTCAACATTTTCTCATTTGCATTGAATATTGAGGTTGACTAATGATCTAACTTAGTGACAAGATCTGGACTAGGAGCCATCCACAAACTCATCCTAAGCTTGACCAAAAGTTGATTAAAGGTATATCTTAGTAAAGAAGATCTGGACTAGGAGCCATCCACAAACTCTTTCTAAGCTTCTACAGGCGACAAATCTTGAGGTTCATGTCATTTTGACAAGCAATCCCCATGAGATCGTTCGTTCATCAAACTATCTCCAAGTTCATGTCATTTGACAAGCGGTCTCGTAAGAATAGTTTGGCACATTTTAAGCATAAGACAATCTTGATTTTTTATTTTTCACAAGAGCATTTTAGAATCTCAAGAACACAAAAGCTCAAGTAATGGTCAATTTTAGATCAAAGAGTTAACAAAGCAATTACAGCGGGCCAATGTCACAAGAGGAGCACTAATTGCGCAACTCGCTAAAACATCCACAAATTGCAATTTTTAGTTTGAGTTGTTTTAAAGTTCTAGCTCATATAGCAAAGACTTAGCTACACATGTAAAAGCATGATAATTCTAGCAAGTCAAGGAACTAGACATGGCATTGAGCAAGAATTGAAATACTAAAGCTCCAAGGGTAATAGGCAAAGCTTCATCAATTTTAAAAGATAAGCGAGAAAATTTTATATTACAATGCATCTTTTGGATTTTTCAAACCACTTGAAGTATTTTACATATGAATGCAATATGATACAATGCGATGCAATAAAAGCCTAAAAACCTAAAAAGTTCAAAAGATCAACAAGTTGGAAAAGAACAATAAAAGATCAAAAGAACAAGGTAAGATCGAAAAGATCAAACTCCCCTCAAACCAACCCATAGGGATAAATTACCCTAACTCGCTTCTTAAGGTGGCAAACCTAGTTGGGTCTAAAGGTTTGGTGAGGATATCGACCGATTGAGCCTCGGACTCCACGAAGTGTAGCACAATATCACCCTTCTCGACATGGTCTCTAAGGAAGTGATAGCGAATGTCTATGTGCTTGGTCCTAGAGTGTTGCACGGGGTTCTTAGCAATGTTAATAGCGAAGTGTTATCACGAAAAGAGGAACACTAGCAAAATTTAACCCGTAGTCCTTAAGAGTGGATACCATCCACAAAATCGACTCTGACAACTAGCGTGACTACATACTCGACCTCGTGATGGGTGTGCAACAGAGGACTGCTTCCTAGAAGACCAAGAAACAAGAGAAGTGCCTAGGAAGTGACAAGTGCAGAGGTACTCTTCCTATCAAGCCGAACGACCCTAAAATCGAAATCGAAAACCCCGAATGGATAAAGAAGAAGAAGCAGAGTACCAAATGCCATCTTGGAGGGTAGAGTGTAAATACACGAATATGCGCTTCTTGCTTGGCGATGGGAAGTTCTCGGAGGCGCTGAAACCTCGCGCAGAGGCGGTGTGAAGTGGATGTCGGTCTTGATGCCGTCAGTGCGGAGGGAGCCGATCATCTTTGCGGTACTCACGTTGATCCACGGCTTCTCCTTCCTCATCTGGATCCAGCGATCGAAGTCGCCATGGGAGTGGCGATCGACTTGCGATCACCCATGTCGAGCGTTTGGCGGATCCTTAGTATACTTCGTCGATGGATGAAGATCCTTCCTTACATTGCTTGATTTGAAGCCCGAAAGTAATTGAGCTCTCCCATCATGCTCATCTCAAATTCCTGGACATAGTCTCGGAAAAGCTAGAAACAAGAGCATGAGAAGAACCACCAAAGATAATATCATCAACGTAAATCTGAGCAAGTAAGAAATCATTGCCACGCTAAGAATGAACAAGGTCTTGTCTACCTTACCCATCTCAAAATCATTCTTAAGCAAGAAGGTCTTAAGTCTATCATACCAGGCTCTAGGGGCTTGTTTAAGACCATACAAGGCTTTGGATAGCTTGAAGACATGATGTGGGTTCTTGGGATTCTCAAAGCCTGGGGGTTGCCTAACATAAACCTCCTCCTCTATAAAACCATTCAGAAAGGCACTCTTAACATCCATCGATATAATCTAAAGCCCTTAGAGGCGACAAATGCAAGAAGAATGCGAATAGCTTCTAGTCTAGCAACAGAGCAAAGGTCTCATCAAAATCTAACCCCTCAACTTGGCTAAAACCCTAAGCTACCAACCTAGCCTTGTTTCTAATCACGTAACCATCCTCATTTTGTTTGTTTTTGAAGACCAGTGGGTTCCTATAACATTATGACCACTAGGAGGTTCTACTAGGTTCCAAACCTTATTCCTCTCAAAATTCTCTAACTCCTCATGCATGGCATTGACCCAACTCGAATCAGATAAAGCATGTGATATATCGCGGGGTTCAAAAGAAGCTACAAAAGCGAGAATGAGAATAGAGGTTTGGATCATGATACAGGAGCGAGTGACTCGTTCATGGATATTACCTATCATCGATCCGCGGATCTTTGCTTTTGAATGTGAAGTGGCGCTTTGGGAGAAGAAAGTACCTCTTCGACCTCATGAGTCTGCGATGATGAAGATCGTGAGTGCCTCAACCTGAAGGCGAAGTAGTCACGCGGGTTCTTGTGCGAATAGGAATGTCAATGCAGGACGGTGGAAGAGTATCATCGAGTCCATCATCATCTTCCTCTACAAATATACTCTCTGTCACTGTGTATCACAGAAATATCGATCTAGCTCGGGGCTAGTCTCATCAAAAGTGACATTGCATGTCTCTGAACGAGTTAGTTTGACATTAAAAACTCGAAAACCCCTTGAATGAGCGGGATAACCCGAAATAAACCATCAAAAGTTCTTGACTCAAATTTATCTAGATTTCTGTCTTGAGAATAAAACACTTGGATCCAAAGACTCGAAAGTGCGAGAGAGGGTTTTCTACAAAAACGAAGCTCATAAGGAGTCTTGCCCAAAGACGGTCTCAAAAGACACGATTTGCAATATGGCAAGCGGTAGAAATAGCTTGACCCAAAACCTCCTCAGTGCTATACTCATCTAGCATTGTCCTAGCCATCTCAACTAGAGTCCTGTTCTTCCTTTCCACAACGCCATTTTGTTGAGGGCGTGTGGGAGGAGAAGCGATGCTCAATTCCACGCTTTCGGCACAAAGGAAGCAAAGATGCATTCTTGAACTCCGTGCCATTGTCACTGCGGATCGCTCTCAAGGCACTTGGAAGTTCGAAGCCAAGCGAAGAACAAGATCATGATAATGATCAAAAGCTTCATCCTTGAAGTGAGAAAGAACACCCAAGTGTATCTAGAAAAATCATCGACTATGACAAGAATGTACCATTTTCCACCAATCGGCCGAACCTAAGCGGGACCAGCGGTATCCATATGAAGCAAGCTGTCGGTCCGTCGGTCATGACCATAGTCAGCGATGGGTGTGGCGGCAACTTGCTTGCCATGCCTACGAGCGCACATCTGACATCCTTGGCGGCTTTGAGTTTAGGCAAACCTCTCATGAGCTCAAGGTTGCTAACTCGCGTCGGATGATCAAAACCAATGTGCCCCAACAGCGGTGCCAAAGCGAACTTCGGAAGAAGAAGATGAAATTAAGCACTTGAGAGAACCAAAGAAGAGATTGGAAAAATCGGCTCCAAAGATCCTAGCAACTCTAGTAATCCCAAAAACAAGCTCACCAAATGAATCAAGCACCCGACAAGCATTTTTCTTAAATCTAGTCTCATAGCCATCATCAAGAAGTTGAGAGACGAAAGCAAATTAAACCTTAGCTTGTCCACAAGGGCGGCGTCCTTGAGGATGAACTTGTCGTTCACCACGATCGATCCGTTCCTTCAATCCGCCCTTGCCTATCATCTCCAAAGGTGATGAATTCATCACCGTCGACCGCGTGAAGGAGGTGAACCATCTTGAGTCTCGGTCATGTGGCGTGAGCAGTGAGTCGGCGAACCACGTGTCCTTCCTCTTTCGCGGTAATCCACGAAAATCAAGGCACGGAAGAACAATGTGTCTCAATCTCAAGTTAGTTAAACAAGACTTGGGAACCCGATCTTGAGACACATGTCTGCAGTAGTATGCAAGCGAAGTGCTATCCTTGATTAAGTTTGAAGTTACATTATGAGCAATGGTTACTTTAACATAAGAGTTATCTGTCTAGGAACATGATGATGAGCATGTGACACAAATCCTAAACCAAGTTTCCTCTTTTCTACATTACCATGTCTCATAAAAGCTCTAGGTTGATTGAGTGAAATTCTAGCAAAATTTTTCTTATCATTTTTCAACCTCATGTGAACTCAACCAAATGTCCATTCTTCTTGCAATAGGTGCAATGGTACTTGATACCACCGGGAGAAGCACCCTTTGACTTAACGAAGTTTGGGCAAAACCCGCAGATTTAAAAGTAGTTTTTGCGGGTTGGGTTTTAAATTCAACTAACCCATTTTCCAAGACTTGAGTTACTTGGGGCTTAGAATTATCTTGGACAGAGTTGTATCCTAATCCTTGCTTCTTATAAGGAGTCTTAGATTTGTCCAGAATCATGTTTAATTGTTTCTTACCTTTAGAAAATTTTTCTAAGGTATCCTTAAGATAAGCATTTTCTTTTCAAGATTAACACATGACTCACAAGTTTTGCCTTTAATAGCTCTAGCATATTTTCCTTATATAAAGCAATTTCAAGTTTAAGAGCGGGACATGAAGCACATGTAGAAGACTCAATCTTGTTCTTAAGCTTGGCATATTTAGCTCTAAGCGCTTCTAAGATATCTTTAACTTCATGTTCGCGTTCAATGCAAAAAGAGCAAAGGCTAGGATCAACGACACCAGAGGAGCAACCAACTTGTTGGAATCTAAGCATTTTTCACAAGGAGCAGATTTAACCTCAACTAACTTTCGGTCCTAGCATTTTCAAGTTGTTGCAAAGCAATATCATGAGCAGTTGCGGTTTAGCAAATTACGAGTGTAGAGCATGGCGGAAGAACATTCATCGATTCAAGAGTCTTAGTATTTGCAAGTTCTAAAGTCAAATTATCTACTTGAGACTCTAAGTCCTTGTTCCTAGCCATGATATACTCTAACGCCTTATCTGGCTCATGAGTTGCTCAAAGATAGTTTCGCATCTATCGGAAAGGACATCATAGGAGAGAGGTACCTCATCGTCGTCGGCGTCGTCGAGTCGGCCATGAAGCAAGCGCCGGTGAAGTCCTTGGCCTTCCCTTCTTCTTGTCTTGAGGATCTCCTCCTCCTTGTCATCCTCGCTCCGAGTCCACATCGCAAGTTGTTCCCCAAAGCGGCAAGAACCCTGAGTGCCTTTGTGAGCTTAGCGACATCAAATCTTGATTTGTTCCATTGAGGCTTCTTCAAGTGGCTTTCCTTCCTTGTGGTTGCTCTTTCCTTTCAACTTGGGGCGGTTGCGGATGTGGTCGCTCACCACACTCATAGCAAGTCACGGACCTCCTCTCTTTTTGTTTCTCATATTGTTATAGGCCCGTGTGGCTTTTCTCGACTATGAGGGCTAACTCGGCCTCGGAAGACTCTCAAACTCCTCTTCATGGATTGCGGATAAACCGACAGCGAAAATCGGAAGAAGACTCGGAAGACCCATCGAAGCTCTCTTGGCGGAGTGCGCTACCAAGGCCATATTTTCCTTCTTGGGATGATCAATCCTCTTGATCTCATGAGTCTTAAGCTTGCTATAGAGCAGCTCAAAGTCGGATCGAGAGGTTGGCGTTCTCCTCAATGGCGGTAGCCTTTATCTCCCACTCCTTGGTGTTGATTGCGGCCAAGAGGTGGGTGGCATTTCAGGTCGAGAATATTCAATTCCAACGACCTTCATCGATTAATCACTTTGTTGAAGCGTGAAAATGTCATCGATGCTCTCTCGGGGCGCATCTCGAATTTGTTATATTCACGCTTATAGGTATGCAGCGTACTTTCTTGATTTGGGACGAACCCTCATGGTAGGTTTCGAGGTGTTCCAAATCTCGTGCGATCTCAAGATTACAAATTCGATCATACTCCTGCCTACCAAGCCCACCATACAAGAGGTTCTTTGCCTTATTGTTGTTAGCCAAGAGGGTCGCATTGTTGAAGGCGTAACAACCGGGAAAAACGGCGGGGCTCGAACAACCTCCCATATAGCTTGTCCTTCGCTCTCAAGGAAGACTCGCATGCGATTCTTCCAATAGGCATAGTCGTGCCCATCGAAGATATGCGGCTTGGTGGAGTACTTATCCATCGCCAAGTTCGGTGACGGTTAAGATCAAGATTGAACTAGCAGGGCTCGATACCACTTGTTGGACCGAAAAGGCGACTAGAGGGGGTGAATAGGAGCACGCTCACTTTTTCAACCACGATTAGATTCAACACAAATTTCACTCCAATAGCTATAGAAGCTATGAAGATCGATATACGATCTGAAATGGAAGACTAGGATTGAATCAATCAAAACCCGAAGCAAAACAACCAAAAACAACGAAACTTAATTTCCTAAGAGTAGGGCGGTATGACCTCTACTCGGCGATCGACCTCTCCAAGGCGGTCCGACCTCTAGCTAGGCGGTCGACCTCCAGTAGATGAGCAGTGAAATCGGCCAAAAAGCGAAGTTGCAAATAGGTCTAACTTTTGATCTACAACTCCAAACTTCATGAAACTTGGAACACACCTTCTCTAGGATGTCAGAACCTATTCAATCGAAGATCATGGAGATCCATGGAAAAGTTCGACATTTTTCAGTTTGAGAGATGGATGGTTCAAACAGAGTCAAAGCAAACGTGACCCAAAAACTTGCTCGTGGGTGATTGATGATCAAGATGATCTTAGATGTGTTCCCACATGTCACAACAAGCTATATCATGTAAAGAAATCAATCAAAAACATGCGAATCAAAGAAAGACTCAAAATCACCAAATAGAGAGAAGAAGGGCAAAGAGACACATCTTTGATCAAAGCTTTCTTTGGATTGATTGATAGGGTTTGGGTTCTGACCACTCCATCAATGGAGGACAAAGCTCAATCCAAGAGCACAAGATCAAATCAAAACTCTCTAGAACCCTAACCTCCACTAATCCTCTCCCTAAGCCAAAACTAGGGTTTCAATAATGATAAAAGAGTTGAAGGGGTGCAGCCACCTCCCTCCTCTATTTATAGTGGAGACTTAGACCTTCTAGAAGATTAACTCAAATGGGCTCCGTTAAGGCCCAACACAAGCGGGTCACACACGCGCATTTTAGGCGCCGTCTACAACACCTCTTAACCTAAACCGCTTCTCTTGCGCCGTCTTGCGCCGTGGGTAGGCAAAAGGTCACCAAAGTGATATTTGGTAAGATTACCAAAATACCCCTTCTCGGTCCTTCTCCGAAGACCGAGTCCATCTTCGTGAAGCACTTCGCATGCTCATACGTGTAGTTTGATCAACGGCTCTCTCCATGTCGGCAAGTCTCTCCCATCCGGCTCCACGAAACCACCATGGCACTTGCACCGACTCCGCGCCGCTTGATCAAACCGATCATACGAATCGCCGTTCGGTCATCATTGTCCATACATGCCATACTTGATTTCATTGACCTCACCCGGCGCCGTCGATCGTTACGGACCTAAGCTCTCAAGCCTCGTCCGATCATCCTCGCCGTTGACCGTCGTTGACCACCAAGCAACTTTGCACAACAATAGACAAGCAAATCGAAGCAGGAACAAGTTCTTCGCAACTTGACCCGTTAGTCAAAACATGCATCATGCAACACATATGCATGAAACTCATGACTTTGACCTAACCAATGAGCAACGCCGCCACGAAGGCGACATTCGATGTGATCGGTCGGGATCGCCCCTCGGGGCGGTCGGCCGCCCGCTGCTTTGCCGGCCGGACCGCGGCCAAAGGCGGTCCGACCGCCGTAAGGACTTAGCCAATTTTCAACCTGAAAATCGAAACCAATGGAAACTTTAAACCAATAGAACTTTTTTTGGAGACTCCAAAAATTATGAGACCAAGTGTATTAGGATCCCTCACTTGTCTACAACACCTATTTTGGCCCGATCCATTCGACCATTTTGGTCACGGCGGTCGACCGCGCACATGGCGGTCCGATCCGATTTGGGACGGTCGGACCGCCATGCTATGGCGGTCGGACCGCCCGTCGAAATGCTGAGCAGATCTGAAACTTTGTCGAAAACCCGTGAAACGACAAACCGTTAACGCCATTGCCAATTGTCACATCATCCTAAGATCTGGAGCATATCCCCATGATATCCACAGTTTCAAACTATCTTGCCCCTTCCGTTATCTCACCCCTATGACCAATTCCATAAGTTGTGCGGGATGTATACCACAACGACTAGCGCAGCTGGCAACTTCACCATTTTCGGTGTTCCATTCAAGCTAGCATACGTCCTACTGCTTGCACACTTCTAAACACCAGTTGTGGGATGACATTCATGGTTCAATAATTTTACTAAGCCAAGTTGCACTTTGCAGACTTGCGGTTGTACTTGTTTTACACAGGAGGTCATGACAAGATTAAGTCCTTAATTCATCTGGACGGTTCATATCACATACCAACCATTCTCATGCTACGTCCGCACCCACCACTCTTTCCATCCGCCCAGATGTGGTACTAGCAAGTTGTTTAGGGTTTTGGGAAGGAAAACCAATTAACGCAACACACCAGTCATCTACATCCAATGACTGCCCAAAACCACTTTCATGTTTAAAAGATGATGATTGGGACATTTATTGTCTCGATACTTAAACAAGACTAGCATGTCGCTTAAGTACAACCTACGCTAGTATTTACCACATATTTACTAGGGTGACAAAGAATACTGGATTCAATTATCAAAGAATGGGTAATAATTAATTAATCATCAAATGGGTATTTAACTACCTTAATCTTTAACATACATTTGATTACAGAATTAAAGCATGCGACTTTGATATTTTAAATAAACATAGTTTGCATAAAATGTAGGCTCAAAATTATCAAAGTATTGACTCGCCTTGGTTAAAGGCAGCGGGGTCTTGGTATTCTTGAGCTTGATCGAAGTTGAGGTCTCTGGCGTCTTCGAACCCTAATTGGACGAAAGTACCGGAAAAAGACACAACAGCAGAGAGAGCAAATAAATACCAACTCATAATAAATGAACTCCAAAACGAACAAGACCAGTGCTATTAGCAAGATCTTGATTTTAGAAAATTTTAGAAACTGGTTTCATAATTTTTGGAGTTATAAAGAAAAAGATACGAATTTTTTAAGCTTTTTAACATATTTTTCAAATAAAAACTAAATCAGAAAATCGAATTAATCCCGGAGCTGACACGTGGCGGCATCTGCGCGCGATCCACGGTGCGATAGCGATGGGCCGGGTCCACGCCTTGCGCGCCCATGAGTCCACGGCCTGATGCACGTGGACTGGGTTCACGTGTCCACGAAGCATCGCTGTCGGGCCCACCGTCGAGGCACAGCGGGTGGGGCCCACTGTCGATTGAGGCTCTTTGCATCTTCATCATCAGCAGTACCTGCGGAGGTCGAAGAAACGGTATCTCACCCGGGCGCTCCACTTCGCATTCAGAGACAGCATCCTCCGGAACAGATAATAGGTAATCTAAATGAGCGAGTCACTCGCTCCAGGTATAATGATCCAAATCTCTACTCTCATTCAGCTTTTGTTGCTTCTTTTGAACCCCGCGATATATCACATGCTTTATCCGATTCTAGTGGGTAAATGCCATGCATGAGGAGTTAGAGAATTTTGAAAGAAACAAAGTTTGGAACCTAGTAGAACCTCTTAGTGGTCATAATGTTATAGGAACCCGTTGGGTGTTTAAGAATAAACAAGGTGAGGATGGTTACGTGGTTAGAAATAAGGCAGATTAGTAGCTCGGGGTTTGACCAAGTTGAGGGTTAGATTTTGATGAGACATTTGCTCTGTTGCTAGACTAGAAGCCATTCGCATTACGCTTGCATTTCTTTGCATCAAAAGGTTTTAAATTATATCGGATGGATGTTAAAAGTGCCTTTTAAATGGTTTCATAGATGAGGAAGTGTATATTAAGCAACCCCACGGTTTTGAGGATCCTAAATATCCAAATCGTGTTTTCAAGCTATCTAAAGCATTGTATGGTCTTAAACAAGCCCCTAGAGCACAGTATGATAAACTTAAGACCTTCTTGCTTAAAAATAATTTTGAAATGGGTAAAGTGAATAAAACTCTATTCATTCTTAGGCGTGACAATGATTTCTGCTTGCTCAAATTTATGTGGATGATATTATCTTTGGTGGTTCCTCTAATGCTCTTGTTTCGACTTTTACGGCACTATGTCCGAGGAATTTGAGATGAGTATGATGGGAGAGCTTAATTACTTTTTGGGACTTCAAATCAAGCAATGCAAGGAAGGAACTTTCATCCATCGAACGAAGTACACTAAAGATCTTCTCAAGCGCTTCAACATGGGTGATTTGCAAGCCAATTTCCACTCCATGGCAACCTCGGCGGTGTTGGATCCGGATGAGGAAGGAGAAGTCGTGGATCAGCGCGAGTACCGCACATGATCGGCTCCCTTCTATATTTGTGGCCTCGAGACCGACATTCACTTCACGGTATGCCTTTGTGCAAGATTTGAGCGTCTCGAGAACTTCCCATCGCCAAGCCGTTAGCGCATATTCGTGTATTTACACTCTACCCTTTTATATGGCATTTGGTATTCTGCTCTTGACTTTGTCCATTAGGGTTTTGATTACGATTTTGCGGGGTGTCGGTTAGATAGGAAGAGTACCTCGAGGCACTGTCACTTCCTAGGCACTTCTCTTGTATCTTGGTCCTCTAGGAAGCGGTCTTACATTGCACAATCCACTTCTTTGAGCGGAGTATGTAGGCTAGCTTAGTTCTTTGTAGCCAAATTTTGTGGATGACGTCCACTTTGAAAGATTATGGGTTAAACTTTGCTAGTGTTCCTCTTTTACTGTGATAACATACGCTATTAATATTGCTAAAAATCGATGCAACATTCTAGGACTAAGCACATAGACATTCGCTTTCACTTCCTTAAAGATCATGTTGAAAAAGGTGATATCGTGATGCACTTCGTAGAGTCCGAAGCTCAATTGGCAGATATTCTTACCAAGCCTTTAGATCAAACCAGATTTTCCTTCTTAAGAAGCGAGTTAGGGGTAATTTATCCTTATGGTTTGGTTTGAGGGGGAGTTTGATTTTTCTTATCTTTCCTTGTTCTTTTGATCTTTTATTGTTCTTTTTACGAACTTAATGATCTTTTGAACTTTTTAGGTTTTAGGTTTTTAATTGCATCTCATTGTGTCATATTGCATTCATATGAAAAATACAACAAGTGGTTACAACAAGTGGTATGAAAAATCCAAAAAGATGCATTGTAATATAAGATTTTACCTTATCTTTTAAAATGATGAAGCTTTGCCTATTACCCTTTGAGTCATTGTATTTCAATTCTTGCTCAATGTCATGTCTAGTTCTTTGACTTGCTAGAATTATCATGCTTTTACATGTGTAGCTAAGTCTTTGCTATATGAGCTAGAATATTTTAAACAACTCAAACTAAGAAATTGCAATTTGTGGATGTTTTAGCGAGTTGCGCAATTAGTGCTCCTCTTGTGACATTGGCCTGTCGAATTGCTTTGTTAGCTCTTTGATCTAAAATTAACCATTACTTGAGCTTTTGTGTTCTTGAGATTCTAAATCGCTCTTGTGAAAATGAAAATCAAGATTGTCTTATGCTTAAATTGTGCCAAACTATTCTTACGAGGCCTTGTCAAATGACATGAACTTGGAGATAGTTTGATGAACGAGACGATCTCATGGGGACCGCTTGTCGAAATGACATGAACCTCAAGATTTATCGCCTTTGAAAGCTTAGAAAGAGTTTGTGGATGGCTCCTAGTCCAAGATCTTCTTTACTAAGATATACCTTTAATCAACTTTGGTCGAAGCTTAGGATGAGTTTGTGGATGGCTCTAGTCCGGATCTTGTCACTAAGTTAGATCATTAGTCAACTTCAATATTCAATGCAAATGAGAAAATGTTGACAAATGGGCGTTTACAAAATATTGAGCAAAATGATTCAATACGGGACTTGATTGACTCTTAATGTGGTCTTTGTTAGATTTTTATCTCACTTTGACATTTTGACATGGCCAATTTCACTTTAGGATCCTGTTGATGAACTTCTTTGAATTTGAGCGTTGCTTAAATTGATCAAATCTCTTGCTTTACTTTTGAGCCTTTGTGCTTAGCTTTGATATATATGTCTTACCATGATCTTGCTAAGTGTTGTCGGGCTTGATATCTTTGTTTGTGCAATATTAGAGATACTAGCTTGTTCTTTTGGGTAATCTCCAAAGCTTCTTGTAATCAAAATTAAAAATACAAAAATTGAAGCCACTCCATTGCACTTCATGCATATTCCTCTTTATGCTTCTCTTGTTTACGCTTCTTCCTTTATTTTCTTATATTTGTTATCTCTGGATGAGAGGAAGGCGTGATTCCTTGATGAATCCATTGTCAAAGGGGAGAAGAGAAGAGGTGTTAATGAGAATATATTTCTTTGTTGGGGAGAAGTTTTTACAAAGGGGCGAAAATTTGAAAATTGAGGATCATAGTGAGGGGAGTTCTTGAGTTGCATTCTTATTGTCTTATTGAATATTCTCAACTTGAATTGCATTCTTTTATCCTCACAATGATCATAGGTCGGTTGAACAATTGTTCTTTCATATGGACCTTATGTGAGAATTTTGACCCTTTTAAAATCAAAGTTTTATGCTTACTTTTGCCTTGTCTCACATGCCTATACTATTACGATGCCACTTGGTCATTTTCATTGCTTTTTCTTGCTTATGGACCAAGTTGTGCCTTTGTGCTAAAAACTGCGAGTAAACTCGTTTTCAAACCTCTTACTTACATTTTCGGATAATTGTCAATGTGTTCATCAAGGGGGAGATTGTGGATTTCATGGGGATATGCTCCAGATCTTAGGATGATGTGACAATTGGCAATGGCGTTTACGGTTTGTCGTTTCACGCGTTTTCGACAAAGCTACTGTGTTTTCTCGTCGAGGCGGTTCGACCGGTCCTTGCAGTGATCCGACCGGTCCCAAATCGGTCGGACCGGCCATGTAGGGCGATCGGACGGTGGTGACCAAAGTGGTCAAAATGAGCTGAGCCAAAAATAGGTGTTGTAGGCAAGTGAGGGATCCCAATGCACTTGGTCTCATGATTTTTGGAGTCTCGATAAAAGTTCTATTGGTTTAAAGTTTCCGAAGGTTTGGATTTTCGAGGTTGAAATTCGGCTAAGTCCCAAGGCGGTCCGGCCGCTCACGAGGAGCGGTCCGACCGCCAAAGGCGGTCCGACCGGCTCACTGGAGCGGTCGGACCGGTTTCTACTTGAGCGTCGGCCAACCGTGGCGATGTTGATTTGTTAGGTCAAAGTCATTGGTTTCATGGCATATGATTTGCATGATGCATGTTTTGACTAATATGAGTCAAGTTGTGAAGAACTTGTTCCGGTCGTGTTTGCTTGTGCGTGGTTGTGCAGGTTGCTTGGTGGTCAACGACGGTCAACGGCGAGGAGGATCGGGACTAGACTCGGAGAGTTGAGGTCCGAGCGATTGACGATGCCGGTGGTCGGCGACTCAAGTGTGACACAAGATGGACAATGGTGACCTATTGGCGAATCCATGGCGCATGGTGAAGCGGTTTAGGTCAAAAGGTTAAAGACGGCGCTTCGCGGCGTGCGTGTGTGACCCGTTTGTTAGTGGGCCTTAACGGAGCCCAAGAGAGTCAAACCCTAAGAGTTTTAGGCCTCCACTATAAATAGGAGGAGGTGGTGGTGCACCCTCCTCTCTCGCCTCTTTGTGTTTCAAACCCTAATTGTCTTTAGGGAAGTTGAGGTGGAGGCTAGGGCTCTTGATGGTTTGTGGTGAATTTCGTGATCTTTGATTGTCCATCGATCCATGATGGTGTGGATGTAATCCAAGAACAATCACGAAATCAATCTATGCAAGGTTTGCTTGAGATAAGTCTCTTTTCGTTCTTGCTTTCAATTTCGTGTTTTAGGGCTTTCTTTGATCCGCGAGTTTGTGATTGATTCTTTCACGTGAATTAGCTTGCTGTGATATGTGTGAATCTATCTAGCATCATCTTGATCATCAATCTCTCACGAACAAGCTTTAGGATCAAGTTTTCGTTCTTGCCCTGTTTTAGACCTTCGTTAATCAATTGGCAATTGCTCAAGATCGTTCCAAGAATTATCATAATATTCGATTGGAATAGGTCCTCAATAGCATATAGAAGGTGTGTGCAAAGTTTCATAAAGATTAGAGTTGAGAATCAAAAGTTTCACCTAATTGCAACTTCGTCATCGGTGATTTTATCGTTGCAGATCGGTTCGAGTCGGCCGGTCAGATCACTCGTCATCACCGGTCGACCGATTTTGGAGCGGTCCGACCGCCAAAGACTAACGCCGGTCGGACGCCCGACAATCGGTCCGACCGATTGGGTCAGTGATCGACCGCCGCCCGTCTTGTGAGTCTTTGCAATCTTAGTTGATTTTGTAGCATTGCTTAGGGGTTTAATTGGATTCAATACTAGTCTTCCATTTGTCTTGGTATATTGATCTTCATAGCTTTCTAATAGCTACTGGAGTGAAATTGTATTGAGTTCATAATTTGTGAAAAAGTGAGCGTGCTCCTATTCACCCCCACCTCTAGTCGCCTTTACGGTCCAACGGTGGCTTATGGCGGCGTGAGCTAGGGCGACGCGCCATGGCACATGGTGGCGGCGTGGAGCTTGGACCTTGGGGACGGGTTTGGGGTGGTGAGCGGATGCTAGGGGTGGGCTCAATTGACAACGGCGTGGAGTGGCGCTAAGCGTGGGTGTCGGAATAGGGACTAGCGGTGGTGGCGGTGTACTGGCGAGATTTGGCGTGGAGCGGGGGTAGCACAAGAGTGAACAGCGGTGGAGTGCAGCGACTAGCGGTGTGACGCGAGGCAACCGGAAATAGAGGAGAAAGCGACGGCGAGGAAAACGCCTCTTGGCTGGGAAAACGGAAAACCAAAAGAAGAAGGCGGGTTTTTGTGGAGAATTTCTGAATTTTCGCAAGAAATCCAAATTGAACCAAACTTCAAATAAGTTTTGAAAATTTAAAAAAATTGGAAAGCGTAAGGGCATCTTCAATAGTTAGAGATAACATTGTCTCTAACATATGTTAGAGACAACATCTCCAATAGATTGTCTCTGGCACGCTTTTCAACATTTGTATTATATTTTTTTTTTTGAAATGAGCCTATATATCAACTAAAGTAGATTAATATATCATGTCTTATTTCGTGTGCATGATAATTTCTTCGGAAAGAGACGATATGCGCTCTCTCACCTCCTTTTCTTTCTTTCACATAGAATTTTGTTAATATAGTATAACTAAGAGATAACAATAAATATACTAGATGCCCTCGTTAGGTCTGATCTGCGTGAGATTTCCCATCGGATATGAATGCACGAATGCCCCACTGTCCCTGCAGTTGACTGAAGTGAAGATGACTTGCATTGCGATCATCTTGCAACTGGTTTGAGTAAATTAATGCTCTCTCTTGATATTTTTTCTTCCTCTATTCCATCTCCATGTGGCGGTTGTTCACTTACTGCACACTCGCTGCTAGTCCTCGTTGCTTCTGCTTCGCCTCATGGCGATCATATACATTTGATGGACTATGTTTTACACGGTCCAAATGACTAGTCGCAAGAGTTTCACCAAGTGTGTATGGTTCATTTGATGGACTTTTCCACAGACGAAGATTTGCTTAGTTCCATGTACGATATATTTACACAGAACTGCTATCGCCTGCAGATAGATCGCGTAAATATCAAAACTCACTTGCAGGAAAGATGCTGAAGTCAGTCGTATTCAGACAACGGCTCAAACTGTATAGAGTCCAATGTCGGTACCGTAGCTCGTAAGGAGCAAAGTTTGTTATTTTGGTTTTACATACTTTGATGTCTCGATTCGATTGTAACCAAACTAACTTATCTCTTATAATCTTGTAAACCGATCTGAGTATAAATACTTGACGAACTCAACTGAATTCATTGCGGCAAACACAAACTTTTACATGGTATCAGAACATCGTTCTGATCAACCACAATGTCTGTCTCCAGCAATACAGCTTCCGTGTCTCTTCATCCATGACTTCGGCAGCGACAGGTATTCATTCAACGCCGTCGTTCAACCAGTTCATCATGGTGCATCTCAACCGAGACAACTTCCTTTTGTGGAAGGCACAGATCGTGGCTTACCTACGAAGTCAGGAGCTCCTGGGCTACGTTGAAGGATCCGTGAAGACACCTTCGCTTCTGGTTGCTAAAAGCACTACAACCGGTGCACGCCAAATTCCCAATCCTGAATTTACCTTGTGGTTTCAACTAGATCAATTGGTGTTAAGTGCGCTCCGTTCCTCTCTCACTGAAGAGATTCTTATCATGTCCCTTTCATGACCACATTGGCCGAAGTGTGGGCGCCATTAGAGCGCATGTTTGCCTCTCGCTCATGCACTCGATTGATGCAGATAAGGTTCTAGCTTGCCAATCTATGCAAGTGGGATCTTTTAGCCTCTAAGTACTTTCACAAGATGAAGAACTTGGCAGACATGATCATATTTGACGACTTCGGAGAGTCAAATTTTGACGTTATTTCAGAATAATTAATTGAGCAAGGCAAGTTATATATTTGATCATATTTGAATCACAGTATTTCAAATTATTTAAATTCTATTTTAAATTATTATTGCATACTTATTTCTATTCAATGTAATTTAAATACATGTTTTAAAACTATAATTATGCATAAATCCTTTGTACTGTCAATCTTGGCATTGAAATAAACCTACCTTGTCACCTTAGATAAAAATCTGGTTTATGCAATAGTATGTACTAGAATATTTTTGAAAAAATTATGTTTAGCCATGCTTAGACATCAAATATTTGATTTGAGAGTTTACAGCTAAAAATCAAATGTTGTTTAAATTGTATCCATGACATTGATGTGTCATGGAAGTTTGCAAATGATTTAAAAATAAAATTAAATTAAATGATGGTTTGGACTAGGGCGAAATGGGTAGTTGGTGGGCGCAGGTTTATGCATGGGCTCAATCTGGGTAGGGTTGAGACCTAGGGGTAATTTTGAAAGTCGCTCAAGTCAGTTAAGGACTGGTCTTCGAGCCGCGTCTTGTTGTGCCCCATCGTACTACCACAAGTTCAGAATGGGGAGGACTAGGCTAAATAATTTGCAACATTTCATCGTGGTCGTGCCATCCGGTTACATGGGTGTCTTTATGACCTATTTTTATATATTCCCACATGGCGCTAGAGGAGCTCAGATCCGGCGGATGGTCAATCCAAAGAAAGCAAAATCTTAGCGAGGCGGGACTATAGTGGAATGACACTTTCTAAAGGTCTTATCACGTGCTCTAGACTGCTCACCAAAGGTAGTGAGCGATGGTATCGACGAATGCCAAACAAACTAGAGAAGTCGTGTCTTGTGGGTAAAGTTGTACAACCTCTACAAAGTGTAAAACTATTCAAATAGCCATGTCCACGGTCATGGGCATGCTAGCAAAACCACTCAAAGTTAGACTTTGATTTTGTTTTAAATGGTTTTAGCAAATGATTTTAGGATGGTTAATCCTTGTAGTAAAATTGGGCGGTTAGCCATGTGATAGGAGGGTATCCATCACTGTAGCGTCCCGCTTTCTGGAGTTCTTGAAAATTTTCAAAATTTTAAAAGAGAACCATTTACTTTCATTTGCTAAGAGCTTAATTTAGAATTTCAAAATCAAAAGCAGTTTAATATGAATTAATCAAACTTTAATTAAATAAAAACTTGGTTTAATTGGGTTTTCTGGTATTTAAAATCAAAATTATTATTTTAAGTGTTTTCTTGGGTTTATTGGATTTTAAAAATGGGTTTTCCTTTTTCCTGAAATTAAAAATAATTTATTTGCAAAAGTTAAAAGAACAATTAAAGTTAAAACTATTTTTATTAATTCCAGAATAATTCACTGAATTTCTAGAATTTTGGACTATATTTGCTATTTTCTAAAAAGTATTTTTGTTTGTTTCATTTTCTGATATTCAAAATCAATTGAAAATCCTCTTAATGTTGGTGGGCCGAATCTTGGCCGGCCCACCACTATTCTCCATCCCGGCCTGCCTCCCGCTGCCTACTCCCGCTGTGCCGACCCGCCTCCCGCGCCGTGCATCGCCTTCCGCGCCGCGTCTGCCGCTCGATCGTCATCCTCCGGCTCCCGCTCGGCGCGCGTCTCGTTTCTTCGCCGCCGCCCGATCGCGATCTAGCGTCCCTCCTTCGGCCGCGTCTTCCCCTCGCGCCAGTCGTCCGATCAAAATCGGACGATGTGCCTCGCCCCACCCCTATTCTTCCTCCTCCTCTCGTTTCTCCCTTGCACCCACGCTCGCGCGCGTCTACTTCCCGCCTCGAGCCCGCCGCCTCCCCTCATCGTCTCGAGCCCGCCGTCCTCTCCTGTCACATCGCAGCTCCCGCCTCGGCCTCCGCCCCTTTCTCCTTCCCGTGGCGCGCTCTCTCTCCTCTCAGCCTTCTTGCGCCGACGACCGTCGCCACTCGTATGAGCCGCCTCGCGCTCTCCCCTCCATTCTCCTCCGCCGCTATTTAAGCGCACACCGTCGCCCTTCTTCCTCTCTCCCCATTTTATTTCTCCTCCCCTCTCCCTTTCTTCTTCCCTCCTAGCAGCGCCCACCACCGTCGCCATTTCCTCCGCCGCACCCCTCTCCGGCGCCCCGCCGCTCTGGTAAGAATCCGGCCTGGCCGAGCCCATCACCGGCTTCCCCTCGCCGCCGTGAAGCTTTCCCACCCCTCCATTTCTTCTCCCCGTGCCGAGCTCCATTCGTCCCCGCCTCCGGTCGCCGACGCCAGGCTCCCTCGGCCACCCTTTGCCCCAGCTGAGCCCACCACCGAGTTCCCCGTGCAGCCGCACAGCTCATGTGCCGCTCGGCCGCCCTCCCCCTCTTCTCCCTCGCCGGTGCCGCCGTCGCCCGAGGAGCACCGCCGCTTCTCCCCTTCGCGCCGTCGCTGCACTGGTTCCTCCCCGGCGTCGCCGTCACTGCCTTCGGAACTGCCGTCCCTCGGGGATTCCATTTTTGCCCTCACCGGCTGCCTCGGTCCTCCCCCCACCAGCGTCGCCATCGCCGCCTGCGCTCCGCTCCCTTCCTCTGCTTCTCTCTCTCTCCCCGAGCTCCGCTCTCTCTCTCTACCTCCTTCCCTCTCTCTCTCACTCCCACTGACAGTGGGCCCAGCACTGTGTCGTGAGCCGAGCGCTGGCGCCGTGGTCTCGCACGTGTAATGTGCTGTGGACTCACGATCTATGACGCACTGCCGCCGAGCGCGTGGCGCCGCGTGGCGCCACGCGTGGCGCCACGTCGCCCCCCATTCGCGTGGATCTTGGCGTGTATTTCTCGATTTTTTTTCTTTTGAAAATTAATTCTAGAAATTCCAAAATTCCAATTTCTATCATTTCATGTGAATTCAATCTTCCAAAGTCCATAACTTCTTCATCCGAACTCCGATTTGGGTGATCTAAATTTATATAAAATCGATATCTTTCATTTGATTCTAGTTTTTGAAATTTTTAGAGTCCATTTGGTGCTGTTTTATTTATTTTGCTCTTTTCACACGTGTATATTCCATCGTTTCGGAAGATTTCTTCGACCCGGCAACCTAATACCCGCAACTCTTCAACGAAGGCAAGTCGTAGACCTTTGACCATGTTGTACCCATTTTGCAAAAATATATTATTTTAAATTAACATGTATGGCTAATTTTATAAAAATGGTTTTGGGAGTAGATAATTACCAGATTGTCATTATGCCTCCTTGATAAATTGAAAATGAAATGTCCCCTTGAATGACATAAATCCATGGACACCTTAGGATGATTAATTACTAGTTGGACAGTTGTATTACCAACATGGGCGCGTTTCTTGCTTAGCCTTGCTTTAGTTACCCGCAGGACTCACGATCACATGCTCAAAGAATGGATGAATTTGACTAAAGAACTATGGAACTGTGGTGTAAATCCACTATTCTTAAAAGATGTGCCATGGCAAGGGTTGCCATTTGGTCGGGATGAACCAAAAATGATTTATGCTTGGGTGGGTGATCGTGTAGTAAAGGGGGTGCGGGAAGCACATTGGGATGTGGAAGTCTCGCCTGAGCAGCCAACTAAGGACTTAACTTTGTAAGCTATTGATATGGGCCTTACCGTGCAACCACAAGTCCAGTATGGGATGAACCTGTCCAACTAATTAGAAAAGTTTTGAGTCGGTTCTATTTTGGATGCGAAAGGCGCAAGAGGGGGCCGGGAAGGCGAAAGCTTAGCGAGCAGAACCGAGGCAAAATGGAACTTTGTAAACGCCTTGTGATAATCACTTAGTCGCACACCTTCGGAAGTGTGTCAGACGGACATTACAAGTGATTTATCTCTTGTGGGTAAAGTTGTACAACATCTGTAGAGTGACAAAAATCTATTCGAATAGCCGTGTCCCCGGTTATTGACATGACCGATGATTTCACACAAAGGGTAGAATTTTCAAAAATATGGGATTAGTTCGATGGAATGGTTTGGTTGGAATGGTTGGGAAGTGAACGGGAAGTTCACTCTTGTTTCAAAGAAAACTTGATTAATTATGTATTAATCTTTCAAATAATGCTTTGCAATCTACTAATTGTATTTACTATCAAAACATGATTTCTGCAAATTAACCATAAAGCTATCATTGTTCAAACCTTGCATGAATATTATTTGTATACATTTCCCTACAACTTGCTGAGTACTTTATGTACTCATGGCTATACGTCATTTGATGATCAGCACCCGCAGAAGAAGCCGAAAATGTCGAGTTCTACGAGGAAGGCTACTTCGAAGACTTCGCGAACTAGGTCGCGTCCTCCACTCGATTGCCTGTAGGCATGTCGATTGGCCTCCACGTTATTTTGGATTTTCGATGCCAGATACTCTATTGATATTAAGCCCTGCGTGGCAACTTTTATAAGAACTTAACCATAAGGTCCTTTTGCTGCTATTTAATAATACTTTGTCTGCTTTATTAGTTTCGTTATTGTATGGATATGATAACATCATTGTTGCAACTGTGCGAGCTAGCTACTGATCATGGGACTAGCTCAGAATGCAGAGGGTCTCGAGGTTGTATACCCGGGGCGCCAACAATCACCATATTTCATATGGAGGTTATCCTACTATAAAACTTTAGAATTTATAAAATGAATTTTAGTTATAGAATAACTGCTTTGGAACTTAGTACAAATATTTAAAGATAACATTGCTTTATACAAATTCAACCAATAAGCCTTCCTTTGATAAATCCCTACATGTATTATAATATGTTATTGGGTGTAACTTGCGAGCACGAAAGTTTTGTTCACCCTTGCTTAATGCAAATAAATTTCAGAGGAGAAAGACTTTGCTACTGGTGTGGATCTCGACGATTATGGCAGATCACCTGGACCCTGCTACTTCTTTTCCGTCTTTCGCTGTGTTTGTTTATTGTTGGCTTGTAAGCCTTTCTTGTAATAAACTCTGATTATTAATAAAGTTGTGCGAATTATGGATGTTACCATATATGTTTACTGTGTGAACTAGCTACTGATTATGAGACTAGTTCAGAAATACACAGAGGATTTGGGGGTGTTACTCCCGGGTCCGATAGAGAGGAAATGGCGTGGAGGGGATGAAGATGGCAGTATGTGCTTCGGTTGATAGGAAAGGAAATGAAAGTGATAAATAAAATAGAGAGGTGGAATGGGGATGGCAGTGGGTGGAATGGGGATGCTGGGATTAAAGACATGGGGTGGAGAATGGCAGTGGAGAGAAGGAAACATGGGACTTTGCACTTGTGCTTGGCTTGGGAAACCAAATGGTAGTGGGGTGAACAGGGGGAAAATGACAGTGAAAAAAATAGCAATGCATTTATTTCTTCTTTTCTCCAACTCGCTCAAACGACCTCGCATGTGTGAACTAACCGCTAAAATAGAACGCTCTTGAGACGATGATCGTAGCAGTGTAACATGAATGAGGTGATTCTTGGTTTTTTATTGGGATTGGGAGGAGAGATGATGGGGGGGGATGGACATGTAGGCATTTCGCCTGCGGTCGATCGAATCGCGAAAGAGAGCGATACTAATGTATGCATCATGATTTTTCAAATGCATGCAAAAACAAGAAACAAAATAATTTGATTTAAATGCAGTCTCTCAAATAATTCAATTTAATATTGTTCGTTATTATTATTATTATTATTATTATTAATGCAACTTTTAAACAACTCGATTTAATTTTAAATGTAACCTTTTAATTATTTTATTTTATTTTAAAAGAAACCTTTTACTTAAACATGAGAAAAAATTTAAAACACGGTCAAATATTTATTAGATCACCCAATTAAACATTAACATCCCAATTTTAAAATCGGGATGCTACAGTAAGTACTCCGTTGGCACAATACTTTAAAATTCTTTTGAATTTTGTCTTGAATCAGACAAAGAATTTGAAGATGTGACGAAGGTTCCATATGCTAGTGCAGTTGGCTGTTTAATGTATGGTGTGGTTTGTATAAGGCCTAATTTGGCGTATGTTGTTGGTCAAGTCAGTAAGTTTATGGTAAAACCAGGAAAGCGATACTGGGAGGCAGTCAAGTGGATATTTAGGTACTTGAGAGGTAAGTCATGGTATTATTTTTGGTAGATAGCAAGGTAATCATTTGGTTGTTGGATATGTAGATTCGGACTATACTAGTGATTTGGATAATAGGAGGTCTACTATAGTTTATATTTTTACTATAGGTGGAGGGTCTATATGTTGTAGTCATTAATTCTGTCTATTGTTGCATTGTCTACAACTGAGGCATAGTACATGGCTGTGGCTAACGTTGTAAAATAAGTGTTATGGCTTGCAGGATTAGTGAAGGAACTATGTGTTGAGCAAGGTGGAGTTCAGTTGCATTGTGATAGTCATGGTGTAATTTATTTGGTCAAGAATCAAGTGTATCATGTTAGGATGAAGTATATTTATGTAAGGTATCAAAGGATCAAGGAGTTGATCAACTTTGGAAAGATTGATTTGATGAAGATGCACACTGATGATAATGATGCGGATATGTTGATCAAGCACGTCACCGCAAACAAGTTTGAGCATTGCTTGGACTTGTTGGGAGTCACAAGTTGCTGAGTAAGAAGGAAACTCCCAGCCCACAGATGTGCGATGAGTGTTAAAGCGCTCTCTTCTGTGTGTTTTCTTCAAGGTGGTGTATTCGCTAAGGTGGAGATTTGTTGTGTATGGCTCATATATAATAAGGTGAAAGGAATGAGGTGCGAGGGAGCCGTAGTTGCGTGGGGTTACGAAATTTTATTGGCTAGGGTGCGGAGGTGAAAACCTCTGCGATATGGATTATGAGTCCGAATTGAACATATAATCAGGATATAAATATATACCATTAAACTCTTGTAATCCTAATAAGAAGAAAAAAAACCTTTGTACGGACAGAGTTACAGCCGTCTTCGCGCCACATGCATCGCCACAAGAGTTGCCCTCCGGAGTTGAGAGCTTTGCAGGCGAGGCCATTGATGGGAGGGAAGAGCAGGTCATGCATACAAACGTTGGATTGTACGAACTGGACGAGTTGCTGCTGCCAGGTGTGATTAGTCGTATGTACTGGGTACTGACGAGTAGATGAAAGACTAAGTCGTCTTGGTCTCCCTATCGCATTTATTCTACGATGTTCTGATGTCTAGCTACTTGATCACATCGCTCTCCAATTGATTTGTCACGCAACTGAACTCCCCCCCTCTTCAGCTGTTCACCATTTTCAGCAAGACACCGCAGGTTTCTTCTCCTCACCAGAGCATCAGTTTCGACCTGTTGTGCAAGGTGAGTATCTATTTTACTAACCTTAACCTCTGCATCTTGATCTGTCATAAGCAGTAGAATTGATGTTTTCCCCCTTTTTCACGAGCAGGGCAATTTGACTAGTGTATCGGCGAGTCCTGATGTCTGAGATAGCTGCATCTGCGGTCGTCGGCGAGACGCTTAGCAGAATCTCCACCTTCCTCATCGACAAGCATGACCAGAAATCAAGTGAGAGAGACAACACGGAGAGGCTGGAGATGGCACACATCAGAATGGAGGCCGCGCTTGAGACGTCCAGCAATTGGCCGGCGGTCACAGACATCTCGCTGCTGCGTTGGCGAAACAAGCTGAAGCGTGCTGCCGAGGAGTGCGACGTTGTTCTGCACAGATGCAAACGCCGTGCCATGGAAGATCAAGAGACAGAACAGAAGGTAAGGCAGTGTTCGTTCCCCAAGAGGATTGCTCATGCCACCAAATCGTTCTTCTCCTCTTTTGCCGGCCACAGGAGCAACGAGTTGATCAACAGCTTGACAGTTCAAAGGTTCGAAAGGTTCGCAGATGGCGCGGGCGAGTTTCTGAAGTTTATGGACTTCGGTAGCATACGCCGGATGAATTACATGCCCCTTGATCCTCTTCTTGGGCACCTTCTTGCAGGCAAAGCTTCGCAGTATGAAATGTCTCAAGGAAGCCAGTACTACTTGGGGCGCGGCCCATGCGTTTCGCAGAGGGAGGATTGGAGGCTGGGGTGATGCTTCGCCACCAAGACCACGAGATGCCCGAGAAGAATTTCACTTTTGGGATTCTGCTACGTGTTTCAGAAAGCATGGACTTGACTGGGATTGTGGCCAAGTGCTTGGAATCGTTTACACCTCATTTCAAGCCCATCGTTGAAAGCGCGAAGCAGGAGCTAACTCGAATAAAGACTCGGGGTTTATATTGCTGCCCGTTTGTTGATTCTACGACCGATCCAGAGTACTGGCAGATTCACTCTTCAGAGACTCGCCGGGCTCGCCCAAACCCACTGTGCTGCAAAGGACACGAGCACAAAGATTGCAGTAGAAGCACTGACATACTGAAACCGTCAGGTGCACTTCCAGAACCAGTGATCAAATTGTTCGTGCAGCGCAATGTCTCGGTGAGTGAGCAGAGAAGGCAGAAGTCATCATCATCTGTTCATGGAGATATAAATAGTTCTGAAGATTTGAGACCCCTGCAGCTTACAGCCGTCTTCGCGCCACATGCATCGCCACAAGAGTTGCCCTCTGGAGTTGAGAGCTTTGCAGTCGAGGCCATTGATGGGAAGGAAGGGCAGGTCATGCATACAAACGTTGGATTGCACGAACTGGACGAGCTGCTGCTGCCAGGTGTGATTAGTCGTCTGTACGATGAGGCTGCAGAAGGATCGGCGTATGAGGTGTTCTGGAGGTCTGGACATGGCGTCGCGTACCTTTGTGTGGAGAAGGCGGGTACGAAGATGGCAAGGTGCAGGCCAACCCAATGGCAGGTTTGAAGCTTGGAGAACAACACTAGGGCTTGAAGGATCCGACAGTATATAAGCCGAGATGAAAATGGGAAAAGAAGATATACAAACTGAGAAATTATTCTCCAAATTCGTTTTTGTTCTAATCTGTTGTTTTTATTATTTATCAATTCTTTGATTGCTTTCAACCTTCAATGGAATTAATTGAAGGATTGCGCTGGGTCTTACATCGGGTCTGATCGCCGACACGGCTCTGTCCATCCTCGTCGACTGCTTCGGCCACTAGCTAGATCATCTTCACGATCTAATTTCTTCGAGTGCAATATTTATACATGTCTATGTATGTATCGCTACAATAGAGCCAACGAGATGTATACACATGCATGTATGAGATATTTGGGAGCCTCAATACACGAGTATGATTTTGGCTCTTTCTCTGATTGGCATGCGTTGGCTCCTCTACTACGATTTTGAGCTCTTTGTTGCGTTGACTTTGACAGAGATATATACAAATTTGTATCGGTCCAATTCATCACCAGTAATTCATTTCCATAGCTGATTTTGGCAACTTGCTTGCAGCTCGAAAAAAATCCTCAAGCACAAAAATAAAAGGTGAAGTGACAGGAAAAAAACACTTTGGAACAAGACTAAAAGCCCAAGAAAGCCCACACGTACACTGCACAAGCCCAAACGGGCCCAAAATATCGCAGACGCGAAAACCCTTGGCGGCAAGAATCCCTACATACCCCCGAGAATTCGCGCTTCGTCTCCCCCAAAATTTCCCAATTTCCTTTCCCCTCTCCCTCTCCATTCCCGGCTTCCAGCGCTGAGAGCCGCCGCCGCCGCCCATGGCTTCCTCCTCGGAGAAAGTAGAGGTGCCCCGAGACGAGCACCACGACCCGCCGCCGCCGAATCCTAGCAAGGAGGCTGGCGGCGAGGAGGTGGGTGACGGGGAGGACGAGAAAACCCTAGAGCGGGCGCAGGAGCTGTTCGACAAGGGGTCCAAGGCCATCGAGGAGGGGGACTTCGTTGACGCCGTTGACTGCCTCAGTCGCGCCCTCGAGATCAGGTTAGGGTTCCTCCCTTCCACCCGCCGCTCCTACTCCCACTCTGCCTGTTTCAAGCGCTTCCGCATATAGACGGATTGTAGGGAAAAGAAACTTCTAATTAGTTCAGTCCTCTTTTGGATTTGCTGGTGGTTTCATGTGTATGTTGGAAGATGAGTTTAGTAGGGTTTAAGACTTAAAGAGGTTCTACAGTAAGGTGGTTACCAAGTGTAGTGTTTAGGTTTCTTTTGTTTAGTGGCGAGCGCAATGGAGTGGGTTGGTGTTTTGAGGGATTAGTGAGTTTTCCGATTAGCCTAGTGTTATTCGATAGCAATAATTGGGAGTTGCGATATTTTGTTATGATGCGTGGATTGTGATGATCATCAAATCGAAGTGCAGTTTCTTCAGGGAAGGTGTTACCCTTTTTTGAGAAATATGTATATGTGCCGCTGGCTAGTTGTAAATATCTCATCACTGTGCAGTTTATTTATATGCTACTTCATAATTGTACTTCATGTTCTGTACGAGCACTAGTGAATTGTTAATTGTAATGAGAGTAAATCAACAGTGAACATAGTTAGGACCTTGTATTACCAACACTGTTGATGATATTTGTGTAGCAATCAGTTTTGAATGTGATGTTCTATCTCTGCTTACATTATCTCTCATTGAACTTATGCTATAACATTAACGCCTTTGTTGGCTGGCTGACAAATTTATGCCTTTGCTGTCACCTAGGGCTGCACATTATGGAGAACTTGCTCTGGAGTGTGCTAGCACGTATTACAAATATGGATGTGCCTTGCTATACAAAGCTCAGGAGGAGACCGATCCTTTGGGAAATGTTCCCAAGAGTGCACCAAATGAAGAATCAGTGAAGAGTACAATCAGCAAAGATGATAGTGGAAGCTCAAAGGCCTCTGGTAGCAATGTTGAGGATGCTCTATCTTCGGAGAAAGGTGATACTGAAGAAGGTATATCGAAAGGTGATACTGAAGAAGGTATATTGTTATCCCATTACCCCATACAGTCATATACACTGAAAGACGTTATTATTCTCTGTATTTATATAATTGATAACATTCTGCTGAGTGTGACCCTTTTTCTCTTCCTCTGTTCATACCTGCTAAAGAGTATACAGAATAAACTGCTAATCAGTAATGTACTCCTGCATTTGCAAAGTAATAGTCTTGTTTGGAACTTGGAGGTGTTCGGACTTTATCTATTTAAATCTCATTGTTTTTCCATATGATACCATTTCAGCTAAGTAGTTTTGTTAATTGTTCTTAAGGTGCAATGAAATTTTGTGCTATAGATAGTTGATGATTTCTGGGACAACAGAAAAAGGCTTTCATTGCTCATACAGAAGCTTGTTTATGGACTTGTACACTTGGAATGCCAATGCCAGATTATGTGGATCTCTGAAGCACTGACTTCATTTTTGTATCTTGCAATTAGCTGTCTAACCAGTGTACTTGCATGGGCTAACTTTTACAAACATACAAGGTCCTCCTTTTTTTTTGCAATTATGTGTTATAAAAACTATGCAATGATGTAAATAGTTGTTGTCTCGCATCATAGTTACCGGATTCGCTATAAAACCCTGCGAATCGCGAACCGGATTCGTCGAACTCGAACCGGTCTATGGTACGGGGTTCATGTTCGTAGTGGAAATTGGAAGAAAAAGTGGCGAACTACGAACACGAATTCCTTATCGCGACTCGGACGAACCGCGTTTCTGATAACTATGCCTCACATTTCCATCAGAATTCTAACTAATTTTTTTTTTGAATGCATCAACTTATTGATCAACGTTCACCTTATATTGATTGAGTTGGATCATTTACGCATTTATATGGCATCTAATTGCTTTCTGTTGCTGATTGCTAAAATTTTTTCGATGAATAGTTCAATACTATAAGTATTTGATGGTCATGTTCCATGTCTTTCTGCCACGGTAAATACTGATATAGCAATTGATTAGGGCAAAACTCAAATGGCAAAGATCAGGAGGATGGGGATGGTGACAGTGACAAGGATGATGATGATGAGATGGGAGGAGATGAAGATGATTCTGATTTGGATCTTGCCTGGAAAATGTTGGATATTGCAAGGGCAATTGTTGAGAAGAGCTCAGACAACAATATGGAGAAAGTAAAAATCTTTTCTGCTCTGGCTGAAGTCTCCATGGAAAGAGGTAGTCTCAATTATCTTAATTACTCACCTGCATTTAATTGTTGAATGGTAATCCTGATACTCATGGTCCCACATTTGATTTGCAGAGGACATAGACAACTCACTCGGTGACTACTTCAAAGCTTTAGCCATCTTGGAGCATTTGGTTGAGCCTGACCATCGTCGAATTGTTGAGCTGTATCCTTTTGTGTAGTAATAATAGTGTCAATTGTCTGCCATATAATAGTATAGAGCAGCATATTAGCGGCCCAAATGCTGCGGTGCTTGCATCCTTCTGGGGGTGTATCTCTGAGGTTTGAGGGACACATTGTTAAACTGGAGACTTAGTTGGCTAAAGGTCTGCTTTTTATATTGTTATTTATGCATGATTTAAAAAAAAAAGTGTTGACTCAAAACTTGCACGGGTACCTTCGGTTATGTAAATGCACATCCTAGTGTACATGTGAGGATGAACTGTGATCACCGTAGAAAAATTCAGATAATGCTGGTATCTTGTATATTTCAGTTGATCTTCCTTTGTAAATTGCCTTAATTCAGTCCTAGAAACTTCCGCATATGCTTGGTCTTTGAGCTGGCATCCAAGATTGGAGATGCTATCCCATATTGTGCAAAGGCTATTTCATTATGCAAGTCACGTATACATAGCCTAAAAAATGCCAAGGATGTGTTGTTGGCTGGTAAAGATGACAATGCATCTGCTGTTGAAGGAGGCTCAGAAAAATCTGCTCTAGAAGATGAGATAGAGTTGCTTACTGGCATATTGACTGAACTCGAGAAGAAGGTAAATAATCTCGATTTTGTTCATGCGAATGCACTGCTCATGTTGCCCTTTCCTTTCATGAACCTACCTAGTACCGCATGAATGAAGAAGACAATTTTTCTTGCATTTAAGGAACAATTACATCTCTGAATTGTTTGGATTCAGCTTGAAGACCTGGAGCAAGCAATGTCAACCCCAAGCTCTGCTATAGATGAGATTATGAAGAGGATTGCCTCAAAGGCAAGTGGTGAGCAGAATGTTGCCAATGCCGTGCCAAGAGCTGCATCTTTGACTTCTTCACAGATGGCTGGATCAAGCAACGGCTTTGATTCCTCAACAATGTCTACAGCAGCAACAACCGGAAGTACTGGAAGCACTGTAACCGACCTTGGGGTTGTAGGCAGGGGCATCAAACGAGCTAATATCAAGCCGATCTCTGCTGAACCTTCCCCCAAGAGGCTTGCAGAGGATTCACAATCTATAAAAGGTGATAGCAGCAACAACTCGGATATTCATCTCACAGCACAAGATGGCGATGATTCTGTATCAAAGTAGACCTAGTGTTAGTAACTTGCTGGAACCTGTTTGCTGCTTATTTGGTCCAGTTTTTCTTAATGTAAACTGCCGCGTGCCTATTTTATGAGTTTTGCTATAAGTTTTTCAAGACCTACTATTATTGTACTTTCTTGTATTTGTGTGTTTGGGTTTTGTTCTAGCTTTCGTCCATCCATCCTTTCAAAAATCAGGAGACATGAATCTTTTCATTAAAAGCATAAACAAAAAAAAAGGAACGAAGAGCTCATTTTAAGGCCTAATTCTAAACAAAAAATATATATTATTTTCTATTTTAGTAATTAAAAATTTTAAACCGTGGTATCTAATTTTAAATTTGGCATAAGCTCCAAATTCTGAGGTACAGCCCTAAAATTAGAAGAAAATTTGCTGGGAAAGATCCTTCCAATCGGTTATTGATTGCTCCTCGATTAACTAAATCAAGGGTTGAGGTGAGACCCTCTCCGTCGCATTTTCTTCCCCTGGAACTGGGCTACAACTACAGTAGGTCGAAGCAGAGCAGTACACGCCATGAGTCGGCTGAAACGTGTACAGGATAGAGGTAAAAGAATCGCGGAGTGGAGTAGCGGCAGGCGGAGAGACTAGAGTGCAAACTCCAATCCAACGGTCCAACCCTTCTTCGTCTTCCACCCACTCCGCCACTCGCGTCGCGACTCGCTAGTCGCTCGCGCCCCACCCAACCCCCTAAGCAACACGATCGATGGCGACGCAGCCTCCGCCGCAACGCCGCCGCCACTCGCCCCCGGCGCTGGTCGACGACATCATTGCCGAGATCCTCCTCCGCCTCCCGCCGGACGACCCCGCGCGCCTCATCCGCTTCTCCCTCGTCTGCAAGTCCTGGCGCCGCCTCCTCATCGACCCCGCCTTCCTCCGCCGCTTCCGCGCGTTCCACCGGACGCCTCCCATGCTGGGATTCCTCTGCAACCTTCACGATCCAGTCATCGCCCGCTTCTTCCCCACCACAGCCTTCCGTCCGCCCAATCGCGACCACCGCGGCTTGTTCGCGCTCGACTCCCGCCACGGCCGCGTCCTCTTCCACACACTCCTCTCGGTCTCCGACGGACTCATGGACCTCATCGTATGGGATCCCATCACCGGCGGCCAGTGGGGACTGCACATGCCGGGGATCTGGCTCAACTGCCGCGAATGGAACGCGGCAGTGCTCTGCGCCGCTGGCGGCTGCGACCACCTCGACTGCCACGGCGGCCCCTTCCGCGTGGTATTCGTGTGCACCGACGACGAGTGGGTCACGTTCGCCCGCGTCTACTCATCGGAGGCTGCTACGTGGAGCGGCAAGACCTCCATCGAGCACCACGATGCCACCGTCGGCGTCGACACGGATACTAGCGTCCTCGTGGGAAAAACACTCTACTTCCCCTGTAACCCGAGCACCAGAATCGTGGAGTACGACTTGGACAAGCGGGGGCTGTCAATGATTGACCCGCCGTTCGCGTACGGGATGGGCAAAGTACTCATGGCGGCGGAGGGCGGCGGGCTGGGACTCGCCGGCGTGCGAGGTTCCAGTCTCTACCTGCTGTCGAGGGAGGCCACCGGTCCCAAGGGAGCTATGGCATGGGCACAGCGCAGGGTCATCGAGCTCGAGCCTCTGCTCCCCGTTCGTGCCCTCGGGACCAGTCCTTTTGTGATTGGCTTCGCGGATGGCGTCGGTGTCATTTTCCTTGAGACAGGTGATGGCATCTTCACGATTGAGCTCAAGTCAGGCCGAGTCAAGAAGGTATACAGGAGGGGAAGAAGCTTCGAAAAAGTCATTCCCTACATGAGCTTCTACACTCCAGGTAGTAATTTAAGTTGCCTCGTGCCAACCTTTAACCATGTTCAGCTTTTATATGCTGTTTGCCTAGTTGTGATTCGCGAATAATTAGTCAGGCTGTAAGTAATGGTTCAGTTAGCCACATTAAAGTGCGGATGATGCTATCTGTGCTCAAGAACGAGTTTGTTAAATTGGAAGATTGCAATGGGGACTACATGCACCGATTTTGAGTCACTCCTACCAAATTTTGGTTTGGTTCAACTTGTTAATAACCATTCTTGAAATCGGCTAGATATAACTAGAACTTGTTGGTCCACTGTTCTGCTATCTCCTTTGTGACCAATCTGAAGGACAAGTCCCAAACCCGATCTTGTAAATGTTTAAAATTTCATACCTCATAGGTTTGAATGTTGAGCTATAGCATGGTTATAATATTTATCAATTGTATCTTTTCAGATCATGCTACGGGCATATTGTCACCGCCATGAGGACGCAGTGATCCATCCATTAACACGAACCTGCTGCTGTTGGCTTCTTACAGAGCTGATGCTTCAAGTGTTTTGTTTTCAGTTGGGCAGTTTAAACAAGAAACGAGTTAAGTAATCATGGAAATTTAGTAAGTTTTTTTTCCCAGTTGGGAAGTTTAAGTAAGAAAAGAGTAAAGACATCATGGCTTACTAGTATTGTCTCTGCTCGTTGAAATTTTTTGCGGTCGTGGTCCCAGATCTATGTGTGAGATTTACATTTATGCTTTTTTTAGTAAAGGGTTATTTCATGCTTGGCAAACCCACATGGATTTGATATATGAATCTGTGTGGTTTAGTTTTAGTTTGATTTCTTGAACGAGATTGTGTGTACATAGTAGTTTCAGCCTATTCATGCATACACTTGGAACTGAAAATATTTGAGATGCAGTTCAATTTCAGTACACTAGGTTGCCCATATAGTGAATAAACTGGATAATATCCTAAACAAACATGGAAGTGAAATCTGGAGCTAAAAACTTTGGGGAATATTTTTTTGACGGGCTACAACAATATGGTGGTGAGTTGCATTAAGGTTAACAGCTATCATGTGGATCTCATATTCGTGTAGAAGTTCTATAAGATTGTGAGAGTGAACCCTGGACACTTGTTTGCCGGACAAAGATACTGCATATGATGTATTATGAAACAGCTACTGGGAACCTGGAATCCTCGCTGGAGGCGTCACACCTCCTTCCCCGACGAGTTTTGCTACTTGCCATCGTCCATGTGCCTCCTCTTCCTCCCGGTAGGCTTTTGTTGCATGTGTTTTCTCAAATTGTTGCAGCATCCCTCCTCCATTGTTGCATGAAGTGTTTTAATTTGCTGCAATTTGTCAATTTGAAATCTTGTAGCAACAAGTTTTTTGTTGCATACGGGGCGAGGATTGTTGTATCAGAGTTTTTTTTTTGTTGCAATAGGTTGTTGGTTTTGTTGCAACGGAGCAGGGGTTTTTTTTAGCAAAAATAGATATTTGTTGTTGCGCCGCTGTAAATTTGTCGCACACATAGTGATCATACGGGGCGAGGATTGTTGTATCAGAGTTTTTTTTTTGTTGCAATAGGTTGTTGGTTTTGTTGCAACGGAGCAGGGGTTTTTTTTAGCAAAAATAGATATTTGTTGTTGCGCCGCTGTAAATTTGTCGCATACATAGTGATCTCTCGTTGCATCGCGCATATTTGTTCCGAATGTTGACTTAAATTGTTGCATATGTTACCTGAAGATGTTTCGTCAGAGCATACATACGCTAGTTCTACCCTTTAAACAATACATTTGATCAAAATTAACAGGGTTTAACTGCACACATTTTAGAGCGTCATTCTTTAGCGACCGAAAGTATATAGATCGCATCCCTTATCATGGATTAAAATTTGCTCCTTTTCACCTCCAGCCATTAATGAGTCGATCTATTTGTTCCTTTATTTCACCTGCAGCCATTAATGAGTCTGTCTAGTTGATGAAGCTAAGATGGAGATGACTATAGTTGAACCTATTAAGTTCGGTGAGTCGGATCGACGGAAATGACCATTCTTCAGTTGAAGAACGATACTGACGAGTGACAAAAGCCTCGAAAGAACACCTTCCCAAGCAGACCTGGATAAAGCTTGCGGGCAACTCTTCCGGTCATGCTGAAGAATCACCCTCTACTGCTTGTGTACACTAAAGGCGTGTGCTTTTATCTAGCCACAAGTTAATGTTGGAGTTAGCTCAAATAATATTCTTTATAAATCCTAAAAAATTATAAAAGCTCACTCATGTATGGCGAAAGATTATAAATTTAATACCATATTGCTAGCCTAGGTAGGAGGAGGCTAACTTATAAAGGGAGGTTAGTCAACAGGTCATGTTTTTTTTGTGAAGTGAGCAACTTATAAGGTCATGTTAGTCAACATGTCACTCATGCACGGTGAAAGGTGATAAGTTTAATACCATATTGCTAGTGGAAGTAAGAAAAAAAAATTACATGTAGCCAGGAGGAGATCAACTTATAAGGTGGGGTTGGTCTTACCTACTTGAAGTAAGCAAAAGAAGACTACACACGTGTTCGCTCGATCGTCACCTCCAAAGCAAAAGAACGGTTCAAACCGAACATTTTGAATCCCATTAATCTTACAAGGCTATTATGGCACGCATTAATTGTGTATCCGAGAGAGAACTAGAATTGCAGTCCTGTTCTTTTGTGTTGCGCTACCTTGGCTACTTCATCCCTATGTCAGCGTGCATCGTCGCAGGGAGAGCAGTGCGTCTCCGAAGCCGACGTCCCTCGTGATGTTGTACGGGTTGTGGCGAATTAGGTTTTTGGGAAGCGTTCGAGCTACTGCTCATGGCTTCTTCCGTTATCTGCCATATTCTTCGCATCAGACTCTACCGCGACCTTCGTCGGAACGATTCCTATAAGTCACGGTGAAACCACTTGATATGGCTAAGTCTTGCTTCCTAAAAATTGGTCAGGTGATAATGATGATTTCTATATCTATTAGTAGTGTTCTTGTTCTAGGTTTTGCCTTGTTAACTTGTTAACATGTGTGTGTGTATGAGATATGTGTATTTGAATTGATGATCATGTTATTGTTCGTAGTTACAAATATGTCTGTTGTTACATCAATTATTGTTTAAAATTAAAATAATCACAACAGTGGGAGTTTACCTTCTCCAGCTCTTTGGTTAGGTCCTGTTTCCAACCACACAGGGCGATTTTTGCTACCCCAGCTTCGTCCGCGTCGTCGAGTCTTTGATTGACGCGGGGGTTGTGCCAATGCCTCAGTACAGCTGGGGATCAGCCATCCTTTGTGCTACATACCAGGGGTTGTGTGACGCATCGCAGCGCGGCACCGATGGTACCACAAGCTTGGCCGTCTGTTGCGTGCTCCTGCAGCTGTGGAGTTACGACCACTTCCCTGTTGGGCAGTCGTCCATCGAGAGAGCGGTGCACTCGTTCCCTGTTCCGTATGACCAGATAGACGGTATCACCATGGGCTTACGGTGGACTGCTAGTTGTCTGCACTGGGCCAACGAAAGACCGATGTGCTACTCGTTGTACCACAATGAGTTCGAGTCGTTGCACGAGAGCGATATCATATGGAACCCATGGTATCCATAGTTTGTGTGCACGGTAGCGTCGCACGGACTATCCGTGCAATGCATCCGGGATGTACGACTGTGGAAGACGGGCTGCCACTTGGTGTTCACACATATGATGGAGCCTTACGCGGTGTAGCGCGTAATGCGACAGATTGGTGCACACCAGGTCGTGCCCCCCGTACGGCAGGGCCCTGCTGCGAGCTGTAAAGCTGTGAGTCAAATTTCATCCAAGTAATGTTTACAACTCTTACGTCTTTTTTTTCTAACATCAATCCTTCCGGAAAATGCAGGCAATCGAGGCAAGGTGGGCATATTCAGGACTGGCGCCCGGTCCAGCACGAGCGGACTACGACATAGACAGAGAGGGCGCACTTGGATGTCTTGCATGCGCTGTGTTCATACGACCCTGAGACATACAGTGCGTACATGGAGTGGTACATGCCACGGACGCGCGCAAGACTCACCATTCCTCCACCGGAGCGCCTGGAGGAGGTGACAGAGGAGACGCACCAGCAGTGCCTCCGTCGCTCGTACGATCGTTACAGCGCTTCGCGGCGTGATAACACCATAAGACACTTGCAACCTTTGGTCGTTTCATTGACGATATTCGTACTCTTCGCTAATGAACCTGTTATGTATGTCACTACAGTTGGAGCAGGCGCACGCATCTTAAGCGCATTGGAGACCGCCATCCACAACTCAGACACAACACCGATGGGATATCAAAAAAATTTGAAGTACATCTCGGCGCAGTCGAAGAAGCTGATAAAGAACTTGAGTTGTGGTCGTTCGATGGACGACGTCCTGTGAATCGGGCACCAAGTGGGAGGGCGTGCTCACCCGCTAGGTCTCCACGGCCTAACGAGTCCGGCCGACGTCTTAGCGTTCCCCGTCGGTCATCTGCGGTCTAGGTTGGCGGGAAGGTAAGTTATGTACAAATCTACGCTCTGTTTTTTTTTGTTATGTCTTACGTTTCGCTAGCATCATGTCGTTCTTCCGCCGTAGGTCCGTCGGGATGAATCACTTCTGTCGTCCGCACCCGGTACACAGACCGACGCTCCCTCTGGGTCATCTGCACTGCACATCCGGGAGGTACGAGGTTCTCAGTTTACGTCCAGAGTGTTAATTTGTACTAACATCGTTCCGTCTTGCAGCCTTTAGTTGGCCATGGGGGTGACGACTATGGCGATGATGCCCAGTTCACGTCGACCGATGATGAGGATACGGGCTTCCCAGCTCCTGGCAGGGAGTAGTACACGGCGTCAGGGTGTGGACAATGACAGTCAGGGTTTGGAGCGTACGCAGGGCAGAGCTCCTTTGGGTTCGCTGCCCCACCATACGTTCAATGCCATAGCTCCTTTGGGTACGTGGGAACCCCGTACGTCCAAGGACAGAGCTCATCTACGCAACCAGAGTTGCAGGCATCGTACTCCGGGAGTGATTTTATAAACTCCGTCGTTAATGAATTCTTCGGAGGTGTCCCCTAGTTCGGCATGCCTCATCATGACGACATGTACGCCTACCAGGCTCTGCTAGGCCAGAGTCAACCTACTGGTCCACCTGCGCCCACTCAACAGTCTCTGTACCCCCTCTGAACCGATACGCGCTCTTCGGACCAGTGGACGTATTCCACGGGGTATGCTCAACGCAAGACCAGGCCGCGCACGCGGATGCAGCCGCAGCAGGCAGAGAGTAGTGGCTTAGAAGAGTGAGTCATATTGTATCCCATGTTATGCGATTATGTTTTGGTATATTCGTATTTATATTTTGTTTTGCTATATTTGTACGTGTATTTTGGTTGTTGTGTGTACTCCTGCGCCATATTGTATATCGACATCTCCAATGGAGTTGCAATGCAAAAAAAAATTCATACATTCCAAGTCACATGAAATCATGAAACCCTAATTTCCGAAACCTAAAATCTAAATTTTCGCAATCTAAATCCTAAATTTTAGAGTACATATCAAATTGTCCAAATAGGACACAATTAAGTCAACTGCCTGAGGAGCCTTTAAAATAAAGTTCATAATTTTAGAGCTCAATTTTGACATTTACAAATTCGTACAAACGGGACACTTATATGAAATTGCGAGAAAAATTCTTTAACGAATAAAATTATGAAAAATTTACACAAGCAAGTACACTATATTGGGAGACTCCGCATAAAATTTCATAATTTTTTGAATTCATTTGCTATTTTTTAAAATTCGTACGACAGCCGCAATCAGTAACCCTACTTTTAACAAAAACCCTACTTTTTTTTAAAAAAAAAAACTGACACGTGGCAGGCCGAGGACGTTGCCGTGCGGCAACGGCTTGCGTGGCGGCGGGGCTGGCCAGGGGAGGCGACATGGCGGCGGGAGGCACGTTACCGCACTGCAGCGGGCTGGCGTGGCGCGTGGGGAGGGTTTGCCGCACGGTGGTCGTGCGTCAACAGTGCTATATCTGTAAATTCTCCGGAGGTAGTCAACCATGCAAATACCACGTGAAAAGGTGCTAGAGTCGCCAAAAAATCATTTGTAGCATTCAGTTAGTTGCTGTTAGCGCAAAGTTATTTAATTACTCAATTCAGCTGATCAACAGTGACTCCTGCTGCATGAATCAAGTAAAGCATAAGTAACCAGTTACCTGTTATTTTCCAAGCTGCTGCGAGTACAAACCAAAGAAAATCTTAAGTAAAGAAACTGGAAAGGAAATTGAACGTATGCATTTTGTTGATGAAATCATGGACCGCTTGTTCTTTGATTTCCCTCTGTTTTGTTATATTTGTCAGGTTATCTGTGCAGTACTTAGTTTTACTGCTGCTCCTCACAACCTGCACCGTATATTGGGAGCTCGGTTAGAGGGGCTAGTAAGAATGACCAAAAAATGGTAATGGCTAGACTAGCTGCTGCTTGCTGGTCAAGGCCAGAAACAAGGCATGTTTTCAGAAATTGTCACTAGCTGATCCTAAGAGTGTTCGTTTACTCCATTTGCCACTTGATAACCTACTGGTAACTGATTTAACCACAGGTAAACAAGCTGCTGTTGGAGGATGGGGCGAGGAGACTGTCACTTGCTGCACCTAAAATCCCTTGGCGCATGGACTCACTCAGCTGAGGCCATATCAGAGAAAAGCACTGCAAAAACAAAAAAAAAGATGCTGCTTTCAAGTTATGGTGTCTATATCTCCAGTCCTTCGTAGTCTACTGTTGCTAAAGTATTCTTGTTTTGTTTTTACATTTTCGATACTCCGTTGGTCTGGGAAAAGTCGATGGTGATGCTATTGTCTCTGGCCGTTGCCTTTGCGCCAGGTTTTCACAATGCGATAACTCAAAACTCGCTGTTTCTGCAAGAATTGAGTGACCACTATCTACGTTGTGTGATCTTATATCATTTTGGTTGAGTTCCAACTTGCAAAGGACCGTTTTGAAATTGCCAATATATTCCTGGAAAGTCGACACAAGATGTTTCTATACCCTGTTCCATCAATACTCATCTGTTGATCTGTATACAAGTAGCTAGATAAAAGTTTGTGCCATTTTCTATTTGCCATCAGTAGAGATTTACGTGATTACTAGGTGTTTGCAGCATTGGCTTACAGTTAGTTGCCGTTATCTACTACTATCTACTCGTCCGGTAGATCACCAGTGGCTCCCTGCCTCTTTTACTAGTGCATTTTTTACGTACCTTCCTAACACTCTATATCCAATTCCATTGTCTGCTGTAATGTGCGTCTCATATTTGCAGCATTTTGCCGCGAATCTGGAGGTTGGTAGGAACCATTTTGCAGGTTCTTGTGGGCGTGTAGACTCGCTGCTTTTTTAGCAAGACTCGTCTGCATCGCGAGAGACACATTTTGCCCCACCCAATACATCCAGTAGTCGCATTCAGCTAGCATTCCATCCCTCTTAATAAGTGGTTCAGCCTTCCGCTGCTTGTCAAATTACTGAAATATTAAGCCCTCGACCTGTCGCTGCATGGAGCTACTTTTGAGCTGCTGCTAGGGGTGGCAAAAAAGCTCGCGGCTCACGAGGCCGAGCTCGAGCTTTTTCGAGTCAGCCGAGCCGGGTGAAGTTCCAGCCGAGTCATATAATCAAGATGATTGAATTTTGAATTGATGATAAATGACATATAATCATTTTATTCTACCGAGCTCGAACGAGTTTTTCGCTGAATGAGTTTTTCGAGCTTCGAGCTTTTTCGAGCCTCGAGCCTGGGCGAGCTTGGCTCGAGCCGACTCGGCTCGGCTCGTTTCCAACCCTAGCTGCTGCCCAGGCCTCATGTTCCATCAGTCATCAGCGCCTCCTCAGCAAACAGAAAACCTGCGCATGGATTTTTCATTCATGTGACTGTTCAGCAAAGTAGCAACAAGCCAACATTTGTGCAACTCCTTCAAGCTTAAGCATGCAGGAATTAACGCATTTCCATGAGACCCTGTTCTGTGATCACGGAGCTGCGAATCCTAAACACATTTACAGATAGGCTATGACACTGACAACTATACCTGATGGTAACGTTCAATATTCAGTATCTATAGCTGGCCATTGGAAGAGTTCTTTTACTGTCAATTTAATACGGGTTGTTCATTCTTTTTTTATATAATAGTTCATATTAGTTATGATTTAGTTGTATCTGGTAGTACGAGTAGTAGAATTTTAAAAGAGGTAGGATTGTAATTGCTCGTGTGGGAATTACATGACACAACAATATCATCACGAAAAAAATATAATTATTTTAAAAAAATTCTATTATGTCATTAACAAATCAGTAATTATATTCAATTTATATTATCATCGTATACTTACCGGTAAAATATACCGTAAAATTTCTCAGCCGAAAAACCCTACCCTACCGCCGGATTCCATGTTAGCTCCCCTTATCTTTTTGCACCATGTGCATACCACAGGAAGTAGAAATACAACACGTGGTTTTTCCCTTCTATTTCCTTTATGTAAAGAGATCTATGGCTAGTATGATAGCATCTAACCACTTTATTCGGGTTGCATTTATTCATTCATTCATTCATGCACTGTCGTATACGCTTGTGCCCCCCCCCTTTCATTTATGGGCGGCCTCAGCTTTCCAGGCTGGGGGTGGCGCCCCTCGACTCGATCGATGCACCCGAAAGAAACCAAAATAATGCAAGTTGCAGTGCACCTGTGCAAGGGCAGGTACCACCCCATGGGCCCTAGCTGAGCTCAATGGGCCCAGGCCAGTGTCTCTCCCTTGGACTCCTCGATCGCTCCAAATCCAAGCAAAAGCACACTGCCTGATTTAGGGCCTGGGCTTTCAAACCTGCTTTTGCTTTTATAAAAGCCAAAAGTCAACCAAAGAGGTAAAAAGCCATATGCTGCTTTTTAAAAGCATTTTCACTTTAGACAACATCAAAAGCACTCTCTCCCTCGCTTTCAAGATTTTTGGGGTAAAATTACCCACCGCCACCATTTATGAGGGTAACGCTTTTTTTTCGCCATCTATTTGAGACAAACCAAAGGGTCCGCTCCTCCCGCATACCGTCTCCATTGGCGCCTTCGTGCTTGTCGTCTGTCTTCCCTTGGCTGCGGCCACGGCCGTCATCGCCGACCGTCGCCCGGTCGCCCGCCCGCCACCCGCCCGGACGGTCGCAAACGACTCCGATAGCCGCACCTTCGTCGTCGCCGGCACCACACCCACTCATCGCAAGCCCGGTGACAAATCGCGGCGTCATCTGAAGGTATCACATCATAGCCTATCTTTCGGGTGACTTCGTTAATTCATTCACCGGCGGGGTAGTGGTTGATCATGAAAATTTCATAAAAACGTGATTAATATCAAGATCAAGAATACAGTTTCACACAGACCCACAGACCCACAGACCTTTAGGGGCATTACAGGTATTTCTTACACAGCCTACAGTTTCACAGCTGCTCTAACCAAACGGTCTTCTGCTTTTCCATACCGCTTTCTCACACTGCTTTCCACACCCGACTCACTCACGACTTTTTCAAAAGCCACAGCCCAACCAAACACACCCTTAGACCATGCTTTTGCACGATGATTAGGAGCACCAAACCCTAATCTTATCAGCTGATCTGCTTGATCAATGAGCTAGTGCATTTTTTTTAAAAAAATTAAAATTTAAAAAAGTTCGAAAATGAGCTGGTGCTTCGTTGATTGGCTTAATTGGTTTGCTTGAGATTTCACACGGCTGAACTAAGTAAAACGTTAAAACTGAAATCTATCGACGGTGTCGTTTACTCACCTGGGATCGGTGTAATGTTAATTGTCAGACACTGGGGCGGCATGAAAAACACGTTTGTACTTCACAGTGACAGAACTGGACGGGCATGGTTATTTTAACGGAGCTCTTCAAGTACAGTCGGTGTGGGTGTGGGTGTGGGTGTGCAAAATAACATAATGCAGGCGGGTAAACTCGAGTGCATGCGATGCACGCGTCCTCGGGAATAGTGCTGCTTTCAGATCGAGCTAACTTGCAGCATTTTTTGGATCGAACATGTACTGCTATTTGATTCCAAGGGGGGAAAAGGAGGTACCAGATTAGGCAGCAATGAGGCAAATCTACAATCAGTGAAAATAATCGGGTTATTGGACCAAAACGGTGCACCAGATGAACCAGTTTGGCCAACCAACTAGGAAGAGGGTCCTTTAATTGTGCTTTATAGTAATACTTTTTTTGGTTCAACTTATCCCGTTCGATTCTTCTCTCTCTCTTCACACACACACACACACAAAAACAGCCTTCGATTATCGATGATATATCCTTGAGGCGCAATCATCCGTATGTTTTTCCCCCAAAGTCAGGAGGAATCTCGACTGCTCGCCCTAGAGAGCTGCACGTGTCACAAATGATGTACCAGCAAGTCTATTAGTTACACGCATCTGGTCACGGTAGTGTTCTTTTGGATTTGGTTGGTGCAATGCACAGTAGCTAGTGCAGTAGTACGGGTTCGAGTATAATAAGCTGTACGTTGTAACACGAGTCGTCGCTGAGCGAATAATTAGGCGGCAGAGAAAGGACAGGGACAGATATATTAACGGACGGGAATTCGTTATTTTACCCGGCTTTCGATGGCAATATAGTATATACATTTCTTCTCGAAGTAATCAGTAATTCAACCTTTTTTTTAAGTTGAGATGTTTGAATATATATCACCATGGATAATTTTACTAACCATCATCCATGTCTGTCGCCTCCTCTCCCCGACCACCTATCTCTCACCCTCCTTGATGCCATCTTTCTCCCACTCTCGCTTTCCCTGTTGCTCTCTCCCTGCCTCTTCGCCCTGTCCTCTTCGAGCGCTGCTGTCAACCCGGTCAGATTCGGCTCGCCAGTGTTTGGATCCGATCAGATCTAGACTCCAGCGAGCATGATCTAGCTGGATCGAGCGGGTCTTCCCGTGTTCGTCGCCATCGCCGAGCGTCTGTCGTTGTTGCGTCCAATGGACGCCGTCGCCGAGCCGTTCACCCTCATGTCCTCTGGTCACTGTCGCCGAAGAAGGAGGAGCAGGAAGAATCTACCAGCGAGGCCACGCGGGGCGTACGTACCCACTGCCTATTAGGTCCGTAGCCATAATCGCTCGTCGACGTCGGAGAAGAACGGGAAATGTGTATCGAAGAAGAACAGTGAGGTGAGGGAGAATAGGAGGATTTGGGAGGAAGAGGTGAGTGGTTTTAAGATAACCAATTCAATTATAATAGTGATATATCCTTAAACATCCTCTCAACAAAGAGGAACAAATTATCAATTCCCTTAAGAATAAAGGTACATACTAGATTGCAATATAAAGACGAGTAAACAATAAGTTCCACCTCCATGGACGGCCGGAGATCCCACTTCCCTGCTCCGGTCGACGAACCAAGCGACAGGATCCACCTGCACTGCGCGCTCTTAATTCGCGCGCTTCGCAGCCCATGGAACGTTCTATCGATTTGATCGTAAATTGGCCACTTGGTGTGTGTTAGTGTTACAATCATCGATCGCGCACGCGTTATCTATGTACGTGGCGAAACATTGTGCGCGCAACATGCTTGCATGTCCATCGCCTCCCCTGGAAAGAAGGGGAAAAAGATGCATGCATGTACAATGGATATCTGGTCCGAGTCCGATCAACATTATTGGCTGGGTGCATGCAGTGGGTCGGAGTCGGACCCGGACCCGAACCCGGACCCAGACCCAGAGTCCCACACATACACAGCGCACCCCGCGCAGCGCGAGAGAGGAGGAGCCATGCGAGTCTCGGGGTCCCACCAACCCCAGCCTGCCCTGCCTCCTCTCGTCCCGTGGTAAGGTTCCCCCACCGACGTGGCGAAATACAGTCGACGCGCTCCCTCGTGCAGGTGGGCCCGGCTGGGTTGGGGTGCATGCGCACGGCCACGTACGTACCTCCCGTGCAGCGTGCCCATTGATGTGTCACGGCCCGCACTGCTCCACCTAGTTATCAATGCAATCAAATGTAATGCTCTCGGTTTTGTGTATGTTTTTTTTTGTTTACAAGTCAATTTTTGCATAAACTACTCTTTGTACCCCCTCGCGTCAAAAAAAAAAAAAGGAGTGGCGTGCTACGACACGTGTAGCCAAACTCTGGGAGTGCGCATGTGCGTCCAGTCCACCTCAGTTTAAGATCGGATTTGGTGCTGGTACCCATTAGTTTTAGGATTACACATGTGCGACCTATATGTGTTTATGCTCGTTTATGTGTATGTGTGGTGTGTGTTTAGTGTGAAAACTCTATTAACCTTCACCACATATATTGTTTGAAACATACGGTTTGAAAATATGAAAATGATACACGTGAATTTGTCACAAAAATACTTTCATAATATTACACCTTTACAACTTTCTTTAAATGTATGATAAGAGAATTTTAGTGACCAAAGTAGCATCTTTATGGTTTTGAAAAGTGAAAATACATCACTCTTTTGTGACTCTTCATTTATTCACATGGCATGCATAGAGCAGTGCATCGCTGGCCCAAGGGAACACTGATTTGGTTCTTGTGCAGTGTTTGTACTACAATTATTGGCACATGTTTTTTCATTCTGCTGGCCTCACGCATGATTCTTTCTTCTGGGTGTTTGGGTCAAGTCCTACATGTTATCTTATCCGTCGCTGGTCGCTGGTGATGGGAGTATTTTTATCAGCAAGTCTCCTGCTATAGTACTGCAGTATCATCTTGTGATTCGGGCAGAATAGAATAGGGCACGGTCACAGATCATTGCATGGGATGGCGTATGTGAGAAGGCCAGCTAAGGAAAGCGTACATTTCAGTTCAGCCAATTCTTTTCTCAGACCGACACGTACGAGTATAGTATTCTTCTTCTTTCTCTAGACGCACGAGAATTTTGGGAAGACAATTTCTCATGCACTGCAAAAATCTAAACACTGCTGCTACTTCGATCGGTTCGGTGTAGTACGTACACTCCCTCCCGAGATATAAGGTCCATATTTTGAAAGGCCTTGTTGGTAAATACTTCACCTGTTTCTTCACCTCACCTGTCTCGCTATATTTGTGAATGATCTCGAAGAAACCACTACAAGTGAAATGCAATATTGCAACGGCTCAAAATCGTTGCATTAGGTCCAAAATCGTTGCAATTTGTTGCATTAGAAATATTACAACGAGTATCGATCAATTTGTTGTAACAACTTATCACAATAGTTTTATTTTTGTGCCAATAATATATCGTAATGTTATGATTATCATGCAATAGCCTGTCGCTATAGTACCACTTTTGTGGCAATAATATATGGCAATGCTATTATTTTCATGGCAATAGCCTGTCGCCACAGTTTCATTAACTACAACAAATTTGGCATTTTGTGATGAAGCCAAATCATAAAGAAATGTCATTTTCGTCATTAGAGATACGATTTTCACAAATAGGTGTAAATAAATAATTCCAGAACATTATTCCATTTCTCACAATGAAATTCAACTGAATTATATCCAAGAGGCACCATATAAAAGTTTAAATGTGTAATTTTCAATTATATTACATGTTAGCATCCACAAACCATGTTCATATATATACTTCCATCCATACACAAAGGCACAATCTTTGAACAGTACAAAATTTCTAGCATTCATAAACTAATAAGAGAAACTTGTTGACAATAAAGCCAAATAGGCATCATACACACTCTAAGCACCTTGTGTATCTTCTTTCTTGACCCCTACATTGGATATTTCAAACAAAACACTGAATTCCTAAAAATTGAGATGCTATAGTAATACAAACAAAATAAGAAGGGATAAAAACAGTTTCAGAAAGTTTAACCAAGCTGCACTCAGTCCTTTATATCCAATCTTCTCTGAAAGTTCGTAGTGGCGGCAGCAAGCTCAAGAAATGAAACTGTGCTGCAACCTATCACACAAAGTAGCCATTTTTAATACATATCTTAGATGGACAATTTCAGTATGGTCACTATACAACTAGTTATCTTGAACAGACTATTATTGATGGTTTCAGTATGATTGTTTTAGTGCAATAACTTGATTTAGATTTTGCAACTGTACATATATTAGAAATGTGATCGCAGAGTTTTTTGGGTACAAGAACATGAATTTATTTCTTTAGTATACGAACTAAATGTACAAGCCTCCAACCTACTATATTTACTTCCACTAAGTTAGGAGTTAAATGAAACAAACTAGAAAGATAGAAGCCATTGCCAAGTTCTGAACAAAAAAATATCATTAGTTTACCTCATGGAAGGCATTTCTTCTAATTTATGAACAAAAGAACATTTGATTTTGATCCCTTTCAGTTCTTAGATCTCACCCTTTTGAAGTTAGAAAACAAAAGAAAAGGATTCTACCTGCAGTGCACGGTAGCAAGCACGGCAAATGTGGCTATCCCTTCGACATTTCATCGAGCACACCATGGATGACAATTCTTGAAGGTCTGGAAGTTCTTGGTGCCATGAAACTCGTTCCCTCAGGGGGGGAGAAAACGTGAAGACCCAATCGAAATGATGGAGCAAGCAGGTTGGTGGTGATGGCGACATCGCTGTGGTGGTCCAATCCGGTGGCGGCCACATCCAGGTCAGGAGATAGAGCATGGATGAATGGCTACCTTGCTTCTCCGACAATTCCTCAAGTCAATTAATCTCACTGACGATGATGTGGCTGTGGCGTTGAGCGTCCGGAACATGATGCGCATCGCAAGTCCATTGCGCGCTCGATGGGCGCCCTGCGCCACAGGATCTTCTCGATCTACCATTGCCGCCGGCCTCGCCGCGTCGGTAAGGTCAAAGGGGTGGCGGAGTAGGGATGTTTGATGGATGGGCAGCGCAAGGTTATATATATGGAAGCAGTGCACCCCGGTTAATTAGGTTAAAAATGAAGATTGAACAACACAATTGGACGAAGCGAACGCCGTAAGTGCAAGCCGTGAACAGAGAACAGCGCCGGCCCTAAAGACTTTTTATTTGTTAGCAGGTTCTATTTGTGCGGCAAAAATTTTATTTTCACCACGGGGACTGTGTTTTGGTGGGAAACGAAGCATCGGAGATTGAGTGTTTCGGAGGGAAAGGAATATTTAGAAATATGACATCTAAATATTTCCTTGCAATATTTATAAATATTACTATAAAAATAAAATCGTGGTAATATATAGTGCTTGTTACAACGAATTATTTTTCATTGCAATGAAAATATTTTTATTGCAACGATTTTTTTTAACTATTGCACAAATTATAAATTGTAGCGATAACAAATAAATAATATCACAAAATAACTAATCATGGCAATAACATGTACTATTTGTAACAACTTATTTTTTGTTGCAATATATAGGAATCCTTGTAGTGAACGCTTCAATATATCGATTGTCTATTGAGAGAATCTAGAGTATAGTTGTTGTAATTTTTTCACTCTCTACCCCCACTTAATGCTTTGAGAAGAGGTTAAGGGTATGTACAATGGTACAAACAGCCGTTGTTTATAGTAACTCTTCATGTCACCTTTAAACAGCACTATAGACATCTCATACAATATGTTATCTATTCACTTATCTTTATAGATGACATAATCTTTTAATGCTTTCATGTACCTAAGATATTTTCTCCTTAGTTCTGGTGATACAATTGGCTACAGGATTGTAGACAACATATTTATCTCTTTTTATTCTTTTTCATCTATATCAGCTTAAATCATACTTGGTAGATACTATAAGACAACTGATGTAAGCTTATTGTACATGACCTAAGTGATTGTGATGTTATTTAATAGGAGTATGTATGACCATTTCTCATTAACTATTTGTTAAATTTAGTGCCTCATTGGTCTTGTGCGTGTAGTGGGTCGTGGACAAATATAACCAAACAGAATACGAGTGTAAGGCTTTCATGTATATTTAATGAGGTTTTACCTCATATGTCCCTATCTCTATCATATGCATTTATTCATTACCATCCACACAAAGTATCCCCACTCATCTTCCAAAGACAATTATTAAGGGTACCTAGGCCATTTTCTCAGGAACCTTTCTCAATTTCATCACCTCCTTAATTTTGGTCCAAAGTCAAAATACGTCTATATTTTTCACGGAGGGAGTACCGTGCAACAGTGTGCGCCGAATGCAATGCACCTAGAGCTAGACGATCCGCTGGATCACATTCGCAAGGCTACTACTCGTAATTATTTTCACCAAAATTTATGTGTACATATATGGGAGGTCGTTAACTGCTAGGCATCATCTTGAAGGGAGGGTGAGGAGGGGCCACTGGGCAGCCACGTGATCTCCATCCTACGGCCCTCACACGCTGTGCCACGCGTCTCATCCACCACCAGGTCCACCACGGGTGACCACGAGAGGGAAGACGCGGTTCATGCATGGCGCCATGCACTACTTTGTCTTTTTTTTCCTTTCCTTTTTTTCTTTTTCTTTTCTCTCCTCTTCTTCTTTTATGGTGCGAATCGCGCCATGGCGCCATGCACTAGGTGCACCCTTCGTCTCGTTCCCGAGGAAACAAACCGCAAGCCCTCACTAGCACGTCCAAGATAAGTTGGCACCATCTTTTGCCCTAGCTGGCTCTGGCTATCTACGACTAGCTAGGCAGAACGTCAACGAGTTTCCATTCCCCCCGTTTGGCTTTGCTAGCTGGATACGCGCGCGTATATGCCCACTGTTTCCCCCTTCCCCTCTCTCGACGTACGTTTCTATCTTGTCCCCAAAATATTTTCCTCTGCTGATCGACGAAGTCAGCTGGGCAGTAGTATACCCAAAATATCAGTGCATGCACGAGCATGACTCATCTTACATTCTTACTGATCGAGCTCACTCATTTCGAGTAGAGTATTCACCTCTCTATGGACTAATAATACGTACGGCCGGGTAACTACCGCGGTTACACGACACGGCGCACGGTATGCCGAGTACGACACAGAAGAAAAAAAATCCGAGAGTCCACGCAGGTACGCTGGCCCCGGCGAAACGCCAGCCTGTCACGCTCCCCCTCTCCAACTGACTCCAAGCAACACGACAAACCCACCCACCCCCCACCCTCTCTACAGTCTACATCCACCGGGGACTCCTCTCCACTCTATATAAAGCCTCCCACCTCCGCCTCCATCGCCATCTCGTTTTCTCTCGTCTCCTTCCTTCCTTTTCCGCCCCAAGCATACAGCAGCAACGACAGAAACACGAATCGAGCAAGTCGCAAGCAAACGCGACAGTACGTACGCAGCAATATACTAATGGGGCTCTGCTTGTCGAGCGGCGGCGCGGCCGAGGGGCTGGTCGCGTCTACGGCGATGGTGGTGCTGCCGACCGGGGAGCTGCGGGAGTACCCGCGCCCCGCCACGGCGGCGCGGGTTCTCGAGGACTCCGTGGCCGGGGAGGCCGGGTGGTTCCTCTGCGACGCCGACGCGATGGGGTTCGAGGGGCCCGTCGCGGCCGTGGGCGGCGCCGAGGAGCTCCGCCCGGGGCAGATCTACTTCGTACTCCCCGCGGAGGTACGGCGGCATGGGCTCCGCCGCGAGGAGGTCGCTGCGCTAGCAGTCAAGGCGTCCGCGGCGCTTGTCAAGGCCGCGGGGAACACCTCCGGAGGCGGCCGGCGGAGGCGCGGCTCGGTGGCGCCGCTCGTCTTCGCCCCGCCGGAGGAGGAGGAGGAGGATACCTTTGTCTACACGGCCACGCTGGCGTCGGCGGCGGTGGGGAAGAGGCGGCCGGTGGCGCGCAAGGGTGGGATGAGGAGGCAGCACCCGCGGTTCGCGCCGGATTTGAGCGCCATTCCCGAATGCGACATGAGCGAGTGAGCGAATGGCATTCGCGGTATCGATCGAAACAAAACAAATTAGGGGAATTCCTAATCCTAATTCCAAATTGCCAAGTTCGACGAATCGGAGGCATTCGATGGCTCCGAGCATTCTGGAATCAGCGGAAGGGGAACGCAAACGATGGAGAAACTGCAAGTGGGCCCCACGCGGTGAGGGCCGGATTCAAACGGACGGCGAATCGAGGATGCTTTGTTTTAGCAGATGGAGTTCATCGTTTGGGATTAGCGCCTGTAATTTGTAGGAGTTCTGTCCGTGTTAGTTGAGAGTTTGGAAATGAGAGAAATGGAGATAAAATGTGAATAGAAAATCTCCGGCTCCCGAATTTGCCCAAACAATTGTCCACGTATCTGTGCCCGTTTGTCTTAAATCCTTGAACCTTGCAATTCGAATCGATTTACGATACTCATCTTCAGAATGCAGATCACTATGGTGGCATACTATGTTACCGTGTCATGCATGTCATTTATTTGAGTTACACGTGCAATGCTTCGTAAGTGGAGTATGCCACCGAAGCGCTTATATTAGCCTAACAAAAATGGCTAGTAATATACAAGCATTTTTTTCTCTCCAGATAAACGGAGCATAGTTCTTTAGCTAGGGCATTACAAGTGAACCGTACCAAAATTTGATGCAATAACGAGCTAGGGCATGACAAGTGTGCCGTAGAAAATTTGGTGCACCAACGAGGTTTCAGACTCCCAGTCATTGCACAGAGCAGAAGAATATTGGGCGAAACGAAGATCCATTTCTTTCGGAACAGAGCGAGTGGGGAAAAACATAACGATTATTTGAGACGATACATGCATGATGGGAATTGCCAAGCCAAACGATAGCTAAGTGGTTCTGCTTTGCTCTCGTGCAGACAGATGCAGATTCCAGCGGTGGCCGAGCAAAGCGTTTTCGTGTCCCACCTGAACAGTGCAACAGAGTCTTGTTCTAAGCTCCTCTCTCTCTCTCTCTCTCTCCCCTGGCTGGCTGAAACTTGAATTGAAAATGGTTTCCAGCTCAGCTGCCGCTGTGCTTCTCGTACCGTCGTCGTTCGTCTCCTACTCCAAGTCCAAAGCAGCAGCCAGCGAGTAGCTGCATTTGCTTGTTCGCTTCCGAGTGAAATGTACTATAACAAAAGCTGCAGCTAACGCCGTGATCGTCGGTTCACGTACGTAGGCGTGCCGGTACAGCATTACGGGTGCCAGCCTGCGCTTTTTGAGGCTGTAGGCTGTAGCCAGTACGCACGTGGCGTATTTACCCGCGAGCATGCTATGCGTCAGTGGTGAAGTCACCTCGTCACCTGTCCGGTCCGGCCGTCTGCAAACTAAAAAAGCAGGCGATCGATGCTACCTACATTGACTTGCTGCTTTATCGCGCTGTGCAGTTTGCACGCATGTACGCACCGGCACACGGACACGGGTGTGTAGTTTCAGACTCGAGTGTGACGTGTGCGCTTTCCGACGGCTCGTGTGGACTCACGGGTCGCTGTACGATGCCTATAAAAGGGCGAGGCTAGCTTGGGGTGTTTCAAGGTCAACTTGGCCATGCAATCGCGATGTAACTTGTCAGCCCGATCGATCGGCGCATTCAATTCAAGCAAATAAACCGCCCATGCTGTGCTACTACTGCAAGTTTAGGCTGCGGCGAACAGACGATGCGCGCGTCTTCACCTGTGTTCCCACGCACGCACAGCCTCGGAAGAAACGCGGTTCGATCAACCTCGACCTTCCTATTACAAAGTGATTGAGAGAAAACAACAGTATCCTTTATTCTGATCATATGTATGTATATATACATGATGAAGAGTTGCCAATAAACCAAAGGATGTCGATTCTAAAAACTGTTTGTCATTGGGCGTAAGCTGCAATGCGCTTTTATTTTGTGTCACAACACTCCCCCTTGACCAATGTGTCTTCATATGATCTTCTAATTCATCATGTTGGAAAAACTCCTCCAAAAAACACTGTAGGGAAAAATATGAGGAGAACCGATAGAATAGATATGTCATGAAAAACTCCTTTAAAACCCAGTGGAAAAATTTAAGGAGAAAAGTTGATATGGCATATATCATTCATATCTTCCTAAACCCCATGTGAGGAAAAGAGATGTATTAATGATTATGTTGTCATATTGCCTCATTAAAAACCTTGATGAGAAACTCATAAAGGAAAAGAGTACAATATTTTATCTGAACGGGTTGAGTCTTAGGAGATTTCTCCCCCTGACATCTGCAAATCACGTAGTCTTCGCATACCAATTCCATGAACACATTTTTGAAATGCGGAAGTTGGTAATGACTTGGTAAATAAGTCTGCGAGGTTATCACAAGACTTAGTTTGCAGAATAGTGATTTCCCCACTTTCTTGCAATTCATGTGGGTAAAATAGTTTAGGTGCAATATGTTTTGTGATATTACTCTTTATGTAACCCGTTTGCATTTGAACAACATAGCGACATTATCTTCGTAGATAATGGTAGGTGATGAAATAGCACCTATATCACATGATCGTTGTATGTGATTAATCATTCTCGACCATACACATTCACGTGATGCTTCATATAATGCAATTATTTCGAGAATGATTAGTGGATGTAGCCACTAGAGTCTGCTTGAAGACTTCAAGAGATGGCGAGTTCACCGTGTAAAAACACAAAGCTTTGTTTGAGATCGGCATTATGGGGATCGATAAATAGCGACATCTGTATATCCTATTAAATCCATATTTTTATTCTTTTGAAAGAATATCCGAGATCTTTAGTGCCTTGAAGATATCTAAGGATATTCTTCACTCCTACCCAATGTCTTTTGGTTGGAGTAGCAGTGTATCTAGCAAGTAGGTTTACTGCAAATGCAATATCCGGTCGGTGCAATTTGCAAGGTACATAAGCGCTCGATAGCACCGAGATATGGAACCTCGGTCCCAATATCTCTTCATTGACATCTCGGGGTCTAAATGGATCTTTTTCCTGTCTAGAGATCGAACGACCATGGGGTTTTCGATGGATATGCTTTGTCCATATTGAATTTCTCCAATATTTTACGGACATAGGTGATTGATGTACTAGAATGCTGTATGAAGGTGCTCAAGTTGTATACCTAAGCAAAATTTGGTTTTACCCAAATCCTTCATTTCAAATTCCGTCTTAAGATGATTGCGTGCTTCATCTATATCTTGTGTGTTACCAATGATATTAAGATCATCAACATACAGATATAATGCAAAATCTGTTGAGGATCTTTTATGAATACACATGGGCAATCATCATTGTTGGAGTATCCCTTTTGGTTAGGAACTCACTTAGTCGGTTGTACCACATTCTACTGATTGTTTCAAGCCGTATAAAGACTTGTTCAACTTTACACAATACATATTGCGATTTGCGTTTGGATTGAATTGAAATTCCATCGGAACTTTCATGTATATGTCGAATCGAGTGACCCATAAAGATATGCGATCACTACATCCATCAACGAAAAGCTAGATGATTTTTAACTGCCAATGAGATTAAATATCGGAATGTTATTCCACTCATTACTGGAGAATATGTTTCATTGTAATCAATGCCGGGTCTCTGCGTGAACCCTTGTGCTACAAGCCTTGCTTTGTATCTCACCACCTCATTGTTTTCATTCCGTTTGCGGACGAAAACCCATTTGAAACCGACAGGGAATACTTTGGGAGGTGTATGTATCACATTGGTGAATACATTTCTTTTATTGAGCGAGGCTAACTCCGCTTGAATTGCATCCTTCCATTGGTTCCAGTCCGAGCGCTGTTTGCACTCTGCCATGGTCTTAGGATCTGGATCATTTTGAAGGTTGTTTGCAATTGTTGTGGAGAAATAAATGTCGACAATTGTAGTCTTACGATCGTATGATTCTCCAGAATCATTATAGTTAGTAGAAATTTCTTGGACCCCTGATGACTCAATGTTATTTCCCAAAACATTTGAGTCGGGGTATTCCGATGTCCCAGGATCAGTGATTGAGTGCACTGTTGATCCGGGTTCAAGGATCCTTTGGTGTCTATCAACTTGAGGTTGATCTGCATTTACATTCTTTTGTTTCCTTTGTCGCTTGTTAGAAGCTGTATCCGCCATTTGTGCTGTACTTCTCCCTCTTATTTTGAACTGGGAGTTGAGTGGTATTTTTCGGTACCTCCACTCTTTCAGGCACATTTCTGGCAGGGTTATAGGATTTTGTGACACCTTTATAATCAGTAAATGCATCTGGCAGATTATTTGCAATGTTTTGCAAATGAATAATTTTCTGAACTTGAAGCTCAGTCTCTGTAGTACGTGGGTCTGAGGCAGGAATGCCTTGAACATTCCAATTAATTTCCTGGCATTCAGTTTGGTATTTATTGTCTCCCCCTAATGCCGGGAAATTCTCCTCATTGAATATGCAATCAGTCTTACCGTACCGGGCCGTAAACAGGTCCCTGTTAGGGGTTCGAGGTATTTTATGATTGACGGTGATTTATACCCAACATAGATCCCAAGTTTCCTGTGCGGTCCCATTGAGGTACGTTGCGGTGGTGAGATCGGTACGTATGTAGCGCAACCGAACTTTCGCGGATGGGAAATATCGGTGGATTTCCACGTACTAATTGTAGCGGGAAGTGCTATGATATGCGATTGGGCGCAATTGTATTAAGTCGGCGTGTAAGGCGCATGACCCCAACACGATGTTGGTAAGTTGCAATTCTGTAGTAATGGTCGTGCAATGAGCTTGATTCTCTTGATAAGAGATTACGCTAAACCATTTTGTGTATGAACATATGGAGCAGTGTTGAACTTGTATCCCAAGAGCCATACAATAATCATTGAAGGCATAGGATGAAAATTCAGCGACATTGTCCATTCGAATTGATTGAATTCGATATTCGGGATGATGTGCTCGTAATTGGATGATTTGACCAATTAACTTAGCAAATGCATGGTTTCGTGTGGATAAAAGACACACATGTGACCATCTAGTAGATGCATCAATGAGAACCATGAAGTACTGAATGAGCCACACAATGGTTGTATAGGACCACATATATCTCCTTGAATGCGTTCAAGGAATTTGATGGTTCACTCGATTTTAAGATAAGAGGTCTTAAAATCAATTTTAGGTTACAGGAAGTGCATACAAAATCTGAGGATTCGGAAATTTTGTTTTGAGATATGTATGACCAATAGAATTGCTAATAATTTTCCTCATCATTCCAATGCAGGTGGCCAAGGCGATCATGCCATGTTTGGAATGTATTAGTATTTTGGAAAATTACTTTGTGCGCAATATGTTGAGCGGATTTGATGTATGTATAGTACAATCCGAGTTTAAAGATGGAATTTTCTCTAGTACTTGTTTGCCATATCCGTTGTTTTTGGTTAAGAGTAGATATTCCTCTTTGTTGTCACTTTGGGTTTCAATATGAAAACCATTCGACGGATATCTCTATAACTAAGTAGGTGCGTGTTGAATCGGGATACAAGAGTGCATCCTCAATCTCCAATTGTGTACCCATAGGAGAGTGATAGAAGCGCGACGAGCCTACTATCATTGCATCGCGTCCGGCGATTGTTAAAATATTTCCTTTTCTCCTTGTAAGGGTTTGAAAATATTTTGTGTCCCTAAGTATAGAGTTTGTGGTACCGCTATCCACAAGGCATAATTCCTCCTCCATTGGATTGACTCCAAAATCTATATATACAAAGAAAAGAATTTAATAAAATTCTTGAAGTAATATATAGAATACATACAAACTTTATTTTGCAATATCGGATATGTTCGATATATGATTGTAACATACAAGCTTACAATATAGATGACAACATTATTTATATTACAACATAAAAGTACTTAGTAGCTATGGAACTAGGAGTCTAATTGAGATCTCCAAGCATGTCATGAGAATGAAATTCTTCAAGTGTGTCCTCGGTGCACATGAGATCATCCTTCTTTGTAGAGGCACATGTGTCTTTGAGTTCTTGAATGAACTTTTGAGAACATCCGGTTTCATCATCGTTGGATGTGAGATTGAAGTGTGCTTCAAATTTCTTCATTGAGCATTCTTGCCTTGAGCCAAAGGCTGGAGGTAGAGGTTCACAAGATGCTTGAGTGCGGCATTTCTTGGTAGGATGGTTGTAGCAACCACACTTTTGACAAATCTCCTTTTTGTCAATTTTCTTACCAAAATTGCCTTTACCTTTCTTGAATCCACTTGGTTTTTGCTTCATGTTGCGTTTGTGTTTACCTTTAAAGTTCTTTGAATGGTCTTTTGAACCATTGAACTTATTGTTATTTTGATTAGCATGAACTTGGAAGTGGAGCGACCCGATGGGGCGTTCTTGATTATTCTTTAAAAGAAGTTGACATGTTTTTACTGCAAGTAAAGTATGCATAAGATCAAAATAAGTTTGGTAATTTGCAGCACGCCATTGCTGCTGTAGGACCCTGTCAGATGGGAGCATTGTAGAGAGAGTCTTCTCTATTTTATCCGCATCTGTTGGTTCCTTCTCACAAAAGCAGATTTGGAGCAAATAGTATGAAGGGCATGGTTATAGTCTCCAATCGTTTTGAAATCTTGGAGTCTAAGATGTGCCCATTCATGATTAGCCTCTGGTAAGATAACAACTTTCTGCTTTGTTCATATCTATTTTGAGGGCTATCCATAAAGTAAGTGGATTCTCCTCATACGGATATTCCGCCTTTAAATCGGATGTATGTGATTAGTATTATGTTTAAAGCGGAATATTTCACAATATCAGGAGGAATTTGATCTGGGAGGATTAAATATCACCCTTTCCAACCCGTGTGGTGAGGTTGATCTTTAAGTCCATAGCCCATGTAGGGTAATTGGTACCATCGATAGCGAGTGGCTCAAAATCTTTGGTAGCCATTTAAAACCTACATGAAAAGTACACCATAAATAATTAATTTACATGAGGTAAATTAATGTGTATGGTATTGTTGTAATAAAATGCAAAATATGTGGAAAACAATATGAGTATTGTATGCCAAATGAATATATATACCCAAATTAAATATAACGTGTGGTTATATTTATAATACTGTATAATCACAATATTGGTGGTGAACATCAATATGGCATAGCGTACAAATAAATGTAGCAAAAAAAAGGGCCATAAATTGTGATATTATGGTATTTATGTTAGGTATAATATTTTGCAAAAAATTCCAAATTTATTAAGTACAATGGTACTCATTAAATGGGAATTTTTGAATTTTAATTTTGCTAAAAATAGCAAAATTAAATATGGTCATAATGCGTATTGTAAATAAATTACAATAAAATAATAATCCTATATATGTAAAACATATAAATGTGAATGCACATTTATTTAAATATTTACATAATTTTGAGATCTGTAGGAATGAAATGCAAATTTATAATATGAATTTATTTAAAATAAAGATTAGCATTTCCATGAAATACGAGGGGAAATGCAAAATCGTGACAACCTGGGCTGAAGCCTATTTGGCCTTTTGGCCCAGGTGGGGAGGTGGGATTAATTTGGGCCGAAGCCCATTTAATGACAACCATATATATAATGGAAGGGGAGTTAGGGTTTCCTAACTCCCAAACCATAGCCACCACGGGAGCGCCATGCCGGCCACGTGCCATCATTGGAAGGAGCATGCCGCCACATATTGCCATGCCGAAGTGCCAGCGGCGCTAGCCACCCCGCCGCATCAGGCCGGGCAATGCTGAGCCACCGGCCGCATATCATCTGCCGGCATGCCGCCGTGGCCGCCGTGTCTTGGCCGCGCCGCCGCATTACGGCCGGCGCGCGCCGGCCATGCCGGCGGCGCGCCTTGCGCCGACCAGCCGGGTCGGGCGCGCCGTCTTTGCCGGCGCGCCGGTCGGGCGCGTCTTCTTCGCCGACCAGCAGGCCGGCCAGCGCGTATGCCGTCCGGCCGCCGGCCGCGCCTTGCCGCATGGCCGGGCGCTCGCCGCCGGCGCTGCCGGGCGGCGGGCAGCCACTGCGGCGCCGGGCGCTGCCGGCGGGCGCGTCTTGCGCCGACCGAGCCGAAGTTTGCCGTCTTGTGCGCCGTCTTGCCGGCAGCATGCGGCCGGCCGGCGCGCACCTTCTTCTTTTTTTTTTATGTGGATGAGAATTCATCCTCGGCGGAGGATGCTTGTATGGGGTTGCGGATCCGGAGGCCGACGACGTTGGCGGCTGGCGTCTTGTACGGTCGCCGTGGGACCATAGCGTGGGGCCTTCGCCGGTGGTAACGCCGTCGTCGCCCATGGACGACGATGGCCGTGAGAACCATGGCCGGTGGCGATGATGGTAGTGGTTGCCGGGCGTGGTGGTGGAGGCTCCTCATGGAGAGGCGAGAAGAACATGCAAGTTCTTGTGCAAGGAATCAACTAAGCGAGGATCTGCGAAAAGCGTTTTGTGATTGTCACAAAGTGCCATTACCTCTTGTTTTCTATTTGTGTGAGCGGTCGCGATAACGTATTACAAAGTGATTGAGAGAAAACAACAGTATCCTTTATTCTGATCATATGTATGTATATATACATGATGAAGAGTTGCCAATAAACCAAAGGATGTCAGTTACAAAACTGTTTGTACATTGGGCATAACTGCTGTGCAGTTTTATTTTGTGTCACAACACTTCCAATGCAGCGCAGGGCATTCAGACGCAGTCTTTTAAATGAAAGCTTAACAATTCAGAGCACTTCTTAACTAATTGTAAGCGAGCATGTTGTTGAATATGGATTTGTCGATACAACATGCGACTATTTTCTCCATTCAAACCAGTCAGATTTAGTACTCGTCGGATCAACCCACCACACCCTATACCTCTCCCCATCCCAACCCTCCGCCCCACCACCACACCCTCCCCTGCGCGAGGCCGCTCCGACGCCGACGAGGCCCGCCAACTACCACCGTCCGCCGCCGCATCTACCTCCTAGCACGGTCATCGGTGCCACCGCCCATCTCCTCGTCCTCCGCCCTGCGTCCCCGCCTCCCTTCTTCCTCAGCTTTGGCGGCAGTGGCGCCACCGGATCCACTGCCATCTTCCACTTCCCTTGCCTCCTAACTGCTCCTCGATTCTCAGTGCCCCTGCTGCCTCCGCCGCCCTCCCCTGACTAGCGTCCGACGTCGCCATCGTAGCCTTGCCACCACCGCCGGAGAGGAAGAATCTATCAGCCGGAGCACGAATCTCTAAATAAAATCGTAAGATTATAAATTTGAAACACCCCGCAAAAAAAACATTCATAGCAAACCCATGATTTTATTTCTATGTCATTCCTCGCGCCGTTCAGCCGTTGAGCAAAGTTGCCAGTTGCTAGGTGAGGTAACTGTTGTGATTGTCGCTTGTATTCAATATGAGGCCAAAGGGCCAATATATATACACAAGAAGATGTTACAGATAAGGAAATCAAATAATATCTAGAGTCCTATTCTATCTCTAATATATATCTCTAACACCCCCCCTCAAACTCATGGTGGATCAACAACACCGAGTTTGGAGAGATAAACCATCTTTGTGCTCGAGTGCAGGCCTTCGTGAAGAAATCCGCTATCTGAAGCTCACGAAGGCACGTCTTGAAGAGCAATCACGATCATGCACACAAGACCTCATGAAGGAAGCATCAACACCAATATGCTTGGTGAGCTCATACTTCAGGGTCACTGCACATCTTGATAGCTTTGTCTTGTCGACAAGAGAGAGTCGGTGTAATGCGAAATACCAAAATCCTCAAGTAACCACCGTAGCCAAGTAATCTCTGCATCAAGAGAGCCATAGCACGCAACTCGACCTCTGCACTCGAGCGGGACAACTGCGATCTGTTTCTTCGTCTTCCGGCAATAAGCGAACCACCAAGAAAAACACGATGTGAGAGATAGGCCGCGATCGGAGGATCACGGCCCAAGTAACATCCGAATAAACTGAAGGCATGTGGTGGGCGTGGAAAGAAGAGACGGCGAGAGATAGTCCCACGAAGGTATCGCGAGAACTCGAAGAAGGTGGTCGTAGTGGACTGAGTGGGAGCGAAACAAAGCGACTCGAATATGAACTGGATAAGTGATATCCGGACGAGTAATGACAAGGTAGACAAGACTCCCAACAAGGTGGCGATGGCGAGTCGGATCGAGAAGAGGCTCGCCATCGGAGGTCGGAGGTGAACATTGAGCTCCATAGGAGTCTCAACAGGGCCATTGTCGATGAGGGAGGCGCGATCAAGAAGATCTGAATATACTTCTCTTGGGACATAAAGAAACCATCCGGAGTAAGTAACCTCAATCCCAAGGAAGTAACGAAGAGGACCAAGATCCGACATAAGGAATCTGCTCACTAAGACGAGCCTTGACAAAGGCAATGTACTCGAGTCATCTCCGTAATGATCATATCATCAATATCTGAAGAAGAAGAGTCAGACCACGAGGCGAAGTGTGGACAAAGAGCGCGAGATCATGATCACTTCTTTGAAAAGCCGGCCGGTGACCACGGAGGAGAAGCGCTCAAACCGAGCACGAGGGCTTGCTTAAGGCCATAGAGAGCGGCGAAGGCGACAGACCATGCCCTCGAGAGCAGAATACCCGGTGGCGGATGCATGTAGACCTCCTCACGCCTTCGCCATTAAGAAAGGCATTCTTGACATCAAGCCGAGAAGCAGACCGATGGCGAGCAGACGCCACCGAAAGAAGAGTGCGGACGGTGGTCATGTGGGCCACGAGGCAAAAAGTCTCGTCGTAGTCACGACCATGCTCTATTGGAAGCCACGAGCAACAAGGCGCGCCTTATAGCGCTCAAGAGAGCCATCGAGCGAGTCTTAATCTTATAGACCCACTTACATGTGATGGGGCGAGTGAGATGGAAAAGGAACAAGATCCCAAGTACCCGATGCGCTCGAGGCGGCAATCTCCTCGGCCATGGCATGTGCCACTCGGGATGAATGCGACATCCGTGGGAGGCGAGGCTCACAAGTAGCGGCACCGGCAAAGGCAAAGCAGGCGGGGTCGAATCGTGGCGATCACGGAGGCGTGGCGAGAGAAGACGGTCCATCGGGGAAGATGAAGCATCGGGAGAAGATGAAACATCGGGAGAAGTGGGCTCATCCGGAAGATCCTCAATCTGGTCGGCGAGTGTAGGCGAGTGTAGTGGGGAGCTGAGGAGCCGCAGGCAGAGCGGCGGCGACAATGGCGGAGAGGCCACGGGAGAAATATGTGGAGACTTCGATGGGGCGGGTGAGCGAGGGCAAGACAGAGATAGGTGTATCGGAAAAGTCAAAAAGACGAGAGACTCCACGAGAGGAAGTCAAAGGAGAGCGGGGCGTGGGTAGAAGGGCGAGACTCGTCGAAAGTGGCGTCAGAAATCCGCATCCGTCGACCAACAGATCGGCATCGATAGCCCTTGTGCTCGACCTTGTATCCCGAAAGACACACTCAACGGTGAAAGCGATCGGTTTGGTGCGTTCTCGGCGAGAGAACGTAGCAAACGCACCAAGCGAGCGAAGGCGAGTAGTCGGGAGGAGACCACGAGGCGCTCAATAGGGATTGCATACGAAGAAGCGAGAAGAAGGTGGATGTTGGCGAGATAGGTGGCGATGAAACGACCTGCGCCCAAAAGTGAGGTGGGATAGAGCGGTAATCATCGGGCACGAGCCGACTTAAGAAGGTGACGATGCTTGCGCTCGGCAACACCATTCGAGCATGAGCACCGGGACAAGAGGCGGCGAGAGTGCCTGCTCGACAAAGAAGCTGCGTAGGTGATGAGAGAGGTACTCGCCCGGAGTCGGCACGAAAAACACGAATAGGAGTGGAGAGCGTATGCGAACCATGGTGGCAAATTGTTTATAGATGGATAAGACCTCACTACGAGAAGACATAAAATATATCCAAGTGTGGCGAGAGAAATCATCTATAAATATGATATAGTATCGATGACCCCCTTTCGAAACGAAGGGAGCCGGACCCCAAACATCAGAATGAACAAGATCAAAAGGACGCTGAGACAACGACTCACTATGATGATAAGGAAGTGAATCTGTTTGCCTAACTTACGTACGACAATCTAAAGAGGCGTCTCTGAGGCAGATCCCAGAAGACCACGACGAACTAAGGACGACAGACGAGATCCACACAGATGGCCAAGACGGTGATGCCACTGCTGGAAAGAGCACAGAGCGGGTGACAGAAGGCAGAGACCGCGGCGGCGGTGGCGGCGGATGGAAGGTGAAGTCGATCAAGCTCCCAAAGACGCTTTGTGAGTCAAGGCGAGGCGAACCAACGAGCTCCGTGTGGCGGTCTGAACACAACAAGAGTCGAGTCGAGAATGACTCGATAACCAAGATCGATGTCGCGCCCAGAAAAAGAAGTCGCATGGTAAGGCGAGGAACATGAGCAACAGAAGGAACATGAAAAGATGAGTTGCTTAGAGGTCCTCGACCAGAGACAGAAAGAGAGGTACCATCAGCAGTAAGAACAGCGGGAGAGATTCAAGAGGTGTAATGAAGGATGAGTAGAAGAATCGGAGTCATGTGAAAAGATGCTCGAATCAAGAATCCACGGAAGATCTTTGGGTATGGAGGTGGTGGTTTCGCGGTGCAGAAGAATTAGTAGCGAACCAGCGGAACACATCGAAGGAGAACTGAAGTAGCAGCGGCGTCGAAGTCGGCTATCTCTGCTCGATGAGAAACTGCTGAAGAGTCGATGCAGACGTCGATGTAGAAGCACCAGTGCGGTGCTAGTAGAAGAACGACGTGAAAGATGCCGCTGCTTCTTATAGCACTGGAACTCAATGTGGCCGACCTTGTCGCAGAGATGAGCGATGAGGCGACCACCGCCGATTGAGGCGACCACCACCACTGTGGCGATCGTGGAGAGATAGTGTCTTGGCGTGGGTAGCACCACGCGCGTAACGGAAGCCATTGGTAGGCGGCGCTGGACGGCGCGGCGACCAAGGCAACGAAGTCTAACGGCGGCGGCGGGCGGCGCCGGTTAGATCGGCGTTTTCTCTTTTTTTCGCGATCCTCAGCCGTTCAACCGGCTGTTTTAACAGCCGCCCATCGACTCGCGCACACGCACGGCGAGGGATTAGGGTTCCCCACTGGCGCCGCTGTCGGTGGCGGCGGCGTGTGTCGATGGAGGCGTGGCGAGTGGTGGCGGTGGCGGCGGCTAGCGGCGTGGCGACTCCTGCGCCTCCGCCCGTGGGACTCCGCTCGTCGCCTCCCGCCTTGAGAGGCTGCGCCGGAGGCCGTCAGCGCAGCGCGTCTGTCGGCAGGCGGCGGCGGCGAGTGGTCGCGGCGGGCGCCTTGCGGCTTCCCGAGCGGCGGCGGCTAGCGGCGGCTTGTCGTCGCCCTCTGGCGGCGGCGGCGGCGGCGGTGGCGTCCCTGGTCGGAGATGTCGCCGCGGTGATGGCGTCCGTGAGAGGATGGCGGCAGCGGCAGCGTCCGGCGATTCCGGCGGCTCGGCGGCGAGCGCGGCGGAAGTAGCAGCGATGGCGGCAATGGCGTCCACTGGTCGGAGATGTCGCCGACGGCGGTGATCCGGCGGCCCGGTGGAGAAGGATCCGTGCGAGATCCCATGGTGGGAGGAGGCGTCGCGGCTGCGGGAGAGGCGGCGTCGGCGACAAGCAAGCGACGAAAAATCCAAAACCCTAGGTATGCTCTGATACCATGTTGTGATTGTCGCTTGTATTCAATATGAGGCCAAAGGGCCAATATATATACACAAGAAGATGTTACAGATAAGGAAATCAAATAATATCTAGAGTCCTATTCTATCTCTAATATATATCTCTAATGGTAACTACTTCCTCCGTTTCGCCATATTTGTCCATAACCCACCATATGCATAACCAAGCCAGTGGTAAATCTAAGAAATGCTTAATAAGAAATGATCATATATAATTCTATGAAATGACATACCACAACTACTTATTATTATCATAAATATTTAAATATGGGGTATAGAGAGAAAAATTTATAATAACTATACTCTAAATTTCCATATTAGATAAATATATTAAAATGGATAGCAGGACAGATATAGCCCAACGAGGGAGTAGTGCTTTGCCCTGCAAACCGACGTAGCTGACTAGCTGCTGGGAGAACCAGACTACCAGCTGTCCAAAATTTTAAACCTCGGAAAACTCTACCATGTTTGATGGATTCCAAGCATCAAGCTGCGTGCTATCGCATCTAGAGGCCGAGGAAAAAAGAAACAACTGTTGCTGTACATGGCCAGCATGCATTCCTGCTACAAGCAACATAATTGGTCGCGCACAGTGGCTGTACTTCATTCATACGGCAAGTCTACCAAGAAGAATCAAAGACACCAGCATCTGGTGCATTCTCTCTTTGTTTGGGCAGGCCGGCAAATGTGCTGGATTGAGATTCTTGCTGCACAGTTGCAGGCCGGCAACATGTGCTGTCGCGGAATGACAAACCAATGCCTTCAGGTGTTAATATAAGTATACAATACTTGGAACATAAACGCATTCATTTGTGCCTTTGCAAATCGGCAACGAATTGAAGACATTAAGAGGAAGCATGAGCAGACTACAGGACCTAAAGAGTGACCAACATTAGAAATGGAAAAATTGATACAATGGTATTAATTGAGCAGCATACTCATGGAGTTCACCATAACGATAATGAACAAGAAAGGGGCAATTTAACAGAGGCATAATACATAAGCTTAAACATTTCGATGAGCATGTTCAGCACTAAACGCGGCAAGAAAGATCCAAGCAGAACATTTTACCAAAAAAAAAACGCAGTAGCCATAGTTCCTACAGAACCTCACGGACTAGCTAGATCCTAATATTCACATAAGTCGATTTCAACTTCAACCTAAGCCATAGCTTGCATTTGGAGAGACAAGGTTGGTGTCGAAGGGTATCTCAACTCTTTCCTTCACTACACAGTGAGCCCTGCCATCTTCGAGTACCATTACTTTCCCAGGAGGGCATTGAAGAGCAGCCTGCTGTTTTCCACTGGTTGCTTCTTTACTGAACAACCCTGCAATTTCCAATTTGATGCTATTTCTTCCTATCACCGGCTCGTAACCAGCAGCCTTCATGATAGATATGGCACCTACAACCATGACTGCCGTTTTAGCCATCCATCCAATGAAAGATCTAATCCCACATCGTGAATTATGGTTTGACGTGCTAGCATTTCTGTTTTCCAGCCCATTCGTTCTTGTATCTTGAGCCATGCCATCAGAACCCAATCCGTTGTGCAAACACTTAGACTTGGAGACGTAGTTTGGAGGATACAGATCATCAAGCACAAACGAATTGGTCACATGGCTTGAGTAAGGGGGTAGGAGGAGACCATCATCATGTTCAATCTTTTCGCCAGCAAAGGCAGCAGCCTCATGAATTACCTCACAGTCCTGTCCCTTGTATTCTTTGAGCTTCTTAAGTAGGAATCTTCGACTACGATCAATCTGGCTCAAGATGGTTTCTCGTTCATATCTTTGTTGGTGTTGGAGGTCCTGGCAGTGGCATTAAGGTGTCAAGGCATTCAATTCGTGAAAAGAGAAATATATAACAATTATATAAACGAACTTAGAAAACAGTTCAGTTTTAACAATTTAATGTGGTAAAAGAGTAGAGAGCATATTTTAAACTCAGATGGTAACAGGTAGCAAAACAACTATACAAGCATATGGGGTAGTACAATGCCAAAATATCAAGATATCAAGAAAGCCCATATACACTTATTGGTATCCAAACACCAAAGGTAAAATTCACTCGGTGAGATAAGCAGCATTCAAACAATTACAATGGAGGCTGTTCTAGTTTCTTAAGCAATTCACTAACACGAGCAATAATAGTTGATGCCTTTGATGTGTTTCCATCATACATATTATCTTCTTAAAGTACCCATCTTGTGCAACAAAGCAAGTCAAGGGGATTCAACCAGCAACTAGTGAACCAGCATCCAGCAGAAACGAGGAAAATCTATGTTACAATCCCCCGTGTGATCTTTTCATCTCTGTAACATTATGTTATGCGATCCTAGATTTATTTATTCACAATCAATTAATACAGAACTAGACGTCTAGACCCATCATGAGATTAGAGCCCCAAGAATCGGACCTGCAGGGAGGCGAGCTGCCGCTCCAGCGACTCGAGCGCGTCGTTGACGCCGACCAGGTTCTCCACTTCCTCCTCCTCCTCGTCTTCCTCGTCTTCCTCCTCCCCGGCGCCCAACCGCTTCACGGCCGCCTCGCCGTCGCTCTGCGGCCGCGGCCGTGCTCCTGCCGCGGCGACGCAGGCGGAAATCTTGGAGCGGAGGTCGGAGGCGCGGGCGAGGACGAGTCCTATCTCCTCCCCTTCCATGGCCGCCGCTGCGGGGCAAAACCCTAACTAAACCCCCTACTATTAGCAGCAGCGGCCACGCCGGCCAGTGGAATTCCTTCCTCCGCGCGGCTCGCGCTGTGGTGCGTGCAGTTCGTGGCTGTGGAGAGAGATCGAGATGGCGATAGGGCGATAGCCGATAGGCGATAGGCGTAGGCGTATCCAAAGCTTTTGATCTTTTCCCCTTTCTGGCAAGACACATTCGCCTGCAGGTCGGGTCTCACGCGATCTCAGCCGTCCGATCTAAAGTGTTCTCGCATTCTCTGACTGGGCTTGGGCTTGTTCAAGCCCAGCGGTCTAGTCCAGAACACTTACAAAGGTTTGAATGGGCTGGGCCGTCTCATGCACTGACCACAGCGTCGTACAACTTCCAAGGTCTAGGTAGTTCCCCAGAAAAACCCTAGCCGCTAAGGAGAGCCACACTGTCAATCCGCTGCCGGCCTCTCTCCTCTTCTCCTCTTCTCCGGCGTTCTTGCCGGTGTTGAGTGGGTAAGGGATTCGTTGATTTATACAAGTGATCTTTTCTTTAGTTTCTTCTGTCTTTTTACTAGATCAAGTTATTCTAGTTTATTCTACTCTAGCGAGTACTTAGCGATTTTTTTACCCTTGGTGTTTTTTATCGAACCGACTCACCTCTACGATGATGGCGACGTCTACGCCTGGCTTGTCTTGGGTATAAATAAATCTCCTTTGTTTTTTTTTCCAACGAACAACAATGCAACAGAGGCGTAGATCCCACACACCAATGAAGATTATTGACAAACTACCAATTCTCGTTGTCGTGATCATCGGCAATGATGATGTCGTTGCAAGATCCGGATTCTCCGACAAGAAAGATAAAGAAATCCAACAGATTCATCGACTCAAAGAACTTGATGATGACGTGTTGGTCAACTAGAATTATTAATATAAATAGGAGAATCTTTCTAAAAAATATAGTTCCACAGAGAGAGTTGTCATGGTTCCTATAGAAAGGGAAGTGGCATCAGTCAAAAGGAGGATCAGTCAACATGACCGAAGGCCCAACACCCGTTTCTGGCGAAGGATTGGGAGTTCCGACCCGACCACGCCTGCCGCGAGGCGGTCGACAAATTGGATCATTGTCTGAAGGAGGTTTAAGTAGCGATGGGTTGCATGGGGATGGAGTCATCGACTTTGTAATGAACAACAGATTCTCTCCTCCAACTATCTTCTTCCCTACCCAAACTAATTCTCTTGAATTCCATCCCCTTGCTTCCAATCTATCCCGTACTATTCTCCTAGACTCCCTTCATGTTGGGTACATAACAACTTTGGTATCAGAGCAACGATCTTGAGCCCCGAAGAAGATCTGGAGAGGCCAAGGAATCAGACGCGAGCGCAGTAGAAATCGTCGTCCATGGAGCCACAGATGGTGGAGCTCACTAAGGCCATCCAAGCGTAGAACAACACCAGCAAGGCGGTGGTTGACTCGTTAGCCGATCTAAAGACGGTGCTGATGGAGCTCAAGGATTGGAAGCCGACCATGACGACGGTGGTGGACGAGCTGCGGGGCGAGGTCAGGGAGTTGCGCGACCAAGTGAACCAGATCTCCCACGACTCGATGACGACAACCAAGGCAGTGGGCTTGCCTCTACTGCTTCCGACTCCCGAGTATCTAGCACCGATCGAGCCGAAGGAAGAAGGAAGTGACAACGGTCACGGGCCTGATGGCGGCCGCGCTGCAACTCAAAACTGGGGGAAGGCCGCGGGAACATCACCCTAGAGCCGCCTCTGGGCATGGTACGTATGGATTGCCATCCTTATCCCTTCTCCCTCGCGATCCGGTTGAGTTTGTGAGTAAGCCCCATACGGGGTATTTCCACCACCCAGTGCCATCAAAACTGGATTTCCCCCAATTCGATGGAGAAAATTCAAGGGCGTGGAGGCTAAAATGTGAGGTTTACTTCTGAGTGTGTTCGACCCCCCGGAGTTGTGGGTTAGTTTGGCAACTATGTATTTCGTGGGAAATGCAGTGTTATGGTTGCAAACTACTCAAGCTCATATGGTGAACGTGAGTTGGGAGGAATTTGTCGAGGCAGTTTGCTTGTGTTTCGGTTGGGAGGAGTTCCAACAATAACTCCGTCAACTCAATCGCCTTAGGCAGAGTGGTGCGGTTGCGGAGTTTGCAGAGAAGTTCAATGAGTCCATGCATAATCTCAGTGCTCACCACTCTTGGGATCCCATGTTCTTTGTGACACATTTCATTGATGGATTACGTAGTGATATTAGGGTTGTCGTTGTTTTACATAGGCCAAAGGATCTCGATACTGCCGTATCCTTGGCTTGCTTGCGGGAGGAGGTATTGGAGGCCATGAGGCAAGAGGAGCGGCGCCCGAAGTTTCCAATGGGGGGACAAGCGGTGTTGCGGACGGCCTTACCATTGCCACCACCACTAGGAAGACCGTCGACACCAGCGGGCAACCGGGCGGATGATCGGAGGGGAACGGAAGGTGCCCGAGCTAGCGGGCCCGATGACAAAATGGTCGTGCTCTGGGCATATCGTCGAGCCAAGGACCTATGTCACACCTGTAGGGAGAAATGGAACCGGGATCACCGGTGTGGATCGACAGTGCAGTTACATGTAGTGCAAGAGCTATGGGAGTTAGTGCAAGAACCGGCAACAGAGGTGGAGCCATCTGAAGATGCAAGTTCGCATGGAGGGGATATTATGACCATCTCAGAGGCAGCTGCTCACGGGTTGGAAACCCCGAAAATGGTGCAGCTAAAGGGGAGAATCCAAGGGCTGGAGGTCATTATTCTGATCGATTAAGGGAGTTCACATAGTTTTGTCGGAGAGGCCTTGGCGGACAAGTTGCAGGGGGGACGGAAATCTCCTCGGTCGATGCAAGTCCGGATCGCTAATGGTAGAACTCTAACCTGCCTAGGAGAATTTTTCGATTGTTGTTGGAGCGTACAAGAGGTGGATTTTGTATCCACGCTGAAGGTGTTATCGCTGGGATGCTATGATGTTATCGTGGGGATGGATTGGCTTGGGCGGTATAGTCCGATGACTGTGCATTGGTGCAAGAAGACCTTGACTTTTATCCATCATGGCAAGTTGGTCGTGCTTCGAGGGATTAAGTATGAGATGTCTCAGTGTGTGGTGGTTACAACTCAGAAGGACAGTGACAGAGGAGAGCTAAATTCAGTGGAAGTAGACAACACAGGAATGTCTGACACTGTTCATCATCTGTTGTCGGATGTCGAATAGGCCTTCTGTGGATATCGTGATGATATGTGCATGATCTTAGGATGATGAGTCAATTGGCAATGGCTTTGTTGGTTTGTAAAATCTCGCGTTTTCGGGGTTTGCTTCAGTCTGTCAGACCACAGGCGGTCTGACCGGTGGCATCGGCGGTCAGACCGCCCATGGAGAGATCCGACTGGCCGTGGTTGCCGGTCCAACCGGGTTTGGCTCAAAGTGGATTTTGAAGCTAAGCCAAAAATAGGATGTGTAGGCAAGTGAGGGGAGTCTCCTGGATGTGATCACACATTTTTTGGAGCTCCCAGTCAAAAGTTGTATTCATTTGAAAATTTTAGAAGGTTTTGGATTTTCAAGATGAAAATTTAGCTAAGTCATTTCGGGCGGTCCGACCGCCGTTATGGAATCGGTCGGACCGGCTGTGTGGGGCGGTCAGACCGCCGATCACTTGGAGGTTAGCCTTTTTGGCATTGATGTGTTTTGACTGTGTTTAATGTTTGGATTTCAATGCTTTATTGTTGCATATTGCATTGTTGAACTAACGTGGGTCAAGTTGTGAAGAACTTGTTTCCGGAGACGATTTGTTTGTCTATTGCTGTGCAGGTGGCTTGTAGGTCAACGACGTCAACGGTGAGGTGGATCGGGACTACGCTTGGAGAGCTGAGGTCCAGAATGATCATGGATGTCGGGTGAGGTCGTGTGACTCAGGCAGGGTGCAGAATGGGCAAGATGGATCGAACGGGCAGTTCGTGGCAGCTGGTTGGATCAGGCGGTGCGGAAGTCGGTGCAAGTCTCTGGGATGTTCCGATAGGATTCGGACGGGAGAGACTTGACGACGTGATGAGAGCCGCTGATCAACCTACACGTGGTAAAGCAGACGATTGCTTCAACAGATGTGTGTGTGGGTCCCATGTGTGAAACTCTAGCTCTCCTATAAATAGAAAGGGGGGAGATGTAAAACCCCTTGGGGAAGCTTTCATTTGGACCCCTCTTCCTTTTTCTAGGTTTGGAGAGGAGAGGAGAGGAGAAGCTAGGGTTTGAAGAGATTGTGTGTGCTCCTTGGTGAGCTCTTGTCCTCCTTGAGGGAGTGGCTTTGTAAGCATCTTGTTGGATCAATCAATCTTGTGATGCTTGCTTAAGAGATCGATTGTATCCTTTGTGTTCTTCTCTCTTTTGATGATTTTGGTGCTTCCTTGATTCAAGTGTTTATGCTAGGTCTCTTGACCGATTTTATCTTGCTTTGATGTGTGGGAATACTCTTAGAATCATCTGGATCATCAACCCCCACAAGCAAGTCTTGAATCAAGCTTTTCATATTTCTAGGGTTTGTGCACTTCTTTGGTAAAACCTTAAGAGATCGATTCTACGAAGTGGATCTGAACGATCATCGCTAGAAATAGGTCTTAGATATCATAAAGGAGGTGTGCTCCAAATTTGATCAAGTTTCATTGGTTGAATCAAAAGTTGGACCAAATTTCGTTTTGGATTTGGCGTTGTGTTTCGGTTCTGGACTAAATCGGTCGGATCGATTTATAAATGGCGGTCAGATCGCCAGCATTCGGACCGCCCGTTAACGGCCGGTCGAATCGATTTCAATCGGTCGGACCGCCCTTTGGCAGCCGGTCGGACCACCAGTGTCCAGACCAGTCCAGTGAGATCAATTCTCCACATTTGTGTCTTGTGGTTAAAGGGGGTTATCGAATTCAGCACAAGGCTTCATCTGTGCGTGTACTGATCTTCTTAGCTTTCCTAGCTAAAGGAGAAAAGTTAGTGTTGAATTTGATTAAGGCGAAAAAGTCGAGAAAGCGCCTATTCACCCCCCTAGTCGCCTTTGCGGTCCTACACCTTCGAAGAACCACGGGGACTGCCGCCTCAGCGCAAATTCGATCATGCTATCCCGTTAATTCCTGGGGCGCAAAAGGTCAACCTTCATCCTTATCATTACCATATAGCACAAAAGGATGAGATGGAGAGACAAGTAACGACTATGCTCGAGCAGGGAATAATCCAACCCAGTGCTAGCCCATTTGCGTCCCGAGTGCTGTTGGTGAAGAAAAAGGATGTCACTTGGTGATTTTGCATGGACTACCGACATTTGAATGCCATCACAATCGATGAACTTTCGGACGAACTGGCAGGATCACAGTGGTTCACCAGTTTGGATCTACGCACAAGGTATCACCAAATTCGATGAAACCCGAAGATGAGCACAAAACAACCTTCAAAACACATCATGGACATTATGAGTTCAAGGTAATGTCATATCAACTGACTAGTGATCCGGCAACTTTCCAAGGCTTGATGAATATAGTGTTGGGACCGCTGCTGCGCCGGGGAGTGCTGGTGTTTAACGATGATATACTGGTGTATAGCCAAACCTTGGAGGAACATGTGGAAAAATTACGCCATGCGTTGGAAGTGGTGTCTCCTCACCAATTGAAAGTCAAACGATTCTAGTGTGCGTTTGCTCAGCAACAATTATCGTATTTGGGGCACGTTATTAGCTAAGAAGGAGTTGCCATCGATTCAAAGAACATCACGATTGTTTTGAGATTGGAAGAGACCCGTTAACGTCAAACAAGTACGAGGGTTCTTGGGATTAGTGGGCTACCACCGCCGATTTGTGCGCAACTTCAGAGTCATTAATCGACCACTTACTGAATTGATGAAGAAGAATGTGGTGTTTGTGTGGACAGAAGGCAAGGAGATGGCATTTCAAGCATTAAAGGAGGCCCTGATCTCTGCTCCCGTGCTTGCACTACTGGATTTCACCAAGACATTCAAAGTGGAAATGGATGCCACTGACAAGGGGATTGGAGCGGTTCTGATGCAAGATTGACAACCGGTAGCTTACCTCAGCAAGGCTATAGGTCCTCGGACACAAGGGCTGTCAACCTATGAGAAAGAATGATTGACAGTTTTGATGGCGGTAGAATAGTGGCACACCTACTTGCAAACAACGAATTTGTTGTTTGGACATACCAGAAAAGTTTGGTCTATCTCGGGGACCAACGGCTAACGAGTCCATGGCAACAAAAAGTGATGACTGAGTTACTTGGGCTGCAATACCATATAATATACAAAACCAGGACTACCAATGGAGAAGGTTGAGCATGTTCGATACCTAGGGTTACTGCAACCACTGCCTGTACCTGAATAGGCTTGGCAAGTCATATCAATAGACTTCATTGAAGGCCTACTCCAATCCTCTAGCTTCAATTTCATCGTGGTAGTGATTGATAAATTCTCCAAGTATGCCCATTTTGTGGCCCTGTCACACCCCTTTACCGCTTTTCAAGTAGCACAAACCTTCATGCAGCGAGTTTTCAGGCTTTGTGGTCTACCCCAATCGATAACCTCTGGTCGAGATCTTGTCTTCACCAGCCTATTATGGAAGGAATTGTTCAGAGCAACTCAGACGCAGCTTCGCATGAGCTCAACCAACCACCCTCAAATCGACGGTCAGACCGAGCGAGTTAATCAATGTGTTGTAGCCTACTTGCATTATTTTGTGCATGCTTGCCCAAGCAAGTGGTTCTGTTGGCTAGCATTAGCCGAGTTTTAGTACAATACTGCTTGTGTAACACCCCGTTTTCGGTCTTTGAATAGTGTTTAAAGTTGCCACTAGATTTCAAATTTTCGCAATTCAAAATCTCAAACCAAAATCTCTCAAATCCAAATCTTCAGGCCAGAGGTCAGACCGCCCAAGGCCAGAGGTCAGATCGCCAGGGAATCGATCAAACCACCCAAGGCCAGAAGTCAGACCGCCAGGGAATCGGTCAGACCGCCCAAGGCCAGAGGTCAGACCGCCAGTGCATTGAATTGTTTCAATCTTTATTGATTTTGTCGTATTGCTTAGGGGTTTGAATTGGATTCAATATTAGTCTTCCGCTTTACTGATATACTGATCTTCATAACTTCCATAGCTACTGGAGTGAAATATTATCGAATCAATTATTTGTGAAAAAGTGAGCATGCTCCTATTCACCTCCCCTCTAGTCGCCTTTTCGGTCCAACAAGTGGTATCAGAGTCCGGTTAGTTCAATCTTGATCTTAACTGGTCACTGAACTTGGCGATGGATAGATACTCCACGAAATCGCATATCTTCGATGGGCACGACAAGGCCTATTGGATGAATCACATGCGAGTCTTCGTTGAGAGCGAATGACACGCTATATGGGAGGTTGTTCGAGTCCCGCTCGTTGTTCCCGAAGTTGCTACGCCGGCTTCAGAAGCCCTTTTGGCTAACAACACTAAGGCTAAAAACCTCTTGTATGGCGGGCTTGGGAGACATGAGTATGATCAGATTTGCAATCTTGAGACTGCGCATGAGATTTGGAACACTCTCGAAACCTATCATGAGGGTTCGTCCCAAGTCAAGAAAGTACGCCAAACAGTCTATAAGCGTGAATATAACAAATTCGAGATACGTCCTGGAGAGAGCATCGATGACATTTTCAGTCGCTTTAATAAAGTGATTAATCAGATAAAAGCTGTTGGTATTGAATATTCTCAGTCTGAAAATGCCACCCACCTCTTAGCTGCAATCAACACCAAGGAGTGGGAGATAAATGCCACAACCATTGAGGAGAATGTCAATCTTTCTGATTTGACTTTGGAGCTGCTCTATAGCAAGCTTAAGACTCATGAGATCAAGAGGATTGATCATCCCAAAAAGAAAAACATAGCTTTGGTAGCAGACCCGCTCAAGAGAGTTTCTGATGGGTCTTTTGAGTCTTCTTCTGAATTTTCGCTTACTGGTTTATCTGCAATTCATGAAGAATAGTTTGAGAGTCTTCGTGAGGCTGAGTTAGCCCTCATTGTCAAAAAGGTCACACGGGCCTACAACAATATGAAAAACATAAATCGAGGAGGTCCCGTGACTTGCTATGAGTGTGGTGAGCTTAATCACATCCGGACAAATTGCCCCAAGCTGAAAGGTAAGAGCAACCACAAGGAGGAAAAACCAGCTTGGAAGAAGACTCAATGGAACAAATCAAGGTATGATACTGCCAAGCTGACAAATGCCGCTCACCGGGTGCTTGCCGCTTTTGAGGATCAATCCTTAAGTGATGTTGACTCCGAGAGCGAGGACAAAGAGGAGGAGATCCCTCAAAGCAAGAAGAAAGGGAAGGCCAAGGACTTCACCGGCTTGTGCTTCATGGCCGTCTCTGTTGACAACGACAACGATGAGGTACCTCCTTCCTATGATGTTCTTTCTGATAGATGTGAATCTATGTTTGAGCAACTCATGAGTCAGGATAAGGCATTAGAGTTTGTCATGGCCAAGAATAAGGACTTAGAGTCACAAGTAGATAATTTAACTTTAGAACTTGAAAATGCTAAGACTCTTGAATCTGATGAATGTTCATCCTGCCATGATATGCACTCAGAATTTGCTAAATACAATCTACTCATGATATTGCTTTGCGACAACTTGAAAATGTTAGGACTGAGCTTGTTGAGGTTAAATCTGCTCCATGTGAAAAATGCTTTGAGTCTAGCAAGTTAGTTGCTTCTGGTGTGGTTGATCCTCGTCTTTGCACTTTCTGCTTAGAACGCGAACATGAAGTTAAAGATATCTTAGAAGCAGTTAGAGCTAAATATGCTAAGCTTAAGGACAGTATTGAGTCTTCTACATGTGCTTCATGTCCAGCTCTTAAACTTGAAGCTGCTTTATATAAGGAGAAATATGCTAGAGTCATTAAGGGTAAAACATGTCAATCATGTGTTAATCTTGAAGAATAAAATGCTTATCTTAAGAATACCTTAGAAAAATTCTCTAAAGGTAGGAAACAATTAAACATGATTCTGAACAAGTCTAAAACTCCTTATAAGAAGCAAGGATTATGATATAATCATGTTCAAAATAATTCTAACCCAAAAGTTACTCAAATCTTGAAAAATGGGTTAATTGAATTCAAAAACCAACCTGCAAAAACTATCTTTAAATCTGCAGGTGTTGCCCAACCATCTGTTAAGTCTAAGGGTGCTTCTCCCAGTGGTATTAAGTATCATTGCACCTATTGCAAAAAGGATGGACATTTGATTGAGTTCTGTTGGCGTAGGTTGAAAAATGATAAAAAATTTTTTGCTAGAATTTCATCTAATCAACCTAGAACTTTTATGAAACATGGTAACATAGAAAAGAAGAAACCTAGTTTAGAATTTGTGTCACATGCTCATCATCATGTTCCTAGACAGGATAACTCTCATGTTACTTTAACCTTTGCTCATAACAGAACTTCAAATAAAATCAAGGATAGCACTTCTGCTTTGCATACTACTCGCAGACGTGTGTCTCAGTACTGGGTTCTTAAGTCTTGTTCAACTAACCCCAGTACTGAGACACATCGTTCTTCTGTTTCTTGATTTCCAGGATTACCGCGGAAAGAGGAAGGACACGTGGTTCATCGACTCCGGCTGTTCACGCCACATGACCGAAAACTCAAGATGGTTCACCTATTTCACGCGGTCGACAGGTGATGATTTCATCACCTTTGGAGATGATAAACAAGGGCGGATTGAAGGAACGAGACCGATCAGGGTGAACGACAGTTTCATCCTCAAGGACGTCGCCCTTGTGGACAAGCTAATGTTTAATTTACTTTCTGTCTCTCAACTTCTTGATGATGGATATGAGACTAGATTCAAGAAAAATACTTATCGGATGCTTGATTCAACTTGTGAGCTTGTTTTTGGAATTAATAGAGTTGCTAGGATCTTTGGAGCTGACTTTTCTGACTCTCTTGCTGGTTCTCTCAAATGCTTGATTTTATCTTCTTCTTCTGAGTTCTGGCTTTAGCACCGTCGTTTGGGGCACATTGGTTTTGATCATCTGATGTGAGTTAGCAACCTTGAACTCATGAGAGATTTTTCTAAACTCAAAGCCGTCAAAGATGCTGTTTGTGCGCCCTGTAGGCATGGCAAGCAAGTTGCCGCCTCACACCCTTCAGTGACTATGGTCATGACTGACGGACCGAGACAGTTGCTTCATATGGATACTGTTGGTCCTGCTAGGGTTAGGTCAAAGTCATGAGTTTCAGGGCATATATGTTGCATGATGCATGTTTTGACTAACATGGGTCAAGTTATGAAGAACTTGTTTCCAAATTCGGTTTACTTGTCTATTGTTGTGCAGGTTGCTTGGTGGTCAACGACGGTCAATGGCGAGGATAATCGGAACTAGGTTTGGAGAGCTGAGGTCCAGAACGATCGACGATGCCGGGTGAGGTCAATGTACTCAAGCATGGTGCTAGATGGACAAGGGTGACCTATTGGCTAATCCGAGGCGCAAGATGGCGCAATGTGTAGCTAGTTAGGTCAAGGGGAGATAAAGACGGCACATTAAAATACGTGCGTATGTGTCCTGTTTGTTTTGGGCCTTAACGGGAGCCCAATTGAGTCAAACTTCTAGAAGGTCTAAGCCTCCACTATAAATAGGGGAGGGAGGTGGCTGCACCTCCTCTTCGTCTCTTTTGCTATTTTTGTAAACCCTAATTTTCTTAGGGAGAGCTTTTGTGGAGGTTAGGGATCTTGATAGTTTGATGTGATTTTCGTGCTCTTGGATTGATCATTGTCCTCCATTGATGGAGAGGTTGTAAGCCCATATCATATCAAATCAATCTAGAGAAAGTTTGATCATGTCTTGTCTCTTTGCGTTCTTTCTCTATATTTGATGATTTTCAGTCTTTCTTTGATCCCGAGTTTTTGATTGAATTCTTCACGTGATCTAGCTTGCTGTGACGTGTGGGAACCTATCTAGGATCATCTTGATCATCAATCAACCACGAGTAAGATCTTGGATCAAGTTTTCGTTTTGACCCGATTTTGAACCCTTCTTCAATCAAATCGAAAAGGATCGCTATTCTTCCAAGAATTATCATAATCTTTGATTGGAATAGGTTCCTGATATCATAGAGAAGGTGTGTACCAAGTTTCATCAAGTTTGGAGTTGTAGATCAAAAGTTTCATCTATTTGCAACTTCGTCATCTTTGGTTACATTACATTCTTGAGCGAGGTCGACCGCCCAAGGCCGTGGGTCGATCGCCAGAAATCGGTCGACGCCCAAGGCCAGAGGTCAGACCGCTAGTGCATTGAATTGTTTCAATCTTTGTTGATTTTATCATATTGCTTAGGGGTTTGAATTGGATTTAATATTAGTCTTCCGCTGTACTTATATACTGATCTTCATAGCTTCCATAGCTACTGGAGTGAAATATTATTGAATCAATTATTTGTGTAAAAGTGAGCGTGCTCCTATTCCCCCTCTAGTCGCATTTTCGGTTCAACAGATTCGAGAGATCATTTCAATATGGAGATTGGGTGTATCTGAAGCTACAATTGTATGTGCAGAGCTCCGTGGTGGTTCCAGCTAACCATAAGCTTCCATTTCTTTGGCCCTTTTCAGGTGGAAAAGAAGATTGGTCGATGGCATACAAATTAAAGTTGCCAGCGACCTCATCGATTCACCCCATCATCCATGTGTCCTAGCTAAGAAAGGCGGTGCCACCCATGAGGGCGATTCTGATAGAGCTTCCAGAGCCGACCGAGGACCTATGAATTCCTATTCAAGTGTTGCAACTGCGACTTCGTGACAAGGGAGCGGCATCGGCCACTCAAGTCTTGGTGCAATGGTAGGGGTCAATGCCGCCAACACCGACCTGGGAGGATTACGAGGATCTTCGAATCTGTTTCCCGCATGCTCCAGCTTGGGGACAAGCTGAGGCCTGAAGAAGGGGGGTGTGTCATGGTTCCTACGGAGAGGGAAGCGACACCAGTCAAAAGGAGGACCAGTTAACGATGATTGAAGGCCCAACACCGGTTTCCCAGCGAAGGATTGGGAGTTCCCAGCCCAGCCCACAGCCAAGCGCGAGGTGTTTAGAGAGCTGGACCAGCGCTGTCCTGAAGGGAGGGTTTAAGTAGTGATGGGTTGTGTGGGGATGGAGTCATCGACTTTGTAATGAACATCAAATTCTCTCCTCCAACTATCTTCTTCCCTACCCAGACTAATTCTCTTGAATTCCTACCCCTTGCTTCCAAGCTGTCCCCTACTATTCTCCTAGACTCACTTCATGCTGGGCACCAAACAAGAGCGTGCGCGCTTATATTCATTTGTTTTTAGATACCAAAGCTTATACTTATTTCAAATGTGCTTGGTATCATTGTTGCAAAGAGAACGGAGGCAACTAGCTAGCTTGCATCCAATCTGCAGCAGAAGCTACACTGGTAATATGTTTCTTTTTCATCTGAAAGACTGAAGCAACAAGTCGCAAAAAGAAAAAGAAAGACTGAAGCAACACTTCGTCTCATCTTTTCTGCTCTATTTTTTTCTCTTTATCTACAAAAAAAAAAAACTCTTTACAGCGCGCACAGATTAAACACTGCACATCAACTTACAAAAACACACCGACACATCAACAATTAATCTTGCCTTGCCAAGATAGATAAGTATAATCCTAGAACCAAATCTATCAACACATCAACAATTAATCGTTTAATTTCACTCACTCAACTTCAGAAATCAGAACCCATATACTGCAGTCAAGTCATGCGGGCCACGAGTTCAGTTGAGGTGAGGAAACGCGAGGTCCCTGGCGAGCAGGTACCGGAAGCTCTGCTTGTACGGCACCCACTCGACCACCTTGCTCGGCCTGCCCCCCTGCACCCGGCACCTCTGCACCGATGTCCTCAGGCTCTCCGGCAGGCACCGCTGCACCGCGTCCACGAGCCGCTCCGGCGACAGCTTCACGTCCCTCGCGTACGCCTCCACCAACTTCGGCAGCAGAACCCGGTGCTCCTTCCACACGCCCACCGTCGCGCGGATGTACTCCTCCTTGGCCACCTCCAGCTGCTGGAACAGCCGCTTCGGCGTGTACACCCTCACCTGCAGAAAGAAACAAAGAAAGGGATCAACAATTATGCATGTAGTACTTTGATGAACAAAGTGCAGTGCAGCAACATTCCATCCATGGTACATGCTCCACTGTCCATACCGAGGAGGGAAAAAGGAGATATTCGTCTAGTTTCTTTTATGATTGTGTCATGTCAGGGTGTATGTAGCTTTATTACTTTCATAAACATTCCTACTACTCTACTAGGAATTGTGTTTATGTTTTAGAGTTCCCAAATCACATTAGTATGTACAATGTATGGCTTTCTATCAAGAGTAAAAGAGACGACATGGTGTTCTTACCGCGGGATCAGAATGGCTTCCTGAACAAAGCGCAAAGCGCAAAAGAGGCTCTGATTGATGAATGGCAAAGGCTTGCCATTCGCTCCCTGCTTTGCTCGCTTTGCTTTTGATCCTTGGGTGGAGCAAAGTCCTCAGCCACTGCTAGTGTTAAAAGGATCAAACAGGTAAAATTTGCTGTCTAGACATCTAATCAAGTATGTAGGAACATTGTACTTCTCACTAGGTTCTTGACCAAATGATGTAGCCATATACATACCTGTCCGGGACAGTGAGTGCTGCATCCTAGAACCAGCCCCTGGATGACTGCTGCATTGCTGGTGCGCCCGGCAATCTTGCATTCAGCCTGGGGAGAATTTTTATCAGCCCGGCAACGTTGTCAGTGTCATATCTCAAGAAAATTTTTATGCTCTTCGAGACGGCTTCGATGATTCTACAGAGAGCAAGGTTCCACTTTACCTTGACAAGTAGTGATGTCTTCTTCAGATGGTTATGTGGGATGCCATACTTCAGGTAAGCCTGCATGTGGAAGTTAGTGCCAAGGATCATTCAGAGAATGAGAGAAATGAGTAGACATAACAGTTATCAGTAACTACTAGTAGAGAGTTGCAATGTGGGGAGCATTACATGCATCAACAATGCATTGTGTATGTTGATCCAGAAAGCGAGCTTCTCTTCGTTCGTCATCCTCCTGAGATCGACGGTCTCCAACCGATAAAGAATTAACCTGAGGCACCAACTTATGAGCTACAGAACTACAGATAACCACTTACATGCATCCACTTGACCACTTGAGAGTAGAAAAACTGTAAGAACAACTCACTTGTAGGTTTGGAGCAAATCTTCGACTTCTCTTAACCTTCGATGGTCACGGGAAATTGACGGAACCTCAACCATCGTGTTGTATGGTCCACTGAATTCCTTCAGACCCTCGACATGGAACGGGTTGATCAACCGGGAGTCTAGAGTTGCTTCTCTCCTGCAATTGGGACTCCACATGTCCCCAAGATACTGTGGGGAAACCACACTCGTTGAGGAGAATGATGATGTTGGTGACGATGATGCGCGATGGTGAACTAGAGGTGGATCTGCAAGCTTGCAGTATACCCCTGCCATGCACCTGACCATCTCCTCAGAAAGGTTGTTGGGAGTTTCAGGGATGTGGTCAGCTACATTAGTCCCCAGATAGTCAGCTAAGCTTACCACTCCTGATGTAGCAGTCTCTCCTTCCTGCTCAAAATCATAAAAAATGAACATAGAATCTTACATCTGTTTGTAAAGATAGTAGAAACAAGCTACATTACAACAATAACAAAAGTAAGACAATTTAAAAATCACATGTTCAAATTCAGCATATGTTTATGCATGCTATTTTGTCATGCTTCTGATCAATATACTGTAGTATCCTACAACTACATCATGTTATAGATTTCTGTAAGAGCGAACTGAATGAATTTAAGACAGTCTTGAACTAGCAAATCTGTAAATATCAAACAGTCACCTCCAAGAATGAGAAAGGTTGAGAGTGGCACGAGCGAAGAGCCCTCGCAAGGCTCGCCTCTGAGGGAGATATCCTAGATGAACACACTCCGCGAAACGACAGCGCAGACTGACTGCGAAGACCATGATCAGAATCCGTAGTCTTCCTGGGGCTGGGGCATGTGGACGGAGAGCGATCTTCCACTGTGCCATTCCTCCTCTTACTAAGCGGAGGGAAGCTGTAATGGAGCATTGCATCACCCCCTCTCCTGATAGGAGCCTTCGCCTTCGGTGTTTCATCGATCTGCGCAGACCGTGAGCTCGCCGACAGCTTCGGCTTCTCCCGGTGAACATCTGAAGATGGCAATGTGGGTGCTTGATCAAATGCTTTCCTGTACAGTGTTAGGAGGTACTGCTCCAAGTGCTTGATCTCTATCTCCAATGTGGCAACCTCCCTTATCAGTTGATTAGCGGGCTGAAACATCGGGAACTGCTGAACATACTATTCGTGAATGGATCAAATTGAACGAAAGATATTCAGGTAAAGGTGGCACCTTCAGCATTGGGCTCTCGTTGGAGAAAATAACTGGAGCAGGATTAGGCCCCAATGCTTTCTCCAGCGCGCCGCGCACCACCTGCTGATCCTCGAGGCGCCTCTCCAGTTGCAGAATCTGCATCAGAGCATCACATTAGACCACATTGCTGGGAATTCAGCATCCAAAGATGGAAACTTATCACAATCCCTTCTAAGATTTAGGCTTTGGTTTTTTCTGTGGTCTAAGTACAGGTCAACCCAAAAAAGAAGTACTAGAAGGAACTGTTCTAAATACGAGCACAATAATAATAAGGTCAATGAAGAACATCAAATTTCCAGTACTTGCCTCTTTTCTCAAGGAGTTTTGTGCCTCACTCCTGGGCCGAATTCCCTTCTTGGTTTCACTCTGCATATGAGTGTTTGAGTTTCTACCATGCTGAAAGAAACAACAGTAAACCACAGAAATTGCTCAAATTTACAGAAACCAGTGCCATAAGTAATCTTATACAGGACTAAAAACTTACCAACTTAGGTTGATTACATGCTTTCTGCGAAGAACACAATGCACCTTTAGCATTTTTACCCTCCAAATCACTGCCATTCCACAAACCATAAAATTTTCTCATGAGCATTTCGAAGTACCAGCATGTCAACAAAAATAAGGAAATTTGTAAAAGCAAGCTCATATATCCAACCTCTTAGAACGCTTGTGCCTTGCTGAGGTACTGGGGAGCTTCAGTGGTTTGGAAAGGGATTTGTGCCCTTTCTTCTCCATTGCCTCCATCTCTCTTCTTCACACACTTTTTGAAACCAATCTAGAACTGAAAGCAACAGAGAAAACCAAACGATAGCACTAAGAAACAAGTGATCAAGAACCAAGCTTGTGCTCAGACACAAGGTGAAGACAAACATGCAGAGAAGAATACACAAGAACTTACACAATTAGCTGGTGCTGAGAACCGAGAGCTCAAGCAGAAAAGAAGGGGGGAGAGAGAGAGAGAGAGACAGAGATGGAGCTCCCAATTAAGCAAGTGAGCAGAATGGTGCCTTCAGAAGACAGAGGCCACACTAGACTCCAAGAAGCCTTGCACTGTACATAGCCACCAGTGCCGATGTGCCATCGACCACCACCACCTACTCCTCAGGTCAAAGAGCTAAGTGGAGATTTTGCAAAGGGAAAGGCCTCTTTAACTGCAGAACCCCCCCCCCACCCCCCCCCCACCAATGAATCACACACAACAGCAGCCACCACTGGCTTGTTAGTGTGTGTGCCTGCAAAAAGGCATTGACCATGACACCTAAAAAAATGCCACACACAGCTTTTGCCTTCTTCCTTGTTGTGAGTAGACAAGTATACTACTGTAGATGATACATTAATTACTGCACCTTTTTGCCTAGGTCAGAAAATGTTAGTCCTGCCAAGCTCTAGTTTTTGTTTCACAGCCATGGAAAACTAGGAAAAGCGCAACTTTTTAAACCTGTGCTTGGTTATTTGTGTGTTATTAATTTATCTGTACCCTGACCAGGATATGACAGTAGTTTCAAATACGGCGAGCCTGAGACAGGTAAGAAAACTGTAGCAATAGATTAATGGAAGATTATTGTCTCCACCTAATAGAGCCAAGGCTTCCTGACAAATGCCAACGCAAACGTTAGAATTAGTCTGTTCCCTCCAAACTAGTCTCTGCAAGATTTCAACTATAGAATAGTGAGTAGGACTAAATGCGCACATGAAGCAGTGAACAATAAGGCAAGGCATTCATTAAGAAGTATATTAGAACCATGTCTGCTTAATCCTGATAGTCCCGGTACACAGTTTCATCACTGGTAGGTTTCCAGATGTGACAGCAAGGAGAACTCATTCAAAATCCCTGTACTATTTTTTTTTCCCTTTCACATGAAAATCTTTGTGACATTGATGGACAAATGACCAAGAGGATATGAATGCAGGAGATATGTATCATTTATAACAACTCACAATGATAGCTTCTTTGGCTGTGGCATTTAATGAGTAGCCTAACCACCATAACTTCAGAATTTTGCTCATTTGCTCAGTGGAGTATCTTCACATGAAGATTTGAAAGTAGGAGTAAATTCCACTCATAAGTGCACTGCATGTCTTATAATGTAGGTGGATATATTAACGTTTGAATTGAAGTATTAAACTATGTATTTATGTTAACATATTTATTTATTTTTTTTAGAAAAATATGTATCGATACTACTCCGATATAATAGCAATTTATTGGTGAAAGCCTCCATCTAGAACTGTTAAAAAAAGATTCCATAATATGAAAATGGTAGACCCTACACTATACAAGAGAACCAGCCATTAAAGACAAAACCGTGTTTTGTCCTAAGAATGTTTAAACCTTCTTCAGGTGCATATATAAAACTATAAGAATGGAAGAAAAAGGTGCAGGGGTGGCCTCAAAAGCGATGAAAGTGGGGATAAAAGGAGGTTGTGGCTGTGCCCCAAGGAAAACAAACCTTGCTCTGTTGGGTGCTTCCTCTTGTTTTGGACTAAAAACCACTAGTGCTCACTAGTCACTACTAGTACTCTCTCCTCTTCTCAAAAGAAAGCCCCAATGCAACTAAGTACTTGTCTTCTGCCATGAGGGAGCTTCTTGCTTGTCACTTGTCACAAGAATAATTCTTGTTGTGTAATGTTGTCTCTGCCTGTCTCATTTGGATTAGGCGTGGGGCTCTTTGCATTTCAGGCATGCATCGGTAAGTAGATAGGACAGGTAGGCTGAGAGAAAGTGAGGAGGCAAAAGAGAGGAAGAAATAGCAAGTCTTAAGTACATTTGGCTATGCTTGGCCGCTTGGCCTAGCCTGATCATATTAAGTTTAGACTATCAATTCAAGTATGACTCGACATGTCTGACTGCACAGGACTAGATTAACTAATAATCTCAATCAATTTGTAACCCCAAACATGTTGATCACCTACAAAAATTCACACGATCTATATTGTGTCTGCGTCCTGTTAAATTTTGCCATATCTAATTTTTCAACGAATATTCAAATGCCCCGAGGACCATAATGCAATTTCTAAAGGAGATGTGGATCGATGCTTTTCCAATTAAAAAGAATATGAAAAGTATTAAAATAGAGATGATCGAATCAACAGAATAAAACAACTATTCGAGTTAGCATTCATGTTACTGGTTCATGTCCATTAGCATCACAGTGTCCTTTAATTGTCCCAATGATTATAAGATGATGCGAAAGAAATATTTATTTGCCCAACAACTACAGGAAGATAACAAGATCGACAGACAGGAAGATAGCAGGACATACTCGCAGTCTGATGAGGCTTGGAATCTGAACAATTATGAATTTCCATAGTCAAATCTCACATGGATCTTCTTCAGATTCGAGGTTTGATACCTAATTACATTGAAGGATTAACTATGACTCTGATTCTTAAATTTGTGGTCAGATGACATGCTAAGCAATCCTATATTTTTCAGGAGACTCTAAACAATTAGCTTGAGTTCAAGGACTAAAAAAAGAACCATTGATGTGCAATCTTGCCGAAAAAAGTATACAAGTTTAAAAGACTAACTCACATCTAACCAATCAGTGTTCTAGCACTGCAGTGTTATTTAATTCTATGTAAAACAGATTCCTCTGTGCACACTATGCTTGATACAGCTTGATCTTATCTAAATGTACCCACGTCTAAGTGTGCAATTTTTAGTCTCTCCAGGTCTTCCCCCTAGGTTATTGCACTGTTTCTTCTTGTTTATTTGAAGGTCAAAAGACACTACCCTAATGGAACGGGCGGACCACGAATTTTCTAATCAATTTGTATTTGTATTTTATTTGTTGAACTTGAATCCTCTTTATTAGAAAATAATATGCTACTCCTGTCCGAGATCGAGCGCGATGAATTATTCATGTGCCAGCACGTATATGGCGAGGTTTTCATCGTCCTTCATATCGCAGTATACCGGAAATTGGTCGCGGTATGGGTATGGCGAGCACTACCTGCACTACACGCTGATGCCATCCCTAGGTATCACTCACAGGCTCATTGCTGAATCATTTCATACATAGCGTGAATTAAGACATTTAAATATAAACAGACATTAGAGTGATATAGACCACGTCAGGTCGAGTTTTACATAAGGGTCACCAGGCCAAATTGATTACATTACACAAAAGCATGTAGCTACAGCGGAAGCAAAAGAGGGGATATGACTCATCTCTCCACAGGCAAGCGATTGGGGTGACCTATGTACGACTGATATTATCCAAGGATTGGGTAATATCGGTTGTACGCAAGTACTGACTAGTCCACTAGACTGGGGCGAGACCTAGACTACTATTCATGGCTCCCTTGGCCATCGACTTCGGAATCCTCATAGTATGCGTAGTCTCATTGATCCATATCATCTAGAGGGTTTGGGAGGAGCGAGAGTAAGCACAACCACCGTGCTCGCGAGCCAACACACAATATGCAATAGTATACATGCAAGGCTTAACAATGATGGCTCATGTTCTTTTATTTGCTAAAGCAACATTTCAATTATCATAGCTACAAATTCATATGACTTAGCATTTTAAATAAATTGCATTTTATTAAAGAAAGTAAGTGCAATAATAAATAACAGTAGAGGTTCCCTCTATCGGAACTCTACACATGCATCATTCTGTTGGAGCTACCTCCGCTCCTTCACACCACTGAGCTCGACGGCTCAGAAAAAATCCAACCTCAGGCTAGATGAGTCGTCCTGATTGTAATCCACCCACAAAAGTTTTTAAAATAGAATCAACTAAAGTTAAGATCCTATATCCGCCTTTGACCATAGGTGCAGCTGTTTAAACAATTTAGAATATGTTGAGGTTGTACACTGTACCCACAAGAGATAATCATACTCATTACCACCACATGATTCCTTAGTCATGTAGTTGAGCGATCGCCACAGTAACGTTTCAAACTACTTTGCCCCTTCCGTCATCTCACCCCTATGGGCTAATCCCATAAGTTGTGCGGGATGTTCACCACAACGACTAGCGCAGCTGGCAACGTCACTCTCCGTCGGCATCCCTCTCAAGCCGGAACACATCCTGCCGCTTGCACACTTTTAAACACCAGTTGTGGGATGACATTCAGGGTTCAATAATTTTACTAAGCCAAGTTGCACTTTGCAGACTTGCGGTTGTACATGTTTTACACAGGAGATCATGACAAGATTATGTCCTTAATCCATCTGGACGGTCCATACCACATACCAACCTCTCTCGTGCACGACGGCACCCACTACTCTTTCCATCCGCCCAGATGTGGTACTAGCAAGTTGTTTAGGGTTTTGGGGAGGAAAATCAATTAACACAACACGCCAATCATTTACATCCAATGACTGCTCAAAACCACTTTCATGATTAAAAGATGATAAACATGATATTTATTGTCCTGGTACTTACGCAAGTCTAGCATGCATCTTAAGTACAACCTATACTAGTATTTACCACACATTTACTAGGGTGACATGGAATGAGGGAAATAATTTATCAAAGGATGGATAATAATTAATTAATCGTCAAATGGGTGTTTAACTACCTTAAGCTTTAACATTTGATTACAGAATTAAAGCATGCAACTTTGATATTTTAAATAAATATAATTTGCATAAAATATAGACTCAAAATGATCAAAGTATTGACTCACCTAGGTTAAAGGCAGTGGGGTCTTGGTACTCTTGAGCTTGGTCGAAGTGGAGGTCTCATGCGTCTTCGAACCATAATAGGACGAAAGTACCAGAAAAAATGCACAATAGTAGAGAGAGAAAATAAATACCAAACTTATAATAAATGAACTCCAAATTGAACAAAACTAGTGCCATTAGCAAGATCTTAATTTCAGAAAATTTTAGGGACAAGTTTCATAATTTTTGGAGTTATAACGAAAAAGATATGAATTTTGGAAGCTTTCCAATTGAATTATTAATTGAAAAGAAAATCAAAAAACCAAAATTTTCTCGTGTTGACACGTGTCACACGCACAGCGCGTGGTCCACCTATCAGCCGGCGCGGCGGGGGAGGGGGCCCACGTGTCAGCCGACGTGGCATTAAAACGTCGGCGTCGCGCGGAGAACGAGAGGGGAGGGACGGGAGGAGGAGGTGCAGTGCGGCGCGGCGGCCGGAAGGAGGGAGTGGGAGGGAGCGGAGGCGCCGAGAGCGGGCCGGAGGCGAGGAAGAAGGCGGGGCGGCAGCGGCCAGAGGCGAAGACTAGGAGGCGAAGACTAGGAGGCGACGACGGCGACGGCGACGGCGACGGGAGACGGGAGGAGGTGGCAAGGAGGAAGGAGAGAAGAGCGGTGCGGCGGGCGACTTAAATAGCCGAGGGAGGCGAGAGGAGGTGGGCGCGGCGGGGCGGGGCGAGTCGGCGTCTGGCGTGACGACGGCGACGCAGGCGAGGCAGCGGCGGTGTCGTGAGCGCGGAGAGAGACAGCGATCTTGCGTGGAGCGGGCGACGAGCCGACGGCGGCGGTGGAGTAGGTCGGGCCGACCAAGGAAATGGATTGGGCTAGAGCCCAAAAGCCCAGGTAGGGTTTTTGAAGATTTTCAAATCTTAGCAAAAAATTTGTAATTTGCTTTTGAAATTGTTTTGGAAATGATTTGAAATTTTAGAATGTTACAGACACGATAATCCTATGTCTTCTACCAAAGTCCACACTGATTATGTATAAGCAAGTTGCTAATAACCTCCAGTTAATTATCATTCCAACTCTTACTGTACACCCAATAGACAAATGAAAAGGAGAGATTTTGCACTAGCTTTTCCCCACTTTGCAGTGGTGGCTATTATGGATGGCTAATTGGCTTTAGTGATTTAGTCATTAGTGAAAATAAACTAGATAATACTCCACAAATTGGAAATACTTCACATAATAGTAAAAAATTAGGAAGAAGTCCATTTTACCGTGTCAAGTATCGACATGCGGACACCTAACCCCCTGAACTAAAAATCGGACCTTTGACACCCCGAGGTTGCAAAACCGGACAACCTACCCCATAAGGCTGTTTCGTGCGGTGGTATTGCGGACGTGGCGTCCGTTTAGCCTGGTTTTGCCACGTAGGCCGCTTACTCAACACACCTAGCTGGTCGGGGGAGGGGTATGAGTGCTACCATTCTTCTTCCCCAATCTCCATCCTATGGCTCCTTCTCTACTCCCTCCACACCTACATCACCCATACGCCATCCCCTCCACCACCCCAACTCCGGCTCCGGACCCTCCAAGCACGGCGACTCGTACGCCCGCGCCTCCTCGGCCCAGCTCAGCCTCTCTCCCTCCCCAGGTGTTGCCTCCCCCATGTCACCACCGCTGCTGTCAGCCTGCTAGCCTTGGGTCGCCGGCCTCTGCTCGCCCCCCTCTCTCCTCCTCTACTCCTTCCACACCTACATCCACCCGGACGTCCACCACCCCAACTTCGGCTCCGGACCCTCCAAGCGCGACGGAGCGCGAGGGCTACAGCGGCGGGCACCAAGCCACCGAGCTTGGCTACTAGGTCGGCAAGGGCCGCCCGCTCGGCCTTGCTGGCAGACGAGGGTTCCGTCTGCAGGCGGCGCGCGAGCGCAGCGGCGTCGATCTCGGCGAAGGGGACGAGCTCCAGAGGTAGACAACAACCATGGTGCACACGACGTCAAGACCACCAGGAGTAGCGCTGCCGCGACGGTCTAGGAGGTCTTGCGGTGGGTGGAGTGGGCCGGGTCAGGGAGGGCGCGGCGGTGGTAGGGATTGAGATTGGGGTGGTTCTGGGCGTGGCCGACGTTGGGGATCGGGGTGGGGACGAAGGGGTGGCCGTTGAAGGTGGCGATGAGGCGGAGGGAGCCGTCGAGGGAGGGGACCAGGTCCGGGACGAGTCGCTAGAGGGAGGCGACGAGGTTGAGCTGCGCCTCACGGCGGAAGGAGATGGCCTCCTCCAGGCTCCGGCACTACTCGCTGAAGATGAAGGTAGAAGGCGTCGGGAGAGAGACTGAGGAAGAAAAGGGGTAGAAACTGACATGTGGGCCTTGTAATATTATAATTTTGATTTGTTGAGTCATCGCCACGTTGCCAACATAGAACCTAGCGAAAACAGGCCGAACGGATACCATGTGCGCAAAACCACCCCACAAAATAGCCTCAGGGGGTAAGTTATCCGGTTTTGCAACTTGAGTGTCAAAGGTCCGACTTTTTAGTTCAAGGGATTAGGTGTTCGCATGTCGATACTTGAGGGGGTAGAATGGACTTCTTCCATAAATTTATAAGTACCCCACATAAGTATTGGGTTCATCTGAGCCATTTAAGGGTAAAAACCCCGATTTTAAGAAGAAGAAAATACGACAAAGTAATCCAAATTCTTGACCTATAAATACTTTTTGCACATAATACTACCCTTGATCTATACATAAACCATGAAAAAAAAAAAACTGCAGGCTTGAAGTATTGAGTCATGCACCAACTAGTTCATATAAAAACTTGAGTTGATGAGGAAAGACTAACACAATTCACTTATAATTTTACACCCCCTCACGTGTAGATTTCCTCAGACCTAAGAGATGGAATAGAAACGGGCTACAATTATTATTATTTTTAATTGCGTCAACCGAGTCTTGAACTCTTGGCTCTGAGACCATATTGAATTGCATGCACCAACTAGTTCACTCAAAAACTTAAACTGGTGAAAAAGACAAGCAATTCACCTGGACACTCAACAACACTACTGCTACTTAACCTAAGTGAATCTTATTAGCAGTAGGTCTTAACCAAACGGACTAGATAAGCGTTTCTCACCGTGAATCGTGCGCCCCTGTGTGCATGCATGCACGTAAAAGAAGAAAAAGGTCAATGCAACAAAGGGGAAAAATCAAAACGAAAGGCCCATGCAACAAAAGCCAAAAGGGATCAAGACGCTATAAAGGGATAAAGAAAAAAAGGGTTTCAATTCAATACACTTAGTACACTACACACACGGCAGACATAAAAGAAAATTGTGCAAAAAGGCAAAAAGAAGAAACAATGTGACTGGGAAAAAAGCCCCGTTTTTTCAATCATCTTTTCACCAAAAGATGAGACATACTTCAATATATTAGCAGGCGAGAGTCGCATGCAGCAGTTTTAAAGCTTAGGTTGTCAGGGAAATCGATGCATGATGTGAGGCCAAATGTGCATGGGTTAAGCATGAGAAAGTTTACTTTGGACCATATAATTTTATCTTAGTTTTATTGTACATCATCCTTTGTAAAAAAATTTACTTTGCATCTTTTATTACCATGTGTTGCACTTTATACCAGGGTAGGGATTTGATCGTCTTCTTTGGTTCTCATCGATGGTGAATGGCGGCATAGGAGGCGACAATAAGGCATAGGATAGAGAGAGAGAGGTAGATAGAGCTAGGAAATAGATCGAAAGTGGAGTAGAATAGCTAAAGCATCAATAGTGGCGGCCATAGCAACGGTGGCGACGGACAAATGGTTTGATCTATTTATTTTTCAGGTTGCCGTTACCTCGCCGGCGATGCCTCACTGATGGCAAGCTCACTGCACGTTTGCCATGTTTCCCTCTCGCTGACGTGGCATTCCCCTAGTGCAAAGTGCAACAAAAAGTAAAAAGATATAATGCAAAGAAAAAAACTTGCTAAGGGTGGTGCAAAGTGAAACCACGATAAAATTACATAGTCTAAAAGTAAAATTTACTCTTAATTCTATGTGAAATTAATTAGGAGCTTTTGTTGAGAGATGAATGAAATCGGCCACCTTCACGTAGCCATCCAACTTTCCTTGCAACGATCAAACTAGTCGGCGCACGAAACTCATATGTAGTCCGCGGTGGATATCAACCGTCCAATTTTAATTTGTTTGCAGAAATGGAGTTATCAATGGACTATATATCATGGTAGGTCACAGTGGCGACCGGCATATAAGCACTAGTCTTGCTTACACAATCTTGTCGCCAGTTCTGTTGCAAGTTACGGTATGGCCGGTGAGATAGCTGCCTAAAGAGCCGATCTTTTCCTTTCTTTTGTTTCTTTCTAAAGTGCAGGTGCTTGGAAATGTCTCTAAAAAAAGGTGCTTGGAAATGTCTCAAATACAGTAGTACTACAATGTAGTACTACGTCCACAACACAAATCGATCGATTACTTGAATCAAATCTTCTTCTTCTTCTTCTTCTTCTTCTTCTTCTTCTTCTCCTCCTCCTCCTCCTCCTCCGTCGGCTGACGAACAAACAAGAGTGAGCTTGTCGACTGTCTTCTTCTTCTTCTTCAAACGGTCGGCTGACGAACAAACAAATGTGAGTGAGCTTGCCGACTGTATACATACTGATCGATGGCTACAAAGCACGACTTGCCCGTGCCCCTCGTGGCCGTGTGATCTCTCCGTGCATGTCAGATTGTCAGAAGTACTGGTTAGTAACGGGGGAGAGGCCGGGAGAGGTCTCCGGATGGTTATTGCTGCAGATCAAGCACTGGCAGGCATTCATTTCGTCTTCACCAACCTCCAGGAATGCACTGACTGGAGTGGAGTGAATGCATTATGCATGCGTGCAGACTAGCTTGAATGCGTATCTAGGCACAGGAGATTCAGACAAGCCGATGCAATAACTATACATACATGACAGTACTACATACTGCAGTGTAGCTGTACGCTTGCACCAATTCGAATGCAATATATGGGCGTTGGTTAGTGGCTTTTCTTGGCATATCAATCGAGCGAGCGGCGTTGCAATAGTTCAGTTCGTCATGGCACATGGACAGTGTGCAAACTTGTACCCGGTAGCTGCACTTTTCTTGCCAAGTTTGGCCTACTAGACAGGGATGCGCGCTACTGCGCACGGAGGGCCAGCTGTGACTGTGATCGGGACGACTGTGGCAGAGCATGCCGCGTATGCAGCCTCGTAACCGATGAAATCGATATATATATACATCAAAAGCAATGTAGGAATCAACGATATTTAAATAAAATGTTTTAACTAACACATGTCATATTGTAGAATTATAACATATGTATCTAAATTTGGTCTGCTACAAAGACAAATATCTGGCTGTGGAGGATGCACGTGAACTGCCGCTCCTAAATCTTCAAGGTAGGGTAAAAATACTGGATGAGAGAAAACAAAGGAAATTCATGTAAGATAAATCAGCCTCAAGGGTCAAGAGATATCACTACAATAATACAAACTATCCGGTCGTGTACCGCTGACACGAAACATTTTGAACTAGCATGCTACCTAGTCCTGAAATACATCGTAAAAACAACAGTCTAAATTTTAAAACCAAAAACAAGAAGCGCGTAATTTTTAATGTAAGAAAACTATGACAACTTGTTAAGTCCTTTTGTAACATACTGTACGCCGCCAATCGCAAGCATGTAACTATCATTTCCTATTTAACCTAATGTAAAACTTGTGAGGATAATATTGTAAGTAATCTTACAGCAATATATTATAGAGTTTTGATGGCACAAGATGAAAGAAAGGTTGATTGCAGAGGTCCAAAGCTTAAACCAGTTGGGGGGAAAAAATAGCCCCAGGGAACACTTGTAAACTAAGAGAAGATATGCGGAGCATTCACTGCAGCATGGTGGCAATGCACATTTTATTCATAAATCGATACAGTGCAACGTGGCACGTTTGTATCCCGTGTTGTAGGAAGGGCCTCCGAAAGAACAGGACGAAGGCAAACAATGAGCGATGAAGGCATACAGATAATATAAGCATATGTTCATTCTATCGGATTGGTATCTGTCAGCCCAAATACCACATTTGGAACCTTATGATTTGGTGATAAGATGGTAACAAAGGGACTTCCTTTTGAAAGATCAAAAACAATTTAAGCTATGGCGATACATAACACCATGTACATGTGTTATGGAGGAAGGCTCGAGGCGTCATAGACTGTAGCATGCTATTTTCCATACGTGTTGATTGGTTTTTTTAGAATAAATAATAGTTGGTTAAGTAGATTATTTTAGGATTCTTTATCTATATATTTATTGTTAGGAGTATAATCTTATTTATTAGGAAGCTTATTTTTAATAATTGAAAAGATTACATTGGATTGATAGGTTTTATTATAGATTATTTTTTAGGCATCAAATCGGACTATCCCTATAAAAAGGATAGTATGTATCCATTCTCAATCAAGTAATGACAAATAAAAAATTCAACTAAGCCTTAGAACCTCGCTACCTTAACAGGGAAGAGCCCTGCCGGTGGTTAGATGAGGGCAAATGCCCTATTTGATACCAGAGCCACCCACCATGGCTTCTGGTGCCGTACTATCTCCCTTCGCCATGTTAGCAACGAAAAGATGATGGTCTCAATTAACAACATGATGGCCATCCTCCAAGAAATGTGGGCATTGATGGTCAAGTTGAAGAAGCAAGAGGAGGCATCATGTGCCATTGCAATGGCGGTTCTACTGTCACCTTCCTCAATGGTGTCACCGAAGTCACCCCAGTGTGCATCGCTGCCCTTGGTTACACCCTTGGTGCGGCACCGCTGGAGGAAGGATGCCGCTATCCAGCAGCGATCTTTTCCATATGACCGCCCGATGTTGTGCCATAGGCAATGCAAAGCACAACAACTGAGGAGCCAACACCGTTGTTGCGTCCTTCCCACCATCGTCGCGCTCCAGGGCAGTAAGGTTGTAACTCCTTCCCCATGTCAGTTGCCTATGCTGCCGATGCCTTCCTCAACGCCATAACATGCCAAGGTGTTACTTCTTTGGGCGCTATACGTCGAAATGCCGCTGATCTGCTCTCAAGCGAACCAATACCGGTACCAGATACTCTTGTCAACATGAGACCACTAAGGACTTCAACCGTGGTTACCACTGCAGCTCGAGGACGAGCTGCCTCATCGTGAAGGGTGTAATGTTATGGAGAAAGGCTCGAGGTGTCGTAGCAGGCGCATGAACAACACGCAAGTACTATAGTGCCACATGAATAGTAACTATTGGTACTGTAGCACACTATTTTCCATATGTGCTGCTTGGTTTCCTGGAATAAAGAATAGTTGGTTATATATATTATTTTGGGATTCATCATCTATGTAGTTATTGTTAAGAATACTATCTTATTTATTAAGAAGATTATTTTTTACGGTAGGAAAAATTAGATTAGATTGATAAGTTTCATTATAGATTATTTCTTAGGCACCGAGTCAGGTTGTTCCTATAAAAGGGATAGTATGTATCTATTATCAATCAAGCGATGAGAAATCAAAAGTTCAACTAAGCCTCAGAGTCTCGCTACCTCGACAGGGAAGAGCCCTACCGGCGGTTAGATGAAGGCAAGTGCCCTACACTCGCTCCTCGAACTCGTACCCTAACAGTTACCACAAAAACATGTAACATCTAACAATCCATAACTTGAAAAATAGAGAATCTATCTGTGAACCAAATATATACGAGAATTTTATTTATGATCAAGGAAGAAGCTATGACGATATATAACACAATCCTTTTAACTAAGAATAAATACATATATGGACTGACCTGCAAACTGATAATTTGTTTGTGGATTGATAACCTTTAACACTTCAGTGTATATATCCCTCATAAACACCGTGACAATATTTCCAGGGCAGTAGGGAAAGGCAGGCACCCAAAAATACAAGCAGAACATCGACAACATAGGGCATGGCATATATGCAAGAAGAAAATATTAATGCTAGCTTTGCAAACTATTCGAGTGGGAAGCAATGTATAGACCATTAGCTTAGGAAACAATGGAATATAGAAGGAAGCAATATAGAAGGAAGCAGAAGGGATAGATCCATGCCTTTATGTACTACCGCACACACCTCAATGTGTTCAGCTTGTTATACAACCGAAGGTAGATAAACCAGTGTACTACATTGTACAATGGAAGAAATATCGTTACCAATAAAATTGGCTAAACCATTATGCAAAATGAATGGCTCATAGACAGATGAGGATGGAAATAAATCTAATTTGCAATATTCGAATATTCCATCTACATACAGACCAGGTGTACAAACAACCTAAGTGTGCTGGCCAAACGCTTAGGAAGATAATGCCCTGTGCTGTTCGTCAAGGCCTATCCACGAGATCGATCCACCCATCCATCTGTGGTTTTGCAGCACCGTGCAAGAATCGATCACGGGCGGCTCGATTAAGCCAGAGCCGCCACCCTCCCCCTCCGTCCACCGGCCCGACTGGCGCGGACGGCGCAGCTCCGGCTCCTGGGGAACACCACGCCAGCGACGGCGAACTCGCACGGCCTGTCCTCGTCGATCCTCGCCATGGCCACGCTCTGGCTCCTGGGCACGGTCACCGGCTGTTCAGCTGCGGCGGCTGCCTCGGCCGCCCGCCTCTGCGACGCGGCGCGTATGAGCTCCCGCAGGTCGTCGTCGTCGTAGGAGCCGGAGCGGCGGGACGAGGCGAAGCTGTCGGCCCTGGGCAGGGGCGCGGCGGCGAAGAACGGGTAGCCGAAGGCGGCGTCGGCCGGGAGGTGGCCGGCGCAGCCGATGAGGCTCCGCACGTAGAGGTCGCGCGCGCGCCCCAGCGCCCGCCATAACCAGCTCACCAGCTTGCTGCTGCCCCCGCGGCTCATGCCCGCCGCTAAATAATCACTCTCGCACGCACGCACACCTTAATCCTTCCCCCTCTCGTTAACTACACTACTAACTTCTGCTTTCTTTTCTTTTCTTTTCTTGTAGGAAATAAGTAACAGCAAGAATTGATCGATGGGGAGATGCGAGAAGGCTTATATATAGCAGAGGGAGCCGGGAGGGAGAGAGATGCAGGGATTGCATTGTCTCGATTTTTTTTTTCAGTTCAAAGATATACTACTATGCCTAGTAAAATTTAAAGGGTTATTTATGCTAGAAATTTTACTTCTTTGGTGCGTGCCGGGTGAATTGAATTGACCATGAATGCGCCATTGGACGGCAGAACAGAGAAGTGCCCTCTCTCTCTCCCTTGCCTGTGTTTACTCACCTCATCTGCGTAACCGTTGCACGTCGTCGTCATCCGTAACTGGATCTTCCAATAAGGTGCAGCTAGCTTGTCGGGGTCCACGCTTTGGCTTTCGAGAGTTGGGCGGAGCCAGTAATTAAGGGCCGAGTGCAAAGGTTTTTTTTTTAATCATAGCGAATGGTACTACTGAAATAATGGGAGTAATTTTATAGGCATTTTTTTATAAGCGGTAAAAATACGAATTAATCAAATATATAACTTTGCAAACATTCTAAAAAATTATGGGATATAGAAGGAGATTATAATTCTATATATATCCTACACAATTTCAATATCAAACTCAATCATATTTGCTATATATGAAATATGATTGAGTTTGACCATGATCTTGAAATTTTACGAAAATATAAAATATACCTTCCTCTACATTTGGTAATTTGTTGATAATTTTTAAAACTCCTACGTTGGGATTCGCATTTTTTCACATGATATTTCACCTTTTTTAACTAATACGATAGGAAGAATGTAAAACTAAATTACTGTTAAGTGAGTGTATTAATTACACAATTGAATTAGAGTATGTACATAGTAAAATATAGATTAACAAGAATAAGAACACGCTCCACCGAGAGCAAGGGATAGATCATTAAGGGATAATATAATAACTAAGGAGTAAAGACTAATACTACCCTCCGCCCCTGTTTCGAGTGCTCTCAGTTGATCCATACTTTCTGGTACCCCAGTCGGATGACTCAGCTCGAAACCAAACCATAGTCACATCACATCTCTCTCTCTCTCTCTCTCTCTCAAACACAGATAGAGAAAACAAAGAATATGACGTCATATTTCCAAGAATATATAGGAAGATTCGCCTTTGCAAGGTTAGATGGCAGTGGCACTACCAGCATCATACTAAGTAGGATCGATGCTCACAGGATCTCATCTCAAGTGCCCTTGGATATGGTTGTCTGAACCATGACCTGCATGTATGCATGAACCATCAGATAGACCACCACACTCGGGAGGTACAGGAAGAGAGAGATTCATGTCATGACTATCTTCTGCTGAGAGGATAACTTTGAACAGAGTACCTAACAATATATCCGTTAATTAAGAACATGCTGGTCTTAGTTTTTATTTGTCATCTCCTACGCATGCATGACCATGATCTCACCCGTGCCTGGTCCATGGCTGACTTTTTGGATGAGCAGGGACATAATAGCCAGGTCGTTGCTGTGGTGTAAACGGCGACATGTACTCCACTAGGGTATCAATTTTAACCGCGTCAGAACAAGAAACTGGGATAGAGATAGAATGGCGTTTCATTGATTAGTACCAGTACCACAGATATATATGGAGTATTATTATTGATCGTGCAAGCCAGATAAATATCTGTACGTTCCCCGCAAGACATTTTGTTTGCATCGCCTCAACTCGCCTCGCCTGGCTGGCTCTCTTTACAGAGCTAGGACACCGATCCCTATGGTCAGACTGTTCTTGTTGGGCCATGGCGATCCAGTTAGTGTTCTTGACCATTCCTCCGATTGGTTGATGGAGCAATGGTGATCACTGGTTGCACTTGCATTTTCTTTCGCCACCTGTTTATTTCAAGATCATCATTCTGTTCTGATGGTTGTAGCTTGATTTCGGCAGCTCTTTTGAGCATGCTGGTTGTGATTGTATGTCTCTTGTTTATTGGAATCATAATGCGTTGCTCTCCTGCATGCGTGCGTATTCTAGAAAAGTGAAAATTCAATTCTAGAGAAAATTCAAGATCATCTTCCACAGTATCTCGCAAGCATGCACCATGGCAAATCTAGAAGAAAGATGGTTCATACTGTAGCCTGTTGAATGGTCGTGGTACTGGTAGCAGGGTAGCAAAGGTTGAGTAGAGCATCAAAGTGACTTAGACCGAAATGGAATGTGATTCCATTCAGACCGAAATGGAATGTGATTCAGCAGTGATTTAGACCGAGATGACATGTGTAATCAAATACTGGTCAGATCAACACACGACCTGAATGACTGAAACAACGTGCTGATATATAGTGACTAGTCGATTGTCTGCGTTGCTAAGGATCAAAAGAAACGTATTTAGATGTTAAAAAAAACTCTTAACCTTTTGCATTTTAGGCAAACAAAATGTTTAAGCCCATACATTTCTTGCCTCCATCACGGTGCTCGGATGAGCTCCCCACCAGCCTGCACTTTGCCTCGGTTCCGCCACCAAGCCCATCCTACGTCGCGCTCTTAGCTCCGTCTGGCCCGCGTCGCGCCTTTGCCACCTTCGTGCGATGTTTTGTAGCTAAACTCTGTGATCTAACTGAAACACAAACAATTCAAAAGTCAAACCTAAGCAACTTCAATTAAAAAAATTGAGTAAATTAAAATCGCACGTATTGGAGTAAGTGGGACAAAATGCATGGTTTCAATGAAAACTCACCAGATTAATTCTCGTTACAATTAGCATATGTACAACTATTTTAATCCGAGCTCAAAAGAAACCCTGACTTTTGAACTGTACCAAGTTTTGAATTAGCTTCTTAGACTGGTCATTCGCCTCCACAAGCTTCACCTAATCACACGCACGGCATAATTCTGCTACATCTTCTCAACTTGTGGGAAAGGATTGTAGAATAGACATTCGTCGGAGCTATGACAGACTCATGGTATTGTATCTAATTAACCAAGAGGATGAATTAATTAAGCCAACATAATAGTCACATGGTAAATTGATCGATCTTAGTAGTTTAGATGGAGTGCCTTTCTCTCAGGGAGTGAATATTGGTAAACGACATAACGACGGAGATCTTGTAGGAGCCAAAATCACAGAACAACGATCGCTGTCGTGTGCATGGACCGGATAAGCGGCCAACACGAGCACGTGCGCTGGAGCTCTTGAAATATGCACTAAGGTAATTATAGAGATGATGATGTTTTATTATATTTATATTTTTGATAATATGTTATCGTGTTCTTTGAATGAATCATTTGTTATAGATCAATAAGTATGTGACTTGCTGGTGGAACTTTTTAATTTATATGATGTCATTCTAAATGTATCTATGGTCGGAGGTGTAATACCTCGGAATCGAATCGGGTAATTAGACTATCAGTCGGGAGAAGAAAGGGCAAAGAAAGGAGTACAAATTCTGAAACAAGAAGGGGTTTTTCACATTATTTCGACAACCTAGGCCCTGGGCTGCAGCCCAGGAGGGGCCCAAGAGGGGGCCGGCCATGAGGGGGGATCCCACTCCACAAAACACTAAAACCCCTCCCCTCCTCCCCCTATTCCCCCTAGTGGCCGCCGCCTCTCCCGACCTCTTCCCTGCGTCACTGTTGATCGTCAGTTTTGGGTAAGTTCTGTATGTTTTCTGATCTTCTCATCTCTTAGAAAGTTGTATCCCTTTGTCTTAGCTTTCTTTTGACACCGAGATCATCTGATTTGGAGTTACGGTTTAGGAGATATGGTAGTTTTACCGCGACTGTCCAGGAGAGCTGACGTGATTTGGCAGATTTTCTTGTCGGGCCATTATGATTTACTTATAGGCCGAATCTGTTATTTTCGTCTTCTAGAGTTTTGTTCCTGATGTCTTTATCTTTCTTTTGGCACCGAGATCACTAGATTCCGCCTTACGGTTTAGGAGATATGAATTTTTAATCGCACACTGTCCTGTCTGCCTGAGAATTTGGAACTGCTGGTTTGCCCCTCGGTTTTGATCTAGTTAGAGTCCGATTCAGAACTTCCACCCAACTAGGTTTTTGTATCCCTTGAAATTATCTTTTCGAGTTGATAAAGATCACCTCAATTGGATCAGTATATTGAAAGTTACATCATTTTCTTTGCTACTGTTCTGTAATCTGGACAGTTATCTGTTTGTGTTTTCATCTGTTGTTTAGGCCACTGTTTTGGCCGAATCAAAAGATCGAGTCAACTAGAGTTTCGTAGTGTTTTGCGTTAAGAGTATTTGAGCACTGGTTTCAAGTCATTCGGAGTTACAGATATTTAATTACGATTTTCTCGTCTGCTGTTCGTAAGGGCGATATTGGTGATTAGTTAATTCGTCATTTTGAGTTTTTGGTTTTGTTGATTAGATAGAAGGTTATGGTAAAACGCTTGTAGCCACGTCCTGTCTTGTTATTCTTATTTCAAATGAATATTTGTGTAGGCGGTGGGGCAGGGAGTGGAGAAATTCCGTCGTTGCCTCCTAACTCGTCACAGCGCGGAAGGCAAGTACATGGTAGAGTGGTGAACAATGGGTTGTTCATCATGATCATTGTTGTTACTTATCATGCTATTTATTATGCTTTCGTTCAGCTTATTCTTATACATGATATTGATGACCTTGAGTGAATGAGATTATGATATTGAGAAAATGAGGAGGAGATATTGAGTTAATGAGACGGACTATGTTGATGAATAAATAAAGATGTCGCATCATTTACATTCATCATGACAGGGTTGCATGAGCTGTGTCGGTGAGAAAGTCATGTAACTATTCGATAAGGTCGGTGAGAAAGATACATGACTAGTCCGGAGAGCTCTAGATAAAATCCTACTTTGGTGGGGACTTCACGGGAGTGAAGGATAGAGTGTGTCATCGACGGGTGAACACTCGCTATACCGTAGATCGGTGATGAGATGCATATGAGCATGAGCATGTTAGTGCATTCGCATATCTAAGTAAATTGTTAAATTGTGCAACTTTACCTATATGGAATATGGCTTGGTTGTTTGAGAATGACAATGGCATTAACTAAATGGATGATGATGATAACTTTGATTATGGTTAATAAACTATTGTTTATGGCTTTATTATGTATTTGCTGAGTCTTGGACTCATTCTTGCTCTATTGTTGTTTTTAGGTGACCAATGATGACGTTTTACTCGGGAAGGGCTAGCGCACTTGGAATCATGCACTTCACCTAATTATTTGATTCATTGGACATGAGAAACTTTTAGAATAACTCGAATATTTATATCTAGGACATGATGGTATTGAATAACCATAGATGCTTGGTTTATTATTTTGCTATGCTCCTAGGTCTAATTTATCTATGATTGTCATAGTGTTATGCTTGTGTTAATGCGACCCGTGGATGGGTTTTAATGTTGTTATGCTTGCTGAAATTTTATAGTATGTTGATGTAAATTAGATGGTTATAGTAGATTAGTGGCATTCTAAGCTCAATGTTGAAATGGGTGTTACGATTGGTATCGAGCACGGCTTTAGGTCCGTGGTGAATAGGTTAGCAACTTAGGTAACTTGATTTGTACAAAAAAGATGTTAATGGTTAATTAACTTAAAACTTGACACACTGGTGCACAATAGGATGGGAATGGGCAAAGCATTGCATTTACGTTTCCGTTATGTAGCATTGATTATTGCTGATATGAATTGATTATGAATGCTTATGATTTGGTTACGTGATTGTTATATGTGATGATAGTAGATGCTGAGAGGTAGAGATTGTGGTTATGGCCATAGGTATGGTCAGGTTGTACTGCCGTTGGTGGTAGGGGAAAAGGGAAGTGTTTACTCTGAGAAACTTTGTTATGAAAGTTGGGGATGGGTCTCCTTGGGAAGCTTGTTGTTTTCTTGAGTTTTCATTGGGATATTCTGATTAGCCATTGTTGGTTGATGAATTCTCATGGATTAGTGGGTACAAAGCGACGTGTTGAAAAGTTCTATTTGGTCCTTGAGAAGTTCATTGTGGTTGATGGTTGCTTCGAGAAAGATTAATGTGTTTCCGTTGGCTTAACTTGTCTCTTAAAGCAATTATTGTTTTCCCAATTGTTGAGTTATTCTTGCTACTGGTGAGCTTGGTTAACTGTCAAGGTTGACCTTTGAATTGGAGTTTTGTCTTTCTTATTGGTAAACATGACTCATGTATTTCGCTTGATGATTTGGATAATGAAGGTTTTCTTTTGCGAGTCTTTTAGTATGTGGAAGGTTTGACTCAATGTAACTCTTTTGCGTATTCTGAGCGTTGAAGTTGAATGGTTCTCTTTTATGAAAGAAAATGTTAAATCCTTTTAGCGATGTATTCTCATGGTTAAATGAGAGGTTACTATCAAAGAAATTAATGGGTATGATATGGGTTATCAGCCTGGGTTTGCGATCACGGTGCATAATAAATTTTAACGAGTACCCCTGGAAGTGAAATCGGGTAAGTCGATATTGTCCTCTAGTAGTTCTTGATGAGCTGTGAATATGAGGGTGACTATACTTTGTTGGAATCAATAGAGTTATTAAAAGTGTGGAACATTGATGAAATGGTTGATTATTAGAATTGTGTAGTTTGCTAAACTTGTTGGATTATTTGGTCTCGATAGGCTAATCTAACGGTGTAGAATGAGAGACATAAGGATTTGTTCGACTGTTGTCTCAGTAGATAATGATATGGAACTTTCTTTGATTGGTTACTTGATGATCTTGTGTATGCCCGAGGGAATACAAATAGAGAAAGAACCATAGATTCGTCCATGATTGGATAACCATCAATGGTTTATGATAACCTCAGTTGGAATTAGTGTGTACTAGATTAGTGTGAGCATTGTTAAGAGGTAAAGGGTTGAAATTTAAAAGTAATTTATTCATGTGTGTTTTATGAGGTTGGCCTGCGTCTGCATGGCCTTGTTAAAAGAGGTTTGCTTTGATAGTGTGGTTTGTGTATCAGATAATCTCTAGGACAAGTTGACCGTTAGAATATTATTGAAATAACAGAAATATTATGAAATAGTTTATTGTGTTTCTTTTAGAAGGGTTTATGATATGATTGAATAGGAGATAGGTGTTTGCATGACGATGAAATTGTCGGATAATAGTATGCCTCTGATGAAAGGGTTTTGGTATAACCTATTAAATTGTGTAGTAGATTCCCTCTAAATTAAAGTAGTTGTTGTAGTGAGGTTGCATGATTTTAGTATACCCTCAATTTGAAGTTGAGATGATAAAGTGGTATATACCAATTCGGTGAACTTTTGGATCTTTACAATGGAAGAGTTGACGATAAGGAATCATATTAAAGAGTGTGTTATTCTAAATGTTAGTGAGATTATGCGCAATGGATTGTGACTTGCGGGAGCGGTGATGATTCTTTCGAAAAGAAAGTAATTTGACCGCCTTGTGTAATATCGGATAAATGATAAGTTTAAGAGTTTTGTATTCATGAACTTTTGGTAAATCATGATTCTTGTAGTAGCTAAAATCATTGAGCAAAAAAATAGATTAATCGAGGTGTGAGAATGTTCTACGGGGTTCTTAAGTGATTAGTGTGCTCTGGTTTTAAGGCACTTCTTGTTAGAGGTGGCAAGTGATGTGGTACACAAAGAAAATTATTTTCGTTGTTAAGGAAAAGAGTGTGGTAGAGGTATTTGGAGTTAAGTTTTGCAGCTGGCAAACTTAATAAAGTGTGTTTAACATTTTGGTTGTTGTCGCTTAAGAGTTTCTTGAGTTTCAATGGCAATGTTTTATTCTTGTTTGTTGAGGGTTGAAAATTCGCTTCTAGTGGAATTTGTGAGCTCAATTGTGGTCTCGTCCTCTATTTTCCGAGATCTTGGCTATTTGACTCTCTCCATTGGTTTTGTGTCTCTGCGAGTGGTAAATGTTTTTACGTCTCTGAAACGTGTTTCTACCTATAGCTTCTTTTGAGAAAAGATTAACTGATTCGTGTTGCAATATCTTTTAGGATGTATAATGGCAACTTGATAGTGGTGGTCAAGGAGATGATTTTGGGTGAGACTCTGGGTGTCAATTTGTTTGAGATGCATTGAGTGATAAGTTGATTTCTTGGACTAGTCCTTGGAGAGGGTTTACCTTAAATAGAAAGTTTCGTCTTTGGGGCCAAATCGATGGCAATATTTGTAACTAATAGAATCTATAGTGTTTGCGGTCAAAGATTATTTGTTCATGTTGAGTGGGACATTAGAATTGTTGAGGCGGAGGGGGCGAAGGAGACGGAGGCAGCGGCGATCAAGTCTGCGGCCTCGAGAAAAGAGAGGCGCGAGGAGACGAGGCGGCGAGGCGGGAAAAAGAGAGGGGCGAGGGGGCGGGGAGAGAGAGAGAAGGGGGGCGGGGCGGGGAAAAAGAGGGGGGGCGGGGGAGCGGGGGAGAGAGAGAAACGGGGGCGGGGGTGGGGAAAAAGAGGGGGGGTCGGGAGGAGCGGGGGAGAGAGAGAGAGAGAAACGGGGAAAAAGAGGGGGCCCGGGGGGAGAGCGGGGAGAGAGAGAGAAACGAGGAAAAAGAGGGGCCCGGGGGGAGAGTGGGGGAGAGAGAGAGATAGAAACGAGTCGAGAGAGAGAGACGACGATCACGGGGGCAGACCGGCAGAGGGAATCCGGTCGGGTGACCGTTGAGAGAATGAGACTAAAGTTTTACTTTCTGTCAAATCGAAAGAAAAATTTGATGTGATAAGCACAGAGAAGCAACGGCTCCGCACGATCGTGCCTATAAAACGAAGCACCTGATCACCTGATTTCTTCATCCACTCACAGCTCACCTGATCACGTTATTTCTTCATCCATTCACAGCTCACTTGATCACGTTATTTCTTCATCATCCCATCTACTCTCCTTATTTCTTCAACATCCATCTACTCTCCCCATTTATTCACCATCTATTCACCCATTATGCTGCCAAGGAGCTGGAGCACCAAGGAGTTCCCGAGCGGTATGCTACCGAGGAGTCGTAGCACGAAAAGGACAGCATGGCGACTTAGTGTAAGCTCTCGCCGCCGCTCCGCTAGTCCTCCTCCGGCTCCGACTCCCGTTGATGCTCGCCAGTTCTCGCCAAGCATGGGAGACTACGGCATGGATGACCGTCATATGGACGGTACGGAGGGCTACGAGGAGTACCAGGGCAATCCGGGGCCAATGGGGCCTCCAGAGTTCTCTCCCGCGTCCACGGACGGCAACATTGGCGGGTCTGGACGAAGGGCGAATTGCTGGAAGCACATGACCTGGAGCCAAGAAATCCAAGACGGCCAAACGGTAGATATCGCAACCTGTAATTATTGCCAAGTTAAATTATCTGCTCGTGCAGCTGCAGGGACAGAGCGCTTAAACCGGCACTACAAAGCATGCTTGCGTAAGATCAGAGCGCAGAGCCGAGGGGGAGGAGTACAAACGCAGCTAAACTTCGAGGCAGATGGCTCTGTAAGTACTTGGGTATACAACCCGCTTTCTGCTCGTGAGGAAATTGCTAGATATATTGTTGTAGAAGATCAACCGATTAGGATGGGTGAAAGTCGCGCGTTCGAAAAAATGATCCAACGCGGCTTTTGCCCACAGTACCAACATGTTAGTAGGAGAATCACTACATCTGATATTTTACGGATGTATCGTAAGGAACTAGCAGAGCTAAAAGAACTATTCCTACAAGTTCAGTTCTCTTTTGCTATAACTTCACACATTTGGACATCATCACACTAGAGAAGTGCCTACCTTAGTGTTATAGCCCATTATTTAGACGACAATTACAAGCTAGACAAGAGAGTCATAGGGTTTAAGCTAATTAACGAATCACACACGGGAGAGGCCATTGCCGAGCGTATACTACACGTACTTGATGATTTTAAGATAGATAATAAGATTGCTTCTATAACTCTTGATAACGCATCAGTCAACACGACTGCTATGAACATCCTCACCCCAAGCTTGCAGACGTATATTAGTGGTTATGTTCTCCACCAGAGATGTGTATGTCATATCTTGAACCTTGTTGTTCAAGATGGTATGCAAGCGATTAGCGGATTTTTGAACAATGTACGCGACGCCATTCGCTACCTCACAAATTCCCCACAAGTGGCAGCTAGGTTCGCGGAGTACTACGCGGCCAATGGGAAGGAGCCAAGAAAATTCGGTCTTGACATGAGGGTGAGGTGGAACTTGACCTATATCATGTTAAAGAAGTTACAAGGGTATGAACATGTCATATCCGTTTTTGTCAACGCTAACTCTCAAGACAATGAACTAGTAGTTACTAATTCAGATTGACATATTGCTAGTGGTTTTCAAGAGTTTTTAAAACCTTTTTATAAAGCAATAAAGATGTTATCTGGTGTTTATTACCCTACCTCTCCCTTAGTTATAGAATATATTTGGTTAATTGCAGATAAGATTGCCAAATCTAGGAAGGATCCACTTTTAGTTCATGCTGTCGCACTAATGCAGGAAAAAATTATTAAATATTTTGGTTCTATTTCACACGTGTATTGCTGTGCTATCATTTTCGATCCTACGAAAAAGTTGCCAGGTTTGCAGCTCGGTCTGGAGGGAATAGGTGAATGCCTCGATCTTGATTACTCGGAAGCTTTCGCACATGTCAAAGATGAGCTTTTTCGTGTTTTCCGCATGTATCATGACAAATTCGGCAGCAGCGCGAGATCGGATGCCTCACAGCAGACGCGACAAGGAAAGAAAAGCTTGACATCCGACTTGTGGAAGAAGCTAAAGGGCAAGTCCAGTTCTTCGTCCTCTCAATCTCAGGCAGCTCCCGTGTGGAATCATGTCTCAGAGCTAACCACTACCTGGAGCATGATTTTGCAAACATCGATCCTGATCTTTCCGGTGAAAAGATAGACTTGCTCGGGTGGTGGAAGAACAACAAGCGGACATTTCCTGTGCTGTCACATTTTGCACGGGATGTTCTGCTGGTGCCGGTGTCCACTGTCTCTTCAGAAGCAACGTTCAGCATGGTAGGGAGAATAATTGAAGAAAGAAGATCATCCCTCACGCCTAAGATGGTGGAGGCAATCACATGCGCAAAGGACTGGGAATTGGCTAAAGAGCGAAGAATAAAGATCAATCGGAGGATCTTGAGATCGTCCAGGCGTATGCTGACCTCGAACGCATGAACGATCTCGACATTTATGAGTAGTTAGTATGTACACATGTTGTTACTCTACTATTTTCCTTACTCGGGGAACCCCACTCTGGGGCGTAAGGTTTTTAACGAGGCAGTAACATTGTATCTGTAAAATATCAATAAAAATTCAATTTTCCCCCGAAATATTTACATGCCCATGTTTTTACCAATTAATTCAATTTTAACTAGGTTCTTTATTAGACGGGCACGAGGGGAATGAAGATGGTGGTCGCCATGTGAGACCCCGGTTTATCCGGCTTGTAATGCTTAACCATCCATTCGGTCCTAGCATCACAAAGCAGATAATCCGAGACTCGAGACATGTATACTTCCCAGAAATGCAGTATACACACCTCATCACAAAATTTATGTATCAATTCCATTCATCCACATAGAACCAAACACGAATGCAATGTATATTAATAATATTAAACCGAGTCATTACAAAGAGAGGCCAACCGCCAACAATAAAAGAGACAACAATAATTAAGCAATGAAGCAAAAGTGCCATAAGATGGCTACAACAAAAGAGCCAATCGGTGTGCCTTTAACCCACAAGGCAACCGACCGACCGCCAAGCTAGTCGCCAAACCCGAAGCACATCTCACGTAGTGAGGCCCTTGGGGCTCACCTCCTTCCCCGCAAACAAAAGCAATGGCAAAAGCGGTGAGTACTTTGAATGTACTCAAAACTTACAGATGGTGTAACAAACTGCACCTAAGCTACATGCAAGCTCATAGAAGTGGAGGTCAGATGTTTTAGTTTTAGCATAAAGCAATTTTCCATTTGTAATAATGTAATAGATTGAAGGCAATGTTAATCAAATCTGTTTTTAATGTTCAAATAGTCGCAAAAGACAACAATATAACAGTAGATAGGGAACAACAACAATCCTGGAGGTGACCAACCCAATAGTCACCACAACAATAGTATGAATTACCCATTCATACCAACCAGGTCAAGTTTTTAATTTGAAAACAAAAGTTGTAGTCTAACTCTTGGAAGACCTCCCCAAGCGTGTCCATAACCTAGGGGCGAGGCTATTCGAATAGTTTTATCCTGCAGGTGTACCAACTTACCCACATGTCGGACCGCCTTTTTGCCACATGATTAAGCACACTGCCTTAGGTATGCCGGCACGGCTAAGTCCTATGAGACGTTTCCAATATTATGTATTAACTTCGAGTCACCCGTATGGATAGAAACCCATACGTCGTGTCGGGGTCGTGGCCCAGCCTCGGACAACTACCCGTCACGGTAAAGCCTTGGACAATCTGCGGCGCCGAGGTGGAGAACCTTCCGCAATCCCCACCACCGCACACCCAACACACACACGTAACACATACCATGTTTCCCACGACACACACACAAAAACCTTTCCTCCTGCGACTCGGAGATAACACACGCCAAAGTACTAAGTCAAGAGGGGTCCCATATAACCCTTATGTGGTTAGTACGCAATAGTGCTTGGTTTAGTGTAACAAGATGTTCGGTCCTTGATGACTTGGGCACCATTCCGATCACACCCAAAAACATCACACCAACATACCATTATGCCCAAGTCCAAATCCGTTTTCATTTTTCAGTTTTTGATTTGCAAAATTAACAAAGCACAAAGTGTTGGACATAATGGAAGAATAATAGTTTTTTGTGTGATCAAGACCATCGACTAAGCCGGTGGTCGCCCAAAGCTACCGAACTAAGCATGGCTAAGCATTTTCCAATCGAAAACTACTAAGTGATCCAAGTCCCTCCATCGGACTCCGACCACAGCAAATCACCTAAGCTCATGGTAGTAGAGGATAAACGAGTCCTACGGATTATGCAACTATAGGATACTAACCATAATTTAACAACAAAATAGCAATGCATATATACGAGTTGGAAATCAATATATTATACTTGAAAAATAATAGGATTAACATGATCAAACTGCTTGCACGCTTGTCGGGGTCAAGATGTTCTTGAGGATCAACAATATTGTCGATGTGCTCTTGGTCCTAACGAAAGCGAAAAGCAATCGATAAGAACGAATAAAATGCAAGGACTCAACACAAACTTTTTCCAAAATTCAAAAACCTTCATGAAGCAAGGTGCTCGATTTATAAAGAATTTAGCAACAAGAACCAATTGATTTGGATTCTTAATGCCAAAACTACGACCGAAAGAAGGTCTTACGACCAGGTAGTGGTCGTAGCGTAACCTCTGATGGACCATAGTCGTAGAAGGATTTACGACGGATAGTGGTCGTGGAAGGATTTACGACCGGATATCTACGGGGTACTAGTCGTAGACAGACTTACGACTAGGTACTAGTGGTAGAAGCACTTACGACCACGACGTAGTAGTAGCAAGTCTTACGACTAGATACAAATCGTAGAAGAACGTATGACCACGCCATAGCCGTAGTGAGACTTACGACTATGGGGGTGATTGTAGGAGAACTTACAATCACTCGGTAGGCCTCTCCCTTATAAGCATAAGGGCACTTCTGGGGACTACGAGACTTCACATTTACCCAACATAACACCGCATCCGGTCGAAATGACCAAGCCATACCGGCCCAGTCGAAAGTCCGACCACGAGGCAGCGCCTCCCGCACTCTTTGCAGTTCGGCGGCTTCTCCGACCCCAGCGGTACGACCACGGAGTGCGGCCGAGAGATATGGCTCGAAAACTCGCCAACGGGCAATGCCAAAGGACAACGAAAACACACTTACTTTCCTATAGGGCAATGCGAAAGTACCTGGGCTGAAGAACGACCAGAGACCCACGGAGTGGCTCGTGACAGTATCCGAGCAGCGGTGGTAAGGTTCTTGCTAGGCCACGGCGACACAGGCACGAGAGAACCAAACCGCGTGAGAGTTAAGCTCCAAATAGTAAGGGGGAGCAGAGGGGCGAAGACTTGAAGAAGAAAACCCCACGCACCGCCTCCACAAAGCTCCACACTCAACAATGTCGGTCGAAGAGAGTGCGAGGGACCGCTCAAGCAAGAGGGTGAGTGCTAGCCGGAGTTGCGAAGTGCTAAAGGAAGCTAAGGGCGAAGCAATGGGGTTTAAATAGAGCAATGGCGAGAGCAACGGCGGATTTTTCGGTCGGGTCAACACCGCCATGAGAGCACTTGAGAGCGATGGGAGCGGTTGAGTCATGGCCCTCGAGGATGAGCGCGACATGCATTTAATGCGCTCGAGCTAGCCGTTTAAAGGTGGACATAGAGTGGATGCGCCATCGCTTTTCTCCTCTGCGCACGCCATGGCGAGCTCACGCGCGCGGACAGAGGAAGGGGCGACTTCGTTGGTCGTCGGATTGGAATCAAGCGGTTGGGCTAGATCGAGCGATTGAAACGATCCCAACGCTTATCGGTCGAGGACCGCTCGATCCGATCCAACTACCGAGTCGGTCGGGCGGTTCACAACGACTCCATTCGTTGGTGGTCGGGGCGTGCGATACCGATCCAACGGCTCACGACCCTAGCGCCCGACGACCGAGTTGGTACCGTTAGTGGGTTTGGACCGCGCCCGTGGCTCGAGCCCGAGTGCGACTTAAACCCAAGGAACAGTGAAAACCGGTTAGGGTTTGAATTTGAATCTTGATTTTGGAGAATTATTTAAGGTAGCAAGCAAGCTCCAAAAATTATGAAATTTTAACTGGAGTTTGCTGACGACCGGAGGAACCTCTCACAAAATTTTCAGAGGTTTTCACACACCGAATTTTCCCCCAGAAATTCCAGAAGAGGGGAAATAGGGTTTGACCAAATTTGACTTGCCTCCAACAATTATCAAATAATTTCTAAAAATTATGAGATAATTCAGAGGTGTTGCTAAGCCTCCCTAGAACTCTGGAGAAATATCTCCAAGGGTTTGGCACAAAATCTAAGACAAGGATGTTTTTGATTAGAGTCGAATGAGGATTTGAATTTGATCTTCCCTAATCCTTTTAATAGAATTACAAAAATGACCAGGTGTTTCAAGATGCAATAAAAGTTTTAATTTCTCCTGATTTTCTTACACTTGAAACACAAATCCATTTTTGGGATGTTACACGCCACCACCATCGCCACCTCCGCCGTATATAGTAATTTTGGGCTGGGCTTGGGCTAGCATGGCACAACCCCAGCACGATGGGCTTTGGGCCGTGCCTGGGCCTGGCCGGAGGCGAAGTGGGCCGGCACGACACGGCACAGTAGGGTGACCGGGCCGAGCCGGCACGACACGACGCGACCCGAAGCACGGTGGGCTCGGGCTGGGCAAGACGCGGCCGCGCCCAACTCCCACCTCTAATCATGCCACTAGTGGTCGAAGTGTCGACCACATGAAATTATCCGACACTCGATCGAGAAAGTATTGAACAGCCCATGGATGACACTACATCTCACCTGGAGTTCAACCAGACATCGTGAGGCAAAGGGAGAATACACAAGTAGGTCGCTTAGTTCGATCAGTTACGAACTAGTCGTATGGAGATACGAGCTGGTCGTAGATTGGTCGAACGTAATCACAGAATGGTAAGAACCTGGTCGTAAAGAGTTACGAACTGGTCGTGACCAAATACAACCTGGTCGTAAGTGGTGATGACCTAGTCATATATCATATTACATAAAGGTTCATCCGCTTTTCTTTGTGTCTTTGGGAATCGTTATGTGCTGATAGGTACCGCTAACAACTAGTCGTCAGAAAAGAGTTTCCGAGTCATAACCGATTGCACATGAACCTGTGGGGTCGCACACTTAAAGGGCTGGGATCTGTTTTGAATAGTGATCTGAATTCGTATAGGCCACGAGTTCCTAATGGGCCTCAAGGTCGAGACCCATCATGGATGCCTATATAAAAAGGGGCGGTGGCATAGGGTGACAAGAGAGTATGATCTTTGGAAGAACTCCCGAAACCCTGATTACCACGCCTTCTCAACCACGCTGCCGGTGCTAGCACTCCAGCGCGTGGTGATCCTGCCCTGTACGTGTGGATACCTCGGAGGTGTTGTTGCGAAGCATCAGCACTAGGACGATCCGCGACTCGTGTCGATCACCGGAGTCGGAGGAGAAGTCGCGTGGTGAGTACGACCACTCGAAGGAGGAGACGCGTTGTGAGTACAACTACGACTGCATCAACTCGCTACAACGACTCTACTTCCGCTACGAGTCGGCGCGTCTAGTGGTAATATCGTGATCTATTACTAGCGGTGGTTTCTTGGTTGCGCGGTAAATTTTTGTTTGTGCTATCGTAGCCTTGCCGCGTTCCCCAACAGGAGCCCCACGCGTCGAAGTCGCCGCTGCTCATGGCCGCCGCTGTGAATCGAAGCCCCTATAGGTTGGACTGCCGTCACCACCACTCGTTGGTCGTTACGTGGGCAGCCAACTTCTCCTTGCAGAGCTTTATGCATGGCTGCCACCGTCGCCACTACCACTAAGGCACAGTATGGTCGTGCCTAGGCTCGCACCACAGGCATGCTACATGTCCAGGACAGGGATGTGTGACAACTGTTGGAATTAATCTTATCATTGTCACTTTATTTCAGTTCATTCATAGCATTGAGTACGGGTTCATGCAGTTGTTACTAGTGTGCCCATGGTAGAAGTAATGTCATGCATGTAGCTGTTAATAGTGTGTTAACAGGTGGAGTTACTAGCCACTTATTTGCATGTAGTTAAGTTCTTTTTGCAGTATACATAAGAGGTGAAGTAAAACAGAAAATGTTGAAGTTGAGCAGCACCAAACTCGTTTCTCTGTTCTTCTTGCGTTCATGAGCATCCAGTGTGTGTGTTCCAGCTAGAGGAAAGGATGTGTGAATTCTCGCCCGGTGCCTGGGCCAACAACAGCGTGAGCAAGACACAATGATGTGGAGAACGATGGCGATACGCCTAAGACGGCGGGGACGACCGAGCGATGGTGAGAGTATGGAATAGAAAGAGATCCTATAGAGAACTGATTGACGTTTATATAGGACCTTTCTAGATGCGTTTAGATAGGAGTTGGTTGTTTAGGAGAGACAAAGAGGCAGGGACAGTTGCGGACAGAGCGCGATTTAGCAGAGGAAAGGAGTGCACGAGGAATTTGCGAGAAAATAGATCGAGCGCAAGGAAAGGCCCACACGTCGGCACACAATTTTTTTATGAGGAGAAGGGGAAGGAGAACGCTTTCACTGATTACTACTAGAGTCTTTTTAAATAGTAAAGATATAAAAATTAGTTAATTAGCTAGCTAGTCATCAGGTAAACGCATGAGCTACAAGTCACCACATGCCGAAGCAGGAAAAGAAGATCGGCCTTAGCTTGCGGTCACGGTGGTTGACAATTTTATTTTATGTTTTTAGAATTGGGCCCATACAACAAAGGTATGTTCATTCCTAGATTCCAAAGTATGGCATGGTTTAGTCTCATATTGCTTGGGCAAGTGGGAGAAAAGCAATATAAAAGGTAGAGCCTTGGCACCACATAAACCATGTGACACATGACATAGGGTGCCATGACAATGACTTGTGGCTAAACACATACATGTGCATGCGCGTGCGTATTTGCGGATTTTCGTGTGAAAATCGTATGACTTGTGATGTTCCTAGCACATAAAATCCAACTCATATTTTGTTGAATCATGTCATCATCTCTCTCTTAATTTTGTTTGAATGTTAATTCAAACGTCTAGATTAATTCGGATTGCGCCGTGTCGTAGCATTGTTTCTGGCACATAAGACCCAACTTTTATTTTGTTGAATCATGGCATCATCTCTCTCTTAATTATGTTTGAATGTGAATTCAAATGTGTAGATTAATTCATTTTTATTTTGTTGAATCATGCCCTCATCTCTCTTAATTATGTTTGAATGTGAATTCAAACGTCTAGATTAATTCGGTTTAATTGAGTTAACGATGCCCGGTTACTTGAGAGTAATTCACATGGCTATAAAAGACCTGCACGTCCAGGTTAGGAGATAATTCATCCATTCCTTTCTGACATCGTCTTCTTCCTCTGATGAATTGTGTTGAAGTGTTGAGCGACAGAAGCTAGACGACATTTCTTCTCGGCGTGCATCGGGGAGGAGAGGCGGCGACTATCTCCACGCCGTTACCATAGAAAGTACTCGCACGAGGCAATAATAAGATTTTGAGCAACAGAACCCACACGACCGCTTGTCTTCTTCGCCAACGTCGCACGTCTCTGCGTTACTTCTTTTTCTTCATCAATCCACAGTAAATCGTCCATTTAACCGATCTCTCTGATATATTTTTGTTCTTGCGCATTGAATTACAATATGATTTACATGTTGTTGTTAGTTATGAGTTTTGCATCACTAGTTTTTTTTTTTGCAATATATGGCTCCTGTTAATATTAAAATACTGCCACACTTCCAACAATTTTTACGTCCAAAATATTTCAGCACACATGACACGAGCCAGAGAAATTCGGGTACAGCTAGGCACTCCGTCTCCATCCCTTGTTTTAGTAGTGAATCTAAAAGGCCCACAACTCTTAACTGTTCCGAATTGATCGAGAGAGAGAGAGAGAGAGCAACTCTGACCCAATTAGGCACCAGTTGAAAGTTGCGAGTTCACATGATTTCATTTTGATGGCCCAGCCCAAGCAAATGTCGAGAGATATGAATCTGAAAGGCCACTACTCAACTGTTCCAAATTCCTATAGACAATGAAGTAAGCGAAAATTATGTCAGTGACGTCCAATCGTCTGGATTTAGATAAATGACACTATTTTCATAGTTGATAACACCATGAGCAGCAAAAAAAATTATGAAAATAAACACCGCCGGTAAAATAACATTCTCGCCCTCTCTCTTGCATCGGATTTTTTTTAAAATAATACATTAAAAAAATAATTACAAAAAATAGTTAAAAAATAGAACTAAACAGCTTCATGTCGTCAATTGAATTGGCGACAAAGGTCTAGATTTGTATTTTTTGACTATTTATTTATGTAATTCTTTTAAAAATGTATTTTTTTTTCAAAAATCCTCTTGCATCTACTTCTCTCTTGTCCAGATTCACTCTCTCTCACTCTTCTCCGGCCGAGCCACTTCGTTTCCCTTGAGCTGTGTTGTAGCCACCGTCAATCTCCAAGCACGCCACCACTGCTAGTCTGCGCCGCTGTCGCTAGTCTCCAAATCGCACCATGCTGGTGTGCTCACGGCATCGCGGTGCAGCTTCGCCTTGATGGCGCTGTCGAAAGAGGCGCGACACATTGAAAGACCTAGACCCGTCATTATGAGTTAATAGAGTGTTTTGGTGATTAATGACAAATCTAATTATGAGACTAACTCTCTTGTCAAGTATTATCTTGTGTAGTCTCATTTGGATATAAAGGTGAAATTCAAACGAGGTATGCATTCAACTTGTACTTTTATATAATGTTGCATTCCTCGAATCCAAAATATAGGTTGAACTCCACCATAAGTATATCTTGAATATGTGCATATGTTTTCTTCACACATATGTGTATGCACACATTTAGGAGGAACTCATTCTATATTTTGTGGTTTCATTAGTATTGATCCATATTTCGTGTTCCACATATATTTGGGATCCTTACTTTGAAACATATCTGTATGAGTATACAAAACTTGTGTAGTCTTTGTATACTTATGTTTTGAGTATATAGAACTTATGTAGTTCTTGTATACTCATGTTTCGAATATATAAAACTTGTGTAGTTTTGTATATTCATGTTTTGAGTATGTAGAACTTGTGTAGTTCTCGCATACTCGTATTGTGAGTATATATATAACTTGTGTAGTTTATATACACTCACAACATGTTACTTTTATCTAAATCAATTTATGTGTGATTGAATGTGTTGATGGAGGTCAAGTGAAGGAATGCATCATGTGTTGATGCATGTCAAGACTCGGGATGAAGAAATCATCATGTGTTGATGATGTTCAAGACAAGATCCCGAAGTGAAGAGATCATCATGTGTTGATGATTGTCAAGTCAAGGATCCGGATTTGAAGTGTTGATGTGTATCATCAAACTTCAAGAAGATGCAAGGCAAAGGTATGACTAGCTGAGAGACCATGTGAGAGGTCCTCCATTGTGAGTGATGAGTATTTGACAACTTGTTGAATAGGTTGAGAGTTGAGTCTCTCTGTTTGTCTGCTTTACGTGATGAAGCAGAGAAACGGAACTACCGCCATGTATGTAGCGGAAGTTAGATGTCGAACTTCCGACTTTGGAAAGTGGTACTTCCGATTAATCTAGGAAATGCGTTCTGTTGAGTTAATCGGAACTTCCGCACCTGGGAACGCGGTATGTCCGATAATACTGACAAGAGTGTTGTGCTGTGACGACAATCGGATCTTCAAACCTGGGGGTACGGACGGTCCGATAATCGGAACTTCCGCAATGGTAAGTGCGGAACTTCGATAATCGACAAGTGCGGGCGTTAGAAAATCGGAACTTCCGCAAGGTAAAGTCGCGAACTTCGATTGTGGGCGAATCGTGCGAAAGGCATAGTTTGTGATTTTGAGTTTGTATGAGTTTGAGTCTTGTACAAATATTGATGCTATGATATTGAGCAATGCTATGTGATGTGTTTTTATGCGTGTTGACCGCAGGACATCGAGGCGAAGTCGTGGCGAGACACGAGGTGATCGGACTAAGCGCGGCGCGTTGAGGTCGAACGGTCGAGATGTGTCGAAGACGGCGTGAATCTTGAGGTGGTTGCGAGTCAAGGACAGCAAGGTGTACGGGAGGCTTCCAGAAGGTGCGCAAGGGGCGAAACGGTCTTTTCGCAAAGCGGCACAAGTGGAGGCGGTTCCGTTCGGGTGTAGTGGGCCTAATGGGTTTGAGACCCGTTAGCCAAGGGCTATAAATAGAGGTGAACCTCTGGTTTTAGGGTTGAACTTTTTGAGAGAGAAAATTAGGGTTAGCTTTAGCAAAAGAGCTTTTGGAGAGTTTGTTTTGCTTTTTGAGAGTTTGTTGAGTTGGAGAGGATGAACTGAAAACTTGTGTAATCATTCCTCTGTGTTTCCCTCTGTAATCTTTTGATTTCTATCAATGAAACTCTGAGGTTTTGGTTCTTTGTTTATGCCTCTCTTCGTCTCTCTGTTCATATGTTGAATATCTAGGGTTTTTGGTGAATCTTTTGATTCCTCTTATGAGATGGCATGAAACTTGATATTTAGAGTCTTATTGATATTGCTAATATATCTTCAAAGTCTCATGAGCCGAGAATCTAAGAATCATGCAAATTGTGAGCTTTCGGTTGTTCTTGCCTAATACTCAAGAAATTCATTTTTGCTTTGATTAATGAATCTTTGTCTGCGATTCTTCTCCATGAGGTCAAGATGTTGTTTAGGATGATGTCCTGTGAAACTTGACCTGAGAAGAGCATTCAAGATTTAGTATTTTGGATTTTTGGACAAAACCGAGCCTTGTGTTCTTGATCAGGGACAATCGGAACTTCCGATTGTCCAAGGCGGAACTACTTGCTTGGAACTTCCGCATGAATCCGGAACTACATCAAATGCGGAACTCACCGCTAGGTAGAATCGAACTTCCGATTTCACGTAACGACCAAGTTTGTTTTCGTTCTCTGATTTTGCTTCACTCCTCTTCTTGAGATTTCCAGAGGGCTTTGTAGGTTTGTTTAAATACAGTAAAGGGGAGTCTTTAATTTTTAGGCACCATTCACCCCCCCTCTGTTGCCATTTCAGTCCTTCACTAGCTAGGGCTAAGGATGTGTTCCTAGTCTTTTACCGGTTTTGGTGTTTGGTTGGCAGACCAAATTGCTAGTATAGGATTGCCGTACTATTAAGAGGGGTCTTGACTATTAGTATGAGTTAGTCATGTGTTGATAGCTCATTATGTTTGCTCTAACTCATCTATGTATTGAGCTATTATTTGCGAATGTGTTTTGTAAATGAATGATGCTCATGCATTTAATCCTTGTGGCATGGGACTATAATTTGCAAATGTGTTTTGCAAATGATTGAAGTCCATGCACCTTAACCTTGTGGCATGATGCTGTTATTTGCGAATGTATTTTGTAATTAGTTGAAGCTCATGTGTGATTTTCTTGTAGCATGTGACTTAGGTTTGCAAATGATGTAAGTCCATGTACCTTATTCCTTGTGGTATGATTCTAAAGTTGGCAAATGTATTTTGCAACTTGTTGGGAATCTTGCTTGTGATCCTTGTTGGCATGGCTTATTAATTGGCAAATGTGTTTTGCAATTGGAGTTGTTAAAAAAGCCATTTACTGCTTTATCAGGATAATCGAAAGTTCCGGGGTTGTAACTGCGGAATTACCGCAGGCCGGAAGGTCCGTAATCCGGCGGAATGATTTTTCCAGAGAAGCTCCCTTTTCGGGACTTAGCCGATTTTTGGAAGTGCGGAAGTACCGCCATGTTGGGAGCGAAACTAACGGATTGGCGGAAGTTCCGATTTTGACGCGGTACGTTTTTTCCAGAAGGTGCCATGTGTTGGACTTGAGTGGAAGCGGAAGTACCACCCATCAGAATTGGAACGTCCGATAATTAGAAGTACCACGTGTTGAACGGTGGAAGTTCCGATTTCATTTCCAACGGCTAGTTTCTCGTCTGATATAGTCGTTGCTGTGCTTGTCGCTGAGGTGCGGAAGTTCCAGACTTTGAACGGCGGAACTTCCGATTTCCCTGATTTTTCAGGGGTTTTCTTCCAACGGCTAGTTTTTGTGTGTGTGTTATATATAACCACGTTGGCCGGTTGAGAGAGGTTGCTGAAGTTATTGTTGAGTTCCATACTCATTCTTTGAGTTAAGAGCAAACCTCTATTCTCTTTTGTGCACATGTAGCGCTTGGTGAGATTAGAGAGCAAACCCTAAGTGCATGTGTTGCCTTAGTTAGTGGATTGTGTATCCACTTGAGTGTTGACACTTGATTAGTTCAAGTGAACGTCGAGTTTTGTTACTCTTGGTGTTTGCCGACACCTAGACGGCGTGGAGGCGTCGTGCCCGGTGATCTTCTCAAGAAGTTTGTGAGAAGGTCCGGCGAGTTGTGAGTGGTTTGGTGCTCGTCATCTCCGGAGTGGAGGAAGAGCAACCCTAGTGGAGCGAGGTGTTGGTTCGGTTTGGAACCGGTCCAAGTGTTGGACTTACCTCGGAGGTGTTGGCTTAATTAGTGGAGCCGGTCCAACGTGGTTGTACTTACCTCAACGTGGATTAGGGGAGACCGGCAAGTCTCTGAACACCATGGTAAAACATAACCGTGCCATCTTGTTTTTTACTTGTGCTTTACTTTGAGCAATTTTTATTACATGCTTTAATTACTTATATATTATTGTGTGATTGCTCTCTTGTATCGTTGGTGCACTTAGGGAAGACTAGTTGATTTAGGTTTTAATTGTGCAAAATCAATTGTTATTAGCTTTCGCATTATATATTGGTTTAGAGCCGAAAGAATTTTTAAAACCGCCTATTCACCCCTCTCTAGTCGGCCACCTCGATCTTACACACAGAGAGAGAGAGAGAGAGAGATCTCTCAAAAGGAGACACCGGAGTTGAGGGAGAAGTGGGAAATTGTGTCTTTTAGAAATTCTGTGATAGAATATTCTCTTAGAGTGTTGTTTTCCACATTTTTTCAGCCTTTAGGATATTATTTAGTAGTCAAGTTACAATGCGAGGTCATTTCTCTAATGTTAACTTTTCACGACGTTACTGACCTAATTGACCCATACTACTACAAAAAGACTAATATTGGACGTCTCATCACAGATGATTGACTAAAATCGTATGTATTAAATACAATCACAGACAATTTTATTTTAACGATCGTCTATGTTTCTGACTACACAATCCTCACGAAGAACATTGATCCGATTCATGATTCTGACAAACTTGTTGTATAAAGTGACAAATCATGCTGTGCCACTCTAATACTCTCTAGAGTGGCAAATGATCAACTCCTTATCCCTATTAATAACATCCACTCCGTTCGCTTAATTATGTCCTCACTGAATTCATCCGCTTCCTCTGTCTCTACAACAATTTGTTCTTTTTTGAAGGTTCTCTCTCGTGAGTCGTGAGTTGCCTGACCGGGAAATAAATAAAACTCGCTGCTCTTGCTAGTGCCTTTCTCATCGATCGGAGCTAGTTGTTACCTCGAAATATCAATCAGGCTGTCAGATGTTGGAGACTAGCCATTCTTGCAAGCTAGTATAAGCTAGCAGAACATGTCAGTGAGTTAGCTCAACCTATCTCCCTCACGACTCTGGGCAAGAACTTGCAAGGAATATTCGCCCCAGTGGAACTCCCTTCTGCTGATCTGCTGGAGAATGGATTGACAGTGGTAAAGATAGTAATGAGTAATGACAGTCGCATCATCACAAATACATACAGCCACATCTTCTGAGCTCCATGTCAATCGAAACTGTACAAGAAAAAAAGATTACAGCAGCAACCAGTCGAGACCATTGATCGAAATCCTCTCTTTATTCATAGTATGTTTTATTGATAATTCATACTCCCCGAATACTTACAGACACGCCAGTCATCGCACTGCTACTAGTAGTAATCAACCACACAGTAACATGGAGTATTGCACACCGTAATTAGTAAGTAGCTACCATGCACTCCAGTTAATTAAACACCCATACGACACATCGCACATCGATCGATTCATCAAACGTGTAAACGATCTCCGTGATCGTGCTAATATGATTTAACAGTAGCCCTCGCAGCGCTTGCTGCAGTCGAAGCTGCATCCGCCGCCGCCGCCTCCTCCGCCGCCTCCGTGCTTGCCCTTAAAGCTGAAGGACTTGAAGCACTTGGCGGGGCAGGTGAGCCTCTTCTTGTAGCAGGGCCCCTTCTCCATGCACACCGTCGAGGGGGGCTCCACCCCGTGCCGCGCGAACCCGCCCGGCCCGGGCCCGCCGTACCCGGCGCCCCACCCGCCCCCTCCCGGCGGGCCGAACCAGGGCATCCCGAAGAAGCCCCCGCCCCCGCCGCCGCCTCCTCGCCGTCGTGCTCAGCGTGGCGCGCCGCGGTGGAGACGAGGAGGACGGAGAGGGTGAGGACCAAGAGGACAGGGGTGGAGGCGGCGGCGGCCTTGGCCGGCGCCATGGCTAGCTGTGGGTTTCTTTGCGGTCGAGGACTCGTCGGGTGTGAAGCGGGGAGGAGGAAGTGGGAGAGAAAAGATCATTGTTGCTGGATGCGGCGGAGGTGGGTACTTATGACTTTGTGAGCGAGCGGCGAGTGGGACGGAAGAAAAGGGAGCCGGTGCAGCTGCCATGCTGCGTGGCGATGCGGTGTGGTTAACTCGAGGTCGGTGCGTTTAACCTTAAGGTTAAGGGATTTGGATCCTCCATTACTGCAATGTCTACGCAAGTAATATCTACTGTATAGACGGTTTATGTTTAAAAATATTATAACAACAGTGAAATATATATAAAATGATTTTTTTTAAAAAAAATACTGTAGTAATTGATACGAAACCTTTTATTTCAATCAGTGAAAATAGTTTCTAATACCATTCCGTATAGAATACTTCAATACAGATGATGCAATCCAAACTTAAGGTGTGTGGCGCCACCGGCTGAGAGTAAGAAAGGAGTAAAAAAAAGGCACGAGTTCTTAGGCTTTCTTTCTTGCTTCGATGATTTTTTGGACTAAATGATTGGGGCCAAATATTGCTGGAGATAAACAAAGGCTCAAATCGACTGATTTGAGATCTGTTTGTGCAGCTGCCTGCCTGTCCCAAGTCTAACGGAGCGTTTAATTTCACTCCCGTCTTGGAGCCCGAGGCAAACTGCAGCAGCAATAAGCTCGCACGCTTGCTCGTTCGTTCGAGGTGTGTGACTTTGGAGTTGCCGACCACCAACCGGCTGCTAGCTTGTTGGTGCGTGCTCGGGAGTCCAAAACAAGCAGCTGCCGCCCTGTCCTTGTCCGTGCCTGTGTGTTCACGACAACCGGCGCTCGCTGCGCTGCTCCCTGCTCGTTCGATTGGAGTCGGACTTCAGTTTCCCCCGTTGTTCCATGCATACAATACAAGAAGAGGGTTAGGATCGATGACGCGAGCTTGCAGATAGCAGCTACCAACACCCGGCACCAGCCAGCCATCACTCGCAGCCGCAGGGTCGATCGGTGCGGTGAGCGGACGAATCATCTTTCTGCCACGTGTGCATGTATATGCACACCGTTGCTGTCTTGCGTGCGTGGGTGCATCTCAGAGACGATCACAAGATATATAGTGGACCATGGCTCGGGAGGAAACGGATCCTCTGGGACCGCAATGACACGGGTTAATGTATTATCTGCACCGTTTCGCTAAAATAAACGGTTTAGATTGAATGTAGTACCAAGGAGTGTAGTAAAATCGCCATAAATGTTTTTTGCTACATTGATTATACACTGTTTCTACAGTGTATTACTAAAGCACTGCTGCCCGGTATTGTCCACGCAGGCTCGAGACATTGTTCATACCGTATTCTCTATAGTAATAGCGGAGAATCTGGATCGGGATTAAAAGACCTTTTACGACAACTATTGATACTACCGTACTACAAGCATGAGTACGCGTGTCATGGTTAGTTCTGTTAGGTATATGCACACTTTTGTTATTATTATAATTCCTAAAATAATAATTGAATCAACATCAGCATATATACAATGCATATTTGGGACTATGAACAGAATATGATCATCAACTTAAAAATATATATCTCATATATATGCACTAATAAGGTGAAGTTCAGAACAAGAACGCTACTAATAGAAGTAGGCATCAACATCATCACATGATAAATATGTAGGAAGCATGACCTAACCATATCAAATGATATCATTGCGACTTACAGAGAATTACTGCGATGGAGATCGCAATAGAGTTTGATGCGAAGAAGCGACGCGCAGAGGATGATGAAGGAGGGAGCCGTGAGCAGTTGCGCGAACGCTTTTCCAAAAACTTGATTCGCCTCAACCGGTGCAGGATCACGAGAGACGCCGGTTTTGAAGACACTACTCTCCCCCATGTCGGTGAACATCGGAGAAGGGATGAAGAAGACGAGGTTGTGCAACACAAAGGAACATAACAATAGAACAGTACTGATATCTCTTAGTTCTTCAGTCTGAGGGGAGATTTCTCTCCCTCATATAGAACCAGCAGCTAGCAAAAAGAAACTATTGCTATTACTCTATTTTAAACACAGTTAATACACGTCATAAAAGCTCCACAACCAACAAAACAGGACACGAAATCGTCGAACCATTCACGCGGGGCGATGGTGTGGCGGGCAAGCGAGCGCGCGCGTGTTCTTTTTTTGTTTACTTCAACTAGGTAAGATCAACTCCACCTTATATATTAATCTTTTTCCACCTAAATTGACAATACAGTACTAAACTTCACAACTTCCACCAATGTCACTGGACCTTTGAGATTTTATTTGAATTATACGTGGGTTAAGCCCATAAACTCTCAAATTGGATACCACACAAAATAAAAGTTTTTTTTTTTGCCTTGGAACTAGCTGGTCTTTTCGAACCCAGATCGCACAGTGGTTACACTAACTTGCGGAGACAGGCGATGCCACGATCAAGTCAGCAATACTAACTCGCCGCTCATTTCGCTTTTCCTTGGTGCCGACTGCAGACAGATAGATTAGTTTGGATGGATGCGAGAAACTGGCGGCACTTCATTGACGGGAAAATTTTGTTCCTATCAATTCAGATGGGTCCAATATCGTTTGTACCGTCAAAAGTTTGCTCTTTTCGTTTTTTACCACTACTCCGAAACCAGGTTTTCATTTCATTTTTATCACTCGCGTTTAGTTGAGTCCACGATCGAACTAACACACATGGTAAAAGACCATGCTGCTCCTAGTTGTCCTATATAAGGCCATATGCATTTCTTGGTATTCTTTTTTATGCCTTTACGTGATCACAGTGGTATTTGAGTTCTGCCAATGTCAGAACACTGGGTCCCTATTAAATTTACTCGGAAAATAATATGAGAATACTATAAAAAGTTACATAATGATCGTAAACTCTTCTACGATCACCTTACGGTCATAAGATTTTTTACAATCATGTCAACTATGACCACCCTATAGTTGTTAAAATCTACATACATGTATTGATAATTCTCCACGCACACGCTCTTCCTCTCCCACGGTGTTGCACTGCATGTCGTGTCCATATACTTCTCAAAGAAATGGAAAGGCCGAGCGCTCCTCGCACCATAAATAATATCTTGCGCTCACTTTTGTTTCAAAGTAGTCTTCCTCCGCTTTATTGGGTTGAAGCACTTCTGCACCACATACCTCGTCAACCGCCTTCCCACCAAAACCTCGCCTTCTCGATCCCATACACCCACCTATATTCCACTCAACCTTCCTATGACCATCTCAAAGTTTTTGGGTGTGCTTGTTACCCTAATATGTCCGCTACACCTCACAAACTCGCTCTCCGTTCTTCTTTATGTGTGTTCCTCGGTTATTCCTCCGAGCACAAAGGCTATCGGTGCCTTGAGCTCCAATGAACCGCATTCTCATTTCTAGACATGTCGCTTTCGATGAATCCTTCTTTCCTTCACGACATGTCCACCACACCCATGGCCATCTCCTTGGACTTCTTGACCCAATTGGCGTATCGCATAAGCGCATGATGAACGCGAATGCGATGGAATGTCTCATACATAACCTCCGGTGTTAATGTGGTCACCAACAAGTGGATTTTTCGTCACAAGTTGCTTGCGATGGCTCTCTTGATCGCTACAAGGCTCGGTTCTCGATTTTACACAAGAACCCTGTATTGATTATGATGAGACTTTCACCGGTGTTAAGCCATTGGTTCTCTCCGGCTCTCTCTCAACATTCACCATTGATGTGAAGAATGCGTTCTTGCATGGTACTCTCATTAAGACAGATATCGCCACTCAACCCAAGGGCAGCTGGTGCCCTACAAGATCACCCGTCCGGATATCGCTTTGTTTGTTCAAAGAAGTGTGCCTCTATATGCATGACCTCAGGAGCCTCACCTCACGCCTCCGGATTCTCGCGATATTTGCAAGGCACCCTTACACTTGATTGACTATGCGCCGCTTCGCCTCTGAACAAGGTGGTGTCCGATACCCGCTGATCCACCTCCGGCCACGCAGAGGTTCCTAGGTAATAACAATTGTCATCCTCTCACGGTCCAAAGGTCCGGTCGAATACTGCTATATAAAATAGTGTTAGTTCAGGTGACTTATTTCTTATTGTAAACACAATCAATATAAGAACACGGGAGTATGGTTGTTATTTTTTTCGGAGAAGGCTCGAACATGTGTAAAAATCCCCCATGTCTCCTCTTGCATAGTCTCGATCAAAGACTTCCTAATATTCATTTCATAAGATCGGTATTAAAACATCGACAAGACCATTTATTGTTGTGAACACACTGAGTGTTTATATAAGAATACAAAGAATGTTACAGAATGACCGTGACTAATGAATGAATGAAGTTATGTTACAGCGTATGTGTGTTACCCTTTTATAGTATTTGAAGGTGTGACAGTTAATGCTGCTAAAGGTGTGTCTAATATTCACGTGCGTTTGCTAGGAGAGTCTTGAACCATCGTGTCCTTTAGTCAACCGTTGTAAGTTGTCACATGCACCAATAGCCACCTTCCCACCAGTCACGCGGATAACTATTGTGTCTCCCGACCAGTTTGCTGGTCGATGATTGTCCAAACATGTAGAACTGGTCGGATAATATTCATAGCTGGTCATCGACCAGTTTGACCATAATAGAGGGAATTCACACTTCCTTTATAAACTAGCTACATGTTTATAATCATTATAATGTGGGCCTCGCTCTATTAAGTAGGCCTTATTTGACAGAATCTTTGATTTTGACCGAAAATATTGACCTAGTCAAGAATACTCGTTAAGTTCTGGTATTTATGAATTTTTGATAATTTTTCTAGAATGTCGTTTATGAATTTTTATTATTTTCTAGAATTATTATGGATTTTCAAGAGCCCTTTCCAAATTTCTAAATTTGAGAAGTATCTTTCTAATTAGAGGTTAATCATGAGATAAAATAATTTATTTGAATTCAAAGTGCTTTATTTGGAATCTGAGATTTTTTAAAGATTTTTCGAGTTAATTTTACCATTTTTTTGGAGTTATTTCCCCAAAACGGGATGAAACTCGGTTTCGGAGTGATGAACACGAGAAGAGCGAACTTTTGATGGCGGAAATAATATTGGACACATTTGGAGCGAAGAAAAACAAACTTTCCCCTTCATTGAAACCTTCGCATCGTCTAACCGAAGTGCCACATCAAAATCACGTAGGTGCGCATGGGCACCACCGCATGCCATGAGTTGTGATTTTCAACCCCCTAAATTTTATTTGTTGGGATCTTGTGTTGGTGTGCATGACCCGAGTGAATGTACGTGTTGCATCCGCCACTTTTTTTTTAAAAAAAAAGGAAAACACACCCCGCTTGTTTGTAATTAGTTGTCTTTATTTTTTAAAATAAGCACAGTTTTTTTTCTTCCAAGACCCAGATAATTATTTATTTTATTTTTTGAAGCAGAGAAATATCCCATCACCAAGGCATCAGCAAATGTGAAAAAAAAGAGTGTGTGTTAAGCCTGTAAGGCTGGACAGTTGTAAGGCATCACTATAGTCTATAGGCCATGAGATGGGCCTTCAGAGAAGCCAACTGAAACAAAATTTGATGGGCTATATTGGACCGCACCCATTATATGCGATCCAAGCTCTTATGGGCCAAATTCCATCTGGCCCAATTCTGCACGCCACGTAGGCACGTTCTGCCGACCACTGATCTGGTCCACTCCCACCCCGCGAATTCCCCATCCGAACCCCAACTCCGACCACCTTGGACCGCCTACACGCCTTCTCCCCCCCCGCCGCCTTCTCCTGTGCGCCGGGGCAGCAGCCGGCGCCTACCTGCTCTATCACCACCCGGACGTATCCGCCCGCCGCCTCCGCCTCGCCGCCTCGCCTCCGCTCTCGCGTCCCTCGCCGACGCCGTCGCCGCCGTCGCCTCCGACCTTGCCGCCTTCCTCCGATCCGACTTCGACGCGCTGCCCCCCACCCTCAGGCAGCTCTCCAAGCTTTCCTCCTCCCCCGAAGCGTCCGCCTCCGCCTCCGCGCTCTCCGGGGCCCTCACAGCCGGGGTGCTCCGCGGCTACGCCGCCGCCTCCGGTCCCGCATCCGGATGCGACGTGGCCTTCTCGGACCGCCTGCTCGAGAAGCTACTCTCCCCCTCCGGAGAGCGCCTCGCGTCCGCCGTTGCCGGCATCTTCGGGCGCCACCTCGTGGTCGCCTTCTACCCCGCCCCGTCTGATCCTTCGGCGGGCTCCTCGCCGGCGAGTTGGGTCGACGTGGTCACCACCGGGAAGTTCCAGAGGGAGATTCGCAGCTGGGTCGAGGTCTTCACGGCTACCGCCGTGGGCCTATTCATAGACAAGACCATCCACATCAACACCTACGACCAGCTGGTCGCCGCCGCCACAAACCCCGCCTATGACGCCAGGCTACAAGGGCTTTTCGTTGCAGTCTGCAACGCCTCCGTCGAGACATTGGTAAAGACCTCCCATACAGTATTGTCCAATGCCGATGGAAATGCCAATGGCAGTGGCAGTGGCAATGGTGGGGTTGGAGAAGGGTGGGTAGAGACTGTGTCAAGCGCACTGGTGGTGCCTAGGAACCGGAAGCTCGTGCTGGATTTGACGTGCAGGGCTACATTCGAGGCAGTGCGGTCATTCCTCGAGTTTGTGTTCTGGAGGCTCAATGAAGGTGCGATGGCTGGAGGTGATGCCACGGTTGGGGCTGGATTGTGTGCCTTGAGGAATATGAGTGAAAGGTCCATGGTTATTGCTACCATCTGCGTAGCATTGTGCTTGCATGTGTTGAATGGCACATGGCTCTTGGCACTGGCTTGAGCCTGCGGGTACTTTTCAATTTTGATGATTGTACAATTTTTGTATCTTGCCACATTGTGTGTATTGTTGTGTACAATAATAAGGTACAGAGTATACTGAAACCTTAGTTTCTAGAAGGAGGAATGGAAAGGAATTAGTTTGGCAATCAATTGCTAGCTTTTGTAGTGTAACAATTCTGATCTTACATACAGTGTGAGTTTACAGGATTGATAGATACAGTTGAAGAAATTTCTTTATATTTAATTTTGCTTGTACATCGCTAATATTATTTGGTGAGTTTTTTCTTCTTTTGTATATATGTTCAATTGTGTATGACCGTTAATTGTTGTACATCACGCTGAACAGAGGTTACCTTCCAATGACTACCAATCCTCTAGGCATTTTGTTGCAATTTGTTTCATCTTCTCATCTGTAATTTTATACAATCTGCTCTGATCAGCAAGCTATTCAGGAGTGCCATCTGCCTTGAAGGTTCATGAGATGTCGATTTGTTTATATAATCACACCTACACCTCATTCGGTATGTCATATCTGTTTTATTTGATTGCTTGTTCAGCTGATATGGATTTCAGAAACCAAGTATTCTACAGGAGCTTGTATAATCTTATCTCCTTTGGCAAATCAGGGTATAAGGATATCTTTTCGGAAATATTATGCCTTTTGTGTATTCGCTTTGACATTCAGTGTTTTCGTAGATTTGCCTGTCAGCAGATTGTCATAGTGATATTCATTTATCCACTTTCCTTCGTACCAAAATAATAATGGATAAGCATAGGTATTGATACCAAAGGGTTCTCCATTTTGTCTCAAGGAATTGTTCTGTCTCATCATGTTCCAATTTGTACGAGGCCACTTTTTTTGCTAGGCGAGTTGGTCGAGGCCACTTCAGACTTTTTCTTTGTCCATACAAGCATACGGTTTATGATGGTTGTACAGCAAACTTGTCTGCCAATCATGGTCTTTTTTTTCTTTCATATTTTTATGTAAAAGATGAGCCTTAGTTGGGACTTGACGAAGGGTTTTGTACCCAATCTGATTTTGTACTGAATACAGGTTTTTCATTATGAAATGCCCAGAGAACCAACTGGGATCACATATTACTGAATATTTTCTGGAAGGCATTGACACCCATACGAAATATGAGAGTAAACTTATTTCTAGGAAATGAACATAACTTAGATTATCTGCTACATGCACTGCAATTCCACTGGTGTTTGGTTATTGGTTTGTAATAGATTATTCCTTGGGGTGGGTCAGCTATTGTTGCTATGCATACATGACCTGCTGTTTGCCAATTCCAAATTACTTATGCATAATTGCATTCATTAGTATCTTCTGCCTAAGCCGGATCTGAGTTGTATTCGTTTTCTCAGTTGTTCGTATCATATTTCTCACTTTGCTGCTAGGTTCATCTGGAGCAGCAGCCTGAAGGTCGGCAGACCTGTGATGTCAGGACCGGATTTCTGAATCCGAACCCTCTGTGTATTTCTGCACCAGTCCCAGATCAGTAGCGAGTGCACACAGTGGAAACATTGTTGATAACCAGTTCGAATCACGAAATAACATTAATAAATAACTAAGTACCGGCCTTATGGCCACTTATTACAAAAGAGGTCAAAAGACCTTAAGTCTTACAGCAGCGGAAACAACAAAAAGAGAAAACATCGAGTGGTGACCCATCAAATTGCCCACCGGCATTCGACTGGGGAAACGCAGCCTAGTACTCCGGGAAGCCTTCGTCGAAGCCACAGGCGAAGTAGTCGTAGTCGTTCTCGGCATCTTCGTAGACTTCTGAGATTGGTTGAGCATAGCATGTGAGTACATAAAGTACTCCGCGAGTCTTGGGAAATGATGCATATGCATAGCTTTAACAATAGGGCATATAGGGTTCATTTGCACAAAGCAGCATTTTAAGTTTAAACATCTTTTTAAGAAGCTCATTTGACAAAAGATAATTAAAAAGATAAAGTAAATTAAATTAAACTCTAATGTAGGTTCCAACTACCATACATTAGTAAAAAGGCTATAACCGCCAGGTTTTCAAGAATTGAGCTCTAGCTGCTCAACTTAACTGCCAGAACCACAATCCACGAGTTCCAACTACTCCCAGATTCCCAAAATAAATCTTTTAAAACCAAAGCTGAAATCTACCATGTGTATACGCACCTTGCCCGCCCTTGACCGTGGGCACGGCTATTCGAATAGTTTTTAACACTCTGCAGAGTTTGTAGAGCTTGACCCACACGAGACAATCAGGTTATACTGTCCGCTCACACACTTCCGAAGGTGTGCGACTAAGCGATTGTCACAAGGCTTTTACAATACTTTATCCTAACACTAGCCCGCCCGGTGAGCTTAGCCCCAAGTCATGGACGTCATTTACCATCGACCTGGAGCTCACCGTTGTGAGGGATAACCTGCCCAGACTTGGACGTCTTTTACCAACGTCCGGCGCAAGCCCTGACAGACATGAACGTCAATTACCATCGTCTGCACTACCAGGTAAAACCTACCATCTACAGCCTGTGGGCGTAATGTTAGAACATGGTAAATTATTCAGCCAGGTCCTTCCCATTTAGGACGTGTGGTTCTACGGTAATGCTTGGTTTGAATAAACACAAGAGTCGGTCCTTAATCGACCAGGGTGAGACAAACCAGACTCATGCCACTCACCCTAGTCTAAAATAGTTTCCACCATTTTTATTTTGTTTCCAAATATTGACATTACCTAATGTCAAATATTTTTCAAAACTTAAAGCATAACAAATAGTAAATATTTTTCTCCCCCAAAGGTTGAACAGGAACAAAGCACGTCTAAGCAATTCTACCGTATCAAATTATTCTGCAACATTGTATTCAATAATGCAGACTTTCCTACACTAGAGTTACAAAGATGTAGGATATCACATATCAAGGATGATAATAGCAAACTTTAGGTTTTTAACTAACAACCTACAGTTTAACTTATCATTTTAATAAATAAGCAATGCATAATAATGTTTAAAACTGAAAACATATTTTACAAATCATAGGTTCAAAATGGTCAAAGGAGACTCGCCTTCAACGTAGGTTGTGGTTGCCGCGTCCGGTTGGTCCAAACTGGTGTCGACGGCGTCGGATTCTATACAGTCGAAACGATACAAATAAATAACAGACAATCAAATAAAATACAAAAATTACAAAATAAATACTGGAAGAAAGAGAATGAATTTATATGAATTTAGGATCAAGAATCGACGAATTTGGAGTTCGTACGAAGGAGAACGGACAACTGGAAGATTGATAACACAAGAAATGATAATAATAAAAAAAATACACTAATCCAGTGTTACTGTTCACCAAAAACCGGAAAAATGGTGGGAGATTTGGCCCGAGGGGTTCGAACCTGGAACCTCAAGGCAGTAGCAAGGTACCACCTGCCTCCTCTAACCAACTGACCCCATGTGCACTTGTGGCAAAGAAACAAGGTACAACTATTTGAAACAAAGTACTGATATTTTGCATCCTCCAGGGAACCGAACGGAGCAGGAGCTCCAGCACAGCAATGGCATCTCAAGACTCGGCTTTGCCGGCGAGGGCGGCAAGGGGCATGGCCAACAAGCAAAATGAGTCGAGGGAACATCGTGGAAAGCATGGGAAGCGACGCCTCGGCCGGCGACCACTCGAGGCGACGGCGGCGCGAATCAGAGCACCGGCGGCGCAAGGCCTCACGGTGGCGCGGATCTCCGGCGAAGCTCAGGCGAGGGCGAGGGGAGCACGATGTAGAACGCGATGATGCGAACACAAAGGTGGTGATGGCATGGAGAGAGAACTTTGATGGTGCCGTGTCCGTGAAGAAGGAGTTTCGGCTGTGCACGAACGTCGACAAAATTCGGGCAAACAGGTAGGGGATAGAGGTTGGGGTTTGAGGCGAATCGAAAAGGAGGGCGAGGGACACGCGGTGCTCTCTTTAAACTGAGAAGGAGACACTTGAGACGACGAGGAACACCACGGGAGAAATGCTTGATTTTGGTTTTCAAATGAATAGAAGAAATCAAAATTGATTGCAATAAGAGGAGGAGACGTCCAATTGATAGCATGGTAACGTGCACGAGGTTAATGCTAACGTTTACCTCGCACGGAATAACCTTTAATGATTTGAGTGAGGAGAACGGAGAGAAGAGAAGGTGATCGGCCATTAATGGAGCTTGAGCTAGCTCTCATGGCTACGGCCGGCAGGGGCAATGGGCGGCGGTGGCCGGGACCGGGGAAGGGGTAGCAAGGTGTGGGCCGTCCAGTGGTGAGGTCGGAAGTGGTGCTGCTACCTTGAAGCTTTACGGGAGGAAGAAAGACTAACAGAGAAGAAAAGCTTCGGCTGGAGGTAGAAGAAAGAGATTAAGGTGGGAATAAAAGGAAGGAGTGAGGGTTTTAGTCAAAGAAAGCCAAATGGCCGGTTGGTAGCTTCGGCAGTAGAAACTTCAGAGTTAAGCGTGCTGTGCTCGGGAGCAAGGGGAAGATGGGTGATGGGAAGTTGGATTTTTGATATTTATTATTATTATTTTTAGAAAAAGAAAGAAGAGAAAAATAAATATTTAAATAATTAAATAGATAGGGTCAAGAGATTAGAACATATATTTTTCTGGAGATTTGAATTTGATTTTTTTGGAATTTTGATTGGACAAGGTGTTTTGAAATTTGAGACTTTCTTCCAGTAACACACAAGAAATACAAATAAGATCCAAATAAATTTCAGATAATTTTAAATAATTAATTTGAAATTAAATTTTAGAGAAAGCGAAATTTAGGATGTTACAAACCTACCCCCCTTAGAAGGAATCTTGACCCCGAGATTCGGATGGACAGGGAAAAAGGTTAGGGTACTCTGCTCTTAAATCTTCTTCGCGTTCCCATGTTGCCTCCTTCTCTGTATGATTGCTCCACTGCACCTTGCAGAATTTGGTAGTCTTGCTTCTGGTCTGACGTTCTGCTTCTTCGAGAATTCTAACAGGGTACTCCTGATAGGTGATATCATCCTTCAACTCAACATCCTCTAGAGGCATCTGCTCTTCCGGAACTCTGAGGCATCTCTTCAACTGAGATACGTGAAAGACATCATGCACATCTGATAGCTGAGGTGGAAGCTTTAACTTATGTTTACTTCTCCCTTCGACTAGTATTGGAAAAGGTCCAATGTATCTCGGTGCAAGTTTTCCACTCACTCTAAAACGACGCATTCCCTTGAGAGGTGAAACCTTCAGATACACATAATCTCCTGGTGCAAAAGCTAGATCTCGCCGACGATTATCAGCATAACTCTTCTGCCTGGTTTGAGCTGTTTTCAAATTCTGACGAATCCTCCGAACCTGTTCTTCGGCCTCCTTCAGAACATCTGGCCCGAACACCTGTCGCTCTCCGGTTTCATTCCAATACAAAGGAGTTCTGCACTTCCTTCCATAGAGTGCTTCAAAAGGCGACATTTGCAAACTTGTCTGATAGCTATTGTTATAAGAAAATTCTGCATATGGCAAACTTACATCCCAACTTGCGCTATAGGACAAAGCACAAGCTCTAAGCATATCTTCGAGAATTTGATTAACCCTTTTAGTTTGTCCGTCTGTCTGCGGATGGTAAGCTGTACTGAAGTTCAAGTTGGTGCCTAAAATTCCCTGCAACTTTTGCCAAAATCTGGAGGTGAACTGAGGTCCTCGATCTGAAACAATCTTCTTAGGTACCCCATGCAGACATACTATTCTAGACATATACAACTCTGCGAGTCGGTCTCCCGAGTAGGTGGTCTTCACTGAAATAAAATGTGCAACCTTTGATAACCGATCCACAATAACCTGGATCGAATCATACCTGAGATTTTGTTCTTGGCGGACCGGTGATAAAGTCCATTCCAATTTCTTCCCATTTCCATTCAGGTACCTTTAGAGGTTGAAGCAATCCAGCAGGTCTCTGATGTTCAGCTTTAATTCGCTGACACACATCACAAAATGATACGAACTCAGCAATTTCTCTTCTTATGCATGACCACCAATATCTTTCGCGAAGATCTTGGTACATCTTCGTGCTTCCTGGATGAATCGAAAATGCAGATTCATGAGCTTCCTTTAGAATCAAATTTTTGATTTCCTTAATACTTGGTACAAATATTCTTTTTCCAAACCAAACAATGCCTCTCTCATCTTCTGAAAATCCAGGCGCTTTGCCTTTTCTCATATTAACCTTGATTTCCTTTACATCTGGGTCTTCCTTCTGAGCTTCCATGATCTGATCTTCTAGAGTTGGTTGGACTTCAACGGTGTTCACACAACCCTCCAAAACTAATTCCAAGTTGAGTCGCTGAAATTCCTCGCACAGAGCAGGCTGACTTTCTTTTATCAACATATTATTGCAATAGCTTTTTCTGCTCAAAGCATCAGCTACTACATTAGCTTTACCTGGATGATAGTGTATTCCAACATCATAATCCTTGATAAACTCTAACCATCTTCTTTGCCTTAAGTTAAGATCTGACTAAGTGAAAATATACTTGAGACTCTTATGGTCGGTAAATATCTCACAACGATTACCGATAAGGTAATGCCTCCAAATCTTTAGAGCATGCACCACTGCGGCTAACTCTAAATCATGGGTTGGATAGTTCTGCTCATGCGGGCGCAATTGTCTTGAAGCATAAGCCACAACCTTGCCTTCCTGCATTAACACACAACCAAGACCTTGTTTTGACGCATCACAGAAAATCTCAAAGTCTTTCCGAATGTCGGGCAAAATTAGCACAGGTGCAGTAGTTAACCGCTTCTTCAGCTCTTGAAAACTCTGCTCACAAGCAAGTGTCCATTCAAACTTCTTTTCTTTCTTGAGCAACTCGGTGAGGGGTTTTGCAATCTTCGAAAATCCTTCAATAAAACGACGATAGTGTAAGCTAAGCCAAGAAAACTTCGATTTGAACCGACTTAAGTTGTCTCGATTAAGAACATCCCTAACTTTTCCTGGATCCACCGCTACTCCTCCAGTGAAATTACATGACCCAAGAAAGCAACTTCCTTTAACCAAACTCACACTTCATCGAATTTAGCATACAATTGATGCTCTCTGAGTTTGTCCAGAACTAACCTCAGATGTTCCTCATGCTCATTCTTATTCTTAGAGTAAATAAGAATGTCATCTATGAATACCACTACAAATTTATCCAGGTAATCCATAAACACCTTGTTCATCAGGTTCATGAAGTATGCTGGTGCATTTGTCAGACCAAATGACATCACAGTACATTCATAAAGACCATAACGAGTGGTGAACGCTGTCATAGGAATATCCGATGGTCTTATCTTCAGCTGATGATATCCAGAGCGTAGATCAATCTTGGAGAAGACACATGCTCCCTCTAACTGATCAAACAAATCATCAATTCGCGGCAAAGGATACTTGTTCTTGATTGTGACTTCATTCAGGGCCCTATAATCCACACACATTCGTAAGTTGTCATCCTTCTTCTTCACAAAGATTACGTGTGCTCCCCATGGTGATGAACTGGGTCGAATATAACCTTTTTCAAGCAACTCTTCAATCTGCTTCTTCATCTCAGCTAGCTCATTTTCTGGAAGCCTGTAAGGTCTCTTGGATAAAGGAGCTGCATGCAGTACTAAGTCAATGATGAACTCAATCTCTCGATGCGTGGCATTCCGGTAGTTCATCGGAAATACATCTGGGTATTCCCGCACTACTGGCACACTTTCCAAAGATATACCCTTCATGCGATTTAGAACACAACTCTTCTTTGATGATTTATTGGACACAAACTCCACTCGAATACCTTCAGCATTGGTAAGGGTGATGGCTCTGTTGGCACAATCGATCTGTCCCTTAAAGTTGGTTAACCAATCCATTCCAAGGATTACATCAATGCCTCTGGAATCTAATAAGATAAGGTTCGCTAGGAACCTAACCCCATTTATATCTATAGCCACTCCCGGGCATACTGTATTAGTCCTCATTTCCTTTCCAGGTGTTTGAACTACCATAGGGTTCTTAAGTTCAAAAATATCCCAGCAATGTTTTTCAGCAAAATTCTTCGAGATAAAAGAATGCGAAGCTCCAGAGTCAAATAATGCTGATGCAGGTACTGAATTAACAAGGAACTTACCCAGAACTACATCCGGTGCTTCCTGGGCTTCCTCTGCAGTCACGTGGTTAACACGTCCTCTTCCAAAAGTTTGCGGAGTCCTTGGAGTCTGAGGGGCGCCACGTCCTTGTCCTGGAGCTGGTGCACGGGCTGGTGTAGTCCCCAAGTTGAAGCGCACTGGAGTCAAGTTCTGACGCTTCTGAGGGCAATTGCTAGCATAATGCCCCATCTCATGACAGTGAAAACATTGAACTCCAGCTGCAGAAGTCTTGTTTTGCTGCGGCTGAGCACCAGTGTTGTTGCGGAATCCTTGCATGATCGGGCGAGGTCCTGACATTGGAGTCTTGGGAGAATTGGCCACCGACTGCTTGTTGAAATGGGGCTGGTTCATCCGAGACCTGAAACTGTTGGCTCCATGCTGTGCCTGAAAAGCCATTTTTCTCTTACGGGACTCATACAACTGACGTTGAGCATCCTCCTGCACGAGAGCCTTGTTGACCATCTGCTGGAAGTTAGGGTAGTCAACTGACACCAACTGCACCTTAAGGCTAGGGTCAAGTCCTTCCATGAAGCGCCAAATCTTCGCTCCTCATTAGCAACATCCTCGGTGCATACCTTGACACCGTGTGTGAACTATTAAGATACTCGAGACACACTGAGATTGCCCTGCTGCAGCTTATGGAACTCTCTCTTCTTCATTTCCATCATTCCCATAGGAATGTGAGCTGTGCGGAAGGCAGCAGAAAACTCCTGCCAAGAAATAGCCTGCACATTCTGGTGAGCTGCGCAATAGTTTTCCCACCAAGTTCCTGCAGTTGCTTTGGTTGGTGGCAAGAAAGAGGACTTTCTCTTGGTCATTACACCGAGCCAAGATCGCCTTCTTCTCGACATCCTTTAACCACCATCGCCTTCAAGAGGATCAAGCAACCGCGAAGGTTGGCGATGCAGTTCTCATAAATTCCCCGACCGACGGAGCCGGTAAGATCGAGCAGGGTCATTGCAGTTGATTGATTTGATTATGAGCAAGTGCCTGAAGTAACTGCAGTTGCATTGCCATCATCTGCTCCAAATTCATCATCGGAGGCTGACCAGGAGGTGGTGGCGGTAAAGGTTCTTCCTCAAATAATCGCTCGGTTGAACTTGCGGTTCTTGAGGTGCTTGAGGCAAACTGCTCCTCGATAATCGGTTGACCATGACCTCTTCCAAGTCCACGGCCTCGGCCGGCTGCACGGCCTCCTCCGCGGGCTCCTCCACGAACTGTTGTGCGACCCCTTCCACGTCCTCTTCCAAGGTTCTCCATCTAAACGGTCCAGGGATAGCATGGAGAAAAGAGGGAAAAGCAAAGATAAGAGAACAGGGTAAAATTAGCATCCCAAACAACAACCAACACAGGCTCAACAAGAGAGAACTCCAACTAGAATTATTAAAATGGAAATAGTTTTTAGATTGGCTGTATCACAAGTGCTTAAGGCTTGATACAGTCCAATCTATAAAAGCAACCAAAATAATCGTCTAAATTCGCAAGACCTTTATTGGACACTACAGACTCAAGACCAAGGACTACTCCTCAAACTCAACCTCGTCCGGGTCCTCCTCAAAGTCATTCTCAGCACCATCCTCGGCGTCATCCTCAACGTTGTCCTCAACGTCGACCTCGATGTCGCGCACCACAGGCTCGGGCTCCTCAGGCTGGTCCACTGAGTCACTAGCACCTCCAACGATGAGAGCATTAGAGGGGACTGCAGCGACAGCTGTACCAGAAGACTCTCCTCGAGTGGCAGGGGTGAACAAGCTGCGATACACCGCTGCAGTCATGCGGTCATCAGGACGATGCACCCTCATGCGTGCAGTCGTACGGATGCAGGAAGGACGGGATGGCTCCTTCAGCTGGACAAGCTCTCTCTCTGCCGCACTTAGCCTCTCATAAACACGCTCCAACTCATTGCCCAAAAACACGTAGGCCTCATCTTGTGCCTTGATCAAAGACGCCATGTGTGAGATGGTGGTGTCCTCCTCCATCTCAGCAGCTCTAAACCTACTGAAGAATTCCCCCTTCTTGCGGTAGGGAAAGTAGCGAAAAGCAAGGCGTGCAAGGCGATCTTGATAGTGGAACCCCATACGGATGATTGCTTCTATGGCAGCATCTTGCATTCCAAGCTTATCAGTTTCTCTCTCTACCGTGAAGCGGTAGGGTCGATCTCCACGTAGGTGACCCTTGGCGTAGATGGTGACCTTAACACGCCACATCTCCTTGTTGTACTTGCTGATGGTGAAACCGTGGTACTCTGGGCGATGGATGTAACCCAATCCCTGAAGAATGAACCACAGCTCAGCACAGAATCCTCCTTCCTTCTCAGCGCAAGAGTTGATGAACCGCATCTACATAATTTTGAAAAACAAGAGAAGATCAGTAAACAATTTTAAATGATGAATACAAAGACAAGAAAAGAGATACTAAGACAGAAAAGAAAGTAGCAAAGAGACTTAAAAGTTTATAAATTAATTTTTAGGAAAATATAAATCCTTAAGGCTTGCCATTTCTAACTAGGTCACGTCCTACAGTCGACTCGGCTCTGATACCAACTCAGTTAGGACCGGATTTCTGAATCCGAACCCTCTGTGTATTTCTGCACCAGTCCCAGATCAGTAGCGAGTGCACACAGTGGAAACATTGTTGATAACCAGTTCGAATCACGAAATAACATTAATAAATAACTAAGTACCGGCCTTATGGCCACTTATTACAAAAGAGGTCAAAAGACCTTAAGTCTTACAGCAGAGGAAACAACAAAAAGAGAAAACTTCGAGTGGTGACCCATCAAATTGCCCACCGCATTCGATTGGGAAGCGTGGCGTAGTACTCAGAAGCCTTCGCCGAAGCCACGGTAAAGTAGTCGTAGTCGTTCTCGGCATCTTCGTAGACTTCTGAGATTGGTTGAGCATAGCATGTGAGTACATAAAGTACTCCTCGAGTCTTGGGAAATGATGCATATGCATAGCTTTAACAATAGGGCATATAGGGTTCATTTGCACAAAGCAGCATTTTAAGTTTAAACATCTTTTTAAGAAGCTCATTTGACAAAAGATAATTAAAAAGATAAAGTAAATTAAATTAAACTCTAATGTAGGTTCCAACTACCATACATTAGTAAAAAGGCTATAACCGCCAGGTTTTCAAGAATTGAGCTCTAGCTGCTCAACTGGCTCTAACTGCCAGAACCACAATCCAAGAGTTCCAACTACTCCCAGATTCCCAAAATAAATCTTTTAAAACCAAAGCTGAAATCTACCATGTGTATACGCACCTTGCCCGCCCTTGACCGTGGGCACGGCTATTCGAATAGTTTTTAACACTCTGCAGAGTTTGTAGAGCTTGACCCACACGAGACAATCAGGTTATACTGTCCGCTCACACACTTCCGAAGGTGTGCGACTAAGCGATTGTCACAAGGCTTTTACAATACTTTATCCTAACACTAGCCCGCCCGGTGAGCTTAGCCCCAAGTCATGGACGTCATTTACCATCGACCTGGAGCTCACCGTTGTGAGGGATAACCTGCCCAGACTTGGACGTCTTTTACCAACGTCCGGCGCAAGCCCTGACAGATATGGATGTCAATTACCATCGTCTGCACTACCAGGTAAAACCTACCATCTACAGCCTGCGGGCGTAATGTTAGAACATGGTAAATTATTCAGCCAGATCCTTCCCATTTAGGACGTGTGGTTGTACGGTAATGCTTGGTTTGAATAAACACAAGAGTCGGTCCTTAATCGACCAGGGTGAGACAAACCAGACTCATGCCACTCACCCTAGTCTAAAATAGTTTCCACCATTTTTATTTTGTTTTCAAATATTGACATTACCTAATGTCAAATATTTTTCAAAACTTAAAGCATAACAAATAGTAAATATTTTTCTCCCCCAAAGGTTGAACAGGAACAAAGCACGTCTAAGCAATTCTACCGTATCAAATTATTCTGCAATATTGTATTCAATAATGCAGACTTTCCTACACTAGGTTACAAAGATGTAGGATATCACATATCAAGGATGATAATAGCAAACTTTAGGTTTTTAACTAACAACCTACAGCTTTAACTTATCATTTTAATAAATAAGCAATGCATAATAATGTTTAAAATCAAAACATATTTTACAAATCATAGGTTCAAAATGGTCAAAGGAGACTCGCCTTCAACGTAGGTTGTGGTTGCCGCGTCCGGTTGGTCCAAACTGGTGTCGACGGCGTCGGATTCTATACAATAAACGATACAAATAAATAATGACAATCAAATAAAATACAAAAATTACAAAATAAATACTGGAAGAAAGAGAATGAATTTATATGAATTTAGGATCAAGAATCGACGAATTTGGAGTTAAATGCGAAGGAGAACGGACAAGCTGGAAGATTGATAACACAAGAAATGATAATAATAATAAAAATACACTAATCCAAAGGTTCTTTGTTCACCAAAACCGGAAAATGGTGGGAGATTTGGCCCGAGGGTTCGAACTCGAACCTCTAGGCGGAGCAAGGTACCACCGCCTCCTCTAACCAATCACCCCATGTGCACTTGTGGCAAAGAAACAAGGTACAACTATTTGAAACAAAGTACTCGATATTTTGCATCCTCCGAGAACCGAACGGAGCAGAGCCCAAAGACAAAGAATGGCATCTCAAGACTCGGCTTTGCGGCGAGGGCGGCAAGGGCATGGCCAACAAGCAAAATGAGTCGAGGAACATCGTGGAAAGCATGGGAAGCGACGCCTCGGCGACCACTCGAGGCGGCGGCGCGAATCGAGCACCCGGCGCGCAATGCCTCACGGTGGCGCGGATCTCCGTGGCTTCGAGCGAGGCGAGGGGAGCACGATGTAGATCGCGACGATCACGAACACAAAGGTGGTGATGGCATGGAGAGAGAACCTTTGATGGTGCCGTAATCCGCCAAGAAGGAGTTTCTACCGTGCCTGACGTCGACAAAATTCGGGCAAACGGTGGGGATAGAGGTTGGGGTTTGAGGCGAATCGAAAAGGAGGGCGAGGACACGCGGTGCTCTCTTTAAACCGAGAAGGAGACGCTTGAGACGACGAGGAACACCACGGAGAAATGCTTGATTTCGGTTTTCAAATGAATAGAAGAAATCGTAAAATTGATTGCAATAAGAGGAGGAGACATCCAATTGATAGCATGGTAACGTGCACGAGGTTAATGCTAACGTTTACCTCGAGACGGAATAACCTTTAATGATTTGAGTGAGGAGAACGGAGAGAAGAGAAGGTGATCGGCCATTAATGGAGCTTGAGCTAGCTCTCATGGCTACTACGGCGGGGGCAATGGCGGTGGTCGGACCGGGAAGGGGTAGCAAGGTGTGGGCGGCCGGTGGTGAGGTCGGAAGTGGTGGTGGCAAGGAGTGGTCTTTGCTACCTTGAAGCTTTACGGAGTAAGAAAGACTAACAGAGAAGAAAAGCTTCACTGGAGGTAGAAGAAAAGATTAAGGTGGGAATAAAAGGAAGGAGTGAGGGTTTTAGTCAAAGAAAGCCAAATGGCGGTTGGTAGCTTCTTAATAGAAACTTGAGTTAAGCGTCTTGTGCTCGGGAGCAAGGGAAGATGGGTGACCATGGGAAGTTGGATTTTTGATATTTATTATTATTATTTTTAGAAAAAGAAAGAAGAGAAAAATAAATATTTAAATAATTAAATAGATAGGGTCAAGAGATTAGAACAGATATTTTTCTGGAGATTTGAATTTGAATTTTTTTTTTGGAATTTTGATTGGACAAGGTGTTTGAAATTTGAGACTCTCTTCCAGTAACACACAAGAAATACAAATAAGATTCTAATAAATTTTAGATAATTTTAAATAATTAATTTGAAATTAAATTTTAGAGAAAGCGAAATTTAGGATGTTACATGTGATGTTTCCAAACCGTACTGTCCAACTACATTAAACTCCATTCCTGTGAAATTGATGCTTTGAAAATCTCGGTGGCTGCAGGTTTGTTCAGAACTTTCAGAGCATCGCCTTGTCAAATTTGGGGCGCCTGTGAATTTTCTCAAGCTCAGGTTTGAATCTGTGGACACAGCACTTTCACATCTCTTTCCGCCTTCTTTTTCACGTTTTAAGTTTGAGCCGTTATAGTGTTGTAAAATTAGCAGTTTTAACGAATATTTATAATTAATTTCAGCATAGATTAAAATAATTAAGGCATATTTTCAGCAGTATTTAAATAACAAAAATAATATAAATGCATGTAATATCTGTTGGGTAATGCAGCAATGCTACGATAGCACAAACAAAATTTTTACCGTGCGACCAAGGAACTACCACTAGTAATAGATCACGAGATTACCGCTAGACGCGTCGACTCGAAGCGGAAGTAGAGTCGTTGTAGCGAGTTGATGCAGTCGTAGTCGTACTCACGACACGTCTCCTCCTTCGAGTGGTCGTACTCGCCGCGCGTCTACTTCTTCGAGTGGTCGTATTTACCACGCGACTTCTCCTCTGACTCCGGTGATCAACACAAGTCGCGGATCGTCCTAGTGTTGATGCTTCGCAACAACACCTCCGAGGTATCCACACGTACGGGGCAGGATCACCACGCGCTGGACTGCTAGCACCGGCAGCGTGGTCGAGAAGGTGTGGCTATTAGGGTTTCGGGAGTTCTTCCAAAGATCATCCTCTTCGCTCACCCTATGCCATCGCCCCTCTTTTTATAGGCATCCATGATGGGTCTCGACCTGGAGGCCCATTAAGAACTCGTGGCCTATATGAATTGGGATCATCATCCAAAACATATCCCAACCCTTTAAGTGTGCGACCCCACATGTTCATGTGTAATCGGTTATGACTCGAAACTCTTTTCTGACCACTAGTCGTTAGCGGTACCTAGCAGCACATAACGATTCCCAAAGACACATAGAATAGCGGACGAACCTTGATGTAATATGATCTATGATCAGGTCTTCATCACTTACGATCAGTTCGTATCTCCATACGACCAGATCGTATTAGGTCCCGACCAGTTCGTAACTCCTTACGACCAGGTCCTTACCATTCTGTGATTACGTTCGACCAATCTACGACCAGCATGTATCTCCATACGACTGGTCCGTAACTGATCAAACTAAGCGATCTACTCATACATTCTCCCTTTGCCCCACGATGTCTGGTTGAACTCCAGGTGAGATGTAGTGTCATCCATGGACTGTTCAATACTTTCTCGATCGAGTGTCGGATAACTTCATGTGGTCGACACTTCGACCACTAGTGGTATGGCCATACACTTTCTTTATCCGATCACCACGAGGGGCCCAAAAACATCTCTCCTGTTATGCAAGGAGGGGGCAAATTCCATCTCGACCAGTCACATCCCTACGCATGTTTCATAGCATACCCGAAAGCTACCTTTATAACTACCCAGTTACGAGTAGCGTTTGGCAACCCCTAAGAGTGCTATTACACATGTAGGGAACCATGCTGATCTCAGGTCTAAGGATTATACATCATCATTACTTGAGACCAACTAATGACACAAAGATTCATAACAATCTCAATAGTGTCTCAATGATGGGTCTATCCAGCCCTATGTTCTCTAACATGAGCTCACATTATTGATTTGATATCCCTATATCCATGATCGGTGAAACAAGGTCATCAATCAATACATGTGCTAGTCATAGAGTCACTGGTGTTCCGACTAGTGACCTCCGACCAAGGATACATTTAGAATGATATCATATAAGTCAAAGAGTTCCACCAACAAATCACATACTTATTGATCTATAACAAATGATTCATTCAAGGAACACGATAACATATTATCAAAAACATGAACATAATGAAATATCATCATCTCTATGATTGCCTCTAGGGCATATTTCTAACAATATCTCTATGTTATTTAAACAGGATAAAATGCTCAAAAGATAGAACTTGATAACAAAAGTAATAAGCATAATGCTTAGATTTAATTTGATTATTTATTGCTCTCAGATGTCGGGCTGCTCAAGATGTAACTTGGCCTCCTCGCCACGTTTGTCAATATTATTCACTAATTAAATATGACAACTACAAATCAGACATTGAGCTCAAACTAATGCATTACTAATATGTCAAGATTTATCTCATAAACAACAATAATACTTTCAGTTAACAGAGGATCATTTATTCAACAGTGTAATTGGAATCACAATTTCAGCATATTAGACTTTCTGCAAGCAGGATATCACAGTTCAAAGAATTCACAAGTTTCAATACTTAAGCCTTTCGGCAAATAGGATATCACAGGATCTCAGAACAAAAGAAAAACAACAATATTCACGATGCGGATGACATTCAAAACCACCGAGTAGTAAATCGGGCAAGCCACGTCGAAGGCGCTTACTTAGAAGACCAATTGCCCCGCTATTCCGCGTTTGAATGGACGGGGTTGTCGGAGATACAATGCCAATCCATAATTCGGGACACACCAAAATTGCGAAGTCGAGGTATAGAGAAATATCGCACAAGACTCAATCACAGGGCACTGTCCGAATGCAACCACGGAGCACCAATCACCAGAAAAACCGAAGCCTTCTTCCTCACCAAAGTCAAGTCAGAGCCAACCGGATCAAGCCTCAAAGATGTATAAGCACCAATTTTTTGAACAAAAGACCCACAGAGGAGAGGGCACAAAGGGAAAACCGACGGGATGCGTACAGAGGAAGGTTTGGATCTCACCACCGACGGCGCGTGGGGGAGCTCCAAGGCCCCAAAACCGAAGACAAAAAACGAAGAGGAAGAACTACCAAAAAGGGAAAAAAATACTGGATTTCGGGTACTAAAAAGAAGAGAAGGGGGTGGCCTTTTGAAGAGGAGAACCGGAGCGCGCGACGCGGTTGCTGTGAACGGCCAGCTCCGAAGAGTTTGATCCAGCTCGCACCTCCTGCACCGCCGCCTAGCTCACAAGAGCTCCAAGCCGAACGTGCCACCGAAAGGGGGATAGGGTTAGAGACAAAGTATCCAACCTTATCTCTTCATCTCTCCGACCGACAGGTGGGACCCACTCTCTATTTTATTTTATTTTTCTATTTCTTCTTTTCTTAAAATAAGAAATTACCAAATAGCCCTCAAAACATCCAACATCTAGAACATCAATCTGTACAGAATCGACCGGCCAACTACAGGTAACAATGCTCCAGAACTGAAGACCCTTCATTTCGGCGTGCAAGAATTGTATACTTACAGCCTCCTTTTCGTAATATTAGATTGTTTGACCTGACGTTGTCGTGACTCTCTAACCTTGCATGAATCAGGTTGCCTGTTCCGACCTGCACACCCATCCGTACCTGCTGCTGTCATGATCTACACTGCACATCAGTGAGTGTATTGGTCAGAGGAGGGGAAGGGAGGATGCAGGTCGTGATCAATCTTCCATCTGCGTGCACTTCTGAATCGCTCTGGAAAAAGATGTGCAGCTCTAGAAAGAAGACGCATGCGGCCATGGCACGCACGTAGTGGTGGTCAACTCTCTTGTCCCCGTCACCCAGGTAATCCGATAGCTCTCGTCCAATTAATCTGCCGTGTCGCACGCAGACGATGCTTCTAATCTGACTTGTCACCCTTAAGAAGCGAGACGACATACGTAAGCGTCAAGACGCCACGGCTAACACCAAATTTAATCCCTTTTGGTGCAGGTCCAAGTGAGAGATGAGCATGTGTCAGCTTCAGTCATCTGCTTAAGTAATAATTAAGCATTGTATTATGGAAGAGATATATACTGTTGAATTAAATTAATAAAGGGAAATCTTGGCATCAAATAAGTGTTGCCTTCTAGAGGAGGCAATGCTCATCTGCATATCCTGCAGCAGGTACGGTGTCGTCAACTTCACATATACTACTAGATTGCTGATCTGACATCTTCTGGAGTATGTATGAGCAAGGTCAGAGGCTCCTTTTGTCGTTGTGTCCCTTCGGCCAAAATCCAATAGCGGAGATGGCTATTACGTACAACGTTTTTTTTGGGTTATTTGACCTGTTTGCATTTGTCAGGAAGTCGTCGCTGCTGGCCCTACCCTTCCAGAATATTGCCGATGACCGTTCTGCATCAGCAAGTACTGCGAGGTTTGTTTACTTGTTGATTTGGTTCGTATGATGTCGTGCTCCACACGAAGAGTGTTTATTCGTAACTAATTTTGTTGTTCTTGCAGGCTGGGAACAGCGTGCATAGAACACGAGCGTTGTCAAATGCTGTAAGAACTTTAACTTGTTATGTTTATGTAATGGAAGCTGGTGAGGTTGTTGCCTCCCATCTCAAAAAGAAAGAAGAAGAACACGAGCGGTGTGGATTCAGGGATTCAGCACGGATCAACTGATGCTGGAAATTTTGTACTAACCCTCAAATATCTCACAATCAACCTCGAATAGCGGTAGATTTTTATTATCGGACGGCATGCGCGAGCGTGCTGGTCTTAACAACACAGCTGCTGCACAACTCATCTGATATTTTTCTCGAAATGAGCAGAGGTTTACGCCCTAGCAATGATGCCGTTCTCCAAGACTGATGGCTGTCGATATCTAACTTCTTGAGATCTGATCAGATTAAGGGTTGCGATTCCCTCATCATTCTCACTATGGCATATTTGGTTAGAACGTAATGCAAGAACTTTTAACAACGCATTCAAGCAAATATCGCAGATTGTCAAGGAAATCAAGGAGGATTGTGATAGGTGGAACGCTGCAGGTGCTGGCTGCTTGGAAAAATTGTTCTTGTAATGTAATTGGCAGTGTTGGTTGTTAGTCCTTATCGAATTTAACTGGTGGGCAGCAGTTGTTATTCGTTAAGGTCTATTTTTGTTGTTTTGTTCTCTTGTTCTTTGCTATTCATCTTCTCTCTTAATACAAAGAGACGAAGATCTCCAGCGAGTACTCGAAAAAAAAAGAGATTTATCTCGAAATGCAGTTCTTAAAAACGCCAGCCAGTTTACGTTTCGAAAAAAAGGCCGGCCAGTTTCAGATCACAGCGGCATGAACAGAAGCATGGTTGATCTGAACCTGGGGCGATACCAACCAGGCAGCGGCTGCAAAACAATCGGCAAACTAATAATAGCACTCCTGTTTATCAGACGCCTCAATTAAGCTAGGCGGCAATACATACGCATCATGTTCATGCATGGTGGATCTCAGGAGCAGAACACACACGACGCAGCTAGTAGCCATGCATATATATACATGCATGTAAGTTACCACTAAGTACTAATTGTGATGCTCCTGGGTGTAGATGTAGTCTGTGTGCGCCGCCAGCGTCCTCCTCGCCATGCACTCCTCCTGGTCGCCCGCCCCGTCGCACTCATGATCTTCCATTGCTCCCTTCTGCTTCCGGAAAAAAAAAACCATCAGCCAAAACACGATGGTATCGATCAAAAGACCAGATATTAGATGAAAGATTCAGCAAAGGATAAAAACTTCAGATCAACATCCCTGTACAAACAGTCGATCGAACAGACCAACAGATAGATACGTACCTCGTCAGGAGAGGCCTTGTTGGTTGCTGCTTCTGCCGCTGCCGCCGAAGTCGGCTCGGTCCGGACGGCCCTGGCCACGGACGCGGAGGCGAGGAGGACGGCGAGCGCCGCCACGAGCACCAGAGTCGTCTCCCTCGCCATGGATGATGTCTACTTTCTTGGATTTGTGCTGGTTTTGGGATGATGAAGCGGCGGCGGTGATGGAGAAGGGAAGTGAGAAGGGAGGGAGGTATTTAAAGCCGACGAGAGGAGATGAGAGAAACGGAACGAGGAAGCGCGGTGGAAATGGTACGTGTCGCGTGGGGTGCGTCAGACTTGACTCATTGACGACCCGTTGCTTCCGTCGTCGTGCACGTCACACATATCCACACAGGAGCACTGCCACGTGTATGGACCGATCTGCCCCATCTCCGCGTGATCGCTGCGAACAGTCACCGACATGTGGGCCTACTGAGGAGCGTGGTATGCTTGGCCCCTTTGTCGGCGACTGTTTGTCCAGGGTGTACTCGTTAAACAACTGGTTCATACACGTCCGCACTTGTGAGGTAAATATTTCCAAAGATTCTATTTATGGAAGAAAATATGGTGGATACAAGGATTCTATTTGTGGGAGAAAATGTGTTGTATGACTTTGTTGCACGTATGAAGTGTGAATGTGTGATTGCCACATTTTCCGTAGTTGGGTGTGGACCGTGTGGTCAAGTGTGATATCTATCCAAACATATCTTCAGTTAGTTAACTTTGTCATAATTGTGGCGGCAACTTTGTTTACAACACCCTGGTAAAATTAAGCTTAGTTAAAACAAGGTTTACATGAACCAAGCAAGTAATGTCAAGTCACAGTGAAAATTGAGAGGGTGCTTATGTATTAAAACAAACTTGAGATAAGCATACCAAAGATACATCTATCGGTCTTTTACCATCTGAATTCATACATATATCAGAAAAAAAACAAAATGAGAATACAAAATACAATAAATGTAGTACCTTGCTAATGGAAAGTGTGCCCCAAATGCCCGTAAATATATGAGTATCGACCTATTGATAAAAAAATATCAAATTAGTGATACAACAGTAAATTATGAATCAGCTTGTTTGTTGCCTCTAGTGTCTGGACTTTACTCAAACAAAATTTGCAAAATGGGTTGTCCGTTGCCAGTTGCCTGTTGTGAGGCACTGAGGCAGCCACGCCATGCGGTCGTGTCGCACTGTGGTGGGTCTTCCTGCCATCGTCATCAACTAGCTCCCATGACACCCTTGAAGCTCGTGCGCCCTAGCAAGCTCCCCGCAAGGATGCAACACTTCCCTGCCCGCGGCCCACAGTGCCTTCACCGAGCCTTCGTCGCTAGCCCGCGATGCCCTTGTCCCCTTGCCGTGTAGGCCGCCGCAATGCGTTGCCCGGCTCATCACTTCCTCACCGAGCAGCTGCCGTGCCACACCCTCTGCCTCTGTGTCCTATGAAGTTGTGTGGCCGGTGGCCCTAGGGTTTGATCGAATCGCATGAGTTTGCGAGTGAGTAAGTGAAGTCACCGCTTGCATCCAACTGCCAGCACCCACCGGCCCAATTAAACACGTTAGTATTTGTGGAGGCAAAAATGAGCTATGCCAAGCTAAATGTTTTTTTGGATTTCTGCGCATCTGGCTTGGCCTGTTAGGTAATCTTTGTACTGCCGTATCCGAGACCGTTTTGTACAAAGAAACTGAGTCCGTGTGCTGTGTTTATTGGTGTTGGGTCATGTACTTAGCCTTTATATAAGGGCAGGTACGAGTCTTGTATACCTAAAAAACAAGAGCAATAGAACGAGAAGAAGGGAAGAAAAAAAATACTAGTTGTGCCGCACTGATTTTTTTTTTCGTATTCAAGAGTTTTTACCTTGAGTTTATTTATATTCGATTTAGGGCCAACATGACCATGGATCCGCCCCTGCTAGCGGCAGGCGCCCATCCAACAGCAGACAGCAGACTGCAGACGAGGGGGAGGCAAATAGATCACGCAGGCGCTGAGAGATGCACGGTGCCAAGCTTCGGAGGTGCAGCGCTGAGGCAAGAAGCCGATTAGAGATAATTGTATGGTATTTATGTTTATGAATTTTTAAATAATATATTATTTCATCTCTTAAATAAAAAATAATTTATATGAGCAATAATGGAAAAGCTATCAAGAGGCAGGAACAAGGAGCAATCCAGGAGCAAGCACAAGTGATCAAGAAACGAACAAGAAGCTAGCAAAAGGAAGCAATTAGCACTCAGGCCCAAGGTCATGGTGTGCTATGGTAAGTACTAACCCATATTATCTTTCTTCTCTCTCATATAGCAGCATGCTTGCATGATCGAGGCCGACGGGCGACGACCATGCCGGAGACGTCGCCGGTGCCTGTCCTCGCCGCCTTGGAACGCCACCAACGGGACGCTCTGGAGCTTGGCGCCGCGGAATCCGTGATCGCGCCACTGAGGTCGCTTTAACATCATCAACCCACATCCGCGCTCGCTGATCTGAAGCCTCGCCAGTCGACGTGCATGCTGGAGCCGCCACCACCAAGCTTTATCAGCTTCCGGAGCAAGTATACCAAGGAACAATCCGTGCATGCAACATGCGAGTATTAATTTCTTCCTCAACTATTCACATGAAGATGGGGATCCCACCAAGGCATGGAGTTGCCGCCGTCACCGGCGCTCGTCTCGTCGTGAACCGACCGAAGAAAACCACTAGAGGATCTAACACACTCTCAAGTCGTAAGAAGGAAGAAAACGATAGTAAAACCCTTTCGATTGGGTGGTCAAAACTCCTTCGACCAGGTGTGATCGAAACTCCGTCGACCGGGTGTGGTCGGAGCTTCTCTGAACAGGCGTGGTCGAAACTCCTTCAACCAGGCGTGGTCAAAGTAGTGAATAGTGTTTGATAAACAGTACTCAATGAATAGTACTTGTAATGTAGCAAAAGGAACAGTAGTCGATGTGAACAGTGGTCGATGACGCGTATTCAAAACAAAAAAAATCGACGATTGGTTTCGGGAGCAACTGCTCCTCGTTTTGGCTTTTGTATTGCTTTTTTCAACTCACGACCACAACTCAACTCACGACTACTCAACTCACAACCCCTGGACCCCTTCTCTCAACTTCCGACTTCTTGACTCTCTACTTCTCACGTTTACATGGTGCTTATAAAGGCCGAGTTCACGTAGTCGTATACGGACTCAGATTCAATCCCAACTCGTATACAGACTCAACATCCGAACCGCATACGACAAACTAACAAAGAAATTCTAAAACAAGATTAAACCCAACAATCACCCCCTTTATCTTGTTTCTTCTCTTTGATCACGCCAATCTTCTCTCGCGCGTGTGCGTCCGTTGACCTGGATGCTTGCATGCACGTTTGCATGTGCGCCTCCCATGCCTCCTGTGCCAATGAGCCTTGCATGCATGTCTCCTGCGTCTACTGCATGCGTATGGGACCCGTCGTGGGGCCCTCTGCCTCCATAGTTGCTTCCTCCATGTGTTGTATGAGCGCCCAACACTTTGCTCAATGTAGCGCCTAGCACATCCGAGCCATTACCTTGGTCCGAGTAGCTGCCTACTACGCCTACATACGTCCCTCCTTGACTGGCTGGTCCTCCTAAGCCACTACCCACTGTGTCAGCTTCATGCACACCGCCGCCTTTATGCGCGTGGGACTCGCTGCCCCCTTGCGCGCCGTGTTGACCTTCTGAGGCTCCACCTGCTACATCTCCTGCACCAGCAGCCCCTGCTGCAATTTCATGCGTGTGGGCTTGGTGACCACTATCCTCTGCATGCAGCCCCTGCGGCTGATAACCGGCGCCATGATCTTCCGAGCCTGCAATGCCTTGGGTCCAGAGTGTTCGTGAGTTATTCAGAGCCATCACGTGAGCGCTTTGTTTGTCTTCGATCGGCTTCTGGCATGTGTGCACTGCCAAGAATTTTGCCAAACGCGTTGCTTGGCCTACATGCACTAGGCCTCACCAGCTCCAACTGCTTCATGGGACTCACCTCCTCCAGCAACGCCCTGCGCGTATTTCTATGCGCCGTCTGGGCCTCCGTTTAACACTGAAAAATTAAACATACTTTACTTGTCTTGTTCCATACCTGATTCAACATCCCAGTTCCACTCTAGCTCCTCCAGATAGTCCTTCATACAAACTAGCTTACACATTTTCAGAGAGATTTTGTACAAACCGGTTTGGAGATTTTTTTCACCTTCATCAAGAGATCTTCATCTTGTCATAGCATGCAAGAACTCATCCTGCAGCACCACCCTGCACCCTTCTTCTACCAACTGCCCAAGACTGAGTACGTTGTTGCACAATCTCGGTATAAAATAAATTTTAGATAACAACTTCTGATCGCCGTTCTTGCATTGCAACAACATCATTCCTTTGCCTTTTATCTGCACCGTGGAGTCGTTGCCTAACTTGACTTTGCCCATAATCTTCTCGTCGAACTCATGAAATATGGAGCGATCTACCGTCATGTGATTGCTTGCTCCATTGTCCAAGTACCATACGTCGGAGCTGACATGAGTTTCACCGTCAGCTCGCAGTCGTGGCTTCACCTTTTCTTCATTCAATAGAGCCAGTTTGCGTGACTCTGTGCTTGCCGACTCCATGCTTACCGTTAATAGCAGTATTGGATCTTCCTCCCATGCGTGCGTAAGGTGCGCCTCCTCCCCGCGGTGCTTGCCCTTGCACTCTGAGGCGTAGTGGCCGTACATGTCACAATTAAAGAATTTTATGTGACTCTTGTCGAGGCCCGTCCCGGACCTACGACCAGCTTCGTCATCCTGGCGTGTTACGTTTGAGCCACCATGACCTCCTTTGCCTCAATCGCGGCCTCGCCCGTGTCTACACTCACGGCTTCTTGATGAGACACTATCGTCCTCCTCCTCTGATCCAGTGTCTGACCCTTGTCCCTTAGGGAAAAACGACGAGTCTCTCCAGCCACTTTTCTGTCATGCCTGCCACTCAGCTTGAGTGAGCAGAAGCTGGCTGTCGGTGTTTCCATTATTGCTACGACGTAGGATTCGCTCCTCATACGCCTTCAATCGACCGATGGCTTCTTCAAATAACATTGCATCAAGGTTAGAGTATTGTTCTATTGATGCCACTAACTGGAAGAAGTTATCAGGCACAGAATCAAGAAGCTTCTTGATGAGTGTGGCATCCTCCAGAGTAGCACCAAGAACAGTAAACTTGGCTGACATGCCACTCAACTTCCCAGAGAATTCGTCGATCGTCTCCCTTTCCTTCATGTGTAATGCCTCGAGTTCGCTCTTCAGGGTCTACAAGTGCGCCTTCTTCACGCGATCTGCACCAATGTAGCGAGTTTTCAGACAGTCCCATATATTCTTTGCAGATTTCTTTGTTGTAATATGTAGAAGGACATCTTCGGGGACAACCTGAAAGATGAAGGCTCACACTGACTTGTTCTTCTTCTCGTCCACGACCACTCTAGCTGCTGGTTCGATTACTTTCCAGATACCCTGGGCATCCATGATTGCCCATATGGTGTAGTTGGACGTTGTCAGCAACGGGCACTGGTGTTGCACGCCGCTGCTCTCCCTTGCCGCCTGCTGGATGGCAAGTACCATTGTCTTCGAACCAGAAGATCTTTGGGGCGTGTTGCTCGCTCTGATACCACGTGAAGAAAAGCACCAGAGGATCTAACACGCTCCCAAGTCTTAGGACGGAAGAAAACGATAGTCGAACAATTTCGACTGGGTGGTCGAAACTCCTTCGACCAGCTGTGATCGAAACTCTATCAACCAGGCGTGGTCAGAGCTTCTCCGACCAGGTGTGGTCGAAACTCCTTCGACCAGGCGTGGTCAAGCAGTGAACATTGCTCAATAAACAGTACTTGGTGAACAATACTTGGTGAACAGTAGTCGAAAGGAATAATAGTCGATGTGAACAATGGTCGATGATGTGTACTCAAAATAAAAAAAAATCGACGATTGGATTTGGGAGCAACTGCTCCTCTTTTTGGCTTTTGTATTGCTTTTCTCAACCCACGACTACTCAACTCACAACCCCTTGACCCCTTCTCTCAACTTCCGACTTCTTGAACATGGTGCTTATAAAGGTTGAGTTCACATAGTCGTGTACGGACTCGGACTTAATCCCAACTCATATACGGACTCAATGATGAGGACATCACTGACACACATACACTTCCAGCGGCACACACACCTCTAGTTGAGTCTACTAAAATTCAAGAGTCGGCTAGTATACAAGGTCCAATAACACGAGTCCGTGCACGTCGCCTTGGACAACAGGTGCATTCGTTTCTTGGGCAAATTAATTATTTAATTACAGAACAAGTGATATTGCCTAATAATTGTTTACTTGTTTCTATATGTGAGGGAAATCTTGGAGAAGCTTTGACCGATGAGGAGAGGATGAAGAATAGTCTCAATGTACATGCACCAAGAGGGAGTGCAAGAAATCAAGCATGCAAGCAACTTCCACACCACCAGAATGGGCTAGTGCATGACAGCCATGGAGTGCTACCGTGAGAAGGAGTCAAGGCTGCATGGGATTTGCATGTGCATGGCCACCAAATCAGCAGAGAAAAGGAAACTGCCGCACCATGAAAGGAGTCCTCCACGGCTCCACCCTTCCTATTCCTATGCACCAAAAAAAGAAGGAAACATATGCATGCAAGGAGACCTGGCGTACAACATGCAAAATAATTAGTATATGTTGGTCTATGCGCCCCCTTCACGGCAGACTTGATTTTTGTTTTGCAAATTGCTATTAGCCACTGTAAAACAATTGGGTCTCATCAATATTTCATCTTTGATTGAAATTCTTCAACTGTTGCTCTTGCGTCTTCTCTTGGATTTGCTGGAGCCGTTCTTCACGAACAGGCCAATTGTGTTTGACACGGTTGGTAACCAATCGAGGAGTGGTGTAGCGATTGCAAGGTTGCTGGTCACGATCGGATCGTGGTTAGCCTCCCCTTCGTTAACGTTGCAACTCAAGCTATCGGATTTCTCCTACAACAGAAGATCGAGCCAACGCGTATGCACGCGTCTTAAATCGAGGCGTGTGCGTATCACTCAACAGCCGAACCGCATACAACAGACTAACAAAAATTTTCTAAAACAAAATTAAACCCAACACCGACGTCGATGTCGCCGTCATCTATGAAGTTGCCGTGCCGGCCGTATCCCCCGGCCCGCCGTCAATTAGCCGGTGTCGTCCGCGAGCAGCAGAAGACATCGCCGATGCGGCCAAGCCGCTGGAGGCGCTGCCTTCGTCCATCGAGCCGTTGTGTCCGCCGCTAGAGACGCTGGAGTTGTGAGCACAAAGTTTTGCCATAAAATTCTTGTCCATAAATTAATATAGTCACATTATCGAACATCTATGTAAAAGTTATTTCCTCCAATGCAAGTGTATCTTTTATAGGTGCTTAGATGATTGTATTATCTATTAATTATACAGAATTGCTAAAAAACTATCACATGTTTTTTTTGAGAGAAAACAATCGATTTTCTGATCTTACAATTTTGCTTGGAGATTCGTGTTTCGACCGGCAACATCGACTTCTCCGGAGATTTGCAAAATAACATTCGACTGTTTTCTTTTGTCAAAATAATCGAATTTTCATCCGTCCGATATACTTTGAGATTTGCGCTTCTTCTCATACGATGAATTGAGTCTGAATTTATTATGTTTTTTTGGACCATAACGGGTTCACCATATTGTCAGATTTTGTTAGTAGAGAATTTTATTTTTTGTCTTTGTTTTTTTGCTAAATATCTAAAAGTATATGTTAGATTTTTAATCATGTGATGGAAATATGAGTTATTAAGACTTTTGACAATAATTATAGTGATCAAGAACAAAAAATATATACATAGATTCTTATAATTTGTATATAATGAAGTTGTAAATGAACTAAAATTTAACTGTTTTGGATTAAGAAAATAGTCGAATGTTGTATAGACGTACCCTTAATTATATATAGTTATATACATAAACAACTATTAAGTACCGGTGCCTTATCAAACATCGATACTATAAAATAAGTACCTTATTCATCGTGTATGGTAAGAAAAATCAGTTTTTATTTGCTAAGCACCTTAATTACATACTCTAACTAGACAGCTGGATCTAACTTTCTTTGAGTAACCATGAACAAAAATTCCAACGGGCTGTCAACATTGACACCTCGCACCTTAACGGTTTCTCTGCATGGCTCACGTAGTCACGTAACTGCTGACCTCGCAAACTGGAGCCGGAAAACAATTTGAAACAAGCAGCTAACCAGTTGCAATTGCCGCCGCACGCAGAGATAGCGATCGATCGATGTTTGATGGCAAATTGGCAACCAAGACGATTTCGATCGAATTGCTTTTGAGTTGTTTTGGCGTGCTTGCTTGTTTTATCCGGGAATCTGGAGCTCTTAGTTAGGCACCTAGCTAGATTGATGATAGCTACGGCTTACATACATTGCCCACTGAGACCACTAAAAATGCATCGATTCTATAATATGCTTTACAGAACAAGTCGTAGCATGTACAAATTGTATGATAGCGGCGTCCATTTCGTTTCCACTAGGTATATTGATTTCCCGTGTCATCTTGGCTCGCGATTTCTTATATATATATATATATGAAATGGTAAGAGAATTGTCATTATTGCATTAAAGAAAGAAGGAGTTGTTCACCGTAGATAACAAAACACAAAGCAAAAGCGTTGGTTGATGAACTGAAGTGAACCTTCTCTCCCCTCCCAGTCGGACAGCCAAGGCGAAGGATCAGAACCAGATGCAAATTAAGGAAAAAACGAAACGAAAAAAGGTTCGTCACATGCATGCTTCCTCCTCTTACGGCCACGACTGTTCCTCACCGGAAAGCAGCAGTTGTGGTGGTGTTTTTTTGTCGCCGCAGTCGCCCTCCCTGTCCACTCCCAAATTACTTGGTGGCTAGCTCTATCAAATTACTTGGTGAGAGCGCCATTCCCGAGCACTCTATTCCACTGCCGAAAAATGCACTTTTATTTTTCCAGACCTGTCATAGTGCGAGGAGGATGACTTATGAGCTTTGACCTCTTTTGCTTAATTGTGGTAACTTCTCTCTGCGATATTGCCAGACACCAAATCAGCACCGTCTCCTCAGTGTCCCCCTGAGCCGGTATTAGGCTGCTGTGCTGTGCGCATGTTGCTATAGCATTCCAAATCCTTTCCGTATAATCGCAGTTGATAAAAAGATGGTTGGCTCGCGATTTCCGCTAAAACATCCAGGGGTGCAGGTAGCTAAAATATTTTAGATGTAGTACATGAAACCAAATTTATTGGTTCAACGTTATATTGGCAATATGCAGCTGCAATCTTGCTTGATTCCTAGTTGGAAGTTGCTAGACTGTCGAGTCACATGCGAATGCAACGTAGAGAGAATTATTGCAACGTAGAGAGAATTATTGTCGTTGCAATGGAAAACGGTGGATCATTCCAAAAGCCTCTTTTCACACGAAAATTCCAATTTTTGGGCCACGGAAACATTAGAAGCATCTAAAAAAATAAAGTTAACTGGGATACTGTTTGGAGAGGGTCCACACTACCCGAGCCAACGGTAACCTTATGAAGGTACGACACGACGAGATCAACCCCGGAAGAGATTCGGGGTCTAACCCCGGATCCCGGTTCGGGGGCTAACCTCGTGGAGGTGTGACACATCGCCGAACCCACTCCAAAAGAGGTTAAGGGTTTAACCCGAGACGGGTCCGAGGCCAACCTCGCCGAGGTACGACAAATAGGAAAATCCACTCCGGACGAGGTCCGAGACCCACCCCAGACGGAGTTCGGAGGCCAACCTCGCCGAGGTATGACACACCAGTGAACCCACCTGAAGGTGGCGGGACCCACTTGGAGAAATGGATGAAAGTACTCCTGGGACAAGCTATGGGCCAAGGGCAACAATGTAACTTTGCATGCCTCCCTCTCCCACTCTATAAATAGGCTCCATATAAAATGGGGAGAGGGGAGGCCATTTTAAACAACAACTACACATATGCAATACATGGGGATGGATTGTGGTGTTTAATTCTCGTTGAGGTACCCTTCACACCCCGACGGTCGACGCGTCCGACCGAGGGTGGCACAAGTTTACTGTCCGATCTTGTATCGATAGAAGTTGACACCATCCATGGGGGCCGAAGCGAGAAGCTACAAGCTCGAGAAACATGCGGTGTGTTTGACTTTGTGGACGCGACATATCCATCACAGACCAAGTTCCGGGTTCACTCTATTGCTTCACGAGTGCGCGAGCCAAAGACTCACCCTCCGAGGCTGAGTGCGCGAGCCAAAGACACACCCTTAGATGCCTTGATGAATTTACCTCAGCGTGGGTCAATTAGGCCTCGATAGCTTTGCCTCGGCGACATCTTCTCAACTAGGGGATCCCCTAGCTCGATGGACTCACTCGGCGAGTTCCAACACACCTCGATGGCTTGGTCTTGACGTGGTTCAACTCGGCCGAATTTTGCTTCGCCTTGACAACGTCTCCTCAACTAGGGCCCCCTAGCTCGACAGATTCAATTTGGCGAGTTCCAACATATCGATGGCTCGATGGCTTGGGTCAATCGGTGTTCGCCTATCAACATGGCTTCGATGGTGTCTCGACTAGGGGCTACCCTAGTGGTTCAACTCGGCCTTCAACACGACGATATCGGCGTTTCAACTCGGCCTTGACGACGTCTCCTCCACTAGGGGCTCCGTCTAGTTCAACGGATTCAACTTGGCAAGTTGCGACATGCCTCGATGGCCTGGTGTCGGCGTGGTTTAACTCGTCCTTGATAGCTTCGCTACGATGTCTTAACCTCGCCATGGGTCAAGTTGGCCTCGATGGCTTGGCCTCGGCCGAACTTCGCTTCGTCTCGACGGTGTCTCCTCGACTAGGGGACCCCCTAGATCCACATATTCAACTCAGCACATTCTAGCACACCTCGATGGCTTGGACTCAGCGTGGTTCAACTCAGCCTAGACAGCTTCGCCTTAGCTGAACTTCGCTTCGCCTCGACGGTGTCTTCTCAACTGGGGGATCCCCTTAGCTCGACGGATTCAACTCGGCGAGTTCCAACACGCGTCGATAGCTCGGCCTCGGCGTGGTTCAACTTGGCCTCGATAGTTTTTCCTTTTCCTCGGTTGAACTTCGCTTCGCCTCGTCGGCGTCTCCTTGACTAGGGGATCACCTTAGCTCGACGAATTCAACTCGGTGAGTTCCAACATGCCTCGATGACTTGGCCTCAGCGTGGTTCCATTTGGCCTCAACGGTTCGCCTTGGCCGAACTTTGCTTTGCCTCGACAACGTCTTCTAGGCTAGGGGATCCCATAGCTCGACGGATTCAACTTGGCAAATTCCAACATGCCTCGATGGCTTGGCCTCGGTGTGGTTCAACTCAACCTCAGCGGCTTCATCTCACAAAACTTCACTATGCTTCGATTGCTTGACCTCGGCGTGGGTCAATTCGGCCTTGACTAGTTCGCCTCGGTCGAACAACGCTTCGCCTCGGCGTCGTCTCCTCGACCGGGGTTCCCCTAGCTCGACGTCTTCAACTCGGCGAGTTCTAACACGCCTCGATGGCTTGGCCTCGGCGCGATTCAACTCAGCCTCAACAGCATCATCTTGGCCGAACTTCTCTACCCCTCGATGGCGTCTCCTCACCTAGGTTTTCCCCTAGCTCAACGTATTCACATTGGTGCATCGAGTTTAGTGCTTCGGCGCATGCCATCCCACCTGAAGGCCACACCTCAGTCGATTGAGTGGCCACATCCTCGCCCCGAGGCATAGCGATAACATATTCACCATGCAGGGCCTAGTGGAGAATCTAGACCCACTATTATGAGTTAATGGAATGTTTTGCTAATTAATAATAATCACATTGTGGGACTAATATTTTTCATAAATTAGGTAAATAGGTTATGTTCCATAATGATGGAGTCTTTGGATGACATCAAGAGTTGATCGTCATCAAGTCAGGGTTCAAGAAGAGAATGCAAAATGTGTTGATGGTATTCAAGTCAAGAGTTTGGAGTAAAGGATGCATAATGGGTTGATGTATATCAAAGTCAAGAACCCAGACTTGAAGTAAAGATGTGCGTCATCAAACTTCAAAAAGATGCTCAAGGCAAAGGTATGACTAGCTAGGGCTAAGGATGTGTTCCTAATCTTTTCTGGTGTGAAGACTTGGTGTTTATTGTGGGTCTTGACTAGTAGCCTGAGTTTGTCATGTGTTGATAGCTCACCTTGCTTGCTCTAGCTCTCGTTTGCATGTAGCCAATATTTGTGAATGTGTCTTGACTAGTATGTGACTTTAGTTTGTAGTTGTCCATGTGTGATTCTAAAAGTTGGCAAATGTGCTTTGCAATTTGTTGAGAATCTCGCCTTTAACTGTTGTTTGTATCGCGCATCAATTGGCAAATGTGTTTTACAAAATTGAGTTGAAGCATTTAACAAAAATCAGCTTTTGTTTACAAAATTGATTAACCGCAGTTGGTTGGCCGGACTAACTGGAAGCCCGGACCTTTGAAGCGGTCAGGTTTTTCTAGAGAGGGGTGTTTTCCCCTCAACTTGTCTTCCTTGTGAACTGGTGGTTTGACCGCTAGTGGCGACTGGTATGACCGGTGGGACCCCAGTTTGACCGCCATGTGTTGGTCGGGCTGATTGGCCCCACGGTCAGCCTCCCCGGTCAGTTTTTTTTCCAGAGAATGTGTTTCTCTGGTTTTGGCTTGCTGCTCTGTGGAGTGGTCTGACCGGTTTGGTCCGGTCTGACCGGCCCTTGCGAGGGCGGACAGTCTGGGTTTAGTGTCCAATGGCTAGTTTTATATCTGCTGGAGCAAGGGCAGTCTGACTGGCCTTTGGTTGGCATTCAGACCAGATTTTCCCTTTTTTGGAACTTCTCCTCTAACAGCTAGTTTTTCTTGTGTAGGTATAAATACCCCTTGTGGCCGGTTATGGGAGAAGTTACTGGTGCCATTTCCATTCTCTTGAGGTAAGAGCAAGCCCTCTCCTCTCTTTTGTGTATTTGTTGCACTTAGTGAGCTTTCAGAGTAAAATCTTGGTGCATGTGTTGCATTAGGTAGTGGATTGTGTATCCATTGAGTTTAGACACTTGATTCGTTCAAGTGAGCATCTCCGACTTGTTACTCTCGGTATTTGTTGACACTTAGACGGTTTGGAGGAGTTGCGTCAGTGATATTCTTAAAGAAGGTTATGAGAAGACCTGAGCGGTTGTGAGTGGTTTGGTGCTTACCATCTCTGGAGTGGAGGAAATGCAATCCTAAGTGGATCGAGGTATTGGTTCAAGTTGTGAGCCAGTCCAATTTGTTGGACTTACTTCGGAGGTGTTGGCTTAATTCGTGGAGCCGGTCCAATTTGGTAGGGCTTATCTCAACGTGGATTAGTGGAGGTTAGTGTAACACCCTGGCTATTCGAAAGCCAAGATGTCACGCAAATCTAACAAACACTAAGAATATACAATAATACCAGGTTAATCAGGCTCAATTAACAATATCTCATAAGGAACGACGATAAATAATTAACAGTTTCATGAGAAGGAATGGAAAACATTCATAATAAAGACGTACGGTAGGCATTACCAAAATTGAATTATTACAATTTGGAAATTTATCAAATAGTTGACATAATCAAAGATAACACTAGTTATTACGGTTTGATAAAAGTGATGTGCGTCTTTCGACTATCCTCAAAAGGTCTTGCCTTCTTCCTCATTTACCTAAATAAACATACAAAGCAAGGATGAGCCAAAGACTCAAAGCAAGTACTTTAGCGAATAATGTAAACATTAAGCTTAACAAAGCAATCAAAATCCACTTGTGAAAAACTTCTCAAACATATATGGGAATAACTTCACTATGCTTGATTGCTTGACCTCGGCGTGGGTCAATTCGGCCTTGACTAGTTCGCCTCGGTCGAACAACGCTTCGCCTCGGCGTCGTCTCCTCGACCGGGGCTCCCCTAGCTCGACGTATTCAACTTGGTGGGTTCTAACACGCCTCGATGGCTTGGCCTCGGCGCGGTTCAACTCGGCCTCGACGTCATCATCTTGGCCGAACTTCTCTACCCCTCGATGGCGTCTCCTCACCTAGGTGCTTCCCCTAGCTCAACGTATTCACATTGGTGCATCGAGTTTAGTGCTTCAGCGCATGCCATACCATCTGAAGGCCACACCTCAGTCGATTGAGTGGCCACATCCTCGCCCGGGGGCATAGCGATAACATATTCACCATGCAGGGCCGAGTGGAGAATCTAGACCCACCATTATGAGTTAATGGAATATTTTACTAATTAATAATAATCACATTGTGGGACTAACATTTTTCATAAATTAGGTAAATATGTTATGTTCCATAATGATGGAGTCTTTGGATGGCATCAAGAGTTGATCGTCATCAAGTCAGGGTTCAAGAAGAGAATGCAAAATGTGTTGATGGTATTCATGTCAAGAGTTTGGAGTAAAGGATGCATAATGGGTTGATGTATATCAAAGTCAAGAACCCAGACTTGAAGTAAAGATGTGCGTCATCAAGCTTGAAAAAGATGCTCAAGGCAAAGGTATGACTAGCTAGGGCTAAGGATGTGTTCCTAGTCTTTTACCGGTCTTGGTGTTTAGTGTGGAGACCGGATTGCTAGTATAGGTTGCCGTACCATTAAGCTGGGTCTTGACTAGTAGCCTGAGTTGGTGTGATTCTAAAAGTTGGCAAATGTGCTTTGCAATTTGTTGAGAATCTCGCCTTTAACTGTTGTTTGTATCGCGCATCAATTGACAAATGTGTTTTACAAAATTGAGTTGAAGCATTTTGCAAAAATCAGCTTTTGTTTCCTGGACCGGATTAACCGCAGTTGGTTGGCCGGACTAACTGGAAGCCCGGACCTTTGAAGCGGTCAGGTTTTTCCAGAGAGGGGTGTTTTCCCCTCAACTTGTCTTCCTTGTGAACTGGTGGTTTGACCGCCAGTGGCGACTGGTATGACCGGTGGGACCCCAGTTTGACCGCCATGTGTTGGTCGGTCTGACTGGCCCCACGGTCAGCCTCCCTGGTCAGCTTTTTTTTTCCAGAGAATGTGTTTCTCTGGTTTTGGCTTGCTCCTCTGTGGAGTGGTCTGATCGGTTTGGTCGGCTCGACCTGTCTTGCAGGCGGCCGATGCGGGTTTAGTGTCAATGGCTAGTTTTATATCCGCTGGAGCAAGAGCGATCGACCGCTTTTGGTTGGCATTCAGACCGGATTTTCCCTTTTTTGGAACTTCTCCCCCAACAGCTAGTTTTCCTTGTGTAGGTATAAATACCCCTTGTGGCCGGTTATGGGAGAAGTTACTGGTGCCATTTCCATTCTCTTGAGGTAAGAGCAAGCCTTCTCTTCTTTTTTGTGTATGTGTTGCACTTAGTGAGCTTTCAGAGCAAAATCTTGGTGCATGTGTTGCATTAGATATTGGATTGTGTATCCATTGAGTTTAGACACTTGATTCGTTCAAGTGAGCATCTCCGACTTGTTACTCTTGGTATTTGTTGACACCTAGACGGTTTGGAGGAGTTGCGTCAGTGATATTCTTAAAGAAGGTTATGAGAAGACCCGAGCGGTTGTGAGTGGTTTGGTGCTTACCATCTCCGGAGTGGAGGAAGTGCAATCCTAAGTGGATCAAGGTGTTGGTTCAAGTTGTGAGCCGGTCCAATTTGTTGGACTTACCTCAGAGGTGTTGGCTTAATCCGTGGAGCCGATCCAATTTGGTTGGGCTTATCTCAACGTGGATTAGTGGAGGTTAGCAAGTCTTTGAATACCACGGTAAAACATCATTGTGTCATTATGGTTTGTTCTCTTGTGTTTACTTTGTGCAATTTACATTCCTAGAATTAACTTGCTTACATATCTCTGTATGATTACTGTCGTTATCAATAGTCTTATAATTGTTGGTGCACTTAGTCAAAACTAGTTGATTTAGGTCTTAATTGAGCAAAACTGAATTGATTTACGATTCCGTAAAACTTGATTTTAGCCAAAAGATCTTAAAACAACCTATTCACCCCCCTAGTCGGCCTCCTAGATATTACACCTAGTGAACACATACTCATCCTCCGAGACCGGGTGGATGCAACCTAATCCGGACTTGTCCTCACTTTTCGGGGTCGAGCGGGTAGACACAAGCGCTAGCTTTGTCTCAAGCGCTAACGTTTTTCAATGGGAGACGGCGATGCTCCGCCCTCTCTACAACCACAAACGCTCTTGAGCACCATCTAGAGTGGTATGTTTTTTCAATGAGAGACAGCGGCATTCCGGCCTCTCCACAATCTCAAAGAACTCTTGAGCCCCACCTCGAGCACTAAGTTTTTTCGGTGGGAGATGATGACATTCTAACCTCTCCACAACCTTAAAGCGCTCTCGAGCCCTGTCTTGAGTGCTAAGTTTTTTCGGTGGGAGACAGCGATGTTCTCACCTCTCCACCACCTCAAAGTGCTATCGAGTCCTGTCTCAAGTACTAAGTTTTTTCAATGAGAGACGGCCTGTCTCGAGTGCTAAGTTTTTTTGATGGGAGATGGTGACATTCGGCCTCTTCACAAGTTAGAAAAATCAACTTCTTTAGTCCAAGGCCATGCCTCGGTGAGTTGAACACTCCACGCAAAGTTATGCCTCAGGCAAGCCAAGTATCCAACGCTTCAATGCACATGTCCTCCTTATCACTCAGCCCCCGGCTCCAACTACAAGCGCTTGGCATACACCCACTCGCACCATGGGAGACCCCTTGGTGAGTCGATTAGCACGCGCTTCGTTGCACTCCTACTCACTTCGTAGGCAAACAATCAATCTTGAGTGCTTCAGGCCTTCGCCTCGGCATGGCATGACTCGGCCTCGATGGGAGACGACGACATTCATGCCATCTCGGTCACTCCTTAATGGCTTCGCCTCGGCATGGTACGACTCGGACTCGATGATTCTCTCTCGACCAAACCCATCTCGGCTCTATTGGAGTCTCCTCGATTAAGTGACCCCCTTTGATTGGTGATTGTACCTTGGCGAGCGCCAAAATGTCGCCTCGATGTGGTGTGATCAGCCTCAAGAGCACTCCCTTTGCCGAACATAGCTCCACATCAAGTGCTCCTCGCTTCGTAGGCCAAGCCTTGGCGAGCCGAGCACATCGCACCTCGGTGCATGCTATCCCGTTTCACGTGCCATGTCTCAGTGAGTCAATTAAATAACACCCTAGCGCATATCTTCTTACCTTGAGGTAGGCGAGCTTGCTGGCCTCCCGAACTTTAAAGCCACCATCGCACCTAGGACAAGAGGTCCACCCATGCATATGTCGATGCATCCACACGCTACAGCCGATTCACTTGAGAGCTCCACGTTTCCCGGACTAACAAGTCAGCCACACTTGTTGCTGCGTGTTCACGCGAGCCAACCTTGCACACATCGGCATTCTGCTGCTCCTAGAGGGCTAAGCCTTGGCCACGGTGTAGGATCAAGGATGATGAGCTAGAGGGGGGGTGAATATGAGGTTTCTAAAAACTTATGGTCAAATTAACAATTTTAACAAGTATGGCTTAAAATAAAAAAAACTCTGTCACAATTCAATGGATATATTCTAAGCTTTCGCTAAGACACTGCCAAGACTATGGAAATACTTAAAAACAATTCTAGCTAAGCAATTCTACATAAGTAAGAGCTAGAAATGTAAATGCAGAAAAAGTAAAGCCAAGAGAAAACCACAATGAAGATAAACGATGTTTTCCCCATGGTATCGAAGACTTGCCGGTTTTCACTAATCCACGTTGAGGTAAGTCCAAACGGATTGGACCGGCTCTATGAATTAAGCCACAAGCACCTCAATCTCACTAGGATTGCTATTTCTCCACTCCGGAGATGGTGAGCACCAAACCACTCACAGCCGCTATCGGGTCTCTTCATAATCTTCTTGAAGAGATCACCGCACAAACTTCCTCCAAGCTGTCTAGGTGCTAATACCTAGAGTAATAAATGTGATCTTGTCATTTCCTTTTCCACTTTTGAATTTGGTGAACATTTTTCGATCACCAGTCATGTGTTGGGTACAACCGCTATCTAGTACCCAATGTTTTTCTCTTGTATTGTAGTTCACCTTCAAAACGAGAATCAAGTTCTTTTAGGGACCCAAATTTGTTTGGGTCCTTGGAGGTTAGTAACTAAGGCTTTGGGCACCAAAATAGCATTCTTTTTGGCGTTTAAAATTGAAGTGTCGATAAATTTAACTACAACCTTACCATTCATAGACTTTTTAAGCATCTAGCATAAAATAATAAATGATATAGGATTTAGTTTTGGCAATGGAGCATGAATTTTGTAAAGGTCCTACACTATGATATTTATAGCAATATTTTCTATTTTCTTTTGCAAACCTTTTGGGCTTGTAAACTTACTTCTTACCTTTTTTTTGGGAATGAACCAATGTCCTTTTTTATTGAATGAACACCTTTGCTCACTTAATAACTTGTCATGGATAGCCTTTCCTTTGAAATATGTTTCCAAACTTTTGCTTAGCTTGGTGACTTCCTCTTTCAATTCATTGTTTTCAACAATGAGTAAATGATCACATGACTTAGCCATTCGATTATTTGAATCAATTTTAAAACAACATGTCATGGTTAATAAATGATATTAGGAATAACTTCTACACTAGACATCTCATTCATAATATCACAAGTAATTCCAATATTTGAATGAGATTTGTTAATATCCTTTAAAAGAAGTGAGTCATGAGCTTCATCATAAGAGTCTTTTAGAGAGATCTTAAACTTTAAATTTTGATTTCTCTTTTCTAAGGTTTTCATTTAATTTTTTAAGCATATCCATTAATTCATCGTAAGAAGGTTCATTATCATCAATGGATTTTACCTTATCTCCTTTTGCCATGAGGCATGTAGGAGTGGAGAAGATTGATGACGCTTCTTTGATAGCAATGCCAACAAGTCCTCTCTTCTTGGAGGATACGTCATCATCGGAGTTGGAGTTGGAATACTCCTCATCGGGCTTTCATTCTCCAATATGTGCTTCATTCTTAGCACACACATTAGTCTCTAAGCACATTTGTTATTATTAATTACCAAAATTATTTTTAGAGGCCTAGATGATTTCACACGGCCAAGCAAGTCGAGCTTGGCACTTCAACTCATACCTTCATACCTCGAAAGTAATGGGTCAATAACTCCTCCACGTAACTTCAGCGTCTCGGCTAGCCAACACATGATCCCACGACTATACGTGACTCTACACCCCTTTTCACATGACGATGAACCCCCCTGACATGACCCGGAATTGTCCCTGGGGAGCAGCGACCCTTTAATGAAGACCAATAGAACCTACCTCAGGATGCATGTCTAACTCGTCGCCTTGAATTCACGCGAGTGCTAAGGTAAATTAGCATAGTGTTGGAGTGCACTGCGGGTTATCAGTGGAATCATCGACCTGAAGACGTGAGTCGACCCATTTTACATGTTCATGCAATGGCCTGAGCGGGCGGTTGACGACCACCTAGATCGATGAGGGGCTACTGTTGGGCGAGGGTCCCAACGCTACCTTGAGCCGACCATAACCTCGTGAAGGTACGACGTGCCGAGATCAACCCCGGACGGGTTATGGGTGCCAACCTCGTCGAGGTATGACACATTGGCAAACCCACTCCAGACCTCGCCTGGAGACCGACCCCGAACGAGGTCTAAAGGCTAACCTCGCTGAGGTACAACATATCAGTGAACCCACTCTGGACGAGGTCCGGGGACCAACCCCGGACAAAGTCCGGGGGCTAACGTTGGACGGGTTGGGGGCCAACCTCACCGAGGTACGATACATTGACGAACCCACTCGGGATGAGGTCTAGAGATCGACCCCGGATGAGGTCCGAGGGCTAACCCTAGACGGGGTCCGCGGCCAACCTCGCCGGGTACAACACATCGTCGAACCCACTCCGAACCTCATCTAGAGACCTACCCCGGATAAGGCCTGGAGACCAACCCCGGACGAGGTCCGAGGGCTAACTCCAGACGGGGTGGGAGGGGCCAACCTCACCGAGGTACGACTAATCAGCGTACCCACTCGGGACAAGGTTCGGAGACAGACACCGGACTAGGTCCGGGGGCCAATCTGCCGAGATACAACACATCAACGAATCCACTTCAGACGAGGTCCGGACATCGACCCCGAATAGGGTTTGAAGGACAACCTCGCAGGGGTACGACACACCGGCGAACCCACCTGAAGGTGGCGGGACCCACCTAGAGAAATGGATGAAAGTACCCTTGAGACAAGCTATGTGCCAAGGGCAACAATGTAACTTTGCATGCCTCCCTCTCCCACTCTATAAATAGGCTCCATGTAAAATAGGGGAGGAGAGACCAATTTTATAATAATTACTACACATATGCAATACATGAGGATGGATTGTGGTGTTTGATTCTCGTTGAGGTCCCCTTCGCACCCCCAGCGGTCGACACGTCCGACCTGAGATGCCACAAGTTTACTGTCCAATCTCGTATCATGATGATAGATACAAATCTAGCTAGTAGGTCTATTGCTATGAGGTCAAGTATATCTTATATTGTCATCTTTACATAGAGGGTACAAGGTGCACACACGAACACCACTCACACCACCACACGCGAGCACACGCGTGTGCGTTCCCTTACATACGTTGAGAATCTAGTAGAGACACCAGAACATCACGGAACGCGAGCTCATACTATTCCATTGAACGTGGACGCGTGTGCACTCTATTGTAACTATTTGGATGAGGACCCAGATGGACTGAGCGAACAACCTCGCACAAAGCCAACCGAGCTACCGCTCGGTTCTCTCTTGTGTTGCCTTCTTACTTGTTAGTTACTCTGCATAAATACCCATGTTTTCTGCAATGGAGTCTCGACGTCCAGAAAAGTTACCGCGAACAAACCGATCGACCAAATTAGGCGTTTCTTTCTCGTTTGAGTTTGACAATGTTGTACGCCCGGCTGGTTGTGACTCTATCTAGGTTGTTCTTGTCAGGAGTTGTAATCTAAACTAACTGATTAATCATCTTGTTGGACATGCCTAGCCTAGCGGTGAACACGCAGGTGTTCTATCAAGTGATGTTGGACATGAAAACCCTAGTCGACATGACTGACTTCATGAGCATAGTCCACTCGTCATAAGATGGGCTTCTAGTAACTCTGGCCTAAAAAGATTTTGACTAGCTCAAGATTCTGGCCCAAAAGAGTCTGCTCACTACTAGATCGATTTCTTATTTCCCTGACGGCCCACAACCAACCGTCGGAAAAGGTTTACCTGTGACGGGTTTGTAATGCCGCTAGGATAAATAAGTAATTCCTTTGATGGTACTGCAGACCATCAGTAAAATATATTTTCACGTCGGTCTTTGGCTCACGGGCAAGAATGGACCTATATTTCTGACGGTTATGAACTGACAAAATATACAAATACCCTGACTCAAAAGCCACCAAATCCCTAATACGAGGCCCACAAATCCTCCACCGCAAATTCGTCGGTACCCACCTCCGGCCGCTCCCCCACACAAGTACACCGCTTACCTTGCAGATCCCCATCGCATCTAAAGGGATATGAGTATGCTACATTAGCACACAATTCAAAATTCTACCACGTAAACCAGAAAACCATGTAAGCAAGAGATCAAAGATCATTACCGCTAGACGCGCAGTGTAGCGAAAAAAGAGTTGGAGTAGCCTGATCCAACGTCGAGCACTTCGATGTAGTGATCGTAGTCGATCGTCCAACGTCCTTGGATCCAATATTCTCCTCTAGTAATATATCGCGTTCCTTGCGTAGGCCGCGAACCATCCTTGATCACCGCAACAATAATCTTAGTAGCGCTTCTACGATATCCACATGTCCAAAGGTGGAACGCTGTACGTCGGTGTGCTAGCACCAGTGTGCACGACAGAGCCTTCTGGACATGGTGGTTACGATTTTAGTGGTATAACTCGTACGTCCCAACAACCCCATGCATCTCTTTATAAAGAACCCATGACGGATCCTATCTGAACTTATTTATTCCAACCTACTAAGCGTGTGACCATGTAGGTTCATATGTAATCGGTCATGACTCGAAGACTCCTTTCCGATCATAAGTCGGTAGCGGTTTCCAACAGGACATAACGACTCTCGAATACACATAAAGATTATATCGGACAAATCTTATGCAATATGATATATGATCAGGTCCTTATCACTTACGACATGCTCACATCTCCATATGACTAGTTCGTAACACCTTACGACCAGTTCACTGGTTGGTTAGTGATCATGTACGACCATCTCACGACCAGTCTGCATCTACATACGACCAGTTCATATTTGGTCAGACTGAACAATATGCTTGTGTATTCTCTTTTTGTCTCATGACATCTGGTTGAACTCTGTAACATCCTCAATCTTCAGAGCTTTGTAGTTTGGATTTCAATTTTTCAAATAAAAAATTTGATTCAAACTTACCTGGGATGGGGCCGTCTCGGTCCAGTTTTTCCCCACCAGTCCTTCTACCCCGCACCCGGTCGTTCTGCCCCTGGTCCGGTCCTTCCGCCTCTGCCTCCCAGTTCTCTCTCCTTCCTAGGCCCCCGTCTCCTCTCTCTGCTCTGACTCTGGCGCCCCTACGCCCGTGTTGGCACCCACGCCCGCCTCCTCCGCCGGCCGCCGGCCGACCCACCTCACGCCTGCGCTGCGCCATCGCTATCGCCACCGGCCACTGCTTCCTTCCGCCGTGTCCCTGCTTATTCCGCGCCTGCCCCCACCTCGCCTCCTCCCGTCGCTCCCGTCGGCCCTCGTTGTCCCCACACGGCTATAAGAAGGGCCAGCACCCCTTTGCCTCCCTCCCCACCATCGCTTTGCCTCCCCTTCTTCCTCGCTGAGCCGAAGCCCCCAAGCTCCCGCCTTGGCCGCGCCGACCCCGCCGCCGACTCCCCCTCACCACCCGGGATCCTCCTCCACCCCTTTGTCCCCACGCGGCGCCGCCTGCTTCCCAATCGCCGCCCCCTCCTCCGCTCTCTCCCCTCTTATCTCTCTCCTCTTATCTCTCTCTCCCGCCGGGTGCCGCCTGGGCACACGATCCGCCCCTACCGTGGACCAGGTGCACGCCCTCGTAGACCCGCCCATGTACTGTGTCGTGAACTAGTGCGTTGTCTGTGAACCATTTTCTTTTGCCGATTTAAATCCAATTCAAACTTCGGAAGCTCTGTTCTCCTCCATTCTAACTCCAAAAATTATGAAACTTGTTCCAAATTTTTTTCTAAATTCAAGATCTTGCTAATGGCACATGTCTTGTTTATTTTAGAGTTTATTTATTATTTTTGTTATTTATTTGCTCTCTTTGTTTGTTGTGCATTTTTTTGGTATATTCGTCCGATTAGGATTCGAAGGCGCGGAAGATCTCCAACTTGATCAAGAACAAGAATACCAGGACCCTCTTGCCTTTAACCGAGGCGAGTCAATACTTTGACCATTTTGAGCCTACATTTTATGCAAATTTAAATTTATTTAAATTATCAAAATTGCATGCTTTAATTCTTTAATCAAATGTATGTTAAAGCTTAAGGTAGTTAAATACATATTTGATGATTACTTAATTAATATGCCACCCATTGATAATTGAACCCATTATTTCTTGTCACCCTAGTAACTATATGATAACCTACTAGTTATAGTCTGTACTTAAGCGACATGCAAGTCTTACTTAAGTACTGGGATATTAAATGTCCTAATCATAATCTTATAAACATGAAAGTGGTTTTGGGTGGTTATTGTGGGAAAATGACTGGGCTGACTGAGTTAATGTATTTTTGCTCCTCAAAACCCTAAACTGCTTTTACCATCTGGGCGGAAGGTAGGATGGATGATATTATGGTGGGTGCTAATGTAGCCCAAGGAATGTTAATATGTGGTTGGTATGCGGAACGGACCGCCCAGATAACTTTAAGGATTTAATTTTGTCATGACCTCCCATTTAAACAAGTGCAACCACAAATCTATGAAGTACAACCTGGCTAAATAATTTGTATCCACCAGTACGGGTTGCATCAGGTAGATGACCCGCGACGCCAGGAAGCCTTCGTGGCGAAGGGAGTCGGGGTGCACGACGTGAGTCATTTCGATGGCACAAGAGGGGTCCGAGTAAGGGTTAACGGATCGATACGGACGTAATACTTCGCAGAAGAAACCTTAGCGAGTGTAACTAATATTGAGGGATGTATTGTAAAGGCCTTGTGGTGATCTCCCCTTGATTCACATATCTGCGAAAACATGAGTACATATCAAGACGATTATCTCTTGTGGACAAAGTATACAACTTCTGCAGAGTCTAAACCGTTTAAACAGCCGTGCCTACGGTCAAAGGCGGACATAGGAACTTAACTTGAGTAAGTTCTATTTCAAAAGCCGTTGTGGGTGGATTGAAAAATATGACGGGCTCATCTAGCCCTTGTTTTGGATTTTTATTGGGTAGTCATACCCAGTGCTGGTAATCGGTGGATGTAACCGCTATCAAAATTAAGCATGAGGTGGAGGTAACCTCTACTATTATTTAATATTGCACTTACTCGCTTTAATAAAATATAATTTGGTTAAAATGCTAAGTGCTTAGAATTTGTACTTATGATATTTAAAAATGTTGTTTTAGTAAATAAAAGAACCTGAACCATCCTTGTTCAGCCTTGCATATATATTATTGCATTTGTTGTGTTGGCTCACGAGCATAGTGGTCGTGCCCATCCTCGCTCTTTCTCCAAAACCCTCAGAAGTAGGAAATCTTGGAGATTACGACTACTACGAGGAACCAGATGTCTGAAGGCCCATGAGTTATTGAAGCGTAGTTTTGTCCTTAGCTGTTCCAGTCTTGCCTCAGTCTAGCGGACTCCGCTGGTACCTAGGTGTATCCTATATTATCCGAGTTTCGGGTAATATCGAATGTACACAGGTTCTCCAGTCGCTTGCCTGTGGAGAGATGTGCTCTCACCCCTGTTGCTCCTATTGTCGCTTCCGCTACTTTTGTAATGTAATCATTTGGCCTGTTCGGCCCTTATTGTAAAACTTGGCCCGAAGCGGTCTATGTAAACTCTGATGTCTTAAATTAATGAAGTGTATGGTTTTACGCCTTGTATGAATTGATTCAGCAATGTGCTTGTGAGTGCTATCTACTGATCCAGGGAATAGCACAATGTATTCATAGAGGATTCAAATTAGAAAATCCGGGTCCGACAAACTCCAGGTGAGATATTTGTCATACATAAACTGTTTGATACTTTCTCGATCTAGTGACGGTTAACAACTCTTCGACTACTAGTGGCATAGACATGTACTTTTTTGTCCGACTACATTGAAGGTGCCGTGGTTAGTGTTCTGGGAGAAGTTAATCGATGCATACATGGTGATTAAAATTGGGAAAGAGATGTGGGATGCACTCGATGCCAAGTTTGGGGGTTCGGATGCATGCAGTGAACTGTATCTCATAGAGCAATATCATGACGATAGAATGGTTGATGGCTATTCTGTAGTTGAATAGGCTCATGAGATACAATCTATGACCACAGAACTTGAGCACTTTAAGTGTGTGTTACCGGACAAGTTTATCGCGGGAGGCATTATTGCCAAGCTTCCCCCTTCTTAGAGGAATTTTGCTACTTCTCTTAAACATAAGAGACAAACGTTTTCTGTTGAAAATCTTATTGGGTCTCTTGATGTTGAAGAAAAGGCGAGAGCAAAAGATACACTAGAGGTAATGAGGGACATTCTAGTGCCAATGTGGTGCAGAAGAAGAATGGCCAAGCTCAAAAGTTCAAAGGCAAGAACAAGACTGCACAAACAACTAGCTTCAAGAAGAAGAAGAAAAACACAAAGGATGGCTTTTGCTTTGTGTGTGGCGAATCTGGTCATTGTGCCAAGGATTGCAGCCAACGCAAAGGTGGAAAGAATCAGCAAGCGCAGAATTCCAAGTCTGCCAACATTGTTGTTGGTACCACTGAGACGGGAACTTCAGGGTATGGTAATTTACCTACTGTTCTTTCCGTATGTCATTCTACAGATTGATGGATAGACACTGGTGCTAATATACATGTGTGTGCTGATATTTCATTGTTCTCATCTTACCAGGTCACTCGGGATTCAACCGTTCTAATGGGGAACGAGTCACATGCCACTGTTCATGGTGTTGGTACGGTCGATCTGAAGTTTATTTCGGGAAAGATTGTGCAAGTAAAGAACGTGCATCATGTGCCATCTATCAATAAGAATCTCGTCAGCGGATCTCTTTTGTGTAGAGATAGCTTTAGACTGGTATTTGAGTCCAATAAATTTGTAGTGTCCAAGTATGGACAATTTATTGGTAAAGGCTATGTGTGCGGAGGCTTGTTTCGCCTATTGCTCCTAGCTTTAATAGTTCTTCTATGTGCATTTTAAATTCTTCTATATCTTTTGGAATAGCTTCTATGGGACATGACTTAATTATATATTCTGGATTTATTATGTTTATTTTACATATGATAGAATTTTTATCCCAATATTTCATAGGTATTTCTCCAATTATTTGGATATCTTCTAATATTTGAACCATCCTTTCTATATCTTTTTTAGACTTTATATCTCTATACCAATTTGGTGCAAATGATTGTAACCAAATGCAATCTATACAAGAATTTGTCATATAATATTCTTCTATATTTGCGCTAAGCTCATCTTCTATTTTTATTTCAATGAGTGTGTTGTTGTTATTGGTACTTTGAAAATGAAAATTGGAAGTTTCTAAGCGCTGCTGATCTGGAGGCAGAGGTGTAGGTGTCTCTATATATTGGACACCCGTTTAGTACTCTGGGAGTATGCACTCTCACTTTTAATATACCATTTAAATAAACATATTTTTTTATCAATTTCACTATACTTAAATACCAATTATGAGATACTCCAATATGACTTGATTGAAAAAAAATTCATTGGAGCTCTTTATTTTTTTTTTGTTATATACCCTTTTCATATGTAAAAGAAGTATATACACAAATTTTGCTTTAATAAGTGGATTTTAATGAAATTTTTCATGGAACTCACTTTGAAATATCTTATAATCATTATTGAAGTTTGGAGCAAGACAAAGCTTCTTTTCTATGTCCCGGAGCCAATCTTCTGCTTGGTTCAGTAGCGGAAGCGAAGGTGAGAGGCCTTGTTCTAAGAAAGTCTGCCAACTTGGAGTGGCGACCGGCTGCTCTAGTCTGCTGACCAGCGAGCAACGCTAGGAGAATCTGTGTTTGCTGGAACATGACCTACACCATTGACGAGTTGGCAAGCGGGGGGGGATCTGGCACTTGACCACGGCGTCGGCCATGACCTCTTTCTCGGCCAGTTGCAAAAGCACCACGGTTTGGGGCGGCGGCTCTCCTGGATGCCATTTGAGAGAACAACCTAGGTTAGGACTAAAGGATATATATGAGGGTTCACTAGCCCTCTAAAGCACACAGAAGATTTTAAACCAACGAGAGAGAGAGAGACAATTAAATACCACACAAAGCATAGAATGGCTACATCACATTAATAATAAGGGGGCTAAGTGTTTACATGACTTCTAGAACATAGCATATAGGCTACACTAAGCCATGACACCGAATAAAGCCACAACGCCTACAAAAGAGGGAAAACAAAAGAGTGCTTGCAACCCAAAATACTACTTAGCAAGCACTACAAGCTAACATAAACTAGTCCTGATCACTCCTCCATTGGGAACTGGCCACTGCCAGCGGTGTTGTTGCCCGGGGAGCAGGAGCACCTCGGCGAGCTAGAACGGGAGCGGTCGCTGCCGATACTGGCCGACCGGGAGCAGAAGCGGGAACGGCTGAGGCTAAGCCTACGGCTGGATCCTTCAAGGTCGAGGACGGGCGGCGGACTGGGGCATCACACGCTCTTGTGCGCGGTCATCCTGGTGTGGGCTCCTTTGGGGCGAAGTGGTCGAATGGGCACCCGGTTGCTGGAGGAGGCATCTGGCTGTAGGGGAGGCACTGGGGTAGAGATTTATGCTATTGCGGTGATCCATGCTAGTTCTGCGATGGCGGAATCCCTCTCACGCCTCGCCTCGTAGTGGGCTTCACCTTCCCTGAACAAGTTGTTGCGGAGTGTGTCGGAGTGCTCATAGCTGGAGGTGAGGAGCATCCGAGGCTGGGCGACTTCGCCCACTGCGGCGTTGATGGTAGCTGACATCGCCTATGTCAGCTGCACTCGTGCGTCCAGCGGGGATCGTCATCCCGGGTGTTGAAGTCCTTAGGGTAGCGCTCTCCATCGGCGAGCTCAGCAGTAGCCCCCGTGTATCCAGCAAAGGCGAGTGGAGGCGAAGCGTGCACGTCCTGAACTGCGTTAGGACAACTGCTCCGATGTGCTGGGGCCCTGAAGGTGTGAGCGTCAAACTCACCCTCCCTGGCATAGAGGAAAACCTCCATGCTCTAGAACTCTCAGTCCAAGATCTGGGTCATCCGGCCCCTAAAGATAGGTGGGCGGTAATATCCCAGGTATTGCATCAGTTGGTGGAGGATGTCCACGAACTGTCCAGCGTCTTCCCTATGAGAAAAGAAATCCCATGGGCCCTCGGACGACGGTGCGGCCATCTACAATTTTTGAAACAAAGGGAAAGACAGTAAAACATAATGAAGACGCTGGACAGTTCGTGGACATCCTCCACCAAAAGTTTTTGCTCATCACTCTTAGTGTACTTATTGTTTTTGCTCATCACTCTTAGTCCTATCTCTTAGCATTTTAACTAAATCACATTTTTCTTAAAGAGAGAAATTGTGCAATATTAATAGCAGCAGAGGTTACCTCCACCTATGCTTATTTTCGATGATGGTTACATCCACCTAATAACCACACTGGGTAAAACTACCCAGGAAAAAGCCAAAACAAGGGCTAAGTGAGCCCTACATGTTATTCAACCCACCCACAAAGTTTTATAAATAGAACTAACTCTTGTAAGTTCCCATGTCCGCCCGTGACCGTGGGCACTGCTGTTTGAGTAGTTTATTACTCTGTAGAGACTGTACACTTTACCCACAAGAGATAATTGACTTGATATACACACATGTTTCCTTCAACGAGTGAATCAAGGGAGATTACGACAAGGCCTTTACAATGTACCCCTCAGTGTGAGTTGCACCCGCTAAGGTTTCATCTGAGAGTTGTTACGCTCACACACCCACGTCAACCATGCCCCTAAACCCCCTCTTGCGCCACACGGCGGCTTAAGCCAACAACACGACCTGTGTCCACGACGGCTTAAACCAGCGACACCACTCGTGGGTCTCTCTAGTGGGGCAGCTCGCATTGGTGGTTACAAATTATTTAGCCAGGTCGACACCATTATAGACTTGTGATTGTTCTGTTTTACATTTGGAGGTCATCACAGGATTAGTTCCTTAAAGTTATCTGGGCGGTTCATTCCACATACCAACCATATACCAACATATCTTGGGCTATATTAGTACCCATCAACAAACCCCCAACAAACCATCCGCCCAGATGGGGTATTAGCAAGCTTTTAGGGTTTGGGAAGTGTAAACCAAATTATTTCAACCATTCCAATCATTACCCAAATGACTGCCAAAACAATGCTTATGATTAAAAGATGACGATTGGGGTATTTAGTACCCCGGTATTTGAGCAAGACAAGCATGATGCTTAAGTACAACTATGACTAGTAGGTTACCATATAACTACTAGGGCGACAAGGACTAGGAACATTCAATTATCAAGGATATGGCATAATAATTATTTAGTCGTCAAGTTGGCATTTAACTATCTTAGGATCATTTGACATACATTTGCATAGGAAATTAAAGCATTCAATTTGTTATTTTAAAAGAATATAATTTGCATAAAATGTAGGTTCAACATGATCAAAGTATTGACTCGCCTAAGTCAAAGGCTAGCAGATCTTGGTATTCTTGAGCTTGATCGAACTCGAGGATCTCCGACTTCTTCGAACTCTACTCGGACGAACGTACCGGAAAAAAACAAGCAAACAATACAAATAAATACCAAACAGATAAGAAATGAACTCCAAAATTAACCAAATGAGTACCAAAAGGTAGAGCTTGAATTTACCAATTTTTAGGCACAAATTTCATAATTTTTGGAGTTACAACGAAGGAGATATGAATTTTTGAAGCTTTTCAAATGAATTTTTAATTGAAAAGAAAACCAAAGAATTGGCAAAAAGCCTCGTGCTAACATGTGTCCTTCAGCACGGTGCTAGGCCCACCGCACAGTGCGTGGATCGGGTCTACGCGTACTGGTCCCGGGGGAAACAGTAGTTCCAGGGGGTTGCGGGCGATAGTACCGGGGGAATGTGGGTGGTAGTACCGGCGGGGAACGAGCGGTAGTACCAGGGTGGAACCAACGATAGTTCCGGGGGAAGCGGTAATACCGGGGGGAGGGCGGTAGTTCCGGGTGGAGGAAGGGCGGTAGTTCCGGCGGGGAACGGACGGTAGTACCGGGGGAGGGAAGCGATAGTACCGGGGAAGGAAAAACGGTAGTACGAGGGAGAGGAAGAAACACTAGGAGCTTCAGCTCTCGACGGCATAGAGAGGGGGAGAGAGGAGGCGAGGAGGGGGAAGGCAGAGGGGCGCGCTAAATAGCCGAGGGGAGGGAGAAGCGGAGGTGGTTGCCTCGGGAAGACGGGGAGGAGAGCCGGGCGATGCGGCGACGGGACGTTCGAGCTGCGCTGGCAATGGGAACCGGCGGGAGCTCGTGGTGACGCCGGCAGCTCTGGCAGCAGTGGGGGGTCGCGAAGCATAATGAGGTGCGGGGGCGCGGGCGTCAGGCGGCGCCGGAAGAAGCGGAACCGGGCGGGCGGGTGTTAGGGGGAAGGGACAAGGGGAGAGAGAGAGGGAGAGAAGAAGAGGCGGAATTTCCGGGGGGAAGGCGGTGGTAGGACCGGGGGGAGAGAAAGGAAAAGAAGAGGACGGGCGCGGCTGGGCTAGAGGGGGAAAGAGAGATGGGTCGGGGAGAGGGGAGAGGAGAGATAGGCCGGGAGAGAGAGAGATAGGGAGGTAGAGAGAGAAATTTAATTTTTGCAAAATTTTGATATTTGAAACCAATGCAAGATTTAAATTTCAACATTTGTAGTTTGGGGTTTTAAAATTTGGTGAGCTTTTAAAATCAACAAAACCAATTCTAGAATTTACTATTCATTAACTGAAAATAGGTGCTACGTGCTTGTTCGTGTGCCAATTTTATTCCTTTAATTTTCAAGCCTGAAAAGCTTTAGATTTGTAGTTGTAGCTACTAGCTATTTGCATACATATTTATCTACCAACTTTACGAAATATACTTGTGCAGATTCATAATATTATAGTGTAAAATAGTTGCGTGCATGGTGAAGCTCACTTGGACAATTTATCGGTTGATGTGATACATGGGCAGTGATTTGTTGCATGACTTTGACTTAGCTATTGTCCTTTGATTGCTGAATGTGATGATTATGCCATTTGATTCTGAAATTTTCCCAAGTCTCGAAAAGCTCACTTGAGCACTTTATTAGCTGAGGTGATACATGGGCACTGGTTTGTTGCATGACTTTGACTGAGTAGTCATTGTCCTTTGATTGCTGAATGTAAAGATTATGCCATTTGATTCTGAAAATTTTCCAAGTCTCGAAAAGCTGCAGAATTTTAAGTTGGGATCAGCAGGTTGGTTCTAGATTTTACCTCTTATGATCAGTAAGTACTAGTTTTGTTCTAAATTTGGCTCAAGTAGTTCAAATCTACGTTCGCTTGAAATAATTTTTCAATAACCAACATACTCATAGTCATATCAGCTAAAGTACTAGTGATGCATTCGTGGGTTAATTAACTGAAGCTATGTTCGTTGAAGCTTGTATTCCTACGCAGATGATCGAGGCCGTTGCACATGCAACTACACGCCTTTTTTAATTAGTCTGGACGATCCTTTAATTTTGTTTCCCACTAATCGCCGGCCGTGCGTGCAATGCTACCTTGTCTGCAGGTGCACTGTCCTCGATCCACCCATCAATTCCTGCAACACGTCGCGTCGCGCCGCACACCTGAAATTGCCCGACGCCGCGTCGTCTTCGTAGGCAATTTTGGCTTGTCAAGCAAAGAAGGCACACATGCCAACACGCGGAGGAAAGAGAAAAGGACCGAGGGACCAATCCATCACCGAGAAACCAAACACTTACCAACAATAGCACTGCAACCCACATAGTTAGATGGCGCAATACGTTGTATGCTACTACATTGCCACGTGCATATCCAACGACACCTGACCTATACCATTCAGGTGATACGCTGACGCCGACCTGCATCTCCCGTCCAACGGGGATTTTCTTTTCAAATAGTATTATTTTAAAAAATACAAAAAAGTAAAGAAAATAGCAACAGTAATCTATGCAGTGGCAACAAGGACGGTTGTCACACTCCAACTGGCGACATGGATCCTAATTTTTTAATAATAAAATTTTGAAAAACTGTCGTTTCAAATAGCGACAGGGATCTCAGAAGTCCCCGTCGTCAATCCAAATGGCGACACAATTTACCCTATAAAAGATCTTAAAATTATAGTATAACTCACTTTTATTAAGAAAAAAGAAAGAGGGGAGGAAAGGGAGAGGACTAAAGGGGAGGAGAGAAGCCAGCGAAGCGTTGCCCATCCGATCACCCAACTTTCAGGTGTTTTTTAAAAACCGAATTAATTACATAGTTTTAGATGTACGATTGTGTAGTATAGTATGTTGTACATAATCTTTTTCAGTGGTAGATTATTTTTACATATATGGTTAATGGTGGAAATCTCGTTTACAGTGCGATACATTAAATAAGTCAGACGCCACCATTTCAAAATTTGCTATGGTGAGGGGACTATTCTTGAGGGTCCCGAGGGGATTGATTTGCGCTATTTCCAATCGACGGTCGTGACCCTAACAAGACTTGGTCAGCGTAGATGGGGCGCTATGATGCGGTGGTTGTTCCACTCATTCGATTTGGACCATGTTGTATATGATCTAAAATTGAGTTGTATTGCCAACCGAGCACCACAGGGCACAAATTGGGAGTTATGCAACTCAACGAACAAGGTCATGACAATCATATGTACAGCAGGCGAGGGAGGAACAGTGAGATTTGGTCATTTTAGCCCAGGCATATGCTAAGCCCACTCCTGTATCGGCGACTGAACAAGAAGAGGTAATGAAGCCAAAGAAGAAGTCGGGGACTCCAGCCACATCGCGGCGCACACAATGGACGAAGGTCAATGAGTTGTTGATTCTGTTGATGAAGACGTTGTGGAATGAGTTTTTTCAGTCAGGCAAGCTAGTGGGTTTGCTGACGAGGGTGGGAGATGGAAGCCCTAGTGCAAAAGATGGATCTTGAAGACTAGGGCTACATGGCAATGTCAAAGATGAAGGATCTAACGACGAGAATGTTGTGGACTAGCAGGCAGTTCCATCTGAGTGGAACACATACTAGTTCAACAACGTCGTCGTTAACGAAGGTTCCCATGTACCGTGGGAGTACGACCAGAGCGAGGTCAGGCAAGGAGCTATATGTGCACAAATGCAAGGAGGTTGTGCAGGAGGTAGTCAAATTCTGGGCCATGTTGGTGTGGTGTACATTCACAGTCATCAAGTCTAACCTAAGATGTTACGACGTGAAGTGCGACATAAAGGGATGCCCTCGGCTAGTGCACTCATTTCAGCCTAAGTGGGACACCTACTAGAAATGCTCTATAGTGGTCCCTCACACATGTGCCGTCACTGAGTCAGTGCAGACCCACTGGAACCTGTCATCAGGCTTCATCGAGAACCTCATGTACGGTGAGATCGTGGATAATCTAGATTTTGAACTACGATCCATCATTCACGCAATTGAGGCAAGGTTTCAGTACACAATCAGCTATGCCAATGCGTGGAGGGCAAAACAGAAGGCATTGGAATCAAGATTCGGCACGTTCGAGGACTACTACCGCAACCTCCCCGAGCTACTCCGAGTCATACAAGACAGGAATCCCAGCACTCATGTAGACATTCAAGATTCCATACATCCGAAGTGGGGCAATAAGAGGGTACTGAAGCGAGCATTCTTTGTCTTTGGTTTACGCATCAATGCATTCCGGCACTGCCGTCCAATCTTGTGCTTGGATGACATATTCCTGACTGGAAAGTACAATGGTCGGATACTGACTGCAATAACGATGGATGAGGGCAATCAAGTTCTTCCGTGGCATTCGCTTTCATTGAAAGCAAAAACACAGACAACTGGTTGCGGTTCATGAGGAGTTTGAGGATTTATATTGTATAGGGTCATCCTAACGTATGTGTCATACATGATCGGCATTCGGGTGTGCTGAGTGCAATAATTCAGCTACAAAAGGATAAAACGAACCACTTGCATGGTCAGATCCACAGAGCAGGTAGTGCATGAGGCACTTCCGATAAACTTCTACAAGCAATTCCATAACAAGGACTTGATGAACCTGCTCAAGCGGTTGTGCAACTAGAATCAGCAGTGAAAGTTTGAAGTACTCTAGAAGATTCTGGATGAGTGGACCTAGACGCACAGACGGAAGGCAGCGAAAAAGGCTGCTACAAGCGTTGATCAAGCCCCTGAAGGATTGCCACAGCTACCCATAGGTAGTCCTAGTGTGGTAAGGAAGATGGGGGTACAGGTGAAATGGTTCTCAGATTGGATTGAGCACGAGCCTAAGGAGAAGTGGTCACTGCTACATGTCATGAGTGGTGCTCAATATGGTATCATGACAATCAATCCAGCTAAGGTGTACAATTGGGTCATGCGCGACGCAAAGGTGACTCCCTTTGGTTGGTATTGTGGAGGTAATTCTCAACGGTACCACAAATTACTTTATTGAATGAAGCAACAACATGTTGCTCACCATGGAAAATGACAGAGTACTCTACTCCGCCATGATCACCAAGTACATGGAGGAGAAGAGCAAGAAGGGTGAGATACATTGGGCATTCAAGATGGGCACAAGGGAGTTTCGATTCGAGATACTATACAGGGATAAAGGACATCGTGGGATGAACCACGAGAGGATCACCCATGAGTGCACGTTATGCCACGCTAGTTGTATATGCACTTGCAACAAGCCTCTCTTCTTCTGCATAGGCCCTGCTCCCATGTTATGGTTGCATGTTCGACGGTAACGCAACATCTCGGCCAGCACCTCTCTGACTATTTCAACAAGGAGGAGGTGATGCAAACCTGGAGTGTAGAGATGTATATATGGTTACGGCGTGGTTGGCCATTTCACTGGCCATCCGACTTGGGAGCAACTTATCTGGACCGCGGATATTGATAGGCTGAAGAGAAAGGTTGGTCGGTTATAGGTACGACGCATCACGAACGATATGGACGAAGCAGAAGCCGGGCGTCATACGAAGAAGTGCTCCATTTGTAAGGAGTCTCAGCACACCTTCAAGAAATGTCATACGAGAAATCCATGGGAACGAAGGAGACATCGGCAGTCCGGACGTCACTGTTGGGACCTCATCCGATTGCCCCACTCGAGGCGGTCCATATGGTGGATGTTAAGGATGTGACCATGAGAAATGTTCATCTTATTGAAATATATGGTGCCCAATGCTTTATTACTTTGATTTGTCGAAAAACTAGGTGATGTTGAAATATGTGGTGCCCACTTCTTTCTAATATCACTTTTATTTGTCAAAAAACTAGGCGATGATGTTGTGGTGAATGGTTTGTAATGTCACTGTGATTTGTCCACAAAATATATGACGATGTTGCATTGAATGTTATGCAATGTTATTGTGATTTATCGGCAAAAGATGTTATGATGTTGTACTAAATGTTATGTAATATCAATGTGATTTGTCGACAAAAGATGTTTATGACGTTGTACTGAATATTTTGTAATATCATTGTGATTTGTCCACAAAATATATGCTCAAAATAGTCAGTAAGAAAGCAGTATAGAGGTCCCCATCGTCGGTTGAAATAGCGATAGGGTCATGTCGCCATTTGGAGTGGCGACAGTTCCCTGTTGTCATTTCAACTGGGGACAGGGACTGTTGAAACCTCTATCGCCACTGCCTATGCTACTGTCATCATTTCAAATGGCGACATTTGTATATTTTTTTTGCAAATGGCGACAATTGCATATTTTTATTAAAAAATCGACTATTTATTTTTATAATTTTTAAATCAATATTATTTCAAAAAAAAATCTCCAACGGGACTGGCAGGGGTCAGGTCCCCTTATGCTTCGACAAATTTATACTAAAATTATGTATATTTTGATAAATATTGCTGCTGTCAGTACTACTTTGCCCCTCTTATCAAATAAAATTACATTGTATGGCTTATTTGTTCCTCTCATGCTTAAATCCTGCGTCCAAGCTACTAATTTCATCTTGCATCTGCGCGCGTATATTATACGCACTTACATGATATATATATAGGGCCCTTTTTGTTGCCTGTTGCATTTCAACTAACAGTCCTGCGTATGCTTCATGTATGGCCTCGCACCTTTCCTTCCCCCCCCACCCCACATCGAAAGACAAAAGGAGGAGAAGATAGTAAAGGAAGAAAAGCTAGCAGCTGCCGCATGCATGCATTTCACCATATGAATGCAAGAAAAAAAAAAAGAAGAAGCAAAAACCTTTAAAGAACCTTCTATGTTCTTCTTCTCTTGCTACTCCGTCTCATCGACCGATGGTTCCAAGATCCAAGCCAATTAATAGAACAAACAAGGTAGAGCTAGCACGCAGTGTACTCTACCCATGTATGCGTGGCAATGGAAGGACACATACAGACTCAGTGAGTCGTGCACAATTTTTGCATCTTGAATGCATGCAAAGCAGAGCCTAACTAAGGGCTAAGGAGTACTAAGTAACAGTGCCTCTAGGTCACCTAGTCGGTCGTTCGTGACACTTTGGAGGCATTGGGGGCGGCGAGATAAAATAGGAAGCTCTTTATTCTGACGTAAATATGTAATACTACTTTTTATATCAACGATGAAGTTATTCAATATATAAAAAGATATAAATAACTTGTAGAAAGCAATTTATTCTAATATTTCTGATGCAAAATCATTGATAATAGTATCCATGTCAATGTGATTCAACGTATCCTTCTCAATCAATGCGTAAGGTGGCCAGACCATTCAACCTTTCTTGTGACATTAACGATTTCAAATAGTTTTTCAATAACTTCAACTTTGAAAAGCTTCTTTCAGCTGATGCTACGGTAACAGGTACAGTCACTACTCCAGAGAGGGTCATCACAGATAGCTCTAAACCGTCATCACAGACGGTTTGTGAACCGTCTGAATCTATGTGTCTGTGATAACAGACGGTTATCACAAACGGTTTGTGAGCCGTCTGTGAAAAGTCACAACACAGACGGTTTCTTTTATAGGAAACCGTATGTGATAGTACGACTTCACAGACGGTTTCAACAAAAAACTGTTTGTGATATCCCACATATCAGAGACCATTTTTATAGAAATCATCTGTGAAGTCGTACTATCACAAATGGTTTCCTATAAAAACCGTATGTGATATTCTACATATCACAGACGGTTTTTATAGAAACCGTCCGTGAAGGCATACTATCACAGACGGTTTTGATAGGAAACCGTCTGTGATATTCTTCATATCACATACGGTTTTTGATAGTAGCCGTCTATGATATGCGACATATCACAGACGGTTGTTGGTGGTAGCTGTCTGTGATTGTATACATATCACAGACGAGTGTTAGCAGTAGTCATCCGTGATTGTATACATATCACAGACGGTTGTTAGTAGTAGTCGTCTGTGAGTACCATTTACAGACGGTTTATTCCACAAAACTGCCTGTGATAGTTCGTTCTATACCTAAATATATTTTAATTTTTCAGTTAGCCTCACGTAATACTAGCCATGCCCTCTGAAAACAAGCAAGCAGAAAACAAATATATCACCATTGATTTGATATAGTACAACTCAAAGTGATCTACAAACTAAATATCAATTGCAAAGTCACTTTAATAATCTAATTACAAAGTGATTTGATTACAACTCAAAGTGAATTACAGTAAATCAGATTCGCCGGGGTAAAACTCTCCACTCTCTTTAATGATCTCCCCCGTGATGAAGGTGGTGAGCCGTCCTCAAACTTCCACGAGTGAGGCGCATGAGGTGGATTATTCGAACCCGCCGATTGAGGCTGCACAAAGGAGAAGAGATTGCATGTGAGACAAGATTACATTAGATACCTAATCTAGGAAGGTAGAGGTCATACAAGCAAAGCACAAGCGAAAGCAAAAAACTTTCATACTCACAGGAGTAGCTGCAGCTGCAGGACACGGAGGCGGAGGTGGAGCCAACAGCCACCGGACACAGCAAACCCGTATGTTGCCCAAGACCTTGTAGGAACTCCGTAATGTCCGCGACCTCTGCGTCTGGCTCGCGCTGCTTTCGGCTGCTCGGCCTCAATGGGCCGACATCCTCTCCGCTTCTCGGCCTCCGGCTCCGGACGTTGCCTCATTTCTTGTTCCAACCGGACCTGCAATATTTCACTCCAATGTTTCAGTAATGCAAAGCTAATAAAGGTGTGTAAAGATCAATGTACGACGAGTAAAACAGGAATAACCTCGAGTGCGTCGACCCGGTCTTTGTCATGGTTGATGCCACGTGGCGATGGTCGGCTCGCTCGTGCTCCATGCTCGGATCTGGGAGAGAGATGGAGTAGAGGCCGTGTCGATGAGGCCGCCGCCAAGCGTAACCGCCCATGCTTCTTGCCTTGTCCTACCCTCATGACGATCTCTCCATCAAAGTCCTGGGTGCTCGGATCATGGTCGGCCCATGGACCGACCTTGCCGCCGACGTACTCAGCGATGCGGGTGTGGGCCTTCCGGGTTCGTGGTACGCTGGGCGGGTCCTCGAGTTGAAGGAGGCGTCGGACGTCGCCTTGCCCTTGTGGGCCATACACCATGCTTGGAAGTCCGAGCAAGGCTGGCCACTATGTGACGCCGACTGCGAGAAAGACAGCAAGATAATTAAAAATCAGGCAGAATTGAGCGTCACAATAGATAAATGAATTCGTGTACCCATGCTTGTTTGTATGCGGAGAGGTCATTTTGCCTTGATGGTGTCTTTGGACCTTGCATCATCAAACAGCGTGCCCGCATCACTGTATCCGAGATACTCCTCGGAACCACTTGTCCACGATCATCGCCCGAAGACTCGGGATCGATTGGCACCACCAGGGAATCATCTACACGTCATCAAGTATTTGACATATAAGAAGATCAAATTAAACGTACTTAATCTCAAAACGAATCAATATTAATGTTCTTCATCTACCTCAAGGTACTGGTCCCGGGTCAGCGTCATGTTTCTTGCGTCTTTCTTGGTGACCTTCTCTCCAAGCTTCGACCCGTGGTAGGTTACGATGGCTGGATGCGCACCTCGTGATGCATGTCGGTGATGAGTTTTTTCCAGGCTTTGGTAGCCACCTGGTCCACGCTGCCTCAAATCCCTCATCGCATCTGAAATAAGTCTGCATACAAACGCGATGTATCCATTCATTATTTCAAGAAAAGTCCAATGAATGCGATGTATTGAGCAATGTTGTGCGAGGGAGACTTACCCAAAACTCCGCCTTCACCCGCGCCGCCTTGTTGGGGTACTCCGCATCGGGGCCGACGGCGTAGTGGTCAAACGAGTAGGCCGACTCCGCCTTCCCAACAGTCGTGACAATGCGGGGTAGTGTTGCTCGCATGAAGACCCAGATGCCATTGGCGGAGCGTGCGCTACCACCGACATAACCACCGGTTCTCGCACAAGTGATTAAGAAAATTATTAGTTTCTCTTTTTTCAACATATCATATGAAGTAGTGGTGACAACATCTAAAGTTACTTACTTTTGCCCTTGAGGCGAATCACCAGGCGTCGGTGAGGATCAGAGACGAGGGAGGCTCGCGGGACCTCGCAAGTAGACACTCGAAGAGGAAGAGGAGGAAGCGGAACCCGTGCCTACCGCCTCGTCGTCAAATCACGTCGCCCCTCCTCCTCCCGTCTGCCAACCAGCTCCTCATCTAACTCGTCCCACGAGGCCCCTCCTCCTCGCCCGTCTGCCGAACCAGGCTCCTCGTCCAACTCATCCCACGGGCGCCACCTCCTCCTCCAAAGACCTCCTCACGCGGCGTGGGAGGAGACGGCCCTCTGCGCGCCGGCGGTCCTCTTCCTCCTCCTCTGTTCGACCCTCCGCGCCTCCTCCGAAGTGCGTGGTCTCACAGTAAAGCGAGGACACGTCCCTACGACGGTCGCCCGCCATCTTTGTTCACTCACCGCAATTAAAAAGAATAAGCAAGACGTAATTAGAAATAGATGCAAAATGAACAAAACATAATTACAAAAAACATAGTAATACATGTATTAGAAATAGATGCAAAATGAACAAAACATAATTACAAAAAACATAGTATTACATGTATTAGAAATAAATCTTCATGATGGGATTAGCTGGATCATAGGTCTCGTCATCACTATCAATATTGTCCAAATCATCAACACTATCCGAAGGAGGAATGTTGTCTTCATTATCATTGCCTAAACGTAATCGCTCAAGCATTTGTAAGTCCTTCACATTTGAATATGACAGGATTAAGACGGAATCCTGTCGAATCTCGACTAGCCCAAGCTTAGGGGTTCGTCTCGTTACTCCAGGATGAAACCAGTGGCATTTGAATATGACGGGATTAAGAGGTTTGGAACCATAAAATGGAAGTTCGTAGATTTCTTCAATTCTTCCATAATAGTCGAGGCCATCAGTGCCGGGCGTAAAAACTCTGCTGTTTGTGGTTTTTCGATTGGGCCGACTACGCTCAGTAGCTTGTCGTGTGAAAGCGATATCCATTCACGTCATAACCGGTAAATGACTTGACCCTAACGACAACACCGTTTGCAACTTTGTCTCAACTCGTCACTTATAGGCGCATTGGTTTGGGCACGCAAGCTCAAGCGAGATAGATCGTTATATTATTGAGCGTCACGATCAACTTGGAATGTCGAACTAAGTACGAACTAAATTGGGCAAGTACCTTCTCGCTTGAACCAAGAAATAAAATCGGGGCTCCTCGTCCCGCACTCGTGAAAGAAGGGTATCAGTTTCTGGGGTAGGATCCCTTGATTCATGCCAGATTGACGAAGAAATTCCTGCACTAACGAGAAACAAGGGGGTTGGACGAAGAAACATGTGATACTTATATCCCAGATGGAGATGTCCTGGTTTGTAAGCATCGTATATGACAACGTGCACGAAACCTTCTCAATTTTTTTTCACAGCCTCCACATATGATATCATGACATCTCCACAAGTTTCATAATTTTCGGACTTTGTTTGCTTTTTATAGAATTTAAAACACTTCGCGCACGGCTCACGGTCATGTTTAAATCAACAAGATGTTCAAATTTCGGTCCGTTCTGGATTCGACCTCACACTACACTCAATAACATGACTATCATTTTTTGAATCATTAAATTCCATTATTCGATGCACGTGCAGTTCAAATTTGCATTTTCTGAAATAATTATAGTAAATGAAATAAATTAACTAAATATAACAAAAAACCACAAAAATGTACCAAATCCTAACATAAAGTACCTGGTACTGTAGGAGGGCTGCACAAAAAATTTAGAGGCCAAAATAAAAATAAAAATAAGCGTTTGCGAGTGCCAAGGCACGCGACTCGGCAAGGGTGTCTTTGCCGAGTGCCACACGGTGGCACTACGGTTCGGCGCTTCGCAAAACTTGGCGTCGGGCGGGAGGCTTACCTCGGTCGCCTTTGCCGAGTGCCCTCCTTTGCACGAGTGCACGCACTCGCAAAGCGCATCGCTATCGAGTGTTATCCTTTGCGAGTGCATGGCACTCGGCAAATATAATTGCCGAGTGCGCTTCTTTGCGAGTGCGACACTCGGCAAAATAGCTATTCTGCGAGTGCCCGATATTTGGCACTTCGGCAGAGTTTTGCACTCGCAAAGAAAATTCGAGTCCGTGAGTGCATCTGACTCAAATGAGTTGTGCACAATTTTGCATCTTGAATGCATGCAAAGCAGAGCCTAACTATGGGCTAAGGAGTACTAAGTAACAGTGCCTCTAGGTCACCTAGTCGGTCGTTCGTGACACTTTGGAGGCATTGGGGGCGGCGAGATAAAATAGGAAGCTCTTTATTCTAACGTAAATATGTAAAACTACTTTTTATATCAACTATGAAGTTATTCAATACATAAAAAAAATAACTCGTTGAAAGCAATTTATTCTAATATTTCTAGATGCAGAATCATTGATAATAGTATCCATGTCAATGTGATTCAACGTATCCTTCTCAATCAATGCGTAAGGTGGCCAGACCATTCAACCTTTCTTGTGACATTAACGACTTCAAATAGTTTTTCAATAACTTCAACTTTGAAAAGCTTCTTTCAACTGATGCTACGGTAACAGGTACAGTCACTACTCCAGAGAGGGTCATCACAGATAGCTCTAAACCGTCATCACAGACGGTTTGTGAACCGTCTGAATCTATGTGTATGTGATAACAGACGTGACGAGGATCTAATAATCCTCATTTTATCTTTTATCTATAATTCTTATTATGGGTAAATATGATGTCACATAGTCCCCAGAAGTACCCCTTATCTATAAGGGAGAAGCCCAACAAGTGATTGTAAGTTCTTCTACAATCACCCCCATAGTCGTAAGTCTTGCTACGACTATATCATGGTCGTAAGTCCTTCTACGACCACTACATAGTCGTAAGTCCTTCTACGATTGTTACACGGTCGTAAGTCCTTTACGATCGCTACTCGGTCGTAAGTTTTTCTACGACTGTGTAAACTTCACCACCTTATAATCAAACCTACAGGCGAGTGGGTCCAATTGATTAAGGAATCCGAACGGTCTACACGCACTATTATTCCGCTTATTAATGGTGTGTAATTACCCCATTATCTCTGGAAGATAATAGCCAGACGGCGTGAAGAAGCCGAGGCGCCGGTAATTACTGCCATCATGCGCCCGTTACTGGATTAATTAGGCGCATCTCCCGCAGGACAAAACGGCTACTTCTTCACGACTATATAAGGGCATCAATCAGAGGGATAGGGGAGACAGAGCGAACAAGAGCTAGTCAAGTAGAAACACAAGTGCTATTCTCTGTAATAGTCTTAGTCTTTTACTTGATCATCAAGAATACCATACACACAGGATTAGGGTTATTATTCTCTCCGGAGAAGGCCTGAACCTGTCTAAATATCCCGTGTCAACTACTCTGCGTGATTTCATCTCTAGGAGACCCCCCGAATCAAATAATCTTTACGTAAGATCGGTTCTAATACAAGCGATTACGCCGATCAAGTGGGGATCTTCCGGTAATCTCTTGTCAACATACTCTCTTTTTCCAATCTCATGCAATCATGGCGGAGAATGGAGCGAGGAGAACTGGTTTGACTTGGCGGATTCTGCAGACGTCGACATGGATGCGGTTCGACTACGAGCCGAGTGATGCATCCGCCCGATGGTGATGTTGCCTCCGGAGATTATTCTCCAGGAAACCATCCCATTAATGGAGTTGAGGAGGGATCCTTATCCCCCACAACAATACGTCCAACAGAGGAGCCAATTCCCTCAAAGGACAAGGCTTTACACCCACCTTTTTTAATCTTTCGACTATGATATGAAAACACCCGATTTCTTTACCCCGCCGGCGAGAAGCGTCATCTAGTCGAAACTTCTCCTATCCGCATGTGGTTACGCCCACTAGAAGGAATTTCCTAGCATCGACTCGTTACTCATTTTTCAGCCAATACAAAGAGCTCGGGTTTTATCCAGTCGAAATGTTCTCAGAGCCAACTCTCTCAATCTTAGTTTATTTTTGATTGATTTCCAAAAATATTCTAAGTAGAGTACACTGATATATTTATTCGACCACCTTTGATGTACTCGTTTCGTTTGGACTGGTGAAGGAAGAGACACACCTAGTCAAAGTTTTTCCTCTCGCATGTGGTCCCGCCCACTAGAAGGAACTTCCTAAGCTTTCTCAGTCTCCTACTTTTGCTCTTTGGAAAAGACTTATCGAGTCCATCGGAAAGGGCGAACGAATTATTAAAGTCCTCTAGACGTTTGCTTAACTCAAATTCTTGTTCTTGGTTTGATTAAACTAGTTGGAGATGGTAACATCACCTAGTGAAGCCTTTTCTCTCTGCACGTGGTCTTGCCCACTAGAAGGAACTTCCTAGTGTCGTCGTTTCTACTCTTTCGACCAAGTGCTTGACAACCATAACAAAACTATAAGTTAAACAAACCTCTCTTTGTTTTGAAACCCCATTTCAAACACTATTTACTTAGATTGTCTAAACAATCTAAGCAAATAATCGGGAGCTAGGATAAAGTTATTAATTTGACTTCAATTCTTAGTCTTTTATTAGTTTATTATCTTATGAGTTACTAACTACTCGACAAGATGATTTTCGGAAATAAGATGGATCATATATTACTCATCAATGAAATTGTTTGCCTTACAAGGTAGTTACAAGATTACTCACGAGGGGAGAGCCTAGTGCATTTCCTCCGCCACCTTTTGCCAATGGCGCATTTCCTCAATCAGACGACTTGCCTCGATTCAGAGACGTTGAAATCGGCCGATTGGTTTAACATTAAAGGCGGGGTCTTGAGCTTTAAGTTTCGCCAAAGCGTAACTTACTGCAGCTTCAATTGCCTCCTTATTGATTGACTTGATTAGTCTTGAGTGGTCACCATTTCTTGCAATTTTCCGACTTGTTCCCAATGGTACTTGTGTGAGCTATGGTATCTTCTCGAGGAGTTTTCCCTCGAATGTAGCTCACTAAGCACATTGTTCGGAGAGTGATGTTGCCTTGAAGACTAGTCTTCATCGACTCCATCTCTGTTGGGTACAATCGAAGCCTCGCAAGTTTTTGTTTTGACCACTTGTTACGAAAAGAATAAAATCGGTCAAGCGAAAATAAACCACGAGGAAGATAACACAAAGATAATTATAGGTAAAAGCATTTCTTACCTACTAATTGAGAATCAGTTTCTTAACCTCTTCTCGATGGGAAGCAATAGTTTTGATGTTTTTTCTCCCATGCTTTGATGTCCTCTGCATTCATCTTAGCAATGCGGATGGACTCATTGTAGATCAAGGTTTTTCTTGGATTTCCGCCTCGAGGCTTCTCAATTGGACGAAGAATTTCGAACAAGAAATTGGCATTAGAAAAGGAAAATACTCAAAAGGATAACGGTAAAGATTTACTTACACATTGGTGAGTTCTAAGACCCTCGAGTTCTTGATCCTTATTCGCGTGTCTACGAAAACTCCCCGAATGACCAAAGCTTTTTCTTGAACTTGATGCGGAGCTTCCGCATCTCTTTTCTTTATCCGAGAAGAAAGGAGAGTCGGGTAAAGGTTAAAGATCAAAAGCGCTTTAAGTTCGAGAACTTCTTGTTTATTTTTTCCTGCAATCTTTTAGATCTGAGGCAGTCTCTCGAAGTCTATCAGAGAGGACTAATACTTCGTTCCTTAGCCTCCTCGACTCTTCTTTTCATAGTCGGTGAGTCACCTAAGGTCTTAGTATCACCGCTTTAACCTACAAAGAGCAGAACGAAGATAAACATCAGTAGAATGGTTGTAAGTACTTCTACAACTCTTGACCTAGTCGTAAGTTTTTCTCGACTACGATATGGTTGTAAGTCTTTTCGACCACTACACGTTGTAAGTAGTCGTAAGCTTTTTTACGACTAGTACTTTGTCATGAGTTTCTTTCATGACTATTCTCGTAAAACATTATCACAGTATTTAAGTCTAAAACAATTATGAATGATAAATGACTTACCATCTCTCCCTCTTGCAGAGTAGTTCTTTCTCTGTCTTAGCTCTAAAGTTGTCGATGATACTCACCGACAACGACAATTTGCTCTAGAGCTTTACGCAAAAATAAAGCAGTGGAGAAAAGAAGGAAGTCACATATATAAGTATTTTGAAGATACTTACATTCATAGTCGTCTAGCAAACATCGAATATACAAGGTCAGGTTACTGCAGCTTATCTATCCTCGCGACTTTGTCCCACCACACCTTCTCGAGCGCTCGTTATCAAAGTATTCTCCGTGTTAGGAATATCTTTGGGATGGGGACTCGGTCACGAGATCTGTGCGAGCGAGGACCCTACGACGGAGGCGGCCCAAAGAAGTCACCACAGTTGAAATTTTCTCATACGGTTCTCAGAACTTCCCTTTGGGTAGGGAAGGAACGCCTCCTACAATTTCTTGCCATGGTTAACTTAAAAGCATGTTGCATAGTCGACTCGCACAAACACACTTGTGTGTATCTTCCGCTGGACCCATTATGGCTCTTCGACAGGGACGGAGTTAGAAATTTTTTTTACCCAAAGGGACATACGTACAGTGATAACTACATATCGAGAGGCTTCCACTAGTCCACCTATCTAGCTCTCTCCCTACTCTTCGAGATTTGAATCCATATGAGGTAGGTTGTGAGTTTAAAATGACTAGCAATTATCCGCGGGCTATGCTCCCATGTTACATGATTAAATCGCTAGCCTGATCGCATACTGTTATCTAGTGTCTGCACTGCATGCATCGCAGGGGCAGATTCAGTATAGTTTTACTGGGGTCACGTGATCGATCCCAAGGGACACAGCCTAACCCATATATATATATATTGTTGCTAATTACCTTAATGGCCCCAATGTACCGTAGCTAAATTTGTATTTTCTATAAAGTAGGAGATAAGCTAATTCATACGCGCCTTATGCATGGCGCCTTCTATACGGGCATAGCAAAACCTGCGTGCATGCACCCCTCCATTACTTCGCGCTTAAGCTATTAAACGCCCTCCAAATTATGCATGTCCCGCCGTTGTGTCCCACCACTCACGCACCCAAAAGAGCCTCAGCGCAAGCCACTACGCGACCTCGCTCGCAAACTTCCTACGCGGTGGCACGACATCCACCGTCCACTGCTACACGATGGACCATCCTCAGCCGTCAATCATGTGCGGACGTTTATACGGGTATACCCCCACGACGTACGTAGGAGAAGGTCGCCTTGACCGCGGGGAATTTACGGCGACCAGAAATAACATCCACGTCACTGTGGGTCCCACACGCCTGGTCCCACCGATCGGCGCCGATCCGCGTCTATAAATAGGATCAGCTTCGTCGTCTTCCCTCCCTTCCCCCGTTTGCTCACCGCACCCCTATAGTTTCCAGAAATCACATAATGTTGTCCCTGCAAGAGGCCATGCAGCTTGACTTCACCGGCGGGTTGACGGACATGGACGTCGGCTTCGGCTTCGACGAGTTTGGATCCGACAGTAACCGTAATACCATGACGGGAACTTGTACGCCGCCGGTGGACGTGGCGCATACCGTCGAGGAGGAGGAGCGCCGGCTGCGGCGCAAGATATCGAACCGGGAGTCGGCTCGGAGGTCGCGCGCGCGGAAGCAGCAGCGGATGGAGGAGGTCCAGCGGTCCGTGGAGGTGCTCCGTGCCGAGAACCGCGCGCTGGCGGCGAGGCTGTACGCCGCGGCGCGGCGCGCACTCGCCGTGCGCCGCGACAACGCTCGGCTCCACGCCGAGGCCAGCGCGCTCCGGCGCCAACTCGGCGAGGTGCAGAGTAACGCGGCCGTGCTGTTCGGACTGTCCCGGCTCCTGCGGACGGCAAGCCATGGCGGCGGCGTTAACGGCGCCGTGCGTGGCCGTGCACAGGCTGTGTCACCTCAGCCGGCCGGCGGCATGGCGTCGTCGTCGATGACCTAGCTAGGAGGAATGGCAATAAGCTACGAGGAGATAGTCTTCACTTTTTGGTTAAAAAAAAGAGAGTTTTGACTTGTTAAATGAGGACTCGAGTCGAGTGGACAGGACACTGCAGTGAATGCTTTTTAAAAAAAGTCTCGTCGTTACGTGTGTGAAAATTACCTAAAGCAGATGAAAATTACCTAAAGCAGATGGATACCTATGTAAATTAAGGTGGTTAAACTGTACTGTTTTTACTTGGCATTTTTTGTTTTTCACGATCTTCGAGGCGTGACTTTGACTGTTATTTTTTATAGCTTTACATTACAATGTGCCTATAAAATTATAATATTACAAAAATAGTTTTAGCGACAAAGCTTTTAGATGGTTTTAAACCTATTGACGGTAGAAAGTTTAACAGTGTGTATTCAAGAACGTAAGTAAAAAAGAATGAAGGGAGTACATATTTAAGGCATCGAGTCCTCTACCTCAATTGTTGGTAGAACCTTGTCAAATCAGGTTTTGGCTGAGATGAAGAAGAGACGCGAGTAGCGACAATGCGGTCGGCGGGCAATGTGGGAGCCAGGAGGAGAGTTTGGCGTGTTGCGTGAGCCTGATAGCAATAGGGTTTCTCGACTTCTCGATGTGTGGGCCGTAGGCCGTCGTCGACGCTGGCTTGGCGTGTAATATCCCGTTTATTTGCAGAGAACATAAGGAGATTGGGATATTCCTTATTTACCTTGCACAGAAACAGAACAGAATATGTAGACATCTTGCAACGTGATTTTCGCAACTGGAACGACTTTGAATGGAAAATCTCATAACTACAAAGTTGTAGATCTCTTTCCACAGTCCAATTTAGAGTCCTCATTGACAAAATTTGAACTTTCGAGGTTTGAGATATAGAGTCCGCAAGGTAGGCTGCACAGAGAACCAAGGTCTGCAACTGAGTCAACTTACATAGCAAATTTCGTAATGAAGAAGGTATTTTCAGAAAAAACTCTACAAATAGGAAGTTGAAGTATTATAAATTAGCTAAATTTGAAGATAAGAATCACTCTATTAGAGTTAAGGAGAAAGTTACAACCTTGAGTTGTTACATTTGCGAGAAAGAAATCCGAGAACCATGGCCTCGGGCCTTTAGCCCAGGAGGTCCATGGGGGGGGTGGCAAGTGGAAAAGCGGGGGTGGTGGCTGAACCCTAGACCCCCTCCATCATTAGCATCCTTCCCCTAGAGCCGCCACTCTCCCTACCCCTTTGCATCCTGGTCCCGCACCACCCCATTACGCTCCTTTGTTGTCCTCCCCATTGGTAGTACTCCCACCATTGATGCTGGCCAAAGAAAGGTGGAGGAGAGGGAGAAAAAAGGGGAGAGGAGATCCTTGTGAGGTTTTCAGCGGGTTCCTTCGTGTCTTCAAGGGTGATTCTCAACTCATGGTTATTCCGTTCATTTCTTCTCCATACGATCGTTGTCGAATAGCGTATTAGTGTTCCTGTTGATTGTGATTCACGAATTTGTAGCTATGTTGTTCGGCAGTTTTGGTTTAGATCAATGTGAAATTATGGTTTTTGATCTGCTAGAGAATTGTAGGTTATTTCGTTAGGTTTCTGTAGGATCTGAGATTACATTATTTGGAGTTGCGGTTTGTGAGTTATGAATTTTGCAATGATTACTGTTCAGGAACCCTGTCAAATTATAGCAGTCGTGGAAACTAGCCGATTAGGATCTGCTAATGGCCGAATCAGGGATGTCCACCAACACGAATTTTGTAGGAAGTTCTCTTAGCTTTTCATATTCATAAAGAACACAATTTTTTGAATCATTCTAGTGAAAGTTATAGCCATTTTAAAATCACGATCTAGATTGTTAGACAGTTCTGTCATTGTTTTTTTTCTATCTGTTAACATTAGTTAAATGCAAAATTAGAGAATCTGACCAACTAGATTAATGTGGTTAATTCCGTAGGCTTTCTAGAAAATCTAAGAACACCATTTTTGGGTAAACAAAAGAAAAATATGATTTTTGGAAGATGACTGCCCTGTTTGGGGCGGAACGATGTTCAGGGGGAAATGATGTTTTGGGTTGCGCTTAGGAGCATAGACAATTATGTAATTTTTTATGTAATGTTGTATACTCTGGAATGTCTTCTTAGTGTGGTTATTAAATGTTCAGGTTGTGGTATGAATCCGAGGGTAGTGCCCTCTTCTCATCGTCAAACTTCATGGTTGAGGCAAGTACATGTATAAGGGTGATAACGGGTGTTTGTCATTGTCTTTTTGATTTATTTTCATGAGATAAAACAATATTTTGGTAAGATATTTTAGTGTCATGGTATTATTGATGAAAAAGGTAAGATTGAGTTGATGATGCAACTACCATGGGATGAAATGGTGATATTTTTATTGCTCAAATGTGATTACGATTTATTAATGCAAATACCATGGGGATGACATGGTAATGTTGTTAAAATTAAATTAATTATTTCATCATTCATTTGTATCATTCTTTGATCCTTGAGGCTCGGTCTCTGTTGTAGCTAAGTAATGAAGTTTGAGGTCCTGTGGTGTATTAGGCGGCATGAGGTCCCCACGATCGTGGAGTCTGGGCTTGAGGTCCTTGTGCTAAAGGCACATGCATGGGTATGCATTGACGGATGCATACCCCGCATTACCGGTATACGCAAAAGAGAAAAGAGAAGTGCATTTGTAGCATTAGCATTACATGACAATTAAAGTTGGATGGATATGGTGATACTGTGGATGATTGTATATGACAGGCTTTACTAATATTCAAAGTATGTTTATGAGATTTGGGTTTTGGTCTTGTTTGTACTTGCTGAGTCTTGGACTCACGCTTGTTTATTTAATATTTTAGGTGAACTTTGATGACGGCATACTTTGGGAAGAAAGTAGAACATGGGACTATTGCACTTGAGAAGCACTTCATTCCATTTCATGATTCAATCATTTCAGAATTGTAATGATTCAATAGGTTGTGGTTCCCTTAGTTCCTCATGGTCAATATTATTACTAGTTTTTGTTTTTCTTCATTGAAATTTATGCCTTTGATAATTGATTAGATTGAATTATAATTGAACTATGATTAATCGCCTTGCTAAAATTTATGATTACCTCATTGTATAATGTTTAATCGTGACGCCTAGAAGGTAGTAATACTTGAGTTTGATGTTGAAAAGTGTAGTAATAATAGTTGTAGGTGACATCCTGGGCTTTTTCTAAGCCGGGGTGTTACATGGCGGGCTAGGGAGGAAAGGAATATAGGTTGCCCTGAACGTCACGGGTTGTTTAGTAGCCATCGGACAAATAAGATGTTATGGGTTGAAATTTTCTCTACAGGTATAAAAGGGTATCCACTATTACTGCGCCCTCCTCGAGGCCATTGCACACTACACCTGACTAATTCCCTTTGGACAATATCGCTAAGCAATAACACGAGCCACACATACTACTATAAAAAGGCTAATACGAGACGTCTCATCATAGACGGTTGACCAAAACAGTCAGTATTAAATACAATCACAGACAATTTTGGTTTAGTGACCGTCTGTGTTACTGGCTGCACTAAAATCTGTCTGTGAAGAGATAATATCACAGACGGATCATATTGAATACCATATGCGAAATATCACAGATGGTTCGAAACAAGAATCGTCTGTAATAATTAACTCATCATATACGGTTTGTATTAAAAACTGTTTATGATAATTTCACTTATTGCAGACCCGACCCTCATAGATCTGTCTTAAATTCCAGATCTGTTCTCACAGGCACTGCTACTTTGAGGAGGTGGGGCTTTGAGGCTATTTGGTGAAAGGAGACCACTGATTTGGGAAGAGTGATTGTAGATCCATTTGTTCTTGACTATCTATGGTTAGTAATTTGTTCCTAATTAAATTATATTCTAGATCTAGCTTGGTAAAGGAAAAATTGAAGATTGTTTAGATCTAGCTTGATGTAGAGATAAGATTATTTAAAACCTAAAATATAATAACATCTCTTTTCTTAGGTAGTACACAAGGATTGGTCCACATAAGCAAATAATTTTCTATGTGACAAGCGTCACTTTTTTAGGAGAACATACGGGAGGGGAGGCCCCTGCAGAAATTTTGCATTAAAACAAAAGGAGTTCATGTACAAACAAAAGGGGAGAGAATATATAATCCATATAGCATGGTTTAGGATTTAGGGTTTAGCAAATTCATAGTCTATTTCTACTTAATTCAATTTAATTAATTCTTGCTATATATAGCTACTTTAGATCATATATAGTATACTAATTAATTAATTCGATATTTAACACTAAATTGTTATATCGTAGCGTAGTTGGACCGAAGGTGGATGTCTTTTGAGAATCGTATGAGTGAAGAGTACATTAATGGCGTGTCTTCTTTTACAAGAGCTCTTGAGGAGGATATATTGAATAAGGGTGGAATATATGTCTTGTCAGTGCATTGTTTGCAAGAATCTGAAGATGTTTAAGAATCGAGCCCAGAGCGAAGCACACTTGATTAAAACGGGTTTCAAAATGCGGTGTACATGTTGGACCAGTCACATTAAAGAGCATATTATACGGGAAGGTAGTAATAACGATATAAATCGTCGTGAAGTCAACAATATGCCACCCGGATGATGTCGATTGTGGTTCCAATTCGGATAGGCGCACGATGATAATCTGGATCATATGCTTCTGATGCAAAGGAACTATGATGAGAGATAGTATGTTAAATTCGGGGCTTGATGGAGGACTCGGAGAAACCTTTGTTCATGTCTTTGCAAGGCAAAGTACACAAGGTTGTCATCCTTGCTTGAAGCTACTTTGAAATTGAAGGCAAGCAGCGGTTGGTCGATGAGATCTTCACGGCGTTGTCAAGTCTCTTGGCGGACATGATTAGGAGGAAATGAGTTGCCCAAAACACCTACAAAGCCAAAAGGTTCTTTGTCCATTGAGAATGGAAGTAGAAAGAATACATGCATGTATGTTCGGTACCTCTGCTAAGGTGGCATGGTATCTTCTGATTATTCTCTGTTTGAAGCGGTTTTGTGAACCCAAAGGAGGCAAAGCTATTGCGTTGGTACTCAAAGGAGCGTAAGAATAATGGAAAGCTAAGACACCCTACCGATTCCGCCCAGTGGAGAAACATCGATAGAAGGTTTGTAGACTTCAGTGCAGAACCGAGGAATATAAGGTTTGGATTCATTACAGATGGAATGAATCCTTTCGATAATATGAACAGGCGACATAGCACTTGGCCCGTGACTTTACGTATCTACAACCTTCCTCCTTGGTTGTGTATGGCGAGGGCAACTGTGATCGGTTCAACCAATGGTTGAAGGAGCAACTCGCCAGGAGCTCGTCAAGTGATATGCTGACATGGTTGGCAAAAGGGCCAACATTTAAAGTCGTGATATGGAAAGGATACGACATAAATGGGTACACATTCTATCACATGATGACTCGGGATATAAAGAGCATTAACGAGCGGCGGTGTCGCATAGATCGTTCACCAGATGGGTTGAGGCGCTCCTACTATCAGTTCATAGAAGAGATTTAGGAGATCGACTACATGCTTTTCAAGATCCCCGTGTTTCGATGTCGTTGGGTCCATCTCCCACAAGTGAAGGTCGACAAGTACGGTGTCACTACCGTAGACCTCGAATATGTCGGATACAAAGATGAGCTATTTGTACTCGCTAACCAAGTTCTTCAAGTCTTCTATGTAACCGACCAGGCAAATAAGAAACATCGTGTAGTTCTTCATGTAAAAAGGAGAATTATCGGAGTTGAGAATGTACTGGACGAGGAAGAATACAATCAATTTGACGAGTTGCCTCCTTTCGGAAACGACATAAGGGTCGAGGAAGAACAACATGACGAAACTAGCTATATACGCGTTGATCATCATGAATAATTTTTTAAAGGAAATAAGCAAGTGGAAAGATGAATGAAATGTTTGTGTGTTATATGTTCTGAATTTGCATTTATGTATGTGAGAATGCGTCATATGTTTTGATTTTGCATTTATGTATGTTCTGAATTTGCATTTATGTATATGAGAATGTGTCATATGTTCTGAATTTGCATTTATGTATATGAGAATATATTTTATCACTGACAGTTATTTATTGAACCGTTTGTGATAATTACACATCATAAACAGTTCGAAGCATTTATATTCGAGACTTTAGGGTTTGCCCATGCCCCCACTCAAGCGATTAAGTTTCTCCCCAGGCAGAGCCCGTCGTCGTCCCGTCCGCGCCGCCTCCTCCTCGAGCCCACGCACCTCCTCCCAGAGCCGCCGCCTCCTCCCGAGCATGAGCCGCCGCCTCCTGAGACAGACACCCATCCTCCTCCAGGCCAGTGCGCCTCCTCCCCTCCCAGAGCAGCGTCGCCTCCTCCTCGAGCAGCGCACCTCCTCCCCAGGCGCCTCGATCCCAAGCACCACCAGGTAAGCCAGTCACCCCCGGCCATCTCATTTTTCATATCACCTTGCTTATGTGTTGTGCTATTGGATATATTCAATCATGTGATTTGTATGTGCCTAGCACTAGGAGATATTACAAAGTGATTTTTGTGGGTTCGGTGAATTGCTCTATGATGAATTGATGTCACAAATGCAATTGAATGTGATATTATGTATAGATTGTGCCTTGGTACATTAGATTACCTCTTGTTATATATTGTTTTGAGTAATTTATACATTACGGTATACTTGCATCCTTTGAGCTTTTCGGTCAACTAATACTTGTTGTCCTATAGAAGTTTTAGTCTTCTAGTACATTTTTTTATGATTATTTACAATCAGCGATCTACATCAGATTGATAGTATCTTGATAGATTTTATTTATATTTACATCAAAGTTAATTTTAGATAATTTGCTTAAACTAGTCTGAATAGATTATCATGTTTTATTTTGAGCTCAAAGCCTAATCTATAAAGTGTCATATTCAATTTGTTATTACATTTGGAATGAGTGCTGTGATGGCCAAGTTTAAATATTGTGCAACTAGCCTTCTGATAGCAATAATCAATCTTCTAGATCTTAGCTTTATCTTTGATTTTTATTGTGCATATATTGTGTGTGTTAAGCATATTATTCCTTTTAAATTACTTGAAGGATTCACATGCTTATTACTCTAACGGACATTTCTACCAAGCATGCATATTTACTATAATTGTGTCATCATTTGAAATAGTTTCCTAGGATGTTGAATTGATGAACATCGCATACTTTTATTTAAGGTATTCTATTTCAAATATAATAAGTAATTATATAACTTTACAACTTTATCCTCTTCTTATATGTAGCATGCATGTATAATAAGTAATTATATAACATAGGGAATTTTATGATAATATGTTCATACATATCAGAACTTCTATTTTTTGTGAAGATGTCATCCTCTCATTCTCGTCATAAATCGCCTTATGCATCGATGCCCATCCTTTGGAAAATCCAAGCACGATAGAAGAGGAATATCGAAAAGGCCCGATAGCCGATTTACCATCACGGATGTCGATGCATCTCGGACCCTTCTCAATCCTTACTGAGCAGCGTCCGCATTCTGGAGAACGGTCGAAATAGTTGAATGAAAATAGGTCAAGATAACCTATGATTCGTGGAAGGATTTGACTGAAGCTCAGAAAAGTTGTGCTGGTGACGGAAATTTTCCTATCATTCAAGATCCTGGAAGAACACTAGACCTCCGTGCGATGACACGCGTTGCTAGTGGCGTGCAAAGCGTAGAAGAACTTCAAGAGCACGCTTATCAAGCAATACGTGAAGAAGGATCTGATGCCCTTCTAGAAGTATCCGTTCGTGGAACCGTACTGGCAAAACTTTGTGGCGAAGAAGACGACAGATGATTTTAGGAGTGAAAGTCACGACGAGCAGGGGCCTCGGTAAAAACACACACCCAAAGACTCGACACGGCGGGTGTGCGGGTAAAATCCGTAATGGAGGAAGAAGGGCGGCGAGCAACCACAGGAGGCCTCTGTAATATTCTGAAAATAAATAGTAATAATAAATAAATAAATATTAACCTCTTAAGGGCCTGTGTGTAATTAAATAAAATAGTACATAAAAATAGAATATTTGAGTTTTTTTAAGAGCTATATAAATCGTGGGAGTGGATTCTAGAAACCCTAGCGATTGTTTTATTTTTCTTTTCCCGTGTGCTCTCATTGCATGTTGCATGCATCCCATCATGGCGCTTTGTACCGCCTTGCCGCCGTCGCTGCGGCCTTCTTGCTTTCCCGGACGGTGGCGTGCGTGAAGGGCGAGCGTGTGCACTGGGAGGCTGCTGCGTCGCGCGTGAGCATCCTGCGGCCGCCGGCGTTAAGCGTCACCGGCGCGGATTAACTCATTTCTTTTAGCTACTAAGCGCTAGAGCTAGCAGTTAATGAGTAATCTTTGAGTTAGTAGAGATTAGTTGTTATTGCTCTCCTGGGATTATGTTAACGGGTTTTGAAGACCTCGGCTGGATGGGATCTAGTAATTAGTTCTTCTGATTGTGGATACCAATACTTGCGGTAATTAGTGCCTCGGTTGGACTTTAGTGATTAACTATTTTGTCTTGTAGCTACGTATGATTGCAAACAACTAGTGCTAGTAATTAATGTAGTAATGCAACTTTGCATGGTAATGCGCTAATAAGCGACATTAACAAGTAGTGCAAGATTGCTTTACATGCATACTTAGCGATAAGCGAGAGCTGCATGTTTACGTATTTATGCGCTTCTTTGAATAGTAAAGAAGAGAGAGGAGCTAGGATGTTTTGTTGAGCGATGGAAATATTTATTAGGATGTTTCTAGTCGAGGAGAAATCAATTTATGAACTGTTTGATCTAACATTACATTGAGCGATTTATTCAGGTACCTTAATGGCAAATTTTGGAAATATCATCTACTAGTTAATTGTATATAATTTCGATATATTTCTATAGCATATTTAATCATGTCGAGCGGACAAGTAGAATTCGAGTTATGATTTTTGGAAGACTGCTGTCTTTGTGGATGTAAATCTTTCGGCGCTGTTTTGGTAGACTGTAGATTAAAAATAGTAATTGGACTAATTAGAGTTTTGATCTACGTGAAAGATGTGATAATTGTTCAAGGGTTCTGTAGAATCTAAGAACTCGAATTTTGGTTGAGTAAAACAAAGTTATGAATTTAGTAAGACCGCTGTTCGAAGCGGACAGATCGGTTTTCTGGGTTAAAACGGAGGATAGATGATTTAATTAGAAGTCTTCGTAATCTAAGAAAATGTGAAGAATTTTGTGTAGAATCCAGAACTGGGTGGTTTGTCGTGATCGGACTTTTGAGTCAAAAGTTACGTTCGTTTTAGTACTAAGACAGCAATGGGTAACTTTTGATCTGGGAGAAGCGTGGTAGATTTGGGGGCGTGTAGGAGCGATGTCTATTGATTGCTATTCTTGATGCTGTAGCTTGTATTGAAATTTGTGTATATAATGTAGGAGGCGTCGTGCTTGTTGCCATCTTCTAGCCAAGCGAAATGCGTCGCAACTAGTAAAGGCAAGTGCATGGTAGACAACGATCAATGATTGATCACTTTGTTTTCTTTATCTTCTATTGCCATTATTGTTGTGCTGTTATTTTATTTAATTGCAAGCAATGGAATGGTATGGATTTATATGGTTAACGGACATGATGAGAAATTGGATATGATGAGTATTATGAAATTATGCATGTTTGCATTCATAAGCATCTTTGCATATGAGCGGTGATCATGAATGATCACAACTCCGCGGAGTGGAGGAGGTCCCGATCCTTGTGGAGAGCAGGCTTGAGAGTGAATGTTGTCGTGAGCATTCACTCATGCTATCTCGATTATCTGTGAAAGAAGTGCATGTGGACATGTAGATTAGAGTTGCATTAATATATGAGATGAATGGGTGTGAAACAAAGAAATTAATAGCATGAGAATATTAATAGAAGTGCATGTGATGATAGCGAAGTTATTGATTCTTGTTGATTTATTATTGTTCGTTGTATATTGATGTGTTTCTTTGAGTCGTGGACTCACCCTTGGTCTTTTGTTGTCTTTAGGTGATCTTCGACAACGCCGTGGTGAAGGCGAGTAGAGCACATGGATTAGATCCATACTTCAATCACATGATCATTTGCCATAAGAATCTTTTCATTCAATGCAGGATTACTCTAGGACATGTCGGAGGTTGAATAAAGTTTAGGACAACGTTCTAGACTAGACTATTTGTTTCAATGATTTGGATTCATTGGTTGATGCTATTTTGGATTATTTACAGTTATATTTCCCCTTGCTTATTTATTATCGCTTGATCCATAATTATGCATGTTCTATTGTGGTCCATGGATATGTTTATCGTTGTTTCCTTGTTGTAATTTTATAGTGTGTCGATAATTATTAGTTTGGAAGAGTAGTTAGTGGCATTCGGGCTCAGTGTTGAAATGAGGTGTTCTGACCTCCCTACCATTCTGCGGATCCACGATGGCGTGTACGAAATGGATAAAGCGAGGTCATCGGCCAGTGTCTTGAGGGCTATCTCCTTTCCAAACCCATGAGCGAGAAGTGTCAGCGCTGGTAAGATATCGAACTACCTAGTTTGTAATTACTCCATAACTTCATAGGAAGTGAAAATAACATGTCAGGCTCTTGCAGGAAGCGCTGAGTGTACAATCTTCCCAAGGCTCATTCCATGATCGAGGAGAGATATACTCTCACGTACCAGAAACAAAAGCACCAGGTTACGAGAGGCATTGGACCGAAAAGGCGACTAGAGGGGTGAATAGGAACACGCTCACTTTTTCACAAATAATTGATTCAATAATATTTCACTCCGGTAGCTATGGAAGCTATGAAGATCATTATATCAGTACAACGGAAGACTAATATTGAATCTAATTTAAAACCCCTAAGCAATACGACACAAACAACAAAGATTGAAACAATTCAATGTCTTGGCGGTCGACCTCGGCCTTAGGCGGTCTGGCCGATTCCTGGCGTCGACCTCGACCTTAGGCAAAACGGCTACTCCTTCACGACTATATAAGGGCATCAAGGGCGAGTAGAGAAGGGGTTCGATTCTCTAATAGTCTTAGCTTCTTACTCAATCATTACGTAATACCACACCACACAGATTAGGTTATTATTCTCTCCGAGAAGGCCTCAACTCGCCTAAACATCCCGTGTCAACTACTCGCGTGATTTCATCTCTAGGAGACCCCCCGAATCAAATAATCTTTACGTAAGATCGGTTCTAATACACCGACAAGACGGTTATCACAAACGGTTTGTGAGCCGTCTGTGAAAAGTCACAACACATACGGGTTTTTTTATAGAAATCCGTATGTGATAGTACGACTTCACAGACGGTTTCAACAAAAAACTATCTGTGATATCCCACATATCAGAGACCATTTTTATAGAAACCATCTGTGAAGTCGTACTATCACAGACGGTTTCCTATAAAAACCGTATGTGATATTCTACATATCACATACGGTTTTTTAATAGAAACCGTCCGTGAAGGCATACTATCACAGACAGTTTTGATAGGAAACCGTCTGTGATATTCTTCATATCACATACGATTTTTGATAGTAGCCGTCTATGATATGCGACATATCACAGACAGTTGTTGGTGGTAGCCGTCTATGATTGGATACATATCACAGACGAGTGTTAGCAGTAGCCATCTGTGATTGTATACATATCACAGACGGTTGTTAGTAGTAGTCGTCTGTGAGTATCATTCACAGACAATTTATTCCACAAAACTGCATGTGATAGTTTGTTCTATACCTAAATATATTTTAATTTTTCAGTTAGCCTCACGTAATGCTAGCCATGCCCTCTGAAAACAAGCAAGCAGAAAACAAATATATCACCATTGATTTGATATAGTACAACTCAAAGTGATCTACAAACTAAATATCAATTGCAAAGTCACTTTAATGATCTAATTACAAAATGATTTGATTACAACTCAAAGTGAATTACAATAAATAAGAGTCGCCGGGGTAAAACTCTCCACTCTCTTTAATGATCTCCTCCATGATGAAGGTGGCGAGCCGTCCTCGAATTTCCACGAGTAAGTCTAGATCAAGCAACTTTCTGGTATTTTCATACTCTGTCGGTAGCAAGAGTAAAGTAGTAAGCATATATATTTAAATTCATAATTACGAAACAATTATTAAGAGATTGACTGACAAACCTCTGGATCCTTCGGCTTAGCACTCGTGATTTCTAGCATATGACGACAAACGTAGAATGCACATATGTTGCCTTGACGTAGTTGCTGGTGGCACTGCAAAAATAGAAGTATGATATATGATATAGGTATAGTCAGTTCGAGAGGTCAGGTTATGAAGTGTAAGCAGGTAGCGAAAATCGCGTCCTGTGTCGCAGTTTGGCGCCCGGTTCATTGTGTGTCCCTCCCTCGGCAATATAGGCGCTAAACGACCTACGTGGTTCCAAAAATTTATCCTTGGATATTTCAAATGAAGACTACAATGCAATTACGTACGGAGGAAATGAGCATACATATCGAGTACTTTTTGCACAAGGGTGAAGTCGTGCTTGTTATTGACTAGGGAATGAATGTATATTACCTTGTTCCACTTTGGTACAATGACTAGAAGGATCCAGTGCCACATACAGTATGTCGATTTAGTCATTAAACCTAATTAGTTCGTGTTGCGCATAAAGAACAAATAAAATTTGTATAGCAAGTAGTGAAGCACTTAACCCTAGTTGTAGGACACCAGTATGTAGTACTTGTCGTTGTGAGTATGTAATCTCTTCATTATGTACTTCTCAACGTAGTTTGCATCTTCGCGGATGCACTGCTTTGAGATCAAATGTGGGTCGAGGAAACCCACTGGTTGTCGGCATCGCCGGGATTTTTGCATCGTGTATCTATACATAAGCAATGAGTTATGATATTTATCGATATTGCGTGAATGTAGAACTTGATTGTACACACTTACAGTGTCCAGCATCGTAGAAGTGAGGTGTCGAGGGCGTCGAGGTTGAATGGATTAAATAAGTATTCGAAGCACACGACGAAGTAGCCCGACTTGTGGTGGAAATGGTTCTCATTGTAGCTGACAGTGAATCCAATAGGTCGGTCTTCCCTTGCCTCGTCGGTCTGCTGCATATACCATTCATGCAAAGTCTGGCAACCCAAACCAATCTTGCGTAATGATGTGACGGAGACCAACGGCATTCCGAGGGAGAACGTCCCGGGCTTGTGAGGCGCCTTAATCTTCTTCGATTTGGCCTTAGCGCCTCACGTGCTAGTTGTCTTCCTGGATGGACATCAAATTATCATGTATCATGTCAACCTAGACATTGGCGTAACCCTGCGCCAGCTGGACACCGTGCACCAGTATTCCTTCCTGTCAAGGAAATACCACCCCTGCCCAGCCTTAATAGGAATGGACCCAACCCGCACTTGGAGCGTGCAGGGCGTGGGCACCTACAAAACGATACATCGATATTAGCTAAAGTATCCTACATGTCTATCTTTGGAGTATCCCAGATATGTACATTACCTGGATGAGGTCGATAGGTAATTGGGCATCGCCAAGTTCAGGAAGTGCAGGCGTGGATACGAAGCTACTCCGATGTTGAGGGGGGTACTGGCTCCCATAATCACAGGAGCGTTTTGCAACCGGTGGAGGATTTGATTCATTTGTTTCTGCAATGTTGTTATTTTGTTCTTGAAATTGTGCATTAATATATTCTTTAAACTCTGCTTTTTACTATTTCTCGTGCTCGGCCTTGGATCTCTTCCGACTCCTATACGCCTCGAAGTCTTGTGGGAATCCATGCTTCCAAGGTACGTAAACGGCCACGTCGTCTTGCACCATCTCTTTCACAAACCCGGTAGACGAGGGAGTGTGCCAACGCATGGTAAGATATGTCAAACTACCTAGTTTTTAATAAGTCCAACCTTTGTACGGTCTAAAATAACATGATGGACTCTTGCAACAAATATTGAGTTCCCAATCTTTCCAAGGCTCCTTCGAAACAGTCAGGGAGAATGATATACTATCCACGACCCTGGGAAACAAGGAGCACCAAGGTCGCACGTGGGGCCTTGGGGTACGTTAAGGCCCGCGCTCTTAACTAGTTTCGGGCGCGCTTGTCTGTGATATCGGCAAATGGCGGGGAGACCTCTGACTTGATTGCTACCTCGCCCTCATTCATCCATCCCAGGATTTTACCCACGTACCCAGTGGTGATGAGTTTGTGGGGTGAATGTTCTGTGCCTGGATAGCCTTGTGCGCCGTAGTTTGCAGCTGAAATTCGTTTGTCGTCTTCATCTGCACAAAGGCATCCCATATATCTGACGACACGAAACTATACTTAGTGTAGGCCGTCAGATCCTTGTTCACGTACTCCGTGACAAGCTTGCTCTTAAAGGTTTTCCAAGCGTGTGCCATCGCAAGGAACGCCTTCCATCACACGACTTCGGCTGATTCTGGTGGGATCTCGAATGACACTGTAATTTCAGTCCACAGATGCGCTTTCTCTACGTCTGTCACATCCTTCTATTTCTATGTGGTGATGGGGACCTGTTCCCTTACAAGTATACCGCATGTGGTTCGAAATACTACCGCTGCTTTCTGGGGAATCAGAGGGATCCCAGAGGGACTGATGGTCGTGATGGTCATTCAGCTTACAAGCATTTTCGATATTCCTCTAGCATGTCGCTCAGGTACCACTTTCCTCATAGATCTAGACGCATTCGGCGATGTCGATGATGGCGGGAAGACGGTGCGGCCGCCATCTCGCTTACTTTCTATCTCGCAAGATTAACAAAGTAATGTCTCATAGTGCTAGCCAGAGTCAATCAAAACAGTACAATCTGAAATTTCTACTATCAAAATCCAAAGCAGTGATCACCTTGACGGGAGGCATGGATGACGAGGAAGTCGAGGTCGGGAGCGAGGCGTTGTCGAGGTCAGGGGCGGCAGCGTCGAGGTCGCAGAGGGATGACGCCGGCGTAGGGAGGAGGTCGGGGACGACGGCGCGGGGACGACATCGCAGAGAGGAGGCTCGGGAGGAACACGGGACGTAAGGGCATTGGGGAGGCAGACCGGAGAGTGTCCTCTAAGGAGTAGGGGCGAAAAACCCTAGCGGGGCCCTCTACTTACAATTGTATATCATAGACAGTTCTCTAATATAACGTCTGTGATATCATATACCACAGATGGTTATACTTAAAAACTATCTTTGTTAAGATATATGGTACTACAACCACCACCTGGTCTTAAGCATATCACAAACGGTTCTTTTCCAAGACCGTTTGCGATAAGAAAGCTACGACCACCACCTGGTCGTAAGCATAACATATCACATACGGTTATATTTAAGAACCATCTGTGATAAGAAAGTTACGACCACCACCAAGTCGTAAGCATATCACAGATCTAGATCTATCTCTAGTGGGAAATGTGATATATGTGCTGCCAAATCTAGGGGGCATTGGTGAAAGAAATACCATTGATTTTCAAGTGTGCTTGTAGATGTTCTATTTGTTCTTGGTGATCTAAGGTTGGTATTCCTTTGTCTCTGATGCGGCTGCTTTTTTTCGACGGTCGCTCACGCAGCATGAGGATGATGAGACATCAGCAACACCAACTTCATCGATCAAGCCTGCAAGTTCAAGAAGCATGGCTGCCAGGAGAGCGCATAAAGATCCTCTTCCAGTATGAGGAGGATCTTGGATGTGCCCAAGCAGTATGAGGAGGATTCTACATGCTGCGTGGCACATCCGAGGTCTGTAGTTGTGTCTGGAGGAATGCCAACGAAATAGCCTCTTCATGCGATTTCCTGGCAGCCATACTTCTTGAACTTACAGGCTTGATCAATGAAGTTGGCGTGGTTGCTGTCTCATACTCTTCATGCTGCGTGGACGACAGCCGAAAAAAATAATTATTAAAGATAGTTCTTGTTAATAACCATCTGTGATAAACATCACAGGTGATTCCATTTACAAACCGTCTGTGATAATTATATATTTGGAGCTTGCTAGAGTTGAAAATAGAGTGCATTCTCGACCATATAAAGTAGGTGGAGAAGATTGTGTTTGTGTGCATGTATTATTGTTGTAATTTATGACATATTTGTTAATTAGCCGAGAAAATATATCACAGACGGTTCTTAGTAAGAACCGTCTGAATAGTTTCCATTATCACAGACGGTTATTGTTTAAAATCGTATGTGAAGTTTTTACTATCACAGACGATTATTGTTTAGAACCGTCTGTGGATTATCACAGACGGATCTATTTACAGTCCGTCTGTGATACGTTAGTATCACAGACGGTTACAAAGGAATCATCTGTGATGAGTACAACACAGACGGTTACTTTGGAACCGTCTGTGATGAAGCGTCCAGAATAGCTTGTTTTGTACTAGTGAGTAAATAAGATTCGATAAGCAATTGAAACATTTGGATAAAAATCTACATCTCTATGAAACTCAAAAATCTCAATAGCAGACATTGTCATATCTGGCAAAGTCATTTGCAAAACTCTTAATTTAGAGAAAAGATCATCTGATTCAACATCAGATTAATCATTTTGAGAAAAAAATTCTGCAAATTTAGTGCAATATTTTCTTAGCTCGGTATCATCCAATGACTTCATGATTTTTGAGCTAAGTAAAAAAAACCCAAAAATACCTTTAAACACTTTAAATTCCTCAAATATTTTTTTCATTGAAGCATTTGCCCCATCCACCATGATGACTAAAAATAATTAGTTTTCAAAAGCCTTCACTTCCATCAAATTACTTCACTGTGATCACTTTGTACATACAGGGGTGTATGTAAAATGTACAAGGGTGGGGTGGGGCTCTTAGTCAGACAGCCCATGTGTGCGCGTCCTTGACCTGACCTGGCTTGGCTGCATGCATCGATAAAAATGGTACCTTTAATTTGGTTCTTTTGAGCCTGGCCCCGTTCTAGAAATGCATCTAGCTAGTCGATTGATCCAGTAGTTAATTGTTCTAAACGTGATCATATTATGAATTAGTACAGTTTTTGCACGCATCTATGATGTGATCTCACGCGATTTGCATGCATTGCGCGCCATGCAGATGGGACGACGAGACAGAATATGCCCTTCAATCTTTCGCGCTAGATTGCTCTCGTTTTTTTTTTTGTTGTTGAATCTAACTTCTAAGTGCCTTCATGGATCGAATCCATGACTTTAGATATCAATAATAGGCAAATCCCAAAAGAAGCCAAGTAGTGACACCACAAATGCTCAAATAATTCCGAGTTTTTTGTGTGTACTTATGAACTACTGGTATAGTTTTAGTTGACGAATGAGCCTTTCCGGATGTTTCATGTCCCCTTCTTTGCAATCAGCAGTGCTTAACCAAACAACCCATATGCAAGGACGGCAGGTTCATTCGATCGTCCACGTGGCGAGCTTCTGCTCGATCCATCAGGCAACACGCATATGAACACTTTTGATTTCTGAATAAAACTAAGCCAATCAATTAAGTGTCTCATCGGCCAAGTGCTAATTAAAAATTAAGCAATATGTAGGCTCTTGTCTGCCTGAGATACGTTTGGTGAGAAGATCACAACATCGAATTATTAGTGAACAATACTTGAGGAGGTAGCTAGCAAGCAACATAGGATGGAAAAGGCGGGAAAAAAGAAGCAATCTTTAGTAAACAATGCATAACTATGAAGATGCGCGCACACACACACACGCGCATATATATATATATATATATATATATATATATATATATATACACACACACACACACACACACACTCTCAGGAGTACATACTCCCACTTCGAATATATCATTTAAATAAATATATTATATTTTTTTATCATTTTCAGTATACTTAAATACCAATTATAAGATACTCCAATACGACTTGATTGAAAAAATTTCATTGGAGTTCTTTATTTTTTGCTATATACCATTTTTCATATATAAAATAAGTATATACACAAATTTAGCTATAAAATGTGGACTTTAATGATTTTTTTTTTCATAAAACTCACTTTAGGGTATCTTATAATCATTATTGGAGTATGCTCAAATAGATAAAGAGGTTTAATCATACAATTTAAGTAGTATATGAGAAGCGGGAGTACGTACTCCCAGGAGTACTATATCATTTTCCTATATATATATATATACACACACACACGACAATGCATTATCTGACAACTTAATGTTAGACATATGTGATCTTTGTACAAGTTGTGATCATTTATAGTCCATTATCACGGGAAAAAACGGTTATCACGCATTTTCCGATAAGGGAAAAAGAGAGAGGAAAAGGTACTATATCATATGTACGCAAAACACTAAAGTAAAGGGGTGTAGATTCACCGGTCATAGCTGGTAAGCAATACAAAAAAAAGACAAAACAAAAGGAAGAGATCAATCGATCAAAGTACACATCGCTAGCTCGAAAAAAATTGAAAATAACTTGCACTACCCAGGGTTGTCACTTCTCACACAAATTAACGGAAGGTATCATTTCTTTCGTTCACAGGTTGGAGGATATTCGGTTCACATCCTTGTCACCCACGCCCGTAGGCAACCAACTTAATTGGCTCATCTTTTTTCTCCCCGAAAGAGAAGCAACTTCGATCGATAGATACTGCGGCGGCGCACTCCGACATCCTTGTGTTGTTCCTCAAGATCCATCGACCGTCGGTTACGGTGTGTTTGAAAGAGCCTCACGATATTTTTTTGCCATGGTTAACTTAAAACCATGTTGCATAGTCGACTCGCACAAACACACTTGTGTGTATCTTCCGCTGGACCCATTATGGCTCTTCGACAGGGAAGGAGTTAGAAATTTTTTTACCCAAAGGAACATACAGTGATAACTACATATCGAGAGGCTTCCACTAGTCCACCTATGACCTATCTTGCCGGCACGGCCCAGTGCCCACCTCTACACCTATCTCTCTCCCTACTCTTCGAGATTTGAATCCATATGAGGTAGGTTGTGAGTTTAAAATGAGTAGCAATTATCCGCGGGCTATGCTCCCATGTTACATGATTAAATCGCTAGCCTGATCGCATACTGTTATCTAGTGTCTGCACTGCATGCATCGCAGGGGCAGATTCAGTATAGTTTTACTGGGGTCACGTGATCGATCCCAAGGGACACAGCCTAACCCATATATATATATATTGTTGCTAATTACCTTAATGGCCCCAATGTACCGTAGCTAAATTTGTATTTTCTATAAAGTAGGAGATAAGCTAATTCATACGCGCCTTATGCATGGCGCCTTCTATACGGGCATAGCAAAACCTGCGTGCATGCACCCCTCCATTACTTCGCGCTTAAGCTATTAAACGCCCTCCAAAATATGCATGTCCCGCCGTTGTGTCCCACCACTCACGCACCCAAAAGAGCCTCAGCGCAAGCCACTACGCGACCTCGCTCGCAAACTTCCTACGCGGTGGCACGACATCCACCGTCCACTGCTACACGATGGACCATCCTCAGCCGTCAATCATGTGCGGACGTTTATACGGGTATACCCCCACGACGTACGTAGGACAAGGTCGCCTTGACCGCGGGGGGGGAATTTACGGCGACCAGAAATAACATCCACGTCACTGTGGGTCCCACACGCCTGGTCCCACCGATCGGCGCCGATCCGCGTCTATAAATAGGATCAGCTTCGTCGTCTTCCCTCCCTTCCCCCGTTTGCTCACCGCACCCCTATAGTTTCCAGAAATCACATAATGTCGTCCCTGCAAGAGGCCATGCAGCTTGACTTCACCGGCGGGTTGACGGACATGGACGTCGGCTTTGGGTTCGGCTTCGGCTTCGACGAGTTTGGATCCGACAGTAACCGTAATACCATGACGGGAACTTGTACGCCGCCGGTGGACGTGGCGCATACCGTCGAGGAGGAGGAGCGCCGGCGCAGGCTGCGGCGCAAGATATCGAACCGGGAGTCGGCTCGGAGGTCGCGCGCGCGGAAGAAGCAGCGGATGGAGGAGGTCCAGCGGTCCGTGGAGGCGCTCCGTGCCGAGAACCGCGCGCTGGCGGCGAGGCTGTACGCCGCGGCGCGGCGCGCACTCGCCGTGCGCCGCGACAACGCTCGGCTCCACGCCGAGGCCAGCGCGCTCCGGCGCCAACTCGGCGAGGTGCAGAGTAACGCGGCCGTGCTGTTCGGACTGTCCCGGCTCCTGCGGACGGCAAGCCATGGCGGCGGCGTTAACGGCGCCGTGCGTGGCCGTGCACAGGCTGTGTCACCTCAGCCGGCCGGCGGCATGGCGTCGTCGATGACCTAGCTAGGAGGAATGGCAATAAGCTACGAGGGGATAGTCTTCACTTTTTGGTTTTAAAAAAAGAGAGTTTTGACTTGTTAAATGAGGACTCGAGTCGAGTGGACAGGACACTGCAGTGAATGCTTTTTAAAAAAAGTCTCGTCGTTACGTGTGTGAAAATTACCTAAAGCAGATGAAAATTACCTAAAGCAGATGGATACCTATGTAAATTAAGGTGGTTAAACTGTACTGTTTTTACTTGGCATTTTTTGTTTTTCACGATCATCGATGCGTGACTTTGACTGTTATTTTTTATAGCTTTACATTACAATGTGCCTATAAAATTATAATGTTATAAAAATAGTTTTAGCGACAAAGCTAATAATAAAAATTTCATACAGTCAATTTAGATGGTTTTAAACCTATTGACGGTAGAAAGTTTAACGGTGTGTATTCAAGAACGTAAGTAAAAAAGAATGAAGGGAGTACATATTTAAGGTATCGAGTCCTCTACCTCAATTGTTGGTAGAACCTTGTCAAATCAGGTTTTGGCTGAGATGAAGAAGAGAGCATGAGTAGGTAGCAATGCGGTCGAGCGGGCAATGCGGGAGCCGAGAGGGAGAGTTTGGCGTGACTGCATGAGCCTGATAGCAATAGGGTTTCTCGACTTCTCGATGTGTGGGCCGTAGGCCGTCGTCGGCGCTGGCTTGGCGTGTAATATCCCGTTTATTTGCAGAGAATATAAGGAGATTGGGATATTCCTTATTTACCTTGCACAGAAACAGAACAGAATATGTAGACATCTTGCAACATAATTTTCGCAACTGGAACGACTTTGAATGGAAAATCTCATAACTACAAAGTTGTAGATCTCTTTCCACAATTCAATTTAGAGTCCTCATTGACAAAATTTGAACTTTCGAGGTTTGAGATATGGAGCCCGCAAGGCAGGCTGCACAGAGAACCAAGGTCTGCAACTGAGTCAACTTACATAGCAAATTTCGTAATGAAGAAGGTATTTTCAGAAAAACTCTACAAATAGGAAGTTGAAGTACTATAAATTAGCTAAATTTGAAGATAAGAATCACTCTATTCCGAGTTAAGGAGAGAAAGTTACAACCTTCGAGTTGTTCGCTGCACAGAAAGAAAGTACGAGAACCATGGCCTCGGGCCTTTAGCCCAGGAGGTCCATGGGGGGGTGGCAAGTGGAAAAGCGGGGGTGGTGGCTGAACCCTAGACCCCCCTCCATCATTAGCCTCCTTCCCCCTAGAGCCTCCACTCTCCCTACCCCTTTGCATCCTGGTCCCGCACCACCCCATTGCGCTCCTTTGTTGTCCTCCCCATTGGTAGTACTCCCACCATTGATGCTGGCCAAAGAAAGGTGGATGAGAGGGAGAAAAAAGGGGAGAGGAGATCCTTGTGAGGTTTTCAGCGGGTTCCTTCATGTATTCAAGGGTGATTCTCAACTCATGGTTATTCCGTTCATTTCTTCTCCATGCAATCGTTGTCGAATAGTGTATTAGTGTTCCTGTTGATTGTGATTCACGAATTTGTAGCTATGTTGTTCGGCAGTTTTGGTTTAGATCAATGTGAAATTATGGTTTTTGATCTGCTAGAGAATTGTAGGTTATTTCGTTAGGTTTCTGTAGGATCTGAGATTACATTATTTGGAGTTGTGGTTTGTGAGTTATGAATTTTGCAATGATTACTGTTCAGGAACCCTGTCAAATTATAGCAGTCGTGGAAACTGGACAATTAGGATCTGCTAATGGCCGAATCAGGGATGTCCACCAACACGAATTTTGTAGGAAATTCTCTTAGATTTCCAGATTCATAAAGAACACATTTTTTGAATCATTCTAGTGAAAGTTATAGCCATTTTAAAATCACGGTCTAGATTGTTAGACAGTTCTGTCATTGTTTTTTTTCTATCTGTTAACATTAGTTAAATGCAAAATTAGAGAATCTGACCAACTAGATTAATGTGGTTAATTCCGTAGGCTTTCTAGAAAATCTAAGAACACCATTTTTGGGTAAACAAAAGAAAAATACGATTTTTGGAAGATGACTGCCCTGTTTGGGGCGGAACGATGTTCAGGGGGAAATGATGTTTTGGGTTGCGCTTAGGAGCATAGACAATTATGTAATTTTTTATGTAATGTTGTATACTCTGGAATGTCTTTTTAGTGTGGTTATTAAATGTTCAGGTTGTGGTATGAATCCGGGGGTAGTGCCCTCTTCTCATCGTCAAACTTCATGGTTGTGGCAAGTACATGTATAAGGGTGATAACGGGTGTTTGTCATTGTCTTTTTTATTTATTTTCATGAGATAAAACAATATTTTGGTAAGATATTTTAGTGTCATGGTATTATTGATGAAAAAGGTAAGATTGAGTTGATGATGCAACTACCATGGGGATGAAATGGTGATATTTTTATTGCTTAAATGTGATTATGATTTATTAATGCAAATACCATGGGGATGACATGGTAATGTTGTTAAAATTAAATTAATTATTGCATCATTCATTTGTATCATTCTTTGATCCTTGAGGCTCGGTCTACGCTGTAGCTAAGTAATGAGAAGTTTGAGGTCCCTGTGGTGTATTAGACTGGCATGAGGTCCCCACACTCGTGGAGTGTGGGCTTGAGGTCCTTGTGCTAAAGGCACATGCATGTGTATGCATTGACGGATGCATACCCCGCATTACCGGTATATGCAAAAGAGAAAAGAGAAGTGCATTTGTAGCATGAGTATTACGTGACAATTAAAGTTGGATGGATATGGTGATACTGTGGATGATTGTATATGACAGGCTTTACTAGTATTCAAAGTATGTTTATGAGATTTGGGTTTTGGTCTTGTTTGTACTTGCTGAGTCTTGGACTCAAGCTTGTTTATTTAATATTTTAGGTGAACTTCGATGACGGCATACTTTGGGAAGAAAGTAGAACATGGGACTATTGCACTTGAGAAGCACTTCATTCCATTTCATGATTCAATCATTTCATAATTGTAATAATTCAATAGGTTGTGGTTCCCTTAGTTCCTCATGGTCAATATTATTACTAGTTTTTGTTTTTCTTCATTGAAATTTATGCCTTTGATAATTGATTAGATTGAATTATAATTGAACTATGATTAATCGCCTTGCTAAAATTTATGATTACCTCATTGTATAATGTTTAATCGTGACGCCTAGAAGGTAGTAATACTTGAGTTTGATGTTGAAAAGTGTAGTAATAATAGTTGTAGGTGACATCCTGGGCTTGTTACATGGCGGGCTAGGGAGGAAAGGAATATAGGTTGCCCTGAACGTCACGGGCTGTTTAGTAGGCATCGGACAAATAAGATGTTATGGGTTGAAATTTTCTCTACAGGTATAAAAGGGTATCCACTATTACTGCACCCTCGCCTCAGGCCATTGCCTGCCCTGTACACAGCTAATTCCACTGGACAATATCGCTAAGCAATAACGCAAGGCACACATACTACTACAAAAAGGCTAATACGAGACGTCTCATCATAGACGGTTGACCAAAACCGTCAGTATTAAATACAATCACAGACAATTTTGGTTTAGTGACCGTCTGTGTTACTGGCTACACTAAAATCTGTCTGTGAAGAGATAATATCACAGACGGATCATGTTGAAAACCATATGCGAAATATCACAGATGGTTCGAAACAAGAATCGTCTGTGATAATTAACTCATCATAGACGGTTTGTATTAAAAACTGTCTATGATAATTTCACTTATTGCAGACCCGACCCTCATAGATCTGCCTTAAATTCCAGATCTGTTCTCACAGGCGCGGCTACTTTGAGGAGGTGGGGCTTTGAGGCTATTTGGTGAAAGGAGACCACTGATTTGGGAAGAGTGATTGTAGATCCATTTGTTCTTGACTATCTATGGTTAGTAATTTGTTCCTAATTGAATTATATTCTAGATCTAGCTTGGTAAAGGAAAAATTGAAGATTGTTTAGATCTAGCTTGATGTAGAGAGAAGATTATTTAAAACCTAAAATATAATAACATCTCTTTTCTTAGGTAGTACACAAGGATTGGTCTACATAAGCAAATAATTTTCTATGTGACAAGCGTCACTTTTTTAGGAGAACATACGGGAGGGGAGGCCCCTGCAGAAATTTTGCATTAAAACAAAAGGAGTTCATGTACAAACAAAAGGGGAGAGAATATATAATACATATAGCATGGTTTAGGATTTAGGGTTTAGCAAATTCATAGTCTATTTCTACTTAATTCAATTTAATTAATTCTTGCTATATATAGCTACTTTAGATCATATATAGTATACTAATTAATTAATTCAATATTTAACACTAAATTGTTATATGCGTAGCGTAGTTGGACCGAAGGTGGATGTACGTGAGAATCGTATGAGTGAAGAGAACATTAATGACGTGTCTTCTTTTACAAGAGCTGCTGAGGAGGATATATTGAATAAGGGGTGGAATATATGTACTGACCGTGCATTGACTGCAAGAATCTGAAGATGTTTAAGAATCGAGCCCAGAGCGAAGCACACTTGATTAAAATGGGTTTCAAAATGGGGTGTACATGTTGGACCAGTCACATTAAAGAGCATATTATACAGGAAGGTAGTAATAACGACATCGTCGACGAAGTCAACAATATGCCACCGGATGATGTCGATTGTGGTTCCAATTCAGATAGACTGCACGATGATAATCTGGATCATATGCTTCATGATGCAAAAGGGAACTATGATGAGAGATAGTATGTTAAATTCCGGGGCTTGATGGAGGACTCGGAGAAACCTTTGTTCATATGCTGCAAGGCAAAGTACACAAGGTTGTCATCCGTGCTTGAACTGCTGAAATTGAAGGCAAGCAACGGTTGGTCCGATGAGATCTTCACGGCGTTGTCAAGTCTCTTGGCGGACATGATTCCGGAGGGAAATGAGTTGCCCAAAACACCTACAAAGCCAAAAAGGTTCTTTGTCCATTGAGAATGGAAGTAGAAAGAATACATGCATGTATGTTCGGTACCTCCTGCTAAGGTGGCATGGTATCTTCCAGTTATTCTCTGTTTGAAGCGGTTTTTTGTGAACCTAAAGGAGGCAAAACTGCTGCGTTGGTACTCAGAGGAGCGTAAGAATGATGGAAAGCTAAGACACCCTACCGATTCCGCCTAGTGGAGAAACATCGATAGAAGGTTTGCAGACTTCAGTGCAGAACCGAGGAATATAAGGTTTGGATTCATTACAGATGGAATGAATCCTTTCGATAATATGAGCAGGCGACATAGCACTTGGCCCGTGACTTTCTGTATCTACAACCTTCCTCCTTGGTTGTGTATTACGAGACAGCACAACAGTCGGTTCAACCAATTGTTGAAGGAGCAAATCGCCAGGAGCTTGTCAAGTGATATGCTGACATGGTTGGCAAAAGGGCCAACATTTAAAGTTGTGACATGGAAAGGATACGACATAAATGGGTACACATTCTATACGCAGACTCAGGATATAAAGAGCATTAACCAGAACAGCGGTGTCCGCATAGATGCGTTCAGCACCGATGGGTTGAAGAGCTCCTACTATCAGTTCATAGAGGAGATTTAGGAGATCGACTACATGCTTTTCAAGATCCCCATGTTTCGATGTCGTTGGGTCCATCTCCCACAAGCGAAGGTCGACAAGTACGGTGTCACTACCGTGGACCTCGAATATGTCGAATACAAAGATGAGCTATTTGTACTCGCTAACCAAGTTGTTCAAGTCTTCTATGTAACCGACCAGGCAAATAAGAAACATCGTGTAGTTCTTCATGTAAAAGGGAGGATTATCGGAGTTGAGAATGTACTGAATGAGGAAGAATACAATCAATTTGACGAGTTGCCTCCTTTCGAAAACGACATAAGGGTCGAGGAAGAACAACATGACGAAACTAGCCATATACGCGTTGATCATCATGAATAATTTTTTTAAAGGAAATAAGCAAGTGGAAAGATGAATGAAATGTTTGTGTGTTATATGTTCTGAATTTGCATTTATGAATGCGAGAATGCGTCATGTGTTTTGATTTTGCATTTATGTATGTTCTGAATTTGCATTTATGTATATGAGAATGTGTCATATGTTCTGAATTTGCATTTATGTATATGAGAATGTGTCATATGTTCTGAATTTGCATTTATGTATATGAGAATATATTTTATCACAGGCGGTTATTTATTCGAACCGTTTGTGATAATTACACATCATAGACGGTTCTGAAGCATTTATATTCAGACTTTAGGGTTTGCCCATGCCCCCACTCAAACGATTAAGTTTCTCCCCCACTGAGCCCGTCGTCGTCGTCCGCGACGCCGCCTCCTCCTCGAGCCCAGCACCTCCTCCCCCCGAGCCCACCGCCTCCTCCCCGAGCATGAGCCGCCGCCTCCCTGAACCCGACACCCATCCTCCTCCAAGCCCGGCGCGCCTCCTCCCCTCCCCTGAGCACGCGTCGCCTCCTCCTCGAGCCCGACGCACCTCCTCCCCCGAGCGCCTCGATCCCAAGCACCACCAAGGTAAGCCAGTCACCCCCCCGGCCATCTCATTTTTTCATATCACCTTGCTTATGTGTTGTGTTATTGGATATATTCAATCTGTGTGATTTGTATGTGCCTAGCACTAGGAGATATTGCAAAGTGATTTTTTGTGGGTTCGGTGAATTGCTCTATGATGAATTGATGTCACAAATGCAATTGAATGTGATATTATGTATAGATTGTGCCTTGAGCTGTTAGATTACCTAGCTGTTATATATTGTTTTGAGTAATTTATACATTCTGGTATACTTGCTGTCCTTTGAGCTTTTCCAGTCAACCAATACTTGTTGTCCTGTAGAAGTTTTAGTCTTCTAGTCTGTTTTTTTGTGATTATTTACAATCACTGATCTACATCACAGTTGATAGTATCTTGATAGATTTTATTTATATTTACATCAAAGTTAATTTTAGATGATTTGCTTAAACTAGTCTGAATAGATTATCATGTTTTATTTTGAGCTCAAAGCCTAATCTATAAAGTGTCATATTCAATTTGTTATTACATTTGGCATGAGTGCTGTGATGGCCAAGTTTAAATATTGTGCAAGTAGCCTTCTGATAGCAATAATCAATCTTCTAGATCTTAGCTTTATGCTGATTTTTATTGTGCATATATTGTGTGTGTTGAGCATATTATTCCTTTTAAATTACTTGAAGGATTCACATGCTTATTACTCTAACGGACATTTCTACCAAGCATGCATATTTACTATAACTGTGTCATCATTTGAAATAGTTTCCTAGGATGTTGAATTGCTGAACATCGCATACTTTTATTTAAGGTATTCTATTTCAAATATAATAAGTAATTATATAACTTTACAACTTTATCCTCTTCTTATATGTAGCATGCATGTATAATAAGTAATTATATAACATAGGGAATTTTATGATAATATGTTCATACATATCAGAACTTCTATTTTTTGTGAAGATGTCATCCTCTCATTCTCCGTCATCGTCGCCTTATGCATCTGATGCCCATCCTTTGGAAAATCCAAGCACGATAGAAGAGGAATATCGAAAAGGTCCGATAGCCGATTTACCATCACGGATGTCGATGCATCTGGGACCCTTCTCGATCCTTACTGAGCAGCGTCCGCATTCTGGAGAACGGTCGAAATAGTTGAACGAAAACGGTTCAAGATCACCTACGATTCGTGGAAGGATTTGACTGAAGCTCAGAAAAGTTGTGCTGGTGACGGAAATTTTCCAATCATTCAAGATCCCAGAAGAACACCAGACCTCCGTGCGATGACACGCGTTGCTAGTGGCGTGCAAAGCGTAGAAGAACTTCAAGAGCACGCTTATTAAGCAATACGTGAAGAAGGATCTGACGCCCTTCTAGAAGTATCCGTTCGTGGAACCGTACTGGCAAAACTTTGTGGCGAAGAAGACGGCAGATGATTTTAGGAGTGAAAGTGCGACGAACAGGGCCCTCCAGGTAAAAAACACACACCCCCAAAGACTCGACACCGCTAAGTGTGTAGGTAAAATCCCGTAATGGAGGAAGAAGGACGAGCAGGCAACCCTGTAGGAGGCCTCCCTGCCATTTGCCAGGATCCCTGATGAGCGTGTCTAAAACTGGATGAAAGCGAGGTCATCTACCGTGTCTTGAGGGGTTATCTCCTTTCCAAACCCCGCAGGCGAGGAAGTGTCCCAGCGCCTGGTAAGATATCGAACTACCTAGTTTGTAATTACTCCATAACTTCATAGGAAGTGAAAATAACATGTCAGGCTCTTGCAGGAAGCGCTGAGTGTACAATCTTCCCAAGGCTCATTCCACGCAGTCAGGGAGAGAGATATACTCTCCGTGGCCCTGAGAAACAAGAAGCACCCAGGTCACACGAGAGGCTGTTGGACCGAAAAGGCGACTAGAGGGGGGGTGAATAGGAGTACGCTCACTTTTTCACAAATAATTGATTCAATAGTATTTCACTCCGGTAGCTATGGAAGCTATGAAGATCAGTATATCAGTACAGCGGAAGACTAATATTGAATCCAATTTAAAACCCCTAAGAAATACGACACAAACAACAAAGATTGAAACAATTCAATGCACTGGCGGTCTGACCTCTGGCCTTAGGCGGTCTGACCGATTCCCTGGTGGTCTGACCTCTGACCTTGGGCGGTCTGACCGATTTCCTCTAGAACAGAAGAACAGCCCCGATGACGAAGATGAAAATAGATGAAACTTTTGATCTACTAATCCAAACTTGATGAAACTTGGAACACACCTTCTCTATGATACCAGTAAGCTATTCCACTCGAAGATTGTGATAATTCTTGGAAAAATAGCGATGCTTTTCGATTTGATTGAAGAGAGGTTCAAAATTGGGTCAAAACGAAAACTAGGTCAAAGCTCTTGCTCGTGGGTAATTGATGATCAATATGATCCTAGATAGATTCCCACACGTCACAGCAAGCTAGATCACGTGAAGAAACCAAGCAAAAACTCACGGATCAAAGACAGACCCAAAATCATCAAATAGAGAGAAAGAACGCAATGAGACAAAACATGATCAAACTTCCTTTGATTGATTGATATAATCTGGGCTTACAGCCACTCCATCAATGGAGGATAATGCTCAATCCAAGAGCACGAAAATCACATCAAACTATCAAGAACCCTAGCCTCGACAGAAGCTCTCCCTAAGAAAATTAGGGTTTACAAGAATTGCAAAAGAGGCGAAGAGATGGTGCAGCCACCACCCTCTCTTATTTATAGTGGAGGCTTAGACCTTCTAGAAGTTTGATCCTATTGGGCTCTCGTTAAGGCCCAAAATAAACGGGACACTTACGCACGCATTTTAATGCACCGTCTTTAATCTCTTTGACCTAAGTAGCTACCCTTGCGCCATCTTGCGCCTCGGATTAGCTAAAAGATCACCCTTGTCCATCTTGCATCACACTTGAGTTCATTGACCTCACTCGGCATCGTCGATCGTTCTGGACCTCAGCTCTCCAAGCCTAGTCCCGATCATCCTCGCCGTTGACCGCCGTTGACCACCAAGCAACCTGCACAACAATAGACAAGTAAACCGAATTTAGGAACAAATTCTTCACAACTTGACCCATGTTAGTCAAAACATGCATCATGCACCATATATGCCATGAAACTCATGACTTTGACCTAACACACGAATATCGCAGCCACACCGGGCGACGAACAAAGTGAAAACCGGTCATACCGCCCCTAGGGCCAGTCAGACCGCCAGAAAAGACTTAGCCGATTTTCAACCTCTGAAAACCGAAACCTACTGGAATTTTCAAACCAATAGAACTTTTGACTGGTGACTCCAAAAATTATGGGACCAAGTGCAATAGAATCCCCTCTCTTGCCTACACCCTCTATTTTTGGCCCAGCTCAAAATAACACTTTTTAAGTTCACCGGTCTGACCACCGCCTATGGCCGGTCGGACCGATTTGGGACCGGTCTGACCGACACGCTACGACCGGTCAGACCGGTTACTGCCTGACAATTCTGAAACTTGTCGAAAACACATGAAACGACAAACCGTAAACGACATTGCCAATTGTCACATCATCCAAAGATCTGGAGCATATCCCTATGATATCCACAATCTCCCCCTTGATGAACACATTGGCAATAATCCAGAAAATGTAATTTGGAGGTTTGCAAAGTAAAATACTTTCCTTTTCGCACAAAGGCACAACTTGGTTCATAAGTAAGAAAAAGCAATGAAAATGACCAAGCTGGCATCAGAATAGCATAGGCAAGTGAGATAAGGCAAAAGAAAGCATAAAAATTTTGATTTCCAGAAAAGAGTCAAAAATCTCACTTAAGGTCCATATGAAAGAACAATTGTTCAAATGACCTATGATCATTGTGAGGATTAATAAATGCAATTCAAGTTCAGAAGAATTAATACGATAATAAGAATGCAATTCAAAAACTCCCCCTCACTAAGATCCACAAATTACAGAAAATGTAAAATTTTTAATTTCTCCCCCTTTTTTTATCATTGTTATATATCTTCTCCCCCTTTGTACAGCAATGATATATCTTCTCCCAACATTGAAATATCCATCTTCTCCAAACATCTTCTCTCCCCCTATGTATATCATTAACACATTTTAACACATCTTCTCCCCCTTTGACAATGGAGTCATCAAGGAATCACGCCTTCCTCTCATCCAGAGATAACAAATGCAGAATGAAGAAAGAAGTATAAGAAGGAGTATGCATGAAATGCAATGGAGTGGCTTCATTTTTGTATTTTTCAATTTTTTGATTACAAGAAGCTTTGGAGATTACCCAAAAGAACAAGCCAGCATTTCTAATATTGCACAAACAACATATCAAGCCTAACAACGCTAGTAAGATCATGATAAGATATATATCAAAGCTAAACACGAAGGCTCAAAAGTAAAGCAGTAGATTTGATCAATTTAAGCAAAGTTTCAAATTCAGCAAGTTCATCAACATGGATCCTAAAGTGAAACTGGCCATGTCAAAATATCAAAGTGAGATAAAAAAAATCTAACAAAGACCATATTAAGAGTCAATCAGGTCTTGTATTGAATTATTTTGCTCAAATTTCTCAAAAGCCCATTTGTGAACAGTTTTCTCATTTGCACTGAATATTGAAGTAGACTAATGATCTAACTTAGTGACAAGATCCTGGACTAGGAGCCATCCACAAACTCATCCTAAGCTTCGACCAGAAGTTGATTAAAGGTATATCTTAGTGAAGAAGATCCTGGACTAGGAGCCATCCACAAACTCTTCCTAAGCTTCAACCAGGGCGACAAATCTTGAGGTTCATGTCATTTCTGACAAGTAGTCCCCATGAGATCGTCTGGATCATCAAACTATCTCAAAATTCATGTCTTTGACAAGCAGTCTCGTAAAAATAGTTTGGCACAATTTAAACATAAGACAATCTTGATTTTTCATGTTTCACAAGAGCAGTTTTAGAATCTCAAGAACACAAAAAGCTCAAATAATGGTCAATTTTAGATTCAAGAGCTAACAAAGCAATTCTGATAGGGCCAATGTCACAAAAAGGTGCACTAATTGCGCAACTTGCTAAAATATCCACAAATTGCAATTTTTTAGTTCGAGTTGTTTTAAAGTTCTAACTCATACAACAAAGCCTTATCTGTATATGTGAAAGCATGATAATTCTAGCAAGTCAAAGAAATAGACATGACATTGAGCAAGAATTGAAATACTAAAGTTCCAAAGGGTAACAGGCAAAGCTTCATCAATTTTAAAAGATAAGCATAAAATCTTATATTACTATGCATCTTTTTGGATTTTTTTATACCACTTTGTATTTTTCATATGAATGCAATATGATACAATGAGATGCAATAAAAACCTAAAAAGTTCAGAAAGATCAATAAGTTCAGAAAAAGAATAAAAAAATCAAAAGAACAAGTTAAGATCAGAAAAGATCGAACTTTCCCTCAAACCAACCCATAGAAAAAAATTACCCCTAACTCGCTTCTCAAGGTGGCAAACCTAGTTGGGTCTAAACGCTTGGTGAGGATATCAGCCAGTTGAGCCTCGGACTCCACAAAGTGTAGCACAATATCACCTTTTTCGACATGGTCTCTAAGGAAGTGATAGCGAATATCTATGTGCTTGGTCCTAGAGTGTTGCACAGGGTTCTTAGCAATATTAATGTCAGAAGTGTTATCACAGAAAAGAGGAACACTAGCTAAATTTAACCCATAATCCTTAAGAGTGGTTACCATCCACAAAATCTGACTACAGCAACTAGCAACAGCTACATATTCAGCTTCAGCAGTGGATTGTGCAACAGAAGACTGATTCTTAGAAGACCAAGATACAAGAGAAGTGCCTAGGAAGTGAGAAGTGCCTGAGGTACTCTTCCTATCTAACTGACAGCCAGCAAAATCAGAATCAGAAAACCCCCGAATGGACAAAGATGAAGAACATGAATACCAAATGCCATACAGAAGGGTAGAGTGTAAATACCTGAATATGCGCTTAACGGCTTGGCGATGGAAGTCCTCGAGACGTCGAAACCTCGCATGCAGGCGCATCGTGAAGTGGATATCCGGTCTCGAGGCCGTCAAGTACAGAAGGGAACCGATCATGCTGCGGTACTCGCGTTGATCCATGGCTTCTCCTTCCTCGTCTAGATCCAAAACAGTCGAAGTTGCCATGGGAGTGGAGATTGGCTTGCAGTCACCCATGTCGAAACGTTTAAGCAAGTCCTTGGTGTACTTCATCTGATGGATGAAGATCCCTTCCTTGCATTGCTTAATTTGAAGCCCCAAAAAGTAATTGAGCTCTCCCATCATACTCATCTCAAATTCTCTGGACATAGTCTCAGAAAAGCTGGAAACAAGAGCATTAGAATAACCACCAAAGATAATATCATCAACGTAAATTTGAGCAAGTAGAAAGTCATTACCACGCCTAAGAATGAACAAAGTCTTGTCTACCTTACTTGACCCGTTTTAGTCAAAACATGCATCATGCACCATATATGCCTTGAAACTCATGACTTTGACCTAACACACGAATATCGCCGCCACACCAGGCGACGAACAAAGTAAAAACCGATCAGACCCCCCCAGGGCCGGTCTGACCGCCAGCTACTAGCCGGTCAGACCGCCAGAAAAGACTTAGCCGATTTTCATCCTTTGAAAACCGAAACCTACTGGAATTTTTAAACCAATAGAACTTTTGACTGGTGACTCTAAAAATTATAGGACCAAGTGCAATAGAATCCCCTCTCTTGCCTACACCCTCTATTTTTGGCCCAGCTCAAAATAACACTTTTTAAGTTCACCGGTCCGACCGCCGCCTATGGTTGGTTGGACCGATTTGGGACCGGTGATTTGGGACCGATCTGATCGCCACGCTATGACCGGTCAGACCGATTATTGCCTGACAATTTTGAAACTTGTCGAAAACACATGAAACGACAAACTGTAAACGCCATTGCCAATTGTCACATCATCCTAAGATCTGAAGCATATCCCCATGATATCCACAAAGGCCTTGGTCTTTATGTTCCATGGAAACATGGATTCTCAGAGTACTCTGAAGCGTATTGGGGTAGGAAGATAGCCAAAATCGAGGGCGATGCACGACTACGAGAGGAGATTTGTGAATCCCTCAGAGAGGAGATCACTGATGCCGTTAGAGATGAGATCATTGATGCCGTCAGAGATGAGATGCGACGGCAGATAGACAACATTGAGAAAAAGCTTAGGGGAAATCAGTTGCAAGCGCCCGCCGCTACTATTCTAGCGAGCCTTCCAACCGTCAGAGTAGCTGCGCGTCCAACCCTACCTCAGAAAGTGACGATAAATTTCCTATTGAAGACATTCTGGTAATTATTATTATCTCTGGAATGCTCGATCCATTGATAGGCCTGTTGGAGTAGCTAATTTTGTATCGTTATGTAGGTGGCTATGAAGTGCAAACTCCAAGTGAGATATGCCTTTATTGCCCTTGACGCTAGTTGGGGCCAGGCATATCCATCCAGTGCCGAGGCCTTGGTGCATTGTGTAAATCTAGCGCTGGATTTCACAAAAGTGAATCTGGATGGTGTTCATGTCAATTTTGAGGTTGTCCCGCTGCAGATGCCCCCAAACAACGAGGTCCAAGAGGGACATATGGCTAGAGCTACCTGCACCGGTGTCAACTTCACGGGAAAGTCCTGCGACGGTGCCACGGCCACGGGAGCTATCTACGCTGGAGCTACCTACACCAGAGTCACCTGCACTAGTGTCAACTTCACAAAAAGTCCTGTAGTGGTGCCAAGTCCACGAGAGGTATATGCACCAGAGCTACTTGCACCGATGCGGCAAGAGACCGGTGCATCAAATGCATCTACACCTCATGCCCGCTCGACTCCTGAGAAGTCGACCTATAAAAAGCAAAGCGACAAGGGCAAATCGAAGAAGCCTGATGATATATCCTTTTGTCGTTGGCACAAAAATTCATGCAAGGCGAGCCGTTGGTCGAGACGGTAGAGCGCCTAGGAATGGCTTGCATGAGATTGCGTGCATGGTATATGGAACAAGCCAAAAAGAAGGATGGACAACGACGGTTGGGTGTCAACATCAAGTTCAGACCACATCATTTTAACCACAAGGTTCAAGACCGTGTCTTCACGGTGACCTTTGAGGACTTGTTCTAACTCTTTAACCTCTACGCCTCACTTATACGATGCTGGACACTGTAAGTGTACAACCACGGTCTACGTTCACATAATACCAATAAATGTCATATATAACTCCTTGTTTTTGTACATATATATAGATATATGATCGGAGAAACTAGATCAAGGAAATCACTAGTAGGTTTCCTCGACCCACACTTGGTTTCCAAGCAAAACATCCAGGAGAATGCATCATTCGTCGAGGATTACATGACGACGTCATTACTGGCTCATCGCAACAAGGAATTCATACTTTTGCCCTACAATCAGGGGTAAGTGCTGCACTAGTGGCTATACTTATTGATTTGTACTTTATAAATAATACAAACTTAGGTTTAATGACCATGGCGACATACCTATGTAGGCTCCACTGAATTCTAATTGTAATTATACAAAAATGGGACAAGGTAATATACCTTGATTCCCTAAAGAGGTCAAACACGACTTCACAATTGTCCGACAATTAATCAACAGCTAAACACATTTCCTTCATAGATAACTTTATTGTACTCTTTTCTTCCTTTGCAACGACTAAGGCTAATTTTTGGGATCACGAAGGTCGCTCGCCGCGTATGTTGCTATTGGAGGGAGCGCCCTGGGACACGATCTAAATTTTCTGGTATTCGCTAGTACAAACAGTTTGTGATACATAAGCTATCACAGACAGTTTTATCTACAAACCGTCTGTGATAGCCAACTATCACATGCGATTATGAGTTAATAACCGTCTGTGATAGTCTGCATTACAGAGGATTCAAAAACCGTCTGTGATAATCTTATGTTATTATTGATCCACAAACTCAGACGGTTCACGAAACCGTCTGTGATGACTTTTCTGTAGTAGTGACACGCGAGAGATATGCATGGGTTCCACTCCGTGCATTTAATCTTGCAATGCTAGCAAAAGATATGGGGCATGTAGGGGTATCTTCGGATAGAATACAAATCAAATATCGTATAAGATTGATAATTAAGATATGATTAACACTTTGAGTCTCAACATATCGAATATAAATTGTATAGTTCGGATACAGATATCAAATAAAACGGATAATTCGAATATGATTGATACCCCAGTGGCGTGTGTGTGCTCATAGCTATGATCGATATCGCATCCTGCAAAAGGTGTTACTACTGCTACAGACACATAGTGCTTTGATAATGCAAGGTAGCTAGTGACAGGTTCGGATTAATTGCACTAGTTATGGAGGGGAGGCCGATAAAAGAAAAAGTTCGGTTTTTTTGGAACATTCGATCGTTTTTTATAAAATAATCAAATTTATATCCGTCTTGTATACTTTGAGATTTGCATTTCTTCTAATATAATAAATTGAGTTTGAATTTATTATAATATTTTCTTTGAAACATAATATGTTCACCAATTACCGTATTTTATTGGTATAGATTTTGAATCATGTGATGGAAATACGAGTTATTAATACTTTTGATATTAACTACAGTGACAAAAACAAAAACTACATAAATAATTTTGAACTAAAATTTGACCCTTTTTTTTACCGAGGAAACAGTCGTATAAAACGAAAGGAAAACGAAGCCCACAACTAGTTGACACGAAGCTGTCCTGGACACAACGAATTAAGCCGAGATACACGAGAGCCCATGGGCCTTAGCCGCCACCGTCGTCTAGGGTTTCTTTCCCTTCCGTTTTGCGCCCCTCCCTCCTTGCCCACCACCATATAAACCCCACGCCTCCCTCTCCCATCCCCTCATCCTCGCCGCGCAGCCAAAGCCTTTTCTCTGCTGCGTCTTCTCGGATCGATCTAGCTATTTCGTAGCATACGCATTCTTCTTCGTTGCGATTTGCTCGTCTAATTGCTTTCTTTCCGTTGTTCTTTTGATTCGCATCCTTATCTCTTTTGCTCTTGTTGCTTCTTTGGTGATGATTCGGGGAGCACAAGGCCGGCCACCGTATCTCTCTGTGGATCTCGGTCTCTATTGAAAAATCGCTCCCGAGAGGCAACCCGGTGGCGCTTAGAGCCCTCATCCGTTGTGTTTCCACTTGGATCTTGGGTTACGCTCGCCTCCAAATTCCGTTGAAGGTTCGAATTTGTTTGGGATTTTTCTTGTTTTGCATCTTCTCTGTGCTTTGAGTGACTGACGGATGGTGGTGGTGCAGTGATTATAAAAACATTCCTCGTCCTGATGGGAGATCTGCGTGATCGACTCCGATACACCCATAGAATCTGAGCACCAACCAAAACCCATCCGCTCTTGTTCTTCATCTGCTTTTCATCTACTGATTTGATTTCATTAGATTAGATTGCTGTTTTTGTTTCGGTGTACTTGTTTTGCATCCAGTCACCGAGCCCAGATCTAAAAATCGGTAGCAGAGACTAAGTTTACCCCCCACCTGCTAGCGATTACGCGGCATAATCTATTATGCTTGATATCTGAGGCTACTGTATAATAATTCGAACCCATGGTTATTCGGGAAGATGATGACGTGAATTATCTTTAAATTTCCACTGGTCGTATCGAATCTGCATATAAAAAGCGATTATATGTAGTGAACGAAACTAGAAGTGAAGCGATCCCAGTTCGGCCTCTGTTTTCCTAGGCCAGAGAGGGCCGAATCGTAAATGGGCACTAGATGCAGTGTGCAGTCCAAATATGTAGCTCTTCAGATATGGGCCGGCCTGCATAACGAAATCATGGATGTGAAGAAATGCAAACATAGTGCAATTCTTCGTACTTGTTGCTCCATGAATAAACTGGGCCTGTTCAATCTAAGCTGAGTACTTTGAGTAGGCTTTCTGATGGACAATATAACGGGCTCGTTTCCGAACTGGGCCTAGAGCCCATCATCATCGTGTTGGTGGACAGTCGGGATTTGGTTTTAACTATCTGTCCGTGTTCGCTAACTGGGCCGATCATTCGTGAATGGAACACGTTACTGAGTACAAGTTGTTCGTGAGGTTCTCCGCGCTACCCGTAAAGCTGATGGTAGGACTCGGACCAACCCACAGAACCCACTTATGACCTAGTCTAAGGTAGCCTGTTGAGGGCCGCCTTGTAGACAAGGCCAACGATGTTATGTATTTCATATGTTGCAGTATTCATTTGGCGTGATGGACGAAAGTATCTTTGAAGTAAGCTAAACCCCGAGGACAACGAGGTTGGCAAAAGACGCGATAAATGAAAGTACCCTCAAAATAAACTAAGCCCTAAGTAAGCTAAATCCTAAGGATAACGAGGTTGGCAAAACCCACTTAACGCGATAAATGAAAGTATCCTCAGAATAAACTAAACCCTGAGAACAATAATGTAACTTTAGGTATATCCTCACACTCTATAAATAAGACCTCTATAAATGGGAAGGGGGATGCCACTTGTCACTCTTTTCGCACGTATCCAATACATTGGTATGGACAATCGTGGGTGATTCTAATTGAGTCTTCTTCTTTGCATCCTCATCGGTGGGTGCGTTCGACCGGAGACCGGTAGTCCACAAGTTTACTGTTCGATCTCGTATCAATGACAAATGTCATTCTAACTTTAAAATTTTGTTTCTAAATATATGTCATTCTACAATTTTGAGATAACTTTTAATCTATTTTTTTGTATATCTCTACCATTCATTATTTCCAATGTTATTTACTATTATGGATTAGAGTAAGAGACTATCCAAAAGCAATAAGTGAGCTAATAAAAGAGGATGATTGGATCATTTATAGACGTGTCTTGGTTATAGTGCCAAATCCTGAAACATGGTCCATTGAGGAACGGAGGAGGGAGTACTTGCGATCGCCCAGGTAATTTTCTCGCCAAAATTATCTGACCTCCCCGTCAACTTTCAGCCGAAACTGCCTGAACAAAGAGTTGTCATGGAGTCAAGCCATTTCGATACTGTTTGATGAAAAGGACGCAAAAGAAGAAAGAAATCCACTCGTAGACTTGCAAAGATTAGAAAAGTCGTAGTCCGACTGGGCAAACACGCACAAGTACAATTGACGCGGGACTTGTATGCACGAGTGCACATTGCCAATGTAGTTTTTGTTCCTTCTTTTCTTTCCTTCTTTTTTCCAATGAGAGGGCCAATGCAATCTAATACTATTTTGCAGAAGAAGTGTTTGTGCTGCTCTCAAAACACGAAAGGGTCCTTTCCAGAAAGCGATGAATGCAAAAATACAGTTGAACATTTTGCACAAAAATACTACTACTAGCATGGGCACCGCGTCTCGTAGTCAATCAGTTGAAAATGAACTAACAAACGTTTACCAAACGTAAGCTCTACTTTCGTGTGGGGCCCACTTGTCACTTACCCAGTCTTACAAAACTCTCGCTCGTTTTAGTACTGGACCCACTTGTCATTCGCAACGCATGGTGACATGCGAGGAGCGAGACGCACGGCTTTTGGTCAGCCCGGACCCCGCCGTGGGTCAACGGACGCGTCTCTCCCGACTCGATCCAAACCCACGAGTCCGAGTCCAAGTCCACCGCCCCTTAATCCCCAGATCCAACGGCTCAGCCTCACCACATAGCAAATCCCGCCCGTCCGTCCCACGCTAACCCCCGGAAACTAATACCCGCAAACAAATCAAATTTAACCCAGCTCGCGCACACATCCGCCGCGCACGCACCACCACCCTTCTCGCTCTCCCCTCACGCAAAACCCTAGCTTTCTCTTCGTCCGCGATGGCGGCGGCGTCGGCGGTGGACGCTGGGGAGGCGGTGGGCGAGAGCCGCAAGCTCTTCGTGGGCGGCATCCCGACCTCGGCGCAGGAGGCGGAGCTGCGTAGCCATTTCGACCGCTTCGGCGCCGTGCGCTCCATCGTGGTGATGCGGGACAAGGAGACCGGCCACGGCCGCGGGTTCGGATTCGTCGAGTTCGAGGACGAGGCCGCCGCTGCCAAGGCTCTCGGCGACGGGGAGAGACCCAGGCACTTCATCTGCGGTCGCCTGGTGAGTTGCATCGATCTGCCCTTGCAAGTACCTTGACCCCAGGAGGAGGGTGCTTATTAGTGATGGAAGGCTTGGAACTTGGTGTTAGTTCGTGGAGATTTACTAGTATTAAGTATTTACCAAGTTGGTAGGCTATTACACGGACAAGTGTGTTGCTTAATCTGGTAATTTCCGTACTGTCATGCCTGGGGAAAATTTGTTAGATTATTACTTGGTAGATTGCCTGTAATTCTGTAATGCAAGCTTATCGCGGAGTTGCTATATTTTTGGTGTAATCTAACTGGGCCTGTCAGAAAGTTTGTTGCTTTGAAGTGGATAGCGCTATTAATTGTAGTGAGTTTTGTCGTCGTTTTGTGCAGGTGGACGTTAAGAGGGCTAGGGCGAGACCTCCGCGAAACCAGGGCGAGCAACCTGTGCAGCATCAGCAGCCGGAACAGGGCCTGGATCAGGGCCACCAGGACAACCAGCCCACTGGGAACAATACCGAGGATGGTGGCGACAACGTGAGCTATGCTTCAAAAAAGGTCTTCATTGGTGGTTTGCGGGACAACATCACTGAGGACGAGTTCCGGGCTTATTTTGAGACGTTTGGCACTGTAACAGATGTTGTAGTGATATACGACAGCCTGACAAACAGATCGAGGGGTTTTGGTTTTGTCACCTTTGATTCTGAGGAAGCAGTGAGAAAGGTGATGGAGCAAAGCTTCCATGACTTGAAAGGAACGAGGGTGGAAGCCAAGATCGCTATCCCCAAGGATGCTCAGTATTACCGTAATGGCCGAGGCCGTGGCTCGAGAACCTTTGGTGGAAGGGGCCCTGTTGCCTATTATGGTTCCACATATCAGCCGTACAATGATAGATATGGTTTCTACAATGGATATATGCCACAACCTGTTCCCACACACTCCTACTATCCGGGTCTCTATTATGGTATGGGAGGCTATCCCTATGCAAATTCATATCCAAACCAAGGAGTCATGGCAAATGTTCCAAGCATGGTGGCAAGGCGCCCAGTATATACCCCATATCCTCCAATGTATCCAGGGTATGGCGTTGTATACAGAGCTGGTTATGCAGGTGCTGCTACTTCTGTTCAGCATGGCGGTAATGGTGGAAGTGATAACAAAAAGGATCAAGCCTCTGTAGATGTACAAGAAGTTGACAGCGCTGCTACCGTTGCAACAAAGTTGGAATATATGAAGCTAGGTTCATAAATTCATAAGGACATTCTGGTGAGTTAATTCTAATACCCTATCAGTTAAAAATTATTTACTTTAACTGTCATGTGTATTACAAATATTCTTATTGTGTAGAACTACGGCTGTTATACGTTACTTCATTTAGTAGGTTATATAACTTGTTCCCCAAAACCAGAGGTAATATGACATCTTTTGATAGCTTGGCATCACTTGTTCCTGGAATCAGGACGGCTTTTGCATGATTGAAACATGGGTGCTTATGCTGCTTATTCATTCTTTTATTTCAAGATTTTAAGAACACAAAATCAGAAAATTAAGTAGGGAGCTGGTAAATTCTAGTACTTGTCCAATGAACAGTTGTCACCCATTGGTCAGCTTGAAGGATGTATAACTAATTTAATTATTGCAAATCTGCACTGCAATTGTTAATTGACTAATGATGAGGTTTTACATAAAAGCTGACATATTTTCTGTTGTATCATGAAAAGTTTCAATTCAAGTTGCTTGATTTGATTCCTTAATTTTTTCGCTTGTCCTTAGCTACTTATTTGGTATGTATTCGTGATAAATTCTGAGCATCCATAACACATTTAGGCACTGTATAATTTATTGCATTCCATGCTCTTATTCAAATAATGAAATGACCATTGGCGCGCAAAGCTGAGCAAGCATTTTGAATAATTGAAAGGTTGGTTGGCATGGAGGCATAGGATTAAATTAATCAATTGGGAAAAAAGATAGTGTTATCATTCATTTGTAGTCTGGACATTTTTTGATTTAGAGAGCGAGATACGGAGGGAGCTGGGTGAATTCAAACTTTGAAATAGAAGGAACCTTCTACAGTTTATACTTCATACTACTTTTGGTTAGCAGAGTCCTGTACATCCTTTTGTAAATCGCATGGAAATGACTCAGTTCAACATTCTATCCTTTGAAGTAAAAGAAAAGGATTTTTATTTGTTTCATACGGTGTGAGATATTCGTGAATGCCATTTACTGGACATTTTGGTGTTTGATTAGAAAAAAAGCTGTGATTAATCATTAGTTGTTCTGTGAGTACAAAGACAGCAGTAGTTGGACACCAGTGTTGATTTACCATAATAACTGAACTAAATTGTGATCATATCCAACTAAACCCGTGAGTGGTGAACTAAATGGAGAAATAGGAGATTCTGTAGTATGTTTATTTGTCAAATGTCTATTGAGTAATTATATGTCCTGTCGCGAGTTGATTAAGCTGTATAGAACTGAGACTTGTGCTATGGTTTTTTTTCCGTTAAAATGTTTTTGTACAAACTGCAGGCTTAAATTTGGGTTTGCATTTAATATCTTCCAAGCTCAGAATGTTTTTTCCCCATATTGCAGGTTCCAAACTTCCACACTGGTAATTATGTGTCTTTACACTGTGCGCCATATGATTAGTTTGATGAATAACATATGGGACGTGGGAGGTTTTATGTATTTATGCATATTAGTTTTCTTATGTCTTGTGTTTCGTAAATGCATATGCCCTTGTTGAGAGAACCTTAGAGCTATACAAAGGTGTAATCACATGTTACTGAATCTGTGTGCATGTCAGTTGCCAATTGATGCCGTGCGGATTTGTGTTTATTTACAGTTCTTATGGCTTGTTCATTATCTGCTTGTATCACAATTATTAATTGCTTAAGATTTGCAGTCCCTATTAGCTATTTATTATTTAGTTTCCGTTACTTAGAATTTTATGACTGTTATATAGCTGTCATACTTACATGGTACTTTGTACATTAGCTAGTTAAAATGAGGCATTTTAATATTGAGCTTGTTTGCTCATTGTTGGTCCATTTATGCTTCCAGTTGCCTTGTGCTTATTCCTCTGTCCACCATCCACTACTAAAACAGTGTTTCCTTTTAATGAGTAGATCCCATAGCTATCTTTTTTAAATGAGATTTTTATTGAATCTTACTCTATATTTAAATGTAATTCATAATGTGGACATTTCATTTAGTCTGCCTGTCCAGTTGTCCATAATCCATTGTACTAAAACAATGTTCTCTTTAATTAATCAGTAATCACTACATCCCACATTTATCCTTTTTAACTAGGTTTAAATTGATATAGATCTCAAAGATACTGATGTTGTTACAAACTATTTGCTTCTTTTCTTTGATGACCAGGACTATTACTTCTACATTGATGACACCTGTGTACAACATTTGTTTGGGAGCCCGCAATTGTGAAGACTTGAGCTGAGATTCTTTGGTTGACAAGTATATCATTGGAATTGTTCAACTTACACCCATTCATTGTTTCGACTGCCTGTACACTGAAAACATGCAAGTTTCAACTGGCTGTTGACCTCACCTCTCCTGTACCAATGTTTAAATTCTTTGTTGGTTTAATATATGAGAATCAGACTATTCAATCCTAATTGCTCGCGCAATCTATCATCACATGCGTGTTTATCCCGGTGCTGTCACTGTGTAACCAGAACCAGCTGTTGTGAATTGTTGGTGAGAGTCCGTGCAGTGTCTTGTTGGTTGTTGGCGAGCAAGCTGAATCCATTGCAATCTCAAGACCCAGCGGATACATTGATGTTCCAAATGGGCAAAAGAGGAGAGGATTCTGGCAAGCTCTCTCGTTTTGTTTGATGTGCAATGGGGGGAGGGGGAGGGAGAGAGAGAGGACTAGAGGAGAGTGACAAGATACTTGCTACTACAGGCAGTTGTAGTACCATGACTAGTTGTAGGGGGATTGTAGGCATGTGAAGGCCCACAGAAGAACAAAAGACCCAGCCAGGGGTGGAAGGAATGACCCCTTGTCATTCTCTGTCCCTCTAGGCCTTCGTCCTGATGCGTGCATGCATGGAAGAAGCCCTCCTCTCTTCTTCATCACAAGTTCCTATCATACCCATAGTAGATAGATAGGATATAGGATTGGATGCATGCATGCACATGCATGCTTTAAGATAGAAAGATGTGAGGGATGCCTGATAGATGTTTGACACTATGATGTCAACATTTTGGGGGTATTTTGCCTTGTTGAGATGACACCATAATATTTAGTGCATCTTAGGTGTGCCAAGCAACTTGATTGATTGGAACTTTGGAGTCCCTTTTGGTTACTAGTTACACTTGTTTTTTTTTTCCTTTGGGACAAGTCTAGTTCTTGCAGAAGTGAAGCTTCTTTGGAGGAGGCAGCTTGGACACAGGCTGCAAACAGGGGATGATGGCCACAAGCCCACACACCTACACCTCTGGTTTCATCGCTCCAAAGGTTAATATTCCCTCTTCTTTTGATGCCAGTTTGGTAGGGTAAGTTTGAGGGAAGATAGTGTAGCTGACTGAGAGAGAGAGAGAGAGGATATGGGGAGCAATGTTTTGTTTTGCTCTCCATGCAGGGCAACTGCATCAATCTTTTCAGAAGCTGTAGGGTTAACCCAAGCAGCAATAGCAAATGTGCTTGCCTTTACTTTCTTGATAGGAAAGTGCACCCATTAACTAAGACCATGAGTATTACTAGCACTAGCAGGGACTCTTTTGTACATTTCGAGAATGTAAGAAAGTAGTTTTGACTGTTAGTGTTAGGCCTCAAGTCTACATGAACAGCATATATATATGAAGGTTTATTATAACCTTTTTTTAATCATTAAAAGCCCTCTATCTCTATGAGATGCTGCCTGAAAGACGTCAACAAGCATGAGCACTTGTCAGAACTAAAATGAAGGTCTTACCACGGTAACTTTACCAAGCAAGTTTTATCACAAATTTGCTTTTCGGAAAGCTCTTATTATTACAGATTCAAAGATGCCGGCAATATGGTCAGTACTCGGGAGCATGGAGTGCATGGTATTGATGGAAATAATGATAAGGTCACTTTTCGTTTGCTACACATACTTGCAAGGCGTAGTTTACAGAAACATATAGATAGATCGATCGAGGACTATGCTTTTGCCAGGGAAAAAAACTAGAAACCATGCACTGTTTGAGATAGCGACACATCAACGCAGAAGGTACGCTGCATAAATGCATAGTGCTGCATACACAACATTGGTTGAGACAAGGTCTCTTCTGGTTCTGGTTTCAGATTAATGAATCAATAAACTAGCTAGGATGGCCATATATCAAATGATCCAGCCAGCCATGTTACATTTTCCAGTGAAATATCATGTGTCCATGCAGATGCAGATGCAGATGCAGTGCCCTGCTGCCACTCTTATCTCCGTCAGCAGCAGCATCTTTTGAGCAGTATATATACACAGTTTTTGTCCTCAACTAAAACTCTGCTACAGTCTGCTAGGAATTAATTGACAAATGTACAGGGCAACCTACTGTTTCTCCTTGGCAGCTTCAGCAATGTTTTTCTTTCCCCTTTTTCTTTTCAATGCTCACAGCAAAATTCTGAACAACTAGAGCTCTTCTTTCTTTAATCTTTGCTTCTTTTTGACCATGTATAGTACATGCAATCGAGTTGTTTTAATTCCTCACTCATAAATGGTATGACCATTGAATTGAATGGAATTAAACAAGGTGCCTGTATTCAGTTTGCAAGGCCTGATTCATGCAGTCGCTTATGCAAGTCAAATCCTTGAACAGCAAAGAAACTTGAAGATGGTTCATGAGCTGGTGTGCGCATGCACAATCAAAATGGTAGACAAAATGGAACTGCCATCAAATCAGCTTTGGATAGGGAATATATTGATGCAGAAATTCAGAGCCCTGGGGCAAAAGTCAGGCAATTTGTGGGGGATATCTTGGTTGAGAGTGCTTGGCAGGAGAACAAAATATAGTGGCATGGGAACTAGTCCTCTCTGTAGGCCATTGCCACCTTTCATTTTACCCTCTCCCTCTCTCTCTCTCTCTCTCTCTCTCTCTCTCTCTCTAGTTGTGTGTGACTTCAAAAACATGTAGTAGATAGCCTTGCATGCAAGAGAGAAAGGAAATTATAAGAGTAGAAAAGAACAGAAAAGAAAAGGGCAGAAAGAAAAGAGCTACTAGCATAAGGAACCAAAGTGACTTATTTTCTTCAGCCTTGCATGCAGCAGCTATGGGGGGGCCTAAAGGTCTCTACTCTCTACTGCTTTTGCATTCATCTCTCTCTCCCTCTCTGCTTCCTGCATTGTTGCCTGCCATCTTTATCAGAGTGGGGAATGTGGAGGCATGCAATGCACAGTACTGGTTAGTATGTTTTTGTGTGTCCATCCTTTGCAAGCAGGGTGAACCCCACGCACCACATGCCATTTTGCTCTCCTCTCCTCTTCTCTCTTTTTTTTTTCTCCACTGCAGATCGATCCCTTTTTTCTTTTCTTATCTTTTTTGCCAGAATTAGGGCTCTTAGGCATGTCCATTTCTGTTTAACCCTAACCCCTTGCCCAATTCCATCAGCCACTAGCATGCTGCCACCTGTACGTGCCTCGTCTCTTGTCATGCACCATGCATCGCATGCCTCCTCAATCCTCATGCACTCATGAGGCTCATAAGTTGCACATTGATATTGTCAAATCACTTACCAGTCTAATGTTGTTGTGTTCCACATCTATATAAACTAAATGCTAAAGGTCAATGCTGAAAGTTCAGCATGTAAAATGTATGGACTCTCCAAAAGTTCAGAATCTAAAATGGATTTGTCTCCAAAGTTGGGGGACCAATGTGCAACCTATTTACCAATGCCTCTGCTCTCTTCAAGTATATCGTGCATTTAATAAGCTTCTGCAGGATATACATGCTACGACGATCTGCTGCTACATATATACATCCTCATTGGTCGTTACAAGATATTCGCTGGCTAGTGGTACTGATGGATTTGTGATTTTTCTCTACAAAACAAATGAGGACGTACATGCATATATGCACAAATTGAATGCGATCTTCCTCCTTGTAGCCTGTCTGCCTGCAATTCTGCATATATATCATCCATGGACCACGTATATACAACAAACAATGATCTGTGAGCTGTGATAAGATCAGTATGTTGAGGCCAGGCAAAGCACCAAGGCAAGAATATGGTTTGCATGCGTAATTAAGACATGAGCATCTGGTACGCGAGCTCTCAGCTGCTGCGCAGATGCAGATGCAACAGCATGTAGCTAGCTAGCCTAGCCAGCCACCATGTGTGTGTATGTGTGTGATCTGAAGAACTCTGATCTGAATTTAAGTGCGCTAGTCTGCTAGCTCACACAAAGGACACCGTTGGAAACCACACACCGCCTACGAGATGGCGACCCCTCATCCATCCCAGACACATGCAGCAGCTTATTATAATTGCTAGCTAGTAATGTGATACTCCTACTTAGCAAAAGAACCGTAACACTTCAAAAATATCTGAATGTAAAAAAAAAAAAATAAAAAAATTATGTATTATCTATTGTCATCCTTTTGCTAGTATTATTAAGAATTATTTGAGATATATTTTCTACTTTGTTGACACAAGAAAACCCTAAAACATAAACTATAGTATTAGAAGTAGCAAAGACTTAAGAGCATTGCCCTTTGGAGAATTACATGAAGTATAAACCCTAGAATCATAATAATGTTCAAGAGCCGATTAAAATTATTTAACAGATATTAGATTAGGATCTATCACCTCATGGGAATTTCCTAATGCAAAGCCCATTTTCATTATCTCAAGCCCTTTCCTGATCCTTCTATTCCCTTCTGCTATTCCTTTCTCAACCAGCATACAGCATAGTAAGTCACCTAGGTTGCCACCGAATCCCCTTGGTTGGCCATGGCAACTTCCTCCCCCCCTAAGTGCATCGCCATATCACCCTTATACTCTTCCCTGGCTACTGTTCCTCTGACCAGTGACCAGCCGAACCCAGTGTAGTCGAGACCGCTCCCCGATTGTGGTCTTCCAAGCAGACCAGGGTCGGAGCGTCTGTGTCCTCTGCTCGGCGTCGACACCTGCCGAGTTCAAACGCCCCGCTGCGACAAGGCATAAGCGCCGACGACTGCCGTCGCTCGGCCATTACTCGCCATCGCTCAACTCGTCACACCGCTACACTGTGCTGTCGACTCTATCTGGATCGCCAACCACTCCTCGGTACTGAGCTGTGCCAAATACAACGCATGCTCTCGGACGACCTCCACCCCAGCGGCTATAAATAGCAGCCCCAGGCCCCTCATTGCCTTTCCTCGCCACAAGTGCTAGTTTCCCCACACTCCTCCATCCCTCAAACGAGCTTGAGCTCCAGGTAAGGTTTGAGCGCTCGCTTCGGCCAAGCACCTCCACAACATCACCATCAGTATTGACACCCATCAGTGAAGCTCTTCCCTTCTTAGATGTGTCGGCCCATATTCCCTGACCCAAGAGGCGGCTCCCCTCATTTGATTCCACTCTATATTCACAGGAGTTGCCATGGACCTCATTCTTCCTCCGCTCCGACCAGAGTAGCCCAAGAAGTCGAATCGACCTCGTTGGCCATCACCACCGCTTGGAGCTTCTCCCGCCGTCGCAGACCACCGTCACCAGACTATCTCCAGCTAGCTCACTTCCTCCGCGTCATATCGGTACATCCCTAGTGGCCACTAGATGCACATTTTCACTCTAGTTGCACAAAAATATTGCCGGAACAACGAATGCATTATAGACCCAAATTGTAGTCGAACCCTTAGGTGGTCGAACCTCCTTCTACTTGGAATGTAGTCGGACCTCCTTCCGACCAGGTAGTCGCGCATCCTTTCGCCTGGAATATAGTCGAACCTCTAGGTAGTTGAACCCTCCCCCACCTAGAATGTGGTCGACACCCCTTTCGACCAGTTAGTCTAAACTCCTTCTAACCGGATGGTTGAGACTCCTTCCGACCGGATAGTCAAAACTCTTTTTGACCAGATAGTCGAAACCCTTTTCGACCAGTTGCTCGAAAACCCCTTTCGACCAATAGTCGAAACCCCTTCGACTAGTTAGCCGAAACTCCTTTTGACCAATAGTCAAAACCCATTCGACCAATAATCGAAACTCCTTAGATTGGCTAGTCGAAACTCCTTCCGACCAGGCAGTCGGAACCCCCTTCGACTAGGTAGTCGAAACAACGAACAATGGTCGAAATTATGAACAGTACTCGAAAATCCTTTCGACCAGGTATTCAAAATCCATTCCGACCAGGTAGTCGAAACAATGAACAATACTCGAAACAATGAACAATACTCGAAAACCCTTTCGACTAGGTATTCAAAACCCATTCCGACCAGGTGGTCGAAACTATGAACAGTACTCATAATAATAAATAGTACTCAAAACCCCTTTCGACCAGGTAGTCAAAACCCCCTCCAACTAGGTGGTTGAAACACTGAGCAGTACTCGAAACCGAGAACTCTTATACGGACTAGCCACTGTCTCGGAAACAACTTACGTTACCTACTCGGATTCTATGTCCAACACCGAACACAGTAATGAGAATAGGAGACTAACTAAATCTACTCAACTAAACCGAAGACACCCCCATTTGTAGTTCATTTGGATTTTTGAATGCAAGTTGAATTCATTTTGTTTTATTTGAATTTTAGGTTGGATTTTGCGTGTATAGAGTCGGAAGCTCCCGAAGACCCTCTACTAGACCACGAGCAGGAGCAGCAGTACCTTGACCAAGGTGAGTCAATACTTTGATCATATTTCACCTAGTCTTTGTAAATTATATTGTTTTAAATTATAAAATTGGATTGCTATTATTTATACAAATGAACTGGTCTAGTTCATAGTTAATGCCTTAATGATAATTGAGTATAAACTTCCAATCCTTGAACTTGGACATTATCATTTGTCACCCTAGAACTAATGATTTACATACTAGTTAATAAGTATGTATTTAAGTGTCATGCTTAGCATTGCTTAAATACATTGTCATGCGGGCATTCAATTGCCCGACACCAATTATTCAAAACATGAAAACTAGATTTGGGCAGTCGAGGCTAGGAGCCTAGCTGGTATGTTGGACTAAAGGTTATTTTCAAAACAAACCAAAACCAGAAAAATCGAGTTCGACTTGGGCGAATGCAAAGAGTGGCTAGTGCTGGTGATGCACGTCGGTGGGGTATGTGGATGTATCGCCCAAGTCAATAAATGACTAAGTTCTTGTGATGACCTCTGGTGTAAAAATAGTACGACCACAAGTCTACAATGGGTACGACCTGACTAACTAATTTATTATCCTCCTTGCAACCTCACCATTGGTGGATGTGTAGTGTGTATATAGATAGTAGTCACATGAAAACTACACGACGCAAATGGAGACCCCTAGGGCATGGCTCAAGGGATGATGCCTAGTGGTGTGGGGTTGCATTGGGAGGGCATTATAAAGGTCTTGTGAGAATCAATTTAGTCGCACACCATCGGAAGTGTGTATGAAATATTATAAGTTGAATATCTCTTGTGGGTAAAGTATACGAACTCTATAGAGTAAGAAAACTATCTAGATAGCCATGAACATGGTCAAGAGAGGTGCCTGGAACTCGCTTGAACTAGCTTTCATTTTTATAAAACCATTTGTATGTGGGTGTGGAATGGAAAGCTAGGGTGGGACCCTAGGGATTTGAGAAAGCCTGGTCGGGGACTAGTGGTAAATACAGGATAGCCCGAGCATTAGGTGGACGGAGCCACTTAATGGTATAGGAGATGAGATCTCCACTAGTACTTTACAAATAAAACTTTGTTTATAAAACCTGTTGTTAAAAATGCTAAGTCTCAGGATGTTTTGCTACTTAATCTAATTCAAACTTGGCTTTATGCAAATAAAAGAACTCTGAACCTTTCCTTGACTAGCCTTGCATCTACAGTAAACTGCATTGCGTGTTGACTCATGAGCACGGTTGTGTACTCAGACTCGTCCAATATAATCTTTCAGAGCCACTCGACTAGGACCCCTACGACTACTTCGTAGCCGCTGGACCAGATGGTGGTGAAGATGGTGAAGCTTAAGTCGGGACCCTCAGTTGATTGCCTATGACGACCAAAGTGAATGGATCTACTATTACTTCTTTTGCTTCCACACTTATCCCTTACTCTGTAATCTGAACTATGTAATATTGCGGCATTCGTGTCCCTTTTGTAAAACAGTAGGCCGCACGGCCGATTATGTAATATATTTTGTTGTGCATGTGATGTATATGATTGATCCAAAAATATATCTGCATGTGCTATCTACTGATCGAGTGAATGTCACATATTGACAAGAGATGAGATCTCCACTAGTACCTTACAAATAAAACTCAGTTTATAAAACCTGTTGTTAAAAATGCTAAGTCTCAGGATGTTCGACTACTTAATCTAATTCAAACTTGGCTTTATGCAAATAAAAGAACTCTGAACCTTTCCTTGACTAGCATTGCATATACAATAAACCGCATTGCGTGTTGGCTCGTGAGTATGGTTGTGTACTCAGGCTCATCCAATATAATCTTTCAAAGCCACTCGATTAGGACCCCTACGATTACTTCGTGGCCGCTGGACCAGACGGTGGTGAAGCTTAGGTCGAGACCCTCAGTCGCTTACCTATGGCCAAAGTGGTTGGATCCACTACTACTTCTTTTGCTTCCGCACTTATCCTTTACTCTGTAGTCTTAACTATGTAATATTATGGTATTTGTGCCCTTTTTGTAAAAAAGTAGGCCGCACAGCCGGTTATGTAACATATTTTGATGTGCATGTGATGTATATGATTGATCTAAGAATATATCTACGTGTGCTATCTACTGATTGAGTGAATGTTACATATTAACATAGTAGATTACAAATTACAAATTTGGGTCTGACAATAACTTAGCTCGTTAATTCAGTTTTATGTCGTCCAGCTGACTGTTTCTTTGATTCTTTTGATTGATGATCAGACAATCAGTCCTCTTTCTTTGCTGTAATTTGTTACTGAACATTGCACCGGATTCAAGCTCTGATACAAATTATGAAGTCATTATTCAGTTTCCTGGTGTAGTGTTATTTTGGTTGCCTGACAAGAGACATAAAGAAAACACAGAGAGAGAGCAGGAGAGAGAGGGGCAACATTTCCAACAGCTGTTCTGCAGTCATGTATAGTTACTATCGGAGCCCTCTTTCAGTACACTTCTCTTTGGGCACCATGTACCCACACTGCTTTCTTTCTGGTGTACATATCCCCAGCTGCAGAGTGCGGAGAGGAGAGAGGAGAGAGGTTGTAAAATGAATCTAGCTTAGATTTTGTTTGGATCTTGTGCAGCCTCCCTGCATCCACTCGTGAAGGGACAATGAAAACCACAGGGTTTCAGGCCATCTTTAAATGCAAGCAGCACGCAGTACTGTGCTTACAGAAGCAGTTATTTGTAGCCTATTGCGAGGGTTCATCCCAAAAGCCGACCAACCCATATATGCTACTGGTTTGTCATTCTTCATTTTTCTCGGAGGTAAAAATAGTGGTGGTCATGTGACCAACTCGGCCCATTCTAACTCGCGAGATAAACAAGTTGTACTAGTTTACATGTCGAGAAACTGTTCAGGTACAACCCGTGGCGCTACGTGCTGTACCGTGCCAACCAGCTATAGTAGACGCCCAATAAAATCAATTGAGCCTAGGCTAGAGGCAGCAGCAGTCAGGCGCTGCCGCCTGCCGCGCTAGCCTCCACGCCACTGCGCCCGGCCGGTCGGCTCCCTTCCCTGGCCTCCCCGTGCCCCGCCTCCGCACCGCATCCCCCCAATACGGCCACCGTAGCAGCGCGCCCGGACCGACCTCTGTGCCTCGCCCGGCCTCCATGCGCCAGGCCGCCTCTGTGCCCGGCACCACACCTGGGCCTCCCAGCCTCTTCCTACACGCCTGTCGCCGCTCTCGGCCTCCTCCTCCGCGCCCGGCCTCCTCCTCCGTCGCGACCGGCTATCGCCGTGCTCCAGCGCCACCTCCTCTCCTCTGTTGCCATGTCGGGCCGCCGGGCCATGCTGGGCTCGTGCCGTGCCTGACACGGCCCGATATTGCGTGTGTCATGTTGGGCCGGCCCGTCGTGCTGTAACATTCCAAAATTTGACTTTTTAAAAAAATCTGACTAGTTCAGACCCCTCAAAAATTTCACCAATTTTATTTGATTTAATAAAGCTTAAATGTGAATTTTTGAAATTAAAATAATTTAATGTAATTAAAGTAATCTTTAATTAAATCAAAACCAGTGTTATTTAGCTTCCATGTGCTCCAAGGAATTTTTCTGTATTTTCTTGTATTTTTCTGAATTCAATTGCTATTTATTTTGCCCCATTTGGATTTCCATCCCATTTTAATTCCTAAATCAATTTCTAAATCCGAAACCTTGAATTCCTTCAAGCCCACTTCGCCTCCTCTCTCATCTGGCCCAACTGCCAGCTTTCCCTGCCATGCTCTGGCCCAGGGCCCACCTGTCAGCCCAAGTTGCCGCCCGAGTGCGCGCGTGTGCGACGTGGACACGCCTGTCGCCCTTTGCATCCATGACGAACCCTAGCTCACCTCCCAAGGCTATAAGAGCCTCTGTACAGTGTGCCCTCTCTTCGCCTCGCTTTGCCGCGCTCCATGCCCTAGCCGCCTCCACCGAGATACCACCAAGCGCCGTCGCCGGAGTCATCCTCTCCACAGCCAGCGCTGACATTGCCTCACCAATCCTCTGTCGAAGAAGCCCCTTGGGACGACCTGACCGCATCACCGCAACCGCCTCATCCTCTTACCCCGTGTATTACCACCGGTGGAAACTCCCGCACCTTCGTTCGCCATCGCCCACTTCTTCTTCATCTTCTTCTTCGCGAGCCGCACCCGCGACACTCGAACCACTTTCATCCCATTTCCCTATTGCTCGGTGAGTCCCTCGTGATTTAATTCGCCTCTCTAGTTCCTAATTCTGATCTATATTTCCCCTCTCTTGTTGTCAAGTTTCATCCATTGTGCAACATTATTCTTCCCTTCTCTCTCCTCTCCGGTCGACACCTTTCGCTAGCCAATTGCGCCACCTCCAATTGCGCATTGAACCCACCACTTTGCTTCTCGATCTGCGTTCTACGTCATGCCCTCCTTTATATCCCCAAAGCATCACTAGAATTGCATCGCCGTCATGGCCGAGCATGCGCCGCTGCTTCTTTGCTCACCGTCGGCGATTGCTGTCGACCCTCTCGATTGCGTCCGCGTCACTAAGATCGCCTTTGCCCCTCTTTCCGTTTTGCTACTCCATTGCCTCCGCCATCAACCAAAATGCCAGTGACAACCTTGTATCCGAGCGCCGTCGCCTACACCATGATGTGACCTGCCTCGTCAGCCACCACCTCATCCCGTTGTCCTCCGTGTCCGCCTTGTCACGACCGCGTGGCAACCACCTCGCCAGACGGTTTTGCCACTGCATCAGCCATGTCATCACCTCGTCACCTGCCACATCCCTGCCACCTCACCTCCATCGTTGACGGGTCAGCATCATCGTCACCCACGTGTCCTCTACCCGATCCAAGCCCTAGATCCATCTCTTACTTAGATGCGGCCCATTAGCCAGTCAAACCTTGGTCAACCCTAGCTTCATGAGATTAGTGGCCCACCGTGGACTAACATATCTCTGTGAACATGGTCCATATATCAGTGGCCCACATGTCAACACCTAATCCTATTTTTGAAATTATTGTAATTCCAGAAAATTCATAAATATCAATAGGTCTCACATGTCATATACTCATCCATTTTCCAATATCCCCAAAATAAAATATTCTGAGAATATTTCTGTGGACCCCATATGTCAATTTCTCTCTCCCTTTTCTTTTTTAACATTTTCCTTTTCCGATCAAACTTCTAAGAGCTCGTTCTTTCTCTTACGAACTCCGTTTGAACCCACTCAAGTTTCTAAATTCATCTAAATTCAATATCTATCTTCTAATACCATTAAATTTGGATTTGGATTTTATTTTATTTGTATATTTTATTTATTTTACGCTTTCTTTCTCGTTAGATGTTGAAGTCCTACAATCGTCCAAAGGAGTTGAAGGTCAAGGAAGTAGAAGATCAAAGATAAATAAAAACATCATTGCTACAACAAGGTAAGTTATACCTTTGACCATGTTGAACCCAATTATTCCAAAATTAATTTGATTCAAATTACTGCATTGTACTTTAAGTATTTATTTAAATATTTTGGAGTTAGTTACACACCCATTTCATTATATCCATCTTGTCTATTGTATTATCATGATCTTTTATCACCCTAGATTGGTTAATTAATAGTTGGTAATATCATAGAACCAACGTGAGTTGGTTAGATACGAATAGTCTGCTTAGCCATGCAACGAGTCAATTTTATCATTTGAGTTGCAAATATAAACTTAACTAAGTGATTATGAAACTTATGTAAAACTGTTTGCAGTATGCTATTACTCGTTCATGGCATGTGTTGCGTTTAACAAATAGGGTGGGAAAAAATTTAGACTGGGGCAAGTGGATGGAACTGTGTGATTGGGATAGTATAAATATGGTTACTTAGTTAGAATTTTGTAATCCTGCCTTGGTCAATTAAGGACTCAATTTTGTGTGCTATTGAACTGGGCTACAACTGTACAAACACATGTTTGATGAGATGGGCCTAACTTAGTAAGTTATGGAATCTTGACATTGACTACTCCCGCATGTAGTATAGATTGTGTGCTAGGGTGGAGGTAGGGTCACACTTATGAGCGGTTCGCCGCTTCAGGTCCAACGGTGTGTGTCGTATCAAGCGTTGTATTAGGGTTGGTATGGCGGTAAAGCACAACGGGAGGGTCAATCATCAAGATGAAGTTTCAGAAAGCTTTTGTTGTGATCATCTCTGATCCAGTTGATTGCATCGTGTGGGTAAAGTGTTCTACCTCTCCAGTGTTAAACAATCTATTCGAATAACCGCATCCGCAGTCATGGATATGCTCGGAGATTTCACACAAGGGGTACATTTTCATAAAATAGTTGGGAAGGGACAGCTTGTGTGAGTAAACTTATGTAGCTGTGTGAAAGAAAATAATTAGGGTGTGAAAGAAAATGATTAGGTTATGAAAGCTTTGTGAAAATACTTGTTAAAATTATTATTATTTATTTGTTTTGAATTACGCTTTCAATGTATTATTTGTATTCAATTGCAAATACTACTTTATTACAAAAAAGCAACAAAAGCCATTTCCTTTAGAATAAACATTATCTATAATTGTATTATGTGGTGCGACTTGCTGAGTGCTATATGTACTCATTCTTGCTATACGAAATGTTGTTAGTTGAGAAGGAACATCAGATCATCGTCGGTCAATAAGGTCTACTTCAAAGATCATGTATAACTAGATCGCGCTTCCCCAGTCGATTGCCTATGGGCTAGATCTGTTCAAACATCGGTCCGAGCCGGGCTTGAAAAGTCTGGTCGCAAATGGGCAAGCCCGAGCCTGGCCTAGCCCAAAAATTTATTTTTAAATTTAAATATATCACTTTAATCATTTTTAGGAATAAAAAGATATTATTTAATTCATTTCCAGGATTAAAAAAATATTTTCATTGTTTATTGTGTTTATTCCGGATTTTGGGCCGGGTCGAACTTCTTTTGAGCCAGAATTGAGTCCCAAGCTCGCCCCGGATAGTATGGGGCTCAGGTCGGGTCACCCGTGAACAGGTCTACTGTGGGTATATGGATGGGCTTCACTGAAATTATTCTGTTACATTTCGCTACACCTTAATTGAGCTATTCACCTTCGGAGGTATTAGTTGTAAGCTTTGACCTTAAGGTCGTTACTCTGATAATTATTGTTTTTTGCCTATTTATTAGTCATTTTTGCATATAGAACAATATTTCATCGATGTTGGCACTGTGTGCACTAGCGTGATCCTAGACAAGTGCAATATACACAGAGGGTCCAAATTTGCATATTTGGGTCCCGACAGAGGTGGTATCAGAGCTATATTGACTGTAGGTCATGACCTTAGTTAGAATGACCATTTTAAGGTAAAACTTCAAGACTTAGTTTACAAATGGAAAAACTTAATGATGTGCTATTCTCACCTTGACTAACTTCTATACTCTTCTATTATATCCCTTTCTCATCTACTTTCTTCCTCACCGTTTGAGTATTAAATTAGACTCTCTCCCCTCATAACTTCTATAATTTATCGTTATCTGTGCCAAATGTCTCGATGGATGCCCAAAAGCCTTTCGAGAAACTCTTTGAAGACCAAGAAAAAGTTGTACGTCACCCCTATCTTTCTCTAAGGTTTGCCTGCAAGGATCGCAAGCAATCAATGTTCGACAAAGACTGTGACCAGTTCGAGTTTTGTTCAGACCAGTCACATAAGATAGGTCAGCGTAGGCTCCTCTCGTGTGTTGAGCCAAGTCGCCTAGTTAGTTTGGAGTTTAATCGACTAGATGATTAAATTTTGTTTTCCTTCTTTGTGTGTAGTTTGGCTGTGAGTTTTATGCCTCTTAATAGTTTTCTGGCTATTTGTGTGCTCCTTGGTGTTCCTTGGGTTAAACCTGCTCCCCTCAGTAGATTGTCCTCGCTTACCTTGTGTTTTTCCCTCTCATCTATTAGCCTCGGTCAGCTAACAGATGAAAAGCCCCAGTGGAGCCAACCATGTCGGTAATCTTGAGACAGTCTGTGCCAGCTCAGATCTTGCCGATCCCAGTGGAAAATTATCAGTGCTAGGAGTGGCTAATCCAAACATGATACAATTCTTGGTAGCTTAGACTCAATTCATTAACACGATGATGCATAACATGAACAATGTGATAACACAATAGAATTAGACCACCGCCACTTTAATCAATTTGTTGAATCAGAGTACTCAGGCAAGCCATCATATCGTCACTAGTGTGAGTGCCAGAGCAGACATTAACCAACAACTATCTCGAGTGCCAGTAGTGAAACATCAGAGCCTGAATCAGTTTTCTGCCACCTAGAATCAACTCATGCAAGAGATGATGCAACCATTAGACGGTAGTAATGTTTGCAATGATGTACAACTCGTTGCCATCCCAACGACACGCTCTCAGTTCAAGCTTGTGAAGTTCATAATGACCAAACCGCCTGCTTTTAAAGGATTGGCCAAGCTCAAGGATGCAGAATCATGGATTCACACCATAGAAGAGAAACTAATTGTTGCACAATGCAATGATAATGAGAAAGTTTTCTATGTTGCTCATCAATTGAAAGGAGTTGCATTAGATTGGTGGGAAAACTTTTGCACCACCCATCAGGATGAGCAGACCATGACTTGGGCAGAGTTCACCACAGCTTTTTTGCCAACAACATGCGACACCAAGCAAGAGTGATCAAGAGAAACCTGCTATTCTGATGTCCTACATCCAATCTAGCCGTTGTCATTTGAAGGGTTGTCAACCAGATAAGTAAGAGGATTATGCATGTATCCATCATGGAGAAATAGGCTACAGTGCCAATGAGCACAATATCAATTATTCTAGTTGCGAAGGAAACTATTCCGTTAGAGAATGTCCAATGAACAAGATCACATGTTTCTAGTTCCTAGATCACATGAACAAGAGAGGGGAAATATAGATCAGAATGTCCACTCTATGTTTGATTATTCTTGTATGTACTTGCTGAGTCTTCGACTCACCCTTACTTTGTATGTTTTAATTAGGTAATTGAGGAGAAGACAAGGTGATTTGGTGGGGTAGTTCGGCACACTGCACTTCAATTTTATCCAATCAGAATAATTATTATTACCTTTCAGTCAAGCCAACTTGTTAAATAAATTTTCAGATTTGTAATAATCCAACTTTGGTATTGCTTGACTGTTCGTGGTATTATATCTGTTTATCCATTCTTTTCCATGAATCTGGTGATCGTTTATTGTCATTCTTTAGAAATTATTGTTGATTGAATCTGTATAATCCAGCTTTAATGCTATTGTTAGTAGTTTGATAGTTTTGCATGACATCTTGGCTTCCGAATAGCCAGGGTGTTACAGTTGGTATCAGAGCGGGCTTTAGGTCCATGGTTCATTCAAACATATTAAATTGACACACTGTGCACATTAGGAGGGGTTGGGTAAACTGTTGCTTCCGTATTTCAATTGTGGTGACTCGAGTATTGAGTCGTTGTTAAATTGTGTTATGCTATGATGTGTTAATCCATGATATGATGGGATAACCTCTATCTATGAAATTATTCTATGATCGTCATGAGATGATCCGATATAAATATATATATTCATAATTGATTGCATTAGTTATGCGTTTAGCTAGCGGTGTTGATCGAGTTGAGTTCGTGGTTGATGTCCCGGTTTTGCGGGCTACACCATTGTTTGTAGTATGATATTAGAGAACTTCTTACCTCTGCTCCATAAGCTCTGTATTGAGCATGGGCTCATTGATGAACTTGTTGCCTTTCTCGAACCGATATCCGGTTTCTGGTTGTGGTTCTGGCGATTCGTGAATTCTTTTGAAATTGGGGTTTTAATGAAGAAGGCAAGCTCCAGCAGTTCTCTGATTCGTTCTTTGAAACAAATATTGCCCTTTCGACTATTGTGATATTTCTGCTCCACGTGAGCATAGTTCAAATGCAAGATTCCTCTTTTCACAAAAGACTTGTTTTGCCTGTTGGGAAATTTAACTCATTCGCTCGTTTGGAATCTCGGTATTGGAAGACTTCTTTTGCAAGTTCTTTATCAAGTGTGTATTGATCTTGCATATTTCTCTTGGGTTTGCTTTAGTACGTCGTTCTCTTCCTTGATTTTGAATTTGACAAATTCTTGTCCGGTGGCGATTGATGAATTTCTCTTGGGTTCATGATGTTGGTAGACGAGTTTAAATAGGCCTTTAATGGTACTCCAAAAACATTATTGTTTTTCGATTGTCGAATTGTTTTTACTACGAATGATCTTTGTAAATTGGCAACATTGATATTTTCATAGTTGTTCTTTCTTTCTCATTGGAAAAGAGCGACTCATTTACTCGTTTGATGGTTTGCCTAATGAGAATTCTTGTTGCAAGATCGTTAACACGAGAAAGCATTGGCTCAATGTATTCCTTTTGGAACCCTCTCGCTTGTTGAAATTTGATGCATCTCTTTTCGAAGAAAAGCGTTAAAACCCTTTTGGAGTGCTTGGTTGCTTAAGTCGGGGTTGCACTCAAACAAAGATTGTGGGCTACGGGTTTCTATTAGACCCTATTTGTTTTTCAAAATAGTTTCTTGCCTTTCCGGTCATGGAGCTCTCATTGCTGTTTGTGAACGTTATTCTTGACAAGATCGTTCTCTTTATGTTAGCCCTATATCTCTTGTTGATAAGGGTAGCTCGGTTATCTGTTTGACAGTTCGGAGAATGAAAATTTCCTTTCACAAAGTTCATTGAAGAAAATTTCGACTATGTTCATTTCTTTGGAATATTTAGAGTGTTGGGGTTTAGAACCTCCTTTGGAAAGAAAAGTGTCAAATCCCTTTCTCTAGAGTTTTGTAGTCTTTGGGTGTGACGTTTGTTCAACTTTGTGGTTTTCGTACGAATTCTTTTCTAGAATAAGTTGTTATTACAATTCCATTTGATGTTTGAAAATTTTATGACCCGATTTGTCATGTTCCTTTAGAAGGTTTATTGACACGATCGAGAATGTGAGAGTAAGGTTGATTCTTTTATAGAGAAAGAAGTTTGACCACCTTTCTTAATGTTTCCAAAATGATTCAATTTCGAGTTTTATGTTCATGACCTAATGGAGGTCCCATTAATTATGATAAACGAAGTTTGCCACGTAAAACGATTTGTTGCGAGTTATAATGGTTCTTCGATGATGCGAGCGTTTTGATCTTGAATGCTCGTTGTTCTTATCTGTAAAGATCGACATTCTCTTCTTGTGAGGCTCCCGTTTGTCTTGGTATATTGATCTTCATAGCTTCCTAATAGCTATTGGAGTGAAATTGTATTGAATTCATTATTTGGGAAAAAGGGAGCGTGCTCCTATTCACCCCCCCTCTAGTCACCTTTTCGGTCCAACACCTACAAAGCAACAAGCTTCAATCTTCAAGAAGGATAGTCGCCCTTCCGTAGTCTCGTTAGAAAAGTGGCAAGGTTTGACACGTTTATCCTACAACTATCGTGGAAAAGGTCACTACATCAGCCAGTGTCCTTATAAGAACTAGTCACTCACTCCAGATACAAGAATGCCAAAAGTCATTTCGGTTAGATCGTAACACACAGAGCAAGTGGTAAAGCAGTAGGATCCATGTGTCCAAAGAAGCAATCAAAGAAGAGGCGTTTGAACGATGATGTTTCCATGAAAGCCTAGATTGGTGATACCCGATTATTCAGTGTCATGCCTCTGTCCGTAACAATAAAATTAGAGAATCGTTGTAACCTTTCCTTTGTTTGAGAGCCAAAAGGTGGACATCTTTGTATGCAAGTTATGAAGAGAAATAATTATTAGATATTAAATCATTGGATACCTCTCTAAGCATATGCCTTAGCAAGTTGAGTAATCAAGCTTTCAGTCATGTTGATTGAAGGCCGTAGAGCCGTAATTATAAGATGTCATGTTGAATTCTAAGCCACCACTTTGCATAGCAGTGAGGCAATCTTAAATGGTTGAAGAATTTAATCATGGAAAAATGTTGGTATCTGTAAGATAGTATGCAATTGTCATTGCAAGTTATCTACGCAGCATGCAGCCGTATTCAAAGTTGAGTTGTCTTTGATTTGGTACCCAGGATCAGCCAATTTCAGAAGGAATTACGCCAGAGATGAATTATGGCAAAAGTTGCTAATGAGTTTGTAGAAATGATAGAGCAGGGCAGATGATTTTCTTAGATAAAGGCAGTGTCAAATCACGTTCGTCAGTTTGGCAAGCACCAACGTTGATTGTATGTAAAATGGTAGCACAAGGATGTGCAAAAATTTCAATCTATTAAGGAGCTAAGCTTTAGAACCTCAGAATCAGTCTGTTTGAGTTTTCGAGAAAGAACTACAGTTTTTCCCAAGAACATCTGTGAACAGGATAGTGTCAGTTGAATACCAATGAAACAGTTGTTTTGACCAGTGTTAGTTGAAGATGAGTGAGATCTTCGTTTCAGGACAGCCAAGCCCCTCTTTGCATTGTAAAAGGAGAAGTTCACCTAGATCGCTAAAAGTAAACTGAATTTATGAGATTTACAAAAGAGATTGATCACAACTCCAGCGTTCGTATTGCCAAATACCAGGAAGAATCTTGTCATCTTCAGGGATGTTCCATGTTAAGAAGTTTCGCCGTCACTTCCTAACAAGGTTTCAAGTACTAAATTATCCTAGTCAAAAGTTGAAAGTTGTTACCATGGGGCAACAAATATGGTTTAAATGTCTTAAGGACCATGAGGTTGGAATCCGTTTCATCAAGTCAGATCAGTCTAGTGACAGATGCTTGAATCAAAAGAGCTACTGCAAGAATCTATTGATCAGTTAGCTAAAGTTACTTGTGAAATTAAGAAGTTGAGGCTTGAGTCAGTGCAAGAGTATATTTGTTAAACCCCAGAGTTCTAACCAATTCAAGTGATGAGGATCTAGAAATTATCATTTAATTATTTATTCGTAATCCTTATTATGGATAATGCTGCTATTATATGGTTCTTGAGTATACCCCCTTAATGTTTATAAGGGAGAAGCTGTAGTCGTAAGATCTTCTACGACCACCTCATGGTTGTAAGTCCTTCTACAACCAGGTCAGCTACGATCACCTCATAGTGGTAAGTTCTTCTACGACTAGCACATGATCGTAAGTTTTTCTACGATCACCTCATGGTCGTAAGTCCTTCTACGACCAGATTAGTTACGACCACCCTATAATCGATCGAGCTTACAGACAAGTAGACTCAATTGATCAAGACATCTAAATAGTCAGTATGCGCTATTATTCTCTGGAATAACTGCACGATTAATCTCTCTGTCTTGATAATAACTACCTAGCGACGTGTAAACGTTACTTCTCCAACGTCATTTGAGCTAGAGAAATTATCACCCACTTCGAGCATGCTATAAAAGGAGGAATCACCAGACGGAGGAGGAGAGAGAGAATAAAGACATGATCAGGAGCACAAGATATTGCATTTTCAGTCTTTCTCTTGATCTATAACCAGCATACTCAATATAGTCACACAGGAATAGAGTTGTTATTCTTCCTGGAGAAGGCCCGAACAGGTATAAAAATTCTTGTGTCATTCTCTCTACGTGATTTGAGTCTTGAAGACCCCCCGAATCAAACAATCATTACGTAAGTTCGGTTCTAAAACACCGATAGTTGGCGCCGTCTGTAGGGATCTTCTAGTCATCAGGTTTCCTTTATTTTCTTCCAACTTTAATGCTTCCATGGCAGGAGAGTGGAACGAGGAGAACTGGTTCGACTTGGCTGATTACGCAGATATTGACATGGATGCCAGCTTCGACTACGAGCCGAGTATTGTATCATTTGACGGTGATATCGCCTCCAGAGATCATTCTCCAAGAGACCATTCCACCGATGAAGTCGAGGAGGGATCCTTACTCCCCACAACGTTACGTCCAAATGAGGAACCAACTTCTTCAAAGGGAAAGGGTCAATCCGACCACAATCAGGACTGCTCCGAGGCAGACCCAGAACATGGCAAGGCCTCCCCCTCCAAATAGTCAAGTCCGCCTAAGGCAGTCCGACCTTGCACAACAAGTCCTGGAAGCCATCATTCCGAAGCTTCATCATCACCTCGTGGTACTATTTCTCCGGTTAGACCCACAGAGGATGGGGTCGAACATGCTTTTCCTACGATTTCGACCATCCCATCGCAGGGCTCATTTGTAGACGGAGACGGTTATAACCCAAAATTCCCCTTCCAGGGGGATTTGCTTCAAGTTGCTAGACGGTGTCTTTCGACTACTCTTCAAGCAAGGAGGTCTCGAGCGCAAGTGGAGGTCATCAACGGGAGGTCTTCGTCCTTCCCTCAGGTGATGATCACTCTCCTAGAGACAGGATTGGGGACACTCCCCGATGATCACACATTGCGATCACTCATGGCAATGGTAAGGACAACTCCAGTGATGAACAGGGTCAATACTCTGATGAGCGTGTGAGAAATCCTCGAGATAATCATACTTCATTGAGACAAACTCAACAGAGAAGAATAACAGCTCAAAGAAATCTGCCTGAGCGCTTTCAGTATCAGTCAGAGGAAGCTCAAGAACTCCAACATATCAACAATCTACTCGGGAACCCAACTTGAGAGCTTGCCTGAACGCCTGGCTACGACCTCGTCACGTAAGAGATCGCACAAAGGCTTTGAAGCGCGATGACCAGACTCAAGCACCCACGTCGTCATCATTCCGGAAGTTGTAGCGGTATGACTCCATCAGCTTCCAGTCGTAAGAACAACTCACCGCATGGAGATCGGCGCCACAGCAGGGTATGTTATTATCCTAACCGGAGAAAGGTTCTTCGAACACCTAAAGATAAACTAGCTCTCAGGAGAGGTGATCGTTCACCACTCTGACACAGAGGTCTATAGCAGTGGACAAGATACGAGGAGTATTACCGTCGTAGAATCAAGATTTATCATAAGTCGAGTTCACCCGCTGCCGGGTATCATCGTGTACGATCACAGGATGATAACAACTCTTTTTTCTGCAAAGGAGGTGTTACGAAGTAATTACTGGATGTAGGGCATTCTCATCTGACCTCTGAACAGTTTGCTGGCCGCCGTGGTTTCGACCGCTGTCCGAGCAGGAGTAGGAGGAGAGCACGTCATGGCGAATTACCTTCCGACTGTGCTCCAAGGGTCCGCTTGATCGTGGTTGCGAAACCAACTACTCGAGTCGGTCCACTTATGGCAACACCTTTGTGACCTTCTGCTGGCTAACTTTCAGGGTACCTACAATCGCCCTAGAAAGGAGGACAACCTGTATAGGATTAAAAAATGACCATGATACCTTATGTCAATTCATCAGGCGCTTCAGTTAGGTTTGGAATTCAATTCCTGAGGTTTCCGACTCATCTGTTATCAGAGCCTTCAAGTAGGGAGTCCGCAGCAGAAGAATTACAGAGGATATCACTTTAAATCCTCCGGCTACCATCACTGAATTCTTCGAGATGGCCGATCAATATGCGATTGCTGCAGAAGCAGTCGAGTGGAACAAAACCATCGATCGAGAAGACAAGAATCCTCAAGAAGCAGGTAGAAGTAGCAAGAAGAACAAAAAGACCAAGAAATCCAAGAACAAGATGAAGGACCAAAAACCTCAAGCCAACAGTTCTAAGAAGGTATTGGCTGTAAGCGACAAGGAACCACGAAGTTCCAAGAAATATCTCGATCGAGGCAAAGGTAAGCACCTCGAGTGGGAGAACGACAAGCCTAGGTGGTGCCATTTCCATAAAAAGGAAGGACATGACCTTCTCAACTATCGGGTTTTCTAACGAAAACTCGAATACTACTACGACGGTAAAGGACCACTTCCTACCCCCCAAGAGGTAGGGCAAGCGAGTGGTCGTACACAGTCAGACGACAACGAGGAGATGTCATTCCAAGATCCTGAACATACCATCGAGCATATCTATGGGGGGTCATTGGCATACGAGTCAAAATGACAACGTAAGGCTGTCGAACGCGAGGTAAACTCAATTGACCATCCTCTTGTCAATACGTTGCCGAAGTGGTCGGAAGTAAACCATCTCATTCGAGAAGAGTGACTGCCCGATCCCTTCCACTCGACTAGGTCGTTTTCCGATCGTGGTCGAGCCTACCATCAAGAACTGTCGAGTAAATCGAGTGTTAGTTGATGGTGGAAGCTCGTTAAACATCTTGTTTACGAGTACCCTAGACAAGATGCAAGTACCCAGAACCAAGGTAAGACCGGTACGATACACTTTTCATGGTATTGTACCAGGGTCTTCGGCCAAGTTTATCTTCCTTTAACATTTGGTTCACCAAGTAATTTCAGGACAGAGAAAATCTCATTTGATGTGGTCGATTTGAATACGACATATAACGCCAGACTCGGATGAACAACTTTGGCAAAATTCTTAATGGCTACTCATTATGGGTACCAATGTCTTAAGATGCCAGGTCCCAATGGAGTAATCACAATTCATTGTGATAAGAAGATGGCAAATACATGCAACCGTCGATCCCTCGAGATGGTTGGCCAGATACCAACTCGAGAAGAAAACAAGGAGCAGTCTTCAACCAAGCAGTCGAAGTCAAAAGCTGCACCGAAGCCGAACGATCAAGTCAAAGAGGTTCCTCTGGATTCAGATGAGCCCTCGAAGACTGTTCGCATTGGGGATACTTCCAACCTCAAATAGGAAGACACTCTCATCACTGTTCGCATTGGGGATACTTCCTGAGAAGTGTGTGTTTGGAGTCTTTTCAGGAAAGTTACTTGGATTCCTTGTCTCCGTACAAGGAATCAAAGCAAATCCCGAAAAGATAAAGGCCATCGTGCAAATGCGCCCTCCGACCACGAAGAAAGAAGTCCAGAAACTCACAGGATGCATGACGGCTTTAAGTCATTTTATCACACGATTGGGAGAAAAAGGACTACATTTCTTCAAACTTCTAAGGAAGTATGAGTGTTTCGAGTGGTTAGAAGAGGCAAACGCTGGCTTTGATGATGTCAAGAGGTATCTTATGAGTGCTCCTATTTTGGTTTCTCCGAAGGCAGAATAGACACTCTTAATTTATCTAGCTACCACGCCATAGGCAGTGAGCGTAGTACTATTCGTAGAGTGCAAAACGTCCAACGACTAGTTTACTATGTAAGTTAAGTTTTACACGGGCCTAAGGAGCGCTACCCTCAGGTTCAAAAACTTCTTTATGCCCTCCTCATGTCTTCGAGGAAACTGCGGTATTATTTTCAGGTGCACAAGATAATTGTGTTGTCTGAGTTTCCCTTGGGAGTGGACCTCTAGAACAGGGAAGAAGCGGGACGCATGACAAAATGGTCAGTAGAACTCGGGGGGTTCAACCTCCATTTTGTGTCTCGAACGACCATTAAGTCCTAGATCTTGGCAGACTTTGTCACCGAATGGACAAATCCTGAACCTGTTCAGGATCCCCGGTACGATACCCACGACCAGTGGGTGATGTACTTTGACGAGTCACTTACTTTAAGTGGCTCGGGGGCTGGGTTGGTTCTCGAATCTCCTACCGAAGAGACCTTAAAGTATGTCATTCAATTAAACTTTCAGACCACTAACAACGTAGCAGAGTAGGAAGGTTTGCTGACTAGCATACGAGCTGAGAAAGCACTCACGATTCGATAACTACTCGTGAGAGGAGACTCTCAACTAGTCGTGAATCAGGTCAAAAAAGAGTACCATTGCTCTAATTCGGCCATGTCTTGGTACTTATCGGAGGTCCGGAAGCTAGAAAATCATTTTTTCGGTTTCGAGGTACAATTTATCCCTCGAAAGGATAGTTTTCTTGTAGACCACCTTGCTCGTATGGATTCTTCCCGATCGCAAGTACCAAAAGTAGTTTTCATGGAGCAACTCCAAAAGTTGTCTCTGGTCGAAACACCAAAGACAACTCCAATTGAGACAGCCTCTCTAGAATACGAGGATACCTGAATGAATCTCATCTACGAGTATCTTCAGAAGGGTACAATACCCGATGACGGTCTCGAGGCAGATCGTTTATCCCGAAAGGTCAAAATGTATACTTTGGTTGAAGGAGTTCTCTACAAACGAGGCACTCAAGGAGTACTCATGCGATGCATATCACAGAGGGAATGACTAAACCTCCTTCAAGACATACACAGGGCATCTGCGGGACTCATGCTTCCTACGGAAGGCTGGTCGGAAAGGTCTTTCGATAAGGTTTTTACTAGCCAACAACCCTATATGATGCCAAAGAGTTGGTTAAGAAGTATGTACAATGCCAGTTTCATATCAAGCAGACACACCAATCGGCTCAAGTATTGCAAATAATTCCTCTATCTTGGCCTTTTGCGACCTAGTGTCTCGATATCCTAGGACCGTTCCCAAAGGCTTCACGAGGTTTCGAGTTTCTTTTTGTGGATATTGATACGTTCACAAAATGGATTGAAGCCAAACCTATGACTTGAATAACAACGGAAGCAGCAAAACGGTTCATAATGAGATGTGTGATTACTCGATTTGGGGTCCCAAGTCAAATAATCACAGATAATGGTAAGCAATTTTCGAGCGCAAAATTTTAAGAATTTTACGATGAGTTGGGTACCAAAGTGTGTTACGCCTCTATTGCCCATCCTCAAAGCAATGGGGTAGTCAAAATAGCGAATGACCAAATAATGCAGGACTCAAAACTCGAGTCTACGACTAGCTTGTCAAGCGCTCGGGGGCTTGGGTACAAGAATTACCCTCAGTATTATAGGCAATTCGTACGACTGCTAGTTAGGCCACAGGTGAAACACTTTTTTCTAGTTTTCGGTGCCAAAGCCATGCTTCTACCAGAACTAAAGATCAGGTCAACAAAAGTTAAAATTTCAACGACTCTACCCAAGGACAACTTCGAGCAGATGACATCAACCTACTCGAAGAGAAGGGAAATCAAGACTTAATCCGTTCAGCAATCAACCAGCAAGTCCTGTGCAAATACTACGATCGTAAGGTCCAACCTCACAGCTTTGCTGTAGGTGATATGGTATTGAATAAAATTCAATCCCAGTCTAATCGAATAAGCTTTCCCCCAAGTGGGAAGATTCTTACATAATGGTCGAAGTTACATGACCAGATTCGGTACAACTATCAATGGAAGACGGCCAGATTCTCTCGAACTCTTGGAACATCGACCAGTTACGCAAATTTTAGTGATTTGATAATATTTTTGACTATCCCCTGGTCGTAAGTTTTTCTACGACCAGTACCCAGCACTTCTTTACACTAGTGGAAAGGATGGGAACATCACCTAGTCGAAGCCTTTGCTTTCTGCATGTGGTCCTGCCCACTAGAAGGAACTTCCTAGTGTCAACTCGTTCATCACTTTTGCTACCAACACAAAGAGCTCAGGTTCAACAAACATGGTTAAAAAATTTCAAGCCAACTCTTAGTACCTTTGTTTATTTCTTCATTCATTTTAAAAATACTCTAAGTAGAGTACACTTTGGTAATTTGTTCGACTACTCTTGGTAAACTCGGTTGGTTCTAACTGGTCGGAGAAAGACACAACACCAAGTCGAAGCCATTCCTCTCTGCACGTGGTCCTGCCCACTCACTAGAAGGAACTTCCTAGTGTCATTCTGTTTCTAACTCTTGCTACCAGGGCAAACCTATTGAGTGCGCACAAAAAGGTTGGACGAATTCTAAAGGAACTCTAGACATTTGTCTAACTCATGTTGCCGCTCTTGATTTGATTAATCTAGTCGAAGATAGTAACATCACCTAGTAAAAGCCTTTCCTTCACGAAAGACATAAAACTCTTCCAGTTCTACTTTAATTGTTGCTTGACAAAGCCACAGGAGGCAGAAACTGCGAAAGTATTATTATCGTAGTAAAAGGGTACCTTGATCTTGGGGGCTTTGCGTTGAGTGCTTTAGTCGCTTCGACCGCCTTTGCCTTCTCTGCAGTAGCCATTTCTGCAGTGAACCGTGCAAAGGGCCCAGTCAGAGTCAGGAGCTAGAGCTTGCGCCTCCCTTGTCGGTGACTTTCACGAGCCGATGCTTTTTGGCCGGAGGAGAGTCGACTTGCTCCATTACCACGCCAACGACCATCAATTTGACCTCTTCGTCGTCTCGATGGTCTTCCATGCCGACTTTCTGCAGAGGTCAGAAAAAGAAGTATTACTAAGCGGTCGTAAGTTCTTCTACGACCAGAACCTAGTCGTAAGTATTTCTACAACAACCCTCTAGTCGTGAGTTTTTCCACGACCATTCTCCGATCGTAATTTCTTCTACGACCAATACCTAGTCATAAGTTTTTCTGTGACTACGAGATCCTAAAGAAAAAAATCAGTCCTTAATTACCTTTAGGCGTTCCCTCCTATCCTCTACAGATAAAACCGCAAGGATTTGAGGAACCGCCACGTTTGGTGGTGGGGATTTTTCACAAACGAGCTTGACCTGAGCGTCAATTTTCGCTTGTGTGAGATCTGCAGGAGCAAATAAACTTTCAATAACCGAGTTCAAAATCAATAGGAAGAGAGCTAAATTGAAGGTTTACTTACCCTACTCGTAATCTCTGGTCGGGTCTTGTGACCCCGAGTATTTCCACATGGGATGTGCTTGTTTCTTCAGAGGGCTAATGCGGCGTGTGATGAAATCGTTCACCACATGCCAATTGGTGAGCCCCTCCTCCTTGAAGTCCTTGTTGGCTTGAATGTAGGGGGCGATCTGGCCAAGATCCTTAGGAGTTGAATCCCAGGAAGAAATCTTCTCGGTGGCGTTCCCGGCGAAACAGAGGTTGTCTTCACTAGTCGTCTCCTAGTAGAACCACCTCTTCTTCCATCCTGGCCATGACGACCGAGTGAACATCTGAATGTACTACTTCAACTTTCCGTCGTGGAGCTACCAGCGACTCCCGCCAGCCAGGTCATCCCGTAGAAATACTGGAACAACTCCAAGTCGGCCGGAATCCCCAGGTAGGCCTCACACAAGTATACAAGCACACCTAATATTGTGATGAAATTGAGAACGAGGTTCACCAATTCCACCCCAAAGTGTTCGAGCACAAGCATGAGGAAATGGTGAGTAGGCAATCGAATGCCACATTCACAGTACACCTGGAAGACGGAGATCTTCCCAATCTTCCCCGATGGCTAATGTTGCCCAGAAGCCTCAATCCACTTCACGAACTCCTTCTTTGGGATATTCTCAGAGGCGACCAGAGCTTTCATCTTGGTCACATCCATCTATAATTCGGCCCACTGGAAGCGGCTCCGGCAATCTTTCTCAAGGGGAGGAGGCTTGGAGGCATATGATTTGGATGGCAATGGAGAATACGAAAGCTTGATGAACAGTTGGAGTGATTAGGGAAAAGTAAGAACCCTACAATCGCACCCACGGTAAGTTTTTATAACCACGGACTTGGGTTAAAGACGTGGCAACCTAACAGTTGCCACCTCTTCGGGAACCGCTCCAACAGACAGGTCTACGAGAGTCGATTCAGATTCGTAAATTTGTCTGTTCGAGAAAACCGAGTCTGTCTTTACACCTCAAGCGAAATTACCTTCTTGTCCAAGTCTTTTTCTGGTCAAATGAAATACCAGTCATAATTTTCTTCCGATTACCATGCCACGACCACTTTGTAGTCATAAGATTTTCTACGATCACCTTGTAGTCGCAAGGTTTCCTGCAAACTTCTTGACCAAGTCTGTTTCTAGTCAAATAAAATACGAGTCGAACAGTCTTTCCTTCGACCACCGTTCTACGACCATCTTTTGGTCGTAAGATCATCTGTCGCTCCTTTCCCAAGTAGGTACTTTCACTTGAAGCTTGGGGGGGGCTAGATGACGAGGATCTAGAAATCCTCATTTAATTATTTATTCGTAATCCTTATTATGGATAATGCCGCTATTATATGGTTCCTGAGTATACCCTTTAATGTTCATAAGGAAGAACTTGAAGTCGTAAGATTATCTACGTCTACCTCATAGTCGTAAGTCCTTCTACGACCAGGTCAGTTATGACCACCCCATAGTCGTAAGTTCTTCTACGACTTGCACATGATCGTAAGTTCTTCTACGATCACTTAATGGTCGTAAGTCCTTCTACGACCAGGTCAGTTACGACCACCCTATAATCGATCGAGCTTACAGACAAGTAGACCCAATTGATTAGGGCATCTAAACAGTCAGTATACTCTATTATTCTCTAGAATAACTACACGATTAATCTCTTTGTCATGGTGATAACTACCTAGTGACATGGGAATGTTACTTCTCCAACAGTAATCTCCGGTAACTGCGGTATAATCTAAAGCATTGATACGCCTTTTGGGTGGAGAAATTATCGCTCACTTTGAGCACGCTATAAAAGGAGGAATCACCAGATGGCGAAGGAGAGAGAGAAGAAAGAGACGATCGGGAGTACAAGATATTGCATTTTAAGTCTTTGTTTTGATCTGCAACTAGCATGCTCAATATAGCCACACAAGAGTATGGTTGTTATTCTCCGGAGAAGGCCCGAACCTATATAAAAATCCCTGTGTCATTCTCTCTATGTGATTTAAATCTCGAAGACCTCCCGAATCAAACAATTATTACATAAGTTCCCCTTGAAGCAAAGTAAAGCTTGAGAATCCACCGAAGGCGAATGAAAATGATCCATGAATCAATAAGCATATCTGCATATATGATTAGAAGAACTTAAGTAGTTGATGCCCAAACCAACATTTGAGTGTAAGTATTCCATTTTTTCTGAAAGTACTAAGATGTACAAGGATCTCGAAATTGAATTATGATGATCCAGTATAAGGCAAAAGGTCACAAAATGTGTAACCATGTATCTGGTATACAAGAAAGTCGGACTAACATGTCAGAAGCTAGCTGGAATTCTCCTGCCTCCAAGAATTCAAGCATGGAATTTCCTAGGACCCAATCGAGATATAATTTCTTGAAAGGTGATTGTTGATCATTAGACAGAAATTTGCCGCTTCATTCTTGTTAATATCACCTAGTCTAGAGACCATCTAGCAGAGTGGTATACAATAAAGGTTGTATACGCCATAGTTGGTACAGTGTCGGACCGACAGAGCTGGTTAGTTTGCACGATGTGCCAGAAGAGTTAGTGCCAGACCGAGAATCCTGGTTTACCTCGTGTTAGCGACAGATTGTGTATAAAGCCTTGGATACTTGTTTAAATATCAGTACTATGTATCATTCTGAATTAGTGGACAGATTGAAAGAAGTAGTGGGTTTGTACCGTAACTCATAGTACAAGTTGGAAGAAGTAAATGTTGTGTGCAGAGTTCCCCTACAACACCTGATGTTAGCCAGGTTGCAGTTGTCAATATTTGAAGTCCTCTATGATTGACCGTGTGCGACAACGCTCATCTAGAAGCATATCAACTCACAAAGTATGTAGACTTTGTATTAAACATGAAGCAGAAGGTCGAGTGTCTTTAATTCAAATTGAATGCAAGTAGCTTGGTACAAGCAAAAAAGCTACGCAGATAATCACCATTGCAGTTATGTCTATCTTCAGGATTCCTGTTGAAGTTCAGTGTTAAGAAATTTATGACAGAGATGTGTTAGTCAGTTCAGGTTCCAAAGCTTAAAAGAAGAAGTAGCTTGTCAACAAGAGTTACCAGTTAGCAGCAGGAGTCCCTCGACTCTAAAGTGTTTTCAAGACCGCTCAAGGAGCTACCATCAGAAGCAAACGAGTTGCTAGAAGCCCTTTCCTACCAAGAGCCAGTTCGTCGAGTTTTTGTTGAAGTGAGAAGTTCAGCAAGAAGCAAGACATATGTTCTGTAAGTGTTCAAAAGAGTAGCCTCGGCAAAGTCAAAGTAGTTTGAAAGCAAGTAGAGAAACCGAAGGTTGAGTTCCCTAACCTATTCCATAGCCAGCCTGAATCTCGGTGTCGAGATTCCTTTAAGCGGGGAGGTTTGTAACGTCCTAAAATTTGGCTTTTCAAAAATCTTTTGTAGTTCAGGTCCCTGAAAAATTTCACCAATTTTATTTGATTTAATAAAGCTTAAATGCGACTTTCTGAAATTAAAACAATTTAATCTGATTAAAGTAAACTTCAATTAAATCAAAACCATTTTTATTTGACTTCCTTGTGCTCAAAGGATTTCTTTTGTATTTTCTTGGATTTTTCTGAATTCAATTGCTATTTATTTTGCCCCATTTGGATTTCTAGCCTTTTTCTTAATTCCTAAATCAATTTCTAAATCCAGAAACCTTCGTGGGCCGAATTCCTTCAAGCCCACTTCGCCTTCTCTCTCATCTGGCCCAGCCACCGGCTTTCCCTGCCTCGCTCTGACCTGGGGCCCACCTGTCAGCCCAAGTTGTCGCCCCAACGCACGTGTGTGCGATGCGGACACGCCGCCACCACCCTTGGTGTCCGTGTCGAACCCTAGCCCGCCTCCCAAGGCTCTAGAAGCCTCTATACCATGCACCCTCTCTTCTCCTCGCTTTGCCGTGCTCCATGCCCTAGCTGCCTCCGTCGAGACGCCGCCAAGCGCCGTCATCGGGGTCATCCTCTCTGCGCCCGACGCTGACATTGCCGCACCATTCCTCCATCGAAGAATCCCCTTGGGATGACCCGACCGTGTCACCACAACCGCCTCGTCCTCCTCCTCAATGTGCGACCACTGGTGGAAACTCCCAAACCTTCGTTCGCCATCGCCCACTTCTTCTTCTTCGTCGTCAGCCGTGCCCGCGACACTCGAACAAGTTTAATCCCGTTTCCCACTTGCTCGGTGAGTCCCTCATGATTAGATTCACGTCATCATGTGTTCCTAGTTCTGATATATATTTTCCCTCTCTTGTTGTCAAGTTTCATCCATTGTGCACCGTGTGATTCTTCCCTTCTCTTTCCTCTCCGGTCGCTGCCTTTCACCGGCCAATTGTGCCACCTCTAGTGATCTCCACCGCGCATTGACCCCACCACTTTGTTTCCCGAGCCGCGTTCTACGTCACGCTCTCCTTTATTGATGAGGACATCCCTACTATGGATACAACCGCATCTACACACACAACTCATCCACAACCAATACAAGGACCTCTTATCCGAGATCGTACTCGCCAACTTAATTACCAGGTGAATTCGCTCCTATGTTTATATATTACTGAGAATAAACCGCTACCTAATGCAAGTGATTTAATTGTGCTTAGGAACATGGGAATGGACCAAGGAGAGGCTTGTAGAGTCATGGACAAGCATGGAAGATATAATGGAGGTAACCACATCACTTTGGGTTCATGTCAAGCAAGAGTTCGAGTTGGGCTCGTTCTGGATTCGAATTCGGACTACTGCGATAGTAATAAGTTCAAACGGTCATAACTTCTTCATACAGACTCCGTTTGGGGCGATTCTAGACTTCATGGAAAGCTTATCAAGTCTACTTTCCAACGGATCAAATATCATCATCAAACTCCATTCGAGCCGACCACAATTGTCAAAAGAGTCCACATCAGTTTCTGAGTCCGAGTCAAAAGGGTGCTGCGCCACCTCCACTTGGGCCCATGGGCCTTGTAACCCAAGGGGCGTACATCCACTTCGCTGGCTGCCACCCCTGGCCGTCTCCTTTCACTAGAACTCAAATTTCATTTGATTAGTTTCTCCACTGTGAAAACTCTCGTTCTTCGCTTGTGTCGACTAGACCAACCGTAAATGACCTCTGCGGAATCCCACCTTTTTAACCCAATCATATATTTACAATTCAGATTGTGTTTTACCTCGTTCTTGCTTGTTCTTCGATTGCTTGCAGGAATTGATCCTCGTGATCAGGTCAACCGGGTCTTTGGCACGATTGATAACGACTTGGTGGTTAGTTCAGCGATTGCTTGGTTCGTGTGTGCTGCGTTCATAGCCTGGATCGTGAGAGTTGACCTTCATCCAATCAGAATTTACCCCTCTCATCGAAAGATCGGGACAACAGGGAGCATCATTTATATCCCCGGAGCATCGTTCGAATTGCATCGCCGTCATGGCCGAGCATGTGCCGCCGCTTCTTTGCTTATCGCAGGTGATTGGCGTCGACCCTCTTTGTTGCGTCCACGCCACCAAGATCGCCTTCGCCCCCTCCTTCCGTTTTGCTACTACATTGCCTCCACCGTCAACCAAAACGCTGACAACCACCTTGTACCCGAGCACCGCCGTATAGACCGTGACGTGACCTTCTTCGTCAGCCGCCACCTTATCCCATTGTTCTCCATGTCTGCCTCGTAACGACCGTGTGGCAGCCACCTCGCTAGACGATTTTTTTTTCCACTACATGTCAGCCATGTTGTCACCTCATCACCTACCACATCCCTGCCACCTCACCTCCATCGCTGACATGTCAGCATCATCACCGCCCACGTGTCCTCTACCCGATCCAAGCCCTAGATCCATCTTAGTTACATGCGGGCCCATTAGTCAATCAAGTCCACCGTGGACTAGTATATCTCTGTGGACTTGGTCCATAGACCAATGGCCCACATGTCAACCCCTAATCCTATTTTTTGGAATTATTATAATTCTTAAAAATCCATAAATATCAGTAGGTCCCACATGTCATACACTAATCCATTTTCCAATATTCCCGAAATAAAATATTCTAAGAATATTCTGTGGACCCCACCTGTCAGTTTCTCTCTCCCTTTCTTTTTCAACATTTTCCTTTCCGATCAAACTTCCGAGAGCATATTCTTTTTTCTTACGAACTCCGTTTGAACTCAGTCAAGTTTCTTGTGGATTTCATGGGGATATGCTCCAGATCTTAGGATGATGTGACAATTGGCAATGGCGTTTACGGTTTGTCGTTTCACGCGTTTTCGACAAAGCTACAGGTATTCTGGACAGGGGCGGTCCGACCGGTCTTTGCACGGCCGTTCCGACGGGTCCCAATCGGTCGGACCGGCCATGTGGGGCGGTCGGACCGGTGATGACCAAAGTGGTCAAAATGAGCTGGGCCAAAAATAGGTGTTGTAGGCAAGTGAGGGGATCCCAATGCACTTGGTCTCATGATTTTTGGAGTCTCCAATGAAAAGCTCTATTGGATTTAAGTTTCGGAAGGTTTGGTTTTTGGGAGCTTGAATTTCGGCTAAGTCTAAGGCGGTCGACCGCTCACGGGAGCGGTCCGACCGCCATGGGCGGTCCGACCGGCCACCGAGCGGTCGGACCGTGAATTACTTGAACGTCGGCCAACTTCGTGGCGATGTTGTTTTGTTAGATCAAAGTCATTGGTTTCATGGCATATGATTTGCATGATGCATGTTTTGACTAACATGGGTCAAGTTGTGAAGAACTTGTTCCCGAATCGTGTTTTCTTGTGCGTGGTTGTGCAGTAGCTTGGTGGTCAACGACGGTCAACGGCAAGGAGAATCGGGACTAGACGTGAAGAGTTGAGGTCCGAACGATCGACGATGCGGGTGAGGTCAACGACTCAAGCGTGACACAAGATGGACAAGGGTGACCTATTGGCGAATCCATGATGCATGGTGAAGCGGTTTAGGTCAAAAGGTTAAAGACGGCGCTTATGCGAAGCGTGCGTGTGTGACCCGTTTGTTAGTGGGCCTTAACGGAGCCCAATTAAGTCAAACCCTAAGAGTTTTAGGCCTCCACTATAAATAGGAGGAGATGGTGGTGCACTCTCTCTCTCTCGCCTTTTGATGTTTCAAAACCCTAATTGTCTTTAGGGAGTTGAGGTGGAGGCTAGGGCTCTTGATGGTTTGTGGTGAATTTCGTGATCCTTGATTGTCTCTTCGATCCATGATGGTGTGGATGTAACCCACTTCAATCACGAAATCAATCTATGCAAGGTTTGCTTGAGATAAGTCTCTTTTCGTTCTTGCTTTCAATTTGGTGATTTTAGGGCTTTCTTTGATCCACGAGTTCGTGATTGATTCTTTCACGTGAATTAGCTTGCTGTGATATGTGTGAATCTATCTAGCATCATCTTGATCATCAATCTCTCACGAACAAGCTTTAGGATCAAGTTTTCGTTCTTGCCTGGTTTTAGACCTTCGTTAATCAATTGACAATTGCTCAAGATCGTTCCAAGAATTATCATAATATTCGATTGGAATAGGTCCTCAATAGCATATAGAAGGTGTGTGCAAAGTTTCATAAAGATTGGAGTTGAGAATCAAAAGTTTCACCTAATTGCAACTTCGTCATCGGGCTGATTTTATCGTTGTAGATCGGTTCGAATCGGCCGGTCAGATCGCCATCATCACCGGTCGACCGATTTTGAGCGGTCCGACCGCCAAAGACAACGCCGGTCGATCCGCCCGGCAATCGGTCCGACCGGTTGAGTATAACGGTCGCATCTTTGTCTTTGTGAGTCTTGGTAATCTTAGTTGATTTTGTTATATTGCTTAGGGTTTAATTGGATTCAATACTAGTCTTCCGCAGATCGGTATATTGATCTTCATAGCTTCCTAATAGCTACCGGAGTTAATTTGTATTGAGTTCATAATTTGTGAAAAAGTGAGCGTGCTCCTATTCACCCCCTCTAGTCGCCTTTACGGTCCAACAAGTGGTATCGAGCCCTGTTAGTTCAATCTTGATCTTAACCGTCACCGAACTTTGGCGATGGATAAGTTTTCTACTAAACCGCATATCTTCGATGGGCACGACTATGCCTATTGGAAGAATCGTATGCGCGTCTTTCTTGAGAGCGAGGACAAGCTATTTGGGATGTTGTTAGAGCCCATTGTTATTCCCGAAATTGCTACACACGCTTCGCAACTCTTTTGGCTAACAACAATAAGGCTAAGAATCTTTTATATGGTGCACTTGGTAGACAAGAATATGATAGAATTTGCAATCTTTCAATCACAAGATGAAATTTGGAACACTCTCGAAACATATCATGAGGGTTCGTCCCAAATCAAAAGGTGCGCCAAATCTGCTTTACAAGCGTGAGTACAATAAATTCGAGATGCGTCTGGAGAGAGCATCGATGACATTTTCAATCGCTTTAATAAAGTAATTAATCAAATGAAAGTCGTTGATATTGAATATTCTCAATCGAAAATGCCACCCATCTCTTGGCCGCAATCAACACCAAGGAGTGGGAGATGAAAGCTCTTGCTATAGAAGAAAATGTTGATCTTTCAAGTCTTACTTTAGAATTGCTTTATAGTAAACTCAAGACTCATGAAATTAAAAGAGTTGATCATCCTAAGAAAGATAATTTAGCTTTGGTAGCAGATCCTCTCAAAAGGCTTTTGATGACTCTTGTGAATCTTCTTCGGATTTTCATTTGCTTGTTTATCTGCTATTCATGAAGAGGAGCTTGAAAGTATTCTCAAATGAGTTAGCTCTTCTAGCTAAGAAATTCACACGGCCTACAATAATGTGAGAAACAAAAGAGAGGTGGTCCCAGAACATGCTATGAATGTGGTGAGCTCAATCATATCCGCAAATTGCCCCAAGTCGAAAGGTAAGAGCAATCATAAGGAAGGAAAGCCACTTGGAAGAAGCCTCCTTTCAACAAATCAAGGTATGAGGCAAATAAGCTTGTGAAGGTCGCTCACCGGGTCCTTGCCGCTTTTGAGGATCAATCCTTGAGCGATGTGGATACCGGAGTGAGGAGGACAAGGAGGAGGAGATCCCTCAAGGTAAAAAGAAAGGAAGGCCAAAGATTTCACGGCATGTGCTTCATGGTGACACGGACGACATTGATGATAATGAGGTATCTTTTTCTTATGATGAGCTTTCGCTAAATATGATTCTATAGTTGAGCAATTGCTTAGTCAAGATGAAGCGCTTGAATTTGTTATGACAAAAATAAGAAATTAGAGTCAAAATTAGCAAACCGAAAGTAGAGCTTAAAACTGCTAAGACTCTTGAACTCGATGAATGTTTATCTTGTCATGCTATGCATTCGAAATTACCAAGTTACAATCAGCTCATAATATTTGTGTACAACAACTTGAGAATGCTAAATCTGAACTAAATGAAATTAAAAGTGCTCCTTGTGAAAAATGTTTAGAATCTAGTAAATTGATTGCTTTTGATGTTTTTGATTCTAGCCCTTGCACTTCATGCTTAGAAAAGAACGTGAAATCAAAGATATCTTAGAAGCTGCTAGAGTCAAATATGCTAAGCTTAAGGACAATATTGAAAATACTACTTGTGCTTCATGTTCCACTCTTAAGCTTGAAATTGCTTTGTATAAGGAAAAATCTATGGATAAAACTTGTGATTCTTGTGTCAACTTGAGAAAAGAAAATGCTTACCTTCATGATACATTAGAGAAATTTTCTAAAGGTAAGAAACAATTAAACATGATTCTTGACAAGTCTAAAACTCCTTATAAGAAGCAAGGTTTAGGATTCAATTCTTTTCAAGACAATTCGAACCCAAAAGTCATTCAAGTCTTGGAAAAGGTTTAATTGAATTCAAAACCCAACCTTGCAAAAACATCTTTTAAATCTGCAGGTTTTGCCCAACCTTGTATTAATTCAAATGGTGCTTCTTCTAGTGGTACCAAGTACCATTGCACTTATTGCAAAAAAGGTGGACATTTGATTGAATACTGTTGGCGTAGGTTGAAAAATGATAGGAAAAATTTTGATAGAATTTCATTCATGCAACCTAGAGCTTCTATGAGACATGGTAACACTGAAAAGAATAAACCTGGATTAGGATTTTTATCTCATGCAAATCATTATGTTTCTAGACATCCTAATTCTAATGTGTATCAGACTGGCGGTCTGACCGCTGGTGCTCACCGGTCTGACCGTTTTGGTCACCTATCGACCGCCAAAGACAAAGCGGCCGACCGCCCATGGACAGTTCAAGTCTCATTTTAATTTGAACATTGCTCATAACCAAATGTTAAATGAAATCAAGGATAGTACTTCTGGTTTGTATACTCCTTGACGGCGTGTCTCAAGATCGATTCCTAAATCTTGTTTATCTAATCCCAGTATTGAGACACATCGTTCTTTTGCTCCTTGATTTTTAGGATTACCGGAAAGGGAAGAACACGTGGTTCGTTGACTCGGATGTTCACGCCACATGACCGGAACTCAAAATGGTTCACCTCTTTCACGCGAGCAACAGGTGATGACTTCATCACCTTTGGAGATGATACACAAGGGCTAATTGAAGGAACAGGATCAATTAGGGTAAACAACAAATTCATTCTAAAGGATGTCGCTCTTGTGGACAAGCTTAGGTATAATCTCCTTTCGCTTCTCGACTTCTTGATGATGGGTATGAGACTGCTTTTAAGAAAAATGCTTGTCGTGTGCTTGATTCTACCGGTGAGCTTGTGTTTGGAATCTCTAGAGTTGGTAGAATTTTGGAGTGATTTTTGTAATCTCTTGCCGGATCTCTTAAATGTTTGCTTACATCTTCTTCTCGATTTTTGGCTTTGGCATCGACGTTTGGGGCACATTGGTTTTGATCATTTGACGCGAGTTAGCAACCTTGATCTCATGAGAGGTTTGCCTAAGCTCAAAGTCACAAAGATGTCAGATGTGCGCCTTGTAGGCATGGCAAACAAGTTGTCGCCTCACACCCTTCAGGACTATGGTTATGACCGACGGACCGTGACAGCTTGCTTCATATGGATACCGTTGGTCCCGCTAGAGTCCGGCCGACAGGTGGAAAATGGTATATTCTAGTCATAGTCGATGATCTTTCAAGATATACTTGGGTGTTCTTTCTTACTTCAAAGGATGAAGCTTTTGGTTATTTTCATGATCTTGTTCTTCGTTTGGCTTCTGAGCTTCCTGGTGCTTTGAGAGCGATTCGCAGTGATAATAGCACGGAGTTCAAAAATGCTTCTTTTGCTTCTTTTTGTGCTGAGCGTGGTATTGAGCATCAGTTCTCCTCTCCACACGTCCCTCAACAAAATGGCGTGGTGGAAAGGAAGAATAGGACCTTGGTCGAAATGGCTAGGACGATGCTAGATGAGTATAGCACACCTAGGAGATTTTGGGCGAAGCTATTACTCTTCTTGCCATATTGCCAATCGTGTCTTTTTGAGACCTTCTTTAGGCAAGACTCCTTATGAGCTTCGCTTTGGTAGAAAACCCTCTGTTTCGCATTTTCGAGTTTTGGATCAAAATGTTTTATTCTTAAGACAGCAATTTAGATAAATTTGAATCAAGAACTTTTGATGGGGTATTTTGGGTTATCCCGCTCATTCGAGGGGTTTTCGAGTTTTTAATATCGAGACTAACATTATTCAGAGACTTGTAATGTCACTTTTGATGAGACTAGCCCAGAGCTAGATCAATTGCTGAGATGATTTACAGTGATGAGAGTATTTTGTGGAGGAAGATGAGGAAGCTAATGTCATTCCCTCATCTGCTTTCACCGGCGCCCATATTGATACAAGAACTGCCACGCCTACTTCACCTTCGCTTGAGGCTCTCGTTGCATCATCATCATCAGCTAGCACTCATGAGGTCGAAGAAACGACATCTCACCCGGCGCCCACTTCGCATTCAGAGACAAAGATCCTCCTAATGATAATAGGTAATCTACATGAGCGAGTCACTCGCTCTGTATAATGATCCAAATCTCTACTCTCATTCGGCTTTTGTTGCTTCTTTTGAACCCCGCGATATATCACATGCTTTATCCGATTCTAGCTGGGTAAATGCCATGCATGAGGAGTTAGAGAATTTTGAAAGAAACAAAGTTTGGAACCTAGTAGAACCTCCTAGTGGTCATAATGTTATAGGAACCCGTTGGGTGTTTAAGAATAAACAAGGTGAGGATGGTTCGTGGTTAGAAATAAGGCCGATTGGTAGCTCGTGGTTTCACCAAGTTGAGGGGTTAGATTTTGATGAGACATTTGCTCTGTTGCTAGACTAGAAGCCATTCGCATTCGCTTGCATTTGCTGCATCAAAAGGTTTTAAATTATATCGATGGATGTTAAAAGTGCCTTTTAAATGGTTTCATAGATGAGGAAGTGTATGTTAAGCAACCCCGGTTTTGAGGATCCTAAATATCCAAATCGTGTTTTCAAGCTATCTAAAGCATTGTATGGTCTTAAACAAGCCCCTAGAGCACGGTATGATAGACTTAAGACCTTCTTGCTTAAAAATAATTTTGAGATGGGTAAAGTGGATAAAGAAGTAAATGTTGTGTGCAGAGTTCCCCTACAACACCTGATGTTAGCCAGGTTGCAGTTGTCAATATTTGAAGTCCTCTATGATTGACCGTGTGCGACAACGCTCATCTAGAAGCATATCAACTCACAAAGTATGTAGACTTTGCATTAAACATGAAGCAGAAGGTCGAGTGTCTTTAATTCAAATTGAATGTAAGTAGCTTGGTACAAGCAAAAAAGCTATGCAGATAATCACCATTGCAGTTATGTCTATCTTCAGGATTCCTGTTGAAGTTCAGTGTTAAGAAATTTATGACAGAGATGTGTTAGTCAGTTCAGGTTCCAAAGCTTAAAAGAAGAAGTAGCTTGTCAACAAGAGTTACCAGTTAGCAGCAGGAGTCCCTCAACTCTAAAGTGTTTTCAAGACCGCTCAAGCAGCCACCATCAGAAGCAAACGAGTTGCTAGAAGCCCTTTCCTACCAAGAGCCAGTTCGTCGAGTTTTTGTTGAAGTGAGAAGTTCAGCAAGAAGCAAGACATATGTTCTGTAAGTGTTCAAAAGAGTAGCCTCGGCAAAGTCAAAGTAGTTTGAAAGCAAGTAGAGAAACCGAAGGTTGAGTTCCCTAACCTATTCCATAGCCAGCCTGAATCTCGGTGTCGAGATTCCTTTAAGGGGGAGGTTTGTAACGTCCTAAAATTTAGCTTTTCAAAAATCTTTTGTAGTTCAGGTCCCTGAAAAATTTCACCAATTTTATTTGATTTAATAAAGCTTAAATGCAACTTTCTGAAATTAAAACAATTTAATCTGATTAAAGTAAACTTCAATTAAATCAAAACCATTGTTATTTGACTTCCTTGTGCTCAAAGGATTTCTTTTGTATTTTCTTGGATTTTTCTGAATTCAATTGCTATTTATTTTGCCCCATTTGGATTTCTAGCCTTTTTCTTAATTCCTAAATCAATTTCTAAATCCAGAAACCTTCGTGGGCCGAATTCCTTCAAGCCCACTTAGCCTTCTCTCTCATCTGGCCCAGCCGCTGGCTTTCCCTGCCTCGCTCTGACCTGGGGCCCACCTATCAGCCCAAGTTGTCGCCCCAGCGCACGTGTGTGCGATGTGGACACGCCGCCACCACCCTTGGTGTCCATGTCGAACCCTAGCCCGCCTCCCAAGGCTCTAGAAGCCTCTATACCATGCACCCTCTCTTCTCCTCGCTTTGTCGTGCTCCATGCCCTAGCTACCTCCGCCGAGACGCCGCCAAGCGCCGTCGTCGGGGTCATCCTCTCTGCGCCCAACGCTGACATTGCCGCACCATTCCTCCATCGAAGAAGCCCCTTGGGATGACCCGACCGTGTCACCACAACCGCCTCGTCCTCCTCCTCCATGTGCGACCACTGGTGGAAACTCCCAAACCTTCGTTCGCCATCACCCACTTCTTCTTCTTCGTCGTCAGCCGTGCCCGCGACACTCGAACAAGTTTAAACCCGTTTCCCACTTGCTCGGTGAGTCCCTCATGATTAGATTCACGTCATCATGTGTTCCTAGTTCTGATATATATTTTCCCTCTCTTGTTGTCAAGTTTCATCCATTGTGCACCGTGTGATTCTTCCATTCTCTCTCCTCTCCAGTCGCTGCCTTTCACCGGCCAATTGTGCCACCTCCAGTGATCTCCACCGCGCATTGACCCCACCACTTTGTTTCCCGAGCCGCGTTCTACGTCACGCTCTCTTTTATTGATGAGGACATCCCTACTATGGATACAGCCGCATCTACACACACAACTCATCCACAACCAATACAAGGACCTCTTATCCGAGCTCGTACTCACCAACTTAATTACCAGGTGAATTCGCTCCTATGTTTATATATTACTGAGAATAAACCGCTACCTAATGCAAGTGATTTAATTATGCTCAGGAACGTGGGAATGGACCAAGGAGAGGATTGTGGAGTCATGGACAAGCATGGAAGACATAATGGAGGTCACCACGTCACTTTGGGTTCATGTCAAGCAAGAGTTCGAGTTGGGCTCGTTCTGGATTCGAATTCGGACTACTACGATAGTAATAAGTTCAAACGGTCATAACTTCCTCATACGGACTCCGTTTGGGACGATTCTAGACTTCATGGAAAGCTTATCAAGTCTAATTTCCAACAAATCCAATATCATCATCAAACACCATTCGAGCCGGCCACAATCGTCAAAAGAGTCCACATCAGTTTCTGAGTCCGAGTCAAAAGGGTGCTGCGCCACCTCCACTTGGGCCCATGGGCCTTGTAACCCAAGGGGCGTGCGTCCACTTCACTGGTTGCCACCCCTGGCCGTCTCCTTTCGCTAGAACTCGGATTTCATTTGATTAGTTTCTCCATTGTGAAAACTCTCGTTCTTCGCTTGTGTCGACTAGACCAACCGTAAATGACCTCTGCGGAATCCCACATTTTTAACCCAATCATATATTTACAATTCAGATTGTGTTTTACCTCGTTCTTGCTTGTTCTTCGATTTTTCTTGCAGGAATTGATCCTCGTGATCAGGTCAACCGGGTCTTTGGCACGATTGATAACGACTTGGTGGTTAGTTCAGCGATTGCTTGGTTCGTGTGTGCTGCGTTCGTAGCCTGGATCATGAGAGTTGACCGTCATCCAATCGGAATTTACCCCTCTCATCGAAAGATCGGGACAACAGGGAGCATCATTTATATCCCCGGAGCATCGTTCGAATTGCATCGCCGTCATGGTCGAGCATGCGCCGCCGCTTCTTTGCTTATCGCCGGTGATTGGTGTCGACCCTCTTTGCTGCGTTCACGTCACCAAGATCGCCTTCGCCCCCTCCTTCCGTTTTGCTACTACATTGCCTCCACCGTCAACCAAAGTGCCGACAACCACCTTGTACCCGAGCGCCACCGTCTAGACCGTGACGTGACCTTCCTCGTCAGCCGCCACCTTATCCCATTGTTCTCCATGTCTGCCTCGTAACGACCGTGTGGCAGCCACCTCGCTAGACGATTTTTTCCACTACATGTCAGCCATGTTGTCACCTCATCACCTACCACATCCCTGCCACCTCACCTCCATCGCTGACATGTCAGCATCATCACCGCCCACGTGTCCTCTACCCGATCCAAGCCCTAGATCCATCTTACTTACATGCGAGCCCATTAGTCAATCAAACGTTGGTCAACCCTAGCTTCATGAGATTGGTCCACCGTGGACTAGTATATCTCTGTGAACTTGGTCCATAGACCAATGGCCCACATGTTAACCCCTAATTCTATTTTTTGGAATTATTATAATTCTTAAAAATCCATAAATATCAGTAGGTCCCACGTGTCATACACTAATCCATTTTCCAATATTCCTGAAATATAATATTCTAAGAATATTCTGTGGACCCCATGTAACACCCCAGCCCAACACTGAGCCTAGAATGCCACCACACTACTCTTTAAACTAATAATTATCGACACACTATAAAAATTACAGCAAGGACAACAACAATAAACATATCCAAGGATCACAAACGAACATGCATAATTATGGTTCAAACGATAATAAATATCAAGTGGAATAAAACCAGATAACTAGTCCAAAATAGCATCAACCAATGAATCCAAATTAATAAAGCAAATAGTCTAGTCCAAGTGATGTCCTAAATTTTATTCAACCTCTAACATGTCCAAGAGTAATCCAATTGTGAATGAAAAGGGTTCTTATGGTAAATGATCATGTGTCGTCCATGTGCTCTACTCGCTCTCAATTACGGCATCCTCGAAGATCACCTAAAGACAACAATAGAGCAAGGGTGATTCCACGACTCAGCAAATACATCGATATACAACAAACAATAACCAATCAACAGCATTCGATAACTTCATTATCATCATAGATACTTTTATTAATATTCTCATGCAGTTATCGTCTCTTTGTTTAACACACAATAATCTCATTTATGAATGCAACTCTATTCTACATGTCCACATGCACTTCTTTCGCGTATACCGGTATAGCATGAGTGAATGCTCGCGACAACATTCACTCTCAAGCCCGTTCCTCCTTAAGGATCGGGGACCTCCTCCACTCCCGTGGAGTTGTGATCAATCATGATCACCTTCTCTTATGCAAAGATGCTTATGAATGCAAACATGCAAACTCCATCATAAACATCATATCCAACTTTTCATCATGCTTGTCAACAAAGATATAAACATACCAATTCATTGTTTGCAATTAAACCAAATAAAAGCACAACAATAATGGTAATAGAAGATAAAGAAAACAGTGATCGATCATTGATCGCTGTCTACCATGCACTTGCCTTTACTAGCAGCGACGCACGATTTGGCTAGAAGACGGCAACAAACACGACGCCTCTCCTACATTAAATACACACATTTCAATACAAGCTACAGCATCATAAGAACAACAATCAATCGACATCGCTCCTACACGTCCCCAAATATACCACGATACGCCGGTACCGAATAGTTACCTATTGCTGACTTAGTACTAAAACGAATGTAACTTTTGACTCGAAAGTCCGATCACAACAAACCACCCCATTCTGGATTCTTTATAAAATTATCCACAATTTCTTAGATTACAAAGACTTCTAATTAAATCATCTAACCCTCCGTATTTAGCCCAGAAAGCCGATCTGTCCGCTTCGGAACAGCAGTCTTACTAAATTCATAACTTTTGTTTTACTCAACCAAAATTCGCGTTCTCAGATTCTACAGAACCATTGGAAAATTATCTACAACTTTCATGTAGATCAAAAACTCTAATTAGGCTATTTACTATTTTTAATAACCGATCTACCAAAACAGCGACGAAAGGCGACAACCGTAAAAACAGCAGTCTTCCAAAAACATAACTCGAATTATACTTGTCCGATTGACATAATAAAATATGCTATAGAAAGATATCGAAATTATCTACAATTAACTAGTAGATGCGATTTCCAAAATTCGCCATTACGATAACCGAATAAATCGTACAACGGACAGCAGGTTAACCAAATTCATTAATCGGCATCTCGTCTACAAATTAAAGAATCCTCTCTAATTAATCTAAATTATAATCTCTAATTGCTGCATGCAACTAACCTTGTGAATTAGCCACCATGTACTTGCGGCGGCAAAGAAAAAAAACAAGGAAATCAAGAAGACAAAGAACGCGGCGTCCCACATCGCAGTCGGTCGGCAGCGGCAAGACGGCGGCATTAGCGGCGCCGCAATCCACGCGCGTTGGCTCGGCAAGCAGCAACCTGCGCAGCAGAGGGCGGCAGCGATCCACGCGGACCGGCTTCCAATGCGACTTGGCTGCGCAGACGACAGATGAAGCGCCGCAGCGGCGGTCGATCCGCAGCGCCGCAGTGCGGCGTCGGTGGCTTGGTTGGAGAATTCAGCGCAGCAACTCATGCACAAAGAATGAAGCGCAGAAGAGCGGCAGATCACGCGCAGAAGAAAAACTGACGGCGGCGGGGGCACGTGAAGGCAAAGCAGTAGCAGCAAACAAGCAACCAAGCCGAAAAGAAAAAATGCTGGCGGTACTGGGAAAAAACAGAAGAAAAGAATTGGCTAGGGTTTCCTAGAAAATCCACAAATCTATTTATAGCTCACAAAAAAAATCCGAAAATTCTATTTTCATAAATCCCTTTTATTTAATTACGCAAAACCCTAAATTCTTTAATTACTTAACTTATTATTTTTATTGCTATTAATATGATTTTCAGAATATTACACCCCACCTGTCAGTTTCTCTCTCCCTTTCTTTTTCAACATTTTCCTTTCCGATCAAACTTCCGAGAGCCTATTCTTTTTTCTTACGAACTCCGTTTGAACTCAGTCAAGTTTCTAAATTCATATAAATTCAATATCTACCTTCAAATACCATTCAATTTCATTTTGGTGTTTATTTTATTTGTATTTTTTTTTTTGTTTGTTTTGCACTTTCTTTCTCGTTAGACGTTGAAGTCCTAGAATCGTCCGAATGAGCTTAAGGTCAAGGAAGTAGAAGATCAAAGATAAATAAGAACATAATTGTTGTAGGAAGGCAAGTTGTACCTTTGACCATGTTGAACCTAGTTTTTCCAAAATTACTTTGATTCAAATTACTAATTCTACTTTAAGTATTTATTTAAATATTTTGGGATTAGTTATACACCCATTTGATTATATCCATCTTGTATATTGTATTATCATGATCTTTTGTCACCCTAGATTGGTTGATTAATAGTTGGTAATATCATAGCACCAACGTGGGTTGTTTAGATACGAATAGTATGCTTAGCCATGCAACAGGTCAATTATATCATTTGAGTTGTAAATATAAACTTGACTAAGTTATTATGGAACTTGTGTAAAACTGTGTGCAATATGTTATTACTCGTTGATGACATGTGTTGCGCTTAACCAACAGGGTAGGGAAAGATTTAGACTGAGGCGAGTGGATGAAACTATGTGATTGAGAAAATATAAATATAGTTACTTAGTTAGAATTTGGCAGCCTTGCCTTGGTCAATTAAGGACTTAACTTTGTGTGCCATTGAACTGAGCTACAACTGTATCACAACTTGCTTGATGGGACATGCTTAACTTACTAAGTTATAGAATCTTGACATTGACTACTCTGGCATGTAGGATAGATTGTGTGCTAGGGTGGAGGGTGCGTACCGCTATGGTAGGGTCATACTTATGAGCGGTTCGCCATCTTTATGTCCAACGGTGTGTGTCGTATCAAGCGCTGTATTAGGGTTGGTATGGCGGTAAAGCACAACGGGAGGGTCAATCGTCTAATGTAGTTTCAGAAAGCTTTTGTTGTGATTATCTCTGATTTAGTTGATTGCATCGTGTGGGTAAAGTGTACTACCTGCATAGTATTAAATAATCTATTCAAATAGGCATGTCCGTGGTCATGGATATGCTCGGGGATTTCACACTAGGGGTAGATTTTCATAAAACAATTGGGAGTAAACTTATGAGTAAACTTATTCAGCTGTGTGAAAGAAAATGAATAGGTTATGAAAGCTTTGTGAAAATATTTGTTAAAATTGTTATTGTTTATTTGTTTTGAATTACGCTTTCAATGTATTATTTGTATTCAATTGCAAATGTTGTTTATTACAAAATAGCAACATAAGTCATTTCCTTTAGAATAAACCACCATCTATAATTGTATTTTGTGGTGCGACTTGCTGAGTACTCTATGTACTCATTCTTGCTATATGAAATGTTATTCAATTGAGAAGGCTACATCGGATCATTGTCGGTCAATAAGGTCTACTTTAAGGATCGTGGAGAACTAGATCGCGCTTCCCCAGTCGATTGTCGTGGGCATATGGATAGGCTTCAGTGAAGTTATTCTGTTACCTTCTGCTATAACTTAATTGAGCTATTCGTCTTCTAGGGTATTAATTGAAGCTTTGACCTTAAGGTCGTTACTCTATAGTTATTGTTATTTTGCTATTTATTAGTTATTTTTGCATATGAAATGATATTTCATCGATGTTACCACTGTGTGCATTAGCGTGATTCTGGACTAGTGCAGTATACACAGAGAGTCCAGATTTGCATATTTAGATCCTGATATGTGCCGAGGGTGGACCCAAGCATGGCCTAGACTATCGTGCACGTTCCGGTATATGAACAGTGCAGACCGTGCAGTGCCTTGGCCGGGCTAACAGTGCTGTACCTCGGACCGGCCTGGCCGGCACGACCCATCTAACCACCCCTAGCTAAAATCGCTAGCAGTATAAAAGTACTTTTGTGATTAATTCCATTATTGTCATTTTCATATGACCAACCTATACACTTTACGATATATTAGTAGTTAAATCTAAAAAGTTTGATCGCACTTTATTACGACGATCTACATTTGGAGCGATGCTTAGTATAAAAGAAGATGCACATATATAGAACTAAATATTTCTAACAATGACAATTTTTTGGTCCCAAAGTATGTTATTGCAGATAACTCTACTCGACTTAGTATTATTTAACTGTAGTACTTTTGTACGTTGGCAGACTTGAAAATATTCACATGCATTTCCCAATGTAAGTATTGAACACATGAGCCTATACTTATTAGACTATAGCATGGGGAACTTATAAAATAACAGGCAAAAGAAACAAAATTACTACACAATTTCACAGTACATTTGGAATCTGTCAGACAATAGGTACAGTACCTCCCCCCTCTTTTATTTCCGGCTTATTTTGTGGGCTCTAGTGTTCTACTAGCTTCTGTAGCTTTTGCTTTTTTGCCTGTCAGGCCATATATGGGAATGCATGCATGAGATCAGAGCTATAACTGTTGGGCAATAGAGGCAAAAGGAGATAGTGTTTAAAATAATTCTCTTTTGATTTGTTTAGTTTTTTTCAGGTGCTCAACTGTTTATTAGTGTTATGATCTCTGACCCTTGCTACTACTCGACCGCCCTCTTCTGTCAGGCGTTAACTTAGCTCTCCTCGTGATCTGCTCTTAGCCATTGTTTTCTTCTTTGTTTTGCGTTTGCCTTTGTTTGGCAATTCATGCAAACACTATATCTTCTGAATTAGTAGGCTAACATTTTTAGAGGTGGGGAACAAGTGATGGGTTGAAATCCCAGATAATTAAAGCGAACAAGCGACACAAATAACTCACGATCAATCTGTGGTTGGTGGGGATTGAACTATAGTGATTAACCAGAGAGACAAGGAACAACACTACTAACTTTAGTGTTCCTCTACTGCCGCCGATCTTGTTTGACCTATATATAGGAAGATTTTAAGAACAAACAAGTGTTATGTTCTAATCCATTGTCCGCACTTCCTCAACAATTTAAGTTGGTTATTTTTGTTACAAAAAAAGCTCAGTTATAAGTTGGTTGGCGCGTAAAACTTAATTTGAGGCTGCGTAGAACCTAATTATTTAATAATTGGAATCACAATATACATCATCTATAAAAAAAATCTTAAAATTATACTCTTAACCCAAGTATTCCCCCTCTTCTAGAGTGCAATTAATATACAGGCCACTACTGAAGTTGAACTTTTGACCAAGCTAGCTTGAACAGAACAAATAGCTGAGGTTGATAATGTGAATGTGACAAGCTACTAGCGGCGTGAGGAGAAAAGGTTATGAATAGTTTGCCTTACACTCACTGGGGAGGGAATGCTGCAAAATGCGTTCCAAAAGGGAGACAAGATATGGCCTAAGTCGGAAAGAGTTGCATTCAAAAGAAAATCGTATGCTTCCATGCTCTTCACTCCCGTGGACATGCACAAATATTAAAGGCCCCAACCAAAGGGTAAGTAGCCTAAATCCACCCTTGATTGGTGCTTTAATATTTGGGCAATTTACTATTTGGGAGAGCATAGATCAAGTTACATACATGCCTAACTAGCACTAGTTTCCAACGCGGATCAATCATGACGTTCGTACTTGTTAGTGTGATCCTAATTTTATACTTTTGACAAATAGTTGAGGGGTGCATATCTTTTCAAATAGTTATCTAAGCAACTTAGTCCTATAGTTCATAAAAAATATGTCGTTTGGAATATTGACGCGGGCACAAAAAGAAATTTTAACCACTCATTTCTATTGTAATGTATTTATAGAACCCAATAAAATTATAATATTATGATAGTATTTTTCATGATGAATCTACATGTATGATTTTCATATATCCAATCTAAATATTTAAAAAGGTATCGATAGCTAAAATTTTAAAACTAACTGTTCCTATCCCAAAACGATATGTTTTTATGAACTAGAGGGAGTATTATCTATGTACTTCATTGGGACAGTTTGATCTTTATCGATTTTAATTGAACTTCAGATATATAGGACTTGAAACATAAACAAGAGGTTTTCTCTTGTGCTCGAAATTGCAATTTTCATTCAATTAATACTTGCAATTAAATATACATAGAAATAGTAGTCGGACAACTTATTAAGTTGTCTGGTTGTTATTTTCATTAGGAAAAGGAGATAAATACTATTGCAAATGACTTGGTTTTGAAAAATGACATCTTTGTGAGGCTGGTATGTGGATCCCAGTCCCATATATCAGTGAAACATCCAATGATATTATTCAAACTACAAAACTTTGCATCAAATTGTTTTTTTTTTGGGCAAATTATGGTTTCCAACCAGTTAACCTCTAAACAAATACAAGCGTTCCCCTGGACAATCATCATTATTATTTTTGCATGTAGTATGACCTGATGGTTGCATTATAATGGTTCTCCCTACACTTTAACCCTTTAGCTCCATCCATATGATGGAATGTAAATGGGCCTTTAGGGTTTGCATGATGGAGCTAGGGAGATACCTCCATACATGAGTTGTCTTATCACATGTAATGCCATGTGGGGCCCGCATGCATGGCGATCTACTACGTGACACAAAGGCACACATATTATTGCACCCAAGTCCTAAGAAAGGCAGACACATAGCCCTTTTCGCTAGGATTTTTATTTATATTAAACAGAGTGTGTGTATATATATATATATATATATATATATATATATATGTATATGTATGTATGTATAGAACTATAGGACAATGTCGATCCCTGCTCCTTTTTAGATAGTATATGATACTACGACGCATGGTATCTATCTATTCGTGCATAATTTTTTTTGAGAGATATCCCATGCATAGTAAGGGCGAATGGCATGGCAATGCATCTCATTCTATTTCCCAAACCAAATAAGACGATATCGAAATGGTTTAATCAAAATACCAACCGTTTTCTCAAACTAAACACATGCACAGCAAACCATTGATCTGAGCCGTCTGTTAAGTGTGAATTTTCGAACGAGCGGGTTAAATGCCATGTGTTTGCCGACTTTTCCTCTCTTTTTTTTAAAAAAACATTAATTTAACGCAACTTGCAGTACTAGGGAGTCATATTACTTGAATAGACTTTGACCATGCTGTGGAGCCATATATAAGAAATGGGCCCGTTTTCTGGTTATAAATGCGCATATGCATGTTTGCTTTGTCCTGTGCCACATGCTATACAAGCCTACAATGACATCTCATATCCTAATGGAGTAGTAACTTCTGACATTAAAAAAGAAAAGGCAGGGCAAATATTCTAAACCGTCCAATTAATGACCAAACAGTCAAAGATAGGAGTGATGCATGTGTATATATGCCCTATGCATAAATGCAAGCGAATAGATGAAAACTGCAAAGCCTCTTTAAGTCCTGAAGCTGTCCCAACCCCCCCTGCATGAAAGGGACTGGAGCATGGAGGAAAAGAATCTCCATTAATCATGGTTGCTTTCCTTTTCCAATTAGCATTGGCCTTTGGTTCCAGGTTCAGACTTGAGTCTTGAGATCTGAATGTGATGTGTGTGGGAGGCAAGGCATGCAGTGGCACTGCTCCAAGCAAAAGTGCTTGCATGGGTTGTAGCTGCTGGCTGCTGGCCATTTGCCATCATCACCTTAATCAAAGTTGGGTGAGGGGATCGAGTGGGTGCATGGATCCCTAGTTCCATTCCATTATTCTACCAATCTTGGATCCTTTGTGAGTTGTGACACAACTGGCACTTGACTGCATGCTCACATTTGTATGAGCAGGGCATGTGGTTTGGGGTTTCAAGGTCATATATATATATATATATATATAGCTCATCAGTGTATTCCTTAAGCTCCACATGAATATGTCAACATGGTTTTATAGTGTCACAGATTAAGGTTTAAATCTTTGTCAGTTGGAGTTCAGACTCTTATCATCCATGTTAGGGCAGTGCTAAAAGGAGCAGTACTGATCGATATTAGTCAGAGGCAATGCCGGAATATAATCGGTATGGTTTGCCACAAACAATGACACTGGAGAGCATCTCATGGATAATCTTAAGGATTCAGCTGAGCTCCTAACCTTGTGAAGCACTCATTATTCCTCTAGACCTCCCTACGTAATCATGTGCCAAAGAATATGTGTCTTAGGATGTTTCCCTCTGCAGATGCAAGCAATTGAGAAAAGTCTTGAGCTCAAACTTAAAAAAAAGGGGAAAAAAGAGGGGGAAATTGTTAGGCCATGCTCAATTTTTCTCTCTCTCTCTCTCTCTCTCTCTCTTTGTTGACAAAACTGAGAGGAAGCCAAACAGAAAAATTGGCACTTTTATAACAACACTGGGCCCTTTATTTTTATTTTTTGAGAAAAAAGGTGCTCCATTCAAAGAGCTAGCATCATACTATATATGCACTCTTATTGCAGCCACTGTTTCTCTTGATTTGTAGCTCTACCTCAACAAGTGCAAAAGTCCAAGGATGGGCCAGAGTGGATGGCCAAGAACTAGCAAGCATGCTGAAAGGAGATGTGAAATAGTACTGATACCTCCCAATTAGCAACAGCCTTTCCTCTTTGGCCCCTTCTTCTTCCCTCCCCTCCCCTCCCTCTCTCTCTCTCTCTCTCTCTCTCTGGCCCTTTCTTCTTCCCTACATCATTCATGAGAACATCGTATTGACCGACATCTCTCTTTTTTGTCTGCAGCTGTTGACCACCCCCATTCAAATTAAAGAAAACAACCTATCCAGCTATCTGTCAATATCATATCACCACCAAGTTGCGATGCAGCACACTTCACTCATATATATTTGCATACCCCCCCTATGCATTTCCTCTGTTTACAAAACTAACCCTCTACAACACTGTACCGAACTGTACCTGCAGGGCTTGGTGTACATGTACCACGTGATATGGACTCGTAGATACGCCACGAACCCTCTTTCTGTTTGCAAGAAGCTATGTGACAATTGGCCATGCTAACACTCCATTGGTTGCAATTGCAATACACATTTATTTGGTTTTTTTTTCCTACACTGATTGTATATACGAAAATGACTAGAGTTAGACAATGCAATAATGATGTAATTCCAATACACTAGTAGCATTGTACATCAGAAGGCTTTTATATTGTTGCTTGTATATATATGTGCACAATAATTGGAGTGTATACAAGAAAGTCAAGGGCTAGCTAGACACTCGTATCAATAGAACTAGTTATGGAGATCTTGCACTATGGACTGAAATTATAACCGTGCATGGAGACATATTGACATCTCCATATATATTTCCAACCGTTTGTACGTATATATGCAAGTAAATATAAGTAGATACAAGATCTCAGTCATGCTGTTAATGTAGCAGACACATAAGTGGAATGGTGTACGTATGTCACTGTATTGAAGTGGCCTTTGTATTTAAACCAATACAGGCTTGAACATGTTACGTATGGCCTTCTCCTTGCACTTTTGCCATGAGAGATCAACATCAAGGAATAGTTAACACACTATGGCTGTATGCCATATACTAGCTCCCTCCTGTCCAAGATCCACCCTCTCTCTCTCTCTTTCCTCTTCTCTTCCCTGAATTATTATTTTCTTCCCACTGCAGCAGTAGACTACCACTAGTGGTCAGCTGCAGGGCTAGAGGAGTAGTAGTAGTAGTGTACTAGTATAAATTTCACACAAGCAGAGACTTGAATTGCTTTTTCAAAAAAGAAAGTATATTTTTTTTAGATGGAAAGAAAGTAGAGTTGAATTAGTCGGCATGGCATTTTATTGAGGGCCTGCACAGAGCTACAACTACTGTTAGTGAAGTGACTAGTTGTGCAGTGGAGTATTTGCAATGCATGCCTCTGCTAGAACTAGTACAACAAAAGTATCCTCCACTGCATACCTACACCCATACATACCACACAGCAATAGTACTATACACACCATCCAGTTTTTAGCAAAATTGGCATTGTTACGAGATAAAAATAGTAAAACTAGCTCTCAATAAGCGAATTAGCAAAAATAACACTGTAGATGTGTCGGCAGACGATACATACCCTTTACCGTGCCCCCACCGCCCGGTGGCCAAGCCTGCTCCACAAAAGGGGCGCAACAGAGGGGATCCGAGCGAACGGGAGCGCACGACGTGTGGATTTGGGCGGTGTGGATGTGTTTGGGGTACATGTGCCCAATCGACGCATTCGCGATACTATTTTTATCGATTCGCGATTTGGACGACTTTGTTGGGAGCCACACAGATCCCAAGCTGAGGGATGCGGGAAGAGAATGTTATTCTCTCTCTCTCTCCGTTTTTTTTCCTATTGCTTGCATGTAGTGTGTGTGTGGGTCAAGAGCAAGAGCAACTCATTCCTTTTGCTTACTTTAAAGCCACACACAAACGCACTTGCTCACTTCTACTCCTCACTCGCTCTTCCGATCCAGTCTTCTTCTCCACTGCAAGAGCCTCAAACCTCGTAGCTCTCATCGCGCGCGGCAATGGCGGGGGGCATCATCGCGACGCGTGCTTCCCAATGATTGGTCTGCTCCAACCACCATTACTGCCATCTCCATCTCTCTCTCCTTCTCTTCTCTAGCTTCACACGATGACCAACAACAACAATGGCAATAATGGCGTCACTAACGCGGCGGCGAGTGGCTGGCTAGGCTTCTCGCTCTCGCCGCACATGGCCTCCTCCATGGACGACCACCACCACGTGCAGCAGCAGCAGCACCATGGCCTCTTCTTCCCTACCGTCACCACTGCCGCGGCTGCCGCCTACGGCCTCGGTGGCGATGTCGTGGCCGCCACGAGCGGGTACTACTCGCAGCTCGCCTCCATGCCGCTCAAGTCCGACGGCTCGCTCTGCATCATGGAGGCTCTCAGGAGAACCGATCAACATCACCACGGTACATATCTAAGCACTGCTGCATTTTCTTCGTCGATCCATTTCTTGGTTTATTGGATTCATGGCGTGTGTGATCGATCGATCAGGGCCGAAGCTGGAGGACTTCCTGGGCGCGGGGCAGCCAGCGATGGCGCTGAGCCTGGAAAACACCTCCAGCTTCTACTACGGCGCCGGCGCATGCGGGGGGCACCACGGGCAGAGCCACGGCGGCCACCACGGGTTCCTGCAGGCCTGCGACGTGTACGGCGACCCCTCGGCGCCGGCGTTGGTGACCGACGAGGACGCCGCGGCGGCGGCCACGGCGATGGCGAGCTGGGAGGCCGCGCGCGGCGCCACGGCGTACGCTACGGCCGACGCCGGCGCCACCGAGAACGGCGGCGGCAGCGCCATCCTGTCCGCCGCCGCGGGGCAGCACCAGCTGCACCACCCGTTGGCCCTGTCCATGAGCTCCGGGTCGCTGTCGAGCTGCGTGACCGCGGGCGAGTACGGCATGGTGGCGGCGGCGGACGGCGGGCGGAAGCGCGGCGGCGCGGCTGGGCAGAAGCAGCCGGTGCACCACCGCAAGTCGATCGACACCTTCGGGCAGAGGACGTCGCAGTACAGAGGCGTCACGAGGTACTCCAATACAGTGACGCATTACTACAACTTATGCACCCTACCGCATTTGGTTAATGAAGAACGTTTGCGTGCGTGTGATTAAGCAATGCAATAACCTAATAGCAAATCAGATTAGGGACGTGAGTTACTAACTAAGCACGTTTCCAAGCATGTGATTAACTAGCTTACAGCAGTAAATGAGATTAGAGATGTGTGTTAATTAGTGGGGCGGTTTAAAATTAAGCAGGCATAGGTGGACGGGGCGGTATGAGGCGCACCTGTGGGACAACAGCTGCAAGAAGGAAGGACAGACCAGGAAAGGGAGGCAAGGTACGTACTCACCTTAATGAGCATATTAGCATCTTAATTAACCTGCTAAGAGTGCAATTAGTGGCTAATTAAGCTTCTCCTCTGTTTACCCAACGCAACGCTGTAACTCCGGCACGTACAACTATCTGCCTGCCGTGCTGCGCAGTCTATCTTGGTACGCATGCTTCCACACGCCGTACTACGTTACGTATACTACTTGTGTCCGTACATGCATGGTTAAAAATGCTTGTGGTAAAGTAAAAGATGAGGTTTTTTTACTTGCTTTCGTTGGTTGGTGGTTTGGGTTTGCTCACAAACACAACAGGTGGGTATGACATGGAGGAGAAGGCGGCGAGAGCCTATGACTTGGCGGCGCTCAAGTATTGGGGCCCCTCCACACACATCAACTTCCCGGTAATTACCTTTCGCATCTTCCTTTTTTTTCTGCCTTGGCAGTCATGGTAGCTTAGTACCAGTGTTGAGTGGCTTCAGCTAATTATTTGATGATGTATACCGCGTGTGCATGCAGCTTGAGGACTACCAGGAGGAGCTGGAGGAGATGAAGAACATGACCAGGCAGGAGTACGTGGCTCACCTGAGAAGGTAAACTACTACTAATCTAGAAGTATTCCAGGGTCAGTTGATTAGCACCCGGATTTGAATCTCTTTTTTTTTTAATACGTTGTGTAGAGGGAACAAGTCTTGTCCCTCCACACACCAGCAGCGTAATCCACTCGCCTGAACACTCTGAACTATGTGTATGTGAGCTCATGTGTGACTGATATACTTGCTGCATGTTTTACTGCGCGCGCGTGCAGGAAGAGCAGCGGGTTCTCCCGGGGCGCTTCGATGTACCGAGGAGTTACAAGGTCTTGCTGATTTCACGCTTGACACAATACTGTCCTAGCTACTGCATTTAAATATATACACATGCGCATTTGCTGGGAGTAAATCGAAACATATATCATATATGCTGCATTTGTGTGGGGTTGCAGGCATCACCAGCACGGGCGGTGGCAGGCGCGCATCGGCCGCGTCTCCGGCAACAAGGACCTCTACCTCGGCACATTCAGTGAGTAGGCCACTAGTACTAGCTAGCTGCAGTCCTGGCTATATATACGTCTGATCTGCATCTGCAATTCTGCATGCCCATGCAGCAGCTATGCCTATGAATGCTTGCTTCTCTAGCTATTAGGATATGATCTTCTTCAGTAATGCAATGCATTGCATGCGTCCATGATGAGATAGCTAGCTTAGCTCAATGGAGAGCACCATGCAGTGCGTGTTGGTGTTGCGTGCGTCGCATGCAGACGTTGTCATGGCCGGAGGGCACAGGGCGTCCTGTCACAATGATCATATGGGCTGCAAGCCTCTTTTCTAGCCCAAATGATGCTTTGCCCCCTGCCGAAGAATGTTTTCTTGCCTTCTTGCTTTCTTCTCTCTCTCCCCCTCTGATTGTGTATGGCCCTGTGCGTGCATCCCTGTGATTCTCTCTCACTTTTACATAAGGCTGGCTTTTCTAGTTTTTACACTGTCGCAAGTCGCACGCGCTCCTGCTCCTGCAGCCACCCGCCCGCTTTTGCACCTTTCTTTGCTTGACCATGCCGACCGATCGGGGTCCATGCGATGCGATGCATCATTTCCTTCGATTCCCCTGCTCAGATTCAGATCATTGCTGCCTCATTCGCTTCACGTCCAATCTTGCATGCATGTATAGTGTAGATACGACGCATGCTTACGTGGCGATTAATGTATGTATGTATGTATGTATGTATGCGCAGGCACGCAGGAGGAGGCGGCGGAGGCCTACGACATCGCCGCCATCAAGTTCCGCGGCCTCAACGCCGTCACCAACTTCGACATCACGCGCTACGACGTTGACAAGATCATGGCCAGCAACACGCTCCTCCCGGGCGAGCTGGCCAGGCGCAAGAAGGTCGACGCCCTGCACGCTGCGGACAGCGCCGCGGCAGCCCTGGTGCAGGCAGGCAGCGCCGCCGACGGCTGGAAGGTGGCCGAGGCGGCGTTGGCCGCCGCCCCGAGAGACGACGCGCCGTGCGCCGGCGAGCACAGCCACAGCCACCGCGACGTCCTGTCCGGCGATGCCTTTTCTGTGCTGCACGACCTGGTGACCGTGGACGCGGTGGCCGCGGACCACCATGAAGGCGGCTGCGCCGGCGCCGGCGCGCACATGCCGATGTCGGGCGCGTCCTCGCTGGTGACAAGCCTGAGCAACTCGCGCGAGGAAAGCCCGGACCGGGGTGGAGGCCTGTCCATGCTCTTCGCGAAGCCGGCGGCGCCGCCGTCGTCGAAGCTGATGAGCCCGCTGCCGCTGGGACCCTGGGCGTCGGCGAGGCCGGCCGCCGTGTCCATCGCGCACATGCCCATGTTCGCCGCATGGAGCGACGCGTGATCGATCCGATCCGATCGATTTAACCGCGCATGCACCTCCCGATTACCAGGCCTGCGTTCTTGGTGCATGCATGAAGTTATTAGTAGGTGATAGATAGCTAGGCAACACTTGTGGCTCTTCGATCACTTGGTTAATTAAATTAGGGTTCTTGGTTGGTCGGCGACGTGATTAAGGATTAATTAGATGGAGAGTTCAAGGTGTAGTAGTGGGAGATTACGTACTCAAGATCGAGGAAATGCACGCCGTGGCCTCTCCTGTTACCTTCTTCTCCGGCGACGATATGCCTGTCAAGCTTGGGTCGGATCGTCGGAGCCGGACGAGAAGGGGTTTTGTAAAATGGAGGCCGGAGGTGCATCTCCTCCAAATTCCAAAATCAATATTATAGCCTCACTAATTGGAGCTGGGTGTTTTAATCAATTGGTTTCTGCTTTCTTTTCATCTCCTAACATGAGCATGCAAGTTCATGGTCTTTCTGCCCAAGTTCATCCTCTTGGTTCTGCGAGTTCTTCACCTTAGCTTTGCCTGCAACCTGTAAGCGAATCAGGGCTCACCTACGAGTCTCTTGGAGGTGCCCCCCCCACCATGTCACTGAACTTGTCATCGATTTAGTTGTGCAATGCTCTCTGGGTTTCAAATGGGCTCGGCCAGACTAGAAGAAGAAACACAGGCCACATATTGGGCTAAGCTCACTATCACTTTTCCCTTGTCCTTTGGGGATGAAGTGGGCTGGCCCGGGCCCATCTCTCTCTCTCTCTCTCTGTCAGAGAGAGAGAGAGAGAGAAAGCTACGCATTACTACCACGCAGTACAGGAGCACTTGCACACACCAATGGCAATAGTTCAGCAGGAATGAGTGAATTTCTACGAGCAGCTGCAGCCTGGTGTCCTGGTTGGTGTAGTCATGTGAGAAGATGATATCACTCGATCACAGGACAGATGCGATATATGCTCGATCGCTTGCCACAGCTGGCCCTGCAGCCTGCAGGTAAGGTCAACAAGCAGTAGTACCCTACCCGATCACACACACTTGACACTTCAGTAGGAGTACCTCAAAGCAACTACTCACTCGCTCGCTCAGTGGCAGCTCATGTTCCCAGTGCAACGGCAATGGCAATACATGCAGCCAAGGACAGTGGATCATCTTACTATTGCTATTGTGGCACTGTCCGGTCAGATGAATCTTGAAATGGACCGTGAAAAATATTCGATTCCTGCTGTAGTTTTTGTTTCACTTCACCTCCCAGCTGCAGTGCAGACATATAGGTAAGGGAACGTGTGGGATGCATAATTTCAAGTCTTCCAGAGAGTACATATCAGTAGCAGCAGGTAAAGTTTCTTCTTATCATGTGAGTCATACATTTGATTTGTGTTGAGACGTTCATGTTCATTTCCACAAGTCAACCAAAGCACATGCAGAAAGTATACTAGTGTTGGATGTGTCAAGAAAGAGGTGAAGACAACTGAGTCGCCAGTAGTATTCACTGTATCTGAAGACACTTTCAACAAGTTATTGTTCTGATCTAAGTTATACCAAGATAAATACTTTGTCCAGTTAGTCCTGCAGTGCAGAACAAGTTTCTACTCCATCTATGTGGGCATTTTGCTGACGGTGTGTTTGCCAGGTCAAGTCGGGGCAGGTACAAACAAACGCATTGATCAGCATAACTGAAAGAAGGCAGGTTGTTAGAACTTAGAACAGGTCAAGTGATTAGGCGCGCTACACTTCCCTCTGCAGAAAGAATTGATTGGCCTGAAACAAGTCAACAGCTACGCAGATTTACAGGCCAAGAAGAGACCTATACCTACACGACTTACAGAGACCGTCCCAAGGACCAAGGGCCTGTTTGATTCATGACCAAGTAGTTCGATTAAAATTTTGGCAATGCCAAAACTTTGAAAAAAAATTGATATTTGGATCGTAGACACACCAATTCGTGGGTAATACCGAAATTAGAGTACAAATTGACGTGTTTAGATTACAACCATACCAAAATTTGACAAAATTGTGAGTATAATGTGTGACCCCACACGACATCTAAATTTTTTTGCATCAAAATATGGCTAATATATGTCTTGTTGATTAAATCACAAAGAATACGATGGTTCAAATGGATCACAGATTATATACACCCTTTACCATGCATAGTCGTTTAAAGCTTACTTATCAAACAAATAGTGTATTCAATGCAACCAATCACTTTTCGCCACGTCCGCCAAGGAGGAGGGCAACAGCCCTGCCAAAACATTTACCACACAAATGTTGTATTCAACGCAACCAATCACTTTTCGCCACATCAGCAGAGGGGGCACAAAGTTTGGGTGCTATTTCTATTGACGTTACCAAAATACTGGAGGCAACACCAAAGTTTGGTAACGATCAAAGTGACTGCCAAAATGCTAAGGTAACAACGAATTTTGGTATGGCCGGTGAGGGCTTCCATCCAAACAGCCCCTAAATCCTAGAGCATTCGCATCCGGTTTCCTAATTTCTATCCCTTGACAAAAGTTACAACAACATCCATGATCGATCGCTGTTCCAACATCTCCTGTTTTTAAGTCTACGCTACATTCATTTGATGTCCTCACCTATGAGGTCGAGGCCTACCAGCAAGAACGACAGGCCCTGAAACAACAGGAAGTAGAAGTGAATCCCTTGTTTCGAGAGCAAGCTGCGAGCGGCGGCGGTCAGGAGGAGCAACGAGAGGGCAAGCTCCTTCTTGTATATCCGGTTGTACTTCTTCTTGGCCTCCTTTCTGGGAGCAGATTGCTTGGGCTCCACTGCTGCTGCGTTAAGGATTGGTGTTGATCCAGCCTTTTGTTGTTTTAGCCCCATGGGAGCCAAGGCGATGAGATCACCCTCCGATGATCTGCCTGATTTCTTAGTCACAACCCACTCATATGCGCTTCCGAGCTGGAACAGGCCGGAGATCATGGCATTGAACTTGGTTACGGACATGGTGTTTTCGAAGAGCAGGTAAGGGATGATGAACGGAAAAGATTTCGGTGCAGGGAGGATGTTTAGGAAGGACATCAGGGCAGGGATGTAGCAGACAACCCAGTCGGGAAGCTCAGCTTCAGGCACAAACATTGTCATTGGGAGGATGATGCAGAAGAGTGTGAATGAGTAGAAGGGCAAGATGAGCTTGCGGAGCAGGAAGAAGAGAAAGATCAGGTTGGCCTTCTTCCAGAATGCAATCTGCAGCAACAAATTAGGCACCATTAGAACAAAGTAAAGACAGGTGGTACTTTGGGATCTTTGTGATAAGACTAAACTATCAACCTGGCAGTAGTTCCCTCTAAAATTACAGTTAAGAACTAGTTGACAATTTTTACGGATAAATTAAGGAATCGGAATGGAAAACCTTAATACACAGAGCCACATAATATCACAAATATAGCACTAGTATCTTTGGCAGATACAACACTTTTTGAACTCGTATTTGCACAAATGACCACACGCGAGCCGTATTTGCACATATAACACCGTTGCCGCACGACCGCTGTACGGCAATGCCTCCGCCACATGGCCTCCCCAGCCAGCCCCGCCGCCACTGTAGCAGTTTCTACGACCATGACATGGCCGTAAGTCATTCTAACGACCATAACATAGTCGTAGAAGGACTTACGACCATGTCATGATCGTAGAATGACTTACGACCATGTCATAGTCGTAGAAGGACTTACAACTATGTCATGGTCGTAGAAACTACTACAGTGTTGCGCGTTGTCGCACGACCACTGTGCGGCAACGGGTGACGTTGCAGTAGGGTTGGCTGGGGAGGCCACGTGGCGGCGACGGAGGCGTTGCCACAAAGCGGCCGTGCGGCAACCGTTGTCGCAGTGGCCGTGCGGCAACGGCTGATATGGCGCGCGGGGAGGTGTTGCCACACGGCGGCGCGGCGTGCGGCATCGGTGCCAATACTGCAAATACGACTCGTGGGTTGTCAATACCGCAAATACGCGTTGAAAAGATGCTATATTAGCAAAAAAAAAAAAAAAATCAGTATCCACTAGAGTAAAACGCAACGGTACAGATTTACTACCTTGGTGGCATATTTCATCACAAACAAAGGCTAACTCTACAGCTATGCGCCGATTATGTAGCAGGAAGGGAACACTCGGTAATACCTTGCATCTGATGATGTCCGGCAAGCATAGCCTAAACAACTGCATTGGCCCCGAATGCCAAGGGCAACAGCCCTGCCAAAACATTTACCACACAAATGTTGTATTCAACGCAACCAATCACTTTTCGCCACATCAGCGGGGAGGGGGCGGCGGCAATAGCCCTGCCAAAATTTTGGCGAACGTTCTGCGTACTACAAAACAGTCAAAGTTTGGATGCTATTTCTATTGACGTTACCAAAATACTGGAGGCAACACCAAAGTTTGGTAACGATCAAAGTGACTGCCAAAATGCTAAGGTAACAACGAATTTTGGTATGGCCGGTGGGTGAGGGCTTCGATCCAAACAGCCCCTAAATCCTAGAGCATTCGCATCCGGTTTCCTAATTTCTATCCCTTGACAAAAGTTACAACAACATCCATGATCGATCGCTGTTCCAACATCTCCTGTTTTTAAGTCTACGCTACATTCATTTGATGTCCTCACCTATGAGGTCGAGGCCTACCAGCAAGAACGACAGGCCCTGAAACAACAGGAAGTAGAAGTGAATCCCTTGTTTCGAGAGCAAGCTGCGAGCGGCGGCGGTCAGGAGGAGCAACGAGAGGGCAAGCTCCTTCTTGTATATCCGGTTGTACTTCTTCTTGGCCTCCTTTCTGGGAGCAGATTGCTTGGGCTCCACTGCTGCTGCGTTAAGGATTGGTGTTGATCCAGCCTTTTGTTGTTTTAGCCCCATGGGAGCCAAGGCGATGAGATCACCCTCCGATGATCTGCCTGATTTCTTGGTCACAACCCACTCATATGCGCTTCCGAGCTGGAACAGGCCGGAGATCATGGCATTGAACTTGGTTACGGACATGGTGTTTTCGAAGAGCAGGTAAGGGATGATGAACGGAAAAGATTTCGGTGCAGGGAGGATGTTTAGGAAGGACATCAGGGCAGGGATGTAGCAGACAACCCAGTCGGGAAGCTCAGCTTCAGGCACAAACATTGTCATTGGGAGGATGATGCAGAAGAGTGTGAATGAGTAGAAGGGCAAGATGAGCTTGCGGAGCAGGAAGAAGAGAAAGATCAGGTTGGCCTTCTTCCAGAATGCAATCTGCAGCAACAAATTAGGCACCATTAGAACAAAGTAAAGACAGGTGGTACTTTGGGATCTTTGTGATAAAGACTAAACTATCAACCTGGCAGTAGTTCCCTCTAAAATTACAGTTAAGAACTAGTTGACAATTTTTACGGATAAATTAAGGAATCGGAATGGAAAACCTTAATACACAGAGCCACATAATATCACAAATATAGCACTAGTATCTTTGGCAGATACAACACTTTTTGAACTCGTATTTGCACAAATGACCACACGCGAGCCGTATTTGCACATATAACACCGTTGCCGTCGACCAGTGCGGCAATGCCTCCGCCACATGGCCTCCCCAGCCAGCCCGCCGCCATCAGTAGCAGTTTCTACGACCATGACATGGCCGTAAGTCATTCTAACGACCATAACATAGTCGTAGAAGGACTTACGACCATGTCATAATCGTAGATTGACTTACGACCATGTCATAGTCGTAGAAGGACTTACAACTATGTCATGGTCGTAGAAACTGCTACAGTGTTGCGCGTTGTCGCACGACCAGCGGCGACAACGGGTGACGCTTGCGATGGGCTGGTGGGAGGCCACGTGCGGCGAGCGAGGCGTTGCCACAAAGCGGCCGTGCGGCAACAGTTGTTGCAGTGGCCGTGCGGCAACGGCTGATATGGCGCGCGGGGAGGTGTTGCCACATGGCGGCGCGGCGTGCGGCATCGGTGCCAATACTGCAAATACGACTCGCGGGTTGTCAATACTGCAAATACGCGTTGAAAAGATGCTATATTAGGAAAAAAAAAATCAGTATCCGCTAGAGTAAAACGCAACGGTACAGATTTACTACCTTGGTGGCATATTTCATCACAAACAAAGGCTAACTCTACAGCTATGCGCCGATTATGTAGCAGGAAGGGAGCACTCGGTAATACCTTGCATCTGATGATGTCCGGCAAGCATAGCCTAAACAACTGCATTGGCCCCGAATGCCACCGGTGCTGTTGCTTCCTGTAAGCCTCGTACGACTCTGGCAACTCACATTGGCACTGTCCAAAGATGAAACGAACACTTTAGCACAAAATATTTCAGCTTAAACCATATGATCCCAGTGGTGTAGCAACATAATCTACAAGTAATTCGGTATGCATCGCACCTTCACATCATTCAGGAAGACGAACTTCCAGCCCTTGAGGTGCGCACGGACCGCAATGTCCATGTCCTCCACCGTTGTCCGTTCCATCCACCCCCCCGAGTCCTCCAGCGTCTTGATCCTCCACACCCCGGCCGTGCCATTGAACCCAAAGAAGTTGATGAACACGCCGTTCACCTGCTGCTCCACCTCAAAGTGGAAGCACATGTTGATGTTCTGCAGCCGCGTCAACAGGTTCTCGTCCTTGTTCACAAATGACCATCTCGCTTGCACAAGGCCCAGCTCCTCATTGTCCTGCAACCACCAAATGCAGCCGATCACAATCACAATCCTAATAATCCACACAATTCACATGAAAAAGTACTCAATTCACCTCATCCTACCTTAAAATGCGGCACGGTGCGCTTCAAGAAGTCCGCGTACGGCTGGAAGTCGGCATCAAAGATGGCGACGTACTCGTAGTCCTTGACATAGCTGCAGCTCATCGCTGACTTGAGGTTGCCGGCCTTGTACCCCTCCCTGAGCACGCGGTGGCGGTACACGATGCGCGCCCCGCTCTGCTGCCATTTCTCCACCTCCTCCTTGATCAACACCTGCGTCGTCGGGTCGTCCGAGTCGTCCAGCACCTGCACCAAGAAGTTGGACCTCGGCCAATCCAAATTGCAGACCGCCGCAATCGACTGCTGATACACCTGGACGGAACAGACGACGAACAGCATGATAAATAAATGGATTTTTTTTTTGCGGGAAAATTGAATCTGTGGGGAAATTGTAGGTAGCGGCAATGGTGCGCACCTCCTTCTCGTTGCACATTGGTATCTGGACGAGCACCAAGGGGTAGTAGCCGGCGTCGGGGTCCTCTGCGTCGGGCAATGCCGGCGAGATGGACTTGGGCTTGATGCGCTTGAGGTGGATGTAGAAGCAGCCGAGGCTCTGGACGAGGCGGTCGGCGCTCTGGACGAGGAAGAGCACGACGCACGCGTCAGCGAGGAGCTGGAGCGGCGGGGCGACGTAGGTGGCGCGGAAGCGCACCCACGACGTGTAGAGCGAGTCGAATGAGACGGCGAGGCGCCCCCGGCCGTTGGCGTAGGCGGCGAGCTCGACGGCGAGGAGAAAGAGGGACAGCAGGAGGAATGCCTTGATGAACGCGTAGAACCTGGAGCGCGGGGCGGCGGCCTCCTCGCCCTCCCCCTCCACGGCGTCGGAGTCCGTCCGGCCGGCCGCGACGCGTCGCCACGCGGCGCCCCTAAGAGCGACGGCCGTGGAGGCGAGCCACGCCAGGCACCCAGCGGCGCGGTGGGCCTTGAGCAGCAGCACCCAGGTGATCTGCCTCGCGTTCTTGCCCTTCCGCCGGCGCCCGCCGGTTCCGGCCAAGAACTCGTCGTCGTCGCCGTCGATCTCCGAGATGGACCAGTTGGGGTTCTCCATCTTGACGACGACCGGCGTACCCCGGTAGGCGTCGCCGGCGAGGGTGGCCCTGCGGCCGCCCCACAAGCCACTCCACGGCGCCATCAACGGCCAAGCCCCCACCTTTCTCTTCCCAAAATAGCAACCCGCGCTCACTGGACACACACTATTTCTGGGGCTCCCCTTCTTTCGAGCTCCCAACTCCAACTCCAACTCCAATGCCAATCGATCTCACCAGTCACCACTCCTCACTGCAACGCAACAAATACGCAATGCAAGCTCAACTGCTGCAATGCGAAGCTTAAGAAGGGAAGAAGAAAGCGAAGCGAAGGAGAGGTATGAACAGTGGAAGGAACAGCCAGCTCAACACGTCCGAGAGAGAGAGAGAGAGAGAGAGAGAGAGAAGCAATAATTTGATTTGGGAGTTAATTCAGTGGATATTGAAGGATCCATTTGATTTTTAAATATAGGATGTGAGGAAACAGATCACAGAAGGAAAGGTAATGGGATTGTGAACCTGTGATTCATTGAGTGAGCTGATCTTGGAGATAGCATTCATTTATAGTCATTTTGCTGTTTCGGCATTTTCGCAATATGTAACTACTTTTTCTATTTTCAAGCAACGTGAAATGACTCATGTACCGTTGGTCCCGATTATAATCTCTCACCTCTCTTACTCTCCTGTCTCCACCGACAAACACCTCCTCATCCCTGCTCCCCTATTGCCACGACACTCTCGGTCTCTCGCTTGGGTGAGCTTTGCCGGCTCGAATGGCCCCCTAGCTGCGCAGTTTGTGGCCACATCCTCTCCTTTGCTGCCGGAGACGGAGCCTCGTCTGGAGCTCGAGGGCGACCTCACGTGGAGCTCGAGGACGGCGGAGGCGGTGGTAGCGGCCTTCCTCTCTCACCCTAGCGAAGATGCTCGGCGGTCGATGGGGCCCAGATACCCGCCACTGGCGCTAAATCTGCCTCCCCAAACCTCGATTCGCTTCCCCTGAGTCTAGATCCGGCATGTTTTGTCTTCTTCCTCCACTCTGGCACTAGCTTCGTCGTCGGTTAGCTGGGGAGCTGGATCCGCCGCCCCCCTCAGTCGCCGCGCCAACACGTGGTTCTTTATTTGTGCAAGTTTTTTGCATTCGGATGTGTAAAATTCTTTCCTTGCAAATTCTTGAAGATGAAAACCTTGTAAAATGCGATTTTCATGTAACGTTGGATCTGAATTTCTTGAATATGAGCTCGCCATCAGATCTGAGTATGGATTGTGTAGGACATGGATCGCTAAAATAAATGCAAATAATATAAAATGATTTAAAGTCGGATAAATGATAAATTTCCCTTATTTAAATATGTGCTCGTTTTCGGTCCTCGTGCGCAATCATTACCTCAAAGTCGAATTTTCGCATGGAGCAAATCTGTTTGATCTGCTCTTCTTCTTTTCGGCTTTCCCCCCAGTAAATGCAGAACGAGCAGTGGCAGTGGATGGACATCAAATCAAATGCGGAGAGGCCGAACTATCCTTGAATCTAGCGGTGGGCCAGATGGGCGTCCGGCACAGGTTCGTACCGGCCCAGGAATGAGCACGGTAAGGATCCGACACTATTTAGATCACGCCATGTCGGTCTGTGACGTCGGTCCCTCGGGCCGCCCAGCCACGGTTAGCCCTTTTCAGTCTGAATTTTTTTTATTTAAAAAAATACAGAAAAATGTATATAATTCCAAAATAAAGATTATTTTTTTGTTAAAAAATAAGTTCTATACCTATTAAAAAGGCAAATGTATTCAAAATGTAATAAAAAACTTTATTAATGTTTACATACCTGTCTCATTAAACCTTTGCAAAGTAAAAACTCAATATAAAAAAATATTAGCAAAGTAAAACAAGTACAACCTATACCTCTGCATGTATCATGTTCTAAGTGTCGTTGTGTATATATAGATTTTTGAATATATCCGTCAACTCTGTATTTTCTACGGTGTTGTGTTCATACATCAACTTATTCCCAGTCAGTCACAGTTAGAAGTATCTTCACCATCTCATCTGTGAGACGTGTTCTTCTTTCCTTCAATATTCTTCCAGAAAGACTGAAAGCAGACTCGGAGAAAACCGTAGAGACAATAACTGTTAACACATCACGTATTAATATGGATAGCACATGGTATGTTATCTTATGGTAATACCACCATTGCAAAATTCCAAAGTCATCTGCGTTGAAATCCATTGTATTGTTGTCCAGATCGCAGATAGTTCCCCACTCCTTGTGTGGGAGATCGATCTTGCTTGAGGTGACGGTGTAGAATTTGAACCCCCTGGATCTGGAGGAGGAACCTGTCGGGATCTAAAAATGCAATTCTGGACCCTCTGTGTATTCTACAATAGTCCAGGATCACGCAAGTGTACACAGTATCAATATAGATGAATATCGATCCACACAAGACGATTAATATAATAAACGACTAATTTGAATAGCAAATAATGGTTTTGACATTATGGTCGAGTTTACATTTATTAAACCTTCTTCTCCTCCACCTAATGCTCATGATATACGCCTCGAGTTGCCGACAAGACCAATAACAAGAGCACGTGCCAAGAAACTACAATCTCAGGTGAACTTGCTCCTTAATGAATATGTCATTGATTTTAATGAGAATTTTATACTACCTAAAAACAATGGTTCGCTTGTGCTCAGGTTTGAAGATTCAGCGATGGACGGAGATCAAGGATATGCGGCCGTCATCCAAGGAAGACCATCAATTGAGGAGGTCAAGGCGCTGGCCTATGGTCCATTCGACCAAAGAGGAGAGGGCCAACGTCCATGCGGCCAAGCGAGGGATCAAGGCCCAAACGGTCAAACACAAAGCTCATGTGGAGGAACCAGGAAGGAAGCACAAGTCCACGGTATGAACAGTGACCGCCCCATGAATAGTGGTGCACATGAACAATAACGGGCTGTGAACAGTAAGCACGCTACTGTACGGGCCGTGAACAGTAAATGCGTGCGTGAATAGTACCATATGGAAAATTTAGTACTGAATAGTTCTTAGGCCGAGACTATATATTGAGGGGTAGACCCCCATTGTAAATCAGATCACGTTTATGCAAAAGAATAGAACACAAGTTATTGCTTGTTCTTTCATAACAGAGTTCATGCGAGGACGTACTTCTGAGAGAGAATTAGGCGATCAATTGTTCGTTCTGCATTTTAAGGTCAAGTTTGTTTTTCCGCTGGGAATTGAGGGCCTGGCGATCTCCGCTCGTGGTCTAGCGGCGATCATCCAGGTGCGTGTTGGCGAATATCCATAGAGCTGGAAGTCCGTGCATTGACGTGTGGTGTACAGCTAAGCGTTATTCGTCATTAAGTACTATTTATCCAAATGCATCCACCACAACACAAAAATAGCAAAAGTTCAAGTGAATTGTCATTTCATTGAGATTGGCCCAGCCCAACAACACTCCACTAAAGCAGCATCACACATACCCTACAAGGCTACACTAGCAGAAGCTAGCATAGCGAAATTTGCACATCGGGTGACCTCACAGCCGCCGCAGCTTGAATTAGGTGTGAGAGCCGTCGGATGATTTAATTTGTAATGCTTAACCTTTCTGTTGGTTCTAGCATTACAAATCAAAATTTCCCGCTCTCGGTGTATATGCACTTCCCAGAACAGTGGTACACATACACCGTACAAAAATTAAGCACCAACTCCGTACACAAGTTATACAATACTGAGGTTTCATAATTTATAACATATCCAATATACAATAATATTCCATACAAAAGAGTTAAGTCTGCAGCGGTAGCACCTGCCATAAGATGGCTGAAAACAAAAGCCAACCGGCTGCCCTTACCCACAAGGCAACAGACCGGAAACGTCCAAGCTAGTCATCGAGAGTGTAGTCATCCTCACACTTGTTAACCCCTTGGGGGTCAACCTCCTCTGCATCAAATAGACAATGCAGTTGAGTACAAAAATGTACTTACAAGACTTACGATTAACAAACCTATACATAGCTACATGCAAGCTTAAATCAATGGTGATGGCCATAGGGTTTATTTTCAGCGTAAAGCCCCATTTAATTTGCAATAATGTAATAGATTGAAGGAAATTTGTTAAAACAATATTTTTAATTGTTTAAATATCAGTGAGACAATAATTATACACATAATTAAGATCCTAGAGGTGACTTCCCAACGGTCACCACAACAATAGCACGAATTACCCATTCGTACCACCCAATTTCGTGTTTTATCAAAATGTTATAGTCTAACTCTCGAAAGACTTCCCCAAGCATGTCTATAACCAAAGACGTGGCTATTCAAATAGTTCAAATCATGCAAGGGTGTACAACATTACCCACATGTCAACCTGCCTTTTTGCCAAGCTATAGAGCACACTTTCTTAGATATGCCGGCAAGGCTAAGTCCTATGAGATATTTTCTAATATTGTGTACTAACTACGAGTCACCCGTATGGATAGAAACTCATACGTTGTGTCGGAGTCATTGTAAAGCCAAAAGTCAACTATCCTATGGGGTAAAGCCTCGGACAACTACAATGCCCCTCGGTGTGGAGAACTTAGACAGGATTCCACTCCCACACACCCAACATACATAGACACATTTCTTTTTTTTTTAACACAACACACACACCCTCGGGGCTAACACACGCCAAAGTACTAAGTCAAGAGGGGTTTCCAATACCCTCATGTGGTTGCATGCAATAATGCTTGGTTTAGTATAACAAGATGTTCGGTCCTTGCTGACTCGGGCACACAACCACACACCCAACAATCATACCTACCAACCATGTTCCCAAATTTAAATATTTTAATTTTTCCAAATATGATACATATATGAGTACACTGACTCAAAATATTTAAAGTGATGTTGTATTTGACCCTCACAGAAGCGATGATCCCCAGACTACTGTTCTAAGCATGGCTAAGCGACAAAAACCCACCTACTAAATATAAAGTGACTAGAGCCCATCCAACGAGCTCTAAATCACAGCGAATATAACCCTAGGCTCAGAATATAACCCTAGGCTCCCTTATTTTCAATTCGATGGTTTCAAGGGATAGGTATTTACCTATAATTCCATTCCCAGTCCTTGGCTCGGCCGTCCCTCCCTCACCGGCTATTCAAGTAAACTATCGCGCCTGTGAACTAAAAATAATCAGTGACCGGCCAGGCCACCGGCTCAGCGTGCACCGCCATCCCCGCCACATAGTGCCCTCGCTCTCCTCGCTCCTCCTCCGCGCTGCAGAGCCCATCCGCCTTCTCGCTCCGTCGCCGGGCCCCCTCCCGCACTATAAAGACATACACCATTGAAATTGCCGAGTTCTCCCCGTTTGGCCGAACCACTCCACCACCGGCCCCCTCCTCGGCCGAGCTCCGCCGCCGCCACCCGTCACTGCGTGCGCCACCACCTATCCAGCCCGAAGCCCCGGGACCCCAGTTCGGATCGGCTCCATCTTCTCCACTCCCGCCGCCTCCCACTCCAATCTCCAGCATAATTGTTGGATGAGCAGGACGCCGACGCCATGCACTTCTCAAAGTCGTCTTCCCGCTCCGGCCGAGCTCCGCGCGCCCCCCCACAGTGCGCTCCGGCCGAACTCCGGCGCCGCCATTTGGACCGCCTCGCCTTAAGGAACCCATTTTGGTGTTCGCGGCGCGCCGCCCTCCCTCCGCCGCGACGAGCGCGCCACCCCGGCCTCCCCTCTGCCGCGCGTTGTTTGGACGGCGAGGCATTGGAGCGCTGTTTGTCAAGTGATCATCACCTCGCTAAGCAAATACCCCATCTGAAGAAATTGGTTTAGTCGAAGTCATCTATCGACGGCGTCGTGTTGGCCTTCGCCCACGCCATCTTGCGTGGGACGGCACCATCACAGCGAATAATTTTCCAAATTGAAAATCGCTTCAAAATATAACTTCCTCATTATAGCTCAAAATTTTCTAAAATCAAGATCTTGCTAATGGCACTGGTCTTATTTAAATTGGAGTTCATTTGCTTGGTGATTTGTATTTATTTGCTCAACCATCCTGAATAGCATCCACACAAGCTCAAGAATACCTAGACCCTTCTACCTTTATCCCAAAGTAGTCAACACTTTGATCATATTGATCCCACATTTTATGCAAATTATATTCGCTTAAAATATTAAATTGCATGCTCTAATTTCTATGCAAATATATGTCAAACACCTTAAGGTAGTTAAATGCCTACTTGTTGATTAATAAATTATTATTGCCATTTTGAACTCCCATTATCCTTGTCACCTTAGTAAATAGTCAAATACTAGTTATAGGTCGCATTATGCTAGACTTGTGAATATAACCCTAGGCTCAGTGGTAAGGGATAGGTATTTACCTATAATTCAAGTAACTATTCAAGTAAACTATCGCGAACTAAAAAATAACTTGCCAACATAGTATGCATACATACAGTTAAAATTAAAATATATTAGCATGCGCAAATAATGGGATCAACGTGCATCAAAGGAGAACTGCTTGCTTTGCTGGAGACAGTCTTCTGGCTGCTGAGGATCACTCTCGCAAATACCCGGATAGTCGAAATCTATCGATCGAGCAAAAGAGCGAATAAGAACGAATAACACCAAACATAATCAAAATTAACTTTATCCAACAATGCATACATCACAGGTAGAGCATGACGTTTAGGGAATTTTAGGTGAAAGTTTAAGTTCAAAATGAGTTTATTTGGATTTTCTAAGTGTTTAACAAGTTAAAGGCATAATTGTGTAATTATAAAATTTTATGAAACAGAAACGTGAATCAAACTTAGACCAAGTTAAGGTACAAGAAAAATTAGAGTTAACAAAATTAGTTTCACTCTATTTGGAGTTGGGATGAAATACTTATGAATTTTTGAAGTATAACCTATTTTCTAGTGTAAAAATAATTCCTTTTATACATAAATTTGAGTCCAATATTTTCTGGTATTTTCTGGAGTAGAAACATACTTAAAATCTATTCCATTTAAAAGTACACTAATAATGAAAACTAACAAATTTGTTCCATTCAATTTGAAGCTAATTTGAATTAGTTATGAATTTTTCTAAGTTAATTTGAATTTTTAATGCAAACTTTATTTCATTTCCAAATTTATAAAAGTATTAATTAATTTTTACACGTGCAGCCGCCTAGCCCATGGTCACTAACCAGGGGGGCCCGAGGCGCGGGTTTGACCAGGTCAACTTTGACCCAGCAGCGGCAGAACGCGACATCGAAGGCGTAATCAAGAGATTACATCTTCAGTTTACAAAGACGTAAACTCAATCTATACGTATGAGAAATATGTTTTCCTTACGGGAAGACGTACTTCACAACTTTACACCTCCACTTAACCAGCCGTATGGCCCACATGTCAGTGACTCCGAGAGTTTAAATGTTGTTAAATAGATTTCTAATCATGTTTATCCCCAGTGTGGTCCACGAGTCATACAAACACTTAACAAAATGATTAACTCTAATGATGGGTCATTACCTAACCCTACCGGTGGCTCGTCGGAGCTCCCGTGCGTGAGCGCTGTGGTGAGGAGGGCTATCTGGCGAAGGAGAGACGTTCCGAACTCAAGGATGACACGCACAGAGAACGGACCTCACGAACCCGATGGTGATGACACAATGACCTGAAGATGCCGGCGGCGAGTTGGCGACGACCGGAGGCGGTGACGAAGACACGGCTCACGCAGAGAAGACACCTCGAAGGACGAGGAGTCTCGAGAAGGTGCGCATCCGCATCGCTTTGTCTTCATCAACGTAGCGACCTCTATAACGACGGTGATGGAGGTCTGTGCCGGCCGAAATAGCAAAGGCGATAGTTCACCGAAGTCAGAGAAGAAGGTTCCTTCCTCTCTCGGTGATGCAACAAAGTCAAATTAACTTCACCTACGAACTCAATGGAAAGTTGCGATCACGATGGACAAGACAGGGAGGGGAAAACTCACCGTAACACCAATGAGCTACGCGGCCATGGCCACCGGCCGCGAGGACGAAGATGTGGCTCCCAGTGATTTAGTACACGCCAAGGGCTGGGACTGGGCAAAACGGGTGCGGCGATGGACGATGAACTCGGCGGCGGGGTCACGGGGTCGCGGGCGGCACCGAGGTGAGCTCAAACCCCAGGTTCTCCTCCTCTGACGAAACAAGAGAGTGGGCGTAGAGGGTGCGAGAGAGCAGAAGAGAGGACGTGAAGGGGTTCAGGAGCTTCATGAAGTCTCGGCGACGCTTCATAGAAGGACACGAGAGCATGAGGTGGCGCGGAAGGGCGTCGTGGCACGCGACCGCGGAGCCAACGCTGCGCAGCTTCGGTGGTGAGGAAGAACACAGGGCTGACAGGCGGGCCCCACTCGTCAGCGGCAGCGACGAAGCGGTGTGAGCCCGAGCCTGGTGCTATGCAGTGTGAAGGGGCGCGGTCGAACCAAGACGGGTTGGGGTGGTTCGGGTCGGAACAGGGTTGGGTTCTGTCTGAGTTAGAGTTTGGATTTTAATTTGTCCGAAAAACAACCAGTCTTATTAAGCCGTTTAAAATAGCAATAAAATTCTAAAAAAATGTGTGAGTGATTTTATGTTCAACTAGAACTTAGGAAAATTTATTTTAGCCACCATTCATTTTCCATTTCTCTGGAATAAATTCTTTTCCAAATCAGCCTTAGTAACTTCGTTAGGATTTTGATGAGGTCAAACCATCTTCTAAAAATTTGTGAAAAAATATATTAATTCATGATAAATAGTCAAGTATTTTACAAAATTATTTTCGGAGATTTTTATAGATACATTTTTCTGGAATCAATTAGAAACTTGAATTCAAGTAAAAAGTTTGAATTTCGAAGCAAATTTTTGAAAACCAAATGCAAACTTATGAAACTCAACAATTTTTTTAAAATTCTCATACTTTTATACATTTGAAACACAAATCAAAGTTTAGGATGTTACATTAGGGTTCGAGAAATCCACGGCAAGGGGAGGGGAGATGCGGGTTATGGCTGGGTAGTAAACGTACGGCGACGATGGTGGATGCCGGGGAGGGAGAATTGGTAGTTGGCCGATGTGAGGCTGACGGTGGGTCCGAATGACTCGGCCCCACCGTCAGTGACTGACTGGAACGTTTGGGGCCACATGTAAGTGTCTTGGAAATGGTTTTCCAACTTCTTTTCTGTAGGGTCGGAAAATTGTACGGAGACAAATGGGATGTCTAAATTGCCTCCGTGCATGGCCAAATAGCAATAGCAATAGTTTTCACTGTTCATAACTATTCATTCTCGCTGCTTGTTAACATCATATCTTCCAAATACGATCGATTTTGATCTTAAAAGTTAACGTGGCGGTAGAATATGTCCTTCCTTTTATCTCCGAATTTTTTATTTAAATAAAAAACAAACTTGTACACGTAAGTGACATAGAAGTAGCATCGTAAGAGATAGTAGCATACGATATTTCCTCTGCCTTGCACTGTTGTGTTTCTAGAGAGAGTGTAGACTTGTCAAATACCGAGTGTCAAACTTTGCTCCTGCATGTGTATGGATTTGAACTCTATTGGCTTGATCGGGCTACCGAGTGCCTCACCAGTACTATAGTTAGGTAACTTAGGTTACATGCAACTTGATTGACAAATGTGCCTAAGTACCTTTTGTCGTCTCTTGTCTCAAATAAAACGTGTTTGATGTGGCCCGTTTAAAAATTAAAATCAAGTTGATTCATGCATGGACTTGCTAATGATCTTCACAGGGGAAAATTAATGCTAGCTACAGGCCAACAAAGCAACGTGGGTCCATACGATGCATTCATATACCGGTGAATTAGGTAAAATTTGTTAAGAAGCCTATTTGGTGGACAAAAGACTAATCTGCTCCGTGAATGGTTCACCTTTTTTACTATAAATATAAGAACTCTTATGTACAATGATACATATAAATAAAGATATTGGATTTCTACCGATGAATTCTGTTGTTTCACACGTTATCAGTATCTTTGCTCTTGATCATCAACTAAATCGGTATGATTACTCCTAATTTTTTGCTGCTAGCTTAATCCCGATGATATTTTCTGCTAATTACAGAGCTTAGATTGGATCACTGTTCATCATTCTTACGGATATCGTATCACAGTCCAAAACATCAAAAAGAGGGCAAATAATTGTGGCCGGCTGAAGCATATATTGCTGCCCACTCGCTGCCGCCACCGCATACTTGGCAGCGGCGAGGCGAGACCCCAATGATCTTCTATGACGCCAGGGGTCTCGCTTGGTTGGAGTCGCAACTACTGCGCCAAACGCACACGCCGCCGTCACCTCGCCATGCGAGCCACCCCGACCCGATGTCGTCGTCGCCCCCGTGCAGCCCCTGCCGGCATCCCGTGCCGCGCTGCCATCGCCGTGTGATGCGCCGCGAAGCTGTACCATGCATGGCCGCGCCACGAGAAGTCCGTATCGCCACAGCCGGCTTCAGCGCCACTGCAGCTGCGGCCGCTGCACCACCGGAAGCTGCCCCGCGCGCCACCGCGGCCATCCCTTAATTTATCTCCGAATTTTTTATTTAAATAAAAAAACAAACTTGTACACGTAAGTGACAGAGAAGTAGCATCGTAAGAGATAGTAGCATACGATATTTCCTCTGCCTTCCACTGTTGTGTTTCTACAGAGAGTGTAGACTTGTCAAACTTTGCTCCTGCATGTGTATGGATTTGAACTAGTCTTGATCGGGCTACCGAGTGCCTCACCAGTATTATAGTTGGGTTACATGCAACTTGATTGGCAACTGTGCCTAAGTACCTTCTGTCGCCTCATGTCTCAAATAAAACGTGTTTGACGTGGCCCGCTTAAAAATTAAAATCAAGTTGATTCATGCATGGACTTGCTAATGATCTTCACAGGGGAAAGAACAATGCTAGCTACATGCCAGCAAAGCACTGTGGATCCATACGATGCATGCATGACCTGTGAATTAGGTAAAATTTGTTAATTAAGAAGTCTAATTACTAAACTGCTGCTTGGAGGGCTTAACCTCTTTGACTATAAATATGAGAACTATTATGTACAATGATACACCGGGAGCTACCCCGCGCGCCACCACTGCCGCACCCACTGCGTCGCCGAGAGCTACCCCATGCGTCGCCGCCGTCACACCCGACGCGCACACCGACGACGTTGTTCCGCGCCGTTGCTAGCCCGCACGCCGCCAATGCACTAACCATCCATAGCGTCAGATGCGCATGGCATGTGCCGCTGACACGCTCGCCCTCCATGCGCCGAATGCGCCGCTCGACCTGCCGCCCTATCGGTTTCGGCTACCGCCGGCTCCCGCGCAACTGCCGCCGCGCTCGACGCGCGCCACCACATCAGTGCCTGACGCAGCACAGTCGGCCTGATGTGCGTAGCGTTGCATCGCCGTAACCACTGCCGGCGCTAGGATTAAAACCCTAGTGCTAGCTTTATTAGGCCCGAGCAAGCTATACAGGCCAAGCGAGGAGATGGGCTGGATTCTCCATCCCAATCGGTAATGAGTGGGATCGAATTCGGCCCGATGTCAAATTTGTGTATACGCCCCTAAATTTATTGAGAAAATGGGAAATTTTTTAGTATAAGAAAGTTTTGCACAAAAACGCTTGAAGTTTCGGTTATATGCCTAAATTATTGTGTAGCTTAATAAATTATTTCGGTGTAGCCCCTGCGGTTTATGATAATTAACTCCAACTATTAGTAAATTCTAAAAAAATTCACTAAATCCTAGAAACAAAATTTCTAAGGTATATGGGCTTTCATAAATTTATGAAACCTTTTACTTCGTACCCCTTCGAAGCATCATATTTTTATTTTTATTATTTTTCTTGGTACTGTATGTTTTGGAAAATTAATTAATGGGTTTGGTAATTTTGAAAATTGCTTCATGGCCTTAAAATTATCATAAAATTCCAAAAAAACACTAGGAAAATTCTAGAAAATTGATTAAATTGTCTACCAAATAGATAAAATTAAATTTTACTGTTTTGCACTCGTTTCATGCATTTTAAATTATTTACCAACTATAAACATATAAAAAATTACATGAATTATGCAGGATATGTTAGACATCACTAAGTGAAAATTTGCTTGTCCTGGATTGCAGCAATGATAAGCCCATGTTCTATGGAGATCGGTAGCAATCTCCTAATTATCCCTTAGCTTTGTAAAGATATCACTTTTCTGCACGAGTCGCATTAGAGTTATAGATTCAGCTCCTGTCGAGCTTGGTCTAGCTCATGATGGGCATCTTTTATCTTTTGCTTTAGGCTGAAAACTTATGCATTATATTGCTATTTCCCATATGTCATTAATAAAATAATGGTTTAATTTGTTCTATTGAAGTCTTATTCCCTGCTGAATAATTGATTAAATTTGCTTAATAGAACATATTGTCATTAGCATATCTTACCTGTAGTAAAATAATTAATCTTGCATGGAATAAAATTTGTAAACTGTATACTTGAAAATTGAAAATACTTTGCAATGCCTTGCTAACAAAAATTGGACATGCGCTCTTGATATCTACAAAACGTCAATTCACTAGCTCGTAATGCATGGATGTTTTGATACCAAAAGGGAAACAACCTTTCCTAGTGGCACCAGAACAAATTAAAGTAGTCATATGATGATCTCTGATGGATTAATTTGGATATAAAATATCATAATCCTTAAATAAGTACAAAATAAATTACACCCTAAGACTTGGAGTCTATATAACACTATCCTCCACTATACTGATTTCTTAATTGAAGAACTTTGTAAGCAAAATATTACAGAGTATATATTGTTTTTATGCCAATATAATTGTACTCCAATTGAAGTATGATTGTAAATCTTTGCTAAAACTCCTAGTTGATTTTAAGCAATTGCCCGATGCGCACGTTATCACTCGGGATTTTTATAGCTGGTGTAAAAAGGGGGAGAAAATTGGGCACGTGTGGGATATTAGAACCTATGAGGCATAGGAAAAATGTTCCAAACAAGAGTCATGTTAGACATAGTGGCATATCCTAAATCAAAGACAAGCAAAAAATCAATCTAGTTTATTTTAGGACATAATAAAGGTAAATTGCATGATTATTATCCTTATCTAGTTGATATGGATAATTGCATTTACGCCAATTGCTGATATCCATGATGTTGCCACAGTCATTACAACCCTCCAAGAGCCATTGATTTGTGACTTCTGTAATATGTTAGCTGTCAGCTTGCGAGAGTGCATACGGCAAACCGACGGCTGCTTGATGCAATCGCACGTAAGCCATGTTGGCTACGCACGTGACATACTCATCGAAAATGATACATGCATATTGGTTAATAGGGTCCACAACTGTATCACCACCAGAAACCATATCACTTGCTTGAAGTGAATATAAATCCCAAAATAAAATATAATGACCTATTGGATTTTTGTTGATCCCGGATTATCTAATTTTGGCCATGTTTTTTCTGGCATCACAAATTAAAATTAGGCATACAATTTACCACCCTTAATTAAATATAGTGTTCCCGTTGAACAATAAGTATTACCGTTGAATAACTATTCCATTTGGGTGATTAAAATAGAATTATGTTCCAACAGAAAATATAGTATTTCGCACAGATTAATCTTTGGTCAATGTTTTGTGTTGTAGATTATATATTTATGTTCTTGAAGAGCGTCCTATAGAGTTATATTATGTTGTTAGAACACATTACTTAGAAAATATGTTGTGTAATTACAAACTTAAAATTTAATGATCTAAATTATTTAAAATATGGTATGAGTAATTGGATCAAAACTTAAGAAAATAATAAAGAAGCTAGACTATAGAATAAGTCTGCCAACTCTCGGACCCCCATATGAGACCTTCGTGTTATTCATAAACAACTAGAAGTTGGAATATCCTACAGAATATTAGGATCATACAGTTTTCTTGCCACTGCACTGATAAAAGTCTAGCTCACTACATATAATGAATAACCCCCCAAATTGAAATTAGTGCGTGCTAAAGGAATCAAGTATTTTCAACATTGTATCACCTCCGTAGCATACACCTTTGGGCCACCACCAGTTGTTGGGGATCATGTTGGATCTGAATTTCAATCAATCATGTGCCTATGGTAGGGGACTTTTTTGTAGTATGCTATTAATAAAAATTGAATCTTGATATTAGGGGGAGATAAATGCCCAAAGTTTGAATGTTGTGATATTTCCAGAAGGAAAGGATTTTTAGTATTAAGATACATGCACTAGCCAAGCTAAACTTAAGGTTTAGTTTATGCTCCTATACACTAGAAGCAGAGAGTCTGCTAGATATTTTCCAATTATGGATGAGTTACCATAGTATTTACTTGTAGTAAATACATTGCTAAGAGTGGAATACCCTATGTGAATAGTATATCCACCTATGCAAAATTGACTTATTGGTCCTTGGTCTAAAATCTATAGGGACACCTGCGGGTCTAAGATCTATCGACACTAGTCAAAACAATCATCAATAACTCTTTAAACACTCTCGAAGAGAACTCACCTTGAAGGTGAAATACCCCATGAAGAAGCTAATCATGAAAATAAAAACCCCAACAACTTGATATGTGCATATTGCAATGGAATGCGGAACGACCAATAATCTTTCATTTGGGAAATGACAAAGATATGGTTAACATTCAGATGCCCTCATTTAAGAGGATATGGGAGAAAAGGCGTCGACGACCACTTTTCCTCTACAATTGGTAAAGTTGCTCTTACAAGAAAACCGATCCGAAACCAAAATCCATGGCAAAACGCTTGAAGCTTTCATATCAGGTCACATAAATGAAGCATGTCAGGCTGAACCATAGTTGATAAATAAAAGTATTGAAACTAGCTAGTTCAGACTTGATGGGTCATTATGAATATAATGAGGTAGTAAAAGATATGGTTCAAAGGTCCTCGTAGAAACCATTACTCTCTTATTATGAATGAATTAATGTTCCATTGCATAATAAGTCTAGCTGATGGCATGAATGAATAAATAAAATATGCAGTAAATGGGTTCTGAAAATCCTTGATGAGATCATCGAAGGACTCAGAATTCCTAGTAAGAATGGAACAAAGTCACGATATATATAAAACTCATGTCAAATTGTCTCTTACCATAAGAAAGAGTATCTCTCCGAAGGAAAATTGTCATACCAGTCGATCTCTAAAATTACACCAATAGTCATGTAATCCCTTGGAATGGACAAGATCCATGAAGACCCAAAAAATATATAATGAGGAACCTAAAGACCAGAAGTGCGCCACATAAACACTTATAAAGTGCATATTCCACTGGAAATTAGTGGAACGGTGGTTTCCTCTAGTACCACGAATGTACCACATACATTGGTGATAGTGGCAATTAACCCCCTAAATGCTAAAACTAAGTCTGCTTATAGTTTACTCTATACTGGTACAACCACACTTTATAGATCTGTAGAGCAGACCATTGGTTGTAACTTTAACCACCAGGAGATAGTTGCAAAATATTAAGACCCTAAAAGATTTTGAAAAGTCGTATATGAAAGACATATGACTTTGCAACTAATATTACCCTATATCCTCTACAAGGACAATCTACTTGTGTTGCGCAATCAAATAGTGGTATTTGGTAAGGTAAGCAAGTTACTCCCTAGTAGTTTTATCCTAAAATCTCCAGACGAGTAATAGGATATTTGTCTGTAAGACTCTGCATTGTGATAATCCAGTTGATTTGATCACAATATCCCTACCTATATTCATTTTCGGAAAATATATGAAAGACATTATAGTAACAAGACTTCAAACGTAAGTTGTCTTCAGGGTGGAGCATTTTCTAAACACTGATCATCATACTTGATATTTTGAAAATCTTTATTTTAGTCAAGCCTAGAAGGTGTTCATACGATGATTACTGCTTAAATTTACCTTGAAGGCTTTACCACTTAACAAGTTAGATCTAGTTCGTCCATAGTGCAAGATCATGCATAGATTCTGATGATCATTACTAAATCACGAAGATATGCTAGCTATCTGTCAAATCCCTATAGTGCAAAAACCCAGACTGTATTTGTATTACTTTGCGGTGGTGTAGTCATCTCTTGGTGGTCATCTAAGCAGACATTGGTGGCTACTTCTACCAACCACTAATAGATTATAGCACTATATGAAGCCTCCTTTGAATGTGTTTGGCTCAGACGTGTGATTAACCACATCCAGATGTCTTGTGGCATTAATATCACCAATACACCCTTAATTATCTATGAAGATAATGTTGCTTTTATTGCATAAATGCAAATGAGTTATGTCGAGAGCAACATCACGAAGCACATTGCTCCCGTATTTTTCTATCTTCATGAACTCCAGAAGAATGGTGATGTACAGATCCTGCAAAAAAAAGTCGTGTGAAAATCTAGTTGATTTATTCACTAACTCTCTGCATGCATCCAGTTTCCAAATATGCATTCGTGCCATTGGAATGAGATGGTTTAAAGAGTTGCATAGTTCAAGGGAGTAAATATCTATATCATGACCCCTATCGAATCGTGAGGATTTATCCAAAATCTTGAATATTGATGTAATACCCCGAAGGTGATTCTGCTTATTAGAAAAAGTTTCGGAAGAGCGAGCTAATCGAAAAACCAGAATCATCTTTTCACCAGGGGGTTTTCTGTGATTTCACAGCAACCTAGGCCTGGGCCACGGCCCAGGAGGGGCCCATGTGGTGGCTGGCCATAAGAGGGGGTTCCCACCCCAAACCCTAAACTCCACATTTCTCTCCCCCTCCCCCCCTTTGGAGCCGCCGCCCCCGTCCCTTTTGCTGTGCACCGCCTTGTACGTCGATTTTGGGTAAGATTCGTTCGTTTTCTGTCCTGTCCATCTCTTAGAAAGTTGTAGGTATTGTTCTTAGCTTTCCATAGCCACCGAGATCACGTGATTCCGCCTTACGGTTTAGGAGATATGATTTTTTTAGTGCGTGCTGTTCTGTCTGTCTAACGAGAAAGATCTATCGGCTTGATCCTAGGTTTTGATTTAGTTAGAAGCATTTCCAGAACCTCCACCCAAATAAGTTATTGTAGCCCTTTAAATTATCGTTCAAAGCTGATAAAGATCATCTCCATTGGATCTGTATAATGAAAGTTATGATATTTTCTTTACCACTGTTCTGAATTCTGGGCAAATAAATGTTAGTATTTTCATCTATTATTTAGACTACTGTAGAGGACGAATCTGGGGTTTTGCCCTTCTAGAATTTTATTCCTGGGAACGTTAGCTTTCTTTTAGCATCAAGATCAGGAAAATACGATCTGTAGTTTGGGAGATATGAATTTTTGATTACGAACTGTCCGGTCTATCTGAAAACTGAGGTCAGTAGGTTTGTCCCTCGGTTTTGTTCAAATTAGGGGCCGAATCAGAACCTTCACCTAACTAAGTTATTTTAGACCTTAAAATTATCTTTCCAAGCTGATAATAATCATTCTCATTGGATCAATAGGTTGAAAGTTACGCCGTTTTCTTTATCTCTGATCTGTATTCTGGACAGACGTAGATGGGTTGTGTTTAGCTGTTAATTAGACCTCTGTTTTGGCCGAATCAGGGGATTCCGCCAACTAATGTTTTGTAGCCTGATCTGTTAAGATTCAGTGAGCACTAGTTTCAGGTCTTTTGGAGTTACAGATAATTAATGGTGATTTTTCTAGTATCGCTGTCAGTTTAACGGTAATCGGGCTGTTGGGTAAACTTGGTAAAAATTGATCCCATTGTTTGGGTGGGAGAGATAGAGGGGATGGAAGGGCTCTTGTAGTAATGTCATACCTTGTTATTCTTATTTTGATTATACATTTGTGTAGGCGGTGAGGCGGTGAGTGGAGGGGCATCTTCGTGTCCTCCTATTACGTCACATCGCGGAAGGCAAGTACCCTATGCTGTTTGGTGATGTTTCCAATTGTTTGCTTGATGTTGGGATAAATTGTGAATGCCTTTTTCTATCCATCCTGATGTTTATTTCATTTCAAGAAGATGATTCTTGTGATTAAAGAATTAGCATTCATTTCAGTTGTTGCATTCCATTACATGCAACTAACTTGTGTGGCATCCTTCATATATTATGTTGTGTGGGAATGCATACTCATACTTGTTTACATATGTTGTTGAATGCCATGTGTCTTTTCCACTAATGTGTGATATTCATTCATACCATGAGAAATCATCATGTTCATTCATAAAATTCATTATGACCACGGAAGTGGATTCTTTTTGGTAAGTTCCATCAATTCCAGTATGGGCATTTGAAAGACCCATCAATTCCAGTATGGGCATTTGAAAACCCACCATTCCAATGTGGGTAGTGTTGACCACCATTCCAATGTGGCAACTTGGACACCCGTATGAAACGTTCTTCATACGGTGATTGGGTCCCGTATTTCATGGCACGGGCTTAAGTGAACACCGACGGTGTATCACTCGCTATACCCCATATATGCAAATCGATAAGTCCATTCCTTCAATGCATTCTTTCATTCCATCCATTCATGTATTCATTCCATTCAATCATATATGTGTTCCAAGATTTGTTCGTAATTCAACTGGATTGTGTTGTCCACTCTATGTTTGATTATTCTTGTATGTACTTGCTGAGTCTTCGACTCACCCTTGCTTTGTATGTTTTAATCAGGTAATTGAGGAGAAGACAAGATGATTTGGTGGGGTAGTTCGCACACTCGCACTTCACATTTATCCAACGAATAATTATTATTACCTTTCGATCAAGCCAACTTGTTAAATAAATTTCCGGATTTGTAATAATCCAACTTTGGTACTGCTTGACTGTTCGTGGTATTATAACTGTTTATCCATTGTATAATCCAGCTTTCATGCTATTCTTAGTAGTTTGATAGTTTTGCGTGACATCTTGGCTTCCGAATAGCCAGGGTGTTACAATTGAACCCTGAAGATTAAATATCGTACTTTTTTCATGGTGAATTTTCTTGAATTTTTCTTACACGAAGGTTTTTAATGAGGCAACAAGTGTGGTGCAACTTACAAATGTAATATCCTATTTTCTCCATTCCTTTTTTCTCAATGGGTTTTTGGAAAAAAAAAGTTTTTTGATGGAACATTTGCATATTGTTGTCTATTGCCCAAGGTATAGTGTTGAGAGACCTAATTGGTGGGCAAAAAACTAAACTGCCATTTAGAGGCCTCTTTGGCTATAAATATAAGGATCCCCGTTTACAATGATACACATAAATAAAGATATTGGATCTTCATCTACATTATGTCTCTCTGTTACGTGATTGGCTTTGGATTTCTACACGAATTCTCTTATTTAATAAAGTTAAGCTTTTTGATTTTCAAGGAAATTAAGGTCGCTAGCGTGGGAGCGCAAGACCAGGTCCAGTCATTCCAGCCCCCGCGTGCATTGGAATATTGGGTGGTATCGTGTTTAACTAGCCTATTAGGTACGGCCACTTGCCAAGTGGAGTTTTAAATGTATTAGCCACCTTGCGATCGAGCTCATCATGCATCCAGTATAAATATACCTCGCGAGTAACACATCGATCATAACGCAACACAACCACACACTTAATTGCACACACCATCGATCGATCTCGTCTGCTATCTCGTGCAAATTAAGCTAGCTAGCAAATATATAGACACATGGAGACACCGGCAAATAAGATGGTACCAGTAGTAGCCTGCTTTGCCCTCGTGCTGGCCATGTCCGCCACCACGTCCACGGCGCAGAACTCGCCGAAGGACTTCGTGGACCTCCACAACGCCGCCCGTCGCGCGGAGGGCGTCGCCCAGGAGGTGACGTGGGACGACAACGTGGCGGCGTACGCCGAGAGCTACGCGAGCCAGCGCGCCGGCGACTGCGCGCTCGCCCACTCCGGCGACCTGTGGAGCTTCGGCTACGGCGAGAACGTGTACGTGGGCGGGGCCGGCGCGGACTGGACGGCGGCGGACGCCGTGGGCCTGTGGATGGCAGAGAAGCCGAACTACGACTACGACAGCAACATATGCGTGGAGGGGACGATGTGCGGCCACTACACGCAGGTGGTGTGGAGCCGCACGACGGCCATCGGGTGCGCGCGCGTCGTCTGCGACAACGGCGGCGTCTTCATCACCTGCAACTACGCCCCCGCCGGCAACGTCCCGGGAGAGCGCCCGTATGACCGTATCCTTGTTAACTAATTATAACAGCCAGTGTTATGCGTACGTCTGTGTGCGTAGCATAACACTTACATTAGTTATACTATGTGTACGCTGTAATGCTATGGTTCTGTACTATATATGTACGTACTCTCGCTTACTTACGTACGTAAGCTAGCTCTCTGCATGCATTGCGTGCTATATGGAATAAGCCATGCAGATATTGTAATACATACATGCATTGATATATGTGGTTATATATACATGCTTGCAAGAATAATAAATAAATAAATTATAAGAGATTGTAATATATGTTTAGGGTCTTATTTGAAAAACCTAAATTTCCAGCCCATCCATATGGATTGAATTGGCCTGGAATTTGAGTTTTCCTAACACTATATATATACTTTCTACTCTCGGTTGTAATTACTCCCACCTTTGATATACCACCTAAAAAATTTGACATACTCCTTTATCACTTTGGGTATACTCATATACTAATTATAAGATACTCCAATGCGAACCACATGAAAAAATTTGCAAGAGAGTCCATAGTTTTTAGCATATTTTGTAAATATCTACATAGTCGCATATAAAAAGGAGTATATCTAAAAAAATTATGATATCACTCCTAAAAATATATAAATACCACATAAGTGGTCTTATATACTTGTATACTACACAAACATACTCTCAGTTGCACAAAATACTGCCTACGTTGTGAGATGCGGAATATGGAGTAACTACATCCGGGAGAGTGTGTTGTGTGTGTGTGTGTGTGTGTGTGTGTGTGTGTGTGTGTGTGTGTGTATATATATATATATATATATATATATATATATATATATATATCACTCTATGATGTATGTATGATATTATGCCTGCATTTGTGTTGTAATAAGTCATGCAGATGTAATACAAAATAACATATACCATATGCATCGTAGATTATACAAATCTCCTAGCACGAAGATATGGAGTATTGAAAGATTAGATATGGAGTATTGAAAGATTAGGCTGTGTACTCGTACGTGTGGGGATTCATTAGCCGGAGTTGGAGAAGACGTGGTTGGCAATGAGAAATTTGACTGATTTTCCAGACCAAAAAAAAACAAGAATCTCCATATCATGATGTAGAAAAAATCTGTCCAATTTTTTTTAATAGCGTGATGCAGAGCAAATCGTCCAAAAAATTTGTCTTGCTCATCTGCCTGTGGGAGGGATCGAGCTCAAACAAAGGCTCGTCCTGCGGAACAAATTGACGGCCCAAGGAAATTGGATTCTTAGGCCACGGCGGTCCGGCCTACTCTAGAAGGCCGATGAGATTGGCGACCCATGTTTCTAGCAGGAATGCCCGGTGCTGCATTGGTGATGTACTGTTGTCAGGCCTCGTCTAGATAAGAATGCGGCCCATGTTTCTAATGAGCGCACGCTCCCAGGACAGTTACCTTCGACTCGAGTTCAAAAGGATCATGTACTTAGGAAGAATGGGAGCAATAGGCGTTTGTACATTCGATGAGAAGTTTCTCACGCGTAACATCTTAAAAACCCTACTTTGGAAAATTAAAATGAAAAAAAGAAGAATAATTTTGAGCATGTTTACGTATGGGAAAACTATTTTTAGTATGATTTTGAACTTTTGCATAAATCGAATAGTAAACTTACATGCAAACAGCAACCTAAAAGAATTTTTCAGAAAATAACATAATACATAAAATCCTGCAAAATTGACACAAGAAAACATACTGTAACAAAAGCCTCCACAAAAAAATTCATAATTTTTGGAGCACGTTTGTTATGCTTAGAAACTCGAACAACAATTAACTAGTTTAAGAAATTCGAAAACTTAATTTGAATTCTCGTCGGACATTTGGACCGATACCCAACTCAGCCCATCTCCTCTCACGCTCGCAATAGCCCGTGTGTAGCGTCCCGCTTTTTCGGAGTTTTTGAAAATTTTAAAAAGAGAACCATTTGCTTCTTTTTGCGAAAAGCTTAATTTTGAAATTTCAGAATCCATTTACAGTTTAATATGAATTAATCAAACTTCAATGAAATTAAAGTTGGTTTGATTAATTTTTCTGGAATTTAAAATCAAAATTATTATTTTAGGTGTTTTCTTGGATTTATTGGATTTTAGAAATTGATTTTCATTTTACCCGAAATTAAAAATTATTTTATTCGCAAAAGAAAAGGAAAAATTAAAGTTGAAAGTATTTTTTTATTAAGTCCATAATAATTCAAGGAATTTCTGTGAATTTTTCTGGAATATTTTGGAGTCTATTTGCTATTTTCTAAATTGCCTTTTTATTTATTTGAATTTCTAGAATCAAAATGAATTTTAAATCCCTTTACTATTGTGGGCGAATCTCTTCTACCCAATCCTATTTCCCTCCGCCCACTCCATGCCGCCCGACCTTCCTCCCGCCTCGGCCTCGCGCCACCGTCGCGATCCCCATCGCCGCTTCGCTTCGCCACGCCGCCTTTTCTTCTTTGGCCGTCCGATCGCGATCCGACGCCATCGCTTCGCCCGCGCCTCCCTTCCTCCCCACCGTCCGATCAAAATCGGACGGCGCCCGTTCGTCTTCCTCCCCGCGCCGCCGCTCTCTCTCCACCTGTCGGGCGCCTTCTTCCACCTCGCTCCCACGCCCACACGCCAGCACAGCTCTGCCACTCGCCCATGGTTCAAGAATGCCACCCACAGTTTGGTGCCTCAACCACCCCCGTCACCTCCGTCTACTGTCTCACATGCTATCCACCCCCGTTGACAGCCCTTTTCCCGCGCAGACGGAGAGAACCGAGGTCGCCCATGAGATTCTCGTGTGATAGCCAGCGTCTCGTCGTTTTTCTCGCGTATTTATCCCAACTATTTAAGCAATAGAGTGCGTGACGAGGATCTAGAAATCTTCATTTAATTATTTATCTGCAACCCTTATTATGGATAATGACGTCATTATATGGTTCTTGAGTATACCCCTTAATGTTCATAAGGGAGAAGTTGGAGTCGTAAGATCTTCTACGACTACCTCATGATTGTAAGTTCTTCTACAACCAGATCAGCTACGACCACCCTATAGTCGTAAGTTCTTCTACGACTAGTACATGATTGTAAGTTCTTCTACGATCACCTCATATGTAGGACCGGAAAGGCGACTAGAGGGGGTGAATAACGCTTTCTTGATTTTTGACTTTAATCAAATTCAACACACACTTTTCTTCAATAGCTATGAAATCTAAGAAGATCGGTAAATACACAGAGGAAGCTTTGTGCTGAATCCGATTAACCCCTTAAACACAAGATTCAAGAATGGAGATTTGATCTCACTGGACCGGTCTGACCGACGGCCAATTGGCGGTCTGAACTCTAGCGGTCTGACCGACGGCCAACTGGCGGTCCGAATAGCTGGCGGTCTGACCGCCGTTGTGGAATCGGTCGGACCGATTCAGTCCAGAACCACTGCAGACCACCCGAAACCAAAACTAAAATTGGTCCAACTTTTGATTCAACCAAAGAAACTTGACCAAACTTGGAACACACCTCCCTAAGGATATCTGGAACCTATTCCTAGCAAAATGAAAAACTTGATCCAAATCTTGCTAGTGAGGGATTGATGATTTAGATGATCCTAGGAGTATTCCCACACATCATAGCAAGGTAAAAGAGGTCAAGAGACCAACCAAAAACAACCGGATCAAGGAGGCACTAAAATCACCAAAAGAGATAGGAAAACACATGAGACATCATCTTAGAACAAGCATCCATTGATTGATTCAAAATGTTGCTTGCAAAGTCACTCCCTCAAAGAGGACAAGAGCTCAATCCAAGAGCACACACACAAATCTCCTCTCTAGAGCCTAGTCTCTCCTCTCCTCTCCAAACCCTAACCCTAACTAGGGTTTTTACAAATAAAGTGCTTGGGGGTTTTCCAACTCCCCCTTTCTATTTATAGGGAAGCCTAGGGTTTAGAGAGAGTTCACTTAATGGACTCCCGTTAAGGCCCAAAACACACGGGACACACACACATATTTCAGTTGAAGCAATCGCCTGCTTCATCACGTGTAGGTTGATCAGCGGCTCTCATCATGTCGGCAGGTCTCTCCCATTCGAATCCAATCGGAACCTCCAAGGGACTTGCACCGACCCCCGTGCCGCTTGATCCAACCAGCTACAACGAACTGCCCGTTCAAATCATCTTGTCCATCTTGCGCCATGCTTGAGTCACACGACCTCACCCGGTATCCATGATCATTCTGAACCTCAGCTCTCCAAGCTTAGTCCTGATCCTCATCACCGTTGACCGTCGTTGACCTGCAAGTCACCTGCACAGCAATAGACAAAGAAATCGTCTCCCGGGAATAAGTTCTTCACAACTTGACCCACGTTAGCTCAATCATGCGACCGCCCTACCTGGCATTGAAACTCATGCACTAGACACAATCGAAACACAACAATGCCAAGTTGGCCGAAGAACAAGTGGAAACGATCTGACCGCCCTACCTGGCCAGTCGGACCGATTTTATACCGCCGGTCAGACCGCCCAAAATTACTTAGCCAAAATTCCATCGTGAAAAACCGAAACTCTCTGGAATTTTTAACTCAATAGAACTTTTGACTGGAAGCTCCAAAAAATATGCGACCAAGTGCAGGAGACTCCCCTCTCTTGCCTACACACTCTATTTTTGGCCTAGCCCCAAACTCCACCAAAAGTTCTGGCCGGTCGGACCGCTGCACATAGCCGGTCGAACCGATCCACGAGCGGTCGACCACGGTGCTGCCGGTCGACCGACCGAGGTCCGAATAAAGACAGAGCATTTAAAACGCGAGATTCATCAAACCAACAACGCCATTGCCAATTGACTCATCATCCTAAGATCATGCACATATCCCCACGATATCCACAATCCCCCCTTGATGAACACATTGGTAATTTCCCAGAAAATGTAAGTTTGTGGTTTGAAAAGTAAAAAACTCACAGTTTTCGCGCAAAGGCACAACTTGGTCCACAAGCAAGAGAAAGCCTAGGAAATGATCAAGCTGGCTTCAGAATAGCAAGGGCAAGTGAGATAAGGCAAAGAGAGCACAAAAAACCTCAATTTCCAGAGAATAGCCAAAAATCTCACTTAGGTCTATATGAAAGAACAATTGTTCTATGTGACCTTTGATCATTGTGAGTCTTCTAGATTTGCAACTAAAATCAGAAAAGACAGTAAAAACAAAAGAACCCACTCACTATGATCACCAATTTCTAGAAAATCCATTTTCCCCCTATGACTCCAAAAAGCTCTAAAACAACATTTTTAACAATCTTTCTCCCCCTTTGACAATGGATTCATCAAGGTGTATGGAAGAAGATAGAGCATGAAGGAATGGCTTTGTTTTTGAACTTTAGCAAAAGGAGCCATGAAGACAGTACAAGTATTACACCAAGCCATATTATGTGAAGAAGCTATGTTCAATCATGGCAAAACCTGTACAACCAAGCTAAGACCAAAATAGCAATAATATGAGATTGAATGAACTAATAGCATGACAGGTTACTCAAAATCATAGTTTCACTAAAGGTATCCTGAAATGAGTCAAGTCATGTCTATAAGCTATACTGAGTCAATGTAGAGCATTATGATTTCAATTAAGAAGCAAAACATTCAAGCATTTAGCAGTTTGAGCATTTTGAAGAAAAATATTAATTTTATCTTAGAATTGTGCTAGATATCAAGCTTTACCGCGACCATCTCAAGCAAGAAGCTTAAAAGAGTGACCTAGGTCATCCAAAACTCCCCATGAGTTCATACCTAGTGCAATGGTAAGCCGTCTCATGGGAAAGAATTGGTGAGATCAGTTTTTTCGCACAGAAAATCAAATTTTTCATTTGCTTGACTTAAAAATTAATAAAGCTCAATTTTCAGCTCAAAATAAGTTCAAGACTCAATTTACCTTAAATGACATGGCATGAATCATAAAAGGATCACTAAAGTAAAACTGATCACAAGATCCAACAAGTCTTGTTTTAATTCAATTAGCTCACAGATAATAAAGCTAGCATGGCAAAGGCTAAGCTAAACACGAAGAGCCAACAAAAAACTCTAGCAGACTAGCACAAGACATGGCATGGTATAAAGTACGAAACATGTCATACAAGGATAATAATCAAAGCTCCACAAGATTATATTACAATGCAAGATGTTTGAAATTTTAAACTGCATTATGATACAATGAATGCACAAAAGAGCAAACTCCCCTCAAAACAGGCCAAGAGGACTAGCAACTCCTAACTCTCCCCGCAATAAAGCAAAACGAGAGGAATCAAGAGCTTTGGTGAAAATATCCGCAACTTGTTGCTCAGACTCAACAAAGTGAAGCACAACATCACCCTTCTCAACTAGTTTGACTTGGCTGATTACGCAGATATCGACATGGATGCCAGCTTCGACTACGACCTGAGTATTGTATCATCCGATGGTGATGTCGCCTCCGAAGATCATTCTCCAGGAGACCATACCACCGATAGAGTTGAGGAGGGATCCTTATCCCCCACAACGTTACGTCCAAATGAGGAACCAACTTCCTCAAAGAGCAAGGGTCAATCCGACCACAATCAGGACGGCTCTGAGGCAGACCCAGGACATGGCGAGGCCCCCTCTAAATGTTCAAGTCCGTCTAAGGCAGTCCGACCAGGCACGACAAATCCTGGAAGCCATCATTCCGGAGCTTCATCAGCACCTGGTAGTACTGTCCCTCCAGTTAGCCTCATAGAGGATGGGGTCGAACATATTTTTCCTACGAGTTCGACCATCCCATCGCAGGGCTCCTTTGCGGACGGAGATGGTTATAACCCGGAATTCCCTTTCCTGGAGGAGTTTGCTCCAAGTCGCCAGACGGTGTCTTTCGACTACTCCTCAAGCGAGGAGGCCTCGAGCATAAGTGGATGTCATCAATGGGAGGTCTTCGTCCTTCCCTTAGGTGATGATCACTCTCCTAATGACAAAACTGATGACACTCCCCGACGATCACACATTGCGACCCCTTGTGGCAATGGTAAGGACACCTCTGGTGATGAACAGGCCATTACTCTTATGAGCGTGCGAGAAATACTCGAGATAATCTCACTTCATTGAGGCAAACTCAAGGATCAGTCATGGACGATCCTGAGACAACTCGATAGGGAAGAAAAGCAGCCCAAGAAATCTACCTGAGAGTTTTCGGTACCAGTCAGAGGAAGCTCAGGAACTCCAACATATCAGCGATCTACTCGAGAACCCAACTCGAGAGATTGCCCGAGCGCCTGGCTACGACCTCTTCGCGCAAGAGATCGCACGAAGGCTTCGAAGAACGCTAACCAAACTCGAGCACCCTCGCCATCATCATTCTAGAAGTCGTAGTGGTACTACTCCATCAGCTTCTAGTCATTCAAACAACTCACCGCATGGAGATCGACTATAATTGTGTTATGTGGTACAACTTGTTATGTACTCGAAGTACTCATTCTTGCTGCAATCATTCATCTAAAGTAAATGAGTCTTCGTCTGCCTTCGAGGAGGAGTTTTACGAGAAGGGTGATTACTAGGTCTTGATCCCAGTTGATTGCTTATGGCAAGTCAATTGGTTTCCGCTGGAGTTATTTCTGTTCCGCTGCTTTGTCTCTTTATTTAGTGTCAGCCTAGCGTGGTTTAATAAGTGTAAACTCGACTATAAGGCTATAACCATTATTTATTAATCAAATCAGTCGTTTATTCTTACATTCGTCTTGTGTGGAATGATTGCCATCTAAGTTTACATTGTGTACACTAGCATGATTCTAGACCAATACATTATATATAAAGAGTCCAGATTTACATATTTGGGTTCCGACAGTGAAGGTGGTTATGGTGCCCCCATTTATATGCTGGAGAAGGCGATGGAATGGCGCGGCCACGGGCGTGATCAACGGCACAGGTTTGGATTACGAATTGATTTTGCATGGGTGTGGAAAGAAACAAACGATTGAATAGGGTGATGATTGCTAGGTGATGACGGCTTGATTGCGAGCATTTCCAAATGAGGTGATTGAAGACGGCTCGGCTGGAACAGCACGGGCGGCGGGAGTAGGCGCAGAGAAAGAAAATGGGCTGGATAGAGAGAGAAAAGTGGACTTTGGCCCAAGAGATGAGGGAGAGAATTCAAATTTGAATTTCGACTGAGGTTTGAATTGATTTGGAATTTGGAATGAGATTTGAATTTGAAATTCGGATTGGGGTTTGAATTTAAAACTCTAAATAAAATCCAAATCTTTGAAATGTTTATTTTAAAATAAGTTTACAAGGAAGAAGAAAACTAGGATGTTACATCTTGCAATAATCATCACCTAGTGAACGAAGTGAAGGAATCTACACCCATTTTGGAGGAGTACTATGAGGAGGTCGATCATTAGGTCTTGTTCCTAATTGATTGTCTGTTGCAAGTCAATGGGTTTCACTGTAGTTTATCTTGTTCCGCTACTTTATCTTTATTTAATGCTTAAGCGCTGCGAGACTAAGCGAATGTAAACTCGACCATAAGGTCACAATAATTATTTACTTATCTAATTCAGTACGTTAACCTTATTTTGTTGTGTATGGATGATATTGCATCGATATTAACACTGTATACTAACGTAATATCTTAGATTAGTACCGTATATACAGAGAGACTGAATTTGCACATTCAGATCATGACAAAATAGTACCTAGTAGTACTGACATACTACTATCTACAACTACTTGTCATAATCTCACAGAATGCGGCTCGCAGGCACGCTCAAAACAAAATTAACACGCTGAAATCCCTGTCGCATGGTCATCAATAGGTTCTCATGTAGTTCGTGCTTGCTCGATAATATCTGGTACACACGTCAAACACAGAAGCAGCGGACAGTATGCGCGCTCCCACTGCGCCCTCGCCTGGCTTCGATCAACCGTTGGGGGCCGCCGCCATCGCAAAACGGCGTATCCGATCTATTATTCGTCTGTATCTGATCTGTTTTCACCTCTAATCCCAAAGCGCTCTCCATTGATTGTTACAGGGTTTGCAACTCGATTGGGGAGTGAGCGGAGGAAATCCGTTCGCCTGCTGAACTAACTGACGGCCCAAGGCCGCAAGGTGAGGAGGGTAGGTAGGCCTGAATCAGACTATTTCTTCCTCGCCGTCGTACGGGCCATGTATGAATTGTTGACGGTCCGATGAACTGGTATCGCCGCTCAATAGATTTCTGCTCGGCAGCCAACATATTCCAAGGTTTAGCGTTTAGGGAGTTGCTGCTCTTCCGAATAGAGAAGCACAAACTTTGGAAGCACATCGAAGGTCTGATTTGTATCTGCTCACTACTAACTGTTCTGTGCAATTTGGTTTTCGGAAAGCGTACAAAAGCACTGCTTCGATGTAGTCTGTATGGTTTGGGTGTTACGAACCCACCGGCCCCGAGTTCGATCAACTAAGGATAATAAATATACTATTAAAAATACGCTAAATCACATCATCCTTTTATCATCTCTCCGCTTTACATATCCACGTGTGTCAAGCTTATCCATACCATGACTGATTCATGAGGCGTCTAGAAACCTGCTAGATTGACTCACGACCGAAAGAGACCTAATTAAGCAAGCTTATGCTACAAATTAACAAGCTTGAATTGATTTGCACACCTCGGTTAATTATTAATTGTGTTATGTCATGTCCCTCATGCATACGTGTACATATGCCTTGCTCTTTCGTTGATTCATCCACGGCATGCGCAATTTGCCAATTCGTGGTAGCTACTTCATTGGAATATATAACTTGAATTCTCCACGGAAACTCACTCCCTTTTTGTTTTAAGTTTTTTTCCGTGATCACGATATTTCACACCAACCGACCGATATATTTATCTATACCTAGATCTAAATATGTACAAACAATCGGTGATTCAACGCATTCCCTCTGCCTTGGTCTAGAAAATCTCACAATAATCTTTAAACCATAAAAAAATTCTAAAATTATCTCATTCACGGTTGTCACAGCGGGTTTGGTGACCACGGCGCCTAAGAGGTGCCATGACGCCATGGCGTCCAGGCGGGCGCCCAGTCGCCTTCAAGGTGAGGAAAGGTGAGCTAAGATAGTTCACTTGATAAGTACTTGACTACTTAACTAAAACAACAAATTAGAGAGAAGTCGCTGACAATTGCATACCTTGATGAGCCTGTCATTCTTTTGCTCTTTTTCCAGGTAGCCAAGCACCCCTCATCCAAGATGAAGTTCTAGAGAGAAACAATAGAGAGTAGCTTCACAAGAATACAAAATCATTACCATTGAAGCCATATGTTCCTGCCATTGAGAAAGATAGCAAACATTAGCATGTAAAGTTGTAAAATTAGTTACCGAATACTGAGCAATTGAGCATTGACTATTGTAATTTCATATTTGTAAACTTGAAATGATCAAATGATGAAATAAAAATAAGATTTAAAGTTCAAGAGCAACCATCGGTCCATCACATAATACTACTACTGCATAGTGCATCACTACATTGCAATGCATACCATATGACATAGGTTCATTATGCATCACTGCATTGCAATGCATACCATAGGACATAGGTTCTTTACTTCAGTACATAACAACTAGTCAACAACTAGTACTAGTCCACATGACAAAGAGTCAAAGATAAACAAAGTTACAAAACAACTACAGCTGAACAGCAAAAGCATGAAATTGCAAAGGCCATCAACAATCATAATCTGAAGTTGAATAATCTTCCCCACGGACTGCAACACCACTTTGTGTATTGTCATGAGTAGGAGGAGGAGATTTGCCGTAGTCATCCTCGATATCTTCATCCATCCCAAAATCTTCATCATGCTTGTCACCTCTCCTGCCTCCTTCCTCTTCAACCAACATTGAGCTTGAACATGTAGCACCGCCATGGCGTCGCCGATGATAAGACAATACAACGCTTCCAGTCCCAGCAGCTGTGGCATGGGCTTGCCTAGGTATATTACGACCATGGAGCGCACTTGATGCACTCGCAACCTCATCAATAAGTGTTCACTTCAGATTTTTCGGCTCTGTCTTATGGACATCTTCGGCAACCGCATCAATCCAGTCAGTGTTCCACTCATACTCATCAAAGATCAATAGGTTAAAGTTGCTCCCCTCTACACGCATATTTTGAAATCTTTCGGCAATCTTTTTGTTATATTTGATATAAACCAAATCATTCAACCTTTGGTACTCCAGCCGATTACGTCTCTTTGTATGCATCTAAACGGAATAATAACAAAAAAGGACCCAAGATTCAAGAGAACACTAAACAAATTCAATTAGACATTACTTAGTACTAAGACTACTAGTTAGTAACTACTTACAAATTCAAAGGTGCTCCAATTGCGCTCACACCCGGAAAACAAAGCACAAAGACCAAGAAGACACTTTGCAAAATATTGAAGCTCTGATGCGTCGCCACCATATGCATCCCACCCATCAACTACAATAATGCAAAAGGCATGATTCATGAAGCAATGAAATTGAATATGTCAAATTGAAATGAAATTGAGTACTTATGTGGGCTCATTTTTCCATGACTTGATATTGCTAGTGTCTTTCCAAAGCAAGCTCGCTTTTTCTCATTATGATTAGCTTGGGTAGATATCTTTGTGGCAAGTACCTCGTCGTCTTAACCAACCATCTTGGAAAGAACATCGTTGAAATTGTCTCTTATCTTTCGGGCACATGTACTATCTTTATCTTTGAATGCATAAAATTTATTTGGATTCAAGTACAGTGCAGCCCGATATAGCTTCACTTCCATTTGGCCTATTCATTGCCTCTCAATAATGTCAATCACACGTTCAAGGAGAGCCTTGCCCTGCAAGGCTTCCTTTATTTTCTCCTTAGCAACATCCATAGCTACCAAAACCTCCGGCGTCACTGGGTTCTCATCACCATCAACGATCCTCAATACAATAACTAGTGGTTGTGTTGCTCTTTTGGAGTATTACACAACATTCCAAAAATTAATAGAGAGCACAATTTCAGCTACATTCGTCCCCATTTGTGACTTGGCCAATTTGCACCTATTCCAATACTCATCCACAAAGAGATTTTCTCAATGCAGCCCTATGCTTGAACAAACTCTACAAGGTTAGGAATGATGTGGCGAATCGAGTGGCTGTTGGCCTCACAAGATCATAGCCTCCTGTCTTATCCCTCATTGCATCAAGAAGCTTCCCATGCCTATAGATAATGTTTTGACACGCTTGGCTTTGGTATTGCAACTATTGAACTCAGGTGTCTTACTAAGTTCCTCCAACATGAGGTCTATGCAATGGGCGGTACATGGGGTCCAAAATAGAGTAGGAATTCTGGTAATTAGAAGTCTGCTTGCTGCCTTGAAGTTAGCACTATTATCAGTGATCACTTGAATAATATTTTTCTTGCCAACTTCCTTAATTCTCTTCTGTAGTAAGTCAGCTAGCATTGTTGCATCGGCCACCTGACTTGATGCATCAATAGATTCTAGGAAGAAAGTCCCCTCTCAGCTATTAGCAAGGAAATTAATCAGATGTCATCCTCTTTTATCAGTCCACCCATCCAACATGATAATGCAGCCATACTCCTTCCAAGCTAACTCATGTGTCTTCCTCGTAACCTCTATTTTCTTATTTGCCTTTTGCAACACTGGTTTCCTCAACTCATGATAACTTGGACCAATATGGTTAGGTCCAATTTGCCCAATGACCTTAACCATTACCTCAAAGGACCTTGACTTGGCCACATTGAAGGGTATAACATTCGAGTAGAAAAAATCTACTATGTATTCATTGCATCTCTCTATATCTTCCTTCGTGACCTTAGAGCTGAACTGCTCCATGTATATTTGCTTCTTACCCCTTGCATGTATTTCCACAACCACCTCATAGGGAAGCTTTCGAAGTATATTAATAACATATTTAGTTCCCTTTGGAGGCACCAGAGAAGGCTTCTTGGCATTCTTGGATTAAAGAGCTACAACTGCTAGCTTCCTTTTCATACCTATCCCAGAACTTGGAGTTGGCCTTCGTACTGTGGTGGATGCCTGAAGAGAGGGTCGGGAGCCTTTTGATGAATGTGTTGCTTTTCCTTGTGGTTGGTCAACTTCCTCAAACTCTTGTGCTTCCACTTGTACCTCTCCTACATCATCATCATCATAATTGATTGGCTTGTTCCTCACCCCCTTCCTAAGGTAGTCTTACATCTCTCTCATGATGGTTGTGGTTGTCTTGGAACATTTCTCTGCATCTCCAAAGCCCCCGAAAGATGTTGCTTAAGCCTCTTGATTCCCGAAGAAACAATCACCCCACAAAGCTTGCATTGGACCTTATCTTTGTTGCCTAAATCTGACCAAAAACTATACTACCACTTAGGATCTTTTGACTTTGTCCTTTGTTTAGGATCTTTACTTGGATCATATTACTCTTGCTCAGTCTGCTGCTCGGTTGCCTCAGCATTGTCACAACCTTGCTATCTCTAATTTTCCATCAAAGATTCAAAGGTCGGTACTCCATAGACCTACACATCAGTAGCAACACTAGCACATCAACAAAGTCACCGAAGCAGAGGGGAGAAGTAGCACATCAGCAAGCAAAGTCACCAAAGTAGAGGGGGACAGAGGGGAGAAGCAAAGGGAGGGAGGTGGCAAGACAGGAGCGGGGGAGGGAGTCGACTAGTGGAGGCAGCGCGGGAGGGAGGGAGGGAGTGGAGGCAATGCGGCGGGCGCTGCGGGAGCATGAGAGGGAGGGAGGTGACGCGGTGGGAGCGCGGGAGGGAGGAAGGGAGTGGCGGCGGGCACGGCGGGAATGGAGGTCGGGCCGCGATAGGGAGGGAGGGAGTGGAGGTCAGAGAAGGCATACCTGGCGACTGGCGCTGTGAGGGGCGGGGACGACTAGGATTCGGCGCTTCGCTTCGGCTTCACTTCCTTCCCACGAGCGGTTATTGCACCCGGCAGCTCGAGACCCCGAGGCTCCTTCCTTCCTTATCCGAGGCGGACGTGGCAAGGCGCCCGCCCATAAGCTCGCCTTGGACGCCTCTTCGACACCGTGGATGTCGCACCGACCTGGGCGCCCGCCTAGATGGCCAAGGCGAGGTGCTCCTCCTCGGCGTCCCCTCCGCACCGCCTGGACGCTAAGGCGACACTGTGGCATCCATGATCTCATTAGTCAAGATAAAAAGAGAAGATATACACCACTTATTTTGGTGGAATCAAATTATAACAATTCAGATTAATCATGTAATGTGTGTGTGTCTATATATATTACAAATATTACAATTGTAATGAGAAAAAGGAGAAGACCGGCTCAAAAGGAAAAAGAAAAAGAGAAGATCTGCACCACTTATTTTGGTGGGGTCAGATTATAAAAGTTCATATTAATCATGTATTATATATTACAACTATTATATTTGTATGGCAAGTACAACTATATTTTCAAAAGACAGTAGAGTTATATAAGGAATACAATATATTGCGATATATAATTGTGTGGGAAATTCCGGTACAAACAAGCACAGTGTATTATTAATGAACACACCAATAACGGGACTGAAGCTAATAATGCACTTTAATTTACACACACGTGTTTGCACCTACATCATGATTGACCAGGACACATCATGTCACAGTCTGTTTTTGGATTGTAAATAGTTTTTGCTTTTGTCAGTTGGTTTCAAAATTTTATTTCAACTTAAGTTGTATTTTCAAAATCTGTAGCTTCTACCTCAATTTCAAAACCTCTCTTTTCGGGCCCAGTGCATTTTCCTTCCCCATGGGCCGGTCGTTTCTGCCCCCTGGTCGTAACCTCCTCTTAGCCTTTTACCCCCCGCCCAGCCTCCTTCTTCCCTTCGGCCCAGCTGATCCAGCTTCCCCCCTACCCTTCTTCTCTCTCGCATCACCTGTGATCGGTCAGTGCCCTCCCCTGGTCTTCTGTCGACTAGTCCCGTCGCCTGTCCCGCCACCGCGTCAGCACCACGACCGCGCACCTGCACCTACTGGCCCTTTGCCACCATCTGCCCTTGACTTCGGCGCCTTCGTCGCCTCGTATCGTCGCCAGCGTCTACTCGTGTCGGTCCCGCCACCAGCGTCGCCCGACCAAGTCGTCGCTCTCGTCGCTTCCCCGCTGCGCACACCTGCCTTGTCCTCTCTCCGACCAGGGCGCCCATGCCACAACCACCTCGGGAACCCGCATCCCCCAAGTCGCCGACGACTCTGCCTCCCCCTTCACGCTATAAGAAACCCTGAGCCCCTCTCGCTCCTCCCCTCGTCTCCCCTTCTCTTCTGGTAAGTGCCCCCAGTGAAGAGCCCGAGCAGTCCTCTGTCTTCTTCGAGCTCCCCCACTCTCGCTCGTGTTGCAGTGGTTGCCCAAAGCCCCGAGCTCCGAGTTCGAGCAGCTGCCGCTCCTCTTTCTGGTTCTCGCCGCACCAGTGCAGTCCTCTTCTACCCGCATTCATTCGTACCCAGAGCTTTTTGGAGTGATTCCCTCACTCGGTTTTAGTTTTATGACACAGAACCGCCGCCTCTCCTCTTCTCCTTCAGTTTCGGCAGACCACTTCATCATTGTCTCCTTCGTCGCCGACCACAAACACCCCCATCGCCGTTCGACCTCCTCCGACCTCCCTGTCTTGGTAAGCCCCCTTTCTCTGTGCCTGGTTCTCCCTCTTGTCTTTTCCAACCTCGCTGAGCAGCCGAAACTCCTTTTCGATAATGTCTATGACTACAACTACGACCACGACCAAGTAGGCGCGTTGTCGAAAACTCCTTCAGACTACACTGCGTTGTAGAACTCCCTCCGACCACACCATGTTGTCGAACCTCCTTCAGACCACACTGCGTTGTCGAATTCCTTCCGACCACGCCGCGTTGTCAAACCTCCTTCAGACCACACTGTGTAGTCGATATCCTTTACGAACCCATGTAGTCGATACCCTTTACGACCACACGCAATCGATATCCTTTATGACCACGTGTAGTCGACACCCTTTACGACCACGTGTAGTCGCTACCCTTTACGACCACATGTAGTCGATATCCTTTATGATCATATGTAGTCGATATCCTTTACGACCACATATAGTTGATACCCTTTTCAACCATATGTAGCCGATACCCTTTTCGACCACCTTTAGTCAAACTCCTTTCAACTACATCTTGTAGTCATAGCTCATTTCGACTACGTCTTGTAGTCGAAACTCTTTCCGACTACATCCTGTAGCTGAACCTCTCTCCGACCGCGTCAACTTTAAGCCAGTAGTACTCGAAGCCACGGTACTCGAAACGAACGGTACTTGACACGAACAATACCCAAATCCAGCGGTACTCGAAACGATCAGTACTCGAAACAAACAATACTCGAAGCCAACAGTACTCGAAACGAACAGTACTCGGAGCCAGCAGTACTCGTAGCCAAAACTTCTGAAGCTCTGTTCTCCTCCGTTATAACTCCGATTCTAGTGATTTTTGTTTCTAAATTTCTCTAAATTCAAGGCCTTGCTAATGGCACTAGTCTTGTTTAATTTGGAATTTATTTGGAATTTATTTATTATTTATTTATTCTCTTTATCTGTTTATTCTTTTCCGGGTTGTTCGTCCGAGTAGAGTTCGAAGACGCGGGAGATCTCTAGTTTGATCAAGCACAAGACTCTCAGGACTCTCTTCCCTTCACTCCAAGCGAGTCAATACTTTGATCATTTTGAACCTACATTTTACGCAAATTATATTTCTTTAAAATTACCAAAACTGCATGCTTTAATTCTTAAGAAAATATATGTTAAACCTTAAGGTAGTTAAATACTCATTTGATGATTAATTAATCATTATATCATCCTTTGGAAATTTAATCCATAATTCTATGTCACCCTAGTAACTATGTGGTAATGACTAGTTATAGGTTGTACTTAAGCGACATGCTAGTCCTGCTTAAGTACCGAGGCATTAAATGCCCTAATCATCATCTCTTAAAAATCATGAAAATCATTGTGGGCAAATGACTCTGTGGATATCGTGAGGATATGTGCACGATCTCAGGATGATGAGTCAATTGGCAATGGCGTTATTGGTTTGCAAAATCTCGCGTTTTGGGTTTGCTCCAAAATTTGTCGAAGCCAGCACCGGTCTGACCAGGTTGTCTTGCGCGGTCGGTCGCCATTTGTGGAGCGATCCGACGGCCATGGTGGCGGTCCGACCGCTTTTAAAGTTAGGTTTTTGAGCCGGGCCAAAATAGGTTGTGTAGGCAAGTGAGGAGTCTCTGGATGTGGTCCCATCATTTTTGGAGCTCCATCAAAAGTTCTATTCGATTGAAATTTCCGTAAGGTTTGAATTTCTCGCTTGAATTTTGGCTAAGTCCTTTGGACCGTCCGACCGCCGCGTTGTGGGAGCGGTCCGATCAACATGAAATCGGTCGGACCGGCCACAAGGGCGATCGAGGCCGGCGATCACTGGAGGTGAGCCAAGTGTTGCATTGAGTTGATTTTGAGTGTGTGATTCTCTGAACTTCAATGCTTTATTGATGTATATCGCATTGCGAAGCCGCGTGGGTCAAGTTGTGAAGAACTTGTTCCTGAAGCGGTTTGTTTGTCTATTGTTGTGCGGTGGCTTGCGAGTCAGCGGCGTCAGCGGTGAGTGGATCGGGACTACGCTTGGAGAGCCGAGGTCGAGCGATCGGGGATACGGGTGAGGTTGTGAGACTCAAGCATGGTGCGAATGGACAAGATGGATCGAACGGGTGATTGAAGCATACCGGTTGGATCGGCGGTGCGAGATATCGGTGCGAGTCTCGGGAGGTTCCGAGGGGATTCGGACAAGAGAGGCTTAAGGTCGATGAGAACCGCCGATCAACCTACACGTGGTGAAGCAAAGCGATTGCTTCAAGAGTTATTTGTGTGTGGGTCCCATGTGTAAGAGACCCAAAAGGGAAACCCTAGCTCTCTAGTATAAATAGGAAGGGAGAGGTGGAAAACCTAAGCAAGCATTCATTTAGCCCCTTCTTCCTTTTCTAGGGTTTGGAGGAGAGGAGAGGAAAACTAGGGTTTGGAGTGTGCTCCTTGTTGAGCTCTTGCCCTCCTTGGTGGAGAGGCTTTGTAAGCATCTATTGTGGATGAACAATCTTGTGATGCTTAATTGAAAGATCAATTGCTCCCTTTGTGTTCTTCTCTCTTTGGATGTTTTGGTGCTTCCTTGATTCAAAGGTTCATGCTTGGTCTCTTGGCCTACTTTACCTTGCTTTGATGTGTGGGATTACTCCTAGAGTCATCTAGATCATCAAACCCCACAAGCAAGTCTTGAATCAAGTTTTTCTCATTTCTAGGGTTTGAGCACCTCTTTGTTAAAATCTCGAGAGATCGATTCTGAAGTGGATCGACGGATCGTCGCTAGAAATAGGTCTCTAATATCATTAGGGAGGTGTGCTAGAAATTTGGTCAAGTTTTATTGGTTGAATCAAAAGTTGGATCAAATTTCGTTTTGGATTTGGGTGGAGTTTTTCATCTTCGACTCTACCGTCCGACCAAACCTTACAACGGCGGTCCGACCGCCTGTATTCGATCACATGGGTTGGCGGGTCGAACCGTATCCACCGTCCGATCACCGGTTAGTTGCTTGGTCGGACCGCTCCTTGACCGTCGGTCCGACCGCCGTGGTAGCCGGTCGGACCGCCGTGTCGATGAAGAACTTTGAGTTCTTTTCTCCTTTTGTGTCGTGTGCTTGAGGGGCTTATCAAATTCAACACAAGGCTTCCGTTGTGTGCTCACCAACTTCTTAGCTCTCATAGCTAAAGGAGTAAAGTACGTGTTGGTTTTGATTTAGGCGAGAAAGTTTTGAAAGCGCCTATTCACCCCCTAGTCGCCTTTCCGGTCCTACAAGTGGTATCGAGCAGTTAGCTCTTTTCTATAGATCTTAACCGGTCTTTGGAGCCATGGCGTGACAAGTACTCAACCAAGCCACACATTTTGAGGAGTTGACTTTGCATCTTTGGAAGGCTCGTATGCAAGCGTATATCGAGGCTCAAGGGCACGCTATTTGGCTAAAGGTGAAAAACCCTTATGTCGTGCGGTAGATGACGATCGATCACTCGGATGTGGAGGCCAACAAGAAGGCTCGAATTATTTGATCCAAGGCCTTAGTCGATCCGAGTTTGAGCGTGTTGCTCACTTGCGGTGCGCTCACGAGATCTGCGGACACTTTGTGATTATCACGAAGGGTCCACTGCGATCAAGGAAGTGAGACGAACCGGCTCAAAAGGTTTACTCGAAGATCGAACAAAGGCCCGTGAGTCTTTGGATGAGTCGGGGAAGATTCTCTAAAATTCTTCATGATCTCCGCATTTGTTGACTTGATATTTTCTCGAGTGCGAAAATGCACGCCACTTACGGGTGCTCTTGATGTGAAGGTCCGGGTATGAAGATCACTTCCATCAATGACAACATCACATGAGTGAGCTTACCATGGATAAGCTCTACTCGAGGTTGAAGACGCATGAGATTGACTTTATCTCGCGTCTCCCAAGACAGTCGATGGCTTTGGTGGTCGACAAATCCAAGGGTTGCTCTTCCGATTCTCTTGATTGTAGCTCATCCGGCTTTTCATTATCCGCTTTACATTCTTTGAGTGATGAGCAACTTGAGAAATTGCCCGAGGATGAATTAGCCCTCCTTTCCACCAAATTCACAAGAGCGTACAACAAGGTGAGAAATAGGAGGAGGAGTGGACCTATCACGTGCTTGAATGTGGTGAGCCAAACCACATTCGCTCCAAGTGCCCTGTGCTAAAGGGCAAGGAGGAGAAGGAGACAAGAAGACATCCCGGAGAGAGGATGCAAAACCCAAGAAGACAAACTATCGGAAGTTTGTCGGTAGGGTCCTTGCCGCTCTTGAGAATGTTAATATGAGCGATGTGGATTCGAAGCGGAGGACGGCGAGTGATTCTCGTGGTAAGAAGAAGGCGCATGACTTCACCGCATGTGTTTCATGGCCAAGAACACCACGGCGATTCCTCCAAAGATGAGGATCCTTTTAGTGATCCCGATGAGGTATGCCCTTCTATTCTTTGAGATGAAAAGGGCTCGTGCTTCTGAATGAAATTGCATAAGCAAGTAAAAATGATTAGGAAGCGACATTATGATTGATAATTTGAATCTTGAAGTTGTTAGGCTTAAATCTATCAATCCTGCTGATATTTGTGATTCCTGCACTAGCTTGCTTAAAGATTTGACAAGCTTGAAATCTGCTCATTCCTCTGTCACAAATCAACTAAAAGATGCTCTCGATGAACTAGAATCCTTCAAGTCTAGATCCGCTTGTTTAGATGTCATTCCTCTTGATGTGACTGCCATGGAAGCTATCCCTTTAACTTGCTCTAATTGTGCCTTGCTAGAATTAAAATTGGATAGTTCCTTAAAAGAATTGCAAAAGTTTGATGCTAGTCACACATGCTCCCATTGTAAGGATAATAGGATTAAGATGCAAGAGATGATGAAACATTGATTTACTCTAGAGTTGCATCTTGTGAAAATTGTCCCAAGCTTACAATTGAGATTGAAGCCTTAAACAAGACCCTGGAAGAAAAGGCTAAAATTGAAAGATCCATGTCTTTTCTTGCTTCTAAAAGGTTATTGATTCTAACTCTTGTGTTTTGAATCTTTGAAGTTGAAACCATGGTTAGTCGATACAAGAGGCGTTTAGAGTCAAGTTTAAGGAGCGATTGAGTAGGATTCAGGAATCCTATTGTGTGTCTTGTGAGGCCTTCAAAGTGGAAGTGGCCCTTCTTAAGAGTAAGCACAATGAGGAAATCAAGTCTAGCAAGTGTGCTAGATGTGAGGAGTTAGTGAAAGAGAATGATTACCTCAAGGTGACTCTTGAGAAATTTTCAAGTGGGAAAAAGAAACTCAACATGATTCTTGATCAATCCAAGGTGGCGTGAAAAATAGCGGTCTAGGTTTCAACCCCTAGAGCATTCCAAGAAAAACCCACCTAAGATTGCTAGAGTTGTGAAGAATGGTTTGTTTGAGCTAGAACCTCCTAAGCCATCCGGGATTGTTTTCAAATCCGTGGTTTTGCTCAAACTCTTTACTCGCAAGAAAGGTGCTTTCACTCATTCATGCATGCCCCTCAAAAGGTCGATACCATTGCACCTTCCGCAAGAAAGAAGGCCATATTGTTGAGTTACGCTCCGGGAGAGCAAAACTTGAGAGAAAAGAGAGGATGGCGTCCTAAGATCCATTAGAGGAGTCCCTTCTCCGGATGTAGTCTCTAGAGCTAGGCGACTGTTTATCGCACCACACATAGGCCTAGATTTGTAGAGAACTTTGTAGACTCTTTTGGTGGGTCTAGGCAAGATCTTTGGATTAGGACATCGTGAGGAGAGACAGGGTAGCACCTAGACAGGGGAGTATCGATCTTTTGGTAGATCGTTTGGAGAGGTCTAGGTGGTTCTCATGTGCATTCTTATGATTTTATTCCCGATCATGTTTCACTATTTCTCTGCTTGTTCCCGGACATCGTGCTTCTCGATCTTTGGATTCCTCGTTCATTTATCACTAACCCCAAGATCTTGAGGCACGGATGTTTTCGATTGTGCCTTTTAGGTCCGTCGTGCGAGGAAGGAGGACAAGTGGCTTGTTGACTCGGGTGTTCTCGACATATGACCGGAGATTCTAGATGGTTCTCCTCCTCACACGTGCATCCGCAATGAATTGATTACATTTGGGGATGCTTCTACCGACCATGATTGCAAAGGGCACCTTTGCGCGTCAACGACAAGTTCATGCTAAAAGACGTCGCTTTGGTGAGTAAGTGAGGTATAATCTTCTATCTGCTTCTCACCGCTTGATGAGGGTCTAGAAGTGAGGTTTAAGAGAGGTGAGTGCAGAGTTCTAGATTCCTCAGTGAGCTTGTTTTTGAGATCTCGTGTTTGAGAAGATTTTACGTGCAAATTTCACATTTCTTCCGCTTCTAGTCCTAGGTGTCTTGTAGCCTCGATTCTCATGACCTTGTTTTGTGGCATCGTAGACTTGGGCATATAGGTTTTGATCATTTGTCTAGAGTCGGTTGCAAGGACTTGATTAGAGGTTTGCCTAGGTGAAGGTCAGCAGAGATCTTGTGTGCTCACCTCAGAGACATGGTAAGATGGTGTCCGCTTCCCACCCACCTCTTACTTTGGTAATGATGATGGACTGTGATGACTTCTTCACTTAGATCTGATTGGTCCTTCTAGAGTTCGATCACCGGTGGGAAATGGTATGTCTTTGGTGGTTGTGGATGATTACTCCGGTATTCATGGGTTTATTTTCTTACTTCTAAGGACGAAGCATTTGGATTCTTTAAAGATTTGGTCCTTAGAATTGCTGTTGATGTACCTGGAGCCTTGAGAGCCATTAGGAGTGATAATGGGACAGAGTTCAAGAACTCTTCTTTTTCTACCTTCTGTACCGATAGGGAATTGAGCATCGCTTTCTTCTCCTAGAGTTCCTCAACAGAATGGTGTTGTAGAAAGGAAGAACAGAACCCTTGTAGAGATGGCTCGGACCATGCTAGATGAGCATTCTACTCCTAGGAGATTTTGAATGAGGCGATCTCTCTCGCTTGTTATATCTCCAATAGGGTTTTCTTGAGATCTGTGGTTGGGAAGACTTCTTTTGAGCTTAGATTTGGTCATTCTCCAAAGGTCTCTCATTTCAAGATTTTTGGTTGCAAGTGCTTCATTCTTAAACATGGCAATCTTGATAAATTTGAGTCTAGATGTTTTGATGGCATATTTCTTGGATATCCCGCTCATTCTCGTGGCTATCGTGTTTTTAATGTTGATACTAACAAAATTGTTGAGACTTGCGAAGTCACTTTTGATGAGGCTAGTCCTGGTACTAGACCCGATGCTTCAGGTACACAGGTTTCTGAAACTCAAGAAAGCATCTTCGTCGATGATGATTCTGAGGATGAAGACCCAAACCATCCTCCTGCTACCTCTGAGAGGGGTGGAGAGCTGCTACTACTACTTGAAGGTCACCGAGCGGTAGCCTCCTATCCCCACCGACGATCTGAGTGGCTCTGTTCCTACCTCCACAACTCATGAGGTAGAGGCCACGTCTGCACCAGGAGCACCACTTCGCATACAAATGACAACATCCACCGAAAGCAGATGATTGGGGATCTTCAAGAGCGAGTCACTCGCTCCAGTTTTCAGATTCTATGAGCAAGTGAATTCGAGATGAGCATGATGGGAGAGCCGACATTCTTCCTTGGTCTTCAAATCAAGCAAGCGAAAGAAGGCACCTTCGTCCACCGTAGTAAGTATACAAAGGACCTTCTTGGCGCTTCAATATGGGAAGCGAGAGGCCAATGTCTACTCCCATTGCAACAACCACCGTCTTTGGACCACGATGAGGATGGAGAGTCCGTGGACCGTAAGAGTACCGCAGATGATTGGCTCCTCCTCTATCTTACAAATACGAGGCCGGACATACAATTCGCCCGTATGTCCATGCGCTCGATTTCAGCTTCCTCGTGCTTCTCATCGTCAAGTCAGCGCGCATCTTGTGTATCTTCAAGATACGCTTGATTTTGGACTCGGTATTCTTCTTCTTGGCTCTTTCAATTCGAGCATTTTACGATCTTGATTTCACGGTGTAGAGTTGATAGGAAGAGTACTTGGCACTTGTCATTTCTTGGGCACATCTCTTGTTTCTTGGTCTTCTAGAAAGTCTTACATTGCCACACCGGTGAGGTGAGTATGTAGCTGCCGCTGATGGCCGCTCTCGTGTTCTTTGGATTTTATCCACATGCGGGACTATGGGTTGTCTTTGGGAAGTGTTCCTCTTTTACGTGACAACACTTCGCAATTAATATTGCCAAAACCCAAAGGCAACATTCCAGACTAAACACATTGACATTCGATTTCATTTTCGAGAGACCATGTTGAGAAAGGTGATGTTGTGCTTCACTTTGTAGAATCTGAGCAACGACTTGCGATATTTTCACTAAGGCTCTTGACTCTTCGCGTTTCTTTGCTTATGAGGAGAGTTAGGGTTATTAGTCCTATTGGGCTGTTTTGAGGGGGAAGTGGCTCGCTTGCATTCATTGTATCATAATGCATGTTTCATTTCATTTGTCTTGCATTGTATATTAAAACTAATGGAGCTTTGATTATTATCCCTGTATGACTTGTTTTCATATTTTATACCTTGTCATATCGAGTGATAGCCTGCTAGACCTCTTTTATGGCTCTTCGTGTTTGGCTCAGCTTTTGCCTCGCTAGCTTTATATTCTTGAGAAATCTGAATCAAATCATGTCTTGTTGGATCTTGTGACTAGTTTTGCTCTAGTGATCCGCTTATGATTCTCGCCATGTCTTACAAGTTGAATTGAGTCTTGAACTTATTTTGAGATGGAAAATGAGCTTTTACCTTCTTAAGTCAAGCAAAGAAAAAGAAAAATTTACGTGAAAAAATCGATCTCACCAATCCTCCTTCATGAGACGGCGTGCCATTGCACTAGGCATGAACTCAGGGGGAGTTTTGGATGACCTAGATCATTCTTTTAAGCTTATCGCTTGAGATGGTCGCGGCAAGGCTTGAGATCTAGCACAGCAAAAAGGGAGAGGAGAAAGAAAAAGAGATTTTGCTCAAAAAGGGCTATGTGCTTGAGCTTTGCTTCAAAAGAATTTTCTTAATGCTCAAAATGCCTCAACTCTTGTTTTGAGTCTCTTTTTACTTATAGACATGGCTTGACTCATTGTTGGTTGCTTTGAGTGAATCTATGATTTTGAGCAACTGTCATGATTGCAATTCATTAATCTCGATTTACGCTATCTTGGTTTTAGCTTTGCAGTACGTTTTGCCATGATTGAATATAGCGTCTTCTCCTTATATGGCTTGGTATAATACTTGTACTGTCTACATGTATAATGGTCATTGCTCCTTTTTACTAAAGCTCAAAAATAAAGTCATTCCTTCATGCTCTTTCTTTTTCATGCATCTTGATGAATTCATTGTCAAAGGGGGAGAAAGATTGTGAAGAAAATGCTGTTGGAGCTTTTGGTTTCATACATAAAGATTGGTTTCATATATAAAGAACACACAAAAAAAAAACAAAACTTTTGTGAACCTTTTGAAAATTTGTGATCATGGTGAGTTGAGCTTCTGGGTTTATTGCCTTTTCCTGATTTGATTTGAAATTGAAGAATACTCACAATGATCAAAGGTCAAATAGAACAATGTGCCTTTCATTTGGACCTAAGTGAGATTTTTGGCTACTTTCTGGAATTTGAATTCTTTTGTGCTTTCAATGCCTTATCTCACTTGCTTACACTATTCTGAAGCCAGCTTGGTCGGTTCCTAGGCTTTTTGTTGCTTATGGATCAAGTTGTGCCTTTATGCAGCAAACGTATTTTACTTTTCATTTTGAAAACCACATTTTCTTGAAACTTGCCAATGTGTTCATCAAGGGGGAGATTGTGGATATCGTGAGGATATGTGCACGATCTCAGGATGATGAGTCAATTGGCAATGGCGTTATTGGTTTGCAAAATCTCGCGTTTTCGGGTTTGCTCCAAGGTGTCGAGCACCGCGGTCTGACCGGTTGTCTTGGCGGTCGATCGCTTGCCCGTGGAAGCGATCCGACCGCCATGGTGGCGGTCCGACCGCTATTTTAAAAGTTAGGTTTTGGAGTGGGCCAAAAATAGGTTGTGTAGGCAAGTGAGGGAGTCTCTGGATGTGGTCCCATCATTTTGGAGCTCCTACAAAAGTTCTATTCGATTGAAATTTCGGAAGGTTTGAATTTCTCGCTTGAATTTTGGCTAAGTCCTTTGGACCGGTCCGACCGCCGTTGTGGGAGCGGTCCGACCGGCATGAAATCGGTCGGACCGGCCCTGTGGGGCGGTCAGACCGGCAGTCACTTGGAGGTGAGCCAAGTGTTGCATTGAGTTGATTTTGAGTGTGTGATTCTCTGAACTTCAATGCTTTATTGATGTATATCGCATTGCGGAACTGACGTGGGTCAAGTTGTGAAGAACTTGTTCCTAAACGGTTTGTTTGTCTATTGTTTGTGCGGTGGCTTGCGTGTCAACGACGTCAACGGTGAGTGGATCGACTACGCTTGGAGAGCCGAGGTCCGAGCGATCGTGGATACCGGGTGAGGTTGTGAGACTCAAGCATGGTGCGAAATGGACAAGATGGATCGAACGGGTGATTCAAAGCAAATTGGTTGGATCGGCGGTGCGGATATCGGTCGCGAGTCTCTGGGAGGTTCCGAGGGATTCGGACAAGAGAGGCTTGGCGTCGATGAGAACCGCCGATCAACCTACACGGTGAAGCGAGCGATTGCTTCAAGAGTTATTTGTGTGTGGGTCCCATGTGTAAGAGACCCAAAAGGGAAACCCTAGCTCTCTAGTATAAATAGGAAGGGAGAGGTGGAAAACCTAAGCAAGCATTCATTTAGCCCCCTTCTTCCTTTTTCTAGGGTTTGGAGGAGAGGAGAGGAAAACTAGGGTTTGGAGTGTGCTCCTTGTTGAGCTCTTGCCCTCCTTGGTGGAGAGGCTTTGTAAGCATCTATTGTGGATGAACAATCTTGTGATGCTTAATTGAAAGATCAATTGCTCCCTTTGTGTTCTTCTCTCTTTGGATGTTTTTGGTGCTTCCTTGATTCAAAGGTTCATGCTTGGTCTCTTGGCCTACTTTACCTTGCTTTGATGTGTGGGATTACTCCTAGAGTCATCTAGATCATCAAACCCCCACAAGCAAGTCTTGAATCAAGTTTTTCTCATTTCTAGGGTTTGAGCACCTCTTTGTTAAAATCTCGAGAGATCGATTCTGCGAAGTGGATCTGACGGATCGTCGCTAGAAATAGGTCTCTAATATCATTAGGAGGTGTGCTAGAAATTTGGTCAAGTTTTATTGGTTGAATCAAAAGTTGGATCAAATTTCGTTTTGGATTTGGGTGGAGTTTTTCAAGATCGACTCTACCGGTCCGATCGACGCCAACGGCGGTCCGACCGCCTGTATTCGATCACTGGGTTGGCGGGTCGAACCGCTGTCCACCGGTCCGACCGCTGGTTAGTTGCCGGTCAGACCGCTCCTTGACCGTCGGTCCGACCGCCCGTGGTAGCCGGTCAGACCGCCCGTGTCCAGTGAAGAACTTTGAGTTCTTTTCTCCTTTTGTGTCGTGTGCTTGAGGGGCTTATCAAATTCAACACAAGGCTTCCGTTGTGTGCTCACTGAACTTCTTAGCTCTCATAGCTAAAGGAGTAAAGTACGTGTTGGTTTTGATTTAGGCGAGAAAGTTTTGAAAGCGCCTATTCACCCCCCCCTAGTCGCCTTTCCGGTCCTACAGACTCAGATGGTTGAGTTAATGTATGTTGCTCCCCAAAAACCCTAATAACTGTTGTTACCCCTTCTGGGCGGTTGGTATGGTGCATGGTATGGTGGATGGTATGATGGTGGGTGCTGATGTAGCCCAAGGAATGTTGGTATGCGAGATGTGGTATGTGTTATGAACCGCCAGATAACTCTAAGGACATAATCCTGTGATGACCTCTCAATGTAAAACAGTATAACCACAGGTCTATAATGGTGTCGACCTGGCTAAATAATTTATATCTGTCAGTATGAGTTGCACCAGGTAGATAGCTCGCGACACCAGAAGCCTTCGCAGCGAAGGGTCAAGGCTCTCGACGAAAGTCGTTAAGGTAGGCGCAAGAGGGGTCTGGGTAAGGGTTGACGCAGGTGTGGGAGCGTAACCCTTCTCAGGTGAAAGCTTAGCGAGTGTAACTAATATTGAGGGGCCATTGTAAATGCATTATGGTAATCTCCCCTTGATTCACATGTCTATAAAAATATGTGTACATATCAAGACGATTATCTCTTTTAGGTAAAGATGTAAAACCTCTGTAGAGCATAAACTATTCGAACAACCATACCCACGGTCAAGGGTAGGCATGGGAACTTACAAGAGTTAGTTCTATTTATAAAACTTTATGGGTAGGATGAATAATGTGTCGGCTCACCTATCCCGTGTTTTGGATTTTTCCTAGATCGTCGTACCCAGTGATGTTAATAGGTGGAGGTAACTATTGGAAATATGCCGTAGAGGCAATCATAGAGATGATTATATTTTGTTATGTTCATAACATTGGATAATATGTTATCTTGTTCCTAGAATAATATCATTAATATTTATTATCAAGTATGTGACTTGATTGTGAAACTCTGTATTTCTACGATGATTATTCTTAAACGTTCCCTAGTCGGAAACATATGAGGACATATGAATAGACTAGCATATGTATTGGTTGATGACTATGTTTCACAGGTCATAGATATGGAGATATCAAATCAATAATATGGACACATGTTAGAGAACATAGTATTGGATAAGACCCACCTTGAGACACTATTGAGATTGTTATGACTCTATTTGTCATTAGTTGGTCTCAAGCAATGATGATGTATAATCCTTAGACCTGAAATCAGCATGGTTTCCTACATGTATAATAGCACTCTCAGGTGTTGCCAAACGCTACTCGCAACTGGGTAGTTATAAAGGTAGCTTTCGGATATGCTATGAAACATACAGAGTAATATGACAGGTCAGATATGAGATATACCCCTCCTAACATAACAGAAGAGATGTCTTTGGGCCCCTCGTTGTGGTCGGATAAAGAAAGTGCATGGCCATGCCACTAGTGGTCAAAGTGTCGACCATATGAAGTTATTCAATACTTGATCGAGAAAGTATTGAACAGTCCATGGATAACAAATTATCTCACTTGGAGTTCAACCAGATATCGTGAGGCAAAGGGAGAATACACAAGCAGGCCGTTCGGTTCAACCAGATACGGGCTGGTTGTATAGAGATATAGACTGGTCATAGACTGGTCGAACATGGTATCGCAACTGGTCGTAAACTGGTCGTATGGAGATATGAGCTGGTTGTAGACTGGCCAAAACTGGTCGTAGACTGATCGAAGCTGGTCGTAGACTGGTCGAACGTAATCACCAACTGGTTGTAAGGAGTTACAAACTGGTCAACTAAGTATGGACTAGTCGTGACGAAGTGCGAGCTGGTCATAAGTGATAAGGACCCGGTCTTAGATCATATTGCATTAAGGTGCGTCCGATATATTCTATGTGTGTTCGGGAATTGTTATATGCTGCTAGGTACCGCTAATGACTTGTGGTCGAAAAAGAGTTTTCAAGTCACAACCGATTACACATGAACCTGTAGGGTCACACACTTAAAGGGCAAAGATTTGATTTGGATGGTGATCCAAATTCCTGTAGGCCACGAGTTCCTAATGGGCCTCAAGTTCAAGACCCATTATGGATGCCTATAAATAGAGGGGCGGTGACAAGGGGTGCAGTAATCCTTTTGAAGAATTCCCGAAACCCTAATAGCCACGCCTTCCTCAACCACGCCGCCGACGCTAACACTCTAGCGCGTGGTGTCTCTGCCCCGTACGTGTGGATACCTTAAAAGTGTTGTTGCGGAGCATCAACACTAGGACGATCTGCAACTCGTGACGATCATCGTAGCAGGAGGAGAAGACGTGCGACAAGTACGACCACTACTGCATTAACTCGCTACATCGACTCTACTTCCGCTACGAGTCGGCACGTCTAGTGGTAATCTCGTGATTTATTACTAGTAGAGGTTCTTTGGTTGCACGGTAGAATTTTTTTATGCTATCGTAGCCATCCCGTGATCCTACAGTAACCACAATCAAAATAAGCATAAGGTGGAGCTAACCTCTGCTGTTATAAATATTGCACAATATCTCTTTTAAAAATGAGATTTGGTCAACCTGCTAAGTAATAGGAATTTCTAAATACTGTAATTGAAAATATTGCTTTTAGTAAATAAAAGAACCCGAGTCATCCTTGTTAAACCTTGCATGTATTATTACTACATTTTGTGTGTTGGCTCGTGAGCACGAAAGTTGTGTTCATCCTCGTTCTTTCCCCCAAGCCCTCAGAAGCAGGAAATCGTGGAGATTATATCTACTACGAGGACCCAGAAGTTGAAGGCCCAGAAGATGTTGAAGAGTAGTGGAGTTCTTTTAGACTAGGACTCGCCTCAGTCTGACTGACTCCGTTGGTACTTGCGTGCATCCAATATTATCCAAGTCTTTGGTTAATATCGGACGCATACGGGTTTCTCCAGTTGCTTGTTTGTGGAGAGATGTGTTCTACCCCTTTTGCTTCCGCTTTTATGTAATATAATCATCTAGCTTTTTCGGCCCTTACTGTAAAACTCGACCCGATGTGGTCTATGTGATTCTGATGTTTTGTAATATAATGAATGGTATGGTTTTCATCGTGTATGAAATGATCTAGTGATATATCTGTGAGTACTATCTACTGATTTAAGAAATAACATAATATTTTTACAAAAGATTTGGATTTGTGAAGACTGAATTCCACACATTACAGTATCACATATATAGTTGATCACACCAGCCGTCTTCGAGTTTTAACTGGCGCACGTGTAACCACAGAGGGCAAAATTAAATTGTACTCCAAACCACTCTAATATCTTTATTTACGATTCAATTGATTTTTTCTGATAGCTCCACTGATTACGGCTGTGTTCGTCGAACGTAGACTCATGTGTAGTTTCTAAGTCGTTGGTGGCTCGGAAATGGTGCTATATGTGGAAGTTGTACATACATGTACCGTTCTACGAACCTGCTGACATTTCAACGCACGATCGAAACGTACGTCATACGTAAACATACGAGCGTACATAGTTTTGGACACGTGCTAGCTAGTTACCGTCTTGACTCGACGAGTTGCCTCCAAATTAACTGAACAAACAAACATGCCGCATGGTGCTGTCTACTCGTATATACGTGGAGTATATGCCATGGCGTACTCTTCACGTATACTCATAGATGTATATATATAGCGGAGTGCGCGTGTGTTGCAATAGATTTTAAATAAAATATGATATAAGTTATAAATTTACAAAACCAATATAGTCATGTGAAACCTTATCACGTATAATCTAATTATCTATTGAAGATCTTTCAATTATGTTATACACATGTGTACATATTTATCCAGAAAATATCTCACCAACTCAAGAGGGTAGATACTAAACTCACCACCATCACCAAACCCTTTTTTCTAATAGTAAAGAATACATGCATGATATATATCTTCTTCTTCTTCGGTTGCCCTATCAAAAAATCAAATCAAGCAAATCCGAGTTGGCATGGATAACAACTACCTCAGGAAATATCACCCCAATAAAGCTAGCTAGATTAGCTCGTGAATGACTTATGTATGCAAATAAAAACACTTTATTTCTCCACCGACTTCCACAATTTCCACGGCAAGTTGCCCTAGCTTCCACAATGCTCCTACGTTTCTCTCAGTTTCCCGAGAGGCATGCATCAACAACACGGCAAGTTGCCCTAGCTTCCACAATGCTCCTACGTTGGAAATATATATTCAGGAAATATATAATTCAGGGAATAGCACAGTAATTTCACAGAAGAATTCAGATTGAGAAATCTGGGTGTCCGACAGTCTTCGTGGTCGTAACCCATAAGGCTAACGACTTCACTGGTCGTAAGGATTTCAGAGATTACATAATAAATACCTTGGTCGGACAAGGTCACGTACCTAGTCCCCGACCAATTAACTGCTCGTAAAGCTATGAACTGATATCTGGATCCGAATCCAGGTATATCCTTTACCGTGTGATGAATAGAACACATGTTGTATACTCTATACCACGCGACGTTACATAATCCTAAGACACTGACTACCACATGGTTGAATGTTTCACCGATATTCCATACCACGCGACGTTACGTAATCTTAAGACACTGACTACCACATGGTTGAATGTTTCACCAACATTTAAACCGTACAACAGTTGATACGTACTTTAATCAACTGACACCTCCCTCCGACCAGAGCAACGCTTCACACAGGCGTCTTCTCCAGCAACAACTGCCATATCTTTGGAAGCTATTTAAAGACGGAGCATGGAAGGATCAAAGGTGTGCGAAAAAGAAGAGATCAGACTCTAGTGACTCTATTGGCATTAGATTCCTGTTCTAGATCTATTTAAGTAGCACAGCAAACACCATACTCAGTATACTCAGGAGAAATTCTTAACTTGATCATAGGCATTCTTTGTAAACAATCAGTTCATAATAATAAAGAGCGGCTCCATTTCTTTCCAGAAGATACGTATCATTTTACTCTATTTCTATATTTTTATTAGATCGGTGATTCGATCGTCGACAAATGTATTGCAATATATAATTGCGCGGAAAATTTCGGTCAAACAAGCACAGTGTATTATTAATGAACACATCAATAACTAGACTGAAGCAAATAATGCACGTTAATTTGCACCCACATCACGATCGACCAGGACACATCACAATATCACATATATAGTTGATCACACCTGCCGTCTTCGAGTTTTAACTGGCGCACGTATAACCACTGCCTAAGCAAGGGCAAAATTAAATTGCAACTCCAAACCACTCTAATATCTTTATTTACGATCCAATTGATTTTTTTTTATAGTTCCACTGATTACGAACCTGCTGACATTTCAACGCACGATCGAAACGGATGTCATACGTATACATACGAGCGTACCTAGTTTTGGACACGTGCTAGCTAGTTAGTGTTACTGTCTTGGCGAGTTGACTCCAAATTAACTGAACAAACATGCAGCAGGGTGCTCTCTACACGTATATACGTGGAGTATATGCCATGGCGTACTCTTGACGTATACTCACAGATGTATATATATAGCCGGGTGACTGTGTGTTGCAACGGATTTTAAATAAAATATAATATAAATTATAAACTTAAAAAATAAATATACGTAATAAGTTACGTCGAATCTTATCACAATCCACAAATACATATAATCTAATTACCTATAGAAGATCTTTCAAGTATCTTATATATGTGTGTATATATTTATCCACAAAATATCACACTAATTCGAGAAGGATAGATGACAGATTTACCATCACCACCAAATCTTTTTTTTATATTCTTATTCTTCTTCGGTTGCTCTATCATATATCAAATCAAGCAAATCCGAATTGGCATGGATAACAACTACCTCAGGAAATATCACCCCAATAAAGCTAGCTAGATTAGCTCGTGAATGACTTATGTCTTCAAATAAAAACACTTTATTTCTCCACCGACTTCCACAATTTCCACGGCAAGTTGCCCTAGCTTCCACAATGCTCCTACGTTTCTCTCAGTTTCCCGAGAGGCATGCATCAACAACTTGGAAATATATAATCTGGTAATTAATTTTTGTTGTTCACGCACGCCACATATCCAAATTAAAGGGATATATACATGCACGCATGTGTACAGAAAATTCCTGTTTATTACGACTGACACTGTGAACAATCTTCTAGAACCCTAGCTTGGCTATATATGCATGATGGATATGCATGCACTGATGCACTCCACGAACAGGTCTAAGTAAGTTCGGTTTATCGAAATCCTGCCCATCGATCGCGTGCTTGGAATTCTTGCCCCTCTTGGACAAAATTAGGCGCCATTTATTTGATTGACCAATGTAATTAATTATTCAACATTTCTTCATCAGTTTACTGGTTCCTTGGAGAAGTCATCGAGTTTATAAATACCCACTCGCCACAACTCACAATGGCAACCTAACTAGCTAATCACACGCACATATATATATATATCTCTCTCTGTCTTTAGCTTGTTCATCTTTTGTAAAGCTTAGCAATGGAGTACTCATCGAAGCTAGCCTGCTTGCTGGCTCTCGCGTTGGCCATGGCGGCCGGCATCGCCACGCCGTGCGCCGCGCAGAACTCGCCGCAGGACTACGTGGACCTGCACAACGCGGCGCGCGAGGACGTGGGCGTCGGCCCGGTGTCGTGGGACGACACGGTGGCGGCGTACGCGCAGGGGTACGCGGACCAGCGGCGCGGCGACTGCAAGCTCGTGCACTCGGGCGGGCAGTACGGGGAGAACCTCTTCTGGGGCTCCGCTGGCGCCGACTGGACGGCGGCGGACGCCGTCAACTCGTGGGTGTCGGAGAAGCAGTACTACGACCACGGCAGCAACAGCTGCTCGGCGCCGGAGGGGCAGTCGTGCGGGCACTACACACAGGTGGTGTGGCGCGACTCCACCGCCATCGGCTGCGCGCGCGACGTCTGCGACAACGACGGCGGCGTCTTCATCATCTGCAGCTACAACCCGGCGGGCAACGTCGTCGGACAGAGCCCCTACTAGTTACTAGCTCATGTTGATCCGGCCAGTACTACGTGTAGAAGACGTGCATACGCACGATATGAATAATTTGTGTGATCAGATGATATGATAAATACTGGTATACGACAATAAAACCATGTGAGATTGTTGTTGGGATTCTATCCGTTTCTGAATCAAACCATCGCAACGCATACGAGGAGACGAACAGTGGACGCGCAAGAAAGCAAGGGCGTGCCATGCGAACCATGGAATCGATCTCATCCGAGCCTGCGTAATCCTTGCCCATCTATATCCAATGGCCTAGAAAAAAAAATTGATTAAATTATCAACTAATAATATTGATGATGTCAATCAAGCCAGGACACTGGACGATCAGGTCGATCTTGCTTGAGATCAGGGAGAGGTTCCAATCCATGCGAGTGGAATTCGTCTATATCAGCAGGCAACATAATCAAGAGTCTGGTCAACTGGCTAAGCAAGCGCTAAGAATTCATTACAGCACAAAAGATCGAAACTGTTGTAACTCTCTTCCGTCACAACTGCTGTCCTGTCTTGACCGCTGAATGTAATCAGGACTATGTCATGAACATCTGTAATCTCTCTCTTATTTGTAATGAGATCAGCCCCTCTAGGGCTTTTATCCTTTTTTAAAAAAAAGTGAGAACGAGACGTGGGATTTGATTCACGGTGTTTCCTGTGAGGATGTACGGCCTCGTCATAAGTAAAAAAAAGAAGTCATGACACTCATTGTTGCTTAGCTGTTAAGAGTATGTGTTAAGACCCAAATCAAATTGGATTAAACTACAACACAACCGAAGACCAGAGGAGGAAAACCTACCTACGCCTCCCGTGATTGGAGCTCTGTCCTCTCATGGACAAGTTATCATCCACTAGCTTGACCTAACAATGCACAAGTCTTTTGTATGTACGCACCAGCTGCAAGTTTGCACTAATCTACAATTGAAGGCCAGTTAATTGCACATGTGTAGCTAATATTGTCAGTAATATTTCTTATTATTAAAGCGCGTGGATTCCGCGCCCAGCCGGCCTGGCCACGTCGCCCTAAAAAAACGGCCGCCCGATCGCCTCTGGAAGGTCGGGATCGTCCCTGCACTTCGTGCAAACGGGCGTCCCTCGCGTCAGGTGGCCCCGGAGAGCTCACGACTCTGCACGGCTTCAGCAGGACGTCGCGCGACACGCGTCTGGTGGCCCCCACGGCCCGTAGCCGCTTGTGCCTACCAATGCCCACGCACGGTTGCTGGCCCTGTAGCTGCTCACCCCTGCCAATGTGCGTACGTGCTCTTTTGTGCTCTTCGCTTCTGTGCTCTCACTGGTTTTCTCTGCCCTTCGTTTTCCCTCAGCGCCTCGCCTTTTGTTCTTTCTTGTGCGCCGCCTCGGTTCCTACATTCATCGCAGTTCCTCGGCCGATTCCCTTTCGTTCTCCCCTGTTGCTTCCTTGCTCCTGGTGGCCCGTTTCCTTCCTCACTGCTATCGGTTCTCTAACCAGGGCCGTCGCATGTTGGTTCTCTGCTTTTGGCCCCCTTTGTTTTTTCACGCTCGCTGCGTTTTTTTTGTCCTTGGTTTTTCCTCACCGCGTCTGATTTCCCCGCCCTTTTCCACAGTGCTCGTCCTGCTCACCTTCGCCTGCAGCCTGCGAACGAGTTCGGATGCGGCTTGGGAACGAACCCGACCGTGCATTCTCTTGCTTGTTACCTTTTCCCTTGGCTCTCTTTTGTTTGCGCGTATGCTGACTTGTATGCCCTTTTGCAGAATTTGCCGGGCAGCACCTCTTCCTCTCAGGCCTCACCCCTTTTGCAAGCTTTGGCGGTTGCTACGCTTCGTCTCAGGACTCGGAGCTGAGGTACAAAAATGCCTTGCTTTCCTTCCGGTTTGCATTCGTGAAGGGGAATCACCCCTTCGTCCTTTGGGCCGTTGGATCCAGTTGTTGTTTCCCCTTTTTTGGGTCTCCTGTTTTGGGCGTTGTTTCCATATACGCGTTAGTTTAGTCCTATGTTCGGCTGATGCATCGTGTCTATCTGTAACCATCTTGCTTCAGTTTTGCTTTTTGCCCCTCCTATCTTCTTAGTTGTGGCTCGGTTCCTGGTTCAGAGTTAGTATACTGCTTCTGTTTTATCCGTGTTTAGCTGCGTGCATTTTATCTTTGTCATGACATGTGTTTGTCGCGTTGCTTGATGCATCCTTCGTATTTTTTCAGGTATTACCTCCTGCTATCCTGTTCATGAATTCGACCACCGAGATACCTTCGTGAATCGGTTTAGTGCTCATCCACCCTATTGGCTTGTCGAAATTTGGGTTCCCTTCTCGAACGCGTACCAGGTACTGCATCTTATTTTGTTCTGTCTTTTTTTCCTTGGTTTTCTGTAAGGCATTTTTTTTATGAATCCTTGTGATGGATGCTCTATGTTAAACTTCTGTTGGTGAATTGGGGATTCCTTTTAGGCCAACATTGACAGTTCTATTTCTTCTGTATTCTGTTTGTAATACAGGTATGACTACCGTGCTGTATTTTGGGGTGTCATGGGGCGAGAATGTATCGGCATTATTCCTGTAAGATGAGTTGTTAATATACAAGGGCGCTCATACAAAATTTTGTTCTCAAGACTTCTTAATTTGCAGCCATTTATAAGATAATTCGGTTATCCAATGACCAGAAACGGTGCTGGTGGGGATACTGGTGTCTTTGTGAATGCAGAGAACTTCATCAGAGATATTTCGATTTGCTTGTACGAAGAGGGCTTCCACGTATTTCTGACAAATCATATTCTATTGAGACCTCTGGAAATACTACAGATGAAACAACTGGCAAGAAGTTGTGCAGTCTTGGCAAACTTGCTCCCACGCATGTTCCTTTACATTCTGTGCATGTTCTTGCTAATTAAGCAGTCAATTATTTATCTTTATGTCGGTCTGAAAAAGGTACTTCTGTTTTTCAACATTTTGTTTCATCTGTTCAACATTTATTTATATGTTCATTGCGATGTAGTGAAACTTCTTTAAATCAAAAATCTGATGCGTTGTAGTGTGGTGTTGCTTTTTTCCACCTGTTTTCATTTAGAACAAGAATCACCAGAGTTACTTATGTGAGATCAAACATATGATGATTCTCAAAAGCAACATGGCTATGAATGCAATTTCCATAAAATATACTAATCATGTGCAACCTTTTCTTTCGCCGTTTTGATCTTGTAGCAGTCCCTTTTCTTCATTTTGGATTTGTTTAGAATGCTTAGTTAGTTTTGACTTACAACCTTCGCACCAAGCAACGCGAACTTCATCAGGCTCCTCATGTAACTTCATCAACGTGCTCCTAAAACCTCATGTAATTTGTATTAGAATCAACGGTGTTCACGTGGTTGTCAACTAAAACCTTTTTTTTTGGTTTGTGCCAAGCAACTAAAACTTTGTATTAGAGTTGTGTGCTCGTGTACATATATGTGCATCGCTCCTTTATTGAAGCACACCTTCAACTCCTACGATTGAACATGATGCCACCGCATTTTGATAGACACATTTATACATCGATCGCTTTTAGGTGCCTCACTTCACCAAATGCAAAACATCTTGATGTTTTCAAATTTGCGATGACATAGGTTGCATCCTTCACAGATATCTTGTGTATACCCAACCCAAAGCACTTGAGAAAGAAAGCAACGGTCATCAAGAAACTCATGGATGAGCGAATTGAAGCAACAGTGACCATGCCTTTTGTTGAATTCTTGCCTCCTGCGACACCATTACCTTTTTTTGTACGAAAAAATTGTGTCAACTTGCGGACTAATTTGTGCCAAATGTGTTGCGTGTTTCTTACATCAAACAGTATTGCTCGCACGTATTTTTGAGACATTCCATCCAATGCTACATGTATGTGTTGCTTTTCCTGTTGTCCTGTTACGTATTCTTGTTTATACATGTCATATACTTTCATGCCTACGTACTCTATAGATCAGTACCAGACAATGCATTACCTTTCCAGAGATACCAATATGTTATAGACAATGTCTTCGCTTTCCTTGCATACCAGTTTCAAAAGCCTTAGCTTTACATAAGTAGCGTTATGTTCCAATTGTGTCCTTAGCACATACATAGAGCTACCATGCACAAAACAATTAAAAACAATCAACCGAGGCGCCGCGTAGCGCGCGTGACGTTCTAGTATTCTTACAAGCATGAAGCTATATATGAGCCTATGGCGTATACGAACAATGTTCATGTGTATGTAGTGTGCACGTATAAAGCTACGTACGTACAAGCATGTTGTACTATACCTGTTAATACAACACCTGAACAGAACATCAGAATATTGTTTAGATTTATGCTCTGCAACTGCAACCCAGTAAACTAGGCAGAAAACAATTATCAATTCATTGAACTTGACCATATACATATGTGACTTGGTGTATAACAGACTGGAGAGCGCAGGTAAACTATAAGAAGCACGGTGCATTCAAAACAAACTCCTGAATGAAATGACACTTGATCAATAACCAACCTAGATTACAAAAGAGAACTGCGAAAAAAGAAAGTATCAGGCAGCTATATATGTATCAGTCTATCAGATTGCAAAATTCAGACACTGCGTGATAAAAAATTCTGAGAAGATTTACAACAATTACAAGTCATGCCCCAATATAGAACGGTAAGAGTGTTTCTATCAGAAAGGAAAACTGAAAACATACGGATGCCAAGAGTACAGTACAAGTGGGTTTGAATACATCAGGGCTCTAACAATCTCCTCCAAACACTTCTCTGCATCGACCCGTCCCACTCCTGCCACTGCCGGGTTCTCAAATGGTACATCACTCTCCTCTTGCACTTGCTTCTGGTACTAGATGAGTAGATGCATAATTTCATGCCCAACAAATAAACACGAACATAAGAAAAGCAACCTTTTTTTTTGCTTGTCTGAACAATTAATTTGATACAAGACAAATCAAACAAACAAGACAAATCAAACAAAGCTCCATGTGCTTGCTTACTTCAAAACCCTTCTTGTTAGATTCAGCAACATCAGAAAACAGACGCACAATGAGATCCTTCAGGTTAGACTAGTGCGCCCTACTCTTCCTGTCCATACTCTTTAACATCTGTATCTCAAAGTCATTCTTCCGATGGCTAATCAGGATTGAGTAGTACCACGAGTTCGCTCCTGGTGCAAATCCCTGTAAAATGAGAAGATTGCAGCTGATAATAAGACAAGCACATGAACTGAGCATTAAGATCAACAACGCTTGGGTTGTTAATTCACCTAGAAAAAATGGTTACCATATATTGATTTGTACTGGTAGTAGGATCTGCCGTGAAGTGACCCAACGTTAGATGTAGTTTCTGAACTATGGGTATACGTTCGAAACGCATTGATCACAAAGTTCCCGTTCACACTCTTCATAGGGTCTATCACAACTGCCATTGCTCTGGGATTCAGCTCTTCAAAGCACTGCAAATTGCGATTGAAACAACCAATAATTTACAATAGTGTTTTTAGCAGGCGGGCAACATATTAAGATTTGAGCAGAGATACAGTTTAATTATTGACGACATCGAGGAATGTACCTTCTGAATAGCGGCATAGCTATCCGAGAGCAAGCAACTGAAGCCAGGATTTGAGCGATAACAACCCACAACATCTTCAAGCCTGCAAATCTTAATGTGTCAGGTCATTTCTTGCTAAGGAAAAATTACCATAAGTACGAAACTAATGGACTGATGCATCAAAGCTACAGCATTTCACAAAACTAACTGAATGCACAACTTATCAAGTGGAGTGGATCGGGTTAGCTAGCGCCTGTACCAAACAAATGTACGGAAAATAATATCTCATCATACAACAAACATTGCCTTAGAATCATATCAGACTACTTGGAATTTTGCAATCATCTCAAATCCACAGTCGCATAATACATTGCATCTACAATTTACAAACTACTAGACAAAAGAACTCGTATGAATTCAGAGAAAGATAAACACAGTATGAACAATCTCATTGCAATATGATGGAACAAGAGTACAGAACAACATCATTGCAGAGAAGCAACTGAACAACAAACAATACGTACATCAAGTAACCAAATGAAATCCCTGATTACACAATTTTAGTGTTGAATTCTTGAAGATACATCACACTGGAATAGAATATTAAGTCAGGTCATACTAAGCAACTGCAGACATCGAATTATCTTACACTATCCTTCGAAACTCTCATATCGCAGATACACATACAGCACACCATCGTACCAAAAGCTACTTGCCAAGAACACACGGGCAAGCAAGCAAATTATGCGTCGTTGCGACACAACAAACAACAACAACATACAGTAGCAAACGCCTGATTACACAATTTTACAGACTAATCTTCAACAAATTAAACCAAAATTACTAACAACATTAAGTCATATCATACTAAACAAAATGAAGCCAGCGATATTCAAAGGATTACTATTTAGGATTACTCGAACAGTTCGTCATCTCAAACCCACAACCGCACCATCCTAATCCAAATGCACTTGCCAAGAACATGCAGACAAGCAAGCGAACCCCCTCGCCGCATAATTACGGCACGACCAAGAACAAGAACAAGAAGCAAAGAAACAAGATAGTAGCCGTGCGCTTAATTAATTACCTGTCTGTTTGCTTGAGCATGGCGACCATGCGGTCCTGGTAGTCGCGGTCCAGGGCCTCCTCGCTGAACCCGACGACGCAGCGCGGCATGGCGAGGGCGTCGACGACGCGCAGCGTGAAGGCATACACCACCTTACCCAGGAGCACCCCCATCACCGACAACGGCGCCTCCCGTCCCGCTTTAAGAGAGCACACACGCACGCACGTAGGAATGCGATCCAATCAGCATCAAGAACTTGCAGCAAGAAAGGGGGTGGGGCTAGTTGGCTTCGAGTTTCTTGGCTCTGCGCGTACCGTGGAGGAGGATCTTGAGGAGGGCGAGGGGGGAGATGTAGGCTGTCTCGGAGGTGTTGCGGACCGGGGACTTCGCCGCAAAGGGGACAAGAAGGAGAGCGGCGCGGCCATGGCGTGGCGGTGGCGGTGGTCGAGGTTCCTTGCAGCGCGCTCTGGTTCCCTTGGTGTGCGCGGTCTGATTTCCATCGCGTGGCAACTCGCTAGTGTGGTGCTAAGTAGCCAACCGAACTTTTTTATTATTAATTAATCTTTTTTAGATTTTATTTTAAAATTAACCTTCCGTGAATTTTATTTGTAATTCTGATAGCTCAATTCACGTCAATAGTGTGATAAAACAATATTATCATGTCATAAAATAAATTCGCTAAAATAGTTTTTTTTTTAGTTTACTCGGATATGATCTAACGTGATAGTGTTGTTTTGTCACATCACGGATGGTGGTGTGGATATCAGAATTGAAAATAAAGTTCGCGGTGTTAACTTTAAAATAAAATTAAAAAATTCTAGCCAACCTGTGCTTCTGTTGCCTTCTGAAAATTAGGCCAAGTGTAGGGCTGGTCGGCCGCATCCCATCGCGCTTGGGCCCGTACGTAGTTTTGCTGTTTGGTTTCGGCCCATCCCGACTGGACCGCATGTCAACGTGTAAATCATGGAAGAAATAATGGGCCGGGCCTATCGACGTGTAACAACATCCGTTTGCCTTTTTTTTTTACTTAAACAGTATGAAAGAATCCTCTGGGCTTAATTTGGTGTTCCTTTTTTTTTGGATTTAACGGAGAACAGGTCTTGCCCATTTTTTGTGCTTCTTCAAGTCTCCAATGCTAAATTAAATTTCCTCGGGAACACTTCTTGTTTTCGCTTCTATATAAAATCCAAGTGGAATTAGACCGTGAAGTGAAACGCATGTACATGTATATGTGCAGCATTATTAGCACGGCTATTTTTTATATAAAAAAATGCACACGTCCTCCACCAGGACAAAAAAAAAATTTGTCGACATAACTGCACCGTAGGGTGCACAAGTGTCCTAAAATTGATGTTCTACCGTGCAAACTTTTCAGTCCGATTCACTCCATGTACGTGCATAAGTTGAGTACGTATACAGAGGTAGCAGAATGGCCAAGGGTCTCCATGGAATTTTTCAGTAAACACAATACTTGTCGTAAAATTCCTCCATCTCAAGCGAGAGACCTAATCGAGTGCTACTGCTAGCGTAGATAAGTGCCTGATTTCTTGGGTCACCCATGTACTGATGTATACAGACACAACCATTTGTATTTTGACAGGTGGCAGGTCATGGCTCCTCCATATTCCCAGTGTCAGGTGGGATCTGATTTCGCACCAAGTTGCAAAGCAAGAGCTAGATATAGAAAATGACGCATGGGATCAAATCAAAATATCAATAACTCGAATCAGATTCACAGACAAAGAATTCCTACAAGTTCCTCTCCATCTTTTTTTTTTTTTTTTTTGCATCGACGGTAACTGTGGCAGCAGTAACAGTATCACCAAATGAAAAACAAAAAGAAGGAAAATGAAAGAGAGAGAGAGAGAGAGAGAGAGAGAGAGAGAGGGAGGAAAAGGCCTAAAGAGTTGCAGTGGACTGACTGAGTTAAGAGGAGACAGAAGGGACGTTCGAGTTGACAGGGAGTGGCCCCCACCCGCGGCTGCACCCCAAAATGGTGGGGCTTCCTTGTCCTTATGGTGTCCGTCCCTCCCCTCCCTATTGGCTGCAGCTTTCACACTGTTGTTCAAGTTTTTCTTGCATGCAGAACCCTGCACCATCGTGTATTTATTTTTCCTCGTATATAGATGAATTTTTGGAGTACTATTATTGTTGAACCTAGCTAGCTAATCTTTTTCATTTGTAAATGAATCCTGGCTACTTTTTATACGTGGGGGAACTGGAAAATAACGAGTGATAATTGACACAAGAAAAAAAAGAACATTTACATTAGTAGCATTATTGAGATGATCCTCGAATTGATATGTCTACGAGCTTGAATTCTAGCAATCTAGGTAATTTATTGGTAGTCGAGATCGAGAGTCCACTAACAAACGAGTACCTTTCTTTCTTTCTACGAGCTAGCTACGAGAAGCATGTCAAATTGTCGACCCAGCGTGCTCCTAGTGCCAGTGCTAGTGCTAGTGCTAATGCTAGTGCCATATACCATCATCAGATCGTATCATCGCATCACAAATTAAAGTACCCCAAGTTTATTTTGCTATGTCTACCTTTTTGTTGTACTTTTTTTCCTTCTGTCTGGTGATAATACTAGGGTTGGTGTATCACCTTTTCCTTCTAAATCTTACACGACTTGCATAGATATATATTGGTCGTCTACAAGTTGAGGTCTTGTTTGGAGTAAAATTTAAGGCTCCCATTAAACCTAAACTATCTACAAGTTCATTGTAATTTGTGACTAGTACGTACCTTTTTTCCACAAAAGGTCAGCGATGTTCCAAAGGTAAGAATTAACCATGCATCAATCTATTTTCTAGGTGTACGAGAGCTGGTGAGAAGTGAGAACCATTAGAAAGCAAAAACTTCATTTGGAACACGAAAATTCTAAAAATAATAATAAAAGAACACCAACATCGATCAATGCTCGGTAACTAATTAATTACTCTTTTGTCAACAACAAAAATATGGGTAGCTACCTTACATGTGTAGGCTCGATCGTGGCATGCAAACAGCAAACCATTACTCCTAGTTGACAAAATGGAGAGAAATGCAACATGAGCCTTTTATCATCCACGTGGACAATATAGCGCAAATGCAAAAACACGTACGTACACGGTACACCTGCTACCAATCAGCTCGTAATCAATTTGTTGATTTGATATCGAGTGACACATTTCGGTGAATGACACTGTTCAAGTCCCATCAACTTCACGCGTCGTGATGCTGTTATGTTCATAGGATTTGAATTTGATACCTAATCCGCCCTTTCATACTTGTGTTGACATTATACCTAATCCGTACTTGTGCATGCAGTTGTGCTAGCTCTAAGAGAGCCAGGGATTTCGTAGAAATACTGCAGCAAACGTGTCAATCCCAGATGATGCCCTGACATGGATCGAATTGCATGGAATGGTAGGGACGTGGATGCAAAAGCGGCCGGGGAGCTAGCAGAGTAGCAGGTAGAGAGAGAAGGTAGGGCATGCAATGCACGCGTGGATGCGGTCGCCCAGATCCAGCTGCAGCTCTAGCTTGGTGGTGCTCAGCTCACACAGTGGCACGGATCCAGGCAGGGGACTGAAGGCAAGCTCGATGAGGATCGTATCTTTTGTTTGGCCTGGGAAGAGAAGAGAAGAGAAGAGAAGCCAGGAGATAGACACCAGCTAGCTGCCGCTTTCTACAGTGAGTGCATACACGCACTGTGCGTACGTCTGCAGGGGATGAGTAATTCCGAGTCCAACGCTGCGCTGGGCCACCGACGAGTGGGCCCGGTCCGGCCGGCAGCGACACGACGGGAGGCTGCAGCGCGGCAGAGGCGCCCCGCGTACGTCCATCCGGCGCAGAACCCGCGCGATTCGCGGGGCATTTCCTCCTCCTCCTCCTCCTTTCCAGCCACGGCCTCTCTCTCTCTCTCTCTCTCTCTCTCTGCAGTCTGCACTAGCTCTCAGTATAATTATTGGCAAAATTAACGCACACTCACACTGCACTGTCGCTGCTCAGTGCACTGCTAGCTCCCTACACGGTTACAAGTGTAACACTGCTCCCTCTCAGTCGGTTCTCTCCTTTAACCTTTACCTTTCTTCCCTTGGTCGGGTCATCCCAAGGTGGTGTAACATTTTTTTCTATTGTCTCGATCTTGTTACCAGTGGGCTATAGCCACTCCTCCCGTGCACCGAGCCGTGATAAAATTACCTCCGATTACAGGTGTGCTGAGCTAAGGTTTTATGCTAAATATATATCTCTGTGATGAGCGGCCTTTATATAGGTAAAATATCAAACAAATGACCCTGAGAATAAAGTACTCCCCTTCTGTTCAAAAATATACGATATTTTGGATATCGACATGATCTCCAATATTCAACTTTGATCATTACTTTTACATGAATATGTTCACAAAATAATATAAAATTACTATATTATAAAAATATTTTTTTATAAATAATCTAATAATATTATTTTCACGTGATCAATACAAATAGTGTTTTATATATTAGTGGTTAAAGTTAAAAATATTTAACTACACACTTTCTAATTCATTCATTTAGTTGTCAAGAGTACGTAGGACGTCTTAGACAGCTAATTCTAAGTAAAGGCCTTGTCCTTCAGACTTACAGATGGATAGGGCCAAGTATTATATGTTTGCGGGAGGCATAAATCAATCTCTTATTGAAATGGTCATGTGCCGCTGTCGTAAAAAAAAAACTAAGGACAATTAGCTTGGATGATTCGCTAGGAGTTACTGGCTACACAAAGAGGTAAAAAAACGGGCTTGCACCTCCATATAGATTTAATTTCCACATGTTTCACCCAGGGTTTTTCGTTTCGGATTTTTTTTACCGGAGGTCCTCGATACAGCCGATAGAGTTGAAAATCGGAAATTTTCGACCAAAAATTTCAAAATAATTTGATTTTTTCGGATTTAAATTTGTTTTAAAAAATCAAATTCAAACAAAAATTATCAACTGGGCTAGTTAGCATGGTAGCAATATTAGGATGGGCATGTATTACTTCACACATTCATCAACTAAACAAAATTAAACAAATTTGATTTTTTTGAGTAAAATTCATTCAAATCTCAAATTTTGGAACCGATTTGAATTTCGATGGGGGCGATAGAACCGATAATCGGCCGATAAAAAAATCCCTGGTTTCACCATAACCAGTCTGAATGAGACTTGTATCGCAGCACAGAATCTTCCGGTACGAGTAAGCCATGACATAGTTTCATTTGGACAATTTGTAACCTCGCGTGCATGTCTACTTATATAACTTTTATATAATTACCAATAAGTTATGAACCGGAGGAGAATCAAAGAGGTTACATGTTCTAAGTTTCTTCAGGTGTGTACATCATTTTACTATAGAATATATGTCTCTTTCTGTAACTATTGTCTTCTTCAGAGTATAGAGAAAAAAAATCGAAGCATTTACTAGTTCGTAATGGACAAATAATCACATACATGCCCTTCATATTTGCGAATGAGACCTTCGGCTCCTGTAATAATTTATTAACAAAACGCACAATGTCTCCCATTGACGCCAAAGCTAGCTAGCGGGTTTGCTAAATCACGGGTGACTAAAAATTTGTAGAATCTCAGTCGAGCTTCCTCACCTTGGGATTCATATAGAGATTCGTGCTCTGGCTAAGGTCGTCGTTCTCCTCTCTGGCACCGCGTCTCCCACAGCCGCCGATTAGGGCTTGGGTTCACCGGAGTCCGGACCTTAGAGGGAGGGAGGGCATCAGAAGCACGGCGGTGGGCGGTGGCGGTGTGGTGAGGCGGCGGCGGCACTGCCTCAGCCACAGTATGGAGGGCAGCGGCGGGCGGGTCGAGGAGGAGAGACAGCACGAGGTGGTGGCGGATCCGCCGCCACTAGATATAAGAAAGAAGAGGGGCGGGGAAGTAGGAGGCGAACGGGAGAGGCGGGAAGCGCCGGCGACGAGGGTATTGCCTGCAACCACGTCGGCCTATGGTAGTGATGGGGGAGGAGTTTGTCGGCAGCGGAGGCGGTGCTTGTGAGTCAGAGGGAGGCGGCACAGGGGCGGGGCAGCGATGGCTAGATGTAGAAAGTGGAGATGGCTCAGGTGTGAAGGTTTATTTAGGTGAGAAAAGAAAGATTTGAACCACACGATTTTGATCCAATGGTGAAAAAAATCTCGTGTGTTTTCCTAAATTTTCAGTTGATTGTGATGTAGACGCCCCTTTTTCTAAAGTAGAAGGATACTAATGACTTCCTTTTATAATCCGCTGCAGTCACTCCATTGATATAAGTAATCTGTTTGGGCCCACAAGTGTTGGGCTTTTAATTGACAAAAGTCGCGATCTTAAACGAAGACGTTAGATGCTAGATGTAAACGCACGTAAGTTGGTACAACTTATGACGTGTATACAAATTAGTCGAAATAATTAAAAAACATCTTTTTGCATGCAGGAAAAAGCAGCCTAGAAATGCAAGCATCAGGTCATATTCTCGCAGGTAGCAGCTTGCTTCCGTTTTACACAACTCCTCTTAGGGTTAAGTTCTACATATGCCAATCAATTTGCTTCAAATAGTGTAAACTCCTCTAAGGGTTAAGTTCTACATGTGCCAATCAATTTGCTTGAAATACTAAAATAGTTGAACTGTACGTTTAACTATTTGTTTTTTGATGCCTATGTTTCAAGCTACACACTACCAGTTTTGAACACTCAAGGACATTTTAACTCTTGTAGCGTGCATGTTGAGGAGGATCTAACCATCCTAATTTAATTAAACTATTTATCTGTAATATTCGTTATAGATAATAATATCTTTATATAATCTTTCGAAGTACCTCCTCATTGTTGATAATGAGGAAGATTATAATTACCTAATAGTCGTAAGTTATTCTACTACCACCATATATGGTTGTAAATTATTCTACTACCATCTTAAAGCCGTAAGATCTTCTAAGACCACCTGTTGATCGTAAGTTCTACTATGATCATCTTATGGTCGTAAGCTTTACTATGATCGGGTCAATCACGACCACCGTATGGTCGATAAGGACTACATACATGTAGACACAATCGACTAGGGATCTTATGCACTGTGTTTAATTACATACAGTAGTAAATATGTGTCGTTATTCTCTGGTATAATTGCACGTATTGATCTCTATCTCTGGCATAACCGCAAGACGGACATGGGAAGTAATCTCTCTGATAATAACTATCATCAATGTGCGCAATTCATCAACCGTTAGAGCGCCTCCTGACATAGACAACTGTCACTCCCTCAGACGTTATATAAGAAATAACGCTGGTGGACAAAGAGGACAAGCGACAGAGTAGACATGAGTCATTAGTTCTAGCCTTCGGTGACTTATCTCTTGTTGTAAGCACAATCAATACAAGAAAACAAGATTAATGTTGTTATTTTCTCGAGAGAATACCCGAACTTGTATAAATCTATGTATCTCATTTTGTGTAGTCTACATCTAGGAGCCCCATTTACCATTCACTTCGTAAGTTTGATATTAATATGGAGTTTTATGCGCTATGCAATTACAAGTCTATACGTTGTTAGTTCAAAACTGGTGTCATCTTAATTACCGTGCTTCGTGAAAGCACCTGATCTAAGTTGAAATGCCACGAACCAGAAACAACCTAGCAATGCGCGTGCATGCCGGGTGGGGAAAAAGTCTATTATTGGTGTTCCTGTTCGATTTAAAATTACTTTAATTACGTTTGTTAATTAGTTAAATATTTAATTTTTAATGAAATTAGATTTTATTCGAACTCCGCTCGTTGACCCTGTTCTAAAAATAATTTTAAATTATAAATAAAATAATATTAAAGTAAACTATGTTATTTTTGCAAAAAAAAACTCGACAAGACGAGTTCGCCGGATGTCCAATTGCATGGCTAGCTAGGAGTACATGTTGAGTATATTTACTTAGTTGCCACGTCACTTTGTCGACGCCAGTACGTATATATCCAGCTAGTAGCTTTCCGTTAGGCGACGAGCTCTACACATCAATCGATGGATCTGGGCCAATGGATCGGAGTTGATCAAGACGGTCGCGTGAAGTCAGTTACAACGTACGTGTACCCCAGCTGCTAGCTGAGCTGAGCTGAGCTGCTGCTAATGAGTCCACAGCCTTTTTGAGTAGTCTTTTCAGCTCAACCAAACATTCATTCGATCGATCGGCATGCAATGGACAGCAAGGCAGCAAAGGCAGCTCTCATGCATGCATGAGATGAGCTGATGGAACTGCATGTCATGTAGTTTCAGGGGCAGCTACGACAGCTCGTAGAATCTATCTGATCTGAAGCAATCATCGTGCATGTCATTTGACCAGCTCGTGCCTCGAGAATTATATTCAACCAAAGTTTATCTACTGGGGTACCAACGGTTTGTTATTAACGTTGGTTTGTCGGAATTTTTTAAACCAAAATCATATAAGGTTAGATCACAGAGATCGGCAGCACAATGACCAGCAAAAATATTTTTTTGCCATACTTTGTTTAGACACCAGCGTGTTGGACCGGGCGGTGAAAAAACCTTGCCACATGTGACTATAAACTAAGTGGACGTCTAACTTTCATATTTATCTATCTTGACTGTAGCTAAGTATGACAGCATTCGACTATGAACTAAATAGACCCTACATCTTTCAAGTTTCAACAACGATGTACGTGCTTAATCAGTACTACGCACTTTAAGCTAGGGTCTGTTTTAATGGCTGCGAACTTGGAACACAACAAGCTGATAGAAAATTTCTATCTGCTCTTAGCAGATACTGTAATTTCTATACTAGACGGCCATGGTAATTACACAGTATCTTTTAAATATTACGTGTCATGTTATCCTCTAAAACTTGTAATCAGTATCTTTTAAATCGTATATTATTATTACTATTATTATTATCTTTTAATAATCTTACACGTAGTATGGAGAGCTTGTGGCCTTGCCGCCAAACCGGGGATGGATCGTTTGTTGGTGGATTCTGTTTGTAAATCCAACGAGACGAACACGAGGCAGAGAAAGAGAGAGACGGGTGTAGGGGTAGCATCAAGCTAGCTTTGCATAGGCCTTTAGGGTTCCAAAAAGGACAATGTAGGTGCCATTGCTTTAAGTCCCATCCAGTGGTTCGATAAGATTCTTTTGACCATTATCCCCTGGGTAACACATAAACTATGTACGAACATGACTAGTCCCACCTGCTAGTCTCTCGCTCCCAGCTTCTTGTGTGAATTAACATGCAAACTGTATGTGCGTCGAGTTTAAACCTACCTGAAGTCTGGAACACGAGAATTTTTCATGATGTCTATAGTAATTGAACTGCTTTTTATACCATTTCTGTGAAATTCTTGTGTTCTAAATGGACTCTTACAACTATCCACGTTGAAGTCGAACCAATCAGATCGACGAGTAAATATAAGAGTCGCCTCTAGTAGTGCATTCATATTAATATATATTCACACGGAGCGTTAAGATGTTATGAATTAGTACTTGATAAACAACTGAAGCTAATCCTAATTAAGAGCTAGATTAGACCATAGGAATTTCACGAGAAACGATATAAATCATCCTAATTTTCTTAGCGACACGCAAATCCTCGCATGCCCTAAGAGTCGGCGAAAGTAGTCTTAGATCAGCTCGTTCGGAATGCAGAAATTTCACAGATATCGATTCATTTTTCGTATGAACAGATTTTTTATTTCTCCAAACGTAGCCTTAGTAATCTATGCATCCAGAGCAAAAAAAAAAAAGCACCATTACCATTTACCATACTATAATTTCATGTGGGTAATTTTCTCGTAGGCACGCACAGTGGCACACCGATGGAAGAGGTCTGTGAGGAACTGAAACGTACCAACAGTAGGAAACACTGACACATGCACGCATGGTGAGTATGGTCAATGGTCATGTGATTTTTTATAGTCAAGAAGTGATTGACTTGTTATACATCATGGCCAACAATGCCGGGCAAGGCGATTCCCTTGGTGTCCAGCCTTTTGGCGACTGCACAACTTTTCCGCAGCAACGACGGAGAGGCAAAGTTAAGGAAGCAGAGAGATGAGTGGTCTCGATCGATCGTGTGGTCGCCGTGCATGCATGTTCTGGGTGTTGCCGATCGAGCTCGAGCTCGAGCTGAAATGGAACGCATGCGATTGCCATCGTACGATTCTTCCCCTCCTGCCACGGGTGCCAAATTGAAGTCTGGTCTGGTCTGGTCTGATCTCCTTTTGTTCGGACTGGGCTTTGGATACATACATGCATGCATGGCGTCTCGTGTCGATCACCTCTTTCTTTCGCGCTAGCAAGCTCCAGGAGCCAAGATTCGATCGGGAATAGCGAATTTTTTTTTTTGATAAATACGGTACATTTTTAAATTGCATTTGCAGAAATAATAATCAAAAATGGTGTTGGTGTACGGTGGTGATTATTTCTACAAATACGAGTTAAAAATATACCATATTCGTCAAAAATTCCGGGAATAGCTAGCTAGTATACTGTGTACTACATGTCTACATGTATGTACACTCAACCCACTTGTCATCCATGTTGCCACATACAATGCCTTCACGGGCTCCGGCATGCTTCCCTTTTTTTTTTGAAACATGGTCACAAGTCCATTAACCCCGGATTAATATAAGAGTGTAGGTACAAACACCCTCAAGCTTACAAAAGGGATCATGAACATATAGAAATTAAAAACAGTCCCCGGGACTGGTTTAAAAGGACTAAAAAAAATATATCAAAATCTAGAGTTGAGTCCTTGAACACTCGAAACCCTCTCGAACCTTTTAGGACTATTGGATACTTGTCATATACAAGAATCTACTCTTAAAAATAATATAGTGTCTAATCCTCTCATACGGCGTTTGCTTTGGATGTGTTGGTTTGTGGCTTATGTTCTATATGATCATCCCATATGGCTTTTATATAGTGACTCCCTGATTCTCCTCTATAATGAAGTTGGATCCCTGTTCCTAGTAGAATTCATGTAGGATTCTTTGTAGCACATCTTTTCAAATCCTAGTTGATTAGGATACAGTCACCTTGGGAGAGAGATAGAGTGGAGGGGTGTTTGTGGAATTTCACTGGCTGATTTGTGATGAAAAAAGAAAAATAAGAAAACGCTAATGGAAATGGACAGATTGGTCTAAAATGGAAACGAACATAGCGGTACAAAAAGGAACGGTGGGATCAACGGAGTGGTATAGAAAGGAACGGTGGGATCTTTTAGTGGTTATAAAGTGCGCCAAGGAACTTGGACGATACATATCTAAACTGATGATCTATGGGTGCTACCGAACTAATTTTGTCCATGCACAAGACACAGAGGGAGAGAGGGTAGTATTTGTATGTGCTAGCTAGAATGCATGAACAGTGTGCAATGCAAGAAGGAAGGGCCACCCTTTTGATTGGAGGTAAGCTAGCCTGCTGGTACGATGCATGTACTGCTAGTGGCCAGTGCCACCTTTCCCTTCTGATCGGACAGGACGTGCAGCAAACACGCACACACATACGGTCATGCATACACATACACTCACACTCGATCATGCTATGTACTATTCTACTAGCTAGCTAGCTAGCTATACATGCATGCACCCTGGCCTCTTCTGTCTATCTCTCTGTGTCTGTGAATGCTGGAGTGAGTCCGAGGGGGAAGGAAGGCAGCTCTGCACGTGAGACTCTGCCTGACGGACTGTTGTTCACTGTAGGTAGCTTGTGTGTAGATTCATTCATACATACACACATGGCCCTTCGTTTTTTCTGACGCATGTCGTCTTCGTAAATCCCTTCCACTATTACGCTCCACATGCATGGTGAGCCTGGCCCTGTACTAGCACTGCCAGACTAGAATATTGCTTGCTGTGTGTTTGTGCATGTGTTCTTCTCCCCTCCCGACACAGAGTTATGGACTGCGTAAGGGTTTAGCCAGCTCTGTGTCAGTGTCAGGTACTCCAGTGTACCACTTAACAACTATCTCAGCATGGATTGCCTCAATCTATACTGTGACATTTTTTTTTAATGCTGATCCTTTTGTAATTTTATTTACTTTTAAAACGTACTATTCCCTCTTTCACCTAGAAAAAAATGTCATCAATGTATACGGAGCAAATTGCAGTCACCAACTTGTCCGTTTCGACTCAAGTGGCTCACTAACTGCACATCTAGGTCACGGAGATTGTTTAAGTGAAGTCACTCTCGATGGCGGATCAACCGTGGTTCAATGGCACGGTCCGGTTGAATACCCTATTATTATTCATGGCAAAATACAAATTATTTATAGTATATTAGATATATAGTGATAATTAGACCCAAAAACTTTATAATTATACCTCAATTGATTTCGGCTCCCTCTCACACTTCGCCTCCCTAATTACAAAAGGATTCCTCAAAAAATAGGACGGTGCACTAGTAGCGTAGCGTAGCGTAGAGGCTAGGGGCGAGGCAGGGACTGCACCTGTGCACAAAGGGTGCGCACGTAAGAGTTCTGAAACGCATGTGCTTCCAATGCATGAATAATCGGCCAGTTAAACTAATTTTTAATTATTTTATAACTTATTTAAACTATTTTGAGATGTTGTCTCTGATATGAGTAAATTGTACTTTAATTTTTGCTATATATATATATAGAGAGAGAGAATAATATTTTGTTAATTTCGAACCCATATCTTGGAAATTTTAGATCCGAGCACATATCATGGAGTGTGCATATATATTGTAAGTTGAATGAATCAGTTTAGGTAGCTTTAATATTTCGATTTCCTACCGACCAACTCGCCCAAAATTTAATCCGTTCGAAGTCGACGTGTACTCTTAACGGAGAAGTCCAATGCACAACATAAAGAAAAAAGATCTTTCGATGCATGTATCACAATTAAATGCATGTGTACATAGCTAGCTAGTACATCGAATTACGACCATAGCTCGCTCGACTTCGTACTAGATCCATTGAATTTGATGTGCCTCCTAAATTATCTACGATCGCGTGCAACTAGGGCCAATTAAGGCCCGCCAGTAGGCCGAATTACCAGCATGTTTAATTAAATCATTTTTTATCGGTAGCTGGTTTGCAGTGGTGCACCTAGCCCACCAAGGCTTAATCCTAGAGCGAAGATAGTATCCATCGAATTTTAAAGTAGGTATGTGTACGTGTTCAGTTTAAAAGCGCGTAACAATACTACGTAAGACCTTGAGTGACTTCGATAATTTTCAAGTGTGTAAGGGACACACACGCGTTTGTATGCGTGGGTTGCGTGTGGCGTGTTGAGCATGTACTTAAAAACTTATTTTTGTCAATGAAAATAAATAGTTGGGTGTGAATGTAACTAAGATTCCACGATTTTTTTTTTGACCAGTGCTATAGAATGCTCGATATTAGAGAGTAATACTCGTCCCAGCCAGTGATTTCGCTACGGTGAAATTTCGCCGGTTACCGCCGGTAACCGGTAAAAATTAAAACCGGTAACGAAATTTCGGTTTTGATGAAATTTATTCAAAAAAAAATCGAATTTGCATAAATTATGTTTAATTTTGATTATTTTTGTAAATTTAAAATTCAAAAATTTTGATTTTTTTGAAAATTTCAACCGAAATTGGCCGAAATTTTCGGTTTTCGCCGGTAACCGGCCCTACCGGTCCCCTCCGAAATTTTTGCCACGGAAAAGTAAAACACTGGTCCCAGCTAGCATCTCGAATCCGCATCTAAAATCTAAATGTAGCGCGTCGTTGAACAACTCCAGGATCCTCCTGCACTTCATATTTACCTCGTTATGTATGACATAGATCACGCTAGATCCTTCCCAATTTATTATCCCATAAAATATGAGGAATGGGTCGTTGTTACCGTAGTACTTAGCTAGGTTAACAACTGATAATCTAGTTGCCGAGAGCCTCTTGGTCAGTAACAAAGACGTGCATAAACTTATATTAATGCGCCAATAGAGGTTGTAATATCAACCACAAGTCTCTGGAGGGAATAAGACAACGATGCCGACGTACAGAGATAACCTAAAATAAGTAGCATTACGCCTTGTTTATTAAGATCTAGCTCGCACGGATTGATTGTGCATTTCCCGATCCAATTAAGCGCGCGGATTTGAACAGGAGTTCGTAGTACGGGCGTCAAGTTTGAGCGTGTGATTTGTCATCGATTGCTTGCGGATTTCGAGAAAGATCATCCTAACTTAGTTCATCGAATTAAGCTTTTAGATGGGCCGATGGTTACAGATAATACATACATGAAATTTAATACGAGACTGTAGGGTGGGAACGACTCGGCTCAGGCTCGTCTTGGTTCAGATAAACAATAAACGCGGCTCGGCTTAAATCGTTCTGGAAACGAGCTAAAAGAGAGGGTTGGTTCGGCTTGTGATCAAGCTTAAGTGGGCACGCGAACTCAACAACCGACGAGCCAGCAACTTGCAGAAGAACAAGCAGATGAGGACTATCAATACCTTCACATGCATTACAAACAGCTAATTAGTAAACTAGAAAATGTTGGGCATAATTCCACTGGTTTGGATCCATCTGATTCAAATTCAGAGGGAGACAGATCAGACAATGATGTTCCTAACCCAAAACTAAATTCATTCAATGAAGAAAATGGCTGAAAGCATAAGCTTGCTGAAGACCATCAAGGTGAAGAACAAAGCGTGGAAGCAGAAATTGAGAATTTGAAACAAAATACAGAAGAAGGTAATTAACAAATCCATGTCTTCTTCATCTCAGATGAAGAGAAAACAAACACAAAACAATGTCTTTGCAGTAGCAACGGCGGATGGCGGCCGCTACCACCCCCCCCCTCCTCCTCCTCCACCTCATCCATCGCCGGCTGCCCCTTCCAGCGGCTGCTGATCCTCGCCGGGCTCCTTCCTCATGCATCGCGACCGAGTGGACGGGGGCCAGGGGTGGACAGGGGGGAGGGGGAGCGGAAGGGGGGAGGACGGGGCGCGGCGGTGGGCGATTGGGGATCTGGGGGGTGGACGGGGGGAGGAGCAAGGGAGAGTAAGGGGATCGGGAGGATTGGGTTGGGGATCGGGTGAGTGGTGAATCGGGGCGTGACAGACGGGATAGGGAATTGAGATTTGGGGGCGCAGTGGATGGTGGTGTAGGGTTAGCCGGTTAGAGATGGATTACTGGGCCGAGCTAAATAAGGCTCTTGAGCCGCTCGCAAGTCAGTTCGGGGTCGGCTTGTTTTGTTTGCGAGTTGGATGAGAGGCTCGACTCGGTTTGATATTTCACGAGCCCGAATCGAAGCAGCTTGCGAACTTCAAGCATTTTTTTTCAGCCCTAGATATCTGAGTCTAAGGCTTAAGACTTATTGAACAATAAGCAGAAATCAGCCGCATTAGTGGTAGCTACATAGGTTGATTACGTGACTAGTGACCTCACAAGCAGTACTGTACCATCTGCGTTGGCTAGGGTTGATTGGGCCCTAAGGCGAATATTAGTTGGGTTATACGTCTTTTCTTAGAATCTTGAGGTTTTTGGTGAGTAGGTGGCTGCATGACAGTCAATAATGAGTTGTAACTAGGGTTTGAAAAACCATGCCCTCCGATTTGCCAGAAATTGGTAGATTAGTGGTGGCTAAGCTCATTTCTTTCTATCCTTTTTTTTTAAAAAAATATAGTTTTTGTCCCCTACATTTATGTTTACATTTGAGAGGTATTGTACGCGCTAGCATAAAACATGGCCAAATTGGCTTGGACTAGTAATTTCAAAACCAGAGTTGAGACTTCAACCGGGTAAAATTTTACCAAATCTATATGAATTCAAGTTCTGTTTGGTATCATGCTGCTCTTAAACAAGTAGATCCAACAAACTGTCCTTACTCCTTACCTTCATGGTTTCATGGACTATGCTTTGGAGTGTTTTTAATTAATTTGGAAAATTCACAATATGCCAGCCACCGTAAGACTACTGTGTAGGTCTACGACCACATGTTAGTGAGACAACAGTGATATATAATAAACATACAAAATTATTAAGTGGACAAATTAATTAGATGGGGAAGTATATACATACACACACATACATGGTAGCGCTATTCTGCGCGTCGGTCGCTGGCTAGGCCGCATTGCGCGCCAGCCTACGCTTCCCCCGCTCTATGTGAGACGCGCCAGATTGTGCGCTTCCCATGTGGGATCGGCGGTAAAATAAACGCGTGTTGCAATCGGAGGTAAAAAAATCTCGGTATCATCCAATCTGACAGTAAAACCCACACGGATCCTTATTTTGTACATGAATAATTTTTTCTTATTTTAACAATAACTTTTGATTGGAAGCTCCAATTCATGAACGGTTTACACCGGTAGCTTGGCGACGACAATGGTAACAAAATCATATAAGTCTTGTAAATAAAAATATTTCTCCACATTTACTAAACAAGATTTAATCACTAAAAATATTTACTACCATCTTCACATGAATTTACTGCCATATTTGTCAACTAGTATAGACAAGTAAACAACCAACTATGTAGCAATTAGTTCCTTGTTTTCCATGTGAATGTGTATTTATCTTGTTTTAGCAATAACTTTTGATTGTAAGCTCCGATTCACGAACAGTTTTAACCGATAGCTTTATGACGACGAGGGTAACAAAATGATATAAATCTCGCAAATAAAAACTTCTATGTGCATTTTACAAAAAATACTGTATCACTAAAGAAGATTTACTACAACCTCCATGTGATTTTACTGCTCTATTACAAAAAGATTTACTGCAACCTCCACATGACTTTACTGTTTTGTCACCAAAAAGATTTACTAAAACCACAACATGGCTTTATTGTTCTGTTACAAAAAAAAGATTTATTGCAACCTCTACATGATTTTATTGTCATCTTAGTCAATTAGTACAGATAAGTAGACAACCAACTAACTAGCAAACAACCAATTACTTATTTTGTACACGGATATATTTTGTTTCCTTATTTTCGCAATAACTTTTGATTGAAAGTCCCGATTCACGAACGATTTTCATTGGTATATTGGTGACAACGAGGGTAACATAATGACATAAGTCTCGCAAATAAAAACATCTCTATGTGTTTCCTAAAAAGATTTATTGTATCAACATAACTTTACAGACATCTTAGCCACTAGTACAGACAAGTAGACAACTAACAAGCAGATAATCAGTTGCTTGTTTTGTACATGAATATTTTTTCCTTGTTTTCGTAAATAAATTTTGATTGGAAGCACCGATTCATGAACAGTTTTCACCAATAGCTTGGTGACGACGAGAGTAACAAAATGATATAAGTCTCGCAAACAAAAAACTATCTTTGTGTTTAATAAAAAATATTTACTGCATCGCTAAAAGAGATATATTATATCCTCCACATGACTTTACTACTCTGTTTCAAAAAAGATTTATTGCAACCTCCATATGTGTTTACTGTTCTATTACAAAAAATGATTTACTACAATCTTCACGTAACTTTACTGCTCTCTTACAAAAAGATTTACTGTAACCTCCACATGACTTTAACTGTAACCTCCACATGATTTTATTGCCATCTTAACCAACTAGTACATACAAGTTGACAACCAACTAGCAAACAATATGCTTCTAGCTTGGTGACGACGATGGTAAAAGAATGATATAAGTCTCGCAAATAAAAACTTCTTTGCATTTACTAAAAAAAATACCACGTCATTAAAAGAGACTTATTGTAACATCCACATAACTTTATTGCTCTGTTAAAAAAAAATATTAGACTACATTTGTAGTTTACTGATACATTCAGCTACGCGTGTATGAAACAATCATAAAAAAATATAAATATGATGATACATATGACAGTAAAATTGCTATTACAATTAATTTCAATTTTGTTATAGTGTGCACTAGACGTGTAACGTGGAGGATAGTAGGTTAGTGAGCTAAAATAGCCAATTCGACACTCTACAGGGGCAGCTTGGCCGGCGCGTGGTGGAGTGACGTGAGCCTGAAATAACTAATTGTTACATGAGATTCAGGTAGATTGAATTTAACACGATATATCGTTCGTTGGATGCGGCTACTTCTGTAGTTCATTATCCACGTAGATTGGAGGTAAAACCGTGGGAGATTACAACGAGCATGCCGACAGAGCTATGGTGAAACAAGTACGGTCTCGCAACAAAATATTATAGTCAAAACCGTCTTAATCATCATTTTTACAAATCGCGATATCTATCCTGTCAATTTATGGCGTCCATTCATAACGGATGATGGAAATGACAAGTTTGATGAACATAGGGCTACCTCAATATTTTAATGTAGAGTGTAAAGGCTAACGATGGATCGAGCTACATTACTTATTGCAGAAGAAAGAGGATTGCAGGCTAACATTCTGTCCCCTCCGCTTCGGAAGCAAATCCTCTCATCACCGTATATTGTACCAGAAAAGAATGTGTGGATTCATTCTGCATTGTAGTAAGCACTGTAACACTATAGTTAAAACATGATATCAATTAATCCACGCTCTTCTCAATTCGGATGATTCAAATTGTAGGAATGTCACCATACTGTGTCCCTCTGCTTTTTTTTAAAAAAAATGATAATGATAGAGTAACCCCCTACAACATACATACATATGAGGCAAAGGAGAGACGAATTCAATGCTCTCGGTTTTGGCGACAGAAAGCAAGGATATGATCGATTGTGAGCATAAAAGCGGCGCGGTGAGATGTGGTTGGCGGCGACACGGGCTCTCCGATGGCGAGAGGAGAGGCACCGTGAAGAACACGGTGAGGCGATTCCGAAGATGCGATGGCGTTGCAGGAGCGTCGACGACGGCGAAGAAACCCGCGGTGGAGGAAGATTCGGCAGTTGGTCCTCTCCGGTGAAATACAACAACCATAGAGGGGGAGGTGAGAGGAGAGTGAGGGGGAAAGAAAGAGGAGGACGAGGGGCTTTCAGGGCCTCCATTTATCGGGCCCGAGGAGGAGAGAGGGGGAGATCGATGGTATGGGCGCGCGGCGAGACTAACGGGAACGCGGCATGAAGTTCGTGTGGCTAGCGGCGGGACAGGGGAAGATTGGGGGAGGTGATGGGGGCGTGACACGGGGCGGCAGTGGGATTCGCGGGCATCGTCAGCGGCAACAGGCGACAAAGGCATGGGCAACAAGTATGATTAGCAGAAATCAGGGCATGATCGCACTGTGCGGCGGCATTGGGGAGGAAGATGGCCAAGGGGTGGGGGAGCCTGACAGGGGGCCGCCTTTCGGCGGGAGAGAGAGAGAAGGCTGGGTGGCTAACGGGTGGGATTCCATTGCAAGAGAGAGGGAGAGAGAAGAGGTGGAGCGGGTGGGCCGACGGGGTTGATTGGGCCGAGGAAAAAGCGAGATGGGTTGGGAAAAGATGGGTTTCGGCCCAAACCGGATTTGTTGATTTTTAATACTTTTTGAATTTCAAAAACTAAGTTAAACGAAACAGGTTTTAAGAAAATAGCAAATAGAGTTAAAAAATTCTAGAAAAATACACAAAAAATTATTTGAATTATCTTGAACTTAATAAAATTATGTACAAATTAAAGTTGGCCTTTAATTTTGCACATAATTTATTTTAAATTTTTGAAAAATAAGGGAAAACCTTTTAAAATACCAAAAAATCAAGAAATAAATTATAAATTTATGTTTAGCTTTAAATACAATAAAAACCCAGTAAACTCAATAAATGTTTTTGACTTTTAAAACTAGGAAATTCAAAAAATCAATAAAAACTCTTTTAAATCTTAGAAAATCAATAAAAACTCTTTTAAATCTTAGAAAATCAATAAAATAATAATTTTATTATTTTCAAATTGGTAACATCACTTTGGGATGTTACAAACTACCACCCAAAAGAAATCTCATCCCCAAGATTCGGAGAGGCTAGAAAGATGACTGTATTGGGAGGCTAGAAAGAGATAGGGAGAGTCTATCTTCAAGTCGGCTTTATGTCCAGGGGTCTTGAGTTGTTCGAAATTTGGAAGCATCAATTCGTTCTTCATGTCCTTTGCACATCGACAGGTTTGAGTTGTCCAAGCGATTGCTAGAGAGGGGGGGGGGAGCAAAGGATGGGAAAGAAAGGGTGTGAGGGAATAAGTCTACCCCTTAAACAAACGTTGCACACAAGATCAAATAGATCTATGTATGGCGTACCAAAAAGAAAATATAGCACACAAGTTAAGAAACAATACAATGTTCTACTTAATCGATACAGTTAATCGGGTGGAATGACTCAATACACAGAATGAGTCTTAGCAAACTTAGACTATATGGTTTGGCTGTCATCGCGATCTTCAGTTCACGGTCTTCGATTAATCCTGCACGTTGTCCTTGAATGGCAGAGATGACATGACAACTTTACAACACTCTCTTGACAGCTTCAGGTCTTGTGGTCTTGAACGTAATGGTAAGAAACGTGTTGACCAATTATAGAACTTTTGCAAGGGAACGAAGATCCATTAAACATTATAAAAAGGTGAAGGAAGGACAAGGTAAGAAGAATACCACGAAGAAGGTAAGAATAGAAAGATGACCAAATATGAGGAAAGAACAATTTATTTTTCTTGTTATGTAAAATAAGTTTTGAAGGTTTTCAACTAACGACCATTCTAACTAGGTCACGACCTACATTCGATATGACTCTGATACCACTTTGTCAGGACCCGAGATTAACACCTCAAATCCTTCATGCATTTTTGAACTAGTCCCATAATCAGTGATTAGCTCACATAGTAAATAAATATGGTAACATCCAAAATTCACAAGACTTTATTAATAAATAACAGAGTTTCTTACAAGAAAGCCTTACAAGCCAATAATAAAGAGCACATCGGAAGATGAAAAAATATAGTAGAGCCCAATTAATCTACCACAGATAATCGACTGGGGTAGTGGCCTAGTCATCGAGATTCACGCCGGTGGCGAGTTGTTCTCCTCTGAATAATATTTTATTAAGCAAGAGTGAGTACAAATAACTGTACTTCGCAAGTTACACCAATAACATAATTATAATGCATGCAGGAATATATCAATGGAAGGCTTATAAGGTTGAATTTGCATAAAGCAATATTTTCTTTTTAAATATCTGTAATAAGTTTCAAAGCAGTTATTCTATATCAGAAATCAGTTTTAAAATACAATTTTATAGTATGATAATATTCATCCAAGAGTGGTAAAGGATACCTTCCTATCACATGAAAACCTTCCCAATTTCCCAATTGATGTGTTGTAAAGACTCCCCTTTGGTGTGTTGTATTCACTTTTGACTACAGAAGATCAGCTGCCAAGACAAATTGTAGTGGTTATAGTGGATGGCCTTGTTGAACTCCCTCTTATATTGAAATTGCTTCCTGGGACTGCATTTAATAAGATTGAAGATGTGCGTGAGTTAAGTAAAACCTTTATCCAATTGAGCCATCTTTCATAGAAATCCATTCTTTGCATTACTTCAATAATGACACTGTGTTCTACTATATCAAAAGCTTTTTTAAAATCTAATTTTAAGATTATGATTTCCTTCTTGGACTGTTGCCATTGGTAAATGTACTCAAAAGCCCGCGCTAAGCAATCTTGTGTTGTTCTCTTCTTGTTGAATCTACATTGGTTTTTGTGAACTAGTTGAAGAATTACTTTTTGCAGTCGGCCAGCCAATAATTTTGTCAACAACTTGAGAGAATAATTAAGCAAGGAAATAGGCAGATAATCATTCACACCCTTTGGAGATGAATTTTTTTTTGGGACTAGAGTAATTTATGAATTATTTATGCATTTCAGCTGAACCTTACTGTTATAGAAATCTTCATAATATCTGTAGAAATCATGTTTAATAATATGCCAGCACCTTTTTATGAAGTGGCCATTAATGCCATCCGTCCCCGGAGCTTTATCAATAGGCATTTCCTTCACAAGTTTATCAATTTCTTCATGAGTAAACCTCATCGTTAGAATTTCCAAATCATGCACAGGAGTGATCGAGCAAAAATCATTTTTGGTTGAACACTTGTTCCCAATCTATCCCTGAAAGAGTTCCATAGAATAGTCGCCTTTTCATTATGTCCTGTGACAATGCTGTCTTCAGAGGTAACTAGCTGAGTTATTGTATTTCTTCGGTAACTCTTAGTGGCTAAAGCATGAAAGAATTGTGTATTATCATTCCCAAACTGTACCCTACGAATTGTGCATCTCTTTATCCAATAGATATGCTTATAGTGTAGTAGACGAATAAGATGCTTCTTTATAATATATCTGAAACTCCTCTTAGGTCTGCTTAGATGCCGTTAACGTTGCTGCTCTAGTGCATCCATAATGTTTATGATCAGGTTACAATGCGAGATTAAAATGGATAGATTGGAGGTACTCTTTACTCCAAATTTTTAGTGCATGCCGCAGCACTTCGAACTTGGCTTAGAGAACCATATCCGCATTGTTAACGTGGCAAAGCAGATTGCAATAGTATGCAACTGTGTCAACAAAAAAACCTGGGTGATATGTCCAATAATTCTCAAAACGAAAGAATTTAGCTTTTGGTCTAGTAGTTTGGATAGAGACCACACATGGAACATGATCAGAAATATTTGTAGTAAGCGATTTAACCATTGTGTTAGGATAGGCATCTGTCCAACTCACTGTAGTAAAAAACCAGTCCAACTGCTCAAGAAGCAGATTTTCTTGCATATTACTCCATGTGTAAGAGCATCATTTAAATGGGAGCTCAATTAGACCTAGTTGGCTGATAAGTCCATTGAAGATGAAAATGCCATTCATATTTCCTCCAGGTCTATTGCGATTCTGCGTTGAGCGAATAAAGTTGAAGTCCCCAATAATAAGCGAATTTTCATCATCTGGATTTTGCAAGTTCTGGAACCAATTCACAAAGTTATCATGTTCTGGAATATCACATGGTCCACAAACGCAAGTTAAAGTAACTTTCCGAAGAGCGAGTTGAAGTGAAATTTACCGTCAAAAGCAAATAGTAAATTATGAAACATCTGGCCAGAGAGTATAGAGATGTTCCATATAATCAGTATGTAGGAATTAATATGGGTTGAGCTCAGTTTTTAATTCTATTTAATTCTTAAAGAATCTCAAAGGCTCATGTACACATGCTAAAATTGATTAGTCCCATATGGAGAGTTGAAGGGGAGTTACACCACTTTATAAGGTGGAACGTGGTAGCCCCTTGTGGAATTGGAGGAGGCCAACACACACGCGCTCTCGCTCGCCTCGCCGAGCCGAGCCGTGCCGAGCCGAGCCGAGCCGAGCCGAACCGAACCGAGACTCGAAGTAATGGCAGTAACGGTTCAGTTACCAGTGTGTGATGGCTTCGGTTTGCACTGGTTGATGGCAACTGTTTCCTCTGGTCTCTGCCTCTTCATTTTCTCGAAGTAATGGCAGTAACGGTTCAGTTACCAGTGTGTGATGGCTTCGATTTGCACTGGTTGATGGCAACCGTTTCCTCTGGTCTCAGCTTCTTCGTTTTTGGTTTTGGCTATTACACAATGAACTGTTCAGTTTTGCTGTCTTCTCCAATTCACTCCACGAGATACTAAGAAAGGATCCCTGAGTTTGTTGCTGTTGTGACTGGCGATCTCTATCCCGGCGAATCGCGTGTACGGTCGAACCGGGAGAGCAGGCCTCCGGAACCCTCGTCCTTGAAGGCTTTCACGAGCGAGGACGAATAAGGTTTTTGGGGAGCGTGCCGTGCCGTGCCGAGCCGAGACTCGAAGTAATGGCAGTAACGGTTCAGTTACTAGTGTGTGATGGCTTCGGTTTGCACTGGTTGATGGCAACCGTTTCCACTAGTCTCTGCCTCTTCGTTTTTTATTTTGGCTATTACACAGTGAACTGTTCAATTTTGTTGTTTTCTCCAATTCACTCCATGAGAGACTAAGAAAGGATCCCCGAGTTTGTTGCTGTTGTGACTGGCGATCTTCATCCAGGCGAATCGCGTGTACGGTCGAACCGGGAGAGCAGGCCTCCGAACCCCGTCCTTGAAGGCTTTCACGAGCGAGGACGAATAAGGTTTTTGGGGAGCGTTCGCGCGACTGCTCGCTGCTGAGTCTTCATCCGATCGCTGCTTCGGATCCTCTGCTTCATCTGCGCGACTACTACCACGGCGTCCACTACGCCATGGCGAACGATGATCTCACCAACAATTCTGCTGCTGCTCCGTCTACTGGTTCTAGGTATATCTATCTCTTAATTGTTGTTTGTTTAACTTTATTATCTGTTGTTATCTTGAACACTGAGATAGGAATACCACTTTCTGTTTTTTCTGAAAATTAGTATGACTATGGTGTTCATGTCTGTTTGCTTTATGATAAAGTCTAGAGTATTGTCCATGATTCATCTAGTATATTTCTGGATTAAAGTACTCCAAAAAATGCTTATATATTCAACAATCCAAAAACCTTATTATAGGCATTTTTCGTCCACTAGCTTTGCTGCTACGCTCAAACCCTCTGAGTTCGATGGTGCGAACTACAAGAGGTGGCGCACTAAGAAGATGCTTTGGCTAACTGACATGAACGTTTTCCATGTGGCAAACGGCAAATCTGAAGGAACACTCACTCCTGAACAGGAGCGAGCGTTCGAGGCTGCTGATAACCTTTTTAAAGGTGCCGTGGTTAGCGTTCTTGGTGAGAAGTTAATCGATGCATACATGGTGATTAAAACTGGGAAAGAGATGTGGGATGCACTCGAGGCCAAGTTTGGGGTTTCGGATGCAGGCAGTGAACTGTATCTCATAGAGCAATATCATGACTATAGAATGGTTGATGGCCGTTCTGTAGTTGTGCAGGCTCATGAGATACAATCCATGGCCACAGAACTTGAGCATTTCAGGCTCATGAGATACAATCCATGGCCACAGAACTTGAGCATTTCAAGTGTGTGTTACCGGACAAGTTTGTCGCGGGAGACATTATTGCCAAGCTTCCTCCTTCTTGGAGGAATTTTGCTACTTCTCTGAAACATAAGAGACAAGAGTTTTCTGTTGAAAATCTCATTGGGTCTCTTGATGTTGAAAAGAAGGCGAGAGCAAAAGATATACACACTAGAGGTAATGAGGGACATTCTAGTGCCAATGTTGTGCAGAAGAAGAATGGCCAAGCTCAAAAGTTCAAAGGCAAGAACAAGACTGCACAAACAACTAGCTTCAAGAAGAAGAAGAAAAACACAAAGGATGGCATTTGCTTTGTGTGTGGCGAATCTATCATTGGGCCAAGGATTGTAGCCAACGCAAAGGTGGAAAGAATCAGCAAGGGCAGAATTCCAAGTCTGCTAATGTTGTTGTTGGTACCACTGAGACGGGAACTTTAGGGTATGGTAATTTACCTACTGTTCTTTCCGTATGTCATTCTACCGATTGGTGGATAGACACTGGTGCTAATATACATGTGTGTTCTGATGTTTCATTGTTCTCTTCTTACCAGGTCACTCGGGATTCAGCCGTTCTAATGGGGAACGGGTCACATGCTACTGTTTATAGTGTTGGTACAGTCGATCTGAAGTTTAATTCGGGAAAGATTGTGCAACTAAAGAATGTGCATCATGTGCCATCTATCAATAAGAATCTCGTCATCAGATCTCTTCTGTGTAGAGATGGCTTGAGACTGGTATTTGAGTCCAATAAATTTGTAGTGTCCAAGTGTGGACAATTTATTGGTAAAGGCCATGTGTGCGGAGGCTTGTTCCGCCTATCTCTTTCAGATTTGTGTAATAATGTTGTGAACCATATTTGCAGTGGTAATAAGACTACTATTTGGCATTCACGACTTTGTCACATAAATTTTGGTGCATAACACGGTTAGCTAGTTTAGAGTTAATCCCGAAATTCACCCTTACCAAAGGTTCTAAGTGTCAAGTTTGTGTGCAATTAAAGTAGCATCGTAAGCCTCATAAGGCTGCAGAGGTATGAAACTTAGCACCATTAGAACTCATACATTCAGATCTGTGTGAGATGAATAGTGTGTTGACAAAAGGTGGTAATAGATATTTCATGACTTTGATTGATGACTCCACTAGGTTCTGCTATGTGTATTTTTTAAAAACTAAAGATGAAGCTCTTCACTACTTTAAAATCTATAAGGCAGAAGCTGAGAACCAACTTGAAAGGAAAATCAAAAGCGTTAGGTCTGATCGTGGCGGCAAGTACTTTTCTAATGAGTTCAATTTATTCTGTGAGGAACATTGTATAATTCATGAGAGAACGCCTCCCTATTCACCCCAGTCAAACGGGGTTGCTGAAAGAAAGAACCACATCTAACTGATTTGGTTAACGCCATGTTAGACACAGCGGGTCTTTCCAAAGCATGGAGGGGCTATATTGACTTCATGTCATGTCCTAAACAGGGTTCACACAAAGAATAAAGAGATAACCCCATATGAACAATGGGAGAAAAAAAGACTATCACTTTCATACTTGCACACTTGGGGTTGTTTGACGAAAGTCAATGTGCCAATTTTCAAAAAGCGTAAGCTTGGATCAAAAACTGTGGATTGCGTCTTTCTAGGCTATACTCATCATAGTGTTGGATATAGATTTTTAGTGGTGAAATCTGGAGTACATGACGTGCATGTCAGTACAATTATGGAGTCCAGAGATGCTACATTCTTTGAGGATATCTTTCCGATGAAAGATATGCCTAGCTCGTCGAGTCAGGAGCCTGATACAACTTCTGAACCTGCCATTTCAATGGAATATTTTGAGCAAATCCCCGAACAAATTCTTGAGGAGGAAGACAATGAAACTCTGAGGAAGAGTAAAAGGCAAAGTACTGCAAAGTCTTTTGATCCTGATTTCATTGTGTACCTTGTGGATGATACTCCAAGTACCATTTTCTGAAGCATATGCTTCTCCAGATGCGGAATACTGGAACGAAGCAGTACGTAGTGAAATGGATTCCATTATCTCTAATGGAACTTGGGAGATCACTGAACGTCCTTATGGTTGTAAACCTGTAGGATGTAAGTCGGTGTTCAAAAAGAAGCTTATGCCTGATGGTACCATCGAGAAGTACAAGACACGGCTTGTGGCCAAGGGTTATACCCAAAAGAAGGCGAAGATTTCTTTGATACTTATTCACCTGTAGCTAGATTGACCACTATTCGAGTGCTACTATCTCTAGCTACCTCACACGGTCTTCTCGTTCATCAGATGGACGTTAAGACGGCTTTCCTAAATGGAGAGTTGGACGAGAAAATTTACATGGAACAGCCAGATGAATTTGTAGTAAATGGTCAAGAAAGAAAGATGTGTAAGTTGTTGAAATCTTTATATGGTCTTAAACAAGCACCTAAGCAATGGCATGAAAAGTTCGATAGAATTTTAACATCTGCAGGCTTTATTGTGAATGAAGCTGACAGATGTGTGTATTATCGCCATGGTTGGGGCGTGGGAGTCATTCTATGTCTGTATGTTGATGACATACTGATCTTTGGAACCACCTTAATGTGGTTAAGGAGGTCAAGGATTTCTTGTCTCAGAACTTTGAGATGAAAGATCTGGGAGTAGCTGATGTTATCTTAAACATCAAATTGTTGAGAGGTGATGATGGTGGGATTACATTGTTGCAAACCCATTATATGGAAAAGGTTCTAAGTCGTTTTGGTTATAACGACTGTAAATCCTCTCCAACACTTTATGATCCTAGCGTATTGCTTAGGAAGAATCGGAGAATAGTCAGAGACCAATTGAGATATTCTCAGATAATTGGTTCACTCATGTATTTAGCTAACGGTAACAGGCCTGACATCTCATTTGCTGTGAGCAAACTAAGCCGTTTTGTTTCCAATCCGGGAGATGATAATTGGTATGCTCTTGAGAGGGTAATGCGCTATCTAAAGGGTACTATGAGCTATGGCATTCACTATACCGGGTATCCCATGGTACTGGAGGGTTATAGCGATTCAAACTGGATATCTGATGTTGATGAGATTAAGGCCACAAGTGGATATGTCTTCACACTTGGAGGTGGCGATGTTTCATAGAAGTCTTGCAAGCAGACCATCTTAACGAGGTCAACAGTGGAAGCAGAACTCACAACATTAGGTACTATCACTGTTGAAGCCGAATAGCTTCGTGAGCTCTTGATGGATTTGCCGGTGGTTGAAAAACCGATACCGGCTATTCTGATGAACTGTGACAATCAAACTGTGATTGTCAAGGTGAACAGTTCTAAGGATAATGTGAAATCATCAAGACATATGAAGAGGAGACTGAAGTCTGCAAAAAATAAGAAACTCCGGAGTAATAGCTTTGGATTATATCCAAACAGCTAAGAATCTGGCTGATCCCTTCACAAAGAGTTTATCCTGGAATGTGATAGACAATGCATCAAGGGAGATGGGTTTGAGACCCACGTGAGTTATACCATAGTGGCAACCCATTCTATGTGATCGGAGATCCCGTGAAGTAGGATTGACGAAACAAGCTATTGGTTAATTGGGAGGAGAGTACTTTTACAGACCCACTCCATTGGAGATGCAACTCCCTCCTAAATCTGTATGGCATGTTATTTTTTATCTTAATGTGTTCTGTGGCTTGTTTAAGCAAAGATGCTGTCCTATAGAGCAGTCTTGAAAGAACACACCTATATGAGCCCGACTGCTGGTCACAGTCTATGAGATAGGGTAATCTCTAGGAAGCTCATGAATAGGCAAGGAGTATGACTTATACGCTCCAACCCGAGGGGATGCCTGACAGCCTAGTATCAGTTAAGGACTCAAGTGAAACTTATTCACACAAAACTGCCAATCTAGGCTTAGTCCATTGTGCAGTTGTGGATTAGTATAGCTTCTGTTCTAGATGGATGTTCAACCTTATTTGGTCTCCATCGAAACACTGGTATATTAAAACAATAATGTGGATCAAGGCATTTGACATGTATCTTTGAGATCTGGTGGGGGATTGTAGGAATTAATACGGGCTGGGCCTAGTTTTTAATTCTATTTAATTCCTAGAGAATCTCAAAGGCCTATGTGCACGTGCTAAAATTGATTAGTCCCACATGGAGAGTTGAAGGGGAGTTACACCACTTTATAAGGTGGAACGTGGTAGCCCCCTTGTGGAATTGGAGGAGGCCAACACGCGCGTGCGCTCGCTCGCCTCGCCTCGCCGAGCGGTGCGGTGCGTGTGCGCAGGCACGTCGTGTGCACGCACGTTTTTCTTTATCTATTCGAAAATCGAAACGCACCGACTCGAACTAATGGCAGTAACGGTTCAGTTACCAGTGTGTGATGACTTTGGTTTGCACTGGTTGATGTCAACCGTTTCTTCTAGTTGATGGCAACCGTTTTTGGTTTTGGCTATTACACAGTGAACTGTTCAGTTTTGCTGTCTTCTCCAATTCACTCCAGAGAGACTAAGAAAGGATCCCTGAGTTTGTTGCTGTTGTGACTGGCGATCTCCATCCCAGCGAATTGCGTGTACGGTCGAACCGGGAGAGCAGGCCTCCGAAACCCCCGTCCTTGAAGGCTTTCACGAGCGAGAACGAATAAGGTTTTTGGGGAGCGTTCGTGCGACTGCTCGCTGCTTCGGATCCTCTGCTTTATCTGCGAGACTACTACCACGACGTCCACTACGCCATGGCGAACGACGATCTCACCAACAATTCTGCTGCTGCTTCGTCTACTGGTTCTGGGTATATCAATCTCTTAATTGTTGTTTGTTTAACTTTATTATCTGTTGTTATCTTGAACACTGAGATAGGAATACCACTTTCTGTTTTTCTGGAAATTAGTATGACTATGATGTTCATGTCTGTTTGCTTTATAAGAAAGTCTAGAGTATTGTTCATGACTCATCTAGTATATTTCTGGATTAAAGTATTTTAAAAAATACTTATATATTCAACACAGTACGCCTCCGGAAGAACCGTTTGACCGAGAGTAAACAAAATGATCAAAGCGTCTTGGGCAAAATTTTATTATATAAGAATTGCCAAAACTTTCTTTTTTAGTTTCATGTAAACAGGTGACATTGCAAGTAGTTTCGTCAGTTCTCTCCAAGAATGCCAATGCAACGACAGAGGTTACTATGCCCTGGACTCCCTAAGCCTAGCTTGTTTCCTGACGCAGCAAACAAAAGGGAAGTTGGATTTTCTAAGCCCTGGCATCTTCCGTCTACTTACTAGGTGTTTTGTTTTGTTAGATAATACTCACTAGGTGTTAAGACCAGTGAAGTGAAGCGAGTGACCAACACTTCACATCTAATAGTTCAAGGTAACTTTATCTTTGATCGGACAATAATTTTAATAGATAGTTTTAAGTACACTTTTCAATATTTAAATTTTATAATTTTTTTTAAAATTGACGTGCATATCAACTAGAGTAGATTAATATATCATATCTTGTTTCACATGCACGACAGTCTTTTTAGGAAGAGACAACATGTGCTCTCTCCCCCCTCTCTCATCCACGATTGTTTTGTTTCGCGCGTACGACAATCTCTTGAAGAAAAGACTATATATGCTTTCTCTTTTCACTCTATCTTCTACATGTAGAATTTTATTGACGTAGTATAATCAAGAGACGATAATAAATACAATATTAAAAATAATATAAGAGACGATAATAAAAATACTACCAAAGATGCCCATACTGCTCGTCTCATTTGCTCATTAAATTGTGCTCGAGTGCTCAGTAACTATCGATGCCTTTTAGTTTCCTGTGTTTTATTGTAGGACTATGATTCCGCGCTTGGTTGGCAACTTTTAACTAGAAAATAAATATACGACGGTGGGCAATTGGGTATGAACAAAACATTGGCTACACTCGGACGAACTTCGACTTGGCAAGACGTGGCAGTGAACTAAACACATATATAATAGTATTTTATACAATTTTATATATTTTCTCCCGCCGTCCACTATTCATCTTCCCAAAGAAAGTAGGAGGCTCGAAAAAATGTAGGAGACGAAAACTGAGACATCGCGTCTAAGAAATAGCTAATAATAATGGGTGATACGTATGTCTGTTAAAATGATGTACTCGAGTGAAACTTAATTTTCTCATGGGCAGCTGTTGCGAAACAGCAGTATCCAATAAAGTGGGTAATTATTTTAAAACAAAGCGAATAGCATTCTCGCATGTTGCTTATAACAACTTCGAGAATCGTACCTTGATTTGCTGAGTACCATGGCTCCTATCATAATTAATTAGGATTCGAAGAAGTACACTATAAGTATTTTTATATAAATCTTAATATAATTATAATTCCTACTTTCTTTCGAGGAAAACTATAAGGCACTGTGTAAAACTACGAGGGATAACTATAGAGAATACAAGTCACAAAATAAATTATCTAAAGCAAGAGAAGTACGAGAATATTAGAAGCTATGTTATTTTTTAGCACTAAATTCTTTTATAGGATAAAGATCCGAGGGTCCTAATAGGTTTAAAGGGGTTGTGAGAGAGCGACAATCCATTGTACTCTTTTGATATTGTGTTTAAAAAATTTATGATCAATTTCACTAAAATTTTTTCTCTCGTTATAATTATTTCACTATTATTATTAGATTATAACTACACAATTCAGCTACTTTGTTGTTAATATCGTACACACTTTTATTGTCATTCGGTCTAAGAGCTGTTGCCAATAAGAATATTTTCTTATGAGGGAGCATTTTACTTTCCCAAGAATCTATCTTTTCATCTTTTCCCAGTGGTGAAAAAGAGGAGCTAGGTCACAGAGACAGATGCCAGAACGGGAGAACACACCAACTAGAACTAGAAGTAAACTGTGACACATGCGAGCATACGTAAGGAGTAAAACATATGGAGTGGGAGGGGTAACTTGTCCTCTCCCCGGTCACCACTTCCCATTAAATGACAGGACCCGGAGTTGAAAGTTGCAACAACAATTCATGCACTGCACAAGCACAAAGGGCTCTCACTGACCTTTCTCCAAACCAAACCCCCGTTTCCAAAGACAGCAAGAACATGTACAAGAGATCAAAAAATGCCTAGCGAAAAGGCAGCAAAAATCCAGCAAGAAAAGATCATGACACACCATCTAATTAAACTCCTAATATATAGAGTAGCTTAATTAATTAGATTATCAATCCATGCATCTTTGGTTTAGTTTCTTTTGGTGTTTAGTTTAATTTGTTCGGGTAGGGTAGTAGCAGCAACAGCACCAGCAGTGGTAGCGATCTATACTAGAGTTTTTTTATTTAATTATTTTTTAATATGACTTGTAGCGTGGAAAAAATATTCTGCCACACTACTGTCCTCGGTGTGGCAAAACTTGCTACGCAAGTCCTCGTCCGCACGCTGTGATAGTTATCACGCCCACATTCATGGTATAATAAGACTGCCTTGTCACGCCAACTTTGACAATGATGACTTAGGTGCCGTCACCCACCCAGTCCTTTATTTCTCCTCTCCTCTCCAAATCCATCCTCACAGCTGCCCCTCCCGTCACCCCCCTACGGCGGCTTTCTCCCCGCACCGGCGTCCTCCTCCCCACGCCGTCCTTCTCCCTGCGCCGGCCTGCTCCTTTCGCCGACCTCCTCCTTGAGGCCCCCGCTCCCTCCATTGTGAAGGTAAGAACTCATTCCCTGCTCCTCCCACTATGAATGTGTGATTGTAGATAAATATATGATTGTAGAACAATGTGGAGTTTAGAGTAATAACAAAAAGAAACACGAAGAAAAGTCTTTTTTTTTTGTCAATTCTAGTCCAACATGATATATACCATTATAGCTGGCACAAAATGCTCAGCATATGGTTTCTATATGAGTAGGAAACTGGTTTGTTTAGTGGATAAATTTTAAAAATATAGATCGACTAAATTTGGATTTGCAGATGTGGGAAGTGGGAAACATATGAACTATCCACTCCATATTCCATCTTTAACCCTATCATTACCATGCCAGAAGTTGTAAAATGGAAATGTAGTATCACTATGGCTGAGTACACATGAAACATAACTATTTACACTATCTCTAATGAAAATAGCAAAAACATTCTTTGTTCTAATTAAACAACAAGATAGACTTATCACATTAAGAGTATGGGCGACAACGGCCACGCAAATAATCTACGCTGGCACGATGCATAGACTAGGGTTTGCGTGCCAAGTTTTATCACACCGAAAACAGTAGCGTGACAGTTTAGTTTTGCCGCATTACAAATTATGACGTGATTAAAGTCAGATAGAATCAGAATTGAAAATATGGTTAGAGAGTAATTAACTTTAAAATATTATTAAAAAAATTAAATAATACAAAAATTCTATATATACTACTATACATATACAACTCCCCCTTCGATCCCTCCGCTGTGATTTGACGCGAGAAAATGGAAAGCCACCAGCCACACACGCGCACAGGTAAACCATATAGGCATATGCCCACCTTTCCCCTTCCCTCCGTTCTCCATCCATCCCATTAATATCTGCTACCTCTCTCCTCCTCCTCCTCGAGTCTCGCCATTAGAGAGAGAGAGAGAGAAGTGGCCGTCGTCCAACTTGAGCAGTTGGGCTCTCTCTCTTTCTGTCTCCTTGTTAGGGTAGTGTTTGTTCATGGATCAGAGCTTTGGGAATCTTGGAGCTGGAGGGAGCAGCGGCGGCGGCGGCTCCAAGGCGGCGGCGTCGTCCTTCCTGCAGCTGCCGCTATCCACGGCGGCGGCGGCCACGGCGCCCATGGGCGGCGGCGCGTACTACGGCGCGCCGCTCGCGTTGCACCATGCCGCAGGGCCGTCGCAGTACTACCACAAGCACGGCGCTGGCGGGGAGATCTCGTCGGCGGAGGCCGAGGCCATCAAGGCCAAGATCATGGCGCACCCCCAGTACTCCGCCCTCCTCGCCGCGTACCTGGACTGCCAGAAAGTACACACATATTAGCTACCCCTATAGCATCACGCATCAAAATTGCAAATTCGATTTTGCAGTTTATGCATGTAGCATCGTTCTGTACGTAATCGTCAATCTGCAAATTTATTTCGCAGGTCGGTGCCCCGCCGGACGTGCTGGAAAGGCTGACGGCCATGGCGGCGAAGCTGGACGCCCGTCCGCGGGGCCGGCACGAGCCGCGCGACCCGGAGCTCGACCAGTTCATGGTTCGTTCTTCTCGATTCCGATCACTGGCACAAGCATGCCAATTCCAATTTCCAGCCCATCATCATATCATGCCACGGTCGCTCACGGTTAATTAATCTTGGCGTTTCATGATCCGTTAATTCGTGCGCTAATTCCTCCTTGGACTAATTAAATTGCGCAGGAGGCGTACTGCAACATGCTGGTGAAGTACCGGGAGGAGCTGACGCGGCCAATCGAGGAGGCGATGGAGTTCCTCAGGAGGGTGGAGGCGCAGCTCGACTCCATCAACGGCGGCGGCTCCTCTGCGCGCCTCTTGCTGGCCGGTAAAACCATTGTTCTATCGTTCGTTGGTGGTGGTACTACTACTATATGCTTGCGTTTTTATATATGTGTCTCTCGATCCATGTGCTGACTGCTGACTTACCGCATTGGGAAATGGTTGTTCCGGATAATGGAGGTGGCTGCTTTAGATCATTGCCATTGTTAGCCATGCCATGCTTTGTGGGTTTCTTTATTGGGGTTGGGAGGGACCGAGGGAGAAGGCACAAGCCTTTGCATGCACTAATAAATTAACAATTAAGTTTGGACTAGTAGCAGACTAATCAAGCATAGGTTTTAGTGGCGTCGAGGGCGTCATGGGTCTCCTCGTTTAGTAGCTCTAGCCCCCATTGTTTAGTGCTCTAATGGTTCCTACCTGCATCATCTTATTGCCTAATGGAGTTCACACATGCTAGCCTTTCAAATCATCCTTTTCTTAATTGGTTTCTTTCTCTCTCTTTCTTCTCTCTCTCAGTAGTAGTACCGCTACATGACAAATGGCTAGAAGCCTTGTCTTAGGGTTCCAAGGCAGGCAGGAGAATCCGCCTGTCTCGGTAGTAACCATATGTTTGTGTAGCTTCAAATCATTTGCTTCTTGCTCACTAGCGTCCCCATCTCTCATCTCTTGTTTTTCTCTTGCTTAGCATGCATCCCCATCTCTGATCTCTTCTTTTCTTTAAGTATTATGGTTTAGAGATCAAAAGATGCATTGGGAAATGCTGTTATGGGCTAGATAATCAATGTTCCAGCACTGTTCGGGCTCCTGGAAGTGTAGCAATATGCTCCATGTTGCTCTTGGTCTTTGCCTGTGCTGCTCTATCCAGCTCTGGATCCATGTAATGTTCTTGGGATGCAGCACAGATGTGCTGGCCGTTCGTGTCTTCCGGGGTATTCAAGGGGCACTGTTGTTTGAAGGTTGGACATGTACAGTGTGCAGGCAGATTTTGTGCAGAATAATGGGCCACACCGGGGGAGATCTGTGGCACTGTTGTTAGACTACTGTGCATGCTTTCTCCATTGATGTGGCATGCCCAAGGAGATCAGCCAAACTCGATCTAGGTGTTACATATGGTTGTGGTACATGTTCACATATAGATTTCCTTCTAGAAGAAAGAAGAAAGGGCCAACTAAAAGTGCTATGTTCTCACTCATTTGATATCATAGCCATTTCTATTATGAATGGCATAGTATAGTGATATTATTCATTGGAGCTGAGTGTCAAACTGGAAGGTCTATCTAGCTAGCTAGGTTTCTTGCATTTGATTCTTGAGGGTACCATGGTAGAAGCTAGTTACCTGTGTATAATACTCATCCCTTCTCAAATACTTGGCACTATTTCACAATCTGAAAGATGCAACTTTGACTTTTAGTTTCTATAGTAATATATTTTAATTATTTATATTATTATACTAGTATCACATTTTTTGTGACAAATCTAACAATATAATTTTAGTGTGACTAACCTAGATATTTAGAAAATATTATTGGTTAAAGATTGGAAAAGTGTTTGATGGCACACTTCCTACTTGCAAAAGTGTTTTATCATGAGAAGTATATTTACCTTTGTGCTTGCTCATGGTGTGCGCCCTTCCATGTCTACAGGAGATGTTGCTCCTTGTATAGTGTAAAGCTCAAGCAGAGTATCTGTATTCTCTTTTCTAAGCTGAGCATAAATATCATGGGATGGGATCCTTGTAAGGATGCTTGTGAGTTATGACAAGGGGCATGATTAGTCATTCATACCATATTTATATTAGCTGAAACACTTTGGACCAAAATATATACGATTGCTTGGATGATTCCCTTCAAATCATTTGCTTCTTGCTCACTAGCATCCCCATCTCTCATCTCTTGTTTTCTCTTGCTTAGCATCCATCCCCATCTATCATCTCTTCTTTTCTTGTAGTAGTGTGGTTTAGAGATCAAAGATGCATTGGGAAGTGTTGTTATGGGCTAGATACCAATGTTCCAGCACGTACTGTTCGGGCTGCAAGATATTTTCGCTCTTCGTCTTTGCCTGTACTGTCCTATCCAGTTCTGGATCCAGCACAGATGTGATGGACGTTTGCGTCTTCCGGGGTATTCAAGGGGCACTGTTTTGTTTGAACGTTGAACATGTAGCAGGTAGATTTGTGTGGAATAATGGGCTACACCGGGAGACATCTATGTCACTCTTTGTACACTACTGTGCATGCTTTCTCCACTGATGTGGCATGCCGAAGGAGATCAGTCAGACTCTTGTTATATATGGTTGTGGTACATGTTCACATATATATTTCATTTTAGAAGAAAGGGCCAACTAGAAGTGCTATGCCCTCACTCATTTGATTTCACAGCCATTTCTATTATGAATGGCGTAGGAACATATGTAATGTTATTATTCATTGGAGTTGAGTGTCAAACCGGAGGAGGGTCTATCTAGCTAGGTTACTTGCATTTGATTCTCGAGGGAAACCACTGTAGGAGCTAGTTACCTGGCTGAGTTTATGTATGATAAGGGGCCTATCAGATCTGCTCGTAAATACCAGTTTTTCCACCATTTCTTTTAGTGTTACGGTCTTACTAATGTAACAGTAGAGATTAAATTGTGTAGTTTTCATCTTGATGCTGCAGTTGATTTGCTTTGTTGAAAGTTGTAAGGTTACCATTCATGTGCCCAAAAATATTATGTAAGCACATCTGACAGGGCTTTATTTGTAGTGTAACTTTTTGAAAAGTCAATCTTCACATGATTGATCGTGTCCACTCATTCAGCAGGATAATGTATTATTTTTCTGTTAAATAATTGCTTATGTGTTTTCTGAAGCTTATTCCAGGCATACATCAATAAAACTAGCAAATGAGCAACCTTATTATTATTATTATTATTATTATTACTGAACATTATTTCTTTTCATGTTAGAATTTATGCCTGATTGATAGCCAAAGAATGCTGATAAAAACCATAATGTTTCATTACATAATTCCGGAGGTTAGGAGCAAATCCTATCTAACATTTTTGAGAAGTTAAGCTTTGGTCGCTAATTTATTATTATTACAACATGACTTCATTGTGTGCATGGAAACATAAGAGCCACCTTAACGTTTTGCCATATTCTATGATTCTATCCCTTCTTATTGACATGTTTCTCACTCATATCAAGTCTGAGATAAGGTAATAATAGTTTATGTGAACTCAACTGGCTGGTTTGTAAGCATCGGCCTCACTGTTTCTCTGGAACTTGTGTCTTGTTTGTATGTCAGAGGACATCAATATGAAAAATCTCGTGTATGATGTTACTGCTAATTCAAATACGGACTTCATGGTTATTGCAATGCATTCTACTACATGGAAGTGTCAACAGATATACATGAACAAGAACCACCGTGATAAAGTGTTGAAAAACTGACAAATTCTAGCCCCCTAGTTTGCACCTGAATGGTGAACTTTATAGATGGTAGAAAAGAATATTTAGGAAAAATTTCATGAACAAAATACAGAATTGGTTTCCCAAAGAAGACATAGAATGACAGCTATTCTATATAACTTCCAGCATTTGTAATTGTGTAGCTCTTGCTTGTTAAACAACCACACGAGATCCTTTCTCAGTTGCAATTGTCAATCCAAGGTTGTAAAATCTGTACATTGAACAATATATGGATGCATGCACAGCAATTTAAATTTAGGATCACATATATTATAGATATTTCTTGTGATTCCATTTTGGTCAGGTCAACAGCTTCTGTCATTATACAATTTCCTATATATAGATCTACTACTTTGTTTGCCCATCTGAACTGAAGTTATGGCCATGCATATCTTTATTTATTTTTAAGGTGATCTTGATATATTCAATTGCAATTACCCTAGATAAGGTTTAATATAAGTGATACGATTGCTCTGGTGGGTATGCTGAATGGTTTTGTCTGTTTGCTTTTCTTTCTCCATTTTTATTTACTGTGTATGCCTTTCCTGTAGGATCCATTCTCAGTTTGGCAATTCCTCATTGAAACTAGGAAAAAACATGTCAATTCTCTACTATATTTTCTTGTATGATTTTTCGCCTTTTACCAAAATAAATATTCCTTTGAGCCAAGTATCATGCGAGATCTACCCAGAACAAATGTATTGTTTTGTCAAGATTATGGTCCTAGCTTTTTCGCTAGCTTCACTCTGTTCAACTTCAATGACCAACATGAATTTTTTTGCACTTCAGAACTGGCTTGTCATGTAATGATTGGATTGGTATCAGCTCCACCAGACAAATCAGTGTTCTTCCCATTATCCATGTCATTTGGTCCTCTTATTCTTATCCTTTCAAGCATGTATTATTATTTTTTAATCTTATCACTTGCATGGCGAAATACTTGTAAGTGTGACTGTAGCTACACTACTAAAGGTGCAAGGTTCCACTGGTGCACTCTACTGTTGCATTCCTAAACGGATAGAATTGTGTACACACTGACACAGCTATGGGCTTTCTGTATCCACTCCACTGCTGTCCGACATGGTCTAAATTGAAACATGTTGGGACAATACAATAAAGCTCTGATCGACAAAACATGCCATCTTACCATGACAGGTTTTTGCCTGCAGATGGTAAATCTGAAGGTGTTGGCTCTTCCGAGGATGACCTGGACCCAAGTGGCCGTGAAAATGAGCCACCTGAGATTGACCCACGCGCTGAGGATAAGGAGCTCAAGTACCAGCTTCTGAAGAAGTACAGTGGCTACTTGAGCAGCCTTCGGCAAGAGTTTTCGAAGAAAAAGAAGAAAGGGAAGCTCCCAAAGGAAGCCAGGCAGAAGCTACTCCACTGGTGGGAGCTGCACTACAAGTGGCCTTATCCCTCAGTATGATACTCTGATCCCTTAAATCACATATACACACACACATCATTGCTATCTGAAAAAAATTACCAAATGATACCTTAATCGTGATGTCTTGGCTGATGGTAACTGCTGTTTTACATAAAATTGGTACTCATTTTCATCTTGGAATTACATGGAATCATATCCAAAAGCTGCATCATATTAATACTAAACTTATGTTGATGTGACGGGTAGGAGTCGGAGAAGATCGCACTTGCAGAGTCGACAGGCCTAGACCAGAAGCAGATCAACAACTGGTTCATCAACCAGAGGAAACGGCACTGGAAGCCTTCGGAGGACATGCCATTCGTCATGATGGAAGGCTTCCACCCGCAGAACGCAGCCACCCTCTACATGGATGGCCAGTTCATGGCCGATGGCTTGTACCGCCTCGGTTCATGAACCACCTTGGACTGATTGATCCAATGAAGACAGGATGGCGTCGAAATATATCTGTATTCAGCATGCGTTGCAATGCATGGACATTGTCATGGAATTTTTTGTACCTTCTGCGCGGATTGACAAGGGCTCGCTGTAGTGTTGATGGCTTATAGTTCTCCAGTAATATTGTTAATTTCCGTTCGACGGCTTGTAATTTAGGTGTATTTGAATCTCCTTGCACGCACCCTGGTAATTAATTTGGTGATCGTCTATTTGTATGTTTGTACGTTTCAGATTGGTGAAACATGTTCAAAGCTGCCTATCTGAATCACTTAAATATATTGCTTTTCTTTTAACAGATGGAGGCAGATGTGGTCAAAATAAACCGTAAATTGCTCGGCACCTGTGAAGTTTTAATTCCTAAAGCTGCGCATGTGGTTTTGAATTTGTTCAGTCTTTTCGGGATTGGTAATCAAACATATGTAGTGTCATGTAGTTGTGAATTTTGAACACTTCTAAGAGGATGGAATGATCATAACTACTTCCCATTGATAGCGGATGGAATGATATACTCTTAGCCCTAAAAGTTCTTACCAAGAGTTCTGGATGGCGGGAATGATGGCCTATGAAGGTGAAAAATAAGGGCTTTGGTCAAAACTACAGTTTGTTATGAAAGAGGTATTTTGGAGAGTTTGTGTTAAGAGTTTAATATAGAAGTTGTGTTAGATTTGGATTGTATCTTGAGATTATAAATAAAAGACGCACAGATCATGTGTGACAACACATAATTTTTCTAAAAATCTACATGGTATCTTAGCCCACCAGTGCCTATTCGCCATCGAACCCTAACCCTCGCCTTCACACACCTCAGCCGTTGTCGCCGTCGTTCCCCCCTTTGCACCGTCACCCCGCGGACGAGTTCGGACCACCACGGCTCGGGCCGCAATGCTGCTGCGCCTCATGGGCGTGCGGGCCGCCTCCACCGCTCGGGTGGGTCGCGCAGGACACCGCGCCGCACAGGCTACGCTGTGCGGGAAGCCGTCACTACTCCTTGCGAGTGCGAGGCAGGGAACCGCCGAGGAGGATGAAGGGAGAGAGCCGACATCGCTCCTTGCGAGCGTGAGCCGGGGACCCACCGAGGAGGAAGAAGGAGCCGCCGATTCGGGAGAATAAATCGAGAAGCGGGAGGAGACTGATTCGGGAGAAGAAACCGACAAGCGTGAGGAGGCCGATTCTCCCGCTTCGCTTCGGTTCGGGAGATGAAGCCGATGAAAGAAGTAAAAAAGGATTTGTTCGAAGGAAAAAAACGGGGATCTGTTCAAATTTTTGATGCTACGACTTTGCATGATTTGGGTAATTGTGAAGGCAGTCATCCAGGTTCAGCAGAACGTTGATGCGTGAAGAATTACTGTGATCGTGGGAGATACGCGCGACATATCTTGGCAGTAATTGGCATTGCTCTGGTTGTTTGAGCAGATAACCTCTGAGGAAATTGAGGCTACGAGGAACGAGGAGGAAGAAACCACAATGAGGCGGTACAAGAGAAAAGGAAGGTAGTTGTTAAGACCACTTCCCTGCTAGTAAGTTAAGGTGATATGAGAAGCATGTTACATGACCTCTTTACGACGGGTATGATAGGTCCGAGGGCCGGTGCAGGGTTATCTGACTTAAAGTTAGAGCTGATGCCGAATGATATAAATTTGAAAGGAAATAAGAATTACCTGAGTTGGTCTAGAAGGGCTAAGCTAATTCTGAGGACGAAGGCAGTGGAGCACTACCTGCAGGAGACTTGTGTTGAGCCTGTAGACAAGACGAGCATGGATGGATGTGGAACATCACCAACTCTGTGGTGGTAGCTTGGTTGCTAACTTCGATGCCTCCATCCATTGCTCGGATGGTGGAGATGATGCAAAGTGCACCAGTGATGTGGAAGACGCTAAGCGACATGTACTCTGGGGCAGGGAATGCAATTATGATGGTGGAGGTCCAGGGCAAGGTGGAGGCCCTGAAACAGAAGGAGAAGACTGTCTAGGAGTATGTTAGTGAACTGTAGCAATTGTGAATAGATTTGGATCACTATGATCCGCTACAGTTAACATGTGCTAGTGATATTGAGGCTGGCAAGGTGTGGCTACAATGCAGACGAGTTACACACTTTTTAAAGGGAGTGAACCCAAAGTTTGAGAGTAGAAGAACTATCATGTTTCACTTGGTAATCTTGCCTACTATGGAGGAGGCTATTTCGGCTATGGTGTAGGAGGAGGTTTGACTATGAGTAATGAGGGACAACAACCCGGTCAGATCCTCATACGCATACCAGATGATAAGGAGTGCTACAACTGTGGGATGAGAGGACATCTGAGTCGTACTTGTCCTTCTCCACAGTATGAAGGTCGAGGTGGAGGTCGTGGTGGCCCTAGGACTAATATGGCCCTCACAGAGGAGATCACATTTGTTACTCTGACAGGCGAGCAAGCTATGCAGTCGGAGAAGTAGCAGCAAGGAAAGACATTGTAGACTTCTCATGATTCTACCTCCTTTGGTAACTTTGTAAACTACGCCCACGTGGGTGAAGGTACTCAGGCACATGCACTTGTATCCACATATAATCACTCTTATATTGATTGGATCATAGATTCAGGGGCATCTAAGCATATCACGAGTTCACTTAGTGCATTTGCATCTTACACCTCATATACTCATACTGAAACTGTCTAAATAACTGATGGAACCTCCCAGCTTATTCAGGGTGTAGTATCTGTGGAGTGAACACCATCCATTGCTTTATTATCTGTTTTGCATGTTTCCTCGGGAAAATCAACATTTGTTGGAGGTAGCACATTCACTCATGTTTCAGATGAATGTGCCAAAAGAGATTGTGGAGCAAAGCAGTGACAGCGTATCTCATTAATCGCATGCCATCTCTAATACTTGGTATGTGGTCTCCAATTGAACTTCTTTTGGGTCAATAGGAGTTCAATGTGCCTCCCAAGGTGTTTGGCTATGTGTGTTTTGTACGAGATCATTGACTAGTGGTTGGCAAGTTAGATCCACATGCATTGAAATATATCTTAACAGGCTATTCAACAAGTCAGAAGGGCTATAGATGCTGGAACCCAGTTAAAAAAGGTTGTTCGTGAGTATGGATGTGACATTCCGAGAGTTTGAGTCTTACTACATGAGTGGAGGTACTCTTGATTAGTTTTTAGAGTTCTCTCCTACCACTGAGGGTGAGAGTCGAAAGGGGGAGAACAAGGAGAGTGATAGTCAACGAGAAGAAGAAGTCATTGTGGGGGCAATTTCGTACCCAAACCTAACGGAATATACGAGAGATGTGATAGCCCCAAAAGAATTGAAGGTTTATCAGCGAAGACGCTTTGGAAAATAGAAACAGGGGGAGAAGCAGAGGGACAAACAGTCAGCACCTGAACCACCAACGAGAGCTGGCAGAATAGCCGAAACAACCACAACCTGAACAGTCGACCTTACTAGTTGATCAAGTCCCAAATCCCTTCTCGGGTCTCTCTCCATCAAGTTTCTTACCTCCTTGGTGCGAGTGGTAATGTTCATTCTAATCACTCTTATCTAGAGTTACCACTTGCACAATGTAGGAAAACTAGAGCTAATGCAGAAAGCCCCCAGTCTGGTATGATTTTGAGCATGCCATTACAAATTTCATATCATATTCCCATATCTCACTTGCATATCGCTTGCATGCAAAGCATTCATTGTATTTCTTCAGACAGTGTATGTTCAAAGGATTGGTGAGCTAATAAGCACGATCATAAGTGGAAGGAAGCCATGAAGGAGGAACTTAGTGCACTTCAAAAGAACAGTACATAGGATTTTGTTCCACTTCCAGCAGGACAAAGGGCAGTAGGATGCAAATGAGTGTTTATGATTGAGTAAACCCCTGAAGGCAATATAGAGAGATAAAAGGCACAGTTAGTTGCAAAAGGTTATAGTCAAACATATGAGGTAAACTATGATGAGACCTTTGCACCATTGCGAAGATGAGCATGGTAAGAACGTTGATCTCCTGTCCAACTAAGTTCGAATGACCCCTACATTAGTTAGAGGTGAAGAATGCTTTTCTACATGGTGATTTACAAAAGGAGGTACACATGAAGATTCCTTCAGGCTTTGAGAACAGGTAGACTGAGAGGAAGGTGTGTAAACTCAAAAAGTCTTTATACGATCTGAAGCAGTCTCCAAGGACATGGTTTGATAGATTTAGGCGTCCAGTCTGTAGTATGTGATATTCTCAGTGCAATAGAGATCATACTGTGTTTTATAGACATAGAGGATCACATATCATCATATTGGTAGTCTATGTTGATGATATTGTGATTACTGGAGATGATGATGAGGAAATCGAGTTCTTGAAGAAAAAACTGGGAGAGACATTTGGGGTGAAAGGTCTTGGACATCTTCGATACTTTCTTGGGATTGAGATTGCCCGTTCTTCGAATGATATAGTTCTCTCCCAGAGGAAGTATGCCCTTGATCTGCTGGCAGAAACATGTATGCTTGAGTGTCGCCCTATTGCTTCACCTATTGATAGGAATCACAAGCTATGTGCTGAGTTGGGAGATCCAGTTGACAACGAAGCTTATCAAAGGCTTGTTGGGTGTCTCATCTATTTGTGTCATACAATATATGATATTTCATATGCAGTGAGTGTGATTAGTCGATATATATATATGCATATTAGTCGATATATAGCTTGTGATATATATATATATATATGATCATTGAACATGACACATGGATGTTGTCTATCGAATCCTGCGGTATTTGAGGAGTAGCCTTGGGAAAGACCTTTGGTTCATGAAGAATCAATATCTGAATGTGGAAGGGTATTACAATACTGATTGGGTGGGCAATATGGATGACAGGAGGTCTACATCTGGATATTGCATTTTTGTTCGAGGTAACCTTGTGTTATGGAGCAACAAGAAGGAGGTTGTGGCTCGGTCTACTGCAGAGGCAGAGTATAGAGCAATGACATTGAGTGTGAGTGAAATGATATGGATGAAGAATTTATTGTCCGAGCTTCGAGTATGGAGGAATAATACCTTGGTGTTGTATTGTGATAATAAATCTGCAATCAATATTGCCAAACAATCCAATACAAGATGATCGTGCCAAGCACGTTGAGACTGATAGGTTCTTCATCAAGGAGAAGCTCGATGGTAGGAACTGAAGTTGAAGTATGTCAAGTCTAGTGAACAATTGGCTGGCTGTTTCACTAAATGGTTAGATCCTAACGAGTGTTCTATAATATATAATAAGATAGACATAATCGACATCTTATATCCATCTTGAGAAAGAGTGTTGAAAAGTGTATATTAGAATATACTATAGAAGTTATGTTAGAGTCGAATTGTATTTCGAGACTCTGCGAGGTCACAAATAGGTTTCACAAATAGGTTTACGTCAGAAGCTTGCATAGCTAGTCTCGTTCAAACGGGAAGTTATATCTCACGTATCGCTCTTTCCCTCGAAAAGAATTGATATGCCATACTAATTACTTGTATAGTCCATCTGTTACATTTAGTCCAGTTATAAATTAGGATTCGCAATGCGCTGAATAGTTTTGACAGTAAATTACAACAATGAGACGATTTAATCCTTCTGAGAATCAAGTTGTTCATGAGCTAACTAGGGCTTGGTCGCTTGGATGTCGAATTGTGGTCCCTAATTTCAGATTCACTATCGATCCTATGTGCGGTAACCCACTTCTTCAAAGCAACTTGAGCCGAGTCCCACGATGGCATGTTGGGTACGGGGATTTTTCTAGGGAGACAAATTCAACTGTCTAGCTCATAATTATTTCTATAAAAACAAAAAATAAGAGTGCTTGAGCCAACCTTAGCATTGTCATTCCATTTTCATCTTCTTTATCAGTCAATGTCGCTCGAAAGTCAAAGTTGAACAACTGGCATAAATACAACCGTCTCAAAAAAAAAAACGAAAAACACAAGATAAATTTGCAAAATCTTAAGGCTAAGCATTGGTGCTATAAACGGTGTTAATTGCAAGGTTGTCCTAAGCAGCATCGTTTTCGTGTTGAGAGGATTGTGATTGTGGTAGGGTCATAGCTAAAAGATCGTGATCCCAAGGATTAAGAAGTACTGTTTTACTTAGTTTTACGGAAATTAGATCCTACTTAGGGTTGGGATCAGAATGGTTCCACAAGATTGTAGGATATTAAATACCTCGAGATCCTGACAACTTTAGAATTGCGGTGTAGCTACCTTGTTTGCATCTCAAAGCTACGTGTTGCTGCGGCCAAGTAGTCTGGCATCCCTATGCATGTGCTTGAGATTTCCAATGACTCAAATCACCAGTTAGCTAGCGTAATATTGAATTATCATCGTTTGGTGGCTGTCGACAGGGGTGTAAATAGAGCGAATAATTTCTGACTGACCGATCGAAGGTTTATTGAGCGAATACGGAAGAGATAAATGAATATCTAGCACTCTATGTATCCGAAAAATGTGGAATAGGATACATGATGAGCGATATTCATCTGTATGTATCCGTATATCAAGTGATACGAGGGAAGACTGTTGTGACTTTACTTAGAAACATATAACAAATATATGGGTTGCTGCATCTGAGCATGCAGGGGATACTAAGGATTTTTTCTTCGATATCTCAACGATTAGTCTCTCCGCGTTCGCTTTGATTGCACCTCTAATGTTTAATGTTATGTGTAGAGGTGTAAAAGAAGTGGATAATATCCGTTCGATCGACCGAAGAATCGTAGAGCGAATACGAGATGGAGAAATTAGTTTAGGAGTGTAAAAGAAATGGATAATATCCGTCCGACCGACCGAAGGATTGCAGAACAAATATAAGATAGAGAAATAGGTATCTAATACTATCCGTATCTGACTCCAACTCTGAGTACAAAAAAATGATACATAATGAATGGTATTGATCCGTATCCACCCAATTGCACTTTAGCTGTCGGCACGCAGCAGAACTGGCACTTTCTGGCAATCAAATTGCATCAGTTAATAGTGGTATGATCACGGTGGCCATGTACAAGATTCCCTAGGAGCGTGTTATCTTCATACTCATAGCTCCTCTAGGAATGTTTGTATATGCAACAGCTCTCCTTGGCCTCGCTGTGCCTCTCAACCACCTCGGCTCAGCTCAGCTCACATGTACTGATCACTGATCAGTGTCATTATTGCAGTATTGCCCAGCGAATCATTCTACTGTTGCAATGACGACTTAACCAACTCTTCAGCCATCGATTTCAGTGTCGAAATAACTAGTATCTTGGCTGCAGGTTGTTCAGGATGCCTATCTCTAAAGAGTTTTTTTTAAAACCGTATTAGCAATTTTTCACTTTTATTTATTTATATAAATATAGCACTGTTACTGCATGATCATCTTGTGCAACCCATCCTCACCCGCTATGTCGTCCGTTGCCGTACATATAAAATCATTCAAAATCACATAAAATTATGAAACTCTAATTTTCAAAACCTAAAACCTTTAATTTTTAAGACATTTTTAGAACATATAAAATTCTAAAAAATATTATACAATCAAGTACACTAATGTTTCAACTTTGTGGTCACAAAGTAGTTCATACTAGTACTTTGTGACAGTAACACAGGAGCTGGAGCAGTGTTGGTTCACTTCAGAGAAGTTGGGAACAGACAAGCATGTTGCAACTTCTTGTATCAGATTGATGCAAATGCTGTGCCAGCCAAAAGTAAAATAGTAACATTCCAATTTCATGATGATTGATTTAACTTTTCAAGGATTCTGATTCCTGCACTGTTGAAAGGCTAGTCTGTTCCCCAACAACTGATGGTTGAAACATAATGTAAGAAGATAACATCTGAAACTGAAACCCCAAGAGAGAGCTGCAACGCAAGCACCTGTCATGTATTGGACAGCCATGGCCGAATCATTTGCAGAAATGCCAAAGATCTAACGTCACAATTACAAAATTGGCAGCCACATCTGGCTCTTGTCAGTTGGGAGGCAGAGATTGTCATGCAAATTAATCATTGCCGATCTCATCGTTCGCTGATTAGTCCCCATTCATAGTACCCAACAGGAGGTATCAACACATCGTTTTTTAGCACACAGTAGAAAGTGATGATCAGCAGCAAGTTGCATCCATCAGCCTGTATGACCTGCAACCATATCCATCGAAACAGTGCTGCACAAAAATGGGGCAAGAGTTGGACGGTCCGTCGCGTCATAGCACCACAAATATATTTGTTTGCGCAATCAGTATTGAAACTTTCAACTGCCACCAGTTTCGGCTACAGAGGAGTTACGGTAATGCCGACTAAACTTGTAGGGGATTAGGTTGCATTATATTATGTCATCTCAACACAACTTGGCATAGTGCATTATTTGAACTCACTGCTTATGAGCAGTACCAACAATGGCATGGCAACAGAGCATGCAATCACATCTCAAGATCTCATTGCAAATAATCCAGAGCTAAGCAAATTCAATGGATCTCCGAGCACACCACCGCAATCACCTGCAGGAGTTTGGAAGCCAATATATTAATATCTAATTCCAAACTATATATGGTAGCTGCACGAGGGAGTTGAAAATGTGATTACATACTTATTATAAGCCTGAATGTCGTTCTGAAACAAGTGGGCAGCTTCTAGGTTTGCTGGACTTGAGGGGTTAGGATCAGTCAAAAGTGACTGCAGAAGAACAAAACATAATTGATCAATGGTGCATTTGAACAGCACAATACAGAGAAGCTCATGACTTTCAGAAATACAAAGTGAAATCAGTACAAGCTTACACGCTACATAGCACGTTCCTATGCAAGCAAGCAAGAATTGTATCGTTATTGTACCCGTGAATGCGCCAAGAGATATATACTGAACATTGTCACTCATATTCTTTTACCAAATCAATTTAGGAAATGACATTCTCCTATCAAAAATTAAGAATACAGGCTTTCCCTTTCCAGACCATCATGAAAGCATCATCAGTTAACCCCAATCATCAATGGATACATGTCGGCACCCATATTTCTCAATCCGGATCCTCTGTGAAATCATTGTGCTATTCCATGGATCAGTAGATAGCACTTTACATGCACTTTGATGAATTAAACCATACATGGCGTAAAATCATTTCATTCATTAATTTACACATCAGATTTTACATAGACCGCTTCGGGCCAAATTTTTTTTACAATAAGGGCCGAACAGGCCAAAAGAATACATTACAAAAGATAGCGGAAGTAACAACGGAAGCAAAGAGGTGATGGCACATCTCTCCACAGGCAAGTGACTGGGGAACCCATGTACGCCCGATATTATCCGAAAACTTCGGACAATATAGGAAGTACACAAGAACCGACAGAGTCAGCTAGACTAGGGTGAGACTAGAACTACTAAGGACTAAACTACGCTTCAACGTTTTATGGGTCTTCATACTTCTGGATCCTTGATGTAGGCGACAGCTCCAGGGTTCTTGTTTATGAGGGTTTGGGGAAAGAGCGAGGATGAGCACAACTACCGTGCTAGTGAGCCAATACAACAGATGCAATAATATACATGTAAGGTTTAATAAGAATGGCCCGGGTTCTTTTATTTGCGCAAAGCAACATTTGTGAATAGAGATATTAGAAAATCCTATCACTTAGCATTTTAACAAAGACATGATTTTGTAAATAGAATATTTGTGCAATATTACTAACAGCAGAGGCTACCTCCACCTTATGCTTATCTTTGGTTGGAGTTACCCCCATATTTTAACAACGCTGGATACGACGATCCAGGAAAAACTCAAAACCTCATGCTAGGTGAGCCGACCTGGTTTCCATACCACCGACAAAGATTTTTTTGAAATAGAACTACCTCAAGTTAAGTTCCCATGTCCGCCTTTGACCGTAGGCGCGGCTGTTTAAATAGTTTTTGACTCTGCAGAGTTTGTACATTGTACCCACAAGAGACAATCATACTCGTTACTCCACATGATTCCGTAGTCATGTAGTTGAGCGATCGTCACAGTAACCTTTCAATCTATCTCGCCCCTTACGTCATTTCACCCATATGGGGTTACGCCCATACGTTGTGCGGGATGTTCACCATAGTCGCTAACGCAGATGGACCACGACTTTCCACAACGTCTAGCGTAGCTGGCAACTTCACCATCGGTGTCCCATTCAAGACTTCGCTTGCACAACTTCGCTCCTCCACCAGTGAAATGACTTTCAGGGTCTAATAAATTTACTGAGCCAAGTTGCACTTTGCAGACTTGTGGTTGTACTTGTTTTACACGGGAGGTCATGACAAGATTAAGTCCTTAATCCATCCAGGTGGTTCATACCACATACCAACCACTCTCGTGCACGACGGCACCCACCACTCTTACCATCCGCCCAGATGTGGTATTAGCATGTTTCAGGGTTTTGGAGAAGTGTAAAACAAATTAACTTAACCACTTCAGTCATCTACCCCAATGACTGCCCAAAACAATCTTTATGCTTAAAGGATGGTGATTGGGGTGATTAGCACCCCGGTACTCAGGCAAGGCTAGCATGGCACTTGAGTACAAACTATAACTAATAGGTTACCATATAATTACTAGGGTGACAAGGATCAGGGAATTCAATTATCACAGACAAGGTATAGTAATTACGTAACAATCAAGCTGGCATTTAGCTACCTTAGGACCATTTAATATACATTTGTATAAAAATTAAAGCATGCAATTTGCTATTTTAAAAGAATATAATTTGCATAAAATGTAGGTTCAACATAATCAAAGTGTTGACTCGCCTGGGCTATTTTATCGTGGCCTTGTTCTTACTCAAAGCCTGATGGAACAGGGGTTCGAAGTCTTGGTAGGAGCCTTTGCTTGGATCTTGATCCTGCCGAGTCGTCGATTCTTCTGGACTTCGATTTCTAATTACGCAATAACGATTGAAAAACCAAATAAATCCAAGGAACTCAAAAGACCAAATGAAACACAAAATAGGGCCGCGGAGATCGAGCTTGAGAGAAGGTTTGAGCGACACTGGAAGGTTTGACAGAGTCAAACGTCCAGTTGAGAGGAAGGAGGAACGACAGAGAATTTCTGCCCGGAGAGAAGATACAAAGGAGGGTAAGGTCGAAGTAGCTTTTTCCAGAATGCTCTACTGCGAATTTGGAAGACTGCAAGACTATCCTTCTTCAGGCGACAAGGCAACTTAACTACCGGTTTTAAACCAAATCTAGGGTACCCGATCGACACACAATCCAATGGCAATTCGATACCAACCTTAGTTGCCAGATAATACTCATCGATTCAATTGATAGTTACTCAACTTACTACTACAACCTATTGCCAAACAATATGGATTGACAAAGTGATCAAATCAATACTTCCAGCTTTCACCAAATACCATTACCTTCAACAATCATTGACCTACTGACGAAACACTAACCAATAGCTAACAATTGATTAACAAATACAATAGACAATATAACTATTGAAGATCAAAGCTATCCCTAATAATTAAGATCGCAATCAACAATTCAGTTTACTGCCAAAATACTTATACTGATGATCAATAATCACAGACAATTAATCAATAATCAATTTACTACCAGCAAAATATCCTACTATCATATTGCAAAAATTCTCAATTGTCGGATCGATTTCAACCTCATTGCTACTGCTATGATCTGGGAAATATCTACGAATCAAACGTTGACAATTGTAACAGATGAATAACGATTGATCGCGATCTCTACAACACAAAACTCGATTGACATATTAAGGTGAATTTTTCCATTGCCAAGCCATACAACTATTGACCTAATGAACCAATTTCACAATTTCTAAATTACTAAACAAGGTTTCAAAATACTAGACACAAAGATTACAGTCGACAATCTTCTAGATCAACACACAAGATTTCAATTGCAAGATTATAAAGAATGGTTCAATAGCCAGAACACGATTCTCAGCCAACAATCACTCACTACCAGATTCATTACCAAAGGATTCCAATTGCCGGATTGCACACATATATCAAAAACACACATTATTGACAACAATGCTGATATCTCTTACTGATGATTATAGGGACACATTATTGACAACAAACCAATCACTGCCATTGATAACGATATTCAAAATGCTATCAGACATTGAAGATCATTAATCACAGACAACCATTCAATACCACAATCACAATCAAACTCAGTTCAAACGAATAATAGGTAAACTGGCAGCCATCACTCTATACCATTGCTATTGATCACCCATTTTCACCGAGTTGAGCACTGAGAGGCCACAGAACAAACATCAATCGGCAGGGGAGCAGGGGAGAAGGGCTTTGGGGGCCGGTCTGACTGGTGAGGCGGCCGGTCTGACCGGGAAGCGGGGACTTAGGGGCCGGTGGCGGTCACCAAGGTGAGCTAGGGCCAAAGGGGTGCCGGAGGTGGCCACACGGAGCGCTGGAGGGGAGGGGTTGCCAAGGGAGGCGGAGTTGGGGCCGGAGTGGCGACGGCCGAGGAGGTCGGGTGGGAAGGCCACTGCAGCGACAAAGACCGGATGGAGGGGAACCAGGGGAGCAGGCCAAGAGCATCAGGGAGGGGAGGGGACGCTTACCGGATGGTCGGCGGGGGCGACGGTGGCCGGGTTGGCGAGGAAGGAGCTCACGGCGGCAACCTGGGAGGCGGGAGCCGCGCTGGGCTGAAAAGCAGAGGGCGCCGAGGTGGGTGCTACAGGCGTCGGCGGCTGGGGCAGACGGCGGCGGAGGAGCACGTCGGCCGGAGGAAAAAAAAAGAACTCAAAATCGGGTGGCTTGGAGAAACTTACCAGGGGGAGAGGAAGGGAAACAGAGAGGGGGGTGCGCCGCTACTTATAGCCGGTGGAGGTGGCGGAGGAGGTCACGGGTGGGGCAGCGCCGCAGAGGGTCACAGGTGGGCGAGGAGTGGGCACGCGGGCCGAGGCGCTGACCGGGGGAGTAGCAAGGCTCGGACCGGGCGGAGTCGCGCACGGAGCTGCCAACAGCATGGGCGACGACGGGACCGAGGTGGCGGCGAGGCGGCCGGCGGATTCTGGCGGAGAGGTGGTCTGGCTTCTGGCGGCGGGCAGCGAGGGCGCGACAGAGGGGCTCGGGCTTGAGGCTGCAGGCGGCAGGGGTGACGACGGGACCGAGGCGATGGCAGGAGAAGCGAGCGGTGGAGGCGAGGCGTCGGGGGGGGGGGGAAAGAAACGGATAAGGGAGAGAGAGAGGGAGGCGAGCGACGCAAGAGAGAGGAGGCGCCGAGTGCTGAGAGAAAAGAGAGCAGAGGGAGAAGAGGCAGCGGGCTGGCCGGGCGAGTGGGCCAGCCGAGAGAGAGAGAGAAAGCGGTTTTTAATGGATGTTACAAAACCTATCCACCTTAAACGGAATCTCGACCCCGAGATTCGAGCTACACATCAAACAGGTAAGGGGAAAAAATAGACTAACTTCAACTGGTCTTCGCGCTCCTAAGTGGCCTCTCATTCCGACTGGTTGCTCCACTGAACTTCGCAGCGACGGGTGATATGGAGCCTTGTTTGCTTCTTCACAACATCAAGAATATTGATCGGACGGTTCTGGATACGCAAGCCTTTCTAGAGTGCGATGGTTTCAACTGGAGCTTGCCCTTCAGGCACTCTGAGATATTTCTTGAGCTGAGAGACGTGGAGCCTGTCGTTGACATCTGACAAACTTTTCCGGGTAATCTTGAACTCCAAGCATTGACCCCAGCGATATCTCTCGGGTTATGGCTTGCATGATCCTATCCGGGGAGCGGTCCTTATTAACTTTTATCACGGTTTTTGGGTCCTTAGTGAGTACCACTTTTCGGTTGGTACGGCTTAACCTTTCTTGGCATCCATCCAATCCATCTCTAGGATGATGTCCGAAGTTTGGAATTCAGCACTTGGAGGCTGGCTAGAAATCTGAAGTTTTCCTTAGCAATCTCTACTCGGGATTTACCGAGATAGTAAACAAGGGTCTTCCTTGGGTAAACCAGGTACCACAATTTCCTTAACTCAAGGGGTTGGCAAAATAGCCTTACAACAAGCTTCTTTTGACACAAAAGAGAGCAAAGCTCCAACACAACATGCACTAGTACATAATTAGCATAAAGCATACTCATTACATCCTTGACGCTTCTGAGCGGTTTAGTTACCCACCTTAAAATGAAGGGTGCTCAATACTAGTTGTCACTACCATCTTTATTCATGACGAGCTTCGCGGCGGCTTGGAAACTTGTCCTTTGTAACTCGGCTGCCTTGGTCAGCAACAGGCTCAAGGAACAGTCTTTGGGGTAGTGGTCTTGTCCTTCACAGAGAAAGCACGTAACTCTAAGCATCCGACATTCGTCTGGCTGGTGATCCTTATCACAGTTGGGGCAGTTGGAACATTGAGCTGCTTGATGTCCTTTTTCTCCACAACGCGTGCAGGCTATCTGGTTCAAAGGGCAATCTTCTGGCTGATGGTGCTCCTCACAGCAGGGGCAGTAGGGCACTGTGCACGAGTAGCAGTAGTGTCCATATTGTCCACAAGTGAAGCATGCTCTTTTTGTATCTTGTCTTAATGGAGGACATAATTGGGTGACATGTCCTGACTTGCCACATTCGTAGCAGACATTTGGCGTGGCTTCTGAGTCTTGCAATAGAATTTCAGCTTGGCAGTATCAAACCTTGAGTTGTTCCATTGAGGCTTCTTCCAAGCTGGCTTTCCCTCCTTATGGTTACTCTCACCTTTCAGCTTAGGGCAATTTGCCCGAATATGATTGAGCTCACCACACTCATAGCACGTCATGGGACCTCCTCTCTTTCTATTTCTCATATTGTTGTAGGCCCGTGTGATCTTTTTGACTATGAGGGCCAACTCAGTCTCAGGGAGACTCTCAAACTCCTCTTCATGGATTGTAGATAAACCTGCAAGCGAAAATCCATAAGAAGACTAAAAGACCCATCAGATGCTCTCTTGAGCGGGTCTGCTACCAAAGCCATGTTTTCTTTCTTGGGATGATCAATCCTTTTGATCTCATGAGTCTTGAGCTTGCTATAGAGCAGCTCCAAAGTTAGATCAGAAAGGTTTACATTCTCCTCAATGGCTGTAGCCTTTATCTCCCACTCCTTGGTGTTGATTGCAGCCAAGAGATGGGTGGTATTTTCAGATTGAGAATATTCAATACCAACAGCTTTCATCTTATTTATCACTTTATTAAAGCGACTGAAAATGTCATTGATGCTCTCTCCAGGACGCATCTCGAATTTGTTGTATTCACGCTTATAGACTGTTTGGCGTACTTTCTTCACTTGGGACGAACCCTCATGGTAAGTTTCGAGAGTGTTCCAAATCTCATGCGCAGTCTCAAGATTACAAATCCGATCATACTCCTGTCTCCCAAGCCCGCCATACAAGAGATTTTTAGCCTTATTGTTGTTAGCCAAAAGGGCTTCTGAAGCCGGCGTAGCAACTTCGGGCACCACGAGCGGGACTCGAACAACCTCTCATATAGCGTGTCCTTTGCTCTTAAGGAAGACTCGCATGCGATTCTTCTTATAGGCATAGTCGTGTCCATCGAAGATATGCGGCTTTGTGGAGTAGCTATCCATCGCCAAGTTCAGTGACCGGTTAAGATCAAGATTGAACTAACCGGGCTCTGATACCACTTGTTGGACCGAAAAGGTGACTAGAGGGGGGTGAATAGGAGCACGCTCACTTTTGCACAAATAATGAATTTAACACAATTTCACTCCAGTAGCTATGTAAGCTATGAAGATCAAGTATATCAGTACAGCGGAAGACTAATATTGAATCCAATATAAACCCCTAAGCAAAACGACAAAAACAACAAAGATTAAAGCACATCAATGCGCTGCCGGTCAGACCGCTGGCCTTGGGCGGTCAGATCAATTTCCGATCGGTGTGACCAGTGGCCACGGGCGGTCTGACCGCCAGCCTCCAGAACAGATTGAAAACCGATGATGAAGATGCAAATAGACGAAACTTTTGATCTACTAATCCAAACTTGATAAAACTTAGAACACACCTTCTCTATGATATCAGGGACCTATTCCAATCAAAATTATGATAATTTTGGGAGGAATCAAGATCCTTTTCCGTTTGATCAAAGAAGGGTTCAAAACCGGTCAAAACGAAAACTAGGTCAAAACTCTTGCTCGTGGGTGATTGATGATCAAGATGATCCTAGATGGATTCCCACATGTCACAGCAAGCTAGATCACGTGAAGAAACCAAGTAAAAACTCACGGATCAAAGAAAGATCTAAAATCATCAAATATAGAAAAAGAACGCAATGAGACAAAACATTGATCAAACTTTCATTTGATTGATTGATATGATCAGGGCTTACAGCCACTCCATCAATGGAGGACAATGCTCAATCCAAGAGCACGAAAATCACATCAAACATCAAGAACCCTAGCCTCCACAAAAGCTCTCCCTAAGAAAATGAGGGTTTACAAGAATTACAAAAGAGGCAAGGGGAGGTGCAGCCACCTCCCTCTCTTATTTATAGTGGAGGCTTAGACCTTCTAGAAGTTTGACTCTATTCGGCTCCCGTTAAGGTCCAAAACAAACGGGACACTTACGCACGCATTTTAATGCGCCGTCTTTATCTCCCCTTGACCTAACTAGCTACACCTAGCGCCATCTTGCGCCTCGGATTAGCCAATAGGTCACCCTTGTGCATCTTGCACCACGCTTGGGTACATTGACCTCACCCGACATCGTCGATCGTTCTGGACCTCAACTCTCCAAGTCTAGTCCCGATCATCCTCGCCGCTAACCGTCGTTGACCACCAAGCAACCTGCACAATAATAGACAAGTAAACCGAATTTGAGAACAAGTTCTTCATAACTTGACTCATGTTAGTCAAAACATGCATCATGCACCATATATGCCCTGAAACTCATGACTTTGACCTAACACACGAATATCGCCGCCACACCGGGCGATGAACAAAGTGAAAACCGGTCAGACCGCCCTCCAGGGCCGGTCTGACCGCCCACCCTGGCCGGTCTGACCGCCACCTATGGGCCGGTCAGACCGCCAGCTGGGACTTAGCCGTTTTTCCTATTTGGAAAACCGAAACTTACTAGAATTTTCAAACCAATAGAACTTTTAACCGGAGACTCCAAAAATTATGAGACCAAGTGCAGTATAATCCCCTCTCTTGCCTACACACTTTATTTTTGGCCCAGCTCAATTCTCACTTTCTGTAACTAGTCGGTCCGATTGCCACTATGGCCGGTCAGACCGATTCTGGCCTGACAGCATGCCAACTTTGTTAAAAATACGTGAAACGACAAACCGTAAACGCCATTGCCAATTGTCATATCATCCTAAGATCTAGAGCATATCCCCATGATATCCACACTAACTTTGGTAGAGCACGAGGTTATCCACAAGTAGTTGATACTTGATAGTTACATCAAAGAGTCATAAGACTTCTACAACGCCATTTCCACATATAAGGTAAGTTGAGATCCACTAAGGTTTATGCAAGTAAATAAAGTTCAAATCAAAATAGCAATTAATGTCGCAAAAACTCACATATTTTCATGGAAGGTCCCAATAGGGAATTTCAAGATATATCACAAGACAATAGGTGGTAGTCAATTCATGAGAAGATCATACACATATGGGTACAATGAACAAATGACAATGAACAAAATGAATTTAGGTATATATCAGTTGCTATAAGTGACCGACAGGTCAATTACTTAACAAAGGATGCAAATGACTCATATCGTGATATGTCCGTAACCAAAATAGTGTAGAATAGTATCATTAAGAACAAGGTCTCCATATGGGCATTTTAAGGAGGTAGTTTCCATATGATTTAGAAGGTGGATGAGCTGGAGAAATACAATGCATCGAGACTCCTTATATCAGTGAAAAATAGATATCTCCCAGAGACATTCTAGGTTCCTAGTTCCTACCGACAAAAATTCAGTTCGTTCACAATAAAAGTTTCTGATGTTCTTTCTTCTGCTAGCACGACTGCAATGCTGGACATAGATGAGGGTGGTTTCAGAAGCAATTCAAAATGCAGGGACAACAACTAGTCTCCCTCTATCAACCTTGAGCTGTGTACACTGACATCCACAATCTCTTGAACTAAACGTTCACCGTCCTCTGGAAGCAACATTATATAAAGGTAGGACCCTTGACATAGGAAAGTCATTAATCATACACTGGTCGATGTTATCGATTATGCTGAGGGGAATCTTACTAATGATGTGCCAATAAGTGACGCCGATTGCATTTACAAGGAGCATGGTACTTATTATGCTGTTAAACTAGTATTGCTATAAAAGTCATTAATGGTACACCGACAAGTACGCTGCTAGATTATGCTGTTAAACTAGTATTGCAATAAAGTAAAGGCAGGGAGTAGCACTACAACAATGAATAGCCTCCAACTTCCATATGACATTAGAGGAAATGTGTGGATATCGTGGGGATATGTACATGATCTTAAGATGATGAGTTAATTGGCAATGACGTTGTTAGTTTGCCGAATCTCGCGTTTCGGAAAAGCTCCAATGCTATTCAGACTTCGGGCGGTCAGACCGGCCCAATCGGCGGTCCGACCGGCCGTGTGGCAGTCCGACCGGCAAGACTGCCGGTTAGACTGGTCAGGTCGAAAGGCCGGCGGTCAGACCGGCTCTATGCGGCGGTCCGACCGGCCAGAACTTTTGGTGGAGTTTGGAGCTAGGCCAAAAATAGAGTGTGTATGCAAGAGAGGGGAGTCACATTTTTTGGAGCTTCCAGTCAAAAGTTATATTCGTTTGAAATTTTCAGAGAGTTTCAGATTTCCAGGATGGAATTTTGGCTAAGTCCCTTGCGGGCGGTCTGACCGGCTAATACAAATCGGTCCGACCGGTTTGGGATCGGTCAAACCGGCCATGTATGGCAGTCAGACCGGTTTCCACTTATTCGTCGGCCATCTTGACGGCGTTGTGTTTTGGTTAAGTCTAGTGCACGAGTTTCAATATTTTAATGTTGCATATTGCATGTTTTGAGCTAACGTGGGTCAAGTTGTGAAGAACTTGTTCCCGGAGACGATTTCTTGGTCTATTGCTGTGCATGTCGCTTGCAAGTCAACAACGGTCAACGGCGAGGAGGATCGGGACTAAACTTGGAGATATGAGGTCCAGAACGATCATGGATGCCGGGTGAAGTCGTGTGACTCAAGCATGGCGTAGAATGGACAAGATGGTTCGAACGGGCAGTTTATCGCAGCTGGTTGGATCAAGCGGCGCGGGGGTCGGTGCAAGTGACTTGGAGGTTCCGATGGGATTCGGACGGGATAGACTTGCCGACATGATGAGAGTCGCTGATCAACCTACACGTGACGAAGCAGGCGATTGCTTCGACTGTAATGCGTGTGTATGTGTACCGTTTGTATTGGGCCTTAACAGGAGACCGTTAGGTGAACTCTTCTAGAACCTAGGCCTCACTATAAATAGAGGAGGTGGTTGCCAAACAGCCCCCAAGCACCTCATTTGCAAAAACCCTAGTTTGTTTTAGGGTTTGGAGAGGAGAGGCTAGGTCCTAGAGAGATGATTTGGGTGTGTGCTCATGGATTGAGCTCTTGTCCTCCTTGAGGGAGTGGCTGTAACAAGCAACATCGTGAATCAATCTATGGATGATTGTTCAAAGATGAGTCCTCTTGTGTTTTCCTCTCTCTTTTGATGATTTTGGTGTTTCCTTGATCCGGTTGTTTTTGGTTGGTCTCTTGACCTCATTTACCTTACTATGACATGTGGGAACACTTCCAGGATCATATAGATCATCAATCTCCCACGAGCAAGTTTTGGATCAAGTTTTTCGTTTAGCTCGGTTTTGAACCCTCTTTTGCTAAAACAGAAAAAGATCAAAACTTTGACGTTGATCTGGACGATCGTTGCTTGGAATAGGTTGCAGGTATCCTTACGAAGGTGTGTTCCAAATTTGGTCAAGTTTCATTGGGTAAATAAAAAATTAGACTGATTTTCGTTTTGGTTTCGGGCTGTCTGCACTGGTTCTGGTCAGGACCGGTCAGACCGATTTCACAATGGCAGTCACACCGCCAGTTGGCCACCGGTCTGACCGCCCCAGTGAGTTTAATATTCATATTTTGGGTCTTTTGCTTAAGGGGTTAATCGGATTCAGCACAAGGCTTCCTCTGTGCATTTACTAATCTTCTTAGCTCTCATAGCTATTGAAGAAAAGTTCATGTTGAATTTGATTAAGGTGAAAAATCAAGAAAGCGTCTATTCACCCCCCCTCTAGTCGCCTTTCCGGTCCTACAAAATGAGATTTCATGGGAAGAACAATCCACGGCCAGAAAAGTCAGTCCGAAATGCACAGTTTTGAGCAGGCACCAATCACGCACACGCACGCCATCGTAAGAACAGAGCATGAATGATAACTACAAGTCTGAATTGCACGGGCGAGCAGGGGAACAAAGTGCCATTTGGGTGGAAGACCTTGCAGGTGAAGCGCACGTGGGGCGGCTTCTCCGGGTAGCTGTCCGCGAACGTTAGCCTCAGCCCGAACACCTCACCTTCACCCAGGCTAGCAAGCACATCAAGAAAGCTCTCAGATTCACAGCGAAATTAAGGAACGCCCGATCGATCGATTTCACGTCGCAATTGATCATTCGCGAGCGAGGCGTTGCAACCTACCACCTTCCCAGGGGGTCTCATAGGGGCCGAACACGGTGGTGCTCCACACGAAGAGGTCGTCGTCGGACACCGGGCTGGCGCTGCAACCCTGGGTTGAACAAGAAAGAAGCAGCAGCGATCAGGAGGTGGGGTGGGGGAGGATGGGGAAACGGATCGAGGAATGAATGGTTCGGGAGGGCCGCGTGCCTCGGGGACCTTGGTGCGGATGGCCTTGAGGCCGGCCATGAGGCGGAGCACGGCCGTCGGCGACGAGGACGAGGACGCCGCCGCCATGGGATGGGAGGAGAAACCCTAGCCCTAGGTTGTGGAGGAGGTTTGGAAGGGAGGCGCGCGCGAAGCAGGAAACAGAATAAATGGACAGGGACGGGAGGGGACAGTGTGATTAGTGGCTAATCCGCCGGTTTAAGTGTGTGATTAGTGGGGGGTTTTGGACAGGGCCTCGCGTTCGTGGGGATTTAGGAATTTTTATTGTGAATGAACTGAATTTTATGTTGCATTGGTAATAGCTTGGAGAAGCGTCTCAGCCTAGCCTTAGTTAGGTTGGGCCGAGCAAAGTAATGGGCTTAAATGGGCCGATGTTCTCATTGGGCTCGTTCAGATGATTTGGAAAGAGAGAATGGAAATAGTCCACACAAATTTACAGGGATGCTATCTACAAGTTAAGAGACACACGATGCAAGGAAAATCTTGTGGTGATAAATCATCATTTAATTTACAGGGATGCTATCTACAAGTTAAGAGACACACGATGCAAGGAAAATCTTGTGGTGATAAAGCATCATTTTATGTTGCATTGGTTCAACTTGCCACTTACAAGTTACAATACATGTATCGGACACCACCGTCAATGTCATCTTCCAACTTGGCCGAGATCACCACCAACTTGGTTCCGGTGCTTGCCACCGACGACAAAGACAAACACGGCATGACGAACGAGTCGAACCCTTCGCTCTGCATGAGCGCTGTCACGCTCAATTTCAACTCCTTGTGTACCAACTCCGGCAGCGGCGCATCGCCGTCGAGGTACTGCATGACTTGTCGCATCGTAGGTCTTTCGTGGGTAATCGGGTGCGAGCACAAAAGCCCTAAAAAGCCCTAGCTTTAGCGCCGAGAGTCGTGCCTTAAGATGCTTAGTTAATTTTAATATGACATAAATATCACTATTGGGATTCAAATAGGTAAATATGTATTCTTTGTGTATGCTGTACTAGTCCAAGATCACGCTAGTGCACACAGTATTAACATAGATGAGTATCATTCCACACATTGCGAATACAAGAATAAACGACTAATTTAAATAGTAAATAATGGTTGTGATCTTATAACTGAGTTTACACTTATTAAGCCACGCAGTGCTAAGCACTAAGTAAAAAAATAGCAACGGAACGAAAACAACTCCAATAGGGACCTATCTACTTGCCAGAGGTAACCGACTGGGATCAATGCATAGCGATCAACCTCCACATGAAACTCCTCAAAAGCAAGCAAAAACTCTTACACTTCTGCTGAATGATGATTGCAGCAATAATGAGTACTTCAAATACTCAGTAGGTTGTACCATAGAATGCAATTATAGATGATGATTTATTTCAAAAGAAATGGCTTCTATGGCTATTTTGCAAAAGCAACACTTGCATTTAAATACAAATAATAGATTTGAAAGCGTAATTTAGAACAACTAACAATAATAATTTAACAAGTATTTCACAAAGCCTGCATAGCCTAATCAATTCTTTCACACAACCATATAGTTGAGTCACACAACCATATAAGTTGAATCACAAAGATTTTTGGAAATTAAATAAATTCCCAAAAATAGGACTAGAGGCTCATAGGTGGGACCCACGGTCTATAAACCGAGTCTATGGACTTGGTCCACGGGTTCACAGAATGGTGCACAGACATGTGGGGTTCACATATCATAGGCACGACTCACGGTAGACTAGGTCCACCTAGGTTTACATATAGGGTTAGAGCTTGCTTGGCGGCTGAGGTGGCGGTGGTTGCACACATGGCCGACGCGGGGGATGAGGCGCTAACGTGGCGGCGGTTGCGACGAGGGTTGACGCAACGTGAGGTGGCGTTGGCGCAGAGCTGACGTGGCGGCCAGGTGACGGACATGGCGATGTCGGCGACATGGCGTCGAGGAAGGCGGCGACGCTCGGGTCCCGATGATTGCCGGCGGTAGGGGCTACAACAGAGGTCACGGAGGGGTGCACCGGGTAGAGGGGACGACGGCAAACTCGATGGTGGACGTGCAGTGGCCGGAGGTGGACAAAATCAGCCGGTGGCGAGAGGAAGGCGACTGCTTGGGCTCGACGGCGACGGTGAGGATAGCTTCAGGACGAGGGCGACGGGAGGCAGTGGGGCTCACCGAAACAACGGTGATGAGGACATAGTCATTCGACCGGCGTTGGAGAAGATGACGGTAGCGGCCACGCTACACGACAGCTCGACGACGGTGGTTAGGGTTAGCTATGGCGGCGCGGCTCAATTAGGCATCTTGAACTCCCACTGACCCAAAAGAAGTTCAGTTGGAGACTTCATCCCAAGTATTTGAGATGACATGTGATTGATGAGATATGTTGTCGTCATCGATGCTTCGCTCCACAATCCCTTTGGCACATTCATCTAAAACATGAGTGAATGTGTTACCTCTAACAAATGTCAATTCTTCCTTTTAGCCACTCCATTCTGAGGTGGGGTTCCTGGACAAGTAGTTTAATGAAGTATCATGTCCTCTGAGAGATACGCTGCAAACTCTTTATTAACATACTTAGTTCCATTGTCAGTTCGAAGAATTCGAACCTTCGTATCAAACTGAGTAGCAACCATCGTATGAAAGTCCTGAAAGCACCGAAGGATCTCGCTCTTGTGCTTCATCATATAAATCCAAGTCATGCGAGTATAACAATCAATAAATGTGATAAATTACTTAAAACCACTCATAGAAGTAACTAAGCATCGACCCCAAACATCAGAGTGTATTAATATAAAAGGTTCATAATTCCTAAGACCAATACTATTATATGTAGACCGTGTATACTTTCCAAACTCATAAGCATCATACACAAGTTTACTCTTGTCTGCTTTAGTGAACAAACAAGGGTATAGACGACTTAAACTCTTAAACGACGGATGTCCCAAGCGACGAAGGGTATATTGATAAGGTCCTTCATCGCTTTAATATGCATGAGGCTAAACCAGTGAGTACTCCATTAGCTGCACATTTTAGATTATCTTCAGCTTTATGCCCACAGTCAAATGATGATGTTGAGTACATGTCTGGAGTTCCATATTCTAGTGTAGTTGGTTCTCGTATGTATGCTATGGTATGTTCTCGTCCTGATTTATCACATGCACTAAGTGTAGTTAGTAGATTCATGGCTAGGCCTAGTAAAGAGCATTGGAAAGCAGTTCAGTTGATTTTCAAATACTTGTGTGGTACATCTAATGCTTGTTTATAGTTTGAAAAATCTAGAGATAGACTTATTGGTTATGTGGATTCTGATTATGTTGGTGATTTGGACAAAAGGGGGTCACTTACAAGTTATATGTTCACTATTGGTGGTTGTGCTGTGAGTTGAAAACAAGTTTACAGGCCAATGTAGCTTTATCTACTACTGAAGCAGAGTATATGACTATTTCTGAAGCATGCAAAGAAGCTACATGGTTGAGTGGTTTATACACTGAGCTACACTGAGCTTGTGCATATACTTCTTGCATTACTATGTTTTGCGATAGTCAAAGTGCTATATGCCTTACAAAGGATCAGATGTTTCATGAGAGAACAAAGCACATTGATGTGAGATATTATTACATTCGAGATGTCATTGCTCAAGATAATGTCAAGGTATGCAAGATAAGTACTCATGATAATCCTGCTAATATGATAACAAAATCAGTTCCAGTTACTAAGTTTGAGCTTTGCTCAAGCTTGGTTGGTGTTAAAGTTTAGTCCAAGAGATTTTCGGCGCACGGTGGTTATTTATTGTTGAAGAAGTTTTTTTATATGTTACAAGGAGGGAATTCGTCTCAAGGTGGAGATTGTTGGTATGCGATCCGAATTCTAAAGAGGCCAAGGTCTGTAGACGCGGAGCGTCACGTTGACAAACCTAGCCCATAAGAAGGCCCGTGATGTAGCCCGGGGGGGGGGGTGGAGCCCTCCGCAGTACGGATTCTTCTACTTTTTCGGATTTGTTTCCGTCTTCGACTCGAGTTAGTTTTATACCACCATATATACCCCTTGTAAGCCGCACAGGAAGAGTCGACAACTCATGAAAATCCTCACGTTTTGTAAATACTTTTTCTGATATAATGAAGATCGCCGTCGTGTGCTCGTGATTTTTTTCCGAAAGGATTTTTCATGTAAAAATCGATATCTTGCTGTTGTGAATCTATTTTATTATTTGCTTCTCGATTTTTAACAACACATATAAATAGTAAATACTAAGACCAGAACAGAAGTTAAGATGGTGTAGATCTTGAATGTGAATAAAGTCACGTTGACGTCTTTTGACGGGTTATGAATAAATTGAGCTTGGATGTGACCTGTCCCAATCTGGCAGAGACTATTTAATAGGATGACATGCTCATCTATTTCTTTCCCTCAGTCGCTTTGAGCACTACAAAATTTTGCTGTCGTGTTTCCCTCTTTTCCTTTTTATTTCGCCAACGACTCATCGTGGTTAAATTCTTCCGGCATTTACTGTAACTGGAGTATTTGGATCACTTGCATTTATTTCCCTCCATATAGTTTGACACTAGTAGCAGAGCAGAGTTTATGCCATTAGGCCCAATTGATGTGGGCTGTTAGGCTGGGCAAGAAACAGAAAGGCCGCTTGGAGTTTTCAGTTCACCTGCAGTGATGCAGAGCTGCTATTGTCGGATTTGCTGCACTCTACTCGTTTTTCACAGGAACCTGAAAAGCTTCAGCTCGGCCCCCTCCTGCCTCATCAGTGAAAATATAAATTCAGCTGCAAGAATTGACGAGAGGGAGCAGGTGGAGTTGTCAACTGGTAAATAGCAATGAGCAGGGTAAGTTCTTATTAGCTCTGATGTCTTTTGCAGCATGTTTCTGATCCCAAATATCTATCGGTGGGAACTTCCAAACTGAGTTAACTGGCCTTCAGTTTGCTTATATTTGGCCACATGTTTTACAGAATATTGTAGGATCGGATACGACAATCAGAGGAGGGAGGGTTTTGAATGATTGTAGTGCCTTCTTTTTTGACTTACCGAAAAGAATCTGCATTGGTTTCCACCGACTACAGATCATAGAACGTTTTCCTAGCACAAGTTCTCCAACTTGACCAATATCAGTTCACACATGCATGTCGCAGTCTCATTTAACAATAAACACGAATCAGATCATCCACAACTTTAAATTCCAGCTTTCAGAAAAACAATTTGACATCGTTCAGTAAAACCGGTCTTACCGTTGTGTAAACGCCGGTTATACCGCTGGCCAACCAGACTCGAGTACTCAAGGTACTCGAAGAAAACAAGTATTGAAGCACTCGAAAAACCACTTACCAGAAGCTTACAACCACTTACAACAAGCTTATGACCGCTTACCAGAAGCGTACGATCACTTAACAGAGGCGTACGACCACTCAGTACGAAGCCCACGACTACCGATCACGAAGCCTATAACTACCGACCACAAAGCCCACAACTATCGACCACGAAACCTACGACCATCGACCAGTCACTATAGCTTCGACCATCGACCAGTCACTATAGCTTCGACCATCGACCAATCACTGTAGCTTCCTGACATTCGACCATGCAACTCCGACTGCCCTTCGTACTCGTTACACACCTCGACTTACGACTGAGTACATTACTCGGAGCTCTACCACTCGGTACTCGGATCTACAGTGCTTGAAAATCTATCACGCGGTACTCGGAGCTACAGTACTCGTAGGATACAATACTCAGAGCTACAGTACTCTAAACTACATTACTCGGTACTCGAAGTTACAGTACTCGTAGCTACAATACTCTGAGTCCAGTCGAAAAGGATCATCGAGTATCACCGATTAGACCACCCGATACAAGGCATGATCCGACCACTCACATTGAAAATCCAATAACCAAAACTTTCACAACCGTAAATGTTAATACAACCCAAACGTCAATTATTCATCATCACAAAGTCTACGACCAATTCACATAGTCTTTTACGATCACCTGGTCTAACAAATATACAACCAGCTCCAACAAGAGTTCACAACTATACACCATTTTCTGATAATACAAGTATAGAACTCCTACAAAAAAAAAACTGAAACCAGCTCATTCCAATAGGTTCAGAGTTCAGACATCATAAAAAGCACCAAAAGCAGAACAGGAGAAGTACGTCATTTCGTCAAAAGAAACTGCATATCGCCAAATACTGAAAAGCAAGCAATGATAGTAGTATGGACAACAGTAACAAGTGATAAAAGATAGCGGTGCTATATCCCCAATACTTGTTCCAATGCTCGACATTGACTAAGGCTACAACATGATGGAGTGATCGAGCCTTTCATTCTGCATCAAGGACAGCACATTGAAACCCAAGTGTGATGTTGTCAGCTCTGGCAGTGGCACGTTGCCATCAAGGTGCTGCATAACTTGGCTCATGCTGGGCCTTGCATTAGTGAACGGGTGTGAGCATAGTAGACCTAGCTTTAGCACCAGACGCGCCTCATTAACGTCATACTCACCTTGGAGCCTTGTGTCCACTGCTTCTGTGAGTGAGCCATTTTGCCAATGCTCGAGTACCCAGTCAGCCAACATAAGTCGATTGCCCTGTGGATGTTGCTTGATAGGCCTCCTTCCACATGTGACCTCAAGAAGGAAGGTGCCGAAGGCGAACAGATCGGTGAGAGGGGACGTCCCGCCTTCCCTGTGCGCGCTAGCTCCGGGGCTAGGTACCCCACGGTACCGACTATGTGTGTGGCTTGTGCATTATTAGTTCCATGGTCATACAGTCTTGCCAGGCCAAAGTCACCTAGTCATCTCACTATCGAGGAGAACGTTGCTCGCTTTTATGTCCCGGTGGACTACAACTTTCTGCCTCTTCTCGTGGAGGTAGAGTAAGCCGGATGCAACACTTTTTTAAAATAGAAAATGAGAAAACCTCTTTCGGCTTCTGTATCGGATATTCCAAATTTTATTACAAAAATTAAAAAATTCTTAACCAGACGAAACAATAGCCCTATAAACCATAATAAAACGGCAAAATAAACACCATAAAAACATAAACCAACGGCAAAACAAAAGCCGTAAAAACAGTAAACATACTTTTGAAGAGAAACAATGACATAAAAGTGTTCCAAACATCTTGAAGCCTATTACATAGCTTCAACCTATTATTGTTGAAGATTTCCCTTGTAATGACCTCCAATACTTTGCTTCCAGGTACTAAGGCCCTGTTTGGCACATCTGTGGTTTTTAAAAGCGCTTCCTACTGTCTTGTAGGTTTTTCCTATTTGGGCTGAATGGTCGTGCTTTTACGATTTGGTGTTTGGTATGTCTGCTTTTAGGTAGGGTTTGTTGCGCCTTCCGAGATATGAAATGTCTGAAATGCCCATGAGGACAGTAATGGTTTATTTGATGTCGTTTAACTAAATTAACAACATTAAACGACATTTGACAACATGTAACGACATTTAACGGTATTTAACAATAAAACTTCAGAAAACATGTAACGACATTTAACGGTTTAAATTGGCAAGTACTACATACAAAATGCTGCATATATCTCCCATCTATCCTATCGTCATGCTACCAAAGCCATTGCAATAGCGCCACGGATGCCGCTCATATCAACATCATCCATAACAATCAGATCATCATGTGCGCTGAGGTCAGTGGACATGTCCCCGTCTACATAATCATCATTCCTGTCTGCACGAGCAAAATCATTATCAATCAAAGCACTATCTTGAATAAAATTATGCAAAGCCATTGTTGCAATGATAATTTTCTTTTGCTTATCCGATCCTCTCTTGTCCACCACATCTTTATGAGTTGAATGCTCATCACTTTCTCAGAGCATACACTATCAACCAAACAATGTAAATGCAGCCGGGCGTCGGCGGGGCCGGGCGTTAGCGGGCGGAGCCGCGAGCGTCGATCGGGGCGTCGCGGGGACGAGTCTCGGTGGCTAGGCCGAGCGTTAGTGCGGGCGGTGCCGAGCGCGGTGGGGCGCCGCCAGATTTAGTCTCGCGCCGTGCCGGAGCGTTAGCGGGGCGGTGCCGAGCGCTTGCGTCGCGAGGCGAGGCGTCGGGCGGCGCGGGCGCGAGGCGCGCTTGGGGTCGCCGCCGTCCGTCCATTGGGAGGTCGACGGCAGTACCTGTGTCTGGAGGGAGCGAGCCGGTTGAAGACGGGGAAGGAGCGACGCGGTTGAAGACGGGGGCGAGCGTCGGCATCAGTTGGGGAGGAGCGCCGTAGGGGGAGGGAGAACGGCGCTAGGTGGGAGTCGGGAGTCGGGAGGTGGGAAGGGGAAGGGGCAGCTCTATCTTAAATACTAGGTATGAGGTGGGTAATTTCTGCGAAGTCTGAGGGTATTCTTGGAACGCTGGAGGTGGGAAGCGGTGGGAAGCACCTCAACACTAGCTTTTCGCTTTTGGCTTCCATATGTGTTAACAGCTTTTAGCTTCCGACGAAAGCCAGTTAAAAAGCCAGCCGTTTGGCACAGCTTCTGGCTTTTCTCACCCAAAAGTCAAAGCAGAAGCTGTGCCAAACAGGGCCTAAGGCCTCCTGGCTTCTTTGGCATTGCAAAGTTGATCAAGAGTGGATCTAATGGATGCATCTGAATATAATCTGCAGAGGATGGTCAATAATTTTCTTGTCGAAAGCGACATCATTACGACACAACCATATACACTAGCAAAGCGCCGCCGCCCCCACTAAAATAGTTGCTTTTGAATCCAAATTAAGACCTAATAACAAGTTCCCAATGATATTGCGAATAGTATTATGCCTGTTAAGATTGAAAGCAATTTGGAGTTTCGAGCCTTGCAAGTTCGTAGCTAGGATCGTGAGAGTTGATCGACTACTACCGAACTTACCTTCTCAACGAAAGATCGGGCCAGAACAGGACCTTCGTGGTTCATCAATTCAGAGATGTCGTGCCTACTTTTCTTGCAATATTTGTATGACTTTTACTTGCCTCTTGATTTCGACCGGATCTTGTAGCATTTCAAACTTTTACATTGAGATCCATTATTTGAGTTCTTCTCCTTTTGCCTACCACGAACAAACAAGCCTTCTCCTTGAGAGCTTGAATTTTTAGAAGATACCATCTGTTTCATCTTCTCCTTAGCATGCAAAGCTTCATAAAACTTCATTAAGAGTGAGAGTATCTCTACTATATAATATGATATCTCTAAAATTTAAAAAGAACTAGGCAGAGAGCACAAAAGAATAAGACCCAAATCCTCATCATCATATTTTACCTCCATCGACTCTAGGTCGGCAACGATCTCCTTAAACACCGAAAGATGATCAAGCACGAATCCTCCTTCTTGCAATTTGTGAAAGTACAACGTCTGCTTAAGATGCATCTTGCCGGTGAGATCTTTTGTCATGCAAATTTATTCCAGTTTCAATCATAATACAGCATATGTCTTCTGCTTCAAAACCTCCTACAAAATATCATTTGATAAATGAAGGTGAATCTAAGATAAAGTCTTACGGTCTTTACGCTTCTCATCTGTGGTCCATGCGATAGATTATTTCTCATATCTTTCCAATACATCATCTAAATCCATATGTGCCAACACAACCCTTATCTTGACTTACCACAACGAAAATCTTGTGTCTCGACCCAGGAGTGGAAAATCATACTTCAAAGTAGCCATGAGGAATAAAACCTAAAATTTGCTGGTACTGATCTGTGTAAACCTAGCAAAAATCACGACCTCCTTAGTACACCTTTTATGTACGCGATTCAAAGATCTTTGAAACTCCTGATATGCTTCTCATGTGCACATAACAAAAAACACCAGAATTTGAGCACTCACGTGATTGAAACAGGGGAGCTTGCTCGGCGATGTATTAACAAAAGGAAATTTCTTGGGACCTGGGTTGTACACATCGGTGATCTGTTAATGCGTGCGGCTTGGGGCTTCGCCTGCTGTCTTTCTTTGGATGAAGCACCGACGAAAAGGCGCGCTGTCGGGTTGGCACCGCACGGACCAAGGACGACGCATGGGCGATGCTTTCACCGAATGGACCACGAATGAATTTGCGCTGCTTGGAACGAGGAGACGCCGCACGTTGGCTGCTGCTGATGCTTTCCACGCGTGTTGTCGCACGCCTGTGGATGATGCGCTGAGGAAACGCAAGGAGCAATGCGCCGCTGGGAGATGAAGACACGCTCGCGAGACGACGGCGCGCCAGATTAGATATGTTATTTTTTCGTATATCTAAAAACCCTAAAATCTCATGTGCTCTGATACCACTTGTTAGAAAAGTAGGGACAAAAGGAGACACTAATTTTTACGTGGAAAATCCTTGCGGGAAAAAAAAAACCATGGGCGCCAACTGGTGATAATCACTATATGATGAGTGTTTACAAATCGCAGAGTGATTACAATGAGGTGTCTCCTTCCCGTGCGGCTTACAAGAGGTATATAAATGGGTAACATGACTTGGAGTCCAAGTAAGAAAACTAATCCGCTAATATGGCAAATTTGAATTTGACTATATTAGGAATTCGGATCACATATCTCAACAAATACAACGATACATAAATAATACACCAGTAGCAATTTGGGTACTTTTCAATGGTATACATGCCTTGATATTTATATCTAAAAAAATAAAACAATTTCTTTTGTTTGGAAGTCCTTTCAAAGCTTCAATTATTATTTTGTTCGGAAGTCCTTTCAAAGCTTCAATAATTAATTTGAAGAGAAGATTGCAAAGTAGGTTTCTGAACTTGCGAGGTTGTCTTACTTAGCTTCTTAAAGTTGTATATTACTTTCTCAACTTCCTGAACTTGTGAGGTTGTACTACTTAACTCTCTGATCTTGCATTTTACTTTCTCACCATTCGAACTCGCGAGGTTGTGCCACTTAGCTCTCTGAACTTGTGTTGAAGCGAAGTTCGTCGGATGTGATGCTAGCAATTTCGTACCCTCTGAGTCCGGTGGACTCGTCGCCTCCCCGTTCCGGTCGTTTTCATCATCCCCGTCACCTTACGCTGACAAAAATAGATTCTTCGGGCCTAGGAATGCACCGCGCTCTCCTCTTCGTTAGAGCTCCGCCGTTGCAGCTTGCCGTCGCCTCGCCCTTGCCTCCTCTGAGTTGGACGTGCTGGAACGGGGCGGCGACGAGTCCACTAGGCTCGGAGGGGATGAATTTGCCATCATCGCATCCGACGAGCTTCGCTTACACACAAGTTCAGGGAGTTAAGTGGCATAACCTCGTAATTTTAGGGGGTTGAGAAAGTAAAATATAAGTTCAGTGAAATAAGTGACACAACCTTGCAAGTTTAGAAAACTGATAAAGTAAAATATAAGTTTGGAGAGTTAAGTTGCACAACCTAACAAGTTCAGAAGTCTATAGTGCAATTTTATCTAATTTGAACCACACAAAAGCAAATTAAATCTAGCTAATCTTATCCACGGCACTCTTCACTAAAATTTCCTTTGTCTTTCATTTCCGGTGGTCAGTCCTAATCATGTAGAAATCGTCAATGCCGTGCGCAACTTAGTTTGCCCATGGCCATTGCCTTGTTTTTGCTCAATAATTGGCAACGACTTTGATGTTCTTCGCCTGTGGTTTTATCCTCTGGATATTACGTGCACGTGTGGAAAAACTAGTCATGGTTAGATGATTAATTAAAGCTCACCGGTATAGACTCCTCATGCTTAATTACACTTGAAACAGATTATTCATCATGGGACCTAGTATGTCGACCTGTGCATACCGAACATCACACACAAGAAGAGGCAATGCCAAGAACAAGAACGCTATAGAGCGAAGTCATCTTTCTCCTGAATGGCTGGTGGTCATGCTTGCCATCGACGAAGGGTACGACATGATGTACGAGTCGAACCCTTCGTTCTGCATCAGTGCAAGCGTCTGAAAGGTTTGGTGTGTCGGCGCCAGCTCCGGCAGCGGCGAGTCTCCGTTGAGGTACTTGATGACTTGCCGCACAGTGGGCCTTGCACTGGAGAGAGGGTGTGAGCAGAGTAATCCCAGCTTCAGCGCCAGGCACGCCTCACCAACATCGTAGTTTCCATGGAGCCTGGTATCGACTGTCTCGGTCAGCGATCCTCTGCGCCAATGCTCAACCACCCAGTCGACCAGCACGAGTTGGTCGCCCTGCGAGTTCTGCGTGATGGGCCTTTGCCCGCAGGTGACCTCGAGAACAAATACGCCAAACGCGAACACGTCGGTTAGAGGGGTCGCCTTGCTGCTGCGGCCGAGCTCTGGGGCTAGGTACCCTATCGTGCCAACCACACGCGTCGTTTGTGGGTCGGCGCCGTGGTCATACAATCTTGCGAGGCCGAAGTCGCCGAGCCGGCCGTTCATCTCGCCGTCGAGGAGCACGTTGCTTGCCTTGATGTCTCGATGGATGATCACTTTCTCCCATTCCTCGTGGAGGTAGAGCAACCCTGACGCGATTCCTTTGATGACCCGGAACCTCCGATCCCAATCTAGAACCGGCTTCTCACCACCTCCCCCGTGCAGGTGCTTGTCAAGGCTTCCGTTTGGCATGCACTCGTATACCAGTAGGAGCTCACCTTTCCTCCTACAGTAACCAAGTAATTGCACGAGATTACGGTGCTGTAGGTGGCCAATGCTGACAACCTCTGCGACGAATTCTTTCATGCCCTGCTTGGAGTCGTGTGACACCCTCTTGACAGCGATCTCCAGTTCAGACACCGGAAGCACCCCCCTGTATACCCTGCCAAACCCTCCGACGCCAAGCAGATTCTTGCTCTTAAATCCATCCGTAGCACGGAACAAATCCTTGAACGAGAACCGGTGCGGCCCGAACTCAACCTCCCAATCTTCGCGTAGCTCGGTGTACCTCAGCCGTCTCCGTACCAGGAGAACGGCAACGGTGCCCACGGCCAAGACGAACGCCGCAGTCGCTATTGGCGGCACGATCCTTGCCACCCAGGGTAGGTGCTTCGCGCTAAAGCGAGGCAACTTCGGCAGCTTGGCGATGTCAATGGCCGGAGCAGGTCCGTTCATCGCGAAGCTCCAGCCAAGAATGTAGTGTCGCGAGTTGAACGAGCCCGTCGCCGACGAGAAGCCCACGTACGCCAAGTCGGTGAGAACCGTGGAGAGGTCGTAGGTGGTAGAGAGCAGCGGCTTGGTGGGTTTGGCCATTCTGAGGGGAGCCAAGGTGACGTTGATCCGTTTCTCCTGGCCGTCGTAGTCGACCCACGCTTGCATCGCCTCTCCGCTTGCGAGTGTCAGGTTCTGGAAGCCATTGTTGCCGTAGTAGCCGGCGCTGCTGGATTCCACGGAGATGAGGCTGTTGATGTCGATACCGACGTGGTTGCCGTTGATGTCACGGAACTCGTTGTTCTGGTCGGTGTCGAGCTCGACGCCGAAGATGTGGTCGGCGGCGTCGCCGTTGCTGCTGTCGTTGACGAGGCCGATGTACTGACTCGGGAACGCGGCGGAGAAGTTGTAGCTGCCCGGGGCGACGAAGAGGACGATGCCGTGGCCGCAGGCGTCGGGGTCGGGGCAGAGGACGCCGAACACGAAGGAGGCCGAGAAGGACCGCGCCGCCGCCTTCGACGTCGACGTGCCGTTACGAGCCGCCGGCTCGCGGAAGCGGAACGGGGCCGGGTGGATGGCGTGGGCCTTCTGTCGGAGCGTGCCGTTGGTGAGCTCGAGCAGGCCGGTGGGCGTGACCACGGCCGCGCCGTCGAGGGTGAGGTTGGCGCCGGCGAAACCGGAGTAGGAGAACTGGCCGCCGCTTCCATTGCTGCAGGCGACAAGGTTGACGCCGACGAGCAGGGAGCACAAGCAAACGATGAGTAGTTTCTTGCGACCGTGAGACATGGGCATAGCTAGTTTCGTGTGGTGCAGAGGAGCGAGGCGAAATTGTCGAGTGCTTCGTGATGCATAGCGCACCAGAAGTTGAGATGGCATCACCAATAAGCCAACGCGAATGCTAACCCAGTTATATAACATAATACATGTGTGAAAGCTACCAGGATAGGAACAAAGGAATTAAAAGTAGAATTTCGGCGTAGGAAAGCTTGGATCAAGCGTAGGAATGAACTGCTCTAATGAAGTTCAACGGAAAATCTTGCCTGATGCTTCTCTCAAAAGTGAGTGAGACTACACGACGGTGACATGTCTCTTTTCATTTGATTTCCATACTGCATATGGCGACTTGTCTGTTCTTTGGAATTTGGATTGTAATCCTGTCGATGACTCTCAGCAGCAGCTTGGTTAGGTCTCACACCAGTCCCACAGAGTTATTAATATTCAAACTTCAGAGTAGTACAAGTTACCTATACCTTCTGCAATTCGTGCAGAAGGAATGTGAACAGAAGTCCCAGGCACAGCAACGTCCTTGACCGAGCACCAATCAAGTGATCAATCATGTCGTCATTCTACTAGATAATCTGTTCCACCTACAAATCTTACCTATTATTAAAGCTCGTGGGATTGGCCCCCTCCCGCCAGGCCACGTCGTCCCAAAAACTACCGGCCGTCCGATTGCCTCCGGAGGGCTGGGATCGCGCCAGCGCCCGCGCATCCCCGTCGATGTAATTGGGCACTCCCCTCGCTAGGCTCGCCTCCCCCATCGGCCGTCTCCTTCCTTCGCCCGTGCCACCCCCTCCCACACCCTCTCCTTCGCAAGGCGCCGCCCCAACTGCCCTGATGCTGCCGCCATCCTCCTCCTCTCCGGCACTCCTCCGGCCGGTTCGGCATTGCCAGGAGCTCCGCGCCGACGGCCCCTTGCTCCCCCACCCGTCGAATCGGCTTCCCCGCCGCCGTGGATCGCCGCCCCCGTGCGCCTCTCCGGCGCCGCCTCCACTCCCGACGCCGGCCGTCTCCGCCGCTCCGCCGCCTCCGTCGACCTCACTGTAAGCATCCCCGCACTGTCCCGGTGCCCATGCTCTCCTCCCCTCCCCTCCCCTCCCCTCCCTCCGGCCATCCTCCCCCTCTCCGGCACTCCTCCGGCTGGTTCGGCGCTGCCAGGAGCTCTGCGCCGACGGCCCCTTGCTCCCCCGCCCGTCGAATCGGCTTCCCCGCCGCCGTTGATCGCCGCCCCCGTGTGCCTCTCCCGCGCCGCCACCACTCCCGACACCGGCCGTCTTCGCCGCTCCCCCGCCTCCACCAACCTCACGGTAAGCATCCCCGCACCGTCCCGGTGCCCATGCTCTCCTCTCCCTCCCCTCTCCTCCCTTCGGTCGCCGTCGCCGCCGGTGGCCTCTATGCCGTGCGCTCTGCTCACCGCCGCCGTCTCAGCAGTGCCGCTCCGGCCCCAACACCACCTCCCTTGGCCTGCTCCCCTTCACAGCGTTCCATTTTCTGGCCCCCACCGCCCCTCCGGCCTTCGCCCGCCGCCTGCAGCAGCCGCTGCCATCCCCCCTTCTCCCCTGGTTCTGTGGCCGAGCCTCCCCTCTTCCCTTGTCTCTGGTTGTGCCCCCCCCCCCCCTGTGCATTGGACAGCAGAGCATCAGCGGTGGATCAATCAGCAGTAGATCATTGGCTAGCTATTGATTTTGTGTTGTGTTCTTGAACTATTGTTGTTAACCTTCGCACAGTGGCAGCAACCGCAGTGGATGACAACAGTGGGTTTATGTCCAGACGCTTAAAGGTTAGCTAAACCTGCTTACTTTGTTACTTATTACGACTTCCAACTTCCATCCACTCTGTATGCCTTACAATTGTTTCTATTATCATTATTTTCTCGGATACATTTGTTTGTAGCCACGTATTCAAACCGTTCTTACTATGGTAGTCCCGACTATGTATGCACACATTGTTCGGCCATTTTCTGGTACCAGGAAAGGGTTTGTAATCAAAGTGCATCCACTCAAAGGTGCATTTCTTATAATTTATGTTGCCGAGGTGGTAAAATTTCCCTACCACCGTCCAAGCCATGGCCATGGCCGCTACAGAATCTTGTCCGTTTTAATGGCGGCCCAGTATCTAATCGGTTCATGCGATTGATCAGGGAATACAATTCTCTTTTTGCATTTACTTCTCTAGGAGTTCACATCGACAGAAGTATCAATACTGGTATCGGGCCATATGTTTTCAGAATCAACGGTGTTGTTCATCACCGTATTGGCTCATTATTACCAGCTGACGGAAACCGCCCTGAGTATGCTCAGCTATACATATATGATACTCAGAATGAAGTGCAGAATAGGCTCGCTCTTTTTACTGTAAATATTTACTAGCGTTTTCAACTCCATCGTACTCTGCAAACTCTATGTATTATCTGTACCACCGTATAAACGACCTATTGACCTACCTATAAAGAACTTTTCTTTGCCATGTTTCTTCTATGTCTTCAATGAAATTTTCATGTAGACTGAGTGGAAGCTATTGGGTTCTTTTTCTATCATGCTAATGTTACTCTATTGATTTTATTACATATTTATGTTAAAAATAAGTTCATGGTTAAATGGATTGGGTACCTTAGTGTTCTTGGATCAGTGTTCATCAATGATAGTTCATCATAGAGGTTAGATGTATCATGAACTGTTTTCATCATATGTGTTCCTGGATGTTCTTAGATCGGTGTTTGCATCTTCTTGTGATTTCAAAGGATTATTTACAAATTATTACAGCACATGTTTCAATATCTTACATAAAAAGGTATTCTTTAATTTTGTGGTTGGTTTATCCATTCAGATTGTTAGTGTATTTGGTTTGCACAATCAGGATCCAACGTCAAAGAACCAGCGTAAAGTTTTCTGTATCACACATTATAGCATAAGGCAATCAATTATATAAGCAAGCATGGAATTTTGGTACACATCTTATATAAAGGCTGACATAGATCATGTTTTTGCCTTCGTAGTTTAGATTTGGGATTTAAGATACTGTTTCCTTGTTTTTAACAAAAAAAAGCTCCACAGTAACTGTTTTTGTGTGTTGACACTTGGCAGTATCCACATCTGACCTAGCATTGATCAAATCAAGGTGTGTTATCTATGTCATTGTCAGGTCCTCTCTTATACTTCAAATGTGTTTATCATTTGCCTCTTTGATGCTATATATACAGATTCCCCACAGAGGAGATTCTAGACGATGTTGTATGTACAGATTCCACATGTATATATGCTTTGTTCCTTTTGTTGAGCTTCCTGTGAATGTTGTCCAAACTCTCTGCATGTTGTAATATGGATGTTGACTACCCTGGACTCCCGTGTATAGCACTTACATATGAATTATACATATAGTCCAAGATACTAGGATGGTGTCATGTATAAAAATAGTGAAGTATGGATGTGTAAAAATCAGTATTTCATTGTTCGTTGGAATGACAGTTCGAAATTATGATGTTTTTGAATGAATAGTGCCAACTTTCATTGGTCTGACATTACCATGAACTCACCATCTATGTACCAGGCCGTTTTGCTACGTTTCATGCGCTATATCAGCTGCTTATTTTGATATGTCCATGTTATAAAAACATGTGACCATAGCCTCTTTTTATTAGCCTTTATGTGTATCATGTAGGAGCACATAATTTCACTGCATACCTTTTTAGTTTATGTGATATTGCCTAATGGGAAATACATAGTTTATGTGGTTGCGACTGTTTTGGTGTATACAAGGTTGCCTAATGGAGTGCACTTTTATTCATTCATCTAAATATCTGCTGCACCATACAAAAAAAAAAGACTTAATATGTTGTTCACAAAGATGAAATCCTTCAACTGGTGATTGTAAACACCTGTCCCTCATGATCCAAATGACACCCTCATATCATACACCTTCCTTGTTCTACACTGGCCTCCACGGGCACAGCGTAGCGTGCCTCCCGTCCCTAGTAAGTTTACAATGCTAAAAAAGGTGAGGTGAGTAGTGAGTGTTGAAAATAAGGATAATATTTTAATTTTATATTTTAATACAAGACAGATATTATAAAAAATTAATTATGCATAAACCAGTACTAACAGCATGCAACTCATTGTACTTCACAATATATATGCAAAAAAGAATGTAAACAAGTCAATCAGTCACACGAAAGACTTACTGATGAGTTCGATGAAGAATAGGAGGCAGTGCAGACGCAGACTCGATGCAGTGCAGAAACATAGATGAATAAGCAACACAAGCGATCACGCAGATGTGCGCTGCCCAGAAACCTTATTGCCGCCCCTGTGCAGGTCTTCACGGCAGCAATGGCTCGGAGATACCGCTCTCCTTCACGGTGCACGCCGAAAATAAGAGTCGACGAGGTTCAGACAGTACAATCCCATAGCACAGGTTTTCAGAGGAAGAAAAGAAGGAATGGAGGCAGTTCGTATATGCGCAATGCTTTGGACGTCTCCAGGTATATATATATATATATATATATATATATATATATATATATATATATACCCATACAAACTATGAACTGACAGCTATTTACCCACTCGTAATCGATTTACCCACCATTTACCTACTGGTAACAACTGCCTGTCATCATTACCCAATAAAGTCTCAAATTCAAACAATTGAATCTCATTCAAACAGAGAGAGAAAGATGCATGGTTCGACAAAAATAAGGTGGACTTGGTCTACCAAGTAGCGCGCCATTTCACGGTACAGTCACGCGTCGTAAGACACAAGTCACGCGATTTTCACTTGAAAATACGCGAATGCGCGTGTGCGTGTGTGTTTAGCCAAAGCCCTCCTCGTGCCACCCTCATCTATGTGTCACATATTTCAAAGAGTGGTAATGACTCCACCTTATATATTGGTCACCTACACCTTGCCTTAGCAATATGATACTAAACCATACATATTTTGAAATTATAGAAAATAGGCCTCACTCATATGGTGGGCCTATTTCCAACAATCCCTCACCAATTCCAAAGTAAGAAACAAAAGGATATCAAAGATATTGTGCTGAAGTACTGTTAATATACCATTCTTTTCGTATAAGTCTCGTGCGGGTTGAACTTGCACCTAGAATGACAAGATTCATCTTCTCACAGCTGATTAATGGACTATGCCTTGAATTCATAACTTTTCATGATTATATTTCACTTGAAATCTCAACTGATAATAGATTGTCAAAGAACCTCGCCTAAACAGAGTATTATTTGGCCATGCTCCCTTATCTGCTCATGAGCTTTCTAGAATGCCATATTCTCGTGAACTGCGACCTCACAGTTAAGCTCAAGTAGGTGTATTCATTTTAGGTACCCTGTAGGCTAATACATTTTTCCATCATTGGACACTAGAATACATTAAGATTTTAAACCACCCTTCCATACGGATGAGAGTACTTTATCCATTAGGACAAGGGTACATATATTTTAAAAATATACTCCCTTGTTCAAATATCAACTTATTTTTCCCATTACCTAAGTCACAAGATCTCCAATCAAATAGGTATGGGTTACTGTTGAGTTGTAACTCCAATGGGCATCGTTCCCATGTCCATAGACGCAACGAAACCATCTTCTGTGCTAGCCCCTTTGTGAAAGGTGTTGCCAGATTTTTCTCAATGCGTATATAATTCACAGTAATCACTCAAGAGTTGCTCAATTTTCTGACAGATTTAAGCCCACGCTTCACATGTCTAGAGGACTTCATATTCTACTTTGTACTTGTGATTTTGCCAACACTGCTTGATTATCACAGTACATCAGGATTGCAGGTATTGGTTTCTCAACCAATGGCAAGTCCAACAGAAGCTTTCTTAGCCATTCAGCCTCAATAGTGGTTGTGTCAAGTGCAACAAGTTATGCTTCCATGGTTGACCTCATCAATATGGTCATTTTGCAAGACCTCCATGAAACTACAACACCAGCTAAAGTGAACACATAGCCACTTGTAGCTTTGATCTCATCCACATCAGAGATCCAATTGGAATAACTGTATCCTTCTAATACAGAAGGATATCCAATAAAAGTAATTCGAAGAGATGTTGTGCCTTTCAAGTAACACAACACTCTTTCAAGTGCCTCCCGGTGATCATCTCATGGATTAGATGTAAACCGACTTAATTTGCTCACAGCAAATGAAATGTTATGTCTTGTGGCACCAGCTAAATACATGAGTGGCTCAATAATTTGTGAATATATTAATTGATCTTTTCCTGGCCTTTGGTTATTTCAAAGCTTAATGCTCGCATCATAGGGCGTTGGAGAAATTTTACAATTCTCATATCCAAAATGGCTTAAGATTTTTTTCAGCATAATGGGATTGGCTCAAAGTGATTCCATCCTCGTTCTTGATCAATTTAATATTTAGAATTATATCTGCCTCTCCTAAGTCTTTCATATCAAAGCATCGAGATAAGAAAGATTTGACCTCATCAATTACGGCAGTGTTTGTTTCAAATATAAGCATGTCATCCACATACAAGCACAAGATCACTCCTTGACCCCCACCATAACGATAATATACACATTTATCAGCTTCATTCACAACAAAGCTAGCAGATATCAAAGTTTTATCAAACTTCTCATGTCATTGTTTAGGTGCTTGCTTTAGACCATATAAGGATTTTAATAATCTATATACCTTATTTTCCTATCCAGAAATCACAAAACCATCCAGTTGATCCATGTAGATTTCTTCCCCCAACTCTCCATTAAGAAAAGTTATCTTTACATCCATTTGATGGACATATAGACTATAGGAAGATGCTAACGTAAGGAATACTCTGATGGTGGTTAGTATGGTGAGAGGATAATAGGTATCAAAGAAATCTTCTCCTTCTTTTGGGTGTAACCCTTGGCCAAAAGTCTTACCTTGTACTTCTCAATAGTACCATCAGGCTTTAGTTTCTTTTTAAAGATCCACTTACATCCTACAGGTTTACACCCGATAGGACGATCAGTGATCTTCCAAGTCCCATTAGCCATGATAGTGTCCATCTCGCCACGGACTGCTTCTTTCCAATACCCAGCATCAGAAGATGCATAAGCCTCTGAAAGAGTCTTTGACATATCATCCATGAGGTATACAATAAAGTCATCACCAAAGGTTTTTTCAACCCTTTGTCTCTTACTCCTGCGAGGAGCTTATGTGACTAGATCGTTATCCTCCTCAAGGAGATCACATATTGGTTCAGAAATGGTGGGAAGTTCAGAAGTTTGATTATTCTCACTTTCAATATTTTCAGTTTGAGCATTCTCGGTTCGTGAAGTACTGCCTGCAGTTCTCATAGAAAAATAATCCTCAAAAAATGAAGCATCTCTAGACTCCATTATTGTGTTAGCAATAATCTTAGGAGTGTCTGATTTAACTACTAAAAATGTACATGCCGTGCTATTTTGAGCATATCATAGAAAAATACAATCGACTGTTTTAGGTCCAAGCTTTTTTTTTCTGCAATGGTATATTAACCTTTGCCAAACACCTCCAAGTTCACAGAAAATTAACATTCGGTTTTCTCCCCTTCCATCCCTCATATGGAGTAATCTCACTCTTTTTAGTGATTACTCTGTTTAGGACGAAAGTTGTTGTCAATATAGCTTCCTCCCACCATACCTTAGGCATACTAGCACTCTCTAACATGGCATTAACCAAGTCTGTTAGTGTTCGATTTTCCTCTCAACTATCCCATTTGATTGTGGTGAATATGGTGGTGTAAATTCATGGACTATTCTATGCTCAGAACAGAATTAGAAAAATTCATGAGAGATGTACTCTCCTCTACGATCAGATCTTAGTCTTTTTATTTTCTTCTCTAGTTGGTTCTCAACCTCGGCCTTATAAGTCTTAAAGTAGTTTAAAACTTCATCCTTAATTTTTAGTAAAAACACATAGCAATAGCGTGTTGCATCATCAATAAAAGTTAAAAAATATCTTTTACCTCCTTTTGTCAACAATCCATGCATTTCACACAAATCTGAACGAACAAGATCTAACGGTGCCAAGTTCTTTTTGTCCTCTAATCCCTTAAAGGGTTTGCAAGGTTGCTTTGCTTGCACACATGACTGACACTTTGATCCTTTGACAACTTCATATTTTGGAATTAAATCTAATCCGAACATTCTAGCAATACTGTCAAAACCAATATGATAGAAACGAGAATGCCAAATATTTACCTCATATTTATTTAAACTAGTTGCAACATTCAGATTATAATAAGACTCTAAAGTATTTAGGCGGAACAAGCCTCCGCTCTCATAGCCTTTACCAATAAAATTCCCAAACCTATACATTACAATTTTATATGACTCAAAGACTAGCTTATAATTGTTCCTGCATAGTACAAAACCACTAACGAGGTTCTTCTTTATTGTAGGAGCATGATGCAAGTTCTTCAAGTGGATAATTTTTCCTGAGGTAAGTTTTAGATCCATCGTGCAAACACCAAGAACAGAAGCATGCGACCCGTTTTCCATTAGGACGGAGGAAACCCCTGCTGTCTAGTAAGAAGAAAATAAAAAATATCAGAACAAATGTGAACATTAGCACAAGTATCAACCCGCCAATCAGTGGATTGATATGCTGACAAAACAACAGGAGAATTACTATACCCTCCAGAAGTTGAGGCCTCGCCTATGATCACATTGACAGCCTTCTTCTTTGGCTGTTCACCATCTCTACTCTTGAGGAAATGACAGTCTTTCGTCATATGATCGTTTTTTCCACACACAAAATAGGTGATGTTCCTCATATCCTTCTTCTTAGTTTTCTTCTTAAAGCTAGTTGTCTTGTTCGGTTTGTTGGATTTGTACTTCTTTGCAACAATCTTTTTCTATATGAAATTTGCATTGTTCTGACCAGAAGTGTTGGGTGCATCTTTTGCTCTTGTCTTTTTTTCCACATCGAGTGCAGCAATGAGATCTTCAATGGAAATATTTTCCCTCTTGTGTTTCAACACAGTGGAAAAATCCCATCAAGAAATAGGAAGTTTAGCGACAATGCCCGCAGCCACAAACTTAGGAGGCAACAAGCAGTCCAGGTGCACAATCTCACCAACCAATAGTTGAAGATCATGAGCTTGTCCAACTATGGACTTAGCCTCATCCATGCTAAAGTTGAAGAATTGCTCACATATGTAAAGCCAGTGACCTGCCTCTGCCTCTGCATGTTTGTGCTATAGTGCATCCCACAACTCTGTGGCGGGCTTATAGTCTATATACACATCGTAGAGGTGATATGCCAGAATGGTCAGAATGCAGTTAAGAGCGGTATTGTTCGCATTATCAAAATGCATATACTGGTCAATCATAAATGGATACTGCGGGTGGATTACCCACCACAGCCCCAAAGACATGAGCCAAAACTTGGCTCTAGTCTACCACCTACAAAAATTATGACTAGAAAACCTCTTAGGTTTCATAGCATCAAAGCTCCAGCCATAGTTGTGGTGCAACAAAGTTTGCAATAAGGTTTCTGGAATATTGAAAATAAGGGTAATATTTTAATTCCATATTTTAATAGAAGACAAAATATTGCAAAAGACTAATGATGCATAAACCAGTACTAACAGCAGACAACTCATAATACTTCACAATATATATGCAAAAACAGAATGTAAACAAGTCAATCAGTCACACGAAAGATTTATTGATGAGTTCGATGAAGAATAGGAAGCAGCGCAGACGCAGACTCGATGTAGTGCATAAACTTAGATGAATCAGCAACACGAGCAGCGTAGACTCGATGTAGTGCAGAAACTTAAATGAATCAAGAACACGGCGATCGTGCGGATGTGCGCTTCCGTCCGAAACCTTATTCGCGCCTCGTGCGGTCTTCACTGCGAAGAATCGCCGGAGATACCGCTCCCCTTCTTCACGGTGCACGTCGAGAAGAAGAGTCGACGAGGTTCAGACAGCGCAATCCCACAACACATGTTTTCAGAGGAAGAAAAGAAGGAATGGAGGCAGTTCGTATATGCGTAATGTTCTGGACGTCTCCAGGCATATATATAGAGATGCAGATTGTGAACTGACTGATTAAATAACTATTTATCCATTGGTAACTGACACACTTAACCAGTCATTTACCCACTGTAACTGCCTGTCATCATCACCCAATAAAGTCTCAAATTCAAACAATTGGATCTCATTCAAATAGAAAGAGAGATGCATGGTTCAACAAAAATAAGGTGGACTTGGTTTGCCAAATGGCGCGCCACATCACGGTACGGTCGCGCGTCGTAAACCACAAGTCACGCTATTTTTCACGTGAAAATACGCGAATGCGCGCGCGCGTGTGTTTAGCCAAAGCCCTCCTTGTGCCACCCTCATCCATGTGTCACATGTTTCAAAGAGTGGTAATGACTCCACCTTATATGTTGGTCACCTCCACCTTACCTTAGTAATATGATACTAAACCATACATATTTTAAAATTATAGAAAATAGACCTCACTCATATGAGTCTATCTCCAACAGTGAGGAAAAGAAGAACACACAAAAAAAGAACTATTGGGATACATTTCTCAGCATTCAATCAGAATAGAGGTTTTTTTTTTGAAAAAAATAGAAGGTTAGAAGGTACTATGTTTATACGTATTGAAATTTAGCTTTGATGACGTTTAGATAGTGTCAGAGCTACAAATTAAACAGTAGAGAAAAATAGCACCCCAAGTTCTCTGTTGATGCAAAGGGAAAACCCCAAAGACCCTCAAAGGTGAAAAACGGTATTAAAGTGTGTCTTTATTGATAAAAAATGGTATTCCTTTATCACATGGGAAGGAGCATATTTATAAGTAGTTTAAACTCCCTTCCAGAGTGTTGTACTCTTCCGTGCAGCCTATCTTCAACGACTCTTCTGTATTCTTCGTATGTGCGAATGGGAACCTCTGGCTTGATCCTTTCGCCGTATCGTTAGGGCCGGTGGCCACCTACGACGGGTAGAACCCATCAGAATGGTGCCCCAGAATGCTTGAATGCAAGCATGAGCTGAGTCTCGTGAGGCACCGCACGAGGAGCGCGAAGATTCGGGCCTCTATCTCGTCCTGGTGAGACCACTGGAGAATAGGAAGATTCACCCTGTAATAAGAGTTTCTCTCTGTATTAGGTAGGCATGAGGTTCTGTCGCCTCTGTCCGCAAAGTAATGGGCTTATATGGGCCGAATTGTCTGGATGTTAACCGTTCGAGCCCATGGGCCCTCTAAACCATCATTCCTTCCTCTCGTGCAAAGCCATTCGGCCGCCGGCCATCTGCTTTGCCGGCGGGCGGCGGCTCACCTCCCGTCGTCCGCCCTCGTCTCCCACCGTAACCTATCCGGCTCGCCGACTGCCCGCCTTGCGTGGGAGTCTCCCGGCGCACTACGCACGGCCGAGGCTTTTTTTTTTTTTTTCTGCGGTGCGGTCCGCCCGCCGATTAACAACGCTGCCGGTGCTGCACGCAGCGGCCACGCCTTCCTAGGCAGCGAGGAAGCAAGTCTGGGTAGCGGCCGCCATCGTCCCGCGGCAGAAGACCGCGTCGGCCTCAAGCACAATTGGTATATATATTCCTATGGCCCTAATGTTTTATCTGCCGATTTCATTCCTACTATGATTTCAAAGCTAGGATGACTTTATGTGGGGAATTGCAGAACTAGGTTGAGATAAAATGTGCAATCCTAAAGTCAGACAACGCACGCATACACAAAATCTACGAGTATGTGTGTAATTTAGGGTCTAAATTGGTAATGTTAAATTAACACAAAATGCTATGATTCAATCAAAATTTAATTACAATGCTATTAGGTCCTAGTTCTAGCAGTTACAACTCGCCCCATGGCTGCTGATTTCTGGTTCTGGCGTTCTGCCACCAAATATTGGATACGGATATCTGACGGATTACACTCACTGTATATGCCACATTAACATTCAAATATCCAATGGATGTTCACTCCCATACCAAATATACAAGAAAGCACCCGATAACAATGCTAAGGACTGTGAATCCTTTTTATCTTCCTCCTGAGAGGCTTGACATTGTGCCAATGCTGGTCATCAGCTGTGGATATGACATGCCGGAAGGGTCAAATCCACTGTTTTCCATCAATGCTAGCATGCTTAAGCTCATATCAGTTGGTGTGAACTCTGGTAGTGTCATGTCGCCGTTGAGGTATTGCATGACTTGTTGCATACTAGGCCTTGCGCTAGCAAATGGTTGTGAGCACAAGAGCCCAAGCTTTAGCACCAGGCATGCCTCATCTGTGCTACAGATTCCACGGACCCTCTTGTCTATTGTCTCCGCCATTGATCCTTTCTGCCAATGCTCAAGTACCCAATCAACCAACATAAACCGTTCGCCTTGTGCATTCTGCTTGACAGGCCTTTGTCCGCAGGTGACCTCAAGAAGGAGTGTGCCAAAGGCAAACACATCTGTAAGAGGGGACGCTTTGCCTGTGCGCACCAATTCTGGGGCCAGGTAACCCATGGTACCAACCACATGTGTGGTCTTTGGGTCAGTACCATGATCGTATGACTTTGCAAGGCCAAAGTCTCCTAGCCGCCCGTTCCATTCGCTGTCAAGAAGCACGTTGCTTGCCTTGATATCTCGGTGGATAACAACTTTATCCCACTTCTCATGGAGGTAGAGCAAGCCACATGCAACTCCTTTGATGATATGGAACCTCTTAGCCCAATCCAGTGAGGGCTTGCCCTGTTCACAATGTAGGTACTTGTCAAGACTACCATTTGGCATGTAGTCATAGACTAAAAAAAGTTCACCTTTTCGCCTGCAATAGCCAAGTAATTGCACGAGGTTGCGGTGTCGAAGACGGCCAATGCTAACAATCTCAGTAATGAACTCCTTTGTTCCTTGCTTTGACTCATGTGACAACCTCTTCACCGCAACCTCCAATTTAGACGTTGGAAGTATGCCTTTATACACCTTTCCAAACCCTCCTGCACCGAGTATGTTCTTATTCTTAAATCCTTCTGTGGCAAGGAACAGATCCTTGTACGAGAATCTATGTGGCCCAAACTCGATCTCCCAATCTTCTCGTAGCTCATTATATGCCAATTTCCTCTGCGCAAGTAAAATGACAATAGTTCCAGCAACAAAAATGAATGCTGCAATGACTACCGGCAGAATGATCTTCATGACCTTCGAGTGAGGCCCTGGGCCAACACGAGGTAACTTTGGCAGCTTGGTGATATCAATGCCTGGAGCAGTATTGCCCATGCTGAAGCTCCAGCCAAGCACACAATATCTTGAGTTGATTACGCCAGTTGCAGATGAGAAGCCAATGTATGCTGTGTCTGCCAACACTGTTGAGAGGTTGTAGATGGCTGAGACTAGTGGCTTCACAGGTTTGGCCATTTTGATGGGAGCCAAGGTTACATCAACCTGTGTGACCCCTCCATCATACTCCACCCACACTTGCATAACCTCACCGCTAATGAGTGTCAAGTTCTTGAACATACCATTTTTGTCATCATAGAAGCCAGCATCCTGGGATCGCTCAGAGTGGAGACTATTGATATTGATGCCAACATGGTTGTCGTTGATGTCCTGGAACTCACTGTTTTGGATGGTGTCAAGCTCAACCGCAAAGATATGGTTGCTTGTGTTGTTGTTGTTCTGGTCGTTGAGGAGCCCTAAATACTGGGCCGGCAACGCACTGGAGAAATTCTTGCTTGTGGTGATGAAGAAGGCCATGCCATCAGCACTCTTGTCAGGGTAGGCAGAGAGGATGCTGAAGATGAAGGTGACGGAAAAAGACTGCACACTGCCGTTAGGCGACGTGCGTAATTGCAGAGGAGTTGGGTATAATGCATGGCCTTTGAGGTTAGAGGTGCCATTTGTTAGCTCGAGGAGTCCATCTGGTGTTATTGTGGCAGTTCCATCAAGGCTGAGGTTAGCTTGGGCGAAGCCGGAGTAGACGAACTGGTCAGCAGCAATGGTGAAGGATCCAAAGTTGAGGCCAAGGAAGAGGAGTTGGCATAGAATGAAACAATTATGTTTCTTGTCAGGCATGGGTGTAACTTGTGACAACTCAAAAAAATACACAAGAACAAAGTATTTTGTAAGCTAACCGTGCACAATGGTTTGCAGTTGCCCTCTACCTCTAGTAGTCCGTTTGTTATTAATTTTTAGTGGAATGGACTCAGCCAACTAGGCATGATTTTGCAAATTGGTGTTTCTTGTCTACATTTCTTTCACACATATGCCATTCTATGGGATAGTCACTGTCAATAGTTAATGAAACCAATGAGATTAACTACTCGTTCAGGTTTCGTCAAACATGTGTTGGGCCAGCTGATTTTCCTAAAACTTTCTTTGAAAGATTCAATATTAGAAGAAACATATACATTTTTTGTGTGCTAGAGTAATCAAATACAATAGCTTCTCTTGGTTCTTGCTACTTTGAGAGCAAGTATATTTGTACAAAAGGGACATTTATCATGTATTTTAGTTTAATTTAAAACTTTTCGATTCAAGTTTCCATGAAAAAGATCTTCTTTGGTCAAAAGGCAAGACTAATGTGAACTACACAGGAAAAATCCCAGTGGTTACTATCATGGTTGATTTTTTCAGCTCAACTTTCCAGCCAAGTGCTCAGTAAGATTCAACAGTGCTATCAAAGTGTCAACTATTAATGTGAACTGCAGAAAACTGATATGACCTAATGTATCTCTGAACTCTGAAGACAACTTCCGACCAATAAAATTTCCTTTCTGATTTCCAATATTCACATATCATCCTTTAGAAAGTGTCAAGAAATGCATGCCGTGCTAGGATTTGGTTCCAGTTGCCATCACTTTAGTCATTTCCCCCCAGTCTCACTGGCCATGTCTATAATTTGTGTTTTGTTGGACAAGTCCTTGTCCAGTTATATTGCATTAACTTAATTCCTGAAAGACAAGGAGATTTCATATTAACGCGAACACGTAGGGGAATCTAATGAGCATATGAACAATGAGAAAGATAAAGTAGACTAGTTATGACAGTCTAAAACCTACATAAGTGGTGGTGTTAACTGTATCTTGTCAATCTACAGAGAAGAATATATGGAGGTTGTCATGAAGTTTGTTCTTTCAATTTCATATGATAAAGTTTTTCTAGATCACTTCATGATAAATAGGATGTATTGATGTAATTCGGGAATGGGTTTCATTCACAGATAAACTTCCGATGACCATAGATTTACGGAAGGAACAATAGATAGTTTTATCTTGTTAGTTCTTTTTCTATTATTTACAGCAATGACTACCAATGAATGTTTATTTGAAGCTAATCTTGTGCACACAAGTGGAGAATCATCACTGCGTTTTGTTCATTTGACAACATTTTTTATTGGAACTCATTTGATTATTGCTTCTATTACAGAGAATGGGCCGGTTTTCTATCTTGAAGATGAGTTCTTTTATGTACAACAAAAGACAAGGGCAAGCATGTCAGCAGGGTAACTTTTTAATTTTTATTAGTAGGATATATTATTTTTTGTTTTTCATTAAGATAGCTTTTAGAACGATAGGTCTTAAGTTTATTTTAGATCTGATATACCCTAAATTTTTTACTCTTTGTTTTGTGTTTCTTACTTGAGTAGAAGTCATAGTGATAGATTGTGATGGTCCGCATCACATATCAGAGGCGCAAATCACGCCAATCAGTTATGGCGCATTAGTTACTTTCCATTTCAGAAAAGATTGCTTAGTTAATTTGTTATCTCCAAGTTTGGTATGATTAGATATGATTGTTAGGTCGGGCTATCTTTATTTAAGGAGCTTCTCACGTATGGAAATGCAAGAAAGAATTATCTCTAATTCCTCCTTCCTTGTCTGCCTTCTTCCTCCCTGCGCATCCCCTCCTAGCGCATGCTTCCTTCCTTGTCCTTGTTATCCCCATCACGACTCCTGGTCGATGAGGCCCGAGCCAAAGCCTGCAATTACCCACTGTTGAAGTATAAGTGAATTGTCCGCCTTTCCTCATCAGCTTAAGCTTTTGGGTGAATTGGTTAGTGCATGCAACTTAACATGGTATCTCTTGAGTTCAAGACCAATTAAAAAATAATTGCAACACGATTCCACGTCTTAGGTGCAAGACCTACACGTGACGGTTGAAGTATAAGTGAATTGTCCGCCTTTCCCTATCAGCTTAAGCTTTTAGGTGAATTGGTTAGTGCATGCAACTTAACACCCACGATTATCTAATTCGATCTCTAGACCATAACAAGGCGATCGATGTCGGCGAAGACTCGGGGGTTCCTAGACTCAACCTTCGACCAAGACACGGTGAGTCGTGACTTACTTGGTCGTGGACCTGGTCGTGACGACAACTTACCTGGTCGTGGACCGTTCATGAATCAGAGCCAACGATCTCTCGTGGCAACGATACTACCATGGATTCTAAAGAACAGATGGCTGCCGTTGAACAGCAGGTGGCTGTTTTGACGACAGACATGTCCGATGTGAAGGCACAGCTAACCGACCTAAAGGGCACCATCGATCAGATTCCAACCATGGTGTCTACAATAACTGAGCTCAAGAACGCGATCCCTAGTCTGACGGATCGCATCAGCGTAGTGGAGAAGGAGAAACGCACTGCGGGTGACGGGCTACTACCGGCGCCATTTGGCACCGCCAATGCGTCCAATCAGCGCACGGATGGGAGCAACCCCCCACGTTTCCACAAGCTGGAGTTCCCGACGTATGACGGCAAGGAAGATACCCTGGGATGGTTGCAACGCTGTGATCAATTTTTTCGGAGCAGAAAACGCTGGAAACGGAGAAGATATGGCTTGCCTCGTATCACCTTGTTGGTATTGCTCTACAATGGTACTTTCAGTTGGAATGAGACGAAGGTGAGCCCAACTGGAAGAATTTTAAGGAATACATCAACCTTGGCTTTGGGCCATCCATTCAGCACAATCCTCTAGGGCAGCTCAAGCAACTCTCGCAGACCGGCACCGTGGAAGAGTACCAGCAATGCTTCCTCGCGATACTGTGTCGTGCGGAGCGCCTTCAACCGCGCCAACAGGTGCAGCTCTTCACCCCGTGCTTGATGGAGCCCATCCGGACGGACGTCGAGCTACAAAACCTGGCGAGCCTCCAGATGGCAATGACCCTCGCCCGGGCCTATGAGAGGCGCGCTCAGGTGGCCAACTACCACCCCAACAAGTGGCCAAACAACCGGTGCCACTACGGCAACAACCGGCAATAGCCGGGGGTGTACGGGCAGGCGCGGCAGCAGCACCAGCCAATCCGGTAGCCCTACCTGCTCCGGCACGCGCGGCAGGAGGCGCCCCGGAACCACGTCTTCACCGGCGTTACCTGACGCTGGCCGAGATGGCAACTCGCAGGGAAGCCGGCCTGTGCTTCAATTGCGAGAAGTTCACGCTAAATCATCGGTGCAAGTGCTTGTTCGTGCTTCTGGCCCCAAGCGATGACGATTTACCACCGGAGAACAAGCAGGAGCCGGCATCCAACCGCGCGCGGCCCAAACCATGCGCCTAGCGGTGGAAGTGACCGGAACAGTGTTGTTGGCTCTCATCGACTCGGGGTCGTCGCATAACTTCATCAACCACGAGATGGCTACGCACGTCAGCCTCTGCACGCAGGTGCGCACGAGACTACGGGTCATCGTCGCCAACGGGGAGCGGGTGCCCAGCACTGGCGTCTGTCACGCCTTGCCGATCAAGGTGGCAGCTGAAGACTTCCAAGTGGACTGCCACACAACTCTACTAGATGGGTCCGACGTCATCCTCGGCGACCAGTGGTTGCGTACCCTCGGGCCGGTCCTATGGGATTTTGAAGCACTCACCATGACGTTCCATCGCGACCAACGCTCGGTGTGCTGGCACGGGCTAGGCGCACCATCCAACGTGTCACGGTCGTGCGCAGTCTTGTCGTCCGACTTGATGGATGAGCTGCTTGCCGAGTTCGACGACATCTTCGCCGAGCCAACGAAGCTACCGCCGGAACGCAGACGTGACCACCGCATCATTCTATTGCCGGACACTCCGTCGTTTCCGTACGGCCATACCGCTACCCCCAGCTCCTCAAGGACGAGCTCGAAAGGTAGTGCGCCGAGATGCAGCGCCAAGGAATCATACAACCCAGTCACCTGGCGTTCTCCTCGCCGGTCTTGCTTGTCAAGAAGCGAGATGGCTCATGGCGCTTCTGCGTCGACTTATAGGGCCCTCAATGAGCGCACCGTCAAGGACAAGTTTCCCATTTCCGTTGTCGATGAGCTCCGCGGTGCACACTTCTTCACCAAGCTGGACTTGCGTTCGGGGTACCATCAGGTGCGCATGCACCCCCTGGACATTGAGAAGATAGCGTTCCGCACTCACGAGAGCTTATTTGAGTTCCTGGTGATGCCATTCGGCCTCACCAACGCCCCGACAACGTTTCAAGTCTTGATGAACGATCTTCTATGACCCTTCCTTTGACATTTTGTGCTTGTTTTTTTAATGACATTTTGATTTACAGCTCTTCATGGTCCTAACACCTCCGCCATGTGCGAGCGGTGTTCCACGTGCTAAGGCAGAACATGCTTTTTCTCAAGAAGTCCAAGTGTCTATTCGGCACGACATCTGTGGCATACTTAGGCCATGTCATCTCCGCCGACGGCGTCGCCATGGATCCCCAGAAGATACAGGCGGTCCTGGAGTGGCCACAACCACGGACCGTCCGAGCCCTTCGCGGCTTCCTCGGCTTGGTAGGCTACTACTGCAAATTCATCCAGGGGTTCGGCACGGTGGCCGCACCCCTCACGCAGTTGCTCAAGGAGGCGTTCGCTTGGTTGCCAGCAGCAGCGGCGGCATTCCAGACTCTACAGGTAGCCTTGGTGGAAGCGCCTATCCTCCAACCGCCCGACTTCACCGTTTACTTCATCGTGGATTGCAAGTCTGGCTCAGGCTTTGGAGCCGTCCTGCACCAGGGAGTGGGTGCCATCGCCTTCTTCAGCCGCATGATAGCGCCACGCCATGCTAAACTGGTGGCCTATGAACACGGACTGATCGGCTTGGTGCAAGCTATTCGCCATTGGCGCCAGATCTACTGAGCGCCATGATATGATGCGGGAAGCGCCACGCCATGCTAAACTTTGGTCCGCCTATGAACCACGTGAAACGATCGGCTTCGGTGCAAGCTATTCGCCATTCACAAGGCGCCAGATTGAAACTCCTATTCTAATGGAGGCAATATTGCTCCCCTCGAATGAGTATATTGATATCTCTGTGACCATTATAGTCTCAAGTTTTTACTTGACAATCCGAGACTAATTCCTATTTGGGATAATAACCAAATCATCTCCTAAAGTCATGGCAGGTAGAGTATTTTACTTGACTCAAATCCACGATTCACATCATGTTCAAGCACCATTGGGTCAATAAGCTCCTAGGCTACAACTATAATCGCATAGAATTCAAGCAATCTTTCGGTTCTAAAATCTCCTCACGTATAAACCTAAGAACAATTAAAATACGCCTCAACATAAATCGCCGTTGATTAATCTTTTAGCTCTTGCTCGCGGTGGGATGTCGTCGATTTTACTTGACCAATGACTCTCCACGATTCCGCAAAGCCATTGGGTCAATAAGCTCCTAGGCTACAACGATCGCCTCAACATAGTCGCCGATCTCGGGGGACGCTGGCCGCCGGTTGGCCTCTTCGAGGCCATTCACAAGGAGACCAACGGGGATACTGAGCTCGGTCACCTTCGGACTCAGGTGCTGGCCGGCACTCTCGGCTTACCATGGAGCGTTGTCAACGGCCTGGTCCAGTACCAAGGCTAGATATTCTTGCCGGCCTCCTCATCGGCATTGGCATCGGCCCTGGAGGCGGCACACTCCATTGGCCACGAAGACGTCCAGAAGACGCTCCATAGCTTCCGGGCAGATTTCCACACGCCCAACGCCCGGACAACGGTGTTGGACTTTGTTCGTGCTTGTGCAACTTGCCAATGCAACAAGTCCAAGCATCTTCATCCGACCGGCCTGCTACAACCACTACTCATTCCTTCACGCATTTGGGAGGACATTTCCATGGATTTTATTGAGGGGCTGCCGCTCGTAAATGGGAAATCGGTCATCCTCACAGTGGTGGTCCGGTTCTCCAAATACGCCCACTTCATTCCGTTGGTGCATCCGCACACGGCGAGTTCGATTGCTACGGTCTTCTTCGAAGAAGTGGTCTGGTTGCACGGGTTCCCCTACTCTATTGTGAGCGACCGGGATCCCATTTTTCAGAAGCACTTTTTGGTCCTCCGGGATGGCCGCGTAATCCCAGTGCCTCAGCGCGTGGTGCGTGTTCGTCTAGCTCGGAGGTAACTAGGAGGTCTTGATTCAATGGGAGGCATTGCCCGACACCGACATATCATTGGAGCCATTGGATGATTTCAAGTATCGTTACCCCTCCTTTCAGCTTGAGGACGAGCTGTTTGCTGAGGGAGGGAGAGATGTGATAGTCGGCATCACATATCAGAGGCACAGATCACACCAATCAGATATGACGCATTAGTTACTTTCCATTTGGAAAAGATTTCTTAGTTAATTTGTTATCTCCAAGTTTGGTATGATTAGATATGATTGTTAGGTGGAGTTATCCTTATTTAAGGAGCTTCTCACGTATGAAAATGCAAGCAAGAATTATCTCTAATTACTCCTTCCTTGTATGCCTTCTTCCTCCCTGCGCATCTCCTCCCAGCGCGTGCTTACTTCCCTGTCCCTGTTATCTCCATCACGGCTCCTGGTCGACGAGGCTTGGGCCAATGCTTGCAATTACCCACGATTATCCAATTCGGTCTCTAGATCGTGATAAGGCAGTACGGCGTCTGGATGAAGACTCCGACCGGCGTTCCCTGCCCTGCACGACTACAACCTTCGACCAAGACCTGGTCGTGACAACTTACCTGGTGGTGGACCTAGTCGTGACGACAACTTACTTGGTCGTGGACCTGTTCATGACATAGATACATGGGCTCCATAGGAATGGAGAAAGCTATTTAGAACAATGGAATTGCAATGTCATTTCTAGTTCAACGAAATTGCAACGTCATTTGCACCTTAGCTTGTTAGAGAAGATGAGGAAAAGTTCTACAAGTCTAGTTTCAGTAGTTTGCGTTTTCCTTTTCTGTTTGTGTGCCTCTTCGATTTCGCTCGTTTTGTGTACCCACTGCATCATTTCTTTACAAGGCCTTGAATTTCTCATCAAATAAAATTTAAATTCCAATTAAATATATCAAATTTACAGACATAACCTCCAAATAAAAATAACTGTTGTGGGACTCAAAAACTGTAGACTTTGCAGTCACAAAGCATCGGTTATGAAGGCTATGTGTGTCATCTACTCATCTTCCTCCTGAGAAGCTAGACATTGTGCCAAAGCTTGTTGCTGATGAAGGATGTTTGGACCCTTCATTCTGCATCAAGGCCAGCATGCAGAAGCTTAAATGTGTTGGCATTAACTCCGGTATTGGCATGTCCTTGTTGAGGTACTGCATGACTTGCCTCATATTTGGCCTTACATTTGTAAATGGGTGAGAGCACAACAATCCTAACTTGAGTGCTAGGCATGCCTCACCAATATCATATTCACCTTGAAGTTTGATGTCCACTGTATCAGTGAGCGATCCTTTATGCCAATGTTCAAGAACCCAGTCAACTAACATGAACTGACTGTCTTCTGCGTTGTGCTTGATAGGCTTTTGCCCACAGGTGACCTCAAGAATGAACACGCCAAAGGCAAATACGTCCGTTAGAGGGGTTGCCTTGGCAGTGCGTGCTAGCTCTGGAGCTAGGTATCCTATGGTGCCAACCACGTGTGTGGCTTCTGGGTCAGTACCATGATCATACATCCTTGCGAGACCGAAGTCACCTATTCGCCCATTGATCTCGTAGTCGAGGAGCACATTGCTTGCCTTAATGTCTCGATGTATGATAACTTTCTCGCACTCCTCGTGAAGGTAGAGTAAACCTGATGCTACACCTTTGATGATTCGGAACCTCTGAGCCCAATCTAAAGTAGGCTTGCCCTCTTTACCATATAGGTATTTGTCAAGGCTTCCATTTGGCATATAATCATACACTAAGAGAAGTTCACCTTTTCGCCGGCAATATCCTAGAAACTGAACAAGATTGCGTTGTTGAAGGCGGCCAATGCTAACGATCTCTGCGATAAATTCCTTCATTCCTTGGTTGGAGTCGTGTGACACCCTCTTCACAGCGATATCCAATTTGGATATAGGGAGCACCCCTTTGTATACCCTTCCAAATCCTCCTGTACCTAGTAGGTGCTTATCTTTAAATCCTTCTGTGGCATGAAACAAATCCTTGTATGAGAACCGGTGGGGCCCATACTCAACCTCCCAATCTTCACGTAGCTCGGCATACCTTAGATTCCTCCGCACAAATAGAAAAACGGTAGTGCCCACAGCAAGGAGGAACACCACAATCGCTATTGGCAAGATTATCCATAATGCCTTGGACCGATCCTTTTGACCAAGGCGAGGCAGCTCAGGCAGCTTGGTAATGTCAATTGGTGGAGCAGGACTGTTCATGCCAAAGCTCCAGCCAAGCACATAGTGCTGTGCGCTGACTGTGCCTGTTGAGGATGAGAAGCCAATGTATGCTGGGCTAGTCAGCACTGTCGAGAGATTATAAGTAGTAGAAAGCAGTGGCCTCACCGGTTTTGCGACATTGATGGGAGCCATGGTCACATTGATCTGTGTGGCGTCTCCATCATAGTTCACCCACACTTGCATCGCCTTGTGGCTAATGAGTGCCAATTTCTGAAACATACCACTCTTATCGTCGTAGTAGCCAGCATCATGGGATTGCACGGAGCGAAGACTGTTGATGTCGATGCCAATGTGGTTGTCATTCATATCTTGTAAGTCATAGTTTTGAACAGTGTCAAGCTCAACTCCAAAGATGTGGTTGTTCGTGTCGCCATTGCTCTGGTTGTTGAGGAGTCCCAAGTACTGGGTTGCGAACGCACCTGAGAAATTCTTGCTTGGTGCAATGAAGAAGGCAAGGCCATGCCCACTCAAGTCAGGGTAGGTAGAGAGGATGGCAAACACAAAGGATACAGAGAAAGACTGCACCGTGCCATTGGGTGATTTGTGGAAGCGCAGGGGAATTGGGTGGAATGCATGGCCTTTCAGCCGAACTGTGCCATTGGTCAGCTCGAGGAGGCCGCTTGACATGACTCTGGCTGCACCATCAAGGGTGAGGTTTCTGCCAGTGAAGCCGGAGTAGACGAATTGGTTATCCCCACTCCCAGTACTGCAGTCAGCAAGGATAAGGCCTATGAGCAGGCCGAAGACCATGATCTTCTTGCAAAGCATGTCTGTAACTATGTATTTTGTGGATCATGCGCTGTGGTTTGCAGTGGCACACTTAAATGCACTTTGTTTTTCTCTTCATAGTTTTCAGTGGAGCTAGGCAACTTCTAGTTACTTGCGCATCGCTTGCTTGTTCAAGTCTTCTGCAGACTTTTCCTAATTTCATTCCTGCCTGCTTCCTAGTCTGGAAGTATGCAGCAAGTACTATGGAAAATGAGGTTTTTTGTATAGAAAGAATATTGAAAATGAGATTTGTTTGTTCAGGTCACCAAGAAACTAATTAAGGCCACAAATATCAGTACATCTGTGATTAATGTATGAATGATCAGAGGATTAGTGCTAGCTTGGTACATAAATTTGGGTTTCATTTACATGTGACAATATATTTGAGGCTGACTAAATTAAAGTTTGTAGAGAATTCTAGCACATGTCACATCATTAGTTGTTAAATATTCCTTTCAATCAAGCAATTTTTTCGTTGGTGGCTACCAATAATCAAACCATCTTTTTCACGATCTTGCAGGCAACAAGTGGTAGGATCAAAATTTTGGCCAGTGGGAAAACGATTGAAGCTGTCCAGGTTTGAGAAAATAATTCAGACGGGATTCTTAGTAGTGTGAATATTCAGCCAACTAGTCAAAATGTTGGCCATTTGGCAAAAGATTGAAGCTGCCCAGGTTCAACAAAAGAATTCAGATGGGATTATTAGTAGTGTGAATATTTAGACAACAAGCTATGGTTTTCTGAACTTGGAGCGCATAGGAAGTTGATGACGGGCGCCGACGATCTCCTTGACCTAAGCGGGGATAAAAATGGCACAGGTAAGTTGCCCGACAAATTTCTAGTACTCCCGATGGCTTTGTAGTTTGTATGGTTTTGCTGTTGCTTGCTGAGTTGCTGGTCAGTTGGTCCGCCCTGTCTGCTCTGACGAACACAAATTGATATGGTGGATGTGTTTGAACACAAACTAGCTGGTGACCCGTTGAAAGCTAACCTTCTCGGGCTGGTTTTTGTCCTGCAGCAACAACAGAAATCTTTGCTTGGTGAAGACTGAAGACTGAACAGGATGCCATTCAGGTAGAAATGGCGGGTCAGGAGATGCAAAGACGGTTGCACGCTGGTGGCGTGGCGCTGCCCAACTATTCTGTCTCGATCTTAAGCTTCAGTGAGAATGATAAGTCTGGTAGGTTCACATACATTCTGATGAAAATGAAGTCTCTGAACTCTATCTTTGTTCTGGTTTCAGATTCAGTTCAGCGGAAGCTGGTATTAGGTTTTGTTTTACAACACAAGTAGCAGGCAGTTCTTGTTTTCGCTTTTCAGGGGTTATTCTGGACCATATTTTGTCCAATCGTTCTTATCTCCTATTTTTGGTTTTTAGGGAATCCTATATTGTCTTGAACCTGCGGAAGATTATATGTTCGGCTTTTAACAATAAATTTTTTAAAAAATGGTCTGAAGTGGGCCGGAACGCCTGACCTACAAACATGTAAGCCCAAAATGACCGTGTGGGTGGAGCAGTGTGTGCCGAGCTGGGCTGGGCCGGGCCTGGGGATGTAATGGGCTAAAGTAGGATGGGATAGATGGGCTTTAATTGGGCTTGTCGTTTCAGATAGCAAATAGCAACTCATGTGAATGTCTCAGGATTTACAGGTAACCCTCAATAGGATTTACACAATCCACAGACTAGTGATTTAATACATCATCGCAAGTTTACAACAAAGAACACACATAATCTTCCATTGATAATTCAATCAGGGATATATTCACCTGAGGATTCAATCCATCCGAGTAGACCGAAACGTGCCATCTAGCAAGCCCTTCTAATAACATATACGGATTTACTAATTTATCAAATACACCACATATGTACGCGAGTGAATCTTGCCAGGCTAGCTGCATGCCAAGAAAGCAAGCGCTTCTAATAAAGGCAGGACAGGCCTGTCCGCGTACGTCATCTTCCATCCGAGATGTCGGGTGTCCTCGAGCCCAAGCTGGTCGCGGACCATGGATGCTGCATGGCGTACGGGTCGAGCCCTTCTTCTCGCATCAGCGTCAGCAAGCTGAAACTCAAGCTCTCCGGCGTCAACTCCGGCAGCGGCATGTCGCCGTCGAGGTACTGCATGACCTGGCGCATGGTGGGCCTCGCGTTGGGGAACGGGTGCGAGCATCTCAGCCCAAGCCTGAGGACCAGGCACGCCTCGTCGACATTGTAGCCATCCTGCAGCCTTGGATCCACCGCCTCGGCGAGCGATCCTCTTTGCCTATGCTGCAGGACCCAATCGACTAGCATTTTCCGGCCATTCTGCACGGTGTTGCCGATCGGCCTTCGCCCGCAGGTGACCTCGAGAAGGAAGGTGCCGAAGGCGAACACATCGGTGAGAGGGGACGCCTTCCCCGTGCGCGCTAGCTCCGGGGCTAGGTACCCCATGGTGCCAACCAGATGCGTGGTCTGTGGGTCGGTGCCATGGTCGTATAATCTCGCGAGACCAAAGTCACCTAGGCGCCCGTTCATTTCGCTGTCGAGGAGCACGTTGCTTGCTTTGATGTCTCGATGGATGACAACTTGCTCCCACTTCTCATGGAGGTAGAAGAGGCCGGAGGCCACATCTTTGACAATCTGAAACCTCCGAGCCCAATCCAAAATGGGTTTGCCCTCTTCGCCGTATAGATACTTGTCAAGGCTACCATTTGGCATGTAGTCGTAGACCAGGAGGAGCTCACCCTTTCGTCGGCAATAACCGAGCAGTTGCACGAGGTTGCGGTGCCGAAGGTGACCAATGCTAACAACCTCGGAGATGAACTCCTTCAACCCCTGGCTCGAATCGTGGGACACCCTCTTCACGGCGACCTCCAGTTTGGACGTCGGAAGCACTCCTCTGTACACCTTCCCAAAACCTCCCGCGCCGAGTATGTGCTTATTCTTGAATCCCTCCGTCGCATTGAATAGATCCTTGTACGAGAACCGGTGCGGCCCGTACTCGACCTCCCAATCTTCTCTTAACTCAGCGTATGTCCGCTGCCTCCGCACGAGAAGAATGGCTGTGATGCATGTAGCCAAGATTACCGCTGCAGTGGCTATTGGCAGTACAATCTCCAAGACCTTTGCTGAAACCTTACGTCGAGAACAAGGCAGCTTCGGCAGCTTGGCGACGTTGATGGCCGGAGCAGGAGCGTCCATGCCGAAGCTCCAGCCGAGCACGCAGTGTCTCGAACCGAATGGTCCAGTGGCAGCTGAGAAGCCGACATATGCTTGGTCAGGGAGCACAGATGAGAGATCTTTGGGAGTTGAGAGCAGTGGCTTTGCGGGTTTGGCCACGTTGACTGGAGCCAAAGTAACATTGATTTGCTTGGCACCTCCATCGTAGTCCACCCACACTTGCATCGCCCTGCAGCTGCTCAGTGACAGATTTGTGAAGGCACCAGTGTTGTCGTCGTAGAAGCCGGAGTGGCTGGATTGCAACGAGCAGAGATCGTTGATGTCGATGCCGATGTGGTTGTTGTCAATGTCTTGGAACTCACTGTTTTGGATGGTGTCAAGCTCGATCGCAAAGATGTGGTCTCTTGCGTTGCCGGTGGTTTGATTGTTGAAGAGGCCCAAGTACTGGGCATGCATCGCGCCTGAGAAATTCATGCTCGGGGCGACGAAGAAGGCCATGCCATCAGTGCTTACGTCGGGGTAGGCAGAGACGATGCCGAACACGAAGGCGGCCGAGAAGGACTGCACCGTGCCATTGGGCGACTTCATGAACTGAAACGGAGTTGGGTACAACGCATGGCCTTTGATATTGGACATGCCGTTTGTCAGTTCAAGGAGTCCTTCGGGGCTGACCCTGGCGGTGCCATCAAGCGTGAGGTTGGCGGCGCCGGCACCGGCGAAGCCGGAGTAGACAAAATGGTCATCGCCGGCGCAGAAGGATGCAAGGTTAAGGACAAGACAGATCGGGAGGAAGATTAGAAGCAAGAACACGGGCAAATGCCCCATCTGAACAGTGATGCAGATGCAAGGTGTTTTTTAGGCGAAGAACAAAGTGAACAATGATTACGGAAACAAGGTATTTCTTAGGCCATACACTCAGTGGTTATAGGTTGTAATCTGCTATGCACTTTATACTTAATTCATATGGCCCAGAGAGGGTAACTTCTTAGCTACAACGTGGACGACCGATGACTTCCACCGGTGCATGCCGTAGTCTTCTGATATATATTTTTAAAATAATACATTATTTCAATACAATTGCAGAAATAAATACTCGTTTAATAAAATTAAAAAAGTGGACTTCCGTAGCCGTTTGAAATAATGATATACCCCTGTCTCCATTTAGATTGGCGATAGGAAGTCTATCGTCAACCAAACAGTAGTCCTCATCTCTGTCGCCATTCTAAATAGCGATAGAGAAGCAAATCGTCATTCTAAATAGCGGCAAAGACCTCGCACCTCCTGTCGCCATTTGAAAGGAGGAAGCTAGCAAAGCATTGTCTGTCTTGTCTGTAGCAAGGAAGGGGAGAGAGGGAGGAGCAAATCCGGTCGTGCACCTTGCAGGTAATTTTTTTAAATATATTTTTTAATTTAATTTCAAAACCCTGGTAGGTTTGCAAATAAAACTAGTAGGTCTGTAATTGAATAGATTAGATAGTTTTAGATGTATTGTTACATAGTGTAGTTTATTGTAGTACATCTATTTGGTGTTTATAATTTAGTTTTAGATATGTGGTTAATTCTATAGATCTATTTTATCTTATCGTACCTAGTTTAGTTTGTTGTAGTACATTGTGGAAGATTTTTTTTGCATGCACCGTATGTGGTTATTTTTGTTGCGACTGGTAGGTCATTCATATAATTGTAATAAAATAGGCTAGTTAATTTTATTGCGGTCTATTTTATCAAGGCTAGTAATCAATCTAAGAAAATTACAGGAATGACCTTGCTTGTAGATAGTCATTTTTGTTACAATTACGAAAAATAAATGCCTATATAAGTAAACTACAGGAATGACCCTATAGGATTGAATACGTGACATTTAACATTATATATGTCGAAATAGTCGAGCAGGGATGCCGGACGTATTCAATTTCAAAATTTACTATGGACAAAGGATTGTTTTAGAGGGTTTGGAGGGAGTTGATTTGTGTTATTTCCAATCAGTGACTGTCAGCCTAACAAGACCAGAGTAGTGTACATGGGGCGTTGCGATGCGGTGATTGTATTATACCTTCGAGTTGGACCATGCTCTGCACGATTTGAATTTGAGCGGCATTGCCACCCAAGCACGACAGGACACATATTGAGAGTTAGTGCAACTGAAGGGGACTAAGTCATGATAGTCATACCTAAGCATGGTGATGGATCGCGGGTGGGATTTGGTCCTTCTGGCCTAGACATATGTCAAAATTTTGCTTGCATATGCGGTTGAACAAGAGATAGTCGGTGGTGATGTTGAAGAAGTTATGGAGTCCAGCCGTAGCATAGTGCACAGAAGGATCGAAGGTCGGGGAGTTGTTGCTTTCGCTGATGAGCCGAAGAAACTCATTTAATTTGGTCCAAGAGGCTAGTGTGATTGCAGATCGAAGCCGTAGTCGAAGGGATGAAGCTCGAAAATCGAGACTATGAGGTATTGTCATAAGATGAAGGTTTGGATGATAAGGATTTTGGAGAATAACAGGCAATTTCATCCGAGTGGAACACATACCAATTCGACAATCTCATGGTGAATGAAGGATCCCGGGTACCATGGTAGTACCACCAGAACGAGGTTAGGCAAGGAGTCATGTAAAAATGCAAGGAGACAGTGCAGGAAGCTGTGAAATTTTGGGTTTTCTCACTGCGACGGACATTCATGGTTGTGAAGTCGAACCCCCGATGCTACGACGTGAAATGCGAGATAGTAGGGTACATTCCACCACATAGTCAACACTCAACTCCAACTAATTTCGCACAACAGAGTCAAAGGGGGGAAAAGAGAGGTAGAGGATATCAATGCATCGGGCTTGGAAATGTTAGGCTATGGGGAGATGACATGGAGATGGAAGTGCTTGCCGGGAAGGCGAGAACCTACTTGGATCGTTCAATGAAGGATGCACCTGTACCATCGGAGTTTCCACACATGTAGTTTGATTACGGTAATCCGAAACATATCATTTAGTCGACACACCCGGAGACCGCCACCCGGGTGTCCTACATGTGCTCAGATATCCGCGTAAGAGAATCTCTCACACACATCGAATTTTCACTACTACAGAAAAGCTCATCACAGATGGTTCGTAACAATCATTACAGATTGGTTTTTGAACCGTATGAAATTTTATGTCTGTGATAACATGCGGTTATCACAGACGGTTGAAAAACCGTCTGTGATAAGTCTTATCACAGACGGTTTTTAACAAAAACCGTCAAAAACCATCTGTGAAGGGAAGATATCACAGACAGTTCCAACCAAGAACCGTCTGTGATACTAAGATATCACAGACGGTTCTTGGTTAGAACCGTCTGTGATTCTGCGTTAATACAACCATCTGTGATAAAATGCATATCACCAACGGTTGTATTAACAAACCGTCTGTGATTGATACTACAGAATCACAGACGATAGTATCACAGACGGTTCTTGGTTGGAACCATCTGTGATATCTACCCTTCACAGACGATTTTTGTTAAAAACCGTGTGTGATAAGTCTTTCAACCTAACTATTTTTTGTCGTATTTTCAGCTAGCCTCAGGAATTGCTAGCTATGCCCTCTGAAAACTAACAAGCAGAAATATATCACAAATAATTGTTGACAACTCAAAGTGATCATTTAACTCAAAATCAATTACAAAAGAATGTTTCAAGTATTGTCGCTAGAGTTACAAATTGAATTACAACCAGTCAAAGTGAATTACAATATTGAATCAATTGTTTTGAGGTCGTTCATCGGTGTCGACAGCGTGAAACTCTCCGGTGGTGTTAACTATATCTGCCTTGATGAAGCCGCAGAGCTCCCCTCGAACGTGCGTGACCTGATCCATCTCGAGTGCATTTAACTCTATGTTCAAGCCCTGTCGCTAGTAGGAGTAAAGTAGTAAGTATATATATTTAAATTTATAATTAGGAAATAATTATTACGAGATTGACAAACCCAGGGATCGTGCGTCCTAGAAGCAATCAATAGCTGCATATGATGGCATACGTAGAATGCGCAAAGGTGATCTCGTTTTTCTTTGGCGATCTTGCAAAAATAGAATTACATATATATGTACAGTCAGTTCGAGACACAATATTACGGAGTATGATATATGATTATTGTGTTGTAGAGCGTACCGAAAATCGCATCCTGTGAGTCAGTGTGACGCTTGTTCCCTTGTATAAACCTCCCTCGGCAACATAGCGATGAACGCCCTACATGATTCAAAAAAGTTATCCTCGTCCATTTCAAACGAAGGAAGACTACAATAGAGTTATGTGCGGAGGAAATAAACATACCTGTCGAGTATTCCTTTAAGAAGGGTGAAGTCGTGATTTTTGTTGAGTAGAGAATCAAGGTACAATACCATGTTCCTCTTTGGCACAAGAATCAGAAGAATCCAGTGGAACCTACTCATGTATGTCGCTATAGTCATAAACCTATGTTGAAACGTAATTTGTATAGCAAATATTGAAGCACTTACTTCTGGTTGTAGAGCACCATTATGTAGTCCTTATTGTCCGAGCAAGCAATCCTATTTTTATGTAATTCTCAACGTAGGATGCGTCTTGGTTGATTGTTTGCTCGAGAGACCACGTGTGGGTCGAGGAAACCCACCGGTTCTTTGATTCGACGGGCATATTTCATAATGTATCTGTACATAAGCAATGAGTTATGATATTTATCGGTATCACGTGAGTGTAGAAATTGATTGTACACACTTACAGTGTCCAAAGATCGTAAAAGTGAGGCGTCGAGGCGCTTAGGTTGTATAGGTCAAATAAGTCTTCGAAACCCACGACGAAGTGGCATGGCTCGTGGAGAAAATGCTCCCTCTCGTATCTGACGGTGATTCCAGTATGACCCCCTCCTCTCGGGTCTTGTGCAAGTACCAATCATGCTAAGCTTGACAAGCTACTCCTGAGCTCTTTATTTCTGCGCCGGAGACCAACGGACTTCCGAGGGAGTATTTCACGGGTTTGAGAGGTGCCTTAATGTTCTTCGATTTTGATTTCTCCTTAACGAGGTGGCTGAGAGACGTCTTCCCGTGAGACGCCTCAGGGACCGATATGGTGACACGCTTTTCTTGTCCCTTCGCCGTCTTCTCGATGGGAAGCGATGTGGCGGCCTTCTGAAGCTTTGGTTGAGGCGGACTCATCGAGGGTCCTATTGGAGAGGTAGGGTCATGTCGATATCGCGTCACTGAAGGGTCCAGTGCGATGTCCTTCTTGGGCCACTGGATAAAAGTGTGCGTGGCATCCCCTAGTGTTCTGATTTCATCGTTCGGGGGAATCTCCAGCGGGATGGTCATGAAATTGTCATGTACCATGTCCACCGCACCGACGTAACCTGCGCCCCACCGGGCACCGTCTTCGCATCGCCTCTTCCTGGTATGGATACACCATACCCCGCCTAGCCTCAATAGGAATCGACCCAACCATCCTCACTTGGAGCTTACGTCAGCTCCTACAAAACGGTACACAATTAGCTAAGGTGTTCTATAGGTCTACCTTTGGAGCATTCCAGAGATGTACATTACCTCGATTTCATCGATCGGTAATTGCACGTCGTCATGTCCAGAATTATGTGTGGACGCGACGCTACTCCGATGTCGAGGAGGACTTGCTCCCAAATTAACAGGGGCAGCTTGCGCCTGCATGAGTTGATTTACTTGGTTCTGCAAGTTTGTTATTTGTTCTTGAAATTTTTCAATAATCACATGTTCCAACCGAGCGTCGTGCTGGTCCTTGGATCTCTTCCTACTCCTATATGTGTCGGAGTTGTGTGGGAATCCATCCCTCCAAGTTACGTAAACCCCATCGCCTCGTGTGCGACCTGGGTGCTCCTTGTTTCCCTGGTGTTTCCCTGGGCCGTAGATAGTACACCCTTCTCCCTGTCTACTTCGAAGGAACCTTGGGAAGATGCGGAAGTCAATGCTTCCTGCAAGAGGACATCATGTTATTGTAGACACCATGAAGTTATGGACTTATTAACAATTAAGTGGTTCGACAAATTTACCAGGCGTTGAGACACTGCCTCATCTGGCGGGTTTGTGAAAGAGATGCTGCCCGAAGACGTGGCGGATGCCCCTCGCTCTTAACCAGGCTCGAGCGTGCTCGTCTGAGATCTCAGCAAACAGTCAGGCAGCAGTCTCGTCCTCCGCCGCCCACTGCATGGCTTTACCCGCGTACCCAGCGGTGCCGAGTCTGTGGGGGTGAGTGTTTTGTGCCTAGAGAGCTCTGTGCGCCGTATTTTGCTCCTGAAATTCGGCCGTCGTCTTCATCTGCACGAAGGCGTCCCATGTATCTCGTGACAAGAAATGATATGTCGTGAAGGGCGTCCGATCCGTGTTCACGTACTGCGTGATAAGCAGGCTCTTGAAGCTCCTCCACGCGTGGCACATCGAGAGCAACGCGTGCCATCGCACACGTGCCTGGTCTGCTTCAGGGAAAGTGAACGAGGCAGAAAGTTCCGTCCACAACTGGTCTCTCTGTACATCCGTAAGAGACTTCCAGGTTGGGGTGGTGATGGAGACCCGTTCCCTTGCAAGTACCCCGCAGACGGTCCGGAATCTCGCAGCTGCTTTCTTGGGACTCAGCGGGATCCCGACGTCACTGACCTCCGTGATCGTCATGCGGCCCAAGGGCAATTTGGAGATTCCTCTGCCATCTCGCCTGCATACCACCTTGATCGGAGATCCAGACGCATTTGGCGACGTCGCTGACGGCGGCGAAGACGGTGCCTCTGCCATCTCGCTTACTTGCTATCTATATAAGTTACATACGCAATGATTACATAATCAAATAGAAGTTACCCATTGAACATAAATATATGATACATAGTAAATAAAATATATGAAATTGCACAAAAAAAAGCAAAGGAGAAGGAAATATTGGAAACAAACAAACACACATACATGGATGTAACGACACAGCACAGCATAAAACGATAAGAGCAGCCGGTGTCTAAACTCGTATACCTTTTTACGAGGGGGTAAAACCCAGGTAAAGACACATCCGTCTAATAGCTTAAAGAGATAGCACTCTGAAACTGCAAAGACAGATGGGATAATCTAACATGGAAGCAACTACAAACACTGATAAAGCTATCGTTTGGTTTGCTACCAATATTTGGTAATATCAACAAAAATTTAGTAATGCCAATGAACTCCAATGTCACACGTGGCAATCCAAAGGTTAAGAAAAACTTGCAGGGGATGACAGAGATGGAAAATCTTGTGAGAGCACTGTGAAGCTTTGAGCTCTGACAAATCTTGTTTTGCTGGTCATTTCATTAAACATTGCCAAACAAATGGTGATACTAGATTTGACATGAAAAGGATGAAACCCCCAACTGGCATTCCAAAATCCATGTTAATGCCCAACAAATGAGTAGTACTATTTAAAATTGTTGTAGCCTAAAGGACATGCATGTTCCAATAGGCCTACCAGTTTTGACTAAAACTGCATGCAAATAATATATGCCAATGTGTAGAATGAGGTATACATGAAACTAGTTGAGAAAAGGTTGGATGGTCAGGAGCTTACTGAACATGATTATGAACAAGCTATGATAGCTGTATTTGGAAACTATGGTGGAGGATTTTCGAATTTGTCAACAAGCAATGAACAAGGAAGTAGCTCCAATAACATAAATGGTTTCATGAACTTCGTAGTGTCATTTCTGGCTGAGAAATATCCAGAGGATGATTTGATGCCTCGACTACCACCATTTCTTAGAAGACAAGAGGTATGAACACAAGATGCACTTTTCCAATGGCGTACAACTTATAAATGTGTCGTTCCTTATACATATCTACCAATATGGTTGCACACTAACATATTTTATCTTGCATTCTAGGTTGGAGAGAACCAGGCAAGTCAGTCACCACATAACAATTCACCATCGACAATTAGAGAGTCACCTTGACCTTCAAGTGAAGAATAGGCACATTATACGATTGATGTTGCATCTTACTAGCTAGATATTGCATTAGACATTTTACATGTTTTAGAGTTAGTATCTTTATTGAACTTTTGAAATTACTATTTGGTTGTTACTAGAAAAATTTGTTTTGATATTCTCGTTGAGAACAATGTCAGCATATTGTTTATTTGCTTCAATCTTCAGAGTGCTATAAGTCGTGTTCATGTTGTGGGATGTAGTACATTTTGGCATTTTATATTCATGCGATGAGTGAAAGCTATAGTGGAGAGAAGATCAACCTTAGGGTGGCGCCGGATCGGGGGAGGCGGCGTTGGGTGGCACCGGATCGGGGAGGCAGCGTTGGGTGGCGCCGGAACGGGGGAGGCGGCATTGGGTGGCGCCAGAACGGGGGAGGTGGCATTGGGTGGCGCCGAAACGGGGGAGGCTGCAGGGTGACGCAACGGGGGAGGAGGCAGCAGCAGCAGGGTGGCGCAACGGGGGAGGAGGCAGGAACAGCAGGGTGGCCAATGGGGAGGAGGTAGCAGCAGCAGGGTGGCAGCGCCTCGAATGGAATGGGCAGGGGGCCTGTTGGGAGCATCTATTTATAGTGGTAGTATATCACAGACAGTTCTTTATAAAGAACCGTCGTGCGTATTTTATCTGAACGCCCACATCTTCACGCGGTTCGTTAACGAAGAACCGTCCACATCACAGACGGTTAACGAAGAACCGTATGTGATAATTTTATCACAGAGGCGTCTTCTATTGCCTGTTTTGTAGTAGTGTTTTCACATATCGCTAGCTTCATCTGTGCATAATGGCAACTGTCAGAACATTGCTATTTCTTCTAATGGATTGATGGCCCGGACAAGTATGATAGGACATTCATCTAGAAAGAGTATATGCTGAACTACGCGGTGCCAACCGAGAACTTTACACATTGGAAACCTCACTCTTCCAAGAGCGGGGAAGACAATGCAAAGACAGTAATGGTCCCTAAGGAACTAGGGTGGTGGTGGAAGACCAAAAGTCAGCTCGCTAAGGATGCCCAGGCCGAGCGCGACGACAAACAAGGGAAAGGCAGTCATGGTTCCCGATGCTCCTGCTAATCGGGTGGATACTTTCAAGGAGGTTCTAGAAGCCCGATACATGGCTGCCTTGGGGATAGGCCGCTCTCGCAGGTTTGCAGGAGACAAGGAAAAGACACAGATGGGCCATCAAGACCAACTTCTTTCTGATCCACAAGTTTTTCCAATTCCAAAAGGCGCACATGTATTCTACGTGTAAATCGGGTTGATGATTCGTGCATGTTGTCATTTCTATCATACGAGTAGCGGGACAAAAAAATACACATAACCAAACCTTGTGTGTCATGTAATTCGCACCTACATTACGAAGTCTTATTGTCCGAGTTAAAATCTCATCTTTTAAATTTAATTCCCTAATTATTCTCTATTAAATATTTTGTTATTCTTTTCGAAAATAATATGTTGTACGAACACTATACTCTGTAACAACAGCGTGGGTGCAATTACTCTATAAGCGGTTTATCCACGTAGTCAACAAACTCTAGCGTCTTTAAGCACTACAAGATATTACCAAATAACTTAGTAAAATCCTGTAAAATTTGAAGTTGTATTCTGTCAAAAAATAAATATAAATTTATTTCAGTTTTTTCCGTTGAAAAAAATTGAGCTCCTGTCACCATTTGGTTTTGAGACACGTGGTTATTGCGAGTTCAATTAGAGCCATGTCGCCATTTGGTTTGGCGACAGCCAAATGTTGTCAATTTAAATAGCAACGCGACCACTGCCATCCGCCATGGGCACCCTGTCGCCAATCCAAATGGTGACAGGGGCATGTCACAATTTCAAACGGCCACAAAAGTCCACTTTTGTAATTTTATTAAATGGATATTTATTTTTGTAATTACATTGAAATAATTTATTGTTTTTAAAAAAGATCATAGTCTTCCCCCTAGTTTTCTATTCCATCATTGTCTGAATGTGATGCAGCTACATGCCAAGAATGGTCTATTTGTTTGCGTGTCTGTTCCTTGAAAAAGAGATTCGATCTTATCTAAAAAAAACTTGTTCGAGGTTATCCTAATTTTTCCCTAAGTTTTCTTATGAAATCTTAACATTATGTGTTTTGTTTGTTAAAGCTTACACAAAATAATTGTCTTCAGAGGCCGAACCTGCCTATCAATTAGGTACACATTATTTTGAGTGTTAGTAGTTTTCGTCAGTTCGATCCAAAATTCCAAAAAAAAAAAAACATAAAAGTATATGTTCAACTCAACTTTCCAGAAGAAAAGAGATAGCTTGATTTGGACTCCATTACTCTTTGAAAAAGCACATAGTAAGACTGTAGTAGGACCATGTCATGGTCACTTACTAGCAAATTGAATGGAATAATCCAAGAAAAGATAATTAAGTAGCACGGTAGAGGGACTATCTAGAGATTGGGTATGTGTTCAATCGAAATGCTCAAGACTTTGTGCACTCGTAAGTAGACTGACCTATTCTTGACAACTGACAAGCAAGTTTACAAAAGAGCAAGTTGTACGCACATCACATGCGTCGACTTGTCGTGGTCATGACCTGGAACGGAAGGAATTAGAACAAGACTAGTTGTCACAGTTGCTACAAGGTTTCAGGCATTCAGATTCTCAACAGATAATTTTATGTTGCTTGGCGTGTTTGCGCGGTTTGGATGTATTTTGGATGGTCAAGTTAGAAGTATAATAAATTTTTTTAGCTCCCTAGACCACCGAACTTTGATAGGACAGGACAGGACAGTTTTCATACTTTTTTTAATAGAGATCTAGACCGGGCGGGGCGGGTTTTGGCTTCTCCTGCATTTGCCCCGGCTCTAGCTGGGTCTAGACGGGGCAGGATTGACTAGTTAACGACGCTATGTGTTGGGGTGATTTTTAGTTTTATGTATTTTAAAAGTAATAATCATATTATTTATTAAACTTGATTGACATATTATCATAAACCATTGATATTTAAAGAGTAATAATTATATTGTGATTTACTATTCAACTTTATTTTACTTTCAAATTTTATTTACGAGGTTGTAACACTTAGCTCACTAAATTTGTATTTTAGCCAGCCTCCTTTTATAGGCGCAAGGCAGTACCACTACTTCTTTGAACTTGCGTTGAAGCGAAGTTAAATCGGATGCGATGCTAGTACTACTCTGGGGGCCGAGTCCAATTTTGAACTTATCGGGTTATTTTTCGTGTTCATCATTCCGAATGGGGCTAGACAAAAATAGATTTTTCGTATCAATAGTCCATTTCATCCTTCGAAAGCTCCAGCCTTTTTTATGATCCAACCCGCCTCCTCCGAGGGTCCTTCTAAAAGAAGTGCATTCTCAATGATGTTCTTCTCTAGTTTCATAGTCTGTCACAATTGATTTGGAGGTGCTGTGAAATATCACTGTGAGAGAGATAAATATCGTGTCCCTGCTCTCGTACTGGGAATGTACCTCTCTCTCTCTCTCTCTCTCTCTCTCTCTCTCTCTTTTATAGCCGACTCAGAGGTGGCAAGTGCGAGGGTAGCGACAAGCTGCGACGGTAGAGTTTCGGCGAAGATATAAGTACGGTGCATTTCCGGGCCCGAAGAATCCGTTTTTGTCGGTGTGGAGTGACGGAGACGATAAATACGGCTAGAATAGGGCGGCGACGAGTCCATCAGACTCGGAGGGAGTGAAGTCGCTGACATCGCATCCGACGAACTTTACTTCAACGCAAGTTCAGGGAGTTAAGTGGCACAACTTAGCAAGTTCAGGGGCTGAGAAAGTAAAATACAAGTTAGAGAACTAAATAACACAACCCCACAAGTTCAGTGACTTACAGTGCAATTTTCTCTTTAAAGACCAACCTGTAACAATAACAAATGTCTTTGAAATAACAACTACTAGTTAATATTGTATTGTTATAGCTTGTAGAATAATATTAATCCATATTAAAATAAATAACATTTATGTGATTGGGAAGGTGCGGCCTCTAACCCACGTCCACCCCACCCCAGTGCACGGCAGACAGGTCTTGGCCGGGGCAGGGCGTAGTGCCTCGGGTCGGTGCGGGGCGGGCGGGATCTAGAACTCTACATTTGAACAGCATTGCAGAGGATACAAACAGTGGCAGAGCCTGAATTTTTACGATAAGGTTGCGAACTTAAGTAACATATAGTTCTATTGATTCGTGACTAACTGTTCTAATTCTACATCTATACAATTCTACATACTAACATTTACACATTATTATAAATGTCATTAGTTGTACCAAAATTTACTACATGTATGTACACACACACTATATATATAATAGTTATTTTCTCAAAAAAATTAGGGGTATAGCTGTACCTTCGTGCTCCTGTAGCTCCGCCACTCGATACAAATACATCAATTTCATTGCGAGCGTGCCTCGTAGTGTGGAGGTCCTCTTCAGTGGTATCAATAGTCCATTTCATCCGTAGAAAGCGAGCCTTTTTTTAAGATCCAACCCGGTTGTATCTGAGGGGTCCTTCTAATCCGCTGGTCTATGATGTTCTTCTCTGGTTTCACCGCTGGTCTATGATGTTCTTCTCTGGTTTCATAGTCTGTCACAATTGTTTTGGAGGTGCCGTGAAATGCCGTGCTTCACCTATGGTTGCTCGTTGCCGCTGCAGTCAGTTTCCATTTGGTCCCTCTGACAGTGACTTTTAGTTGATGCTTGGCTTTGCATTTTAAAAATAAACGGAACCCTTGCATGTCCTTGTTATATACACACGTTGTAAAACTAACTTGGTAACTTTTTAAGCGACTGAGTTCATGTTCAGACACCTTTTTTTTTCAATTCTGAAGGAGGTTATTCGGATGGAAACATCAGATAACATGTGATTATGTCAGGAACTTCTGTTTTGGGAGATACATATAATATTCTGCATAACATAGATATAGGTCTAACATTCAGGGATGTGTGATTATGCCAGGTACATTATGCGTTTGTTTAGTTCACCTACGAGTTGGGTTCTTTGACGTCAGGAATGCAAATCCAGTCAGTCAACTCCTGAGCAATGGCTTTGTAGTCACGAAGGTGACTCTGGCACTCGCAATCCCAAGTAAGTGCCAACGAAATTAACTACGTATTTCTCTTCTATGGCATCATCTGCTTGACTTTAACGGTATCTGCATTTAGTTTGAGCATATCAGTATCGCTAGGCGCTGCATGCCGTTCCTGCAGTATTCCACTGTTGGAGGCTTGGAGCATCGAGGTGTCAAATCCTTTATTCAGAAAGGATAATTGGGCCTAGCCATCCTCTGTGTATTGTAGCATTTCCTGACAATAATAGCCTTTGAGGTGCTGTTTGTATATCAAGAATCTAAACCCCAAACATTATACAACTCGCATGCAGTACTCATAAACTACTGGTTAACCCTTGAGTTTCAAACAAGTACCAAGCATGAATATTATGTTGTTAATTAAGGGCTATATGGTAATTTCTCATTTGACCAATATAATAGATTGACCAAGCCATTTTTTAGAGCTATCTAGACCATATAAAGTCATATACCATATAATAATATCAAAACAAGTCTTTAGAATGATTAAACAAGTTATATTAATGACAGACATCTCAACAAAGACCAAACCGATTATAGAGAGCACGATGAGATATCACAATGAAAAGTTAAATCTTAAAAATGAGGCAAACGTTAAATCTAGATGAGCTAGCAGTCTCAAGTAACAACCTATCATTTCAACTCAGAGCTTAAGCATGTGGCATACTTGGAGCATACTTATTTTCAAAGGTGGCATGCTTGTAGCATACATCTTTTTAATTGTAGCATGCTTGAAGTATACTTCCTTGTCATTTGAGCACAGTTTATGCCCATTTTTTATTTGTATATATAGATATGTATGGTATGCTTGAAGCATACATATTTTCAATTTTCCTTTTTATAACATGCCAATTTGAGTCAACATAAAAGATTGCAATAAGAAATCTACGAGCTTCATAGCCCAGATTTTAAATAAGACTCACAATCAAGCTAATCCTTTTCGATGAACATCGCAAAGTACTAACTATAATCAATCTAGTCAAAGTATACCACCATGTTATGCTTTAGTTCAAATGTGGCAAAGTAATTTTAACCAGTTATGATCAAAGCTACACAACACATGAGTAAATATGACAAAGAGAGCTCTACATATCATTTGATTTCAATAGTTTGGACTTGATTATTTGTTTGACAAGTATAGTAAACAAAACTTCTGACAATTTAGACGACAAGCTCTCCCTCAGAATAATCTCATAGGATGCAACACACCCAACTCACTTTGCAAAAGAGCAAATCGTGCAGAATCAAGCGGTTTTGTGGGAATATCAGCAACTTGAGAATCTGTATCAATAAAATACAAAACAACATCTCCCTTTTCCACATGGTCTCTAAGAAAATGATATCGAATATCGATGTGTTTGGTTCTTGAGTGTTGTACATGATTTTTAGTAATACAAATAGCACTAGTGTTATCACTGAAAAGTGGTACACTATCCAATTCTAAACTAAAATCCTTAAGTGTAGCTATCATCCACAGCAATTGTGAGCAACAAGAAGCAGCAGCTACATATTTAGCCTCAGTAGTGGAAAGTGCAACTGACAACTGTTTCCTAGAAGCCCAAGAAACAAGAGATGTGCCTAAAAATGACATGTGTCAGAAATACTCTTCTTATCAATTCTACAACCCCCAAAATCCGCATCTGAATAAGCACTAAGGGTAAGGCACGATAAAGAAGAATATCATAGACCAAATTCTAAAGTTGACTGAAGATACCTAAAAATGCGCTTAACCGCCTGACGATGTGAAGCACGTGGGGAAGGTTGAAAGTGAGCACAAAGATATACAACAAAGTGAATGTCTGGCCTTGAAGCAGTGAGATACAGAAGTGAACCAATCATGCTTCTGTATTCTTTTTGATCAACAAGCTCTCCATCCTCGTTGGGGTCTAACATTGCAGTAGATCCCATTGGTGTGGAGAACGTGAGTTCTCTCATCATGCTCATCTCAAATTCTGTACTTATAGTATCTGAAAATTTAGAAACAAGAGCATGAGAGGAACCACCAAAGATGATATCATCCACATAAATCTGAATGAGTAAAAGATCATTGCAATGCTTGAGAGTAAACAATGTTTTATCTACCTTGCACATTTGAAAGTTATTTTAAAGAAAATATGATTTAAGCCTATCATACCATGCTCTAGGTGCTTGTTTTAAACCATATAAAGCTTTAGACAGTTTATAGATATGATCAGGAAATTTATGATTTTCAAAACCAGGTGGTTGTCTTACATACACTTCTTCCTCAATATAGTCATTAAGAAAAGCGCTCTTAATATCCATTTGATACAACTTGAAACCCTTAGATGTAGCAAATGCTAAAAAAATTCTAATGGCTTCTAATCGAGCAACAGGAGTAAAAGATTCACCAAAATTAAGACCTTCTACCTGGGTAAAACCCTGAGCCACAAGTCTAGCTTTATTTCGAACAACACCATCCTTACTTTGTTTATTCTTAAAAACCCATTTAGTTCCAATTACATTATGACCATGATGAGGTGAAAATAAAGTTCCAACTTTATTAGGCTCAAAATTTTCTAATTCCTCATGCATAGCATTAATCCAAGACTCATCAGATAAAGCGTGACTTACATCGTGGGGTTCAAAAGAGGAAACAAAAGCAGCATGAGCATAAGAGGCATCGAAGTTATACCTGTTACGAAGAATTCTCTCATTTAACTCACTAATCATTTGTTGAGGAGGATGACGTCGTTGAATATGTTGAGGAGCTTGAGATGTCGTTGATGACATAGGTGTGGCAGTAGTGGCCTCTACCTCATTAGAGGTAGGATCAGCGCCACTAACTATAGACTCCATCGGAGTAGATGCGTGTATCAAAGTATGAATCGGGGTTACCCTTTCATCGTCGTCGGAGTCCTAGAAGATGTCTTCGGGTGCGTCATTTGTCTGTATACCTGCATTGTTGGGTCTAGTACCAGGACTAGCTTCATCAAAAGTGATCTCGCAGGTCTCAACAATTTTGTTAGTTTCTAAGTTGAATACACGATAACCTCGAGTGTGAGCTGCATATCCAAGAAAAAAAATCATCTGAGGATCTAGATTCAAATTTATCAAGATTTCTATGTTTAAGAATAAAACATCGACAACCAAACAGTGGCAGAGCCTGAATTTTTACGATAAAGTTGCAAACTTAAGTAACATATAGTTCTATTGATTCGTGACTAACTGTTCTAATTCTACATCTATACAATTCTACGTACTAACATTTACACATAATCATAAATGTCATTAGTTGTACCAAAATTTACTACATGTATGTATATACACACACTATATATATAATAGTTATTTTCTCAAAAAAATTAGGGGTATAGCTGTACCTTCGTGCTCCTGTAGCTCCGCCACTCGATTCAAATACATCAATTTCATTGCGAGCGTGCCTCGTAGTGTGGAGGTCCTCTTCAGTGGTATCAATAGTCCATTTCATCCGTAGAAAGCGAGCCTTTTTTTATGATCCAACCCGGTTGTATCTGAGGGGTCCTTCTAATCCGGTGGTCTATGATGTTCTTCTCTGGTTTCATAGTCTGTCACAATTGATTTGGAGGTGCTGTGAAATGCCGTGCTTCACCTATGGTTGCTCATTGCCGCTGCAGTCAGTTTCCATTTGGTCCCTCTGACAGTGACTTTTAGTTGATGCTTGGCTTTGCATTTTAAAATTAAATGGAACCCTTGCATGTCCTTGTTATATACACACGTTGTAAAACTAACTTGGTAACTTTTTAAGCGACTGAGTTCATGTTCAGACACCTTTTTTTTTCAATTCTGAAGGAGGTTATTCAGATGGAAACATCAGATAACATGTGATTATGTCAGGAACTTCTGTTTTGGGAGATACATATAATATTCTGCATAACATAGATATAGGTCTAACATTCAGGGATGTGTGATTATGCCAGGTACATTATGCGTTTGTTTAGTTCACCTACGAGTTGGGTTCTTTGATGTCAGGAATGCAAATCCAGTCAGTCTACTCCTGAGCAATTTGCTTTGTAGGCACGAAGGTGACTCTGGCACTCCTCGCAATCCCAAGTAAGTGCCAACGAAATTAACTACGTATTTCTCTTCTATGGCATCATCTGCTTGACTTTAACGGTATCTGCATTTAGTTTGAGCATATGAGTATCGCTAGGCGCTGCATGCCGTTCCTGCAGTATTCCACTGTTGGAGGCTTGGAGCATCGAGGTGTCAAATCCTTTATTCAGAAAGGATAATTGGGCCTAGCCATCCTCTGTGTATTGTAGCATTTCCTGACAATAATAGCCTTTGAGGCGCTGTTTGTATATCAAGAATCTAAACCCCAAACATTATACAACTCGCATGCAGTACTCATAAACTACTGGTTAACCCTTGAGTTTCAAACAAGTACCAAGCATGAATATTATGTTGTTAATTAAGGGCTATCTGGTAATTTCTCATTTGATAAAATAATAAATAGAAAAGGAAAAGAAAAGGTGGTTGGGCCCATCTGTCGGTGGGAGAGAGAGTTGATAAGGCTGGAGATCCAGCCCCGCGCACGATGGGGTTTCCCCTCCTTTTCGCTGGTGCTTGGGCGGTTGCAGTAGCAGCGGGAGACTCGGGCGGTGGAGGCGATGGAGGTGTGGGTGGCCCGACGCCTTGGGTGTTGGCCGTTCGTAGCAGCCGTACAGTCCCTTGCGATTCCTCCTCTGTAAAAGCAACAACTCTTCTTCCCCTTCAGTGATATTTCTGAAAGTGGTGCTTCTTTTTCCCATCAATTTGTGTTCGATTTTGGGTCCAGAGAGCTCCTGCACCACCATGCTTGTCTCGGTGTCATCGGAAGTGAGGCCGGAACACTTCTCCTTGCGCATCCCGTCAGCTCCCTCTTGCGCGCTCTTCTTCTGTTGGGTGTTCTATAAGGGATATTGGTTTTACGCCGGTGAAGGATTTTTCAGTGTATGCTCTCTGACTTGATCTTGCTAAGGGAGAAGAGCCTTTGTTCATTCGGTTTCTTGTGATTGGTGCTCCTTGATGCTTTCGGCCGAAGCATCCTGGTGGTGATTCTTGTGCGACATAACTCCCTGTACCTTGGCTTTGTGATTTTGGTGTGTCCTGAAATTGCGGATTGACATTTTATCTTCGCCAACCTTGTATAGTATTCGCGGCACAGCGAACCAATTGGTTTTCTGAGTCAGCGTCTTTCGGCGTGCCTTGCCCGGTTTGCTACTCGGTGACTTTGAGTGTCATCCGCTTCGTGAGTATTATTGTGTTCCATTTTTCATATTACTTTGCATTTATGCTGTGCTAGTGAAAATATCGATCTGTGATCGGTTGTCTGTGACTAGCACTGGGAGATATTGCTGAGTGATTGTGGGCTCGGTTAACTGTTCGATGATGATTATTGTGAAAATCTAAAATTTAATTGTTAACTCAAATCAGACTTGAGCCAAATTGCATTGCTTACTATTGTCAGCTTTATCTAGCAGTTTTGCTCTGTTACTTTCAGTAGTTGCGGTAGGTCTTTTGTCAAACCGATAAATTCATATACATCTCTGTGACCTTTTATCTCTATTAGTGTTTACTTCTCTGTTGACTAAAATGCTAAAGTTGTCTTTCTGTGATTCATTTTACTGTTAAGCAAAATTTAATTCTCAGATTGGCTGAAAGTATAGTTGCTATTTTGAGATAAATCTTGACATATTAGTAAAGCATTAGTTTGAACTCAATGTCTGATTTGTAGTTGTCATATTTAATTATTGAAGAGATATTGACATAAGTGTTGTGAAGGGTAAGATTATATCTAAGAGTAATGAACAAAATATTAAATCTTAGCATTATGCTGATTTTAATTATTCACATATTCTATATTTTGTGTGTATTATCTTGTTTAAATGGCACGAAGGATTTACATGCTTATATGTTAATTTTATCATTTAATTGTTGCTGAAAATATGCTTCAATTATTGTTAGTTATGCTGGAATTAATTCTGAATGTTTGCTAAAACCACTTTATTTGCAACATATTATACTTTCGGGATTTAAAAGAAGAACATGATGATGATACATACATGCCAAGCACTTTTCAGCCGAATATATTTTTTGACTGGAAAGAATTATTGAGCCGCATTAAATATTATCAGGTGAAGTATAATATCATTGGGTCTATATTTATTATCCATAAAGAAACATAACTACTATTTTATTTAATTATATGTAGGCCTGCATCTGATCTATACAAACCTAAAGTAAAGATACGTTTGGAAAGCTCAGAAGAAAAAAAAACATATTGCATGTTAGATTGAATGGTACAATTGCGAAGATCTCATCGAGGGCCAGTATACAAGCTTTGGCACAATATCGGTTGATCTCCCAGGAGGAAGACGACGTATCACTGCATGGTTCAAGCCGAACACATAATTTATTTGTATAGTTGCTACTTGTAAGAACTTAAGCAACGTTGAGGCAAATCAAATGTACGTACAGGCTGATATGTAATTCGAAATTATTTGGTAAAACATTATAGATTGTCCAAGAATCGGTTTACCTGCAGAAGGTTGGGTGGATACGGCGTTGATAATTGCCGGTGATAGCGGGATGTTACGGCGGCCCAAAAGCCAGTGGCCGCCGGTGGAAGAAGCCTGCGACGACCACAACACCGTAACCACCCCTCCTTCTCCCAGTACCCAACTTTACCAAATAAACTCAACTCCAACTTCTCTTCTTCCCCAAATCACAAGAAATCAACAAATATCCAAGTTATTAACAGAAATCCACAAATCCACTGCTTCAGCAACATTCAACTCCACTTCCTTTTTCCTGGCTCGGCACAACACCAGCTTCATCTGGGTACATTTTGTTGCAGGCGTTTGCTAAATTTATTATAACAATTGGTTCAAAATGTTGCATGGAGCGTTTTTTTATTGTTACGATGTTGTTGCATCAAATGTTGTGGCAAAATGCATTTTTTTGTTGTAAGCCCTTCACTATTTGATAGTTGCATCATTGTTCTAAAATATTGTAACAATTATTTTCGGATGTTTTCACTGTTATTTTCAAATGTTGCAATGCTGTAACATCGAAATTTGTTTGTTTGGGATATTTGAACTAGTTTTAAAAGTACGCCTATGTTCTATACTAATTGTTTCATGCATTTTCGGTAATAATTTGATATTTTTCCCATTTTTATTTTCATTGTATTTATCATTTGTGCATTTTGTTACATACATGGATTAATTTTATTGCAAACGTTATGTACGGATGTTGCGTTGGAGTGTACGATGGGAAGCTTCCCATCGTACGTCGAGCACTAGTCACTCCCATATTTTAATTAGGAAGCTATGGATTAGTTTACGAGACAGTTGTTCTATTTTCTTATTTTGCCATGTACCCATTTCTCCAAGAGAGACCATGTTATATAAAAAAATATTTGCTCTTATGAAGTATTTTCTTAATTTTACCATCATTCTTCTTGTGATTTCCTTGTGCTTTTGCAAGAAGAACACGTCTACTTTTGCGTGCTCGAGTAGATGAGGATCGAAGCATGTGGCTAGGTGAATTTGAGTATCGTAGGTTGCTGTAATTGAGACATGATTTTTAAAAATGTTTTAAAGATAATTACAAAATTAAATAGTAAAAAAACAATTACAAAGCTAGGTCACTGTTGCCAATCGGAACAGTGGGGAGGTTGTTGTCGCCATTTCAATTGGCGATAGGACCCTATCGCCAATTGAACTGACGACATGATGGTTTCTGTGGCTTTATTTATTTGTAGTGTGAATTTTTAAATTTTTGTAATTTCCTTTTTAAAATTTGGTAATACGTAGTTCGGAATGCAAAAAATCGGAGAAGACAATGCACAAGTTCACTGTTATTTGGAACTTTATTTTTAGCGTCTACTTTCACAACACATCTTTTGGACCTTTATTTTATGTCCTTCCATGCTTACTTCCACTACACGTTTTTATGTTGAATGCCAAAAGAGAGTTTGATTTGAAGTCGGCTTTACAATACAGTTGCGAATTGAAATGATCTTTATAATAAAGTTACGAATTATACGACGCGTAGGGTTTGGTTACGTGCATAAGGAACGACATTATGTTTGGATACGGATACGCTACACAAGCTGGTAATTCAAAAAATTATACCACGTAAACTAGGAAGTCATGCAAGCAAGAGATCATAAATCGTTACCACTAGACGCGCAACGCAACGGAAGAAGAGTTGGAGTAGCCTGATCCAACATCGAGAACGTTAATGAAGTGGTCATAATCGATCGTGCAGTATCCTCAGTGTTCATCATCTCCTCCAGCAACCAATCGTGTTCCTTGTTTAGGTTTAGGATCATCCTCGATCAATGCAGCAGTAACCGCAACAGCGCCTCTATGGTATCCACACATATAGGGATGGAACATCATACGCCGGTGTGCTATCTCCAACACGCACGGTAGGGCTCTCGAGAAGATGACGGCTAGGGTTTTGGTGGAGCAACTCACGTCATCCGTTGTCTTTCCCAGTAGCTTCAAGCATCCCCTTGTATAGAGCCCAAAACGAATCCTATCCGAACTCGTTTGTTCCAACCCGTTAAGTGTGCGACCCCGCAGGTTCATGTGTAATTGGTTATGACTCAGAAAGCCTTTTTCAACCACGAGTCGTTAGCGGTTCCTAGTAGAACATAATGATTCCCGAATACGTATAAATTATATCGGACGGACCTTAATGCAATATGATCTACGACCATGTCCTAATCACTTACAACCAGCTCGTATATCTATACAACTAGTTCATATTTAGTCAAGACCAGTTCGTAACTCCTTACAACTAGTTAGTGATTATGTTCGGCCAGTCTACAACCAACTCAGATTCCATACAACCATCAGATCCGGCCTGATGAATGACCTACTCGTGTATTACCCTGTTGCCTCACAATATCTGGTTGTCGGACCCGGATTTCCTTAATCCAGAATCCTCTGTGAAATTACCGCGCTACTCCCTGGATCAGTGGGTGGCGCTCACAGTATACATCGCTGAATCATTTCATACACATCGTAGACTGAACCAAATATAATATTACAAACATCAGAGTTAAATAGATCGCGTCGGGTCGAGTTTATAAAAGGGGCCGAGCAGGCTAAATGAGTTCATTACACAAAATATAGAAATAGACGCGAAAGCAAAAGGGAAACACGACTCCCACAGGCAAGCGACCGTGGCGCCTTGTGTACAACCGATATTAACCAATGACTTGGAGAATATTGGCTGTACACAAGTACCAGCGGAAGCAGCTAGACTGCGGCGAGTCCTAGACTAAGGAACTAAACTACTCTTCGCCTTGGTCTTGGCCGTCAACACCTTGATCCTCGTAGTAGGTATAGTCGTCCTGATCCGTGAATTCTGAGGGTTTGGGGAAAGAGCGAGGGTGAGCACAACTTCCGTGCTCGCGAGCCAACACAACAGATGCAAAAATATACATGCAAGGCTTAACAAGGATGGCTCAGGTTCTTTTATTTGCGCAAAGTAATATTTATAAATACATATATTAGAAAGTCCTAGCACTTAGTAGTTTAACTGAACCACATTTTTGTTAAAGCGATTATTTGTGCAATAACAATAACAGCAGAGGTTACCTCCATCTCATGCATATTTTTAATGATGGTTACATCCACCTATTATCAGTACTGGGTAAGACTACCTAGAGAAAATCCAAAACAAGGCTAGATGAACCCGTCATATTTTTCAACCCGCCCACAAAGTTTTTTAAACAAGACTAACTCTGGTAAGTTCCCATGTCCGCCCGTGACTGTGGGCACGGCTATTCGAACAGTTTATTTCTCTGCAGAGACTGTACACTTTACCAACAAGAGATAATTGGCTTGATATAATCACACGTTCCTTGGACATGTGAATCAAGGGGAGATTACCACAAGGCTTTTATAATGCATCCCTCAATACTTGTTACACTCGCTGAGGTTTCACCTGATGTGGGTTACGCTCTCACACCAGCGTCAACCCTTGCCCCAGACCCCCCCCTTGCGCCATCAAATGGCTTTCACCGTGCACTCCGACCCTCCGCCATGAAGGCTTACGGTGTCGCGAGTCATCTACCTGGTGCAACTCGTATTGACAAATACAAATTATTTAGCCAGGTCGACACCATTATAGACTTGTGGTTGTACTGTTTTACATTAGGAGGTCATCATAGGATTAAGTCCTTAAAGTGATTTGGGCGGTTCATACCACATACCAACATATCCCGGGCAACATTAGTACCCAACCACATACCCTCAAACATACCATCCACCCAGATGGGGTATTAGCAAGTTTTTAGGGTTTTGAGAAGAGTAAAACAAATTAACTCAACCATTTCAGTCATTTACCCCAATGATTGCCCAAAACAATCTTTATGCTTAAAGGGTGATGATTGAGGAGATTAATACCCTGGTACTCGAGCAAGGCTAGCATGGCGCTTGAGTACAGACTATAACTAGTGGGTTACCATATAATTACTAGGGTGACAAGGATGAGGGAATTCTATTACCAAGGGCAAGGTGTAATAATTATTTAATAATCAAGTTGACATTAAACTACCTTAGGACCATTTAACATACATTTGCATAAGAAATTAAAACATGCAATTTGCTATTTTAAAAGAACATAATTTGCATAAAATGTAGGTTCAACATGATCAAAGTGTTAACTCGCCTGGGTCAAAAGCAAGGGGGTCTTGGTAGACTTGAGCTTGGTCGAAGTGGGGACCTCCGGCTTCTTCGAACTCTACTCGGACGATCGCACCGGAAAAGAAAAGACAAACAAACAAAACAAATAAATACAAAATTCACAATAAACGAACTACAAAATTAACCAAACCAGTACCAAAATGTACGTTTTTAAATTACAAATTTTTGGGTACAAAAATCATTATTTTTGGAGTTATAACGAAGGAGATATGGATTTTTGAAACTTTATAAAGAATTTTCAGCTAAAAAGAAAATAAGAAAAGAGGATTAATCTTTTGCTGACACGTGGGCCCTTGGCACATAACCGCGCTCGATCCCGGGGATGAGCGGTAGTACCGGAGGAGGCGGGCGGTAGTACCGGTGGGTACCAAGCGGTAGTACCGGCAGGCAATGCGCGGTAGTACCGGAAAACGGTAGCTCTGGGGAGAAGGAGGGCGGAAGCACCGAGGGAAATGGGAGCGGTAGTACCGGTGGGTATGGCGCGGTAGTACCAAGGGTTGCGGTAGTTCCAAGGGATAGGAGGGCAGAAGTACCGGAGTGGAAAATAGGTGGTAATACCAGCGGCGAACAAGCGGTAGTACCGGAGGAGGAGAGCGGTAGTACCGACGTGCAGTGAGCGGTAGTTCCAGAGCTTTGGTTTTCGATGGCAGAGGGAGGACAATGGCGCTGTGGAAGAGAGAGGGGCGAGACAGAGGGTGGGGGGCTTGGCTTTATAGCCGGGGAGGTGAGGGAGAGAAGGAGCGAGGAGGGGCGGCCTCGGGAAGGATGGAGGACCGGGCGGCACGGGCAACTAGTTTCAACTACATGATGGCAATGTATGGACTTCCTAATCTACCGATCAATTCTCTTACTTTTGTATTGAGTTGTTAAGGATGTTATCGCTGTATTTTGTCTAGTGTGTCCTTGTATCGTGCCTTCACTATGTTTTGGCTGTCAATTAGCTTTTGTTTTATGTAGATTCACTGATAATTAGACTTTCGATATACATTTATACAAGTTTAAAAATCTGTCAAGTTAGGACTAAAGTTTAAATCTGAAGTGAGAATGACTGCATTTTGGTTGGGATTGCTCCTAATTATTTCCAATTTCTCTAAACAACCAACTAATTTCTCGGCAAAAATATTGTTTGACCGAAAAGGCGGCTAGAGGGGGGAGGGGTGAATAGGAGCACCTACTCTTTCTCAACCCTGACTGTATCCAACTCCTACTCTTTCTCAACCCCGACTGTATCCAACTTCTACTCTTTCTCAACCCCGACTGTATCCAACTTCTTCTTCACTCCAATAGCTATGAAAGCTATGAAGATCAGAAATACAAAAACGCAGCGGAAATTTTGCGTTGAAACTAGAAATACCTGAGGTAAAAAACTTATGGCCGGTTTGACTGCTTGCTATAGGGCAAGCAGCCCCAGATGATCTCAAATTGACCGTCGTTGACTCCAAGCTACCGCCCAACAATAGACAAAGAAATCGATTTCGAGCACAAGTTATTCGCAACTTGATCCACGTTAGCCAAAATATGCATCATACCTATGCACTGAATTGCATGACTTTGGCCAATCGAAGAAATTCACTGTCTTCCCGCTGCTTGAACAATCTTTATTGGTCGTCGGATCACGCCTTGGCCGGCTCGATCTAGCCACCGGTCCGACTACCACCTAGTTGGTCAGACCGCCGGGACATACAACATTTTCCCAAGTCTCAGACTACACTCTCTCTGAAAATTTCAAACTCTATATAGTTTTTCCTCGAAACTCCATTTTTAATGAGACCAAGTGCAAACACATCCTCTCACATTCCTACACAAGTGATTTTTAGCCTATTCTAAAAATTTAACTTTCTACTTTTGGTCGGTCAGACCGCCACCTTTGGCCGATCTAACCGCTGTGCCTTGGCTGGTTTGATTGTCAACCCAAGGCCGGTCAGACCGCCGGCCACCGGCCGGTCTAACCGCCCATAGGACCGGTCAGACCGCCTCACCGGACAACAACTAAACTTCACTAAAACCGAGGGTTTTCCAAATACCTCGACACTCACACCATTGCCAATTGTTCAATCACACTAAGATTATGATTATCTACCCGTGATCTCCACAAATACTTACTTTGTTATATCCCTTTATTTTACTCTAAACAATGCAGGAGTGCAGATATAATAGCTGCACTATGGGCTGAGTTGGGCTGAGCCTGCTAGAAAGCAGTAGGGGTCGGATGACTGGATTTTACATAGGCTTGGTTTGTTTAAAATATTACGGTATGTGCTGTATATACAAATAGAACTACAGGATAAGCGATCCTAACATCACAACCTCAACTGAACAATACATGTAAATCAACCCACTACTACAAAGAGAGATGCTTCGTATACAGATTAAAATTAAGAGTTGTAAAAACACCACGCAATAAGCAATAAAACAGTACTCTCACAAAAAGAAATGCCTCTGAAAAGTCTAATTCTAGCCCCAAAATCACACGACTTGGTACTAAATATCATGAGTCGCATGCAAGCGCTCATATCTGATAACATCAAACACCATGGCTGTCATCTTCCTCCTGAGATGCCGGATATTGCATCAATGCTTGCCTTTGACGAAGGGTGCGACAGTGTGTATGGGTCAGAACCTTCATCTTGCATTAGAGAGAGCATGCTGAAGCCCATGTTTGCATGTGTCGTCTCCAGGAGTGGCAAATCACCGTCAAGGTACCACGTGATTTGTTTGATGCTTGGCCTTACACTGGTAAATGGGTGTGAGCATAATAGCGCTAGCTTTAGTACCAGCCATGCCTCATCAACAGTATAGTCACCTTGTAGCTTGGTGTCTACTGTCTCAGTTAGTGATCCTTTCCGCCAAAGCTCAAGAACCCAGTAAACTAGCACCTCTTGAGTATCCTCTGTATTGTTGTTCGCGCAGGTCACCTCAAGAAGGAACGTGTCAAAGGCGAACACATCTGTGAGAGGGGATGCCTTGCATGTGACTACCAATTCTGGGGCAAGGTTCCCCAGAGAAGTACATTGCTTACACTACTGGAAACTCATTCTTTGCTGAGAGCTAAAATCTTTGCCGAGGGCTAGCGCTCGGGCACTCGGCAAAGGATATCTTTGCCGAGGGCCAGCCCCAGGAGCCCTCGGCAAAGATAGGCCCTCGGCAAAGAGCCTAGCCCTCGGCAAAGAAACGGCCCTCGGCAAAACAAATCTAGCCCTCGGCAAATTGGCCCTCGGCAAATATGGCCGGATGGGCCACGGCGGCCACTGGCGTCAGTCTTTGCCGAGCGCTCGCCGTCAGGCACTCGGCAAAGATTTTTAATTTTTTTAAAAAAATTTTCTTTGCCGAGGGCCATTGTCAAGGCCCTCGGCAAAGAGCTTTTTTGCCGACGGCCAGGCTAGGCCATTGTCCAGGCCAGCCTAGGCCCTCGGCACCGATGTTTGTTTTTTTTTTGTTTTTTTGAACCCAGTTTTTTTGTGGTGCTATAATACATTATTTAAAACTCAATTTTAAAATTTGGGCCAATTTTGACTTTTTTTGATATATATCCCTAATTTATTTCTTTTCGTTGATTTTTTTTGAATATTTCAAATTTGAACTGCAGGTGGATGGAATAATGCAATTTAGTGATTCGAAAAATGTTATTCATGGTATTTGGTGTATGTTGAGTCCCTATCCACGAATTCGCATCAAATTTCGGGCATCTTCTTCACGTAACATGACGAGGAACTTGTCGGAAAGTGTTTTTAAATTATATAAAATCCATACGAAGTCCGAAAATCACGAAACTTGTCGAGGTGTCATGTTATCGCATGTGTAGGCTGTGGTAAAAAATTGAGAAGATTTCGAGCAAGTTGTGACGTCGGATGCCTAAAACCCAGACATCTCCACATGTGATCCACACGAAGTTGATATATAATTTAAAAACACTTTCCGACAAGTTCCTCGTCATGTTACGTGAAGAAGATGCCCGAAATTTGATGCGAGTTCGTGGATAGGGACTCAACATACACCAAATACCATGAATAACATTTTTCGAATCACTAAATTGCATTATTCCATCCACCTGCAGTTCAAATTTGAAATATTCGAAAAAAATCAACGAAAAGAAATAAATTAGGGATATATATCAAAAAAAGTCAAAATTGGCCCAAATTTTAAAATTGAGTTTTAAATAATGTATTATAGCACCACAAAAAAACTGGGTTCAAAAAACAAAAAAACAAACATCTTTGCCGAGGGCCTAGCCTGGCCCTCGGCAAAGGGGATCTTTGCCGAGGGCCTGGACAATGGCCCTCGGCAAAGAAAATTTAAAAAAATTAATCTTTGCCGAGGGCCCCGGATCTGGCCTCAAGATCCCAACCCTTGGCCCGCCCAAGATCCCTTCCAAGGCCGCTAGGCCCTCGGCAAAGAAAATTAAAAAAATAAAAATCTTTGCCGAGGGCCCTGGATCTGGGCCCTCGGCAAAGGGCCAACCCTAAATCGGGCCTGGCCCAATTCCCTCGGCCGACCCCTTCTCCTCCCCTCTCTCCCTTTCCTCTCCCCCGTCTCTCCCAGCTCTCTCTCCCTCTCGGTCTCTTGCTCCCCGATCTCCTCCCGTGGCCGCTCCTACCTCCGCGCCTCCGGCCGCCGCTTGGCTCGGCCCCCTGCCCGCCTCCGGCTCCTCAAGCCCCACCGCCTTTGCCTCCTCCGCGTCGCCTCTGTGCTGCTTCTCCCTCGCTGCTCTCCATCACACGGCCTGCTGCTTCTTCTTCCGGCCGGATCCGCCGCCCAGACGCCACCTCCGCCTCCACCGCACCCGGCACTCCTTACTCCTACCCGGTTCTTTGCCTCGAGCTCGCCTCTCCTCTCGGCCTCCACGAAGCACCTGGTGAGCATCCCCTAAAACTTCTCAAAACCCCGCCGCGGCTCAATCCGAAATTTGCATAAGCTCATCAATTTTCACCCGAATTTGTTAATTCTAGGCCGTTGCATCACTTTGTTTAAGAACAAATTTGTGATAGACCTGTAATTTGCAATATTTGCAACATCGCTATTCTTTTCTCTCTTTTTTCATGCAAAACAGTTCCTTCATGTTAATATTCTTCCTACCGTTGTATGTATTTACTTGGATTTGTTCTGTTGCATCATGATTCATGATCTTTGACATAAATGGGTAATTTTTGAAATGCAGGTTTATTCTATTCCATTGGACTTTTCTTTTTTAAGAAAGGCCTTTAGTGATCATTTCATAGATATGAAATTATGTTAAAGCACCGGAAAGGGAATACTTTTTATTCAATTTATGCAAAAGTATCTGATTTGGTCGATCCATTGCATCACCGGTCACTGAAATTGATGAAAATTGTTTTTTTTTTAAAAAAAACTTGTTCTGCTTGTTTTCATCGTGTTATCTTCTTTATGCATGTGTTCCCGATGAGTAGATATGTACCATATCACATTTGAATGGAATAATGCATTTGAGCTTTTTTTTTACATATTTGTTTTAGCTTTGTTTTTTATCTCTCTTGAATGAATATAATGCGTTGTGTACTAGGCCACATGTGAGGAAGAAAGCAATTCGGCCAATTCAACCTTCTTGAAGGAAAAAAAAGTTGATGTAGACATATAAGTTTCATCAATTCTCTTTCTTTCTCGCCTATCAATTATGTGCAATACCCAGTAGATAAAAATTTCTGTGGTCACCAACTGTTCATGAGACCAATTGTTCCTCTCCCTTTCCACCCTAGTTTTATATTGACTAATTTGGTGCCATCTAGGAGATAAGTTTCAGGATGAAAATCACCGAATTGAAAAGTTTGTCCAACTTGTTTCTTGTGAAACCAAATGAAATTAACAAATGGGTACTATACAAGTATAATTGTCCAACTGAATATTAAAATAAATGAATTCGGTTGCATGGCTTACAGGATTGAGTTTGGTGGTTAGAGCTGTTAGAACTCTATCTCGACTAGCTTAGATACCACTTGTTAGAACCTGTAACTAGACTAGTTCTGATACAACTTGTTGGGATAGTAACTCACAAAGAAGCAATGGGATAGGAGATAGATAACAAACAGAGAAGTGCTAACTCAAAACTTCATACTACATTTTATTGATCATCAAGGTTTCATCTAAAGCTAACAACAAGCTTACATTACAAAAGGGGTACACGAGTCTATTTATAGACTCATGCAAACCGACCTAAACCAAACCAACTTAAGCATAAATAAGATTTCTTAATGGCTACAGCTTATTTGCTTCACACGTCCGGCTTTGTTGCATGTAAATATTGAGCTGTCCATTAGCTTTCTTAGATCAATATTGACCTGTATCTATTGCCGACATTGATTTCACAGCCAAGTAAAGAAACTTCCAAGAAAACTAACAGTTCACACCTCACATCCTCGCCGACTTGCATCAAGAGTGTTTCGTGAGTCTACTGAAAAACCCAAAGATTAACTAGAACCTTTCCAATACATGCATGCAAAGTTATCTCTAGTCAAATATAATTAGACTTTGTCTACTCAAGAAAATAAATTAAATCTCCAACAAGAGTTGCATATACTGTTAGAACATCAAGAACGATGCAATATTGCGTGGTCGCATGTTTAACTTGTGATGCCTCGTGGTAAAATTTATACACTTTTAACTATATCATGAGCTAACATTTTCTATTCACACTTTTCCCGAAATCTCGAAAGGGAAGAGTTGAATATTGGATCCATCTCGCTTTTGTCTTCCATGTGTTTTGATTGGTTGGTGGATGCATCTAATTTGACTTGGTCTCGGCGCTTCAAAGAAAAAAAATGGCGAGTCCTTCTGACTTTACGGATTACATTTCGATCTTTGATACACTTGATGTAGGGATATAACCTTTATTCATATTGTTAGTCCATTCGGTTTTGTCTGCGCATTGTTTGCCTTGTTGGTAGGTGTTCGCCAAATTTTGAACAAATAATAACCTATTGCCTTTTATGCGGGAGAAGAGCACGCCGGAGGGGACCCGGAGGACCCCGATCGCCTTCGTCGGCGTCGCGGTTCGCTCACGATCGCGTCGCCTCGCCATCGCTGCGTCGACTCGCCATCGCCCGCTTAGCCCGACTTCACCGACACCCTAGGTATAAATAACCTCTTTTTCCGCATGTCCGCCGTAGCCCGCGTAATCCGATTAGGCGTCTCCGTCCGAAAGAGATACGGTCGTAGGTATGCGGATCTTTGCATATCTGCGATCGTGTCTCGCTTCGGATTGTCCACGTTTTTGATAGCCACGGATGCGTAGATGGGTTAGTTTCCATGGTCGCTCCGGTCGAGACGGAGTTTCGGCATCACCTCCTGTTGTTCTCCGGATACACACTCTCCTTGCGGGGCGTGTATCGGAGAACAATGGGAGGTGCCGCCAAATTCGCCTCGAGAGGAGCGAGCTCGAAATCGACTCATCTACGCATCCGCGAGTGGGATTAGGACCTATCCTCACCTATTAGACATTAGGAACACCACGTAGATGCAATTGATGGTCACAACACTGTGATGTAAATGTTAAAGGATGGAGGACCGTCGGTGGATGTACACGGATGGATAAGCGGGAGTGACTACGACTATGAATGGGTGAAGGGATGATCATTTCTTGAAACATGCATTTGGCCCAGAGCAGGAGGACATTCTCTAGTTTGGTGTCCCCGCAAAGAAATGTGACAACAGGAGAAAGGTAGACGAGAATACCATGGGTAGACATCTTGTGTTCAATGGTTATACGCTGCTACCAAAGATGGATCTACCATGGTGAAGCGGATCGTATAAGAGCGGAGGTGGTGAGAGCACGCCTCGAGGCTTTTGATGATGATGCCGGGTAGCGTACATGCTAGATGACGCCACCAAGCTCACTTCACGAACGACGTGAGAAGGAGGAGATGGAGGAATCCAAAGGACTTCTACAAAATGTTGCACTCGGCACAGAAACCCCTTCACGAGCGTACAACGATTTCTCAGCTGGATGCGGTTGGACGCGTAATGGGGTTGAAGGCCGAGTTAAACCTGAGTCGAGAAGGCTTCGATAAGATGTTGGCCGTGTTTGGCACCATGCTACCGGAGAAGCACACTTTGTCGATTTAACTTGTACGAGGCGTAGAAACTCCTTCAGATGCTTAAGATGCCGTATGACAAGATACATGTTTGTCCGAAGGGGTGCGTCCTATTTAGGAAAGAACACAAGGACGCAAATTACTGTCCGAAGTGTAAATCCTCCAGGTACCTGGAGGTAGACTCTGGTGATGGTCAGAAAAAGCAACTTCCGATCCCCGCGAGAGTGCTACGGCACCTTCCTTTCCTGCCGAGGATCCAACGGCTATTCATGATCGAGGAATCCGCGAAATAGATGACATGGCACAAAGATGGCAAACGGTACAATCCTGGGAAGATGGTACATCCGTCTGATGCTGAAGCATGGACGTACTTCAATGACAAACATCGTGACAAAGCAGCTGAGGCCCGTAATGTACGTGTCGCGCTGGCAACAGATGGGTTCAATCCTTATGGAATGATGGTGCCCCATACACATGCCGCCCATTTTGTTATCCCCTCAATCTCCCTCCCAGATCTCCTTTCAACGGCATAACGATTCTTGTCGTTGATAATTCCCGACACCCGGGAGTAATATGGGTGTGTTCATGGAGCCCGTGATTGATGAATTGATCCACGCTTGGGAGAAGGGGTATGGACATACGACCGAGCTACAAAGACAAGCTTCAAAATGCACGCTTGGTACCACTACTCCTGCATGACTTCTGGCGATGGGTTATTTGTCACCGGTGTGTTCACGGAAGTTCCCATGCCCAATATGCAAGGAAGTCGTGAGGTTCATTTGGTTGAAGAAGGGTGGCAAGTATTCGCTGCTCGACCAAAGATCGCCGGTTCCTCCTCTAGACCATGAATTCGGAGAAGACATCAAGAGCTTTACGAAAGGTGTCAAAGTGATGCACCCTAAACCGCACTTGAGGATCGGTGCCGAGGTTCGTGCTCACATAGATGCTCTCGTGCCCAATGAAGAAGGTGGTTTTGTGGGATATGGTGAGGAACATATGTGGACTCATAAGTCCGCTTGACGAGGCTCCCCTATTTCGATGACCTTCTTCTGCCACATAATATTGATGTAATGCACACTGAAAAGAATATCGCCGAGGCACTTTGGGGAACTCTCATGGACACTGACAAGTCTAAGGACAACGTTAAGGCTAGAGTGGACGTAGCGACGTTGTGCGATAGACCGAATCAAGCGATGCAGCCTCCTAGTGGCCGAAACAAGAACTGGAAAAGGCCTAAGGTCAATTTCGTCTTGCAAATCGATCAAAGGAGGGAAGTACTAAAATGGATCCAGACGTTAATGTTCCCAGATGGATATGCAATAATCTTAGCAGGAGTGAACTTAGGCACTCGCGAGTCAACGGGATGAAGAGTCATGACTACCACATATGGATTGAGCGGCTTCTTCCGGCGATGGTCCGAGGCTATGTCCCTGAGCATGTTTGGCTAGTGCTTTGGCGAGTTGAGCTTTTCTTCCGCCACTTTGTGCCAAGGAGATATCTCGGACCGTCGCTCAGACTTGGAAAAAGCGGCACTGTGTTGCTCGTAAGTCGGAGAAGATCTTTCCACCCGCTTCTTCTTGCCGATGCAGCATCTGATTGTGCACCTCCCGTCCGAGGCACGTTTGGGGGGGCCCGTGCAGGCCCGTTGGTGCTATCCAATCGAGAGATGTCTAAAGACTCTTCGCAAAAAATGTACAAATAAAGCAAGAATTGAGGCTTCCATTGCGAGGCATGCCTTCGGAGGAGGTGGCAAACTTCACAACGCAATACTACAAGTCGAACCTTCCTAGCAATCATAATCCACTCCTCGTTACAATGTCGGCGAAAATGAATCGACCCTCGGCCTTTTCCAAGGCCAACTCGGCGAGCAAGTGGATCAACCCCGGCTATTGGGAAATGAAGAGTGGCGCAGTATCATGCTATATGTGTTGAATAACCTTACCGAGGTGCAGCCGTTCATCAAGTAAGTTCTCAACGAACTTGTTTCAATACGCCGTCACTATTCTGCATCCAACCCCATTGATTCTCGCTCGACAGGAATTTGTTCGTGAATTCGGCATCAATCAAGGGATCCTACCTCGCATGAACAAGACACCCTTGTTTCAAGGGTGCGGGAGCGGGAGGCCTGATTTCATTTCTTGGTTCAAACAAAAGGTAATGTCCAATTTAGCTCAGACGCTCGATCGTGACGCTTGATTAATATAACGATCTATCATGCTTCACCTTGCGTGCCCGCACCGGTTCGTCCCATGAGTGACGAGTTGAAACAGTTGCAAACGGTACCGTGACGTTAGGGTGAAGTCATTTACCGCTATGACGTGAACGGATATCGCTTCCACACAACAAGTTACGAGCAGATTCGGCCCAAACGAAAAACCACAAATAGCGGAGTTTGTACGCCCGGCACTGATGGCCTCGACTATCATGGTAGAGTTGATGAAATCTATGAACTCTCATTTCATGGAGACAAACCTCTTAAACCTATCATGTTCAAATGCCACTGGTTTAATCCTCGATCAACGAGACGAACCCCTCATCTTGGGCTAGTCGAGATTCGAGAAGATTCCATCTATCCTGGAAAAGATGTCTACATTGTGGCTCAACAGGCCGTGCAGGTGTATTATACTCGATACGCCAACCAAGACAAAGAGGATCTTAAGGGTTGGGCTATTGTGCACCAGGTATCTCCACATGGTAAACTACCTGCCCCAAACGATGATGATTACAACTTCAACGCAAACACATATGATGGACAGTTCTATCAAGAAGATGGGCTACCAGGCACGTTTGAGATAGTCTTACCCGAAGCAATCGAAATGGAAGTAGACAACGAAATGGTTGATGGCGAGGTCGATGGAGATGTGGTGGTAAATGCCAAGGACATAGCAATGCTTGAGCGATTACTTCTAGGCAATGACTACGATGACAACATAGAACCTTCGGATAGTGTTGCCCATTTGGACAATTTTGACAGTGATGATGAGACCTATGATCCCAATCATGAAGATTATTCCTAATACATGTAATACTATGTTTTTTTTAATTTGTGTTTTGTTTATATATTTTGAATCTATTTCTAATATATGTACTGATTAGTCTTGTTCATTCTTTGTGATTGCAGGTGATTGAACAAAGATGGCGAGCAGACGTCCACGCCGTGACACGCCCTCGGTTTACGGGAGAGACCGCCCTCTCCTTCGAGGTGAGGGGTCGTCGTCCGGGGCAGCGTCCGCAGGAGGTGACGAGAGGAGGACCAGGGGCAGCAGCCGCAGGAGGCAGCGGTCTCCTCCCTCGCCACGTGACGAGGTGCTAGAGGAGGAGCACGTGACGGCCACGGCCACGTCCTCGTCGGAGGACGAGAGGGGTCAGCAGATGGGCGAGGAGGCGAGCTCGAGCCGAGGAGGCGAGAGGCCGAGGCGAGGGGCTCGAGGGCGAGGGAGGCGAGGGGCTCGAGGGCGAGGGAGGGGGTACCGCTACCCGGACTCCCTACGAGCGAGGTCCCGCGAGCCTCCCTCCGGTTCCGCTTCCTCACAACCGCCCAGTGATTCGGCCTATGGCAAAGAGGTAAGTAACTATAGATGTTATCACAACTACTTCATAAGATATGTTGGAAATCATAAGAGAAACTGATAAATTTTCTTAATCACTTGTGCAGGGCTCGTTGGTTTTGTCAGTACTCCAAAGACGCACTCATGAGCATCCTTGGTGTTTTGTGCAGAAATGGTACTCGGCATTGTGCAATCGTCCAAGAGCCGGTGGTGTGGAGCCGGCCTCAATCGGGACAGTACGCTACCGGTCACGGATGACACTTACCGCAACATGTAGGAGCGGTATTGGCGGAGTTTTGGGTAAGTTTCTCTCGCACAACATTGCTTAATACATCTCATTCATTGGTTAAATGTTTTATTGAAATAATGAATGGATACATCGATTTTGTATGCGTAAATTTTTCAAGGTCAAGAAGGACTTGAGGCCCAAAGCGAATCGAAGGGCGCCGCAGCTTGTAGGAAGTACGCCACCGACATGCACCACCATGGGCGCGCCAAGCCCACATAGACTACTACAGTCGGTATTTAAGGTCCTCCCAAGCCTCAAGCAAGACTGATTTACTGACCGGGACCAAGACCTTGAGGTAGGCGAATAACATTCATAATGATTCGCTTTGATATTAAGTAGGTTCAATTTCATCTTCTTATATGTCAAATACTCGATGACTTGTAGGTGATTCCTCGGTGGTGCCGATCGATCCCGAGTCTTTGGGCCATGATCGTGGACAAGTGGTTATCACAGACTTTGTTGACACGCACGAGAGGCGGGAACAGCGTCGATGAGGCAAGGTCCAACTCACCATCAAGGCGTACCGCAGCCTCCCGGATACAAACAAGCATACGTAAGTGATTTCTTTCATTTATTTTGATGCTCAATTCGCTTGATTTCTCACCATCTTCCGCCTTTCTCGCAGGAGGTCACGCGCCCGGCGAGGAGGTCTCGAGTTCTCTCGTGGGCTATGTCCCACATGGGCGGCGTCGTCCTCTGTCTCCTTCGACCCGGCCGCCCGCCTGTGTGTACTCAGACCCAACGTGTACACTAAAGTCCAAGAGTACACGCCCTCGGTAAGGGAGATCTATGGGAAGATTACGATGTGCGACCGAGCCCATTGACGCAGAGACGATCATGAGGCTCGGAGGAGGCAAGAAGCACGGCGGTCGTGGATTGCAGACGGCGCCATCGACTCCACCACTGCTCCTCCTCGACGCTATCCGAGCACGAGCACGAGCTCCATCCACCCATACGCGACACGGCCTTCTCCAAAGATCGCAGCAGTCCATGCACCTGTAATTCTGCTTTTACTCGTCAGACGTTGATATTTACACACCTAAATTAGATTTGCATTATCGATACATTGAGTGAAATATTGCGGCCGAGCCGCAAGAAACAAAAGGCAAAGTCAAGAGCAGAACGCGGAACTGACCGCACAGCTGCAGGCCCAGCAGGTCGCGTTCGACGCCGCGCAGAAGCAGATAGCGGAGATGATGGTGATCATGCAAAGTCTTGGGCAAGCATCGGGTGTACTGCAGCGATTTTCACTACTCCACCTCCTACTCCCGCAGCTACTCCCGTAAGTATGAAAGTTCACTTTTCGCTTGTGCTTTGCATGTATGTCGGCCTTCGTGTTGCCAGGATGTCGGCGTTAGTGCCGTTGTGGATGTCGGCGTCAGGCTGCTGTTTCTTGCAGTTTTGGAAACCTCCCGTGCAGGGAGGTGTTTGCCAAATTTTCAATTGAGTCTAATCTTTTTGTATTCCTAGATTACTAGATGCAATCTCTAAGTTCCAAAACTGTTTTCCCGGATTACTCACACATGCAATCTCTGCTCCTTTGTGCAGCCTCCGTCCGCGGGTTCCAATCATCCCGGTAGTGCGTCACCGGGTGATCCCGCCTTTCCTTCACCACCGTCTCATAGGCTACCTTGATGAGGACTAGTGCTAGGTGATGTGGTTGGACTTTATTGTAATATTTGTGGTTTATGGTTCTGACTTGTGCTTGGATCTCATGAACTTGTCGTAATAAACATGTGAATGATGATGAACATGTGACTTGTCGTTGTAATATATTGTGATTTGTGGTTCACAATTATGGTTGTGATATATTGTGAGAAAATGGGTTCTGTGTGATATATATATGTGATGGTTGATATATATATGAAATGCTTGTGTCGATGGAATGCAAAAAACAAAAAAAAAATTAAAATTTCTGCCTCTTTGCCGAGGGCAATGACCAAGGCCCTCGGCAAAGACTCATTGAAAAATTCGAACCCAGGTTCTTTGAGGGCGGGAGGCCCTCGGCAAAGACTTTTAAAAAATAAATAAAATTTCTTTGCCGAGGGCTCATGAGAAGCCCTCGGCAAAGATTTTTTTAAAAAGGATAATTCTTTGCCGAGGGTCATGGTTGGATTGCCCTCGGCAAAGATTTTTGGAAAAAAAACATTTCTTTGCCGAGGGCCATGGTTGGAGGCCCTCGGCAAAGAGTTTTCAAAAAAAATAAAATAATTCTTTGCCGAGGGCCATGGTTGGAGGCCCTCGGCAAAGATTTTTCAAAAAAAATAAATAATAATTCTTTGCCGAGGGCCATGGTTGGGGGCCCTCGGCAAAGACTCCGTCCGAGGCGCCGGCGCCGTGACGGCTGCTTTTCTTTGCCGAGTGCCGGTCCAGCCCTCGGCAAAGGCTTTGCCGAGTGCCCGATAAAGGGCCCTCGGCAAAGACCCTCTTCGCCGACTCAAAATTCCCCGAGAGCTCTTTGCCGAGGGCGGCCCTCGGCAAAGCCTTTGCCGAGGGTTAATGGGCCTTTGCCTAGGGCTTGAGGCCCTCGGCAAAGAGGTCGTCTCCAGTAGTGTTACCCTAATGTCGTGATGGATGACAACCTTCTCCAACTTCTCGTGGAGGTAGCGCGGAGGTAGAGTATGTTATGAATATTGTATGTATATTTACAAGGTTCAATGGGCAATATATATAGCGAGTACAAAGAGAGTATTACAATAGAACATGCCATATACAAATAAGAAAATACAAAAGGCATATAATGATTCCTATTCTAACACCCCCTCTAAAACTCATGGTGGATCACACATACTAAGTTTGTAAAGAATATAAAAATGTTGTACCCTAGTGTTTGGCTTCGTGAAGAAGTTAGTAATCTGTAACTCTGAAGGTACAAAATGTAAAGCAAATACTCCCTCCTACACCGGTGAGCAAGTATATAAAGCATCCACAACAATGTGGTTGGTGAGCTCATGCTTCACTTGGTCATAGGCAATACTGATAGCACATATACTATCAGACAAAAGAGTCGTAGGTCCCATCACAAGCACTCCAAAATCTGCAAGTAGTCACGTCAACCAAGTAACCTCTGCTGTCACTGCTGCCATAGCTATCAACTCAGCCTATGCACTCGAACGGGAAACTGCAGTCAGCTTCTTTGTCTTTTAGGCAATCAGGGAGGAGCTAAAAAACATAGTAAGTAGAAAAAGAACGACGATCATAAGGATCACTAGCCCAGGTTGCATCGGAGTACGTCTGAAGCTGTAGTGAGGTGGAGCTAGGGAAAAACAAACGATGAAAGATAGTTCCACGCAAGTAGTGAAGAATACGAAGAAGGTGACTGTAGTGAAAATGGGTAGGACAAGCTATGAACTGACTTAAGATATGAACAACATAAGCAATATCAAGATGAGTGCTCGCAACATACACCAAACTCCCAACAAGATGGCTATATCGAGTAGGATCCTTAAGAAGATCACTATCAGTGGCACGAAGCTGTAGGGATAGCTCTACGGGAGTCTCAGCAGTGCGAGTGTTAATCAGACCAGACCAATCAAGAAGATTCTGGACATACTTATGTTGGGAGAGGTAGTAGACCTCAGGGTAGTTAGAATCGTTATCCTACTCTTAGAGTTTTACGATTCTACGAACCCACGACAGCCTGTTCATCCAAATCGCACCGTGAATCGAAATCAGGTAGAATTGTGGTAGAGTCGCGATCCAAAGAGTAGAATCGTGTAGAATTTTATAGTAGAATCGTGGTAGAGTCGTTTGGGCATAAAAAATTGCATTTTTTTTAGAGGCCAGTGTTTGTTGTTATTTTGTTTGAGCAAAATTTATTGATATTAATTTCTAAGAATGAAACTATAAATAAAAAAGGAGCATGCAAAATATTATATCAGTGTGGTAATGCTAGTACAAATATCTATATTATGACATGAGCAATCTTGAGCTTGATAATGATAAGTTATTTTTATTCATAGAATATGTCTAGCTACTTTTAGGGAACATTCAAGTGTTGCAATTAGATATTCATTTACAAAAGTTGTAAATATTTATCATGTAATTGTAATAAACTAGTCATGGTCATTGATTGTTCTCCTATAGGTCAGAACTATACCACCCATCATGTCAGTACCATTATACTTTTATGTTGTGCGATAAAAAAGTGCTTTGTCCCTTTTTTCGGCTATAAGTAAGTGGTAAACTATATCACCTATCATGTCAGTACCATTATACTTTTATGTTGTGCGATAAAAAAGTGCTTTGTCCCTTTTTCAGTTATAAGTAAGTGGTAAACCATATAAGAATCATACAAACTTATAGTATAGATGTTAAATATGTGTATTTTTATAATTCCGTAGAATCGACGATTTTACGATTCGATCCTACCAGAGGCAAATCGATCCAACTTAGGATCTCGACTCTGACTACCTTGGTAGCCATCGGGCATGGAAGAGACCACAATCCCAAAAAAGTACATAAGAGAACCAAGATCAGTCATCAAAAACTGCTCACTGAGATACTTCTTCACATATGTGATGAACGAGGAATCATCGCCAGTGATGAGCATATCATCAACATACAAAAGAAGTAGTGTCCTACTCCGAGATGAGACATGGACAAAAAGAGTTGTATCGTGGGAGCTGACAATGAAACCGACAGAAGTAATCACTGAGGTAAAACACGCAAACCAGGCACGAGGAGCCTGTTTGAGGCTATAAAGAGCTCGATTTAAAACGATGACGTGTCCATTGGGAATGTAATACCTGTGGTGGTCGATGTAGACCTCATGTAAAACACCATTAAGAAAAGTATTCTTAACATCCAGCTGAGAGATAGACCATCGGCGAACAGAAGCAACCGCAACAAGAGTGTGAATAATAGTTATATGGGCAACAGGGGTAAAAGTCTCATCATAGTTACGACCATACTCTTGCTAAAAGTTGCGAGCCACATGACAAGCCTTGTAGCGATTGATAGTACCATCAGACTGGGTCTTAATCTTGTACACCCACTTGCACGTGATAGGACGAGCATGCGTAGGTGTCGGTACAATATCCCAAGTCTCCGTACGTCGAAGAGCATCAAGCTCCCCTACCATAGTGAGCTGCCACTTAGAATGAGGAGCAGCCTCACTATAAGAGCTAGGCTTAGTGACAGAGAGAGCATGAGCTATCGGAGCAAATCCAAGACGATCAGGAGGTAGAAGGGATGTCCAGTCACGAAGGACGTAACGGGAAGCATCATTAAGAGGATTAGATGTGGGTGTCGGCATGATACCAGGAGAGGAGACTGGTGAAGGATGAGGATGCTTGGAGTAGTGAATACCAGATAAACGAGACGGTGGTGATGCAGGAAAAGAGGTGGTGCTGTAGGAGGCAGCACTGGAGGCAGAGGTACGGAAGGAACCACTAGAGATAGACCAGGGGAAGACTGTGATAGCAGAGAAATAGGTGAAGAGTCAGAAAAAGAACCATGAAATCGACTCAACGGTGGAAACATGATAAGCAGCCGAATCTCGATAGAAGAAAGGTCGAGATTCGTCAAAGACAACGTCTTTGGAAATCCTGATCCATCGAGCAGAAGGATCATAGCAGCGATAACCCTTAAGCTCAGAACTATAACCAAGAAGCATACTCAACTGATTGAGCCGATAGTTTGGTGCGCTCACGAGGCTGTAGCTAAACAAAACAAGTACAACAAAAAAATACAAAGTGAGTGTACTGGGGGCTCAAGAGTAGAGACGCTCTATAGGATTGACACCCTTAAGAGCAGTGAAAGACTGTATATTGATGAGATATATAGTCGTAGAAACAGCCTCAGCCCAGAACTGTGGTAGAACATGAGAGGCAAAGAGAAGATTGCGAACAGTCTCAATCAGATGATGATATTTCTCAACAACCCCATTCTGAGCATGGACACCAGGAGAAGAAGATTGCTAAGGAGTGCCCTGCTCAGAAAGAAACTGTTTAAAAGCGCCAGAGCAGTCCTCGCCAGCAGAATCATAGCGAAAAGTACGGATGAAAGAATCAAACTAAGTACGAACTATCGTTGCAAAGCAACGATAGATCGCAAGAAACTGACAATGATTAGACATAGGGAAAATCCATGTAAAACGAGAATAATCATCAATGAAGATCACATAAAATTTATGCCCGCGTTTAGAGATAATAGGCGGAGATCCCCATACATCTGAATGAACTAAGTCAAAAGGACGAGAAGACAAGGACTCACTAGAATGATAAAGAAGTTGTAGTTGCTTGCCCAGCTTAAAACCCTAACAAAACATTGCCGTATCAATAGTAACACGTCCAATAACATCCTGACGAGCTAATAAAGAATGGCGAGACCCACAAGTGACCTAGACGATGATGTCACTACGCAAAAACTCCAGAGGTGGTGGCAGCAGTGGCGTTGGAGGTAGACGTAGAGGTGATAGAAGTAACTGAAGTAGATAGAAGGTGGAGACGGTCAAGGGTGTAGAGATACCGACGATCCCAACGGGGCCGACCAGTCCCAAGGATCGTCCCTGTCTGTCGGTCTTGGACGAAACAAGAGTGAGAGTCAAAACCAACCTTACAGCCGAGATCGGTAAGCTGACCCACCGAAAGAAGCTACATGGTAAGCTGGGGAATGTGGGAAGCAACTAGAACAAAAAAAATCAGTGGACAAAGAGTACCCTGACAATTGACAGACAGAGGAGTACCGTCAGCTGTCTAAACAGAGATAGGAAAAACAGGAGGTCCTAATGAAGCAGAGATGTGGAGTCCGATGTCATCTGGAAAGAAGCACCAGAATCTAGAACCCAAGAAGTACATAGAGGAGACGTCTGAGCTAGAATAGCAGAACTTCTTGAGCTATGAGAGAGCTGCTGAAGTAGAGCCTGGCAGAACTGCTGAACAGAGTTACCTCGCTAGGTCCTGACGTGCTCCTTGTTCTGCTTTTTTCGCATTGTATAACTCTGGTAGTCGTGCCCGAAGTTCATGCAATAATTGCAATGAACCCTAGTTGGTGCAAAAACAGGAGTAGAAATAGACATATGAGGAGGGATTGTAGTCAAAGTAGAAGCCGCTGGTGTAGTCGAAGAAGAAGGGGTAACAAGTACAGCCGGAATAACTGTGCTGCTAACCCGCGACGAAACTCCTCAGCATGAATCGTTGAAAGAGCCTCAGTGATTGTCTGCCTACTTGGCGGCCTCATCTTCTGTAGGAGTTGCAAAAGTAGGTTGTCTGGGAGGAGGTTGAAATGGTGATGGCGGACAAGGTCGAGCACCGGTGACATGTCCCCAAAGGCAGAGACCATCGAGCGTGATCTCTATGAGTGAAGACTATAACATGTGGTTCGTCTCATGAAGCTTTGTTCCCGAGAAAGGGATCGCAGCTGATGGAACGGAAGACATCGATAGGCGGCGGTGGACGGTGCGGTGACCAAGGCAACAAAGTCTAACAAGCGGCGCTGGATGGCGCGGTGGCTAGATCGGTGTTCTTTTTTTTATTTCTGTTTTTTTAGGCTGGGTCGGCTCACACTAAAAACCGGCCTGCGAAGGCCAAACAGGGGAGCACGCGCACTCGTAGGGGGGAAGCTAGGGTTCCCCTGCTAGCGGGCGGGCGCCCGAAAGGGACGGCGGGCGGCGACTGAGCGGCGACGGCGGTGCAGGGGTGTCGGCGCTCGCTACTCGGCGGTCGCTCGAATCGGACGGAGGGGTTGGGCCTGTGTCGTCCTCGGATGGACTTGCTCAGGGGCGCCGGGCGTCCAGGCAGAGCAAACGCGACAGATGTGGTAGCGGAAAGAGCTAGGTTAGTGTCCAAGCTCTGATATCATGTTATGAATATTGTGTATATATTCATGAGGACTAGTGGATAATATATATAGGAAGTACAAAAGGAATTTTATACGGGAATATACAATACACAAATAAGGAAATACAAAATGCATATAAGGATTCCTGTTCTAACAGAGGAAACCTGTTGCGATGCCTTTTATGATCCGAAACCTTTGAGCCCAATTTATGTTAGAGGAAACCTGTTGCGATTCCTTTTATGATCCGAAACCTTTGAGCCCAATTTAGTGTGGTCTTATGATCATCACACTACAAATACTTATCAAGGCTACCATTTGACATGTATTCATACACTAAAAGAATTGCCTGCAATAGCCAGGTAACTGAACAAGGTTGCGGTGTCGAATGCGGCCAATGCTGACAACCTCGGAAATGAACTCCTTCATACCTTGCCTCGATTCATGGGACACCCTCTTCACAACAACTTCTAATTTAGATGATGGAAGTCCTCCTTAAACTCTTTCGTGGCATTGTACAAATCCTTGTATGAGAACCGATGCGGCCCAAACTCGACCTCCCAATCTTCTCTTAGCTCAGCATACCTCAATCGCCTCATCACAACTAATAATATGACCACAACACCCGCAACAACTAGGAATGTTGCGCTGGTTATTGGTAGGATGATTTCCAAGAGCCTTGCCTGAGTCTTTGGGCCCTCACGAGGTAGCTTTGGCAGCTTGGCAATATTGATCACTGGAGTGGGTTTGTTCATGCCGAAGCTCCAGCCAAGCACTATTAGATTTAATCTTGTTTTAGTGTTTTGTGGTTTCCAATTCGTAGAAAGGAATCCGTTTCGGTTTTTTCTTTATGCAGTCTGAGTCCAAGTCTTAAATAGAAACCAAGTCCGTATCTATTTCTATGTGCGTGAGTATATAAAGGGTCATGTACTTGATGTAAACCATGGGGAAGAAGCAAGAGTTGAGTTAAGAAAGAAGATTAGAAGAGAAGCAATAAAAATCCCAGAGCTTTGTAGCTCGAGCGTTGTCGGAAGCGTGAAATCTTACTCCGATCGGCTGCTTATGTTTTTGGATTGGCTAACAATTGGTATCAGAGCCTGCACTCGATCCGGCGATGCGTCGATCATCTTCCCACTCACCTACCCGGCCAAGGATGCCCAACAACGTCGGCGAACGCCCGAGGCGGATCCGCAATGCGGCGCGGTGGCGGCGGGGGGAAGTTGTGATCCATCGCGTGGTGAGGGAGTCAGGAGGCTCGGTCGTATACCCGATATTGACGCGAACCAACTATGGAGATTGGTCTCTCGTGATGAGGGTGAATCTACAAGCGCAAGGATTGTGGGAAGCGATCGACCCCGGTAATGGCGACTACCGCGACGACAGGATGGCGTTGTCAGCCATACTCCGAGCCGTTCCGTCGGAGATGCTGTCTACGCTTGCGGTCAAGAACACCGCCAAGGACGCATGGGACACCATCAAGACAATGCGCATGGGCGTCCAACGCGTACGCGAGGCAAAGGCGCAGACGCTACGCAAAGAATTTGATGACATAAAATTCAAGAGCGGCGAGTCGGTGGATGACTTCGCAATGCGGCTCACTTTAGAGGTCTCAGGCATTGTTGATCTCACCGGCCAAGATCATAGCGGGATCCAGGGATGGCACGCGGTTGGCGCAGGAGGCATAGCAAAGCGAGCCTCTGGGGTGCAGACAAAGACGCAGAAGGCGCCGCAGGCACTCAAGGGGACGATAAGTCCCACGCGCATGCAGTTGCTGCTGGAGGAACCAGCGGCTCGGGTCAAGCCCATGGGCCCCATCGGCATGCAGGCGCAGCAGGAGGGAGAGGCAGTGTAGCCTCAGCTGAGATGTACGCGGAAAAGAGGGCAGACTTGGTCCAAGAGAGAGGAGCGAGAGGCTCAGGTAATGGCGAAGTCCAGGTGGTCGTGGGAGCAGGTGCTCCAGGCAAAGCGGCCGTGGGAGCAGGTGCTCCAACCCAAGTGGGCATGCAAGGAAGGATGAGTTCAGTCCAGGGGCGACACGCGGTAAGCGTTGGTTTGTGCATGGCTCAGGATGCAGCAAGCACAGACGGTAGAGCAGTATCAGCCTATGAAGGAACGACGCACGGGAGTGCAGGTAAAAGAGAAAACTTGGAAGTTCAAATGCGTGCAGGTAAAAGAGAAAACTTGGAAGTTCAAATGCGTAAGAAGATCGGGATGATCAGGATGATAAAACAAGATTAAGGGGGTGATTATTAGATTTAATCTTGTTTTAGTGTTTTGTGGTTTCCAATTCGTAGAAAGGAATCCGTTTCGGTTTTTTCTTTATGCAGTCTGAGTCCAAGTCTTAAATAGAAACCAAGTCCGTATCTATTTCTATGTGCGTGAGTATATAAAGGGTCATGTACTTGATGTAAACCACGGGGAAGAAGCAAGAGTTGAGTTAAGAAAGAAGATTAGAAGAGAAGCAATAAAAATTCCAGAGCTTTGTAGCTCGAGCGTTGTCGGAAGCGTGAAATCTTACTCCGATCGGCTTCTTATGTTTTTGGATTGGCTAACAAGCACATAGTGTCGTGACTCGTGAGTCAGCTGAGCCAGTTGATGGTGAGAAGCCGATGTATGATGGCTCTTGTAGCACAGTTGAGAGGTCACAGTAGGTCGAGATGACTGGCCTGGTAGGTTTCGCCATTGGAGGGGAGCCATGGCCATGCTGATTTTCTTGGCTTCTCCGCTTGTAGTCCACCTACACTTGCATTGCATCACCACAGACAAGACTCATGTTTTGGAAGCTACTATTCCTACCATCATAGTAGCCCGCAGGGTAGGATTCTATAGAGTGGAGGTCATTGATGTCGATGCCTACATGGTGGTCGTTGATGTCTTGGAACTCAATGTTTTGGATGGTGTTGAGCTCAACGGCTACGATATGGTTGCTCAAGTTTCCATTGTTCTGGGAGTTCGTGAATCCCAAGAATTGGCCGGCCAATGCATCTGAGAAGTTTGTGCTTGGGCCAACGATGAAGGCCAAGCCATGTCTGCTCATGATGGGGTAGCTAGAGCGGATGGCAAACACTAAGGCAACTGAGAAAGACTGCACTGAATCATTGCGTGATCTGTGGAAGTGCAATGGATTTGGGTAGAATGCATGCCCTTCGCAATCAATTGTGCCATTGGTTAGCTCAAGGAGTCCGTTTGATGTGACTGTTGCAGTGCTGTCGACGGTGAGGTTAGTAGTACCACTGAAGCCAAGGTACAAGAGTTGGTCATCACCAGTTGTAGTGGAGAATGCAACGTCATGGCCAAAGGAAATGAGGAAGCAAAGGAGGAAGAACTTCATGTGAGATGAGTGTATAACAAGGTACCATTTGGGACCTTTTCTCCTGCAATAACCAAGTAACTGGGCAAGGTTGCGATGTCGGAGGCGGCCAATACTGACAATCTCGGCGATAAACTCCTTTATTCCCTGCTTTGACTCGTGGGACACCCTCTTCACAGCAACCTCCAATTTAGAGACTGCAAGGACTCCTTTATACACCTTCCCAAATCCTCCTTGGTCAAGTAGATTCTTATTCTTAAATCCGTCTGTAGCATGGAACAAATCCTTGTATGAGAAGCGGTGTGGCCCAAACTCATCTTCCCAATCTTCATGTAGCTCAGCGTACCTCATTCGCCTCCGTACGAATAGAATGGTAGCTGCTCCGATAAGGAGGATGGCTGTGGCAGTGGCAGTGGCTATTGGAAGGACGACCTCCAGAACCATAGACCGGGGTTTTGGGCCAACACGAGGTAGCTTTGGCAACTTGGTGACGTCGATGGCCGGAGTTGGACGGTTTATTCCCAAGCTCCAGCCAAGCACACAAGTACCTTTAGAGAATTTTTCCAATATATCTTCGAGGTAAGTATTTTTTTTAAGATTAAGACATGATTCACTAGTTTTATTTTGAATAGCCCTAGTATGCCTACTCTTATGGAAAGCTACTTCAAGTTTAAGAGCTTCACATGAAGCACAGGTAGCAGAATCAATTATATCCTTAAACTTAGCATACTTAGCTCTAACTACCTCTACTATGTCTTTTACTTCATGTGCACGTTCAATGCAGAAAGAGCAAAGGCTAGAATCAACATTACTAGAAGCAACCAAATTGCTAGATTCTAAGCATTTTTCACAAGGAGCAGATTTAACTTCAATTAGCTCAGTTCTAGCATTTTCAAGTTGGTGCAAAGCAACATCATGAGCAGTTTGTAATTTTACAAGTTCAGAATGTAACGCATGGCAGGATGAACATTCATCATCATTAAGACTCTTAACATTCACAAGTTCTAATCTCAGATTATCAATTTGTGACTCTAAATCCTTATTCCTAGCTATGGTAAATTCTAAAGTTTCATCCTGACTAATTAGTTGCTCATACATGGTATCACATCTAGCAAATAGAATGTCATAGGAGGGAGGTACCTCATTGATGTTATCGACGTCGACGGAGTTGGCCATGAAGCACATGCCGATGAGGTACTTGGCTTTCCCTTTCTTCTTGTCGGACCTTCTCCCCCTTGTCCTCTTCGCTCCCGGAGTCCACATCGCTCATGGATTGCTCTTCAAAAGCGACAAGAACCCGGTGAGCGGCCTTCATAAGCTTGGCAGCATCAAACTTGGGCTTGTTCCCATGAGGCTTCCTCCAAGCCGCCTTCACCTCCTTGTGGTTGCCCTTCCCTTTCAGCTTGGGGCAATTTAACCGAATATGGTTGAGCTCTCCACACTCATAGCAAGTCACAGGGCCGCCTCTCTTTTTGTTTCTCACATTGTTATAGGCTTGTGCGAACTTTCTGACTAGAAGGGCTAATTCAGTCTCAGAGATACTCTCAAGTTCCTCTTCATGGATAGCAGATAAACAAGCAAGAGAAAATCCAAAAGAAGACTCGGAAAAACCATCAGAAGATTTCTGGAGAGCGTCTGTTACCAAAACCATGTTCTCCCTCTTGGGACGATCTACTCTCTTGATCTCATGAGTCTTGAGCTTGCTATATAGCAACTCCAAAGTGAGAGTAGAAAGATTGACATTCTCCTCAATGGCGGTAGCCTTCATCTCCCACTCCTTGGTGTTGATTATAGCCAAGAGGTGGGTGGCATTCTCAGATTGAGAATACTCAATATCAACCGCTCTCAATTGGTTGAGCACCTTGTTGAAGCGAGTAAAGACGTCAACGATGCTCTCTCTAGGACGCATCTCGAATTTGTTATATTCTCGCTTAAAGACCGTCTAACGCACTTGCCTGATTTGGGACGAACCCTCATGGTAGGTTTCGAGGGTGCCCTAAATCTCGTGCGCGGTCTCAAGGTGACAGATCCTATCGTACTCTTATCTACCAAGTCCGGCATACAGAAGGTTATTTGCCTTATGGTTGTTAGCCAAAAAGGGCTGCTGAAACCGGCGTAGCAACCTCGGGCAAAACGAACGGAGCTCTAACAACCTCCCATATAGCTTGTCCTTCGCTCTGAATGTAGACACGCATGCGATTCTTTCAATAGGTATAGTCGAGTCCATCAAAGACATGCGGCTTCGTGGAGTACTTCTCCATCGCCAAGTTCAGTGTCCGATTAAGATCAAGATTGAACTAACCGGGCTCTGATACCACTTGTTGGACCGAAACGTCGACAAAAGGGGGGGGGGGTGAATAGGAGCACGATCTCTTTTTCACAAAGATCGGATTCAACACGATTTTCACTCCGATAGCTATCAGAGCTATGAAGATCAATATACAAGCACAGCAGAAGACTTGTATTGAATCCAATCAAAACCCCGGAGAAAAACAACCAAAATCAACCAAATCTCGATTTTCAAGTGTTGGGCGGTCTAACCTCTATATCAATGGCGGTCTGACCGGTCACCTTGAGTGGTCTGACTGGTCACCTTGGGCGGTCTGACCTCCAGCCTGATAAATAGTAAAATCAGCTCAAAAATAAAGTTGTAAATAGGTCTAACTTTTGATCTACAACTCCAAACTTGATGAAACTGGGAACACACCTTCTCTAGGATATCAGGAACCTATTCCAATCAAAGATCATGAAGACCTTTGGCAAAGTTCTGACCTTTTTTCGTTTGAGTGAAGGATGGTTCAAAACTGAGTCAAAACGAAAACTAGATCCAAAAACTTGCTCGTAGGTTAGAGATGATCAAGATGATCCTAGATGAGTTCTCACATGTCACAACAAGCAAGATTAGGGGTAGAAACCAAAAGAAAACCTGAGAATCAAAGAAAGCCCCAAAATCACAAAATAGAGAGCAAGAACGAAAAGAGACTCATCTCAAGAGAACTTGCATAGATTGATTTTTGATTGTTGGTGGTTTACAGCCACTCCATCATGCAGGACAAAACTCAATACATGAGCACGTAATCAATCTCATCTCAAGAATCCTAACCTCTCCACTCTCTAATCTCAAAAGCAAACTAGGGTTTCAAAATAAGCAAAAGGATCAAGGAGGTGCTACAGCACCCTCCTATATTTATAGTGGAGGTTAACCTTCTAGAAGAGTTTTCTATTGGGCACCCGTTAAGTCCACACACAAACGGGTTTAACTCAGGCGCGCATTTTAAACCGTCGTCTTCATCTTCTTTTGACCTAAACCGCTTCTACTTACGTCGTCTTGTGCCGCGGTTTAGCCAAAAGCAATCAAGGTGGTATTTTAGTGATATTACCAAAATACCCCTTCTTGATCCTTCTCCAAAGACCAAGTCCAATCTTCATGAAGCAATCCAATGCTTCGCCACGTGTAGGTTGATCAACGGCTCTCATCAAGTCGGGAAGTCTCTCCCATCCGGCTCCCACCGAAACCACCATGGTACTTGCACCGACCCCCGCGCCGCATGATGCAACCCGTCGCACCGAACTTCTCGTTCGGTCATTCTTGTCCATTTTGCGCCATGCTTGAATCCATAGACTTCATCCAGCATCGTCGATCGTTATGAACCTCGGCTCTCCAAGCCTAGTCCCGATCATCCTCGCTGTTGACCGTCGTTGACCTCCAAGCAACCTGCACAACAATAGACCAAGAAATCGATTCCGGGAACAAGTTCTTCGCAACTTGACCCACGTTAGTCAAAATATGCATCACGCAACATATATGCACTGAAACTCATGAACTTGACCTAACCAACAAACGTCGCCGCCAAGATGACGACGATCAAGTGAAAATCGGTCAGGCAAGGCCGGTCAGACCGCCACTTAAGGGCCGGTCTGACCGCCCCTTGGCCGGTCAGACTGCCCAGCTAGGGACTTAGCCAATTTTCGACCCTTGAAATCCGAAACCTCTCCGAAAATTTCAAATGAATAGATCTTTTAATTGGAAGCTCCAAAAATTATGAGACCAAGTGTATGAGACCCCCCTCTCTTGCCTGCACCTTCTATTTTTGGCCTAGCTCCAAACTCAACCAAATAAATTGATCGGCGGACCACCGCCCATGCTGGGCCGGATCGCCATCGATCGGCCATCGGTCGGGCCGCCGGGCCCGACCGCCAGAGACTCGACAAAGACGTAAATTTTGCCAAAAACGCGTGATTCGACAAACCTTCAAAGTCATTGCCAATTGTAACATCATCCTAAGATCATGAGCATATCCCCATGATATCCACACTCATTCAACCATATACATCCGTATATACAAGGGCCAAAGGTCACTTGCCCTTTCACCTCTAGTTGTAAAAGGTGTCTATGTCATTTTGCTAAGTAAACAAGATTCATATATTTCAAATGATTCAAAATCAAATGAGTTTCGAAGACCATCTTTATAGAGCTTCATCATGCGCTTCTCATTTATATGACCTAAGTGATAATTCTAAATAAAAGTGAGATTCAAATCATTAGGTCGAAGTCTCTTAGCATTAATGTTATAGACATGCACATCCTTAAGATTCAAAACATATAATCCATTCATCAATGGAGCATGGCCATAAAGTATATATTCAAAGTAAATTGAAAAATAATTGTTCTTTATTCTGAACTCATAATCTCCTGCTCCTAAACAAGGAGAAATACTATTTTTGCTTAGGGCAGGAACATAATAACAATTATTTAATTTCATAACTAATCCTGATGGTAAAACTAATAATAAAGTGCTAATAGCTAATGCAACAACTCTTACTCTATTGCCCATGCAAAGATAAACCTTGCCTCTTGCCAAACTTCGACTCCCTATCAGTCTTTGAATCGAATTGCAAATATGAGCAACCGATCTAGTCTCAAATACCCAAGAACATGTAGGATAAGTGGCGTGATTAATTTCTATAACATTTATACCTTAATTGGAAGTTTTACTTCCTTTGTTCTTTTTCTTCTCTGCAAAGTACTTGTTACAATTCTTCTTCTAATGCCCAATCTCATGACAATGCTAGCATTCTATATTAGGCTTAGAACCCAGCTTGAACTTCTTAGGCTTAGCTTTGAGACTCTCGATCTCATTTCGAGTCTTTTCTTTTCATTTTTTCCTTTCCTCAAGACTTATCCTTCTTCTTGAAGCTAGCAGTTTTTTGAACCATCATCACATGATTAAAACTTTTCTTGATACTCTCTTCAACACCTTTAAGCATGCCATTCAACTTGGTCATTGATTTCTCCATGATATTCATATGAAAATTAAATATGTCAGGCTCAAGGCTCACAAGAAGTGATTGGAGAATCAAATCAGCAGCAACTCTTGGCTAAGGGGAAAACTAAGTTTTTCCAAGCTCTCAATGTGACTAATCATCTTGATCACATGAGGACTGAATGGGCTACCTTCTGATAGCCTACAAGGAAACAATGCCTTGGAAGTATTGTACCTCTCTGCCCTTGCTTGATCCTGAAACATAACTTTCAGACCCACAATCATATTGTAAGCGTCTGTGGTCTGATATTGCTTCTGAAGCTCAGAGTTCATAGTGCAAGCATAAGGTAGTGTACATCAACTGTGTCATTGCAATGCTTCTCATAAGAATTCTTTCAGTACGAGTAGCATTGGCATTCGTTTCCTCGGGATAAGGATCCTCTAGAACATATTCATTCTTTTCTTGTTTGAGAACAATTCTTAGATTACGAAACCAGTCAATGAAATTTGTTCCATTCGTCTTTTCTTTCTCAAGAATAGATCGCAAGTTAAAGGTAGGTATGGAGGAAGTATTAGGTGCCATGATGTACAACAGAAAATATGTATATGCAAAAAAAACAACACTATGTTTATGTAAGATCTTCTATTAAACACTTTAATAAAAGATACTCGCACTATATGTTCTAAACCAAGTTTCCCTCTAACTTCATATAGTGGGTTCAAGATCCATGTACCATTAAGTCCTAGTGAGCTTTGACATCACTGCTAGAAACCTAGTGATTTAGGTAAGCAATCTCGTGTCAGTCATATCTCATATGACTCTTGTTTGTTGGATGACATCTCTATACCCTGGCAACCAATATTATGCCCCAAGGCACAAAACTGTTTTGATAGCATTGTCAAGTTAAACTAATACTATGCATGTGGGTGTCTGACATCCATCTCGTTTTATTAAGTTACTTAATGACACCCTACTATGGTAGACCTACCAATTAACGATCAAAATCGTGATAGGCGCAGCAATTAGAAAGACGTCAAATTTACTTAATTTTTCTTGAGAGATACTACTCTATCATGTTAAAACATCTAAGGGAACACATCTAGTGCAAATGGGTAATTGAGTGCTAAGGTGCAAATGACATCTTGATCGTTGGATCTGGATTGAACATCCAAGATTAATGCGGGCTCCCACCCCCCAAACTATTTAATCACCTTGCATGCTCCCACCTTCAATGCGCCTTCATTAATGCGTCTGCATGCTCCCACATCCAATGTCCTACATTAAACACCCTTCATGATCCAACGGTCGAGATTGATATTTGCACCTTAGCACTCAATTACCCATTTGCACTAGATATGTTCCCAACATCTAATTATAAAACATAATTAATAGCATAACAGGAACAAAATAAACATTCACAGATAGTTATATTAAACTGTGAAATAATATGACCCTTAACATGACAATCTCCATCACCATGCTTCTTGTCCACTAAGTCATCATGCTTGAAATCATCACATTCATCAACTAAACAATTACTCCTAAAAACTAGTGATGAATTACATATGATAATATCAAGTATCACATATCGGCACGCAGACTGTTATACAATAATATGTGGCTCGATGGCTATAACACAGCATGTCACGCAGGCCATAAAAAATCAATGCATACATCACATACACAATGGGCTATACTATTTACATCAATCCCTGCAAAAGGTGTTATGCATAAAATCCAATTCTATCAGGTGGCATGAACACATAATACTATATAACGCGATAACGATTACCTAGCACATTGCGGCATACTCCGATGTCAGAATTCCGACCGGTAGGAGTATCATGCAATGCTATCGTAAGCAAGTGTAGTATATCATATGGTTCTATCGACTCATACCTCTCGCAAACCCATCTACTAACGTCGAAAATCGATTGATTTTATCAACCAGTGCCCAAATCGCTCCATCCATATGAACCGATCTAGGTTACCAGACCAGATCAGTAATAGATCCAATCTACTATTGCCACATATCAAGTATATGTGATCGATCTAGATCAAAGACTACGTAAGATGGCTCTGATACCACTGTTGGGATACGGATGGGCTACACTAGCTAGCAATTCAAAAAATTCTACTACGTAAATCAAGAAGCCAAACAAGTAAGAGATCATAGATCGTTACTATTGGACCGAAACGACGACTAGAGGGGGGTGAATAGGAGCACGATCTCTTTTTCACCAACATCAGATTCAACACGATTTTTACTCCAATAGCTATGAGAACTATGAAGATCAATATACAAGCATAGCGGAAGACTTGTATTGAATCCAATCAAAGCCCCGAAGCAAAACAACCAAAAACCATAAAAACTCAATCTGCTATAAGATGGGCGGTCTGACCTCTCAGATTGGTCGGTTAACTTTTACATGGGGCGGTCTGACCTCTCAGATGGACGGTCTGACCTCTAGCCTGATGAACAGTAAAATCAGCCCCAAAAACGAAGTTGCAAATAGGTCTAACTTTTGATTTACAACTCCAAACTCGATGAAACTTGGAACACACATTCTCTAGGATGTCAGGAACCTATTCCAATCAAAGACCGTGAAGATCCCTGGAAAAGTTCTCACCTTTTTCCGTTTAAGTGAAGGATGGTTCAAAACCGAGTCAAAACAAAAACTAGATCAAAAAACTTGCTCGTGGGTGAGAGATGATCAAGATGATCCTAGATGAGTTTTCACATATCACAACAAGCAAGATTGGGGGCAGAAACCAAAAGAAAACTTGAGAATCAAAGACGGCCCCAAAATCACAAAATAGAGAGCAAGAACGAAAAGATACTCATCTCAAGAAAACTTGCATAGATTGATTTGTGATTATTACTGGTTTACAACCACTTCAATATGGAGGACAAAACTCAATACATGAGCACACAATCAATCTTCTTTTCAAGAATCCTAACCTCTCCACTCCCTGATCTCAAAAACAAAACTAGGGTTTTCAAATAAGCAAAAGGATTAAGGAGGTGCACATCATCCTCCTATATTTATAGTGGAGGCTAACCTTCCAGAAGAGTTCCTATTGGGCACCCGTTAAGCCCACACACAAATGGGTTTAACTCATGCACACATTTTAAAGCGTCGTCTTCATCTTCTCTTGACCTAAACCGCTTCTCCTTGCGCTGCCTTGCGCCATGGTTTAGCTAAAGCAATCAAGGCGGTATTTTAGTGATATTACCAAAATACCCCTTCTCGATCCTTCTCCAAAGACCGAGTCCAATCTTCATGAAGAAGTTCCATGCTTCGCCATGTGTAGGTTGATCAACGACTCTCATCATGTCGGGTGACACCGAAAGAGGGAAGAAGGGTTGGTGGCGAACTAACGGAACTGTGGCTGGCGACTAGGGTTCTTGATTGCAGCGGCCCCGATGCACAAACTTGTTTCTTTTTATCCTACCGGTTAATGGGAGGGAGTTTTGAGGCGAGGGCATGGTGGCCACGTCATCCCGATTCTTTTCCCTCGCCGGATCCCGCGCGTCGCCCGTTACTGGCCGCACGATTTTTTTTCTTTGCGTGCCCGTTTGCTTTTCTCGTCGCTGTGCATTTATTGCTTCGGCTCCTCTCTGGCCCATTGGCGTGGCCCACCTCCTCGCATCCTTGCTTGGCGCGACGCCGTAGGCACCTCCTCCCTGGCCCATCGGTGTAGTTGAACCTACTTCCGACCAGGTAGTCGAAGCCAGTCGTGTAGTCGAACCTCCTTCCGACCAGTTAGTTGAAACCAGTCGTATAGTCGAACCTCCTTACGACTAGGTAGTCGAAACCTCCTTACGACCAGGTAGTCGAAACCACCAAGTAGTCGAACTCCTTCCGACTAGGTTGTTGAAATCACCAAGTAGTCGAAACTCCTTCCGACTAGGTTGTAGAAACCGGTCGTGTAGCCGAACCTCCTTTCGACCAGATAGTCGAAAGCAGTCGTGTAGTCGAACCTCCTTCTGACCAGATAGTCAAAAGCAGTCGTGTAGTTGAACCTCCTTACGACCAGGTAGTCGAGACTACCAGGTAGTTGAGACCAGTCGTGTAGTCGAACCTCCTTACGACCTAGTAGTCGAAATCACCAGGTAGTCGAAACCAGTCGTGTAGTCGAACCTCCTTTCAATTAGGTAGTCGAAACCTCCTCACGATCAGGTAGTCGAAACCAGTCATGTAGTTGAACCTCCTTCCGACCAGGTAGTCGAAACCTCCTTACGATCAGGTAGTCGAAACCACCATGTAGTCGAAAGTAGTCGTGTAGTCGAACCTCCTTCCGACCAGGCAGTCGAAACAAGTCGTGTAGTTGAACCTCCTTCCGACTAGGTAGTCGAAAACTCCTTACGACTAGGTAGTCGAAAACTCCTTACAACTAGGTAGTCGAAACTGCCATGTAGTTGAAACCAGGTGCGTAGTCGAACCTCCTTGCGACTAGGGAATCGAAACCTCTTTACGATCAAGCAGTCGAAACCAGTCGTGTTGTCGAACCTTCTTCCGACCAGGTAGTCAAAACTTCCTTACAACCAAGTAGTCGAAAACACCACGTAGTCGAAACTCCTTATGACTAGGTAGTCGAAACCACCAGGTAGTCAAAAGTAGGCGTGTAGTCGAACCTCCTTCTGACTAGGGAGTCGAAACCTCCTCCTTACGACTAGGGAGTCAAAAGCAGTCGTGTAGTCAAACCCCCTTCCGACCAGGTTGTCGAAACCTCCTGACAACTAGATAGTCGAAACCACCACGTAGTCGAAAGCAGTCGTGTAGTCGGACCTCCTTCCGACCAAGCAGTCAAAACCAATCGTGTAGTCGAACCTCTTTCTGATCAGGTTGTCGAAACCTCCTTACGACCAGGTAGTCGAAACCATCAGTTAATCAAAACCAGGAGTGTAGTAAAACCTCATTCCAACCAGGTAGTCGAAACCTTCTTATGACCAGGTAGTCGAAACCAGTCATGTAGTCGAACCTCTTTCCGACCAAGTAGTCGAAACCAGTCATGTAGTCGAACCTCCTTCCATCCAGATAGTCGAAACCCCCTTACGACCAGGTAGTTGAAACCAGTAGTGTAGTCGAACCTCCTTCTGACTAGGTAATCGAAACCACCTTACGACCAGCTGTCGAAACTAGTCGTGTACTCGAAACTCCTTCCGACTAGCCAGTTGAAACCGGTCGTGTAGTCGAACCTCCTTCCGACGAGCTAGTCGAAACCAGTCGTGTAGTCGAATCTCCTTCTGACTAGGTAGTCGAAACATCCGTTCGACCAGATAGTCGAAACCTCCTTACGACCAGGTAGTCGAAACTTCCTTCAAACCACGTGAAGTCGAAACAACAAAGCTCTTTTGTGTGGTGCTACCTCTGCTGTATTTTTTATTTTTCTATTGTTTGACTTGACACAACCGCAACTTATAAAAGTTTGCTAAAACCAATTCATACATTGACTCGAATAATATAATTCAGATACGAAAAGATTTCTACTCTGTCTTTACTGAAGAGACTTCACTCTTTACTGAACAGACTCCGACTCTAACTTGAATTCGTAATTCTTTACAAATTTTGAAATATCAACTTTGTTAGGATTACCTTCAACGACCGGGTGCGGCTCCTTTTTCGGCACACCAAGGCACGCGCGGGCCTCTAGTAGAGATGATACACAGGCTGGTTCGGAAGCTGTAAGAAGGGCTTGGTTGATCCAGGTGAAGTGTTTTTCTTTCTCTCTTTATCCAACCGGTGGTAAGCCACGAGTCTGCAGAATTGGACTATATTCTCCGAAAGACGCCCAAGACCTACATGGGCTGGTAGGGCCGAACGCGAGATGGGAAAAAAACGCCGAAAACATACATTACCCTTTTCCGTTTCAGCCCTCGTCGCCCGAGCCTCCTCGGCGTCATCGCGCTATCCCCCCTCGCTCGCCTCCGCGGTCTCACCGCTTGCGCTCCGCCGGAGCAGGAGGAACCGCCGGCCGAGGGATCGAGGAGGCGGCAGGCGACGAGCGTTCTCCAAGGCTCCCCGTCCGACTCGGCGCCGGAGGCAGCCTCGACTCCCCCGCCTCTGACCCGGCTCCAGACGGCACTGGACTCCCGCTGAGTAAACTTTGCCTAACTACTAGTTTGTTTGTTTAATTTTGTTTTTGATTCTACAGTTGAGCCTTCTAATTGTAGTTTGTGGTATGCTTGCTAAAGAAAAATGAAATTAAATTAGAGGGATGCAACAACTTTCCGGGTGCTGGTTGTATTCATTTTCAGGGGCTCTCAAGAAACTAGCCGTCTTGGGTATCGCAGCAGTATGTTGGACAATTTGGAAAACTATAAATAATGGTCTTTTTTTAGAAAATTATTCTTGCTGATCCTGTTTATTTCACATTCATTGCTTGCTGTTGTCTCTAAAAAAACTAGCGGAATTACCCGCGCAATTGCGTGGCTAGATATTGAAACATACTATTTTTGTTGTATAACTCTAATACCTTTGAAAATATAGTTAATGGGAACGTATCTAGTGCTAATGGGTAATTGAATGCTAAGCTGCTAATGTCATCTTGATCGTTGGATCTGGATTGAACAGCCAAGATTAATGCGAGCTCCCACCCCCAAACCATTTAATCACCTTGCATATTCCCACCTCTAATGCGCCTTCATTAATGCGTCTGCATGCTCCCACGTCCAATGTCCTACATTAAACACCTTTCGTGATCCAACGGTCAAGATTGATATTAGCACCTTAGCACTCAATTACCCATTAACACTAGATATGTTCCCATAGTTAATATAGCTGTATTTGTTACACAATTATAACAGTTGTAATATCTATATGTGATTAACCGTTATAATCTGGCCCAACCGAAATAAGTGGGAAGGTCTTCTGCTTTTCCTTAATCGTAGAGAGAATTTCTAGGAATTTTGTTTTCTTTTATGATTTAAAGATAATTGTAGGATTTTCCATGCCGAAGGAGGCGGTGCTGCAGGAGGCAGTACCGGAGGTGGAGGTACAGAAGGAACCACTGGAGATAGACCAGGGGAAGACTGTGATAACGGAGAAATAGGTGAAGAGTCAGAAAGAGACAACCATAAAATCGACTCAACGGTGGAAACAGGACAAGGAGCCGAATCTCGATAGAAGAAAGGTCGAGATTCGTTAAAGACAACGTCTTGTGAAATCCTAATCTGTTGAGAAGAAGGATCATCGCAGCGATAACCCTTAAGCTCAGAACTATAACCAAGAAGCATACTCAACTAATTGAGCCGATAGTTTGGTGTGCTCACGAGGCTGCTGCTAAACAAAACAAGTACAACAAAAAACACAAAGGTGAGTGTACTGTGGGCTCAAGAGTAGAGACGCTCTATAGGATTGACACCTTTAAAAGCAGTGGAATACTGCATATTGATGAGATATGCAGCCGTAGAAACAGCCTCATCTTTTGCAGGAGTTGCAAAAGTAAGCTGTCTAGGAGGAGGTTCATGCCGAAGCTCCAGCCAAGCACATAGTGTCGTGAGTCAGCTGAGCCAGCTGATGATGAGAAGCCGATGTATGATGGCTCTTGTAGCACAGTTGAGAGGTCACAGTAGGTCGAGATGAGTGGCCTGGTAGGCTCCGCCATTTGGAGGGGAGCCATGGCCATGCTGATTTTCTTGGCTTCTCCGCTGTAGTCCACCTACACTTGCATTGCATCACCACAGACAAGACTCATGTTTTGGAAGCTACTATTCCTACCATCATAGTAGCCCCGCAGGGTAGGATTCTATAGAGTGGAGGTCATTGATGTCGATGCCTACATGGTTGTCGTTGATGTCTTGGAACTCAATGTTTTGGATGGTGTTGAGCTCAACGGCTTAGATATGGTTGCTCAAGTTTCCATTGTTCTGGGAGTTCGTGAATCCCAAGAATTGGCTGGCCAATGCATCTGAGAAGTTTGTGCTTGGGCCAACGATGAAGGCCAAGCCATGTCTGCTTATGATGGGGTAGCTAGAGCGGATGGCAAACATTAAGGCAACTGAGAAAGACTGCACTGAATCATTGCGTGATCTGCGGAAGTGCAATGGATTTGGGTAGAATGCAATAATGCATGCCCTTTGCAATCAATTGTGCCATTGGTTAGCTCAAGGAGTCCGTTTGATGTGACTGTGGCAGTGCTGTCGACGGTGAGGTTAGTAGTACCACTGAAGCCAAGTTGCAAGAGTTGGTCATCACCAGTTGTAGTGGAGAATGCAAGGTCATGGCCAAAGGAAATGAGGAAGCAAAGGAAGAAGAACTTCATGTGAGATGAGTGTATAACATGTAAAAAAATCAAAGAAGATTCAGGGGTGGAACACTAGTTCATAGGTCAAGCTGTTTTCTTCTTGCAGATAGCAGACTATAAAGCTATTTAAATTAATTTGCTGCGAGGGCAAGTTGCTACCCTATTTTTTCCACATGCATCGTTGTCTGAAAGTTTTGGTACTTTATACTAAGAAAGTGATTTGCTTATTTGTGTTTTCTCAAAAGAAAGATCTCTTGATTTACTGGCATAAAACAAAAAAGTGCAGTCTTCTGTTAAGATGTTTAGCAAAAACTGTGGAGCTGTGATGATCTGTCCGTAGGCCGTAGTAGGTCCTTTTGTTGATGTACGTGGCAGTTCAACTGTTGCTCACTTTTTTGCTTTGTCCCCCGTGTCTGTTCTCACATGCTACTGATGTATTCTGCCTTGTGTTTTCTTTCAATTTGAACCTTGTAGTGTACTTAATGGTTTCCTTTCAGTCAGAAAAGAAGAGAATATCTTAGATTCTCCAAAGTGCATGCTAAGCACCGGAGCTCCCACTGTACCACTAGATGCTGCAAATGTTTTCGGATCATTAGAAAACTGAGTGTAGTCTGCTTCAATCTTACATCTGAAGAATCATTCCGCCCGACCAAATCTGAGTTGCCAGTTGCCACTGCAGTAAGTACTTACCTTAGTTATCTTCACTTTGATATTCGCTGTACGTGACCATACATCAATCCACAAACCTATCTATGGAATTTTTTTAGTAGTATATTAACCAAATTTATCTTCTAGAAATTGTCAAAATACCGTGCTTTACACTTAGACTGCCTGTAGCCACTGCAAATTTGTTACTCTCTGTGGATGTTATGGGGTTATGCTCCTAATCTCAGTGTGATGATATTGGCAATGGTGGCGAGGGTTTATCGAAATGCTCGTTTTTGGAAAATTCAGAAGTTCTATCAGGCGTCAGGCGGTCTGACCGGCCCTGGCCGACGATCTGACCGGCCACCCTTGGCAGTCAGACTGGCCGTGGGTAGGCTCTAGGTGCTAGCGGTTAGACCGGCGATGAGTGGCGGTATGACCGGCCAAATGTTGAACTTTGAATTTGGGGTTAGGCCAAAAATAGAGTGTGTAGGTAGGAGAGAGGATTCTTCTATGTTTGATATCATATTTTTGGAGCTTTGAGTCAAGAGTTGAGTCGTTTTGTGATCCTCTCGGGCTGCTCCCAGGCCACAATGGTCAGACCGCCATCTCTGGCGGTCAGACCGGTCGGCTATGTCAGGTGTTTTGTGGGGTTCTTGTCTCAGGGTTCGTCGATTTTAACACGATACTTCCACTGTGATTGTGTTCTGATCTTCATTGCTTCCATAATTATCGAGTAGAAGAATGAGTTAAAATCGGTCGGAGTCGAAAAAGAGTATAGCTCCTATTCACCCCACTTTAGTCGCCGTTTCAGTCCAACAAGTGGTACCAGAGCTTGATTAGTTCACTCTTGATCTTAACCGGTCACTGAACATGGTAATAGAGAAGTACTCCACTAAGCCACATGTCTTCGATGGGCTCGACTATGCCTATTGGAAGAACCGCATGCGTGTCTACCTTCAGAGCGAATGTTAAGCCATATGAGATGTTGTTCGAGCTCCGCTTGACTTACCCGAGATTGTTACACCGACTTTGGTGGCTCTCTTAGTTAACAACCACAAGGTGAAGAATCTCCTATATGCTGAGCTTGGTAGATAGGAGTATGATAGAATCTGTCACCCTGAAACCGTGTACGAGATTTGGCACACCCTCGAAACTTACCATGGGGGTTCGTTCCAAATCAAGCAAGTCAATAAATTCGAGATGCGTCCTGGAGAGCATCGACGATGTATTCACTTGCTTCAACAAGGTGCCCAATCAGTTGAGAACGGTCGACATCGAGTATTTTTTGTCCAAGAATCCGTGTTTCCCATTCTTTTTTGTTCGTGCTATTTTGCCTAGCGTTTTATAACAATCCCATTGGGCACCTTTCTGAAGTGGAACGGAGCCAGGTGGAAGGCATGGCCTTTGAGTCGGATAGTGCCGTTGTTCAGCTCAAGTAGGCCATTTGGTGTGACCGTGGCCACACCGTGAAGGGTGAGGTTTGCACTGGGGAAGCCGGAGTAGACAAATTGGTCTTCACCGTTGGCAAATGTTGAAAGCTTAAGGCCAAGGAATAAGAGGAGGTGTAGAAGCATAATCAAGAACAGAGGATTCATGTTAGACAGGAGTATTAGCTACCCAATGAAGATGTTGGGACATAAGTGTAACACCCTGACCCAAAATCGGCTCAATGCCCAGCCCACCGTGGGGCGGACCCGCCCACACATAGCACCTCACTTACACTTTCGTCCTCGCTTCGTGTAAAAGGGTTAACCCGGAGGTGCTACGTTTGGATCCAACAGGCATTATATACTACTACAACTCACTTGAGACAAGCAATGTGGGACTAATCCCACCACACAACTCCTCATGGGCCACATGGGCCACGCTATGAGTAGGCCGGGGTATTACACTCACCCCCCCTTAAGGGCTGACGCTCTCGGCAGCATACCGCATACACGGCAAATGCCTGTAACCACCCCTCGGACACGTCCGTGCGTCCCAAAGCCATATATGCCATGCCATGTGTCCACTCCGCCCACATGTGCCATGCGCCATATGCCCGCGCTTCGCTCCCGCACGCGCTGCGTGCAACAAGGTTGATGCTCGATACCATCTCGTAACACCGACCCAAAATCGCTCAATGCCCAAATTTCCGCGTGGGCGGACCGCCACACATAGCACCTCACTTACACTTTCGCCCTCGCCGTGTAAAAGGGTTAACCGGAGGTGCTACGTTTGGATCCAACAGGCATTATATACTACTACAACTCACTTGAGACAAGCAATGTGGGACTAATCCCACCACACAACTCCTCATGGGCCACATGGGCCACGCTATGAGTAGGCCGGGGTATTACAATAAGCTTCACCAATACCGAACTAATTTGAACTATATTCAGCAGTTTATATTTTTGCAGTGAAGCTAGGCAATTTGTTACCTAGTCAGTAGGCTTACTGGGCTCGTCAATGTCCTCCCACGTGTAGCTTTTCCACAGGCATCGTGATCTGGTAGTGTGAATGCATCAAGTAATTAGTACATCAAAAATGAAATTTTTTGTCATGTTTTTTAAGAAGCACCAGCCAAACAATTTGCAGGGCTTTAGAGCATCCAAATTAAGAGTGAAAAATTCAGTTAAACACTTAAATTTATCTATTCCACCAAAAGTAAGCACCGTATATAGCTGTCCAGTAAAAAAGCAATGTTCGAGATTCAGAGGGAGGAGAGACAGATACTTTCTTCTTAACTTTTCTCACCGACTTTTTAGCCGCCTCGAACCGGACTTTTCTTTTTTGTTTTTGATTGGGTAGTCATTATTGGTCCATGGTGGACCAATGTGACCCCTTGTGATTCAATCATTCAACAACACTGGAGAATCTTGATACCTAGTAGCTTTATGTCAAGCAGGTGGCTTGACTAAGGACAGGAACTTGAGCTAGAAGTAAGCATTGGCCATTTAATGTAGAATTGGACTGAAAGGGGCAGACATTATATTGCTCTCTGAAGAGATTGCCTATAGTTTAAGGAACCTGAATGCTCAGGCTAGATGTCATAAGTGTTATGGACGCTTTCTTCGGTCGGAAGTTCACTCGTCGAGCGAAGACCTTGCCGGATGCTACTGCGTCGAATACGGCAACCATGCGTTCGGGTGAAGCTGCAGTGCCAACTGAACCGTAGCAATTACGGACTGGGTGGAGGCATTGTGTGATGGCGATTTCATTACAGATAGCATTAGGAATCTTATGTTAGGAAAATAAAGTACCCCTTCAGGATTGCTAGAAATAGATTAGAGTATCCCTTCCGGATACCTTCAGATTGCTACAGATTGATTGAAGTATTCCTTCCGGATATGCTAGCTGGTCTTTATAAGAAAGGACTGCATTGTATTTGACAGTCAAGTAATACAATTCAGTTTAGTCTCTTCCTCCTCTCTTTACCGAAACATATCTGGTTCTGGCCGGGGACAAGGCCCGACCAGCGATCTCCAGCGAGCCACCATGCTCGCCATATCCACTTCGTTCCCGCCCAGAATCTCGTTTACGTCTTCGTTCTCTCCTGCGACAACAACCCAGGTCAAGTCGTAACATAAGTGTTCTGAATGTGACCAAATTAAGTCATGACAAAGTCCTTGACAGGGATATCGAACGAATGAAACCGTGCAATGTAATCCTGCTTTGATGCTTGTATGTGATCTTCTCTGTTCAGGTTTGATCAGAATTACCCGTAGGGCCTACCAGATGAAAATGAAGTTTACATAAGGCAGATGAATCTAAAGATGGAAGTTAATTCCTTGACTGTTGCTGCTGCACTCAAATTCCCTTGGGTCCCATTGAGAGTGAATTTCAGTTGATCTTTGGCTATTGCATTAAATTACATGGAACCTTGCATGTCCTTGTTATATATACAAGCTGTAAAATTAGCTTGGTAAATTTAGGATATTTGCACTAGAAATGTAGTGTTCTTTTGCCAACTAGTGGCTAACTGGTTATTTAATTGTTCAGTGATATGACTCATATGAGTCATTTTTCATATTTTGTACGATTGATGGAGGTGACGGCAGGGAGATTAATCTTAAGATTTTACATATTAATGTTATGCTGGGCCTTAAGAAAAGTAATGGGCTGAGTTGGGCAGGAAATGGCTGGACTTCAGTTGAGCCCTCTTTTCCTTGTCTTTTTCTAATTCTGAGGGAGATTTTTCAGATGTAAACATCTTGCAGCATTGGAACTATGTTTATGTCTTGGGGAGAGATATATTCTTCATCACACAGAGGTAGGTCTAATATAATATTCTGGAACTAGCAGGCAGCATGGATGCAATCGTGCATGCCCACTGAAGTACACCCACACTCCAGATTGATGTCTTTCAGACATTCAGCATCTCAGAATACATGCACTCTTGTCTTGATTCTTCCATGGGAGCTAGAAGAGAAAGAAGCAATTGTTTTCAATAATGCTGAGAGAGCAGCAATGAATTAACTTCACCTGGTGATCATAGGTACTGCTCTAATGCCATAAAGTTAACTGCTTATTCTGTCTTTTGTTCTAGCGAAACCTGATTAATTCTCTTCAATGGCAGCATCTGAATGTACATCCATTCTGACTTCTGAGCATCATCCGGTGGCACATGCCATGCATTCCCCAGCTGGAGAATCGGAGAATCCAGGTGCGGACTACTCTCTTTAAGATTGGGCTACCTCTTTATACTGTAGCATTAACGACAATTGCGTTTGGTTGTACTTTGTACTGAGTTAGTGAACCGAATGTTATTCAAGAATCTGAACCCCAACACTACAAAACTGATATTTAGTACATATAAGATTATAAGTTACCTAGTAGTCCTTGAATTTCAAACAAGTTGTTGTAGACACGAACTAGGGTTGGTATTACCAGCGAAGGCATGAGTCCAGACTTGGTGCGGCACATAAGAGTACAGGAGGAAGAGTAGTAGAGTCCAGGAGTAATAGATACAGTTTAAGAGTAGAGTTCATATTAGAGATATGAATTTGTATTAGCGAAGGAGTCTATTAGGTGGTCGGTTTGTCCAGTTGGGCCCTCCCTATTTAAGGGACGCCATTATATCTAAGTAACAAAAAACAATAAAGTTATTCTCTTCTCATCTCTCTTCTGTTCCGATCCCTCTAATCCTCTGCCTACCTCGTTACCTTCCGTTGCTGGCCACGGCGCCCACACACAGGCAAGCGTACTTGTCCACTGGTGAATCATCCATCCCTACAACCTTTGGAGCAGGATCACATCACAAGTACAAGCAGAAACTCTACACTATTTTACCAAATCCAACGGAAGAACCCTTACAAAAAAGAAGTGTGTCTGTTCAAACTAAGAACTGAGGAGAAAAAGAGACTTGGTAGATCAAATAAGTGACACTAGAGTTTTTTTCTCTCTTCAGAGTCTTTGAAGTAAATATTGTGACAGTAGAATTAAGAATTACAATGGCCTCCCATAATTTAATTAGGCCTACTAGATACAATATGTTCATATGGCCCTGGAATCCCATCTGTCTATTTCATCTTCCGCTCGAGAGACTGGACGACGACATGCCATTGCTGCCAGCAGTGGAAGGCAGTGATGTGTACTGGTCGAAACCTTCGTTCTTCATCAGGGCCAACATGCTATAACTTAAGTTTGTGGGCATCAACTCCGGGAGTGGCATGTCACCGTTGAGGTATTGTATGACTTGCCGCATACTGGGCCTTGCATTGCAAAATGGATGTGCACACAGCAATCCCAGCTTTAACACTAGACATACCTCATCAACGCTGTAGTCTTCTTGTAACCTCCTATCCAGTGTGTTTGTGAGTGATCCTTTGTGCCAATGCTGGACAACCCAATCAACTAGCATCCCTGAAGTATCCTGTGCATGATTGTTGATAGGCCTCTGCCCGCAGGTTACCTCAAGAATGAAAATACCAAATGCATACACATCTGTTAGAGGTGTTGCCTTACCAGTGCGCACCAGCTCTGGAGCTAGGTATCCCATGGTACCAACCACACGTGTTGTTTGTGGGTCAGTGCCATGGTCATACAAGTTTGCAAGGCCAAAGTCACCTAGGCGTCCATTCATTTCACTATCAAGGAGTACATTGCTTGCTTTGATGTCTCGGTGGATGACAACTTTCTCCCACCTCTCGTGGAGGTAGAATAAGCCAGATGCAACACCTTTGATGATTTGAAACCTTTGAGACCAGTCCAGCGTGGGCTTGTCCTCTTCACAATGTAAATACTTGTCAAGACTACCATTTGGCATGTAGTCATATACCAATAAGAGCTCACCTTTTCTCCTGCAATAACCAAGTAACTGGGCAAGGTTGCGATGTCGGAGGCGGCCAATACTGACAATCTCGGCGATAAACTCCTTTATTCCCTGCTTTGACTCGTGGGACACCCTCTTCACAGCAACCTCCAATTTAGAGACTGCAAGGACTCCTTTATACACCTTCCCAAATCCTCCTTGGCCAAGTAGATTCTTATTCTTAAATCCGTCTGTAGCATTGAACAAATCCTTGTATGAGAAGCGGTGTGGCCCAAACTCATCTTCCCAATCTTCATGTAGCTCAGCGTACCTCATTCGCCTCCGTACGAATAGAATGGTAGCTGCTCCGACGAGGAGGATGGCAGTGGCAGTGGCTATTGGAAGGACGACCTCCAGAACCATAGACCGGGGTTTTGGGCCAACACGAGGTAGCTTTGGCAACTTGGTGACATCGATGGCCGGAGCAGGACGGTTTATTCCCAAGCTCCAGCCAAGCACACAATACAGTGAGTTGATTGGACCAGTTGAAGCCGAGAAGCCGACATAGGAGGGTTCTTCTAGCACTGTTGAGAGGTTGTAGGTAGCTGAGACTAGTGGCCTCAACGGCTTGGCTACCCTGAGGGGAGCCAAGGTCACACTGATCTGTGTGGTCTCTCCATCGTAGTCCACCCACACTTGCGTTTCCTTGCGGCTAACGAGGGACAAGTTATTGAAAACACCATTCTTGTCATCATAGAAACCAGCTGGTTGGGATCGAACCGAGGTGAGACTATCGATGTTGATACCAATGTGGTTGTCATCGATGTCCTGAAACTCGGTGTTTTGGCTACTATCAAGCTCGACTGCAAATATGTGGTTGCTTGCTTTGCCATCACTTGTTTTGTTGAGGAGGCCCAAGTATTGTGAGTGCTGTGCACCTGAGAAATCCTTGCTTGGAGCGATCAGGAAAGTCATGCCGTCAGTACATTTATCAGAGTAGACAGGGACCATGCCAAACACAAAGGTGATTGAGAAGGACTGCACCGTCCCATTGGGTGACCTGCGGAATTTCCATGGAGCTGGGTGGAATGCATGGCCTTTGATATGAACCGTGCGATTGGTCAGCTCAAGTACCCCATCTTGTGTAACCGTGGCTGCACCGTCGAGGGTGAGGTCATTGCCGGAGAAGCCAGTGTAGACAAATTGGCCCTCGCCGGTGGCGGTGGTGCAGGATGTAAGGTTTAGGGCCAGGGAGAGGAGGAAGGTTAGAAGGAAGGATAGATGCTTCATGCTACGTCTGCAGCTGTAACAGCTCAACAAGATGCAGAAATGAAGTGTTTTCGTAGAACATCAGAGGTTGTTTCTGTTGTCAGTCTACTCTGCGGTCTGGAATTTATTTGCAACGAGGGCAACTCTTAGCCACGCTTGAGTCATGACTCCAGTGCATGAATGAGTCGTGTGTGTAGTTTTCCATATCATTGCCCAAGTGTTACTAGTTCATTACATGAATGCGATTGCTTTGTTATTAGTACTATATGTTGTTTGTTGGGGTATCAAACAACCAACACACACACACACACACACACACACACACACACACACACACACGCATATATGTTAATTATTCTTGCACCAAAAATGTTACAATTCGGCCGTCCAAACAAAAGTAAACTTGAAACAATGCTATGAATTGCTCTCTACTCAAGGGAAAACTGTGAATTTCTGGGTATAAACAAAAAAAATTGGTGAACGACCTGCAGGTATTGTTTAGCAAGCTAATTTCATATCAGTTAACTGCAGAGAATTTTTTTTTTGATGGAATCAATTATCCCTCTGTTTTTGGAGGAGACTTTCAATGCAACTTTCTTGTCAGCCAGCAATCCCCTACCAAGGGGATGCGGATCCTCTGCAGTAGCAGAGCAAAGTCACCAACTGCACGCTTTTTAGGTCGTTGGATTGAGACCGGACGGTCTGAATCACACCTGAAGATAAATTGCTACCTACTAAATATCACGCGATAAATAAGCAATTTAGGACCCACCAAATCTGGACCATCGGTTGATTCATCCGATGGCTCCGGACTGCCCCAACAGCACCCTACGGTGCCCCTCTGATTTTGCTCTGTTACGGCAGACGTCCGATAGGGATGCAGATATCCCTAGGTGATTCTACAGTAGCAGATCAGTTACCAAAGCATCCATTCGTTTTCATTAGAACATTTGCTATGCCTCAGTGATGTATCAGCCATGGGACTGGGGACTCACTCAGACTCAATGGAGTCAGTTTCCTCCTTTGTTCAACAATCTCTTTCTTGAATGGATCTGATCCTCCCCTACAGTCAAGGTATGAAAAACTAAAGTAATTTACTTCTTGAATGTCTCCATCACTGCCGGCCGGTCAGGCTCTCTTTGTTCCATGCACTTCGTCAAAATTGTGTGAGTAGAGGTGGCTAAGATTGTAGTAGTTGGTTTCCTTTTGGAGTTTCTTTTTATATTGAAGCCGGCGGTCAGGAAGACGACCCGTGGTTCACGGTGTTGGAAAAGTCTACCCCATCGAAATCAGGGTTCATCATTCAACCATCGGATCACAGGGTGGAGAAGAGGGAGCGATGAAAATGACAAAAAACTATAGAAAAAAAGGTGACAAGTCAAGTCTCGAAAGCAAGGATCTTTTCCCATGAGAGTTGATAATATACTGATAGAGGGAATTCAAGGGGTGCTCTTCTCACATTGGTTCTGATGACATGGGTGCTTGATGCTGTGTGTTTTTTAGTGTTTGGACCAGCTGAGTGCCATTATTGAGGTATGGTCATGACAGGCCGTGCTCGATTGATTTAGGTTGCCGGCTGGTTGCAACTGCGATTGATATACCAGCTCCAATAGTTCTTTTGTTTTTTCTCCGCTTGAGAGTGATATATACCTCGTCCAATACTTATCGTGCATGTGGCCTCCCTGGGATATGGAGTTGATTTGACTAACTAGTTAATTTACACCCGCAAAAATATAAGTGAAATATTTGGTACTTAAATCGGACATATATAGTTTCAACCTTCATGTTTATATTCATTTTTTGCTGGGGGGAGAGAAGAAAAGGGCAAGATTTCATATTTATAGCAAACTTTACAGCCCTCTTGGCAAAACGCCTGGCCTTTTTTTTTCCGTGTTCGCCCGTGAGATTTCCCTATTTTCTCATTTTGCATGGGAAAACTACCAAAATGGCGCGTAGAGGGCGATGATGTGGGTCAGCCGCTTAGTCGCCTCTTCGTGTGCTCGTGGCACAATACTCAACATTTTCCCCTTGTTTGCCCATGTGATTTCCCCCTTTTCATGTTTAACGCGAGACAACTGCCCGAAACTAATTATATCACTGTTGGAGCTTCTAGCTACTAACCACTAGTATCAAGGTTCTAGCTGTCAAGGTTTCAAGGATAGGACTCAAGCTGTCCAACTGGCTCAACTATCTGAGACTCCTAACTGCTCCCGGTTTCTAAAATTTATTCTTTTGAAATTAAAACCAAAATCTATCATGTGAAAACGCACTTTACCTGCCTTTGACCATGGGCACGGCTATTTGAATAGTTTTACACTCTACAGAGGTGTACAGCTTGACCCACATGAGATAATCAACTTATACTGTCCACTCACACACTTCCGAATGTGTGCGACTAATCGATTATTACAAGAACTTTACAATACTTTATTGTCACATTAGCTCACCCGATGAGCTTTACCCCAAGTCATGGACGACTTTTACCATCGACCCGGAGCTCACCGTTGTGGGGGATAACCTGCTTATACAAGTATGTTCCTTACCATCACCCGGCGCAAACCCTGACAAACATGAAAGTTCCTTACCATGCTGTGCGACTTAAGATATGGAAGTACGGTTATCATAATCAAGAGATCACCTACCAACTACAACCGAGAGCTTAATGCTTGGACTCGGTAAATTAGTTGGCCATGTCCTTCCCATTTAGGACATGTGGTTGTACGGTATTGCTCAGTTTGGACAGTCATAAGCATCGATCCTTAATATGACTTGGTCGGAACTTTACATAATACAAGTTCTCGTGCTCTAGCTGTACCCGCCTAGACTTACCACCCGCCCAAGTCCAAACAGATTTTTATCATTTTATTTTATTTTGAAAACCAACGACAATACCTATTGCCATAAATTTCTCAAACTGATTTGCATAAAAGGTAATAATAATTCCCACCCTAAATGTTGATCAAGACCGAAAAACAGGTCTAAACAATTCTACCATGTTTAACTATTCCATAATGTTGTATTCAATATTGCGAAATTACTATGCTAGGGTTACAAGGGTATAGAGTACAATTATCATGGAAGGCATTATCAAATTTTAGGCTTAATTAACAAACTACACTAAGAACTTATCATTTTAAGTGAAACAGCAATGCATAATACTTTAAAATTGAAAACAATATTTAAAAATCATAGGTACAAAATGTTCAAAGGAGACTCGCCTTCGTTGACGTTGAAGGTTATCGCTTCCTGTTGGTCCAAACTGGTATCGACGACATCGGACTCTACACGTGCGATTTGAACTAAACAAATAACAGAAAGCAAATAAAAACTAAAAATCATAAAACAAAACATGAAGGTAGATTATGAATTTATAAGAATTTAGGAACAAGAATCGACAGATTTAGAGTTCATATGAAGGAGAACAAACATTCAGAAGTTCAACCTTCACATGAAATGATGAAAAAAAAACTTAAATCTACTATTTTGGCATACTGATTCGGTTGAACTGACTTCAAATAAAAGACCACATGCTACAGATGCTAGTGAAGGAAGGCAAAACACCATGACATGTGGGACCACTAGATTGTGAAATAACAGAGAAGCAATGAAGAATTGGATGGGTCGATAACAAGTGGGTCCAAGAGGTCAGAGACTCAAAGACTCAATCACAGAGACAACACAGAGGGCTTCACAGCATGAAAACAGAGCAGGCTTAGAGCTCACGTCCATGGCGGTGGCGCCGGTGAGGTAAGTGTAGGGGTGGCAGGAACTAGCAAAATGGATTCCCAGGAGCGAGGCAATTTTAAGGGTGGTGGTGGCGTCGCCGACGGAGGTCCGGTGCAGCAGCGGCGCACCAAATGGCAGACGACGGTGAGGAGATGGTGGCGCTGGCAAACCAACGGTGCTCCGGAGAAAGGGAATGGAGCACGGGGTAGAACGTGATGATGCAATGCCGGTGGTGTGGTCGGAGTTGGTGGGGAGTGGTCGACAGCGCTGAGAACAGACAAGAAAGGAGCTTCGGTCGGCGAGAGGAAAACCTCGATTCTAGCTAGGAGGAGAGATGAGAGGGGATGAAACTCCGGAGATGGGTGGAGGAGACCGAGGGGCACCTCGTGACGCGGGTGGCACGACAAAAAGATGGCTGGAGAGGGAGTTTGAGGGAGGAGGAGGATGGACATTTTTGGGGAAGAACAAGGAAGCTTGCGGCAAGGAGCTCTGGGGAAAAATGGAGGGAGCATGAGGTGTACGCGGACCTGGGGAATGTGATGGCACAATCAGTTCGGCCAGGGAAGGTCCATGGTGGTGTGCCCATGGCGGCCATTGTCGGCGACAAGGAGCTCATGGTGGTGACATACTCCAGCGATGGGAAAAACAAAATTGAGGTGGGTGATGGGAAGAGGATTACTGAGATCACGACGTGACACGGTTGGTTTCATCGGAGGATCGCCAGAGAAGAAGATCAAAGCGGCGTCGTCTTGGCTAGACTTGGAGAAGATGACGGGTGGCGTCGCGTGTTCCGGACAAACGAAGAGGAGTTAGGCGATGGGGCTTGGTGCGAATCGAAAAGGGGAGGTGTGCCCGGACATGGACATTCCTTACCATCGCCCGGCGCAAGCCCCGACAGATATGGAAGTTCCTTACCATGCTACATGACCCAAGATATGGAAGTACGGTTCCCATATTTTGCACCTCTCAAGATATAGAAGTACGATTACCATAATCAAGAGATCACCTACCAACTACACAGCATGCGAGCTTAATGCTTGGACTCAGTAAATTTGTTGGTCAGGTCCTTCCTATTTAGGACATGTGTTGTACGGTATTGCATAGTTTGGACAGTCACAAGCATCGGTCCTTAATATGACTTGGGTGGAACTTTACACAATACAAGTTCTCGTGCTCTAACTGCACCCGCCTGAACTTACCACCCGCCCAAGTCTAAATAGATTTTCATTACTTTATTTTGAAAATCAACAACAATACCTATTGCCAGACATTTCTCATGCTGAATTGCATAAAAGTTAATAATAATTCCCACCCAAAAGGTTGATCAAGACCGAAAATCAGGACTAAGCAATTCTACCGCGTTTAACTATTCCACAATGTTGTATTCAATATTACAGAATTACTATGCTAGGGTTACAAGGGTATATGGTACAATTATCAAGGAAGACATTAGCAAATTTTAGGCTTAACTAACAAACTACACTAAGAACTTATCATTTTAAGTGAAATAGCAATGCATAATACTTTCAAATTGAAAACAATATTTAAAAAACATAGGTACAAAATGTTCAAAGGAGACTCGACTTTGTTGATGTTGGAGATTATCGCTTCTGTTGGTCCAAATTGGTATCGACGACGTTGGACTCTACACACACGATTCGAACTAAATAAATAACATAAAGCAAATAAAAACTAAAAATTATAAATCAAATACTAGAAGGTAGATTATGAATTTATAAGAATTTAGGAACAAAAATCGATATAATTTGGAGTTCGTATGAAGGAGAACGAACATCCGAAAGTTCAACCTTCACATGAAATGATGAAAAAAAACTTAAATATACTATTATGGAATACTGATTCAGTTGGACTGACTTCAAACAAAAGACCACATGTTACAGATGCTGGTGAAGGAATGCAAAACACCATGACCCTGTGGGACCACTTGATTGTGAAATAACATAGAAGTAATATAGTATTGGAAGGGTCAATAACAAGTGGGTCCAAGAGGTCACAGACTCAAAGACTTAATCATAGAGATAACACAGAGGGCTTCACAACATGACAACAGAGCAGGCTTAGAGCCCATGGCCATGGCGATGGTGCTGGTTAGGTAAGTGGAGGGGTGGCCGGGGAACTAGCAAAATGGATTCCTAGGAGCGAAGTGGTTCTAAGAGTGGTGGTGGCGTCGTCGGCGGAGGTCTGGTGCGGTGGCGGCGTGCAAAACGGCGACGATGGTAGCGGGGAGATGGTGGTGTCGGCAAAACTACGGTGCTCCAGAGAAAGGGAATGGAGCACGGGGTAGAACGCGATGATGCGATGCCGGTGGTGGGGTCGAAGTTGGCGGCGAGTGGTCGATGGCCCCAGGAACGAACAAGAAAGGAGCTTCGGCCAGTGGGAGGAAAACCTCGATTCTGGCAAGGAGAGGGGACAAGGGATGAAACTCCAGGGATGGGAGGAGGAGACCGAGGGGCACCTCGTGACAGGGGTGGCACGGCAAAAAATGGCTGGAGTGGTCAAGCACAGCAGCGCTGCCGGCCATCTCTTCTCAATTTCTTCCATCTAGTGCTATATAAAGCCGCTCCTCCACGTCATAATCTTTGCATCTTCCATCTCCCCCAAAACTCTAAGGCGCTGCCCCGGTCTCGTCATCGTTGCACCACAATTCATTGAAGAATTGCCGGCCACCGAAGCTCCTTTCTCGCTGAAATTCATCGCCAACAGTGCATCTCCTCCTGTGTTGTCTTCGCCCTTGGAACCGCAAAGCGACGTTCTACGTCGTGACGCCATCCCTTTCACCCGAGGACCCCTACATCGCCGCCGCCACCTTCGCCCTAAAATCGACTGCGGCGCCACTGCCCCTATCTACTTATCCAGTGAGCCTTTTGCCCATCCTTGCACGTCAAAGTGTGTCCCTAGTGCCTCTCATCCGATCCCCTTCCCTGCCTTCTCTCTTCGCCATCGAATTGTCACCGCGACCATCTTCTTTTTCTCTGGTCAAATCGTCCTCGTCGCCGTTCTTGTTGACCTCCGGACCTCCCGAGCCCCTCTCTGTGATCCTCATGCCATCACCAAGCTGGTGCTCCTCTTCGTTTCCATCGGACGTCACCCCATTGCCGAAGTCACCTTGAGCCGAAGGTACCCCGCAGCCCAAGTCACTACCGCCGGTGACCCATTGCTGCTCATACCGAGACACCACCGCCCAGGGTATCCTCAAGCCCTTGGGGTTCCGTTTTGCTGCTCACCGCCACCTCTCTCGCCGCCGTGTGCCCTAGCCACCGCCGTTTTGTTGCCGGTCAAAGCCTCTTTCCTTGCCTCTCTCGGGTTCTCTTCGCCGACATGACATCCACCTTGTGTGCCACCTCACATCCACCGAGCGCAACCTCATCTTTTCTGCCGGCATGTCATCTTGTGTCAGCAGTCCATGTGGCACACCCAAATTCCACCCGAGCCTAAACTAAGTCCACCGTACACAACCCCTATGCCAAGTGGGACCCACATGTCAGCTCAGTTTTCCTTATTTTCTTTTTAACCGAAATTCACTAATGATGTCATGCTGACGTCATAATCTAGAATTTTCTTTTGAAAGGAAATTCTGAAATTTTGATTTTATCATTTCATGTGATTTCAATCTTCCAGAAGCCATATCTTCTTCATCCGAACTCCGATTGAGCCCATAAAAATTTCTAAATTTATCTAAATTCGAGCTTTATTTATCTGAGATTTTTATTTAATTTTTGGAGTTTATTTTCTCTCTATTTTGTATTTATTTGGTTTATTTACTTTGTTGTGATTAGGCGTTGCTACTTCGGAGAATTTGAGCAAGGAGTACATCAAGATCAAGACTAGTACCAGGATCTATTCCAACGTAAGTCGTAGTTCTTTGATTATATTGAACCTATGATTTCAAAAGTATATTGTTTTATACAATTTCATGCTATCTTCATATCAATTGTTTTGGGATTAGCTACCACCTACTTATCATTATGTCTCCATTGAATATTTGAATGTCATGAATCCTTTGTCACATTATAATGGTTAACTTTAGTTGGACATATTTGTATCACCAACATGGGTATCGTATTAATGCTTAGTTAAGCTTAGTTGCGATGGGTTCATCATCACATGTACAAATAATGTTGAATTTAACTTAATGAGATATGCAATCATGGTGGTTAGCCAGTGTTGTTAAAATTTGTGTACCATGATAGGATATGTCATTGGTCTTGGTTGAACAAAATTATTTCCGCTCGGGCGAGCGATCGTGCAGTAAAGGGGGTGCAATTAGCACATTGTGGGATGTGGTAGATTCTCCTGAGTTATTTGTCAAGGACTTAATCTTGTGCGCCATTAAACTAGGTCTTAACTGTACAACCACATGTCTTGTATGAGCGAGACCTAGCTAACTAATTAGCAATATTTTGATTTGGTTCTGTTTCGGTTGTGTTTGGCGTAGGAGGGACCCGGTAGGCTAAAACCTTAGCGAGCAGCACCGAGTCAAAGCAGAGCTTTGTAAAGGCTTTGTGATAATCTTTTAGTCGCACACCTACATAAGTGTGTGAGCGAACATTATACATTGATTATCTCTTGTGGGTAAAGCTGTACAATCTCTGCAGAGTGTAAAACTATTCGAATAGTCGTGTCCGCGGTTATGGACGTGCCTGGGGATTTCACGCGAGAGATAGAGTTTCTTCGTAAAATGTGTCAGAGTGTGAATGAAAAGTTCACTTGATGAATATAATGTTCGTTTGGTGAACGGATAATTCACTCGGTGGTTTGTGTCGATTGGTGAATTGGGAATTCACTTATCAGTGGTTTAGTTGGGAAGTGGATGGGATGTTCACTGATTATTTCAAAGTAATTGTTTACTAATTTACTATTCTTATCAACTATGCATTTCAATCGATTTATTATATTTATCGTTAATACTGCTTTCTGCAAAAGAACCATACAGCTAACCTTTGGCAAACCTTGCATGAATACTATTTGCATACATTTCCCTATGACTTATTGAATACTTTATGTAGCTTTACACCTTTGTTGATCAGTTAAAGAATACCAAGCCGCTCAAGAGTTCTGTTAGAAGAACGACTACAAGGTTTTACGGATTAGGATGCGTTCTCCACTCGATTGCCTGTGGACATGTTGATTGTCCTTTCTAAGACTTTCTGTTCCGCTGCAAGAGTTTATTTGTTTATTTAGCCCTACGTGGCAATTTAAGTAAATGTTGACTATAAGGTCTAGTTATTACTAGTATTTGTTATTTTGGTATCTTTTTAGTTAAATCGAATAAATGGATGATATTTCATTACTATTTTCTGTGTAATCTAGCTACTGATTTGAGACTAGTTCAGAATACACAGAGAGTTCCTGAGATGCATTTTCGGGTCCCGACAGTCGGTTCGGTGGGAAGGTCCAGGTGGTGCTCCCACGACGACCATTATCGTCGACAAGGAGCTCGTGGTGGCGACATACTCCGGCGACGGGAAAGATGAAATTGTGGTGGGGGATGGGAAGAGGATTACCGGGAATACGGCGTGACACGGTTGGTTTCATCGGAGGATCACTGGAGAAGAAGATCAAAGCGGTGTCGTCTTGGCCGAACTTGGAGAAGATGACGGTGACGTCATGTGTTCTAAGCAAATGAAGAGGAGCTAGGCGATGTTGCTTGGGGCGAATCGAAAAGGGGAGTTGGGAACACACGATGCTCACTTTATACTGTGAAAGGCGGTACTCGAATCAACGGAGAACGCCGCGGGAAAAATGGGATAGTTTCGGGTTGTAATTGAATATCGACGGAAAACGAAAAATTGATTGCGATTGGCGAAGGAAACGTGCAATTGATGGAGACATGATGTGGGTGATGATGATGAGGTCGTAACGCCTCAGGCGTAATTGATTTTGGACGTTCAAGTGTGAAGAAATGGGAGAAAGAGGTGGTGGCTGCCATGGATGCAGCTTGGCGCTCGGGCTGGCTTGGGCTGCGCGGCTTGGGGATGGTATAGGGGTGGGGTGGGGCGGCGTGGCCGGGGACGGGGCGGCGCGGTGAGTGGCGGCGCTGGTGGTAAGTTCGGAGGCGGTGTGGCTAGGCTGGGAACAGAGGACAGCCATGGAAGCTCACGACTGACGAAAAAAAGAACCGAACATGCATGTCCGGAGAAGAGAGACGAGGGAGGAGAGAGAAAATAAAAAAATTCAAAAATAAGGTTAATTCTAGAAAAATTCCACAAAAATCATTGGAACCTAAATAGATCGAATAAAATTATTTTAAATTTAATTAAAGTTTATTTTAATCATTTTTTATTTTTCATATTCTAAAATTTCAAATTAAGTTTTAAATTAATTTAATAAAATCCAAATTGTTTCTTTTATTTTTAAAGTTTCAAAAAAAAAAACTCTAAAAATTAGGATATTACACGTCGCACGCTCGTAGCAAAACGCCTGGCCTTTTCCCGTTCGCGCGTGCGATTTCCCTCCTTTTCACGTTTTGTAGTACGCGAAAATTGTTCGAACACCCACCAATTCCGGCAATAAGCATGTACACTGCGCGTAGAGGGCGACGGCGTGGTTCCAGCAGGCCGCTCGGCTAGCATACTCGTTTTCCGCGTTTGTCCGTACGATTTCCCTGTTTTCACGTTTCGCGCACGAACATAGGGCGCATAGAGCCGGCGACAGTGTGGATCCACTCGGACGCTCCTTCACACGCTCGTGGTAATATGCTATGCCTGACCTTTCTCCCGCGTTCTGCGCTTCAAACCTTAAAAGGTGATGCAATACTCAATAGACTATCTCTTATTATTATTATTATTATTTTGATTATTATTTGGGTGGGGGTGGGTACTCAAAACTAAAAATGGTTTACGTTATTGCAAGCTTGTTTAATTATTATTTGGGTTTTGGTCGGTACTTTCTAATCTGGCATTCTATACATGTTCTGATATGGTTCTCGTGCGCATACAGATCAGCGCGTGGTTGAAACACTATTGATCCGATCGGACGGAAATTCGAAGAAAGGGAGCTGCTACGTACTGGAAAGATGTTGCAGATCGATGAGTATAACAACAGCAGTCCAAAATGATCTAAGAAGAGAAGCCAGGGACTGCAAGGAGGACCATTGGGGTAGGATGAACAGCTAGGAAGGTTGTAAATTTTAATGGTGTTTGGTGCAGGATGAAAGGGGCGTATGTTAGTGGCCAGTCCGATGAACAACTAATGGAGAAGGTTCGAGCAGCGTACAAGGAGGAGAGAGGTCACGGGTTCACACTCGACTACCGGTGGCGAGAGGTTCGGAACCAGCCTAAGTGGAATAGGACCTATTGTGAAGAATACAATAGCAAAGGAAAGACGGCGTGTGATTTGGATAACAATATCTTATCATATCCCAAAATGACATAGATGGGGTGCATATTGTTGATTTTAAGTACACCGAGCTTTTGATGGCTGGCACAACCAGGATGAATGACGTGCAAAGGATGGAGCATGGGAGAGCATTGAATTTTTTTTGGTGACATTTTACGTAGCAATAACAATTAATGATGAGTTTACCTATCACTTTCCCATTAAACGTTGTTGCCTTTTTTATTTCAATGATAGTCATGTAATTTTGAACTTCATATTCAATATTAGCATTCCCCTCAAATAGAGAGTATGTGACATTGCACAACCAGATTCCGTGGCATAGTTTGTTAGCAAACAGATCTTTCCGATCGATTAGGGTTGAGTACTTATCTTTAACTTGAAACAATCTACGGACTATGATGTCTTTGATGTTGCACAAGCCACTCATTTTCCTGTAAAAACTCAATTATATTATACTCAGCTACACATCTGTATAATAACGGCATAACGAAGAAGAGCTATTTGGAACTTCTCGCCGCCGCTGCCGTAGCGGAAACAGAAGGTACATAGAGAGAGACTGTGAGGATGGTCATGCAGGTCTCTTCTCAGACTACTCCTCTACTCCTACATATACCGTAGCTACGTTTCGTCATAGGTACCAGATGAGAAGGTCCTTCTTTCTGCACATCGTGCAAATTCTTTGCGAATGGTCTCCATATTTTCAACAAAGAAGAGAGATGCTTTGAATAGACTAGAATTCTCACCTTTGCAAAAATGTACAACAACTATGCAATTGCTGGCATATGGTTGCTCTGCAGATAACCTTGATGATTAATTTTCGGATTGCCGAGAACACCGCGATAGAGTGCTTGGAGTATTTTTGTCAAGGGTGTGATTGAAAATTTTGGTCCACAGTATCTTTGAAGGCCCAATGTTGAAGACATTCAACGATTACTTCTAATGGGGGAGGCTCGTGATTTTCCAAGAATGCTAGGAAGCCTTGATTGCATACACTGCGTATGGAAAAATTGCCCAGTTGCGTGGCAAAGCCAATTTACTCCTGGTGATCAAGGAGTGGCTACCGTCATGCTTGAAGCAGTTGCCTTGCAAGATTTGTGGATACGACATGCTTTTTTTTTTGGTGTTGTTGGCTCAAACAATGATATAAAATGTGCTAAACCAATCGACATTGTTCGCTAATGTGTTGCAAGGGCGAGCTCCTCCGGTTGAATTCACTGTACATGGAAGAAAATATTACATGGTTTACTATCTTATAGATGGAATATATCCCGAATGGCCTGCATCTGTCAAAACAATCCCACTACCTCAAAGTGACAAAGACAAATTATTTGCACAACATCAAGAAGGGGCAAGAAAGGATGTCGAAAGGGCTTTTGGAGTTTTGCAATCTCATTTTCATATTTTGCACCATCCAACTCATTTTTAGTATCGATCAACCCTCGATGATATCATGTATGCTTGTACTGTATTACACAACATGATAGTTGAGGATAAGCGAGATTATGGTACCTGTGGATATCATGGGGATGTGCTCACGATCTTAGGATGATGATACAAATAGCAATAGTATGAGGGTTTGTCAAACACTTGTTTTCAGCAAAATTCAGTAAAATCGGTATTACCACAATAGAGCGGTATTACCGCAGCGCGGTCAGGTGGTCGTAACCTGGTGGTCATAACCCTTTCGATCAGGTGGTCGTAACCCTTTCGACCAGGTGGCCGTAACCTGGTGGCCGTAACTCTTTCGATCAGGTGGTCGTAACCCTTTCGACCAGGTAAAATCGATATGACCGCATTTGAGAAGAGGCACTACCGCACAGCAGTATGACCATATTTTACTTGACGGATTGTTTTTCCCAGAGAATATGTTTTTGGGAGTTTCTTCTTCCCTGAGAATTGGTAAGACCGCAATTGTGGAGCGGTACTACCGCAATGCGGTAGGACCAGAGTTCACTGGTGGTATTATCGGTTTTGCTCTGTTCGCTGGCCAGCTTGGTGGCGATGTTTTTTTGTTAGGTCAATTTCATGGGTTCCATTGCATATGTGTTGCATGATATATGTTTTGACTAACGTGGGTCAAGTTGCGAAGAACTTATTCGCAAAATCAATTTCTTGGTCTATTATTGTGCAGAAAGCTTGGAGGTCAACGACGGTCAACGACAAGGATGATCGGGACTAGGCTTGGAGAGCTGAGGTTCAGAACGATCGAGGATGCCTTGTGAAATCAGCGGAGTCAAGCATGGCGCAAAATGAGCAAGGATGACCGAACGGGAAGTTCGGTGCAACGGGTTGGATCAAGTGGTGCGGGGGTCGGTGCAAGTGTCATAGTGGTTTCGGTGGGAGCCAAATGGGGGAGACTTGCCGACATGAAGAGGCCATTGATCAACCTACACGTGGTGAAGCATGGGGTTGCTTCATGAAGATTGGATTAGGTCTTCGGAGAAAGATCGAGAAGGGGTATTTTGGTAATTTCACCAAAATACCGCTGTGATGGCTTTTGGCTAAACCGCGGTGCAAGATGATGCAAGGAGAGGTGGTTTAGTTCAAATGAAGTTAAAGATTATGAAGAAACGAATTCGGGAAGCCTAGTTCATCATCCGCTTTGAGAAGCGTGCGTGAAGTGCAAACCTATTTGTGTGTGGGCTTAACGGGTTCCTATTTAGGTGTCTTCCTCTAGAAGCTAGCCTCTATAGAAGGGGAGGGTGCTGGTTGTGCACCTCCCAACCCTTGCATTTAGAAAAACCCTAGTTTGTGTTTTTAGAGAGGAGAGGGAAGTGGAGAGGTTAGGTTTCTTGAGAGATAGATTGATTGAGTGCTCAAATGTTGAGCTTTTATCCTCCTTGGTGGAGTGGCTGTAAACCAACTTCAATCTCGAATTAATCCAAGCAAGATTCTTCAAGATGACTATCTTCTTGTTCTTGCTGCTCTCTTGGGTGATTTTGGGTTTTTTTTAATGATTCTTTGGTTTTTCTTTGGTTTCTTGCTGAGATCTTGCTTGCTGTGACATGTGGGAATGCATCTCGATCATCTCGATCATCTCTTACCCACGAGAAAGTTCTAGGATCAAAGGTTGATTTTGGCCCGATTTTGAAGCTACCTTTATTCAAATGGGGAATGGTTGGAACTTTGGCAATCATATTCACAATCATTAATTGGAATAGGTTCCTGACATCCTAGAGAAGGCATGCTTCAAGTTTCGTGAAGTTCGGATCACTGGATCAAAAGTTGTGTTGATTTTGGTTTTGGTTCGTGTTTTACTGTTCATCTGGTAGTTTAGCTAATGTTCATTGGTACTATCGATTTTTCGGTAACACTACTACTGTTCATTAGTACAACTAGTAATGTTCATCAGTGTTGTTCACTAGTGCATTTTTTTCATTTTTGGTTGTTGTGCTACGTGGTTTTGATTTTATTCAATACAAGACATCTGTTGTGCTTGTTTGTTGATCTTCGTAGCTTTCATAGCAATTAGAGAGAAAAATAAGTTGAATCCGATTAAGATAAAAAGTAGGCAGAGCTCCTATTCAACACCCCCCATCCTCTAGTCGTCGTTTTGGTCCAACAACACCAAATATGATTTCTCTTATGACCAGGGATGAACAACCATACCACCTCCAGTAATCCACCATGGGCTTGTTGATGGGTTTGCTAATGTACTTGAAAGAAATGATGCTATCTGTGATAGATCAAAGCATACCCGCCTCAAGAATGACTTAGTTGAGCATATTTGGCAGTGTTTTGGAGGTAGTCAAATCAATAACTAGCAATACTTCATTTTAGTGCTAATGTTGTGTTTACATTTACATAGCAATTTTTCTTTGATGATTTACATAGCAAGTTATGCTACCAATATTTTGATTTTGTAATAAAAATGGTTGGCCTTTGGTGTATGTTTCTCCTATCATTTAGTTAAATAATTTTCAATTCAAAGTCAGTACGTGTTTCAATTATCTGAATGTTGCATTATTTTTAGTTGACCATAGTAGATCTGCTTGATGGGAGTGGCAGCAACTCAATTTGAGCCAAACACATGCACACAGGGAGTGGAGGGGGGAGAAAGAGGGAGAGCACCTCAGATGACTGTAGTTGTGCGTACCGACGAAGCTTGCTGCTGGACGGTGAGGAATCTTGCAGGTATACACCTTTAGTTGGCACTTCGCAGCTCTATGACCAGCAACCATGCGCTGCTGTGACGAGTGGCTATGCGACACAGCCACTTGTTGCAACATGTTGCAACTGTGTGTACCTCTTGTTGTCACCTCACACAGTTGCTCACCGCCGGCACCATCCTACGTGAGACGCTCCAAGTAGTTAAATGTATTGAGTGGATGGAAAAGTCTTACTGTTGATGTTGATAGGAGAGGTTAAAGCAACGAGCCACTGTTGACTAGTGGAGAGGGATCATGCAAAAAATTATTTTTTACTAGAACTAAACATTTGCATTGGGGACTATAGGTGCTTGCATAAGTTTTTAAAGCAATTTAAGCATCTAAAGAGAGGTGTTTTCATTGAAGGTGATAGCTTTTATGCAGATACTTGTTGACATGGCAATATTCTCTCTCTTTAAGCACCCATGAATGAGGTGCTTGCATTGGAGATGCCCTAACGTAATCCTGCTTCAATACATGTAGGCCATTATACGTTAATTAGAGTTTCGAAGGAAGAGGTGTTTTGAAGGGGTCTTTCCTGACTTAAGTCACCTCAGAGAATAGTTTGCTACTAACTTCAAATTGTTGTATGATTGATGCATAGAACTAGGACAAATGATCGAAATGTCGTGTAGAATTTGATAGGCTCCTTGAGTTGAACTATTTTTCTCTGGATTGTCCATACAACACTCAACTGTTTTTTTTTATTCTAGTCAAATTTTGAACTATTGGATCTAGATCTTGTGGATCTAAGCTCTCCCTACCCTTACTATATAAAATTCCTAATGTTGAAGTATACTACCCACTTTCCTCAACGGCTTAATATTTTTGGGTGAATTGGTTGGTGCATGAAAGTCAATACGTAACGGTATCAGAGCCAATATGTCTTGAGTATGAGACTCGAAAAACACATTTTTAAGAAAACAATAATTGTGCTCTAATTCGAGTCCACGTTGTAAGCCTGGTGGAGCCTAGACTAGAGGAAGGGTGTTGAAGTATATTATCATTATTTCTCAACAGCTTAGCTTTTATATGAATTGATTAGTACATAAAACTCAATACGCACCTCCTCCCAACCCCAAACCCTAACCCTAACCCAAGCCGAGGAAACTACACACTTCAATTACTGAGGTAGGCTACTTCTAATCCAATACAACTTCTACCTTGGATGGATCCACTGCGACCCCTCCAGCGGATACAATGTGTCCGAGGAAACTGATCTCATGAAGCCAAAATTCATATTTGTTGTACTTGGCATAAAGCTGATGCTCTTTAAGCTTTTCTAGAACCAAACGCAGATGTTATGAGTTTAGGACTCTAGCACTAGGAGGTTTTCTAGGAGTCTGAAATTTTCCAAAGCAATCTTTACTCTGGGTCTTACTGAAGTAGCAAACAAGGGTCTCCTGGGTAAACTAAGTTCCACGGTTTTCTTTAACTTAGGTGGTTGGCAATTCAGCCTTACAACAAGCTTCTTTGATACAAAAGAGTGCGAAACATACTCATTAGTATTCTTGACACTTCTGTGCGGTCTAGCTACTCCCCATAAAATGAAAGGTGCCCAATAGTACTTGCTTTTGCCTACTCCATTCATGACGAGTCTCACAGCAGCTTGGAAACTTGTTCTTTGCATCCCGGTTGCCTTTGTTAGCAACAGGCGCAGGGAGCAGTCTTTGGGGCAGTGATCTTGTCCTTCGTAGAGAAAGCACGTAACTTTACTCATCGGGCATTCACACGGCCGGTGGTCCTCATCTCAGTTGGGGCAGTTTACACAACATTGGTTTGCCCGATGTCCTTTCTCTCCGCAATGTGTGCATGCTACTTGGTTCACAGGGTAGTCTTCTGATTGATGGTGTTCCTCACAGCTGGGACAGTAGGGAACGAGGCACGTGTAGCAATAGTGCCCATATTGCCCACATGTGAAGCATGCTTCTCTTGCCACTTGTCGTATTGGAGGACATAATTGGGTGACGTGTCCTATCTTGCCAGATTTAGAGCATATAGCATTTGGTGAAGCCTCCGGATCTAGTAATAGAACTTCAGTAGGCACAACTTGTTTCTTGTTGGAGCTCTTGATAAGTTCTCCTTTCCCGAGACTGAGGTTGGTAGCGATGGTATTCCTTGTTGGTTCTTCAAGATTCCGTTGGGGACATCTGGGCACATGGTGTCCTAGGTTGCCGCAATGGAAACATTTGATTTCTTGGCCTTGCTTTCTCTGAGGGTATCTGTTGGCGAAGTGTCCTTTTTCTTTACAGCTGTAGCAGTGAAGTTGTGCTGCCGGGTTGGTTGTTGCAGGTCATCTGGCGGAGCGGGGAGTGGGAAAAATATTCTCACTGGGACGCAGGGTTGGAGTTGGAGCTCTTGGAGGTTGGGCTGCTGACTGCCTGGATGATGAGCTATCACAAAATGCTCCATGCTGGGGTTAGTTGTCTTGTGGCCTCTTTACTACCATCTTCCTTTTGCGACTTGCACCACTTCCTTGGGCTGCTGCTCTCTTTGGTGCCATCTAAGGGAACAATTCATCTTAGAACTAGAGGAGATATATGAGAGTTTACTAGCCCTCTGTAGCACACACACAGAAGAACTTCAAACCAATGAGGAGAAGAATCAAGTACCAAACAAACCTAGAGTGGTTGCACTACATCAAGGGGGTTAGGTGTTACATGACTCCTAAAACATAGCATATAGGCTATGTTAAGCCCCGACACATAATACAAACCACAACACCTACAAAAGAAAGAAAACAGGAGCGCTTGCAACCCCAAAAGACTGCCTAGCTAGCACTACTTACTAACCTAATCTAGCCTGACTACTCCAACACGACGATGAAGATCTCGGGGTCGATCTCTCCTTCCTGGAGGGGCAGAATGTAGCAAAAAGGCGATTCCAGCAGAAGATCGTCGTGCATCCGGCTCAGGCGGGTGCAGGTGAAGCATGTTGCATCTTGGACTGCTTCATCACAGCTGCTCTTGGGATGCTCGGCTCTGAAGGTGTGAGCGATGAACTCGCCCTCTCAGGCATAGAGGAAAACCTCCACGGCCATGACTCTTGGTCCAACATCTGGGTCTTCCGGCCTCTGAAGATAGGCTTGCGGTGGTAGCCCAGGTGCTGCATGAGTTGCCGGAGGATGTCTACGAACTCATTGGTGTTTTCTCCGTGAGAGGAACGTCCCATGGTCTATCGGACGACGGGTAGCCATCTATAATTTTGAAACAAGAGAAGGTCAAAAAACTAAAGGAAGAAAAACACGTAAGTTTAGAACTAAGAGTGATGAGTAACAGCAAATAACTACACTATATTTTGGGCAAACCTTTTATTACTTTTTTTTGTAAATAAGACTCAAGTCCTTACACACGCCCAGTCTAACTAAGACTCCTATAGTCGTATGCTCTAATACCAGCTCTGTCTGATCCGGATTTCAAAAATCCAAATCCTCTGTGAAAATATTGTGCTATTCCCTGGATCAGTAGATAGCACTCACAGATACATCACTAAATCATTTGATACACGATGAAAACTATACCATTCATTATATTACAAAACATCAGAGTCACATAGACCGCATCGGGTCGAGTTTTTGTAACACCCCGTTTTTCAGATAGCAATATCGCCGATTTATTAAAATTCGATTTTCGTTGATTTTCGTTGCCGCTTAAATTTCTAAAATTCTCGAGCTCTCTTTAAAGCTCGGGTTTGTGTTTCAAACCCCTCCTCGAAATTTCAAAGTCCAAATTCAAATTTGGATTCATCATTTTCGGATTCTTGACCCCTCTCAAAAATCTTGCGCTTATTTTGGACCACCCTTTTAAAATCGGCCCACTTATTTTTCTTCCCCCTTCTTCTTTTCTTTCCCCTCCCCGGGCCAGATTTCCTCTCCCGCTCGTTTCTCCGGCCCAAGTGCGCTCCCAATTTTTCGCCCACCACGACACCTTTTCCTCTGTTTTTCCCGGCCCAGCCCACGGCCCATCTCCTTTCTCCTTCTCTCTCCCGTTCCTCTCCCTCTCTCTCCCCCTTATCCCTTTCCCCGTCGCCTCGGCAGGCGCATCTCGCTCCGTCGCCTCGCTCTCCTCTCGCTCCCTCGCCCGCCGCCCGTCCTCCCGCTCTCCCTGACCCGCCGCCTCGCCGAGCTTCTCTTCGCCGCGCCCGGCCTCCGCCTCCCCTCCGTCTCCTCTCGGCCCGGCCACCCGCAAAGCCGCCCCACCTCCCATGCCGCGGACGTCATCCACACCACCGCTCCTCTGCGCCATGCCTGCGCCGCCCCGCCTCGCGTCGCCTCCACCAACCGCCCCACCGCGACGTCGCCCCAATCGCTCCCTGCCACTGCTCCACGGTCGCGTCGCCTTCAGGGGCCCGGCGAGCGCCGCTCCATCCTCGCGCTCGCCCCACCGACGTCATCGCGCCGTCCTCACAAGCATGGGCCGCCACTCCAGCGCCATACCGCGCCCACGCTGCCGCCCATGTCGCCTCGTCGGCTCCTCCACCTCCCTCCTTCCGGCTATAAATAGCCCAGTGCCCTCCACCTCCTCCCGCTTTGCTTCTCCTCCTGGTAAGTACTCCAAGCGAGAGAGCCCAGCCTTCTTCTTCCTCCGTCAAGCCCTGCCTTGCACGCCCAAATCACCGCCTCGGGCCTGGCCCGGTCGCCGTGGCTGAGCGCCACGGCGACGCCGAGCCTCCCAAGAAGAACCGCAGCGCCCGCCTCCTCGGGACCACCGTCCGCGCTCTCTTCCCAGCAGCCTCTGCTCCGCCAACCACCACCCGAGCTCCTCCGCCGCCATTGGCTCGGTAGCTCTCCTCCCTCTCAATACTTGTGTTGGTGCTCCCCTCCTCCGAATGCCATGGGCCAAACCTCATTTCCCCACCGCCAACTCCTCCTTATCACCGCTCCGCCCTAGCTCCACCTTCTTGGCAAGATCTCGTCTGAGTTGCCCTCTGGCCTCCCTCACCACCGGAGGTCGTCAAACCGCCCACATTCCCCCATCTCCTCTGTTCCTTGGCAAGCATCCCATTTTGGTGGCTCCCAGTGCACACACGGCCGCCACTCGCCATCGGCAGCCATCACCCAAAGCTTCCCCTGGCTCCCTGTTTCCCTCCCTGCCTTGCTCTCTCCATGGCCGAAGGCCCCAGGTGTGGTGGCAGTAAGTGTTGTCGACAACGAACTTGAGTATCATTAATCCTTGTAGCTGGCAATTGATCCCCTTGTGTCCTGCTTTTGATTGTGTATTGCTCTGGCAAATGAAGACCGTCGGTGTGAGATATCAGCTAAAATGATGAGATCTGACGATTCAAAACCTGTGATGTATAAGTGGATATTTGAATCATTGTGTTTGTTTTTGGAAAGCAATATATATCATTGACTGGTTTAGTATGTAAGCTGATTTTCGACAATTGAAATTGTGTTGAGTCTGGCAGTGGAAGCTTGTCGACTGTAATCCTTGTGTTTAGTGTTTTGAAACCCTGTTTAGTAATTTAGAAATTTGGTATTGATGCTTGTGTTGATTATTGATTCCATATCGAATTGGTCGGCAGTATTGGTTAATGTCTTTTGCTCATATGTTATTTTGATGACAGTGAACTGTTGTGATTATTGTTTGTATTTAATTCAGTCCCGAGTTTTGTCGGTGATCATTAGTAATTGTCGCTTTGAGTATTATTCAGTAGTAGGCTTTGTTCTGATCTGGCTTGGTATTTGGTGTATTATGTCATTAGTCGCTAGCCGTCATTTGAGTTGTTGTAGATATTGCGATTAATCGTTATTCATATGTTTTCGATTGTCAATTTTCGAATTGTAATTGCTTCCCCAGATCGTTGCGATAGAAATAAGGTTACAACCGATCCAACGATTTAGGAATGTCGCCTTGGATTAATAGAATGTTTTGCTAGTTGTAATTTGATTATTGATTAGTTGTCTGAGATTACTGATCCTCAGTATAAGTGTTTTGGCAGTAAATTGAATTATTAATTGTGATCTTGATTATTAAGGATAGTTTTAATCTTCGGTGCAATATTGTCTATTGGATTTGATAATCAATTGATAATTGTTGGTTAGCGTCTCGTCAGTAGATCAATGATCGTTGGAAGTAATGATATTTGGTGAAAACTGGAAGTATTGATCTGATTGCTTTGTTTGGAAAGGATTTGTGGTTTGGCAATGATTAATAATCTGGCAATTGTATAAGTTGGTGGTTGGATTTGTATAGTTGGTAGTAAGTTAAGTAGCCAGCAATCGAATCGTTGAATATTATCAGGCAGCTGAGTTTGGTATTAAATTTCTATTGGATTTTGTGTCGATCAAGTATTCTAGATTAGTATAGAACCTGTAGTCAAGTTGCCTTGTCGCCTGTATGATAGTCTTGCAGCCTTCCGAATCCGCAGCAGAGCATTCCGGCAAGAGCTACTTCGACCATACCCTCCTTGTATCCTCCCTCCGGGCAGAAGTTCTCTGTCATTCCGCCTTTCGTCCAACTGGACGTTTGACTCTGTCAAACATTCCAGTGTCGCTCAAACCATCCTCTCAAGCCGTCCTTCGCAATCTTTCCGAGGCTCTTGTGTTTTATTTGGTCTCTTGGATTCTTTGTATTTATTTGGTTTTTCAATCGTTATTGCGTAATTAGAAATCGAAGTCCAGAAGAATCGACGGCTCAAGCAGATACAAGACTCAAGCAAAGACGCTGACCAAGAGTTCCAACCTTTGTCTAATCAGGCTTTGAGTAAGATCAAGGCCACGGTAAAATAGCCCAGGCGAGTCAACACTTTGATCATATTGATCCCACATTTTATGCAAATTATATTCTGTTAAAGTATCAAATTGCATGCTTTAATTTTTATGCAAATGTATGTCAAATTCTCTAAGGTAGTTAAATGCCTACTTGTTGATTAATAAATTATTATGCCTTTCCTTGAAAGTTGAACTCCCAAGGATCCTTGTCACCCTAGTAAATATCTGGTAACATACTAGTTATAGGTCGTACTTAAATGCCATGCTAGACTTGTTTAAGTACCGGGGTATTACTACCCCAAATCATCATCCTTTTATCATCATCACTTGTTTTGGGCAGTCATTGGGGAGAATGACTGGAATGGTTGGATAATTTGTTTTATACTCCTCCAAAACTCTAAAATTTGCTAATACCCATCTGGGCGGATGGTAAGCTGGAGGGTAAATGGTTGGGTGCTAATGTAGCCCAGGATATTTTTGTGGAGGGTATGTGGTAAGAACCGCCGGATAATCTTAAGGACTTAATCTGTGATGACCTCTTATTGTAAAACAAGATCTGACCACAAGTCTATAATGGTGTCGACCTGGCTAACTAATTGGTGTCCACCGGTACGAGCTGCACCATTGGAGGGGCTCCCCAATGCCGTGAGCCCAAGAGGCTACGTATTGGGGAATGTAACTTACGGGACCCTAGGCGTAAGTTGCATGGCGCAAGAGGGGGTCTGGGCGTAGTGGTTGTCGGGTCCCACGGGAGCGACACCCTTCAGTGAAACCTTAGCGGGTACAACAAATATCGAGGGATACCTTGTAAAGGCCTTGTGGTAATCTCCCCTTGATTCACATGTCTACGGAAACGTGTGTACATATCAAGCTGATTATCTCTTGTGGGTAAAGATGTACAATCTCTGCAGAGAATAAAAACTGTTCGAACAGCCGTGCCCACGGTCAAGGGCGGGCAGGCGGAGCTCATAAGAGTTAGTTCTATTTCGAAAACTTTTGTGGGTGGGTTGAAAAATGTGCGGGGCTCACCTAGCCCTTGATTTGGATTTTCCTGGGTATTCTTACCCGGTGTTGGTAATAGGTGGGTATGACCACCGTTGAAAAGAAGCATGAGACAGAGTTTCCGATGGAGGGAACCTCTGCTGTTATCAATTATTGCACAATTAATCTCTTTAAAAATGCAATTTGGTCCAAATGCTAAGTGATAGGATTTTTCTAATATCTGTATCTACAAAGGCTGCTTTACGCAAATAAAAGAACCCGAGCCACCCTTGTTACACCTTGCATGTATATTATTGCATCTGTGTGTGTGGGCTCGCGAGCACGGTAGTTGTGCTCATCCTCGCTCTTTTCCCCAAACCCTCAGAAACAGGAACCCTGGAGCTATCAACCACATCAAGGATCCAGAAGTCTGAAGACCCGGGAAATGTTGAAGCGTAGTTTCGTCCTTAGTTGTTCTAGTCTCACCCCAGTCTAGCTGACTTCGTTGGTTCTTGTGTGCCTCCTATATTGTCTGAAGTTTTCGGATAATATCGGGCGTACACGGGTTCCCCAGTCACTTGCCTGCGGTAAGATGTGCCCTCACCTTTTTGCTTCCGTTGTTGCTTCCGCTATCTTTTGTAATGTATTCTTTTGGCCTGTCCGGCCTTTATTGTAAAAATTGACCCAAAGCGGTCTATGTAAACTCTGATGTGTAAATTAATGAATGAAATAAAGTTTGCGCCATGTATGGTTTGATTCAGCAATGTACCTGTGGAGTGCTAGCTACTGATCCAGGGAATAGCACAGTGATTTCACAGAGGATTTGAATTTACAAAATCCGGGTCCGACAGTTTTACAGTAAGTGCCGAACATGACAAATGATCACATTACATAAAAGTGGAAGAGATAGCGGAAGCAAAAGGGGTAGAGCACATCTCTCTACAGGAGAGTGACTGGGAAACCCATGTGTGTCCGATATTAACCAACGACTTGGATGATATTGGGTGCACGCAAGCACCAACGGAGTCAACCAGACTAAGGCGAGTCCTAGTCTAAATGAACTACACTACTCTTTATTATCTTCTAGGCCTCCAACTTCTGGGTCCTCATAGTAGGCATAATCTCCATGATTTTATGCTTCTGAGGGTTTGGGGGAAAGAGCGACGATGAGCACAACTTCTGTGCTCGCGAGCCAACCCACAAAATGCTTCACTACTAAATCTCTTTAAAAAAGGAGATGTAAAATTAACAATATGTACATCCTCGGGGCATCCGATATATTTACCCCAGACTACTGGTGTACAGCGAATGTATCTAAGCCAGCACTGAAGGTATATATCCACGCACCTCATCATCATCTTCCATCTAGTGAGAAGCTAGATACTGAGCCAAAGCTCATCATCATTGGTGAAGGATACGATGGCATTATGGACGAGTCGAACCGGCCTTCATTCTGCATCAAGGCCAGCATGTGAAAGCTGAAATGTTCCGGCAGTAGCTCCGGCAGTGGCGCATCGCCATCGAGGTACTGGATTACTTGTCGCATGCTGGGCCTTACGTTAGGAAATGGGTGCGAGCACAACAGTCCTAGCTTCAGTGCAAGGCATGCCTCGTCAATATCGTATTTGCGTTGGAGCTTGATATCAACCGTATCAAGAAGTGACTCTCTGTGCCAATTCTGAAGCACCCAATCGACCAACACGAGCTGATTGCCCTGTGGGTCTTCCTTGATAGGCTTTTGCCCACAGGTGACCTCAAGAATGAAGACGCCGAAGGCAAACACATCGGTAAGAGTGGTTGCCTTACCTCTGTGTACAAGCTCTGGAGCTAGATATCCTACTGTGCCTACTACATGTGTGGTTTGTGGGTCAGTGCCATGGTCATACAACCTTGCGAGGCCAAAATCTCCAAGTCTTGCATTCATTTCTTTGTCAAGAAGCACATTGTTTGCCTTGACATCACGATGGATGACAACTTTATCCCATTCCTCATGGAGGTAGAGCAAGCCCGAGGCGATGTCTCTGATAATCTGGAACCTTTGCCCCCAATCTAAAGTGGCCTTGCCCTCTTGACCATACAAGTACCTGTCAAGGCTTCCATTTGCCATGTAGTCATACACCAGAAGGAGTTCACCTTTCCGCCTGCAATATCCTAGTAATTGCACAACATTAGGGTGTTGAAGATGGCCTATGCTTACCACTTCGGCGATGAATTCTTTTATGCCCTGCTTGGAGTCGTATGATACCCTCTTTACAGCAACTTCCGATTTAGATGTCGGAAGCACCCCCTTGTATACCCTTCCAAACCCACCTACGCCTATCAAGTGCTTGCTCTTAAATCCTTTGGTGGCATGAAATAAATCCTTGAAAGAGAATCGGTGTGGACCGTACTCAACCTCCCAATCTTCGCGTGTCTCCTTATACCTGAAATGTCTCCTCACGCGTAGAACAACTGCAATGCCAATAGCTAGTACGAGCAATGCAGATGCTATTGGTAGAACGATCTCTAGGAGTTTGGATTGAGGTCTTGGACCAAGGTGAGGTAGTTTTGGTAGCTTGGTTGAGTCGATAATTGGAGCAGGACTATTCATGCCAAAGCTCCAACCAAGAACATAGTGATGCCCTGTGCTTAAGCCTGTTGAGGATGAGAAGCCAAGGTATGCTAGGTCTGTGAGCACTTTTGAGAGGTCATAGGTTGCTGAGAGTAATGGCCTCACAGGTTTTGCCGTACCAAGAGGAGCTAAGGTCACATTGATATGTGTGGCATTTCCATCGTAGTCCACCCAAACTTGGATTGGGCCAGCTCCAATAAGGTTAAGATTTGAGAAAATGGCATTCTTGTCATCGTAGAAGCCAGCATGGTGGGATTGCAGAGAGTTCAGACTGTTGATGTCGATGCCGACGTGGTTGTTGTCAATGTCCTGGAACTCACCGTTTTCGATGGTATCGAGCTCGATCGCGAAGAGGTGGTTGCTCCAACTGCCGTTGTTTGTATCATTGATAAGCCCCAAGAATTGGATTGAATAAGCAGAGGAGAAATCAGTGCTCGGGGCAATGAAGAAGGCGAAGCCATGGCCCCTAATTTCGCCAAATGAAGAGAGGATACCAAACACGAAGGAGACAGAGAAGGATTTCACCGTGCCGTTGGGAGACTGGCGGAAGTGCAGCGGAGCTGGGTGAAATGCGTGGCCTTTGATCCTGAACGTCTCATTGGTCAGCCCGACGAGGCCGGACGACGTGATTCTGGCAGCGCCATCTAGGGTGAGGTTGCTGCCGGTGAAGCCGGTGTAGACGAATTGTTCATGGTCACTACCGGCACTGAGGGCTGAAAGGTTCAGGCTAAAGCCTACGGTTAGGAGCAGGAGGATAGACAAAATAAGCTTCATGCTATTACTAGCCATGGGCATGGCTGTGTCGACTTGTGTTCTGCAGATTATGCAATGTTGTGATTTATCGGTTGCAGGACACCCACTTCCTTGAAGAGTACTACGACCTAGTCTCTGCTGGAGTATCTACAGAACACAAGGAAAATTCCTGGGTAATTTCGGGCCAAGACGTGGAATGGAACCAGCTGGTACTATGCTTGAGTCGGCCTCCGTGACGCCTGCATGCAAGAAGTTTTAAAAACACATCAACATCATCTTTCTGGCGAATACAAATCTTTAAAAAATTGTTGGATGAGTGAAATATGTTGTAACATGTATACTTGAAAAAGTTCGTGAAAAATATTATTATATGTACTGGGAACTATTAAAAAAGAGACAAGCTTGTACACATAAATTTTCAAATATAAGTTGGCCCCGCTTGTTTTTTTAGGTATATGACCATATTTTTTACACAAAATTTTGCAACTGCACATACACAAAGATGTTATACATCCACGACTTTTCAGGGAATTCGTTGAAGTGTTTAAGTGCACAAACCAAAATAGGTGCATATATGCACCTACATATATACATAAAATTAAACACATTCTTGTATGTTTTTTAAAATTCAATTATTACTTGTGTCGTGTTCTCATCGCTTAACTTCTTCCACACAATCGACTGGGAATTTCCCGGGATGGTAATCAAATATAATAAGCCGAGCTCATTGTCGCTTTCCCATCTTGAAAACTGACTGAAACATACGCTTTCATGCTATGGGCCCTACGAAGAGACTATTTGATCGCATGCGAAAAAAGAAAAACACCGCACGTAGAAGTCAAGAAGTTCCTTCTGATCTTTCACTCTCACAAGTTCTATATATGTAACTTTATTTCTACAACTTTGAACATGTTTACTAGGACTTCCTATGATATATACTGATCGTCTCCACTTAAAACCCGTCTTTCACCGTTGCTTTTCTAATTTATGTATCAGCAACAATAAAAAGTGTAATGATATAAAATATTTCTAATGAAAAATCTACTAGTATAATTCTTGTGTGACAAATTGTCGATATCATGGAGATATGCTCATGATCTTAGAATGATAATACAATTGGTAATGGTAGAGAGGGTTTGTCGAAACACTCATTTTCGACAAAATTCAAATGTTGTCAGGTAGTAAGAGGTCAGACCGGCCAGGGCGGTGTTCAGACCGACCTTGCTGGCGGTTTGATCGGCCACCTATGGTGGTCAGACCGGCCCATGTGTAGGCCAAAGGGTCGGCGGTCAGACCGGTCGTAGGCGTCGATCTGATAGGCCATGCTAGCAGTCAGATTGGTCATGATGGGCGGTCTGACCAGCCAAATTTTTTGTTGAATTTCGGGCCGGACCAAAAATAGAGGGTGTAGGCAAGAGAGGATTCTTCTGCACTTGGTCTCATAATTTTTAGAGCGTCAAGCCAAAATTTCTATTCGTTTTAAATTTTCAGAGAGGCTTCAGATTTCGAGAGAAAATCCGACTAAGTCCCTATGTTAGCGGTCAGACTGGCCATGGGTGGTGGTCTGACCAATTTTGCCCTATTCGCTAGCCGGCAAGGCGGCAATGTTTGTGGGGGTTAATTCATAGTTTTTAGTGCATATATGTTGCATGATGTATGTTTTGACTAATGTGGGTTAAGTTACGAATAACTTGTGTCGAGAATCGATTTTTTGGTCTATGGCTATGTAGGAAGTTTGGAGGTCAACGACAGTCAACGGCGATGATGATCGGGACTAAGCTTGGAGTGTTGAGGTCCAGAACTATCGAGAATACCGGGTGAAGTCAGTGGACTAAAGCATGACACAAAATGGACAAGGATGACCGAACAGGAAGTTCGGTACTATGGGTTGCATCAAGCGGCGCTGAGGTCGGTGCACGTGTCATGGTCATTACGGTAGGAGTTGAATGAGAGAGACTTTCTAAAATGAAGAGAGCTGTTGATCAACCTACACATGGCAAAGCATGGGATTACCTGATTAAGATTGGAGTCATTCCTCGAGAAGGATTGTCGAACCCGGATTTTCTAATCCCAAATCCTCTGTGAAAATATTGTGCTATTCACTGGATCAGTAGATAGCACTCAAAGGCACATTGCTGAATCAATTCATACAAGGTGTAATTTAAGACATTTAATATATTACAACTTCAAAGTGACATAGACCACGTCGAGCCAAGTTTTACAAAAAGGCTGGGCAGGCCAAATTGATTACATTACATAAAAGCACAACGTAACTACAGTGGAAGCAAAAGGGGTAGAGCTCATCTCTTCACAAGCAAGAGACTGGGGTAGCCTGTGTACGATGGATATTACCTAAGGGGTTGGACAATATCCGTTGTACGCAAGTACCGAACGAGTCCACTTAGACGGAGGCGAGATCTAGACTATCGACTAAACTACGCTTCATCGTTTTCTTGTTCGTCGACTTCAGTGTCTTCATAGTATACGTAGTCCCCTTGATCCACATCATCTGGAGAGTTTGGGGGAAGAGCAAGAATGAGCAGAACTTCCGTGCTCACGAGCCAACACACAAGATGCAATAGTATACATGCATAACTTAGCAAGGAATGGTTCGGGTTCTTTTATTTGTTAAAACAACATTTTCAATTATCATAATTACAAATTCCTATTACTTAGCATTTTAAACAAATTGCATTTTATTAAAGGGAGTAAGTGCAATATTAAATAACAGTAGAGGTTCCCTCCATCGGAAACTCTACACATGCATCATTTTATTGGAGCTACCTCCGCTCCTCCATACCATGAGCTCGACAGCTCAGGAAAAATCCAACCTCAGGCTAGATGAGCCGACCTGGTTGTCAAATCAACCTCAGGCTAGATGAGTCGACCTAGTTGTCATTCCACCTACAAAGGTTTTTGAAATAGAAATAACTCAAGTTAAGTTCCTATATCCGCCTTTGACCGTAGGCACGACTATTTAAACAGTTTAGACTCTGCAGAGGTCGTACACTGTACCCACAAGAGATAATCATACTCGTTACCCCCATGATTCTATAGTCATGCAGTTGAGCGATCGTCACAGTAACTTTTCGAACTACCTCGCCCTTTTTGTCATCTCACCCCTATGGGCCACACCCATAAGTTGTGCGAGGTTTTCACCTCAACGACTAGCGCAGCTGGCACCGCCACAACGACTAGCGCAGCTGGCAACTTCACCATACTACGGTGTCCCTTTCAAGCCGGAACACATCTTGCCGCTTGCACGCTTCCACACACCGAATTGTAGGATGACATTCAGGGTTTAATAATTTTACTAAGCCAAGTTGCACTTTACAGACTTGCGGTTGTACTTGTTTTACACGGGAGGTCACAACAAAATTAAGTCCTTAATCTATCTGGGCGGTTCATACCACCTACCAACCACTCTCGTGCACGACGGCACCCACTGCTCTTTCCATTCGCCCAGATTTGGTACTAGCAAGTTGTTTAGGGTTTTGGGAGGAAAAGCTAATTATCACAACACGCCAGTCATTTACACCCAATGACTACCCAAAAAAACTTTCATGATTAAAATATGATGATCAAGACATTTATTGTCGCGATAATTAAGCAAGACTAGCATGTCGGTTAGGTAACCTATACTAGTATTTACCACATATTTACTAGGGTGACATGGAATGAGGTATTTAATTTATCAAAGGATGGATAATACTTAATTAATCATCAAATAGGTGTTTAGCTACCTTAAGCTTTAACATACATTTGATTATAGAATTAAAGCATGCAATTTTGATATTTTAAATAAATATAATTTGCATAAAATGTAGGTTCAAAATGATCAAAGTATTGACTCTCCATGGTTAAAGGCGGTAGGGTCTTGGTATTCTTGAACTTGATCAAAGGGAGGTCTCCTGCGTCTTCGAACCCTAATTGGACGAAAGTACCAAAAATGCACAACAATAAAAAGAGCAAATTAATAGAAAACCCATAATAAATGAACTCCAAATTGAACAAGACCAGTGCCATTAGCAAGATCTTGAATTTAGAAAATTTTAGGAACAAATTCCAAAAATTTTCGAGTTATAACGAAGAAGATATGTATTTTTAAGCTTTTCAAATGAATTTTTAATTGAAAAGAAAATCAGAAAAACTGGAAAAACCCTGTGCTAACACGTGGCACGTGAATAGGGCTCGGTCCACCGCACAGTGCGTGGACCGAGTCCATGCGCACCGGCGCACGGGTTCATGGCACAGTGCCCGGTGGGGCCCACATGTCAGGCGCGGTGGAGGATAAGAGGGCGGCAACACGCGCGGCGTGTCGCCTCGCCTTCTCCATTGCGTGGAGAAAGAGAGGGGGAGGGAGAGGGAGAGGGAGAGGGAGAGGAGGGGGTGCACGACGGCGGCGAGAAGAAGGCGGGGCGTCGGCAACGGCGATGAGGAAGACGAGAGGAGGAGGCGGGGTGTGGAGGGGGAGAAGAGGAGGCGCGGGCGGCATTATAGCCGAGGAGGGGGAAGCCGCGGCGCGGGGAGGAGTCAAGGGGTCGGGCGGCCAAAGCCGGGAGCGACAGCGCGCTGGGGAGGAGAAGGGGGGGTCGAATGCGGTGGAGCGGCGACAGAGAGGCGCGCAGTCGTCGGGATGGCGGAGCACACTGCGCGAGGAAGGAGAGGCGGCACGGGCGGCGGTGGCTGGCACAGGTGGAGCAGCAGAGGAGACGGTTGGCCGGGCGGCGCATCGAAGGAGGCGGGCGTGGGTCGGCAGGCACAGGCGCAGGGGAACTGGAGGGGGAGCAGAGAGGGGAGAGGCAGGGCACAGGCTAGGGAGAGTCGGTAGGCAGGCCGGGCTGAGCGGACTGGGAGGGGGAGTGGGCCGGGCTGGGGAAGAACTAGTCCGAGATCGGAGCCCAAAGCCAAGGTACGGATGCACTTCAAATTTGAAATTTTATTTTGTAATTTGAAAGTTGAATTTTAATGCTTTTCGAAAATTCTGTTACAAGGATTGAGAAAGGATATTTTGGTAACTTCACCAAAATATCACCTTGGTGACCTTTGGCTAAACCGCGGCGCAAGACGGTGCAAGAAGAGACAGTTTAGGTCATGTGAAGATAAAGATCACGAAGAAACGGATTCAAGAAGCCCAATTCGTTATCCTCTTTGAGAAATGTGCATAAGTATAGACCCGTTTGTGTATAGGTTTAACGGGTGCCCGTTAGGCTTTTCTCTCTAAACCTAGCATCCACAATAAAAGGGGATCTTCAGATGTGGAGTTCCCAAGTCCTTTCAAGAGAATAACCCTAATTTATGATTTAGGGATTTTGGAGTAGTTGACGCTAGGATTTGTGAGAGATGGATTGAATGTGTGCTCAAGTTTGAACTTTTGTCATCTATGGTGGAGTGGCTGTAAACCAACATCTATCTCTATGATTCTTGTGCCCTCCCATTATCTATAAAATTCATGGAACCTTGACCTTAATCTTCCGGGTCGTCGATTAGACACCCACTCCCTTCAAGAGTACTACGGCCTAGTCTCTGCTGGAGTGTCTACAGAACACAAGGAAAATTCCTGGGTAATTTCGGGCCAGGACGTGGAATGGAACCAGTTGGTAGTATGCTTGAGTTGGCCTCCATGACGCCTCCATGCAAGAAGTTTAACAACACATCAACATCATCTTAGTCGGCATGAGTTTAATTAGTTTTTGAGCTAAGCCTTATAAATAGCTAGCCAATGTACTTTCATTTGCAATTTCAAATAAAATACATTTTTCTGGGGAATACAAATCTTTAAAAATTGTTGGATGTGTGAAATATGTTGTAACATGTGTACTTGAAAAAGTTAGTGAACAATATTATTATATGTACTGCGAACTATTAAAAAAGAGACAAGTTTGTACACAAAAATTTTCTAATATAAGTTGGCCCCGCTTGTTTTTTTAGGTATATGACCATATTTTTTACACAAAATTTTGCAACTGCACATACACTACGATGTTATACATCCACGACTTTTCAGGGAATTCGTTGAAGAGTATAAGTGCACAAACCAAAACAGGTACATAAAATTAAACACATTCTTGTGCTTTTTAAATTCAATTATTACTTGTGTCTTGTTCTCATCGCTTAACTTCTTGCACACAATCGGGAATTTCCCGGGATGGTAATCAAATATAATAAGCCAAGCTCATTGTCGCTTTCCCATCTTGAAAACTTAAACTTACGCTTGCATGCTATGGGCCCTACGAAGAGACTATTTGATCGTATGCGAAAAAAAGAAAAAGACCGCACGTAGAAGTCAAGAAGTTCCTTCTGATCTTTCACTCTCACAAGTTCTATATATGTAACTTTATTTCTACAACTTTGAACATGTTTACTAGGACTTCCTATGATATATACTGATCTATTCTTTTTTTAGCTGTCGTTTTCGACATCAACTTGGTCTCCACTTAATACCCGTCTTTCACCGTTGCTTTTCTAATTATATGTATTAGCAACAAACAAAAGTGTAATGATATAAAATATTTATAATGAAAAATATACTAGTATAATTTTTGTGTGACAAATTGTGGATATCATGGAGATATGCTCATGATCTTAAAATGATAATACAATTAGTAATGGTAGAGAGGGTTTGTTGAAACACTCGTTTTCGACAAAATTTAAATGTTGTCAGGCAGTAAGAGGTCAGATCGGCCAGAGTGGCGGTCAGACCGTCCTTGCTGGTGGTTTGATCGGCCACCTGTGGTGGTCAGACCGACCCATGTGTAGGCCAAAGGGTCGGCGGTCGACCGGCCGTAGGCGTCGGTCTGACAGTCATGCTAGTAGTCAAATCGGTCATGATGGGCGGTCTGACTAGCCAAAAATTTCAGTTGAATTTTGGGGTTGGTCAAAAATAGAGGGTGTAGGCAAGAGAGGATTCTCCTGCACTTGGCCTCATAATTTTTGGAGCGTCGAGCTAAAAGTTCTATTCGTTTTAAATTTGCAGAGAGGTTTCAGATTTCTAGGGAGAAAATCTGGCTGAGTCCCTGTGCTGGCGGTCAGACCGGCCATGGGTGGCGGTCTGACCGATTTTGCCATATTCGCTAGCCGACAAGGCGATGATGTTTGTGGGTTAATTCATGGTTTTTAGTGTATATATGTTGCATGATGCATATTTTGACTAACGTGGGTTAAGTTGCAAAGAGCTTGTGTCCAGAATCATTTTTTTGTCAATGGTTGTGTAGGAAGCTTGGGGTCAACGACAGTCAACAGCGAGGATGATCGAGACTAAGCTTGGAGCGTTGAGGTTTAGAACGACCGAGGATGCCAGGTGAGGTCAGTGGACTCAAGTATGACGCAAAATGGACAACGATGATCGAACAGAAAGTTCGGTGTGGCGGGTTGCATCAAGCGACGCTGAGGTCGGTGCAAGTGCCATGGTCATTTCGGTGGGAGCCGAATGAGAGAGGCTTTCCAAAATGAAGAGTGTCGTTGATCAACCTACACATGACAAAGCATGGGATTACTTCATTAAGATTGGACTTGTTCCTCGGGAAGGATCGAGAAGACGTATTTTGTAACTTCACCAAAATATCACCTTGATGACCTTTGGCTAAACCACGGCGCAAGACGGCGCAAGAAGAGACAGTTTAAGTCAAGTGAAGATAAAGATCACGAAGAAATGGATTCGAGAAGCCGGTTCATCTCTTTGAGAAACATGCATGAGTATAGACCCGTTTGTGTCTGGGCTTAATGGGTGCCTGTTAGGCTCTTCTCTCTAAACCTAGCCTCCACAATAAAAGGGGGTCTTCAGATGTGGAGTTTCTAAGTCCTTTCACAAGAAAAACTCTAATTTGTGATTTGGAGAGTTTGGAGTAGTTAAGGCTAGGGTTTGTGAGAGATGGATTGAATGTGTGATCAATTGTTGAGCTTTTGTGATCTATGGTGGAGTGGTTGTAAACCAACATCTATCTCAAATCAATCCAAGCAAGATTGCTTCAAGATGAGTCTCTTCTTGTTCTTACTCTCTCTTTGGTGACTTTTGAGATTTTAGTGATCATTTGGGTTTCCTTTGGTTACTTGTTGTGATCCTTGTTTGCTGTGATATGTGGGAATGTATCTATGATTATCTTTTACCCACAAGCAAGTTTTAGGATTAAAGTTTGATTTTCCTTGGTTCTAGTTGTAATACCCGGATTCGAATCGGGAGATTTTAAAAGAAGTCGGGTACGAAAAAGAATTCAAAGAAATAGAATTTTTGGTGGGTGAGGGGGTTTTTTGCAATAATACGACAACCTGGGCCGTGGACCGCGGCCCAGGCGGCCCAAGAGGGGGAGGCCGGCCAAGGGGAGGGGGAGGCGCCCCAACCCTAGCTGCCTCCCCCACTACCTCCTCTCTCCCCTAGAGCCGCCACCTCCATCGTCATCCTCCCCGGTGTCCCTTGCTGCTGCTTGACGGCGTCTCGCTGCTGTGGTGATCCCCGGCGTCGCCCCGAGAGCCGGCGATCTTGTGGCCGGCCCTTGGAGGGGGAAGGGAGGAGAAGGGAGGGAGATCCTTGGGAGGTGGATCCACATCTCCCTGCAGGTCTTCAAGGGTAAAAAATGATTCTAGTGGTAGTTTGTTTCGATTTGATTGCTTAATGGTTGATTAGATCTAAATCGGTTCCTGTTCTGGAAATTCCAGAACACATCCGTCACCTTGCGCAGCCAGTTTCGACCCTTTATATGCCGAATCTCGGGTTTTCGCCTCCTAGAGTTTTGTTCCTCAGGTCGTTATATTTCTTTTGGCACTAAGATCATGATATTCTGCCTTACGGTTAGGGAGATATGAATTTTTAACCACGCGCTGCTCTGTCTGTCTTGGATCTGGGGACTGTCGGTTTGTTCCTCGGTTTTGATCTAGTTAGAGTCAGATTCAGAACCTCCACCCAAATAGGTTATTGTAGAACTTTAATTTATATTTCTAAGTTGATAAATATCACCTCAATTGGATCAGTATATTGAAAGTTATATCATTTTATTTGCTACTGTTCTACAATTTGGACAGATGTCTGTCAGTTGTTTTCAACTGTTGTTTAGGCCACTGGTTTAGCCGAATCAAAGAACCCCACCAACTAGAATTTCATAGCCTGGTGCGTTAAGAATATTTGAGCACTGGTTTGAAGTCATTATGAGTCACATATATTTAATTATGATTTTTCTCGTACTGCTGATCAGAAGGGCTAAAATTGGGCTGATTAGTTAGGACGTCATTTTGAGCTATTGTTTATGTTTGGTTAGTTAGAGGGTTTTGGTAAAATGCTTGTAGCACGTCATGTCTTGTTAGTCCTATTTCAATTAATTATTTGTGTAGGCGGTGGGGCAGTGAGTGGAGGAACACCGTTGTTGCCTCCTAACACATTACAGCGCGGAAGGCAAGTATCCTTTCCGTTATTATTCAATGACGTTAATGCTTGTGATTATACCATTAGACTTATTTTCATGAGTTTGTTTGTATGCCATGTGTTACTCTCTATTGATGTGTGATAGACATTCATTTCATGAAAATGCATTATGTTCATGCATCGATTCAATTGAACCACGGGAGTGGAAATTTGTAAGCCCCATCAATTCCAGAATGGGCACGTAAGACCCACCATTCCAGTGTGGGTAATGTTGGACACCCGTATAAAACGTTCTTCATACGGTATTTGAGGTCCCCGTACTTTGTTAAGTACGGGCTTAAGTGAACACCGACGGGTGTGTCACTCACTATACCGGTATAAGTTGCGAGCAGTCCATTTCTTCATTGCATTATCCCATTTCATTCATATACATATGTGTTCAGAGATGTGTTTCACAAGCAGATTGTGATTTGCTTTGTTCGCTTAATGTTTCTGTTGTCTGTTAAAGTACTTGCTGGGTCTTTGGCTCATCCTTGCTTTGTGTGTTTTATTTAGGTAAATGAGGAGGAAGGCAAGTCTTTTTGAGGGGTAGTCCAGCACGCTGCACATCACCTTTATCAAATAAGAAATAATATTATTATCTTTCATTCATGTCAACTATTTGTTAAATTTTCAAATTGTAATAATCCAATTTTGGTATCGCTCATCGTACATTTTATTATGAATGTTTCTATTCCCTCTCATAAAAACTGTTATCGTTTGTCGTTGATCCTTATAGAATTTGGTTATTTAAGCCTGTTTACCCCGACTTTGTTGTACATACTTGGTATTTATTAGTTCTTTTAGGTGACATCTTGGCTTCCGAATAGCCAGGGTGCTACAGTTGGTATCAGAGCGGGCTTCAGGTCCATGGTTAATACAAAATATTAAATTGACACACTGTGCACAGTAGGAGGTTTTGGGTAATTCAATACTTCCGCATTTCTATTGGTGGTTTTCACTTATTACTCTGATGATGAATTACTTCGCACTTCTATTCTTATTAAAGTAAATGTTGGCTTTGTTGTTGTGATGTTCCTAGATGGCAAGAGGTAGAGGCCATGGTCGTGGTCGTCCACCGACCTGTGGTCGTGGTCGTGGCCGCGGTCCGGCTGGTTCATCGTCTTCGTCCGAAGGGTTGGCTGGTGCTGCTACTGAGAAGAATTTGTGCTAATTTTACTATTCATCATGCTGAAGGCTAGACCACCCCGTGTGAGAGGTCCGACCGATTGGCCATCGGTCAGACTACCCAACCTGAGAGGTCCGACCACCCAACTCACCTTTCTTTGAGTTTTCTATAATTTTGGATGGTGTGCTTCGGGATTTCGATTACATTCAATGGAAGACTTCCGTTGTGCTTGTACTTTGATCTTCATAGCTATTAGAGTAAAATTAGCTTTAATCGGATCTAGGTGAAAAATAGGTAGTCGTTGTCTCGGTCCAACACAAATATAAATAAATTTAGTTATACTTGTAGTCAAAGTTTTAAAAGGATAATTACACACATTCTAAAACAACAAGCAATTAATGAAGTAATCCTTAACAATCATATTATATTATGGGTTAATATATAGCACTTGATTCCTAATGTAATAGAGATAATAGCTTAATTTTAGTCAACTTTCAAAACAAAAATGAAAATATAACTTTTACAAATACATGGTGCATTCATGTTGATCCAACTTTTGGGTTCATTTTTAAAAATTCTAGATAAAAATTGAATGTAAACTTAAGCATATGTATTTAATGGTTGAAAAGAATAACTTGCAAAAAGTTAGCAAAAACCTTTCACAGGGTGACATGTTGCGATTGTGATAAACAGAAGAAAAAAAGGAAAGATATGTTCGCTGGAGCCGTAACTTACTGGTATCCACAAACTAGCACTTGAGAAGTTTTAGTTGAAGATAAATTATGGACACATACGCCACATAATAGACGTGGAAGGGGTTTACTGAACAAATATTTAACTTTTGAATGGACATACACTACTATAGAAAAGGTCATTACAGACGATTCAAAAACGTCATCATAGACAGTTTTGTGAGCCGTCTGAGTTTATGGGTCAGTAATGACATGAGGTTTTTACAAATGATTTTCAAACCGTTTGCGATGTAGACTATCACGGACGGTTCTTAACTCAGAACCATCTGTGATAGTTGACTATCATGAACAGTTTGTAGATGAAACCGTCTGTGATGTATCACAGTCGGTTTATAGATAAAACCGTCTGTGACAGTTGATGTATCACAAAACAGTTTGTCCTAAGAAACCGTCTGTGATTGTCTTTGCCTCTCGTCATTCATTTCTCCTTTGTCTGTGTAACTGTGTTTATGACGTCACAGACGGTTTATATATAAAATCGTCTGTGATAGTTGATATATCACTAAACGGTTTGTCCTAAGGAACCGTCTGTGATAGTCTTTGCCTCTCGTCATTCATTTCTCCTTTGTCTGTGTAACCGTGTTTATGACGGTCAAGTTCTCTTCCTTTGCGTTCCAGGGTCCTACCATTCTATTCTTAATCTCTTCTCTAATATATATATATATATATATATATATATAGGATTAATACTTTCTACTCCCGGGTGTAGTTACTCCCACTTTTGATATACCACCTAAAACAACTTGACATACTCCTTTATCACTTTGGGTATACTCATATACTAACTATAAGATACTCCAATGCGAACTACATGAAAAATTTGTAAAAGAGTCCATAGTTTTTAGCATATTTTGTAAATACCTTCATATTCGCGCTAAAAAGGAGTATGTCCAAAAAATTATACATACCACCCCTGAAAAGGTGTGAATACCACCTAAGTGGTCTTATATACTCGTATACTACACATACATACTCTCGATTGCGCAAGATACTCCCTACATTGTGAGATACGGAATAGGGAGTAACTACTCCCGGGAGTAGGAAAAAGGCTTCCTATATATATATATATAACTCGAGGCCTGAATTCAGCTAGCTAGCTCGCTCCTCGGGCGTTCATCCTAAACATGTAGGTGAACTACGACCTACTTCATCGAACCTAACACACTAGAGTGTGTGATTTACTTCATACCACGACGACAAAATTCTCCAAGTGCTTGTAGAATCCTCTTGGCCCAAGTAAGTGGCTAGCCTTAAAAGGGTCCAAGGGGAAGTGGGAGCCTAATCCTAGCCCCCACCCCCTCCCTGCCACCCCTGCCTATTGGCACCACCCTCTTCCTGCCTCCCTCCAGTGTTGCCACCTTCCCCTGTCGGCCACCTCCACCCATGCCGACGCCCTGCTGGTTCCCCTTGCAACTCTTGCTGCCCGCTAGAGGAGGGAGCCAGGAGTTTTCGGCAAGCAAGAGGAAAGGAGGAAAGAGGAAAAGGAAGGAGGAAGAGGGGAGAAAGAGGAGGGTTTTCACGCGGGGTTCATGATCAACGTTGCATTTTTCAAGGGTAACATCTGATAATCCCTATAATTATCATGCATTAGTCACTGTTCGATTTGTAGATTGTTTGGTAAAAGAGAAGGGTAGATTCTTGTAAGCCCTAGTTCACCGAGTTTCGATGCAGAACCTCGCGGTGTCAATTAGAGGTATTTAGGCTCAGATTCAGAGTTTTGTCTAATTAGAGAATATATGGAAAATTTTGTTATATTTCCAAGAAGGTATAGAATGCTAGATTTGGAATTATGAGCGAAGTGTTACGGTCTTGGAAAGATCGCTGTCTAGAAAACAGACGTCGTTGGCAGATGTCGTGAAGATGAGCTGTTTACGCCTAGTAGATGAATTAATTAAATTTTAGTGATAACCTGAATAAGTTAGGTAATTTTGATTAGATTCCAGAACTGGTATCGTTCATTACTTTGCAAGTTTTAGAAATAAAGATAGAAAATTGTGAAGTGGTCTGTCCTGACAGATTATGAGACAGTCTTCGGGGAAGGAAACACGGAAGTAAACGGTGGATTCAGGAGTTCATCATAACTAGGAAGTTGTAGAAAATTTTATGAGGATTCCATAAGTATTGGTTTGCTATATTTTGAGTTTCATATGAGTGAGTTAGAGCCTTTTTACTACTGGGACAACAGGTAGTGCATCCGGTAGAATCAGGTTAATTGTGTCATTTTGGCGTAGACATGCGAGGGTGATTGGTGTAATGTTTTTGTACTATAATAATATGATTTTGAGAATATTTTTGAATTATTTGTTCAGGGAGTGTGGCCTCTAGTACCTTGCCGTCGTCTCACTATCCGACTCTGATGGGATAAAGAGGTAAGTGCATAGTAGAACAATGGTCAATGGTTTGATCGCTGTATTCCTTATTATTCATTGTCATTATGTGGTTTATGCATTTACTTTGTTTAATCACAAGTATTGTGAATGATTATGATATCAATCGTGTTGATGAGTCGTGAATGTTGATAATAGATTAATTGATGAACTTATGTTGAATTGTGTGCTCATGTGCATCATTGCATAAAAGAGAGGTCATCATGGTGATCACATATCTACCTCATTGGTATAGACTCCACGGGAGTGGAGAGGTCACCGATCCTTTGATGATGGGCTTGATGAAAGAGTGAACACTATCGCAAGTGTTCACCCATGTTATACCGGTATAAGCTCATGAGTGAGTTTTTGTCATCCATGGTTGAGTGGCTATAAACCTTCAATTCTTCAATATCAATCCAATCAATCCATGCAAAGATGAGCTCTGTCTTGTTCTTGCTCTTTCTTGTGATTTTGGGTTCTTGTGTTCTAAGGGTTTTGCTTTGATATTTTGTTGTGATCTAGCTTGCTACCACTTGTGGTAGTTGATCTAAGATCATCTTGACCATCTTTTATCTACGAGAAAGTCTGTGGATCAAGTTTAGGTTTTCACCCAGTTTTGAGCCCTCTTGCACTCAATCAAGAAATTCATGGAACCTTGGATATGATCGTCTCTATCTTCGATTGGAATTGGTTCCTAACCTTATTGTTGAGCTATGTTTGAAATCTCAAGTGCTTTGGATTTATAGAATAAAAGTTAGGTCATTTTGTGGATCCAATTCGTGCTGATTTTGTAGTTTGTCTGGGGAGCGGTCAAACCTGCCCTAGGAGCGGTCAAACTGGCCGAGCGGTCTGACCGCCCAATCCTTGGTTGTCAGCTTGGCCGAGGGTGGTTGAAGTGTGATTTTCTTAGTTTCACCTCAATTCTCCTGCTGTGATTTTGAGGCCTTGATCTTCATAGCTTCACATAGCTATTGGAGTGAAAAGGGAGTCAAATTATAGTAAAGGAAAAAGTAGGCTCATATTCACTCCCTTTAGTCGCTCACATGGTTCAACAAATGGTATCAGAGCCCAGATAGTTCATACTTGATTTTAACTGGTCGATGAACATGGCGATTGATAAATATTCCACCAAGCCAACTATCTTCGATGGGCTCGACTATGCCTATTTGAAGAATAGGATGCACGTCTACCTTCAGAGTGATGGTCAAGCTATTTGGAAGATCGTTGACGATCCTTTGGCTCTACCCGAGGCTGCGACTCTAGCTTTAACGACCTTTGGCGAACAAGCATATAGCAAAGAACTTCCTATATGCCGACTTGGTAAACATGAGTATGATAGGTTTTGTCATCTCGAGACCGTGCATGAGATTTGGCACACTTTTGAGACCTATCATGAGGGCTCATCTCAAATCAAGAAAGTGCGTCAAATGGTCTATAAGAGGGAGCACAACAAATTCGAGATGCTTACTAGAGATAGTATTAATGACATATTTACTTATTTCAATAAGGTGCTCAATTATTTGAGAATTGTTGAGATTGAATATTCTCAATAAGAGAATGCCACTCATCTCTTGTCCGACATAAATTCCAATGAGTGGGAAATGAAAGGTACCGCCATTGAGGAGAATGTCAACTTGAACGATCCCACCTTGGAGTTGCTATATAGCAAACTCAAGACTCATGAGATTAAGAGAGTTGACAATACAAAGAAGGAACACATGACATTGGTAGCTGATCTCTCTAAGAGATCTCATGATGGTGGTTCTATTGAGTCTTCGAGTTTCTCTTTTGTATGTCTTTCTGCAATCGGTGAGGAGGAGGTTGAGTCCATCCCCGAGCTAGAGTTATCCCTCTCAGCTAGAAAATTCACCTGAGCCTATAACAATATGAGGAGCAAGAAGAAGGGTAGTCCGGTGACTTGCTACGAGTGTCTGAGACAAACCACATTTGTGCAAATTGTCCCAAGATAAAGGGCAAGGGAAACTACAAGGAGGAGAAGGGCTCCTAGAAGAAGCCTTAAGGACATAAGCTCAAGTTTGATCTCTCCAAGCTCAAGAAGGCCAGTCATCAGGTCCTTGCTTCTCTTGGAGATCATTCTATGAGTGATATTGACTCCGAGAGCGAGGGAGATAAGGAGGTGGAGATCCCTCAAGAGAAGAACAAGGGCAAGACAAAGGACTTCATCGGTGTGTGCTTCATGGAATACAACGGGGATGATCTTGTCTCTGCTTCTGATGAGATACAACTCTCCCATGATGAGCTCTCTGTGCAATGTGATATGATGTATGATCAATTGCTTAGTCAAGAAAAAAACTCTTAAGAAAATCATAGCTAGGGCTAAGGACTTAGAGTTTCAAGTTGAGTATATAACTCTTGAACTTGTTAATTCTAAGGACATTGGTAGTAATGAATGTGCTTCTTGCCATGTTTTGCATGATGAACTTCACAAACTAAAAAATGCTCATGACATTACCTTGAACCAACTAGAAAAATGCTAGGAATGAGATGGTTGAGTTTAAATCCAATCCTTGTCAAAAATTCCAAAAAAACTAGCAAGTTGGTAGCTCTTGAACATGATGACAAGAAAATTAACTCTATTGCTTGTGCATTTGTGCTAAACGTGAGCATGGCATTAAAAATATGCCAAAAGCATTTAGAGTCAAAGTTGATAAACAAAAAGGCAAAACTGAGGATGCATCTTGTACTTCATATGAAGCTCTAAAAATTGAAGTTGTTGTGCATAAGGAAAAATATGCTAGAGCTAGCAAGCATAAAACTTGTGAATCATAGTCTAAGCTTTCAATTAAGAATATTTCATATTTAGTGAAGGCGTCTATTGGATCAAATGATTGGAAATATTCATGAGCGAGTCACTTGCTCCAAGTATTATGATCCTAATCTCTACTATTGTAGGACTCGGATTTCTCAATCTGGATTCCTCTGTGAAAACACCGTGCTATTCTCTGGATCAGTAGATAGCACTTCACAGGCACATTTTTGAATCAAATCATACATAGCGTAAGACCATACCATTCATTAATTTACACATTAGAGTTTACATAGACCGCCTCGGGCCAATTTTTTTTTACAATAAGGGTCGAACATGCCAAATGATTACATTACAAAAATAGCGGAAGCGACGACGGAAGCAAAAAGGGGTGAGAGCACATCTCTCCACAGGCAAGTGACTGGGAGAACCCGTGTACGCCCGATATTATCCGAAAACCTTGGACAATATAGGAGGTACACAAGAACCGACGGAGTCAGCTAGACTGAGGTGAGACTAGAAAAGCTAAGAACTAAACTACTCTTCAATGACTCCTAAGTCTTCAAACTTACGGATCCTCACAACAGATGCAATAGTCGAAAGGCTCCAAGGTTCCTGCGTTATTTATAAATACAAATTAGGGTTTGGGACCGTAGCGAGGATGAGCATAACTACGAACTTGCTCGTGAGCCAAAGGACCTTGTCTTTGGTCGATAACCCCTGCAATAATATACATGTAAGGCTTAGCAAGGATGGCTCGGGAGCAGGCGGTTCTTTTATTTAGTCGATCTTGAAAAACAATGCACATTTATAAATACAAATATTAGAAAATCATTTCTAGCGACGATCCTCGGATCCGCTTCACGAATCGATCTCTGATGATTTTACCAAAGAAGTGCACAAACCCTAGAAATATGAAAAACTTAATTCAAGACTTGCTTGTGGGGGTTGATGATCTAGATGAATCTAGGAGAATTCCCACACATCAAAGCAAGATAAAGTAGGTCAAGAGACCAAGCATAAACACTTGAATCAAGGAAGCACCACAATCAACAAAAGAGAGAAGAACACAAAAGAGACTTCACTCTTGAGCAAACATCAATGGATTGATTGATTCAAGATGTTGCTTACAAAGCCACTCCCTCAAGGAGGACAAGAGCTCAACAAAGAGCACACACACAACCTTACTCTCCTCTCCTCTCTTCTCCAAATCCAAACCCTAGAAAAAGGAAGAGGGGACCAAATGAGTGCTTGGGGGTTTTACATCTCCCCCCTTTCTATTTATAGGAGAGGCCTAGGGTTTCACTTTTGGGACCCCCACACACATGGGACCCACACACACCCTGTTGAATATTACTTAGCATTTTAACATAATTGCATTTTTAAAGGTATTAAAGGTGGCTTGAGTCGTCGCTCGGGTCCGATAAGCAAGTGAGATAAGGCAATGAAAGCACAATCCTCAGATTCAAATTCCCCTTGATGAACAGTAGCCAAAAATCCAAAAGCACTTAGGTCCATATGAAAGACAAATGTTCTATTTGACCTTTGATCATTGTGAGTCTTCTTCGATTGCAAATATAATCGAGAAAAAAGCAATAAAACCCATAGACTCAACTCACTATGATCACAAATTTTGCATTTTTTATTTTATGATGAATTCATCAAGATGCATGGGAAGTGATAAAGAAGATGAAATGACTTTATTTTTAAAATTTAACAAAAAGGAGCCATGACCATTATACATGTAGACAGTACAAGTATTATACCAAGCCATATAAAGAGTAGAAGCTATATACAATCATGGCAAAACATGTCTTTGCAAAGCTAAGACCAACATAGCAAAAAGTTACTCAATATCATAGTTTCACTAAAAACAACCAAAAATGAGTCAAGCCATGTCTATAAGTAAAAAAAGAGACTCAAAACTAGAACTGAGGCAATTTGAGCATTAAGAGTTCAAATTAGAAGCAATATTGTGGATATCATGGGGATATGCTCCAACAGTTCCGGATTCGATTTGCTTGTTTATTGTTGTGCGGGTTGCTTGGTGGTCAACGACGGTCAGCGGCGAGGATGATCGGGACTAGGCTTGGAGAGTGAGGTCGAGCGATCGGCGATGCGGGTGAGGTCAATGAACTCAAGTGTGGTGCGAATAGACAAGGATGACCGAGCAGGCGATTCGGTGCGACCGGTTGGATCAAGCGGCGCGGGGTCGGTGCAAGTGCCATGGTGGTTACGGTGGGGCCGGATGGGAGAGACTTGCCGACATGTTGAGAGCCGTTGATCAACCTACACGTGGCGAAGCATGGGAGGTGCTTCACAAAGATGGGACTCGGTCTTTGCAAAAGATCGAGCTTAGGGAAGGTTTAGTGGAGATTAGGGTTCTACCTCCACCTTCATGCCTATTTTGTGTACCAAGTTTCATCAAGTTTGGAGTTGTAGATCAAAAGTTACATCTATTTGCAACCGTTTTTGGTGATGGTGGTTACACCCGCCCCTCACCAAGTTTTGGTTGTTTTTGGTTGTTTTGCTTGAGGTTTTGATTGGATCAACAGTCTTCCATTTGTCTTGGTATATCGATCTTCATAGCTTCTATAGCTATTGGAGTGAAATAAGACTACAATGTGCTAGATCTCAAGCCTTGCGCGCCATCTCAAGCGAGAAGCTTAAAAGAGTGGTCTAGGTCATCCAAAACTCCCCGAGTTCATGCCTAGTGCAAAATCCAAATCTCAAAATAAGCAAGGGCAATTTGCTCAGATGAGCCCTCCTTCGGACACATTTTACACGGTCAACCTATCCACAAAAGTTTTTAGAAATAGAACTATATCTTGTAAGTTCCTATGCCAAGAAGGTCTCGACCACTACAAGAAGACCTCGACTAGTTGATTCGATTGGAGCAATCTCGACCGGAGAAGCGAGCACGATACTCGTTGGACACAATCTACGACCAAAGATAGCATGGACTCCTCAAGATCACCCTAGGACCAGTCCTACTCTTCGCTTTAACAACACAAGGTCTTTGCTTCACATTTTTATTCTCTGCACAACCTAGAGATTGTACATCTTTACCCACAAGAGGTAATCATCTTGATATGTACACACGTTTCCTTAGACTTGTGATTCAAGGAGATTACCACAAGACCTTTACAATGCATCCACGAAGAGCTCGGTATCATTTGTTACACCAAGACAATTGAAATGAGGTTTCTCTCCCATAAGCGGCAAAGCGAGAAGAATCAATAGCTTTAGTGAAAATATCTTTTGAGTGGTTCACGCTCTAAGAAAATAAAATCGAATATCAATGTGTTTAGTCACGGAATGTTGCCTTTGGGTTTTGGCAATATTAATTGCGAAGTGTTATCACTAAAAGAGGAACACTCTCAAGCACCCACGAGAGCAACCAGGCTTCATGACTACAACCATGCCCCCAAACCCCTTGCACAAAGAACTCCCACAACCCATAGGCTCACTGGAGGCCTCTGCTTAAGCTCACGCACCCACATCAACCATGAAACCCACTTGCACTCCCCACTGGCTGCAACTTCGTCTACAGGTGCAAGTGGACACAAATTATTTAGGTCGACACCATTATATACTTGTGATTGTACTGTTTTACAATAGGAGGTCATCACAGGATTCAATCCTTAAGATCATCTAGGAGGTTCAAACCACATACCAATCATTCTCGTGCCCGACGGCACCCACCACCATTCCATCCGCCTAGATGGGGTATGAGCAGTTTTCAGGGTTTTGAGGAGAGTAAAACGAATTATCTCAACCAATTCAGATATTTACCCACAATGACTACCCCAAATCATTTTCATGTTAAAGAATGATGATTGGGGTAGTTAATACCCCGGTACTTAAACAAGACTAACATGGCGTTTAAGTACGACCTATAACTAGTAGGTTACCATATAGTTACTAGGGTGACAAGGATTTTGGAAATTCAATTATCAAGGAAATGGTATATTAATTAATTATTCATCAAATATGTATTTAACTACCTTAGGGTTTTTGACATACAATTGCATATAAAATTAAAGCATGCAGTTTGATATTTTAAAAGAATATAATTTGCATAAAATGTAGGTTCAACATGATCAAAGTATTGACTCACCTGGGCTAGTTATCGCGGCCTTGGTCTTAGTCAAGGCCTTCTCTGCCAGGGGTCTTGAGTTATGGGTCTACGCCTTTACTCGAATCTTGATTCTGCTCGAGTCGTTGCTTCTTCTGGACTTCAATTCCTAATTACGCGATAATAAATGAGAAAACCGAATAAATCCATAGAACTTCAAAAGATCAAACACATTCAATTCAAAAGATCAAACACATTCAAAGTGTTTTAAATAATTCTTGCGATGAACGAGCTTAAGAGAGTAGATTTAGCGAGGCAGGGATGTTTGACAAAGTCGACGATTAGCTGAGTACACGAGGCAAAGGCAAAGATACTCTGCCAGGGGAAAACAAGGGGAAACAAGGTCACAAGAACTTGCGTAGGAATATCCTACTTTGGATATGTAAGATGGCAAGATATTACCGATCGGATAACGACACAGCTAGACCCAATTTTAAAACAAGAGCTTCTAATAAAATAATTGATATTATACGAGTAAGATATTGAGATTAACATGTTAATCCCGAATAACTCCCCAAAATTATATTTTTTTTTTGAAAAATTACAAATTAACTTCTAATACCACAAGGCATTTTACACAAAAGCGGGAAATTTGAATTAAATAGTTTTATCAAATATTTGACATGAATGCGGAGACGATTACGAAGGTCATTTTCATAACTTTAATTCTCCGAGATTTTGCAAATTACACTCCTAATCGATAGCTCTCAAATAAAAGCGAAATTGATAATTTTGCTAACTCGTATCAATTGGCACGTTAACAATTAGCAACAGTTAACCAAAAATATCGCAATTCACAACACAATCATAGAGAGTAATTGTAACGTCTTAAAATTTGACATTTCAAAAATCTTTTGAGTAGTTTAGATCCCTGGAAAAATGTCACTAATTTTATTTGATTTAATAAAGCTTAATTGGAATTTTTATAAATTAAAAATATTTAATTTGACTAATATAAATATCAATTTAATTGAAATCTATTTTATTAGGCTTACTTGTGTTCCCAGGAATTTTCTGGTATTTTTGGAGATTTTTTCGGATTTGTTTCCTATTTTATTTGCTCTCCTTATTTGTGGGCTATTTATTTAAATTTCGAAAATCAGAATTTCTCTCTCTCCTCCTCCACATGAACAGTACCATACAGTACTGTTCATCCCGATTTTCCCGCCATGCGCATACCGAACTCCCAAACGCTTAGCCGTTTGTTCAGTTTCCTATTCAAAATTCAAATCTTCATATTTTTTTGCTCGGTGCATATAAATGCGAGCCGTCTGCGCCCACGCGTCCGTCTCGACGTCCTCTTCCAATCCCCTGATTTGGTTTCCTCCGAATCGATCTGTGTTCGTCGCAGTTCGTGGAATACGAGTTCATCCCAAAGGCCTTCTCCAGTGAGTTTCTCCTCCGTCCTCCGTCCGCCGGCCGAACCGTCTGTGGCGTTTGGTTCGCGTCGTCGTGCTCTACGTCATGGTGCCAGCCCCTTCGCCCGAAGCTCACCGGGATTCCGCCGTCCGTCGTATCCCAACCGTATTCTTCGCGTATTCCGCTTCCCCGGTGAGTATTTTCAAAATCCGACCGCACCATCGCGTCCGGCTCGTCGTTTCCTTTTCGTTTTGACTCCTCGCCGCCGTCCTGTTGCCGCCGATCGCCGACCATCTTGTTCGTTCAAACCGATCTGTGTACTGTTATGTATTCGGTCTGCTAGTTGCTTCCTGCTTCGTTCCCTTCTCTGGTGTTTGGTTCTTCAATCATGCAACCAATCCAGTAATTCAAGTGCATGTGTTCGGCTACTTCTCTTCTAGTTAATTTGCTCACTGCTAATTCATTCTCTAATCCTTATTTTGTATCTCGGTATCAAAAGCTTTGCCATCACCTGTCATCAAGCCGCCACCTCCTTGTTGCGCCCAAAGTCTTCTGGTTAGCATCTTCGTCTCTGTTGTGTGCTTCCGTTATCTATTGTTCAGAACATGGAATTCTTATATTTCCTTTTTATTCCTTGCTATGAAGACTCAAGTATTTCTCTCTCCATCCTTTTATTTCTTACTTTGTCATGCCAAAAATATATGCACCATTAACCGGTCGATATGCTCCTGTCCTATGTTCCTATATATATATACATGAATGTATACATATGTATATGTATATATGTATGTATATGTATGAATGTATATATATGTATGTACGTAGGTACGTACGTATGTATGTATGAATATACATGTATGTATATGTATGTACGTATGTATGTATATGTACAATGTATGTACGTATGTATGCATGTATGTATGTACATATGTATGTATATATGCATGTACGTATGTATGTATCTTCTCTCTCTTACATGCGGGTCCCGCGTGTCAGTCAACCTTGGTCAACCCTCCTCCATGAGCTTGGTCCACCATGGACTAACATATCTCTGTGGACCTGGTCCATAGACCAGTGGCCCACATGTCATTCATCTGAATTCAATATCTATCTTCCAGTACCTTTCAATTTTAATTTGGAGTTTATTTGATTGGTCTTTTTAAATTTTGTTTATTTTGCGCTTTCTTTATCGTTAGACGTTGAAGTGCCACAATCGTTCAAAGGAGCTGAAGATATCAAGGAAGTAGAAGATTGAAGATAAACAATACCATCATTGCTATAGCAAGGCAAGTTATACCTTTGATCATATTGAATCCAGTTTTCAAAATACTTTGTTTCAATGTATTGCATTCTATTTCAAGTATTTATTTAAATACTTTTGGGATAGTTATTAATCCAATTTGTTATATCCACCTTGTCTATTGTATGTCATGATCTTTTGTCGCACTAGGTTGGTTCATTATTAGTTGGTATTATCATAGCACCAACGTGGGTTGGTTAGATACGAGTAGATTGCTTAGCCATGCCACGAGTCATCATTTCATGTGAGTCGCAATTATGAATTTGACTAATGGAATATGGAACTGTGTGATAAAACTATGTGTGCTGTGTGCTGTGTGCTATTACTCGTTGATGGCATGTGTTGCACTTAATCAACAGGGTGGGAAAAGATTTAGACTGAGGCAAGTGGTGGATCTGTGTGATTGGTGGAGCTGTGTGCTATAAACTTTATGATTTGGGTTAAAATTGGAAGTCTTGCCTTAGTCAATTAAGGACTTAACTTTGTACGCCATTGAACTGGGCCTTACTGTACAACCACATGCCTAGTATGGGCTGGGCCTAACTTAGTAAGTTATGGAGTCTTGACATTGACAACTCGTGTTGTATTTAAACTGTGTGATGGGCTAGAGGTGTGATATGTCACATCGCGGGACGGTTCGCTGCATCCCTGTCCAACGATGTGTGTCGTAACCAAACGCTGTGTGTATCGGTTGGCCGGCAGGAAAGCACATCGGGAGTGTCATTGTTTGAGATGAAGTCTCTGAAAGGTTTTGTTATGGTTAGTGCTAGATACACTGATTGTATCGTGTGAGTAAAGTGACAACCTCTGCAGAGTGTTAAACCAATCTATTCGAATAGCCGCGTCCTCGGTCACGGACATGCTCGAGAATTTCACACGAGGGGTAAATTTTTATAAAACAAATGGGAAGGGTCAGCTGTGTGAGGTAATTTGTGCAGCTGTGTGAATAACTTGGTTAGACTATGTGTCCTTTGTGAAATCAAATGTTAAATTAATAGCCTTTATTTGTTTTCAACTACGTTTCAATCAATTATCTATTTTCAATTGCAAATGTTGCATTTCTGTAAAATAACCACAGAAGCCATTCCTTTGGAATTGTGGATTTCATGGGGATATGTTCCAGATCTTAGGATGATGTGACAATTGGCAATGGCGTTTACGGTTTGTCGTTTCACGCGTTTTCGACAAAGTGTCGCTTCTCGACAGAGCGGTCCGACCGGTCCTTGCACGGCGTCCGATCGGTCCCAATCGGTCGGACCGGCCATATGGGGCGATCGGACGGCGGTGACCAAAGTGGTCAAAATGAGCTGGGCCAAAAATAGGTGTTGTAGGCAAGTGAGGGGATCCCAATGCACTTGGTCTCATAATTTTTGGAGACTCCAGTAAGAAGTTCTATTCGTTTGTATTTTCCGAAGGTTTGGATTTTGGGAGCTTGAATTTCGGCTAAGTCTAAGGCGGTCCGACCGCTCACGTGGAGCGGTCCGACCGCCATAGATGGCCCGACCGGCCACTCGGAGGAGCGGTCGAGACCAGAAACTTGAACGTCGGCCAACCGTGGCGATGTTGTTTTGTTAGGTCAAAGTCATTGGTTTCATGGCATATGATTTGCATGATGCATGTTTTGACTAACATGGGTCAAGTTGTGAAGAACTTGTTCCCGAATCGTGTTTTCTTGTCGTGGTTGTGCGGTGGCTTGGTGGTCAACGACGGTCAACGGCGAGGAGAATCGGGACTAGACTTGAAGAGTTGAGGTCCAGAACGATCGACGATGCCGGGTGAGGTCAACGACTCAAGCGTGACACAAGATGGACAAGGGTGACCTATTGGCGAATCCATGGCGCATGGTGAAGCGGTTTAGGTCAAAGGTTAAAGACGGCGCTTTGCGAAGCGTGCGTGTGTGACCCGTTTGTTAGTGGGCCTTAACGGGAGCCCAAGAGAGTCAAACCCTAAGAGTTTTAGGCCTCCACTATAAATAGGGGGAGGTGGTGGCTGCACCATTAAGCTCTCTCTCTCTCTCGCCTCTTTTGTTGCAAAACCCTAATTGGCTTAGGGGAGTTGAGGTGGAGGCTAGGGCTCTTTATGGTTTGAGGAGAATTTCGTGATCTTGGATTGACCATTGATCCATGATGGCGTGGGTGTAATCCAGCGACGATCACGTTCTTAATCAATGCAAGGTTTGCTTGAGATAAGTCTCTTTTCGTTCTTGCTTTCAATTTCGTGATTTTAGGGCTTTCTTTGATCCACGAGTTTTTGATTGATTCTTTCACGTGGATTAGCTTGCTGTGATGTGTGGGAACCCATCTAGGATCAATTTGATCATCAATCACCCACGAGCAAGCAATTGGATCTAGTTTTCACTTTTGCCCGGTTTTGCACCCTTCTTCAATCAGATCGTAAAAGATATTTGTTCGTCCAAGAATTATCATAATTGTTGATTGGAATAGGTCCTTAATATCATAGAGAAGGTGTGTGCAAAGTTTCGTGAAGTTTGGAGTTGAGAATCAAAAGTTAGACCTAATTGCAACTTCGTCATCGGGCTGTTTTTACTGTTCTGGAGCCTGCCGGTCGGACCGCCCCACACCAGAGGTCAGACCGATTTTGGTGCCGGTCCGACCGCCCCACACCAGAGGTCAGACCGATTTTGGTGCCGGTCAGACCGCCAGTAACAATGGGATCGACCGCCACCTCTGTTAAGATTTGATTCTTGCTTGATTTTTGTCGCATTGCTTAGGGGTTTAATTGGATTCAATACTAGTCTTCCGCTGTACTGATATATTGATCTTCATAGCTTCATCATAGCTATTGGAGTGAAATTGTGTTGAATTCATATTTTGTGAAAAAGTGAGCGTGCTCCTATTCACCCCCCCTCTAGTCGCCTTTTCGGTCCAACAAGTGGTATCAGAGCCCGGTTAGTTCAATCTTGATCTTAACCGGTCACTGAACTTTGGCGATGGATAGATTCACTACAAAACCGCATATGTTCAATGGACAAGACTATGCCTATTGGAAGAATCGTATGCAGTATTCCTTGAGAGTGAGGACAAGCTTTGTGGGGCGTTGTTCGATCCCGCTCATTATTCCCGAGGTTGAAACTCCCGCTACGTGGTTCTTTTGGCTAACAACAACAAGGCCAAGAATCTTTTATATGGTGCGCTTGGTAGACAAGAATATGATAGGATTTGCAATTTTGCATTGCAAGACGAGATTTGGAGCACTCTCGAAACATATCATGAGGGTTCGTCCCAAATTAAGAAAGTGCGCCAAACAATCTATAAGCGTGATTATAACAAATTTGAGATGCGTCCTGGAGAGAGCATCGATGACATTTTCAGTCGTTTTAATAAAGTGATTAATCAAATGAAAGCTGTTGATATTGAATATTCTCAATCTGAAAATGCCACCCATCTCTTGGCTGCAATCAACACCAAGGAGTGGGAGATGAAGGCTACTGCTATAGAAGAGAATGTTGATCTTTCGAGTCTTACTTTAGAATTGCTTTATAGTAAACTCAAGACTCATGAAATTAAAAGAGTTGATCATCCCAAGAAAGATAATTTAGCTTTGGTAGCAGATCCTCACAAAAAGGCTTTTGATGACTCTTTTGAATCTTCTTCTGGATTTTCATTTGCTTGCTTATCTGCGATTTCTGAGGAGGAGCTTGAAAATATTCCTGAGACAGAGTTAGCCCTTTTAGCTAAAAAATTCACACGGCTTACAACAATGTGAGAAATAAAAGAGAGGTGGTCCTGTTACTTGCTATGAGTGTGGAGAGCTTTACCACATCCGCCAATTGCCCCAAGCTAAAAGGTAAGGGTAAGCACAGGAGGAGAAGACGACTTGGAAGAAGCCTCATGAGAACAACTCGAGTATGATGTCAAGCTCATAAAGGCCGCCACCGGGTCCTTGCCGCTTTTGGAGAGCAATCCGTTAGTGATGTGGACTCGGGAGCGAAGAGGAAAAGAAAGGGAAGGCCAAGGACTTTCTTGGCATGTGCTTCATGGTGACAATCGAGCGACATTGATAATGATGAGGTATCTTTTTCTTATGATGAGCTTTCTGCTAAATATAATTCTATAGTTGAGCAAGTGCTTAGTCAAGATGAAGCGCTAGAATTTGTCATGACTAAAAATAAGAAACTAGAGTCAAAAATTGGTAAACTGAAACTAGAACTTGCAAATGTTAAGACTCTTGAACTCGATGAATGTTTATCTTGCCATGCTATGCATTCGAAATTACCAATTTACAATCTGCTCATAATATTGCTTTACAACAACTTGAAAATGCTAGAAACGAGCTAATTGAAATTAAATCGCTCCTTGTGAAAAATGCTTAGAGTCTAGCAAGTTGATTGCTTCGATGTGATTGATTCTAGCCCTTGCACTTCTTGCTTAGAAAAGAACGTGAAATCAAAGATATCTTAGAAGTCGCTAGAGTCAAATATGCTAAGCTTAAGGACAATATTGAAAATACTACTTGTGCTTCTTGTTCGCTCTTAAGCTTGAAATTGCTTTATATAAGGAGAAATCTATGGATAAAACTTGTGATGTTTGTGTTAACTTGAGAAAAGAAAATGCTTACCTTCATGATACATTAGAGAAATTTTCTAAAGGTAAGAAACAATTAAACATGATTCTTGACAAGTCTAAAACTCCTTATAAGAAGCAAGGTTTAGGATTCAACTCTTTTCAAGACAATTCAAACCCAAAAGTCATTCAAGTCTTGGAAAAGGTTTAATTGAATTCAAAACCCAACTCAAAAAAACATCTTTTAAATCAGAGGTTTTGCCCAACCTTGTATTAATTCAAATGGTGCTTCTTCTAGTGGTACCAAGTACCATTGCACTTATTGCAAGAAAGGTGGGCATTTGATTGAATTGTTGGCATGAGGTTGAAAAATGATAGAAACAATCTTGTTAGAATTTCATTCAAGCAACCTAGAGCTATTATGAGACATGGTAACACCGAAAGGAATAAACCGGATTAGGATTTTTCTCACATGCTAATCATTATGTTTCTACATATTCTAATTCTCATGTTCTTCAGTCACGGTCGATCACCGGTGGTCACCGGTCGACCGATTTGGTCGCCGGCTCGATCACAAGACAACGCCCGATCCGATCGCCGACGCTTTAATTCCCATGTTAACTTAAACATTGCTCATAATGAATTTTAGATGAAATCAAGGATAACACTTCGCTTTGCATACTACTCGCAGACGTGTGTCTCAAGATCGGGTTCCCAAGTCTTGTTTAACTAACCCAGATCGAGACACATCGCTCTTCCGTGCCTTGATTTTTCGTGATTGCCGCGAAAGAGGAAGGACACGTGCTTTGTCAACTCCGATCGCTCACGCATATTGCCGAGACTCAAGATGGTTCACCTCCTTCACGCGGTCGACGGGTTTCAAGCATCTCCGAGAACTTCCCATCGCCAGCCGTTAAGCTCTTATTCGTGTACTTACACTCTACTCTCTTTGTATGGCATTTGATATTCCCGTTCTTTATCCTTGTCCATTCGGGGTTTTTCTTATCCTAATTGTGCGGTCGTTTCGGCTAGATAGGAAGAGTACCTCGTGCTCTTGTCACCCACTAGATTCTTCTCTTGTATCTTGTTTTTATCCTCACCAAATCTTTAGACCCAACTAGGTTTGCCACCTTGAGAAGCGAGTTAGGGTTATTTATCCTTATGGGTTGGTTTGAGGGGAGCTTGATCTTTCTCGATCTTTCCTTGTTCTTTTGATCTTTTATTGTTCTTTTCTCGAACTTAGTGATCTTTTGAACTCTTTAGGTTTTTAGGTTTTTAATTGCATCTCATTGTGTCATATTGCATTCATATAGAAACTCCATCAAGTGGTTACAACAAATGGTATGAAAAATCCAAAAGATGCATTGTAATATAAGATTTTCACTTATCTTTTAAAGTTGATGAAGCTTTGCCTATTACCCTTTAGAGCTTTTGTATTTCAATTCTTGCTCAATGTCATGTCTAGTTCTTTGACTTGCTAGAATTATCATGCTTTTACATGTGTAGCTAAGTCTTTGCTATATGAGCTAGAACCTTTTAAACAACTCAAACTAAAAATTGCAATTTGTGGATGTTTTAGCGAGTTGCGTAATTAGTGCTCCTCTTGTGACATTGGCCTGTCGAATTGCTTTGTTAGCTCTTTGATCTAAAATTGACCATTACTTGAGCTTTTGTGTTCTTGAGATTCTAAAACTGCTCTTGTGAAAAATGAAAATCAAGATTGTCTTATGCTTAAATTGTGCCAAACTATTCTTACGAGACCTTTGTCAAATGACATGAACTTGGAGATAGTTTGATGAACCAGACGATCTCATGGGGACCGCTTGTCGAAATGACATGAACCTCAAGATTTGTCGCCTTGTAGAAGCTTAGAAAGAGTTTGTGGATGGCTCCTAGTCCGGGATCTTCTTTACTAAGATATACCTTTAATCAACTTTTGGTCGAAGCTTAGGATGAGTTTGTGGATGGCTCCTAGTCCAGGATCTTGTCACTAAGTTAGATCATTAGTCAACTTCAATATTCAATGCAAATGAGAAAAATGTTGACAAATGGGCGTTTACAAAATATTGAGCAAAATGATTCAATACGGGACTTGATTGACTCTTCTTGTGGTCTTTGTTAGATTTTTGATCTCACTTTGACATTTTGACATGGCCAATTTCACTTTAGGATCCTGTTGATGAACTTGTTTGAATTTGAAGCGTTGCTTAAATTGATAAAATCTAATGCTTTACTTTTGAGCCTTTGTGCTTAGCTTTGATATATATGTCTTACCATGATCTTGCTAGCGTTGTCGGGCTTGATATCTTTGTTTGTGCAATATTAGAGAAACTATATTGTTCTTTTGGGTAATCTCCAAAGCTTCTTATCAAAAATTGAAAAATACAAAATTGAAGCCACTCCATTGCACTTCATGCATATTCCTCTTTATGCTTCTTTTGTTTCGCTTCTTTCTTTATTCTCTATTTGTTATTCTGGATGAGAGGAAGGCATGATTCCTTGATGAATCCATTGTCAAAGGGGAGAAGATGTGTTAAATGAAAAGATATTTCTTTGGGAGAAGATGTGTAATATTTCTTTGCTAAGATGTGTAATATTTCTTTGCTACTCTTATTTGGAGAAGATGTGTTAATGAGAAGATTGGGGAGAAGTTTATACAAAGGGAGAAACTGAAAATTTGAAATTTGATGATCATAGTGAGGGGGAGTTCTTGAGTTGCATTCTTATTGTTTTATTGAATATTCTGAACTTGAATTGCATTCTTTTATCCTCACAATGATCATAGGTCAATTGAAAAATTGTTCTTTCATATGGACCTCATGTGAGAATTTTGACCCTTTTCTGGAAATCAAAGTTTTTATGCTTTCTTTTGTCTTGTCTCACATGCCTATACTATTCGATGCCACTTGGTCATTTTCATTGCTTTTTCTTGCTTATGGACCAAGTTGTGCCTTTGTGCTTGCTGCGAGTAAACTCGTTTTCAAACCTCTTACTTACATTTTCTGGATAATTGCCAATGTGTTCATCAAGGGGGAGATTGTGGATTTCATGGGGATATGTTCCAGATCTTAGGATGATGTGACAATTGGCAATGGCGTTTACGGTTTGTCGTTTCACGCGTTTTCGACAAAGTGTCAGGCTTACTGGACAGGGGCGGTCCGACCGGTCCTTGCACGGCGGTCCGACCGGTCCCAAATCGGTCGGACCGGCCATATGGGGCGGTCGGACCGGCGGTGACCAAAGTGGTCAAAATGAGTGGGCCAAAAATAGGTGTTGTAGGCAAGTGAGGATCCCAATGCACTTGGTCTCATAATTTTGGAGACTCGAAGAAGTTCTATTCGTTTGTATTTTCCGAAGGTTTGGATTTTGGGAGCTTGAATTTCGGCTAAGTCCTAAGATGGTCCGACCAGGCTCACGAGGAGCGGTCCGACCGCCATAGAGCGATCGACCGGCTCACCGGAGCGGTCGGACCAGAATTACTTGAACGTCGGCCAACTTCGTGGCGATGTTGTTTTGTTAGGTCAAAGTCATTGGTTTCATGGCATATGATTTGCATGATGCATGTTTTGACTAACATGGGTCAAGTTGTGAAGAACTTGTTCCGAATCGTGTTTTCTTGTCCGTGGTTGTGCAGTGGCTTGGTGGTCAACGACGGTCAACGGCGAGGAGAATCGGGACTAGACTTGAAGAGTTGAGGTCCGAACGATCGACGATGCGGGTGAGGTCAACGACTCAAGCGTGACACAAGATGGACAAGGGTGACCTATTGGCGAATCCATGGCGCATGGTGAAGCGGTTTAGGTCAAAGGTTAAAGACGGCGCTTTGCGGCGTGCGTGTGTGACCCGTTTGTTAGTGGGCCTTAACGGAGCCCAAGAGAGTCAAACCCTAAGAGTTTTAGGCCTCCACTATAAATAGGGGAGGTGGTGGCTGCACCATTAAGCTCTCTCTCTCTCGCCTCTTTTGTTGCAAAACCCTAATTGGCTTAGGGAGTTGAGGTGGAGGCTAGGGCTCTTTATGGTTTGAGGAGAATTTCGTGATCTTGGATTGACCAGCGATCCATGATGGCGTGGGTGTAATCCAATGACGATCACGTTCTTAATCAATGCAAGGTTTGCTTGAGATAAGTCTCTTTTCGTTCTTGCTTTCAATTTTGTGATTTTAGGGCTTTCTTTGATCCACGAGTTTTTGATTGATTCTTTCACGTGGATTAGCTTGCTGTGATGTGTGGGAACCCATCTAGGATCAATTTGATCATCAATCACCCACGAGCAAGCAATTGGATCTAGTTTTCACTTTTGCCCGCTTTGCACCCTTCTTCAATCAGATCGTAAAAGATATTTGTTCGTCCAAGAATTATCATAATTGTTGATTGGAATAGGTCCTTAATATCATAGAGAAGGTGTGTGCAAAGTTTCGTGAAGTTTGGAGTTGAGAATCAAAAGTTAGACCTAATTGCAACTTCGTCATCGGGCCGCTTTTTATTACGGAGCTCACGGTCGGACCGCCCCACACCAGAGGTCAGACCGATTTTGGTGCCGGTCCGACCGCCCCACACCAGAGGTCAGACCGATTTTGGTGCCGGTCAGACCGCCCGTATAACAGCGGTCAGACCGGCCAGCCTCTGTTAAGATTTGATTCTTGCTGATTTTTGTCGCATTGCTTAGGGGTTTAATTGGATTCAATACTAGTCTTCCGCTGTACTGATATATTGATCTTCATAGCTTCATCATAGCTATTGGAGTGAAATTGTGTTGAATTCATATTTTGTGAAAAAGTGAGCGTGCTCCTATTCACCCCCCCCCCCTCTAGTCGCCTTTTCGGTCCAACAGGAATAAGCCATCATGTATAATTGCATTCTGTGGTATGACTTGCGAGTACGGTGTGTACTCATACTTGCTATAAACAATCAACAGAAGTGGAAGAATCGTCAGTCAACAAGGTCTACTTCAAAGATCGTGGAGAACTAATTCGCGCTACCCCAGTCGATTGCCTATGGGCATATGGATGGGCTTCACTGAAGTTATTTCGTTACGTTCCGCTGCAGCTTTATTGAGCTATTTGTCTTCTGATACATTAATTGTAAGCTTTGACCTTAAGGTCTTTATTCTGATAATTATTGTTATTTGTCCATTTATTAGTCATCTTTGCATATGGAAATGATATTTCATCGATGTTGCCACTGTGTGCACTAGCGTGATCCTGGACTAGTGCAGTATACACAGAGGGTCCAGATTTGCATATTTGGGTCCCGACGGTAATTATTTTGGAAATATTTTTGCCAATAAGGAAAAACTAGTAGACGACCGAGTATTACAAAACAATACATTACAAGATCATCAAACAAACTTCAATACACCAATTGTTCTGAGATTCTAAATGACAGATACTAAACAGAGATTTCAAAAGCCAAATCAATATAGGTTTTGAAAAGTCAGATTGCTCCACATAATTCATCAATTGCCAGAATTCAAACTACTGCATTCACTGCCACACTGATGATCACTACCAACCAATTTACTGAACTGGAGAGAAGCAAAATTCACAGACAACAACTCAAGTGACAAATCAACACACAAATCCTTGCCAGCTATACCGATCACCGCCAATCAATTTCTGAACTAGGGAGGCACTAAACACAGGCAACAATTCAATGCTCAATCATTAGCTAGCATGGAGAAGAAAAATTCAGTAATCAATGGAAGCAACTACGCGGGGGTAAAACAACAATCAATACTTTTGCTGAGGGGGCATTGGCCAGAGGGAGGCGCCGAGAGGGAGAGTGGGCACAGAGAGGGAGCAGGGGGCAGCGGCTCGGGCGGCGGGCGAAGAGCCACCGGGGACAGCCAAAACGGGAAGCTAGAGAAGAGAGGAGGGCAGGGGATGGCGCTGGGGCCGGAGCGGTAGTGAGGAGGAGCTGGCGGCGGCCGGAAGGTCGGGCTTGGCGGCCACTCAACGAGGACGATGACCGGAGGGAGCGGGAAGGAAGGAGAGTGGTGCACAAGCACCAGGGAGGCGCAAGGAGCCTTACCGAGCGGACGGCGGGGGCGGGGAAGCTGCAGAGCACGTCGGCGACGGAAACCGAGGGTGGCGCGGGGAAGTTGCACAGGGGCGGTGGGCTTCGGTGGCAGGGGAGCTCGGCCAGCGAGCGGGGATGGCCGAGGGCGGTGGGGCGAAGCTTCCGGTGGTGCCGAATCTGCCGGAGGAGCACCGGTGGTGGAGGAGATGGCGGCGGCTCGGGGTGGCTTGGAGGAACTTACCAGGGGGAAGAAGAGAAGGAGAAGTAGAGGGGCACCGGCCATTTATAGCCGGGAGGTGGGGCGGAGCCGAGGAGGAGCTAACGCTGGGAGGAGGTGGTGGCACGGGGCTCAGGGAGGCGCTGCAGGGGACGGCGTAGCAGAGGGGGCCCCGGGGAAGAAGCCGGGTGGGAGGAGGAGGGCTGGGCCGAACTGGAGAAGAGGGAGGGGAGAAGAAGTGGCCGGGTGGAGTGGGAGGAGGAATGGCGGCGTAGTCGGCGTGGGGGAGAAAGAAAAGGGAGAGAGAAGAAAGTCGGGCCGACGAAGGAAATAAGAGGGGGAGAGAGCGGGCCGAAGGCCGGGGGGGAACCGGGGGGACGGGCCGGATCCAGGAGGGAAACGTGCTGGCCATGAGAATGAGAGAGGGGAGAGAGGGAAGAGAGAAAGAGGTTTTGGTATTTGCCAAAATTTCTGAGAATTGAAACTCGGTCAAAAACTGAATTTTAAAATTTTGAAGTTTGAGGTTTGAATTTTTGGGGAGTTTTTGAGATTAAAAACCAAATTTTGGAAATACTTCTCAAATAACCGAAAACGGATGTTACAACTATTATTCTACATTTGTTGCATCTTTTGAGCCCCGAGATATGTTACATGCTTTATCTGATAGTAGTTGGGTCAATGATATGCATGAGGAGTTATTGTAGAGCCTCCTAATGGTCATAATGTAATTAGAACAAAATGGATTTACAAAAACAAAGTGGGGATAGCTTTGTATTAGAAATAAGGCTAGGTTGGTAGCTCAGAGTTGCTCTCAGGTAGAGGGGGTTGGACTTTGATGAAACCTTTGCTTTTGTAGCTAGATTAGAGGCTTTTCACATCCTACTTGCATTTGCTGCATCTAAAGGTTTTGGGTTACATAAAATAGATGCTGAGAGTGCTTTCCTTAATGGTTTTATAGAGGAGGAAGTGTATGTTAGACAACCCACTGACTTTGAACATCCTAAGTTCCCTGATCATGTGTTCAAATTGTCAAAAGCCTTGTATATTCTTAAGCAAACACCTAGAGCTTGATATGATAGACTTAAGACCTTATTGCTTAAGAATAGATTTGAAATGGGCAAAGTAGATAAAACTCTATTCATTCTCAAGCATGGCAATGATTTTCTTCTTGTGCAAATTTATGTGGACGACATTATCTTCGGTGGCTACTCTAATGCTTTTGTGTCTAGCTGTTCTGAGACCATGTCCAGAGAATTTGAGATGAGCATGATGAGCAAGCTAAATTATTTCCTTGGGCTCCAAATCAAGCAATGCAAGGAAGACACTTTCATCCATCAGACGAAGTATACCAAGGATTTATTGAGAAGATTCGAGATGGGTGATTGCAAGCTAGTTGGCACTCCAATGGCTACATCAACTGCCTTGGATCCGGATGAGGATTGTGAATCTGTGGATCAACGCAAGTACCACAACATGATTGACTCCCTCCTATATCTGACAGCTTCCAGATCAACATCCACTTCTCAGTGTAGCTATGTGCAAGATTTCAAGACTCTCCAAGAACTTCTCATCGTCAGACAGTCAAGTGCATATTCAAGTATCTTCAGTCAACCTTTCAATATGGTCTTTGGTATTCATGTTCATCGTTATTGTCAATTGGAGGGTTTTCAGATTCTGATTTTGCTAGCTGTAGACTTGATAGGAAGAGCACTTCATACACTTATCATTTCTTAGGCACTTTTCTTGTGTCTTGGTCATCTAGGAAACAATCTTTTGTTGCATAGTCCACCGCTGAGACGCTGAGGTTTAGTATGTAGCTGCTACTAGTTATTGTAGACAAATTTTATGGATAACCTCCACTCTTATGGATTATGGGTTAGCATTTGATGTCTACTCTGCAGGACAATATCGACCAACCGAAGAAGTTGTAGAATCACCAAGGCAAGCTATGCTGCAAAATTCGAGCTGTTCAGTCTTCCAACTTCAGTATTAGATTTGTGGAAGGAAAAAAAAGGTTTTTTGTAAATATGGTGCATGCTTATACTGTAGTACACAGACAAGAACATTATCTTTTTTGACAGGAACAACAATAATACTTATACCCAAAAGATTTGCCATTAGGACAAGCCCAGCCTACCCGGTCCATTTAAACCCACCACTTCTTTCAAAGCCCATCTAGTCTCCCAAATCGGCCCACACTGTCAAACTTGATAGTGTTATCGGTTACATATTGTGTTTTTAGTTTGAGTGACCCAATTTATTAAGTCTTTGTAAGTTTTTAATGTTTTTGGCAGGGATAGCGATCGTTTGAACTATGCAATCCAATTTATATACAGATGATCTGATGAGCATGATCTTTGCCAATGCGCCAGGGCCTTATCTGATCTGAAATTTCTGGATAATCCATCTGGTCCTACTAAATCTTGTCAGATATATAGTTGCAGTACCAGTTGCAAAATTCTGTGCATGCTTGGCTCACTAAGCAAAGAATGATAAGTGCATGTTCAGTACTTAGTGTGACCATGAAGTTTGAGCTTTCACTGGAGAAACGATAGGTGCTGTTCGCCTGTTCTCTGCTTTCCTTGCAAAAGTCCTGCGGATTCAGAGATACAAGTGAAGGGTTTTGTTGTTGATCCATCCTGATTTTGTGTCAAGAATATGATATGGCGTGTAGAGGCATGTGGCTGGTTATTTATAAGAGCTATAAAAGATGATTGTGGAGTGGAGTCGGACAGTTTAAGTTTGGCAAAATTTTTAGATAAGTGCACATAGCAGAGAGAGAGTGAGAGCAGTATTGAATCAAGATTAGTGCGCTGATGCCACAACTAATTAGTGCAATCTATAAAAGAGCACTTGTACACCTGATGCATACCTAATTAGTGATGTTTTTTAAAGAACTAGTTAATGACAATAATTACAAATTTCATAGCGCGTTCAACGTAGGTGTTCATACCAAATGTGCAACTAAGTCCTAAACTCCTAATTACGAAAATAACTGTTGAGCACCATGACTGTAATCTTCCTCTGGGAGGCTGGATATTGTGCCAATGCTCGTGATCAAACACGGGTTGAAACATTCCTTTTGCATCAATGAAAACATGTTGAATTTCAGGTGCGTCGGTGGCTAGCCGGTGACGGATCAAGGAGCAGCATGTCACCATCGAGGTATTGCATGACTTGTCTCAGGTTAGGCCTTACAGTAGTAAATGGGTGCCTTCAAATGCAGTGCTTGAAGGTGCATCATGTTCTTCTCAGGTTACTAGTCCTAGTCGCTTGAAGGTGCCTTCAAATGCAGTGCTTGACTTTAGGTTCCGTGTTGCTGTAACATCCCATTTCTGTGTTCTGTTGGATTTTCAAAGTTAATCGAATTTCAGTTTTGAATTCAAAGTTTCAAGTCAAAATTCGCTCAAATTTCAAATTTTCAGATTTCAAAACCTCATATCTTCTCAAAACTCCCTGGGCTCAGCCCATCTTCCCCTAGCCATTTTTTCCCAGACCAGCCCAGCCCGAGCCGGCCTTACTTCCCCTCCTACCCAGAGCATGCCCATGCCACTCCAGACTCACGAAGAGCGCGTCGCGCGTGCATCGTCGCCTGCTCACGTCGCCAAGTCGCCTCGCCGTCGCTCCCCTCACTTGGCCCCGTCCCTCCGAGCGACGTCCATGCCGCCCTCGGGACCCCGCGTGGACGTCCTCTCGCCCAACGGCTCTCTCCACTCCCCGTGGCTATTTAAGCCCCTGGTCGCCTTCGCCCTGACCCCAATCGCTTTTCATTTGCTTTATTTGCCCACGAGCGCCACCACACCGATTTGTCCTCCCCTCCGGCCGTCTTCGCCGCCCCGCGTCGCCGATCGGGTTTCTCTGCGCCTTCCTCCAATCGGTCGCACCAGAAGCACCAGAGGACGTCCCCGAAGCCATCCCGCCCCTCGTCGGCCTTCTTCTTCCTCTCCGGCCCCCTCCTCGGTCCTGGTGAGTTCCTCATGCCTAGATCTAGCTCGTGCGCGCTTTCTAGCTCGATGCGCCGCCGGGTCGCCTTCTGGCATTTTGCCGTAGCGCCGCCGCCGCCAAATCTCGACGCGCCGCCGCTCCAGTTTGCAGCCGGCCAAATTGCCGCCACCCCTAGGACCGTCTGGCTATCTTGTTTCCATTTTTGGCCTCACCGCCGGCCGCCGTGGCTCCCTCCGCCGGCGACGAGCGCGGCCGTGCGTGCTCTGTTTTTTGTCGGAACGAAACACTGTAGTCATTTCGTTTAAACTAATCGTTTTCATTCGGACTAATTGGTGATTAGCTTAATTTAATTGTTATTTTGTTTATCTGACAAGTGGGGCGAATCTTTTATTAATAACGTTTTAAAACCGACTTTTGTTTTAAAGTCGCTAATATGTGGGCCCAGTGCACTAAGTACATAGTGCTCTGAACCGGTGGACCTAAGGCATTATGGGTAGGGATGGCAATCGAACCTAGCAGGTACGGGTAGTGCTCGCTTTATATTTATATTCGTGACCCGAATTCCTCCCACGAAGCATACCTACGAAGGACGATATGCGAAAAACCTCACTCATATCCGTCGCCCGCGGGTATGCCCGTTTACCCGCGAATAATATATGGCCGCCCGTGGGTACCCATCACCCGCGGGCATGCTCGTTACCCGCGAGCAATGCATACATCAAGTTCACCGTAATTCACACATCAATGGTGCATTATACATTTAACAACTAATAAAGTTCATCACAATTCACGTATCATGTTCGACAAGACAACTAATCAAGTTCAACAAATAAAATAAAAATACAAACTGACAGTTCCTTACACATACGGATAGGTTGCGGGTAATCGGACGAAGTGGGTACGGGTGGAGCTTACCTATGCCCATGTCTGTTTACTCGATAGGTAAGAAATTGTGCTTGTTTTCATGCCTATAGGCAAATAAAGATGCACATACCTGCCTCCATTAGGGTATTCTCCCGCGGGCACGCGGGTAATCGAGCACAATTGCCATCCCTAGCCATGGATCGAAGGTTCATGCACTATGTGTTGGGCAGAAAAAACGATTTTCTTAAAAAATAAAAAGGAAAAGAAAATATTTACTATGTATGTGGACCCACATGATAGAGATACTCTCTCTCCTCTGTCTTTTTCTAGATTTAATTCAAAATCAAACTTCGAATGTTCCGTCCTCCCTTGTTTTAACTCCGATTTAATTGAATTTTTTTCTAAAAATTTCTAAATTCAAGATATTTCTAATAGCATTATATTTGTTCAATTTGGAGTTCATTTGTTATTTCTTTAGTATTTATTTGTTTTGTTTGCATGTTTGTTCTTTTTCCAGCATGTTTAGGGTTCGTTTGAGTAGAGTTCGAAGAAGCGAGAGATCTTCAATTTGATCAAGCACAAAACTCCAAGACTCTCTTGTCTTTAATCCAGGCGAGTCAATACTTTGATCATATTGATCCTACATTTTATACAAATTATATTATTTTAAAGTATAAAATTGCATGCTAAATTGATTAAGCAAATGTATGTTAAGTGCTTAATGTAGTTAAATGCCAAATTGATATACTAACATTCTTTGAAAATTGAATTCCTTAATCCTCGTCACCCTAGATAATTATGTGGTAACCTACTAGCTATAGTCGTACTTAAGTGATATGCTAGTCTTGCTTAAGTACATTACTACAAAAAGGTTAAAACTGGATGCCTCATCCCAGACGGTTGACCAAAATCGTCTATATTAAATACAATCACAGATGGTTTTGGTTTAGCGACTGTCTGTATTATTGGTTGCGCTAAAAATCGTCTGTGAAGAAGTACCGTAGTAAAATCAGGGAGTTGGGCATTTCAAGTCATGGTAAAATCAGGAACTAAAGGCATTTCAAGTCATGGTAAAATCACAGACGGTTCATGTTGACGGTCCCTCCCTCGGCACCACCCTCCGCACGTCCGTCGCACTCTGGGAGTCGTCGGAGCTATAGTCGCTCAGCCTCGACGTGCCTCGGGCCATAGGTATGTCATGTGTCTGCCTGTTGTTGTCATCAGTACTTGTCCATGCACTCTTTTCGAACATATGTGACATTACTGTTTGTTCTTGCAGGACTTGCAAAGTAAGACATCATAATACTCTGCCTCGCCAGCTTTTCAGACCAAAAAATAACACTCTGCAAGGCAAGACATGACTTCTCTCTGCAAAACAGGACGTGACCCGACGAGGCAGCTTTACGCAGCAACGTGACCCGACAATTCCTCTTGGGGCCCGCCAGCAAGTTTGCAAAAAGATATGGCAACACTCTGCCTCGCAGGCTACTCACACGAATTTAACCACACCATACCAACCCTGTGGCTTATAAAAGGAGGTGTAAAAGACCTTGAAAAGAACACTACACAACCAAACCCAACGCTACACTAGAGCTTGCTTCACCACGCCAGGATGAACAAAATGAAGAGGCAATGAGACGAGATCCGCGAACTAGCAAGGGCTGTTTGGGCACGGGACGAACAAGCAATGGCTGCTGTGGCTCGGGTCTGGCAAGAGGAGCTTACCAGGATGGCAACTCTCCGCAATGATGTCCCCGTAGTAGTAACCCCTACCAGAACGTTCCAACCGAGCCTTCGTCGCAACACCCGTTAGAGGGGGAGACACCGCCCCTCTGTTGGTGCAGGGACACATGCAAGTTCTTTAAATCCAAGCAGCGGCTCAGCCTGGGCATGCGTTACTGGGGTTGTTTGAACTACTCTTGTGACTATCCCGACCGTCATTGGGATACGAGCAACTTTCGGAACCAAGAAGAACTAGTTACACTAAGTTCCCTACCAATTCTCTTTCAAAGTACGCACTAACAACCTCTCTTGTCTACCCGTAGTCCTCGGATACGCTATGTGGCTACCGCAAGTGGATCGACATAGAGATGCACCCACACGACCAGTGGCGAATCGACTACGTGGAGTGGGATGCCAAAAGAGCACGCGAGATCCGAGAGGAGGAGTCGCACTAAAGAGCACAACCAGCATATCCGGCGGGAGACGCAAGCCCATCTCGAGGCGTGCAGGCGCAGGGAGCGCGAGGCTCGCGAGAAGGAGCGGGAGAAAAAGAGGGAAATGGCGGCCGAGGCCAAGGCGGCCGGCGAGTAGTACAATGCAGAGCTCGGAAGGAAGGGCAAATGGCCCCGGTCCATGCAGTAGGTCCGGCCATTCCATAGTAGTCCCCATCCTTTTCGCTATGTTTTGTACTATCCCGTAAAGACATGTATACTTATCTGGTCCGGATGCTTGTGTCACAATGTACGGTAGTAGTAGCGAGGATGACTAAAATAATTAGCCGAACCATCATACCATGTAACCACGTGTAACGTGCTTCTGTCCGCGAACTCTAATGTAATTACCGTTTCGTGCCTCCGTGAGCCATCAAAGCAAGCATAAATTGCAAGTATGCCTTTTCTAGTGGAATCCAAAAATAATCATTCGCACCGACAGCGATTCCGCCATGTTTTAGAGCATCTTAATAATCACAACGAATGTTCTCAGCCCTTTCAATTGCATTATGTACAAGCTTTACAAAGTAGTTTACTTTAACTCCACCATACATAAGTAAGGTGATCAAAAACCGTAGCAACTAAGATATTATTTCTTTTCATTTTTTTTGTTTGTATTTTATTGGATTAATTAGAGTTTAATTGAAAATTTCATAAAATATAAAATAATTTAAATGAATAAAATAATCTTCAATTAAATTTTGTTTTTTTAATAATTTTTGAATTTTTTTGCACCTACAGACGCGATAAAAAGGTTAAAGTTAAAGTTTTGAGCCTACAAAAGCTACTTTAAATTTTTTGATAGTCTGATAGAGTTAATAATGTCCAAATTTCGAATCGTTGTTGCAACTTTCAACTCCGGGTCTTGTCATTTAATGGAAAGTGGTGACCGGGGAGAGGACAAGTTACTCCTCCCACTCCATATGTTTTACTCCTTACGTATGCTCGCATGTGTCGCAGTTTACTTCTAGTTCTAGTTGGTGTGTTCTCCCGTTCTGGCATCTGTCTCTGTGACCTAGCTGCTCTTTTTCACCACTGGGAAAAGATGAAAAGATAGATTCTTGGGAAAGTAAAATGCTCCCTCATCTCTATACTCATCTCTCTCTCTCTCTCCCCCACTCTTTTTTTCACCATGCCATTGTTTGTTCTTTTTTACCCCCATCTAGATAGATTCTTGGGACAGCTCCAATCACGGGAGGCGTAGGTAGGTTTTCCTCCTCTGGTCTTCGGTTGTGTTGTAGTTTAGTCCAATTTGATTTGGGTCTTAACACATACTCTTAACAGCTAAGCAACAATGAGTGTCATGACTTCTTTTTTATTTATGACGAGGCCGTACATCCTCACAGGAAACACCATGAATCAAATCCCTAGAGGGGCTTATCTCATTACATATAATAGAGAGATTACAGCGGTCAAGACAGGACAGCAGTTGTGACGGAAGAGAGTTACAACAGTTTCGATCTTTTGTGCTGTAATGAATTCTTAGCGCTTGCTTAGCCAGTTGACCAGACTCTTGATTATGTTGCCTGCTGATATAGACGAATTCCACTCGCATGGATTGGAACCTCTCCCTGATCTCAAGCAAGATCGACCTGATCGTCCAGTGTCCTGGCTTGATTGACATCATCAATATTATTAGTTGATAATTTAATCAAATTTTTTTCTAGGCCATTGGATATAGATGGCCAAGGATTACGCAGGCTCGGATGAGATCGATTCACTGTTCGTCTCCTCGTATGCGTTGCGATGGTTTGATTCAGAAACGGATAGAATCCCAACAACAATCTCACATGGTTTTATTGTCGTATACCAGTATTTATCATATCATCTGATCACACAAATTATTCATATCGTGCGTATGCACGTCTTCTACACGTAGTACTGGCCGGATCAACATGAGCTAGTAACTAGTAGGGGCTCTGTCCGACGACGTTGCCCGCCGGGTTGTAGCTGCAGATGATGAAGACGCCGCCGTCGTTGTCGCAGACGTCGCGCGCGCAGCCGATGGCGGTGGAGTCGCGCCACACCACCTGCGTGTAGTGCCCGCACGACTGCCCCTCCGGCGCCGAGCAACTGTTGCTGCCGTGGTCGTAGTACTGCTTCTCCGACACCCACAAGTTGACAGCGTCCGCCGCCGTCCAGTCGGCGCCGGCAGGGCCCTGGAAGAGGTTCTCCCCGTACTGCCCGCCCGAGTGCACGAGCTGGCAGTCGCCGCGCCGCTGGTCCGCGTACCCCTGCGCGTACGCCGCCACCGTGTCGTCCCACGACACCGGGCCGACGCCCACTTCCGCGCGGGCCGCGTTGTGCAGGTCCACGTAGTCCTGCGGCGAGTTCTGCGCGGCGCACGGCGTGGCGATGCCGGCCGCCATGGCCAACGCGAGAGCCAGCAAGCAGGCTAGCTTCGATGAGTACTCCATTGCTAAGCTTTACAAAAGATGAACAAGCTACAGACAGACAGAGAGAGAGATATATATATGTGCGTGTGATTAGCTAGTTAGGTTGCCATTGTGAGTTGTGGCCTTGTGGCGAGTTGGTATTTATACTGCTAACTCGATGACTTCTACAAGGAACAAGTAAACTGAGGAAGAAATGTTGATTAATTAATTACATTGGTCAATCAAATGGCGCCTAATTTTGTCAGTCGTAATAAACGGGAATTATCTGTACATACAAGCGTTCATGTATCCCTTTAATTTGGATATGTGGCGTGCGTGAACAACAAAAATTAATTACCAGATTATATATTTCCAAGTTGTTGATGCATGCCTCTCGATCGGGAAACTGAGAGAAACGTAGGAGCATTGTGGAAGCCAGGGCAACTTGCCGTGGAAATTGTGGAAGTCGGTGGAGACATAAAGTGTTTTTATTTGAAGACATAAGTCATTCACGAGCTAATCTAGCTAGCTTTATTGGGGTGATATTTCCTGAGGTAGCTGCCAATTCGGATTTGCTTGATTCGATTTATGATAGTGCAACAGAAGAAGAATAAGTATATAAAAGGGATTTGGTGGTGATGATAAGTCTGTCATCTACTTCTCTTGAGTTGATGGGATATTTTGTCAATAAATATATGCACATATGTATAAGATACTTGAAATTAGATCTTCTATAGGTAATTAGATTATATGTATTTGTGGATTGTGATAAGATTCTACATGACTTTTTAAGTGTATTTGTTTTTTTTAGTTTATAATTTATATTATATTTTATTTAAAATCCATTGCAACACATAGTAACCCGGCTATATATATATACATCTGGGAGTATACGTGAAGAGTACGCCATGGGATATACTCCACGTATATACGTGTAGAGAGCACCCTGCTGCATGTTTGTTTGTTCAGTTAATTTGGAGTCAACTCGCCGATCGAGTCAAGACAGTAACACTAACTAGGCACGCGCGCCAGTTAAAACTCGAAGACGGCAGGTCTGATCAACTATATATGTGATATTGTGATGTGTCCTGGTCGATCGTGATGTAGGTGCAAATTAACGTGCATTATTTGCTTCAGTCCAGTTATTGATGTGTTCATTAATAATACACTGTGCTTGTTTGTCCCCACAATATTATATGTTGCAGTACATTGTATTCCTTATATAACTGCTGTCTTTTTGAAAATATAGTTATAGTTGCTATACAATTGTAATATATAATAGCTGATTAATCTAAACTGTTATAATTTAATTTTATCAAAATAAGTGGTGTAGATATTCTCTTTTCCTTTTTCTTTTAAAGGATTGGATAGTTTCCGATCGATTCAGATGGAAACGGATTCGAATCGTCTCGCATCGGATTTTTCTCGAATAATTATCGGATCGAAAATAAATATAATTTTTTTTCAAAAATATATACGAATATAATAACCCCGTTATCTGTTTAATACAAAACCAAATATCCATAATACCAACCCAACACTCCACAGGCAATATCCCACTGGCCCATCAGCATCGGCAGTTGGAAAGTAACTGCAACCCGATGGCTACATGAGGCTGAAAAAGGCAAAAAGGACAAGCAGACAGTAACAATGTCTGCTTGCGTCTTTGGGACAACGACCAATGCTGGTGGATTTGTAAATTTTTCTCGATGAAAAAGACATTGTTTGTTTTCCCAAGACCAGCTCATTGACTTGAGTTTTGGGTTACCTGTGTGCATTTGTCTACGTGTGGAGATTGCCGGAATTAGTACAAAGCTTAGACTAATTAACAATCACATGGTCTATTATGAGCCCAATTGTGATGCTACGTGGAGCTACATAATTGAAATTCCTTATCAGATTACGAGATATTCAGTTCCACCTACAGTATGACAAGCAGTAGCTCTTTACTGACCGAAATAATAGATCTATCACTGTAACAATCTATTTTTGAATTATAAATAGTATTTGCTTTTATCAGTTGGTGTCAAAAAATTATTTTAACTTATGTTGTATTTTCAAAATCGGTACCTTGTACCTCCATTTCAAAACATCTCTTTCTTTGGGCCCAGCTCATCTCCTCTCTCTCTTGGGTCGGTCGACCACCTCCTCTCCATTTCTACCCGGCCTCTCCTCCCATATCCCCTTCCCGCCCAGCCAGGCCAGTGCCCCTCCCCTGGTCCTCTGTTGCCCTGTCCCATCGACCAGCCTCTGCGGTTTTGTCCCCTCCATCCCCTCCATCACCTGCTCGTGGACTCCGGCACCCCCTCCTCATCGCCCGGCACCTGCAACGACCACCTGCTCTTGTCGCCTCCGCCACCAGCTTGACCCCCAAAGTCACCGCCTCTGTCGCCCCGTCCCGTCGCCTATCTCGCCGCCGCGTCAGCGCTGTGGCCGCGCGCCAGCCCCTTGTGGCCCTTGCCGCTACCTGCTCCCCTCCACCTCCGTCGACCAGTCCTATCGCCAACGCCTGCTCGTGTCGACCCTACCACCTGCGTCGCTCGCCTGGGTCGTCGCTCCCGTCACTTCCCCACTGCGTGTGCCTACCCCGTCCTCTCCGACCAAGGCACCCATGCCACGACCACCTCAGGAACCCGCGCGCCTTCGAGTCTCCGACGACTCTACTTTCCCTCCCCTTTGGCTATAAGAAGCCCCGAGCCCCCTCTCGTTCCTCCCCTCGTCTCCCCTTCGCTTCTAGTAAGTGCCTCCAGAGAAGAGCCGAGTAGCCCCCCTTTTCTTCTACGAGCTCCCCCACTCTAGCTTGTGTCGTTGTGGTTGCCGAAGCCCCGAGCTCCGAGTTTGGGCCGCTGCGTGCCACCTCCCAGTTCTCGTTGCACCAGTGCAACCCATCTTCTACCCGCGTCAATTCGTGCCCAGAGCTCCTCGAAGCGGTCCCCTCACTCGATTTCAATTTTGTGTCGCAGGAATTAATCGTCGTCTTTCCTTTTCTTCTTTAGAACCGACCGACCCCTTCACCGCCATCTTCCTTCGTCGCGTTGTCGACCGTGAGCTCCCCCACCGCCGTTCGACCTCTCTCTCGGTCTTGGTAAGCCCCCTTTTCTCCGTGCCCGGTTCTCCCTCTTGTCTTTCCAGCCACACCGAGCGATCGAAAGTCCTTTTCGATCATGTCTTTCGGCTATGTCTATGACCACATCTACGACCACGTCTACGACTACGTCCACGACCAGGTAGTCGCGTTGTCGAACCTCCTTCAGGCCACACTGCATTGTCGAACTCCTTCCGACCATGTCGTGTAGTCGAAACTCCTCCCGACCACGTGTAGTCGAAACCCTTTACGGCCACATGTAGTCGATACTCCTTCCGACTACGTCGTGTAGTCGAACCCCTTCCGACTACATCGTGTAGCCGAACCCTTTTCGACTACGTCGTTTAGTCGAACCCCTTCCAATTGCTTCCTGTAGTCGAACCTCCCTCCGACCGTATCAACTCGAAGTGAGCAATACTCGAAGCCCATAGTACTCGAAACAAGCGATTACTCGAAGCGGTACTTCAAACGAGCAAGATTAAACGAAGCGAGCGATTAATCGGAACCAGCGATTTTCGAAGCGAACTTGAAGCTCTATTCTCCTCCGTTATAACTCCGATTCTAGTGATTTTTATTTCTAAATTTGTCTAAATTTAAGACCTTGCTAAGAGCACTGGTCTTATTTAAATTAGATTTCATTTGCTATTTCTTGTGTATTTATTTGTGCTCTTTGCGTATTTATTCTTTTTCCGGTACGTTCGTCTGATTAGAGTTCGAAGACGCGTGAGATCTCTATTTTGATTAAGCGCATGACTTTCAAGACTCTCTTACCTTCACTCTAGGCGAATCAATAGTTTGATCATTACGAACCTACATTTTACGCAAATGATATTCCTTTAAATTACCAAAATTGCATGCTTTAATTCTTTAAGCAAATGTATGTTAAATCTTGAGGTAGATAAATACTCATTTGATGATTAATTAATTATTATACCATCCTTTGACAATTGAATCAATTATTCCATGTCACCATAGTAGCTATGTGGTAATTACTAGTTATAAGTGGTACTTAAGTGATATGCTAAGTCTTGCTTAAGTACCGGGGTATTAAATGCCCCAATCATCATCTTTTAATCATGAAAGTGGTTTTGGGCAGTCATTGTGGGTAAATGAATAGAATGTTGTGGTAATGTATTTTGTTCCCAAAAACCCTATTAAATTGTTGTTAACTCATCTGGGCGGATGGTATGGTGGTGGGTGCTGTGGGAGAAATAGAGTGGTTGGTATGTAGTATGAACCACCGGGATGGATTAAGAACTCAATCTTGTCTCCCATGTAAAAATAAGTATAACCACAAGTCTGTCAAGTACGCCTTGGCTTAGAAAATTTATTAAATTCTGAATACCGTCTCACTTGAGGGGAAGCGGGATCGTGCAAGCACTGGATATGGTCCGGCTTGAATGGGACACCGATGCAAGGTGAAGTTGTCAGTCATGCTAGATATTATGGTGTAATCCAACTACGCTAGCTTCTATGGTGAACATCTCGTACAACTTATGGGCATAGCCCATATGGGTGAATAATGAAGAAGCGAGATAATTTGAAAGGTTACTGTGACGATCGCTCAACTACATGACTAAGGAATCATGTGGGGCGATGAGTATGATTATCTCTTGTGGGTACAATGTACAACCTCTGCAGAGTCTAAACTATTTAAACAACCGTGCCTATGATCAAAGGCGGACATGGAAACCTAAATTGAGTTAGTTCTATTTATAAAACCTTGTGAGTGGGATGATTATAGTGTCGGCTCACCTAGCCTGAGGTTTGTATTTTTCTTGGGTCGTCGTACCCAGTGATGTTAATATATAGAGGTGACTCTAATCAAAATTAAGCATAAGGTGGATTTAACCTTCGCTGTTATTAATATTGCACAATATCTCTTTTAAAAATAAAATTAGTTCAAACTGCTAAGTCTTAGGAATTTCTAATTACTTTAGTTGAAAATGCTGCTTTAAGCAAATAAAAGAACCCGAGCCATCCTTGTTAAGCTTTGCATGTATTATTACTGCATTCTGTGTGTTGGCTCACGAGCACAGAAGTTGTGCTCATCCTTGCTCTTTACTCCAAACCCTCAGAAGCAGGAACTCATGGGGATTACGCATACTATGTGGATCCTGAAGCTGGAGCCCCCGAAGATGACGAAGAGTAGTGTAGTTCGTTTAGTCTGGGTCTCGCCTCAGTCTAGCTGACTCCATTAGTGCTTGCATACATCCAATATTATCCAAGTCTTTGGATAATATAGGACGCACACGGATTTCCCCAAACGCTTGCATGTGGAGAGACACGCTCTACCCCTTTTGCTTCCACTACCGTTTTGTTGCCTTTGTAATATAATCATTTAGCCTGCTCGACCCTTAGTGTAAAACTCGATCCAATGCGGTCTATGTCACTCTAATGTCTTTAATATATTGTTTGGTTCAGTTTACATCGTGTATGAAATGATTCAGTGATGTATCTGTATGTGCTATCTATTGATCTAGGGAATAGCACAGTGTTTTCACAGAGGATTTTGATTTGTGGAATCTGGGTCCGATTGTGCTGGTGTCAGAGCATATGACAGTAGGAATCTTAATTAGACTGGGCGTTCCTAAGGACTTGAGTTTTATTTACAAAAAATTAAGAAAAGCTTTGCCTAAAATATAGTGTACTTATTTGCTTTTACTCATCACTCTTAGTTCTAAACTTAGCTTTACTTTCATTGAGTTTACTGACCTTCTCTTGTTTCAAAATTGTAGATGGCTACCCCGTTGTCCGATGGGCCGTTGGACTTTCTCTCTCATGGGGAAGACTTTAGACGGTTCGTGGACATCCTCTACCAGCTAACGCAATATCTGGGTTGTCCCCACCCGCCTATCTTCAGGGGCCGGATGACTCAGATCCTGGACGATGGAGGTTTACCTCTATGCCAGGGAGGGCCAGTTCGCCGCCACACCTTCAGAGCAGAACATCCCAAGAGCAGCTATGATGAAGAAGTCTAAGACGCAGCACGCTTTACTCGCACCCGCCCGAGCCGGATGCACGAGGATCTTCTGCTGGAATTGCCTTTCTGCTACATCCCACCCTCTAGGATGGAGAGATCGACTTCGAAATCTTCATCATCGTGTTGGAGTAATCATGCTAGATTAGGTTAGATAGCAGTGCTTGCTAGGCAGTCTTTTGGTTGCAAGCACTTTCCGTTTTCCTTCTTTTGTAGGGATTGTGGTGTGTATTCTTTGCCGTGGCGTAGCATAGCCTATATGCTATGTTTTAGGAGTCATGTAACACCTAAACGTCTTAATGTAATGCATCCACTCTAGGCTTGTATGGTACTTGATTCCTCTCCTAGTTGGTTTGAAGTTCTTATGTGGTGTTATAGAGGGCCAGTAAACCCTCATATATCTCCTCTAGTTCTAAGCTGAGTTGTTTTCTCAGATGGCACCAAAGAGAGCAACAGCCCAAGGAGTGGTGCCAGTCGCAAAAGGGAGATGGCAGCGAAGAAGCCACAAGACAGCTACCCCCAGCAGGTAGTATTTCATGACAGCTCGTCATCCAGGCAGTCAGCAGCCCAACCTCCAAGAGCTCCAACTTCAACCCCACATCCCAGTGGGAATGTTTTCTGCACTCCCCGCCTCACCGGACAGCCTACAGCAATCAATCTAGTATCTCACCTTCGCTGTTATAGCTATGGAGAAAAAGAGCACTTCGCCAACAGATGACCCCAGAAGAAACTTTATCTTGCACAAAGAGTAGAGGACGACAAAGCGGACCTTGCCACCCCTCAACTTAAAGGATTACCCGGGATAAGCTGTCACATTAAAGACCACTATGTCGCTACACCAGGAAGACCCCTGAAGGCTATCGCTTGCTTCCATTGCGAAAACCCGGGACACTTCGCCAACAGATGCCTACAGAGGAAGCAAGGCCAAGGAATCACATATTTCTATTGTTGCAACCTAGCACACCATGTGCCCAGATGTCCCTAACGGAATCTTGAAGAACGAGCAAGGAATACCATCACCACCAACCTTAGTCTCGGCAAAGAAGAACTCATAAAGAGCCCCAGCAAGAAGCAAGATGTGCCTACTGAAGTTCTACTACCAGATCCGGAGGCTTCGCCAAATGCTATATGCTTTGAATGTGGTAAGATAGCACATGTTACCCAATTATGTCCTCCAATACAACAAGTTGAAAGAGGAGCATGCTTCACATGTGGGCAATACGAGCACTATTGCTACACGTGCCCAGTTTCCTACTGTCTCTACTGTGAGGAATACCATCAACAAGAAGATTGCCCTATGAACCAAGTAGCATGCACACGTTGTGAAGAAAAAAGACATCAGGCAGACCAATATTGTGTAAACTGCTGCAACTACGACGAGGACCACCAGCTGGGTGAATGCCCGACGAGTAAAGTTACATATTTTCTCTATGAAGGACAAGATCACTTTGCCGAAGATCGCTCCCTGCGCTGTTCTTGACCAAGCGACCAATTGCAAAGAACAAGTTTCAAAGTCTGTTTGTGAGACTCGTCATGAATGGAGTTGGCAAAAGCGACTAGTATGGGGCACCCTTCGTTTTAAGGGAGTAGCTAGACTGCACAGAAGTGTCAGGAATGCTAATGAGTATGTTTCCTGTTGAATCAGCACCTGTGCCCAAGTCTCTCTCTGAAGTAATCGTCAACCATGTCACCGTCGAAGAAGCCCAAGCAGCTTCAGAAGTAATGAGAGGTATGTTCTCTGTCTGATCCGAGTAGCCGAATCTCGGGGTCGAGATTCCGTTTAAGGAGGGTAGGTTTGTAACATCCTCAGATTTCAAACTCAAAATTTTGCATTCAATTTCAAAATAAATTTTTTTCATTTCATTTGTGCGAAACCCTAACCTGGGATTCGGGCCCGACCCGGCCCGGTTCTTCTTGCCCGTGCGCACGCCACCGCCCTCTTTTGCTAACCGCTGGCCTCCTCCCCCTCTGCCACTTCGCTCTTTTTCCACCGACAGCCGCACCTCCCCCGCCCAGTCCCGTCACCGCCCATCCTCTCCAATCGCCCCTGCCACCATCGGCTCTGACGCCTCCCATCCCGCCCGTCCCTCGCCTCCTCTCCCTTAATCCCCTCTGCGATGCACTGTGCCCAAGTCTCTCTCCCCCTCCTCCTCGCCCGCCAGCTATAAGTAGCCCCGGCCGCCTCACCTTCTTCCCCTCCCCCACCTCGCCTCCTTCCCCTTCTCCCAAATCGTCTCCGTGCCGCTCCCGTCGCCCGTCGTCGCCTCCTCCCGAGCTTCGGCTTCGCTGCCCTCGTCTCCTCCTTCCTCCCCATCCACCCCTTCACCTCCTCCAGTGTCGTCGCCGCCGTCGCCTCCTTCCTCTTCACCGAATTGTCACCGAACCTGAGACCGCCGACGCCTCCTCCTCTGCAGCCGCCGCCCGCCACCGCGCCACTCCTCGAGGTGCCCAGGGAGCCAAGGAGGCCTCTTCTTCCCACTCCCGCGCCCTTCCTCCTCCACTGCATGCCACCGCGTGCCGATTCGACCGCCTCCGAGCAGCCCCGGCTCTGCCTCCGGTCCCTCCACCTCCGGCCGCCACCTCGCGCTCGCTCCCTTCCTCCTGCACCTCCGGTCGTCGCCCGCCGCCGCCCTCACCCGAGCCGCGCCCGAGCTCCCCTCTGCCTCTCTCTCTTCCTCTATTTGCGGGCGAAGATTGCGAAGCGTCGGCCGCGGAACGCGCCATCCCCTTTTTAACACCCCCCCGGCCGGCCGATAGGTGGGCCCCACCTGCAATAGTGTCGCTGACGAGTGGGCCCGGTAACAGCACCCGTGGACCGGCGCACGTGAACCCGGTCCACGCTACAGTACCCATGGACCGTGCACAGTGCATGCCACGTGTCAGCACGGGAGTTTTTCCTGTTTTCTGATTTTTGTTTTAAATTAAAATTTCATTGAAAAGCTTCAAAAATTCATATCTTTTTCATTATAACTCCAAAAAATGTGAAACCTATTTATAAAATTTTCTAAAAGCAAGATCTTGCTAATGGCACTGGTTTTTTTTTCAATTTGGAGTTTATTTATTATGGGTTTGGTATTTATTTGCTCACTTTGCTGTTGTGCCTTTTTGTGGTACTTTCGTCCGATTAGGGTTCGAAGACGCAGGAGACCTCAGCTTCTATCAAGCTCAAGAATACCAACACCCCACTGCCTTTGACCAAGGTGAGTCAATACTTTGATCATTTTGAGCCTACATTTTATGCAAACTATGTTTATTTAAAATATCAAAGTTGTGTGCTTTACTTCTGTAATCGAATGTATGTTAAAGCTTAAGGTAATTAAATACTCATTTACTGATTTATTAATTATTAAGCCATCCTTTGATAATTGAATCCAGTATTCTTTGTCACTTTAGTAATTATGTGGTAAATACTAGCCTAGATTGTACTTAAGCGACATGCTAGTCTTGCTTAAGTACCGGGACAATAAATGTCCCGATCATCATCCTTTAAACATGAAAAATGGTTTCGGGCAGTCATTGGATGTAGATGACTGATGTGTTGTGTTAATTGGTTTTCCTCCCCAAAACCCTAAACAACTTGCTAGTACCACATCTGGGCGGATGGAAAGACTGGTGGGTGCGGATGTAGCACAAGAATGGTTGGTATGTGGTATGAACCGTCCACATGAATTAAGGATTTAATCTTGTCTTGACCTCCTGTGTAAAACAAGTACAACCGTAAGTATGCAAAGTGCAACTTGGCTTAGTAAAATTATTGAACCCTGAATATCATCCCACAACTGGTGTTTAGAAGTGTGCAAGCGGCAGGACGTATGCTAGCCTGAAAGGGACACCGGGGAGGGTGAAGTTGCCAGCTGCGCTAGTCGTTGTGGCCGGGGCCAGTTGCGCTAGTCATTCTGGTAAACATCTCGCACAACTTATGGAATTGGCCATAGGGGTGACATGACGGAAGGGGCAATGTAATTTAAAACGTTACTGTGACGATTGCTCAACTACATGACTATGGAATCATGTGGGGGTAACGAGTATGATTATCTCTTGTGGGTGCAGTGTACAACCTCTGCAAAGTCTAAACTATTTAAACAGTCGCGTCTACGGTCAAAGGCGGACATGGGAACTTAACCTGAGTTAGTTCTACTTCTAAAACCTTTGTGGGTGGTATGAAAATGTAGTGGGCTCATCTAACCCTTGTTTTGGATTTTTCCTAGGTAGCCTTACCTAGTGCCTGTAATCGGTGGATATAACCGTTATCAAAATTAAGCATGAAGTGGAGGTAGCATCTACTGTTATTTAATATTGCACTTATTCTCTTTAATAAAAATGCAATTTGTTAAAAAATGCTAAGTCATAGGGATTTGTATTTATGATAATTGAAAATGTTCCTTTAGCAAATAAAAGAACCTAAGCCATTCTTGTTAAGCCTTGCATGTATACTATTGCATACTGTGTGTTGGCTCGCGATCACGGTGGTTGTGCTCATTCTCGCTCTTTCCCCAAACCCTCAGATGCAGAAAATATTGGAGATTACGACTACTACGAGGAACCAGATGTCTGAAGACCCATGAGTTCTTGAAGCATAGTTTAGTCCTTAGTTGTTCTAGTCTCGCCCCAGTATAGCTGACTCCGCTGGTACTTATGTGCCTCCTACATTATCTGAGTTTTCGGGTAATATCGGATGTACACAGGTTTTCTCCAGTCGCTTGCCTGTGGAGAGATGTGCCCTCACCCCTTTTTGCTTATGTTGTCGCTCCCGCTACTTTTGTAATGTAATCAATTTGGTCTGGTGGCCCTTATGTAAAATTTGACCCGATGCGGTCTATGTAAACTCTGATGTGTTAAATTAATGAATGGTATGGTTTTAAGACATGTATGAAATGATTCAGTGATATTTCTGTGAATGCTATCTACTAATCCAGGGAATAGCACAGTGTATTCGCAGAGGATTCGGGATTAGAAAATCCAGGTCCGACAGAGCTGGTATCGGAGCATACGACTGTAGAATTCTTAGTTAGACTGGTCGAGCATGAGGACTTGAGTCCTATTTTCAAAACTTATGAAAAACTTTGGCAAAATATAATGTATTTATTGCTCTTACTCATCTCTCTTAGTTCTTCACTTCCCCTTACTTCACTTGAGTTTTTACTCAGTCTGACTCTCTTGCTTGTTTCAAAAAAATTATAGATGGCAACCCCGTCGTCCGATGGCCCGTGAGACTTTTGCTCTCACGAAGAAGACAGAGGTGAGCACGTGGACATTCTCCGCCAGTTCATGCATCACCTGGATTACCTTCGCAAGCCTATCTTCAGAAGCCGAAAGACTCAGACCCTGGAACAAGAGTCATGGACCATGGAGGTTTTCTACTATGCAAGAGAGAGTGAGTTCATCGCTCACACCTTCAGACTCGAGACCCCCAGGCATTGTTCGTAGCGGTCAAAGGCGCAACCGCTGCAACCGCTGAGCGGATGCACAAAGATTTCCTTCGCTAGTCAGCCTTCTACTACTACCTGCCTCTCCAGGAGGGAGAATCCAACCCCGAAGTCTTCATTGTCATTTGGGAGTAGTCAGGCTAGTCTAGGTTAGCTAGCAGTGCTTGCTCTAGCAGTATTTTGGTTGTAAGCACTTTTGGTTCCTTCTTTTGTAGACGCGGTGTATGTATTTGTGTCGTGGCTTAGTATGGCCTATATTGATGAGTCACGGCGGACCGATCTTCCGATAGGTTCGATTTGGTTCGTCGTGAGGACGTTGACGCTTTGAGGCTTCCGACCAACAGATCGTCACCTCGCAATTCGCTACACCCGCACGCCTGTCGTTATCGACCACGCTTGCACGCGATCGACCTTACCACAAAGGTTATGGTTCCTGTAAGCAATCGAAGCAACTCACAAGAACAAGGTAGATGCAATCTGAATTGTATTGCGGATATAGATGAAGTTTACAAGTGGGGTTCCTCAAACCGATAATCGTAAACCGCGCTTGGCGAAATAATCTAAGAAAAACCCGCCTCTAAACTACGGCGGCTACTGTATATATATAGGGGGACGTGAGGAGGTCGACCTAGGGTTGTGCGGCCGTGGGATGAGGCGTACACAACCTGGACTCCGATCTCGTCATGTTTACAAAGTCTTATTAGTTTCCAAAACGGTGACGCAGCACCTTGTGTCGCGTATTTACGGTCGAAGATCTAGTCGTGGGGTGGTCCTAGGGTGGTCTTGAGGAGTCCATGCTATCTTTAGTCATAGATTGTGTCCAACGAGTACTGTGCTCGCCTCTCTGGTCGTAGAGTGCTCCCAACGAGTCATCTGGTCGTAGGCCTTCTTAAAGTGGTCGTAGATTTTCTTGAACTGGTCGTAGGCCTTCTTGACGTGGTCGTAAACCTGCGGAACTGGTCGTAGTCCTAGATTCCTGAGTATAAGTAAATCATCTCCATTAGTCAGCATCATAGAGTTCTCAAATAATACACCCAGCCCTAGAAACGATTTTACCTGATAGATTAAGTCACGTGCTCTAGCTCTTGTCATAGGACCTTGTAGTTCAACACCCAAATCTGGAGGGTCTTGTGTAGTACGTGTATCTGAAGGAGGGATGTCCTCATCATACTCCCCCTCTTGAATTGGAGTCGTCCTCGACTCAAGCTCATCTTCTTCTCCCACGTATGGTTTCAAATCTGAAATGTTAAATGTGGGGCTAACCCCAAAATCTGCGGTAATTCTAAGCGATATGCATTATCATTTATCTTCTTAATTATCTTAAACGGTCCTGCAGCTCTAGGCATCAACTTTGATTTTCTTAATTCCGGAAATCTATCCTTTCTCAAATGAACCCAAACTAAATCACCTGGTTCTATTTTGACAACTTTCCTACCTTTATTTCCAGCAACCCTATACTTTTCAGTCATACGCTCGATATTCTCTTTAGTGGTCTCATGCAACTTGAGAATAAATGCAGCACGCTTCTTAGCATCTAGATTTATTTTTTCAGAGGTTGGTAAAGGTAGTAAATCAATAGGAACACGGGGTTAAAACCATACACTACCCAAGCGGACTTACCTTGGTGGTGGAGTGTCTTGACCTATTGTAAGCAAACTCAATATGCGTAAACGCTCTTCCCACATCTTCAAGTTCTTCTTTAAAACAGCCCGCAACATGGTGGATAATGTGCGGTTGACAACCTCCGTTTGTCCATCGGTTTGGGGATGACACGTAGTAGAAAACAGCACTTTGTCCCCAATTTATTCCAAAGCGATCTCAAAAGTGGCTCAAAAACTTAGCATCGCGATCAGAGACAATAGTATTGGGCACTCCATGTAGCGAACGATTTCCTGAAAAACAAATCAGCTATGTTTGTAGCATCATCGCTCTTGTGACAAGATATAAAATGTGCCATTTTAGAAAATCGATCCACTACGACAAATATACTATCTCTCCCCTCTTTGTCCTAGGCAATCCTAAAACAAAATCCATAGAAATATCCTCCCAAGGGCACTAGGAATAGGAAGAGGCATATAAAGTCCATGTGGATTGAGGCGGAACTTAGCTTTGTTGCATGTAGTGCGGCCGAGCCACGTGGCGCTTCGACATCACGCCTCATCTTTGGCCAAAAGAAGTGGGTGGTCAGCACATCTTCATCTTTTTGCTCCAAAATGCGCCATCAAACCTCCTCCATGTGCCTCTGTAACAACAAAAGGCGAATGAGCTAGCTGGAATGCATAGCTTGTTAGCACGATAGATCAAACCATCATTCAAGACATAGTTATTCCATATCTTCCCTTCTTTACAATGTTCAAGCACTTCCTTAAAGTCCAAATCAGTGACATATAAACTCTTAATGGCCTCCAAACCAAAAATCTTATGGTCAAGTTGAGATAACATGGTATAACGTCTAGAGAGCGCATCAGCAATCACATTGTCCTTACCTTTCTTATGCTTTATGACATATGGAAACGACTCAATAAATTCTACCCAATTAGCATGTCGTTTATGCAGTTTAGCTTGACTTCTAATATGTTTTAGCGATTCATGATCAGAATGTATAACAAATTCTTTGGACCATAAATAATGTTGCCAAGTTTGAAGCACACGAACTAAAGCATACAATTCTTTGTCATAGGTGGAATAATTCAAACTAGGCCCATTTAGTTTCTCGCTAAAATATGCGACAGGTTTACCTTCTTGAATCAATACACCACCTATTCCAATCCCGCTAGCGTCACATTCAATCTCAAAAGTCTTACCAAAATCAGGGAGTTGGAGTAGGGGTGCTTGGGTGAGCTTCTCTTTCAACAAGTTGAATGCCTTCTCTTGCGCAGGTCCCCATTGGAAAGACACTCCTTTCTTTGTCAATTCATTCAATGGTGCGGCAATGGTGCTGAAATCCCACACAAAACGCCGATAGAATCCGGCAAGGCCGTGGAAGCTCCGCACTTTGTGACACGATGGTCGGTGTCGGCCACTTTGGATGGCTACAATCTTTGTCTCATCCACCTCAATTCCTGTGGTGTCACAACATATCCAAGAAACGCAACTCGATCGGTGCAAAGGTGCACTTTTCGAGGTTACCAAACAAGCGTCGTCTCTCAAAGCATTAAAAACAGCACGATATGATTCAAATGTAGCTCATGTGACTTGCTATAAATCAAGATATCATCAAAGTAAACCACCACAAATTTTCCAATGAAAGGGCGTAAAACCTCGTTCATCAAGCGCATAAAAGTACTAGGTGCATTAGTTAGACCGAAGGCATCACTAACCACTCATATAATCCGAACTTAGTTTTAAGCGGTTTTCCATTCATCTCCTAATTTCATTCTAATCTGTGGTAACCACTCCGCAAGTCAATCTTCGTGAAAATAATAGAACCACTCAATTCATCTAGCATGTCGTCTAGCCTTGGGATAGGATGACGATACCTTATAGTAATGTTATTAATGGCTCTGCAATCAACACACATACGCCAACTACCGTCTTTCTTAGGAACCAAAAGAACTGGAACAACACAAGGACTAAGGCTTTCTCTTACATACCCACGGTCCAGAAGATCTTGGACTTGTCGCTGAATTTCCTTAGTCTCCTCTGGATTGGTCCTATATGCAGCACGGTTTGGCAAAGTCGCTCCTGAGATCAAATCAATTTGATGCTCTATCCCTCGAATAGGTGGTAATCCCGGGGGTACCTCGGTGAATACATCCACATACTCCTGCAAAAGGTTAGCAACAGCAGGAGGCAAAGAGCTAGCTATATCCTCAAGCGAGTATAAGGCATTTTTGCATATCAAAGCATAGCATGGCAACTCATTATCATAAATTTCAGTAAGTTCAGATTTAGTGGCAATCATAACACATCCCTTCAATTTAATCCCCTCAGACTTAGGACTAGACGCCACTTTCTCCCTTTTAGGTGGGAAAACACGTTTTGCTACTTGCTGATTTTCAGAATCATGCTTATTGGTTTTTCTTTCATTTTTAGCGCGCTCTTCTTCATCTTTCAAAATCTCAGCTGGTGTCAAAGGTAATAACTTAATCTTCTTGCCCTTGTGTAAGAACGAGTAGGTATTAGCTCTACCATGGTGCAAAACATCATTGTCATATATCCAAGGCCTACCGAGCAATAAAGTGCAGGCTTGCATTGGTACTATATCAAAGTCAGAACTATCTTTGTATTTACCAGCTAAAAATTGCACGTTCACAACTTTGTTTACCTTTAACTTACCACACGAATTGAACCATTGGATGTAATAAGGGCGTGGGTGGGGTTGTGTGGTCAAGCCAAGCTTCTCGACCATCTCGAGCTTGCAAGGTTGTTGCGACTTCCTCCATCAACGATGACTCTGCGAGCTCTGTCCTTCACAAGAAATCTGGTTTGAAACAAGTTATGCCGCTTGATTTTGCTCCGCTCTCTCCACTTGTGCGCCGGCACTCGTTGCATAACAAGGCTCATATGATACTCGGTGTCAGCAAAGCAGACTACTTGCTCCTCTACACCATCAAGCATCGCTCTGCATCTCGTCTCCTCCACTGCAATGTTAGCCGCAAGTACATATTCATCCTTAATATCACTAGTACTTACATATCCACCGTCAGTAGTGGCAAGGTATGCTCGTTGACTTGGGCGATCCTTCATGGCGTGTCCCATTCCCTTACAACGGTGGCAAATAATCCCGTGGTACGACCGGGAAGCAACAGAGGAAGAACTCTTGGTCGAGCCTGTACACTAGTAGGTTTGCTTACCTCGGGTGCACGTGATGCGGTCGGAGGTCTTTGCTGAACGCACCCTACTCGAGGAGGGGGCAGCAGACCGTGTAGTGAAAGTGGGGTGTTTTGGCTTGCCCCAAGACGGTCGTGGTGTAGACATGCTCCCAAAATTGTTCCTTGGCCTCTGTTGTCGTCCCCGCAATTCTTTTACGCCAAACATGCAAGTTGGAACAATCTAGGGACACTATCGTATTCTTTGTAATCCACTATGTCCCGAATTTCCGTCTTAATCCTCCATAAAACGTGCTATTGTAGCTTCTTCATCCTCAATAATATCACAGCGCAACATGCTAATTTGTAGCTCCCGATAATATTCTTCTACGGATCTATTACCTTGATTTAAGCACTGCAATTTATTACATAAATCACGTTTAAAAGAAGGTGGACAAATCATTACGCATAGCAACTTTTAAACCATCCCACGTAGTAGGCGCTAATCCTTGGTGCAAACCCTATTCCACCAAATGATGGTAAAGTTTTAAATTCACTTGTGGCTTGCCTAACTCTATGCACTTCAGAACTAAGTGAGCATTCAATTTTGTTCTACCGTCATCTCCCAATCTAGATATATTTACGCATCATAAGCACCCGCAAAAGATGGTATAGTGAATTTGACTTTAGCATATGGATCATCATGGGCATTATGTTCTTTGAAAATTGTTACCTCTCATACCTTGACGGTTGAAGTTCGGCTGTTCCATTGTCGTGCATCAAAGGCGTCGTGGTCGTGCATCTCATTATCATTATCAAACTCATGGTCATGGGTCGCACCATGAGGTTCCACATGACCAACGTTTGGTGGTCGATTCACCATTCTTCGAGCGTGTAGTGGCGCCGCAATACTATCGTTGATTGAGCGTTGTAATGTGATCGTGGTAGCTTGAAGCTTCTGTCGATGTCCTCATTAACGGTAGTCGTTGTTCATCCAATAGCGTCATGAGCTCTTCCTCAAAATACACTCTTGCGCATCCAATCCTTCACGACATGGTTAGTAGGAGACAAAAGACAACACAAAGGTATTATCCCTATCACTATTAGGTGGTGGGAGGTGGAATCACACACTCTCAAGCGTCTTACCAAGCTCTTATGAGTTTCTTACCAAATTGCAGCAGTGGTCCGATCGGCGAAGGTGGGATGTACGATCACGCGGAGGCGAATCGAGGATCCAATCGAGGGCCGAAAGTATGTGGAGCTCGGATAGGCAATGTTTAGTAGCAAGGAATAGCAATAATGAAATCAGATTAGCAAAGCTGAATAAAAGTCCACAATACTAAATCACGATTCTTTGGCCCAAACGCGTTCCTAGAACTAGCTCAAGCAAACGGAAGGATAGGGTAGATACAAACACAATCGGATCCAAAATCACAAAGCAACTCCTTCTTTTCTTCTTCTTCTTTTTTTTTTGCACTATTTGCTTTCTTTCTTCTTCTTTTTTTGGACTGCAAAAACCCAACCTAGGTTTTTTTTTACGAATGTGACCTTGACTCAAAACTCTTCAAAACCCTTTTCTAGGTCTATGGATATATATGGGTCATAAACTTTTTCCGGAGAGCAGGGGTACAAAGGTAATTAAAAGATACTCTCTCTCTCTCTCTCTGAACTTTAGCTATGGGAAAAATTCGACCAGTCGATTGTTTTCGACCAGGTGGTGGGGTGTCCGAGAGCAACAATATAATAAATAGGGTTGTCGGACACGTGTGGTTGGTCGAATCCGACCAGACGTTCGTTTCCGACCAGGTGGAGAAGCCGAATCCGAGTAGGTGGTCGTATGGGGGTGGTGTTGTGGTCGTATTGGGGGGGTGTCTAGATGATCGACACAGCAAAGACTCGACGCTAGAAACTAGATTACGACGACTAGGCCAGCAACAAAGACACCGACGATGGACTCGAATTCAACAACGCGAAACTGAAAACACAATTGCGAAGGCACAAAGTGGTTTGGACAGCGGAATAATTACGATCTAAATTTTTTGTAGGGCAATTTTCTGGACTCTAGGTGATGGAACAAAACTCACAAAAAGGGATAAACGAAATTACCTAACGGGCAACCTTAGCTCGATACCACTTGATGAGTCACGGCGCCCGATCTTCCGATAGGTTCGATTTGGTTCGCCGTGAGGGCGTTGACGCTTTGAGGCTTCCGACCAGCGGATCGTCACCGCAATTCGCTACACCCGCGACGCTCGTCGTTATCGACCACGCTTGCGCGATCGACCTTACCACGAAGGTTATGGTTCCGCAAGCAATCAAGCAACTCACAAGAACAAGGTAGATGCAATCAATTGTATTGCGGATATAGATGAAGTTTACAAGTGGGGTTCCTCAAACCGATAATCGCGAAACCGCAGCTTGGTATAATAATCTAAGAAAACCCGCCTCTAAACTACTGGCCTCAGATATATATAGGGGGCGTGGAGGAGGTCGACCTAGGGTTGTCTTGCGGCCGTGGGATGAGGCGTACACAACCTGGACTCCGATCTCGTCACGTTTATAAAGTCTTATTAGTTTCCAAAATGGTGACGCAGCACCTTGTGTCGCGTATTTCTGGTCGAAGATCTAGTCGTAGGACTGGTCATAGGGTGGTCTTGAGGAGTTCATGCTATCTTTGGTCATAGATTGTGTCCAACGAGTACTGTGCTCGCCTCTCTGGTCGTAGAGTGCTCCCAACGAGTCATCTGGTCGTAGGCCTTCTTGAAGTGGTCGTAGGCCCTGCGGAACTGGTCGTGGACCTTCTTGAACTGGTCGTAGGCCTTCTTGAAGTGGTCGTAGATCTTCTTGAACTGGTCGTAGGCCTTCTTGACGTGGTCGTAAACCCTGCGGAACTGGTCGTAGTCCTAGATTCCTGAGTACAAGTAAATCATCTCCATTAGGCAGCATCATAGAGTTCTCAAATAATACACCCAGCCCTAGAAACGATTTTACCTGATAGATTAAGTCACGTGCTCTAGCTCTTGTCATAGGACCTTGTAGTTCAACACCCAAATCTGGAGGGTCTTGTGTAGTACGTGTATCCGAAGGAGGGATATCCTCATCATATATGCTATGTTTTTGCAGTCATGTAAACACTTAACCCCCTTAATATAATGCAGTCATTATAGGATTTGTATTGTATTTGATCGATTTTCCTCGTTTGATTTGAATTTCTTCTGTTGTGCTCTAGAGGGCCAGTGAACCCTCATACATCTCCTCTAGTTCTAAGCTGAGTTGTTTTCTCATATGACACCAAGGAGGTCCGCAACCCAAGGAGGTGGTGCCAGTTGTAAGAGGAAGTTGACAGCGCAAAGGTCACAAGATAACTATCCTCAGCACTCAGCAGTTCTCGGCAGCTCGTCATCCACTCAGTCATCGGCCCAGTCACCAAGAGCTCCAATCCCAATGTTACGTTCCAATGGAAATAGTCTCCGCACTCTTCGCTCCGCTGAACAACCCGCGGTACCCAACCCAGCAGTCTATTTTACTATCCCAGCTGTGGGGGGAAAAGGGCACGTTGTCCACTATCTCGGCGAGCAATCCATTGTGCCAATGCTCCATACCAAGTCGACCAACATGACTTGGTTTCCTTGCGCGCTCTGCATGATGGGCCTTCGCCCGCAAGTGACCTCAAGAAGGAATGTGCCAAAAGCAAAAACATCAGTAAGCCTTGCCTGTACGTACAAGCTAGGGAGCTAGGTACCCCAGGGTACCAACAACATGTGTGGTTTGTAGGTCGGTGCCATGGTCATATAACCTTGCAAGTCCAAAATCACCGAGACGCCCATTCATTTGTTCGTCGAGGAGCACGTTGCCTGCCTTGATGTCTCGGTGGATGACAACTCTCTCCCATTTTTCGTGGAGGTAGAGCATGCAAGCCACAGGCAACACCTTTGATAATTCGAAACCTATGTGCCCAATCCAGTGTGAGATCGTCCTCTTCACAATGTAGATACCTATCAAGACTACCATTTGACATGTAGTCATATACCAGAAGAAGCTCACCTTTTCGCCGGCAATACCCGAATGGGTCTAGCAACTTCGAGGGGAGCCAAGGTGACCTTGATCAATGTTGCCTCCGCGTCGTAGTCAACCCACACCTGCATGGCCTCGCGGCTAATGAGGGTCAAGTTTTCGAAGACGCCAGCTAGCTCTGTCGTCGTAGTAGCCGGCATAGTTGGATTTCAGAGAGTGGAGATCGTTGACGTCAATTCCCACATGGTTGTTGTTGATGTCTTGGAACTCGTTGTTTTGGATAGTGTCAAGCTCAACTGCAAAGATGCGGTTGCTGGTGTTGCCAATGTTATGGTCGCTTAGCAGCCCTAGGTATTGGGCCGGTAGCGCGGTAGAGAAATTCTTACTTGGAGCGACGAAGAAGGCCATGCCATGGGCGCTCAGATCACGTTATACAGAGATGATGCCGAACACGAAGGAGACTGAGAAGGATTGCACTGCGCCGGTGGGTGACTTGCGGAAGTGCAACGGCGTGGGGTAGAACGCGTGGCCTTTGAGGTTAACGGTGCCATTGGTCAACTCAATGAGGCCACTAGGGGTGTGACCGTGGCAGTGCCATCGAGGGTGAGGTTAGCGCCAGCAAACCCAGAGAAAACAAATCCTCCATCACCGGTGCAGAAAGCTGCAAGGTTAAGGCTAAGGGAAAGGATGCACGCAAGGAAGGACAGATGCTGCATGCCAGCAGGCATAGCTAAGTTGCAAGAACAAAGCAAAGATGGGGGAAGATGGAATTGGTTGGCCACCTGGCCTTGCTTCTTTGCCGTTGCATTCCACTAAGCAGTTTTAAATAAGCGGCGAGGGCATCCCCTGTCTAAGCTAGTTTTCCACAGACGTCCTTGTCTGAAAGTTTTGGCATTTAATGGGGAGAAGATTTTTGGGTTATCAGAAATATCTCTTTGATTCTATATCAAAGGAGAGACCTTGTCAAGCTCACATTGTCAGTTTCTGTCGGACCCGGATTTTCTAATCTCGAATCCTCTGCGAATATCTTGTCTTATTCCCTGATCGATAGATAAGACTCACGGATACATCACTGAATCATTTCTTACATGGCTTAAAACCATACCATTCATTAATTTAACACATCAGAGTTTACATAGACCGCATCGGGTCAATTTTTACAATAAAGGGCCGAACAGGCCAAATGATTACATCACAAAATAGCGGAAGCGACAACGGAAGCAAAAAGGGGTGAGGACTCATCTCTCCACAGGCAAGTGACTGGGGAAACCTGTGTACATCCGATATTACCCGAAAACTCAGATAATATGGGATGCACCTAGGTACCAAATGAGTCACTAGATCAAGCGAGACTAGAACAACTAAGAACTAAACTAAGCTTCAAGAACTCCCGGTCTTCGGACATCCGTTCCTTGTAGTAGTCGAAATCTCCAAAATTTCCCTTACGAGGGTTTGGGGGAAAGAGCGAGAATGAGCACAACTACCGTGCTCGCGAGCCAACACACAGAATGAAATAGTATACATGCAAGGCTTAACAAGGATGGATCAGGTTCTTTTATTTGCTAAAGCAATATTTTCAATTATCATAATTACAAAGTCCTATGACATAGCATTTTAAGCAGTTGCATTTTCATTTAAAGAGAGTAAGTGCAATATTAAATAACAAATAAGGTTACCTCCACCTTATGCTTAATTTTTGATAACATTACATCCACCGATTATCAACACTTTGGGTAAGGCTACCCAGAAAATCCAAAACAAGGGCCGGATGAGCCCAACACATTTCCATTCCACCCACAAAGATTTTTGAAATAGAACTAACTCAAAGTTAAGTTCCCATGTGCGCTTTGACCATAGGCGCTACTGCTCAAACAGCTTTAGACTCGCAGAGGTTGTACACTGTACCCACAAGAGATAATCATACTCGTTACTCTACATGATTCCTTAGTCATGTAGTTGAGCGATCGTCACAATAACGTTTCAAACTACCTTGCCCTTCCGTCATCTCACCCCTATGGCCAATTCCATAAGTTGTGCGGGATGTTTACCCCAACGACTAGCAAAGCGCCCCGACCCGAGAATAGCGTGGCGGCAACTTCACCGTGTTCGTGTCCCATTCAAGCCAAAGATACGCCCCGCCGCTTGCACACTTCTAACACCGGTTGTGGGATGACATTCGTGGTTCAATAGTTTTACTAGGCCAAGTTGTAATTTGCGGACTTGCGGTTGTCTTGGTTTTACACAGAGGTCATGACAAGATTAAGTCCTTAATTTATCCGGGCGGTTCATACCATATACCAACCATTCTCGTATACGTCCGCACTCCACCATTCTTTCCATCCGTCCGGATGGGGTACTAGTGTTGTTTAGGATTTTGGGAAGGAAAACCAATTAACGCAACACATCACCATCTACATCCAATGACCGCCCAAAACCATTTTCATGTTTAAAGGATGATGATCGGGACATTTATTGTCCCAGATTTAAGCAAGACTAGCATGTCGCTTAAGTACAACCTATACTAGTATTACCATATAATTACTAGGGTGACAAGGAATACTGGATTCAATTATCGAAGGATGGCTTAATAAGTAATTAATCAACAAATGGGTATTTAACTACCTTAAGCTTTAACATGTCATTGTTTACAAAAATTAAAGCATGCAACTTTGCTATTTTAAATAAACATAGTTTGCATAAAATGTAGGTTCGAAATGATCAAAGTATTGACTCGCCTTGGTTAAAGGCAGAGGGTCCTGGTAATCTTGAGCTTGGTCGAAGAGGAGGTCTCGTGCCGTCGAATCCTAATCGATTCGAAAAGTAATTTAAAACGGCAAAGAGAGCAAATAAATACCAACTCAATAAATAATGAACTCCAAAATGAACAAGACCAGTACCATTAGCAAGATCTTGATTTTAGAAAATTTTAGAAATTGGTTTCACAATTTTTGGAGTTATACAGAAAAAGATATGAATTTTGGAAGTTTTTAACCGATTTAACAATTAAACATAAAATCCAAAAATCGGAAAAGCCCAGGGGCTGACACGTGTCGGCATGGGTGCTCGATCCACGGCATCGTGCTCGTGGATCGAGTCCACGCAAGACGGCGCTGCACGGATCCACAATGGGTGGGGCCCGCCTGTCGGCGCAAGACAGATGGGCCCCACTGTCGCCGGGCGCGCGCATGGGAGGGCCCGCATGTCGGCCACGGCGGCGGCGATAAAGCGGCGACGCGTCGCCTCGTCTTCGCCGGCGCGGAGGGAGCGGAGCGGGAGGGAGAGAGGGGAGGCGAGGCGGCACGGCGGCGGAGGTGGAGGAGGAGGCCGAGGGGAAGAAGAGGCGTCAGCGACGGAGGTGGAGGCCAAGGCGGCCGGGCCGGATTCGAGGAGACGGAAGGCGGAGGCTTCACGAGGCGCGGCGGAGGAACCGGCCGAGCCAAGAAGAAAACCGGGGCACAAGCTCGGGGCGAGCGGGGAGGTGAAGGCGGAGGAGGAAGGAGAAGAGGAGGGGCATCTCGGCTTTATAGCCGAGGCGCGGCAGCGGAGGAGAAGAAAAGCCGGGCGGGGGACGGGAGCGGGGAGAAGGCGCGGGCGGCGCGAGGAGGAGGGAGAAGTGGGGTCCGGCGTCTGGCGGGACGGACGGACGGAGACAGAAGGCCGAGGCGAGGCGGCGGCCAAGACGCGCGCGAACAGGCGTCGGCTGCGGCGGCTGGGGCGGCGACCGAGGCGGAGCGCGAGGCGCCGGACGCCACGGAGGCGGCGAAGAACCGCCGGCCAGCCCAACGAGGTAAGGGGCTCGGGTTAGGCTAGATTAGGGTTAGGGTTTAGAGTTTAAATTTAAATTTTCAAAATTTGGATTTCAAATTTGGATTTTTGAAATCAAATGCAAAACAGGATGTTACAAACCTACCCTCCTTAAACGGAATCTCGACCCCGAGATTCGGCTACCCAGATGAGACGGGGAGCGTACCTCTCGATACTTCTGAAGTTGCTTGGGCTTCTTCAGCGACGATAGGGTTCACTTGGCCTTGGTTTTGGCTTGGCGCAAAAGCGACTCTGAATGCCTGTGATGTTGGATGACTTTTGCTTGAAGCTGAAGTCTGGCCTTGAGTTGGTGTGGCTTTGAAGTTGAACCTCACCGGGGTGACTGATTGAGGGCATCTGTTGACGAAATGTCCTTTTTCTCCATAGTTGAAACAACGAAGACGAGCTCTTTGGTTCTGCACTGCAGGCTGCTTGACGGGGTGAGGAGGGCGGAGAACAATCTCACTTCTTTCCTTTTCTACTGAGGTACTCTGGCACTTCGGTGGAATCTGACTATTTTCTTTCAAAGTCTGACATTGGTTATCTTTGCCATCTCCATTTATGATGAGTCTTGCAACGACTTGAAGACAGGTCTTTTGCAACTCGACTGCCTTGATCAGGATTGGACGCATGAAACAATCCTTGGGGCAATGGTCTTGACCTTCGCAGAGAAAACACATGACTTTATCCATCGGACACTCACCGGGCTGGTGATCTTTCTCACAGTTGGGGCAGTTTACACAGCATTGGTCTGCCAGGTGTCCTTTTTCTCCACAACGTGTGCAAACTACTTGGTTCACAGGGCAATCTTCTGATTGATGGTGTTCCTCACAGCTGGAACAGTAGGGAACTGGACACGTGTAGCAATAGTGTCCAAACTGTCCACATGTGAAACATGCTCCTCTTGCAACTTGTCTTAATGGAGGACATAATTGGGCGACATGTCCTGTCTTGCCACATTCCAAGCAAGCGATTGACGGGGCTTCTGAGTCTGGTAGAAGAACTTCAGCAGGTACAACTTGCTTTCCGCTGGGACTCCTGATGAGTTCTTCGTTATCAGGGTTGAGGTTGATGACGATGACGTTCTTTGTTGGTTCTTCAAGATTCTGCTGGGGACAACTGTCCATACGGTGCCCTAGGTTGCCGCAATGGAAACAGTTGATCCTTTGACCTTGCTTCCTGTGGGGGCATCTCTTGGCAAAGTGCCCTTTTTCTCCACAGCTAAAGCAGTGAAGGTGGGCTACCGGGTTGAATGCTGCAGATCGATCGGCGGGCGCAGGAGTACGAAAACAATCCCACCGGGCCTTGAAGTTGGCATTGGGGCTCCTGGTGACTGGGCTGCTGATTGACTGAATGATGAGCTACTGAGAAATGCTGACTGCTGGGGATAGCTATCTTGTGATCCTTACACTGACAACTTCTTTATGCAACTGGCACCATTTCCTTGGGCTGCGGGCCTCTTTGGTGCCATCTGAGGAAAACAGCTCAGATAAGATCGAGAGGGGATATATGAGGGTTCACTGGCCCTCTAGAGCACAAGAAAAGGAACTCAAAATCCAAAGAGGAAGATCGATCAATTACAATACAAAGCCTAGAATGGCTGCATTATATTAAGGGGTTAAGTGTTTACATGACTCCAGAAAACACAGCATATAGGCTATGCTAAGTCACGACACAAGATACACACACATCGCCTACAAAAGAAGGAAACAAAGAGTGCTTGCAACCAAAAGATCGCTAAAGCAAGCAATCGCTAGCTAAACTAAGCTAACTACTCCCACATGGCGCACGAAGACTTGGGATCGGCCTCTCCTTCCCGGAGAGGGTAGTAGTAGTAGAAGGGCGCTTCGCGAGAAGATCTAGGTGCATCCGCTCAGCGGTTGAAGGCGGCGGTCGCGACTTGACCGCCTGTAACAACCGCTCTGGGAGGTCTCGGTGCGAAGGTGTGGCGATGAACTCACCTCTCGGCATAGAGGAAAACCTCCATGGTCCATGACTCTTGGTCCGTGGTTTGAGTCTTTCGTCCTCTCAAGATAGGCTTATGAGGTAATCCAGTGATGCATGAATTGGTGGAGAATATCCACGAATTCAACTCTGCTTTCTCCATGAGAGCAAAAGTCCCACTGGCATCTGGACGAAGGGGTTGCCATCTACAAATTTTTGAAATGCACGAGGAATCGGACTTAGTACAAACTCAAGTGAAGTCGGGAACCAAGAACTAAGATAGATGAGTAAGAGCAATAAATACATTATATTTTGCCAAAGCTTTTCATAAATTTTGAAAATAGGACTCAAGTCCTTAGGCTCGACCACCTAACTAAAGATCCTACACCAAATGCTCGATACACTCTGTTTAACCCGGATTTTCTAATCCCAATCCTCTGCGAATATACTGTGCTATTCCCTGGATAAGTAGATAGAACTCACAGATACATCACTGAATTATTTCTTACATGGCTTAAAACCATACCATTCATTAATTTAACACATCAGAGTTTACATAGACCGCATCGGGTCAAATTTTACAATAAAGGGCCGAACAGGCCAAATGATTACATCACAAAATAGCGGAAGCGACAACGGAAGCAAAAAGGGGTGAGGACTCATCTCTCCACAGGCAAGTGACTGGGGAAACCTGTGTACATCCGATATTACCCAAAAACTCAGATAATATGGGATGCACCTAGGTACCAGCGGAGTCAGCTAGACTGGGGCGAGACTAGAACAACTAAGAACTAAACTAAGCTTCAAGAACTCCTGGGTCTTTAGACATCTGGTTTCTTGTAGTAGTCGAAATCTCTAAAATTTCCTGCTTCTGAGGGTTTGGGGGAAAGAGCGAGAATGAGCACAACTACCGTGCTCGCGAGCCAACACACAGAATGCAATAGTATACATGCAAGGCTTAACAAGGATGGCTCAGGTTCTTTTATTTGCTAAAGTAATATTTTCAATTATCATAATTACAAAGTCCTATGACATAGCATTTTAAACATATTGCATTTTCATTTAAAGAGAGTAAGTGCAATATTAAATAACAGCGAAGGTTACCTCCACTTTATGCTTAATTTTTGATAACGGTTACGTCCACCGATTATCAACACTGGGTAAGGCTACCCAGAAAAATCCAAAACAAGGGCTGGATGAGCCCAACACATTTCCATTCCACCCACAAAGATTTTTGAAATAGAACTAACTCAAAGTTAAGTTCCCATGTCCGCTTTTGACCGTAGGCGCTACTGCTTAAAACAGCTTTAGACTCGCAGAGGTTGTACATCGTACTCCACAAGAGATAATCATACTCGTTACTCCACATGATTCCTTAGTCATGTAGTTGAGCGATCGTTACAAAGAACGCTTCAAACTACCTTGCTCCTTCCGTCATCTCACCCCTATGGCCAATTCCATAAGTTGTGCGGGATGTTTACCGCAACGACTAGCAAAGCGGCCCCGCCCCGAGAATAGCGTGGCGGCAACTTCACCATGTTCGTGTCCCATTCAAGCCAAGATACGCCCCGCCGCTTGCACACTTCTAACACCGGTTGTGGGATGACATTCGTGGTTCAATAGTTTTACTAGGCCAAGTTGCAATTTGCGGACTTGCGGTTGTACCGTTTTACACAGAGGTCATGACAAGATTAAGTCCTTAATTCATCCGACGGTTCATACCACATACCAACCATTCTCGTATACGCCCACACCCACTCATTCTTTCCATCCGTCCGGATGGGGTACTAGCAAGTTGTTTAGGATTTTGGGAAGGAAAACCAATTAACGCAACACATCACCATCTACATCCAATGACCGCCCAAAACCATTTTTCATGTTTAAAGGATGATGATCTAACATTTATTGTCCCAGATTTAAGCAAGACTAGCATGTCGCTAAGTACAACCTATACTAGTATTACCATATAATTACTAGGGTGACAAGGAATACTGGATTCAATTATCGAAGGATGGCTTAATAAGTAATTAATCAACAAATGGGTATTTAACTACCTTAAGCTTTAACATATCATTGTTTACAAAAATTAAAGCATGCAACTTTGCTATTTTAAATAAACATAGTTTGCATAAAATATAGGTTCGAAATGATCAAAGTATTGACTCGCCTTGGTTAAAGGCGGAGGGGTTCTGGTAATCTTGAGCTTGGTCGAAGAGGAGGTCTCCGGCGTCGTCGAATCCTAATCGGTCGAAAGTACCGGAAAACGGCAAAGAGAGCAAATAAATACCAACTCAATAAATAATGAACTCCAAAATGAACAAGACTAGTACCATTAGCAAGATCTTGATTTTAGAAAATTTTAGAAATTGGTTTCACAATTTTTGGAGTTATACAGAAAAAGATATGAATTTTGGAAGTTTTTAACCGATTTAACAATTAAACAGAAAATCCGAAAATCGGAAAAGCCCAGGGGCTGACACGTGTCAGCGCTGTGCTCGGTCCACGGGCACTGTGCTCGTGGACCGAGTCCACGCGCCTGCGCGACGGCCACATGGTCGGGGCCCGCCTCGGCCAGCACGGGACAGACGCTGGCCCCACTGCCGCCGGGCGCGCGCGCGCTGGGAGGGCCCGCCCGCTTGGCCACGGCGGCGATGATAAACGGCGACGCTGTCGCCGCCTTCGCCTCAAGCGCGAGGGGAGCGGAGCGGGCGAGGGAGAGAGAGGGGAGGCGAGGGCGGGCGCACGGCGGCCGGAGGGGAGGAGGAGGCCGGAGAGGAAGAAGAGGCGCTGGCGACGGAGGTGGAGGCCGGCGGGCGGCCGGGCCGGATCCGAGGAGACGGAAGCGGTGGAGGCTTGGCGAGGCGGCGGAGGAACCGGCCGGAGCCAAGAAGAAACCGGCGGCGGAGCTCGGGCGCGGAGTCGGGAGGTGAAGGGGCGGAGGAGGAAGGAGAAGAGGAGGGGCATCTCGGCTTTATAGCCGAGGCGCGGAGCGGCGAGGAGAAGAAAAGCCAGGGGCGGCGGGACGGGAGCGGAAGAAGAAAGGCATGTGGCGCGGGAGGAGGGAGAAGTGGGGTCCGGCGGCGTCTGGCGCGGACGGACAGACGGGAAGACCGAGGCGAGGCGGCGGCGGCGCTGGCGGCGAGCGAATGTCGGCGTCGCGCAAGGCGCGCCCGGCGATCGAGGCGGAGCGCGCGAGGCGGGCGGAAGAACGGGCGGGCAGCCCAACGAGGTAAGGGCTAGGGTTAGGCTAGATTAGGGTTAGGGTTTAGAGTTTAAATTTAAATTTTCAAAATTTGGATTTCAAATTTTGATTTTTGAAATCAAATGCAAAACAGGATGTTACAGTTTCACAAGAAAATATTTTGAAACTTGAGAGCAACATCTATGCAATAATATTTTCTGTATATTAAATGTTTGATGATCTATCAAACACCCTCTGCTCTACACCAGATATTAATTTGTGAAGTGATTGCCTGATTGGTACATGGACCTCTCTTGTTTCTTGTTTAATTACTATATTTGAAAACAACTAGTGAAATATAAGGGACCACATCAATTCAAAAGGAAGAAAAATCATAAAACATATTTTATTAATAATACATAAGGAAAACTAGAAATCCATACATAATTCAAGAGAAATAATTTGACCCGCATGATGGTGCAACCCATTAATTGGAGTTAAAATTTTGTTTGGCTAGAAGAGTCAATACAATAACAAAAGGCCTAATGTAAATTCATGGGATCTACGTGGACTTGAAATAAACATACTATACATAAATATAAGAAAACAAATTTTTGTAATTGATTCAAGGCCGTGTATCTAGTGAAATTCGGCTAAGTATTGAAATCCTATGAAATCAATGCATGAAAGTTTCCAAAATTACCAAACAATTCTGTAGGGGGTGCCCCATATATATATATATATATATATATATATATATATATATATATATATATATAGGACTAATAGTTTCTACTTTGTGTGTAGTTACTCCCACCTCTGATATACCACCTAAAAGAACTTGACATACTCCTTAATCACTTTGGGTATACTCATATACTATATATATATATATATATATATATATATATATCGGTTTTAAAGGCACAAGCAACCACCGCTTGGAGACTTTATAGAGAGTCATCACGCACGGTTTCATCTACAAACCGTCAGGATAGTTCAGATCACGCATTTGGTTTGAAAACCGTTTGTGATGACCTTATGTCATTACTGACCCATAAACTCAGACGGCTCACGAAACCGTCTGTGAAGACCTTTTATGTAGTAGTTGTATTTTGTTGGTATATAATTTTATTTTTTGTCTTTGTTTTTGCTGAACCTCTCAAAGTACATGTGAAAAACATAATAGATTCATCACATTGCCGTATTTTATTGGTATATAATTTTATTTTTTTATCTTTGTTTTTGCTCAACCTCCCAAAGTAATTGTGAGATTTTGAATCATGTGATAGAAATATGAGTTATTAAGACTTTCAAGAATAATTACAGTGACCAAGAACCAAAATTACATAAATAATTTACTTTAATTTCTGTATAATAGAGTTGTAAATGAACTTTTAAAATATGACAGTTTTTACAGGAAAAAACAATCAAATTATGTTAACTGACCCCATTATAAAATATTCCTGAATATACCAGCCGGGATACATAGGTAAGTCTCATTTTCGGTATTAATTACTTGATGTGCACTTCTAGACCAAAGTAAAACACAGAGTGGAAAGGACTCCGACAAGCAAAGGCAAACAGCGTAGCACACAAGTTGCCGAGACGATAGAACACCTGCAATTACAAATTATAAACTGCCTATCGTTAGACTGCAAGCTAGCTTCCTTGCATATTGGCTGTGATGTTAATAATCATGGCCTGCAAAACGCCTACGTACTCCTTGTTTCTTGAAGGACCGGAAAGGCGACTAGAGGGGGGGTGAATAGGAGCACCTAATCTTTTTCGCAAAGAATGGATTCAACTTGTAAATTACTCCAATAGCTATGAGAGCTATGAAGATCAATGATTAAGCACAGAGGAAGTCTTATGTTGAATCCACTCCTCACCCCCAAAGCTCAAGAAACAAAAACGTGGAAGAACCAAGAAATCAGACAATCGGTACAACCATTAGTAAACGGCGGTTGTACCACAGTCCGCACAAATCATGAGTAATGGCCGGTTGTACCGCAGTCCGTACAACCACGTTGTTAAGCCCGGTTCATCCGATTGTCCCGAGCAGCAAAACCTCTCGGTTTCAAAACGAAAATCGACGAACTTTTGAACCGCTGGCCAAACTCTACGAGATTTGAACCACACCTCCCTAAAGACACTAGGAACCTATTCCAAACAAATATTTCAGAGATCCATTCCAAAGTTCCTATCTTCTTGCATTTGAACGAAGAAGGATGCAAAACCGCAAAACCGAAATGCTCCACAATCTCTCAACCTTGGCTCATGAGATTTTGCAAGAAGGTTAGTAATAACCTCAGACATGCTAGCATGAGTCTTAGGCCAAATCCTCAAGGAAATCAAGAATTTCATCAAAACCCTAGAAGAGGAAATGAAGAATGAGGATGCCAAAAGTGAAATCGAGATTTAACAAGATTAGCTCTTGGAAAAATCGATCAAATGATCTTGGGGCACTATCCCAACATAGAGCAATCCATTTTGCAGCTCACTAGCAAGAACCAACAAGAAAAAGAAAACTCACAAGTCCATCACAGAGAGAATCAAGGAAAATAAGAACAGGAATGCAAACTTCAGATTTTCATTTCTTGAATCAAGAGCGAAATACAAATAAATACATCCCCATACGCATGGACATTAGAACCAGAGGGATGATTACAAGATTCTCAATCCATCTCCTCACTCTCCCAACACAAGAACACACTCACACTACATGCTCGGAGAGGAGGAGAACCACTCAAGAACTCATCAAGAGGGGACACGCAGGAGCACACTCACGCCTTCCTCCACTCAACCACTAAAGAGCAAAAGAGAAACAACCTCACAAAGCCTCTTTGACTCTAAAACCCTAATTCCACCCAGTGCTCTCTCGGGCAGCAGCCCATCCATCCTATTTATAGCCCATGGCTAACGGGTCTCCACCTGCTACGCCCGCTTAAAACTAACCGAGCCCGCCCCCGCTTGTGCACCTTTGCGAAATTCTGCTTTCGCCTCCCCGCACCTTCTCAGAAGCTTCCGCCTCGCCTCGCACGCCGCAACCACCTCGAGTCCACGCTGCCTTCGACACATCCCGACTGCTCCGACCTCGCCACTGCACCTAGTCCGTCCACCGTGTCTCGCCACGACTCCACCCGATGTCCCGCAATACACGACAAGAAACACATCAAATAGCACCGCCGATACATGAAAGCGAAAATACCAACATACTTACTATGACAAAATCCAAACTTGTCGAATCAAAGAATATGCATCCTAATCCCATACGACCAAGTTTGACCAAATCGATCGAGCTCACTTGCACCACGCAACGACATGGTCCAAACCACCCAAACCAAACTCGACTTCCTAAACCTATGTCAATTACTCATCACACACACGGACGACCTCCACATGGTCTCTCAATCTCCCCTTGATGAGTATATTGACAAACTCCAAAAAAAGCGCAAAGATGAGTTTGAGTTTGAAGAAACCAACATGGTCCAAAGAAGAAGAGTGAAACTAATGACCATGTCGATTTTAACACTAGAGCAACAACTAAAAGAGCAAATTGTTCTCCAAAGCTCTAAAATGATCCCAACTAGCTTTTTCTTCTCTATTCTCCCTTTGGCAATAAACACATCAAGAATGCTCAAGAGAGAATATGACATGTCAATGGATGAAATGGTCAAGTTTGATTATTCTTTAGCGCTAGAGCCATGAGAATTATCCAATATGACCATAATGTACACCAAGCCATAACTCAATAAAAGGCTAGCTAGATCATGACAAGATATGTATAAGCTAGCTAGAACACATAGATGACAATCTGAAAATGAGGTACATTATGTGAGCAAGTCAAGTCATCAATGAGCAAAGTCTCGCTAGAGATATCCAAGGATGATGCAGCCATGTCAATAAGCTAAGCGGAACTAAGAAGCTTAAATTGAGACCAAATAGAGTGCTATGCTCAAGATTGAAACATTGGTTAAAGAACTTGATACTTTCTCGTGGCTTTAAGCACATTGAACACATATTTTCTTTTGAAATTCATGGTGGTTTCCAACCAGATTTTGTTTTATCATGTGCTAGGTCTCAAGCCTTATGCGACTACTCCAAGCGAGAAGCTTAAGAAGATAGTCTAGGTCACCCAAAACTCCCCTAAGTTCATGCCAAGTGCAATGGCAAGCCGTCTCATAGGAGAGAATTGGTGAGATCGCTTTTTCGCACAAAAGAGATCTTTTTTTTAACAAGTTGTACTAACTCATGCATCATCAAGAGACTAAAACAAATCTTTCTAAGGCTCAATATAGATTCATCACTCTACCCAAATTATTTGACATGGCAAGAATCATAAAAGGATAGCTCGAGAAAGACTAATCTCGAGTGCTAACACGACAAGTTTTAGTTTGTTGAGCAATTTTAATTAACTTATCATGGCAAAAGCTAGGCTACACATATGAAGTCATGATAAATCTAGCAAATAAGCACAAGTCATGGCAAGGTGTAAAGCATTGTAAACATGTCATAGCAGGATAATAATCAAGGCTCAATGTAGTTATATTACAATGCGTAATGCTAGAATGCGTAAGATCCAGCTCCCCTCAACAATAGATGCAACTTTTAGTTCAAGTTGAGTTATGTCAATATTAAGCTCCGTAAGCTCCCAAATGAACTCCCTTGAACCAAAACAATAAATCGAGAAGTCGGCAAAGAAAACATAAAACAGCAATTCTTAAAGCATAGATAAGATATAGAGAATACTATAGCTCGACTAACTCTCATCTACCCCATATGACTCTAGGACTATCAACCGCCCACTTAACACACCTAGGAGCAAACACGCACTGCCTACCCGAGGGTGGCCCAACCTCGCTAGAACTCGCAAGAAGTGAGTGAGCTCAACCTAGTGAGATAAGTAATGTGACTAATAAGCAAGATCCTAGAATCACAAGATAAGAGCAAAAAAACTAAACAACTAGACAAAAGAAGCACTCTAATCTATGCTAGGAGGACTAATCCCAAATGCACCCAAAATGCAATGCAATAGTAAGGAGCTAGAGCATAAATAAGATAGTAAAGCAAGAAACCCAAAGCTCCCCTCACTACACCCATAAGGACAAACCACCCCAAGCTCTCCTCGCAGAGCTAAAAACCTCGAACTATCCAATGGCTTGGTGAAAATGTCACCAACCGTGGTCACTCTCCAAACCGGAGCACTATATCACCCTTCTCTACATGGTCTCTAAGGAAGTGGAAGCGGATATCGATGTGCTTGGTCCGAATGCCGACTTTGGGTTCTGGCAATGTTAATCGCAGTGTTATCACAAAAGAGTGGAACACCGCCGATAACTAACCCAAAGTCCCGCAGGTCGGTCATCCAGAGCACTTGGCTACAAAGAATCGGCCGCAAAGAACGTGCTCGCCTCTGCGGTGGATCAGGTAACACCGGATCGCTTCTCAAGACCAGAAACAAGAGAAGTGCCAAGAAATTGGCAGTGCCGGAAGTACTCTTCCTATCTATCCTACACCAATAAGTCCGCATCCGAGAAGGCTCTCAAGGAAAGACAGATGAGGAAGAGTACCGATACCATAGTCAATGGTAGCTCGCAGTACCGAAGATGCGCTTCACTGCTCGGCGTGAGAAACGCGAGGAGAAGCTCGAAACGAGCGCACAAACACACGTAAAATGTATGTCCGGTCTCGAGGCGGTGAGGTACAAGAGGGAGCCAATCATGCCGCTAAACTCCTTTTGATCAACTCGCTCGCCATCCTCATCTGGTCAAGATAGGTCAGAGAAGCCATGGGAGTCGACACAGCTTACCATCACTCATGTCGGTTGCCAGAGATCACGAGTGTACTTGCCCCGATGCAAGAAAGTACCTCCCGAGTCCGCTTGATCCGAAACCAAGGAAGAAACTCAACTCGCCCATCATGCTCATCTCAAACTCTGAGCTCATAACATCCGAGAACTGAGAAACAAGAGTATGAGAAGAGCCACCAAAGATGATATCATCCACATAAATCTGGACGAGTAGAAAGTTACTGCCATGCCTGCGAATGAACAAGGTCTTGTCAACTTTACCCATTTCAAACCCATGACTCAACAAGTAGGACTTAAGCCTCTCATACCAAGCTCTGGGAGCCTGCTTAAGTCCATACAGCGCTTTTGAAAGCTTGAAGACATGGTTAGGGTATTTGGGGTTCTCAAACTGAGGTCGCTTGGACGAGACTTCCTCCTCAATAAGGCCATTGAGGAAGGCACTCTTCACGCCCATCTGTAAAGCTTGAAACCCTTAGAAGCCGCAAAGGCAAGCAGATTCTAATGGCTTCAAGTCGAGCTACAGGCAAAGGTCTCCTCAAGTCTAGACCTCAACCTCGGAAAACCCCGAGCTACTAATCTCGCCTTGTTTCGATGACTACCCCATCCTCACTCGCTTGTTCTTGAACACCCACTTGGTTCCAATAACATTGTGACTCGAGGGGCTCGACAAGCCACTGCACCTTGTTTCTCTCAAAGTTTTCTAACTCCTCATGCATGGCATTGACCCAAGACTCATCGTAAAGAGCATGATCAACATCCTTGGGCTCAAGGAGGCAATGAAAGCGTAATGGAGACAGAAAAGAGAGTGCAGATTTTGAGCGTGTGACACGCCAAAAAGATCTCCAATGATCCGCTCAAGGATGCCTTCTCCGGATATGTCGGGAGGTCCCGGATGAGAAGAAGAAGTGGCCTCTACCTCGTGTGCAGACGAGGCAGGACAGAGCCACTAGCTCCAGAGGGAACGGAGGGCAGGGTCGATCACCTTGAGGTGCCATGGAAGAAGGCATCTCAAGGGAGGAAAAGGAGCAGGATCGTAAACAACCATCGCCTCCTCATCCTCATCATCCACAAAGATGGTCTCTGATCGCTCTAAAGAACTTGAGATATCCGCCTAGTCCCTGACCGCCTCATCAAGGTCACCTCACGTGTCTCTACCATTTTACTAGACTCAGCCCAAACCCGATAAGCCCGCCAAGAAGTCGAGTAGCCTAGAAAGATACCGCCACAGAACGTGACTCAACTTATCTAGGTTCCTGACTTCAAAATAAAGCACTTGCAACCAAACACACGAAAATGAGAGACGCTGGCTTTCGCCCATATCTCACCATAAGAAGTGCAAGAGTGCCCAAGAAAACTCGATTCAAACATGGCACGCAATGCAATGGCTTCACCAAAACTTCCTGTAGAGTACTCATCAAGCATCGCCCGCCATCTCGACTAAGGTACGGTTCTTCCTCTCCACAACGCCATTTTGCCGAGGGACGATGGAGAAGAGAACTGGTGCTCTACACTGCCTCACCGCAGAAACTCTCAAAGTAGGAATTCTTGAACTCCGTGCCATTGTCATCATGGATCGCTCGTAAGGCACCCGGAGCTCAACAGACATCCTACTAAAAAGACCTCGAAATGTGTAAATGTCTCGCCCTTCGAGGCTAAGAAAACACCCAAGAGTACCTCGAGAAGTCATCGACCACAACAAGAACATACCACTTCCTCCCGCCGATCAAGACTCGAGCCGGTCCAACTGTGTCCATGTGGAGCAAATGTCCCGGCATCGGCCATAGTAATCGTGACTGAGGATGAGAAGCGGCAACCATCTTGCCGTGTTTTGGCATGGAGTGCAAACAAGATCTTTGACCATCTTGAGTTTCGCGCACCACGAATGAGATCATGGTCGCTAACTCGGGTCAAATGGTCAAATCCAATATGACCAAGTCTCCTATGCCGTAAAGAGAGATCGCGGACTCGTAAGCAACTAAACACCGAGAGGATCGCCAAGACTCGTGAGAACTCAAAGACGAAAGATCCTCCCATAACGAAATCCCGCAAACCGCATACTACCAAGAATCAAGAATTTTGCAATTGTTTTTCTTAAAGCTCACCTCAAACCGCCATCAGTAAGTCGAGAAACGGAAAGCAAATTGTACCGCAGCTTACTAACCAAGGCAACATCCTTAAGAATAAAAGAAGCATTAATACGCACAAGACTTTGGCGATGACGCGCCGCACGGCGCCCTCCGAAGGTGATCGCCTCATCACCGGAGCGCTGGCTAGGAGGAGAACCAACGGAGTCTCCGGTCATATGACGAGAACAACCGAGTCTACAAGCCAAACCTTCTCCTTCCCTACCCGCTAACCCGAGTCAAACAGAGTAAAGTCTCAAGATCGGGATAAATCAACAATGATTTTGGCACCCAATATCAATAACACGCCGAGCGTATGAAGTAGTCAAGCACGATCGACGCCTATCTACCCTACGCCTCAGAACTCAAAGCGTAAGGTCTAAGAGTAGACCGAAGGTGTTGCCGGGTCCGGCCGCTACGAAGGAGCGAGTCGGAGCACTCGCAACATGTCGAACACGCCAGTAGCTATCTCGATGGGAAAACGAGATCTACCTCGTGACGGCGGAAGTCACGATCGAAAGCAAGATGAGGACGAAAACCGAAAACTCGAAAAACCAAGTCCTCGATGTCGCACAAACCCATCGGAAGAAACAAGCCTAGACCTCGTGTTGGTCTTAGGTGCACTCAAGGTCCGGGTCGACCGAATGCGCCTAAGAGACTCAACATGGTCTCTACGCACGATCTTGGCGCTACCAAGCATCGATCGATCGTGGTGTCCATCCTTCCGATGTAAGGTGCAAGTGATACTTCACCTTCCGAGAGGTAGAAGCAAGATGTGAAATTACCTTATCGTCGTAAATCCCTCGACATAGCCCGCCGACTTGAAATGGACTTTCTCGGTCCCGGCTCGCCTCGATCACACCCGTGCTATGGGTCCGAGCACGGCAGTGGATGCTTCCTCATGCCCTCAAAGAAGTCATATCCTAGACCCCGATTAAATCTGCAGATCTTAGATTGGTCTAGAATAAGATTGAGCTTCTTCTTGCCTCCTACAAATCTCTCGAGAGTGTTCATAAGGTACCGACACTCCCAAAGAGAGAGGTGCAAGAAGAGCAGGGGAAGAAGAGACAATGAGAAGGTAAGGAGCAAAAGAAGAACCAAAGAAGAGAGGAAAGAATGGCTTGTGCAAGCACACCGACTCAAGGAATACCCCATCACTAGCCGCTTGGTTCACGCTTGCTAAGCTGCCTCATCCTTACCCCGGGCTTCTCCCTTCTCCACAATCATATTGCAAACACAATGTGGCTTCTCTAGAAGGTCCTTAGTTAGCTTCACACATTTCTCATCCAAAGCAATCAAGTCGATTTTAGTTTGTTACACTTAATGCATGGTGAGCTAACAGGTCCTTAGAAGCAAACTTAGCCAACTTCCTTTCATGATCAATCATATCTTGAAACTGCTTGGAGACAACCTTCAAGTTCAAGAAGCTTAACTTAGGACAGCTTTAAGCATGAAACAATCGCTCAAGTAAAGAAGCTTGTAGTTCAAGAATTTTATGATCCGCCTGCTTTAAGTTCATCTTCAAGTTATTGCAATTTTCACAAGTTTCGGCAGATCAAGGAGCATGGCATAAGATCCTCTAGCAAAGAATGTCCTTACCCTCACATGAGGTGGGAGAAGTAGTCTCATCAAGAATAAGTAGGGTAATGCCCATTCTACTCAACTCTAACTCAAAGAAGCGCACTAACATTCTCCACCTTAACACTATTAAGTTTGGAGGACACACTATCATGTGAGGTCCTTAACTTCTCCATATCAACCAAAGAAAGCAGAGCATGTATCACAATCATCACTAGAAGGAGCAGATGTAAGAGCAATAATCTCTAGTGACACCATCTATTTCCTTCTCTAACTCAAAGACACTTAGCCTTAGCTTTAGCATGAAAACCTCCTAGCTTAAGAAAAGCATGATTGAGCTGCTCAGAGGTGGATCTACCTCGTCCGTGTCGGAGTACAACATTGTCACCGAAGTTCGCCTTGAGGGCCATGAAGCACATGCCGAGAAGTCGCCGCCGCCATCCTTGGGCTCTTGGTCACCCGTCCCGTCATCGCCGCTTCCATCCCTCCACCTCGCCGAGGTCGAGGTCGTCAAGGCGTGAGGACGCGTGGAAGAGCTTCTTGGCTTTGCCAAAGTTGCGGAACTTCTTCTTGTCAAGCGCCCGAGCCGGAGGCTTCTTGTTGCGGTTCTTGTCGGTGTAGTCGTTTTGCCCGAACCGCCGTAGTCGTTTTTGCCCTTCTCCGCCTTGGGGCGCTTCGCTTGATGTGGTTGGGGCCACCACACTCAAAGCAAATCACGGTCCTCCTCTCTTCTCGCCCCTCCTCCCTTTGTAAGCGTGGGAGAATCTACGAGCAAGGAGGGCAAGTCGCTCATCCGCAGTCGCTTCTAATCGATCATCGCTATGTCACGAGAGCAACAAGGAGAAATTGCAAGAGGACTCGTAAGAGAGACCGTGGTTGAACTCGATCGGTGACTGTGGCCATCGATCGTGACTTCGACCTACGAGACAACGCCAATCTCGTGAGTCTTGAGGCGTGAGTACGCCGCATCAAGAGTCAAGGTCGAGAGGTCTGTCGTGTCTTTGATGGTGGTCACTTTCATCTCCCACACACGCAGATCGAGCGCCGTAAGTATCGACGAGCGCTTGTCCGAGTCGGGTATGTGAGACCGACCGCCGGAGGTTGCTCAAGATCTTGTGAAAACGCAAGGCACTCATCTAGGGACTCACCAAAGAAGCATCTCAAATTTGTTGTATTCTCGCTTGAACTGGTCCTGTCGAACCGCCTTGATCCGGTGGTGCCTCATGGTATGCGCCGAGGGTCACCTGATATCATAGGCGACGACAGTGAGATATGCGGTCAAACTCACTACGACTCAAACCCCGGATGATGATGTTCCTAGCCTTTGCATTTGCCTCAACATCGCCATGTTCCTGCATTGATGTTCTCATCGGCAGAACAAATAATCGAACCTTGACCTTTCGCCAGATGGCATACCCCGGCCTCGATGTATGTCTCCATTCGCTCTTCCGTAAGGTAATCGATGCCATCAAAACGGGCGGCTTGGTCGAGTACTTGTCCATCGCCACGCTCTTGAGACCGGTTAAGATCTATTGAAAAGAGCTAACTCCGCTCGATACCAATTGAAGGACCTGGAAGGCGACTAGAGGGGGTGAATAGAGCACCTAATCTTTTTCGCAAAGAATGGATTCAACTTGTAAATTACTCCAATAGCTATGAGAGCTATGAAGATCAATGATTAAGCACAGAGGAAGTCTTATGTTGAATCCACTCTCACCCCCAAAGCTCAAGAAACAAAAACGAGGAAGAACCAAGAAATCGTGACAATCGGTACAACCACAGTAAACGGCCGGTTGTACCACAATCCGCACAACCATAGTAATGGCCGGTTGTACCGCAATCCGTATAACCACAAGTGTTAAGCCCGCTTCATCCGATTGTCCCGAGCAGCAAAACCTCTCGGTTTCAAAACGAAAATCGACGAACTTTTGAACCGCTGGCCAAACTCTACGAGATTTGAACCACACCTCCCTAAAGACACTAGGAACCTATTCCAAACAAATATTTCAGAGATCCATTCCAAAGTTCCTATCTTCTTGCATTTGAACGAAGAAGGATGCAAAACCGCAAAACCGAAATGCTCCACAATCTCTCAACCTTGGCTCATGAGATTTTGCAAGAAGGTTAGTAATAACCTCAGACATGCTAGCATGAGTCTTAGGCCAAATCCTCAAGGAAATCAAGAATTTCATCAAAACCCTAGAAGAGGAAATGAAGAACAGAGGATGCCAAAAAGTGAAATCGAGATTTAACAAGATTAGCTCTTGGAAAAATCGATCAAATGATCTTGGGGCACTATCCCAACATAGAGCAATCCATTTTGCACTCACTAGCAAGAACCAACAAGAAAAAGAAAACTCACAAGTCCATCACAGAGAAATCAAGGAAAATAAGAATGTGGAATGCAAACTTCAGATTTTCATTTCTTGAATCAAGAGCGAAATACAAATAAATACATCCCCATACGCATGGACATTAGAACCAGAGGATGATTACAAGATTCTCAATCCATCTCCTCACTCTCCCAACACAAGAACACACTCACACTACATGCTCTGAGAGGAGGAGAACCACTCAAGAACTCATCAAGAGGGGACACGCAGGAGCACACTCACGCCTTCCTCCACTCAACCACTAAAGAGCAAAAGAGAAACAACCTCACAAAGCCTCTTTGACTCTAAAACCCTAATTCCACCCCAGTGCTCTCTCCTCGGCAGCAGCCCATCCATCCTATTTATAGCCCATGGCTAACGGGTCTCCACCCCGTTACGCCCGCTAAAACCAACTGAGCCCGCTCCCGCTTGTGCACTTTGCGAAATTCCTGCTTCGCCTCCCGCACCTTCGAAGCTCCGCGCCTCGCCTCGCACGCCGCAACCACCTCGAGTCCACGCTGCCTTCGACACATCCCGACTGCTCCGACCTCGCCCACTGCACCTAGTCCGTCCACCGTGTCTCGCCACGACTCCACCCGATGTCCCGCAATACACAGACAAGAAACACATCAAATAGCACCGCTCGATACATGAAAGCGAAAATACCAACATACTTACCATGACAAAATCCAAACTTGTCGAATCAAAGAATATGCATCCTAATCCCATACGACCAAGTTTGACCAAATCGACTGAGCCTGTTGCACCACGCAACGACATGGTCCAAACCACCCAAACCAAACTCGACTTCCTAAACCTATGTCAATTACTCATCACACACACGGGACGACCTCCACATGGTCTCTCATTTCTACAGCTCCTCTTCCTTGCCCTGAACCTACAAGCCTTCACTACTGGTGAACCATCAAGGTCCTTCAATTCTGGGTAACCAGACAGACCTCCTTCACCAGCTGACACCTAGTCAGATATATGGGCATTCCGTCCATATCATATTAATTACTAGCGCTAAATCTTTGGCTCAAGTATCAAGTTTCTCTCTACATTTTCGACGCTAGCTGTAGATTAGTTAGAAGTTTCAGTGTGCTACATTACATATATAGCCCCCTCACTTACAGTTCAAATCAGGATTAAATAGAAACTGTTGACCTTTTTTTTTTGTCTGAGTCAAAGTTATGCTTCGGGCAACAGGATCATCCTCTGCCATTGCTGCAATGGAATTAATCAAGGGCAGTCAGTCACAGACCATTCATTCATTAACACTAGAAGCAGACACACCAGGTGAAGGCGAGCAGAAGATTGCAAGGACTATTCAACTTGTAATTCTAATTGATGAACAACTGCCCGTTTGGCAAAAAAAATCTGAATGTTTCCACCATATTGATCAATGATTGAGTCTATTCTCTTTTATTTGTCGTTTCGTCGTCTATACATCAGATCAGACTGGTGGTTAGTTAATTTGGGATTTCTTAAAGCCGGGCAATGAAACTACATTGGTCTAAAACACTTTTTTTCTAGAGCAATCTAAAACATTAATCAATGATCATGGACACCACTATTTCGATCCAGGCTGTCCAAAGGAGGGCGGATATACGGTACAAGCGACTAGTGTTGTAAAAACCGGTCAGAACGGCCGATTAATCGTCTGTTTAATCGGAGTTGTCAGACAAAACGTTACGTATACATGAATCGGAGCACAGTTAACGTTTGTGAACGCCAAATCAGCCGTATTATCCAATTAGTCGGTTATTTCCGTATAGTCGCCCCGTATAATCCGCATAAACGGATGATTAATCGGCCGTTCCGACCGTTTTTTACAACAAGAAATCAGCAAAACATACAAAAAGGTTGTCGCACATAGCATCTCCAGTTCTGGTTCCAAATCTACACTACTAGCAATTGATGGAAGTGAGAGTGACAAGGAGTTTGTTGCCTCTCAAGAGGATTTCCTTGCTTGTGATGAGCATGAGACCGAAGTGTCTGGTGGTGATGTTGTGCTTGACAAAGATTCAGAGTAACTAATTCTCTCGTGGTTATGGGTCATTTTGTTTATTTAAATTTAAAACTTAATTCTTTTGGTCGTCGTCTCGCCAGTGTGTTAAGTTAGTCTAGTCTATGTGACAATGCATATTTTTAATTTATTATCTAAATTCGTTGCAAGTCATACTTTAGTGTAGAAATATAATAGTCCGCCGACCAATCTTGTTATCTTTTGAGTTAGTAATGAAGTTATCATATACAATTAAAGGGTGATACAAGTTTATTTGATAGTATTGACAATATAATGTGTTCAAATATATCTGAAACTAGCATTATCATCAAATATGTGAGAACGCCAAATTGTCCGTATAATTCCGATTAATCATCCGTATTCTGATTAATCGCTTGGCGGTATCATATCCATCCGACAATTGTATTCCGTTTTTTACAACACTGCAAGCGACTGCTTCCGTTAGAGTCGGTCAGAAATTAAGCGGGAGCGGGTTCAAGTGCTAATTACCATGTCTGCTAAAAATATATGATGTTCTGGACATCAATACAGTCTCCAACATACAACTTTGTCCATTACTTTTTATATGAATATGTTCATAAAGTAATATAAAACTACTATATTATGAAAATATTTTTCAGGACTAATCTAATGATACTATTTTCACCTTACCAGTACAAATAGTTTTTTTTTTCCATATTAGTGGTCAAAATTAAAGAAATTTGACTACACACTTTCTAAAATATCGTATATTTCTGAACGGATGGATTACATCGTACAATCCCTACTGTGTACGTGCTTCCTTTAGAAAACAAAAAGACTCGTATAAGCTTGTTCTTGGAAGATTATTTATAAAATGTTCCTGAATATACCGGCCGGGATAGGTAAGTCTCATTTTCGGTATTAATTACTTGATGTGCACTTCCAGACTAAAGCAAAACAGAGAGTGGAAAGGACTCCGACAAGCAAAGGCAAGCAGCGTAGCTCACAAGTTGCCGAGAGGATAGAGCACCTCGAATTACAAATTATGAACTGCCTATCGTTAGACTGCAAGCTAGCTTCCTTGCATATTGGCTGTGATGTTAATAATCATGTCCTGCAAAACGCCTACGTACTCCTTGTTTCTACAGCTCCTCTTCCTTGCCCTGAACCTACCAGCCTTCACTACTGGTGACGAGCAATTCGTCTACTCCGGCTTCGCCGGCGCCACTAACCTCACCTTGGATGGCATGGCCACCGTCACGCCAAATGGCCTGCTTGAGCTGACCAACGGCACGATCCAGCTCAAAGGCCACGCATTGTACCCAACTCCGGTGCGTTTCCGCAGCTCGCCCGGTGGGACAGTGCAGTCCTTCTCTACCTCCTTCGTGTTTGGCATCGTTTGTGTCTACCGCGAGTTGAGCGGTCACGGCATGTCCTTCTTCGTCAGCTCAACGAAGAACTTCTCGACCGCACTGCCAGCCCAGTACTTGGGCCTCACAAACGTCCTCACCAACGGCAAAGCGAGCAACCACATCTTTGCTGTTGAGCTCGACACTGTCCAAAACAGCGAGTTCCATGACATCAATGACAACCATGTTGGTGTCGACATTAACGATCTAAGCTCTGTGCAATCCTACTACGCTGGCTACTACGACGACAAGAATGGTAGCTTCGACAACTTGACCTTAATCAGCCGCGAGGCTATGCAGGTGTGGGTGGAGTACAACATGGAGTCCACACAAATCAGCGTGACCATGGCTCCCCTCAAAGTAGCAAAGCCCATGAGGCCACTGATCTCAGTCATCTGCAACCTCTCGCTAGTGCTCACCGATGTGGCATATGTCGGCTTTTCAGCTGCAACAGGCATGGTTAACTCACGACACTATGTGCTCGGCTGGAGCTTCGGCATGAACAGGCCTGCTCCAACCATAGACATCACCAAGCTACCCGAGTTACCTCGCCTTGGTCCGAATGCTCAATCAAGGGTGTTGGAGTTCATTCTACCAATAGCAACAGCATCCTTCCTCCTTGTTGTGGGCACCGCAATTTTTCTCCTTGTTCGGAGGCATCTAAGGTACGCTGAGCTATGGGAAGATTGGGAAGTCGAATATGGGCCACAAAGATTTTCATACAGGGATTTGTTTCGTGCCACAGAGGGATTCAGGCAGAAGCATCTTATAGGCAGGGGCTTCGGAAGCGTATACAAGGGAGTGTTCCAGATGTCTAAATTGGAGATTGCAGTGAAGAGAGTGTCGCATGGCTCGAAGCAGGGTATAAAGGAGTTCATTGCGGAGGTTGCTAGCATAGGCCATCTCCAACACCGCAATCTTGTGCAGTTACTTGGTTATTGTCGGCGGAAAGGTGAACTCCTCCTAGTTTACGAGTACATGCCCTACGGATGCCTTGACAAGTACTTGTATGGTCAGGAGGACAAACCCACTCTGGCATGGACCCAAAGGTTTGGGATAATCAAAGGTATCGCATCTGGCCTGTTCTACCTACACGAGGAATGGGAGAAAGTTGTGATCCATCGCGACATCAAGGCAAGCAATGTGCTCCTCGACAGCGAGATGAATGGACGACTAGGTGATTTCGGCCTTGCAAGGCTATACGATCATGGAACTGACCCACAAACCACACATGTTGTTGGTACCCTCGGATATCTAGCTCCAGAGCTAGCACGCACCGGTAAGGCAACCCCTCTAACTGATGTTTTTGCCTTCGGCATGTTTATTTTTGAGGTTATTTGCGGGGAAAGAACTATCAGAAAAAATTCACAAGGTCAACACTTTATATTAGTTGATTGGGTTCTTGAGAATTGGCAAAAAGGATCACTCATCGATACAGTGGATGTCAAGCTCCAAGGCAATTACAACGTTGATGAGGTATCCATGGCCCTAAATCTAGGATTGTTATGCTCGCACCCGCTCAGCAAAGCAAGGCCCAATATGCGGCAAGTCATACAGTACCTCAACGGCGATATGCCAATACCAGAGATGATGCCAACAAATCCGAGCTTTCATATGCTGGCCTCAATGCAAAATGAAGGATTTGATCCATATGCCATGTCATATCCTTCGTCAATGGCGAGCATTGGCACAGTATCTGGCATCTCCGGAGGAAGATGATGATACAGATGATCTTCAACATTGATAGAATTTAATCTTGTTTTGGTAGGTGTTTTCTTTGTGAGAGTTTATGTTGTTTTTTGAGTCCATGTGTGGGTGTTGACATACCGATTCTAACTCAGAGTCTGTAATCTGTGGATATAAATAAACACAAAAGATCAAAAAGAGAAGCCGCGTTTTAGATGCTCCGAAAACAAACAAAAAAATTATGTTCTCTGTTATTTCGTTTTGGTTCTGCTATCTCGTTTTTTTCTCGGCAGTCTTTATCTTCAGAAGATAAGACGTCCAGGAGAGGCGCTATTCTTTTGCCCGACTGGGCACATCACGTGATGAAGACAGAGGAAGCCAGAGGGCTGCTTCAAGCGTGACGTTGCTCCAGGCGAAGTCACGTCGAGGAGATAAGGACCAGTGCAGGGTCCCACAGCCAAAGCCAAGTGCATCTCTGGTGCATCGCAAGGACCGAGCATGAGCGTTTCTCTGGAACCAAGTTTCCCGGGAACGAAGCAATAACAGTGCAAGGATAATAAAAAAATCTAACAATTTGGTATTAGAGTACGTCCATCTTGTTGATACTCAAGATCATAGGTGAGAAGGTAAAGACCCGGGATGGGCTAATCTCCCTCTAATACCTTCTCCTGACGATCGATAATTACCTGGTATAGACAATGAAGATGAAGACGAACATACGTGCCTAAGGTGTTTGGGACGCAGTCGATCCGAAGAGGAAGGCGGGGGGAGATGACAAGATAGATCAGACGATGGTTGCTGCGATCTATCAGGCGGTGCCAGACTCCATGATGCATCAGCTCATCGGGAAAGAGACGACACATGAAGCATAGGCGACACATCTATAATAAATTGCATTGTGTGTTAGATCGCGGGTACGGTTGTGTACTCAGACTCGTCCAATATAATCTTTCAGAGCCACTTGACTAGAGCCCTTACGACTACAACATGGCAGCTGAACTAGACGATGGTGAGGATGATGAAGCTTAGGCCGGGACCCCTAGTCACTTGCCTGTGGGCAGAGTGAATGGATCCACTACTACTTCTTTTACTTCCGCACTTATACATTACTCTGTACTCTAAATATTTGTTATTATGGCATTTGTGCTCTTTTGTAAAACAGTGAGTAACATGGCCGGTTATATAATATATTTGGTTGTGAATGTGATGTATGTGAATGATCTAAGAATGTATCTGTGTGTGCTATCTACTGATCTAGGGAATGGCACAGATTTACACAGAGGATTCCAAATTTCAAATTTGGGATCCGACAAGTTACTTGCTTTGGAGATACACTTATTCTTCCTTTTTGCCGAATCCTGCAACTAGAATAGATACAAATTCGGTACACTTGGAGATACAAATTTAGAATGTCGAGCTTCATTCGATGCTTATGAGTTATGATCCATACATAAAACTAAGTGAATAGTAGGACATTCTTGCAACTAGAATAGAGTTTTCTGCCTCTAAAGCTTGCTCATTTTTTTTCCTTTTTTTGAGACTTGCTTCTAAATCCTATCAGTGACTTCAGTCTGTTGGAAAGATTGGGCCAGACCTCATGCTGCACAGACCTTCCACGCGCGCCTTCGCGACTGTAACATCCTGTTTTTGCAAGAAGTTTCAAAACTAAAAGTCTGGCAAGAATCAAGTTTTGCAGTGACCAAAATGCTCCAAGATCTTGTTCTTACTTCGATTTGCGCACCGCACTTTCCATCCCGTGCGCACGCCACCGCCCCCTTGCCAATCGCAGGCTCCCCCCCCCCTTGCCACCAACAGCACGCCACCGCCTCTCCCCAATCCTGCTCGCTTCGCTCCCATTCTCGCGACGACGGCCAAGACCCGCCCCTCGCCGCACTGCTTCTCTCTCCCACCCCGCCACCGCCTCCTCGCCAACCGGCCCTCCCACCTCGCCGCTGAGACCGCGCCGCTTCCCCCTTCTCCTCGTCCTGCCTATAAGTAGCCCCGCCGCTTTTCTTCTTCCTCCCCACCTCGCTTTCTCCCCGGCCGCCTTGTCGAGCCGCTCACGGCTGTCCGCCTCCTCCCTTGTCGCCTTCTCCGGCTCGGCCTCGGCGCCTCCGCCACCTCGCCGAGCCTCTGCCTTCGCGCCCCCGCCCCGCGCTTTCTTCTCCTGGCCGCCACCCGCCTCCGGCCGCTTCCTTCCTCCGCCACCTCCGCCGCCCCGGCGCCGCTCGCTTTCCCCTCCCGCCGCTGCCGCCACCACTGGCCAGGCGCCCGCCCCTCCCTCCGCCTCCCTCTCCTCCTCCTCTCGCGTGAGCTGAGCAAATGAGGCGACGCACCGAGCGCATCGCTTTTATTGCCGCCCGCACTGACAGTGGTCCTCCTCCTCCCGCGGCCGCTGACAAAGTGGGCCCCTTGCTACAAAGGCGATCGACAGTGGGCCCCACCGACATCGCCGTGGATCGACGCGCGGGGACTCGGTCCACCGCTATGCTTGATGAGTCACGGCGCCCGATCTTCCGATAGGTTCGACGGTTCGCCGTGAGGACGTTGACGCTTTGAGGCTTCCACCAACAGATCGCCACCTCGCAATTCGCTACACCCGACGCTGCCGTTATCGACCACGCTTGCACGCGATCGACCTTACCACGAAGGTTAATGTTCCCGCAAGCAATCAAGAAACTCACAAGAACAAGGTAGATGCAATCAGATTGTATTGCGGATATGCATGAAGTTTACAAGTGGGGTTCTCAAACCGATAATCGGCGAAACCGCAATTGGCGTAATAATCTAAGAAAACCCGCCTAAACTATGGCGCCATCAGATATATATAGGGGACGGAGGAGGTCGACCTAGGTTGTGCGGCCGGGATGAGGCGATACAACCCGGACTCCGATCTCATCACGCTTACAAAGTCTTATTAGTTTAAACGTGACGCAAAGACCTTGTGTCGCGATTTCGGTCGAAGATCTAGTCGAGGATCGGTTCTAGGGTGGTCTTGAGGAGTCCATGCTATCTTTGGTCATAGATTGTGCCCAACGAGTACCGCGTCGCCTCCGTCGTGGGAGTGCTCCCAACGAGTCATCCGTCGTAGGCCTTCTTGAAGTGGTCGAGACTCGCGAATCGGTCGTGGACCTTCTTGAACCGGTCGTAGGCCTTCTTGAAGTGGTCGAGACCTTCTTGAACCGGTCGTAGGCCTTCTTGAAGTGGTCGAAACCTCGCGGAATCGGGTCGTAATCCTAGATATCCGAGTACAAGTAAATCATCTCCATTAGGCAAAGATCATAGAGGTCTCAAATAATACACTCACTTTCTAGAAACGATTTTACCGATAGATTAAGTCACGTGCTCTAGCTCTTGTCATAGGACCTTGTAGTCCAACACCCAAATCTGGAGGGTCTTGTGTAGTACGTGTATCCGAAGGAGGATGTCCTCATCAACAGTGCCATGGACTGCGCACAGTGCTACCACGTGTCGGCTCTAGGGATTTTCTGATTTAGTTTTTAATTAAAAATTCATTTGAAAAGCTTCCAAAATTCATATCTTTTACTTTATAACTCCAAAAATTATGAAACCAGTTTCTAAAATTTTCTAAAATCAAGATCTTGCTAATGGCACTGGTCTTGTTTATTTTGGAGTTCATTTATTTGTTCTCTCTGCTGTTGTGTCTTTTTCGATACTTTCGTCCTATTCTTTTTTTGGTACTTTCGTCCGATTAGGGTTCGAAGACGCAGGAGACCTCAACTTCGATCAAGCTCAAGAATACCAAGACCCCGCTGCCTTTAACCAAGGCGAGTCAATATTTTGATCATTTTGAGCCTACATTTTATGCATACTATGTTTATTTAAAATATCAAAGTTGCATGCTTCACTTCTGTAATCAAATGTATGTTAAAGTTTAAGGTAGTTAAACACCCATTTGATGATTAATTAATTATTGCCCATCCATTGATAATCGAATCCAGTATTCTTTGTCACCCTAGTAAATATGTGGTAAATAGTAGCTTAGGTTGTATTCAAGAGACATGCTAGTCTTACTTAAGTACCGGGACAATAAATGTCACAATCATCATCTTTTAATAAATATCCCAATAGATGACTGGTGTGTTGCGTTAATTAGTTTTCCTCCCCAAAACCCTAAACAACTTGCTAGTACCACATCTAGGCGGATGGAAAGAGTGGTGGGTGCGGATATAGCACGAGAATGGTTGGTATGTGGTATGAACCGTCCAGATGAATTAAGGACTTAATCTTGTCATGACCTCCTATGCAAAACAAGTACAACCGCAAGTCTACAAAGTGCAACTTAAGTTAGTAAAATTATTGAACCCTGAATGTCATCCCACAACTGGTGTTTAGAAGGGTGCAAGCGGCAGGACGTATGCTAGCTTGAAATGGACACCGGGGACGGTGAAGTGGCCAGCTGCGCTAGTCGTTGTGGTAAACATCCCGCACATTTTATGAAATTGGCCATAGGGGTGAGATGAAGGAAGGGGCAAGGTAATTTGAAATGTTACTGTGACGATCGCTCAACTACATGACTAAGGAATCATGTGGGGTAACGAGTATGATTATTTGTTGTGGATACAGTGTACAACCTCTGCAGAGTCTAAATCGCTTAAACAATCGCGCTTACTACGGTCAAAAGCGACATGGGAACTTAACCTGAGTTAGTTCTATTTCAAAAACCTTTGTGGGTGGAATGAAAATATGGTGGGCTCATTTAGCCCTTGTTTTGGATTTTTCCTAGGTATCCTTACCCAGTGTTGATAATCGGTGGATGTAGCCGTTATAAAAATTAAGCATGAGGTGGAGGTAACCTCTACTGTTATTTAATATTGCACTTACTCTCTTTAATAAAATTGCAATTTGTTTAAAATGCTAAGTCATAGGGATTTGTATTTATGATAATTGAAAATATTGCTTTAGCAAATAAAAGAACATGAGCCATCCTTGTTAAGCCTTGCATGTATACTATTGCATACTGTGTGTTGGCTCGCGAGCACGGTGGTTGTGCTCATTCTCGCTCTTTCCCCCAAACCCTCAGAAGCAGAAAATATTAGAGATTACGACTACTACGAGAAACCAGATGTCCGAAGACCCAGGAGTTCTTGTAGCGTAGTTTAGTCCTTAGTTGTTCTAGTCTCAACCCAGTCTAGCTGACTCCGATGGTACTTATATGTATCCTATATTATCTGAGTTTTCGGGTAATATCGGATGTACACAGGTTTCTCAGTCGCTTGCCTGTGGAGAGAGGTGCCTTCACCCCTTTTTTGCTTCCGTTGTCGCTTCCGCTACTTTTGTGATGTAATCATTTGGCCTATTCGGCCTTTATTGTAAAACTTGACCCGATGAGGTCTATGTAAACTCTGATGTGTTAAATTAATGAATGGTATAGTTTTACGCTATGTATGAAATGATTCAGTGATGTATCTGTGAGTGCTATCTACTGATCGTGGGAATAGCACAGTGCTTTCACAAAGGATTCGGGATTAGAAAATCCGGGTCCGACAGAGCTGGTATCAGAGCATACGACTGTAGGTCCTTAGCTAGACTGGTCGAGCCTAAGGACTTGAGTCCTATTTTCAAAATTTAAGAAAAGCTTTGACAAAAATATAATGTACTTATTGCTCTTACTCATCTCTCTTAGTTCTTCACTCCCCTTTACTTCACTTGAGTTTTTACTCAGTTCCGATTCCCTCGCTTGTTTTTCAAAAATTTGTAGATGACAACCCCGTCGTCTGATGCCCCGTGGGACTTTTGCTCTCATGAAAAAGACGGAGTTGAATTCGTGGAAATTCTCCGCCAGTTCATGCATCACCTGGATTACCTCCGCAAGCCTATCTTCAGAGGCCGAAAGACCCTAACTGTAGGACCGGAAAGGCGACTAGGGGGGGTGAATAGGCGCTTTCACAATTTTCTCGCCTAAGTCGAATTCAACACGAACTTTACTCCTTTAGCTATGAGAGCTAAGAAGATCAGTAAGCACACAGCGGAAGCCTTGTGCTGAACTCGACAAACCCCGACAACCACACGACACAAATGTGGAGACTTAAACTCAAAGGGTTGATCTGCACCGCGGTCGACCGGCTACCACGGGCGGTCGGACCGACGTTCAACCAGCGGTCTGACCGGCAGCTAACTGGCGGTCGGACCGGTGGACAGCGGTTCGACCCGGCAGGACAGCGGTCTGAATATACGCGGCCGGACCGCATGTTATAAGACCGGTCGACCGTTAAGTCCGTAATCGAAAAGAACCCCAAATCCAAAACGAAATTTGATCCAACTTTGATTCAACCAATGAAACTTGACCAAATTTCGAGCACACCTCCCTAATGAAATTAGAGACCTATTTCTAGCGACGATCCTTCAGATCCACTTCACAGAATCGATCTCTCAAGGATTTAATCAAGAGGTGCACAAACCCTAGAAATATGAAGAACTTTGATTCAAGACTTGCTTGTGGGGATTGATGGTCTAGATGATTCTAGGAGTATTCCCACACATCAAAGCAAGACAAAAAGGGTCAAGAGACCAAGCATAAACCCTTGAATCAAGGAAGCACCAAATTCATTAAAACGAGAGAAGAACACAAAGAGGAGACAAATGATCTCTCAAGCAAGCATCACAAGATTGATTGATCTCACAGGATGCTTACAAAGCCACTCCAACTAGGAGGACAAGAGCTCACCCAATGAGTATACAATCTCTCCCTCTCTTCCTCTCCAAACCCTAACCCTAGAAAAGCAAGGGGGGAAAACAAATGAAGGCCTCAAGGGTTTTCCTTCTCCCCCTTTCCTATTTATACTAGAGAGGACTAGAGTCACATTTGGGGCCCACTCACACATGGGACCCACACAAATCTGTTGAAGCAATCGCCTGCTTCACCACGTGTAGGTTGATCAGCGGTTCTCATCGACGCCAAGCCTCTCTTGTCCGAATCCCATCGAACCTCCCAGACTCGCACCGATATCCGCACCGCTCGATCCAACCAAATTGCATCAACCACCCGCTCGATCCATCTTGCCCATCCTCGCACCATGCTTGAGTCACACGACCACCCAGATCCATGATCGCTCGACCTCGCCTCCAAGCGTAGTCCCGATCCACTCACCGCTGACGCCGCTGACTGCAAGACACCGCACAAAGAATAGACAAACAAACCGCTTCCGGAACAAGTTCTTCACAACTTGACCCACGTTAGTTCCGCAATGCAATATGCAACAATAAAGCATTGATAACTAAGCATACAACACAATCAACACGCATCAATGCGAACTTGGCTTACCTCCAGTTATTGCCGGTCCCGATCACCTCACGTGGGCGGTCCGACCGATATTAGTTTGGCCGACCGCTCCCACAACAAATGGCCGGACGGTCAAAGGACTTAGCCAAATTCTAGCTTGAAAATCCAAACCTTCTCGAATTTTCAACTCAATAGAACTTTTGACTGGGAGCTCCAAAATGATGGGACCACATCCGTGAGACTCTCTCACCGCCTACACAACCTATTTTTGGCTAAGCTCCAAAGCCAACTTAGGTCAGCCGTCCGACAAGCCACCATCGCCGGCTCGATCGTTCCACACGGGCGGTCCGACCGCCTCTATTCCACCGGCCGATCACCGTGGTCCGACAAAGATGAAGCAAACCCCGAAAACGCGAGATTTTGCAAACCAACAAAGCCATTGCCAATTGGCTCATCATCCTGAGATCGTGCACATATCCTCACGATATCCACACTAACCCTGGACCAAGAGTCATGGACCATAGAGGTTTTCCTCTATGCCAGAGAAGGTGAGTTCATCGCTCACACCTTCAGACCCAAGAACTCGCAGAGCAGCTGTTCAGAAGCAGTCCAAGACGCAGCACGCTTCGCGTGCAACCGCCTGAGCCAGATGCACCTAGATATTCTGCGGGAAGCGCCCTTCTACTACTACCTGCCTCTCCAGGAAGGAGAGACCGATCCCGAAGTCTTCGTCGCCATGTGGGAGTAGTTAGCTTAGTTTAGCTAGCAGTGCTTGTTTTAGTAGTCTTTTGGTTGCAAGCACTTTTGTTTCCTTCTTTTGTAGACGATGTGCGTGTATCTTGTGTCGTGACTTAGCATAGCCTATATGCCGTGTTTTCGGAGTCATGTAAACACTTAACCCCCTTAATATAATGCAGTCATTCTAGGCTTTGTATTGTATTTGATCGTTTTCCTCATTTGATTTTGAGTTTCTTTTGTTGTGCTCTAGAGGGCTAGTACCCCTCATATACCCCCTTGTTCTTAGCTTCAGTTGTTCTTCAGATGCCTCCCAGAATAGCCGCCGCCCCAATCCGTGGAGCCTTCGCAACCGGTCGAGGAAGGGGCCGTGGAAATGGCCGTGGCCAAGGTCAAGATCTGGCGCCACCACCGCCAGCAAACCCCTCAATGGCTCAAGTGATGTTCCAGCAGACTCAGATTCTGCAGCCTCTGCTAAGCAATTAGCAGACTAGACCAGCCGGTCGCACCTCCAAGCTCACTGACTTCCCGTGATAAGGCCCTCACGCTCAGAGCAAGAAATGAGCCACTTGAAGGTAAGATTGGCTCTGATACCGAGAAAAGCTTCGCCTCGCCTGCTCTCGAGGAAGACAAGGTGGACTTTGCTACCCACCAATCGCACGGAGCCGCCGCCGCCAAGGGAAAACTACCACGCCTCGAGGTGTGAAAGTCCGTAAGAAGAAGCGTAAGAACCGTGTTGTAGCATCTACGCAGGAGCTCGTGAAGGTCCCGCCATCAAGAAAATGTCAAGTACAACCGAAGAGATCAACCTGCTTGGCACCCAATTCGTGGCCGAGTTCAAAGCAAATTTCGGAACAAACTTTGTGCCACCGCACAATGAGGTTGAAGAAGAACGACCGTGAGCTCTCAAGCAGGCCACTTGTCGCAAGAATGAGTACTTGACCGTGTTTAACTAGCTTGCCCGCTATGCCCCCAATGACATAGCAGATGAGGAAGAAAAGATTGACCGCTTCGCCAAAGGAATATGTGAAGATATGAGAGGTTAGCTCATCCTTCATGATTTCCCCAGCTTCCATCACTTGCTCAATAAGGCCATAGTGCTGGAAAATGAGAAAAATATTGCGGAAGTCAGCCACAAAAGGAAGATGGTATTTCAAGGGCCACAAAGCAACTTTCCGCAAAGATCGCCTTTTCAGTATACTCATCATTTAGGCAAGCTTACGCCTGCAACTAAGGGTTCCATATCTAACTCCAACTTCCGCGCCCGTTGCAACCCCGCGCCCCAGTGAGAATGTTTCCCGTGCTTCTCACTCTGTTGGACGGCCTGCAGCATCCAATCCGATAGCTCATCTTCGTTGTTTCAACTGTGGAGAAAAAAGATATTTTGCCAACAAATGCCCTCAACCAGTCACCCCGGCGAGGTTTAACTTCAAAACCCCACCAACTCAAGGCCAGACTTCAGTTGCAAGTAAGAGTCGTCAAACCTCGCAGGCATCCAGAGCTGTTTCCACGCCAAGCCAAAATCAGGGGCATGTCAACCATGTCATCGTCGAAGAAGCCCCAGTGGCTTCAGAAGTAATGAGAGGTACGCTCCCTGTCTCGTTTGGGTAGCCGAATCTCGGGGTCGAGATTCTGTTTAAGCGGGGTAGGTTTGTAACATCCTATTTTTTCAAGAAGTTTCAAAACTAAAAGTTTGGCCATAATCAAGTTTTGCAGTGACCAAAATCCTCCAAGATCTTGTTCTTACCTCGGTTTGCGCACCACTCTTGCCATCCCGTGCGCACGCCACCGCCTCGCCAATCATGTGCTTTTCCCTTGCCACTAGCAAAGACACCACCGCCTCTCCCCAATCCTGCTTGTTTCTCCCATTCTGCCGCCGACGGCCAAAGACCCGTCCCCACGCCCACGCGCGCATGCCTCCGCCCGTGCCTGCTCTCTCCTCGCCCAGTCCCATCACCGCCCTCCTCGCCAACCAGTGCCCTCCCCACCTCTGGCCGCCTCAGGACCGCACGTGCCCGCTCTCCGCCCTTCTCCTCGTCCGCGACTATAAGTAGCCCCGCCGCCTCCTCTTCCTCCCACTCGCTTTCCTCCTCCGCCTCGCCACCTCGCCGAGCCGCTTCCACCGGCTGTCGCGCCTCCTCCTTGTTGTCTTCTCCAGCCCGGCCTCGGCCTCCGCCACCTCGCCGAGCCGCTGCCGCCGCCTCCAGCCCCGCCTCGGCGCTTTTCTCCGGGCTCGGCCGCCACTCCGCTCCGGCCGCTCCCTTCCTCCGCCTCGCCTCGCCCCCCAGACCGCCCGCCTTTCCTCCCCCTGCACTGCCGCCACGCTGCCGCCACCGCCATGCGCCCGCCTCCCTCGCCACTCCTCTCCTCCTCCTCTCTCTCTGCGCGTGAGTAGAGCCGAGGCGACGCGCCGAGCGATCGTGATTTTATCACCGCCCCGCACCGACGGGGGTCCTCCTCCCGCGGCCGCCGACAAAGGGCCCCTTGCTACAAAGGCGATCGACAAAGGGCCCCACCGACACTGCTCTGGGACTGGCCACACATGGACTCCTGGCTCATCACATAGGCCATGAACTGCAAAGTGTTGCCACGTGTCGGCTCCAGGGATTTTCTGATTTAGTTTTTAATTAAAAATTCATTTGAAAAGCTTCCAAAATTCATATCTTTTTCTTTATAACTCCAAAAATTATGAAACCAGTTTCAAAATTTTTCTAAAATCAAGATCTTGCTAATGGCACTAGTCTTGTTCATTTTGGAGTTCATTTATTATGAGTTGGTATTTATTTGTTCTCTCTGCTGTTGTGTCTTTTTTCTGTACTTTCGTCCGATTCTTTTTTTGGTACTTTTGTCCGATTAGGGTTCAAAGACGCAGGAGACCTCAACTTCGATCAAGCTCAAGAATACCAAGCCCCCGCTGCCTTTAACCAAGGCGAGTCAATACTTTGATCATTTTGAGCCTACATTTTATGCAAACTATGTTTATTTAAAATATCAAAGTTGCATGATTAATTAATTATTACCGATCCTTTGATAATCGAATCAAGTATTCTTTGTCACCCTAGTAAATATGTGGTAAATACTAGCTTAGGTTGTACTTAAGAGACATGCTAGTCTTGCTTAAGTACCGGGAGAATAAATATCCCAATCATCATCTTTTAATCATGAAAATGGTTTTGGGCAGTCATTGGATGTAGATGACTGGTGTGTTGCGTTAATTAGTTTTCCTCTCCCAAAACCCTAAACAACTTGTTAGTACCACATCTGGGCGGATGGAAAGAGTGGTGGGTGCGGGATGTAGTACGAGAATGGTTGGTATATGGTATAAACCGTCCAGATGAATTAAGGACTTAATCTTGTCATGACCTCCTGTGTAAAACAAGTATAACCGCAAGTCTGCAACGTGCAATTTGGCTTAGTAAAATTATTGAACCTTAAATGTCATCCCACAACTGGTGTTTAGAAGTGTGCAAGCGGCAGGATGTATGCTAGCTTGAAAGGGACACCGGGGACGGTGAAGTGGCCAGTTGTGCTAGTCGTTGTGGTAAACATCCCGCACAACTTATGAAATTGGCCACAAAGTAGATGACTAAGGGCAAGATAGTTTGAAACGTTATCGTGACGATCGCTCAACTACATGACTAAGGAATCATGCGGGTAACGAGTATGATTATCTCTTGTGGGTACAGTACAACCTCTCGCGAGTCTAAATCATTAAACAAATGTGTTTACTGGCCAAAGGCGACATGGAAACTTAATCTGAGTTAGTTCTATTTCAAAAACCTTTGTGGGTGGAATGAAAATATGTTGGGCTCATCTAGCCCTTGTTTTGGATTTTTCCTGGGTAGCCTTACCCAGTGTTGATAATCGGTGGATGTAGTCGTTATCAAAATTATGCATGAGGTGGAGGTAACATCTACTGTTATTTAATATTGCACTTACTCTCTTTAATAAAATTGCAATTTGTTTAAAATGCTAAGTCAAAGGGATTTGTATTTATGATAATTGAAAAATATTATTTTAGCAAATAAAAGAACCTGAGCCATCCTTGTTAAGCCTTGCATGTATACTATTGCATATCATGGTGTTGGCTCATGAAAGCACGGTGTTGTGCTCATTCTCGCTTTTCTCCCAAACCTCGTAAGGTAAAATATTAGAGATTACGACTACTACGATAAACCAGATGTCTGAAGACCCAGGAGTTCTTGAGGCGTAGTTTAGTTCTTAGTTGTTCTAGTTTCGCCCCAGCCTAGATGACTCTGCTGGTACTTATGTGCATCCTATATTGTCTAAGTTTTCTGCAATATCGATGTATATGTGTTTCCCTACCGCTGCTCGTGAGAGATGTGCCCTCACCCCTTTTTGCTTCCGTTGTCGCTTCCGCTACTTTTGTGATGTAATCATTTGGTCTGTTCGGTCTTTATTGTAAAACTTGACCCGATGCGGTCTATGTAAACTCTTATATGTTAAATTAATGAATGGTATGGTTTTACGCTATGTATGAAATGATTCAGTGATGTATCTGTGAGTGCTATCTACTGATCCAGAGAGTAATACAGTGCTTTCACAGATGATTCGAGATTAGAAAATTCAAATCCAACAGCGTACGGAGAATCACCGTTGTCAGTGCCGCGTGGCAATCAAAGTCGTTTTACGAACAAGTACGCAGAGTATAGATTATTAACTATTACTTCTTGAATACTATCAAACAAGTGGAAATTAAAACCTTAAAAACACATACAACATATGAGCACATAATTAAGGGGACATCTAACTGATCATACTCTTCGGTATATTCAGATATATACTAGACGTGTTTGCAAGTAATCACTCCGAACAATGACAAACACCGTATCATCGTCCTCCTGAGAGTTCGGACATTGTGCCGAAGCTTGACACCAACTGTGGATATGACATGACAGATGAGCCGAATCCAATGTTTTGCATCAAGGCCAGCATGTTCAAGCTCACTTGTGTTGGCCTCAACTCAGGTAGCGGCATGTCACCGTCGAGGTATTGCATTACTTCTCGCATGCTAGGCCTTGAACTAGCAAACGGGTGCAGGCACAGAAGTCCTAGCTTCAGCACGAGGCATGCCTCGTCAATGTTGTAGTCACCTTGGAGCCTAGTATCCACTGTCCTGGTAAGCGATCGATTGTTCCAATGCTCAAGTACCCAATCGACCAGGAAAACTTGATTTCCCTCCGTGTTTTGCTTGACAGGTTTTTGCCCACAAGTAACCTCAAGAAGGAACATGCCGAAGGCAAACACATCTGTAAGAGGGGACGCCTTGCCCGTGCGCACTAGCTCGGGGGCTAGGTACCCCATCGTGCCGACCATGTGTGTGGTTTGTGGGTCGGTACCATGATCGTATAACCTCGCAAGGCCAAAGTCGCCAAGCCGTCCATTCATCTCACTATCGAGGAGTACATTGCTTGCCTTGATGTCTCGGTGGATCACGATTTTCTCCCACTTCTCATGGAGGTAGAGCAAGCCGGTAGCGATTCCTTTGATGACTCGAAACCTCTGAACCCAATTCAAAGTGGGCTTGTCCTCTTTGCAGTGTAGATATTTATCAAGGCTGCCATTCGACATGTAGTCATACACCAAAAGTAGTTCACCTTTTCGCCTGCAATATCCAAGTAACTGCACAAGGTTGCGATGTCGGAGTCGACCAATGCTAACAACTTCAGTGATAAACTCCTTCATTCCTTGTCTTGACTCATGAGACATCCTCTTCACGGCAATCTCCACGTTAGACAATGGAAGCACTCCTCTGTATACCTTCCCGAAACCACCTGCTCCAAGCAGGTGTTTGTTCTTAAATCCTTTCGTAGCATGGAACAAATCCTTGTACGAGAACCGATGTGGACCAAACTCGACCTCCCAATCCTCACGCACCTGAGCATAGCTTAGTCGCCTTCGCACGAGTAGAACCACGATAGTGCCTGCAGTGAGGATGAATGCTGCAGTGGCTATTGGTAGGATGATCTCCAACTCCAAGAGCTTGGACCGAGCCTTGGGACCAACATGAGGCAACTTCGGCAGCTTGGAGATGTCAATGGATGGAGCTGGCATGTTCATGCCGAAGCTCCAGCCGAGCACATAATGTCGTGTGTTGATAGGGGCTGATGTAGCTGAGAAGCCAATGTATGCAGGGTCTGCGAGTACCGTTGAGAGGTCGCAGGTTGTTGCCAGTAGAGGCCTGAAGGGTTTGCTCACTGTGAGTGGAGCCAAGGTCACATTGATCTGTGTAGCCCCTTCGTCATAGTCCACCCACAGCTGCATTTCCTGGTGGCTATTCAGTGCCAAATTATTGAAGACACCACTCTTGTCATCATAGAATCCAGCGATGCTAGATTGCAAGGAGGAGACACTGTTCATGTCGATGCCGATGTGGTTGTCATTGATGTCTTGGTACTCATTGTTTTGGAATGTGTCGAGCTCGATCGCGAAGATGTGATTACTTGCGTTGCCATTGCTCTTATCATTGAGGAGGCTAAAGAACATCCCTGAAAATGCATCTGAGAAATTCTTGGTCGGGGCAATGAAGAAGGCCATGCCATCAGAACTTAAGCCAGGGTACGAATTGACGATGCCGAACACGAAGGTGACTGAAAAGGATTGCACTTTGCCGTCGGGTGACTTGCGGAAGTGCAAAGGAGTTGGGAAGAACGCGTGACCTTTGCGATTAGTCTTGCCGTTGGAAAGATCAATGAGGCCGCCCTGTGCGACTGTCGCACTACCATCAAGGATTAGGCTAGATTGGGTGAAGCCGGAGAACACAAATTGGTCACCGCGGGTGGCCAAGGTTGCAACGATAAGACCAAAAAAGAAGAGGTATTGAAGGAAGGGCACAAGCTTCATTTCAAGCACGCCTGTAACTTGCAAGCTGCAACAACTCAACAAGGATGCAAGAACAAAGTGTTTCGTGGGCACGCATGGTGGTTTGAGGTTTGCAGTTTATATTTACTTGCAGCTCCCTGCCGAGTCTACTCTGGTTTTTCAACATCCATTGTTGTCTGAAAGTGTTAGCAGCTGATGCAGACAGTGATATTTGTTTGTTCGGCTTTTTGTCAGACACATCTTGGAATTGATTTAAATAAACACCCTGACAAAATATTGCCTGTAGATACAGTTACCACATCATATAGTTAGAAAATTGTCAGCTAATTCAGCTCAATTTTCAAACGTTTCCTTTAGAAAAATCGTTAGTCTAATCGAAACAGGACCAACAAAGTCCTGGTCATTGGTACCAATCACTCATTAAACAGGACCAACTTAAGCCAGGGTACCAATCACTCTCGGCGCAAGAAGAAAGATGGCGCCGGCGGCACCACCTTCCAACCAGAGCCGAAGCAAGGAAGGCTTGGAGACAAGCCTTTCTAATTTTAGTTTCTTTATTTAGGGACTTTGTTTAAACTTACAGTTTTGATTAGAGATTAGATTGTTTCAATTGAGTTGCTTGGTAGTCAAGTTTGTTAGGCTGATCTCTACTTTAAGGACTAGGCCTATTGATCACGGGTGTGAAAGAAAAACTGAAAATCCAATCTTCCCACTCTTCACGCCTCCTGCACGAATCCTGGACTAAATTAGCCCCATTGCGCAATAAAAATTCTAAAAATAGTCCCATAAATTTAAAAATTCCAAAAATAGCCTCCCCATATTAGGTGTTGCTGCCCCTGTGGGCAAGACTTTGGGGCCCGCAGCAGTGCCGCCGTCCCACTGCCACGCCCCACCCGGCCGGGCGGTGCTGCCGCCACGTGGTCGCTGGGCGCGCTGCCTCGGCGCAAGCGCTGCCACGCGCACGCTGGCTGCTGCAGCAGAGGCGCAGAAGGCACCGGGCCGCCTTGCGCGCTATAAAAGGGAGGAGCCAGCGAGGAGCCTCTCACCGGCTCGTGGCGACACTGCTAGAGTGAGTGAAAAAATCTACGAGTCGAAAAATCACGAGCACGTAGAAAATAAGCTTTGAAGCTCACTGCGAGCACCTAGAAAAGGTAAGTGTCATTCGCATTCGATTAGTATTATCGGTAGTTTTAGCAATGTGATTAGGATGCAATTAGATGAATTGTAGCAACAGAGTAGTTTTAGTTGTGTAGTTAGTTTATTTTGAAGACCTAGTAGTTAACAATGTCATTATGCCGTAATTAGTTGACTTAATGTACATGTTGCTAGTAGTGTTGTAAATTTCCTTTCGTATTTTTATAGTTTCATGAACTTGGTCATAAAATAGCAAAATTTTTGGAGGTCGTACAAAATAGAAATAGCCCCACCGAACGCTTTGTATATGTACTTTGATCGGGATATCGCGTCGGCATGCACTACGATTACACCGCTAGAATGAGAAACCCGACGCACCTCTCAAGAAGTTTTTAAATCTGAAATTTAATGAAAAAGAATACCTTGTCGTGGACCACACATGTCTTTGGTGTAAGTTAGGTCTAACTCGGTATGGAACGAGAAATGCAATAAGAATTTCAAGTGAATTATTTTTGCACCGTAATATCGAACTAGTTAAAAATTTGTAACTATGTAGTACCAAAGGAAATTTCAAGTGTAACATAGAATAGGCTATGGATTATTTATACTAGAAATAATATTAGCTTGGACATTTCATTGATAGAAAATCATACGAACTCCAATCGGATTGAAAACATGTACGACAAAACGCTCGTGTACAGCTGGCATAACCAAATTTGTAGAAGCGCTCATTACGACAAAAAATCCCGCAAATAATTTGATGGTTTCATATGCACATGTGTTAGGTACTTTATGGCGGAAATTCAAGATCTGTTCATGTTCCACGGGACGGTTCAGACGCGACGGACCGTGACGGCGCGGACTGTTAAATTGTCATCGCACCGCGATCCGGCGCCGCTCTGGGACATGAGCCTCTGAGCTAAGGCGGTGCGCTGCCCGCGCTCGATCGCGCCATCGAAGGAAGAAGCCGCGATCGAGGCGCTGTATGCCTCGGTGGTGGGCGGTGCAGCGAGACCGCTTGGCAACTTATGAAGGTCACATGTGACGCTCATGGGCCAACTACATGGGGTTGTTTGCAACCCCGCCGCGCGATATATGCGCGCCGATGGTCTACGCTCGCTTCTTGGAGAGCACGGGACATCCGGCGCGGTGGTTCCGGTGAAGGTGAAGTCATTGCAAGCGAGGAGGAGCTTGCGCTGGTCTCGCAGCTCGAGGAGACGGGGCGATGGAGACCGAGGGGCGGGCGGTCAATTTTGAGCCCAACGGCGGGCGGAGAGATGGTGGTCACCGTATTGATTGTCACGAACACCGACCGACCGTGGATGAGGTGGAAAGCGAGGAGGACGTGGAAACAACTAGTTCTAAGACGACGAAGACGGAGAAGCCGCCGCGGGAGGTGCACTTGGTGGTTTTGTGACCATCGACATTGCTTACGCCCTCACGATTGACGATGTTGCGATGACATCGCCGGTTCCGCCACGTCCGGAGGGTGCCGAGCGGGGTTCAATGAGGACACCCGCCAGAGGCCGCTTCCTAACAAGATCGCCGCACAACATGCTATTGCAAGATACGCCGTTAACATCGGACGGACGACGGTGCAGAGGTCCAACCCGACACGCACATCGCCGTGTGTGTTGATGAACTCGTGGCCGCAAAGTCCGCGGCGCAGAGGTTCACGCATCACGCCATGGGCTTCCTGATAACGGTCTTTGAAGGACCACACATGCGAGTTAGCCGAGCCGCACACGTACACCGCAACATGGCGCCCTCGTATGTTGCCGCTTTGATAAGCCACCTCGCCGCAGATGTGTCCATTTCGCCAAAGCTCCCGCCGCGATGTTGCCAATATGGTGGGATTCCCGTCACCACAAGACGGCATGGCGGCGTAAACGCAGAGTTCGGAGCGAATGTTCGCACATTCAAGAGGCTTACAACCTAGTACCAAGATTATCGCATCAAATCGCGAATCTAATCCCGGACGACGAACAAGCTTGAGCGGTGCATCCGACGGAGGGGCCTAATTGTTTTGTTCTTGAAAGGGTCTTCGGGCCTTCCGTCAGCGATCGAAGGGTTCAAACATTGTCGCCCCGCGCTCACGATGGATGGTACCTTCCTATGTGGGAAGTACAGGGTACCATCCTCACCGCCGCTGCGCCGATGCGAATGACCGCTTAGTCCCCGTGGCGCTCGCAATTGTTGAGAGCGAGAACACGAGAGTCGGTTGTGGTTCCCGTGCAATGTGAAGCAAAGCGGTCGTGCAAGATCGCCGATGTATGTGTCATCTCGATCGTAATGCCGGGTTGTTGTCTCATGCAGTATGATGCAAAATGGGACGCAACCGCCGCATCACTGGAACGATGTTAGGAGCCGCTGGTGCATGAGGCATCTCGCGCCAACTTCCACACAAGGTTTCGAGCAAGGACCTCATGAAGATGTTCAAGAAGCTCGCATGCGTAACCAAAGGAGGAAGTTCAAGCGTGTGGAGACAAACATGAGGAGACCGGAAACATGTAAGGGACTCCGCCGCATGCCGAGGCAGGGGCAGCGCCAGAGGGTCCACGAGTTGGGGAGTTCACACAAGGGTTAACTCGCACGCACCGACATGGAGAAATGGTCCCCGCCGCACGACACTGACGGCAAGGTACGGATCATGACGACCAAAATGTCGAGGTGTACAACGGTGTGCTCAAGGGTGTCCGATCTCGCCGATCACCGCGATCGTGGAGGAGAGCCGGAACCGTACCATCGGATACTTTGTCAACAGAGCCATGATGGCCAAGAAGCATTTGGAGGACGGAAGCAATTCTCGGTAATGCATGCCTACATGGCGAATAAGATCGCAAGGCTCGATCGCGACGCCGCCGTACTCATGGATGGCGCCAGCGTAAGTTCGAGATCGTGCTCGTGGAGAAGTACGTGATGGGCCATGTTAGAGGGGATCATAAGCGTGTCCGCACGACAGTGAAGAAGCGCGCGGCACTGCAACAAGCCGCAGCCTTCGCGACAAACCATGCTCCCATGTGTACGCTGCATGCGCGGGCGTGGCGGCAAGCCTCCTGAGCGTTACATCTCCGAGTACTATGACATCCACCACCAGATGCAACTTGGAGGCCGAGTTCCATTCATACGGACCGACACGCACTACGTGGACCTTTGGTCGACAGTGAAGTGGGTGCCCAACGACGCACTAAAGCACCCTACCGTGGAAGACGACATCCCGACGATCCGAACGACATGGACGACAACCAGCACGGCAACGAAGTTCGCCGACTTCGCTGGCATCGCGTAAGATCGTTGACACTCCATCACCGCCGCCTCAAATGCATCTTGACAAGCAAAGGCAATCGTGAGTGAGGAAGATATAATTACAACGCCGTGATGTCGCTGTTTATTTCAATGTCTTTGATGGACTCTGTTGTCGCTTATCCATGCCTTTATGTAGTACTTGTTAAGTTGTCCGGTTTGTTGTTAACTCATTATGATCATATTGCATTGTTGAAATTTTTATCGTATGTCCCGCCTTATTTTCCCGTGTCACATAATATGTTTTACATGCGTAATCGACATGTTGTTTCGCTGGGCGTGACATGGCGCAGCTCCAGCTTGACGACGCAGACGAGCCGCCGACCCACGCTGGATGTGGGACACCGCTGTCGGGCGTGGTCCACGGCCGCCCTCCGAGCTCGGGTCCCGAGCGCCTCAGAGAGATGGCCCTTGACGAGCGGTACGCCCCAAGCCGGAGATCGGCTCCCGCCGCCGGATGTTGACCTCCCGCAGCGCCGCAGCTTGACGCGCACTTCGCTCAAGCGCCGTGGACCGCTGGAGACCGAGACTCACACCTTCCACTTCCGATGGGGAGATGACCATTACTCGAGGACGGTCTCGCCATGTGTCTACCGCGTGGTCTTCCAGAGTGCCCTCCGAGGGCGAGACCGAAGGTCCGCTTGGTCGATGACGGTGACCCGCTTGTCGCGAACGCGCCGGCGTGCTACATTCCCGCCGCGCAGATATGATCTCGCCCCAGCATGCGACTCAGAGGAAGTGAGGACACATTTAGTCGCAGCACTGTTGTTCTTGTTCGATGGATCTCGCTTTCCTACCACGCAGGAGACCGCGTGTACCCGAGCTACATCCATCCGCACGCCTCGCGACGCCGCCCGACGAGGTTCCACAAGATGCTTGGGGCTCAAGCAGTTGCTTTGCGCCACCTACCGAGGGTTGTGTGACGCTTGTCACAGCAAAGACGGGCGAGGAGCGGCCCTCGCGGTGTGCTACGCCTCCCACAGCTATGGTCGTGGGAGCACTTTCCACCGGCCGACCGCATTTCCGCACCAACAGGCACCCTTACCAGTGACCACCGAGCTTTACGAACGCCGCAGGACGCACTCGCCGACGGCTCACGATGGGAACACGCTGGACACGTGATACCCTAGGGGGCTAGGAGAGACCGAGGCGCGATACCCGCAGTTCCATAACCTTTCAAGACTCTCCACGAGGACGAGGTCATCCGTGGCCATGGACAAGATGACGCCTTCACGACACGCCCCTTCGGATTATCGCCCCAGCAAACTGGACGAGGCACTCGATGACGACCGCCACTTGGTCTTCTCGCACATGGTCGAGCAAAGACAACCCGCAGCTGGTCATGAGGCAATTCGCCTTTACCAGAGGTTCCACCGCCACGGACGACCTCTCACAAAGAAAGGCTCACCAGATGTCATTATTTGGTGTTATTTTGAGGGTATTTTTGAGTAAGATTTTCCGACATGTAAATTCAATTGCAGTGCATTTAGAGAGAGGGCTGAGGAGCGACGATCGAGGCGTATACAGCAGCTCGGACGACGCCGTGGATTGACAGGTTAGGACGGACGCGGTGCCGAGTTTCGCGGCTACGCCATCCGCACGCACGCGCGCATTTGCGGTGGTACGCCCGCGCACTAGGTGCAGCTTATCGGGCAGGCGCCAGCGGCCCGCTGGACGCCATGCAGACGACGTCAGATTAGCCGGGTCCGACCGTCATCGGGCGCCCGCCGACGAGACGGTGAAACATTCTTCGATAATTTCGCTCAAAGAACACTTTTCGCGACTTACTATCGGTTTTCGGCAAGACTACCGCTTGAGCGTGTCCGCAACCACCATCAAGCTATAGACCGTGGAAACAACAACACAATGGATCGATTATAGCGCGCGATGCGCGCACGATGCGCGAGGATGTAATTTCGCGATTAGATCCATAACTTGTGGTCGCCACAAATGACGCTCACGCACATCATCGCGACGTGGCGGTACCTTCCACCACCTCCGCCTCCGCACTCCGCCAAGACCGCCCCGCACGCCCGCCGTGACCGGAGTCGCTTGAGCTACGGCCGCCGCCCCGACCCGCCGAGCCACGTATGTCATCCGCCAACCGGTTCTTGTCGTGAGTACCTTTCCATACACTCATTTCGGACGATTCGACATTACCCTTTGTTCTTGCAAAGCAGCTTGCGGGGGAAAGATCTGCCGCAACCATCGCCATCACGAGGAGGCGCAGGATCAGACTTCTTCGCACGGCGTTCAATCACACCTCCGGAGCGCGACCAATGGTTCGGCGACACGCACGGAGGGTACACCGTGCAAAGACTACGGCCGATCGCCAGAGGGTCCTCGCCAACACAACAAACTTACTCAGTACACGTGAACGCATTAACACCAATTTTCCCGTCAGACAAAAGCAATGACTAATTCACCTCAGACGCTTCCCGCAGGAAGAGCACCAGCGGACGACATGCTCGCCTCACCGACCGCCACGATGAGATCACCCTGCATTCGCCTCCCGCACAGGCCCCTACTACGCCTTCGAGACGACGCCACTCCCTGACAGTTCACATTCCCGATGATCATCTACGCTATCCCGGCAGTTTACACCACCATGCGCCTAACTAATTTCATGGACGGTAAAACTTGTTACATAATGCCATCATGCATCTCGCCTTTCGATTTATGTAATGTCCATGTGCGTACGATCGTTAGATTTATGTACACAACATGTTATCCAAATATTTCGTACTAACAACAATCAGAATTCCCGATTTAAACTTACTAAACCTTAAAGACATAACGCAATGTCGCCTCCACGATACCTCCTCGCCTCGCTACTCGCGACGCGAATTTTCTTCAACCAAATTACAATTTACCAACAGCTATATATATGCATGATTTGGCTTCCATTCCACTCACTCTTCGCCTCTTCTCCTTCCTTCCGCCTTAAACGGATGTCTACGGCCTCATCAAACTTTCGAGTGAACATGCAATTAGAAGCACTAAGACAACACTTGATTGCCCTCGCAGTGGATCCTGAATGTGTTCACCTCCCATACGCCAACGAATCCATCCCGAGTGTTCATGAAGTGTTCGAATCTTACGGTGAACTTATGTCCGATCATCCCCATTGAACTTCTTTCCAAACATCATATTTTTCACTTGTATTCCCAATTATTTTTATAGAACACAACATGTCGGTTCTGGGCCAGGTCGATGAAGCAAGGCGACGCTCGAGGCATTGCAATGCAAATTGCGCTTTGCAAGAGGACACACATCGTGGTGGTCGATTTCGCAGTGCCTCACCATCGGATGAACCGACGGAAAATAAAGATAATGTTCTTAAAGGATCGATGAAAGGATGGGAAGGGTTGAGAAATCGCTACGTAAATTAGTTAACATGGCCGCTTTGGTAATTTTTCTTCTATTATTTCTTGTTCTTGCTAAGTAGAAGTTCGCTTTAATAAGATTGTAATATCCACTTTATCTATGCATCCCCGCACTACGTGATGTATGCCTTTGCGACGCTGTGGTACTAGTTTGTATCAAGTATGCATCTATCTAATTCCGCTGTGGACACTTTGCGGTGAATTAATCAAACAAGAATTTCTAAATCGCGCGAACTACGGCTATCTAATTTGCGACTTTCGATTATCGCTCCGCGCAAAATCAACTTCCGCGGTGTAGAGTACCGCCCAAACATGGCGGTAAGAACCACGCTTGTAGAAAATCAGCTAAGTCCCAAAAGAGTGCTCTTTGTAAAAAACGCCCGCGGGATTTTCGAAGTTCACGAGAGGTACTTCCGCACTTATATCGTCTGAACTACCGATCATCCTAACAAAGAAGCAGATGGCTTTCAAAACAACTTCAATTGCAAAACAAATTTACAAATTTTTCGACCGAAATGACAAAGACTCGCAGAGTAAGACGTGATAACTCACCGCCTCGCCAAATTTTCAGACCAAATGACAAAGATCGCAGAGTAAGACGTGATAACTCAATGCCTCGCCAAATTTTTCAGATCGAAATGACAAAGACTCGCAGAGTAAGACGTGATAACTCACCGCCTCGCCAATTTTCGCATCGAATGACAAAGACTCGCAGAGCAAGACGTGATAACTCATCGCCTCGCCAACTTTTCTCGACCGAAATGACAAAGACTCGCAGAGCAAGACGTGATAACTCATCGCAACAACCAGACAACACTCGCTTCCGAGCTTTTCCTACCAAAAATACAAAGACTTAAAAAGGGGCATGACTACTCTCGCAGAAAGATTAAACAACACTCGCCAACCACGCCATGCCAACCCTCCGCTTATAAAAGGAGGTGCAAGTCATCTACGAGAAAACCACACAACCAAACCAAACACTACACCGTAGCTTGCTTCACCACGGGATGGACAACCTCAAGAAGCAATGGGACGAGATCCGTGATCTAGCAAGGGCTTCAACGGCACGGCCGAACAAGCTAGGGTCGCCGAGGCCCGGTCCGCAGAAGAGCAACTTGCCAGATGGCAGCTCTCCGCAATGAAACCCCGCACATCAAAGAACCCCCGCCGAACGCTCCAAACGAGCCTTCGCGCAACACCCGCCAGAGGGGAGACGCCGCCATCCGCTGGTGCAGGACACATGCAAGTTCTTCAAATCCAAGCACCACCAACCTCTCTGCATGCATCGGGATGTCCTAACTACTCCTCCGACTATCCCGACCGCTGGGATACGAGCAATATCGGCAAATTGCAGAAGGAGTACTAACAAGAATATATCGCACCAATTCTCTTTCGTAGTATGCACTAACAATCTCTCCCGCTACCCGCAGCCCCCGAGCCGCTATGCGGCTTCCGCAAGTGGATCGACCTGAGATCCACCCACACGACCAGCCGGCACCGACTTCGAGGAGCCGAATGCGTAGGGGACGCGAGATCCGGAGGAGGATCGCTTGACCAAGAGCACAACGAGCGATCCACGGGAGACTCGCCCATCTCGAGGCGCAGCAGCAGTGAGCGCGAGGCACGCGAGAGTGAGCGAAAAAACGGAAATGGCGCCGAGGCCGAGCGGCAGCGAGGACTACAATGCCGAGCTCGCAAGAAAGGGGAAATGGCCCCGGCCCACGCAGAGGTCGGGCTAGTCCGTAGTACTCCACCTCCTATTCGCCATGTTTTAACTATCCCCAAAAAGCATGCGATTTACATGGTCCTAAGCTCGTGTCGCGAAGTTACCGTAGTAGTAGCGCCCATGGTAAAGTAATTAGCCGAACCATCATGCCATGTGACCACATGTAACGTGCTTCCGTCCGCACGGGGCTGCAATGTAGTTCGTGCTGCAGGCCTCACGAGCCATCAAAGTATAGCCATTCACATCGGCCTCGATTCTCGCTATGTTTTAGGTTTCTCCGTAATCGCAACGCTCTAAGCCCTTTCGCTAAATTAATTTCAGTACTCGCTTCCAGTATTTACTTTCACACAAGAAATGTGATGGAGAACCATACTTCCCACATTTCAAGTCACATGAATTCATGAAACCCTAATTTCAAACGCCTCGCCCTTATTTTTGAGATCTAAACCTCGAATTTGTCGAGACAATTTCAGAGCATATAAAATTTTGTAAAATTTACACAATCAAGTCCACTGTAGGAGTATAGAAAAAAATTCATAATGTTTGGACCTCATTTGCTATATTATAAAATTCCTACAAACATTAAACTTTAAAGAATTTTGCAGAAAAAAGAATACATAAAATTTCAAAAAGTACACATGCATAAAAACTATGCCAGGAGGCTCCACAAAAAATTTCATAATTGTTTGAGCTCATTTTGTATATTTTAAAAATCGTCCAACAAATATTATTAATAACTTTTTTGAAAAAAAATTCAAAAAAATAAAAATCGACGTGGGGCAGCACCAAGGTGTCGCCTCACGCGCCAGGCCGCCTGCCCCACCAAGGGCAAGACTGTGGTAGGTTGTCGCCGTCCGACGGCAAAGACCTACCATGGCGCTATTTTTGGAATTTTTAGATTTATAGGGTTATTTTTGAAATTTTTATTGCGCAATGGGACTAATTTAGTCCAGAATTCCTCCTGCACTAGCCGTGCGGCAGCCGTAGCCACGGCTCCCCCGTCGTGCCATCGGATTCAGGGCTACGTCCAACGACTTATCACAACTACCCTATTCACTCCAATCCCATCCGTGACAGTTGAAAATTGGTCGAATCTTATCCGGTATATCCGAAGAACCCTTCGGACTTAACATTTTTTTGTCTGATTACCAGTGTATACCATCCTTTCAGAAATGTCTCAAAATTAATGTCTCGGTTTACAAAAAAGAATAATGACTCGTGCTCCAGAGTCAGACTTTGATTCCAATTTCCAGTTGCCAGTGCAGTCGCTTTGCATGACTCTTAAGTCTCTCCTAATAGTCCAGTCATGTTGCTATCTGAATGGGACACGAAGTAAGTGCTGTAAAATATTTCCAAATAAGTTAATATCAACTAGATAGCTGAATGGCGTAGAAATCGCCGGTCACCGTCGGTCCAAAAACTAGATAGCTGAATGGCGTAGAAATCGCCGGTCACCGTCGGTCCAAAAAGTAGTAGTTTCGTACTAATATGAAGGAAGTATCGATGTTGATGTTTATAGAAGACCAAACTGTTGGAAATCTTCCTTTGATCAATGCCCTGTCGCTATTTCGCTCAGGATGCACCCACTGGTCCTTGCGTGAGATCCACTGGATCTTGCCACGACGTGACCCTTCAGGGCCTTCTATATACTTGTGCAACTCCCAGGCCGAAGACGACTCAATCACACAGCCGAGTTCCACTCGGATACGACACAAGTCGGAAACAGTGACGGAGTCAGGATTTAGCGGAACCTCGGGCCCAAAACTAATGCCAAATGAGATCCGGCCGGCGGCGGGCGGCTAGAGAGCAGAGCCGCAGAGGCCGAGGCGCCGAGCCGAGCCGGAGCTGAACCAGCGGCGGCACGCAGCGCGAGCAATGGGGCTAGGCGCAGATGAGGCGCTGGACCACTGGGCGCAGATGACAGGGAGCGCCGACGAGCTGAACCGAAGCGGCTGTATGGCGGCGCAGATCTGGCGCTAGAAGGAGGCGCCAGGGGCGGGGAGCCGGCCGCCGGGAGAAATGGGGCGCGGCGGGGGGGGGAGCGGGAGAAAGTGCGGGAAGAAATGGGGCGGCCGGCGGGAAGCCGAGGCGGGGAGAATGTGCGGGCCGGCGTGGAGAATGGGGGCTGGCGCGGGAGCTGGGAGCCGGTGGAACGAGGGGCGGGCGCAGATGACAGGGGAGGAGCGACGCGCGCTGACGCCGCGACGGAGCTGGAACTGAAGCGCGGCAGATCTGGCGCTAGAGGGGAGGCGCCAGGCGTGAGCTGGCCGCGGGAGAATGGGGCGCCGGGCGGAGCCGGAGAACGGGGCGGAAGAAATGGGCGCGGCCGGGCAAGCCGAGGCGGGAGAGAATGGGGCGGGCCGGCGCGGAGCTGAGCCGGAGCGGAACGAGGGCGGGCCATGGGAGAAATGGGGCGCGCGCGGTGGGCGGGAACGGTGTGCCAAAGTGTGAGAAATGGATGGGGAGGCGGCGCGGGGCGGCGGGATGTTGGGGATCGGGGATGGGTCACCGCTGGGATGCGGAGTCGAGTCGCGGGAAGCTCACGGCTCGGCCGGCGCCTGGCCGGTCCGTATGGTCGGGCCCTTCATCAGATATATATTTTTTAGTATGCATCTTTAAAAAATTTCTATTAAAATTTTCCCTGGGCCTCGGGCCGTTGCCCAACCGGCCCGAGGCCCATATCCGCCCCTGCCGGAAACGGAAACTAATATATAAAAAAACAAGATTATTTCTAACACAAACAAACACAATATTCTAAGGATAAAAATGTAGAACTGAAAAAAATGAAATTGCAAACCAGCGAGGACCAGAAACGGACTTGTAACCGGCTGGTTACCGGCTTCCGGTCACCTACGGGTAAATTTTCAAAATCTGGTTTTAGGATCATTGAGCACTGCTAGTATTCCAAACTTATTTACTATAATGTATATGAGCAACTTAGTTCTACCGTATCATCTTATATCTTTCCCTATATGTGTAGAATCGTTAATGATAATCAGAGAGGGTGAATGATTGTAATTCCTAACGAAAGTTTTTTCTCAAATTTACTATCTTTTGATTTTTTTTTAATCTACAATATGTGTTACTATAGTGAAATAAAAACCAAAAATTGTACTTTCTTTTATTTGCTCAGAATAGCCACAATGTTTCTTCGTCTTATGCTCGGTCAAAAACCAAGACAGCCAAAAGCACGTAGCAATATCTTATTCTCACGTATGCATGCACATGACTCGAAACTTGATATTCCCAGCACTACCTTCGGCTGGCAAGAAGTGATCGAAAGCTTCACACTAAATCAAATTCCAGCAGCCATTAATGGACAACAGAACAATAGCACAGATGAAGTCACGACTGAATAGTATGGCTATTAAGACTAAATTGTATGGCTATTAAGAAATTCGGTGCAGCCAAAAGACAAACCAAAGTATTAGCAAAAGTCACATCCAGCCACATCAACCAAAGACCAAGTCTGCACTATTAAAACCTCGTCATGGAAATTTTGTAGCCTCGTTACCTCAAATCTTCCATGACAACAAAAGTATTCTCAAAAGGAGTGCCGGGCTTCCTACTGATTTTGGAGATCACGCATAGATCAAAGCACCGCATGCATCTACCGCCGGCCAACAGCTCCTAATGCTCCCGCCGCCAGCACCTACAGGCTACAGCCGCGATTTTTATTTCTGAATCTCACGCCTCGTACCGTGTACGACCGCGCTCCCTCACCTTTTATACCCATAAAAAACTCCAAATCCTAATCACCTAGAAACAGTCCAATTACATAGGTCTAATCCACGAATCTAAAACTTGATTATAAAATATCATATTTTAAACATCTTAAAATATGTCCCGTGCCATAGCCTCCGGACCATATCTCCGTAGCTCTAACACGCTTCATCCATCTTTAATATCCATGTGCTCCAACTCGAGCTCGACCGCCTCCTCCAGCATCCTCGACCCTCTGGACCATGACTTCACAGCAAGCCATCTACCGGTCACCGTCGTAGACCACGATCGCCTCCGAACTACTCTGCACATGCAAAGACCAAAGCAGCATATTTTCCCGACACAAGTTCTTCCCAACTTGACCGACATAAGTCCACACACCACGACACGTCTCAAATAACATAAGTAAATAACATTATCAATTATTCATCAATTATATTATTTTCGACCTAACCACATGATCTAACAATATGTATTGTAATCAAATTGTATTTGTACTTGTATATATCTCTTATCAGTGGAATTTTGAATTAGAATTCAAATGGTCTAAGAGGTCATGTTTTCCTATATTTGAACTATATTAATCCTTAATGGATGAGATATCTTCAGTTACAATTTGGCGGGTCATTTGATGGGCGTATAAGATCTTTTCAAAAACAACTCTCTCTCTCTCTCACACACACACACACACACACATACAAATAATGAGAATTCTACCATTGTCTTTTTCCTCATTTAAGTACTAGTGTATTAATTTCTAACCCTACAAAAAGGAGATGCCTTGAATAGATTAGCCCAGTCATTAGGCAGTTGGTGTATTTTGGACCGGAGATACTTAACACATCTATATAAATCACAAACAACTGGTGAGATTCAATGCACCTCTTTCGTTTTGAGGGCAAGAAACTCCCACAATAATCATAAAAAGGAAACAATTCATTGAAATTCTCTAATTAATTGAGAGAAAATGAGAATGATCCACAGTGTAGATTAGTAATATATAAACATCATACATTAGAGTTGTATCGTAATATCTAACCGTGCAATTGTGCGGATAATTCCGCTAGTTATTTTTTGAAAACAACATGTACATATAATGTATTTCTGTCAACAAACCTGGCTATATCAACATATAAGTGCATGACTAGTATAAACAATTATAAATATATTTCATGAGGACATCAACCCTTCAAATACGATCGCTACTCTACCTCCAACCGGGCTACTCTATTTGCATCGATTTGGCTACGTCACACTCTACTCCAACGGGCCGATGCATTTACTTCGCTTTATATCTGGTGCTGCGCCACCTCACATTGGGCTAAAGGCCTTGTATTAATTATTAGGCCCAAAGGGTAGCCACCACTTTAGGTTATTTGGTCTGGCCACCTCCCTAGCCGCCACCTCTCTTGGGCCGCACTATTCACGATCGTACTGTTCGCATGAACAGCACCATGAATAGTATCTATTGATATTTGTAATATGTATGTAATCTGAATTCCTAATATAGACGAATCCAAACATGCTATATTAGCGAATTAGTTTCTTCCTTGGACTCTAAGTCCTTTTACCCCTTTATATACATCTTGTAAGCTGCACGGGGATAGTTGATGCCTCAATATAATCCCCCCGCGTTTTGTAAATACTCCTCATATAGTGATCATCGCCGGTTGACGCCCGTAGTTTTTTCCCGCAAGGGTTTTCCACATAAAATTCGTGTCTCATTTTGTCTCTATTTATCTAACAAGTGGTATCAGAGCACATGAGATTATGGTTATGAGAGATACGAAAAAAAATATTTGATTAATTTCGGCGCCGCCGTCTCGCGTCGGCTTCGGGCATCGTCCTTCGTCGCCTCGGTCAAGCAGTGTGTCTTCGTCTCGTCTCACTGATCCAGGGAATGGTTAATTAATGAATGGTACATGGTCTTATGTCAGGTATGAAATGATTCAGTAGTATATATGTGAGTGCTATCTACTGATCCAGTGAATCGCACAGTATTTTTTATAGAGAATTCGGGATTAGAAAATCCGAGTCTGATATTCATAAGGTAACAAAAATCTAGCTATTTTGAGGGATTTTTCCATGTAAAGATAAGTGTTGCTTCCGATGCAAGACACGCGCACAACACTAGCTAAGTACAAGTACATCCAGGCTTCTTATTTATGCCTTGTTACACTTACAATAAATTCCTTAGTGTATCCAATATATTTGGGTATCAGACATGACAAATAAGCACTCTCAGCACCATCAAACACCATGCACATCATGTTCTTCCTGACATGATGGATATTGTGCCAATGCTTGTAGTTGATGAAGGATATGACATGATGTACGGATCGAGCCCTTCGTCTTGCATCCAGGCCAGCGCTTGGAAGCTCCGGTGTGCAGGAGTTAGCTCTGGAGGTGCAACATCGCCATCTAGGTATTGCATGACTTGCCGCATGCTAGGCCTTGCATTGGCAAATGGATGTGAGCATAGCATTCCTAGGTTTAGTACCAAGCACGCCTCGCCAACATTGTAGCTCCCTTTAAGCCTAGTATCCACTGTGTCTGTGAGTGACCCTTTCTGCGCATGCTCAAGAACCCAATCGACCAACATGAGCTGGGTATCTGTATCTTGTGTGTTTTGCATGATAGGCCTTTGTCCGCAAGTGGCCTCAAGAATGAACATACCGAAAGCGAAAACATCCGTAAGAGGAGTGGCCTTGCCAGTGCGTGCTAGCTCTGGGGCTAGGTAGCCTATGGTGCCAACCACATGTGTAGTTTCTGGGTCAACGCCATGGTCGTACAGCCTTGCAAGGCCGAAATCACCCAGTCGTCCATTCATCTCGTCATCAAGGAGCACATTGCTCGCCTTGATGTCTCGGTGAATGACTACCTTATCCCACTCCTCGTGTAGATAAAGCAAACTAGATGCAATGCCCTTGATGATCTGAAACCTCTGAGCCCAACTCAATGTGGAGTTATCCTCTTTACCATGCAAGTACTTATCTAGGCTGCCGTTGGGCATGTAGTCATACACCAAGAGGAGCTCACCTTTTCGTCGGCAATAGCCAAGTAGTTGTACGAGATTACGGTGCTGAAGGCGGCCTATGCTAACAACTTCTGCGATGAATTCCTTCATGCCTTGCTTTGAATCATGCGACACCCTCTTCACAGCTATCTTTAACCTGGACCTTGGCAGCGCTCCTTTGTACACTCTTCCAAATCCTCCAACACCAAGAAGGTTTTTGTCCTTAAATCCTTCCGTCGCACGAAATAAATCCTTATATGAGAACCGGTGCGGGCCGAACTCGACCTCCCAATCGTCCCGTAACTCTCTGTACCTCAAATGCCTCCGCACAAGTAGAAAAACAGTGGCACCCACAGAGAGGAGGAGTGCTGCCGTTGCTACTGGTAGAACGATCGCCATGACCCGGGATCGAACCTTTGGATGAAGACGAGGCAACTTTGGCAGCATAGTGACATCAATAGCCGGAGCAGGACTATTCATGCCGAAGCTCCAACCGAGCACATAGTGTCCAGTGTTTAATTTGCCTGTTGAAGATGAGAAACCGATGTATGCCACATCTGTAAGCACAGTGGAGAGGTTGTAGTTGGTCGAGACTGTTGGTCTTGAGGGTTTGGCCATGCTGAGAGGAGCCAAGGTAACGTTGATTTGCGTATTTTCTCTGTCGTAATCCACCCACACTTGCATCGGCTCTTGGCTATTGAGAGTCAAGTTCTTGAAGGTGCCATTCTTATCATGGTAGAAGCCAGCATAGTAGGATTGCACAGAGTGGAGACTATTGATGTCGATGCCAACATGGTTGTTGTTGATGTCTTGGAATTCACTGTTCTCGTAGGTATCGAGCTCGACTGCGAAGATGTGGTTGGTTTCATTGCCATTATTCTGACCGTTGAGGAGACCCAAGTATTGGACCGGAAAAGCTGCTGAGAAATTCTTGCTCGGTGCAACGACGAAGACAAGGCCATGGCTGCTGAGGTCGTTGTAGACAGAGATGATGCCGAAGACAAAGAAGGCGGAGAAGGACTGCACCGTGCTATTGGGCGACTTGCGGAAGCGCAACGGAGTCGGATAGAACGCGTGGCCCTTGCTCATGGCCGTGCCATTGGTCAGCTCAAGCAGGCCATTTGGCGTGACAGAGGCCATGCCGTCGAGCGTGAGGTTAGTGTTGGCAAAGCCGGAGTAGGCAAACTGGTGATCATCACCGGTTATGAAGGCTGCAAAGTTGAGGCCAAGAACAATGAGTTTCAGAAGCAATAAGGACATGGGCTTTGTGTCGGACATGACAATGAACTATTCGAAGAGAGGTGCATGGATGTTCTTGAGCTTAACCAGTACTGAAGCTTGCACTCTACTAGGCTGTTTATAATTTTCAGTCAGAGGCCTCTCCTATCTAGTTTTTCCACAAGCGTCCTAGTCTGCAGTGTGCATCATGTAATTAAAACTCGCCATGAGATTTCTTTGGTTAGGTTTTCTCCGGAACATCAAAAAAATCATTTGTCAAACTCAGTGTTTTCTTCCTTCCTTCCTTCCTTCCTTTTTTTTTTTGGACAGGTGTCGAACTCAGTTTTCTGGAAGACGTTCCAAATTGAGCTGACATCGGTTGTAATACTCTGATACTCCTTCTGTGCAACAGTCTCAAATTGAATCAGAGTTTGTGAGAACAGTATGAGCGAATACGGTATCAAGAACGAAGTAGATGAATCTCGTAGATAGAATCAAATAACGGAGACGAGATAATCACAATGAGAAAGAAACATTTGGCGAAGCTAGTCACAAATCCTTAAGCACAACTTCAAAAAACCACAAAGGACTATCGCTCTCTCACAACCCTCTGGGACCTTTTAGGACCCTCGGATCCTTACCCTATAAAAGAATTTAGTGCTAAAGAATAACATAGCTTTTAATCCTCCTGTGCACCTCTTGCTTTGGATGAGTTGGTTTGTGGCTCGTATTCTCTATGATCACCCTTGTGGCTTTATATAGTGCTCCCTAGTTCTCCTCCAAAAGAAGTAGGAACCATAATCCTCTTATGACTCATATAGGAATCCGTGTAGCACACTTCTCCAAGTCCTAGTTGATTGTCCAAGGACCTCAGAAAGACTCTTTCGCACCCAAAGAAACCAACAAAGAACCAGACTTCTAGCAATTAAATGTGGAAAGTGTAGAGGAAGTCACATGACAAAGGATTGTCCAAGGATACAGTGCATGCTTCAATTGTGGACAGCTTGGACATCGTGAAATTGATTGTCCCAATCCCTGAGGACATTTGGAACCCCACCACAACCAAAGATTTAGGCCAAGACTACTCGCCCAAAGACCACCACAACTCACCTACATGAAGCAGATTGAAGACAACCAACTCGTCACGAAGAAAGCTGGAAAAGGAGAGCCGGCACACCTATCACCCATGATCGCCAAACCGGTTGGAGAAGCATCAGGTGTAATAATGGGTACGTTATTACTTCCACACTCCCCGGGTAGTATTCTTTTCAACGTTGAAAGAACCCACTCCTTTGTATCTTCTGCATTGCTAGTATAGAGCTTTGTAAATTCTGAATTTTTGGAAAAATCCCTGGGAGTGAACCCACTGATTTGAATAGTCATCTGCTCTCCAAATAAGTATAGATGGCGTATTCCAGCAAGCTTCCACCAAAAAGTCAGTCAGGACCCAACCCTAATACCTCAATATTTGAACCTAGAGGGAACCATTTGAGGTGACCCTCACCTTTCTACACACAAATCTCGACCCTTCTCTACAAGACGTTCAACTTTCAAAGGACCCTCGTAAAGACTCTGGCTACAAAAACCCGTCAGTTAAGGAACCCGAAATTTTGACCAAACGAAATACAGTGGAAGGATCACCCCGTCAGCGAAGCTTCGGGGAAAAGGAAAAAGCGCTACGCGAGCCTAGCCCACACCCATCCGCAGTGATTGCAATTTCGGGGACGAAATTGTTTCCAAGGGGGGGAGGATGTGAGAACCCGACAAAATTAGAATCTCTTAATCATCATTAAAGACATGTATTAGGATCAATCGCAGTAATCTCTTCTTAAAAATTCAGTTCAATCGCAAGCTCAGTTGTCAGGATAACATCAGTATAATCCAATTTCATAATTGTTACAAGAGTATTGTTACATCAATTAAAGTACAGAATTCACATCGTTAAATCAAAAGAATATATTACATCAGATCAAATCATAATTACAACTTTGAGTTCATTACAAAACGATTAAACAAAGATTTTGCATTGCATATCTCTGAAGCCTTCCTTGATGTATTGTTCGTCCATCGCCGTCCAATCGAACTGCCTTCCTCGACTCGATCCGAATTGCCACTACCAGCTCCATTTTTCCGTCGACCAAACATAAGACCATTCGCAAATAGAAAACCATAGCATAGAGTTAAAATAGAATAGTTTGCCGTCAGAGTACAAGAGGAATCACCGCGTTCCCGATCAACCTAGGTTAGTTGGCACCGTGAGTATCGAGGTTACCCAAATCGACTGATTAACCCAAGATCTTGAATTCTCAAGTCACCGAGGCTAAACCAAACCAGTCGGCACCTGGATACCAGCGATACCTAAACCCAACCTAAGCGATCGGCGCCGTCTTATTACCGTAGGTTTCATCATTCGGCATTCTCAAATCCAACACCTACGAATACCAAATTTCCCCACTCAAAGCATATGGCAAAACCCCACGAAAAGCACAAAAGAATAGTGGCCAATAATCACCACAGAAGCCACACTCCCTTTTGAGCCCACAAGACACGTATGAAGGGATAAGATCAGGGTAAAAAGTAGAAATGAACAGGGAGCTTGGTAAAAACAGTTTGCACAGCCAAGAGATAAGATCAGCCGAGTGCACTCCACAGCCAAATGCAATCCTCTGCCAAACCCCGCCCAACACAAGAGCCCACCATACATCCCTCACCATTTGCATCCAAAGACAAGATCAAGCAACCAAAGAACCGTAAAGCCACCACGATCCATTCCCATTCCAAGCCAGATTTCAAGAACCCATCCCAAAGCTTTTCCCTCTCCCGCTTCTTCCCAATGTAGGAGCAAGAGCAAAGCACCAGCACCGTAAAGAAGGCCAAAGACCAGGAGCAAGAAGGGAACCACCAAAGAGACAAACCAGAGCAGAGGAGAGCACCAAAGAAGCCAAAGACTACCATCCTTCTCCATCCCAACCCAAAGTTCAGCCAAAAAGGTGAACTCAAATCACAGTAGGGTGCACTGCCCATTTTGCACAGCATGCATCTATACCATCAAATCTACTCAGCATCACAAAGCATCAATCCATCCTCATCACAGAGCAAGGGACCAGGGAGTAGAGAAGGAAATGGGTGTTACCAGCCACAGCCGAGTCATCATCAGCAACCCCAGCCACAGCCAAACCACCATTCCCCCCCCCAATCCATCAATATGAGCATACATCCAATAAAAATAAGCATTTGCATCAACCATTTATGCTAAAGAAGCAACCTTGGCAAAATCAATTAAGCAGAACTCAATCGGGTAGTAAACCGGGCTTAGGGCCCCAGGAGAAGGCCTGGGGTGAGAGACCAGGGCCGAGCCAGAGCATGAGCCGGAGGACAGGGCGCAGCCAGGAGGCGGCGGGTTTGAGCCCAGAGCGGCCGGCGGCCGTGAGGCCGGGCCGGCCGCACTGCAGAACGCGGCCGGAGTCGGGCGAGGTAGGGAGAGAGAGCGAGAGGGGAGAATCAAACCGATGAAGCCGCGGGAGAAACTGGCGGCGCACGGGCCGCAGGAGATCCGTGGCGAGGAGGAGGCGCAGGGAAACCGAGCGGAGCGGCCGGAACCCTGGGAGGCCGGCGCGAGGAGGCGATGGCGCGGGTGGAGAGGAGGCAGGCGAGAGGCGGCGGGGGAGCCGGAGCGCCGTGGAGCCTTGGGCGATCAAGCGGCGACCGAGCCGGTCTGAGGGGACTCGAAAGCGCTGAGGAGAGCTTTCGGCGCGGGCGGCCAGCCTTCTGCCCACGCTGAAGCCGAGAGATCACCGAGCGAGACGCCGGCTGGGAGCCATGCAAGTAGAGGCGGCGGCGGAGTACCAGATGAGGCCGAGCGCGAGAGAGAAGGGGGAAGGGGAAAAGAGACGGGAGAGAGAGAGAGCGCGGCCGGGGTTGGGTTAGATAGGGTTAGGGTTAGGGGTAGTTAGGTAATCTGATAATTAGGGTTAGGGTTAGGTTTTTAGGTAATTTAGTAATTAGGTAAATTAGGGTTTTGGGTGATTAGTTAGGATAATTAGGATTTTTGTAGGTTAATTTAAGTTTTGAAATAAATTAGGGTTAATAGAATAATTAAAATAGGATTTTGGAGAGATCCGCTAACCGAGCCTGCTTCGGGAAAATATTTGTAAATTAAAAAATTGGCTAACCAAGAGGAATCGTGATTAGCAATTAATTATTTGAATATCACCAAAATCACTAAATATTTCTCAGATTCTATTTTACCGCTGTTTCGTAAGACGAGCTCCCACTGACGGCCAGAGTGATTCCGGACTCATCGACACCGACACCTACTATTACTACGAAGGCAAGCGATCCTCTTGAACATCAATATAGCTAATTTAAATGTAAACCGTATATTGCTCTATCATATATGTACTGCATCAAAACTATTTCTCAAAATCAAATTGAATTGAGATGATGAGAAAGATAAGAAAACTGAAATGAGATGAGATGAGAATTACTATGTGGGTAAAGGGGGCCTTGATAGAGAAAAGAGATGATGATGATGATGATGATGATGATGATGATGGTAAGAGATGGGACCCTTTACCTACAATTATAATATAAGGACTAACAAAACTCTTACTCGGTGGCCGATGTCAGAAAATCGCTGCCAACCATTTCCGCTTCGGCGCGTAAAATGCTACCGCTTACGTAATTACGCTCTCATTAACGGAATGTTGGACACGAGGATAGCCGGTCCAAGGTGGAGTGTTGGGCTCGAGGATAGCCGCCCAACCAACATTGTTGGAACTCTGGAGGATCAGTGCGCCAGACACCGACGAAAACAATGGGTGGAGACTTAATCACGTAACTCGAAAACGACCAGATTCGAACTCAAGTCGATCAAAGGAAATGCGATGGACCCAGCTTCACAGAGAGCTCGTAATAGTTATGGGTAAAGTGGTGCAAGCTCACAATGCTATACAAATCATGAATTCATGCCGCCTCTTGATTGAGTCTACGGAACCATCGGGGTCTTTCTTCTTCCGAGTGACTAGTAGTATTTTCGTAACTAAAATTGCCACTTAATGTTTTAATGATTTATTTTCGTAATGAGATGATTTTAGAATTTGTGATAAAGACCGTAGATCACCATGCAAAGGCATTGTTTGTTATTAATGCTTGCCGAGTACTTCATACTCAACCTTGTTAGTATTCTCCTTGTTAGATCCTAGTCCGCCGGAGCTATCCCGAGCGGGACGAAGGAATTGCAGTACCGATGCAAAGAAGTAGGAGGAGAAGGCACCAATGGCGAGGACTCGAGTGAGATGGAAGCCATCTTTGACTCGTGGGACGAGTAGGAGGCGGTAGTTCAGAGTGCACTCCAGCCGAGAAGCTCCCTTTGTATCTGTGTAATAGCTTTAGTAAGAACCCTAGTCTTATGTGGCTACTACTGTAATAAAGATGTACAGCTTATTTTATTGTTCACACAAGAACCTCGATAAAATGGCTTGCTATTCGTTGGAGCGGTGTTCTACCGGGTAGACGAATAGTAATCCGTATGCCTAAGTGTGATTACCCTAGGGGTAATGACACGGGGCGTCACAGGTGGTATCAGAGCATAAGATCTGCCACGCTAATAAAATAGAAACCGTAGTAATACCTTAAGTATGTCCTTCTTGCTTGCTATATTGCACTAACTATTTTATTAATCCTTGCCTCATTTCAATTTCGATTCCAAACCGCCTCTTTCAAAAAGATATATATTATGTTGAAAAGCTTACCTCTTCTTAAAAGTGACATTCCCGCTAACGTAGAACCATCTTTAAGTTAGTTCTTCTTCGAGAAAGTGCGGGAAACGCGTTGTTGTCATAGGATCGGTGTGGTTGTCTTTGTGAGTAGATGGTTAGATCCCAACTCAACCTAGGATAGAAAACATAGGTCAGGGGTGCAAGACTATAAGGTTTAGAGCCTAGTGCCCGGACTAGAGGCATGGAGTAGAACTCGTATGGACTCGCTTCCAATTTTGGACAAGTCCGACCATACTTTAGCTTCTTTACCTCTTCTTCTATATCAAGGTGTCTTGTCTCACTTCTCGCACATCGATTTCCTGACGAGTGGTTCGTGGCACTGAGCGTGTAGCTCGCGCACTCAGAGCGAATCTCGGGCGCACTCGTGAATGAACTCGAGCAGTCCCAAATATGTGATTTGGGTGGACTCGAGCCAGATCTCGAGCGTGCCTGGGCGCGTGGATCCAGGGTAGCATAGGTTCGCACTCAGAGGCAAGCTCTGAGCAGTCCCAAACTCGTGAATTTGGGCGGTCTTGAGAACGGGATCTCAAGCGTGGATCGAGCACGAAAGACTCAAATAGTATAGGGTTTGGCTCTTTTTGCATCTCATTGTTTCTTGATTGTTATTTGATTACATGTGCATGTCATAATCCAACTCACCCGCGGTTAACCTTCTACCAGATAAGTGTAATACCTCCATCTCTACCCCAACAGTTGTTAAGGAAGATGGAAGGCCAAGGAAGTCAAGATCGCATTAAAATTGAGATCGACTCGCCGCATGGACACCCACTCGTAATCCAAAGAGTAAACCCTAGTGAGTCAGCACCTGATCAACCTCCATCTACTACCATTCCAGGAACCAGCCAACAGCCACCCACCAGAGCAACAGATCCCCTAGGCATCATGGTCGATGTACTCCTATTCTTAGAGAACTCCGTAAAAGAAGCCTGTGAGAACCAAAACCGCTTCATGGAAGCTCTATTAACTCGAGTAGCACCTACCACCTCTCAACCAAATTGGGGTTAGTCTCTGGTGATTTTCTCCAAACTCACCCTACCACTTTTGCTAAAGCTACCGATCCACCGGACGCGAGTGATTGGTTGGTGGAGATAGAGAAGAAGTTGGATACTGAGGATGCTCGGATGTGGAGAAAGTACTGATAAGGCCACACCACCGACCGACCAAAGAGCCTACTTGGTGGCTTAACTATAACCGCAACTGTGTCGTTGAGCAACCCATCACTTGGGCTGAATTCAAGATACGCTTCACCAAACACATGTGCCTACCGGAAGAATGGAATTGAAGAAACGGGAATTCGAGCTCTAACTCAAGGCGGAAAAAGATGGTGGAATATTTGAGTCGGCTCAACGATCTTTCCCGCTACGCCCAAATTGATGTCGACACCGAGGAGAAGAAAATAGAGAAATTCCCGGATGGAATGCATCCATATCCTAAAATGCTCCTATCCATCCACAAAATCACCAATTCCAAGACCTAGTCAACAGAGCCATAATTCGAGAATGAATACTCCAACCTCACCAAGAGCGAAGGAAGAAGGCCAAACCGATCACCATTTTTCATCCGCTTCCTAGACGTCATCCCTTTGTGTCGCAAAGAATCGCCACCAAGATATGGGCCACCTCAAGAAATGAATTCTTCAACCCACTTTTTCGCACTTCAAAGAAACCAACAAAGAACCAAGCACTCTAGCAATTAAATGTGGAAAGTGTAGAGGAAGTCACATGACAAAGGATTGTCCAAGGATACAGTGCATGCTTCAATTGTGGACAGCTTTGGACATCGTGAAATTGATTGTCCCAATCCCTGAGGACATTTGGAACCCCACCACAACCAAAGATTTAGGCCAAGACTACTCGCTCCAAAGACCACCACAACTCACCTACATGAAGCAGATTGAAGACAACCAACTCACACGAAGGAAGCCGGAAAAGGAGAGCTCAAGACACCTATCACCCATGATCGCCAAACCGGTTGGAGAAGCATCGTGTAATAATGGGTACGTTATTACTTCCACACTCCCCGGGTAGTATTCTTTTCAACGTTGAAAGAACCCACTCCTTTGTATCTTCTGCATTGCTAGTATAGAGCTTTGTAAATTCTGAATTTTGAAAAATCCTCGAGTGAACCCACCGATTTGAATAGTCATCCGCTCTCCAAATAAGTATAGATGGCGATTCCAAAGAAGCTTCCACCAAAAGTCACCAGACTCCAACCCTAATACCTCAATATTTGAACCTAGAGGGAACCATTTGAGGTGACCTCACCTTTCTACACACAAATCTCGACCCTTCTCTACAAGACGTTCAACTTTCAAAGGACCCTCAGAAAGACTCGCTACAAAACCCGCCGCTTAAGGAACCCAAATTTTGACCAAACGAAATACAAGTGGAAGGATCACCCCACAACAAGCCGGGAAAGGAAAAAGCGCCACGCGAGCCTAGCCCACACCCATCCGTTAGGATTGCAATTTCTGGGACTAAATTGTTTCCAAGGGGGAGGATGTGAGAACCCGACAAAATTAGAATCTCTTAATCATCATTAAAGACATGTATTAGGATCAATCGCAGTAATCTCTTCTTAAAAATTCAGTTCAATCGCAAGCTCAGTTGTCAGGATAACATCAGTATAATCCAATTTCATAATTGTTACAAGAGTATTGTTACAACAATTAAAGTACAGAATTCACATCGTTAAATCAAAAGAATATATTACATCAGATCAAATCATAATTACAACTTTGAGTTCATTACAAAACGATTAAACAAAGATTTTGCATTGCATATCTCAAGCCTTCCTTGAAGTATTGTTCGTCCATCGCCGTCCAATCGAACTGCCTTCCTCGACTCAATCCGAATTGCCACTACCAGCTCCATTTTTCCGTCGACCAAAAATAAGACCATTCGCAAATAGAAAACCATAGCATAGAGTTAAAATAGAATAGTTTGCCGTCAGAGTACAAGAGGGAATCACCGCGTTCCCGTGATCAACCTAGGTTAGTTGGCACCGTGAGTATCGAGGTTACCCAAATCGACTGGATTAACCGATCTTGAATTCTCAAGTCACCGAGGCTAAACCGAAATTCAACTCCGGGCTACAACGACTCAAGGCGGACTTGTTTCAAGAAAGCGTCAAAACCAAAGTAGGCGAGCTATAAAGGGCAAGTTTCTTGACCACAGTGAAGCTCATCATGAATGATGTGGGCAAAACGGCTAGTATCGAGCACCCTTCATTTTAAGGTGGGTGGTGATGCTGCAGAAGTGTCAGGATGTATTGAGTGTGTTAAATCTGTACGGCGCATGTTATCTTTGGAACTTTGCTCTCCTTTGTGTCAAAGAAGCTTGTTGTAAGGCTATTTTGCCAACCCCTTAAGTTTAAGAAAAGTGGTACTGGTTTACCCGAAGACCCTTGTTGTTGCATCGGTAAATCCCGAGTAAAGATTGCTAAGAAACCTTTAGATTTCTAGCAAGCTTCCAAATCTAAGCCAAACTTGGACATCATCCTAGAGATGGATTGGTTGGCTAGATGCGAAGAGAGTTAAGCGTACCAACAAAAAGTGGTACTCACGGACCGGAACGTGTTAAAAGTTAATAAGGATCGTTCCGGATTGGATCATGCAAGCCATAACCTCGAAGAAATATCACTTTGGAATCAACGTTCCTCGGCTAAAGAAAAGCCTCGAGTGCTTGAAGAATCAAGCTAGACCCTCGGTTGAGAAGCCTCTTAAGAGCGCAAGGCCGCTAAGCTCGTACACCATTTTACGAGCCACCGAATATCGGGTGAGATTCATTTAAGGTGGGTAGGATTTGTAGCATCCCGCTTTCGGCCCGCCAGTCAATCTCCTTCGGCCCAGTCCTTGGCCCTTTCTCTCCCCCTTATCTCTCGCATGTGTCTCTCTCTCTCCATATCCCTTCATCCCGTAGCCTCGGCGCTCCATCTTCTTCGCCGTCGCGCTCACCCCTTCTCCCGGCGCTCGCCTCCATCTCGCCGCCCGGCCCGGCCTCCGTCTTCTTTACGGCCGGCGGTGCCTCCCGCGCTTCGGACCTCCATTTCGCTCGAGCTCGCGCGCCTCGGCGCCCGAGCTGCTGCTTCTCGAGCTCGCGCGCCTTCTCCACCCGTCGTCGCCCGCAGGCGCTCTGCGCGAATCCCTTCGGCCGCCCTGCGGCCCTCGGTCCCGCCATCGCCTGGCCTCGAGCCCAAGCCCCTCTGCCGCGCCCTGCGCGGCGCCCCGACCCTTCTTCGCCGGTCAGAGCCTTGCTGCTCCCAGTGGCGTCTCGGCGGTAGCGCCGCTCCTCGCCACCGTGACACCTGCGGCGCGCCCGCGTGACCTCCTCCACCACCTCCACAGACTTTAAGTAGCCCGCCTCTATGTCTCCACGCCTCGCTCTCCCGTGGTAGCACTCCAACTCAACCCGGTCTCGGCCATTCTTCTTCCTCGGGCGAGCCCTTCGCCGCCGTTCGCCTCGCGCCGCCCCCGACGTCGCGGTGCGAGCACCCGCTGGCGACACGAGCCTTCCTCGGCCCGGTCGCAACACTCCGCCTCGGAGAATCATTGCCGTCGTCTGATCCTCCAGCGTCAACGACTCCCATCATCGGCCACCTCCCGAGCTCCTCGCCTTTGCCATTGGCTCTGTAAGCTCTCCTCCACTCTCTACTACTCATGAGGTCAAGTGCTCCTCCTCCGCCATCGCCCTTGTGGCCGCCAAGCCTATCCATCCCGGCCGCCACGGCCCCTCTTGGCTCAATGCGCTCCGGCCACTCCACCTCCTCGGCTCAGTCGTGCGGTGCACCTCACCGGTCAATCCGGCCCGTACACCTTCTCCCTCTCGGTGCATCTCTCTCATTGGCGAGCCTCCCTTCCCCCTTGCCCCTCTCTGCGACTCCTCCCCTCTGCGTGACATTGGTGTGATCAACGATGATGCACCAATCTTGCCGCCGATTGACATTTTGATTAGTAGTGATTGGAGTCTGATATTTGTAGAGATCAAGTATATATCGAATCATATGTGTTTGTCTTCGATTGTTGGTTATTGAACAATAGCATTGTCGTGAATTGATTTGTTGAGATCATCTCTACGTGGTTCCTTGAAAGTTATGCGATGATCAACATTAGTGAGGGGCATCAATGTTTGATTGTGAATTGTTGTTGTTTATCATTGTGTTTCTGTTGATTGTATTGTTAAAGGGCAGGATCATCGATGAGAATATCGGCATTGTTGTCAATAATGTGTGTTTTGATATGTGTGTGTATAAACGGCAATGGAGTCATTTGTGGAATATTATGACATTCGACAAACTAAATTGATTGATTTGGTACTTGTGAATTGGTGTTTTAAGTCAATAAGTTGTTTGGTCTAGAATTGAAAGCTTGTATGATCGATGTGGTAGTATATTGAGTCTTGGCATTTGGAATATCATCAATTGAGTTTAGGTGTTTAGAAAATTTCAATCATTTGTTATTAAATCGCTTCAATTGTCAGCGTTTGATTCGTAGTTACTTTCGGATCATAGTGGTAGCAATGAGGTTGTCGATCCAACGATTAAGAAATGTTACAATAGGATCAATCATTTTCTTTGGTAGTAAGATTGATTATTGCTTAATTGTCTATGGTTACCTATCATCGATATAAGTGTTTTAGCGTAACTTAAATGATTGGTTGAGATCTGATTGTTAGGGATAGCTTTAATCTTGATGCTTGATATGTTTATTGGATTTGTTAATCAATTGTTGTTGTTGGTTAGTGTTTATTCGATGGGTCATGATTGTTGGAAGTAATGGTATTTGGTGAAAATTTGGAAGTATTGATTTGATTGCTTTATCAATCCGTATTGTTTAGCAAGGATTTGTGATTACGGCATCGATTATTCGCGATAGAATCGCGTCTTTATTTGGTAGTAGGTTGTAGTAGTAGGTTGAGTAGCTAGCAATTGAATCGTTGAGTATTATTTTGGCGGTGATATTGGTATTGAATTGCCATTGGATTGTGTGTCGATCGGGTATCCTCGATTTGGTATAGAACCAGTAGTTAAGTTGCCTTATCGCTGAAGAAGGATAGTCTTGCGATGAGTATTCGGCAAAGCTCATTCGACCTTACCCTCCTTTGTATCCTCCCTGCTGGCGGACATTATCGCCATTCCTCCTTCATGGCCAGTGGTTTGACTCATCAAACATTCGGTGTCGCTCAAACCCTTCTCTCAAGCCGTCCTCCATAATCTTTACGAGGCTCTTGTGTTTTATTTGGTCTTTTGGATTCTTTGCATTTATTTGGTTTTCGTTATTGCGTAATTAGAAATCGAAGTCCGGAAGAATCGTGGCTCAAGTAGATCCAAGATTCAAGCAGGGCCAGACCAGAATTGAACCTCTGTCTAATCGGGCTTTGAGTAAGATCAAGGCCACGGTAAAAATAGCCAGGCGAGTCAACACTTTGATCATATTGATACTACATTTTATGCAAATTATGTTCTTTTAAAATATCAATTGCATGCTTTAATTTCTATGCAAATGTATGTCAAACACTCTAAGGTAGTTAAATACCCACTTGAATATTAAGTAATTATTATACCATGTCCTTGATAATTGAATACCACGATTCTGTCACCTAGTAATTATCGATAACCTATTAGTTATAGTCAGGTACTCAAGTGCCATGCTAGGCTTGCAGTGCGGGTGTCTACTGAATAATCATTCTTTAAGCATAAAGATTGTTTTGGGCGATCATTAGAGTAAATGTTGAAGTAGTTGAGTTAATTTATTTCACACTTCTCCAAGACCACGAAACTTGCTAATACCACATGCGGGCGGATGGTAAGAGTGGTGGGTGCGATCGTGCATGAGAGTGGTTGGTATGTGGTATGAGCAAATGCGGATGGATTAAGGACTTAATCTTGTCATGACCTCCATGTAAAATAAGTACAACCACAAGTCGCAAAGTGCAACTTGGGTGAGTAAATTTAGACCCAGAAAGTCATTTCTGCGGTGGAGGAGCGAAGTTGTGCAAGCGAAGTCTTGAATGGGACACCGATGGTGAAGTTGCAGTGCGCTGAGCGTTGTGGAAAACCGTGGTCCATCTGCGTTAGCGGCTGTGGTGAACATCCGCATAACGTATGGGCGTAACCCATATGGGTGAAATAGGAAGAAGCGAGATAGATTGAAAGGATTCTTGTGGCGGTCGCTCAACTACATGACTACGGAATCATGTGGAATGCAGAGTATGATTGTCTCTTGTGGAGTGCAGTGTACAAACTCTGAGTGGCAAAGCTAAGCAGTGCGCCCTACGGTCAAAGCGGACGGGAGAACTTAACACGAGTTAGTTCTATTTCAAAAACCTTTGTGGGTGGATTAAAAATATGGTGGGCTTATCTAGCCCTTGTTTTGGATTTTCTGAGTAGCCTTACCCGGTGTTGATAGTCGGTGGATGTGGCCGTTATCAAAATTAAGCATGAAGGTGGAGGTAGCCTCTGCTTTTATTAATTATTGCACAATTAATATCTTTAAAAATACAATTTGGTTAAAATGCTAAGTGATAGGATTTTCTAATATATGTATTCACAAATATTGCTTTATAAATAAAAAAAGGAGCCATTCTTGTTAAACCTTGCATGTATATTATTGCATCTGTTGTGTTGGCTCATGAGCATTGTTGTGATTGTGCTCATCTCGCTATTTCCAAACTCGGCAAGGATCCGGATCCATCAGAGCGTATCAAGGATCGAGTGAAGACCCGAGGAAATGTTGAGCGTAGTTTAGTCCTTAGTAGTTCTAGTCTCACCCAAGTCTAGTGACTCAGTGGTTCTTGTGTTACTTCCTATATTGTTCAAAGTTTTGGATAATATCGTGCAGGTTCCACTCCTTGCACTGTGAGAGATGTGCCTCCTCTTTGCTTGTTGTTGCTTCGCTATCTTTTGTAATGTATTCTTTTAGCATGTTGGTCTTTATTGTAAAAATTGGCGGCGGTCTATATAAACTCGATGTGTAAATTAATGAATGAAATGATTTTAAGCCATGTATGGTTTGATTCACCATTTGTGCTTGTGAAGTGCTATCTACTAATCTGATGGTTGCATAGTGGTTTCATGGAGGTCCGAGTTTACAAAATCGGGTCGACATGTTCCCTTGACAGCAGCGGATCACAATCAACCTTTATAATCTTTTGTCAACTAAATTGGATCATCAGACTAAAGTAAACATTTGCATTTAAAGCTGGATAAGAACTGAAAATGAAACTCAATGCAACATGTCAAGCTTGGATTTATATCACACTGATCGGCGTGCAATGGAGAAAAAACAGTTCGATTCAAATTCCAGAACTTGCCCATTTGGTATAGCTTTGCATTACCAAATATGTAAGCAGGACAAGTTTTTTTAATTAAAAAGACATAATCCAGCACGGAAGCTAACAAAGAAACTTGAGCATGATGCAGTCGAAAAGGACAAAAAAACAGCGGTTGAGGATTGTCTGAAATTTATTTATTTATCAATTATTTTTTACCGTTGGATCAATATTTTATAGATTAGATTGTCTTTTTATAAATAAACAAAAGTACATATAGATGAACCTACAAATACCAAAAATTTTCTAAAATAGACAATAAATAAATCTAGGTGAACACTATAAATACAAAACAAGCAAATTAAAAACAAATAGAATTAAAATTTCAGTAAAATTATGCTAAAATTGCATATCGAGTATGTAATTTCAGACTTAATAATAGATAAAAAAAATTAGGTAGCTGAAAATTAGCAAATCGATAAGAATATACCGATGGATCAAACTATTTGTGATCCAATCAGAATAAACAGTCAATGTAAAGCCTATTAGGGTGTAGTGCGAAAAAATTCACCTAAAACAAGATAACAGGAAAATTTGGGAACTTGGGATACACATGGAAAGAATTGGTCTGCGTTACCTTGGACGAGCAGCAGAGCCCAACTACAAGACGAAGGAGCAGGCGAGGCTGAGGAGAGAACAGGCCGTCATCGCCTAAAAGCTTATCAGTATGACGCACCACCGTCGTATACATGTATGGTGCCGAGGTGGGTAGCGGTCTCCACTCTCCGGTGAGTACATACACTTTGTTTTAGATTTCGGTTTTTGTGGCAATGTGCAACATGAGAGAAGATGAATAGTTAGATATTACGAGGAGGCCATGTGAGTTGATTTAATTAAGAACAACTACAGTTCGGACGTGCTGATGGGAGGTTTCCACCGTGCGTCTCAATGCAACTGCAGGAATACGGTGCAATTTTTTCTCAATCGATTGCAACATACCAAATCCATACATACAACATCAAAAAATCACCACAAATCCATACATACAAAACACACGCAATATTTTTTTTCGAATTGCCTTATTCCGTGAGCAGTATGCAACATTTGTTTCAACGGGCGTATATTTGTTTCAGGGCCACAATATTTTTTCAATGGATGCAACATATCAAAGACATATGCAACATTTTTATGGGTGTAACATATCAAGCAACGGGCTAGGTACTCACAGCGGGCTCGGGAGGAGCGGTGGTGGCGGGTTAGCGGAGGCGCTTCTGTCGGGTGGGGCGTGAGCTGTGGGAGAAGGCCGGCGGTGGCGACCCAGAAGAGCTCGAACAACACGGCAATCAGCGGCGTGCCATGGACCTTGAGGGGCACGGAGAGGGGCGACCCGAGGGGCATGGGGCGCCCGAGGGCTCGTCGGAGATGGCGAGCACGGGCGGCGGTGGCGGCGAAGCGGCGAGTCGGGCTCGGGAGAGTCAGAGGAGGGATGGGGATGAGTGGTATGGAGAGTGGAAGGCTGTGAAGAATGGGAGAGTGGGTGGGTGTTAAGATTGAGTGCCCGCGAGGGAAGGCGTGGGGCGCTGTCGATGAAGAAGCCTCATGTGAGTCTCTCTCCCTCACACCAAGGAGTTGGCCGGAGAGTAAGACCAGTTCTGTGAGAGAGAGAGAGGAGAGAGGAGAGGTGGGTATTTGACCTCTGAGAGATGAAGAAGCGGGAAAGTGAGCAGAAGTTTGGAGCGGTAAGAGCATGGAGAGAGAGAGCAGGTTCTGGGATGCGGATGAAGGATGGGTTGTACCACCAGTGCGTTGTTGAGACCACTTGTAAGAGTGTGGTAAGGCGGCAGTGTGTGTTTCCACCTTCCATCACCTAGTAGTTGATAGGGATAATACCTTTGTGTTGTCTATTGTTTTTACGCTAACCATGGCGGTGGGCGTCGATGAGAAAGAGTGTGTTGTAAAGGAAAGCTCATGGCGCTCTTGAATAGCGACACACTACCACTAATGAGGACATCAACGAAAGCTTCAAGCTACGATCACATTCGCGGCACTCAATCAATGATAGTATTGCGGCCTCACTCTGCGCCTTGAAAGAATGGTGAGCGGCCACCAAACATTGGGCGTGAGTATGATCCGCGATGCGGCCAAGATCTTGAGAGGGAGATGATAATGAAAGGAAAACCGTGATACAGTACGTGTTCTTGACCAAGATGCCACGTCAACAACCGCCCACATCTGGCCGTGCGGTATGGGAGGTAATAATTTTCAGCACCACAATGCTCGTGCTAATGAGGCCCATTTGCTAAAGTTAAATTTACTATACCATCTTTGCGGGTGTTTATAGTGCTAAAATTTATCTAGATTGGGAGATGACAGTTGAACAAAAATTAATGCCCATCTAGTTCTGAAGTGCTTAGAGTCGGACAAGTTACTAGTGAATTTAAAGATTTTGCTATCATTTGGTGGAATCAAGTGGCTAATTTTGGCTTAACACGATACAGGGATAGATTGAAGGTAGCTATGCGTGCTAGATTTATTCCTCCTACTTTTAAGCGTGAAATCGTGAAATTACATGCGTAGACCAAGTGTAAATCGTGATATGAATATTATCAAGAACTACAAATAGGCATGTTGTGTTGTAATGTTGTTGAGGATGAGGAGGATAAGATGGCTCATTTTTATGTTGGGTTAAGGCGTGAGATTCGGGATATAGTTGATTACAAAGACTATAATGATATTAATAGGTTATTCGGCTTGCTTGTTTGGCGAGAAGGAATTGCGGGGTAGACAACAAAGGACTAGGAGCAACTTTGGCGATCACGTCTACATCGAGATCAGCGGCACAACAAGCTAGACAGCCCCCTCATGCTTTTGAGTCTGCTGCCCCCTTTGGAGTAGGGCGCGTTCGGCACACCATCTCCGCCGTCGCGCGTACCCAAGGCGAGCAAATCTACTAGTGTGCGGGCACGGTAGCGAGCTCTTCATCGGTTGGTTCCACAGTCGTATAACGAGGAATTGTGTGCCACCGTTTTAAAGAATGGGCCACTTCATGAGAGATTGCCCAAGTCGTGGCGTACATTCGCGCGAAGGCGGTGGTTACGTAAATACTAGTGATATTGAGGATGAATAAGTTCTTCTAGCTAACCTTGCGGGTAATGATTATGAGCGTGAGGTGATGGCGATGGTGATGAAATTTTGGTGCTGGCTCTGGAGAATTATAGAACTATAATTGTGCGGCAAGTATTAAGCACTCAAAGAGAGCTGAAGAACTATCTTTGAAGGGAGAATGGTGATTGAACCATCGACTCCATTGGTTGAGAAGGAATATGAGGAGATGGGTGCACCTAATTCATCGAGAGAGCCAAAGGTAAAGATCATGATGCTATCATCACTCAAGGTGAGTATGCTTGTGAAGAACTACAATTGTCCACTGTTCATACTATTTTAGAGCAAAATTAGTGGAAAATAATTACGATATGTACATATTTCACGAAGAGAATTAGAACGACATTGATTTTAGTGCATCATGTGATAAACTTGTTGATTTACACAGTAACTTAGGTACACCATGTGATAACATAATTGAATTACTGTCTTGTTTGAAGCGATTCATATGATGAGTCAATCACATATAATAATCATGTAAATGGTTAGACATAAAGAAGTTTTGACTAAAATTTATCCTCTTGATTCTTTATGTTTACATTATGTTGAAGCCACCGATGAAATTGTCACATGCTATGGAGAAAGTTTACGAAATGGCATGTTTGAAATCCTTGTCTAGTCGTACACCTGGATATAAGTTTAATTTGTTGGTTGGAGATTATGGTGTAGACAATCAATTTCATATGTATCGAATATGCACAACTTGTGATCACATAGATGAATCGAAGCTTACTATTTTGAACAACAATTTTGTGTACGAATCTTGTTCATTATGAGAGAGAAAATAAACTTAAGTGATCATCAATGCATATGTGTTCATCTCTTATTACTATCTAGTATTGACAATGCATAATAATGTTGAAGAATGGAATAACTTTCAAATCTTTTCACCCTTGCTAGATGAATTTGCTAACACTCAATTGAAATATGATTATATGGATGAACTTTGTTTGATTAAAGGTTGTAGATTTGCCCATATGTACTACCACACAAGTTTACAACGGATATTTGAATTGTATAAATGTTTCCCTTACATTTGCAAAACTAATTGCAATAATTGTTGTGTGAGAAATTTTATTTTGCTCATTAATATATATGATTATTCTTGGGCTAATAATACAATGAGCTTTATGATCATTTGCTGTTCTATAACATTAATTATGCAACAACGAAGAGCGATTAAAGCAGATGATATATACATATACCATGCATACACCTTAGCTTCTTTGTTACCTATTTTGAGCTTATCAAAAGCGAGGCGACTTTGTTTTCAAGAAGGTGAGGATGATGAGGACATGACCCTATGGATACAACCACATTTGCTATGCTTGCTTCCAATTACAGAGCTCGTACCGTCAACTTATTTATCGAGAATCTAGGATTACGACGGTTCACGAGTCGACGATTCAGCGTGGTCTCGACCACTTCAAAAACCTACGACAGTTTCACGATGCTCGGCGAGCCGAGGACTCATTAGGAGCAATCTCGACCGGAGGCGAGCCGCATTTTCGTTGGACACAATCTATGACGGAGAGATAGCATGGACTCCTCAAGACCACCCGAGGACCCGATCCTACGACCGGTCTTATTGAAGAGGCGTGACATGAATAGTAAATAAGGTGTTGCGTCATAGTTTTAGGTCTAATAGGGCCTTGTAAGCGTGTCAGTCAGTCGAGTTGTGTCACGCCTCTTTCCATGGCGCACAACCTAGGTCAACCTCCTCACGTCCCTCTATATATCTCGATGGCGTCATAGTTTAGGATAGGTTTTCTTTGAATTATTACCTTATGATCTCGCGTACGTTCGGTTGAGAACCCACATTGTGAGCTTCATCTTTATTCGCATACAATGTCGGTTGCATCTTCCACTATCTTGTTTGTGTTCTCGATTCGCATGCGAGAGATAGCCTTCTTGGCGAGTCAACGCATCGGCCGCGGTTGATAACCATCGGAGTAGTGGTATAGTGATTGCGAGGGTTCGATGTTTAGTCGAGCCTTTGGATCATCAACATCGAGATCTCCATCAACTTATTAATACCTTCGGAAGATCGGGCCGAGAGTTCCACAACACCACAGCTATTGGGAAGCCAAGATGTCACCTAAGGATACAACATATGAATAATTTCGGAATAAGATTCAATATGCATCTATCCAAATATCAATAACGGGATAACGAGGTGAAAGCAACCAATACATCGGTGGCGAATAATCAAGAAACTAATCATGGAGCGACATGACATCAAGTTTAAACATTACTTAATATAGTCCATCTCTCATCAGAAATATCAAAGTTGAAACCATTAATGAAATTATCAAGTAATGTTACGTATTGCAGCGTGTTGGTCTACTCCTTCCCAAATCATCAACATCGGGGTGGATCACCTAAATAACATTGAAAGCAAGGGTGAGTGAAACTTCGGCCAAATACCATATTAGAATAATCAATCAAATAGTGGACAAATCAATTCAATTGAATTATGAACAAATCTTGCATCACATACATGATTGAATGGAATGAATACATGAATGGATGGAATGAAAGAATACCTTTGAAGGAATGGACTAATCACGACTTATCTTAGAATTATGGCGGTGTAACACCAGTCGGTGTTCATAAAATTCCGTGTGAAGAGCGTTTCATCTGGTGTCAACGTGGCCCATATTGGAATGGTGGATCACTGCGTACCCGATACAAATTGATGGGTTTTCAAATGCCCATCTTTGGTTGATGGGTCTTTCAAATGCCCATCTTTGGAATTGATGGGTCTTTCAAAATTCCACTCCGTGTGAGCGAATTAAAGCATGTATGAATGGAATGAAGCAAGTAATATGAATGTCATCATCTTTTCTCAATTATCAATTTGAAACATACCAACATCATGAACAAGTGCAAGAACATACACGTATACATTATATGCATTCAATTGAAAACACCACAAGTTAATATCACGATGCTTATGCATCTTGGAATATGAATGTTGAGTAACCGTTGATTGAAAACATGAATCATAGAAATATTAGCATACACACATCATTCATCAATGTAAAGGATTCAATGTACTTGCCTTTACCGCGTTGCGACACGCTAGCAAGCAATGAAGGTGTCCCCACGCGATGCCTCACCGCCTACACAAGTGTTCCCGAAATAACAACGTAGAAATACATTACTACGGTGTTCTACAATATCTCGACTACCCAATATACACGCTGGACCCGAATTGAAAATAAACTATTGACGAGATTTGATTATACGATCAGTGATGCGAGAAAAAGCATATTTAATTATCTGAAATTCAAATGACCCGAAAATTGCCCAATGAATCTTAGCATGCGACACTACAAAACTCTAGTTGGCGGGGTTCTCTGATTCGGTCAGCAGAGGACTAAACAGCGGTTGAAAACACTAACGGATATCTGCGATTTGAAACAGTGGTAAATAAAATAACGTAACTATTATGCGGATCAATGGAGGTGATATTTATCAACAGAAAGATAATTTAAGGGCTACAATAACCTATTTGGGTGGGAGTTCTGAATCTGGCGTAACTAGATCAAAACCGACGAGCAACCGGCGGTCTCTAAAATCTCGACAGAGCGAGTAGTGTGCGGTTAAAAATCATATCTCCTGAACCACAGGGTGGAATCTCGTGATCTCGGTGCCAAAAGCTAAGGAAACCAGGAAAATAACTCTAGGAGGCGAAAACCCGAGATTCGGCCACTAAGTAATTCATAATGGCACAAGAAAAATATGCCAAAACCGTTAGCTGTCCTGACAGTCGCGGTAAAACTACCATATCTCCTAAACCGTAACTCCAAATAAGATGATCTCGGTGCCTAAAAGCTAAGATCAAGGGATACAACTTTTTAGAGGTGGGAAGATCAGAAAACGTCAGAACTTACCCAAATCTGACGAACAAATCTGGCGCCTGACGAGGAGGAGGGTGGCGGCGGTTGGAGAGGGGAGGAGGGTGGCGGCAGGGGAGGAGTGGGGAGAGAGAGGATAGGCTAGGGTTTGGGGATGAGAAAAAACTCCTTGGCTGGCCTCTCATTGGGCCCTCTGGGCTGCGGCCCGAGCCGAGTGTCGGAAGATCGTGAACCCACCGGATTCGGAAATTTCAGTTCTTGTTTGCATTTTCCCTCCCAGTTGTTTTCTAATTGCGTCCGAATCAGGGATATTACATTCTACCCATACTTGAGTTACACCTCGAATCGCACGCCAATCTAAATGTAAGGAAACTACATTTGAGATAAACGGTGATATTCAAGCTTGGTTGCTCGGATACTAAGCAACACTCGAGCACACTGAAGCGATCGTGCCGCATAAGGACCGAAGGCAGTCAGCGATAAGCCAATGTTCTCATTTCTACAACTTTCAAAAGCGAAAATCAACTAGAAATAGAGTCCTCATCGCATCCGCAATGCTAACTCTCACCAAAGGTTAGATTCCAAATTTGACAATCATCTCGAAAACAAATCCATTTGCAAATAGCGGTTTACAAATGAACACCGACAACAAAGGAGAAATCGCGAGCGCCCAAACCAAATACTTGCGGTTTATGCGAATTTGGAAAGAATCAACACGCCAACGCCAACTCAAATTGCGAAAATACAAGTCAACGACACAAAACTCAAGCGAGAATCTAGAAAACGCCTCATTAACCCACGAATCATCCTTTGCCACGGTTCCTCGCTTCTAGGAATAAAATTTCTCTCGAACCTTGAAATTGAATTCTTTGCCTACCACAAGAGCTTAAACCTCTTAGTTAAACATCCTCAAATTATGCTCAAATTGAAATACATCATCACACCATTGTGGAGAGGCTATATTGAATCCACAGAATACTCTAAATAACTTTCGTTCTACTAACCAAAATTGATTTGATAGAAAGGCGTTCAAGCAACAGAGAATAGGTCCCACACAATGACATTACCTCCAATTTCCAAGAACAACAACTCAGAATTCTTAGCATGCGTTCATATACTTCAGAAGGGTTCTATCAATTATCATTCCTTTGCTCAGAGGAAACTCTATTATTCCACTCTCTCACACACATCATTGGTGACCAAGGTCTAGCATGAAAATGCAATGGCAGTTAACCTCAAGACTTCTACTACAAATTGCAATTATAACATATAGAAATCAATGGATTGAATCTACAACATTCCACAATTCTAACATACTCACTTATTGACATCCTCAAAACTTACCCACATAATCTCGTAATCTTATCCAATGCGTTACTCTATAAAATTAATCAAGGTCTCCATACCTTCGATAATCCTCAACCTTTTAACATGAACTGAAGTTACGGAATTTCTCTATACCATAGGTTCTACTCAATCGTAACACTATTAGGACTTACTTGAAGCCAAACATTCTATGAATCATTTTCCTCCAAGTCTGAGATCAAAACCAATTCATTTCTACTACTCCTTCAATAGTTTGGTAGCAAAATCTCACCATTACCAAGCAGTTGCCAATTTATACTTTGCAAAACTTGGCAACATAAAATTATTGATTCCTTTCCAAGAAAATCTGCGAACAAGGGCAATTCGTGAGAAAAAATTGCTCCTCGGCGAGCACGAAACAAAAGAAATAATGTAGTAACGAGGATCTTGGAAAACAAAAGTTGAATTCGGTTGAGGCACACATTCCTCAAAAGAAATAGCAAAGTAACGGTGATAAGAAAAATGACATTAGATTGAAACTCGACATCTCTTGAGTGGAAATAGCAAAAAATTTAGGCATGATTCGATCAACCACGGTTACAAAACTTGATTCAAATTATCAAATGCTTCTCTTGCACTCTTTTCTTTAACACACAACAGGTCCTTGAACTAACAACACTTGCCACAGCAGACAAGGTAAGTTCTTTAGTGAATCCATAGAACTATTTAGAACCAATAAAATTCTTCGACACGCCAAATTTGCTCAGAGCAGTTCATCTACTCATGAAACATGAGATCAAATGATCTCGACTACAAAACTAAAATTTTCGATTCTGATTTCACGGAAAGAAACAAGCGGATTAATTTCATTGAAGAAATCGCGAAAGTTTTCTTTGATTGCAACCTTACTTTGCGAACTCAAACCAAGAGCATTTAAGACCAAATCATGAAACTCTTAGAAGCAATAGGACTTTTCCATACCATTTTATTTAAAATAATTTTAGCTACGAGAATATTCTTGAGCTCCAAGCGATCACGAAAGCGAAACTTGAAGTATTCACATTTAGCGATTTCACGGTGGCGGTCAATTTACTTCAAGTAAGCACCAATCTCACAACTACAATTAGAAAACACCTAGAAAGATTCATGCGAAAAGAGTGGGTCGAGTCTTTCTCAAGAAGAGAGCACATGAAAGCGATTTTACGCCAACTAGAAAAATCATTTACCACTCTTTATACATGACCAGGGAAAAACAATTAGGCGAAGAGTTCAGAAAACATATCAGAAGTCCACGGTTGAGGCACGAGGAGAAATCAAACTTCAAATGAGGAAGATGAATGCGGCTTTGAAAGTTAGAAATTTCAATGACAAGCGCATAAGGTTTCATCAATATGCATGCCAAGAAAATAGGTAGATCTAGTACTTATGTAAGATCGGCAAGTAGATGTTTATGAGAGAACACTCCAACTACTCGAAAAGGAATGAGTTGAGTCAAAAATTTATTCAATGAACTTTGTGAAAGGTAATTCATATTCTCCAAAATACCAAGCGGATAACTTGAGTTACCTTTACCCGGCGGAAAGATAGGACTATCATAAAGAGAATGATATTGTCATTAATAACGTTTACAAATAGTAAAGAGGCTCGTGATCAGCAAGACAAAAAAATTATTTTGAGAAACAAATAGGGACCAATAGAAACCCCTAGCCCAAAATTTTTGTTTGAGTACAACCTCAAACTTAATCACAACACAACACCACCAAAGGTTTTAACACTTTTCTTTAGAAAAGGCGCATTAAACTTCAACAAGCGGAATGATCTAAAAGAAATACATAGAGCCAATGCTTTCTTGTGTCACTTGAACTTGCCAACGAGCTGTCGGGACCCAAATATGCAAATCTGGACCCTACGTGTGTGCACTAGTCGAGGATCCGCTAGTGCACCACGGTGTCAACATCGATGAAATATCACATCCATACAGCGAATATAAGAATAAACAAGTACCTTTAAATAACAAATAGCATTTGGGACCTTCGGTGAGTTTACATTTATTAAGCCATGCAAAGGCGACAATAAAGAAATAAGCTGCGTGAAGCGAAATAAACTCATTGGCTCCCATCAATTTACCACAAGCAGCCCATTGGGATCAAGACCCTAACGATCAACCTTCGTAGAACTCTTCTTCAAAAGCGGCGACTCCTCCTCCAACAGTCGTTTGTTTAGCAAGGTAGTACACACCGTACTCGCAAAAGTCATACCACAGAATGCAATTTATAGATGATGGCTTATTCCAAAGGAATGGATTATGTGGTTATTTTGCGAAATGCACAACATTGCAATTGAATACAAATAATAGATTGAAAGCATAATTCAAAACAAATAGACAATACTAAGTTAACAATTGATTTCCTGAACACACGGTCTAATCAAGTTATTCACACATTACACAAGTTATCTCACTGCAGTAGGCCCTTCAGGATTGTTTGATGAAAATCTACCCCTCGTGTGAAATTCAGAGCATGTCCATAAGGGGCGCGGCTATTGAATAGATTGGTTTAAACTCTGCGAGTTGTACACTTTACCCACATGATACAATCGGTGGAGCGACCTTGACCATAACAAAACCTTTAGAGATTTCATCTCAAACAATGACCTCGATGTGCTTTCTGTGGTCAATTTGTTCACATAGCGCCAGACGACACACCGTTGGTCAAAGTGTCAGTACCTTAGAAGAGATGGAAAGAGTGAAGATCTTCTCGCCTCCCCATCTGCGACTTTCAACCCAATAGCTCACCTTCACTTCTTCAAGTGTGGTGAAAGGGACACCGCCAAGCGGTGCCCTCAGCGCCCACGACACTTCGCGAAATTCAACTCCGGGCTACAACGACTCAAGGCGGACTTGTTTCAAGAAAGCGTCAAAACCAAAGTAGGCGAGCTATAAAGGGCAAGTTTCTTGACCACAGTGAAGCTCATCATGAATGATGTGGGCAAAACGGCTAGTATCGAGCACCCTTCATTTTAAGGTGGGTGGTGATGCTGCAGAAGTGTCAGGATGTATTGAGTGTGTTAAATCTGTACGGCGCATGTTATCTTTGGAACTTTGCTCTCCTTTGTGTCAAAGAAGCTTGTTGTAAGGCTATTTTGCCAACCCCTTAAGTTTAAGAAAAGTGGTACTGGTTTACCCGAAGACCCTTGTTGTTGCATCGGTAAATCCCGAGTAAAGATTGCTAAGAAACCTTTAGATTTCTAGCAAGCTTCCAAATCTAAGCCAAACTTGGACATCATCCTAGAGATGGATTGGTTGGCTAGATGCGAAGAGAGTTAAGCGTACCAACAAAAAGTGGTACTCACGGACCGGAACGTGTTAAAAGTTAATAAGGATCGTTCCGGATTGGATCATGCAAGCCATAACCTCGAAGAAATATCACTTTGGAATCAACGTTCCTCGGCTAAAGAAAAGCCTCGAGTGCTTGAAGAATCAAGCTAGACCCTCGGTTGAGAAGCCTCTTAAGAGCGCAAGGCCGCTAAGCTCGTACACCATTTTACGAGCCACCGAATATCGGGTGAGATTCATTTAAGGTGGGTAGGATTTGTAGCATCCCGCTTTCGGCCCGCCAGTCAATCTCCTTCGGCCCAGTCCTTGGCCCTTTCTCTCCCCCTTATCTCTCGCATGTGTCTCTCTCTCTCCATATCCCTTCATCCCGTAGCCTCGGCGCTCCATCTTCTTCGCCGTCGCGCTCACCCCTTCTCCCGGCGCTCGCCTCCATCTCGCCGCCCGGCCCGGCCTCCGTCTTCTTTACGGCCGGCGGTGCCTCCCGCGCTTCGGACCTCCATTTCGCTCGAGCTCGCGCGCCTCGGCGCCCGAGCTGCTGCTTCTCGAGCTCGCGCGCCTTCTCCACCCGTCGTCGCCCGCAGGCGCTCTGCGCGAATCCCTTCGGCCGCCCTGCGGCCCTCGGTCCCGCCATCGCCTGGCCTCGAGCCCAAGCCCCTCTGCCGCGCCCTGCGCGGCGCCCCGACCCTTCTTCGCCGGTCAGAGCCTTGCTGCTCCCAGTGGCGTCTCGGCGGTAGCGCCGCTCCTCGCCACCGTGACACCTGCGGCGCGCCCGCGTGACCTCCTCCACCACCTCCACAGACTTTAAGTAGCCCGCCTCTATGTCTCCACGCCTCGCTCTCCCGTGGTAGCACTCCAACTCAACCCGGTCTCGGCCATTCTTCTTCCTCGGGCGAGCCCTTCGCCGCCGTTCGCCTCGCGCCGCCCCCGACGTCGCGGTGCGAGCACCCGCTGGCGACACGAGCCTTCCTCGGCCCGGTCGCAACACTCCGCCTCGGAGAATCATTGCCGTCGTCTGATCCTCCAGCGTCAACGACTCCCATCATCGGCCACCTCCCGAGCTCCTCGCCTTTGCCATTGGCTCTGTAAGCTCTCCTCCACTCTCTACTACTCATGAGGTCAAGTGCTCCTCCTCCGCCATCGCCCTTGTGGCCGCCAAGCCTATCCATCCCGGCCGCCACGGCCCCTCTTGGCTCAATGCGCTCCGGCCACTCCACCTCCTCGGCTCAGTCGTGCGGTGCACCTCACCGGTCAATCCGGCCCGTACACCTTCTCCCTCTCGGTGCATCTCTCTCATTGGCGAGCCTCCCTTCCCCCTTGCCCCTCTCTGCGACTCCTCCCCTCTGCGTGACATTGGTGTGATCAACGATGATGCACCAATCTTGCCGCCGATTGACATTTTGATTAGTAGTGATTGGAGTCTGATATTTGTAGAGATCAAGTATATATCGAATCATATGTGTTTGTCTTCGATTGTTGGTTATTGAACAATAGCATTGTCGTGAATTGATTTGTTGAGATCATCTCTACGTGGTTCCTTGAAAGTTATGCGATGATCAACATTAGTGAGGGGCATCAATGTTTGATTGTGAATTGTTGTTGTTTATCATTGTGTTTCTGTTGATTGTATTGTTAAAGGGCAGGATCATCGATGAGAATATCGGCATTGTTGTCAATAATGTGTGTTTTGATATGTGTGTGTATAAACGGCAATGGAGTCATTTGTGGAATATTATGACATTCGACAAACTAAATTGATTGATTTGGTACTTGTGAATTGGTGTTTTAAGTCAATAAGTTGTTTGGTCTAGAATTGAAAGCTTGTATGATCGATGTGGTAGTATATTGAGTCTTGGCATTTGGAATATCATCAATTGAGTTTAGGTGTTTAGAAAATTTCAATCATTTGTTATTAAATCGCTTCAATTGTCAGCGTTTGATTCGTAGTTACTTTCGGATCATAGTGGTAGCAATGAGGTTGTCGATCCAACGATTAAGAAATGTTACAATAGGATCAATCATTTTCTTTGGTAGTAAGATTGATTATTGCTTAATTGTCTATGGTTACCTATCATCGATATAAGTGTTTTAGCGTAACTTAAATGATTGGTTGAGATCTGATTGTTAGGGATAGCTTTAATCTTGATGCTTGATATGTTTATTGGATTTGTTAATCAATTGTTGTTGTTGGTTAGTGTTTATTCGATGGGTCATGATTGTTGGAAGTAATGGTATTTGGTGAAAATTTGGAAGTATTGATTTGATTGCTTTATCAATCCGTATTGTTTAGCAAGGATTTGTGATTACGGCATCGATTATTCGCGATAGAATCGCGTCTTTATTTGGTAGTAGGTTGTAGTAGTAGGTTGAGTAGCTAGCAATTGAATCGTTGAGTATTATTTTGGCGGTGATATTGGTATTGAATTGCCATTGGATTGTGTGTCGATCGGGTATCCTCGATTTGGTATAGAACCAGTAGTTAAGTTGCCTTATCGCTGAAGAAGGATAGTCTTGCGATGAGTATTCGGCAAAGCTCATTCGACCTTACCCTCCTTTGTATCCTCCCTGCTGGCGGACATTATCGCCATTCCTCCTTCATGGCCAGTGGTTTGACTCATCAAACATTCGGTGTCGCTCAAACCCTTCTCTCAAGCCGTCCTCCATAATCTTTACGAGGCTCTTGTGTTTTATTTGGTCTTTTGGATTCTTTGCATTTATTTGGTTTTCGTTATTGCGTAATTAGAAATCGAAGTCCGGAAGAATCGTGGCTCAAGTAGATCCAAGATTCAAGCAGGGCCAGACCAGAATTGAACCTCTGTCTAATCGGGCTTTGAGTAAGATCAAGGCCACGGTAAAAATAGCCAGGCGAGTCAACACTTTGATCATATTGATACTACATTTTATGCAAATTATGTTCTTTTAAAATATCAATTGCATGCTTTAATTTCTATGCAAATGTATGTCAAACACTCTAAGGTAGTTAAATACCCACTTGAATATTAAGTAATTATTATACCATGTCCTTGATAATTGAATACCACGATTCTGTCACCTAGTAATTATCGATAACCTATTAGTTATAGTCAGGTACTCAAGTGCCATGCTAGGCTTGCAGTGCGGGTGTCTACTGAATAATCATTCTTTAAGCATAAAGATTGTTTTGGGCGATCATTAGAGTAAATGTTGAAGTAGTTGAGTTAATTTATTTCACACTTCTCCAAGACCACGAAACTTGCTAATACCACATGCGGGCGGATGGTAAGAGTGGTGGGTGCGATCGTGCATGAGAGTGGTTGGTATGTGGTATGAGCAAATGCGGATGGATTAAGGACTTAATCTTGTCATGACCTCCATGTAAAATAAGTACAACCACAAGTCGCAAAGTGCAACTTGGGTGAGTAAATTTAGACCCAGAAAGTCATTTCTGCGGTGGAGGAGCGAAGTTGTGCAAGCGAAGTCTTGAATGGGACACCGATGGTGAAGTTGCAGTGCGCTGAGCGTTGTGGAAAACCGTGGTCCATCTGCGTTAGCGGCTGTGGTGAACATCCGCATAACGTATGGGCGTAACCCATATGGGTGAAATAGGAAGAAGCGAGATAGATTGAAAGGATTCTTGTGGCGGTCGCTCAACTACATGACTACGGAATCATGTGGAATGCAGAGTATGATTGTCTCTTGTGGAGTGCAGTGTACAAACTCTGAGTGGCAAAGCTAAGCAGTGCGCCCTACGGTCAAAGCGGACGGGAGAACTTAACACGAGTTAGTTCTATTTCAAAAACCTTTGTGGGTGGATTAAAAATATGGTGGGCTTATCTAGCCCTTGTTTTGGATTTTCTGAGTAGCCTTACCCGGTGTTGATAGTCGGTGGATGTGGCCGTTATCAAAATTAAGCATGAAGGTGGAGGTAGCCTCTGCTTTTATTAATTATTGCACAATTAATATCTTTAAAAATACAATTTGGTTAAAATGCTAAGTGATAGGATTTTCTAATATATGTATTCACAAATATTGCTTTATAAATAAAAAAAGGAGCCATTCTTGTTAAACCTTGCATGTATATTATTGCATCTGTTGTGTTGGCTCATGAGCATTGTTGTGATTGTGCTCATCTCGCTATTTCCAAACTCGGCAAGGATCCGGATCCATCAGAGCGTATCAAGGATCGAGTGAAGACCCGAGGAAATGTTGAGCGTAGTTTAGTCCTTAGTAGTTCTAGTCTCACCCAAGTCTAGTGACTCAGTGGTTCTTGTGTTACTTCCTATATTGTTCAAAGTTTTGGATAATATCGTGCAGGTTCCACTCCTTGCACTGTGAGAGATGTGCCTCCTCTTTGCTTGTTGTTGCTTCGCTATCTTTTGTAATGTATTCTTTTAGCATGTTGGTCTTTATTGTAAAAATTGGCGGCGGTCTATATAAACTCGATGTGTAAATTAATGAATGAAATGATTTTAAGCCATGTATGGTTTGATTCACCATTTGTGCTTGTGAAGTGCTATCTACTAATCTGATGGTTGCATAGTGGTTTCATGGAGGTCCGAGTTTACAAAATCGGGTCGACATGTTCCCTTGACAGCAGCGGATCACAATCAACCTTTATAATCTTTTGTCAACTAAATTGGATCATCAGACTAAAGTAAACATTTGCATTTAAAGCTGGATAAGAACTGAAAATGAAACTCAATGCAACATGTCAAGCTTGGATTTATATCACACTGATCGGCGTGCAATGGAGAAAAAACAGTTCGATTCAAATTCCAGAACTTGCCCATTTGGTATAGCTTTGCATTACCAAATATGTAAGCAGGACAAGTTTTTTTAATTAAAAAGACATAATCCAGCACGGAAGCTAACAAAGAAACTTGAGCATGATGCAGTCGAAAAGGACAAAAAAACAGCGGTTGAGGATTGTCTGAAATTTATTTATTTATCAATTATTTTTTACCGTTGGATCAATATTTTATAGATTAGATTGTCTTTTTATAAATAAACAAAAGTACATATAGATGAACCTACAAATACCAAAAATTTTCTAAAATAGACAATAAATAAATCTAGGTGAACACTATAAATACAAAACAAGCAAATTAAAAACAAATAGAATTAAAATTTCAGTAAAATTATGCTAAAATTGCATATCGAGTATGTAATTTCAGACTTAATAATAGATAAAAAAAATTAGGTAGCTGAAAATTAGCAAATCGATAAGAATATACCGATGGATCAAACTATTTGTGATCCAATCAGAATAAACAGTCAATGTAAAGCCTATTAGGGTGTAGTGCGAAAAAATTCACCTAAAACAAGATAACAGGAAAATTTGGGAACTTGGGATACACATGGAAAGAATTGGTCTGCGTTACCTTGGACGAGCAGCAGAGCCCAACTACAAGACGAAGGAGCAGGCGAGGCTGAGGAGAGAACAGGCCGTCATCGCCTAAAAGCTTATCAGTATGACGCACCACCGTCGTATACATGTATGGTGCCGAGGTGGGTAGCGGTCTCCACTCTCCGGTGAGTACATACACTTTGTTTTAGATTTCGGTTTTTGTGGCAATGTGCAACATGAGAGAAGATGAATAGTTAGATATTACGAGGAGGCCATGTGAGTTGATTTAATTAAGAACAACTACAGTTCGGACGTGCTGATGGGAGGTTTCCACCGTGCGTCTCAATGCAACTGCAGGAATACGGTGCAATTTTTTCTCAATCGATTGCAACATACCAAATCCATACATACAACATCAAAAAATCACCACAAATCCATACATACAAAACACACGCAATATTTTTTTTCGAATTGCCTTATTCCGTGAGCAGTATGCAACATTTGTTTCAACGGGCGTATATTTGTTTCAGGGCCACAATATTTTTTCAATGGATGCAACATATCAAAGACATATGCAACATTTTTATGGGTGTAACATATCAAGCAACGGGCTAGGTACTCACAGCGGGCTCGGGAGGAGCGGTGGTGGCGGGTTAGCGGAGGCGCTTCTGTCGGGTGGGGCGTGAGCTGTGGGAGAAGGCCGGCGGTGGCGACCCAGAAGAGCTCGAACAACACGGCAATCAGCGGCGTGCCATGGACCTTGAGGGGCACGGAGAGGGGCGACCCGAGGGGCATGGGGCGCCCGAGGGCTCGTCGGAGATGGCGAGCACGGGCGGCGGTGGCGGCGAAGCGGCGAGTCGGGCTCGGGAGAGTCAGAGGAGGGATGGGGATGAGTGGTATGGAGAGTGGAAGGCTGTGAAGAATGGGAGAGTGGGTGGGTGTTAAGATTGAGTGCCCGCGAGGGAAGGCGTGGGGCGCTGTCGATGAAGAAGCCTCATGTGAGTCTCTCTCCCTCACACCAAGGAGTTGGCCGGAGAGTAAGACCAGTTCTGTGAGAGAGAGAGAGGAGAGAGGAGAGGTGGGTATTTGACCTCTGAGAGATGAAGAAGCGGGAAAGTGAGCAGAAGTTTGGAGCGGTAAGAGCATGGAGAGAGAGAGCAGGTTCTGGGATGCGGATGAAGGATGGGTTGTACCACCAGTGCGTTGTTGAGACCACTTGTAAGAGTGTGGTAAGGCGGCAGTGTGTGTTTCCACCTTCCATCACCTAGTAGTTGATAGGGATAATACCTTTGTGTTGTCTATTGTTTTTACGCTAACCATGGCGGTGGGCGTCGATGAGAAAGAGTGTGTTGTAAAGGAAAGCTCATGGCGCTCTTGAATAGCGACACACTACCACTAATGAGGACATCAACGAAAGCTTCAAGCTACGATCACATTCGCGGCACTCAATCAATGATAGTATTGCGGCCTCACTCTGCGCCTTGAAAGAATGGTGAGCGGCCACCAAACATTGGGCGTGAGTATGATCCGCGATGCGGCCAAGATCTTGAGAGGGAGATGATAATGAAAGGAAAACCGTGATACAGTACGTGTTCTTGACCAAGATGCCACGTCAACAACCGCCCACATCTGGCCGTGCGGTATGGGAGGTAATAATTTTCAGCACCACAATGCTCGTGCTAATGAGGCCCATTTGCTAAAGTTAAATTTACTATACCATCTTTGCGGGTGTTTATAGTGCTAAAATTTATCTAGATTGGGAGATGACAGTTGAACAAAAATTAATGCCCATCTAGTTCTGAAGTGCTTAGAGTCGGACAAGTTACTAGTGAATTTAAAGATTTTGCTATCATTTGGTGGAATCAAGTGGCTAATTTTGGCTTAACACGATACAGGGATAGATTGAAGGTAGCTATGCGTGCTAGATTTATTCCTCCTACTTTTAAGCGTGAAATCGTGAAATTACATGCGTAGACCAAGTGTAAATCGTGATATGAATATTATCAAGAACTACAAATAGGCATGTTGTGTTGTAATGTTGTTGAGGATGAGGAGGATAAGATGGCTCATTTTTATGTTGGGTTAAGGCGTGAGATTCGGGATATAGTTGATTACAAAGACTATAATGATATTAATAGGTTATTCGGCTTGCTTGTTTGGCGAGAAGGAATTGCGGGGTAGACAACAAAGGACTAGGAGCAACTTTGGCGATCACGTCTACATCGAGATCAGCGGCACAACAAGCTAGACAGCCCCCTCATGCTTTTGAGTCTGCTGCCCCCTTTGGAGTAGGGCGCGTTCGGCACACCATCTCCGCCGTCGCGCGTACCCAAGGCGAGCAAATCTACTAGTGTGCGGGCACGGTAGCGAGCTCTTCATCGGTTGGTTCCACAGTCGTATAACGAGGAATTGTGTGCCACCGTTTTAAAGAATGGGCCACTTCATGAGAGATTGCCCAAGTCGTGGCGTACATTCGCGCGAAGGCGGTGGTTACGTAAATACTAGTGATATTGAGGATGAATAAGTTCTTCTAGCTAACCTTGCGGGTAATGATTATGAGCGTGAGGTGATGGCGATGGTGATGAAATTTTGGTGCTGGCTCTGGAGAATTATAGAACTATAATTGTGCGGCAAGTATTAAGCACTCAAAGAGAGCTGAAGAACTATCTTTGAAGGGAGAATGGTGATTGAACCATCGACTCCATTGGTTGAGAAGGAATATGAGGAGATGGGTGCACCTAATTCATCGAGAGAGCCAAAGGTAAAGATCATGATGCTATCATCACTCAAGGTGAGTATGCTTGTGAAGAACTACAATTGTCCACTGTTCATACTATTTTAGAGCAAAATTAGTGGAAAATAATTACGATATGTACATATTTCACGAAGAGAATTAGAACGACATTGATTTTAGTGCATCATGTGATAAACTTGTTGATTTACACAGTAACTTAGGTACACCATGTGATAACATAATTGAATTACTGTCTTGTTTGAAGCGATTCATATGATGAGTCAATCACATATAATAATCATGTAAATGGTTAGACATAAAGAAGTTTTGACTAAAATTTATCCTCTTGATTCTTTATGTTTACATTATGTTGAAGCCACCGATGAAATTGTCACATGCTATGGAGAAAGTTTACGAAATGGCATGTTTGAAATCCTTGTCTAGTCGTACACCTGGATATAAGTTTAATTTGTTGGTTGGAGATTATGGTGTAGACAATCAATTTCATATGTATCGAATATGCACAACTTGTGATCACATAGATGAATCGAAGCTTACTATTTTGAACAACAATTTTGTGTACGAATCTTGTTCATTATGAGAGAGAAAATAAACTTAAGTGATCATCAATGCATATGTGTTCATCTCTTATTACTATCTAGTATTGACAATGCATAATAATGTTGAAGAATGGAATAACTTTCAAATCTTTTCACCCTTGCTAGATGAATTTGCTAACACTCAATTGAAATATGATTATATGGATGAACTTTGTTTGATTAAAGGTTGTAGATTTGCCCATATGTACTACCACACAAGTTTACAACGGATATTTGAATTGTATAAATGTTTCCCTTACATTTGCAAAACTAATTGCAATAATTGTTGTGTGAGAAATTTTATTTTGCTCATTAATATATATGATTATTCTTGGGCTAATAATACAATGAGCTTTATGATCATTTGCTGTTCTATAACATTAATTATGCAACAACGAAGAGCGATTAAAGCAGATGATATATACATATACCATGCATACACCTTAGCTTCTTTGTTACCTATTTTGAGCTTATCAAAAGCGAGGCGACTTTGTTTTCAAGAAGGTGAGGATGATGAGGACATGACCCTATGGATACAACCACATTTGCTATGCTTGCTTCCAATTACAGAGCTCGTACCGTCAACTTATTTATCGAGAATCTAGGATTACGACGGTTCACGAGTCGACGATTCAGCGTGGTCTCGACCACTTCAAAAACCTACGACAGTTTCACGATGCTCGGCGAGCCGAGGACTCATTAGGAGCAATCTCGACCGGAGGCGAGCCGCATTTTCGTTGGACACAATCTATGACGGAGAGATAGCATGGACTCCTCAAGACCACCCGAGGACCCGATCCTACGACCGGTCTTATTGAAGAGGCGTGACATGAATAGTAAATAAGGTGTTGCGTCATAGTTTTAGGTCTAATAGGGCCTTGTAAGCGTGTCAGTCAGTCGAGTTGTGTCACGCCTCTTTCCATGGCGCACAACCTAGGTCAACCTCCTCACGTCCCTCTATATATCTCGATGGCGTCATAGTTTAGGATAGGTTTTCTTTGAATTATTACCTTATGATCTCGCGTACGTTCGGTTGAGAACCCACATTGTGAGCTTCATCTTTATTCGCATACAATGTCGGTTGCATCTTCCACTATCTTGTTTGTGTTCTCGATTCGCATGCGAGAGATAGCCTTCTTGGCGAGTCAACGCATCGGCCGCGGTTGATAACCATCGGAGTAGTGGTATAGTGATTGCGAGGGTTCGATGTTTAGTCGAGCCTTTGGATCATCAACATCGAGATCTCCATCAACTTATTAATACCTTCGGAAGATCGGGCCGAGAGTTCCACAACACCACAGCTATTGGGAAGCCAAGATGTCACCTAAGGATACAACATATGAATAATTTCGGAATAAGATTCAATATGCATCTATCCAAATATCAATAACGGGATAACGAGGTGAAAGCAACCAATACATCGGTGGCGAATAATCAAGAAACTAATCATGGAGCGACATGACATCAAGTTTAAACATTACTTAATATAGTCCATCTCTCATCAGAAATATCAAAGTTGAAACCATTAATGAAATTATCAAGTAATGTTACGTATTGCAGCGTGTTGGTCTACTCCTTCCCAAATCATCAACATCGGGGTGGATCACCTAAATAACATTGAAAGCAAGGGTGAGTGAAACTTCGGCCAAATACCATATTAGAATAATCAATCAAATAGTGGACAAATCAATTCAATTGAATTATGAACAAATCTTGCATCACATACATGATTGAATGGAATGAATACATGAATGGATGGAATGAAAGAATACCTTTGAAGGAATGGACTAATCACGACTTATCTTAGAATTATGGCGGTGTAACACCAGTCGGTGTTCATAAAATTCCGTGTGAAGAGCGTTTCATCTGGTGTCAACGTGGCCCATATTGGAATGGTGGATCACTGCGTACCCGATACAAATTGATGGGTTTTCAAATGCCCATCTTTGGTTGATGGGTCTTTCAAATGCCCATCTTTGGAATTGATGGGTCTTTCAAAATTCCACTCCGTGTGAGCGAATTAAAGCATGTATGAATGGAATGAAGCAAGTAATATGAATGTCATCATCTTTTCTCAATTATCAATTTGAAACATACCAACATCATGAACAAGTGCAAGAACATACACGTATACATTATATGCATTCAATTGAAAACACCACAAGTTAATATCACGATGCTTATGCATCTTGGAATATGAATGTTGAGTAACCGTTGATTGAAAACATGAATCATAGAAATATTAGCATACACACATCATTCATCAATGTAAAGGATTCAATGTACTTGCCTTTACCGCGTTGCGACACGCTAGCAAGCAATGAAGGTGTCCCCACGCGATGCCTCACCGCCTACACAAGTGTTCCCGAAATAACAACGTAGAAATACATTACTACGGTGTTCTACAATATCTCGACTACCCAATATACACGCTGGACCCGAATTGAAAATAAACTATTGACGAGATTTGATTATACGATCAGTGATGCGAGAAAAAGCATATTTAATTATCTGAAATTCAAATGACCCGAAAATTGCCCAATGAATCTTAGCATGCGACACTACAAAACTCTAGTTGGCGGGGTTCTCTGATTCGGTCAGCAGAGGACTAAACAGCGGTTGAAAACACTAACGGATATCTGCGATTTGAAACAGTGGTAAATAAAATAACGTAACTATTATGCGGATCAATGGAGGTGATATTTATCAACAGAAAGATAATTTAAGGGCTACAATAACCTATTTGGGTGGGAGTTCTGAATCTGGCGTAACTAGATCAAAACCGACGAGCAACCGGCGGTCTCTAAAATCTCGACAGAGCGAGTAGTGTGCGGTTAAAAATCATATCTCCTGAACCACAGGGTGGAATCTCGTGATCTCGGTGCCAAAAGCTAAGGAAACCAGGAAAATAACTCTAGGAGGCGAAAACCCGAGATTCGGCCACTAAGTAATTCATAATGGCACAAGAAAAATATGCCAAAACCGTTAGCTGTCCTGACAGTCGCGGTAAAACTACCATATCTCCTAAACCGTAACTCCAAATAAGATGATCTCGGTGCCTAAAAGCTAAGATCAAGGGATACAACTTTTTAGAGGTGGGAAGATCAGAAAACGTCAGAACTTACCCAAATCTGACGAACAAATCTGGCGCCTGACGAGGAGGAGGGTGGCGGCGGTTGGAGAGGGGAGGAGGGTGGCGGCAGGGGAGGAGTGGGGAGAGAGAGGATAGGCTAGGGTTTGGGGATGAGAAAAAACTCCTTGGCTGGCCTCTCATTGGGCCCTCTGGGCTGCGGCCCGAGCCGAGTGTCGGAAGATCGTGAACCCACCGGATTCGGAAATTTCAGTTCTTGTTTGCATTTTCCCTCCCAGTTGTTTTCTAATTGCGTCCGAATCAGGGATATTACATTCTACCCATACTTGAGTTACACCTCGAATCGCACGCCAATCTAAATGTAAGGAAACTACATTTGAGATAAACGGTGATATTCAAGCTTGGTTGCTCGGATACTAAGCAACACTCGAGCACACTGAAGCGATCGTGCCGCATAAGGACCGAAGGCAGTCAGCGATAAGCCAATGTTCTCATTTCTACAACTTTCAAAAGCGAAAATCAACTAGAAATAGAGTCCTCATCGCATCCGCAATGCTAACTCTCACCAAAGGTTAGATTCCAAATTTGACAATCATCTCGAAAACAAATCCATTTGCAAATAGCGGTTTACAAATGAACACCGACAACAAAGGAGAAATCGCGAGCGCCCAAACCAAATACTTGCGGTTTATGCGAATTTGGAAAGAATCAACACGCCAACGCCAACTCAAATTGCGAAAATACAAGTCAACGACACAAAACTCAAGCGAGAATCTAGAAAACGCCTCATTAACCCACGAATCATCCTTTGCCACGGTTCCTCGCTTCTAGGAATAAAATTTCTCTCGAACCTTGAAATTGAATTCTTTGCCTACCACAAGAGCTTAAACCTCTTAGTTAAACATCCTCAAATTATGCTCAAATTGAAATACATCATCACACCATTGTGGAGAGGCTATATTGAATCCACAGAATACTCTAAATAACTTTCGTTCTACTAACCAAAATTGATTTGATAGAAAGGCGTTCAAGCAACAGAGAATAGGTCCCACACAATGACATTACCTCCAATTTCCAAGAACAACAACTCAGAATTCTTAGCATGCGTTCATATACTTCAGAAGGGTTCTATCAATTATCATTCCTTTGCTCAGAGGAAACTCTATTATTCCACTCTCTCACACACATCATTGGTGACCAAGGTCTAGCATGAAAATGCAATGGCAGTTAACCTCAAGACTTCTACTACAAATTGCAATTATAACATATAGAAATCAATGGATTGAATCTACAACATTCCACAATTCTAACATACTCACTTATTGACATCCTCAAAACTTACCCACATAATCTCGTAATCTTATCCAATGCGTTACTCTATAAAATTAATCAAGGTCTCCATACCTTCGATAATCCTCAACCTTTTAACATGAACTGAAGTTACGGAATTTCTCTATACCATAGGTTCTACTCAATCGTAACACTATTAGGACTTACTTGAAGCCAAACATTCTATGAATCATTTTCCTCCAAGTCTGAGATCAAAACCAATTCATTTCTACTACTCCTTCAATAGTTTGGTAGCAAAATCTCACCATTACCAAGCAGTTGCCAATTTATACTTTGCAAAACTTGGCAACATAAAATTATTGATTCCTTTCCAAGAAAATCTGCGAACAAGGGCAATTCGTGAGAAAAAATTGCTCCTCGGCGAGCACGAAACAAAAGAAATAATGTAGTAACGAGGATCTTGGAAAACAAAAGTTGAATTCGGTTGAGGCACACATTCCTCAAAAGAAATAGCAAAGTAACGGTGATAAGAAAAATGACATTAGATTGAAACTCGACATCTCTTGAGTGGAAATAGCAAAAAATTTAGGCATGATTCGATCAACCACGGTTACAAAACTTGATTCAAATTATCAAATGCTTCTCTTGCACTCTTTTCTTTAACACACAACAGGTCCTTGAACTAACAACACTTGCCACAGCAGACAAGGTAAGTTCTTTAGTGAATCCATAGAACTATTTAGAACCAATAAAATTCTTCGACACGCCAAATTTGCTCAGAGCAGTTCATCTACTCATGAAACATGAGATCAAATGATCTCGACTACAAAACTAAAATTTTCGATTCTGATTTCACGGAAAGAAACAAGCGGATTAATTTCATTGAAGAAATCGCGAAAGTTTTCTTTGATTGCAACCTTACTTTGCGAACTCAAACCAAGAGCATTTAAGACCAAATCATGAAACTCTTAGAAGCAATAGGACTTTTCCATACCATTTTATTTAAAATAATTTTAGCTACGAGAATATTCTTGAGCTCCAAGCGATCACGAAAGCGAAACTTGAAGTATTCACATTTAGCGATTTCACGGTGGCGGTCAATTTACTTCAAGTAAGCACCAATCTCACAACTACAATTAGAAAACACCTAGAAAGATTCATGCGAAAAGAGTGGGTCGAGTCTTTCTCAAGAAGAGAGCACATGAAAGCGATTTTACGCCAACTAGAAAAATCATTTACCACTCTTTATACATGACCAGGGAAAAACAATTAGGCGAAGAGTTCAGAAAACATATCAGAAGTCCACGGTTGAGGCACGAGGAGAAATCAAACTTCAAATGAGGAAGATGAATGCGGCTTTGAAAGTTAGAAATTTCAATGACAAGCGCATAAGGTTTCATCAATATGCATGCCAAGAAAATAGGTAGATCTAGTACTTATGTAAGATCGGCAAGTAGATGTTTATGAGAGAACACTCCAACTACTCGAAAAGGAATGAGTTGAGTCAAAAATTTATTCAATGAACTTTGTGAAAGGTAATTCATATTCTCCAAAATACCAAGCGGATAACTTGAGTTACCTTTACCCGGCGGAAAGATAGGACTATCATAAAGAGAATGATATTGTCATTAATAACGTTTACAAATAGTAAAGAGGCTCGTGATCAGCAAGACAAAAAAATTATTTTGAGAAACAAATAGGGACCAATAGAAACCCCTAGCCCAAAATTTTTGTTTGAGTACAACCTCAAACTTAATCACAACACAACACCACCAAAGGTTTTAACACTTTTCTTTAGAAAAGGCGCATTAAACTTCAACAAGCGGAATGATCTAAAAGAAATACATAGAGCCAATGCTTTCTTGTGTCACTTGAACTTGCCAACGAGCTGTCGGGACCCAAATATGCAAATCTGGACCCTACGTGTGTGCACTAGTCGAGGATCCGCTAGTGCACCACGGTGTCAACATCGATGAAATATCACATCCATACAGCGAATATAAGAATAAACAAGTACCTTTAAATAACAAATAGCATTTGGGACCTTCGGTGAGTTTACATTTATTAAGCCATGCAAAGGCGACAATAAAGAAATAAGCTGCGTGAAGCGAAATAAACTCATTGGCTCCCATCAATTTACCACAAGCAGCCCATTGGGATCAAGACCCTAACGATCAACCTTCGTAGAACTCTTCTTCAAAAGCGGCGACTCCTCCTCCAACAGTCGTTTGTTTAGCAAGGTAGTACACACCGTACTCGCAAAAGTCATACCACAGAATGCAATTTATAGATGATGGCTTATTCCAAAGGAATGGATTATGTGGTTATTTTGCGAAATGCACAACATTGCAATTGAATACAAATAATAGATTGAAAGCATAATTCAAAACAAATAGACAATACTAAGTTAACAATTGATTTCCTGAACACACGGTCTAATCAAGTTATTCACACATTACACAAGTTATCTCACTGCAGTAGGCCCTTCAGGATTGTTTGATGAAAATCTACCCCTCGTGTGAAATTCAGAGCATGTCCATAAGGGGCGCGGCTATTGAATAGATTGGTTTAAACTCTGCGAGTTGTACACTTTACCCACATGATACAATCGGTGGAGCGACCTTGACCATAACAAAACCTTTAGAGATTTCATCTCAAACAATGACCTCGATGTGCTTTCTGTGGTCAATTTGTTCACATAGCGCCAGACGACACACCGTTGCCAATATACTCAGGACGAATTGAAAATAAACTATTGCCGATTTCACCGATCATGATGCGAGAAAAAGCATATTTAATTATCTGAAATTCGAAATGACCCGAAACCAGTGCCCAATGAATCTTAAGCACGACACTACAAAACTCTAGTTGGCGGGGTTCTCGATTCGGTCAAAGCAGAGGACTAAACAGCAGTTGAAAACACTAACAGATATCTGCCCGATTTGAGCAGTGGTAAATAAAATAACGTAACTATTATTATGCGGATCAATGGAGGTGATATTTATCAACTTAGAAAGATAATTTAAAGGGCTACAATAACCTATTTGGGTGGGAGTTCTGAATCTGACTGTAACTAGATCAAAACCGACGAGCAACCGCGGTCTCTAAAATCTCGACAGACGAGTAGTGTGCGGTTAAAAATCATATCTCCTGAACCACAGGGTGGAATCTCGTGATCTCGGTGCCAAAAGAAAGCTAAGGAAACCAGGAAAATAACTCTAGGAGCGAAAACCGAGATTCGGCCACTAAGTAATTCATAATGGCCTGACAAGAAAATATGCCAAAACACGTTAGCTGTCCTAGACAGTCGCGGTAAAACTACCATATCTCCTAAACCGTAACTCCAAATAAGATGATCTCGGTGCCTAAAAAGCTAAGATCAAGGGATACAACTTTTTAAGAGGTGGGAAGATCAGAAAACGTACAGAACTTACCCAAATCTGACGAACAAATCTGGCGCCTGACGGGAGGAGGGTGGCGGCGGTTGGAGAGGGAGGAGGGGTGGCGGCTTGGGAGGAGTGGGGAGAGAGAGGGATAGGCTAGGGTTTGGGGATGAGGAAAAAACTCCCTTGGCTGGCCCCTCTCATGGGCCCCTCTGAGGCTCGGCCCGAGCCGAGTTGTCGGAAGATCAGTGAAAACCCCGCGATTCGAAATTTCAGTTCTTGTTTGCATTTTCCCTCCGAGTTGTTTTCTAATTACCGATCGAATCGGGATATTACATTCTACCCCCTTAACGAGTTGACCTCGAATCTGCGCCAATCTAAATGTAAGGAAACTACATTTGGAATGAAACGGTGATATTCCAAGCTTGGAATTGCTCGGATACTAAGCAACACTCGAGCACACTAGGCGATCGTGCCGCATAAGGACCGAGGCAGTCAGCGATAAGCCAATGTTCTCATTTCTACAACTTTCAAAAGCGAAGAAATCAACTAGAAATAGAGGTCCTCATCGCATCCACGCAATGCTAACTCTCCACCAAAGGTTAGATTCCAAATTTGACAATCATCTGAAAACAAATCCATTTTGCAAATAAGCGGTTTACAAATGAACACCACGACAACCAAAGGAGAAATCACTTGAGCGCCCAAACCAAATACTTGCGGTTTATGCGAATTTGGAAAGAATCAACACGCCAACACAGCGCCAACTCAAATTGCGAAAAATACAAGTCAACGACACAAAACTCAAGCGAGAATCTAAGCGCCTCATTAACCCACGAATCATCCTTTGCCACAGTTCCTCGCTTCTAGGAATAAAATTTCTCTCGAACCTTGAAATTGAATTCCTTGCCTACCACAAGAGCTTAAACCTCTTAGTTAAACATCCTCAAATTATGCTCAAATTGAAATACATCATCCACACCATTGTGGAGAGGCTATATTGAATCCACGAATACTCTAAATAACTCGTTCTACTAACCAAAATTGATTTGATAGAAGGCGTTCAAAGCAACCAGAATAGGTCCCACACAATGACATTACCTCCAATTTCCAAGAACAACAACTCGAATTCTTAGCACTGCGTTCATATACTTCATCGAAGGGTTCTATCAATTATCATTCCTTTGCTCGAAACTCTATTATTCCACTCTCTACACACAATCATTGAGTGACCAAGGTCTAGCATGAAAATGCAATGGCAGTTAACCTCCAAGACTTCTACTACAAATTGCAATTATAACATATAGGAAATCAATGGATTGAATCTACAACATTCCCACAATTCTAACATACTCACTTATTGACATCCTCAAAACTTACCCACATAATCTACTTAATCTTATCCAATTGCGTTACTCTATAAAATTAATCAAGGTCTCCATACCTTCGATAATCCTCAACCTTTTAACATGAAGCTGAAGTTACGGAATTTCTCTATACCATAGGTTCTACTCAATCGTAACACTATTAGGACTTACTTGAAGCCAAACATTCTATGTGAATCATTTTCCCTCCAAGAGTGCAGATCAAAACCAATTCATTTTCTACTACTCCTTCAATAGTTTGGTAGCAAAATCTCACCATTACCAAGCAGTTGCCAATTTATACTTTGCAAAACTTGGCAACATAAAATTGTTGATTCCTTTCCAAAGAAAGCTGCGAACAAGGGCGAATTTCGTCACCGAGAAAAAAATTGCTCCTCACGTGAGCACGAAACCAAAGAAATAATGTAGTAACGAGGATCTTGGAAAAACAAAAGTTGAATTCACGGTTGAGGCACACATTCCTCAAAAGAAATAGCAAGTAACGTAGATAAGAAAAATGACATTCCGATTGAAACTCGACATCTCTTGAGTGGAAATAGCAAAAAATTTAGGCATGATTCGATCAACCACAGGTTACAAAACTTGATTCAAATTATCAAATGCTTCTCTTGCACTCTTTTCTTTAACACAACAACAGGTCCTTGAACTAACAACACTTGCCACAACGAACAAGGTAAGTTCTTTAGTCGAATCCATAGAACTATTTAAGAACCAATAAAATTCTTCGACACGCCAAATTTGCTCGGAACAGTTCATCTACTCATGAAACATGAGATCCAAATGATCTCAGCTACAAAACTCGAAACATTTTGATTCTGAGTTTCACGGAAAGCAAGCGGATTAATTTCCTATTGAAGAAATCAACGAAAGTTTTCTTTGATTGCAACCTTACTTTGCGAACTCAAACCAAAGAGCATTTAAGACCAAATCGCATGAAACTCTTAAGAAGCAATAGGACTTTTCCATACACCATTTTATTTAAAATAATTTTAGCTACCAGAATATTCTTGAGCTCCAAACGATCACAGAAACGAAACTTGAAGTATTCACATTTAAGCGATTTCACCAGTGGCGGTCAATTTACTTCAAGTATTAACACCAATCTCACAACTACAATTAGAAAACACCTAGAAAGATTCATGCGAAAAGAGTGGGTCGAGTCTTTCTCAAGAGAAGAGGCACATGAAAACGATTTTCGCCAACTAGAAAAATCATTTACCACTCGCACTATACATGACCAAGGGGAAAAACAATTAGGCGAAGAGTTCCGAAAACATATCTGAAGTCCACAGTTGAGGCACGAGGAGAAAATCAAACTTCAAATGAGAAGATGGTACTGGCTTTGAAAGTTAGAAATTTCAATGCGGCAAACGCATAAGGTTTCATCAATATTAGCATGCCAAGAAAATAGGTAGATCTAGTACTTATGTAAGATCAGCAAGTAGATGTTTATGAGGAGAACACTCCAACTACTCGAAAAGGAATGAGTTGAGTCAAAAATTTATTCAATGAACTTTGTGAAAGGTAATTCATATTCTCCAAAATACCAAACGGATAACCAGGTTACCTTTACGGCGGAAAGATAGGACTATCATAAAGAGAATGATATTGTCATTAATAACGTTTACAAATAGTAAAGAAGCTCGTGATCGACAAGACAAAAAAATTATTTTGAGAAACAAATAGGGACCAATAGAAACCCCTAGCCCAAAATTTTTGTTTGAGTACAACCTCAGACTTAATCACAACACAACACCACCAAAGGGTTTTAACACTTTTCTTTAGAAAAGAGGCGCATTAAACTTCAACAAGCGGAATGATCTAAAAGAAATACATAGAGCCAATGCTTTCTTGTGTCAACGAACTTTAGCAAAGCTCGGGACCCAAATATGCAAATCTGGACCCTCTGTGTATTACGCACTAGTCGAGGATCCGCTAGTGCACCAGTGTCAACATCGATGAAATATCACATCCATACAACGAATATAAGAATAAACAAGTACCTTTAAATAACAAATAAGCTGTTGGGACCTTACGGTCGAGTTTTACATTTATTAAGCCATGCAAAGGTGACAATAAAGAAATAAGCTGTGAAGCGAAATAAACTCGGTGGCTCCCATCAATTTACCACAAGCAACGATTGGGATCAAGACCCTAACGATCAACCTTCGTAGAACTCTTCTTCAAAAGCGGTGACGACTCCTCCATACATCGATTTGTTTAGCAAGTGAGTACACACGTACTCATAAGTCATACCACGAATGCAATTTATAGATGATGGCTTATTCCAAAGGAATGGATTATGTGGTTATTTTGCGAAATGCAACATTTGCAATTGAATACAAATAATAGATTGAAAGCATAATTCAAAACAAATAGACAATACTAAGTTAACAATTGATTTCACAAAGAACACAGTCTAATCAAGTTATTCACACATTGCACAAGTTATCTCACACGTAGGCCCTTCCGATTGTTTGATGAAAATCTACCCTCGTGTGAAATTCGAGCATGTCCATAACCGAGGAGCGGCTATTCGAATAGATTGGTTTAAACTCTGCGAGGTGTACACTTTACCCACATGATACAATCGGTGGAGCGCACTGACCATAACAAAACCTTTCGAGATTTCATCTCAAACAATGACACTCGATGTGCTTTCTGCGTCCAATTTGTTCACATAGCACTTGGAGCGACACACACCGTTGGACGGGGATGCGTGAACCGATCCGCGATGTGACCCAAACATAGCGGTACACACCTCCAGCCCATCACACAGCTTAAATACAACCTGAGTTGTCAATGTCAAGACTCCATAACTTACTAAGTTAGGCACATCCTATACTAGGCATGTGGTCGTACAGTAAGGCCCAGTTCAATGGCGCACAAAGTTAAGTCCTTAATTGATCAAGGCAAGACTTCGATTTTCCCAAATCACAAAGTTTATAGCACACAGCTCCACCGTTCACGAGATCCACCACTTGCCTCGGTCTAAATCTTTTCCCACCTGTTGATTAAGTGCAACACATGCCATCAACGAGTAACAGCACACACAGTTTCATCACACAGTTCTATAATCACTTAGTCAAGTTTATAATTACGACTCAGATGAAATGATGACTCGTGGCATGGCTAAGCAGTCTAATCGTATCTAACCAACCCACGTTGGTGCTATGATAATACCAACTAATAATGAACCAACCTAGGGTGACAAAAGATCATGACATACAGTAGACAAGGTGGATATAACAAATTGGATTAATAACTATCCCAAAAGCATTTAAATAAATACTTGAAATAGAATGCAATACATTGAAACAAAGTATTTTGAAAATTGGGTTCAATATGATCAAAGGTATAACTTGCCTTGGAATAGGTCTAGATATTGGTCTTGGTCTTGAGGTGCTCCTTCTTACGTAAAATTCCCGAGTATCGGCGTCTACTCGCAAGCGAGATAAAAGAAACAAAACAAATAAATAACAGAGGCAAAACAACTCCAAAAATTCAAATAAAATTCATCCTTAAATAGATCTTAATTTTTTTATGAATTTACAAATTTGAATGGGCTCAATCGGAGTTCGGATGCAAAAGATATGGGCTTTGGAAGATTGGAAAATCAAATAAAACCTAATTTGGATTTTATCGAATTTCCGAATTATTTTATAAAGAAAAATCGAATTATTCGCAATACTTGCGTCGGTAGGAAAAAGAAATAATTAAAACCCGTCTTGCGAGTGGGCCCTTACCGTTAGTCTCGGGGTTCACGATGGACCGAGTGCCGAGCAGGAAAGATCTGCGCGGTGGACGAGACCCGCGTCTGCGTGTCTTTGAGTCTTGTCTGGCGCCACGCGTGCCACAGCCGACCGAGTCTTGGCGGTGGCGACAAGGCGCGTGGCGCTCGGGACCCGATAGTCACCGGAGCGGCGACTTCGCCGGCGATGAGTGGTGCCATCGTGTAGAGGGTTATTGCGCACATATGGCCTTGGTTTGAGCACTGAGGTTGCGGAGATGGCCGTGGCGAGAAGCGGCGAACTTCGGGTTTTGTCGGACGGGCGCTCGGCGATGCTCCGGCGCGAAGAGTGCGCCGAGGTAGCTGAGACTTGCGATCACGAGTGCGGTCGGCGAGGCAAGAGCGGCGAGCGGCTGCGCAATTCACCGGAGAAAAGTTCGAGAAAACCCTAAAGCTTGAAATCGGCGGCGCTAGAGGCGATCAGGCGGCGAGTGGCGGCTTTGGGTTGTGGAGATCGAGCGGTGCTAAGGGGTACTTATAGGCTCGGAGGCGAGATTTGAAACCCCAAATCGGGTCGAAAGCGGCCGGTTTTTGAATTCCATGATTCTCGGAGATTGAAACCGATTCGGGGTTCGATTTGGTTTGGACGGATAAGAAATAGCAGGAACACGATTTGGTGGGTCGGCACAAGAAGATCGGGCGAGTCCCGTTTTACGCTGTGAGCCGAGTTACGGCAATGGCGGCGGAGCGCGCGAGGAGAAGAAGCTCCGGAGAGGCGACTTCGGCGGCCGGCCAGTCGGCGAGGCGAGGAAGCGCTGCGGCGGCAGCCGGCGATGGCGATCAACGGGGGAGTGGCGGCGCGAGGAAAGCGAGCTGCAGTGGAATAGTGTTGGGCTTGCCCAAGCATTCGAAGATTTTCTTTGATTTTCTCTTTAAATAAATCCGAAAATACAAATAGCAATTAGAAAATAGCAAATGACTTTGGAAAAATCCCAGAAAATTCTATAAAATATATCCAAGCATAAAGAATCTGAATAAAATAATTTTGGCAATTGTTGGTGTTGGGATTAAGCACATTAAATCAATTTGTCCTTAAAGTCTATATTAAGCTTTTAAATTAATATTCAAATAAATCCAAATGGTGAATTTTCTTACTACCATTATTGAAAAGATTTTTAAAGCTCTGAAAATTGGGATGTTACAAAAACTCTCATTATTCAAACTATCAAACGAGTAAATGAGTCGTTTTTTTTCAATAAGAAAGACGGAACAACCATGGAGATAGCAATATTGCCAATTGTCGAAGATCACTAGTGGTAAAAGCAACTCAACAATTAAAAATAATAGTATTTTGAGGGAACCATTAAAGACCCAATGAAACTCATCTATCATGCATCATGAACCCAAGAGAAATTTATCAACCGCCACCGGACGAGAGCTTGTCAAATTCGAATTCAATGAAGAGACGACTTTCTAAAGTAATCCACAAGAAATATGCAAGGCCAATGCACACTTAATAAAGAACTTTGCAAAAGAAATCTTCCAACGCTGAAATTCCAAGCGAGCGAATGAGTTAAATTTCCCAACAGGAAAAGCAGTCTTTGTGAAAAGATAAATCTTGTAATGGAACTATGCCCACGTGGAGCGAAATTTTCACAAGAATCAAAAGAACCCTAACTGGTTCAAAGAACGGTCAGAAACCTACGGGAGCTTGCTATTTCATTAAAACTCCAAATTCAAAAGAAATTCATGAGCGCGAAACTACAACCGAGAAACCGGATACGGTTCTAGAAAGGCGACAAGTTCATCAATGAGCTCATGCTCAACACGAGCTATGGAGCAGGGGTAAGAACTTCTTTACTCTCATACCACGAACAGTGGTGTAGCCTGGCAAAACCGAGGACAACAACCACGAACTCAACTACTCAACGTCTGCTACGATACACATAACTAATGCAATCAATTATGAATATATAGTATCATCTCATGGCAATCATAGAATAATTCATAGATATAGGATACCACATCATGTCACAGATTAACAACATGAGAGATAGTACAGAAACAATTCTACACAGTACTACATAATGAACCAAATCATTAGAAATGCGGAAGCAATGGATTTCCCAAACCCCACCTACTGTGCACAGTGTGTCATTTTAATACTTTTCTACTAACCACGGACCTAAAGCCCGCTCTGATACCAACTGTAACACCCTGGCTATTCGGAAGCCAAGATGCCACCTAAGGATACAACATATGAATAATTTACGGAATAAGATTCAATATGTATCTATCCAAATATCAATAACAGGATAACAGGTGAAAGCAGCCAATACATCAGTGGCGAATAATCAAGAAACTAATCATGGAATGACATGACATGAAGTTTAAACATTACTTATCTGATCCATCTCTCATCAAGGAATATCAAAGTTGAAACCATTAATGAAATTATCAAGTAATATTACGTGCAACGTGTTGGTCTACTCCCTTCCCAAAATCATCAACATCAGGGTGGATCACCTAAATAACATTGAAAGCAAGGGTGAGTCGAAACTCAGCAAGTACCATATTAGAATAATCAATCAAATAGTGGACAAATCAATTCAATTGAATTATGAACAAATCTTGCATCACATACATGATTGAATGGAATGAATACATGAATGGATGGAATAAAAGAATGCACTGAAGGAATGGACTAATCACAGCTTATACCGGTATAGCGAGTGTAACACCGTCGGTGTTCACTTAAAGTTACCGTATGAAGAAGCGTTTCATACGGTGTCCAACGTGGCCCACATTGGAATGGTGGATCACACGTACCCATTCTGGAAATGATGGGTTTTCAAATGCCCATCTTGGATCTGAATCTAACGTAACTAGACCAAAACGACGAGCAACGCAGGTCTCCAAAATCTCTCGAGAGAGTAGTGTGCGGTTCAAATTTCATATCTCCTAAACCACAGGGTGGAATCTTGTGATCTAGGTGCCAAAAGAAAGCTAAGGAAACCAGGAACATAACTCTAGGAGACAAAAACACGAGATTCGGCCTCTTAGTAATTCATAATGGCCTGACAAGAAATTCTGCCAAAACACGTCAGCTGTCCTAGACAGTCGCGGTAAAACTACCATATCTCCTAAACCGTAACTCCAAATAAGATGATCTCGGTGCCTAAAGAAAGCTAAGATCAAGGGCTACAACTTTCTAAGAGGTGGGAAGATCAGAAAATGTACGGAACTTACCCAAATCTTACAAACAAATCTGGCGCACGAGAGAGGAGGGTGGCGGCGGTTGGAGAGGGAGGAGGGGTGGCGGCTTGGGGAGGGAGTGGGAGAGAGAGGGATAGGCTAGGGTTTGGGGATGAGGAAAAACCCCCTTGGCTGGCCCCTCTCATGGGCCCCTCTGGCTGTGGCCCAGCCAGTTGTCGGAAGATCTGAAAACCCCGCCAATTCAGGAAATTTCAGTTCTTGTTTGCATTTTCCTTCCCCAGCTGTTTTTCTAATTACCCGATCCGAATCCGGGGTATTACACCACCGCTTAGCGCTAGCGTAGCGTCGTTTCCATCTATATCTCCAGCCTCTACCACCACCTAGTGGGCTCGCCGTCGAGAGGGGAACCCATTTTCCCATCCCCGAGCCAAGTCGCTACTGTGCATCGTCGGCAAGCTTGCCATGGCACTTGGTCGCACGCGGCTCTGCTCCCTTCTCTTCTCTCTCGCTAACAGTGGGCCCACTTGGGATGGGTATTAGCTTAACACTAATGACAGTGGTTAGGTTAAACCAATCAATGACATGTGGGACCAGCTAAAAACTTAATAAAAATCTAATTTAAAACATGTTTAGTATGAGTCACTGTTATGTGGGACCACACACTATTCTCCGTTTTAAAACACGTTTTAAAACCTGAGACACTGATATGTGGACTCCAGCCATTTGTTAAATAAAATAAAAAAAAGGTTTAATCATTAGTTAATAAATAAAGAGTCTATGACATGTGGGGCTGTCTCAATTTTTATAAATAAAATTAAGAAAACAAAAAATTTGAGTAATTAACATGTAGGCCCCACATGTAAGTAAACAATTTTCAGAAAAATGTAAACATAGAAAAGTCTCTTTCAGATAAGAGAAAAATTCGCTTTCTTTGTTGGAAAATGTAAACCTCAGAAGAACTCTTAGGAAAATATGCTTTCTCTGTTAGAAAACGTAAACCTCAGAAAATATGCTTTCGACGTCACCCTTTTCTTATTTTCTAGAATTTTCAAACCGAAGTAAATTAAAATGTTAATAACTTTTGCATACAGACTCTAATTTGAATTAATATTTTTTTCTAAATTCATCTAAAATCATGGTCTATCTGAATATGCAAAAAAATATTTTGTTTTTGTTGCTTTTGAAATTATTTTTCTACATTTAATTTGCCATCGGTTCTTTTGAATAGACGTCGATGCTTCGAACGAAATCTACAACAATCCGCCATCATCATACTCTAAGATACCAGATAAAGTCAAGTGCCTCCGTTGGCCATGGTGATCCTACTTTAATTATTGTACATCATTTTGCAAAACTCTATTATACATGTGTGTATGTTTGCTTAAAATTACTATATTTAGGGATAATGCAGTTATATTCCTATTCATCGTATGATCCTCCTTGGTATCCTTACTTGTAGCCAATAAGTTATGGTTTAGGAAATAGATGATGTCGATTTGGGTATTTCAAGTGCGAATATTGCACAAATACTTAGCCGGGTTCTAGATTTACTAAAATTGGAAATTGAATGAAATATTGAACTTGAATTTGTGAGATTTTGAAATGATGGTTTAGAGGGTTTACTTCTGTTATTTTTATAAAAATAAAAGTGAAAAACTTAGTTTGAAATGCGGACGAGTTATATTATATTCGAGAAGTGTGAGAGGTGTATCCCACAAGTAGCTGGGAGTCCTCGTCAGAGTCAATTAAGGACCGAGCATGGTGCTCCTAATCTAAGCCTAAGCGTACAACCACATGTGCTGGTATGGGACAACCTTAGCTAATTAAGTGATTGAAGACTAGCCTTGCATATTGGTAGACCGCAGTAGTGCGAGCATGACCGGGTAGGCATGTTCGAAGGGCTCCCTTCACCACGGTATAGGGAACGAATCTTGCCGACACAACGGTTAATGTCTCACTTGGACGGGAGATACCCAAGATCGAAGTGAGAGGGTTTTCACTGCGGGGCTAGTGCAAGGCTAGGACTAGGTGATGTAAATACTTCGTTACGTGCTCTAGACTGCTTACTAAAATATCGTCAGCGGTGGCATCGACAGATGCCGAACAAACTAGAGAATTTGTATACTATGAGTAAAGTTTTACATCTCTGTAGAGTGTAAATCTTTTTAAATAATCGTGCTCACGGTCATGAGCGTACTTAGTGCAATCCATCGGGTATAGTCTCTACTTTTGTAAAAACAGTCTTATCAGGAAATGTTGGGAATGATCTTTTGGTGTTGTTAAAGATGAGTGCCATGTATATGCCTGAGAATAAGATGTTGATCACAACCAATGAGGGTTGTGATTTATTATTTATCAAGTTGCTTGTTGTTCTTTATCCACATAACTGCTCTTTAAACTTCCGTTGTAAAATATTATGTATTAATATTGTAAATAAAATTTGCTTAATGCTAAAAACAACTTGTAGCATAAAGCCTCGTCCCTTGTTAGCCATGCATATATGTAAATTTTGTGATACACTACAAGTCTTGTTGAGTACGCAATGTACTCAATCTTGCTTAAATTATTATTCAGATTTTGAGGATGAGCCTATGTCACACAACACGTTCTTTGCACCCGTACAAGGGTTGGTGATGGGTCTTACTAGGACTTGTTCTTGTCGGTTGCTGAGGGTTGGAATGTCATACCTGGACTTTTGGACTTTATATATTATGCTTCACTGTTTAATTTGCTACTCGATACTTGTCACTTTATTTGGTGGTCAAGCGTGTACTATACTCTCGTGATGTAATCGTTTAAGTTAAGTACCATATTTGTTTCATATTGTATGTATATTATGTATGGATGTGTATGCTAATGTTATCGATGTGTGTACTAGCCACTGGTCATGGGAATAGTACGATACACACACGAGGGTTTCGGGTATTCCACACCCGGGGTCCGACATCCGTGAAGTTCACCACACTCCCGGTGCATGAACACGTCCTGGCGGTCGACCGCCACTTGGCGGTCGGACCTGAACAAACTCTAGAAAACACCCTCTTTGGACTTTTCGGCAAAACTCTATCTAGTTCATGTCTAGTCTCCATTTTAAATGGGACTTAGTGCAAACAGACCCTCAGACACTCCCACACAATTGTTTGGTGCACAATCCTCATGTCGGACCGGTTTCGTAACTGAATCCTCTGTGAAACCATGTACTACTCCTGGATCGATGGTAGTACTCACGGTACATTCTTGTATCATCTCATACAAGCGGAAATAAGACCAACACATATATTCAGACGAGTCGGGTAACATAGACCGCGTCGGGTCGAGTTTTTCTGAAGGGCGTCGAGCAAATATATTACATCACAAAAGATCGTGTCTCTGCGGAAGCAAAGGGGATGGTGCACATTTCACCAGAGCGTGCCAAGGGTGTTTTGTGTATGACTAATATTATCAAGAGCCGGATAATATTAGTTATACACAAGTACCAACAAGTCTACTAGGCTGGGTGAGATTTAAACTACAGAACTAGACTACTCCTCATGCATCCTTGTCCATCGGCACGGATCCTCATAATATGCATAGTCTCCTTGGTCGGATCATCGAAGAGTTTTGGGGAGAGCGAGGTGAGCACAACTACGTGCTCATGCACACCACAGATGCAATAATATTCATGCAGTTTAACAAGGAAGGCTCGGGTTCTTTTATTTGCGTAAGCGGTATTTATAAATCTGAGATATTAGAAAATCCTGTCACTTAGCATTTGGACCAAATTTGCATTTTAAAGAGATTAATTGTGCAATAATTGATAGATGAGGTTCCTCCATCGGAAACTCTGTCTCATGCTTCTTTTCTTTGGTGGTCATACCCACCTATTACCATCAGGGCAAGAATACCGGAAAAACCAATCAAGGGCTAGGTGAGCCCGCACATTTTCATCCCACCCATGCAGTTTTGAAATAGAACTATATCTTGCAAGTTCTTTTGCCGCCCTTGGCAGTAGGCCAGTATTGACGATTTTATTCTCTGCAGATTGTACATCTTTACCCACAGAGATAATCGACTTGATATGTACACACGTTTCGTAGACATGTGAATCAGGGAGATTACCACAAGGCCTTTCAAGGCATCCTCGATATTCTTTGCCGCTAAGGTTTCACTGGCGGGGTGTGTCCGTGGGACCGACAACGCTACGCCGAGACCCCTCTTGCGCCATGCAACTTACGCGAGGTCCGTAAGTTACATTCCCCAATCGTAGCCTCTTGGGCTCACGGTATTGAGAGCCCCTCGATGGTGCGGCTCGTGCGGTGAACACCAATTAGTTAGCAGTCGACACCATTATAGACTTGTGGTTCTTGTTTTACAATAAGAGGTCATCACGGATTAAGTCCTTAAGGTTATCAGGCGGTTCTTACCACATACCTAACGTTCTCGTGCAGCGGCACCACCATTCTCTCCATCCGCCCGGATGGGTATTAGCGATTTTAGAGTTTTGGAGAGGTATAAAATAAATTATCCAACCAACTCAGTCATTCTCCCCAATGAGCCCAAAACAATTTTATGATAAAGGATGGTGATTTGGGGTAGATAATACCGTACTTAAACAAGTCTAGCATGGCATTTAAGTCGACCTATAACTAGTATGTTACGGATATTTACTAGGGTGACATGGATACTAGGAGTTCAACTTTCAAGGAATGGCATATTAATTTATTATTCCACAAGTAGGCATTGTAACTACCTTAGATTGTTTGACATATGTTTGCATAAAAATTAAAGCATGCAATTTGATACTTTAACGAGAATATAATTTGCATAAAGTGTGGGATCAATATGATCAAAGTGTTGACTCGCCTTGGATATAGGTAGAGGGTCTAGGTCTCCTTGAGTGGTCAGAGGTGGGGTCTTCCTTCTTGAACCCTACTCGAGCGATGTCTGGAAAAGACACAAAAGAAAGAGAGCAAATAAATACATAACACCAAGCAAATGAACTCCAAATTAAACAAGACCAGTGCCATTAGCAAGATCTTGATTTTAGAAAATTTTAGGAAAAGATTCATAATTTTTGGAGTTATAATGAGAGAGTTATGGATTTTGAAGTTTTAAACAGGTTTTATAATAGAAAAGAAGAATTCTTTGGTTTAATCTGGAGGCGACACGTGTCGGGCGTACGCAGGCGCGGTGCCGCGCGCTGTGGCGTGGCGAAGGCCAACCAGCGTCTTGCAGAGTCCTGATTCCAGGTTCCGGAATAGTACTCGGGCCCACATGTCGATCAAAGAAACCAAAGCAGCGTTAACCCTTGCCATTCTTGCGGCGGGTCCACCGTCGGTGATACAAGTTGACACTTAGGGCTAATTAAGCCGAGATTAACGATTAAGCGGCCGATGTCGCCGGCAATAACGCTCTGATTCGGCCTCGTCCGAACAGCGGGGCGGAGGAGAAGCGGCGCGGCTTGTCGCCGCGGAGGAGAGCGCGCCGGGGTTGCCAAAATGGGTTCCCCTCGGTGGCGGTCCCGGTGGTGGTGGCGGCAGCCGGAGTTCGGCCGGAGCGGCCGGCCGTGGAGCGGCGGAGCTCGGCCGGAGGTGGGGAAGAGGTGAGGCTGCACTTAGCGAGATCGGGAGGCACGGGTCGGCGAGGTCCTCCTCGGCTTACAGCCAACAATGGCGGCGGGCTGGCCGGTCTTGAGGAGATCGCGGTGGAGTGGGGGCGGCGGGAGTGGAGAAGATGGGCCGATCCGAGCTCGGTGGTCGGAGGCCGGGCTCGGGAAGTGCTCTGGGAGGTGGTGGCGCCCGGTGGCAGGGTGGCGGCGCAGGGCTCGCCGGAGGAGGGACCGGTGGTGGAGTGGCTCGGTGAAAGGGAAGACTCGGCAATTGCAATGGTGCTTACACAGGAGCAAGGGGCGGAGCGGAGAGGTAGAAAGAGTGCCTAGGGTTCTTATAGGCGAAAAGGCGGGGTTGAGAGGAGAGAGGCGGGCAAGGCGGGGTCTCGAGGCGCTCGGTATGGCCTCCTTCGTGCGTCCGGGCAGGTGAGGCGGCATGGCGTCGCGAGGATGGAACAGGGAGGCGATGGGGTGATGTTGGCGCGCGGAGAGAGAGGTTGAGCGGCGAGTGGGAAAATGGCTCGGGAGAGAGATTGAGTGAGGCCGGTGGTAGTTACAGGAAGAAGAAGAGCGGCGAACCAGTGAAAAGCAGGCGGGCGAAGGTGTAGGCGAGTGGGGCGGCACGCTAAGGAGAGAATGGTGAGCCAAGGGAGGAAGGAGGTTTAGTTGGATTGGGTTTAGGCCCCAAAACCGAAAAGAGTAGCTCTGACGCAATTGAAAATTTGAAAATGCCAAAACATTTGAAACACAAACTCGAGTTTGAAAGCAACTCACAAACTTTTGAAAATACCGCGGATTGAGCTGCGAATCAAAAGCAGAAGACGAAAGGTAGATACTATTCACCGTTCGAAAAACGGGGTGTTACACCTCAAAAGCTCACTTGAGCTCACATCGTCGGTCTGACCGCCACCCTTGTGTCCAGAGGTGGCGGTCGGTAACGCGGCGATCGATCGCCCGACTTTGAGGCAACGGCGATGTGAGCTCGTGTGCTGGGACAACGGTTTGTAGTCCCCATCCGCCAAATCCGATCAAAAATCAAGGAAAAAAAATCTTATTCATCCACACTATTTTGCTAGTCACTTAAGGGAAAATCTATAATGTTGTACCAAATAATTTAGAATTACATATCAGCCTGTAGGCACATTTGATTTGCCCCCAACGCTGCTTAATTTCTGACAAGTTGTTGCAACTATAAAAAAATAAATCATGTGTTGGGCTTGAACCTTGCACTGGTACGTCATCTTCCTCCGGAGAGATCAACCGATATTGTGCCGAAGCTTGTCTCCTGCGGAGAAGACACGACAATGTTGGGCTCCGAACCTCCGTTGGGCATGATGTGCGCCAGTGTCTCCTCTAGGAACGGTACATTGCCATCAAGATACTGCATGACTTGTCGCATACTAGGCCTTGCGCTGGGCAACGAATGCGAGCATAGCAACCCTAGCTTCAGTGCTAGGCACGCCTCCTCAACACTGTAGTCATTCTGAAACCTCTTGTCTACCACGCTAGTAAGTGTGCCCTTGCGCCAATGCTCAAGCACCCAATCAACCAACATGACTGGGCAATCTTGCTCTTCGTTTTGCTCGATGGGTCTTCGTCCACAGGTGACCTCGAGAAGGAACACGCCAAAGGCAAAAACGTCGGTGAGCGGATGCCCTACCCATGCGTGCCAGCTCGGGAGCTATGTACCCCATGGTGCCAACCACATGCGTGGTTTGTGGGTCAGTGCCATGGTCATACAGCCTTGCGAGGCCAAAGTCGCCCAGCCGCCCGTTCATCTCACCATCGAGAAGCACATTGCTTGCCTTGATGTCTCGGTGGATGACGACTTTCTCCCAATCCCCGTGGAGGTAGATTAGGCCAGATGCGACACCTTTGATGATGCGGAATCTTTGGGGCCAACCCAAAGCTTGTTTGTTATGGTGATAGTGCAAGTACTTGTCGAGGCTACCGTTCGGCATATGGTCATAGACCAGCAGGAGCTCTCCTTGCGTCGACAGTATCCAAGCAGTTGCACGATATTCTTGTGGCGTAGGCGGCCAATGCTGACAACCTCGGCAATGAACTCCCTCATGCCTTGCCTTGACTCATGTGACACCCTCTTCACTGCAACCTCCGATTTCGATTTCCGAAGCACTCCCTTGTACACCCTCCCAAAACCTCCAATGCCAAGCAGGTTCTTGTTCTTGAACCCTTCGGTAGCATGGAACAAATCCTTGTACGAGAAGCGGTGAGGCCCGAACTCAACCTCCCAATCTTCACGTAGCTCGGCATACCTCAGATGGCGCCATCTAAGTACGAATACGACACTACCAATAACAAGGACGAAAGTTGCAGTACCTATCGGCAGGATGATCTCCAAGAGCTTGGATTGAGGCTTTGGGCCTAAGCGAGGCAACTTTGGCAGCTTGTTGACATCAATGGCTGGAGCCGGTTGATTCATACCGAAACTCCAACCAAGCACGTAGTGATGTGAGTCAAGAATGCCGGTTGAGGATGAGAAGCCAACATATGATTGATCCTTGAGAACTCCTGAGAGGTCATGGGTGGCAGAGAGCAATGGCCTCTTGGGCTTGGCCATCTCAAGAGGAGCCAAGGTCACACTGATCAGCTTGCTCTCTCCATCGTAGTTCACCCATACTTGCATTGCCTCAAAGGAAGCCAGGGTTAAGTTACGGAAGGTACCATTATTGTCGTCGTAGTAGCCGGCGTTGCATGACTTCACCGACCTGAGATCATTGATGTCGATGCCGACATGGTTGTCGTTGATGTCCAACATGTCGTTGCTCTGGACAGTGTCGAGCTCGACGGCGAAGATGTGGTTGCTCGCGTTGCCGTTGTTTTCTTGCTGAAGAGGCCGAGGAACTGGTTGGAGAACGCGTCGGAGAGGTTCTTGGTCGGGGAGACGAAGAAGGCGAGCCCATGCGCGCTCACGCCGGGAGCGATGGGGCGTATGGCGAAAATGAAGGAAGCGGAGAAGGATTGCACCGTGCCATTGAGAGACTCGCGGAAGCGGAGCGGTGTCGGGTGGAACGCGTGGCCTTTGAGCTGGGCTGTTCCGTTGGTCAGATGGAGGAGGCCGTTCGGCTGTACCGTTGCCAAGCCGTCAACAACGATGCCGGTGCCATCGAAGCCGGAGTAGATGAATCGGTGGTCGTCACCACTGGCACCGAGGAATGCAAGGTTAAGGGCAAGGAAAATGAGGAATTTTGAGGCTATGATCTTGATCTCAGGCATATTGTTGCTTAGGATCGATGAAACTGGAGCTTACTATTGAAATATGGATGTATGCAACTGGAGTTAAGAGAGAATGGAGTATTTAAATAGCAGCTATTGTCCACGCGCGGTGGTTTGCTTTTGCGTACTTAATTGCAAGAATGAAGTAGTTCGTGGGTCAAGCATTGGTTGTCTGCAGTTGCACTCCACTAATTGACGTATGAGCTTCATAAAAAGTCAGTAGAATATTCCGTCTATAAAAAGTCAGCTGAATATGGAAGTTTCCTCCTGTTCAGTTCTGAACATGAGTTGTCTGAAACTGATTGGCCATCATGAGTGCGACAGATTGGCGAGTATGCATGCGTTAGTTCAGTCCTTTCAAAATCAGAACAACCCTGGTCGATCATTTGTCCCTGTCAAACTTTTACCCAACGTATGGCGGCTACTGGATCAAAAGTTGAATTAGCATCATTTCAGAAAAGAAAAGGATTATCATCAGACAGCCAACTTACTAATTACTTGATTAAGTTTTTATTTTTAAAAGATGCTATAGGAAGTTTCAGGACATATGTTAAACTATTAGTAAATTTGTGGTCAGCGATTTCTTAATTAAGACCATCTTAGGGATTGACTTATCTAAATGCGGCGACCATTGAACAGTCTACATATCTTTGCAAGTTGGGCTGCTAATCATCTATCTATCTGGACATTAAATTGGTCGTGCAAATGTATACAGGGAATTGCTATATAACTTCTGACAGTTTTTTGAAGTTAAAATTATTTTTTTTTTGTTCGTTAGATGTGCTATAAGATTCGTGTTGTTGATGTGCTGTAAGAAAAAAAAATATAATAGTCGAATTTTCATTCGTTCGATATGCTTTGAGATTTGCACTTTTTCCCAGATGAATTGGGTCCAAAATTATTATGATTTTTCTTCGGAACATAACGGGTTCACTACATTGTCGTATTTTATTGGTATATAATTTTATTTTTTGTCTTTATTTTTGTTCATCCTCTCAAAGTACATGTGAAGAACATAACGTGTTCACCACATTACCGTATTTTGTTGGTATATAATTTTATTTTTTATCTTTGTTGTTTGCTCAACCTCCCAAAGTACATGTAAGATTTTGAATCATGCGATGGAAATATGAGTTATTAAGACTTTTCAGAATAATTATAGTAACTAAGAACCAAAATTACATGAATAATTAACTATAATTTATATATAATAGAGTTGTAAATGAATTTTCAGAATATGATAGCTTTTTATAGAGAAAATTATCGAATTCCGTGTAGACAGATCCATGTATATATTGTTGGGTGTAGTCAACAACCGAAAAAACTGCGAAGAGGCGGTGTCGGCGACAATAAACCAATGTCCTTGAACCTAAGCCCAACTTTCGAGCACAGTAGGCGATACATGTCAAGCGCTGTCGCGAGCGAAGCTCGCGTACTACCGCATCATGTCCATATAGGGATGAAAACGGATCGGATAGTTTCCGACCGATCCGGACAAACAGGATTCGATTGTCTCGGATCGGATTTTTCTCGGATAATTTTCGGATCGGATACGATTCGGATTTTTGTCGGAAGCGAAAGCGAATACGGTAGGCATGCTATCCGGGATACGGATACGGATACGGATTATCCGGATAAGACAAGTTCGGATATCCGGATTTCGCCCAATAGAAGGATTCAGCCCAAAAGGGAAAATGAGATTTTAATTGATTTTCGAATTTGAAAATGCAACAAATCAAATAGCCTTTTAGAAAATAGCAAATAGAGTTAAAAATTCTATAAAAATCATAAAAATTCCTTAAATTATTTTGAACTTAATAAAATTAATTCCAAGTTAAAGTTAGTTTTTATTTTTGCACATAAATTATTTTTAATTTCTGAAAAATATGAACAACCTTTTTAAAATCCAGAAAATTCAAGAAATTAATTATTATTATTTCATTTTCACTTTAAATGCAATAAAATCCTAGAAATCTCAATAATTTTTTGACATTGAAAACTAGGAAATTAAATAATTGACTTTATTTCATTTATTTTTCTTTTAACCAAGAAAACTCTTTTAAATCTCAAAAAATCCAATAAACTAATAACTTTATTAATTTTATTTTTGGTAACATACTTTGGGATGTTACAGTCATTTACGTATAGATTAACTATATAGCCTCATCAATGTTAGTGTGAACTAAGTTTTATGTATGTGATAAGCTAAGTGTGAATGTGTGATGACTTGTGACTTTGTGAGTTCTGACTTATAAGCTAAATATGGTAAACTAAGTGTTATGTTTATGATGAACTAGTTAATGCAACTTGTTAGTGCCAATGTTATGGGTGGTTCTTTGAAAATATGAATAATTCATGAATGTGTTGCATCAAATGAACTAGTTATATGTTTTCGTTAATTTCTGGCATACAATTTAAGGGGTTTTCATGTTCCGAAAATAATCCGCGATCGTATTCGTTTCAATTCGTATTCGCACCGTATTCGTATTCGATATTATTCGTATCCGTATTCGTATCCGGAGTATCCGTATTCATATCCGGATCCGGAAAAAATGAAAACAAATATGACAGCCATTATCCGTCCGTATCCGATCCGTTTTCACCCTATGTCCATATCCGCGCCCGCGCGCGGTCACACATGCAAAAGGCAGACACCGCATGCAGACACCGCCCGATGCATAGCAGCAGAAGCAGGCCATTATATTGCATTCACTTGTCTCAGATAGTTAGACCCTTAGCTACCGCGCGCAGTAACTCCACGTACCTACCTGCCATGCGGTTGCATATTATATATTCTGCTACTTTAACCGTGTAAATGTGTAGTAATATTGCCTTTACACTTGCACATGGTCGATGTGGCGTATCTGTTCATGCATATATATATATATATATATATATATATATATATATATATATATATATATATATATATATATACTTTCTACTTCGGGTGTAGTTACTCCCTTCTAATATACCATCTAAAAAGAATTTGATATACTCCTTTATCACTTTGGGTATACTCATATACTAATTATAAGATACTCCAATCGAACCACATAAAAAAAATTGCAAGAGAGTTCATAATTTTTAGCATATTTTATAAATATCTTCATATTCGCATATAAAAGGATATGTCTAAAAATTATACATACCACCCTAAAATGTGTGAATACCACCTAGGTGATCGTATATACTGTATACTACACATACATACTCTCGATTAAGCAAGATACTTCCCTACGTTGTGAGATACTGGAATGAGGAGTAACTACTCCAGAGAGTAAGAAAAATGCTTCATATATATATATATATATATATATATATATATATATATATATATATATAGGAAAATGGTTTGGTACTCACAGGAGTATGTACTCCGCCTCTCATATACCACTTAAATCGTATGATAATACCTCTTTATCTATTTGAGCATACTCAATAATGATTATAAGATACCCCAAAGTGAGTTCTATAAAAAATCATTAATGTCCACCTTTTATAGCTAAATTTGTGTATATACTTCTTTTATATATGAAAAAGGTATATAGCAAAAATAAAGGACTCAATGAAATTTTTCAATCAAATCGCATTGGAGTATCTTATAATTGTATTTAAGTATCTTGAAAATGATAAAAAGTATAATATATTTATTTAAGTGGTATATTGAAAGTGAGTATGTACTCCAGGAGTCAAGCAGACGTCCTATATATATATAAAGAAACCTAGAATCGAAAAGGTAGTTTCAAACACACCCTCCCAAGACATGGGTCCACCCGTCAGCCACGTATAATATTTTCTCTCCGGTCCATCACCTTCTCTCTCTCACTTTCCCCTCCCTCCGTAATCTCCCTCCAAGCGCCTCCCTTCCTTTCTCTCTCCCTCAATCATGCCACCGCGTCGGCCTCCGACCACCGTTGCGGCCTCTCCCGACACCCCCACATATCGCCCTCCCAGACCACTGTCACCTCGGGCTTTCGGCCTTGGCCATCCTGCGGAGTGAATCGCTCACCTCGCTCTCTCTCTCTCTCTCTCCCTCTCTTGGTTGTTCCACACAATACACACAAGCACAAAGAAATTTTGGTGACATGTTGTATCACACGACCAAAAATATCGTTTTCTTTCTTTCTCTCGCCTTAATGAAGAAACCGATTCGATGCTTTAAATAGAACACACGCACACATCTAACACGGTCGAGGGCCAGCGCCTTGATCCGCTTCCTAAACTCACGTCCGAGCGTGTGCAACTACTCCACTAACTAACAACTTTGCATGTACTAACTATCTTGACCTATTCACTTAGTACTAGCTCATGCATGCAACGACTAGATAATCACTGGCCAAATCACTGGCTTGCACACACCACTGACTCAAAGACAAAAAATAAAACATGCAGATACAAAATATCAAGATTAGTTCCAACTATTACCCTCTAATCTTGATGTGCCATTTTCAAGCGACTTCAAAGAAGAGCGGTTAAATCGCTGCGTAACCTTGAGCTAACAAGGCTTTCTCCTCCTTTTCTTTCTTAAGACATTCCCAAGCAAAATGTCCATATTCTTCACGTTGTAGCATTGTACCTTGCTTTTATCTTTGCGTCATTCGCGCCGACGGCCATGATCTCGTCCTCGCGACGAGTCATGTCCTCTTGCCATGAAATTGTTCTTCGGCAGGAGTCCCGCCCTGAGTAGCTCTGGTGCACCTTGGTGACCCAATGGCCTCCTCATGGCCATCTTGTTGATGTCACCAAATAGCGCCATCGGCGAGGCAACATTGCGAACTTGTTGGAGGCGGCTCGCGGCGCTTCTTCACGGCGTGCTTCTCTTCCATCGCGTCTCAAGCTCACGAATGTGCCCAACGGCGTTGTGAACCCGATGTGAAATCATCCATGGACTCTGCATCCATCACTCATCTTAAGGTTATCAAACTCGGCGCAGGATGGATCCTTGCCTCCGGACCGCTTCGGCGCCACATGCATGGAGCGTGGCGCTATCAAACATCGATCGTTCTCCTTCTCCGCAACTCGCAGCAACATCTCGTCGTCAATCGACTGAGAGATGATTGTCAAGGACAGCTGGTCCTTGCTCTGATCGACGTCCTCGGACAAGGTCTCGTGAACAACGGCACCCCATGCGCCATTGTCTCGTGGAGGTACTTCATCCTCATCGCCCACGCCGCGTAGTTCGTCCTTGTCGGCATTAGATGCAGGGCCTCCTGTCATCGTCGTCGCCGTCGCTATCGTCGTCGAGTTGCCTAAACCACTACTCACAATGGCTCCGCTTGGCGAGGCGTCACTGCACGGCATCGTCTTCGTCATAACCTCGCCTTGATACCAAATGACGGAAGTGAATCGCTCACCTCGCTCTCTCTCTCTCTTTTGGTTGTCTCACACAACACACAAGCACAAAAGAAACTTTGGTGACGTGCTGTATCACACAGTCAAAATGTCGTTTTCTTTCTTTCTCTATTGCCTTAATGAAGAAACTGATTACAGTGCTTTAAATAGAACACACACACACACAACTAACACGGTCCAGGGGCCAACACCTTGATCTGCTTCCTAAACTCACGTCCAGAACGTGTGCAACTACTCCACTAACTAACAACCTGCATGTACTAACTATCTTGACCAATTCACTTAGTAGTAGCTCATGCATTCAACGACTAGATAATCACTCGGCCAAATCACTTGGCTTGAACCATCACCTGAGTCGCAAGACAAAATAAAACACGCAGATACAAAATATCAAGATTAATTCCACCAATCCCCTCCCTCCCATGTGTCGTCCGTCCGTCGCCGCTACGATTGGTCGTTGTCATCGCTACTCCGTAGTCAGATCCAGCCGGATCTAGCCGCCACCGTCCGGTCGCGTTCGTCATCGTCCGCCGCCGCCGGTCGAGCTCGTCGTCGTCCTCTGTCGCCGATCACGCTCGTCGTCGTCAACGCAGGGGTGCACGCCGCAAAGCTCTCCGCCACTGATGTACGCCACCTTTCTCCGCGGGATCACACTCTCTCTCCTCAAGCACACACAGCTTCTGCAAGCTGCTCTGATTTCTGCGAGGCACCCGGCTAGCCTCCACGGTGGTATCCAAGCCTAGGTGACCCTGCGGGCATCCGGCCGGGGCACCGCGCGCTGTACACCTTGAATGCATGCCTCCAAATATGTGCCCACTACACCCACCAACCACACCGTAGCTGCTGCAACCTACAGTAGCAGTATACGTACGTTGCTTGCTTGTTCAGACTTTTGAGAGAGACAGAGACGACGTACGACATGCAGGCGCGGCGCTCAACAGCCAGTCACGAGCATACGGTCAATACATACATGCGAACCTGAAAGGTCACTGAGGTTGGCAGATATACGTACTTGGAGAAGGCTAACCTACATGCAGATACAGACAGATGATGCATCATATATGGATCGATGCATAGGTGAAAGAATGCCAGAGTTGAGATTGATGAGAATTTTCCTCCATGCATCCAGGTCCTTTCGTGGAGACTACATGGTATAATCTTAATTTTGGTGTTAAACAATTGCTATCGGTGCTGAGATGTTTAGAGAGTAAACCATTAGTTTAGCAAATTATCGGTTTGTTGGGAGTGACGGTCGTGTAGGCGCTCGACTAGCCATGTGTGGCGGTTAGACCGAGGTGTGAGCTTTTGAAGATTACGCACCAAACACTTATGTGTTAGTGTTTGAGGTGTCTTTGCAACAAGTGTCATTGAGAATTGTTGCTTGATCTATTATTCCGCATGTGGCTTAGAGTCAACTGTGATCAACAGCGAGGAGCACCGGGACTTGGTTAGCAGAACTAAGGCCCATAACGGTCATGGATGTCGGGTGGGATGATTAGACTCAAGCAAGGTGCAAGATGAACAAGAACCATGGAAGGCAAAGTTTGAGCAAAGTCCTTTTGAGGCAAGCGATACTTCGAGCGAGCTTTGAAGGTATGTTGATGGGGCATCCTACAACACCTTCTTCTCCTCCACCTAATGCTTAAGATATCGCATCAAGTTGCCGGTGAACCAATTACAAGAGCCCGTGCCAAAAAACTACAAAATCGGTGAACTTACTCCTTAATGAACATGTCATTAATTTTAACAAGAATTTTATACTACTTAAAAATAGTATTTTTCATGCCATCCATGAGGAAACAAATTAGGAAGGAAAATTCTATTTTTGTATTAGTTGGCCAGCCACGTTTCCTTTGGAAACCACCCAGGATCTGGCGAACAGCCCCTGGCTACCGTGGCCTTTAAAACATCTAGAGCATTGTATTCTAGAGAACCGACCACTTTTAGTTAAAGAATTGAACACAAAATTATGGCTTGTTCTTTCATACGAGAATATTTTATGGGATGATTTACGAGAGAAATTAGGCGATCTTGTTAGTTACGCAAGTCAGCGTTAAGTTTGCCTTTTCATTTGGAATTGAGAGCTTGGCGATCTCCACTCATGGTCTAGTGGCAATCATCTCAATGCGTGTTGGCAAATATCCATAGATGCAAGTCTATGCACGACACATGGTGTCTGGTGAGTGTTGTTAATCGCCAAACACAAATTATCCATGGTTCTACTCGAGAAGATCGGGCCACCCCATATCATATGTGTTCTTGACTCATCAATTATTTCAATTGATGATTTTGTGTGTCGTCGATTGCCACATAACGTTTTGATTATCAATGATGGTTATAGGATTCTAGAGCTACGTCATGGTGAGGCGGACGAGATCGGGACTAGGTTGGAGAGCGAGGTCGGCCGATCAAGGTGTCACGAAAGATGACCGAGGCTACCAAGGTGGTTGCGGCCGAGAATACAAGGAACGAGGCGGGAGCTACTAGCACTACTACGAAAAAGGTCGTCATAGAATGCTCGAAAATCTCATCACGACGGTTGTGTAAGTCGTTTGAGTTTATGGGTCGATAATGATATTATGTCATTACTGAGCAGTTTCGCACCGTCTATGATGAAGACTATCATATCTGATTATTAACTTCGATAAATCGTCCGTGATAGGCGATGTATCACGGCGGTTTTCCTAAGGAATCATTTGTGATGATCTCTTCTCTATAAAATCTCCAGCGGTGACGACTTGTGCCTTTAAATCCGACTTTATATATATATAGTTGGGCTGAATTTAGGTAACTAGCTCGCTCCTTGGGCACTTATCCTAAGCGTGCGGTGAACAATGACCTACTTCATCGAACCTGACAAACTGGAGTGTATGATTTGCTTCATGCTAATCCTCCAAATGCTTGTAGAATCCTCTTAAACCACGGCCTCGAAGTAATAGCGAGAAGCTGGACTTTAAGTTATTAATTACAAGGATGTAATTGTATTTAAACCTAACAAGAACATTAAGCAACTTTCTGAACATAGCTATTTATCGATGACATCCAGGTAATTTATATCAAGGAATGTATGTATGTGTGTGTGTGTATAGGCAAATACTCATTGGAGTATGTACTTCTACTTTCAATATATCACTCAAATGACCATATTATACTTGTTTATCACTTTTAGTATACTTAAATACCAATTATTAGATACTCTAATATGACTTAGATTGAAAATTTTCAATTAGAGCCCTTTATTTTTGTTATATACCCTTTTTCATATATAAAAGAAGTATATAGACAAGTTTTACTATAAAAAGTGGACTTTGATGAAATTTTCATGGAACTCACTTTGGGGTATCTTATAATCATTATTAGAGTATGCTCGAATTGATAAAGAGGTATCATCATAAGATTTAAATGGTATATGAAGCATTGGGAGTACATACTCCCAGAATACCATACAATTTTCTATATATATATATATATATATATGAAGCTAGTTTTAAAGGCACAAAACTCTTTGCTTGGAGATTTTATAGAGAAAAGATCGAAATGGAATGGTAATCGTACCTAGGGCGCAAGGGAGGAGAACTTGGCGACATGAACACGATTACATAAACAAGGTGAAATGAATGGCGAGAGAGGTAGGTGAAGGCGTGTTGTGGTAGTTTATGACTAATTTGGTCTTATTTAAGATTGCTTTTAGATGTAAGTTGTATAAAATGTAATCTTGGCCTTCTCGACTTGCCAATCCTTCGCAGCGCCCACCCGACCTAGTGGCCGCCATCTTCTCCCACGCCGCCTCTGACCGCATCCAGGCGAGCCTCGCAGCCGTCTGCACTCCCAGTTGGTCCCCTTGGTCATCTCGCACCCGCCGCCAGCTCGCCCTCGACTGGCCGATGTAGTACTTCCCAACGTTGCGTGCCTCACCGGACCGTGTAGAGGAGGCCGAGCATGTAGTCGCGGCCTTGTGACCGGTGGCGGCCGCCCGGTCGAGCCACATGAGGCCATGTTGCATGCCACGTGCTTGCGAACAAGCGCGAGCCGGCGATGAAGCGAGCCTGCAGGTTCTTTGGCGTGGTCGAGTGGTTTGCGATGGTGAGGTGGCGCTCGTTGTCCGGCCACTTCATCATCTCCTCCCACTCGCGCCACACGCCCCCATGGCGTGCTCTTTGGGCGTCTTGTACATAGCCTTGCAACTAAAATTCAAGACAACGAATCCTAATACAAGAATTACTCCATAAGAAAATTAAAAAACCAAACTAAGGCCATTATTGCTAGTTACATTAGTGACATGTTTGTTGAAACAAGAACGAGAATCGATGTTTCATCGAAACTAAATTTGTCGATATTTGAAGAACAAACACAATCGAGATGACTTTCTCCTTTAGTTAGAACTAGATATTGGACACAAAGCGAAATCAACATGAGATAATTTTGTGTCGTGTCGATTAATCGACTTTCTGTTTTCTCCTTTTATAGATTTTGGAGGAATTACAATCGGGTTCTCTATCGGTCTCAAAGCAGAAGCGAACACTGAAGCTTTCGACAACTAGGATGATCTGTTGTAGTCATCTTTAGAAGCAGAATCTTGGCTCCTTTCGGACCTACCAAAAACAAAAGAGCGAGAATCGTCCCAGTGGCTCGTGGGTGCGAGAGGTACCATGGGCGAGGAGAGCTCGCGCCACGAGGCCAGCGATGTGGACGCGACATCGTGAGAAAGAGTGCGGCGATCGCCGATGACCTCCTCGCCTTGGTCCTCACCGTCATGCTCGCGTGCTCACCATGGCGTCGCTTTACTACTAGAAAATGACATCACATACGGTTCAAAATCGTCATCACAAGCGGTTTTTGAACCATCGACTTTATGTGTTTGTGATGACATGAGATCATCACATACGGTTTTTGAACCGTGCATGAAAAAGACTATCACGAGGCGTTACGAACAAGACCCATCGTGATAGTAATTATCCGACGGTTCTTGTTGAACCATTTGTGATAGCTTTTGTATTGCAAAAAAACAAAAATGGTTTTCACTCGTGCGGAGCCTCCGAGCCTCGCAAATGAATCGATTCCGAGCCAGGCATCACCCACATCACGGTAGCATCAACTCAATCCATTCACGAGCACTAAAAACAACACATCATCACTCACAAACACGGTAGACACTACTACGAACACGTCATCATAGGCGGTTCGGGCCGTCATCGAGCGGTTTAGAACCGTCTATATTGTTCGTCTGTGATAACAAGAAGTTATCACAGACGGTTCAAGCTCATCTGTGAGACTTTTATCACGAGCGGTTTTAAGTTACAAACCAATGCGTGATAAGCACTTATCACAAGCGGTTTGTAAATAAACCGTCGTGATAAGTGATTATCGACGTTTACTTTAAAAAACCGTTTGTGATATTTCTAGTATCACGAGCGGTTTAATTTAAAAACCGTCGTGATACTAGAAAATCATAGGCGGTTTACTTAAAACCGTCGTGATAAGCACTTATCACGAGCGGTTTTATGTTGAAACCGTCGTGGTAATAGCCTTCACGACGGTTTTAACATAAAAACTCGTGGTAGTGGCGATCCTAGCTACATTGTTTCTTTTTTTGGCGACCTCGGAATTGCTAGCCATGCCCTCGAAAACAAGCATGTACAAAAAGCGATACATCGGGATAATCAATTGTTGACAACTCAAATTGATCATTACTCAAAATAAATTAATAAAGATCGAATTTGTTGAAGTATTTTCGCTATAGTTGTACAATTGGATTACAATTAAGTCAATTGTTTGCGTGAATCTGCGGTCGGCGATGGAGTGAAACTCTCCTTTGTCAACTATTTCGTCATGATAAAGGTGCATAGCTGCCTCGAACTTCCACGAGCTCTTGCAACGAGTCCATGTAAATCTATTATCAAACCCTGCGCTAGGTCAAGAAAAATGGTAAGGATATATATTTGAATTTACAATTACAAAAAATTATTTCGAGATTGACAAACCTCCGGATTCTTCATCTTAGCACTAATGATTTGCTGCATATGATGGCAAACGTAGAATGCACATAGCTCATCATTTTTTCTTGTGCGGACTGCAAAATAGAATTACATATATACGTATAGTCGATTGAAGACACATTTTTATGAAGTATGATTTATATAGGATTATTGTGTTGTAGGCGTATCGGAAATTTGTCTGTGTGTTAGTTAGGCTTGGATCCACTTGTATCTTCCTTGTTGGCTAACATAGGAGATGAACGAACTACATAATTGAAAAAAGTTATCCTCGGGCATTTCAAACGAAGGAAGACTACAATAGAGTTATGTATGGAGGAAATGATCATACTTGTCGAGTATTCCTTGCAGAATGCTGAAGTCGTGATCGTTTCTGACTAGGGAATCAAGATATATCACAGTGTTCCTCCCGGTATAATGACTAAAAGGACCAGTGGTACCTACTCATGTATGTCGCTATAACTATTAAACCTAAGTACAAATGAAATTTGAATAGCAAATAGTGAAGCACTTACCCCGGTTGTAGGGCACCAGATGTAGTCCTTGCAGTCGAAGAAGCAATGCCCGTTATGTAGTTCTCGGCGAAGGTCGCGTGCGCTTCGATGGTTTGCATAGATACCACGTGTGGGTCGAGAAACCCACCGTTCTCGCCCTTCGGCATATTTCATCATGTATCTATACATAAGCAATGAGTTGCGATATTTATCGGTATTACATGAATGTAGAACTTGATTGTACACACTTACGGTGTCCAACATCGTAGAAGCGGCGCCGAGGGCTTCGAGATTGAATAGGTTGAAATAGAACTGTCGTGATATCACGACGGTTCTTAAATAGAACTGTCAGTGATATTACATGCAGGTTATTATTGGGAACC